>CM049427.1:15357039-25357039 GCA_026929855.1 Poa annua
AGGTTTTTCGATTTCGTGGAAATCGTGGTTACGGGTCCCGGACCGTTGGAATCCACCCCAGACCCCCAAAACCGTGTGCTATAGCCCACGAAAACGGCCAGGAATGACCAAAATCACGAGTTTTGTACGATTTTATGAAACTCGTTTTACGGGGTTCCGGATCGTTTAAATCCACCCTGCACCCCAAAACCTTGTGCTATAGCCCATGAAAACGACCAGAAATGGCCTGAATCACGAGTTTTTTAAGATTTTATGAAACTCGTGTTACGGGGTTCTGGACCGTTTGAATCCACACCGGACCCGAAAACCGTGTGCTATAGCCACCGAAAACGGCCAGAAATGACCGAAATCACGAGTTTTTTACGATTTATGAAACTAGTGTTACGGGGTTCCGGACCGTTTAAATCCACCCTGGACCCAAAACTGTGTGCTATAGCCCATGAAAACGGCTAGAAATGACCGAAATCACGAGTTTTTTATGATTTTATGAAACTCTTGTTACGGGGTTTTGGGCCGTTTAAATCCACCCCGGACCCCAAAACCGTGTGCTATAGCCCATGAAAACGACCAGAAATGGCCTGAATCACGAGTTTTTTACGATTTTAGGAAACTCGTTTTACGGGGTTACGGATCGTTTAAATCCACCCTGGACCCCAAAACCGTGTGCTATAGCCATGAAAACGGCTAGAAATGGCCTGAATCACGAGTTTTTTATGATTTATGAAACTCGTGTTACGGGGTTCCGGACCGTTTGAATCCACACCGGACCCCAAAACCGTGTGTTATAGCCCATGAAAACGGTCAGGAATGACCAAAATCACGAGGTTTTTACGATTTCGTGGAATTCGTGTTACGGGTCCCGGACCGTTGGAATCCAGCCCAGACCCCAAAGGCCAGGAATGACCAAAATCACGAGTTTTGTATGATTTATGAAACTCGTGTTACGGGGTTCCGGACCGTTTGAATCCACACCGGACCCCAAAACCGTGTGTTATAGCGCATAAAAACGGTCAGGAATGACCAAAATCACGAGGTTTTTACGATTTCGTGGAATTCGTGTTACGGGTCCCGGACCGTTGGAATCCACCCCAGACCCCAAAACCGTGTGCCACGAAAACGGCCAGGAATGACCAAAATCACGAGTTTTGTATGATTTTATGAAACTCGTTTATACGGGGTTCCGGATCGTTTAAATCCACCCTGGACCCCAAAACCGTCTGCTATAGCCCATGAAAACGGCCAGAAATGACCGAAATCACGAGTTTTTTATGATTTTATGAAACTCTTGTTACGGGGTTCTGGGCCGTTTAAATCCACACCGGACCCCAAAACCGTGTGCTATAGCCCATGAAAACGGCCAGAAATGCTCGAAATCACGAGTTTTTTACGATTTTGTGGAATTCGTGTTACGGGTCCCGGACCGTTTGAATCCACCCCGGACCCAAAACCGTGTGCTATAGCCCACGAAAACGGCCAGGAATGACCGAAATCACGGATTTTTTACGATTGTATGAAACTCGTGTTACGGTGTTCTAGACCGTTTGAATCCGCCCCGGACCCCAAAACCGTGTGCTATAGCCTATGAAAACGACCAGAAATGGCCCGAATCACGAGTTTTTTAAGATTTTATGAAACTCGTGTAACGGGGTTCTGGACCGTTTGAATCCACACCGGACCCCAAAACCGTGTGCTATAGCCCACGAAAACGGCCAGAAATGACCGAAATCACGAGTTTTTTACGATTCCGTAAACTAGTGTTACGGGGTTCCGGACCGTTTAAATCCACCCTGGACCCCAAAACCGTGTGCTATAGCCCATGAAAACGGCCAGAAATGACCGAAATCACGAGTTTTTTCATGATTTTATGAAACTCTTGTTACGGGGTTCTGGGCCGTTTTAAAATCCACCCCCGGACCCCAAAACCGTGTGCTATAGCCCATGAAAACGGCCAGAAATGGCCAAAATCACGAGTTTTTTACGATTTTATGAAACTCGTGTCACGGGGTCCCGGACCGTTTAAATCCACCCCAGACCCCAAAACCATGTGCTATAGCCCACGAAAACGGCCAGGAAAGGCCGAAATCACAATTTTTTTACGATTTTATGAAACTCGTGTTATGGGTTTCCGGACCGTTTGAATCCACCCCGGACCCTAAAACCGTGTGCTATAGCCCATGAAAACGGCCAGAAATAGCCTGAATCACGAGTTTTGTACGATTTTATGAAACTCGTTTTACGGGGTTCCGGATCGTTTAAATCCACCTTGGACCCCAAAACCGTGTGCTTTAGCCCATGAAAACGGCCAGAAATGGCCTGAATCACGAGTTTTTTATGATTTATGAAACTCGTGTTATGGTGTTCCGGACCGTTTGAATCCACCCCGGACCCCAAAACCGTTTGCTATAGCCCATGAAAACGGCCAGGAATGACCAAAATCACGAGGTTTTTACGATTTCGTGGAAATCGTGTTACGGGTCCCGGACCGTTGGAATCCACCCCAGACCCCAAAACCGTGTGCTATAGCCCACGAAAACGGCCAGGAATGACCAAAATCACGAGTTTTGTACGATTTTATGAAACTCGTTTTACGGGGTTCCGGATCGTTTAAATCCACCCTGCACCCCAAAACCTTGTGCTATAGCCCATGAAAACGACCAGAAATGGCCTGAATCACGAGTTTTTTAAGATTTTATGAAACTCGTGTTACGGGGTTCTGGACCGTTTGAATCCACACCGGACCCGAAAACCGTGTGCTATAGCCCACGAAAACGGCCAGAAATGACCGAAATCACGAGTTTTTTACGATTTATGAAACTAGTGTTACGGGGTTCCGGACCGTTTAAATCCACCCTGGACCCCAAAACTGTGTGCTATAGCCCATGAAAACGGCGAGAAATGACCGAAATCACGAGTTTTTTATGATTTTATGAAACTCTTGTTACGGGTTTTGGGCCGTTTAAATCCACCCCCGGACCCCAAAACCGTGTGCTATAGCCCATGAAAACGACCAGAAATGGCCTGAATCACGAGTTTTTTACGATTTTAGGAAACTCGTTTTACGGGGTTACGGACCGTTTGAATCCACCCCGGACCCCAAAACCGTGTGCTATAGCCCACGAAAACGGCAGGAATGACCGAAATCACGGATTTTTTACGATTGTGTGAAACTCGTGTTACGGTGTTCTAGACCGTTTGAATCCACCCCGGACCCCAAAACCGTGTGCTATAGCCTATGAAAACGACCAGAAATGGGCCGAATCACGAGTTTTTTAAGATTTTATGAAACTCGTGTAACGGGGTTCTGGACCGTTTGAATCCACACCGGACCCCAAAACCGTGTGCTATAGCCCACGAAAACGGCCAGAAATGACCGAAATCACGAGTTTTTTACGATTCCGTAAACTAGTGTTACGGGGTTCCGGACCGTTTAAATCCACCCTGGACCCCAAAACCGTGTGCTATAGCCCATGAAAACGGCCAGAAATGACCGAAATCACGAGTTTTTTATGATTTTATGAAACTCTTGTTACGGGGTTCTGGGCCGTTTAAATCCACACCGGACCCCAAAACCGTGTGCTATAGCCCATGAAAACGGCCAGAAATGCTCGAAATCACGAGTTTTTTACGATTTTGTGGAATTCGTGTTACGGGTCCCGGACCGTTTGAATCCACCCCGGACCCCAAAACCGTGTGCTATAGCCCACGAAAACGGCCAGGAATGACCGAAATCACGGATTTTTTACGATTGTATGAAACTCGTGTTACGGTGTTCTAGACGTTTGAATCCGCCCCGGACCCCAAAACCGTGTGCTATAGCCTATGAAAACGACCAGAAATGGCCCGAATCACGAGTTTTTTAAGATTTTATGAAACTCGTGTAACGGGGTTCTGGACCGTTTGAATCCACACCGGACCCCAAAACCGTGTGCTATAGCCCACGAAAACGGCCAGAAATGACCGAAATCACGAGTTTTTTACGATTCCGTAAACTAGTGTTACGGGGTTCCGGACCGTTTAAATCCACCCTGGACCCCAAAACCGTGTGCTATAGCCCATGAAAACGGCCAGAAATGACCGAAATCACGAGTTTTTTATGATTTTATGAAACTCTTGTTACGGGGTTCTGGGCCGTTTAAATCCACCCCGGACCCCAAAACCGTGTGCTATAGCCCATGAAAACGGCCAGAAATGGCCAAAATCACGAGTTTTTTACGATTTTATGAAACTCGTGTCACGGGGTCCCGACCGTTTAAATCACCCCAGACCCCAAAACCATGTGCTATAGCCCACGAAAACGGCCAGGAAAGGCCGAAATCACAATTTTTTTACGATTTTATGAAACTCGTGTTATGGGTTTCCGGACCGTTTGAATCCACCCCGGACCCCAAAACCGTGTGCTATAGCCCATGAAAACGGCCAGAAATAGCCTGAATCACGAGTTTTGTACGATTTTATGAAACTCGTTTTACGGGGTTCCGGATCGTTTAAATCCACCCTGGACCCCAAAACCGTGTGCTTTAGCCCATGAAAACGGCCAGAAATGGCCTGAATCACGAGTTTTTTATGATTTATGAAACTCGTGTTATGGTGTTCCGGACCGTTTGAATCCACCCCGGACCCCAAAACCGTTTGCTATAGCCCATGAAAACGGCCAGGAATGACCAAAATCACGAGGTTTTTACGATTTCGTGGAAATCGTGTTACGGGTCCCGGACCGTTGGAATCCACCCCAGACCCCAAAACCGTGTGCTATAGCCCACGAAAACGGCCAGGAATGACCAAAATCACGAGTTTTGTACGATTTTATGAAACTCGTTTTACGGGGTTCCGGATCGTTTAAATCCACCCTGCACCCCAAAAACCTTGTGCTATAGCCCATGAAAACGACCAGAAATGGCCTGAATCACGAGTTTTTTTAAGATTTTATGAAACTCGTGTTACGGGGTTCTGGACCGTTTGAATCCACACCGGACCCGAAAACCGTGTGCTATAGCCCACGAAAACGGCCAGAAATGACCGAAATCACGAGTTTTTTACGATTTATGAAACTAGTGTTACGGGGTTCCGGACCGTTTAAATCCACCCTGGACCCCAAAACTGTGTGCTATAGCCCATGAAAACGGCTAGAAATGACCGAAATCACGAGTTTTTTATGATTTTATGAAACTCTTGTTACGGGGTTTTGGGCCGTTTAAATCCACCCCGGACCCAAAACCGTGTGCTATAGCCCATGAAAACGACCAGAAATGGCCTGAATCACGAGTTTTTTACGATTTTAGGAAACTCGTTTTACGGGGTTACGGATCGTTTAAATCCACCCTGGACCCCAAAACCGTGTGCTATAGCCCATGAAAACGGCTAGAAATGGCCTGAATCACGAGTTTTTTATGATTTATGAAACTCGTGTTACGGGGTTCCGGACCGTTTGAATCCACACCGGACCCCAAAACCGTGTGCTATAGCCCATGAAAACGGCCAGAAATGCTCGAAATCACGAGTTTTTTACGATTTTGTGGAATTCGTGTTACGGGTCCCGGACCGTTTGAATCCACCCCGGACCCCCAAAACCGTGTGCTATAGCCCACGAAAACGGCCAGGAATGACCGAAATCACGGATTTTTTACGATTGTATGAAACTCGTGTTACGGTGTTCTAGACCGTTTGAATCCGCCCCGGACCCCAAAACCGTGTGCTATAGCCTATGAAAACGACCAGAAATGGCCCGAATCACGAGTTTTTTAAGATTTTATGAAACTCGTGTAACGGGGTTCTGGACCGTTTGAATCCACACCGGACCCCAAAACCGTGTGCTATAGCCCACGAAAACGGCCAGAAATGACCGAAATCACGAGTTTTTTACGATTCCGTAAACTAGTGTTCGGGGTTCCGGACCGTTTAAATCCACCCTGGACCCCAAAACCGTGTGCTATAGCCCATGAAAACGGCCAGAAATGACCGAAATCACGAGTTTTTTATGATTTTATGAACTCTTGTTACGGGGTTCTGGGCCGTTTAAATCCACCCCGGACCCCAAAACCGTGTGCTATAGCCCATGAAAACGGCCAGGAAATGGCCAAAATCACGAGTTTTTTACGATTTTATGAAACTCGTGTCACGGGGTCCCGGACCGTTTAAATCCACCCCAGACCCCAAAACCATGTGCTATAGCCCACGAAAACGGCCAGGAAAGGCCGAAATCACAATTTTTTTACGATTTTATGAAACTCGTGTATGGGTTTCCGGACCGTTTGAATCCACCCCCGGACCCCAAAAACCGTGTGCTATAGCCCATGAAAACGGCCAGAAATAGCCTGAATCACGAGTTTTGTACGATTTTATGAAACTCGTTTATACGGGGTTCCGGATCGTTTAAATCCACCCTGGACCCCAAAACCGTGTGCTTTAGCCCATGAAAACGGCCAGAAATGGCCTGAATCACGAGTTTTTTATGATTTATGAAA
The DNA here is from genome assembly GCA_026929855.1 of Poa annua. Lineage (NCBI taxonomy): Eukaryota > Viridiplantae > Streptophyta > Magnoliopsida > Poales > Poaceae > Poa > Poa annua. The sequence goes on from CM049427.1 coordinate 15,363,501, forward strand.
CTCGTGTTACGGGGTTCCGGACCGTTATGAATCCACCCCGGACCCCAAAACCGTTTGCTATAGCCCATGAAAACGGCCAGGAATGACCAAAATCACGAGGTTTTTACGATTTCGTGGAAATCGTGTTACGGGTCCCGGACCGTTGGAATCCACCCCAGACCCCAAAACCGTGTGCTAATAAGCCCACGAAAACGGCCAGGAATGACCAAAATCACGAGTTTTGTACGATTTTATGAAACTCGTTTTACGGGGTTCCGGATCGTTTAAATCCACCCTGGACCCCAAAACCGTGTGCTATAGCCCATGAAAACGACCAGAAATGGCCTGAATCACGAGTTTTTTAGATTTTATGAAACTCGTGTTACGGGGTTCTGGACCGTTTGAATCCACACCGGACCCGAAAACCGTGTGCTATAGCCCACGAAAACGGCCAGAAATGACCGAAATCACGAGTTTTTTACGATTTATGAAACTAGTGTTACGGGGTTCCGGACCGTTTAAATCCACCCTGGACCCCAAAACTGTGTGCTATAGCCCATGAAAACGGCTAGAAATGACCGAAATCACGAGTTTTTTATGATTTTATGAACTCTTGTTACGGGGTTTTGGGCCGTTTAAATCCACCCCGGACCCCAAAACCGTGTGCTATAGCCCATGAAAACGACCAGAAATGGCCTGAATCACGAGTTTTTTACGATTTTAGGAAACTCGTTTTACGGGGTTACGGATCGTTTAAATCCACCCTGGACCCCAAAACCGTGTGCTATAGCCCATGAAAACGGCTAGAAATGGCCTGAATCACGAGTTTTTTATGATTTATGAAACTCGTGTTACGGGGTTCCGGACCGTTTGAATCCACACCGGACCCCAAAACCGTGTGTTATAGCCCATGAAAACGGTCAGGAATGACCAAAATCACGAGGTTTTTACGATTTCGTGGAATTCGTGTTACGGGTCCCGGACCGTTGGAATCCACCCCAGACCCCAAAACCGTGTGCTATAGCCCACGAAAACGGCCAGGAATGACCAAAATCACGAGTTTTGTATGATTTTATGAAACTCGTTTTACGGGGTTCCGGATCGTTTAAATCCACCCTGGACCCCAAAACCGTGTGCTATAGCCCATAAAAACGACCAGAAATGGCCTGAATCACGAGTTTTTTAAGATTTTATGAAACTCGTGTTACGGGGTTCTGGACCGTTTGAATCCACACCGGACCCGAAAACCGTGTGCTATAGCCCACGAAAACGGCCAGAAATGACCGAAATCACGAGTTTTTTACGATTTATGAAACTAGTGTTACGGGGTCCCGGACCGTTTAAATCCACCCTGGACCCCAAAACTGTGTGCTATAGCCCATGAAAACGTCTAGAAATGACCGAAATCACGAGTTTTTTATGATTTTATGAAACTCTTGTTACGAGGTTTTGGGCCGTTTAAATCCACCCCGGACCCCAAAACCGTGTGCTATAGCCCATGAAAACGACCAGAAATGGCCTGAATCACGAGTTTTTTACGATTTTATGAAACTCGTGTTACGGGGTTCCGGACCGTTTGAATCAACCCGGACCCCAAAACCGTGTGCTATAGCCCATGAAAACGACTAGAAATGGCCTGAATCACGAGTTTTTTACGATTTTATGAAACTCGTGTTACGGGGTTCCGGACCGTTCGAATCCACACCGGACCCCAAAACCGTGTGCTATAGCACACGAAAACGGCCAGAAATGACCGAAATCATGATTTTTTTACGATTTTATGAAACTCGTGTTACGGGGTCCCGGACCGTTTAAATCCACCCCAGACCCCAAAACCGTGTGCTATAGCCCACGAAAACGGCCAGGAATGGCCGACATCACGAGGTTTTTACGATTTCGTGAAACTCGTGTTACGGGGTCCCGGACCGTTTAAATCCACCCCGGACCCGAAAACCGTGTGCTATAGCCCGTGAAAACGGCCAGAAATGGCCTGAATCACGAGTTTTGTACGATTTTATGAAACTCGTTTTACGGGGTTCCGGATCATTTAAATCCACCCTGGACCCCAAAACTGTGTGCTATAGCCCATGAAAACTGCCATAAATGGCCTGAATCACGAGTTTTTTATGATTTATGAAACTCGTGTTATGGGGTTCCGGACCGTTTGAATCCACCCCGGACCCCAAAATTGTGTGCTATAGCCCATGAAAACGGCCAGGAATGGCCGAAATCACGAGTTTTTTACGATTTTATGAAACTCGTGTCACGGGGTCCCGGACCGTTTAAATCCACCCCAGACCCCAAAACCGTGTGATATAGCCCACGAAAACGGCCAGGAATGGCCGAAATCACGAGGTTTTTACGATTTCGTGAAACTCGTGTTACGGGGTCCTGCACCGTTTAAATCCACCCCGGACCCCAAAATCGTGTGCTATAGCCCATGAAAACGGCCAGAAATGGCCTGAATCAAGAGTTTTGTACGATTTTATGAAACTCGTTTTACGGGGTTCCGGATCGTTTAAATCCACCCTGGACCCCAAAACCGTGTGCTATAGCCCATGAAAACTGCCAGAAATGGCCTGAATCACGAGTTTTTTATGATTTATCAAACTCGTGTTACGGGGTTCCGGACCGTTTGAATCCACCCCGGACCCCAAAATTGGGTGCTATAGCCCATGAAAACGGCCAGGAATGACCGAAATCACGAGGTTTTCACGATTTCATCAAACTCGTGTTACGGGGTCCTGGAGCATTTAAATCCACCCCGGATCCGAAAACCGTGTGCTAGCCCATGAAAAAGGCCACCAATGGCCGAAATCACGAGTTTTTTACGATTTTATGAAACTCGTGTTACGGGGTCCCGGACCGTTTAAATCCACCCAAGACCCCAAAACCGTGTGCTATAGCCCACGAAAACGGCCAGGAATGACCGAAATCACAAATTTTTTACGATTTTATGAACTCGTGTTACGGGGTTTCGGACCGTTTAAATCCACCCTGGACCCCAAAACCGTGTGCTAGCCCACGAAAACGGCCACGAATGGCCGAAATCACGAGTTTTTTACGATTTTATGAAACTCGTGTTACGGGGTCCCGGACCGTTTAAATCCATCCAGACCCCAAAACCGTGTGCTATAGCCCACGAAAACGCCCAGGAATGGCCGAAATCACCAGGTTTTTACGATTTCGTGAAACTCGTGTTACGGGGTCCCGGACCGTTTTAATCCACCCCAGACCACAAAACTGTGTGCTATAGCCCACGAAAACGGCCATGAATGAACAAAATCATGATTTTTTACGATTTCGTGGAATTCGTGTTACGGGTCCCGGACCGTTTGAATCCACCCCGGACCCCAAAACCGTGTGCTATAGCCCACGAAAACGGCCAGGAATGACCGAAATCACGGATTTTTTACGATTGTATGAAACTCGTGTTACGGTGTTCTAGACCGTTTGAATCCACCCTGGACCCCAAAACCGTGTGCTATAGCCTATGAAAACGACCAGAAATAGCCCGAATCACGAGTTTTTTACGATTTTATGAAACTCGTGTCACGGGGTCCCGGACCGTTTAAATCCACCCCAGACCCCAAAACCATGTGCTATAGCCCACGAAAACGGCCAGGAATGGCCGAAATCACAATTTTTTTACGATTTTATGAAACTCGTGTTATGGGTTTCCGGACCGTTTGAATCCACCCCGGACCCCAAAACCGTGTGCTATAGCCCATGAAAACGGCCAGAAATAGCCTGAATCACGAGTTTTGTACGATTTTATGAAACTCGTTTTACGGGGTTCCGGATCGTTTAAATCCACCCTGGACCCCAAAACCGTGTGCTATAGCCCATGAAAACGGCCAGAAATGGCCTGAATCACGAGTTTTTTATGATTTATGAAACTCGTGTTACGGGGTTCCGGACCGTTTGAATCCACCCCGGACCCCAAAACCGTGTGCTATAGCCCATGAAAACGGCCAGGAATGACCAAAATCACGAGGTTTTTACGATTTCATCAAACTCGTGTTACGGGGTCCTGGACCATTTAAATCCACCCCGGACCCCAAAACCGTGTACTAGCCCACGAAAACGGCCAGAAATCACGAGTTTTTACGATTTTATGAAACTCGCGTTACAGGGTCCTGGACCGTTTAAATCCATCCCAGACCCCAAAACCGTGTGCTATAGCCCACGAAAACGGCCAGGAATGGCCGAAATCACCAGGTTTTTACGATTTCGTGAAACTCGTGTTACGGGGTCCCGGACCGTTTTAATCCACCCCAGACCCCAAAACCGTGTGCTATAGCCCACGAAAACGTCCAGGAATGAACGAAATCACGAAATTTTTACGATTTCGTGAAGCTCGTGTTACGGGGTCCCAGACTGTTAAAATCCACCCTGGACCCCAAACCGTGTGCTATAGCCAATGAAAACGGCCAGAAATGCTCGAAATCACGAGTTTTTACGATTTCGTGGAATTCGTGTTACGGGTCCCGGACCGTTTGAATCCACCCCAGACCCCAAAACCGTGTGCTATAGCCCACGAAAACGGCCAGGAATGACCAAAATCACGGATTTTTTACGATTGTATGAAACTCGTGTTACGGTGTTCTAGACCGTTTGAATCCACCCCGGACCCCAAAACCGTGTGCTATAGCCCATGAAAACGACCAGAAATGGCCTGAATCACGAGTTTTTTAAGATTTTATGAAACTCGTGTTACGGGGTTCGGGACCGTTTAAATCCACCCTGGACCCCAAAACTGTGTGCTATAGCCCATGAAAACGGCCAGAAATGACCGAAATCACGAGTTTTTTATGATTTTATGAAACTCTTGTTACGGGGTTTTGGGCCGTTTAAATCCACCCCGAACCCCAAATCCGTATGCTATAGCCCATGAAAACGACCAGAAATGGCCTGAATCACGAGTTTTTTACGATTTTATGAAACTCGTGTTACGGGGTTCCGGACCGTTTGAATCAACCCGGACCCCAAAACCGTGTGCTATAGCCCATGAAAACGACCAGAAATGGCCTGAATCACGAGTTTTTTACGATTTTATGAAACTCGTGTTACGGGGTTCCGGACCGTTCGAATCCACACCGGACCCCAAAACCGTGTGCTATAGCACACGAAAACGGCCAGAAATGACCGAAATCATGAGTTTTTTACGATTTTATGAAACTCATCTTACGGGGTTCCGGACCGTTTAAATCCACCCTGGACCCCAGAACCGTGTGCTATAGGCCATGAAAACGGCCAGAAATGGCCAGAATCATGAGTTTTTTACGATTTTATGAAACTCATGTTACGGGGTTCCGGACCGTATGAATCCACCACGGACCCCAAAACCGTCTGCTATAGCCCATGAAAACGGCCAGGAATGACCGAAATCACGAGTTTTTTACGATTTTATGAAACTCGTGTTGCGGGGTCCCGGACCGTTTAAATCCAGCCCAGACCCCAAAATCGTGTGCTATAGCCCACGAAAACGGCCACGAATGGCCGAAATCACGAGTTTTTTACGATTTTATGAAACTCGTGTTACGGGGTCCCGGACCGTTTAAATCCACCCCGGACCGCAAAACCGTGTGCTATAGCCCACGAAAACGGCAAGAAATGGCCGAAATCACAAGTTTTTTACGATTGTATGAAACCCGTGTTACGTGGTCCCGGATCGTTTTAGACCACCCCAGTCCCCAAAACCGTGTGCTATAGCACACGAAAACGGCCAGGAATGAACGAAATCACCAAGAATTTACGATTTCGTCAAACTCGTGTTACGGGGTCCCAGCCGTTTAAATCCACCCCGGACCCCAAAACCGTGTGCTATAGCCCCGAAAACGTCAAGAAATGGCCGAAATCACGAGTTTTTTATGGTTGTATGAAACCCGTGTTACGGGGTCTCGTAGCGTTTTAAACCACCCATACCCCAAAACCGTGTGCTATAGCCCATGAAAACGGCCAGGAATGAACGAAAGCACAATTTTTTTACGATTGTGTGAAACTCGTGTTACGGGGTCCCAGGCCGTTTAAATCCACCCCGGACCCCAAAACCGGGTGTGCAGAGCCCACTCTCCACAGGCCTCGCACGCGAAAGATTCGACAAAACCACTAAGGACCAAGCCACCGCTTGGAGAGACCCTCGAGAGGCAACCCCTCTTGAGGGCCTTAAGAGGAAGCCAGGGCCTAAAGAGGATCCCGTGCTTCAAGAGACTCCCCAAGGCTCAACCCGCCTGAGAGTAGTCAACCAAAACCTCTCCACAGGCCACCGTGGCACTGTGGAGACACTTCGCGGCTAAGCAAGCACTGCAGGGCGCACATGGCCTCTGCAGCAGCCGCAGAGTGACGCGGGCACTCCATATGCCATTCTGGTGATAAAGGCGTCAACAAAGTTGCGCCACCCGCGCCAGGATAGCCAGGACTTTCCTCTTTGGTGATAAAGCGGCTGGACGGCGCAACGCTCCAAGAAGATCATCATCGTGGGCTCCACCACGACCCCTAAGACACATGCGAGCCGTTCTGCGCAGTCTGCACCTTATCGGCCACCGTGCCCAACTTTAGCACGGATGGACCGCGTCCATGGACGTTTCGGCGACGGTGGACTCCCTCTCCTTCGCGCCACTGCCCTGTGGGAGCCCACCTTGGGCGTACAACACAAGGAAGAGGCCCGAGGCGCCTATAAAGGGAGCAGGAGCTCCACCATAGCGAAGGATCGGCTAATCGCATTCTGAACCCTTGGAACCCTAGCCAAGTGATTAGGATAGCCAACTGCTGGACGAGAAAGACGACCATTGTGTCCCTCTCCAAGCACCGAACTGCCTCAAGAGAGCCCTCGGCAAGCTCATTGTACTGTAGTCTCCGTAGTGTAACACAGACAAGCAGGAGTAGCGGTGTTGCCTCCTCCTGAGGGCCGTGAACCTGGGTATGGGCTCGTGTTCATCTCTGTCGTAAATGTCCCTCTCCAGGCCCGGCGAGCACCGTCGTCGTGCCTCTCAAGGGTTGTTTGACCTCCGTGTTCAATCCCCCTTCGAACTACTCTTCAGGGTGTAACTATCCCTGTTCCATGGGAGTCACTCTCCGACACAGAGAGAACCATAATAATATATATAACAAATAAGCGACGCCAAAGTTTACGAAAAGAAAAAAAACATACACTAACTGCCTACACAAATAAATTAATCAAATATATGTAAACTACAACATGTTACTACATTTTTTAAAGTGTTTGAGATTTCAAAAAGCATAACGCAATTCCGCTAAGAAATAGGTTTTCCTAGAAAAGAGTTATGTTGCAACTGGATTGGAATGCACCATGCATTTAATAAAATTTCTCTCCAGTCCAATAATAAGAATTTCACTATGTTTGGTTCGAGAAAATAAGTTGACTTGTTGTTTGCATACAAGGACAAAAATTAGTATTTGCATTGTTTTTTCTAGAAAGTTCAGATCCTATCTCCAAGTCCTTCTGTGCTGGTGTGGGGCGGTCTCAACAACCTTCTATCTTTTACCCATGACTGAGTTGCCACTTGGTAGGATCTACGGCCTGAAGCGAGAGGACAATCGGCGATAGCTTCTGGGTGTAGTGTGAGTGTGACGATGCCTGATGGTCTGAAAAGGAGGTGTAGTGTCACTTCTTGTTGGGAGTCGTGGGTGGTTCTTGTGGGGTGTGGCTACTCCTTTTTTTAATCTTTCCTTTGTAAGATTGTTCTCTCGTTACTTTGTATCGGTTCAGCCACATGAACTTATAAGTCTATTGCAAGTAAGGGCGGGCGTGCGGAGGCGGCAGGGAGGGAGGGATATGGCACATGTAGGTAGAGGAGTAGGAAGGGGAACATGACAAAAAAGGTGTACACTCCAAACGGTAGTGCGCTGGATTTGGAGAACGAGATCTAGAAAGTTGAAGAACGAGATCTAGAAACTTGTACAGAGGGACGTATATCCTTGTGATCCGTCTGTTGCCCATCCAACAACGTTGCATGACGCCGCATGGATTTCAGCCTGTTTGCTTGTTAGTTCGGGTGGAAACAGAAACAAACGGCCCATGCAGCTATTCCCGCTCTCACCTCGATGAATGTCATAGCCACCAAGTAAAAAACATTGTCACCGGTCGGGTAGGAATCGATTCGCGTGTGCGTGAACCTTTTTGTCGCGCACAAAAGATTGGCTATCCTGCACGTCAAATTTGATGCGTCTCTTGCTGCGCACGCTATAAAGGCAAGCCACCTGTCGGCCTAGTGGGAACGGGGTATCAAGGGCCCATTCCCCCCAGGCCTCGCTCGTGGGGCCAGACGGACGAAACAACTAAGGACCAGGCGTCACCGCCTGGCGGGACCCTCGAGAGGCGATTCCCCTCTCGAGGGCCTGAAGAGGAAGCGAGGGCTTCAAGGGACCCCTCGCCTCAGGAGGTCCTCCCCCCGAGGAACCAACCCGCCTGAGGGAAGTCCGGCAAGAATCTCCCCTCAGGCCTGGAGGGAAACGTCGTCGCCAAGGAATCCCAGCAGAGCACACGTGACATCTGCCACGCTCGTACAGTGGCACTCATACCCCCGTCGCTGTCCCTGGCGATAAAGCGGTCAACAAAGCTGCTCCGCCTGCGGCACAGCTGTGAGGACCTTCTACTCTGACGATAAAGCAGGTGGACGGCGCAACCCTCCAACGGAGATCGTCATCGTGGGCTCCACCTCAGAGACTGCCCGCTCTGCGGATAGTACGAGCGCGGTTGGCCGCCTATCGGCCATGGCGCCACCTTTATCAACAATGGACCGAGTCCATGGACGAATGAAGCACGGTGGACTCGTGCTCCGCCCCGCCACTCGCAAGTGGGAGCCACCTAGAAGCCCAAGCCGAAGGAGAAGGCCGGAGGCGCCTATAAAAGAGAGAAGACAGCCATCGTAGCAGAGGTCGGCCCTTTGTGTGCAAAACTCCCTTGTAAACCCTAGCAACTCCGGTTAGGTTAGCCTCCGGCTGGAGGAGGAAGCAGATCATCGCTTCCCTCCCCAGGCAAGAACTGCCTCAAGGGGGCTTCCGGCAAGCTCAGTTGTACTGTAACCTCCCACATATAATACAGACAGGCAGGAGTAGCGGTCTTACCTCCTCACGAGGGCCGTGAACCTGGGTAAAGGGCGGTGTCTTCCTTGGTCGGGTGTGCGTCTTGTTCGGGTCCGGCGAGCAACGTCGTGGAGCCACTTGAGGGTTTAGACCTCCGCGTTCAATCCCCTCTCGAACTACACTTCAGGAAGTGACTACCCCCGATTCCTGGGAGTCATAACCCGACATTTGGCGCGCCAGGTAGGGGATTGAGGCGCGTCAACAACCTTCGAGTTCGTCTCTGCGCCATTGTGAACACGCGCGCCACCCGCACCGCTCCAGTCAACCGACGTGCGCCCGCGGGAACACCCGCGCGACCACCCGCGCACGGCGGTGCCGGCCCCGCCAAGAGGAGCAAGTCCCTTCTGGCCCTCACGTGGAGGCGCCGGAGCACGATGCAGAGCACCAGGAGGACGCGCAGTCGTCGCATCCGACACAGCGCCCGAGCGGCTCGGGCCCGGGGAGGACAGACCCTGCGCCCCACACCGCGCTGCTCATGGCGCAGGAGCTGCTCCACTACCAGCCCACCGCTGAGGCTCACGAGCAGTGGCTCCAACGCCTTAACCACCTCGTCGGCATCGCCACGACGCGCCCCGCTCCGTCGCAGTCCAACATGCACCCCTCTCTCGCGGGCACGGTCGTAACAAATGCGCCTCCGCCACCTCCGGGGCCTGCACCGGCTGCGGCACAGAGGGCTGTTTCGCACGCGACCTCGCCGCGAGATTGCATGATCGTGCAGCGCACCGCGGCCGACGCTCGTGTGGGGATGGAGCTCCAGCGAGACCGCCAGAACAGGCTCGTGGAGGAGCTCGGCCAGGCGGGACAGCAGAACCGCGGCGCGCTTCAGCACGGGGTCGCTACGTACACCTCGGGCTGCATGGCGTTCACTCGCTCTCTGCGCCGCGTGGTCTGGCCGCAGAAGTTCAGGCCGGCTCTTCCCAAGGGCTACGACGGCTCCAGCAACCCCGTCGAGTTCCTACAGCTCTACACCACCTCCATCCAAGCTGCGGGGGGAGACGACAAAGTCATGGCCAACTGGTTCTCCCACGCGCTACGCGACTCTGCGCTGTCGTGGCTCCTGAACCTCCCGGAGGACTCTGTGAACTCCTGGGAGGAGCTCTGCAAGCAGTTCATCTCCAACTTCAAGGGACGTACGAGCGCGCCCTCACCCACAATGATCTGCGCGCTGTGGTGCAGAGGAAGGACGTAACGCTCCGCAAATACATCCAGCGCTTCAGCCAAGTGCGCAACAAGATCCCGAACATCCCCGACACCCAAGTCATTGCCGCCTTCCTCGAGGGCGTCACAAACAGCAGGATGCTCGAAAAACTGGGCATCCACGACAAGCTCACCTCTGTGGTCAAGCTGTTCGACATGGCGGACAAGTGCGCCAAGGCTAAAGAGGGACTCCTCTTCGTGAAAATGTCCTCGAGAGGGGACGATCATGCTGAGGGGTCCAAGAACCAGAAGAAGAAGGAGGAGCCCAAGCGCAAGGCCACCGCAGTTCTCGCGGCAGAGCCTGACAAAAAGGGCACCCGCAGGGACTCCCCCGAGGCGGGAGAGAGGAAAGATGATCACTGCCCTTTCTGCATCTACCACAACAGGCGCGGCCACTCTACGGAGTCCTGCTACGACCTCAAAAGGTTGAGCAAGGAGCGCGAGCAAGCAGAAGACAGCGGCGGCCGCGGTCGAGGCCGTGGCTACCGCGGAGGCGGACGCAAGGGCAGAAACCCTCTGGAAATCGAGCCAACGCCGCAGAAAAGAACGGCAACCTCCCTGACGAGGAAGATGGCGGCTACCAAGCCCCGAGGGGCGCCATTGCCTGCATCCTAGGGAGGGCGCAGGCGCCAAAGTCGAACAACCAGTTCAAGCAGTTCGCCCGCGAGCTCAACGCCGCCCTCCCAAGCACGGAAACCTCCAGGCCCCTCAAGTGGTCGCAGTACACCATCGCCTTCGACGCTCAGGACCACCCCAAGTCCACCAAGACTGTTGGAACCCTCCCGCTGGTCTGCACCCCCACCATTGACAATGTGGCTGTCTCCAAGACGCTCATCGATGGCGGAGCAGGCCTGAACATTATCTCCATAGATACGTTCGAAGCGCTTCAAGTGCCCTACAAGAGGCTTATGCCATCGAGGCCCTTCACGGGGGTCACCAGCGGCTCAATCGAGCCTCTAGGCCAGGTCGGGCTTGCCGTCACCTTCGGGAGCGAGGAAAATTACCGCACCGAGCACATCGACTTTGATGTTGCGCACATCGGCCTGCCGTACAACGCCATCCTCGGCTACCCCGCGCTCTCGAAGTTCATGGCCGTCATGCACCATGCATACAACATGGTCAAGATCCCCGGCAGCGCCGGCACGATCACCATACGTGGGCATGTCCTGGACGCTACACGCGCTGTGGAGACGGCCTACAAGACTGCCGCCATGGCCTTCCCCGCAGACGAGGACCAAGAGCCTCTCGAGAGGCCCAAGAAGAAGAAGCAGTTGTTCTCCCAGGAGGAAGCTGCTACAACGAAGATCTCTCTGAGCTCAGGTAGCTCGGGGCTGAAGGCTCGGGGGCTAGAGTCACCATTGGCGCCGCGTTGCCTCCCAAATAGGAAAGCGCGCTCGTCGCCTTCCTCCAGGCAAACTCTGACATGTTCGCATGGACACCGTCAGATATGTCTGGTGTACCGAGGGAGGTGATCGAGCACCACTTGGCCGTGTGCCCAAACGCGCGTCCAGTCAAGCAAAAAAGCAAGACAGCAAGCCCCCGAGAAACAAGCATTCATCGTCAAGGAGGTCGAGAAGCTCAAAGCGGCAAAAGTTGTCCGCGAAGTCGCGCACCCCACTTGGCTCTCCAACGGCGTGGTAGTCCCAAAACCCGCCGGCGGAGGCCGCCTCTGCATCGACTACACCGATGTAAACGAGGTCTGCCCCAAGGACCCTTACCCCATGCCCAGAATTGACCAGATCGTGGACTCCACGGCAGGCTGCGACCTCCTCTGTTTCCTCGATGCCTTCTCTGGTTATCACCAGATTAAAATGGCTAAAGAGGATGAGGAGAAGACGGCTTTCCTCACCCCATGCGGTGTGTATTGCTATGTCTGCATGCCCTTCGGCCTAAAAAAATGTCGGAGCCACTTTCCAGAGGTAAATGAGGATAGCCCTTGGCGGGCAAATGGGGCGAAACGCTGAAGCATATGTCGATGACATCGTCGTGAAGTCACGAGAAGGAAATACTCTTCTCGGAGACCTGGAAGAAACCTTCGCCAGCCTGCGCAAGGTGAACATCAAGCTCAACCCCACCAAGTGCGTCTTTGGAGTACCTTCAGGCAAATTGCTGGGCTTCCTCGTGTCTCATCGGGGCATAGAGGCGAACCCAGACAAAATCAAGGCCATAGAACGCATGCAACCTCCACGCAGGCTCAAGGACATGCAACGCCTGGCAGGCTGCATGGCCAGCTTGGGTAGATTCATCTCCAAGTTCGGCGAAAGGGCCCTGCCGTTTTTCAATATCATGAAAAGAACGGGCACTTTCAAGTGGACCCCCGAAGCTGAAAAAGCATTTGAGGACTTGAAGAAGTACTTGGCCAGCCCACCTGTAATGGTCGCCCCAAGGCCTGGCGGGCACCTGAAGCTGTACTTGTCAGCTACCCCACAAACAACCAGTGTTGTCCTTGTGGTGGAAAGAGAGGAGCCTGTACTTCACAAGAAAAGTGCAACCACTCCAAAGAAAAAGCCTCCTGATAAAGAGCTCGACGAAGGGGCAGTCATCACAAGGCCCACGCCAGGCCCAAAGCCTCAAGAGGGGACCGCCCCGAGTCAACTGCTGCAAGAGGTTCATGCCGAAGGGACCGAGGAGCCTCAAGAGGCTAACACACTCGAGGCCCAGGAGGAACGCTGCGAGGCCACGTCCCTCGAGGCCACGTCCCTCGAGGCCAAGTCCCTCGAGGCCGCGTCCCTCGAGGCCAAGTCCCTCGAGGCCACGTCCCTCGAGGCCAAGTCCCTTGAGGCCGCGTCCCTCGAGGCCACGTCCCTCGAGGCCAAGTCCCTCGAGGCCACATCCCTCGAGGCGTAGGAAAAGCCCCTTGAAGCCGACCCCATCGAGGGCCAAGCTGGGCCACCTCAGGCGAAAGACGCCAAGGAAACAGAAACTACTCTCGTCGAGCATCCAGTTTACTTCGTCAGCACAGTACTGCGTGATGCTCGCGAGCAGTACCCTATGCAGCAGAAGCTTCTCCCCGCACTCCTCATCGCCTCAAGAAAGCAGCGGCACTACTTTCAGGGGCACCCCATCACGGTGGTAACCTCTTTCCCCATGGAGCAAATTCTACGCAACCCAAATGCCACAGATCGTGTCGCAGGATGGAACATCGAGCTACAGCCATTCAATTTGCGCTTCGATAGCACAAGGGTAATCAAAGGAAGAGCGCTGGCAGACTTCGTCGCCGAATGGACTGATCCCATCCCTAAAGAGCCCTGGGAAGAAGAGCACGAGTCCTCTGGAGCCGCAATGCCCAGCTACTGGACCATGAAGTTCGACGGAGCTTTCGCTTGTCGCCACGGTGGGGCAGGTGTAGTCCTGACTTCACCCAAAGGCGACAGTTGTATTACGCAGTCCAGCTGTACTTCGGAATCGACAAGATATCCAACAACATCGCCGAGTATGAAGGGCTGCTCGCTGGCCTACGTGCCGCAATCGCCCTAGGCGTCAAGCATATACTCATCAAGGGCGACTCCCAGCTGCTCGTCAACTTCTCCAACAAAAGCTACAAGGCTAAGGACAACCACATGGCCGCATACCTTGAAGAGGTCCGTAGGCTGGAGAAGAACTTCAGGGGAATGGAGCTCATGCACATCCCAAGAAAGGAAAACCAAGAGGCTGATGACATCGCCAAGCACGCATCAAAGAGGCAAGCCCAGCTGACAGGTGTCTTTGAAGAAAGGCTCGTCAAGGCATCCATAAAGCAAACCCTCGAGGCCCTGCTCGCAAGCACAGATGAAACGCTCCCGCCACCACCTGCAAGCGGAGCCCCAGGCTGCGGGCCCCCAACAGGGGAGCGTCTGTTGCTCACAGCGGTGCACCAAGAGGCAGGATGGATCGACGAGATCAAAGACTACCTCCACCAAGGGATCCTTCCCGAGGAAGATGTTGAAGCGGAGCGAATTGCCCGCCAAGCAAAATCGTACCAAATCCTCGAAGGAAATCTCTACCGCAAGCGCCAAAACGGCATCGCGCTCAAGTGCGTCCCTCCTGAAGAAGGAAAACTGCTGATTAAGGACATCCACAGCGGGGAATGCGGCCACCATTCGTGCGCCCGCACCCTCGCAGGGAAAGTCTTCAGGAGCGGCTTGTACGGGCCTCAAGCGCTTCAAGATGCAACAGACATCATTCAAGCTTGTGAAGCCTGCCAATTCCACGCCAAGCAAATCCACCAACCAGCGCTGGGCCTACAAACCCTTCCGCTCTCGTGGCCGTTTGCGGTCTGGGGGCTGGACATCCTGGGACATTTCCCAACGGCGCAAGGTGGATATCGCTACCTCTTCGTGGCTATTGACAAGTTCACAAAATGGCCTGAAGTGGAGGCGACGCGTACAATCACAGCAGGCGCGGCGGTGAAATTCATCAGAGGCCTGGTCTGCCGCTTCGGAGTGCCTAACCACATCATCACCGACAACGGCTCGCAATTCACAAGCGGCATCTTCAGAGCCTACTGCCAGAAAATGGGCATCAAGCTCTGCTTCGCCTCAGTCGCCCATCCGTAAAGCAACGGACAGGCTGAGCGCGCAAACGCGGAGGTCCTCAAAGGCTTGAAGACCAGGACCTTCGATGTCCTCAAGGGCCACGGCAAGGGCTGGATCAATGAGCTACCCTCGGTGCTCTGGTCCATCCGTACCACGCCACCCAAGCCCACCGCAGAAACGCCGTTCGCACTCGTCTATGGAGCCGAAGCAGTCCTCCCCGCAGAAATAAAGCATGGGTCCCCACGGGTCCTTGCCTTTAATGAGGACCAGCAAGAGGACATCCACAACGACGACCTGCTGCTCCTTGAAGGGCTAAGACGCCGCGCTGCTCTACGGGCGGCCAAGTACCAGCAGTCCCTGAGGCGCTACCACAGCCGCAATGTGCGCTCGTGCACCCTGGAGGCAGGCGATCTCGTCCTCAGGCGAATCCTCTCCAGAGAAGGCCTCCACAAGCTGTCCCCGATGTGGGAAGGTCCCTACAAGGTCACCTACATCGCCAGGCCTGGCGAGGCTCGCCTCGAGACGGAAGACGGCGTCCCCGTCAAGAATCCATGGAACATCATGCATCTACGCAAGTTCTACCCGTGATCATCATCACGTCAGGGCATTTAGCGAAAGAGGCAGTCCACAGCTCAACCTCCAAGCACCTTTTTGTCCCTCAAGGTTAAAAGCCAAGGCTTAAACCTCGCAAACCTTTGTATCCGCCAGGAACAAGTAAAAAAAAGTGATTATTGTCACGCCCGTGATCATTGTCACGTCGAGACGTCAAGCGGACGAGGCAGCCTACGGCTAAACCTCTAATCATTTTTCGTCTCTAGAGGTTAAATCGCCGAAAGGCTTAAACCTCCAAAAACATAGCTTTGTCTTCTGAAGGAACAAATGCCAAAGTGGTCATTGACACACCCGTGATCATTCTCACGTCGAGAAGACAAAGCGGAAGAGGCAGCTTACGGCTCAACCTCCAAGCAATGTCGACTCTAGAGGTCAAAACGCCAAAAGGCTTAAACCTCAAACAAATGCTTTGTCTCCTAAGGGAACAAACGCAACCGTGGTCATTGCCACGCACGTGATCATTGTCACGTCGAGACTCCTAGCGGACGAGGCAGCTTACAGCTCAACCTCCAAGCATTCTTGTCTCCGGAGGTTAAAACGCCAACGGCTTAAACCTCCAAAGCCCCAAAGGCTTTACTCCAGGGAAAACCCTCCGAGCTCTCAATTAAAACGAGCCACCTCAGGCCGTTGAGAGTCTCTGCCACCAACAGGTGGTCCCCATGCCTCGACATGGTCAGAGCATTAACTTGGCAACCCCAAGCATAATGACTCAATCTCGTTCCTAAGTGAACTTTGCGCTTAGGCGCCGCTTAAAAAAACGTTTTTGGGGGGTTTTTATTTACGCATTACTATTGTAGAAGTGTGCGCTTATATCTCTCCACATGCGTACCTCGCGAGCGGGGGCTGAGTACGGTGCCAGTGCCTCAAATGACACACCAGCAGCACTGCAAAATCCAAGAGTCCGAACTCTGGCTGGAGGGCAATACCCCACAAACACGTCATCTCTACAGAGGACCTTGGTACTTACTCTCCTCGCAAGGAACGCCTGAGGGGACCTATAAGCGCGCACGATCCCTTGATCCGTGTTCCAGCGTTTGGGTTCGCCCCTCTAATACCTGCAGGGAAGAATCCCCCGCGATCCTGAAGGGTCATCCGTGAGCGACCTCTCAAGTGGGCAACCTCGCCGGGCAAAGAGCCTCCCCAGGAGCGATCCCTCAAGCGCCAACCTCGCCAAGCAAAGAGCCTCCCCAGGAGCGACCCCTCAAGTGGGCAACCTCGCCAGGCGAAAAACCTTCACAGAGCGAAAACGACGAGAAGCTAAGTCTCGCACCCACGCTCTAAGAGCGTTTTTTCTCTCCCTAGCACGCGTCTTGGCCCCTCGAGCGACTTCGCTTTCTCTTACGCTTCATGGACTACTCGCACGTCTAAGGGGGGCACTTGAGCATCGCGACTCAAGGATCTTACCTCTCCTAGGCCTAAACTCCCCCCGGCCTTGCGGAGTCATTGCTCCCGTATACCGAAGTGGCGGAGTCATGGCACGAAGAGACGGGACCTAACGACGCAGAGAACAAATAGACATGAAGATGAGTCCAAAGAGACCTCGCGAGGGGCAGACAAGCTCGAGTTAAAAAGACAATTAAAAGTATTTTACAAGCCAAAAGGTCTTAAGGTGTCTAAGGCACACAGCTGGTGCAGATACAAACGCTCGCAGGCGCAGTAGAGAATGGTTCAATGAGAAGCAGCACCGTCTTGGACCTCTTCCGCGGCGGCCTCGTCAGCCTCGGCCGAGCAGGCCT
The DNA here is from genome assembly GCA_026929855.1 of Poa annua. Classification (NCBI taxonomy): domain Eukaryota; kingdom Viridiplantae; phylum Streptophyta; class Magnoliopsida; order Poales; family Poaceae; genus Poa; species Poa annua. Next base: position 15,380,647 of record CM049427.1, read on the forward strand.
CCTCCTCGCTGTCCTCCGGCGCAGCGTCTGTGCGCCTGAAGCGGTTGCAGAAGGCGTCCACCTGCTCGCGGAGGGAGCTTGAGACCCGCTGTGCGTCCTCGCCTTGGGCGGCTTCGGTAACAGAACCCAGGTCGAAGTCTGGCGTGAGAAGCTTGAGGTTGGTGAAGATGCGGTCCACCACCACCCCCAAGAGCTGCCGACTCTCGTCCTCGATCATCTCTCGAAACTCGGCGACGGGACCTTCGAGCGCGGCGAAGAGCTGTTCGAAGTAAACCAAGTACATGGCGACATCGCCGCGGCCCCGAACGTCGGTGTGCGGCGCGTCCGCTCCCAGCTGCGAGGCCAGTTCGTTGCCACGAGCGACAAGCGCCTCGAACATGCACTCGCGCTGCTTCGTGAGCGCCCGAGCCGCGTTGGCGGAGTCCGAGGCCTCCGCCGCCTGCTGCATCACCGGGGCCACTTGCTCCTCCACGTCCTTGGCCAGGGAGTTGAGGTTGCGGACAGCCTCGGTGCGAGCCTCCTCCGCTCGGCGACGGCCGTCCTTAGCGCGAGTGAGGCGGGCCTCCAGCTTGAAGTTAGCCTTCTCGAGCTCGGCGATCTTCCGAGCGTCCGCGGCATGCTTGGCCTTGAAGCGGTCCTCCTGCGCCTGGGCCATGTCGCGGTACTTCTGAGAAGTGGACTTGCAGAACTGCTTCTCACGCTCCGCGAGGGCATCTTCGGCCTCCTTTTTCTTCTCGGCGAAGCGCCACTCGAAGCGCTCGTAGGCCACCTTATGGGCAGCGACGTTGTCTTCGTACTTCAGGGTCGCCTGGGCCAACAAGGCCTCTCGCTCCTCGAGGGCCTCGCGCTGGGCAGCTAGGTCCTTCTCTGCCTGGAGGCGCTGCTCCTCGCGCTGCCGCAGCTCCTCCTCCTTGAGGACCAGCTGCTGCTCGTGCTCGGCAAAGGACTTGCGGTCCTTCTCCAGAGCAGCCGATGCAGCCTGGTGGGTGGAGAGCAGTTGGGCCTCCGGCTGGCCCAGCTCACGGCGCTTCTGCGCTAACGAGCCCTCCATCGCCTCGCGCTCCGCCCCGACCTCGCGCAGGAGTTTCGTCGCAGCGTCGCGTTCTGCCTGGAGGGGGTGGAGCAGCTCTGCAGCGTCGCGGATGGCCGCCTCGCGGGTCTCCTTGGCGAAGCTGATGGCTTCCTCGCGGGCGGCCTGCAGCGCCAAGTTTTCCAGCCGGCGTGCCTCGACCGCCGCGTGGAAGGACGCCCACGACTTCGCCAGCTCCTCCTGCTGCTGAGCGAGCCATATGTCCCTGATGGCGAGGTGCGCCTCCAAGCCCTCCAGGGACTCTCTCACGAGGCCAAAGGCCGCCTCGCGACGCCCCGCGCTCCAGTCCCAGCCGTGGAGCACCAGGTCTCGGCTCGCAGAAGGCCCGGCCTCGGCGTCGAGTCCCGCAGGTCCGGCCTCGGGAAGAACAAGGGGGCTGGCTTGAGCCCCGCCAGAGCCCGTGCCCGCGCCCTCTTCAGGCCCTGCAGCCGCGAGGCGCTCCTCTCCTCCATCCTGGCGGGGAGAAGAGGAAGAACCGTCTCCGGCAGACGCGCCCGCGCCTGCCGGCGCCTCGAAGGCCTCCGTCGCGGGCTGCGCAGAGGCGTTGGGCGCAGACGACGCAGCAGGCACACCCGGAGGCGTCGGCTAGCGTGGCGGAGTGGCCTCGCGCGGAGGCGTAGCCGCACGTGGCCGAGTGGCCTCGCGTGGAGGCGTAGCTGCGCGAGGTGGAGTGGCGGCACGAGGTGGCGCAGAAGTCCTCGCCTCCGAGCCCTCCACCGACGGAGACTCGCGCGGCGCTGCAGGAGCGTCCGGGCCTACGGCACTCACCTTCCCAGGTGGACCAGCCGCCCCCGCGAGGGGCGCCGTCGCCTCTACTTGAGGCGCCTCCTCAAGGGGGACCGTTGGGCTGCCTCCTCAGGCCTCGCGGCCTCGTCAGCCACAGCCCCTGCCGTGGCGGTCTTCACATCGGACGCCTTGCGGAGCCGACGGCGCTTAGCAGGCGCAGGTCCGCTGTCAAGAGTGCAAGGGAAAAACTTCAGCAAAGGATGAGGTGGAAATAGAAACCAAGAGGGCAAACGACCCAACGACGTATAAACTCACCCTGGAGGGGGAGTGCCAGCGTCGACCCACGCCAGGCCTGACGAGCGCCATGAGGGAAAGGGCTTGGAAGCAGGCCTCGCGGGGGGCGCCTCCGCTTTCCTCTTGGAAGGGACGTCAGAGGGCCTCGCCCCTGAGTGGTCCACGGCGGCCTTGGTGCGAAGCCCGCACCTCCCCGGAGAGCCCTCCGCGCCTGAGGCCTCCCCTTCCTCAGCTTCCTCCTCCACGGGGCGCGAGGGCGCCACCACGAAGGCGTCTTCATCGCCTGACGAGTTATCGCGAATCTCGTCAGCAAAAGGCCCAGCCCAAGAAGAGGAGACCTCACATGCTGTGGCTTCCTCCTCGCCCAGGCCAGCTCCAGAAGCCGAGGGAGAATCGGCCCCCTACGCTCCCCGCGGGGCCGGCAGCGGCATGTCAGAGTCCGCCGGGCCTGTCGGGGAGAACGAAGGCATCCCTTCCAGGCGGGCCATGCGCTCCGTCAGGTTGTACTGGTGAAGAGGCCGGAGCGCCTCGTGAACCTCATCTGCGGGAAGCACGGAGGGGTTGACGAAGAGCGCGGAGAGGATGTTGTCGACGACGTCCTTGTCGTTGTCCTCGACGTGAAGCCGCATCTTGTCGTTCGGCCCCGAGTACATCCACATGGGGACCGAGTGAGCTTGGAGGGGTGCGATGCGGCGGGTCACGAAGTCCGCCACGACCATCTGCCATGTGAGGCCCTCCTCGCGAAGGAAGCTCAGGCGCCCCATCAGGCTCGCATTCTTGGCGCCGTCGAAGGTAGCCTTGCCCCAATGGGAGTTCTTTACCGGAGGCTCGTCGGGGACCTCGAGGAAGGTGCAGGGACGCTCCACCCCGACGAAGAACCACTTCTGGCGGAAGTCGTCTACTTTCTTCGTCACGGACGTGATGGCCTTGCCCTCGCTCCAGGACATGGGGATATAGATGCCCCCCATGCCGTCGACGATGCGGAACGAGACGCACCCAGAGCGCTCGTTCTTCGCCGTGTTTCGGAGCGCGTAGAAGCACCGGAACAACCCCACCGTGGGCTTCAGGCCTAGGTACGCCTCGCAGAGGTAGGCAAACACGGCGAGGATAAGGACGGAGTAGGGGTGCAAGTGCAGCTGCTGCACCTGGTAGAACGCCAGCACCGCCTCCAGGAACGGAGAGAAGGGCGGCACCAGTCCCGCGGCCAGGCAGTGCTGGAAGACGGGGAAAAATCCCCGCGGGCGCTTCCCGTGCGCCGCGGGCTTCAGGTCGGTGGCGCCGTGCTCGTTCGTCCGATCCGCTGCCAGGTATCGGATCTTGGAGAGCGCCTTCTCGTTGACGCGAACGCCGAGCAGCGCCCCGCCCATCACGGTCTCCGCGGCCTCCGCCTGGGAGGAGGACCCCGCGGCGGCCTTGCCCTTGCTCTTAAGAGCACCCATGGTCACGGGTGCGAAGGTGGAAGGAGTCGGAGAACAGAAACTCGCAGGAGAGCACGGAGGCGGAGAGCTCTGTGGAGCGGAATTTTTTGCGAGGAGTTGGAAACGGTAACGGCTCCCTGCCGCAGTGCTCGGGCTTTATGTCCCCTCCAAGAGCAGTTACCGGGGCGTGGTGGGACCCCCCACGACTCACGCCCCAGATCGTGCGGAGCCGTTAATCATCCAATTGCCTTGTGGCTCGGGTCAGCTGGGCACTAAGGGCCCACGACGCTTCGCCTAAGCCAATGGGCTCAGTCGTGCCCATTATGGGCCCGGGGGCCACTGTCGGCCCAGTGGGAACTGGGGTATCAAGGGCCCATTCCCCCCAGGCCTCGCTCGCGGGGCCAGACGGACGAAACGACTAAGGACCAGGCGTCACCGCCTGGCGGGACCCTCGAGAGGCGATTCCCCTCTCGAGGGCCTGAAGAGGAAGCGAGGGCTTCAAGGGACCCCTCGCCTCAGGAGGTCCTCCCCCCGAGGAACCAACCCGCCTGAGGGAAGTCCGGCAAGAATCTCCCCTCAGGCCTGGAGGGAAACGTCATCGCCAAGGAATCCCAGCAGAGCACACGTGACCTCTGCCACGCTCGTACAGTGGCACTCACACCCCCGTCGATGTCCCTGGCGATAAAGCGGTCAACAAAGCTGCTCCGCCTGCTGCACAGCTGTGAGGACCTTCTACTCTGACGATAAAGCAGGTGGACGGCGCAACCCTCCAACGGATATCGTCATCGCGGGCTCCACCTCAGAGACTGCCCGCTCTGCGGATAGTACGAGCATGGTCAGCCGCTTTTCGGCCACGGCGCCACCTTTATCAACAATGGACCGAGTCCATGGACGAATGAAGCACGGTGGACTCATGCTCCGCCCCGCCACTGGCAAGTGGGAGCCACCTGAAAGGCCAAGCCGAAGGAGAAGGCCGGAGGCGCCTATAAAAGAGAGAAGACAACCATCATAGCAGAGGTCGGCCCTTTGCGTGCAAAACTCCCTTGTAGACCCTAGCAACTCCGGTTAGGTTAGCCTCTGGCTGGAGGAGGAAGAAGATCATCGCTTCCCTCCCAGGCAAGAACTGCCACAAGGGGGCTTCCGGCAAGCTCAGTTGTACTGTAACCTCTCACATATAATACAGACAGGCAGGAGTAGCGGTCTTACCTCCTCACGAGGGCCGTGAACCTGGGTAAAGGGCGGTGTCTTCCTTGGTCGGGTGTGCGTCTTCTTCGGGTCCGGCGAGCAACGTCGCGGAGCCACATGAGGGTTTAGACCTCCTCGTTCAATCCCCTCTCGAACTACACTTCAGGAAGTGACTACCCCCGATTCCTGGGAGTCATAACCCGACACCGCACGCGTGGCCACGTGTCCGCCCCTATCGACACTCACCGATTCACGTTTTCGTCGACCCCGGTGTCAAACACGTTATGCCGATAGTACGAGTGATAAAATTATGAGTGATAATGTAGAAGTACGACGAGTATATGGTTGTGTTCGACACCATGGTCGGCGAAAACATGTTGGCATAACGGGCCGTCGTCTGCGATGGCTGTCGGACTTACGTTCTGACCATCGATGAAGGTGTGCCTCGCCGCCCGGTCTCTATTCTTCTCCTCATTCCTCGCCGCCTTGTCGACATAGAACTCCATCTCGACGGCGACGTTCTCCGGGAAGCGGTCCGCCAACTCAAGGCGGGTGCGCACGTCCCGCTCGGCAATGGCGAGTAGACGCTCCGTGTCACGCTGGCGGCGGTGCTCCTCCTCTGAGACGACGTGTGCGGTGATGTTCATCGACGAGCGGGGGTGCCCGAGTCGCCACGCCACCGCGTCATTCGTGTGTGCCGCCTCGTGTACTATCTCGAACGTGTCGAGGCTGATGCAATAGTCGCCAGTTCGAATTTCGACATATAAGTTGTCGGCCGGATGGAGCACACACCGCGGTAGCCGAAGGAAGAGTGGCGGCGTGGCGGCATCTCGACGAGTTGTCGGTTGCGAGCGCTGTTGCGGCCACACATGGGCATTGTGTTGTTCAGTGACAATGTCTTTTTTACTTGGTGGCTATGACATGCATCGAGGTGAGAGCAGGATTAGGCCGCATGGGCCGTTTATTTCTATTTCCACCCGAACTAACAAGCAAACAGGCTGAAAGTTGTACACTCCAAAAAGGAGTAGTAGCCAAGAGTAGTTTCAGTTTCAGCTCTCGACGACCTGCATGGCTTCCAAGAAGATGCTCGCCATGGCTGCGGTGATTGTGTTCGCCTTCCTCCCCGTGTTTGCCTCGGCCATCGTCCACCTCGTGGGTGACGGTAGAGGGTGGACGCTCGGGTTCAACTACACCGTCTGGTCCGAGGGCAAGTACTTCAAGGTCAGCGACGCGCTAGGTAACCAATCAAATTATCACGGCTTGCTGAACATCCTACTGAATAGTTTAAACCTCTAGAATCAACCCCGCTTTGCCAGCTGCCAAAAATGTTTGCCACCGAGGTCGGGGATGTAAGGTAAAACTAATCTAGATGACTGGCCATATAGACCTAACGAAAAGTGTGTTATAGTCTCCTCGTCCTGAATTACCCCTCGATGAAGTTACCACGCATACACTTTAGTTTTTAGCGGGATCTTCACCTTCCAAATTTTATTATTATTTTTGAAGTCGACTGGAATTTCAGGTAAGATTACATGGAATCAACTGAGAATTTACCATTCTTCGTAAGATTCTAATGAAATTATCCGGACCTTGCGATAGTTGAATGGAGACCAAACGGACAAGCAAAGCATTCCAAGATGCTTGTCTTGTTGCAAGTAAACTTTGCATGAACAAAACATTTGGTGGGGAGGAATCCAACAGGTGAGCAATCGTGTCGCTCTTGTTTCATACAATTGCATATACAGAGCCGGATATTGTTCTCTCAGAGGGTATTAGGCTAGCCATTTATCCTCCCAAAAGCGAATTTCCGATCCATCCCTAATTGAGAAAGAGCCAAGTGAGAAAAAAAACTTTTTGATAGCCATGAGGCCAGCCCAAAAGTGTGAATCACCAGGCTTCCAAAGAACCCGAGACACAACTTGATTACCCACATACTTTCTCCTAAGAAGTGTTCGCCAAACTTCCTCTTCCGAAAGTTCATGCAAATACTCTTTGGTACTTGATATAACTAGATGATGCCCCGCGCGCTGCAGCAGGAAATTGTGTTATGTGTATAAGAAAAACATTAGCCAAGAACATTGAAGAGCAAGTACATCACCGCCAAATATTTTATCTTCGAGTGGGCATCACCTCAATCATGGGATTTCTCATGGTAACCCCACGTCAATCTAATATTGATCCATGAACATGGCAAGAAGTAGGAATGTTGAAAAAAAATCTTTGTTAAATGAGAATATTTAGTTCATTGAGTTAAATTTCCGTATCGGTGAATCTAAAGTCCATTCGACCCAATAGTTAGGAAATCGATTACAAAAGTTGGACAAATAACCAATGAGGCATTACTTGATCTAACATTAAGGGAAGAGAGGAACCATATGAGTGGCTAAATATGTAGAGAAACTAAAGGAAGAATCTTTAAAGTCCACACTGTAATATTAAGAAGCATGAGAAAGGTATTTAACAAATTTTGGATATTTTATTTATGCTAGTCGCAGTTTAATTAGAATACATATGATATCTAATTTTGGGTTTTGGATACCAACTTGCAGAGAGTTGGATGAAAAGCGGACCATAAACATAAGAGAGAATTCCTTATATGACCCTTCCTTAAATTTTTCTTCCTTATTTGACCCCGGTAAATAATTTCTTTCTTATTTGACACCTAAATTTTGATTCCTTCCTTATATGACACTATCCGTTTATATCTTTAATTTTGACCATCAGTTATTGTTTCGCTGGACCGAAATACCCCTCCAGCTTACCGATCAAAGGAAGTACAGACCCGGTAAATCATCCCGTGTCTTTCCAGCCAACACAGTAAAACCTAGAGATCCTGGTGGTCAATCCACCCATCCAACCGATCCAGCCAGCAAACCGATCGAAGGAAGTCAACAGACTCCGGCGGCCGGCGATGGTTGCAGCGGTCGGCGCGGGCGCGGATGCAGCAGCGGTCGGCGCGGGCGCGGATGCAGCAGCGGCCGGCGTGGATGTTGTTGGCGCGTATGCAGCGACGGCCGGCGCGGGCGCAGATGCAACGACGGTCGGCGTGGATGTTGTTGGCGCAGGCGCGGATGCTGCGACGGCTAGGGCGGAGGGTGGCCTAGGCTCGGTCTTGGAGCTCCCTTCAACGAGCTCAGCGGCAGTGGCGAGTGAGAGTTGCTGACGGCGAGGCCTCCCTGTCGCGGCTCTCGGCGGCGTGACGTTGTATGATGTAGTAACTTCCGTAGACTGATTGATCCTCGATCGATCTGTAGAGTTCCTATGTGGTTCTTGTTTTCTGCCACCAGATTTGAGGGTTCATGATGGTATTTGGCACCAAGATAGAAGATGTGTGTTTTTTCCTCCGTGTCTCAAACACAAGAAATATTTGTTTCTAATAATAGGTGTGCAGCAGGTCCGTTCGATCCATTGGACGGCCGATCTTTGAAGTATTGTACGCGATAATCTTTGAAGTATTGTACGCGATACAGTACAACTATAACTGCAGAGGCGCGAGCCCGGTGTTGTGATGGGCACGAATGCCCAGCTTTGGTCAAATTCTAGGGGAGGTTATGCCCATTTTTTTATTTCTTAAATTACAGTTTCCTAATTATTGTGCTGACTGGTTAAAGGTGTCACAAACACTAAAGAGTTACATACATTTTCAGGGGCAAAAGAGTCTTTTTTTACATTCCTACTTAACACTTTGTGCTCAAAATTCACTTGAGGGTCATATAAGGAAAGAAACGAAATTTAGGTGTCAAATAAGGAAGAATTTTTTTAACAGTGCCAAATAAGGAACAAAATTTTAAGGAAGGGTCATATAAGGAATTCTCTCTAAACATAAAGCAATAACTGGTCCAATAATAAACATAAAAGTGTCATTGAACGGCAAGCTGTGATAAGCAGTTCCAAACTAACCAACAGTACATAAAGGTTTAAATGTCCAAGATCAACCCGCTTTCCCTTTTGTTTTATATAAAGCATTAAAGAGATAGTGGAATTAGGCAGCATATAAGGAAGACACCTCCATTGCATCTGTGTTGGTGTTTTCCTCCTTAACCTGGACGACGTAAAACTGTAGCTATTACAGCATCTCCAAATCATGATATATTCTGCACACTTTTTACAAATAAATCATTCACGCCGGAAGCATCTGAACAGGGGAAAACCATAAAGTGATTTTGTGCCTGATCAACTATGAAGCTACTACTTAATTCAAGCACACACAACTCCACAAATATGTTGACATAGCATTATAGTTCTCGATTCCTCCTTTTGCTTATTTCTGTATCAAATAAAAGCGAATGAAAAATGCATGTAAGATTTATCTATAAAATCCAGTCCTTTGTTGATCTTACCCTTAGTTCGTAGCAGACAAAAATTCGACAATGTGGGAAGAGATGATAAATACTTTTTACCCTTTATGTATAAAAAATCTTGGTCTTTGACAACACCAGTTATTGAACCTGCATCAGGAATAGCCATCTAGTTTCTTCAGATTCATAAAACACACAGATTATCACATGAGATTCTAAGAAGTTCAAATCAAACGTATGAACATAGAGCAAGTCTTGCTTCCCTTAGTAGCATAGGATAGCTGAAGTAGGATGTAACCTTCGTCGGGAGCTTGACAACTCAACCTATGGAAACCTTATCTGCAACACCAAAACAACACAACTCAACAACAACGTTGGTTCTTCAGAGGAGCAATACCAAATATATTGATATCTATATCAAATCAGACTAATTGTCCTTAGGAAAAAGAAACTATATTACACTAACCAACACGCAAGGAGAGACATCCGAGTTGGCGAGACAAAATCAATCTGCAATAGAAGAAGGAGCAGGACATATAAACAACATCGACAGCAGTTTGATCTAAATCTCCCAGCATCCGGCAAGGTCGAGAAGCAGACTAAGGGAAGGGAAGAATCAAGTATTGATGAAAGCTTCGTCCGGCACCCGACGAAGTAGAGAACCGAGCCCATGGGGCGAGATATGTATCAAAGAAGATACATCAGATGGCGTACATAACGTGTTCAGAAATAGAGCGTGGTTATTGTTGGCACATTTTGTCCTTTCGTCTGTCTGACTGTCTCCATTGATTTCTTGCCACAGATCATGGGGAGAGGAAGAGGCCGCTTTGGTTGCAGGACGAGGGTGTGCCTTTGTGAGCATGAAGAAACCGAACGTAAACTGAAAAACGCATGACCAGCACTAAAGCAAAATGGTAAAACTGAAGTATGGAAAGGGGAACCGTGTTGCCAGCGCTTGATAGGTGTTAGGAAAGAGTAGGAGATTGATTGCAGAGCAATGACCATCAAGGAGGATAATGGGAGAATGATAACATTGAGCCTGCGGTAGCTTACTTGTAGCTTCTATTTGGGGTGACGTGGCTGCATAGAATTGCAGATAAATCAGCTAGTGGGGGTCAGCTATTTAGATATAGAAGATACCCAAATGCTTACTATATATAATTCTAATCTGGATTTCTACTTGAGATCTAATGCAATAAATCTACAAACAGGAGTCAGATAATATGTTTGCTGGGAAATAAATTAATTTGAGTCAACCCTCCTTTTAGATAATAACAGGGGTAAAAAATTCATCGAGCTTAACTATCACAGATACGTGTCATTAAAAAAGCTGGAAATTCACCTTTTGGAGTGAAGAAAAATTGATACCAAAATGTGACAAGTGCTGAGCTAATAGTGGATCTTCAACGCTATCATCTTCCGGGTATGAGTAAATGTCTGAACTGTCACAGAAAATCAGGTACGAATACGTAATTTAGTTAATAGCAAAAGGTATGGGAAAACCTAGAAAGCAATCTTTGCTGCCCGGTATGTCCTATGAGAAAGGTTGCACCGAGAATATATTTTAGTATACTGGTATACGGGAAATATATTATTACCAGACAACAAAAAATTACAAAAGGCTGTACCCTCAATAACAGTTGGATCATATCATCATTTTTATATTTCAACTTTGTATGCCCACGAATCACGAATGCAACTTTGACCATGTTTTTCTGACGAAGAATTTCTAAAGGCTATAAAGTATGTTATTCCAGATATCATTTCTATACAACTGGCTTAAAGATCAAAATGTTTGATTGCACATTTGACAGTCCTGCTCCTTCCAAAATCAGGTCATGGAATAGTAAATAATAAAAATAGCAAGTCCAAAATTGCAAAAGTTTAACTGTAGCATTACCTGCTCCTTCCAAATCGGCAGTAACTGTTCCAAGCTTTACTGCTAGAGGATATTTAGTCTGCTGGTAGTGTTCAACAACATGATTATTCCCACCACTTCCATCCCAGAAACTTCTCCTGCAGAGGATCATACCATCGGTTACATTTAACCAGAGATTCTCAGTTTTATCACATTTGCTACACTTCCATCCAGAAGTTTAAGCACTAACCCAGTAGCAAGCTGGAGAGGACAATTAAATTGCAAAACAAATTGTATCTCTCCTCCCTAAGACAGAGAGTACATGTTGCCTCTATGCCTATTCAGTATTCAACGCAGCGTAACATAAGTTCTATCTACGTCAGAGCAACTAGGTGTAACTAGGGTTAATCAATTAAGAAACAAGCCAAAGGAATTGCATAACATAAGTTCCTAGAGAACTTGGTAAAAAATAACCTTCTAAAGCATCTAACTGTTGTTCGCATGTTCAATGATCACAACTGCCTGGAGTAATCTATGAATGGTTAATTTCTCTTGATCCATAACTGGCATAATAATCAGAAAAAAATATGTATCATTCCAAAAGAAAAGGCTAAGGTTCATGACCTCTGCTCAATTTCCACAACAGTGTCATATACCCGTACTATCTACGTCAGAGCACTAAAATGTTCTACTGTTCTGCATTGAAATCCACGCAAAGGAAATTTCAGCATGTAAACAATGAATTACCACGTAGCAATTAGTTTCACAGTGAAGAAAAAACAAATGGAAAATAGATCACAACTATCACATGAAAAGATCTTTGGCATCTAAGTTTGAAAAGGCGCAGCAACAAACCCAATAACCAACACAGTTGTGTGATTACAGCTTCCACTTCGAAGCTGTGTGATCTTTGGCATGCATTACTCAACTTAACAATTCTGCAGCAGCTAGCACTCTTGTGACGAATTATAGATATGAAAAAATAACACCACAGAGCCCATCAAAACGAACAGAATGAAATCTCTGGTCTATTAAAGACGAAGCAATTTCTTCCAATATCAGGGACAGAATAACTCTCTACAGTTCCTTAAAGTTTAAGGTCATTTTTTTGCAGAACTGTCAATTAATAAAAAAAACTTATGATACAGCTGACACTAAATTCTGGGTGTGAAGAAACTAATTACCCACAAGAACAACAAACAGACTATGTCCCCAACAAATCGACAAGAATGAACCTGTTTTCGTAGGCGCCCAATCATGTTTAGTTATAAAAGATCACACGAGAATCCACTAGTAGAAAACAGTCTAAAGGACCAAACTCCAAAACCCCATCTGTCCCGGTCGTACTGCAAACCGGGACAGATGGGGCATAAAACGCTACAACTAGTTCAGGCGACACTCATTTGTCCCAGTTCGTGGCTGGAACCGGGACAAATGAGGTAGCACCCGCAGGCGACACCCATTTGTCCCGGTTCCAGTCACGAACCGGGACAAATGACATGGTTTCAGTTACGCGCCACCGCCGCGTTTTTTCGACGCGCACGGAAGACGAGCGGCGCCGGGGATTCCTCTGCCCTCCGGCGATTCCTCTGCCCTCCGCCGGCGATTCATCTTCCTCTCCGGCGCTATAAAATGCACTGCACAGTACGACTCTTCCCACACCATTTCTCCGGCCATCTCTCCTCTCTTTTCTCCGTCCACGTACACCATTTCTCCGGCCATCTCTCCTCTCTTTTCTCCGTCCACGTACACCATTTCCTATGGAGCCACTTGTGCCTCGGTCCGATGAGTTTTACGGCTACGAGAAGGAAGGCATGCGGTTCAAGGTGTGGGTCACCCTTCGTGCATGGCGCGTGGAGAAGTGGATCGGCGACGTGAAGAAGAACTTCCTCGACGCCGCTCCGATCAAAGCCATTGGACTCGATTGCGAGTTCACCGACCCTCGACGGAAGGATACTCGCAGCGCGCCGCCGTCCTTCAACTCTCGGTGGCGACCGATACTCTTGTCTTCCAAATTTGCAAAGCTGATCGGGTGCCACAGGTCCTCGTGGATTTCTTAGGTGACGAGACAATCAAATTCTACGACGTGGCAATCCATAATGACATGAAGATGCTAGCCTACTACGGAATTATTATTCGGTCCGCGGTCGACCTGCAGAGGGATCGCCGAAACCCTACCGGCAATTTTACTCCTAGTCTATATGATCTCTCTAATGCGGTCATTGGGACAAATCTAGAGAAGAAGAAGAAATACAAGAAGAGGAAGTACACGGACGACGACAAGGAAGACACGTTACAAAAAGACCTAATTTTCGGATGGGGCAACGTTCCATTAAGCTACGATCAAATCGTATATGCTGCTTTAGACGCTCGCCTTGGCTTCGAGATTGCACGGAAGTGGGATAGTCTACGCGGCTATAATACGGAAAATGATCCTCTTAATGTCGTTGATGAGTAGACTATCTATGTATTCAAACATTTTTCATATTCATAGTTGTTCCAAAATCCAAAGTTTGCAAAAGTTATTTAAAACAGAAAACAGAAAAAGAAAATAAAAAAAATGAAAAAAACCTCCATCTGTCCCGGTTTCAGTCTCAAACCGGGACAAATGGGCTCCTTTTTGTCCCGGTTTGTGACTGAAACCGGGACCAATGGGGGGTGCTTATATATACTGATCAGCAGCCCCCTCCCAAAACCATTGGAGGCATTTTTTGTTTTAAATGGAAGGAGGGGGTGTGTGCTAGTCTGTTTTTTTTGTATGCATGCAAGGTGTTTGATGAAATGCCCGAGAGAGTTCACGAATTGATTTGATGTACACTTAAAGAAGTTTATTCTTCTTTTTGATCAAGGTTAATTTTTCTCTCATTTCATTTGTAATTAATTGATACCGTGCATGTTCAGTGTTTATTTGTCGATGTTCTGTAATGGTTATTGATGTAGTTCATTATATAATGCAGATGGACCGACAATGGATGTATGGTGACCGACGCACTGCCGAGTACATGACAGGTTTGAGGAAATTTCTAGAGAAAGCCCAGGCCCACAGTACGAATGGTTTCATGTGTTGTCCATGTGTCAACTGTCAGAATAAGACAGATCACCCAAACGTGAGAACCCTTCAAAGTCATCTTATTCGGCATGGTTTCATGCCCAGCTATAATTGTTGGACGAAGCACGGAGAAAAAGGTGTTATGATGGAAGACAATGAAGAAGAGGAAGATTATGACAACTATCCTATGTTCCCGGAGTACGGAGATTCTGCAACGGGGGAAGCTGAAGCTGAAGAGGCACCAGATGAGCCCACTGACGATCTTGGTAGGGCCATTGCTGATGCAAAGAGAGAGTGCGGAACTGAAAAGGAGAGGTTGAAGTTCGACCAGATGTTAGAGGATCACAAGAAATTGTTGTATCCAAGTTGCGAAGATGGTCAGAAAAAGCTGGGTACCACACTGGAATTACTGCAGTGGAAGGCAGAGTGTGGTGTGACTGACAAGGGATTTGGAAAGTTGCTGCAGATAATTAGGAAGATGCTTCCAAAGGTCAACGAGTTGCCCGACAGCACGTACGAAGCAAAGAAGGTTGTGTGCCCTCTAGGATTAGACGTGCATAAGATACATGCCTGCCCTAATGACTGCATCCTCTACCGCGGTGAGTATGAGAATTTGGATGCATGTCCAGTATGCACTGCATTGCGGTATAAGATCAGACGAGATGACCCTGGTGAAGTTGAGGGTGAGCGTCCCCGGAAGAGGGTTCCTGCCAAGGTGATGTGGTATGCTCCTATAATACCACGGTTGAAACGCCTGTTCGCGAATAAAGAGCATGCCAAGTTGTTGCGATGGCACAAAGAGGACCGTAAGAAAGACGCGATGTGTAGACACCCCGCTGATGGGTCGCAGTGGAGAAAAATTGAGAGAGAGTTCCCGGAATTTGAAGATGACGCAAGGAACTTAAGGTTTGGTCTAAGTACAGACGGTTTCAATCCGTTTGGGGAGCAGAGCAGCAGTCATAGCACATGGCCTGTGACTCTATGTATTTATAACCTTCCTCCTTGGTTGTGCATGAAGCGAAAGTTCATTATGATGCCATTGCTCATCCAAGGCCCGAAGCAACCCGGCGACGACCTTGATGTGTACCTCAGGCCATTATTTGAAGAACTTTTACAGTTGTGGCGTGAAGAAGGTGTACGGGTGTGGGATGAGCACAAACATGAGGAATTTGACCTACGAGCTCTGCTTTTTGTAACAATTAACGATTGGCCTGCTCTTGCTAACCTCTCAGGGCAGTCGACCAAGGGGTACAATGCATGCACACACTGTTTGGGTGAGACTGAATGTTTATATTTGGATAAATGTAAGAAGTGTGTGTATCTGGGGCATCGTCGATTTCTTCCGATCAGGCATACCGCAAGGAAGAAAGGCAAGCATTTTAAAGGTGAGGCTGATCACAGTAGGAGGCCTGTCAACCGTACTGGTGAAGAAATATTTGATATGGTCAAGGATCTAAAAGTAATCTTTGGAAAGGGTCCTGGAGGTCAACAGGTTCCGAAAGACGCTAACGGGCACGCACCCATGTGGAAGAAAAAATCTATATTTTGGGAGCTACCATATTGGAAGGTCCTAGAGGTTAGATCTGCTATCGACGTGATGCACGTGACGAAGAATGTTTGCGTGAACCTGCTAGGCTTCTTGGGCGTGTACGGGAAGAAAAAAGATACAGAGGAAGCACGGGAGGACCAGAAACGTGTGAAAGAACGAGACGGCCTAAGTCCCGAACACTACGAAGGTCCTGCCAGCTACGCTCTTACCAAACAAGAGAAAGTAATATTCTTTGAATGCCTGAGCAGTATCAAGGTCACGGCTGGGTTCTCGTCGAATATAAAGAGGATAGTAAATGTGAGACTCCAAAAATTTCAGAACCTAAAGTCTCATGATTGCCACGTGATTATGACGCAATTGCTTCCGATTGCACTGAGGGGGCTACTACCGGAAAATGTTCGAGTGCCCATTGTGAAGCTTTGTGCATTCCTCAATGCAATATCTCAAAAGGTAATCGATCCGGCGATTCTACCAGGGTTGTAAAATGATGTGGTCCAGTGTCTTGTCAGTTTTGAGTTGGCGTTCCCTCCATCCTTCTTCGATGTTATGACGCATCTCCTGGTTCACCTAGTCGAAGAGATTCAAGTTCTCGGTCCTGTATTTCTGCACAATATGTTCCCATTTGAGAGGTTCATGGCAGTCTTAAAGAAATATGTGCATAACCGTGCTAGGCCAGAAGGAAGCATCTCCAACGGCTACGGTAACGAGGAGGTCATTGAGTTCTGTGTTGACTTTATTCATGACCTTAAGCCGATAGGTGTTCCACAATCACGACATGAGGGTAGACTTAGTGGAAAAGGCACACTAGGAAAGAAAACAAAAATTTGTATGGATGGACATTCTTTCACTGAAGCACACTATACAGTTCTACAAAGTTCTACCTTGGTGGCCCCGTATATCGATGAACACAAGAATTTTGTACGCTCTCGTCACGCGGGGAAGTCTGACAACTGGATTGTACGTACACACATGGCCACGTTCGGCGGTTGGTTGCGAGCACATCTTGAAAATAAAGACAAGGTTGATGAAGAGTTACACTTGTTGGCCAGGGCACCATCTACAACTATATGTACTTTCCAAGGGTACGAGATAAATGGAAATACATTTTACACGAGTGTCCAAGATAAAAAGAGCACGAACCAAAACAGTGGTGTTCGCATTGATGCAACAAACAACAATGGGCAGAAGAACACATATTATGGTTGCATAGAGGAGATATGGGAACTTGACTATGGACCTTCTTTTAAGATCCCTTTGTTTCGGTGCAAATGTGTCAATCTGAAAGGCGGGGTTGAGGTAGACAAGATGTACGGAATGACAACAGTGGATCTAAACAATCTTGCGTACAGAGATGAACCATTCGTGCTAGCCAATGATGTGGCTCAGGTTTTCTATGTGAAAGACATGTCTAGCAGACCCAAAAAAAGAAACATCCTGGGAGTGGAGGAGCCTAGGCGTCACATAGTTCTTTCAGGAAAAAGAAACATCGTGGGAGTGGAGGACAAGACAGACATGTCAGATGATTATAATAATTTTGATGAAATTCCTCCTTTCGTAGTGAACATTGACCCAATCATCAAGTTGATTGAAGAAGATGCTCCATGGTTCCGACGCAGAAGAACTGGCGGTGTTGTGTGATGGCGATATGTAATAATTAATATATTAAACTTTTGATATGAAGAAGATGCTCCATTTTTACCTGCATATCAAATGGATCCGTCGGCGTTGATAGAACAAAACACACGATTTCACCTGCATACAGCCCCACGGTGGCTCTTGATGAGTGCCTGCATATCAAATGCACCGTGGGGCGTATGCAGGGAATCCGAGTAATTTGTGTATATTCCTCAGTAGATGAATTGAACTATTCTTTTGATAGAACAAAACACACGATTTCACCTGCATACAGCCCCACGGTGGCTCCTGAGTGCCTGCATATCAAATGCACCGTGGGGCGTATGCAGGGAATCCGAGTGATTTGTATACCACACACCACCCGGCTAGGCACTAGAAGGAGGAAACACTGAGTGTTCACCTCGTCCGAGAGGGGGATATATATAGGGTCACGGGCTCAACCAGTGGTACTGATAGTGTTGATCCAACAGCTATCAAGTGCTCAAAAGAAGCACACCCCTGATCCAACGACTAACAAGTGTTTCAAAGAAACACACGATCCGTGTGCTTCTATAGTCCCGGTTTGAAACTGAAAGCGTTAATCGAACAGCTCAGAAGCAATCAAAAGAAACACACACCTGATCAAACGGCTTACAAGTGCTTGAAAGAAACACACGATCCGTGTGCTTCTTTAGTCCTGGTTTTTGTATTAGTTAGTCAAATTCAAACACTTTTCATATTGAAAGTTTTTTCAAATTCCAAAGTTTGCAAAAGTTATACAAATTCACATTCAAAATAGTTTTAAACTAATTAAAATAATGGTTATAGAAAAGAGAAAATGTTTTTGTATTAGTTAGTCAAATTCAAACACTTTTCATATTGAAAGTTTTTTCAAATTCCAAAGTTTGCAAAAGTTATACAAATTCACATTCAAAATAGTTTTAAACTAATTAAAATAATGGTTATAGAAAAGAGAAAATGTTTTTGTATTACTTATTAGTCAAATTCAAACACTTTTCATATTGAAAGTTTTTTCAAATTCCAAAGTTTGCAAAAGTTATACAAATTCACATTCAAAATAGTTTTAAACTAATTAAAATAATGGTTATAGAAAAGAGAAAATGTTTTTGTATTAGTTAGTCAAATTCAAACACTTTTCATATTGAAAGTTTTTCCAAATTCCAAAGTTATTTAAAACAGAAAACAGAAAACAGAAAAAGAAAAGAAAAAGGGAAAAGAAAAAGAAAAAACCCCATCTATCCCGGGTGGTGGCTCAGCCCGGGACAGATGGGGTGGCTATCTATCCCGGGCTGAGCCACCACCCGGGACAGTTGGGTTGGCTATCTGTCCCGGGTGCAGCCACCACCCGGGACAGTTTAGTGCTATCTGTCCCGGGCTGAGCCACCACCCGGGACAGTTGAGTGTTGCTATATAAGCAACACTTAGCCACGGGTGGTGGCTCAACCCGGAGCCAAATCAGAACGACGCCGTCAGGCTGCCAAAATTCCCCTCGAGCGCCGCCGCCTCCTTCCTCGACTCCGGCCGGGCTTCGCTCCATCCTCGAGCGCCGCCACCTTCCTCCTCGACTCCGGCGACTAGGTGAGCCTCTCCCCTCTCTCTGCGCGTGCCCTAAACCCTAGCCTCGTTGCGTTGCCCGTCGTTAATCGCAAACCCTAGCCTCGCGTTGCCTTGTCCGTCGCCGGCCTCCGCTTCGGCGAAAAATCCACCGTACCTAGCCCTCTCTGGTCCAGTGCGACTGTGCACGTTTCGTGCACACACTCGCAGGACCCTTCACGCTCGAATTCCAAGGAATTGTGCTCGGCAGTGAGGATTACTCCATTGATGACTCCACGATGACGTCATCGTCCCATTTTCCTTTTTTTCCTAAATGTATATCACTCATGTGTTTAGTTGATGTGTTTAGTATACATGTTTTACGGATGTAATTTTTACCTAATCACTTTACATGTTTTAACTAGGTCATTAGTCAAATGAGTGTGTACTTTGACATGTCAAATGAGTTTTGTCTTTGAACCAAGGATGCCAAAAATGTTCATAAAAATAAAATACATGTTGTTGTGTCATTATTTTGTGTGTTTGAATAAGTTTGAATAAACAAAATAATTGTGGGAATATCGTTGCAAATGCAAATGTGATATTATTTTGTTGAACTAGTGTAATGTGTTGAATTATTGTAATGTGTAATGTGCAAATGCAAAAAATTGTTGTAATGTGTAATGTGTAATGTGCAAAAACCTATGTATGCAAATTAGGGTTTCCGGCGGAGTTTGGCCATTGTTAGGGTTTCCGGCGGAGATTGATGTTCAGAAAAACTTATACAAATGCAAACTTTATATCAAAATGTTCAGAAAAATATAATCTATAATGTTGTATCATAAAAATGTTCATATTAATTCATATCAACTGGATTCATATCTATTTTTTCTTACTTGGATTTTGCGTGCAGGTACTCGGATTTGTCACCGCGTCGTAGCCGCCGCCCTCTCGGAGCCCTAGTAAAGTTCGAGAGACTTCAAAAGAGAAATGTAAATAGAAATGAGATACTCGATATGATTGAAATGTGTTTGTAAAATTGAAATGTCTTAATGTATTTGTACTATTCAAATAACTTTGCTTCAGGTTGAAATTGAAATGTGTTTGTACAAATAAATGATAAAAGATGTTGAGTTAGATTTAGTTGTATGACATATCGGTAAAGTTATTTAGATGTTGAGTTATTAAAATGATTTAAATGGATTTAAATCTCTTGCAGAAACTATGGACACCCGTAGAAATCTTCAACAAGAAGAGGACATGTTCGGCATCATTCGCGAAGGTGATGAATTGGACCCCGGCAGAAACCATGAACAAGAAGAGGAACACGTAGACGATTTCACCGGGCAATTTCTGAACGAGTCCGGTGACGGAATAGACGTCACCGATAGTTCAGCTCACCGACAGTTCACCGACTCTACTGTTGGAAAGTCGGCCGCCGAGGTAGATATATGCCCTCAGGTTTTTGTCTCCGTTGAAAAGATTTGTGTGTATACATATATTAACTATCACTTTTTCTTGTGTTTAGCCTTCGGCGGGCCATGAACCGGGACCAAGCAAAAAAGCAGCGGTGAAACGAGGCGGGCCACGGACCGGGACCAAAAAGCTCCAAGGGAAACAGAAGTACCACATCGAGGAGATCAATGAAAAAGGAAAACCGATTGCTCCCGCTAACCACGCAAGGAAATTTGTAGCTCAGTGCGGAGTCATCGTTCGGGACAGACTGTCCATCAGGGCTCAAGAATGGTATAAGCCAAAGGTGCCAAAGGAGGGGGTTATTTATGTCTCGAATGCAGACAAACAACTCCTTTGGGACGAGCTCATGCAGAATTTCACTTTACCGGAAGAGGAGGATGTAGAGGAGCCGGTTATAGAGAATCGACGCAAGGCCTGGACTTATATTGAGATGGGTGAATTGTTCCGCAGCTGGAAGAAAAGGCTTAACAAGTTCATAAAAGAAGGTAAAACTCCAGAATTTGTCGGAGTCTATGAAAAGATAAAAGATGAGTGGCCCGAATTTAAGGCGTACAAGCAATCGGAAGCCGCTAAGGCCATGTCAGAGAGAAATAAGAAAAATGCAGACAAAAAGATATATCACCATAACATGGGGTCAGGTGGCTACCTGACGGCCCTGCCTAAGTTTCTGAAAATGGAGGAAGAGTTTTTGGCTAAAGGTATACAGATCGAGACATTTGACTGGCCAGACCGGCTTAAGGCTTGGTTCTATGGGCATGGTGGAAAGTTAGACCCTGAAACAGGTGACTGTCTTTTTACCAAGGAGCACGGACCTGACCCTATTAAAGCTCTCAGAGAGGTATGGAAGGAGGTCACGGAAGGCAGGTTCCACCCTAACAGAGAGAAGGACGAGCTATCGCGAGCCCTTAAGAATCCTGAACACAGTGGACGAACAAGAGGAACCGTCGGCTCTGTACCGTGGATATTTGGGTTTCCCAAAGATGTTGGCACTTATAGAAGCCGATCGAGAAAGAAGAAAGAGATTGCCGACCGGGCCCAGTGGATGGAAAATAAATTACTACAGCATGAGAAGGAGATAGCAGAGCTGAAGGCAGCGCAGACTCGACGGATGCCCTGCGAATCTGAGACGCCCGAAAATCCTTCTCCTGATCCAAAATCAATGCGGAGAAGCAGCGTGGCTTCGACGGAGCTCGATCGCCACAATGATATGCCGGGTCCTCGTCACCCCGTGGATAATATCGTGCAGCGGGAACTGTGCGACCTACATGTGCCATGCTTGAACATAACCGTGAAGGTGGCGCACGGCTTTGCCCTACCGCCTAGCCCAAATGGAACTTACCATTGTCGCCCTATTCCAGATGGCTATGCTGTTGTCGGGGTTGATGAGGTTATCAAGACATATGAGGGAATTAAGCTGGACTTCCCTACGGGTGAAGACGAGGTTGAGTTGAGATTTGCCCTCAAGAGTACCTGCTTATGGAAAAAAGAATACATCGTGTTCCCACACATGCAGCTAAATCGCCCTCCCAGTCCACAAGCCAGTCCACATAACTACAACAACGACAACCAATGCGCTAGTCCAGACACCCCCCACAACGACAACCAAGGCGCTAGTCCATCTCCGCCGTCGCATGAGCGTACTCCGCCGCGTGAGCGTACTCCGCCGCGTCAACGGACTCCATCGCCTCCGCAAAAGAAGCGGAAGTGCACCGCTGCGTCGACTAGTACTCAGAAAAGCGAAACGGCCGGGAAGTCTCGCTTTGTGAACTCTCGCAAAGATGTCGATACATGGGTCGAGGAGATCCAGACTTCCCAGAGAAAGAAGGCAAAAAAGATGTCTTTGCCTGTTCCGGTTTATTCTCCGGAAGCGATACGGTGGGCCATAGAATTTCTTACGCATCCGTCGCAATATGAACTAAATATGGACGATGACTACACACGTGTTCTGGTGCGTACATCTAAGAGAGTGCGGGAAGAACAAAAATCTGCTGCCACCCAGAAGAGAGATGTTCCACAGCTCGGAATGCAGGCGAGACAATCGGCCCCTCCACTCATATTGGCGCCTTACAACCGGAACCCGATCGATGATGTACTTTCGCAGCAAGCTAGAGATATGGGTATAACTCTGGCAGAGCTGAAGGCATTGCAAGCTGGCGAGAGTGTCACCATACATGAGGTGGTGCGGACATATGTGAGAGGACAAGATCTTGTCGACCCTGCAATGGTGCGCACTCTACCAGCTAGGTTGCACCAACTAAATGCATGGTACTTGCGTACCACGAAAAGTCAAGAAGGAGACTGGCTCTATGGGAAAATTTCAAAGGATTTTTTTGGCCCAGGTGATGACGAGGTTCAAATCGAGTATTGCGAATTATGGCAGTTATTCAATTTTGACGCGCTCGACAAATCTATCATCAGTGCCTTTTGCATGTAAGTAATTAAATTATGTATATATGTCAGTAATTCTCTAGCTCTACTTATATTTCATTGCTTGTAATTATCCTTATCACTATATTACTTTTGTACTCTATTATGCAGGCTGAAAATTATACAATCTCGAAAGCTGGGACTCAATCACAAGATTGGATTCATTGACCCTAATCGAGTTCATCATCATGGTTTGTTACATTACCCAGATGAAACGGAGGAGCTTTTGCTTACTTATTTGATGGCGCAACATTACAAAAGCACCATAATTTTCCCGTTCAACTTCGAGTGAGTTGTTTACTTTCTTATACATACTCGATGTTAATTAAGTATATGTAATTGATGATTTAGTTATTAACAAATATAAACATATGGCAGATTTCACTGGGTATTATTAGAGATTGATGTTGAAAAGGCAATCGTTGAGGTCTTGGACCCATTATCGAAACCTGAAGAAAAGTTCGACGACACAAAACAGATGCTCCAGAGGTAATTTCGTTCATTATCACAATCGACCTCGTCTTTTCTAATAATATATAGTAATTAGTTAACTTCTTTACTAATTTTTCATACCGTAAACTTCAGGGTTTGGGACAAGTTCACCGGTTTCCACAAGGATGTCGGTATAGCTAAGAACCTCACTTTTAAATGGCGAGAGGTAAAGACGTATACTAGCTAGGTTCCACATACGCATATTCTTAATTTCAGTCTCACAATACCATTTTTTCAATATTTATGATTATTTTTTATTAATTTCTTATCTTATTCTATCATAAAGTGCGCGAAGCAGTAACAAGGCACCAATTTGTGTGGATTCTATGTCTGCGAGTTCATCCGAATTTACTTCAATGAGGGTGCAGACTGGAATAGGGTACGTTAACAATTCATTCAAACTTATTCACTTCTCAAATTGAATTATTTTCATAATGGTTGATATATGGTGTTGATCTCTCCTTTTTAGTTTGAGACGATCCGGAACAGGCTAGAAGCAAAAGACCGCCTACTACCAATCGCGGAGGAAATTGCGGGCTTTCTGCTTGACTATGTCATAAAGCCAGGCGCAGAATGCAGTATAATCCGGCCGCCAAAAAAGACCATCCCGAGGAAAAAATAGGGTCTAATGCTTCTTTGTCATGTAAAAAAATATTTGTACTTAGCCGTGTCCCCGGTACAGACATGATCTTCCGGTTGTAAATATTTGTTTGGGAGAACTCGTGTACTAGTAGTATTCATGACTATATCCCGAGGAAAAAATCGTGTATTCATGATATATATTACATAGTAACGTATAATATGCAACTCGATATTGTTTGAAATGAAACATAAATGAAAAAACACAAACACAAAAGAATCAGTAACATAAATAGAAAACAGAAACAAAAATAGAAAACAGGAAACAAAATAAAGAAACAAAAAAAAACATATATATTGTCCCGGTTCGTATTACGAACCGGGACAAATGAGTCGCAGGCAGAGCCTGCCTTGATTGGCCACGTGGCCCCCCTATTGGTCCCGGGTCGTGGCGTGCCCGGGACAAATAGGGGAGGCTATTTGTCCCGAACACGCTGTCCCGGGTGACGTGGGGCTACCTTGCGGGTAGCCCACGATGAGGCTACCTGGGCCGCGCCAAGGATGGAAAGGCCCGCAGAAGGCCCACTCGGGGTATCTCATATCCTAGTCCAACTCGGTTAGGACTTGTAACCTACCGTATCTGTATCAACCACCCGAGACCTGGCTACCTATAAAGCCAGGAGGGTGGCTCGTCCCCAAGGGAGAAAAACGAAGACACACGCAGAGAACTACCACGAACCCTAGCGATTACGATCTCGCCATTGTAATCGTTACTCGCATCAATAACCAGACAAGCTGGAGTAGGGTGTTATCCTCCGGGAGCCTGAACCTGGGTAAACCTCGCCTGTTAGCCGTCGTGATCACCTTGCACTCTACACTCTCCCCATCAATCAACCCGGGGTGCACAACCCTGGGACTTGTCGAGTTAGCACCTCGTCAATTGGCGCCGTCTGTGGGAAGTTCAAACAAGTGCTAGGATCATGGTCGCACCGGCTCCATCCGCAATGAAGATCGGCGTCTGCGCCGCCAGGGAGTCGATCCGCTTCGGCTCCTTCGAGTACATCCACCACCCGCCGGCCCATCGCTCGGTCTACGCCAATCTGGACAAAGGTATACACATCACCTTCGGTTCCATATACTGTTGCGTCGACAGTCGCCAATATTCAGGTCTACGACTACCGCGCCACGCGCGGCGACGTCACCCGCGAAGATCGCATCGGCCGCACCCGCAGATATCGCACCCGCGCCACCCGCGGAGGTCGCGCCCGTCGCACCCGCGAAAATCGCATCTGCATCAACTGCATCAACAACTTCAGCAACCGCGCGGATCGAGTCTACAACAGTAACCTCGGTCGCGCGGTCAACTGAGTCAAGATCTACTTCAACTGTTGCACCCGCACGGTCAACCAGGGACTCGCGGTCGACAGCCACGTCACGCGCGCCTTCATCTTCGTGGGACCGCCAAGTCTACCCCAAACCAATCGCGCTCGCCCCGGCGGCTGCGAAACCTCCAAACACGTGGAAGATCGACATCCAAGACTCGACAACTCCTACAACCACTTTTACGGGTCAACCTCTACGGCACTACCTTCGCTGCGTCGACTCCGGTCCGCCGCGTCAACTGCCTCTACGGCACCCCTCCGCTGCGTCGACTCCGGTCCGCCGCGTCGACTGCCTCTACGGCACCACTTCGCTGCGTCGACTCCGGTCCGCCGCGTCAACTGCCTCTACGGCATTACCTTCACTGCGTCGACTCCGGTCCGCCGCGTCGACTGCCTCTACGGCACCACTTCGCCGCGTCGACTCCGGTCCGCCGCGTCGACTCCGGTCCGCCGCGTCGACTCTGGTCCGCCGCGTCGACTGCCTCTATGGCACTACCTCCGCCGCGTCGACTCCGATCCGCCGCGCCGATTGCCTCTATGGCACGACTCCACTACGCGGGTCAAACTGAAATCCTAGGCCGCCACTCGAACCTACTCGGGGGCTGCGCCACACAGGTTGAAATAACAGCTTAGGCCGCCACTCGATCCACTCGGGGGCTGCGCCATACAAGCACAATCAAAATCCTAGGCCGCCACTCGAACCACTCGGGGGCTGCGCCACACAGGTTGAAATAACAGCTTAGGCCGCCACTCGATCCGCTCGGGGGCTGCGCCAAACAAGCAAAAAGTCCAAAAATCCTAGGCCACCACTCGAACCACTCGGGGGCTGCGCCACACAGGTTGAAATAACAGCTTAGGCCGCCACTCGATCCGCTCGGGGGCTGCGCCAAACAAGCAAAAAGTCCAAAAATCCTAGGCCGCCACTCGAACCTACTCGGGGGCTGCGCCACACAGGTTGAAATAACAGCTTAGGCCGCCACTCGATCCGCTCGGGGGCTGCGCCAAACAAGCAAAAAGTCCAAAAATCCTAGGCCGCCACTCGAACCTACTCGGGGGCTGCGCCACACAGGTTGAAATAACAGCTTAGGCCGCCACTCGATCCACTCGGGGGCTGCGCCATACAAGCACAATCAAAATCCTAGGCCACCACTCGAACCACTCGGGGGCTGCGCCACACAGGTTGAAATAACAGCTTAGGCCGCCACTCGATCCGCTCGGGGGCTGCGCCAAACAAGCAAAAAGTCCAAAAATCCTAGGCCACCACTCGAACCACTCGGGGGCTGCGCCACACAGGTTGAAATAACAGCTTAGGCCGCCACTCGATCCGCTCGGGGGCTGCGCCAAACAAGCAAAAAGTCCAAAAATCCTAGGCCGCCACTCGAACCTACTCGGGGGCTGCGCCACATAGGTTGAAATAACAGCTTAGGCCGCCACTCGATCCGCTCGGGGGCTGCGCCAAACAAGCAAAAAGTCCAAAAATCCTAGGCCGCCACTCGAACCTACTCGGGGGCTGCGCCACACAGGTTGAAATAACAGATTAGGCCGCCACTCGATCCACTCGGGGGCTGCGCCATACAAGCACAATCAAAATCCTAGGCCACCACTCGAACCACTCGGGGGCTGCGCCACACAGGTTGAAATAACAGCTTAGGCCGCCACTCGATCCACTCGGGGGCTGCGCCATACAAGCACAATCAAAATCCTAGGCCACCACTCGAACCACTCGGGGGCTGCGCCACACAGGTTGAAATAACAGCTTAGGCCGCCACTCGAACCACTCGGGGGCTGCGCCACACAGGTTGAAATAACAGCTTAGGCCGCCACTCGATCCACTCGGGGGCTGCGCCATACAAGCACAATCAAAATCCACCAAGTAGGCCGTCAGGCTGAATGAGCACTCGAATCCCATTCGAGTCACACAAGTAAGCCATCAGGCTGAGCAAGCACTCGAAAAGTGCAACACAGTAGGCCACGGGGCTGAGCAAACGGTCGAATGAAATTCGAGTCACACAAGTAAGCCATCAGGCTGAGCAAGCACTCGAAAAGTGCAACACAGTAGGCCACGGGGCTGAGCAAACGGTCGAATGAAATTCGAGTCACACGAGTAAGCCATCGGGGCTGAAACAAAAGCAAGATATTTATAAAGTTGCGGGCGACTATACTAGTCACCCACACCTTCGGGGGCTACTCCCATTGGGAGCGCTGATCGCGCACCCAATGAAAATTCAAGGCTACAAGCACAAGTGAAATAGCTCGACAACTCGACAGAGTGGTTCGAGAAGTAAGCTTCTAAGCTGAAACTTACATAGTAGGATCGACTGCTGATCCGAGAACCCGAAGGAATTTTTCGGATGGCAAAGAAAAGCGAGTAAGCTCAATCAGCTGAACCCATCTACAAGTAGGCCAGTGGGCTGAACAGAAGTACACTACGGAAGAGGAAGACAAAGTAATTCGACTGCAAAGGTTACTCCCATTGGGAGTGGCCGGTTCGACTGAAGAAATCGAGCTCAAGCTCAAGATCAAGCAATCCAATGGCGTGTCCAGGAGGAAGGAGTCCTTTGCTCGACTCTGCGCTTCGACCAAGCACTCGGGGGCTACTGACGTGGGGCTACCTTGCGGGTAGCCCACGATGAGGCTACCTGGGCCGCGCCAAGGATGGAAAGGCCCGCAGAAGGCCCACTCGGGGTATCTCATATCCTAGTCCAACTCGGTTAGGACTTGTAACCTACCGTATCTGTATCAACCACCCGAGACCTGGCTACCTATAAAGCCAGGAGGGTGGCTCGTCCCCAAGGGAGAAAAACGAAGACACACGCAGAGAACTACCACGAACCCTAGCGATTACGATCTCGCCATTGTAATCGTTACTCGCATCAATAACCAGACAAGCAGGAGTAGGGTGTTATCCTCCGGGAGCCTGAACCTGGGTAAACCTCGCCTGTTAGCCGTCGTGATCACCTTGCACTCTACACTCTCCCCATCAATCAACCCGGGGTGCACAACCCTGGGACTTGTCGAGTTAGCACCTCGTCACCGGGCGCGTGACCGGGGCAAAAAGCCCTCACGGCCCGGGACCAGTGGCCTGTTTTGCTCTAGTGATCCGCTTCATTTTAAAGCTTGAAGAAATAGCAAAAAA
This sequence comes from Poa annua, assembly GCA_026929855.1. Lineage (NCBI taxonomy): Eukaryota > Viridiplantae > Streptophyta > Magnoliopsida > Poales > Poaceae > Poa > Poa annua. Next base: position 15,408,774 of record CM049427.1, read on the forward strand.
ATGTGTACATCCACCTCCAAGAGCACATGCGTGGTAAAATTTGCTGCATGAATCTAGCTGAAGAATCAGAAGTTTTATCTCACGTAAGTAATTACTCTGACCTGGCTCCTAATCATAGGCACATGCACGAATGAGGCACCTTGCTTCTGAGCGCAAAGAAGCTTGTTCACCTCCGACGACTGCGACACCACATCCTCGACACCTGTGCGTGAGCTTGCAAATTGGTTGGAAGTCGGCAAAGATCCACGCCATGAGATAGAGGAGATGGGGGGCATTTCCGAACCAAAGTTGTGGGAAAAGTGGGCGCACAGCGGCATCGAAGCGGGAGTCAAGGGATGATATGTAGAGGTTCACGTCCATCCGTCGCAATCAGCAAAGTTGCCCGCTTGCATATCCAGTGTCTCTCGTAGAACATGCATTACAGAAAGTATGAAACTTAGATCTTAGTAACTCTACAATGCTGCCGGTAGGCAGTCTAAAATCTAACACATAATTATTACATTAGCAATTTGGTATCTTTATAGTTCTATGGACAACATGCACGCTGCACAAAATACCCTCTAATGCTCAGAATATAGAAATATAAACCTGGGAGCACTATTTGAAGCTGAGACTAAGATTAAATCAGAAAAGGGCAAGAGAGAACATGGTGTGATATAACAAGAGAATGCGTTCGCACATCAACTGTAAAACTAAGAGTTGCAGATTAAAACTATAAAAAGAAGTCTAGCGCCAATTCATGTTGCATCCTCATCAACTACAAAACGGAGGCACCAGGCCGATAAACCGCCAGCCATAAGCCCCAAACTACAGCGCCAAACTTGCTCTCCTGGTCGGCCAGAAGGTTCCTAGCCACTTTAGCCAGATAATCCATGGTCCTCCAACAGTACCTAATACTACATTTGCGGGCTCTCGGAGAAGAACAACGATGATCAGATTTTGGTTGTTTCATGGAGGTGAAACCAGATTTGGGGACAAAGAGAAGAAGTGAACTAGAAGGCAAACAGACGACTCCTACTCCTTGTTGCCCTTCCTACTGCAAACCATACATATTGCACCACATATCTCGTACCACTGCCCCGACGTACCATCCCAAGATTGAGCGGACAAACTCATACTCACATATTATCAAGATTCCATCCATCACGGACCTACCCCATAGAAACATTGATGCATAACCATCCATGGCCGCTAAACCCTAAAGTGCCTTGCCGTCGACTACCAATCCAACCCACACGACACAATAACTGTGGCACCTCACTCAACAACAACCATGCCATTCCATATCCACGCTCAGACACTGATCTGTCCACCACTGTCTAGCGTCGCTCTGCCACCAGCCAAGGGAAATCCATAGCAACCGAAGGCATCCTCCGTCACCCTATGCAGGAGTGCCTCCATAGCCGCAAGCTCAGCAACCACCACCGGCGGGCGGCAGAGCATGAGCACGGGCAGGACACAGAGCACCTACGAGCACGTCGCTGCCTGTCGCGAGGGCCAGGGGTACCTCGTCCTCCAACAGGACCTAATACTACATTTGCGGGTAGAAGGTTCCTAGCCTACAACATCCATGGTCCTCCAACAGTACCTAATACTACATTTGCGGGCAGAAGGTTCCTAGCCTACAACATCCATGGTCCTCCAACAGTACCTAATACTACATTTGCGGGCTACAGGCGAAGAATAGCGGTAATCAGATTTTGGGGGATTCTTGGAGGTGAAGGAAATCAGATTTGGAGACGAGAGGTGGACAAAGAGGATAAGTGAAACTAGAAGCCCTTGCTACACAAGATTGCAAACCAAAGATATTGCACCAAATATCTCGGACCATTGTCCCGACGTACTATCCCGAGATTGAGCGAACATACTCATACTCACATATTATCAAGACACCATCCATCACGGATATCCACTGAGCTCACTAAACCCTAAACCCTAAAGTGCCTTGCCGCCGACTACCAATCAGACCCACAAAACACAAAAACTACGGCACCTCACTCCACAACAACCATGCCATTCCAAATTCACGCTCAGACACTGATCTGTCCACCACTGTCCAGCGCCACTCTGCCACCAGCCAAGGGAAATCCATAGCAACCGAAGGCATCCTCTGTCACCCTATGCAGGAGTGCCTCCATAGCCGCAAGCTCAGCAACCACCACCGGCGGGCGGCAGAGCATGAGCACGGGCAGTTGACACCACCGCGTCTGACGCACAGGACGCAGAGCACCTGCGAGCACGGCGCTGCCTGTCGCGAGGGCCAGAGGCGCCTGACAGGGGAGCGTGGGATGTGAGATCGGTGTACCGATCAACCCTTAGCCAGGACAGGAACGGCCACTGAGACAAGCAAATGAGCAAAGAGTCCATGAGCATGTGGGAAGGGGTGAAATTGTTGTGGAAAGTGGCCCGTTGCCACCAGCCTTTGGTCCCTGAGCCGAGCGGCAAGGTGATTGTGACAAGGAATGCCGGGAGAAGGTGTTAGAGGAGAAATGTGAAAGATACCCCACCTAGGGAACTAGATTGTGGCAACGGCTTCTACGAATGGATTTTGTCAAAACGGTGATGCTATATTATTAATCTGCCTACGAATCAATACTAGCAACACTATTTTACAATCGACTCAATACTAGCAGCACTATATTAATGTTTTACATATAGTCTAATAAAATGTTGAAAGTAGTTTAAACATTCATGCGCTTGAAATAATTATAATAGGTAGATATTCATAAGTTTGGTGTAAGATCAGCAGCTAAATTCCGCAACTGAGCTGAAATAACGCCATCCACGAATCATAGCAAAACCTCCAACCAGATCAATAGGTGAGCATGTGGTAGCCCCCTCTTCTGAAACTAAAAACGATTTGTTCACAACTAACATTACACAAGAGATAGACAATTTGTGGTGAGAAAGATGGTTTTTAAGCAAATAAAAATTGTAGAGTAGCTGTTAATTTCATCATGAGGAGAAAAAAAGACCACATTAAATTCTTCGAGGGTAGTCTATATGTTTTGTGCAAGGAAAATCTGCGAGAGTGCACATAGTGTTTTTGTCCCCACGCGTCTGATAGGTTGTACTGCTATACTAGAAGAAACAAGGAACTTAATGCTACTCATTCATTTCCAAGGGGCACAAAAGCTAACAATCTCATACCGAGTACACAAATTGATTGAAAATATTATTATTTTTGTTTGTCTAAACGCATTGTACTCACCAGGATATTTTCATTCGGAGTTTTCTTTTAGCCAATCTTTACAAGAGGAAATGTCAAGTTCATCCGATAGAAGAAAAATGCTAAGGCGAAAGAGACGGAGAGAAAGAAATGAATACCCTGGTGTGGTCGACATCCGGCGACACAGGCAGGCTGTCAGAAAGAGAGTTGCCGCTGTTGAGGGGGCCGCTGTTGTGGGAGAGGCGGCCGGAAGTCAGCGGTGACACCTCTTGCTGTAAAGGAAAACAAACACTAATCAACATGTAATCTCTATAAAAAATGATGCTAATTAAGTGCACTAATCAAACCCAATAACCAACACAACTGTTATTCCAACTGCCACTTCAAAGCTGAAGGCATGCATTACCCAACTTAAGAGTTCTGCAGCAGCTAGCACTTTTATGACGAATTATAGATATGACAAGAAAATGCCACAGAATCCATCAAGATGAACAGACTGAAATCTCTAATGTATTAAAGACGAAGCAAGTTTCTTCCAATATCAGGGACATAATAACACTTTACAGTTCCTTAAAGTTTAAGGTCATTTCTTGCAGAACCGACAATTAACAAAAGAAAAGGTTATGATATACTTGCAGTAATAGTGAATGATGCTATGAACTTATGATACAACTGACACTATATTCTTGGTGGAAAGAAACTAATTACCCACAAGAACAAACAGACTGTCCACAATAAATCGACGAGAATGAACCTGTTTTGCAGGGGCCAATCATGTTTGAAAAAACTGTACATCCACCTCCAAGAGCACCTGCACGTTACAGAAAGGGGTAAAATTTGATGCATGAATATAGCTAGAGAATTAGTAGTTTTATCTGACATAAGTAATTACTCTGACCTGGCTCCTAATGAGGTGGCTTGCTTCTGCGCGCAAAAGTTTGTAAACCTCCGACAACTGCGACATCACATTTCTTGAAACCTGTGCGAGCTTGCAAATTGGTTTGAAGTAAGCAAAGGTCCATGCCATGAGATAGAGGACAAGGAGGAGAGTTTCCGAACCAAAGTTGTGGGAAAATGAGCGCACAAGAGGCGCCCGAGCTAGTCGGCGGCGAAGGGGGCGTCAAGGGGGAGGCTCGTAGAGGTCCGCGTCCGTTCATCCCCATGCGCTCCGCAATCGGCGAAGCCGCCCGCCTGCATATCGAGTGTCTCTCGTAGAACATATATTACAGAAAGTATGAAACTTAGATTTCAATTACTTTGCAATGTTGTAGGTAGGCCGTCAAAAATACAGATAATGATTTACATTAACAATTTGGTATCTTTAAAATTCTATGACCAACATGTACGCACGCACAAAATTCCCTCTAATGCTAAGAATGTAGAAATATAAACCTGGGAGCACTATTTGAAGTTGAGACTACGATTAAATCAGAAAAGATGAAAAGGGCAAGAGAGAAAAGAACATGGTATGATATAACAAGAGAATGTGTTCATACATCAACTGTAAAACTAAAAGTTGTTGACTCAAACTATAAAAAGAAGAAGGCTAACCACCCGCCATAAGCCCCAAACTGCAGCGCCAACCTTGCTCTCCTGGTCGGGCAAGGCTGGCGCCAACTCATGGTTGTGTCTTCATCAACTTCAAAAAAGGAGGCAGCAAGCATCCAAACCGCCAGCCATAAGCCCCAAACTGCAGCACCAACCTTGCTCTCCTGGTCGGGCAGAAGGTTGCTAGCCTACAACATCCATGGTCCTCCAACAGTACCTAATACTACATTTGCGGGCTACAGGCGAAGAATAGCGGCGATCAGATTTTGGTGGATTCTTGGAGGTGAAGGAAACCAGATTTGGAGACCAGAGGTGGACAAAGAGGATAAGTGAAACTAGAAGCCCTTGCTACACAAGATTGCAAACCAAAGATATTGCACCAAATATCTCGGACCATTGTCCCGACGTACTATCCTGAGATTGAGCGAACAGACTCATACTCACATATTATCAAGACACCATCCATCACGGATATCCACTGAGCTCACTAAACCCTAAACCCTAAAGTGCCTTGCCGCCGACTACCAATCAGACCCACAAAACACAATAACTACGGCACCTCACTCCACAACAACCATGCCATTCCAAATTCACGCTCAGACACTGATCTGTCCACCACTGTCCAGCGCCACTCTGCCACCAGCCAAGGGAAATCCATAGCAACCGAAGGCATCCTCTGTCACCCTATGCAGGAGTGCCTCCATAGCCGCAAGCTCAGCAACCACCACCGGCGGGCGGCAGAGCATGAGCACGGGCAGTTGACACCACCGCGTCTGACGCACAGGACGCAGCGCACCTGCGAGCACGGCGCTGCCTGTCTCGAGGGCCAGAGGCGCCTGACAGGGGAGCGTGGGATGTGAGATCGGCGTACCGATCAACCGTTAGCCAGGACAGGAACGGCCACTGAGACAAGCAAATGAGCAAAGAGTCCATGAGCATGTGGGAAGGGGTGAAATCGCTGTGGAATGTGGCCCGCTGCCATCAGCCTTTGGGCCCTGAGCCGAGCGACAAGGTGATTGTGACAAGGAACGTCGGGAGAAGGTGTTAGAGGAGAAATGTGAAAGATACCCCGCCTTGGGAACTAGGTTGTGGCAGCGGCTTCTACGAATGGATTTTGTCAAAATGGTGATGCTATATTATTCATCTGCCTAGGACTCAATACTAGCAGCACTACTTTACGTTCAACACGATTTAGTTCTGAGAGGAGCACCTCTTTTGAGACCACCCCCTTCACTGTTTGTCATAGTCGTAGCTAAAGGAAGAAAAAACCTTTATGGCGCGCAAGTGAGAGAAGTCTTAATTGTTGTGATTTTAGGGACGCCATACTGGACTGTACTAGTGTAGGCCTGCACTCACTGCTTTGTCTGAACCATATAACACATTTCTTTTCTACACTGAAAGAAAACTACACCTCGTTGACATGCACTATAAGTAAAACTGAAAAGTGTACCCAAACCTAGGGGTGGGCACATAACCCGAGAACCGAATGACTGAACCGTTTTAACCTGAACTGAATCCGAAGTTACCGAAACCGATTTTGTCGGTGGTCTAGCGTATTAGGGGAATGAGGCCCAAACAGAATTACTGAGATGAGCTTGGCCTACTGCCAAAATGGTGGGTGTATTCTGTCAAGCTTCATGCGCTAACCACAATTCCGTAAGACTGATCTGATGGAAAGGGCTAGCGCAATCCACATATATTGTAACACCCCTCTCACGTGTGACCCAGAGAGGCCAACACGTGCACACTAAAGCGCCATCTACAACAAGTTGTGTTTCATGACTTGCTTAGCCCCCTAGCACTTAACCCTTGATTATGAATTGCTAAGGTCATCTTTCCGCTGATGCTTAACTTTTTGTTTACAACAATATATTTTTAGTAAGTTAATTATAGATAAGTACATTGATTATTGGATTCAAAACATGTTACCAAATCAAGTATTAGTGTAGAGGGTTGTAGTTATACTACTGATATCAGCACTAAAGAGACATGTCTTGATATTCTTCATTTTAGTATAACTATATTAAACATATCATGTTCATGACAAGAGAGACAAAAGGAAGCACTTACACGGGGAAGAGCCGCAACCGCATGGTGTGGCACGGCCACACCACAAAGCAAAACTTACCAGAGGAGTGCAGCAGGTGATGCATCCCCCATGGTGTGGCTCGTGTGCTGCCATGACACGGTCACCTGGGTTGCAGTTAAAGGGGTCTTAAACCATGTACCAATCCACGTGAAATATCACACCATTTCAGCTTTCTCTAGCTCAATCTGTTATAAGACAAAACAAAGCCCATTTAGATATCTTCTAGCTCAAGCTTCAATGAACACAACAACTAAACCATGCAAGAATGATAAATCCACATAGTAAAAAAACAGCAGTTACATCACGGTTTTTATTCACATGTCAAAATGAGATAAGTTCAGAAGATATTAGAGAGAAGGATGACCCCATCAGTGAGAAGAGGCCATGGAGGAATAGTATATACATGAATATATTTTTTAGCCTTCTAGGTTGCATCATCACAATGTACGGTCAGAGTTGTCACCTGGTATTCCAAAATATTCAGTGGTCAGCACAAATAGAAGGTAGCCCTGCACGGGTGCACTAATTTTAAGTTTCACCGGTGAACATTTAAATAGTATATACTAACATCATACATATATTTAAGGTTCGGAGGATTTCAGTATCCATAATAGTATCCAAACCATTTCAGTGATAAGACTTTATGTCAGAAAAACTCGTATGCTCCAAACACACAAGCACTGATGCATTCAATGGAAAAGAAAACATGCACTTCTTCCAGAAGATTCCAGAATAGTTAAACTGAACGCTATGGAGATGACAGAAATCAGTGTGTACAGAGCTAATGTTACGGAGATCAAGACAGTACTTTCACGTATTGTTTCTATTAGCATGAGTTAGTACTTGGTACTTATTAGACTATATGCTTCACTTCAAAAAAAGGTGAGATGCCATAAGCCTACCATGTGTACTAGTGGGAAAATGTCAGTTTATACTATATGTTGCACTTCAAAAAAAGGTGAGATACCATAAGCCGATCATGTGTACTAGAGAGAATATGTCCGTTTTTGCAGAAATCACAATAGTTGGTAATGGAAACCAAACTGTGCCTCACATAGCATGAATGAACTTAGTTACTAAAATCTCATTACAAGAAGATTTTGGTTCAAGTTCCATAAAATGGGTGCAAAAATTGGTGCCCAAAGAAAGAAAGTTTAAGCACGTTTTGAAACAATTTTCAGCCATTAGGACAGGGAAGTTTAAAACATAAGATTTGTGGTACTCAAGATAAGGCAATTAGCATGTTGTAAATCAAACATATATCTGGACCCAACGACATTTCACATACCTAACCAAATGAAGAACACACTTTGTGAAACAAGATACAGAGTCAATTCATTAGGCATATATCTGCGAGTAAATGTTAAAAGCAATTGCATTTCTGCGTTTACACTGTTGGGAAAATATCATGCTGTGAACCTGAGAATATAAAAGGTTTCACCACTAACTGCAACAGGAGCAAACAAAGTCCAAGAAGTTGAGCACATTCATCACCCATTGAACTACTGCTTATGCACACAACAAGCTATGACTGGGTGAAACAGATTTCCGTACATACACAGATGCTTTCTCCAATGAGTGTGGAGGAAAAAATAAAAATAAGAAAAAGTACACGAATGAGGGGAAGAGAGACCTCACCGGCAGCAGCAGGTTGGGGAGGTTGCTGCGAGCAGGCCGGAGTTTTGGCTGGCAGCAGCAGCTCGAGGACGTGGTTGGGGAGGACGCATCTTCGCTCGAGCACGTCCTCCGTTCAAGAGGATACAACCATTACGACAAATAATGATCTGTAAACCACAATAATTTTGCAATACATCTGAGTATTATGGTCCAGGTCTTGTGAGAGCAAACTACTATACTAATACAAAAAAATTTAAGCAGCCCACTTAAACCTACAAGATGGGACTAGCTACTGAAGTTCATATAATTTTGCAACACATGTGAGTATTATGGTCCAAGTCTTGTGAACAAACTACTATACCAATACAAAAAGTTCAAGCAGCCCACTTAAATCTGCAAGATGGGACTAGCTACTGAAGTTCGTATAATACAAAACCAGTTATTAGAACAAAGAGCAGTGTGGTTCAATAGACGCCCAGTTCCCCCTTGGGTCTATAATAGCATGAAAGCACTGTGAGTTGTAAAGAGGTTGCAGCTACTTACTTCCCTTTCCTACCGTTTGCCTAGACAAATTAAGTCACAGACTCACAGCTGATCGTTTTGTGCATGGCATGGTAATCATATCAGTACAACTAGTGGAAAGGTTGTAAACTTTTTCATCATATGCAAGCTCGGTTATGGACATTAAAAGTAACTCTACATTGTCTATTTAGCAAAAGGAACTCTTTGAACATTACTGCACTGGAATCCATACTGATCTTGGATTTGATACAGTGAAATAAACAATTCTGTTAAGGATGCACTTGAAGCAAATAAATACACTTTCCAATAAGCGCTGATGTGAAATTTTCCAATGTGATCGGTGTATCGTCTGGAGTTGTGAACCAAACGAGTTGCATCAGTTCACATCTGGACTAGGTTTTCCAAACATTTGGATTCTATATTATGAACCAATATGCAGTTCGGTGGCGAGAGAGCAAAGGAAACCTGGATGCCTCCAAGCCTGATGCCACAAAGATAGGAGCTTACGCGTCCAGTGCACAACGCATATGATGTCCCCCCGGCTCGACGTATGCAAGAACACAGAAAATACAACAGGCCACATTACCTTACTGCTGCCTGCTGGAGGCCGACGAGAGGTAGACGCAGGTACCAAGGCAACAGCAAGCATGTTCTGCGACGACCAGTTGATGAGGTTCAGGTAGAAATCGTCCAGCACCTACAACAAACACAACGACTGTGAGGTCCAAATAACTCAGATCGGGGTCACCCACAAGATGTTTGTGGAAATGCGCAAGGGGGAGAGAACAGGGTACGCACCTTGTCCGGCGTCTTCCTCTTGTGTCTTGATCGAGTAGTGCTCCCTCCCTCCACTCTCAAGATGGGATTTGGGTTAACCATTTACCTCTTGGTTCAGACCCCGCTGCACGGCGGCGCGGACTGAGCGGGAGCATGCGTCCATGGTTAGAAGAAAACAGAACAGAAGAGAACAGAAGGAATCGCACAAGAAAAACAAATCAAGAACAGTAGTAGCAACAGAAAAGACGGCGCGGAATTAAACGAGGATTGACAGAATCGATGGAACACAAAATCGACGCAAGAAACAAGATGGCGTGATTGAGCAGCATGGATTAGCAAGGAGACGCAGGGATCTTTCGAGAGAGAGAAAGGTAAAGACACGGATTGCTTCGTGTCTTGTGGGACGAGGGGAAGGGGAGGTTCAGCCGCAAGAACGAAACGGCTAGTCCCGCAACGGCGGCCGGGAGCCGTCGAAGGCGGCGCGAGGAGAGGGACGGCTCGTCAGCCGCCGATGGTCGGGAGGAGCGCTCGGGGACGCGTGCGGAGTCCACTCGCAGACCTTCCTGGGTGCGTCGGCGGCGCGAGGAGAGAGACAGCTCTTCAGCCGCCGATGGTCGGGAGGAGCGCTCGGGGACGCGTGCGGAATCCACTCGCAGACCTTCCTGGGTGCGTCGGCGGCGTGGTAGGTCGGTGGCGGTGGCGGCGAGATTGGGAGCGGTCAGCGGAGGGCCGGAGGCTGCAACGGTCTAATCTTTCTTTTTTTTCTATATGGAGTATTTCTTTGTCCACCTCATTCTGTAGAGGTCACGATACCCAGCCGTGCGATCAGGATCATTGACGGGTCAGCGACCTTCAATTTCTCTTCTAATTTATCTAACAGGATTTCATGAAATTTCTCTTCTAATTTACTTTGTGGTTGGATAAAGCTGAAATAGTAGAATATTTTTTTTATCTAACATGATTGTTTCTATGGTTATACCCATATATGAAAAAGAACATGTAATTTTTGCTCCTGAATAAGTTTTAATGGATGTTTGAAACCGATGTAAGTTTTCATAGTTATAGACATGAATTGTCTCCAAGGACACGTTAACTGATTTGAGATAGATCAAGAAATTTCTTACATTGCACGTGTGTTTGCGTGCGTGCACGGCTACTAATTAGTTAAAAGACAGCAAAAAAAAGTAAGAACAGGTATAAAATATATGTAAAAATCACTTTAACAATTCAAAAAATAAGTAAGAACAGGTATAAAATCCAAAATTAAAAAATAGTTAATCGTGTCATGTCCCGCATTCTTCAAGTAGAGAAGAGGCCCAGACACTAACAGGCCCATACCGTGTCGCGACCCACCATTTGGCCAGCTATAGGGATGAACCGGTATATGACTTAAAAACGAGCGGCGGGTCAATTTTCATGTTCTATGGGGACTAAATCACAAATTGTCTAGTACTCGATTGTGACCTTTATATTATATAGTAGATAGATATTAGACGGATTTTTAGATCATTTTGTACAACATTAAAATACCTTAATTATGCATGAAATAAATAATAAAGAACTTACAAAGGGTGGAAGGTTACGGAAAAGCAGGACAAGAAACTTTTGGCACAAGCTAACGTGCTTCGCTTTCTGTTCATGGAACTTTTGAACGATGGTACCCTAAATTTGAGATGATATTTATCCTACCGTCGTTCTTGAGATATTTGCCACAGCCAGCGTCACACAAGCAGGATTGACATCATAACGTTGACGCGGGAGATACTCTATATATTAAGGCGGGAGAGTTTGGCGAGCTCTCCTTGCTCGCAAATTGGGCCGTCCGATCGGTATCGGACGGCCGAATTCCACCAAATCGGCCGATGAACAGTAATGAACAGTAACCAGACGTTTTTACGATTCCCCCCGCCAAGGACCCAGATGTAATACCGAAAAAACGCTAGGACGTTTTTGCAAAACCATCTTCACAGTCATCCCCGAGCTTCCTCTCTCTCCCGCGACCTCCGGGTCGCCACCGGCGCTGCCGCCAGCTGCTCCCGCCCTCCCCGCTCAGCTCCAAGGGGACGAGAAGCTCCGCCGCTTCTTGCTCTACAACTCCACCAGCGGGATGCGTCTCGAACGACCGGAGGCGCCGGTGCGCCGCCGCGTTCCGCCGCCGTCCTTCTTTGCAAACGCCGCCACGGGAACGGTCGCCGGCGGTGACTCTGGCGACCATTTGGCGCGCCGCACGGCCGGTTGGACGTGTCGCGTCGCGCTCCACCGCTTCCTCGCCTCCACGGGTCGAGCCCGGCCGACGTTGCGCCGCCGCGGGCCGATTGCCGCCGCCAGCGTCCGCCGCCCGCTGACGTCGAGGGCTGACATCAGCGCGGTCCGGCTGACATCAGCGCGGTCCGGCTGACGCGCGGCTCCCGCCTGTCAGCCGCTGTAAAATTAAAAAAACATTTTAAAAAAATAATAACTTCTGGTGCACGGCTCAGAAAAATAGAAAAAAAATACCGAAATTTGCAGAAAAAAAACACCTCTACAACCAACCCATCTCCACTTACATTAAGAAACTTTTTAAAATAATATTTTTTTCCTTTTTCCCTATTTTTTGTTTCCCTTAGATTTTTAAAACTTTTCAGACACAAATTCGAATTAATTCAGACAAAAATCTAAAAAAGTGTGTAAATCAACATAGACATTGTAGCTATCTTGTGATCTTTTCCAAGTTCCTTCAAATCTTAATTTTTTTTTGTAACTTCTGAAACACAACTCCAAATTAATTCAGAGCAAATTAAAAAAAAAGGTAAATCCACGTAGCAATTGTTGTAACTATGCTGGGATTTTTACAAAACTCCAGATTAATTTAGAGCAAATTAAAAAAATCGGGTAAATCAACATACCCATTGTAAATATGTTGAGATCTTTTCCAAAGTGACTCAAATCTTGAAATTTTCAGACAACAAATAGGAGCTCATTTGCCCCCTTTATGCCGTTTTCAGAAAATGGATTTGCGAGTTCCCTTGTCGATAAAAAGCGGATTTGAACTGAAGCATGTTTTAACCAATTTATAAAAAATGTTTTACGGTATTTCTTTAAACATATCCACAATTACTATCAACATTTATTCTACCAACATTCTACACATACTAACAAAACATATAAGTGTAAACCACGATAACAGAATAGACTTTACACAAAATTTAACATAAAGGGCACGGCGTGTCGCCGCGCCAATTCCACTAGTCAGGAATACGAACAAGCCGACCGATCGACGTGGAAAAACCTATTGTATAAGGAAGTATTCTCGCGAGATATATTTTCATCTTCTTTTCTTGAGGAGATGGTGCTCCCCCACCCCACCTCCACCTCCGGGCGCCCCACCACCCCCCTCTTCGGCGGATATGGTAATCCCCGGTTCTAGCCATGGATGTTCTTCTGTTGTGGGACTTCTCGCCGGGCAAGGCCCTGGCCTCTCAGGTGCGTCGACGTTTCAGATCCTCGGTTCACTTCTCCCCCTCCCCTTCTGCCAAAGAATTCTTCTTGGTGGCATCCTTTCCCTACGCCTCTTTTGCTCTCTCGGAGGAGTCAGTTGGGTTGGCTTTGCAATGCTGCCTTGGTGGAGACGCGGTTGGATTTCGTGTCTGCAAACTCAGTGATCGTCATTTTCAATTATCGTTGGCTTCGAGCAGAGTGGGTCATTTCATTTATTATCTCCGAGAGAGACTTTGGCCAGATTTCCACTGCATCTTCTCTCTTTTCGTGGCAATGGCCATGCAACATGCTTTGACTTGGATCGTAAAGGAAAATCTGCCCTACTCGATGACCCCGGGTGGCATTCTGTCTCCAAGAAGGAGCAAAAGTCCCTTCGGGTTCAGCTCCCTGCTCCCTCAGTTTCGTGGGCGATTAAGCCAGACTTGGGGTTTCTCAAGCCTAAGGGACAGACTTTGGAGTCTTTGCAAGAACTATCCAAATTTAACCTAAACCCTGCATCGCCTGATGGCTCTTCTGCTTCGACGGGCCTCAAGTTTGGGTCCTTCTCGCCGGTGGCTCTGCCTTCTCCGTCGCACTCCTTGCCGGAGACTCATCAGACAGGCGATCAGCAGATCATCGCTCTCACAATTGGCCGGATCTCATGCCCCATGCACATTAATTCGGCAGTTTCAGGCGTCATTATGGAGGCCGTAATTTTAGCTCGAATGCCTACTGGAAAGAGCATTTTAAGTTTGACCCTTGTTTCTCTGCTCCAAATTTGGAATCCATCCTTATTCTGAGGGAAGCGGGATATTCAGATTTTGATATTAAAGGGACGTTCGGGCTATGGCGCTTACCTCCCCCGTCGGCAGTTATATATGGGCTTCTGGGCTGCACCGCTTGTAGTTCGGCCTGGCACGCTGATCTGGCATGTAAGAACACACGTCAGCAAGCCCCGGTTAACCCATTGATCTGTTGCGATTTTTGCTCTGGACTGGGCCATTCGTCGGGCCTCTGTCCTGGGAAGATTTTCTGTAAACGATGCTTGCGCTGGGGACACAAAGTATGGGATTGTGACATCTCTGATCCTCTTTTACCACGAATCGTTTGGGTGGCTAAGCCCATATCAATTGTTGGGCCTCCGCCTAAGGATGGGACGGGTTCTTCGGGTATGCCTGCTACGTGTTCTGAAGATGAAGAGACGGTCCACGCCTCCCTTGACCGCTTGCTTGGGAAGAAATCATTTGTTTTATCGACAAAATCGCCTTCTTCCTTGTCTGAGGATTGCTTGCCTTGCTCCTCATCTGGTCTGCCTTACTCTGCCTCCCCAAATGTGCCCACGGAAAACCTAGATCTTCCGCTCTGCGTTGCTCCCCGGCCGCCGCCATGGCTAACTTCGACGCCAACCCGTACCCATTCATGCCGGGTCCCATGGAGCTCGAGCACGGCCCGGCTCGCAGGCTGCAGCGGAACATGATCGTCGTTGATGCCCCTCCGGCAATGCACGATCAATACGCACTGATAACTGTCAATCCCCCCATTGCTGATCATCAGAAACAGTTGGTTCTTGACGATAGTGCGTGTCTTGCAGGATGATTTTGAGTTGTCAGTGTTCAATCCTGAGACTTACCCTTGGGGTGTGGGCTTGCTTGCTTGCTTTTGATTCCCCTGTTATTCGAGATCAGCTAGCTCTCGATAGTCCGCATCCCCTCAATGAGGAGTCCACTTTTTCTGTTATTCGCCATAATGAAGGGATTAATTTGCACTTTCCTGTGTTCGAGTATGAGGCCTGGATTATGCTTCTCGGATTTCCTATCGATTACCTGACTGACTATTATGTGAACAAGGTTGTCTCCTGCTTTGGCAAGCTTGTCTATTGGCATCGACCTGGTGTTCGTAAGGCTCGCGTGCTCGTGCGTGCCCTGCTCAATGACATTGCCTTCGTGCCCCACAGTCTGGGAGTGAAATATATTGGGACGGTGGCAGGAATTTGGCGTTCTTGGTCTGTCCCGGTTTATGTTCTAAATGGGCGTCACTCGATGCCTAATCTGCATTGCAACGAGGACCCTCTCCCCCCCCCCCCCCCTCTCATAATGCCTCACCTCATCCGACAGCTCCTGCTTTTCTGAATGCTAAGCAGCAACATAACTTTCAGGTGCAGAACTGGCTTCAGCAGAATGGTCAGAACATTTGGGATGTTGCAGCCGAGTAGGCTGCTCATGATGTTGTTGTTTTGCAGGACAATGGCTGGCCTGCCTGGCCTGAAGATCATCATGCTCCTCTGATCCCTCCTGGATATCACGGTGAAGTCCTTCGCGAGGTTCTCGGGTATGATGGATTGGCGGGGGATGGAGTCCTGCCTGAACACAATCTTCAAGATGATGGGTTGGAAGCCTGGAATGACCATCTCGCTGACATTGAGTTAGCCGTTGAAGAGGTGATTGCTGGTCATATGAATCACAATGCTGACTTCTTCTTTGTTCAAGCTGGGGGTGCGCCCACCCTGTTTGAGGTGCCGATCTGGCCGACATTCCTTCATTTTCTAGGCTGGTTAATGTGCATGGTTTATACTTGCCGGATTCTGTCGTCTGCGGATGCGGCTATCTATTATCTAGCAGCCGCTTGTCTGAACATGTGCGAGGCTCTGAAGCTATATTTGCTGAACAAATATGCTCATGCTGCTGATCATTTGCCAGGGCCGAGCTATGCTCTTGGGTCTGCTTTCGGTAGGCTAGCTATCAATTTTGAACCTGCTCTTGCTAGTGAATCTGTGATTCCTACCGTGCCAGTTGTTGCCTCCTTTCTGCACCTGCATCGACGGCAGCTTGGTCTATGGGACAACTTGATGATGATTTTCAATGTTCCACGTTCACTTCTCCTGGAAGATACTACAAGTGGGGTTTTTGGGGAGACTATGAATTTATCAAGCAACAATCAGAATGTGCCTCTTGCTACGGCTGTTGTCCAATCTACTGATGGGTATCAAGCTCACGCCCTCTCGGAGTTTCTCAGCTCAGACATGGTTCCTCCTGATGCGGATATGCCGCTAGGTATGATCACTGGCCCTATCATTTCAGTCTCTAATGATCTTACTGTCCCTTCCGCGGACATTGAATTGGTCTCTTCTACTCATTCTCCTATTAGTGGTCGTCGGCGTATTCCCAACACTTCCACGCCTGCTATAAGCTCTCAAGCTCGTCGTTCCCCGCGGCTGTCTAACAATGGATTCAAGAATATTGCTACCACTGCACCGGTTATCTGTCGCAAGGTGTCTCTTGTAGCCAAAGCTTGTACTCCAGCGGTTCTCCAGATTTCAGAGCTCCAGCGCCTGGGCATTGAAGATTGTGGCATTGATCCAGAGGAGCTGACGTCGGATCAGCTTCTTAAGAGTCCTGTCTCAGATACTTCTGCTTAATTGTCTCGCTGTTATTTATTTTGTTGCTCTCTGAACCTTAAGATCGTGCTGTTATCTGAACCTTAAAGATCGTGATTTCTCTGAATGTCGTCCCGTCGTCCGTCTGCGATAGCACGTCTGATGTGGCATATTCTTTGCTGGAATATTAGGGGTATCAATAGCCCTGAGAAATGGTCGTTAATTATAGATAAGATCGAAGAGAGTGCCGCTGCGATTCTTTGCTTCCAGGAGACGAAACGCTCTAGCTTTGATAGTAAGTTCATTAAATCTTTCGCGCATAAACG
This sequence comes from Poa annua, assembly GCA_026929855.1. Taxonomy (NCBI): domain Eukaryota; kingdom Viridiplantae; phylum Streptophyta; class Magnoliopsida; order Poales; family Poaceae; genus Poa; species Poa annua. The sequence goes on from CM049427.1 coordinate 15,425,651, forward strand.
TCTCGATCAATTTGCTTATATTCCATCAGAAGGGGCCTCTGGTGGGCTTTTAGTGGTTTGGGCTGGCAGCAAATTCGTGGGTCGTGTTATTCTACAGGAGAGTTTCGCCATTGCCATTTTCTTCACCTCCACCTGCTATGTTGATTCCTTCACAATAGTCAATGTTTATGGTCCATGCGAGGGGGTAGAACATGAGAATTTTGTTGCCTGGTTATTCAATCTGGATATTGCTTCTGATCTTGCTGGGAGATTTTAATTTCTATCGGTACTCAGATAGTAGGAACCGTCCAGGTGCTAAAATGGAAGACATCGCGACTTTTAACGAGATGATTAGCTACTTAGGTTTGATTGAGTTACCGACTGAAGGACGATGCTTTACTTGGAGTAAAATGCAGTCTGACCCTTTGCTCGTCCAGCTGGATTGGTTCTTCACCTCATTTGCATGGACATCTAAATAATACTACGTTAGGCATTTGGCTCGTCCCACATCCGATCATACCCCATGCGTGGTTTCCATTGGCACCTCTATCCCCAAGGTGGTGGTATTTCGTTTTGAGAGCCATTGGGTGAGAATGCCTGGCTTCATGGAAGTAGTGCAACGGATATGGGATATCCACTGCCCGGGGGATGCGGCTCGTTGCATCTCGGCGAAGTTTAAGCTGTTGCGGAAAGCTTTGAAGAATTGGAGAACCAGCATATCGGTCATATCTAAGCTCATTGATAACTGTAACGCCACCATTTTGTTCTTAGATGAGTATGAGGAGCTTCGTCCTCTTCACATATCAGAATGGAATTTCTGTAATATTGTTAAACGGAAGCTGCAATTGCTTCTTGATTGCAAACAAGAATATTGGGGAAAGCGATGCACGGTACGTTGGGCCAAGTTTGGGGGAGAAAACACTAAGTACTTCCATTCCATGGCTACCATCCGCTATCGGCATAATTGCATCTCTTCCATTACAAGAGAGGATGGATCCATTGCCGCCGAGCACAATGAGAAGGCTGGCATGCTTCTCAATTCTTTCAAGGATCGCCTGGGTGTTTCCAGTCAGATTGATCCGCTGTTCAATTTTGTGGCCTATGTGCATAGATCAGAGGGACTAGAGGATCTGTCCGCTTGTTTTACTGAGAAATAGATTGATGAAATCATTGAGAACTATCCGATTGGAAAGTCTCCCGGCCCTGATGGTTTCTCCGGGTTGTTCCTTAAAACCTGCTGGCCCATTATTAGATTTGATTTTTATCGCCTTTGCCACGAGTTCTGGGACAATTCATTTAACCTTCAAAGTATTAACGACGCGTTCATCACTCTTATCCCCAAAGTTCAGTCTCCTTTGACCCCTTCGGATTACAGGCCGATCTCGCTGTTTAACTCTAGTCTTAAGGTGCTCACCAAATTATTAGCTAACCGGTTACAACGGAAAATCCTCGATCTGGTGCACGTTAATCAATATGGTTTCCTCAAGGGCCAAACTATTCAGGATTGTGTTGGTTGGGCGTATGAGTATATTCATCAATGCAAACAATCACGCTCGGACGTTGTTATTCTTAACCTTGATTTCGCCAAAGCCTTTGATACCATTGAACATGTTGCGATCATTCAGATTTTGCGATGTTGGGCCTTTGATGATCGTTGGATTAGCTGGGTGGAGTCTATTTTCAATACTGGTACCTCTTATGTCCTTCTGAACGGTGTACCAGGGAAGAAGTTTGCCTGCCGTCGAGGCGTGAGACAGGGGGACCCTTTCTCGCCGATACTCTTTGTAGCTGGGGGGATCTTTTGCAGTCGATGGTAAACTCTTTGGTACCTGCGGGCATCCTTGTTCCCCCTCTCCCAAATCCTGGAACTGACTTCCCAATTGCTCAATACGCCGATGATACACTGCTGATTTTGCATGCGTGCCCTCAAAAACCTGCTCCCTTCTTTTACCCTGGCTACGGGTTTGCGAGTGAATTACGCTAAGTCGTGTCTGATGCCCGTCAATGTTTCTCAAGAACGTCTTGCCGAGCTGGCTAAGGTGTTTGGTTGTTCCTTCGGTTCCCTTCCATTCACCTATCTTGGCCTCCCCCTTGGTGCCTCCCGACCATCTACCCAAGATCTATCGCCTATCTTGGACCAAGCGGAGAGGAAACTTAATGCAAGTGCGCGCTTTCTTGATTATGGTAGCAGGCTCACCTTTGTCAACTCAGTGATGTCCTCCCTGCCAAGTCACTTCCTCTATTCTCTGAAGGTTCATAAATCGGTTATTAAGTTGTTTGATCGTACGAGAAGGCATTGTCTTTGGGCTAAAGATGATGAGTCTGGATCTGTAAACTCGCTTGCTGCCTGGTCCCTAGTCTGTCGTGCCAAGAAGCATGGAGGGTTGGGAGTCCTCAATCTAGAGATTCAGAACATAGCATTACTTATGAAACAATTGCATAAATTCTTTGCCAAAGCAGATATCCCGTGGGTCAAACTAGTATGGTCCCTTTACGATGATGATTTGCCTCCACAATCCCAATCTTCGCGAGGATCTTTTTGGTGGCGAGACATCTTCAAGTTGATGGATATTTATCGTGGGATTACGAGATCCTCGGTTATTGGCGGTCAGACGACCTTATTCTGGAAAGACCATTGGGTGGATCAGGAGTTGCTATGTGATCGGCTCCCACACCTGTTTTCCTTCGCTCTGCATGAAGATGCTTCGGTGAGATCAATGGCGCCTCACGCCCCTAATGCTACGCTTGGTGACATGTTTGCTCTTCCTCTTTCGCCTGAAGCTTTCTCGGAATGGGAATAGGTGACGAATCTTTACTCTGCCTTTGATCTCCAAGCCACTGATCCGGATGGAAAAGTTTTCCCTTGGGGAAATAGCACCTATACTTCGTCCAAGTATTACAACTTCCTGTTCTCACACCTGGATGTGAATGCTGCTATCCAGGCTATCTGGAAATCGAGATTAGCCCCTAAATTACGTGTGTTTGCTTGGCTGGTACACTATGACCGTATCAATACCAAAGACCTTATGACTCAGAAACATTGGCACTTTGATGGTGGACCGAACTGTGTTCTCTGCTCACATGCGATAATGGAAAGCCGAGATCACCTTCTCCACATGTAGCTTTGCTCGGCGCTGTTGAGATTTCCTTGGGATTACATGGCTGGATAATCAGTACTCCCAGCGTCTTTCGTCTGCTCAGGCTTCCTTCTCTGGCAAGTGTTTTATGGAGGTGGCGGTCTGTGCCATGTGGAATATATGGAGAGTTCGGAATGATCTGATCTTTAAAAATATCCAACCCTCTTTTGCCCGTTGGAAGGTGCGAGTTCAGGGAGACATTCTCCTGCACCAGTATCATGTCAAGGGTGCCCTTGTTCAGCCCCTTACTGCTTGGGTTTTAGACACCTTCTCTTAAATGGCTACTTTGTTGTTGTTTAATTTTTTATTTTTTCCTCCTTAGTTTCGGACATTGCTGAACTTTGCTTTGGTTTGTAATGCTGGGAACTCCTTGTTTCCACATATAAATTTTGAAAATGCACACCGTAGGGTTTTTCCCTACGATAATAGGTTAAAAAAAAGAGATATATTTTCATTAGTTCTATTTCTTCCCATTCCCAATCAGTTCTTCCGGATAACAACGTGCATGCCTAAGACATGATGCTCCAATTTTGAGACGACTAGACATGATGCTCCAATTTTGAGATGGCTAGAGAAAGCTAACACAAAGAAATAATGCATCAATGTTCGGATTTAGTTCTTGGTTGAATTTGCTAGAATTTGTATTGAATTTCATAAAGATTAATGCCTTATTTTGTTTTTGTTACTAACTCATACACTAGTGGAAAAAGGGGCACTAGTCCCCGTTCCAGAGAGGCTTTAGTCCCGGTGTAGCAACCGGGACTGTCTGGCCGGGACTAGAGACCCCCCACCCATTGGTCTCGGTTCAATATGAACCGGGACTAGAGCCCCCCCCACCAATTAGAGCTCCGCACGTGGAGGGGCCAGGCGCGCGTGTTACGAACCGGGACTAAAGGTTTTTAGCAGAAATTCATTTTTTTCAAAAAAAATCAACTATTTTATATTTTTTTCAGATTTTTTATTTTGAATCTTCGAATTGTTTTTGAACTTCGAATCTTTCAATTATTTTACCAATTAATTTATATTTACCCCTATTCTCAAGTCAAAGTGCATACCTACGGTCAAACTTCCCGCTCGGTCACCCATCCTCACACTACTCCACCCCAAGCACGCTTAACATTTAGGTTCCATTCAAATTAGATACTAAGAGAGAATAGAGAACTTTCTGATATAACTGTCTTATCTATCATATTAACCACTCGGTCATGATGATATATTTTTTTCATTGCTTGTATTATAAAATTTTAGTTGAATAAATAAAAATGATAATACAATAAAATATTGAAATAAATAATGATAAAATAAACATTACTTTTGCCTTTTTATATAGTATGGAATAATCCGTATCTTTAAATCCTTAAATCGGAATTCAACAAATAAAATGTCTAAATTGATCAAAACAATTAGAGATTTCAAATATGACATCCAAATCATATTTTGCATTATAGAAACATCGATAGCCATGGTGACCATTTCGATCTTTTTTACAAAAAAATGAAATAAAACGATAAACACCTCAAAAAAGGATATCCTTTAAAATGGGGTCCTTATATGTGTACTAGTAGCTATGAAAAATGATAAACTTGATTTTTGACAACATTTGCAAAAAAAGTCTTCACAAAAAGGTCTATCATGTATGAACATCTAGAAGTTTCAAGCCGAATGACCAAGTTATGGTCATTTCGACGACATAGTTTTTGATAAACATCTCATACTCCACACATAGGTGTATATTGGTATATTAAACAATCTTGCCAAAGGGATTCTTCAAATTCTTTTCATAAATATACTGGACGGCGTCGTCCGGGACGGTGCTCCTGGGCGATGGTGGTCACGAGCGACGCAGCAACGGCCAGGCTGGGCCGGAGGCGTTGACCACACAGGGGCTAGCGCGGGGACTGCAAGGGCTGTTGGCGGTGGTAGGGAAGTCTGGGAGGTCGCAGGATTCTAACGTAGCGGGCACTGCCAGCCAGATCGGCCCAGATCCAGGCCCATTTGGGCCCGATCTGGCTGCTGCGGGCCCTACTGACCTAGGTTTCAGGGGTTCATCCCCTGGCCAGGTGGCTGGGGTTCTTGATTTGGACCATGGGTCCAGATCTGGCGACTTCCTAACAAAGCCAGGCGGGCTCTATGGTTGGGATGTGCGGGCACACCCTGCGGTTGGAGTGCTGATCGCTGACCTCGACCTCTCCCGTCCGATCTAGCAGACATATATAGTGTACCTTACTTGCCTCGTAGTGGGTGCAAAGCCTTGGATGCCGGGGCGGCGTCTGTAGAAGGTGGACTGCGCGGGCGTTCTGCGGTGAGCGACGTGGCGGTGGTGATGTCCCTTTTCTGAACTAGGTGGCTAGCGGGGAGTGGACGACGGGCATCCTAGTGTTGACGGCTTCGGCTCTAGCAGCTCCCAGATCACGGTTTGGGTTCCTGACTCGATGACATGGTTGCGGCCTAAGATTTCGGGTGAGGCGAAGGTCTTGGGCGAAAGCCAAGCGCTCAGGTGCCGTAGACAGTGATGCCTACGGGTGTCGTTACCCTCTTGAGGGGCGTTGTTGTGGTACCTTCGTCATACCAAGACTCCGGGTGAAAACCTTGGCCTTTTGTCACGGCAATGGCGGCGTTGACGTCGTTCTCTTCTTGGAGGCTTTGTCATGGAGTTTTGGATCTTTAGGCTTAGTTGCTTTGTCATTGCTAGTTTGGTTCTCCGGTCTATCTCTTTTATTTTTGATCTGCTTTGTAAGAGGATCACCTAGTATCGGTTTAGCCGTTGGGGTTTATTTATACGGGTTTGCTAATTCTCAGGTGCCTGAGATTATCTTAAGTCTCAGTCACCCAATAAAATAGACACGAGTTGCACTTTTCTGATAGAAATGTGCAATTGCACTTTTCTGCCAGAAAAGTGCAACTCGTTCCAGTTGCACTTTTCTTTGAACTGCAGTTGCACTTTTCTGAGTCGATTGGGACTTAATAAAAAATCAGTCAACTGAGACATAAGCACTCCCTTATTTATAAATCGGGACGAAAACATGTTTCGAGAAGGAATTTGTTACTGTTATGCTTAACCAATTCAGGGTAGATCGATCCATGACTCGAACTAACTCGTCTACCTGGTCTGCATGCAGTGTTCAACTACAACAAGGCATTCCATAACGTGGTGGGGGTCAGAGGGCCAGACTTCAAGGCTCGAAACAGCGCCAATCCCATCGGCGTCGGGAGCTCCGGCAGCGACGAGGTTGAGCTGGAGAAGCCAGGGCGGAGATGGTTCGTCTGCGCCGTGGGCAACCACTGCCAGATGGGTATGAAGCTCAACGTTACCATCCACGCGGCCGACACGCTCCCTGGTCGGTCTCCCCATCACAAGTCCAGCCGGCCATTCGGTTTCAAGTGGTGATTGTGATCAGCTGTCGGCCCTGCAGACCTATACCAATTACGTGACTATGTGATCGTGGAGTGGGTCGTATATATAGTTTGTGTTTTTACTAGTCAGGTCGCACTTTGCACTGTTTCTTTGCATAACAAGGATGAATGTTTTGTGTTGTCGAAGAAAAGGGGAATTTTTTTGTTGGTGTTGTCACTCTAATTGAAATTTGTTTCGACACAAGAAAGTTGCTTGAATGTTGAGTGTCAACTTTGTATTCTTAAATTTTTCTAGGTTGTGATCTATGAAAAAGGATAATATGCTCGGCCTATTGTAGGATATAGACCACTATCCACAAGATGGAAAACTACTCATGCATTTTGACCATTTTTTCGCTCCTTATTTCAACGTACCAAGCGTGATAATGGGTCACCCTTACCGAGTTCATTTCAGGTTCCAAAGTAATGACATAAATCATTATTAACTAATCTGGCAACATTATCTTTATATGTAAAGCTACAACATTTTTGGTGGTTACCCTTTATTCTCAAGGTTTATTGAAGAAAAGTCGATTTGACTTTGTCATAGGCTTTTTGTTAAGTTGACTATAAATCCCTCTATTTATTTTCTTCTGGCGTTCTTAATTGTCTAATGTAGGACTATACCACCCAACTAAGGATGGCCATACCCTGCAGAAATGTTGTCTCGGTCGGCTGGACTACATGTCCACCACCAAATTGAGCACTGCAAACTTTTGTTAATTTTGAACTGCACTTGAGGAGACAAATCACATTTTTTTTGCCAGATACGTTGGACGTTCTTAGACTTAGATAGAAAAATAATTTCACGAGGTTAAGAAGAAGTCGACGTGTCCATCATACAAGAAGTTGAACAACTCCATAAGGTTATCATACATGTTTTGCTAAAACTCAGCCGCTGAGCTATGAAGGCTGATAGCTTTCTCGTGCACCATTTAGAAACAACCGCTCTCACCCCCTCTCGAGAAAAAGGAGAGGTCGGGTACTCATTTTTTTGCCTCTAAAACTGAGAAATATCCTCCATCTGAGACCCATATATATATGGAGTGAAAAGTCCACTTCGTTGGGTGCCTCGAAAAGACTATTGCAATATTTGGTTATATATGCCTTGAGGTGTTTTTGGCTCTTGATCACTCCCTCGTCTTGTTTGAGACCATCTCTTGAATACACATCTTCCTGTGATGGCTATTAGCAACCATAAGAAACTGTCCTGTATCACTGCATCCTTGTGGAATAAATTGGGTGTAGAGAATTGGTATCATTTACACTAGAGCAGAACATGCCAATGGTCCCGGGCCGTGTGGGCTATTTGTCCCGGACACGCTCCCGGGACAACGTGCTCGGGACAAATAGCGTGACTTTTTGTCCCGGGCACGTCACGACCCGGGGCCAATTGGGGGGCACGTGGCCGCGGCAGCCAGGTTTTTTACCGGCTGCTATTTGTCCCGGTTCGTATTACGACCCGGGACAATAGTGTTTTCTGTTTTTTTTTCTATTTTATGTTTTGATTCCCATTTAATTTACTGTTTTTCTTTTTCTTTCGTGTTTTCTGTTTTACTATTCTTGTTTCTCACTTAGCCACACACTTAATTACTCACTAACTTACACACTTTATCACTAACTACACACTTATTCTTAAGTCAGACTTCCCGTTCGGTCACCCATCGTCAGACTACTCCAACCCCAGCACGCTTAACATTTAGATTCCTTTCAAATTAGATACTAAGAGAGAACTGAGAACTTACTGATATTACTATCTTATCAATCATATTAACCACTCGGTCATCATGTTATATTTTTTCATTACTTGTATTATAAAAATTAAGTTGAATAAACAACAATGACTATAGAATAATAATAATAATATTGTAATAAATAATGATAAATAAAATATTACTTTATTTTTGTCTTTTTCATTTACTATGGAATAATTCATTTCTTTAAACCTTAATTAAGAATTCAACAAATAAAATGTCTAAATTGATCAAAAAACTTAGAGGATTTCAAATATGACATCCAAATCATCTTTTGCACTACAGAAACATAGATAGCCATGGTGACCATTTTGATCGGTTTTACGGCAAAATAAAATGATAAACACCTCAAAAGAGGATATCATTTGGGGTCCTTATACGTGTACTAGTTGCTATGAAAAATGATAAACTTTATTTTCACAAAATTTCCAAAAAAAAGCTTCAAAAAAGGTCTTTCATCTATAAACATCTAGAAGTTTCAAGCCAAATGTATAGGGAATATGCCCTAGTTTATTGGCAATATCCCAATCATTCATTATATGTTTTATACCATGCTATAACTGTATTAAGCGAAAACATTAATACATGTGTGGTAGATAAACAACCAGGTCCCTAGTAGCCTCTACTAAGACTAGTTTCGTTGCGCGATTGATGATCGAGGTTTTCCGATCATAGGGCATGGCGCCGGTCGGCAATGGAAGTCATATCGTTAGGTGTAACGATGTGATGGACATACCCAGTATTTATAGGACATAGTCATTACGCCTTAAGACCGTGAGATCAACTCTTATTGTTATTCCTGTAAGATACTTTGATCGCACCAAACGTCATATCTTATATAGTGTGACAATGATAGGTGATACTTTTGGGTATCGGAAGGGGGTAGTTGAGATGAGGGGTCAACAGCGGGATTTGTCAGTCTGCATAGCCGGATAGATACTCTAGGTCCCACTCGGTGAGATTATGTCAAATGAGTTTGCAAACATGTGACTAGGTTACCAGATGACATAATATCATAGACGAGTAGAATATAGCGATGTCGGTAACGAGATCATGCAAGGTATGGAGATATCTGAGAATGATGCTCGGACACGCTAAGTATCGCCATGACAAAGGGTTTAAGACTAGACGTCCAGCTTTGATAGATGAAAGTCATTCGTTATATCACAGGGATTAATTCATGGGGTCCAGGCCTACGAGTTAGTCGTTGATCATAGAGGAGTCTTGATCGTACCTGTTATTATATCAAACCACTAGGGTAACACACTTAAGGGGTTTCGACAAGACAACCGGAAAGGAAAGAGATCACCCGTCCAAGTCTTCCGCTGCTCGTCCTGGACTGGAGCTTCGGAGGCCGTCGTCTCCATCGTATGTGTGTAACACCCTGCGAGGTGCTGCGCTAGCGGTACTCGGAGGCCTACTTCCTCCACCCGACCTTGAGGTCATCTTCGTCGTCTTCGTCGCGCCGAGTTCTCCGCGACCTAGAGGTCGGCTACGTCGTCTTCGTCGTCAACGCTTGTGCGGGAGCGTAATCCCCGCTATTCGGTCTACGAGGGTATGTATTCCGATCTCCGCCGTACTACTATATCTGCATAGTGTAGATCTTGGCTAGTTTAAGGATATCGTTGCTAGGAAATTTTTTGTTTTCTGCACACGATCCCCTTCAAAATGATCAACTTATGGTCATTTCCACAGCATAATTTGTGATAAAGATCTCATATTGCACAAATAGGTGCATATTGGAATAAGAAACTATCATGCTACTTTTTTGTGAACAAAGTACAAAAAATATGATGTCAAATGAAACCCATTTAATTTTCATGGAAACCAGTACACATATGATGGATAATCCTCAAGTATTACATTTTTTCTTGATTTCTAGCTAATTTCACCTAGTTAAATGAGTCTATGTCGACTATTTGAAACTAATTCAAATTTAAACTATAATTATTTGATAGTTAGGTTTTAATGATTTTTTGAAAAATCATTTTAAGGTACACAACTATTGGTGATATCACATAAATAAAATGATAAACATCTCAAAAAAGATATCCTTTGGTATGGGGTCCTTATATGTGTACGACATTCCATGAAAAATGATAAACTTGATTTTTGACAAAATTTGAAAAAAGTGTTCACAACAAGGTCTATCATCCATAAACATTTAGAGGTTTCAAGCCAAATGATCAGTTATGGTCATTTCCACGACATAGTTTATGATACAGATCTCATATTCCACAAATAGATACATATTGGTATAAGAAACGATCATGCCAAAGAGATTCTTCAAATTATTTTCATAAATATCATTTTCCATTTTTTAAGTGCGAAAAATGACTTGTTTTGTAAACAAAGTACAAAAAATATGATGAAAATGGCACCCATTTATTTTTCATAGAAACTAGTACACATATGATGGATAATACTCAAGTATTAGGTTTTTTCTTGATTTCTACCTAACTTCGCCTAGTTAAATTAGTTTATGTCGATTATTCAAAACTAATTCAAATTTGAACTGCAACTATTTGATAGTTTGGTCTTAATTATTTGGAAAAATCAGTTTAAGGTACACAACTATTGGTTATATCACATAAACACTAATAATTCTAGAAAATCTTACCTCTTTTGATGAATAGTCATCGCGACCATTTTATTCGTTTTAACGTAAAAATGAAATAAAATGATAAACATCTCAAAAAAGGATATCCTTTGGCATGGGGTCCTTATATGTGTACTAGTTGCCATGAAAAATAATAAACTTGATTTTTGACAAAATTTGAAACGAAAGTCTTTACAAAAAGGTCTATCATATATAAACATTTAGAAGTTTGAAACCAAATGATCAAGTTACGGTCATTTTCACGGTATAGTTTGTGATACAAATCTCATATTCCACAAATATGTGCATATTGGTATAAGAAACAATCATGCCAAAGGGATTCTTCAAATCATTTTCATAAATATCATTTTCTATTTTTTAAGTGAGAAACATGAATATTTTTGTGAGCAAAGTACAAACAATATGATGAAAAATGACATCCATTTAATTTTCATGGAAACTAGTACACATATGATGGATAATCCCCAAGTATTATGTTTTTTCTTGATTTCTACCTAATTTCGTCTAGTTAAATGAGTTTATGTCGATTATTTGAAACTAATTCAAATTTGAGCTACAACTATTTGATAGTTTGGTCTTAATATTTTGGAAAAATTATTTTAAGGTACACAACTATTGGTTATATCACAGAAATATTGATAATTCTAGAAAATCTTACCTCTTTGATGAATAGTCATCACGACTATTTTGATCGTTTTAACGAAAAAATAAAATAGAACGATAAACATCTCAAAAAAGGATATCATTTGGCATGGGGTCCTTATATGTGTACTAGTTGTCATAAAAAATGATAAACTTGATTTTTCACAAAATTTGCAACGAAAGTCTTCACAAAAAGGTCTATCATCTATAAACATTAAGAAATTTCAAGTCAAATGATCAAGTTACGGTAATTTTCACCGTATAGTTTTTGATACAGATCTTGTATTCCACAAATAGGTGCACATTGGTATAAGAAACAATCATGTCAAAGGGATTCTTCAAATTATTTTAATAAATACCATTTTCCATTTTTAAGTGCAAAAAATGTCTTTTTTGTGAACAAAGTACAAAAAATATGATGAAAAATGACACCCATTTAATTTTCATGGAAACTAGTACACATATGATGGATAATATACAAGTATTAGGTTTTTAATTGATTTGTACCTAATTTCGTCTTGTTAAATAAGTTTATGTTGATTATTTGAATCTAATTCATATTTTTCAAATTATTTGTGATTAAAATCTCATATTCTACAAATGAGTGCATCTTGGTATAGTAAACAATCGTGTAGAAGGGATTATTCAAATTATTTTCATAAATATTATTTTCTATTTTTTAAGTGTCAACAATGAATTTTTTAAGTGTCAAACCATTTTTAAATATATAGGCACCTACTTTTGTCCCGGTTCGTGGCTTGAACCGGGACAAATGGGGTCCAGTGACCTTTTGTCCCGGTTCGTGGCTGGAACCGGGACAAAAGGTTCGATTTTAAAACGCGTATAGGCTGAGACCAACTATTTGACCCCATTTGTCCCGGTTTGTAATACGATCGGGACAAATGGGGTATTTCTGTTTAGTTCTATGGCCCGTTTTCTGCTAGTGTTAAACTCCTCGCACAAAATGTGTGCAGTCATTCTATTTGATTGGCTCTTAATCAATCTCAATCTCTTGATGAGACAAAGTATCGTGTTTTCACAAATTTAGGGAGCTTGTTAATGATACGTAGATGAAAGTGATATACTTGAAAAAGCTTAAATTTTATTATTTCACTTTTAAACGGTTGTTGGCCCAAGGAACGGTCGATCCCTGATCTGTGTGATGGGTAACTGGCGAAAGTGCCAAAGCCTGCTCTGAAACGCACATTTGGACCAAGGGCGTGGGTTTTCCTTCGACTAAGTCAACGTCCTACATTATGCAATGTGCCTGTACTGAAACTTATGTGCGAACAGAAACAATGAATATTGAGGATTTTTACAGATGTACGAACCTTTTTTTTGTGCATAGACGAGGTATTCTTGTTCACGTCGTCATGTGTACAATCGGCGAAAGTGCCTATCAGCTGCACATTTGGACGAGGGGCCGCAAACGAAATACAGACGCAAGCAGATCACAAACCTTCACGGCTTCACGCCCATCTCTTTCTTATGTCTGGTACGTACGTCCGTTCCTTCCATTGGTAAATCCGGAATGAAGCTCCGTCCTCCACACGTGTCCCGACCATTTCTCCCACCTCGTATACAAAGATCAATCTAGCTCTATATATATATAGCTATGTGGAAGTAATTGTTCTCGTCACACCATAGCACGGAGAAAAGAGTGAATAGAAGTAATTTCAGTTTCAGTTCTCGACGCCTCTGTATCTGTATGGCTTCCACGCAGATCCTTGCCGTGGTGGTGGCGATCACCATAGCCTTCCTCCCCATGCTCGCTGCCCAGATCATCCATCCCGTGGGCGACGCCAGAGGCTGGACGCTCGGGTTCGACTATACCACCTGGTCCGAGGGCAACCAGTTCAAAATCAACGAGTCACTATGTAATCACTCGATCAGTTCTTGTTTATTTTGCAAGCAAGTCATCAGTTTCATATATAGCTTTTTGAGCACCATTTCCATAATCAAGTCATGCTTAGAGTTGTTGATCAGAACTGGACCTGACCCAACGAGATATTAATTATATGCGTTTGTGCTTGCAGTGTTCGAGTACAACGCCGCAAAACACAACGTGTTCGAGGTGAGTGGAGCCGACTTCAAGACGTGCAACACCGCCAGTCCCATCGGTCCGGCAGCGATGAGGTCTGGCTGCAGAAGGCAGGGAGGAGGTGGTTCATCTGCGCCCTGGGCAACCACTGCCAATTGGGCATGAAGCTCAATGTCACCATCCTCGCGGCGGCGGCGCCGGCACCAGCACCAGGTCCATGGATGGCGCCGTCTCCGTCTCCCCATCACAAGTCTAGGTGATGTGATCGCTTGCTGCCTGCCGGCTCTCTGTAATAAGTACGGAGTACCAGATCGGACGTTGGTCGTTCTTTTGCCATTTAATTATTTATACGCCAATTCTATTTCTACCCTGACCTCGTTCTAGCAACAACTCGTGAGCTCACTTGGTGTGCCAGTGCGGCAGTGCATGCTTCCACATGTGCATTTATTTACGAATACGAAATTTTGAAATGCTTTCTACGTTAAACCATTTATCTAAATTAGATTATGTTTTCACCGTTGGGTTAGTCGCGACGAAATCTTCCAAAGTAGATCCAATGTTGATATGTTTGGACGATTTTTTGGAGGATGTAAATTTTTGCTAGATGTAACTTTCTCTGCTAAATGGGATGTAAATGTTTGCTAGATGATGTGACTCTCTCTTTTAACTGGAATGTAACTTTTTGCTGGGTGTAACTCTCTTCAAAATGGATGCAACTTTCTGTGCTAACTCCGATGTAACTTTTTACCGGATATAACTTTTTGATAACATGGAATGTAACTTTCACAAAATTATATCCTCCAAAAAAGTCGTCGAAACATATCGATATGGGATCTAGTTTTGAAGATTTCGTCACAACTAAGCCAACGGTGAAAACGGATCTTCAATCGAATAAACGGTTTGACCTACAAAACATTTTGAATTTTTGAGTTTTTTAATTAAATGCATGGGATGGAGGTGTGCAACACGACTGGGTAGTATATTCCCTTTTTTGAAATAAAACTGAAATTTGTTTGCTTTTCCTATTCCAAAAATAGAAATATTGATGGGTTGTCTAAACTGACCTCGTTTTTCTTTAAAATGAGGCCGACCTCGAATTAGCAGGGTCCTTATTTATAAATCGATGTTACATTCGCACTGACAATTCATCCATTGGCATAATCGATCACACCGTAGACTCGTGTAGTAAAGTTTTTTCTAAACGAGGCAAAAGACTTGCCATTTTTATTACTTAAGAAGAAGTGGGAAATGACCAGTTAATTAACGGGAACCGGCCTAGAACCAAAACAACACCCTCGACGACCGTCATGGAACAGGGCCGAGGGCGCACACAGCCACCCTGGCTACCCATACAAACCGCACACACACCACCAAAGATAGGGTCGTCGTCGAGGTCGCCTCCATGTCATCGTCATCATGCTACACATCCTGCAGCGACTCCGACTTCACTAGTTGTAGTAATGTTCTCCATATCATAGCGTACCCATGTAATGATTGTTCGAGCCTTGCTCAATACACGCGATTAATTTGTCCATTTTTCTGTAAACTTTTGAGTATTTAAACTTACTAAAACCACTCCACTTATCTCAAAACAGAGTAAGTGATCATGAACAGGAAATCCATTGCCACAACTACTTGGACCGCGCTACCTATCACAACAGTACGTTAATTAGAGATTTGTGCAAATAATTTTACAAATAGGTCCTTCCATCAAGTGTTATCACTCTATCTGTGTATTTTGTTTCAGAGAATTTCTGTAATTGTTTTGCCTAATGTTGTTAAAACAATTTCCAACTAACAGATGCAGTAGCAATTTTTTCCGTGGAAATCATGTAGCAAGAAAATCTAATGCTGGGGTCAGTGCCTTTTTGCAGTCAGTGTATCTGTGCTCAACAAGCTTGCAGTTGCCACAAGTAATAGTTGCCATTCTGCTTGTCATCTTTGGATGAGGCACTTCAAACTTGCCTTTCCTCCTCTTGGTTTGTGCTCTGCCTTTTTCAATTTTAAAGACAGGAGGGTCAATATCTGGTGTCTCTGTCCTTGTCCATAAATATTCCTGATGTGGGCGTACCCTCCGGACACCCGACCATTGGCGTACCCGATGCAGCCCAGCACCTGGAGGCCCATGAAGCCCAACAAACTACAACTTGAAGTACAAGACAAGAACCTCATGTAAACCCTACCTCGCTCCCTTTATAAAGCCAGGCAGGGGCACCCCATAGAGCAGACCCCCGACGGGACACACAGATAGGCATAGCCCTAGCGAGACCACGTCTTACATCATCGCCCTTGCGGCCACCATGTAACATCATTATACATCTATACAGATCAGACAAGCAGGATGTAGGTCTTTACCTCACCATGAGGGGCCGAACCTGGGTAAATCCTTACTTGTCAGCCGACGGAACTACCAGCGCGTACTCTCTCTCTCTCTCAATCAACCCGGGGTGCACAACCCTGTGATTTGCCGAGGTGATCCCTCGTCAATTGGCGCCGTCTGTGGGAAGAACGCACGTTGGATTCAACGTTTCGGCGGCTCCAATCTCCATCGACAACGGCGGCTAGATCGAATCTGGCCGACTAAGCTACTTCGACGGATTCGACTTCGTCAACAAACTACGGCGACGGCGATGTTCCGTAGGCGCAGCTTTCGCGATCCAATCTGGCTCGCTTGCGGCGGCGTTCCGTTCCTAGCACGGACAACCCAATCTCATCGGTCGGCCAGCTGATCGGACTGCTACTGTTGATATTCAAGTCTGATCCGCGTCGAGCCAGGCATTCGCACGCGTACCGGTCCAATCTCGTCGGCTAAGCGACAGTCTCGGCGTTCACGGCTCGGCAGCCTCTCTGACGTCTCGCTGGCATTAACGCCTGCGACTCGACAACAACTTCATCACCACCGCGACAACAATCAGCGTCGGTGATACCGACAACAAACTACATTGCCGTACCCTCGGGGGTTGGCTGTTCGACGTCGACAGGCAACTCGGGGGCTGGCGGCCTCGCCTTCATCGACTCTGCCTCCGACACTCGGGGGCTAGCGTTTCGTCGACAACAACAAGTTCATCGCTGCACTCCACAAGCGACTCGAGTACCTTCACCAGCTCCGCACCGTCGACTCCGCTTCGCCGGCCTGATGAGGGACTCGGGGGCTGAGTGTTGCCCGCGTCGCACCGACTCCGGTCTGCCGCTTCGACTCCGTGCACCGCGCTACCTCCGCCGCGTCGACTCTGGTCCGCCGCGTAGACTACTTCCGCGCGTCGACTGCGGTCCGCCGCGTCGACTACTTCCTCCGCGTCGACTCCGGTCCGCCGCCTCGACTACTTCCTCCTCGTCGACTCCGGCCCGCCGCTTCGACTCCCTCCGTCGCACATCACGGCGTCGACTCCGGCTCGCCGCTTCGACTCCCTCCGTCGCACTTCACGGCGTCGACTCCACCCACTACGACATCCACAACTCGCCAAGATCTACATCCAAGACTCGACAACTCCTACAACCACTTTTACGGGTCAACCTCGACGTACTCCGCTGCGTCGACTCCGGTCCGTCGCGTCGACTGCCTCTACGACACAACTCCGCCGCGTCGACTGCCTTTACGGCACCACTCCGCCGCGTCGATTCCGGTCAGCCGCGTCGACTCCGGTCCGCCATGTCTACTGCCTCTACGGCACAACTCCGCCGCGTCGACTGCCTTTACGGCACCAATCCGCCGCGTCAACTGCCTCTACGGCACAACTCCGTCGTGTTGACTCCGGTCCACCGCGTTGACTGCCTCTACGGCACCACTCCGCCGCGTCGACTCCGGTCCGCCGCGTCGACTGCCTCTACGACACAACTCCGTCGTGTCGACTCCGGTCCGCCGCGTCGACTGCCTCTACGGCACCACTCCGCCGCGTCGACTCCGGTCCGCCACGTCGACTGCCTCTACAGCACAACTCCGCCGCGTCGTCTCCTGTCCGCCGCGTCGACTGCCTCTACGGCACCACTCCGCCACGTCGACTCCGGTCCGCCGCGTCGACTCCCTCTACGGCACCACTCCGCCGCGTCGACGGCCTCTAAGGCACCAATCCGCCGCGTCGACACCGGTCCGCCGCGTCGACTGCCTCTACGGCACAACTCCGCCGTGTTGACTCCGGTCCGCCGCGTCGACTGCCTCTAGATGATGCAAGTTATGACACTGACCCATGCGACTAGAAATCTCATATAGGAGATGTCCTTTATTTTGAAAATAGACATGGTTTTGCGAAGCCGCATATGAATGCACTGTCGCATAATCTACATAGGTATAGAAATATATCGCGACTTCAGAAGTAGCAAGTGTGATTGGACTGAGCAGTTTTTCGAGCGTAATTGGTCCCCTTAATAGATCTCTTAGACTTTTAAGGCCCAAGTTACTCGAATGATCGAGTCTCACTCCATCCACTAGGATATATTTCACCGCCATCGTAAGATACGGGATGATGTCAAACTAGGTGACATAGAAGTGTTGCAAAGCACATATAGATCTCAATGTGAGAGATCTATTGATTGTATTCCTCTTCCACGAGGCGAGCAGGCACCAAGATGCTATGGGTGTTGAGCTTTTACCAAGTTGTAAACTAGATTAAGTGTTACTCTAGTGCAAGTGGGAGACTGAAGGGAATATGCCCTAGAGGCACTTAATAAACATAGTTTATTGGCAATATCCCAATCGTTCATTATATGTTTTACACCATGCTATAATTGTATTAAGCGGAAACATTAATACAGGTGTGGTAGATAAACAACCAGGTCCCTAGTAGCCTCTACTAAGACTAGTTTCGTTGCGCGATTGATGATCAAGGTTTTCCGATCATAGGGCATGGCGCCAGTCGGCAATGGAAGTCATATCGTTAGGTGTAATGATGTGATGGACATACCTAGTATTTATAGGACTAGTCATTACGCCTTAAGACCGTGAGATCAACTCTTATTGTTATCCCTGGAAAATACTTTGATCACACCAAACGTCATATCTTATATAGGGTGACAATGATAGGTGATACTTTTGGGTATCGGAAGGGGGTAGTTGAGACGAGGGGTCAACAGCGGGATTTGTCAGTTCGCATAGCCGGATAGATACTCTAGGGCCCACTCGGTGAGATTATGTCAAATGAGTTTGCAAACATGTGACTAGGTCACCAGCTGACATAATATCATAGACGAGTAGAAGATAGCGATGTCGGTAACGAGATCATGCTAGGTATGGAGATATCTGAGAATGATGCTCGGACACGCTAAGTATCGCCATGACAAAGGGTTTAAAACTAGACGTCCAGCTTTGATAGATAAAAGTCATTCGTTATATCTCAGGGATTAATTCATGGGGTCCAGGCCTACGAGTTAGTCGTTGATCATAGAGGAGTCTTGATCGTACCTGTTATTATATCGAACCGCTAGGGTAACACACTTAAGTGGTTTCGACAAGACAACCGGAAAGGAAAGAGATCACCGGGAACGTCTCGGGAGAGGTCCGATGGAGATCGGGCAGCGACGAAAGAGTTTTCGGAGCTAGAATAAATTATATATAATATGTTTGATATTAATTAGTATAATTAAGGTGCAAATATGATTTATATATTTATTTTCAAATTTATTTAGACTGATTTCCCTAAATGGGCCTTCTGGTCGAAAGAAGGCCCAAGAGGGGAAAATTCATCAAGGGAATTCGGTGGGGGTCAAGGTGGCCGGCCTAGGTGGGCCAAAAGGGGTCCACCAGGTGGCCGGCGCACCAAGGGAGCCGCACCAGGCAATGTGGCCTGGCTGGCAAGTTGGCTCCCCCCCGTGAGCCTTTATATAGAGGGGCACCCCTGGCCTTTTAATTCACCAATTAATTCCCTAATTCTCTCTCGATCTCGTGATTCCCTTTGTCGGAGTCGCGCCGAGTAGAGGAGGGGGATCTCTTCCACCATAGCCCGCTGCCGCGCTGCTGGTGTTCCGGTCCAAGTCTTCCGCTGCTCATCCTGGACTGGAGCTTCGAAGGCCGTCGTCTCCACCGTATGTGTGTGACGCCCTGCGAGGTGCTGCGCTAGCGGTACTCGGAGACCTACCTCCTCCACCCGACCTCGGGGTCATCTTCGTCGTCTTTGTCGCGCCGAGTTCTCCACGACCTAGAGGTCGGCTACGTCGTCTTCGTCGTCCACGCTTGTGCGGGAGCGTAATCCCCGCTATTCGGTCTACGAGGGTATGTATTCCGATCTCCGCCGTACTAGTATATCTGCATAGTGTAGATCTTGGCTAGTTTAAGGATATCGTTGCTAGGAAAAATTTTGTTTTCTGCACACGATCCCCTTCAGAATGAGCACGTGAATCTCAATCGAGTTCCACAAAGTAGGTCATTCGGCTAAATACAAACTCCAATTTCACTTGGGTTTTTTACGGAGTAGGCCGCTTTGCTGAATCAAAGATGCAACTCTATTCGAGTTACTTTACAAGTAAGCTTACGGCTGAGAGAACTACTCAAAAGTAGCCCAATTGGCTGAATGAGCATTCGAAAGTGCATCATACAGTAGGCCGCATGAAAGTCTGAACAAAAAAGGACAATGGTTCCATCAGCGAGTTCCTAACGTCACTCCCATCGGGAGGGTATCAGAGATCTCTTTTCGACTGAGAAGTTTTTGAGATTAACCTCAATTACAAGCAATTCAACTTAATCTCGGGGGCTACTCCCATCGGGAGCATTGTTCGCGCTCCCGATAGACTCAGCCGAAACATTAACAACTAAAGCATCCTCTGTCAGCCCTCAACGGCCGGAGTCGAATTTCTTTAACTATCATTTTCAGGAACAAGACGGCGTGCCCAGGAGGAAAGAGTACTTACCCGACGCATCGACTTCGCCTACACGACATGCTGCTTTGAGTCTCTACCCGATTCTTCGTATCGACCAGACACTCGGGGGCTACTGACGTGAGCGTACCCTCCGGACACCCGACCGTTGGCGTACCCGATGCAGCCCAGCACCTGGAGGCCCATGAAGCCCAACAAACTACAACTTGAAGTACAAGACAAGAACCTCATGTAAACCCTACCTCGCTCCCTTTATAAAGCCAGGCAGGGGCACCCCATAGAGCAGACCCCCGACGGGACACACAGATAGGCATAGCCCTAGCGAGACCACGTCTTACATCATCGCCCTTGCGGCCATCATGTAACATCATTATACATCTATACAGATCAGACAAGCAGGATGTAGGTCTTTACCTCACCATGAGGAGCCGAACCTGGGTAAATCCTTACTTGTCAGCCGACGGAACTACCAGCGCGTACTCTCTCTCTCTCCCTCAATCAACCCGGGGTGCACAACCCTGGGATTTGCCGAGGTGACCCCTCGTCACTTCCCCTGGATAGATTGGTGGGTTGTAAGCTTCCATGTACATTGGTTTCTTAAAGAAATCTGCCACAAAGTCCTTAGGGTACTGTTGTGATATGTAGATTGCAGATATAGCATGGTGGCAAGGCAATCCAGTCACATCCCATTTCCTGCACTGACATGTTCTCTTAGAGAGGTCAACAACATACACATTCTGTAAGGAGCTTGTTACTTGCCACAGATCAACATGAGATTTTTGTGCTTTGCAAGCCCTGGACCATTTCTTCAGCTCTTCTAGCTTTTCAGAGTGTGTGGGTGTGATCTCCCACCTAGACGTAGCAGCATTTGTCCTCTTCTTCTCATATATGGTCATAAGCTTGTTCCTAATCCCTTCAAACATTGTTCTGATTGGCTTTCCTCTCACATCAAGAATCATTATGTTGAACACCTCACTGAGGTTGTTCACAACCAGATATGTCTTGCAATTTGAATCAAAGGCATGCCTAGCCCAGCATTCCTCTGGAATTTTGCTCAGCCATTCCCATGCAGGCTCAGAATCCTCCTTGAGGTTCTGCATAGCCTTGTCAAAGCCACTTTTGGTGTAGGAGTAGCTAGCAGCATCCATATGCTTTTTCAGCTCCTCTCCTCTGAAACCAGCTTGTTGAAAATTTACATACATGTGTCTTAAGCAAAACCTTTGTGGAGAGTTTGGAAATACAACATTGACATCATTTAGCAATCCCTGTTGAAACATCGACAACATATATGATTTAGATGAAACATCGACAACTTTTATGATTTAGATGAAACATCGACAACATATATGATTTAGATGAAACATCGACAACTTTTATGATTTAGATGAAACATCGACAACTTTTATGATTTAGATGTGTTTACCTTCTGCCGGTCAGAGATGATGGTGTAGTTCCCAAACTTCCCAGAAGTCCCACCAAGTGCATACTTAAGTTGTGTCAGAAACCATGACCAGCTAGCAGTCTCTTCTTTGTCCTAGGATTGGGGCTGGGGGTGCTCTGGTAAGGTTTTGGTAGTCACAATGCACCTGCTTCCAGGATTTGTATCTAGCACAGTTTGCAAATAGTCCCTCAGCCTTGTGTATTGTTTAAGATCATCATCAATTACAATTTTCAGAGCTTTCTTCCTTGCCCTGTATGCCATGAACTTAGAGGGAACCACTCCAAATTTCTCCTTTGTGGTATCAATGACAGTGTCTATCTTGGTACCAGGATCAATTCTAAAAGCTTGCGCACTGTTTTGGGAAACCCAATTGCAACTCACTTTTTTTGCTTCACCTACTAGGGCACAAGTATGTTCTAGCTCCATTTTCTAATGCAAAATGTCTTCTCACCAGCTATCTGACTACCAATCAGATAGAAAGGACATGACTTGTTTTTGTGTTTAGCCGTCACTCTGTGTTTTTTAATTGATGTGCAATCTGTAATTACTTAGTTGTGCTATGTGCATCTTCTCAAGAGCTCTTCTAAATTGGTATACATCTACGAAACACAACTGCGGACACATTTGTTCTTCGGGATGCAGCCTACTCTCATCATACCACACCCTTGGCTTCCTTTTCATTGACCCGGACTTCCTGCCACTTGGTAGCAGAAAAGGCATTTGGATATCATCATCTGAGTTAGGCTCTTCTGCACTGAAATCATCACCTGAGATGTACTCAACCTTTCTTTTACTTGTACTGCTACAATGTGACCTGCTGGTGGGACCTTTCTTCACTGGCAACTTCTTCAGAGTTGCAATTGGGATGCAATCTTCTAAATCATCTGAATCAGAGTCAGCATACAAGTCCTCCACATATGTTTCACCTTCACAGTGATTCGTTGCTTCAGTTTTCTTCCTCTTCAGTGCAGCAAGCCTAACATTTGCATCATCTACTTCTGAATCTAATTCCACTACATCCTCTAACAGTACCTCAACATCTGATTCCACTCCTGCCTCTGACAATACCTCAACTTCTGAAATACCAAATACTTCATCCTATGAATCTGGAGATCTCTCTGAATCTGTGTCTACACATTTGAGCACTGCATATTTTCAGAAACCATAAGTTGCTTCCCTTTGTTATTGCTCTGTTGAGTACAAAGATACATGTACTCTGAATCTGATGCACTGGGCAGGCTTCCAAATAGCACACCATCATTATCAACTAAATAAACAACTGGAACTCCAACTTCTGAAATTGGTAATTGTTCTTCAACTCTAATTGTTGCAATATTGACTGATGCAGCTAGCTCATATGTGCCCCTGATTACAGTGATGCTACAACACCTTTTTCTACTCATATTGGTCCACCATTGCATCCACCTTTTCCATGCCATCAAGTAATGCCATCCTCTTCACCCCTAATCCTTCCTCCTTGACATAATACATCTTATCAGTAAAGCCATAACCCTGTGTCTCGGTAAGTGCTACCAGATTCATATATGTGATGTCAATTCTGCCTATTTTTCTTTCCAGCTATTCTACACCGTAGAAGTTAAATCTGACCTCCCAAATCTCGTCATTCAGACTACTATTTTGTAAGAATAAAATCAGTCATTGATGTAACTAAATTTCCTAACCCTAGATTCGAAATCCATGCTCATAGAGGGGCAAGAACTTACACAATTCCAGCTAGGCCCGAGGTGTAGTGGTGGCTATGCTCCGGATTCGCCACCCACATCTGCGGCACGGCCGCTGCCGCCCTCGGAAGCAACGAGTACTTCGAATATGCAGAGGGGTTCGAGCTGCCACAGCAATCCTCGTCGACGACGAACCCCTCCGCCGCCTGCGCACCGCCGCCTCTGACTCCGGCACCCACGCCGAGAACAGCGGAGCTTGGGTATCCGCCCCCGCCGCGGCCGTTGTCGACACCGCCGCCACGACCGTTGTCGACTCCGCCGCCGCCGGATTCCATGGCGACAGAGGGAGCGAGGACGCGCGGGGAAGAATGAGCGGGGCTAGGGTTGCACGAGCTGGTCCGGCTCGACCAAGTAGCGCGCCGTTAATGGCCGCTAACGGGGCTATGTCCGCTGAGTTGACCATGTTCGCGTCACGTCAGGCTGACATTGGGTCCCACCAGTCAGTTTTGCTGTTAACTCGACTAAGACGACCGATCAGTGCTTTCTGCTCCGCTGTTACTTCAAACTGGTGGTTTTTCGCAATTTTTCCGCAACATGGTGGTTTTCTGCAACCCTAGCCCGAAATGTGGTGATTTTCTACAATTTTCTCATTAAATGGAGCCTTGATTTTACTTGGCACTATATGATTAACAAGGTTGCTAAATATTAAGATAAAAGTTTTTTATAATATTCTATTATTTATCATTGGGATATGTTTTGGACTAGATTAAAAGTATATTTCATAGCTAAGTTTGCTTATTTTTTATAATTTCGGTTGGGATTTATTTTTGCATGGATGAGTTGACAGTAATTTTAGGTTAGGAAATCCACCCTAAGTTTTTCATATCACTATTTCAACTTATGTTTTCTTGTGCCACGTAATGCATTACGGTGTCTAAATGTATGTGTGCTGATATTTATCCTCACATGTCTTAATAAATTGCTAGTGTGTTCTAGAGAAATAGAGAATGTGTCACGAACAGATTCTATCGCGTGTTGATAAACTTCTTTACTCATTTAGCCAAACAGACACCAACCAAAGATGTGTTTTTGGTGAGTACAAGGATAGAAAATGTACAAAAACAATTTCGCTTATAAAAAACCAATCAAAAAATCAAACAGATTCACTTCCCAAAGTAAAATTACATATATAGATGGTCACAAGTCACAACCTTGAGGTTATGACCAATTTTTTTATTGTTACCCTTCTGGTGATTAACTACTGTACAACCATAAACTGTAGTAAACTTCATATCCTTCGGGGTCATCTTGTCGCTTACCATGATCGGATTGTGCATCAGTGCATGGTGATCTGCTCCCGTCCAGCGGTCTTGTAGTCGAATCCGCAGCCATGCTTGTCGCCTTGTCGGAGTAGCGGTACTGCGGGCTGCAGAAAGTCCAACTGCAGCGGAACCCCATCAGCCCCACCTTCTTGCGGCACGTCAAGCACCGGTTCGCCGTCGGTGCCTGCTGCTTCACGGACGGCTCGGCGGAGATGTCAACCGCGGCAGCCGCGGCGTCAGAAGACGACCCGGCGGCTACCATCTTGGCCTTCTTCTGCAGTGGATCGGTGTCAGCGACGGAGGCATTCCACCGGTGGCGGCGCCGCCGAAGAAGCCTCAAGCCGCATCCATTGGCGTAGTTCGTGCCGGGCGCCGTTCCCTCGTCGGGGAAATTCCGCTTCTGTGCAGTCGCCACCGGCGCGTGATCCGTCATCTCTGGCTAGTAGCTGTGCGCCCGGCTCTGCTGGGGCGCCGGCCGGCGAACGAGGCTATCTGGTTTCTTGCCGTGGTGGGCCTGGTGGCTGGTGGCCTGGGTCCGATCGAGTAGATCGACTGCGTGAGCGTGACGGAGACGCTTACGCGGCCGGTTCGCAATCGGCTTCGGCAAGACGCCCAGACTCGACTCCGCCGTCGGTGCCGATCATGTCGACATTTCCGAGACGCCCACCGACTGCGTATGTGACTGGACCTAGATAAGCTGTGCAGAGAAGATCTCTCGAACGCGCTCGATCAAAGAACGCAACGGGCTGCGCTCGGATACGGAACGGGACACCCACTCCGTTTCAAATAGTCTCTCAAGTCTCACCCAACCAGCCCATATAAGTTGCCTCCAACACGGCCGATCCAAGGCTCGAATCGAATCGACCGCCTTCATTTGTCGTCAAACAAAAAAAAACTCGACTCGGTCGCCGGCTACCGCCATGGATGTCGACGCCCTCCAGGCGGTGCTGGAGCACATGTTCAATCTGCGCCTGGATTCCCCGCAAGATAACCCCGGGGTCGCCGCCGCTCACCCCGACGGCGTCACCGACCAGCAGCTCGCTGCGGCTGTCGTCCCGGCCGCACAACCCGCCGCCGCCGCGGCAGGGACCGACCACCGTGCCGATCATCAATCGGTGGCTGAATGGGCGGCGGTCATCGTGAACCAGATGACGACCGCCACCTCCGTCGAGGACGCCGAGTGCCGCGCCGCCAAGATCCTCGAGGCCTTCGGAGGCACCGTCTGCTCTCGCGCCGCGCAGATGCTCGCTGACAAGGACCGGGTGCTTGGAACCGCCGCGGAGCACAACTCCGTCCTGAAGAAGGTGGTGGTAGCGCAGCAGCGGCGGCACCTGGCGGGCGAGGCCAAGGTTAAGGAACTCCAGGGGCAGCTCCTACAGTACCAGGAGCAGGTGCGGCGGCTTGAGGCGGACAAGTACGCGCTCTCCATGCACCTCAGGAACGCAGGGCCGGCTGGGAGCTCCATGCCGGGGAACTTCCCGCCGGAAGTTTGCTAGCCGATTAACGCCGGCCGTAGCCCCTAGGCATTCCATCAAAACCGATTATTAGCAGAGGTTGCTGATTCCCATGGGCCATCTAGGGTTAGGGTACGGTCCCTCGATTCTTATCAGCTTGATTCCTATTTTTTAGATAAAGATCAGGTTGATTTCTATGGTGTGAGGACATCTCTCATGTTGTGTCCAACTGTAATTGTATCTAACATGACGATTTTTCTTTGAAAACGAGCAAAATTCACAAAACCACAACTATTGTGTAAAGTCGTAACCGATTGAAGTTATATCACGGATGGAACCACAAATTTTACGGTAAGTTATTTCTATTGTGAGGCTGGGGTGCCCTTTTTCTTCAAAAAAAAAATTATTTCTGTTATGGTTAGCGATATTCTAACCCTAATAATTGTGAATTGTGTATGAATATTTTCTATGAAAGGTATAAACATTTGTGAATTGTGTATGAATATTCTTTGAAATGTTGTATTAAAATTTCCCTGAAATATGTATTTTCTATGAATATTTTATTAATTTTCTCGAAAATGTTATAGACAAATTCGTTTGATAAATGTTTGATGCTTTATTATACAAAAGTGTGAAAAAGAAAAAACTTGATTCAAAATATGGGTAAATTTTACACACAAATAACAGTCGAATCTAGCCAATTTTAAAAAAATGTTGACTAGTTTCAGATTTGAATCAAGACAAAAGAAATTTATAATAAAATTTTAAAATATCTGAAATGATAGGGGACATTATGAAAAACTAGCAAAATGCACGTGCGTTGCAACGGGTAAAAAATTATAAATCCGTATTGACATATCAAAATATATTGGTTACACCCACGATTTGCTTCTCTTACATATTCACTTATACTACATCTATAATACAGCCATTATGAAAATAAAAATAAAAACTTGCGTTTACATATCATGGATACCCAAAAATGATGAAATCATCACACGCATACTTTTGAGTGCACCATGATACTCCTATAGTATAATGGAAGGCTTGAAGTAATCGGGCTACACACATTCTTTGCCATGTTTTACCCAAGATCATACATTTTCATTTGATTTATTCTCATATAGATTCTCATATCATGACAGAAAGATGTCAGGGAAGAAATACATGGGACATCGAAAATCCATTTACGAAGCGAACAAATGAAGCTACTGAACTGAACAAACAAATTACGTTTCAAACTGTGACATGATACATATTGAGTGATCACAATATACAATAAATTTACCCAAAAAATCAAAAACCAAACTCATCCCTCCATAAACCCTTCCTACGTAAATGAAACATGAGTACTTTGGGTAGCAGTATTGGATCTTGATTTCAGTTTTGTATTCCGGTTGGCGCAATAATTCAGGGTCATAAACAGTAGCAACAACGCATATAAGAGAAGCATTCAAGCTCGATTTGTAACATCTCTCACAAAGAGAAATATCTTTTGTTTACATAAAAGATACATTAACATTAATGATTACAGTACAAGCTTACAAATTGCACAACAGAGTAAGAAGTAGCAGTGATGAGCTGCACAGAACAAGTTCTAGATGGCCAAGATTTGCATAGAAGATACCAAAGACTACAATTGGAGTCAAGCAGCGGTCGGTCGTCCATCGACAGATGGGGCTTAACTTGCTGCAATTGCAATCCCATGGGCCTCATGTGAATTTGTTCTAGTGCAATAAAAGCATGTAACTGAAACTTGCTACCCATCAAATAAAAAAGTAATTGAAACTTGTTGTTTAGAAACTGTTGCGATGTCTCCAAGTGATGATCTAGTAAGCATACATGCACCCCCAAATCTTTTGCTGCCCTTACTTGCTTGCCCATGCTCACACAAAGCAGATTGTTTCATTTCTTTCATTTCGAAGACACAACAACAAAATTGAGAGGCTGGAGGCTATAAATTGTAATCTTCATGATCAACGCATGATGGAATCTGAGCACATCATACCAGCCGATGGAGATTAACATATTCATAGAAGGCCTCCAATACTTTGGGCTTGGCACTCAACATCTCCTTTGCATTACCAGGATGAGTCTCATTACTGAAATTCTCACCTTGTAGTGGATGAATATTGAATAACATGGATTGATGAGGCCCAGGGATAAGTTCTAGCGCAACCAACAGGAGGGCGCTTGATCTTGTTGGTGTAGAACCCATCTTCAGTTGCCATCCGTCCTACAATCCACTTCCCGCTACCTCCATGGCTGCACTGCAAGTCTACAAGGGATCCAACTTGTTGATGAGTAGCCAGGGAAGAGAGTCAACGTTAAGGGAGACTGGGAGAGGATGGATCCAGATCAGGCCGCCAACTTATTCACCGGGGAAAAACTAAATGAAAGGAAACCTACAGCTAAAAGCAACCATACCCCCTTCCCACCTACCACCAGCCACCATGGTCGCCGACGACAGGGAGAGAGAGGCCGATGAAGACGATTGGGGAGGATACGCTCAAGGAGAGCAAGTCGCCACTGAGGAGAAGTCTCAGCTTAGAAGGATCATACCCGAAGAGAAATATCGAAAAGATCAACGGGATTTTGCTGCTGCTGGCAGTCACGTCGATGGTGGAGCCATGGATTCTAGTTGCGGGAAGTGTAGGAGGACGGGAGCGGGCGCAAGAGCAGGCCTGGCCAGGGAAGTTGGGCGGCGCGGGTCTGGCGACGGCTTGCAACAACACAACGAGTTTTTGAGTGGCCGCGTTCTGGTTGGGAGGAGAGAGGGAGGGGATCTGGCGGAGCTGCGCTGTCACTGAGCGTTGCGTTCCGGCCGAGGAAGGAGGGCGAGGATCTAGGGATTTCGGGACACAATGTTGTGGAAAGGCTCTGGTGCCGGAGGTGGAAAGAACTCGAGGAAGTAGGCGGAGGCCGGATGAGACCGGGGTATGTTGTTGAAGCGGTATCAGGGACACTAATGTTGGACTGTGGGTTGATTCTTGTTTTCTTCAGGGGTTGTTTTGCAAAAGTACCACGACGTACCATGTCCTCAACCCGTATTATATAGTAGAGATTAGGATGGACTTAAAGAATCAGAGAGGTGGGGTGTCTTATACTCTTATTGCATTATTTCTTCCAGGAATCTCCAACAAACTGAGAAAATGAAGGTTAAAGATAGTGTCGGGGGCCAAACATATAATTGGAATTCCCAACCTGCACCAACCGCTTCTCAATTTTGCATGTTTCTTGACGAGGGACATTTGTTGCACTCGCCCGACACGAACGTTGTGTCATAGCCACTAACTGCTCCTAGCATTGGTGCTCGTCAGTGTTGGATGAGAAAGGCCTCCGTATTTATCCTAAAAACTAATTACACCAAAGAAGACTTAGATCGGCAACGAACTCCGAGTTTCACCAATTTATACTAATATTGTTTACTTTTTTTGCTACTAGTTGCAATGTCTGTCATTCATGACACTATACGTGATTAACATGGATCCCATTGCTAAATTTTAGGATATTTCGAGGATTTTTCGGTTATCCCGTCTAACCCAATGGTAAACTGAAAGTATATTTTCCAACTAAATCGGCTTGCTGTTTTCTAATTTGAATTAGGTTACTTAAGAAAATGCTGCTACTATGAGTTCAAGATAAATGTCAGCACAGAAAATAAACACAGTTCGTCATATGTTTTTCCCATCGCTAGTCCATCTTATGTAGCTTGTGCCGTTTGATGCATTCCGGCGTATTTAAATGCATCTTTCTTAATATATCCATGCTCACATATGAAAATAATTTGCTAGTGTGTTCTAGAGCACGTGTCACCAACATAAGATGAGAAACCTTTGTACTCTTATAGCCAGACATGCACCGAACAAACTACATGGCATATGTGGTGAGCAACCAAAACCAAACAATATCACAGACATGCACCGAACAAAGACATATTTTGCTGAGTGCAAACGCTCAAAAAATGTACTGATGCAAAAGAAAAAACTCAATCAACTTAATGAAACAACATTTCCCAAAGTAATTGCGAGTTAGACGAACAGAAAATTACAAAAGACGTCACAACCTTCAGGACTACTATTAGCTACACCCATTTTGTAAACTTCAGATCCTTCGGGGAATCTTGTCGGCGACCACGGTCGGATTGTGCTTGGCGATCTGCTCCCGTCCAGCGGTTTTGTAGTCGAATCCGCAGTCATGCTTATCGGAGTAGCGGTGCGCGCTGCAGAAGGTCCCGTCGCAACGGCAGCGGAACCCCATCAGTCCCACCTTCTTGCCGCACGTCATGCACCGGTTCGCCATCGGCGCCTGCTGCTTGTCGACGGACGGCGCGGCGGAGATGTCAGCCGCGGCAGCGGCAGCGTCTGAAGACGACCCGGCGGTGACTATCTTGGCCTTCTTCTGCAGTGGCGTGGTGGCAGCGACGTCATGGGCGGTGAAGAAGCTCTTCGCGGCGGTCTTGGTGGCTGCGGAAAGGACGTGGTGCTTGTAGCACCTGGAGCACATGCCGCCGGTGGCGGCGGCGCCGAAGAAGCCGCATCCGTTGGCGCAGTACGTGCCGGCCGCTGTCTCCTCGTCGGGGCAGTACTTCCGCTTCTGCGCAGTAGCCTCCGACGCGTGATCGGCCATCTCTACCTAGTTAGCAGCTCCTGGTTCTGCTGGGGCGCCGGCGGGGACGGGCGCGCGTGATCAGCGGCGCGATCGAGTCTCTTGCCGGCGGCGGGCGAGGCTGTCTGGCTTCTTGCACTTGTGGTGGCCTTGGTCTGCGGGGGCTCGTCGCCTTTTATCCAAGAGAAGAAAGAGACTGCGTGACGGAGACGCGCGCGCACGCCGGTTCCCAATCGGCTTCGGCCGGACTTGACTCCCCGCCGATCATGTCGATGCCGCGTATGTCGACTCCGAGAAGCCCACAGACGTGTCGGCGATGGAAAGTTAAAAGCGTCGCTCGGCAAACGGTTCACTTCTGGGCTGGGCTTGGCCAACTACTATGTGGGCCGCCTTAACTTTGATGAGCTCACTAGGCCGCTATCTGCGAGTACATCAGGATTTTTTCGGAAAGAGGCCGATCGTAGAAAGCGTTGGGATATCTGAGCACGACTAGTACTAGTGAAGTCCGGATTATTCTTTGAAAAAAATAACTAGTAGTAGATTCCGAATTAGAGAACAAAAGGGTCTGCTCCAGTTTAAGTAGGAATTAATTAGAGTCCTTGTCTAAGTCGGATAAGACTTGTTGTCTAGTTGGAGTTGGAGCTTGGAGTACAAGTAGGCAAGTAGCCACAACACATACCTTTGCCTACCTTCACATCGCTATATTCGTGTGCTTGCTGGTCTTGACGTTTGTGTGAGCGCCAACAGTACATCATAACGGATGAAGAAAGTTGTGACATTGTACCTCTGTTTGTGATGGAAGTTGTGGCGAGTTTATAGAAGCCGAGTTGCGTGCATACACCAAAATGTCTCTTGTCCATGGATAGCCAGTCAAGTTGACGTGAGATCATGTCTTTGATGCTTCGGTAAAGCATTTTTTTTATCCGGTGTATGTTTGACTAAATGAGTAAATAAGTTTTTCATGTTGACCCAATAGACAACATAAATGTTGCCTGAATGTGTCTTCTGCAATTCAGCTAAAGAAGATACACACCATCCATTCGTGGTTTGAGAATTCTTTAACATCATTTGGTGTCCAGTACTCCAAAGGGCGAAATATACGCCAGGTCGTATGTGCCTTCGACGAATCAGTTTATCCAAGTTCGATGGCAGCAAGCAAGGAGAGGCCTCACCGGTATAACAAAATACAATATGTAATCTCTTGTACTCCAAAATATATAAGAGCTATAGTTTTTTGAGAAAAAATCCAAAATATATGGTTTACAACGATTTTTGGATGAATTTACCGATGAAAAAGTGAGTTTCATTCTCGAACGGAGTGATTTTATGGATTGTTTTCATTTGTTGTCTATTAGGGAGTCCTCTCTTCTGAATTTTGTCTAAAACAAATGAGTCCATAGTATGTCAAATACTCATGTCTTAATATCCGTGCAGAAAACTATAGCTCTTACATTCAGGAACAGAGGGAATAATTTTTACAGTATGGTTTATTCGGCAATAAAAGAAAAAATGACTGACAAATATGAGATTTTGTAAGTGGAAAACTACAAAACCCTAGACTCCTTGGATAGCTAAAGGACTAGCACTGGCCTTCGTCCATTCCCCTCAGAACGATGACCAATTTAACCAGGTAGGAAAATATTCATACTGAATTCCGATAGTTTTGTTCAGTTGCGGTTGTTATTTTCCAGTTTTCTTGTAAGACTCTTTATACCTTTTTCATACTATATGAAGTCTATCTCCTGTCTTAATATGATACGTGCAACTCTCCTGCATGAAGGGGATCGTGGGCAGAAAACAATAATTTTCCTAGCAACGATATCCTTAAACTAGCCAAGATCTACTCTATGCAGATATAGTAGTACGAACGGAGATCGGAATACATACCCTTGTAGACCGAAAGCGGGGATTACGTTCCCGCACAAACGTTGTCGATGAAGACCGACGAAGCCGACCTCAAGGTCGTGTAGAGGAAGTAGGCCTCCGAGTACCGCTAGCGCAGCACCTCGCAGGGAGTCGCACACGTACGGTGGAGACGACGCCTCCGAAGCTCCAGTGCAGGACGAGCAGCGGAAGACTTGGACCGGAACACCAGCAGCGCGGCAGCGGGCTATGGTGGAGGAGATCCCCGACTCCTCTTGCTCGGCGCGGCTCCAACTTGGGAACCACGAGATCGAGAGAGAAATCAGGAATTAATTGGTGAATTAAAAGGCTGGGGGTGCCCCTTCTTATATAGGCTCCCAAGGGGAGCCAACCTTGCCAGCCAGGCAATGTGGGACTATCCCCACATAGCCTGGTTCGGCCAAGGGGTGCGCCGTCCCCCTGGTGGGCCCCTTGTGGCCCACCTAGGCCGGCCCCTAGGCTCCCACCGAATTCCCCAAGGGGGTTTCCCCCCTCTTGGGCCTTCTTTCGCCCGGAAGGCCCATTTAGGGAAATCTGCCTTAATAAATTCGAAAATAAATATATAAAATCATATTTGCATATTAATAACACTAATTAATATCAAACATAATATATAAAATATTTCCTAGCTCCGAAAACTCTTTCGGCGCTGCCCGATCTCCATCGGACCTCTCTCGGGACTGTCCCGGTGATCTCCTTCCTTTCCGGTTGTCTTGTCGAAACCCCTTAAGTGTGTTACCCTAGCGGTTCGATATAATATCAGGTATGATCATGACTCCTCAATGATCAACGACTAACTCGTAGGCCTGGACCCCCTGAATTAATCCCTGAGATATAACGAATGACTTTCATCTATCAAACCTGAACGTGAAGTCTTAGACCTTTTGCCATAGCGATACTTAGCACGTCCGAGTGTCGCTCCATAGATATCTCCATACCTAATCCCGACCTCGTTACCGACGATGCTATCTTCTACTCGTTCATGATCTCATGTCTCCGTGACCTAGTCACATGCTTGCAAGCTCATTAGACAAGATCTCACCGAGTGGGCCCGAGAGTATCTATCCTGCTACGCGGACTGGCAAATCCCGCTCTTGACCCCTCGTCTCAATACTCCTTTCCAATACCCAAAAGTATCACCGTTATTGTCATACTAAATAAGATACGACGTTTGGTGCAATCAAAGTATTTTCGGGGAATATCAATAAGAGTTGATCTCACGGTCAAAGGTGTAATGACTATGTTCTCCAAATCTGGGTATGTCCATCACATCACTCTCCAGTGATATGACTCTCATTGCCGACCGGCGCCATGCCCCATGACCGGGAAAACTCGATCATCAATCGCGCAACGAAACTAGTCTTAGTAGAGGCTACTAGGGACCTGGTTGTTTACGTATCACACCCGCATTAATGTTTCCGCTTTATACGGTTCTAGCATGACACAAAAACATATTATGAACAAACGAGATATGATAAAGAATACACTTTATTAATTGCCTCTAGGGCATATCTCCTTCAGTCTCCCACTTGCACTAGAGTACAAATTAATCTAGATTACAACTTGGTAAAAGCCTAACACCCATAGCTAACTGGTGTTGTTCATGCTTATCAAGCGGAAGAGGCTTCGTTAGCGGATCTGCCACATTCAGATCCGTATGCACTTTGCAAATCTTCACATCGCCTTCTTGTACGTACTGACGTATCACGTGGAAGCGTCGGAGAATGTGTTTGGCGGTGGAGTGAGTCCTTGGCTCCTTGGCGTTTGCAATGGCACCCGTATTGTCGCAGAAGAGGACCACGGGGTCTTGCACGCTCGGGAACACTCCAAGTTCGATGACGAACTTCCTCAGCCACACAGCTTCATTCGCGGCCTCGCAGGCAGCAATGTACTCCGACTCCATTGTAGATTGTGCGACTATGGGTTGCTTCCCACTTCTCCAGCACACGGCGCCTCCATTCACCTTGAACACGTAACCTGTCTGTGACTTACAGTCATCGGGGTCTGAGCAGAAACTTGCATCTACGTAACCCGTTACGCCAAGTTCCTCATCGCAGCCACCATACACAAGGAACATTTCCTTTGTCTTATTGAGATACTTAAGAATGCTCTTAACAGCTATCCAATGCGGCATTCCAGGATTACTCTGGAACCGGCTTGTCAAACTTAGAGCTAATGCCACATCTGGTCTAGTACTCAACATTGCATACATGATCGATCCTATGGCTGAAGCATAAGGATGTTTCGTCATTTCGGCCTTACCCAGTTCCGTTACCGGACACTGCGCCTTACGCAATACCTTATTCTTGATAACCGGCAGAGAACCCTTCTTTGCCTTCTCCATATGAAAACGCTTCAATATTTTATCAAGATAAGTACTCTGACTTAGTGCTAATAGGCGCCTTGATCTATCACGGTAGATCTTTATGCCTAAAACATACGCAGCTTCTCCTAAGTCCTTCATGGAAAACTTACTGTTTAAATATTCCTTCACGCTATTCAGAAGTTCCACATCATTCCCTATTAGCAATATGTCGTCAACATACAGTGCTAAGAACACAACCGAGTTCCCACTCATTTTCTTGTAAATACAGGTCTCTTCCACATTCTGGATAAATCCAAAACCTTTGATTACCTCATCAAAGCGAAGATTCCAGCTCCGAGATGCCTGCTTCAATCCATAGATGGATCGCTGAAGCTTGCACACCTTGTTAGCACTTCCTGGATCGACAAAACCTTCCGGCTGTACCATGTACAACTCTTCCTCAATGTTTCCATTCAGGAAGGCCGTTTTGACGTCCATCTGCCAGATTTCATAATCATAGTAGGCAGCTACCGCTAACAAAATCCGAATAGACTTAAGCATCGCTACCGGTGAAAAGGTTTCATCGTAGTCAATTCCATGAACTTGTCGGAAACCCTTTGCGACAAGCCGAGCTTTATAGACGGTCACATTACCATCAGCATCAGTCTTCTTCTTAAAGATCCACTTATTCTCGACGGCCTTGCGCCCTTCGGGAATATCCACCAAGGTCCACACTTGGTTATCATACATGGATCCTATTTCGGATTTCATGGCTTCAAGCCATTTCTCGGACTCTAGACTCTCCATCGCCTCCTTGTAGTTCGTAGGTTCGTCTTGCTCGACTAGCATGACGGTGCAAACCATGTTGCCATACCATTCTGGTGGGATCCGAGATCTACCAGACCTACGAGGTAGAACATCTTCCTCGACAGTTTCTCCCACTCCTTCCACGGAGGACATTTCCGGAATTGCTTCCGTTGCGCCACTCGGAATATCGAGTTCAGGATCAACGATTTCATCGAGGTCTACCTTCCTCCCACTTACTCCTTTCGTGAGAAATTCCTTCTCTAGAAAGGCACCGGTCTTCGCGACAAAAGTTTTGCCCTCAGCTTGGTTGTAGAAGGTGTACCCAATGGTTTCCCGTGGATATCCTACAAAGACGACTTTCTCCGACTTTGGCTCGAGTTTGTCGGGCTGTAGTTTCTTAACGTACGCCTCACAACCCCAAACCTTCAGAAACGATAACTTAGGCTTATGGCCATACCATAATTCATACGGCGTCGTTTCAACGGACTTGGACGGAGCCCTATTTAAAATGAATGCGGCTGTTTCTAACGCATAACCCCAGAAGGACACCGGCAGATCGGTAAGAGACATCATATATCGGACACTATCCAGTAGAGTACGATTACGTCGCTCGGACACACCGTTACGCTGCGGAGTTCCGTTGAGCGTAAGTTGGGGCACTATGCCACAACTCTTCAGATGTGTGCCAAACTCAAAACTCAAGTACTCTCCACCGCGATCGGACCGGAGATGCTTGATTTTCCTATTAAGCTGATTCTCAACTTCACTCTGGAATTCTTTGAACTTTTCAAACGTTTCAGACTTGTGTTTCATCAAGTAGATATAACCGTATCTACTCAAGTCATCAGTGAAGGTGACGAAGTAACGATAACCATTGCGTGTCGAAACGCTCATTGGTCCACATACGTCTGTATGTATGATCCCCAACAAATCCGACGCCCGTTCAACGAAACCTTTGAACGGTGTCCTGGTCATTTTGCCCATGAGGCATGGTTCACATGTATCGAGG
The DNA here is from genome assembly GCA_026929855.1 of Poa annua. Lineage (NCBI taxonomy): Eukaryota > Viridiplantae > Streptophyta > Magnoliopsida > Poales > Poaceae > Poa > Poa annua. Next base: position 15,462,551 of record CM049427.1, read on the forward strand.
GATCCGAAATCCAACGAGTCCAAGAGTCCATCGGAGTGGAGTCGCTTCATGCGCTTTATACCAATATGACCAAGACGGCAATGCCACAAAAACATGGCGGTATCGTCACTACACTTAATTCGTTTGGCCTCTATGTTATGGATGTGAGTACTACGATCGAGATTCAACAAGAATAAACCGTTATTCTCGGAAGCATCAACATAAAAGATATCATTCATATAAATAGCACAATTGCTTGACACTGATTTAAATGAATAATCGTCTTGTAACAGGCAAGACCCACTTATAATGTTTACACTCAAGGATGGCACAAAATAACATTTATTTAAAACCAAAACTAATCCCGATGGTAGATGCAGAGGGAGCGTGCCGACAGCCACCACGTCGACTCTCGATCCGTTGCCGACGCGCATCGTCACCTCATCCTTCGCCAGCCGCCTTCTATTCTGTAACTCCTCCTGAGAGTTACATATATGAGCAACAGAACCAGTATCAAATACCCACGTATTGCTCCGGGCGGATGTAAGGTACACATCTATAACATGTATATCAAATATACCTTTCTCTTTGTCGACCGTCTTGCCAGACTTCCTATCCTCCAGATACTTGGGGCAGTTGCGCTTCCAGTGACCCTTCCCCTTGCAGTAGAAACACTCCACGCTAGCTCTGGGACCAGATTTGTTAGTCCTGGGCTTGGCAGCCAACTTTGCCTCCCTCCGGGACTTCCAGCTCTGCTTTCCCTTGCCACCGGACTTCTTGAAATCAACGGTCTTGTTGACCATCAACAGCGTGTGCTCCTTCTTAATCTCTACCTCAGCAGTCTTGAGCATCACGAACACTTCACCCAGGGACTTAGCCATGCCCTGCATGTTGTAGTTCATGACGAAGCCTTTGTAGCTCGGTGGCAATGATTGCAACACCCTGTCAATCGCCAGCTCATCGGGAATCTTACACTCCAGAGCATTCAGGCGTTGAACGTAGCCAGACATCTTGACTACATGCTCGCTCACACTGCTATGCTCTTCCATCTTGGCTGAGAAGAAAAGCTCAGAAGCCTCATATCTCTCAGCCTTAGCCTGCGGCGCAAAGACAGCCTTAAGATCCGAGATGATCTCAAAGGCGCTCATCTTCTCAAAACGCTTCTGCAGGTCGGCTTCCATGGCGTAGAGCATGCCACTCTGGACAAAGGCAGAATCCTCCGATCGGGTCTGGAAGACCTTCTTCTCATCCTCAGAGGCTTCATCTGCAGGAGGGTCACCTATGGTGGCCTCAATGACGTAGGCCACCCTATGGGGAGTGAGGAGGATCCTCAGGTTGCGGAACCAGGCCATGAAGTTTGACCCATTGGTCTTAAGCTTTTCTTTCTCAAGGAACAGACCTAGGTTAAACGAGGGGCGAGACATCTACAATGGAATTTGCAACAACATAAGACTTTGTTCATAATAATTTTGAGTTATAGTATTTTAGAAAATAACTAACATAACTCCCACTCAAACGAACATCCCTCCTGGTCGTTTAAGCGATTACACGACCCCCATCCATTGCACCACCCCTCATCATCAAAGCCGGCGGCACAACTTCAAGAGTAGACAAAATCGTCCGTCACACCAATTTTGTGACTCATGCTCGGCCTTTCGGCCTTCCTGTTCCGAGGCCATACTTCTGAATATGCTAGGCTCGCCACCAAAGACCTCCACGCTGACGCTTGTGCAACATGGCTTACACCCACCGTATGCGAACGAAGATATGTCTGACACCCGATCATTACGGCCTGCCTCATAACGTAGAACTTTATTGGTGGTGCGCGTTGGAGGGAGAACACTAGTGGTATTTTGAAGGGATCATCTTATTCAACTACCGCCGTGTAACACACAATCACACACAAAATAAGATGCACACAAAACATCAAATGTAATGCAATGTGATATAGTCCATCGCGCCATGGTCTTCTTGGCGCCCGCAGTTTATAAACAATTTAATAAACCTACCTTGACCATATCACATAGCCCCTGCAAAATAAAGTTAGACGCTTCTACTTTATCTTTTGCATATTTTACGTGGCTTGGGGCTTTCGTAAATAGAACCGCTTCATACCTACGAATCTTATGACCACAACAACGATCCAATAATTGCATGTTTAAGCATCCCTTTCGGGCCCTCCATTGAAAATGCGAAGACCAACTAGAGAGAGAGAAACTGTCACCCGCCAGCCACAGATACGGTACAAGCCGTATGTCAGTAGTGGAACCAGTCTCGCGTAAGCGTACGCGTAAAGTCGGTCCGGGCCGCTTCATCAACTCAATGCCGCTGGAATTTGCAAGTGCACGCTAGAGGGTAGCAAATAACAGGAACGGTGCCCCCGTGCAGAGCACGGGTTCTAACAGCGTACAGCTATATCTTACGATAGATCGGCTCTGATACCACTGAAGGGGATCGTGGGCAGAAAACAATAATTTTCCTAGCAACGATATCCTTAAACTAGCCAAGATCTACTCTATGCAGATATAGTAGTACGAACGGAGATCGGAATACATACCCTTGTAGACCGAAAGCGGGGATTACGTTCCCGCACAAACGTTGTCGATGAAGACCGACGAAGCCGACCTCAAGGTCGTGTAGAGGAAGCAGGCCTCCGAGTACCGCTAGCGCAGCACCTCGCAGGGAGTCGCACACGTACGGTGGAGACGACGCCTCCGAAGCTCCAGTCCAGGACGAGCAGCGGAAGACTTGGACCGGAACACCAGCAGCGCGGCAGCGGGCTATGGTGGAGGAGATCCCCGACTCCTCTTGCTCGGCGCGGCTCCAACTTGGGAACCACGAGATCGAGAGAGAAATCAGGAATTAATTTGTGAATTAAAAGGCTGGGGGTGCCCCTTCTTATATAGGCTCCCAAGGGGAGCCAACCTTGCCAGCCAGGCAATGTGGGACTATCCCCACATAGCCTGGTTCGGCCAAGAGGTGCGCCGGCCCCCTGGTGGGCCCCTTGTGGCCCACCTAGGCCGGCCCCTAGGCTCCCACCGAATTCCCCAAGGGGGTTTCCCCCCTCTTGGGCCTTCTTTCGCCCGGAAGGCCCATTTAGTGAAATCTGCCTTAATAAATTCGAAAATAAATATATAAAATCATATTTGCATATTAATAACACTAATTAATATCAAACATAATATATAAAATATTTCCTAGCTCCGAAAACTCTTTCGGCGCTGCCCGATCTCCATCGGACCTCTCTCGGGACTGTCCCGGTGATCTCCTTCCTTTCCGGTTGTCTTGTCGAAACCCCTTAAGTGTGTTACCCTAGCGGTTCGATATAATATCAGGTATGATCATGACTCCTCAATGACTCCTCAATGATCAACGACTAACTCGTAGGCCTGGACCCCCTGAATTAATCCCTGAGATATAACGAATGACTTTCATCTATCAAACCTGAACGTGAAGTCTTAGACCTTTTGCCATAGCGATACTTAGCACGTCCGAGTGTCGCTCCATAGATATCTCCATACCTAATCCCGACCTCGTTACCGACGATGCTATCTTCTACTCGTTCATGATCTCATGTCTCCGTGACCTAGTCACATGCTTGCAAGCTCATTAGACAAGATCTCACCGAGTGGGCCCGAGAGTATCTATCCTGCTACGCGGACTGGCAAATCCCGCTCTTGACCCCTCGTCTCAATACTCCAATACCCAAAAGTATCACCGTTATTGTCATACTAAATAAGATACGACGTTTGGTGCAATCAAAGTATCTTCGGGGAATATCAATAAGAGTTGATCTCACGGTCAAAGGTGTAATGACTATGTTCTCCAAATCTGGGTATGTCCATCACATCACTCTCCAGTGATATGACTCTCATTGCCGACCGGCGCCATGCCCCATGACCGGGAAACCTCGATCATCAATCGCGCAACGAAACTAGTCTTAGTAGAGGCTACTAGGGACCTGGTTGTTTACGTATCACACCTGCATTAATGTTTCCGCTTAATACGGTTCTAGCATGACACAAAAACATATTATGAACAAACGAGATATGATAAAGAATACACTTTATTAATTGCCTCTAGGGCATATCTCCTTCACTGCATCGTTAAAAAACATTCTCTGGAACACACCAACAATTTATTTATTTATTTATTTGGGAATAAGTACTAGCACATATATTTAAACAAGTCATGCAGCATTGAGTGGTACCGACTAACATAAAATGAGTATAGCAACATGAAAAGTATGATGAAGTGATTTTTTTTTCCGTTACTAACTTTTATCACGAACTCATCCTCATAAATAAATGCAAACAACCCATTCCAAATTAGAAAAAGTTAAACATTTCGTTGTAATATAATTTCAACTGAGCTTAAGAAAAATACCACAATGTTAAGTAATACAATATTATAACATACATTGTATCTTGATAGTTAGCAATATGATACACATTAACCATATAATGTGTCTCTTAATAAATAGCAATTGCAATCAGTAGATGAAGGGGTAAAAAAGTTTTGTATAAGTAGGTGGAAATCATGGGTCCGAGCACAAGTAAACCGTGTTAATTTCACATCCACCGGAGTTACAGAGAAAACAAGAAAAATCGTCCGGTCAACGGACACATGCATGAATATGTAACTTTGCATATAAATTTCAACTTTACCATCCAAAATGTGTAAAAGTTGGCACTTTATTAAAAAAATCATAGTGTAAACGAAAAGTAAACTCTCATGCAACAGCAATAGTGCAAAAAAATCAAAGGAAAAAAAACCAGGCCACTTCCTGTAAAACACTTTCTTTATAGCAATATAGCTAGGCTTCAATTACTTTGTTTAAGATAGTTGCACATCATGAGGTAGCTTGTACCTTGGCATCTCCTTCTTCATTGAGAATTGTTCCATGCACTTTTGTGGGGAAACTGGAACTCCATTTTCTCCTCCTTTGAGTCAATCATAGATCGTGTGTTTCTAATAAAAGATCTTCCAAATATTATAAGACTAGAGATTTTACTCCACATTTCGATGATAACAAAATCCACATGAACAAAAGTCATATGTAGCTCAATCATGACATTACTTACTTTTAATACTAGAAATACTAGACTCTAGACTAATATTTTCTCCAATATTAGGTGGTATTATAGCCACATTATGTATATTTTGCTATGTTTTCATTTGAATATGGTTAGCTATGCATGAACCAAACCATGCTTGATGAATATTAGAAGAAGTATCTTTGGCAAATTTTTGCAATATATTGATGAGTTCATGCAAGCTACATTTATCAAGATCTAGTAGAGGTTCATTTATTTCACTAAGCATTTTAATTTCCTCTACTTGTTTCTCTTTAATCAACATAAGTGACTATTTTCTTCTTCTTCCATCATATTAGATTCCTTTTCTAGAGTGACAGGTTGTGACAAGAATGGCTCTAGAAAATCAGTATATTTCGTTGACTCATTATATGTTTCTTCCAGAGTAGAAGGTATATTTTCAGCAATAGTAATAGAGTTCATGCCCACAACTGGTGGTCGTTGTGGTTTTCCTACAGACATGCTTAATAAAGTGGCTTGATTATCAGCTAGTTCATAAAGAGATTTTTTTCATCCTGATGCTTGATGTTGTTATCCTTTAATATACCAAGACTTATTGATGCAATAGATTTATTTAGCTCTTCTATCATTGTACTATGACTAGCTATATCTGTTCAATGGGGTTCTTACTTAGCTCTTGTTTTCTACAAGTTGTCATTAGTTTGGGGTATATTAACATGTTTCCATTTATTTTCATTGATATTAGGACATGAAATGAAAAGACAACTACCATAGTTGTTTTGAGCATAAGGTGGCCTACCATAAGAATTATTGTAGCTGTTCTCATACCCAATATTACCAAAGTTTCTTATAAAGTTGACATCAATATTTTCATAATCATTTTCAATAAGATCTTGTAAAGGAACTTTATCAATATTTTGTTAGACATGTAAGCAAGAATGCATCCATTTTACTAGACAGTGTATCTATTTCTTCAACGAAATTGACTTTTCTAGATGAATTTGGTACTCTTTCAATGTGACATCTATTATAGTTTTGCTACATATTTTTTAAGATGGCTTAAGCTTCAGTTGCATGGGAGGTTTGAAAGGAATGGAATGTCCGAGTCTTTCAGAAAAAATCAATGACCATAATCATACATGTGGAGAAGATTAAAGAGGAGGTGATCGACGACATGAGGTTTAGCCAGGGAAAAGTTTTTTAGTATTTTAATGCCGCGATAATACTCACATGTCGTGCAAGCATTGTTGATAACGCTTTGGTATTTCTAAATTGATAAAAACGACAAATATTTTGCCTTGTTTAGAAAAAAGAACAATTGGTACCCCAAATCATGCCAAGGTCTGTTTTCCTCAACTTAAAAATCTTTGCGCTCCCTGATATCGAAACTTCACCGTTGATCATATGCATGGTAGTTGTGCACTTCTCTCTTAAATAGTTAGTGCTATGATACTATCACCAGTAACTAGCAAAATAGAAGAAAAAACAATTGACACACAAGCACAACATATTTTCTTTCCGAGCATAGCATCAGGGTTAATCAAAGCCAATGAGTGTTCACTACTTATGATAAAACATGCTACCCTTGCATCAACCAAACAAAACCATGTAAAATAGCAGGCGAGAATATTTCGCACCAAGTCTCGGTACCAATCATCAGTTCACTGAAAAACAATGAGCTAGGATCTTCTTCAGTTACGCAACTGCTAGTTTCTTCCGTTTACTATGATAGAAATGGCCACCTCAGAGCTCAGAAGCTGAATATTCAGTTGAGCATGCGACACCGATCAGTCATACAAGTAACTTTTGCTTACACAAAACCAGACTGAAATATGAATCATCTCCAGTTGAATAATGGTCGATTGACAGACGTCCATTTCATAGACCGCAGCCGGTTCGTATGCAACCCCATTTGTCCAAGCCCGGCCCCCGCCATATCGGAGCCGCGTGCGTCAGCGTATGCATCACGAGGCAGACCATCGGAATTAGTCTCCACTCTCCCCCGGCGCTGAAAGAGACGAGAGGCCGACACACGCCATTGAAAACTTGATCCTGAACGATGGATGACAAGGACCTGAAAGGAGGAACAACTGAGGCCTGAACGATGGATCCTGAACACGAACCTCTACGAATCAGCGACCGCGGCTGGCTGCGATTTGCGGCTCATGTTGGGGTGTGAGCCTGAATCCTTTCTTGGGCCTCGATCGCCTGTGTGATCGATTCAGCCGCTCATACATGTGTGCGGCGGCCATGGTGGCACGTAGCTCGGCCGGGAAACCGGGATCGATGGCCGATGGCCGCCTTCAACGACCCATCAGCTGGCCCCGTCTTCCTCTGCAGCAGTGCAACATCTCGCCTTCCTCGAAGTTTCAGAGGCGGCACAGTGGTATAGACACCTCATATTATTCTCGATAAAACAAAATTCAATCACCTATATATCTATATTCGCGTCACGAGTTTGACTACGCCGCCGATCGAGCACCACACTGCATGCATGCCACAGCCACACCAATGGATCGCCGGCGACGACTATCAATTACACACGGCCACGTTCTCGCTTGCTACGCCACAAACGGCAAGTGCCCTCCTAAAATATGCCCGCCAAGCGTACGTGACCTCACTGCTGATGCGGCGGCGGCTAATGCCTCCATGATCAGGATGGCCGGAAGTAGCATAGGGCGATAAATTAACAAACAGGGTGGTGAGGCAAAAGGTGACAATCATGCATGGCCGCATACACCTGCGTGCATGTATGCTTTCGGTCGGGAAATGGCCAGAAGCAGATGTCATATCACTATCATCTTTCTCTTTCAGTAACACTGATCATGGACATGTCCCTTTGGCCTTTCCTCATTTCGATGATCGATCGCGCACATGCCAACAACAACATGCTCTACTTTCTCCAAAGAAACCAGTGTAAGAGCATCTTCACCGACGCTCTTAAAATGCACATTGAGGGTCTGGACATTAAAAAACCCGTCTCCGACACCCCTAAAACTCTGCCTCGAACTCTGCCTCAAGCCATTACATGTCCGACATATTTGAGAGGGCCCTCTCGAGATGTCGGACACTGTTCGGACCGGCCCTCTGACAGGCCGCCCCCACACGTCATACATATAAATCACGCGGAGGTGGTTTAAGGCAAGTGCAGGAGGCCGTTCGGCCAGCCTAATAAAGAGTCGTTTCCATAGGCGATGAAGGGATGTGATGTGTGCTCACCCACCCACCGCTTTCCGACCAGCGCCACCGCTTTCCGTCTCCATTTCCCGCCCAACGTCGACTCTTGCCCAGCCTGTCTATAAATGGCACCCCGCCTTCGACACAACAAACACACCACACCATCGAAGTCACTATGGCTCGCCGCATCGCCCCCCCCCCCCCCCCCATGGGCCACCCTCACCCATACTGCATGACGGCTAACCCTTTGCCGGCTGAGCATGAGGAACACTTCGATTTGGGCGGAGGTGCCCGATGTGGAGGAGTAGTAAGAGCAGGAGCCGCCGCCGGAGCAGGAGGTGCTGTCGTCGCTGGGGCCTGACCACGGTGGTTGCCACCAACTCGTCCGCTAGCTGGCGCAACGAGGAGGACAACCGCTAGTTCATCACCGGCCAGCTGGCGGCGAACAATGCCGCGGAGGCCGCCATCATCCAGGCGTTAAGCGCTGAGCGTTGCCGCCAAGCGGGTTATGTACATGCAGCTCAACGCTCAGCAGGCGGCATCACCCGAGCAGTTGCGACTCATCACCCATTCGGAGGCGTGTGTCCATGCGGCCTTCCCAGGTAGTGGCGAAGCGCGCATCCCCACGAGGAGCTGAACCCGACGAGGACGGCCGCATCGACGGAGGTAGCAGAGCGGAATGCGATGCGCCGTCGTTGAGCGTGTTGTGCGCTCATGCTTAGCCCAAAGGATGCACGATGCCAAAGGTAGCCCTAGCGGCGGCGTTTAAATTATGGTTTACATTATATTTTAGTTAATTTTTATTGTACTATTGTTCTAATTTAAATTTTAATAATTTAAAATTTGCAAGATGCTCGATTAAATTTCGACCTTTTAGGGGGCGGGTCTATAAAGTGCATCGATGTGGGCACTTATAAAACATTGATGGGACCTGTCCGCGGCACCCTCTAATTGGGTAGGCACGAAACTGGAGACCTTGATGAAGATATTCTAAGCTGATACTAGTAGTTTAAGCTGTATGACTGAGAGAATCGTTCAAAGACCGGAAGAGTTCACCGGATCATCTTGACTGTTCTCACACTCTCTTTTTTTTTCCTTTTAGAGAGAGAATCTTGACTGTTCTGTCAACAACAAAAATGTCCCGGTCGTGTGTATCGCACGTACCGGCCCTATACCTCGATCCATTCCACACGGATGACCAGGAGCCCGGGAGGGTGACCGATACCGGCACCTGTGTCTACCACGATCTAGCATCGATCGATCCACCATTTTCCACATCCTAGCTTATACAATTCCAACTCGCGTGATCGAGGCATTGACCTTCTTCACGCACGTACGTGCGCGCTCAACTAGCTCACTCCCACGCCATTTCTCGTCGCTTTCCTCTCCCAGCCAAGCTCGGCGTACGTCACTGCATACATCGCGCTGCCGCTCTAGCTTAGCTACCGCTCCGCCCTGTCAAAGGCGCCGTATAAAGCACAGCCAGCATCTCTGCCCCCCGCGTGCTCACTTTCCTGGGTGGTGCTGGTGGGGTTTGGTCGTGCACATCTTCGTCTTCCTGGAGTGGGAGATCGACCGATAGAGGAGATGGGGTCGTTGGGGAAGGACGATGCGGCGTCGGCGGCGGCGCCGAGCTCGACGGTGGTGCTGGCCGTGAACGGCGTGCGGCGCGAGGCGGCCGGCGTGCACCCGTCCATGACGCTGCTGGAGTTCCTCCGCACCCGGACGCCCGTCCGGGGTCCCAAGCTCGGCTGCGGCGAAGGTGAGCACACCACAACCGCCCTTAATTTTGTTTAGTTCTTGCAGTCGCCGGTGAGAATCCTATATTAGCGGATCGGATCGATCTAGCTAGGCAGCTCTCGATCGAGCTGACGACGACGAGAGTCCATGTGAGCTACTGTAGATTCTCTCATACGTTTTGATCCGATTTTCTCGTCGACGATCGAGCTACGGGTGTACTGTGTACATGCGGAATACTGTTATGTACACGTGCGACGTGCGCCTATCTAGGCATCACGGCCGGCATAAACCGTTCCCAGCAGAGCCACCTTGTACAAATTATGCTTTGTATACTCTAGTTCTTTTCTTCTTGTTTTGGTGCGAATTAAGGTGGCGCTATCGATCCTACCCATTTCATCACCTACACATCGCAGACAATTATCGGTCACTATACTAATTTCCTTTTTCTGCAAGTTTCCTTTGCTCTGTCTCTTTTCCGGCACATGCCGATTATTAGGTACTACAGTATGATTCATCAGACGTACAGTACGTGTGGGTGGTATCCTTTCTGTGCCTCTTCTTCTGTAGCGCATACATCGCAAATACGGACTTCTTTCCCGCAAAAAAAATAAAAATATGGACTTCTTTACAGTATTTTGTTTCTGGGAATCGCCGACCGCGCGCCATCGTCCGTGTGAGTATGCGAGAAGGTCACCATCCAGCGGAGAAAGCAACCAACAAAACGTAAAAAAAAACGAACACTCACATACTAGCCGACTTAGGTATTCGGTACACGGTACTGCTACCGCTACCTTCCCATGTCTAGCCTCATCTAACATCCCTAGTTGTCGTAACAAAATATGCGACCATGCACCATGTCTGGGCGCAACAATGACGAGACCGACACGAGTGTTCAATTCTGGGTCGATGACGAGCATGGGACATCCTCGCGGGCGTTGTCGAATCGTCGTTTGACGGGCGGAGGGCTTGCATACTATATATGTGTCATGTGTGAGCCTAATCGGGGGTTGAAGGAGATGCCGAGCAACTTCCCCACATCGGAGCCCAACGATACAACGAACTGACCAAGCACAAATGCTTTCGTGCACTTGTCGCAGCCGCCGTCACCAACAAGGAATACGGTACCCAAGGAGGAGACCCTCGATGACCGATGAGAGGCCATATGCTGATATGCATCTTTTGGATGTAGATGCTGGGTAGTTCCCCATTTCGAAATAAACATGGAGCTGCCACCACCACCGTCACGGAGGAGGGCGACCAGAAGGACACATGCTCTCCATCTGCTTGTTTATGGTCGATGTGTCACAATCCCCGTCGACTCCTAGATTTTTATTTTCATGCCGTAGTCTAAATTTTGTTGAAGTTGGTATGAACTTTGGTCATAAATTTAAATTCATATAATGTTATTTCTTATTTAGAAAAAACTGACGGAGACGCAGGGACCAACGTATATCCTTATGGTATGCCCGAAACGCCCACAAACGTACACGAGGCGTCCGGACACATTTTGCCTCATCGCTGCGAAACATTTTTGCACGGTTTTTACGTCTTGTCGTAAAAATATTGTGAAAAAGGCTGTTTCACGGTAACAACATCCTCGTTGCATACTTTTTCAAAATGCTGCGAAACTTTTGTGTATTTTTTATAGCCCCCTCTTAAAAAGACGAAGATTTGACGAAATGGTTGTTTTTTTTCTGCACGGCACCAGACCGGGTCTACGTACCCCGTGGTTCTGTATGAGCCAGGAATCGCCAGCGGCGGCGATAGGGTCTGGCGAATCCGCCGTAGAAAATCGGCTCCAGCTAGCTATCTTCCAAGCTCAGGATAAAGGACGGAGCCATCCTCTGTCACTCGCGCACTTTCTTGAGTGGTGCAGGATCGTGGAGCTAGCTGCTAGCAGCACGCTTGTGTAGACTGTAGAGATGGGGTCGTTGGGGAAGGATGCGTCGCCGGCGCCGGTCGCGGGGGAGGGCTCGAGGGTGGTGGTGCTGGCCGTGAACGGCGTGCGGCGCGAGGCCGCCGGCGTCGACCCGTCCATGACGCTGCTGGAGTTCATCCGCACCGAGACGCCCGTCAGGGGACCCAAGCTCGGCTGCGGCGATGGTGAGCACCACCCCATCGATCGACCATTCCATCCATCCATATTCGATAGTAACTCCGGAGCTAATTGTTTAGTTTTTCCATTTCGCATGTGGGTTTCGACTGTTTTAATCCGATTTTTGTTAGTTAGTTGAATATATGGTTGTCGATCGAGCTACGGATGTCTAAGTAGTTTTAAGCTCCATACGCCTAGGTAGAGGAAACACGAAGACAAGAAGACAAATGAGAGAGAGGTATAGAATTAGAAGGGGAACAAGTGGCCCAAGGAATTTCTTGTATGGTTTTGCTCTTTCTTCTTTTAATTGGTGCTAACATAAGGTAGCGCTCTCATTTTGTAAATCCCATTTAAACATTCGTGTGCTTTTTCAGAATTTTTTGCACGAATTTTAAAACGCACCGACGCCTGTGATTAAGGATCGGGATTAGGATGCTGATCCTACTGATTAGTACTTTTCTACGTCACTTTTAGATATCCTGTGAATCTAATCACAGTCGTCACTGTGCTTTAAAATTTGTAAAAAAACTTCACATAAAACATATTAGCACTTCTCACGGAGACACATGCTCGCTGGCGGGGCGGCTCGATCTCATACATGGCACAAGCACACACAACACAAGCTGCCTCGACACCGAAGATCTCGGTTCTCTACGTCGTTGACAGCACAGGCAATCACACTAATCACCGGGTTCATCTAATGATACATCTTCGTCGAAGAATTTTGAGAGACTTGAGACACTTATTTTAAAACAGAGGGATATATTTTTTACTTTAGAGGATTCCGGGCACTTTATAGTTGAGCGTGATGGAGACAAAAGGATATGCGTTGTCTGTCAGTCTGTGTGCCTTTGAGCTTTTCCCATAGTGGAGCAGGCATGCAACGAGATTAACAATTCTCACAGAATTTGTCGAGATAAAATAGTCGTAGGCAGCAGCCAAAATCACCCATCCCAATATCCCACATTATTGGACCTTCACTTTACGGTTCGCACCTGTTTATTATTTTGATTAGGTGGACGGTACCATTGCCACAGACTTTGGCACATGTATCTACTTGGTTGATAGCGATATTGACCTGTTGCTGAGAAATCACTAGCAAGCTTTGGCCCGTATCAATTCCCTTTGAAGCTTAAGCTTATCTTGAAGCCAGCTTAACTTAAGCTTGGTCTGAAACAAGCCATGGGGAGGTCTCGAAAAAAAAAGCTTCCTATTCTTTCTGACGTAAAAATGGGGGCTTATCATCCATGACGAGTTAAGCAGATTTTGTAATACTTGAGCGACATGGATTCTCTAACTTATAATAATAGCCTGACTTTGTATCATTGACATGTGGATCCCGCAAATCAGTGACTCAAAGTCAGGGAAAAGTTAGAGGAGCAAAGTCAGAGAATCTGTGCCGGTACTTGAGGCCTTCAACTATGTAACAAAACAAAGTCAACTGTGTTAGACTCTGTATACACGTGGCTCTGTCTAATATGTGATGTGCTTGCTTGTACCCCATATATATGAGATAGACGCCACACCACACCCGGATTAGGGTGCCGAGCGGTTTCCCCCAAATCGTAAGGCCCTCTTTAGATTGATTTTTTTTCATAAGAATGTTGAAGGATCTCATTCCATAAGATTTATTCCTACACTCAAATTCCATAAGGATTTCAACATCTACTCTAATCTCTTTTTTACACTTCGCGTGCATAGGATCGACACCTTTTTTCTATATTATTCCGATGTATCCCAAATGATCATTCCTATAGTTTTCTTTGTTTTACAATCCTCAGTTTTACACCTATAGTCCTATCAAATTTCTGTGTTTTCTCATTTCCTAATCATCGAAAGCTCTAAATATTAGGTTTTACAAACGGTATTGATGCCCTGTCATGCCTAGAATCACTATTGCCATGCATAAATCGTCAGGTTAAGTATGACTAAGCGGCCAATAAATATAGAAGGACCGATTAAATGAAGGGTACCATTTGTATTTCTTCATAATCGTTGGATGAATAACTATTTTTTTACCGTACGGATAAACTATTTTGAAGGCTCGGACCGGAAGTATCTCGACCAAATGGCGGGAGCATTTTGAAATTCATCTTCAGTATTTTGCGTTGTTCATATATTTGCATTATATGATTCGTATCGCCCTTGCACTACCTTGTGTATTCTGTAGGAATTTCGAGAATTATATAGTGAGATTCATTCGTGTTTTGGGGATATTTTCTATATGAATTTTAGAACGCATCAACGGCTGTGATATACTCCCTCCGATCGGTAAAGATGAGCGTGAGCAGTGAAGAAATTTGTACCATCTTACTTTTGTTTTCACGAGAATCATTTCCTACCAGAGGTGGTATGCGTGATTAGTACTCCCCTTATGTCACTTTTAGATCCATGTGAACCCAGCGATATATTAAGGGTGTACATGTCTCGCCCCTAATCACAGACATCGGGTACGATTTGAAATTCATATGGGAAAACTTCCCGAAAGGCACATGACCACTTTTCATCCTTGAAATTGCAAGTTTTCATGGCTGGACGGTGTTTCTGATCTCCCGGAATGCTCCTTTTGTTTGCAGGTGGTTGCGGCGCATGCGTGGTGCTGATCTCCAAGTACGACCCGGCCACGGACGAGGTGACGGAGTTCTCGGCGAGCTCCTGCCTGACGCTGCTCGGCAGCCTGAACCACTGCTCGGTGACCACCAGCGAGGGCATCGGCAACACCCGCGATGGCTACCACCCGGTGCAGCAGCGCCTCTCCGGCTTCCACGCCTCCCAGTGCGGCTTCTGCACCCCCGGCATGTGCATGTCCATCTTCTCCGCCCTCGTCAAGGCCGACAAGCCCGGAGCCGACGCCACCCCGGCGCCGGAGGGGTTCTCCAAGCTCACCTGCTCCGAGGCCGAACACGCCGTCTCCGGCAACCTCTGCCGCTGCACCGGCTACAGGCCAATCGTCGACGCCTGCAAGAGCTTCGCCGCCGACGTCGACCTCGAGGACCTCGGCCTCAACTCCTTCTGGAAGAAAGGAGCGGACCGTGCCGAGGTCTCCAAGCTGCCGGAGTACTCTGCCGGCGCCGTCTGCACATTCCCTGAGTTCCTCAAGTCCGAGATCAAGTCCTTCGTAGATCAAACGAAGGATGTGCCGGCGTCGATCGCCGTTGACGATGGCTGGTACCATCCCAGGAGCATCCAGGAGCTCCACAGCCTCTTCGACGCCAACTGGTTCGACGAAAGTTCAGTCAAGATCGTGTCGTCGAATACCGGCTCCGGTGTGTACAAGGAGCAAGACCTCTATGAAAAGTACATCAACATCAAAGGGATCCCGGAGCTGTCGGTCATCGACAGGAACAGCAAGGGGGTGGAGATCGGGGCGGCCGTGTCCATCTCCAAAGCCATCGAGATCTTCTCGGACGGCACCCCGGTGTTCAAAAAGATCGCCGGTCACCTCAGCAAGGTGGCCTCGCCCTTCGTCCGGAACACGGCGACCGTCGGCGGCAACCTGATCATGGCGCAGCGGCTACGGTTCGCCTCAGACATCGCCACCGTTCTCCTCGCCGCCGGCACGACGGTCACCATCCAGACGGCGTCCAAGATGCTCTGCCTGACGCTGGAGGAGTTCCTGGAGCAGCCTCCCTGTGACGCCAAGACCATTCTGCTCAGCATATTTGTCCCTGACTGGGGTTCAGACAGTGTCATCTTCGAGACCTCCCGGGCAGCTCCGAGACCTTTCGGCAACGCTGTCTCCTATGTCAATTCTGCATTCCTGGCAAGGACTTCAGGTGATGCAGCGTCAGGTGACCTCCTAGTCGAGGAAATCTGCCTAGCTTTCGGCGCTTTCGGTGTCGACCACGCGATCCGGGCTAGGAAAGTTGAGGAGTTCCTGAAAGGGAAATCAGTGAGTGCACCTGTGATACTTGAAGCAGTTCAGTTGCTGAAAAACGTTATCTTGCCTTCAGAAGGCACCACACACCCTGAGTACAGAGTCAGCTTGGCTGTCAGTTTCTTGTTCAGTTTCCTGTCTTCACTTGCTAAAAGCTTGGATAAACCGGAAAAGGCTATTGCTCCCAATGGGATCA
Source organism: Poa annua (assembly GCA_026929855.1). Classification (NCBI taxonomy): domain Eukaryota; kingdom Viridiplantae; phylum Streptophyta; class Magnoliopsida; order Poales; family Poaceae; genus Poa; species Poa annua. The sequence goes on from CM049427.1 coordinate 15,478,672, forward strand.
TGAATGGTGTTGCTGAGCACACTAAGATATCCAGCGATGACTTACCGATTCGCTCGAGGCAAGAACTTGTTTTCACCGATGAGTACAAACCGGTTGGCAAGCCGACCACGAAAGCCGGTGCAGAGCTCCAAGCTTCTGGTATACTGATATGCTCTTATTCCAGTTTGTTTACTTGGCTTACAATTTTCCCTTTAATTTTACCTGGCACTTGAACTTCTTAGATTTCCATAGATTGAGGCTCTTACAGTGTTTCTGGTTATATTTTTCTGCATAGTTCACAACAAGACTTCTCTTGATAGTTCTTTACTAAACAGATACAGATCATTCGGTTGTTGTTTTCGTTCATATTTGGTACACTAATTCAGTCAATAGTGAACCCATCTGATATACTTCATCCCTGAATGTATTTCTTTCACGTTTTCTGTTGTCACCTTTATCTTCAATCCTGAAACATGCACTTGAAAATACTCTTGGTTCTTGTTCAGGGGAGGCTGTTTACGTTGATGACATCCCTGCTCCCAAGGATTGTCTATATGGAGCATTTATCTACAGCACACACCCTCATGCTCATATAAAAGGCGTCAACTTCAAATCATCTTTGGCTGCACAAAATGTCATCACAGTTATCTCCGCAAAGGACATTCCTGCCGGTGGAAAGAATGTTGGAACCAGCTTCCCGATGCTCGGATCTGAAGCGCTTTTTGGTGATCCGGTCTCCGAGTTTGCAGGACAAAATATTGGCATTGTGGTAAATACTTCTTAACAACTTGAATTCAGTCCCACAAAAATACAAAATCCAGTACTCCCCCAGATTGCTTGAACTTATGGTACAACTGTGTGGAGTACTAGTATGCATTCATCGCAAAATAAATGAGTAATTATTTGAACTTACGGTACAATTGTTTTGCTTTGCTATCACCCAGATTGCTGAAACACAAAAGTATGCCTATATGGCGGCGAAGCAAGCCGAGATCGAGTATAGCACCGAGAATCTTGAGCCGCCGATTCTGACAATAGAGGATGCCATCAAACATAACAGCTACTTCCATCCTCCCCCATTTTTGGCTCCTCAGCCAGTTGGGGACTTCGACAAAGGGATGTCCGAGGCTGATCACAAGATCTTGTCAGGAGAGGTACATACTTCAGTTTGGGATGTTAAACTCTGAATTTCCGACTAGACCCCAAGTACTGACGTACCTTCTTAATTCCCACAGGTGAAACTTGCGTCCCAGTACTACTTCTACATGGAGACGCAGACAGCATTGGCCATCCCGGACGAAGATAACTGTATCACCATCTACGCATCGACGCAGATACCCGAAGTCACGCAGAATGTCGTCGCAGACCTCCTTGGCCTCCCGTACCACAATGTCCGTATCATCACAAGAAGAGTTGGCGGCGGCTTCGGTGGGAAGGCGATGAAAGGATGCCATGTAAGTTCCCCCAACAATTTGCGCATATATAAAGAGCGGATTTTTCAGCTGGTACAGTGTTCTGATCATGGAGAAGAAACGTTTGTGTTCTTCAGGTAGCATGTGCGGTTGCGCTTGCAGCGTTCAAGCTGCGGCGCCCTGTCCGGATGTACCTCGACCGCAAGACGGACATGATCATGGCGGGCGGGCGGCACCCGATGCAGGTGAAGTACTCCGTCGGGTTCAAGTCGGATGGCACGCTGACGGCGCTGCACATGGACCTCGGCATCAACGCGGGGATATCGCCTGACGTGAGCCCAGTGCTCCCGAAGGCCATCATGGGCGCCCTGAAGAAGTACAACTGGGGCGCGCTGGCCTTCGACGTGAAGGTGTGCAAGACGAACGTGTCCTCCAAGTCGGCGATGCGCGCGCCCGGCGACGCGCAGGGCTCCTTCATCGCGGAGGCCATCATCGAGCACGTGGCGTCGGTGCTCGGCGCCGACACCAATGCGGTCAGGAGGAAGAACCTCCACGGCATCGAGAGCCTCACGGCGTTCTACGGGGACGCCGCGGGTGATGCCGCCACGTACAGCCTCGTCGACATTTTCGACAAGCTTGCCGCGTCGCCGGAGTACCGGAGCCGGGCGGCGGCGGTGGAGCAGTTCAATGGTGCCAGCAGGTGGAAGAAGCGCGGCATCTCGTGCGTGCCCATCACCTACGAAGTGATGCTGCGTGGGTGTCCCGGGAAGGTGTCGATCCTGAACGACGGGTCCATCGTCGTGGAGGTCGGCGGCGTGGAGATCGGGCAGGGGCTGTACACCAAGGTGAAGCAGATGACGGCGTTCGGTCTGGCGGAGCTCTGCCCCGGCGACGCCGACGGCGCGCTCCTGGACAGGATCCGCGTGATCCAGGCCGACTCGCTGAGCATGGTCCAGGGCGGCTTCACCGGAGGGAGCACGACCTCCGAGGTCAGCTGCGAGGCGGTACGTCAGTCGTGCGCCACGCTCGTCGAGCGGCTCAAGCCCATCAAGGAGAGCATCGAGGCCAAGTCCGGCGAGGCGGCACCGTGGAGCGCCCTGATCGGCCAGGCGGCGATGGCGAGCGTGAACCTTGCCGCCCACGCCTACTATACGCCCGACCCATCCTTCATGAACTACATCAACTACGGCGCCGCCGTGAGCGAGGTGGAGATCGACGTGCTGACCGGAGCGACGACGATCCTGAGGAGCGACCTGGTGTACGACTGCGGGCAGAGCCTGAACCCGGCGGTGGACCTCGGCCAGGTGAGCTCGCGTGACGTGCTGCCGGCCGACCGAGATTCATGGAGATCGATGTGATCTGTGATCTGATCTGGTTTTGTTTTGTGGAACAGGTTGAGGGCGCGTTCGTCCAGGGCGTGGGGTTCTTCACGAACGAGGAGTACGCGACGAACAGCGACGGGCTGGTGATCAACGACGGGACGTGGACGTACAAGATCCCGACGGTGGACACGATCCCGAAGCAGCTGAACGTGGAGCTCATCAACAGCGCGCGCGACCAGAAGCGGGTGCTCTCCTCCAAGGCCTCCGGCGAGCCGCCGCTGCTGCTGGCGGCGTCTGTGCACTGCGCGATGCGGGAGGCCATCAGGGCGGCCAGGACGGAGTTCGGGGCCGAGTCGCCGCTGACGTTCCAGATGGACGTGCCGGCAACCATGGCCGACGTCAAGGAGCTCTGCGGCCTGGACGTCGTCGAGAGGCACCTCCAGAGCCTCTCTGCCGCCACCGCCAACGGCAACGGCAAGGCGTGATCGATGCCGGAGTTTGTAAGTTGTTTAGACGTGTGTACTGTAATTAAATATATATAAGACGAGACAGGGTCAGGGTGTGGGACGATGACCGGTGTGCTTGTGTCATGCTGTGTATATAAACGTGATGAGATAATAAAGTGATCAATGGCGAGGTTGTGATGGATTATATTCGGAAGCACAGGAACAAATTTGGTATTCAGGTCGAGTGATAGATGCATCTGCAGCCTGCAGACGCTGGTTTTCCTGGGCGGTTTGTTCTGGACCGAAATCCCCCCAGGGGCTAAACGATTACTCCAGGGGGCTAAACGAGGTTACGGTGCAGCTCGTGGATTTATCGACCTAATAACTCTTCTCAACTGCGGAGAATCTGGGATAGGGTGGTTGTACTATCAAGTCTCAGCCCGCAATCTTCTTCTCTTTTCCTGATTCTCTCTTTGTCTCCTTTCTTGAAATTTAAACTTCATGTTTAACGCTGATGTTTCTCATTTAGATGAGATATTTTTCAGTGGGAGACGACGTTCACGTCGGCACCGAGGCATCTGTGGTGACTTCGTCAATCTCACGATCTAATCTGATGGTTCAATCTCTCGGAGGTGCTTATATGGTAGGATGTGCATGTGTACGTTCATAGGAGTGAGAATATGCGTGTGTTTAATTATGAGTGTATGCGTTGTACTGTGTTTTACAAAAAAACTCTTCTCAACCTTAACGGTTCTAACCACGACTCCATCGCGGATATGAACGGCGGATAGGTCTATTATGCGTCAACTTATGTGGCACAATTTTATTGCTCACATTCGCCTTTCAGATCCCGAAGAGTCCTAATGAATCATAATTGAGGCGGACCTAATGACCCCTTTGTCAGTGTGCTTAAGGGCTCATGAAACCGCAAACCACATATGCAAAGACCACCCCTTCAATATGGAGGCTCGAAATTGGTGCACTAGCGGTTAGATTTCTCTTTGGCATCCCGCCCGCCCCTGATAAACACCGGTATGGGTTGCAGTGTGCACAGACCTTTAGAGACAAAATTATCGAACACTTCATTATGTCCTTTGCTAAAAATTACGAAACACGGGTCCTTCAGATTTGTTTGCTATATGTTACTTGTGTTGTTCTTAGAAGAAAAAAAGTAGAAATAAAGTTGCATATCGTGTAAAATCCTACCTAGTCAAAAACTATATGAATTTACATCAACGAGACTTTGACATCACATGAAAAATAAAGAAATTACAGTGAGAAGGTCGAGTGAATGATTTTCTCCAAGATATAGTACATCCTCACAACTAAATTTAAACATTACAGTCCTATGAATCTGTGGATCAAAGAGTCATAACAATAAATGTTACTATTGTTTCTCACAAAAAATCATACTCTCCTACAAGACATGCCTTGGCGCAATATTCTGCCACATCTCTTGTATCTTTGGATACTCATCTATTCCTTCAACTTCTCTATCAAGCTCACCGCTGCTGCCACCCAGTCACTGTGCACCCCGCCATCCCTGCTATCTTGATCAACATCTCATATTTTGTACACCATGTTGACTCATTTTCTTCTATTTTGCGCAAACTTCTGGCATAGGCTCTAGGTCTAAGTCACGATGGTGTTGCTTCAGTTAAAAATTTCACCCACAACCAAATGATCTTAATATAGTTTATATTAAACTTTTATACTTATTTTCAGCATGGTACAATCTTAATAGGTATAATGTTCTATCTTATTTGGCAGTTGTAACCTCATAAAACTAATAAATATTAGTTCTTACATTATTTTTATATAATCGCAATTCATGATAGATTTAAACTATATTTTGTAGCATAGTTTCTTACTAATACGTCGGATAACTGCATATACTACGACATACGCATTTATGGTAGTGATATCTGAGGAGATGGTCTAAGAAATATCTTAAAAGTGGTTTTAGTGTATGATTAGCTAAGCATATTATAGAATTTCTAATGTATAAATATGACGTTGGCATGCTTTTTCGCACGTATATTCATGATCAAATATGTTTTACAAGTTGCAGTGGGTACACTAATGATATGAGAATATGTGCATGATGCATACTTGGTATTCGCATCGATAATAGCAATCACCGACGAATAAATAAATCAAATAGATTCTAGTACTTTCGCATAAAATATGAATTAATTGTTTGATATGGTCGCCCACAATCATCAAGAGAGAATATTACCTAAATAGTTTCATAATCGAATCAAGTTTTGAGAGAAATGGGAAAAGTTCCTGAGTATCAAGAAAGTCCCTATGAAGCCCTAAAGGCATACCTAAGGTTAATGAATGATTTAGAGTACTCTAGAACCTTCTGAAATCTTCTAGAGGGACGACTAATATGTTGCCCAATTAGTTCGCCCAAGTGGAGTCAGCCACATGGGTCAAGACGAGAGAGCCCAAGAGGGGGCACTTTGTTCTTTTTGATAAAAAGGCTTTATTACTTAATAAGCTTAAGCATCACAGAGGGGCCGCGTTGTATGGGCGGCAAGACAAGTACCCCCCCCCCCCCCCCCCCCCCCCCCGCCCCGCCTTGTATGGGCGGCAAGACAAGTATAGGGCGCATCCCCTCAACCGTTATCGTGACAGCCCTTAGGGGGCGCCCCTCTTGCGCCCGACCCTAGGGGGAGGGATGCATTTTCCTTTATTTAGTTTTTTTCTAATTGTTGATCGTAGACTCACCATGGTGGACTGGGAACCAGCGGTCGTTGTAGGTCATAGGACTGAACTCTGGACAAGGAAGGTTCATCTATTCGACAGCTCGCCTTATCCTCATATATGCCTCCCTAGTTAGTTACCACATATGTGGTGTGTTTATTCCTTCTTGTAGGTGGAACCCATGTTGCATTCGAAAAACACATGTCTAGATCCTTCTTGGATTTTGCTGGACAACCATAGATACTACCTGATTCGTTGGCCTGAGATTTATAAACCAAGGGATCACCAGGATGATAGGGGTGACTAACACCAAATTGCTCAATATCTCCCTCCCAGGGAAATGGATACGAAGTCTTTTCACGTAAGAGGAACCATCTCCCTCTGGCATAAGTTGATCCGCACCAAATACAAGAACGCGCCAAACCTTTTTGCCACCAACTCGCTTGTGGGATCCTAGTTTTTTAACAACAATCAACAAAGTTAAAAAGCTTCTTCAAACTATGTGCTAAATTCCAATTGGGTGACGACACTAAAGGTGCTTTTCTGGCAAGACATGTGGATTGATGAGAGTCCACTTTGCTCCAAATTCGTCGCCTCTTTGAAATCTCCTCTCATCACCCATGAATTCTTGTTTCGCAAGCTCATGTGGGATAAGGTTAGCGTCTCAGATTCAGACGCGCCTTTCGTAATGACGAACTGATGTGATGGGACCAGATGTGTCAAGAAATCTAGGATATCCGTCTTTTTCTGATGACTGGGACCTTGTCTCTTAGTCTTTTTCTGACGCGCCTTTGTTCCTTCATTTTGCCTTTCAATGTTACTCCCTCCATTCCAAATAGATGAAGGATTTTTGGAATTCATAATAAATTTCCCTATATTTCCAATTGATGACTGTTTCTTTTTAAACGGGATTTTTGGAATTCATAATAAATTTCCTATTGACGCTATATTTCCAATTGATGACTGTTTCTTTTTAAACGGGTTACTCTTACAGCAATGGAGCCCCTCTTTAGAGCATCTCTAGTGGAACGTGGAAACTTGGACGTGTATATTTTCATATACACGTCCATATCCACCTTCTCTAAATTTTGCACGTCCTGTTTTTCAGTGGAACGTGTATATTAGGACGTGTATATTTACAACGGCTATATTCAGACGACCATATTTCCAACGGCTATCTTTCTAACGGTCATATTTCAAACAGCTCCAACAGCTATATTTTGAACAACTATATTTCTGATCTATATATACCTCCCAATGCAGATTAGTTGCATTAGCATTCCGCTCCGGCAATGTCGATTCGTTGCGGTTGGTCTAGTAATTTGCAATTCTTGCCCAATAAGCTATTGAATTTTGATCGCAGGCGGCCACGACATCCAAACTAGTGTTTGCCCATGCTTCTATCAACACTTTGTCCTCAAGATTAGACCATTTTTTCCTTTGTGTGATTTTCCTTTCACAGGCGCGGAATGTTGTTATGTCGGCGGCGTCACTTCCCCCACTTGAGAAACTTCTAGCAATTGCGAGACACCAAACTCAACCTGCTCTAGAAAGCTCTGGTTTTTCTCCATCTACAAATTACATACACAAATACGGAGTAGCAATCAGTACAGTACTGCATCAGATCATCCCATCGAATCAAATATGAGTACAAATCCCCAACCCCGAGCTCTGCTTTTCCTCCTCCCGTGCTCATGATTTGCAGTAGAGCCAGGCATGAACCAAATCCCCAACCCCGAGCTCGTTGGGCCATGGTCGCCGCCCAATCCCCAAGCCCAACGGCAGTCCTCTCCTCGGCCATAGCCGCCCACCCCGTCTCCCTGGCTCCCACGCATCGTCTCCCTTGTCCTCCGCACGCCGCCCGCCACGCTCGCACCTTCCTCCTCCGCCTCTCCCCGCAGCTCCTGCCCACTCGCTCCCCGCAGCTTCTTCCACCCAAATCCCTCCGCCGCACCCGACCTCCGCCCCGTCCCTCACCTCCTCTCCTCCGCTCCCTCCATGGAGCGCCGCCCCACCCAGCCCCTCATCTCCTCTCCTCCGCTCCCTCCATGGAGCGCCGCCTCACCCCACCCCTCATATCCTCTCCTCCCTTCCCTCCCACCTCTCTCTCTCGGACAAGGGCGACGCGGCCGCCATTGCATCTGGCTGCACGGCGTGCGACCGCCGCCCCTCCAACTTCTCTGGTTCGATGCGGAAAAAAAGAACATACCTTCGGCCTGCGAGCGCGGGCGGCGGCGGCGAGCACGGCGTCGGTGGGGGCGAGCTCTGAGCCCTTCTTCGCGGTACTCGGGCGCGGGAAACAGGTGCGGAGAGATTTCCTTCGCGCGTTGATTTTCCGGAGGTGGATGGGTCGTGGAAGTATCCACGCCTCCTACCCTCGTGGGTGGGCGTGGAAACGATGCACGTCCGTATCCACGATCCGCTGGAGGATCTTTTTAGGTCGTGAGCGTGTATATTTCGTTTACACGACCGTATCCACGAGCCACTAGAGATGCTCTTAAGCCTTAGGACCACTACATCATCGATCTGCTGCGAGAACTATGCAGACCTACTTGCGAGCCGGCTTCGTCTGTCTCTTCTACTTAGGTTGTTTGTTGTTTGAGTTAAACGTCCTAGAAGTCACGAAGTTGCCACGAATGTGCGCATTGGTCATGAACATAAAAAACATTAATAACTGGTCACAAAGTTGTCAGTTAGAGCCCCGTTAGTCAATCCGTTAGGAGGGACGTTAAGTTGTGGCAGTCTGTTTTTTTTGTACGAAATGCCCCTTATATTTTTGTTTCTTCTCATTGTTAGATTTTTTTTTTCTTTTGTGCCCACCTTCGGGCGCTAGCGAGCTCGCGTGGGCGAGCCCGCGGCAGGTACATGCGAGCGAGGGTGCGCAGCAGTGCTGGGGGGACGACGCTACGCACCACATGGCCACCACGCCGCCGCACCTCGACGGGCCTGCATCACCATCCTCGTCGCTCGAGCTCCTGACGCACATGCACGACCTCCAGCAGCATGTCGTCGGGCAACGCAGACGCCATGTCGACGTCGGCGGCGTCATAGTCGAAGCGCCCTGGCGGCGTCGCAGTCGACGCGGGGCGGCTGCTGGACCTCCTGCTCCAGCCGCGGGCGCGTGCGGCGCGAGGAGTCGAAGTGCCCCAACGGGGAGGGCGAGCGCGCGCGGCAGACGACGACCGTGTATGGCATGGTTGGGTGATTTTGGACGATGACGAGCGCGCGGGATTGTTGCGGTAAGTTGAACTGCGATGGCGAGTACGGGGAGTGAGTCTGCGCTGCGCAGGACACCGGCTGCTAGCCGCGGACGCCCAGCTGGTTGCCGTTGTCGCGCTGGACGCCGGAGGCAGATGGAGGGGTTGGTGAGCTCCGCTTCTCCACCGCACCCTCTCCGCCTGAATTTCCTGCTCGTCTAGGACACAGAAGTAGCCGTGGCTGTGCACCGGTCAGGTGTTTGATGAAATGTTTATTCATAATTTTTACAAAAGGGACATATACATCCAAAGAAATAAAAATATAAGGGGTATTTTGTAAAAAATAGTCTGTCGCGTCAGCAACTTAACGTATGTCCTAACGGATTGACTAACGTCTAACGGAGCTCTAACTCACAACTTCGTGACAAGTTATTAACATTTTTGGATTGACTAACAGAGCTCTAACTCACAACTTTATGACCAGTTATTAACATTTTTTAAATTCGTTACCAATGCGCACATTCATGTCAACTTCATGACCTCTGGGGTTCTCGTTTAACTCTTGTTGTTTCTTGTTTGTTTCTTGATGCCTTCCTGTAAGGCTTGAATTGTAATCGCTCGACGTTGGTCGTTATTGTAAGCTGGGATCCCCATTAGTGCTTGTTACCTCCTGTATAGGCCTTCAAGGGTTTATTAATTGAAAGCGTGGCAATTATGTGCCTTTTATCTAGAAAAAGTTGTAACGCCTATCCTCAGGCTGAGGCTTTACATAATAACCGTTTTCTATCTAGCATTGCGTCCGAGACACTGAAGTCTAGTGGTTTGTTCTGTGAGCACCAAAATCACCTCTGAGCACACCTGCAGCCCTCTGGATTGCCATGGAGATTCTCCACATTTCCTGCCGCACCGCCACCTGCTGTTGTTCCGCGCTCTGGTTCCCCGACCGGGAGATGACGTCCGCGATCCCGGGAAAGAACGAGAGCTCACTCTCGTAGTCCTCCGGGGGAGAGTACAGCTATCAACAAGCACATGAATACATTCGAAATCATGCTCATAATTAGTAGAGTATAAAGTTTCATGGTTCACAATGAAAGAATTGGGATTTCGACAGTGCAGTTCAATACTTGGGGCAGGGTTGCTCACCAGATGCTTAAACCATGCTCTTCCTTGAAGTCCTTCCACTTCAAGGAAGCTTCTTTCAGCAAGCAGAAGGCGGTCGTTAAACAACCGCCTCCTCATAAGACCGTAGCCATCATGCATATCAAGCTGTTTTAGTTCCTGGATTTGATACCAAATAGACAGAGGACAAACGGCGTTAACAACTAATATTGGATTAGTCGAAAGAACTTAATATGCCAAATCTAACTCGCCAAGCCCTATCATTGATCGTGGTCTGGTAGTATTCGAAAATAATGTGTCAGACTACTACTCTTGCAAAGCATCGACACTAACCCAGTGAACAGGCATGAAGACCATTGAGGTCTAATAGTCCACCAACCACAACTGAGGTAAACATGCAAATCTGATTAAGCATTTATCTATAGAAATGCATATTCTTGGAGCACCAAGGACACGGCAGGGCATGATTACAATGTCCAGCCAAGTGTTCTAACACTGAACTCGAGAATATGAAAATAAAACTACAATGGACAAATTAACAAGTACTCCCTCCGGTCGTAAAAGATTGACGCGAGAAATCAGCTAGCAGTGTATAACTTTGTACACACCTCGCGACATTCAAATCGGATCAGAGGGAGTAGTACTACAATACAAATAGCTTGAACATACCTTCGCCTCCTTCTCAAGTTCCATAGCTGCACTTGAAAGATCCTTGATAAATCCATTTATGAAATTGACTGACTGGCTATTGTTCATCATGGCCGCAAACACATTTACATGCTCCTGTAATGTTCGATGTACATAAAAAATGCTATATCAGGATTATGTTGCTATGGAGTTATGTGTTTATGACTTATTCTGTGTTTCATAAATCATGTTTGAGAAAATTGGCATCATCATATATACAATCTGTAGATATATTGTTACGAGAGTCGATCTGATCTGGGGGGTGAATCCCTTGAAGGCATACAGTAAGTCTGAAAAGTAATTGGTGTACCTGCAACTGTGAGGCATATGTCTGATAATCAAAAGGCAACAAAAGATCATCTGCCAAGCGAAGCGCTAGTAGTCCCCAAATTTCAGTAACTGATGAAGTAGAAAAACAAAATGAGGAGTCTGATGAGTACTACTCGTACAACACATGCTTGCACACTTCATATTTTGAGCAGCGGTTAAAATCTACCACAATTAAATGTGCAGTTATGTCCCTGGGCATCCTTACTCTTGACCAACAAAATTGTACTCTCTCTGTTCCAAATTAGATGACTTTCATTTTTCTATATGTGGATGTATCTAGACATGTTACAAGTATGGATACATCCACATATAGACAAATGGAAGTCATCTAATTTGGAATGAAGTGGGTAATTGTAAGGCACTCATAAAAATCATTTGATAGATCAAACTGCTACTTACTAGCCAAATGACGAAGAAACAATGGATCACCATGCTTTTCCATCCAAATATAAGAGTCAAGCGCAGTATGGTAGCCAGGAAATTCTGTGTCAGCAGTACCCTGGTTAGTGATGATGATTTACATCATATGATAGCAGAATCAATGGGAACATGGTATCAGTAGGTAGAGCGAGGAAGAAAATTGTCCTGTTCCTATCAAAGAAGGCATCCACTTTTAATGAGGTGTGAACTAAGATATATTTGCCTCTAAAGTTTCTTGAATCTTTGTATACACGAGCTAAGCAACTAATAATCTTGATGCAGGACTGCCTTTCCATAGATATGCCTAATTTGAGGATGACCAGGAAACCATAAAATGAAAAATGAAATGATTGGCATAAACAACTTCAAAAATGCATCCACTTTTAATGAGGTGTGAAGTAAGATATATTTGCCTCTAAAGTTTCTTGAATCTTTGTATACACGAGCTAAGAAACTAATAATCTTGATGCAGGACTGCCTTTCCATAGATATGCCTAATTTGAGGATGACCAGGAAACCATAAAATGAAAAATGAAATGATTGGCATAAACAACTTCAAAAATGCATTGCATAAGCCAAACAAAATACTTCAAACATGAGTAAGCAGTAACGATCCCAAAATTGGCATTTGTACAAAAGGGAATCCATATTGGACTATCTGCATCTCAAAATTCTACAATATCTGACTTTCAAAAACAATGAAAATGTGGTAATTTATATTTGAAATAGACAGTTCTTTCTCAACCCACATATATACTGACGTGTAAGAGCAGATATGACTTTGAATATATCAGCAAGCATTGTCGAGCAACCATTGAATTAAATGTACTCAAATACCTTTTCCATAGTACAAGTCGACACATGGAATTCCAGCATGATGTAGAAATGGGGCAAAATCAGAATCAGTTCTGGCAAGTCTTTCTATCTGCAAACTGAGATAATATTCAGAAATTAATCTAAAATAGAATAAAAGTAAGGCACCAGTCGGAAAGTGGTGCTCTCGAGACATAAATTAAGGTAAACCTTTCCTGATTACACAAAAATGATCAGTAAGGCCAACTAGTATGGATGACGGTCAAAGGGGATTTTACCAGTTCCAAATAATAAATCTGCCAAAAATCCAACTAACATCCATTTTCAATTGATTGGTAAATTAATCCATTTGCTAATATCAAAACACGGTTTTGTGTGGTAATTCTAATCAGTCGGAGGGTAACCGTGACTGCATCAAACTATAGACCGTTCATTGACTGTATTATTTTCTTGTCTGATCTTTGTATTGCTACTGCATTCCAGTTAAACAATATACAAGATAACAATACTGAGGTCTTTTGTACCACATAATTTAGTTAGATCTAATAAAGATCGAAGAGTTGTTCCTATTAGAAATACACATAACTTAAAATGGCACGTGGCTGCTTTTGCATTCCTTTGGTCTGGCTGCTATTGTGATAAGCCGACTTGAATGAGAAGTCGACAACAGCAAAACATATTGTAGAAGCCAAATTTTGGGTGAGGAGTGTGTGTGCCCACTATGACCTATAAAGACCTGATAGCACACAATGTCTGTTCATACTAACATCATAATGCAAGATAGCCCACCATATCAGTAATAAAATTATGAGACCACAATTGAGATGTGATGTCAACATGGATAATTTAGATTCACGTTTATCTTGCATGCAAAGGAAAAACTGTGACCTCTAAAAGGCTCTGCTGTGAAATCTCATTTGACTTTAACCAAATGATTTGGAAATGGAATTGAGCAATTAGAGACACGTGACCACGTTGAATTGCAGTCCAACCACACTAATACCATAAACAGGAAGAGATTAAACAGCCTCAATTCTTACATTGATCCCGCCATTCATTGTACTCCATGTATCATGAACTGTCTTTCCTTCAACATCTGGATCCTTTACCTGGAAATAACAGGTTTGAACTCATGTTCTGTAGCACGCTATTTTTTACCTTGAATAAACCTCATGTACTCATTCCAATTTTTTAATAACAGAGTGACAATGATGCTGTAATGATATTTGCAGGTAGTTGGGTTAACTAGTTTCAATCATATACAAGAAACAGGTCAGGTACTAACAAAGGATTTTATAGCAGAACCACATGTCCAAGAGATTGGTATCATTAGCTAAAGTGAACTTGACTTTAAGTTTAACACAACACCAAACCCCTGTCCAGAGAAGAATGCAAAAACAAAACAAATTCTTTTTCTACCTGTCTTGTAACATCGACCAGAAGCTGGTCCAATTGGGGAGTAGAACCAGCGAAGAGTCCCATGCCTTGAACAGCACAATCAACATTCAAGTAAGCTACAGCTTTGGAATGCAGATCTCCAAGGTTCTCTTCGACCCATTCAGTTGACCCGATCTGGAAAAAAGAACCTTCAAAATATAGAAAAAGCGAAATATAGAAAAAAGTAAATGAGTCTTGAGAGTTGGTACAAATGACAAGGTGAATCTAGTAAAAGGTTCTTTTACTTAGGATTCCAAACAACCTAATCATCTAGATAACACATACAAAGTTCATGCAGTTATGATTTTTCTATTCGATAAAATTCGGAAAAACGATTTCATACCATCAAATATCAGCACTCTATAAAACCTATGATCCACCTTGTTCTGATATTTTGAGTCAAAAAAACTGTGCCAACTGCAAGTATTTCAAATTTACATGCAGTTTATTTTTTTTATTTTTTTTTTGGAGAAGGGGGAAGGGGGGGCACATGCCCCCTCGCATTAGTACATGCGGCTAATTGTTGCACAATTACATAGATCATAATTTATAACAACAAATATATTTCCATCTTCTGTTAGTATAAACTTACCATTCCAAATTCTTCCGCGTCCCAGCTACAAATAATGATAGTCCTCCGCGGTGTCCAACCTGACTGCATCATTATACCAAGACGGCGAGCAACATCAAGAATTGCAGCTGTCCCACTGTTAGGATCAACAGCTCCATAAGTCCATGCATCTCGGTGGTTACCAAGAATCACATAACGATCGGGTTCTTCATATCCTTTGATAATGGCAAAAATATCCTTTATCCTAGCCATCTTTCTGTGCTCCTTAAATAAACAAAGAAATGACAAGAGTGTTTTATTATTTTTAGACTTAAAACCACCATGATCTTGACTAGTGTAATAAGGTACAAGTATTTACACTTTGATAGGAGATGCAACCTAAAATGCAAAATAAAAAATAATGCACTACAGATCTATCATAATACTTAATCTCTGAGGCACAACGCAAAATGACGAGCCGAGAGGCTGCTTCCGTGGAGGAGGAACAAGTTGTCATGCCAAACTCACGAACTCCACGACGGGAGGTACCTAAGACACTTCATCCACGTCAACCGGGGCTGCTACGGCGGGGAGTACCTGCGACAACTCGTCGTCCATGTCAACTGGTGAATACAGTGACTGCTACTCCTGCCACAGTTCGTCATCAACCACGGCGCGATCAGCCTACTGCCCTCGGCGACCACGTTGTGCCTCAGGTCGATGACGATCAGGTGGTTTCAACTTCACTGAAAAATGTTCTTGCAGGAGGTCATGACAGAAGATCAGGTGGTGCCGAAATTGATCGTTAAGGTAATAAGATTTGGCGCCAAACTGAATGCGCTCGTTACAATGTGGAGTAATGCTACACTTACGGACAACTATTACGGATTTTTGTTACGGAGAGCAGAGTGCACGGTGTATAAATCAGAACGTTGCTCCACGTCTGCACGCAACACTTTCCGTAGTCCAAACCATCCATAAGTCTAGCATTATTGTACAATGTGTGCTCAGCAACCAAATAGTACGCATATATATTGAATAAACCACAATGGTGCTGAAGGGTGACTGTGTGCTTGTGCAGTTGCGCGCATCCAAAGAAGCATTTAGCAGTTAGCACTTCCAAAACTTAGTGTCCAAATGTTAAGTTATTTGGTACAAACTAGCCTGGTATATTACCAAGACAAAACCCTCCTTTACAAATTATAAGTGTATTTTGGGAGTGTCAAAAGATTTATTAAGGAGGTTACGGAACCATGAGAAAGGTAAGCAAAAATGACCATGCTATCCTGGACATAGTTAGTGACTATCACATCATGCAGGAGTGCAAAGATGTGGTCAATGTGGGTAAACATGGAAAAACATCAATCTCTCAAGATGTGGTCAATGTGAAGAAGTATCAGAAGGAGGTGCCAACGTTCCTTTCAGTAACAAGCTAACCAATCTGTACAAGCGGCACAAACTATCTGGGGGCACTAAACAACAAACAGAGCCGCTATTTGTTGACAGTCTTGCTACGGAAAAAGGTGATAAGATGAATGAAAGAGATCCACGGACCACCGGAGCCAAAACAGTGAAGCTGACAACGACATTTGGTAGCAAGAAGTATGTGAGTTGATAACAAAAATGTTAACAGCCTATCTATAGAAACACCCAAATCCAGGTGCGTCAGAGGATCACGCAGTCCACGGCATTTCCCGTTTTTGGGGGCGTAAATACAGGGACAGCAAAATACCAAAAGGAACGTTCTTCAAGTATACCTGATACGTAAAGTTGACTAGCGTGGGGCCTGGACCGACGCCGCCGACATCGTCCCCGAGCCCGAGTCCGGCGCGCCACTCCGGCGGCAAGGCCGGCCCGCCCAGGCTCCGCACGATGGCCCTAGCCGTCTCGGCCGACACCGGCAAGGACGGGATGGTCGGGAACCGCCGCTTCACGTCCTCGTGGTCGAACCCTAGCCGCTGTGCGCCGTCCGTGGCGGCCCACCCAGGCGTGAGCGGGTCGCCGGGGCCCCCGAGGAGCACGGTGCCCCTCTCGACCCCGCCGTCTTCGCGGCCGGCGATGAGCACGGCGGCGGCACCCCTCCCCGCGGCGCGCGCCACCACGCCGCCGCGGTACCCGCCCCCGCGCACCGCCACGGCGACGCGGCCGCGGACGGCGACGCCCAGCCGGTCGAGCGCGAGGAAGTCCTCCTCGCGGCCCAGGTGGACGAACACCGCCTCCGCCAGGGCGGACCCGGACGGCGCGTAGGCGTGGTAGGGCCGCACGAGCCGCCGCCCCGGGTCGGCCGGCTCGTCGACGGAGAGGTGGGATACGAGGGAGCGGCCGTCCGGGGCCAGCAGGGCCAGGGAGGCGTGCGCGCGGTACGAGAGGAGCGGGGAGTAGTCCCGGGTCATGGTGCGGAGCCCCGCGGCGCGGAGTTTGGAGAGGACGTGCGCGGCGGTGGCTGCGGCGGGCGGCGTGCCCGCGAGGTGCTGCGACGAGGTGAGGATGCGGAGGTCGGCGGCTATGGTCGCGTTGGCGCCCGGGGAGAGCGAGAGGTAGAGCGCGGCGGAGTCCGGGACGGAGATGCGGGAAAGGTGGCGTTCCTCCCCTGGGGTGGTGGGTCGGCCGCGGAGCACGAGGAGCGAGACGAGGAGCAGGAGGCCTAGGGGGAGGAGGACGCGGACGGCGGCGCCCGGTGGGAGTAGCTGCGAGGGGTGCGGCATTTGCGCTGGAAACGGCCGGGAAGCGATGGCGGCGTCGGCGGCGGCGGCAGGTGGTGGTGGTGGGGACTGTGTGGAGGGAATGGCACTGATCCGTGGCTGTATATTAACGCCCACGGGATGAACTGCTACGCGACTGTACAAGTACCGGTGGCCATTGTAGGCTCTACGCCGTGGATGGATGCCGTTGTTGTGCCGATAAGTACGCTGGCTTTACGAGCAGGGGGGGGGGGGGGGTCCCCGGGCCGCCGCGCCGTTTCCGTGCGGCTGCACTTGAGGATGGTGCGCGGCGCACCGAACCGAACCTCCGGCCAGTGGAAGTGATTCTTCTTTACGCGTGGTGGTAGCGGCAGCGGGAGCGTGCCGGGCCCGGGACGACGCTGTCGCCGCGCCGCCGTCGTCGCCAGCTTTGCTTTGCGAGGTTCCCAGACAGAGATCCCGGTGATTCCCGGCTCGGTGGCTGTATATGTGGCGCCGTCTCGCCGCCTTTTCCAATTTTTTTCTAGCTATAGTAGCTAGATACATAGAGGATGAGCACGTAGCGGCGATTCCATTCCCAGCTCGGTGGCTGTTGAAGTGAAACCTTGTCGTTTACGCTGTTCAGTCCGCGTGTATGTGCTGCTATTCACTCACTCGTGGGCAGCACATCAGTACCACTCGACATGGAGTTTTCCATCGTCTTCACGTCGACTCAATCCAGAGTTAGCAAATGGTGCGTCGATCATCGGTCGCACAGATAACTCGAACCGACTCCTCCTCACTCCACCCACGCACGTCCAACGCCCTACTATACATGTGTAAAACGTCTAATTTTGTGTTGCCAAACGCTAGCCACCAGTTGGCTGTAGACTGTAGCGAAGCCTGTCTATCGTCGCCTTTCAAACCGTCCGGTCCATTTAAGTGAATCGATCTCACGCAAACGCATCTATGTAGCAAAAACATTCCGCACGTAATACTTTGTCTCCGTGTATGCAACATCAAATGTAGCAAAAGAAATTCAAAAAATGCTACGTTCGATCTATGTAGCCGAAAAAGTCAAAGACAACATTTTTTTTGTCGCATGGAGCATTGTGTGCAGCAAAACAATCGCAGATCTATAAAAGTTACGATCGTGTAGCAAAGAACGGTGTAGCACTTTTAACAATGTGGTGTAGCAAAATCCAAAAGTCCTATGTAACAAATCTTCATTCAGTTGTAGCAAAACATCAACAAAACAAAACAGTGTAAAACAAAACAAAACAAAATCCAAAAGACCTCGCCGGACACCAATCTGCCACACGGGAGGTTGCAAAGAGCCTTATCGAGAGAATCCCCACCATCTGACCATCAAAGATTCTTTATAAACTGAATTAACTCTCAAACATGAAGCTGATTTATGGTTCAAGGTCACTATCAACTTTATTTCAAGTATGTCCCATATTTGTATGCATTGACATTTTATTTCCACTCAGAGTTTCTTTACATGACGATTTACCATCTTATTGATAGTACTAAAATTCACAACCAAAATAGATTGACAAATAAAGTGTGAATGGTGGTCATAGAAAAATATATTTTCTCCCTAAATATCTATTTTAATTAGTGTGTGAATGGTGGTCATGTTTGGATTAGCTACTACCCCGTATTCATTTTCTTGATTCTGGTCTATGCAGGAGTAATTTGATTTGGCATTTTGTGGCATGAAAATGAAACCCTTGGCCACAAGTTTATCCACAACGTGGTTTATTCCATCCTTCTGAATGTTGATTGACATTGGTGAGACCGGTGTCGTGTCTCGCTCCCTAGTGCCCACAGCAAAATGTTACTAAATCAACATATTTTTTTTTTAAATCCTGGCGCACATGACTCCACGAGGACAAATAAACCGAGCCACCACCAATCCCGGCCGATACATCGCCAAATCAGGTGGAGGCGGCGGCGTTGTCGTCGACGAACCGTTTGATGAGGCGGACCACCTCGCTCCCGGCGTCGCCGTACGGCTCGATGGAGAAGAACCCGTGGTCCTGCTTCTCGAACTCCGCGAGCTCAATCGACTTACCCATCGCCTTGAGCCTGGCGACGTAGTCGACGGCGCGGTCGCGCAGCAGGTCGTACTCGGCCACCACCATGAGTATCGGCGGGAGCGCGAGGCCGTCCATGGCCGGGCTCTCCGGCCCGAACGGGTTGGCGAACGGGTGGTCCCTCGTCGATCCCGGCGGCAGCAGAATGCGCCATCCCTTGTCGGTGACCGGCAGCGACACGAACGGGCCCGGCGGGAGCTCCAGCTCCGACGCCGTCCTCTCCACCCCGCCGAAGAGCGGGAAGAGGATGATGTGGCCGACGACGCGCACGGGGTCGAGGCGGCCGACGAGGCCCGAGGCGAGGCGGACGGCCGTGTGGTGGACGACGCCGCCGCCGGCCGAGTCGCCCGCGACGAACACCTGGCGGAAGTCCGCCAGCTCCGAGAGCCAGGGGTCCGCCGCGTCGTCGGCAACCGCCTGGTCGCGCACCCAGCGCAGGACCTTGGCGGCGTCGTCGAGGCCCGCGGGGAGGGGGTCCTCGGGGGCGAGGCGGTAGTCGGCGGAGAGGACGACGGCCGGGAGCTCACCGGCGAGGCGGAGGCAGCACGCGTGGAAGTTGGGCATGGCGAAGCTGCCCATAATGTACCCGCCGCCATGGTAGTAGACGATCACGGGGAGCTTCTTCCCGGCTGAGGAGGAGGAGGCGGCGGCCGCCTGCGGCTTGTACACGCGGAGCTTGCAGAGGTCGTGGCTGGCGTCGTACACGACGTCCTTCCACTCGACGACGGGCTGGTTGGGCGGCGGCGTCGGGAGAGGGAGCGGGTAGTGGTCGAAGCGGATCACCGTGCCGTCGCTGAGGATCTGGAGGCATGTGGGCACATCCTCCACGACGTGCGGCGGCGGGAGGGACGCCATGGGCGCGTGATGGGCGGCGCAGGGTACGGGCTGAAGAGTTGACTGAAGCAGCTCCGAGTGATGCGGGAGACATCTTCTGTGTGCTGCCCTCTTTTATACACGAGCTGTCAGCTGAGTAAAGATGATTTTTTTATTTGTCAGGAAACTTGGTCGCCACGGATGCATCGACGGTTAACCCATCACGATTTGCTTCCTCCGCCCATTTCCTCGCTGTTTCCACGGAGGGTCCGTATGATCCACGTGCATGGGCCTTCGATAATCACGGTTTGTCAGTTTCTACTATTTAAAAAAAAAGAGGCAATTTGGTGTTGAAGGAACTGAAATGGTTCGATCTAATCGAGCTAAAATACTTGTGATGAAGCCTTCAATTTCTTTTATATGTCAAATAGAAGCTTTTATTATCTTGCATCTATTTTCACCTCGGCAGCTGTAAATGCCCTCCTTATCGGTAGCGACCTCCTATGTATAATGCTAGTCACTGGATCAATATTCATTACACGATGATCCAGAAATAAAGGGATTCGATACAAGGTGCATAGCCCATGCCTAGCTCAAACCAAAATAAACACACATCGGAAAACAAATGGATAAGTGAGCTCCATCTTTATCATGTGGCACAGGCAAAGCATGTTGGTTGGAAACTCGCGACCCTAACAATCCTTACTCCTCGTCAGGGGGTCCTGCAACGGTGAGTTGCAGCCCAAACTATATTGGGTCAGCATAATTGAATTGTGCTGGTGGATATAAATGGCATCCTATCTTCTACATGCATATTTGGTTTGGTGAAGTTTGAGCCTGATTTGCACAAAGCCAGTTTTATCCTATATTTTTCAACAAATATTTTATCTTTTAAATAATATCATGTGGGTTTCCTGTGCCATAATGGTTGGCATCAACACTTTATGTGTATTTATTTATTTGTGGGTTTCCTGTGCAACCTATTAGGTTAGCATCACCACTGATTATTTAACTAACCATTTGTGGGTTTCATGTGCGACCTTATCGGTTAGCATCACCACTTAATATGATCATGTGGGTTTCCTGTGCCACCTTGTCGGTTGGCATCACCACAACTGTCATATTTTACCCTTGTTCAACCCATCAAATTTTGTTTAGATATTGGAATGATGAGATCCTCCGTCAGTTCCTTATCCAGCTGCTCAAATTGTCCGTAACCGGAAACACGGCTAAGTACTTAGTTTTTTACTCTCGAGAGTTTGTTCACTTTCACTACAAGACCCAATCATTCACTCGTCCATATCACCCAATTATGAAATGGAAAAGAGAAGACCGAGACGAGACCTTTCAGAAGTAATTCCCCAAAATCATACTGCGGACCCATCCCCACTTATCATCCCTATATCTGCGGGTCACGCGGATTTCAGGGTCTCACAGCTTATATGGTCAAGACAGAACCCATATGACATGTGGCTGTACTGGAAGCAATCTAAACACGGAGTAACTTCGAATCTCTTTGATCCTAGGTGGCTTTCCACAGTTGCAATCCATCCTCTCATCCTGGGGTTACCCCGGGGGATCACCGTTTCCAACTTTTCACCGACACCCAGGTAGTTCGTTAAACTTAGTTGTTTTTCCTTACTCAACTACTAAAAACATTTTCCATAGCATATCCAAGTATCAACTAAGTTGGTGGCTCACTAAGCCTAGAGAGGTGTGAGTGGATGTATTCTAAATAGGATTCCCATAGCATAGCATATTATACCAAATCTGGTAGTAAGCCTATCATGCATACTATTGAAAACACTAAATGCAATAAATTAAAAATAGTAGGACATTTATGAGTGAGCATCACTTGCCTTGGTCACAGGGGAACACATGTAACTAACACATCAACGGGAACACTCCGCACAATCTAAATAAATAAATAGCACTAAATCAACATACCAATCAATCATATACTCAAATTATGGAAACATGATTTGCATGACTAAATGCAATCAACATATTAAAAATGGGTTAAATCAGTATTTAGTAGTTCTCTGGTTACCAAAATAGTGTATCATGACATGGGCAAGATTTAATAAATTTATTATTTGAAAACATTTTTGAATCACTAGAAGCTTTGCATAAAAAAATATTACTCTTGATCATACAAATTAATTTTTATGTTCTCTAGACAGATGATGTAATTTAATGCATTTTAGCAAAAGGATTCACTTTAAAAATATTTTTAAAAGTCAAGTTATGAATTAAATGGCCAAACTAACTCTCTGCGTATTTATCAAATTTGATAGATGAATAATTTAAAACCAATAATGCAAATATAAACTACATGACAATAGCTTTTTCAGGGACATAAAGTTTGTTAAATTTAGAGTTGGGTTTGAAAGTTATGAATTTTGGAAGTTTTATTTGATTTCTGTCTATTTAATAAAATTATTGAAAAGCGATTAATCTCGTCCGTCTGTTCCAACTAAAACGGACGCCTCAAAAAAATCGATACCGGTTCGGAAATTGAAAAAAATACTAGCCGTTCGATTGTGATCCAACGGCCCTGGATCTAGGTGACCTAGAGTGGGCGGCGCAGTTCACCGGAGCTGCCTCCGGTCGCGGCGGCGCCATGCGTGCCGTGCACAGACTCGAGGAGAAAGGGAGAAATGGGCAGTGGGATTAGTACCAGAGGGAGGAGGAGGGCGAGGCAAGGCTGTTGGCGTGGTCGCAGAAGGCGGGGGAGCTCTTCTCCTTCGGAAAATGCTCGCCGGAGTTGCGGCAGCGGGCGGCGGTTTCGGCCGAGCACGACGTCGTCGTTCGGCAGCGCCTGGGTCCGTGCGACCTTGTCAGAGAGAAGAGTCGGGGTGAGGGAAAGCACTAGGTGTAGGAGAGAGGTGGAGAGGGAGGCGGGGCTCACCGGGTTCGACGATGAACGACGACGGCCGAGGCGCGATTTGAGCACGGGTTCCGACAGCCTGGGGGCGCTCGACTTCTTCTCTGCGAGGGGAAAGAAGGTCCTGTACGGGGGTCTTAAGAGGGGGTTGTCAGCGCTCGGTTGCGAGGCTCGGGGGCGTGCAGGTCGTGGCGTCGGCGTATGGGCGTGCACCTGGAGCGGTTTGGGAAGAAGCTGACTAGTGGGGTCCACCAGTCAGTGAGACAGAGGAGGGAGAGGCTGGTGGCTGGGCTGCTCTCAGGCCGATGATGGGCCATTCCGCGCTGCTCCGTGCAGAAGGGAGGGGTTGGGTCGGCTCGGGCTGACCCGACTAAACTTTTTTTTTGTTTCCTTTTTCTTTTCTGTTTTTCTTATTTATTTCATAACTTTTATTTTATGAATCCAAATGAGTTCAAACCAATTTCTACAACTTTGTAAAGTCTAGATCTTTCTTTCAAACTTTCAAACTCATGTTTGTAATACTTTTCAATTAATGACAATTAACACCTTTTGACAAATTTAAATAAGAGTTTCAATATGATGCTTTGTGTCTTAACAAAATAAGAAAAATAACATAAATACATATGATTAAAATAAATCATTCCAAACACTTTTTCAATTTCAAACATTTGAATAAAACTATATTTGAAAAATAAACGATGTTTCAAATAATTTTGTGACTATAAATATTTATCAAGGGATTAATAAGAATCCAGATATAATATTTTTGAATTAAATATTTTACGAGAAACATTATTGAAACAGGTATACTACAAATAATTTAAAGTTTTGCAAATATGGCTTTAAGGTTTAATAAATATCTAAAGGTTTATCTATAGCTCCACACTCAAGTTTGAAAAATAAAGTTTACTGATTCAATTAAATTCATAATATTTTTGAATAAGTCATAAAATTCTTTTTAGTTGATCTATGAAACAAAAAATTTAAATTTTAGTGATTTTTAAATATTCCAAAATTTTGGGATGTTACAGCAGCCATCCCCAGCCGCAATACACCCACCTTTTCTATCTCGCCCCCCGGGTTGATACGGATAAATTAAGAAAAATACTCCTAACTAGCTCCAGCGACGGTGGTGCGTGTTGCTGACGGCATAGTCGCTCAGCCGAAGGCGGTGACGACCACCTCGGGCTCTACCGCTTGCTTGTGTCGGAAACGCTCCACCACTTTTTCCTCGGTCTTTCGGTGCTTGATGAGGCGTACGGCCTCCTCCATCTCCCGCTCCTCCATTTCCCCTGCGTGCGAGCGTCGCGCTTAGAGCGATGGCGCAGCCAGGCATTCGCACGTTGCTCCACATCGTCAGAGCCGACGAAGTCCTTGGCGACGGGCTTGTCATCGTCCCTCTCGTCGGTGGAGAGGCGATACCCGAAGAAGTCGATGTCGGAGGCAGAGAGTGGGTGCGACGACGGGAGAACCTCGCACCCGAAGAGCAGATGACGGTGTAGCAGCGTACAACACGAGGTAGGGCGGCACAGTTGCTACCACTTCAGGTACTTGAGTACCGACCGCTTCTTCGCCCCCTCTGAGCGACGACGGTGTCGCTCCTTGCTGGAGAGGAGGCATTGGCCGTGAGAGCCATGGCGCGGAGGGAGGACGCGTTGTCGCCCCTCATCTTGACGCGATGGAGGGAATGACAGTGGTGGCGGGAAAGATGTGGCGGAGAAGCGGCCGGATTGGCTGGCTGGAAAGATGGTCGGTGGCGGCAGATTGGCAAGGGTTAGATTGTAGGGGATTAGGGTTCGCGACGGAGGAGATACAGTTTTGTTGGCTTGAGTCATAACTATACTGCTCGCGCTGGCCTCGTATAGGCCATCTCAAACGATTTACGGGCCGGACCGCAAGTACAGCATCTGATCAGCGCGTTAAACTGGCCCGGATCTATGTATGTCGTGAAAGTTTACGATTTCGACCCATTTTATGGTACTGTAGCTACAGTAGTACTCAAATCAGTCCGCCGATGTCACAAAACAATCTCGTGCATGTGCAAAGCCAAAGGTCCAACGAGGCCACGAGCAACGTCCACACTTCTCTATGGCTTCCCTTGACCACTGCCCCTATTTTTTTACCCAATTAGGACCCATTGACGCTTGACGACCATACCTTGACCGGAATGCCGAATCTGCAGAACATCAGTCGCCGTGAGCAGCCGCCGGGTGCCAACGACGAGGTCACTGGTAAACTTGTGGAGCGATGAAAACCAAAAATCTTTGCTGCTCGAAAATAATCCAGTGGACACCATAAAAATCCGCAGGAGTGGCAGCACGTCGGCGACAAGGCTCCCCCGTCCACGATTTCCGCGGTTAGTGGCGGCGCACGTAGAGGCGCGGCCGTGCCACAACTCCTCCCCCAACCTCAACCTGCTGCTGAAGCTAGTGCGCCTCTATCCATCTTCTTCCCCATTTATCTAATCTCCAGCTGTTCTTCCCAAGCTCGAGCGAAGGAAGATTATAGATTAATCGATCGACGGCGACGCACGATTTACCGCGGTTTCTTTCCCGACGTGGAAAGCTCACCGGCGTGCTGTGGTGTGCTGCTGCTGATGGCGCGCACCTATTCCTATTCCTTCCCGGGCTCAGCTTAATTCTAATCTATTCAGCTCACTTCTTGGTCTGTCGATTCAATTATTGAAATTTGCTGCCGCTGCTGTACTGGTACTGGCCAGGCCTCTTCCAGCCTAGCTCAGCTGCGCAACGTCGCGTCCAATAGACGCCACTGCCTTTCGCCCTTTCCCCTCCACCGGAAAAAGGACTCTGCTTCGCCGCCCGTCGTCCGGCCCCACGGCGGGGGAGGACGGGATCCGAGGCCGGGGACCGGATCCCGCGGGACACATACATGCCTCCATGGACCAGCGCGCCGCCGACCCCTCCTCCTCATCCTCCCCGCCGGAGCCGCGCCGGTCGGTGAAGCGGCGCCCGCGATCGCCGGAGCTCTCGCCGCGGGCCGCCGCCGGAGGGGAGGAGCTGGTCCGGCGGCTGGAGGAGCTGGAGTCCGCGGCGGCGCGGCTGCGGGGCGAGAAGGAGGCGCTGGAGGAGTCGGCGCGGGGCCTGCAGGGCGAGCTGGAGGCGGAGCGCGCCTCCGCCGAGACGGCCGCCAGCGAGGCCATGCTCATGATCGAGCGCCTGCAGCGGGAGAAGGCCGCCGCGCAGATGGAGGCGCGCCAGTTCCGCCGCTACGCCGAGGGCCGCGCCGACCACGAGCGCGAGGTGCAGGAGGAGATCGCCTCGCTCTCCGACCTCGCCGCGTCATACCACGAGCGGCTCCAGTCCCACGGGATCGACCCGGACACCTTCTCCGACGAGGAGGACGAGGAGCTGTACGAGGAGCAGCGCGGCGGCCAGGCGGAGCAGAGTCAGATCGACATGGTCACGCCTCAGGCAGAGGCAGAGGGCGACTTGTTGAGAAACAACGGCATGGAGGTGAAAGCCATGGTCGACGACGAGGAGCAGCAGGAAGAGCAGTCTACTGCCCCTTCTGTAGAGAAAGAGTTCGAGTACACGGTGGATGTTCGGTGCGCCAGCCCGACGATGGCCGCCGTGGCCGTGGTGGGGGAGTACGCGGGAGGAGATGTTGACGGCAATGCTGGGGGTTTGTATGCCAGGGTCGAGGCGCTGGAGGCTGACAGAGCGGCAATGCATAGAGAGATGGCGGCGCTGCGGGCAGAGAGAGCACAGTTGGTGATGGCCAGGGAGATGGCACGGCGGCTCTGCTGGGAGGTGGTTTCTGAGAAGAAAAGCATTGCCAAGAAGGCGGTTGCCCCAGCCAAGAGCTTCTCGGCGCTAGCTATTTGCAAGGTATAATCGAGTTTGCTCAGCATTGGTCAATACTAGTATGAGAAATCTCATTGTGCATTAGTTAACATCGTTTGTGCATTGGTAGTCTCATACATACTGGTTTTGTGCTTAATTTGGAGACTAGCAGATTTAAGGAATTTAGTTACATTGCAGGTGGTTAATGCATTTAGTTAGGATATTTTGGTGGTACCTTACGGAATGTGTTGCAAGTCTTGGCTGGGTGTGTGATATAATCAGATTCTTCACATTTTTTACACTGTCTTAAAATGGATTGAACTCTGAATTTCTTTTGAGTCGCAAATCAGCAGCTCTGTAGCTGGTACTACGAACTAACTGTCGGGTGTTTGTGGTTTACCATTGGTTCTTCGTAAAATTTATACCGTCTGATGTTTTCGTTTTACCGATTCAACTTTTGCAGCTAGACTGGGTGCATAAACTTGATTCGTGAGGTGTGCTTATCAACTTGTGTACTGTTGATGTTAACTCAAACTTAATGAGTTTTCACTCGGTTAAGAATTTAGCGATTAGACCACACGTACTTATATCTGGAGATGGTCAAGATTATTGTGTGTTTCTTCTTTGGAGAGTATAAAAGCACTTCCCATTTGGTAGATACAATTTCTAGTTCCTTAATACAATATATTTACCATTATACAATTGGGAGTATTGCAATAACGACGTGAGTTAAAGGTGCTAATTACTACATTTGTGTAAAATTTGGAGTGTTAAGCATTTGCAGAATAGTTGAATTTGCCATTATACAGTTTGGAGTATGTATTTGGTTGGAAGATTTTGGCGGTGGCAGATGAAATGGGGTTTTGAAATCTTGGCTGTGTGGAAGATAAAAGTAGATTTTGTTGACATTACTGTAAGATATTTTTATATCGCTATTGCTTGTGTTTGGTGAAGTTAATACCATCCGCAATGTTATCTAGTATTACCTCTGTTCCATAATTCTTGTTGTGATTTTAGTTCAAATCCATGACAAGAATTATGGAATGGAGGTAGTACAAAATTGTTTTTGAGGTGTCTAAAAATGTAATATAAGAGGATTTGTGTTATTCTCCCTCGATTCATATGCACATGATGCAATTTAGTACTGACCCATGGCCAAGTTAACAATTGAAATATTATACCACAGTTGTTGGATAAAAAAGCTTTCCGTTGGGGTAGATGAATTTGTGAACTGAAAGGAGCTCAATTACCAAATTTCAAATGTTATCAAGACTTCATCAAATAATTACTCAGAACTATACTGAGGGAACTCCTTTTCTTGGATTTTCTTTCGAAATGGGGATTGAGACCCCAGCCCCTGCATCAAAATGATGCACACAGCTGTTTTTTTAATATCCTTCCTTTTCTTGGTATCCATTCATTTCTTCATTATGTGAAGATACAGTGAACTGCATCTTGCAGGCATGATGCAGTGGTACTGACTACTGACATACAATAATACTCTAAAATAACCCAAGAAACATATGTTTTGAACGGTACTTCTGTTCTGTCTTTCAGTTGTATAAAGGTGTTTGTCTCAAAATCTGGAGCTGTAATTTTTGAAAATGAAACCATGATCAATATTTTTTCAACAACATTTTAGTGCAGTTACCAGCTACTCCCTTTGCTAGTCTCATATGAAGTTTCCATCTCCAGAAGTAATCTGGTGTTCCATAACATTGCCAGTATTAATCCTTGGGAAATTAATAACTCTCTGTATATCTTTGCTGCAGTGGGTGCTCTCCATAATCTTTTGGAGAAGAAGTTCTACTGTCAGGTAGTTCTATAGTATGTATGATTCTGGACACATGCTTATCCTTTTCGCTCCGATGCAAACTAAACTGTGTTTATGAATACTCCTTAGGTATACCTTCGGCCTGTCAACGACATTCCTCGGCCTCCTGCTGCTCCTCGACAGATCCACCATGTTGAGTCCATGGCGACGTCTGCCTAGGCCACAGCGATGACCACGGCCTTCTCCATCCCATAGCCAAACACCTGTAAATGCAGAACTTTGAATGAATTGTTATCGCCCTGTTTTGCGTGTGTATTGCATTCATTGATGATCTTCATTTTGTTTGGCCGAGTACAACACAGTATTTGAGATGTAAGTTTTGGTTTTCAAGCTTGGAGCTTGTTGTATAGTGTGTTATTGAGACTACTAGGCTTGCATAGCTTGTAATCTGGAGCTAACTGACATGCTCTGCACATTGTACATGGCAACTGTGTATGAATCCAATGTTCGAGTGTTGTCTGTCTTCTCTAGAACTGCAAGTAAATGGTGTGTGCTTTTACATACGACTGACCGTCTTTTGCTTCTAACATGAAACTAAGCTTCATGACTGCATCACATCAGCGATGTTCGAGGAGCTTTGAAACCGTGAAAAGTGTTAAACCAAACACAATGATTAGGCAACTTCAGCTTGCAAACCTGTATAATCTATGTCTATACTAGTATAAAAAGTGCAGAGGACTATAGAAGGTGATTGCATTGAAAAAGAATGGGCTTCGCTAACGTGACAACCTGCCCCCCTACCTATTCAACCCCAGCTTATCATTCGATCAGCTGACTTGGTCACCTCGCCCAATCATACCAAATTATGATGTATGTGTTTTTCTGGGTGCGCCGAACGGCTGGTGAAATCGCCCCCCCCCCCTCCCCAGGTTTTGGTTAGCGCCGGCGTAAAGACTAAAAAGCGCCGAACCGAAACCTGGGGGGCCGAACGACTGAAGATGCCCTTATCATTTGATCAGCTGACCTGGTCACCTTGCCCAATCATACCAAATTCTGATGCCGACTAATTAATTTTGATGGAGACGTCCATAGAAAGTTGCCAAAAATGCGTGAACTTTCTGCCAACATTTCTAGCCGTTCGATCTATATCAAACCATCACAATTTGTTCTGTTATCCAATAAATAGACGACCTCGATTCTAACCCTAATCCATCTCCTACCCACCTTGCCCCCGCCGTAATCCTGGCGGCGGCCTCCTCAACCCTAAACCATCTCCTACCCACCTCGTCGTCGTTGTATTCCCGGCGGCGCCATTCTTCTTTTCCCCAGGCGATTTCTGTGTCAGCAACCTTCCTCCCATTCAAGGTGTATGTTGATGTCGCTCCTCAAGCCTCGGCGTTGTATGGTGATGAATTAGTTGCATCCCATGTAAGGAAGGTGCGAGGTTTCCCATCAAAGGTGAACACGGTGCCGCCATAGATTTACTTGATTTACTTCGGAGACAATCTCTCTTTTTATGGAATTAACATCTTTGGCAAAGAAGCGCATTCTTACGAGTGCTACGTCACGAAGGTATCGCTTCTTCGGTTGATGAACAATAAAGGGGTGGGGTCTCCATGCTTTAACAAGATTTACCGGAATTTAGAGGTAATTTACAATATACTCACTTTGTATTTCAGATCTAAATCTCGAAGCTAATCAAGTATTGTTGCAGCCATGGTCCCCACCATACCGCAAGATCTACACCTTGGGATCTTAGAGAACCTCCCGACGCATCCCGAGACACTCGCCCGTGTCTCTACCGTTTGCAGGGCATGGCGCCGCATCGTGAATGATCCTGGTTTCCTCCACCGGTGTCGTGCGAGCCATGACACACCCCTCACCATTGGCTTCTTCCACAACTCCGACGCCCTCCCTCGCCCATTCGTGCCTACCGGCAACAATAGCGGTCTCCCCTACAAGTGGCCCAATGATAAGAAATGGAAGTTCATAGGCTGCCGCCATGGACGTGTCCTCCTCCGTGCTGGGAATTGTTTCCTGGTGTGGCATCCCATGACCGGCTGCCGCCACCTCATAGATGCAGCACGTAGTCGCCTGAGGGAATACAACGAAAGGAGCAGCAACGCTGCACTGCTTTGTGTGGTTGACGACGGCGACGAGGGCCACCATGTCTGCTGCCAGCAGCCCACAAGCCCGTTCCGCATGGCTTTCATGCATAGCGACTCCCATGGTCGTGTTTATGCTGGCGTATATTCATCGCTTACTGGTCAGTGGAGTCCAGAGCCAACATCGTTGAATCTCCCGCCGGTGTGTGCCATCCGCGCAGAGCCATCCGTCGTCATCTTCAACACAGTATACCAACCACTCTACGACTACCGTGTGTTGGCCTACGATACGGACAAGTGCACTCTCACCGTGTTCAATCGCCCAAGGGGAGGCAATGTTCGTCTCATGAAGATCGATGGTAGCGCACGCCTCGGCCTTGCTGCCGTGCATGGCCACACACTGCGTTTGTGGGCACGCGGTGCCTTCGACGGCTGGGTGTTGCGTACCACGGTTGATTTGAACGAGGTGGTTGCTGGCCTGTCAATGGCGCCACTGCCGAAGACCGATCCTCGCTTCTTATCTATGCCGCTGGTGAAGATCATTGGGGTTGCTGAGGAGGGAGACACACTATTTCTGTGGACCATGGTGGGTATATTCATGCTCCGTCCCAAAACGATGGAGCTCAACAAGGTGCGGGAGACCGCTGAAGGCATGGAGATCGTGCACCCTTACACCGCCTTCCAACCCCCGCCCGTTGGTAACGATGTGCAGCTCAATGCATGAATATACATCCCGGATGTTCCTTATGTGTTATGTTGCCTGAGCCAACATGTGATAGGTGTAAGCATTTGGGGTGGTGCTCACAGGTTTTTGTCCTATAGCTTGTACTCGAGTTCCGAGCAAGAGTAGTGGGTTTCCTGTTAGTGCATGAAACTTGTGTTTTGTTCTCTCTGTGAGACTTTTTTTCTTATATTTTCGAAGAGAAAGGATGTAATCTTCTTCCAAAAATGTTTGGCGGTGAGTCTTCCTTATTTTCTTATTTGAGCTTCTATTTAGAGCATAGAGGCTCTTACAAACCAAGCGTGCCGTTTTACACTTGCAAAAATGGTAACAACCCTTATTTGGCAATGATAATGAAAACAACATACGACCAAGTTGTCTCTTATGTGCGCAAGAATTCATTCTTAGATACGCTAATCATATATACATTTTTACAAATATAAACACTATTTTTATAATGAAATATGTACATTCTCACTTGAGTTGTCTCTTATGTGGGAAAGAATTCCGACATGGAAGAGCGTTTTATACACATATGCAGAGTATTTTTTTTTAATAATACGTTTTTAATAAGAATTTCAGAAGCATCTGTGTACGCGAAATTTGAAAAGTAGCCCGCCGTCGGTCTGAAGCGGACCGAAAGTGGCAATTTTCGGCCATCACATTTGGCCTTTGACGTGCCGAAAGGCTCTAGGCCGTGTCAGGCCAGCTGACTTTCGGTCTGGGCCGATCCAAAAGCGGCTTTCGGCCTGGGCCGAACGGAAGCAGTCAGATCCTACCAACACAAGCGGCCTGATCCTCTAGGAAAAATAGATGGTGACGAATGTATAGTTTCTACAATTTTAAACATAATTTGCTTAATCGTGTGTCTCGGTTCGAAATGAAACATATATGAAATATATGCGTATCAATGAGTAGGTTCCATTCTTTTGATCGGTTTCAAGTTTGATCGTCTCTAAGTTCATAATTTTGAATCACAATTCGTACAATTATTCGATGAATTTTGTTAAATTCGTCGCACTCGGTTCACCGTTTGAAATTTCATTTTACGACTACAAATATCTCAACCTTCTCCACAATTTTTACGTTTCAACTTTTGTTCGACAAACGTATTTTTTTTTACCTCAAATACATATTTTTTTTATAAATGCTACCGGAAAAATAAATACGCCCCGTCGAATCAAAAACGTTATGACGTAATAGTTGTTGAGAAGGGTGAGGTAAATGTACTCGTGAAAGGAAAATTTAAACGTTCAAATGAGTGTGACGAATTTGACAAAATTTATCAAATAATTATACAACCTGTGTTTCAAAATTAAAATGTTAGAAGCAACCAAACTCAAAACTAATCACAAAAATAGAATCTACTCATCGATACACATATATGTCATACATATTTCATCTCAAACCGAGACAGTTAACCAAATTTTATATTATTCAAAAGAAATTAGAAGGAAAACGGAGTGCTTGTGCATGATCGTACATATCGTGCTGGTTTCGGCTTGCTCCTGGACAAAAGTCTGATTTCGGCCAGGCTCGTGCCGAAAGACCTGCCAGGCGGGCAGTTTCATCTCGGATGAAACCGAAACGCAGGTTTCGGCTCGGGCGGGACCGATGGCACGCTAATCTTCAAATTTTCCTGCTACCTATGCTACCATTAGAAATACTCATGTAAAAAAATATTATTTTAAAAAAATTCTCCACATATGCATGTCAGAGAATGGTCTATTCAACTTTGAGATTCCGTGCTTGAAGTCAAGCACATGTTTTCCGATCCCGTCTAACTTGTCGAGTCTTAGAACACTAGTGGAAATTGGGCCTCTAGTCCCGGTTTCAGAGGGCCTGTAGTCCCGGTGTAGCAACCGGGACTACCAAGGCGGGACTAGAGCCCCCCCCCCTTCGTCCCGGCTCAGCACAAACCGGGACCGGAGCCCCCCCACCAATTAGAGCTCCGCACGTGGAGGGGGCAGGGGCGCGCAAGCGTGAACCCTTTAGTCCCGGTTCGTGTTACGAACCGGGACTAGGGTTTTGTTTTTTTTTACATTTCAGGGTTTTGTTTTTATTTTCATTTCAGTGCTTTGCTTTTTTTTATTTCGACCAGTTTTCTGGGTAGGGGTTTCGGATGGTACCATGTCGATGCGTCGGGGGTAGGGGTTTCGGATGCTACGGCTTCGAGTGCGAAAAATACGTATAAATTATTATACGAACCTAGATAAAATTGCATCATGCATATATACAATTACATGAAGATCATGTGTTGATAACACATACACATTTAAGTACGCGTGGTACATGAATATCACGTTTCCCGGTTCCAGAGACTTAGAAATATTTTGTTACATGGAGATCACTATATATTACATGTCCGCACTAGTCAAAATAGTGGTACTCTCCGGTCTCCGGTATGACATCGGTGAGGTAAAATCCTGTCAACTCCTCTGCAATTGCCCTGAAGCGGGTCTTTATTGGTAACTCGTTGCGCTTTCTTGCCAACTGTAAAAAGATGATATCACAATGAATACATGAGATATGAAATGAATAAAACTCATCACGATTGATGATACAAAAATAATGTTGTGACTAGAGCTTTACGTACTTCGATACTTCTTTTGCTCTTCAAACTCTCGTTGACCACAATGTGCATGTACTCGCAAACGAAGAATCCACATAGACCAGTCCCGGTTGGCTGTTTAAGACAAGTCTATAGAAGAATAAAATTTAATCAAATAATAATAAAGTATGATAATGGTGCATGGGCCTAGTTATAGTACTACTTACATCGTTAGTACGCCAACGCAGTTTCTCTGGCCATCCACTGTTCGGATGTTCCGCGAGGAACATTTTCCAAACGCTGCATGACAAGAAACTGAATGAATGAGTCATAAATTCCTTGATATTAGAAAATGAACGAAAGAGGCGATAAGAAAAGAAAGTACCTTGCCACCAAATCAAAACAGGTCTTGTATTGTTTAGGGCATCTTCTTAACGAGTCAAGGACAACAATTTCTCCTTTCCGCAAGTCAATAACGATAAGAATGTAGTGGTAGCTGCGCACGTTTATAAATAGTCATGCATAACTAATCAATTAAACTTAACATCGGGTGAGAAAAATAGAATGTGTAATAAGCAGTAACACTCACTTGAAGTTGTAAGACCATAATATATATTTTTTGTAAGCTTGTCGCTTGAAAAACATTAGCAAATTCCCCGGTGTATCCTTGTTAACTAGTGGATCAATTATGTTTTCTTCATGCATTATAGAGGGGTCAATGAACCCAATGTGGTTGATTTTCTTCTTCTTGCATTCGAGCATCTTCATTCTGCGTAATAAAGCACACAAAATATTATAGAGAGGATTATCACAGACAATGAACGAGTAGAGCTAATTAAAACATTAAATTACAGGAATAGATGACTTACAGACAATAGGAACTCATGATGCCTTTGTCGAGGGCCCGGAGATTGTATAACTGAAAGATTTCGGCGAAGTAAAGGACAACAGAGTATTCTTGAAAATAATGCTCTTCCTTAACTGCCATCATGAGAGCGTCTTTATTCGTCTCCTTTACGGTATCCTTGTACCAGGCTTGAAATTGACGCATTCTTCTGGGTAAGTCGCCGTCAACAAAATTCTCCCCGTGAACATAAGTACGAACAACATCCGCGAAGGGGATATCATCTCCCGCATATACCAGCTCCCGCACATTGATGTTTTTGAGAACTCTGTCATCAAGCACCTTGAGCGGCGGGGCCGACTGTGCGTCTTGTTCTCCGAGTTGGGCAACTTGTTTCCCTTTTTTCGATCGATCATCCATCTCTTTGTCATATGACTTACCAATGTTGCGATCATAGTCTGTTGGCGGCGATGGTGGGGGGTTGTATAGGGCATCGATGCAACGGTCAATTTTTTCCTGAGGAATTCCGGCAGTAAATTTTGCAGGAGGCAATTGTTTCGCTAACGCTTTCTGTTTCACGCCAGCAAGTGAAAGAACATTTCTATGATCTCTGTGTTTTGTGTGTTAGTTAACAACATGTGGATGTATTAAGTTGGTGTTAAGTAATGCAGGATAATCTAGGAACTCTTCAGATGCATCAGCACCAAAAGAGGAGAAAAAGAGACTGCACTGAAAGTGTGCTCAGCCCCTGGTGGGGGCCGGAGTTTCCGGCCCAGGGGGCCGGAGTTTCCGCCCCTGCCTGAAGTTTCCGGTCCATGAGGACCGGAATCTTCTCCGTTGCTCGGTTGCCGAAGTTGTGCTCAGCCCCTGGTGGGGGGCGGAGTTTCCGGTCCCATAGACCGGAGTTTCCGCCCCAGGCCAAAGTTTCCGGACTCGTGTATCTCGAAGATGTCCAAGTTCAGATTGAAGATCTGGTGTTCAGCCCCTGGTGGCCCCCGGAGTTTCCGGCCTCCCTAGGCCGGAGTTTCCGCCCCTGGCCGGAGTTTCCGGCCACTAGGGCCGGAGTTTCCGGCCTGGGATTTGGCTGCAACGGCTACATCTTTGGAGGGGTATAAATACCCCTCCTCCTTCCTTCAGAAAAGTGCTTGACCTAGAAAAGGAGGAGCTCCATTGTTGCAAGCCAAGAATCCCAAGATCTCCCAATCCCCCCATCCAAACTCATTGATCTTTGGAGGATTGAAGGAGAAGGCCCCGATCTACATCTTCACCGAGCCGTTCTTCATTTCCCCCTCATTCATTTGAGGGAACACTTGCTAGGGCTTCCACTAGGAAACCTAGCCCATTGTTGTACTTACCTATTGTCTTTGTGACAGATTGTAGCTGTTCGGGAGCCCCCAAGCCCTTTGTGGGTCGTGCCCCGAATCGTTGTTGTAAAGGCTCCGGATTCCGCCTCGAAGGATTCCGATAGTGGAAAGTGGACCAAACCTTTGTGGTGCGGTTCACCGGAGATTAGGGTGAGGCCTTTGTGGCCGTTGAACCATTGTGTTGGTTCACACCTCTCCAACGAGACGTACTCCCATTCAAGGGAGGAACTCGGGAATACATCCTTGTCGTCTCGTGTCTTCACTTCGGTTACTTCTATCCTTATTTATTGCCTTATTATATCTTGCTTAGTTGCTAGCTTGTCATATAGGAAATTCACCTTAGTTGCATATCTAGTGAATTTACCTTTTGTGTCAAGCCTAATTTGAAAAAGAACTAAAATTTGAATTAGCACCTATTCACCCCCCCTCCAGGTGTCATACCGATCCTTTCAATTGGTATCAGAGCTAAGGCTCTCTTTTCGGGTTTAACCGCCTAAGAGAAGTATGACACAAAGTGAGGATGAGACCGCAAGGCTTGCCGAGGCTAATGGGTCCCTTTAAAAGGACCAAGCCACCGCGGCATCCATGGCCGATATCAAAGCTTTGGAAACAACTTTGACATCGTCCATGGATGCTAGGTTTAATGAGTTTCGTGACTTGCTCAATAAACTCATTAACAACAAGCCCTCGGATATCATCCCGCTTGAAAAAGCTTCTAACTCCGATGAGGGTGGACCCAAGGAGGATAAAGAGCAAAAAGAGAAGGAGGTGAAAGCAAATGATAAGCCTAAGTCATCTCACAACTTGCATGAGGAAAAGGAAGAGTATCATGCCGTTCGGGGATGGTACTCTCCCGATCCAATTATCACTACCCGCATAAACCCTTTAGGTCCCCCACCTAAGCTTAATGCATTAGCTTTTGCTAGTTGGCAACGCTCAATGAAATCTCATGTCAACAGTGCCTCCATCGAGCTTTGGAGGATTATTGAAGAAGGATACATAGTGGAGGATCCAAGCAACATGACCAAGAGAGAGTTCGCCGAAAAGCAACTAAACGCTTCCGCTCTCCATATGATTGAACTCTCCTTGAGGGACAACGACAAGCATCATGTTCTACATGCCACCACCGCCAAAGAAGCTTGGGATTGTCTTGAGCGTGCCTTCCTTGGAAATGAAAGCATGAAGAGAAATAGATATGAATCTTTGAGCAATGCCGCCGAAGGTTTCTACATGCTTGACAACGAGACCCATGAAGAGATGTATGGTAGACTCAAGACTCTTGCCAAAGCCTTTTATGATGTGGGAGCAACATATGTTGATGATGCTTGGGTCAAGAGGAAGTATGAGAATGCTCTCTTGCCCTCGGAGCCAATGGAGTTGAAGTCTATTCAAGGAAGATACAACTACCTTCAATTGTCTTCCCATGAAGTTATGCAAGAAGTCCAAGCCTCCAAGGTTGCCACCAAGAATGTCGAAGATAACCGTGCTAGGGCCATGGGAATGAGGCAAGGTCCCTCTCTTGCTTTGAAGGCCAAGGTGACTTGCCTAGATGCCAATGATGAAGTTGAAGCTTGTCCTGGCAACATTGCTCCACATGATCTTGAGCAAGCCCTCAATGGTCACATTGCACTTGCCACAAGAGTGTTTTGGAATGACCCGGCTAGTGCTAAAGCTCGTGTTGATCGAGATAACAACTCAAGTGGCAAGAAAGAGCTTGCCTCAAGGACAAAGACATGCTACAATTGTCATGACAAGAACCACTACATAAGAGAGTGCCCTTATGAGAACCGTGAGCAAAATGGTGGGAAGCTTATCCCAAAGGATCACTCCAAGTTGATTCAAAAGAAGCCCGCAAGACCAAGAAAGCCCTTCTTCAAGAAGGCACCGAGAATTGTGTTGGTGGCACAAGAGGAATATGCCACAAGTGATTCCGAAGATGAAGATGCACCTAACAAAGAGGTAGCCGCATTGGCTATTGTCTCCACTTCATCATCATCTCTCTTTGAATCCCCCAATGAGAACCTCTCCATACACACCGCTCGTTGCCTCATGGCTCATGTCACCGAGGTATCATCCCCTTCTCCTAAGACTATGCATGATCAATCTAGTCTTGAGATTAAGAAGGAACTAGTTGCCTTCGATACCTTTGTGACTAACTTGCAAGGTGAGGCCAAGGAACATGTTGAGTCTCTCATGAGACAACTATGTGCGGCCGAGGAACTTCTTCAAGAAAAGAGTAAGATTGAGAGAGAGGATTCTCTCACCATTGCTTCTTTGAATGCTTCCATAGCATCCTTAAATAGCTCTCTTGATGAATAAAGTGAATATAGAACCACTCTAGAGGAAAGACTTGAATCTCTTGATGCTAAAAATGATGAAATCATTAGTAAAATCATTAAGGATAGAGATCATATTTTTGCCAAATATAAAGTGATTAAAAAGGAGAAAGTTGAACTTGGGGTTGCAAATACTATACTTCTTGAGGATATGGAGAAGCTTGATAAAGCTCACAAGGTCTTGAAAACGACCCACTCCATCCTTGTTAAGTCACATGAGCAACTCCAAACTCAACTCTCTAAAACTTGCTCAACTAGCATAACCATTCTTCCTCGTGTTCATGAAAATGTCATTGAAGAAAATGCTAGGTTAAAAGTGGATCATGCTAAGACCTCTATTCCTAAAGGTAACGATAAGGGTTTTGCTTATTTGTTTGAGTTAAAACCACACAAAGGAAAGGAAGGTCTTGGGTATGTGGCCAAGGCAAAGAAGAAGGTGAGCAACACCAAGGAGAACAAGACCAAGCCCGCACAAGCTAAGACTAACATTGCGAGTGGTAATGCCACTAGGGGCAAGACCACTCGTAGTGACTTTGCGGGGCATAACAATCCCAACTACATTCTTTATGTTGATTATTATGGTGATGTTTATGCAAAATATGTTGGTCCTTATGATGGTTACATGGACTATTCTATTTGGGTTCCTAAGACCCTTGTTGCTAACCAAAAGGGACCCATTGAGAAATGGGTACCTAAATGCAAGAAATGATTTCTTGTAGGACTATGCTTCCGGTGGATCTAAATGGGTGATTGATAGTGGATGCACTAGTCATATGACCGGAAGCAAGGAGATCATGACGGAGTTGAGACCAAATTTAAATCACTCAACCGTCTCTTATGGTGACAAGTCCAAAGCCGAGGTAAAGAGTCTTGGCAAGGTGGTAGTTGCAAGGGATATCACCCTTGTAAATGTCATGCTTGTTGAGTCTCTAGGTAACAATCTTATGTCCGTTCGTGCTCTTAATAAGATGAACTTTGATGTCTATTTTACTCTTGATATGGTGGTACTCTTGAGGAGCAAGACTCTAAAGGTCATGTTCGTTGGGCATGTTGAAAATGAGTTGTTTGTGGTAGACTTTTCGGGGTCAACCAACACTCAAGCAATATGCCTATTCGGAAAGGCCGACGTGGGGTGGTTGTGGCATCGCCGCTTGTCCCATGTTAATATGAGAACTTTGCAAAGTCTCCACAAGGGTGGCCACATTCTTGGACTAAATGAGA
Organism: Poa annua; assembly: GCA_026929855.1. Classification (NCBI taxonomy): domain Eukaryota; kingdom Viridiplantae; phylum Streptophyta; class Magnoliopsida; order Poales; family Poaceae; genus Poa; species Poa annua. The sequence continues at coordinate 15,518,277 of CM049427.1, forward strand.
ATGTTTCTTTTTCTAGAGATCGTCTTTGTAGGGCTTGTGTTGAAGGAAAAATGCATGATTCTCCCCACCCAAGCAAGACCATCATTCAATCATCAAGGGTATTGGAACTTCTTCATGTTGATCTTTTTGGTGCCGTACCTCAACCTAGCCTTGGTGGGAAGAAATATTGTTTGGTGATTGTCGATGACTATTCAAGATTCACTTGGGTTTTCTTCTTCAAGACGAAGGATGAAACTCAACAAACCATCATCGAATTCTCCAATGAAGTTCAACGTCAACACAATCTTCCCATATTGGCCATTAGAAGTGACAATGGCTCCGAGTTCAAGAACTACACCCTAAATGAGTTTCTTAGCGACGAGGGAATTCGACATCAATACTCCGCCGCATATACTCCTCAACAAAACGGTGTAGCCGAGAGGAAGAACCGGACTCTTATGGATATGGCTAGGTCCATGTTGGCGGAGTTTAAGTCTCCACTCTTCTTGTGGGCCGAAGCTATCTCCACGGCGTGTCACTCCTCCAACCGGTTATTCTTTCGCAAAGGGAAGAAGGAAACTCCATATGAAATGCTTACCGGCAACAAGCCCAACATCTCCTACTATCGAGTCTTTGGTTGTAAGTGTTTCTACAAAATCAAAGGTGTACATCTTTCTAAGTTTGAAGTTAAAGCCTTAGAAGGTGTTCTTGTTGGGTATGGTGCGAACTCTCACACTTATAGACTCTACGACAAATCCTTAGGGAGAGTTGTAGAATCTTGTAGTGTGAGGTTTGATGAGAATGACGGCTCCCAAGTGGCGCAATTTCATGTTTGTGATGTAGATAACGAGGAACCTCAAGATGCAATACAAAGAATGGGTGTTGGATTTCATCGCCCCATCGAGATTCATCATGAGCCTCCTCAAGGAAGTACAAGCTCCACTCAAGTGGAGATTCCATCATCACAAGTTGAAGTGGCACCCTCTATGGAAGCAAATGAGACACCTATCCAAGAACAAGATCTAGTCCCTCCTCAAGTTGACCAAGAGGTCTCACAAGATTCAAGAACTCCTATTCTCAACCCTAGTCAAGATCAAGAGCAAGAGCATCCATCTTCTCCCATCATTGAAAATGTGCAACAAGATGGCAATGCTCATCAAGACCGTCAAGACGGGGACTCAAATGATCTAAGTGATCAAGCCGAAATCCCACGCAACAATGGGGATATCGAAACCCGTCGTCAAGAAAGAGTAAAGAGAAACTTGGAAATCAAGTGTCACAAGCTTGAAGCCATCATTGGTGATGTATCTCGCAAGGTTTCCACAAGAAGTCAATTGGCAAGCTTTAGTGAACATCAAGCTCATATCTCTATGATTGAACCAAAGAAGGTGTTTGAAGCACTTGAAGATCCGGATTGGTTGGAAGCCATGCATGAAGAACTCAACAACTTCAAGCGCAACAAAGTATGGAATCTAGTAGAAAAGCCAAAGGATTGCCGCAATGTTATTGGCACCAAGTGGATATTCAAGAACAAGCAAGATGAGCATGGATTGGTTGTAAGGAACAAGACGAGATTGGTAGCTCAAGGGTACTCTCAAGTTGAAGGCATTGATTTTGGAGAGACCTATGCTCCCGTGGCTCGTCTTGAGTCCATCCGTATCCTACTTGCCTATGCATCTCATTTTAATTTTAAGTTGCAACAAATGGATGTGAAGAGTGCATTTCTTAATGGTCCCTTAAAGGAGTTGGTATATGTAAAGCAACCTCCGGGATTTGAGGATCCACACTTCCCAAACCATGTCTACAAGCTTGATAAGGCCCTCTATGGTCTCAAACAAGCACCTCGAGCTTGGTATGAGAACCTAAGAGAGCTATTGCTAGACCGTGGCTTTGAAGTGGGGCAAATCGATCCCACTCTCTTCACAAAGAGGGTAAAAGGGGAGCTTTTCATATGTCAACTTTATGTTGATGATATTATCTTTGGCTCATCTAACAAAGCTTTCAATGATGAATTTTCAAAGCTTATGACGGATAGGTTCGAGATGTCCATGATGGGAGAGTTGAAATTCTTTCTTGGTTTTGAAATCAAGCAATTAAGTGGAGGGACTTTCATCTCTCAAGCCAAATACATCCAAGACATGCTCAAGAGGTTCAAGATGCAAGATGCAAAAGAGAAGAGGTTTCCTATGGACACCAAATGCCATCTTGAACTTAGTCCAAAGGGTAAAGATGTCGATCAAAAACTCTATCGCTCTATGATTGGTTCTTTGCTTTATCTTTGTGCATCTAGACCCGATATTGTGTTGAGTGTAGGAGTGTGTTGCAAGGTATCAAGCGGCTCCTAAAGAAAGTCACTTGATAGCGGTGAATCGAATCTTCCGATATTTGGTTTATACCCCAAGGTTTGGTTTGTGGTATCCTAGGGGGTCCAACTTCTCTCTTGCCGGTTACACGGATTCGGATTGGGACGGTTGCAAGGATGATAGGAAGTCTACTTCCGGTGCATGCCAATTCCTTGGGAAATCTTTGGTGAGTTGGTCCTCCAAGAAGCAAAATTGCATATCCTTATCTACCACCGAAGCCGAGTATGTGGCGGCCGCTAGTGCTTGCACTCAATTACTTTGGATGAGGCAAACTTTAAAGGAATACGGTGTCCTTTGTGACAAAGTGCCTCTTTTATGTGACAATGAAAGTGCTATCAAGATTGGTCACAACCCCGTGGAGCACTCAAGAACGAAGCATATTGAGATTCACTATCATTTTATTCGAGATCACATCAACCGGGGTGATATTGAGCTTGGTTATATTCCAACGAAGATTCAACTTGCCGATATGTTCACCAAGCCACTTGACGAAGCACGGTTCACCTTTTTGAGGCATGAGCTAAATATCGTGGATTCTAGGAGCATTGGTTGACTACCTTGCATGCACACCTCTATCTCAACTTTCTATTTTGGTCTAGGTGTAGGCATGGACATAGGGGGAGTGCGGTCCTAATCTATTGGACTATTCCTCCCCCCATTATGCCAATAGTAAGAATTGTTTTCGTCTCCTTTTGTTCATTCTTATGAATTGCGAGTTTAAATGTTGAGTAATGGCGGTGAACCCAAGATATATCTTCGCGGTATCACACCACATAATCTCATACATGGTGGCCTTGGCCACCAACTTCTTCGTTGTGAAGAATTGATACTCTTGTGGTGTTATCTTGTTTTCTTTGTTTCATTCTTGCTCTTATGGAAAATGCACTCAAGCATTGCTTCTTAATGTCGCTTTTGTTGTTTCTTACCAAACTTGAGTGCATGGTACCATCTCCAGTGACCATTTGTCTTATCCCAGGCCTACCTCATCTCAAAAACTGCTCCTCTTGCCTTTGCATGTCCAAAACACATTAAAACCTGGGATTTGGAGTCGGTGGGGCCGGAAACTCCGGTCTTCCAGGCCGGAGATTCCGGTCTGACTGAAGTTTCCGCCCCTATAACCGGAATCTCTGGCCAGGGCCGGAGACTCCGGTGTCTAGGGCCAGAAACTCCGGTCTGGGCAGTTTCGCTGGGATCTTCAAAGGGGATCGGGGTGAGGAGTTGTTCCACAACTCCCCACACACCCCGACCCCCACTCCTCCCCCAGCCGCCGCCGCCGCCTCCAAGGACCACTCCGGCCGCTCCCCGCCGCCGGAATCCGCCGTGCCACCGACCCCTCCTCCCTACAAGTGCTAGGGATCCTTATCCCTCGCATTTGTCCTCCACCATGTCGGGTAAAGGCTTTCTTCTCTCTCTCTCTAGGTTTTCACTCTAGATCTTGTTTTGAGAGAAGTTCTGCCTGTGCTGCATGGTGTAGAACCCTAGTGTTGGCATTTCAATCCCTAGAAAATTAGTTGTGCTCAATTTTTCCTTAGATTTGACCTAGATTGCAGTTTTCCTGCCACAGGGCGGAAACTCCGGCCCCTCTTGCACCGGAATCTCCGGTGTGGACCGGAATATCCGCCCCTGTGGCCGGAAACTCCGGCCTAGCTCATATCTGAGAGAAATTCTGACACTTTTAATTTTCTTCTTTTGGCTTTCTTGGACATGCAAACTTATCTCCCTGCTATCCTTGTGCTCTCTGTTTCACAGGTTATAGGAAAAAGGTGGTCACTCGGAATCCGCTCCTTGCTTCAAGTAAAGAAAGAGCTCAAACAAGGGACAAGCTTATATTTGATAGCAGCAGTGGCCGCATGAGACAACAGAGCACTATTGATGAGGAAGCCACTAGACAAGCTGAACTTGGTGGTTTTGATAATGAAGAAGAGGCCGAGCTAGCCCATTTTGACTCTTTGACCACCGTTCTGGGTATGGGAAAGACTGAGTTCCGTCGTATGAGGTCACAACAGTTCTATGACTTGCCTCCCAACACCACCAACCCCAATTTCCCTAGGAGGGAGCAGCAGCTGATTATGCAGGAGATTTATGCCCGGATTGAGAAGCACGCAGTCTGTGAACAGAAGATTCTGGATCTTGAGGCGCTGAACAAGAAAGCATACTTTCGGGAGGCTGTTTGGATTGCTAGGAAGCTTGGTCTGGAAAAGCTCATCTCTTACACTCAGCAGGATTATGATATTCAGCTTGTGCAGCAGTTCTTTGCCACGGTGGTGTTTGACAATGATGAGGATGTCACTATGACGTGGATGACTGGACCTATCAGGTGCACCTCCAACTTTGTGGAGTTTGCGACAGCTCTGGGCTATGAATTCAAGGGGGCCACTACTCCAGTTGGGATGAGGATGCATGTGGAAGGGACTGCATATAACAAGAGCCGTTTGCGCCCTCTTTACTCCGTTGCTTCTTCTGTGGGCTCTAATCAAGACCTCCTTCCCACCTTCAACATCCTCCTCCGCATGGTTCGGCTCAACCTTGCTCCTCAAGCCGGGAATGTGGATGCTATTCGAGGAGGCCTTGTCAACCTACTCTACCATGCTTACAGGGTCCTTCAAGCCGGTCCGGAGTGCCGTGGCCAAGAGGTGGATGTGATGGATTTCATTAAGTGCGAGATGCATTGGGCCATTTTCGAGCATAAGAATCCACTCTACGCTCCCTATGTGATGAAGCTCATTCTCTCCAAAGTGCCCACACTTGATCGCTCTACCTTCATCAAGCATGCCAAGGGTACTCTCCATATTCTCTCCAAGCACACAAAGCAAGCTTCATCCTCTCATGCACCTCCTCCACAAACTAGTGATGAAGAGGACGTTCCCTTACCTAAGAGGAGAAGTAAGAATGCCGATCCCCCCACTAGTCTTCAAGGGAAGGCCAAGGTAAATGCAGAATTTCGCAAGCTCTCTTGGTGGAAGAGGAAACTGCTATGCATGGATGTTGCCATTCACAAGGAGAATCATGGGTCATATGTGAGAGAGAAACACATTTTGAGCAACCAAAATTTGATGATCAAGGAGATGCGCAAAATGAACAATGGAAATGTTACTCCTCCTCCGGAAGAAGATGAAGCTGGCATTCCCATCATTTCCTCATCGTCGTCTGACACGGTCCCTCTTGAGCAATGGAATCAGGATGTCTTTCCTTGGGCTGATTTTTCGGATGTGACCTCCTTTCCTACCTCGTCTCACAACCACGGCAAGGCTCCCATGAACCTCTCCGATGAGGACTACGACAACGAAGGAGATGACGACATGGATGAGATCTTCATGGGCCCGTTAGTTATGCTCTTTTCCCCTTTTTGGTGTCTCGGTGCCAAAGGGGGAGAAGTAGTTCTATTAGGTTCTCTCCGGGATTTGCATGGGTTGGGACACAAGCATGTGCCTCTATCATTTTATTGCGCTTGTGTCCTTGTTACGTTATTTGAATTTCGAACTCATTTGCCTTCTCTTTGTCATGAACTATGTGTGTGTAAGACTTTTAGATTTCTTATATTATGTGGTTGAGACTACTATTGTGCCTTGATTATATGGGGTTAATATCTTCAGTTTTATGCACAAGGTATGGTTTATCTCCTAACACTCAACCCATACTATACTATGTCTAATTTGTGAAATATATTGCCTACTTATCTTACTTGCAAATTGTTGTTCGAATTTGCCTCTATATGTGTGCACGTGCATTCCAAAGCAATATTCTTGATGCACACATCTAGGGGGAGCTCTTTCAGCTATCATTACATGTTAGTGAAATTACTGTTATTGCAAATCCATATGTTGTCATCTAACACCAAAAAGGGGGAGATTGAAAGAACATTTCTATGATCTCTGTGTTTTGTGTGTTAGTTAACAACATGTGGATGTATTAAGTTGGTGTTAAGTAATGCAGGATAATCTAGGAACTCTTCAGATGCATCAGCACCAAAAGAGGAGAAAAAGAGACTGCACTGAAAGTGTGCTCAGCCCCTGGTGGGGGCCGGAGTTTCCGCCCCTGCCTGAAGTTTCCGGTCCCTGAGGACCGGAATCTTCTGCGTTGCTCGGTTGCCGAAGTTGTGCTCAGCCCCTGGTGGGGGGCGGAGTTTCCGGTCCCATAGACCGGAGTTTCCGCCCCAGGCCAAAGTTTCCGGCCTCGTGTATCTCGAAGATGTCCAAGTTCAGATTGAAGATCTGGTGTTCAGCCCCTGGTGGCCCCCGGAGTTTCCGGCCTCCCTAGGCCGGAGTTTCCGCCCCTGGCCGGAGTTTCCGGCCACTAGGGCCGGAGTTTCCGGCCTGGGATTTGGTTGCAACGGCTACATCTTTGGAGGGGTATAAATACCCCTCCTCCTTCCTTCAGAAAAGTGCTTGACCTAGAAAAGGAGGAACTCCATTGTTGCAAGCCAAGAATCCCAAGATCTCCCAATCCCCCCATCCAAACTCGTTGATCTTTGGAGGATTGAAGGAGAAGGCCCCGATCTACATCTTCACCGAGCCGTTCTTCATTTCCCCCTCATTCATTTGAGGGAACACTTGCTAGGGCTTCCACTAGGAAACCTAGCCCATTGTTGTACTTACCTATTGTCTTTGTGACAGATTGTAGCTGTTCGGGAGCCCCCAAGCCCTTTGTGGGTCGTGCCCCGAATCATTGTTGTAAAGGCTCCGGATTCCGCCTCGAAGGATTCCGATAGTGGAAAGTGGACCAAACCTTTGTGGTGCGGTTCACCGGAGATTAGGGTGAGGCCTTTGTGGCCGTTGAACCATTGTGTTGGTTCACACCTCTCCAACGAGACGTACTCCCATTCAAGGGAGGAACTCGGGAATACATCCTTGTCATCTCGTGTCTTCACTTCGGTTACTTCTATCCTTATTTATTGCCTTATTATATCTTGCTTAGTTGCTAGCTTGTCATATAGGAAATTCACCTTAGTTGCATATCTAGTGAATTTACCTTTTGTGTCAAGCCTAATTTGAAAAAGAACTAAAATTTGAATTAGCACCTATTCACCCCCCCTCTAGGTGTCATACCGATCCTTTCAGCAAGCCAGGCATCCGTATGTTCTTTGCATGCGATATCGTTTTCCTGGACGGTTCTCTCCCAAGGTAACTTTGGAGTAGGCGGCGGTGTTTTCTGCTTTCTAGGTTTCTTCCTAACAGGAGAACCAGACTGGCGCCTACTCGAGAGCGACTTAACATTCTGGCGGACTGGCACAGACTGCGATGACCTCGCGCTAGGAACCCTCTCGGGGGGGGGGGGGGGGGGGGGGCGGTTGGCTTTGCTGTTGAGCTGGATATGGACTCGGGCTGGGGTCCCTATCGGGGAGGTGTGGGCTTTGCTGATGGGGTGGAGATGGACTCCGTCTTTGATCCCTCTCGAGGAAGAGTGGACTTGGCTGGTGAGCTGGACTCCTAGAACGAGGAGTAGACTTTGCTTGTTCTGGAAGGACGATGTATTTCTTGGGCCATAGGGCGAAGGCATGCTTGACGTCTGCCAACGTTTTCTCCTCGTCACCTCCAGGTAACTCAAGTTCCAAGGATTCAAATCCCGGCATAATTTCGTCCGCCCCGACACGAGCGTAGCCATCTGGAATTTGACCACAATGGTAGAGTTCTCCAGGTTGAATTACTAAAGCTTGCCCCACCGCCACCTTCAAAGTTATGTTTCGCATTGCTATATGTAGCTCACAACCTGTAGGCTCTGTGATGTCATCCACTGGGTAGGCACCAACATCGACCTGACGCGTTGAACCAACGCTGCTTCTACGCTGAGATGGGGCGGCATGCGCTTCATGGTCTAATTGGTGCCGCTCCTGAGGTTCCGTTCTTTGCTCCTTCAATGCTTTTATTTCCGCCCGTTGCTCCTTCATTTCACGTTCCAATTGTAATATCCGGTCGGCCTCCTTCTTCTTACCTCTGCTACGGCTTCTATAAGTGTGAGCGGATTCCGGCCACGCAGTCTTAAACGTAGCACCGCCAGGAAAGCCTCGAGCTCGTCCAACATGTTCAGGATTCCCCAGTGCCCGTGTCAGCTCGTCATCCTCTCTATCGGGTTTGAACACACCATTGCGAACATCATTAATTGCTTCTTCAAGCTTCTTTTTTATACGATTAACGAGAACCTTCCATTTTCCCCTTCCAACAATCTCTCCGGTTTTAGGGTCCAACATTGCCCCATGCGCGAACAACCAGAATTTCGACCTCTCGGGCCAGTCAAGTGTCTGTGGACGGACCCCCGATTGAAGCAGTTTTTCTTCATAGGCTAACCACTTAGGAATGGCGCTCTTGTAGCCACCTGTCCCCAATGTATGGTGGTGTTCCTTCAGCCCAGCATTCAATTTATTTATCGTCGATCGGGCCACAGCCATAGGTGATTCCCTATACGCCTTAAACGACGCCCATTCAGATTCTAACTTCTTCCCTTGTGCTCCACTGAAATCTGGCACTTCTTTTGTTTCTACATATTGATTCCATAACTTTTTCTTCCAGTTCCGGAATTGTTCCGCCATCTTAATAAGAGTCCACTTCTTGAGGTTGTCCTTCTTCACTTTAGAGAGATCTGGCGGGAGGGTGAAATGTGACAACATCGTGTTATAGACCAAATCCTTAAGAACTTGGTGGACATAACATGGGTCGTCCACATCTGCGACCGCCGGCTTATTCCATTCGCGTATGCTGATTGGGATCATGTCCCTAACAATAACTCCAGCTTGACTTATAAATTTGTTGCGGTTCTGTTTTGGTTCGAGCGGTTCGCCAAAATCAGCAATTTCCTCAATCGGTAACTTTGGATCCTCGCTCGTCATTCTTTTTGCCTTGCCTCGAGGAGCACATGGTGGCTGCTTTTTTGCAAATTTGCTCGATCCGGATGGCTAAAAGAAAAATAAGTCATTAATAAATGCAACATAAATCAATTAATGCATGTAGTTAACAACAACATATCGCCATATTTATTATAAACACATATACACCTCTCCGCCGGAGTTTGCTATCACCACATCAAAGTCTTGTGACTCGATTCCAAAGTCGTTCAAAAATTGGTCGAAATCATAATCATCTACATCTCCTCCAGCTCGGGCATCATTAAAAATAAGTTGTTCCATTTGGTCTTCCATCTCTTCGTCTCGTTGAAATTGTGCTTCTTCTATCTGTTCGTCTCGCAAGTGCTCCATAGCTCAAATGTACCTGCAATCAATCAAATTTGCAATCAAGTTTAGATTTATTCTAAAAAAGATACAAGTATGCAATCCTATAAATTACAAGAATATGAATATTGGGTTGAATGATTGTTTAAAATATTCTATAAATTACAACGTACCTGTTTGCTACTCAAGCATGTCAAACTAATGCACCCAAGTGTAACTCTCATAAATAAAACTGGGAGGAAGCAGCTGATACAACTGGGTCATATATATTATATATATTACAATCATCTCAATTTGCATATCTAACACACAAAAGGTCTAAGATTTAATTTCAGACCTCGGCTAACTCACATCACAGTTCAAACAAATATCTGCAACCCAAATTCCATACACATAATGAAGGCAATATCTCATCTTCAGACCTCAAGTTCTCCAACAACTAAAATAGCTTTAAATTCCATCAGCTTTATATACATGTTGTAGACATATCGAGGAATCTAGAATTCAATCTCATATTTTTTTAACAAAATAGCATAATGTTAACTACAAATAGTTCGGATTTTCTTTACTACTGGATCATATAGGCATGTCTTTTACACCTGAAATCGAGGCAACGACGAGGAGGAGCGGCACAACCTCAGCAAGGAGGAGGAGGTGGGAAGCACGGCCTCGGCAAGGAGGAGGAGGTGGGCAGCACGACCTCCGAGCAAGGAGGAGGTCGGGCGGCGCGGACCGGCGAGCAGCACCTCGGGCGGGCAGCACCTCGGGCGCGAGGAGGAGGAGGTCGGGCGGCGCAACACCTCGGGCGCGTGGAGGAGGAGGTGGGCAGCACGGCGAGCGCGGACGGCGGCGCGGACGAGGACGAGGAGGAGCTCGGGCGGCGCGGACGGCGAGCAGCACCTCGGGCGGGCAGAGGCGCGAGGAGGAGGAGGTCGGGCGGGCGGCACAGACCGGCGAGCAGCACCTCGGGCGGGCAGAGGCGCGAGGAGGAGGAGGTCGGGCTGCACAGCTTCAGACCGACGAGGAGGAGGTCGGGCGGCGCGGACGGCGAGCAGCACGCGCGGCGGAGAGGAAAGGGCGGCGGCGCCGGAGATAGCTAGGGTTTCAGAATGGAGAATTTGGGGAAGAATGGGGAAAAAATTGGCCGCGACACACTAAGTGTCGCGGGAAGGACCTTTAGTCGCGGTTCCAGCCCCGAATTGTTTTGTTTCATTTGCTTCTTTTTTTTTATACTGGTTTTTCTTTTTGTTTTCTTTTATTTACTTTGGTTTACTTATTTTTTGAATTGTTTTGTTTCTAGTTTATTTTTCTGTTTAGCTTTATATTCTTTCATTTTCCATTTTTTGATTTATTTTTGTTTGGTATCTAGTTTTCATAAATATCATTTTCCTTTTTTTAAGTGCAAAAAATAAGGTTTTTTGTGAAGTAAGTACATAAAATATGATTCCAAATGGCACCCAACTATTTTTCACTAAGAGTGGTGCACACATGATGGATGATCCCAAGTTTGAGTTTTTTCTTAGAATTATAGCTAATTTTCCCTAGTTAATTGAGTTTATGTTGATTTATCGAAAGTAATTCAAATTTGAACTGCAACTATTTGATAGTTTGGTCTGAAACTTTTGGAAAAATCATTTTAAGGTACACAACTAGTGGTTATATCACAGAAACATTGATAGTTCTAGAAAATATCACCTCTTCCGATGATTAGTCGTAGCGACCGTTTTGATCGTTTTTAAGAAAAAATGTAATAAAGTGATAAACACCTCAAAAAATAAAATCCTTTGGCATGGGCTCCTTATATGTGTACTAGTTGCTATGAAAAATGATAAACTTGATTTTTACCAATATTTGCAAAAAAAGTATTCACAAAAAGGTCTATCATGTATGAACATCTAGAAGTTTCAAGCCAAATGACCAAGTTATGATCATTTCGACGACATAGTTTGTGATAAAGATCTCATACTCCACACATAGGTGCATATTGGTATATTAAACAACCATGCCAAAGGGATTCTTCAAATTATTTTCATAAATATCATTTTCCTTTTTTTGAGTGCAAAAAATGAGGTTTTTTGTGAAGTGAGTACAGAAAATATGATTCCAAATGGCACCCAACTATTTTTCACTAAGAGTGGTGCACATATGATGGATGGTCCCCAAGTATGAGTTTTTTCTTACAATTCTAACTAATTTCCCCTAGTTAATTGAGTTTATGTTGATTTATCGAAAGTAATTCAAATTTGAACTACAACTATTTGATAGTTTGGTCTGAAACTTTTGGAAAAATCATTTTAAGGTACACAACTAGTGGTTATATCACAGCAACATTGATAGTTCTAGAAAATATCACCTCTTCCGATGATTAGTCGTAGCGACCGTTTTGATCGTTTTTAAGAAAAAATGTAATAAAGTGATAAACACCTCAAAAAATCAAATCCTTTGGCATGGGCTCCTTATATGTGTACTAGTTGCTAGAAAAAATGATAAACTTGATTTTTGCCTACATTTGCAAAAAAAGTCTTCACAAAAAGGTCTTTCATGTATGAACATCTAGAAGTTTCAAGCCAAATGACCAAGTTATGGTCATTTCGATGACATAGTTTGTGATAAAGATCTCATACTCCACACATAGGTGCATATTGGTATATTAAACAACCATGCCAAAGGGATTCTTCAAATTATTTTCATAAATATCATTTTCCTTTTTTTGAGTGCAAAAAATGAGGTTTTTTGTGAAGTGAGTACAAAAAATATGATTCCAAATGGCACCCAACTATTTTTCACTAAGATTGGTGCAAATATGATGGATGATCCCCAAGTATGAGTTTTTTCTTACAATTCTAACTAATTTCACCTAGTTAATTGAGTTTATGTTGATTTATCGAAAGTAATTCAAATTTGAACTACAATTATTTGATAGTTTGGTCTGAAACTTTTGGAAAAATCATTTTAAGGTACACAACTAGTGGTTATACCACAGAAACATTGATAGTTCTAGAAAATATCACCTCTTCCGATGATTAGTCGTAGCGACCCTTTTGATCGTTTTTAAGAAAAAATGTAATAAAGTGATAAACACCTCAAAAAATCAAATCCTTTGGCATGGGCTCCTTATATGTGTACTAGTTGCTAGGAAAAATGATAAACACCTCAAAAAATCAAATCCTTGAACATCTAGAAGTTTCAAGCCAAATGACCAAGTTATGGTCATTTCAAGCCAAGCCAAATGACCGTGGCAAGACATCTCTGATGATCTACAACCGTCCGACAAGACATCTCTGATGATATGCAACCGTTTGAAACGGTCGCATATCATCAGAGACGTCTTGCCGCTGGTTGCCCAGAGATGCCTCTGCCGAGGGGAGGGTTCACCTTCAGCCTTCACTGAGTGCTCTCTGCTACCCGTCTGCTGCCAAACAAACTACAATGAGTAGACACTGAGTGCTGAACATGTCCGGGAGGGGGGATATATATAAGGTACGTGTGCTTCTTTAGTCCCGGTTGGTAACAACAACCGAGTCATGTGGGTCACGAAGTGGTCGTCATACTGCTGATCCAACAGCTCAGAATCTCTCAAAAGAAACACAACTCAGATCCAACGTCTCACAAGCACTAGAAAGAAACACACGATCCATGTGCTTCTTTAGTCTCGGTTGGTAACACCAACCGAGACTAAAGAAGCACATGGATCGTGTGTTTCTTTAAAGCACTTGTGAGCCGTTGGATGAAGAGATGTGTTTCTTTTGAGAGATTCTGAGCTGTTGGATGGGCACTATCATGACCAGTTCGTGAGTCACATGACCTATATATAGCCCCCTCTTGAACATGTTCGGCAGTCATTGTCTCCTCATTCTACTTCATCGACAGAATACAAAGCATTCGGATTCCCTGCATACGTCCAACGGTGCATTTCATATGCAGGCACTCACGAGCCACCGCTGGGCTGTATGCAGGTGAAATCGTGTGTTTTGTTCCATGCATCTACAAAATACTTCAGTTCACTTGTTCGTCTGATACAAAGCATTCGGATATTACACATCAACAATAATATCCCTCTCTAGTGTTTACTTGTTCTTCCGATTGCGCCGTAACCACGAACAATCTTTTTCATTTAACTTGATACTTGGATCAGTGTTGACTTTAAAGGGCGGAATGTCATGAAACTTATCGTAATCTTCTGACATGTCTGTCTTGTCCTCCACTCCCACAATGACTCTTTTCCCTGAAAGAACTATGTGGCGCTTTGGCTCATCGTATGATGTACTCGCTTGCTTATCTTTTCTTTTTTTCGGTAGGGTAGACATGTCTTTCACATAGAAAACCTGAGCAACTTCACTGGCTAGGACGAATGGTTCATTCTCGTACGAAAGATTGTTGAGATCCACTGTAGTCATTCCGTATCGTGGGTCTACCTCTACCCCGCCTCGTAGGTTGAACCATTTGCACTTGAACAAAGGGACCTTAAAAGTAGGTCCATAGTCAAGTTCCCATATCTCCTCTATGTAACCATAATATGTGTCCTTTGTCCCGTTGCAGTTTGTTGCATCAAAGCGTACTCCACTGTTTTGGTTGGTGCTCTTTTTATCTTGTTTGGCTGTGTAAAATATATTTCCATTTATCTCGTACACTTGAAAAGTCAATATAGTTGTAGCTGGTGATGTGGCCAACAAGTATAGCTGTTCTTCAACATTGGTGTCATTAATGAGACGTCTTTTTAACCAACTGCTGAAAGTCTTCATGTGTTCTCCATCAATACAATCTTCAGATTTCTCCGGGTACTTGGAGCGTAAAACATTCTTGTGTTCCTCGACATACGGACCCACCAAACTGGAATTATGTAGAACAGTGTCGTGTGCTTGAGTGAAAGAATCCCCGTCTTGACATATTGTTGCTTTCTTTCCAAGGGTGCCTTTTCCATGCAGTCTCCCCTCATGACGTGATTCAGGAACACCGATCGGCTTCAGATCAGGAATAAAATCTACACAAAACTCAATGACCTCCTCTGTTCCATAACCCTTGACGATGCTTCCTTCTGGCCTAGCCCGGTTATGCACATATTTTTTTAAGACTCCCATGAACCTCTCAAAGATGAACATGTTGTGTAAAAATACAGGACCGAGAACAGAAATCTCTTCGACTAGGTGGACTACAAGGTGCGTCATAATATTGAAGAAGGTTGGTGGGAACACCAACTCGAAGCTGACAAGACATTGGACCACATCCTTCTCTAAATTTTTTAGAGTTAGTGGATTGATGACCTTCTGAGAAATTGCATTGAGAAATGCACATAGCTTCACAATGGGTTCTCGAACATTTTCCGGTAGAAGCCCTCTCAATGCAACCGAAGTAATTGTGTCATAATCACGTGACAGTCATGAGACTTTAGATTCTGAAATTTTTGCTCTGCCATGTTTATTATTCCTTTTATATTTGATGAGAAGCCAGATGGAACCTTCATACTGCGAAGGCACTCAAAAAATATTTTCTTCTCTTCTTTAGTAAGAGCGTAGCTTGCAGGACCTGGCTGATTCTCTGAATGAGTATCGTGTCGATGCATCTCTTCGCTCATACGTTGATGGGTCTGCCTTCCTTTCGGTGTACCTTTTTTTGACTTCCCATCTTTTGACTTCCCATACACGCCTAAGAAGTTTAGCAAATTGCAACAAATGTTCTTTGTCACGTGCATCACGTCGATTGCAGAGTGAATCTCTAGCATTATCCAATATGGCAGCTCCCAAAATATAGATTTCTTCTTCCACATGGGTACGTGGTTGTTTGCGTCATTCGGAACAGTGAGACCGCCAGGACCCTTTCCAAAGATTACATTTAAATCCTTGACCATATCATGTGTAGCAGAACTAGAAGGGCGGGTAGGCCTCGGCCGATGATCTGCCTCACATTTGTAATGCTTGCCTTTCTTCCTTAACGGATGCTTGGGTACAAGAAACCGACGATGACCTAGGTACACATTCTTGTTACCTAAATGTATACTATCAGTCTCAGCTAAACAGTGCGTGCATGCATTGTATCCCTTGTTTGACTGTCCTGAAATGTTGCCTAGAGCATGCCAATCATTGATGGTTACAAAAAGCAAAGCTCGTAGATCAAATTCCTCCAGTTTGTGCTCATCCCACACACGTACACCTTCCTCACACCACAACTGCAAAAGTTCTTCAACTAATGGCCTGAGGTACACATCAATGTCGTTGACAGGTTGCTTCGGGCCTTGAATGAGCACGGGCATCATAATGTACTTCCGCTTCATGCACAGCCAAGGAGGAAGGTTATAAATACATAGAGTCACGGGCCAAGTGCTGTGACTGGAGCTCTGCTCTCCAAAAGGATTAAAGCCATCTGTACTTAGGCCAAATCTTAAGTTCCTTGCGTCATCTGAAAATGTCGGGAACTCTCTGTCAATTTTTCTCCACTGGGACCCATCCGCGGGGTGTCTCAACATCAAGTCTTTTTTACGATCTTCTTTGTGCCAACGCAACAACTTGGCATGCTCTCTATTGCTGAACAAACGTTTCAACCGTGGTATTATAGGAGCATACCACATCACCTTTGCAGGAATCCTCTTCCTGGGGCGCGGCTCGCCCTCAACATCACCAGGGTCATCTCGCCCGATCTTATACCGCAAAGCACCGCATACAGGACATGCATTCAATTTTTCGTGCTCACCGCGGTAGAGGATGCAATCATTAATGCAAGCGTGTATCTTATGCACCTCTAATCCTAGAGGGCATACCACCTTCTTTGCTTCATACGTACTAGACGGCAATTCGTTATCCTTTGGAAGCATCTTCTTAACTATTTTTAACAAATTTTCAAATCCTTGTCAGAAGTACCATTTTCTGCCTTTCATTGCAACAATTCAAGTGTGGTACCTAGCTTTTTCTGGTCATTTTGACAAGTTGGGTACAACAATTTGGCGTGATCAGCTAACATACGCTCCAACTTCAACCTTTCGTTTTCACTTCCACAGTCCATTTGTGCATCACGAATGGCCCGACGAAGATCATCGTCGGGCTCATCAATAATGGGATCTTCTTCAGTTTCGTCTTCTCCCATTGTAGTATCACTGAACCAAGGATACTTGTCATTATCCTCCTCTTCTTCATTTTCTTCCATGATAACCCCTGTTTCTCCGTGCTTGGTCCAACAATAATAACCAGGCATAAAACCATTATGCAAGAGGTGTGAGTGAATGACTTTTGAGGTAGAGTGATCACTCATATTCTTGCAGGCACTACATGGACAACGAATAAAACCGTTCTTCGGCTTGTTTGCCTTAGCCATATGGAGAAAATTATGCATGCCATCAATGAACTCAGGACAACATCGGTCACCGTACATCCATTGTCGGTTCATCTGTATTACATAAAAGTATATCAAACCCCATTATTACACTACTGTCATAAATAATATGTAAGAGCAAATTAATTAATACAATGTCATCCATTAAAATAAGAGTAGAGTATTGACAAGCGGTAATACATAGTTCTCATAAAACATACATTAACTGAAACAAATATAAAAATTATCTAAAGAATTTAAATCCAACAACAAATGCGATCAAAATCGCAACTAAGGTAAATACTGAACCCACAGCATAATGATACCAAGCCTCCCGATTAATGGCATATTTTCTAATCCTTTTTATCTTCAAGCGCATTGCATCCATCTTGATCTCGTTACCATCGACCACGTCGGCAAGTTTGAGCTCTAATTTCATCTTATCTTCTAAGCATTGAAGATAAAGAGCTTCACTTCTTTTCAATTTTACTTTCAAATCATTGTTTTCTTTATCCAAAAGCTCGACAATAGGGTCAGGTTCAATTTCTGGTTCAACTACCTCCTAGATAAAAATAATTCTATGTCAAGTTGGTCGCCATAATTGCCAGAAACATAGAATGAAATAAATAGTTTTGAAAATATACCACATCCGAATCATAGACCGGACGAGGACCGACGGGGACGGATATCAGAACCATGACACTATACATATAATACAAGTTAGAAAATTATACAAGTAGTAACTATGCATCTAAATCATAAAAGCTATGTTTTTAAAATAAAATAAAATAAAATATAGAGGCTCACCGAGGTGGTGACGGGACGGCGCGGGCGATCGACGTCGATAAGGCTCCTCACCACACTAAAACACATAAATCATTATTTTAGTTTGAGAACAAATTGCACATATACACAAATGAGATCATAACTTAGGCATTACATCGAACACCTTGCTTGCACAAAAAAATTGAAATGAGCAAAATGAGCTAAATAAGCAATGCCGGAAAGAGGATGAAGAGGCTAACCGTGGGGTGGCTTCAATCTTGCCAAATGGTGTAAAATATTATGGATTATCTAGTCTTGGGGAGAGGAAATGGAGAAGAAATGGAGAGGAAATGATTTTGAGCTCGGGCTCGGTGGGAAAAATGGAGTGAGCAGGGGTTGAAGAAGCTGATAAAGTGAGAATCTTTAGTCCCTGTTTGTGTTAAAACCGGGACTAAAGGTCTCTGGCGCTGGGGCCCGCCTCTGCTGCCCCATGCGGTGAACCTTTAGTCCCGGTTCGTAACACGAACCGGGACTAAAGGTCCCTCACAGATTCAGCGGTGTGGCTCTCACCCCTTTAGTCTGGGTTCAAAAAATGAACCGAGACTAAAGGGGTGAACCAAAGGCTCGTTTTCTACTAGTGGAAAGAAGCCAAAAATGTGTGAACATTCACCCATACTTGTAGGCAATAGATTTATGTCCAACCATCTCAATTGCTCTCTTATCCAATAAATACACCACCTCAATCTAATCCTGAACCATATATTACCCACCTCGTCATTGCCATACTCCCAGCATTGTCCTGTTTAACCACCCTTCTCTACCTGTATCGCTGTCATTCTTGCTTTTGCAAGCGATTTGTGTGGTAGCGATGTCGCTTCCCAAGTCTAGCTGTATGGTCGTGTATTTTACACATCCCGTGTAAGTAAGGTGTGAGGTTTACCATCAAGGGGAATACGGCAGTGTCATAGATTGGCTACGGAGACGACATCTTTACAAGTGCTTCTCCGTGGAGGCATCGCTTCTTTCGGGCAATGAACAAACAAGAGGTGGGATTACCATGCTTTAGCAAGATTGACCATAAGATAAAATGCAACTTACATAGCTTACTTTATATTGCAAATCTAAATCTCAAAAGTAATCAAATATTAGGGCAACCATGAGCCCCACTACATCGTGGAACTATACTTTGGGATCCTACATAATGTCTCGCCACGTCCCGTGACTTTTGCCAGTGTCTCCGTCGTTTGTAGAGTATGCCGCCACATCGTGAATGCTCTCGGTTTTCCCCACTGGTGGATCTAATCAAGGCAATGCACCTTTTTCACTTGGAAACCAATAAGAAAGGAATTCAAATCATTGTTCAATACATAATCTTTCTCTTTTAGAAAGGTGAAACTTCCTTCCAACACGATTTTCCTTTTACGTTGATATATTTGAATTGGTTTTTTCATTCAACACTACTATTGCAAAGAACAAAATATCGATGTTTCTGCTTGCTTTCAAGCACTGCCACTTTACGTGTGCATTGTGATGCAGTCGGTCAAGTATTGACACGTGTACCGTGGTACATCCCTCACCATTGGTTTCTTCCACATGTTTGACGTCCTCCCTCGCCCATTCGTGCATGTCAGTGACACGGCCGGCTTTCTCCTTCAAGTGACTCAATGAAAAAAGATGGACATTCATCGAATGTCGACACAACAATATCCTCCTCCATACGTGATAGACGCTGGTTTCATGCATGGCACCCCATGACCGGGTAATTATCCTTATGGGGAATATAATGAGAATTGAGAGGAGCAGTAACAACTCTGCTATTAACACTTTGTTGTATTTTAATGCATTACAACCAATGTTATGTACGGAGTATTTATATTCATTTGATCTATGGTTATTCTAAAAATACAACTAACATATTCCTTTTTTTTTTGTCTCCAATGAGCCGAAAACCTGAATCAATAGCGTCACCGGTTTGGTTACAGATTCGCTTTTTGCACTATGTCTATAAGTAATAAAGCTCCCTTTAACCAAAAAATATAGCTTTTGGCTATAATTGGATTTCAAGGTCAATCATTAACACAGTGAGGAACAAAAAGTCAAAGTAGCACAATAGGTTGCTGCTGAAACATGCAACTAGGCCCTGGAATGTATCAAGAAGCTCCCATGTTGGATGAACAAAAATGTACAGTACAGGTCTTGTGTGTAACTGGATAATACAGAGTAGAAGTGCAAAACGCAAGCTGCTATGCTGTGCGGGCGAAATTTAAATGTCTCGATCGATGGTCGTGTAAAATTTCGGACGAACAGCACGAACTGGCATGCACTCTCTGCATCATCGATCCGCAGGCTGCTATGCTGATTTGTATTTACAAATATATTGTGTATAATCTTCTAGACCTACTGGATACAATTCTTGCTTCATTAGAACATGGGGCTGAGCTCCTGGATTAACTTCATGGTGTTGGGTGAGAAGAAGAAGCCGCCGGGAGAAATGAGCTGCCCGGCCGCCATGGGCGGCGTCTCACGGTGCTGCCCGAGAGTGAGCAGCAACGGGTCTCCTCCTCCGAGTCCCTCCTCCACCGGCGCCGGAGCTACGTGGACGTGATCGTAGCTAGGCAACGGCGCCGACGCCGGCAGCTTGCCCGTTAGCCGCTGAACGACGGCCATGAACTCGTGCGGCCGTGCGTGCACGACCTTGGGCGTGTGCTCGTACACGATCACCGGCGCGGCGCCACCACCAGCACCGTGGCTCTTCTTGGTCGACGTCGACGAGACCTTCAGCGCCTGCGGCCGCGGGCCCCGGAGGCCTCCTCTCTTGGAGGGAGAAGACACGGCCATAGTCATCGCAGTCATGGCAGCTCGATCGTACTTCCTCAATTGCTCGCCGAAGAATGATTGAAGATTTGAAGTTATCTGTCTTTGCTAGCTATGGTGTGGCCATGGAGTGCAGGAGGTTTTATAGAGCGGAGACTGGGGCGATACTGGCCGGCCGGCCGACCGGCGACGAATTGAAGGAGAGCTGACATATGATGCGATGGGCGCGAATGTCTGGCTGTGTGAGAACAGGGCGAAAAGTCGTCGGTCAAGTACGGCAGATGACTGTTGACATTTTTTTTGTGACGGAAAAGCGAGGGTTAGGTTAGAAATTCGTGGCTAGTTAGTAGTGCTCGTGTTGACCAATCGTTATTAACCTAATCAAGGTTGCTTCCAAGTTTAATCGAGGCGTTCAAACCTACTTTTAAAGACCTTTTCTAGCCTGTAGGAGTATTGGTCTTCTTTGGCCGACTCGCATGGCGCCAATTTGCCTTTTTCAGTGACACTTAACAAAGTAGCACCATCATAGGGCTTCAAAAGTGCTCTCAAATTTGTGTCGGTACATAACTGGTCTATAAATCGTCGAAATGTTTTATGGGTAACTCGATCAACATGGATATTGGCCTTATGTTGAAATCAATTTGGAAGTATTTCAAGGTGCGGCCAGGTAGATTCAAATTTGTGTCGGTACGATCTATGTGACTCTTGAGTTGTAATTTTTAAATGATGAAGTGTGCAATAAAGATGATAGTGTGCATCAACAAATTCAAAAGTCGAGGGAAGGGGGTGTTATACTCTCCTTTGTGAGAAGAAGGATAAGGATCCCTAGAGCTTCTCAATATGGGTGTCAACCCTTGAGGGGTCCCTGTTCTAGAATAGTATCTACAAAATCAAACACTTCTTCAAACTCGGAGCTTGACATCATGTGCATGCGCAAGATTATACATTCTAGATGGTTGGATTGGCAGAGACTCTCAAGTCTCAAGGATAGTTATCCAATTATCTCTAGCATCTACTTTAATTATACTTGATATGGCCATGTAAAATAGGAATGTCATCTTTTGGTTCCTCGAAATCACCATATCTAGGAATGGCATCTTTTCATTCCTAGAAATTTTGTGTAGCTTTATTGTCAAGTCTCCTTACATTATGATGAGCCAAAGGTACTCATTGATGTTTGTTGTTCAGAGATTTGTGACAGGCGGCAACAATTTATACTTTTTTTTGCAACCATACCAAATTTATGTGGAGTAGGGTGAGGGAGATTCTTAAATGCAACATTTTTTTCTTGCTTATTTATTTGTACCAATGCAAGGATTAGAAGCCTATTCCTCCCGCCACATTATATCAATCTTGTTTGTTGCTCACGTCATTTTGTTTACAAAGAGCGCCCCAAAGGGCCTAGATATAATAACTAGCACAACCGAGAGTATAAATTATAAAATGAACTAGCAAAAATACAGAAATGTCGGAAAACATTTCCGGTGTGCATGGCCGCCCAATGGCCGGCGTTTTTTTTTAAATGAGGTATGACATAGACCTTTTTACATCATCATTGAACAGTGAGAGTTCACCATCCAAGTTATTACAGATCAAGGGATCAGATAAGCCTGATACATGAATCCATCATCTTAAAAAAACAGGGATCGCCAATCTCTAGATTTGTACATCTAGGCTCAAAGGAAGCCGAAGTCAGTCTAGGTAGCTGAGATGACCGAATTGCCTCTTTTGACAAACGACAAGGGCTTACTTTCTTCGAGTTAGACCATGGATGCATGGTCGCTCCTCGACAATTATTTGTCAACGGACTGAGTACGTAGGTGCCGGTGCCGCTTCTTGAGCAGTTTGAGATCGATCGACTGATTGGGCGGTCAAATAACACACGCGACATCTATAGAAACTTGAGAAGACCAGTGACCAGGAAGCAGGAATAGTACCGGAAGAACGTTTCCAACGAGGAAGTCAACCCATCTCGCGCTGCATGGAAAACACCCATCGTTTTCAGACTTCGGCCGGCATCCTGTTGCCTTCCCTTGTGGCATCATCCGTTTGCTTGTCCCAAATGGACTAGTCTACAAGTGCATTAATCACTGATTGCATCCGTAAGCAATAAGTCCCTACTCTGATGGAAAAGGCATGACCGAGAACTGAGGCATAGCCCGGATGGTCAAGAGGTGCTGTACCTCTCTGCGCCCGCGAGGTCTTGAGTTCGAGCGCCAGCGCCCGCTTCCTCGTGCGTACTCACCGAATTTCTTCTAACTAAGTTGTTTGGAGGGCTGTCTAACCCTTCAAACCGCATTTTTTTAAAAGGCATGACCATGGCCGAATCCAATCAGTGATCGTGACCACATATTAGTGATTACTTACGTGATGAACAACATGTTTGTCTAGCATGCATATTAGACAATCAATTCTAGCAATCAAAATATTTATCCATTAAGTTTTGGACATCTTCTAATGCTAGCTCCTTTCCGGTCACTTTCTAGGCCAACTGTTTTGGAGTTAACTTATTTCATCCACCAACTCATGTTTCACCTTTTTAAATATTATGTCTAGCTATTGTGGACTTAAGTTATGCCATGCGCCTACTCGCAATCTTTATATACAACAAGTTTTTATGTTCGGGGTGAGAATGGGATGTAAAAACGCTCAGGAAAAAAGAACGAGATGTAAAAATAAAGATAAATTATGATGTAATTCATGGCTCTGGGAGACGGAACGGAAACCGATGTCAGTCTAGTTGAGATGACCGAATTACCTCTTTTGACAAATGACAAGGGCTTACTTTCTGCGACTTAGACCATGGATGCATGGTCGCTTCTCGACCTATATTTGTCCATGGACTGAGTACGTAGCAGCTTGAGAGAGCATTTCTCAATTCTCATCGATTTATTGGGCGGTCAAATAACACACGTGGGCGAGACGACAAATTGGTGTCATCTAAGATCTAACGACGTTTCTCCAACTAGCGCTAGTGCATGGAAACTTGAGAAGACCACATGAATAATACCAGAAAGGTTTCCTAGGAAGAATCCGTTCATTATTTTTAGACTAGCGCGGCCGGTGGGCAGTTACCTTGTGGAATTATATCGTTTTCTTGTTACGTCCAGCTAGTGGTACAAGCGCATTGATTAAGCAGCAAAGACGGCGCCGGCCGGCTAACCCATGGCCATTATATATGTGAGGTCGAGAACACATGGAATTTACATGACAGCGCTATATGTATTGGTATTATGTGTCCACAACTTTGTATTATTTGGGGCTAGTCATATCAGCGATCTAATTGTGCCAACAAGTTAAGAAAGCCCATCAGTTTTGCTAAAGAGGGAATCTAAGTTATAGAAGGTTGAAGGATCAAAATAAAAGAAAATTCTCTCTTTTTTACGTGCATCTCGATAATTCAACTCCATGCTAGAAAGTCATACCAGATTTTGTAGCCGATCAACTATGAACAAATGTGTCGAGCCACAACTAGAGGCAGAGGGCAACACTCGTCCGTAGAAGAACACCACATGGTTAGGAAAGTGAGAACAGCACTCCGTTTAGCCGCTCGTATAGTATTAGCTATATGCATATCTTTACTTTCGGACCTCAGCCTTAAGCATAGCAACCTCATCTAATGTATACAGGTGAGGATGAGCTGAGTATTTTGTTAGCCAATATATGTGCCGATGCTTCTATGGTTTTCCCAACGCCTCCAATTCCAAATGTGTTTGTTACACATATTACGCAATATGATTGTCATCATGCTCAAGCTTTCGCATATTATGCTAACTAGGATAATGTCTTAATTTGGGTGATGGTTGTAGAAATTCTCACAACATGATGCTAGTGCGCCACCTTGTACCACATAGGAAAAAAGCGAGAAACAAGAAAGGAAGTAATATTCGGAACCTCACCCGGGGTATATGGTTGTATATAAAGGGGTGAGGGTAGGCACATGTATAACTTAAGTCCAAAGTAGGCTTGACATAATATTAAAAAGGTGAAATATGAGTTGGTGGATGAAATAAGTTAACACCAAAAAAATTAGTCTATAAAGCGGCATGAAATGAGCTAGCATTATAGGATGTCCAAAACTTAATGGATAAATGAATATTTTGGTTGCTACAGTTGATTTTGTAATATTCTCGAAAAGAATGTTGTTCACGACTATTGGTGCTAGAAAAGCATGTGGTTCATTGTTCAAAAACCACCTAGCTTTACAGATTTGGTCCGCGTCGCTCCTAGGGGAGTGGGACTAGAAAAACCCTAGCCGCAAGTCCAGTCTCCCTCTCCTCTATCCTTATTGTCGCTCCCGCTGTGGGGACCTCTGGCCCAGCATGCGGTTGTCAACCTAGACGACATCGCTTTTGGCGGAACTTGGAACCAGGACCGCGGCCCAAGAACCTTTTTGTGGTGGCATGGCTACATTATAGTACATTGGCTGTTAGGGTCGCACGGTTGCCGCTTGCGGACTTGTCCAATGATAGCTATGCCCGATGTGCATCGGCGGCAAGAATATCAAATGTGAATATTCCAGCCATAGCGGTCGTGGTGACTCATGGTACTGAGCGTTGTGCCTTCATACGAGCCGGGATATTAGAGTTTCTTGTTGTTCCAACCTGCAATTTGGGGCTGGTGACTCGTCGCGGCTATAACTGCGCATAGTTCCTCTTTTATCAAATATGTTGTCTGACGTTGATGAGAACGACATGGTTCTGCCGGACGACCCCTTACCATGGTTTTCAGCCATGACTGTCACACTTATCGTCTCCGTTAACAAGATCGTACGTGATTTTTTTGTTCACTTGGGTTCATCACTTTAGAATTGTGTGGGGGCATAAGTCTGTGTTCGATAAGATATAAAGCGCTGACGGAATACTCTCTATTTTTTCATGATATTGCTTTTTTTGCATAGCTTAAGTATAATTTGTATCTTCGTAATATTAATATAATACCCATTAAAAAAGGGACATCCATTTCTGATAGCTGTTCAGATTCCATGGGTCTATGAGATCAATGAAATTATGAGTTGAACGTCCGTTTCTTAGAACAACTGTATCAGACTCCCTAAATATTGAGCATCCAGAAGTGGTTTAAGGGATCCTCTATAAACAATGTAGGTTCTGGAGGTGGTGTGCAAAGCCAGAGTCCCTAAAACTATGGACTGGAGATTTTTGCCTCCCGAGCTCCAGTGCTCCCTTCTATTTAAAATATTCAAAACTCATATTTATAAGTTCCAAAAAAGTTCTGAAAATAATCCGGAGGTAGCCAATGATTTGACCCAAGAACATGCAAAATACCAACTTATAATACATTGTACTTTGAGCTTCAAAAAAATGACAAAGGGTATATATTTTCAAATCTCTAAGTTTCATCAGATTTTTTATTTGTGTGTGGCTAAAAAATATAAAGTATCCCAAACTGAAATTTTGCATGTTCATGAGATATATCATTGGTTACATCTGTATTATTTTCAGAATTTTTTAACATCCATAAATATGATTTTTATATTTTCTGTTAAACACGGGCAGCACTAGAACTCGGAAGCCAAATCACTTTAGTCTATTATTATTTTTATATATTTCTCATATTTGATCACACCAACCTCCATATAAGGTACAAATTTAACCAAAATGTTTTTAGGATCAGACCAAACACAATAACATGACAAATTCATATTTCTACTCCTTTTAATTGAAAATTAGATTGATTTAGGAGGGATAAACCAAATACAAAGACAATCAACAATACATAATCAAAGTTGCACATCAAAATAAACCCAAACAACCGTCTAACCGTAAATCATCCAAACATATCCATGATGAAAATTAATAATATATCATCTGAGACCTCACACGAACCTGAGGCTATAATAATCATAGTGATCGATCTCGTTTTATATAATCATGTTGTGGAGGATCCCACTACATGACATGATATTTACTATGGTATTCTTACCCTAAGAGCGAGATATGGTCCAAACACAATTATAAACCGACCTTACAAGTCTTGAGCCTTGGCTAGTGGACATTTTTCTTACCTCCAGAGTTAGGAATTTTCATCACATGGGTGGACTGTTGACCAGGCAAGGCAGGTTTCATCAACATATAGTACTCTCGGTTCACTTCTATAAGACACACTAGCTAGCGATTCCTTTTTTGCCACATACATATCAAAATGAGTGAATCATGACTTATTTTGTACATAAATTCACTCATATTAGTACGTGTGTGGTTAAAATGGAATGGCTAACTAGTGTGCCTTCTAAAAGTGAATGGAGTATCACATATCATGGTCATGGTCATTGACCCTGAAGTTGCACGACCCGTTCGCTAGCCTTGCAAACACACGCGATCTTTGCAAGAGAATGTTGCCATTGTGAGGGCCTCACATCCCAAAGTAGCAATCCCAGATCATATTGGTCCTCCGAGCCACGAATTAGAAGAATTATGGTATGACAATGGGTATATGTCCAGTAAATTCATCATGCATGCCATGTGGCAAGACACACCTTTCACCTTCAATACATGCAATGGCTGCTCCCAAGCATCACGACCACCCCTTATATTGCAAACGCCTTGCGGTATCCGCTACGTTGAGTGCCCTGGCCTCTGAGATACACTGATCCTCCGAAGACACTGATCACAAACTCGGTAAATTTACTGACGTACTCCCTCCGTATCAAAATGTAAGATATTTTACTCTTTTTTTAGCCATATGTATCTAGACATCTTTAAATGCAAGATTCATGTGAATCTTACACTAAAACATGGGTAGATACATATGGTCAAAAAAAGAGTAAACCATGTTATATTTTGACACGAAGGGAGTACGTAAGTATGTTCTTGAGAGTGGAGCACTCCCCCAACTCCGCACGAACTGGCATTCTGTGCACCGACCCAGTTGATTTGTATTCATATATGAATATATTGCAACTAATCTCCTTTAACGACCCAATATGATTCCTGGTGTGTATTAGAACATGCGGCTGAGCTCCTGATCGAATGGACTGCATGATGTTGGGAGAGCAGAAGAAGCCGAATGGGGACATGAGAAGCAACGGTCTCCTCCACCGGCGGTTGCCCGTTAGCTGCTGAGCGACGGCCATGCATGAACTCGTGCGGCCGTGGGCTCGTAGACTGGCGGGCCGGCCTGCCGGCCGGCATGTGAGGAATTGAAAGAGAGGTGACATATGCGATATGGTAGTGCAGGGCCGGGCCAAGGGGTGTGCGGAGTGTGCCCACCGCACTGGGGCCCATATTTCAATACACACAAACAATACTCCTATAAAATAAATTTGCATCGGCCTGAATTTGATCCCGTGAGCTCATGAATAACTACAGCTGAAGCATGCATGGCATCAGAGATCAGACCGAGCAAATAATTGTGCTGCGTGTAGGCGTATTTCTTTAATCTAGTAGCCCCTCCAAATTAATTAGCAGCATATATTTTTGGATTTGTCAAACCAGCGAACTTTGTCAGACCAGCGAACTGTAACTTCACGCTTTATTTTCCTGGTTGGTCCATTGCACTAGCAGTCTAGCATACATCTTTATTTTTGGTTGATACATTTTTTGGTCTACTTTTATCTTCTACTAACCATTGAGTGAACAATTTGAGCGTCAGTGGGGGAACCGTTAAGAGCATCGCTATCGAAAGCTAAATATTTAGAGGACAAAAGACCTTCTAAAGCCCGACTTCTTATATTTGGTTCTCTAAGATTAGCGTCGGAGTGCACTTGTAACGTTTTCGGCCGGTTCCCCAACTAAATAACCGGTCATTCTCTCCTACTTTTCTAATAAAATGAGACAATGTTACCTGTTTAAAATAAATTATAGTCAGTAATCATGTAGAATAGTAACTCCAATGACTTGTTAATGTGTATGACTTTCAATATTTTATAAATAGGGCCCATTCTAAAATTTGGCACAGGGCCCCAAAATCTGCCGGCCCGGCCCTGTGGTAGTGGTATCTCGTTGTGTGTGTTAGTGTTAACCTTGTTATCCTGGCCATTAGTTCATGTTTATTTCTGGTTTATGCATTTAGTCGAGGCTGCTGCAGTGTGTGCATGTGGAGTTGTGTTCAACATGCATAATGCACAGCTAAGTATGTTTGTTAGTTAGCTGCATGTGTTAGGCGAGAGGAGAGTCCGGCGGCGAGTTGTGTGGCAGATGAAGATAGAGGAAGAAGCGGTCGCAGGAGTTGTGGCATGCACCCCGTGAGGTCTATCCAGTTATCTGTAGAAACTTGCAAGTGACTCTAAGTCTATATGCATGCAGTTAGTGGGCTGATTAGTGGGTCAAGCTGTTACTTGATCGTGTATGTTGCATGCTAGGTAGTGGGTGCGTGTTAGCTGTTGTGGTATGGCTATTTAAGCCCCTGTAATCAGTTTGGTTAATTAAGTGTTAAGAGAGAACAAAAAGAAAGGCATACGTGTGTTGCCAGAAAAGCTCTTGCCTTCATACTTGTATCCACCGTGTGTGTCTTCTTCCTCCTTGGGCCAGGTCTAACATTTGGTATCAGAGCCACATGGCGTTGGTTCCGCACAGCGCCGGGGGGAGCACGGTATCGCTCTCTTGCCCGGTACTCACGCCGACGAACTACACCGTCTGGGCTATCAAGGTGGAGGTGATCCTCGACGCTCAGGGCGTTTGAGAGGCGGTGTCTCCCGCGGATGGCACGACGGTGGACGAGAAGAAGAACAAGGTGGCGAGGGCGCAGCTCCTCGGCGCGCTTTCGGAGGACATCCTCATGCAGGTATCGGGGAAGAAGACGGCGAAGGAGGTGTGGGAGAGCCTCAAGACGAGGTTCGTCGGCGCCGATCATGTCAAGGCGGCGCGGCTCTCCACTCTCCGTGGCGAGTTCGACCGGCTGTACATGGCGGAGGAGGAGCGCCTGGACGACTACGCCGGCAAGATCAGCGGCATGGCGGCGAGGTACG
The DNA here is from genome assembly GCA_026929855.1 of Poa annua. Lineage (NCBI taxonomy): Eukaryota > Viridiplantae > Streptophyta > Magnoliopsida > Poales > Poaceae > Poa > Poa annua. The sequence continues at coordinate 15,547,582 of CM049427.1, forward strand.
CGAGCCTCGGCTCGACTCTCAGCGACGCGGACATGGTGAAGAAGCTGCTCGACACCGTGCCCGACCGGCTGTACAACGCGGTGGCCAGGATCGAGCAGTTCTGCGACCCGGAGAAGATGGCGTTCGAGGAGGCGCTGGGCAGGCTGAAGGCGTTCGAGGAACGCTCAGGACGCCGTGCGCAGGCCCAGGCCGGCGGCGAACGGAGCGATGGTCAGCTCCTGCTCACAGCGGACGAGTGGCGTGCTCGCGACCGAACGACTCCGGCAAGAAGAGGGGCAACTTCAACATACGCAAGGTGCGCTGCTACACTTGCCAAGAGTTGTTGATCAAACCCTGCCTGTATTCTGAATAAGGAATAAGTCTGAACTTAGCTGTCGAAGTCCACTGTAGCGTATCACGCTGTTGTCGGCAACGGCTGGAAATCTTTCAGTTAAGGCAAGTTCAGTTAGAGTTTCAGTTAGCGCTTTATTAGCTGGCTTGGACGCGGTCTATGTGTCCAGCTCCGTAAGTTTAGGATCGCAGTAGTGCACGACCTGGTCATGGGATGGCATGATCCAGTAAACGGTCGTGGCCTCGATCATAGAGTATAAGTAGGAGTTGTAAACAGAAAAGCAGTAAGCGAATTAAGAACACTGCAAAAACCCTGTGTCATTGTCTCTTTCAGTTTCGACAGTGAGCGAGATTGTGAGAGTTAGCAACAACATTTGGTATCAGAGCCTGTAGTTCATCGCCATGGTAGGAACTCCACCCCCCAAGAGAGCCACTCCCCCTCCCAAAAGCAAGACTCCACCTCCTGCGCAGCCACGCGAGCACAGCCGCGGCCGTAGCCTGTCACGGCGTGGCGGGGACGGCGCCGGCACACGCGAAATTGTGGTGCGGGAGGCGGTAAGGGAGTCCGGCGGCGGCGGTGGCGGATCCATGCATCTGCCGATGCTCACTCGGACAAACTACACCGAGTGGGCAATCCTGATGCGAGTACAGCTGCAAGGGGCATGCCTCTGGGAGGCGATCGACCCCGGCGGCAACGACGATCGGCAAGAGCGGCTGGCGCTGGGCGCCATCCTCCGATCTGTCCCGCCCGAGATGGTGCCCGTCCTCGCCGCGAAGGACGACGCACAGGAGGCCTGTAACGCCATCAAAGTGATGCGCGTGGGTGTTGATCGAGACCGCGAAGCAAAACGTCAGAAACTGCGCCGCGACTTCGAGAACCTCGCGTTCAAAAACAATGAGGCCATCGAAGACTTCTCGCTGCGTCTCGCCGGGATCCTCACTGAACTTCAGTCCCTGGGTGACGCAACGACGGAGCTCGCTGCGGTTCAGAAATTCCTGCGCGTAGTGCCGCCACGGTACTCGCAGATGGCCTGCTCGATCGAGACACTACTGGATCTCAACGGCATGTCCATCGAGGAACTCTGCGGCCGTCTGTCTGCATCGGATGGTCGCGGCGGCGTTGAAGCGGAGAAGGAGGTCGGCGGTAAGCTGTTGCTGACTGAAGAAGAATGGGCGTCGCGGCAGCGCCAGCGTCCACACGGCTCGTCATCCTCCGGGAGCGGCGACAAAGGGGGCAAGTCCAAGGTGCCGTCTGGAGACAGGTCGGCGCAGCAGAAGAGCGACTGCAAGCCCGGGACCTGCCGATACTGCGGCAAGCCCGGCCACTGGGCAAAGGAATGCCGCAAGGCCCAGCGTGATCGCGAGAAGCGGGGAGAGGTGGCCAACCTCGCCCGCGAAGAAGAGCAGCCGGAGGAGGAAGAAGAAGTGCGCCCAGGACTGTACATGGCGCAACTCTGCACACTGACAGAGAATGAAGAGGTCAACCTGAACGAGGAAAAGGTAATCCCTGTGCCATCGCCTGACGGTGTCTGGTATCTGGATTCAGGTGCTAGCAGTCATATGACTGGCTCACGCAAAATGTTCACGGTGCTCGAAGAATCGGTGCGTGGCACGGTTCGGTTCGGCGACGGCTCCGTCGTCAGGATCGAGGGACGCGGCACGGTGGTGTTCGAGATGCTCACCGGCGATCATCGCGTTCTCAGTGACGTCTACTTCATCCCAAGCCTGAAGAGCAACATCATCTCGCTGGGCCAGCTCGATGAGATAGGCTGCAAGATCACAATCGAAGACGGAGTCATGTGCATCCTCGACAAGGCACGCAAAATCATGGCGCGGGTCGGCAGGACGGGGAACAGGCTGTACACAGTGCGCCTGCACATTGCCTCTCCTGTAACCCTTCTCGCGCAGACCGACGACGCTGTCTGGCTGTGGCATGGTCGCTACGGCCATCTACACTTCCGCGCGCTCAACAAACTCTCGAGCAAGGCAATGGTGCGCGGAATCCCGAAGATCCAGCACATACACGCGTTCTGTGACGGATGCGCGATCGGCAAACAACACCGCACGCCATTCCCGCGCGCGACGGCGTTCCGCGCCGAGCACCCACTGGAACTGGTGCACACTGACCTGTGTGGACCCGTGACACCGCCCACCGCCGGTGGTAAGAAATACTTCTTGTTAATTGTCGATGATTACTCGAGGTATATGTGGCTTGAGCTGATCAGGACCAAAGATGAGGCTCTACGCTTCTTCTAGAAGGTCAAGGCAATGGCGGAGAACGAGAAGAACTGCAGGTTGCTCGCGTTCAGATCTGATCGAGGAGGCGAGTTCAACTCGTCAGAGTTCACTGAGTTCTGTGAGGTCAACGGACTCAGGCACTACACCACCACGCCGTACACCCCACAGCAGAACGGCGTTGTCGAGCGCCGCAACCAGACGGTGGTGGAAATGGCACGTTGTCTCCTGAAGGCAATGACTGTGCCCGGTCCATACTGGGGGGAGGCGGTGAAAACGGCCGTCTACTTGCTAAACAGGGCGCCCTCTCGGAGCCTGAATGGGGTAACACCCTACGAGGCGTGGCACGGCAGATCACCGAGTGTGCATCACCTACGCACATTCGGGTGCGTGGCACATGTGAAGAAGATGGGTCCAGGGCTCCACAAGCTGGCAGATCGCTCCGTCGCGGGCATCTTCGTCGGCTATGAGGAAGGAGCAAAAGCTTACAGGGTGTTCGACCCTATCGGGCAGCGTCTGTACACGACGCGCGACGTCGCGTTTGAGGAGCGGCGCGCATGGGACTGGTCGGCACGGCGCTCGAATGTGCAAGAAAGCGTGCCACCAACCTTCACCGTTGTATACACGACGGCAGAAGACAACCTAGACCAAGATGGGCTCAAGGAGGGTCCTGATCTGACCGGAGCCGACTCCAGATCGTCGCCGGAGTCTGCGACACAGAGCAGCACGATCGCCCACTCGCCACCTGCGACACACGATGTGGCGAGCCCAGACAGCACTGGAACCGAGGACAGGCAAGGGGTAGCATCACGACAGCCAGTGGTCATGCCCACACACAAGATGGAGACACGGGCCCAACACGGCATCTTTAAGCCGCACCCGCGGTATGCACAGCTCGCCATATCGGACAACAATGATGGCGACGAGATCCTGCAGCAGATTACTGCGGAGGAACCTGGCAGCGTTGAGGAAGCAATCTCTGTACCAGCATGGCGAGCGGCGATGGAAGCTGAACTCAAATCCATCCACGACAACGACACCTGGTCGACGTCGACTCTCCAGAGAGGACATCGTGCAATTGGCATGAAGTGGGTCTTCAAGGTGAAAAGAGATCCTGCAGGAGACGTGATCAAGCACAAAGCCAGGCTGGTGGCAAAGGGATATGCGTAGAAACAAGGCATTGACTTCGATGAGGTATTTGCACCCGTTGCCCGAATGGAGACAGTCAGACTGCTGCTTGCACTTGCAGCACATGAGAAGTGGGAATTTCACCACATGGATGTGAAGTCTGCATTTCTCAATGGTGATCTGACGGAGGAGGTGTACGTTCAGCAACCTCCAGGCTATGCAGTAGACAAAGACCCGAGCAAGGTTCTGAAGCTGCGGAAGGCACTTTATGGTCTGCGTCAGGCACCTCGAGCCTGGAACGCCAAGTTGGATGCAACCCTTGCTACTCTCGGCTTTATACGGTGTCCACAGGAGCACGGTGTGTATCGTCGAGGAGACTCAAGCTCATTCTTGCTGATCGGTGTATATGTTGACGATCTGATCATCACAGGCACTAGAAAAGAAGGAATCAGAAAGTTCAAACTTCAGATGAAGCAGGAGTTCGAGATGAGCGACCTAGGTCTTCTCAGCTATTATCTCGGGATTGAAGTGCAACAGCGCGAAGGTGAGATTACTTTGTGCCAGGCTGCATATGCTCAGAAGATACTGGAGAAGGCAGGGCTAAGTGACTGCAACAGAAGCAGCACACCTATGGAGCATCGTCTGCAACTTGCAAAACTCGGGGGAGATGCCCCAATTGTAGATGCAACAACTTACAGAAGCTTGGTTGGCAGTCTAAGATATCTGGTTAACACTAGACCAGACATTGCTCATGCTGTTGGAGTTGTGAGCCGACACATGGAGGCACCAGGGAAGGAGCACTGGACAGCTGTGAGACAGATTCTCAAGTATGTCAGTGGTACAATGGACTATGGAGTCAGTTACAAGGCTGGGAATTCAGCAAGGTTGGTTGGCTTCAGTGATAGCGATCATGCAGGAGATATCAATGACAGAAGAAGCACATCTGGCTATGTGTTCTTCGTTGGCAACAATCATGTGTCCTGGTCCTCTCAGAAGCAAGGAGTGGTGGCTGTCTCATCATGTGAGGCGGAGTACATCGCAGCAGCAGCTGCAGCAAGTCAGGGAGTCTGGTTAAACAGGCTCATTGGTGAGCTCAAAGGGGAAGAGCAGCCAAAATTCTTACTGAGGGTGGACAACAAGTCAGCCATTGCCCTATGTAAGAACCCAGTACATCATGGAAGAAGCAAGCATATTGATGTTAAGTTCCACTACACTCGTGAGAGGATTGAAGCTGGAGAAATGGATGTCGATCATGTCTGTACTGAAGAACAAGTCGCTGACATTCTGACGAAGTCTCTTGGACGATCAATGTTTGGAGAGATGCGTCAGAAGGTTGGTGTCCAGAAGATCATCACGTGGAAGCATGTTTGAGGGGGAGAAATGTTGATCAAACCCTGCCTGTATTCTGAATAAGGAATAAGTCTGAACTTAGCTGTCGAAGTCCACTGTAGCGTATCACGGTGTTGTCGGCAACGGCTGGAAATCTTTCAGTTAAGGCAAGTTCAGTTAGAGTTTCAGTTAGCGATTTATTAGCTGGCTTGGACGCGGTCTGTGCGTCCAGCTCCGTAAGTTTAGGATCGCAGTAGTGCACGACCTGATCATGGGATGGCATGATCCACGGTCGTGGCCTCGATCATAGAGTATAATTAGGAGTTGTAAACAGAAAAGCAGTAAGCGAATTAAGAACACTGCAAAAACCCTGTGTCATTGTCTCTTTCAGTTTCGACAGTGAGCGAGATTGTGAGAGTTAGCAACAACAAGAGTATGGGCATTACGCCAAGGACTGCACCGAGCCAAGGAAGCAGCGGGCGCTTCTCGCCGAGGCTGCCGACGACGAGCCGGCGCTGTACTGAAGGTCGCCATGCAGTCATCAACAAAAGGATACCAAGGTTAATGGGGTGATTGTTAGTGTTAACCTTGTTATCCCGGCCATTAGTTCATGTTTATTTCTGGTTTATGCATTTAGTCGAGGCTGTGGCAGTGTGTGCATGTGGAGTTGTGTTCAACATGCATAATGCACAGCTAAGTATGTTTGTTAGTTAGCTGCATGTGTTAGGCGAGAGGAGAGTCCGACGGCGAGTTGTGTGGCAGATGAAGATAGAGGAAGAAGCGGTCGCAGGAGTTGTGGCATGCACCCCGTGAGCTCTATCCAGTTATCTGTAGAAACTCGCAAGTGACTCTAAGTCTATATGCATGCAGTTAGTGGGCTGATTAGTGGGTCAAGCTGTTACTTGATCGTGTATGTTGCATGCTAGGTAGTGGGTGCGTGTTAGCTGTTGTGGTATGGCTATTTAAGCCCCTGTAATCAGTTTGATTAATTAAGTGTTAAGAGAGAACAAAAAGAAAGGCATACGTGTGTTGTCAGAAAAGCTCTTGCCTTCATACTTTTGTCCACTGTGTGTGTCTTCTTCCTTCTTGGGCCAGGTCTAACGGTGTGCAGCTAGAGCAAGTTGTCAGTTAAGGACGGCACACGACTGCTGACATTTTATTTTGAATAGTAAGCGATGGTAGGTTAGATATTCTAGGAGTAGTGCTCATGTTGAACAATCGATTCATAATCTAATAATACACGGTTACCTCCTGGCGTTCTATTCTACTCCCACCGTTTTAAATTAATTGAGTCAATTAATTCAGAACTACATTTCTACGTGCCGGTGGTGCCAGAGAAGCTTGATGTCAAATAGCAGACGTACGCGAGTCAATAAAACTTGGGAAGACTGAATAATGCCGGAACTAGCTGCATGAAAACGGCCCATCGTTTGCTAAGAAGAAGTCAGACGACCTCGCGCTCCATGAAAACGGCCCATCGTTGTTAGACTAGAGGCCAGTGGTATCATCCATTTGCTTATCCCACTGTACTACTCCCTCCGTCCTGGTGTATAGGGCCCAAGGTAGATGTTGATTAGGGTATAAATCTTCTCTAGTTGCAATAATTATCTTAGGGTAATTATCACTTGGTAACCCAACAGCCAATCAAAGACATGCATGGCAATTTTCCATTCCCACCTAGCACCATGCATGACAATTTGATAGCCTAATTAATAGGAGTTAATGTAAATTGTGTTACAGGATAACTTAGTTTTGAGATTATGCCTTATACACCAGGACGGAGGAAGTAGTGTACAAGTGCATTGATTAAACAGCAAAGACGGCGCCCGCTAACCCATGATGATATGATTACGTGAGCCTGGAATGAACACAGATGAAAGTTACAGTACGTAAGGGGGAAAAGTTATAAAAATTTGAAGGATACAAATAAAGGAAATTCGTTCAACTTTCTCTCGGGCATCTTGATTAGTTCAATTCCTCAGCAGAAATCATATGGCTAGTGTAAATTTGGAAGTGTATATCTCCATATACACCTCCATATACACATTTCTAATTTTTATACCTAGTAGTTTTTCAGTGGAACGTGTATAGCAGGACATGTATACCGATTGTTGTGTTCGCTCCATACACAACGTGGGGAGGTGTTTATTTACACCATAGGTAGCATCGTTTTCATGAGGTGTAAACATCCATCACCGGACACACTAGCCACTGAAAATGATTTTTGCTCTCACGTGGTGTATATTTAGCATACATGTCCATATACACTAATCACTCGAGATGCTCTCAGCAACTATGGACAAGCGTGTCGACCCACAACTAGTGGCACTGGGGCCGGCGGTAACATGAGTCTGGAAAAGAACACTACAGGGCTGGGAAGGCGAGACCAGCGCCCCTTTTAGCCGCTCATATAGTATTGGCTATATGCAATTCTGATCTCTGTGCCTTGACGCCCCAGAGAAGCAAACTCCTCAATAGTACAAGGAAAAGGCCCTACTGTGCTACCTGGCTGTAAGATTGTGCCCTGATGCTTTTACGGTTTTCCTAATGCCTCCAGTTCCAAGTAAATATGCTTGTTGCACGTACGCGTAGTGTGCAACATGATTGTCATCCGGCTGAAGCTTTCCCATATGATGCTAACTAGGATCAAGTGTTAATTTCTGTAACGGTTAAGGAAATCTCACAACATGCTACTATGCCGCCACGTCACATATGTCATGGTATCGGCATATTTGATAGGAGACGGGGGTCCTCTATCCTACATATGGATTGTGGGGAAGAAGGTTGGTGTCGTCGAGGTCGGGATTGAACACGGCGAGTTTACCCAGCTTCGGATCCCACAGCGGTGGCGGGATCCTACGTGCTGCTATAATTCACTATGAGGCAATAGCCCTGAACAGGTTACAATGGGTATGATGCCTATTGAATTTGTCTCTGTGCTTGGCCCTAAAGGCCCTCCGGTGGCCGGCTTATATAGGCGGCCAGACCCCGGGTTACAAGTTAAGTACTTGGCCGGCAAGTAAACAGAGTCCTAGACCTAGCCGGCTTAGTTGCCGCCTTCCGTCTTGGGCTCGGTGGCTTGATGGGCTTCGGCCTTCTGCCTTCCTTGGACCGTCCGCCTACTTCCTTGTACGTCAGCTATCTGGGCCGCCCGGCAGGCCTCGGCCTTACCACCCTTGGGCCACCCTGGACTAGCCGGATTTATCCATGTTGGTTATACCCCTAGTTGATATATCCCCAACATTAGCCCCCAGAAAGGTTGAAGTTCTCCAGGCGCCGGCTTCTTCTTGATTCTTCATCTGCCAATGTTGGCGGCTGCAGGACTTGAACCATTCTGAAAATCAATCGAGGCATGCGTGTCTTGAGGTTGACATGCGGCCGCCTTTATCCATCATGGGAAAAGACGGCTGCTCGGCAATCTTGCCGAGCATCCTTCCTGGCGGTTTCCACCTAGCCATCTCACGACAGTTTGAAAACTGTTAGGCGGGAATCTCGCCATGATCACAAATTGCGGGAAAAGAGGAGGCGTGGAGATCGTGCAATCGTGTGCCGCAACGGATGCGGGACACGTGTCCGACTAAAAATGCCGTTGCACAGGGAGCAACTCCTGACCCTATAAATAGGTAGCCAAACGGTCCATTTTCTTTGCCCAGCCTTTGCTCTCCGTGTGCTCTTGCCTCTTCCCCTTCTTCGCTCCTTGCCTCCGAACGAGCTCCGGCGAACTCTTCTCCTCCGACGACCTTTTCTTGCGGCGATGTCCACCGGCCCAGCTCACTCGACGGCGTCGAGCGGTCCGGCGACCGAGGCCGCGCTCGCAACGTCGATGGGCGGCGCAATAACCCGTCCTGCGGCGGCGACGACGGCGGGCATTGTCACCGCCGCCGTCCCTCGGACTTCTACCGCGCGCACGCCAGCGGCGGGCTCTTCGGCTCCTCCACCGCCCACCACGGCGACGGCGACGGCGGGCGCCCCCGGCGATGAGGAAGAAGAAGCGGCGGACCTCGGGTCCCGCTACTGGCTACCTTCCATCGTCGACGAAGACGCCCTCCAAGATTTGGAGGCTGTCGGCTACCTCCCCACTCGGAAGGATTGCCGGTGGAGGGCCTTCGGAGACATCATCCCGGCCCCGGAAGCCGGAGAGCGGGTAATCCTTACCTCCCATCTTGTTAGGGGAATTGCGCTTCCGCCTTCCGCCTTTTTTAGCGAGGTTTTGGATCACTACGGGCTCCAGCCCCACAATATTGCACCCAATAGTATATTGGTCTTAGCCGGCTTCACAGCTCTGTTCGAAGGCTATCTAGGTATTAGGCCTAGTTTAGACTTCTTCAGATACTGCTTCCGTTGCCGGCGACAGACGGTGCCGGACGGCGGGCTGGCAACCTGCGGCAGCATTACCTTCAACTGCCGCCAGGGCCGCCAATGGTATCCCAAGATACCATATCTCGAGTCCGTCAAGGGCTGGACCTCCACGTTCTTCTACTGCCAAGATATGGCAGCGCCGGGCCGCCAAGTTGGCATCCCGGCATTCGTCAACGCGCCACCCATGCCTCGACCATGCTGGGACGAGGCGGTGCCCAAGTTGACGGAGGAACTCCGCCTTATTCAAAGGCGGATTGAATTCCTCACGAGGACGATGGCTCCCCCTCAGCTGGATGGAGTCGACACCGTCATTTGCTGGCTCGGCCGGCAAATCCTCCCCCTGCGGTACAGCCCGCACAAGATGTGTCAGTATTCGCCTACTGACACAGCCTCTCTTCGCGTGAGCGAAGAGATATTGCCGGTCGCCGACCTGGCATTCCGGCTCCGCAGCCTCGTCAAGGCGGGGCTGGTGAAGGCGGCCGAGGGCGTGCCCATGCACACCCATGACAACCCTCCCCTTGAGGTGAATAGTTTCTTCCTTCGCCCCTTGTTTGATAGCTTTGCCGGCTAGGATTGAGTTCCTTTAGCTTGTCTTCTTTTTCAGCTCTCCGAGTTGGGGGAGGATGACCTGGCTCCTGACTTCTACGAGTCGGAAGCCGGGAAGACGAAGAAGCGCAAGGCGTCCAGCGCTGCTTCCTCTACGGCGAATGCCGAGAGGAAGAAACGGATCGCGTCGGCTACCGAGCTGACTCTCGCCAACATCGGCGAGAACGCGGGGATTAACATCCCCCGAAGGTACTCAATTCTGCCTTTACCAGACGACAAACCTATTCAATACTGGCCAATTGACTGTGCTTGCTTTTTATTGACAGGGAAAGGGTCGCAACCTCCCGGTTGACGACCAGGCTTCTTGGCAAGGGAAAGCGGCCGCAAGGCGGCTCGCCGGCTACCGTGCCGCCAACTCCTCAGCTCCACGCCGGCAGCTTTATGGGCGACGCTCGTCGTCAGCCCCCAGCTCCGGCTTCAGGTGCTCCGCCAAAGACCTCTTCCGCCGACCGTGCGGCCAAAACTCCCCTTCTGCTGGCTGAGGCTACGGCCGATGATGCCGCTCAATCGCGCGCCGCCAACGAAGGGTTGCTGGAATCGACTGCCGGCGGGTCTCGGAGGGCAGCCCCGACTGCGGGAGGCGGCAAGGTCAGGGACCCTTGGTCCACCTTTAAGGAGGCCAAGGAGTCAGCCTTGGCTTTTGCCAACTTCGCCTCGCAGGCCTTCGCCGACTTGGAGGGCGACTTATCTGTAAGTTCTTCCCACTCCGGTATATACATAGTCTTTCCCCCGAGCACTTAGATGGCAAGTCAAAAGGAATTTGGACTGCCGGCTTAGTGGTTTTTCGACAATATGTTATACGCCTTTGTTTTGTCTTGCAGGGCCTTGTCTCCGCCAACGTCGAGCTTGTCTCCTCGCGAGTCGAGATAAACCGGCGCTGCCGCGTCCTGAAGAAGGAGTGCGAGGCCAAGGACCTGCGGATTGCCGAACTGGAGGCGGCCCGCAAAAAAGATGAAGGTAGGGCTGATCCTTTTCGCCTTCAACTATGCTTTTGACGTATGTTTCCGTCAATCATTTAGCTTAGCGAATCCATATTTGTAGAACTGCTAGACCACGCCCAGGATATCCTGAAGGCGTCCACTGATATGCAAGCTCTTATGAATGAAGCTTCCGACTTGGCGGCCGCCAACTTGGAGTTGAAGGAGGCTCATCAAAAGGAGATGGAGGCCCAGCAGCTCAAGTTTGCGCAGGAATCTAGCCAGCTCACTGGTGAGCTGGAAAGCCTGCGCAACAAGTTGGCGGAGGCGGAGAAGACGGCTGCGGAGGAGATCTCTAAGCAGATATCTCGCGCCCAAACTGCGGAGGACGCGCTGGCAACTCATATGATTGAGTTGTCCGCTTTCCATAACTCGGTTCTTGGTAATTTCTTACTCCTTTTTTGATGCTGCCATGTTGCTTTAGCCTGAGCCAAACTAATGGCTTTATTTTTGATGCAGTTCCCGCCGGCTTAGGCGATGACAAGGTTGTCAGCCCCCGCCTGGATCGCCTTGCGCGTCTAGGCGAACTGATCACCGAGACTTTGGCGGCGTCCAAGCGGTTTGCCGCCAAGTTCTTCACTTCGTCCGGCAGCCAGGAGCCGACCGAGTTCAGCGACGTGCCCGCCATCCTGGAGCAGGCGACTAAGCTGCACAAAAGCTCGCTGAAGTCGGCGGCACGAGGTGGAGCCAAGACCGCCCTTGGGTTGTTCATGGCGCACTACCCCGAGGCGGAGATAGAAGCCGTCACCGAAGGCATGCCGTCAACGTACGAAGACGGTAGCGAGGTTGAGCCGGCCGCTGTGCTGGACAGCGTTGCCGGCTACGCCACGCGGGTTGCCGACATGGTGGACACTTCAATCTTCTACCGACGCCATCCTGTGCCTGGCGGAGAGGGAGCTGAAGCTGCCGGCGCGGCCGAGGCGGAGGGGAGTGATAGTTCCGGGGCTGAAGTTGTCAGCCCCCAAGCCTGATGTAGACGCTCCCCCGAGCCATATCTTTTCTGTCCTTGCCTTCTGTTAGCCTTACTTGTCGGCCCCTGAAACAATGCAACATTTGTAATATTTGTATATACTTTTGCTGTTGCTTTTGTTAGGCGGAAACTAGCTGACAAGTTTTATTTTGTCTTTATTTATATGGCCCGCCTTAATTTTACCCTGACTTATATGCTTGACTTTTTGTATGTTGACGAAACCTCAGCCGGTAACTTTAGCTGAAACAACCAGGGCTAAACCATGCGTTTAGAATCAGAGACCAAAGCCAACATGTTGGTGTCAAAGACATACTACTAGGCGAACCACATATAAGTAATCAGAGGTAAAGGAATTAGGCGGCGCAAAAAAGTTTATTTTTGCTTTGGGTTGGCTCGAAAGCTGCAAGTATCTACCAGTTTGAACCTTTGCACGGAGCTAGAAAATAGGTAACTTAGATACATAGGGGAAATATGATTGCAAGAAAAGACAAAAGATGGCATGCTTCTCAACACAGATGAGGAACCATAGACTTTTATTTCATAATCATATTTAACTTATTACGATTATAAATTGCTAAGTGTAGAAAGGACGTAGCTGCTCAATATTCCAAGGCCGTCTTGTTTGCTCGAACGGATCGTCAATGCCTCTCTTGCGCTTGGTTCCCCTTTTTCTTGCCGCCTTCTTGCGCATTTTCTTTTCTTCTTCGTCGCGGATGTCGGCTAGGTAGTAGGAACCATTGAGCAGCGCCTTTGTGACTATAAACGGTCCTTCCCATGGCGGGGATAACTTGTGCAAGCCTTTTCTGTCTTGAATTAGGCGGAGAACCAGGTCACCTGTTCTGAAGCTTCGCTTCCGCACTCTCCGGCTATGATAGCGGCGAAGTTGTTGCTGGTACAAGGCGGAGCGATGGAGAGCGACGTCTCTTTCTTCGTCTAGCAGGTCTAGGCTATCCTGTCTTGCACCTTCTACGTCTTGCTCGATGTAGGCTTGAACTCTTGGGGAATCGTACTTCATGTCGGTAGGTAGCACTGCCTCTGCGCCATATACTAAGAAGAAAGGAGTGTAGCCAGTAGACCTGTTTGGCGTTGTGCGCAAACTCCATAATACCGACTGTAACTCATCTGCCCAAGCGTCGGCTGCCCTATGTAATGGAGCTTCGAGACGAGCCTTAAGTCCTGATAAGACTAGGCCGTTTGTACGCTCTACTTGTCCATTGGATTGAGGGTGTGACACGGATGCCAAATCAAGCCGGATGCCCAGATCGCTGCAGTATTCTTCTATGTCGCCTTGAGACAGATTGCTGCCATTATCGGTGATAATGCTGTGTGGAACCCCAAACCGAGAGATAATTCCCCAGAGAAAATTGGTGGCTGTTCGTGCGTCAAGTTTGCTGATCGGTTTAGCTTCGACCCATTTGGTGAACTTGTCGACAGCGACCAATAGGTGAGTGTACCCACCGCACGCCTTTTTGAAGGGACCCACCATGTCTAAGCCCCAGACCGCGAACGGCCAGGTGATTGGGATCGTCCTTAGCTCCTGTGCCGACAAATGAGGTTGACGAGCGTACAACTGGCAACCTTTGCATGTCTTTACGATGTTCTCGGCGTCTTCTTTGGCGGTGAGCCAGTAGAAACCTTGGCGGAAAGCTTTGGATACAATGGACCTAGCGGAAGCATGATGCCCGCAGGTGCCAATATGTATGTCCTTCAGAATTTCCCGGCCTTCTTCCGGCTGTATGCACCGCTGATAGATGCCGCAAGTGCTTCGCTTGTATAGCTCGCCTTTTATTATCGTGAATGCCTTGGCTCGCCTTATGATCTGCCTCTTTAGCACCTCCTCATCCTCCGGCAACTTTTGGTCGATTAGAAAATCGAGATATGGGACTGTCCAATCCGGTTGTGCTAAGTAGACAGCGAAACTTGCCGCTTCTACCGGTTCTTCTGCGTCGGGGTCCATCAAATCGGCGCCTTTAATGGATGGCTTGTGCAAATGCTCCAGGAAGATATCTTTTGGTACCTTTTTGCGTTCCGATCCAAGTCTTGCAAGTGTGTCCGCCGCCTCATTCTCAGCTCTTGGAACATGCCGGACTTTGTAGCCTACGAAGTTTTCTGCGAATTCATCAACCTTGGCTCTGTAAGCCGCCATTGTTGCGCTTTTCGCATCCCATGTTCCGCTTACTTGCTGCGCGACCAAATCTGAGTCGCCATAACAGAGGATTCTTTTGACGCCTAGGTCGTTTGCCACGTGTAACCCATGAAGCAAGGCTTCGTACTCGGCAACATTGTTGGTTGCTGTGAAGTGGATTTGTAACACGTAGCTAAGCTTGTCACCTTTAGGCGTGCGTAGAACGACACCAGCCCCCGAACCTTTGAGCATCTTTGATCCGTCAAAGTGTATGACCCAATATTCTGATTCGGGGAGTGTCGTTTCCTCCATGGCCTCTGTCCAGTCGGCGACAAAATCGGCAAGCGCTTGAGACTTAATGGCGGTCCGTGGTTTGTAGACTATATCAAAGGCGGCGAGTTCGATGCCCCACTTGGCAACTCGACCCGTTGCCTCTGCATTGTTGATTATGTCTCCCAACGGTGCCTTGCTGACTACTGTCACGGTGTGTTCCTGGAAGTAATGCCTAAGCTTTCTGGCGGCGAAGAATACACCATAAGCCAGCTTTTGGTAATGCGGATACCTCTGCTTGGAGGCGGAGAACACTTCACTGATGAAGTAGACCGGTCGCTGCTCACACGCCGCGGCTTCGTTCTCCTTTCTTTCCACAGCCAAGACAACGCTGACAACAGCTCCTGTTGCCGCGATGTACAGCAGCATTGGTTCCTGTGATCGAGGTGCTGCCAATATTGGAGCGGATGTGAGGGCCTCCTTAAGTTGTTGTAAGGCGGCATCTGCCTCTGCTGTCCACTCGAAGTTGTCGGATTTCTTCAATAGCCGGTAGAGAGGCATTGCCTTTTCCCCTAGGCGGCTTATGAAACGACTGACGGCTGCTGCCGATCCGGCTAGGCGCTGCACGTCCTTCAGACAAGTAGGTCTGGATATGTTTTGGATGGCCTTGATCTTCTCCGGATTAACCTCGATCCCTCGTTCTGAGACGATGATTCCTAGCAGTTTGCCGGCTGGAACGCCGAAAACGCACTTGGCGGGATTGAGTTTCATCTGATACCTCCGGAGATTCTGAAAAGTTTCTTCCAAGTCCTCTAGGAGATCTGCCTTCTTTTTTGACATTACCGCGATGTCCTCTACATAGACGTGGACATTGCGGCCAATCTGTTCGTGCAGGCAATTTTGCATACAGCGCTGGTATGTTGCCCCTGCATTCTTCAGGCCAGAAGGCATTGTAATGTAGCAGAAAGTCCCATATGGAGTTGTGAAAGATGTTTTCAGCTGATCTGACTCTCTCATCTTGATTTGGTGGTATCCTGAGTAGGCGTCCAGAAAACAAAGCAGCTCGGAGCCCGCTGTGGAGTCTACGACTTGGTCAATCCTAGGCAGCGCAAAGGGATCCTTTGGGCAGCACTTGTTAACACCAGTATAGTCGATACACATCCTCAGCTCTTTATTCTTCTTTGGAACGAGTACAGGATTTGCCACCCAGTCGGTGTGTACAACTTCTTTTATGAAATTGGCGACCTTCAGCCTATTTATCTCCTTTCCTATAGCCTTGCGCCTCTCATCTCCAAAGCGTCTTGTCGCTTGTTTCACTGGCTTGGATCCTTTTATGACGTTGAGCGAGTGCTCGGCAAGTTCCCTCGGTACACCAGGCATGTCGGAAGGCGACCATGCAAAGATGTCACGATTCTCACGGAGGAACTCGACGAGCGCGCCTTCCTATTTGCTGTCAAGGTTGGAGCCGATGACAACTTGCTTAGACTTGTCACCTGGGATGAGGTCCGCCTTTTTGGTGTCTTCTGAAGCTTCGAAAGTCTTCTTGACATCCATCTTTGGCTTTGGCATGGAGTTGTCTGAATCCGCCCCGAGCAGCGCGAGTTCTTCCTTGTGGATGACGGCTTCTGCGAAGGCGGCCATGCCACGCTCGCACTCCTTGGCTTTCTTGAAGTTGCCGGAAACCGTGATGGTTCCGTTTTCCCCCGGCATTTTAAGCTTGCTGTATATGTAGCACGGCCTTGCCATGAACTTGGCGAAAGCCGGTCGTCCGAAGATTGCATGATAGGCGCTTTTGAAGGGGACAACTTCGAACCGGAGGAACTCTGAGCGGTAGTTCTCTTTTGGTCCGAAAGTTACCTTCAGCCTGATGCTTCCCATTGACTTTGCTTGTCTGCCGGGCACTATGCCATGAAAGGTGAGGTTGCTGTGATCCAGCTGATCCTCTGATAGGTTCATGCGGCTTAGTGTGTCGTAGTACAGGATGTTGAGGCTGCTGCCGTCATCCATAAGTACCTTTGTTAGTCTGAAGTTGTCGACAATGG
Organism: Poa annua; assembly: GCA_026929855.1. Classification (NCBI taxonomy): domain Eukaryota; kingdom Viridiplantae; phylum Streptophyta; class Magnoliopsida; order Poales; family Poaceae; genus Poa; species Poa annua. The sequence goes on from CM049427.1 coordinate 15,563,953, forward strand.
GGTCGACGACAAGGGCGTATTTGCCTGGGTGAGGGACGTGATCAGGGTGGTCGGACCGGTCCCAAGTGATTGCTGCCTCCGACCAGTTCAAGTACTGAGGGACGTCCGGCATTGTCGCGTTGAGTTCGCGCATCTCCGCCTTATCCGCTTTAGCCAAAGGCGTGCCGACAAAGCACACAAGAGATTCTTTGACCTTCGGATACGACTTCTTTTTCTTGGCGGCTGCGTCATCTTCGCTTGAGATAGACATGTCGTCGTCATCCTCATCCTCCTTGCTGTCTTTCTTGTCGTTCTTCTTTGACTTCTTTGACTTCCAGCCGACTGTGGGATCCTTTTTGAAGTCGTCCATGAAACGGCACTCTCCAAGCATATGGTTGACCTTGTCCAATGAGGCGTGGATGGGACACGGCAAAAGCTTTGCCTGTTCATAAGTGATTCGCGCCGCCTTAGGCCCTGAGCCGGCTTCGCGACTATCTTTCTTATTTTTCCACTTCTTTTTGTCGGCGTTTCCTGAAGGGGTTACGGTGCAGAAAACAATAATTTTTCTAGCGATCGAAACCCTAACTAGCCAGGATCTATCTATCTAGTACATGCGATAACGGTGGCGGAACGGGTTACATTACCTCCATGTAGACCGATAGCGGGGATTACGCTCCCGCACAAGCGTTGACGATGAAGTCGTACGTAGCCGACCTCGAGGTCGCGGAGAACTTGCCGCGATGTCGGAGTCGATGACGCCGGGGTGTCGATGATGATCTGCGTCGACGGGCGTCGGGCGGAAGAAGGCAGAGCGCCAGCACCGGGGCTGGTGCGCCGGCAGCAGAGGGGGGGAAGGCGCGGCGGCTGCAGGGGGGCGAGACGACGTCGCCCAAGCTCCTCAATAGAGTAGCCTCTGAGCACTCGCAAACATACGGAGCCTAGCGACAACTCCCGGTCATTCAGATCCAGCTGAAATCGCAGGAGTAGATCTTATCTAGAATCCCGCAGAGCAACGGCGCTCTGCGGTATGGCTTAGGTGGAGAGAGACCCCCTTCCTCAGCTCGGCGCGGCTCCGACTTGGGAACCACGAGATCGAGAGAGAAATCGGGAATTAATTGGATTTTCCTATATATTAAATCAATTAATATGCCTTGCTATATAAAGGGGGAAGGGGGTGTGCAAACCCCTTGGCTCCCCCATGTGGGACTAAAGGAGGAGAGGGGAGGGGGGGTTCGGCCGAACCCCCCATGGGCCCTCCAACTCCTAGTCCGAGTTGGACTAGGAGGCCCAGCCTTCCCCTTCCTCGTGGGGTGCGGTTTCCCCCTCTTGGGCCCTCTTAGGGCCCATTTAGGTGGGAGCCCCCCTTTTTCCTTTATTTAATCAATAATTAATATTAAAATCCCATTAATTCATAATTAATATATTTATATATAATTCAATATCCCATGACTCCGAAACTATTTCGGAACCACCCGAACAACTTTCGGACATTCCCGGAACCATTCCACATCTCCCCGGAACTCTTTCCGGATCATTTCTCTCTCTCCAACAAACTCCTATAAAATTCCAGAACCTATCTCCTAGCGTCGCTAAGACCTTAAGTTTGTTACGCTACGGTTCGGGAACACTCCAGACATGGTCGAGACACTCCGCTCACCAATGATCGTCAGGGATACCTCGAAATATATGACGACCCCTGTGCATTCCACGAATATCGTCGTTGAACCATAAGTATGATATTCATTCCCTTTGTCTCTGCGATACTACCTTGTCCGAGATATGATCGTAGACACACCGATGCCTTTGATGTATCTCGTTACCGACGAAGGTTATTAACTCGTCTGTGATATTACCATCTCCATGACCTAGTCACAAGCTGCGCAGCTATATACATGCAATATCACCGAGTGGGCCCAGAGTATCTTTCCATTACAAGAATGAACAAATCCCGCTCTTGATCCTTACGTCTCGATGCTCTTTCGGAATACCCAAGATGGACACCGTTATTGTCATGCTATATAAGACACAACGTTTGATGCTCTCAAAGCACTCCTACGAAGCAACAATAAGTACGGTCTCACGGTCTAAGGAATAAGCTATCATACTCTTATCTATTGCAAATGACAAACATCGTAATACGATCTTATTGCAATACTTTGCGTATGTCCACCACCTTATTCAACTAACAAGATGACCCCATTGTCAACCGACGTCATTGTCCTTGATCGGGAATCTCGATCAACTGTTGCCCAATGGACTAGCTCATATAGAGGCTCGCTAGGGACCTGGTTGTCTATGTATCACACGTGTATTAACAATTCCGATTAATACAGTTATAGCATAATACACAAACCTATTATAAACTTATGAGATAATGCAATAAATACTACTTATTTATTTGCCTCTAGGGCATATCTCCTTCATTTCCTTGGAACGCTACGGCTACCTCATTGGAAGGTCCGGCTTTGTCATCCGCCGCCTGCTTGCGTTTGTTGTTCCGCTTTGGTATGATGTTGACGTCTGGGTCATCGTCCCGGGCGTCGTCATCCGCCGCCGCGTATTGGGCGGCTAGGTTGAGCATCTCACCAAGGTCCGTGATTTGCTCGCGGACGAGCCTATGACGGAGCAAGGACTTCTTCTGTAGGCCCGTGTAGAAGGCGTGGATAGCCTGTCCGTCCGAAACACCATGACAGTTGGCTTTTTCGGATATCCAACGGCTGACAAAATCTGTCATGGTTTCGTCCGGCTTTTGGATACAGCGCTGCAAATCCGTGTAGGTATTTGGACGCTTGTATGTTCCTTGGAAGTGCTGGGAGAAAACCTTTTCCATGTCGTACCAGCTATGAATGGACTTTTCAGGAAGGTTGTCGATCCAAGCTCTTGCCGTGCCTTCCAACATGAGAGGTAGGTAGCGGACGGCAATATGGCTGCTCCCGCCGGCAATCTCTATGGCCATGGCATAATCGGATAGCCATGAGTCCGGCTTAACGAGGCCGTTGTACCTAGAACAGTTTTTTGACACTGATGTCATGTCCTTAGGGAACGGCTCTCTGCGGATGGCGTCACCGAAGCACTTTGGTCCAGAGTATAGCGGCTCCTTTCCTCTTGCTATGTCCTGTAGGCGATGTCGTGCGTCTTTTGGATCGAGCTGCCGTGCGCCTCTGTTCGCGTCCGGCTCGTCCTGCGCTACCCGGCTTATGCTGCGCCTGGGCCCTTCTACCTCCTCTCTCTTCTTGCTGCCAGTGCTACGCTGCGGAGATCGGCTGCGGCCTCTCCTTGGAGGGTCGTTGCCGACATCTTTTCTAGGCGGTTGCCTGTTGTTCCGGCTACCGCCATTGTCGCGTCTTGGCTGAGATGGAGGTGGTAGGTCTCCTCTGCTTCCCGTCCTTGAATTCTCGTCCCGCCTTGGTTTTGGCGGCGGCGCCTTCTTTGGAGGTGGCGTTGCCTTCCTTTTATCGCCATGGCTACTGGAGCCAGACGGGCCTTCGGGGTCGGCGCCGGGTGCAGCTTTGCACTTGCCCGACTTAGACTCTAGGTCTCCCCCGCGAGCATCCGCCATGTGGCCGTAGGAATCAGCGCGAGCTTGTTGTTCTAGGGCCTTGCTCACGAAGTGTCTTGCGTTGGCCAGCTTTTCTTCCGCCGTGTAAGTGTTGTCGTCCAGGGTATCTAACGTGGCAGCCGCGTTGAGGATAGGGGTGCAGAAGACAACATCCCCCCTTCTATCCACTCGCTGTGGTGCCGAACCCTAGGTCTTGAGCCGCTGTCGTTGCTTGCGTAGGCGGCTCTTTTCCACGGCGGTTTTTTGATGACCTTTTCTCCTCGAAGAGTTGCCGGCTTGTTTTGGCCGACATCTTCTCCTGCTCTTTCTCGATCTTCTTCGCAAGGCTCTCAACGTGCTCCTCTCTTTTTCGCAGGAAGTCAGAGTGCTTAAGCATGTTAAGCCTAAGCTCTTCCGCTTCGTCGAGTGGGGTGTTTTTGTTCACCGGAGTATTCATGATCTCGTCTACTTCTTTGATGACGGAGAGCAAATCCGTGGGTTTGCTGCTGCCGCCTTTCTCGAGGCCAGTTTTCTTCTTTGCGCGCACCTTGTCGGAACTTTCAATGAGCTGGCCGGCAGTGGTGTCCCCGGCTTCTTCCGCCGGTTTGTTTTGTGCCTCCGAAGTAACTGGGGTTGTTTCGTGACCGACAACAACCATCATAGCCAGCTTGTCAGGCATGTCTGTATCCGCTGTACCCTCTGAGGGAGCCGGATTACCACTGGAAAAGCGGGTTTTGATCTTCTCTTCGAAGAGACTAGCATCATCATCGGAGTCAGAGTCTATGTTGACTTGAACGGTAGATCTGGATCCGGCATCTGACATCGCATCCTCCTGTAGAGCAGGGAGGATTGACTCAGGATCGTTGTTTTCCGGCTGGGAGTCGGATCCCAGTCCGACAACTCCGACGAAGTGGAAATCAGATTCGGCCGACTCCTGGGAGAAGGCGGATTCGGATCCATCTTGTCGGTCGACTGCTTGGTCGAAGGGTTGGTGGGCGGGGTTGTAGAAACGCGGTAGGCCGTACGCCTCTGGCGTGTACCCGATGAAGACGTCGATCCCTCCGATCGGCACGATTGCGCATCCGATAAGGTAGTCGTCCGCCGGGAGCCAGGACTCATCCGAGTTGACGTAGCTATGGCCGCCATACCTTGTGACGCGACCGACGGCGATCTGTTTGCCCACGCCGCCAAGTGTTCCCGCCTGGAACGTGACGCCAGGAACCTTATGCCCCACGGTGGGCGCCAACTGTCGTGGTATCGGCATATTTGATAGGAGACGGGGGTCCTCTAGCCTACGTATGGATTGTGGGGAAGACGGTTGGTGTCGTCGAGGTCGGGATTGAACACGGCGAGTTACCCAGCTTCGGATCCCACAGCGGTGGCGGGATCCTACGTGCTACTATAATTCACTATGAGGCAATAGCCGTGAACAGGTTACAATGGGTATGATGCCTATTGAAGTTGTCTCTGTGCTTGGCCCTAAAGGCCCCCCGGTGGCCGGCTTATATAGGCGGTCAGACCCCGGGTTACAAGGTAAGTACTTGGCCGGCAAGTAAACAGAGTCCTAAACCTAGCCGGCTTAGGTACCGCCTTCCGTCTTGGGCTCGGTGGCTTGATGGGCTTCGGCCTTCTGCCTTCCTTAGACCGTCCGCCTACTTCCTTGTACGTCAGCTATCTGGGCCGCCCGGCAGGCCTCGGCCTTACCACCCTTGGGCCACCCTGGACTAGCCGGATTGATCCATGTTGGTTATACCCCTAGTTGATATATCCCCAACAACATACAGAGAAACGAGAAATATAAGAAAGCCACTAATATAAGGAACATCGGTGGATGTGTATAGTGGTGTAAATAGTGTGAGTTAAGTCCAAAGTAGCTAGACACACGTTCAGATGGTGAAACATGGGTTGATGGATGAAATAAGTTACTCTAACTAAGTTGGTCCATAGGGTGGCCGGAAATGAGCACAACTTAAACGATAAGAGTATGGTTGGATTGCTGGAAACTGACCCATTATCATAAACAAAATATGGTGTATCGCACAATTTTTTGACATGTGGGATTGCCATCGAGCTACATCGGACACTGTTTTTCCAAAAAACTATGAGTGGCTGCCCAGTACATCACAAACTCTTTCTTGTAAATGAACCGCTAAAAATACCCCTTCTGTGATTTTTTTAAACTAATAAGTTGAACACTTGTTTGCTCTCCAGTCAGGCCAAGCCAAGGAAACGAGCGACAGAAAAGAGAAACTTTGTTCGCTCGAGACCCCGACCCATCACCGCCGCCACCAGATCTCGCAAGTCCAGCGCCGGATACCGCTGCTCCAGCTCGATTGCTGATCCTCCCCTGCTACCCACGCCGCCTCAATCCCCGCAGCCAGCAGATCTCGCCATTCCGGCGCCGGATCCCGCTGCTCCGGCTCGATTGCTGCCGACGCGAAGCACCATCACCATGGTAATCGGAAGACAGATCCCGCGGCTCAAGTACATCGACAAACTTAAAATGGTCTTCAAGAAATCAGCAAACTTCAGGAGAGAATGTTTCTAGTTCAACATAAATTGTAATATTTACCAACTGTAAGATAAATATGATAAATGATTGATCTGCTGTGTTTGGTATGTTGAAGGAAAGCTGTCGTTGATCTGATGTTCTATATAGTTGCTCCTATGTGATTGGTCTATTTTGTGTTAAATGGTGAGTTAGTAAGAGTACGTGGTGAATTTGAGCTACTATTATTATGTGCTAATCATAGGTTGCTTGATATGCCACCAAGAAAGACACGTGAGGCACCAATTTTTTTCCTTTTCATATTATTTTGATTTTATTCCTAACTCATTCCGCACACACAACACAGCAAATAAACATGCTCAAGATCATATCAAATCCAAGGATGTTATGGACATATCACAACTCAACAAAGTAAATAAGTCAAAACTTCACAAGACTAAAAGAAGTCTCAAAGCAGTTTTTATGATCTTCTACCCACCACAGTTTTACCCCACCGGAATCCATAGGCTGGCTTATGCATAAGTAGAAACCCAAAAAAAGTCACAATGCCGTGGGTGTTATCCATAGTTGTGGAGTCTATGTATGTGCGTTCGTAGGGTGTCTGTACGGGTATGTTTATGAGCGTCTACATCTTTACTCTTTTCTATAAAAACGAGGGTAGGTTGAACTTCCAGTTGGATCGAGGCGTTCAGTTGACACTTTGGCAAAGTTTATGGTTCTAAGTGCTCCAACGTGAGTGCTATGTTTGTCAACCCGTATCTAGGGCAGACGAAGACCAAAGAGTGAAAGGCGTGGGCGGTCACGAAGTTGCACAGGAAGTTGGTATTGGTCACCAAGTTGGAAAACGTCAAGTTTTAGTCACGAAGTTGGAAATTAGCGTCAATTCGTCACTCCGTCACTGCGGCCGTCAGAAGTGCTGACGTGGCACCGTTAGAGGTCACATTTTTACAAACCCCCCCGGGAAGTTATTCTTAAGGCCTTATCCCCTTCTGCTCGTTCCCCGAAACGACATAACCCTAAATCGAAGAACATGGGCGGCGGCGTTGGCGATTGCGGCGGCGGCGGGAGCGTCAGTGCCGACAGCGAGTCTTCTGTGGCCGGCGGCGGGAACGTCGGGCGCGGCACCACTGTTCCTTGGTCCCGCGTCCGCGACGACCCGTATTTCTTGGAAGAGGTGTGGCATCGGGGCGAGCCGGATATGCGACCGAAGTGCGGCCGCATCGTCCTGGCGCACGACGGGGATGGCGGCGCTGGAGGAAAGGTATCCTGGCCGGGCCCTGCTTGCGACCGTGCATGGGGAGAAGCACGTGACGCCGGAGGCCCTGCTGGCTGCTATGGAGTTGGAGTGTGGTGTCGTGCAGCCGACGGTGAAGGTGGAGGTAACAAGCCCACCTTACCATTTCTTTGTCACTTTCGACTTGGCGGAAGACTGCAGTGCGGTGGCGTTGTCGTACATGCATTCCGGCAACACCCGCATCCGTTTCCGCCGTTGGAGCCGTTGCGCTCGTGGCACGCCGGGGAAGTTTGAGTTCAAGACCACTCTGAGCTTCGAGGGAGTGCCAGAGGAGGCGCAAGAGCTTGAGGCCATTACTCTCCTCGTTGCGGGCCCTTCCCATTTGAGAGCTCGCAACCCATCCGCAAGCCCATAGCCTGGCTCCAGCCAGTGCACATTAGCCAAACTGGTTGCTGCATATCCCAAATCGGACAAAATGCACTATATTGCAGCCTCACTCCATGTATCCGCATCACAATGATCAAACACTGTCCTTTTACCGTCAATGAAGCCCTTGTTCCTATCGACTCCGCAGAAAAATCCACCGTAATTGACCACAACACTGAAATTTCTAGGCCAGAACTCTACAGTGGAACAGAAAAATGAAATTAGACTCATTTTCGTCGGAAACCCTAGATCATACGGGGTCTGACCAATTCAGTTGAAACACTAAATCCTACGAACTCACTGTAGTCGGGCTCCGGGGCGCTGCCCTCTCTTCGACGCGGAGGGATGAAATCGACGACTTGACGGGCCATCTCCGCCCCCGCCGCAGGGGTCGCCGTCTCCGATGAATTCTTACTCCGTCGGGGTCGCCGTCTCCGACGATTTCTGAATCGCCATGGGACTCTGCGGGTGGTGTTTGAAAGGGGAAAGGACCAACTAATGCCAAGACAATACTAGCCAGGGGGGGTCTTGCAAAAATTCGCCTCAGGATCTGTCTCACGTGTTGTTCACGTGACCTCTAACGGTGCCACGTCAGCACTTCTGACGGCCGCAGTGACGGAGTGACGAATTGACGCTAATTTCCAACTTTGTGACTAAAACTTGACGTTTTCCAACTTGGTGACCAATACCAACTTCCTGTGCAACTTCGTGACCGCCCACGCCTTTCACTCAAGACCAAAACTCTAGATTCAGGACCCGGCCGGAACGGAAACTAAAGTCACTCTAGCTGACCGAGACCACCTTAATTTTGACAAACGACAACGGCTTACTTGCTGCGACTTGGAACCAGCATGTAATCGTCTCCCAACCTTCGTCCACGGACTGGGAAAGTACGTGCTACGTTCTATATATCGACTGTTGGACCGTCATGTCAAATAGCTGAATTTTAATACAGGAACAAAAGGCCGCATACATGATACATCTATATATCGATGTAGAGGTTAGTGTATACCCAATTTAAAAAAGAAAAAATAACACACATGCGGTGATGCCAGAACTTTATGAAGATAAAGTCAGCCGACATTGTGCTGCATCGTTTTCAGTCTAGCGATTGATACGTACTCCCTCCGTTCTAAATTAATCGAGTCAGATTTACTTAATCTAAGTCAATTAATTTGGAACGGAGTAGTAGTAGTTGTCATGTGACATCATCCATTTATTTGCCCCATCCGGCTAGTAGTACAAACGCATTGATTAAGCAGCAAAAACGGCGCCGGCTTGCTAGCCCATGGCGACTACACGTGAGGTTGAACAAAAAACATGAAGTACATGCATGTCAGCGCTTTTTCTTGCCACTGTATATGTGTCCAGACTTCGTATTCTCTGTGGTAATTGTCGATGATTTGTCTCAATAAGGTACTAAAGCCCACTGGTTTAACTATTAAGGGAAAACAATGTAGAAAGTTGAAGGATCCAAATAAAAGAAATCTGTCCAACTTTCTTGCTGTCATCTTGATAGTTCCATTCCGCAGCAGAAAATCATACTCCAGCAACTATGATCAAATGTCAACCCACAACTGCCAGCAGAGGGTAACACAATCAAGTACGGGAAATAATCCCGCCGACGGCTGGCTGCCAGCAGAATGTGGCTGTCAGCGTATAGGGCATGCACAGTGTGACCAAATGCCAAATTGGACGGCTGGCTGCCAGCAGAATGTGGCTGTCAGCGTATAGGGCATGCACAGTGTGACCAAATGCCAAATTGGTCATGCAGATGAATTTGGCTATGACATTGCATGCACATTTTCTCTCCAACGTACATGATGTAATATTTATTTCGAGTGGGACCTACTACATGACTTACCACCACACAGATTCTCTCCTTGCTTACCCTCTCTCTTGCATTTGCCCTCCGTACACAATATTATTTTAATTTATGCATTTGGCATCGGCTCTTCTACTTGCTCCGTTCCCGAATATATTTTTAGTTTTTTAGAAAAACTGGAGATCACTCCGTTCCCGAATATTTAGCTTTGACATCAAACCTCACTGTGTTATGGAGCGGCTCCAAAAGCCAAATACTATATTTGGCATCGCTATTTGGCCACCAATGTGGATGCCCTAATCAGGCCGTCAACGTTTCTATGCTCTTCCGTATTGCGAGTCTAGAAAAGAGCACTACACGGTTGAGAAGACTAGACTAGCACCCCTTTTAACCGCGCATATAGCATTAGCTATACGCAAGTTTTTACTCCCAGATCTCACGCCCAAGAAAAGCATACTCGTGTATTGTGCAGGGAAAAGATGAGATGAGGTCAGCAGCATTGAGGAACTGCCTGGATGCCTCTACCATTTTCCTAGTGCCTCCAATTCCAAGTAAATATGGTTCGTAGTGTGTAATATGATTGGCATCCGACTCAAGCTTTCATGTATGCTGCTAACTAGTATCAGGTGCTGATTGTTGTGAGGGTTATGGGAAATCTCATAGCATGCCAGTGTGTACCATGGAGGAAGAAAAGAGAAACAGTAAAGGAAGTAATATAAGGAACCTCACTGGAGATGTTTGGTGTTGTACAAAATAGTGCGAGTTAAGTCCAAATGAGATAGACATAGTGCAAAAAGGTGAAACGGGGGTTGGTGGGATGAAATAAGTTAAATGTAAGTAAGTTGTTCCACATACATTTTAAGATGTGCATAACTTAATGGATAGTACAAATGATTGGATTTCTAGAATTTATTGTGAAATATGATAGACAAACATGATGTTCACCAGCCATACATGTTATAAACAAGCATGTTAACGTTTAAAATCTTCGGGCATCTAATCCTGATAACTTTCCGGATCTGATTGGTCCAAGAGATCAATAAGAAGTACATGTTCAGTGTGTATTGCTTAGGCAGTGCTCGATCAGAAATTCTACACGCAGATGAACTAATTGGAAGCTGAAACCGGAATCAAAGGGCGGGGAACGCACAAGATTATGTTGTGCCAACCGAAAGTTTCCTTTAAACCAGAATCCCTGGCAAATTAAAAGTTTTATATTTTTCATGTCGAGTAAACCTTCCATTCCATATTAATGGTCATTGATTTAGTACAAAGTGCACAAACTAATATGGAACCGAGGAGATATAAAAAGCAAAAGGACTTATCGGAAATGATTGCACTTTTTAGATTTTCTTAATTTTTGTCCAAAAAACGGAAGTAACATCATGTGTCGGAGAATGTGGATAAGACGATAAACATATGGACCTGCACCACTTCAATCCCACGATATTCAAAAACTCATACGATCCGGGCGGCCCTCTTCTTAAAATTCCACCAATCCAACCTGAAATGTGGCATGAAGACTCTTGTGAAGTACATGATTGCAAGGTCAGATTAACACAGAAGGCACGAAGAAATCCTAACATATAAGAGTAAGACCGAAACCCCCGCCGAAAACTATAAGTACCGGATGACATCCATCAAGAAGATCATCGTTCAACTCACACACATAAACAACTTACCAAGTGCCAATCCCTTGGGGTTTTGATTAGTGGTGAGGATGGAGCCGAGGTTGCAGTCGAGGGATGATTCACCGGCGACCGGCGGGAATCAGACGGCAGCGCGGGTGTGAGAACCGCTAGGGGATAGAATGGTCAGGAGAGGCGATGGGCTGTAGTACCGTTTCGGGACACTTGGCGGTAGCAATCAACGTAATATGTATGTGGTACGAAGATTAAACGTTGCGGAGCCGTCAAGATGCGAGTGTGCGGCCAGGATGCTTCCAATCGCCTGCGGATGGAGTGATCGCGAAAGCTGACCATCGGGAAGAATTTTCCACCCTCGGTTGAACCACGTACGAACTCCCATTTAATAGTAAAATTAGCTTTTGGTTGTGTGCATCCTTCATATTTAAACTTGTTCTAGTTATTAGCTTAATGCAGAGTCTATGTGTAATTGATATCTTCCAGATATTTATATATTCCCATTATCAGAACAAAGTATAAGCTCACTGTTTTCCCTAAATAAACAATCAAGTCAAGCAAAATGAGAGATCCAAATGAATTTCGTCATAATCTCGTGAATATGTCTTGGATAGTTCAAAGTCCATACCAGAAACACATACTAATTAACGGCATGGATTTGATGCCCTAGAGCTATGGCTGGTGTTAAAAACTAGGATCAGTAGTACCAACGGTAAGAACAAGAAAAAAGGCAGCAAAGCAGTCTAAGGAGGTGGGGCGTACTCCAAATCCAACCACCAGCGGAAAGTTTCACCTCTCAACCCGCGCGAAATCTCGGCTTCGTACAATATGGGTCATACGTTCCTACCGTTCCAACCCTTTAACTTGTTGGGAAGCGAGTCGTTAATATTTGTCGTCTCTGTTGCTTTTATGGCGCGAATAGGCGACGCAAGAAGTATTGAATGTGCCAATAGAAGCTTCTACAATTTCTTTGATGCCTCCAATTCTAAATAAATGTTCTTGTTGCATAACGTGTGCAATATGGCTGTCATCCAAATTCGAGATTTGGGAACCATACTAATTAGGATTGGATGTTGCATGGTTGGAAAGCCTGTAGATTTTTTCACCGGGTATTTCCTCACCCGCCTCGTACAGCAAAATACACGGACCTTTGGAGCTCCGTTTTTCTGCCCGACGCTTATGGTCCGATTCCAGTGATCCAAGCGGGGCCTTAGTCTTTCCATCGCACTACAGAGGAAGAAAAGAAAAAATGGAGATGAAGTAACACAAGGAACATCATTGGAGGTATATATGATGTCGTACATAATTTAAAGAGTGTGATGGCAAAGGGAACACATGGTATAATTTAAGTCCAAACTAGCTATATAAAGTAGTTAACAAGTGAAACATGTGTTGATGGATGAAATAAGTTAACACCAAGAAAGTAGGTTGCTAAATTGACTACAAAAGGAGTTAGTATTGTAAGGTGATCATAATTTAACACCCCTCCCGCTTTGGCCATAGTATCCTCTACCCCTGGTTGTCTTTCCTCCGGTCGGGTGCACATCCTCCTTTCCATTGTCTGGCTCGTCCAGTCGGGTGGGCTCTGCCGCTGACACTCCAGTCATGTTGCTTGCTCTTCGTCGATTTTATTTTTGCGGTCAGGTGAAACAATGCATGTACGCGGGACAACAAATTGGTGTCACCTAACGACATTTCTATATCTACACCACTATATAGTAGACAACTTTTTTGAATTTGGATTTACCACTCAGTTTCACAGCCTTCCTGCCAATAGACCTTTGGAGCCATCCAAGCCGTTAGAAAGAGTGTGAAAATGAGAAATGACTGCATTCAATGTTCTTGGAATGTTGACCAAGTGATGGAAAATATATGTTATGGTGAAAACAATTTTGTGCTTCTGAAATATATCATGAGATGGTACATCACTGTAGTTATTAACATGTGACGGCATGGATCGCCATTGGGCCAGTACAATTAATCTCGGCTTGTCCCCTAATCCATGTTAGCATTATAAATTGTACTCATTCCGTTCTGAATTAATTGACTCAGATTCGGTACAATATAAACTAAAATTGAGTCAATTAATTTAAAACGGAGGGAGTACATGACTTATAAGCTGATTTAGCTGTACGAATTGCATTTTTCTAACCGGTCATTCTTTCAAGCAGACTCCATCTACAACTCAAGGAAAAGGAAGAGAAAATGCAAAGTGGTGAAGAGTTTCGAGATGGCTTTTAGTGGCTCGCAGGTCGCAGCCTCGTAGCTCGGATTTGGTGTTAATTTGACCGACGATTCTGGAAAATCTCACAGGATGTTCATGTGCTGCCTGCATAGCAGGGCAACAACGGAGAAGAGACTATACAAGTTTCTACGGTTCCGCTGATGCCTCCAATTCCAAATAAATGTGCTCGTTTTTTCACGGGGACGGGGTGTGTCAGATACACCTGTCATCCGATTCAAGCTTCTGCATACTATACTATGACTAGGATAGGGTGTCAATTTGGGTGATTGTTATTGACAATCTCTTAGGATGCTAATAAATTGCTAGTGTGTTCACTCTAGATGCAATGGGTCTCCCCATCACACCGTAGAGCAGGAAAAAGGAGTTGCAAAGGAAGTAATATAATGTACCGAGGCATCATGTGCCTTATATGAAGAGCGTGAGCGGCACATGATATAATTTAATTCCAACTATGATAGACATCGGTGTGGATTCTCTGACTTGGAATAGCCTGACTTTGTTTCATTGACAGGTGGGTCCCACATCCGGCATGCCCCACAAGTCAGTGACCCAAAGTCAGGGAAAAGTTAGAGAAGAAAAGTCAGAGAATCCGTGCCGGATAGACATAGCATTTAAAAATAGAAATATGGATTGGTGGATGAAATTTGATAATGCCACAATAAATTAATTATTTTTAAGGAGGCTAGAACCTAAGACATCTGCATCACTCATCAAAATGATGTACACATCCATCTTTACTGAAATTGATGTGAGGCAACGAGACTAAATCTACCAACAAGGGTAGTTACATATAACATAGAAGGCTACTAACTATCACAATATATGTATTTAATACCTACGCTAAGTCGGCGATTTCTTTTGCGGGAACACACCCTCGCGTAGTCATCACCTATTCGTCTGGTCCAACAAAAGTTTGCACAATGGGGCGGTATTGTCCGGTAACCGCTAATCCTGCACCCTGGTAAATCGGTTTACTTGATTAAAAAAATTCCAAGGTTTTTTTAAAAAAATTGAATTCAAGCGAGCTAGCCGACATCATGTTGCTTTCACCTTGTGGGCATCATCTGTTTTGCTCATCCCATCTAATTAGTGTACAAATGCTTTGATTAAGCAACAAACATAACGTCGGCTAGCTGCCCCATCTGAATTAAGATATATCTATTTCTCCTCTTTGTTTCTCATCGAAGATCTTAAGACTTGGTTGGGAGAAACAAAAAAAATCAGGCTTTGAAGGTTCAAATGGAAAGAGGGAGTACATCTGAACGTTATATTCGATGTGAAAGGCAAGGGGTATAAATAGTGAAGGCAATGTCAGGGAGCATGCACAAGCATTTCTCGATAGGCCGAGACTGCGGGAAACCATGGCGGCCGGAGTGAAGTGTGCGGATGACAGGTGCATGGTTGTTGTTGTTGCAGCATGGCGGGGAGCTGATACCGCAGTCGCTAGTCGGAGTTGGAGAGCAAGATGCGACGGGGCGAAGAGCAGGTCCCAATATTCTAAATCGTCAGGCGCCCTCTCCGGAGCCAAAAAAAACTTCGCCTTAGGACCTCCACGACCAGAGATGCTCTAAACTTAAGGTGTCAAGTGGATCCCACTAATATCACACTTTTAGTTTATTTGGTGATTTCTAGTTTACAAATTCGGATCAAAATTTGTACTATAAATTCACAAATGAATTAGAAGTGGGATGTGCGACATTGGTGAGATCCCACTTGACACCTTGTCTAAACTCTAAGCTCGGACGCTAGGAAGGAATTTCATGCCAGTACGCAGATTCCCATCCGTCCAAAGATGTCTCCCATTTTTCCACACGAAGTGATTGTACGAAGATGTTCCAGGCAGAGTAAAATAGCGTCTGCTATTCCAGATTGCAGAGAGGATTTTTTTTACTCTCATCTTTTTTTCGAACTTTTTTTTACTCCCAGCTTATGTGCTCCTGCTTTATAAAAATGAAAATGGTAGTACAAAGTTTTTTAAAAATCTATATAAAATATTCATGAATAAATATAATATTATCTATATACCTGTATAATTAATCAATAATAAATTTTTTTTAGGCTACACAAAATAACAAAATCATGGATCTAAAAAAGTTGAAAAAGAACTCATTTTACTTGATAGATTTGTCTTTTCTGTACACCCCACTTATAAAAAGACATGTATCTGAAAAATTTGAGCATACATAGTAGCTATGTATATGTACTTGTATGGTTTTTTCAGAATTTTCTAAGGTAAGAGAAAAAATTCTAGGTTTTTTAAAATCATGAGCGGTGGAGTTTGTGATCAAAAATTGTTTTTGGTTGCTATTGACATTTGATCCGCTATACTACGTTACTATCTTTGTGCTGAAATATATATTTTAAATTTTTCTGATTTGGGATGTATCTAAACGTGTTTTAGTGTGTAGATTCACTCATTTTAATACTGAAATGTCTAAAACATCTACAATTTGGAACACTATGAGTAAATCATTATTATTTGTTATCCTTAACCAGCAGCACAAAGCCTCGGCAATGTACGTGTCTGCCTGTATCGTATAGTTAAAAGTCAATTTCATGCTATAAAATTGCTTAAATTTTATGAAATCATCTGCCCTCGCTCGAGTGGCTGTAATATGAGGATGGCTCGAACACTGGCAACCAGTCCAAGAGAGCATGTAGGCCCACACGCCAGCTCTGCGGGGCCCACCTCATTTGGTTATGTCCAAGAAACAATGTGTACAATTTTCTTTTCTAAAATTCCTGAAAGTTTCACTGATGCCTCCAATTTCAATCAAATGTTTTGTTGCATGATGTGTGCAATATGCTTCCCATCCAAATTAAGGATTCTGGGTACCATACTAATCAAGATTGACTTTGTGTGGGGGTTCCGGAAAATCTCACAGCCTGAGCATACTAGTGTACCGCCTAGACAACAATGAGCATTTCCATCATATACTACATTGGACGAAAAGAGAAATTGGAGAGCAAGTAATACAAAAGAACCTCACTAGAGGTCTATGGTGCCGTATATCTACTCTATCTAAATGGGAGAGCCCACTAGCTGATTTTCCTGCAACCTCGGCGAGTCACGTCATCGGAATTGTTATAGCCGTTGATGTAGTATAGCTGAATAGCCTACAACCGTCAGATCAGAAGTTAACAAAATTTACCAAGACTTGCCACCGCTAAGTGAAAATACCGCTTCGTTCGTCCTTTCGTCGACCGTCCCACGCTGATTCTGCTGGGCTGAGTTTCAGCAAGAGTTTTGTCAGTATTCTGTTCAGTCCAGTTATATTGGACCTCCTTCTTCCTACGTGGGCTGAACCAAATGCCTATACTGGGCTTGCTTCAGAGTTGTCAATCTGGTCGTTCTCTGACTTTTTCATTTCCCTATGTTCGACCTCGCATCTCCCTGTTCGCCTCCTCTGACGCCACTAATGCACTAGAAACTGCATCTCGCACCATCTTCTCAACGTGAAGGAAACTGATGGGATTAAATGAGGATCCGGCTTGGTATTTATAAATCTGGATCATCTCAATGCGTTGCCATCGTTCATCTATATGGGCACAACTGCTCAGATCGCAAAACCCACATCGATCTCAAATATTCGCTCCCTCTTCTCAACCAAGTTCTATCATGGAGCTTAATCATAGATTCTTCAGAATCTTAGGGCCGACGGCAAGTGTAATGAGCGATTTGCCGCTCACAACTAATCGCCTGCCACATTCAGCATGTTCTTGATCTTACCCGGATGCAACTTCCAACAACGAGTGGTTATGCATGTCTTTCGATCTCTTTCGCTTAAAGCCCTGGAGGCTGGAGCTGCTCCGTTCCTATCCGTCTTCACCAAAGTTGGGAGGCAGCGCCTCATCTCTAGTCTAGGAAGTCTGCTCTCGGGAAGATATCGTGCTCGACAGGAGTTGGTACTGATTTGTTCGTCCACTGATCCACTCATCACCTTCATGGTACCATGCGTTCTACACATGCCGAATCTGGAACTGTCGCTATTGCGTGTTCAATCGTCTCGCCCATATCAGGTTAGTATAGTTTTTTCGCCAATTAAAATCCTCCTGTACTATCGTGCTGCTATATTATCAAAGTATCTCTCGACTAGCTTTGTCAATGGTGAGTTTCTTAATTGATTTACAAATTATTTGCTATGACACAGTATACGGTAGATGTTGAATTCAGAAATACACATGGTTTGCATCCTTGGTTTACCTCTGTGTGCTATTCATCAACTCCCAGAATGCTAATTTGCCATCACTAATGTGACTGAATGCAATAACCAACCAGCTGTCCAAATTCTTACATGATAAGATACATTCGGTCAGTAGTAGATTGATTCCCAATAGGTTTGCAATACTGACTGTTCTATCTGCTACTGTTCGCAGTGCTCTTTGCCAGCATTTGTTCAAACATTTCGAAGCATATGTTTCCGCAACAACGTGCGGGGTATCATCTAGTATATATAAAGAGAGTGAGGGGACATGGGACACATCGTATAATTAATTTAAAACTAGCTACATAATAGCGTATTTAAAAAGTGAAACATGAGTTGGTGGATGAAATAAATTAACACCAACAAAGTAGGTTCATAGATTGATTGTAAAAGAAGTTTAGTATTTTGAGATGCTCATAATTTAAACTAATTAAACTAGATGTACCGTTTGCCCTCCCGCTACCGTCATTGTCTTTCCTCCCGTCAGTATGTACCTTAGTCCGGCGGTCAGGTGAAATAACGCACGTACCCTAGGTCATAGAAACTTGAGAAGACCACGTATGGCACCTGAACGTTTCCAACTGACCTCGCGCTGCGCCTGAAACTTGAGATGATCACCTACGGAAACAGTCCATCGTTTTCAGGCTGATTTTTTTTAAATAATACATTTTTTATTGCAAATTCGGGAAATATTGCGCAAATCCTGCATTTGTCAAAAATATTGCGGCCTCGGCCCACAGGAAGCCAAGCAGGCCCTGTCGGCCAGCAGAAAGCCGACCAGGGCTCGTCAGCCACGAGTAGGCCGAGCAGGTGTGTGCCAGGCACGGGCTCCCGGCCGACTGCCTGATCGGCGTCGAGTGGACGCGCTTCGGCCACGTCACGGCCGAAAGCCCGGTCGGCCTCCTCCGAGCCGACGAGGTGGTATTAAGAAGGTCCGACCTCTTCTTCTTCCTCCCATCGCGCGGCTGCTATCTCCTCTCTCTCTCCTGTTCGTCCCAAACAAAAAACAGCTTCGTTTTACACCGTTTCTCCACTAGAAATTAGTCCTAGGTTGTTACTAAGGTTGTGGGGTGCCCGATCTATCATGGGGTAGGTTGTGGAGGCGAGTTGGTGACGGTGGGAGATTCGGTTTCGAAGGTGTTCGTGCTCGCGGTGGTGCTCCGGTGGTGGAGGCTCGGGGTGCTCCGGTGGTGGAGGGTCGGGCTGCTGCGGTGGTGCTGCTGTCACGCTTCAAGGGTACGTGACTAATCATACATTAGGGTTAGGGTTTGTGTTATTTAGATTAGGGTTAGTGTGTTGTTAGTATGGTAGGATTTTTGTTAGCCCGGACGGATTCGTAGTATGTTAGTATTTGTAGTTGGTATTTTATTAGTTTATGATTCCCGTTTGCAATAACTTTACGACAAATTTTGATTAGATCATTTAGTTGTTTTAGTAGAATTAATGGGACGGTCTTATTAATATTTGATACATTTTAAAATATTACTAGGTGAGAAAAATGTCGGATGTAGTAAAATTTGTTTTCTACTACGGTGACGGTTTAGTACAACAAAATGAAGATGGGATGGACCTGAGTCAGTTTCAGCACATCGAGTTGGATCTGACTGCCCCTAAAAATTGGTCTGTTAGTCAGTTAAAATATTGGTTGGCAGAGTGTTTAGGATTAAATGCAGAAACACACACTGTCGGGGTGCACGCGTTTTGGTCCAGGTCCAGTAAAAAAAATTGGTACACTCTGAGGCCGATTGATCGGGATTCTCAGTGGGTGAACTGGTTGCAAGGTTGCGAAAACAGGGGAAGCCACCCAGTTGCCTTGTTGCTTCCTGTCGTTAAGGAGGTAAATGTCAATCCTCCTGAAGGCGAGGGTGGGCACGATCCAGGGCAGAGCAGTTCAGCAACCATGGAAATTGAACATGATGACAGCCATGGTTATGATGGAGGCAGTGGTTATGAATCAGAGCAGAGTAGTATGGTTGGAGGGCATGATGACGGTGAAAATGTGGAGGCAGATGGGGATGAGGAAGATGGCCGAATGCAGAACGAGATGGAAGATGAAGATATTGAGGGTGATTGCGGGGACGACAGTGATTCTGATTCGTCGAATGATGCAGAGTACGAGGAGGTGCCTTATCCAGCTTCATGGACTCAGGACATCTCATCTGGCATGACTCTGGACGATGGTCATGATTCTTCCTGGCAATATCACCAGAGCAGCATGGCTGTGGGAGCAATGTACGCTGACAAGCAACATGTGCAGGAAGCAATCATACAGTGGGCAATGTCGACATCAAGGGTTTTCAAGACAACTGTGTCGAGTAAGAAATATCTGACCATGGAATGCTCGAGAATAGATTGTCCGGGTAGGGTGCACGCATATGTCCCCAAGTATGATACAAACTGGGTTGTGAGTGACATGGTAATGCATACATGTCGTATTCCCAGCATCCTTCAGGATCACCGTAATCTGTCATCCACGCTTATTGCTCGTTTGTTTTACACGGAGATAGTGGAGAGCAAGGCGATGGAAGTGAAGGCAATAAGGAACAAAGTCTTCACAAGATTCAGTTTCAACATTTCTTATGGCAAGGCCTGGAGGGCTAAGCAGAGCGCGCCGGAGAAGAGATTTGGGTCATTCTTTGACTCATATGATTCTGTTGTCCGTTTGCTCCGCACGCTTCAGGCGAGGAATCTTGACACATATGTTGATCTTCAAGACTTCTACATGCCAGAGTTCCCTACAGTTAGGGTGTTGCACTGTTTGTTCTTCTCTTTTGGTGTATGCATCGAAGCCTTCAGCCACTGCCGACCAGTGTTATGTGTCGATGGCACATTTTTGACCGGCAAGTACAAGGGTCAGATATTGACTGCTATTGGCCAAGACGGCAATAACCAACGGTTGCCCCTTGCTTTCGCTTTTGTTGAGAGCGAGAACACTGATAGTTGGACGTGGTTCTTTAGGAAGTTGAAAAAAACAGTTGTCAAGGATAAGCAGAATGTCTGCGTTCTACATGACAGACATGCGGGTATACTCAACGCTGTAAAGGCATTAACAAACCCTGGACCAGATGAAGAAACACCGTGGGTGGATCTTCAGAGTCGTTGGTGCATGCGCCATCTAGGTGCTAACTTCTTCTCACAGTTCAGAAATAAGAGTCTCATGAATCTGTTCAAAAAGCTCTGCAAGCAGAACCAGGAATGGAAGTACAATTTTATCTGTGGCAAGCTTGATGAGTTCACGAACAAACACGTTCGGGAGAGGAAAGCTGCACGTACTGCGGCTGTGGCGTTTCATGTAGCCCAAGTAGCGGCACAAGCAGCTACAACGCATGCACCGCCTGAAGAAGAACCGATCGGTCTGTGTGATCTGCCAGGCTTTGACCCACCGGGCACGAGGAGAAAGGGTGGACGGTTGATTAAGAGTTTCCAGCAGTGGATTGAGCATGAGCCCGTGGAGAGGTGGTCGTTGTTGCACGACTCATACGGAGCCAGATATGGCGTCATGACTACAAACCTTGCCGAAACATACAATTTTGTCCTCCGAGGGAACAGAGCCTTGCCATTAACTGCCCTTGTGGAGGGAATTTTCCAAGACATGGTTAATTACTTCAGAGTCAAACGCCAACAAGCCGAAATGCATATACTTCGCACTCCAAACTCACCCTGGTGTGAAAAGATTACGAAGTACATGGATGCAAAGATGGAGAAGGCACGAACTTTCCAAGTGGTTGCCATCGGAAATCAGGAAAGGAGGTTCGAGGTCCGCTTACCTACCGACAAGTTCGGTTGTGGCAATGTGTTGAGAACGCATGAGGTGAAGATTGGAAATGAAGCATGGCCAACCTGTGAATGCAGATGCAACAAACCAAAATTGTTTCACCTTCCTTGCTCGCATGTACTTGCTGCTTGTGGGCAGCTTGGTTTGGAAGCAATCTCGTTGTCTCACCGTACTTCAGTCGTGAAGCTGTCTTGAACACATGGACAGGTGAGATGCAAGGATTCCGAGCCATTGGTAATTTCAACACCGTTGAGCCAAGTGAGAGGAGATACATTCCTGACCCAAGGTTACTTCGTCCGGGTAGAGGTAGACGGCAGTGTAGACGCATACGTAATGATATAGATGAATCGGAAGCTCGAGGACCTACCAGGCAATGTTTTCTATGCAACCAATTTAGCCATAGGGATACAAACTGTCCGGAGTTTGGACCTGGTGATGCTATGGTACGTGGAAGAGGCAACCGAGGCCGGAGAGGAAGAGGAAGAAACTAGAGTACCTTTATATTTATAATAAATGCAGACTACGTATCTGCCTCTATGTACTACTTTGTAATCGTGGAACCATTATGTTTGGATTTGTACTTGTTTAGCTACAAACTCAAAATTGTAATTTGCTTGGATTTGTACTCGTTTAAATTTTGTTATTTGGTCATTCTATTATCATTTTATTATGTCCTTACAGAGATGGCGGGGATGGCGTTTCTTAACCCGGTGGTGGACAGCAAGCATCGCGCTAATCTAATGCAGGATAATGTTCTCCAACCTCTTATTACTCGTGGTCAGAAGGATAATTGGCAGATACACCCAGCTTGGATCGATCGGTAAGTTTTATATTTATTTTGCTCATAACATGTACTTGTCAAATAGTTAACAATTTTCTGATACATGCAGTTTGACGTGGGCTGGGATCCTACCCTTTGCTCGCCTTGTTGAGGCGTCAGATGTGAGTGGTCGGCTTGCGATGGACCACTGTTTGCTCACCTGCTTGGTGGACCGATGGAGACCGGAGACGCACACGTTTCACTTTCGCTGGGGCGAGATGGCTCCTACTCTACAGGATGTCTCCTACCTATTGGGCCTTCCTATAGCTGGTGAGCCCATAGGTCCGTTACAGGCCCCTGATATGTGGTCTGAGGATATGGCAGACCGGTTCCAACATATAAATCCCAACGCAACTGTGTTTATGCATGAGGATCACGGACCCAAGCTTGATTGGTTGCTTAAGTTCCAGGTTAGTACTATGTCATTGTCTTGTTTCATCTATCGCTTCAGCTACCCTTTACCTAACTTGTACAATTATTGTTTTCGCTGCAGATACATAATTTTGGCACGATCCAGATGTCCGAGGCCCAGATTACTCGGAGCCTCGAGGCGTACCTTATGTGGCTGCTAGGAAAAGTGATGTTCACGGAGAACCATGTCACCACTATCAGTGCGCGATACATCCCCATCGCATTGGAGATTGCAAGTGCGACACAGCCGTACCACATCACTAATCGTAGCTGGGGTTCTGCAGTCTTAGCGGCCACGTACCGAGGTATGTGCAACGCGTGCTTTCTTACGGCGACAAAGTCAGCAATTCTTGGATGCCCTATGCTGTTACAGCTGTGGTCGTGGGAGAGGTTCCCCATTGGACGACCTGACATTTCGGCTGCCGACCCGTGGCCCCTCAACCATTATTTCGACGCGGACCACATAGACGACCCAACTTTTGGCACACTTTGGACACATCGCAAGGTATGTTCAATAATAGTTTACTAATTATGCTTGTCAATGAGTATCTTCCTGTTTACTTATACAATTTACGTCTGTGTTTTGCAGAGACGATTCGCTCGAGATCGGGTTAGGAACTGCTACCCGGCATTCAACGAGCAGTTTGACGTTCTCTCCGCGGCTTCAGTTATTTGGGAGCCATACTCGCCTGACGCGATCGCGTCGAAATTCCCTGGAGGAATTTCTACCATGTGCACGCGAGATGAAGCATATTGGATGACGAAGTCGAAGATTATCTTCGACGTCAGCGTTGAGGAGATGGCCCAGCAGCGTGTTATGAGGCAGTTCGGTCTGCATCAGATGTCGGTTCCCCCGCCTATGGATGCCCCTCTACCAGGCATTGTCCACCGGTACGTCCATTTCTTAACCACACAGTTTTGTTTGAACACTTGTCATCCATAATTATGCACATGTTTCTTGTCTTGTAGATGGAGCAGGAAGGGAACTAACAGGACTGCGACACAATGGTTGCAAAGAGTGCAACCTTACGTGGCCAAGTGGGTTGATGCGCTGACTCGTCTCTGGGAAGAGGCGCAACCCTTCGATCCGGCGGAGTACGACGAGTACCTACAGTGGTACGTTAGTTCCGCAAGGGTTTCTCTCGTTCATCACGCCCAGCCGGATGTGATGTCGGCCCCTGCTACGTGGGATATGTACCCCAGCCAGTCTATGTCCGGCTCACGGCAACACGCGGTACAAATAATTAACTTCTCTACAATCATTTACTTTTTTTTATATTGTCCTTCATTTCCTAAATGTCTATACCACTTTCAGGCTGAGTTGACGTGGGATCTTGGGAATGATATAGACCAGTTAGACCGTTCACTTTCAACCGGGCCTTTGCTTACACGCGAAGAGCATCGGTCTTGGTTGCAGTCCGCTGCCCAGAGAGTGCGACGGATCTACGAGGCTATCACGTGTGTCCGCTCGTCAGACGTTCTCCCACATGCTGCACGACGGCCACCGCATCCGTCCACGCAGCTGCCTCAACGTCGGGCACGGCGTAACGTGCAGCCACCTCCGGAGGCACACTGACAGCACCCGCGTCCACGTGTCGCACCACCTCCACCTGACCAGCCTGGAGGTTCGGGCTGGCAGCAGCAGAGTTACCACCAGGGGGCTATCAGCAGAGCCCCGCTGGGGGCTACCAGCAGGGGGCCTACCAGCAGCGACCCTCTTCGGAGTACCAGTAGAGCCCCTGGACCGGCTTCCAGCCTCGTCCACCACACGGTATGTCGATTCGTACTACTACATTCTCATGTATTCAAAGTATTTACAAAATAACATGTTACATAAAATTTCTCGATTCTAGCACAATTCGACTTCGACTTGGGGCCTATTATCTCCGACCATTACTCGGGTGCGTCAGGTTGGGCGAGTCAGCCGGACGTGTTTCCCGATGCGGACACCCAGTGGCTCAACATGTACAACACTCCTCCTCCACCCCCCACACAGGATACGCAGCTGGCAGATGACGGGTCTTTTGTTCCTCCGCGAGTCACCCGCCCACCCCATCGGTTTGGATGGAGCACTCCTCAGCCACATCCGCCACGTCGTGGCAGAGGCGATGACTGAGACTCTACTTATGTATCAGAGACATATGTTCGCTATTTTTCATGTACCGTAAGACCTATGTATGAGACATATGTATGCTACTTCTTTCCCTCGAGACTCTACTTATCGTTATGTACTATACTTATTTCTACCTATGTAGCAATATTTGATATGTCCGTAACCGGTATACATTGGTACGTAAGATAAGATACAACAAATCTCGATTACATACCGATCACACCACACAACAATAGGAAATGAAGGTACAACTACTAATTAATCGATACTGAAAGAAAGATACAACATAACTCAAATTAAGATTCTACCTACCCTTGCCCTTTGATGATGATTCCGGCTTCTTTCCCGCACCCTTGCTGGATGTTTCTGCCTTCTTCTCCTTGCCCTTACGCAGTGCTTCAACCCCCCTTTCCTTTGACGACTACATGAAATCGTCGTCATCATCGCTGGAGTATACCCAGAGAAAGGAACGACCGTACCTCTCACGTATGTCTTGAGTTCGATGAATCGGCTCATTGGTAACATGCCTATCGAACTTATCCGCAAGCCTCAAGATTTCAGCACGGATTTGTTCTGTGGTCCTATACGGAAACCCATCTCGGCATAGCCTCGCCCCTACCAAAGCGAGATGTCTCTCACTACCAATAATTTCTTCAACTGGAACTTCCCTACCATCTACCTTCAAATAGGTGATAATCTTAGCTAGATGCTCGGATGCGGCTATATGAAAGCCGGACACACACTTCTCACAAGGTACAATTGAAAGAGCATTTTCTGTCTCCTGAGTTTTCGTTAGGAATGACAACACGAAAAGGATGTTTAACGGTGTGCCTGAGTATTTCAGATACTACATAACCTTGAAGAACAAAAAGGATGAAGATCATCAGGGTTGAATGAGAGAACTGGCTGGCAGTTTTTCCTGTTTTGGCAGGCCGGAAGTTCCGGGCACAGCACCGGACATTTCCATCTGGCCAGAAAACGGCTAAGTCCTTTGAGGATTTAGCCCCTGGCAAAGGCGGAACTTTCACCGGAAGTTTGGCCGGAACTTTCCGGGCGACCGGAAGTTCCGGCCCTCGACCGGAAGTTCCGTTCCAGACAAACGAGAAAATCGGCTAAGTCAGGAATTGCTCGCGCTCGGGAAAAGCCGGAACTTTGTCCGGATCTTTCCGGGCAACCGGAAGTTCCGGCCAAATCACCGGAAGTTCCGGTGCTGAACATGCTGGTTTTTCTCCAAGTCTGGAACTGCCTGCGCCCTGGCCAGGCCGGAAGTTCCTCCGGAACTTTGGCCGGAACCTTCCGGGGTGACCGGAAGTTCCGGCCTGTGCAGTGAAAAACGGCTAGTTGGTGGAGGGGGGTATAAATACCCCTCCACCTACCTCCAGCCATTTAAGCTCTCACACTATCTCTCATCATAAATTGCTGAAGCTCAAATCTTCAAGATCTCCCAACTCCTCCACCCAAATCCGTTGATCTTTGGAGGAGTGAAGGAGAAGGCCCCGATCTACTACTTCACCGAAGCGATTTGAATTCTTTCCCCATTCACTTGGGGATTTCGAGTCTAGGGTTTCCTCAAAGAAAACCTAGGTCTCACCATTGTTGGTACTTGGTGTAAGCTTGACCTGTTGTGGTCTTGACCTTTTGTGGTCTTCTTGAGAGCCCCCAATTAAGTTGTGGGTGTGTGCCTCAAGCGTTTGTAAGGGATTCGATCTCCGCCCTAAAAGGGGATCAATAGTGGAAGGTGGACTCGCAACATTTGTGGTTGAGTTCATCGGAGAAGAAGGTGAGCCTTTGTGGCGTTGCGGCTAACCTGTTGTGGTAGCGCACACCTCTCCAAACGAGACGTACACCCTTGGGTGGAACTCGGGATTACATCTTCGTCTCCGCGTGCTTCGCTTGGTTCCCCTTATCTTGGCTCCCTTACTTACTTGTCTTGCTAGCCTGTTTATCTTGTTATTGCTTAAAGTGTCATTTAGGTAAATTCACCGTAGTTGCATATCTAGAGAATTTACCTTTGTGTTGAGCCTAAATTTTAAAAGACCTAAAATTTGTAATAGCACCTATTCACCCCCCCCCCCTCTAGGTGCCGGATTCCCGTTCAATTGGTATCAGAGCCAGGTTCACTTTTAAGGGCTTAACCGCCTAAGTGCAACGATGATGGAATCCGATGCCGAGAGGGCCGCCCGTGAGAAATTAGAGGCGGAGAAGGAGGCGTTAGCCAAAGGGGCAACCATGGCCGATCTTATTGATATGAGATCGTCCTTGGAGGCCCAACTCCTCAAGATGAATGAGATGCTCATGGCACTCTTGAAGTCTAAGGAGCCCGAGGCTACTTCTCCCTCTCCTCCTCCCAAGGAGCATGTTGAGAACTCTAAGGAGTCATCTTCGGATGGGTCCAAAGATGTTACTTCAAGTGTTCCCCTCGGGAAGGCGGAAAAGGATGAATCACCTAACTCCTCTAACACCCTCAAAGGAGAGGAATTTCATAATGTCAACCATAATTACTCTCCTAACCCTCCTATCCCTCACCCTCATGTAAACTTTAGAAGTGATTCTCCTAAGCTTAAACCTACTCATTTCTCTCAATGGCAATTTCTAATGAAGTCTCATCTATGTAGTGCCTCCATTGAGCTATGGCGCATCATTGAAGAAGGATACAAGCCCCATGATCCAACCAACTTGACAAGAAGAGAGGTGGTTGATAGCCAACTCAACGCCACCGCTCTTCATCAACTCCAAATGGCCGTTGGAGAGAAGGACATGGCGCTCATCCAACAATTCTCCACCGCCAAAGAAGTTTGGAATGCTCTTTCCGACATCTTCGTCGGGAATGAGAGCATGAAGAAGAACCGGTATGATGCCTTATGCAATGAGGTGGAAGGGTTCTACAAGTTGGATGGATAAAGCCACGAGGACATGTACCGGAGGTTGGTGTTGGTTGCCAACTCCTTCAAGAACCTCGGGGCGGTCTACATTGATGATGCTTGGATCAAGAGGAAGTTTGTGACCGCTCTCTTGCCCTTTGAGGAAACGGATTTGAAGACACTCCAAGGGAGACATGACTTCGCAAAGATGACATCCAATGAAGTCATGCAAGAGATGACCGCATACAAGGTGGCCTCCAAGATTGCACAAGACGCAAGAGCTAGAGCCATAGGGATGCACAAGCATGCCTCAATTGCCTTGAAGGCCACCATTGAAGAAGAGGATGAAGAGGAGTATGATGATCAAGTCGAGCTATCTAGTGAGACCCTCTCAAGTACTCTTACTCAACACATGGGTCTTGCGGCAAGAACGTTTTGGAAGAACCCCGGAAGGGCCAAAGCGAGGATTGACAAGAAGTTTCCATCCAATGGAGGAAAGCCATTCAACAAGGTGAGGCTTTGCTATAACTGTGATGACAAAAGCCACTTTGTTGCAGATTGCCCATGGGAAAGAAGAGAGGATCATGGTGGGAGGCTCGTGGCCAAGACGAAGGGCAAGGGGCCCATGCCCATGAAGAAGCCCTTCTTCAAGAAGAACCAAAAGATTGTCTTGGTAACTCAAGAGCAATACCCCACCGATGATGAAGATAGTGACAAGGAGGATACTCCAACGCAAGTGGCCGCACTAGCCATTTCTTCCACTCCTCCATCACTCTTCTCCTCCCCAAACGAGAGCCCCATCATCAAGAATCCAAGATGTCTCATGGCAAAGACATCCGAGGTAAAATTGTCCCCCACCTCCATATCCCATGACATTGATGATGGAATGAGCCTAGAAGTCAAGGAAGAAATTATTGCTTTTGATAAATTCATGACTAACTTGCAAGGAGAAGGAAAGAAACACTTTGGCTCAATTACGAGTCGTATAGGTGAGCTTGAGGATGAGCTTGATTTAAAAGGTGAGATTGAGAGAGAGGATGCACACGCTAAGGTGTCCCTCCAATCCTCTCTCAAAGATGAACAAGAAGCTCATGCTCTCCTCAAGGAGCAACTTGCTAAGATCACTAAGGATCGTGATCTCTACTTTGCTAAATGTAAAATTGTGCAAAATGAAAAGTCTGAGCTTGTAGTTGCTCATGCTAGACTTTGCGAAAACTTCGAGTCACTTGAAAATACTCACAAGGTATTGACAAGTGATCACGAACGTCTCCTCAAGTCTCGTGATCAACTCCAAACTCGGATATCTATTCTTGAGAAACCTACTACTTCTACTCCTTTGAATACTAATGCAAATGTTGTCAAGGATAAAGCTAGGATCTTGTTTGTTCCCTCCATGGCAACCGAGCCCAATACCTCCCTTGATAAAGGCAAAGGGAAGCTCACTACTCCTCTTCATGAGCGAGTGCCCCACAAGGGTAAGGAAGGTCTAGGCTATGTTGCTAAGGAGAAGAAGAAGATCAAGAAGAAGACCAAGCCCGCACAAGCCAAGAAAGATGACATTGCGAGTGGAAATGCCACAAGGGGCACTCCCACTCGTGATGACTTTGCGGGTATATCTAACCCCAACTATGCTTTATATGTTGATTATTATGGGGATGTCTATGCTAGATACATTGGTCCTTTTGATGGTTATATTGAATATGCTATTTGGGTTCCAAAGACCCTTGTTGCTAACCAAAAGGCATCCATTGCAAAATGGGTACCTAAACCAAAGAATTAATTGTGTGTAGGGCCTTGTTTCCGGAGGATCGAAATGGATAATTGATAGTGGGTGCACTAGTCATATGACCGGAAGCAAGGAGATTGTAACGGAGTTGAAGCCCAATGATGATCAAATGACCATTACATATGGTGACAATTCAAAGTCTAAGGTAATAGGGCTCGGCAAGGTGGTAGTGGCACCGGACATCACACTTGTGAATGTCTTGCTTGTCGAGTCCCTAGGTTTCAACTTAATCTCAGTCCATTCCTTAACTTGTTTGGGTTATACCGTTGTCTTCGAAAAGGAAATGGTCATTCTCTTGCGGAGCAAGTCTCTCAATGTGTCTTTCGTTGGAATGCGGGTTTTCCACACCCTGGTATTCCCGTGCCACTTATCTCGGACGTCCATCTCTCATCCGACGAGCGTTATGTTTTTTGCAGCAACAACCCTATATTTGTAGAAAAATACGAAACGAACCTAGCTATATAACAACCCTAAACAGCATCGGTTGACATAATTTTCTTCATTCCTCCCACCTTCCAACTCCCAGTCCTCTCCACCCGACGCAAAAAAAAGGCCAGTGAGGATGGAGCATGGGGATGAGGCGGCGACAGCGCCTTGGAGGTAGGCGGCGACGGCGAGCAGCCCCATCGACCGCCTCCACACCGCATCTCCATGGACGAGATCCTTCCATGGAAGACGAGATTCGGCCGTGGGGGGTCTGGATCCAGCTGCAGATGATGATATCCGGCCATGTACGGCCTCTTGATTCGAGCTCTGGATCGTGCTCCTCCATCAAGCATCTCCCACATCCTGCACCTCCGAGCTCTGGATTCTGTATCTCCCATATCCGTTTTATGTGTTCTGCGATTTTTTCTTTTATTCTTCTATGAGATCTTGAAACGGATCTGAACTTGTATGGAAATCCTGGTTGAGATTTATCTCCCAGATCCGTTTTTTGTGTTCTGCGATTTTTTCTTTTATTCTTGTATGAGATCTTGAAACGGATCTGGCTGTATGGAGATCCTGGTTGAGATTCTGTATCTCCCACTCTATATAGATGTTCTTTGTTTACATTTTTTTCTTTTATTCATGTATGGAGATCCATTTAAAATTTCTTGTGAATATATTCTGGATCATACTCAAGCAAGAACAAAATGTTAATCCGTATTTCTTGTGAATCATTGTATAATCCGTTTTTTTAACAATATGTGGATCCGGCAAAAAATGTTCTTGTATGGAGATTGATTCAAAATTTCTTGTGAATATATTCCAGATCATACTCAAGGAAGAACAAAATGTTAATCCATTTTTTTATAATATGTGGATCCGGCTAAAAAAAGTTGGGTCGGATGTGGTTCTCCATATTTTTTTGTTAATCCAGAAAATATTTTTATATGCTCCACAAAGTTAGGCAATAATCAGAAGAAAATCCGGAATTTCCCTCAACCCAAAATTGTGTTAACAAAATATTCTCTTACCAAAAAAGAATCTTGATTTTTTGTTGACAAATAATTGTGTTACCAAAAATATTCTCTTATGTGTTAACAAAATATTCTCTTACCTAAATAGAATCATAAATATATGGATCATACTCAAGCAAGAACAAAATGTTAATCCGTATTTCTTGTGAATATATTGTATAATCCGTTTTTACAATATGTGGATCCGTTTTTTACCAGAAATATTCTCTTACCAAAAAAATCCCTCGGTCTGTACATATTCTCGTATTAATGTTAATTAAATTCTCCACTACAGTTAGGCAAGAATCTGATAAAAATCCTTCTAAATCAAGTTACAAATCGGTCCTAGGAAACTTTATAGAAGGTCGTTTTTTCTAAAAACGCAGCACGAATCTCCAAGTAGTGAGTGGCTGTGATAAGTGGCACGGGTATACAGGGTTGTGGCTTTGCATTTTCCCTTTCGTTGGGTACATTGAGAATGGGCTCTATGTGGTTGACTTCTCCGGAGTCACCACTTTCCATACAATGTGCCTATTCGCAAAGGCGGACTTGGGTTGGCTATGGCATCGCCGACTAGTCCATGTCAACATGAGGACTTTGCAAAGTCTCCACAAGGGTGGCCATATCCTAGGACTAAAAGACCATGTTTCTTTCTCGAAGGATCGAATGTGTAGGGCGTGTGTTGAAGGAAAAATGCATGACATCTACCATCCAAGCAAGACCATCATCTCTTCAAAGAGGGTTTTGGAGCTTCTCCATGTTGATCTCTTTGGTCCCATTCCGGAAGCTAGTCTTGGTGGCAAGAAATATTGCTTGGTGATTGTTGATGACTATTCAAGATACACATGGGTTTTCTTCTTCAAGACGAAGATGGAGACTCAACAAACTATCATCCACTTCTCCAATGAGGCTCAACGTCAACACAATGTCCCTATCTTGGTGATAAGAAGTGACAACGGGTCCGAGTTCAAGAACTACACCTTAAACGAGTTCCTTAGTGAAGAAGGGATTCGTCATCAATATTCCGCTGCTTATACTCCCCATCAAAATGGTGTAGCCAAAAGGAAGAATCACACTCTTATTGAGATGGCAAGGTCGATGATGGCCGAGTTCAAGTCCCCTCACAACTTTTGGGCCGAAGCCGTCAACACCGCTTGCCATTCATCCAACCGACTCTTCTTCCGCAAAGGACTCATGAAGACCCCCTATGAAGTGCTCACCGGGAACAAGCCCAATATCTCCTACTTCCGAGTCTTTGGTTGTAAGTGTTTTTATCTCATCAAAGGTGTTCGTTTAGGCAAGTTTGAATCTAAGTCTCTTGAAGGGACATTTCTGGGCTACGGATCCGAATCCCACACTTACAGAGTCTATGATAAGGCCTCGCGCATAATCATAGAAACTTGTAGTGTGGTGTTCGAGGAGAATGACAGCTCCCTTGTGGAGCAAAGTGGTGTTTCCGTTGCAGGTGATGATCAACCTCAAGATGCTATCCGAAGAATGGGGTTGGGAGTCCACCGCGCCGTTGAACTCTACTATGAGGTTGCTCAACAAGGTTCTACCCAACAAGAAACACTCGACAACAACGCCGTACCCAACTTGTCTCAACGAGTAGAAGCTCAAGAAACTGCATCTGCCCCTGAAATTTCTGGTACACCGGAACTTCCGGCCTTTGGCCCGGAACTTCCGGTCGATGGACGTGATCTTCCGGTGTATGGTCCGGAACTTCCGGTCCCATGTCCGGAACTTCCGGTCTCCGGTCCGGAACTTCCGGTGCCAAGACCAAAACTTCCGGTCCCTCAGACCGGAACTTCCGGTACCAAGGATTTTCCAAGGAGCAGTTCTCCCCAAGGCCAAGATCAACCTCCTCCCTCATCAGTTTCACCTTTCGTTGATCAAGGCCATCAATTCTGTCAAGGCGGAGACATGAATGATCAAGATGATCAAGCGATTCCTCCCACCACTCGGAGGGAAATCGAGATCCGCCGCTTGAATAGGGTTGGCACCTCACAAGAATTAAGAGCTCTATCTCTTGACAAGGTGCTTGGTGATGTGAGAAGCAAGGTCTCTACCCGAAGATAACTTGCAAGTTTTAGTGGACATCAAGCTCACATCTCCATGGTGGAACCCAAGAAGGTCTTTGAAGCTCTTGAAGATAAAGATTGGCTTGATGCTATGCATGAAGAGCTCAACAACTTCGAGCGCAACAAGGTGTGGAAGTTGGTGGAAAGACCCAAAGATTGCCGCAATGTTATCGGCACCAAGTGGATTTTCAAGAACAAGCAAGATGAGCATGGCATGGTGGTGAGGAACAAGGCAAGATTGGTGGCTCAAGGTTACTCCCAAATTGAAGGCATTGACTTTGGAGAAACCTACGCGCCCGTGGCTCGACTTGAGTCAATCTGTATTCTTCTTGCCTATGCCTCTCATCATAACTTTAAGGTGCAACAAATGGATGTTAAATCCGCTTTTTCTAAATGGTCCGCTAAATGAACTTGTTTATGTTAAGAAACCACCGGGGTTCGAGGACCTCAATTATCCGAACCATGTCTACAAGTTGGATAAAGCACTCTATGGCCTTAAACAAGCCCCACGAGCGTGGTACGAG
The DNA here is from genome assembly GCA_026929855.1 of Poa annua. Taxonomy (NCBI): domain Eukaryota; kingdom Viridiplantae; phylum Streptophyta; class Magnoliopsida; order Poales; family Poaceae; genus Poa; species Poa annua. Next base: position 15,597,367 of record CM049427.1, read on the forward strand.
CACCTTAGAGAACTACTTGTAGACCGTGGATTCCAAGTTGGGGAATGGACCCCACACTTTTCACTAAGAAAGTTAATGGAGAGCTTTTCATTTGTCAATTATATGTGGATGACATTATATTTGGATCGACTAACAAAGCATTTAACGAAGAATTTTCTAAGCTTATGACTGACAGGTTTGAGATGTCTATGATGGGCGAGATGAAGTTCTTCCTCGGATTTTAGATCAAACAATTGAGGGAAGGAACGTTCATCAACCAAGTAAAGTACATTCAAGACATGCTCAAGAAGTACGAGTTGCTTGATCTCAAGGGTGCCTCTACCCCGATGCAAACTAAATGCCACCTTGATCTCAACCCGAAGGGTAAGGATGTGGATCAAAAGGTATACCGCTCCATGATTGGATCTCTCCTCTACCTTTGTGCATCTAGACCGGATATAGTGCTTGCCGTAGGAGTGTGTGCAAGATATCAGGCGGCTCCTAAAGAAAGCCATGATGTGGCGGTCAAGAGAATCTTTAGATATTTGGCTTATACCCCAACCTATGGATTGTGGTACCCCAAGGATGCACATTTCTCATTATGTGGGTACACGGATTCCGATTGGGCGGGAGATCATGATTATAGGAAGTCAACCTCCGGCGCTTGTCAATTTATTGGGAGGTCCTTGGTAAGTTGGTCTTCTAAGAAGCAAAATTGTATCTCTCTCTCCACCGCGGAAGCCGAGTATGTTGCCGCCGCAAGTTGTTGCACTCAGTTGCTATGGATGAGGCAAACTTTAAAGGAATACGGAGTCAATTGCGAGAAAGTGCCTCTTCTATGTGACAATGAAAGTGCCATCAAGATTGCTTACAACCCGGTGCAACATTCAAGAACCAAGCATATTGAGATCCGCCATCATTTCATAAGAGATCATGTGGCCCGAGGAGACATTGACTTATCTTATGTGGGCACAAGGGATCAATTGGCGGATATCTTCACGAAGTCCCTTGAGGAAGGAAGGTTTTGCTTTTTGAGGAATGAGCTGAATATCATTGATTCGAGGTCCTTAGCTTGATCACTTGCACACTCACCTAGGGCGTAATTGCATCTTATCTTGTTTAGATGTAGGCATGGAAATAGGGGGAGTGCGGTCCTAATACATTGGACCATCCCTCCCCCCATTATGCCAATAACAAGTGTTCTTTTATCTCTATATTCATTCTTATGACTATCTTGAGCTAAAACGACGAGTAGTGGTTTGTACCCAAGATATATCTTCGCGGTGACATGCCCGACACTCCAACATGGTGGCCTCGGCCACCAACCTCTTCCTATTTTTCTAGGACGAGTTGGTTTTATTGACTTTCGCTGATTTCTCATTTGCATCTTCTTGGTTTTATGGAAAACACACTCAAGTTGGTCTTCTTGACAACTTATTGCTTTTTGCAACTTGAGTGTGAAGTACCATCATCAGTTTGCATTTCTCACCTAAGCCTTCCCCCTTGAACCCTGCAATTCCATCGCTCATGTCCATTTTTTTATTTTTTTATTTTCCAGATAATTTGGTTTGGTTTTCCTTAAGTACGGAAATTCCGGGTCTCAGACCGGAACTTCCGGTGCTCAGGAAACTCCAGTCTTTCCTCCAGTGACAAAGTCTGGAATTCTCCATCCCCTGGAGAAACCGGAACTTTCCCCGGAAGAAAGACCGGAAGTTTCCGGTGCACCGGAACTTCCGGCCCCTGGCCGGAACTTCCGGTGCTAGGAAATTTCCAGCCTTTCTTCCAGTGGCTAAGTCCGGAATTCTCCATCCCCTGGAGAAACCGGAACTTTGCCCGGAAGAAAGGCCGTAAACTTCCGGTGCACCGGAACTTCCGGTGTGAAGACCGAAACTTCCGGCTTAAGTGGCTCGGGTCTATAAATAGGGCTGCGCGGGGTGAACTGCTTCGTTTCGAACGGTTCTTCCACCCCCGCGTTGCCCAGATTCATTTTCTCTCTCCTCTCTCGAGCCCTAGAACTCCACCAAATCAATCCGAGGCCTTCCGACCTCGGATTCCTTCGGTTCAAAGCCGGATCTGCATCTCCTCGACGAGGGGATCCGTTTTCTCCGATCGGTTTTCGCCATGGACTTCGGTAATGTCTTCTATTTTCAAATCTAGGACGAATCTCATTTCGTTTAACCAAGTGGATTTAGAACATATTATGTAGAATCCCTTGGTAGAAACCATCTCTTAGGCTTGCCCTACAATCTCTCAGTAGTGATCTGATTTTTTGTTGAAATTTCTAGAAGTTACATGGAATTTTCGGTTTTTGTCTGAAAAACCGGAACTTCCGGCCTACAGGCCGGAACTTCCGGTGCCTGGAAAATTTCCAGCAATTCCTCCTGCGACTAAGTCCAGTTTCTCCAGCCACTGGAGAAAACAGAACTTTGCCCGGAAGAATTGTCGGAAGTTTCCGGGGGACCGGAACTTCTGGTCCATGACCGGAACTTCCGGTCCCCCAGACCGGAACTTTCAGACTAAAATCGGAACTTCCGGCCCAAAATAAGAAATTTCAGGACTAATTCTTTTTGCTACTGAATCTTGTTTCCTTGGACATGAGTGCTTATCCCCGTGCTTTCCTCTATATCTATGATGTGTTCATGCAGGGGCAGGGAGTCAGGCTGGTAGTCGCCCTGGTCGTCCTAAAAAGCAGGTTGTGAAGAGAAGGGCAAGTCGTGGACCAGCTCAAGACGAAGAAGAAGAGGAGATCTTGTCTGAGGAAGAGCATCAGCCAGATCCAGCTTGGGTTCAGTCTTCTGCAGCTCGCTCCAACAAGAAAAACAAGGGGCCCGCTGTCTCAGTTCTGCGCATGTCTGCCTCGGAGTTCTATCAGTGGAGGTGCACCTTTGACTATGCCAATCCGAAGGAGCACCAAATTTTCCACAGCTTGGACATGAAGCTCCTTCATGATGAGCTCTACTGCGGCTTCTCTGAGAAGAAGCGTGTGTGCCCGATGCAGAGCATTGACTTCGACTATCTTGAGAAGAAGAGAAGCTACTATGGGGGTGCTGTCACTATTGTGGATGCTCTTGGGCTTCGGCCCCTTATGACCCGTCAATGCAACTACAACATTCCCTTGATCCATCAGTTCTTCGCCACTGTGGTGTTTGATGACACTTCCAACATTGGGATGACTTGGATGTCAGGAAGATTCAGTCTTCAGGCTTCCATCAAGGATTTGGCTGCTCTTCTTGGTTACCCCTTCCACGGGTTAGAGGAGCCTGCTGGTATGAGGTTGCACAATGATGATGACCGCTACGACAAGAATGATATGGCCGAGTGCTATGAGACTAATGGCACCATTGGCGGCACTCATGGCTTGAAGCCCGTGTATGACATTGTCCTTCGGATGTTCCGCCACTCCATTGCTCCAAGTGTTGGGAACAATGATGCTATTCGTCGAGGACTGGTCCATCTCATGGCATTGGCAAGCCAAGCGTACCTCTCAGACTCAGTGCCAGAGCCCAATTCATTCTCCTTTGATGTCATGGACTTCATTTTCCGCGAGATGCACTATGCTATTTTCCATAGGAAGGTGCCTCCCTATGCACCTTACATCATGCTGCTCATTAAGGACAGGTTTCCTTTCACCCCTGAGGAGCGTATTGATGTGGACGCTGCCCTTGAGTGCACCATTCACAAGCCTGTTCGTCTCCACATGAAGAAATCCCACTTGGCTGCTCCATCTCGCCCCATGGGTACCTATGATGATGAGGAAGCCACCACTGGGCGCAACCGCGCTCCCTCTGATCCCACTGTCAAGAAGGCTGCCAAGAAGAAGCGTCCGTGGTTTGTGAGGGCTCTTGAGAAGATCATGCACATGGGTTCTTGTCTGCACAGGGAGGACTATGCCATGTACGAGCAGAACCATGCCATCCTCACCAACCAGTCCGCTATGATGGCTCACCTGAAGATGCCCAACCCACCAGCTGCTCCTCCTCCACTCGTTGCTTACGAGCACTGGAACGCCAGAGGGATTAGTTGGGACATTGATGTGCCAGAAGATGCCACAGATGACGAAGATGCCATGGATGAAGATGAGGAGGCCCTGCACCACGACGTCGACTGACTCTTGGGGCGTTAGCATCGATCTTCTCCCTTTTTGGTCTCGCGAGATGCCAAAGGGGGAGAAGTTTATCTATTAGGACTTCTCGGGGATTTGCAAGGGTGGAAGCACAAACCTTTATTTCTCTTTCGGTTTTAATTTGTGCTTCTTGAACTTTTAGTCGTTTGGTTTGGAACTCTATCTTTCAGCATGTGGTAAGACATGTGAAACATTGTGTTGTGTTGTAATCAGTTTATTCGTGTCTTACCTTATTGTCTATTTCAGCAAGTTATGCTATCTATTCTTCATTTGATGAACTTGCTAGAATTGTAAAAGATAGGGGGAGCTGTGATCCTAAATAGATGTGCACTTGTATTCAAACATAAGATTTAATAGTGCATATATTTAGGGGGACCCCGTCTATGTTTTGCAAATCCTTTATCCCGTTTGTGTTGTCATCTCTAACCAAAAAGGGAGAGATTGAAAGAGCATTTTCTGTCTCCTGAGTTTTGGTTAGGAATGGCAACACGAAAAGGATGTTTAACGGTGTGCCTGAGTATTTCAGATACTACATAACCTTGAAGAACAAAAAGGATGAAGATCATCAGGGTTGAATGAGAGAACTGTCTGGCAGTTTTTCCTGTTTTGTCAGGCTGGAAGTTCCGGTGTTGTGACCGGAAGTTCCGGCCGAAAGGCCGGAAGTTCCGGGCACAGCACCGGACATTTCCATCTGGCCAGAAAACGGATAAGTCCTTTTAGGATTTAGCCCCTGGCAAAGGCGGAACTTTCACCGGAAGTTTGGCCGGAACTTTCCGGGCGACCGGAAGTTCCGGCCCTCGACCAGAAGTTCCGTTCCAGACAAACGAGAAAATCGGCTAAGTCAGGAATTGCTCGCGCTCGGGCAAAGCCGGAACTTTGGCCGGATCTTTCCGGGCAGCCGGAAGTTCCGGCCAAACCATCGGAAGTTCCGGTGCTTAACATGCTGGTTTTTCTCCAAGTCTGGAACTGCCTGCGCCCTGGCCAGGCCGGAAGTTCCTCCGGAACTTTGGCCGGAACCTTCCGGGGTGACCGGAAGTTCCGGCCTAAGTGACTGGAAGTTTCGGCATGCGTAGTGAAAAACGGCTAGTTGGTGGAGGGGGGGTATAAATACCCCTCCACCTACCTCCAGCCATTTAAGCTCTCACACTCTCTCTCATCATAAATTGCTGAAGCTCAAATCTTCAAGATCTCCCAACTCCTCCACCCAAATCCGTTGATCTTTGGAGGAGTGAAGGAGAAGGCCCCGATCTACTACTTCACCGAAGCGATTTGAATTCTTTCCCCATTCACTTGGGGATTTAGAGTCTAGGGTTTCCTCAAAGAAAACCTAGGTCTCACCATTGTTGGTACTTGGTGTAACCTTGACCTGTTGTGGTCTTGACCTTTTGTGGTCTTCTTGAGCCCCCAATTAAGTTGTGGGTGTGTGCCTCAAGCGTTTGTAAGGGATTCGATCTCCGCCCTAAAAGGGGATCAATAGTGGAAGGTGGACTTGCAACCTTTGTGGTTGAGTTCATCGGAGAAGAAGGTGAGCCTTTGTGGAGTTGCGGCTAACCTGTTGTGTAGCACACACCTCTCCAAACGAGACGTACACCCTTGGGTGGAACTCGGGATTACATCTTCGTCTCCGCGTGCTTCGCTTGGTTCCCCTTATCTTGCCTCCCTTACTTACCTGTCTTGCTAGCCTGTTTATCTTGTTATTGCTTAGAGTGTCATTTAGGTAAATTCACCGTAGTTGCATATCTAGAGAATTTACCTTTGTGTTGAGCCTAAATTTGAAAAGACCTAAAATTTGTAATAGCACCTATTCACCCCCCCCCCCCCCCCCCCCCTCTAGGTGCCGGATTCCCGTTCAACAATACACACCATGCTGGCGCTCTTTGAGAGTACCCCGCTTAGACTAGAGTGATTTTTATAGGACAATGGTGTCGGGAGGAACATGCGGGAAACGGTGGCGGGAGAAACGGGCGGGAAACGTTGGCGGGAGAAATAGGCGGGAACGGCTTGCGGGAGAAATGGGCGAAACGTTGGCGGGAGAAATAGGCGGGAACGGCTCGCGGGAGAAATGGGCGGGAAACTGTGGCGGGAGAATAAGGCGGGAAAAATTGGTGACGGGAGAAATAGGTGGGTGAGAAATGCCTGCATGCAGCCCTCGGCTTTCCCTGAGCCAACAGGGCCTAATCGCCTGCTCTGGACCGACCAGATCCATGCCAGATCCGTGCAGGCGCGTAGATGCGGCCGACGAGCCCTGCTCTGGACCGACGCGGCCTTTTCGGCCTCCTCCAGACCGAGTCCGTATTATTTTTAAAATTTCCTAAATCTGCGCAATATGTTTTGAAATTCTAATAAAAAAGTATTATTTTAAAAAAATTAGCTCGTTTTCAGACTAGGGGCCGGCATGCGATTTGCTTGTCCCGTTGGACTAAAGTGTATACAAGTGCATTGACTAAGCAGCAAAGACGGCGCCGGCCGGCAGTTTAGCCGCTAGCCCATGGCGATTACGTATTTACGTGAGATTGAAAACACAAAGTTGTCTCGGCTTGTCCCATCATCCGTGTTAGCATTATGAATTGTACATAACTTGTAAGCTGATTTAGCTGTACCAAAATTTAACAAATCCCATTCCGTTTTACTCCCCTTTTTTTATAACCGGGATGCTTTCTAAGCTCACGCACGGGAGAAGCAGACTCGTCTAGTACAAATCAAGGAAAAGGAAGAAAAAAATCCAACAAGTGGTGTAGAGTTCCCGGATACTACTTTCTTTCACTAAGTGTTCAGTGTGTCACGCAGCCTCATAGACTCATAGCACAGATTGGGTGTTAATTTGACCGACGATTCTGGAAAATCTCACAGGATGTTCACGTGCTGCCTGCATAGCAGGGCAACAACGGAGAAGAGAGTATGCAAGAAGTAGTAAAGATATCCATGAAATCTTCTACAGTTCCGCTGATGCCTTCAATTCCAAGTAAATGTGCTCGTTTCTTCACGGGGTGTGTCGGATACACCTGTCATCCGATTCAAGCTTCTGCATACTATACTATGACTAGGATAGGGTGTCAATTTGGGTGATTGTTACTGACAATCTCTTGCGATGCTAAATTGCTAGTGTGTTCACTCTAGACGTGTTTCCATCACACCGCGGAGCAGGAAAAAGGAGTTGGAAAGGAAGTAATAATACAATGTACCGAGGCACCATGTGCCTTATATGAAGAGCGTGAGCGGCCACATGGTATAATTTAAGTCCAAACTATGATAGACATAGCATTTAAAATAGAAATATGGGTTGGTGGATGAAATCTGATAAAGCCACAATAGAGTAATTGTTTTTAAGGAGGCTAAAACCTATGGCATCTATATCACTCATCACAATGATGTACACATCCATCTTTACTGAATTTTATGTGAGGCAACGAGACATAGAAGGCTACTAACTATCACAATATATGTTTAATACCTACGCTAAGTCGACTTCTTTTGCGGGAACACACCCTCGTGCAGTCATCACCTATTCGTCTGGTCTAGGACTGGAACTAAAACTCGAAACTCGTGAGTTAAATGAGTAGCTCGGAGCTCGACTCGGCTTGGCTCGAACTCGTTGCTAAACGAGTCAAGCCGAGTTTTCATTTTAGAAGATAAACGAGTTCAAGTTAAATGAGCCGAGTTCCGAGCTACTCATTTAACTCGTTTAACTCGGTAAATAAAATTATTATTGAATTATTGCCTTTATGAACATTTTTTTGGATTATTATAGTTTCATGACTAAATATTATCACATCGTCATTGAATTGTGTGATAATTACATTACACATGCCCAACTAATGAGACATAATTGTATATAAAATTAATTATATTTCATTCTAATAGTTTTATCGAGCTAAACGAGTTAAACGAGCAAATTCGTGAGTTCAGCGAGCCGAGCCAAGTTTTATTTCTGGACTTGTTTGTTAAACGAGTCAAGCCGAGCTGGCTTGATTGTTGACCGAGCTTGAACGAGTCGAGCCGAGTTTGCTCGGCTCGGCTCGAATTTCAGGCCTAGTCTGGTCTAACCAAAGTTTGCACAATGGGGCGGTATCGTACGGTAACTGCTAATCCTGCACCCTGTAAATCGGTTTACATTATTCAAAATTCTGATCCCAAGGTTTTTGAAATTTTAAAATTCAAGTGAGCTAGCCGACATCATGTTGCCTTCCCTTTGTGGGCATCATCCGTTTTGCTTATCCCATATAATTATTGTACAAGTCCTTTGATTAAGCAACAAAGATGACGTTGGCTAGCTATCCCATCTGAATCAAGATAGATCTATGTCTCCTCTTTGTTTCTCATCAAAGATCTTAAGACTTGGTTGGGAGAAACAAGAAAAAATAAGCTTTGAAGGTTCAAATGGAAAGAGGGAGTACATCTAAACCCTATATTTGATTGGAAAAGCAAGGGGTATAAATAGCGAAGGCAATGTCGGGGAGCACACACACATTTCTTGGTAGGCCGAGGTTGTGGGAAACCACGGTGGTCGGAGCGAAGCGGGCGGATGGCATGTGGTTGTTGTTGTTGCAGCGTGGCGGGGAGCTGATACGTCGTCGGGGTTGGAGAGCGAGATGCGAAGATTGAAGAGCAAGTCCCAAGATCATAAATTCGTCTAGCGCCCTCTCTGAAGCCAAAACAAAACTTCGCCTTGGGACCTCCACGGCAAGAGATGCTCTAAACTCTAAGCTCGATTAGGGGTGTAAACCGATCGGATTTTAACTTTACCATTTTTTTTCATCACATTCGGAGCGGATAATGACCAGATGCGGATTCGGAGACGGTTATCTATGATGGCGGATTTAGAGCAGTAATAAAATTATTCGGATAGATCACATAAGTAAATTGTCAAACCATACAACTAAAAATTAATTTTTCGATAACCTAATAACTAACAAACTTGTACACCATAGTATTTACAACTAGATAGTACCCCACGCGTTGCAGCGGGACTATATGATACAAATGAAAATATTAAACATGTCATGAACTGAAGTACATAGAAACATAATCTCTTGTGGGACAAAATAGAAAGCTCTTTCAGAAAGCATGACCCAGGACGATCTAATCAATAACCCAAGGATCGTGTTTACATCAGAAAAATATATTTCTATCTGGTACAAATAAGAGGATAGGAAATCAGGAAGACTTTAATATCGAACAACATATCAAATACGATGCTAACAACAAACAGTTGGGCGTGTTGAATATACATAGAAGAATGCTATCCGCTCATAAGAAAGAGAATGATTTATAGCTGGATCTTTGAAGTGAACGGAAACTGTTCAGATTGTACAGCAAAGGTAAGTCACCTGAGCTGCACAGAAGGAAGTACTTGGTTTGAATGGAAGTGCCTAAGTAATAATACATCGCTATGAGGTAACAATGTCTGGATTTTAAGGAAGAACACAACACTGTGGATTAACTTCAGCAATAGAGAAAAAGCCATACTGAAGAACAACCTATGTTGGATTATAAACAGAACAAAGTTTGAACAAAAAATAAAAAAAGGATCAGATGATGCTGTACGACTAAACTGCAAACTGAAGGTATGTCTGCAAAACTAAGCAAACATAAGAATTGTTCGTTAGCTCATATAAACATCCACCATGCACAGCGTGAAGAAGCTGCTATCAAATATTGGCAATAAGTATTAGGAATATGGGATAGCAGCATTTTAACTCGTGGTTCCTCTTTCCCTGCACAATGAGAAGAAAAAGGGAAGACCAATCATATGTAAAAATGAGAACATACCAACTGATGAACAGTACATACCCAACTGATGAGCAGTACAATTTTTTTTGTTCCTCCACATACACAAAACTAAACATATAAACGTGATCCTTTGCTAGTTGCCTGTAATCTGACAGGCTATAGAATCCTTTCAGGAAGGGAATCATAAATAACCGGTAGTTGCAGCTTGTCCAAGAGAAGAATTGATCAACAGATGTACGAAGCCACATAATTAGCTTGAGGCGGCCAGAACAAATCGATGGGCGGATGTTATCCTCCAAGAGACCAAGACTCTGGTGTTGCTCTTGAATCGCCAAACATGAGACAATATGGTCGACTTCACCGGCGACCAGCTCCACAAAGACGGGCCTGACAGGCCCGCGGGCACTTCCAGAGATAGCACACCAGGAGGCCCGCCGTCGCGGCGAGTTGGAATGCACGGTAATTCACGAGCAGGGCCGAGACAGGACGACTACGAATCTGAATGCATGACTGACTGAGAGAACCTGCGTACCAAAACTCTGTTGGAAATAAGCATGAGTTGTACGGCCGATTTGAATAGGAATTAGGAGTTCTAATCCTACTAGGTTAGATGCACTAGTACCGCTATAAATACATATAGAGACCCCATGTAAGAGTACTAAATTGTGTAAGAAAAGAAAAAAGAACAGTAAGGCTCGAAACGAGCCTCTGGTCACCAAATCGTTGTTCTCGTGTGTGCCTGAGTAGTACTAGCTGAAATCGATCGACCGTACTGATCGGAGAGTTTGGTTTGCACGCACGTGTAGCGCAGCGAATTGGAGTACGCACGTCTCGTCGAAAACTCGTCGTCGTCTACGTCGGAAAGTACTCGGCGTATAGGGGCATATCCAACAAGTGGTATCAGACTGGTCAAGCGACGACGAGAAAACGAAGAAGAAGAAGGCGGCGGTTGCGGCGACGCAGGTGCTAGTGACGTCCGAAGGTAGCGGAAAGCCGCTCATGATGACGTCAAGAACAAGTTATGTGCCGATTCAGTATCCAATGCTAACCGACACAAATTATGTGGTTTGGGCCACGAAGATGAAATTCATCCTCCGAAACCTCCGTGTCTGGAAGGCTATAGAAGGCGATGGCGCGGTGGATGACGAGGTTGACGATGGTGCCATGGCTGCTCTCTCACAGTCCGTACCAGATTCTATGGTGATGACTCTTGCCAATTACGAGACGGCGAGGGGAGCGTGGGAAGCAATACAGGAGATGCGAGTTGGCGAAAATAAGGTGAAGCGTGCCCGTGCACAAGTGCTTAAGAGGCAGCTTAACAAGTTGGAGATGTCCAAAGGAGAAACGATCGCTGAGTATTCCGAGAAGCTAACGAACTTGGCAAGTGAGATTAAATCTCTCGGAGGAGCCATCACGGATACAGATATCGTCGAGAAGCTGTTTCATCGGTCAACGACGAATTCATGAATATTATCGGGACGATCGAGCAGTTCAGCGATGTCACAAAGATGACGGTGCCTGAAGCGATTGGAAGATTGAGGACACACGAAGAGAATCAGAAGGGCAGGAAAGAGTCCAAGGACAATGGGGAGAAACTTTTATATTCTCATGCTGATCTTGAAGCTCGACTTGCTAAGGAGCGAGAGAAAATGAAGGATAAGCAACGCCCAGCGAAAAAGTACATCACTGAGCAGGATAATGATGAGCAAGATGATGATGAGCAAGAGGATGACGATGAAGAAGAGGAGGAAGAGGATACTCCGCCGAGGAGGAAGTTTGACATAAAGAAAGTAAGGTGTCATAACTGCCGATAACTCGGGCACTTCAAGTCTGATTGCCGGAAACCATCGAAGCAGAGGGCTCTCTTGGCCCAGGAAGAAGACGATAGTCCGATGCACCTGATGTGTGAACTGGTGGACGAGGATGATCCAGTTATTCAAGCGGTGGCTAAAGAAACTGACACGCTTGTGGAAGAGAAAGTTTGCATTCAAGTTCCGCTAACTCGTGTCGATGCTACTGACATGGGAGGTGATTCAAGAACTCATGCCGATAGTACTGGTATGAAGTCGTACATGGCGCCAGAAGTCCATGATGAGTGGCGTAGTGTCGCGTCGAAGGAAAAAGAAGGGAAGGCATACATGGTGCCAGAAGTTCATGATATGCGGCGTAGTGTCGCGTCGCAGAAAAAGGAAGAGAAGACGTACATGGCGTCAGAAGTCCATGAAGTGCGGAGCACCATGGTGTCGCAGGGAAGAGTGAGGCGCATTGTTGCGTCATGGGGCAAACCTATCGTTATGAAAGAAAGAAGCAGCGTGCCCGGAGGTAGTCCAGAAAATGGAGAAGAGGACAAAGCGAGTCCAGCTGGAAGTAGGCCGTCCAAGCCATCAGCTAATGACCAAGGAGAAGGTTTACCACATGAGGGGCTACGGTCAAAGGAAGTTCAAGGGGCGCCCAACCCAGAAGACGGCATGCATGGAACTCAAAAAGGAGTACCTATACCGCGGAGAAGTGTTCAAGGGGAAAGGAAGCGCTTTGAGGAAATGGCGAAATTTGAGGATACCAATACGATGGAGTGTTGGCGTCAAGAAAGGCCAACGCCGCTGGCAGAAGAGCGACAAGATGAAGGTGATATGCATTTTGCACGACTACATTTGTTCAAGGTGATTATTCCGGAGATGAAGTCTATGAAGTACACATAAGATTGCTTCAGAAGCACCGAAGCAAAGATGATGTTTGAAGAGGTCGACAAAAAGGATGATCGCCACCGGAATGTAGATGAGTCGACAAAAGCAATGTCGATGTCATGGAAGTCTCAAGAAACAACGAAAGTAATGTCGATGATGGAGGCTTAAGCGGCGAAAATACTGTCGAGGGTAACACCTACGCAAAGGCGTATTTGGGACCCGGGAGGAAGAGAAAAGCACGTCATGCTTAGGGGGGTGAATGTTGGAAATAAGCATGAGTTGTGCAGTCCGATTTGAATAGGAATTAGGAGTTCTATACCTACTAGGTTAGATGCACTAGTACTGCTATAAAATACATGTAGAGACCCGTGTAAGAGTGTCAGATTGTGCAAGAAAAGAAAAAAGAAGAGCAAGGCTCGAAACGAGGCTCTGGTCACCAAATCATTGTTCTCGTGTGTGCCTGAGTAGTACTAGCTGAAATCGATCGACCGTACTGATCGGAGAGCTTGGTTTGCACGCACGTGTAGCGCAGCGGATTGGAGTACGCGCGTCTCGTCGGAAACTCGTCGTCGTCTACGTCGGAAAGTACTCGGCGTATAGGGGCATATCCAACAAACTCAGCCAAAAAAAAGGAGTGTACTTGGGCTCTTGGCAAGAGAGAGAGAGAAAGGATATTTAGCAATGTATTGAGCACGGAATATCAGTTGAGCATAGGGGAATTTATAGGAAGAGTTGGGAGCAGCTGTTTCTCAAGGGATTCATCGTGGGGGAGTGGAAGAGAGAGGGATCCCACGGGAGGGGAAGATGAGGAGATTGTGAAGGGAATATGCCCTTGAGGCACTTAATAAATATAGTTTATTGGCAATATCCCAATCGTTCATTATATGTTTTACACCATGCTATAACTGTATTAAGCGGAAACATTAATACAGGTGTGGTAGATAAACAACCAGGTCCCTAGTAGCCTCTACTAAGACTAGTTTCGTTGCACGATTGATGATCGAGGTTTTCCGATCATAGGGCATGGCGCCGGTCGACAACGGAAGTCATATCGTTAGGAGTAACGATGTGATGGACATACCCAGTATTTGTAGGACATAGTCGTTACGCCTTAAGACCGTGAGACCAACTCTTATTGTTATTCCTGGAAGATACTTTGATCGCACCAAACGTCGTATCTTATTTAGAATGACAATAACGGTGATACTTTTGGGTATCGGAAAGGAGTAGTTGAGACGAGGGGTCAACAGCGGGATTTGTCAGTCCGCATAGCCGGATAGATACTCTAGGGCCCACTCGATGAGATTATGTCAAATGAGTTTGCAAACATGTGACTAGGTCACCAGCTGACATAATATCATAGACGAGTAGAAGATAGCAATGTCGGTAACGAGATCATGCTAGGTATGAAGATATCTGAGAATGATGCTCGGACACGCTAAGTATCGCCATGACAAAGGGTTTAAGACTATACGTCCAGGTTTGATAGATGAAAGTCATTCGTTATATCTCAGGGGTTAATTCATGGGGTCCAGGCCTACGAGTTAGTCGTTGATCATTGAGGAGTCTTGATCATACCTGATATTATATCGAACCGCTAGGGTAACACACTTAAGGGGTTTCGACAAGACAACCGGAAAGGAAAGAGATCACCGGGAACGTCCCGGGAGGGGTCCGATGGAGATCGGGCAGCGCCGAAAGAGTTTTCGGAGCTAGGAAAAATTATATATATTATGTTTGATATTAATTAGTGTAATTAATATGCAAATATGATTTTATATATTTATTTTCGAATTTATTTAGGCTGATTTCCCTAAATGGGCCTTCTGGTCGAAAGAAGGCCCATGGGGGGGAAAACCCTCAAGGGAATTTTGTGGGGGAGGCTTGGCCGGCCTAGGTGGGCCAAATGGGGCCCACCTAGGGCCGGCGCACCATGCCTTGGCCGAACCAGGTTGTGGGATAGTCCCACATTGCCTGGCTGGCAAGGTTGGCTCCCCCCGGGAGCCTATATAAGAAGGGGCACCCCTGGCCTTTTAATTCACCAATTAATTCCCAATTTCTCTCTCGATCTCGTGGTTCCCTTGACGGAGCCGCGCCGAGTAGAGGAGGGGGATCTCTTCCACCATAGCCCGCTGCCGCGCTGCTGGTGTTCCGGTCCAAGTCTTCCGCTGCTCGTCCTGGACTGGAGCTTCGCAGGCCGTCGTCTCCACCGTATGTGTGTGACTCCCTGCGAGGTGCTACGCTAGCGGTACTCGGAGGCCTACTTCCTCCACCCGACCTCGTGGTCATCTTCGTCATCTTCGTCGCGCCGAGTTCTCCGCGACCTAGAGGTCGGCTACGGCGTCTTCATCGTCAACGCTTGTGCGGGAGCGTAATCCCCGCTATTCGGTCTACGAGGGTATGTATTCCGATCTCCGCTGTACTTCTATATCTGCATAGTGTAGATCTTGGCTAGTTTAAGGATATCGTTGGTAGGAAATTTTTTGTTTTCTGCACACGATCCCCTTCAGTGGTATCAGAGCCGATCTATCGTAGATATAGCTGTACGCTGTTAGAACCCGTGTTCTGCATGGGGGCACCGTTCCTGTTATTTGCTACCCTCTAGCGTGCACTTGTGATTCCAGCGGCATCGAGTTGATGAAGCGGCCCGGACCGACTTTACGCGTACGCTTACGCGAGACTGGTTCCACTACTGACATACGGCTTGTACCGTATCTGTGGCTGGCGGGTGCCTGTTTCTCTCTCTTTAGTTGGCTTTGCATTTTCAATGGAGGGCCCGAAAGGGATGCTTAAACATGCAATTATTGGATCGTTGTTGTGGTCATAAGGTTCGTAGGTATGAAGCGGTTCTATTTACGAAAGCCCCAAGCCACGTAAAATATGCAAAAGATAAAGTAGAAGCGTCTAACTTTATTTTGCAGAGGCTATGTGATATGGTCAAGGTAGGTTTATTAAATTGTTTATAAACTGCGGGCGCCAAGAAGACCATGGCGCAATGGACTATATCACATTGCATTACATTTGATGTTTTGTGTGCATCTTATATTGTGTGATTGTGTGTATAATATACATTAGTTACACGGCGGTAGTTATATAAGATGATCCCTTCAAAATACCACCAGTGTTCTCCCTCCAACGCGCACCACCAAGAAAGTTCTACGTTATGAGGCAGGCCGTGATGATCGGGTGTCAGACATCTCGTCGTTCGCATACAGTGGGTGTAAGCCATGTTGCACAAGCGTCAGCGTGGAGGTCTTTGGTGGCGAGCCTAGCATATTCAGAAATATGGCCTCGGAACAGGAAGACCGAAAGGTCGAGCACGAGTCACAAAATTGGTGTGGCGGACGATTTTGTCTACTCTTGAAGTTGTGCCGCCGGCTCTAATGATGAGGGGTGGTGCAATGGATGGGGGTCGTGTAATCGCTTAAACGACCAGGAGGGATGTTCGTTTGAGTGGGAGTTCGGATAGTTATTTTCTAAAATACTAGAACTCGGAATATAATGAACAAAGTCTGTTTTGCAAACCTTTGTAGATATTAACCATTGTGATAGCATCTTTTCAAATTAGGTGCATTCCTGCGATTGAGAAACTTAAAAGGTTGGGTCCAAACTTCATAGTTTTATACTTTAGCTTGAGGATACTCCTTGTTTAAACCGTTAGCTCTTTGTGTTACAATACCCGCTAGGAGATAAACCCGGAGATTCCGCTAACAAAAGATAATTTGGATTATCGGATTTTGTGCGGATGATATCATCATAGTCCAGTGTATGCTATGATCTATATCATAAAGAACCAACGGTGGGTACGAGTTTTTAGATCGCGAACATATGATATGGTCGCTAAACTCGGGGTACCCCAAATGTTGGGTTGATGAAGTTTATCAGTACGTTGACTGATTGTCTTCTCAACCAAGATGGAAGAGAATACACACATTGAGGGAGCACGTGGCGGTCATACTTAATGACGTATGTTCATGATTAATGAACATTGAGACGCCTCACTCAGCTCAATCACTGGATGACAGACATCGTTGCCAAGTGCAAATCCTCTGTCGTAGACTATGTCATGCAAGGGGAATCGTTCACCTTCATGGTTCTTGATTACGGTGGAAGTATCAAGAAGATGAAACAGATCGCCGGAAGTCATCAATGATGATGGTGTATATATGATATACATGTTATGAATGTTTTAGCTAAGCAAGTGCTCGCAGTACTGACTAAGTCTTGAACTAGTCATGTTTTGTGAAAAACCAGGTTTACTGCTTGAGTAGCTTGAAAGGATGAGGCGACATTGCGTGTTGATAATGGCAATCAAGTTGTTGTGATGGCCCTAGACACTCTCCCTCTAGATCTACCATTTGGGTAAATTCTTTATGATCGGGTGTTGGTATGATCGTTACAATTGTGTCTCCTCTAGCGAGACACTTGTTCATACATGATAGTGACGAATTGGTGTCCTATATTTATGAAGTAATGATCATATGCCGATTGGAATTTAGATGGTAGAAGCTCCCACATTCATAATATTAATGCCAAAGGATACAAACTTAATAAAGACACCACATATGTGTGGCACTACCGTTTAGTCATGTCAATGTTATAGTCAATGCATTAGCTCCACACCGGATGGACCTACAAGTCCTAAGATATGATCTTTTGACACTTGCAAAATAACTGTGACACCGTTTTCGGAAAACGGGCATATAACTTATTGATAGTCATACATGGAGATGTATGTGGTTCAATAAAGTAATTGACGGGTAGTGGAGACCTTTATTTCGTGAACTTCACTGAACGTTTTGAGTATAGCTTGTTGAGAATCGTGCATATGGGTGTATGTGAATCAATGAAGTACTTTAACGTGTAGTGGAAGTCTTTATTTCATAGACTTCATGAATATTCCAAGTAGATATATGGATATCCACTCCGGGGAATGTTAGTCTGAATTTTTGATTCGATCAAACGAAGTTCAGAATGAAGTAGGAAATAAACTGAACAAGAAAATCAAATTCCCGCGATGCATATCGAGGAATGAAGATTTGAGTTGTAATGTTGGCACATCATTGGAAGACTTGTGAGAAGAGTTCCACAAATTACGTCGCATGGAACACCATAGTGTTATGGTGTGTTAGGACGTCGTAATTGCACCCTATCGGATAGTGTGTGGTAAATAAATCTCTTACCGAATTATTGTGATCATTAGAGTCATATGGTAGAAACGTAAACACTCACGTTAGCAAATAGGGAAACCATTTGAATCCATGGAGACAATACCATACGAGTGATGGCATGGCTTTTGAGCCTGGATTGTCGTTTCAGCAATTTAGTGTTTCGATGTAATCGAACCTAAAATGGATTAATCTTTGTAGTATACCCTACCTAAAGAGTTAGTTGGGTACATGTCTCACGACATAGGCAAAATCTTTGCCAGGATATACCTTGCGAAAGAAATAGTTTCTTGTCCGAGGGTATAAGTGAGAAAGAAAGTAGAGCAAGACGAAGTTGGTGAACTTCTTCTCCAAACATCAGAGTGGCGCAATCGAAAGTGTTTTCGGTGTCAGGCCCCACAGCTTGAAAAAGCTAATGATTCAAGATCATGATGTTCTGAGCTCATACTAAGAGCGTAGGCATACAAGGTTGTGTTCCACACTGTGTGTTACGACAATCTTGTTATGAAGGTCATATTAATGGAATATGATAGACCTACGAACTACGAAGAAGAGATGGTGGACCTAAGTCCAAGAAATGGCTGTGAGTCATTTATGATCCGAAATAAAATCCATATACGATTACCAGGTAATGACTTGGGAGATCTTCATGATGGCATCTAGGATGTTAATAGTGTATGGAATTTTATGAGAGAGTAGACATTGAGCAGATTCGATTTGTCGTGAAACAGTTCCGACAGACCACATGAGAGTTTGTCTCAAGTGGCGAAGCCTAAATCTATTCTGGGTCGTTTAGTAATTACTATAATTTCGAATGAGAAATTGATAGATGGATGAGAAAACCATGGGTCTTAATAGTGTAATTAAGAATGGTTTGTAATCCTGAGGATGCTAAACATGTGTGCAAACTTCGGTTGTCCATTCATGGGCAGAAGCAAGCATATCGGAGCTGGAATCTTCACTTTGATAATGTGATCAAAGGATTTTGGAGTTGTCCAAAATAGTTGAAGAAACCTACATTTGCAAAGAAGCGAATGGGAGCTAAGTAGCTTTCCTTGATCTTATGTGCGGAAGGCATATTTGAGTGGGAGCTAGGTGTCATTTGTGATTCTGTATGTAGCGACATATTGAATGACACAGATCCTCTAGTAGAGTGTAAAGGATTATTTAAGTGATTAAATTTTCTATAAAATGAAGTTAGGAGTATTAGGCATCCGATTTATAATTGTATAGATCAGAGGGGGCTTAATAACATTAAGTCGGAGTATTTCCTAAGTCAGGATTCTGAAGTGTTTCAGAAAAGGACAAGCGAATAAAGAGGTTCTTGCTTGTATGACTAGGTAAAAGATTAAGTTAATCTTGACTTTTTCAGTGATAGAAAATGATGTTCGACATTCTCTATGTATCACACATAGAGTCTATCAGGCTGAAAGCTCGACTTGGTGTGACCCGAGTTTTTGGTTGAAGAACAGGTTCTAGAGTGATCCTTGTGTGGATCAATGAACAAACGTTAAGTTTATTCTTCAGTGTCTATGAGAACTGAAGATAGGTTTTCTAGTATAGGGTAAGGGTGGAATGGCAACTTGCCGTAAAGCGGTTACGATGATGCAAGTTATTACACTGACCCATACGACTAGAAATCTCATATAGGAGATGTCCTTTATTTTGAAGATAGACATGGTTAGTTTGCGAAGTCGCATATGAATGCACGGTCGCATAATCTACATAGGTATAGAAATATATCGCGACTTTAGAAGTAGCAAGTGTGATTGGACTGAGCAGTTTTCCGGGCGTAGGTGGTCCCCTTAATAGGTCTCTTAGACTTTTAAGGCGCATGCTACGCGAATGCTCGAGTCTCACTCCATCCACTGGGATATATTTCACCGTCATCGTAAGATACGGGTTGATGTCAAACTAGGTGACATAGAAGTGTTGCAAAGCACATATAGATCTCAATGTGTGAATTCTATTGACTGGATTCCTCTTCCACAAGGCAAGCAGGCACCAAGATGCTATGGGTGTTGAGCTTTTACCAGGTTGTAAACTAGATTAAGTGTTACTCTAGTGCAAGTGGGAGACTGAAGGGAATATGCCCTAGAGACACTTAATAAACATAGTTTATTGGCAATATCCCAATCGTTCATTATATGTTTTACACCATGCTATAACTGTATTAAGCGGAAACATTAATACAGGTGTGGTAGATAAACAACCAGGTCCCTAGTAGCCTCTACTAAGACTAGTTTCGTTGCACGATTGATGATCGAGGTTTTCCGATCATAGGGCATGGCGCCGGTCGACAACGGAAGTCATATCGTTAGGAGTAACGATGTGATGGACATACCCAGTATTTGTAGGACATAGTCGTTACGCCTTAAGACCGTGAGACCAACTCTTATTGTTATTCCTGGAAGATACTTTGATCGCACCAAACGTCGTATCTTATTTAGTATGACAATAACGGTGATACTTTTGGGTATCGGAAAGGAGTAGTTGATACGAGGGGTCAACAGCGGGATTTGTCAGTCCGCATAGCCGGATAGATACTCTAGGGGCCACTCGATGAGATTATGTCAAATGAGTTTGCAAACATGTGACTAGGTCACCAGCTGACATAATATCATAGACGAGTAGAAGATAGCGATGTCGGTAACGAGATCATGCTAGGTATGGAGACATCTGAGAATGATGCTCGGACACGCTAAGTATCGCCATGACAAAGGGTTTAAGACTATACGTCCAGGTTTGATAGATGAAAGTCATTCGTTATATCTCAGTGGTTAATTCATGGGGTCCAGGCCTACGAGTTAGTCGTTGATCATTGAGGAGTCTTGATCATACCTGATATTATATCGAACCGCTAGGGTAACACACTTAAGGGGTTTCGACAAGACAACCGGAAAGGAAAGAGATCACCAGGAACGTCCCGGGAGGGGTCCGATGGAGATCGGGCAGCGCCGAAAGAGTTTTCGGAGCTAGGAAAAATTATATATATTATGTTTGATATTAATTAGTGTAATTAATATGCAAATATGATTTTATATATTTATTTTCGAATTTATTTAGGCTGATTTCCCTAAATGGGCCTTCTGGTCGAAAGAAGGCCCATGGGGGGGAAAACCCTCAAGGGAATTTTGTGGGGGGGCTTGGCCGGCCTAGGTGGGCCAAATGGGGCCCACCTAGGGCCGGCGCACCATGCCTTGGCCGAACCAGGCTGTGGGATAGTCCCACATTGCCTGGCTGGTAAGGTTGGCTCCCCCCGGGAGCCTATATAAGAAGGGGCACCCCTGGCCTTTTAATTCACCAATTAATTCCCAATTTCTCTCTCGATCTCGTGGTTCCCTTGACGGAGCCGCGCCGAGTAGAGGAGGGGGATCTCTTCCACCATAGCCCGCTGCCGCGCTGCTGGTGTTCCGGTCCAAGTCTTCCGCTGCTCGTCCTGGACTGGAGCTTCGGAGGCCGTCGTCTCCACCGTATGTGTGCGACTCCCTGCGAGGTGCTGCGCTAGCGGTACTCGGAGGCCTACTTCCTCCACCCGACCTCGGGGTCATCTTCGTCATCTTCGTCGCGCCGAGTTCTCCGCGACCTAGAGGTCGGCTACGGCGTCTTCATCGTCAACGCTTGTGCGGGAGCGTAATCCCCGCTATTCGGTCTACGAGGGTATGTATTCCGATCTCCGCCGTACTTCTATATCTGCATAGTGTAGATCTTGGCTAGTTTAAGGATATCGTTGGTAGGAATTTTTTTGTTTTCTGCACACGATCCCCTTCAGATTGTTCGTCCATGAAGAGAGAGATCCAACGGGAGGAGAAGATGAGGAGATTCTTCGTCCATGTAGATTCTACTCGGTGAGAACTGAAAACCACTGGGAGGGGAAGAGAGAGAGATGTCGTGGGAGTGTGCCGGTGGGAGGGGAAGAGGAGGAGACTGTAGGTCGATTCACATTCTACTCGCCGGAGAAGAGAAACCGAGTCGGGCTGGTTGTTTTAATCGCAATCGAGCACTACACCGAACAGAACCGAAAAATGCGGGAGTGAAATTGTTGGTCGAGCGATGCGTAGAATTTTTGTGTGAAATATTCGGCCGAGGTGGAAGAGTTATTACACATGGCAATCTAAGATTGCTCAAGAGTTCTCGATGAGGTGGATAGTTTGCATGTTGAGAGAAATCACCTTACGGGGTTGCTCTCATATAGATACTATAGATGACTATTAAGTGAGATGTAGTTCAACGAACAAACTCGACAACTCACTGGCGATAAATTATGCTATATTAGATTAGACATTTCGAAAGAATATTGAATTATTCGGATTAAAACCATCGGATAATTCTATTTAAAATTCGGATGATCCATATTTTAGGCTATTTTACGTAACGTCATATACCATGTCCGGGTGTCATGTCGGAATCGGAAACATCTACAATTTGAAACAGTTTGAGTAAACCATTACTATTATTTTTGTATCCTTAACCGGCTGCACAAGCTCCTGTAGTCCTGTGTAATGTACATGGCCGTATTGTTACAAGTCAGTTTCCAGCTATAAAAATCTGCATAAATTTTATGAAATCATCTGCCCTCGCTCGAGTGGCTGCAGAAATATGCGGATGGCTCGAACAGTAGCAAACTGGCAACCAGTCCAAGAGAGCACGTAGGCCCACACGCCAGCCCCGCGGGGCCCACCTCATTTGGTTCTGGCTCCTCCCCCTGGAACGGAAACGGAAGCGCCCTCCCTCCCCGATCCAAGCGAGCAACCGCCCGCCTCCTCGGCGCCCCTCCACCTCTCGTCTCCAATGCCACCACCGCCGCCGCCGCGGCCGTCCGCGTAGCGTCTCCCGGCGATGGGAAACAACTGCGTCGGCCCCAACGCCGCAGGCCGCACCGGCTTCCTGGCCTCCGTCGCCATCTGGCGCCCCGCGCGGCCCGCCGACCAGGCCGCGCCACCCGCCGCCCTCACGGCCTCCTCCTCCGACAAGAAGGCGCCCGAGCCCGTCACCATCCCCGCCGGCGAACACCTATCCCCTCACGCCCCCCGATCCTCCGACCCGCCTGCTCCCGCCACCACGTCCGCCGAGCCGCAGCCACAGCCGCAGGCCCCTCCGGCGGCCAAGAAGCCCGTGCCCAAGGTCAAGCGCGTCCAGAGCGCCGGCCTCCGCGCCGACTGCGTCCTCAAGCGTGATGTCAACACCTCCCGCCTCAAGGACCTCTACACCATCGGCAAGAAGCTGGGGCAGGGCCAGTTCGGCACCACCTACCTCTGCGTCGACAAGGCCACGGGCAAGGAGTTCGCCTGCAAGTCCATCGCCAAGCGCAAGCTGCTCACCGACGAGGACGTCGAGGACGTGCGCCGCGAGATCCAGATCATGCACCACCTCGCGGGCCACCAGAACGTCGTGTCCATCGTCGGCGCGTACGAGGACGCCGTCGCCGTGCAGCTCGTCATGGAGCTCTGCGCCGGGGGCGAGCTCTTCGACAGGATCATACAGAGGGGGCACTACTCCGAGAAGGCCGCGGCGCAGCTGACGCGGGTCATCGTCGGCGTCGTAGAAGCGTGCCACTCGCTCGGCGTCATGCACAGGGATCTCAAGCCCGAGAATTTCTTGTTCATCAACCAGAAGGAGGACTCGCCGCTCAAGGCCATCGATTTCGGACTATCCATCTTCTTCACGCCAGGTAAATATACCTGCCATCAATGCAATGAAATGAAATGTTGTGTATCTCTTCATATACTTTGATGATGCGAGTCTCTGGCGTAGTGAAATTAATAATTGATTCAGCCAACTTAACGGGGATTGTTTATGCGCAATCATTAGCCCTATTTTTTTAAAAAAAATCTACTATATTAAACTAAGATTACATCGATTATAAAAACAAAACTAGAAAAGACAAGTAAATCTATGAGATTTTCAAACCCTTTCTTTTTTCGTGACACAATCTTACACTTTTCTGAAGTAAGCCGTAGAGCCGCTTCGAGAACACCAAACCACAGTACCACCAATGATTCTCATCTTTCAATTATGAGCCGCAATGTTAATAATTATGCACGCACGCAGACATTAAATTAATCAAGCAACATCGGTAAGAGCACCACCATTGATATTTCCATGGATAAATAACCGATCCACTTTGTCGATAACGTTGGGAGCCAAGAGAACGAATCACGATTGCCGAAGACATAGTACCCGGAATAGATAATGCGAGAACAAACCTTCTCACGGCAACCATGATAAACAATTCAAGCGAAGCAAGATCTGAAGAACCATACTTAGACAAACTTAATCTTCCAAAGGCACCATTGACGTCGAGAAGGAGATTTCGTGGATGACCGAAACATGGAAGATCACTTATTGCAGATGATGTCATCTCCATTGACGAAGAAGACAACAACCAAAACCAAAATCTAACATTAAAAACCCTTGTATGACGCCCTGCTCAGGTCCGAGGTCTCCACACCTCTTAGTGCCAGAGCGGCACGTAGAGAAGGTTAGGACCTGCCAATCCTTAGACGAAAGCAACAATGAAGTTGTAGATGGTGCCAGCGGCGACGGCTAGGGTTGAAACCCTAAGCCCGCCTTTATTTTCCGTAACGCGAGAGCGTCTTAAATTATGCTATACGGTAAGGTAAGGCGAAGCCCGTTGCTAGCTAGATGATGGCTTGGGTGCACACAGTACGTCCGCAGCCAGTTGCACATTCACATAAGACAGACTGACTAGGATGAAAAATGGTTCCCTGAAGAAAACCCTTCAGTATAGCCTGAACTGATCTTTACGCAAACCTGCCAAGAGATATCTAAAAACAAGCGAAAAATCGTTTCATCTTTGTTGCAAAATCATCATCTTTTGTCATACATGTTTCTGGTACGTGTAGTGTCAACGTTAAGTAGATTTGCAAGTGCAGATTTGTGCCGCTCTTCTTAGATACTAGCTAACTATTGGATGTGAAAAGCTGGATATATGCCATCTATCTCGATGTGAATTATGCTCTTATTACCGTCTTGCCCTCTCTATCAAAACATTTCAAATGTTGTTTTATGCTGATTCGGTGTCATAATATAATTGACTGTGCAGGTCAGATGTTTACAGATGTTGTTGGAAGTCCATACTATGTCGCACCTGAGGTTCTTCTGAAGAACTATGGGCGTGAGGTTGACGTCTGGAGTGCTGGTGTAATAATCTATATCTTGTTGAGTGGGGTTCCACCATTCTGGGATGGTGAGGTTATGTGTATCTGTGTTAGTAAGATGATGCATTACGATTTTGCGTAATGTATATAAGTTGCTTTTGGTTGATTTTGCTTTTGAATTCTTGGGCAGAAAGTGAACAAGGCATATTTGAACAAGTATTGAAAGGCGATCTGGACTTCTCAACTGAACCCTGGCCTAGTATCTCAGAAAGTGCGAAGGATTTGGTCAGGAAAATGCTTATCCGTGATCCAAAGAAGAGATTGACTGCCCATGAAGCTCTATGTGAGTAGTATGGCATTATAGATATCAGTTAGTACTAAATTAATACATACTCAACACCTAATTTAGTTTCAACTGAATGTCCTATAATAACCCATCTTGTGCTAGGTCACCCGTGGGTTTGTGTTGATGGAGTTGCTCCTGATAAGCCTCTTGATTCTGCTGTCCTGAGTCGGTTAAAACAATTTTCGGCGATGAACAAACTAAAGAAAATGGCCCTTAGGGTGAGCACTGATATGAACTTTCTAGTTCGTGTTATACAACCTATGAATGTGCTGATGTATTATTTTTACCTGGCATACGCTTGCAGGTTATTGCTGAAAGTTTGTCTGAAGAAGAAATTGCAGGATTGAAAGAAATGTTTAAAATGCTAGATTCTGATAATAGCGGTCATATCACATTGGATGAGCTAAAATCTGGCTTGCGACGAGTTGGGGCTACTTTAATGGACTCAGAAATTGATGCTTTAATGGAAGCAGTAAGTATCTAAACATACTATCACTACACAGTTGTTCCTCAACTTCATAGAAATTATTTAAGTAATTTACTAATTTGGGGGTCCTTTCTGTTATCGTGGCTTGCAAATTTAGGAAGACTCTTACTCTTAAGTTGAGACGTTATTTAAATTCCTCCTTTTTAGATAGAAATAAATTTACATTTTTTGAGTCGTGCGGGCGTGCCTACAGTCTATAGAACCCCTTTTGTTTTCTGTGGTGGAGAAAGAAACATTTCAGAGCCTGGACAAGCAATATTTGCCCAGGAATTGTGTGCGCCTTAATCATACCAGATGGCTAATCCGGCTGGTACCCACCAGGAAAAACGTCATCTTGATCTCAGTTGCAAATAGATTTTTCTGTTAAACATGTTTCATATGAACTGTGATTAAGCTTGTAGACCACATTTAAAATTTTGCGTTGGCAGAAAGCATATACTCCAAATACATAATGGTTGGTAAAGTCTATCAAGTCGGAATGGCTTACTCTGATGATGTTATCCTTTGGTTTTTTTGAATTTGCTCCAAACGAAACTCAACCTCATCTCATGAAAATGTCAGGCAGATATTGACAATAGTGGTACAATCGATTATGGGGAGTTCATTGCTGCAACGATGCACATAAACAAAGTTGACAAGGAGGATAAGCTCTTCACAGCCTTCTCATACTTTGATAAAGACGGCAGTGGTTACATTACTCAAGATGAGCTCCAAAAGGCATGTGAGGAGTTTGGTATTGGAGACACCCGTCTTGAAGATATTATCGGAGATGTTGATAAGGACAATGTAAGTAGATTCACTGTTGAGGTTGTAAATTGCTAACATCAGTTTTTTGCTAATTGTCCAGCACCTTTTGCAGGATGGACGGATCGACTACAATGAGTTTGTGGAAATGATGCAGAAAGGAAATAATCCACTGGGTAGAAAAGGACATCAAAGTAACGTGAACTTTGGTCTTGGAGATGCACTGAAGCTTCGGTAAAGGAAGGTAATCACACCTCTGGGCGTTTTCCCTAATGATTCATATTATTCATAATATGAGGTATATATACTCCAAGTTGAAATCATTTTCTTACCAGGTTCGGATGATTTGTTTCAGTCTATGATCAGTTATTTGTATGATTGGATGCAATCATATAACTGATCAGATCCAAAATTAAAATTCAGTGACTCGCAGAAGTTAATACAGCAGCAGAATAGCTCCCACAGCTTGTCGCACACAGGCCAGCATTCAGATGATCGGATCTCAAGATTCCATGGCAACTTAGTCCAAGTTTTGTGGGGTCTCTGAAGCGAAGCTAATGCATACGAGAGCGCCATAGACCACTCAGAAAATTGACATTAGGGTTCTCAACATGGCACCATTTGATTTTCCGCTTTGTAGTTCATCTTCAGCGGTAACAAATGCCCGGTGAAACATCATGTATGTACATGCATTGTAATTTGTAAGTAAGCATACGAGCTGAGTAGGAGAGGTCCTTTTTGTTCAGTCCCTTCCATTTTTTGCATCCGTTCTGAAACAGCGGCAGGGAGAACCTACCGGTGTAAATGAGACTTCAGCTGCTACGTTTGCTCCTAATTCTGTACTCGATAGCGGCTTAGGCCTTTTTTGTTAGGATTATTTTGGCTTTTACTCCGGCTTATAAGTAACTTGTGCATAGAGATGGGCAAGCTTCTGAAGGTGTCATCATCCATAAAAGTGGTGCAGTCGTCCTGAATGTCTTTGATCTGAATGATGATGCACCAAATGAAGATAATTCAGAGTCATCCTTAGTGTCACATGAATGCCATGTGGCCTCGTTACAGACCAAGCATGCTATGCTAAGTGTGCGTTTTTTATCGATTTAGATGTGCAGCTTGTGAAGATGCCGCTGCTACAGCTGCAACAGAGAACATTCTTGCTTTGACAGTGGATGTGCCAACAATAGATGAACCCGATAATATGCTGCAGTGGTTTGCAAAACTCTCTGTCTGGGGAATTGATGACCATGCTAGGCAAGTGGAGGTTCAAGATTGCATCGGCAATTCCAGTGACAATGGTGATTTGGATTCATTTGAATCTTTAACAGTGAAACTGGAAGAGACCAAAACTGTTGGGTTCTGTAGCAGGCCACTGGCTTCCAAAATAACAAATGTTGAACAAACTGTTTAAGCCGCGAATCTCCTGACCAAGCCGAAGAGAGGCCAACAAATGAAACGTCGGCAGAAGCGACGCAACTTTCAGAAAGATATATTGCTAGCATCTCGTCATTTTGCCGGCCGGCCTGAAATCATCGAGGACATTCAGTTACTTGAAGGGTTAGTTCAGACGACTGGTGGATCCTGGGAGTCGAGTTAAACTAGGCGACGGCGGGCAAGGGGCAAAAACTCAAGAAAAGACCGCTAGATGTCCTAAAGAAGAGGTGGAGATCAGCCCATCGGCAAAACCTGACAATTCGGGCTTAGAGGTTGACGGTAGGAGTATGGTTGTATGGGGTTGAACAACGAGACGGTGTCGCAGGCGAAGTTGGTGGCCAGGTATCACCGTCGCTGCTACATCCTAAAAGATGTTTGCCAACAAACATTGGTCGGGCAACTGTACTCGGGTATTTCGTGATCTCGATCTGTCATACATGGACTTGGTGTTGTTAAAGTGTATGTCTATATTGTTCAGACCCATAGTCTAGATTTAGGTCCAGCCCATGTATATCTTGTATATCCTCTTACGTTCAATAGAGATGGAGAATGTTCTGTCATTTGTTTCTTCCTCAATATTGAACATGGTATCAGAGCAAGAAACCCTAGCTCGTCCTTAGCCGCCAGCACCCATGGCGCTGCCGGTGAGTTGATTCCGGTGAGCCCCTTCTGGTCCGGTGACTTCCCCACACCCGACTCCTTTCATTTTCGTCATCAACCTGCGGGTCTGCTTTCCAGCAGCCCTTGTCTTCGGTCTTCTTCGCCGCCGGCTGCTCAGCGTTTGCTCTCCAGCAAGGTTGTGTCCCGTGGTCTTTTCCCTATCAGTTTTATGTTGCTGCTGCTCCTCGGCTTGTTCCTCTCAAGAAATTGATTGCTGCTCCAGTTTTGGTTGGCCCTTCTCTTCTTATTGAGTATCTTGTGCCTTGTAACTTGTATTGAGCCATTTCAAGGAATGAATTTGGGACAGGGGCTGGTTCCATGTCTATTGACATCAAGTTGGATGGCTCAAACTACAGAGAATGGGCCTTCTCAGATAGGACTGTCGTGAGAGCTGCTGGTCTTGCCTCTCACTTGACCGATTATCCACCTACTCGAGATGATGAAGCAATAAAGAAATCTTGGCAACAAGCCGATGATCGTGTGATGGGAGCCTTGGTTCTGGGTGTTGACCCCTCTCTCCGGATGAGTCTTGAGCACGACACATCAGCCAAAGAAATTTGGAAATATTTTGAACAGAGGTATCTTCAGCCTAGTGGTGCTCTTCATTTCTCCTTGCTACAAAATTTACACAGTACTCAGCAAAATGACATGTCCATGGATGAGTACTATGCTGCTTTCACTCGCATTAGTGGCCAACTTGGCTCCATGGTTCCAAAGAGCAGCCCCGGTTGTACATCTTGTGCGGCTAAGGAAGAATTTGAACATCGAACCCTCATGCACCAGTTTGTGATGAAGTTGAGACAGGAATATGAGAACATTCGCACTCAGCTGCTTGGTCGTACTACTTCTCCCACCTTGACTGAGGCACTTGCTAGTCTGATTGCCGAGGAGACTCGTCTCCGTTCTATTGCTGCTACTTCTACATCATCTCTACACAACAGTGTTCTAGGCTTTCATCATCAGCGGACAGGTCCTCCCATGGCTGCACCACCGTCGCGTGATTTCTGCACACATTGCAAGAGGACAGGACACAACATGGCTGGATGTTTCCAGCTCCACCGAGAGCTCTTAGTCGAGTTCCGTGCTAAACGAGCAGCCCTTCAGTCTCAGCAGCGTCGCGGACCTGAACGTGCTCAGTCTCAGTTTGTGAGGCCTTCTACCGCCGTTGTCACTGAGCCACCAGCGAGGAGTGCTTCTGTGTCTGCTCTCTCACAATCTGATGTGGTTCCAGCTCAGCCTTGGGTTTTGGACTCCGGCGCCTCTTTCCATGTGACTTCTGACCGCTCTCAACTTGTGTCTTGCCAGCCAGTACATGATGGTGCATCTGTTCAGACTGCTGATGGTACATCTTGTTCTGTTACCCATCAGGGTTCTCTTTGCACATCCAAGTTTACCGTTCCTGCCATCTCTTTTGTCCCGCAGTTGTCCATGAACCTTATGTCTGTTGGTCAAATTACAGATATGAACTATTTTGTTGGTTTTGATGCCTCCTCTTGTTATGTGCAGGATCGTCAGAGCAAGAGGATCATTGGAACTGGCCATCGCCGTAGAGGATCCACATCCCTCTACATCCTTAACAACTTATACCTTCCTTCGGATTCCACTTCATCTTTGCTTCAGTCTGCAGCAGCAACATCAAGATGTACTTCATCTTTTTCTTTTGCCAAGTGGCACCATCGTTTAGGCCACCTGTGTGGTTCTCGTTTATCCACCCTTGTTCAGCAAGGTGTTTTGGGTCGTGTCCCTATAGATTCTAGTTTCCATTGTAAGGGATGTAAGCTAGGCAAACAGATTCAACTCCCATATTATTCTAGCACTACTCATTCTAGTCATCCTTTTGATTTAGTGCATTCTGATATATGGGGCCCCTCTCCTTTTGTTTCAAAAGGTGGTCACAAATATTATGTCATATTTATTGATGATAACTCTCGATATACTTGGGTGTATTTCATGAAGCATCGTTCTGAGTTGATTTCTATATACAAGGCTTTTGTGTGCATGGTGCATACACAATTCTCTCGTGCTATTCGTGTGTTTCGTTCCGACTCTGGGGGGGGAGTATTTGTCTGCATCTTTTCGTGAGTTTCTCTCTTCTGAGGGTACTCTCCCTCAACTTTCATGTCCTGGTGCTCATGCTCAGAATGGTGTTGCTGAGCGCAAGCATCGACACATTGTTGAGACAGCTCGCACTCTTCTAATTTCTTCCTTTGTGCCTACTCATTTTTGGGGTGAAGCTATTTCGACTGCTGTCTATCTTATCAACCTCCAGCCTTCTTCTCGTCTTCAAGGAAAATCTTCTGGTGAGAGTTTGTTTGGTTCTCCTCCTAGGTATGACCACCTTCGTGTTTTTGGTTGTACTTGCTATGTTCTTTTAGCACCCCGTGAACGTACCAAGTTGACTGCACAGTCTGTTCAATGTGTTTTCCTTGGTTACAGTCTCGAGCATAAGGGTTACCGTTGCTATGATTCTTCTGCTCGTCGCATTCGTTTTTCTCGTGATGTCACTTTTGTTGAGGATCAACCCTTCTTCTATTCCCCTTCGACTCCATCTTCATCCTCCACCTCTTCAGAATCAACCTCCTTTCTTTCGCTTCCACCTATCTTATCAGATGATTCTATCCCTGATCAGCCTTCACCGGACCCACCTCCAACACATGATTCATCTACTTCAACAACTCCACCTCTAGCTAGCTTTCCTTTTCATTATAGTCGCCGCCCTAAAATTCCATCCGATATTCATTCATCTACTCCTTTGTCTTCTCCTCCGGCCGGTACTACTGATCCCTACACTGATGATTCCTCTCAACCAACTAGGTATGCTTTTCGTGATCGCTCCTCTCTTGAGATTCCTAGCAGGTACAGAAATGATTTTTGTGTAGGGGCAGCTTATGAGCCTACTACTTATCAAGAGGCAGTTGTGTTACCCGAGTGGCAACTGGCTATGTCTGAGGAGCTTGCAGCCCTAGAAGGTACTGGTACATGGGATTTGGTTCCATTTGAACGGGAATCCGGCACCTAGAGGGGGGGGGGGGTGAATAGGTGCTATTACAAATTTTAGGTCTTTTCAAATTTAGGCTCAACACAAAGGTAAATTCTCTAGATATGCAACTACGATGAATTTACCTAAATGAGAATCTAAGCAATAACAAGATAAGCAAGTAAGGGAGCAAAGGGTAAAGGGAACCAAGTGAAGCACGCGGAGACGAAGATGTAATCCCGAGTTCCACCCAAGGGTGTACGTCTCGTTTGGAGAGGTGTGCGCTACCACAACAGGTTAGCCGCAACGCCACAAAGGCTCACCTTCTTCTCCGATGAACTCAACCACAAAGGTTTCGAGTCCACCTTCCACTATTGATCCCCTTTTAGGGCGGAGATCGAATCCCTTACAAACGCTTGAGGCACACACCCACAACTGAACTGGGGGCTCCCAAGAAGACCACAAAAGGTCAAGGACCACAAAAGGTCAAGGTAACACCAATAGTACAACAATGGTGAACTAGGTTTTCCCACCGGAAACCCTAGCCACGAAATTCCCAAGTGAATGGGGGAGAAATGCAAATCCCTTCGGTGAGGATGTAGATCCGGGCCTTCTCCTCTAATCCTCCAAAGATCTATGAATTTGGGTGGGGGGATTGGGAGATCTTGATGATTTGAGCTTTCAAGAATGGTAGGAGAGAGAAATTCTGAGAGCTCACTGTTCTTGAGTGAGTGAGGGGGTATTTATACTCCCCCTCAAAATCTGGCCGTTGGCTGTCTTGGTCACCCGGAAATTCCGGTATAAGTACCACCGGAAATTCCGGTGCCCCGGAATATC
The DNA here is from genome assembly GCA_026929855.1 of Poa annua. NCBI lineage: Eukaryota > Viridiplantae > Streptophyta > Magnoliopsida > Poales > Poaceae > Poa > Poa annua. Next base: position 15,629,654 of record CM049427.1, read on the forward strand.
CGGGTCCTTGAAAATATCCGAGCTGAATTTCCGGTTGAGATCAGAACCACTTCTGAACTTGACTTATTCGATTTTCTGAGGTTGACTCGGAATATCCGAGTCCTTGAAATTTCCGAGCTGAATTTCCGATTGGAGTCAGTGCCACTTCTGAATCTTGACTTAGCCAATTTTCTCGAGGTTGACTCGGAATATCCGGGTTGGTGAACCGGAATATCCGAGTCCTTGAAATTTCCGAGCTGATTTTCTGATTGGAGTCAGTACCACTTCTAAATCTTGACTTAGCCAATTTTCTTGAGGTTGACTCGGAATATCCGGGTTGGTGAACCGGAATATCCGGGTCCTTGAAATTTCCGAGCTGATTTTCCGATTGAAGTCAGTAGTACTTCTGAACTTGACTTAGCCAATTTTCTGGGGATGACCCGGAATATCCGGGTTGGTGAACCGGAATATCCGGGTTTGGGAAGAATTCCAGAAACTCTTTTTCTCTACAATTTGGCTTTAGGATTTGTGATATGAGTTTCACCCAAACTGAAATACTTAGCAATAGGATTAGTATCATTGGTATTGTTAACTAACACACAAAACATTAGGGATTAAGAAATGTTCTTTCAATCTCCCCCTTTTTGGTGTTAGATGACAATACCAAGATTTGCATAGAAACAAACAGCAATATCATGTTTTTGGCAGAAAATGGCTCCCCCTAAATAAATGCAAGTATGCAACACAAAATAACAAAGGATAGGAGCAATTTTATAACAATAACCACAAGATATCACAAAGGAGAAACGAGACAAAATGTAAGATTATGGAAGCACTTGAGACTAGATAGATTTTCATACCTTGTGCATATAGAATATGAAGAGAATACCAACACAATCAATTCGAAGTCTCAAGCATAATATAATGATAGCATCAACCATTGTCTCAATACAAAGATATCACAAATGACAAAAAGAGAGTTTCACAAGTAACTAAAAAACACGATAAATGGACACAAGCGCAAATAAATGATAAACGCATAAGCTTGTGCCCGACCCTTGCAAATCCCCGAAGAAGTCCTAGTAGAGCAACTTCTCCCCCTTTGGCATCGAAACGCCAAAAAGGAAGAAGAGCGATGCTACGTCCCATGGAAGTCTTCAGTCCGAGGGGTCCTCCTCATCATCATCATCAGCATCAGCCTCCTCATCATCATCATCATCCTCGTCCTCATACTCCTCAGATGCTGCCTCCTCATCTTCATCCTCCTCATCATAGTCATAGCCTGTGGTGTACGAGCTGCCACCAAGGTCCTGGTCAATCAGTGTCCATGGAGCCAAGGAACCCTGGTTCCACTGAGCAAAGGACAGGGGCTCAGACAGATCAGCAGGGGCAGGAGAGCCAGAAGCATGGTGAAGGATCAAGTCTTGCTTGTAGTCCTGCTGACGGCGATCCTTGTAGGCATTGTATTGCTCCTTGCGGATGTCCACATTCATGCAAAGGATGTTGCGCTGGAACCAGTTCAGCTTCTTGACATGCGCATGAGTGGTGGGAACATGAGTAGAGGTAGCAGCAGCCCTCCTAGCATCACCCATGAAAGATCCACCTGGAGCTGATGTAGTCGAAGGCCTAGGAGGGGGCTTGACCACAGTCTTCTTCACATAGAGCTTCTTGAAGTCATGTGGCACCAAATCACTGCTGCTGACGTAGAGGTTAGGGAACTTAAACAGGAGAAGCTTCATTATGTATGGAGCATAAGGAATGGAGACCCTGGTGGTCATAGCTTCATACATCTCATTGTAGATGTAATCCATCACATCTACTCTCCAGTCAGTATCAGAACCCGAGTCCTCCACAATGCGGTTGGCGTGAAGGAGCATGTTGCAGAGAGGGGTAACCACGTTGTCATTGTTGCCACCACTCGGTGCAATGTTCTCACGCAGGATGCGCACAAGAACATCATACAAAGGCAGCAAGTCACGAGTGAATCCAGGGGTGGCTCCCACACCATATAAGTGAGCTGTCTCCTTCTTGTTGAGCTTGTATGGGGAGTGCATGCGAGTGCCTTGGGGATTTTCATCATCAAACCTGTAGCCCAGTATCTTGCCAAACTCCTCGAAGTTGGACTCACAGTAAGATTCCCCAGTCATCCATTTCATGGTCTTCTTCGAGTCACCCTTGATCACTAGGGTGGCGAAGAACTGCATAACAAGCTGCGCGTTGTAGGCACAACGGATGAGCGCCAACCTCTCCAAGCCCATGGTCTTCACAATGTGGATGGCCTCAGAAAATGTGGTTTTCTTCTACAGCGATGCAAAGTCAAACGGGTGCATGGGTCGAATTGGCTTCGACAGTGAGAGATATAGATCCACAAATATATGCTCTTGTGCTTGGCACCAAAAACTGCGATCATCGAGAGAGGTGTCTCTTGCGCTGAGGTACCAGTCCCCCTGCCTCAGCTGAGAGTAATCAACAGAATGCATCTTGGAATAGTTCGGACGTTGGGGACTAGGAGCATTCTTTCTCTTCTTAGATGAGGGCTTGCTGGCAACAACTTTCTTCTTCCTCTGAGGTGCAAGCCCCTTTCCTTTGTTGACTGAATGCTTGGAGACAGGTGCTCTACCAGTGTGCCTTGATCCCCCTGCAGACGGACTTCCACCTGAACCTGTGAATTTGAGCATAGATGGTAGCATAAGGTAAGTGCACACAAGTCAGGAGATAATACACACATTAGATAGGCATTCGATGGATCATATGTAGTTAAACATGAGTTAATCTTAAAACTTCAGTGTTTGGCTCGGAATATCCGGGTCAGACATGACCGGAAATTCCGGGGGACCGGAAATTCCGAGTCAATCTGGACCGGATATTCCGAGTCAGACAGAAACTGCAGATCTGAGATCTGACTCAGTCTAAAACTAGATCGATCCAATGTAATGCAAAACTAATGTATGTAGAAGGCAGGGAATAGTCCTAGGAACAATCTCTACCAAGCAACATTGAAACAAATAACTCCACATCAAGATCCAAGTGCAAGCACATAAGGAAGAAGAAAAGTGAAGTTACCCTCATCCATTGAGGCCATTGCTTGGAGGAGTGAGTTCCCGGTGCGGAGGAGGAGCAGATCCGGCCGAGAAAGAGGTTCCCCGGCGGACGGAGTGCTCCGGAGGGGCTTGGGAACAGCAGGGGCGGCGGCTGGAGGAGAGGGAGGTCGGGGGTGGAAGAAAGGCACTAATGAGCCCTTCACCCCGAGCCTGCCCTTATATTTCTGGACAAACTGCCAGACCGGATATTCCGGTATAAGTTACACCGGATATTCCGAGTCACCGGATATTCCGGTTCAAAATGAACCGGATTTTCCGACCTGCTGAACCAAAATCCCAGTTTTCAAAAGGATGACTTGTGTGCAATAGAGAGAAATGTTTTCAGGGGAAAGTAGGCTTGGGATAGATTTCCAAACTGATATTGGTACACCATACTCAACTCACAACAACCAAATCGAACCAAAAGAGCCAAGTTGAGTAGGTTTCCCACATGCATGAAAAGGGGGGCAAATAGCAACATAAAGCTCCAAATAACATCAACTCTTTAAGGAGAAGAGGTCGGTGGCCGAGGCCACCATGTAGGAGTGTATGGCATGTTACCGCGAAGATGTATCTTGGGTACATAACCAATACTCGTCGTTTTAGCTCATTAGTCACAAGAATGAATATAGAGATAAAAGAACACTTGCTATCGGCATAATGGGGGGAGGGATGGTCCAATGTATTAGGACCGCACTCCCCCTATTTCCATGCCTACATCTAAACTAGATAAGATGCAATTACGCCCTAGGTGAGTGTACAAGCGATCAAGATAAGGACCTCGAATCAATGATATTAAGCTCATTCCTCAAAAAGCAAAACCTTCCTTCCTCAAGGGGCTTCGTGAAGATATCCGCCAATTGATCCCTTGTGCCCACATATGATAAGTCAATGTCTCCACGGGCCACATGATATCTTATGAAATGATGGCGGATCTCAATATGCTTGGTTCTTGAATGTTGCACCGGGTTGTAGGCAATCTTGATGGCACTTTCGTTGTCACATAAAAGAGGCACTTTGTCGCAATCGACTCCGTACTCCTTTAAAGTTTGCCTCATCCATAGTAACTGAGTGCAACAACTAGCGGCTGCAACATATTCGGCTTCGGCGGTGGAGAGAGATATGCAATTTTGCTTCTTAGAAGACCAACTCACCAAGGACCTCCCAATAAATTGACAAGCACCGGAGTTTGACTTCCTATCATCATGATCTCCCGCCCAATCAGAATCCGTGAATCCACATAATGAGAAATTTGCATCCTTGGGATACCACAATCCATAAGTTGGGGTATAAGCCAAATATCGAAAGATTCTCTTGACCGCCACATCATGGCTTTCTTTAGGAGCCGCTTGATATCTTGCACACACTCCTACGGCTAGCACTATATCCGGTCTAGATGCACAAAGGTAGAGGAGAGATCCAATCATGGAGCGGTATACCTTTTGATCCACATCCTTACCCTTCGGGTTGAGCTCAAGGTGGCATTTGGTTTGCATTGGAGTAGAGGCACCCTTGAGGTCAAGCAACTCGTACTTCTTGAGCATGTCTTGAATGTATTTTGCTTGGTTGATGAACGTTCCTTCCCTCAATTGTTTGATCTCAAATCCGAGAAAGAACTTCATCTCGCCCATCATAGACATCTCAAACCTGTCAGTCATAAGCTTAGAGAATTCTTCGTTAAATGTTTTGTTAGTCGATCCAAATATAATGTCATCCACATATAATTGACAAATGAAAAGCTCCCCATTAACTTTCTTACTGAAAAGTGTGGGGTCGATTTCCCCAACTTGGAATCCACGGTCTACAAGTAGTTCTCTAAGGTGCTCGTACCACGCTCGTGGGGCTTGTTTAAGGCCATAGAGTGCCTTATCCAACTTGTAGACATGGTTCGGATACTTGAGGTCCTCGAACCCCGGTGATTGCTTAACATAAACAAGTTCATTTAGTGGACCATTTAGAAAAGCGGATTTAACATCCATTTGTTGCAACTTAAAGTTATGGTGAGAGGCATAGGCAAGAAGAATACGGATTGACTCAAGTCGAGCCACGGGCGCGTAGGTTTCTCCAAAGTCAATGCCTTCAATTTGTGAGTAACCTTGAGCCACTAATCTTGCCTTGTTCCTTATCACCATGCCATGTTCATCTTGCTTGTTCTTGAATATCCACTTGGTGCCGATATTGCTCTTGGAGTATCCTCCTTGTCACTATCTTCATCATCGGTGGGATATTGCTCTTGAGTCACCAAGACAATCTTTTGGTTCTTCTTGAAGAAAGGCTTCTTCATGGGCATGGGCCCCTTGCCCTTCGTCTTGGCCACGAGCCTCCCACCATGATCCTCTCTTCTCTCCCATGGGCAATCGGCAACAAAGTGGCTCTTGTCATCGCAGTTATAGCAAAGTCTCACTTTGTTGAATGGCTTTCCTCCGTTGGGGGGAAACTTCTTGTCAATCCTTGCTTTGGCCCTTCCGGGGTTCTTCCAAAAGGTTCTTGCCGCAAGACCCATGTGTTGAGTGAGAGTGCTTGAGAGAGCTTCACTAGATAGCTCGACTTGATCATCACACTCCTCTTCATCCTCCTCTTCGACGGTGGCCTTCAACGCAATTGAGGCATGCTTGTGCATCCCTATGGCTCTAGCTCTTCCATCTTGTGCAATCTTGGAGGCCACCTTGTATGCGGTCATCTCTTGCATAACTTCATTGGATGTCATCTTTGCAAAGTCATGTCTCCCTTGGAGTGTCTTCAAATCCGTGTCCTCAAAGGGCATGAGAGCGGTCACATACTTCCTCTTGATCCAAGCATCATTAATGTACTCCGCCCGAGGTTCTTGAAGGAGTTGGCAACCAACACCAATCTCCGGTACATGTCCTCGTGGCTTTCTCCATCCAACTTGTAGAACCCTTCCACCTCATTGCATAAGGCATCATACCGGTTCTTCTTCATGCTCTCATTCTCAACGAAGATGTCGGAAAGAGCATTCCAAACTTCCTTGGCGGTGGAGAATTGTTGAATGAGCGCCATGTCCTTCTCTCCAACGGCCATTTGGAGTTGATGAAGAGCGGTGGCGTTGAGTTGGCTATCAACCACCTCTCTTCTTGTCAAGTTGGTTGGATCATGGGGCTTGTATCCTTCTTCAATGATGCGCCAAAGCTCAATGGAGGCACTACATAGATGAGACTTCATTAGAAATACCCATTGAGAGAAATGAGTAGGTTTAAGATTAGGAGGATCACTTCTAAAGTTTACATGAGGGTGAGGGATAGGAGGGTTAGGAGAGTAATTATGGTTGACATTATGAAATTCCTCTCCTTTGGGGGTGTTAGAGGAGCTAGGTGGTTCATCCTTTTCCGCCATCCCGGAAACACTTGAGGTAACATCTTTGGACCCATCCGAAGATGACTCCTTAGAGTTCCCCGCATGTTCCTTAGGAGGAGGAGAGGGAGAAGTAGCCTCGGGCTCCTTAGACTTCAAGAGTGCCATGAGCATCTCATTCATCTTATGGAGTTGGGCCTCCAAGGACGATCTCATATCAATAAGATCGGCCATGGTTGCCCCTTTGGCTAACGCCTCCTTCTCCGCCTCTAATTTTTCACGGGCGGCCCTCTCGGCATCGGATTCCGTCATCGTTGCACTTAGGCGGTTAAGCCCTTAAAAGTGAACAAGGCTCTGATACCAATTGAACAGGAATCCGGCACCTAGAGGGGGGGGGGGTGAATAGGTGCTATTACAAATTTTAGGTCTTTTCAAATTTAGGCTCAACACAAAGGTAAATTCTCTAGATATGCAACTACGATGAATTTACCTAAATGAGAATCTAAGCAATAACAAGATAAGCAAGTAAGGGAGCAAAGGGTAAAGGGAACCAAGTGAAGCACGCGGAGACGAAGATGTAATCCCGAGTTCCACCCAAGGGTGTACGTCTCGTTTGGAGAGGTGTGCGCTACCACAACAGGTTAGCTGCAACGCCACAAAGGCTCACCTTCTTCTCCGATGAACTCAACCACAAAGGTTTCGAGTCCACCTTCCACTATTGATCCCCTTTTAGGGCGGAGATCGAATCCCTTACAAACGCTTGAGGCACACACCCACAACTGAATTGGGGGCTCCCAAGAAGACCACAAAAGGTCAAGGACCACAAAAGGTCAAGGTAACACCAAGAGTACAACAATGGTGAACTAGGTTTTCCCACCGGAAACCCTAGCCACGAAATCCCCAAGTGAATGGGGGAGAAATGCAAATCCCTTCGGTGAGGATGTAGATCCGGGCCTTCTCCTCCAATCCTCCAAAGATCTATGAATTTGGGTGGGGGGATTGGGAGATCTTGATGATTTGAGGTTTCAAGAATGGTAGGAGAGAGAAAATCTGAGAGCTCACTGTTCTTGAGTGAGTGAGGGGGTATTTATACTCCCCCTCAAAATCTGGCCATTGGCTGTCTTGGTCACCCGGAAATTCCGGTATAAGTACCACCGGAAATTCCGGTGCCCCGGAATATCCGGGTCCTTGAAAATATCCGAGCTGAATTTCCGGTTGAGATCAGAACCACTTCTGAACTTGACTTAGTCGATTTTCTGAGGTTGACTCGGAATATCCGAGTCCTTGAAATTTCCGAGCTGAATTTCCGATTGGAGTCAGTGCCACTTCTGAATCTTGACTTAGCCAATTTTCTTGAGGTTGACTCGGAATATCCGGGTTGGTGAACCGGAATATCCGAGTCCTTGAAATTTCCGAGCCGATTTTCCGTTTGGAGTCAGTACCACTTCTAAATCTTGACTTAGCCAATTTTCTTGAGGTTGACTCGGAATATCCGGGTTGGTGAACCGGAATATCCGGGTCCTTGAAATTTCCGAGCTGATTTTCCGATTGAAGTCAGTAGTACTTCTGAACTTGACTTAGCCAATTTTCTGGGGATGACCCGGAATATTCGGGTTGGTGAACCGGAATATCCGGGTCTGGGAAGAATTCCAGAAACTCTTTTTCTCTACAATTTGGCTTTAGGATTTGTGATATGAGTTTCACCCAAACTGAAATACTTAGCAATAGGATTAGTATCATTGGTATTGTTAACTAACACACAAAACATTAGGGATTAAGAAATGTTCTTTCACCATTACCTTCTCGCTCGATTCCCATCACTTGCAAATGGGTGTACAAGGTCAAAACCAAGTCGGATGGTTCTGTGGAACGCTATAAGGCTAGACTTGTTGCAAGAGGATTTCAGCAGACTCATGGGAGAGATTATGATGAGACTTTTGCTCCAGTTGCTCACATGACTTCAGTTCACACTTTGATTGCTGTGGCTGCCATTCGTTCATGGAAAATTTCACAAATGGACGTGAAGAATGCCTTCCTTCATGGTGATCTGCATGAGGAAGTATATATGCAGCCACCTCCAGGCATTGAGGTTCCATCAGGTCATGTTTGTCGCCTTCGAAAGGCTCTTTATGGGCTCAAGCAAGCCCCTCGTGCCTGGTTTGAGAGGTTCACCTCTGTGGTTCGTGCTGCTGGTTTTTCTCCTAGTGAGCATGACCCGACTCTCTTCATTCATACATCGGAGCATGGGCGTACACTGCTTCTACTGTACGTAGATGATATGCTGATCACAGGAGATGATGTTGGATATATTTCCTTTGTTAAGAAAAAGTTGAGTGAGCAATTCAAGATGTCAGATTTGGGGTCCCTTAGTTACTTTCTTGGAACTGAGGTCCAAAATAGAGATGATGGTTACTATATCTCCCAACAAAGGTACACTCGGGATTTGATTTCACGCTCAGGCCTCACTGACACACGCATTGCTACTACACCCATGGAGTTTCATTTGCAATATTGTAGGCAGTCTAGTGTACCTGACAGTGACAAGACCTGATATTGCACATGCAGTCCATATTCTCAGCCAATTTGTGTGTGCTCCCACCACAGTACATCATGGTCATCTCCTTCGAGTGCTTCGATATTTAAGGGGCACTACATCCCGCTGCTTGTTCTATGCTAACTCAAGTCAGCTCCAACTTCATGCTTACTCTGATGCCACTTGGGCAAGTGATCCTGTTGAACGCCGCTCAGTCACTGGCTATTGCATATTTCTTGGAACATCCCTCATTGCATGGAAATCAAAGAAGCAAACTGCTGTGTCACGCTCTAGTGCTGAGGCAGAGCTTCGGGCACTTGCTACTACTACGTCAGAGATTGTGTGGCTTCGCTGGTTATTGGCTGATCTTGGGGTTTCATGTCATGCACCTACGCCTCTTCTTTGTGATAGCACCGCTGCTATTCAAATTGCTAATGACCCTATCAAGCATGAGCTGACCAAACACATTTGTGTGGATGCCTCTTTCACTCGATCTGATTGCCAACAATCTACTATTAAGCTCCAGTATGTTCCATCAGAGCTCCAAGTTGCAGATTTCTTCACAAAGGCTCAAACTAGAGATCAACATAGGGTTCTTACTCTCAAACTTAGTGTATCTGATGCTCCTGATCCACCTTAAGTTTGAGGGGGGGGGGGGGGGTGTTAAAGTGTATGTCTATATTGTTCAGGCCCATAGTCTAGATTTAGTCCCAGCCCATGTATATCTTGTATATCCTCTTACGTTCAATAGAGATGGAGAATGTTTTGTCATTTGTTTCTTCCTCAATATTGAACAGGTGTAAGTTCAATCAAAGTCGGGACTGTACATACTTCTTGAGTTGTTGGCCGATTTGGCCTCCCATTCTTTTGGTTATGAGAAGTTGTAACCTTAGTTCATAAGATAGCCTTCGGCAACAGCAGTAACCTTATACACCAGTGAAGAGGAAGTATAGCCTTGTACTCCCTTGTTCTGAATTAACTGACTCAGATTTAGTTTAACTTGTATTAAATTTGAATCAATTAATTTAAAACGGAGGGAGTAGGTGTGAATTTTTCAAGAGGAGGTACAGGTAGGGTGTGCTTAGTCAAGTACTACTATATCATTCTTACTGGGACATTCGATAAAATTAGAATGATACAGACAAATATATTATACCAGCATTGAGAATTTATTTTTGAATAATGGAAGAATTCTATTGCTCCCGGTCAACTAGCATGCAGGCTGGTTTACTGAAGAAATGCGTTGGAGCGTAATCATGGTAAATGTTCGTTGATCCTTTTCTTTTCCTCAGATGTTCTATTGTGACTAAACCGTGAAATCAGTTTAATAGATGTAGATCCTAAAGTCATACAATAGCAACCTCGATCCACCGACCATACTGTCGCTTAGCATAAATAAAACAATATGTACTCCTACTTTTTTTCAGCTTGGTCCTCTCTTTTTTTTTTTTTTTGAAATTCAGCTTGGTCCTCTTTGAGCCCATGCACGAGGGACAAGAGCCTGCCTTTATCCAATTAAATAAAGTACTCTAACTTCGGTACCTAAATCGCAATCCTAATCTCAATCCCATGAGGACCAATGCAACCCCAACGCAGATCCCACGGTCGTGGGCACAGGTGGGTAGGGCCCCACGGCTCCAAGAAAAGGTTAGGTTGCTTTCATTCACAGGAAAGGGCTCAGCAATGGAGAGACGACAAATAGCATTCGAGCTGCTTATGACTTTGCACATCTATAAATTCGAAAACAACATTTGTAAGTTTTATTATAATTGAAAATTTCAAATGTAAATAATGGTGATATGTACTTTTGTGAAAAAATCAATCCGAAATTTTCATTACATTTTAACCCGAGCAAAATTGGCAAATGAGTAGATGATGTGAGAGTGGTGGACGGAACTCATTTTTTGATAAATTCAAAAACAATATTTGAAAGTTTCAGAAAAATGAAGAAAATTAGATGTACATACTATTGAGATCAACTATTGTGCAAAGACCAATTCAAAATTCATTACATTTTAGCCTGAGCGAAATGACAAATGGGCAGGGGAGTAGTGAACACTAGACATTTTCAAAACTTGAAAATTCGATTGATTCATCATTCATGTGCTGCCTTAAAGAATTTGAACTGATATTTTACAAGCTAGTAGTGGACTTCAACTTTATCGACACCTGGGATTTTCGTTCCTGCTTTTTAAAAACTTTAAAGTTCCTTTTACAGGGGTTTTTCAAAAAAAATGGCCACCTGCCACCATGAACCTTGGCTCAAAGCAAATAACATCTATTATTACTTTCGTGCAAGGGTTTATTTTATTCAAACAAAATTGTTATGATTTTTGAAGGATTTAAATCCCCAAGGACTCTTCATGAAGAATTGTTTGCTTTGCAATATCTGAACTTATGACTTTTTCCTATAGTTCCTCTTAGTTTTATTTCGGATAAAATGCCCATATACTGGATGTGCTGCAATTCATTTATTTTCACAGAAAGTTTCAAAACCTCTTTGATGATAATTCAACTGTTTTTTAATACCAAAAGTTGACTATAGAGTACCTCTACATACCTTTTAGCATTTTACCGGTCAAAGTTTCTAAGTTTGGCTACCTGTAATAGAGTTGCTAATAATCCAAATTTTAAATTGATGTTACTACATTATCATGAAATACGATTCTATCTGGTATACTTACTTTTCTGGTTCCTAAAATTTAGCTACCAAAACGTTTTACATACCGTTACGAAGGGAGTAGTTATCATCTTGGAAACCATATTTTGGCAGAGAGAAAGTACGTGATAAAACGGTGAGGCAACAATTCGTACTTGCTCTGAATGTAAATACAAGTAGGAAGTACTAGTATGAAAGATTTGACATGGTCAAAAAAATGCAAGAACCTTTGCAAGCACGGCACTAATAAATATTTCACATGGAGTGCTCCCTTGCCACACAATGGCCAAAGAAACAGCATGAAGCCGTGTCACATGCATACATTAACACTCCATCATTGCACCATTGTTCTCCTATGTTTAACGCCTTAATTAACTACTCTCTTCATTTCTAAATACAAGATGTTATAGACATTTTTCAGATTCACATGTATTTACGTATATCTAGGATATTTTAATATACATGTTTTCACTCATTTCAATATGTATCTAATTAACATGTACAATACTTAAAGCATCTTATATGTAAAAACGTAAGAATGGAGGGTGTTTTGAACACTAATATGTCGTCACTCTATGTCGCAGCATAATTCTTTTTCTACACAGCCAAAAAGAAAAAAGAAAACTTTTGACTAACTAATTAATGTGATAATCTTAGGATGGGAGCATACCTTCCAATTTCACAATCTAGCCCCATTGGCCGTTGCTGCATCCGACAGGCTAATCGCATCACACTCGCATTGTTACACGGAGGAATTTGTTTAGAAAGAGCGCGCTTCGGCCGAGTCTTCTCTTACTTCTCCCCCATGTTCTCTTTTCTCTTTCCCCATCCAAATTTTTTGCACAAGTAGAATACGATTATATTGTCCGCCTGAAAGTTTCACAACTATTTTTTGTTTTATTTTAAATATCGGGTGCGTTGATACCTGATAGTCATGTGGTATATTTGTTACATTTTGTTACGTTTCCCATCTGTATCGTAAAAAGTTCCCAACAATAAGGCCCAGTCCGAAACATGGGATTTACGCAGGAATTTCATAGGATAGGGATTTCGTTTAAAATATTTCTTTTACACCATTTGCAATGCAGGAATTGGAAGAAATCATGTATGATTCGGTTCCCACGCTTCACGTTTCACAAGAAAAAAAACGAGCCTTCGAGGTGCTTTCACATCTCTGTTTCGCTCGCTCGTGCACGTAAAAAAAAGCCTATGTAATGGCATGTATATACCTAGGTAGTACGAGGCGACTGGGTCAACCATTTTGTTCGGAGCAATATTGCTCTGTTTCCTATCCTGCAATCCAAATAGCTCGTGTTTTTTGTTACTCTGTTTTGAATTCGCATAGGATTGATGCGCTATGACATATCAATTTCCGAATTACCATAGGATTGTTGGGCTATGACATATCTATTCAGACGTCTTTGGATTTTAGGATTTATAAAACGTAGGAATAGGAAAAACATATGATTGAGATGTCGTGCATTTCAATTCTTACAGGATTTCAAAACATAAGAATTTTGTGAACTGTCTTTGGATGGTGTACATGAAACAAACACGGGAAAGTTACATGAACGAGGAGAGAGAGTAGAGAGAGGTAGAGTGTGAGTGTGTTGGACTTTGCAAAGTAAAAGTAAAATGAGGTTTGCGCTCATGTTGATATTACTATGGAATAATACTTACAATTTTAGTTGGCTCAATCCTATGATCAGAAGACATTGAATACATACTACGGATTGAAATTCTCCAAAACTCTCATGATCTTCACTTCAAAGGGGCACTTGATTAGTTTTCCCTATCTTGTGTTCTAAAGGGGGCCTAAATAAAAAAAATAAGATGAAATAAATCATTTCGTCTAAGATAAAGGAGAACCAATTAAGTAAATCACTTCGCATAAAAATATTACGCCGCACCTTTCAACCACTTAGACAACTCTACGAAAGGTCTTGATTCCCCTTGGGTTGTGATTGGGGTGACTACGAACATTAAATACTTAGACCATCATGAACAGACGACCTGCACTAGAAATTTTTTGGGTGGGTTTTATAGAGTCAAAGCATCTCAAGTCACAGCTAATCTCAGCCCAAAACCCGAGATATTTATTTTGGTTGAAATTTTGACTTTTCAGGTTACATGATAGTACCAGTATAAGATAAAAACCATAAACCGAAAGCACCGAAAAAAAGGCTGATTCCCGATCACGGATGACCCGGCGGCGCCTCGCCGGAGAAACCAAACCCGCACCCGATCTTTGCTGTACCACTGAGCTGTGTGAGCAGCAGCACTGTAGCGGCGTCGCGTGCAGTCTGGGCGGCGGTCGCGCGGAGAATACCGGCGGCGTGGGGTCCGGTGGCGGCGCATCTGAACTCGTGATGTGTCATTTGTTCGGTTAGACTTTGGGACGTGGGGCCTAGGAGCAGGCTTTTCCGGAAATCGTTGGATCCACTGGATTACGTCGCCTTAAAGCGCTAATAATTGTGCTGTATATTTTTCTTCCGTCACGCTTTACCGTGACTCCGTGAGCAGCCTTTCTGCTGGCTATTGCAAAAGCCTACTCCTGATTCCTGTGAATACAACACGTACATACACATTGGTAGGGTAGCTGTGTCCAGTGATAACGTCCAGGTCAAATGCAGTGGTTGTATGTTAAAAGTTGTAGTATTAGCAAGCTTCAATATTATTGCGGTACACTGTATTGTGATTTCTGAAGAGTTCTACAAAGCAGGTTGAGCGTTTTGTGTCAGTTGGAAAGTGCTAATGGTGCTAGGGGCTCCATTTGTGCTCGTTTTGTTTTTCAAAGTTCACAATGGGCATTTTTTAGATTTATTTAAAAAAATCTGACGATATCGTGTCTACCAGTGCACATGTTTTATTAGATCAAGATTTTATTATCCTAGGCTACAAAAAAATATACTCCATGTGGGCAGAGCCTTGTTTATCATCCATTTATCATCCATTTGTCATCCATGTGGAGTAGCAAACTTTCAAGTTTTAAACTGAGCAGAGCCTTGTTTATCATCCATTTGTCATTTTCATCCAGTCTAACTACAACGAATTTTCTGTTGAAAACTTGCACACTTGTAGATCAGATCACTATCGACATGTGGGAGTTATACACAGAAAAGAGAATGAAACTTGAAATTGCATTTTTTTTTCAAACGAGCTAGATGTAACTTGGGTTCTTCCAAAACGTGTCTCTGGTGAGTAGAAGATGTTCGATCACTCGATCACTCATTTGAAGAAGAATGGAAGGAAGAAAAGAGATGTAGGGTATCGAGACTGGTTAACCTTGGATTAACAGTAACATTTAGTCAAGGTAGACTGTCAACAACACCTCATTGGAGTACTCATGTCTATGCTAACTGACATCATATACCGATGCCAATGTGTATTTACCCATTAGCCTAATGGTTTGATAAAAGAATTTTTCCATGAGTAAGTATACCCAATGGGTATTGCGAGCGCAGGTATAATAAAGTAGTATCAGTGCCTGCATACTCACGTACCCAACTTCTTTTTAACATGTAGATTCGTGATACATTAGATTATTATGGGAAAAAAATCTCGACTACTTTTAGGTCGATATGGCCATCTCCCTTCCCCTAGCCACCGGCCTCCGCCCTCCGCCGGGCTGCCACCCCGCCCTCTCCATACATACTCCCGTGGACACGGTCGCCAGCTCGCCCACAACCGCTGATTCTCACCATGGACACTGAGTGGATGAATGAGTTGTTTTATTGCTCATTTTCATACTTTTTTTCATATATGCGTGCCGTTTGTCAACCCAGTGGATGAATGAGCTTACATGTACGATGGTTTACTTATATAGTACGGATGAATGCATTTTGTAGGTGGTTTTACCCGCGGATTTTTAGTACCCACGTGGATGCGGGTATAGTACAAAATTTGTATCTACATTTAGGTGCGAGCATGGGTGTGATGAAGATACGAGGTTTGATTAAGCTATACCCACATCCAATGGGTGCGGGTGCCATGGGTAAGCTGAGAGTTAGTTATGATTTAGGTGCTCATTAACTGTGGCATTTGACTAAACAAATGAGGAGTATTATTGGTGAGTGGACATTATAGAATCCTACTCCCATGAGATTGATGTGGGGTTGATGTTAGTAGAACTGACTCTAGCAAGCCGTCCAGTCTCCATTGAATGTACTAATCTCCGTATCAAAATATAAGATGTATGCAGCAAGATATTTATTCTGCGTCCTTGAACCACACAGTGTATAAGAGATACAGCATAACTGTACGAAAGAAAGTCCAAGACTACAACGGTGTTTCATATTGCTCACACGAGGAGGAACTCTAGATGGGTGTGTACGTAGCGGCACACATACGAGTCCAGAAGCTAAAAGCATCATCACGAGGATAAAAAGAGATGGTTGGTTTTGTAAGATCTGGAAA
Source organism: Poa annua (assembly GCA_026929855.1). NCBI lineage: Eukaryota > Viridiplantae > Streptophyta > Magnoliopsida > Poales > Poaceae > Poa > Poa annua. The sequence goes on from CM049427.1 coordinate 15,645,630, forward strand.
AGGGAGATTAGCTAGCTAGGGGTGGACAAATCCCCTCCAAAGTCACAGCCCCTAAACTGTACTCTAATCTTAATAGTGATCCACAGGGGCTACAGCCTACAGGAAATCTGGTCCGTGAGACCCTGAGATTAATTATACCGAAATTGAAAAAATACAGTAGTACTAGTTCCACACTGAAACTCTAAAAAAAGGGTAACAGCCGGCCGGTGGTGGTGCTGGTAATGGTACATGAAGTACTAGAAAATATAGAAATGTTTCAGCTGGAGAGAGAGAGAGAGTGATGGAAGAGGATGAGAAGAATCAACATCAGTAGATAGAGGATCAACATCAGGAGAGAGTATCAGATGTGAACAAATCTGATGTCCTTGTTTACAAGGAAGAACGTGGATTTTTTTGGCAGTGAGACGCATCACGCTGACTGTGGCCCCCGCACGGCGAAACCACTGTACGCCCACTTGGGGAATCCAGCACACATATTCTTTCCCTTCGTCTCAAGCCCGCAAGCACAGTACGAACAATTCTTGTTCTGAAATTAATTCAGGTTGTTGGCACATGTTTGAGCTGAAGATCAGTCATTTTAGCTTCTTTGCTGATTAACATTTTTTTTGATGTTTCTATTATTTAACCAATAAAGCTCGCAACACGGCGGAGTTCTATTGTTTCTTTCAAAAATAATAATCAGGCCATACGTAAGAGGCTTACACCCAATCCAATTCTACGCTAAGATGACCTACATTTAGTGACCGACCTACCTCCCATACTCATAGGAAGCTTCTGCTTGGACTTTCGGGCGGCCAACATAGGTAAGTTTATAACAAATTGACAAATAATTAGCATAATTTGCCTCGGGAGGCTTTAGTATTTGCTTTGTATAACACATTATATCTGCTACATCATGATGTTGGAGACAACCCGTAATAACATGGACACAACAGAAGGAGAGACACACCTGATAGGGTCATCATCCCATCGCCCGACACCATCCATGACTCTAAAACCGCCAACCTGAGGAGCGAGACATCTAGATGGCGCTATGTTCAGGCGGGGATGATGTGGCGCTATGTTCCATCGAGTCGCGGCTACACGGTTTGTAATTTCATCTTTTTTATAATTGGGACACGTATTACCTGAAAAAAAACAGAAAATACAGCAAACGCATGAAGTTGACAGTAATGTTTCTCTCTCCTCCACCAGGGAGAGCTGCTGTCCCGATCCATGCTCACCCAACTGCCAAAGCAACATCCTTAACGAGATTCTTACTTGGTTTAATAATAGGCTTAGCAACCAAGATCTCGCACAAAAATCTGAGCGAGACATTTCAAAGCAGAAAAAACACAAGATTTTCTACTCAATTTGAAAGGCATGGACGGCTAGAGAGAGAAAGAGATTAGGTGAGAAAGGACGACATCCATCAAGAGAGGGGAGGGCGACAGAATAATGCTACATGTCAACAGATCTGCTGTCCCGGCGCAGTTTAGAAGGTCGTTCGTTCCATTCCCCCATCTCTCTCCTCACATGACCAAACCATCACAAAGGAAAGCGAAAATAAGAGGGCAGACAGAGTGAGCCAGAGAGAGAGAGAACAAGAACCCACCAGTTCCGAGCCTCCCTCCTCCTCCTCCTCCTCCAGTCCTCTCTCCCCCACTGGCCCATCGATCCCGCAATTCCGCGTCCGCCGCGAGATCTGCGCCTTTTCGCCGGAGAAATCCTCCGCTGCTCTGGTCGCGCTCTTTTCCTTCTTCGTCGTCTGTCGTCTTCTTGGGTTCTTGCGACCGGGAGAGCCGGCGTCGTTCGCTTCCGGGGGAGCCATGGGCGTCGGCTCCTATCTGCTGCACCTCGGCGCCAAGAATCGCTGAGGTAATCTTTCCGTCTAAAGCCGCAGTTGCTTCTTCGTTAATTAGCTCCGGAGTACGCATCTTTTCTTGGGTTTTTTTACTGGCTTCTTATTATTTCCTGTTTTGGTAATTGAGTCTGTTGGTGTTGGATTTGGCCGTTCTTTGGCTGGAGTTTCGGTCGGATCGACTGCGAGCAGCTGGGTAATTGCATCCGCTGGTAACAGATCCTTTTGCTATCCACGGTTGCTGGTGATGAACTGGTTCTTAGGATTTATTTAGTACAATATAAGGTTGGACTTGTGTTGTCGCCATCAGTTATCCCCCCTCTTCCCCACGGGTCGACATCCGAACATCCACGGTTTGTTTGGAGAATAATATCCACTTACAAGACCTCGCTCAAAAATTGCTAAAATGTAAATAAATGATTATATAACTATCCCCATATTATCAACACTTGTTAATGCGCTAGCTAGCCATAAAGTAATAAAGCTGCAAGGTCATCAACTGGCTTCAAGTTTTCGCCATCCTCTGCATGTAGGCTCAACCATCATTAATTACTTTACCATGAAAAAAAAACAGCTTTTCACTCGGAAGCCCTCAACTTGTCTGTCTACTCTTTTTTGAAGCAATTAACAATGCATGTTGGCTCATTTCTTGCTCTGCTTTATTCTACGCAGCGTTGCTTGAATGCTCTTTCGAAAAGATTGTAACGGACGACAATGGGAGCTAAAGTAGAAGCTGAGGGCTACCAACCTGGACATTTCAATCTCCATGCCGGCGCAAATGGTTGGAGTTCCTCATACGCCGAGGAGAACACATCAAATGGGGAGTTCTTTAATGGCTTCATGGCCACGGAGTCACTTGGGTATTTTTCAGATTATGATAAAGAAATGTTCAAGCGCACAATGCTGGAACATGAAGCTGCATTCAAACAGCAGGTACCTTGGCATCAATTACAATTCGCCACACGCTAGCAAAATTATAAGTTGCACCGCACAATATATCATCTCCGCTTTCCATTGTTATTTTGCATCTCTGACTTGAAAACTCACTCCCTGCCTAGGTGTATGAATTGCATCGGGTTTACAGAACACAGAGAGACCTGGCGGAACAGTATCAAACCAAAGAAATACATGCGTTCCCAAGACTGGAATATGCATCACAGAGAAACTCACCATCACAGGTTCCACTGCATGGTGCCAAGACGATTGCTGCTGCTGCTGCTGTGAACAATGAGAAAGGCCAATCGTTGAAGTTTCTAAGGGAAGGCAGTGTCCAGTCCTCACCAAATGGATTTCCTTCAAGTGATGCGGCTTTACACACCAAACAGGGTATGTTTGACCTTGAGCTCGGAGCTGATGATTGTTTTGAAAATGACAACGCATCGGATAATAAGCATATAGATTTCCTTGGTGTATCATCTGATTCAAAACATCAGAGTGATGCTGGCGTCACATTAGATAGGGCAGAAGGCTTTGGGAGGTTCGGCCATAATTGCCCAACCTCTTTTCTGCCGACTTCAAGTACTCTTGGTGGCCACCATGTTGCTGAACTAAATAAGCCGGTTTTGGGCATGTACATGGGCCGAACAAATGGGTTAGTATCTGGGGCTCCTTCATACTCCCTGGAGATCCCTTGGCAGCATTCTGCATGGAGATCAAGCACAATTAACTATAGTTTCAATAAAGATTTTTCCAAAGATAAGGGTGCTAATGAAGGAACAAGTTCTAATTTCTTTGATGCAAGTTCCAGGACGAAACAGGATGAAAAACCATTGATCAATAAAGGTAACACTAAGCTCTAATTAAAGCATAAATTTTACTCCTTTTCTGGTCATGCTAGCTCTTTCTATGTTTGCATTGCGAATATCATACATATTTACCATATTCGTGAACCACAACTCAATCATATGCTATGGGGCGTGATATTCACTGAAATTTTGGTGGAAACAGGGGCTACCAGCCAACCACATAATGTAACCTCTTCGACTATGATCTATATTTGAATATATTTGAACTAGCCCAGTAGTGTGTAGTGTGTGATAGTTAGCTTGTCATTTTACCTTCCCTTTGGTAAGTCATTTGGTGTTGCTTGAATAACATAATGGCTATGTGTATCACATGATGCAGAACTACATTTAAAAACAAATGGTCTGTCCTGGTCTTGATTGTTACATGTAGACTACATTTCCTTCATTATGCCTGCTTGCTTAGATTACCTGGTTCCGCGCATTCTTTTGAGCTCTCTTGTTTGTACTGCATAAAATTGTGGTGTGAAGCTATGTAATCATAGGATTTGAGTGATTCCTAGTAGCGTGTCCTGTAAGGTGTGGCATACTACTATATGTTGCTTCTGTAGGTTAATCTAAATGATAAAATCATGGCTTTTTCTGAGATTTCCTGAATCGTACTGTCAGATGGTTATGTCCTGGTTTATAGAGCAGTTTATGTCTTATTTGGGTGGCGTGTGTGCCATACTGTTTGCTCTTGTGGTACATGTGGTTAATTGGCAAAACATTATTAGAGAAAATGAAGCATCCTTTGATGTTCTTTATAAATGCTAGCTATAGCACATTTGTTTACGCCTGTGTACTTACAGTAGACTTGATCCAGTGTGATAACAATCATTCTGTCTCGTTCCAATTTTTCAGGGAAACATGCCAGCAACATAAGTTATTTGGCACCCAGATACAGCGATACAGATCCACGGAAAACCTTCAATGTTGCTGACGAGAGATCGGCAAACATTAACCAGTTTATTTACCAATGTCCGAGTAGTTCAACCGGATGGTTTTCAAGAAATCCTCTGGAAGCCTCTGCCCTCAATAATTTCTCTGGGCATGACCGTGTACATCTTTCAAGTCTTAATACAGTTGTAGCTCCAATACCTTCTCAGCACATAGGCCATCCTTCTGTTGCCGCTCGTGTCGGCTATTGCATAGTAGACCCAAGGAGTTATAACAGCAATGCCGATATCCAATCATTTCCAAGTTTCAATGGGCCTTCAATGGTAAATTCATATATGTGCCTTGGTGGTGCTGTGAACCAAAGCATTAGAACCTTGGCACACAATCACAAAACAATCAATAATTCGGAGGGTCGCTATTCTGGTGTTCCACTTGATTCAGTGTCTGCCACACAACCACGGCATCAGGTTGCAATTGCTGTTGACTTAGAGCAAAATAATAGACTGAGGTTTGAACAGCTAGCACGGCACTGCCATGAAGATCCTGATTTTGTAAATGGTAAGGGCAGAAATAACTTCAATTTGAATGAAGCATTGTCAGATGGTCAGGAAGATGTTCTTGTAGAGCAAGGCGGGGTGTGTGTTGGCAGTTTACAGCACGATGAAGGTGAGGGATCAGTATCTGGGATCTCATGGCTCAGTAAGAAAGCTTCCAAAGGTTCCGAAGAGCCAAGGAAGGTGCTTGAAAATTCAGATGAGACTGCAGTGGGGATAAATATCAATAAAGACAGATCGGGAGCAGCTCTGGCTCTTTTCACTTTGCCAGATTCTGCGTTGACTTCTGTAGGTTGCAAAGCTAACAAGGATAAAACTCAGGAGAATGCTGCACGTTTACCTCCATGCCAGAAACCTGTGCCTGGACATGGGCAAGCTTCTGAAGGTGTCATCAATAAAAGTGGTGCAGCCATCTTGAATTTCTTTGATCTGAATGATGATGCACCGAATGAAGATAATTCAGAGTCATCCATAGTGTCACAAGAATGCCATGTGACCTCCATACAGAACAACCATGCTAAGCGTACGTTTGTCATCGATTTAGAAGCACCAGCGTGCGAAGATGCCGCTGATATAGCTGCAGCAGAGGACATTCTTGCTCTGTCAACGGGTGAGCCAACCACAGTTACGGCCGATAATGTGCTGCAGTGGTTTGCAGAGCTTGCTGTATCAAGGATTGATGGTGATGCAAGGCAAGTGGAGGACCAAGGCTGCATTGGCAATTGCAGTGACGATGATTTGGATTCATTTGAGTCATTGACACTGAAGCTGGAAGAGACAAAGTTCGTTGAGTTCTGCAGCTGGCCACTGGCACCAGCAATAACAAATGATGAACAAACGGTTTCACCCGTGAATCTCCTGACCAAGCCAAAGAGAGGCCAGCAAAGGAAGCGTCGGCAGAAGCGCGATTTTCAAAAGGATATCTTGCCTAGCATGTCGTCACTTTGTCGTCCTGAAATCATCGAGGACATTGAGTTAATTGAGGGGTTGGTTCAGATGACCGGTGGATCCTGGGAATCCAGTTTTACTAGGCGGCGACGGACAAGGGGTAAAAAGCAAAAGAAAAGGCAGCCAGAGCCAGACCCCGTAGAAGAGGAGGTGGAGATGAGCCCGCCCGCAAAACCTGACAGTGCGGGCTTAGAAGCTGACGACAGGAGCATGATTGGGTGGGGAAGAACAACGAGGCGGTGTCGTAGGCCGAGATGTCCGTCAGGTATTACTGTCGCTGCTGCATCTTGAGATGGCAAACATTGATCGCGCAATTGCGCTCGGGTATTCGGTGATATGGAGTTACCACTGGGTGTGCTTTGCCCCAGTTAGGAGTGTACATACTGGGCTTGTCAATTTGGCCTTCATGGAAAATTGTTAACCCTAGTTCATATAAGATATTCCTGCTGCAGCAGCAGCAGCAGTAACCTTATTCATCTTGAAAGGGTATAGATGAGAATTCTTATAAGTTGAGTAGGTTGTGCTCTTGCTTAATCAAGTACCAGCATTGAGATATTTTTAGACAACATATTCAAACTGACTAGTAAAATGCCCGTGCGTTGCAACGGACTACAAAATGTTGCAACTACAAAATTTAATGATCGACCAAATATGTACACATGAGTGCTATCAGTTGAATATAAAATTTATTAAGTATCAGCATGGCAACATTCTGAAAACAAATGTGTGTGTGTTCATCTCATGCTGCTCGCAACGTACTCGGCGTCATGAAGAGGAGGCCCTGGGGCACGGAGAAATCGCCGAAGGTGGACGCTATGCCGTTCGAGGCTGCCGGAGCGGAACCGCGACACGTGGGCCTGGACGGCGGACAGGCTCCCCGGGAGCGACAACGGGTAGGTGACCCCGTCCTCCGGTGCTTCTGGGGCTGGTCATCATGACGATGTTGATCATCCAGCGGCGACAGAGAGGACCTCGACGCCGCACGCGGACGGGAGGGGGATGCCGGCCGCGGCGATGGTGTAGACTAAGTCCAAAAAATTTGTCATTCAATATATATAGCGACGAAGGAAAACTTGCATGATGTGTAATCACCAAGACCGTATCAGTTGCACTTGCCTCCTCCGAAGCAACAATTTCTATGGCACGTCAATACCCCATCTTCCTGATATAACACCCAAAAATTCATTTGAAACTACCAAAGGTGCCGATGCAATGCATTCATAAGTAATACACAAAGCCAGAGAAACAGAGTACAAAGAGTACACCCTTTAAATGACACTGATACTCAGTCACAAGCAGACAGAAAATAAATTTTTCACCACAACGTTGCGAATCCATCTGACGCCCAAACATTGCGATTTTTGACAACTTGATTTTTATCTCTATATGTATCGAACTTGTTCATGGAATTTTGTCAGTGTACCCACATGTGTTATAAACTTTCTCAATCTATCAAAAGAATTCACAACTACAATCATCTATGTAGTTAGGTTGAGTACCCCATGACTATAACTATCATTTTGAAGTGACCCTTAACACTCCAATGTGACTATAATCGTCTTAAGCAAAGTGCCACCAATGACTTCGGTCGAAAGTTCAGATACAAACACTCGAGATTCAGTTGTGGACTAACTTTATATAAATATTCTGAATTTTAAGCCAATGTTGCTGATATGCTCAATGACATTGATACTCTTGCATCTAGTTCTGACATGATTTGGATTTAAGAACAACCAACGATATACAGTACCTTATTATTCGCCAAATCGTAAGCAGAGACATCACAGCCGTCATGAAGCCCTAGCGTGCTTGTACACATGGTCATCGTTATTCAGTTGAGTAAGAAAGACATCAGAAGGCGGAAGGATTGAAATGATTTACCAGCTCTTAGCTCCGGATGAACAGATCCAGGCTTCAGCGTACCTGCCGCTCCAAGATTACCCTGAGACCATGGCCGTCCACGACATCACATCCGCTCAGGTATCCCGTCGAGAGTATCAAGGCAAGGTGGGGGTGGAGGAGAGATGGGGATTGGAAAGGGAGAAAAAGGGGTAGTTCGTGGAGGGAGGCCGGCGAACGGTTCGGAGGTGAGGACGGGGGAGGGAGGTAAGGATCTGCTGGATGGTAAGATATTCCGGACCACGAGGGGGTGGGAACGGGGCTCCGGTGCGTGCTGGAGGTCGCCGCCGCGCACACGGAGATTACAAGATCCAACCAATGGATTACACTCCGGTGGTCCAACCTCTCGTCCCCGAGCCCGCTCGACTACGTGTCCCTCTACTCCCCGCCCTCCTCCGCCGACCTCTACTACCTCGGCTTCCTCTTCCTCAACGCCTCCGCCTCCTGGGCCACCGGCGCCGGCACCCTCCTCCTCCCGCGCCTCCCCGACCTGCGCGTGTCCTACCAGTTTCGCCTCTTCCGGTGGCCGCCGCTCCGCGACCCGTCCAACAACGACTCTCTCCCGGACGCGTACGGATGGCAATGGGTACCCGTTACCCGTCAACCCGACGGGTACCCACACTAAATGGGGAGGGTTTGGTGTAGAAAAAAACCCGCGGAGATGCTTAACGGTAAACATCCAGACCCGGCGGGTCTAACGGAGGCGGGTATGGGGGTGTCTAACCCGGACCCGCAGACCCGGCAACCCCATCCGTAAAAGTTTTCAGCCCCACTCGTGAGACGTGACCCCACATGTCATTGCCATTAAAAAAACATCAATCTACGAGGCCACACCCACACTGCATCCAGCCATCAACACATCCAACGCATCCCAATTCCCACGGCGCAACGCATACACCATTGACCAATTCCAACCAACCGTCCCCAATCCACGTGAGGATAGAATCCAGCGGCCGCCGCTAGCTGTCTCCTCGACGGCTGCCGCCGCCTCCTACGTGCCTTCCTCCACCAACTGCTGCTAGCCAAGCGTCGTTCGCTGCTCCTCGCCGGCCGCCGCTCACTGCTCCATCAGGCGACGCGGCTCTCTACAGCAGGCGCTGCTAGCCAGCACGCCGCTAGGTGTCTCACCGCCAGTTGCCGCCCCTCCTGCACGCCGCACTTCCTCCACAACTCCTCTGCCGCTCTTCAACAGCGACACAGATGCATTATCGTCGCTCCTCTGCCTTGTTGTACAAGATTTTGCGGGTCTCCGCGCACGACGGGGAGGGAGAAGCGGTGCCGCGGCGGCTTGAGGCAGAGGCGGAGGAGAAGCTGCTGCTCCGCGCCTCGCCCGTGGGTCGTGTGCGTCGATCCCCTTCCCACCAAGCGGCAGGGACTAAAATAAAAAGAGGGAAACATAATGTTTGGACTGCGGGTTAATTTGGCATAAGCTGGGGACTAAACTGCAAAAATGACAGGACGTACGACGGGAATCCCCAAGACATATTATATAGTAGAGATTCTATTCTACTGTTCTTAGCCTGACGACACGACATAGAATAGTTGTTCTGTTGTTGGTAGATATTTTTTTTCCTTCCTGTGAGGCGCTACCACGTTTCAGGTTTTCCTACCTCGGATGTGAACATGTGATCAGTATTTGCTTTGTTTTTAGTCTAAACAGTAAGGGAAAACCTATATGCTCACGAGTAGTGATATGAGTTGTACTCATGGTGGGGCTGGACCTGCACGAGGATGTGGTTGCCTGCATTGACTACTCCGATGTTGTCCATGGCTCGCCGCCTGATGCCCTGGATACTATTATTTCCCTGGTACCTTTCGGTGACCACATTGTCACTTAACTTGTAAAAGAAAAACTAGTACTGTATAGTACTACTTTCCAAGCTTCATTGGGCCTGCCGTGGTTTATTCAATTGAATACTGTACTCTTGCTTTGCTTGGTACCCCAATCCCAAAATCTCAGCACCAAATCCCATTGCAACGGCAACGCAGATCCCACGGTCGTGGGCACAGTTGCGGGCATCTCTGGGTGGGACCCACCCAGTGTTCCAAATGGGTAAAGGTTGCTTTCGTTCACGGCAAGGGCGCAGCAGTGCCACTCCGAAATTTTCAATTTCTTTATAAGATTTTTTTAAAACGAAGGCAAAAATTTGTTAATTAGAGAGAAACTGGGCGAAAAACGATACAAATAGGGCCACGTCCACCCGAGCACCAACACAACATGGGACACCCACTCTTGCCAACGATAAACCGAATGCCACAACAGAACGCCAACCACACAAACACAGCTAACGGTGACCCGCTCACCAAGCTAGCCAAACTTTCACCATTGTCGAAGAGAAGACGCCGTGTCCGCTATGGGAGGAGCAGACTTGGGGCGCTCCCACAAAGGTGAAGAAGATTGCATCCTCAAGCCCTTGCGCCAAAAGTGGTGCCCGATACGCCAACGACCAACACCGAGAGACACCTTAGCGCTCACACGACACAAGGTCAAATGCATTCAACATTGCCAAACACTCGAAGGTGCTGCTCCTCCACGCCTTGGACAGTCAACCAAGACCACCACTTTCCGGAGCCGCCGCCCCGACATACTATCGCTCGCTCTCGAGCTGCAATTCCGCACAAACCGACAACCCGCAGCCCAAGCTGCATAGGACGGCTGGCCGCATACCACGACCATCCCACCAACTCTTTCGAGGCCGCCGCCTCGACATAAAGTCCGAACGTCCCCTCTAGGACGCGTCGACCGAGCCGACAATAGCACCGCGCAAGCGGCACATCACTGTTGAAAGGATCGGTATGACACCTAGAGGGGGGGGTGAATAGGTGCTAATTCAAATTTTAGTTCTTTTTCAAATTAGGCTTGACACAAAAGGTAAATTCTCTAGATATGCAACTAAGGTGAATTACCTATATGACAAGCTAGCAACTAAGCAAGATATAATAAATGCAATAAATAAGGATAGAAGTAACCGAAGTGAAACCACGAGACGACAATGATGTATTCCCGAGTTCCTCCCTTAAATGGGAGTACGTCTCGTTGGAGAGGTGTGAACCAACACAATGGTTCAACGGCCACAAATGCCTCACCCAAATCTCCGGTGAACCGCACCACAAAGGTTTGGTCCACTTTCCACTATCGGAATCCTTCGAGGCGGAATCCGGAGCCTTTACAACAACGATTCGGGGCACGACCCACAACGAGCTTGGGGGCTCCCGAACAGCTACAATCTGTCACAAAGACAAGAAGGTAAGTACAACAATGGACTAGGTTTTCCTAGTGGAAACCCTAGCAAGTGTTCCCTCAAGTGAATGAGGGGGAAATGAAGAACGGCTCGGTGAAGATGTAGATCGGAGCCTTCTCCTTCAATCCTCCAAAGATCAACGAGTTTGGATGGGGGGATTGGGAGATCTTGTGATTCTTGGCTTGTAACAATGGAGTTCCTCTTTTTCTTGGTCAAGCATCTTTGCTAGAAGAAGGAGGATGGGTATTTATACCCCTCCAAAGATGTAGCCGTTGCAGCCAAACACCAGGCCGGAAACTCCGGCCTGCGGCGGAAACTCCGGCCGCAGGAGGCCGGAAACTCCGGGCCCCACCAGGGGCTGAACACCAGTTTCTTCAAACTGAACTTGGACATTTTCGAGGTACCTGAGGCCGGAAGTTTGGCCTGGGGCGGAAACTCCGGTCCATGGGACCGGAAACTCCGCCCCCCACCAAGGGCTGAGCACAACTTCGGCAACGGAGGCTTGGTAAAGGTTCCGGTCCTCAGGGACCGGAAACTCCGGCCCCCAAGACCGTAAACTCCGCCCCCCACCAGGGGCTGAGCATACTTTCAGTGCTGCCTCTTTTTCTCCTTTTTGGTGTTGATGCATCTGAAGAGTTCCTAAATTATCCTGCAATACTTAACACCAACTTAATATATCCACATGTTGTTAACTAACACACAAAATACAGAGATCATAGAAATGTCCTTTCAATCTCCCCCTTTTTGGTGTTAGATGACAACATATGGATTTGCAATAACAGTAATTTCACTAACATGTAATGATAGCTGAAAGAGCTCCCCCTAGATGTGTGCATCAAGAATATTTGCTTTGGAATACACGTGCACACATATAGAGGCAAATTTGAACAACAATTTGCAAGTATGATAGGTAGGCAATACATTTCACAAATAAGACATAGTATAGTATGGGTTGAGTTTTAGGAGATAAACCATACCTTGTGCACAAACTGAAGATATTAACCCCATATAACCAAGGCACAATAGTAGTCTCAACCACATGATATAAGAAATCCAAATGTCTTACACACACATAGTTCATGACATAGAGAAGGCAAATAAGTTCGAAATCCAAATATCAAATAACATAACAAGGACACAAGCGCAATAAAATGATAGAGGCACATGCTTGTGTCCCAACCCATGCAAATCCCGGAGATAACCTAATAGAACTACTTCTCCCCCTTTGGCACCGAGACACCAAAAAGGGAAAAGAGCATAACTAATGAGCCCATGAAGATCACTCGGTGTCTTCATCCATGTCGTCATCTCCTTCGTCGTCGTAGTCCTCATCGGAGAGGTTCATGGGAGCCTTGCCGGTGTTGTGAGACGAGGTAGGAAAGGAAGTCACATCCGTATAATCAGCCCAAGGAAAGACATCCTGATTCCATTGGTCAATAGGGACCGTGTCAGACGAAGATGAGGAAATGATGGGAATGCCAGCTTCATCTTCTTTCGGAGGAGGAGTAACATTTCCATTGTTCATTTTGCGCATCTCCTTGATCATCAAGTTTTGGTTGCTCAAAATATGTTCCTCTCTCACATAAGACCCATGATTCTCCTTGTGAATAGCAACGTCCATGCATAACAGTTTCCTCTTCCACCAAGAGAGCTTGCTAAATTCCGCGTTTACCTTGGCCTTCCCTTGAAGACTAGTGGGGGGATCGGCATTCTTGCTTCTCCTCTTAGGTAAGGGAGCGTCCTCTTCATCACTAGTTTGGGGAGGAGGTGCATGAGAGGATGAAGCTTGCTTTGTGTGCTTGGAGAGAGTATGAAGAGTACCCTTGGCATGCTTGGTGAAGCTAGAGCGATCAAGTGTGGGCACTTTGGAGAGAATGAGCTTCATCACATAGGGAGCATAGAGTGGGTTCTTGTGCTCGAAAATGGCCCAATGCATCTCGCACTTGATGAAATCCATCACATCCACCTCTTGGCCTCGGCACTCCGGACCGGCTTGAAGGACCTTGTAAGCATCGTAGAGTAGGTTGACAAGGCCTTCTCGAATAGCATCCACATTCCCGGCTTGAGGAACAAGGTTGAGCCGAACCATGCGGAGGAAGATGTTGTAGGTGGGAAGGAGGTCTTGATTAGAGCCCACTGAAGAAGCAATGGAGTAAAGAGGGCGCAAACGGCGCTTGTTATATGCAGTCCCTTCCACATGCATCCTCATCCCAACTGGAGTAGTGGCCCCCTTGAAGTCATAGCCCAGAGATGTCGCAAACTCCACAAAGTTGGAGGTGCACTTGTGCGGTCCAGTCATCCAAGTCATCGTGACATCCTCATCGTTGTCAAACACCACCGTGGCAAAGAACTGCTGCACAAGCTGAATATCATAATCCTGCTGAGTGTAAGAGATGAGCTTTTCCAGACCAAGCTTCCTAGCAATCCAAACAGCCTCCCGAAAGTATGCTTTCTTGTTCAGCGCCTCAAGATCCAGAATCTTTTGTTCACAGACTGCGTGCTTCTCAATCCGGGCATAAATCTCCTGCATAATCAGCTGCTGCTCCCTCCTTGGGAAATTGGGGTTGGTGGTGTTGGAGGCAAGTCATAGAACTGTTGTGACCTCATACAACGGAACTCTAGCTTCCCCATACCCAGAACGTTGGTCAAAGAGTCAAAATGAGCTTGCTCGGCCTCTTCTTCATTATCAAAACCACCAAGTTCAGCTTGTCTAGTGGCCTCCTCATCGATAGTGCTCTGCTGTCTCATGCGGCCACTGCTGCTATCAAATATAAGCTTGTCCCTTGTTTGAGCCCTTCCTTTACTTGAAGCAAGGAGCGGATTCCGAGTGACCACCTTTTTCCTCTGACCTGTGAAACAGAGAGTACATGCATAGCATGGAGATAAGTTTGCATGTCCAAGAAAGCCAAAGGGAGAAAATTAAAAGTGTCAAAATTTCTCTCAGATATGAGCTAGACCGGAGTTTCCGTCCACAGGGGCGGATATTCCGGCCTACACCGGAGATTCCGGTGCATGAAGGACCGGAGTTTCCGCCCTGTGGCAGAAAACTGCAATCTAAGGAAAAATTGAGCACAACTAATTTTCTAGAGATTAAAATGCCAACACTAGGGTTCTACACCATGTAGCACAGGCAGAACTTCTCTCAAAACAAGATCTAGAGTGAAAACCTAGAGAGAGAGAGAGAAGAGAACCTTTGCCCGACATGGTGGAGGTCAAATGCGAGGGAGATGGATCCCCAGCACTTGTACGGAGGAGGGGCCGGTGGCACGGCGGATTCCGGTGGCGGGGAGCGGCCGGAGAGGTCCTTGGAGGCGGCGGCGGCGGCGACTGTGAGAGGTGTGGGGGTCGGGGGTGTGTGGGGAGTTGTGGATCAACTCCTCACCCCGATCCCCTTTGAAGATCCCAGCGAACTGCCCAGACCGGAGTTTCCGGCCTTAGACACCGGAGTCTCCGGCCCAGGCCAGAGATTCCGGTTCTAAGGGCGGAAACTTCAGTCAGACCGGAGTCTCCGGCCTGGAAGACCGGAGTTTCCGGCCCCACCGACTCCAAATCCCAGATTTATGTGTTTTGGACATGCAAAAGGCAAGAGGAGCAGGTTTTTAGATGAGATAGGCCTGGGATAAGACAAATGGTCACTGGAGATGGTACCATGCACTCAAGTTTGGTAAGAAACAACAAAAACGACATTAAGAAGCAACGCTTGAGTGCATTTTTCATAAGAGCAAGAATAAAACAAAGATATCAAGATAACACCACAAGAGTATCAAATCTTCACAAGGAAGAAGTTGGTGGCCTAGGCCACCATGTATGAGTTTATGTGGTGTGATACCGCGAAGATATATCTTGGGTTCACCGCCATTACTCAACATTTAGGCTCACAATTCATAATAATGAACAAAAGGAGACGAAAACAATTCTTACTATTGGCATAATGGGGGGAGGAATAGTCCAATAGATTAGGACCGCACTCCCCCTATGTCCATGCCTACACCTAGACCAAATAGAAAGTTGAGATAGAGGTGAGTATGCAAGGTAGTCAACCAATGCTCCTAGAATCCACGATATTTAGCTCATGCCTCAAAAAGGTGAACCGTGCTTCGTCAAGTGGATTTGTGAACATATCGGCAAGTTGAATCTTCGTTGGGATATAACCAAGCTCAATGTCACCCCGGTTGATGTGATCTCGAATAAAATGATAGCGAATCTCAATATGCTTCGTTCTTGAGTGCTCCACCGGGTTGTGACCAATCTTGATAGCACTTTCATTGTCACACAAAAGAGGCACTTTGTCACAAAGGACACCGTATTCCTTTAAAGTTTGCCTCATCCAAAATAATTGAGTGCAAGCACTAGCGGCCACCACATACTCGGCTTCGGTGGTAGATAAGGATATGCAATTTTGCTTCTTGGAGGACCAACTCACCAAGGATTTCCCAAGGAATTGACATGCACCAGAAGTGGACTTCCTATCATCCTTGCAGCCGGCCCAATCCGAATCCGTGTAACCGGCAAGAGAGAAGTTAGACCCCCTAGGATACCACAAGCCAAACTTTGGGGTATAAGCCAAATATCGGAAGATTCGATTCACCTCTATGAAGTGACTTTCTTTAGAAGCCGCTTGATACCTTGCACACACTCCTACACTCAACACAATATCGGGTCTAGATGCACAAAGATAAAGCAAAGAACCAATCATAGAGCGATAGAGTTTTTGATCGACATCTTTACCCTTTGGACTAAGGTCAAGATGGCATTTGGTGTCCATAGGAAACCTCTTATCTTTTGCATCTTGCATCTTGAACCTCTTGAGCATATCTTGGATGTATTTGGCTTGAGAGATGAAAGTCCCTCCACTTAATTGCTTGATTTCAAAACAAAGAAATAATTTCAACTCTCCCATCATGGACATCTCGAACCTATCCGTCATAAGCTTTGAAAATTCATCATTGAAAGCTTTGTTAGATGAGCCAAAAATAATATCATCAACATAAAGTTGACATATGAAAAGCTCCCCTTTTACCCTCTTTGTGAAGAGAGTGGGATCGATTTGCCCCACTTCAAAGCCACGGTCTAGCAATAACTCTCTTAGGTGCTCATACCAAGCACGAGGTGCTTGTTTGAGACCATAGAGGGCCTTATCAAGCTTGTAGACATGGTTTGGGAAGTGTGGATCCTCAAATCCCGGTGGTTGCTTTACATATACCAACTTCTTTAAGGGACCATTAAGAAATGCACTTTTCACATCCATTTGTTGCAACTTAAAATTATGATGTGATGCATAGGCAAGTAGGATACGGATGGACTCAAGACGAGCCACAGGAGCATAGGTCTCTCCAAAATCAATGCCTTCAACTTGAGAGTACCCTTGAGCTACCAATCTCGCCTTGTTCCTTACAACCATTCCATGCTCATCTTGCTTGTTCTTGAATATCCACTTGGTGCCAATAACATTGCGGCAATCTTTTGGCTTCTCTACTAGATTCCATACTTTGTTGCGCTTGAAGTTGTTGAGTTCTTCATGCATGGCTTCCAACCAATCCGGATCTTCAAGAGCTTCAAACACCTTCTTTGGTTCAATCATAGAGATATGAGCTTGATGTTCACTAAAGCTTGCCAATTGACTTCTTGTGAAAACCTTGCGAGATACATCACCAATGACGGCTACAAGCTTGTGACACTTGATTTCCAAATTTCTCTTGACTCTTGCTTGACGGCGGGTTTAGATATCCCCATTGTTGCGTGGGATTTCGGCTTGATCACCTAGATCATTTGAGTCCCCGTCTTGACCGTCTTGATGAGCATTGCCATCTTGTTGCACATTTTCAATGATGGGAGAAGATGGATGCTCTTGCTCTTGATCTTGACTAGAGTTGAGAATAGGAGTTCTTGAATCTTGTGAAACCTCTTGGTCAACTTGAGGAGGAGCTTGTTCTCGTTCTTGGATAGGTGTCTCATTTGCTTCCATAGAGGGTGCCAATTCAACTTGTGATGATGGAATCTCCACTTGAGTGGAGCTTGTACTTCCTTGAGGAGGCTCATGATGAATCTCGATGGGGCGATGAAATCCAACACCCATTCTTTGTATTGCATCTTGAGGTTCCTCATTATCTACATCACAAACATGAAATTGCGCCACTTGGGAGCCGTCATTCTCATCAAACCTCATACTACAAGATTCTACAACTCTCCCTAAGGATTTGTCATAGACTCTATAAGTCTGAGAGTTCGCACCATACCCAACAAGAACACCTTCTAAGGCTTTAACTTCAAACTTAGAAAGATGTACACCTTTGATTTTGTAGAAACACTTACAACCAAAGACTCGATAGTAGGAGATGTTGGGCTTGTTGCCGGTAAGCATTTCATATGGAGTTTCCTTCTTCCCTTTGCGAAAGAATAACCGGTTGGAGGAGTGACACGCCGTGGAGATAGCTTCGGCCCACAAGAAGAGTGGATACTTAAACTCCGCCAACATGGACCTAGCCATATCCATAAGAGTCCGGTTCTTCCTCTCGGCTACACCATTTTGTTGAGGGGTATATGCGGCGGAGTATTGATGTCGAATTCCCTCGTCGCTAAGAAACTCATTTAGGGTGTAGTTCTTGAACTCGGAGCCATTGTCACTTCTAATGGCCAATATGGGAAGATTGTGTTGACGTTGAACTTCATTGGAGAAATCGATGATGGTTTGTTGAGTTTCATCCTTCGTCTTGAAGAAGAAAACCCAAGTGAATCTTGAATAGTCATCGACAATCACCAAACAATATTTCTTCCCACCAAGACTAGGTTGAGGTACGGCACCAAAAAGATCACATGAAGAAGTTCCAATACCCTTGATGATGAGATGATGGTCTTGCTTGGATGGGGAGAATCATGCATCTTTCCTTCAACGCAAGCTCTACAAAGACGATCTCTAGAAAAAGAAACATTCTCATTTAGTCCAAGAATGTGGCCACCCTTGTGGAGACTTTGCAAAGTTCTCATATTGACATGGGACAAGCGGCGATGCCACAACCACCCCACGTCGGCCTTTCCGAATAAGCATATTCCTTGAGTGTTGGTTGACCCCGAAAAGTCTATCACAAACAACTCATTTTCAACATACCCAACGAACATGACCTTTAGAGTCTTGCTCCTCAAGAGTACCACCATATCAAGACTAAAGTGGACATCAAAGTTCATCCTATTAAGAGCACGAACGGACATAAGATTGTAACCTAGAGACTCAACAAGCATGACATTTACAAGGGTGATATCCTTTGCAACTACCACCTTGCCGAGACTCTTTACCTCGGCTTTCGACTTGTCGCCATAAGAGACGGTTGAATGATTTAAATTTGGTCTCAACTCCGTCATGATCTCCTTGCTTCCGGTCATATGACTAGTGCATCCACTATCAACCACCCATTTAGATCCACCGGAAGCATACTCCTAAAAGAAATCATTTCTTGCATTTAGGTACCCATTTCTCAATGGGTCCCTTTCGGTTAGCAACAAAGGTCTTAGGAACCCAAATAGAATAATCAATGTGACCATCATAAGGACCAACATATTTTGCATAAACATCACCATAATAACCAACATAAAGAATGTAGTTGGGATTGTTATGCCCCGCAAAGTCACTACAAGTGGTCTTGCCCCTAGTGGCATTACCACTCGCAATGTTAGTCTTATCTTGTGTGGGCTTGGTCTTGTTCTCCTTGGTGTTGCTCACCTTCTTCTTTGCCTCGGCTACATACCCAAGACCTTCATTCCCTTTGTGTGGTTTTAACTCAAACAAATAAGCAAAACCCTTATCTTTACCTTTGGGAATAGGAGTCTTAGCATAATCCACCTTCAACCTAGCATTTTCTTCAATGACATTTTCATGAACACGAGGAAGAATGGTTATGCTAGTTGAGGAAGTTTTAGAGAGTTGAGTTTGGAGTTGCTCATGTGACTTAACAAGGATGGAGTGAGTCGTTTCCAAGACCTTGTGAGCTTTATCAAGCTTCTCCATATCCTCGAGAAGTCTAGTATTCGCAACCCCAAGTTCAACTTTCTCCTTTTTAATCACTTTGTATTTGGCAAAAACATGATCTCTATCCTTAATGATTTTACTAATGATTTCATCATTTTTAGCATCAAGAGACTCAAGTCTTTCCTCTAGAGTGGTTCTATATTCACTTTCTTCATCAAGAGAGCCATTTAGAGAAACTATGGAAGCATTCAAGGAAGCAATGGTGAGAGAATCCTCTCTCTCAATTTTACTATTTTCTTGAAGAAGTTCTTCGGCCGCACATAGTTGTCTCACGAGAGACTCAACGTGTTCTTTGGCTTCACCTTGCAAGTTAGCCACCAAAGTATCGAAAGAAACTAGTTCTTTCTTAATCTCAAGACTAGATTGATCATGAGTAGTCTTAGGTGAGGGAGATGATACCTCGGTGACATGAGCCATGAGGCACCGTGCGTTGTTGGTGGAGACATTGTCATTGGGGGATTCAAAGAGTGACGGTGATGATGATGGAGTAGATACAATAGCTAATGTGGCAACCTCTTTATTAGGTGTGTCTTCATCGTCGGAGTCACTTGTGGCATATTCTTCTTGTGCCACCAACACAATTCTTGGTGCCTTCTTGAAGAAATGATTCTTTGGTCTTGCGGACTTCTTTTGAATCAACTTTGAGTGGTCCTTCGGGACAAGCTTCCCACCATTTTTCTCACGGTTCTCATAAGAACACTCTCTTATGTAGTGATTCTTGTCATGACAATTGTAGCACGTCTTTGTCCTTGAGGCAAGCTCTTTCTTGCCACTTGAGTTGTTATCTCGATCAACACGAGCTTTAGCACTAGCCGGGTCATTCCAAAACACTCTTGTGGCAAGTGCAATGTGACTATTGAGGGCTTGCTCAAGATCATGTGGAGCAATGTTGCTAGGACAAGCTTCAACTTCATCATTGGCATCTATGCAAGTCACCTTGGCCTTCAAGGCAAGAGAGGGACCTTGTCTCATTCCCATGGCCCTAGCACGGTTATCTTCGGCATTCTTGGTGGCAACCTTGGAGGCTTGGACTTCTTGCATAACTTCATGGGAAGACATTTGATGATAGTTGTATCTTACTTGAATAGACTTCAACTCCATTGGCTCCGAAGGCAAGAGAGCATTCACATACTTCCTCCTGACCCAAGCATCATCAACATAAGTTGCTCCCACATCATAAAAGGCTTTGGCAAGAGTCTTGAGTCTCCCATACATCTCTTCATGGTTCTCATTGTCAAGCATGTAGAAGCCTTCGGAAGCATTGCTCAAGGATTCATATATATTTCTCTTCATGCTATCATTTCCAAGGAAAGCACGCTCAAGACAATCCCATGCTTCTTTGGCGGTGGTGGCATGTAGAATATGATGCTTGTCGTTGTCGCTCAAGGAGAGTTCAATCATGTAGAGAGCGGAAGCGTTTAGTTGCTTTTCGGCGAACTCTCTCTTGGTCATGTTGTTTGGATCCTCAACCATGTATCCTTCTTCAATAATCCTCCAAAGCTCGATGGAGGCACTGTTGACATGAGATTTCATTGAGCGTTGCCAACTAGCAAAAGCTAATGCATTAAGCTTAGGTGGGGGACCTAAAGGGTTTATGCGGGTAGTGATAATTGGATCGGGAGAGTACCATCCCCGAACGGCATGATACCCTTCCTTTTCCTCATGCGAATTGGGAGATGACTTAGGCTTATCATTTGCTTTCACCTCCTTCTCTTTTTGATCTTTATTCTCCTTGGAACCACCCTCATCGGAGTTAGAAGCTTTTTCAAGCGGGATGATATCCGAGGGCTTGTTGTTAATGAGTTTATTGAGCAAGTCACGAAACTCGTTAAACCTAGCATCCATGGAAGATGTCAAAGTTGTTTCCAAAGCTTTGATATCGGCCATGGATGTCGCGGTGGCTTGGTCCTTTATAAGAGACTCATTAGCCTCGGCAAGCCTTGCGGTCTCATCCTCACTTTGTGTCATACTTCTCTTAGGCGGTTAAACCCAACAAGAGAGCCTTAGCTCTGATACCAATTGAAAGGATCGGTATGACACCTAGAGGGGGGGGGGGGGGTGAATATGTGCTAATTCAAATTTTAGTTCCTTTTCAAATTAGGCTTGACACAAAAGGTAAATTCTCTAGATATGCAACTAAGGTGAATTACCTATATGACAAGCTAGCAACTAAGCAAGATATAATAAATGCAATAAATAAGGATAGAAGTAACCGAAGTGAAACCACGAGACGACAAGGATGTATTCCCGAGTTCCTCCCTTAAATGGGAGTACGTCTCGTTGGAGAGGTGTGAACCAACACAATGGTTCAACGGCCACAAAGGCCTCAACCAAAGGCCGCACCACAAAGGTTTGGTCCACTTTCCACTATCGGAATCCTTCGAGGCGGAATCCGGAGCCTTTACAACAATGATTCGGGGCACGACCCACAACGAGCTTGGGGGCTCCCGAACAGCTACAATCTGTCACAAAGACAAGAAGGTAAGTACAACAATGGGATAGGGTTTCCACTAGCAAGTGTTCCCTCAAGTGAATGAGGGGGAAATGAAGAACGGCTCGGTGAAGATGTAGATCAGAGCCTTCTCCTTCAATCCTCCAAAGATCAACGAGTTTGGATGGGGGGATTGGGAGATCTTGTGATTCTTGGCTTGCAACAATGGGGTTCCTCTTTTTCTTGGTCAAGCATCTTTGCTGGAAGAAGGAGGAGGGGTATTTATATCCCTCCAAAGATGTAGCCGTTGCAGCCAAACACCAGGCCGGAAACTCCGGCCCTAGTGGCCGGAAACTCCGGCCTGAGGCGGAAACTCCGGCCGCAGGAGGCCGGAAACTCCGGGCCCCACCAGGGGCTGAACACCAGTTTCTTCAAACTGAACTTGGACATCTTTAAGGTACCTGAGGCCGGAAGTTTGGCCTGGGGCGGAAACTCCGGTCCATGGGACCGGAAACTCCGCCCCCCCACCAGGGGCTGAGCACAACTTCGGCAACGGAGGCTTGGTAAAGGTTCCGGTCCTCAGGGACCGGAAACTTCAGGCAGGGGCGGAAACTCCGGCCCCCAGGACCGGAAACTCCGCCCCCACCAGGGGCTGAGCATACTTTCAGTGCTGCCTCTTTTTCACCTTTTTGATGCTGATGCATCTGAAGAGTTCCTAAATTATCCTGCAATACTTAACACCAACTTAATACATCCACATGTTGTTAACTAACACACAAAACACAGAGATCATAGAAATGTCCTTTCAACTGTCAGCCAAGTCATGACAAGTTGAGGCCATACCTAATACAACCACCACCCGTGATGATTCCCGAGGCTGCCACCTCGTCGCACCAACACAACCTCTCGGCACCGCTAGCCCGACATCCGCCGCACGGTCGACGCGGGAGAGACGAACAAACAACCACTTGTAGACCATCCAAGGCAATGCCTCCAAGGAGGTAGCGACTATCCGCCACAATTACCCGTTTCGGCAACCCAAAGCTAGGGATTTCTCACGGAAAGCCACAACCCCACGAGTATGAGGACGGAGCTCAGTCATTTGACCTCCCGCAACCACCGCCTTTTCTAGATCGCCGCCACCGTTGTCGTAAGGCCCAGGAAGTTCTCCGGGGGCCGCATTTTGTGTAGTATGATCCGCGTGTGTACCACAGTGCTTTTGTAAAGAACTATGATTTAATTTTAGTGTAATGCGATGCGATGAACTAAATTATGTGTGAATATTTAAAAAAAATGGTTTGGGCTACGGGTTCTGATCTTCGCTGACAACAATGCAAAATACAAACTCGTTTTCGGTTTTCCATACTCGTATTTTTTTAGTTTTCGATTTACGGAAACTACTAGATATGCTCTAATACTACTCTCTTCGTCTTCATCTCAAAATAAGACATATCTATCTTTTAGTTAAAATTTAATATAAGACAATTAATTTGGAAAGTCATTTGGAAACGAAGGGAATAAGTTGATTAAACAACCGGTTAGCAACCAAGATCCCGCACTAAAAAACTGAGAGAGACAGCAGCCTCTGCCGCCACGAGAAGAAGAAAAGCACACAGGATTTTCTAATGTCAAAGACATGGAGGGCTAGAGAGAGAAAGAGATTAGGTGAGAGGCGACAGAATCTGCTGTCCCGGCGCAGTTTAGAAGCTCGTTCGTGCCAGTCCTCTGTCCTTTCCCCCAGTCCCTCTGGCCCATCGATCGAATCAGGCTCCCCCCGCTCCCGCAATTCCTCGTCCGCGGCGAGATCTGCGCCTTTTCGCCGGAGAAATCCTCCGTTGGTCGCGCTCTTTTTCCTTCCTCCTCGTCCTCTTGGGTTCTTGCGACCGGGAGAGCCGGCGTTGTTCGCTTCCGGGTGGCCATGGGCGTCGTGAGGCTGGCGCTGTTCTATGCCGTCGGCTCCAATCTGCTGCACTTCGGCGCCAAGAATCGCTGAGGTAATTTCTCTACGAAGTAGCTGGTTCTTCGTTAGCTCCTGCGTTTCTTTTCTTGGGGTTTGTTTACTGGCTTCTTATTCTTTCCTGTTTTGGTAATTGAGTCTGCTGGTGTTGGATTTGGTCTTTGGTTGGAATCTCGGTCGGATCGACTGCGAGCAGCTGAGTAATTGCATCTGCTGCAACGTTTGCTGCTCTCTTGGATGCATCTCTTGGATGAACTGGTTGTTAGGATTTAGTACAACTAAGGTTGGACTAGTCTTGTCGCCATCAGTTTCCCCCCTTTCCCCTCGAGTCGACATCCGAACATCCAGGGTTTGTTTGGAGAATATCTGCTTAAACGAGCTCGCTTAAAAAATGGCTAATGTAAATGATTACATAACTATCCCCATATTATCAACAGTTGTTAATGCGCTAACCATAAAGTAAAGCTACAACTGCATCTGCATGTACGCTCAACCATCATTTATTTACTTTACCAAGGAAAAAAAACAGCTTTTCACTCGGAAGCCCTCAACTTGTCTGTCTATTCTTTGTTGAAGCAATTAACAATGCATGTTTCTAATTTGGCTCAACTGATGCTCATTTCTTGCTCTGCTTTATGCTATTCAGCGTTGCTTGAATGGTATGTCCAACTGGTTGTAACCACAATGGGAGCAAAAGTAGAAGCTGAGGGCTACCAAGCTGGACATTACAATCTCCATGCCGGCTCAAATGGTTGGAGGTCCTCATACGCGGAGGAGAACACATCAAATGGGGAGTTCTTTAATGGCTTCATGGCCACAGAGTCAGTTGGTTATTCTTCAGATTATGATAAAGAAATGTTCAAGCGCACAATGCTGGAACATGAAGCTGCATTCAGACATCAGGTACCTTTGCATCAATTACAATTTGCCACACGCTAGAATTGCATCTCTGACTTGGCACAATAGATCATTTATGTTTTCCATTGTTATTTTGCATCTCTGACTTGAAAACTCACTCCCTGCCCAGGTGTATGAATTGCATCGGGTTTACAGGATACAGAGAGACCTGGCGGAACAGTATCAAAACAAAGAAATACAAGCGTTCCCACGACTGGAATATGCAGCACAGAGAAACTCACCATCAAAGGTTCCACTGCATTGTGCGAAGACGATTGCTGCGGCTGCTGCTGTGAACAATGAGAAAGGCCAGTCGTTGAAGTTTCTAAGGGAAGGCAGTGTCCAGTCCTCACCAAATGGATTTCCCTCAAGTGATGCTGCTTTACACACCAAACAAGGCATGTTTGACCTCGAGCTCGGAGCTGATGATTGTTTTGAAAATGACAATGCATCGGATAATAAGCATATAGATTTCCTTGGTGTATCATCTGATACAAAACATCAGAATGATGCTGGCGTCACATTAGATAGGGCAGAAGGCTTTGGGAGGTTTGGCCATAATTGCCCAACATCTTTTCTGCCGACTTCAAGTACTCTTGGTGGCCACCATGTTGCTGAACTAAATAAGCCGGTTTTGGGCATGTACATGGGCAGAACAAATGGGTTAGTATCCGGGGCTTCTTCATACTCCCTGGAGAACCCTTGGCAGCATTCTGCATGGAGATCAAGCACAGTTAACTATAGTTTCAATAAAGAATTTTCCAAAGACAAGCGTATTATTGAAGGAACAAGCTCTAATTTCTTTGATGCAAGTTCCCGGACGAAACAGGATGAGAAACAATTGATCAATAAAGGTAATACTAAGCTCTGTTTAAAGCATAAATTTTACTTTTCTTATGGTTATGCTAGCTCTTCCTATGTTTGTATAGTGAATATCATACATATTTACCATATTCGTGAACAACATCTCAATCCCACGCTATGGGGCGTGATTTTCACTGCAATTTTGGTGGAAACTGGGGCAACCAGGCATTTTACATTCCCTTTGGTAAACCATTTGGTGTTGCTTGAATAACATGATGCCTACGTGTATCCCATGATGCAGATGCCAGGAGGATAATCTACCATTTAAAACAAATGGTTTGTCCTGGTCTTATGTGTTACATGTAGAACTACACCTTCATTATGCCATGTTTGATTAGATTATCTGGTTCCGCGCATTCTTTTGAGCTCTCTTGTTTGTACTGCACAAAATTGTCGCGTAAAGCCATTTAATCATAGGTTTTGAGTGATTCTTACTTTCTTAGTAGCGTGTTCTGTAAGGTGTGGCATACTACTATTATTTAGTTTATGTTCTCCTAGAGGTTGGTTCTGTAGGTTAATCTAAATGATGAAATCATGGCTTTTTCTGTGATTTCCCGAATCAATACTGCCAGATGGTTATGTCCTGGTTTATAGAGCAGTTTATGTCTTATTTGGGTGGCGTGTGTGCCATACTGTTTGCTTTTTTGGTACGTGTGGTTAAGTGGTAAAGCATTATTAGAGCAAAGGTAGCATCCTTTGATGTTCTTTATAAATGCTAGTTATAGCACATTTGTTTATGGCTGTGTCTTACAGTAGACTTGATCCAGTGTGATAATCACCATTCTGTCTCTTTCCAATTCTTCAGGGAAACATGCCAGCAACATAAGTTATCTAGCACCCAGATACAGCGATACAGATCCGCGGAAAACCTTCAATGTTGCTGACGAGAGATGTGCAAACATTAACCAGTTTATTTACCAATGTCCGAGTAGTTCAACAGGATGGTTTTCAAGAAGTCCTCTGGAAGCCTCTGCCCTCAATAATTTCTCTGGGCATGACCATGTACATCATTCAAGTCTTAATACGGTTGTAGCTCCAATCCCTTCGCACATAGGCCATCCTTCTGTTGCTGCTCGTGTCGGCTCTTGCATAGTAGACCCAAGGAGTTATAACAGCAATGCCGATATCCAATCATTTCCAAGTTTCAGTGGACCTTCAATGGTAAATTCATATATGTGCCTTGGTGCTGTGAACCAGAGCATGAGAACCTTGGCACATAATCAGAAAACAATCAATAATTCAGAGGGTAGCTATTCTGGTGTTCCACTTGATTCATTGTCTGCCACACAACCACGGCATCAGGTTGCAATTTCTATTGACTTGGAGCAAAACAATAGACTGAGGTTCGAACACCCAGCACAGCACTGCCATGAAGATCCTGATTTTGTAAATGGTAAGAACAGACATAACTTCAATTTGAATGAAACACTTTTAGATGGTCAGGAAGATGTTCTTGTAGAACAAGGTGGGGTGTGTGTTGGCAGTTTACAGCACGATGAAGGTGAGGGATTAGTATCTGGGATCTCAAGGCTCAGCAAGAAAGCTTCCAAAGGTTTTGAAGAGCCAAGGAAGGTGCTTGAAAATTCATACGAGACTGCAGTGGGGATAAAAAATAATAAAGACGGATCGGGAGCAGCTCCGGCTCTTTGCAATTTGCCAGATTCTGCGTTGACTTCTGTAGATTACAAAGGTAAGAAGGATAAAACTCAGGAGAATGCTGCGCGTTCACCTCCTTCATGCCAGAAACTTTTGCCTGGAGATGGGCAAGCTTCTGAAGGTGTCATCAATAAAGATGGTGCAGCCATCTTGAATTTCTTTGATCTGAATGATGATGCACCAAATGAAGATAATTCAGAGTCATCCATAGTGTCACATGGATGCCATGTGACCTCCGTACAGAACAACCATGCTAAGTGTATGTTTGTCATCGATTTAGAAGCGCCAGCGTGTGAAGATGACACTGATATAGCTGCAGCAGAGGACATTCTTGCTCTGTCAAAGGATGAGCTAACCACAGATACAGCCGATAATGTGCTGCAGTGGTTTGCAGAGCTCGCTGTATCAAGGATTGATGGCGGTGCAAGGCAAGTGGAGGACCAAGGCTGCATCGGCAATTGCAGTGAAGATGATTTGGATTCATTCGAGTCATTGACACTGAAGCTGGAAGAGACCAAGTTCGTTGAGTTCTGCAGTTGGCCGCTGGCACCGGCAATGACAAATGATGAACAAACGGTGTCTCCTGTGAATCTCTTGACCAAGCCAAAGAGAGGACAGCAAAGGAAGCGTCGGCAGAAGCGCGATTTTCAGAAGGATATCTTGCCTAGCATGTTGTCACTTTGCCGTCCTGAAATCATTGAGGACATTGAGTTACTTGAGGGGTTGGTTCAGCTGACCGGTGGATCCTGGGAATCCAGTTTTACTAGGCGGCGAAGGACAAGGGGTAAAAAGCACAAGAAAAGGCAGCCAGATCCCATAGAAGAGGAGGTAGAGATGAGCCCGCCCGCAAAACCTGACAGTGCGGGCCTAGAAGCTGACGACAGGAGCATGGTTGGGTGGGGAAGAACAACAAGGCGGTGTCGTAGGCCGAGATGTACATCAGGTATTACCGTTGCTGCTGCAACTTGAAACGTGTTGTGGGCAAACATTGATCGCGCAATTGCGCTCAGGTATTCAGCGATATCGAGTTACAACTGGGCGTGCTTTCTCCCAGTTAGGAGTGTACATACTGGGCTTGTCAATTTGGCCTTAATGGAAAATTGTTAACCCTAGTTCATATAAGATGATCCTGCAGCAGCAGTAACATTATTCATCTTGAAAGGGGTATAGTTCAGAATTCTTAAAGGGCCTCTTTGATTCGAAGGAATATGGTAGGATTTTTGGAGGATTGGTTCCTTGGAATCTTGTAGTGCAAATCCTATAGGGAAAAACGTGTTTGATTCATAGGATTCTACCCTATAGGAATCTTTTCCATAGGAATCTTGTAGTGCAAATCCTATAGGGAAAAAGCATGAGGTCCAACCTCATGGAAAACTTCTTTGCCACAATCGAAGAGAATCTCATTTCCCATAGGATTCAATTAGACATGCCACTCCAATCCTTTGTTTGATTCATAGGATAGGAAAATTATAGTAATAGGAAAAACATAGGATTGCCATGTCATGCCAACTTGAATCCTATGGAAAGAGAATAGAGCAAATGAATTTTTCCATGAGGTATGAACTAATGCTTTTTTCCCATAGGAATTGCACTACAAGATTCCTATAGGATGTGTTCATATGAATCAAACAACTATGTAGGAAAAAATTCTATGGGATTCATATCCTACACAAATCCTATGCAATTCCTATGAATCAAACAAGCCTAATTGTTTTCCTGTTTCTATACTTTTCCTATCATATGAATCAAATGATAAGTTGAGTAGGTTGTGCTCTTGCTTAATCAAGTACCAGCATTGAGATATTTTTAGACAAGAGTCCCATTAATCCTGGTCAACTAGCATATTCGAACTGATTCTACTGTTCTTAGCCTGACGACACGACATAGAATAGTTGGTAGATCTTTTCCCCTTCCTGTGAGGCGCTACAACATTTCACTACCTAGGATGTGATTAGTATTAGCTCATGAGTAGTGTTAAACGAATTTGAAGTAAGACATCGTGATTTAGTGATCTGAGTTGTACCCATGGTGGGGCTGGACCTGCACGAGGATGTGGTTGCTTGCATTGACTACTCCGGTGGATCCATGGCTCACCGCCTGACGCCGTGGATATTATTTTCCTGGTACCATTCGGGTGACCACATTGTCACTTAACTTGTAAACTAAAACTATTAAGTACTACTTTCGAAGCTTCATTCGGCCTGGTTTATTCAATCGAATACCCTAGCTTTGCTTGGTGCTCCAATCCCAAATTTCCATATTTCCAATCACAACAATATCCAAGCACCAAATCCCATTGCAACGGCAACGCAGATCCCACGGTCGTCGTGGGCACAGGTGGGGGGCATCTTTGGGTGGGTCCCACCCACCCGGTGTTCCAAAAGGGTTATAGGTTGCTTTCATTCACGGCAAAGGGTGCAGCAGTGTCACTCTGCCGACTGCCGGTAGATAGGATAGGAGTGGATGCTTGCACAGACACATGACACTGCTGCAGCTGCAGGGGATCCTTCCTGCACTGCCCATACCGGATCCTTGCTCCCGCGATGACCAATGCATTCCTGTTCGGGCTGTATGAACAGTGTGCTGCCATTAATTTGCTTGTGTGCGTGTCAAGCTTGTACAGGACCAGGCACGGAGGCCATGGCATCTTGTACAGAGTACAGTACACTAGTTATACAGTAGGAGTACATGGGTATACCAAATGACTTGTTCGAGTATCTGGTCCCCGAAGGAACCATGTGATACCCCCTGCAACCAGGTAGGGCAGTTCAGGGCATCTCCGGCCGTTGGTGGGCATGGTTGGGCCGTTTTCGCTCTTTTTGCATCGTCGATGTTAATCTAGGGGGCTCTCAGCCGCCAGTTGCGAAGCAGGAAGCTCGCACAACCGTTGGAATGGGCCGGCTTTTTTTAGATTCTTTTTTTATTTTTCTTTTTACTATACTTTCAGGGTTCTTAATTTTGTTACTGATCATTTGTGAAAAGTGTTTATGATTTAAAAAATGTTTGGTTTTTGAAATACATATTTATTTTTAAAATTACTTTTTTTAAGATTATAGATTTGAAAATAACTTTTTTATATTTACACACATTTAAACTAGCCTTTCATAAACCTAATAAAAATTATTGGAGATACTCAAAAAAATAATACCTTTTTTTAGTTGGTCGCATTTTAAAGAGGGCCATGTATCTAAGCTTATAGACATCGCATGGGCGTCACGCTGCCAAAGGCGGCAAAGAGGAGAGCCCATACATCTGAGTGTCGTCCTCGACTATTACCACACCATTAGATAGCCCATGGCTACATCATGGACCATCCACTCAAGGCATCTACTTATAAGGTCAGTGCCAAATTTAGTTCTAATTATGAGGTTAAGATTTGTTTTGCTCGCGAGATCCGGTGTTCCCTCCAATTTAAAAATGATAAAGTATTTGAAGTTGATATTTTGCAAGTTCGTGGGATATACCATTGGTTGCACCCTAATTTAGATTTTATTTAAAACTTATAAACATGATTTTCAATTTCTTTATATGATTTTTATTTTTCTCAAAATATAAGTATGCATATTTTTTAGATCTATATGTTTTATCAGATTTTGTTGTTTTTTTTAGTCCATAATATAATGTTTTTCAAACTTAATTTTGCACTTTGTGGGATACACCATTGGCTACATCTGAAATTTGTTTTAGAATATTCTGAAAACTCACAAATATGATTTTCATTTGTCTTAAACGGAGGGAGCAGTAGATCCCGGGAGTCAAAAGCAGTTTCCGCAATTCTCTATGTCATATAGGTACATAGCACAAATGGTCAAAACTAAATGGAAAATACTCTTATTCAGATTATATACAACAATCCAGAAACACAAAATAACTAACAAGCCACAAAGTAAAATGGGAAAGTGCTCACACAGCACAAGGAAAGGAAGTAGCTCACAGGTAAACCGGCCCTCTCAAACATCACTCTTCACTGAAGAGCTGTAGCCATCCTGGTCATCATAGTACTTGGACCACAACATGATCCCTCCATACTTCCCTGTGCTCTTGATCAGCGGGAGAACATCTGACTTGAGATCATCAGCTGGGATGAACCCGCTGCCGGCCGCCTGAGGAGAGGCCGGGAGGCCGAGGAAGATTTGCTTCGCCGGAACTGTCAACCACTGCTTCCATGAATCCGCAAGGTTGGAAGTGCTGCCTGAAGCATACTGGCATGGAGCATTGTTGTAGAACTGCACCCACACGTAGTCGAAGAGGCCGGTGTCGAGGGCGCCGCCTACCCAGGCATCGGGGAAAGGGCACTGCGGCGCGGCGGTGAGGTACACTCTCCTGTCGGAGTTGCTGTACCCTTTCAGGTACCTCGCGAGATCGTCCCAGTGCAGCGGCGTGCCGCCCTCGATGTCGAAGTCGATGCCGTCGAGCACCGCGTCGCCGAGGGGCCGGGAAGAAGATGACTTGCCTCCGAGGAAGTTGTTCCACAGGTACGTCGCGACGTTCTTGGCGTCGGCGGATGAGGAAAGGTAGTACCCGCCTGCTCCGCCGCCGATAGATAGCATGACCTTGACGCCGCCGCTCTGGCACGACTTGATGTCGGCGCTCAGGTTGGCGCAACCGTTGTTGGCCGGGTCGCAGTGGCCTGCCAGGTTGAGGACCGGC
The DNA here is from genome assembly GCA_026929855.1 of Poa annua. Taxonomy (NCBI): domain Eukaryota; kingdom Viridiplantae; phylum Streptophyta; class Magnoliopsida; order Poales; family Poaceae; genus Poa; species Poa annua. Next base: position 15,677,269 of record CM049427.1, read on the forward strand.
GGCTGTCCATTGCCGAAGGCGGAGAGGAAGGCGATGTTGACGAACTTGTAGTTACCGGTGGCGCAGGTCTCGGCCAGTGTGCCCTCGCCGCCATTCTGGCCCCAGTAGATGGAGATGCCGCCGGCTTCTGACCCGAGAAACTGTGCAGCGGCTACTGCCACAGCCAGAAGTTGCAGCATAGATGACCTGGTAGCCATGTCCTATGTTGGTCTTTTCAAATGGTGTATCTAGTATGCTGTTGTGGCTGCTGCGTGTGATTAGTTTGGCTTGGGGGTTGGCTTTTATACAAAGGGGACTCTTTAAGTTCGAAAGTTTCTGCTTGTATTGTTTATGCTCCTGCGTGGCTTGTTGGGCATATGTGAATGTATTCTGCTGCAGCTTCGAATTAACGGCGACGGAGTTCGTGATTTTGGTCTACTTGAACGGAATAGCGTGCAAGGCACCGGTATATAATTTAAAAGAGATGTATCTACCTCTGTACTGTAGATGGCATTGATCTCAAATATTCTTATTGCTTTATCAGTAGTAGGCTAGTAGCGGTAGTATTTTGGGGAGGATTTCTGAAACTCTTTTCATCTTGCTAGAATTAGATACTAGGATGGGCCGTTTTGGGCCACAATCACACACGCACAACAAAAACACATGCACTCAGCCCAACAGTAACATTAGATTCATCTGGAATTTTGTAAAGCCCAGCAATTACTATTCAAATACTTCTGCTAAAATAATTGTCATATTATTATGCCTCGACCTGTATTTGACTAGTCATGAATAAAAACACTATGCGTATGAAAATTTCATATACTGAATCTGTCTTCAAATTGTTTTTTGTGGGGGTGAATATGTCTTCAATTTTAAGTTTTGATGTTCAGTGTGCGTATGTCGATTGGGTCCTGCAAAAAATGTTGCCTCGTCGTTACTGAACGTGTTCGCAACCTGAAAGATGAGCAGTTTCCACTTTATCTCATGAGTAAACACTTTCCACTTTACCAATAGTATTTTTGTAGTTTTATCCTGAGTGCTTTACAGTGATCATTTGTAGTGTTTGCCTTGCACCGTGGTTTGTTTCTTGATTATTGGTTCTTACCCTTCTTGATGTTGTTATTTGTGGTGATAAGCATCGTAGCTAAACGGTAATATACCTTTCGTTATTCGTTTCTCACATGTGTTACGGTGGATTACTATATGCACACTTTCAATGGAAATGTTTTTTTAGAAACACAGACAGACGCAGACGCTCTCAGAACACACACGTACAGACACCCCTATGACCGCACACACGCAAACCCTACCCCTATGAGCACCTCCGAGAGACTGATCCGACATATCTTGATGTTGACGTTGTCATCACGGGCGCCTCGCTGTTGACGGACACATCACATACCACTGAAAGCATAGCGCCGGTTAAATGCAGGAAAATACAGAAAAATACGAGCACCCATGCCAAGTATTGGATTTGAATCTGGGTGGGCGGTTCCACCACAAGAAACCAGACCAGTTGAGCTAGGCTCACTTCGCTACAATGGAAAAGATTTATACACACGAGGAGACTCGTTTATCCTTTTTCTTCTCCAGTATGATGTTCGCGATTTACGAAGCGGCTTGGCGTTTGATTATAACCGAACAAAATGTGTAATCAATCTCTCTAACATTGTTGAGCTGGGCAGAGTGTAGCAGTATGTTGTAATTTCTTTTGTGCTATAAAGTGGGATGTTGGGAATAACCATATATAAGTAAGTCCTTGTGAAAATTTTCTATATGATATGATCCTATAAATCAAACAAGCAAGGTAGGAAAATATCGTATAGGATTGAATCCTAGAAAATTTCTACGCGATTTTCTTGAATCAAAGGAGCCCTAAGCTTGTTCATGCCAAAAACAAAATCTTGTTCATGGACAAAAGGGAGGGGTTCAGGGATACCCTAGTAGGAGAAGCTCTAAAAGCAACGGAGTGGACAGTATGATGATGATTTCGAGCACCTTTGGGAACATTCGCCGGCAGATTTGGAACCATCGTTTGGCCCGTGTGTGGGGCCGTACCGTCCATGCTAATACATGATCCGTTGTCGCTTCCAGCTTGATGCTGAACGTTTTTTTGTTGAAGCTGAAAGTGTTCTGATTCAGACAACTAACTGGACACTGTCATATGCGATGCAATATTCTGCACTTGTTTCAACCGTGGTGGGAGCAGGCCTGTTTGGTGGACCGTGATACCCGCAAAAGAAGAAGAAAATGCGTGCAGGCAATAGAAATGAAGGGCCCAACCGGGTTCGAACCGGTGACCTATTGATCTGCAGTCAATTGCTCTACCACTGAGCTATGGACCCTTTGTTGTTTTGTATGCTGATCGGATTTATGAACCCTACTATTCTTGTCGTGGTGCAGCTAGATCCATGCATGTACTGTAATGTGATGTAAATCTAGCGTGTGCTGTAGACTGTCAGCATGAGTACATCGTACGCGTACAGAAACCATATATAGTGACTACTGATTTCTGATGGCGGACATTCCGCCAACAGCAGAGACATTCCTCACAAACTTGATCTGTCAGCCCAAAGTGACAGATCCCCGTCCCAGCAACCGCGGACGCGGAGGACGTTGGACCCGAAACCACCGACACCGACGGCTCCATCCGCCAGCGCCGGCGACCCCGTACCGTACCAGATGGAGCCTCCATCTGCTGCTCTAAGCGCACGCATCCGCTCAAAACGAAACGACTCGCCGGCGCCTTCCGCGCTCGCCGTCGGCGGTCAGCACCGAACGAGAACAAGGCCTGTCTGCCTATCTACGTCAAGCTACGTGTGTCAGGGGAACCAACCCATCGGAAAAACAGAGAAGCGTCACTTTACCCCCATCATCCTTCACAAGTCACAATACTGAACGATCCAACGAAGAACTGGGACAGCCCAAAGGGAAACCACTGCCGCTACTGATGGCTCTCCACGTACGTCGCGTGCCGGGACTAATCGAATCGAGCAACGATCTTGCTTCACACTTGCGACGCCTTTAGGAGCACTTTTCTCTTGCGATTGTGTGGAAGCTATCTACGGATTCAGATCGTGCATATTACTAGTACGGTCCTGTCCTGCGGGCTAAGCTGTGTGCATGCGAATTCATTACGGTACCATTTTTTTTTGGCTAAGGCAGCAACACCATTTGTTCATTTGGGGATGGTGACCATCCAACAAACTGCCGTCAGGTCGTCACAAACCAGTAATACCGCACATGTTGCGAGAGGGGGGAAGCCCAGATCAAGGGTTTTCCCTAGAACCTCCTGGAGGAGGGCGGGAGATCGCAACGTCGACGCCTTCAACAACATAACGACGTCTCAGGACGCTGCCATAGTCAGTCCCTACCAAACGGCGATCTTCACCTCCTAGATCTGTCGGGATCCACCCACTATAGCCCCGAAGGAGCCAATTCATGGGGAGGGAGCTACATCCACGTCGTTGATGGCCTAATTGTCAAGGCAGATAATTCCTGACAACTATGTTTGTTGGGAATCCAAAGTGTAACGTATGACGTAGTTCAAGAGCTAATTTCTCTCGATTAAGAAGGTTTACCGAATCATTAAGAGTTGAGAAGCTTAGCAAACTTGAAATGGACCTACAAGCGAAACACAATCTCATTATCCCCAATGTTTCAGGAACGTTGTCAATCTTCCGGTCTCTTTAAAAATAAATGGTTAAACATATAGTATGGAAGATAATAGTAAATAACAAGAATATAAAACAGGACCATCAAGCAAGAAATTGTGAAAAGTCTGTAAATGAGGTTGTAAACCATGTAAAAAGATGGACCAGGGGCAATGGTTTCACTAATGATATCTCTCCTTTAAATTGTAGTATTGCTATGTGAATAAACTACAACCGAAACCGGACAATTGATAGAATTATAATTGTGATAGTTATGAAATAATATGCAAGACAGATACTTACGTAGACATCACGTCAAGATATACAACCGCTGTTGAATCTGATCTTTAACTAATACTCCACTTCAAGTGTATTTCTATGCTTGCCATTTCGAGCGGGTACAACCACTATTTGTTTCACTGTCATCACAGAAGAGTTAGAAAGAGTTAGAACCTTGTGTGTAGGTGCAACCACAAGATCTGGTGGAGAACCTTGTGTCGTCCATTCTTTTCAGTATTTATGCCACCCAAGCTGTTCAAACGCTTGAGACCAACAATCAACGTCTACCTGGCACTCACGGCCACTCTGCCGGCTGCACCGTTGCATGGTCCACTGGGGGAGACTTTATCAAGGGCAGTTTCAACTCAACTTTAGACTCAGTGTGATATAAAGTAAATAAAATTATACTAGTCTTTTGTACTTATGTTTTATCATATTGTGACCAAACAAACGTGTGCTCTAACTTCTAGTTAATATTGTTAACTATACTAATTTTCACAATTGTTTTCTTCATATAGTGGCAACTTATATATCATTGCAATTATGTCGGACTGGCCATTTGTTTCTTTTGTGAGATATTGCCATTGACAAGATATAACAAACTCAAATGTGAACATACAAAAACCCATGCCTCGTTGATTCTTATAGAATCAATAAACTATAGCGTATATGTTAATTATTGTGTGTTTTTTCCTATTTCCTAGTACAACTAACTGGTACATAATCCAAAAAATATGGCTTAACAAATATCTTAAGAAGTGTGTAGTGTAAGGTAAAAGTATCATTTTTTTTGTGATCAAATATGGTTTAGACATTAATGTGGGTTCGATATTTAATATATAATAAGGTGATACTTTAAACTTGTTATTGAAACAGTGTCCCTGTAGTAATCACTACCGGGCTTAAAATGATATGGGGTTCCACAACTTTTGCACACAGATAAGATTTTTATAAGCACGCTACAAAGTACTTTTTGTATCACATGTTGTATACCGATTATCTTGGCTCTCTCGGTTAAACAAGAAACTCTCTCCATTTCTGAATGTACGCATATAGTCTTTTGCACGAATATTAAGATATGGGTGTTTGGCATACAAAGGATTCATTTGTTTTTGAAAAAATTCAGAAGAGAGGAGTCCCTATACCACCAAATAAAAACAATATTTAAAATCCCTCTATTCAAGATTAGGACTCATTTTGGTATAGGTAAAATTATCCATAAATCGTAATAAACACTATATATGGAATTTTCTCAAAAACTATAGGCCTTTTCATACAAAAAATGGAGGGAGTATTATGGAACGCGATTTTGGAACTGCTGCTTGGCGTAGACGGCTCGTTGAAGACGTTTGTCGAGGAAGAGGATGGTCTAGAGCTCCATAGGGACACATCATTGTCGGACGTTTTGTGTGATGATTTTAAATGACGTCCTTGGAGATGGTGGTATAGAGCAAAGGGACAATACACCGATCAATCTTTGTCTAGAGTAGTCGTCCATCTCCTCGATCTTGGTGTCGAGGAAGCCATCCATATGACCAAGGAGGCTGAGCTTGCGGAAAGTGAGCATGAAAGTGTGCTAGGTGGTATTGGTGGAGCTCAAGACCGAGGATCACGAGAAAATGGTGGCAGATGGGGATGGTCTCGATGGTGGTGACGGAGTCCGATGGTGGAGCAAAGAGATTGCCGCCAGAGATGGAACCGATGGTGCTTAAGGATCCATCTCGACGTGGTGGTGTTTCTGAAGAGTTTACATATTGGATCAGGAGAATGCTGATTTCATATAGAAGGAAAGAATTGTGCAACACTTTTGTATTCATTTGTTGGCATGCATATATAAATGCACACGATAGGGAGTAGTAACCGACATAAAACCCACCCTAGACCACAATAACAAATGGAATACAAGGTGGTTGAGGAAGGAAATATGCCGGATTTGGTCCAATCCTCAAATATCTGGCTAGCACATCCGGGGGTCAGGAGATGCCCGCTATTGGCGACGATTGATGGACATGCGGCGAGTCTTCGTACCAGTACTCTCTCCGTTTCATAATATAAGATGTTTTATCTTTTTTCTTTACATGCACATATTTACACAGACACCTGCAACATGTTTTGCTTCACATCTTCTCGCGACGTATTTACGAGCTCTTTCCTTTCGCGATTGTGTGAAACAGTGAAAGCTAGCTACGCAGGAATCCGTACGGCCCTGTCGTGTGGCTATTCTTTTCCTGAGGGCGGATTGACTAACCTGTTCTTTTTTGTTGCGGCAGCAGCGCATCAGCAAGCTGTCAAGCTGAAGCACGGTTTACTGACGGCGACCATCCAACGAACTGCCGTCCGATCGTGACCAGTTCGTTGCTAGCGAAAATAGTAACCAGTGTACGTATAATACTACTAACAATGTAATTTATTTCCTGAGAGGTTTATTTTCTCAGACGATGTCGTGAAACATTTCTCTATTTTATCATCAATTTTCATAGCAGCTCCTACTTTCGAAAAAAAAAGATAATATTTAATCTGTGTAGAGCACATGACATTAGTCATTTCTGTGCACTAAACGTTACGCACGTCTGGTCTATCTGTCTTTCCAGGTGTCTTCTCTGCCATGAGCTAGCCCCATTTGACTATCCATAGTTAACCAAATTAATCCTCTTCTTCTTCTTCTGTACCTGACAGCAGAAGCAAAGCAGTTCCTCCATCGATCCCCACACTATTTATTTATTTTTGGGGCGAACATATATAACAGCCGTTTCTTCAATCCTCGTTGACCACCTGCAACTTGCAAGGTTATTAACACGAGGTATGCATTCCGGGAGCAGTTAGTTAGTGAGTGATCCTAGTATACTAAGCATAACACGATTTGTGCCTTAATCACAATGTGAAGACTGGAGGTGGAAGGAGGAAGGCACATGGCCGTCTCTTGTCCGGCTTCCGGAAAAGATACTCCAGTCTAGCATGAATGCATGATCAAGCCCGGGCAATGTTGGCATTAGGTGGGTACGTGGCTTCGTTTAGGCCGATCCGGTTCTGGTGGCGGTACCTACCGGAGGCACGCACTTGACTGCTTCATCAGTAGACTTCGTTCCGGCCCCGCTCAAGTAGCCGACACGACACAATAACAACACAGAAAAACGGTGCCACATTTTAAAAAATCTGATGTTATCTATCTCTATTACTCCGTAGATGCGAAAAACAAGAGAACAATGTTTATATTACTTTTGAGGCAAAATTTGACTTTTTTGCAATACAAAATTAAGTATATACAAGGTGTGTTATTAGTTGAGTAAAATTGCAATATAAAAAATTTCGGCTCTCCCGATGAGTATATATAAGATGTGTTTATCAATACAAAATTTGACTTTTTTATCATATGAATTCTATCCATCTGACATTACATCACGTTATTAAGCAAATTCTATCCATAAAAAGCTAACACACAAGAACATGGATGATTAAGATGTTGAGAGAGCTTCTATGTCAATGCGCATTCCTTTTCTTCGTCGCCCTCTGTTGTCATGGTGTAGGTGGTCTTCGCCGACAAGATTTAATGCTCACAGTACAAGAGCCTAACATGGATACTGTGATGTTCACCACCATCACCCAAACGACGCCAATGCTTGCTTATTTGTTTTAATTTTGGCATTGAAACGGTATTTCGTCATCAACTAAACTTTGGACCTAGTGTGAGTTATAGTATATAACGTTATACTAATCTTTTATACTAAGTTTTTTGTCATACTTTGGTCGAACAAATTTGTGATATGTACTTCTTAGTTATAACCATACAATTTTCTCAATTAGTTTTCTTTATATACTGGCAATTATATCATCACAACTATATCTGAGTTGCCCAAATTTTATTCATTTGTAAGATTTTGCCATTGACAACATATATAACAAAATCAAATGCAAAAATAAAATGCATGAATAAAAAATATACAGTTAATGAATTATATTGTGTACATATATATTATTGTGTGAATGTTTTCTGTATTTATTAATATTGTTAAATATGGTACATAATCAAAATATATGATCTACCAAATATCTCAATAGAAGTGTTTAGTTTGTGTGAAAGCTATCTCCGGCCTTTGAGTAGTAGTGATACTAATATTTAAAAAATTCAAACACATATTTACGAGTATAGAAAAATTGAAAAGTAATCCCGGATGTATCATAATCAATTACTTCGTATTCCAAGCTACACATAAATGACAAAGTATGATAAATTTCATGATTAATTCTAACATATCAAACACGACCGCACCCACTACTAACATGTGAAACACGGACATCCAGATGCAAAATGACCATCAACAAAATATCTACGAGCATAGCCATATTAAAGCAGCACATCGGAACAAAACAAATGTACTGAACAGTCGTAGAGGAAGAAGTCGTTTGAGCAGCGAGGAAAACATCTTCCTAAAGACGACGGATAAAGAACTTGAGCAATCACATGGAGCGCTTCTGAAGAATCTTATTCGGTCTCTCCCGTACAGGATCAAAGGGACAAAATAGTTCCGGGAACATGTTGTCCCGTTCAACGGTGCACACCGACACACGGGATGGAGTAGACTACAGTGTGTATTACGTCACACGCTGAGCAAACCCCTAACGGGGATGGAGTGGGCCAAGTACATGTCGCACACGAACGGGGAGCAACCCGAATCAATTAATCACGACGCATCCGTCAAGACCGTAATAAAACTCGGCTCGACGAGTGACGAGAGGTTCGCCCAACCCCTATAGGCATTTTTTACCGAGGAAAAAAAAAAGTAGAAACAGAGTTTTATCATCGACGCGATCCCGTGATGCCTACAGTAGAAACAGTAGAAACAGTAAAAAAACAGTAACCAAACCTTGGAGGGCACATCATCGACGCGAGCGAGCGAGCGAGCAATCACGGGCAGAGGACGCAAAAGCGCGGCAGCGCAATCGAGCGAAAGTATTCGCGCGCGGCAGCGTCAAGGTACAAAAAGGTGGTTCCATACCATACGTATGCTGCCGCCCGCTCGGCACGGATCGTGACCGCGCCTTTCTTCCTCCACGTTAACCTTGTGTGTGCGGCTGTGCTGCCTCTGCCTCTGCCTCTGCGCACACCGACACTCGCCTCGGAACGGGCCCGCCGGCCAGCCTGTGCCCACCGCGCTGCGCCCACCAACAACCACACCGCGTCCTCCTCCTCCTCCTCCTCCTCCTCGTCTCTCTCTTCACTTATAAGCAAGCTTTCACTAATCTGGCCAGCCGTCTCTCTCCTCGCTCGCTCTAGCAGTCTAGCTTGAGTAAACAAAAGCGGAAGAGGGGAAAAGCTAGCTCACACCACCCAACGCCATATCTCCCCCTTCCCCAGGACCCGACCTAGCTGGTCCAGCCACAAATCCACCGCATCAGCCGCCGGAGCAGCAGCAGCAGCGGCAGCTAGAGCTATACGCGGACCAGAGCCGCCCGCAGCCATGGGCGCGCCGGCGTTCGGCGCCGTGCTGCTCTTCGCCCTCGCGCTATTCGCCATGGCCGCCGCCGCCGCCGATCCCGCGCCGCAGCAGGAACCCACATTGCCCTCCACCACCACCAACAACGCCGCCTCCGCGTCCACAGCCACCGCCCCCGCCGCCTCGGGCGCGGGGATCAGCTCCAACTCGGTTCTCGTGGCGCTGCTGGACTCGCACTACACGGAGCTGGCGGAGCTGGTGGAGAAGGCGCTGCTGCTGCAGACGCTGGAGGACGCGGTGGGGCGGCACAACGTCACCATCTTCGCGCCCCGGAACGAGGCCCTGGAGCGGGACCTCGACCCGGAGTTCAAGCGCTTCCTGCTCGAGCCACGGAACCTCAAGTCCCTCCAGTCCCTCCTCCTCTTCCACGTCCTGCCCACCCGCCACCCCTCCACCGCCTTCCCCCAAGGCTCCCTCCACGCCACCCTCTCCGGCGAGGACCTCGAGCTGGCCTCCGGCGCCAACGGCACGCTCCGCGTCGCCCACGCCGCCGTCACGCGCCCGGACGCGGTCCTCCGCCCCGACGGCGTCATCCACGGCATCGAGCGCCTCCTCGTGCCGCGCTCCGTCCAGGAGGACTTCAACCGCCGCCGCAGCCTCGCCGCCATCTCCGCCGTGCTCCCGACCGGCGCCCCCGAGGTGGACCCCAGGACGCACCGCCTCAAGAAGCCCGCGCCGCCCGTCCTCCCCGGCGCAGCCCCCGTGCTTCCCGTCTGGGACGCCATGGCGCCCGGGCCCTCCATCGCGCCGGCACCCGCGCCGGGGCCTAACAGCGGCAAGGCGCACTTCGACGGGCACAGCCAGGTCAAGGACTTCATCCAGACGCTGGTCCTCTACGGCGGCTACAACGAGCTCGCCGACATCCTCGTCAACCTCACCTCCCTCGCCACCGAGATGGGCCGCCTCGTCTCCGAGGGCTACGTGCTCACCGTGCTCGCGCCCAACGACGAGGCCATGGCGCGACTCACCACGGACCAGCTCAGCGAGCCGGGCTCCCCCGAGAACATACTCTACTACCACATGATCCCGGAGTACCAGACGGAGGAGAGCATGTACAACGCCGTGCGCAGGTTCGGCAAGGTGCGCTACGACACGCTCAGGCTGCCGCACAAGGTCGTCGCCAGGGAGGCCGACGGCTCCGTCAAGTTCGGGCAGGGCGAGGGCTCCGCCTACCTCTTCGACCCGGACATCTACACCGACGGCAGGATCTCAGTGCAGGGCATCGACGCCGTGCTGCTCCCGGAGGACGACACCAAGCCATCCACACCGGTTCCAGCTGCTCCCGCCAGGAAGGCGCCCGCCGTCACCGGCTCAAGAAGGAGCAAGCTCCGGCGAGGTCAGTATCCATCCCCAGATCTGAACTAATCTCTGCACTTCCCTTCCTCATTACTGTACTATTATTTAATCAGCATCATAAGTACTACTCCTAGTAAATGCCCAGCAGCAGTACACATTTGGCACCGAAATTTACAGTTCGCAACCTAGATTCTTGATTGTTAGCCCTACTGTAGATGAACTTCACCAATTAGTTTTAGTTAGTAACTCAATGTTGGTTCGGTTGATTATAAGAATATATTGCCGGTGAGGGTACCTGTCAGTGTTGGTATCGCAGCGGCGGGGATTAATAATCTACTCCATATCAGATTGGTTGGTGGTGAGTGGTAATGATCAGAGTGGAATAATGACGACGGTGTAAGCATAAAACTAGGAGCAATAAGGGTTCCGTGCTGCCGTCCTTTGCTCATGGCTGTATCCAGGAGCATATGGCCCTGTCGGTGCCAGTTTGGGCACCTCCTGCCCAGCATCATGTGCCATGTACCATCCAATTACTGCATTTGGCCTGGGCGTTTATGCAGCCACAAATTAATACTAGTCTTTCCGGCCATTTGATTACACCTGTGATTGCCAGTCGATTGACATTTTCCTTCAGGCATTTTCCTTCAGGGAAGCCCACTGGCATTGCCAAAATGGAAACTATGATGTGAATAGAAACGATAGGAATAGAACAGCTGAGCTGTGCTTCACCACCACCCCTTGTGCTGGTTGGTCTTCTTCACCGTCTCTTGAGTCTTTATGCTGTTACTGGGACTGCAAGCAAGCTCAGATCTCTAACTCTAACCCAGGACCCATGAGCAATAAGTTCTACCTTTCCAAAAAGAACCAAAGCATGATGCTCAAGCCTTGGTCACAAACCCTGCTGTCTTAGTTTGGTGTAATGGACTAATGGTAGGCCCAATTGGTTATGTATGAAATGAGTGATGGCAAGGGCTGTACCGTGTGCCTCATTAACAAGGAACAAAATCAAAATCCTGTACATGTAAACCCTAGAATAGCATATATATATGATAGTAGGGATCAAAACTTAGTATAAATCATTTGTGCGTGGCATTTATGGGAAGACCACTAAGCTGCCAATCATTTGAGCCATATTTGTAGACCCAGGCTTGATGGACGTGTTACCTACAAATCACATCCTTTATGAAATCAAATGACTGTTTAGACCTTTGGGCACATTGGCTTGGACGAAACTTCATGCTGAATTTTACTCAGAATCACTACAAAGCAAACAGCCAAAGAATATGCAAATTGCTTGCAGAAAGTAGGGAGTAAATTTGATGGCACTCAGTATTCCTCACTACTTTTCATACCTGGCCATTGTTTTCGAGTGAGAAGATACCCTACCTATAGCCTGTGATTTTTCCTAGCTGGCCAGTCTGATTTTGACATCGGACGCCATTTCACCTAGCACACAAAATCATTCCTCTTATTTCTAGGCTTTGAAGCCAAGTTACCTGAAGTTGTTGTCACGTCCTTGGCATATACAGTACTAGAAGATGTCAAAATTTTGCAAGTCTCTTTCGTGTAAAAACCCACACAGGCATCTAAGGCTGATTTGATAGGGCATCTGTTATATATATAACATAACCTGAGAATGATTCTCGAACAACCATACTCATGCTACCGTCGGTGCAGCATTGGTGTCTGTCTGTCACTACGTGTTAACCACTACCTTGACATGGACACAACAATCTCATACAGTTTATTCCATTCAATACAATCGGTCTTATGCTTAATGTGTTCCATTTAAAATACTGCAGGCAAGTTGTTGGAGGCAACGTGCAGAATGGCTGGCGTCTTTGGTCAGCGATCGCGATTAGCGAGCTGCCAGTAGGAGAAGAAGATTGATCTCATGATATTGATACCGAAACACGACCTGGAATGATGGGCTGTGCTTGGACTTGGAGCCGTCCACACGATATTCTTCTTCTTCTTTTTTTGGTTTATGATGATGATTATATTATATGGGAATAATGAATCGGGTGGGGAATGTAAACTGGCGGTTGTTGGTGTGTCTGAAGAAAAAAAGAATTGTTTATACTCGAAGGCCATGAAATCTTCTGTGTATAGGAATTAAACCTTATTTTTTGTTCGTCATTCTTTGAGTCTGTTTTTCTCTGTCGGTGGGGAATTAATCTCCAGTGAAGATTGAGTTTCAATGGGTTAAAACTTATAATGTGTGTCTACCTATGTACTGGAGTCGTCCGTAGAAACAAGATTTTGTACAACATACGTAGTAGCTTGATGATTCCTGTTGTTTGCGCGTCATTCTCAAGTACACGTGTCTAAAATACAAGGTTGTTGTGAATTGTGATTTGTCTTCCCACTCACCGAGCTGTACCTGACTTGTTCATGTAGGACAGCTGCGAACCAGCCCGTGAACATGGCCGACCCAAAGAATAACAAAAACCCTAGATGCTCCAACTAAGTAGTAGCCATTACACAGATAGTATTAACTAACAGGAGATAATGTACTACTTTGACTTTGCTTAACAGTATAGTACTAGCATACGAACAATACCTTGGCGGCACACACCTCAAATGAGGTTGCTACATCATTCGTTGGCAGGCACAACAGCATGCCAGGCAATAGTGACTTGTCTTATCATTATTTGTGTGCCCTAATTTTAATCTAGATAATATGTAAAACAAATAAAAAATCTTATATTATGTAACGGAGAGAGTACTATCATAATGTCTCCGCATTTCCAAAAACAGGTACTCCCTCCAACCTTAATTAAGTTTCGCTGCATGTGGTAACAAGTTGTAAGGGCACCTCCAATGGCGTGGCGTAACGGACACCAAAATGTCAAAATGTGTCCGATTTGGTCTGTTTGGGGGCAGACCGCGGACACATTTTGGTCATATTTCAGTTAAGGGTGGAGGAGCCCCCAACGGGCAGGCGCAAAAAAATGGATAAGGCAACATAATTAATATACATATATATTAGTCTGTAGCAGGGCCCCCACATGCTAGTGACACAATAGAAAAAACCCTATCTATGGGTTTGGGGGAGGGGTGGCTGCCGGAGTTGGCGCCGCCGCGGCCAAGTCTGCATCGTGGTCGTCCCTCGTCGTCGTTGTCTGATAGGATGACGTACAGCAGGGCGGTGAAGAGATGCACCGGTGGCCCAGCTGGAGGAGGTGTCTGCGGCGCCGCGGGTTCTTGTAACCACGTCGGTGCCGGCCTGCAGAGCGGCGTCGTCTAGGTTGGAGGCATCGATGCCATGCAGGATGACATCGTCGTCCTCGTCCATCGGCGCTGGCGCCGGGTCTTGGGCGCCGCGATAGGCCGCCCAGTTCGGGTGAGTGGGGATAGGGACGGATGGGGGTCATTGTCCCTATTTAAGAAGGACCACGCAGGCCAGTGACACTACGCAGTGGGCCAGGGCCGGACATGGGAGGACACGGCACTGTCTCCGCGTCTCCCCCAAGGCTGGCCAAAAAATGGACCACGTTTGGGCCGAAGTTGCATGTCTGTGTGGACGCTGATCCGTTTGCGCCAGCCCGTTGGAGCACCTCCAATGTCCAAACGGACAATTTTGAACTGGGCTGGTCCGTTTACGCAACGCCGTTGGAGGTGCCCTAATGTTTAGTTATTTTGGCCCGACACTTAAAAAACGGGTAAGAGAGAGTAGTAAAAAACCAACCCTCACGCGTCCCTTCCACGAGCAACCGGGGGGAACCCTTGCCATCGGCCGACCCTCCTCCCTCGCCACTGCCGAAGGGCATGACCAGTCCGACTTGGCGGTCATGACAAAGATTTCTCACCCCTCGATCGGTAAAGGTTGATATGCTGGTCGGGATGCTGATGCAGGAGCGGTTCCTATTGGTGAAAATGTGAAATCCTATTCCAACGGTGTGTGCCGGTAGCATCATGTATTTTCTACACAAGCATCTAAATGCCTGTAGATGGACCACTTGTTTGTGTCGGAGAGGAAGAGGAGCATGGCTCGAGCAAGGCGACAGTGTCTGAATCCAACGGTCAGCTGGGTCGTGCACTCATGTTAGAGTTGAGGTCAAGACACTGGCACGTCCTCCCTGCCCCTCCACGTGTTCAGTCATGGCGTTGTCTTTGACGGAGGATTTCCTCTATTGGTATTTGGTCCTAATCGCGAGACCTGTGGCGCAATAGGTGGGCTGGGTCGGCCTGGGCCTGGCTACCCGTCCGGCACCTGAATTTGAATGGATAGGGGCGATCTGGCTCGAGTATTTCTTTTTTTATGTTTACTAGTTGAATGTACATGTGTTGCTACCGATAATAAAAATGTTTAAAATCTCTAATTTTTTTAAATTCTCTTCCACAAAATCTTTTTTTTTCTAGACTCACCGGTGTTTTATACTCCCTCTGTTTCTGAATATAGGGTCTATAAGTTTTCTGCACGAATATTAATACAAACTATTTTACATATAGTGTACTATTATTATTTTTGGAAAAAATAGCGAGAGATGACTTCTTAATTGGTATAAAATGACAATCAATTAAATCGCTCTTTTGAGATTAGATTTCATTTTTTGATGGGCAAATTGTTCATAAATAGCAAATACAAGTTATATTTGGATTTTTGTTCAAAAAACTATACACCTTATATCAAGAATCGGAGTGAGTATAGTCTATGATATTTTTCATCCAAGTTCCATAAAAAATATCTGAAAACTGAAACATTACCAAAAACTTGAGAGAAAAGAACCACATCTCCTTTTGCACTTCAACTCCAACTTCCAAACAATTAGAAAAAAGAAAGGGAAATTAGAATAACAACTTGTTGCCATTAAAATTCAAAAAAAAAAGAAACAACTTGTTGCCATCCCGCATACTCACACCGACGGCGGGCTGGAGCCGATGATCACTAGTTGTTATGCTTCTTTCGGCTCTAATCTTCGTCAACATGTCCATGAATTACCATACCCACAAGTTAGGTTTAAATCAAGTTTTGAATGAAAAACATCATCGCGACCCAAATTGTTTGTACCGTCATTTCAATGGATTCTACAATTCTCGCATTTATTTTTTCAATCTGTGTTTATTTATTTTTATAGCTATCAAAACATTATAACACAACTTTCCACATACACAGGATAATTATTCCTGCAATGTTAACACTGGTGGAGAATGGTAGCTCATTCATTATTTGATGGTTCGCCATGAAACAATGGAATGCTTTAGCACTATACAATATGCACAGAACGTGTTGGTATAAGAATTACTCTCCATCAACTCCAACACCAGAACCACGAGTTGTTCAAGTCGTGTCAGTATAAATAAATTGCAGATGCAAAGAAATAACATGTGCAGTTTCAAGATAGAAGAAAAATACAAAGAAACAATTTGTATAGCTTGAACACTGTTGAACAAGTGCAAAAATTGCAGACCATAATGTTTTAATTCCAATCCCTTAAATGGTTTCTTCTTTTTCTAAATATTCAACATACAGTGCTTTGCTTATGTGGATCAACAAGAAGAAATTAAATATAATGAAGCCAAGCTTGGCGTACCTTCTACAACACAAACTTGGACGATGATCAAATACCCATGAAATAAAAAAATGATCAAAGAGTAAACTAACCTGCTTCAGTAGAACATCACTGTCTGGTGGCCCGTAAAAATTCAGTAAGGGACTAACAAAGTGCTCCCCTATGCTGAATTGCTAATGAACAAAGTGAGTCCGATGATGACGCGTGCTTCTGTTCATGCTAATTGACCTCCCGACTCTTAAGTTCTTGGAGTCCAAAAATGAAAAGCAATATGGTCAGTGTGAGCCAGCAATATGTTCATATGAATCCTTGTATGCATTTTGAGTTCAACATAGAACCCGTGATTGTTTTAACTAATAAGTGCATAAATGAAAAGTATGTACAATTTCCGAACTAATTTCTGAAAGTTTAGTGTATCTAGAAATACCAAGAAATAGAGCACAACTCCAAAAAGTAATGAGAAGCTTCATGCCCCAAGAGTCGCCTGAATTTGGTCCAGCTCAACGGTACCTGAAAAATTCAGTAGTTCATGAAGTACACTGATCAAATAGAGCCTGACAAAATTCAATCCGCGTCATGCTTTATGTGGCCCAGCTCTCCTCACTCTGCATGAGAAGGTGATGCTTGTGAGGTCTGGGTGAAGATAGCAGAACGTATGCTGCCACAGTTGCCGTAACAAGGCAACATAAAGCAGCAATAATTTTTCATGAGCTCTCCTCCCTCTACATGAGAAGGTGATGTTTGTGAGGCCTGGGTGAAGATAGCAGAACGTATGCTGCCACAGTTGCAAGGCAACGAGCAGCAACAATTTTTCACAAGCTCTCCTCCCTCTGTATGAGAATGTGATGCTTGTGAAGTTTGGGTGAAGATAGCAGAACGTATGCTGCCACAGTTACCGCAACAAAGTAACGAACAACAATAATTTTTCACAAGCTCTCCTCCCTCTGCATGAGAAGGTGATGCTTGTGAGGCCTGGGTGAAGATAGCAGAAAGTATGCTGCTATAGTTGCCGCAACAAGGCAACGAGCATCAATAATTTTGCACAAGCTCTCCTCCCTCTGCATGAGAATGTGATGCTTGTGAGGCATGGGTGAAGAACGAGAAGAAAAAGGACAGACAGACCGCTCGCTCGCTCGCCCTCCCGTGGGCGACGGGGGGCCGAACCATCTCCCCCGCCTCCGGCCCCCTTCTCCTCCTCTCTCCCCTGCCGCCGCCGGCGTAGACCGTCGGGCTTCTCCCGTGCGGGGCTGGCGGCGGCGGGATGGACTCTCCCCGTCCGCGAGGGTGCTCCTCGGTATGGCGGCGGCTTGATTCCCGCGTCCAGGTGGTCCGCGTCGCGGCAGCCGTTGGCCGCTAGGGGGCGTGGTTGTACCCCTGCTGCAGTGTGGGTGGTTGCCTGCGGGTGGCCGGCGACGCCCTGGCAGCCCAGATCTGAGCCCTTCGGGGCCCATCTAGGCCTGGGCGGGCCGTGGCAGGCGTGGTGGCGTTCTCCTCGGTGGAACTGACATGGCTTGGGATGGCGGCGTCGGCTGTACCCCTGCTGCAGTGCGGCGGCGGAACTTCACGGGCCCACTTGGGCTCGGCTGGGCCAGGCGGGCTTGGTTTGTTCTGCTACGGCATCCGGACGGCTACCGCCTCCCGGCGGTGGAGGCAGTTCCCTCTTGTGCACATCTCTTCCGCCGACCCTTGTCAATGTTTTTTTCTTCTCGATCTTACCGGCCTCGCGTCGTGAGCCATGGTGAGACGGTGGTGGTGATTGCAAGACCGTGGTGGCGTACGCTGGTGGGTGGCAGGATTGGTGGAGGGTTCCAGAGTGCCGGATGTGTGTGGAGATTGGGAGAAATTCTTGTCGTCTTGGCATCGATGTGGTGACGCCTGCTTGTGTCGCTTTCCTTTTTGAAGGCGTCGTATATCTCTTTCCACCCTTCGTGCGAATCGGGAAAAACCCTAGGATTGTACCGGGGGTAACCCTAGGTATGGTCTGGGCAACAGCGTCGTCGTCGCTTGTCTTCTTGACGGGGTTGCTTGGTTCGCGGTGCTTTGGGGTGCTAGGAGTGTGGAGGAATTTCTTCGGAGGGCGCATTGGTTGAGAGTCATCTCTGTTTTTGTTGAATCGTTGGTGTCGGCTTTGTTTTCTCTGTGTTTTCTTTTTTGTTTCTTTTGGGCTTGCTTTGTGTTGTGGGTCCCAGCAGCAGTATCTCAGTTGTCTTGGTTGGTTGTGAAGGGAATATGCCCTAGAGGCACTTAATAAACATAGTTTATTGGTACCATCCCAATTGTTCATTATATGTTTTATGCCATGTTATAACTGTATTAAGAGGAAACATTAATGCAGGTGTGGTAGATAAACAACCAGCTCCGTAGTAGCCTCTACCAAGACTAGTTTCGTTGCGCGATTGATGATCGAGGTTTTCCGATCATGAGAATGGCGCCATTCGGCAATGGAGTCATATCATTAGGTGGAGCAATGTAATGGACTTACCCATTATTTGTAGGACGTAGTCATTACGCCTTCGACCGTGAGATTAACTCTTATTGTTATTCCTAGAAGATACTTTGATCGCACCAAACGTCATATCTTATATAGTGTGACAATGATATGTGATACTTTTGGATATCAGAAGAGAATAGTTGAGACGAGGGGTCAATAGCGGGATTTGTCAGTCCGCCGGATAGATACTCTAGGGCCCACTCGGTGAGATTATGTCAAATGAGTTTGCAAACATGTGACTAGGTCACCAGTTGACATAATATCGTAAACGAGTAGAAGATAGCGATGTCGGTAACGAGATCAGCTATATATGGAGATATCTAAGAACGATGCTCGGTCACGCTAAGTATCGTTATGGCAAAAGGTTTAAGACTCGACGTCCAGATTTGATAGATGAAAGTCATTCTTTATATCACAGGGATTAATTCATGGGGTTCAGGCCTACGAGTTAGTCATTGATCGGAGAGGAGTCTCGATCATGCCTGTTATTATATCGATCTGCTAGGGTAACACACTTAAGGGGTTTCGACAAGACAACCGGAAAGGAAAGAGATCACCATAACGTCCCGGGAATGGTCCGATGGAGATCGGGCAGCGACGAAATAGTTTTCGAAGCAAGAATAAATTATATATTATATGTTTGATATTAGTTAGTGTAATTAATGATTAAATATGATTTTATATAATTATTTTCGAATTTTTAAAGGTAGATTTCCCTAAATGGGCCTTCTAGTGGAAAGAAGCCCCATGAGAGGGGGAAGAGTCCCCCCAAGGGAAGGAGGGCTGGTTCGGCCAGCCCCTAGTGGGCCACATTGGGCCCAGTAGGGCCGACGTACCAGCCTTGGCAGAACCAGGCATGTGGGATAGTCCCGCCTGGCTGGCAAGGTTGGCTCTAAAGGGGTTCCGGTGCAGAAAACAATAATTTTCCAGCGTATGAAACCTAACTAGCCAGGATCTATCTATCTAGTACAGGTGATAACGGTGGCGGAACGGGTTACATTACCTCCATGTAGACCGATAGGGGGGGATTACGTTCCCGCACAAGCGTTGACGATGAAGTCGTACGTAGCCGACCTCGAGGTCGCGGAGAACTTGCCGCGACGATGTAGACGATGACGCCGGGGTGTCGACGATGACCTACGTCGACGGACGTCGGGTGGAAGATGGCGTGGCGCCGGCGACTGGGGGGGGGGGGGGGGGATGTAGCGTACCTGCACTTTAAATAAGGCAGATACCTGTGTATATTGCAAATCCCTGGATCGTTTCATTTGCACACACAGTTTACGATATAATATCACAACAAAGCGTCAATTTTATTACATCGATGATCCAGAATTACAAAATATTCGATACAAGTTGCATAGCATAAAGCTAGCATTGAAAAAGTACACAGCGGAAATACAATAGCAATGGGTCTCCAACAACTTCATGTTGCCACAGGCGAAAACATGTTGGTTGTAGACTCGAAACCTCACTCGTCATCTGGTCAGTCTGCAATAAGAAAAAAATATATTGCAACAACGTGGATCAGATTTCTTTAAAAATGGAGTCTGGCAAGTGACACTATGGTGGACACTTAATGGAATAACTCTATAGCCTATATGCATATTTGGCTGGTGGAGTTCAAGGCTATTTTGCATAAATCCAATTTTTCCTATCTATTTGGAAAACACTTTCTTCAAATCAAGACAAGTATGGCATGAAAACCATAAATCTCATCTTCCCTTGTTCACCCATCAAGTTTTATTTCTGAAGTTGGAATGATGGAATCCTCCGTTGACGTCCGTGATCAGCTGCTCAAATTGTCCGTACCGGGGACACGGCTAAGTACTTAGTTTTACACTCTGCAGAGGTTGTGCACGTTCACCATTGTACCCATTCAACCCAACTATCCTTGACACACCATTTGTGATAAGGAAAGGAGAAGAATGAGACGAGATCTTTAAGAAGCATTTTCCTGTAACATCCCAACATTTTGGAATGTTCAAAAATCACTAAAATTTAAAACTTTTGTTTTGATTAAAATAAAATATTAAAATGCATAAGAAAACTAACTATAAAAGACTTCAACCAATTTGAAAAAGTCTATTATTTCAAAATTTCCATTGATTCATTATTTTCAAAAGTTATTTCCAATTAAACATTAAATTATCCATTGTATTTCAAAAACCTTAATATGTAATTTGACAAATGTTTTATAAAGTACAAACCATTTTATTTTAAGTAAATAGTTTACTTATAAGTAATTAATTTCAACCACTTAGCCTTAGCTATAAATAAATTAAAATAATAATTACAAGTGTTATTTTAAACTATTGAAAACATTGTGTATTTGCCAAAAGATTATTATTCATTTACCTGAGTTCAAAACATAATTTGGATACTACAAGTTTATAGTTTATAACTTAAAACCTCATAGATTTTATAATTACTTAACAACCCAAATAAACGTTTCATTAGCTTAAATGATTTTCATTTATTTTCAAAACATAAAATGACTTTCATGAATATATTTTCTATATAAGAAATGAAGTAAAACTAAAATATTTTCCAAAGTTGTTATGAAATTTCAATTGAGTTATCTTAATACAAAACATAATGGTGTACAAAACATTTAGAATTAAAAATGGAATTCATTATATTTCCCATTTCCTTCAAATTAGTTATATTTGGTTCTTTAATATTATGCCAAAATAAAGATGAATGATTTCAGAAAAACAAGTTTAAATAACTTAAATTCAAACATAATTGAATATGGGTATTTCATATAATTTATTTAGCCAAAATTAAAATTAATTAAACCCTAGTTTTAAATTAAACATATAGTGTCAATTTTACATTTAATCAATATTTCAAAATATAAATTTTAAAAAGTTTTCAAAACACACCCACAACTGGTTTAACACAAAGATATGGTTTTTACAAATTTTTAGAAATTGATTTGACTTCATTTGGAGTTATAAATCAAAAGTTATGAAAGAAATAGAAAAACAGAAAAGAAAAAGAAAAATACCTGACATGGGGGACCCACCTGTCAGGTGAGCTTCTTCTTCAACCTCTGTCCGGGAATCTCGTCCGGGAAGGACGCTCGGATTTCGTATCAATCAGCCCACCCCTTGCGGGATTTGTTTCCGTAGACGCGCCCCATTTATAGCCCAACCCCGCCGCCTCCTTTCCCCCTAAAAACCCTAAACCGATAGCCCCCGGGCTGCTCGGATTTGAAGTTGCGCCGCCGCCATTGCCGCCGGCAAACTTCTCCGATTTAGGTGGATGTCGAGCACCCTACGCCTCCTATCCACTTCCTTTCTCTTTCTTTTGTTCGTGCGCACCGTCCTGACAAGCTTTGGTATTGTTTCTCGCGCCAGATCAACGAAAGCAGCTGGACCAGAAGGTCACCGCCGCCGTCTTCGTCTCCGACGAGCCATTGGAGGCGAACCGAGAAGCTCCAACCACCCCTACTTCGCCACTGGACCCGCCGCGACTCCCTCTCCACTTCGGTACATTCGCCCTGTCCCCGCCCGTCCTAAATCGCGTAGAACAACCTTAGTCGACGCGTCGCCACCGTTGATCGAGGTCGCCGGAGCAACTCCGGTGAAAAACTGCCGCCCAGATTTGATCCTTTAGATCTGGACCGTCAGATCTCGATCTGACGGCTACTGTCTTATGACTTTTATCGAACCGGTACCGATAAATCAGAACGTGCCACGTCGATGCCCAGTCAGCAGCCACGTCGGAAATTGTTTTTCTTTTAATTTGATTAAATGGAAGTTTTGCAGAAAAGCCCTTGTCTATTCAAACTATCATATCTTTTTCTCTGTTTATCCAAATTCAAATATTTTTATATTTTTGGAAATCCCTCGACATGTAGAATATTTTAGATCTGCCAAAATTCAAATTTGACTAATTTTAATATATTCAAATTACAAATGGCAGATTTGAGTATATTTGTCATAACTTTAAATCTATAATTCCAAAAAATTGCAAATAAAATTGTTTTAGAAACTTTGGAATATTTGTAAATTGGTGCCACTGCTATAAAATATTTTTGAGTAAAATTTGAATGAATTCATAGTTATATATTTAATTTGAATAGTTTGAGTATTTTCAACATAACTATTAATAAAAATATTTTTTTTGACTAAGTCAGATTGCTATAAATTTAATTAAATGCCCCGTGTCTATTAACACTATTTATAAAATTATTTTATTAAAATTTAATCATAGAAAACTTTAATCTTATCATTATTCCTTTTATTATACTTTCCAAAAATAGAAATTAATTAAATTGCATTTATAAATTCATGCATATTTATAAAGAAATCACAAAAGTTATTTTGGTACTTTCTTGTGATTAAAAGTGCGTTTCATGCATAACTTATTTTATTATATAGTTATACTCCCCATAGGAAAACTCCTCCATTATTTTCTCTAAGTTAGGAATATTTTCAAACTTAGCATTTTGGTAAAGTGCTACACTTAGACACTTAGTAATTTTCAACATGGAGCTAGAAGACCAATGAAGGACTTAGCCAAAACAAGACTTCAGAAGTATCTCCAAGGAGTAGAAGCACTTAGAAGAAAGATCAAGAAGAAGTTCATGAAGACCAACCAGAAATATTTTCTAAGTCTTGCTCCCCCTTTCTTTCTTTTCTCCCTCCTTCTTCTGTTAGACTTCATGATGACTAAGTTAAATCCAAGACCAGCCTCGAGGATACAAGAACCACCAAGTCTGAAGATTTATCAAGTCTATCAAAACTTCAATCAAGACATCACAAAGGAGAATGTTACAAGTCTGGAGATGAAGCCTGGAAGACCAACTACATCATTCTTACTATCTTTTCCCTCTTTCCTAATCTTATCTTTCACTTTAGATATAAACGATTTTTGATCATGTTATTACCATCTTGAAGTTTGTTGGATCCTAGCGTCATAGTGAGATGAAGCGGCCTGGAAACTAACCTTACATGTCCACGTACATGAGACCTGTTCCACAATTTAAGTGGCTGACCGGGTGTCTGTCTCTCTCACTATAGTGAATATCCAATTTACAAAGAGTTGTTAATAATTGTTGATCACTTTAAAGAATAGAGTTAGTATTTTCTCTCAATAGTTATGCACATCATGACTAAGTCACTGAGTGCTTATTCAAGATGATTTATAACAAAGTATTTTGTCCAACCTATGACCTTAGTCCTTAGTCATTTTGACACACATTTTTGCTTTGCATTAACTTAAAAGAATTTCATGGCATGATATGCATGTCTAGTCCTTAGAAATATTTTGCACCTCATGCATAAACATATTTTCCTTAGAAGTTTATGAAACTTATTTGTTCACTATGTTTGTAAATGTATGTTTGATGATTGTTGATTGTTGTATTGTTGTTTGCTTATATTGTTTAGATTGAACGGAGAGCAAACGTTCGTTGTTGAAAAGAGTTTGTGAGCAAAGACATCATTCAAAGGCAAGTGGCACACCCCATAAACTTCCTACTATTTTCTATATGCATTACTTAGTGTATTTTTATATAAGCATGTGTAGGATAGTATTGCTATGCTAAACCTGTGTAGAATTCCTTATTCCTGTGTCTAGGTTCCTATGCAAAACTTAGTAGAATTATTGATGCTATGCAAATGATGTTTTGTGAAAATCTAATTCTACTAAGTTAAGAATGAAACACCTGGGTGGTAAAAAGGTTGTATGGTGGCGAAGTTGAGTGGATACTCAGGCCCATGTCTATGGTTCCTGGAGTACGTGCACTTGTGAACGGCCACCCAGGAACAGAGGAATCTGAAGAACTCCGAGTGACGATTGCTTCCAGTGCAGCCATTGCCATATGGGCTCTGGCTTGATCAATTATGTTGCGGAGACTCTCTCCGGCTTGACAAGCAGATGTAGGGGGATGTTTGGTGGAACAGGTCAAGCCAGAGTGGGAGGAAAAATGCTTCTGAAAGATCTCGTCTCATTATTCTCCTTTCCTTATCACAAATGGTGTGTCAAGAATAGTTGGGTTGAATGGGTACAATGGTGAACCTGCACAACCTCTGCAGAGTGTAAAACTAAGTACTTAGTCGTGTCCCCGGTACGGACAATTTGAGCAGCTGATCACGGACGTCAACGGAGGATTCCATCATTCCAACTTCAGAAATAAAACTTGATGGGTGAACAAGGGAAGATGAGATTTATGGTTTTCATGTCATACTTCTCTTGATTTGAATAAAGTGTTTTCCAAAGAGATAGGAAAAATTGGCTTTATGCAAAATAGCCTTGACTCCAAATATGCATATAGGCTATAGAGTTATTCCATTAAGTGTCCACCATAGTGTCACTTGCCAGACTCCATTTTTAATGGAATCTGATCCACGTTGTTGCAATATTTTTTTTTCTTATTGCAGACTGACCAGATGACGAGTGAGGTTTCGATTAAAGGTTTCGAGTCTACAACCAACATGTTTTTGCCTGTGGCAACATGAAGTTGTTGGAGACCCATTGCTATTGTATTTCCGTTGTGTACTTTTTCAATGCTAGCTTTATGCTATGCAACTTGTATCGAATATTTTGTAATTCTGAATCATCGATGTAATAAAATTGACGCTTTGTTGTGATATTACATCGTAAACTGTGTGTGCAAATGAATCGATCCAGGGATTTGCACTACACACAGGTATCTGCCTTATTTAAAGTGCATGTACGCTACAGGGGAGGCGCCGGCGGCAGGGCAGCGGCAACTGGGTGGGGAGACGACGTCGCCCAGGCTCCTCAAAGGTGGTGCCTCCGAGAACTCGCAAACATACGGAGCTTAACAACAACCCCCGGTCATTCAGATCCAGCTGAAATCGCAGGGGTAGAACTTATCTGGAATCCCGCTGGGCAACGGCGCCCGGCGGTATAGCTTTGGTGGAGAGAGGAGGCAAAACGGGCGGAGAAACAGCTCGGCCGGCCTGCTACAAATTTAATTGTATTTTCCATGAATTAATCCAATTAATATGCCTTGCTATATAAAGGGGGGAGGGGGTGTGCAAACTCCGTAGCTCCCCCATGTGGGACTAAACAAAGGAGAGGTGGGGGGGTGGCACACCCACCATGGGCTGGCCGAACCAGCCATGGGGCCCACCCCCTTTATTGGTGCGGCTCCCCCTAATGGGCCCCCAATTGGCCCATTAGGTGGGCTGCCCCTTTTCCTTTATTTTTAATTAATATTAAATTAATATAAAATACTATTAATTTATAATTAATATATTTACATATATTTAAATCTCCCGTGACTCCGAAACATTTTCCGAACCACCCGAACATCTTTCGGACATTCCTGGAACCCTTCCAGACCTTCCCGGAATTCCTTCCCGACCGCAGGAACTCTTTCCGGATCATTTCTCTCTCTCCAATAAAATCCTATATTATTCCAAAACCTTTCTCACGGTGTCGTTAAGACCTTAAGTTTGTTACGCTACGGTTCGAAAACACTCCAGACATGGTCGAGACACTCCGCTCACCAATGATCGCCAGGGATACCTGGATGCATGACGGCCCGTGTGCATTCTACGAATATCGTCGTTGAACCATAAACATGATATTCATTCCATTTGTTTCTGTGATACTACCTTGTCCGAGATATGACCGTAGACATCCGATGTCTTTGTTGTATCTCGTTACCGACAAGGTTATTAACTCGTCTGTGATATTACATCTCCATGACCTAGTCACAAGTTGCGCAACTATATAGATGCAATCTCACCGAGTGGGCCCAGAATATATTTCCATTACAAGAATGAACAAATCCCGCTCTTGATTCTTACGTCTCAATACTCTTTCGGGATACCCAAGATGGACACCGTTATTGTCATGCTAAATAAGACACAACGTTTGATGCTTTCAAACTACCCCTACGAAGTAGTAATAAGTATGGTCTCATGGTCTAAGGAATAAGCTATAATATTCTTATCTATTGCAAATGACAAACATCATAATACGATCTTATTGCAATACTTTGCGTATGTCCACCACCTTATTCAACTAACAAGATGACCCCATTGTCAACCGACGTCATTGTCCTTGATCGGGAATCTCGATCAACTGTTTCCCAATGGACTAGTTCATATAGAGGCTTACTAGGGACTCTGGTTGTCTATGTATCACACGTGTATTAATAATTCCGATTAATACAGTTACAGCATAATACACAAACCTATTATAAACTTATGAGATAATGCAATAAATACTACTTATTTATTTGCCTCTAGGGCATATCTCCTTCAGTCTCACACTTGCACTAAAGTACAAATAAACTAGCTGCATTTTACTTCATCAAAATCCTTATCAAATAAGCGTCATATCATAATACTTGCTTGTGGAAGAGTGTTACTTGACAATCTGTATAATACACAATTGTGCTTTCTTTTGCGATTCATTGATATCAACTTGCTTGATATCACCATGTTATCCAATAACATATATGCAAATACCGTAACTAAGTGAGACTTCTATTTCCCATTGCTTACTCTGATTCTGCTAACCGGATAACTGCCTTGAAAACACACTCAGTCATAGAGAGCTCCTTGTATCAATTACAACCTCGCGATATCTATATACTTTCACACCTATGTAGAAAACTTGACACTCCAATGTCAATCTAATAACTAATACACTTGTACTTCCAGTAAATTCTAAATTTACTTTTATAACTTTTCTTTTCCTTAAGAACATCGGTCATATTTCATCGAGCAGATAATGTGGTTTCTGTATGATGTCTAATATCACATAATAGACCAACATGTCATACAACCACTATTACCGTGTATCATTATTCTTAATGTTTAATTGGATTTCCAAGGACCATCCTTTGATTATATTCTGACTCCTCAGATATAATCCAAAACAACTCGACTAACTATTAAAAATTCTCGTCCTATTCCAAATAGACACTAACTTTCAAATAGTTTCACAACTTCATCTTTCTTATTAATTCTACTGGTACAATTCACGATGTGTCTTTTACACAAGATGAATTCGGCTCTCACTCAAATTATGTCTCCACACATTTGAGAACACAAGCTCCCACTCAAAAATACGTCCATACATATTCCGCCTGAGTAAACTAACTTTGACTCCCACTTAAATTCACAATTTATCTCGATATTTTGGTCACACCAAAATCATTGATCTCTTATCAATTCGAATTTCAATACAAACTACAATATTACATTAATACAAATCCCATAGACTCCAAGCATGTCTACATAAATGTAGTCAACTAATTTGATCTTGTCCAAGACACATTTCTTGACAAAATATGCTTTCACGTCTTTCTTATAGTTACATTTCTCATATAACACTTTATATGATGATTAAACAATCTTGTTCCTCTAATAAGAATTATAGCAACAATTAATCCTTTCAAATGTAACTTGGGTTTTTGGGCTGAAAAGCTTTTGTTCGTATTCTGATATTTTCTCAACTTTCTTTGTATTCATAAAGTGCACCTTGATCTGTCAACAAGATCTGAAACACTTAATATTATGTTGTGACCTGACAGCAATATTAAATATAACAACACTTATTCATAAGCTTCTTTCATGAAAACATTATGATCTTTACGAAGAGGATTGCAAGCAGAAAATAATTTTCTATTCTCCCTCACTCTTAATCACCAAATTTTCATTTCTAGACATATACCCTTTGGAACACCTTCCAATATTCTACTTTTATGAATATTGGTCTGGCACCTTATTTCAAGCTTCTAATTCCAATCCATAAATCATAATTCGAAAAATCATATTTTCCTCGGAATTACATTGACAACAAACCAAGTTTTGTTTCTATTGGATTTTGGAATACACTCCCATCCAATTCGAGCAATATATAAAGAACTATTCGTGTATATTCTGAATTATCGTATAATCATATACATGACGACACTATTGTCAATCACACGAATTCTCGTTGAGAAAAATATCTATTTTCTAAATTGGACATCGACTATAATGTTTCGAACATATTAAGAGATTCTAAGACAGATTCTGACAAACCACACTTTATCTAAAATAGAGTATGCTTATAATACCTCACATATCACCATATATGATATTATAATATTGTGAAACGAATTCCCACAAGTCTTTTGTGCTGAAACCATAATTCAGAAATATTGTCCTTTGATCGAATCTTGTGAATACAATATTCACTATTCTTTCTTCTAAAAAACCCCATTTGATCTCTTATCAAATTAATTTTAGACTCATGATTTATTATGCAAATACACTTATTCACCCATAATCATAAAAGAATTCGGATCAAGTAAAGTACACCATGTAATCTTTCGTATTGACACTTCAATAATACATTTCAAACTTAATCAATTCAGCACTCGAAATACTTAAATGGACCAAAAATATCCATTACTTCTTTCATCGCCTTTATGACTAAATTCGATGGTGTTTGTTCTAGTAACAAAATATTTTATTCCTTGGACACATAATTTTATCATTCCCGTTATTATAAATGTATATCATACGCATAATGTAATTGAGATGTGATACAAATTATTCATAATATAAAACAACTACTTTGTTTCATAACATAAAACAACTGATTTGTTCTATATGAATAACTCTGTCTTGTAACATTAAAGACACCAAACTAGATCACACTCTCACTATTACAAAATGTCTTATCAAAAACTATTGATGATAACTAATATGATATCTCGAGGGCGTAAACACTACTGGCCATTAACTTGCCACCACTTGTCCACTGTCACGTCACCCATCGCCGCATACTTGTGAGAATCAGGGACTGTTTCATAAACAGAACAAGTATCAAATACTTTTCACCAAGTATGAGAAGAATACATTTATATCTTCGTATATCAAATATACACGTAGCGTCGAAGAACTCTTCTTCGATGGAATCAACTTTTAGAGATTCGAACTTGTTCACGAACGTGAAGAAGCTCATCGTGTCTCTATAGCATATTCACGTACATGCTCTTCATAGCTAGAAGGCAAAGCACAATCTCTATTGCACTAGAGTTCGCTATCTAGAAATCGTAGATATTCGTAAGCCTGAAGTAGATGTCATACAACTTCTTCAAATGAGTCTCTAGACATGTATGCTCCCCATGTGAATGATCCGGAACTTTCTAAGCTGCCTGATATGCTCAAGACTCAATTCATCTTTGAAGTGTCCTTTGATCATATCAATCACGACATATGGCTCCATGTGTTGAAACAACTTTCAACTCTGGTGCTAGGCATACGCTCATGACAACCTCCACTTCTATGAAAATATCATGATGCTTACGGAACTCGTCATCTTCCTCCTTGCTAGCAGAATCATCTGGTCTATCTCCTAACTAATGTTCTAGGACATATAGGATGTTTGTTGTGTTGGAGAATGTTTCTAAAACCAGTGTACCAGCTGATGAAGTTGGACCCGTCGACTTCTAAGGTAGAATCCGGGCTCTTGAGGAAGTAACCGAAGTATAGTTGCGTAGTCTACAGATGTGATCGCAAAAGAGTTAAGGTAAAGTTTATAATATATGTGAGTTTTAGTTTATAATCATATTATCAAACACACTCCACTAAAATTATTATCCCTAAAATAATAATAGAGATCACACGACCCCTATCCACCATACCACCCCCAATCGTCACGACCGGCGGCACAGCTTCAAAGCTGGACATAAAATGTCGATCACAACAACTCTGTGACTCATGCTCGATCTTTTGATCTTCCCGTATTCCGAGGCCATATCTGCATATGTTAGACTCGCCAATCAAACCTCTAAGACCCTGCGCGTGCAACATGGCTTATAACCACTGTATGCGAACGACGATATGTCTAACACCCGATCATCACGGCCTGCCTCATAACGTAGAACTTCTTGGTGGTGCGCAACGAGGGAGAATACAATTTTTGGTATTTATTAGGGATCATCCTATTCATGATGCTACCGTTGTATATCTAGCATATAAGCAATCAATAGGATGCACACACAACATCACACAATCAAATGATGCAATGAAGTGCGATGTGACATGGTCGATGCGCCTGGACCTTCATGGCGCCATGTGCCTGGCCCCGACGCCCCAGCATAGCTCCGAGTCTACGGAGCCCTCCATTGCCTTCGACAGTACGAGTAATATTAAACTTACCGTAACCATGTCACATAAAATAACGCCTCTGCAAAACAAAGTTAGACGCCTCTAGCTTTATTTGGTTTTGCAAGTTTTACGTGGCATATAGGCTTATTCGTAAGAGAATCGCTTCCCTACCTACGAACTTTGTACCACAACGTCGATCGTATAATTGCATGTTTAAGCATCTCTTTCGGGCCCTCCATTGAAAATGCTTTGCCGACTAAAGAGAGAGAAACAGACAGCCGCCAGCCAGAGATACGGTGCAAGCCGTGTGTCAGTAGTGGAACCAGTCTCGCGTAAGCGTAAGCGTAAAGTCGGTCCGGGCCGCTTCATCAACTTAATACCGAAGGCATTGCAAGTGCACGCTAGAGGGTAGCACATATGAGAAAGACGTCCTAATTCAATATGAGTTCTAACCGTACCAGCAGTACTACGTATAGATCGGCTCTGATACCACTAACGGGGTTCCGGTGCAAAAAACAATAATTTTCTAGCGTATGAAACCCTAACTAGCCAGGATCTATCTATCTAGTACAGGTGATAACGGTGACGGAACGTGTTACATTACCTCCATATAGACCGATAGCGGGGATTACGCTCCCGCACAAGCGTTGACGATGAAGTCGTATGTAGCCGACCTCGAGGTCGAGGAGAACTTGCCGCGACGATGTAGACGACGACGTCGTGGTGTCGACGATGACCTGCGTCGACGGACGTCGGGCGGAAGATGGCGTGGCGCCGGCGACTGGGGGGGGGGGGGAGGCGCCGGCGGCATGGCAGCGGCAGCTGGGTGAGCGAGACGACGTCGCCCAGGCGGCCTGCTACAAATTTAATTGTATTTTCCATGAATTAATCCAATTAATATGCCTTGCTATATAAAGGGGGGAGGGGTGTGCAAACTCCCTAGATCCCCCATGTGGGACTAAACAAAGGAGAGGTGGGGGGTGGCGCACCCACCATGGGGCCCACCCCCTTTATTGGTGCGGCTCCCCCTAATGGGCCTCAATTGGCACATTAGGTGGGCTGCCCCTTTTTCCTTCATTTTTAATTAATATTAAATCAATATAAAATACTATTAATTCATAATTAATATATTTACATATAATTAAATCTCCCGTGACTCCGAAATATTTTCCGAACCACCCGAACATCTTTCGTACATTCCTAGAACTTTCCCAGAACTCCTTCCGGACCATCGGAACTCTTTCTGGATCATCTCTCTCTCTCCAATAAAATCCTATATTATTCCAGAACCTTTCTTACGGTGTCGTTAAGAACTTAAGTTTGTTACGCTACGGTTCGAGAACACTCCAGACATGGTCGAGACACTCCGCTCACCAATGACTGCCAGGGATACCTGGATGCATATGACGACCCCTGTGCATTCTACGAATATCGTCCTTGAACCATAAACATGATATTCATTCACTTTGTTTCTGCGATACTACCTTGTCCGAGATATGATCTGTAAAGGCCCTCCTTATTATAAGGTAGCGACCTCCTGTGTATAGTGCTAGTCCCTGGATCGACTTGCTAGCACACACAGTTTAAGATGAAATACCATAACATTGCATCAATATTCATTACACGATGATCCAAAATTAAAAGGGGTTCGATACAAGGTGCATAGCTCATGGCTAGCTCAAACCGAAATAAACACACAGCGGAAAGCAAATGGATAAGTGAGCTCCATCTTTATCATGTGCCACAGGCAAGGCATGTTGGTTGGAGACTCGCGACCCTAACAATCCTTACTCCTCGTCTGAGGGTCCTGCAATGGTGAGTTGCAGCCCGAACTATATTGGGTCAGCACAATTGAATTGTGGTGGCAAGATGACACTTTGTAATTAAAATTACTAAGACTATATCTACATGCATATTTGGCTCGGTGGAGTTTCAGGCTGATTTGCATAAAGCCAGTTTTGTCCTATCATTTATAAAACAACTTTTCATCTTAGACAAAGAGTACCACTGATAGAAAACAGTGAACGCCTTTGACAACAAAGAGTACCACCGATAGAAAACGGTGAACAACTTTGAAAACTACTCACAACGAGCACCACCGATAGAAAGCGGTGAGCTCTCCCAAACCCTTGTTCACCCATTAAATTTTATTATAGAAATTGGGATGAGGAGATCTTCAACATCTGCCCTGTCTAGTTGCTCAAATGTCCGTAACCGGGGACACGGCTAAGTATACTTAGTTTTAAACTCTCGAGAGGGTGTGCACTTTCACCACAAGACCCAATCATTCCCTCGTCCATGTCAACCAATTATGAAATGGAAAAGGGAAGACCGAGACGAGACCTTTCCGAAGTAATTCCCCGAGTCACAACGCGTGACCCGAACCAACCTATCATCCCCCTACATCTGCTGGTCACGACGGATCGGGGTCTCACAACATGTATGGTCAAGACAGAGCCCATTTGACAAGTGGTTGCACTAGAAGCCACTAAACAAGGTGTGCCTACAATCTCTTTAAGCCTGGGTGACTTTCCACATTTGTGCGCTTCCACCAAGGGTAATTACCATAGACATGAACCATAGACATGGACCCCCTGAGTAGCCACCCACCATGGTTCTCCAACCAGCACCCAGGTAGTTCATTAATTGACTTCATTAATTTTTCACTATCCAACTAGTCAAAACATTTTTCATTGCTTGGCTAAGCATCCTACTAAGTGTTCTTGCTACTAAGCTCAGGGTGGGGGATAGCTATACACTACATAGGAGCATAGCATAATATAGTAACTTCACACAACTCCTAACATGCATACTACAGAAAAACACTACTATGCATATAGTGAAAATAATAGGTGGTTTATGAGTGTCACTTGCCTTTTGGAAGTTGTCGTTTCTCACACTCTTTTCAAAGAATACCGTTTCACTTCGTTCAATCTAAACGATGAAAGTGTAATACAATAAACAACAATTCAACAAACACATAACGCAAAAATCAAACATCACAATAATGTGTTCCACATTAGTTGTTTTAGTTCATTTATTTTATTGTCAGGTCTTATCACATAATTCAATTACCAAAAGAATCAATGTGATAGGACTTAGGGTTTGCTGGTTGTGCTCAGGGGATGGTCCAGAATTTAACTTGTACATTTCAATTTTGAATAGGTATGAATATTATTTCAATATTGAAATGTTTGGTCATGTTCAAAATAATTGCACTATACTTTTATCAAAGGAAAATAATAACAGTTCCAAACTATGGTTGTGATTTAAGGAAGACACAAGATTTTAATCAACTTCACATGTTTATGAATGACATGGATCTAATGAAGTTTAGCTTTGGCTCCTCAAAGACTATAGTTATTTTAGTGACATTTTGCAGAAGATTTCACATTAAAAATAATTTGTGGAATTTAAGTTATATCTAATTTACACAAGTTATATCTCTGATTTATAAAACCATATTTAATTAGACAAAATCATTTCTAGTAGTAGCATCATGTTATACTAGTTGAAAGGTTTGTAGAAATATTTAATTTGCATTTTTTTTTAGGATCCATGAATTTATATTTATGTCAAATTTACCTAATTCTTCCATTTGAAATTTCAATACATATAATCTTGAAATCTAATAGGTTTTAAACATATATTTACAAGTTTATATTTCAAAAGTGATTGAGTAGGCTTAGTTTTGTTACCTCTGGTCAAAAGATAATACTTGTGTTATTTTTGTAAAAGAAACAATTTATTAAGGTTAATATAATTTAAACTATGTTATGAACATAAAATTAGGGTTTCTGATTTTAAATGGAAATGACATTGCTAAAATAAATTTTAACAGTGCAACATTATTAGACAGATCCTAAGTTTCCCAAAACTATTTTATTTGAAATTTTTGGACTTATGGATTTGAACCTTGGTCAAATTTACTCAAATCTTCCATTTGAAATTTGAATAAATTTTAACTAGTCAAATTTGAAATTTAACAATACCAAAAGATTCTACGTGTCAAGGGCTTTCCAATGGTATAAAGTTTGTCAAATTTGGATGTGTGGTTTAAAAGATATGATGGTTTGAATTACTAGGGGCTTTACTGCAAAACTACCAATTTATTTCTATTCGGAAAATAATCCAAAAAAGGCTGGGTGACGTGGCGTGATGTGGTTGGCTGGATTCGGCCGGTTAAGTGATTTAATCAGTACCGTACGATCAAGATCGGACGGCTCATATCAGGGGATACCTCTTCGCCTCGTCCCTCTAATCTTGGCCGTAGAGGATGGATCGGACGGCTCACGGTGGTTGACCAGAATCGAGCGGCGGAACCTCGCCGGAGAATGGGGGTGCGGCGGCCGGCGGCTCTGGCGGAGGCGTTCTCCTCGCTCCCGTAGTTCTACGGCTTAAGGGAGATGACGGGGAGGCGCGGATCTCCGCGGGGAAGAAGATGGCGGCGTCCACGTCTTCCAATGCTTCCCGGAGCGATGTGGCACACGAGCGGAGGCGCGGTTCTCCGGTGGACTTCGACTCGCCGATGAAGTCGAGGTTACGGCTGCGTAAAATTCTGAAAAAGAGGTCAGGAGGATGCGGTGCGACGAAGGGGAGAAGTAGTGGGGGTCTCGGTCTCGGGCGAGTACCAACCTTGCCGGAAGAGAGGAACTCGCGGCGGCGGCGGTGTGGACTCCGGCGACGAATTTCGTTGGCCTGGAGGCACGGTTCGGGGGTGACGGAGAGGGGAAAAGGGGAGGGTGTGATGTACTATTAGTAGGGAGTCTCGAGTGAGGCGGGGGAGGCCGGGGGCGTGCGGAGTGGGGCGAGGTCGTGCTCCGGTCGTGGGCGTCGTTGGCAGTTGGAGGAGGAAGAAGCTGACCAGTTGGGCCCGCTGGTCGGTGGGAGAGAGGAGAGGGAAGGCCGGGCGGGCTGGTGTTGGGCCGTTACGCGCTGCACGTGCGGCTGGTGAGTACGGGCTCGGCCCATTTGCCTTGTTTTTTTTGTTTTTGTTCTTCTTCTTGTTTTCCTTTTCTGTTTTTCTTATTTCTTTTGTATCTTTTGTTTTATCTTTCCAAATTAAGTCACACTAGTTTCTAAATTTTTCTAAAAATCATATCTATCAGTTAAAACAGTCATAAAAATATTTTGATTACTTTTCAAAATTGACAATTTGAAATATTGATTAGATGTCAATTTGACACTATTTGCATAATTTAAAATAAAATTTTAAGAAAAGGATTTCTACCATAAGGGAATCAAAAAGGATATCACAATACCTATGTTTAAAATAATATATTCAAAACCATTTTCAAAATCATATACTTGAGTCAAATCTATATTTAGAAATAGGAAAATATTCTAAATAGTTTTATGACATTAAAATATTGACCTAGGGTTTATTAAGAATTCCAAATGTAATGTTTTTGAATTAATAACATATACGAAACATTTTGAAATGGGCATACCTAAAATAATTGAAGGTACTTTATAAATATGGTATTAGGATTAAATGAGTATTTATGATATCTATTTAAAGTTCAACACTTAAGTTTGAAATAAAGTTTACTTGATTCAATTAATATCATAATACATTTGAATAATTCATATAATCCTTTTTGTTTGATCTTCTTGGTCAAAAGTGATTTATGGTTAATAATAAATAAAAGTTTTAAATTTTAGTGATTTTTAAACATTCCAAAATTTTGGGATGTTACATGATCGTAGACATCCGATGACTTTGTTATATCTCGTTACCGACAAGGTTATTAACTCGTCTCTGATGTTACATCTCCATGACCTAGTCATAAGCTGCGCAACTATATAGATGCAATCTCACCGAGTGGGTCCAGTGTATCTTTCCATTACAAGAATGAACAAATCCCGCTCTTGATCCGTACGTCTCAATACTCTTTCGGGATACCCAAGATGGACACCGTTATTGTCATGCGAAATAAGACACAACCTTTGATGCTCTCAAAGTACCCCTATGAAGTAGTAATAAGTACGGTCTCACGGTTTAAGGAATAAGCTATCATAATCTTATCTATTGCAAATGACAAACATCATAATACGATCTTATTGCAATACTTTGCGTATGTCCATCACCTTATTCAACTAATAAGATGACCCCATTGTCAACCGACGTCATTGTCCTTGATCTGGAATCTCGATCAACTGTTGCCCAATGGACTAGTTGATATAGAGGCTTACTAGGGACTCTGGTTGTCTATGTATCACACGTGTATTAATAATTCTGATTAATACAGTTACAACATAATACACAAACCTATTATAAACTTATCAGATAATGCAATAAATACTATTTATTTATTTGCCTCTAGGGCATATCTCCTTCAAGCTCCCCCGGGAGCTTAGATAAAGAAGGGCACCCCTGGCCTTTTAATTAACCAATTAATTCCCTTATTTCTCCTCGATTTCGTGATTCCCTTTGTCGGAGTTGCGTCGAGGAGGATGAGGGGATCTCTCCACCATATCCCGTTGCCGCGCTGCTGGTGTTCCGGTCCAAGTCTTCCGCTGCTCGTCCTGGACTGGAGTTTCGGAGGTCGTCGTCTCCACCGTATGTGTGTAGTGCTCTACGAGGTGCTGCGCTAGCGGTGCTCGGAGGCCTACTTTCTCCACCTGACCTCGAGGTCATCTTCGTCGTCTTCGTCGCGCCGAGTTCTTCGCGACCTAGAGGTCGGCTACGTCGTCTTCGTCGCCAACGCTTGTGCGGGAGCGTAATCCCCGTTTTTCAGTCTACAAGGGTATGTATTCCGATCTCCGTTGTACTTCTAAATCTGCATAGTATAGATCTTGGCTAGTTTAAGGATACCGCTGCTAGGATTATTTTTGTTTTATGTATGCGTTCCCCTTCAGGTTGCTATATTAATATAGCGGGGAGTAAGCCTGTTTCGAGAGAGTGAGGCATGTGTGAAGATAGCAGAACGTATGCTGCCACAGTTGCCGCAACAAGGCCACGAGCACCAATAATTTTTCACAAGCTCTCGGATGTGCACCACCAGCAAGTTGACTATCGGCATTGACCCTTGGCTAGAGAAGACAAGGCGACCCGCTGCATTGACATCACCGTGAGGGGAGAAGGCGGAGGCGTCGGAGCTGATCTCACCCGAGCCACCACCACAATGTCTCCTCCAAACAAATCCGATGACAACAACTCGTACACATCCCAAGATCTGACTCAATGAGAGGGAAAGGTAGATCCGAAGAGAGCACATTTGATCATGAGTGATCCCGAATAGGACGGCCCGGAGCATGTGCTGCCAATGAGCGACCGCATGCGATCTAAGGCAGTCGGCCACTGTGACCTCCTTCGGAAGAGGGTGGATGGTGATTTCTGGCCGTAATCTCCAGGGAAAGCGCGGTCGTGGCCGAAGCGGCGGGTTCTGGCGTGCACCTATTTCGATCCCGATGAGCACCGGCAGTTAGAGAGGCATGATACTCATATTGGTTAGAGTCGGCGACAATCAGAGGCATGGAACAAAGAGGAAGAAGCAGCATTGCGCGTCGCGGAAAGAGGATTTGAGGAGACGTGGGTGCAAAAGCCGGCGATTACGGGGAGAACTTGTAGCGAAAGGTACGCAGAATTTTAGTAAATCGACTTGCGTGATTAGGGGGCGTGGGACAATGGGAGGTGATGGACGGACGAAAAGTAATGCCATGGTTGGTCGACAGGCTAGGTAGAAAGAGGAACCAAAGTTTTCTTTTAGATAGGAGATGAAAAAGGGCATTTTGATCAAACCTAGGTAGAACTATTTTTAAATCTAACTGCTGACCTCTACACCAATGTTTTTTTAAGTATTACCGGGGGAGGGGAGAACCCCTCCACCTGAATTTTCCATTTAATCTTGATTCCCCGGTTTTCTTCCTGGCTCAGACTCCTTGTCTGGACCATGCCCAAGTATACAAGCGGGAGATAGAGAGAGGGGGACCACCGCAGCAAATGGGACATCAATGGCGCGCGCGCACACACACACAAACACAAAAGCAGGTTATCCAGGGGTGAAGGAGGCGAGCCATGCTTCTGCTTCATGATGGAGCTCAGGCGAGAGTCGTGGCTTCCACAGGATGGCATCGTCTCTACACCAATGTCAATTGGACCGATGTCATTTAGTTCGGCGTCAAGAGATTCCAGCGCCGAACTAGGGTTGTTGCGAAGGAGCATGGCACCCACGTCTTCAACTTCTCTGATGCTCAAATCTCTTGACGCCGACCTGCACAACGTCGGCGCCATTAACATTGCTGGTGAGCCCAACGGCCATATTTGAAAATAGTTTTTGAAACATACTAGATTTAGCATTAGTTTGGTAAAAAGGCTATTTTTTACAACAACAAAAAACCCTAGCTAGAGGGTATCGTGAAATGAAGATTCGAAAAAAAACACTCTTTTGGACCCAACTATACTTGTCGATATTTCTTAGTAACACTTGAAAAAAATGTGCACAACAAAATCTCCACAACAAGAATCATTTCTGATTACATTACCCACTACATAGTCAATTATAATAGTTATAAGAAAGTAGCAGTTCATTTCAATATAGGTAATAGGCTAATAATCGGCATGTCCATTTGTCAAAGGCGCTTGGGAAAGTAGCTCAGCAGGCCGTAACTGACTTACCACCCAATAACTCAAACCCTAGCTAGGTTCGAGGAAAAATAAATTGTTGCCTTAATGTTGCTTGAAAGCCTTGGACCATTGCTCGTCGCTTCGCCTCTAAGGACTAGATCATATCGTGTTGACTTGTCCCTTTTTTGTCTTTTCATTTTAGGAATAGTTAATAACTCCTAATAGTTGGATCCAAACATTAAAAACCTCATCAAAACATACTGACAACATGTAACCGCCTTCATTTTTCTCGACGATAAATTTATGTTTAGAGGGGTCATGATCGGAGATGGGGCAGGATAGCACATAAGAGTTAGTGATTTCGATGCCAAGCACCGTTCGGTAAGGACCCTGCTCGTGTGTGTGGCGCGGCTTTGGATTGTCAATTCGCCATGAAGGCCCTATACCTTCTAGCGATAACTATTGCGGTTGCGAAGAAGGTGTGCAATTTCTGTCACAGGAAGGATAACGGCGGAGGCCATTGATGTCTGGCATGGAGCAAAATTTGTTCCCCAAATATAGTGTGGAGGGGAGGGGGGACTAGCTATACCAAACTTGCAATACCTAAACAACATTCTCAGAGTGATATGGATTTGTTTGAAAAGAACCAACGAGGATAAACCATGGGGGGGAGGGGGGGGCAAACATCCAGGTCCCAAGAGATGATAAGTCATATGTGGGGGACGAATGTGCTACCTTCTTCTGGATGGACAAATAGTTTGAAGGGTTTAGAATCAAGAGTCGTTTCCGACACTAAGGGCATCTCCAGTCGCCCCCCTCCCCCCCCCCCCCCCCCAGCGCCCCCCAGAAGGCCTTTTCAGCGTCGGCGCAGGCAAATAGCGCCGTTTTTTCACCAGCCGCCCCCCCCCCCCCCCCCCCCCCAGAAGCCCAGTTAGCGCCGTTTCGGCGGAAAATAGCGCCGGCGCTCCCAGGCGAAACCCAGCCCACCGAGTTCCGCCTGGGGGGGGGGGGGGGGCGGGGGGCGAATTGGCACGAAACACGACGCGGGCCAGCACTGTCAGCGACGCGGGAGAAAATGGCGCCAACAGAAACCGCTTGTGCTCGTCTTCTCGTTTCCCGCGTCGGTCAAAGGCTGCCGGAGTAATGGTGTGGCGGCCGGCCAGTGAGCTCCCCCAGTCAAAGGCTGCCGGAGTAATGGTGTGGCGTGTTCACGCGGCGCACAGTTATGGCCACCCACCGCCGCCCCTTCGTCTGGCCGCGCCGCTATAAAATCCCCCCGAGCCTCGCCGCCCATCGCCATTCTCTCGCCGCCTCTGCCTCACATCTCGCCCCTCTCCTCCACACCGTAAGAGCCCCCTCCGCGAACGGCTGGGTCCGCTGCCACCTCCACAAGGAGGAGGCATGGGCGCTGTACCGCGCGGGCTACCCATGCCCGCCGGACATGCGCGTCCCCAGCGTCCCCTCCGGCTAGCCGGGGTGGCAGCTCAGCGTCGGGGGCATCCCCGTGCCCCCAGTCCCTACCAGCGAGCAGTACTGGGCTGCCATCGAGGAGGTTCGGGTTTCCCTCACCCCGTCCCAGGCCAGCGAACGCCGCTGGAGAGCGGTCGGCAACGACGGCTTCTGGCCGGAATACTTTCGGCGTCGCCACGACGAGGACGTCGCCGACCGCGGGAGGAACGGCCCGGTTGATGGGCGCTGCAACTCCACCGGCCGCAAGCGGTGGTGGGGCGGCGAGAACAGGACCCTTCCATGGGTCCTGGACTACATCGAGCGCGGCAACGAGCCGTGGCTGACGATGCCGCCGCGTTCGTTGATGCCGCGCCGGATGGGCGTGGGCTCCTCTGGCTCCTCCTCCGGGCCGTCGCTCGCCGACACCAGGTAGGTCAATCTCTCCCCTCCGCTGGCGGAGGCGTTCTACGCCTCCCTCACCCCTCCTCTCCTCAACTCCGGGCGCCCTCACAGCGGCACCCTGCGCATCAGTGAGCCCTGCGACACTGCCACTCGCCGTGCAGCAACTCCCCCGCACCGCGTCAGGCCCAAGCGCGAGCCATCACCGGAGGAGGAGTGGCTCGGCCTGAAGGAGACCCAAGAAGCCTCCTTCAACACGGTGCATCTGGCGGATCCGGCGTTCGCCGAGGAGTGGAGCCTCGGCGAGTACACCTCGCAGGAGCTAGAGCGCCAGCGTCAGCTCCTCGCCGAGGTGGAGGCGAACCGCGCCCGCGCCGCATCCCTCCCCCCCCCCCCCCCCCCCCCCCCCGCGCCACCCGTGGAGATTCGTACGTCATCCTCGACGCCGACAGCCAGGAGGAGGAGGAGCCGCCACGGATCCTGCAGCACAGCAGGTGGTTCCACGACGACGATGGCGCAGGCGATCGCCGCCAGACTCGGCATGCTCGACTAGATCGTCCTTTTTTATATTTAGTTTTAATTTTTACAATCGGCGAGTTTAAATCTCTGT
This sequence comes from Poa annua, assembly GCA_026929855.1. Taxonomy (NCBI): domain Eukaryota; kingdom Viridiplantae; phylum Streptophyta; class Magnoliopsida; order Poales; family Poaceae; genus Poa; species Poa annua. The sequence goes on from CM049427.1 coordinate 15,719,106, forward strand.
AATCGCCTATGTGTGCCTAAAAAACAATGAAATCGTCTCTGTTTGCGCCTATTTTGAATGAAATCGACTCTGTTTGTGCCTATTTTATGTTTACGGCGTTTTTGAATTTCGTGGGCCGAATCTTGGGCTGGGGAACGACTGGAAACCGCTCCCCTCAAGTTTCAGAATAGCGTCGTTTAGCGCCGCGGCGGGCGCAATTCGCCGGTGTTTTGGACCCTGGGGGGCCGAACGACTGGAGATGCCCTAAGAATATCGTGTCTAGAGGAAGATCATGGAGTGACCCTATGTCGTTAAGGTGTGTCGTGGAGAGTGGGTCTTTGACATGAGGCAGGACTTGTCTAAGGCCGATATTGGATAGTTCTTCACCTTATGTACGTGGAGCTTTTGGAGGACGCCAATAACTTGAGTGGTGTCGAGAGAGGGATGGAGCCTACTCCATGAGATCAGCATAGGGCACGTTCTTCGCTAGCATGACGGGCGACCCGAAAAAAGATAAGAGTGGTGTTGTAGCTTAAATTCTTTGCTTGGTTTGTTGCAAAGAATAGATGTGGAAGGGAGACTCTGTGGTAGGAGTGGTCGTTTCCGAGTAAACTGTGTAGGTAGAGCATTGGCCTACTTACTTTTGGTTACTTGTTGCTGTCTGCCTAGTGCCTACATACATGTGGACCGGCTGTATAGCCTTTTCTATCTATGAAAATATGAAAATAATACCTTTTGTCCATGGCGCATTCTTGAAAAAAGACATGTATATTATGATTTTAATCTTGTTTATGCACCAGCCCTGATCGTCGGGGATAAATATGAGCCAAATTCACGTCCGAGAGGATTTTACGATGGATCAACGTTAATTTAATATTTAGATTCTGATGCTGTTTCTAATGAATTTTGTCAAACTTGCAATTTGACCCTTGAACAAAGTTAGACGCCTTACATTTTTTTAGGAAAGAGGAGAGTACTATATTGCTAACTGTACTGTATACAAGGACTGGAAAAAAGCTTCCTATAGTTTATTACCAGTAACAATACACAATTGAATCAATCCAGGAGTGAGTGGCCAACAATCACCGTGCTTGCCTGTCTCTACACACAACGTGCCGGCCGGCCGGTGAGCCTCGCTACTCCTCAGGAGCTGCCATCCATTTCGTCGGCATGAAGATTGAAAATCAGATCATCCCCAAAAGTCACAATCTCTCTACAAGAACCGTCTTCGCCGAGCACAAATTAGTCTCCAAGTAGAAGGAGAAGCACGCACTACCGAGCTCCTCCATCCTCAAGACATCCTCAACGCCTCCCTGAACCCGATGCTGAAGCTGTTCTGCAACCCGGCCCCGGACTTCTTGGGCAGCCCCAGCGTGGGCTTCTGCATCATCGCCACGAACTCGCTGTAGTCTATCCGGCCGTCCTGCCAGAAACAAAGAACAACAAACAATATCATCAGCACTTCGGTGGCCAGAATTCAGATTCGATTTCGATGACAACACCCTGAAGGCTGAATAAGAAAAAAGAGGCGTACGTTGTCCTGGTCGACTTCTCTGATCATGTCGTCGAGGTGGATGGAGTCGCCGCCGAGGCCGAACTCCTCGCAGGCGAGCTGCAGCTCGTCGGGGGTGATGTAGCCGCTGCCGTCCTTGTCGAAGTAGTTGAACGCCGCGAACAGGTGGTCCTCCCGCTCCACCTTGTTCAGGTGAAGTGTCGCCGCGATGAACTCGCCGTAGTCGATCGTGCCGCTGTTGTCAACGTCAGCCTGCCAGTCCCCATTTTTCATACTTGTCAGCCACCGCACGAACGCACTGACATTGTTCAGATAAGAAGACTGAGAATGTTCAGAGACTTACTGCTTGCATGAGCGCGTAGATCTCGGATTCCTGCAGGTTGGCGCCCACTTTCTTCAGCCCGACCTTGAGCTCTTCGTACGTGATTTGGCCGCTGTTGTCCGAGTCAATCATCTTGAACATCTCCTTCAGGCCGGCGATCTCGTCCTCGGACAAGTTCTCTGCAATCACCTGGAACAGATACATGCATGTCAGATTGTCAGGACAAGTAATCTGCTTGGTTTCATGGTGGACGTATCTGGCATACGGTTAAGCTCCAAATGGCACTATGGCTTGGTAGATGAGTACAAAGGGAAGATGACAACTTAGAGGGAGAGACATGAAGAAAACACTGTTCTTGCTTACCCTGAGAGCCATCTTTTTCAGTTTGTTCATGGCCGAGAATTGCTTCATACGGGACAGAACGGCAGAATCCAGAGGCTTGTCAGGAGCCAAACCACCAACCTGTACCCATGGATGCCCTGAAACAATGGTGATAACCCCAATCCTCAGCAATGCAATTCACTAAAGAGTATTGATCATGGCCTGTACTTCTGGAAGAACTACAGTGTATTTGGAAATGTGAGGGGAAATTTAGTGACTTACGCAAAACTTCGTGTGCGGTTAATCTCTTTTTGGGGTCCCTGAGAAGCATTCTCCTCACGAGATCTTTGGCACCTTCAGAGATACTAGGCCATGGTTCTGACTGGAAGTCAAGTTTCCCATGTAAAACCTCTTCAAATATACCCTGCTCGTTCTCTGATCCACAAAAGCAAAGGCTACAATCAGACCAACTGAGAAAAACACATTTTGTACAGATATAATTGAGTCCCTTTTGTTCCCTCAAAAAACCGTGTGCGTACTTTTGTGTCAAAGAAACTGAACAAAATGCTCACCTGCCCAAAATGGCGGGACACCACACAACAGGATGTAGATGATCACACCGGCACTCCAAACGTCCGCCTCCGGGCCATATTTTTTCTTTAGAACTTCCGGCGCGACATAGTAAGGACTTCCGACAACGTCAGTGAATATTTGGCCTGGAATAGGATCGCACATTAGTCGAGATTAATTACAGTCGAGAATGTTCCAAATTTATGGATGCGATGCAGCCTGCACGATGATAAAGATTGCTACCAAGCTGTCTGTGGTTACAGTAGAATGCTAAAGAAATTCTGGAAAGCAATGTTGGTTACTATCTGAAGCTATTGTTGGACACAGCACATTGCTAAGGATTTACTGCATGCTCAAGATTGACCGTCAGTATCATGCTTTATGCCCAATCACAATAGCCATATCCAACAAGTTACTAGTCACATCAATCAATATGGATGGGATGCGAGCATGTGTCTAATCGAATTATGGATCAAATCAAGGAACAGAAATACAGGATCTCATGTGGATGAAAAAAAAAATGAAGCAACTCACCAGGCCTAAAGAAGACGGAGAGACCAAAGTCGATGGTCTTGAGCGCGGCCTCCTCTGTCTGATCAGCAAACAAGAAGTTCTCTGGCTTGAGATCCCGGTGCATGACCCCCATGGAGTGGCAGACCTCGACGACGCCGACGATGACCCTGGCGAGCTCGGCGGCCTTCCTCTCGGTGTAGTGCCCCTTCTGCACGATCCTGTCGAAGAGCTCCCCGCCCGCGCAGAGCTCCATGACGAGGTGCACGGCGACGGCGTCCTCGTAGGCGCCCCGGATGGAGATCACGTTGGGGTGGCCCGCCAGGTGGTACATTATCTGGATCTCCCGGCGGACGTCCTCCACGTCGTCGTCGGTGACGAGCTTCCGCTTGAGGATGGACTTGCAGGCGAACTCCTTGCCGCTGCTCCGCTCCACGCACAGGTAGGTGGTGCCGAACTGGCCCTGCCCCAGGCGGCGGCCCAGGCTGTACTTCTCCTTGACGCTCTCCGTCTTGCGCTTGAGCACGGAGCCGACGAGCAGGCCCGCGCTGGACACGCGCTTCACGGGCGGCGCCTTGGGCCGGTGCGACGCCGGCTGCCTGGCGCCGGCGGACTCGCCGGAGCTGGTGTCGGTGGAGTCTGCGGCCGACTTGGCCTCCTGCTCGGCGGCCGCGGTGGTGGCGGGCTTGGTGGCATCCTCCGCCGCCTTGGTGGTGGTGGTGGCGGTGGCGGTGGCGGCGGAGGAGGCGATCTTCACCGGCTCGGGGGCCTTGCGTATGCTCTGGACGGTCAGGGGCACGTCGGAAGGCGGCGGCGTCGTCGTCCCGTCCGCGCCGTTGGTGGTGGCGGGCGGCAGCGCGTCGCCCTCGGGTCGCGCCCTCCAGAGCGCGGTGGAGACGGAGTGGAAGAAGCCGTTCTTGCCCATGCTGGGGCCGACGCACGTGTTGCCCATCGCCGCCGCTGCTCGTGATCGGTCGGAGAACCAGACAAACAAGACAGAGGTCGATCCAACCTCTTCTTTATCGATCGATCGCCGGATTCGCAGGACAGCGGCCGACCAACCACCCCACTACCACCCACCTCGGACCCAAGAAACAGCGCCGATCGAGCAAGGGAAGGAAGGAAGAATTACGCTTTCCAACCAGCACGCACGAAGCACGATCGCCTTCCAACCGGGGCAGGAGATCAGCTGAATCGCGGGAAACAGGCAGGATCCAAGTCAACGCTTGCCATCCCTGGCGAGCTCAAACCGCGACGCAGCAGAATGCCATGATCTAACGCTTCTCGCAGAGGAGATACGTACGCATCAAGGATCGCGCTTTGCTTTAGTAACGGAGCCGGAGCAGGCAGCAAAGGAAGTAGACAAGAATTGTTCAATGAACGCGCTGAGAGGATGGTTTGGTTGGTGGGCCTTCGTGCTCAGCCGGCAGTGTGCGAGCGGGACAAAGGAAAGAAGCGGTCAGAGAGGAATGCGAATGCAAGAAGAAACCAAATTGGAGAGCGCAAGGAGGAGCGAGCAGTAGGGTCGAGAGGAGCAGGACCGAGAATCCACGCTTGAACAGACAAAACCGTCGATGAACAGCCCGTTGAGGGGTAGGCTAACCGATGGTGTAATTGATGTGGGGAGAGACGAAGACGAAGACCAGACAAGAAGTGGTACGAGTAGCACTACGTGACGGGATGTATGTCGAAGGAAAAGAAAAGAAATCCACGAGGGAGAGGTGGTTGCAGCCTCGGAGTTAAGAGGAAGAAGAGGAGGAGGAAGAAGAAGCAATGATTAGCGCGAGCTAGCTGCGTCGTCTACTTATCTGCGAGCGATCTGGACATGGCACCGCACAGGACGGCACGGGGGGAGAAGAAGAGGGCGCGAAGTGGGCAACAAGACTGTTACTAGTATATGTGTATTTCCTCGTGCCATTTTGTTTCCGGGCTTCTTCCTCTCCTCGGCGGAGTGTCCTAACCTGATCTCGTCGCGGAAAGCGCGTTTGCTCGTTGTAGGCCGACCAGGTCGTGCCGCGCTTTGCTCTGCTTGCCGCTATCGCCAAGTCCAAAAAAGAAAATGCATCGCCGTCTCTCCACGAAGGAGAGCGGCTGGAGCCTTGTCGCGGCAGATGGCCGGTAACGTCGCAGCTACATCTCCTTTTCTACCCAATCTGTTCTGTACACGACCGTGACATAGGTGCTATTTACGTGATTATAAATTCAACGCCTGATGCGTGATTGGTGGTGTTACTTTTGTCTCCAGAGAACTGGTCAAGCAGATGGGAAAAGATCAATCACTTTCTTCGTGGACATAGATAAGACAGACTGGCCATAAAACAGAAGAACAACTCGCACGGATACAGTAAACAATCACGGTACCTTGCCGCGTACACGAAACATCCCGGAAGCTCTCTTTGGTTTGGAGCTTCACATGATTCTAAATAAGAGTTTGTTCTCAGCATGTTTGGTTGTGAAACAAAAAAAAAAGAATAGTAGTACAACAGTACACTTCTGACTACCAGACACATATATCGGACTCAAATAACAAAACAAAAAAAAAGGCCGGACGGCAGGGAAAAGGAGACAAAAATTACACCTGGAGATACACCCTCTTTGTTCTATTTTTACACCCCCAAGAGCACAAGCATACTACTACAACATACCACCCGGACTTTCAACCTTTCGCCCAAGTAGAAAATATAAAATAAGTGGCTACTCTACACTGACCTCGAGGTTTGCAGCTTTGTATGCTGGAAATTTTGTGAATCATCATCGCCGTAATTATTTTCCATCTTCGCAGTTCCAATCCAGATGAGCAGCAGATGTTCCCGAAGAGTGCACCATCCAAAACTAGCCACCATGTAACGCACAACTGAACCAGAGAAGCTATTTTTTCCCTGGCACCCGCCTTTTGGCCTTGATGATTCGCCTGTTGGACTTGTCACCACCACCGGTACTGCCCAACGAGAAGTTCCCACCCTGAAACTCTAAGCTACCACCAGCAGGTGCGAATGAAGGGTTCTGCTGCTGCTGCACCGACCCTTGTTGACCGCCAAACTGAAAAACTCCGGTGGGCTGGACAGCTGCTGGAGCACCAAATACCGGAGCGGCGGGTGAACTTGCTGGCTGCCCAAATACTGAAGAACCAAATACCGGTGCAGACGCTTGCTGTGCTGCTGCTGGGTTAGTGTCATCCGCCATGCTGTCTTCCATGCTCATCTGATCATTTCCAGGAGATGCCATCCCAAACCCCGTGTTGGCATTTGTCGCCCCAAATGCAGGTTGTGGTGTGGATGAATTCATGCTTGCCGAGTTAAATGAAAAAACTGGAGGACTTGGCGATGAGAAAGCTGGTGCTGTCTGTGCTCCAAATGCAAAGCTAACCCCTGAAGATGCTGCTGCTGGTTGGCCAAATGCGAACATGCTGGGAGTTGACGAAGTTGAACCAAACGGGTTGCTAAAAGCGGCAGAAGATGAAGCTGTGGAGCTACTGCTGAACATACTTGTACTAGCCACTGTTAAGGATGAGGCAGCAGAAGAGCTAGGTGATGAAAATGCAAACCCACTTCCAGATCCAGAGAAGGCAGCTCCAGATCCAAATGGTGAATTACCAAACACAGGCCCAGAAGAGGAAGTTGTCGCCCCAAAAGATACAGTCCCAGGTCCAGACGAGGAAGGTGCTGCTCCAAAAGACACAGTCCCAGGACCAGATGACGAAGCCGCTGCTCCAAACGAGAAGAGACCAGGGCCAGATGAGGAAGCTCCTACTCCAATAGAAACACTTCCTGGGCCTGATGAGGAAGCCCCCGCTCCAAAAGACACGGTACCCGTGCCAGATGAGGATGCTCCTGCTCCAAACAAGTTCCCAGGGCCAGATGGGGAAGCACCCGCTCCAAAAGAGACGGAGCCAGATCCCAATGAGGAAGCTGCCGCTCCAGTAGCCACAGTTGGGAATGAAGAACTAAACTGTGTGGCTGAACTCTGTGACGTTGCGCCCTGTGGCTGTGGCAGCTTGCTACCAAAGATCGTGCTAGCAGAAGATGCTTGAGAAGCACTGCCACTGACAGTTGTTGCCAGACCAGCAGATTGAGCTGGAGAGCTGAACCCAAATATGCTGTTTCCTGAGCTCGAGAATGCAAACGCTGGTGCTGAAGCAGACTGGACACCAGGTTCAGTTGCCAATGTAGTAGATGGTGCAGAATTAGTTGTGGCAATTCCAACACCTGAAGATGCAAATGGAGATGACGACAATGTTGCAGTGCTCGAGAAAGTAGAAGAGGATGTGACTGGAGAAGTCGAAAATGTCTTGACATTTGTTGAGAAAATGGATGAGCTATTCAGATTTGATGATGTCTTGCTGGCTGGTTCTGGGGCTACAGATTTGCCTTCAGTTGGAGTGCTCACAGCACCGAACAATAAAGTGCTAGCTGGCTTTGTCTCTGTAGATGTGCTCTCTGATTTAACTGCTGCTACCGCTGAAGTGCTGGAGCCAAAATTGGTAGTTGGAAATGCAGGAACTGATGATGAAATGGGTGGACTGCTACTGGATACAGCGAAGCTGGGAATGTTTGTGAATGGAGCTGAGCTAACAGCAGGCTTATCAGTGGGCATGAAATTTGATAACTTTGGAGGTGAAGTATGCTGCAATCCATTGCTCAGGCTCGGTGTAGATGCAGCAGAAGTAAAATGGAGAGGTGGAGTTGATGTTGGTGGAGCTGTAGGTAACACCTTGTCAGGTGATTTATGGATGTCTCCAGCTCTTTCCCTTCCGTTGCTTCTCTCCAAATTAGTATTGTCCAATGATGTGGGCTTGCTGATACTAGAAACATAAAAAAGCAAAATACATTAGCAAATACTCCATAAAATAAATGTAACTGTATATACTACTAAGAGGTAGGGTCCAGCTTTAAGCTCTTCACTTGGTTTTTACAAAAAAAAATGAATCTCACAGATTAAAAATATGGTTGCGCAAAGTCCATTCCACCAAACATAATAAATAAACATGAATTCTGATATCTTTATGAGCCGACATAATAAATAAAATAACTAAGGATGCACTTCTTTTTCAAATTATACCCTCACTAAGTCCTACAAATCTCACGGTATAAGAGTCCACTCCACTTAACAAATCCCACAATAACTACAATATCTTATAAACCCAAGAAACCCTTTATACCACAATCAACAAGTCTATGACATGCTGAATTTGGTGCAGGCCCTTCAGCCATTGCCCATGACTATACTATTACTATGAGGAAATACCATAGAAAGGAGCTTCTCGAGTGAATAACCAATATATAATGGATTATGCAAGCTTTATGGGTCTCTGTGTTATACTCCAAAAGAAGAGCAAGCAATCAAGTAACTGCCATGGGATCTTGAGGAAAAATGATTAAAAAAAGGTTGCCAAGAGAATCACCTCTCCCCAAGTTTTCCTTCAGTATTTACACCAGCAGTTGTCGATGTTTCCAAATCCGATGTACTGGACGGCTTGGCGCCAAACATAAAGGTTGAGGCGCTGGTCTGTTTATTATCTTTATTTGAAGCAAGTGGAACTGCTGACCCAGTAGCCTCAATATTGTTCCCAGGAGGTACATGTGGAAACGTAAAACCAATGTTGTTATTTGCAGGAACATGAGGAGTGGCCTTCTTTTCAGGATCACTGGACAAAAACAAGCCTGATGTAGAGACATCTTTCGATGTGGAAATTCTAGGCTGTTCGCTAACTGAAGAACTGACAGCATTCTCCTTTGACAAGGTTAGTTCAACTTTCCGCTCCTTTATCTTTGAGTTAAATTTCTGCCCAGTTGGCTTCCCCTCTGTCTCCAAAATCGAATTCTTTGATTGAACAGGGGCCTCCTGATCATCATCGAACTCATATAAATCCTACAAAAAGAAATGATAAATATAATGTCAGATCATAAGTGCATACATGACGGGTTTACACTGAAAACCATAGAGTTAATCTTTCCCACATACCTCAAAAACAGCCATTTTAAAGCCTGGTTTTCGCGATGTGGTAGCAGAAACTGAATTCCCCGAAATGGCAGGCTTATTAAAACTAGCAGGACGATCGGACTTAGTATCTTGGTTGCCTGAATCTTGAAACGTACTGGAAGGAACTTTTGATGATCCATCTTTCTTCAGTTTGTCCTTGTTTAATGTGAAACCATTCAGATCTGAATCATTGGGGTGACCTCCATCTTGAAATTGACGGGAACTACTTGGGTCACTTTCACCCTTTGGCCCATTCTCTTGCCAAACAGGTTGTTTTGACATGGATTTACTTGGATTCCCAGCAACAGATTGTTGCCCAGACTGTTTGTCTTTTGGTGACGGGGCTATTATGTTAAGCTGCTCAAATATCTTCTCAGCCATTTTGTTTGGTCGAGGTGGGACAGGTGGAACATTATCACTAGTAGTTTTACCATCTTCAGTATTTCTCTGTGTCCACAGAGATTTACCAGACTCAAGCAACAGCCTTTTTGAAATAGGAGATTCCTGAGGAGGTGAACTGCCTTCGGCAAAACCTGAACCAATTGTACGGCTAGGAGGAAAGTTTCCCCGAGGACTCGCGTTGGAATCTTTAAAATGAGACATCATATTCGTCTTTTGACGAATCCTGCGTATGGGGCCAATAGATCCGCGTTCATTCTCAAAGTCTGTGCCTCTTCTTTTCAAAACCTGTTAAGAAGACAGGTGATTTAAGCTCTGGCAAATATACTCCAGGACAGGCAAAATCTGATGGAGAAGGCACAATATTATGCTGGTTTCAATCAAACAGGATTTTTTTTCGAGCAACTCAATAAAACAAGATGACCTGTTACTTTCTACCTAATTAGAGTTAGGACATGCAACAATAATACCATACATGAAAATGTTAAAAGAGTCGATTTTTACATGATATCAACCATTGACTGTGCCATGTTTCAAGGGCCTATTGGTGAACTGCATGCTTGTCAAGCTGAATGTAAACATGAAGCAGTGTATATAGTGCAGTATGTAGCTTAATTCAAAATCATAAATCTTAAACAATTACCTGCCTGCCGTCAGTAGCCAAACCAGGGGTTCGTGTGTGGGATGATGAAAATGGTGAAGCATTCATATCACTAGAAGAGCTTGGACCCTGCTAAAAGAGTAAATAAATATTTATTGCCAACAACATGCACTGTTCTGCAGTTGAGTAAATCATTCAACTGAACTGAAAAAAATCCAGAACCATTCAAAGCCAAGATTATGCCAGGTTGAGGACGAATGAATACGTAAGAGAGGGAAAGGGAATGATGTGCAGTAAATAAAACTACCTTAAAAAATGGAGAGCGGGACATTCTACATATTGCTGACCGCCCACGTGATTCTGAAGCCATATAGCCATTCAGAGGAAGTCCAGGGTTTTCTTTGTGAAATTCTTTCTGCTCCTGAACAAGTGGTGCTCCTGAAGTCCTGTAATAGCCAGTGTTGCCAGCTTCTGCTTTGTTACCAGGAAATACTTGCCTCCGCAAACTACTAGGTTGGGATTCTTTCAAATAGCGGGAGCTCATATATTGTTTTGCAAGGTCCACAGGGGATCTAGCACCACGAATAGCAACCTGCAAGATAAATATGAATGAAATTAAACAGGCAACTAAAATTCTAACCAATATCAACAAAAGTAACACCAAGTTTGCTTCCGTCTTACTAACATTCTTCCTAACTTGCACACTGAAGAACTTAGTTGTAACGTGTATAGTACATTTGCATTAGACAAGAAAAGCAAGGAAACAAAAAGTAAGAATTCTTGCTGCTTAGTGAAGCGCAGCTCAAATCAGTGAACTGGGGAATTGCAAATTATGTGCATCTAATATTGTGTAAGTGTCAAAGAGGTCCTAACATGGTAATGGAAGTCTTGAAGAGGACAAGGAATAGCTTAATCTAAACAACTGAAACCAGATCAGATGTCAGATCAATGTACTGATCCAAAGCATGCTGTCGATTTTCATGGAGTCAAGTTTGAGTGTTTGACCTAAACAAAGTCAAGTGAGAATCATCCTAAGCTGACCTTTTAAATAATTGAGACAACATTCTAACAAATCTCTAGTGACGTGCACTTCATGGTGCTTCTCAAATAATCGCATCGATGTAAATTAATCCATCAACCTGCATGTGTGGACTTACAACTAACATAAAAGGAAATTGCATGAGCGAAACAGCTCCTTACATCAGCAGGCGGAGAATGATCTACAGCCATCCCATGAGATGTGGAGCCTCCTGTTCCATCAATTCGGTTTCTTGTTTCAGGCGTATCCACGAGGTGATCTACTTGTGCGGACAAATCAGGTTCTACAGTTCTTGCACGCAGTAAGTCTGTGAGACGATCAAACTCAACCCTGCTCAGAAGAATCTCATCGTCATGAACAGGTTCAAAAGCAGTGGGTAAAAAGAGATAATGTCGCAAAGGAGGTGCTCAAAGAGATAAAAGAATAAATATCTTGGACTGATATACTGTTGACTCAAGCAAGTTGGAACATCCCGAAGATGAGAATTTTCCACAAACAACTAACGATCAACATATTTTATATAGTTAAAAAGTGAAAAATAGCTAGCAGAACAGTTGAAGTTTGAGAAGAAGAACCATATACTTACTTAGTGAACGTTTTCCGCATTAACAAATGTTCTACTTCAGACAATGCTTTGTCACCCGGTGCACCAGCGGGGTCCTTCCCTTTCGCCATTCCACCCGCTGGAGTTAAACCCTGCATAAAAAGATCAAACAGTCCCTAGTCAGAAACAACAGGGTGTGAACTTAAACGAATTGTACCATGATCGGTACTTACGATATGTGTTGATTCAGGCAAATCTTGTCTAGGTTCACCATCTCTACCTGCATACACGAAACGGTTATGGGATCAGTAAGACGGCGCTTAATAAGCTAAGCACGACAATAATACTATTAGGCAATCACGAGCAGAGCTTCAGTTAGCTAGGGAGAAAAATGAGAAGAGGGCGAGCATTTCCTGTATTGGCAGTTGGCACCCTTTAAGCAGCTTAAGAGCATCAACTGTGGCGCACACGGCAAATTCATCCCGAAGCTTGTTTACAGCTATTCAGAAATCAGAACGCGGAGCCATGTACTACTAATGTGATTCCACATGCACATCGATACATACTAGTACGTAGCACTTTAATAAACATAACAATGAGGTGAAAAAATCGGATCGTTCCAGTAGGCGCCCATTTTCCTCACGGAAATCGGTGCCGCGTGCTAGCAATAGCACTGCCTGGGTCGAAATCGACGAGAACGGGAGCAGGTGTTCGGCAATCTGAGCTAAACCCTAGCATAGCATGCCGCGGAAAGCATCCCCGAAACCCTAGCTCAAGCCCGCGACCACGGACCGGGGGAGCGACAGGCGCCAATCTGGGGGGAAGCGCACAGGATTTTAAGGAAGAAGGAGCTGAGTGAGGCTCACCGGGAGTCGCGGACGCGGGGTGCGGCGGCGGCTGGAGAGCAGCGGGATGCGGAGGCGGCGCGGGGGCGAGGCGCTTGCGGAAGACCGAGGAGAAGAGGCGCGCGGCGCCGCCGGCGATGAGGCGGGACGCGGGGTCCACGAGCCTGGACACCCACCCGCCCGCATCGCCGCCCTCGCCGGTGCCTGCAGCCGCGGCTGCGGCGGCCGCGAGGCGGTGCGCGGCGGCGGCGGCGGGGGGGCGGTCGTACGGGGCGGATGCGCGCGAGGAGGGGCGGCGGGTCCGGATCTTCCCGCCGGCGCCGGAGTACGAGCTGGGCTCCATGCGCGCGCGGCGGGGCGGAGGAGGAGGCGCGGGGAGGGAGGGAGGGAGGAGGCGGGCGTGGGCGTGGTGTGGGGAAAAGAGGGGGGTCCTGCCTAGCCTAGGGCTGCCTCCTTTTGTTTTCCAAAAGAGAAAAAAACTATGTGTGGGTACTGCGTAGGAAGCCGGCGTGTGGCGCGTGACGTGGAGATACGTACTGTGTTTCTTTCCGTTTTAAACGTTCGGTGTAGTAGCGCGTCTGGAACTCTGGATGGATGGTTTAGAGCCGTTAAACTCCGCCGTGACGTCACGTGTGGTGTGGGGGCGAGGGATTTAAATTTTGAAACCAGGGATTAGCTGGCTCAGCTCGGCTCTGCGCAGTGTGGTGGGGGGGGAGAGGTGGGTGTTCGTTGTGATGACGTCACGTGTCAGGGTGTGCAAGTACTCACCCTGTTTCACAATTCACATGTATTAGACACATTTTAATGCACACATAAATTTATTTTAGTACGAATCTTTTTTTTTTGCGGGGGGAAAGAGCTTCAATGAAGCTCAGGGAGGATTACAATCATCAGCCACAGCTTTGGCAATTTCCTGTGGGAAACTCCTAAGCCAAAACGCTGATCTAGCGTGAATCCTACCAATCCCGGCTGATACTAGCTACGGTAATCTCTCTTTCCCGGATTAAATCTCTGATAGAGTTTATCCTGTAGGCATAGATTGATGCATTTGGGGCTTCTTTACTTGATCAGGCCGACGACGTCCGCGCAGTCAGTCTCCACATCAATCTTCAGGGTGTCCATACAAGGGAGAGCTTCAGGCCTTCCTCTATTGCACATAGCTCTGCCTCTGTTGCGTCATTGCAGTTCTCAATCATCCGGTAAGCCGTAAAGATGATCTCTCTCGTGTGATCCCGGAGAACCATCCCTGCGCCAGCGCGACCATCATCTGAGAAGGCGCCGTCAGCATTCAACTTACTTTTCCCGGAGCCGGCGCAACCCAGCATTTCCACTCCTTTTGGCGCCCACCCCCGAGCGGCGCCGCCTTCTTAAAACCTCTGTCTTGGTTAATCACCATTTTTCCTTTCACAATATCTGCACAAGGAAACTGTTTAACCATAAGCAACGAATCAAAATAACTTACTAAAAAACGTCGCGATCCCTCGACCGGAGGGCAAGGTTTATCATGTGTCATTTCATTATGGGCATGCCATATACGCCATATGAGCATCATCGTCCTAGCTCTTTGATCCTCGGATATCTGTGTGAGCAACTGCATCAGCCATTCCCTCCCATCATTTTTCAGTAAATTATCCGCCGGCAGGTTCCACTCTTCAGCCATAGCTTGCCACAATGCTCGTGCATGAGGGCTTCTCACCAATGCATGGAACGTGTCTTCATCCTCCCGACCACAGATATCACATGTAGTTGTTGTCACTATACCTCTTTGCCGCAGGTTCGCTTTGGTGGCTAGTCCATTGCGACAAACTTTCCAAGCTAATAGTCTCACCTTCGGAGGCACCAGACAATTCCATATGAATTTCCAATAAGGCCGTTCGAGCTCGTGGCTCCCATGTCTTGGTCCATCATAGTTTTAGATAACGTGAGACGATACGCACTCTTAACCGAGAATATACCATGCTTGTCTGGATGCCATGCAATAAAATCCTTCTCATTCCGCCTGGAAGTTTTTATTTTCAAGATCGCTGAGATGTCATCGTTGTTGAAATACAGTTGTAAACTTTGCATATCCCATTCACCATTAGCCTGGAGGAAGTCTACAACCCAGCGAAAACTGGAACGGCCCTGGGCGGATGATGGCTGATGATTATTGTCTCTGGGGATCCACGGATCCCGCCACGCCCTGATCTGTGTTCCATTGCCAACACGCCAAATGACACCTTCTTTGAGAAGTTCCAAGCCATACTCAATCGTGTGCCACGTGGATGATCCATTACCAGAAAAGACAGTGTCAATGAGCGATCCATTGGGGTAATATTAGCTTTCAGTACACGGGCACATAAGGTGTCAGGAAACTGGATCAATCGCCAAGCTTGTCTAGCAAGCAAAGCTTGGTTGAACAGCCGCATATCCCGAAATCCGACACCCCATGACTTTTAGGTCGCATCATGATATCCCATGATATCCAACAGGTTTTCCTTTTTCCATCTTCGGCTCCCCACCAATACCTCTGAATCATTTTAGTAAGTTCATCACACAATCCAAAAGGCAATTTGAAGACACTCATAATGTAGACTGGAATAGCTTGGGCGATGGCTTTAATAAGCACTTCCTTTGCTGCTTGCCATTTATGAGTATCATCCCACTCAACAAGACATTTAGCAAGTCTAGCTTGAAGGCTCTCAAATTTTCCTTTAGACATCCTACCCTCCGGAGTTGGCAATCCCAGGTATTTTGCTTCAAATTCTTCTTGAATAATTCCCAATTCCTGCTTGATCTCATTCTGAATTTGTAAGGGGTAAGACTCACCAAACATAATGGAGCACTTAGTAGGATTGATAAGTTGTCCAGTACTTGAAGCATATTGATCCAGAACCGCTTGCACTCTTTGTGCTTGATCAGTCCGAGCTTTAAAAATAACAGACTATCATCCGCAAATAAAAGGTGAGAGATATCCGGGGCTTGATGACAGATTTTGATCGCCTCAATATTCTGGTTAGCCACCTCGTGTTGTAGCAGCGTCGACAACCCATCCGCCACAAACAAGAAGAGAAAGGGAGACAGAGGATCACCTTGTCGGAGGCCCCGAGAAGGCGAAAATGAATCCAAGAGGTTTCCATTAAATTTCACTTTATATCATACCGAGGTGACACATGCCATAATCCAATCCACCCAACGATACGAGAAACCCAACTTTTGCATCACTTTCCGAAGAAAATCCCAGTCCACCCTATCATAGGCTTTCGATAGGTCTAGCTTGTAAGCACAAAAATTCATGTCTTGTGTTTTGTTTTGTTCAATATAGTGCAGGCATTCAAAAGCAACAAGGGCATTATCCGTAATCAGCCTTCCGGATATGAAAGCACTTTGATTAATAGAGATCACATCACCTAAAATTGGTCTCGGCCGGTTCACTAGGCATTTCGATATCACCTTGTAAATAACAGTGCATAGGCTTATTGGTCGAAAATCTTTCAAGGTTTCAGGTTGCTCACACTTTGGTATCATGACAATAGCGGTGTCATTAACCTCATCTGGCGAAAAATAACTTAACCGTATTAATGACCTCAAACTTTATTGTACCCCAATTTCTTTGGTAGAATCTAGCCGGGAAACCGTCCACACCAGGCGCCTTAAGAGGGCCAATCTGAAATAGCGCGTCACTAATTTCTTCCTCAGTAAAATCCTTGCAAAGCTCCTCATTCATAGCAGGTGACACCTTCTCATTAGTCAAGCCAATCAAATCATCCGCCGAAAGTGAGGGGTCACGAGTGAATAATTCCTGAAAGTAAGATCGAGCCATGCGTTCCATATCCGTGGGTACATGTAACACCCTGGATTTTTGACTTTTTCCCAAAATGCATTAATTATTTTATTTAAATGAATTTGGATTTAAACCTCAGCAAGACCCTTGGAATTTAAACCTTTTCAAATCTGGTACATCAAGTGGGATCTTGTTCCTTACCTTTCCCCTCCCACTTGGGACTTGATACTATTAATTCTTCCTTGGACAAATATTTATTTGAGTAATTCTTTTCCCTCTTTTAAAATCTGCCTTTAAATTAGCCTTCCAAAGGAACCCCTATTTTTGTACCACCAAAAATTCTACAAAAATTAGGGAAGCTTCCCTAGATATTGTGGAGACCATTTCTAAAAAATATGGAACCTTGCCTTCAGAAAATATTCCTCCACACCCCTTTTTCTTTTTTGTCCATTTTGAAAACCTATTTTAAAAACCAGCCTAAATAAATCCCCTGCATGAATCCAAGGCATGGGCAGCTTCATTTTCACCTCCCCCACCTCAGGCCAAAAGGTCATTTCCATCCAATCACTTTTACCCTCCAAACTTACCATTTTTCATTTTGGCCAGAAACGTTTTTTGAGAAATCTGTATAGCACTTTGGTCGATTTTCCAAAAACTTGCTTCTGCATTCTGATAGCCCTAGTCATTTGGCGCACGGGGATATGTTCCTTTTTCCATTTGCTGCCATGTGTTGCGAGATCGTGGCGATGCTGGTTTTGGCATGCCCGGGAGCGCGCCGGCATCGGCACGACCGCGTCCGCGGGGCGCCGCCCGCTTCTGGTCGTCGGAGGACCACCCGCCTGCACCTCTGCTCGGCTCCCCGCACCTCCCTTCCTCCCTGGCCACCTCCGCACGCACACGCACGTCCACGCACGCACGCATGACCGCCGCAGAGCCGCCGGGCGCTAGCCGACGGGCTGTCCCCGCCCTGTTCTCGCCAGACCCGCTCGTCAGCGTCTCGTCCGTGTGCGCATTCACTCCTCCCCACCAAGCCCCCCGGGACGACTGTGCCACCGCTCGCACGACGCCGGCGTCACCTCGTCGCCATAACTCCTCCGCACCGGCCAACCCAACCCCATTCACTCCGGTCGCTCGCTCCGCCGCTATTTAAACCCCCCAGCCCTCGGGAAGAAGCACACCTCCTCCACTCGCCCTCCTCTCGCTCCCCTGCCTCAATCAGAGCCCGATGAGCACCGTAGCTCCGACGATGGATTTGCCCTTGCCACCTCGGCCGTGGACAAATTCTTCGTCGGGGACACTCCGTTCGTCGATTCACGCAGCCCGTAGAAGCCCTAGGAGCAGAGGAAGCCGTAGCCGTGCTCGCCGAGGAAGGAGGTGGTCGGAGTCGTGAGATTCTTCCTCAACCCGACGCCGGAGTTGAGGGAGAAGAGGGCACCCCCGCCCCAGCCGTCCCCGCCGCCTAAAACCTGGCCGCCGTGAACCCCTTGTGCACGGTGAGCCTCCCCGCGTCATCCCCTGGCCGTCAGACCCCGCCGGAGTCCTCGCCGGCGACGGGAACGCCGCCCCGGTTGTTCCCGCGACGTAACGGTTCAAATAGAACCGGGGTCGCTGCCATGTGGGACCCACGCGTCAGCGTTCTGTTTTTATCCGAACCGTTTTTCTATTTATTTAAAAACCTATGTTTTTATTTATTTAAAAACAGAAACTTTGGAGGGGCATATCTCACTCAATAATTGTCCAAAAATTACAAACTTGAGCTTTCTGGAAACTAGAGAAAAATCTCTATCCAATGATACCCATATGGGTTGATTTGGAGTTCATTTGCTGGTTCATTTCTTCTGAGACATTTTCTCGGTTTTAACTCATTTTACCCATTTGAAATAGATTCAAAAGATCTCGAAGAGGGACCAGAGCCCTACCTTGTGGAAGGCAAGACATCCACCACATTCCACCATTGCTGCATTCTCGGAAATTGCCCCATTTTGACTTGGATGATTTGCATCCGTTCTTGCCTTTTCGTCGCACCCCATAAGATAATTGTGCTTGCTATATATTACTTTTAATAACCCACCAAATACGACATGTGATTATTCCGGCACACCCGCCGCGAATACCCGGTCGGATAAATTATTGATTGTTCTTTTCTTGTTTGTGGATTATTACTGTTAATAACCCACTAAATACGACATGTGATTATTCCGGCACACCCGCCGCGAATACCCGGTCGGATAAATTGTTGATTGTTCTTTTCTTGTTTGTGAATTATTAGTGTTAATAACCCACTAAAGACGACACGTGATTATTCCGGCACACCCGCCGCGAATACCCGTTCGGTTCAATTGACTTGGGTGTTTATTGTCTGTGGCATGAATATATGTGAATGTTGTGCTTGACTACTACGTTCCTAACCCTGCCTTATTACAGCGTTGGAACTGTCGGCTTACAATCATGGTTGTGGAAACATCTTTGGAAAGATCTTGAGAAATTTGACTAAGAACTTAATCACCTCCCTCGACCAGATTGAGTCATCGGTGCCATTCACCAAACCTTTTAGCTCAACCCCGTCGAAATGGGCAGACCTCACTTAGTAGCATTATCGAGATTCCCCTTTGATGTCACCCCTTGGTGAGTCTAGTCGGTTACCTGTGTGGCCGGGGCTAGTCTTGTGATGGTTCCGGAGCTCGGCGTCGCTCATTGGTTGGGGACGTGCCGGAATTGTAGTTCAGCCTAAGGCAAGGCCCTAGGGCATGTCGGTAACTATACAGGGGCGTCTTGATTTTGTGGAAGGTTGGGAGTGAACACCCGCCGCCAGGAATGTTTAAGTACTTCGGTGTCGGTGGGACTATTGGGCACTCCAGCGTATGGTTGTTGCGACCTCTCGAGAGTGTATCTAGAAACTAGCCTAGTCCCCAGGATACGGGACAAGTTTGGGTCGAGTCACACTTAGAGTCGGTCTCGTCACGGGGAAAACTTTGAAATAAACTTGACAAGTAGATGAGACTCGGGGAGTCTACATGATTGCGCCAAGGATGGCGAGGGGCTAGAGTGCCCGGAAATCGGTGAAACTTACCAAGTGAACTATGTGGTGGACACTCCCTCGGTGTCATGTTTAAGTCCCAACGTTAAGAGGGGACTCGTCGTTGCTATAATGATCTATCAATGCCATGCTATTTGACGCATTATGCCATGCTATTTACCGTACTTATGCCATGCCATCTAGGTAGTATGCGTGTCGTGTGGCCGATGTCTTACGAGTACATGCAATGTACTCACCTTGTTAATTCTTTGGTCAGACTCTCCGTCGCCCGTCCAGGAGTACCCGCTCCACGAGAACTAGGATCGAGTATTCCAGGCAGAACCCTGTGGAGACCGTCCGCCGTGCTACGCTTCCGTCTACGCTTCCGCCAGCTCTTCCGATGCATTAATCCTTCGCTCTGACGATCAAGAAAATAATGTACATACTGTTGTGTGCGCCGTTGCGCCCTCTTCCGGAGCTGCTCTCGCGAGCCGTGTTATGTATAATTATTCGAACCTATGTATTTGGTCTCGTCTTTAATATCAAGCAACCGTATACTAGTGTTTCTGGGACTAGTATACGAGACTATTCCGATCTTTGTATCTGGGGTGTCACAGTACATCCTTCCATACCGCTTGATCATCTCTTAGCTTCTTGATTTTGTTTTAAAGAGCTCGCCATTTAGCTGTCTGGTGGAAGAATTTAGTGTTGCTGTCTCCCTCCTTAAGCCATGTAACCCTTGATCGCTGCAGCCAGAGCATCTCCTCTCTGTACAGCAGTTCATTAAGGTGATCATTAGCAGCCCTTATGTCTCCCTGATCTGCATTATTCAACATAAGCATTTCTAATTTTTTCCGAGCTTTACTCAGTTCACGGATGATATTGCCAAACTTCCCCCTGCTCCACTTTTGCAAGGTATCCATTACTTGATCTAACCCTGCCATGATATCAACAAGGTTATTCTTCTGTCCGGCTCCTACCCATGCTTGTGAAATCTTCTCCGTCAATTCAGTTTCACGATCCCAGAGGATCTCATATTGGCGCCTTGGTTTGTTGTTCCTCTGGCGTTCCTCCTGAGTAATTTCCAATAAGATGGGACAGTGATCGGATACAGAAGTTACCAGATGTTTGACACAGGAATCAGCAAATAGTTCACGCCATGACGGGCAAGCCACCGCCCTATCGAGCCTCACCCGGACACTTGCAGCGCCTCTTCTCTTGTTATCATATGTATAGGGCACACCTGAAAAACCAAGATCTGTGAGATTACAATCAAATAAAACATCACGGAAGGCCTCCATCTGTTGCACAGACCAAGGTGTTCGAGAGAGGTGTTCCTCCTACCATAAAGCTTCGTTAAAATCCTCTATGATCATCCAAGGAAGGTTCGACTGAGACTTAAGATCACGCAACATATCCCACATGCGATACCTATTTTCAGTTCTAGGCCCGCCATAGATACAAGTGAGACGCCATTGAGGCGCATCTGGATAAACACGGATGTAAGCATCAATAAACCTTTCATTAATATTCTGGACCTCAACAGATAAGCTCTCATGCTAAAACAAAGCTAGATCACCACTTAAACCATCACTACTAAAACCAGCAAAACCTCTAAGACCTAATCTATTACGCAACTGACGCATTTTATTTTTGTGTTGCCTAGTCTCACAAAGGAAAAATAAACGAGGACTCCAAATCCGGGAAAGGGTAGCCAGCTCACGAACTGTCAAAGTGTTCCCGGCACCTCAACAGTTGAGCGATAAGCAATTCATTGCTCCTGACGAGACCAAACATTAGGTCTCGTCAGTTGACCGGTAGCCCCAGGACCGGTTGTTGCCTTTTTCATCGCCTTCATTCGGCCGCCATCAAACTCCTCACCCTCCTGGTTCGTCCTAGGCATGCTCGTTCCTTCCATCCTTCCTTTCTTCTGCGTTCCCGCCTCCTGGTTTGCATAGTCCATCGCCAGCGAAAGCTGCAGTTCCTGGCATTGCGCTTCATCTTCAGCACCCCGTTTTCTCCCAAGCACAGAGTCCGTTGCTACCATCTGAACGTATGTACCACTGCTCATGTACATGGTGAGCTGAGACAGGCCCCATAGAGGTGGGATCATATCACTCATCGTCGGGAACAGTGGGTGCACAGGCTGCCTAGTGACAATGTCCTCGAGTGCAGGCATTCGAAGATCAATGCCAGTATTCACAGTGTCCTTCAGATTTGCATCAGCCCTATCCATCGGCTGAACCTGTGGATCAGAGTCATACCTTGCCCTCGCGCTCGCTCCCGCGTCAGGTTGTTTTTCCAGGTTCAGATGCAGGCTATCCACTGTATTTGCGAGAGTTTGCTCAGTCACCGTGTTGGTTCTTCGTTCATGCTCTTCGAACCCATCTTGTGCATCCACCGCCTCCGGTATCTCCACCGTGTACTCCGCCTGTGTCTGCGATGTCTTACCCCTGGCTGAGTTTGGTTTACCCAGAGAGGAAGAATTAACACTGACAACTGGAGAGTTGAAATTCAGAGATTTCTTCACTGCTGGACCTCCTGTTGTTGTCACCGATCTTTTTTCATACTTCCTCCTGGGGGAGCATCGTAGAGATGCATCATACATTAGGGACGGGATTCCTCTCAGCATCTTCTCGCATTCCTCTTCCTTATGACCGATAAATCCACAATGAAAGCAAAAGTGAGGAACACGTTCATATCGCAGCGGATACACCACCGGCGTCAACTGTCCTTTGGCCTTTGTCGCAAACCTTGTCTGCAGTCTTTTGTTCAGGGAAGCGCAATGCGGACACGAAGGTAATCGCTAAACTCCAACCCTGCTGGATCCACGTCCACCTCGTCAACCTTGCCGAGAAAGCCTCCAACATACTCACCATAGGCCACCATATGTTTGTTCCATGGAACATCATAGAAACGCACCCAGATCTGAAGGTCGTGCACTGTTGATGAATGGAGCAATCAGACAAGCTACTCCGTCTTGGATCCATGGACTTCCACGTGCTACGAATCTGTAGTCGCCTTCTAGCTTGAACGTGATGATAAAAAAGTTATCCTTCAGAGGTGCAAAGGTCATAGTACCCCGGATCCTCCAGACCTTCATGAAGTGCGTGTGCAGGGAGTTGTAATTCGCTGCCTTCAGTGAGTAGTACCTTGTCGGGTTATGACTCCCTAGAAGTGGGGGTAGTCACTTCCTGAAGTGTAGTTCGTGAAGGGGATTGAACGCGGAGGTCAAGACCCTCGAGGGACCCGGCGACGTTGCTCGTCGGACCTGAAGACGAAGCACCCACTACAGAGAAAGACACCGGCCCGTACCCAGGTTCACAGCCCTCGTGAGGAGGTAAGACCGCTACTCCTGCTTGTCTGTATTGAGTTATGGAGTTTAAAGTACAACCGGCCTTGCCGAAAGCCCCCTTGAGGCAGTTCTTGCCTGGGGGAAGGGATGGTGACCTTCTTCCTCCTCAGGGCAGAGGCTATCCTACTTGGGATCGCTAGAGTTTACAAGCATTGTGGAATCAGAAAGGCCGACCCCTTCTACGATAGAAGTCTTGTCCATTTTATAGGCGCCTCCGGCGCTCTCCTCCTACTTGGCCTTCGAGGTGGTTCCCACATGGCAGTGGCATGGCGGAGCAGGAGTCCACCGCGGCCCGTTCGTCCATGGACGCGGTCCATTGCTGATAAAGGTGGGCGCGGTGGCCGACCAGCAGCCGACCGCGCAGCTCTGCTGCAGGGGAGGTAGTCTCTGAGGTGGAGCCCACGATGACGTTCTCCGTTGGAGGGTTGCGCTGTCCACCTGCTTTATCGCCAGAGTAGAAGGTCCTGGCAGTTCCGCAGCAGGCGGCGCGGCTTTATTGACCCCTTTGTCGCCTAAAACGGCAACATGGGTGCTTGCGTCACCACGTGGGCGTGGCAGGGGCCATGTGCGTCTTGCCGTACTTCCTTGGCCGCGATGTTTCCCTTCAGGCCTGAGGAGGCCTGAGGGGGGGGGGGGGGTTCCAGTTGGATTCCCTCAAGGCGCGCTGACGCCTCGGGAGGGTCCCTTGAAGCGAGGGATCCCCTGAGGCCCTCGTTTCCTCTTCAGTCCCTCGAGGGGAATTGCCTCTTGAGGGTCCCGCCAGGCAGTGATGCCTGGTCCTTAGTCGTTTCGTATGACAGGCCAGCGTGCGAGACCTGGGGGGAGTGGGCTCTCCATACCCCAGTTCCCACTGGGCCGACAGTAGCCCCCGGGCCCGCGATGGGCATGATTGAGCCCATGGGCTCAGGCGAAGCATCGTGGGCCCTTATGGCCCAGCCGGCCCGAGCCGCGCGGCACTTGGACGAATAACGGTCTCGCCCGATCCGGGGCGTGAGTCGTGGGGTGTCCCACCATGCCCCGGTAACTGCTCCTTGAGGGGACATAAAGCCCGAGCGTTGCGGTAGGGAGCCGTTGCCGCTTCCAATTCTTCTCGCAGAAATTTCCGCGTCCCAGAGCTCTCCGCCTCCGCTCTCTCCTGCGATTTTCCATTTCCCATCTCCTTCAGACCTCCGCGCCCGCGACGATGGGCCCAGTCAAGAGCAAGGGCAAGGTCGCCGTGGGGTCTTCCTCCCAGGCGGAGGCCCTAGAAGTAGTGCAGGGCGCGGCTCTCGTGGGGGCGCACACTGATCTTCAGGCGTTGGAGAGAACTCGTCACCTGGTTGCGGGGCGGACCAATGAGCACGGCGCCAGTGCGCTTCAAGCTGCCCGGTTTGGGAGGTTCCCCCAAGGATTTTATCCCATTTTTCTTCATACCATCACCGCCGGGCTGGTGCCGCCATACTCGCCTTTCCTGGAGGCGGTACTGGAGTTCTATCAAATCCAACTCCTTCATCTTCATCCAAACTCCGTCCTCATCCTTTCCATCTTCGCCTATCTCTGCGAGGCTTATCTGGGCGTGCGCCCCTCAGTAGTGCTCTTCTGGAATTTCTATTCGCTGCGGTGCACGGCTGCCGGCGAGCGAACTGGGTGCGTCTCTTTCCGCATTGCGGACGGCATGGGGAGGGTGTACATTCCCATGTCATGGAGTGCAGATAAGCCTATGACGGCCCTGCTCAAGAAAGTGGGTGACTTCCGTCAGAGGTGGCTGCTCATCGGCGTCAAGTCGCCCTGCGCGTTCCTAGACGTCCCGGAGGCGCCGCCCGTGAAGAACTTGAAGGAGATATGCCCTAGAGGCAATTAATAAAGTGTATTCTTTATCATATCTCATTTGTTCATAATAGGTTTTTGTGTCATGTTAGAACCGTATTAAGCGGAAACATTAATGCGGGTGTGATACGTAAACAACCAGGTCCCTAGTAGCCTCTATTAAGACTAGTTTCGTTGCGCGATTGATGATCGAGGTTTCCCGGTCATGGGGCATGGCGTCGGTCGGCAATGAGAGTCATATCGCTAGAGAGCGATGTGATGGACATACCCAGATTTGGAGAACGTAGTCGTTACGCCTTTGACCGTGAGATCAACTCTTATTGTTATTCCCGGAAGATACTTTGATTGCACCAAACGTCGTATCTTATTTAGTATGACAATAACGGTGATACTTTTGGGTATCGGAAAGGAGTAGTTGAGACGAGGGGTCAAGAGCGGGATTTTCCAGTCCGCATAGCAGGATAGATACTCTCGGGCCCACTCGGTGAGATCATGTCAAATGAGCTTGCAAGCATGTGACTAGGTCACGGAGACATGAGATCATGAACGAGTAGAAGATAGCGTCATCGGTAACGAGGTCGGGATTAGGTATGGAGATATCTATGGAACGACGCTCGGACGTGCTAAGTATCGCTATGGCAAAAGGTCTAAGACTTTACGTTCAGGTTTGATAGATGAAAGTCATTCGTTATATCTCAGGGATTAATTCATGGGGTCCAGGCCTACGAGTTAGTCGTTGATCATTGAGGAGTCTTGGTCATACCTGATATTATATCGAACCGCTAGGGTAACACACTTAAGGGGTTTCGACAAGACAACCGGAAAGGAAGGAGATCACCGGGAGCGTCCCGGGAGGGGTCCGATGGAGATCGGGCAGCGCCGAAAGAGTTTTCGGAGCTAGGAAAAACTATATATAATATGTTTGATATTAATTAGTGTTATTAATATGCAAATATGATTTTATATATTTATTTTCAAATTTATTTAGGCTGATTTCCCTAAATGGGCCTTCTGGTCGAAAGAAGGCCCAAGAGGGGGGAAAATCCCTAGGGGATTCGGTGGGGGCCTTGGTGGCCGGCCTGGATGGGCCAAGGGGCCCACCAGGGGGCCGGCGTACCAAGCCTAGCCGCACCAGGCATGTGGGGATAGTCCCACATTGCCTGGCTGGCAAGGTTGGCTCCCCCTGGGAGCCTATATAAGAAGGGGCACCCACCAGCCTTTTAATTCACCAATTAATTCCCGATTTCTCTCTCGATCTCGTGGTTCCCAAGTTGGAGCCGCGCCGAGCAGAGCAAGGGGATCTCCTCCACCATAGCCCGCTGCCGCGCTGCTGGTGTTCCGGTCCAAGTCTTCCGCTGCTCGTCCTGGACTGGAGCTTCGGAGGCCGTCGTCTCCACCGTACGTGTGCGACTCCCTGCGAGGTGCTGCGCTAGCGGTACTCGGAGGCCTGCTTCCTCTACACGACCTTGAGGTCGGCTTCGTCGGTCTGCATCGACAACGTTTGTGCGGGAACGTAATCCCCGCTTTCGGTCTACAAGGGTACGTATTCCGATCTCCGTTCGTACTACTATATCTGCATAGAATAGATCTTGGCATGCTTTTAGGATATCGTCGGTAGGAAATTTTTTGTTTTCTGCACACGATCCCCTTCAGTAGTATCAGAGCCGATCTATCGTAGATATAGCTTTACGCTGTTAGAACCCGTGCTCTGCACGGGGGCACCGTTCATGTTATTTGCTACCCTCTAGCGTGCACTTGTGTATTCCAGCGGCATTGAGTTGATGAAGCGGCCCGGACCGACTTTACGCGTACGCTTACGCGAGACTGGTTCCACTACTGACATACGGCTTGTACCGTATATGTGGCTGGCGGGTGTCAGTTTCTCTCTCTTTAGTTGGTCTTCGCATTTTCAATGGAGGGCCCGAAAGGGATGCTTAAACATGCAATTATTGAATCGTTGTTGTGGTCATAAGATTCGTAGGTATGAAGCGGTTCTATTTACGAAAGGCCCAAGCCACGTAAAATATGCAAAAGATAAAGTAGAAGCGTCTAACTTTATTTTGCAGGGGCTATGTGATATGGTCAAGGTAGGTTTATTAAATTGTTTATAAACTGCGGGCGCCAAGAAGACCATGGCGCAATGGACTATATCACATTGCATTACATTTGATGTTTTGTGTGCATCTTATTTGTGTGATTGTGTGTATAGTATACATTAGTTACACGGCGGTAGCTGAATAAGATGATTCCTTTAAAATACCACTAGTGTTCTCCCTCCAACGCGCACCACCAAGAAAGTTCTACGTTATGAGGCAGGCCGTGATGATCGGGTGTCATACATCTCGTCGTTCGCATACAGTGGGTGTAAGCCATGTTGCACAAGCGTCAGCGTGGAGGTCTTTGGTGGCGAGCCTAGCATACTCAGAGGTATGGCCTCGGAACAGGAAGACCGAAAGGTCGAGCACGAGTCACAAAATTGGTGTGGCGGACGATTTTGTCTACTCTTGAAGTTGTGCCGCCGGCTTTGATGATGAGGGGTGGTGCAATGGATGGGGGTCGTGTAATCGCTTAAATGACCAGGAGGGATGTTCGTTTGAGTGGGAGTTATGTTAGTTATTTTCTAAAATACTATAACTCAAAATTATTATGAATAAAGTCTTATGTTGTTGCAAATTCCATTGTAGATGTCTCACCCCTCCTTTAACCTAAACCTGTTCATTGAGAAAGAGAAGCTTAAGACCGATGGGTCTAACTTCGTGTCCTGGTTCCGCGATCTGAAGTCCATCCTTGAAACCCACAAGGTGGCCTACATCCTTGATGCCCCCTTAGGTGATCTTCCAAGCACCGCCCCGGAAATCGAAAGGATTGTCCATGGGGTAAAGGCGGAGATTTCTTCTTATGTCCAGAGTGGCATGCTCTTTGCCATGGAGGCTGACCTGCAAAACCGCTTCATGAACAAGGGTGCTTATGATATAATCATTGAACTCATGGTTGTTTTTGCACGACAAGTCAATGCTGAGAGGTACGAGGCATCTGTGCTTTTCTTCTCAGCCCAGATGGAAGAGCACGGCAATATCAGTGAGCACTTGGCCAAGTTGTTTGGCTGCGCTCGACTTCTGAGTGATCTGGGAAGTGTGATCCCAGAGGAGGTGGTTATTGATAGGGCGCTGATTTCTCTGCCCCTAGCTATAAGAACGCCATCGTGGACTACGGCATGAAAGGGACGTCAAAACCCCTGTCGGAAATCCTGAAGATGCTCGAAGTGGCCGAATTAGAAATCAAGCTGAAGAAGATGGTGGTGACCATCGGATCACCTGAGCGCAACTGCCCCAAGTATCTGGAGGATAAGAAGTCTGGCAAGACGGTCGACAAAGAGCAAGGTATATTTGATATACATGTTATAGATGTGTACCTTACATCCGCCCGGAGCAATACGTGGGTATTTGATACTGGTTCTGTTGCTCATATATGTAACTCTCAGGAGGAGTTACGGAATAGAAGGCGGCTGGCGAAGGATGAGGTGACGATGTGCGTCGGCAACGGATCGAGAGTCGATGTGGTGGCTGTCGGCACGCTCCCTCTACATCTACCATCGGTATTAGTTTGGTTTTAAATAAGTGTTATTTTGTGCCATCCTTGAGTGTAAACATTATAAGTGGGTCTTGCCTGTTACAAGACGGTTATTCATTTAAATCAGTGTCAAGCAATTGTGCTATTTATATGAATGATATCTTTTATGTTGATGCTCCCGAGAATAACGGTTTATTCTTCTTGAATCTCGATCGTAGTACTCACATCCATAACATAGAAGCCAAACGAATTAAGTGTAGTGACGATACCGCCATGTTTATGTGGCATTGCCGTCTTGGTCATATTGGTATAAAGCGCATGAAGCGACTCCACTCCGATGGACTCTTGGACTCGTTGGATTTCGGATCCCTCGATACATGCGAACCATGCCTTATGGGAAAAATGACCAGGACACCGTTCAAAGGTTTCGTTGAACGGGCGTCGGATTTGTTGGGGATCATACATACAGATGTGTGTGGACCGGTGAGCGTTTCGACACGCAATGGTTATCGTTACTTCGTCACCTTCACTGATGACTTGAGTAGATACGGTTATATCTATTTGATGAAACACAAGTCTGAAACGTTTGAAAACTTCAAAGAATTCCAGAGTGAAGTTGAGAATCAGCTTAATAGGAAAATCAAGCATCTCCGGTCCGATCGCGGTGGAGAGTACTTGAGTTTTGAGTTTGGCACACATCTGAAGAGTTGTGGCATATTGCCCCAACTTACGCCCGCCGGAACGCCGCAGCGTAACGGTGTGTCCGAGCGACGTAATCGTACTCTACTGGATAGTGTCCGATCTATGACGTCTCTTACCGATCTGCCAGTGTCCTTCTGGGGTTATGCGTTAGAAACAGCCGCATTCATTTTAAATAGGGCTCCGTCCAAGTCCGTTGAAACGACGCCGTATGAATTATGGTATGGCCAAAAGCCTAAGTTATCGTTTCTGAAGGTTTGGGGTTGTGAGGCGTACGTTAAGAAACTACAGCCCGACAAACTCGAACCGAAGTCGGAGAAAGTCGTCTTTGTAGGATATCCGCGGGAAACCGTTGGGTACACCTTCTACAACCAAGCTGAGGGCAAAACTTTTGTCGCGAAGACCGGTACCTTTCTAGAGAAGGAGTTTCTCGCGAAAGGAGTAAGTGGGAGGAAGGTAGACCTCGATGAAATCGTTGATCCTGAACTCGAGATTCCGAGTGGCACAACGGAAGCAATTCCGGAAACGTCCTCCGTGGAAGGAGTGGGAGAAACTGTCGAGGAAGATGTTCTACCTCGTAGGTCTGGTAGATCTCGGATCCCACCAGAATGGTATGGCAACATGGTTTGCACCGTCATGCTAGTCGAGCAAGACGAACCTACGAACTACAAGGAGGCAATGGAGAGTCTAGAGTCCGAGAAATGGCTTGAAGCCATGAAATCCGAAATAGGATCCATGTATGATAACAAAGTGTGGACTTTGGTGGATATTCCCGAAGGGCGCAAGGCCGTCGAGAATAAGTGGATCTTTAAGAAGAAGACTGATGCTGATGGTAATGTGACTGTCTATAAAGCTCGACTTGTCGCAAAGGGTTTCCGACAAGTTCATGGAATTGACTACGATGAAACTTTTTCACCGGTAGCGATGCTTAAGTCTATTCGGATTTTGTTAGCGGTAGCTGCCTACTATGATTATGAAATCTGGCAGATGGACGTCAAAACGGCCTTCCTGAATGGAAACATTGAGGAAGAGTTGTACATGGTACATCCGGAAGGTTTTGTCGATCCAGGAAATGCTAACAAGGTGTGCAAGCTTCAGCGATCCATCTATGGATTGAAGCAGGCATCTCGGAGCTGGAATCTTCGCTTTGATGAGGTAATCAAAGGTTTTGGATTTATCCAGAATGTGGAAGAGACCTGTATTTACAAGAAAATGAGTGGGAGCTCGGTTGTGTTCTTAGCACTGTATGTTGACGACATATTGCTAATAGGGAATGATGTGGAATTTCTGAATAGCGTGAAGGAATATTTAAACAGTAAGTTTTCCATGAAGGACTTAGGAGAAGCTGCGTATGTTTTAGGCATAAAAATCTATCGCGATAGATCAAGGCGCCTATTAGCACTAAGTCAGAGTACTTATCTTGATAAAATACTGAAGCGTTTCCGTATGGAGAAGGCAAAGAAGGGTTCTCTGCCGGTTATCAAGAATAAAATATTGCGTAAGGCGCAGTGTCCGGTGACGGAACTGGGTAAGGCCGAAATGACGAAACATCCTTATGCTTCAGCCATAGGATCGATCATGTATGCAATGTTGAGTACTAGACCGGATGTGGCATTAGCTCTAAGTTTGACAAGCCGGTTCCAGAGTAATCCTGGAATGCCGCATTGGGTAGCTGTTAAGAGCATTCTTAAGTATCTCAATAAGACAAATGAAATGTTCCTTGTGTATGGTGGCTGCGATGAAGAACTTGGCGTAACGGGTTACGTAGATGCAAGTTTCTGCTCAGACCCCGATGACTGTAAGTCACAGACAGGTTACGTGTTCAAGGTGAATGGAGGCGCCGTGTGCTGGAGAAGTGGGAAGCAACCCATAGTCGCACAATCTACAATGGAGTCGGAGTACATTGCTGCCTGCGAGGCCGCGAATGAAGCTGTGTGGCTGAGGAAGTTCGTCATCGAACTTGGAGTGTTTCCGAGCGTGCAAGACCCCGTGATCCTCTTCTGCGACAATACGGGTGCCATTGCGAACGCCAAGGAGCCAAGGTCTCACTCCACCGCCAAACACATTCTCCGACGCTTCCATGTGATACGTCAGTACGTACAAGGAGGCGATGTGAAGATTTGCAAAGTGCATACGGATCTGAATGTGGCAGATCCGCTGACGAAGCCTCTTCCTCTTGATAAGCATGAACATCACCAGTTAGCTATGGGTGTTAAGCTTTTACCAAGTTGTAATCTAGATTAAGTTGTACTCTAGTGCAAGTGGGAGACTGAAGGAGATATGCCCTAGAGGCAATTAATAAAGTGTATTCTTTATCATATCTCGTTTGTTCATAATAGGTTTTTTTGTCATGCTAGAACCGTATTAAGCGGAAACATTAATGCGGTTGTGATACGTAAACAACCAGGTCCCTAGTAGCCTCTATTAAGACTAGTTTCGTTGCGCGATTGATGATCGAGGTTTCCCGGTCATGGGGCATGGCGCCGGTCGGCAATGAAAGTCATATCGCTAGAGAGCGATGCGATGGACATACCCAGATTTGGAGAACGTAGTCGTTACGCCTTTGATCGTGAGATCAACTCTTATTGTTATTCCCGGAAGATACTTTGATTGCATCAAACGTCGTATCTTATTTAGTATGACAATAACGGTGATACTTTTGGGTATCGGAAAGGAGTAGTTGAGACGAGGGGTCAAGAGCGGGATTTGCCAGTCCGCATAGCAGGATAGATACTCTCGGGCCCACTCGGTGAGATCATGTCAAATGAGCTTGCAAGCATGTGACTAGGTCACGGAGACATGAGATCATGAACGAGTAGAAGATAGCGTCGTCGGTAACGAGGTCGGGATTAGGTATGGAGATATCTATGGAAGGACGCTCGGACGTGCTAAGTATCGCTATGGCAAAAGGTCTAAGACTTTACGTTCAGGTTTGATAGATGAAAGTAATTCGTTATATCTCAGGGATTAATTCATGGGGTCCAGGCCTACGAGTTAGTCGTTGATCATTGGGGAGTCTTGGTCATACCTGATATTATATCGAACCGCTAGGGTAACACACTTAAGGGGTTTCGACAAGACAACCGGAAAGGAAGGAGATCACCGGAGCGTCCCGGGAGGGGTCCGATGGAGATCGGGCAGCGCCGAAAGAGTTTTCGGAGCTAGGAAAATTATATATATTATGTTTGATATTAATTAGTGTTATTAATATGCAAATATGATTTTATATATTTATTTTCGAATTTATTTAGCCTGATTTCCCTAAATGGGCCTTCTGGTCGAAAGAAGGCCCAAGAGGGGAAAAAATCCCTAGGGGATTCGGTGGGGGCCTTGGTGGCCGGCCTGGATGGGCCAAGGGGCCCACCAGGGGGCCGGCGCACCAAGCCTAGCCGCACCAGGCATGTGGGGATAGTCCCACATTGCCTGGCTGGCAAGGTTGGCTCCCCCTGTGAGCCTATGTAAGAAGGGGCACCCCCCCAGCCTTTTAATTCACCAATTAATTTCCGATTTCTCTCTCGATCTCGTGGTTCCCAAGTTGGAGCCGCGCGGAGCAGAGCAAGGGGATCTCCTCCACCATAGCCCGCTGCCGCGCTGCTGGTGTTCCGGTCCAAGTCTTCCGCTGCTCGTCCTGGACTGGAGCTTCAGAGGCCGTCGTCTCCACCGTACGTGTGCGACTCCCTGCGAGGTGCTGCGCTAGCGGTACTCGGAGGCCTGCTTCCTCTACACGACCTTGAGGTCGGCTTCGTCGGTCTGCATCAACAACGTTTGTGCGGGAGCGTAATCCCCGCTTTCGGTCTACAAGGGTACGTATTCCGATCTCCGTTCGTACTACTATATCTGCATAGAATAGATCTTGGCATGCTTTTAGGATATCGTCGGTAGGAAATTTTTTGTTTTCTACACACGATCCCCTTCAGAACTCTCATTGGTGCAGGTCTGCCCTTCGCGGCGCAGATAACGCACACCTGGTGGGGCGTTTGGAGTATCTCCGGGAGGAGGGCCTCACGGGGCAGCTAGTTGTGGCGGACTTCGTGCAGCGCCACATTGCTCCTCTCTAGGCCCACGATCAGCCGATGTAGATGTACACTGGCCTCTCGGACCCAATGCGGTTTCACCCTGAGGATCACGGCTCGGATGTTGTCGACACCATCTTGAGCATCCTCTTTGCCAATCCGGAGGTGCCTGGGAAGATCGCCGGCTCCGTGCGACCTCTGCATCAGCTCCCTCTGGGTGACCGCATGGACATCTTGGACGGAATGCCGGACTTCACCCCGTATGGTTTGGCGGGGGTGATGGATGAGGGGTTCACTCCGTCGGCGCATGTAGTTGTTGGTGTTGACTCTCCATCAGCCTCCCGTGCCTAGAATGGCGAGGAAGAGGCTGCGATGGGAGGGGCGTCCCCCATGAGGCCCGAGCCCTTCACCGACGAGGTTTGCGACATCTCGTTAGGTGACGACGCCGCCTTTGTTGTGGCGCCTTCGCGCCCCGTGGAGGAGGTGACCGAGGCGGGGAAGGCCTTCGAGACAGGTGCTTCGCCGGGGAGGCGCGAGCCTCGCACCAAGGCTGTGGTGGATCGCTCTGGGGTGAGGCCCTCTCTCATGGTGGTGTCACGGCAG
This sequence comes from Poa annua, assembly GCA_026929855.1. Lineage (NCBI taxonomy): Eukaryota > Viridiplantae > Streptophyta > Magnoliopsida > Poales > Poaceae > Poa > Poa annua. The sequence continues at coordinate 15,752,553 of CM049427.1, forward strand.
ATGCCATAGGATGGCTAAAGTGTGGGGCCGATGGACGCTGGTGGATCCGGGGAGGGCTAGCGAGCTAAAGAGCTCACACGAAGGAGGATGCCGGAATAACCGGGATCTCCGAAGAACACCAAACACAACCGAAGGGAACGTGAGAAGATCTAGTAAATACGAACAACTGCACGAAGGCAGGGAACCCACACACACGATGTACCCAGGTTTGGGGCCCTCGTGGGGAGGTAACACCCCTACTCCTGCCTTTCCTCTCAATATAAGTGTGGAACAAGATCTACAACATGCTCTTGGAGCTCTTTCGGTGAAGAACACGAAGAACAAGATGAACTAGAGAGAGGAGGGAGTAAATGCACAAGGAGTAAATGAGACTATGGTTTTGGCCTCCAAGTTGGTCTCTCTTCCACAGGAGCAGTTATGGCGCCTTTTATAGAGTTCCGGCCGGGAGTGCCGGAAACCCTAATCCGGGATGGCCCCACCGGACAGGCCTAACGGTTATGTCGACACTGGCTAGTGCGACCTAGCCGCCGAGCTATCCGGCATAGCCCTGCCGTCATCATTCCGGCAAGGATAGCAGGCGCCGTCCTGGAACATCATTGTCCCTCTTTCAGAGACAAGACATGTCTTTGCCCATCCCGAGTAGCCTTTTCCGGATTGCCGGGCTAGGCATGTCCGATCTTGTCGTACCATTATCGTATCGGCTGACACGCTCCCGTGTCAGGCGGGAGGTGACCATGCTTCCGTGTCAGGGGGAATGGGACTTCCCCCCGTGCCAGGCGGGAAAGCCTGCTCCGGACCGTTGACGTCCCACAGGCATCTACCATGTCGGCTACCTCCTTGCTCCATCCTGTAAGTCTTCCCTGCACACATTGAACAACCTGCCAGGACCGAGATCTACATGTCGGCTAGCCTGTAGCCGGGGAGCGAGCTTGGACCCTTCTCACCTACCCGGTGAGTCTATCCGGTTCATCCGGGATCTTCTCTACCAGGGAGTTCACCCGGAGCCTCCGATCGACCGTGAGATCTGAGATCCTTTCCGGATGTACCCGAGTAGCACTTAGGATGAGCAGCTCTAGGCCTAGCCTCCCGAAGATGTCTTGGGCTGCTACCAAAGACATCTTCGAGAAGTTAGTTCTTAGAGGAACCATCCGCTTGGGCTTATGCCGCTCTGAGGACCCGGGTGGGCTATTTATAGTCTCCAGGGATGACCATTGCGTCCCCCAAGAGACACCTTGGGCTTAACCAGCTCCGAAAGGTCAAGTTATCCCTTCAGTGCACCAAAGGATGGCCCTTGCACTCTCCAAAGGTCAAACACTGTTGCCATATTGCAGAATAGTGCCGGGATCTGCCCTACCCGGGGGGCAGCCCCCCGACACCCTCCGACATCCCCTAAAAAAGAAAAGCGGGGACGCCTCTGGGGGGATCAGGCGCCAAGACCACACCTTCCTGGCGCTCTCCAGGCCTGGCGTGGGTCGACGCCGGTGCTTCCCCTTCAGGGTGAGTATTTACGGCACCTGGTCATTTTCGGCTCTTGTTTTTCCCTCTGCTTCGCCCTCTCTTGAATGTCTTTTCTTGGGTTTTTTGTCAGCGATCTAGTGCCTGCGAAGCGCCACAGGCTTCGCAAGGCAGCAGCCGTGAAGAGGGCCATCGCTGAGGCGGTGGCGGACGAGGCCGCGAGGCCTGTGGAGACAGCCTCCTCAGGCCCCACTGTGGGGGCGCCTCAAGTGGAGGCGGCTGCGGCCCAGGCGGGGGCGGCGGAGCCTCAGGTGGAGGAGGGTGTGGCACGCCCAGAGGCACCTACACCCCCCCCCCCGAGCCACTAGTGGTGGAAAGCTCGGAAGAGAAAGCTTCCATGCCACCTCGCGCTCCTACTCCCCCTCGCGCGGCTACGGCTTTGCGCGAGGTAACTCTGCCTCGCGAGCTGGCACCGCCGTGCGCGTTGATGCCCCCGCGTGCGTCATCTCCACCGTGCACTCCCACGGCTCTCGTGCCGCCTGCGGCGGAAGCGAGCGAAGCGCCCGCGGGCACACGCGCGTCTGCAGGAGGGGGTTCTTCCTCGCCTCCTTGTCCCGCTGGAGATGACGAGCGCCTCCCTGGCACGGGCACCGAAGCGGAGGCAGGCGCGGACGGAGGTGGGGCTACGCCTAGCCCCCGATCCCATCCTGGGGCCAGGCTCCTGGGACCTGAAGCCGCGGCTGGGCCTTCGTCTAGTCAGGAGCTGGTCCTCCGAGGCTGGGATTGGAGCGCGGGACGTCGCGAGGTGGCTTTTGGCCTCGTGCGGGAATCTTTGGAGGGCCTGGAGGCGCACCTCGCCCTCGGAGACATACAGCTCGCCCAGCAGCAGGAGGAGCTTGCGAGGTTGTGGGCGTCCTTCCATGCGGCCGTCGAGGCGCGCCGACCGGAGGACTTGGCGCTACAGGCCGCCCGCGAGGAGGCCACCCGCTTTGCCAAGGAAATTCGTGACGGGGCCATACGCGACGCCGCAGAGCTTCTCGAGCCCCTTCAGGCAGAGCGCGACGCCGCCGCGGAGCTCCTGCGCGAGGCCACGGCCGAGCGCGAGGCGATGGAGGGTTCGCTGGCGCAGAAACGTCGTGCGCTGGGGCAGCTGGAGTCCCAGCTGCTTTCCGCCCACCATGCCACGCAAGCTGCTCTGGAGGAGGACCGCAAGGGCTTGGCAGTGCGTGGGCAGCAGCTGGCCCTCATGGAGAGAGAGCAGCGGCGGCGTGAGGAGCAACGCCTTCAGGCGGAGAAGGACCTGGTCGCCCAGCGCGAGGCCCTCGAGGCGCGTGAGGGAGGCTTGGCCTAGGCGATCTCGAAGTTCGACGAGCACGTCGCTGCTCAGAAGCGTGATTGTGAGCGCTTCGAGCGGCGTTTCGCCAAGAAGACGAAGGTGGCTGAGGAGGCCCTCGTGGAGCGCGAGAAGCAGCTCCGCCGGTCCTTCTCTCAGAAGTACCGCGCCCAGGTCCATAAGCAGGATGACCGCCTCAAGGCCAAGCACGTTGCGGACGCTCAGCGGCTCGCTGAGCTCGAGAAGGCCAACTCCAAACTGAAGGGCCGCCTGAAGCGCGCCAAGGCTGGCCGGCGCCGAGTGGAGGAGGCCCGTGACGAAGCAGTTCACGGCCTCGACTCTGTGGCCAAGGGCGTGGGCGAGCAGGTGACTCCGGTGATGGAGCGGGCGGCGGAAGCACCAGACTCAGCCCAGGCGACTAGCGCGCTCGCGAAGCAGTGTGAGCACATGTTCGAGGCGTTGGTCGCGTGCGGCAACAAGCTCGCGGTGCAGCTCGGCGCAGATGCGCCGTACACCGAGGTTCGAGGCCGTGGTGATTCCGCCATGCACATGGTCTACTTTGACCAGCTCTTCGCGACACTTGAGGGCCCCGCCGCCGAGCTTCGGGAGATGGTCGGGGACGAGAGCCGGCAGCTCCTGGGGGTGGTTGTCGATCGCATCTTCACCAACCTCAGGCTCCTCACGCCAGACTTCGACCTCTCCTCCGTGACAGAGGCTGCTCAAGGCGAGGACGCGCAGCGGGTCTCCAGTTCCCTCCGCGAGCAAGTTGACGCCTTCTGCAACCGCTTCAGGCGTGCGGAGGCTGCGGCGGAGGACAGCGAGGAGGAGGCCCCCTCTGCGAGATCGAGGAGGGTGCCGCAGAGGAGGTCCAAGGCGACGCTGCTCCCCCCTGAACCACACCTTATTGCGCCTGCGTGCGCGTGCATCTGAAACAACCTTGTGTTTAGATATTTTAAGACCTTTTGGCCTGTAATATACTCTTTATTGCTATTTGTATTTAGCTTGATTGCCCCTCGAGAGGTCTCTCTAGACTCATCTTCATGTCTATTTGCTCTCTGCGTCGGTAGGACCCATCTCTTTGTGCCATGACTCCGCCGCTTCGGTATGCAGGAGCAATGACTCCGCAAGGCCGGTGGGAGTTTAGGCCTAGGATAGGTAAGAGCCCTGAGTCGCGATGCTCAAGTGCCCCCCTTACACGTGCGAGTAGTCCATGAAGCGTAAAGGCAAGCGAAGTCGCTTGAGGGGCAAACGTGCGCTAGAGGGTGAGAAAACGCCCTTAAGGCGTGGGTGCGAGACTTAGCTTCTCGGGGTTTTCGCCCTGTAGAGGCTTTTTGCCCGGGTGTCTCCTCAGGCTTGTGGGGGCTTATGTTCCCTGTAGATGTTAGAGGGGCGAACCCAAACGCTGGAACACGGTTCAAGGGACTCATGCGCGCTTGTAGGTCCCCTCAGGCGTTCCTCGCGAGGAGAGTAAGTACCAAGGTCCTCTGTAGAGATGACGTGTTTGTGGGATCTTGCCCTCCAGCCAGAGCTCGGACTCTTGGATTTTGCAGTGCTGATGGTGTGTCATTTGAGGCACTGGCACCGTACTCAGCCCCCGCTCGCGAGGTACGCATGTGGAGAGATATACACGCGCACTTCAACAAAGTAATGCGTAAAATAAAACTCACCAAATATATTACATAACGGCGCCGAGGCGCTAAGTTCACTTGGGAACGAAATTGTTTCATTATGCTTGGGGTTGCCAAGTTAATGTTTTGACCATGTCGAGGCATGGGGACCACCCATTAGTGGCAGAGACTCTCAACGGCCTGAGGTGGCTCGTTACATGGAGAGCTCAGAGGGTTGACCCTCGAGAGAAGACTTTGGAGCTTGGAGGTTTAAGCCGTGAGCTTTTAACCTCTAGAGACAAAAAGTGCTTGGAGGTTGAGCCGTAAGCTGCCTCTTCCGCCAGATGTCTTGACGTGACAATGATCACGGGCGTGACTATGATCACGTTCTGAGTTTGTTCCTTCTGGAGACAAAAAGTTATGTGAGGTTTAAGCCGTGAGCTTTTAACCTCTGGAGACAAAAAATGCTTGGAGGTTGAGCCGTAAGCTGCCTCTTCTGCTAGATGTCTTGACGTGATAATGATCACGGACGTGACGATGATCACGGGTAGAACTTGCGTAGGTGCATGATGTTCCATGGATTCTTGACGGAGACGCTGTCTTGAGTCTCGAGGCGAGCCGCGCCAGGCCTGGCGATGTGGGTGACCCTGTAGGGGCCCTTCCACATCGGGGACAGCTTGTGGAGACCTTCCCTGGAGAGGATTCGCCTGAGGACGAGATCGCCTGCCTCCAGGTTACGTGAGCGCACGTTGCGGCTGTGGTAGCGCCTCAGGTCCTCCTGGTATTTGGCCACTCATAGGGCGGCGCGGCGCCGTAGTCCTTCGAGGAGCAGCAGGTCGTCGTTGTGGAGGTCCTCTTGCTGGTCCTCGTTAAAGGCGAGGACCCGCGGGGATCCATGCTTTATCTCTGTGGGGATGACTGCTTTGGCTCCATAGACGAGGGCGAACGGCGTTTCTCCCGTAGGCTTGGGTGGCGTTGTACGGATGGACCAGAGCACCAAAGGTAGCTCGTTGATCCAGCCCTTGTCGTGGCCTTTGAGGATATCAAAGGTCCTGGTCTTTAGGCCTTTGAGGACTTCTGCGTTTGCGCGCTCAGCCTGTTCGTTGCTTTGCGGATGGGCGACTGAGGCGAAGCAGAGCTCTATGCCCATTCTTTCGAAGTAGGCTCTAAAGATGCCGCTGGTGAATTGTGAGCCATTGTCGGTGATGATGCGGTTAGGCACTCCGAAGCGGCAGACCAGGCCTCTGATGAACTTCACCGCCGCGCCTGCTGTGATTGTGCGCGTCGCCTCCACTTCAGGCCACTTAGTGAACTTGTCGATGGCCATGAAGAGGTAGCGATATCCGCCCTGCGATGTTGGGAAGTGTCCCAGGATGTCCAACCCCCAGACCGCGAATGGCCAGGATAGCGGAATGGTCTGTAACCCCAGCGCAGGTTGGTGGATTTTGCTTGGCGTGGAATTGGCAGGCTTCACATGCTTGGACGATGTCCTCTGCAACCCGAAGTGCTTGAGGCCAGTAGAATCCGCTCCTGAAGACTTTGCCCGCGAGGGTGCGGGCGCACGAGTGGTGGCCGCATTTCCCGCTGTGGATGTCTTTGATCAGCAGTTTCCCTTCTTCAGGAGGGACACATTTGAGCGCGGTGCCGTTTGGGCGCTTGGGGTAGAGATTTCCTTCGAGGATTTTCTAAGATTTTGCTTGGCGGGCAATTAGCTCCGCTTCGACATCTTCCTCGGGAAGGATCCCTCCGTCGAGGCAGTCTTTGATCTCGTCTATCCATCCTGCTTCTTGATGCACCGCTGTGAGGAACAGACGCTCCCCTGTTGGGGGCCCACAGTTTGGCGCCCCGTTTGCAGGTGGTGGTGGGAGCGCTTCATCTGTGCTTGTGGGCTTGGCCTCTTGAGGCTGCTCTATGGATGCTTTGACGAGCCTTTCTTCAAAGACACCCGGCGGCTGAGCTTGCCTCTTTGATGCGCGCTTGGCGATGTCATCAGCCTCTTGGTTCTCCTTTTTTGGGATGTGCATGAGCTCCATTCCCCTGAAGTGCTTCTCCAGCCTACGTACCTCTTCAAGGTATGCGGCCATGTGGTCGTCCTTAGGCTTATAGCTTTTGTTGGAGAAGTTGACAAGCAGCTGGGAGTCGCCCTTGATGAGTAAGTGCTTGATGCCTAGAGCAATTGCGGCGCGTAGGCCAGCAGGCATGCCTTCGTACTCAGCGATATTGTTGGAGATCTTGTCGATTCCGAAGCACAGCTGGACCGCGTAATATAGCTTGTCGCCCTTTGGTGAGATAAGGACCACGCCAGCCCCACCATGGCGACAAGCAAAAGCTCCGTCGAACTTCATGGTGCAGTGGCTGGGCATTCTGTCTCCACAGGGCTCTTGTTCTTCTCCCAAAGGCTCTTCAGGGGTTGGGTCAGTCCATTCGGCGACAAAGTCAGCTAGCCCTCTTCCTTTGATTACCCTTGTGGTATCGAAGCGCAAATTGAATGGCTGTAGCTCAATATTCCATGCCTGCGACACAATCTGTGGCATTTGGGTTGCGCAGGATTTGCTCCAGGGGGAAAGAGGTGACCACCGTGATGGGGTGTCCCTGGAAGTAGTGTCGCAGCTTTCTTGAGGCGATGAGGAGTGCGAGGAGGAGCTTCTGCTGCATCGTATATCGCTCGCGAGCATCGCGCAATACTGTGCTGACGAAGTAGACTAGATGTTCGACAAGAGTAGTCTGTGTAGCTTTTGTGTGCTCTGCCTGAAGGGGTTCCGCTAGGCCCTCAAGGGGGTTGGCCTCTAGGGGCATGACCTGACCCTCGAGGGAGTTTGCCTCAAGGGGCTTGTCATGGGCTTCGGGAGGGTTGGCCTCAAGGGACTTGACAGGCTCCCTGGCGGGATCTTCTTGCAGCAGTTGACTTGGAGCAGGCCTCTCGTCGAGCTCCAGATCGGGAGGCTTTTCCTTTGGAGTGGTTGCACTCTTCTTCTGGCGCACTGGCTCTTCCCTTTCTACCACAAGGACGACACTGGCTGTCTGTGGAGTAGCTGATAGTGAAGGAGATATGCCCTAGAAGAAAATAAATAAGTAGTATTTATTGCATTATATCATAAGTTTATAATAGGTTTGTGTATTATGCTATAACTGTATTAATCGGAATTATTAATACACGTGTGATACATAGACAACCAGGTCCCTAGCAAGCCTCTATATGAGCTAGTCCATTGGGCAACGGTTGATCGAGATTCCCGATCAAGGACAATGACGTCGGTTGACAATGGGGTCATCTTGTTAGTAGAATAAGGTGATGGACATACGCAAAGTATTGCAATAAGATCGTATTACGATGTTTGTCATTTGCAATAGATGAAAGTATGATAGCTTATTCCTTAGACCGTGAGACCGTATTTATTGTTGCTTCGTAGGAGTGCTTTGAGAGCATCAAACGTTGTGTCTTATATAGCATGACAATAACGGTGTCCATCTTGGGTATTCCGAAAGAGCATCGAGACGTAAGGATCAAGAGCGGGATTTGTTCATTCTTGTAATGGAAAGATACTCTGGGCCCACTCGGTGTTATTGCATCTATATAGCTGTGCAGCTTATGACTAGGTCATGGAGATGTAATATCACAGACGAGTTAATAACCTTCGTCGGTAACGAGATACAGCAAAGGCATCGGTGTGTCTACGATCATATCTCGGACAAGGTAGTATCGCAGAGACAAAGGGAATGAATATCATATTTATGGTTCAACGACGATATTCGTGGAATGCACAGGGGTCGTCATATATTTCCAGGTATCCCTGACGATCATTGGTGAGCGGAGTGTCTCGACCATGTCTGGAGTGTTCCCGAACCGTAGCGTAACAAACTTAAGGTCTTAGCGACGCTAGGAGATAGGTTCTGGAATTATATAGGTTTTTATTGGAGAGAGAGAAATGATCCGGAAAGAGTTCCGGTGGTCCGGAAGGAGTTCCGGGAAGGTGTGGAATGGTTCCGGGAATGTCCGAAAGTTGTTCGGGTGGTTCCGAAATAGTTTCGGAGTCATGGGATATTGAATTATATATAAATATATTAATTATGAATTAATGGGAATTTTATATTAATTTAATATTAACTAAATAAAGGAAAAAGGGGGCTCCCACCTACATGGGCCCTAAGAGGGCCCAAGAGGGGGAGCCGCACCCCACAAGGGGGGTGGGCCCCATGGGAGGTTCGGCCGGCCCATGGTGGGGCGCACCACCCCCCTCCTCCTTTAGTCCCACATGGGGGAGCCAAGGGGTTTGCACACCCCCTTCCCCCTTTATATAGCAAGGCATATTAATTGATTTAATACACAGGAAATTCAATTAATTCCCAATTTCTCTCTCGATCTCGTGGTTCCCAAGTCGGAGCCGCGCCGAGCTGAGGAAGGGGGTCTCTCTCCACCTAAGCCATACCGCAGAGCGCCGTTGCTCTGCGGGATTCCAGATAAGATCTACTCCTGCGATTTCAGCTGGATCTGAATGACCGGGAGTTGTCGCTAGGCTCCGTATGTTTGCGAGTGCTCGGAGGCTACTCTATTGAGGAGCTTGGGCGACGTCGTCTCGCCCCCTGCAGCCGCCGCGCCTCCCCCCTCTACTGCCGGCGCACCAGCCCCGGTGCTGGCGCTCTGCCTTCTTCCGCCCGACGCCCGTCGACGCAGATCATCATCGACACCCCGGCGTCATCGACTCCGACATCGCGGCAATTTCTCCGCGACCTCGAGGTCGGCTACGTACGACTTCATCGTCAACGCTTGTGCGGGAGCGTAATCCCCGCTATCGGTCTACATGGAGGTAATGTAACCCGTTCCGCCACCGTTATCGCATGTACTAGATAGATAGATCCTGGCTAGTTAGGGTTTCGCTCGCTAGAAAATTATTGTTTTCTGCACCGTAACCCCTTCAGATAGGTACAGCTTCAGGTGCTCGCCTGACCTTGGGGCAACCATTACCGGTGGGCTGGCCAGGTACTTCTTCAAGTCCTCAAATGTTTTTTCAGCTTCAGGTGTCCACTTGAAAGTGCCCGTTCTTTTTATGATCTTGAAGAAGGGCAGGGCTCTTTCGCCGAACTTGGAGATGAATCTACCCAAGCTGGCCATGCATCCTGCTAGGCGTTGCATTTCCTTGAGCCTGCGTGGAGGCTGCATGTCCTCTATTGCCTTGATTTTGTCAGGGTTTGCCTCTATGCCTCTGTGAGACACGAGAAAACCAAGCAGTTTGCCTAAAGGCACTCCGAAAACGCACTTGGCGGGGTTGAGCTTGATGTTCACCTTTCCCGGGATGGCGAAGGTCTCTTCAAGGTCCCCGAGGAGAGTGTCTCCTTCTCGGGATTTTACGACGATGTCATCGACATATGCCTCGGCGTTTCTCCCCATTTGCTCGCCAAGTGCTATCCTCATCAGCCTCTGGAAGGTGGCTCCGGCATTTTTTAGGACGAAGGGCATGCAGACGTAGCAGTACACACCGCAAGGGGTGAGGAAAGCCGTCTTCTCCTCGTCCTCCTTAGCCATTTTTATCTGATGATAACCGGAGAACACATCAAGGAAGCAGAGGAGCTCGCAGCCTGCCGTGGAGTCCACGATCTGGTCGATTCTTGGCATGGGGTAAGGGTCCTTGGGGCAGGCCTTGTTTACGTCGGTGTAGTCGATGCAGAGGCGGCCTCCTCCGGCGGGCTTTTGGACTACCACGCCGTTGGAGAGCCACGTGGGGTGCGCGACTTTATGGACGACCTTTGCCGCTTTGAGCTTCTCGACCTCCTTGATGATGAATGCTTGCTTCTCGGGGGCTTGTTTTCTTGCTTTTTGCTTGACGGGGCGCGCGTTTGGACACACGGCCAAGTGGTGCTCGATCACCTCCCTCGGTACACCAGACATATCTGACGGAGTCCATGCGAACATGTCAGAGTTTGCCTGGAGGAAGGCGACGAGCGCGCTTTCCTATTTGGGAGGCAGCGCAACGCCAATGGTGACGCTAGCCCCCGAGCCTTCAGCCCCCGAGCTGCTGGAGCTTAGAGCGACTTTCTTTGTGGCGGCTGGTTCTTGGGAGAACAACTGCTTCTTCTTCTTGGGCCTCTCGAGAGGCTCTAGGTCCTCGTCCGCGGGGAACTCCATGGCCGCAGCCTTGTAGGCCGTCTCGACAGCGCGGGTGGCATCCAGGACATGTCCACGGATGGTGATTGTGCCAGCGCAGTCCGGAATCTTGACCATGTTGTAAGCATGATGCGTGACGGCCATGAATTTTGCGAGCGCGGGGTAACCGAGGATGGCATTGTATGGCAGGCCGATGTGTGCAACATCGAAGTCGATGTGCTCGGTGCGGTAATTCTCCTTGCTTCCAAAGGTGACGGCAAGCCTGACCTGGCCTAGAGGCTCGATCGAGCCGCCGGTGACCCCCGTGAAGGGCCTGGAGGGAATGAGCCGCTCGTAAGGCACTTGAAGCGCTTCGAATGTATCTATGGAGATGTCATTCAGGACTGCTCCACCATCAATGAGTGTCTTGGAGACAGCGACGTTGTCGATGGTGGGGCTGCAGACCAGCGGAAGGGTTCCAACAGCCTTGGTGGACTTGGTGTGGTCCTGAGCGTCGAAGGCGATGGTGTACTGCGACCACTTGAGGGGTCTGGAGATCTCAGTACTTGGGAGGGCGGCGTTGAGCTCGCGGGCAAACCGCTTGAACTGATTGTTCAATTTTGGCGCCTATGCCCCCCCCCCTCTCCGAGGATGCAGGCAATGGCGCCTCTTGGGGCTTGGTAGCCACCGTCCTCCTCGTCAGGGAGGCTGCCATTTTTCTCCGCAACATTGGCCTGGTTGCCCGATGGCTTCTGGTAGCCGCCCTTGCGTCCGCTCCCGCGGTAGCCGCGGCCAAGACCACGGCCGCCACTGCCTTCTGCTTGCTCGCGCTCCTTGCTCAACCTTTTGAGGTCGAAGCAGGATTCGGTAGAGTGACCGCGCCTGTTGTGGTAGATGCAGAATGGGCGGTGGTCCTCTTTCCTCTCTCCGGGCTCAGGGGAGTCCCTGCGGGTGCTTTTCGCGTCAGGCTCTGCCGCGAGAACCGCGGTGGCCTTGCGCTTGGGCTCCTCCTTCTTCTTCTGGCTCCTGGACCCCTCAGCGTGCTCGTCCCCTCTCGAGGACATCTTGACGAAGAGGAGTCCCTCTTCAACCTTGGCGCACTTGTCCGCCAGGTCGAACAGCTTCACCACAGAGGTGAGCTTGTCGTGGATTCCCAGCTTCTCAAGCATCCTGCTGTTCGGGACGCCTTCGCGGAAGGCGGCGATGACCTGGGTATCACGGATGTTCAGGATCTTGTTACGCACTTGGCTGAAGCGCTGAATGTACTTGCGGAGCGTCTCATCCTTCTTCTGCACCACAGCGCGCAGGTCGTTGTGGGTGAGGGCGCGCTCGTACGTTCCCTTAAAGTTGGAGACGAACTGCTTGCAGAGCTCCTCCCAAGAGTTCACGGAGTCCTCCGGGATGTTCAGGAGCCACGACAGGGCAGAATCACGAAGCGCGTGAGAGAACCAGTTGGCCATGACCATGTCGTCTCCTCCTGCAGCTTGGATGGAGGTGGTGTAGAGCTGCAGTAACTCGATGGGGTTGCTGGAGCCGTCGTAGCCCTTAGGGAGAGCCGTCCTGAACTTCGGGGGCCAGACCACGCGACGCAGGGAGCGGGTGAACGCCATGCAGCCCGTAGCGTACGTGGCGACCCTGTTTTGCAGTGCGCCGCGGTTCTACTGGCCCGCCTGGCCGATCTCCTCCACGAGCCTGTTCTGGCGGTTGCGCTGGAGCTCCATCCCCACGCGAGCGTCGGGCGCGGTGCGCTGCACGATCAAGCAATCGTGCGGCGAGGACGCGTGCGAGGCAGCCCTCTGCGTCGCAGCCGGTGCAGACCCTGGAGGGGGCGGAGGCGCGTTTGTCGCGACCGTGCCCGCGAGAGAGGGGTGCACGTGGAACTGCGATGGAGCGGGGCGCGTCGTGGCGATGCCGACAAGGTGGTTGAGGCGCTCCAGCCACTGCTCGTGGGACTCAGCGGTGGGCTGGTAGCGAAGAAGCTCCTGCGCAATCAGCAGCGCGGTGTGGGGCGCGGGGTCCGTCCTGCCTGGGCTGGAACCGCTAGGACGTCGCGTCGGGTGCGACGACTGCACGTCCTCTTGGTGCTCGGAGTTGCGCTCGGGCTCCTCCACATGAGGGCCCGAGGGGGCGCGCTCTTCATGGCGGGGTCGGCCCCGTCGTGCGCGAGTAGCCGTGGTGCCTGGCGGGGCGCGCGCTCCTTCAGGAGCGCGTCGGTTGACGCGGGCGGCGCGGGTGGCGCGGGTCGCCATGGCGCGGAGGCGGCTTGAAGGTCGTTGACGCGCCTCAATCCCCTACCTGGCGCGCCAAATGTCGGGTTATGACTCCCTAGAAGTGGGGGTAGTCACTTCCTGAAGTGTAGTTCGTGAAGGGGATTGAACACGGAGGTCAAGACCCTCGAGGGACCCGGCGACGTTGCTTGCCGGACCTGAAGACAAAGCACCCACTGCAGAGAAAGACACCAGCCTGTACCCAGGTTCACGACCCTTGTGAGGAGGTAAGACCGCTACTCCTGCTTGTATGTATTGAGTTATGGAGTTTAGAGTACAACCGGCCTTGCCGAAAGCCCCGTTGAGGCAGATCTTGCCTGGGGGGAAGGGATGGTGACCTTCTTCCTCCTCCAGGCAGAGGCTATCCTACTTGGGATCGCTAGGGTTTACAAGCGTTGTGGAATCAGAAAGGCTGACCCCTTCTACGATGGAAGTCTTGTCCATTTTATAGGCGCCTCCGGCGCTCTCCTCCTACTTGGCCTTCGAGGTGGTTCCCACATGGCAGTGGCATGGCGGAGCAGGAGTCCACCGTGGCCCGTTCGTCCATGGACGCGGTCCATTGCTGATAAAGGTGGGCGCGGTGGCCGACCAGCAGCCGACCGCGCAGTTCTGCTGCAGGGGAGGTAGTCGCTGAGGTGGAGCCCACGATGACGTTCTCTGTTGGAGGGTTGCACCGTCCACCTGCTTTATCGCCAGAGTAGAAGGTCCTGGCAGTTCCGCAGCAGGCGGCGCGGCTTTATTGACCCCTTTATCGCCTAAAACAACAACGGGGGTGCTTGCGTCACCACGTGGGCGTGGCAGGGGCCATGTGCGTCTTGCCGTACTTCCTTGGCCGCGACGTTTCCCTTCAGGCCTGAGGAGGCCTGAGGGGGGTTCCTGTTGGATTCCCTCGAGGCACGCTGGCGCCTCGGGAGGGTCCCTTGAAGCGAGGGATCCCCTGAGGCCCTCGTTTCCTCTTCAGGCCCTCGAGGGGAATTGCCTCTCGAGGGTCCCGCCAGGCAGTGATGCCTGGTCCTTGGTCGTTTCTTCTGACAGGCCAGCGTGCGAGGCCTGGGGGGAGTGGGCTCTCCATACCCCAGTTCCCACTGGGTCGACATACCTTGTGAACAAACGCCACACCGTGGGTGTTGCAACAACTTCTTCTTCCTCCGGTTCATCCACACAGATATCATCCTCCAAGTCTACCTCGCTAGATAGGCGAGCCTCGGGCCCCAGGTTGTCGCCGTCCTCCTCAGATCCATCCCAGTTGCCATCAAAATCCTCCGTGACCTCAGAGATCACGATCTGGCGATCCTTCCGAGCGGGCACAATCGCGCCGATTCCCGATGGCTTCGGGTGGGTAGACGCCTCACCGGCATCCCCTTTCTCACCCCCACCACCGGAAGCCGACATCGTTGGGCCTCGCTTCAGAGAAGATACCCCGAGAATGTGAGCTGCGCCGGGATCGTAAGTTGTCGTCTGGCTATCGAAGGCTTTGATGAGGTTCTTCACCACGCCGCCGCCTTGTCTCGTTTTAAAGGCCTTCTCACCGATCCAATCCAACTCCGATACGCCAACGTGATGCAAGCGAACTCCAACACCAGGAGCCTTGATCGAACAGGACACCTTCGGGGACTCGTAGACACCTGAATCTCCCATACTAGGATCGCTCCCGTCCATGGCCGGGGTGGCGGCGCCCGATCGCCTCGGAGTCGCCGTACCCTAACCCTAGACGTAGCGTAGACCGCTCCTTTGCATTCCTCATATACTTATTTTTAGTACGAATCTTGACAATGTATACAACACATATAACATCTTATATTGTGGAACAGAGAGAATACGGCTTTCGGCGCATTCCGTGAGGATATCTCGCCAAAGAGTCAAAGTGTATGTATGATTATAGTATCACGATACGATGTTTTGTATTTACGGTTCTAGAACAGAATGTACGGGTGCTAAAGTTTGAACTTGAGTATTTTTTTTCCACTGTGCTCGTTTTAAGTGGATACCTCTTTTCGAAGTCAGGCTTCTAGATCCATATTTATATTGTTTGATTTTACTGTACTTCACCTCCTATGGTTTCATCCGTGACCATTTTAGAAAAAAATTGTTCTTTACTGTACCATGAGCCATTTAAGTCGATGATTAATTTGATGTGTGTATTGAAGAACTAAAGTTGGTTGAATGCCAATAATGATTAGCCTTCCCACGCACATTGATTATATATGAATGAATGTTATAGACTGGTCAGAGGACCAGTGGTTAGCTAGCTGAGTCTAGTGCCCAACGTCCTGGGTTTGAGTCTCGACCCAGGCGTTGCTTGCAGCTCATTTTCTTCTATAAAAGTAAGCCCAGGGTGTTAGTGCCCTTGGGTCGCGTTTTTTTTTAATTATATATGAATGACTAGCACACCCATTTCTCCACATCCAATGATTCATATCTGACATAGTTTAGTTTTAGGGATGTCCTATAGTAGTACACGGAGTTTTGTCAAATAAATTCCTTGTGCATTATCCCTGGTAAGAAGGGGTGATCATATCTTGAGAGGTGTGTATCTTACCATGCATGAGTCCTTGTTGATTTATTGTTAACTATTTTGCATTCACTAGCAAATGATAAAAATGTGGCACAATTGAATTGAAGGGGTTAATTGTTTACTCTCGATGATTAAATTTTTGCGGTGTATAAAGTCATAGCTTTGACACTTTCCATGGTATATTAGATCCAATTTTTCAAGGTAGGTTATGTGTGGTTTTAAACAAGAGGCTTAATTATCTTGTTTAGTAAACTGCATTTGTAATCAACTCCTTTTTTGTAGGGCTGGAAGCTACAGTTAGGAACTATGTTGAGGTTCCTAGAGAGGGCGGCTTCAGCAAGAGGTTGAGGGCTAGGCCATCAAAGATCTTCGGTCACTTCCGTGAGGAGGTTTCCCCTTTCTACTACTACAAGGTGCTGATAACACCTGGGTTAGGATGCTTCCCGTCCTGAGACCCCATTTGGGTATGATCTCGAGGACAACTACCCTGAAGACCAACACTGACAACGGGCAGATCAGGCTGAAAGGTATCAATGAGAAAGCTTTCATGGATTAAGGGTGACCGAGTTTTAATTTTCAGGCTAATTTATGATACACTTCCTTATCTTCAAGC
Organism: Poa annua; assembly: GCA_026929855.1. Classification (NCBI taxonomy): domain Eukaryota; kingdom Viridiplantae; phylum Streptophyta; class Magnoliopsida; order Poales; family Poaceae; genus Poa; species Poa annua. Next base: position 15,768,422 of record CM049427.1, read on the forward strand.
TGGTTAATCCATATGTGTTCAAAGTGGTCATGTTTGACTACTCTTGCCCTAAGGTGGTTTATATGTGCAAAGAGCACGAACACTTCTTGGCCAAGATCGACGAGGATGAGTAGATGGTTTATGTCATATGTATTGATGTTAAGTATTGTGGTTCATAGTTTAAATATGTTTTTTATGTGGCTTGCCAACTTTGTTTACATTTGTTGTGTTTGAACTTTGTTTGAGTACTATTTGAAACCCTTCGGTTGATGTGGCATGAATGAGTTAAACTTCTTCATTGATCTCAAAGCCACATCCTAGAAGTGGCTGGTAACCTCACCACTCCAAAAAGATATTACCACAACACGACTGTTTTGTATACAACTAAACACAACCTACCCGCATTAGTCTATCCCAGCATGAAACAGGGGAACGCCTGGGGCCATGGCTCACCCCATGGTGGATTTTTTGTTGAAACCCCCTACTATAATTGTGGATTTGACCCACAAATTTGACCAGATTTAGCAATATCCCCCTCAAACTTATCTAATATGCAATTGTTACCCCTTGTATCCCATTCCTCGTTCCGTTCACGTCTATCCCAAAAAGATGCAATGCATCTAACTAAACTGCTGGTTCCAGACTTCCAGTTTCGATCATGCACAACCTAAACAATATGCAGAACGTGGATCAAATCATGCATTGTCTTGGTCAGACCCTAATGGCAATAACACCCCATAATTAATGATCATGACCGATGTATCGTCTCATGACATCACCATATACTTTTGAGTACAAACAAACATTGTAGTGTTTGCTACAGGTTTTAGCAACATTATTTTCGATGAACAAGGACACGCTAGCGTAATTAAAAGAAGCTACAAGAAAAACAAAACTGTTTTAAAAGAAAATACATGCATTTCTTCTCTAAACATTCAATGAAATGATCAGAAACTCACAATAGCATAAGATTAAAGGATTACTAAAAGTTTTAAGAAAATAATCTACTAGACAAATGTAAAGCTGACCATGTATAAACTCATATCAACAAATGCTGCATTTGACACAAATAATTATATAAATGAAAGAAACAATCTCTTGAGAAGAACATATACTCTTATGTTGCATTCAAGTAGAACATTTCCAAATAATAATAATAACAACCATATACATTTAAACATGTCCCCAACTCTTATCCTAGACGAGTACGAGCAGATGGAGGAAGAGAACCAATGAATTTAAGATGTATCTGCGATGAAGTCTTCTATCACAGTCCGTACAGCAATAGGAATTCTCACTGAGTATGTGCTTTGGTCGGACCATGTCAAACTCCCAAATGTGTATCCACCTTGCACTCTTTGCTTCACCGTAAATGTTAATTTAAACGACATGCTTGTACTGCCACCTGCAGTGAAACTGATCACAGATGGCTCCACAGATACGTCTACCCCTGCCGGAGCTTCAACAACCGCTCGGTAAGTTGCTTCCACCGGCCCGACGTTACTCACAGTGCGCCACACGGTGATTTGATTCTTGAGGTTAGGCACGCTGATTGATGGGAGATTAAGGTTGAGCTGGTAAAACTCACAACCCTCTAACAATCCGGTGGTACAGTTGTGGAATTTGGTGTACTCTTTGACATCCACATCGTAAACCAAACCGGGGTCAACAGCCTTGTCTGGGTTTATGTGGCCACCACCAAAGTCAAAGGGGTCGGCCAGTTTCCTTGGAACACTATCTGCTTGGATCGGCATGCCAAAACGGTCAGTCACCGAGGCTGCAAAGAGTACCCATGAAATGATCTGAGTTAGCCATAAATTACGGTGAATTATTTTGGTAGAACTTCCGTTATGATATCGACAAATACCCGTGGTGACAATGGCGGACTTGATCATGGCAGGCGACCAATCAGGGTGAACCGACTTGAGCAGCGCGGTGATCGCCGAGACATGTGGGCACGCCATGGATGTGCCGGATTTGAACACATAGGAGCCGCCCTCAGCTGCCAAGATGAGGACTCCAGGTGCAGCTATGTCAGGCTGTCCAAACACGTCTTATATTAAAAAACAGAGGTAGTAGATAACATGCCGAAAGTAAACTGTTAGGCGGATATCACTCTTTGGTATATTATAGTCCCAAATGAGCATGTTGAAATATACCTTGACTAAGCCGGGGAAGAGGGGGTTTGGCCCTCTTGACGAGAACGAGGCAACCCTCGGCGACAACACCCCGTTTCCAACAACGGTTGCGGTAGGCGAGACCTTCGCCACCGGACTCCTATCACGCCACATGATATACTACATGAATATACTTGGAGAAAGAAATAAAACACGTTCACCCTACGTCAGACAAGGCGATATAATAAGTAATTAAGATCTTACTCTGTGATGGCCATATACGAAAAGATCCTCTGTGCGATCTCAAAATCCACTAGTACGCAGGGCATGATGCCTTCGCAACTAGGCAGGATGTCGAGGAGTTCGGAAGTGTACTGTGCAAAGATGAGGCCCTTAGCGCCGGCCACAGCGGTAAGGTTGATGGCGTCCAGAAGTGCTGCCGTGGGCGGCCTGGATGTCGCACTCCCTGGTGAATAGCACAGGACGATCTTGCCGGTCACGTTCCTCAACGCCACTGCTTTCGCGTCGCAGCTGCATAAAAGTTTCAGAGTGAATTTATAATTAACTAAGTCGTGATTAACGACAAAACGAGCGCGTCGTGCCAAGTGATTGATTGCCTCATCTCATTTACCTCCTCGCAAAAACAAGGCCCTCAAAGTCGTTGCTGATCAGAGAAGCATTGTAGTTAAGAGATTGCCCCTGCGTTTGTAAGTAGGCACACATTAAAGAGTCATCAATAATAAAGGATTTAGGAAAGATTCAGGGATTTGGGATTTGTTCTTAGTCTCCACCACCTCCAGCCTGCTGAGTCAAGTTAATTTGTCAAAACTATCTGATGAGTCAAGTTAAAAGATTGTTTGTACTCACCACCAGCTTTTCTTCATTCCCGAGCGATATCAGGGTCGGGAAAGCCCGGTCAATCGTGCTAGCGGCCACCGTCGTGACCCACGGCAAAACATTCGTGACCGTCTGCGGGACGGGGCCATTGTTTCCGCCGGAAAAAATGACCGAAATCCCTCTCTGTACAGCATGCAACGTCCCTACTAACTCCTCATCACTGGCGTCGCCTCCCAGCGAGAGTGAAAGGATGTCCACGCCGTCTTTTATAGCATCGTCGATGGCCTTAAGGATTGCTGCGTCAGGGCAACCCCCGCCCACCCAGCACACCTTGTAGACACTCAGCCGAGCACGCGGCGCCCCACCACGTGCCACGCCGCTGCCTAGGCCCCCATAGCTCACGCCTTGCACCTCCACGCCGGCGATTGTCGAGGCGACGTGTGTGCCGTGGCCGCTCTGGTCCCTTGGCGAGTTATAGTTGCTCTTGAGCACCTCGGCGCTGATGCCGGCGCCGTAACACCGAGCGCCGATGATCTTTCTGTTGCAACTCGTGGCGTTGAACTCCTGGCCGGTCTGGCACTTCCCTTTCCACCGTGCCGGCACAGGGCCATACCCATTATCATCAAAGCTTCGTGATTCAGGCCAGATGCCTGTTGCAACAGAATCATGCATATGCATGGGTTAAATTGCTGCCCAATCATACTGGGTTTTCTCATGTTTTGGATTCAAGCTTCAGATGGGATTCAAACCTGAATCGATCACACCGACGATTACATCTTCGCCGTACTTTGCTCTCTGGAGGAGGCCTGATTGTTGTGGTGGTTGGTAAGAGTTAAGGCCAAGGAAGTCCCAGCTCCGAGTGGTGTGCTCTTCGTGAAAAGTGTTAGGCTTCACAGTGACAACCTCAGGGAAGTCTACATTTGGAATAGGTTTATCAGTTTACATAGATGATGCCAGTAAGATAAAAGGATGCCATCTCAGGGTTGATAACTACTTGCCTGCTAGTGCCTCAGCCTGAGATTCAGTCAGCATTGCAGCGAACCCAGAAAATCCATGCCTGTAGCTGTAAACTATCGACTTGACGGCTTCATCCTTGCTGTTTCAGATAGAACAATATGTTGGCGACCACTTCTGTTGCGCGGTAACAATATGTAACATGAATTATTACAGACTAGTACCTCCCAAGAACAGAGGTCAGGACGTCATGGTGTGATGCAGTGACCACAGATGGATCATCATGTTTCTTATCCCCCATATAGACTATATAGAGCTGAGATTTTGGTTCAATCATCAAGAAACAACATGAGAACAAGCTGGGTTAATGCAGAAACAATACTACAAAGTTGAGTCTTCTGAACAAAGAGGAAGTTTCTTACTTTGCTCGACGTACTAGCTGAAAGAGGCAGCACTGTCACCAGTAGCAGAGCACAACAGAATCCTGTTCTTAGACCCATGTCTGATTCCTAGAAGTGTTAAGCTCCTGTGTTTGTGTCCTTTGCATCTATGGTGTGTATATATAGCAGCCAGGAACAACCATAGGCTCCAAGAGAAGTTCATACAGAGATAAGAGAAACGTGTTATTATTAGGTGAAACACGTGAGAACGAAAGACTAGATCAAAATCCTTAGAGGAAGAGCCTTGCCTTTTTCTTTCAAATAAAGACTTGCTTTGATCTGGTCTGCCGTGAGCACACAACTGATAGTACCAAACCGTATATAAAATATTCGGTTCTCTGATGTAATGACCTGATCAACTTCCAAACAAGGTTCTGCTGCTCACCGGTAATTACCGTCTATCGAAATACGCGTGGGTAGGTAATACGTAACAAAGTTGACATTCAAAATATTAGTTGGTAGACAACGATGAACTGATTGAAACTCTCCACAGCTAAAGATTGGTTTGGCTGTTCCAGTTCTTCAAATGTTGTTTTCTTTTTTTTTGTGACAACGATCAAACACTTTAAAAATTCATAGCATCATTACAGTGTTTGAGGATAATACCAAGAGCATCAACGTGATATATACAAAACGTAAAAAGGTCGCTGCATGCGATTCCAGAGTGCTAAGTCGGATTCTGAGTTTGTTCTGCAGATACATGCATAGTTATATACAAATACCCGGGAACCATGTGTGCTCTTTGCAAGTAAGACTCTGGTTCAGATAACAGACACAGGGGCAATGAACCCAATGCTGAACCGGAAAGAGATGCAGGTCAGTTCCTCGTTGTTGTCTCCCAGTAGCTTCATTTGGATGTGATCTTAAAGTAGCAGGTCTCGAGGATTAATTAGACCGCCTATTAAGCCTCTCTCGTATGTCCACAAACCCGAAAAAGTATCTACACAAGCTCAGCAGAGAAGCTGGAAGCGGACTGCAGGTATGCTTACTGGTGGGGTGAAAGACGGCAGAGTCTGTTCGCTGACAAGAACGATTACCGGTTGCGGGACAGGGAGTCCCACTGCAGAAGTCATGAGTCTCCGAATGGACGTGGAAAATGAGGTATGTCACATCTACCACCAGCTTCCCTTTTGCGATGCTTTTATCTGCCAGGTGAAAACAACAGTTATAATGTACCATAAGGGCTCGGAGGAAAGCATCAGCTAGGAAGAACATTGTACTTCGTAGAGACCAGAAGCAAATTCATAAATATACTCCCAAAGGACAGTTGAACCGAAACTTGAACAAAAACAAGCACCTAGAACATAATAATTTTTAGCACATAGTAAAGTTTTCAACGGCAACCCCTAGACTGGGAATGTCCACCCGGCCTCTGAACTAGGAAGATGAATCCTCATTCCAGCAACTATACCTTCCTCGAGCAAACCAATACGTATGAGCCCTCGTGACCATGGTACTAACTACGAAGTGGAATGTCTGAATTGAAGTGTTTTACAGGATGCACATGATAGTCCATTTGCTATGAAGTGAAAATAATTAACCACTTCATGACTTTAACTAAATTGTTGGAGGGACAATTTAGTCTTCTTCATAAAGTGGACTCGCCGCTTTGCTATCAGAAAAAATATATTGAGGCAAATGTATCATTTCGGTGCACAGGTGAGGTAGCACTTTATGAAACTCAGTGCCCTCAGTGAACTCAAATCCAAGCCGACAAACAAGGAGAAGTCTTGAAAATAAGGTCAATAAACATGCACGAATTACTGCAATTTGCGGAGACAAGTATTTCACGTTCCACAGTCCAAACTTCCATGTGTAAACATCAAAGCATTGTTCTGTTTAGACAGTTATACACAAATTTTGGTTAGAGTATTTAATTTTCAACCATACATGTGCCTAAACTAATAATTCCTTAAAGCTGTCTCAGGCTATCCACCGCTTCTTGTGACAGTCTTGTGGGTCTGCATGCTGTTTTCTTCCGCGTGCGTTGCAGCTGGCATGAGCTACGGGTGTTTTCTCTTATTTACTGAATATATTTTAGTATTCTTCTTTTGTGTGTTTGGTCGTTTGCTTGACTTCTGTTTGATCTTGCTATATTTTTTGTCTACAGGTTGTCACATGGAGCTGCTAGAGGCATGTGGCTATCTTTATTCTTCAGAGCTGCCGTTATTTGTTTCTTGTTGTGGCGAGCCTGCTTTCTAATGATTTTCGTGCTTCATTATTGACGGTCTTCCCAGACGTGTTGCCAACGGACAATATCCTCTGTGTCTAGCAGAGAGGACCATGGAAGCTCTTGACAGCATTGCCGAAGTTCATGCGGCTTGCCAGGTGATCATTTTCTCCTTTTCTTCTGTCACGTCATCAGTTGCATATGCACAAAATCCCGGCATCTAATAATCATGTTTTGCAGCCTGCCTCGAGGAGCTTTTAGTAGGGCAGGTGATGCATGCCACCAAGTGCTTACCTGTCCTATGTGGAGAATAGGCGTCTTGGATTTCAACAAGAGGCAGGTGAGTACGCATCTCTTCTTCATACACTATGCCAATCATTCTCTACCGGATAAAAAGACCTCAGTTATACAGGTAAACATCGGGTCACAATCTTGCTTGTTGGAACAACCGTGTACAATGAGTTCTTCTACCCAAACTGTGCAGGTTCATGAAGAATGGGACGTATGCATATTAATATGAACATTCTCAAAAGTGATGCTTTTGTGCATTTTCTTTTTTCGTATCCCAGGATGAATCCTTACCTTTCATATTTCATTATTCTTAGTGCTGGATCATCTCTACCACAAAAACACGGTTCTTTTTAGTTAGTGCGGATGAACATGTTCAAAAAAGCTAATCGCACAACATACAGCCACATTACAGGTCAGAACGCCTGCAATTTAAACCACGCCCATCACACAGTATCAAAACTTAATGCAGGCGGCGAGGCGAAGCTCGCATATCCGTCTAGTACCTAAAAGAGTTATACCCCAATTCCGAAGTTTCTAACACCCCACGGTAGGCCCTTCTCAAAAATCCAAATTCAAATGTTACTGCACACAGGACTAATTCACGTAACAGGCTAACATCAGCACATGGATAGTGCCAACGAAACCTTCAGCAGGACGCTAAAAGTGCATGGGTTATTCAGTTTATCCAGCTGTTACATACACACACGGAGGCACTGGCCCCAGCGGCCGATCTAGATTATGGAGTAGATTGGTACTAACAAACTAGATACAAGTTACTCAGACGACGCAGTTGACAGCGCACGGCGTCTTAATTCACCGCAGCAAGGAGTTCAGGATACTGGATAGGCGGAGGGTTTGTTACCGGTGGACGCGGAGATCTTGAAGGTGGCCGGCTCGCCGCGGACCACGGGGTCGGGAACGATCGCCACGCCGCTTACCTGCAGCAAAACCGAACCAACAGAAAAAGTAAGGTCGCATCGGGCGGAGACGATTCATTGAAAAAGTAAGGTCGCATCTCCAAAGTGGGCGCTCTAGCGGTAGGAGGAGGGTCCAGAGTACTCACTGCAGTACACGAAGTCGGTGGCGGCGTCCGAGGAGGCGGAGAGCAGGAGCGCCGCCGCCGCGGCGAGGAGGAGCAGGTCGCGGAGGCGGCGGTTGGTCGCCATCGCTGAAAAGCAGAGCTCGGCGGTGTCGCCACTGGACTGATCGGCTTGCTGACGAGTACGTGGGCCCGGTCAACTCAAGGGGGACTACTTGTCTTGTCTTTTTTTTTAATTCACTACTTGTCTTGTATAGAGGATTGGACTAGGCAAATGCCGGCCTTCGCGAAGCTCTATTTCACGGCGCGTGAACTGCTGCCGTCACGTGGACACGCAAATTGAGGCGGTCTCGCGTATGATCAGATCCAGATTTAAATTCAGATCTACATCTGGATCTATTATTAGATTTGTACAAAACACAAACTAAGATAGTATATCAACGCAGAACGTACAGCAACGTAGACCGGGCTGTACATCAACACAAAACAGTTTATACGTGTAGCAACCCAAAACCTAGACCGTGTTGTACAACAATAAAAATTAGGTTGTACATCAACACACAGACCGAGTTGTACAGCAACATAGACTGGGTTGTACAACAACACATAACATGTTGCACGTACAAATACATTTGGGTCATACAAACAACTACACCTAGCAGGTTGTACGTACGACTGCAAAATTCAGTTTGTACGTACGACTACACTTAGATTTAAAAAAGGTACATAATCAAAAGTATATTTTTTTTGTCAAAACCTGTCAATATGGGATCTAGTTTTAAAGATCTCGACGCGAGGAGTTTAAAAGTGAAAACGGTTCGTAAATCGGATAAACGGTTCTCAAGATATTTCGTTTTCAAAAAACAAATCTTAAAATAAATGCATGTACAACCTCTACCCACCACCAAGGAGCCGCCACTTGTCACCGCGTGAAGAAAAAGTGGGAACAAAAACAAACAAAATTGCGACACTTGTCAGCACCAGAGCGCACGCGCGTGGACTTACGAAGGAAGACTTTTTTTAAGAATTCTCAGGTGACTTATTGGACTGCAAGGTTATTACATACTCCATGCACTTGTCTAGCTTAATTGGGCCGGGATGTCTTCATTTGTGGACACCTCCTCTTTTCGTTTCAACATAAAATTAGCTATTTCGGATTTCTCTAGAAACAAAAAGTCTGTTTATGGCTTTTTGCCATCTCATCACAAATTCATACTGATCTTAGGGTTTGTTTGTTTAAATCCAAAATCAGAAACCTAAAGGCAAAAATGCACTCGAGGAATGAATAAGAGTAGAAGCAAAACAGGGCACGAGGTGCATTCCGCGGCTTCGTACTTAAGTGTCGAATCCTTATTCTTTTTTGCCCATTCCATTGTTCGAAATCAAAAGCACGATGCCACCATAAGTTAGGAGCCCGTGTACTTTCACCGCATGCGATCTATATGTGGGGGTCAGTGGTGTAAAAAAAACATGTACGGGTGAACGCTTCACATGCTACTTGTAAGGCATACTTCATCTCATACAGATATATTTTGATTCAAAATAATTCGTTGCAAAATATAGGTGCGTCAATCTGTAGGTTGATTAGTTTCGAGTTTCATGGACTATATGTTCTTGATACTGGAGCAAAAATCGTATAGATCTTTTGATGAATTTTGTTAAATTCATCGCACTCGAGTCGACTGTTTCAAATTTACTTTCACGAGTAGTTTGTCCGCATCGTTTTCCACAACTTTCGTGTTGTAACTTTCTCATTCAACGAACATATAATGGATAGATCTTGTATCCGTATAAATGTACACAAATTAGAATTATTCTTTACTATACTATTTATGTAGTGTTGTGTACATTAGTTAGTTCTAGCTATAATAATCCAAAGATCCTTCACATTAATTTATATAAGCATGCATATATGTTTCTTTGTGTATAACTACTAATTTTGATGCATGAAAGTGGTTTATTAATACCGGCATATAAGAGTTCTAAGATGCTTAAAATATATCTACTCAAATGTTATAGAAAATCTAGTCAAACAAAATTTACTATTAATGAAAGTGGTTGATTTGATTATCCGGGCCATAATTGGCTTCTCCTCAGCAGGTAGGCGCTACGACGGTATGAACGTGCAACCCAAGGTACGCTCACGCTCCTTGGTGATATGGGCCTGGAGGAGTCGCATCAGCGCTATCTCAGAAGGGAGCCATGGCAAACGCCGTCGGGACGGGTTTGCGTCCGCTAGCGCCTCTCGTTGATTCCTCTTCTTCTGCAAGTTTTTAGAAGAAATAAAATGTTCAATTTGGGTCGTTTTGGTCTTACAGTAGCTAGGAAAGGGGAACAACCATGATATTTTGTTGGAGAAATGAATAGTTTGTAGATGCAAAAGTGGAAGATACAAATATGAATGAAAGTTGTAGCAGATTTGCTCCCATCTTGTAGACGAAATTTGAAAAAAAACCTGGAGAAAAAGAGATGCTCGCGTCATGAATTAGGAGGAAATTGAGCCATAGAGGGGGAACAAGGGCGGGGAAGAAGAAAACATACTTAAACAGCGTATAGGCAACTGGTCCAGCCAGTTTTGCCATCGTGGATCTTGATCCATGGGCAGCACTAGGATTGAAAATGACAAGAAAACTTTCCGGGAAAAAGGAAATAAAGAGCATAAACAGAAAAAAACGGCATTTTGCGGAAACAAAATAGAAACGACATATGTTAAAACAAAAGCGACAAAGAAAACAATATATCAGATTTTGACGGAAACGGAAACGAAATGGAAACTTCCGGAAATATGAATGTGGAAACTTTCCGTAAGACCAACGTATGCTAGTTAGGCATAAGTGTTGCTAAAGCATATGTGATGCTTCGATTGTTGCTGAAGTATACATTTCTATACGACTCTATTTTATTAGTAAAGTGAGTGTCTTAGTGTCTACGTGAAACTATTGTATGGGAGTTTTTTGCGTGTAAGTGTTAAATTATGGGTGCCGTACTTACATTAAACTGTCATTGGTTGGTCGAGATTGTGAATAAATTTGTTTCTTGTTAGCTATTTATTTATATGTTGGGGGCCGTTTGGATCAATGTTCTATCGTATCCGTCTCAGATCCGTTTCATATTCATTTTCATAGATTTCCTATTCCGTATTCGTTTCCGGAATTTCTGATTTCATTTCCCATTCTGATAAGAGAAACGGAAACGAAAGCGATAATGCATGTTCCGTCCGTTTCTGTTCCGTTTTCAACCCTAGGCAGCACTGCTCACGTCCTCATAATCAAGAGATGGAAAGTGTATCCTTACCATCACATTTGAGGAAGTGTGTTATCAACAAACCACCATCTTTGACAAAAATATAGAAACCACCGCCTTTATTTCCTCCCGTGGTTCCCCGAACTAAAGGATATATGTACACGTAACACATTTACTGTTTCTTCACCCAGAAATATGATTTTTTTTGTTTAATAGCCTGTAGAATCGCACGACTCACCCACTATCAACATTCAACAAGTATTTGAATGCAAGCATCATTTTAGCAGAAGCTAGCTCACCTATTTCATTATTGTGATTTGAATGCAAGCAAATGAATTCTTCTGTATGAAAGTAATTTTTTACATGTTAATTTTCCATGCTAGCTGATATTATATTATGATTTAAAAGTATTGTATTTTACTATCTATTTTCCCATGTGAGTTAACATGAAGTGGTTTCACTATAAGCAATGTTTTTTTGCATAACCATGAATTCATGATGCAACACAAAGATGATTACAAAGTCAGATATTCTCAGAGCATTGCTTATATATTGAAACATGTGAATTGAGTCTAAAGTGAAACATATTATGTTCATTGGGTATAAATTTAAAGAAACAGGAAAGCTAAAAATGCTTGCCGTTACAAATGAACTTATCTCTAAATTATAAACACATATCTATTTATTCTAAATCCGTTGTGAAAGAAACTTGAGAGCCCGTTGCAACGCACGAGTATTTAACTAATTATTATTTACTATATACTACGGCTTGTGTTTCTTCTTCGTCTACGTCGCGTTTTGGTTGATACTCTCTCCGTTCTGAATTAATTGACTCAGATTTAGTACAACTTACACTAAATCTGAATCAATTAATTCAGAATAGAAGGAGTACGTCGTAGTCACACCATTTTATGTTTTACCCCCTCACAAAGCAGGAATCAACCGGCAGCCTATGCTGTATCGTTTGTCCCAACGTTTATAGTTTAGTCCTCGGGTCTTGTGTTTTGCAGTTGCTCCGATTCAATTCCCCGGACCTCGCAGCCGCCACCGGTTAATAAGAGTAAGTCCAGCAGTTCCCTTAAAATGTCTCCCCTATATGTGTATGTAGGGGACTGTCCCTAAAAAAATCTACCCTAAAATATGTTCAACTCCAGCAGTTCCCCTAAAACATCTCCCCTATTTAAATTTTTTATCTTTTTTTATATTTTAAAAATATTGTATAACTAACATGTAAAATCCAACGGCTGCCTCTGTAACTTGTAGTGTCAAAAACTTATCCATCGCCAAAATCTGAAACATAAACAAAAATCTCACGAATATCGACATATTGCAGTGTCAAAAAACTCATTAATATCGGGATAGGGGAGTCTTCCACCTCCCCTACTTGTAGGGGAGACGAGCGAGTAGAACCGGGGGCGCCTATAAATCGGGGGAGCATTGAGGGAACTGTTGGGTGGTTGTTTTTAGACTTTTTCCCCTAAAAAACGTATAGGGGAGGGTTTGAGGGAACTGCTGGACTTGCTCTAATGTCGCACTACTTTGCTATCACATGTGCCTGCTACCACTAACACTGAATGGCGACCTATGGCGGTTAAGAACCATGTGTGTCAATATTTTTATCTGCCTGGGAATGGATGCATGCCATTTACAGTCCCCAATACCAATGCCTGGTTTAGTTACAGGGTCATATCAGTCCACCATCCAATAGTATATGGAAATATGGAATGTATGCCCTTTCTATCAGGTTTGTGCTTGAAGAAAATTCCTGCTAGGGTGTGTGCAAATACCATGATCAACTGATTAAGGACAAAAAACATCAAAACGAGAACAGGTGTATATGCGTTTATTACAACCTGGTTCATCAATACACCTCTTCCTTTGCTGCAGACAACAGAAATCTTGTGTTCCCACAATTTCCAGATTAGTCTTTTTTTTCCAAATACATCACATTGTATTCACATTCCAAGAGCATTAATTAAGCTGGTTATCTCTACAAACCTGATTAAGATTTTCCATGATGCACTGCAAAATAATCAGTGTCGCTAAAACATTTACATTAGTACAACAAATGTTAACCATGTCAACTTTAGTTGGGAGAAGCCCTGAGCTTCCTCAGAGTAACTGAAGTTCTTCTATGCTGCTCAATCTCTCTCCCATTCCAGAGCTGAGCACCTGGCTTGCGGTCTATCTCATGCTTCCAGTGATACCGTGCATCGCCTGACATTACAACAAGTGAACCTGGGTTGAGGTAAACTGGAACGTTGGTTGATTCAGGCTCCCTGTACTTCTGCATATCGGAAGGAGCATTTTCTCGACTGAAGCACATCACACAGGCGGACTCAAGAGAGACTATTGCGATCCCATCATCGAACCGCATCAGATCAACATGAGCACAGATCCCCTAGATTCCAAAATCAATTTGTTACAATATATCACAGGAATAAAAAGTATTGCATCCAGCTTTTTTTCTTGTATAATTGTCTTTTGTGGATATGAACTGAATTAAGGTTTCTTGAATTATAGCACTAATTTGTATGCTTAGTGTTGAACATAGGCTCCAATTTTTTTGAGAAGAACAGGTCGCACCTCACCTGGCTTGTATCTGTTTGCAATCAGTTGATTGAAAAGTGGTTCCCTCCACAGCAAATCTGACGGCAAAGGACATGCATCTTCATCCTCATTCATCCACCCCTGGCCGATGCCAACACTGATATCACCAATGCCAATACATTCACGAACAAGCGTAGAAAGTTCGACAGACCATGGAGGGAGATCACCAAATCTCATTGCCTAAACAAAAATATTTTCAAAAACAAATCTTGATGTTCAGCTGATGAACGTGTAGATTCTTGTCATTTGATGACAGACACACATATCAGATGCTTTCTAAGGGCATGTACATGAAAAAGTCGAACATTCATGCGAACCCTAGTGTACAAGCTAGCACATCTATGAGATCCTCAAACAATCGAGGGGAAAATAACTTACTTGGTTGCTTGCATCATTGAACCATCCTTCTGCAAATGACAAAAATGGGCAAACCCACAGTTTGAATCATCTCATATGTACTTAGAATTCATTAAAGCAATAGCATGTAGACCTAATTTACGTCTGAGATTTGATGATGGTTCTGATAAAATATTACTCAGTTCCAAGCTAGAGATGGCCAGAGGGAGAAGGGAGGCAACAGACTGGCGGATTACCTCGTTGGATCGCGGCGAGGAGGCGCGACTGATCGTCGGAGGAGAGAAAGTCGGCGCAGAGCCACAGGCCCCTCACCGCCGCAACCGCCTCCCATCTCCACCGTTCACGCCCCGCCGCGCCAACCTGCGGGGAGCTAGCTGCCTCGGGAGGCCCATCAGAGTCGCTTTCCGATGAGTCTCCGAAGGCCTCCCGCAGCGCCTCACGGCTTTGAAGCTCGTCGTCGTAGCAGGCGGCGGCAGGCTCGGCCGCGGCCATGGTAACTGTGTCGCAGGGGTTCTCTCCAATCTCTGTTAGCCTTGCCCTGCAATTACACACACCATCAAATGTTACTGAACAGAGTAGCAGAGCAGAACACATGAGCAATGCGGCTAGCAACTGGAGCGAGCAGAGCAGAGCACATGAGCAATGCAGCTAGCAAGCAGAGCAGAGGAGGACCAACACGACAATGCAAGCAGAGCCTACTAGAGCACAATAGCAACTGGAGCGAGCAGCCGAGCACCAACACGAGGCTAAACATACCTCATTTCTGGCGATTGGGGCCAGTACACCTCCCGTCGCCTAGGAATTGTCGTCGCCGTCGCCATTACACTGTCGCCCAGGAATCCATGGTCGTGCGGCCTCCGCCTTGAAGCCATCCACGCGGACTCGTCGGAAAGCTTCTCCCCTCCGCACGCTGCTCGCCACCGGCTCGTCCTCACCTCCCAGCTCACCGCCGCCTAGCAGTCGCCTCCGAGCTCGCCTAGGGTTACGGATTTTAAGTTGGGGAATAATCAATGAGACAATAGCCAAAATACCACTAGTGAAAACCTAACTTGCCAAAATACCACTAGTAAAAACTAGACAATATTTCAACACAATTGGGCAACATTTTAACAGAACAACTAGAAAATATTTCAACACAATTGGGCAACATTTCAGCAGCATTTTAACTTCATTTCTAGTCAGTTTGACAACTTTTCAGCAATATCAACAGTACACACATGGTTTGAGGCCACTAACACTCAAACAAAATATTATGGTTCATCAAATCGTCCATCAAATCGTGTCTAAAAAACATAAATACAACAAAGTCTTAATTCTCTTTGCACTTTACTGTGAAGAATAGCATACGGCCTTGTGAGATAGAACTTACCGGAGGAGGACTCCTCGCAGGCGAGCAGCGGTGGCCGAACGTACGGAGAAGTGGTCGCCGATATGCACGGGCGGCCGCGTCACGGGCGGCCGAGGCCACGGCCACCGGAGGGCGACGGGCGGACGTCCACGCCAGAAAAGGGAGACGGGGTACCCGAGCCTCGGCTGGCCGAGCGGAGGACGGGGGAGGGCAGCGGACGGAGGAGGACGGCGGCAGACTGCGATTTACAGAGAGGGAGTAGCAGCGGGGAGGCGCGTGCGTGAGTGCTGGAGAGCCGGAGCCGCCATGGCTGGCTTCCTATGCGTGAGGTTTGGAAGGGATAAGGTTCAGGGGTAATTTCGGAAATACAACTAATCTGACATGTGTGATGTGTCTAACCGATTGACTAACGGTAGTCCTTTGACAAATAACGGCAGTGCTATTTTGGCTAGAAAATCTAAGAGAAGAGTGCTATTTTGACAACTTTATTTTGGCAAGTTAGGTTCTCACTGGTGGTATTTTGGCTATTATAGCGTGATGTTCGTCTAGTATTTTTGAGTTTTGAGTACAATCATGTATCAAGCATTGTAGGGTTTGCTACAGTTTTTAGCATAGATCAAGGGTGGTCGGGTTCTCGATTCCGGGCTAATTTATGATAGGGCACTTCCTTATCTTGAAGTTGGTGAATCCATATGTGTTCAAAGTGGTCATGTTTGACTACTCTTGCCGTAAGGTGGTTTAGATGTGCAACGAGCACGAGTACTCCCTGGCCAAGAATGAAGAGGATGAGTAGATGGTTTATGTCATATGTATTGATGTTAAGTATTATGGTTCATAGTTTAAGTATGTTTTTATGTGGTTTGTTAGCTTTGTTTACATTTGTTGTGTTTGAACTTTGTTTGATAAAGTTTGCGTACTATTTGTAACCCTTCGGTTGATGTGTTATGAATGAGTTAAACTACATTGTTCTTCACTGATCACAAAGCCACAAACCTCAGCACTCCAAGAAGATGTTACCACAACGACGATTTTGTATACAACTAAACACAACCTACCCGATTAGTCTATTCCAGCATGGAACGGGGACGCCCGGTACCATGTCTTACCCCATGGTGCATTTTTTTTTGAAATGCCCTACAATATTTGTGGATTTGACCCCTAAATTTGTCCAAATTTAGCAATATGCCCCATCAAACTTATCTAAATATGCAATTGGTACCCCTTGTATTCCATTCCTGGTTCCGTTCATGTCGATCCCAAAAAATGCAATGCATCTAACTAAACTGCTGGTTCCAGACTTCAGATCATGCACAACCTAAACAATACTAGGCAACTTAGCATGGCAATGCCGCGCCCGTGGAGTAAATAGAATTAAAATTTGGTAACATGCAAATCTAATTATTATTTAGGTTTAAAGATGTGTGAAATTCAAAGGAATTCATGTTTGGAAATTGTTTAGATTCCGTAGATTGTTGAAGCTGGGGAGCGGTGAGTTATGTTAGTTCGTGTATGTATTAATTGTAAATCTATTTTATCTGTATTAGAATTCGTTATTGTCTGTTTGTTTGAATATTTACTGTGTACCAGCAAGTTTTATTAGTGCTTGTATTTATTGTTTGTACTGTATTAAAATTTGTTGCTTTTTATGTATCATAATAGTCAACGGCTCTTTTTCTGTAAGCTGTATAGGTAACATAATAAAATTAAATGTTTGGTGTAACCATTGTTTTGTAAAAGTAGTTTGAGCATGCAATTGAATTAGAATTAGTTGTTTTAATTGTTCATGCAATTGTTTTAAAAGTAGTTTGAACATGCATAAGAATCTATTTTATCTGTATTAGAATTCGTTATTGTCTGTTTATTTGAATATTTACTGTGTAGCACCAAGTTATTTTAGTGCTTGTATTTATTGTTTGTAGTGTATTAAAATTTGTTACTATTTATTTATCATAATAGTCAACGGTTCTAAACTTTTTTTCTGTAAGCCGTGTAGGTAACATAATAAAATAAAATGTTTATTGTAACCAGTTTTTTGTAAAAAGTAGTTTGAACATGCAATTGAATTAAAATTAGTTGTTTTAATTGTTCGTGCAATTGTTTTAAAAGTAGTTTGAACATGCATAAGAAAATAGAATGTAACTATTTAGAATTAGTAGTAAGCTGTAACGAAAAGTTATATCAGTTGTTTTAATTGTCTGTGTAATTGAATTAAAATTTGCTTATCCGTGTGCCTCGGAATTTCCGATACGATTTTGCACGAGCCGTATAATGAATATAGAAAGGTATAATATTAATACGGGATATGATTTTATATAATTTTTGCAATAAATCTGAAAAGGTGTAATGTTTTCTGTAATTATTTATTTTTAAAAATTGCCTAAACATGCATGGAAATGTGTTAGTTGTAAAGATGTTTTTTGTACATATTTTGGTATTTTATTTGTATATTTCTGAATTGTGGATGAAAAGATATGATTTTTCCGAATTTTGTCTGGTTTCTGTGAAAAATAAAAGTAGGCCCCATGCGTCAGCCACAACGTCATCCCTGGACGCCAGCGTGCGGCGGACGCAGGCGGCGGCGAAACGCCACTCGGCCTCGACCCGTGGAGGCGCGACTTCGGTGGAGCGCATCGACGCGCGTCTTTCTGGCGGCGCAGAGGACCAAATGGTGGTCCGAATCATCGCCGGCGGCCGTTTCCGCAGCGGCAGACACCAAAATGCCCGACGGCGAACTCCGGCACAGTGATGGTGACCCCGGGCGTCCGGCCGCGAATCCTCCGTGGAGAAGGTACCGGAGAGCACGGCGGACCTCTTCGTGACCTTGGATTCGGGAGAGAAGGGCGGTGGCCGGCGGCGGCGCTGGCGATCTCCGGATCGCGGGAGAGAAGAAGGGGACGGGCCGACTGCGGGGTTTTTTTTGCAAAAAAGTTTCTGAGATTTCCCGTAATTACGAATAGGTACTGCGCTGTACTGGAAAATGGACTGCGGGTTGATGTTCTGTTTTTCGAGTGGCTTTTCTACAAAAAGACACGGTGACCAGTGGAAACCGTCGACAACCAGCGGGCTACCGGGCGACGCGGCGGCACGTGATTGGTCTAGAGGGCCGTGCTACAGTAACTCGCATTTGAGGGTGGTTTTGGGTGCATCCTGGCCGTCCGACGCACCGATTGGACGGCCGACGAAAAGCGGGTGACGTGGATAGCAGAATGGAGGGTGAAATCGACGCCCTTTCATATATAGAGTATATGGAGAACGTGGATCAAAGCCTGCATTGTCTTGGCAAGACCCTAATGGTTAAGGGTGCACATATGGAAATTTTGGCTGCAGACTTGCAATAACACCCCATAATTAATGATCATGACCGATGTATCGTCTCATGACATCACCATATACTTTTCAGTACAAACACGTATCAAGCATTGTAGGGTTTGCTATACGTTTTAGCATTATTATTTTCGATGAACAAGGACAAGTTATCGCTATTAAAAGAAGCAACAAGAAAAACAAAGCTGTCTTAAAAGAAAATACATGCATTTCTTCTCTAAACGTTCAATGAAATGATCAGAAACTCACAGTAGCATAAGATTAAAAGATTACTAAAAGTTCTAAGAAAATACTCTAGTAGACAATTGTAAAGTTGACCATGTTGTAAACTCATATCAACAAATGCTGCATTGACACAAATAAATATATAAATGAAAGAAACAGTCTCTTGAGAAGACATATACTCTTATGTTGTATTCATGTAGAACATTTCCAAATAATAATAATAATAACAATCATATACATTTAAACATTTCCCCAACTCTTATATCCAAGACGAGTACGCAGATGGAGGAAAAGAACCAATGAATTTAAGATGTATCTGCGATGAAGTCTTCTATCACAGTCCGTACAGTCCGTACGAAAAGTTATATCAGTTGTTTTAATTGTCTGTGTAATTGAATTAAAATTTGCTTATCTGTGTGCCTCGGAATTTCCGATACGATTTTGCACGAGCCGTAGAATGAATATAGAAAGCTATAATATTAATACGGGATATGATTTTATATAAATTTTGCAATAAATCTAGAAAGGTGTAATATTTTCTGTAATTATTTATTTTTAAAAATTGCCTAAACATGCATGGAAATGTGTTAGTTGTAAAGATGTTTTTTTACATATTTTGGTATTTTATTTGTATTTTTCTGAATTGTGGATGAAAAGATATGATTTTTCCGAATTTTGTTCAAAAATAAAAGTAGGCCCCATGCGTCAGCCACACACGGCTGACGTCAGCCCTGGACGCCAGCGTGCGGCGGATGCAGGCGGCGGCGCAACGCCGCTCGGACTCGACCCGTGTAGGCGCGACTTCAGTGGAGCGCATCGACGCGCGTCTTTCTGGCGGCGCGGAGGACCAAATGGTGGTCGGAATCATCGCCGGCGGCCGTTTCCGCGACGGCGGACACCAAAATGCCCGGCGGCGAACTCCGACACAGTGACGTTGACCCCGGGCGTCCGGCCGCGAATCCTCCATGGAGAAGGTAGCGGAGAGCACGGCGGACCTCTTCGTGACCTTGGATTCGGGAGAGAAGGGCGGTGGCGATCTCCGGATCGTGGGAGAGAAGAAGGGGACGGGGCGACTGCGGGTTTTTTTTGCAAAAAAGTTTCTGAGATTTCCCGTAATTACGAATAGGTCCTGCGCTGTACTGGAAAATGGACTGCAGGTTGATGTTCTGTTTTTCGAGTGGCTTTTCTGCAAAAAGACACGGTGACCAGTGGAAACCGTCGACAACCGTCGGGCTACCGGGCGACGTGGCGGCACGTGATTGGTCTAGAGGGCCGTGCTACAGTAACTCGCATTTGGGGGTGGTTTTGGGTGCATGCTGGCCGTCCGATGCACCGATTGGACGGCCGACGAAAAGCGGGTGACGTGGATAGCAGAATGGAGGGTGAAAAAGCTTCGTCACGCCCTTAATGATAGGGGCCCTTTCATATATAGAGTATATGGAGAACATGGATCAAAACCTGCATTGGCTTGGCAAGACCCTAATGGTTAAGGGTGCACATATGGAAATTTTGGCTGCAGACTTGCAATAACACCCCATAATTAATGATCATGACCGATGTATCGTCTCATGACATCACCATATACTTTTCAGTACAAACATGTATCAAGCATTGTAGGGTTCGCTACAGGTTTTAGCATTATTATTTTCGATGAACAAGGACAAGTTAGCGTAATTAAAAGAAGCAGAAAGAAAAACAAAGCTGTTTTAAAAGAAAATACATGCATTTCTTCTCTAAACGTTCAATGAAATGATAAACTCACAAAAGCATAAGATAAATATTTCTAAAAGTTCTAAGAAAATACTCTACTAGACAATTGTAAAGCTGACCATGTTGTAAACTCATATCAACAAATGCTGCATTTGACACAATAAAATATATAAATGAAAGAAACAGTCTTGAGAAGAACATATATACTCTTATGTTGTATTCATGTAGAACATTTCCAAATAATAATAATAATAACAATCATATACATTTAAACATTTCCCCAACTCTTATATCCAAGACGAGTACGCAGATGTAGGAAAAGAACCAATAAATTTAAGATGTATCTGCGATGAAGTCTTCTATCACAGTCCGTACAGCAATAGGAATTCTCACTGAGTATGTGCTTTGGTCGGACCATGTCAAACTCCCAAATGTGTATCCACCTTGCACTCTTTGCTTTGCCGTAAATGTTAATTTGAACGACACGCTTGTACTGCCACTTGCACTGAAACGTATCACAGATGGCTCCACAGATACGTCTACACCTGCCGGAGCTTCCACAACTGCTCGGTAAGTTGCTTCCACCGGCCCGACATTAGTGACAGTGCGCCACACAGTGACCTGGTTCTTGAGGTCAGGCACGCTGATTGATGGGAGATTAAGGTTGAGCTGGTAGGACTCGCAGCCATCTAACAATCCAGTGGTACAATTAAAGAATTTGGTGTAGTCCTTCACATCCACGTCGTAAACCAAGCCGGGGTCGACAGCCTTGTCAGGGTTGATGTGGCCACCGCCGAAGTCGAATGGGTCGGCAAGTTTTCTCGGAACACTATCTGCTTGGATCGGCATACCAAAACGATCGGTCACCGAGGCTGTAAAGGGATTCCAAGAAACAAGTCAAGTTAGTCATAAATTACAATGAGTTCTCTGGTAAAACTTTTGCTATGCTATCCGTGATTACCTGTGGTGACAATGGCAGACTTGATCATGGCAGGCGACCAGTCAGGGTGAACCGACTTGAGTAGTGCGGTGATCCCCGAGACATGTGGGCACGCCATGGATGTGCCGGATTTGAACACATAAGAATCACGGTCGGCTGCCAAGATGCCGACTCCTGGTGCAGTTATATCGGGCTGCCCAAACACGCAGATATACTAGTTTTAGAGTCTAGATAACATGTCACAAGTAAACTCTTTGAGTATATTATGCCTTGAACATTAAGTATATATTTAGTTTCAAACAAGCATATTGAAATATACCTTGACTAAGCCGGGGAAGAGGGGGCTTGGGCCTCTCGACGAGAACGAGGCGACCCTCGGCGACAGCACTCCGTTTCCAACAACGGTTACGGTAGGCGAGACCTTCACCACCGGGCTCCTAGCAAAAGACGTGATATACCACATGAATATTTGGAGAAAGAAAGAAAAACAGACATGTTCATCCTGTGTCTGACAACGCGACGGTTAATTAAGCTCTCACCCTGTGATGGCGATATACGAAAAGATCCTCTGTGCAATCTCAAAGTCCACTAGTACGCAGGGCATAATGCCGTCGCACAGTTCCAGGATGTCGAGGAGGTTGGAATTGTACTGTGCAAAGATGAGGCCCTTGGCGCCGGCCATGGCGGTTAGATTGACGGCGACCGGAAATGCTACGATGGGCGGCCTGGATTGTGCATCCGCTGGTGCATAGCACAGAACGATTTTACCGGTGACGTTGCTCGAAGCCACTGACTTCGCGTCGCACCTGCACAAGAGTTTCAGAGTGAATTTATAATTAAGTCGTGATTAACTAACAAAACGATCGTGCCAAGTGACTGCATCATCTGATTTACCTCCCCGCAAAAGCAAGGTTCTCAAAGTCGCTGCTGATCAAAGATGAGTTGTAGTGAAGAGATTGCCCCTGCGGTTGAAATCAAGCACACATTAATTAAGGAGTCGTCAACAAAGGATTAAGGAAATCAATGCTTCAGGGTCGACCGAGCTAAAGGTATTTGTTGTTTTATAAGATAATCATATTTGCTGTTAGTTTCAAAGACCTCAGCCTGCCGAGTCAAGTTAATTTGTCAAAAGAGTGCATCATAGCCGTGTCAAGTTGATCGTCCCTGGAACTATCAGTTAGTTAATTAACTGAAGAAAGATTGTTTGTACTCACCACCAGTTTTTCTTTGTTCCCGAGGGACATTAAGGTCGGGAAAGCCCGGTCAATCGTGCTAGCGGCCACCGTCGTGACCCACGGCGCGACGTTCGTGACCGTCTGCGGCACGGGGCCATCGTTTCCGCCGGAGAAGACGACTGAAATCCCTCTCTGCACCGCATGCAACGTCCCAGGTATGTCACTACTGGCATCCGCTCCCAAGGAGAGTGACAGGACGTCGACGCCGTCGAGTATAGCATCGTCGATGGCCGCAAGGATCGCTGCGGTAGGACAACTCCCGCCCACCCAGCATACCTTGTAGACACTCAGCCGCGCACGCGGCGCCCCGCCACGTGCCACGCCGCCGCCTAAGCCCCCATAGCTCACGCCTTGCACCTCCACGCCGGCGATCGTCGAGGCCACGTGCGTACCGTGGCCGCTCAGGTCCCTTGGCGAGTTATAGTTGCTCTTGAGCACCTCGGCGCTGATGCCGGCGCCGTACCACCGAGCGCCGATGATCTTTTTGTTGCAACTCGAGGCGTTAAACTTCTGGCCGGTCTGGCACTTCCCTTTCCACCGCGCCGGCACAGGGCCATACCCATTATCGTCAAAGCTTCGTGATTCAGGCCAGATGCCTGTTGCAACACAATCATGCGTATGCATGCATGGGTTAAATTGCTGCCCAATCATATATATTGGGTTTTCTCATGTTTTGGATTGCTCGAGGTGGGATTGCAAACCTGAATCGATTACACCGACGATTACATCTTCACCGTAATTTGCTCTCTGGAGGAGGCCCGATTGTTGTGGTGGTTGGTAAGAGTCAAGGCCAAGGAAGTCCCAGCTCCGAGTGGTGTGCTCTTCGTGAAAAGTGTTAGGCTTCACAGTGACAACCTCAGGGAAGTCTACATTCGGAATGGGTTGATCAGTTTACATCGATCGTGCAAGTAAGACATTAATGTGTCATCTCAGGGTTGACAACTACTTACTTGCTAGTGCCTCGGCCTGAGATTCAGTCAGCATTGCAGCGAATCCAGAAAATCCATGCTTGTAGCTATAAACTACCGACTTGACGGCTTCATCCTTGCTGTTGCAGACAGAACAATATGTTAGCAACCACTTCTGTTGCGCGGTAACAACGTGTAACATGAATTATTACAGGCTAGTACCTCCCAAGAACAGAGGTCAGGACGTCATGGTGCGACGCGGTGACCACAGATGGATCATCATGTTTCTTATCCCCCATATAGACTATGTAGAGCTGCGATTTTGATGCAACAAGCCGTCGAGAAACAGTATCAGAACAAGCTCGGTTAATGCCGAACAATACAAAGCTGAGTCTTCTGAACAAAGAGGGAGTATCTTACTTTGCTCGACGTACTAGCTGAAAGAGGCAGCATTGTCACCAGTAGCAGAGCACAACAGAATCCTGTTCTCAAACCCATGTCTGATTCCTAGAAGGGTGTTATGTTCCTGTATTGTGTTGTTTGCATGTATGGTGTGTATTTATAGCAGCCAGGAACAACCATAGGCTGCAAGAGAGGTTCAAACAAAGATAAAAGAAACGTGTTGTTAGGTGTCACACGTGAAAGACTAGATCAATATCCTTAGAGGAAGCGCCGTGCATTTTCCTTCAAAGGAAGAAGCAAGCACGTTGCTTTGATATGGTCCACCGTGAGGACACAACTGATGGTACCAAACCGCGGATATAAATATTCGGTTCTCTGATGTAATGACCTGATCCATTTCCAAATTAACAAGGTTCTGCTGGTCACCGGTAATTACCGAACATCAAAATACCCTTCAGTAGGTAATACGTCAAAGTTGACATTCAAAACTATTAGTTGGTAGATAACAATTGACCTCATTGAAACACTCCATAGCTAAAAATTGGTTTGGCTGGTCCAATTATTCAAATGTTTTTTCTTTGTGACAACGATCAAACACTTTATTAATTCATAGCATCATTACAGTGTTTGAGGATAATATCAAAAGCATCACCATGATATACAAAATGTAGAAAGGTGACCGTAGGCGATTCCAGAGTGCTAAGTGGGATTCAGAATTATCTGCAGATACATGCATAGTTATTTACTGATACCCGGGAACCATGTGTGTTCTTTGCAGGTAAGGCTCCGGTTTAGTTAAAAGCACACTGCCACGGGGGCAATGAACCCGACTAAAAGAAAAAGACGTGTGTTACCGCGTCCGTCCTAATATGAAGAACGATAAATATTTTTTAAAGTGGACCATACTTATAAAACAATATTAATGATGAAAAAATAGTTAAACTCGATCAATACATGGAAATAGAGAAGGACATAATTATTTAATTATACTGACATGAAATTTAAATTGTGTATATGGTTTTATAATGATTTGATCAAATTTCCGACAATCTAGAGACATTGTATGATGAACATTGCAAACTCAAAGAGCCAGATTAGGCATCGGGATCATATAGTGATGGTAATTGATTTTAATATAATGAAATTAAGTATATTTTCTAACATAAATTATCCTAAAATCAATAATACTTGACATAATTATGTACTATCATATTTAAATAAATTACATCGAATACATCCGATACTATATAAAAACATAGGAACATTTCACCAATGAATACTAAATAATTCACAAAAATATAGAGCAAACTAAGAGATTAAACTGTTTACATGCAATATTAATTTGTGTATTAGATCTAGATTGTATAAAATAAATTATAAAAAATTAAATGATATGAATACCACCGACCATTATATATTGAATTGCAGAAATACACTTATTTTGACATATAGTATGAGCGCACGTAGCATGCAAGTTACCAATGGACTTGAGGGGCGACATTAGGATTAGAGAGTCGACCACTACTAATAGCAACGATGATAGCGGTGGCCGGTGTAGGAGGCGACATGAGTGTTCGCATGCAATTGAAGGGGATCGTGTGCAGAAAACAATTTTTTTTCTAACAACGATATCCTTAAACAAGATAAGATCTACACTATGCAGATATAGAAGTACGACGGAGATCGGAATACATACCCTCGTAGACCGAATAGAGGGGATTATGCTCCTGCACAAGCGTTGACGACGAAGACGACGTAGCCGACCTCTAGGTCACGGAGAACTCGGCGCGACGAAGACGACGAAGATGACCCCGAGGTCGGGTGGAGGAAGTAGGCCTCCGAGCACCGCTAGTGCAGCACCTCGCAGGGCGTTACACACATATGGTGGAGACGACGGCCTCCGAAGCTCCAGTCCAGGAAGAGCAGCGGAAGACTTGGACCGGAACACCAGCAGCGCGACAGCGGGCTATGGTGGAAGAGATCCCCTCATCCTCCTCGGCGCAACCCCAACAAAGGGAATCACGAGATCGAGGAGAAATAAGAGAATTAATTGGTGAATTTAAAGGTCAGGGGTGCCCCTTCTTATATAGGCTCCCGGGGGAAGCCAACCTCCCTAGCCAGGCAATGTGGGACTATCTCACAGCCTTGGTGCGGCTAGGGATGGTGCGCCGGCCCTAGGTGGGCCCCATTTGGCCATCCTAGGCCGGCCAAGCCTCCCCACAAAATTCCCTTGAGGGTTTTTCCCCCCCATGGGCCTTCTTTCCACCAGAAGGACCATTTAGGGAAATCAGCCTAAATAAATTCAAAAATAAATATATAAAATCATATTTAGACATTAATTACACTAATTAATATCAAACATATTATATATAATTTATTCTAGCTCCGAAAACTCTTTCGTCGCTGCCCGATCTCCATCGGACCATTCCCGGGACGTTCCCGACGATCTCTTTCCTTTCCGGTTGTCTTGTCGAAACCCCTTAAGTGTGTTACCCTAGCGGTTCGATATAATAACAGGTACGATCAAAACTCCTCTATGATCAACGACTAACTCGTAGGCCTGGACCCCATGAATTAATCCCTGTGATATAACGAATGACTTTCATCTATCAAATCTGGACGTCTAATCTTAAACCCTTTGTCATGGCGATACTTAGCGTGTCCGAGCATCATTCTCAGATATCTCCATACCTAGCATGATCTTGTTACCGACGTCGCTATCTTCTACTCGTCTATGATATTATGTCAGCTGGTGACCTAGTCACATGTTTGCAAACTCATTTGACATAATCTCACCGAGTGGGCCCTAGAGTATCTATCCGGCTATGCAGACTGACAAATCTCGATGTTGACCCCTCGTCTCAACTACCCCCTTCCGATACCCAAAAGTATCACCTATCATTGTCGCACTATATAAGATATGACGTTTGGTGCGATCAAAGTATCTTCCAGGGATAACAATTAGAGTTGGTCTCACGGTCTTAAGGCGTAATGACTATGTCCTATAAATACTGGGTATGTCCATCACATCGTTACACCTAACGATATGACTTTCATTCCCGACCGGCGCCATGCCCTATGATCGGAAAACCTCGATCATCAATCGCGCAACAAAACTAGTCTTAGTAGAGGCTACTAGGGACCTGGTTGTTTTATCTACCACACCTGTATTAATGTTTTCGCTTAATACAGTTATAGCATGGTATAAAACATATAATGAACAATTGGGATATTGCCAATAAACTATGTTTATTAAGTGCCTCTAGGGCATATTCCCTTCAGTCTCCCACTTGCACTAGAGTAACACTTAATCTAATTTACAACTTGGTAAAAGCTCAACACACATAGCATCTTGGTGCCTGCTCGCCTCGTGGAAGAGGAATACAGTCAATCACACATTGAGACCTATATGTGCTTTGCAACGCTTCTATGTCACCTAGTTTGACATCATCCCGTATCTTTACGATGACGGCGAAATATATCCTAGTGGATGGAGTGATACTCGAGCATTCGCGTAGCTTGGGCCTTAAAAGTCTAAGAGATCTATTAAGGGGACCACCTACGCTCGGAAAACTGTTCAATCCAATCACACTTGCTACTTCTGAAGTCGCGATATATTTCTATATATGTAGATTATACGACAGTGCATTCATATGCGACTTGGCAAACTAACCATGTCTATTTTCAAAATAAAGGACATCTCCTATATGAGATTTCTAGTCGCATGGGTCAGTGTCATAACTTGCATCATCGTAACCGCTTTACGGCAAGTTGTCTTTCCACTCTTACCCTTTACTAGAAAACATATCTTCAGTTCTCATAGACATTGAAGAATAAACTTAACGTTTGTTCATTGATCCACACAAGGATCACTCTAGAACCTGTTCTTCAACCAAGAACTCGGGTCACACTAAGTCGAGCTTTCAGTCTGATAGCATCTATGTCTGATACATAGATAATGTCGAACATCATTTGATATTACTGAAAATGCCAAGATAAACTTAATATTTTACCTAGTTATACAAGCAAGAAACTCTTTCTTTGCTTGTCCTATTCTGAAACACTTCAGAATCTTGACTAAGGAAATATTCCGACTTAATGTTATTAAGCCCCTTACGATCTATACAATTATAAATCGGATGCCTAATACTCCTAACTTCATTTCATAGAAAATTTAATCACTTAAATAATCCTGTGCATTCTACTAGAGGATCTGTGTCATTCAATATGTCGTTACATACAAAATCACGAATGACACCTAGCTCCCACTCAAATATGCCTTCCGCATATAAGATCAAGGAAAAGCGACTTAGCTCCCACTCAAATATGCCTTCCGCATATAAGATCAAGGAAAGCTACTTTGCTCCCACTCACTTCTCTGCAAATGTATGTTTCTTCAACTATTTTGGACAACTCCAAAATCCTTTGATCACATTATCAAAGTGAAGATTCTAGCTCCGATATGGTTGCTTCAGCCCATGAATGGACCACTGAAGTTTGCATACATGTTTAGCATCCTCAGGATCACCAACTCTTTTTTAATGACACTATTAATAAAAATGGTTTCCTTATCCATCTATCAATTTCTCATTCGAAATTACAGTGATTGCTAAACGACCCAGAATAGATTTAGGCTTCGCCACTTGAGACAAAATCTCATGTGGTCAACTTTTGAATCGGTCGGAACTGTTTCACGACAAATCGAATCTGCTCAATGTCTACTCTCCAATAAAATTCCATATACTATTAACATCCTAGATGCCATCAAGAAGATCTCCCAAGTCATTACCTAGTAATCGTATATGGATTTTATTTCGGATCATAAATGACTCATAGCCATTTCTCGGACTTAGGTCCACCATCTCTTCTTCGTAGTTCGTAGGTCTATCATATTCCATTAATATGACCTTCATAACAAGATTCTCGAAACACACATTGTGGAACACAACCTCGTATGCCTACGCTCTTAGTATGAGCTCAGAACATCATGATCTTGAATCATCAGCTTTTTCAAGCTATGGAGCCTGACACCGAAAACACTTTCGGTTGCGCCACTTTGTTGTCTGGAGAAGAAGTTCACCAACTTCGTCTTGCTCTACTTTCTTTCTCACTTATACCCTCGGACAAGAAACTATTTCTTTCGCAAGGTATATTCCGGCAACTGTTTTGCCTATGTCGTGAGACATGTACCCGACTAACTCTTTAGGTAGGGTATACTACAAAGATTAATCCATTTTAGGTTTGATCACATCGAAACACTAAATTGCTGAAACGACAATCCAGGCTAAAAGCCATGCCATCACTCGTATGGTATTGTTTCCGTGGATTCAAAGGGTTTCCCTATTTGCTAACGTGAGTGTTTACGTTTCTACCATATGACTCTAATGATCACAATAATTCGGTAAGAGATTTATTTACCACACACTATCTGATAGAGTGTAATTCCGACGTCCTAACACACCATAACACTATGGTGTTCCATGTGACGTAATTTGTGGAACTCTTCTCACAGGTCTTTCAATGATGTGCCAACATTATAACTCAAATCTTCATTTCCTCGACCTGCATCGCGGGAATTTGATTTTCTTGTTAAGTTTATTTCCTACTTCATTCTGAACTTGATTGATCGAATCAAAATTCCAGGCCAACATTCCCCGAGCGGATATCCATATATCTACTCGAATGTTCATGAAGTCTTTGAAATAAATACTTCCACTACACGTTAAAGTACTTCATTGATTCACATACACCCATATGCATGATTCTCAACAAGTTATACTCAAAACGTTCAGCGAAGTTCACAGAATAAAGGTCTCCACTACCCGTCAATAACTTCATTGAACCACATACATCTCTATGTATGACTATCAATAAGTTATATGCCCGCTTTCCGAAAACGGTGTCACAGTTATTTTGCAAGTGTCAAAATATCAAATCTTAGGACTTGTAGATCCATCCGGTATGGAGCTAATGCATTGACTATAACATTGACATGACTAAACGGTAGTGCCACACATATGTGGTGTCTTTATTAAGTTTGTATCCTTTGGCATTAATATTATGAATGTGGGAGCTTCTACCATCTAATTCAAATCGGCATATGATCATTACTTCATAAATATAGGACACCAAATTTGTCACTATCATGTATGAACAAGTGTCTCGCTAGAGGAGACACACTTGTAACGATCATACTAAAAGGCGATCATAAAGAATTTATTCAAATGGTAGATCTAGAGGGAGAGTGTCTGTGGCCATCACAACAACTTGACTGCCATTATCAACACGCAATGTCGACTCATCCTTTCAAGCTACTCAAGCAGTAAACCTGATTTTTACAAAACATGACTAGTTCAAAACTTAGTCACTACTGCGAGTACTTGCTTAGCTAAAACATTCATAACATGTATATCATATATACACCATCATCATTGATGACTTCCGGCGATCTGTTTCATTTTCTTGATACTTTCACCGTAATCAAGAACCATGAAGGTGAACGATTCCCCTTGCATTATATAGTCTATGACAGAGGATTTGCACTTGAAAACGATGTCTGTCATCCAGTGATTGAGCTGTGCGAGGCGTCTCAATGTTCATTAAGTATGAACATATGTCATTAAGTATGACCGCCACATGCTCCCTCAATGTGTGTATTCTCTTCCATCTTGGTTGAGAAGACAATTAGTCAACATACTGATAAACTTCATCAACCCAACGTTTGGGGTACCCCGAGTTTAGCGACCATATCATATGTTCGCGATTTAAAAAACTCGTACCCACCGTTGGTTCTCTACGGCAGAGATCATAGCATGCACTGGACTATGATGATATCATCCGCACAAAATCTGATAATCCAAATTATCTTTTGTTAGCGGAATCTACGGGTTTATCTCCTAGCGGGTATTGTAACACAAAGAGCTAATGGTTTAAAACAAGGAGTATCCTCAAGGTAAAGCATAAAACTATGAAGTTTGGACCCAACCTTTTAAGTTTCTCAATCGCAAGAATGCGCCTAATTTGAAAAGATGATATCACAATGGTTAATATCTACAAAGGTTTGCAAAACAGACTCTGTTCATTATATTCTGAGTTCTAGTATTTTAGAAAATAACTATCAGAACTCACACTCAAACGAACATCCCTCCTGGTCGTTTAACCGATTACACGACCCCCATCAATTGCACCACCCCTCATCATCAGAGCCGGCGGCACAACCTCAAGAGTAGACAATTGTCCGCCACACCAATTTTGTGACTCGTGCTCGACCTTTCGGTCTCCCTGTTCCGAGGCCATATCTGCATATGCTAGGCTCGCCACCATAACCTCCACGCTGACGCTTGTGCAACATGGTTTACACCCACTGTATGCGAACGACGAGATGTCTGACACCCGATCATCACGGCATGCCACATAACATAGAACTTTCTTGGTGGTGCGCGTTGGAGGGAGAACACTAGTGGTATTTTGAACTGATCATCTTATATAGCTACCGCCGTGCAACTAATATATACTATATATATAATCACACAATATATGATGCACACAAAACATCAAATGTAATGCAATGTGATATAGTCCATTGCGCCATGGTCTTCTTGGCTCCCGCAGTTTATAAACAATTTAATAAACCTACCTTGACCATATCACATAGCCCCTGCAAAATAAAGTTAGACACTTCTACTTTATCTTTTGCATATTTTACGTGGCTCGGGGCTTTCGTAAATAGAACCGCTTCATACCTACGAACCTTATGACCATAACAACGATCCAATAATTGCATGTTTAAGCATCCCTTTCGGGCCCTCAATTGAAAATGCAAGACCAACTAAAGAGAGAGAAACAGGCACCCGCCAGCCACAGATACGGTACAAGCCGTATGTCACTAGTGGAACCAGTCTCGCGTAAGCGTACACGTAAAGTCGGTCCGGACCGCTTCATCAACTTGATGCCGCTGGAATCACAAGTGCACGCTAGAGGGTAACAAATAACAGGAACGGTCCCCCTGTGCAGAACACGGGTTCTAACAGCGTACAACTATATCTACGATAGATCGGCTCTGATACCACTGAAGGGGATCGTGTGCAGAAAACAAAAAATTTCCTAGCAACGATATCCTTAAACTAGCCAAGATCTACACTATGCAGATATAGAAGTACGGCGGAGATCAGAATACATACCCTCGTAGACCGAATAGCGGGGATTACGCTCCCGCACAAGCGTCGACGACAAATACGGCGTTGCCGACCTCTAGGTCGCGGAGAACTCGGCGCGACGAAGACGACGAAGATGACCCCGAGGTCGGGTGGAGGAAGTAGGCCTCCGAGCACCGCTAGCGCAGCACCTCGCAGGGCGTTACACACATACGGTGGAGACGACAACCTCCGAAGCTCCAGTCCAGGACGAGCAGCGGAAGACTTGGACCGGAACACCAGCAACGCGGCAGCGGGCTATGGTGGAAGAGATCCCCTCATCCTCCTCGGCGCAAATCCGACAAAGGGAATCACGAGATCGAGGAGAAATAAGAGAATTAATTGGTGAATTAAAAGGCCAGGGGTGCCCCTTCTTATATAGGCTCCCGGGGGGAGCCAACCTCCCTAGCCAGGCAATGTGGGACTATCTCACAGCCTTGGTGCGGCTAGGGATGGTGTGCCGGCCCTAGGTGGGGCCCATTTGGCCCACCTAGGCCGGCCAAGCCTCCCCACAAAATTCCCTTGAGGGTTTCCCCCCCCCCCCATGGGCCTTCTGTTGGGTTATGACTCCCAAGAATTGGGGGTAGTCACTTCCTGAAGTGTAGTTCGTGAAGGGGATTGAACACGGAGGTCTAGACCCTCGAGTGGCTCCGCGACGTTGCTCGCCGGACCCGAAGAAGACACACACACACGAAGGGAGACACCAGGCTTTACCCAGGTTCACGACCCTCGTGGGGAGGTAAAACCGCTACTCCTGCTTGTCTGTATTAGATGGGGAAGGTTACAGTACAATGGAGCTTCCCGAAAGCCCCCTTGAGGCAGTTCTTGCCTGGGGAGGGAAGCGATCGTCTTCTTCCTCCTCAAGGCAGAGGCTTTCCTAACAAGTGTAGCTAGGGTTTACAAGGGTTGCAGTGCGCAAAGAGCCGACCCGCGCTACGATGGACGTCTTGCCCCTTTTATAGGCGCCTCTGGCCTTATCCTTCGGCTTGGTCTTCAAGGTGGTTCCTACATGCCAGTGGCAGGGTGGTGTAGGAGTCCACCGTGCTCCATTCGTCCATGGACTCGGTCCATTGCTGGTAAAGGCGGGCGCGGTGGCCGACCGCTGGCCGACCGCGATGTACTGCCCGCAGGGAGGGCAGTCTCTGAGGTGGAGCCCACGATGATGTCCTCCTTTGGAGGGTTGTGCTGTCCTTCCGCTTTAGTAGAAGGTCTTGGCAGCTGCGCAGCAGGCAGAGCTGCTTTGTTGACCACTTTATCGCCAAGGACAACGACGGGGGTGCGTGCGACACTGCATGTGCGTGGCAGAGGGCACGTGCATCTTGCCGTGCTTCCTTGGCCGTGACGTTCCCCCTCAGGCGCGGGGAGGCCTAAGGGGAGATTCCTGCGGGGCTCCCTCAAGGCGAGCTGGCGCCTCTGGAGGGTCCCCTGAGGCGAGAGGTCCCTTGAGGCCCTCGTTTCCTCTCAGGCCCTCGAGGGGAATTGCCTCTCGAGGGTCCCGCCAGGCGGTGATGCCTGGTCCTTAGTCGTTTCGTCCGACTGGCCCGCGTGCGAGGCCTGGGGGGAATGGGCTCTCCATACCCCAGTTCCCACTGGGCCGACAGTAGCCCCCGGGCCCATGATGGGCGCAATTGAGCCCATGGGCTCAGGCGAAGCGTCGTGGGCCCTTAGTGCCCAGCCGACCCGAGCCGCGCGGCACTTGGACGAATAACGGTATCGCACGATCCGGGGCGCGAGTCGTGGGGGGTCCCACCACGTCCCGGTAACTGCTCCTCGAGGTGACATAAAGCCCGAGCGAGGCGGCAGGGAGCCGTTACCGTTTCCAAACCTTCTCGCAGGAATTTCCGCTCTATAGAGCTCTCCGCCTCCGATCTCTCCTGCGAATCTTCGTCCTCCAACTCCTCCAGGCTTCCGCTTCCGCGACGATGAGCCCACTCAAGAGCAAGGGCAAGGCCACCGCGGGGTCTTCCTCCCAGACAGAGGCCACTGAGACCGTGGTAGGCGCGGCACTGCTGGGCGTGCGCGTCAATGAGAAGGCGCTAGCCAAGGTCCGTCACCTGGTGGCGGACCGGACAAACGAGCACGTCGCCACCACCTTGAAGCCCGCGGCGCACGGGAAGCGCCCGCGAGGGTTCTTCCCGGTCTTCCAGCACTGTCTGGCTGCGGGCCTGGTGCCGCCCTTCTCGCCGTTCTTGGAGGCGGTGCTGGCGTTCTACCAGGTGCAGCTGCTGCACCTGCACCCCAATTCGTCCTGATCCTCGCCGTCTTCGCCTACCTCTGCGAGGCGTACCTGGGCCTGGAGCCCACGGTGGGGCTGTTCCGGTGCTTCTACGCACTCTGGAACACGGCGAAGACAAGCGCTCTGGGTGCGTCTCGTTCCGCATCGTCGATGGCATGGGGAGCGTCTACATCCCCATGTCTTGGAGCGAGGGCAAGGCCATCACCTCGGTGACGAAGAAGGTGGATGACTTCCGCCAGAAGTGGTTCTATGTCGGGGTGGAGTGTCCCTGCGCTTTCCTCGAGGTCCCCGACGAGGCCCCGGTGAAGAACTCCCATTGGGGCAAGGCCACCTTCGATGGCGCCAAGAACGTGAGCCTGATGGGGCGTTTGAGTTTCCTCCGCGAGGAGGGCCTCACGGGGCAGATGGTCGTCGCGGACTTCGTGACGCGCCGCATCGCGCCCCTCCAGGCGCATTCGGTCCCCATGTGGATGTACTCGGGACCGAAGGACAAGATGCGGCTTCACGCCGAGGACAACGACAAGGACACCGTCGACGACGTCCTATCCGCGCTCTTCGTCAACCCATCGGTGCTTCCTGTGGATGAGCTCCCCGCGGCGCTCCGGCCCCTCCATCAATATAATCTGACGGAGCGCGTGCACCTCCTGGAGAGGATGCCTCCGTTCATCCCGACAGGGCAGGCGGACCTCGAGGTGCCGATGCCGGTCACGCGGGGAGCGGAGGGGGCAGACTCTCCCACGGCCTCAGGAGCTGACCTAGGTGAGGAGGAGGCCGCGGCTGGGGAGGTTTCCTGTTCGAGAGCTGGGCCATTTACTAACAAGATTTGCGATATCCCGTGGAGGAGGAGGCTGAGGAAGGGGAGGCCTCGGGCGCGGAGGCCTCTCCAGGGAGGCGCGGGACTCGCACCAAAGCCGCCGTGGACAACCCAGGGGCGAGGCCGTCTGACGTCCCTTCTAAGAGGAAGGCAGAGGCGCCCCCTGCGAGGCCTGCTTCCAAGCCTTTCCCTTCGTGGCGCTCGCCAGGCCTGGCGTGGGTCGACGCTGACGCCCCCCTTCAGGGTCAGTGCTCGCAACTTTTGGCTCATTCGTCTTTTAGCTTTCTCCCTTGCATTTCTTTTTCCTGAAGTCTCTTCTTGGGCTCCTGTCAGTGTCTTTGCGCCCGCGAAGCGCCGCCGGCTCCGCAAGGCATCCGAGGTGAAAAGCGCCACGGCAGGGGCTGTGGCTGACGAGGCCGCGAGGCCTGTGGAGGCGGCCCCCGTGATCCCCCTTGAGGAGGCGCCTCAAGTGGTGCAAGCTGCGCCCCAGGCGGGGGCGGCAGGGCCTCAGGCGGAAGAGGGTGCAGCAAGCCCAGAGGTGCTTGTAGCGCCCCGCGAGCCTCTGGGAGCGGAAGGTCCTAAGGAGAGGACTTCCGCGCCGCCTCTACTCCTCCTCGTGCGGCCACGCCTCCGCGCGAGCCCACACCACCGCGCGAACCAACGCCACCTCACGTGCCGACGCCTCCGCGCGTGTCTACCCCGCCGCCTGCGCCCGTTGATCCCGCGCGGCCTGCGACAGAGACGCGCAAGGCTCCAGCAGGTGCGGGCGCGTCTGCCGGGGGAGATTCCTTCTCTCCTCCTCGCCAAGATGGAGGCGAGGAGCGTCCCGCGGCTGCGGGGCCTGAAGAGGATGCGGGCACGGGCACCGGCGGGGCTCAGGCTAGCCCCCGAGCTCTCCCCACAGCTGCTCCCGCGGTACTCGATGCTGGGGCCGGGCCCTCCTCGAGCCAGGCGCTGGCGCTTCGCGGCTGGGACTGGAGCGTGGGGCGCCGCGAGGTCGCCTTCGGCCTTGTTAGGGAATCCCTGGAGGGCTTAGAGGCTCACCTCGCCCTCGTGGACTTCTGGCTCGCTCGGCAGCAGGAGGAGCTGGCGGAGTCGTGGGCGTCCTTCCACGCGGAGGTCGAGGTGCGCCGGCTGGAGGATTTGGCGCTGCAGGCCACACGCGAGGAGGCCACCCGCTTCGCCAAAGAGATCCGCGAGGGGGCCATACGTGCTGCTGCAGAGCTGCTCGACCCCCTTCAGGCGGAACGCGAGGCTACGGCGGAGCTGCTGCGTAAGGTCAAGGCGGAGCGCGAGGCAATGGAGGGCTCGCTGGCGCAGAAGCGCCGTGAGCTGGGCCAGCTGGAGACCCAACGGCTCTCCGCCCACCAGGCCGCCTCGGCCGCTCTGGAGGAGGACCGCAAGGTCTTTGCCGAGCGTGAGCGGCAGCTGGCCCTCAAGGAGAAGGAGCTGCAGCAGCGCGAGGAGCATCGCCTCCAGGTGGAGAAGGACCTAGTCACCCAGCGCGAGGCCCTCGAGGAGCGAGAGGGAGACCTGGCCAAAGCGATCGCGAAGTACGACGAAAACGTCGCTGCCCAGAAGATAGCTTACGAGCGTTTCGAGCGGCGTTTCGCTGAGAAGAAGAAGGAGGCCGACGACGCCCTCGTGGAGCGCGAGAAGCAATTCCGCAAGTCCACTTCTCAGAAGTACGACGACTTGGCCCTGGCACAGGAGGAGTGCTTCAAGGTCAAGCACGTCGCGGATGCTCGGCGGATCGCCGAGCTCGAGAGGGCCAACTCCAAGCTGGAGGACTGCCTCAAGCGCGCCAAGGATGCCCGTCGCCGAGCGGAGGAGGCTCGCACCGAAGCTGTCCATGACCTCAACACCTTGGCCAAGGACGTGGAGGAGCAGGTGGCCCCGGCGATGCAGCGGGCGGCGGAGGCCTCAGACTCCGCTACTGCAGCTCGCGCGCTCTCAAAGCAGCGCGACCACATGTTTGAGGCGTTGGTCGCTCGTGGCAACGAGCTCGCCGCGCAGCTCGGTGCAGACGCGCCGCACACCGACGTTCGGGGCCGCAGCGATGCTGCCATGTACCTGGTCTACTTCGACCAGCTCTTTGAGGCGCTCGAGGGTCCCGTCGCCGAGCTTTGCGAGCTGATCTGTAACATCCTAGGATTTTTCAGATTCTGAAAAATCAGAAGAATTTTTTTTTAAAAACTATATGTATGTCGATTTGAAAACAAAATTCATGCATGCATTAATCATTTTGTTGCATTATTTATATTTAAAATTTCAATGGTTGAAATATTATTTCCACTTGAAAATCTATTGGAGAAAATATATAAAAAAAAAAAATAGCGATTCTGATATTTATCTTATTTTTACTCTAATATTTTGATTGTAATTATTAGAAATAATTATTTTCATATGTTCACAATTGTGGTACCAAATTTTATTTAGCCATAAATAATTGATTAAATTTCTATTTTCAAATTTGACAAAAGTGACAAATTTGCATTAAATCAAATATTCAAAATTAATATTTTTAAAAATTGGTCAAAACATGTCGACACATATTTTAAAATAAAGATATGATTTTTAATTTTTTTTAGAAATTAAATTCACTTAATTCGGAGTTTTAAAAAAAGAAATAAGAAAAAAAACGAATTGGGCCCAGCAGGCCGTTCCAAACTGGGCCGAACGAATCTGACCTGCTCTACCTATCCAACTCAAACTTTCTGAAAATTCGTTTTTCTAACCACCTTTCATTCAAACACGTATATCTCGAGAAATATAACTCCAAATCCGGATCCGCTTGATCCTACGCGTTCACAACTCCGAGCCCTATCTATTCCACCATCCCTCCGCCTATATAAACCCCTGTAGCCGTCGACATCTCTTTTACTCTTTTCGTTCCACCGAAACCCTAATTAGCGAAATAGTATTTCGTTCGTTTGACGAACAAAACCATCTCCAATCGCGACGGAGCCTTAATAATTGTTGTAGATCTCGTCGATAATTTTCCATCGCAATAAGCCTCAACTCTTTTTATCAAGCATGGAGGAAGAATTTGGAATCGTCATCCATCAGATCTGAAGTCGTATTTCTCAGATCTCTTCGCGCTCGTTGCGCCAAATCGAAATTCCTCCGGTGAAAAGGTAGATCTACTCTATATCTACAACTTTCCTGTTGACAACTTTTTATTTTAACGTACTTAATGTTCTGTATAATACAGATCGTGTTTGATGTTGTTCGAGTAACCAAACCATCTCAAAAGTTTGGGACGACAATACGAAAGTTGTTCCCCTGATCAAGACCTTTCTTTTATCCCAAGCCTCACCTCTTTTGGTTCAGCGAGCTGAGAGATATTCGTGTTTGAAGTTTCGGACAAGAAAGGTATTATGAGATTTATGACCAATCTATTCATCCACTTATGTTATAATTGTGATAATTAGAAAGAGCACGTAATTCTTTATAACTTTCGTTAAGAGTGTTTTTCATCCGAACAACTTTATTTTTGGTCAAATTCATAGTCAAATCTCAGTCAGACTGCCACGTCAGCGAGTCAATTCCCACGTCAGCGGTCAAAGTCAACAGTCAACCGAAGACCGGCAGTTTTACAGAAAAACCCTAAAATTTAAATCTACCACTACTTTTTATTGGTTTGGTCAAATTTTACAAATAAAATATTTTGGAAAAGCTTATTACACGTAGAAACTTTTGGCATCATTAATTTTATGTTTTTTCAAATCAAAATTTGTTGAAATTCAAAAGTGGCATTAATGGTAATTTGAACATAACTTCAAATTTGGAATTTAAAATTTATCAAACTCTTTTGCTATAAATTTGAATGTCTAAGTATTGGCAGTAGTATTTTTCTACTAATTTTTGTAGAATAATTTTCTATGATTTTATAATTAATATTGATTAAATACTTTTAAGTGTTGTTTTAATGATTAAAATTGATTAAAAATTTATTAAAAATTATTTTCATCATCTATTCGAATTATAAAGTACTTAGTCATATTATAACCACTTTGGTATTAAAATGTACTTAGAAATATTTTGCCTCTTTAAACAAAATAAATTCTTCGTTAGAAAATATTTGATAACTATTTTTCGACAAGAGTCTTCTTTAGAAAAATTTCAACATCTTAAAGATGCTAAATCTTTTCCTTAGAAAATTTTAGCATCTAGAAAACTTAGTTGTTTTATTTTTTTAAGTGTTGTCCTTAGAAATAAATTGCATTGCATGCATGGCATATCTATTGTATAGTTATACTCCTTATAGGAAAACTCCTTTCTTATTTTCCCTAAGTTAGGATTATTTTCAACCTAGTGTTTTGGTAAAGTGCTAGGCACTTAGACACTTAGGATTTCCAAGATGGAGCTAGAAGGCCATTGAAGGACTTAGCCAAAACAAGACTTCAGAAGTATCTCCAAGAAGTAGAAGCACTTAGAAGAAAAATCAGGAGGAAGTTCATGAAGACCAACCAGAAATATTTTCTAAGTCTTGCTCCCTCTCTCTTTCATTTCCCCTTTCTTCTCTTAGACCTCTTGAAAACTAAGTTAAATCCAAGACCAGCCTAGGTGATACAAACATCATCAAGTCTGAAGATTATTCAAGTCTACCAAGAATTCAATCAAGACATCACCAAGGAGAATATTACAAGTCTGGAGATAAAACCTGGAAGACCAACTACATCATTCTTACTATCTTTTCCCTATTTCCTAATCTTATCTTTCACTTTAGACATAAACAATTTTTGATCATGTTATTACCATCTTTAAGTTTGTAGGATCCTAGCGGCATAGTGAGATGAAGCGGCCTGGAAACTAACCTTACATGTCCACGTACATGAGACTTGTTCCACAATTTACGTGGCTGGCCGGGTGTCTGTCTCTCTCACTATAGTGAATATCCAATTTACCAAGAGTTGTTAATAATTGTTGATCACCTTGAAGAATAGAGTTAGTATTTTCTCTAAGTAGTTATGGACATCATGACTAATTTATTGAGTGCTTATTCAAGATGATTTATAACAAAGTATTTTGTCCAACCTATGACTTTAGTCCTTAGTCATTTTGACCAAACTAATTGCCTTGCATTAACTTAAAAGAATTTCATGGCATGACATGCATCTCTAGTCCTTAGAAATAATTTGCATATCATGCATGACATGTTTTCCTTAGAAGTTATTAAACTTTTTTGTTCATTATGTATGCTTGTATGTGTTGTGTTGTTTTGTTTTAAGATTGTTGTATTGTTGTTTGTTTATATTGTTTAGACTGAACGGAGAGTTCCGAGTATTATTGAAAAGAGTTTGTGAACAACGACAACATTCAAAGGCAAGTGGCACACCTCATAAACTCCCTATTATTTTCTATATGCATTACTTAGTGTATTTTTATATGCATGTGTAGGATAGTATTGCTATGCTAAACCTGTGTAGAATTCCCTTACTCCTGTGTTTAGGTTCCTATATCATACTTAGTAGAAATATTGATGCTATGCAATTGATGAAAAGTTTTACAAAATATTAAGTGACTACTCAGGGCTATGCTCATGGTTGTCATCGCCTAGGATGAATGTCTATTCTACTTAGGGCCGTGAGCATGGTGATTTTTACCTGAGAGTGCACATCCACTAAGTTAATGAAACTCCTGGGAGGATTGGTTGTTAATGGTGGCGAAGTTGAGTGGCTACTCCGGTCCATGTCTATGGTTCCTGGAGTATGTGCACTTGTGGATGGCCACACCCAGGGAACAGAGGAATCTGAAGAACTCCGAGTGACGATTGCTTCCAGTGCAGCCATTGCCATATGAGCTCTGGCTTGATCAATTATGTTGCATGGACTCTCTCCGGCTTGACAAGCAGATGTAGGGGGATGTTAGGTGGAACGGGTCAAGCCAGAGTGGGAGGTAAAATGCTTCTGAAAGATCTCGTCTCATTCTTCTCCTTTCCTATTCACAAATGGTGTGTAAAGGATAGTTTGGGTTGAATGGGTACAATGGTGAACGTGCACAACCTCTGCAGAGTGTAAAACTAAGTACTTAGCCGTGTCCCCGGTACGGACAATTTGAGCAGTTGATCACGGACGTCAACGGAGAATTCCATCATTCCAACTTCAGAAATAAAACTTGATGGGTGAAC
Source organism: Poa annua (assembly GCA_026929855.1). NCBI lineage: Eukaryota > Viridiplantae > Streptophyta > Magnoliopsida > Poales > Poaceae > Poa > Poa annua. The sequence goes on from CM049427.1 coordinate 15,809,926, forward strand.
AAGGGAAGATGAGATTTATGGTTTTCATGCCATACTTGTCTTGATTTGAAGAAAGTGTTTTCCAAAGAGATAGGAAAAATTGGCTTTATGCAAAATAGCCTTGAACTCCACCAGCCAAATATGCATATAGGCTATAGAGTTATTCCATTAAGTGTCCACCATAGTGTCACTTGCCAGACTCCATTTTTAATGGAATCTGACCCACTCTGTTGCAAAAATTTATTTGTTACAGGTTATTCAAATGACGAGTGAGGTTTCGTTAAGGGATTTCGAGTCTGCAACCAACATGTTTTCGCCTGTGGCAACATGAAGTTGTTGGAGACCCACTGCTATTGTATTTACGTTGTTTACTCTTTTGAAGCTTGCTTTATGCTATGCAACTTGTATTGAATATTTTGTAAGTCTGGATCATCGATGTAATAAAATTGATACTTTGTTGTGATATTACATCGTAAACTGTGTGTGCAAACGAATCGATCCAGGGATTTGCACTATACACAGGTATCTGCCTTATTAAAAGTGCAGGTACGCTACAGATGGTATCAGAGCACTGTGTTGCCTGTAGGTTCGAAACCCTAGGTTTGGATAGAAATAGGATTTGACCATAGGATTGAAAATCTATTTTATTCACTTTTCTAAAAACAAAACTTTTTCATTTTATCTTCCTCATACTCTCATCTACTATCAACCTTCTGAAAACCTCTTATCTTTTTCTAGATGACCATGTTCTTGTAGTCTAAGTCTGATTCTACTGCTTCATATAGAAAAGTTTCAATTCAACATGAAGTTCTACATGCATGGAAGACCACTGAAGAAACAGGGTTCGGCCAACACTTCTAAGATATCCAAGAAAGTTGAACAAGAACTTGAAGCACTCACGAAGGAGGTAGATTTGACCACCTCCTAAATAGAATAACGATATCGTGTTAGTGTATTGATCAAATCAACTTGGCTATATGACAATACTAGATTGTTTGTTTGTTGTGAACCTTGTTGCTTGATGTTTGTTAGATATTGATTGATTATGTTATAGATTGGTTGCCTTGTTTTGTTTTATTGAACTAGGATTCCTCCATAAGTACAAATAATTCAACTCATTGCTTTCTAAACCAAACAGATGTCTCACCCCAATACTAACACCAATGATTTACACACCACAATGCGACTACTATTAGAGAACTAGAGTCAACTGTGGAATTTGATCAATGACCAATTGCCTAAGATTGATCAAAACCATAGTGATTTTTTTTAGAAGTCCTTATGACCAAACCAAAGGCATACAAAACTTGTGGAGAGATAGGACATACGTCCAAAGGATGTCCTGATGAGTGGCCCCATGGTCATACAAGACATCTAGTTAAAGTTTGCCCCACAAGTCAGGTTATTTGCTTCCTGTGTGAAGGAACAAACCATGTCCCAATTCAGTGTCGATTTTATCCCTTGTGCAACAAACTAACCAGCAAGCCAAGAAAGAAATGCGACAGTCTCTCATGCAGATCCTGGAGGAACAAAGACAAAAGGGTGAATCCAAGAAAGATCTTAGCCACATAAGATGCTACAAGTGCAAGGATAAGGGACACTATGCCAGTGGCTGCCCACAGTGGAAGAAGAATAAATCTCTCCAAGGACCGAGTGGAAGCGTGACTGCTAAAACTTTCCGTATCCACCACACGCCATTGTATTTTGAATACTTGTACGCTTTACATCAGAGAACTAAACAAGATTAAACAAAGTTCCTAGACCGACCGCAATTATTTCTTTTAAGGGTGGTAGCCACCCAGTTAAATTAAACCTCGTTGCTTAAATCCAGAGATCCCAAACTATCTGTCTTTCGAGCCTCCCAAATCAGAAAAATCAGCCTATGCTAGTTTTCAAGTTTCCATGTCAAAACATTTACATTTCTCAAAACATCTCGAAATTATCAGAATCATTTCAAGCATTTGCTTTTCTTTCTAGCTTCTCAGAATCTCGGGGACGAGATTCCTTTTAAGGGTGGTAGTCTGTAACATCCTAGGATTTTTTAAGATTCTGAAAAATCAGAAGAAAATAATTAAAAACTATATGTATGTCGATTTGAAAACAAAATTCATGCATGTATTAATCGTTTTGTTGCATTATTTATATTTGAAATTTCAATGGTTGAAATATTATTTCCACTTGAAAATCTATTTGAGAAAATATAAAAAAAAACAAAATAGTGATTATGATATTTATCTTATTTTTACTCTGATGTTTTGATTGTAATTATTAGAAATAATTATTTTCATATGTTCACAATTCTGGTACCAAATTTTATTTAGACATAAATAATTGATTAAATTTCTATTTTCAAATTTGAAAAAGTGATAAATTTGCATTAAATCAAATATTCAAAATTAATATTTTTAAAAATTGATCAAAACATGTCCACAAATATTTTAAAATAAAGATATGATTTTTAGAAAAAATTAAAAATTAAATTCACTTAATTCGGAGTTATAAACAAAAGATATGAAAGAAATAAGAAAAAATACGAATTGGACCCAGCAGGCCGGCCCATACTGGGCCGAACCTAACCTGACCTGCTCGATGTATCCAACTCAAACTCCGTGAAAATTCGTTTTTCCAACCACCTTTCATTCAAACACGTATATCTCGTGAAATATGACTCCAAATCCGGATCCGCTTGATTCTACGCGTTCACAACTACGAGCCCTATCTATTCCACCATACTTCCGCCTATATAAACCCCTGTAGCCGTCGGCATCTCTTTTACTCTTTTCGTTCCACCGAAACCCTAATCAGCGAAATAGTATTTCGTTCGTTTGACGAACAAAACCATCTTCAATCGCGACGAGGCCTTAATAATTGTTGTAGATCTCGTCGATACCTTTTCATCCCAATAAGTCTCAACTCTTTTTATTAAGCGTGGAGGAAGAATTTCGAATCGTTATCCATCAGATCTGAAGTCGTATTTCTCAGATATCTTCGCGCTCGTTGCGCCAAATCGAACTTCCTCCAGTGAAAAGGTAGATCTTCTCTATATCTACAACTTTCCTGTTGACAACTTTTTATTTTAACGTACGTAATTTTCTGTATAATACAGATCGTGTTTGATGTTGTTCGAGTAACCAAACCATCTCAAAAGTTTGGGACGACAATACGAAAGTTATTCCCCTGATCAAGACCTTTCTTTTGCCCCAAGCCTCACCTCTTTTGGTTCAGCGAGCTGAGAGATATTCGTGTTTTAAGTTTCGGACCAGAAAGATATTTTGAGATTTATGACCAATCTATTCATCCACTTATGTTATAATTGTGATAATTAGAAAGAGCACGTAATTCTTTATAACTTTCGTTAAGAGTGTTTTTCCATCCGAGCAGCTTTATTTTTGGTCAAATTCGTAGTCAAATCCCAGTCAGCCTGCCACGTCAGCGAGTCAATTCCCACGTCAGCGGTCAAAGTCAACAGTCAACCGAAGACCGGCAGTTTTACAGAAAAACACTAAAGTTTAAATCTACCACTACTTTTTATTGGTTTGGTCAAATTTTACAAATAAAATATTTTTGGAAAGCTTATGACACGTAGAAACTTTTGGAATCATTACTTTTATGTTTTGTCAAATTAAAATTTGTTGAAATTCAAAAGTGGCATTAATGGTAATTTGAACATAACTTCAAATTCTTAAAGATGCTAAATCTTTTCCTTAGAAAATTTTAGCATCTAGAAAACTTAGTTGTTTTATTTTGTTAAGTGTTGTCCTTAGAGATAAATTGCATTGCATGCATGGCATATCTATTGTATTGTTATACTCCTTATAGGAAAACTCCTTTCTTATTTTCTCTAAGTTAGGATTATTTTCAACCTAGTGTTTTGGTAAAATCACTTAGGATTTCCAAGATGGAGCTACAAGTCCATTGAAGGACTTAGCCAAAACAAGACTTCAGAAGTATCTCCAAGAAGTAGAAGCACTTAGAAGAAAAATCAAGAGGAAGTTCATGAAGACCAACCAGAAATATTTTCTAAGTCTTGCTCCCTCTCTCTTTCATTTCTCCTTTTTTCTCTTAGACCTCTTGAAGACTAAGTTAAATCCAAGACCAGCCTAGGTGATACAAACATCAACAAGTCTGAAGATTATTCAAGTCTACCAAGAATTCAATCAAGACATCACCAAGGAGAATATTACAAGTCTGGAGATAAAGCCTGGAAGACCAACTACATCATTCTTACTATCTTTTCCCTCTTTCCTAATCTTATCTTTCACTTTAGACATAAACAATTTTTGATCATGTTATTACCATCTTGAAGTTTGTTGGATCCTAGCGGCATAGCGAGATGAAGCGGCTTGGAAACTAACCTTACATGTCCACGTACATGAGACCTGTTCCACAATTTAAGTGGCTAGCCGGGTGTCTGTCTCTCTCACTATAGTGAATATCCAATTTATCAAGAGTTGTTAATAATTGTTGATCACCTTGAAGAATAGAGTTAGTATTTTCTCTAAGTAGTTATGCACATCATGACTAAGTCATTGAGTGCTTATTCAAGATGATTTATAACAAAGTATTTTCTCCAACCTATGACTTTAGTCCTTAGTCATTTTGACCAAACTAATTGCCTTGCATTAACTTAAAAGAATTTCATGGCATGACATGCATCTCTAGTCCTTAGAAATAATTTGCATATCATGCATGACATGTTTTCCTTATAAGTTATGAAACTTTTTTGTTCATTATGTATGCTTGTATGTGTTCTGTTGTTTTGTTTTATGATTGTTGTATTGTTGTTTGTTTATATTGTTTAGACTGAACGGAGAGTTCCGAGTATTGTTGAAAAGAGTTTGTGAACAACGACAACATTCAAAGGCAAGTGGCACACCTCATAAACTTCCTATTATTTTTTATATGCATTACTTAGTGTATTTTTATATGCATGTGTAGGATAGTATTGCTATGCTAAACCTGTGTAGAATTCCCTTACTCCTGTGTCTAGGTTCCTATATCATACTTAGCAGAAATATTGATGCTATGCAATTGATGAAAAGTTTTACAAAATATTAAGTGACTACTCAGGGCTATGCTCATGGTTGTCGTTGCCTAGGATGAATGTCTATTCTACTTAGTGCCGTGAGCATGGTGATTTTTACCTGAGAGTGCACATCCACTAAGTTAATGAAACTCCTGGGTGGATTGGTTGTTAATGGTGGCGAAGTTGAGTGGCTACTCTGGTCCATGTCTATGGTTCCTGGAGTACGTGCACTTGTGGATGGCCACCCAGGGAACAGAGGAATCTGAAGAACTCCGAGTGACGATTGCTTCCAGTGCAGCCATTGCCATATGGGCTCTGGCTTGATCAATTATGTTGCGTGTACTCTCTCCGGCTTGACAAGCAGATGTAGGGGGATGTTAGGTGGAACGGGTCAAGCCAGAGTGGGAGGTAAAATGCTTCTGAAAGATCTCGTCTCATTCTTCTCCTTTCCTATTCACAAATGGTGTGTAAAGGATAGTTTGGGTTGAATGGGTACAATGGTGAACGGGCACAACCTCTGCAGAGTGTAAAACTAAGTACTTAGCCGTGTCCCCGGTACGGACAATTTGAGCAGTTGATCACGGACGTCAACGGAGAATTCCTTCATTCCAACTTCAGAAATAAAACTTGATGGGTGAACAAGGGAAGATGAGATTTATGGTTTTCATGCCATACTTGTCTTGATTTGAAGAAAGTGTTTTCCAAAGAGATAGGAAAAATTGGCTTTATGCAAAATAGCCTTGAACTCCACCAGCCAAATATGCATATAGGCTATAGAGTTATTCCATTAAGTGTCCACCATAGTGTCACTTGCCAGACTCCATTTTTAATGGAATCTGACCCACTCTGTTGCAAAATTTTATTTGTTACAGGTTATTCAAATGACGAGTGAGGTTTCGTTAAGGGATTTCGAGTCTGCAACCAACATGTTTTCACCTGTGGCAACATGAAGTTGTTGGAGACCCACTGCTATTGTATTTCCGCTGTTTACTCTTTCAAAGCTAGCTTTATGCTATGCAACTTGTATTGAATATTTTGTAAGTCTGGATCATCGATGTAATAAAATTGATACTTTGTTGTGATATTACATCGTAAACTCTGTGTGCAAACGAATCGATCCAGGGATTTGCACTATACACAGGTATCTGCCTTATTAAAAGTGCAGGTACGCTACGTGATCGAAGACGAGAGCCGGCAGCTCTTGGGGGTGGTTGTGGATCGCATCTTCACCAACCTCAAGCTCCTCACGCCAGACTTCGACATCTCCTCCGTCACAGAGGCTGCTCAAGGCGAGGACGCGCGGCGGGTCTCCGGTTCCCTCCGTGAGCAGGTTGACGCCTTCTGCAACCGCTTTAGGCGTGCGGAGGCTGCAGCTGAAGACAGCGAGGAGGAGGCCTGCCCCGCCGAGGATGAAGAGGGGGCTGCGGAGGAGGCCCAAGGCGGCGATGCTTCCCCATGAGCCTTTCTTTACTGCGCCTGCGTGCGCTTGTATCTGCAACAGCCGTGTGCTTAGACATCTTAAGACTTTTGGCCTGTAATATACTTTTTAATTGATGTTTTAATTCGAGTTTGTTTGCCCCTCGTGAGGTCTCTTTGGACTCATCTTCATGCCTATTTGTTCTCTGCGTCGATAGGTCCCATCTCTTCGTGCCATGACTCCGCCACTTCGGTATGCAGGAGCGATGACTCCGCAAGGCCGGGGGGAGTTTAGACCTAGGAGAGGTAAGAGCCCTGAGTCTCGATGCTCAAGTGCCCCCCTTAGACGTGCGAGTAGTCCATGAAGCGTAAGGGAAAGCGAAGTTGCTTGAGGGGCAAACGCGCGCTAGGGAGAGAAAAACGCTCTTAAAGCGTGGGTGCGAGACTTAGCTTCTTGAGGTTTTCGCCCGGCGAGGTTGCCTGCTTGAGGGGTCGCTCCTGAGGATGCTTTTCGCCTAGCGAGGTTGCCCGCTTGAGGGGTCGCTCCTGAGGAGGCTTTTCGCTTGGCGAGGTTGCCCGCTTGAGGGGTCGTTCCTGGATGCCCCTTCAGGCTTGTGGGGGGATTTCACTGCATATGTTAGAGGGGCAAACCCAAACGCTGGAACACGGCTCAAAGGGCTCGTGCGCGCTTATAGGTCACCTCAGGTGTTCCTTGCGAGGAGAGTAAGTACCAAGGTCCTCTGTAGAGATGGCGTGTTTGGGGATCTTGCCCTCCAGCCAGAGCTCAGACTCTTGGATTTTGCAGTGCTGCTGGTGTGTCATTTGAGGCACTGGCACCGTACTCAGCCCCCGCTCGTGAGGTACGCATGAGGAGAGATATAAGCGCACACTTTAACAAAGTAATGCAGAAATAAAACCCCCTATACGTTTTTTTGTTTTTTTTAAATGGCGCCGAGGCGCGAAGTTCACTTGGGAACTAAATTGAGTCATTATGCTTGGGGTTGCCAAGTTAATGCTTTGACCTTGTCGAGGCATGGGGGCCACTTATTAGTGGGCGAGACTCTCGACGGCCTGCGGTGGCTCGTTTAATGGAGAGCTCGGAGGGTTGACCCTCGATAAAAGCCTTTGGAGCTTGGAGGTTTAAGCCGTGAGCGTTTTAACCTCTAGAGACACGGGTGCTTGGAGGTTTAGCCATAGGCTGCTTCTTCTGCTCGTGGTCTCGACGTGACAATGATCACGGGCGTGGCAATGACCACGGTTGCATTTGTTCCTTTAGGAGACAAAGCATGTTTTTGGAGGTTTAAGCCGTGAGCATTTTAACCCCTAGAGACGAAAATGCTTGGAGGTTGAGCCGTAGGCTGCCTCGTCCGCTTGAAGTCTCGACGTGACAATGATCACGGGCGTGGCAATGACCACGTTTGCGTTTGTTCCTTTTTGGGAGACAAAGCATATTTTTGGAGGTTTAAGCCGTGAGCATTTTAACCTCTAGAGACGACCATGCTTGGAGGTTGAGCCGTAGGCTGCCTCGTCTGCTTGAGGTCTCGACGTGACAGTGATCACGGGCGTGGCAATGACCACGGTTGCGTTTGTTACTTTTTGGGAGACAAAGCATATTTTTGGAGGTTTAAGCCGTGAGCATTTTAACCTCTAGAGACGACCATGCTTTGAGGTTGAGCCGTAGGCTGCTTCGTCCGCTTGAAGTCTCGACGTGACAATGATCACGGGTGTGGCAATGACCACGGTTGCGTTCGTTCCTTTTTGGGAGACAAAGCATATTTTTGGAGGTTTAAGCCGTTGGCGTTTTAACCTCTAGAGACAACAATGCTTGGAGGTTGAGCCGTAGGCTGCCTCGTTCGCTTTAGATCTCGACGTGACAATGATCACGTGCGTGACGATAATCACGTTTTTAACTTGTTCCTTGTGGACACAAAGGTTTGAGAGGTTTAAGCCTTGAGCTTTTAACCTTGAAGGACAAAAAGTGCTTGGAGGTTGAGCCGTGGGCTGCCTCTTTCACTACATGCCCTGACGTGACAATGATCACGGGTAGAACTTGCGCAGGTGCATGATGTTCCATTGATTCTTGACGGGGATGCCATCTTGCGTCTCGAGGCGAGCCGCGCCAGGCCTGGCGATGTGGGTGACCCTGTGGGGACCTTCCCACATCGGGGATAGCTTGTGGAGGCCTTCCCTGGAGAGGATTCGCCTGAGGACGAGGTCGCCTGCCTCCAGGGTGCGCGAGCGCACGTTGCGGTTGTGGTAGCGCCTCAGGTCATGCTGGTATTTGGCCGCCCGGAGGGCCGCGCGGCGTCGTAGCCCTTCAAGGAGCAGCAGGTCGTTGTTGTAGAGGTCCTCTTGCTGGTCCTTGTTAAAGGCAAGGACCCGTGGGGATCCATGCTTTATCTCTGTGGGGAGGACTGCTTCAGCTCCATAGACGAGTGCGAACGGTGTTTCCCCGGTGGGCTTGGGTGGCGTGGTACGGATTGACCAGAGCACAGAGGGTAGCTCGTTGATCCAGCCCTTGCCGTGGCCCTTGAGGATATCGAAGGTCCTGGTCTTTAGGCCTTTGAGGACCTCTGCGTTTGCGCGCTCGGCCTATCCGTTGCTTTGCGGATGGGCGACTGAGGCGAAGCAGAGCTTGATGCCCATCTTTTCACAATAGGCTCTGAAGATGCCACTGGTGAACTGTAAGCCATTGTCGGTGATGATGCAGTTAGGCACTCCGAAGCGGCAGACCAGGCCTCTGAAGAATTTCACCGCCGCGCCTGTTGTGATTGTGCGCGTCGCCTCCACTTCAGGCCATTTTGTGAACTTGTCAATGGCCACGAAGAGGTAGTGATATCCACCTTGCGCCGTTGGGAAGTGTCCCAGGATGTCTAGCCCCAGACCGCAAACGACCACGAGAGCGGAATGGTCTGTAGCCCCATCGCTGGTTGGTGGATTTGCTTGGCGTGGAATTGGCAGGCTTCACAAGCTTGAATGATGTCTGCTGCATCTTGAAGCGCTTGAGGCCAGTAGAATCCGCTCCTGAAGACTTTGCTTGCGAGGGTGCGGGCGCACGAATGGTGGCCGCATTCCCTGCTGTGGATGTCCTTAATCAGCAGTTTTCCTTTTTCAGGAGGGACGCATTTGAGCGCGATGCCGTTTGGGCGCTTGCGATAGAGGACTCCTTCGAGGATTTGGTATGATTTTGCTTGGCGGGCAATTCGCTCCGCTTCAACATCTTCCTCGGGAAGGATCAGTTTGCAGAGGTAGTCCTTGATCTCGTCAATCCATCCTGTTTCTTGGTGCACCGCTGTGAGCAACAGACACTCCCCTGTGGGAGGCCCGCAGGCTGGGGCTCCGCTTGCAGGGGTGGCGGGAGCGCTTCGTTTGTGCTTGCGGGCAGGGCCTCTAGGGGCTGCTTTATGGATGCCTTGACGAGCCTTTCTTCAAAGACACCTGGCGGCTGAGCTTGTCTCTTTGAGGCGCGCTTGGCGATGTCATCACCTTCTTGATTTTCCTTTCTTGGGATGTGCATGAGCTCCATTCCCCTGAAGTTCTTCTCAAGCCTACGGACCTCTTCAAGGTATGCGGCCATGTGGTCGTCCTTAGGCTTGTAGCTTTTGTTGGAGAAGTTGACGAGCAGCTGGGAGTCGCCCTTGATGAGTATATGCTTGACGCCTAGGGCGATCGCGGCACGTAGGTCAGCAAGCATCCCTTCATACTCGGCGATGTTGTTGGATATCTTGTCGATTCCGAAGCACAGCTGGACTACGTAATACAACTTGTCTCCCTTGGGTGAGATCAGGAGTACGCCTGCCCCGCCGTGGCGACAAGCGAAAGCTCCGTCGAACTTCATGGTCCAGTGGCTGGGCATAGCGGCTCCAGAGGGCTCGTGCTCTTCTCTCAAGGGCTCTTCAGGGGTTGGGTCAGTCCATTCGGCAACGAAGTCAGCCAGCGCTCTTCCTTTGATTACGCTTGTGGTATCGAAGCGCAAATTGAATGGTTGTAGCTCGATGTTCCATCCCGCGACACGATCTGTTGCGTTTGGGTTGCGCAGGATTTGCTCCAGGGGGAATGAGGTGATCACCATAATGGGGTGCCCCTGGAAGTAGTGTCGCAGCTTTCTTGAGGCGACGAGGAGCGCGAGGAGCATCACGGGGCACTGTGCTGACGAAGTAAACTGGATGCTCGACGAGGGTAGTTCCTGTTGCCTTGGCGTCTTTCTCCTGAGGTGGCACAGCTTGGCCCTCGAGGGGGTTTGCCTCAGAGGGCTTGCCCTGTGCCTCGAGGGGGTTGGCCTCAAGTGGTTAGACTTGTGCCTCGAGGGGGTTGGCCTCAAGGGGCTTGACTTGTGCCTCGAGGGTGTTGGCCTCAAGGGGCTTTGGGCCTGGCGTTGGGTTTGTGAGAGCTGCCTCTTCTTCGAGCTCCTTATCAGGAGGCTTTTTCTTTGGAGTGGTTGCACTCTTCTTGTGGAGTACTGGCTCTTCTATTTCCACTATAAGGACAGCACTGGCTGTTTGTGGAGTAGCTGATAAGTACAGCTTCATGTGCTCGTCAGGCCTTGGGGCGACCATTACTGGTGGGCTGGCCAGATACTTCTTCAAGTCCTCAAATGTTTTTTCAGCTTCAGGGGTCCACTTGAAAGTGCCCGTTCTTTTCATGATCTTGAAGAACGACAGGGCTCTTTCACCGAACTTGGAGATGAATCGGCCCAAGCTGGCCATGCAGCCTGCCAGGCGTTGCATGTCCTTGAGCCTGCGTGGAGGTTGCATGTCTTCTATGGCCTTGATTTTGTCTGGGTTTGCCTCTATACCCCGATGAGACACGAGGAACCCAAGCAATTTGCCTGAAGGGACTCCAAAGACGCACTTGGCGGGGTTGAGCTTGATGTTCACCTTGCGCAGGCTGGCGAAGGTTTCTTCAAGGTCTTCGAGGAGTGTGTTTCCTTCTCGGGACTTTACGATGATGTCATTGACATATGCTTCGGCGTTTCGCCCCATTTGCCCGCCAAGGGCTATCCTCATCAACCTCTGGAAAGTGGCTCCGGCATTTTTTAGGCCAAAGGGCATGCAGACGTTGCAATACACACCGCATGTGGTGAGGAAGGCCGTCTTCTCCTCGTCCTCCTTAGCAATTTTTATCTGGTGATAACCAGAGAAGGCATCAAGGAAACAGAGGAGGTCGTAGCCTGCCGTGGAGTCCACAATCTGGTCAATTCTGGGCATGGGATAAGGGTCTTTGGGGCAGGCCTTGTTTACATCAGCGTAGTCGATGCAGAGACGGCCCCCTCCGGCGGGCTTTGGTACTACCACGCCGTTGGAGAGCCAAGTGGGATGCGCGACTTCGCGAACGACTTTTGCCGCTTTGAACTTCTCGACCTCCTTGATGATGAATGCTTGCTTCTCCGGGGCTTGCTTTCTTGCTTTTTACTTTACGGGGCGCGCGTTTGGGCACACGGCCAAGTGGTGCTCGATCACCTCCCTCGGTACACCGGACATATCTGACGGTGTCCATGCGAACATGTCAGAGTTTGCCTGGAGGAAGGCGACGAGCGCGCTTTCCTATTTGGGAGGCAGCGCGGCGCCAATGGTGACGCTAGCCCCCGAGCTACCTGAGCTCAGAGAGATCTTCTTTGTAGCAGCTGCCTCCTGGGAGAACAACTGCTTCTTCTTCTTGGGCCTCTCGAGAGGCTCTTGGTCCTCTTCTGCGGGGAAGGCCATGGCGGCGGTCTTGTAGGCCGTCTCAACAGCGTGCGTAGCGTCCAGGACATGCCCACGTATGGTGATCGTGCCGGCGCTGCCGGGGATCTTGACCATGTTGTACGCATGGTGCGTGACAGCCATGAACTTCGCAAGAGCGGGGTAGCCGAGGATGGCGTTGTACGGCAGGCCGATGTGCACGACATCGAAGTCGATGTGCTCGGTGCGGTACTTTTCCTCGCTCCCGAAGGTGACGGCAAGCCTGACCTGGCCTAGAGGCTCGATCGAGCCGCTGGTGACCCCCGTGAAGGGCCTCGAGGGCATAAGCTGCTCGTAGGGCACTTGAAGCGCTTCGAACGTATCTATGGAGATAACGTTCAGGCCTGCTCCGCCATCGATGAGCGTCTTGGAGACAACCACATTGTCGATGGTGGGGGTGCAGACCAGCGGGAGGGTTCCAACAGTCTTGGTGGACTTGGGGTGGTCCTGAGCATCGAAGGAGATGGTGTACTGCGACCACTTGAGGGGCCTGGAGGTTTCCGTGCTTGGGAGGGCGGCGTTGAGCTCGCGGGCGAACTGCTTGAACTGGTTGTTCGACTTAGGCGCCTGCGCCCCCCCGAGGATGCAAGCAATGGCGGCTCTTGGGGCTTGGTAGCCGTCGTCTTCCTCGTCAGGGAGGTTGCCGTTCTTTGCCGCGGCGTTGGCCTGATTTCCAGACGGTTTCTGGTAGCCGCCCTTGCGTCCGCTCCCGCGGTAGCCACGGCCTCGGTCACGGCTACCACTGCCTTCTACTTGCTCGCGCTCCTTGCTCAACCTTTTGAGGTCGAAGCAAGACTCCGTGGAGTGGCCGCGCCTGTTGTGGTAGATGCAGAACGGGCGGTGATCATCTCTTCTCTCCAGGCTCAGGGGAGTCCCTGCGGGTGCCCTTTGCGTCAAACTCTGCCGCGAGAACTGCGGTAGCCTTGCGCTTGGGCTCCTCCTTGGCCTCTTTCTTCTTCTGGCTCCTGGACCCCTCAGCGTGATCGTCCCCTCTCGAGGACATCTTCACGAAGAGGAGTCCTTCTTCAGCCTTGGCGCACTTGTCCGCCAAGTCGAACAGCTTGACCACAGAGGTGAGCTTGTCGTGGATCCCCAACTTCTCGAGCATCCTGCTGTTCGTGACGCCCTCGCGGAAGGCGGCGATGGCTTGAGTGTAAGGGATGTTCGGGATCTTGTTGCGCACTTGGCTGAAGCGCTGGATGTACTTGCGAAGCGTCTCATCCTTCCTCTGCACCACAGCGCGCAAGTCTTTGTGGGTGAGGGCGCGCTCGTATATCCCCTTGAAGTTGGAGACGAACTGCTTGCAGAGCTCCTCCCAGGAGTTCACAGAGTCCTCAGGGAGATTCAGGAGCCACGACAGCGCAGAGTCGCGAAGCGCTTGGGAGAACCAGTTAGCCATGACCTTGTCGTCTCCTCCCGCAGATTGGATGGAGGTGGTGTAGAGCTGCAGGAACTCGATGGGGTTGCTGGAGCCGTCGTAGCCCTTGGGGAGAGCAGGCCGGAACTTTGGGGGCCAGACCACGCGGCGCAGAGAACGGGTGAACGCCATGCAGCCTGAGGCGTACGTGGCGACCCCGTGCTGAAGCGCGCCGCGGTTCTGCTGGCCCGCCTGGCCAATCTCCTCCACGAGCATGTTCTGGCGGTCTCGCTGGAGCTCCATTCCCACGCGGGCGTCGGGCGCAGTGCGCTGCACGATCAAGCAATTGTGCGGCGAGGACGCGTGCGAAGCAGCCCTCTGCGCCGCAGCCGGTGCAGGCCCCGGAGGTGGCGGAGGCGTGTTTGTCGCGACCGTTCCCGCGAGAGAGGGGCGCAGGTTGGACTGCGACGGAGCGGGACGCGTCGTGGCGATGCCGACGAGGTGGTTGAGGCGTTGGAGCCACTGCTCGTGGGCCTCAGCGGTGGGCTGGTAGCGTAGCAGCTCCTGCGCCATGAGCAGCGCGGAGTGGTGCGCTGGGTATGTCCTTCCCGGGCCCGAGCCGCTCGGGTGCCGCGTCGAGTGGGACGACTGCGCGTCCTCCTGGTGCTCGGCGTCGCGCTCCGGCGCCTCCGCGTGAGGGCTAGAAGGGACATGCTCTTCGTGGCGGGGTCGGTCCCGCCGTGCGCGGGTGGTCGCGGCGCCTGGCGGCACGCGTGCTCCTGCGGGCGCACGTCGGTTTGCGCGACTTCGCGGGTGGCGCGGGTGTTCACCATGGCGCGGAGACGAACTCGAAGGTTGTAAACGCGCCTCAACCCCCTACCTGGCGTGCCAAATGTCGGGTTATGACTTCCAAGAATTGGGGGTAGTCGCTTCCTGAAGTGTAGTTCGTGAAGGGGATTGAACACAAAGGTCTAGACCCTCGAGTGGCTCCGCGACGTTGCTCGCCGGACCCGAAGAAGACACACACACACACGAAGGGAGACACCAGCCTTTACCCAGGTTCACGGCCCTCGTGGGGAGGTAAAACCGCTACTCCTGCTTGTCTGTATTAGATGGGGAAGGTTACAGTACAATGGAGCTTCCCGAAAGCCCCCTTGAGGCAGTTCTTGCCTGGGGAGGGAAACGATCGTCTTCTTCCTCCTCAAGGCAGAGGCTTTCCTAACAAGTGTAGCTAGGGTTTACAAGGGTTGCAGTGCGCAAAGAGCCGACCCGCGCTACGATGGACGTCTTGCCCCTTTTATAGGTGCCTTTGGCCTTCTCCTTCGGCTTGGCCTTCAAGGTGGTTCCCACATGCCAGTGGCAGGGTGGTGTAGGAGTCCACCTGCTCCATTTGTCCATGGACTCGGTCCATTGCTGGTAAAGGCGGGCGCGGTGGCCGACCGGCGGCCGACCGCGATGTACTGCCCGCAGGGAGGGCAGTCTCTGAGGTGGAGCCCACGATGACGTCCTCCTTTGGAGGGTTGTGTTGTCCACCCGCTTTATCGTCAGAGTAGAAGGTCCTGGCAGCTGCGCAGCAGGCATAGCTGCTTTGTTGACCACTTTATCGCCAAGGACAGCGACGGGGGTGCGTGCGACACTTCATGTGCGTGGCAGAGGCCACGTGCATCTTGCCGTGCTTCCTTGGCCGTGACGTTCCCCCTCAGGCGCGGGGAGGCCTGAGGGGAGATTCCTGCGGGGCTCCCTCGAGGCGAGCTGGCGCCTCTGGAGGGTCCCCTGAGGCGAGAGGTCCCTTGAGGCCCTCGTTTCCTCTTCAGGCCCTCGAGGGGAATTGCCTCTCGAGGGTCCCGCCAGGCGGTGATGCCTGGTCCTTAGTCATTTCGTCCGACTGGCCCGCGTGCGAGGCCTGGGGGGAATGGGCTCTCCATACCCCAGTTCCCACTGGGCCGACACCTTCTTTCCACCTAATGGCCCATTAAGGGAAATCAGCCTAAAGATATTCGAAAATAAATATATAAAATCATATTTAGACATTAATTACACTATTTAATATCAAACATATTATATATAATTTATTCTAGCTCCGAAAACTCTTTCGTCGCTGCCCGATCTCCATCGGACCATTCCCGGGACGTTCCCGACGATCTCTTTCCTTTCCGGTTGTCTTGTCGAAACCCCTTAAGTGTGTTACCCTAGCGGTTCGATATAATAACAGGTACGATCAAAACTCCTCTATGATCAACGACTAACTCGTAGGCCTGGACCCCATGAATTAATCCCTGTGATATAACGAATGACTTTCATCTATCAAATCTGGACGTCTAATCTTAAACCCTTTGTCATGGCGATACTTAGCGTGTCCGAGCATCATTCTCAGATATCTTCATACCTAGCATGATCTTGTTACCGACGTCGCTATCTTCTACTCGTCTATGATATTATGTCAGCTGGTGACCTAGTCACATGTTTGCAAACTCATTTGACATAATCTCACCGAGTGGGCCCTAGAGTATCTATCCGGCTATGCAGACTGACAAATCTCGATGTTGACCCCTCGTCTCAACTACCCCCTTCCGATACCCAAAAGTATCACCTATCATTGTCGCACTATATAAGATATGACGTTTGGTGCGATCAAAGTATCTTCCAGGGATAACAATTAGAGTTGGTCTCACGGTCTTAAGGCGTAATGACTATGTCCTATAAATACTGGGTATGTCCATCACATCGTTACACCTAACGATATGACTTCCATTGCCGACCGGCGCCATGCCCTATGATCGGAAAACCTCGATCATCAATCGCGCAACAAAACTAGTCTTAGTAGAGGCTACTAGGGACCTGGTTGTTTTATCTACCACACATGTATTAATGTTTTCGCTTAATACAGTTATAGCATGGTATAAAACATATAATGAACAATTGAGATATTGCCAATAAACTATGTTTATTAAGTGCCTTTAGGGCATATTCCCTTCAGCAACTACTATGAGGATCGTAAAGGTCAGATCAATGTCATGTTTTCGATACAATACGACACGAGAGAGGCGGAGGAAGAGAAATGGTGTCACATGGCATCAGAGATGAGGTGTCATGTAGTCCCAAGTGTTTGACGAAGGCAGAGGTGTGTGGAGAGAACGATAAACATTGCGTAGAGGTGTGTGTAGAGAGAAAGGCAAACTTTGCATGGGGACGGTTGTTTTTGGTATAATACGACTCGAGGGAGGCGGAGGGACAGAAACGGTGTCGTGTTGCACAAGCGGCATAGCGCTATGTTGGACGTTATGCAGAGATAAGAAAGGGGGTTATCGGATATCTCTCCGGTAGCTCCGAACTCACCACATGTCGTTTAAAAAACGAAACGACATGGTTAGTTTTTAAAATTTTGAAATAAAACATGCCACTCTGTGCACATATGGACCCCACTCATATTTCGGTTTATATTTAGTTACATTTCACAATTTTAAATTTATTTTAATAAATATTCTATTGGATATTTTTTCAAAAAAATATATTCTATTGAATATATTATATATACATATGTTTATACTTATCCACAATTTTTTTGTATAATAAGAAGGGATTCCTATCTTTAAAACAAAAATAAACTTCATTTGGAGACTGTAAGAACCCTGAAGCAGCGCATTACATACAAAACGTCAGGTAAGAACCCTAAACAGCACATCACACACAAAACGTCAGGATGTGATCTTAAAGTAGCAGGTCTCGAGGATTAATTAGACCACCTATTGAGCCTCTCCCGTATGTCCACCAAACCGAAAAAGTATCTACACAAGCTCAGCAGAGAAGCTGGAAGTGGACAGCTGGTGGGGTGAAACACGGCGTAGTCTGTTCGCTGGCTAGCATGAATTTACCGGTTGCGGGACAGGGAGTCCCACTGCAGAAATCATGAGTCTCCGAATGGACATGGAAAATGAAATACGTCACATCTATCACCAGCTTCCCTTTTGCGATGCTTTTATCTACTAGGTGAAAACAACAGTTATAATGTACCATAAGGACTCGGAGAAAAGCATCACCTAGGAAGAACATTGTACTTCGTAGACACCGGAAGAAAATTCATACATATACTCCCAAAGGACAGTTGAACCGAAACTTGAACAAAAACAAGCACCTAGAACATAATAAATCTTAAACAAGACAACAAAGTGGAATTTCTAATAATTTCAATATATCTGACATCTAATGATTAATATCTGATTAAATTGAAAGGGTTCCGGTGCAGAAAACAATAATTTTTCTAGCGTAAGAACGCCCTAACTAGACATGATCTATCTATCTATTACATGCGATAACGGTGGCGGGACGGGTCACATTACCTCCATGTAGACCGATAGCGGGGATTACGCAGAAGCCGAACTCAAGGTCGCGGAGAACTTGGCGCGACGAAGTAGACGATGACGCGGCGATGTCGACGATGACCTGCGTCGACTGGCGTCAGGCGGAAGGTGGCGTGGCGCCGACGGCTGGGGGGTGCGCCGGCGGCAGGGCTGCTAGGTGAGCGAGACGACGTCGCCCAGGCTCTTCAGATGTGGCGCCTCCGAGCAATCGCAGGCATACAGAGCTTAACAACAACACTCGGTCACTCAGATCCAGCTGAGATCGCAGGGGTAGAACTTTTCTGGAATCCCGCAGGGCAACGTCGCTCGGCGGTATAGCTTTGGTGGAGAGAGGAGGCAAAACATGCGGAGAAACAGCTCGGCCGGCCTGCTATAATATTAATTGTATTTTTCTGTAATTAATCCAATTAATATGTCTTGCTATATAAAGGGGGAGGGGGTGTGCAAACACGTTGCCTCCCCATGTGGGACTAAAGGAGAGGGAGGGGGAGCCGGCCGCACCATGCATGGTGCGTGGTGGCCTTGGTCCCACCCCATGATGGTTCGGCCCCCACATGGGCCCCTCTTGGCCCATAAAGTGGGCTTCCCCCTTTTTTCTCCTTTTGAATTAATATTAAATTAATATAAAACATATATAATTTATAATTAGTATATTTACACATTATTTAATATCCCGTGACTCCAAAACATTTTCCGGACCACCTGAACATCTTTCGGACATTCCCGGAACCATTCCAGACCTTCCCGGAACTCCTTCCAGACCACCGGAACTCTTTCCGGATCATTTATCTGTCTCCAAAAAAATCCTATAATACTCCAGAACCTTCTCCAGGTGTCGTTAAGACCTTAAACTTGTTATGCTAGGGTTCGAGAACACTACAGACATGGTCGAGACCCTTCGCTCGCCAATGACCGTCAGGGATACTTGGATGCATATGACGGTTCCTGGTCCCTGTGCATTCTACCAATATCGTCGTTGAACCATAAACATGATATTCATTCCCTTTCTTTCTGCGATACTACCTTATCCGAGATATGATCGCAGACATCCGATGCCCTGTTGATATTACCATGCATGTCCTTATTGATTTCTTGTTAACTATTTTGCATTCACTAGCCAATGATCAAAATGTGGCACAATTTATTTGAAGGGATGGCCCCATTGTTTCACAAGCTATGTACTATCGCATTGCTTGTGCATTAATTCACGTACAATAGGATCATCACTTTGAACTATGTATTTTTTGTTAATATGAGGAAGTTTCTTATCGACATTCATAGTTTTGCTAGTGCCTTGTAAAATTGTTTCCATTGTTCTACTCTCGGTGATTAAGCTTTTGCAGTTTATAAAGTCATAACTTCGACACTTTCCATGGTATATGAGATCCAGTTTTTCAAGGTAGGTTCCTTGTGGTTTTAAATATAAGGCTTAATTATCTTGTTTACTGAATTGCATTTGTAATCAAGTTAGGAACCGTGTTGAGGTTCCTAGAGAGGGCAGCTTCATCAAGAGGTTTGAGGGGTACGCCATCAGAGATCTTCGGTCACTTCCACGAGGAGGTTTCCCCTGTCTACTTCTCCTTGCTGATAGCACCTGGGTTAGGATGCTTTGAAGAGGATCGGTTGCAGAAAATAAACAAATTCCTAGCAACGATATCCCTAAAACATGCCAAGATCTATTCTATGCATATATAGTAGTACGAACGGAGATGGAATACATACCCTTGTAGACCGAAAGCGGGGATTACTTTCCCGCACAAACGTTGACGATGAAGACCGACGAAGCCGACCTCAAGGTCGTGTAGAGGAAGCATACCTCTGAGTACCGCTAGCGCAGCACCTCGCAGGGCGTTACACACGTACGGTGGAAACGACGACCTCCGAAGCTCTAGTCCAGGACGAGCAGCGGAAGACTTGGACCAGAACACCAGCAGCGCGGCAGCGGGCTATGGTGGAAGAGATCCCCCTCTCAACTCGGCGCAACTCCAACAAAGAGAATCACGAAATCGAGAGAGAATTGGGGAATTAATGTGTGAATTAAAAGGCCAAGGGTGCCCCTTCTTATATAGGTTATATAGGCTCCCAGGGGGAAGCCAACCTCCTCACCAGGCAATGTGGGACTATCCCCACATAGCGTGGTGCGGCATGGCTGGTGCGCCGGCCCTGGTGGGCCCCATTTGGCCCACCTAGGCCGGCCTCCAAGCCTCCCACCGAATTCCCTAGGGAATTTTTCCCCTCTTGGGCCTTCTTTCGACCAGAAGGCCCATTTAGGGAAATCAGCCAAAATAAATTCGAAAATAAATATATAAAATCATATTTGCACATTAATTACACTAATTAATATCAAACATATTATATATAATTTATTCTAGCTCCGAAAACTCTTTCGTCGCTGCCCGATCTCCATCGGACCCCTCCCGGGACATTCCCGGTGATCTCTTTCCTTTCCGGTTGTCTTGTCGAAACCCCTTAAGTGTGTTACCCTAGCGGTTCGATATAATAACAGGTATGATCAAGACTCCTCTATGATCAACGACTAACTCGTAGGCCTGCACCCCATGAATTAATCCCTATGATATAACGAATGACTTTCGTCTATCAAATCTGAACGCAAAGTCTTAAACCTTTTGCCATAGCGATACTTAGCGTGTCCGAGCGTCGTTCCATAGATATCTCCATACCTAGCTTGACCTTGTTCCCGACAACGCTATATTCTACTCGTCTATGATTTCATGTCTCCGTGACCTAGTCACATGCTTGCAAGCTCATTAGACATGATCTCACCGAGTGGGCCATAGAGTATCTATCCTGCTATGCGGACTGGCAAATCCCGCTCTTGACCCCTCGTCTCAACTACTCCTTTCCGATACCCAAAAGTATCACCGTTATTGTCATACTATATAAGATATGATGTTTGGTGCGATCAAACTATCTTTCAGGATTAATAATAAGAGTTGATCTCACGGTCAAAGGCGTAACGACTACGTCCTCCAAATATGGGTATGTCCATCACATCGTTCTCCAACGATATGACTTCCATTGCCGACCGGCGCCATGCCCTATGATCGGAAAACCTCGATCATCAATCGCGCAATGAAACTAGTCTTAGTACAGGCTATTAGGGACCTGGTTGTTTACGCATCACACCCGTATTAATGTTTCCGCTTAATACGGTTATAGCATGACACAAAAACCTATTATGAACAAACGAGATATGATAAAGAATACACTTTATTAATTGCCTCTAGGGCATATCTCCTTCATGCTTCCCGTCCTTAGACCCTATTTGGGTATGATCCCGAGGACAATTACCCTGAATACCAACACTATTCGTAACCCTTCGGTTGATGTGTTATGAATGAGTTAAACTACATTGTTCTTCACTGATCTCAAAGCCACAAACCTTAGCACTCCAAGAAGATGTTACCACAACGATGGTTTTGTATACAAGTAAACACAACCTACCCGATTAGTCTATCCCAACATGGAACAGGGACGCCCGGGGCCATGGCTTACCCCATGGTGCAATTATTTGTTGAAATGTTTGTGGATTTGACACCATATTTTTTCCAAATGTAGCAATATGCCCCCCTCAAACTTATCTAATATGCAATTGGCCCCCTTGTAATCCATTCCTCGTTTCGTTCATGTCTATCCCAAAAAGATGCAATGCATCTAACTAAACTGCTGGTTCCAGACTTCAGATCATGCACAAGCTACACAATATGGAGAACGTGGATCAGAGCCTGCATTGGCTTGGCCAGACCCTAACGGTTAATGGTGCACATATGGAAATTTTGGCTGTTGACTTGCAATAACACCCTATAATTAATGATCATGACCGATGTATCGTCTCATGACATCACCATATACTTTTCAGTACAAACACGTATCAAGAATTGTAGGGTTTGCTACAATTTTAAGCATTATTATTTTCGATGAACAAGGACACGTTAGCACATAATTAAAAGGAGCTGCAAGAAAAGGCTGTTTTAAAAGAATATACATGCATTTCTTCTCTTAACGTTCCATGAAATGATCAAAAACCCACAATAGCATAAGATTAAAAGATTACTAAAAGTTCTAAGAAAATACTCTTCTAGACAATTGTAAAGCTGATCATGTTGTAAACTCATATAAAAAAATGCTGCATTTGACACAAATAAATAGATAAATGAAAGAAATAGTCTCTTGAGAAGAACATATACTCTTATGTTGTATTCATGTAGAACATTTCCAAATAATAATAATAATAACAATCATATACATTTTAGCACTTGCACTAGAGTACATTTCAGTCTACCACTTACACTAGAGTACAAATAAACTAGCTGCATTTTACTTCATCAAAACCCCTTATCAAATACGCGTTATATGATAATGATTGCTAGTGGAAGAGTGTTACTCTGACAATCTGTACAATACATAATTGTGTGTTCTTTTGCGATTCATTGATATCAACTTCTTTGATATCATCATGTTATCCAATAACATATATACAAATACCGTAACTAAGTGAGACTTTTGTTTCTCATCGCTTGCTCTGATTCTGTTAACCAGATAATTGCTTGGCAAACACACTCAGCCATAGATAATTCTATGTAACATTTATAATCTCGCGATATATATATACTTTCATATCTATGTAGAAGACTTGACACTTCAATGTCAATCTAATAACCAATACCTTTCTACTTCCAGTAAATTCCAAATTTACTTTCACAACTGTTCTTCTTCTAAGAACATCGGTCATATGTCATCGGGCACATAATATGGTTCCTGTATGATGTCTAATATCACATAATAGACCAACATGTCATACAACCACTATTATCGTGTATCATTACTCTTAATAATTGGATTTCCAAGAACCATCCTTTGGTTTTAATCTATTCTGACTCCTCAGATATAATCAAAAACAACTCGACTATCTATTTAAAATTCCCGTTCTATTCCAAATAGACACTAACTTTTAAATATTTTCGCAACTTCATCTTTCTCATTAATTCTACTGGTACAATTCACAATGTGTCATTTACACAAGATGAATTAGGCTCCCACTCAAATTATGTCTCCACATATTTGAGAACACGAGCTTCCACTCAAAATATGTCATCTACATATATGAGGGTCTAAGCTCCCACTCAAAAATATGTCCTTTACATATTCTACCCAAGTGAACTAACCATGACTTCCACTTAAATTCATAATTTATTTTGACATTTTGGTCAATTCAAACTTAACACGAACTGTAGTATTCTATTAATACAAATTCCACAGACTCCATTCATGTCTACATTTATGTAGTCAACAAATTTGATTTTGTCCAAGATACATTTCTTGACAAAATATGCTTCCACGTCTTTCTTATAGTTACATTTCTCATATAACACTTTATATGATGATTAAACAATCTTATTCCTTCAAAAAGAATTTATAGTAACATTTACTGTTTTAATCCTTTTAAATGTAACTTGGATTTTCAGGCTCAAAAGCATTTGTTCGTATTCTGATATTTTCTCAACTTTCTTTGTATTCATAAGGTGTATCTTGATCTATCATCATGATCCGAAATATTTAATATTAAGCTGCGACTTAACATCAAATATTAATATAATAACACCTTATTTGGAAGCTTCTTTCATGAAAATACTATGATCTCATCGAAGAGGATTGCAAACAGAAAACAATTTTCAAGTCTCTTTCACTCTTATCATTAAATTTTCATTTGTAGACATATACCTTTTGGAACATATTCCAATATTCTACTTTTATGAGTATAGGTCTGAAACCTTATTTCAAGCTTCTAATTCTCTTCCATACAACATAATTCGAAAATCACATTTTCTCGGAATTACACAGACAACAGTACAAGTTTTGTTTCTGTTGGATTCTGGAATATATTCTCAACTAAGGTGAGCAATTTACAAAGAACTATTCGTGTATATTTTCAATTGTCGTATAATCATCTATACAATGACACTATTGTCAATCACACGAAACACTGTTGGGAAAACATCTGTTTTCTAAAGTGGACATCGACTATAACGTTTCGAACATATTAGGAGACTCTAAGACAGATTCTGAAAGAGCACACTTTATCCAAAATAGAGTATGATTATAATATTTCACATATCACTATATCTTGATATTATAATTTTGTGAAACGAATTTTCACAAGTCTTTTGTGTTGAAACCATAATTCAAAAATATTGTCCTTTGATCAAATACTGTGAATACAATATTCACTAATCTCTCTTCTGAAAAACCCCATTTGATCTTTTATCAAATTAATTTCAGACTCGTGATTTATTATGCAAATACACTTATTCACTAATAATCATAGAAGAATTTGAATCAAATAAATTTCACCATAATTAATTTAGCAATCATCCAATATGACTTTCAATTAATTTCCTCACATATTGACACTTCAATATCAAATTTTAATTTTAATCAATTTGGCACATGTAATAAATAGATCAAAGTATCTATTACTTCTTACATTGCTTTTATGATCAAATTCAATGGTGTTTGTTCCAGTAACAAAATCTTTTATTCCTTGGGCACATAATTTTATCATTCCCGCTTTTTATGAATGTAAACCACGTTATCATACAAGTAATTTAAGTGAGATGTGAAAACTCTATTCATAATATAAAACAACTGGCTTGTTCCATAACATAAAATTACTGAATTTGTCTTATTACATATATGAATAACTTTGTCTTGTAACAATCAAGACACTAAACAAAATCACACTTTCTCACTATTACAAAAAGGTCTTATCAAAAACTATTAATGATAACTATGATAACTTGAGGACATGAACACCACTGGCCATCAACTTCCTTGATTACCATCATCAGCGCCAGGTGACATCATTATTTGCCACAGATAAGTAATGATCAGGACCTGTTTCATAAGCAGAACAAGTATCAAATACTTTATCACATATCAAGAGGCGAATACACTCATAATTATGTATATCAAATATAAACCTGTAGCGTTCATGATTTCTCCTTCGATGGAATCAACTTCCAATGATTTGAACTCGGACACAAACTTGTAGAAGTTCATATTATCTACCTTAAAAACATATTCGCGCACATGCTTCTCATAGCTTGGAGGCAGAGATATCAACACAGTCTGAATGTCACATGAATCCGCCATCCAGTAATCAAAGACATTTGTCAGCTTGAAGTAGATGTCATACAACCTCTTCAAATGAGTCTTCGGACAGCTATGCTTCTCCATGTGAGCGGTCTGGAACTTTCTAAGTTGTTTGAATTGCTCACACCTCAATTCATCTTTGAAGTGCGTTTTGATCGCATCAATCATGACATATGGCTCCTTGTGTCGAAACAACTCTTTCAACTCAGGTGCTAGGCATACAGTCATGGTGATCTCCACTTCTATGAATATGTCTCGACGCCTACGGAATTCATCTTCCTCCTCCTCGCTAGCAGAATCATCTGGTCTTTCTCCTAATGCTTCTTCGAGGACATATAGGATGTTGTTGTGTTGGAGAATGTTTCTAAAACCATTGTACCAACTGATGAAGTTGGACCCGTCGGCTTCTAAGGTAGAATCCGAACTTTTAAGGAAGTAACCGAAGTACAGTTCCGTCTACAGATATGATCATAAAAGAGGTAAGGTAAAGTTTATAACATATGTGAGATTTAGTTTATAATCATATTATCAAACACACTCCACTAAAATTATTATCCCTACAATAATGATAGTGATTACACGACCCCCATCCACTATACCACCCCCGATCGCACGGCCGGCGGCACAACTTCAAAGGTGGACATAAAATTTCGATCACAACAACTCTGTGACTCATGCTCGATCTTTCGATCTTCCCGTGTTCCGAGGCCATATCTGCATATGCTAGGCTCGCCAATCAAACCTCGAAGACCCTACGCGTGCAACATGGCTTACACCCACTGTATGCGAACGATGATATGTCTGACACCCGATCGTCACGGTCTGTCTCATAACGTAGAACTTTCTTGTTGGTGCGCAACGAGGGAGAACACACTTTTAGTATTTGTTAGGGATCATCCAATTTAAGATGCTACCGTTGTATATCTAACATATAAGCAATCAACAAGATGCACACACAACAACACAATATCAACATAAAGTAATGAAGTTTGATGTGACATGGTCGATGCGGCTGGACCTCCATGGCGCCATGTGCCTGGCCCCGGGCGGCCCGGCATGGCTTCGAGTCTACGGTGCCCTCCATTGCCTCCGACAGTACGAGTAATATAAAACTTACCGTAACCATATCACATAAATAACGCCTCTACAAAACAAAGTTAGACGCCTCTACCTTTATTTATTTTTGCAAGTTTTACGTGGCTTATAGGCTTATTCGTAAGAGAACCGTTTCCCTACCTACGAACTTTGTACCACAACGTCGATCGTATAATTGCATGTTTAAGCATCCCTTTCGGGCCCTCCATTGAAAATGCTTTGCCGACTAAAGAGAGAGAAAAAGACACCCGCCAGCCACAGATACGGTGCAAGTCGTATGTCACTAGTGGAACCAGTCTCGCGTAAGCGTACGCGTAAAGTCGGTCCGGGCCGCTTCATCAACTCAATACCGAAGGCATCGCAAGTGCACGCTAGAGGGTAGCAAATATAAGAAAGACGTCCTCATTCAACATGAGTACTAACCGTACCAGCAGTACTACGCATAGATCGGCTCTGATACCACTGAAGGGGTTCCGGTGCAGAAAACAATAATTTTTCTAGCGTAAGAACGCCCTAACTAGGCAGGATCTATCTATCTAGTACATGCGATAACGGTGGCGGAACGGGTCACATTACCTCCATGTAGACTGATAGCGGGGATTACGCTCCCGCACAAGCGTTGCCGATGAAGTCGTACGTAGCTGACCTCAAGGTCGCGGAGAACTTGGCGCGACGAAGTAGACGATGACGCGGCGATGTCGACGATGACCTGCGTCGACGGGCGTCGGGCGGAAGGTGGCGTGGCGCCGGCGGCTAGGGGGGTGCGCCGGTGGCAGGGCTGCTAGGTGGGCGAGACGACGTCGCCCATGCTCCTCAAATGTGGCGCCTCCGAGCAATCGCAAGCATACAGAGCTTAACAACAACCCCCGGCCACTCAGATCCAGCTGAGATCGCAGGGGTAGAACTTTTCTGGAATCCCGCAGGGCAACGATGTCCGGCGGTATAGCTTTGGTGGAGAGAGGAGGCAAAACGGGCGGAGAAACAGCTCGGCCGGCCTGCTACAATATTAATTGTATTTATCTGTAATTAATCCAATTAATATGCCTGGCTATATAAAGGGGGGAGGGGGTGTGCAAACACGTTGCCTCCCCCATGTGGGACTAAAGGAGAGGGAGGGGGGAGCCGGCCGCACCATGCATGGTGCATGGTGGCCTTGGGCCCCACCCCATGATGGTTCGGCCCCCACATGGGCCCCTCTTGACCCATTAAGTGGGCTTCCCCCTTTTTTCTCCTTTTGAATTAATATTAAATTAATACAAAATATAATTAATTCATAATTAATGTATTTACACATTATTTAATCTCCCGTGACTCCGAAACATTTTCCGGACCACCCGAACATCTTTCGGACATTCCCGGAACCATTCCAGACCTTTCCGGAACTCCTTCCAGACCTTTTTGGAACTCCTTCCGGACCACCGGAACTCTTTCCAGATCATTTCTCTCTCTCCAATAAAATCCTATAATACTCCAGAACCTTCTCCAGGTGTTGTTAAGACCTTAAACTTGTTACGGTACGGTTCGAGAACACTCCAGACATGGTCGAGACCCTTCGCTCGCCAATGACCGCCAGGGATACCTGGATGCATATGACGGTCCGTGTGCATTCTACGAATATCGTTGTTGAACCATAAACATGATATTCATTCCCTTTGTTTCTGCGATACTTCCTTGTCCGAGATATGATCGCAGACATCCGATACCCTGTTGTATCTCGTTACCGACATATGTTATTAACTCTTCTGTGATATTACATCTCCATGACCTAGTCATAAGCTACGCAGCTATATAGATGCAATCTCACCGAGTGGGCCCAGAGTATCTTTCCATTACAAGAATGAACAAATCCCGCTCTGGATCCTTACGTCTCAACATACTCTTTCGGGATACCGAAGATGGACACCGTTATTATCATGCTATATAAGACACAACGTTTGATGCTCTCAAAGTACCCCTACGATGTAGCAATAAGTACGGTCTCATGGTCTAAGGAATAAGCTATCATATTACTTATCTATTGCAAATTACAAACATCGTAATACGATCTTATTGCAATACTTTGCGTATGTTCATCACCTTATTCTACTAATAAGATGACCCCATTGTCAACCGACGTCATTGTCCTTGATCGGGAATCTCGATCAACTATTGCCCAACGGACTAGTTTATATAGAGGCTCACTAGGAACTCTGATTGTCTATGTATCACACGTGTATTAATAATTCCGATTAATATAATTATATCATAATACAAAAACATATTATAAAATTAAGAGATAATGCGATAAATACTACTTATTTATTTGCCTCTAGGGCATATCTCCTTCATAAATTCCTTGTGCATGATCCCAGGTAAGAAGGGGTGATCATATCTTGAGCGGTGGGTTTATGTTACCATGCATGAGTCCTTATTGATTTCTTGTTAACTATTTTGCATTCACTAGCCAATGATCAAAATGTGGCACAATTTATTTGAAGGGATGGCCCCATTGTATCACAAGCTATGTACTATCGCATTGCTTGTGCATTAATTCACGTACAATAGGATCATCACTTTGAACTATGTGTTTTTTGTTAATATGAGGAAGTTTCTTATCGACATTTATAGTTTTGCTAGTGCCTTGTAAAATTGTTTCCATTGTTCTACTCTCGGTGATTAAGCTTTTGCAGTTTATAAAGTCATAACTTCAACACTTTCCATGGTATATGAGATCCAGTTTTTCAAGGTAGGTTCCTTGTGGTTTTAAATATAAGGCTTAATTATCTTGTTTACTGAATTGCATTTGTATTCAAGTTAGGAACCGTGTTGAGGTTCCTAGAGAGGGCAGCTTCATCAAGAGGTTGAGGGGTACCATCAGAGATCTTCGGTCACTTCCACGAGGAGGTTTCCCCTGTCTCCTTGCTGATAGCACCTGGGTTAGGATGCTTCCCGTTCTTAGACCCTATTTGGGTATGATCCCGAGGACAATTACCCTGAAAACCAACACTATTTGTAACCCTTCGGTTGATGTGTTATGAATGAGTTAAACTACATTGTTCTTCACTGTTCTCAAAGCCACAAACCTCAGCACTCCAAGAACATGTTACCACAACGACGGTTTTGTATACAACTAAACACAACCTACCCGATTAGTCTATCCCAGCATGGAACAGGGACGCCCGGGGCCATGGCTTACCCCATGGTGCAATTTTTTGTTGAAATGTTTGTGGATTTGACACCATTTTTCTCTCCAAATTTAGCAATATGCCCCCTCAAACTTATCTAATATGCAATTGGCCCCCCTTGTAATCCATTCCTCGTTCCGTTCATGTCTATCCCAAAAAGATGCAATGCATCTAACTAAACTGCTGGTTCAGACTTCAGATCATGCACAACCTAAACAATATGGAGAACGTGGATCAAAGCCTGCATTGGCTTGGCCAGACCCTAACGGTTAATGGTGCACATATGGAAATTTTGGCTGTTGACTTGCAATAACACCCCATAATTAATGATCATGACCGATGTATCGTCTCATGACATCACCATATACTTTTGAGTACAAACACGTATCAAGCATTGTAGGGTTTGCTACAATTTTTAGCATTATTATTTTCGATGAACAAGGACATGTTAGCACATAATTAAAAGAAGCTGCAAGAAAAGGCTGTTTTAAAATAATATACATGCATTTCTTCTCTAAACGTTCCATGAAATGATCAAAAACTCACAATAGCATAAGATTAAAAGATTACTAAAAGTTCTAAGAAAATACTCTAGTAGACAATTGTAAAGCTGACCATGTTGTAAACTCATATCAACAAATGTTGCATTTGACACAAATAAATATATAAATGAAAGAAACGGTCTCTTGAGAAGAACATATACTCGTATGTTGTATTCATGTAGAACATTTCCAAATAACAATAATAATAATAACAACAACCATATACATTTCAGCATTTCCCAACTCTTATCCAAGTCGAGTGCACAGATGGAGGAAGAGAACCGCTGAATTTAAGATGTATCTGCGATGAAGTCTTCTATCACAGTCCGTACAGCAATAGGAATTCTCACTGAGTATATGCTTTGGTCGGACCATGTCAAACTCCCAAATGTGTATCCACCTTGCACTCTTTGCTTCGCCGTAAACGTTAATTTAAACGCTACGCTTGTACTGCCACCTGCAGTGAAACTGATCACAGATGGCTCCACAGATACGTCTACCCCTGCCGGAGCTTCAACAACTGCTCGGTAAGTTGCTTCCACCGGCCCAACATTAGTGACAGTGCGCCACACAGTGACCTGGTTCTTGAGGTCAGGCACGCTGATTGATGGGAGATTAAGGTTGAGCTGGTAGGACTCGCAGCCATCTAACAATCCACTGGTACAATTAAAGAACTTGGTGTACTCCTTCACATCCACGTCGTAAACCAAGCCGGGGTCGACAGCCTTGTCAGGGTTCATGTGGCCACCGCCGAAGTCGAATGGGTCGGCCAGTTTCCTCGGAACACTATCTGCTTGGATCGGCATACCAAAGCGATCGGTCACCGAGGCTGCAAAGAGATTGCAAGAAACGTGGTGAGTTAGTCATAAATTACTACGAGTAATTTGGTAGAACTTTTGTTATGCTCTCGGTGAATACCAGTGGTGACAATGGCGGACTTGATCATAGCAGGTGACCAGTCAGGATGAACCGACTTGAGCAGCGCAGTGACCGCGGAGACATGTGGGCACGCCATGGATGTGCCGGATTTGAACACATAAGAATCGCGCTCGGCTGCTAAGATGCCAACTCCCGGTGCAGTTACATCGGGCTGTCCAAACACACATATATACAAAGGTTTTAGAGGCTAGATAACATGCCGCAAGTAAACTGTTTGCACATATGACGCTCTGAATGTTTCATATTTATTCATACTTCATAGTCCCAAATAAACATGTTGGAAATATTACCTTGACTAAGCCGGGGAAGAGAGGGCTTGGCCCTCTTGACGAGAACCAGGCGACCCTCGGCGACAACACTCCGTTTCCAACAACGGTTACGGTAGGCGAGACCTTCACCACCGGGCTCCTAGCATGACACAGGCCAGATATACTACATGAATATTTTGAGAAGGAAAGAAAACGAGCATGTTCATCCTATGTCAGACAAATGCGACAATTGATTAAGCTCTCAAGTCTCACTCTGTGATGGCTATATACGAAAAGATTCTTTGTGCGGTCTCAAAATCCACCAGTACGCAGGGCATGATTCCTTCGCACTCATTCAGGAACTCGAGAAGGTTGGTAGTGTACTGTGCAAAGATGATGCCCTTAGCGCCGGCCTCGGCGGTAAGGTTGATGGCGGGCGGAAGTGCTACCAGGGGCGGCCTGGATTGCGCATCCGCTGGTGCATAGCACAGGACGATCTTGCCGGTAACGTTGCTCGACGCCACTGACTCTGCGTCGCAGCTGCACAAAAGGTTTTGCAGAAAAGGTCATGATGTCTCAGTCGTGATTATAACCAGAAAACGACCGTTCCAACTGACTGCGTTATCTCATTTACCTCCCAGCAAAAACAAGGCTCTCAAAGTTGCTGCTGATCACAGATGCGTTGTAGTGACGAGATTGCCCCTGCGTTTGAAAGCAAGCACACATATATTAAGGAATCATCAATAAAGGATTAAGGAAATTAGTCTTCAGGGTCGATCGAGCTAAAGATATTTGTTTTTTATAAGATAAACATATTCGCTGTTAGTTTCAAAGACCTCTGCCTGCCGAGTCAAGTTAACTTGTCAAAACTATCCGCACACGCTAGAGTGCATCATAGCCGTGTCAAGTTGATCGTCCCTGGAACTATCAGGCGCAGACGTACATTAAGTAGTTAATTAACTGAAGAAACATTCTTTGTACTCACCACCAGCTTTTCTTTGTTCCCGAGGGATATTAAGGTCGGGAAAGCCCGGTCAATCGTGCTAGCGGCCACCGTCGTGATCCACGGCACGACGTTCGTGACCGTCTGCGGCACGGGGCCATCGTTTCCGCCGGAGAAAACGACTGAAATCCCTCTCTGCACCGCATGCAACGTCCCAGGTATCTCATGACTGGCATCCGCTCCCACCGATAGTGACAGGACGTCGACGCCGTCGTGTATAGCATCGTCGATGGCCGCAAGAATTGCTGCGTCAGGGCAGCCCCCGACCACCCAGCATACCTTGTAGACACTCAGCCGCGCACGCGGCGCCCCACCACGTGCCACGCCGCCGCCTAAGCCCCCATAGCTCACGCCTTGCACCTCCACGCCGGCGATCGTCGAGGCTACGTGCGTACCATGGCCGCTCTGGTCCCTTGGCGAGTTATAGTCGTTCTTGAGCACCTCAGCGCTGGTGCCACCACCGTACCACCGAGCGCCGATGATCTTTCTGTTGCAACTCGTGGCGTTGAACTCCTGGCCGGCTTGGCACTTCCCTTTCCACCGCGCTGGCACAGGGCCATACCCATTATCGTCAAAGCTTCGTGATTCAGGCCAGATGCCTGTTGCAACAGAATCATGCATATGCATGCATGGGTTAAATTGCTGCCCAATCATATTTGATTTTCTCGTGTTTTGGATTCAAACTTGAGATGAGATTTCAAACCTGAATCGATCACACCGACGATTACATCTTCACCGTAATTTGCTCTCTGGAGGAGGCCCGATTGTTGTGGTGGCTGGTAAGAGTCAAGGCCAAGAAAGTCCCAGCTCCGAGTGGTGTGCTCTTTGTGAAAAGTGTTAGGCTTCACAGTGACAACCTCAGGGAAGTCTACATTCAGAAGGGTTGATCAGTTTACATCGATCATGCAAGTAAGACATTAATGTGTCATCTCAGGTGTCAAGATTGACAACTACTTACTTGCTAGTGCCTCGGCCTGAGATTCAGTCAGCATTGCAGCGAACCCAGAAAATCCATGCTTGTAGCTGTAAACTATCGACTTGACGGCTTCATCCTTGCTGTTTCAGATAGAACAATATGTTGGCGACCACTTCTGTTGCACGGTAACAATATGTAACATGAATTATTACAGACTAGTACCTCCCAAGAACAGAGGTCAGGACGTCATGGTGCGATGCAGTGACCACAGATGGATCATCATGTTTCTTATCCCCCATATAGACTATATAGAGCTGAGATTTTGGTGCAATCATCAAGAAACAACATGAGAACAAGCAGGGTTAATGCAGAAACAATACTACAAAGTTGAGTTTTCTGAACAAAGAGGAAGTATCTTACTTTGCTCGATGTACTAGCTGAAAGAGGCAGCATTGTCACCAGTAACAGAGCACAACAGAATCCTGTTCTTAGACCCATGTCTGATTCCTAGAGGTGTTAAGTTCATGTGTTTGTGTCCTTTGCATCTATGGTGTGTATTTATAGCAGCCAGGAACAACTATAGGCTGCAAGAGAAGTTCAAACAGAGATAAGAGAAACGTGTTATTAGGTGAAAGTTGAAACACGTGAGAAAGAAAGACTAGATCAAAATCCTTAGAGGTAGACCCTTGCCTTTTTCTTTCAAAGGAAGAAGCAAGCAACTTGCTTTGATCTGTTCCGCCGTGAGCACACAACTGATGGTACCAAACAGTATATAAATATTCAGTTCTCTGATGTAATAAACTGATCGACTTCCAAACAAGGTTCTGCTGCTCACCGGTAATTACCGTCCATCGAAATACGTGTGGGTAGGTAATACGTAACAAAGTTGACATTCAAAATATTAGTTGGTAGACAATGATTGAACTCATTGAAACTCTCCACAGCTAAAGATTGGATTGGCTGTTCCAATTCTTCAAATGTTTTTTTTCTTTATGTGACAACGATCAAACACTTTATAAATTCATAGCACCATTACAGTGTTCGAGGATAATACCGTGATATATACAAAACATAGAAAGGTCACCGCATGCGATTCCAGAGTGCTATGTCGGATCCAGAGTTTGTTCTGCAGATACATGCATAGTTATATACAAATACCCGGGAACCATGTGTGCTCTTTGCAAGTAAGACTCCGGTTCAGATAACAGCCACAGGGGCAATGAACCCGATGCTGAACCCGAAAGAGATGCAGGTCAGTTCCTCGTTCTTGTCTCCCAGTAGCTTCATTTGGAGACTGTAAGAACCCTGAAGCAGCACATCGCACACAAAACGTCAGGATGTGATCTTAAAGTAGCAGTTCTCGAGGATTAATTAGACCACCTATTAAGTCTCTCTCGTATGTCCACAAACCCGAAAAAGTATCTACATAAGCTCAGCAGAGAAGCTGGAAGCGGACTGCAGGTATGCTTACTGGTGGGGTGAAAGATGGTAGAGTCTGTTCGCTGGCTAGCACGAATTTACCGGTTGCGGGACAAGGAGTCCCACTGCAGAAGTCATGGGTCTCCGAATGGACGTGGAAAATGAAGTATGTCACATCTATCACCAGCTTCCCTTTTGCGATGCTTTTATCTGCCAGGTGAAAACAACAGTTATAATGTACCATAAGGACTTGGAGGAAAACATCAGCTGGGAAGAACATTGTACTTCGTAGAGACCAGAAGCAAATTCATAAATATACTCCCAAAAGACAGTTGAACCGAAACTTGAACAAAAACAAGCACCCAGAACATAATAAATCTTAAACAAGACAACAAAGTGGAATTTCTATTAATTTCAATATATGAGCCCTGGTGACCATGGCACTAACGTATTACGACGTGGAATGTCTGAACCGAAGTGTTTTACAGGATGTACATGATAGTCCATTTGCTATGAAGTGAAAATGATTAACCACTTCATGACTTTAACTTAAGTGTTGGAGGGACAATTTTACTCTACTAAATAAAGTTCACTCACCACTTTGCTATCAGAAAAATTACATGGAGGAAAATGAACCATTTCAGTACACAGGTGAGGTAGCACTTTATGCAACTCAGTGCCCTCAGTGAACTCAAATCCAAGCCGACAAACAAGGAGAAGTCTTCAAAATAAGGTCAATAAACATGCATGCATTACTGCAATTTGCGGAGAGAAGTATATCATGTTCCGCAGTTCAAACTTCCATGTTTAAACATCAAAGCATTGTTATGTTTAGACTGTTATACACAAAATTTGGTTCAAGTAGTCAATTTTCAACCATACATGTGACTAAACTAATTCCTTAAAGCTGTAAGGCCGCTTCTCGTGACGCTGGCTTGTGGGTCTGCATGCTGTTTTCTTCCGTGTGCGTTGCGCTGGCATGAGCTACGGGTGTTTCTCTTATTTACTGAATATATTTTGGTATTCTTCTTTTGTGTGTTTGGTCGTTTGCTTGACTTCTGTTTGATTTTGCTATCTTTTTTGTCTACAGGTTGTCACATGGAGCAGCTAGAGGCATGTGGCTATCTTTTATTCTTCAGAGCTGCCGGTATTTGTTTCTTGTTGCGGCGAGGTCTGCTTTCTAATAGTTTTCCTGCTTCGCTATTGACGTTCTTCCCAGACGTGTTGCCAACGGACAATATCCTCTGTGTCTAGCGGAGAGGACCATGGAGGCTCTTGACAGCATTGACGAAGTTCATGCGGCTTGCCTGGAGATCCTTTTCTTCTTTTCTTCTGTCACGCCATCAGCTGCTTATGCACAAAATCCCGGTGTCCAATAATCATGTTTTGCAGCCTGCCTCGAGGGGCTTTTAGTAAGGCAGGTGATGCACGCCACCCAGTGCTTACCTGGCCTATGTGGAGAACCAGCCATGGAGTTCAACAAGAGGCAGGTGAGTATGCATCTCTTCTTCATACACTACTTTTCTCTGTTACCAAGCTACTTCTCTGCATTTGTCGGGTTTTCGGTCACTTGTGAGTTGACTTGGCTTTTACTCTCTGACTGTGTGTATTTGCTGGACTTGAGCGGAAGCAAAATCATACGGCTTATTGTTTAATTTATCTGCTTCCTTGTGAAAGCTATTTTAGTTCATCTGTTGTGTCACTAAGGGTGTGTTTGGTTGAGTGGCTATCCAGTGGATGGTGAGGGATAGCCACTTTTTTAGTGGTTACCATGTGTTTGGTTGATAAGCTGAGGGGTGGCAGCGGTTGAGCGCAACCACTTGTGTTTTTTAGAATATGCCTTGAAAAGCTGGTTGAGCTCATCCGCCCAAATCTGCCGGACGAGCGCAACCACTTGTGGCTGGCGTCTCTAGCCTCACCGCGCGCCCAACAGTTTTCTTTGATGACTCGCTACTCCTCTGTTCATTGCCTTCCTGTCTCATTTTCCTCTCTTCCATCTCTCCATCGCGGCAGTGGCTTAAGATAATGGATGGTGTGTCCATGTGGCTGGGGTGGCAGACGCCGAGTCCATGCGGAGGCGGCCAATGAGTCCATCCGGTGGCGGACGCCGAGCTCATGCGGCGGCGGCCGATGAGTCCATACGGCGGTGGCCGGTGATTCTAAGCGGTGGCGCGGTCGACGGGAGCAGAGCAGGGACACAGCCGGGCGTTGGTGCCCGGCGTTGTGGACATGCCCTGCCGTGCTAGCTAGCTCCCGATGGGTGCCCGCTGCCAATCGATCGAATCGATCTGCATATGGCTCAGAACGGCGGAGGCAGGATAACAGGCAGATGGGAAGGACGGCGCAGAACGACGGCGGCCCGGACGTGCTGGTGCTATCTCTTACCTCGTGTGGCCTCCTATCCCTGTCCTCATCTCTCCGACCTTCTCAATCTCTCGCATCTTTGCTACTTTTGTCGCCGATGGATATGAGTATGAGATTAGTTGAGCACATAGCGACTAGTAGTGTACTATGGAGTACTAGATTAGTTGTGCATCCTGTTAGAGCTAGCTAATAAAAATTGGTTTTTAATTCAGCTTTACTCTTCTCATATGTGTGTACTGAATCTACCGATATCTTTTTTGGTTGCAAAGTAGCAGGCGGTGACTAGGTAGAGCAATATTCTCAACCACATATTAAAATTTCAACCAAACAGAAAAACTGGCTCATCCCACACAGTAACCAAACATAAAAATTGGCTATCCCTAACCAGGTGGTTGGGGATGCCCTTATCCCCAAAACCATATCCTCTGAACCAAACACACCCTAAGATCTTTTCAGACAATAGGAACAGGGATCTGGCTTTAACTCAGAGTTTACTTTTACTACGAATACCGGTTCACAATCTTGGCTATGGAAACGAGTCGACAGCAAAACAGAAATATTATATACTAGCTTTTAGTATAGGTAATAGCGTTGTAGAAGCTAGGTACGGACAGCAGAGAAAACAACATTCATTCAGTTGTTGGGAACGATTGATCTAATGTTGAGCAGCTAGCCCTGTGCTTGTGTTCCTGCTTAACCTATGCCAATCATTCTCTACCAGACCTCAGTTTAAACAGGTAAAGATCGGGTCTCATTCTTGCTTGTTGGAATTCCGGAAGCTACGTGAGACAAACTAATCTTTGTTTACTGGTGTGCCTGCCACTTAAGAAATGATTGTATTTGTTTACTGGTGTGCCTGCCACTTAACAAATGATTGTATCTTTGGAAAAGGGGACTGTCAAATTGATGTGTCTACAAATTTGCTAACAAAATACCTCTGCAATTTGCAAAATATTAGGGCTTGGAGACGAAAAGGAAAATAACCTGATGGTGCTGGAAATAAAGTATTGTACGCTTTCTGAAAACACAAAGAAACTGCCCTGGACTCCCGTTTCAGATTTGCAAGAACAGAATATAGATGCTAGCTTCATTGCTAACACTAATAAGGGGTCTTGTCATCTTGTGGGGCCGTGTCAACAGAAGAAAGGGGCCATGTCGTCCTTTCAGCGTCGTGCACTATTGAGTTTTGTTCTCCTGCTGATATTGCTGAAGATTTAGCTTTGTTTGCAGGGTCGGAAGCAAATTGTGACAAAGTGTAATGTGCCAGGTCAAATCTGATTGCCTGCACATTATTAATGACTATGTACGGTGACTCCTTCCAGGTCGGCTATCACCGAGATTGTCAAGGACATCAAGCCGTGGGTGAGCCAACTTTCCAGGAATGGTTTTCAAGAAGACTCCTAGAGACTAGAATTGCCTAGCTCGTCAGCTAGCTCAGTACAGTCATAATCTGCGAAGTTCTGGTATTTTCTATGCCTCTGTTCCAACCTTCGTGTTGGAGAGTGCATTGCGCCATTGTAATCAAATTGTGTTGCCTAATTCAAACAACCCCGGTTTAAATTAAGGAATTATGATGTCTCAAATTTTGCTGACAGTCCATTGGTTGTAACGTGAATGGTTTCATCTGAACAACCCTAAATTTTACATGTCCACGTCTGATGCTAACACCCTATTCGTATTCACCTCATGTGTCACTTATAATTACATTTAGATGGTCCTTTGCATAAATTATATTCCAGTTAGTACATACTTCGCCATGTACTAAGCATGGTGTAATTTTTAGTGTACATACAGTATCTCCGGCTCAGCTGCATCGTTTCACTCTTAAGGATATTGATTGGATCGTAAAGCATCGATTTTACCAGGTTCGTCATTTTTCTTGGAACAACCGTGTACAATGCGTTCTTCTACCTGAACTGTGCAGGTTCATGAAGAATGGGACGAATGCATATTAATATGAACATTCTCAAAAGTGATACTTTTGTGCCTTTTCTTTTTCGTATCCTAGGATGAATCCATACCTTTCATCATTCATCTCTACCACAAAAACATGGTTTTTTTTTCTGTTAGTAAGGATGAACATGTTCGAAAAAGCTGATCCCACAACGTAGGGCTATGTTCCAGGTCAGAACGCCTGCAATTTAAACCACACCTATCACACAGTATCAAAACTTAATGCAGGCGGCGAGGCGAGGCGAAGCTCACATATCCGTCTAGTAATTACCCAATTCCGAAGTTTCTAACACCCCACGGTAGGTCCTTCTCAAAAATCCAAATTCATAGTTGAAATGTTACTGCGCACAGGTCTAGTTCAAGTAACAGGCTAACAGAAGCACGTGGACAGTGCCAACGAAACCTTCAGCAGGACACTGATTTTATCCCACAAGCAAAAGTGCATCGGTTATTCAGTTTACCCAGCTGTTACATACACAGACGGAGGCACTGCCCCCCAGCGGCCGATCTAGATTATGGAATAGGCTGCTATTATCAAACTAGATACGGTTTACTCATACGACACAGTTGACGAGCGCACGGCGTCTTACTTAATTCACCGCAGCAAGGAGTTCAGGAAACTGGATAGATAGGCGGAGGGGTTCTTACCGGTGGAGGCGGAGATCTTGAAGGTGGCCGGCTCGCCGCGGACCACGGGGTCGGGGACGATCTCCACGCCGCTCACCTTCACCGGGTAGTTCCGCCCCTTATCTGCAGCAAAACCAAACAACCATAAAGAGTGAGCTCGCATCTGCGTCGCACGGAAGCAATCCGCTGAATTTCGAAGCGGGGGCGCTTCAAAGGAGGGTTCAGATCCCTCACTGCAGTACTCGAATTCGGCGGCGGCGGTCGAAGAGGCGAAGAGCAGGAGCGCCGCCGCCGCGGCGAGGAGGAGCAGGTCGCGGAGGCGGCGGCGGTTGCTCTCCATCGCTGAAAAACAGAGCTCGGCGGTGTGGCCACTGGACTGATCGGCTGGTGCCTGGTGGACTGGACACGAGGCTTGCTGACGAGTACGTGGGCCCGGTCAACTCACAGAGGACTACTTGTCTTGCTGTAGTATAGGTGGGCCTTATTGGACTTGTCTAGATTGATTGGGCCGGGATGGATGTCTTCAGTTGACTGTACAAACCCTTCTCTTTCCGTCTCAATATAAAATTAGCTATTTTCAGATTTCTATAGAAAAATAAAATCTGTTTATGGATTTTTGGCATCTCATCACAAATCCATACTGGTCTTAGGCTTTTTTTGTTTAAACTTCTACTTCAACTTTTGAATCCAAAATCAGAAATCTAAAGGAAAAATGCACTTGAGGACGGTTTCAAAAGAAAATGCACTCGAGGAGCGAATAAGAGCGGAAGCAAAACATGACGGGAGGTGCATTCCGCGGCTTCCTACTCAAGTGTCATATACTTACTCTTTACTAGATAACACCCCGCGCGTTGCTGCGGAATTTCTTAGTGATATATATTAAAAATCATCTATTGTAAGAAATATGAATTGAGTTCTTCCATTTCTTTGTTTAAAAATTAATTCATAGGCTAAAGGTAAATGTGGATGACTTAATGAGGTGGACCAATTAGAGGCTTGATGATGTGGCATGCTTGCATATTGAGAGAAATCAAGTAGTGGGGTGCTCCTATTTAGATAGAGAAGATTACACATTCCCTTGTTCGAAATCACAAGCACACCTACCACGCCCCCACGTCGCCCTCCTGCTGGGCGACAAAGGGGAAACCCTACCCGCCGCACCTGCAGGCAACCCAACTCCCGTCCGCATCGCCCCCATCGGAGGGGCTGCCGGCAAAGCCGCGCGCGCCCCAGTGATGGTGGCGATGGGGCGACTTCTTCCTTGCTCGCGGCTCCCATCGATGGCGGCTCGGAGACGGCACGAGGCGGCGGGGTTACCGCGCGGGGCTCCGTTCGTTGCTGGCGTGGAGGTGGCCGTCGGTGTAGGGGTTCCAAGCTTGGAGAAGGTGGCTATGGTGGTCCAGCACGGCAGCGAGCGTCCAGGCAACAAGGCGAGCTGGAAGGAGGAGGTGGTGGAGACTCCGCGCGATGGCAGGAGATGGCCCCTCCTGCCGCCGTGCTCCGGCGTCTGTGCGGTGTGAAAGCCGGGGCGAATGAGCAATGGCTTCGATCGAGGTTGTGGAGATTAACACAAGCTACATGTACAGGTCAAGACATACTCAATCTCATACAAATATATTCATTTTCCACAACATTTGTGTTGTGACTTTTTGTTCAGCAAACATATATGGATATATTTTGTACTCGTATGTATGTACACAAATTAGCATTATTCTTTACTATATTCTTTTATTTAGTGTTGTCGTTAACATTAGTTAATCCTAGCTACTATAATCCAAACTTCCCTCACATTAATTTATATAAGTATACATTAGTTTCTTTGTATACAACTACTAATTTTGATGCATGAAAGTGGTTTATTAAAACCGACCTATGAGTTATAAGATGCTTAAAATATATCTACACCGACTGTCATAGAAAACCTAGTCAAAACAAATTAACTATGCATGAAAGTGATTGCTTCGGCTCTGAGATAGTTGTACTATTATTAATTACTAACACATCATTTTATTAGATATTTCTTCAAAACAAAATACCAGACAATATTTTAATACTCTACATGCTAAAGAATCTTACAAATATACAAGCATCCCGTAATTTCTTGTGATGTGATATAAAATGTCTTCTTAATCTTATTTTGTTTACATACTATCATGTAAACCGTCTAATACAAAAAAATGTGATATTCTATATTCAAACACTTAATTAATTTTGGTTACCATGTGTATTCAGTTTCTCAACACATAAATTTGCATTTAGATAGTTGTGTGATGTCTCCTTAAATAGTTCGAGACATACAATAAGATCATTGCACGTCATTAGAAGATCATCTTTTATATCTAAATAGTAATGACTCACTACACGAAATTCTCTCAACATGCAAGGTGTCCACCTTATCACTCACTCTTAAGCAATCCTATCTTGCCATGTCTTCCGAGCCTACCACATCATGCACTACCTATTTTTCTTTACCAATTTATTCTCCATGGGAAAAACAATGATTGTCTCTTCATCTCCTCAACTCCCCGTCTACTAATTGAAAATAAATCGACTTGAGAAATTTAACCACCGACGTAGGCGGGCGGACCTCACTTTATTATCCCACCACTTCCCTACAGTAATTAACTAACATCCTACGACTGT
This sequence comes from Poa annua, assembly GCA_026929855.1. NCBI lineage: Eukaryota > Viridiplantae > Streptophyta > Magnoliopsida > Poales > Poaceae > Poa > Poa annua. The sequence continues at coordinate 15,851,868 of CM049427.1, forward strand.
TGCAACCTATAACATCAAACAATGTCGATCTGATATCCACGCCACCATCTCCACCATCTACATCTCCACCATCTACAGTTGTACAAAGCGCCGTTCGTACTTCTACGCCATGTTCTGTCTCTCCCAGCCCTAACTTGACATCCATCTTCTCCTTACTACCGCCAGCTACTGCATGCCCCTCGCCACTCTCCGGTCCAGGCCATCACCCTCCATGTATGATACCATCCTCATATCCACCAGTACAACTGACATTGGAGAGGAAGCTACCCATTCTGTTGTTTCATGGGCGTCGGCACAAAATACCGTCCGATCAATCAGCTATGTCGTGCGTTCGCTACCTATTCTGGACTTCATGGGAGAGGCCAAGGCAGAGGGGTCCAAGCGCCGGGTGCCAGCAAATAACATCCTCGGGCAATCGGCTTTTGTGTTTTCTTGATAGCCCTGCCCGTACGTTTTCAGTGGACAGTGGACAGTATCACAAGTAAGCAAGCAAGATTTGCTAAGTTAGATTAGATTTTTTAAAGACCGTCTGCATTGATCATACCTCAAAATCCCACTCGACGAAGTCTACCAAGGAGGCCCTCCTAGAGCTGGGTTTGGGCATGCGTTTATTTCATCTCACTGTATATGGATCATGTGATGTTGTTGTTTTCCATTGTTGGAAGACCCCTGATGATGGCGTGGGCAACAATTGTTCAACTGGTGGCCGGCTACAAGGACCAACTGATCGATAGTGTCTCAGAAACACAAGAATGCAGTCAATGCACTAATGAGATTGGTAAGCAAATCTCAGATTTTTGGTTTATTGTATTAATTATTGTCATCTTTTATTTTGTAACCTACTTTCTCATGTGCTAAATGAGATACTAACAAATTAGAGATACTAGCACATTCTCAAAACATCTGTACAGACTAAATGGCCGCACCAATGCATTCTTGATTCATAGCTGCTAACCCGTATTACTTTTATCTGAAGGGCAAGTGACTTCCTGTATAATCGAAATCTTCTATTTATGCAGGTCAAACTGGTATACATCTTTCAGGGCCAAATACCATAGTGTTTACGACTTACATAGAGATCAAGCATTCTCCTGTATTACGGATGAAAATATGCGCTCTTTTACAGGTCATCGCCATCGAGTTTTCTTTCCTCCAGATGGTTACAAATTATGAAGTTACTGTTGTTGGATACTTCTGAAAGATAAAATCTGCAACATTAGTAGAATGATCAACTCAATATATTTTGTTCACATCCTCATTTTCAATGTTATCCGGCATTGCATTGTGTAAAGCAAAGTAAAAAAATGGATCGTTCATTTCTTTCTTACTGTCTGCCCTCTTTGTTATGTAACATAATTTTTAGTTTTGTCTGCGCATATACATCCATTTTACTGTCCAATATGCAAGTCATGGTCTTAATTTGTTCTAAGACAATTTCTTAGGCCTAATTATAACACAATTTCTTGTACGTGTCTCCGCAGAAAAGCGCAGGGCATCATCTAGTTACACTAAAGAGTAGCTTTTTTCTATCCGTACGTATCTAGATGCGTTTTAGAATGATGTTTCGACCATTTCAGCCCATATGTTTTTCTTTTGAAAAGGGTAGTCACATATGTAGTCCGACTAAAATATCTAAACCATCTTATAATTTAGGCGGACGGAAGGAAAAGCTATAAACTCACCGAGGTTTCTTTATTCATATTCGTTTTTAGTGTATTGAGTCTGCACACATTTTAGCTTATTCTATGGAGTTTTTAGAATCTTTACTCTGTGCTATATCCGGCAGGCACTATGTAATGATTTCTTATGAATAATAAAGTGGGGTATTCTCGAAATAAATACTTCAACTGATCTATCGTAACCAACATATTCGGCGCAGATAATAACCCTGCAGATGCCTGAATCTCGATACAGCAGTACATCTAGAACTCTTTCTGAAACCAACATACTCTTTTTTTCTCTCGAGAAGCCATACCAAAATTTCAGAATTTTATCTGACCTGAGCGCAAGGGAACAACTAAAAACACAATTTAGTACTAACTATGTGATTCAACAAACTCCCAAAATTTAAGACACCAGTGCACACAAGAAGTTCAATTCAGGTTAATGGTCGTTCCATACTTCCATTATCGGGGCCAAAGAGCAGAATTCTTGTTGTCTGAAATCGAAGGAGGGCTTGTCGTTTTGTTATCTATCTTGAACTGCAGAACATGAGACCTCGTCGGTGTCCGTGTTACTTGAAAGTTGAAACGAAGAAAAAAAATAAAACTATTGGATTTGCATGATTGACCCAGCAAACCTGCGGTTAGGGGGCGGTATTTATCTTGCCTAAGGACTAAACAACTATATGGGTGTATTAAACATTCATTTAGTGTGTTGCTGGAGTTGTAAATTGGACAACTTACTGGAATCCAAGTTCTGAATTACAACTTGATGTAATCGTTGTCCTGCTTGACAATGGAAGTTAAGAATAATGAATCGACTTGAGGTGCTGCTTCTGAATTGCTCGTTACGACTTACGTTCACGAGTGTTTGTTTTTGGCCGCTTAATTTTTCCACGAGGTCACAGGTAGTAACACACTGCCTGGTAGAATTTTCACTGGTTGCAGCTGGATTGCAAGACCACCGCTAACGGCGCTAGGAGTCTACGATACATACACTTTAAAAACTGAAGGAGCATAAAGTCGTCGACATTTAAATGATCTATCGTAACCAATTTAGTAATCAGCTCGTCCACGCTGTACTATCGCAGACAATAACCCTGCAGATCGATGCCTGAATCTTTCTACAGAAGTACTGTACTAGTCCTCTCTAACACTTCATCCGGCGTTGCATCCATGCCTCTGAAACCAACCGGCTCTTTCTTCGTTCGAGCAGCCAAACCAAAATTGCAGAAATGAGTCCTCATTGAGATCCAATATACTGCCGGTGATTCACCGAGCTCCTAAATCTAAGCAGTTCAGTGCGCAGAAAAAAGTTCAGGAAAAGAAAAATATACTACTGTAGGCTGAAACCGAATTTACACCCTAAGACCAACGAAAGAAGCTTCTATCATCTAACTAGCCTGAACATTTTGTTTTCATGGATGGATCCCTATTTTGAAAAAGAAAAAAAAAAGAGAGGAAGAAAAGTAAAATCAAGCGAGAACCTCGGTGTGGTGTCACGACGACGGCGTCCCCATGGCGAGCGGCGTGACCTCGGCGAGCGGCGTGGGCAAGGGGCTGGGCAGCGGCGAGGTCCGGCAGACGGGGCAGGTCGGGTGCTGCCGGAGCCAGGGGTCGACGCACTCGCGGTGGAAGAGGTGGCCGCAGTCGGGCAGCATCCGGAGCACGTCGCCGTCGCCGTAGTTGTCGAGGCAGACGGAGCAGCAGGTGCAGGTGGTGCCGAGCTTCCTCCTCCGCCCCTTGACCTCGCCGTACACCACCTCCGGGTACCCCTTGAGCGTGGCCTCGTCGATGCCGAGCTCCACGTCGTCGTCGTGGACGGCGCCATTGCCGCCTCCCTCGCCGTCCGCGTCGTCGGCCTCACGGCGGCGTCGCGGGTGCCGCCGCCGACGCGGGGACGACGGCGCGCCGTCGTCGGCGGCGGGCGGCGCGCGGGTGCAGAAGTAGGAGGCGAGCGTGATGGTGGTGATGAGGAGCAGGATGCCGACGGAGACGCCGACCCCGTAGCCGAAGCCGCCGATGCGGTCCGAGCTGAACATGCCCACGGAGTTGCCGTCCGCCGGGGAGAGACGGCCGTCGGGCGGCGGGCCACCGGAGCTCATCGTTCGGCGACTGGAGGTTAGGACTGGTGGTACGTCGTTGGTGGTGCCGTGGTGGTGGCGGCGAGGAGGAGCTACAGGCTACAGCGATTGGTGGTGGTCAGCTGGTTTGTCGATCGTTTGGTGGGGTTTTTGTCATTGTTTGGGCTTGAAGGGAGCTCGCTGGGATCCAGCCGAGGGAGGCTGCGACGGCGACGTCAACGCTTTGCATGTTGCTCGATCATACTATACCATGTACGGGAGAGGCGGAGAGCTGTATTGGATTGGATGCGGCCGGGCGAATGGGCAATGGCTTCGATCGAGGTCAATGCTGCGCTCGCCATTTTTATATCTCCTCACCTCGGCCGGTTGATGATTTCGGAGTGTTCTTTTGCATGTTTTGTTGCTGGATTCTTGCTCGTTGGGATCGTCGGGGTCAACGCAATGCAAATATGCAATCATGGTTCAGGGTTTGACTTTTCTTTCTATAAAAGAGGCACAATTTGATCGGTAGTACCCTCCCCATATTCATTTTCATATTTTCAAAACAAATACGGATGTTGTTGGATATAAATACAAAGCGAATGCTATCGAATACGGATGTGATGTTTTCTCAATTAGGAACGGAAACAGACATAAAAAAACAAGACTAGTGTCTTTAACTATTGCAACTGTGACAAATGGAGCTACATAATACTGAAAAGTTGTTTTGGAATCTAGGCACCATTTATCCCTTTAAAAAAATCACACTTTAATGTTCCAAAAAATTATAAAAACGTATACAGGTACATCTACATTTTTTTACGCACGTGCTAAATTTTGTTTAAAAGTAAGTTATATTTTAGGCCACACACAAAGACAAATTTGGATTAACATACGAGATTTTTACTCTACTTCATACAGCCAGAAATTTGTTGTTTTTCTGTAGCCCAAAAAACAAGGTATTTATATATATAATATATATTCAATGCATATCTATTTGCTTAAAAATGACTTTTTTTAACTCAAAACTATCATTTTATAATTTCATTTAAAACGGGATCACTGGTGCCGAGGTGCACCAAATCTCCTCACTGCATAATACACACTAGTTTAAAAATCAATCACACGAATATACATTCGGCCACTTTCTTACTCTTTTGGCAATTTATATAGTTCATATCCGACTTGTGGAAGAAAAACATTTTTAAGGATATTTCCCTCAACGTTAAATAACCACCCTACGGATGGCAATACGAGTACCCATGGGTTTCGGGGGTTTCGGGCCCGCATGGGTAGGATATGTACATAAATTTATATCCATGGATAGTATTTGTACCCTACTCGTGAAAGTCACGGGTAGGATACAACTATAACCTCATACATCGTGTATAACCATACGTTGTCCGTTTATATATCTTACTCGTGTAGGTCCAACATTTATTCTCGGGAGATTGTGAACCTATTAAAGGTTTCATCAATTGTTAATTTGAGTTAAGAAAACGTTCATGTACGATATCACCACATTAGCAAGAAAATCTTTCCTCCGCAATCAAGCCAAAGAAAGCGTTTTTCCTAAGCTAAAAATGTGGTGCATAAGAAGGAAATAGCCTTGATTCCTATCTATGACCAAGACTATGAAAAGTAAAAAAGATTCGGATAAGCTGAAGTGACATCAACACGTCAAGAAAGCTTCAAAACCCCCGAATGTGACCGTTTTCCAGGTCGAGCTCACACCCATACGTGAGCACCAATCAACCAGTACCCTAGTCCTGAGACCACCCTTTCTGCTGACTAAAGCATGCATTCCGGGCCCAACTGTAGATCGAGTAGTACTCGTCCTACCAGTTGCACTCCTCTTGTTGTGTGATCGAGTGGTGCTCGTCCTCCCTGTTACACACTCTTGCTTGTTTGGTTTTGCTGTGATCGACTAATTGGTTTGCCTGTTGTTTACAAAAAAATGCAAGCAACTGAAAAACTTAAATATATATTATTAAGTTGTGATAAATATTTTTGTTTTTTCAATGTGTTATCGATGGATGTAAAATTATGTATAATATGTGTACTATTTCATCTACCCATTGGGTACCTGAACGGGAATCCGGCACCTAGGGGGGGTGAATAGGTGGTACTACAAATTTAAGTTCTTTTCAAATTTAGGCTCAACACAAAGGTAAATTCTCTAGATATGCAACTACGGTGAATTTACCTAAATGACAAGCTAAGCAGAAACAAGATAAACAAGACAAGCGAGTAAGGGAGAAAGGATAAAGGTAACCAAGTGAAGCACACGGAGATGAAGATGTAATCCCGAGTTCCACCCAAGGGTGTACGTCTCGTTGGAGAGGTGTGCGCTACCACAACAGGTTAGCCGCAACGCCACAAAGGTTCACCTTCTTCTCCGATGAACTCAACCACAAAGGTTGCAAGTTCATCTTCCACTATTGATCCCCTTTTAGGGCGGAGATCGAATCCCTTACAAACGCTTGAGGCACACACCCACAACTTAATTGGGGGCTCTCAAGATGACCACAAAAGGTCAAGACCACAAAAGGTTAAGCTTACACCAAGTACCAACAATGGTGAGATCTAGGTTTTCCTAGAGAAAACCCTATACTCGAAATCCCCAAGTGAATGGGGGAAGATTACAAATCGCTTCGATGAAGTAGTAGATCGGGGCCTTCTCCTTCACTCCTCCAAAGATCAACGAGTTTGGGTGGAGGAGTTGGGAGATCTTGAAAATTTGAGCTTCAGCACATTTATGATGAGAGAGAGTGTGAGAGCTAAAATGGCTGGAGGTAGGTGGAGGGGTATTTATAGCCCCTCAAAGAACTAGCCGTTTTTCACTGCGCAGGCCGGAACTTCCGGTTACTTAAGCCGGAACTTCCGGTCTCCCGGAAAGTTCTGGCCAAAGTTCCGGTGGAACTTTCGGCCTGGCCAGGGCGCAGGCAGTTCCAGACTTAGAGAAAAACCAGCATGTTCAGCACGGGAACTTCCGGTTGTCTGGCCGGAACTTCCGGTCGCCCGGAAAGATCCGGCCAAACTTCCGGTCAAAGTTCCGGTTTTGCCCATGCGCGAGCAATTCCTGACTTAGCAGATTTCTCTACTAGTCAGCACCGGAACTTCCGGTGAGTAGGCCGGAACTTCCGGTCGCCCGGAATGTTCCGGTCAATTCTCCGGACAAAGTTCCGGTTTTGCCCGTGCGCAGGCAAGTTTTGATTTAGCCGATTTTCTCGTTTGTCTAGAACGAAACTTCCGGTAGCTGGCCGGAACTTTCGGTCGCCTGGAAATATCCGGCCAAACTTCCGCCTTTGCCAGAGCTTAAATCCTAAAGGACTTAGCCGTTTTCTGGACTGTTAGAAATGTCCGGTGCAGGCCCGGAAGTTCCGTCCCGTAGGCCGGAACTTCCGGTCAGATCACCCGAACTTCCGGTCTAACATAACAGGAAAAACTGTCAGCCAATTTTCTCTTTAATCCTGTTGATCTTCATCCTTTTTGTTCTTCAAGTTTATGTAGTATCTGAAATACTTAGGCACACCGTTAAACATTCTTTTCGTGTTGTCATTACTATCCAAAACTCAGAAGACAGAAAATGCTCTTTCAGTATCCAACGAGTATATGTACATTTCGGGTATGGGTACGAGTAATGTTTCATACCCACTAGTTCGGGTATGGGTTTGCTATTACTCTACCCGCCGCATGCCTTACCCATTGACATCCTTAAATCACCCTAAATGTGAAAAGAAAACATGTAGAGCTCGTTGAATTTCTTTACAAACAAATAACTATATAATATATATATATTATTGTGTGGGCGTTCATCTTTACTTTTTATATTATGAAATATATTGGTAGAGGTTACAAAGCTTAGTGCCTTACACTCCCTCCTCCTGAATTGGTTGTTGTGAATTCGGGTAGTATTTAAAAGTGTTTTGCTGTCTATATGAATCTTAATCTAGATAAATGTGCGTCAACTAATTCAGAAGAGAGGGAATATCTTAATAGAGGTGTGTAGTGTATTGTTAGGCTAGCACATATTTATAAGAACTTCTGGAGCATAAATGGAGAAATGTATATATGGCAAATGTGTCTTACAAGTTACCGTGAGTTTATTAATAAGCTTACAATAGGTTAATGGTCTACATTTACCATTCAAATTGCATCTCTTAGACTAATACAACAATAACAATAACAAATAACCGGATGGACATAATTTTTATGCTTCTTCTACTTTTGCACACAAATAAATCGGTTATTTCATATAATCACCACGCCTCTATATCATATGGTGCATACGAGTTCTCATATTAGTTTATCAAATAATAAGTTATCATGAAACTAAAGTGTATAAATTAAAACTTTTAAAACGTCATGTGCGATATCCATATGTGGGACTAGACAGCAAAATTAAGCTTGCCATCACCGATCCATCTGGTTCGTTCTTACGTGGTACGGGTATTGATCATGAAACAGTTCTTGTAAACTGAGTTTGAATTTATATTGTTTATAAGTAGTTAATGATCTCTTATATGTGAATGGTAATGACATTACAACTATAGTTTATTATTTAAGTTGATTATTTCCCGATGAAGGACGGGTTATCGTCAACTAGGGGATGTGAACGTCCACACAGATTGAGTCTCTCACGGCCGAGAATAACCCCCTTAGAGAATCCACATTGGGAATGCTTAAACACACACTTATGTGAAAACAATATATAAAAACATATATTATTAGCAAAGTGCTCCTTTATGCAATGCTCGACGCTTAATCAGCCATTAATATTCCCAAATCATCCAAGCGCCACTGTGAGCGTCGAGACCTCTCCATCGCTAGCGGCACTGATGATATGTGTGTGTGATGAATTATTGTTGATAATAATTATGTTTTGCTACTGTATTATACACCATGTGCTCGAGCAAAATAAAAAAATTGGGTGCCTCTTCATCATTCATTGGAGTAAAATTTGTTTTGGCGCCTATGAGGGCTCTTTTGGTTTAAAGGATTATTAAAGAAATTTTATAAGATTCCAATTCATATAATTTTTTTATATGTAATCCGTATAGTTCAAAGGAATGAATTCTCAAAATGAATGAATTGTCCAAAGTTTCTATGAAATGTTTTCCTAGACTACAATCTTACAAGAATGGGAAATACTCTGCTAGCCCTTGGGTGGGTACCCCTACTGTGGATATCGTCCATTAGACCTCATTGGATAGGTGCCACACTTAGTTTATTTTTTTCACATAAAGTAGAATTTGCTAATCATTTGAAATTACCTAACGATTACCTGACAGTAGCAGTAGCAGACAAGAAAAAAATGACAAGAGCAAATTGTAAATTGTATCACACGAGAATTGGTTTCAGTATTTTATACTTATTTTCATGACAAGGCTATAAATAGCCGCATAAGTTGATTCACATGTTAGCAGCAAGTTAACTGGCCAAAAAGAGGGTCATGTCATGTGAAGCAAAACAACAAAATACTTAATTACTACATCAAATACTAACAATCAATTCATAAGAGTCAAATGGGTGGGTCCATCCCATCTATCGACAGGTCCTGATAATGGATGTGGGCCCTCCCGGTTGGGAACTCCAATGGCATTTTTGGCTGATGAATTTTGTTCATTGCAAACATGGTCTTGTAGCATTATCACATAGCAACTCTCTGAAGGAGATATGCCCTAGAGGCAATTAATAAAGTGTATTATTTATCATATCTCGTTTGTTCATAATAGGTTTTTGTGTCATGCTAGAACCGTATTAAGCGGAAACATTAATGCGGGTGTGATACGTAAACAACCAGGTCCCTAGTAGCCTCTACTAAGACTAGTTTCGTTGCGCGATTGATGATCAAGGTTTCCCGGTCATGGGCATGGCGCCGGTCGGCAATGAGAGTCATATCGCTAGAGAACGATGTGATGAACATACCCAGATTTTGAGAACGTAGTCGTTACGCCTTTGACCGTGAGATCAATTCTTATTGTTATTCCCGGAAGATACTTTGATTGCACCAAACGTCGTATCTTATTTAGTATGACAATAACGGTGATACTTTTGGGTATCGGAAAGGAGTAGTTGAGACGAGGGGTCAAGAGCGGGATTTGCCAGTCCGCATAGCAGGATAGATACTCTCGGGCCCACTCGGTGAGATCATGTCTAATGAGCTTGCAAGCATGTGACTAGGTCACGGAGACATGAGATCATGAACGAGTAGAAGATAGCGTCGTCGGTAACGAGGTCAGGATTAGGTATGGAGATATCTATGGAACGACGCTCGGACGTGCTAAGTATCGCTATGGCAAAAGGTCTAAGACTTTACGTTCAGGTTTGATAGATGAAAGTCATTCGTTATATCTCAGGGATTAATTCACGGGGTCCAGGCCTGCGAGTTAGTCGTTGATCATTGAGGAGTCTTGGTCATACCTGATATTATATCGAACCGCTAGGGTAACACACTTAAGGGGTTTCGACAAGACAACCGGAAAGGAAGGAGATCACCGGGAGCGTCCCGGGAGGGGTCCGATGGAGATCGGGCAGCACCGAAAGAGTTTTCGGAGCTAGGAAAAATTATATATATTATGTTTGATATTAATTAGTATTATTAATATGCAAATATGATTTTATATATTTATTTTCGAAATTATTTAGGCAGATTTCGCTAAATGGGCCTTCCGGACGAAAGAAGGCCCAAAAGGGGGGAACCCCCTTGGGAATTCGGTGGGGGCATGGAGGCCGGCCTAGGTGGGCCAGATGGGGCCCACCAGGGGGCCGGCGCACCCTCCTTGGCCGAACCAGGCTGTGGGATAGTCCCACATTGCCTGGCTGGCAAGGTAGGCTCCCCCTGGGAGCCTATATAAGAAGGGGCACCCCCAGCCTTTTAATTCACCAATTAATTCCCGATTTCTCTCTCGATCTCGTGGTTCCCAAGTTAGAGCCGCGTCGAGCAGAGCAAGGGGATCTCCTCCACCATAGCCCGCTGCCGCGCTGCTGGTGTTCCGGTCCAAGTCTTCCGCTGCTCGTCCTGGACTGGAGCTTCGGAGGCCGTCGTCTCCACCGTACGTGTGCGACTCCCTGCGAGGTGCTGCGCTAGCGGTACTCGGAGGACTGCTTCCTCTACACGACCTTGAGGTCGGCTTCGTCGGTCTACATCGACAACGTTTGTGCGGGAACGTAATCCCCGCTTTCGGTCTACAAGGGTACGTATTCCGATCTCCGTTTGTACTACTATATCTGCATAGAATAGATCTTGGCATGCTTTTAGGTTATCGTCGGTAGGAAATTTTTTGTTTTCTGCACACGATCCCCTTCAGTGGTATCAGAGCCGATCTATCGTAGATATAGTTGTACGCTGTTAGAACCCGTGCTCTGCACGGGGGCACCGTTCCTGTTATTTGCTACCCTCTAGCGTGCACTTGTGTATTCCAGCGGCATTGAGTTGATGAAGCGGCCCGGACCGACTTTACGCGTACGCTTACGCGAGACTGGTTCCACTACTAACATACGGCTTGTACCGTATATGTGGCTGGCGGGTGTCAGTTTCTCTCTCTTTAGTTGGTCTTCGCATTTTCAATGGAGGGCCCGAAAGGGATGCTTAAACATGCAATTATTGGATCATTGTTGTGGTCATAAGATTTGTAGGTATGAAGCGGTTCTATTTGCGAAAGCCCCAAGCCACGTAAAACATGCAAAAGATAAAGTAGAAGTGTCTAACTTTATTTTGCAGGGGCTATGTGATATGGTCAAGGTAGGTTATTAAATTGTTTATAAACTGCGGGCGCCAAGAAGACCATGGCGCAATGGACTATATCACATTGCATTACATTTGATGTTTTGTGTGCATCTTATTTTTGTGTGATTGTGTGTATAACATACATTAGTTACACAGCGGTAGCTGAATAAGATGATCCCTTCAAAATATCACTAGTGTTCTCCCTCCAACGCGCACCACTAAGAAAGTTCTACGTTATGAGGCAGGCCGTGATGATCGGGTGTCATACATCTCGTCGTTCGCATACAGTGGGTGTAAGCCATGTTGCACAAGCGTCAGCGTGGAGGTCTTTGGTGGCGAGCCTAGCATACTCAGAGGTATGACCTCGGAACAGGAAGACCGAAAGGTCGAGCACGAGTCACAAAATTGGTGTGGCGGACGATTTTGTCTACTCTTGAAGTTGTTCCGTCGGCTTTGATGATGAGGGGTGGTGCAATGGATGGGGGTCGTGTAATCGCTTAAAACGACCAGGAGGGATGTTCGTTTTAGTGGGAGTTATGTTAGTTATTTTCTAAAATACTATAACTCAAAATTATTATGAACAAAGTCTTATGTTGTTGCAAATTCCATTGTAGATGTCTCACCCCTCCTTTAACCTAAACCTGTTCATTGAGAAAGAGAAGCTTAACACCGATGGGTCTAACTTTGTGTCCTGGTTCCGCGATCTGAAGTCCATCCTTGAAACCCACAAGGTGGCTTACATCCTTGATTCCCCCTTAGGTGATCTTCCAAACACCGCCCCGGAAATCGAAAGGATTGTCCATGGGGTAAAGGCGGAGATTTCTTCTTATGTCCAGAGTGGCATGCTATTTGCCATGGAGGCTGACCTGCAAAACCGCTTCATGAACAAGGGTGCTTATGATATAATCACTGAACTCATGACTGTTTTTGCACGACAAGTCAAGGCTGAGAGGTACGAGGCATCTGTGCTTTTCTTCTCAGCCCAGATGGAAGAGCACGGCAATATTAGTGAGCACTTGGCCAAGTTGTTTGGCTGCGCTCGACTTCTGAGTGATCTGGGAAGTGTGATCCCAGAGGAGGTGGTTATTGATAGGGCGCTGATTTCTCTGCCCCCTAGCTGTAAGAACGCCATCGTGGACTACGGCATGAAAGGGACATCAAAATCCCTGTCAGAAATCCTGAAGATGCTCGAAGTGGCCGAATTAGAAATCAAGCTGAAGAAGATGGTGGTGACCATCGGATCACCTGAGCGCAACTGCCCCAAGTACCTGGAGGATAGGAAGTCTGGCAAGACGGTCGACAAAGAGCAAGGTATATTTGATATACATGTTATAGATGTGTACCTTACATCCGCCCGGAGCAATACGTGGGTATTTGATACTGGTTCTGTTGCTCATATATGTAACTCTCAGGAGGAGTTACGGAATAGAAGGCGGCTGGCGAAGGATGAGGTGACGATGCGCGTCGGCAACGGATCGAGAGTCGACGTGGTGGCTGTCGGCACGCTCCCTCTGCATCTACCATCGGGATTAGTTTTGGTATTAAATAAATGTTATTTTGTGCCATCCTTGAGTGTAAACATTATAAGTGGGTCTTGCCTGTTACAAGACGGTTATTCATTTAAATCAGTGTCAAGCAATTGTGCTATTTATATGAATGATATCTTTTATGTTGATGCTCCCGAGAATAACGGTTTATTCTTGTTGAATCTCGATCGTAGTACTCACATCCATAACATAGAACCCAAACGGATTAAGTGTAGTGACGATACCGCCATGTTTTTGTGGCATTGCCGTCTTGGTCATATTGGTATAAAGCGCATGAAGCGACTCCACTCCGATGGACTCTTGGACTCGTTGGATTTCGGATCACTCGATACATGCGAACCATGCCTCATGGGCAAAATGACCAGGACACCGTTCAAAAGTTTCGTTGAACGGGCGTCGGATTTGTTTGGGATCATACATACAGATGTGTGTGGACCGATGAGCGTTTCGACACGCAATGGTTATCGTTACTTCGTCACCTTCACTGATGACTTGAGTAGATACGGTTATATCTATTTGATGAAACACAAGTCTGAAACGTTTGAAAATTTCAAAGAATTCCAGAGTGAAGTTGAGAATCAGCTTAATAGGAAAATCAAGCATCTCCGATCCGATCGCGGTGGAGAGTACTTGAGTTTTGAGTTTGGCACACATCTGAAGAGTTGTGGCATAGTACCCCAACTTACGCCAGCCGGAACGCCGCAGCGTAACGGCGTGTCCGAGCGACGTAATCGTACTCTACTGGATAGTGTCTGATCTATGATGTCTCTTACCGATCTGCCAGTGTCCTTCTGGGGTTAAGCGTTAGAAACAGCCGCATTCATTTTAAATAGGGCTCCGTCCAAGTCCGTTGAAACGACGCCGTATGAATTATGGTATGGCCAAAATCCTAACTTATCGTTTCTGAAGGTTTGGGGTTGTGAGGCGTACGTTAAGAAACTACAGCCCGACAAACTCGAACCGAAGTCGGAGAAAGTCGTCTTTGTAGGATATCCGCGGGAAACCGTTGGGTACACCTTCTACAACCAAGCTGAGGGCAAAACTTTTGTCGCGAAGACCGGTACCTTTCTAGAGAAGGAGTTTCTCGCGAAAGGAGTAAGTGGGAGGAAGGTAGACCTCGATGAAATCGTTGATCCTGAACTCGAGATTCCGAGTGGCGCAACGGAAGCAATTTCGGAAACGCCCTCCGTGGAAGGAGTGGGAGAAACTGTCGAGGAAGATGTTCTACCTCGTAGGTCTGGTAGATCTCGGATCGCACCAGAATGGTATGGCAACATGGTTTGCACCGTCATGCTAGTCGAGCAAGACGAACCTACAAACTACAAGGAGGCGATGGAGAGTCTAGAGTCCGAGAAATGGCTTGAAGCCATGAAATCCGAAATAGGATCCATGTACGATAACAAAGTGTGGACTTTGGTGGATATTCCCGAAGGGCGCAAGGCCGTCGAGAATAAGTGGATCTTTAAGAAGAAGACTGATGCTGATGGTAATGTGACCGTCTATAAAGCTCGGCTTGTCGCAAAGGGTTTCCGACAAGTTCATGGAATTGACTACGATGAAACTTTTTCACCGATAGCAATGCTTAAGTCTATTCGGATTTTGTTAGCGGTAGCTGCCTATTATGATTATGAAATCTGGCAGATGGACGTCAAAACGGCCGTCCTGAATGGAAACATTGAGGAAGAGTTGTACATGGTACAGCCGGAAGGTTTTGTCGATCCAGGAAATGCTAACAAGGTGTGCAAGCTTCAGCGATCCATCTATGGATTGAAGCAGGCATCTCGGAGCTGGAATCTTCGCTTTGATGAGGTAATCAAAGGTTTTGGATTTATCCAGAATGTGGAAGAGACCTGTATTTACAAGAAAATGAGTGGGAGCTCGGTTGTGTTCTTAGCACTGTATGTTGACGACATATTGCTAATAGGGAATGATGTGGAACTTCTGAATAGCGTGAAGTAATATTTAAACAGTAAGTTTTCCATGAAGGACTTAGGAGAAGCTGCGTATGTTTTAGGCATAAAAATCTATCGCGATAGATCAAGACGCCTATTAGCACTGAGTCAGAGTATTTATCTTGATAAAATATTGAAGCGTTTTCATATGGAGAAGGCAAAGAAGGGTTCTCTGCCGGTTATCAAGAATAAGATATTGCGTAAGGCGCAGTGTCCGGTGACGGAACTGGGTAAGGCCGAAATGACGAAACATCCTTATGCTTCAGCCATAGGATCGATCATGTATGCAATGTTGAGTACTAGACCGGATGTGGCATTAGCTCTAAGTTTGACAAGCCGGTTCCAGAGTAATCCTGGAATGCCGCATTGGGTAGCTGTTAAGAGCATTCTTAAGTATCTCAATAAGACAAAGGAAATGTTCCTTGTGTATGGTGGCTGCGATGAGGAACTTGGCGTAACGGGTTACGTAGATGCAAGTTTCTGCTCAGACCCCGATGACTGTAAGTCACAGACAGGTTACGTGTTCAAGGTGAATGGAGGCGCCGTGTGCTGGAGAAGTGGGAAGCAACCCATAGTCGCACAATCTACAATGGAGTCGGAGTACATTGCTGCCTGCGAGGCCGCGAATGAAGCTGTGTGGCTGAGGAAGTTCGTCATCGAACTTGGAGTGTTCCCGAGCGTGCAAGACCCCGTGATCCTCTTCTGCGACAATACGGGTGCCATTGCGAACGCCAAGGAGCCAAGGTCTCACTCCACCGCCAAACACATTCTCCGACGCTTCCATGTGATACGTCAGTACGTATAAGGAGGCGATGTGAAGATTTGCAAAGTGCATACGGATCTGAATGTGGCAGATCCGCTGACGAAGCCTCTCCCGCTTGATAAGCATGAACAGCACCAGTTAGCTATGCGTGTTAAGCTTTTACCAAGTTGTAATCTAGATTAAGTTGTACTCTAGTGCAAGTGGGAGACTGAAGGAGATATGCCCTAGAGGCAATTAATAAAGTGTATTCTTTATCATATCTCGTTTGTTCATAATAGGTTTTTGTGTCATGCTGGAACCGTATTAAGCGGAAACATTAATGCGGGTGTGATACGTAAACAACCAGGTCCCTAGTAGCTTCTACTAAGACTAGTTTCGTTGCACGATTGATGATCGAGATTTCCCGGTCATGGGCATGGCGCCGGTCGGCAATGAGAGTCATATCGCTAGAGAACGATGTGATGGACATACCCAGATTTGGAGAACATAGTCGTTACACCTTTGACCGTGAGATCAACTCTTATTGATATTCCCGGAAGATACTTTGATTGCACCAAACGTCGTATCTTATTTAGTATGACAATAACGGTGATACTTTTGGGTATTGGAAAGGAGTATTGAGACGAGGGGTCAAGAGCGGGATTTGCCAGTCCGCATAGCAGGATAGATACTCTCGGGCCCTCTCGGTGAGATCATGTCTAATAAGCTTGCAAGCATGTGACTAGTTCACGGAGACATGAGATCATGAACGAGTAGAAGATAGCGTCGTCGGTAACGAGGTCGGGATTAGGTATGGAGATATCTATGGAGCGACGCTCGGACGTGCTAAGTATCGCTATGGCAAAAGGTCTAAGACTTTACGTTCAGGTTTGATAGATGAAAGTCATTCGTTATATCTCAGGGATTAATTCATGGGGTCCAGGCCTGCGAGTTAGTCGTTGATCATTGAGGAGTCTTGGTCATACCTGATATTATATCGAACCGCTAGGGTAACACACTTAAGGGGTTTCGACAAGACAACCGGAAAAGAAGGAGGTCACCGGGAGCGTCTCGGAAGGGGTCCGATGGAGATCGGGCAGCACCGAAAGAGTTTTCGGAGCTAGGAAAAATTATATATATTATGTTTGATATTAATTAGTGTTATTAATATGCAAATAGGATTTTATATATTTATTTTCGAAATTATTTAGGCAGATTTTCCTAAATGGGCCTTCCGGACGAAAGAATGCCCAAGAAGGGGGAACCCCCTTGGGAATTCGGTGGGGGCATGGAGGCCGGCCTAGGTGGGCCAGATGGGGCCCACCAGGGGGCCGGCGCACCCTCCTTGGCCGAACCAGGCTGTGGGATAGTCCCACATTGCCTGGCTGGTAAGGTAGGCTCCCCTGGGAGCCTATATAAGAAGGGGCACCCCCAGCCTTTTAATTCACCAGTTAATTCCCGATTTCTCTCTCGATCTCGTGGTTCCCAAGTTGGAGCCGCGCCGAGCAGAGCAAGGGGATCTCCTCCACCATAGCCCGCTGCTGTTGTTCCGGTCCAAGTCTTCCGCTGCTCGTCCTGGACTGGAGCTTCGGAGGCCGTCGTCTCCACCGTACGTGTGCGACTCCCTGCGAGGTGCTACGCTAGCGGTACTCGGAGGCCTGCTTCCTCTACACGACCTTGAGGTCGGCTTCGTCGGTCTACATCGACAACGTTTGTGCGGGAACGTAATCCCCGCTTTCGGTCTACAAGGGTACGTATTCCGATCTCCGTTCGTACTACTATATCTGCATAGAATAGATCTTGGCATGTTTTTAGGTTATCGTCGGTAGGAAATTTTTTGTTTTCTGCACACGATACCCTTCACTCTCCCCATTTTTAGCTCCATTTACTCAGTTTTTAGGAGAAAATATTCACCACACCTTGTACAACAGTTATAGATCTCTCATTAGTTAGAAGATAACACAACATGTATGCTATCTGCAACGGAGATGTGTACCATGTAGTCATGCATCTGTTTTCGTGTCGATTTCCATACTATGACAAAAAAAGGTATGTCACACAAATGTTAGATCGGTTTTCGTGTCTGGCTTTCATATCACAGAAAGTTGCTCGTGTGGAACCTAACATGCTACGAATAAATAGAGAAAGAAGGTACTAGGTTCCAAAACACAACAGTAGATGTATTCAATAATTACTATAAATTAGGGATCCAGTTTCTTAATCATAATTCAGATGATAATCCCCAGGCAGATCCAACGATGGTTGTTAGGGGGCATCTAACATGGTCCATGGGGGAGGAAATCCACACTCTTATAAGAATTCTAGCAAGAAGTTGGACCTTATGAAAAATTTCTTATGAGTTTAAGACAAATTATACCCAACTCCATAGAAAATTCCTACGGTTTTTTCGGTGCTACAACCAAACAACTAGTGCAACTGATTCCTGCGGTTCGGGTCATTGTAGGATTTCACATGTCACGACTATTTATTCCTACGTTTTGGTTTCTAATTCCTGTGAACCAACAAGTTGCTCTAACGGTAGCATATATGAAGTGCACATCAAGTTTTCAGACGTGTTACGCATGTCCTACTTAAAATAACGTTTCCTTCTCTTACTATGCTTTGCTCCCATATCTAAATCTGCGTTCTAGCAATCGGCATTTTGTCCTGTAGTTTTTTACACTGGATCTCTGAATCGGCCCTTTCGTCAACTCCACTGATACACCCCGGCCTTTGTTCACGCCACCAGAGAGATGTACTTAAGCTTCTGACGTCGGATTGACAAGATCCGTAAAACCGAAGTGACGTCCCCATCCATGGCCTCACTCAAGGTGAAGTAATTTAATTCCTCGAGTAGACGAGCTCTTTTGAACAGGACAGAAAACTGTAGCAACGCAAAGCGACACATGGGTTTTGCTTCACCTCTAAGCGGAAGGTAACAAATACACACGCACTCTAGAAAAAACAGAGGTTAATCTGACCCACACCGATTAAAAATGGGGATTACTATTTCTCAGCTAGCTGTGAAATTGCTTACAGCACAGCTAGCTTGTGCTCCGTCCGATCGCGTGGAGATCCGTGCGACTGGAGCGCTTCTTTTGTTTCGGCCCGTTTGTTTGTCTTCGCGCGTTATTGGGCTGTGCGAGCTGCGGTATTTTTTTGGGATTTTTGTTTTTGCTTTGCGCGCGCTGGGCAGGTCGGGTTGTTGTTTTGATCGCTGTTATTTTTTTGGCCTTGTAGGTTTTCCTTTTTACTTTTAGATCTAGGAAAACATTTATATTGTTTGGTTTTCTTTTTTTCTTTGTGGAGGCCTGTGGGGGCGTTGGTTTGGTGTGTTCACTTTTTTTTCTGTCCGATCGTATAGGAGAGTTTTTTTTTTCTTTTCATTGTTGGTTTGAGCTTTTTTAAAAATTTTCATTATTTTCCCCAATTTTCATGATTTTCTTTCTAGTCACGCAACTGACTTTTCCCCAATTTAATCCCAATCGATTCTAGGTGGAATCAGTTGCACTCACGGTTGTAGATAATCTTTTATATTTCTGTTGCAACTTGACACGAAATTGACATTTTCAGTTTTAAAAATATACTTCCTCTATTTTTGATTTGTTGTTTTTATAACATTTGTAGTTTTTTTTGGGGTGGGGGGGGCAGTTGTAACTCGGCATGCAACAAATATCTCTGTTTCGATATAAGGGTGGTAGTTTCAATTAGGGTTGCAATCGAGAATTTTTTATTTCTGTTGCAACGCAGCTGACTTTTTCTCAATTTAATTTAATCCCCAACCGACTCTAGGTGGAGTCAGTTCCACTTACGGTTGCAATTCATTTTTTTCTTTTTGTTGCAACCCGACACGAAACTGACTTTTTCAATTTCAAAAATATACTTTTCTCTCTTTTTGATTTGTAGTTTTTATAACATTTTTGTTCGGGGGTGGGTGTATCCAGTTGCAACTCGGTACGCAACCAATATCTCTTTTCCAATATAGGGGGGTGGGGGTAGTTGCAATTAGTCGTAATCGAGAAATTTTTATTTTTTTGTTGCAACCCAACATGCAAATGAATTTCTTCAATTTGATCCCCACTCGACTCTAGGTGGAGCCAGTTGCACTTACGGTTGCATTTCATTTTGTTTATTTATTTATTTATGTTGTAACCTGACACACAACTAACTTTTTCAATTTTAGAAAATAAACTTTCTCTCTTTTTGATTTGTTGTTTTTATATCATTTTTGTTTCGGCGGAGAAGTGGTGGTATCCACTTGCAACTCGCCATGCAACCGATATCTATGTTCCAATATAAGAGGGGTGGTAGTTGCAATTAGGGTCGCAATCGAGAATTTTTTAATTTTCTGTTGCAACCTGACACGTAACTGACATTTTTGTTGTTTTTGTGTTCCACGATTCGGGGGTGGGTGTATGCAGTTGCAACTCGACACGCAACCGATATCTCTTTCGAATATAGGAGGTGGTAGTTTCAATTAGGGTTGCAATCGAGATTTTTTGTTGTTGTAACCCGACACGCAACAAACTTTTTCCCAAATTGATCCCAACCGACTCTAGGTGGATAGTGACTCTAGGTGGATAGTCAGTTGCACTCACGGTTGCAATTCATTATTATTTTTTTATTTTTGTTGCAACCTGACACGCTACTGACATTTTCAATTTCAAAAATATACTTTCTCTCTTTTTGATTTGTAGTTTTTATAACATTTGTTGTTTTTGTGTTCAACGATCGGCGGTGGGTATATCTAGTTGCAATTCGGCACGCAACCGATATCTCTGTTCCAATCTAGGGGGAGGGGATAGTTGCAATTAGTATTGCAAATCAAGATTTTTTTTTATTTCTGTAGCAATCCCGCACGCAACTGACTTTTCCCCAATTTGATCCAAACAGACTCTAGGTGGAGTCAGATGCACTCATGGCTGCAATTCATTTTTTATTTTTGTTGCAATCTGACATAAAACTAAAAAAAAAATACTTTCTATCTTTATGATTTGTAGGTTTTATAAAATTCGTTTGTTTTGTGTGTTTCATGGTTGGGGTGGGTGTATCCGGTTGCAACTCGGCAGCAACCGATATCTCTGTTCCAATATAGTGGTAGTTGCAATATAGGAGTACGTGACTTTGTTGAAATCATGTCTTAAAAACAAAATGATGATGTAAGATACGGAGACGGAGCCAGGGGGTGCGAGCTGGGGCCATGGCCCCCCTGTGTTGGATTTTTTTTCCAGAACATCTATATAATCTATGTTTTGACCCCTAAATTTATGAGAAATTAGCAATATGATCCCCTCCAACTAGTTTAGTCTTCATTTGGCTCCCTCTATTTGCCAGTCCTGGCTCCGTCACTGGTAAGATACTCCTACAATGGCGTTTAATTGGATGGATCTTGGAGAGAAATTAATCTAATAAATACTCCAGGCGATTAATTGGATATATGATTGTGCGCGAGAGGCGCGGGTCAAGTATGTATTTTCCTTTTTCACATCACAGCCGAGTCACATGTAACTTGGATAGTGCATGTTGAAAGCTTTTCCGCGAGACCAGGGTTCGATTCTCAGTGGTTGCAAATATTTTTACCACGCGCAGACAGACGTTTTTGTGAGGGAAAAGGAAATCGGGCCTACGAAACCGGCCCATAAAAAAACGAGACGAGCAGGAACAGGGCCGATGCAACGGGCTGACGTCGGATGACTGGGAAATAAGGTTTTTTCGGGTTGGACTAGAGAAAGGTCGGCCTTCGCGAAGGGAAAAGCGGGAGCGGCGCGCGCTGTCGTTGCGACACGTGGCGTAAATTAAGCAAGCGGTCCCGCGTATGTTCAGATCCAGATTTAAATCCAGATCTAAATCTGGATCTATTATTAGACTTGTACAAAACACAAATTAAGATAGTATAGCAACGTAGAACGGGATGTACAGCAACGTAGATCGGCTTGTACAGCAACGCAGACTGGGTTGTACATCAACACATACCAGTTTGTACGTACAGCAACCCCGACCGGGTTGTACAGCAACACAAACCGCGTTGTACAGCAACGGACACCGCGTTGTACAGCAACGTAGACCGAGTTGTACAGCAACACAGACCGGTTTGTACAGCAACACAGAACGGGGTGTACAGCAATACAGACCGGGTTGTACGTAGAAATAAATTCGGGTTGTACAAACAACTACACGTAGCAAGTTGTACGTACAACTACAAAATTCAGTTTGTACGTACGACTACACTTAGTGTGTATAAAACATACACAATCCAAAGTACAAAAAAAAAGTTTGTCGAAACCTATCAATATGGGATCTAGTTTTGAAAATCTCGACGCGAGGAGTTCAAAAGTGAAAACGGTTCGTAAATTGGATAAACGATTCTCAAGATATTTCGTTTTTAAAAAACGAATCTCAAAATAAATGCATATACAACCCTCTACCCACCAGCATGAGCTGCCACTTGTCACTGCGTGGGGAAAAGATGGAAGCAGAAACGAACGAAATTGCGACACTTGTCAGCACCGGAACGCACGCGCGTGTATCTTTACGAAGGGAACCCTTTTTCTAAGATTTCTAGAGACCCCCATTAAAAATACATTGCAGCGGTTGCAGCCCAGCATTTCCTTTTCGAAGAACAGATACGTTCTCCACATCTCTGCATTATTTCTCAACCGTCGCAAGGTCAGAGAATCCAGCAACAGGCTGATCAGCCTTGAAGGTCCAACTTCCCTTAATATACAAAGAAGGATAGAAGGTCAACTACCAGAAGCACGTAGACCGTACAGGAAAGCATATCGTTTTGCCGTGCTGAGTAGTAGTGCTTGTTCTTCGGAACTACTCTAGATCACTAGAGTGGATGGAACAAATAATAATGCATTTGCATATGCGTTACTTGAATGGCTTGTTTGCCCCGAGTGATTCTTTTTTTTTAGGACAAGGTGGTCGTACCACCGCTCGATTAGATAGAAGAGAAATGACCCAGTTTATAAGGGAAACCGGGTCTAAAAACTATACAAACTGTATAGCGGAAAACACACAGACGAAGCGACCCGCCGCCCACACGGCACAAGTCGGACAAACGCCACAACACACACCACCCGCTCCGGAGCCGCCGCTCCGACGTAGCAACCAGATCAACCTTCGCATTGCCCGAAAGTGATCCAGTTATGGTCGACGAACCCTCTGCCCCCGCAGTTTTTATCCAGTCTGCCACCAAAACCACCAAGTTCCGGGGCCGCCGCCCCGGTGTAGCAACCAGATTGGCCTTCGCATTGCCCGAAGGTGATCCAGTCAGGTCGACCAACCCTCTGCCCATGCAGTCTTTATCCAGGTCGCCACCTAGACCCCCGCTAGACAACGGCTCCACCTCATGGAACCATCGTAGCGTGGGAGACCGAGACCGCCGTCTCGACGCACCTCCACCGTCCGGGGCCGCCACCCCGGTCATCCGCTCCCCTGACAACAGAACTGTCCTCCCCGAGCGCCGCGAGCCCATCACACCGTGAGGGGCAAAGAACTTCCAAGGCGGCGCCTCCAACAAGGAAACGACGCGTCCGTCGTCGCCGCCCGCCCCCGATGGAGATTAGGCTTTCACCCGGAAATCTTGGCACCACCCACGTCGGGTGGGACCGAGCACTCCACCGCGACGCCCCCAAGAGGGGAAACGACGCCTAGAAGCGCCGCCGTCGCTGGCTCCGACGAAGTCGGAATAAGGCTTTCGCCCGGAGGTCGTCCCGACCGCAAAGCAAGAGAGCAACGCCACAGGTAGGGACGCTCTACCGCCATCCACCGAGCTCAACCACCGGCCGGAACCCCTCCGTGGCGCCTCCTGCCACGGAGGCCATCTCCGCATCCATCTCGCACCACCGCAGCAACTCTGGTCCGGGGCCGCCGCCCCGGCTTCCACGCTCCCCCGACACCGGAGCACGGGCAGGAGAGGCCACCCCCTACCACTGCGCCGGTGCCTCCGCCCTGCAGCTCCCGGCCATCCGCAACTGGCCACCATGCTCAACAGAGCCCGCCCGCCCAGCACGGCAGCACCTCCACGGGCAGCAGCTCGCCATGTTCCGCCACCGTGCCCAGCGACCTCCAGCGCCGCCGGGACAAGGGCAGAGCGCAAGAAAACGCCGAGGCCCGTCCGGCCCAGATCGGGCCCGGACGGCCCGCGCCGCCGACCGCCCGCTGCAGCCGCACCGCGCCGGCGCACGCCCGCTGCCCCCGCCGCCCCCTGCGCGCGCACAGCCTCGCCGCCGCCGCCCCACGTGCGCGCACACTGCCTCGCCGCTGCTCGCTCGGGAGAGAAGGAAAAGCCCCGCCGCCACCATCCCAGGGGCGCGCGCGGCCTTGCCGGCGGCCCCTCCGGCGGGGGCGAGGCGGAGCTGGGTAGAGGGTGCCCCTCCGGCGGCGGCTAGGGTTTTCCCCCGAGCCGCCCAGAGGAGGACGACGCGGGGAAGGAGGAACTATGCGTTTTCCTTCCCCTAATGCTCCTCATCAATTTTCAAAAGGGAAAACAAAATGCTCTCCTTCGTACTGACAATCGGATCAAGCAAGGTACATGTTCAGGCAATCACGCTGGCCTCATAGATCTCTTCTTTTTTCCAAGTACTAGGTAGTAGTACCCGAGTCGCATGCTTGGCTGCAGGGTATGCCAGGGCATACCGGGCATACCCCATGGCTCCGCCACTGGGGTCAATGCATTGCAAATGCAATCATGGTTCAGGGTTTGACTTTTCTTTCTATAAAAGAGGCACAATTTGATAGGTAGTACCCTTCCCATATTCATTTTCATATTTTCAAAATAAATACGGATGTTGTCGGATACAAATGCATATGCTATCGAATACAAATGGGATGTTTTCTCATTTCAGAACAGAAACAAATATAACGAAACAAGACTCGTGTCGTTCACTACTGCAAGTGTGATAAATAGAGCTACATAATACCGTAAAGTTTTTTTTTTGGCAGCTAGGCACCATTTATCCCTTTAAAAGAAATCACACTTTTATGTTCCAAAAAATTATAGGAAACGTATTAAGATACAACTACATATTTTCTTAGATATGTGCTAAATTTCGTTTAAAAATAAGTTATATTTTAGGCTACACACAAAGACAAATTAGGATTAACATAAGAGATTTTTACTATACTTCATATAGACAGAAATTTGTTGTTTTCTGTAGCCCAAAAAAGAATTAATGATTTTTTTGGAACTCAAAACTACCAAATTTTAATTTCATTTAAAAAGGGATCGCTGGTGCCGAGGTGTACCAAATCTCCTCGCTGTATAATACACACTAGTTTAAAATTCAATCACACGAAGATACGTTCAACCACTTTTTTACTCTTTTGACAATTTATATTGTTTATATCCGACTTGTGCAAAATAATAATATTTTTAAAGATATTTTCCTCAACGTTAAATAACCATCCTAAGGATGGCAATTTTACCCGTGGGTTCCGTACCCACATGGTAGGATATGTACATATTTTTATATCCATGGGTAGTATCTATACCCTACCCGTGAAGTCACGAGTAGGGCACGGGATAAGTAACCTCATACCCATACAATGTCCGTTTATATACCTGCAACATTAATTCTCGTGTAATTGTAAACCTATTAAAGGTTTCGTCAAATTTGTATTTGAGTTGAGATAATTCTCATGTACACAAATATATATTATTAATATTTTTATTTTATCAACATGTTATCGATGGATGTAAAATTATGTATAACATGTGTACTATTTGATCTA
This sequence comes from Poa annua, assembly GCA_026929855.1. NCBI lineage: Eukaryota > Viridiplantae > Streptophyta > Magnoliopsida > Poales > Poaceae > Poa > Poa annua. Next base: position 15,877,303 of record CM049427.1, read on the forward strand.
CCTGTTGGGTACCTAACGTGTATGTGTACATTTCAGGTATGGGTATGGGTAATGTTTCATATCATGGGTTCATGTATGGCTAGAGTTTACCCATGACTACACGGTATGGGTATGGTATTGCTCTACCCAATTTATACCCTACTCATTGTCATCCTTAAACCACCTTAAATGGAAAAAGGAAACATACTTACCCACACCTAACCTCTATGAGCACATTCGAGAGACTGGCTCAACATATATTGAAATTGACGAAGTCACCACATGCGACTCGTTGTTGACGAATACGTCACCTAACACTAACAGATTAAGGTCGGTTAAATTTTAGATTAATCCAGATAAATGCGACCACCCATGTTAATTATAAGAATTGAATATGGATTAGCGGTGGAACCAACCAGCTGAGCAGGCTTAGTTCGCGGCAACTATGGCTCTTTTGAACATGACATTAAACTATTTCAACGCAAAGCGACAGGATGTGGGTTTTGCTTCACCTCTAAGCGGAAGGCAAAAATACACACGCGCTCTAGAAAAAAAAAACAGAGGTTAATCTGACCCACACCGATTAAATATATTGCAGCCCAGCACTTCCTTTTCGGAGAACATATACGCTCTCCACCTCTCTACATTACTTCTCAACCGCTGCAAGGTCAGAATCCAGCAACAGGCTGATCAGCCTTGAAGGTGTAACTTCCCTTAATATACAAAGAAGGATAAAAGGTCAACAACCAGAAGCTGAGAAGCACGTAGACTGTACAGGAAAGCATATTGTTTTGCCGTGCTGAGTAGTAGTGCTTGTTCTTTGAAACTATAGATTACTAGAGTGCATTTGTATATGCGTTACTTGAATGCTTGCTTGCCCCCGAGTGATGCCTTCCCCTAATGCTCCTCGTCAATTTTCAAAAGGGAAAATAAAATGCTCTCCTTCGTACTGACAATCGGATCAAGCAAGGTACATGTTCAGGCAACCACGCTGGCCTCATATTCTGGATGTTATTCGCGTACACCACAGTGACGGGCGATTCGTTTAAAATTCAGCAACATGTGAAGCTCGACAACACCTATATATGACCTATCTCATCGATGTCCTAGTGTCCTACGCCATCGTCTCCTCGCACTCGTCCAGCTCCATGTCCGTGTAACACGACGCAGGCTTGCGCGGCAAGGCGGTCTCGAGGGCCTTTACACTTGTCCGGGTTCAGAGAGTCTGAATGAAGCTGCAGAAACACTAATCGACATGATCAATGAGCATCCGTTGAAAAACTAAACTCCAAGGATCGGGAGAGCGAGGTTTGGCGAGGCCATGGGTGGATCCGTGGATTGTTGGATCGTTTTGTTCACATAGTACACCAAACGTTTTCTGAGAGTACCGAAGTTGAATCATATAATTCATCAACAATCCGAAGGAAGGCCGCAGTCGTGATTAAGGACGGCACGCCCTGGGCTGCCTCTATAACAGCAACGGCAGAGGAAAAACTGCCGTCTCAACCCATAAGATCCACGAGACCACACGATGGCTAACCAGGAAGAACCCAGCAGTAGTGACGGATCGTGTCCTCGAGGCGATGAGGACTTTGTTTTTTTGCTTGGTAATTCATAACTTGTTGCAACGGCATTGGCAAACGGGGGTGGCAGCATAGTACGAGTAAAGAGTCTTATTTTTCAGAACGAAAATTCAAGGACTGACTTTAATTGTTTATGTCTGACAGTGACCTTGTTAACAACATTGTTTTGTGGATGAGAACTTTCTTAAAGGTGAAAATCTAAGATCTATGATTGGACGGCGATGATTGTGCACTGTTTTCTTGTTAGAGGTGTGGTTTTGAAAATTTTAGATTCAGGGTGTTGTCTTTATAGTGGTTTGTGTTGTAGCAGTAAGGAATCGATCACTATAGTGAGATGTTTTTTTCTCCTTTTGTTGTAGAGTTATGTGCATCCCTAGGACATATATCCTTTTTGTTGTAGCGGGATCATTAGAACATTTTGTTATTGCATACTAATATATTCCATTTGTCAAAAAAAAACGCGTTATTTCAGTGGCCTGCTTGCCTCGAGTGAAGCTCCACTTCAATTTTGTAAAGGAGAAAAGTGCTCCCCTTCTAAATGACAATCTAATCAAGCAAGGTACCATGTTTAGTCAAGCACTCGCCTCATATTTTGATGTCATTGGCGTACATGTGAAGTTCAAAATAGCATGTTATGTTGGCGTACACTCCCTTCTGAGCCCGGCGAAGTCTTTGTGACAATCGATCACACGTCAAACATGATGTCGGCTCATTAACAGCCAACAAGTAATAAACGTTTCACTGTCACACCAAGTCAATCGAGAAGGAAAACAGATTTTCTGGACGATCTGACATCGTTAAGTTAAGTACATTGGCCCCATCGTAAGGCGCCAAGTTGGAAAACTTCAGTGAGTCTGGGAGCTTCCCCTTCATGAATGGCCTCTAGTACATGGGCATGCCCTCATCCTTGATCGCCTTGAACGAATCTGAAGAAACACATGATTAAGGATCATCAGTCGAGTAACTAAACTGAACGTCAAGTTGATTCAGGCAAAGGTCTCCCACTTACCAGGCTTGACAAGTACGACAGGGTTGGACTTGATGAGCAGCTGCCTGCCGTCCAAATGAGTCATGATATTCTGAAAGCCGCACAGCGCTCGGTGAAGGTCAGTAGTGTGCTCATGGAAGAGGTCTCACCCTTCCTCTTGAAAAGGCGGTCAGCATAACAGCGAAAGAAACACAAAACCAGTCTGGTTCAGTCGCCTGCCATGATTTACAGAACGAGATTCAGGTATCAATCCATCCAAGGGTCCAATTATTTCGGAGGTACATCCAAGTTAGAAACAAATATCAGTGTTCTAAGAACAGAAAAACAAATGCACAATCAACCCTTCAGTTTGTATAGGCCGCCAATTTACAACTCTTAGGAAACACCACCAGACTTGGGAGGGGGCGCGGCAAAATCTGCGGGCTTCGACATCACCACCTTGTGCTTGTACGTCCGGTACCAGTACTCGGCCGCCTCGTCGACGGTCCGGTAGGTCCAGATGTGCGGCCTGGCCTTCTCGCGGGCAATGAGGATCTCCTCCACCTCTGCTTTCCGCTTCGTCTTGAGCGTGAGGCAGTCGATGAGATCCCCCCACTTCCCGAAGCAGCTGTCAAAGTCACTGTGGCGGTAGTAGTGCTGCATCTGGTGCCACGGCGAGTAGCAGAACCACAGCATGTCGAAGCACTTTATGCAGTCCAGACGCGGCGGAGGCGGGCCACCGCTCCCGGCGCTGTCCGTGTGGGGCTTCTCTTCGGGCACCATGCCGGCGCTGGTCGTCTTGGGCATCTCTTCAGGATCCATGCTTATAAACGCCTACCAAGAACACGATTTAGATGTGAAATTTACACTCTTTGCTAGAACCACGAGAAAACAACAGAAAAACTAGGATGCCTAGGTTGGAAGAAAATGAAGTACTTCCGAACCATCAGTATATTAGGTCAAACAGAATGAACTAATGGGAGATGAGATCTCAGATCTGGGAGAAAATGTATGAATTACTAAGGCCTGTGCAAGAACCCAACCATCGGTACATGTGTTTTGTACAGCCTTCTGGGAGACTGAGTGTAAATAATTTTCTCCCAGATCTAACTACTGCTAACACTATTACACATTCAGAACGATTTACTTTATATGTTACCTAGCTACTGCTCCTACATCAGTAACAAATCAACCATAGAAAGCTCCAAACGAATTGCCCAATCAATAAATAAGCATCTAAAATCATCATCAATTATAGTTTCTAGAATGTGAATAGCTTATGTTAAGTTGTTCAATCAATAAACATCTACAAACATCAACTGTAGTTTCCAGACATGTGGACAGTTACAAAAACAAATGTATAAGGACAATTTCATAGACTCATAGTGAATGAGTACACCATATGTGTTGATGGCAGGAGAAGGTTCACATCTGGCTGGGACTCATTCCCTTCATCGAACAACCTTTCAGCAAGCCAGCTTGTCTTGATTTTCTTCAAGAAGAACAGAGCCCAACCTGTTAGCATGGTTTTCCATGTTTTGTAGGCGGTACCGGTTGTTGCTTTCATTATCCTTAAAGACTGATGTAGTCGTCTCGTGAGACATTTGTTTCTGCCTGCTTTTTTAAAGTTTGTGGATTGTCTAAGTTATGTATCATTTTTTAATCAGTGTCATTTTATTGCATTTTCTAAGCTGGTAGATGTTATCCAGAATTTGGGTGTGATTTTGTTTGGGTGGGGTAACTCCGCCTACCATACTTTTCTAAGCTGGTACCCGGTTCCAAGCCCGGATAAAGGAGGAGGACCCTTTTTTTCTTCTTAGTGTTTTATGTCTTTTTTGCATCGTCGATTTTGCCCCTAAGAAACTCTCTGTTTTTTTAGCTTTTGTCTATGTGTTTCAGTATCATAGTTCGATTTACTTTTTCATTAGGCTGTTAATTTCCAATGGACGCGAGATGAGAGACTTTTTTGGGAATGGCTTTGTGTTGTGCTAGTGACATGACGGGTAAAACGCTCCAGTTGGCTTTGCTGACTCGAGAAGGGGAAAGGCTCCATTTGCATTTAGGAAGACCAACTATCTATGATTTTTGATTTTGAGTCAATTTTGTAGTGGCTCATTTCATTGAGATGATATCTAGGAGTTCTTCTTTTTTGTCATCAGTGCATCTCTGTATTTTTTGCTTTGTTGTCATTGTCTATATTTTGCCTAGATTATTTTTTCATAGTCTCAGCTTTGTCAGGTTGTCCAACAAGAACAGGAAAACAATATGTTCTGAAGATACAGCGGTATATATGCATGTGTGATGTTGATGTGTGTCTCTTATTCATAAGACTAGGCCCTCCCATCCCGACGCATGATTATATTCAGTTCTCTCTCTCTTACTCTGTTATATTCATTGCTAATAACAGTCACAGATGTTGCACATATGTTCTGAAGGTACAGCGGTTTCCTTGTTCTTTTTCTTCTCTAGAGTTCCTGATTTGCACCATGATTGTTTAGGAGCAGCATTTTTTGTATCCTCTTTTTCAACTAGTTGTCTTCAATGGCAATTTTTTGTTCTACTGTTTTACATGGAAGTGTTCCGATGATTATCGGTAGAGAAACGCAAAGATAAAGACGCATTTTCATTGGATACCAATGTTCAGTGTTAGGCTGTCCCAAAATGATTTGAGCTTAGTCTATTTCCTGGTTCTGTCCTATCATGTTAGAGTAAGTAATGGGCCTGGGCCCATTAGTCTTAAGGGTTTACTTAGGGGTCAAGTAAGCCTTGCTTGGGAGTCAAGGAAACCCCTCTATATAAGGAGGGGAGATGTATCAATCTAATCAAGCAAGAATTCAGAGGAAAACCCTCCCTCTTGCCCGGCCGTGGGACAGGATCCCCGCGGCCGGCGATCCAGCGCGCCCTCAGCTCTCTCCCTTCCCCCTCAAACCCTAGCAACCATAACATCTGGTATCAGAGCGCTTTGGTTCGATGACTTCCCTCGGCCTCCCCACCACCACCGCCCCCACCACCACCGCCGCCGCCTATACTGGCGCGGCCACCATCACCTCCCAGCAGCTGCCGCAGGGGCAGCAGCCGCCGGCGTGGGACGCCGCCGCCCACGCACCACTGGCGACCGTTACGCCGCTCGACCTCTCTCTGATCGAGGCGCTGCAGGCCCTTCGCTTGGAGATCGCGGAGCTGCGAGCGGCCCTGCACCCACCGTCCCCGCCACCGACAGCCGCGCCGTTTGCCCCACCTCGACATCCAGTCTGGGAGAAGATCGATGCGGTGGCGGCTTGGGCGTCGCAGCACAAGCGGTCGCCACCGGCGCCGACCCCCGCACAGCCATCGCTGCCGCGCTCGGCCGCGGCCACGGCGCCGGTCACCACGGCGCCGCCGTCCTCGACTGCTGCCCACCACGTGTCAGCGGCGGTGAGACTGAAGGCTGCTGCGCGCGGCCTCCTAGCGCGTCGGCATGTGCGGGAGATGCGTGATTTCCAGCTGCAGCGCCTCCAAGTTGCGCTTCACGGCGCACGGGACCTCGTTCTCGTCCGCTGTGTGGGAGATCTTGGGCACTCGATTTTCCCCACGGGCGGCGGGCACGCTGTTTTCTCCGCGGGCAGCGACCTCCACGTCTACGACATCGACAGTCAGCCAGCTAGGAGAAGACATGGTGTCACAGACGGGAGCGCACCGCGTAGTGCCACGGCATTCCGCCGCCGGCCGCCGCGAGGGCTCCCTTGGTCCCGATGGCGTCCTTGGGATCCAGGGGGCTGCGCACGCACAATTTCGGCGCGTGGAGGATTCTTGCCACATCGTTCGGAGTAAAAAATAAAGAGTCGGAGTCTCATTCGGGTTAACTTATTTCAGGTCCATCCACTAAGCCGAGATGTAAAAGGCTTAGGTCGATATAAGAGTCGGAGTCTTGTTAGGTTGCAGCTCGAGGACGAGCTGCGTGTCCAGGTGGGATGTAGTGTTAGAGTAAGTAATGGGCCTGGGCCCATTAGTCTTAAGGGTTTACTTAGGGGTCAAGTAAGCCTTGCTTGGGAGTCAAGGAAACCCCTCTATATAAAGAGGGGAGATGTATCAATCTAATCAAGCAAGAATTCAGAGGAAAACCCTCCCTCTTGCCCGGCCATGGGACAGGATCCCCGCGGCCGGCGATCCAGCGCGCCCTCAGCTCTCTCTCCCTTCCCCCTCAAACCTTAGCAACCATAACATATCACCTATTCATTTTTTTCAAACAGAGATGCTAGCTAGCTTCTTTTGCAACTGTAATCCATGAATTTAAAACTCTGGCTTTTCTTTTTTGATTTCTCTGAAATGGTTTTTTTTATAGTTTCTCTAAGTTTATTTTCTCTTCTCTTTGGTTTTTTTTCTATTTTTTTAATGTGTTATGTACTGCCATGCATTTTTACGAATTTTCATACATATAAGAACTGTTCATACTCTATGCATAAAACATGTACATGCATCAAAAGGTACATAGAGTCGTGGGGTGAAGCTAGTATAATCATGATTCTAGTTCTGGGCCGGATTGTAGGCCTAAAGAAGTTTATAGAACATGGAAGAAATAAGACCCGCATTAATATCGGTATCATATTTAACAACTATGCACTCGACTAAGCAATAACTTTAGCTGAGACTTAGCAAAATCGTTAATTTGTTGTCAGGATCCCTTGATAAGTACATACACTTTCTCCAAGTTGTTACTTTCCAGCTGTTTTCCACACTTCCCAAGGTTTCTGGTGTATTCATTGAGTTGTTCAACATCTTATATGTATTCATTATATCCGAGTCGGTTCTGGAGCAACATTCAAAATATAAGAAATTGTATTTGTGTTGATTTTACTTATATATATATTGGATGTCATACATCGGGGTTAATATTATAGAATGTGCACGTAGTTGTATTCAACCTTAGTTCTAAGATTTTAGAAACTCTGGACAAATCTAAAAGTCTAGAGCCCAGACCCCTTAAATTTTAGATGGGAGACTCAAAGAGTCCGAATTTGAATTAATAAAGCATTAAGTAGGCAACATGGTTCAAAAAAGTTTACAACACACATGATAACGAAAATACATGAACATCAAGGGCTCCAAAGGACCAAAGTTCAGGACAAAGATAAGCCACATGAGGCAAATGAACTAGACAATACTAGTAATCAACTAACTAGTTTCTCGGTCCGACGCATGGATACAAATGCGGCTAATCGTGTCCTCTAGCTTTTTACACACGAAAAGTATGAGCCAAAAAGGTATTCAAACTCATCTACCTCCAGAATGGTACTTCTGATCACAGTTGGAGCCTTCGGCCCATATTGGTACGGTGTCGCCCTGATTAAACATGCTTAGCTTTATCTTTTCCCTGCGTGCATGCCATATTGACTGACAAAGGCTCTGTATCGAGAACCGCGAATCCGTGTTGGTTGTCCCGACTTCTTTTTGATGTCAAAATAAAACTCATGCCCATCATGTAGCACACATGGATCGTATTAACAGTACCATGTTTGAACGATTTCCTAACATGGCACGGGACAGTCAAGAATGAAAACAAAAAATCATACTATAAAAAAATCTAAAAAAGAAAATCTTGAGAACCAAGAAATCTGAAAAACAAAAAGGGCTTTCGTGTACTTACATAGAATTTTTTTTACATCATTTATGAGATACACATGTAATGGGTTACACAAGCTCATATGTACTCCACATTGACCCTCGGTTAATCCACATCTAGCACATGACATCCTCAGTTTGGGCAAGCTTATAGGGATGTTACAAAAAGAAAGAGAACAAAAGAAAGAGGATGATTTCTCGGTATGAGAGGTGGCACTAAATTTATAGGCCCCACACCCCTTGACATACATATTCTATTTTAAGAGTGCTTTTCATTGCTATGTTGGTGGGGTGGGGGGCCTATAAATTAGCTGTCACCTCTCACACCGAGGAATCATCACTCTTTCTTGTGTTCTCTTTCTTTTTGTAACATCCCTACAAGCTTGCCCAAACTGAGGATAACATGTGCTAGGTGCGGATCAACCGAGGGTCAATGTGGAGTACATATGAGTTTGCGTAACCCATTTCATGTGTATCTCACCAATGATGTCGAAAATTTCTATGTAAATACACGAAAGCCCTCTTTGTTTTTCAGATTTCTTGGTTCTCAGGGTTTATTTTTTATTTTTTATAGTTTGATTTTTTGTTTTCTTTCTAGCTTGTCCCGTGCCATGTTAGGAATTCGTTCAATCAAGGGACGAGTAATATGATTCATGTTGTGGTACATGATGAGCATGAGTTTTATTTTGACATAAAAAAGAAATCGGGATCAGGGCGACACCGTACCAATATGAGCTGAAGGTTCCAACGGTGATCGGAAGTACCATTCTCGAGGTATATGAGTTTGAATACCCTTTTTTGGCTCCTCTAGCTTTTTACACACGAAAAGTATGAGGAATGTTAAACAAAGGTGGACTAAATGAAGGTTAGAAGGCCGCTCCCAATCCTAATCATTCAAAAGGATTCACCCAATTCTCCCGACCTTCAACCATCAGCCACGCATCCCACAGTTGCATTCCCTAGACTAATCAAATTGTACACTCCGCCTCCACCCAGCCAGAATCCACCATACCCAATAGACAAGTCACAGTCCCCTCCAAACTCACCGCCAGAAAAGTTTGGGGCGAAAGCTAGAAAGATCAACCGGCGCTCACCTTCTCGGGGTCACGACGGTAGCTGGTGAGTTGGCTGGGATAGGAAAATAAATCCTGCCGCAATGATGCACTTTGGCAGCTATTGTTATGGTCGGTTTGACCTATACCCGCAAGAAGCCCACTAGTGGCTAGATATGGGCTTCGCCCAAGTAAATTAGGGTTTGAGGAGGCCGTCCTCCTATATAAACACATGTACCCCTTTGAGATTAATCAGACAAATATTCAGTATCATACTGTCTCGTCTCCTGAAGGGAGACGGGAGACCTAACAGCCAACCAGCCTCCAACCCTAGCCGCACCGCGCCTCCTCCCTCCTCCTCGCGACGGCGGCCAGCCCCCGGCGCCCACGCCTCCAGCCGCTCCGCCCTCACTTCCATCCCTACAACCTCCGCCCTAGATCCGGTAGAACCCTAGCCTCTACCACTTTGGTATCAGATTGCCTAGGTCTCATGGATTCCAACGGCCCCAACATCGACACCACCTCCGCCGCCGACACCCCCGCCATGCTCGGCGCATCCGCGCCGCCGGACACCGTCGCCGCCACCAGCGGCCAGGGAGCCGCCGCCCCTGCCGCGGCCCTCGCCCTCCTGCCCGCGACGCTGGCGGACATCGCCGACAGCCTCCGCGCCCTCCGCCTCGACTTCGCCGAGATGAGAGCGGGCCAGCACCCGCCCTCACAGACCGGACCGCCCGCGCCCGCCGATCAGCCACCAGCGGCAGCCGCCAGCAAGGGGCACACCACCGTCCAGTGGCCAGCGTCGCCCTCGCCGCTGCCTGCCTGGCTCGACGGCCCGCCCATCTACACCGAGGCGGCAGCCCAGCCGACGGTCCCGCGGGTCGCCCCCACCTTCGGCGGCCCAGGGGGTTTAGCGGCCCCCCTCTCAGCCAGCGCATCCTTCACCCCCGGCCGCCAGGAGGGCGTCTACGGGGTCACGCCGATGGCGCAACAGCCCCCTCGCTTCACCAAGCTGGACTTCACCACCTACGACGACGCCACCGACCCCCTGAACTGGCTGAACCAGTGCGAGCAGTTCTTTCGGGGGCAGCGGACGCTCAGCGCCGACCGCACGTGGATCGCCTCATATCACCTCCGAGGCGCCGCGCAAACATGGTACTACGCCCTCGAACAGGACGAAGGCGGGATGCCCGCATGGGAGCGTTTCCACGCATTGTGTCTGCAGCGGTTTGGGCCGACCCTCCGCGGCAGCCGCCTCGCCGAGCTGGGACGCCTCGCCTTCACCACCACGGTCCAGGACTTCGCCGAGCGTTTCCAGGCACTCGCCTGCCATGCCCCGGGCGTCTCCGCACGACAGCGCGCCGATCTCTTCGTCGGTGGCCTCCCTGACCACATCCGCGTCGACGTCGAGATGCGCGAGCCAACCGACCTCCAGACGGCCATGTACTATGCGCGCGCGTACGAGCAGCGCGCTATCGCCATGCAGCAGGTTCAGGCGCAACGGAACAGCGCCAGGCCCTTCTCCCGGCCCGCCCCAGCGCCTACGGTGCCGCCTCGCCCGGCGCCCGCTGCCGCGCCCGCGGGTCCCGCCGCTCCGACCGGCCCCGTCGCTCCGACCCGCCATTACAAGCGGCTGACACATGCTGAGCAGCTCGACAGGCGCCGCAAGGGGCTGTGCTTCAACTGTGACGAACAGTATGCGCCAGGCCACACCTGCGCTCGCCTCTTCTACCTGGAGACGGTCGACGACGCCGACGTGGAGGACCTCACCGCCGAGCTCGCAGCCGCCACCGTCACGGACGCCGGTGTCATGACCTATGGCCTGGTCGACGCCACGGCCTTCGTCGTCTCTCTTCATGCTATGGCGGGCATCAAGACGGCGAAGACAATGATGCTGCCGGTGACGATCAACGGGAAGCGGCTCACTGCGCTGGTGGACACGGGCTCGACGCACAACTTCCTGTCCAACACCGCCATGCGCCGCCTCGCCATACAGCCGGCAGGCTCGGAGACATACAGCGTCACCGTCGCCAACGGGGACCGCCTTACGTGTCAGGGCGTGGCGCGCCAGGTGCCCGTGCTCGTGGGCGACGAGCCTTTCTCCATCGACTGCGTCGGCATAGACTTGGGCTGCTACGACTTCATCCTCGGCCTCGACTTCTTGAGCACATTGGGCCCCATCTTGTGGGACCTCGACGTGCTGTCCCTCATCTTCTGGCGCGAGGGCGGCCGCCGGGTTCACTGGACGGGCTTGGGCAGCACGGGCGCGTCGCCGCGGCTTGACCTGATGGCCGCCGCGCTGGACGAGGCGCACCCACTCCTGGCCGACCTACTGCAGCAGCACGACGACATCTTCGCCGAGCCACAGGGCCTACCACCTTCGCGGCCCTGTGACCACCGCATCCACTTGCTGCCGAACACGGCCCCCGTCGCTGTGCGGCCGTACCGGTACCCCCAGCTGCAGAAGGACGAGCTTGAGCGCCAGGTGGCGGTCATGCTAGCGCAGGGCATCATTCGCATCTCAACGTCACCGTTCTGCGCCCCCGTGCTCCTGGTGCGCAAGGCCGACGACACGTGGCGTTTCTGCATCGACTTCCGCGCCCTCAACATCGTCACGTCCAAGGACAAGTTCCCCATCCCGGTCGTGGAGGAGCTCCTGGACGAGCTGCATGGCGCGCGCTTCTTCACCAAGCTCGACTTGCGCTCAGGCTATCATCAGGTGCGTATGCACCCGGACGACATCGCCAAGACGGCGTTCCGCACTCACCATGGCCACTACGAGTTCTTGGTGATGCCTTTCGGCCTCTCCAACGCGCCGGCGACCTTCCAGGCCCTGATGAATGATGTGCTCAGCCCCTACTTACGCCGCTTTGTGCTTGTTTTCTTTGATGATATTTTGATCTACAGCGCATCCTGGGCGGAGCACTTGCAGCACGTGGCCATCATCTTCAACGAGCTTCGAGCGCATCGCCTTCATCTCAAGCGCTCGAAGTGCTCGTTTGGCACGACCTCCGTCGCATACTTGGGCCACGTCATCTCCGCCGACGGAGTCGCCATGGACGCGGACAAGGTCGCCGCCGTCGCCGCGTGGCCGACGCCCCAGTCCGCGCGCGCCCTCCGCAGCTTTTTGGGCCTCGCGGGATACTACCGGCGCTACATCCAGGACTTCGGCATCATCGCCGCACCCCTCACACGTCTGCTTCGCCGCGACGCCTTCACTTGGGACGAGGAGGCGGCCACGGCCTTCGCTGCCCTGCAGCGGGCACTCACGACGGGCCATGCTCTACAGATGCCAGACTTCGCCGAGCCGGCATCGTCAGTGACCGTGATCCGGTGTTCACGGGCCACGTCTGGAGGGACCTTTTTGGGCTGGCGGGCGTCAAACTCCGCATGAGCACGGCGTTTCATCCTCAGACGGACGGGCAGTCCGAGGTCGTCAACAAGATCATCGCCATGTACCTGCGCTGCATCACCGGAGATCGTCCACGAGCTTGGGTGGACTGGCTGGCGTGGGCCGAGTACTGCTACAACACGTCTTACCACTCCGCGTTGCACGCTACTCCCTTTGAGGTGGTCTACGTGAGGCCTCCGCCGGCGATGCTTCCTTATGCGGCGGGCACGGCACGTACTGAGACGGCGGACGAGATGTTGCGTACCCGCGACGAGATACTGGCTGAGGCGCGCCAGCGACTTCTTCAGGCTCAGCAGCCGGCCAGGAAGTACTATGATGCACACCATCGCGAGGCGGAGTTTGCGGTGGGCGACTGGGTCTGGTTACGCCTTCTTCACCGGACGACTCAGTCCTTGGACCTGCGCTCCAGGCGCAAGTTAGGGCCTCGTTATGCCGGTCCCTTTCGTGTGTTGGAGCGCATCGGCAAGCTCGCCTACCGTCTTGAGCTGCCAGAGGGCTCGCGCCTCCATGACGTCTTCAACGTCGGCCTACTGAAGGCCTATCGTCGCGACCCTCCGACTACACCGCCGGTTCTTCCACCTACTTCGGATGGTCGTCTTGAGCCTGCACCGGCAAGTGTGGCGCGCGTGCTGAAGGCCCAGCAGCGACGAGGGATCTGGCACGTCTTGGTGCATTGGACGGGCATGCCAAAGGACGAGGCGACGTGGGAGAAGCTTGAAGATCTTTGCCAGCAGTTTCCAGAGGTTCAGCTCGAGGACGAGTTGTTTGAGAAGGCGGGGAGAGATGTTATGGTCGGTTTGACCTATACCCGCAAGAAGCCCACTAGTGGCTAGATATGGGCTTAGCCAAAGTAAATTAGGGGCTTAGCCCAAGTAAATTAGGGTTTGAGGAGGCCGTCCTCCTATATAAACACATGTACCCCTTTGAGATTAATCAGACAAATATTCAGTATCATACTGTCTCGTCTCCTGAAGGGAGACGGGAGACCTAACAGCCCACCAGCCTCCAACCCTAGCCGCACCACGCCTCCTCCCTCCTCCTCGCGACGGCGGCCAGCCGCCGGCGCCCACGCCTCCAGCCGCTCCGCCCTCACTTCCATCCCTACAACCTCCGCCCTAGATCCGGTAGAACCCTAGCCTCTACCAGCTATCAACAGAGGCATGCCGTCAACGACTAGTGCACACACATATGCAGCAACATGAAAATCAACACGAACGAAGCAGCGGCTCTCAAGCATGACTGGACTGAAACTAATGGTCCCTTGATCGGACCACACATATCCAGACCACATGAACATACTGCTGCTAACAGCTACCACTAGGCGCGATAAAGAAATCTCGGTACCAAGCACACACAACCAATGCAACCAAAACAGGGAATTTGCAGTCTTAAAATAAATTATCTGCAACCTTATGTGCTACTACAACAGACAAGAAGTGTTAAAGCGTTCATATCGTGCGCGTCTGCAAGAGCGGCGGGATAAAGAATGGGCCGACGTCGACCACTGTTACGATGCCCCTCGAGGAGGTCAACCTGGACACTAAACTCAGCAGATGAGTAGACAACTGTGGAGAGTGGAAGGAAGCTGGCGGTGCTGAGCCGTCGCCGGGGGGAAGAGCGGGCCGAGGCGGCCGAGGGCTGCAGAGATGCGTGCTGCCATTGACAAAAACACAGAGAGGGGGGAGGGGACATGTACCGGTGAGAAAGCAGGCGCCTGGCTACGGGGGGATACGCAGCGCTCGGCGACGGGGAGGAGGAGGAGGCGGCGGCGCTCGGCGACGGGGAAGGGGGAGGCGGCGGCGCCTTGCTCTTCTTTTCGATCCGCGAGTGAAGCCTCCAGCGTGGACAGTGGCAGTTTGCGTCGATTCGGCCGGGCTGGCCCAATCCCACCCCGGTGTACCAAACAGCTCTCTTGCGAATTTTTGGGCTTTTCATCTCCTAGATGATAATCCTTCCAAATACGGGCCCACCCCAATGGCCCTATGAGCACAATGATTTGGGAGGCAAACCTTAGTTTTTTTTTTTGAGATTTCGGTAAACCCTAGTTGACGCGTACCGTGGGAGCGAATGTCGTGAATGGGCCCGACCTACACACTGGTGACCGGATCAAACCAAGAGGAAGAAGACGAGCATGAGGGAGGAAGTGAGGATGGAGAAGGATGAAACAGAGAAGAGTGTCGGAGAGGGAGGCCGACCTCGTCGTCGACGGGGACGGTGCTGCTAGTCGTGTTGTCCCCATGCAGGCAAGGAATGGTCGAGCATCCCGTGCTGGTACGGATCCTAGGCGTCCTCTAGGTTAATGGTGTGCCCCCCCCCCCCCCCCCCCTCCCCACACGACTTGCTGAAATGTCTGTTGGCTGATGTGCGGCGGGGTTGGAGATGGGATGCTGGCGATGTGGGAGGTGGGTGCGGCGTTATGAGACCCGACGAGGGGGCTTTATATGCGCGATGAGGGAGGTGAGCGACCGCCTTCATTTGCACGGGCATATGCATTGCGTGGGAACGTCGTGACGCCGACGCGTGGACTAGCACCGACATTAATGTGATGATTGTTGGCAGGCATGCCGCCGTCTCGTCACCTCGCCTCCCTCCCTATCGCGTCGTGTGAGAAACCACCCCGATAAATGTGCGCCATTAATCGGGTGAAACAACCTCCTGCACAACTAATGAACATAGTGTCCAACTCTTTGTGAATAACTAGTGGGCCACACCTTTTGAAGGCATGTTCGAGCAATCTCCGACCCACCCAAACATGCCCCAAGTTTGAAAATCCCTTGGGTGTGCCGGACAAAAATCGCCTCGACCAGGATACTTGAGGTGTCGACCAATTTTTTTGGTCCGCACCTTTGCCATTTTGGGATGCCGGTGGAGATGCTCTTTGCAATCGTATATATTTACTTGATTCATACAAGTAAGCAAACTTAGTTTTTTTTTTGGATCACATGATTAGAAAACAATTTTTTTTGGAAAAAACACATAAGTTTGATAGGATTACATGTGTAAAACAGAGGACTAGAAAACAGAGAAAAATTACATAAATTGTCATTTCATGATACACAAAAAAAGAAAAGGTGTCTTGATCTTAAACAAACGAGTGTAAAAAAATGTTAAAGTGGATTATGTTGAAATTCCTATAAAATTAGGGTGCAGAAATTCAATTCATAACAATTTTGGAGGTGTCATTTTTTTTAATTTAAAGGAATTTCTTACAAAAAATCCTATGAGTTATAATCATCCATTTTTTAAAAATAAAAATCCTTTAATCAAAAAGGGTCTTCAACTTGTTGTCTTCAATTGCATCAAAAGCTGTTCTAGAAGGTCTGCAAGTCACGCTCACATTACACGACTAGGAAATGGTCAGAAGGAAGAACGAAATTAGGCAACGTATGGTGCTATGTTTCCTTGGGTATATAAGCTACTTGGACGATTAAGTTACTCCAGTACAAAATAATAATCACATACAGTACTAAATTGCAAATGACCAGAGAGACAAACACTGGCATCGTCGCACCTGCAACTGATTGCTGCACGATCTAAAGAAATCAACAGCTACAAAAGTCAGATTCATCAGCCCTGCCAAGAAAACTTGGCATTTCTCCAAGAAGCCGGCCATGTCGGCCGGATCACCGTCACGCCGGCGCATCACCGTCAGATCCGTGTCCTGCCGTGGGGTCAAGTCCTTCATCCCGTTCCAGAAGCCACCGCTCTACGTGGCCGTGTCCCTCGGCGGCCGCCGGGAGAAGGCCCCCGCTGACCCCGACGGCGGCGACAACCCGGACTGGGACGGCGCCGTCTTCGCGTTTGACTTCGACGGCGCGGGAGAGGGCCCACACGACGGGCTCCTCCAGTTCGAGGTGAAGGCGCAGGTGCCGCTCCTCAGCAACAAGCTTGTCGGCACGACGTGCGTGCCGGTGTCCCATCTCAGCGGTGGCGGTGGCGGTGGCACGGCGCCGCAGCGTGTGAGCTACCAGGTGCTCGCCCCCGACGGCAAGCCCAACGGCAGCCTCAGCTTCGTCTACGCCGTCACCGGCGGCGGCGTCGGGGCGTACCAGCTGCCAGCGGCGCCAAACGGCGCGCGGCCGGAGCAAGACCTCAGCTTTCCTTGCCCGCCTCCGACGCCACCGTCAAGCTCGGCGTATCCGCCTGCGGCGATGCCAAACTTCGCCCCACCCGGCAGCAGCTACCCGCCACCGCCGTCAAGTTCGGCGTACCCACCTCCGGCGACGCCAAACTTCGCCCCACCCGGCAGCAGCTACCCGCCGCCGCCGTCAAGTTCGGCGTATCCACCTCCGGCGATGCCCAACTTTGCCCCACCCGGCAGCAGCAGCTACCCGCCGCCAGCACCAGCAGCGTCAACTTCACTGTATCCGCCGCTACAAGGCATGCTGCCGCTAAGCGACTACCCTCCTCCGGCGCAAATGATGGACTCGCTGTTCCCCGCGTCAAATTCCGGTCTAAACAGCAGCTACCCACCGCCGCCGCCGCCGGTAACTGCTGCATATCCGCCAACACCTGCGTCGTCTGCATACTATCCGGTGCCTTCGACACAACACATCAGCAGCAGCTATCCGCCACCACCGCCGAGCGGATACCCACCGGAGTTCCCCGCTCCAACCAGCAGCTATCCTCCGCCACCGCCGCCGGAGTCCCGCTCAATGTTTTCAGTATTGCCAAGATCGATGCCGTCGCCGGTGCCAAGATCAGTGGATCGTGAATTGCCATCCATGGCGCCGTGGTTTCAGGACTCCGTCGTCACTTACCCGGCGTTGCCTGGGCCGCCCGGTCATTCCGGTGGCACATACTACCCTCCGTCGGGGCTACGGCATCGCGAAGATGGGGCGAGTTCGCCGTATTACTACCCTCACCCTCATCCTGGGGCTCGCTACTCGTAGGGGTAAATGTTGCAAATTACTACAGAGTACCTGAACGCGCGTTTGTTGCAGGGTCTACTCAAGTTTTATTTCAAGCTATTATAGCCTCTTTGAATTGTACGTAGGAATTTTAAAGAAATTTACTATAGTAGGACTTCAATCCTTAGAATACTTTCTTATGAATTACATTTTGGTTTAAATGAATGGTGTTAACAAAATCTTATGGATTGAATTCCTAACTGCCTCGATTTTATAGGCAACCGAATATCCACTCCAACCTCATTTTACACTCAAATAAGTAGGATCGAGTCATTTTTCATGTGTTTTTTCTACATTCTATCCAAGCGACAATTACTACATGTTTTTGTGTTTTACAATCCTCAGTTTTACGCTTAGAAACCAGTGAAATGTCTATGGTTTTCAACCCTTAAGATCCAAAGAGGCCTGTATTTTTCCTATTTGTTTACATGCAACCACCCAAATGGGGATTGGGGGCCGTTGGGTTCAACTATCACCAGGGAACAAAATGACCAGCATACATATGTGCAGATTTTTTTGTTGTTGTTTTGCGAATCTATATGTTTACAAATTAAAACAGATCGTTTGCATATGGCGCTGCCTACTGCTGCTAGCTAGTGTCCAGCAAAGATAAATCAAGATGAATTAAAATTAAAACGACAAGAACCAATTGGGAACACAGCACCCAGGGGCTGTCAAATAGAAATCGCCACGACCAACAAGATAACAAAAAACCAGAGTTCTGTATCAAATCTCCATATCTCTAACAGCCTTCCATCCAATTCCTGGGGAAGTCGGGAAACAAAGCTTTCTTCTTCGATTACCCATCATCTCGCTCGGTGTCGGCATCATCAGGATGTGATATCAAGCAGCACTGGTCCAGTACTGCCGCTGAAGCATGGTTCGTTAGCTCCAGATATCAGCGCCTACCGATCTTGTTCCTGCTGTGAACACGCTCCAGATTGCGTGTCAGGAAGTTGATCTTCAGCTCCCCGGGTTCGGCCTTTTCCATCTGGGGACTCTGATCTTTTTCTTTGAAAAATAATGGTTAGTATATCTCATAGGAGTATATCATTGTTACTCCAGGCATGTCTAGGGCAAAGCACTTTGTAACTATCCCTTGACCGACGAACGAATTGTGTCGTGATACCGCTCTCAGTTTCCAATTTGGAGAAGACTCAAGAGAGAGATTCAGACGCAAGGAGGGCAGGTAGAGCGAGATGGTTTTTCTGTCATTCAGTTCTTATCTATAATTCTAAGAACATCAGGTTCATCTTAGAACCCAAATCCTGACATCTTGTAAGAAGCACTCGCTCATACTTCTGCTGCCTGACAGAAGAATGGCAGGCATGCAATAGCAGCTAGAACTGTTTCACCAGAAACTAAAGCGCTATGGCTTATTTGCAAGAATTGGGTACTTGATGTAACAAGTAATGAACGTGTCAAATAGCAGACAAGCGAGAACGAACATAAATTTTCTGGACGACCTGTCATCCGTTATAAGGTAGTCAATGTCATATACTAATAATACTGAAAGTTACATAGTAAGGCGCCTAACTTGGAAAACTTTGAGATCAACACAGCACAGAAGCTATAGAGACAAATCCCCAACAAACACATCCACCAATCTGCCTACTGCTGGGCACATTGCACCCGCTGAGCGCCGCCGGGCATGTCCTCATCCTCATCGTAGGCCTCCTGCGCCTGCTGTTGCTGCCGCCTCCTCATTTCCTCCTCGATGTCAATGTCATATGCCATGGTCTCCTCGCACTCGTCCAGCTCCATGTCCGTGTACTGTGAAACGGGCTTGGGCGGGAGGACGGTCTCAAGGGCCTTGCACTGGTCAGGGTTCAGGGAGTCTGGGAAATCCACCGTGAAGTGGATGTAGAGCTTGCCCTTCATAAATGGCCTCTGGTACATGGGCATGCCCTCATCGTTGATCGCCTTGAATGAATCTGAAAGAAACATGACATTATCACTTAGCATTGCTGAATAACTGAACAACAACTTGGTTCAGGCAAAGCAAAAGGTTTCCCACTTACCAGGCTTGACAACTTCACCAGGGTTGGTCTTGATGAGCAGCTGCCTGCCATCTAAGTGAGTCAGAACATACTGGAAGCCACATAGGGCTTCAGTAAGGGTCAGAGTGTGCTCGTAGAAGAGGTCATCACCCTTCCTCTTGAACTTGGGGTGCTCCTTCTGCTGTAGGACGAAGATTATATCTCCAGTTACCGTATCAGGCTGCACAACAAGCAAGCAATCAGTCACACAAATAGGAAGAAACCGGTCACAGAAATAGCAAGCAATCAGTCACAGAAATAGACAGGCACTCAGTACTCGAGTTCTATGGCACATACCGCTTCATCAGCCTCACCAGGGAAGGTGATCTTCTGGCTGTGCTGCATACCCTTCTCGACCATTACCTCCAAAACCTTCTTCTCTTGCACAGTTTTCTCACCCTTGCACTGCCCACATCGATCCTTGTCACTGATGGTCTCACCAGTTCCCCTGCAGTCGTTGCAAGGCTGCTGCATTTGCTGTATCATTCCTGGTCCCAACTGGCGTATTTGCATCTTATAACCAGCTCCCTGGCAACCGGCACATTTCATGGAAGCTCCAGACTTTGAGCCCTTGCTGTAAGACATACACAGTACAGTCAGAATTTAGAGCTGGGTCGCAATATAACATGTGATATGAGGTTACAACCACAAGGCAGTAGGACTTACCCATTGCACTTGGAGCAGAGCACATTGCGTGATAGAGAAAGCTTCTTTGATGTGCCATTGTACAATTCCTCGAGGGAAACCTTTAGAGGATGAACCACATCCTCACCCCTGCGCTGTCGCCTGCCTCTGCTGCTACCGCCTGGACATGGCCATGAGTTAGGGTCACAACATTGGAGGAACAAAATGAAGAAGCAAGTTATTAAGTGTTGGACATACCTCCGAAGGGGCCACCACCGCCTGGATTGAAGAATGACTGGAAGATGTCAAATGGATCATGGCCTCCGCCTCCACCTCCCATCCCCTCCTTGAGGGCATCCTCACCATACTGATCATAGATCTCTCTCTTCTCAGGATCACTCAGAACCTCATAAGCCTGAGCTAGCTCCTTGAACTGCAGTGGCAAGCGCAATTGTTAGCTCTCCTACTAAGCCAGAAAGCAATTGTTTCAAACAAACAGATTATTGGCACAAGCATCAGTTTCAAGACAGATTGATACGAGAAATGCGAAAATCGGTAAGTTTCATAGGCAGTAGGTTGACTCATGTCAATAGGAACTACGCAAGTTGCATATCAGCAAGTATACTTTCAGTAAACCGTCACATATACTATCTGAATATAAAACACCCGATGCATTGACAACAATGGCATTGGTCAACATCGAATGAATGCTCAATTACTTAATACTGAAGCTGCTACAGCTCCTACATCGATAGCAAGTCTGACGTGTAAGGCCCCTAACGAAACTGCTCGATTAATAACAAACATCTGACATCATCAGCTGTAGTTTAACGAATGCGAACAAGGTTCTATTAAATTGTTGAATTACTACCCATCCACGAGGCATGAAATACAGTTTCAAGCATGTGAGCAATTACGAAAACAAAATAGTACTGTAGGTACGATCTCACAGATTCATACTGAACTCTAAAGAGAGGTCGTCTCGTCTAAGTGCGAACTGAAGAGCCTCTACAATCCCACTCGTCTACACAGACGCACCATACTCTCACGTCCTGAACCAACCACCAATCGAATCGAACAGCGCTGCCACGAATTCTACAGATCTGCAGACCACCTCCCTCCCTCCCTAGATCACCGTAGTACCAAATCGAAGAACAGATCGGTGAATAGGATACCTTCTCGGGGTCGCCGCCCTTGTCGGGGTGGTTCTTGATGGCGGCCTTGCGGTAGGCCTTCTTGAGGTCGTCCTGGGACGCGTCCTTGGGCACCCCCAGCACCTGGTAGTAGCGCGTGTTGTCGCTCTTCTTCGGCGCGCGCCCGAACATCTCGCCGCCTGTGGTAGATTCCGAGCTCCGCGAAAACCCTAGCTAGCTGCGTAGGTCCGGTGGTGGGGAATCGAGCGAGGTCGCCGGTGGGGATCGGGGTTTGTGGGGGAGAGGTGGAGGAGGAGGCGGTGCTAGTTATAGCGCGGGACGGGGACGGGTGGTGGGGAGTGAATACTCTGGAAGACGCCGGAGGCGTGGGAGGAGAGGCGCGCGGGCCGTCGGATCTTGATCGGGCGGTGGACGGGGGACGAGGGCCGAGCTTCTAGATGCTTCCGGTGTGTTCCGGCGAAAGGGGAGGAGTGCGATGCGGGTTCGGGTTCGGGGAAGAGGAGCGCGTGTCGTGTCGAGTTGACTCCGTTATGGAAGGTCCGACGCGGAGGGGAACTATCCATCCGGTATGGGGATTCCTCGAAAAAGCCCATGAGGCCATGGCCCGCGGCCTCTCATAGAAAGCACGGTTTCATCTCTTTTGTAAAAAGTGCTCTTTTAATCAACACAAATACTCCCTCTGGGTTTAAAAAAAAAATAAACTCCCTCGGCCCATAAATAAGTGTCTCAAGTCTCTAAAAAAGAAGATGTATCTAGATAAAAAGGGAGTATGTGCACTTAAAAAAGATAACAATAAATATGCACACAATTCTTTTACAACTAGTTTCTGAGTTCTCACTTAACACTGGCTGTCATTACAATCACACACATTGCCCTACTATAAATTTTACAAAACCATGAAACACGAAAGATTTCCTCTCCCTGTCCTTACAGACTTGATAGTTTATAGGTACAACATCAATTCTAAAACCTTCGTCCTCAAATTTATAACAGTGGATATGTCTAAAGAAGTAGCAATAGAGAGAAATGATGCATATAAATACTATAAATGCAAACTCATACCAAGAGTGAGGCTTTTAATTAAGCCAAACACAGAACTCATCCCCCTCCCCCCTAAGGACATCTCCTACGGGGTGCTCAATTCCGGACTGATTTGGTCCGAATTTTGTCCGTTTGAGCAGCCCCGGACACTGCGTGGACACGGGTCGAAACAGGTGCACCCTATGGGGGTGCTCATTTCAGACCGAACACGAGGCAAGATTGCGTAGGGGCCACAGTGTCTATTGTTTAACACTTAAAAAAAAGGAAAAAAACATATATAAACTAGCCACTGGATAAGCCAGTGGCGGCCGGTGGCCGGACTTCTACGCCGGACTACTCAAGAATGACGTAGTCCGGGTCCTAGTCGAGGTGCGCGGGCAGCCCCTGGCGGCGTGGTGGAGTATGCGGCTGCTCCGGCGGCGGCGGCGGCGGCTGGTCCGCTGGCCCGGTCCACTGCCAGCGCATGCCAACTAGTGGCATGAACCAGTCGGGGACCTTGCCGCGGTCCTCCTCCTCCTCCTCCATCGCCTGCCGCGCCTCCTGCCGCTCGATGTCCTACTGCGCGGCGACGACGGCCAGCGCGGCGGCGAGGGCCCTCTCCTCCTCCTCCGCGGCGGCGTCGTCACCGTCTTCCTCCATCTTGACGCTCGGGGGAGGTGGCGGCGCGTACCTGTTGTCGCCGCGAGGTGGGGAGGGCGGCGGGTACTGCGCTGGGCCGCTGGCGTGCCGCACCCCGAAGTAGCCCCTCCGCCGCTGGTCGTGCTCGGCATGGAACCAGGTGTCCCAGTTCCTGTTGTTGACGGCGTAGGCAGGGTCGTGGCGGAGGTCGTCCGGCAGCAGGTCGCACCGCCGGAGGATCTCCACCTCCCTCTCGAGTCCCCACTTCGGGACGGGCGGCACCGGAATCCGCTCCGGATTCAGGTGCCACCCCTCGAAGAGTTGGACGTCCGGCCATGGTACTGGATCGCGTTGTCCCAGTACCAACTTCCTCTTGCCGAGGTAAGGCCGGACGCGTTGGGGAGGTGTCGGAGGTGCGGTGGCGCGCGGTGCGGCGGCGGGCGCGGGCGGTGGCGGCAATGCTGGTGGAGCCCCTGACCGCGAGGAGCGACGAGAGCTCCCCGCCTCGTGGTCGTTGGCGCCCTTGCCGAGCCACCATCCCCCCTTCCCCATGGCGGTGGCGGCTAGGGCGGGGGGGGGGGGGGGGGGTGCGGTGCGTGGCGGTGGCGCGCGGTGCGGCGGCGGGCGCGGGCGGTGGCGGCAATGCTGGTGGAGCCCCTGACCGCGAGGAGCGACGAGAGCTCCCCGCCTCGTGGTCGTTGGCGCCCTTGCCGAGCCACCATCCCCCCTTCCCCATGGCGGTGGCGGCTAGGGCGGTGTGGGAGCAGTGTGGGGGACGGTGGGGGCGGCGGCCCCATTAAATAAGACCGGTGGGGGGATGCCAACGGTCCACGGGTCACTGACCGGTGAGGCCGGGCAGTTTGACCACGAAGAGGCGAGGGCGCGCGGGGGCGTCCGCGGCTGCTCAAACCTAGACCAAATTTGGTCCAGGTTTGAGCAGCCGCGGACACGACGCGGACAAATTAGAGAAATGAGCAGCCCCGCAGGGGCCTGGTTTTGTCCGGGCCTGCTCAAATTCGGCCTGTCCGGGGCAATTGAGCAGCCCCGTAGGAGATGTCCTAACCCCCCAACAAACACGTATTGAAACTTGCATCAACAAATATGTTAACCCAACAAACACTAGGACCCTCACAATTACCTTAGACTACCAATATATTATACGCATACAATACTACCAAACATGAGGACCCTTTTGCATAATAACATGCATTTTCCAAAATGGCATGCCCCCTGTCATAAAACAAGTCAGTATGAAGTCCACATGCGCGTTAAAGAAAGAACATCACCTTGTAATGAGCCATTGGACCTCAACAATTTTAGGAGCCTTACCGTCAAACTTAACATATCCTCTATATACGAACCCCACACATTTAGAGAGCGATCGTAAGGTTTTTTTTATAAAGAGAAACAAAAGTGTCATCAAGTGGCATATGAGGCACGTATGCCATGTAGAGAGATGTTTCTTAACTCCATTGGACTAGCACCAAGACATTTTATTAGAGTGTTTGCTACATAATAAAGTCTAATGTTGCATGTATCGTGTGAATTTGTGTAATATATGTCCAGCCTAGACATAATTATACCATTTAGATTTAGATCCTATTATAGCAAAAAAAAATGTATTGATTTGTACATAATATCTCGCCTCCAAGAGAAAGAGAGAGACGAATAAACTGTTGGATTACTAGGCACAATTTTCATGATTAATTCAACTATATTAAATATTACTACAACGACTATTAACATGTTAATCTCACAAATACTAGAAGTATTAATTAACACGAACAACAGCAATGCATCTACTAACACAGACATACTAAACCGGCACATTGACACATGATGGACGTACCAAAAAACTGTAAAGCAAGTAGTCGTAGTAGTTGTAATAATCGTAGTTGTTGTTTCCGCAGCAGCTGTCCCATTCGCCGGTGCTCGGGATGGAGTAGACGATGGCGGCGCAAGGCACGAGTTTGGTAAAACCTAGATTGGTTCGGGTGTGTTCTCAGCGCACAACGTGTCGAGCATTATATAGCGCAGCTCTTTGAAAAACCCTAACAGGTACGGAGTGGGCCAAGCCCACGTCACACACGTTTAGATCGGTACCTACGATCCGGGAGCGATCCGAACTGGTTAACCACGACGCGTCCGTCGAAACCAATTTCCTGTACTGTAAAAATAATTCCGGCTCGGCAAGATTCACGCAACCCGCGGCGCATCGTGATGAGACGGACAGTGCGTGCGTGCGAGCGGCGGAGGAGGAGGAGCGCGTGAGAGAGTCTCATGTTCTTACAAGTTTACAAAGTAGCACCACACTTCACTATATAAGCTGGTGCTACTCCTCTTCCACTAGGTATGAGACTAAACTTAGCTCCCACTCCACTCACATGTATGCCACTAAATTAGGTTTTGAGATTTCAGAATTATTTATTGTGTTGTCCCACTAATGGGATCCAAATTCTAACATAAACAATGGGAAATTTCGTCGGCCCATATCTTAATTTGTGAGCTCAACGCTAAGAAAAACATACATACAATGTAAGCAGTGTCAGAGCTTCAGCCGAGCGGCAGGGGGTGGAGATGAGATCTTGGACCACTATTGGGAGACAAATGACAAATATCACTGATTTTAGAGGGGGGAAACCAGAAACTACTATAGTTTTCAAGAATTTTTTTCTTCTGAGCTTTACATAGAGCTATCACTACATATTCTTTCAAATTCTTCATTTTCAAAGTCAACGTTCGCATCCGTGCCAAGTCATGTGTTCTGCTATAATATTACGAGCTTGAATTTGGCACCCTCCAAATTCTAAGTCCTAAAGTGAAAAGTTTTTTAATGTATACTTAAATTTTGTGTAGCTAGGTGTGAGGCCGTGAGCCTTTTTCTTTTCGAAAAAGTTTGATGGCTAGCTTGTCGTAGGCTAGGAAAGGTAACATAGCAATCACCGACCTGCGATCTCCAAAGAAACTACATAAGGAATCTCTGTCCTTTCTTTCTTGGTGGTTAGTGAATGTTGAGGTGCATTCTGTCACTGATACCATACGTTAATCACGTGGCATGTTAGTGACTCCCAACAAATGTTAAGCACGGTCGTCCGCGCTTGTTTTCTTCCATCCCTCTCACCTTTTTATATAAGCTGATTGGTGCGCTGTTCTTCATCCGCGTCACGTCAGTTTTCGGTGCTGACGCCCACGCGGATCTCCTGTTATCTTGCCGACTATACCTGAACTTTATCAGTGTACACTCTTGGAGTTTATCGGCCATATGCCTGCAGAGTGCAGTCCCATCCTCGCGAGATAAAATAATTTGAGGCGCTCCAGAAGTACAGAAGATGAACACTTTTTAGGGGTGGATACCGAGTTCAAGCGATCTCACTATTAAAAAACAAAACAAAACATATATATTTGTTTTTGAAAAATCTGATAAAATCATGCACTCAAGCGTCTAAATCTTAATGTGAAATATTTACATTTTGAGCTGCAAAAACTGACGAATATACATATCTAAATATAGTGAACAATGTGTAGTTTCAGATAAATCGCATTGTGATTTTACAAGCTTATAGTTCACATCTTTAAACATGCAGATATATTTTTTAGTTTTTTCTGAAACATAAAATGTATTTTTAGTTTTTTTAGTTTTTATAAAATAAGGGAATTACCTCGAATCAAATGACTTTATGCACTTTTTAGTCTGCTCTAGGCGAACATACCACAAAACCTCGTGTGCCCCATTTTTTTAAAGCAGCGCGCGTACACAACGATGGTACGCCACACGCTTAGGTGAACCCGTGTCCCAACCACATACTATAAAGCACATGTTGGAGATCAATTCGCGAATCTCACCAAGAGTTTTTTTTATTCAAACATTTTTCATTATAATAATAGATGATCAAATATTTAGGAACTCCTCCTATGGTGATAGTTTGATTTGTATGATTGGATCCCACAAGAATTTTCCTAAGAAATTATTTGCCTTACATCTCATCAAAATATATTTTACACTCAAATCTCTTGATAGAAATATTTTGATTTTCTCGTGACACGTAAAATATCAAGTGGTTTTGAAATGCTGGGAATCAAGGAAGCCCTATATATGTTAAGTTCACAGCCTAAGCATACATACCTTCATTTTCTTCCATTTTGGGAGTTTTTTTAATGTGATGTAGCTAAATACTTTTTGTTTTTAAACTAACATGTCAATAATATGTAATTCCATGGTTCTTAGCTCGTTCTGTTATGTGAAAAGACAAGTTGTGTAATTGCAAAATGTTACACCGTTTTGGCAAACACATTGCTACACCGATGTGGACCGTGCACATTTTGGCAACATGTGATCCTGTGTAGAACAATACAATCTAGTATGTTAGCTCCTCTTCTTAGTTCTTTTAGCGTGCAAGTCCGCAAACTGAAACATTTTGAAACTTTCATTTTCTTTAAGCCACTCCATTCGTACAGGTCTTTGCATACTTTTTTGAAATGAAACATAGTTTTTAAGATGTTCGAAACAAATAGAGCACAAGAGGTGGGAGCTGATTAAAATCCTCTGTTATAAGACTTCCACCACGCGAGGTTGGAAAAAATGTCTAGTACACTGCACATGATGACCGAGGTGGGCCTATATATACAGGTAAGCAAAATGTAGCAGACCTGCAGACGACAGTTTAAATTCTGTCGGTTGGTACGTTGCTAGTCATAAGTCATAACGTATTCGATTGTTGTAGTACCCTTTGTTCAAAAGATCTTTTTTTTTGGGTATTGTACGTAGTACTCAATGACAAAGGCTTTTATCTTCAGTCAACCAGCTTTTACAGTGGGAGTAATCAGCAACGCAGAACGATAAATGTAACGGGATCCCAGTGTACTATCGATGAACTACAGCAAGTGCGAGTACTGCACCGTCGTTCAAAGCTGCACGCTTCATAACTCGGTTTTGACGAAGCAGATCACACCCACACATCTCTGTACTGATCAGTACCACCAAAGTCCTTGGACGTTTAACACTATCAGTAGGCAGCAGCAACCATAATCAGCTTTGCCGTGGTGATGCATGTAAATAAGAGTTTTGCTGTTGCATACTTGCATTGTCTCAGGAAAAGCTTGTTTCTTAACTCGGGTTATCTCTTTCCCTTATGTTATTAATTAATTTCAATCATCGAATAGTGTTACACGTCTGTATGCATAAGATAAGGAAGTGAGGATAATAAGCAGCTACATGTAAGGGTGGAAACATAAACGGATGTGGATCGGATATTTACTCAGTTTTGAGCGGAATATCTAACAATTTCAGCGCCAAACTTGTTAAAATAAGTAGGCGAGTAAGACAAAACAATAGACCAATTTCACACAATAAGTCAAACATACACCTGTGGTGGACGGATAAATATGGTGAAAATATATCTGAATTTTTCTTAGGTTGGATTATTGACATATATGGCTAGAACTGCTGAAATTGGCGAAAGACCATTTTATTCGGACATGTGCACTCTTATATCAACATTTGCTTAAAAATCCAGTATCATATTTTGTGCCTGTACTTGTATTAGCACATGGTATTTTCGACATCCATTTCATATTAGTTTGTAAAATTTTCCACATTCCTTTTATTTTCTGGAATCAAATATCATCACATATTATGGACTATTCATTGCCATTATTCATCACTAACTACATTCATGTTTACATTCTTATCTCCACGAATTTCCCCCCAGTAAGCTACTGTCACCTACTTACCTTTTAAACCGTCGGCCTTAGGTTCCAAAAAACACGTGATCAGTCAGTCCACAATCTGAAACAAAATCCAGCACCGAACGTCAAAATAAAATAAGATACCACAGCTTTCAGTCCGAATAGTGCACCTCACTACTGCTACTAAACTAAAGTACTAATGCTAAACCCAGCAGCAGCAGCATCACCTTGTCCTAAGGCTAAACCAAGAATCTCCTCTGCAAGACGCAGAAAAAGATTCAGAGGCGCTAAGAAATTTCAGAAACGAGCAACAAGAAAGGGCTTTTGATCCCGACAAGCGGGTGCAGAAAGCAAAAACCTGAAGAAAAGCGTCCTGCTTTTCTTTCTTCCTTTGAATATTGCTTCCCGTGAAATCGTTTCGTGTATATAATTCTCGTTCCGCTCCTCCCTTCTTGGTCATACACTTCCACACAAGCAACCGAGCAGCAATAATGCGCGCAGGCACAGGAGCATCAGCGGCAGTAATGGCCGCGTGGTGCCAGTAGCAGGCAGCAGCATCAGCGGCACTGCACTGCACTGCTCATACGCTTCAGCCTCCCTTGTCCCCTTCCCCTCCCTCGCTTCACCTCAAGCCTCCGAATCTCGCGAAGCAAGCGGCACTCATTGGCCGGCAGCGGTGAGCGGCCCCGGTTCTTGGCCCCGTACCCGCCGGCGTCAGGTTGCCGCCGTGATCTGGTAACTCACTTTCGACGGTGGTATTTCTGGCCCCTTTTCCGTGAGATTGTGCAGTTTTGCGCTCTTGCTGACGGAAATCTTACGACTTTGAGGTTGTTTGCAGTGGCGGCGAGGGCAGAGGGCGAGGTGACGCGGCGCGCGATGAGGTGGCTCAAGTCGTTGGTTGGGCTGAGGAAGGCGGAGAGGCAGCAGCGGCGGCGGCGCAAGGAGGATGGCGATGCCGGGCGAATTGTACGGGCTCTACCTCTATCTACCTGCCTATGATTCCAGTGTCTCTCTTTTTGTTCTCATATCGGGGTTCCTTTCGGTCGTCAAATCCGCGGGTTAGAACCAGTGATTTCGGTTTGGTTGGTAGAACTGATGTGGGAGGATCGTATTCGTGTCAAAATTAGCAGTATTTTCCTCAATGCTTCTCTATCATTGAATTCATACTTCACTAAGAAGTCTAGGTAGCAGTTGGTACTTCGTTTATGCATTGGTTATGTAAGCTCTGGTATTGGTAGTTGCTGCAGATCTGGTGACAATATCTCAATCATATTCCCATGACAGGGTTGAATTTTCAGGGCTTAAGTCGGTCAAACTCGATTAAACTGTCAATAACTTGCTATGCATATGCACATGGACTGTGAATTTAAAAGTTGAATGGATAATAGTGTAGTATTGTTATATACCGTCCACGATGATAAGCACATGCCATGAGGATTAGATCCACTGGTTTTGCTTTGAGGTGGTTTCTGCTGCCACAGCTTTTTTAATAGAGTTCAGGCACATTTTCCTTTGCTGATGTGCTATGAGAATTTCCTTTTTTTGCTGTACGTTCTGATTTGGGAAAATTGCAGAAAAGGGACGTCGATCAGTTTCACTGCCAGGATCACGTTAGCCTTGTTGCACCGGAAGAGTTCACTGATGGAAATGGCCCGTCAGAAGGCGATTGCGACGCGCGGCCTTCATGCTCAGGACCCCGTTTCAGTACAGTTAGCGTGCCACTGCCTCAAACAGAAGAGGAGCTCAAAGAGATCTGGGCTGCCACTGTTATTCAGACTGCATATAGAGCCCTCCTGGTAATGACGTTATCTCTGACGATTTAATCATTGATTTGGTGTGTTCAACTGCTGATTGTCGATTCCCCAAAATACTAGGCTTGAGTCTCCAAGCAAAGTTGAACCTGCATCTTTATGCATAGGCTATATTAGAAGGCTTCCTATCCATTGCATATTTAAAACAGGGTTGTGCAGTCACTGGTGTACTGCATTTACTTGTCATGCCTCGTAAAATTTCACATGGGTTTGATTTGTGACAACTACTCCCTCCGTTTTTTGATACAAGATGTTTTAGCTATTGCACATGTTGTCTACATACACACAAAAATGAGTGAATATGGACACTAAAACATGTCTAGATACAAGTTTGGACATGTGAATGTGAAAAAAAGCTAAAATGTCTTATATTAAAAAACAGAGGCAGTATAATTTACAGAGCGACCAGCATTATGTGATGACTATGCAGTTTCATTATAAGTGAGAATGTCTACAGTTGGACCATCCTGTTACATGGTCCTCAAGTTTGCATATTTAGTTTCATGCTAATAGTTGGTAAACAAAAGCATTTTGTCTGAACTGGTGTAGGAGTTAACACCTAAAATTTCAGCTAATGTTATACAAATAGGTCTATGTCCATCCACATCGGTACTACGCAACAATGTTTGACGAACCATATGTTGATAGGGCTGTCAGTTGAAGTCTTAGCCAAAGCATAACATCCTACCGACTATCGCAAAAATGGCAAAAGCAAGTCTATCTTGGAAATCAAGAAATGCTGGAATAGATTGAGGAATCTGTCAAGATTGTTCGAAATGTTTATTTTTTATAAGGTACTAAGCTCTATTTAACTTCAATCTTCTTCAGGCTAGGAGAGCCCGTCGAGCTTTAAAGGGACTGGTTAGGCTTCAAGCCCTTGTAAGGGGTCACATTGTTAGAAAGCAAGCTGCCATAACACTCCGGTGTATGCAGGCTTTAGTCAGGGTACAAGCCCGTGTTAGAGCAAGGCGAGTTCGTGTGGCATTGGAAAATCAGACTGATGATCAACAAGATAATATAGAAGAGCAAACAGACGAGGCATATGTTCGAGAAATTGAGGTAAACTGCACATCAATTTGCAAAATTTGTGGTTATAACTTGTAAGACATACTGTTATATTGATATTTTTGTTATTCTGTTTGCCTTATTTGTTGACACCTTTCATAAGTTCCCGAGTTGAATTACAATTTGTGCTTTCTTTTATCAGGAAATAAATGGTAGTACATTGCTGCTATTTGGCTTGAGTTGTTAACTTCCATTATCACCTTACTTAAATGCAGGATGGGTGGTGTGATAGTCTAGGGTCCGTGGAAGATATCCAAGTAAAATTGTTGAAGAGGCAGGAAGCAGCAGCGAAGCGTGAGCGGGCCATGGCCTATGCCCTTTCTCACCAGGTAACTTTATCAGCTGTCTATGATACTAGTAACTAGTACAAACATGATGTTTGAACCGTGTAATATAAGTGAATGTTATACTGCACCAAGAATATTGACCTGAACCTCTGTGGATATTTAAGGTAATTTTGGGAGCTTTGTGCTCACTGTCTTTGTGTAATTGGCTGCACTGCACTCTAGCATGAATACTGTTGCTGCATTTCAAGTGTTTCTTTCATGAATAACATCGAAGTTATCCTTCCCTGCAAGCTAGCCTGATAATTTATCTGTTCATGTTTCCTTGCTGCTCTGCTCCTATTGATTAGCACTTATATGTAATTATAATTGTAATGTGTACTTGTGTACTCCTCCGTTCATTATATAAGATGTTTTAGGTGTTTCACATGTTGTTTAGATTCGGACTAAAATGAATGGACATCTACACTAAAACATGTCTAAATACATGTTTATACTCGTGAAAAAGCCTAAAACATCTTATATTGTGGAACGGAAGGAGTAGCTAATATGAAACCACTACTCAAAAGTAAAGAAAATATCCACGCTTGAGTGTTCCAGCTGAAGTTTCTTCTCTCCTTTTGCAGTGGCAAGCAGGTTCAAGGCAAAATGCGGCCATCACATCATCTGCACTAGACAAGAACAGCTGGAGCTGGAATTGGCTGGAGAGATGGATGGCTGTTCGTCCTTGGGAGAGTCGGTTCCTAGGCATTTACGCGGCAGATGGAATCGCTATTGATGCCGGAGTACGACATGCCGAGGCAAACACAGCCAAGGTTCCATACAGGAAACCTGTAATAAAGCAGTCTTCAAGTCTTCATACAAACTTGTTGAACCAGAAGGCCTGCCCTTCAAACTCAGAGGGCGGAACCAACCCGTCTGGTGGTTCAGCGTCAGCTAAACCCAAACGGAAGATACCGCCCAAAGAAGGTTCTGATGAAGTCTCGTCACGTCCTTCGGGACTCGGTACCCGCTGCAGCAGTAATCCCAAGGAGAGGATTGGGCATTTACATTCCCGGGCCAACAAGAGGTTCTCCTTGCCTGTGACCGGTACGTCCAAACCTTGCACCAGCTGCATCCGGTGGTGATGTGATCATTCTCCACTTTTTCACTAAGTGAACTACTTGTGGTTGGATTTCGTTTCTTCCGGACACAAGATTCTGGCATCATCATTTTGTACGGTCGTTTAAAGCTTTCAGATAGACTCACCTCACCTGCAACTAAAATTGTGCAGGTATAGAAGCTGGCAAACGCCTGACGAATAAACTCACGGCTAACCGATCCCCCAAGGCGACAGAAGACTCTCCAACGCTGGTAGGAAAGCATCGTCGTGCCGGTTCTGTGGATCTATTGCCCAAGAGAGTCGAGCTGCAGGCCTGACAAGCCATGAGGATCCCACCTATCGACAAGTTCGCAGCCAGCAAGCTGCCAGCCCTAAGCACAGCGGCGCTGAATACATCGTCAGCCAACACGGACTACAAAGATCTAGTGCGCTCTGCATCCTTGCATTTCTTGGCAACATAGACTTGCAGTCATAGTCAGACGATCATCTCGTGGGACGAGATATAGTGCTTGGATATGTACGTATGTATGTGTCGGTGCCTGAAGACCTGACATTATTATTATTTTTTGGCGGCACTGTAGGTTATTACTGAATCGATTGTAGTGTTGTACTGCTGTATCTGTAACTTTTTTGAAACATCAATGTGTTCAAAATGTCCAGAGCTATGATCACCATCAGGCAGGAAGAGACAGCAAATGTCTCCATCAGTTGACCAGATAAGTGTACACAAGAATGAGAGGGGAGGATCCAACGGAGGATAGGGCCGGCTACCTCATCCACAGAAGCCAAGAAAAACACCACAACGCCTCATGTTTCTTTTCGCACCGGACCACAGGTTTCAGGCAAGAGATATGGCGCCATCGATCCTGAACGAAACAAAGCCCCTCATCACCTTCGTTTTTCTATTAGCAGGGTGGGGTGTGAAGTAAACAGGACAAGGGAAGAGAGATGGCGCCGGCAATGGCCTCCCTGAAGAGCAGCCTCCTCCTGCCTTCTCCTCTCTCCGACTTCAGCGGCGCGGCCGTCTCCTTCTCAACTCAGGTGACTGACCACAACTACACATGAGCTTTCTTGGATCCATGATGAGATGGTCATGCTTGCTGGCATGGAAACACTGAAGGTTAATGGAGAATTTTCTGGTTGGCAGCATAGGAGAAAGTCATGGCAGCCAAGGGGGGCAAGAATGCAGGTGTCGGCGGCCGCAGACGCCAAGAACATTCTTATCATGGGGGGCACCAGGTTCATTGGTCTTTTCCTGTCTAGGAAACTCGTCAAGGAGGGACACCAGGTCAGTCAGTCTACCGATACGTTTATATACACTGATGGTTTCTTTTAGGCTAATAACTAACACAGAGGTTATGGCATGTAATTCCCTAAGGTCACTTTGTTCACCAGAGGAAAGGCACCCATTACCCAGCAGTTGCCAGGTGAATCAGATGCAGACTATGCAGAGTTCTCTTCCAAGGTATGCACGCCGTTTCCTCCTCCTATCACCTACTTGTGTGTTCTTGAATCTTTTTTTCCTCATCAGTCACCTTGTTTGTGTAACGCTGATGGTATTACAGGTGCTACATTTGAAAGGTGACAGGCAAGACTTCGACTTCGTCAAGACCAACCTGTCTGCTAAGGGCTTCGATACGGTTTACGACATTAACGGTAACCCAACACCTTTCCCCCCTTGATTTTGCATTCTACATGTGTCCGTGGTAACCCAACACCTACGATATCATACAAAAATACTAAAATAAATATTTTCAGTGACTAATGAGCTAGTACAGACTACAGATTAGTCTGCCAAACGATATACGTTATACAACTGTCTCTCCCGTTATTAGTACTAGCAAGATATCCTTACACTGCAACA
The DNA here is from genome assembly GCA_026929855.1 of Poa annua. Taxonomy (NCBI): domain Eukaryota; kingdom Viridiplantae; phylum Streptophyta; class Magnoliopsida; order Poales; family Poaceae; genus Poa; species Poa annua. Next base: position 15,912,088 of record CM049427.1, read on the forward strand.
GAACACAAATATGTAGATGGGGAGGGAAAGAGAGAGTATGTGTGACTGTAAAATGTGGGATCACCCTATCTCATTTTTTCATAAGTGGTCTAAACTATATATAGATTAGGCGTTTTCATTATCATTAGGCGGCATACTCAGGTTTCTTTTGTTACAAAGTCTCTAAAGTCAGGATTTTTGTTTGCACTTGACTCTTTCTCTAAATGCAAAGTGTCTCTTTCCCAATTAAAACTATCATCTGATATCTCCCATCAATGACAGCAATAACATCATATTGTTCTAACACCTTTCATGACGCCGTGTTTTAGGGCGCGAGGCCACGGAGGTAGCCCCCATACTAGAGGCTTTGCCGAATCTGGAACAGTAAGCTGGTTAATTGATCTGTGATACCAGACAAAAGCTACATTATCTGTAATTCCATAGTGCCCCTGATTTAGCTGACATTTTGGTACTATTTCAGGTTCATCTACTGCTCATCAGCGGGAGTGTATCTGAAATCAGACCTGCTGCCACACTGTGAGGTATGTCCATGTCACATCATGAATAAAATGTTAAGATCGTTGCGGCGGTCACTGACTCGCGCTAAGCCTGAATTTCTCCGACGATAGACTGACGCGGTGGACCCGAAAAGCCGGCACAAAGGAAAGCTGGAGACGGAGAGCCTGCTGGAGACCTCCGGCGTGAACTGGACGTCTATCAGGCCGGTGTACATCTATGGACCTCTCAACTACAACCCCGTGGAGGAATGGTTCTTCCACCGGCTCAAGGCCGGCCGCCCCATCCCCATCCCCGGCGCAGGGAACCAGATCACCCAACTCGGCCACGTCAAGGTCAGCTCATGTACATTCCTACAGGGTTTGCTGTTTCATTCTGTGGTTTGTTGCACGCATTCATGTATTCTGAATCATGTGCTTGGTTCTAAAACAGGATTTGGCGACGGCCTTCATCAAGGTCCTCGGCAACCCCAAGGCGAGCAAGCAGGTGTACAACATCTCCGGCGCCAAGTACGTCACCTTCGACGGCCTAGCACGGGCATGCGCAAAGGTGAGCAACAAGCTATCTAGTCCCGTGGTTTTTTTGCAAACTACTCTACAGTGACGGTTAATCAGTTTCTAACTAAATCTTTGTGTGTTTGGTGATTGGTATGCAGGCTGGAGGGTTTCCTGAGCCGGAGATAATCCACTACAACCCCAAGGACTTTGACTTCGGCAAGAAGAAGGCCTTCCCGTTCAGAGACCAGGTACTTCAACAACTGCTCTTCTGTCTGAAAATTTGTTACTTATGTAGTAGCTAGCTTTTGTTGCTCACTCTGCACGATGCATCATCGGCAGCATTTCTTCGCGTCGGTGGAGAAGGCCAGCAAGGACCTCGGAGTAACGCCGGAGTTCGACCTCGTCGACGGCCTCACCGACTCTTACAGCCTCGACTTCGGCCTCGGGACGTTCAGGAAGGCGGCCGACTTCACCACGGACGACATGATCCTCGGCAAGAAGCTCGCGACCGTGTGAGTCGATCCATATGAAGCGTGGACGCACCATGGCTGACTCATGACTGTGCAGGAGGATGGCGGCTATAAGCCAAACCGTGAAGCAAGGGTCTGCAGGCCCAGCTCGCGAGTATGCTATACTGGAAGGATGCGCCATCTTTTTTTTTCAACGTTTTCTTTTCTTGCTTGGTCGGCGTCGCCATTTTCTCGGTTCAACAAAGCTTGCTGCATCTGAAATATAGTGAAGAGGACAACTGCATATGTAATATTTTTGTTTGGAAGACAAACGTTTTACGTACAGAAATCATTTCAGTGCGCATGACTAAAGCTAGATACGTTCAATTCAACACCTTAACAGAGTAACTGATAAAGCATATATAAAGTTGCGCCAGGTCGCAGATCGCAACAGTTAAGAACAGATCTTCATTGTCATTCATACATCCTTATTATAATTTATATTCGTGAGATTACAATGGCGTGATCAAGTTGACATGCAAACTGAAATAATTAGTACGCCGTCCATTTCAAATTAGATTACTTCTATTTATATAAAGTATATCTATACTACATGTTATAAATCTACATATATCCAATATTAGATAAATAAAAATTAATCTAATATGGGATATATTTCTCCTGAAGCGAGTAATATCACCATGAACATAAGCTCGTAGAAATTAAGTTGCTGGCGTCATCATGATGTCATGTATTCAGTTGAACGAATCAATTGCACCTTTCGATGTATGCCTGCATGGTAGACTTATATTGGAAATTCTTGGCTACGTGATTTATTTTTCTTTTGATTTGCACGTGACCTGGTTTTACCTACCGATTAATACCATGAGTACGTATCCTGATTACCGTTTGGGGCTTTGGGCAACTGGCTTAAACCGATGGATCGTACGCTAAGAGGTTTGTACGTGTCAAAGGTGGACTCATTTGTAAATAGATTGCTTTTCACGTTTAAGCAATGGACGCGTCTGCACAGTGCCCGGGCACTGCTTTTGCGCTACGCAGTACCCACCCCCTGTCCGAACCTGAAACAGACAAAAAAGGAAATGGTCCCGCGCTTTTCAGATCGGGAAATTTCTTTCTTCCCCCGATCCCAGTGTACGCTCCCGTGGCCCCGCGCCCCCGCAGCATCACGCGCGCATCCCCTGGCGAAAAGACGAGAAACAGACAAAAAGGCTAAAAAGTACATGCGGTACGATCCCCAGGCCAAACCCTACCTACTACTTCTTCTCCTATCTCCTCTCTTCTTCCACCTCCATCAGCCGCCATTGCTTGCCCCTCCCCCCGACCTGGATCTGCTGTAGATGTATAATTAGCAGAGAAAAAACCACAAACCCCAAATCATACACCTCCTCCCCCCGCCTGCTACTTCTCAGAGCCTCCACAAGCCTTCTTATCTCCATAGGAAAACACAAGAAACTACAAGTAGAAAAGTCTCCATAGGAAGCCACATGGAGCACAAAACAGAACAGGGGATAGTAGCAGCAGGGAGCTCGCAGACCAAGTTGTGACTCTTGCTTGAGATATCCACAAGAACCTACATACCCAGCTTGAAGAAACCAACAGGTAATTAAACAGTGCACCACTTGGTTCTTGATAAACTAGGAGCACAGAAAATCACATGGTTTTCAAGTTTTTGCTAGGTTCCAGTGCACCACTTGGTTCTTGTAAAAAATGTTGGATCAACCCTTGTGATCTGGTTCTTCATAAAAGTAGAAGCACATGCAAAACCTCCAGTAACCCCCTTGATTCTACCAATATAGGCACTAACTTTGTCTTGCTACCTGAAAACATTTTTTAGCTACTTCCATGAAGTGTTGCCTGTATAAAACACAAAAAGAATTAAGCTTAAGGTCAGTTACATGGTGTAGATTAGTAAAAACAATAAAGAAAAAGCACATTGATGGAAGGAACGTAAAACAGAAAACTACTTGTATTTTTCCATGTAGACATGAGTACTGAAAACTACTTGTAATTAAATTTGTGTCTTTTCGAAAACAGGCGTGCACATGGATTGGTTTTCGAGGAATGGGATTGATTTGAACATCCCAGCAGAAGGAGCTGATAACCAGCCATTTGTGAATCTAGAGGCTGAAAAGGTTTTTGAAACTGAACCAGCAAATACAACTGTCGAAAACACAGTGCCTTCTGGTGACACTGGAGCAGAAACAGGGGGGCCAACATTGTCTAGTGATATTGATGTTGGAAGTGACGATGAAGTCCAATCTACACCTTGCAGCCAGACTAACATCCAGACGCCGTATCCTGACATGATGTTTGACAGTTGGCAAGAAGCGAAACTATACTACAACAAATATGTGAAGCGTGTTGGATTTTCTTTCAAAGCAAGTACATCGAGGCAATCAGCTGTGGACAAACAGAGGGATAAATGCTTATTCGTTTGTAACAAGAGTGGAAAGACAGAGGACATAAACGAGCAAGATGTGCCACCTGTAAGGAGTCGGAACCGGAGCCTAACTAAGAAGACAGACTGCAAAGCTCGTTTGCGGGTTAAGAGGAGAGGTGAGAAATGGCATGTCACAATGTTTGTTGAGGACCACAACCACCCTTGCATCAAAAAGTTCAGTATGAAGAGATACTTAAGGTCACATAGAGCCATCCCAAGAGAGGAGAAGGAATTAATCAAATTGCTTCATAAAGTGAACCTCTCTGCTGGCAGGGTTATGTCCATCATGTCTGAATTGTATGGGTCACTACCTAATGTACCATACATCAAGAAAGATGTAACTAACTACATGGCTACCATTAATGTGGAACACACCACCAAAGACATGAAGCTTTTGGTTGAGCAGTTCAAGCTAATGCAGCAAGATGATCCAGATTTCGTGTACAAAATACATAAGGATCATGCTAATAGTGCAGACCGTATCTTCTGGGTTGATGGGGCAGCAAGGCTTGCATACAAGACATACAGTGACTGTTTGTCGTTTGACAGCACCTACATGACTAACATGTATAAAATGCCCTTTGCGCCATTCATAGGGATAAACAGATACGGTCATTCCATTCAGCTAGGGTGCGGGTTCCTACGGCATGAAACTGTGGCTGATTTTGTTTGGCTGTATGAAGCTTTTCTTGAAGCTATGGATGGTGTTCAGCCACAAAACTTTATCACTGATCAAGACGGAGCCATGAAGAGTGCCATATTAGTAGCCTTTCCAGATACATGTCACAGGAATTGTAGGTGGCATATCATGCAGAATGCACAAAGTGTCTTGGGAAACTTCTTGTCAAAACTAGAGGAACTACGTCGAGAGCTGAATGAAACAATTGATCACAGCATGACAGTTGATGAGTTTGAGACGAGATGGACAGAAATGATTGTTAAGCACAATGTTGGAGACAACAAACATTTGGCTGATATGTATGATCTACGCTCAACTTTTGTTCCAGCTTACTTCAAGGACCGCTTCTTTCCGTTTCTTCAAACTACTGCGCGCAGTGAGGGTTTCAATGCAGTGTTGAAGAATTATGTAACTCCAAACAATAGTATCACCCATTTCTTCCAGCAGTACCTTAAACTACAGGAGAAGATAGAAGTTGCAGATGATCTAGCTGAATTTGAGATTGAAGATAAGGTACTTAGGGTCTGGTCAGACTACCCTATGGAGAAGCAAGCACTGGAGATATATACACGTGACATTTATTTGCGTTTCCGTGCAGAGCTTTGGAAAATTACATCTTACAATGCAAATCATGTTGGTGGGCAATTCTTTGATCTCGTTCCAATTCGAGTTTCTGTTTTTGGGTATGGAAGGAGGAGTTACAGATGAAAGAACATTTCTTAATCCCTAGTGTTTTGTGTGTTAGTTAACAATACCAATGATATACTAATCCTATTGCTAAGTATTTCAGTTTGGGTGAAATTCATATCACAAATCTTAAAGCCAAATTGTAGAGAAAAAGAGTTTCTGGAATTCTTCAGGGACTCGGATATTCCGGTCCCCCAACCGGATATTCCGAGTCAACCCCAGATTTTGGCTAAATCAAGATTCAGAAGTGGCACTGACTCCAATCGGAAATTCAGCTCGAAAATTTCAAGGACTCGGATATTCCGAGTCAACCGAAGAAAATCGACTAAGTCAAGTTCAGAATTGGTTCCGATCTCAACCGGAAATTCAGCCCGGATATTTTCAAAGGCCCGGATATTCCGGGGCACCGGAATTTCCGGTGCAACTTATACCGGAATTTCCGGGTGACCAAGACAGCCAACGGCCAGATTTTGAGGGGGAGTATAAATACCCCCTCACTCACTCAAGAACATTTGAGCTCTCAGACTTTCTCTCTCCTACTATTCTAGAAAGCTCAATTCATCAAGATCTCCCAATCCCCCCACCCAAATTCATAGATCTTTGGAGGATTGGAGGAGAAGGCCCAGATCTACATCGTCACCGAAGGGATCTTCATTTCTCCCCCATTCATTTGGGGATTTCGTGGCTAGGGTTTCCGGTGGGAAAACCTAGTTCACCATTGTTGTGCTCTTGGTGTTACCTTGACCTCTTGTGGTCCTTGACCTGTTGTGGTCCTTCTTGGGAGCCCCCAATTCAGTTGTGGGTGTGTGCCTCAAGCGTTTGTAAGGGATTCGATCTCCGCCCTAAAAGGGGATCAATAGTGGAAGGTGGACTCGAAACCTCTGTGGTTGAGTTCATCGGACAAGAAGGTGAGCCTTTGTGGCGTTGCGGCTAACCTGTTGTGGTAGCGCACACCTCTCCAAACGAGACGTACACTCTTGGGTGGAACTCGGGATTACATCTTCGTCTCTGCGTGCTTCACTTGGTTCCCTTTACCCTTTACTCGTTACTTGCTTCTTGTTATTGCTTAGTTTCTCATTTAGGTAAATTCACCGTAGTTGCATATCTATCTAGAGAATTTACCTTTGAGTTGAGCCTAAATTTGAAAAGACCTAAAATTTGTAATAGCACCTATTCACCCCCCCCCCCCCCTCTAGGTGCCGGATTCCCGTTCAATTGGTATCAGAGCCTTGTTCACTTTTAAGGGCTTAACCGCCTAAGTGCAGCGATGACGGAATCCGATGCCGAGAGGGCCGCCCGTGAAAAATTAGAGGCGGAGAAGGAGGCGTTAGCCAAAGGGGCAACCATGGCCGATCTTATTGATATGAGATCGTCCTTGGAGGCCCAACTCCTCAAGATGAATGAGATGCTCATGGCACTCTTGAAGTCTAAGGAGCCCGAGGCTACCTCTCCCTCTCCTCCTCCTAAGGAACACGTGGGGAACTCTAAGGAGTCATCTTCGGATGGGTCCAAAGATGTTACCTCAAGTGTTCCCGGGATGGCGGAAAAGGATGAACCACCTAGCTCCTTTAACACCCCCAAAGGAGAGGAATTTCATAATGTCAACCATAATTACTCTCCTAACCCTCCTATCCCTCGCCCTCATGTAAACTTTAGAAGTGACCCTCCTAAGCTTAAACCTACTCATTTCTCTCAATGGGTGTTTCTAATGAAGTCTCATCTATGTAGTGCCTCCATTGAGCTTTGGCGCATCATTGAAGAAGGATACAAGCCCCATGATCCAACCAACTTGATAAGAAGAGAGGTGGTTGATAGCCAACTCAACGCCACCGCTCTTCATCAACTCCAAATGGCCGTTGGAGAGAAGGACATGGCGCTCATTCAACAATTCTCCACCGCCAAGGAAGTTTGGAATTCTCTTTCCGACATCTTCGTTGGGAATGAGAGCATGAAGAAGAACCGGTATGATGCCTTATGCAATGAGGTGGAAGGGTTCTACAAGTTGGATGGAGAAAGCCACGAGGACATGTACCGGAGGTTGGTGTTGGTCGCCAACTCCTTCAATAACCTCGGGGCGGAGTACATCAATGATGCTTGGATCAAGAGGAAGTTCGTGACCGCTCTCATGCCCTTTGAGGACACGGATTTGAAGACACTCCAAGGGAGACATGACTTTGCAAAGATGACATCCAATGAAGTTATGCAAGAAATGACCGCATACAAGGTGGCCTCCAAGATTGCACAAGATGTAAGAGCTAGAGCCATAGGGATGCACAAGCATGCCTCAGTCGCTTTGAAGGCCACCGTTGAAGAGGAGGATGAAGAGGAGTGTGATGATCAAGTCGAGCTATCTAGTGAAGCTCTCTCAAGCACTCTCACTCAACACATGGGTCTTGCGGCAAGAACCTTTTGGAAGAACCCCGGAAGGGCCAAAGCAAGGATTGACAAGAAGTTTCCCTCCAACGGAGGAAAGCCATTCAACAAAGTGAGACTTTGCTATAACTGCGATGACAAGAGCCACTTTGTTGCCGATTGCCCATGGGAGAGAAGAGAGGATCATGGTGGGAGGCTCGTGGCCAAGACTAAGGGCAAGGGGCCCATGCCCATGAAGAAGCCTTTCTTCAAGAAGAACCAAAAGATTGTCTTGGTGACTCAAGAGCAATATCCCACCGATGATGAAGATAGTGACAAGGAGGATACTCCAACGCAAGTGTCCGCACTAGCCATGTCTTCCACAACTCCATCACTCTTCTCCTCGCCAAACGAGAGCCCCATCGTCAAGAATGGAAGATGTCTTATGGGAAAGACATCCGAGGTACAACTATCCCCCAACTCCATATCACATGACATTGATGATGCTATGAGCCTAGAAGTCAAGGAAGAAATCATTGCTTTTGATAAATTCATGACTAACTTGCAAGGAGAAGGAAAGAAACACTTTGGCTCAATCATGAGTCGTATAGGTGAGCTTGAGGATGAGCTTGAACTAAAAGGTGAGATTGAGAGAGAGGATGCACATGCTAAGGTGTCTCTCCAATCCTCTCTCGAAGATGAACAAGAAGCTCATGCTCTCCTTGAGGAGCAACTTGCTAAGATCACTAAGGATCGTGATCTCTACTTTGCTAAATGTAAAATTGTGCAAAAAGAAAAGTCCGAGCTTGTAGTTGCTCATGCTAGACTTTGTGAAGACTTCGAGTCACTTGACAATGCTCACAAGGTGTTGACAAGTGATCACGAACGTCTTCTCAAGTCTCGTGATCAACTCCAATCTCGGATATCTAATCTTGAGAAACCTAGCACCTCTACTCCTTTGAATGCTAATGCAAATGTTGTGAAGGGTATTGCTAGGGTTTTGTTTGTTCCTTCTATGGCAACCAAGCCCAAGACATCTCTTGATAAAGGTAAGGGGACACTCACTACTCCTCTTCATGAGCGAGTGCCCCACAAGGGTAAGGAAGGTCTAGGCTATGTTGCTAAGGAGAAGAAGGAGATCAAGAAGAAGACCAAGTCTGCACAAGCTAAGAAGGTTGACATTGCGAGTGGAAATGCCACAAGGGGCACTCCCACTCGTAATGACTTTGCGGGCATAACTAACCCCAACTATGCTTTATATGTTGATTATTATGGGGATGTCTATGCTAGATACATTGGTCTTTTTGATGGTTATATTGAATATGCTATTTGGGTACCAAAGACCCTTGTTGCTAACCAAAAGGCACCCATTGTAAAATGGGTACCTAAATCCAAGAATTGATTGTGTGTAGGGCCTTGCTTCCGGAGGATCGAAATGGATAATTGATAGTGGGTGCACTAGTCATATGACCGGAAGCAAGGATATTGTAACGGAGTTGAAGCCCAATGATGATCAAATGACCGTTACATATGGTGATAATTCTAAGTCTAAGGTAATAGGGCTCGGCAAGGTGGTAGTGGCACCGGACATCACTCTTGTGAATGTCTTGCTTGTCGAGTCCCTAGGTTTCAATTTGATCTCCGTCCATTCCTTAACTTGTTTGGGTTATACCGTTGTCTTCGAAAAGGAAATGGTCATTCTCTTGCGGAGCAAGTCTCTTAATGTGTCTTTCGTTGGGTACATTGAGAATGGGCTCTACGTGGTTGACTTCTCCGGAGTCACCATTTCCCATACAATGTGCCTATTCGCAAAGGCGGACTTGGGTTGGCTATGGCATCGCCGACTAGCCCATGTCAACATGAGGACTTTGCAAAGTCTCCAAAAGGGTGGCCATATCCTAGGACTAAAAGACCATGTTTCTTTCTCGAATGATCGAATGTGTAGGGCGTGTGTTGAAGGAAAAATGCATGACATCTACCATCCAAGCAAGACCATCATTTCGTCAAAGAGGGTTTTGGAGCTTCTCCATGTTGACCTCTTTGGTCCCATTCCGGAAGCTATTCTTGGTGGCAAGAAATATTGTTTGGTGATTGTTGATGACTATTCAAGATACACATGGGTTTTCTTCTTCAAGACGAAGATGGAGACTCAACAAACTATCATCGACTTCTCCAATGAAGCTCAACGTCAACACAATGTCCCTATCTTGGTGATACGAAGTGACAATGGGTCCGAGTTCAAGAACTACACCTTAAACGAGTTCCTTAGTGAAGAAGGGATTCGTCATCAGTATTCCGCTGCTTATACTCCCCAACAAAATGGTGTAGCCGAAAGGAAGAACCACACTCTTATTGAGATGGCAAGATCGATGATGGCCGAGTTCAAGTCCCCTCACAACTTTTGGGCCAAAGCCGTCAACACCGCTTGCCATTCATCCAACCGGCTCTTCTTTCGCAAAGGACTCATGAAGACACCTTATGAAGTACTCACCGGGAACAAGCCCAATATCTCCTACTTCCGAGTATTTGGTTGTAAGTGCTTTTATCTCATCAAAGGTGTTCGTTTGGGCAAGTTTGATTCTAAGTCTCTTGAAGGGACATTTGTGGGCTACGGATCCGAATCCCACACTTATAGAGTCTATGATAAGGCCTCGCGCATAATCATAAAAACTTGTAGTGTGGTATTCGAGGAGAATGACGGCTCCCTCGTGGAGCAAAGTGGTGTTTCCAATGTAGGTGATGATGAACCTCAAGATGCTATCCGAAGAATGGGGTTGGGAGTCCACCGCCCCGTTGAACTCTATTATGAGGTTGATCAACAAGGACCAAGTTCTCCACAAGTGGTGACCACCCCAACACAAGGAACACCCATCGACAACACCGTGCCCAATGCTCCCTGCCAAGAAGAAGAACAAGACTCTACAGCTGCTCCTGGAATTTCCGGAGGACCGGAATATCCGGGTCATGATGGACTCGGAAATTCCGGTGGCCCGGAATTTCCGGTTCCTGAACCCGGAATATCCGGTCCTGCTGACATTCCCGGTGGCAGTTCGCAAGGCCAAGATCAACCCTCTCCCTCACCAATGGACACCACTCCAATGGTTGATCAAGGCCATCAAATCAGTCAAGGCGGAGACATGAATGATCAAGATGATCAAGCGATTCCTCCCACCACTCGGAGGGAAATCGAGATCCGCCGCTTGAATAGGGTTGGCACCTCACAAGAATTAAGAGCCCTATCTCTTGACAAGGTGCTTGGTGATGTGAGAAGCAAGGTCTCTACCCGAAGACAACTTGCAAGCTTTAGTGAACATCAAGCTCACATCTCCTTGGTGGAACCCAAGAAGGTCTTTGAAGCTCTTGAAGATAAAGATTGGCTTGATGCCATTCATGAAGAGCTCAACAACTTAGAGCACAACAAAGTGTGGAAGTTGGTGGAAAGACCCAAAGATTGCCGCAATGTTATCGGCACCAAGTGGATATTCAAGAACAAGCAAGATGAACATGGCATGGTGATAAGTAACAAGGCAAGATTGGTGGCTCAAGGTTACTCACAAATTGAAGGCATTGACTTTGGAGAAACCTACGCGCCCGTGGCTCGACTTGAGTCAATCCGTATTCTTCTTGCCTATGCCTCTCACCATAACTTTAAGTTGCAACAAATGGATGTTAAATCCGCTTTTCTAAATGGTCCACTAAATGAACTTGTTTATGTTAAGCAACCACCGGGGTTCGAGGACCTCAAGTATCCGAACCATGTCTACAAGTTGGATAAGGCACTCTATGGCCTTAAACAAGCCCCACGAGCGTGGTACGAGCACCTTAGAGAACTACTTGTAGACCGTGGATTCCAAGTTGGGGAAATCGACCCCACCCTTTTCACTAAAAAAGTTAATGGGGAGCTTTTCATTTGTCAATTATATGTGGATGACATTATATTTGGATCGACTAACAAAGCATTTAACGAAGAATTCTCTAAGCTTATGACTGACAGGTTTGAGATGTCTATGATGGGTGAGATGAAGTTCTTCCTCGGATTTGAGATCAAACAATTGAGGGAAGGAACATTCATCAACCAAGCAAAGTACATTCAAGACATGCTCAAGAAGTACGAGTTGCTTGATCTCAAGGGTGCCTCTACTCCAATGCAAACCAAATGCCACCTTGAGCTCAACCCGAAGGGTAAGGATGTGGATCAAAAGGTATACCGCTCCATGATTGGATCTCTCCTCTACCTTTGTGCATCTAGACCGGATATAGTGCTAGCCGTAGGAGTGTGTGCAAGATATCAAGCGGCTCCTAAAGAAAGCCACGATGTGGCGGTCAAGAGAATCTTTCGATATTTGGCTTATACCCCAACTTATGGATTGTGGTATCCCAAGGATGCAAATTTCTCATTATGTGGATTCACGGATTCCGATTGGGCGGGAGATCATGATGATAGGAAGTCCACCTCCGATGCTTGTCAATTTATTGGGAGGTCCTTGGTGAGTTGGTCTTCTAAGAAGCAAAATTGCATATCTCTCTCCACCGCCGAAGCCGAATATGTTGCAGCCGCTAGTTGTTGCACTCAGTTGCTATGGATGAGGCAAACTTTAAAGGAGTACGGTGTCAATTGTGACAAAGTGCCTCTTCTATGTGACAACGAAAGTGCCATCAAGATTGCCTACAACCCGGTGCAACATTCAAGAACCAAGCATATTGAGATCCGCCATCATTTCATAAGAGATCATGTGGCCCGTGGAGACATTGACTTATCATATGTGGGCACAAGGGATCAATTGGCGGATATCTTCACGAAGCCCCTTGAGGAAGGAAGGTTTTGCTTTTTGAGGAATGAGCTTAATATCATTGATTCGAGGTCCTTGGCTTGATCGCTTGCACACTCACCTAGGGCGTAATTGCATCTTATCTAGTTTAGATGTAGGCATGGAAATAGGGGGAGTGCGGTCCTAATACATTGGACCATCCCTCCCCCCATTATGCCGATAGCAAGTGTTCTTTTATCTCTATATTCATTCTTGTGACTAATGAGCTAAAACGACGAGTATTGGTTATGTACCCAAGATACATCTTCGTGGTAACATGCCATACACTCCTACACGGTGGCCTCGGCCACCAACCTCTTCTCCTTGAAGAGTTGATGTTATTTGGAGCTTTTTGTTGCTATTTGCTCTCCTTTTCATGCATGTGGGAAACCTACTCAACTTGGCTCTTTTGATTCGATTTGGTTGTTGTGAGTTGAGTATGGTGTACCAATATCAGTTTGGAAATCTATCCCAAGCCTACTTTCCCCTGAAAACATTTCTCTCTATTGCACGCAAGTCATCCTTTTGAAAACTGGGGTTTTGGTTCAGCAGGTCGGAATATCCGGTTCATTTTGAACCGGAATATCCGGTGACTCGGAATATCCGGTGTTACTTACACCGGAATATCCGGTCCGGCAGTTTGTCCAGAAATATAAGGGCAGGCTCGGGGTGAAGGGCTCATTAGTGCCTTTCTTCCACCCCCGACCTCCCTCTCCTCCAGCCGCCGCCCCTGCTGCTCCCAAGCCCCTCCGGAGCACTCCGTCCGCCGGGGAACCTCTTTCTCGGCCGGATCTGTTCCTCCTCCGCCCCGGGAACTCACTCCTCCAAGCAATGGCCTCAATAAATGAGGGTAACTTCACTTTTCTTCTTCCTCTTTTGGATCTTGATGTGGAGTTATTTGTTTCAATGTTGCTTGGTAGAGATTGTTCCTAGGACTATTCCCTGCCTTATACATACATTAGTTTTGCATTACATTGGATCGATCTAGTTTTAGACCGAGTCAAATCTTAGATCTGTAGTTTCTGTCTGACTCGGAATATCCGGTCCATCGTGACTCGGAATTTCCGGTCATGAATGACCCGGATATTCCGAGCCAAACAGAGCAGTTTTAAGATTAACTCATGTTTAACTACATATGATCCATCGAATGCCTATCTAATGTGTGTATTATCTCCTGACTTGTGTGCACTTACCTTATGCTACCATCTATGCTCAAATTCACAGGTTCAGGTGGAAGTGAGTCCGCAGGGGGATCAAGGCACACTGCTAGAGCACCTGTTTCCAAGCAACCAGTCAACAAAGGAAAGGGCCTTGCACCTCAGAGAAAGAAGAAAGTTGTTGCCAGCAAGCCCTCATCTAAGAAGAGAAAGAGTGCCTCTAGTTCCGAACGTCTGAACTATTCCAAGATGCATGCTGTTGATTACTCTCAGCTGAGGCAGGGGGACTGGTACCTCAGTGCAAGGGACACATCTCTTGATGATCGCAGTTTTTGGTGCCAAGCACAGGAGCATATATTTGTGGATCTATACCTCTCTCTGTCGAAGCCAATTCGACCCATGCACCCATTTGACTTTGCATCCCTACAGAAGAAGACTGCTTTTTCTGAGGCCATCCATATTGTGAAGACCATGGGGTTGGAGAGATTGGCGCTCATCCGTTGTGCCTACAACGCGCAGCTCGTTATGCAGTTCTTCGCCACCCTAGTGATCAAGGGTGACTCGAAGAAGACAATGAAATGGATGACTGGGGAATCTTACTGTGAGTCCAACTTTGAGGAGTTTGGCAAGGTACTGGGCTACAGGTTTGATGGTGATAATCCCCAAGGCACTCGCATGCACCACTCCTACAAGCTCAACAAGAAGGAGACAGCTCATTTATATGGTGTGGGAGCCACCCCTGGATTTTCTCGTAACTTGCTGCCTTTGTATGATGTTCTTGTGCGCATCCCGCGTGAGAACATTGCACCGAGTGGTGGCAACAATGATAATGTGGTAACCCCTCTCTGCAACCTGCTCCTTCACGCCAACCACATTGTGGAGGACTCGGGTTCTGACACCGACTGGAGAGTAGATGTGATGGATTACATCTACAATGAGATGTATGAGGCTATGACCACCAGGGTCTCCATTCCATATGCTCCATACATCATGAAGCTTCTCATGTTTAAGTTCCCCAACCTCAACGTCAGCAACAGTGATTTGACGCCACATGACTTTAAGAAGCTCTATGAGAAGAAGACTGTGGTCAAGCCCCCTCCTAGGCCTTCGACTACATCAGCTCCAGGTGGATCTTTCATGGGTGATGCTAGGAGGGCTGCTGCTACCTCTACCCATGTTCCCACCACTCATACACATGTCAAGAAGCTAAACTGGTTCCAGCGCAACATCCTCTGCATGAATGTGGACATCCGTAAGGAGCAATACAATGCCTACAAGGATCGCCGTCAGCAGAACTACAAGCAAGACTTGATCCTTCACCATGCTTCTGGCTCACCTGCTCCTGCTGATCTGTCTGAGCCCCTGTCCTTTGCTCAGTGGAACGAGGGTTCCTTGGCTCCATGGACCCTGATTGACCAGGACCTTGGTGGCAGCTCATACACCACAGGTTATGACTATGATGAGGAGGCTGAGGATGAGGATGAGGAGGCAGCTGATGAGGAGTATGAGGACGAGGATGATGATGATGAGGACGCTGATGCTGATGATGATGAGGAGGAGTACCCCTCGGACTGAAGACTTCCATGGGACGTAGCATCGCACTTCTTCCTTTTTGGCGTTTCGATGCCAAAGGGGGAGAAGTTGCTCTACTAGGACTTCTTCGGGGATTTGCAAGGGTCGGGCACAAGCTTATGCGTTTATCATTCATTTGCGCTTGTGTCCATTTATCGTGTTTTTTGTTACTTGTGAAACTCTCTTTTTGTCATTTGCGATATCTTTGTATTGAGACAATGATTGATGCTCATTATATTATGCTTGAGACTTGGAATTGATTGTGTTGGTATTCTCTTTATATTCTATATGCACAAGGTATGAAAATCTATCTAGTCTCAAGTGCTTCCATAATCTTTCATCTTGTCTCGTTTCTCCTTTGTGATATCTTTTGGTTGTTGTTATAAAATTGCTCCTATCCTCTGTTATCTTGTGTTGCATACTTGCATATATTTAGGGGGAGCCATTTTCTGCCAAAAACATGATATTGCTGTTTGTTTCTTTGCAAATCTTGGTATTGTCATCTAACACCAAAAAGGGGGAGATTGAAAGAACATTTCTTAATCCCTAGTGTTTTGTGTGTTAGTTAACAATACCAATGATATACTAATCCTATTGCTAAGTATTTCAGTTTGGGTGAAATTCATATCACAAATCTTAAAGCCAAATTGTAGAGAAAAAGAGTTTATGGAATTCTTCAGGGACTCGGATATTCCGGTCCCCCAACCGGATATTCCGAGTCAACCCCAGATTTTGGCTAAATCAAGATTCAGAAGTGGCACTGACTCCAATCGGAAATTCAGCTCGGAAATTTCAAGGACTCGGATATTCCGAGTCAACCGAAGAAAATCGACTAAGTCAAGTTCAGAATTGGTTCTGATCTCAACAGAGTTGCTCCTGATCCAGATGCTGCAACTTACATCTGTGAGTGCTCTAAGTTCAACAGGGATGGGCTTCTATGTTGCCACATAATGAGAGTAATGGTGCAACTTGGAGCTGCTGATTTTATTCCAGCACAATACATTCTGCCTAGGTGGATATCACCTCCCGATGAAATTGTGGCTACCAAGATTGATTTGCCTGAGCTACCTAAAGACAGGAAGTTGAAAAACAAGGAGAAAAACCTTGTACGCTACGGGACGCTATGTAATGACTTCACAGATGTTGCAAAGATTGCATGTACATCAGACAAAAACAAAGCAATAGCCGATAAGTACATGCGAGACTTGGTCAGTGAGTTGAAACAGCTCAGGGTAACACAAACGGCAAAGCGCAAAAACAAGAAGAAAGCTACCCCTACTGAAGGTGGGAGTGGAGATCCTGGAGTAGAGAATGTAGAAGAAGCTGATGAAATTATTAGAGATCCTACGGCTACTACATCCAAGGGGCGTCCGGGGGAGAAAGGGAAGAAATCAGGACTACATCTAAAAGCTGCAAAACCTGTGAAGTGTTCAGTTTGTGGCTCAAACCAACATACTTCACCAAATTGTCCATCAAGGATAACTCCAGCTCCTGAACCAGTGGAACAGAATTTATTGCGGGACATGTTTGGCTAGGTCAGAAGTCCAATGTATTTTCTAGTTGCTCTATTGAGGTACTTATCTGAATGTTGAACTATTTTGTGTTTTCTACATAAGTACCGTTGTTGTTCAGAACTAGAAATCTTTAATGCGCATCATTAAAAACATGCACCAAAATTTACAAAAATGTAGATGACACACAAAAAGAACACCCCTCGCTGCATTAAACTACTACCATGAAGGGTTTTTAGAGAGGTCAACTAGTACCTATTTTTGATCCCTTTTATTCTTGAACAGCAAATCATTCCATGCGATGATGTTCTCTTCCCATTCCAACCACTTTATCATGAAAAGCTTCCTTGAAATTGGCATGTCAACGTGACTGAAAGGATGTACCATCCTCCGACCATCACATTCTTCGATGTACTTGAGCATGAAATATCCACAGTCATGTCTAGTGGAAAAAAAAGAGACACGAAAAATAATGAGTGCTTTTAGTTTCACATAAAAAAAGATAAAGTAGCAAAAGAAGTTTGATGCAAGAAAGAGAAAAATATCTGAAAAATATTGTTTGAGGGAGATGTATTTTATAATGTTTTCTGCATAGGGGTTGCGATGAACACAGTTGGGAATGTAGTGATGTCTACATTGGATTGGTGGTAGTTCACCGACCACATCTGCTTGATGGCATCTATAATGATCCGTGAATCTGCCGACAAGCTAGGAGTCCCTACAGAACGCAGAGAATCCATAACTTCAAATCTTTCCGCCTTTAGGTTTACCGATATAAGGTAGTAGTGGCCTGTGAACTTATCGGTCATCGGAGTGAGGTCTTGGAGAATAGAAAACATGAGCTGCATGTGTGCAAAAAAAATCAGTGTGAAAAATGGAAGTAAGTTCAAAATTTATGCATAATTCAACATTTAGTAGGGGGGGGGGGGATGTAGTGTAAAATGCAGTGGTAATGTAGAAAGCATTAGAACTGACCAGTTCTTTGTGGTCTAAACGGTTTTTATCAGAGAACTCAAAAGCCTTGTGGAGCGAACGGTCTTGAATGAAGTTGGGACTCCTCAGCTTTGTCTGCATTTGATGAACAACTCAATTAGTGAACAGAAAAGAAATGCAGAGTTGGGATTCAAAAGAAAAAGTACATTTTGCAAAACAACATTTGCAAAACTCACCCCAATACTCAATGGCATGACACATTTCCGTTGGCAGGCAAGCTCCTTTGAGAGGATGTACAAGGCAGTCTCGCATGTCGAGTTACTGATCAAACCATTAGGCTTTATTGAATTTGCTAAATCAGCCAAGTAAATGAACCAACAACCGACGTCAATGATTTTTTCTCCATTCCTTTGGTCTTTTGTTCTGCCACCAAATGTACAAACCTTATTGTAGACATCGCATGTGAGCTTCGAAGCAACCGGTTTCTTCTTAGTTGTCATAAATGGTGACATTTGGGCAGGAACTGTCTTGACGACCCTCTTTTGGTGTGCTTGTGGTACTGGGGTGTAGCTATTAGGAGCTGAAGGTGAGGTCATAGGTTCCTTGAGCCTATTGTTGACTGGTGTAACCACAGTCATCGGACAGTTCAAGAAAATTTCATCTAGTGAATCAACGCTCTCATTGCTTGAAATTATGACAGGGACTTCCTCCAGACCAATGCCAACAGGTTGTTGCTCAGATGCAACAGGTTTGGTGCAACACAAATCTTCTTGTGCTTTAACATCTGTAACTGGGGAATCATAAAAACCCAGGTCAAAGGTTGGGCAGTCATCTATCAGTTCACGCCGTTGTCTCTCTCTTCTCTGTTGTTCTGTTTCTGAATGTAACTCTGTCCTGCTAAAATCATGTTCAAGCTTCCTGCTCGTGCTGTCAAACTGTATAGGCCCTGCTGGTCCATGTTGATCAACAACTGATCCTCGAAGCTGGTTGTTCAAGAAAGTGCTAGCCCTTATTTTTGCCGTAGCGAAACGTGTTTGCCTCTTTGGGCTTGGTAACTGGATGCCGCTGCTTCCTACATCCCACTTGACTTCAGCTTTTTCACTGCAGATAGGGTATGGGGGTTTAAGGGGTGACATAGACCTGCCGCTGCTTCCTACATCCCACTTGACCTCAGCTTTTTCACTGCAGATAGGGTATGGGGGTTTAAGGGGTGACATAGACCTGCCGCTGCTTCCTACATCCCACTTGACCTCAACTTTTTCACTACAGATAGGGGATGGGGGTTTAAGGGGTGACATAGACCTCGTGACCGGTCTCCTTAGAATTGGACTGCTTTGAGAAGTTGGGCTGCGGTTGGGCTCAACATGCTGGGTGTTAGGTTCCACAAAAGTTACATTTCCTATCGTTGGCTCCTTTGTTGCCAGTTTAACCTGATGCTGAGAAATGATTCCATCTCTGGTAGGCTTTGAGCAGGCATTCATGGACTCATCTGGTGTGACCTTAGCTATTGATGCTTCCGGTGCGATATCTGCGCTTGACTGTGAGCCTGAACCGTAAAACTCAAGTTGCTTCAATGCTCCAACTACTGAATCTACATGCACAGTAGAAGCTCCCCTCTCCAAAACACTTTTGCTCTTGAACCTGTTTGTGTTCATGCGATTTGCAACTCCTTGTCCAGTGGCAATTTCCATGTCGAGATCAAAGTTCCCTGTGTCTTCAGACCCCAACTTCTCATCTGGTTCAAACTGAACCTCTTCCTCATTTGGTTTAGGTGGTTCAGGTTCCTTGAGCTGATTTGGTTTTGTCTTCTTTGACTTGCCACCAACAGTTTGGAAACTCTCAACAGGTGGTTTCCTCTTCCTGTTGTCCTCTTGCATGACCCGAGATTCATCCGTGTCTATCTTCAATCCCATGCGAGTAGCAACTTTCCCCTCTCTAAGCACTAGTTTCTCTGTTTTCTCTGTGGTGCATTTAGATGTTCTTTCTCTTGTTCTAATATTGTGTTGAGCGGCAATGAGCTGCTCCCCCTCAGGAATACGATCCACCTCAAGTGGCTGCGATTTTGAAGGGCTTGACAGATTCTTCAAGAACTTTGCAATCCCATCCTCAAAAACAGTGCACATATCTGTAATAGCAGTTCTGTACTTTGCCATATCCTGTTTCCAAATAAAGAAACCAATAGTTAAATGCACTGGTATTGATAAAATCAAAAAATACATGCCGAAAACAATTATTTACATGCAAAAAGAAGTATATAATTATTAAAACTACAAATGTTTTGAGGACTGTACAAAGCTAGAGTCAATGAAAAGGGACCTGCACATGAAGAGCAGTGCAAAAAAAATCAGGACAAAAAATTAAAACCACTGTTAGAGAAAATAGGGGAAAAATACATGAAGTCCTACATGTACTTTTATTTTATCTGCAAAACATTTGCACTTTTATTTTATATGAGAAACTATATGTACTTTTCTCCTCTATGCATGGATAAAAACTATATGTATTCATGCAAAGGGACAGAAAAAAGGTAAAAAATACAGTTAGAACAAAAACAATCTCTTACGTCTTCAGTGTGATCACCAGGGGCATGTGTTTTTATAAACACGTCGAGTACTGATGGCCCTGCTGAGAACAAGGTCATCTTGATCCTGAAACAATGCTTCAACTGAAAAACCATGTAAAAGAAGGACAGTTAAAAAAGACACCAACATAAACTACATTTGAATGCTTGATTCTTGGAACAACAAATGAAATTAAAAGGTAAGACTTACATGTAGCTTCCCAAATGAGCCATCATTGTTGGTATCCAAATCGACAGCCAACTTAACCAACTTGTTGGTCCAAACGCATATCCGAGTGCCTTCTTCAGGCACCTCAAGTTCAGAATCTAAATCCAATGCATCAACGTATAGAATCTTCAAAAATGAAAAGTGCAAAAATAAAAACATATTAACAGGTTTTCAGCAACATGTGGAAAAAAGTAACCACAAGATACAACTAGAACATAAAAAAGACATGGGAAAAAAGTACAAATATAAAAAAAGATGGGCTAACCATGAGGTATGGCATACAAGCCTTGAACCAATTTTTGGTACCCTTTGCCCTTGCTGTCTGAATGATTATATCAATGATGAACTGCGGCCAATTCAAGTTGCGGATGGCTTTCGTGTTGACCAACGAAGGGTAACATCTAGGGCTGATCCCAATAGCAGTAGTTGGGGCAAACACAGCGCATGTCAGATATATGCAAAATTTCCTCAAAAAGATATGGTTTGCAGGATGAGCTGCCCCCAGCTGTTTCTCGAGAAATGCGAGGGATGGCTGCTTCCCATCCTTAATGTCGAACATTTCCAACATCGTTCTGGTTGCCCCAGCATCCAAGCAGTAAGAAATAGGTACACTCCCCATAGGAACTCCCAATACACGGACAACTGACTGCATGTCCGTCGGAATCCTTCCCCTCGACCCAAAGTCAAGTTCACATGTATCAGGATTGAAGCAACCCATTAGGAACTTGCATAATTCAGGGATCAGCTTGTTGCACTTCCAGTGAAGTACATCCCCTAAATCTGCATTGATTATAACTTTACGCTGCTCCGGAGTGAAGCCTTTGCATACTCTGAACATCTTCATTGGGGAAGAACGATTGAAAAGACCACTCTATTGAAAGAAAATAGGAACAAATATATATGAGTTTCCCTTCCACATACTCTAAGAATTAACTACATTCAAAACCTTAAAACAAAAAACAAAATACCTTAATCCTGTTTCCCTGTCCAACTTGCTCATCTTGAGGGGCATTCAAATTTGGAGCTAGAGCATCTTCGTGCTGAGGGGGTTGAGATTCTGTTATAACAGGCTGAGCTTCCTCCATATCATCTTCTTGTTGTGGGTTTGTAGTTTCATCAGATACCCGCACTTTCATTTTAAGCCTCTGCTTCAATCTTTTGAACTTTGCTTGCGTAGACTTGGGTAAACTCTAAGGTGTCCGGGAGCGTCTCCTAGGAATAATTGGAATCATCATATCTCCATGGAAAAAGCCCCTGCAAAAACTGAAAGAAAAAAAGATAAAACATATACACCATTCCCATATTGAGTTATGTACACCCCATGTACACCATTCCCTTATTAAACTACGTACTAGCAACCTATCTATGAAACTACATGTATAACACACAAAAAAACTGACAAAAAATTGAAGATCAAATATACTCAAAATCATGTTCCCGAAACCAAAAAACAACTAAGAGACTGCTCACGCGGAGGTTCACCTTCAAAACAAAACAAAATCATATTCCCGAAACCAAAAAACAGCAAAGAGTCTGCATGGGGTTCACCTGCAGATAATGTACATTCACAAAAAATAGCACATCTAACGGCTACATGTACCCAAAATGCGCACTAAAAAAAAGCGGGGCACTCACACATGATTTTCAAGCTGCATATATGGGGAGAAAAGGATCTAAACCACGAAGATATAGAATGTAGGATGAGACTACTTTTGTATCATATAAATGTACTTTATAAACCGAACCTACAACTTAAAAATTAACCAACGCATTGCTTGAATTACAGAAAAAAACATGCATACCGAGCAGTATTCAAACTCAAAACTCCTGTAGATTAGGTCTCACCTGTATTAAATCTCGAGGAAACTCCCTAGTCCTTCTCACCCAATAACGAGCAACAACCTGCGGACCAAGTAAATTACGCTGAAGTCTTACAATCCTCAAAAACAACATTAAAATAACAAACATCGCATACATTTGGGCGTTTGTTAGGGTTCTAGCTAGAATCACATGTAAGAGAACCGAACAAATGAATGGATCAAGATGGAAGAAATTGAATCGAATAAGACTCACCGGTGACCGATTTCGAGATGAACAAGTTTTGAAACGCAAAATCCAGCCCGTAAAACACCCCCCCCCCCCCCCCCCCAAATCCAGACAGCAACAATGGAGGGGGTCCCACGGAGGAGGAACTCGCCGAGCTTCAACCTGCGGGGGTAGTAGAAATCAGATGCGCCCCCGAGGACGTCGACGGCGACGCTAGATTCCGCGACAAAACACAAGCAGAAAAAGGAGAAGGAAAAACAGATCGAGCTCCACCGGAGGATGAAGGAGGTCGCCGCGCGAAACTCAGCTAGGCCAGCAGCACAACGACGCCGGGAAATAGCCGCCGTTGCCGGGGAATCGCCGGCGTCTACGCAGGAGGAGGAGGCGAGCTAGAATGGGGAACGGGAAAGGAATAGCCCACGGTATTCGAAACCCATCGGTGAGTTTGGTCTGGACGCGGAAAAAAAAGAAGAAAACGATCGGCGCCGCACGATGGCAATCGAACGAGGCGCGAGGGTGAGCACTATCACGAGCCCATACGGTGCACAAGCACGGAATAGATTTTCCGTTAAGCAATCACGGGACTCCATAGTGTCATAGTGATATAACGTGTCAAGCCAGAAGACATGGTTACGTAGTTAATATTTTTTCATTAAATCTAAGCCATTCATTTTCAATTCAACTATCATAATTAATACAGATGATGTGGATTAACCTGGTGTCTCGAAAAAGTAACTCATTTTACTTTTAGTATATAATAGATAGATATGGAACGGAGGGAATATGGAACAGAGAGAGTATATGTTTGTCGATGTTCAACTGGTTAACGAGTTCAGCAAAAAAAGCATAGAAAACCTAACTTCAATTGTTACGGTTAAGAGTATTGCTATGAGCCTATGGCCAACCCATTTTTAAGGTTCAGGCCAGTTTAAAAATCTAGGCATAGAAAACTTAACTTTAATTGTTACGGTTAAGAGTATTGCTATGAGCCTATGGCTAACCCATTACTAGCCATCTTCCACAAAGAAAATTTTAACAAAACATAACAATTGCACGACAAATCCAAAAATCTGCTAGTTCTCCATAATTTCGTAAAGATCCACCAACATTGTGTTTGTTCGTTCCAATGTGCACTGATTTGAAAATTTGAGCGCGCTAACACGATTTGTGACAGACAGGACCCACTGCCAGGGATGGCATGGCAGGTAGAAGCAGTGGAAGATAGACATGTCTAATATGAGATTTTTTTTAATAAACTTCCTTTCTCCTTCTAAAAAAAGAAAAGCCCATCTAGGCATCTAGTCTCTGCAACCTACCACATCCGTCGCCGTCGACATCTCCTACTCCTCGTGCACGCCGCTGGTGTGCGGACGCAAAAAATATTTTTCAAATCATCAAAAAGATCAAAACAAAAAATTGTACATGTGGCCAACGTGAATCATGTTGTAAGTACGAAAATTTCAATCAATAATACTTTGTATTTTGAGCACAGCAAAAAAGACAAATTTGATAAAAATTTTGAATCGCTTAATTGGAGCCGTTGGATGGAAAATGTAGGGTGGATAGAGATCCAGTTACAGCGTGACTGGCTTACATCCGGTCACTGACTCCTAGTCCGTGGTGGTCGTGGGTCTGACTATGAGCAGGAGAGAGGAACCTGATCTGTGATAAAATTTTCTTTCTCAATCAATAAGTGATTACTACTACACTAGTAATTCACTAACATGGGTACTAACCATACACTATTCACTATGCCAAACTTGCATGATATTGTTGGAGCATCGCGATGTTAATCAAGAGTCTCCATGTGATCTGGGAGATTTCACTACATGACATTCCCTCACTCTTTCAGTTACTCAATAAGAAAATAATTGTCATTTAATTAGGGTTAGGAAAATTCCATATTAGTAGCATTTAATTAGGTAGGAAGTATGTACTAGTAGTATTTAATTAGGCAGTCATACCGGTTGAGATTTAATGTATTTCAACTTGTTTACTCATTTATAAGTAGTATGTAAATTTACATTTTTTTTATCTTTGAAGAAGTATGATTTTCAACAACTTTGATCTAACCTATATTAAGATCTGGGACTAAATACAATATCTACAATTTTTACCAAACTTTTTTACATTTTCTAAAAAAAATTGCATCCACTGTATTAATGAGTATAATTTTATATTCTACGTTTGGAGTAGTTTACAATGCCGCAAAATTCTAATTGTCATGTTCTTTATAATGTGGTTATAATACATATGTTAAATAAAATAATGTCATGCTAAATATATATGAACAATACTTTACAACGAAAATTCCTTTTTGATCAATTTTTCAACAATTGCATAATCTATATCGTGTGTAGAAATTTATCTTAACAATCGAGTACGGCCTCACAAATATGTCAAAGAGACGTTTCTAGGACATTTTTAGGCAAATCATATTTGTTGAAACTATTTGGTTATAAATTGAACCGCTGGCATGATACTTAACCTTGTCTCCGTGGTCCAATATCCCTTGCAAGTTTCAGCGGTTCAATAATAAGTGCTATGTGCTTAGCGTTAAAATTTTATTAAATAACATGGTACGGAAAAGTAAAAAAATGGTTTAGATTCTACCACGTTTGCATACATAAAATTGTTACCATTTATCGTATA
Organism: Poa annua; assembly: GCA_026929855.1. Taxonomy (NCBI): domain Eukaryota; kingdom Viridiplantae; phylum Streptophyta; class Magnoliopsida; order Poales; family Poaceae; genus Poa; species Poa annua. Next base: position 15,937,179 of record CM049427.1, read on the forward strand.
CAGGGGCTCCAATAAGTTCCTAAAACAAACATTTTTTTTTACAAAATTAGTCACATATCTCTAGTTAGCATAGATTTCAGTAAGCCATACGCCCATAACTAAACTCGTCGTGAGTGAGTGTCTTGTTCCTCCTCATACATGGTCCAAACGGATATGAACTTACTCTATAAATCGTATATAGTGACCAATATACATTAACGGAAGTGCTTCATGTACGACAATTCCTGTACGACGTTTCCTCCATTTTTTTTTGAAGAACGTTTCCTCCAGCTAGCTACGCTACTTGGCTCCGTGCCCAAAGTCCAGCCCAACCTCAAACCCAAACCCACAATATTGCTATATTCATCTTCTTCATGATTCCTTGCTCGTAAAAAAATAGGTGTATGTAGAAAAAATTGGAGCTTCCAAAAAAATAGATTTTTTAAAGAAATCACCGGTATTCATCGACGCTACGACGCACGGCGTGTGTTACGGTCACTCTACATGTTCCAGGCCTAATGGGGTCTGTCGTTGCTAGTGGCACGAGAGCAGGGTCGACAGCGACATTATCATGTAGCTACGTGTGCTCGTCAACACCACATGGATTTTGGCCGGTTCGTCGCCACGACTCTGTCGGCTTCCCTAGTCTTGCTGGCAGGACATCCACCATAGACCGTCACGACCGACATTAAATCTTGAGATGGCACCGCAAGAATTTGTGTCGATTATGGTTGTTACTCTTCCGTCGCCGAGATGGTCACAACATCAACCCAGCAAGCAACCGCTGCGACCCCATGTGATCTTCGACGTGCCGATGTTTCTTGATAATCTCTAAGTGGCCAGTCAACAGGGTGATGTCCTTTCCTTGCCCACTGACGACCTCCGCTAGACAAAATCAAGCTCAACACCCGATGACCATGAGATACGCCTCCCTCTCTCCCACCGTCGAATCTCATGTTCCAATTTATCCAAAATTTAGATCACTACAGGGCTACGACTTCATTTAACTAATAAACTCACTTTATCAAAAAAAATCATTGGTGTAGAATGGCGGGTATAGCCTGCTACAACACTAGTACATCCAAGCATGAGCAAAAGGGGCAAGAAAAGAAAACGTACTAAAATAAATGCGATTGGAAGGTGAGGGCAAAACAAGAGAGCCAGTCCGATTCCATGTGCCGGTCTTAGCCCAAACCCAAGGCTGTTTGTTGCCTCGCATCACACACAAGGTTGCTGCCATCGTAAGATCGTACAAGAATCGGACGCAGAACGTCGTAGGTATAGCAGTGCCGATACATTAATACCTAGGCCTACTTCTCTCACCTTGTTTCCCGCCCCGACCGATGAGCCGACTCTAAATTTTTTTGGCAAGGTAATATGTTTTTTAAAGATAGAATAAACCTATGTGACAAACCAATGTCTATCTCTTTTCTTTGACACCACCATAGCAGCCACCAAAGTAAAACAAGACAAATCACCTCTTCACCCGAGTTCGACTCTATATGATCATTTTAGCTCTGATAGATGTCTAACAAATATTGTCACTTGCGACGAATAGCAAACATACATCACATAGCAATAGCAAACAAGGATTTCGGTGCCAAAGATATCAGTTAGCGATAGCAAACACATATCACATAGCAATAGCAGGAGCTTGCAGGTCTGTTGTAGCTCGTGGTCGGCGTAGCCCCGCTGACCTCACCTCCAGCTCGGGGCCGACGCAACTCCGTACGCTGGTGTCGACGGGTGGGTGCCGGCGCGCTTCCGCCGGACTTTGTTTCCAAAATCGATCTAGTCCAGTGCTCGCTGAGTTGCTGCTGTACGTCAACCTGACAGGTGGATCCCACTGTCGGTTTTGGTGTTAATTGGTATGAACACTCCAGGTCAACCTAACAGGTGGGTTTAACCGATCAGAACTGGTGTCAATTTTCCCTTCGAGCATGATTTTTTATTGCGAAAATTAACACAAATGTGGTAATACTATGTGATTCAAACACAATGTGATACTATCCCATAATTGACTTCTACAATGTGTTTTTTTTAAATTTTTCACATATATTAAACCAATAAAGAGTACACCATTATATCGATTACAAAAACAAAACTAAAATATACAAGCAAATTTATGAGATCTCCAAGCCCTTTCTTTTCTCATGACACAATCGTACACTTTTCTGAAGGAAACCGTAGAAAAACACTGAGAACACCAAACCATAGACCTATGAATATCACCGATGATTCTCCCCTTTCAATTTTGACTCGCAATGTCAAGGCTTTATGCACACACATATCCATTAAATTAATCAAGCAACATCGACAAGAGCACCAACATTAATATTTCAGGGACAAATAATCGAACCACTTTGTCGAAAACGTTGTGAGCCGAGAGAACAAATCACCGTTGCCAAAAACGTAGTAGCCGGGATAGATAATACAAGTACAAACCTCCTCGTGAAAACCATGAGAAACAATTCAAAATTGATTGGACGAAGTAAGATCTGAAAAATCATACCTAGACAAAGTTAATCTTCCAAAACCATCATTGACGTCGTGAAGGAGATCTGGCCAATAATCGAAGCACGATCACTTATTTCAGACGATGTCGTCTCCATTGACAAAAAAGACATCAACCAAAACCAAATAGATCCAAATAGATTTTTTTTTTTTGAGTAGAATAGATCCAAATAGATGAATGCGAGAATGAGGGTTGCAGATGACGCCCTCTAAGACAAACGGCCCACGATGCGAATTGGTCAGCCCAGCAAGAAAGCCAGCTCTCTCCAGCCTTTATTCCTTGCTCCAACGACGCGTTTCCTTTCCTTTCCTCGGAAACCGACCCCTCTCCTCCTCATCAACGACTTCTTCGTCGCGCCCGACGCAGCGAGCCGTCCCAAAAAAGTTGTCCCCATGGCAGCGACGACGACGACGACGAGGTGGGCGGCGGCCGTGCTCGTGTCCGCGGTGCTCCTCACGGCGTCGGCTTCCGCCAGGGACGACACCAACGGCGTGTACGAGCCGTGCGCGGACGCGACGGTGCAGCGCGGCGACGGGTTCACCTTCGGGCTGGCCTTCGCGGCGCGCGACGCCTTCTCCTCCGGCGGCGTGCAGCTCTCGCCCTGCGACGGCCGCCTCAAACTTCCGGACATCGGAGCCAAGGTCGCGCTCTTCCGCCCCACCGTCGACGAGATTTCGCTCCTCACCGTCAACGCCTCCAACGCCGCCGACCTGGTGAGTTGCCCTTCGCCGAGCTACGCACGCCTGATGAGACCTTCCGAATTTCGTGATTGATTGATGGAAACTCTTGTGCGGTGTGGTGCGCGATGAACCCTAACCGATTGCACATTTTCAGCCCGAGATCGAACCAGTAGTTTGTTTGGCACAGAGGAATCGTCTTCTACTGTAGTTCTCTTTTGTTTTCTATAAAAAGTAGTAAAATAATGACTTTTTCTTTGCAACTTGCGAGTAGTAATAATTTTTAGCGGAATTAAACACTTGCTTCGCGAATTATTAGTGTGTGAGCGATGAAGAACTTGCTGGTTGGGAACATCATTCATTGTTCATCACGTCCTGCATGGCCTGGGGGAGGTTTAAGCCAAAAAACAGGGGAGCTGGACGGACAGTGACTCGCAAACACGTCGACACAACCGACAGCACACGCCGGCATGTTTGGAATCATTGGAGGAGGGTAGATCCGTAGCTGGCGCTCTGAAGAACATACCTCTTGTGTTTTCTCTGGCCCAACCCAAGTGCTGGGTTATTAGCCTTGCTGGTCCAATTTTGTCTCATGTTTCATTGAGTATGCTGTCCCCTCAAGGATTTTTTTAGTATCTCTCATCTACTGATTGATCCGGCGTGCCAATAGTTTACTGGGGGGTCAATGCTTAAGATATGTTGAAATGTCTTAGAAGTCTACTACGAGTACCATTTCTTGCAGGGCCTGATTTCCTGCCAATTAATTTGTTCAAGTATGCTGCATAAGAACAAGTTATGAATTGAAAACTATGGTGTGTGGTAATTAATTTCTGAGACTACATGGAGTAGATGACAATCTGCTAGTACATCATTTCCCAGTGAAACTGTGGCAATCTGCTACATCTATTTTCCATCTCCAGAAGAACTGCACAATAACTGACATAGTTCAATAGTATTATACTTCCTTGTAGATAGGTGTTCCTATCAAGTGTCTTTTTTTACTGTTCCGACCTAAAAGATAATGGGTTATTTATTAGTAATAATTTTGCAATTCTTTCCACTCTGCTCCAGGCAAATGCTGGTGGATACATGGTAGCCTTTGCCGGGAGGAAGTACGCAGCAAGGTCGCCTCCCGTTTTCGTTACCAACAGCTCGTACACCGTGACTGGCTTCACCCTGGTACGCCCATAAACCTTAACCTGGATACTCGATCTTAAGCTCACCACTGACAGTTATTTGCTCAACTGACATTGTCCGTACGTTCCCAGGTGTTCGAGTTCCAGAAAGGCATACTCCAGAACCTCTTCTGGAAGGCCGACGGCTGCTCGTCTTGCTCCTCCGGGCAGCAGGCGAACTCGGCGTGCGTCGAGCAGAGCTGCGCGATCAAGACGTCGAGCTGCAGGGTCACCGGCAACGGGCAGGCGGACTGCAGCCCCGGGATACAGCTCGCCTTCTCCGGCACCGACAAGCACGAGGACGTGTTCAACTCGTGGTACGAGGTGTCGAAGCTGAAGCAGTACTCCCTCTTCGGGCTCTTCTCCAACCTCAAGGACTCCCTAGCCAGCCGGTTCTTCTAGCTTTGCCCTGCCCATCTTCCTCTTCGTACAGCGCTTCTACTACAGACGGCAGAGGCACCCCTTTTGTCCATGTTGTTGTACTGTCTGTAACCAAATCCTCTGTATATCGATGATCATCAGCAGCTACACACACACACTCGTTAACCAAATCCTTTGTAGTATATCGATTTTCAGCTGCTACACATATATTTGGAGAGTAATGTATAGTAATGGTATTATTAGTGTATTTTGTTGGTGTTATGGAGGATGAGAATATCGATTTCACTGCTCATGGCAAGATTTCTGTTCTCTGTATTGCAAAAGCAGAACAAATGACAGTATTGAAACCTCTGCGGTCTGCACCTTTCTTTCTTTCTTTCCCGAGCGGAGTCACGACCTACCAGCGCCGCCGCAAATCCCCCTAAATTCTACAGCCGCCGGAGTACCCTAGCTCGACCTAATGCGGCGCTAGACCAGCGGACGATTCCATGTCCTTCCTGGCATCCGGTGGCGGCCGCCGCCTCCTCCGGGACATCTCCAGGCGCCTTCCGCCACAGCAAGGTTCGACCCCCATCCCTGTCCGCCGTCGTAATCTCCGCCGCAGCGCGAAATCTGTGTCGCCAACCTTACGAGTTTTTATAAAGTAGTAGGAGCTTACGCCGCCTACTTCCGGCGTTACAAGGCGCATTTCCTGCTGGACGGAACCGAGGATGCATCGAGCTCCGTCGACGAACTGCCGGTGTCTCTGGCCAAGAGCCTGGCCTGCCTCGCCGAGGAATCAACCGCAGCCTCCCAGGGGGCGCAGCAGAAGAAGGCCCTGTCGCGGATGGAGCGGAAGAGGCTGGCCGAGCTCCGGATCAAGAAGAGGGTTAAGGCGCAGTACCTGGACGGCATGTTCTACGACCTCATGGGCAAGGTGGTGGCGAGCGCCGACACGCTGGGCGACGCCTACGACATTGTCCGGCTCAACGCCAACGTCGACCTGGCGTCCGCATCGCAGGACTGCGATGTCTGTTTCGTCGCGTTGGCGGAGCAGCTCAGGAGCGGCGAGTTCGATGTCAAGGCGAATGCTTTCTCGGTGAAAGCGACGCAGAGGCGAGGAGGCGAGCGCCTTGTTCTTCCACGGCTGAACCTGAAAGTTATTCAAGAAGCTCTCAGGGTTGTGCTTGAGGTTGTTTACAGGCCTCAGTTCTCCAAGATATCACACGGTTGTCGGAGTGGACGAGGATATCACTCGGCTCTGAGGTTCATATCTAGTGAAATCGGGGTTCCGGATTGGTGCTTTACTGTCCCCTTGTACCAAGAGGTAGATAGTAAGGTTGTCTCTAAGCTTATCCAACAAATGCAGGAAAAGATTGTTGATGACCAGTTAGTTGCATTCATGCAAGATATGTTTGATGCCGAGGTGATCAATTTGGTATTTGGAGGGTTTCCCAAGGGCCATGGAGACCCTCAAGAAGGAGTACTCGCACCAATCCTGATGAATATATATCTTGACAGTTTTGACCATGAAGTGTTTAGGATTTGCATGAAACATGAAGGCCTTTCTTCAGGGGCAACTAATGCGACAGATAATCACAAGGGCTCTAGTTTGCGTCTCTGGTTTAGAAGTCAACTGAAAGACAAGGATGTAAATAATGAAGATCAAACAGAGGGTCGGCCAAACATACGACTACACGCTTGCAGATACATGGATGAGATTTTTATTGCAGTCGTGGGAACCAGAGACGTAGCAGAAAATATAAAGGCTGAAATTGTTGATTACTTGTGCAAATCGCTTTACCTGAAAGTTGATGATCGATTGCATCTTATGCCAGTCAAAAAGAACTCCCGGGGGTTACAGTTTGCTGGCACTGTAGTTAAAGTCGCAACAAAAGAAACTGCTGCGCTGAAAGCTGTGCATAAGCTGAAGGAGAAGGTCCGCTTATTTGCTTCCCAGAAACAAGAGATATGGGATGCTATGAATATTAGGCTAGGCAAGAAGTGGCTGGCATATGGTTTGAGAAGGGTAAAAGAGTCTGAGATCAAGTCTCTTGGTCTCAGCACACCGTTGCTAGACCACATCTCACAATTTAGGAAAGAGGGAATGAAGACAGATCATTGGTTCAAAACTTTACTCAAGGTATGGATGAAGGACATCAATGCCAAAAATGAAGCTAATGAGGAGGTGCTCCTGTCAAAATACATTGCTGAACCAGCACTTCCCCAAGAACTCAGAGATGCCTTCAACAACTTTCAAAAGCAAGCTGAAGACTACATCTCATCAGAAACTGTTGTTACAGAAGCACTTTTGACCAGCTTAAAGAATGAGGAGTCGATCTATGCCTGCACTGATGGTGCCGTCATTAAGATTCATGCACCTCTTCGTTATATCCAGAAGTGCCTCAATCGCTATGGTCTAACTAATCTTGAAGGCTTTCCTAAACATGTTCAAGCCCTTGTCTTGCAAGATGATGAGCTAATCATAAGTTGGTTTGCAGGAATAATTAATCGTTGGGTAAGATGGTTCTCTGAGGTTGACAATTTTAAAGAACTTCAACTTATGTTAGTTGAGTGTGTCAGGAAATCCTGCATCAGGACACTATCTGCAAAATACCGAATGTATGAAAAGTTAACAGAAAAGCGGTTTGAACTCGATGATTATGGAATTCCAATGGTTGAGGACTTTGAAGCAATGATGGGACAGTTAGAATCTAGTTCTTTGGTTTCTACTGATGAAGCTCTGATGTATGGCATTTTTAGTAGTGGTTTATGTGTGCTCACCCTCTCAAGAGTTGTCCCTGCTCGGAAATTCCATTGCTTTGTCATGGGCTGCCAATCTTCATCACCAAGCATGTATGTTTTTCATGTCAAGGAGAAACAGCGGTTTCCAGGATGGAGGACAGGTTTCTCATCATCAATTCATGGGAGTTTAAATGGTAGACGAATTGGGTTGTGCACTCAGCATGTTAAAGATCTATATTTAGGACAAATCTCCCTACAGTCGGTTGATTTTGGTGTGCTGATTAGATGACTATGAGATGACCCCTGCTGTTTTCAGTCTGAGAATGAATACTTTGAACTGATTAACACAGTATCATATTCTATGTTTGTCAGCACTTACGTGGCTACATGGTTACAACTCAACATTATGATTTTCCGAGGGACAACTACTGAATATCATTATATATTCTTCCAAATTGAGTTGAACATCCATTTCAATGGCAAGGGAATCGGGAAGCATATCTCTTAATATAACTATTCTAATTCTGTGTGCTTGTACTGGGTTATTTTTCAGAATAACCACGAAGACTTGCTGGCAATAATACTATTACTAGCACTCCTTCCTTAATCTACAATGGAGAAGGTACACCTTGCAGTACATTTCCTGATAGTTAACGCGCATTTGCTTTGTGCATTTTTTTGGCCTTATGGTATTATGTTTTTACATAGTATCAGCCTTTGGCCATTCTATTTGTTTTGCTTATGTGGACAACTGATGTTTCCATATTCAGTCGTTAATATGCCATCAAAGTTAACAACTTCTATAACATAGATGTGTTGTTCCAGTCATCTGTGTTTAATTGTAATGCACTTTGAGAATATTGCATTGTTCTCATTATCACGTAACTCACCGTGTGCTGATGCACTGATGCCTGCCAATCAGGGTCTTCCCATGAATTTTCTTGTACTAGCAATTCACCAGTACCTATTTATGTCATTTTGATGAAATGGATGGCGTTTTTGAATAAATGGTTATCATCTCAATTTCATGATATCTCACCGTGAAGCATCCAAGCAAATGTCATGAATGGATACTGATAAGGTAAATCAAAGAACTCGTTCCCATGTCATTCTTTCTTGGAAATTTCGAGTTTGCTCCTGCATTTACATAGGATTAGTAGCTGAAACTCGCAATATTTAGCATGCTATTGGGATGCAATCATGTATGTACTGCTAATCGATTGAGTAAATGAGATACACTCTTGATTCACTTAATCTTTTCCAAACTTTTAAGTAGGGGTACTGAGTGAAAATATTGCAGTTACTACACTCTTGATTCACTTTTAGGCACTGGCACTGACACTGGATAAGTTTCCAGGAAATGTTAAGTTCCTACCTGGTTATATACTTATATCATAATTGTTCTATCTTTTCAATATAATGAAACGCAAAGGTCCTTTGCGTTTTCGTGCAGAAATTGTGTAATATGTATGTGCTGAAACAGGATTGAAGCAGGAAAAGGAGTTTGTCTTATCTGCAAGAAAGCTATCAGAACAGAGCATAGTTCTCTCAGTATCACATGGGGCAATTGCAGACAGTCTTACTGCAGATCGATGTAGTGTGACAAAGATATCTTCAGTCCGAACCATAGTTTCCAGCTTCCATTCTTCTGCATTCGCCTTTTATCTCAACCATTAATGGTGTTCTTCCTACAAGCATGTCTAATTTGATCCCTTCATACATTGATTATTTCAGGGAGCTTACTATGCCACGTCAGAAGTTCTCTTTTGGAGCCTTCACTCGAAAACCTCATAGATGGCAATACTTGGATACGTCGAGGATTGGAAATATTTAATACTAGCTCTGATTTGCTCTCCTCTAGTTTTATGCTGATCATGGATGGCCGTGCCTTCACTCTGGAGGTGCTACTGTCCTGAGGGATTTTTCTTAGAAATTAGCGCTAGCCTATAACTCATTGATGAATCAATGTAAGATACATAGGAAAAGTAAAAGACAGATGCAAATGATGGCTTTCTTGGACTGTCAGGAAAGGTTGTTCCTAGAGAAGCATTGGGATGTGCTCATGTTGCCTGTGTTCTTGAACATCAAAGGTGAGTAAAAAATTATGATCCCACAAAACCAAACCACCTGTTGGTGGCAGGTTGAGTAATCCTAGAATGAATATAGAATATACGTACACACTGAGATTTTGTTATCAGCTTCAGTACTGATGCATTTATACAAGTCCTTCTCAAGGATGATTCAGGAGGATAATTCAGGTGATTAGATGTATACCATTGTTGTCAATGAAAACCGGGTTTTGCTGCTGTCGCCTGTACTATTCTTGTACATCCTTCCCAGTATCCTTTCTTTCTGAGGTAACTAGGCAATCTTCTTGAAACTGTTGTTCTATGGGGGAATTATTGCTTGGCTGAAGGTTGATGCCATAACATAACATAACATAACATAACATAACATAACATAACATAACATAATTTTTTTATTATTATTATTATTATTATTATTATTATTATTATTATTATTATTATTATTATTACCAGGTTGAGTTCGTGTCTGGCTGGGTAATCTTATGCAGCTGATATCGCATCTACTCCTTGAACGTCTCTTAGTCGTAATACTTGGCCAGTAACATTCTGTCATTCTGACTTGATGTAACCATGATCAGAATTTTGCCATGTAAAGAGATGACGGTGTGTGATTTCGTTAACATAGTATTATGTCTGGGGAAGCACTACAAAGTCCACACTTATGTTACGGCCGTGCCACCCAATCACGCAGAAGGAAGATCACTCTGCCATGTTTGGATTCCCATAAAAGTGTGGCTAAGAAGGGCTTTTTCTTAAACTTCTGGCTTAGAAGAGTTGACTACATGTGTTTTAGCAAAAGGGTTGAGTCTATGACACATGGAACATGTAGATACAAAGGTGTGGCAAGCCTCAACTGTGGTAAAAACAAAATTACATCTGTTAATGAAGGTGTAGATCGGGAACTAAAACAATCCAGAAAAAATATTTCTTCCGGAACACAGCAGCAGGTCGTCTCCCTCTCCTTCATCATCAGTCCATCATGTGTTTTCCCAAAGCTGACGTTGCAGCATCAATATATACCACGACAGCGCCGCTGTGTCATCCGGATCCTTATGTAAGTTCCTGACCCATCGAAAGTGGTCATCTCTTAATAATGTCACATCGACAGTATAAATATTACCAGCATTTTTTTCTCTTCTAGTCTCTTAATTCAAAAAAGAAGTACACTGCATACACTTTCCTCTTCGACAAACGTAGCACTTCCATGTGCTAAGCCGACTTTTTATTTTCAAGAGTACGCAATTGAAATTGCGTACCGTGTTTTTATTGAAGGCAGAGAACAGTACAAGAGCTACATCTACGGACAGTGAGTGAAAGCCACACCCAGAAAACACATAGGATCTATCTCCTGCAAGAAACCGTTTCTAATAGGGCACCCTTTCTACTATCCCAGTTATAGATCCCTATTCACATGGAGTTTATCTACCTTCACAATGAACTCCTTTTGCTAAAACGGCAACCGTGCTAAGGTTCCGTCATTGCAAATATTGAAGACAGTAACGTTTCCGGCATCGTCTCGATACCGGCAAACCATGAAAACCAAAACAATACAATTTGGGATTCAACACCGATGTAGAGGCCGTGAGATGCAATCGGGTGGAGGCAAAGATATCAACGAGGGCTTGGTCGTCCGTATGTCGTCGTCTAGAGAAAGAGAGGAGGCGACGAGTCAAATGTGTAAAGAAGGATATGGAGTGATTTTGGATCCATACAATGTTTTATATGAAGATACAAGCTTTGTAGATTGAGAAACAAAACTCGCGAGTGATGTTTCACCCCACAAACAGTTAGACTTTTAAGCTGACAAAATCGTGTGTTGTTTTCATAAATTCAGACATATCTTCTTAATTGCATAAGTTTTGTTCAAACTGTTTTTTTTAATCCAAGTGGCATTTAGCCATAAAATACTCCTTGCCAAGAGATGTATTATTTTACCTATTTACACAAAAAGTGAAATTTGGTGGCACAACTTTCCATACAATGGCTGTCATTTTTTAACACATCTTAATCTTATGTAGATTTACACACATGTATATATATATATATATATATATATATATATATATATATATATATATATATATATGATTTTGCTTTTCAATAAAGTACCGATGCAAGAAGTTGGTATGACAAAAGTTAATGACATCAAACTATAAATTATTGTTTTACAACAACAAAATCCATAATAGTCCATCCTCTAGTTGTAGCAAGAAATTCACATAAGAAATTGTGCCTAAATAGCTACATATTTTTATTAAACAAATTTAGATAAACTCAACTTGTACCTAGACAAATGCCTAATCTTCAACATTTATTTTGAAATAAAAATTGGTATCTTCACATACTGATGTATGTTTTTCATAGCATAGTCTTCATCTTCGAGTTTAACATACATTTTTGGTAGTTTGTTTATTCCCAATAAACCACCATTGGCATCCACATGACTGCTATATAAACTTAACACAATGATTGTATCGTACGGACCAATGGGGTGAAACAAAATAAACCACTATGCATTCATCCGGAAAACTTATCATCACACAGAATTCAACTGCTCACCTCACAAATATAATATATTTCTCGTCTCAATGTTCAGTGTAAGGAATATGGTAAATATGGCTATAGGAATGAACTATTACTATAATCAAGTGCACCCTTCTTTCAATAATATCACAATTTTATTTATAGCATCACCATAATAAACCAATATATAGAGAGAAAAACGCTAAACTACATATAGCATGAAAAGTGAAGGGGATCATGTGCAGAAAACAAAAAAAATTCTAGCAACGATAACCTTAAACTAACCAAGATCTACACTATGCAGATATAGAAGTACAACGAAGATCGGAGTACATACCCTTGTAGACCGAAAGTGGGATTACGTTTCTACACAAACGTTGACGATGAAGACCGACGAAGTCGACATCAAGGTCGTGTAGTGGAAGTAGACCTCCCAGCACCGCTAGCGCAGCACCTTGCAGGGCGTTACACACGTCCGGTGGAGACGACGACCTCCGAAGCTCCAGTCCAGGACGAGCAGCGGAAGACTTGGACCGGAACACCAGCAGCGCGGCAGCGGGCTATGGTGGAGAGACCCACTCTCTTTTCGGCGCAACTCCGACAAAAGAAATCACGAAATCCAGAGAGAATTAGGGAATTAATTGGTGAATTAAAAGGCCAGGGGTGCCCCTTCTTATATAGGCTCCTAGGAGGGAGCCAACTTGCCAGCCAGGCAATGTGGGACTAACCCCTGAACGGATAGACGTCGCCTAGAGGGGGGGTGAATAGGCGATTTAAAACTTTTTCCGAGGGGCCGGAATATCCGGTCCAAGGATGACCCGGAAATTCCGGTATGCTTGATGAAGGCGGAATAAAACTAGAGGTTTACTTTAACAAGCATACAACCTAGATATAAATACTAGGCTCACCTATGTGCACCAACAACTTATGCTAAGCAATACAAGTAACAAGAAGATAGCAAGATATATGACTTCAAGCACGAAGGCTATCACAATGTAAAGTGCATAAGTAAAGAGCTCGGGTATAGAAATAACCGAGGCACGCGGAGAAGAGGATGTATTCCCGAGTTCCACCCAAAGGGTGTACGTCTCGTTTGGAGAGGTGTGCGCAACCACAACAGGTTAGCCGCAACGCCACAAAGGCTCACCTTCTTCTCCTGATGAACTCAACCATAAAAGGTTGCGAGTTCACCTTCCACTATTGATCTTCTTATGGGTGGAGATCGAATCCCGTACAACTCTTGAGGCACACACCCACAACTTAATTGGGGGCTCCCAAGTCTTGAGGCACACACCCACAACTTAATTGGGGCTCTAAAGTGACCACAAAAGGTCATGACCACAAAAGGTCTTGGTCACAAAATGCCGGCCACAAAAGGCGTCTAGGGTCCAAAGACCCAAGAGTAACAAGCTCACAAGTATCACCACCACGAATCCTCGTGTAGGGATCAAACCGATGCAAATGCAATGGCAAGAGCACACGAAGTGCTCAAGTACTTCACTCTCAAATTCCAACACAACAGCAAATGTTTATGGGGGAATAAGAGAGGAAGAACAAAGGAAACCACAAAGGAGTCAAATCCTTCACTCCCAAGTCCCACCAAAAGCAACTAATGCTTATGGGGGGAGAAGAGAGGAAGAACAAAGAAGAAGAACCACAAAGGAACTCCAAGAACTAGATCCACTAAGTTCTCCTCACTTAGAGGAGAGATGGATTGGTAGGATTGTAGATCTAGATCTCCTCTCAACTTTCCCTAAAGAATATGGAAGATTCAATGGAGGGATTGAGAGAGAAGTCAGCTTTCCAAGGTCAACAATGGAGTAGGAGAGAACGGAAAAACGTGCTGCCTTGGATTAGCTGGGGAATAAGAAGGGGAGGGGTATACCCCTCCAGGAAATATAGCCGTTGGCTGTTTTGACACTCGGAAATTCCGGTATAAGTGAGACTCGGAAATTCCGGTCAACCGGAAATTCCGAGTCCATGAAATTTCCGAGCTGAAATTCCGGCTGGAGTCAGAACCAAAACCAAACTTTTCCTTAGCCATTTCTGGAAGGCTTTTCTGGGGTGCACTCGGAAATTCCGGTATATGGAAATTTCCGAGCACAATTTCCGGTTTGAGTCAGAACCAAAAGTCCTTCTTTCCTTAGCCAAAACTGGAGGGCTTTCTGGGTGCACTCGGAAATTCCGGTAGACGGAAATTTCCGAGCACAATTTTCGACTGGAGTCAGAACCCTATTTCTCCGTTCCTTAGCCGTTTTCTTGGATCAGCTGGGGAACCGGAAATTCCGGTAGAGCGAAATATCTGGCCCCAATAATCCGAATCAGGAAAACACCGAAACGAAAACTGTTATAACTTTTGCAAATGAACTCCAAATGAGGTGAGACCAATTTTGTTGGAAAGATAGCGACAATGAGTACCCAACAGGATATGCCAAGTATGCAAAGGTTTGATCTCTCCACAATGATGCGATCAAGTTACCAACTTGAGAACCCCTCTTGATAGTACGCCTATCTATCCTATAGCCCTATCAAGATCATACCTTTGCCTTGAGCATTCCACTTGAGTTGGATGATGACTATCTTGATCTCTTCAAGTGGTTCATCTTTCTTGATTGCGCGTCCAAGCACATGCTTGATGAAGACTTCTCCAAATACTCCCCCATGCTCACAATGGGAGAGTCTCGCTTAGCTCCATCTTCATGTATCCATTGCAAGCACCAAGCATAGGATCTCTTTAAGAAGCTTCTCTTGGTCTTGGTCTTGCACATCTCACCTTGATGACGATCACCACATGACGTCATCCTCCATGAGCTATATGAAATCTTCATTTGATGCAAGCCCATGGGAAGATACCTAACCTCATATAAAGATATCACACACACATATATCATGGGTTAGTTCACAAAGCTATGCGGACAAGTGTTTACCATCCCAAGAGATACATGATCGCTCTTGGTACATCGTGTAGCTTTGTGTGTTGATCAACATCTTGATCAACCTTGTATCTTCCAACATTTCTTCACTAATATGATGTCTTGAATCCTTCAAGACATACTTGCAATATGCTCCACTCAACGCATAAGCTTCAAGAGTCCAACACATGAACTCCACAACTCTATGGACATGATCTAAAATGATATCTCAAAACAAACATTAGTCCATAGAGATTGTCATTCAATTACCAAAACCACACATGAGGGAAAATGCTCTTTCAACCCCTACATGCCTCGTGCGGCTAGGTAAGGTGCGTCGGCCCTGGTGGGCCACATCTGGCCCACCTAGGCCGACCATGCTCCCCCCCCCCCCCATGGGCCTTCTTTCCATCAGAAGGCCCATTTAGGAAAATCAGACTAAATAAATTCGAAAATAAATATATAAATCATATTTAAACATTAATTACACTAATTAATATCGAACATATTATATATAATTTATTCTAGCACCGAAAACTATTTCGTCGCTGCCCGATTTCCATCGGACCTTTTCCGGGACATTCCCGGTGATCTCTTTCCTTTCCGATTGTCTTGTCGAAACCACTTAAGTGTGTTATCCTAGCGGTTCGATATAATAACAGGTATGAGCGAGACTCCTCTCCGATCAATGACTAACTGGACACATGAATTAATCCCTGTGATATAACGAATGACTCTCATATATAAAACCTGAACGTTAAGTCTTAAACCTTTTGTCATAGCGATACTTAGCGTGTCCGAGCATCATTCTTTGATATGTCCATATATAGCTGACCTCACTACCGACATCGCTATCTTCTACTCGTCTATGATTTCATGTCTCCGTGACCTAGTCACATGCTTGCAATCTCATTAGATATAATCTCACCGAGTGGACCCTAGAGTATCAATCCGCCTATACGGACTGCCAAATCCCGCTCTTGCCCCTCATCTCAACTACCCCCTTCCGATACCCAAAAGTATCACCTGTCATTGTCACATTATATAAGATATGACGTTTGGTGCGATCAAAGTATCTTCCAGGGATAACAATAAGAGTTGATCTCACGGTCAAAGGCGTAATGACTATGTCCTACAAATATGGGTATGTCCATTACATCATTCTACCAACGACATGACTTCATTGCCGACTGGCACCATGCCCTATGATCGGAAAACCTCGATCATCAATCGCGCAACGAAACTAGTCTTAGTAGAGGCTACTAGGGACCTGGTTGTTTACATATCACACCTGTATTAATGTTTTCGCTTAATATAGTTATAGCATGACACAAAGTGTATTATGCACAATCGAGATATGATAAAGGAATACCCTTTATTAATTACCTCTAGGGCATATCTCCTTCAAAAAGTGCTCCCAAAACGACAAAACCCTAACTTTGCGCGATAAAATATCTTTAAGCCCCAAGTTAGATATTTTCATCTAACTTGTTACGTATAGCTCAATAAAGAAGGTCTACAAAAAGGATTTCAACCCTAGCCGTTGCCGCCGGCGTCATCTGCAACTTCATCGTCGCCTTCGTTTAAGATTTGACGGGTCCTCACCTCCTCTAGGTGCCGCTCTGGCACTAGGAGGGGTGGGGACCTCGGACCTGCGAAGGGCGCTATACAAGATTCCTTAATGTTAGAGTAGTGTTTTGGTTATTGTCTTCTTTGTCAATGGAGATGGCATTGTCTGCAATAAGTGATCTTCCGTGCTTCAGTCGTCGGCGGGATCTCCTTCTCGGCGTCAATGCTGGCTTTGGAATATTAAGTTTGTCTAGGTATGATTCTTCAGATCTTGCTTCGCCAGATCAATCTTGGATTGTTTCTCATGGTTACCGCGAGGAGGTTTGTCCTCGTGTTATCTATCCCGGCTACTACGTTTTCGACAATGGTGATTCGTTCTCTTGGCTCCCCACGTCATCGACAAAGTGGTTCGATTATTTGTCCCTGTAATATCACTGGTGGTGCTCTTGCCGATGTTGCTTGACTAATTTAATGGTTGCGTGCGTGCACAAAGAATTGACATTGCGGCTCAAAATTAAAAGGGGAGAATCATCAGCGGAATTCACAGGTTTGTAATTTGGTGTTCTTGTCGTTTTTCTACGGCTTCCTTCAGAAAAGTATAAGATTGTGTCATGGAGAAAGAAATGGCTTGAAGATCTCATAGATTTGCTCGTCTCTTCTAGTTTTGTTTTTGTAATCGATGTAATCGTGTGCTCTTTGTTGGTTTAATATATGTGAAAAATTCAAAAGAAAAAAGGTCTACAAAAGGTGTAATTTTATCGAGTGCTTTAGCGTCTGAAAAAGGTGTTGATATCTAGCGATTAAGCAAGTACGTCATTATGAAGATTCATCCAAGATAAAACACATACTATCTTTGGAGGGTCAAGGAATTGGTCGTAGCACCTTTGTCTTGTACTATTAACAAATAGATATTTGTTGATATTAACACAAATTTGTTAGTGAAGCCTGATTAACCACCAACTATAAACCCACATGAAATGAGAAATGCCTTCAAAATAGCACACAAACGCCTTAAGAACTATTGTATCCACCACCACCGGCGGCATGCAGCTAAAGCATGGATTACCAACTCCCATGATGCACGCTCCAAAAACCACACAGTAAAAGCATAAAGGCGCCTCGGTAACATAAGGGTGTGTTTTGTTTTTTTCTGCGATGGAGTGGAATGGGATGGTTTCAGAAAAGTGAATATTTCCTCAATATGCGGAACCGACCGGTCCGGCCGATTCGGCCGAACAAGGTGGAACGGAAAAGTAATGTTGGGCGATTAACTCTAATTTAACCAAGTTTAACAATATTTAATCAAGATTAAGAGTAATTAATCAAGTTCAGCAATAATTAATAAAGTTTAGCAATAATTAGTCTAGATTAGGAAATAATTTATCAAGTTTGATGGCGTTCTCGTTCCATTCCATTCCACCCATCCTAGAAATGAACAAAAGAATGGGACGGTTTCGTGACAATTTTTTTACAAAAAAAACACAGGAATGAAACGATTCCATGACAGTTTCCACCGGTTCAAAAAAGGAACACACCTAGAGTATATCAAAATTTAGGGACTTCAAAAAAAAATATCAGTTTTTTTTTAGGGTAAACATCACACTTTATTGATCAATAATATTAGTTTGGATACAAAGACCATCAGGTGGCTGAAGGCCTGAAGCAACCAAACCTGACGTCCAACACTGCATGAAACTGCAGAAGCGAGCTAACTTATGAGCATTAGAGTTCGAAGCTCTACTTTCATGTCTAAAACTAGTTTCTACCAACAAACTTGCACTAGATTTAATCTCATGAATAACCATGCTATAGCTACCAGAGAAAGGGCGCTCCAAAGCGTTGATCACCGCTAGATAATCCGTCGCAACCCGTGACGCGTTGGATATTTAGATTCTGAGCCAAAGCCATGGCCTCCCTGCATGCGAGAGCCTGCATGGTGGTATGGTTAAGGCTGACGCCCCAATAAGGATGTAAGTGGCAGCGGCGACCGCTGGTCCCTTATACGCCACCCACCAAAATAAAGGTAAACGACGTATATGGCATACCAGATAATTAAATGGCATATGTGGCAAAGCTACCGAAAACCACGAAACCACCAAGCCGGCCACCTCCGTCGAGATCTTCGGTCGACGAGAGCAAGCGCCGCTGCTAGCCATCTCTCCGCCCGCACGTCCTCGGACATCACCTGCTGCCCGCCCTCGCACGACACCTCCTCCTCCTCCGGCGCTGCGTCGGTGGAAGCAGTCGTTCTCCTGTCCGGCGTCGGCGGGATGTGCACGGTATAGTGCAGGAACTCGGTGCTCGCATCCGCGCCGCCGTCCCTGGACGCGTACCGGCTGCCCCCACGCACCGGCGAGACCTGCAGCGTCGCGGTGGACGAGCCGATGGAGTGCCTGCACACCGGGCTTGTGACCCCGGAGCTCCTCCTCACCACCCCATCCCCGGGCTCCTGCCGCCACCACCTCCCTTGCCTCCCACCGGAGACACGGTCACCGTCACCGGCGACCCGCCCGGCAAAGATAGTCGCTGCGACATCACCTCCACGAAATCACCTCCCCGCCTCCTCCAAATCAACTGACCCAGTCACCAGCTCAGCTCGAGAGCAACCAAACCAATCGATTGGTGGCCTCGGGGACCGAGGCAAGGATCTGAGCTTGTGGCAGAGGCGGTCGCCGGCTCTGAGAGTAGTCCAAATCAAAGGCGGAGGAGTCGGCGAACTTGCCCAGGAGGTTCGACATGGACTGTCCCATGTTAAACTCCACCGTCTCCATGCGCTCCATGCCCAGGAGGCGGAGGACGCTGACTGGAATTGAGGAGGAACAGAGGAAGGGATGCCCAGGAGGTGGAGGACGCTGTTTGGATTCGGAATCGAGGAGGAACAGTCGAACAGTGAATTCGTGGCATCGAAGTGTCGAACAGAGGCGGAGGACGCTGTGTGGAGCGCGGTGGGAGATCATGGCGTCGTGGCACCGTAAAAACCGTCAATCGTTTTAACTGGCTGCCACAAAAACCTTGTAAATAATATATGGCCCAAGCGGCAACAGCCACATCGTCCACCTAACGCGCCATTTACATCCTGACGCCCCAAGGATCACTCCCTATGCACTTCTGCATACAACACCAACAGCCCCACCAGCTGTGTTCTTCGTCATTGCTGCATCAACGTTCATCTTCACGCACCCATTGTGAGGAGGAATCCACTTAGGATGGCCTGAAGTAGAGGTGATCGCATCCTTCTTCTTGACCGCGTCCACGACCGAGAGATCACAAAGGTAGCTCTCGATGAACAGGTGTGTAGATAAGGGGCTTTGAAATACCTCGTCATGGATAATCTACCGCCGTGCATACCAGATCGCCCACTGCGTAACAGCTATTCTGACAAAGTTCTCCTTCAACAAAGATTCCATCATTGCGAAGAGCCATTGTTTCGCCGACGGATCCTCATTCATGCATACCAGTGCCCAAACACAACGAGCAACTGAGCAATCAATCAACGAATGCCGCCATGAGTTTTCCCCTCCGCAGATGGTGCACAAACTTGTTTCTGACATATATCTATGGCGACGAACATCTGCAGAGGGTATTGATTGGTGTGTCAATCTCCAAAGAAACACACGGAGCCGGAACCTGGACAGACCAAAGCTTCTTCCATGCTCTACCCTCACTGGCAGTGTCAAGAGCCTGCCGAATTACCTTCCAGCCAGTCCTCTCTCCTCTTTTTCATGTTAACCAGGAGGCGATAAACAGACTTTAGAGGCCGTTGCGATAAACAGACTTTAGAGGCCGTTCTTCTCGTAGTGCCACGCCCAGAATTCCTTCTGATTGCGTGTATTCAGGGGTATCAATCGGATGACCTCAGCGTCCATGGGAAGGAACCACTCGTTCACCCAATCTTCTCGCCTATATCAGGTGCACCCATACCGTACGGCGGGCCAAGGCACCACGCTCCAGCCCATAACGCCATGGAAAAACGCGAGATCAAGGGTGCGAGTTTGGTAGTTTGGGCTGTTTTTTTTTTGGCTAAGTGACGACATTGGTGCTCGCAAAAAGCCATTTTCTATAAGCAGTTACAAAGTTGACAAGCACATAGAGAACATCATACCACCAAAACAACCACAAACGCAAACCAGGTTAGTTTAGGAACTGCTTCTTGTTAGCTCATATTTGTCATGTAGTTGTCTAAAGCAGAAAACCACCATGTTCTATATAATCTAACCAACAGACAATGTAAGATTCAACACAGAAGACGGTCGCTATTTTACAGATCATTTCCAGAGCTTTACAAGCCTGTCATGACTTACTGAAGCAACCTTCCCGGTTGCACTCGATGCTGCCAGGGCTGCAATTAAACCATCATGGGCATTGTTGAAGGTCATGGTATTTTTCTCCCTGATGTCCCAAAGTTCCAAAGACTGCACGGCAGACAATTACAATATACACTATATAAGCATGCTCACAAAATGATTGACATGTCTAAAGAGTTAAGTGAAACTTGCCTCGTAACAACCGATGATTAGCAAAGAAGGGTAAGCTGGGTGGAAAACACATGTTTGGAACTTGTTCCCACTGCAGTTCAACTCATGCATAAATTCACCATCATGTCCAGAAGTAAACGACCATATTCTGACAGCATCTTCACTGACAGAAGCGAGATAGTCACCAGCTGAGTCCCAACAAACTGATTGAATATTCTTCGTGTGACCCTGCATACACGAACCAAACTTCCAACTCAACAATCCACCACCACCACTGGACAACAAGATACTTGCAGGTTCTTTCGCCTTCGAGATGCAAGAAATGTGCAATTAACATAATTAAGGCAGATGATTAAATTGCTAAGTACCAGTTAAATCACAATCATTGACGCGTTAGATATATGTGGGAGATGCTTCTAGCGAAGAGGACATTATTCTGAGTGCTGGTCAAACCTGGCAGTTTGTGTACGCTTATGAACATTACCTTTGCTCAGTTTGTTCCATAGCAGGTCAGATGGAAAATCTTGGACCAAGGAACATTACAGGTTCACAAAAAAGTGTACAAAACTCGTTTCCACAGAATCTACTTAAAATACTAAATGAAGTCTCTTGACCTCAAGTTACTGAAACTTGTAAAGTGCATATAGTTTGACAACTAGTATAGTTTTACGAAAAACATGGCACAACATAAATTGCACAGTTATGAGTATGAGAGGTTGTAAATGCATCCTTCAATGCTCTCAACACATATCAGAGCTGATCTTTGGTAACAAACCTGTAAAGGGCTTCTACAAGCATGTTGTGTCCCCCCATCAAGTATGTAGATAGCCTTCTCTGATGCAGCTGCTAGATATTTTCCCTTGCGAGGTTGAAATCTCATTTGAGTAGCACCTCCCTGCGAAGATAACAATATGACAAGAAACAAAAACAGGCACCAGAAATTAATTGTTTGAGGAAAAGATTGTGTGACAAATGAAAATTAGAACCACATACCTTAAA
Source organism: Poa annua (assembly GCA_026929855.1). Taxonomy (NCBI): domain Eukaryota; kingdom Viridiplantae; phylum Streptophyta; class Magnoliopsida; order Poales; family Poaceae; genus Poa; species Poa annua. The sequence continues at coordinate 15,959,195 of CM049427.1, forward strand.
AACCTTAACACAGGTCAGACAGCTACCATTATTTATGCTCCAACTGCGGACTTCCCCATCACTATCACAGGAGCAAATAATATCTTCTTTATTCGGATGAAAATCAAGTGACATAACAGATGCTGAGTGACCCGTGAAAGTACGGAGTGAATAGTCAGTCTGCACAGAATCAAATTAGTCAGTCATCATACCCTAAGATTGGAACAGTTAGTGCAATACCACTCAAAGAATTACATTGAGAACGAGAGAACAATGCTAAGAAGTATACATTGTCAGCATCCCAAACCCGTACGGTTTTGTCAAAGGAAGATGTAGCAAGACGGGACATGCTTGGACTAAAACGAACATCAGTTATCAAAAACGAATGTTCTTCTAACGAAGATTTAGGCTTCAGAGAATCTGTACACCATAAAACAACCTGCAGAACAGCAGGTGTGTGATTGACGGTTTCCTGACAAAGATAAAACTATCATTACTTCTGCCTTAATAGCCACACCTTTTTATCATGACCGCCAGTGGCAAGCAATTTACCGTCAGACGAGAAGTGGCAGCAAACAACTTTATGTGCACTTGCACGTGCTGTGGCAACCTCAGAGAAGCCAAACCCTGCAACAAACATATCTTGAGATATTTATTGACACTAGCGAGATAGTGGCAACCAAGCAGAAGCTCCTTTTATATGGCCAGGACAAATAACTATCTGACTTTTGCTAATACAAAGGACAAAAATCGATGCATGTTTAGGAATCTTTACTATTAAAGCGCAACCTGCCATGATGCTTTTGCTAATACAAAGGACAAAAATCGATGCATGTTTAGGAATCTTTACTATTAAAGCGCAACCTGCCATGATGGTACGACTGGTGGTGTTCCGTAGTACGTTGTCCCAACCCGATCCCCTCACGCGACGAGCGAACTAGCGATCCCAGAAGAAAAATACGGGAAGAGGAGAAAGAAGGGAAACAACGGGCAGCAGTTGTAGCCCGCACCCACGACTCCTCATGGAAGCAAAAACTGCTAAAAAATCTCCACCACAGATGCCCCCGTCGGAGGGCTTCTCCGTGTTGCGCGCTAGCCGGTGCGGCCCGCACCGAGGGGAAAACTTGTGGTGTCACATTGCTGTCCACCTACAACTGCTAGAATTCAAGGTCTCATTCCTGTAGAGTATATGTTCATCATTGTGCGTGGCTGCCTGCAAGTAGCAGGCACTGTTGAGCGCTTGTTAAGCCATATGATGTTCTTCCTTTTGCACTTGAAGGTTCACTTGCAAATTACAAACGAGTCCCATCCTCGAGAGTCGAGACCCCTAAAGTATCTATTTTATCTGATACCTTTATTGTAGTCTCACATTAATTTTGGCATGCCTGAGTTTCTTGGGTTGGTTTTCATACCAGAGTTATCATGTCAGTGCTGAGCTCATTCCTACAAATGTTGCAGGGGCGCACTGTTGTTATCAAGCAAAGCTTTGGTGCCCCCAAGGTTATAAAGGATGGAGTGACTGTTGCCAAGAGCATCGATTTCAATGACAAGGTCAAGAACGTGGGTGCAAGTCTCGTGAAGCAGGTCGCTGATGCGACTAATGATTCTGCTGGAGATGGTATGGCTTCTGCACTGTAGTTTCTCATCAAGCTTATCATCATGCAACATATATTTGTATGGACTTAGCTTCTTAATAGTATCAGTGGATTTAGCGTAAGAAATGTTAGAACTAGGATTTAAACTCGAATTGTGGAAGCCTTTTTTTTCAGTTGCTGGTTGCTGTCAACATATTTTTATTCATTGTATTTGCTTTTATTGGATCATTATATATACTTGTTCCATGTTCACCAATTTGATAAGGTATACTGGGTTTGCCTAACACACAGTTCATGAAAAACAGAACTTAGCACTGATCTTCAGAAGATGGCTCCAAGTTTGCACCGTGTGTCATCTCTAGCTGCAAGCTGCTTCTGGTGTTCTAGCTTCACCTCCTAATACAGCAGACTAGCTTCTGGTGTGCGGTGTGCCTGCTGTTCTCAATATTGACTGGTCCTTCTACACGAGTTTACTCTTTATGGAGTTCATAGCCAGTTCATCAATTTTATGTTCATAAATATGTATTCGCTCGTCGGCAATGATACTGTCTGAAATCTAAACCTAAGAGGCAAAAAATAATTATCAAAAATATTTTTGCATAGGTAGTGTAAATATCTTGCATGTAAATTTATAGGAAGAAAGGGGACAATTTAGTGTGTGCATCAGACTGGTTTCAAGGAACACATTCGCTGTAGCCTGTGTGCCATTTCGTGCAGGATATACAAATGCCTTTGGTTTGGGGGAATATATTCAATGTTTTGGGGAATATATTAGCACACAGGAGTTCACACGGATTAAACTCCACAAGGACAAGGTATCAGCACGAATAAAAAGCCTACCTTTACTGGCATCCATGCAGCGTCCCATGGAATCCCTGGGATCCATGTCATCCTGGGACAGAAAAGATTCTACATTTTCATCTAATCCTTCTTCCAGCAAACGGTCCACATCACCCTGTAATGAAAGCTTTTTGGTTAGCATACTGCCAAAACAAAAAAGAACTGTCCAAAAATAAATTTACAATAAAGTATATGGATACCAGCGGGTTTGCGGTAGATGTCAAGCTTCCAGGGCCGTCAGAGCCAAACATTACCAAGGGTTTTGCCGAAACACCGTTCTGCTGAAGTTGTGGTACTGGCATCGGATCTCCTGGTGTATGAGTGGAAGGTGTTGAGGGTGCAGAACCGGGAGATGGGCCAGCAGTATTTGCGGTTCCTGAACTATTAGCTCTACCCGAGGACGAGCCGGGCTTCTTTCTCTTCTTCGTTGTCTGAACCACATACAGTAGTATTTATGTAAATGAACCACTGAGATCTACTTTTATATCACCTCAATTGTCCGAAGCAGTGGAAAGCAACAATAAAAAATGAGGATTCTGAAAATTTACTGGAGAGAGGTTATCACCAGACTCCTTTTGGTCTATTCCAATTTGTTACTCCCTCCATTCCGTTGCTTAAGGCGTATATTTTTTTCTCAATTTTTCATCAAAAAGCAAGGCGCAAGAGCAAATTGACACACTATGTACCGGAAGTAGCCCTAATTTCTCAGTGGAATTAACTGCAAGCCTCCTGTAAAGTTGGGCTTTGATTGGCTGTGTGGGCTAGCATGCGTGAGAGGATTGGGCAAAGAAGGCAGACTGCATGCGGCTGATTAAAAAACTTAGAGACAGAGAGGACTTAAATATACTTGTTGTTTTGCCGATATTTGCGGGTTCATTAATTTTCTTTTTACCTCATAGGGGAAACAAAATAGTTAGGTGATATACTATATGTATTTGTTTATTACAATTCCTTGTAATGACTTATGCATTCTGTTATCATTTCCAACTGGAGGATCCCTTAATCCAATTAAGGGAGGATTATAAATGGGTAGATATCTTCGACTTCCACTGGAGATTGGGAATCGATGGACTTTCATTAGGATCTATTTTATTGACAGGATTTATCACTACTTTAGCTACTTTAGCAGCTTGGCCAGTTACCCGGAATTCGCGATTATTCTATTTCCTGATGCTCGGCTGAACTAACGAGTAAAAGATGGACTGGTAACCGTGCCCACAGCTATTCACCGGGGGCAACTGTCCAACTGACGACAAACTTTTCCTGCGCTGCGCTGCCTAGGTTACAGCGCCAGAAGATTCACGCCCTGCTCATAGGAACGGAGGGAGTATATTATTTTTACACAATTTCTTGTCAAAGTACAGTTTTTCTCTGGTGTTATATGAGCACTAACATCAGGTTTACTGCCAATTTTGTCGCAGGTGGGAAGAAGCTCCATCAACAAACAAAAAATGGAAGATCAAAATTAACAGTGAGGGAGACCAGGAACAGTTATAACTCAGTTGATCTAGTGTAGAGCAAGGAATATAATCGTATGCTCTTTATATACTCTAGAAGATGGATAATGGAACTAGGGAACCCGAAATTACAACAAAAGTGTACGCATGACCAGATCATGTACCACACCAAATACTTAGCTTGGTTACTGACTTCCCACTTTAACAGAAGAAAAAAGAGATCCACATTTCTATTTTCATTCTATTTTGTGAGAACACATTGTCAGGAAAAAGGAAAGCTGGAAGACCCGCAAAACAAAAGAAAGAGGAGAACAGGAAGACTTGAAACCAAGTTATCGACCCATTCAGATCATATGTATGATATTGCAATGAACAATGGGATGTTAGTATTAATGTTTAATGCAAAATGAACACAAAAGGCATTGCATGTATACCACAAAACTTACTTGATCAGTGCCCCCAAAAGAATTCGGCATGCCCCCATCAACAGGCATATTTCCGGCTCCCGGCTTTTCTTGTTGGAGAAGCTGGTTTGAGCTATGAGACTGCTGACTGGAGACAGCCTGATGTTGCTGATGTTGGCTATTGCTTTGCTGTTGTAATAGCTGTTGCTGCTGCTGGTGTGCACTAGCAATTTTCTTCTGCTAAACAGAAAAGTCGATATAAGAACATATCAGCGGAAAAAAGAGAGCAATAAGACTAACCAAAAGACATCCCTAGAGGCTGAATCATCAAGGTAAATATAACATAAACTAGATAAACTTATATGCAAAAAGGAAGCATGCAGATAAGATCAGAATAAAACTGAGTTAGAAGATAGAAAACTGTGAATTAGTACCATGGTAGTATGAATTCAGGAATCAGAAAATCTGATTAACATTTTCATTTTGAGTTGTCTTGCACTACTGAAACATTGGTCTCACTCTTACTATATGAAACATTATAGAGAATTAGATGTTCAAGAAAATTTGAAGACCAAATCTGGACTGAGTAGGGTGATTGTTTTTCTATGTAATTTATGTAGGTTTGATGTAATTTTTCTAATTACATATCCACATTTTGTAAGCAATGTGCATGTGCACATGCTTGATTACTAGTATAATAAGAACTTGACACAGTTGCAAAATGATGATAAAATTTCACTTTAGAAATTAATGACACGTTAGTAAGGAAAATGCGAGAAAATAAGCACTCAGTTAAAACAAGAAAAGGCATACCTTTATTAGCATGTCTATGTCACCACCACTTTGACTAGGAGAGCCAATATTTGGAACGATATCACCACCACTGGTTGTCTGCCCATCCCTCCCGAGAACTACATTTCTGTTGTTGAACATCATCCTCAATCTTCTGTTGTCAACATCACTGGATGTTGGGGAAGCCATATTTTGATGTGCCTGCAATGCAAGCTGCTGCTGCTGTTGTGGAGTCAGAAACTGGATCTGTTGTTGCAATTGATGTTGGTTCTGCATGAATGACTTTTGCTGTAGAATTCCAGACCGAAGTTGCTCAAGTCCCTGCTGAAATAAAGAGCGAAACGCAAGTGAAAACAGAGGTTGAAATTTATCTTATATACTAGCAGATGTAAAGTCACATATTTGCTATCGGCATTGTATTAGAGATATATAAATAGCCGTTTGCTCCACAAATTTCTGGCAGTGGCATTGTTTGTGATGGCAGTACAACTCAACTGTACGCTAAACACTAAATAATTAAATATGTGGGTCAGGGAGTTATAATAAGGTCAAGGATAGGATAACATAAAGGCAAGAGTGCTATGCCATTGAACAATTGTGCAAAACATGGTAAATGGAAATCAAACACAATAATAATTACCAAGTAAACAAAAAAACACATGCAACTCTATATACTTCCCTTTGACAGTAAAGGTACAAAACATGCTATCAACAAACTACATCAAGCACCAGAGCCACAGAATATAATAGCTGCATGGCCTCGATATATAGGATTTCAGTCTATACTGAGTGAACAGAAAGACATTAAACATAAGCAAAGTGTATGTGACCAGGACCAAATTCGGGCAGTTGTGGTTTTTAGCTGGTTACTGGTATAACTGGAAAACACCAACAGTTTGCCGGAGTTAAGGTTGGGTATCTTAGATTCAGCAATAATCAGGGCGTGGTTTCTGGATAATTTTCACCGTAAAAATTAAAAAGGAATACGTTAAATTAAGAAATTTTACAACAAACGCACTTAGGTCGGAATCTCTCTCAACAATTTTGAACCATGGATGCAAAAGTGACAAAGATGCACAAGATAACCCAATGTTTAATCGTAAATTAAACCTTACCGTGAGTGGCCATCCTTTCAGAGTCAAATTATTTCCAGCTTGATTCGATCCTGTTAAAAAATGCATCTAAATTAGCATCATAAAACAAGTCACTGAACTAGCAATGGAAAAGCGGAAAAATAATAGGTTTTGTTTTTGAAGAAAAAAATGAAAACTAGTTGATGCAAGTAGTGAAGAATAGTAATTTAAGGAACGAGATACAACATAATACCTTGTAAACCCATAAATGACCCCTCAGAGCCTGCAGCTCTCGGTGTCAAAATGGGATTCATCTCTGTCTTAATAGTCTGCTAAAAAACATAAAAATAGTTTGAGGAACAGATAAGCCAGTTTTTTTCTTTCCGTATTTCTTGTTTCCAGGGTATGTTTAGAGCCGACACATAATAGAAAAATTATGACACCTCAAGAACTAACCTGAGCATGTCCAGGAAGTTGGGGGCTTCTGGCCTGAATTTGTTGCATAGTGCCCGACAAACCACCAATAGTACCATGCAAAAGTTGCCTGAATATGCAAAAATGTTAACAAATTAAGAGCAAAGTTACAAAAGGCTACTTGATAGTATTCTATATGGTCTAGCTAATACAAAAACAATTAATCCCTTATGGCTTAGGCTTCAACATTCCACATACATTGAAAACCTTACAACAGATGCATGTGCGATCATTAACCTCTAAAGAGAAGGAACAAGGATGGCCAGCCACGCTACCAATTCTAAGTGTGGCATTCAAATGAAGATTGTAACTTGTAACAAGAATACTTAACGTTATCAGCTAATTCTTTGTATACAATCCTGTATTTTTCTGTTAAAGAACTTAAGAATTCACAAGTTCAGAAAGTACCCTGGAGACTGTCCACTTGCAGCTGCTTTCAGTAGTGATGTTTCATTTGAATCAAGTAGTTGTCCAGCATTTTCTCCATATCTTTGCTGCAGCCAAAAGTATCAATGTTAGAACAAGAAATCAGAAATGAACAATTTCTAGAGGAATCAACTAAAAGAATTTGAAACAATAAATTGCTAACAGGAATACCTTCATTGATGCCTCCTCCAAAGAGTCTCTCTGTGAGGGCAACTTCAACCTCTCCTCATACATTTTGGTGGCCATAACATTTGCAGTGCTTTGAGTTTGACGCATTAAAGGATTGTTTGGAGAAAGTCCACTAGAATTACCATTAAGAAGATGAGAACTCTCTCTACGCTGCTGTTGCTGCTGCTGCTGCTGCTGCTGCTGTTGTTGCTGTTGCTGTTGTTGCTGCTGTTGCTGCTGCTGCTGCTGTTGCTGCTGTTGCTGCTGGTGCTGATGTTGCTGCTGTTGTTGCTGCTGTGCGGCCCTTTGTAACAACATTTGTTGCATTTGCATATGCTGCGGTTGCTGCTGCCGCTGTTGAGGAAGCTGCTGCTGCTGTTGCTCCCGGGCTTTCATTAGTTGAGTCTGAAAGAGAGCAACAATATGTAGCTGAATTACAACTACCAATTCAGGAGAAACAATGCCCCACGCTCAGAGCTATTGATGCAACACAAAATGATGATTTTCTAAAGCAGTTAATTATATCAGTAAGTAACAATCGTCCTTCAAAACGTATAAACATAACAATAATGCACCTCTAATATGTACAATAAATATATATATTATGGACAGTGGAACGGTCCAGCTATAGTGGATCTAGCACATGCAGCTAGAGGTTGAAGAGTTGTAAAAGTAACAGCAAACGAATTATTTATTGTAGCAAACCAAAAAGACCTTGCGGGCCTAGCAAAATAGATTTGTGAGATTCCACATCAATTTACAAGTGACAATGGTAGATCATTTAAAGAGATCAAAACAGAAGATAATCAATTTTGTAGGACTGCGTACAGGAGGTGACTAAATTAACATGCCTGGATTATTTATCCATAGAAAAATAATAAAATGCTGAAAACACTTACCTCAATATATGACGCAGCAACATCTGAATGTTTCTCATTGGTTCTTGCTATGAATATATCCCAAAAGACTGACCACCACTCGAAAAGAAATCCACCGGGTGCATCAATTGCTGCAAAGAAGCATAGCCTAGAAAGTAAGCAATAGTCTTTACGAAAAAAAATATAAACGAAAGGTGTTGCAAAAACCATGACATAAGTAGCTACTACAGCCTGCTGACAAACACATACCAACTGGATCTGAAGAGACCTTCCCTTCTGATTGGAAGGCCTTTGCAGTTGCCTGCAAATTTCTCTTCATAAAATAGTCGTATATGTAAACATCTAGCCTGTTTCAGCAAGCAATCAAAAAATTAGTCCTCAGGGTGAATGTTATACGAATTAAGCAAGCAATTAAACATTTTTCTCACTGACAGGTTCTGACGATGTGCAAGCAAATTGTGCACAAAACAGTAAGGCTTTAATGGCAAAAATTATGCTACGTCAACGTATATTCATTTTTTGTCTCTTCAACCACTATTTTGTCGTCACCTTGAGCGATCATAAATGCCAGTGTTCAGATTTCTACATATTTTCATGCACTTCTATCCTATGCACAAGAAATGCTTATGTTCACACAAAACACCGTGCATATTAGTAGCTCTAGCTGGTTGCGTGTTGCGCTGTAAGCCGTTTGGTGTGTGTTTGTATCGTGTTTGCCTTCTTTGGCGTTGTTCTTCTATGAAACATAATGCACCTGCTTGGGTGTATTCTTAAATTAGTAGCTCTAGCTGCCAGAAGGCAGAATAAGTTACTTCACCTACTTACTCATATAAAGTTGTAAACCACGTTGAAACTCAAATGTGAGCTCACATACATCCATCTATGTCTACAAGGAATCAAGTAATTCGCTGGCACTCTCTTCCATACAAAATCATCCAGTGTAACCGTCATTTCCCACCGCGTGAACCAATCGACCCCCTTGTCTTATATCCATAATAGCTAGGTCAACTGATACTACCGGTACTTCAAATCTCATCGACGGGTTATGTCGGTGTGCTCAAATACCCCCAATAAGTTCTAGTATGATATTTGGGAGACCGCGACAAAAAACTATCACTAGAGCGTTATAACATCCACAACGCTAAGCCCACCAAGTCAAAACAGTAGGTTGTTGCACTAGAGAAACAAACAAAGCTCGACCTAAACCCGCGATAAAAAAGAGCTCCCGCGAAACCCTAGCGGCTGTCCTCTCACTCAGCTACTACGTAGTTCAGTTAGAACTTGGGACCTTCCCCGTGATCCTAGCTAGCTGAAATAATCGCCGCCCAGACGACGCAAAACGCCGCCCTGCCAAAACATGCCGCGAATCGGCGAAATGAATGAACACAAAGGAAATCAAACAAATCCTCACATCTTATCGGCCTCCCAGTTGGTCTGCGCCATGGCGCCCCGACCGGCCTCCCTCCCTTACTGTGGAGGCCCCCAAACGCCGCCCGCGAGGAGAGGTAGCTCTTGCTACGCCCGGGCCGCCGTGGCCACCAAACGCCCACGCAGACACCGGGCGGCGGAAGCGGATGGACAGGTGAGTTGCGTGAGACGAGGAGAGGCGGTGGGGTGGAAGTCCTAGAGGGCAGAAGAGATGGGAGGAGATGGGAGGGGAGGCGGCGGCGGCGTCGTCGGCGGCGATGAGTTGCAGCGGCGCGAGGTGAGGACAGGGACAGGGAGTTGTAGATGAGAATGAGATCCAGTGTCTCGCTGAGTTGCTGTGGACGGGTCACGTCACGCTGTGCGACTGTGCCTTGCCCCCAAGAATCTACCGTCCAAGCACATCGCACGGCTAGCAGCGCTTTAGAGCAGTCCATCTCGCACACTCGGACAGTGAGAGAAGGGAGCGTGGGCAGTTCTCACGGCATCTCCAGTTGTTCGGTCCCCCAGGATTTGATCCGGCGCCGTTCGATGTGTCGAAATAGATGGAATATAAATTTAAAAGTTTTTCTTCCCGTCCCAAAAAACAGCCCAAGTTCGGTGATCATCGGCCGCAGTTGCCGATCATCCAAAAAACACCACAGGTGGGCGAGCGATCATACAAAAAAGATGCCACAGTTGGACGATATGGCCGCAATCGGCAGTCAGGCAGAGGCTGGCGCAGCGTCGACGTCGTAGATGGGCGCGGCTGTCGGAGTGACATCTTCGGGGACGGCATCCTCCGGGTCGATGGTCGTCGCAGCAGTTGTGGTGTTCTCCGCCTCGGCCTCGAGGTCGACTACGGGCGTCGCTGCAGTGGGCGTCACAGCAGGCTTGGCGTTCGGCGTCCCAGCATTGGGCGTCGCCGAGCTTGATGGGCTGCTGGCCGGCCGAGGACGGGGCCGTCGTTCACATGGCGAAATCGGTGTCGATCATACGGCGCTCGTCGTACGCCGACTTGACGCGCTTCCAGTAGTTCTCCATGGCCTGGTTCGAGCCGTGGATAGTGTCCTGGGTCATCTCCTTCCATGCCTCGACGAGGAGGGTGTCCTCCCGGCTCGTCCACTTGATGCGCGGCTCGACGGGCGGTTTTGGTTGCGCGGGCGGCTTCTTGGGACGACGGCCGTCCGTGTAGCCTTTCTTGGCCGGCCCTTCCTCACCCATGGTCGTCTGCGATTCATCCCCTCCTCCCTTGACCCCCTCTTTGCCGGTGCCGCTGCCGAAATCGATGCCACCCGTGGCAAAATCCTCGCCTGGCGCCGACGGGAAGCCCGGGTGAAAGAGCATTTTCCCTCATGTGTGGTTTTGATAATTATATGACAATCTCTAAGGACTAATGTTTGCATTGATATATCCTTATAGATCTTGTCCATGGAATTGTGGAGTTCGTGTGTTGGACTCTTCAAGCTTATGTGTTGAGTGGAGCATATTGCAAGTATGTCTTGAAGGATTCAAAACATCATATTAGTGAAGCAATGTTGGAAGATACAAGGTTGATCAAGATGTTGATCAACACACAAAGCTATAAGATGAACCAAGAGGGATCATGTATCTCTTGGGATGGTAAACACCTGTCCGTATAACTTTGTGAACTAACCCATGATATATGTGTGTGTGGTATCTTTATATGAGGTTAGGTATCTTCCCATGGGCTAGCATCAAATAAAGATTTCATATAGCTCATGGAGAATGATGTCATGTGGTGATCGTCATGAGGGTGAGATGTGCAAGACCAAAAGAAGCTTCTTGAAGAGATCCTATGCTTGGAGCTTGCTATGGATACACGAAGACGAAGCCTAGCGAGACTCTCCCATTATGGATATGGAGGAGTATTTAGAGAAGTCTTTATCAAGCATGTGCTTGGATGCGCAATCAAGAAAGATAAACCACTTGAAAACGATCAAGATAGTCATCATCCAACTCAAGTCAAATGCTCAAGGCAAACGTATAATCTTGATAGATCTATAGGATAGATAGGCGTACTATCAAGAGGGGTTCTCAAGTGAGTAACTTGATCGCATCGTTATGGAGAGCTCAAACATTTACATACTTGGTATATCATATTTCATGGTTCTTATTTGGCTTTTATGATGGTGAGGAACTAGAGCTTGGTTCATCTCCATGTCAAGCTCTTGTTCATCGAAAACGGTCTTACTTTGAAAAACTTGTTGGCTTTCATCCATGTGAGGATTTAGAGCTTGGTTTATCTCCATACTAAGCTCTAGTTCATTAAAAACGGATTTCGTATGAATATCTTGTTACGTTTTTGATATTGGAGGTTTTACCGGTTTACATGTTTTAGGAAAGTTAAACCTTTCCCAATTTGGTTTTATCCTCACATGATGTACTATGATGTTTCTATGCACATTCAAGTAGAGCTCGTTGTAACGATTCCAACGAGACAAAAATCATCGAAAACGGAGTCCGGATGGAAAAGACATTGCAGTTTTCGTTTTGTTGTTTCTGTCAGTTTTCGGGGACTCGGAAATTCCGAAAAAGTGAAATTTCCGATCACAACTTCCGGCTCAAGTCAATGCCGAAATTTTCGACTGGAGCAAATTTCCGGTCTAAATTTCCGACCGGAATTTCCGATTTTCTTTGGGTCCAACGGTTAGAATTTCTGGGGGTATAAAAACTCCCCCTCTTCTTCTTCCTTGGCCCATCTAAGGGAGCACGAATTCCCTCTCTCTTCTACTCCATTGTTGACCTTGGAAATATTGATTCTTATCAATCCCTCCATTGATTCTTCCATATTTTTTAGGGAAAGTTGAGAGGAGATCTAGATCTACAATCCTACCAATCCATCTCTCCTCTAAGTGAGGGGAACCTAGTGGATCTAGTTCTTGGAGTTCCTTTGTGGTTCTTTTTCTTTGTTCTTCCTCTCTTCTCCCCCCATAAGAATTAGTTTCTTTTGGTGGGATTTGGGAGTGAAGGATTTGACTCCTTTGTGGTTTTCTTTGTTCTTTCTCTCTTATTCCCCCATAAGCATTTGTTGCTTTGTTGGAATTTGAGAGCGAAGGACTTGAGCACTTTGTGTGCTCTTGCCATTGCATTTGCATCGGTTTGAGCCCTCCACGAGGATTTGTGGTGGTGATACTTGTGAGCTTGTTACTCTTGGGTCTTTGGATCCTACACGCCTTTTGTGGCCGGCCTTTTGTGGCCAAGACCTTTTGTGGTCACTTGGGAGCCCCCAATTAAGTTGTGGGTGTGCCCCAAGACTTGGGAGCCCCCAATTAAGTTGTGGGTGTGTGCCTCAAGATTGTTGTACGGGATTCGATCTCCGCCCCAAAGGAGATTAATAGTGGAAGGTGAACTCGCAACCTTTTGTGGTTGAGTTCATCATGAGAAGAATGTGAGCCTTTGTGGCGTTGCGGCTAACCTGTTGTGGTTGCGCACACCTCTCCAAATGAGACGTACACCCTTTGGGTGGAACTCGGGAATACATCCTCCTCTCCGCGTGCCTCGGTTATTTCTATACCCGAGCTCTTTACTTATGCACTTTACATTGTGATAGCCTTCGTGCTTGAAGTCATCTATCTTGCTATCACCTTGTTATTTGTATTGCTTAGCATAAGTTGTTGGTGCACATAGGTGAACCTAGTATATTTATGTTGTATGCTTGTTAAAGTAAACCTCTAGTTTTATTCCGCCTTTATCAAGCATACCGGAATTTTCAGTCATTCTTGGACCGGATATTCCGGCTCCTCAAAAAAAAGTTTTAAATCTCCTATTCACCCTGAAGGGGATCGTGTGTAGAAAACAAAAAATTTCCTACCAACGATATCCTAAAAGCATGCCAAGATCTATTCTATGCAGATATAATAGTACGAACGGAGATCGGAATACGTACCCTTGTAGACCGAAAGCAGGGATTACGTTCCCGCACAAACGTTGTCGATGAAGACTGACGAAGCCGACCTCAAGGTCGTGTAGAGGAAGCAGGCCTCCGAGTACCGCTAGCGCAGCACCTCGCAGGGCGTCACACACGTACGGTGGAGACGACGGCCTCCGAACCTCCAGTCCAGGACGAGTAGCGGAAGACTTGGACCGGAACACCAGCCGCGCGGCAGCGGGCTATGGTGGAAGAGATTCCCCTCCTCAGCTTGGCGCGACTCCAACAAGGGAATCACGAGATCGAGAGAGAAATTGGGAATTAATTGGTGAATTAAAAGGCCAGGGGTGCCCCTTCTTATATAGGCTCCCAGGGGGGATCCAACTTGCTAACCAGGCAATGTGGGACTAACCCCCACATGCCTGGTGCGGCTATGGAGGGTGCGCCGGCCCCTTAGTGGGCTCTTGGCCCACTTGGGTCGGCCCCTCCTGGCCCCCACCGAATCCCCAAGGGGATTCCCCCCCTCTTGGTCCTTCTTTCGACCAGAAGGCCCATTTAGGGAAATCAACCTAAATAAATTCGAAAATAAATATATAAATCATATTTGCATATTAATTACACTAATTAATATCAAACATAATATATATAATCTTTCCTAGCTCCGAAAAACTCTTTCGGTGCTGCCCGATCTCCATCGGACCCCTCCCAGGACGCTCCCGGTGATCTCTTTCCTTTCCGGTTGTCTTGTCGAAACCCCTTAAGTGTGTTACCCTAGCGGTTCGATATAATAACAGGTATGACCAAGACTTCTCTATGATCAATGACTAACTCGTAGGCTTGGACCCCATGAATTAATCCCTGTGATATAACGAATGACTTTCATCTATCAAACCTGAACGCAAAGTCTTAAACCTTTTGCCATAGCGATACTTAGCATGTCCGAGCGTCGTTCCATAGATATCTCCATACCTAATCCCGACCTCGTTACCGACAACGCTATCTTCAACTCGTCCATGATCTCATGTCTCCGTGACCTAGTCACATGCTTGCAAGCTCATTAGACATGATCTCACTGAGTGGGCCCGAGAGTATCTATCCTGCTATGCGGACTGGCAAATCCCGCTCTTGACCCCTCGTCTCAACTACTCCTTTCCGATACCCAAAACTATCACCGTTATTGTCATACTATATAAGATACGATGTTTGGTGCGATCAAAGTATCTTCCAGGAATAACAATAAGAGTTGATCTCACGGTCAAAGGCGTAACGACTATGTCCTCCAAATCTGGCTATGTCCATCACATCGTTCTCCAACGATATGACTCCCATTGCCGACCGGCGCCATGCCCCATGACCGGGAAACCTCGATCATCAATTGCGCAACGAAACTAGTCTTAGTAGAGGCTACTAGGGACCTGGTTATTTACGTATCACACCCGTATTAATGTTTCCTCTTAATACGGTTCTAGCATGACACAAAAACCTATTATGAACAAACGAGATACGATAAAGAATACACTTTATTAATTGCCTCTAGGGCATATCTCCTTCAGTCTCCCACTTGCACTAGAGTACAAATTAATCTAGATTACAACTTGGTAAAAGCCTAACACCCATAGCTAACTGGTGCTTTTCATGCTTATCAAGCGGGAGAGGCTTCGTCAGCGGATCTGCCACATTCAGATCCGTATGCACTTTGCAAATCTTCACATCGCCTCCTTGTACGTACTGAGGTATCACATGGAAGCGTCGGAGAATGTGTTTGGCGGTGGAGTGATACCTTGGCTCCTTGGCGTTCGCAATGGCACCTGTATTGTCGCAGAAGAGGATCACGGGGTCTTGCACGCTCGGGAACACTCCAAGTTCGATGACGAACTTTCTCAGCCACACAGCTTCATTCGCGGCTTCGCAAGCAGCGATATACTCCGACTCCATTGTAGATTGTGCGACTATGGGTTGCTTCCCACTTCTCCAGCACACGGCGCCTCCATTCACCTTGAACACATAACCTGTTTGTGACTTAGAGTCATCGGGGTCTGAGAAAAAACTTGCATCTACGTAACCCGTTACGCCAAGTTCTTCATTGCAGCCCCCATACACAAGGAACATTTCCTTTGTCTTATTGAGATACTTAAGAATGCTCTTAACAGCTATCCAATGCGGCATTCTAGGATTACTCTGGAACCGGCTTGTCAAACTTAGAGCTAATGCCACATCTGGTCTAGTACTCAACATTGCATACATGATCGATCCTATGGCTGAAGCATAAGGATGTTTGGTCATATCGGCCTTATCCAGTTCCGTTACCGGACACTGTGCCTTCCGCAATATCTTATTCTTGATAACCGGCAGAGAACCCTTCTTTGCCTTCTCCATACCGAAACGCTTCAGTATTTTATCAAGATAAGTACTCTGACTCAGTGCTAATAGGCGCCTTGATCTATCACGATAGATTTTTATGCGTAAAACATACGCAACTTCTCCTAAGTCCTTCATGAAAATTTCTTGTTTAAATATTCCTTCACGCTATTCAGAAGTTCCACATCATTCCCAATCAGCAATATATCGTCTACATACAGTGCTAAGAACACAACCGAGCTCCCACTCATTTTCTTGTTGACGTGGGGCTGCCTTGCGGGTAGCCCACGATAAGGCTACTTGGGCCGCGCCAAGGATGGAAAGGCTCACAGGAGGCCCACGCGGGATACCATGTAACCTAGTCCAAGTCGGTTAGGACGCATAACCTGCCATATATGTAGTTGCCATCGGCACCAACCACCCGAGACCTGGCTGCCTATAAAGCCAGGAGGGTTGCCCGTCCCAGAGGACACGCTCATAACCACCACGACAAACCCTAGCGAGATCGCAATCTCGCCATTGTAATCGCTACTCGCATCAATAATCAGACAAGCAGGAGTAGGGTGTTATCCTCCGGGAGCCTGAACCTGGGTAAAACCTTACTTGTCAGCCGTCGTGATCACCTTGCACTCATCTCTCTCCCCATCAATCAACCCGGGGTGCACAACCCTGGGACTTGTCGAGTTAACAACTCGTCAATTGGCGCCGTCTGTGGGAAACGCAAACAAGTGCTAGGATCATGGTCGCACCGGCTCCATCCGCAATGAAGATCGGCGCATCCGCCATCAGGGAGTCGATCCGGTTCGGCTCCTTCGAGTACGTCATCCACTCGCCAGCTCATCTATCGGTGTACGCCGATCTGGACAAAGGTATACACATCACCTTTGGCTCCATATTCTGCTGCATCGATAGTCGTGGCATACTCAGGTCTACGACTACTGCGCTACGCGCGACGGCGTCACCAAAATCGCCGACCATCGCGCCCGCCAGACCCGCAAAGATCGCATCTGCCGCACCCGCGGAGATCGCGACCGCCGAACCCGCGAAGATCGCATCTGCTGCACCCGCGGAGATCGCGACCGCCGAACCCGCAAAGATCGCATATGTCGCACCCGCCGAACCCGCGAAGATCGCATCTGCTGCACCTGCGGAGATCGCGACCGCCGAACCCGCTGAGATCGCATCTGCCGCACCCGCGGAGATCGCGACCGCCGAACCCACGAAGATCGCATCTGCCGCACCCGCAGGGGTCGCGCCAGCTGCACCCGTGAAGAGGACATCTACATCGACAATCTCGGCAACGGCCGCGCGAATCGAGTCTACTACCCCAACCTCGGTCGTGCGGTCGATCAAGTCAAGATCCACCTCAACCGTCGCACCCGCACGGGCGACCAGGGGCCCGCGTCCGACAGCCATGTCACGCGCGCCCTCGTCTTCGTGGAAATCCCAGGTCTACCCCAAGCCAATCGCACTCGCCCCGGCGAGTGTGAGCACATGGACAATCGCGAAAAGACGCGACAGCGAGTGCGCCGCGCGCCACGTTGCAGCAATTTTCGACCCCGAGCAAGAAGCGGGCGACAGAAGCAGCAGCGGCAGCACCAACTCCCTAACTCAAGTCTACCCCAAGCAAGTCTTCATGGCCGGCACAACACCGCATGACGACGAAGAAGAACCCGCATATCCGCTAGAGGTGGACATGCCGGACCAGACTAAACTTGTTATCACGCGGGACATGGCGATCCAAGCCATGAAGCATGTGGACGAGGGCACGTTCCCCCCACCCAACGCACCTCGAGAAGACCACCTGGCGGTCCAGTACTTGCTACGCAAGGAAGGCGAACGAATTCGCGCCGAAAAAGCCGACCTGCTCAGGCGCAAAAGGGACGCGGATGCATCGAGTGCCAGGCGAGCCGCCCTCTCCTTTACATCCTCCACAGAGGTTAACCAAGGAGCACGGCGAACCAGAGCCCGTGTCCCCCACATGGCAGAAGCTGATCGAACAAGGCTCACCCGCAACCTCGACTCGTCCTTCGTCACCGAAGATGAAAACGGGATACCTGTCCCAAAGACGGCGAATGCCGCCCTGATCGCAGTCGAGACATACCTCCGGCTCACACAGCCACCGGAGGGGGACGCACGCTCCCTTCTCCACAAGCAACAAATTGCCTCCATAAGGACAATCGAGGAAGCTCTGGCGGCCAAGGGGCCAAGTAACCGAGCGCACGAACCAACGACGTCGGGCATCCCAGCGGCGCAGCGACAACCAGTCAAGGACCTTCGCGACGTCCTGACACAGAAGACGGTGGACCGCAACCGCAAGGAGCGCTCGGCTAGCGCGGCACAGGCGGACGACCATGCTGACCGCGACTTCGAGCCGTGTGGCGCGGCATGCTTTAGCTTCAACATCCGCGACACCCGCATGCCTAAAGGCTTCAAGTTGACGGCTGGCACACCAAAGTACGACGGGAAGCAAGACCCAAAGCTGTGGCTCGAAGACTACCTCATCGCTTGCACCTGCCAAGGCGGAACGTCGACTACAGCAATGCAATACATCCAGCTCATGCCGACAGACTCGGCACGCGGGTGGCTCACAAGCCAACCCAAAGACTCTTTCCGAACATGGGAAGAATTCCAGGATAATTTCATCAAAAGTTTCTCAGGAACATTCGCCAGGCCGACGACCTACATCGAGTTGCAGGCCTGCAAGCAAGGGAAGGATGAGTCGCTCCGCTCTTACATCCAGAGGTGGACACTCCTCCGCAATACCATGGAACCCGTATCAGAGGATCGAGTGATGGACGCCTTCATGCATGGCGTCGCTCGCCGCGACCTCCGGGAGGAATTCGGTAGGCTCCAGCCGAAGACCACAATAGAACTCATGAAGACAACCAACCAATGGGCCGAAGGAGAGGACTACGTCCGCGAAACTTCTCCCAAAAAGGAAGGCGAAACAAGCAACTGGCGCAAGGCACGTCAAAAGAAGAAGGCACGTTACACCCACGATTCAATCGAATTAGTAGCGGCGGGTTATGAAACCCTCCGTGAGGGCAAGCGTGACGGCAGCCGACAGTACGAGCAAAGTCGGCAGCCCAGCTCGAGCCAGTACAACCGTGGCAGCAGCCGCATCGGCCACAATGATGGAAGTCAGAAACGCGAGTGGAAGCGCCCGTTGACACCAGCAGAGGAGCTGATGCAACCCTGTAAGCATCACTCGTTCCGCAACCCGGAAACAGGAAAGTGGGGTTCAAACCACCTGTTGAAGGATTGCCGCAAAGCAAGAAAGATCTACCATGCCATGCAGCAAATCATCGCCCCGGTGCATGCCGTACAAGCGGCACCGCAGCTAGCCATCCAGGCAGCACCCGCAAACAACAACCAAGTGCAGGCGGCAGGAGCGTTCCCCCAGCCGCAGCAGCAGCAACAAGGTCCGTCGGCAGCAGCCGACACGTACCCAGCCACACGGGGACAACTGAACATGATCCAGAAGGGACCCCCGTCGAACAGGCGGCAGAAAATCATCACACGCCAAGTACTTCAAGCCATCAACAGCCCGCGCGCGGTACCAGACTACCTGCGCGGGTCGGAGACACCAATCTCATTTTCCAGGGCAGATCACCCAGCGGAGGTAGTCCGACCCGGGCACGCCACACTCGGGATTGAGGCCTTGATCGGCGACTACAGCCTGAAGAAGGTATTCCTGGACGGAGGCAGCGGCACCAACATCATATTCGCCGACACCCTCAGACGAATGAACAGGTCGACAGAGAAATTGCCGGAATCGGAGACCACCTTCCACGGCATAGTACCAGGGCAAGCAATCACGCCCATGGGAACAATCACACTCGACGTCATCCTCGGTACACCCGAGCACTTCAGGAAGGAGTCGATAGACTTTGAAGTCGTCGACTGGAAGTCACAATACCACGCTATCCTCGGACGCCCAAGCTTTGCCATGTTCATGGCAGTACCCCACTACGCCTACCTGATGATAAAGTTGCCCGGGCCGAAAGGAGTGATCACCGTCCGCGGCGACTTCGGGCTCTCCAACAGCTGCGACCGCGAGTTCGCCAGGATCTCCGAGTTCTTCGGCGTCGAAGAGCACTTCAAGGCCATATCAGCCGACAACGACAAGACCATCTTCCCGGCTCGCAAAAAGCCTGCCAAAGACGCAGCGTTCAACACGAATGACGACACTGTCACCCACCAAGTCCATCCGACTGATAGCGGAAAGACGGTCAAGGTCTCATCGAGTCTGACTCCCTCATAGGAAGGCGCGCTCGTCGAGTTCCTACGTGAGAACTGAAAAATCTTTGCATGGCAACCTTCCGACATGCCAGGGATACCCAGGGAACTCGCCGAGCACTCTCTAAAAGTCCACAAGGACGCAAGACCAGTCAAGCAATCCATGCGACGCTTCTCAGGACCCAAACGAGACGCGATCACCATGGAAGTCGACAGATTACTGCACGCCAAGTTCATCCGAGAGATCAAGGACTCGGACTGGGTCGCCAACCCGGTTCTAGTTGAGAAAAAGAAGACGAAGAAACTACGCATGTGCGTTGACTTCACCGCAGTCAACAAATGCTGCCCCAAGGACCACTTCCCGCTCCCGCGGATAGACCAGATCATCGACTCGACTGCAGGTTGCGAACGCCTGTCCTTTCTTGATGCCTACTCAGGTTACCAGCAGATCAGGCTGAAAGTCAAGGACGAAGAGAAGACAGCCTTCATCACACCCGACGGCGTTTTTTGCTACCAGACGATGCCGTTCGGGTTAAAGAACGCAGGTGCCACGTACCAGCGGACAATGCAAGCATGCCTCAAGGGGCTAATCGGGCAGATCGTCCAAGTCTACGTCGACGACATCGTCGTCACTACCCGAAAGGAGGATACCCTAGTCGACGACCTCCGCAAGGTCTTCGCCGCACTGGACGTGTATCAGATCAAGCTCAATCCAGAGAAGTGCGTGTTCGGCGTACCAGCCGGAGAGCTACTAGGGTACCTTGTATCCGCAAGAGGAATCCAAGCAAACCCCGAGAAGGTGCAGAACATACTCACAATGCCAGCACCAACCAAGCTCAGGGAGGTGCAACAATTAGCTGGCCGAGTCGCAGCTCTCAGCCGGTTCATTAGTAAGTTGGGAGAGAAAGCCTTACCTTTCTACCAACTGATGAAGAAGTCAGACAAGTTCGAGTGGACACAAGAGGCGCAGGACGCGTTCGACCATCTCAAGAAAACACTGACAACCTCTCCAGTCCTCGTGGCACCGCTAGAAAATGAGCCGCTCTACCTATACGTCTCAGCAACGAACAGGGTGGTGAGCACGGTGCTCGTAGTCGAACGCGAAGAAGAAGGGCACAGTCACCCGGTGCAGAGGCCCGTCTACTACCTTAGCGAAGTACTCACCTTGTCCAAGCAGAACTACCCTCATTACCAGAAGCTGGCATACGGAGTCTTCATGACCTCCAGAAAAGTCGTCCACTACTTCTTCGAGCACCCGATCACGGTGGTAAGCTCCTCTGGACTAGCAGACATTCTCACAAACCAGCGCGCGACAGGACGAGTCGCCAAGTGGGTTGTCGAACTAGGACCATGGGGGCTGAAGTATGCTCACCCGAAGTCCATCAAGGCCCAAGTTCTCTCAGAATTCACCACCGAGTGGATAGAAGCCCAGCTACCAAATGTCCCCGACTTGTCCAACGCATGGACAATGTACTTTGATGGCTCCAAGAAATTCAAGTCAGCCGGGGCAGGAGTCGTGCTCATCTCCCCCAAAGGCGACAAGCTCAAGTATGTTCTACAGATGGACTTTCCGACGCCGTCCAACAACGAAGCCGAGTACGAGGCCCTGATCCACGGCATGCGGATGGCCAAGAACTGCGGCGCCACGCACCTCATGATCTACGGCGACTCCTACCTGGTGGTACAGCAAACCATGAAGTCCTACGACGCCGTCGCTGACAACATGATCGCCTACAGAGACCTCTACAATCAGTTGGAAGGCAACTTCGACGGCTGCGAGCTGCGCCACATTGGCCGTGAAAGCAATGAGGAAGCCAACGTCCTCGCTAACATGGGCTCAGACAGGGTGCCAGTCCCACCCAGCGTCTTCCTCGAGTGCATCACGCAGAGATCCATCAAGACTCAGAACACAGCAAGCACTGCAACAACAAAAGGCGATGCCAACCCGCCAAGCCAAGACAAGGTCCCCATGGAGGTCATGCTAGTCGAAGCCACATGGACAGGACCGTACATGGCATACATACTACATCAGAAGCTGCCAGCCGACCCAGTCGAAGCAAAGCGCATCATCAGACGCTCCAAAAGTTTCACCGTCATCAACGGAGAACTCTACAAAAGAAGCATCTCAGGAATCCTGCAAAGGTGCATAGATCCAGTCGACAGCCAAGCCATCTTACTCGACATCCACGCGGGTACCTGCGGGCATCACGCCAGCAGTCGGGCACTGGTGGCCAAGTCGCTACGAGCCGGGTTCTACTGGCTGACAGCCATGCAGGACGCCGAGGAGCTGGTGAAGAAATGCACAGGGTGCCAGGAATTTGCCAACAAGCCGCACACGCCAGCATCAGAACTCAAAACAATACCATTAGCCTGGCCCTTTGCCCAATGGGGTCTGGACATGGTGGGCCCGCTGAAGAAATCGTCACCCGGAGGTCACACTCACCTCCTGGTTGCAGTCGATTAGTTCACAAAGTGGATCGAAGCCGTGCCCATCACAAGTTCGACTGCATCCACAGCGGTCAACTTCATCAGGTCAATCATCTTCAGGTTTGGAGTACCGAACGGGATCATCACCGACAATGGCTCGAACTTCACAGCCGAAGAATTCAAGGACTTCTGCTCAGAGCAGGGGATCAAGCTCAGCTACGCGTCGGTCTCGCACCCGCAATCCAACGGGCAAGTGGAGAAAGCCAACGGCCTCGTCTACAACGGCATCATGAAACGACTGCGCGTGCCCCTAAAACGCGCAGCGGGCGCATGGGTGGAAGAACTGCCATCGGTACTCTGGAGTCTGCGAACAACGCCAAACAGGTCCACCCAGTACACTCCATTCTTCATGGTGTACAGTGCAGAAGCGGTCCTCCCCTGCGACATCAAGTTCGACGCACCGAGAGTAGTCGCCTACGACGAGTCAGATGCAGAGGAGGCACTCGAAGACAGCAGAGACACCTTGGATGAAGCGCGCGACATCGCCCTGGCACGATCAGCCGTGTATCAGCAGGACCTGCGCAATTATCACACTTGGAGGCTGCGACCAAGAGCGTTCGTTGCAGGCGACCTGGTTCTTCGACTCAAGCAAAAGAAGGTGCACAAGCTCGCTTCCCCATGGAAGGGCCCGTACATCGTAACAGAAGCAATAGGCAACGGAGCTTACCACCTAAAGGACTCGAAGACAGGAGCGGACTGCAGCAACCCGTGGAACGTAGCACAACTCCGCCGGTTCTACGCCTAGTTCAAAACAATCATTGTACAAGAAAATCAGCGCGGCAGGTTTCAGACGCACTCTTTCCCTTACCAGGGTACCTGAGGGGACTGGAAGGGTTTTAATGAGGCGGCCTGTCCGCAAGAATCAATAAAGTGATTTGAAGAAAATCTGTCTCCTTTACCTGTCACTCAGAGGAAGCTCAAAAATCCTAGGCCGCCACTCGAACCACTCGGGGGCTGCGCCACACAGGTTGAAATAAAAGCTTAGGCCGCTGCCCGAACCACTCGGGGGCTGCGCCATACAAGCATGTCCAAAATCCTAGGTCGCCACCCGAACCACTCGGGGGCTGCGCCACACAGGTTGAAATAAAAGCTTAGGCCGCTACCCAACTTACCCCGGGGGCTGCGCCATACAAGCATAAAGTCAAAAAATCCTAGGCCATCACCCGACCGACTCGGGGGCTGCGCCGTACAGGTCAAGTTCAAAATCCTAGGTCGCCACCCGACACACACGGGGGCTGCGCCACACAGGTCACACTTGTAACCCTAGGCTACCACTCGACTTACTCGGGGGCTACGCCAAACAGGCCTTCTCAGAAAAATCCTCAGCCGCCACTCGAACCCACTCGGGGACTGCGCTGCACAGGTCAAGTTCCAAATCCTAGGTCACCACCCGACATACTCGGGGGCTGCGCCAAACAGGTAACACTTGTAATACTAGGCCGCCACTCGACCTACTTGGGGGCTGCGCCAGACAGGTCTTAGCCAAAATCCTAGGCCACCACTCGAGCGACTCGGGGGCTGCGCCATACAGGTCAAGTTACAAAAATCCTAAGTCGCCACCTGTTAAAATCAGAGACTGCGGCATACAGGTTACACTTGAAAAAACCTAGGCCGTTGCCTAGCATACTAGGCGACTGCGCGCCATACAGGTCGCAAATCAAAACAGGCATTTTCACTTTCGAGTAAACAGATCAACTCTCATAACTCGAAAGTACTTTAATCTGTTACATCATACTTACACATGCACATTTGCCCTCTATATCTAACCCTGTACATCAGACGACAGCTACTCTAAACTGCAGGTTCAGCCTTCGGCGCATCAAGGGGACCTACAAAGCGCTCGCTCAGGTCCTGAACCTGCCGGATAATCCGGCGCGCAGCCGCTAAGGTCTCATCAAAGTCGTCGTCACCCGGCAGGCCCTCAAGCACCCTCTCAAGCGGAAGATGTGGCCGGTGCATCCGGACGTATGCCAGCGCCGCGTTCGCACCAGCCACAAGTTGGGCGTCGACAACCTCCTTCAGCCCTTCACCATCGCGGAACCTCTCCAGCAAGGCAGACAACCCGTTCGGCTGCGCATTATGCGGGAAGTACACACGATTGATGTGCCAAAGTGTCTTCCGGCAGTTCTCCAGAAGAAAAGCAGCGCGCCACGTACGATCAAGCATGGTGGCAAGGACGCGCCCCCTCGACTGGTTCACCCAGAACTGTCGAGCTTCGTAGGAGTCGCCGGACGCCTCTCGGGTGACTCGCTCCTCAACGCGAGCCCGCTCGGCCTCCCAGTCGGGATTAACATCTGCGCACATAAAATGCAAGTCAGGACGAGAAGGAAAGCCAACAAGGACGGCAGCCGCCAAAGGGATACATACCTTGCAACTGCCGACTGATCAGGTCGATCTCCCCAAGCAAAAAATCCTCACGTCGCGAGAACTCCGCCGTGGGATGCGAC
Source organism: Poa annua (assembly GCA_026929855.1). Lineage (NCBI taxonomy): Eukaryota > Viridiplantae > Streptophyta > Magnoliopsida > Poales > Poaceae > Poa > Poa annua. The sequence goes on from CM049427.1 coordinate 15,984,111, forward strand.
TGAGAACGGTGCAGCAGCCGCTCCGTATTCTTCAGGGTCGCCTCAAGCTCCACCACCTTGTTCTTCAGATATGTGATTATCCGCTGATCATTTACACTGCGTGGAGGAGCCGGCGCCGCCCGACGACGGCGAGCACCCAAAGAAGAAGCCGCGCCACTCGGCTCGGCCACTGGAGAAGGTGGAGCATCATCGCGCGCAGCATTCTGCCAGGGATACGCAGAGTCAATACAATCATGCGACTGCGAAGCGCAGATCAACTCAGAAGAAAGAAAGTCAGCAAAATTAATATTGAAGACCAAAAGACCCGACAGGGTAATATTCATTACAAAGCATGAAGTTCAAAATACAGACCGCGGCGACTGCCGCATTCCTAAAACTACGCCTACTCTAAGGCTGCGGACTGCGACCGGGAATGGCCCTTCCGAGCGGCAGCCGCCTCGGTCGCCTTAGCAAGGGCCCTCTCGAAGAGTGCCACAAGCTGCGCGGCAAGCTGCGAGGCACGCTCCTTCACGCCACTCAGCGACGCGGTTCGGCCATCGGGTTTGCGAGGAAAACCGCTGACAACCTTCTCGAAGTCACCTGGAACTTGATGGCCTAATAGGAGCTGGAAGGTGAGCTCGGAGCCGCGTACCGTCTGCGACCGCGTGAAGTCGGCGATGGTGGTCGCGTCCTCAAACGGCACTGCCAGGGCGTCCACGGTTGCCGGCGGCTGGTCGCCCGGGAAGATACTCTGATGCACCACGGTGAGGGCTCCAGTCGACTTCTGCAACGCGGCTGCAGACTTCTTCAGCGCGTCTGAGGCATAGGCACAGACACGGTCGAGGAAGCCAACAACGGTCGCCAGGTCAACCGTGTCGCTCGACGCGTCTTCTGGAGGAGCTCCACCGCAAGTCTCTGCGCAAAAATTCAAAGTCAAGCAAAGAAAAAGATCAAAGACTCAGTAGGCGTCAAGCCGAAACTTACCCCCAAGAACACCGGCGAGTGAAAGGAGACGACCGACTTGAGTCTTCTCAAGCTCATCAACCCGCCCAGTAGCCTGGTCCAGCGAGGCACGCAGTTGGTCCCTCTCTTTCTCCAGGCGAACGTAAGCCGCGGCTGCGTCGAGCTGTTGGCGATAGTACGGCTGAAGCAAAAGCAAGATGTCAATAAAGTTGCGGGCGACTATACTAGTCACCCACACCTTCGGGGGCTACTCCCATCGGGAGCGCTGATCGTGCACCCGATGAAAAATCAAGAACGCGAGAAAAAGCATGAAAGACTTACGTGGTCCAGGAGTTCAAGGTCCTCTGCAGTCGAAGGAGGCACGCGGCTAGACGATGCAATGCCGGCAGGCTCAGCACGCACCTTCTCCACCACCACCGGCGTCCCCAGCCCAGTCGAAGGGGCGGATGTATGCTCCACGTCCCGAAGGGGGGAGCTAACATTGTCAGAACGGTGGCTGCAGCAAAACCAAGCACACCTGTCAACTAAAACGTCGAAACTGCAAAGTACAACTCGAAGGACACATCACAAAGAAGCTCACCTGGGGGTGCCGGCGTAGTCGTAGCTCTCCAGGGAAGGCGAAGGCATCCGCGCGAAAGAACGAGGCGCTGCGGAGCTGACTGGGGGAACATTCGGGGTTCCTCCCAGCCACCCGAGGACTGCGCACCCGGAGACGCCGCGACGACCTCCTCCTCAGTAACGTCGAAATCCCTGGCAGGTGACGACGCAGTGGCAGAATCGCCGCGACTCGGAAGCTTTCGCTTCTTCCGCGCGGGTTCCTCCACTTCATCCTCCTCCTCCACCTCATCACGGGGAGAATGTGCGGAGGGAATCTCTTCGTCTTCGTCCTCCTCCTCGACAAACTTCGACTCATCGTCGGGTCCGTTCTCAGGAAGGGGAGGAAGGCTGATGAACAGAGCCCGACCCTGAAGCAAGTAGACACAAGTCGCATCAAAAAGAAAGGTAGACTCAAGTCGAACAAGGACAAAAGGAAAACAAGACAAGACTTACCTCAGGAACGGGGTTCGAGGCCCCGTAAGGAGAAATCGGGCACTTGACGTTGCACGTGTCCGCGGCTCGGAGGTTGGTGATGGACCTGACGTTGGCTTCCACCTCCTCATCATCCAGCGGCACGGCGCTAACGCCTTCGGCGGCCCACATCGGGTGAGGCCGGGCGCTGAGCGGCTGCACCCGAAGACGGAAGAAGGTGGCCATCGTAAAGACGCCACCCGCCTCGCGCCCAAGGGTCTTGGTCAGATCGCGCAGCAGGCCAAGCAAGGGCCGCACGACCTCCTTCTCCACGGCGGACAGCGGGTGCGCCCAGGCGCCGGTCTTCCGCAGTCCGCGCCCGCTGTCGAACGCGTCCAGGCCGTCCTGGTTCGACTGGACGTAGAACCACCTTCGGCGCCATCCTTGGACGGAGTCGGCCTTCTTCATCTGGAAGTACGCGGTGTCACCGCGCACCTGGATTCCGAAGCCGCCCACGGGGAATGTCAACCCGCTCTTCCCCACGTTCTTGCGAACGAGGAAGAGCGACTTCCACAACGCCCAATGGGGCGCGACACCCAAGAAGCATTCGCAGAGCACGATGAAGCCCGCGATGCTCAAGACGCCATTGGGTGTCAGATCGTGGATCTGAACCCCATAGGCATACAAGAGACCGCGCACGAAATCGTGCATGGGGAACCCGAAGCCCCGCGGAAGGAAATCCGCGAAGCAAACACGTTCCCCATCGCGGGGAGTAGGGAAGACCTCCTTGCCAGGGAAGCGTACCTGGACTTGGTCGGCAGGTGGCAGCAGACCCTGCGCGCGGAAAAGCTCCACCTCGGCCTTCTTCACCGAGGACCTCTGCCAGTCGCCATCAGGTTTCTTCATCACCCCGGCTTCATCGGCGGCGGCGGAGGAGCCAGCGGCGCTCTTCGGCTTGCCCATGGTCAAGGTCGAAAGGTGTACGGACGGATTGCTCGGAGCTCGGGATGGCGGCGGAAATGGTAGAGCGCAGAGGAAAGGAAGCACAAAGCGATTGGAGAAGATGAAATCCCAAGCGTCAAGACACAGTACTTATGCCTCGAAGATCAGCATCTCAACCGTCCACCGAACAAGGGCTCTGAGCGGGCACATCCAACCGTCCACGTGTCGCACGGAGAAACCAACCGTCACCGCCCACTTCGTCCACTACGCACGAAAACCGAGGCGTCGTCATCGTGCCGCGCAAATTTCACGCCCACTTCAGAGACGTGACAACTGTGGACCGCGGTCAGTTCTGACAGCGGGGCCCACCACGTCACGTCCCATCGGGCGCAGAGGCGTGCAACAGATCGTCACCAATGACGTCATCAAGCCAACGGCTCCAAAATCAACTGAAGCAACTCAACAGAGTGATTCGAGTAGTAAGCTTCAAAGCTGAAACGAACAAGGTAGGATCAGCCAATGATCCGAGAACCCGAAGAAACCATTCGGGTGGCAACGCGGTAAGATCTAGCAGCCGAATCCATCTACAAGTAAGCCGAACAGGCTGAGTAGAAGCAAGCTTCACAAGAAGATGAAGGCAAAGTAATTCGACTGCAAAGGTTACTCCCATTGGGAGTGGCCGGTTCGACTGAAGAAATCGAGTTCAAGCTCAGGATCAAGCAATCCAATGGCGCGTCCAGGAGGAAGGAGTCCTTTGTCCGACTCTACGCTTCGACCAAGCACTCGGGGGCTACTGACGTGGGGCTGCCTTGCGGGTAGCCCACGATAAGGCTACCTGGGCCGCGCCAAGGATGGAAAGGCCCACAGGAGGCCCACGCGGGATACCATGTAACCTAGTCCAAGTCGGTTAGGACGCATAACCTGCCATATCTGTAGTTGCCATCGGCACCAACCACCCGAGACCTGGCTGCCTATAAAGCCAGGAGGGTTGCCCGTCCCAGAGGACACGCTCATAACCACCATGACAAACCCTAGCGAGATCGCAATCTCGCCATTGTAATCGCTACTCGCATCAATAATCAGACAAGCAGGAGTAGGGTGTTATCCTCCGGGAGCCTGAACTTGGGTAAAACCTTGCTTGCCAGCCGTCGTGATCACCTTGCACTCATCTCTCTCCCCATCAATCAACCCGGGGTGCACAACCCTGGGACGTGTCGAGTTAACACCTCGTCACTTGTAAATGCAGGTCTCTTCCAAATTTTGGATAAATCCAAAACCTTTGATTACCTCATCAAAGCGAAGATTCCAGCTCCGAGATGCCTGCTTCAATCCATAGATGGATCGCTGAAGCTTGCATACCTTGGTAGCATTCCCTGGATCGACAAAACCTTCCGGTTGTACCATGTACAACTCTTTCTCAATGTTTCCATTTAGGAAGGCTGTTTTGACATCCATCTGCCAGATTTCATAATCATAATAGGCAGCTACTGCTAACAAAATCCGAATAGACTTAAGCATCGCTACCGGTGAAAAGGTTTCATCGTAGTCAATTCCATGAACTTGTCGGAAACCCTTTGCGACAAGCCGAGCTTTATAGACGGTCACATTACCATCAGCATCAGTCTTCTTCTTAAAGATCCATTTATTCTCGACGGCCTTGCGCCCTTCGGGAATATCCATCAAAGTACACACTTTGTTATCATACATGGATCCTATTTCGGATTTCATGGCTTCAAGCCATTTCTCGGACTCTAGACTCGCCATCGCCTCCTTGTAGTTCGTAGGTTCGTCTTGTTCGACTAACATGACGGTGCAAACCATGTTGCCATACCATTCTGGTGCGATCCGAGATCTGCCAGACCTACGGGGTAGAATACCTACCTCGACAGTTTCTCCCACTCCTTCCACGGAGGACGTTTCCGGAATTGCTTCCGTTGCGCCACTCAGAATCTCGAGTTTAGGATCAACGATCTCATCGAGGTCTACCTTCCTCCCACTTACTCCTTTCGTGAGAAACTCCTTCTCTAGAAAGGTACCGGTCTTCGCGACAAAAGTTTTGCCCTCAGCTTGGTTGTAGAAGGTGTACCCAACGGTTTCCCGCGGATATCCTACAAAGACGACTTTCTCCGACTTCGGTTCGATTTTGTCGGGTTGTAGTTTTTTAACGTACGCCTCACAACCCCAAACCTTCAGAAATGATAACTTAGGCTTTTGGCCATACAATAATTCATACGGTGTCGTTTCAACGGATTTGGACGGAGCCCTATTTAAAATGAATGCGGTTGTTTCTAACGCATAACCCCAGAAGGACACTGGCAAATCGGTAAGAGACATCATAGATCGAACACTATCCAGTAGAGTACGATTACGTCGCTCGGACACGCCGTTACGCTGCGGTGTTCCGGCTGGCGTAAGTTGGGGTACTATGCCACAACTCTTCAGATGTGTGCCAAACTCAAAACTCAAGTACTCTCCACCGCGATCGGATCGGAGGTGCTTGATTTTCCTATTAAGCTGATTCTCAACTTCACTTTGGAATTCTTTGAACTTTTCAAAAGTTTCAGACTTGTGTTTCATCAGATAGATATAACCGTATCTACTCAAGTCATCAGTGAAGGTGACGAAGTAACGATAACCATTGCGTGTCGACACGCTCATTGGTCCACACACATCTGTATGTATGATCCCCAACAAATCCGACGCCCGTTCAACGAAACCTTTGAACGGTGTCTTGGTCATTTTTCCCATAAGGCATGGTTCGCATGTATCGAGGGATCCGAAATCCAACGAGTCCAAAAGTCCATCGGAGTGGAGTTGCTTCATGCGCTTTACACCAATATGACCAAGACGGCAATGCCACATATACATGGCGGTATCATCACTACACTTAATCTGTTTAGCTTCTATGTTATGGATGTGAGTACTACGATCGAGATTTAACAAGAATAAACCGTTATTCTCGGGAGCATCAACATAAAAGATATCATTCATATAAATAGCACAATTGCTTGACACTGATTTAAATGAATAACCGTCTTGTAACAGGCAAGACCCACTTATAATGTTTACACTCAAGGATGGCACAAAATAACACTTATTTAAAACCAAAACTAATCCCGATGGTAGATGCAGAGGGAGCGTGCCGACAGCCAACGTCGACTCTCGATCCGTTGCCGACGCGCATCGTCACCTCATCCTTCGCCAGCCGCCGTCTATTCCGTAACTCCTCCTGAGAGTTACATATATGAGCAACAGAACCAGTATCAAATACCCACGTGTTGCTCCGGGCGGATGTAAGGTACACATCTATAACATGTATATCAAATATACCTTGCTCTTTGTCGACTGTCTTGCCAGACTTCTTATCCTCCAGGTACTTGGGGCAGTTGCGCTTCCAGTGACCCTTCCCCTTGCAGTAGAAGCACTCCACGCTAGCTCTGGGACCAGATCTGTTAGTCTTCCCTCCTGGACTTCCAGCTCTGCTTTCCCTTGCCACCGGATTTCTTGAAATCAACGGCCTTGTTGACCATCAACAGCGTGTGCTCCTTCTTAATCTCTACCTCAGCAGTCTTGAGCATCACGAACACTTCACCCAGGGACTTAGCCATGCCCTGCATGTTGTAGTTCATGACGAAGCCTTTGTAGCTTGGCGGCAACGATTGCAACACCCTGTCAATCGCCAGCTCATCGGGAATCTTGCATTCCAGAGCATTCAGGCGTTGAACATAGCCAGACATCTTGACTACATGCTCGCTCACACTGCTATGCTCTTCCATCTTGGCTGAGAAGAAAAACTCAGAAGCCTCATATCTCTCAGCCTTAGCCTGCGGCGCGAAGACAACCTTAAGATCCGAAATGATCTCAAAGGCGCTCATCTTCTCAAAGCGCTTCTACAGGTCGGCTTCCATGGCGTAGAGCATGCCACTCTGGACAAAGGCAGAATCCTCCGATCTGGTCTGGAAGATCTTCTTCTCATCCTCAGAGGCTTCATCTGCGGGAGGGTCACCTATGGCGGCCTCAATGACGTAGGTCACCCTATGGGGAGTGAGGAGGATCCTTAGGTTGTGGAACCAGGCCATGAAGGTTGACCCATTGGTCTTAAGCTTTTGTTTCTCAAGGAACAGACCTAGGTTAAACGAGGGGTGAGACATCTACAATGGAATTTGCAACAACATAAGACTTTGTTCATAATAATTTTGAGTTATAGTATTTTAGAAAATAACTAACATAACTCCCACTCAAACGAACATCCCTCGTGGTCATTTAAGCGATTACACGACCCCCATCCATTGCACCGACCCTCATTATCAGAGCCGGCGGCACAACTTCAAGAGTAGACAAAAGTCCTCCACACCAATTTTGTGACTCGTGCTCGACCTTTCGGTCTTCCTGTTCCGAGGCCATATTTCTGAATATGCTAGGCTCGCCACCAAAGACCTCCACGCTGACGCTTGTGCAACATGGCTTACACCCACTGTATGCAAACGACGAGATGTCTGACACCCGATCATCACGGCCTGCCTCATAACGTAGAACTTTCTTGGTGGTGCGCGTTGGAGGGAGAACACTAGTGGTATTTTGAAGGGATCATGTTATATAGCTACCGCCGTGTAACTAATGTATACTATACACACAATCACACAATATAAGATGCACACAAAACATCAAATGTAATGCAATGTGATATAGTCCATTGCGCCATGGTCTTCTTGGCGCCCGCAATTTATAAACAATTTAATAAACCTTCCTTGACCATATCACATAGCCCCTGCAAAATACAGTTAGACGCTTCTACTTTATCTTTTGCATATTTTACGTGGCTTGGGGCTTTCGTAAATAGAACCGCTTCATACCTACGAACCTTATGACCACAACAACGATCCAATATTTGCATATTTAAGCATCCCTTTCGGGCCCTCCATTGAAAATGCGAACACCAACTAAAGAGAGAGAAACTGACACCCGCCAGCCACATATACGGTACAAGCCGTATGTCAGTAGTGGAACCAGTCTCGCGTAAGCGTACGCGTAAAGTCGGTCCGGGCCGCTTCATCAACTCAATGCCGCTGGAAGACACAAGTGCACGCTAGAGGGTAGCAAATAACAGGAACGGTGCCCCCGTGCAGAACACGGGTTCTAACAGCGTACAGCTATATCTACGATAGATCGGCTCTGATACCACTAAAGGGGATCGTGTGCAGAAAACAAAAAATTTCCTACCAACGATATCCTAAAAGCATGCCAAGATCTATTCTATGCAGATATAGTAGTACGAACGGAGATCGGAATACGTACCCTTATAGACCGAAAGCGGGGATTACGTTCCCGCACAAACGTTGTCGATGAAGACCGACGAAGCCGACCTCAAGGTCGTGTAGAGGAAGCAGACCTCCGAGTACCGCTAGCGCAACACCTCGTAGGGCGTCACACACGTACGGTGGAGACGACGGCCTCCGAAGCTCCAGGCCAAGACGAGCAGCGGAAGACTTGGACCGGAACACCAGCAGCGCGGCAGCGGGCTATGGTGGAAGAGATTCCCCTCCTCAGCTCGGCGCGACTCCAACAAGGGAATCACGAGATCGAGAGAGAAATTGGGAATTAATTGGTGAATTAAAAGGCCAGGGGTGCCCCTTCTTATATAGGCTCCCAGGGGGGAGCCAACTTGCTAACCAGGCAATGTGGGACTAACCCCCACATGCCTGGTGCGGCTATGGAGGGTGCACCGTCCCCTTAGTGGGCTCTTGGCCCACTTGGGTCGGCCCCTCCTGGCCCCCACCGAATCCCCAAGGGGATTCCCCCCCCCCCTCTTGGTCCTTTTTTCGACCAGAAGGCCCATTTAGGTAAATCAGCCTAAATAAATTCGAAAATAAATATATAAAATCATATTTGCATATTAATTACACTAATTAATATCAAACATAATATATATAATTTCCCCTAGCTCCGAAAACTCTTTTGGTGCTGCCCGATCTCCATCGGACCCCTCCCGGGACGCTCCCGGTGATCTCTTTCCTTTCCGGTTGTCTTGTCGAAACCCCTTAAGTGTGTTACCCTAGCGGTTCGATATAATAACAGGTATGACCAAGACTCCTCTATGATCAACGACTAACTCGTAGGCCTGGACCCCATGAATTAATCCCTGTGATATAACAAATGACTTTCATCTATCAAACCTGAACGCAAAGTCTTAAACCTTTTGCCATAGCAATACTTAGCATGTCCGAGCGTCGTTCCATAGATATCTCCATACCTAATCCTGACCTCGTTACCGACAACGCTATCTTCTACTCGTACATGATCTCATGTCTCCGTGACCTAGTCACATGCTTGCAAGCTCATTAGACATGATCTCACCGAGTGGGCCCGAGAGTATCTATCCTGCTATGCGGACTGGCAAATCCCGCTCTTGACCCCTCGTCTCAACTACTCCTTTCCGATACCCAGAAGTATCACCGTTATTGTCATACTATATAAGATACGGCGTTTTGAAGGGGAGCGTGTGCAGAAAACAAAAATTGTCCTAGCAACGATATCCTTAAACTAGCCAAGATCTACACTATGCAGATATAGAAGTACGGCGGAGATCGGAATACATACCCTCGTAGACCGAATAGCGGGGATTACGCTCCCGCACAAGCGTTGACGATGAAGACACCGTAGCCGACCTCTAGGTCGCGGAGAACTCGGCGCGACGAAGACGACGAAGATGACCCCGAGGTCGGGTGGAGGAAGTAGGCCTCCGAGTACCGCTAGCGCAGCACCTCGCAGGGCGTCACACACATACGGTGGAGACGACGGCCTCCGAAGCTCCAGTCCAGGACGAGCAGCGGAAGACTTGGACCGGAACACCAGCAGCGCGGCAGCGGGCTATGGTGGAAGAGATCCCCCTCCTCTACTCGGCGTGACTCCGACAAAGGGAATCACAAGATCGAGAGAGAATTAGGGAATTAATTGGTGAATTAAAAGGCCAGGGGTGCCCCTTCTTATATAGGCCCCTAGGGGGAGCCAACCTTGCCAGCCAGGCAATGTGGGACTATCCCCCATCGCCTAGTGCGGCCAAGGGGGGTGCGCCGGTCCTAGTGGGCCCCTTGTGGCCCACTAGGGGCTGGCCGAACCAGCCCCCTTCCCTTGGGGGGAAGCTTCCCCCCCTCATGGGCCTTCTTTCCACTAGAAGGCCCATTTAGGGAAATCTGCCTTTAAAAATTCGAAAATAAATATATAAAATCATATTTGCATATTAATTACACTAATTAATATCAAACATAATATATATAATTTTTCCTAGCTCCGAAAACTCTTTCGGCACTGCCCGATCTCCATCGGACCATTCCCGGTGATCTCTTTCCTTTCCGGTTGTCTTGTCGAAACCCCTTAAGTGTGTTACCCTAGCGGTTCGATATAATAACAGGTACGATCAAGACTCCTCTATGATCGATTACTAACTCGTAGGCCTGGACCCCATGAATTAATCCCTGTGATATAACGAATGACTTTCATCTATCAAACCTGGACGTCTAGTCTTAAACCCTTTGTCATGGCGATACTTAGCGCGTCCGAGCATCATTCTCAGATATCTCCATACCTAGCATGATCTCGTTACCGACATCGCTATCTTCTACTCGTCTATGATATTATGTCAGCTGGTGACCTAGTCACATGTTTGCAAACTCATTTGACATAATCTCACCGAGTGGGCCCTAGAGTATCTATCCGGCTATGCGGACTGACAAATCCCGCTGTTGACCCCTCGTCTCAACTACCCCCTTCCGATACCCAAAACTATCACCTATCATTGTCACACTATATAATATATGACGTTTGGTGCGATCAAAGTATCTTCCAGGGCTATGTGAACCTGACCTTCTCAGTATCATCACATTCAGTTCTCACCAGATCCTTTTGTATAGAGCGTAGCCAGTCATCAGCCACCATTGGCTCTGTTGCATTCGAGAACTTGTTTGGCCTAAGCCTCAGAATTTCTGGTAAGCCTGTCCACTTGGGGAGGTGGTGGTGGTGGAGGATTGTTGTTGTTGTTGTTGTTGTTATTGTTATTGTTGCTTGCTGCAATAAACTGAGTCATCATAGTCATCAGCTGAGCTTGAGCGGCCATTAGTTGCTGCATGGAATCATTGTTGTTGTTGTTGTTTTCAGGAGCACGGCGGGGAGGCATCTGTGGGTTTTAGCATAGATGAGTAAAAGATAGACAGATCTAGGGGAAACATTCCTACCCATACAAGCAATTGACACAAACAACCACAATCATTAAATTTCCAAACATGTTTTGAGAAAACCGAACTAATCGTTCTGTAACGAAGCACCCGAGGTTCTGGAGAACACATACGATGATACTGCCAACCCCAATTTGATAGGTCAATACATCGTTAGTATCTCGTTACTCTAATAGATAGGTGGTCTAGTCTATCTCCTCCCTGAGTGCATCAAGTTCCTCTTCTATTTCCTTGAGTTCGTCAAGATACTTTTGGGTGTTTTGAATTCTAAATTGAAGTCTTCTTCTAAGGTTCTCGATGGCTTCGCATGCTGCACTTCTTGCTGAGTCAAAAATGATGTGTGGAGTATTGGGTTGGTGAACATGACGTAGCCCTTGGTCTTGTGGTCATCTTGTTTGCTCTTGTATAGATGGAGTTGCACCCACCAGTACTCTTGACCTTCACCTATGAAAGGGAAACCTTTGTATATTGCTTCTCCTTCAAATCCCAAGCTCTTCATGTTATCCTTAAGTGCTCTTGGAAACTCTGTCTCACATTCCAAGGTCATGGTCATCACTGGTCCTTTCCTGAGTGATTCAATGAGGGCGGTCATCTAAAGAAAACAAGAGAAGAAACTTAGAAATGAAATAGTTAAGATAGTTACAAGAATGATGTTTGAAAGGTTCTTATTTTCAGAAACCGAATGAAATAGATTTTAAATCCTATGGCCAAATCCTATTTCTATCCAAACCTAGGGTTTCGAACCTACAGGCAACACAGTGCTCTGATACCATGTGTAACGTACCTGCACTTAAAAATATGGCAGGTACCTGTGTATAGTGCAAACCCCTGGATCGATTCGTTTGCACACACAGTTTACGATGATCCAGACTTACAAAAATAAATAGTTCGATACATCTTTGCATAGCTTAAAGCTAGCTCAAAACCATAAAGCAACGGAAATAAATCTTCAATGAGCCTCCAACTTCATGATACGCCACAGGCGAAAACATGTTGGTGCAGACTCGAAACCCAAAACGTATTCCTTACTCTTCGTCAGATATTTCTGCAACAAATATTAATTTGCAACAGAGTGGGTCAGATTCCATTTAAAAATGGAGTCTGGCAAGTGACACTATGGTGGACACTTAATGGAAATAACTCTATAACCTGTATGCATATTTGGCTGGTGGAGTTCAAGGCTATTTTGCATAAAGCCAGTTTTGCCTAACTCTTTGTAAAACAAACTTATTAACATCATAATTGGCAACACTGGCAAGTTCCAGTGAACCAAAAGATATCACGTCCTTAGGTGTACCCTCAGGTGAAAACCCCCACATTCAATGGTCCTAAGTATAGTAGAAACTATCTTAGGTGAAAACCCCCATGAACATGGTCCTGAGTAGTCCACTGTTGTTTATCAAAATTTTATTAAGAAATTAGAATGTTGGGATTCCTCCTTGTTCCTTGATCAACTGTAGTCTTTACTTGGAATACTTCTCCTTGAGTTCTTCACAATCTTCTCCATTTATTCCTCACATCCCTTTGTTCCTGGGTGGCCTTCCACAAGTGTGCTCTTAGGTGAAAACCCCCACGTTCACGATCCTAAGTATAGTAGAAACTATCTTAGGTGAAAACCCTCATGGACATGGTCCTGAGTAGCCACTCAACATAAACCAAACAACCAATCCACCCAGATGATTCATTAATTTAGTGATGTGCACTCCCAGGTGAAAACCCCCACATACTATGATCCTAAGTATAGTAAAGGCTATCTCAGGTGAAAACCCTCATAGACATGGTCCTGAGTAGCCACTTAAGATTTTGTAAAACATTTCATCAATTGCATAGCATCAAAATTCTACTAAGTCATTTCATAGGTACCTAGACACAATGGAATAGGGAATTCTAAAGTCTTGCATAGCAAATCTACTAAGTGGTACACATGCATAGGAAAATAACTAAGTCATGCATAAAAATACTTAGGAATTTTATGGGGGTGTGCCACTTGCCTTGGCAACAAGAAGAATAGCAACAGCAGCTGCAACAGTTGTCGTTTCCCTCCGAAATTTCTAACACATCAAACAAAACACACATAAACATACAAACCCAAATAACAATACAAAAATATGCTATGCATGATGTGCAAAATACTTAGAGAAAATACTAAGTCTATTCTTTAAGGTGATCGACAATTATCAACAACTCTTTGTAAATTGGATATTAACTATAGTGAGAGAGACAGACACCCGGCCAGCCACTTAAGTTGTGGAACAGGTCTCATGTACGTGGACATGTAAGGTTAGTTTCCAGGCCGCTTCATCTCACTATGCCGCTAGGATCCAACAAATTTCAAGATGGTAATAACATGATCAAAAATTGTTTTAAGTCAAGATTAGGAAAGATAGAAGAAAATGATGTAGGTTATCTTCCAGGCTTCATCTCCAGACTTGTAGTATTCTCCTTAGTGATGTCTTGATCACCATGTCTTAGAGAGTAGAAAAGAAAAAGAGAAAGAAAGATTTAGAGAATAGAGGGGATTGGTCTTCTTGGACTTCCTCTTGATTTTTCTTCTAAGTGCTTCTACTTCTTGGAGATTCTTCTGGAGTCTTGTTTTGGCTAAGTCCTTCATTGGTCTTCTAGCTCCATGTTGATAATCCTAAGTGTCTAAGTGCATAGCACTTAACCAAAAAATGCTAACTTGTAGATATTCCTATACTTAGAGAAAATAATGGAGGAGTTTTCCTATGAGGAGAATAACTATATAATAAAATATGTTATGCATGCAATGCTCTTTTTAATCATAATAAACATCATACAAAATTTGTGATATTTATAAAGTATGCATTAGGCTATAAATGCAATTTAATTATTTCCTAATTTTGGAAAATATAATAAAAGGAACAATTATAAGATTAAAGTTTTCTATGATTGATATTTTTATAACAAAATTTTATAAATAGTGTTATAGACAGGGGGCATTTAATTACATTTATTGCAATTGGATTTAATTAAAAATAATATTTCTATTAATAGTTATGTTAAAAATAGTCAATTATTCCAATTAAAACATACAACTATTAAATCATGAAAATAATGCTCAAAAATATTTTATAACAGAGGCATCAAGTTGCAAATATTCTAAAGTTTCCAGAACGATTTTATTTGCAATTTTTGGATTTATAGATTTAAAGTTATATCAAATATACTCAAATCATCCATTTGAAATTTGAATATTTTAAACTAAGTCAAAATTGGGAGATCTACAATATTCTACATGTCGAGGGCTTTCCAAAAATATAAAGTTTGTTAAATTTGGATGAGTGGTTAAAAAGTTATGACACATCTAAGTGGTAGGGGCTTTTCTGTAAAACTGCCATTTAATTAAATCGCGAAAATCATTTTCCACGTCAGTGCTGACTGGACGCTGACGAGGCACGACGTGGCGCTAACTGTGCGTGCTGACTGGATCCTACGTGGATAAGTGAGTAGATCTGGGCCGTCAGATCTGGATCTGGCGGTCCAGATCTGTCCGTATCGGTTCGATCAGAATTTCTAATCTGGGCCGTTGAAAACAGATCGGACGCTGACCGTGCGATGGAGAGGAGGTGGCGGCGCTTCTCGCCGGAGTCGAAGATGACAGCGGCGGCGGCGCTCGGGCGTGGACGGGGACGGCGCTCCGGTGCTTCCCGGGCTCGGGGAAGACCACCTCCAGAAGCAGCGCGGCACGGCGGGTCGGATGGGGGTGGTGGCCTCGAGCCGTTCGTCCTGGAGCGGACAGAACGCACGAGCGGAGGCGAGGGTACTCCGGCGAGCTTCGGTCTTGCACGGTGTGCTCAATCCACTGCGTACAAAATTCAAAGAAAAGGCTTAGCAGTTGCGCACGGGCACGAGGAAGAGAATGGGGAGGTTCTCGGGCTCGGACGGGGGCTTACCACGCTGGGAATCGAAGAAAACGGCGGCGGTAATGGCGAACTCCGGCGAGCAGATTGAGCGGCCTGGGGGCACCTCGGGCTAGGTCTCTTCGGGGAAAAGAGAGAGGATTGCGTGGGGTATTTGTAGGGCAGAACAAGGAAACGGATGGCGTAATCCTCGCGAAGAATTTTGGAAAGGAATCGGGGGCGGATTTCTCGGGCGGAGGTTGAAGAAGGGTGACGTCAGCGATGACGTCATCCGGAAATTTCTTTTTCATTTTTCTGATTTCTTTTATAACTTTTGATTTAAGTGTCCAAATGAACTCAAATAAATTTCTATAAATTTGTAATATTCATATCTATGTTTTAAAACATTAGTGGGCATGTTTTCAAACTTTTTGAAAAATAATTATTTTGAAATATTCATAAAATACAATTTTTTTCCATTTTAGGTTAACTTTGAAAATAGAGATTTAATAATTTATTTGGAGTTAAATAAAATTTATAAAATTACCCACATTCAATATGTTTGAATTTCAAATTATTTAAACTTATTTTGCTGAAATCATTCACCTTTATTTTGGCATAATAGTGGAATAATAGAATAAATGTTTTTAGAGGAATATGAAATATAATGGATTTTTAATTTAAACCTTTTGTGATTTAATAAGATGATGAATGATGAGATGCATGTATGCATGAATGCAATGCTTAAATTTTCTTTTCAAAGCAAAATACATAAATGTTTTCAAAAGTTTTAAATTTTAGTGATTTTTAAACATTCCAAAATATTGGGATGTTACAAAAAGCTACTTAGCTCCCACTAAAATATGCCTTCCGCATATAAGATCAAGGAAAAGCTACTTAGCTCCCACTCAAATATGCCTTCCGCATATAAGATCAAGGAAAGCTACTTTGCTCCCACTCACTTCTTTGCAAATGTAGGTTTCTTCAACTATTTTGGACAACTCCAAAATCCTTTGATCACATTATCAAAATGAAGATTCCAGCTCTGATATGCTTGCTTCAGCCCATGAATGGACCACCGAAGTTTGCATACATGTTTAGCATCCTCAGGATCACCAACTCTTTCTTAATGACACTATTAAGAAACATGGTTTCCTTATCCATCTATCAATTTCTCATTCGAAATTATAGTGATTGCTAAACGACCCAGAATAGATTTAGGCTTCGCCACTTGAGACAAACTCTCATGTGGTCTGTCGGAGTTGTTTCACGACAAATCGAATCTGCTCAATGTCTACTCTCTCATAAAATTCCATATACTATTAACATCCTAGATGCCATCAAGAAGATCTCCCAAGTCAATACCTGGTAATCGTATATGGATTTTATTTCGGATCACAAATGACTCATAGTCATTTCTCTGACTTAGGTCCACCATCTCTTCTTCAAAGTTCGTAGGTCTATCACATTCCATTAATATGACCTTCATAACAAGATTGTCGTAACACACAGTGTGTAACACAACCTCGTATGCCTACGCTCTTAGTATGAGCTCAGAACATCATGATCTTGAATCATCAGCTTTTTCAAGCTGTGGAGCCTGACACCGAAAACACTTTCGATTGCGCCACTCTGATGTCTGGAGAGGAAGTTCACCAACTTCGTCTTGCTCTACTTTGTTTCTCACTTATACCCTCGGACAAGAAACTATTTCTTTCGCAAGGTATATCCCGGCAAAGATTTTGCCTATGTCGTGAGACATGTACCCAACTAACTCTTTAGGTAGGGTATACTACAAAGATTAATCCATTTTAGGTTCGATTACATCGAAACACTAAATTGCCGAAACGACAATCCAGGCTAAAAGCCATGCCATCACTCGTATGGTATTGTCTCCATGGATTCAAATGGTTTCCCTATTTGCTAACGTGGGTGTTTACGTTTCTACCATATGACTCTAATGATCACAATAATTCGGTAAGATATTCATTTACCACAGACTATCCGATAGGGTGCAATTACGACGTCCTAACACACCATGACACTATGGTGTTCCATGCGACGTAATTTGTGGAACTCTTCTCACAAGTCTTCCAATGATGTGCCAACATTACAACTTAAATCTTTATTTCCACGATTTGCATCGCGGGAATTTGATTTTCTTGTTAAGTTTATTTCCTACTTCATTCTGGACTTGTTTGATTGAATCAAAATTTCCAGGCCAACATTCCCCGAGTGGATATCCATATATCTATTCGAATTTTCATGAAGTCTATGAAATAAAGACTTCCACTATACGTTAAAGTACTTCATTGATTCACATACACCGAAATGCACGATTCTCAGCAAGCTATACTCAAAACGTTCAGTGAAGTTCACGAAATAAAGGTCTCCACTACCCGTCAATTATTTCATTGAACCACATACATCTCTATGTATGACTATCAATAAGTTATATGCCCGCTTTCCGAAAACGGTGTCACAGTTATTTTGCAAGTGTCAAAAGATCAAATCTTAGGACTTGTAGGTCCATCCAGTGTGGAGCTAATGCATATAGCATTGACATGACTAAACGGTAGTGCCACACATATGTGGTGTCTTTATTAAGTTTGTATCGTTTGGCATTAATATTATGAATGTGGGAGCTTCTACCATCTAAATTCAAATCGGCATATGATCATTACTTCATAAATATAGGACACCAATTTGTCACTATCATGTATGAATAAGTGTCTCGCTAGAGGAGACACGCTTGTAACGATCATACTAACAGGCGATCATAAAGAATTTACCCAAATGGTAGATCTAGAGGGAGAGTGTCTATGGCCATCACAACAACTTGATTGCCATTATCAACACGCAATGTCGCCTCATCCTTTCAAGCTACTCAAGCAGTAAACCTGTTTTTTCACAAAACATGACTAGTTCAAAACTTAGTCACCACTGCGAGTATTTGCTTAGCTAAAACATTCATAACATGTATATCATATATACACCATCATCATTGATGACTTCCGGCGATCTGTTTCATCTTCTTGATACTTCCACCGTAATCAAGAACCATGAAGGTGAATGATTCCCCTTGCATGACATAGTCTATGACAGAGGATTTGCACTTGGCAACGATGTCTGTCATCCAGTGATCGAGCTGAGCGAGGGTTCTCAATGTTCATCAAGTATGAACATATGTCATTAAGCATGACCGCCACGTGCTCCCTCAATGTGTGCATTCTCTTCCATCTTGGTTGAGAAGACAATCAGTCAACGTACTGATAAACTTCATCAACCCAACTTTAGGGTACCCCGAGTTTTAGCGACCATATCATATGTTCGCGATCCAACAACTCGTACCCACCGTTGGTTCTCTATGGCAGAGATCATATCATACACTTGACTATGATGATATCATCCGCTCAAAATCCGATAATCCAAATTATCTTTTGCTAGCGGAATCTCCGGGTTTATCTCCTAGCGGGCATTGTAACACAAAGAGCTAACGGTTTAAACAAGGAGTATCCTCAAGCTAAAGTATAAAACTATGAAGTTTGGACCCAACCTTTTAAGTTTCTCGATCGCAGGAATGCGCCTAATTTGAAAAGATGCTATCACAATGGTTAATATCTACAAGGTTTTGCAAAACAGAATCTGTTCATTATATTCTGAGTTCTAGTATTTTAGAAAATAACTATCCGAACTCCCACTCAAACAAACATCCCTCCTGGTCGTTTAAGCGATTACACGACCCCCATCCATTGCACCACCCCTCATCATCAGAGCCGGCGGCACAACTTCAAGAGTAGACAAATGTCTGCCACACCAATTTTGTAACTCGTGCTCGACCTTTCGGTCTCCCTGTTCCGAGGCCATATTTCTGAATATGCTAGGCTCGCCACCAAAAACCTCCACGTTGACGCTTGTGCAACATGGCTTACACCCACTGTATGCGAACGAAGATATGTATGACACCCGATCATCACGGCCTGCCTCATAACGTAGAACTTTCTTGGTGGTGCGCGTTGGAGGGAGAACACTAGTGGTATTTTGAAGGGATCATCTTATATAACTACCGTAGTGAAACTAATGTATACTATATATACAATCACACAATATAAGATGCACACAAAACATCAAATGTAATGCAATGTGATATAGTCCATTGCGCCATGGTCTTCTTGACGCCCGCAGTTTATAAACAATTTAATAAACCTACCTTGACCATATCACATAGCCCCTGCAAAATAAAGTTAGACGCTTCTACTTTAACTTTTGCATATTTTACGTGGCTTGGGGCTTTCGTAAATAGAACCGCTTCATACCTACGAACCTTATGACCACAACAACGATCCAATAATTGCATGTTTAAGCATCCCTTTCGGGCCCTCCATTGAAAATGCAAAGCCAACTAAAGAGAGAGAAACAGGCACCCGCCAGCCACAGATACGGTACAAGCCGTATGTCAGTGGTGGAACCAGTCTCGCGTAAGCGTACGCGTAAAGTCGGTCCGGGCCGCTTCATCAACTCGATGCCGCTGGAATCACAAGTGCACGCTAGAGGGTAGCAAATAACAGGAACGGTGCCCCCGTGCAGAACATGGGTTCTAACAGCGTACAACTATATCTACGATAGATCGGCTCTGATAGCACTGAAGGGGAGCGTGTGCAGAAAACAAAAATTTTCCTAGCAACGATATACTTAAACTAGCCAAGATTTACACTATGCAGATATAGAAGTACGGCGGAGATCGGAATACATACCCTCGTAGACCGAATAGCGGGGATTACGCTCCCGCACAAGCGTTGACGATGAAGACGCCGTAGTCGACCTCTAGGTCGCGGAGAACTCGGCGCGACGAAGACGACGAAGATGACCCCGAGGTCGGGTGGAGGAAGTAGAACTCCGAGTACCGCTAGCGCAGCACCTCGCAGGGCGTCACACACATACGGTGGAGACGACGGCCTCCGAAGCTCTAGTCCAGGACGAGCAGCGGAAGACTTGGACCGGAACACCAGCAACGCGGCAACGGGCTATGGTGGAAGAGATCCCCCTCCTCTACTCGGCGCGACTCCGACAAAGGGAATCACGAGATCGAGAGAGAATTAGGGAATTAATTGGTGAATTAAAAGGCCAGGGGTGCCCCTTCTTATATAGGCTCCCAGGGGGAGCCAACCTTGCCAGCCAGGCAATGTGGGACTATCCCTCATTGCCTGGTGTGGCCAAGGGGGGTGCGCCAGCCCTAGTGGGCCCCTTGTGGCCTACTAGGGGCTGGCCGAACCAGCCCCCTTCCCTTGGGGGGAAGCTTCCCCCCCTCATGGGCCTTCTTTCACTAGAAGGCCCATTTAGGGAAATCTGCCTTTAAAAATTCGAAAATAAATATATAAAATCATATTTGCATATTAATTACACTAATTAATATCAAACATAATATATATAATTTTTCCTACCTCCGAAAACTGTTTCGGCGCTGCCCGATCTCCATCGGACCATTCCCGGGACGTTCCCGGTGATCTCTTTCCTTTCCGGTTGTCTTGTCGAAACCCCTTAAGTGTGTTACCCTAGCGGTTCGATATAATAACATGTACGATCAAGACTCCTCTATGATCGACGACTAACTCGTAGGCCTGGACCCCATGAATTAATCCCTGTGATATAACGAATGACTTTCATCTATCAAACCTGGACGTCTAGTCTTGAACCCTTTGTCATGGCGATACTTAGCGCGTCCGAGCATCATTCTCAGATATCTCCATACCTAGCATGATCTCGTTACCGACATCGCTATCTTCTACTCGTCTATGATATTATGTCAGCTGGTGACCTAGTCACATGTTTGCAAACTCATTTGACATAATCTCACCGAGTGGGCCCTAGAGTATCTATCCGGCTATGCGGACTGACAAATCCCGCTGTTGACCCCTCGTCTCAACTACCCCCTTCCGATACCCAAAAGTATCACCTATCATTGTCACACTATATGACGTTTGGTTCGATCAAAGTATCTTTCAGGGATAACAATAAGAGTTGGTCTCACGGTCTTAAGGCGTAATGACTATGTCCTATAAATCCTGGGTTTGTCCATCACATCGTTACACCTAACGATATGACTCCCATTGCCGACCGGCGCCATGCCCTATGATCGGAAAACCTCGATCATCAATCGCGCAACGAAACTAGTCTTAGTAGAGGCTACTAGGGACCTGGTTGTTTATCTACCACACCTGTATTAATGTTTTCTCTTAATACAGTTATAGCATGGTGTAAAACATATAATGAACGATTTGGGATATTGCCAATAAACTATGTTTTTTAAGTGCCTCTAGGGCATATTCCCTTCACGTTTGGTGCGATCAAAGTATCTTCCAGGAATAACAATAAGAGTTGATCTCACGGTCAAAGGCGTAACGACTACGTCCTCCAAATCTGGGTATGTCCATCACATCGTTCTCCAACGATATGACACCCATTACCGACCGGCGCCATGCCCCATGACCGGAAAACCTCGATCATCAATCGCGCAACGAAACTAGTCTTAGTAGAGGCTACTAGGGACCTGGTTGTTTACGTATCACACCTGTATTAATGTTTCCGCTTAATACGGTTCTAGCATGACACAAAAACCTATTATGAACAAACGAGATATGATAAAGAATACACTTATTAATTGCCTCTAGGGCATATCTCCTTCACACCCCCCCTCTAGGAGACGTCTATCCGTTCACCGGGGATGCCGCTGCCGCCGCCGAGCCCGTGGTGATGATGTCGTCCATCTCGGCGCTCATCCCGAGCATGGATTGTGTCCCGAAAGTGGGGGAGCGTCGCAGTGGCGGCGAAGGCACGTAGCCCGGCGAGCCGACGTACATCATGGTCGGATGGTGGGGGAAGGTGACGTTGGGGTCGAAGCCGCCATGGAGCTCGCCGCCGGTGTAGCAAGGCGAGTAGTGCGGCGACGCGTACCAGCGCGGCGAAGGCGATGGCGACGGAGATTGGCCCCAGCCGGCGAACTGGTGGTAGAGATGAGGATGAGGGGCCATGCCGGTCCTACGCTGGTCCGACGGCGCCGCAGAAACGGCCGGAGTTGGCGGCTCCACATCTTGAACTTCCTCCTCCTTCTCTTCTTCCGCGGTAGCAGCTTCGCCCGCGGCCTTCAGCTTCTCGTCCAGCTCCATTTGCCGCTGCTAGATCTCCCTCCCCCGGCGCTGGAGGTTCTCCGCCCTCCGGCGTTCCTGCTCGGCGATCCAATCTTTATTGGTCATGCCCGACGGCCTTTGCTTTGGCGGTCTCGGCTTGCGTGGTTTTTTGACGTGGAGAGCGGCGAGGGCGGCGGCGGCGTTGGTCGCTGCGGCTCGGGGGCCGACGAATTTGGCGGGAGGCATGGCGGACTCGAGCTGAAGAACAGGAGGGAAATGGCGGGATCGGGCGGCGGGCGAGCTATTTGGGGTGCAAAAAGGGAGGGAAGCTTAAAATTATGGAGGGAAATCGCCCATTGTCGCCGACAAGCCTGGCCCGCGCACGCCTTTTGCCCCCCCAGGCGGTACCCAGGAACCTAGGATCGGCTTGGGTTCACCGGCGCGAAACAGCGCAAAAAACTGCGCTAACCGGTGCTAAATCAATTTCTGGGGGGCGACTGGTAGATTTTGAAGGGAATATGCCCTAGAGGCACTTCATAAACATAGTTTATTGGCAATATCCCAATTGTTCATTATATGTTTTATACCATGCTATAACTGCATTAAGCGAAAAATTAATACAGGTGTGGTAGATAAACAACCAGGTCCCTAGTAGCCTCTACCAAGACTAGTTTCATTGCGCGATTGATGATCGAGGTTTTCCGATCATAGGGCATGGCGCCGGTCGGCAATGGAAGTCATATCGTTAGGTGTAACGATGTGATAGACATACCCAATATTTATAGGACATAGTCATTACGCCTTAAGACCGTGAGATCAACTCTTATTGTTATCCCTGAAAGATACTTTGATCGCACCAAACGTCATATCTTATATAGTGTGACAATGATAGGTGATACTTTTGGGTATCGGAAGGGGTAGTTGAGACGAGGGGTCAACAGCGGGATTTGTCAGTCCGCATAGCCGGATAGATACTCTAGGGCCCACTCGGTGAGATTATGTCAAATGAGTTTGCAAACATGTGACTAGGTCACCAGCCGACATAATATCACGGACGAGTAGAAGATAGTGTTGTCAGTAACGAGATCATGCTAGGTATGGAGATATCTGAGAATGATGCTCGGACGCGCTAAGTATCGACATGACAAAGGGTTTAAGACTAGACGTCCAGGTTTGATAGATGAAAGTCATTCGTTATATCACAGGGATTAATTCATGGGGTCCAGGCCTACGAGTTAGTCGTCGATCATAGAGGAGTTTTAATCGTACCTGTTATTATATCGAACCGCTAGGGTAACACACTTAAGGGGTTTCGACAAGACAACCGGAAAGGAAAGAGATCACCGGGAACGTCCAGGGAGGGGTCCGATGGAGATCGGGCAGCGCCGAAAGAGTTTTCGGAGCTAGGAAAAATTATATATTTTTTTTTTGATATTAATTACTGTAATTAATATGCAAATATGATTTTATATATTTATTTTCGAATTTATTTAGGCTGATTTCCCTAAATGGGCCTTCTGGTCGAAAGAAGGCCCAAGAGGGGAAAATTTCCAAGGGGAATTCGGTGGGGGCTTGGGTGGCCGACCCAGGTGGGCCAAGAGGCCCACCAGGGGGCCGGCGCACCAGCCATGGCCGCACCAGGCATGTGGGGATAGTCCCACATTGCCTGGTGAGGAGGTTGGCTCCCCCTGGGAGCCTATATAAGAAGGGGCACCCCTTGCCTTTTAATTCACCAATTAATTCCCAAATTCTCTCTCGATCTTGTGATTCCCTTTGTCAGAGTCGCGCCGAGTAGAGGAGGGGGATCTCTTCCACCATAGCCCGCTGTCGCGCTGCTGGTGTTCCGGTCCAAGTCTTCCGCTGCTCGTCCTGGACTGGAGCTTCGGAGGCCGTCGTCTCCACCGTATGTGTGTGACGCCCTGCGAGGTGCTGCGCTAGCGGTACTCGGAGGCCTACTTCCTCCACCCGACCTTGAGGTCATCTTCGTCGCGCCGAGTTCTTCGCGACCTAGAGGTCGGCTACGTCGTCTTCATCGTCAACGCTTGTGCGGGAGCGTAATCCCCGCTATTCGGTCTACGAGGGTATGTATTCCGATCTCCGCCGTACTTCTATATCTGCATAGTGTAGATCTTGGCTAGTAAGGATATCGTTGCTAGGAAATTTTTTGTTTTCTGCACACGATCCCCTTCAGTGGTATCAGAGCCGATCTATCGTAGATATAGCTGTACGCTATTAGAACCCGTGTTCTGCACGGGGGCACCGTTCCTGTTATTTGCTACCCTCTAGCGTGCACTTGTGTTTTTCAGCGGCATTGAGTTGATGAAGCGACCCGGACCGACTTTACGCGTACGCTTACGCGAGACTGGTTCCACTACAGACATACGGCTTGTACCGTATCTGTGGCTGGCGGGTGTCAGTTTCTCTCTCTTTAGTTGGTCTTCGCATTTTCAATGGAGGGCCCGAAAGGGATGCTTAAACATGCAATTATTGGATTGTTGTTGTGGTCATAAGGTTCGTAGGTATGAAGCGGTTCTATTTACGAAAGCCCCAAGCCACGTAAAATATGAAAAAGATAAAGTAGAAGCGTCTAACTTTATTTTACAGGGGCTATGTGATATGGTCAAGGTAGGTTTATTAAATTGTTTATAAACTACGGGCGCCAAGAAGACCATGTCGCAATGGACTATATCACATTGCATTACATTTGATATTTTGTGTGCATCTTATATTGTGTGATTGTATATATAGTATATTAGTTACACGGCGGTAGCTATAGAAGATGATCCCTTCAAAATACCACTAGTGTTCTCCCTCCAACGCGCACCACCAACAAAGTTCTACGTTATGAGGCAGGCCGTGATGATCGGGTGTCAGACATCTCGTCGTTCGCATACAGTGGGTGTAAGCCATGTTGCACAAGCGTCAGCGTGGAGGTTTTTGGTGGCGAGCCTAGCATATTCAGAAATATGGCCTCGGAACAGAGAGACCGAAAGGTCGAGCACGAGTCACAAAATTGGTGTGTCGGACTTTTGTCTACTCTTGAAGTTTTGCCGCCGGCTCTGATGATGAGGGGTCGTGCAATGGATGGGGGTCGTGTAATCGCTTAAACAACCAGGAGGGATGTTCGTTTGAGTGGGAGTTCGGATAGTTATTTTCTAAAATACTAGAACTCACAATATAATGAACAGAGTCTGTTTTGCAAACCTTTGTAGATATTAACCATTGTGATAGCATCTTTTCAAATTAGGCGCATTTCTGCGATTGAGAAACTTAAAAGGTTGGGTCCAAACTTCATAGTTTTATACTTTAGCTTGAGGATACTCCTTGTTTGAACCGTTAGCTCTTTGTGTTACAATACCCGCTAGGAGGTAAACCCGGAGATTCTGCAAACAAAAGATAATTTGGATTATCGGATTTTGTGCGGATGATATCATCATAGTCCAGTGTATGCTATGATCTCTGCCATAAAGAACCAACGGTGGGTACGAGTTTTTAGATCTCGAACATATAATATGGTCGCTAAACTTGGGGTACCCCAAACGTTGGGTTGATGAAGTTTATCAGTACGTTGACTGATTGTCTTCTCAACCAAAATGGAAGAGAATACACACATTGAGGGAGCACGTGGCGGTCATACTTAATGAACATTGAGACGCCTCGCTCAGCTCAATCACTGGATGACAGACATCGTTCCCAAGTGCAAATCCTCTGTCATAGACTATGTCATGCAAGGGGAATCGTTCACCTTCATGGTTCTTGATTACGGTGGAAGTATCAAGAAAATGAAACAGATCGCCGGAAGTCATCAATGATGATGGTGTATACATGATATACATGTTATGAATGTTTTAGCTAAGCAAGTACTCGCAGTGGTGACTAAGTTTTGAACTAGTCATGTTTAGTGAAAACCAGGTTTACTGCTTGAGTACCTTGAAAGGATGAGGCGACATTGCGTGTTGATAATGGCAGTCGAGTTGTTGTGATGGCCATAGACACTCTCCCTCTAGATCTACCATTTGAATATATTCTTTATGATCGCCTGTTAGTATGATCATTACAAGTGTGTCTCCTCTAGCGAGACACTGATTCATACATGATACTGACAAATTTGGTGTCCTATATTTATGAAGTAATGATCATATGCCGATTTGAATTTAGATGGTAGAAGCTCCCACATTCATAATATTAATGCCAAAGGATACAAACTTAATAAAGACACCACATATGTGTGGCACTACCGTTTAGTCATGTCAATGTTATAGTCAATGCATTAGCTCCATACCGGATGGACCTACTGAAGGGGATCGTGTGCAGAAAACAAAAAATTTCCTAGCAACGATATCCTTAAACTAGCCAAGATCTATTCTATGCAGATATAGTAGTACGAACGGAGATCGGAATACGTACCCTTGTAGACCGAAAGCGGGGATTACGTTCCCGCACAAACGTTGTCGATGAAGACCGACGTAGCCGACCTCAAGGTCGTGTAGAGGAAGCAGGCCTCCGAGTACCGCTAGCGCAGCACCTCGCAGGGAGTTGCACACGTACGGTGGAGACGACGCCTCCGAAGCTCCAGTCCAGGACGAGCAGCGGAAGACTTGGACCGGAACACCAGCAGCGCGGCAGCGGGCTATGGTGGAGGAGATCCCCGACTCCTCTTGCTCGGCGCGGCTCCAACTTGGGAACCACGAGATCGAGAGAGAAATCAGGAATTAATTGGTGAATTAAAAGGCTGGGGGTGCCCCTTCTTATATAGGCTCCCAAGGGGAGCCAACCTTGCCAGCCAGGCAATGTGGGACTAACCCCCCACAGCCTGGTTCGGCCAAGGGGGTGCGCCGGCCCCCTGGTGGGCCCCTTGTGGCCCACCTAGGCCGGCCACCAAGCCCCCACCGAATTCCCAAGGGGGTTCCCCCCCCTCTTGGGCCTTCTTTCGTCCGGAAGGCCCATTTAGGGAAATCTGCCCTAATAAATTCGAAAATAAATATATAAAATCATATTTGCATATTAATAACACTAATTAATATCAAACATAATATATATAATATTTCCTAGCTCCGAAAACTCTTTCGGCGCTGCCCGATCTCCATCGGACCTCTCCCGGGACGCTCCCGGAGATCTCCTTCCTTTCCGGTTGTCTTGTCGAAACCCCTTAAGTGTGTTACCCTAGCGGTTCGATATAATATCAGGTATGATCAAGACTCCTCAATGATCAACGACTAATCCGTAGGCCTGGACCCCATGAATTAATCCCTGAGATATAACGAATGACTTTCATCTATCAAACCTGAACGTAAAGTCTTAGACCCTTTGCCATAGCGATACTTAGCATGTCCGAGCGTCGTTCCATAGATATCTCCATACCTAATCCCGACCTCGTTACCGACGACGCTATCTTCTACTCGTTCATGATCTCATGTCTCCGTGACCTAGTCACATGCTTGCAAGCTCATTAGACATGATCTCACCGAGTGGGTCCGAGAGTATCTATCCTGCTATGCGGACTGGCAAATCCCGCTCTTGACCCCTCGTCTTAATACTCCCTTCCAATACCCAAAAGTATCACCGTTATTGTCATACTAAATAAGATACGACGTTTGGTGCAATCAAAGTATCTTCCGGAAATATCAATAAGAGTTGATCTCACGGTCAAAGGTGTAACGACTACGTTCTCCAAATCTGGGTATGTCCATCACATCGCTCTCCATCGATATGACTCTCATTGCCGACCGGCGCCATGCCCCATGACCGGGAAACCTCGATCATCAATCGCGCAACGAAACTAGTCTTAGTAGAGGCTACTAGGGACCTGGTTGTTTACGTACCACACCCGCATTAATGTTTCCGCTTAATACGGTTCTAGCATGATACAAAAACCTATTATGAACAAACGAGATATGATAAAGAATACACTTTATTAATTGCCTCTAGGGCATATCTCCTTCAGTCTCCCACTTGCACTAGAGTACAATTTAATCTAGATTACAACTTGGTAAAAGCCTAACACCCATAGCTAATTGGTGTTGTTCATGCTTATCAAGCGGAAGAGGCTTCGTCAGCGGATCTGCCACATTCAGATCCGTATGCACTTTGCAAATCTTCACATCGCCTTCTTGTACGTACTGACGTATCACGTGGAAGCGTCGGAGAATGTGTTTGGCGGTGGAGTGAGACCTTGGCTCCTTGGCGTTCGCAATGGCACCCGTATTGTCGCAGAAGAGGATCACGGGGTCTTGCGCGCTCGGGAACACTCCAAGTTCGATGACGAACTTCCTCAGCCACACAGCTTCATTCGCGGCCTCGCAGGCAGCAATGTACTCCGACTCCATTGTAGATTGTGCGACTATGGGTTGCTTCCCACTTCTCCAGCACACGGCGCCTCCATTCACCTTGAACACGTAACCTGTCTGTGACTTACAGTCATCGGGGTCTGAGCAGAAACTTGCATCTACGTAACCCGTTACGCCAAGTTCCTCATCGCAGCCACCATACACAAGGAACATTTCCTTTGTCTTATTGAGATACTTAAGAATACTCTTAACAGCTACCCAATGCGGCATTCCAGGATTACTCTGGAACCGGCTGGTCAAACTTAGAGCTAATGTCACATCCGGTCTAGTACTTAACATTGCATACATGATCGATCCTATGGCTGAAGCATAAGGATGTTTCGTCATTTCGGCCTTACCCAGTTCCGTCACCGGACACTGCGCCTTACGCAATATCTTATTCTTGATAACCGGCAGAGAACCCTTCTTTGCCTTCTCCATTTGAAAACGCTTCAATATTTTATCAAGATAAGTACTCTGACTTAGTGCTAATAGGCGACTTGATCTATCGCGATAGATTTTTATGCCTAAAACATACGCAGCTTCTCCTAAGTCCTTCATGGAAAACTTACTGTTTAAATATTCCTTCACGCTATTCAGAAGTTCCACATCATTCCCTATTAGCAATATGTCGTCAACATACAGTGCTAAGAACACAACCGAGCTCCCACTCATTTTCTTGTAAATACAGGTCTCTTCCATATTCTGGATAAATCCAAAACCTTTGATTACCTCATCAAAGCGAAGATTCCAGCTCCGAGATGCCTGCTTCAATCCATAGATGGATCGCTGAAGCTTGCACACCTTGTTAGCACTTCCTGGATCGACAAAACCTTCCGGCTGTACCATGTACAACTCTTCCTCAATGTTTCCATTCAGGAAGGCCGTTTTGACGTCCATCTGCCAGATTTCATAATCATAGTAGGCAGCTACTGCTAACAAAATCCGAATAGACTTAAGCATCGCTACCGGTGAAAAAGTTTCATCGTAGTCAATTCCATGAACTTGTCGGAAACCCTTTGCGACAAGCCGAGCTTTATAGACGGTCACATTACCATCAGCATCAATCTTCTTCTTAAAGATCCACTTATTCTCGACGGCCTTGCGCCCTTCGGGAATATCCACCAAAGTCCACACTTTGTTATCATACATGGATCCTATTTCGGATTTCATGGCTTCAAGCCATTTCTCGGACTCTAGACTCTCCATCGCCTCCTTGTAGTTTGTAGGTTCGTCCTGCTCAACTAGCATGACGGTGCAAACCATATTGCCATACCATTCTGGTGCGATCCGAGATCTACCAGACCTACGAGGTAGAACATCTTCCTCGACAGTTTCTCCCACTCCTTCCACGGAGGACGTTTCCGGAATTGCTTCCGTTGCGCCACTCGGAATCTCGAGTTCAGGATCAACGATTTCATCGAGGTCTACCTTCCTCCCACTTACTCCTTTCGCGAGAAACTCCTTCTCTAGAAAGGTACCGGTCTTCGCGACAAAAGTTTTGCCCTCAGCTTGGTTGTAGAAGGTGTACCCAACGGTTTCCCGCGGATATCCTACAAAGACGACTTTCTCCGACTTCGATTCGAGTTTGTCGGGCTGTAGTTTCTTAACGTACGCCTCACAACCCCAAACCTTCAGAAACGATAACTTAGGCTTGTGGCCATACCATAATTCATACGGCGTCGTTTCAACGGACTTGGACGGAGCCCAGAAGGACACTGGCAGATCGGTAAGAGACATCATAGATCGGACACTATCCAGTAGAGTACGATTACGTCGCTCGGACACACCGTTACGCTGCGGCGTTCCGGCGGGCGTAAGTTGGGGCACTATGCCACAACTCTTCAGATGTGTGCCAAACTCAAAACTCAAGTACTCTCCACCGCGATTGGATCGGAGATGCTTGATTTTTCTATTAAGCTGATTCTCAACTTCACTCTGGAATTCTTTGAACTTTTCAAACGTTTCAGACTTGTGTTTCATAAAATAGATATAACCGTATCTACTCAAGTCATCAGTGAAGGTGACGAAGTAACGATAACCATTGCGTGTCGAAATGCTCATTGGTCCACATACGTCTGTATGTATGATCCCCAACAAATCCGTGAAGGGGTTACGGGGCAGAAAACAATAATTTTCTAGCGTACGAAACCCTAACTAGCCAGGATCTATCTATCTAGTACATGTGATAACGGTGGCGGAACGGGTTAGATTACCTCCATGTAGACCGATAGCGGGGATTACGCTCCCGCACAAGCGTTGACGATGAAGTCGTACGTAGCCGACCTCGAGGTCGCGAAGATCTTGCCGCGATGTCAAAGTCGATGACGCCGGGGTGTCGACGATGATCTGCGTCGACGGGCGTCGGGCGGAAGGAGGCAGAGCGCCAGCACCGGGGCTGGCGCGCCGGCAGCAGAGGGGGGGGAGGCGCGGCGGCTGCAGGGGGCGAGACGACGTCGCCCAAGCTCCTCAGTAGAGTAGCCTCCGAGCACTCGCAAACATACGGAGCCTAGCGACGACTCCCGGTCATTCAGATCCAGCTGAAATCGCAGGAGTAGATCTTATCTGGAATCCCGCAGAGCAACGGCGCTCTGCGGTATGGCTTAGGTGGAGAGAGACCCTCTTCCTCAGCTCGGCGCGGCTCCGACTTGGGAACCACGAGTTCGAGAGAGAAATCGGGAATTAATTGGATTTTCCTGTGAATTAAATCAATTAATATGCCTTGCTATATAAAGGGGGAAGGGGGTGTGCAAACCCCTTGGCTCCACCATGTGGGACTAAACCAAGGACAAGGGAGGGGGGTTCGGCCCCCACATGGGCTGGCCGAACCAGCCAATGGGGCCCACCCCCCTTGGTGGTGCGGCTCCCCCTCTTGGGCCCTCTTAGGGCCCATATAGGTGGGAGCCCCCTTTTTCCTTTATTTAATTAATATTAAATTAATATAAAAATCCCATTAATTCATAATTAATATATTTATATATAATTCAATATCCCGTGACTCCGAAAACTCTTTCGGACCACCCGAACAACTTTCGGACATTCTCGGAACCATTCCATAGCTCACCGGAACTCCTTCCGGACCACCGGAACTCTTTCCGGATCATTTCTCTCTCTCCAATAAAAACCTATAAAATTCCAGAACCTATCTCCTAGCGTCGCTAAGACCTTAAGTTTGTTACGCTACGGTTCGGGAACACTCCAGACATGGTCGAGACACTCCGCTCACCAATGATCGTCAGGGATACCTGGAAATATATGACGACCCCTGTGCATTCCATGAATATCGTCGTTGAACCATAAGTATGATATTCATTCCCTTTGTCTCTGCGATACTACCTTGTCCGAGATATGATCGTAGACACACCGATGCCTTTGCTGTATCTCGTTACCGACGAAGGTTATTAACTCGTCTGCGATATTACATCTCCATGACCTAGTCATAAGCTGCGCAGCTATATAGATGCAATATCACCGAGTGGGCCCAGAGTATCTTTCCATTACAAGAATGAACAAATCCCGCTCTTGATCCTTACGTCTTGATGCTCTTTCGGAATACCCAAGATGGACACCGTTATTGTCATGCTATATAAGACACAACGTTTGATGCTCTCAAAGCACTCCTACGAAGCAACAATAAGTACGGTCTCACGGTCTAAGGAATAAGCTATCACACTCTTATCTATTGCAAATGACAAACATCGTAATACGATCTTATTGCAATACTTTGCGTATGTCCACCACCTTATTCTACTAACAAGATGACCCCATTGTCAACCGACGTCATTGTCCTTGATCGGGAATCTCGATCAACTGTTGCCCAATGGACTAGCTTATATAGAGGCTTGCTAGGGACCTGGTTGTCTGTGTATCACACGTGTATTAATAATTCCGATTAATACAGTTATAGCATAATACACAAACCTATTATAAACTCATGAGATAATGCAATAAATAATACTTATTTATTTGCCTCTAGGGCATATCTCCTTCAGTCTCCCACTTGCACTAGAGTACAAATAAACTAGTTGCATTTTACTTTATCAGAATCCCTTATCAAATAAGAATCATTTGATAATGCTTGCTTGTGGAAAAGTGTTACTGCACAATCCATGATTGTACACGCTTTTACGATTCACTGGTATCAACTCGCTTGATATCATCACGTCGTCTAACAACATATATGCTAATACCGTAACTAAGTGAGACTTCTGCTTCCCAGCGCTTACTCTGATTATACTAACCAGATAACTGCTCTGAAAAACACATTCAGCCATACAGAGCCCCTTGTAACAATTACAAACTCGCGATATCCACATACTTTCACACCAATGTAGAAAACTTGACATTCAAATGTCAATCCCTTAACTAACGCACTTCTACTTCCAGTAAATTCTAAATTCACGTTCATAACTGCTCTTTGTTTCAAGAACATCGGTTATAATTCATCGAGCAGATAATAAGGTTTCTGTATGATGTCTAATATTACATAATAGACTCACATGTCATACAACCATTACTTTCACGCATCATTACTCTTAATTATCGATTGGACTCCAAAAGACCATCCTTTTGATTCTATTCTGACTCCTCAGATATAATCCAAAACAACTCGACCAACTATTTAAAATTTCCGTTCTATTTCAAAATAGACACCAACTTTCAAATAGTTTCACAACTTCATCCTATTCTATTTGTACAGTTTCACAACGTGTTAACTACACACGGCGAATTCGACTCCCACTCAAAATATGTCTCCACATATTTGATAACACGAGCTCCCACTCAAAAACGTATCATCCACATATTTGAGTTCCTGAGCTCCCACTCAAAAACATGCTCTTCACATATTTCTCCTGAGTGAACTAACTATGACTCCCACTTAAATCGACATCTTGGTTAAACCAAAATCATTGATCTACTATCAATTCGATTTTAATACAAACTACAGTATTACATTAATACAAATCTCTCAGACTTTAAGCATGTCTACATAAATGTAGTCAACAAATTTGATCTTGTCCAAGACACACTTCTTGACAAGACATGCTACCGCGTCTTTCTTATAGTCACATTTACATATAACACTTTATATGATGATTAAACAATCTTATTCCTCTAATAAGAATTGCAGCAACAATTACTCTCTTAATCCTTTTAAACGTAACTTGGATTGCCAGGCTGAAAAGCCTTTGTTCGTATTCCGATACTTTCTCAACTTTCTTTGTATTCATAAAGTGCACCTCGATCTGTCAACGAGATCTGAAATACTTAATACAGTGCTGAGACCCGACAGCAATATTAAATATAACAACACTTTATTTAGAAGTTCCTTTCATGAAAATATTATGATCTTTATGAAGAGGATTGCAAGCAGAAAACAATTTTCTAGTCTCCCTCACTCTTAATCACCAAATTTTCATTAGCAGACATATACACTTTGGAACACCTTCCAACATAGGTCTGACACTTTATTCCAAACTTCTAATTCCAATCCATAAACCATAATTCGAAAAATCATATTTTCCTCGGAATTACATAGACAACAAACTAAGTTTTGTTTCTATTTGGTTTTGGAATACACTCTCATCCAATGCGAGCAATCTACAAAGAACCACTCATGTATATTCCGAATTATCGCATAATCATATACATGTCGACACTACTGTCGATCCTACGAATTCTCGTTGAGAAAAATATCTATTTTCTAAAGTGGACATCGACTATAATGTTTCGAACATATTAGGAGATTCTAAAACTGATTCTGACGACCATACTTTATTTAAAATAGAGCATGATTATAACTCCCCACATATCACCATATATGACATTATAATATTGTGAAACGAATTTCCACAAGTCTTTTGTGTTGAAACCATAATTCAAAAATATTGTCCTTTGATCGAATTTTGTGAATACAATATTCACTAATCTTTCTTCTGAAAAACCCCATTTGATCTATTATCAAATTAATTTCAGACTCCATAATTTATCGGGCAAATACTCCTATTTACCAAAATCATAGAAGAATTCGGATCAAGCAAAACACCATTGATTAATCATTAAAAAATGACTCTCAATCAATTTCCTCTAGTATTGCAACTTCAATACTGCATTTCAAACTTAATCAATTTTGGCACTCGAAATACTTAAATGGACCAAAATTATCCATTACTTCTTTCATTGCCTTTATGACTAAATTCGATGGTGTTTGCTCTTTGGACACATAATTTTATTATTCCCGCTATTATAAATGTATATCATACGCATAATGTAATTGAGATGTGATGCAAATTACTCATAACATGAAACAACTGCTTTGTTCCATAACATAAAACAACTGATGTGTTCTATATGAATAATTATGTCTTGTAACATTCAAGACACCAAACTAGATCACATTCTCGCTATTACAAAATGTCTTATCAAAAACTATTGATGATAACTAATATGATATCTCGAGGGCGTGAGCACTACTGGCCATTAACTTGCCATCACTTGTGCACTGTCACGTCACCCTTCGCCACATACTTGTGATAATCAGGGACTGTTTCACAAACAGAACAATTATCAAACACTTTTCATCAAGTATGAGAAGAATACATTTATATCTTCGTATATCAAATATACCCTCAGCGTCGAAGAACTCTTTTTCGATGAATCAAATTTTTAGAGATTTGAACTTGTTCACGAACGTGAAGAAGCTCACCGTGTCTCTATAGCATATTCACGCACATGCTATTCACAGCTAGGAGGTAAAGCGCAATCTCTATTGCACTGGAGTTCGCTATCTAGAAATCGTAGATATTCGTAAGACTGAAGTAGATGTCACACAACTTCTTCAACCGAGTCTCCAGACAGGTATGCTCCCCATGTGAATGGTCCGGAACTTTCTAAGCTGTCTGAACTGCTCAAGACTCAATTCATCTTTGAAGTGAACTCTGATCGTATCAATCACGGCATATGGCTCCATGTGTTGAATACAACTTTCAACTTAGGTGCTAGGCATACGCTCATGACGACCTTCACTTCCATGAAAATATCATGATGCTTACGAAACTCATCATCTTGCTCCTTGCTATCAGAATCATCTGGTCTAACTCCTAACTAATGTTCTAGGACATATAGGATGTTTGTTGTGTTTGGAGAATGTTTCTAAAACTGATGTACCAGCAGATGAAGTTGGACCCGTCGGATTCCAAGGTAGAATCCGAGCTCTTGAAGAAGTAACCGAAGCGTAGTTCCGTAGTCTTCAGATGTGATCGCAAAAGAGGTAAGATAAGTTTATAATATATAGGTGAGTTTTAGTTCTATAATCTCATTATCTAAAACACACCACACCAAGATTATTATCCCTAAAATAATAATGGCGATTACACGACCCTCATCCACCACACTACCCCCGATCATCACGGCCCGTGTTCCGAGGCCATACCTCTGAGTATGCTAGGCTCGCCAATCAAACCTCGAAGACCCTGCGCGTGCAACATGGCTTACACCCACTGTATGCGAACGACGAGATGTGTGACACCCGATCATCACGGCCTGCCTCATAACGTAGAACTTTCTTGGTGGTGCGCAATGAGGGAGAACACAATTTTGGTATTTTGTTAGGGATCATCCTATTTATGATGCTACCGTTGTATATCTAGTATATAAGCAATCAATAGGATGCACACACAACAGCACACAATAATGATGCAATGAAGTGCGATGTGACATGGTCGATGCGCCGGGACCTTCATGGCGCCATGTGCCTGGCCCCCGGCGCCCCGGCATGGCTCTGAGTCTACAGAGCCCTCCATTGCCTCCGACAGTACGAGTAATATCAAAACTTACCGTAACCATGTCACATGAAATAACGCCTCTGCAAAACAAAGTTAGACGCCTCTAGCTTTATTTGGTTTTGCAAGTTTTACGTGGCAAATAGGCTTATTCGTAAGAGAATCGCTTCCCTACCTACGAACTTTGTACCACAACGTCGATCGTATAATTGCATGTTTAAGCATCCCTTTCGGGCCCTCCATTGAAAATGCTTTGCCGACTAGAGAGAGAGAGAAACAGACACCCGCCAGCCACAGATACGGTGCAAGCCGTATGTCAGTAGTGGAACCAGTCTCGCGTAAGCGTACGCGTAAAGTCGGTCCGGGCCGCTTCATCAACTCAATACCGAAGGCATCGCAAGTGCACGCTAGAGGGTAGCAAATATAAGAAAGACGCCCTCATTCAACATGAGTTCTAACCGTACCAGCAGTACTACGCATAGATCGGCTCTGATACCACTGAAGGGGTTACGGGGCAGAAAACAATAATTTTCTAGCGTACGAAACCCTAACTAGCCAGGATCTATCTATCTAGTACATGTGATAACGGTGGCGGAACGGGTTACATTACCTCCATGTAGACCGATAGCGGGGATTACGCTCCCGCACAAGCGTTGACGATGAAGTCGTACGTAGCCGACCTCGATGTCGCGAAGATCTTGCCGCGATGTCGAAGTCGATGACGCCGGGGTGTCGACGATGATCTGCGTCGACGGGCGTCGGGCGGAAGGAGGCAGAGCGCCAGCACCAGGGCTGGCGCGCCGGCGGCAGAGGGGGGAGGCGCGGCGGCTGCAGGGGGCGAGACGACATCGCCCAAGCTCCTCAGTAGAGTAGCCTCCGAGCACTCGCAAACATACGGAGCCTAGCGACGACTCCCGGTCATTCAGATCCAGCTGAAATCGCAGGAGTAGATCTTATCTGGAATCCCGCAGAGCAACGGCGCTCTGCGGTATGGCTTAGGTGGAGAGAGACCCTCTTCCTCAGCTCGGCGCGGCTCCGACTTGGGAACCACGAGATCGAGAGAGAAATCGGGAATTAATTGGATTTTCCTGTGAATTAAATCAATTAATATGCCTTGCTATATAAAGGGGGAAGGGGGTGTGCAAACCCCTTGGCTCCCCCATGTGGGACTAAACCAAGGACAAGGGAGGGGGGTTCGGCCCCCACATGGGCTGGCCGAACCAGCCAATGGGGCCCACCCCCCTTGGTGGTGCGGCTCCCCCTCTTGGGCCCTCTTAGGGCCCATATAGGTGGGAGCCCCCTTTTTCCTTTATTTAATTAATATTAAATTAATATAAAAATCCCATTAATTCATAATTAATATATTTATATATAATTCAATATCCCGTGACTCCGAAAACTCTTTCGGACCACCCGAACAACTTTCGGACATTCTCGGAACCATTCAAATATACCTTGCTCTTTGTCGACCGTCTTGCCAGACTTCCTATCCTCCAGATACTTGGGGCAGTTGCGCTTCCAGTGACCCTTCCCATTGCAGTAGAAGCACTCCACGCTAGCTCTGGGACCAGATTTGTTAGTCCTGGACTTGCCT
Organism: Poa annua; assembly: GCA_026929855.1. NCBI lineage: Eukaryota > Viridiplantae > Streptophyta > Magnoliopsida > Poales > Poaceae > Poa > Poa annua. The sequence continues at coordinate 16,021,916 of CM049427.1, forward strand.
CCCTCCGGGACTTCCAGCTCTGCTTTCCCTTGCCACCGGACTTCTTGAAATCAACGGTCTTGTTGACCATCAACAGCGTGTGCTCCTTCTTAATCTCTACCTCCGCAGTCTTGAGCATCACGAACACTTCACCCAGGGACTTAGCCATGCCCTGCATGTTGTAGTTCATGACGAAGCCTTTGTAGCTTGGTGGCAACGATTGCAACACCCTGTCAATCGCCAGCTCATCGGGAATCTTGCACTCCAGAGCATTCAGGCGCTGAACGTAGCCAGACATCTTGACTACATGCTCGCTCACACTGCTATGCTCTTCCATCTTGGCTGAGAAGAAAAGCTCAGAAGCCTCATATCTCTCAGCCTTAGCCTGCGGCGCAAAGACAGCCTTAAGATCCGAGATGATCTCAAAGGCGCTCATCTTCTCGAAGCGCTTCTGCAGGTCGGCTTCCATGGCGTAGAGCATGCCACTCTGGACAAAGGCAGAATCCTCCGATCGGGTCTGGAAGACCTTCTTCTCATCCTCAGAGGCATCGTCTGCAGGAGGGTCACCTATGGCGGCCTCAATGACGTAGGCCACCCTATGGGGAGTGAGGAGGATCCTCAGGTTGCGGAACCAGGCCATGAAGTTTGACCCATTGGTCTTAAGCTTTTCTTTCTCAAGGAACAGACCTAGGTTAAACGAGGGACGAGACATCTACAATGGAATTTGCAACAACATAAGACTTTGTTCATAATAATTTTGAGTTATAGTATTTTAGAAAAATAACTAACATAACTCCCACTTAAACGAACATCCCTCCTGGTCGTTTAAGCGATTACACGACCCCCATCCATTGCACCACCCCTCATCATCAAAGCCGGCGGCACAACTTCAAGAGTAGACAAAATCGTCCGCCACACCAATTTTGTGACTCGTGCTCGACCTTTCGGTCTTCCTGTTCCGAGGCCATACTTCTGAGTATGCTAGGCTCGCCACCAAAGACCTCCACGCTGACGCTTGTGCAACATGGCTTACACCCACCGTATGCGAACGAAGATATGTCTGACACCCGATCATCACGGCCTGCCTCATAACGTAGAACTTTATTGGTGGTGCGCGTTGGAGGGAGAACACTAGTGGTATTTTGAAGGGATCATCTTATTCAGCTACCGCCGTGTAACACACAATCACACAAAAATAAGATGCACACAAAACATCAAATGTAATGCAATGTGATATAGTCCATTGCGCCATGGTCTTCTTGGCGCCCGCAGTTTATAAACAATTTAATAAACCTACCTTGACCATATCACATAGCCCCTGCAAAATAAAGTTAGACGCTTCTACTTTATCTTTTGCATATTTTACGTGGCTTGGGGCTTTCGTAAATAGAACCGCTTCATACCTACGAATCTTATGACCACAACAACGATCCAATAATTGCATGTTTAAGCATCCCTTTCGGGCCCTCCATTGAAAATGCGAAGACCAACTAAAGAGAGAGAAACTGTCACCCGCCGGCCACATATACGGTACAAGCCGTATGTCAGTAGTGGAACCAGTCTCGCGTAAGCGTACGCGTAAAGTCGGTCCGGGCCGCTTCATCAACTCAATGCCGCTGGTATACACAAGTGCACGCTAGAGGGTAGCAAATAACAGGAACGGTGCCCCCGTGCAGAGCACGGGTTCTAACAGCGTACAGCTATATCTACGATAGATCGGCTCTGATACCACTGAAGGGGATCGTGTGCAGAAAACAAAAATTTTCCTAGCAACGATATCCTTAAACTAGCCAAGATCTATTCTATGCAGATATAGTAGTACGAACGGAGATCGGAATACGTACCCTTGTAGACCGAAAGCGGGGATTACGTTCCCGCACAAACGTTGTCGATGAAGACCGACGTAGCCGACCTCAAGGTCGTGTAGAGGAAGCAGGCCTCCGAGTACCGCTAGCGCAGCACCTCGCAGGGAGTTGCACACGTACGGTGGAGACGACGCCTCCGAAGCTCCAGTCCAGGACGAGCAGCGGAAGACTTGGACCGGAACACCAGCAGCGCGGCAGCGGGCTATGGTGGAGGAGATCCCCGACTCCTCTTGCTCGGCGTGGCTCCAACTTGGGAACCACGAGATCGAGAGAGAAATCAGGAATTAATTGGTGAATTAAAAGGCTGGGGGTGCCCCTTCTTATATAGGCTCCCAAGGGGAGCCAACCTTGCCAGCCAGGCAATGTGGGACTAACCCCCCACAGCCTGGTTCGGCCAAGGGGGTGCGCCGGCCCCCTGGTGGGCCCCTTGTGGCCCACCTAGTCCGGCCACCAAGCCCCCACCGAATTCCCAAGGGGGTTCCCCCTCCTCTTGGGCCTTCTTTCGTCTGGAAGGCCCATTTAGGGAAATCTGCCTTAATAAATTCGAAAATAAATATATAAAATCATATTTGCATATTAATAACACTAATTAATATCAAACATAATATATATAATATTTCCTAGCTCCGAAAACTCTTTCGGCGCTGCCCGATCTCCATCGGACCTCTCCCGGGACGCTCCCGGAGATCTCCTTCCTTTCCGGTTGTCTTGTCGAAACCCCTTAAGTGTGTTACCCTAGCGGTTCGATATAATATCAGGTAAGATCAAGACTCCTCAATGATCAACGACTAATCCGTAGGCCTGGACCCCATGAATTAATCCCTGAGATATAACGAATGACTTTCATCTATCAAACCTGAACGTAAAGTCTTAGACCCTTTGCCATAGCGATACTTAGCATGTCCGAGCGTCGTTCCATAGATATCTCCATACCTAATCCCGACCTCGTTACCGACGACGCTATCTTCTACTTGTTCATGATCTCATGTCTCCGTGACCTAGTCACATGCTTGCAAGCTCATTAGACATGATCTCACCGAGTGGGCCCGAGAGTATCTATCCTGCTATGCGGACTGGCAAATCCCGCTCTTGACCCCTCGTCTTAATACTCCCTTCCAATACCCAAAAGTATCACCGTTATTGTCATACTAAATAAGATACGACGTTTGGTGCAATCAAAGTATCTTCCGGAAATATCAATAAGAGTTGATCTCACGGTCAAAGGTGTAACGACTACGTTCTCCAAATCTGGGTATGTCCATCACATCGCTCTCCATCGATATGACTCTCATTGCCGACCGGCGCCATGCCCCATGACCGGGAAACCTCGATCATCAATCGCGCAACGAAACTAGTCTTAGTAGAGGCTACTAGGGACCTGGTTGTTTACGTATCACACCCGCATTAATGTTTCCGCTTAATACGGTTCTAGCATGATACAAAAACCTATTATGAACAAACGAGATATGATAAAGAATACACTTTATTAATTGCCTCTAGGGCATATCTCCTTCACCTACAAGTCCTAAGATTTGATCTTTTGACACTTGCAAAATAATTGTGACACCGTTTTTGGAAAGCGGGCATATAACTTATTGATAGTCATACATAGAGATGTATGTGGTTCAATGAAGTAATTGACGGGTAGTGGAGACCTTTATTTCGTGAACTTCACTGAACGTTTTGAGTATAGCTTGTTGAGAATTGTGCATTTCGGTGTATGTGAATCAATGAAGTACTTTAAGGTGTAGTGGAAGTATTTATTTCATAGACTTCATGAACATTCGAATAGATATATGGATATCCACTCGGGGAATGTTGGCCTGGAAATTTTGATTCAATCAAACAAGTCCAGAATGAAGTAGGAAATAAACTTAACAAGAAAATCAAATTCCCGCGATGCATATCAAGGAAATAAAGATTTGAGTTATAATGTGAGCACATCATTGGAAGACTTGTGAGAAGAGTTCCACAAATTACGTCGCAGGGAACACCATAGTGTCATGGTGTGTTAGGACGTCGTAATTGCACCCTATCGGATAGTGTGTGGTAAATGAATCTCTTACCGAATTATTGTGATCATTAGAGTCATATGGTAGAAACGTAAACACTCGCGTTAGCAAATAGGGAAACCATTTGAATCCATGGAGACAATACCATACGAGTGATGGCATGGCTTTTGAGCCTGGATTGTCGTTTCAGCAATTTAGTGTTTCGATGTAATCGAACCTAAAATGGATAAATCTTTGTAGTATACCCTACCTAAAGAGTTAGTTGGGTACATGTCTCACGACATAGGCAAAATCTTTGCCGGGATATACCTTGCGAAAGAAATAGTTTCTTGTCCAAGGGTATAAGTGAGAAAGAAAGTAGAGCGAGACGAAGCTGGTGAACTTCCTCTCCAGACATCAGAGTGGCGCAATCGAAAGTGTTTTCGGTGTCAGGCTCCACAACTTGAAAAAGCTGATGATTCAAGATCATGATGTTCTGAGCTCATACTAAGAGCGTAGGCATACGAGGTTGTGTTCCACACTGTGTGTTACGACAATCTTGTTATGAAGGTCATATTAATGGAATATGATAGACCTACGAACTACGAAGAAGAGATGGTGGACCTAAGTCCGAGAAATGGATATGAGTCATTTGTGATCCGAAATAAAATCCATATACGATTACCAGGTATTGACTTGGGAGATCTTCTTGATGGCATCTAGGATGTTAATAGTATATGGAATTTTATGAGAGAGTAGACATTGAGCCGATTCGATTTGTCGTGAAACAGTTCCGACAGACCACATGAGAGTTTGTCTCAAGTGGCGAAGCCTAAATCTATTCTGGGTCGTTTAGCAATCACTATAATTTCGAATGAGAAATTGATAGATGGATAAGGAAACCATGTTTCTTAATAGTGTCATTAAGAAAGAGTTGGTGATCCTGAGGATGCTAAACATGTATGCAAACTTCGGTGGTCCATTCATGGGCTGAAGCAAGCATATCGGAGCTGGAATCTTCACTTTGTTAATGTGATCAAAGGATTTTGGAGTTGTCCAAAATAGTTGAAGAAACCTACATTTGCAAAGAAGTGAGTGGGAGCAAAGTAGCTTTCCTTGATCTTATATGCGGAAGGCATATTTGAGTGGGAGCTAAGTAGCTTTCCTTGATCTTATATGCGGAAGGCATATTTGAGTGGGAGCTAGGTGTTATTTGTCATTCTGTATGTAACGACATATTGAATGACATAGATCCTCTAGTAGAGTGTAAAGGATTATTTAAGTGATTAAATTTTCTATGAAATGAAGTTAGGAGTATTAGGCATCCGATTTATAATTGTATAGATCAGAAGGGGCTTAATAACATTAGGTCGGAATATTTCCTAAGTCAAGATTCTAAAGTGTTTCAGAATAGGACAAGCAAAGAAAGAGGTTCTTGCTTGTTTGACTAGGTAAAATATTAAGTTTATCTTGGCTTTTCAGTGATAGAAAATGATGTTCGACATTCTCTATGTATCACACATAGAGTCTATCAGGCTGAAAGCTCGACTTGGTGTGACCCGGGTTCTTGGTTGAAGAACAGATTCTAGAGTGATCCTTGTGTGGATCAATGAACAAACGTTAAGTTTATTCTTCACTGTCTATGAGAACTGAAGATAGGTTTTCTAGTAACGGGTAAGAGTGGAATGGCAACTTGCCGTAAAGCGGTTACGATGATGCAAGTTATTGCACTGACCCATACGACTAGAAATCTCATATAGGAGATGTCCTTTATTTTGAAAATAGACATGGTTTGTTTGCGAAGTCGCATATGAATGCACGGTCGCATAATCTACATAGGTATAGAAATATATCGCGACTTCAGAAGTAGCAAGTGTGATTGGACTGAGCAGTTTTCCGAGCGTAGGTGGTCCCCTTAATAGATCTCTTAGACTTTTAAGGCGCATGCTACGCGAATGCTCGAGTCTCACTCCATCCACTAGGATATATTTCACCGTCATCGTAAGATACGGGATGATGTCAAACTAGATGACATAGAAGTGTTGCAAAGCACATATAGGTCTCAATGTGTGAGATCTATTGACTGTATTCCTCTTTCACAAGGCGAGCAGGCACTAAGATGCTATGGGTGTTGAGCTTTTACCAAGTTGTAAACTAGATTAAGTGTTACTCTAGTGCAAGTGGGAGACTGAAGGGAATATGCCCTAGAGGCACTTAATAAACATAGTTTATTGGCAATATCCCAATTGTTCATTATATGTTTTATACCATGCTATAACTACACTAAGCGAAAACATTAATACAGGTGTGGTAGATAAACAACCAGGTCCCTAGTAGCCTCTACTAAGACTAGTTTCATTGCGCGATTGATGATCGAGGTTTTCCGATCATAGGGCATGGCGTCGGTCGGCAATTGAAGTCATATCGTTAGGTGTAACGATGTGATGGACATACCCAGTATTTATAGGACATAGTCATTACGCCTTAAGACCGTGAGATCAACTCTTATTGTTATCCCTGAAAGATACTTTATCGCACCAAACGTCATATCTTATATAGTGTGACAATGATAGGTGATACTTTTGGGTATCGGAAGGGTGAAGTTGAGACGAGGGGTCAACAGCGGGATTTGTCAGTCCGCATAGCCGGATAGATACTCTAGGGCCCACTCGGTGAGATTATGTCAAATGAGTTTGCAAACATGTGACTAGGTCACCAGCTGACATAATATCACGGACGAGTAGAAGATAGTGTTGTCAGTAACGAGATCATGCTAGGTATGGAGATATCTGAGAATGATGCTCGGACGCGCTAAGTATCGACATGACAAAGGGTTTAAGACTAGACGTCCAGGTTTGATAGATGAAAGTTATTCGTAATATCAAAGGGATTAATTCATGGGGTCCAGACCTACGAGTTAGTTGTCGATCATAGAGGAGTCTTGATCGTACCTGTTATTATATCGAACCGCTAGGGTAACACACTTAAGGGGTTTCGACAAGACAACCAGAAAGGAAAGAGATCACCGGGAACATCCCGGGAGGGGTCCGATGGAGATCGGGCAGCGCCGAAAGAGTTTTCGGAGCTGGGAAAAATTATATATATTATGTTTGATATTAATTAGTGTAATTAATATGCAAATATGATTTTATATATTTATTTTCGAATTTATTTAGGCTGATTTCCCTAAATGGTCTTTCTGGTCGAAAGAAGGCCCAAGAGGGGAAAATTCCCAAGGGGGATTCGGTGGGGGCTTGGGTGGCCGACCCAGGTGGGCCAAGAGGCCCACCAGGGGGCAGGCGCACCAGCCATGGCCGCACCAGGCATGTGGGGATAGTCCCACATTGCCTGGTGAGGAGGTTGCCCCCCCCCCCCCCCCCCTGGGAGCCTATATAAGAAGGGGCACCCCTCGCCTTTTAATTCACCAATTAATTCCCAAATTCTCTCTCGATCTCGTGATTCCCTTTGTCGGAGTCGTGCCGAGTAGAGGAGGGGGATCTCTTCCACCATAGCCCGATGCCGCGCTGCTGGTGTTCCGCTCCAAGTCTTCCGCTGCTTGTCCTGGACTGGAGCTTCGGAGGCCGTCGTCTCCACCGTATGTGTGTGACGTCCTGCGAGGTGCTGCGCTAGCGGTACTCGGAGGCCTACTTCCTCCACCCGACCTTGAGGTCATCTTCGTCGTCTTCGTCGCGCCGAGTTCTTCGCGACCTAGAGGTCGGCTACGTCGTCTTCGTCGTCAACACCTGTGCGGGAGCGTAATCCCCGCTATTCGGTCTACGAGGGTATGTATTCCGATCTCCGCCATACTTCTATATCTGCATAGTGTAGATCTTGGCTAGTTTAAGGATATCGTTGCTAGGAATTTTTTTGTTTTCTGCACACGATCCCCTTCAGATTTTTCCTTTCACAGGCGCTAAAAAGGCCTCTTGGGGGGCGCTGGGGGGGACGACTGGAGATGCCCTCAGGCGGAGCTTTGCCGGTACGGCCTCAAAGCATGCCCCTTCGGAGTTCTCCGAAAACAATGTCAATCTGAAATCGGCACGCTTGGCTACTGGAATAACACACTCTTTATTCTTTTTATTCAAACCGGATGCTTCGTCGCTCGATTAAAGAGGGAACATCCATCTGAAACTGCTTGTCCTTGGGCATGCCAGCAATCTCACGGTAGAGCTCCATCATCAAAGAAGGCAATTTCTTCTCATGTGGCTCAATCGTGTCAAACTGAGCCATCACCTTGGCGATCTTCTCCTCCTAGCTAGGGGTATCAGAACCCTCAAACTCCTCCAATGCCAAAGTCAACTCCACTCCAAGGTCCTTCATCAAGGGCCTGCATCACCGGGGAAATGTGGTCCGAAGCAACAATAGGCGTGAATGTGGAATCTAGAGAGAGCGCCGACGTAGCAAGGCTCCCACCCCTAGGAGAGTAGGACCCAGATCGCTCTATCTCAGTAGAAACCTCACCAACCGAGCTAACAAGCAAATCCACCTCTCCAAGCTCTTGCAAAAATTCAAACCTTCATCAACCTTGCCTTGTTCCTCCACGCATTGAAGGACCATCTACGGTAGGACAAAATCCAAATCACGAGGGTCATCCTCCATAGACCGCGCCAACACACCATCAGACGAACAGCCGTCCACAACAGTTGCACTAGCAGCCTTACCACTTGTCACATTGTGATCTTTTCGTCACTCTCGGGTTAACATCGTAGGGTGGTGTGGGACTTGTTCGTGGCACAGAGCTGGGCTTTGTGGAGTATTCATAAAAAGCTTGTTATTGAGGGGAAACTCATGAAGCATCCCACTGATCTCATATTCAAGTGTGCCATGTTTTTGTAGTTCGGTGCCTTAATACCAAAGAGGTCGACAAACCAAGACTAATAAGTCTCGCGGACAAACTGAAGGCGATGTATACACAATTTCGTCCTCCTCCTTGATGGTGCTGGTGGGAGACGTGCGGCTTCTGCGCGAGGAGGAAGCTAGGAGCTATGGGGTTCAGCCACGTCTTTCTATCTTTAGTCGTTTTATCCTTTGTGTGAGGTTGCTAGGTACCTTCTGTACTTGGCTGTCAGGTTGAGTGTGTTAGAGAGACTTCTTCATCTTGTTTTATGTGTTTCTCCCGTTTGGCAAAAAGCTTATTGCCGCAACATGTAACCTCTGAACTGTGGATTTTGGCCTTATTAATTTAAGATCAGGACCTCGTGCCATTGATATCTAAAAAAACATGGAGCGGCCCCAACATGCTCGATGGGTAAAATTATACATAAATCTTACACATCCTATATATCTAAAATATTATTTAAAAAACTATACCCTTTACATATAGAGATATGTTTCAAATAGAGAAAAAATATCTGAAGACCAAATGAATACCGTCGTCGTAGGACGTCCGTGAGCACGGCCTGCCGGTCGCCGAATATAACGGCTCGTTCTCATGACCAAGGACACCGAGCGCATGAGCAACGAAGACGTAGCTTCCACTCGGCCAACAGAACGAGCAGAAAAAAAAAGGTGACTGTCCATTTCAGGAAGAGAAAAAGGTTGTTCTAGTCAAGCTGGACATGTGGTCAAACACGACCAACCCTAGCAGATGATTTATATGGCCATCCACCCGATCCAATGTGTTCACGTACTCCTCCTTTATTTTACAGGGGCGGGCAAGTTGGATACGCAAGTATACTCATGTCGTCCGTAAATAAGTGTATTTCTAATTCGTATTTTCATAAATCCAAGTTTGAATGTTTTGACTATACTCATGACTATGAAATGAAGGGCCTTCCATCTATCATATAGTACCCTAGCGACCTAGCTCTCGCGACCCTGGCGACCCCGCCGCCACCGCGGAGCTCCGCCCCCACAGCCCCTTCCTCCTCCAAACCATGCCCCATGGTCTCCCCATCCCGCGACGACCTCACCACAGCCCATCCAGCCCCCCGTGCCTTCTCCCGTGCTGCAGGCTGCCAGGATCTGGTTCCAAATCGGGCCGGCTCTCCCGTGGCTTTGGGTGCTGGGGATGCAGCAACCGGAGTTCCTTCCGTTGGCAGCCAGATGCCGTCCCCGGCTACGCCAGCTGCCCCGCCCCGGATGCCGTCCCCGTCCAAGCTGCCGCCGCCTCCGGATAGGCTCCCGCCTAACTTCAAGCCGAAGGTGGTGGAGCCACTTCCGTTTGCCGGTCCGGAGAGTGTGGGCGACGAGGTGGGTTGGCAGGAGGTGCGCAACCGCCGTCACCCACAGCGGAGCATACCGCCCCCTTCTCCGCCTGCAGGGGGTGGAGACCGTGTCATGGCCTACAGGCGGAGGGTGCGCGGCCGGTGCTTCCGCTGCTTGTCGGGCGGCCATCGCGTGGTGGACTGTCGAGGGAGAGATCAGGTGCCTTTCCTACGGGCGCTCTGGCCACCGCGAGCGTGATTGTTGGCGGCACCAGCAGGCTGGACAAGCTCCTCTTTGCTCCGGGTCACCTGCAGCTGGTTCGCGCCGTCCCTTGGACCGCTCCTGGGCATCTGTTGCCGCGCCTCCTATTGTGCTGGAGGGCCGGGGGGGCCAAGTTCATGTGCAACCGGTGAAGGGGTTACGGGGCAGAAAACAATAATTTTCTAGCGTACGAAACCCTAACTAGTCAGGATCTATCTATCTAGTACATGTGATAACGGTGGCGGAACGGGTTACATTACCTCCATGTAGACCGATAGCGGGGATTACGCTCCCGCACAAGCGTTGACGATGAAGTCGTACGTAGCTGACCTCGAGGTCGCGAAGATCTTGCCGCGATGTCGAAGTCGATGACGCCGGGGTGTCGACGATGATCTGCGTCGACGGGCGTCGGGCGGAAGGAGGCAGAGTGCCAGCACCGGGGCTGGTGCGCCGGCAGCAGAGGGGGGTGGCGCGGCGGCTGCAGGGGGCGAGACGACGTCGCCCAAGCTCCTCAGTAGAGTAGCCTCCGAGCACTCGCAAACATACGGAGCCTAGCGACGACTCCCGGTCATTCAGATCCAGCTGAAATCGCAGGAGTAGATCTTATCTGGAATCCCGCAGAGCAACGGCGCTCTGCGGTATGGCTTAGGTGGAGAGAGACCCTCTTCCTCAGCTCGGCGCGGCTCCGACTTGGGAACCACGAGATCGAGGGAGAAATCGGGAATTAATTAGATTTTCCTATAAATTAAAACAATTAATATGCCTTGCTATATAAAGGGGGAAGGGGGTGTGCCAACCCCCTTGGCTCCCCCATGTGGGACTAAAGGAGGAGAGGGGAGGGGGGGTTCGGCCGAACCCCCTTGGGCCTCTCCCTCTTCTAGTCCAATTCGGACTAGGGGGGGCTTAAGGCCCCCTTGCTTGGTGCGCCACCCCCTCATGGGCCCTCTTTGGGCCCATGTGGGTGGCAGCCCCTTTTTCTCCTTTATTTAATTAATATTAAATTAATATAAAATATAATTAATTAATCATTAATATATTTAAATACTAATTAATATCCCATGACTCCGAAACAACTTCGGAACCACCCGAACAACTTTCGGACATTCTCGGAACCCTTCCATAGCTCACCGGAACTCTTTCCGGATCATTTCTCTCTCTCCAATAAAAACCTATAAAATTTCAGAACCTATCTCCTAGCGTCGCTAAGACCTTAAGTTTGTTACGCTACGGTTCGGGAACACTCCAGACATGGTCGAGACACTCCGCTCACCAATGATCGTCAGGGATACCTGGAAATATATGACGACCCCTGTGCATTCCACGAATATCGTCGTTGAACCATAAGTATGATATTCATTCCTTTTGTCTCTGCGATACTACCTTGTCCGAGATATGATCGTAGACACACCAATGCCTTTGTTGTATCTCGTTACCGACGAAGGTTATTAACTCGTCTGCGATATTACATCTTCATGACCTAGTCATAAGCTGCGCAGCTATATAGATGCAATATCACCGAGTGGGCCCAGAGTATCTTTCCATTACAAGAATGAACAAATCCCGCTCTTGATCCTTACGTCTTGATGCCCTTTCGGAATACCCAAGATGGACACCGTTATTGTCATGCTATATAAGACACAACGTTTGATGCTCTCAAAGCACTCCTACGAAGCAACAATAAGTACAGTCTCACGGTCTAATGAATAAGCTATCACACTCTTATCTATTGCAAATGACAAACATCGTAATACGATCTTATTGCAATACTTTGCGTATGTCCACCACCTTATTCTACTAACAAGATGACCCCATTGTCAACCGACGTCATTGTCCTTGATCGGGAATCTCGATCAACTGTTGCCCAATGGACTAGCTCATATAGAGGCTTCCTAGGGACCTGGTTGTCTATGTATCACACGTGTATTAATAATTCTGATTAATACAGTTATAGCATAATACATAAACCTATTATAAACTTATGAGATAATGCAATAAATACTACTTATTTATTTGCCTCTAGGGCATATCTCCTTCAGTCTCCCACTTGCACTAGAGTACAAATAAACTAGCTACATTTTACTTTATCAAAATCCCTTATCAAATAAGAATCATTTGATGATGCTTGCTTGTGGAAAAGTGTTACTGCACAATCCATGATTGTACATGCTTTTGCGATTCACTGGCATCAACTTGCTTGATATCACCATGTTGTCTAACAACATATATGTAAATACCGTAACTAAGTGAGACTTCTGCTTCCCAACGCTTACTCTGATTATACTAACCAGATAACTGCCCTGAAAAACACACTCAGCCATGCAGAGCCCCTTGTAACAATTACAAACTCGCGATATCTACATACTTTCACACCAATGTAGAAAACTTGACATTCAAATGTCAATCCCTTAACTAACGCACTTCTACTTCCAGTAAATTCCAAGTTTACTTTCATAACTGCTCTTATTCCAAGAGCATCGGTTATATTTCATCGAGCAGATAATATGGTTTCTGTATGATGTCTAATATTACATAATAGACCCACATGTCATACAACCATTACTTTCATGCATCATTACTCTTAATGATCAATTGGATTTCATAGGACCATCCTTTTGATTCTATTCTGACTCCTCAGATATAATCCAAAACAACTCGACTAACTATTTAAAATTCCCGTTCTATTTCAAAATAGACACTAACTTTCAAATAGTTTCACAACTTCATCCTATTCTATTGGTACAGTTTCACAATGTGTTAACTACACAAGATGAATTCGACTCCCACTCAAATTATGTCTCCACATATTTGATAACATGAGCTCCCACTCAAAAACGTGTCATCCACATATTTGAGTTCCTGAGCTCCCACTCAAAAACATGTTCTTCACATATTTCTCCTGAGTGAACCAACTATGACTCCCACTTAAATCGACATCTTGGTTAAGCCAAAATCATTGATCTACTATCAATTCGATTTTAATACAAACTACAGTATTACATTAATACAAATCCCTCAGACTTCAAGCATGTCTACATAAATGTAGTCAACAAATTTGATCTTGTCCAAGACACATTTCTTGACAAGACATGCTACCGCGTCTTTCTTATACTCACATTTACATATAACACTTTATATGATGATTAAACAATCTTATTCCTCTAATAAGAATTGCAGCAACAATTACTCTCTTAATCCTTTTAAACGTAACTTGGATTTCCAGGCTGAAAAGCCTTTGTTCGTATTCCGATACTTTCTCAACTTTCTTTGTATTCATAAAGTGCACCTTGATCTGTCAACGAGATCTGAAATACTTAATACAGTGCTGAGACCCGACAGCAATATTAAATATAACAACACTTTATTTACAAGTTCCTTTCATGAAAATATTATGATCTTTATGAAGAGGATTGCAAGCAGAAAACAATTTTCTAGTCTCCCTCACTCTTAATCACTAAACTTTCATTAGCAGACATATACTCTTTGGAACACTTTCCAACATAGGTCTGACACTCCAAACTTTCTAATTCCAATCCATAGACCGTAATTCGGAAATCATCTTTTCCTCGGAATTACACAGACAACAAACTGAACTTTGTTTCTAATTGAATTTGGAATACACTCTCATCCAATGCGAGCAATCTACAAAGAACCACTCATGTATATTCCGAATTATCGCATAATCATATACATGTCGACACTACTGTCGATCCTACGAATTCTCGTTGAGAAAAATATCCTTTTCTAAAGTGGACATCGACTATAATGTTTCGAACATATTAGGAGATTTCTAAGACCGATTCTGACGACCACACTTCATTTAACAATAGAGCATGATTATAATTCCCCACGTATCACTATATATGACATTATAATTATGTGAAGCAAATTACCACGAGTCTTTTTGTGTTGAAAACATAATTCAAAAATATTGTCCTTTGATCGAATTACGTGAATACAATTTTCACTGATCTTTCTTCTGAAAAACCCCATTTGATCCATTATCAAATTAATTTCAGACTCCATAATTTATCGGGCAAATGCTCCTATTTACCAAGATCATGGAAGAATTCGGATCAAGCTATGAACACCATTAATTAATCATTAAAAATGACACTCAATTAACTTCCGCTAGTATTGTAACTTCAATACCCGATTTCAAGCTTAATCAACCCAGCACTCGAAATACTTAAATGGACCAAAAATATCCATTACTTCTTTCATTACTTTTATGACTAAACTCGACGGTCTTTGTTCTAGCAATAGAACCTTTGTTCATGGGACAGGCTATTTTATCATATCTATAATTATGAATACTTATCATACAATCAATGTAACTGAGATGTGGAAACTTTATTCATAAGATAAAAAAACTGACTTGTTCCATAACATAAAACAACTGAACTTGTCTTATTACATGAATAACTTTGTCTTGCAACAATCAAGACACACACACTCGCTCACTATTACAAAAGACCGTATCAAAAACTATTAATGATAACTATGATAACTTGAGGACGTGAACACCAAAAGGCCATCAACTCCTTGACTACCAGCTTCAGCGCCAAGTCACATCAAACTGCGCCGCATATACGTGATAATCAGGACCTGTTTCACAAACAGAGCAATTATCAAAAATTTCATCATATTCCATGGGCGAATTCATAATTCTGCATATATCAAATATATACCTGTAGCATCAAAGATCTCTCCTTCGATGGAATCAACCTTCAGAGACTGGAACTCACGTATGAATACGTAGAAGTTCATATCGTCGGCTTTCAAAATGTACTTACGTACATGCTTCTCATAGCTAGGAGGTAGAGATATCAGGACAGTCCGAATGGCACAGGAATCCGCCATCCAGTAGTCGAAGACCATCGTCAGCTGGAAGTAGATGTCATACAATCTCTTCAAATGTGTCTTCAGACAGGTATGCTCCTCCATGTGAATGGTCTGGAACATTTTCAGCTGTCTGAACTGCTCACGCTTCAATTCATCCCCGAAGTGCGTCTTTATCGCATCCATCATGACGCTTGGCTCCTTGCGTCGAAACAACTCTTTCAACTCGGGTGCCAGGCATACAGTCATGGTGATCTCCACTTCAATGAATATGTCTCGACGCTTACGGAAATCATCTTCCTCCTCCTCGCTAGCAGAATCTCCTGGTCCTTCTCCTACCGGTTCATCGAGAACATACAGAATGTTGTTGTGTTCGAGAATGTTTCTAAAACCCCTGTACCATCTGATGAAGTTGGACCCGTCGGCTTCTAATGTAGCATCCGGGCTCTTGAGGAAGTAACCGAAGTACAGTTGCGTAGTCTACAGATGTGATCGCAAAAGAGGTAAGGTAAAGTTTATAATATATAGGTGAGTTTTAGTTCTATAATCTCATTATAAAAAACACACCACACCAAGATTATTATCCCTAAAAATAATAATGGCGATTACACGACCCTCATCCACCACACTACCCCCGATCATCACGGCCGGCAGCACAGCTTCAAAGGTGGACATAACATGTCGATCACAACAACTCTGTGACTCGTGCTCGATCTTTCGATCTTCTCGTGTTCCGAGGCCATACCTCTGAGTATGCTAGGCTCGCCAATCAAACCTCGAAGACCCTGCGCGTGCAACATGGCTTACACCCACTGTATGCGAACGACGAGATGTGTGACACCCGATCATCACGGCCTGCCTCATAACGTAGAACTTTCTTGGTGGTGCGCAACGAGGGAGAACACAATTTTGGTATTTTGTTAGGGATCAACCTATTTATGATGCTACCGTTGTATATCTAGCATATAAGCAATCAATAGGATGCACACACAACAGCACACAATAATGATGCAATGAAGTGCGATGTGACATGGTCGATGCGCCTGGACCTTCATGGCGCCATGTGCCTGGCCCCCGGCGCCCCGGCATGGCTCCGTGTCTACAGAGCCCTCCATTGCCTTCGACAGTACGAGTAATATCAAAACTTACCGTAACCATGTCACATGAAATAACGCCTCTGCAAAACAAAGTTAGACGCCTCTAGCTTTATTTAGTTTTGCAAATTTTACGTGGCATATAGGCTTATTTGTAAGAGAATCGCTTCCCTACCTACGAACTTTGTACCACAACGTCGATCGTATAATTGCATGTTTAAACATCCCTTTCGGGCCCTCCATTGAAAATGCTTTGCCGACTAGAGAGAGAGAGAAACAGACACCCGCCAGCCACAGATACGGTGCAAGCCGTATGTCAGTAGTGGAACCAGTCTCACGTAAGCGTACGCGTAAAGTCGGTCCGGGCCGCTTCATCAACTCAATACCGAAGGCATCGCAAGTGCACGCTAGAGGGTAGCAAATATAAGAAAGACGCCCTCATTCAACATGAGTTCTAACCGTACCAGCAGTACTACGCATAGATCGGCTAGCGTACGAAACCCTAACTAGCCAGGATCTATCTATCTAGTACATGTGATAACGGTGGCGGAACGGGTTACATTACCTCCATGTAGACCGATAGCGGGGATTACGCTCCCGCACAAGCGTTGACGATGAAGTCGTACGTAGCCGACCTCGAGGTCGCGAAGATCTTGCCGCGATGTCGAAGTCGATGACGCCGGGGTGTCGACGATGATCTGCGTCGACGGGCGTCGGGCGGAAGGAGGCAGAGCGCCAGCACCGGGGCTGGTGCGCCGGCAGCAGAGGGGGGTGGCGCGGCGGCTGCAGGGGGCGAGACGACGTCACCCAAGCTCCTCAGTAGAGTAGCCTCCGAGCACTCGCAAACATACGGAGCCTAGCGACGACTCCCGGTCATTCAGATCCAGCTGAAATCGCAGGAGTAGATCTTATCTGGAATCCCGCAGAGCAACGGCGCTCTGCGGTATGGCTTAGGTGGAGAGAGACCCTCTTCCTCAGCTCGGCGCGGCTCCGACTTGGGAACCACGAGATCGAGAGAGAAATCGGGAATTAATTGGATTTTCCTGTGAATTAAAACAATTAATATGCCTTGCTATATAAAGGGGGAAGGGGGTGTGCCAACCCCCTTGGCTCCCCCATGTGGGACTAAAGGAGGAGAGGGGAGGGGGGGTTCGGTCGAACCCCCTTGGGCCTCTCCCTCTTCTAGTCCAATTCGGACTAGGGGGGGCTTGAGGCCCCCTTGCTTGGTGCGCCACCCCCTCATGGGCCCTCTTTGGGCCCATGTGGGTGGCAGCCCCTTTTTCTCCTTTATTTAATTAATATTAAATTAATATAAAATATAATTAATTAATCATTAATATATTTAAATACTAATTAATATCCCATGACTCCGAAACAACTTCGGAACCACCCGAACAACTTTCGGACATTCTCGGAACCCTTCCATAGCTCACCGGAACTCTTTCCGGATCATTTCTCTCTCTCCAATAAAAACCTATAAAATTTCAGAACCTATCTCCTAGCGTCGCTAAGACCTTAAGTTTGTTACGCTACGGTTCGGGAACACTCCAGACATGGTCGAGACACTCCGCTCACCAATGATCGTCAGGGATACCTGGAAATATATGACGACCCCTGTGCATTCCACGAATATCGTCGTTGAACCATAAGTATGATATTCATTCCCTTTGTCTCTGCGATACTACCTTGTCCGAGATATGATCGTAGACACACCAATGCCTTTGTTGTATCTCGTTACCGACGAAGGTTATTAACTCGTCTGCGATATTACATCTCCATGACCTAGTCATAAGCTGCGCAGCTATATAGATGCAATATCACCGAGTGGGCCCAGAGTATCTTTCCATTACAAGAATGAACAAATCCCGCTCTTGATCCTTACGTCTTGATGCCCTTTCGGAATACCCAAGATGGACACCGTTATTGTCATGCTATATAAGACACAACGTTTGATGCTCTCAAAGCACACCTACGAAGCAACAATAAGTATGGTCTCACGGTCTAAGGAATAAGCTATCACACTCTTATCTATTGCAAATGACAAACATCGTAATACGATCTTATTGCAATACTTTGCGTATGTCCACCACCTTATTCTACTAACAAGATGACCCCATTGTCAACCGACGTCATTGTCCTTGATCGGGAATCTCGATCAACTGTTGCCCAATGGACTAGCTCATATAGAGGCTTGCTAGGGACGTGGTTGTCTATGTATCACACGTGTATTAATAATTCTGATTAATACAGTTATAGCATAATACATAAACCTATTATAAACTTATGAGATAATGCAATAAATACTACTTATTTATTTGCCTCTAGGGCATATCTCCTTCAACCGGCAAGTATGGCTGTGCCCGAAGGGATCCTAAAGTCCATCGTTGAGGAGCAAGCGACAGTGTTGCGAGCTGAGCTGCAAGGCATGGTTGATGTTCAGCTCGAGGAGATGGTCCAGCCTCTGCGCGTTGTGACGGAAGCCGTGCAGAACTTGTTGGAGCGGCTTGGGAGCTTGATGGTGCGGGCTGAGGCTGCTCTAGAAGTGCGAACTGTGGTGCAGGCGCCTCCGGTGCCGCCTTCGCTAGCTGAGATCGATTTACTTGCTTCCGAGGGTGTGTTTCCGGTGGTGCAGGCTTTGCCCAACCAACATGAGCTTGTTGTGGAGTCTGTGTGGCTTTGGCTTTGGAGGACCTGGAGGATCGTGGTGCACCTAGCTCTGAAGAGAGGACCATGAAGGAGAGGGTCCAGGTTGATGTTGAAGAGCTGCAGGATAAGGCCACACTTTCATCAGGGGGGGAGTTCTTCGACGAACTTCCTTGCTTTGCGGCTGGTTCGTCGACGAACAAGCTGGTGGCAGAGATTGCTCCCTCCCACTTTGTGAGGCATGGCCCCCCGATACCCCTACCTCGGAGGAGAAGATCCCGAAGGTGATGGCTCTGTTTGACACGACCGAGCCACAGGAGGAGACCTTGCCTTCTTTGATGATGGAGCTCTGCCGTGAGATTACTGACATGCCCAAGCACAAGCAGCTTCGGATGGATGCTCCATCTTTGACTGAGCGAAGAAGCATCCGGTTGGATAAGAAGAACAAAGAGTGTATCGTTCCAGTAGCCAAGCGCGCCGAGTTCAGATTGGCAGGGTCTTTTGGAGAACTTCCGAAGGGACTTGCTTTGAAGAAAGGCTCTGAGAAAGACGTGCAAGACAAGATGAAGCCTTATCTTCGATTGTGCAAGCATCCTTCTTCGCCGATGACGCTCCGGGCAATTCGTGAGTTGGTAGAAGCTAATGGTTAGTGGTTGCACACCTTTGGCTAGGCGCAAGCTCTCCCTTTGTCGGGTGAGTGATCCGTGGGTGGTGTTGCCGGGTGTTGCCGTGGTGTCTCCGATGGACTTGGGCCTAGGGAGTCTTGTTTCCGGCTCCGATGATGTGCCTTAATTCCTTTTTCTTGTGTTTAGAGTGGTTTTCGCTGGTTCCCGTAATTAACCGTGCTTTTGTATGGGTTTGGGTCCGATTTTCCTTCTAAACTGGATCAATTCTTTCTTCTAATATTAAAATGGCAGAGCTCCTGCCGGTTACAGTAAAAAAAAATGTTTTGACTATCTTTGTAGACAATGCTACCGTCAAGTTGGTAAATTAAAAAAATGCTGCTAAATTTCCCTCTAAGACTATTTAAAATATTTAAGTGTTTGACTTAGGACAAAAGATAGATGTACATTTATTCGTGGACGGAGAGATCGAGGGTAGGTGCTGAGTTTAGGCCTTAGGGTTTATGTGCGAGTGGTCATTTTCCATGGATGACGAGACGAGAATGGATTTTGGGCACCATGGCTCACTACAACTTGATTTTTTAAATATGAAAATTCAAATTTAAAGTTTTAAAATCCAAAATTTTAACAGGAAAATATATAATACCTTGTAGTACATTTGTGCGGAATTTCTGTAAAAGGCATTTTATTTTAGTTACAGAAAGCCAACAAAAAATTTACAAGTAAAAATAAACTCTCGTTTTGTCCCGTAAATTTGTCTCTTTCGCATAGCCCAAAATACAAACGTAGTTCTAAACGAATCTCGCGGTGTTATGTACTACTCCCTCAGTTCGGATTTACTTCTCACAATTGTAAGGGCCGCACATGACATGCTCTGTACTATCCCGCGTCGGAATGGATGGAGTAAGTAGTAGTAAATACATACATTTACCCGTATACTTTTTGGCGGATTTTCTTGGACCCAGCCAGAAATAGGGTTTTCGATTTTCCTAAAAAACGAGCAAAGTGGTCATTTCCATTTTGTAGGGTGTTGCACACAAGAAAAAATGGAATCCCTCGCACATGATCCCTGTCTGCTGAACTTCGCCCAGCTGCGTGGCACACTTGCGGGGTCAGGTTTGAGATTTTTGTAAAATGGATGGATTCCCGGCCGGAACTCGGAAGATGCACGCCACCGCGTGATCCATTCAAGGAGCCATCGGCGACTCGGTGTGTGTGTTGTTTAGGAGGAGTACTATTCTACTATACCTCGTTGCGGAATGCGGCATGGAGAGAAGGGTCGTCTCCTTCCTCCCACCTTCCCTCACACGAGCGAGACCCCTTCAGCTCGACTCCGCGTCGCCGATCTCACCTCGCTTAACTACCTAACACTAGTGGTTAAGTAACCTCTCTGTCTACTCTGCTTCTCCCGATCCAAGAAACCCAGGAGCGAGCGATCGATCGATCGAGGAGAATCAAGCTAAGAAGCCGACGTACGCGCTTCTTGGTTTTGGTCAGCCATGAACAACCTCTTCTCCAGCTCGTGGAAGCGCGCGGGCGACGACATCGAGTCTGGGGGCGGCGGCGGCGTGGAGATGTCGGCCCCGCCGGGCGCGGCGGCGGGGGCGAGCCTGGACCGGTTCTTCGAGGACGTGGAGTCCATCAAGGACGAGCTGCGGGACCTGGAGCGCATCCAGCGCTCGCTCCACGACGGCAACGAGGGCGGGAAATCCCTCCACGACGCCGCCGCCGTGCGCGCGCTGCGGTCGCGCATGGACGCCGACGTGGCCGGCGCCATCAAGAAGGCCAAGGTGGTGAAGCTCCGTCTCGAGTCCCTGGACCGCGCCAACGCCGCCAACCGCTCCCTCCCCGGTTGCGGGCCGGGCTCCTCCACGGACCGCACCCGCACCTCCGTCGTGGCCGGGCTGCGCAAGAAGCTGCGGGACTCCATGGAGGCCTTCTCCTCCCTCCGCGGCCGCATCAGCTCCGAGTACAGGGACACGGTGGCGCGGCGGTACTTCACGGTCACCGGGTCGCAGCCTGACGAGGAGACGCTGGACACGCTGGCGGAGACGGGGGAGGGGGAGCGGTTCCTGCAGCGCGCCATCGCGGAGCAGCAGGGGCGCGGGGAGGTGCTGGGCGTGGTGGCGGAGATCCAGGAGCGGCACGGCGCCGTGGCGCAGCTGGAGCGCAGCCTGCTGGAGCTGCAGCAGGTGTTCAACGACATGGCCGTGCTGGTGGAGGCGCAGGGGGAGCAGCTCAACGACATCGAGGGCAACGTGGGGCGGGCGAGGTCGTTCGTCGACCGCGGGCGGGAGCAGCTGCAGGTGGCAAGGAAGCACCAGAAGAGCTCAAGGAAGTGGATGTGCATCGGCATCGGGATCCTGCTCGTCGTCATCCTCGTCATCGTCATCCCCATCGTACTCAACATGAGGAAGAACAGCAGCGGCAGTTAGCCGCCGAAGCTGTTGTGATCGATCCTTGCTGCTGATTGTCCGTCCACATTCGTATTGCGCTACGATATTTTTTTTTTACTTTGTGAATGAATTTTTCTTCTTGCTCTGTCGGCTGCGATTGTAATTACTCCACATGTCATATACGGTTTCGTTGATCGGCCGGGTTATTATACAGTTTTTTTGGAGATTATGTTGTTGTAATTATATGCAAGTTGAGTTAGATTGGAATGGACTTTGAACCATCTTGTTGTGACAGGTGAGCGACCTTGGACCTGGTCCCAAGTCCTCAATCCTCATGCCGTCATGCGTGCGCCGGCGGCCGGCGCGGCTGACCCAGCTTTGGCTACCTGGAAGCTTCAGTAGATGTAAGGCCGGTACATAGAAAAAAGAACATGTCGTGTCTATACGTGAATTCTGCTGATTAGCTGAACCACAACTGGAATTGCATAAAGAGTATATATAGTGCAGCAAGAACAGCTCAGTACATGGGCACATGCATGTTCTATTTTCCAGTCTGAACATAGCATAGATTGCGGATAGGAGTACAGCTCAGCTCTGACGAGGAAAGTAAAGAACGAATCAAAATTGTCACCGGCAATGAGGAAAAAAAGACATACAATATCAGAAAATGGAATTACCTCATGTCTTCTCTTAATGTACATGTTAAATATTCTGATTGCGATTACATCGATTCAAAATGGTACTGCTCAAGCATCGCGACTACCCAAAAACATGGGGATATCCAATACACACAAGATCGCCCAAGCAGACAGGAACTCAACCCACTACCACTACCACAGAAGAGAAAATTTTCTTTACTACGACATACTATCCGTATGGCATCAATACTAGCCAAGCAACAAACATCGCCCATAGAACAACAGTTTCAAGATTACCTAATGTCCTCACAAAAAAAAGGATATTGAGAAGGATGTACAAGAATAGTATAAGAACCTACAGGCTATAGCAGCAGCTACTCCCGATTTCATTGACAACAATGGTGTACATACATGTAATCACCTGAATTATCCTCCTGAAACATCCTTGGAAAGGACTTGTGTAAATGAATCAGTACTGAAGCTGATCCCAAGAAAATCCATGTGTGTGTGTATTCTATGTTCAGTCTGGGAAATTACAAGGTACATCTGCTCTCAGCCTGTCAGCAACCACTAGTTTGTGTTGGTCGGGTCACATTCATCTTCACTTCGCCCCCAGAAGACAGGATTTTGCAATGAACTAAATGGTAGTTCATTCTGTTCTGAGCTTCATAAGAAGGTTGAATTTTTGCCCAACATTGTAATTCGTCAGGCACCTTGAAGAACAGTAACATAGAAAGGATAGCCTTGGCCGCTGCCTGGTCTCACATTTTCATCCACTTGTCCGCCCTCAGATGGATCTACTTTCCAGTGCAGCTCATAATTTGACAAACTGTAGGTTCCAGGCGCAAATATACACACTTTTAACGGAACTTGTGCACAAGTGTCAGGTTTCAAATCAACTTGAGCGGAACTCAATGAACACCAAACAAACGGCAAAATGCTTTCTGATGATTGTTTCTGGGCTTGTGTCCCTTTGGTGCT
This sequence comes from Poa annua, assembly GCA_026929855.1. Taxonomy (NCBI): domain Eukaryota; kingdom Viridiplantae; phylum Streptophyta; class Magnoliopsida; order Poales; family Poaceae; genus Poa; species Poa annua. The sequence continues at coordinate 16,045,373 of CM049427.1, forward strand.
TGATATGGCCTTTATGTCGTTTTCCAGCGACACATCGTACCATCCACCCTGGCCACTGGCAGATTCATGTGAATGGGCAGTTTGGTTCTGATCTGGCATACGGTCAGATGTCACCACTCTCACAGATACGCTATGTTCTGAAGAATTGTGAATCACCAAATGGATGTTAGCCTCACAGCAAGACTTCGAGAAATCATGAGTAATAGTTCGAGGTCCTTCCATAAGCCACCAAACAGGGTCCTGACTGACAGCACTGCAAAAGAAGATCATTTCAACATATGTCCAAGGGTCATCGACAGCCCAACAAAAGTGTTACCCTGTCGAAGGTTCTAGCACTTACCTGCAATGGCATGTGTGATGAGAAAGCAGTTGTTCAGACTTGGAAGAATTAACAGCTACTGCCTTTGAGATCACAATAAAATCAAGAAGACTGCGTGGCCCCTGGAAAATGATGAAGTTAGTACATAGGCAAATATTTGATTAATTAATGCGGAAGTACATATAGATACACACACCCAATCACTGGCCAATTCTCCAGCCAAGTGTGTGTTGTGCCAAGATTAAAGCTAAGGGTAAAAAAACCGCACCCAGCTGGATAACACTGGGAACCAACGGGAAAACAGTACAGTCAAGCGATCTAGAATGATCTTCCAAGCTCAGAGAACACTCACCTTAGTCAACTTCCCCTGTTGGTATCTTTCTTGATAGTGAAAATCAGTTATAGGAGACCGAGAAACATCACATACATCAGTGGTACTAGCCCCAGGAGGTAAAACCATATCACTTCCACAGGAACTGTCTGCAGTCTCAGTACATGAATTTGTCCCTAAGTCCTGGAAATAATCATGCATGGAAAACCATATCACGGCTTTTGAAATTGCCAGGATATGACTAGCAATAAAAACATGTCAGCTTATGTAAAGAATGCATCTCCAACCTTTATCTTGAAGAAGCATGACACAGCCTCGTTTGCTGGTATTGTTTCCACAAAGCTGATGGAATCGCACGAGGGCAGCATTGAAACTGCCCATTTAGTACCAACACATGATAATTGATGAAGTGCAAATGACTCTGATGGAGTCTTGTTCATGATATCCATGCGCACAATATACTCTTGTAATCTTGATGAGCACATACTTATAGCAAAGGATACATCAAGTGATGGCAAAATCTGTAAATAACAATTGTTTATAGACAACAACAGTAAATCCCACAACTATTAAGATATTGCTGACTGCAAACATACGGCTGCTCTGCTGCTGACTAAGCAAAACTGACCATAAGTAATGAAATAGTAGCACATAACAAACAAACCATGGTGTCTTCCTCCCACCTGCTCGATCTAAAATTAAAGACGCGGTTACCTTGTCACGGCTCAGAATTCACAGGGACCGCAAAAGGATGCCGGTGGGGGAGTTTAAGTTTACCCATGGGCAATAGGCCATTACATTCCCCACACCCAAATTTATTTTGGTATCTTCTTTCTACTGATACCCTACTCAAATAGTGTGGGTATACGTTGTACAAGAGTAATAGTTACCCTTACCCAGTGGCATCCTTATTGTCATCTATGGGGATTGTAATTATACACATCTTATCTCGAGTAGAAAAATAGCAGCAAATAAAAAGGTGTTTTCTGAATAATAATTGTACAGACAACACACTAGCTTCCTATAATTTTGTCATGAAACAGGATGAAGAGATAAAAAATCTGAAAATCAAAATATTACAGAATTGATTTCAATCCTCTTGAGAATAACTAGACCTTTGCAGAGCTGTTATAAGCAATAACTTTAGAGTAAAATTAACATAACCAGTGGCATCGAGCGATCAACACAGACTATCAGAGTACATCGGGCTTCTGGCGGTCAGCCAAAAGGTATATTTGGTAAAAGAGGTGGCAATGAAGTTTTAGGGATTACTGGGACAAGAAATACTAAGGGCATGTTTGGTTCATATACTAAGTTTGCCAACATTTGCCACACTTTTTTGCCTCACATGCGGCATGCCTAAGGTTAGGGAATCAAAACTGGCACCACACTTAGAGGTAAATTTCACCACAATTTTCTGAGCCAATGACATGAGAGGCCTAGAAGTGTGGCTGTATACCAAACAGGTGTCTAACTCAGTCAAACTTGCCTAACTTGTGGCATGTCAAAGTGTGGCAAGCTTAGTATGCCAACCAAGCATGCCCTAAGTCATGGAAGAGTTCTCATGAATAAAGGAACAAAGACCGATAAAAAGTATTTCGGTGTAAGCTTCACCAGGAATGTGGATGCATAATTTTGTCAATATAAATTCGCTAGATCAACTAATTGTTGTAAGAAACTGGTGCGCCAAGCGTCAACTGGTGCATACCAGTTTTGGAAACACAGATTCCAAATTAATATATTGCGCAACCAAAGCGAAGTAGTAAACAAAAAACTAAATCAAATATTGCCAATTTACCTCCACTTTGTTATTCATGCGCAATGTGCGATATGGAATGTCAGTGGTACTTTCCATTTCATAATAGATGGACAAATAAAGTGAGAAGCTTCCAGGAGTAGCAGCATGAAACCAAATAGGCCAAGAGAATGTGGTCCCGCCTTCAATTTTAATATCCTGGCATGAAAAGAATGTAACTCTTGTAAGGAAACAGATAATACAGTAAGGATTAGTATAAAACAAGATAGTGCTTTGAACCACCTCACCTGAGGAAATGCAAACAGTGAGGCCTTAAAATTTTCCTTAGTACCTTCGGATGATACAGCATTGCTGTCTGATTGTGCATGCTTTCTTAAGCACTCTGGGAACTCAAGGTCAAGATCCGATGAATAACCAGGAATTATAAACCTTGGATGGCTTAAGTTCATCTTTACATTCTGCATTGCGAGCTTGAGAATGGTTAACACGCAGAATGATGGTAAAACATGCATATAGTTCAAACCTATGCTTGCGAACTTAGTTGAACAAGCGTAAAAATGAATATAATGATGACAATTCGAACCTTCACAGCATGTTCTGATTCATTTCTCAGATTCAGCGTGAGGAGCTGTAATTCACCCGTAAATGCTTTTGTCGGCAAGCAATCGATATATCCTGTAAGTTTAGGTAAACCCTGGAAGCAAAGAAATTACAGTTACTCACATATCACCTGAAACAATATTAGAAAGAGAAGCCCAGACGAACGAGAACCTTGATTACAATCAGGTTGTTGTTCAAAGAACGATGTGCCCCTATTTTCCCTTTCTTTTTTTTCTTCTGTGTGGCCACTTCGAAGTACTGATAGCCTACTACAGAATCTGACAGGGTCCACCTTATCCCAACTAACTTCAGAAAACCTACGACTTTTGGAGTCACTTCAAGTTGGATCTGGTAGAATTAAAAGAGGAATTGACCATTGTCACTTCAAGTCGAATAAAAAAGAAACAAATTTCAAAGGTCACAAAGATCCAGAAATATTGAAAGATACTTTTCCATAGATAACTGAATGACTCTTCAATACACATGTACAACCAAAATGTTATTAGTGAATCTACGAAAAACTGAGGTGGTGATCAGCTCAAGTATTTATCTCTTGCTATGACATCCATTACACGTTATAAAGTTGTAATATCAGAGTTCACAAGTCAAACAAAAGATAATAATCCAAGTAAAGTGGATGTTTTTCGAGAGAATACCAAGCAAAAGCATAGAATATAGATGTACATAGGCATGCTTCGCACTTGCTTTCACAATAAATTCATTAAACTATTATCCGGATATAACAAATAAGACTATCCTTGTTTGGACCAACAACACCATAACTTTACTGGAACACTACAGACCCAGTACTAACTACACTTGTTGCTCGTGTAGTTACAAGCTACAGACAGAAAAACTTGGATACGCTATGGACAAGCTTCATGGTGAAGACCTATTTTAAAGTGTTTTTATCTGATGGTGAAGACAAGCGAGATTCTTTATGGCGCCAAGAATATTGAGTCGAGTGGCTTACTCTTTTAGTTTCACCTCCTCCTAATACAATATCAAGCTTCGATACTGTGAATTTATTTTCATCACTTTCAAATCTGTAGTGGTCAACCAGAAACAACAATGATGGCCATGAGAACTTTCGGAAGAATCAAAGATAGATACGTCAGTTAACCTCAATAATTAAGGGGGAAATATTACGTCGAAATAGAAGGCTTTGTTTTAGCTATATCTTCCTCAGCAGCTGTAATCAATGCCCCAGTGTCTGCATGGCAAAAATCAATCAGTGAACAAAATAATTTCTCTATATATGGAGCTCTTAAGAAAAATCTTCTAACAGGAAGAAAAATCAAATACCCGCACTTGAAGCATCCAAGCTGGTGGAAAGCTGGCATATAAGAGAGATGCCAGACACATTAACAGAAATTTGTAAGGGATTCTTAAGCTCAACGTTCAGTTTTACTGTTTCTGCAACCAATGAAAACAAGGATTCAGAACCAAAATATGACGAGATGCTTCAAATGACTTTAGAGGGATTATATCATATTATTACATCCAGATTTCCCTCGACTCTGTTCCTGTCTTTGCTGAATAAATTATTCTTACAACCTGTGCTCAAAATGAGCAAGGTTAATAAAATATGAGACCAGGGTTCAGGTTCTCACAGAAACCCATACTATTTAGGGAAGCAAGCTTGTTTGATTCAATACTCCATCCCCAAGGTACGGTTGGTTTAACAAATGGTCATCCATCAAATGGTTTCTTAGCACTCAAGAGATGAATAAAACATATCCTTTTGGTTAGTGATTCCTACATTAGTAGGCTTTTCTTTCAAGCGAGGTGTTATCTGCACTTTAGTTGCCAGTCGCCAGCAGAAAGAGGGCAAATGGCAAATTTTGCCCAGTCAACTATGATTTTTTTCGAAGACAAGTCAGAGTGAAACTCGGGTTCATTTCTAGTGATTCCACAAGGGTTATACATATATTCATATTTCTTAAATGGTCAGATGAAACATGTCTAGTACTAACAAATATTTGAGTGTAATAGCACAGATTACCATATAGTTTATAAAATGAGAGTAACGAAACTACAGCTAATAAGTGGATGCGAAATGGACCTCATTTGACTGGTGACGTTCTATAAATCTCAAAAAAAGGAGAAGAGATTCAGCTGCTCCCTTTGGGCCAATAGCTACACTGGTACTACTACTGCTTGCCCAACGCTAAAAGAATGTTCCAACAATACAACGATTTAGCCAGAAGTGAGAGTGTAGGGCCCTTATTATTATTTGCCAATACATGAGGAATATACTCAGAAAGTTGCAAATCGTGTTACCCTCAAGCCCTAAAAAATGATTGGCAAATCATTTATCCAACACTGTGTTTGGATGTAGGAATTGGGGGTTGGAATCAGGGAATCTGGAATTAGACAACAAATTCAACCGTTTGGACTGGTCATGGAATTCAGACATGGAAATTGAGGCCAATTCCCAGCGCATCCCCCGCCCGTGTCCCGCTCGGCCAAAACTTTCCGAGACTGGAGCCTCGGAAAGGCATGGAATTGGAGCGAGCGAGATCCCCTCACGAAACGTCGCCCTCCTCGCTCGAGAAACAGGCGACCTGCCAAGTGTGGCGCCGGCCGCCGGGACTCTTCCTCCCTCCCATCGGGGAGATCATCAGGGACAGAAGGAGGGTCGGAGAAACCAAGAACCCGCCGCCGTGATGAACTCATCACTCGCCTGAAATCTCCCATCTTTCCGATCTCTTGCTACAAGCCAGTTCGTAAGATCTACTATTATTCCGCCACGAAATCCAGCCCCCATTCCGGCCTACATATATTTACTCCTGTCGATCCGAGAAGCGGCGGCGGCTGCAGCATGGTGAGTATTCTGTGGTTCCTCGAGAGTGCACGTGAGGATTCCCGATCTCTTTCTTCTGCTTGCTGTGTTGTTTGGTGTTATCTGCGGCGGATCCGTTCTCCAATCCTTGTTACGCAAGGCAGGCGGCGGCCGAGATTCTCATTCTCCTTTCTGGTGCTCTCATCCCTCGTTGCTGTGTTTCTTCACGATTCCATGTCAGACCTAAAGCTGATTTGATCTGGCTGGCTGCTTGCAACCAAGTGGTGTGAGAAATTTGGGTACACTGTGATATGAATGTTATGAATTTGGAGTTTTTAATGTTATTATGTGTGTAAAATAACATATCTATATTTAAATATACACATACTATTTTGTTCATACAATTATATAAATTTATATTGTCCAAACTCAACAAAACATTCAATTCCATAGTTTCTACATCCAAACAGGAATCAGAATCGTGTGCTACCCTTTAATTCTAGTCATAAATTCCATTCACAACCAAACAACAGAATTTGAATTGGAGCCCAATTCCTTTCCATCTTGGAAATGGAATTGCTAGTCCAATTCAATTCCCAACAAATTTTCCTACATCCAAACACAGTGCAAGAGTACAGGTGGAACATATGCACAAATATACTCAATGATGATGTACCCATATGACCCCATGAATAAGTATTTTAACATTCTATATGCAGTTCATCTGTTCAGGCAACCATGTAGGAACACAAAATCACTTGGTTCTGTTAGGGACTGTTGTGCAAATATTGAAAAAAAAACCATTACCTCCAGCAACACAAACGCAGGCCTTGTTATTCCTAAAAGGAGAAGACTTAGGCTGGGTATCGAGCCAGTTAGTTCTAACAACAGACGATGATGGGATCAATGCTTCCTCCAGCTCTTGCCAGATGCTTTCCTTAACATCAACCTGTTATACAAGGCAACAGATACAAGTTAAGAGTGCTTTCATTTTCTATCAGACAAGCAAAGGATTATTAAAACATTTTTATCGATCATGACAAAAAGGATAAATAAATGTATAATGATATTTGCTCAGAAATAGCCATAGGACTAACTTACTAGTCCCTCTATTCCAAGTTATAAGATGTTTTATCTTTTTTCTGAATCGCATGTATCTAGACGCGTTTAAGTGTGTAGTTTCACTCATTTCAGTCCGTATGTAGTCACAACCGAAATATCCAAAATAGCTTACAATTTGGAACAGAGGGAGTAGAATAAAGGGGAAGAAAAAAACCACAGATTCAATCTTTGGTTACTCCAGAAATGAAATGGTGGACAATTAGAAATATGCATGCTACAGCTGGGATGACGTTACATCTGCATTTGATGCGTACGTGCGATGATCTTCATGTACAATTCTGAGTGATGACATGTTGAAAACAGGAAGTTGAAGCTTGTATACGTCAAATTTTTTCCCTGTGCTCTATAAACAAAAGAAACACTGAATTAGCAGCATAAGTTCGGTACAGAGGACGCAAATCATAGTCGGGCTGGTCAATAACCTGAACAAGATGGAAAAAATCATTGAGGAACATGCTTTGTGTTGTAAGCGACTGATGGCTACAAGCAATGACCTCCAGCAAGTGCTTGATAGCTACATCAAATATCCCAAGGACACCGTACCACCTAATAATTCACACAAGTGTCAGAGATAGTTTAGATGAAAGGATAAAGTGAGCAGAAGATCAAAGTACCTCCCAACATTAAAATGTACATGATTATTGATGTAACTCCAAGGATTTTGTTTGTAGACAAACAGAGCATTCCGGTATGCCCTAACAGCATGTTGTTTCTGCACCGTTAAGGAATCATGTTCATTATTAAGTCAACTTACATAGCATTAATAAAATGTCACTGTGTAGAGGAATTACTCTACACCTGCTCAGACAAGTAGTAACTATTGCCAGCTAAGATTAGGTGAAATCCATACTTCCGAAGCATACGTGGACTTGACAACAAATAGCAACAAGCAGCTTGCTCAAGCAGTACAGCAGAGTGCAAGGAAGGTTCCTGAATAGTACAAGTTTCCATCATCAATGTGTGTGCCACAAACCAAAGAAAACTATACAACAAACAAGTAAACCATTCTGCACGCTTCTAGGTATACCTCATTTGATATGCGGAAATACACCGTCGATGCTTCCCTGTGTTGTCCTCTCGTTTTTAGCATTTCTGCCCACCAAAGGCCACATCTAGTAGCATTTCTCTGCCCCGACGATCCAATTCTCTGCATATGAATATGTAAAGGCACTGTGAACGAAGAAGAGCAAGAGCCAAAATCAAACAAGTGACCCAAAAAGAGTACTGATAATTCAAACCCAATAAACTGAAAAAAGTTGTTGAAGTAACACATATGGACCAATTCCTGCTTGAGTTATCCCCACTGCTTTAAAGTCATTTCTATCATGCAAAATAGCAAAAAGATTATGCATCCGATTTCTTAAAACTCTTCAGAGTTTGAATTTCGCTTCACTGTGCACAGAGCCTACCACCCAAACCCACACTCCCAAAAACAACAAAGGGCTTAATTCACAAAATAGAGGAACACACATGGAGAAGGCAGAAGTCTAATCCGGTTTGGCACCTCCGTTTTGGGCTCTTCTTATCTGCTTTGAGGAAGTTTACTTATGGCTTGTGCCGACAACTTTATCTTGAGAGAGCAAGAAGGCAAAAGAGAGTGCCAGGAGCAGGTTTCTGGATTGATTCAATGGGAACTCCCAAATGACATTGATACTTCCATAATTTACACTGGACTTGAGATGTATCAAAAATAGAATACAAATGTTCCATACAAAATGGAATTAGATTTCCTTTTTCCTCTGTCTTTTCAGTTTCTATGTATCTGTGTGAACATTGAGCACTAGGCGACTAGCAGAGAGCAACAAAAGTTGTGTCGATGGACCAACTATGTTAAACAAATAATCATTTTTCATGTGTGAAAACCTAGAAGTGAATTTATAAAATAAATAGATAACAAAATAAATACCAGATATGTAGTGAAGGCATTTTCCATGTAATATTCAGCATCCTTCCTTGACTGATCCAACATGAAATAGCAAAGTCCACTCATCTCCTGCAAAAGGTGCAAGCATATATCATGGGAGCGAATATCTAGTATAGATAACTAATGGGTCATCACGACAGTCTTGTTTCATTATTCATTGGAAAGCATTTCAGCACTCTGCTCACGGTGGAACGAATTTGGAAGCATTTCATATGGTCTATCTTATGAGGCCTAGTCCCTTATCAATGATTTTAATACTAAAGAGCACAGCTTGTTTGACCAAAACTGTTGACCAGGACATATCCATTGAGTGCCATTATAGTTGTGCCATTAATTCAAACAGAAACATTATAAATAATACGAAAATAGTGGGGTGCCATGGTGGGTAGTGGTGTACCCCCTGCCCACCACTGGATATGATATAGGGAGCATAAAAATCCCTACCAGCATAACGGCAAAAGCAAACGGCCGTCACAACGAGAGCACAAGATGGCAAGGTTATGCAAGCATTTCACCACGACTATCCATCTCCTTAATTCCATCTTTTTTGGCATCCAACACATGACATAGGTAGGCTTACGTGGGCGTGGTCCCGTAGATGGTTCCATGGGAACAAGTTTGACACAAGAATTGTTTTGCGTGCCGCGAATATATATCCGGAATACATTATGGTTTCGGACAAGAATCACCGGGTTTGCTTACGAAAAATACTTTCATTTTTTAGTCCAACAGGGTCCCGCTTCCATAGAGTTCGATATATACCTTCCAAGCCAGCACCCTCGTTTTTCATGACGCATTTCTACTTCGAGCCAACATTATTTGAAGGACCTGATACATTTTCCAATCCACAGATGAGGCAGAAGCATTTTCTAACTTCACCATTCTTTCTGCCACGCGAAAATTAAAACAGAAGCATTTTCATGAGAATTCTACCACGGTGGTACCCCAGGACAAATAAGTCCAACACACAAATATCTAGCATTACCACTCCAAAGTGGCACCGTGTATGAAAAATGGAAGGGGTGGGAAGAGTCTGTTTTTTTGTGCGTGGATGGAAAAATCCAGCGAATTAGGGTGCGGGCATCGGTATAAGTGCAGACTTCAAAATTCACGCAAAACAGCCCGAACGCCAGCCGAACAACGCATAAAACCAACACCCTCTACGGAATAATGCTAGGGGTCGTTGTGTTGCGGGAATTTGACTTGCATGGTTTTGGCATCTTGCCAGAGAGAAGTGCTTGGTATTTCTGTTGGGTGTGGACGGAAACACAGGGAAGGGGTCACGGCCGTTTGCATGCGAATGATATCATCCTCCCGTATAATCATCTAGCTTGTGAAATCTCTCTTAATCCAACGGCCGGGAGTGCGTGCACCGCTACCCCCCCATGGCACCAAATCCGCGTTGATAAATAATATATGTATCTAGGCACTAAGTTAATAAAAGAAGTTAAAGCAAGCACCTGAACACCAGCAAAACGTTTCCAAGCTTTGTCAAGCTTATAATCTGTCGAAAGCAATCTGTAATTGGACAAAGCAAGCTCATAGTCCCGTAACATGAAAGCATAGTCACTGAGAACTCTGATCTGCGACTCTATGGAGGTGAATGTATACCTGTTCAGAATATTAGTGTTACAGCAAATAGACAGGCTCGGATAAATACAGTAGGAAGTGTAAGGATGTCATAAATACTTGCATTGGACCATTTGCAGCTTCTGGGACTTCATCTTTCTTTCTCCACCACAAGTTTTTTATCTGATTTCTAAAGCCCTTCCTCGTTGTGGCGACCTAGAAGGATACCGAATCTTACTAAAATTATATCTGAAAATGTTAAAATATCTAACAATATACCTGCTGATTGAGTACACGAATCTTTTGCTCCATGTAGGGGATGATATGATTAGAAGCAAAATCTTGCATGAAATCCTTGATCTGATAAACAAACTCAGAAGTAAGTATCTTACCTTGTCTGCCAGCTAAGAATGCTTGCAACCTAGTATTACTCACTGGCATCAGTAGACTCAAAAACCTTGAAACAACTAACTGACAAGTTGGTTTCTCACTATAACTGTCAAAAACTCAACAGTACTTCAACCCATCCAACATTATTCCTAACTGATTAGTTGATAAATAATGTGAAGAGTTGAACAAAGTTGCATGACACTTTATGTATCAGGGTATGCTTAATACAGATTACAGAAGCAGATGACCTGATATTACACTATATGCTTCAATACCTTATTCAAATCATCCATGTTAAGGAAACAAGCTCCTTCATGATTGTGTAAGCCATGAGCTTTCTGCAGTCCGTCAAGAAAAGACTAAGTAGATTGCATATCTGCTGAACTGCATAGACATAAATGTAATTTAATCTAAGTAATTCAGTGTGCTTACATATGGTAACCATGAATTATCAGCATCGCTGCCATCTGCTTGTGCAGAAGAGTTAATACACAGCAATTTACAATCATTCAAACCAAGGGTGCTCCTCATTTCCGCTAAGATGTTCACAGCTCTAGACATTAGAAGTAACACGGGTCAACAAAAGAACGTATAGAATCACAACTTAACAAAGAAGAGTTGGCAAACCAGCACATGCCAGCAACTGAGAAAAACAAAATAAAAATCAGTACGTGGAAAATATCACCAGTTAAGTCTGCTTCTTAGAGATTCGCCAAGAATTTCTCACTTTTAGTTCTTGTTTTCATTTTCGGTTTTGTTCTTACTGTTCTTCTAATCCAAAATGACATGCATTTTGATGTGCGATCGAGAAAGAAAAAAGTGTGCTGCACTTTGGTTACCAATGCAAGCATAACCATAGGCCCAAATAGAGTATTTTCAATGGGGCTTATGAGGGCCTTAGTCTCTATTTGGGAAAGCTTGGCTTCCTCCAGAAGCTTTCTTACTTGAGAGGCTTCAATTTCCTCATATAAAGGGGGCTTAAAATTCCCTAAGGAGCCGAGAAAGGACACTCGGTTTATGCGGGCCAAGCTTGATGGGGACTTAAGCTTCTGATGGTTTTTAAGATTGAGGAGAACAGCAGCAGCACCCTCAGCGGGGCCCTTAGCTGCCTGATAGATAGAGCTCATATTACCTGGGAACAAGTTGATTTTGGCTTATACATCAACTTCACATAGAGGTTGAGAATTTGCTTCTTATATTCCTACTAGCGGCAGTCCATAGACAAGCGGAAACCCACTATAAAGTGCTCATATGGTATACATAGCTTTTAAACTTTCAATAAAGCCTTATATGTGATTTAAATAATGGTACAGGCCTACAGGGTATGTTCTAATGTAAGGAAAAGATGCATCAAAACAATAAAACATGACTTTAAGCACTATAATTCACCGAAACTTTTGTTTGGTTTGCAGCCCAAGTGGACTTGATTCAGAATAACACTATAAGATAATATTCAACAGCGAACTCAACAGTTGATATTTTAGACAGAGAGTTGCACGAGCTAATTAATTAAAGAGACTAAACTACCTCAAAATACATTGAACTAGGTGTGTCTAACATCAGAGTGGTCTATAAGATCACAATTATTGCAAGCTCACATTACTAACACAAGTTCACAAGATGTCTTTACCAGTTCTGGAAGAGTTTTAAGGCATTAAAGAAGAAGAAAATACTAATCAGGATTTCTCAATAGTTCATTTCACAAGTGCAAGGAGGAGATTATGTTCTTTATCATGAGGAGAAGAGAATAATACATCTCTTGCGGTCCATCTTGTTGGTCGTGAAGTACAAGATAGTGCTTCAGAATCTGGGGATCCATTATGCCTTCATTTAAAAGAGAAGGCAACTGATTTGCGTTAAAAAGATCAGCGAATTTGCTGATTGGATCTTTGTCTTTTGATGATACAACTAAAAGACCTGTTAACAATGATCAAAGCATTAGGAAGAATAGACACTCTAAAAAAAAAGAACTGAGAAGAGAAAAGTGCCGAGTCTCACATGCCACAGGGTGATCAAAGGTTTCATGGTCTGAAAAGGAGAGTGTCCGTATTAGCTCTCTGTTGAACCTCTTAATCCACGAGGGGCACAACTCAGCTTCAGCCTCTGGAATTAGGCAAAAAAAAATCGAGATTTATGAAAAATGGAGCAATAAACAACAAAGAGCAATTGAGCCTCATGGATACAGTAATCTACTTGAGTAAGACATGATGCGACCATGACATCCCTCAATTAGATACATCCGATCAACAACCAAACTGAGGTTGACAGCATGTTGACATAACAAAAGCAATGGCTACTACCTGTTCGCAGACACCCAACCAAAAAAAACTTACTTAGCAAAAAGCTGCAGGGCACTAGGCATCAGATTATACTTTGCACGCCATTGCAGGTAATTTGAGCAGTATATGTTGTAGCATGCCTGCTCTCCATGTGACTCCTCTAAAGCCATTTTTACTACAAAATAATCACCGGATGCTAGCATGTAGGGCAACTGTAACATTTCGAGGAAATGGTTGTGGCTGGTTGTGGCTGCTCTGTCAAACATTATATCTTGCTCAATACGTATACATTCCATTTCCACCATGTTCATCTTAAATTTCTAGCATTATAATAATATTTTTATTTGAAGAATCTAGCAGCCCGATCGTAAAATTCCAACTATAGTCCCATCATTTTGATCAATACGAAAATATGCGCAAGGGTTGTCAGTTTCTTACTGTTGAGCACATCTTCCATCTGTGGCGGGTCTGAAAGCAAATCTGGAAGAGCGTTCTCGTTGGCCTCAGAAACAACCAGCTTAATTCTCCCATCTGCAACCTGTTCCAGCACAAGCATGGTCATCATCATCAAACACATGGAACGGCACACATTGACCTCTGAGTCTACAACAACACGTTCCAGAAGGTTCGAGAATCAATCACCTCAGAGTCCTGCTTCCGTACGTCCGAGGCGTACGCCATCCGAATCTTAAACATCTGCAGCCTGTAAGGCTGGTCACTCGCTGTGCGCACGGGCACTGCTCACACAAAACTCCGAATCAGAACGACGAAATGCGAAAGAAGCATTGCAGAGAAACCAGCTGAGGGAGGGAGGCGCGTGCATCACCGTCGATTTTCTTGAAGAGGGCGAACGGGGAGAGCATGTCCACGAAGCTGAGGCCGCTCCTGCGGCACGAGGCCTCGGCCAGCGGGGTGCTGAGCACCATCACCACCGGGGTGACGTCCTCGAGGAGGAGCCGCCCCAGGTAGCTCCGGAGCGGATCCATCGCGCCAAAACCCTAGCCGATCGGGCGGCCGGCGAGGCGGATTTTGGGGATGTGGGAGCGGGAAAGGGGATGCGAGCTAGATTTTTGCGGCGGCGGGTGGTGCGCCTCCGCCCGGAGGGATTGCAGGCGGTGCGGGGTCGCCGGAGAGGTCGGCGGCGACGGCGAGGCGGTGACGGTGGTGGTGTGATCTGGGAGGGCGCGAGGTAGGGGAGAAGACGACCACTGCCCACTGGGCGTATTGGGTTGGGTAGTTCGACGGACGGGCTGGATACTGGATATTGGGCTGGGCAATAATCTGCAAATTTAGAGCCCATGGCCTGTTTATAGGCTACTGTACAGTTTCTTACAGCTGATAAATCTGTTCATTTCACGAAATTTCTGCTAAAATGGCAACATTCCTCAAGGACATCCTCGTGGATTTGAGACTGAAAAGGTCGCTGATCTTAAGAAACAACATTTTAAGCTGCCTACTTTCACTCTACGTTAGAAAAGAACTACTCTGTATGTATTATTTTTCTTTCCTGCCAGCGTTTTATGTTATGTAATCGGATTCATATCAGGGGTGCTTGTTCTTAATCAAGGGGTGTTACAAGCATGCAGGCATAATGTTCTTCATTAAGGGTGTTACAATGATGCACAACTTTTGTATTCAAAACTCTTTCGTATACAGAAAATGTTGCAGCTGCTACAACTCCCATGAAGAGAGAACAGGGAACAAGAAACATGATACGCAATTACTTTACATGCACTTCTGACAATAAAATGAGCATGATCATCTCTTTCACGGCATGCCAACACTGTCATCAAGCAAGATAGTTGTATATCTGGGGGTTGCTCCGGTCTCTCTCCAGGTACTCCCTGTCAATTAGGCTCTCTATTCTCTTCTTCATATCCGCTGGCTTAATTGGAAACTTGAGCTGGAAGGGGGTGAAGGGGTAAACAAGAGAATGTGTCAAATCAAATCACCGGGCAAGGAAAAGAACGCAAGCAATCATGTCAATCACTCTGTGTATTACCTGCTGGAAAAGCTCAGTTATTAGAAGGGTGTGGCTGAGAGTTTTCCGTGTCTTCATAATTCGAACTATGGCCGCGTCAACCTGCATAGAACAAAGTCACATTATGCTCTGAGACATCAGAGAAATGACTTGTACCCAGATTCTACAGAGAGACTTTGTAATATTTTTGTATAGAGGACATTCATGCAGATGCAGAGTACAATAATGACACAAGGATTCCATATGACATGTGTAAGGACAGTTTCACAGCATATTCTGTAAAGTGAAACCACCAAAGTGTCTGTTCGCTGAGTTCAGTCACCTGATACTGACGATCTTGGAATACTCTCTCAGTAGTGCTCGTGTTTTCTTCTACTGTCTCTTTCATCTGAATTGCATTCACCTGAAAGTACGGAACAGCACCTTGGTTAAGACTGATGACACCCAAAGTCACCTCGCTGACCCCATCCCAAGAAAATTAAGGTGAAATGTTACCTTTATACGGTAGAGGGGGGCACTAAAATCATCATTAAATACAAATTCGTCTTTATCATCTATGTCTCGTCCCTTGGGTGTCTGAAACACAAATTATAATTAACCAAGCAGCATTATGAAAATATGTCAAAGATAATCGTAGAGTCACACCTTTTGGAGAACCCGAACTTTACCACATGCAAGTGACTGCAGTGTTCTTCTCAATTCTTTATCCTCAATACCAGTTGACTCTTTTATGTCAATGAAGCTGAGCTTTTGTGCATCGTTGAACAACATCAAAACTACACTCTAGTAAAAGAAATGAATAGGAGAAGTTTTAGTTATAGCTCTCAGATAATTACTGCTAAAGCCACAGAAATCACATGGGAGCAATAATCAGACCTGAAACAATGACACTGCAAGCTCCTTTCTACCTTTAGGGAACTCTGCTTTTAGGACACAGTGACCCAGAGAATTTTGCCACATCAGACGCCTCCCACTATACTTACTCAAATAGAACTCTTTAAATATATCCTATCAAAACGACAAAAGGTTAAAAAACAGACAGGTAAAGTTATAATTTCCTGCCACCAGGCCAAGTCAGCACACACTAACCTGATAGACATTAAGTTCATGTGGAAGTTTTACATCCATTGGTGGATATGTCGGCCAGTAGCTGCAATTCAACAGATTTGTAAGAACCATTGCATCAGATACCAGCTAGGTGCTTGAACTATGAGACCCATACATATATTAGGTTTAGACTTTAGACTTTAGACAATTGTCAATTTTTCATGTCAAGTAATGGGATTCGGCATGTGCCTTCTTCGCATGCATGTAAAAGTATATGGCAAATGTTACCTACCCTGTTGTAAGCACATGGACACTCAATTCAATGCCAGTTGGAAGCTTTGTCCTTGCCTGAGATGATTGCTTGAAAGAATCATTAATTTCTTTGGATAATTCAATGTCCTGAGAACCAAATCGAGAAATAAGGAAATGGTTAGAAGTATATAGAACATAACCATTAGAAGAAAACAGGATACAAGAAAATTATCAGTGACAAAAGCTATCCCTACCTTGAACATTCCCTCCAGTTTGTTGGTAAATTGACTTCCGCACTCAGTTTTAAGCTGCAAGAAGCAACATGTTGTTCAAATATGTCATAATAAGTTGGACCACATATAAAGTAGCAATTTGACTCTCAGAAAAGGAATAATTACCTTTGTAATCATTGATTTTTCGGCATCTATTGATGCGCTCTTTCCCAGTAGCAACCTCTTAGCCAGATCCTTCTTGTAAAATGCCTCAAATACATCTTTTCCCTGTCGATGACAAAATTATACTGCTTGTAGTCATACTGCAGATTTGCAGAATAAAGGGAGATCTGCATTTAGGTTTGTTTCCTTTTATTCCCCAGTGAACAGTTTTGTGTAGTGGGCATCACATTATGTACTGGTAATTTTAAAGGGTTAGCTTCTCCAACTAGCTCTGCAAAGTAAGTTTTGGGGCCAACTGGGAGTTTAGCCTAGTACTGGTAATTGGGAAGGCATAGAACCATAGGCAATTCCAAACAGGTTGTCCATAAACTCATAGGTACCGATTTGTACATGTTGCATCTTAGATATCTAAGTTCTTAACTCATCAGGAAGTGGCCTAGCTAAGCTATATCCTTAATACATGGGCAAAAAGAAACGGGGTTGACTTCTATATTTGTCCTTGCTGATATGAGTTTGCTTTCAGTCAAACTCAAAAATACCTACAACATTACAACCAGTTCAATGGCAATACTTTGACTTACTTGTATAAATCGGAACAGAACCAGAACTTTGTCAAGTATTCCCTCCAGTTCTTCTTCTGAAGTTCCTTTATTTCCAGGTCGAAGTTTCTCATCAAGAAACTTTGCAATCAATTCAGCGGGCCGATTCTGTTGGGTACAAGGTATCAGCCAATCTTTCAAAAAGAACATAGAACAGCAAAAAAATACAAGTACAGTAGTTTGTGCGAAGGGCGGCCTGACGCAATGGTAGAGTGTCCTCACTTAAGCCCTGGAGGTCCTAGGTTCGAATTAGCTTCTTTGCACAAAATCCTACGAGTTCCCTTCCCCAGACCACACGTTGTGTGGGGGCTTTTGGTACTGGCTATTGTACAAGACAAGAAGCGCAACCCGTCTTTCTAAATGTTTGCAAAAAGTGGCAATCTAGATTTTTACATGTATTAGCCACCACGATATTTTTAGACATGGTTACTAAGCATGAGTGCATGACTCTTGATGATAGTCTTTGACTATTTTTTACTGCTTACTACACCGTACTGTCACAGATTTTGCATGCTTCTTATTCAGTTTAAGATACATTTTAGACTGTCAGATTTTATCAGTACTTCACTACTACTGCTGAAGTTCAAGACAAATATTAAGAAAATATTATTTGCTGTTAATCTCTCCAACCATTTTCATACAAGTATATAGTACATATATATAATAATTAAGAGCATAATACTGATCGGATATAAGAGAAACTTTTACCACAGCTTTCGATGATGATTGGAGGGACTAATAATACTTAACAGATGAATAAATCAGAAATAGATATCACATCAAACTACATGCATGAGAAGATATCCACTTAGTATTCAACAAAAATAGAATCATATAGTCAAGCAGAATGATAACATCTGACCCACCTGGCGTAGGTTGATAAGATGCTCGAATGACTCCTTTATGGTATTGGAGAAAGCCTCATTTTTGGCAAAACTTTCTTCCAATATTTTATCAAGAGATGCCTTAAAATCCAGAAGAAACGGAACCAAATCTTTGTCTTTTTCTTCATCCATGATAATGCCCTGGCCTGTGCCACGGATATATAAACTAAGTGCTTGCTTTAGCATCTCAATGGCATCAACCCTCTGGAAAAGGGTGTACATCCTTGAGATGTCTGTTACACGATTTGCTTCCATAAGCATCGTAAATCCCTGAGATGCCAACACAAAAAAACATAAGTGGAAGAGCATATAAAATAATTTAATTGTACAACAAATATTATGCTCAAAAATGTGAACGTCGATATTTTTTAATCGGTCTCATAGCCAGCAAGATCAATGTTCTACGATGCTTTTCAGGCCACTGATAAAATAAGAGGTCCTGCAATTCTAAAAGAAGATGCTCACCTTCTCAATAATCGCAGATGTGTGTCGCTGTAGCAATTGTTTTTCTGTAGTTGCTATAAGTGGCTTCCTCGTGTTAGCTTCCAAATACAGAATGCACCTTTCGTGTTCTTCTTGCAACCTTGACTGCAAAACTCATGTGCAATATCATCAGTTGCAAGCTATACCTGACTTGCATAGTTCAGTATTAATGGAGTGCATGGAGAACAAACGAATTACCTCTGCATGCTTCAGATAATCTGGAATATCAGACTGTTGCAAATATTTGACACCTTCAGTAGCATAAAACTGAGAAGTGCATTCAAGGAAAGGCTTTTCGAAAGTCTCGGAATACATTCCAAGATCAGTAAACATCTTTAGAAGATGACTAAGCAATGTCTTATCTATTGCTTCACCAAGCCTGGTCAGAAAAAGGATCACTGAATAAACAGTTTTCTGGTTTATATTTTGAACATTTTTTTGGTTACCAGAATTACGAAATCTAAATTGCAGTGATCCTTCGAGCCCTCAATCCCCATAACATACAATGGATTACATTGCAGAATATATGGCTGGGCAAAACAACTAGAGAAGACAATTACAGTCCTTCGCAGGCTGGTGCTAGTTTATTTAGTTATTATGCATCTAACGGATGCAATGACAGAATGTCCAAGTGAATAAAAACATGACATGAAAATTCGAACAGAAAGACATTACACTCAGTAATCATATTTGCACCTTTACCCATTGATATTAAGATGATCTTGGATTGCAATCAAAATATATTTAGGACACACATTTGTTAATCTAAAATGTGCTCGAATTGAGCAGCATATGCATCATGAAGCATATGTGTTTTTCATTTGCAGTAGTAGAAGTCGGAATCATGATACAAATCATTCACCTTTACCCACATTGGTCATAGAATTGATAATTCAAAGGGTGTAAGTAGGATTAAATGATCACAGAAAGGATTGTGCTTAGAATCTCAAATAAAAGGTGGCAACATTGCAGATTTATTTAAAGCAACAGTCAGGCTGATTATTTAAGAGAACATCACAGGTGTTGGTTACTCAGTAGTTCATCTAATTCGACTCCACACAAAAACACACAAGAAATATGTGCAATGTGTATATAGCACAAGAGTTTGCAACAGAAGAGCAGGCATACCTCTCGCTCTCAATCAATCTTAAAAGACCAGTGACGGTTTTGTGTTCAATCTCTGGAGAGAGAGATATATGCTTGCGGAACAGCTGCAGCCCCATATCCCACACTGAAGGAAGATTTGCGACATTCTTGACATATTTAACATCAAGAAGTAAAGCAATACCACGAATAATCAACATTTGATCGCAAAAATCTTGCCATGTTCTTTCTACCAATGACAAAAATACAACCAAATCTGGACTTTGACCCACTAATGCTGATATTTTTGCCGCTATATGTATTTCACATTCTTTCTTGACACGCTCGTATAAATTTGCCCCTAGCTTGTGTAGACATAGATCACCAGCAGCCTATAGCGAAGAAAAATTCCAATCTTAATAATTAACATGGGAGTATCGAAACTACTAGACGACAGGAAATAACCTGATAAAGCTTCTCAACGTCACAAGAAAGCTTCTGCTTGAGAAATATGGCTGTGATGGCATCCTTCAAAATTGCCCAAGTATCCTCCTCAAAGTTTTTTGGCAATTTAGGCTGACCTAGTACATGAAAAGCAGATAGGATGACAATATCATAATAAGCCAAACAGAAAAACATTGCAACAAAAAGCAGAATTCAGGATAGGACTTTAAATCTGAGACGTTAATATGCACTACGGCTGTGGAAAGAATATTCCAACAAGAGCCAAAGAGACAGTTAGAAAGAAGATGAATAATCTTCTGAATTCTCCTATACAGATTAACTGTGATATGGAAAGTGGGAAGTGGCTGTTGCAGGTATTATTATTATAAATATAATGGATATAGAAGATAACAAACACTGAACCTTGAAGAACCACTATAAAATGCATGGGGCAGAGATCAGTTTAAGCCGATAAACAGAAAGAAGCCGAAATGTTGCTTGCGAATATTAGAGATGTCAAGAATTGTTTTCAAACGAACACTGACAATCATGCCCAAAAAAACTAAAAGATGTGTTGGTGTTACGCATACAATATGGCTAGGAGGGCAGATCAACCAGCCACATTTACTCTTGAAACACATCAAGAACAACTGAAGAACAAAAGAGCAACAATTACAGTGGCAAATTGTTGACACACGATTAAATCCAGCGAACGAGTCAGATTTTAAAAAGCAACCACAACGCATTTTACATGTCATAGACCTGTTAAGAGCAGCTAAAATACATGGCACCAGATCGCAAAATTTAAGTTCTCCTAGTGAACAGCGTTTCCCCCCAAAAGGGGTGCACGGATCCAGCTGATTTCATTGATACGGGCAGCAATATATGTAGGCACGCCAATTACGGACAACCAATACTGATTAGTTAGTGGTATGTCTGCGGGGGAAACTGACAGCCACTGGCGATGTCACTTGCTACTACAGGAATGCGAACTCAAGTAGTCAGTCTCGCGAAGAAAAATGGTTGTAGCCTCGTAGCTAATCAGCAAGTGAACTACTCCCCTGGATGACAGCTGAGCGAAGGGGTACCTATTTTGATGCGGAGGGGCTTGCGGGTGGTGGCGGCGGCGGCAACAGAGGGCTGCGGGAGGGTGGCCTTCTTCCGGAAGAGGTTGGCCGTGACGCCGCCGGGGGCCGACGCGCCGGGGGACCGGAGCTCGTCCTGGTCGGCGAGCATCATCTCCGCATCCTCCTCGCCGTTGGTGCGGCGGGCGGCGGCGGCGGCGGCGGGAGTCGGGTCGAGGTGGAGCCCGTTCTTATCGGCGGGGCCGGAGGAGGAGGAGGAGGCGGGGAGCTTGGCCTTCTTCATGTGTGGCGGCGCGGGGGAGGAGGAGAGGTGCCGCTTGGGGGCGGTGGCGTGGGGGTGAGACATGAATCAGATGCCCAAGGGCATCGCGCGGTGGCGGCGGAGAGCGGCGGCCGGCCCGAAGGGGTTCGGGGGCCGCGCCGGCGGGGAGGCGGCGGAGGAGGTGGGGGAGGGAGCTGGGACTAGGGGACGGCGAGGGAGATCGGGTTGGGGGAGGAGGGTTTCGCTCGGCTCGACTACCTTGGCATTCTCTTTTTTTTTCGTGTGCGCTGCGCTTACATGTGGTCCTGGAGGCTCCAACGCCACCTTATAATAAAAACAAATAAAATGGTGGTCGCAGAATACATGAAAACTTTTCTCTTTTTGCGGGAAAAAAATATCGACAGTCGTTTGGATTTGAAAAACGAAACTCAAATTTTTTACCCGTGGGCATACGTTACTTGAGAATATACATATCATACGCATACAAATGACGGGAAATTTAGGAGTATACGGTCAATTATAGTGATGCATACCGCACTCCTCGCACCCGCGTCGCTCGCAACTGTCGGAAGAGAAGATCACAGTGATTGATCCACATCTTAACGCTGAAGAAACCTCTATCCATGAGGTGTTTTTTAATGATAAACTCAATTAATTAAGAGCATATATCCTTTTTGCCGAATAGCCATTACATTGATGTTCATATCTCAACAAAGTCATGGATCTAAGAGTGGTATGATCTAGGTTTGCCAACACATGGCTTAGAGAGTTCCAGTCACAGTGAATGGACACAAAAAATAAAAGTAGGACCCCTTACTAGGTCTTTTATTTCATGGAAGATTAAGGTATATGCTGATATATCAAAAGTCAGTTGTAGGATCTGTTTCACAACCTTCGGACTATCCACCTCAACGATAGACGACAGGGTATTGTGTCTCAACACCTTGGTGACACCTTCACGACATGTGATCAGTTCCGCCTCTAGTGGCCCTGTGCAGGACTCCACGAATTTGCATGCTGAGAAGATGACAATCACCAACAAATGATCCGTCAACATTGAGCTTTGTTATACCATCAGGAGGTATGGTCCACCGCTTCATTGTTGCTGGGGCTAGAGGGTTTGGTTCACTCATACTCCCTCCGTTCTAAATTAGATGATTTCTATTTGGACAAAAGTGGATGTATCTAGATATGTTATAAGTTTAGATACATTAACTTTTTGACAAACGTGAGTCATCTAATATGGAACGGAGGGAGTACATCTTGGCAAGAGTGAACTCATATCCACTACAACCTTCCCCTTCACACCATCGGCAAGTGGAAACTGCTTCATGGTAGGAATGATTCAATGTAGTTGTAGAGGAAGCGCTTAGAGCTTTCCACTAGAGGTGTCAGCTTGTGGTGAACCACCTTGTTGCGAACATGTCAAGCACGCCATAGTATCATGATGTCATGGTGCATTCGAGCATTGCTCTCCTGTCTAGCGGTTGTGTCTAGCAGCTGAAGCAGTCATTCATTGTCAGTGTTGGTGAGTTATGCTAGCCGTGGGATTCTTCAGGTTTCCTCCATATATAGATTGAGATTGACAAAATCACTATGGGTGCCTCGTTATTGATGGGTACGTCACTCGATTAAATTCTGGATTAAACCAAAAAAATGTGAGCCCCCATGTCAAGTGTAAGACTTGAACCTGGATTGCTTGGTTCCACCACAAGAAACCAAACCTAGACTTCACTTTGAATAAATAGTTCTAAAGTGGGATAAACAAATGTGGGCACCCACATACATTAGTCACCTCTACGACCCTACAAGTTCGATACTGAGGGCCTCTTTGATTGGTGGGATAGAAAAACGAAGCAAATATAAGATTGTAATATCATGCACATTTCAATCCTTGATATGTATCAAAGTAAGATTGTAAAACGAGATGGAGTGATACCATAATTCTTATGGGAAATAGTAGAAATGATTTTTTAGGATAAATTGCCACAGTATAGATCGCAAAGGACATTATTAAGATAGAAAAATCATATGGACACGCGTATCATTTGAGCCCAAACGTCCACCGCGACGGTCGGGCGCCGTTTTACTCTTCCACACTTCTTCTTCCACCTCGCATTCATCCCCCATCCCCGTCGACCGTCGCGGAAACCTCGAAAAACCTCGTCGCCGAAACCCTAAACCCTTCGAGGCCGCGCGCCATGCGGTCCCTCGCGAGGCCCCGGCCACCACCGAAGCGCCTCCTCCCCCTGGCCGCCCTCGTCCAGTCCATGGGGTACGTGGACGCGAAGATGCGGTGGAAGAAGGACGCGTCCTTCGACGCCGTCCCGGTGCTCGCGCACGCGCGGGACCTCCGCCCGCTCGCCTCCCTCGCGCGCCTCATCTCCCCGTCCTCGTCGGGGACCCCCGTATCCGCGGTCTCCAAGCTCCGCCGCTCGCTCGAGACATCCGACAAGCACGTCGCCGCCTTCCTGCGCCGCTTCCCCGCCGCCTTCGTTGAGTCCTCCGACAAGCACAACCACCCCTGGTTCCGCCTCTCGCCGCCAGCCGCCCGCCTCCTGCGGGAGGAGCGGGACGTCTTCGCCGCCCGCCGCGCCGACATCACCTCCTGCCTCCGCCGCCTCCTCCTCATGTCCCCGGCCCGCCGCCTCCCGCTCACCGTCGCGCAGGGCATGCTCTGGCACCTAGGACTCCCGGAGGACTACCTCAGGAGCCAGTGCCCCCCCGAATTCGACATCGGCCAAGACGGGTTCACGATTCTGAGGACCGCCGGAGATGGCGTGTATTGCAGCAAGGATGAGAACCATGGCAAGGAACTCGGGCTCACTGATGACGACGGGAGAGATCAAGAAATGCCCGTCCCACTGTCAGTGCTTCAGACGAATGCCATACGCAGGTTCGGGTCGACAGACGAGGTGCCCATCCCGTTGTTCCCGTCAAAGGGTCTCCGGCTAAAGCAGAAGATCGGAGACTGGCTGGAGGGGTTCCAGAGGCTGCACTACGTCTCTCCGTATGAGGATTTCAGAAACATTCACCCGGGTAGCGAGGTTTCACAGAAGCGGGTGGTTGGTGTGCTCCATGAGCTGCTCACTCTGTTTGTGACATGCTCTGCCGAGAGGCGACGGTTGCTCTGCCTCAGGACACACCTGGGCCTGCCGCAGAAGTTTGACAAAGTGTTTGAGCGGCACCCGCATGTATTCTACAAGCTGCTGAAGGAGAAGACATGCTTTGTTGTCCTCAAAGAGGCATACATGGCTGGGGGAGACACCACAATTCAGGAGCACCCCATGCTGGAGGTGCGGAGCAAATATGCCGGGTTGATGGAGGAGTCACGGGAGATCATAAGGCGCCGGCGACGTGGGAAACCTGTAGAAGTGGATCCTGAGGATGAAGAGCAGATTGAGGATTCGAAAGGTGAAAATTCGTCTGCATTCTTTTCGTAGGATGTCATTATTTTTGACTGGTCAGAAATTAGAGAATGGACAAAAATGGATTTGGCGAAAAGAATGAGGGGATCGTACCCTTGGAAGCAGCCAATTTGCATGCAAAGGGAGATATGCACATATGCAAAGAGGTTAGGGGCTTTGCAAAAAATTCTTCTGTATATGATTTTTATTCATGTCATTATTTGAAATGACATTGGTTTTATATATTTTCTGTGACACAACAGTATCTATGATTTAGTGAGTTCATCTAGAGTTGAGATTTAAGATTAGTGGACTGGTACTTTCGGAATAACTTCTTCTGGAATATGTAGGAGGAGGTTATACATCACACAATATGATTGACAAATGACTTTAACTTGTCTCTCTGGGTGCTGTTGTGACTTTCCAATGTATTTCCTGAGTATCTTTTCTTTCTGGTTAGAAGTGGAAGGTAACAACAGAAAGTGGCCAAGTGCTACTCTTGATTGCGAAAGCCTTTTCAGGAAAGCGCGGCAACATCTAATGCCAATAGATGCATGAATTACTATAGCTTTTTCCTGAGGATGATAGGAGTGTAAGGATTGATGGATGCAAAGTCGGCTGCAATTTTTCCATAGGATGTCATCATCTTTGACTGATCAGAAAAATGAGAAAATGGGAAATATGGAATATATGGATCTTTGTGATGACCATGAGGGGATTGTTCCCTTAGAAGCAACAAATTTTTATGCAAAATAAAGAAGCTATGCGACTATGCAAAGAGGTTAGGGACTGTTGAAAACAATACATGTAGGAGTATATTGTTTTTGTTGATTTCATTATTCGCATTGACATAATTTTTATAGAGTTTTAACTTGTTCCCTGTGTGATGTTGCGATTTCCAATGTATTTCCTGGGTATCTTTTCTTTCTCCTTAGAAGTGGAATGTAGCAACAGAAAGTGGCCATGTGCTACTCTTGATTGTGAAAATCTTTTTAGGAAAGCACTGCAACATATACTGCCAATAGGTATGTAGGAGTTACTGTAGCTTTGTCTTGAGGATCAGTAGGAGAGTGAGGATTCGAAGGGGTGTAAATTCGGCTGTAATATTTTCTTAGGATGTCATTATTTTTGTCTGATCAGAAAAATGAGAAAATTAGCAATAGAGATTTTTGCGATGAGCCTGAGTAGACTGTTCCCTTGGAAGCAGCAAATTTTCATGGAAATTAAAGGAGCCATGCGCTTATGCAAAGAGGTTACTGATTATGCAGAATAAATACTATTCTTTGCTGAGTATGTGGGTTGTGTGGTAGAAAGTAAAGTTGCAGAACAGGTCATAATATATTCTGTTTCGAGAGATATATCATAGTTAGCAGCATGGAGTCTATCATTGTACATTGCCATGGTCTGCTGTCTGGACAAGTATGCGGCGGTGGGTATGTTCCTATGTTTATCGATACGTCTGTATAAAATTATTTATGCCCACACTTTACATCAACAACTGCATTTAGAATCAGCATTTAGTCTGTGTCGGCAGTTGTACATATTTGACAGAAAACAAATGAATTACCAAAAGTGGGATATTTTTTATCTGCCGATTCCATGGTCATCTACCTGTTCTTGGGGTGCTTCTCTTTGGCTGTGTTTCCTGAATCAACGTTAGATCATGTTCAGCTATGTGCTACTGGGAACATGTTCGTTGGTAGGGCTTACCTTACCAAGGAAGATCATTTGCCCAGCTGGGCCATAATATGTATCAGCACATACTCTGTCGGGGGGCTGCCCCCGGGTAGGGGCAGATCTCGGAATAACTCAGCAGTATGCCAACAGTACTTGACCTTTGGCAAGAGCAAGGGACACCCCCTGGTGTGCTGAAAGGGGCAGCTTGACCCTTGAGCGCCGGAAGAGTGCAAAGTGCCACCTGGCAGGCGCAAGGGTCAGCTCTAACAGCTATAAATAGACACCCCGAGCCTTCACAAGGGCAGCAAAAGCATCAGCGGATGGTTCCTCTAAGAACTAGCTTCTCGAAGATGTCTTTGCTGGTAGGCCAAGACATCTTCGGGAGGCTAGGCCTAGAGATACGCATCCACGGACGAGCTCGGACACCTCCGGAAAGGATCTCGGATCTTGGGCTCCGAGGAGACTCCCGGAAGGAGGTGTATTCGGTTTTACCGGATAGATGGTCCGAGTAAGTGCTAACCGGAGTATCTATCTCGGTCTTGATCTTATGCAGGAGAGGCTCACGGGGGCAAGCAAGGAGATAATCGGCACGAGGGATCCCGGTAGGCCGTCAACGGTCTGTGGCAGGCTTTCCCGTCTGTTGCGGGGGAGAGTACCATTCCGCCTGACACGGAAGCATAGTCACCTCCCGCCTGACACGGAAGCATGGTCACCTCCCGCCTGACACGGGAGCACGTCAGGCGGTACGACAATGGTACGACAAGACACGACGTGCCTAGCCCGGCAATCCGGAAAAGGCTACCCGGGATGGGCAAAGACATGTCCTGTCTCTGACAGGGGACAATGATGTTTCAGGACGGCGCCTGCTGTCCTTGCCGGGATGATGACGAAGGGGCTACGCCGGATAGCGCGGAGAGTAGGTCGCACTAGCCGGTGACGCCATGCCGGTTAGGCCTGTCCGGTGGGGCCAAGCCGGATTAGGGTTTCCGGCCCTCCTGGCCGGAACTCTATAAAAGGCGCCATAACTGCTACTGTGAGAGAGGGACCAACTTGGGAGCCAAAGCTATAGTTGCATTTACTCCTAGAGCATTTACTTCCTCATACCTTGAGTTCATCTAGTTCTTCTTGTTCTTCACTTGGAGATATACGAGCAAGTTGTAGCCCTTGTATCACCATTATATAGAGAGGAAAGGCATGAGTAGGGGTGTTACCTCCTCACGAGGGCCCTGAACCTGGGTACATCGTCTGTGTGTTGAGTGCCTTCGTGCATTTGTTCTTGTTTATTAGATCTTCCCTCTATCGTGCTGCTCTCGTTTCTAGTTCTTGGGAGATCTCGGTTACACCGGGATCCTCCCCGTGTGAGCTATTCAGCTCGCTATCCCTCCCCGGATCCACCAACGTCCATCGGCCCCACACATTAGCCATCCTATGGCATCTGCCGTGACACCACCACGACAGTTGGCGGCCACCGTGGGGCAGACAGAGGCGTTGGCTGGTGTACACATCCGGACAGGCTCCCCCGTTCATTTCGACATTCGGGTTCTCTCTGGCCTTGTCGTAAGGCTAGGGGAGATGGACTTCGTCTGCGACAACGCAGTATGCTTCCGGAACAGACCCTTTCCGGTGAACGGTGTCTCATTGACTTTGGTGGTTTCACCACCTACGTCGCCACCGAAGTTATCTGTAGCTACCCGGACGTGGTCCTGGAAGCTGAGGACCCTCCCATGCTCTGCGCTGCTCGGGGTCTGCGTGCCGGTCGCCCCCCGAGTTCCGTCGCGGTGATGATGGTCGGGGCAACCGAGGAGGAGTACCAGGACGCTGACGGCGATACCGGGAGCAGCCACATCCGTTTGGCCAAACCTCCGCAGGAAAGAGGTGCGGCCCGGGATGGCGATCCACAACCGTCCCAGCCACGACGTCGCCCGGATCCCCTCTCGGGTCTGGTGGCCAAGTTGGCTGTCCCTGTAACTGCTGAGGCAGACACCCAGGCCACTTCGACTGAGTTGGAGGAGCAGCGGAGGTTGCTACTCGCTGAAGCACAGGAAATCGCCGAGATCCGTCGCGAACTCAATGCCAGTCTCCGGGAGTACAATGCAGCTCACAGATTCCTTAAGATAGACTCCCGGGACAAGCGCATCGCGGATCTGCGCAAGAAAGGAAGAATGGTGAATGACGAGTTGGCAGGTGGAGCCACAACCAGTCACACGGGAAGCCGGATTTCAACGGGGAAGACGGTGTACAGCTCACCGGCAAAAACTCTTAGGGCTGCCGAAGCCGCCATGGCCGAGTTAGTAGGGTTATCCGGTGAGGCCCTACGCAAACAGCAGGAGCGAGTAAACGAGTTGGTAATCGAGGCCAACCGTCAGAATCAGGCCTTCAAGAAGAAGAACCCCGAGGCAGGATCCCAAGTGCACTCAGCTAGACCCAATAGCCAGAAATCGGACGGGGAGGCCTCTTCCCCGCATCCGAGCAAAAGCAAGAGCAAGAGCAAGAGCCGGAGCCGGAGTCGAGGTTCCGGGAAGAACAAGCAGCTACAGACCTATGATCCGGCCTTCGCCGGTATCCAGCAAGCCGGGCAGCGTAACTCGGGGCAGGCGGGAAGTACCCGTGAGGATGGTAACCGGGGTGTAGGAAACAATAACCCGGTCGGCCGTGGTAATCCGCCCCGGAACCCTCCTCATGTTCAGGGAAACCCACAAAGGGAGGTCGCCTCTGTTCCACAGCAGGCTGTGATCCCGGCGCAGAACAGGCTCAACGATGGCAACTCGAGACTACAGCAGCTCGGATATCAGCCAGACGAGAACCCTTTGGGATCTCGGATAGGAACCATACAGCTGAATCCGGCAGATGCCAGATTCCGGCTCGACCGGATTCATCAATCCGAGCTAGTGGAAGAGCAAGGGCCTCCGGGACCTGCCTGCTTTGGACCCCGGATCATGCGGGAACCACCTGTTCGGAATTTTCAGCTCAACAGGGGTGCCAAGACCTATGACGGCAGCAAGAAGCCGGAGGACTGGCTAACCGACTATGTAACTGCAGTAAGCATAGCCGGTGGAAACAGACGATGGGCGGTACGATACGTACCGCAGATGTTGGAAGGACCTGCCCGGATTTGGTTGAACAACCTGAGAACTGGCAGCATAGACTGCTGGTTAGACTTTGAGGAGGCATTCATCAGCAACTTCACCAGCACGTACAAAAGGCCAAACAGGCCTCAGCAGCTCGCCATCTGTAGGCAAAGGAGTAACGAGACTGACCGGGAGTATCTCACCCGGTGGAGCAATATTCGCAATTCTTGCGAAGGAGTGGTAGAGGCACAGGCCATCTCCTGGTTTGCACAAGGATGCCGGCATGGCTCAATGCTATGGCAGAAGTTGCAAAGAAAGATGCCCGCGACCTTGGCAGAGACCATGCGCATCGCCGATACCTACACGCTTGGAGATCCCATGCAACCCCTGGTGGATGTCGGTGACTCCAACAGGAGGAATGCGGGACCTCAGCGTTCGGGACCGAGCAGGAGCCATGATCGCCAGGATTTTGGCCAGAAAAGGAATCAGCCTGAGTACCACCATGCCGCACAGCACGCCGTAGCAGTAACCTGGGAGCAAGAGGATGCCGGCAACAGCCAGCGTCAAAAGACAAGTGGCCCGGCTTGGGGTCAGAGTCAGGAGGTGTAAAAGACCTGGGTGGAACAAAAGAAGCCCCTGACATATGAGGAGATGCTGAACAAGCCATGCTGCTACCATACTCTGGAGGCCAACAAGCCCGCAAACCACTCTACTCGGCAGTGCAGCTGGTATCAGCGCACATTGCAGGAAGGCAGCTCGGGAGCTGTTCGACCGAGTGCTCCGGCATCTCGGCCCAACATTCCGAGACCTCCTCCTCCGACATCGGGGGCCAATGCGATCCGGATCAATCAGCCTCAGCGAGGACCCCCACCTCGGCCAGTGAATATGGTGCACACCCGGAACGACAACGGTGTAGGCCCTAGTAACCAAGCCGAACGGCAGCAGGGCAACTACCGGGAGGCACATCAAAGCTATGTGGTCTTCGTGACCGAACCCACTGACCGGAGAAGTGTGCGGCAGCGTGCCCTGGAGGTGAATGCCGTGATCCCAGCGGTGCCCAAGTTCTTGCACTGGTCCGAGATGGAGATCACATGGAACCGGAAGGATCATCACAGGGTTATGCCTAAGCCAGGGGCGTACGCCTTAGTGGTGGACCCAACCTTTGTCGGACCAAACCTCAATGTCCGATTCAGCCGAGTTCTGATCGACAATGGCAGTGCCATTAACATCATGTATAAGGACACGATGCTGAAGCTGGGGGTGTCCATTAACACCTTATTGCCTACCGAGACGACCTTCCACGGCATCGTGCCCGGAGTCTCTTGCTCACCCATGGGAAAAATCTGGGTTGAGGTGTTGTTCGGAACCTGGGAGAACTGCCGGACCGAGAGCTTGGAGTTCGAAGTCGTGGACCTCGAGAGCCCGTATCACGCGCTGATCGGCAGGCCAGCCTTAGCCAAGTTCATGATCTCAACTCACATGGGCTACCTGAAGATGAAGATGCCGGGACCTAACGGCGTAATCACCATCTCGGGAGACCACAAGCGCTCCATGGAATGTGCCTCGGCGGGGTCATGCTTAGTTGAGTCCCTGGTGATCGCAGAAGAAAAGAAGAGGATCCAGCAGGTGGTGGCAATGGCCAAGACCTCCCAACTCGGAATGCCCGGGATGGTGAACCCGGAGCAGGGTGCGTCATTTCAGCCCCCCAAAGAGACCAAGAAGGTGGGTGTGGACCCCAGCAACCCGGAGCGCCAAGTTATCATTGGCAGCAACCTGGACAGCAAATAGGAAGGCGAGCTCGTCGACTTCCTCCGTGAGAATCGGGATGCTTTTGCGTGGTCGAGTGACGATCTGCAAGGTGTCCCAAGGGAGTTGGCTGAGCACTCTCTGTTTGTTAGACCGGATGCGAAGCCGGTGAAGCAACCAACTAGGCGCCTCTCGGATGAAAGAAGAGCCGCCGTCATGGAGCATCTGGCTATACTGCTGGCTGCCGGGTTCATAATGGAAGTGTTGCACCCGGATTGGATATCGAATCCGGTCTTGGTAGAGAAGAAGAAGGATGATCCCCTCCTGCTTAAGGTGTGGCACATGTGCATCGACTTCACCAATCTCAATAAAGCATGTCCGAAGGACCCCTTTCCACTGCCCCGGATAGATCAAGTGATAGATTCCACTGCCGGGAGTGAGCTTTTGACTTTTTTATATGTTTATTCTGATTTTCACCAGATACCTTTGAATCCGGATGATCAATTGAAAACTGCTTTTATTACCCCTTATGGGGCTTATTGCTATCGTGTCATGACTTTTGGTTTGAGAAATGCTGGTGCTACATACCAGAGGTGCATGCAGAAATGTCTGCATGACCAGATAGGCCGGAATGCCGAGGTATATGTCGATGACATAGTCATAAAGACAAAAGAAAAAGCCTCACTGATAGAAGATCTGAGGGAAACATTTAAGAACTTAAGAAGATTCTGGATGAAATTGAACCCGGATAAGTGCACATTTGGTGTTACGGCGGGGAAATTACTCGGTTTCCTCATCTCGAGCCGGGGAATCGAGGTCAACCCGGGTAAAATTCGTGCTATCGAGAGCATGAAATTGCCCGTGCGTCTCAAAGATGTACAGAAATTCACTGGTTGTCTTGCATCCCTAAGTCGGTTTGTGAGTCGACTTGGGGAGAAGGCCTTGCCCCTGTACCAATTGATGAAGAAAAGCAAAACATTTGTTTGGACCCCGCAGGCTGACGCGGCGTTCAACGATTTGAAGAGGATGCTCTCAACAGCACCCGTGTTGGCATCCCCATTACCCAAGGAACCTATGCTGTTGTATATTGCTGCAACCAACCGAGTAGTCAGTGTGGCAATGGTGGTAGAAAGGGAAGAAGGGGGCAAGCTGATACAAAGGCCGGTGTATTACCTCAGTGAGGTGATCTCGGAGTCCAAGCAAAACTATCCGCATTACCAGAAGATGGCATATGGAGTGTACATGGCTGTAACCAAGCTCAAGCATTACTTTCAAGAGCACCCGATCACAGTAGTGTGCGAAGCTCCTCTGGCCGAGATTATCGGTTGCAAGGACGCTAGCGGCCGGGTAGCCAAATGGGCCATCCAGTTGTCTCCATACGCTCCGGCGTATGAGAGACGAGATGCCATCAAGTCGCAGGCGCTGCCGGACTTTTTGGTAGACTGGGCCGAGATGCAGTATGAACCTCCGATGCCGGATTACAATTTCTGGAGGATGCATTTCGATGGCTCAAAGGCTAAGATCGGATTGGGTGCCGGAGTGGTCCTCACTTCACCAAAGCAGGATGTGCTGAAGTATGTTCTACAAATTCATTTCCGGGCATCTAACAATGTCGCGGAATATGAGGCCTTGGTTCATGGACTGAACGTCGCCACGGAGATCGGCATCCGCCGGATAGAGTGT
This sequence comes from Poa annua, assembly GCA_026929855.1. Classification (NCBI taxonomy): domain Eukaryota; kingdom Viridiplantae; phylum Streptophyta; class Magnoliopsida; order Poales; family Poaceae; genus Poa; species Poa annua. The sequence continues at coordinate 16,078,544 of CM049427.1, forward strand.
TTCGGTGACTCCTCGTAGTGCAACAGGTGTCGGGGAATTGGGATGCCCTTGATGCAAACATGGCCTTATACAGGTTTCATGTGCAGAAAATATCCGGATTTTTCGAAGGATGCGAGTTCAAGCACATACCCAGAGGAGAAAACGAGGCAGCGGATGTCTTGTCCAAGCTAGGGTCATCTCGGGATGCCATCCCACCCGGGATAGCTCTGGAGCATTTGAGGAAACCATCTATTCAACCCTCACCCGAGTCGGATTCTATCTTGATCCCCAAGGAGCCTGGTGCAGATGCCGTACCCATGGAAGTAGATGTCGGGAGCATCACATCGAACCCGGGGACTGCATCACAGTGCTCAGAGAGGCAAAGAAAGATGATGATGGAGGTGATGTCGGCAGAGCCAATGGACATAGACGCTCCCGTGTTCCCGGTTCGACCTGTCCCGGAATGGGCACAGCCCATTATGGCTTACATCTTGGAAGGAACCCTCCCGGAGAAGGAAGTGGAAGCCCGACAAATAATGCGAAGGTCAAAAGCATACACCGTCATCAATCAAGAGTTGTACAAGAGGAGTGTCACTGAGATACTCCAGAGGTGTGTAAAACCGGCAGAAGGACAAGAGATGCTCCTGGAAATACATCAGGGGGAGTGTGGACATCATGCATCATCCCGGGCCCTGGTGGCAAAAGTGTTCCGGCATGGGTTCTACTGGCCCACTGCGCTGCAGCAAGCAGAAGACATTGTCCGGAAGTGTGGAGGATGCCAGAGATTTGCTCACCGGATACATATGCCGGCGTCAGCACTGAAGACAATCCCTATCACTTGGCCATTCGCAGTATGGTGTTTGGATATGGTCGGGCAGTTCAAGCCGGCAAGAGGCAATATGACACATATACTGGTTATGGTGGACAAATTTACCAAGTGGATAGAGGTCAAGCCAATCCGGAAGTGTGATGGACACACCGCTGTGCAATTCCTGAAAGACATCATCTTGAGATACGGGTACCCGCACAACATTATCACTGATAATGGCACTAACTTTGCTGTGGGGGAATTCGCTCGATTTTGTGCTGAGAAGGGAATCCGGCTGGATGTAGCATCAGTTGCACACCCGGAAGCGAACGGGCAAGTCGAAAGAGCAAATTCATTGGTCTTGGCCGGCATCAAAGCTCGCTTGATCGAGCCACTTTGAGAACTCCAGGATGCTGGATAGAGGAGTTACCAGCAGTTTTGTGGGGTCTCCGGACTACACCGAATAGATCTACCGGGTACACGCCATTTTTTATGGTATACGGTGCCGAGGCAGTACTCCCGACCGACATACAATATGATTCCCCAAGAGTGACAATGTTCACCGAGACCGAGGCAAAGGAGGCCCGAGAAGATGATGTTGATTTACTCGAAGAGGCAAGGGAATTGGCACTGTCTCGGTCTGCAATTTATCAACAAAATCTCCGTCGCTATCATAGCCGGAAGGTGCACCCGAGGGTGTTCCGAGAAGGGGATCTTATGCTGAGGCTCATCCAACGCACGGCCGGAATGCATAAATTGTCGCCTCCATGGGAGGGACATTTTGTGATAAGCAGGGCATTGCACAATGACTCTTATTACCTTGTAGATGCACAGGAGGCTAGAAAAGGTGTAATGGACAAATCCGGTGAGGAAACCAAGCGTCCATGGAATGTAGCTTTACTTCGACCCTTTTACACATAAAGGGCTCAGTGTATGATGTATCTCAGTTTTCAGTATTAATGGAAGTAAGGCACCCCGGGAGGAACCCGGGGACTGCCTGGTTATGTGCCCATTTTATTTTGTTTTGTCAAGTTCATTTGTTATTTCATACCGGCATCTCGGGAAGGAACCCGGAGACTGCCGAGTACCTATTTTTTTATTGTTTGTATGCCGGGAAAGTTCCGAATTCGATTCTCGAACTCAGAGTAATGTATGTCATGTGAAATCACCTTGTGACTCGACTGACGCACGCCGAAATGGTAGTCAAGAGCAAAGAGAGTCAAATGTGGGGAACACGAAAATGGTCTCGGGGACTCGGAGCAGGAACTTATCCGGCATCCCTATTTTTTGCTAACCCGGTTATTTTTTATGTCGGGAATTCGGTTAGCCAGAACTCGGATTGTCTTAAGTAATGTATATCGTATGTGGAGTTTTGTGACTCGACTGTCGAACGCCGAAATGGTAGACAAGAGCAGAAATTACCTAAGTACGGTAAACATGAAAAGCAACTCGGGGACTCGTAACAGAATAAATTGACATAACTTGTTCGGATAGATAACTAAGTACGGAGCATAAATATTAAATAGTGTATGTTACATCTTGCACCCGACATCCCGGGGATTTAACAAATCTACTCTTAAGTTTTTCTAAGTAGTAGGAGAAGCCGGCTTCTCGGCGACGGTAGCAGCAGGAGCAGCAGTCTCGGGAGCAGATGCGGGAGCAGCAGTGGCTTCAGAACCGGCAGCGGTACTCGGGGCATCTGGGCGCACCTCGGCCTGAGAGGCCTCGGGTGTCGGAGAAGTTGTAGCATCCCGGGGTACCACGGTCTCGGTCGCAGCACCGGAGGCAGCATCATCCTCCTCCGAGATCTCACCATCCACGTCGCCAATCGCGCTGGTGTCTTCGTCATCCTTGTAGTCGGATTCGGAATCGGAAGCAATGACGCTGGCGGTGAAGGCGCGAATGTTGGACCAAGAGGCGATGCGATGCGCCACTTCTTGTCGCCGCTGGACCTTTGCCGGATCGCTGCACCACGGCGAGATGGTGCGCAGGCGCTGGATCACCTCCAAGTCGAGACCTTCGTACCAACTCAGTACTTGGGTCAGGACCTGATCGGCACCACCCCGCGCACCAGAGCGTTTCCAAGCATGGACACGCCTCCCGGCACATCGGAGCGCGCTCGCGAGTTCGCCGACCAAGAGTGTCGCGCTGATACCCGGCCACAGCGCACCATGAACATGGATCGCGGCGCTGAGCAGCTCCGTCCCGATCGACCGGAGAGGCACTATCCGGGCCTTCAGGGCGATGAGGTGGTCCTCAATGTCCCAAGCATCCGAGACAGGGCCCTTCCCAGCACGCTTCTCTCGGGCGGCAGCAACAGCAAGGGCGGCAGCCTCGCGAGAGTGCTCGAATTCCCCTTTAAAAAGAAGAGATGTCAAGCGGCTAGGTCATAAGAAAAACAACAACAAAGAAAGAAAGCAACGAAAAAAGGGAATGTCGGTCCACTTACTGTTGAGATCCCGGTTCAGTACAGTTAGCTCGGAGAGCCAAGTATCGGACCGTGACCGGAGAAGAGCCAGCCCGGTCTCGGCGAGATGCGCGCGCTCCTCGGACTGATCCAAGGTCTCCTTTTGTTTCTTCGTCGCCTCCATGAAGCGCGTCTTCATCTCGGTCGCAGCAGCTCCGGCCTTTTCAAGCTCGCCATTGAGCCGCACGATCTCGGCCTGCGCGATAGCAAGTGCGGCCTTCTGATCCACCGAGATCTTGCGCGCGGCATCTCGCTCCTCCCGGAGGCGCTCCTCGCACTTCTTTGACTGACCGAGGTCAGTAAGAACCCGGTTGAAGATGCTGCTGCGCTTCTTGCTGCACTCCTGAAATCAAGACAAAGAAGAATGAGTCAATCTTGGAAAAAGTATAAGGAACTCGGAAGATTCCGAAGTCAGTAACAAGCTACCCGGTTGGGAGGATCTCGGGGACTCGGTGTCCGAGTCCTGAAATTTTCTCAAAGATTGGAGCCTAGTGATCTGCTATTCGGTGGAATCTAGAGCACTTAGCACCAATCTCGGGGACTAGTGGTGATGGAGCAAATTTTGAAACAAGTTACCCGGTTGGGAGGATCTCGGGGACTCGGTGTCCGAGTCCTGAAATTTTCGCTAAGATTGGAGCCTAGTGATCTGCTATTCGGTGGAATCTGGAACACTAAGTACCAATCTCGGGGACTAGTGGTGATGGAGCAAATTTTGAAGGAACAAATATTTAGCTGGATCTCGGGAAGGAACAAATATTTATTGGAGAAAGAAAGGGAACAAACTAACCTCGGTCACCCGAGTAACATCCAGCGCGGCCACCTGGAGAGCGTGCAGAGCTTGCGCGTTGCGGCCAGGGCCGGCAGCGTGCAAGTCCCCCACGGTCTCGGAGGCGTCAGCGACAATCCAGGCCTGGTTGTATTCATCAACAACGTGTATGCTGGAGCCGCCGGGCGCGCGAGCAGCAACAACGTCCCGGGATCCTGAAGGCACAAAGGAGCTTACGGTTGCTCGCAACATCCGCAGGGCGGCAGTAGGGGTCTCGGCGGGAGGCGGTGGTAACGGTGAAAACTTACCCGTACGCAGGGCCAAGTCTTGGGCCGAGGATGTCGGAGCAGCAGTAGGTTTGGCAGAAGTTGTTTTCTGCCCGGCAACCTTGGCGCGCGATTTCGCGACAGGTTGATCAGCTAGCCGGGAAGAAGCTGCGGGCTGTTTCTCCGAGGCGGCCTTGTTCGCAGCTTGCCGGGAGGGACCGCTTGGCACGAGCTGCCGGGGAGGGCTCAGGATCTCCGCCTCAAGCCCGGGCACCCTACGCGGACTCTCCGGAAGAAGGATATCTTCCGAGGTAGTCGTGGCCTGCACTGGGGTCTCGTCGACCACCGGACGTGTATCCGGAGTCGCAACAGTAGCCGGTGCGGCACCGGAAGCAGCAAACTTGCTTCTTCGAGTAGAAGGACGAGGTGGAGAAGGGGCAGCCCGAGGAGGGCTGGGAGTCCGAGATCCAGGAGGAGGGGAGACAAAGGACGACGGGAGGTCGAGTGCGTCCCTGAAAGAAATATCTCAGTAAAAGTTTATGGAGAAGACAAGGTCAGGTAGCACAAAGTAAAGAAAATGTACCCGGAATCCACAGTGGGAGGACCCTTCCTCCGACGTCGAGGCTTCTCGGCCGTTTGTTTGTTCGGCTTACTCCTCTTGGGAGGGTGGCCGGAGTCATCGGCGGCGTCGGTGTCGGAAGCCACACGCTTCCGGCTCTCAGCGCGTTTGGTCGCGGCCGTAGGTTTCGGAACCACTGCTGAAGCCCAATTGAGGGGGAGAGCGTCAATCACATCGAGAATTTGACAGTCAATCTCATCCTCATCATCCGAAGAAATGGAAATTGCCTCTGAGGTTGAAGGGTTACCCGGGGCGGCAGCTTTCACCAGAGGAACGGCAAGATGCTCCTCACCATCGGGATCCTCCCTCGGCATCTCTTCCGGTACTGGGAAGTTCGGCGCGAAATTCCCGTTGGCGTGGATAGCGTCTTCCTCGGTTTGCCGCTCGAATAACTGCGCAAATAAATCACCACATGATACCCATGTCGGTTTCCAGCAGAACCCGGGTGCGAATGCAAGTTTACGAAAGGCAGACATGAGCACCTGTTTCAGGGGTTTTTTCCGGGATCCCCCGATGGCACCCCAAGAATAGTCATCCGTCATCTTCGTCCGAGCAATAGCTCGAACGCGTCGGACGACCGCAGCATGATCTAACCCAAAAATACTGGTCCGGGTAGGGTCTAAGTTCCCGGCCATATGGCACATCTTGTGTACTCGGGTTTGGAGGGGGCAGACGCGGCGAATGATGAAGCAACGCAGGAGATCATCGCCGGTCATCGTGTCGGTCAGCACGTTCAGGACGTCGTGCATACACCTGACTTCCTCGGTGTCGGGGAACCGTTTCCAGAGGTTGAATTTACGGGGAGGGCCAATGGCGAACTCCGGCAAGTTTATGAAATCCGGATTCGAGGATCCCGGAGCATCTCCCGAGCTCTCCCGGTTCTTCACGTAGAAGAAGCTGCGCTGCCACTTCCGGCAGGATTCTAGTCCTTTGACTATTGGGAATCCGGAGTCAGCACGGGGGATGATGGTGGCAGCTCCGCAGTCGACCAAGTCTTTTACTTTCTGGTCCGGATTGGGGATGGCTTGGCGACGGAGGATGAAGTACCTGGCCCAGAGGTCCAGGAATGGCCATACGCCGAGATATGCTTCCGAGTAAGTGGTGAAGACCGAAAGCATCATAATGGCGTTGGCGGGGAGATGATGGGGTTGGAGGCTATAAGTGTCGAGGAAGTCGCGGAAGAAGGGGCTAGCCGGAAGCCCAAACCCACGCTCGAAGTGCGTGAGGAATACAACGTATTCCCCGGGTTGGGGTTCCGGTTGAACCTCGTCCTCCGGGAGACGGCTCTCAACTTCCGGCGGAATCCGGTGGGTCCGATACAGCCAGTCCAGGTCCTCCTGGGTGGTCTCGAATCCATCCCAGCATCCCCGAATACCTTCTTCACCCATACCGGAGGAGTCCGCAGAGGTATCCGGGCTACTCTGCAGGCGCAGTGGCAGTTAGTCGGGGTTAGTCTATCGGGAGCTGAGATGCCGGATCACAAACTCCTAAACACAACTGAGTTCAGGGCAAGTGAGATCTACCGTGTGCTGATAAATCGAAACTAAAGTGAAGAAAATGAGCTCGGGCTAAACTCGAGCGAGGCGTAATGCGGGCAAAAGGTCTAAGTCCTACAGCGACAAGCATCCCCGCCGCGCACCCCGTGCACGCCGCTCGAGTCGTGCTCGCCGGCGGCGGCGCAACCGCGCGTGTGTTAGGGCACGACCGAACGCGAAGCATCATTCTAGTGAAGGAGATCATCGGGGCGGAGAGAACAACTCACCGGAGAAGAGGAGGTCGATGACGCGCAAGAGGAACGGCGGCGTTCGGACTCCGGCGACCGGTGAGAGCGGTGGCGTTCGGGCTACGGGCACAGCTGCGGCGGAGCGCTCGAGACGATGGTGGCGGAGAAGTGAAGGAGAGGAAGAAGAATAGGAGACCGTTCCGGTCCCCTATTTATGGGGGGATTCCGGAACGGTTTCCAGTTTTCCCGCCCACGATCTCCACGACCGTGGGTGGGATCCATTTTGTGCAGCGCGGCACGTGGCGCTAGCCGGAGCGCCCGATCCGGCCACACCGAGGGCCACACGGCCCCAACGGTTGGGCTTCGGATTGGCTGCGGCTCCCGGCGCGCGAACCCAAGCGACGGCGTGCTCGGGCAGAGGCACTCGAGTGCATTTCTGGTCAGACGGGACGTCGGATGGGACCCAGCTCGAGATCTCGGGTTCGATACGGAGCCAACGGTCAAGATTCACTGAGACTGCAGTATCCGGTTACAGGCTTCGTTTTCCGGTTAAAACAGTCTCGGTAAGAGGATCTCGGGAGGAATCAATCTCGGCCTGTAGTCGAAGGATGGTGTCATATGTTCTCGGAAGATGGTTGTTATTAAAGCTGATCCCGCACATCATCCGAGGTCGCTGTGCAGCACCAGCTTCGGGGACTAGTGTCGGGGGGCTGCCCCCCGGGTAGGGGCAGATCCCGGAATAACTCAGCAGTATGCCAACAGTACTTGACCTTTGGCGAGAGCAAGGGACACCCCCTGGTGTGCTGAAAGGGGCAGCTGGACCCTTGAGCGCCGGAAGAGTGCAAAGTGCCACCTGGCAGGCGCAAGGGTCAGCTCTAACAGCTATAAATAGACACCCCGAGCCTTCACAAGGGCAGCAAAAGCATCAGCGGATGGTTCCTCTAAGAACTAGCTTCTCGAAGATGTCTTTGCTGGTAGGCCAAGACATCTTCGGGAGGCTAGGCCTAGAGATACGCATCCACGGACGAGCTCGGACACCTCCGGAAAGGATCTCGGATCTTGGGCTCCGAGGAGACTCCCGGAAGGAGGTGTATTCGGTTTTACCGGATAGATGGTCCGAGTAAGTGCTAACCGGAGTATCTATCTCGGTCTTGATCTTATGCAGGAGAGGCTCACGGGGGCAAGCAAGGAGATAATCGGCACGAGAGATCCCGGTAGGCCGTCAACGGTCTGTGGCAGGCTTTCCCGTCTGTTGCGGGGGAGAGTACCATTCCGCCTGACACGGAAGCATAGTCACCTCCCGCCTGACACGGAAGCATGGTCACCTCCCGCCTGACACGGGAGCACGTAAGGCGGTACGACAACGGTACGACAAGACACGACGTGCCTAGCCCGGCAATCCGGAAAAGGCTACCCGGGATGGGCAAAGACATGTCCTGTCTCTGACAGGGGTGTTGAGTGCCTTCGTGCATTTGTTCTTGTTTATTAGATCTTCCCTCTATCGTGCTGCTCTCGTTTCTAGTTCTTGGGAGATCTCGGTTACACAGGGATCCTCCCCGTGTGAGCTATTCAGCTCGCTATCCCTCCCCGGATCCACCAACGTCCATCGGCACCACACATTAGCCATCCTATGGCATCTGCCGTGACACCACCACGACATACTCTTTTCTAGTGACGCTTCCATAACTGCATCTTATGCATATACCTGTGATTTCGTTCTAACCTGCACTGTTTTGACAAGACATGGAGGCTAGTATTTGCGGACGCATTTATTTTAGTACATGCCTACCTATTTGAAGTCAAATCAAGAGACTCTGATCAGATGGATCGGCTACAAGACCAACTAGACATATTAATCAAGATGTGTAGCCCAGATGTGTGTAATTTCTGGAATATTTTCATTTTTAGACCATTTCGACATTTGGACCATAAATTGTAAATTTTAAACATCGTTTCTTAATTGAATAGCAATTTCAAATTTCACAGACGGGCCGGACGACCTACGGCCCATGGATCCAAAGTGCACGCAAAGTACTGCAGAAATAACCTCCCCAAATTCCCAAACCCTCCTCCACTCCCCACCCCATTCCGCAACCGCCCTCGCCGACCATGTCGCTGCTCGAGGACGACGAGGAGGAGGGCTTCCTCCTCGCGGTCGAGGCAGCGGAGGCCGCCGCGGCCGCCGCGGCCGCGCACTCCAAGCGCCCCCGCCTCTCGACGTCTCCGTCGCCGCCGACACCCGCCGCCTCCGAGGGGTCCTACCTGTCCGCGCTCAAGGGCAGCCACAGCTCCGCCTGGAAGCAGCAGCAGGAATCCCTGAACCTCGCGCACAAGCGTCCCGGCGGCGGCGGCTACAAGGCCCCAGGCGTCACGAGCGACCAGATCGCCAAGGGCGCGTGCTTCAAGTGCGGGGACACTAGCCACTGGGCGAGAGACTGCCCCCAATCCGTGCCGGCAAGCGTCGGCGGCTTCGGCAGCGGCGGAGGAGGAGGAGGAGGAGGCGGAACCGGTGGCGGCGGAGTCTACGTGGATTCGGAAGTGAAGGTGGAGGAGAAGGAGTGCCCCTGCGGCTCCGGGATCTGCCTCGTGCTCACGTCCAGCACGCCCAAAAACCCCGGCCGCAGGTTCTACAAGTGTCCCATGAGGGTGAGTGTCTGGCCCGAGTCTTAGATCGCGTCCATCGTCATGTTGCCGTGTGCAATTTGGAGAGTCGTTGCTTGCATTGCAATGCCCCATGCGGTCTTGTCTGCCATCCCATCTGGATGGCGGAGACTTGGACGGTGGTCCAGAACTGATGAATTGTTCCTTGCTCAGTGTTCGTGCGTTTTATAGCTAATATGAGGGTCTGAACCAAGAGTAAGGATCATCTAGAGATGTAACAATACTGTTTGTTGCACAAACAGACACATCAGCTCGGTGTGCATACATTCTAGATGATTCCTTGCAAAACCAAGTTCAATAGCATTTTGCGGTGTAGCTGATAGCTTTGCTATTGTCCATTTCAATGTTCTTAGAAACTGTTTTTGACTGTAGCATAGCTCGTTCTGAATGTTTGCTTCTCCCGCTATTGACTTCTAGCTCCACCACTCTGTAAAATGTTGCATTTAGCCTGGTGGCCATTTACTAAGAAATAAAACATGGTTGAGGACTTGAGGTACTATGATGCATATTATATCATGTAAGAATTTCATCATGCTGGTTGATCTTCCCAGTATCTTGATGCTCGTTGAGGTACTATGATGCATATTAAGAACTTTTCTATGTGTATTTTTTCCTTAGTGGCAATGTGAGTACTGAGTACTGACTATGATAAGACACTTTACTAGATCTGCATTAATCAATTTGTGGTTGTCTGGAAGGATGAGATTGTTACTTGTTAGCAGCAGGCACTTAACTTTTGTATGGTTTGCATCAATAGTGTTGTCATGCCTCAGTTCTTAGCAGGTGCTTGACTTGCTGAGTGCTTAAGACACATTCGTATTTAACTGGGTCTATAAACATAATTTTTTCTTAGCTTCATTTTGATTGTCACCCCCTGTATTTTTTAGTTGTTAACTTGCATAATTTGACTCGTATATTATTAGGTTGTTGCTTACAAGTTCAATAACAAATGATGTTTGCAATGCCAGGCCTCTTTGTAGTCTATCGGTGTAGCCTTGAGTGCTACTGTCCATTATCTTGGCATTATATTCAAGTATTATTTCCTGTATTCTTTTATTTTGGTCTGGTGTTTATCTATGCCATATGCATTTTTGTTTCAAGCAACAACGTTATATGTAATATACCAGTCATCATTGTTAGAGCTAAATCACTTTGCTTCTTCCAGACTTCCAGTAAGGTTATGATTCACACACTCACCTCACTCTCTTATACAGTCACACCAGATTATATGCTCTATATGTCTTCTCAATATAGCACACCACTTACAACGGAAGGAGGGACTGCTTCACAGACCGACTATGTATTAGCTGTGTATTGGCTGGCATTTTTACCCATTAAACATGACAACTTTACAGCTAGTGGTCAACTTCAAATTTGCTTCAACTACTATATCTTACCAGCATGTACTCCCTCAGTTCCATATTTGATGACTTCCATTTGTCTAAAAGTGGATGTATCTAGACTTGTAACATGTCTAGATACATTCAATTTTGTACAAATGCAAGTCATCTAATTTGGAATGGAGAATAGCTATCTATAGACCTACCAAAAACTTCATGCATAGATATGACAAGGTTAGTTCTAACAATAGTCTGATATCTGACTAAATATTTATTCCTGTATTCGTCCTTCTTGATGGGTGATTCCAAAAACCATGAATCCGGCCTGGCTACCCCCTGCCGACCCCATATTTCTACCTTTAGGTAACTGCCGCCTAGCAGTTGTATTGGGGCATTTTCACTGACACCGCTGTGCCGCGCTATAGTATCCATGTTGCTGCTTGTTGTACATTGTTACTGTTTTGCTCTTGAAAATAATTTATCAGTTTTTTTTTAAATTTAAAACAAGTTATCAGTTAATTAACCTATCAAAGAAAAGTAAAAAAAAAATACAAGATTAAAGCAGTCACCTGATGCAAAGAACTTAGTCTTAACATACCAAAGAAGTCCTGATGCATGAAACTGAATTGGAACATTAGATTTACATCATACTTGAGAAACCTTTGGAAAAATCCGTAAATCGAGCATCTTGCTTGAGTTTCCTTTGGCCAAATTTGCATTCATGCATGTGTATTGTGTAGTGTAAGCCTGTTGCTCCATAGTCCATATCCAATCCACTATTTCTTATGTTTCTATGCATTCTCCTTCAACTCATTGTCATGTTGCAATTTTTTTAACTTGAGCTCAGAAAGAATGTACAAACTATCGATTGTCCATTTTATGTGGCTGATGTATATGCACATTGGGTTAACCCAAGCACCATAGCGAAGAAAGAAGGCTGGCTGAGTTGCATCTTATTGACCTTTTAGAAGTTAGTTTTGGAAAGGTGGTTGGTGTTGTGCATCTTAAACTTTTCTTCTATGTAACTTTTTCTGGGTGGCACACAATGTGAATCTGATAGGAAGCTTTACCAGATCTGTTTATTCATTTTGTAGTGGCCTGGTAGGATGAGATTTTTAGCAGCAGTCACTTAACTTGTGTGTATGTTGCATCAGTAGTGTTGTCATGTCTACTTTCTTAGGAGGTGCTTGATGGACTTGCTGGACGCTTCTTTAAATTAGGCACATTATATCCTTAATTCCTTAGCTAGGTCTGTTAATGTATAAACATAATTACTTCTTAGCTTCATTTTGGTCGTGTCATCCTGTCAAATGTGACTTGAATATTATTTGGTTGTTGCTTACAAGAATACAAGTTCAACAACAAATGATGTTTATGATGCCAGGCCTGTTTTATGTGGTGTATCCGTGTGGCCTTGGGTGCTATCATCTAAGTATTATCTTACCATAATATTCAAGTTTTTGCTGTATTGTTTTATTTTGCACAAGTTAGATGCATTTTTTCAAGCAACACATGTATTATACCAGTTATCATCTGACATGCTTACAAAAAAATGTTATCATGTAATAAAATAAAAATGTTCGTTTATAGTCACCAACTTGATGCAAATAGCTAAGTCTTACCATACCAATGAAGTCCTGATGCGTGAAACTTCTGTTGAGTTGGAACATTATATGCATATCATACTTGAGAAATCGTTGAGTAAGTGCATGAAGCGAGCATGTTGCTTGAGTTTCCTTTGGCCAAATCTGCATTCATGTATGTGTAATATATGCCTGTTGCTTCCGTAATCCGTATCCAACGTCCACCATTTGTGATGCTGTTACGCGCGCTCCTTCAAACTCATCATTATCATGTTGCAAATGTTTAACTTGATCTCTGAAAGAATGTGCAAACCACCGAAGAGCCATTTTATGCTGGCTGATCTATTATGCACATGCAAGCACATTGGATTAATCCAAACTGGATCCATTCCATAGTCAAGAAAGAAGGCTGTTTCGTTTCTCCTTTTGCATTACCTGTTTTAATTTGTATGTTGTGCTGATGTTGTTTTTTGCTACCATCAGGACAATGGAGGCTGCAATTTCTTTGAGTGGTGCGATGCTCCACCTTCAGGCCTTGCTAATGCTCGCAGCAACACATGCTTTCAGTCAGATGCGTCGGTTGTGAATATGCCTTGCTCCTGTGGTGCTGGAACATGCTTAATTCTCACTACAAAGACTGGAATTAATGTTGGGAGGCAGTTCTATCGCTGCCCTGCTCAGGTTTGTTCATCTCGAAACCTTTACCCTGGGCCTAATTTTACTTGTATCTTGTTTTCTTTGCTGGGTGCGTAATGTTTGACTGTAACTGCGTTGTGCTGCCGACAATGCTGTGCTGAAAATTTAGTGTCCATGCTTTTATCTAATGCAACGTGTTGATTTTTTAATATCGATTTACACTGAACATTGATGGTCGCTTCCCCTTGCAATGTGTTGATATACCTACGGAAGCATATCATCAACGTAGGCAACTAGGCTGGTCACCTACTAAAGAAGATACACCCATATCAATTCCTACATATGGAAGTTGCTGTGTTGAGTTGGATAGTAACTTGTGCATGTGTAACTTTTTATCTTGTGGTCATGATTCACGACTATCATATTATCCGCATATTCTATGTTATTCCGATAGTAGACATTGTGCAAACAGACATTGACAGCATGATAGTCACAGTCGCGGGTGTATTTATGAGTTAAGATTTTGTTGGCAGCAGAACAGCTTCAAGTTTTATGTGGTCGCTTTGTATCTTGGTACCTTTTTTTGCTCTTATGGCTGAGCAACTAGCTAGGTCACTCTAGTGTCAGTTCGGATCTAGACCAGATTGCCTGATTAAAACAAGTAATCTTGATAACAACAAAGTGGTTTCTATACCATCAAATTGGTCCGATATCATGTAGCCTGATGCGCATGGCCAACGTGTTTCATATCATTTTATCCGTAATATTCTTTCCACTGACTGTCAATTGGCAGTTAAGTAAAGATCCTGGTTCTTTTTTTTGTCCGTGTAACAAAGTAATAGTAGTACTATATACTAGCAAACAATACCAACATGCGCTTGTTGCCTAGTAGCTGATTATTCTATTGTCATGATTCTAAATGTACTCCAAATAATTCTATTGGCAAAATAAAATCTGCTTTACTAGATATTATGGGAGTTCCTATATGCAGTAGATCCTTTTGTGGTAGTGGAGCATGTTTGCTATCTGCATCTTTCTGGATAGCAACTGATGATAGGATGCCATCACCTATATTTTTTGTTAGGCCATGATATTCCTTGTTTCTTTTCCTTTATTTTCATATCATTGTATCACTTTTTTGTAACTTGGGCATTTTATGTCGGTGTTGGACTGGGACAAATCTTTCAGGGAGGTAGCTCTTGTGGCTTTTTCAAATGGTGTGACGATCAACAACAGCCTAGGACAGCTGCTCCGCCGCAAGCCGCTCCACCGCTGTATCAAACCGGTGTTACCTCCACCAACCAAAACATTGGCAAGAGCTCTTCGGGCTGCTTCAAATGCGGGCAAGAGAACCATTGGGCGAAGGACTGCCCAAATCAATCTTCAGATCCTTATTCTGACAAAGGTGGGAGAACATTAACTCCGGCAACCTCATCTGATGGGTGTTTCAAGTGTGGTAAGGCTGGTCACTGGTCCCGTGATTGCCCTGTTGCAAACTGTGGTGGTGGTGGTGGTGCCGTCGCCAGCCAGGCCAAGTCCTCCTCCCCTACTTTGGGCGCATGGAACAGCAGGCGATACTGACAGCAGCTGCCCCTGTGACTGTGAACTCAATTGAACTGACACGGACATGCTGTACGAAACTTGGACAGATGACCCTCGCCACTTGTTGCCTAGGTACGCCATGCCACTTGCAGAACCTGCTTGCTTGCTGCTTCCAGTTGAGCAATAAGTAGGATTTACTTTTGATATGGAGTATATATCTTGAGCCTATCCTGGTTGCTTTGTCTCAGGCTATACTACTATCTGCTTTAGGCATTTCCACTTTTGTAAACAAGAGAAAGCGACTCTTTATGTTCATCAGCATGCCCTTGCTGTTCAATACCAACTCCTCTGCTTGTGCTGCTGTTCCAGTTATTGGTAGTACAGAACTAGTATTACTCTTGGTAGGTTTTACATTTGTGGTGTGCTAGATTAGATGGGATAATACTACTATTTATAGTTAGACCCTGGACCTGTACTCTACTACTGTGTAGTAGTACTGAATGCTCCTAGTTGTAAATACAATACAGTCCCCACCTATGACAAGACTCACTCATAAACATGAAACAGCTATACAATTATAGATAGGGACAATTGTTCCCCTGTGTTGAAGAACTTATTACTCACACCCACTGTTCCATACCTCAGGACCCAGCTAGTATTAAAAGGATAGGAACAAATTAAGGCTGGCCAATCAATTCCCCACCCTAGAGAATAGAGTTCTATCCACAGTGGCTGCACATGGTTCATATGATCTTCGGGAGGGAAGGGGGAAAGGAATCTCATGTGTATGGATGTTAGTAAATCAGGAGCGGTATACAGGAGTAGTAACCCCGTCAGTCCTTTCATGGGCCGTGTGGTCCGTAGCGGCTCCACGCCACGCCAGTTGAGACGAACTGCAGTAATGGTTGGCGCCATTACATGTGCTTGTTGTTGGCCACTGATGAAAGCTTTGATTAGTCTGTCCAGTAGTAGTACCTGACACTAGAGGTCGGTTTCCCGCAGCGATCTCGCGGTCCCCCTGGGGGGGCTGGGCTAGATCTGAGAATTGAGATGCCCCCATCCACTACAAAACCCAAACCAACCTTACTGGGAAAGATTTGCTGTTTTATTTGTTCGCTGTCCATTCGGTCGGCCTTGGCCCCTCCCTTTTAGCTGTTTGTTGTTACGTGCACTCGGTCTGTTTTGACACGAGCATGTCTCGTCTATCGCTAAATAGTCAATGCTTCTCTTCTCTTCTGTTGGTAGAGCTCCCTGAAGAAAAGTCCTGTAGTAGTACACTACTAGTAGTGGAGTTGCATATTTTTTTTCTTTTCTTTCTTTTCTTTTAAGAGTAGAGTAATGGGACTAGAATGTTTCCTGGTCTCCAGGAGTATTTAATCTTCAGTTGCTTCCAGGATCATTATGTGGTACATGTACGTCGACAGTCAAGTTTGGCGTAGTGGTAAAAATAATCTTGCTTTCAGAGATGTCTCGCTGACAGTCCAGCTGCAACAGTGAGCAAGAACCTAGGGCACGTGAAACGCACGTGAAGTGACGGTGTTCCCGTTCTCCTTCAACCCCGTGATGACCGTTCACCAGTGTTTCAGAGCAACAGAGCAAGTACTATATCCAGTATCGCTTGGAGTAGAAAGAAAGAGAAGACTTATCCTGTGCTGTGCCTTTGTTGAAACTAGAACTAAATCATCATGGTTATCCAGGAAGCTGCTCTCCCGGCCTGTACTACGGGACAAGGCTCCCGGTGGACACAACTGCCAACGACGCTGCCTTCCCACCATAGCATTTTACCCCATGGCATCCACCTAGCAAAGCCAAGAAGAGTTCTGGGTGGCCTATGTCCAAAGCAGCAGGCACCACCGCCTTGTCGCCGTCCTCCGTCCCCGCTACGCTGCAACACAGCCCACGCCCCCCATGGCCGGCGAGGAGAGGAGAGGAGAGGACCACCAAGAATGCTGGAACTAGAGCGAGAGGAGAGGAGAGTGGACCACACGGAACTGGAGGACGAGGCCATAAACTCGGCTGCCCCACCTCGCCCGCCCGTCCCTCTCAGCTCGCCAACTAGCTCGGTACCATCCATCCAGTTCAGTTCCCTCTGCGCACCACGCCCAGCCCACATCCCACATCCGCCGCCGACGTGTTGCTCCCCCGTTGGCCAATACCACCACCACTAGCAACGCCACCACACGCACAGCTCTCCAACTCACCACATCATTCCTTCAGCTCCGTCCATGGTGGTGAGCTCGCTCGGTGGCGCTGCGCTGTGCGTCTCTCTCTCTCTCGCCACAGCTCCTACACACCAGTACAGTACTAGACCGGGCCGGGACTGTACCGCGCTGTCCTCTTCTGCCTCCGCCTCCGTCCATGGCGCGTTTACTTGCCTAGTGCTCGGGGCATCCACTGTGCGCGCGCGGGGCCCAACGGTGGTGCCACGAGTGATCAACTCATCATGCCACGTTTCTACTAGTGGCAGTGTAGAATTGTTCCCTATATGCACCTGGACTATGCTCGATGATATATGCCCATGTTCCGATGTCCATCATATGTACGTATACGGGCGAGGTAGCATTTTCCACTTCTTCTTTTCCTCCAGCCTGATGAGGTAACTCGTTAGTTCCCCTCGTCGTGCTGATTGGTTCCTACGTCCGCGTCACTGGTCTTTTCGAACCCCCTCCTCCTCCTCCTCCTCTTCCTCCACCAGCTTTTCCTCTCAAACAAGCACAATTTTCACCTTTTCCACCAGCTTTTCTTCTCAAAACTAACAGGGTTTCACCTTTTTTCCACCAGCTGACCTTCTTTTGATCCGTAGGGGCAAGCCTTGTCAAATCAAATCGAGAGCAAGGAAGATTCTTCTTTCATCTCATTTCATTTCATTTCACCAGCAAATACAGTTCTTCCGTAACACCGAAACAGTTGCTGAATCCGGGATAAACAACAAAAGGGTTGGGATATTTTCACTTGAGTTTTATTTTATATAAACACGTACGTCCTCTCCTGGCGGATGAAATCGACGGACGGACGCGTCGCTGTTTGGACAAAAGCGCTGAGGTGGACGTGACAGCGCGGCAGATCCAAACCAGATCTCACGTTTGAGACCATGTCGACCGCTAGCTGCCCTAGCTTATTTTTTTCTTTCTTCTGTCGCGGTTTGAGGAGCTGTGACTGTGAGATAAGTACTACTTTACTACTCTCATTATAGTTTATAATAATGGTTAAAACATGTGGCCATCGCTGTTTCAAGGGTGGCAAAAGTACTCGTAGTGTAGTGCTCTGGTATCGTCGGCACTTAAAACTTAAACTATACCGGATGTTTTGGTTCTTCTCCAGAAGTGGAAAGCGGCACATGATCCTACTGCTGCTGCTGCTGAATGAATATTGATACTTTGTCAGCCATGTTCTGCAACAGATAAAGATTAATATGGTATATGCTTTACCAACCAACTGATTGTTTGCTTCTGTTTGGGGAGATAAACCTACTACTTCTACTAAAGCTAGCTCCTCGGTTTTCTGTGAGTTTTCATGTATGTCTAGTCTAGTCTTTCACCAACTAGCCCAAGGAAAATCGGTGAGCCAAGTCATTGTTTCTGAGTTTCTGCTTGAGGCCGCCTCCGCACGCTGCCTCCTCCTTCTCCCGCGGCGCTCGACCTCCTCTTGCTCGAAGCCTCTGCCGCGTGCCGCCTCATCTCTGATTGGAGCACCGGCACATCCTCGATTGGAGCTCGTGCTCGCCTTCTTCTACCCCCCTGCACCGCCGCTGCTCCCCGAATCGAGGTGGTGAACCACCTAGCTCGGTAGCTCCGTCTACCGATGGCAATGGGTACCCATTACCCACATACCCGGTGGGTTTTTACCCGTTAGGGTGAGGGTATGGGATAAAATCTTTACCCATGGGTAAGTGAATGGTAAAAAATATGCACCCGTTGGGTACTGTGGGTGCGGGTATGGTAGATCAAAACCCATACCCGCGTACCCACCTACCCGGTATATCGCACATTTGAGTCCATAAATTATGCATTGTGTAATTCTGAAAAATAAAAAATCCCACCGACCCAGGCACCCAGTTCTAGAATTATCTTTCTCATTGACTTAAGGATGGACTGCTCGTATACCCAACTCAGCTATAAACACTGACAGCTGACCTTGAGGTTGCCGCTTCATTTCCTCTTCCGAACCTCTCTTCTCATCAAATAGCAGCGATGAGATTTCGCATTGTCCCTCCCCATCCCTCGCCATGGAGTCCGACGCAGGCGAGCTCCGCGTGGGTGACGTCCAGCTGCAGCAGGAGGAGATGGAGCACGACATATGCACCTTATGTAGTTATGTTGGATAAAATTTATTTTCGAATTACATACTGTTGTTATTTTCATATATGTAATACATAGTATATATATCATGTTGAGTTTTTTTGGTGGGTTTACCCGTGGGTTTTTAGTACCCACGTGGGTGCGGGTGCGGGTGTGGTTAAAATTTGAGTACATGGGTGCGGGTTTGGTTGAGCCCTACCCACACCCAATGGGTGCGGGTGCCATCTGGAGCTCCGTCGCCCTTCGCCATTAATGCAACTTATCTCCTCGGCCGTCACCAATCGTCGTCGTCGCTGACATACCTCTGGTGACCTAAATTGGGGGGTGCCGCCTCTAAAATTCTCACATTGGAAGTATGGGGATGTAGCGCGACATAACTGAAGTATAGGGGTGTCTGTACGTGCGTGTTTATAAGAATGTACTGTGTTTCTAAAAAAAAAAGAATTTCGGTTTAGAAGTTTATTGCAAATAGCTAGATCCCGGCATTATTTTCATCGTAAAATGTTTTCACGGATTGTCGATTCTGATCGTTTCAAAAGACGAGCTTCATGCACTAGTTCAGTAGCCCCACAGCTCCAAATATCGGTCGACACGAACGCTTTGCTCACCCTCACCGTCTCTGACTTTTCGCCGTGTGGCTGGCCGGATCGACCTCTCCCGGCCGGCTGTTTGCACTCGCAAGTTGCTGGCTGCAAACTCCTGTGCCCTGTCGCGGCGCTCTTGTAGCTGGATAGATAGATCAGTAAACTCAAACTCTTCTCTCTCCACGCGTGAATGAATCAGTCTACTGCTCACATGACCTAGGCCAACCGAGCTGAGCTGAGTGAGCTCGTCCAGTGGCACGCCACCGTGTGGCCGCGGCCTGCCTACCCCAGCCGGCCAATCCGCGTCCGGCGAAGGGCTCCGCCTGTCAGAGGCCGCCGACGCCGCGACAACGCCGGGCATATGTTCGCGTCACCGCCGCAGACTATACCCAACGGAGAACGTACCAGTGGAACTGCTCGCTTCCTGCTCGGTCCACTCGTGTCGAGTGTAAACAATGGAAATATCCCCACTTTATTTCTATATTTTAGATTATCATCCTAGTCCTTGTATTACTATCATCTAGGCCTGGGCGTTTCATTTTTTTTACTAAGAGCATCTCCACCCGTAACCCCTCCAAAGACCAGACAGAGACGTCGACAACGCGCTTGGGGGCCGACACTCAAAACACCGACAGTTTGGAGGTCGCTCCCCGCACCGGCACCCCCAATGATTTGACCTCCAACGATCGTGTCGTGGATCAATGGGTTAAAATTTGTCGTCCTGGGTTCGAGTCTCGACCCAGGCGCTGCTTGCAACTCCTTTTCTTCTATAAAAGTAAGCCCGGGGTGCTAGTGCCCTTGGGTCTCGTTTTTTTTTCGGGTTAAAATTTGTATGGATGTGAAGCCAAATAAATTTTAATTTATTACAACAAATTGAATATAAATAGTTTATTACGATACAATGTTTAAATATAAAAATGGAAACTCAAACCAGAGGTGAGATTTGAGGTGCATTTGTACCTCTGAGAGCCCACATATGCTGGATGAGATGTGCCTGCAGTTGATCGTGTACCGTTCTATCGCAGATGGATTCATGCATAAGCAGTAAAGTACCGAAATCAGCCTCAGCTAGAGGGCTCATGTATTCATAACATAACGGATCAGCCACCGGTGCATCAGGCTCACTCTTGATGATAATATTATGCATGATCACGCAAAGTAACATCACCTCCCACATCTAACCAAGTGAGAGCAAGGTATCTGACAATCGCTAAGCGAGCTTGGGGGACGCCGAAAGCTCGCTGACATCCTTCTTGATACTATTATGGCACTTGGCGAACCACGCATTTGCATCGCTAGCCAGGTTAGGAATTGTCTTCATGAAGGTGGCTCAAGGAGGAGAAATATCATCGGCTAGGTAGTAGCCTTTGGTGTATACATACCCGTTGACCATAAAGTTCACCTCCGGGGCTTAGCCCTATGCAAGTCTGCCGAACACTGGAGATCGCTTCAGCATTTTGAGCTCATTGTGAGATCCAGCCATGCTAAAAAAGGCATGTCAAATCCACAAGTCCTGAACAACCACAACCTTTAAGATCACACTGCAACCCTTGTACATGTCTTGCCAACCAAATGAGTAATTCTTCCATCCCAATACATGCAGTTGATGCTTGGATACATGCAGTCGATGCTCCCAAGCATCCTGTGAAATTCTCTAGCTGCGTTCTTTACCGTATACGAGCCGTGTCTTCTTCATTTGGTGCCCTCAGGTATGTTGGACCAAATCTGCGCCCCACCATAGCACGACAAAACTTGTAGACACACTCCCGAGTTGTGGACTCGGCCATGGGTAGATAGTCATCCTGTGTATCCGGTGAAACACCATACATCAAAGGGTAGTCGTGCTCTTCTAAATAGAGGTGAAACCAAAAAGACCAGTGCAGTCCCTCTTACACATGAAATACAGATCACACTCCCGCACTCCAAAAACAATTTTCAAGAACAACCCCTTCTTCATCTTGAATCGGCGGCGGAAAATAGCCGGGTCATGGGCCCCTTCATGGAAATTATCCATATGTAACAAGAGTGCACCGGGCATCATTTGACGATCTCAGTTCTTTTTCTCCCCCTTCCATAACTCTCCCTGAGGAGGTCGGTTCGCGACATATAGAGGGTGCCGCCGATGAGCATGATGTTCTCAACCTCTTCAGCCCATGCGTCGGTCTCCTCTTGAAGGAGTTGTGCCATCATAAGCTCATTCTCCTATCCATCTGCGCATACACGCGATAATTTTCAGTCGACCAAACCAAAGCAAACAAAGATTTTCACCGATGGCCAAAGTTGTTTACCTTGGCAAAACGTCAAACACGTTGCGTGCGCGGCGAGTTGGTGATGCCGCCTAGCTCGCGAGTGCTCACAAGGACAATCCCACTGCCGGTGGTACTCGCGGAGTGCTCACGAGGGCGCCTACAGGTCGGTGCAGTCGCATGTCGTCCTCCAAAACCCGTCCACGACGACGCCAATCGACGATGACAATATGGGGGAAGAACTGGACGGAGGTGGCCAACTACGGCTGGGAGATGGCCGACAACGACAACGATTTGCGAGGTGGAGGGAGGAATCCAAAGCACGGGGGCGGCTCAGGGTGAAGGGGTGGGAGGTAAGAAGATTTGTGCCACTGTCAAGGGGGCCTGCTCGGTATTTCCACCGTGACGGCACGTCACCGGCAATTGCCGGATCTGGGTAGGTAGTGGCAAACAAATTGAAGGGCAGCCCAATCTACCAGCAACGGTTAGGGCGCCCTGATGTTGGTCGAGTTTTTTGCCCCCGGCCGGTTTGGGGGCTCCCGATGTAGACCCTCTAAACTTAGTGTGAAGAATATATTTGTGAAAGAAATGACTTCGACACCTAAATAATATCTTTTTTTTTGTTACACAGAGCATATATGCATATGAGAGACTTTTTTTTTAGTCAGGTTGTAGTAGCCTTGAGACTTGACTCATGCATGAAAGAGGAAAAGAAAAACATGCTATCTCAGCTCACTGATTGCTTCACTGGAGCCCCTCCATCCAAACTGGTACTCCTTCCTTGTGCATTGCCATATATAGAAGGAAAAAGAATGCCTCCTCTTTCTCCTGAGCCAAACCCATACTACTCCAGTCCACTCTCCTCTCTGCTGCCTCCTTTGTGGATATCATCATATCCTTTCCTGCGCCGTTTCTTTAATATTCTTCCTTCACCTCGCGGTGCCGCCGCAGCGCCGCCGCCACATGGACTCGTCTCCTCCACTGCCGTCCAAGGCCGACCTCTCGCTCACCCTGGCGCCGGCCCTCGGCGGCGGCGGAGGCGCGGGAGAGGCGGAGTCCGAGCAGGAGCAGGGGTGCGCCGACGGCAAGGACGTGCGGCTCTTCCCCTGCCTCTTCTGCAACAAGAAGTTCCTCAAGTCGCAGGCGCTGGGCGGCCACCAGAACGCGCACAAGAAGGAGCGCAGCATCGGCTGGAACCCCTACTTCTACATGCCCTCCACCTCCCCGCACAATGCCGCGCCGCCCTCCTCCGGCGCCTACGGCGGCGGCGTTGCCGTGGGTTCTTCCACCGCGTCCCCGGTCTACGGCGTAGCGGCGGGCGCTGGCGGAGCGGGCCTCCCGGCGCACGCGTACACGACGACGACGATGAGCGGTCGCGCCTACGCGGCGCTGCCGACCACCTTCCCCATCGCCTCCCACAGCAGCTCCTCCAACATGGTCGGCTCCGACCGGCTCCTCCAGCACTACTACGCGCCGCCACCGCCGCCGCCGCCCGAGGGCGCCTCGGCCGAGCTGTACGCGAGTGGCGGCCAGCAGCACCATGCGTCGTCCCGCTTCGCGGCGCACAACCCGCAGCTGTACTCGAGCGCCACGGCCAGCAGCGGGCGCGCGATGATGAGCGGCGCGGACCAGCCGGGCGCCGGGCGCGACGAGCTCATCGACATGCTCAACTGGAGGCGGGGCTGCCACGGCCCCACGGCCTCCGCGGCCGCCACCACCCCCTCGCCCGCCAGCACCACCACCACCTTCAACTCCGGCAGCAACGACGAGGAGCTCGACCTCAACTTGAGCCTATGATAGTCCAAGAAGACTCTCCAAGGTCGAGCCGTCGCCACGTACCTTGATCTACTCTACTCTCCTCCTCCTAGCTTCCTTCCCAGCCAGCTAGTAGCTGTGTACGTGCTACCCATCATCACGACGACGGACGCCGGCCTCGATTAGCTCCTCAACTAGGGATGTTAATTAATCAATTCCTCGAACGATCCCCAGTCAGTCAGTCTCCTGTATGTTAATGCTAGTGACTCCCTGTAATCTCCATCGTAATTTTCCTCCCTCCCATGCATGTTCGTTCATCATCTTCTTCCTTTTGTTTTCTCAACGCCGCCGGACCTCCGGTTCTTGGTTGAAGTTCTTGGTGGTGGCGGCAACTATGCCGGATCGAATGTAGGACGGGACCAGGGCACGTGATGCCGTCGAGCGTATGGATTCGTTGGTCAGTTGTGCGGGCGAGCCGATGCCGGTGCCGGTGCCGGTCGACATGCATGGTTGTCCGTTCGTGTTAATGTTTTCGCGGCCGCATCTGCCTATCAATCTATCTTGGATTTGGTGCTCTCCTTTTCTTTTTCTATTGCTTGCCTTTGTTTAAGCTGCACCGGCTCGGATCCCCTGTTCGTCTTCTCAC
Organism: Poa annua; assembly: GCA_026929855.1. NCBI lineage: Eukaryota > Viridiplantae > Streptophyta > Magnoliopsida > Poales > Poaceae > Poa > Poa annua. The sequence continues at coordinate 16,102,463 of CM049427.1, forward strand.
CGTGGAAACTTGAGCGCTTATCGTCGTCGTCGTCGGAGGAGAATCGTCCGACCGATCGAGTCAGGGGGGGTCACTCACGCACGCACCCACGGGACAAACCGGTGCCCGCCGGCCCAATCGCCGGCGTCGCCATCGCAGCGAGATTCGTCGCTGTAGATGTGCATCCGGCACTGCGCAACTGTGCCGCCGGGAGGTCGATCGAGGGTCCACCGCCGACAGGCGACGGGCGGAGCGACCCTTGGGTGCATCCACCGGCCAGCCGGGACGGGTGGGCGGGCGTCCGTACGGGCGGGGGACGGCGACAGTGGCGGAGCCCGACGGACGGCTGCTCTTTTTTTGGCTCTGTTCCATGGCCGGTCTAGTCTGTCGCCGTCCGTCGCGCTCGCGCATCAGTCGCGTGCTGCGCTGCCCTACCGGAACTGACAGTGGCCGTGGTGCAAACCAGAGCGTCGGTCGAAAAGGAGAATCATTCCCAGGTCCAGGGTAATTCGAATGCATCACTGTAAAATGTGGTGCATCAAATGATGTTTCAGGGCTCATGACATACAGTGATCTCGTTTTAAAGCAGATCAAACTATTATTTTTTAATTTCAAAAATATTACTCCATCACCGATTAGAAAAACATGAATAATATGATTTAGATCCATCACTTAGGGCCCGTCTGGTATCAAAATATTGTTGAAGTATTCTAAGGATAGCATTTTTTTTACCAAATATTAAAGGTATTTGGATGCAAATAATATGGTTTCAAAGCTGGAGTATTCCCACCAAAACTGTTTTTTTCTCGTTTAAAAAACTTTGACCTTGACCTCTTTTATCTGAAAACCTTTGGTCGAAGAGGTGCAAAACAACATGAAAAAAGCATGTGTCATCATGTTTAATCTTCATCGCAAAAACAACATTTCATTTATTTCCATTCCACACCTCACAGAATGATCATGGTTGAGCTTAATTTTTTTTACATGGACATCATTGTCTGGATAAGCCTCCTAATTAAACGACATCGCTCCAGTCTACACGCCCGTATAGCCTTCTCATCATACACAACTATTTTTCTCTCCCCCTCAACTCGCAAAAGTGCTCCTCCATAGCACGTGGCCGCTGCAACTAAAGCCCGCTGCAACTAAAGCCCACCGCCACGACTTCGATGTGAACGTTTTTCAGTGTCATCTCGGGCAACAAGTGAGTTTAAGGGAAATGGATCCATACACATTGGATTTGACCATGACGAGGTTCCGAAAAATCGGATTCCATGGTAAGCACAAGGTCATTATATTTCACATCTTCAATATGTTGCATCCGTATTTTTCACATGGTGCACACTCGTATTTTTCATCCGAGGTCGCTGTGCAGCACCAGCTTCGGGGACTAGTGTCGGGGGGCTGCCCCCCGGGTAGGGGCAGATCCCGGAATAACTCAGCAGTATGCCAACAGTACTTGACCTTTGGCGAGAGCAAGGGACACCCCCTGGTGTGCTGAAAGGGGCAGCTTGACCCTTGAGCGTCGGAAGAGTGCAAAGTGCCACCTGGCAGGCGCAAGGGTCAGCTCTAACAGCTATAAATAGACACCCCGAGCCTTCACAAGGGCAGCAAAAGCATCAGCGGATGGTTCCTCTAAGAACTAGCTTCTCGAAGATGTCTTTGCTGGTAGGCCAAGACATCTTCGGGAGGCTAGGCCTAGAGATACGCATCCACGGACGAGCTCGGACACCTCCGGAAAGGATCTCGGATCTTGGGCTCCGAGGAGACTCCCGGAAGGAGGTGTATTCGGTTTTACCGGATAGATGGTCCGAGTAAGTGCTAACCGGAGTATCTATCTCGGTCTTGATCTTATGCAGGAGAGGCTCACGGGGGCAAGCAAGGAGATAATCGGCACGAGAGATCCCGGTAGGCCGTCAACGGTCTGTGGCAGGCTTTCCCGTCTGTTGCGGGGGAGAGTACCATTCCGCCTGACACGGAAGCATAGTCACCTCCCGCCTGACACGGAAGCATGGTCACCTCCCGCCTGACACGGGAGCACGTAAGGCGGTACGACAACGGTACGACAAGACACGACGTGCCTAGCCCGACAATCCGGAAAAGGCTACCCGGGATGGGCAAAGACATGTCCTGTCTCTGACAGGGGTGTTGAGTGCCTTCGTGCATTTGTTCTTGTTTATTAGATCTTCCCTCTATCGTGCTGCTCTCGTTTCTAGTTCTTGGGAGATCTCGGTTACACCGGGATCCTCCCCGTGTGAGCTATTCAGCTCGCTATCCCTCCCCGGATCCACCAACGTCCATCGGCCCCACACATTAGCCATCCTATGGCATCTGCCGTGACACCACCACGACATACTCTTTTCTAGTGACGCTTCCATAACTGAATCTTATGCATATACCTGTGATTTCGTTCTAACCTGCACTGTTTTGACAAGACATGGAGGCTAGTATTTGCGGACGCATTTATTTTAGTACATGCCTACCTATTTGAAGTCAAATCAAGAGACTCTGATCAGATGGATCGGCTACAAGACCAACTAGACATATTAATCAAGATGTGTAGCCCAGATGTGTGTAATTTCTGGAATATTTTCATTTTTAGACCATTTCGACATTTGGACCATAAATTGTAAATTTTAAACATCGTTTCTTAATTGAATAGCAATTTCAAATTTCACAGACGGGCCGGACGACCTACGGCCCATGGATCCAAAGTGCACGCAAAGTACTGCAGAAATAACCTCCCCAAATTCCCAAACCCTCCTCCACTCCCCACCCCATTCCGCAACCGCCCTCGCCGACCATGTCGCTGCTCGAGGACGACGAGGAGGAGGGCTTCCTCCTCGCGGTCGAGGCAGCGGAGGCCGCCGCGGCCGCGCACTCCAAGCCTTTGTACGTTTGACCATTTCATGCGGATTTGCTACAGTGAATGAGGATTTGCCTCATATTCATTATATTTCACCGCGTATGTGTTTTTGAAACGGTATAATGCGTCTTTTGTATGTTCTAACTCAGTACGGATGAACTGTTGTAACAATGTTGCAGTAGTACAATTTGTTCGTTGCGTGGGCGGGGTTTATGCTGCAAGGACCAAACTACGTAGATTTTGATTTATGATGATTTGACGGCTAGGCAGGGGCACAATAGGGAGATCCCATCGTCCGATTGATACCTAGTCCCCGTTTGGAACACATGAAGTAATAACATAGAAATAGGAAAAACATAAAAATTGAGGTGTCATGTTTCCTAAATTCCTATAGAACCGAAAACATAGGAAATTTTCCAAAGTGTCGCTAGGATGTCATGTAGGAAAAACACGAAAATTGTAGTCATAGAAAGATTAAAACATGAGTGTGAGACCTCATATTTGTTTCCCTCCAAAATTTCTATGAAATAGCCTATCTCATCGGAATTGCAAAGGAATTCATTTCATATTCCTTTGTTCGAAACAATAACATAGGAAATTTTCCCGTGAGATTTCTATCCTACATAATTGCTAGTATGAAATTCCTTTGTTTCAAGTGGGGTGTTCTCGTATTGTTTCTGGTCTCATTGTACAAATCTATGAGAATAACTTCCTCTATATCTTTCGTGTTATACTACGTGTTAAGCACGTACGAGTCAAGTGTTGTGGCCAGTATCCTTGTAGATCGATATACCAGAGAAACAGTTGAGGAGGATGCAAGAACAACATAGTGCTCCGTCCCGACCGACCCAGCAGGCCAGCACTCGCACGTACGTTGGCCGGCCGTTAAGATGGTCGTGTAGCCTGCCTGTTTGAACTTTGGCGGTAGCCACTAGCCACATAAAGGTACGGCGTATATATATGTCGACATGCACAGATGCCCGGCGCAGATCGGCATTGCTAACTGTAAACGCAGAAGATAATGGCCGGCCGGTGCGGACATGGATAGATAGATACGCCATCCCTCCTGCTACCGCAGTAGTTTTGGTTTGGTTGCTCCGGTGGTCCGTCCGCCGAGCTGCGCAGGCAGTTGGCAGACGGCGACAGACACAGGGTGGCCGATCGACGAGAGAAGGCGACGGGACACGGCCATGTGGGCGGCGCGCGCGGGACGCCGGCCGGCATGCACACGGCCTGGCGCCGAGCTGGGGCGACGCAGATCTGACGCGCGCGCCGGCGCCGGCGCCACCACCACACCATACCACTGGCGGTGGCCGACGCCGGTGGGCTGCGTCGCATGCATGCGCCTGGCTGCTTCAGCTCTGGTCCCGGCACTCCAGCTCTTCCTCTCACTTCTGGGCTCCAGCTCCTCCTCTGTTTGGGCTTTTGTTTGATTCTCTCTGGCGCGAGCCGTCGTCTCCATGCACAAAACGAAAAAGAAACAATGCAATGGTTTTATTAATTACTCCATCCGTATTAAAATATATAAGATGTTTTAACACAACATACCTCATAGGTTACCGTGCTACTGAGCGGCACCCAATAGATCTAATCTAATTATTTAATCTGACAACATCAAACGTTGCAATGCTACTGAGGGGCTACTTTCACCAACACTTAAACAAGCCTATATATTGTTTATCTTTGCATTTAGAAGAAAACACCTGTAAGTGTAATGTATTTATATAGCCGATAGGAAAACATGACTATAGCACGGCCACACAAACATGCATCGGGTTAGCCACGCAATGAAACATCATGTTGTGAATGGAATCCACTGGTGTAAGAGTAGCCAAGCATTTTCATGTCGCGTCCAATAGTTCTATTCCGCTCTATCTCGGAGGGACAACTTCAACGTTAGCACGACATCTCCCAGTTCGTCCATCTTTGGGGTCTCATTCAGGAGGTGGCCCTTACTCCTATAGTGGACGATATAAATACAATCATATGGACCCTCACCAACAATTGGATTTTCTTGGTAAGCTCAGCTTACAAGGCGCAATTCCTTGATGCGTCGTCCTGCCCCTTCAGAGGCATCGTCTGGAAGAGTTGGGCACCTTTGAAATGCTCATTCTTTACATGGCTGGCTGTTCTAATTAGACTTTGGACCTCAAAACGGCTTGAAATTAGGGGGTGGCCACACCAACCGCTGTGTCAACTCTGCACATGCCAACTCGAAATGGCAAGACACATTCTGTTCGAATGCCGCTACTCTAGTCTAGAAGAATATGGGAGGATACCACTCTTACAGTGTTGAGCCTCAACACGTCCAACCCCAAGCTATTTGATTACCGGACAGACCTAGTGAGGGGCTGAAGAGGACGACCGCCTTAGTCACGTGCGAGATTTGGAAGGAGCGCAACAAAAGGGTTTTCAATAACAATTTCCCGACGCCTGCTGTCTTTTTTAACGCATCAAGAGTGAAGGCAAAAACTGAATCCTGACTGGAGCCAAGACGTTAGCGGAGCTTATCGTTTGATGTAGTTTTTTCACCTGTAGCATCATTTTATTTTTTCGCCTAGCGTAGATCACTTTTGTTCCTTTCTTTATCATTATAAAAGATAAATCTTTTACCTTATTTAAAAAAAACTGCTATTGGATGGAGATGCTTAACTGGTTCAATCTGTGTCGTCTAGCTACGAATTGGCACCGCTGCACTTGCGAGTTGCGACCTCTCTCTCATTTTTTCTATTTCCTCGGGAACGCAAGGAATAACTAAACAGTTGGCTAGCTAGTAGTAGTACGTATAGTAAGCTCGAGTTGACGTGCCTGTCGTTTGCGTTTGCTGCTGGAGTAGTACCTTGCTCAACGCTTGGACGTGACCATATCTGGGTGACGGCGTAGACTTACGACTCCTTTTACTGGAGCAGCCGCATAGATCGACTCGATAGCTAGCTAGCTTTCACCTAGACCGGCGATTGGACCTGTCACGCGGCTCTCAAAATCCGTGGTTATTTAACCTAACCATCACCAATCGGTGCGAACTACGTCTGCTGTTTCCCATCCATCACAGCACCCTCCAACATCGTACAGTAGAGAAAGGTACTACTGCTTCTTACTATCACTACAAAAGTAAAAATTGCATACATCACCCGAACCAAATATATTAAAAGAAATTTCGAACGGTACAAAACACCTCAACAAAAAAATATGATATCCTTGAGATCGATGTTATTCGTCTTCAACCTTTAGACCAGTCGACAGCGCGCCGCCGCCGTCGATACTCCCTTAGCCGACCATACGTTGTTGGTCATGGACGGGAAGTCGCCGAACAGGTCTAGAAGACCACATTCGTCTCGGAGACGATAAGAAGGAAGAATCGTCGATGAGGCTCCTTTACGTTCCAAAGAATGCCACCGCCAGGAAAAATCGGCGAGAGACCACACCACTCCCACGGGGCTTCTCGGCCGCGCTGCCGAGATGGGACTAGAATCGAGGAGACCTTATTGAAGCGAAGCACCGCCCCAAAAAACTTTGACCCTAACAACCGAATGTGGAGCCCTCCCGTCGATGAGGGCGAGATCCATCGAGCCACAATGGCCCGAAGGCCACAGAGGTAGGGTAGATCAGTGGTGGAACCGATGGGAGGCGAGGGAAACCTAAATTGCTCGAGAGCTCTCGAGGCGAGGGGGTACCGCTTTGTGTAAGTACCAACTAAATTTTCATGACTTAATAATTTGGAAATGATTTGAGAGAGAAACTTGTGTCATATGTTTTCCACCCTTGTAGTTGGCCTTGAATTGGGCCATGGATATGCTCTTAATAAGTGTTGCTTTGACGTTCCTCATTCTCTATTATTACCTCTACACAGATTTCTTTCCTTGCCTTACAGAAAACCTCATATTCCTTCATGGTGAAATTTCTCCTTTGATTGACCCATATGGAGTAGGTTTAAAAACAAATTCTCATCTTTACCATCAACAAATCCATCATTTTCTTGTGATGCATAGTCTTGTGATGGAAATTTGTATGATAGAATATTTGATGCGCCACAAGTGTATTAATGCAAGAAACTCTTATCACTCATCCCACATACAATAAAACGACAATGACATATCACCTCTACATCATGTCAATCGCAATTGCAAATAAATACAGAATATGCCATTTTCTTGCCCATACGATGGAGAACTTCAAATAAATACAGAATTATCCATTTTCAGCAATTATGTGCACTAGATATCACAACCAAATCATATTTGGCACCTCGTACTCTTGTACTACTTCTGGCCCTTTTAGGTATATTATGAAGTTTCCTTGGATAAAGATGGTCAATAGTTATTGAATAACATGGGTAAAACGGAGAGGTCCTGCTTCTTTGGTCATGCTCGTCCATTAGAAGCTTTAGAATGTAAAATAATGCTTGGGTCTTTCGTATCATTTATATTATGAAAGTAGCCACCATGGTCTAAATCCAGAAGATCCAAACAATTTGATAACGGTGAGGTGCAACATATGAGATATTTCCTACCGGGACCGTAGGCTTTTGTTTTCTGGCCTTTCTACCTCAATCATTTTGTGATCAAATATCTCTAAGTCAAACTCATTCTAAATCAAAATGATGAGGAAGAATGTTGTTTCTCTGTTTCAAGATGAAGTCTTGTGCTTTGGCCATTTTCATATTGGATTATAAATAAAGTATCAGACACCAGAGCATAACAATTACAAATCAAACCCTCGTGACAAGTAAAATTTATTGGGGAAATGACATATGCAAGTTTTAAATTTTCAGTGAAAGTAAAGGAAAATGCGATGACCAATGTCCATGTAGTAGTCATTGTCAATTGTACATGTGTCGGTGTCACAAAAACAACCCAACTAAATATACGTTTTGCGATTTCCCTTATACTAATAAATGTGGGCATAGACCGTGACATTGTTTTTTTTGCCAAAAACACAAAGACCATCGCGTTTTGATTCATTGTTAGAAAAAAGATGTTTATGTACAACGTCCAAAAGAAAGACGAACACCACGTATAAAACTGAACCCACACCTAAAATAGGGAGAAGTTGTCGAAACCCACTGGTGTCTGCGTCCGCCCAAACCCTTGCCTCCGTTGTGATCGTGTCGATAAGGGAGGGTACTGAAGGTCGGGCACCGTCGAAAAACTTCGCTTTACGGTTCTTTCAAATCCACCAAGTCGTGATCATGAGCAACGATGAGGGAGTAGGGACTTATACATATAGAAGTTAAGTTAATTCTAAATTAAGTGGACACACAACTGCTTGAAAGAGGTGTTTAGAGAGGAACTGGTTAGCCGTTAGACTCGTGTGGTTATGAGTTATTAACATACAAAGTCAGAGCATATGTTGATCCCACGAAGGGGTATTGCGCATCAGAAAGTAAGGAATAAACACATGTGTGAAGAATCGCATGCCTTGTCCTGCACACGGTTGACTTGATGGAAAGAGAGAGGTGCTTAGAGCCGAGAGTAACTGTTAGCTAGCTGTTGGGCTCAGGTGGTTATGAGTTAACGTAGTGAAAGCATGTGCCCATATCGAGCAGGAATGTCAAGTATCCATATTTCGCTGCAAGCAGTGCCTCGTCCTGAAGGAAAATATCGAGTATAAGTAGTTCGATGAGATCGATGAACGGTAATTCGCATTCAGCCTCCACCGGTACTGTAGACATGTAGTTCATGCACGTACCAACGCGCCAGCGATTCAAATCTCGGTAGTAGTAGTAAGATTCGAATCCTTGTCGCATTTGAAGCAAATTTAATCTTGATTTGTTGTGGCCATACCACATACTAGCACATAATCGATGAGACAAAAGAGCTGCATGCGTCCGTCGTTTTCTGCCAACCGCAGCCAGCTAGAGTAGAGATTTCACGTGCTTTTCCAAATGCAGGCACAATCAACCTTGAGAAACCAACAAATTTAGAAAAGACGGAGCAGTTGTATACTGTACACATTATTCAAACTCTCTGGAGCAAATCAAACGTCGACCACGCATCCTGGAATCCACGATCAAACTTGCTGCTTCTTCTTGGATAGACATGAACACCCTAACTTGGTTGTTGGCTCACTGCGCTAAGCTCTAGCCGTGCTGCTCCATGGTCCATGCCTTGGTTCTTGGGTTGTCGCTTCCAGGTCCGGGGTCCGGACGGACACATGCATTTGCATGCAGCTACCGGCCAGCGCGTAAATATTCAGGATCTTGGCATTCACGTTGGCAGCAAGCCGTTATGCTAATCGATTCACATGTTGGCTGCCACCGCATGCCTTGTCTCGTTGCCCACTTCGGCCTCGATCGGCTCTAGCTGAATTGTAAGTATGTTTTTCCTGAATACCTTATTTTCTCTGTGGAACAAATGTCTTGTTTCCGAACATTTTCATCTCTCCCAAGTTGCATACATGCGCAGGGCAGACCAGAACATTCCCCGGCTGCTGGTGACGGCGAGAGCTAGCAACGGGCGGGCCGTGGTCCACAGTTCTCCAACAACTCGTATTTTGTTGGGTTATCCCGTAGATCGAATGGGCGCCACCACAGGATTTTGCACTTGGATTTGGTCCATCCAACCACACCAATCGCTCAAGCTTTGAAATTGGAATCCTATCCTCTCACTCCCTCTCTCTCTCTCTCTCTCTTTTGCAACTGCTTTCTCTCTTCTCGCCATCTTGTCGTCTAACGGCCGGAGCTAGATAACAGTCGTTTTCTTTCTCTTTCCCGTTTTTAAGTGGCTACTGAAAGTCCCTAGTAAAATTGTCCGACAGATCGATCATGTAGGATGTAGCTGAGCAAGGAGATGCGTTATGGTAGGCCGTAGGCGGATAGTAGATTTGCTAGGTGCAAAGTCTGTGTACTTGGACGGAAGATGTCAGTGGATCCAGCCAGGATTCTTCTTTGGGTAGATGTCATGTCAAGATTTCACCGTTTGTCCCTGTCGCCTCCAAAGTCCAAACACTGGATGCATGGCCTTGTTTTTTCCCCTCCGGAAGAAGATGATGGTCTTGTTGGGCTGAGTTTGATAGACAGCCTAGTCAGGCCTTTTTAGGCCCGTTGCTTCCAGCCTAGTCCCAGTGATTATTATCGCCAACTTGTGATACAAAACTACACATACGCTACGGATATCTGACTTGGTGGCTGCGGACGACGACGATGGCCTGTTTCTGCTTGGTCCCGACTGTGCATGCATGCATGCTCCTCTCGCATTGTATGGTTCGTGATCGACCCTAGGCGCAAGCGAACTGCCACCAGCCTCGAGAAACCGAAAATGTAAAGCGGTGCCGTAACTGGTCTCGTAGTCTAGCACTGCCAAGTGCCAACTGCGTGACTGCGAAGAGTTCTTGTAGATAGCGCCTCACTTGCAAGCTGCAAACTCTCCCTCATGTTTATAATAATGTATCGGGAATGCAAGCAGTAATAAACAGGTTGCTAGAGTTCTCCGTGACTGTGAGGCCTCGAGCTGATTCGTCGTTTCTGGTTTCTGGATTGTTGCTCTAGCCTCTAGTCTAGGATAAGGCTGGCAATCGGGTCGGTTTTGGTCGGATCGACCTCTTCTAGACCCAGTGCAAGCTTCTCTGCCCATGACCCTACCCATGGGTCAGATTTCATGTCCATGCTCATGCCCGTCGGGTCACCCGACCCATCGGGTCGCCCACCCGACCCATCGGGTCGCCCGTCGGGTCTGCATACGACATCTGCTCATGTCAATTCTAAATGACATTTTTTATGTGTCAAACTGCATTAGTATATCAATAAAATCATAATGGCTTAGTGCAGTGCATGTTGGAGAGAGAGACTATGGGAGAGCACCGTGAGGCTTGAGCACTGAGCAGAGAGAGACTATGGGAGAGGATTGCGGCGGAGACGGGGAGACACTGGGGAGGGACACGCTCACACCTAGGTTTAGTGGATTAGTGCAGTGCGTGTTGGATTTGGACTGTTGGGATAGGCTGAAAATTACATGGGCTCTGGTCATGTCTTACTATGAGACCGCACATGTCAGCTAATCGGGTTGCCCATCAGATCGCCCATGGGTACACATGTCTAGCCATACCCTACCCATACCCTACACAAGGCGAGACCCGTGGGCGAGCATAGCAACCCATATCCTACCCATTAGGGTCGGGTGCCCGTGGGCGGACGTGCCCATGAGCGGAATTGCCGGCCTTAGTCTAGGAGCATCATTTTTTTGGCCTTTTCAGTGTATCAGCGCTTTCTTCTTGGTTGAACTAACCTTGCTAGTATAGTATATGTGACAAACGTCACAAACAATCACTTCACTGCCTCATGGTTGTGACTTGTGAGACTCTCTAGTCTTATGGTCACGGCCGGTTGTGCCAAGGCTAGACTGGTACGCAGTGCCAATTTGGCCAGCGAACTAAATCTCCGCCGTACGGTTTCAGTCTTCGTCGTATTTGTTAAAAAAATAAAACAATAACAACGATTTGTTCTGCCCTATAATCAATGAAACTGGCTCCACGCGAGCATGGGCACATATGGGTATGGCGTGGGTAGACGTGCTAGCCGTTAGCTACGCTTTGGCATATGTGTCGTCGATCGGCTGCTCAGATGTCATGCCCGCGGGCCGGCTCCACGTCCGTACGAAACCGACATTATAGGAGCTAGATTTCCGTTTGTGGTTTTCTCCCAACCACGGCTAGATTTCCCGCATTTTTCCGACTGTGTATATATTTTCAGTCGAGAATGAGAGTTCGAGACCCACAGAACAAGCTTGGAGGAGCAAATATCCTGTCCATCCATGCTCCATCCTGTTTAATCAGCTGTGAATCTCTTGGTGGAACCTCCGCCGCGGCGACGCATGCAGCTCGTCAGCGCCATGGATGCGCTCCCTCCGACCTCATCTTGTTGGTTTCTGGTCTGGCACCGAGTAGCAGCTGAGTGCGGGGTCCGGACCGACCGCGGCATGCATGCATTCATGCAGTAGCTGACTGGGCCATACCGAGTTGGCATTGGCCGGAAACCGTTTCCGTGCTCTGTCTCGTTGCTCACCGGTAATATGTCGGCATGGACGCATGGATGGATCGATGGTGAGCTGTTGGTGGATGATGATCCTGCTGCCGGGTTCGCCGATAAGCAGAAACATACTACAATCTAGACTTTTTCTATATATCTTGTCTGGCGGAGCTGTAGGACAAATTCTGGGCGGGCCAGCTTGTAGAAGAGTAATTAATCTGTAAAACTAGCTAGGAGTCTTTTTGGGCCGGTCCGGTAAGAGAAAACAAAGGAAATGCTAAATCCTGGACGGACCTCCACCTCTTGTTGTTTTAGGGTAAGATTCATGTGAAACATGCACTAAAACATGTCTAAATGAATCTTGCACTAAAACATATCTAGATAAAAGAAATATAAAACTTATTAGAAATGCTTATATTTAGAAACGGAGGGGCAATTTTTTCTGATAAAAAACTAGAATTTTGTAGCATATTAGTCGTAACAATATCTATACAAGAGTAAATACATTTCTTTTTCATAGTTTGTTTGACACGAGAAAAACCTACGAGGGCTTCGCGAGTAGGGCGAAGTGTGTAGTCTCTCTCATGCCCACCGGGGAAAGGTGAAAAAAGAAAAAGATGCGGGCCTGCTAGTGTATAACAATACATAAAGAAAACAACACAGAAAAGATATGGGGACAATATTTATTAATCATATTGATAACAAATACGTATCCCGAACATTGCGCTACATGGCCTACTAGCGGCCAACCTGACTTGGGTGATTGCGGTCTCCTGGTTCACAGGGCATCGGAAGGCTCCCGCTTAATTACTCTCACAGATTACACCGCGAGACACCTCCGATTAAGCTGTGTGGTCGTCGTCATCTTCAATTCACATCATGCATACAAAATTATATGAAGTGTGTGGGCAGCGGCGAAAACTCGTGTCCTCGTCGGTACACATGCTGCCAAAAGCGTGGCCTTTGTTTCGGCCTCGCCCGCCCTCGCCGTCGCGCCTCGTCGATCTTGAGCGGCAAAGATGATTGTTGTGGAAGAAGCATGACGCAGTCTGTCCGATTTGAACTTCTAAACGACCAACAACTTAATCGGGGTGTGCAAGAGGTAGGTCTCATGAGAGTATGTAGTTAGGAGACCGGCGTCGGTATAAAACCAACTGTCGCTCAAATTGGCATGGCTGGTATGGTCGATGTCTCGTCTTCAGCCGAACATCGAGTATACGGCAGTCGGTGTAGCCAAAGACGCCGTCACATGGACCTGTGGAGGAATGTCAAAAGCAACATGAGATAATGAAGCATGACGATGAGGCGCCACCATGAACGTCGTCCAGTATACCGGAGGCATCCTATCACCGAGACGCACCTGTACGCCAGAACGCCGGAACATTGAACTAAATTTGCATGGGACGTACATGGCTGATTGTATGCATGGTGTACCCTGGCTAGCCATACACGTATAGCTTATGCTAATATTACCTCTATATATTAAAAGGGAAGATTTTCACGCCCTCACATTCATTGGAGTACTGTTCACATGAACAGTTATCAACAGTGTTTTCATCCCGCAACATCGCCTCCCGATCCGACGGTCCGCACAGACGTTTTGCATAAAAACCCTCACGTTTTCTACAATCTAGGGTTCGTTCATCACTTATAAACCACAAACCCTAACCCTAAATCCCATTTGACACCCACGCAGAAGCGCCCCGACCTCTCCTCTGCCCGGTCCACGCCGAGCACCGGCGCCTTCCTCCTCACCGTCATCGCTCGGCCGGCCGTCGTGCACAGCAGCTCCAGCGCCTCCCGAGCGCGCTGCGCCCAACGCCGGGCACCCGTCCACCGTAGCCTCCGGTTCACCTCCTCTAGCAGCGTGAGGAGCAACACCTTGCTGCCAGCCTGGCCGGCGCTGGCTCCCGCACCGCGGCAACCACCCTGTCCCGCTGCGCCGTAGCGCCTGCGGGGCCAACGCATCCACGGCCGCCGACGCCGCACCCTCCTGCACCGCCGCCTCCAGTTCCTCTCCTCCAGCAGCGTGAGAATCAACACCTCGCCTCCAGCTTGGCCATCGCTGGTTCCCGCACCACGGCACCACCCTGGCCACGACGCATGCGGGCGTTTCGCCACTGTCGACCTGAGAGCATATGTGTTGCCTTCTCGCGTGCCCTCCAATCCACCTACGCCCCCGTCCCCTGTCCATACTACAGTTTACCAAGGTCAGCACCATCTCGGCTGACCCTGTCCCCTTCTCAATTTTTTCCATGCTTATGTATAGCCGTGTGTTGTTGTGCTCATTTTTCTGCTAGGTGCTATGAATCTGTGCTAGCTAGCTAGATTTTGTAGATGCTTGCCGCTGCTTGCTCACTATGCATCTGAATTTTCGCCTGATTTAAGCTTGGCCATCTGATCTTAACTTTTAGGAGAATTATTGGATCAATCATATGGGTTGTCGTTCTAAGTTATCAATAGTTTCAATATAGATAATATGTAGTAAGAGCCTGGATTAAGTAGCTGTAATTCTTTATCCGTGAATGATTATTTCATACTGGTTTTAAATGTTGAGCACTGCTTTTGGGAGTTTTAGGGAGTGAGTTGTTCTCTTTTCTACCCTGCCTTGCCAATCTACACTCATGCTGATTAAATTATAAATTATGTGTGCAATATACAAGTTATTAAGCAAAACTACGCTCATATGAAATAATCTTATTGGTAAATTGCATACAATGAAATCTTCAGTTCTTGCGACCAGGCAACACAAATAGTTCATTAAAGATAATTTACTTTCTTGATGATAGCATTTATAATCCATGCACGAATTAAGTACTTATGGAAAATTATAGAGATAACCCATTGTATTAGTTGTTTTTACTATTCTCTCCGCTTGACATGGAGTACAAGAGATACCATCTGACGGCCTGTACATGCATATGCATGAGAACGATTTGTGCGGTTGCTCTTTTTTTCCACGGATTCCTTTGTCCGGTTTTGGCAACAGGTAAAGTGTTGGGGCTAGACCTAGAGTGATGCTGATGGGTGAGTCGTTCTCCACAGGCTGCTGGTTGATACTATCTGTACCGGTTGATACTGACAAGGTGAACTAAATATCATTGCACAATGGAGTAGTAAAAAAAGTCATAGCGGTTTATATACTTCAAATTTCATTGTAGATCAATTGTCACTGGTTTATGTTTAATTCTCCTTAGGTGGTAGTTTGAGGGTTAGATTCGGTTGACCAGTAGAGTGAACTCTTTTAGGGTACGCTTTCTGTCCTCCATTCATGCTGAAGTGTTTTGCTATGTAGTTACTCATAATCATTTTTTTCTCCGTCAATGGTGTAACAGTTTCATAAACATTAGTTTATGTTTCCTAATGTCAAATATGATGCTTATCACCAAATATTGTTAGACTGAATCAGAGAATGTATTGTTTGTTCTCAACATACATGCATAGTTGTAAAGAGGATAAAATGCATTTGTGTATGTTCCGATTTACTCTATCTTGCCATTCTGTCCAAATGAGGGGGGGTGTCTCCTGTTAATATTATGGTTTTACTCTAGAAACAAAGTAAAATTTGGATTTTCCTAATAGTTATTTCATTCATAGTTAGTTTATTTGATGTTCTGTGTTGCCATGAAGTAAAACATTTGTCTATTGTTTATTGTGCTCCTTGTGCCCTTTTCCCATAAGTGTAAGCAATTCATGTTCTTCATCACTTCTATGAGAGTTGAGTGTTTTGTGCCATGGGACAGTGGTTTCTTCCAAGGAGGATGCATTCTTTGGTCGAATCCGATGGGGCTGTTACATTTGGATGGCTTACCGATAGGTTTGTTAGAAAACATTTCATCATCAAGCTCAGTATACTGTAGTATACCGTCCAGATACTATGTTTGATTTGAATATATACCAAGAACAATTTATCTATGGATGCTTACTTTATTTGCACTCACACAAACTAAAGCGGCGTCCATCTGCCCCCTTGATGCATGGCAAAAACAACTTATCTACGGATGCTTACTTTATTTGCACTCACACAAACTAAGGTGGCGTCCATCTGCCCCCTTGATGCATGGTAATGCGCTCATATTTCAGAATGGTGCTTCATTTTGTATGAAGAAAATGATCTGTTCTTCAGTTTGTTTGTAGTTTTGGGGGTGATTCATTACAGATTCAAAATGCTCTGCCATGGTTGAATGTGATTTTGAAGGTAAAATATTCAGCTGATTATTTTTAGTGTATTTTTTGTGGACTCGAATTTAGAACTCAAACTGAGGTCTGATTGTTATGGAAGAATCATTTCAAGAGGTATAATTACTGAAGGTGGACAGGGGCATACGGGGAATGCTTAAAGATATTTTTCGCTCGGTTGAGCATATGGCCTTTCATTTGCAAGGTAAATACTTTTTGCCTCATGGGATAAATATGTATTGTGTATATTACAGGATATATGCTTCAAGTATGTATATGTTTTCTCATGCTTTTTAAGCAATAGTATGAATGTGTAGTAGCATGACACCTACAAAGTGTAGAAATTCTTTCCTCTCCTACTAATATTACAGTGATAGAGAATACTTACTTACCACATTAACCAGCTAAATGCGATATTTCAGTTTCCTTTTCTTTTTTGCACCAAACATGAATAGGTTCTGGTTATGAAAGAAGTTTGAAGATATATGTTTATCCTATATGCACCTTCAGTTGCTTTGCTTATGATCTATCATTTTGTAGGTGGAGCTGTCTCATTGTCTTTCCTTCCTCATCGTTATTTTCTTGGCGGATAAACTATGATCGAATCATAATCTGCTGTATCAGATTAAGCAGCTCAAGCATTTGGCTATTTCTACTGATATTGTACAGTTTCTAACGCGATCAACACAACACATTTCAGGCCGAAGCTTATGTTAGCTAAGTATAAGTCCTATGTGCCAAATTTTCTGACGACGATGTGGCTTCCATATTGATCAAGCCACGGCCTCTATGACGTCCATCCGGCCACTTTGTTAATCAGAGAAACAACATGTTTTAAGTTTTGAACATTTTGTAAATAGAATACATGAAACATGACATTTCCCATACAACTCTGGTTTTATAAAAACGGACAAGCTACCAACTGATGCAAACCGTGTGTAATTATGTACATGCATACTTCAGTTACAAAATCTAATTACAAAGATTTATTATAGATAAAATTTCACACAAAGGGCGCGGCGTGTCGCCGCGCCAATATCAACTAGTAGATTATTATACTCCACGCCATGCTAGCCCTACACGCTGGCTGCTCGCGTCTGAGGACCTGTACGTCGAGCGGGGCTGATCGTGTACACCAAATTGGATAATAACGGCGTCGCTACCTTGGTCGACTCCATGCCTTCCGAAGAACGGCTACATGCTGGAGGACAACGGCGCCCTCGCTAGAGGCTTGGCACGGGGACATGGTCTTCGTCTTCTCTTTATTCCTGCGAGCGAGACATGAACTGTGCCATGAAAACACCTTCCTCGCCGGCAAGTCTCCGGTGACGATGCCGTGACTCTAAATACGAGCGAATAACATCGTTTTACCTGCTAACTGTGAAGAAAAAAAGCAATCAAGTGTGCTCTTCACCGACAATTTCATTGTTGTCGCGGAGAGGTGGATGACGTCGTGCCCATCGTCGTCGCGGTGATGTAGAAGACGCCATGCTAAACGCATGCAGCCCCGCCGACGTCCGTCGTGGTGATGTAGATGGCGCCGTGCTCGTCACGTCGGTAGCCTCGGTGTCATTGCGGTGATGCAGATGGCGCCATAATCGTCGGTGAAGGCAAGTATAATTGTTGCGCATCGATTGATAGGTCCCGTGGTGGGAATTATATAGTACAGGAGACTTGGTTGCCAAGGTGGCATATTACATATTTAGGAAATAACAACACGAGTCGGTATCTCCTTTGGCTGTATGTGTCCTATACGTACACGTCTAACACCCCCCCCCCCCCCCCCCAGTCGGAGCGGGAGCAGGGCGGATGTTCAGGCTGGAGTTCTCCCTTTCGTGAAGATATCAGCGTACTGGGAAGTCGTCGGCACATGCAGAACGCGGACATCTCCAAAAGCCACACGCTCATGAACAAAATGGAGGTCGATCTCCACATGCTTGGTACGTTGATGTTGAACTGGATTTGTCGACAGGTATACTGCGGAGATATTGTCGCAATAAACCACCGTAGCTCGCTGAAGTGGGCGGTGGAGCTCGGACATCAGCTGGCGTAACCAGCATGCCTCAGCAACGGCGTTGGCAACGCCACGGTATTCTGCTTCTGCACTCGACCGGGAGACAGTCTGTTGGCGCTTGGAGGACCAAGAGATCAGATCGTCGCCAAGGAAAACTTCATATCCAGAGGTAGACTTGCGCGTGTCGGGATAGTCAGCCCAGTCTGCATCAGTGTAGGCAGTAAGTGATGTCGGCGATGAGCGATGTATCTGTTGTCCGTGATCAATAGTACCTCGAAGATACCGAAGAATCCGCTTGACGGCGTTGAGGTGCGGCTCGCGTGGGTCGTGCATGTATAAGCACACTTGCTGGACAGCATAGGCAACGTCCGGTATGGTGAAGGACAAGTACGAAGGACAAGTACTGAAGGGCACCCACGAGGCTCTGATACGTGGATGGATCAGCGATAGCGGCGCCAGTTGCTCCGAGTTTGTATTGTGTATCAACTGGAGTAGAGCAAGGGTTGCACTCACTCATGCCGACACGGTTGAGAACATCAAGGATGTACTGCCGCTGGGAGAGGAACATGCCATCAGAAGAGCGAATAACAACGACACCAATGAAGTAGTGTAATGCGCCTAGGTCCTTGAGAGATAACTCACTTTCAAGAGTCGCGATTGTTTGCCGAAGAAGCTGCGTGGACGATACACTCAAGACTATGTCGTCCACGTATAGCAATAGGTAGATGATGTCTGTGCTGCGAGTGTAGATGAAGAGTGAGGGGTCCGCGCGAGAGCCAACAAAACCAATGCGAACGAGGTGTGCAGCGAAGCGGCTGAACCACGCACGCGGCGCCTGCTTCAGTCCATATAGAGATTTATTGAGTTTGCACACGTGTTCTGGCTTGGAGGCATCGACAAACCCCGACGGTTGTGCACAGTAGACAGTCTCGGCAAGAGTACCACGAAGGAAGGCATTGTTGATGTCGATTTGGTGTACCGGCCAGTCTTGAGCCTTGGCAATGGAGAGAACAGTTCGGACGGTTGCTGGTTTGACGACAGGACTAAAAGTCTCCCCGTAGTCGACACTGGCACGCTGGGTGAAGCCCGGAGAACCCAGCGTGCTTTGTACCGATCTAGGGATCCATCTGGCTTATGCTTGTGCCGGAAAATCCACTTGCCGAAAACAATGTTTGCTCCAGGCGGACGGGGAATGAGATCCCAGGTCCGGTTTGCTTGAAGGGCGCTGAATTCATCCATCATTGGCACTCGGCAACAAGAGTAAGTCTGTCAACGGGCTTAGTCATGCCTCGTTTTCCACGTGTGAGCATGGAGTGAGTGTTGTCAACAAGAGGAGGTCCGACTGGAGCTAGTACCGCTGGTGTCGTGGGAGGTGTAGTAGGAGGAGTTGGAGGCGTGGAAGGAGTGTGTACATGTGGGGAAAGTTGAGATGGAAGAATGATCGGAAAGTCATCTAAAAAATCAAGATCAGTGGCAGTAGGAGTAGGTGTAGATTGTGTTGCAAAGGGAAAGGTGTGCTCGTCAAAAACGACTTGACGAGAGATGATGTTGTTATTAGTGGTGACATCAAGACAACGATAGCCACGATGATTGTAAGGATACCCAAGGAAGACGCATGTTGTTGTGCGTGGAGCTAGTTTGTGTGGAGCTACAACAGAAAGGTTTGGATAACATAGGCAACCAAAAACACGTAGATGCTCAAGAGGGAGAGGGAGACCGCGAAGAGCCTCATAAGGCGTTCGATTGTTTAGTGTTTTAGTTGGATGGAGGTTGAAGAGGAACATAGTTGTATGGAGGGCTTCAACCCAATATGTCGGGGGCATGCTGGCTTGAAAGAGAAGGGAACATACCATATTATTAGTGGAGCGAATGACACGTTCGGCTTTGCCGTTCTGGGAAGAGGTGTATGGGCAAGACATCCGAAGGGTGGCGCCAAGGGATAGAAGAAAGAGATGAGCAGCGTTATTGTTGAATTCGCGACCATTGTCACATTGTAAAGATTGAATGTTTGTATTAAACTGGGTGGATACATAGGCGAAAAAATGTTTTAGTGTAGAGAAAGTTTCAGATTTTTGGCGAAGAGGATAAGTCCAAAGTGAAGGAGATATGCCCTAGAGGCAAATAAATAAGTAGTATTTATTGCATTATCTCATAAGTTTATAATAGGTTTGTGTATTATGCTATAACTGTATTAATCGGAATTATTAATACACGTGTGATACATAGACAACCAGGTCCCTAGCAAGCCTCTATATGAGCTAGTCCATTGGGCAATAGTTGATCGAGATTCCCGATCAAGGACAATGACGTCGGTTGACAATGGGGTCATCTTGTTAGTTGAATAAGGTGATGGACATACGCAAAGTATTGCAATAAGATCGTATTACGATGTTTGTCATTTGCAATAGATAAGAATATGATAGCTTATTACTTAGACCGTGAGACCGTACTTATTAATGCTTCGTAGGGGTGCTTTGAGAGCATCAAACGTTGTGTCTTATATAGCATGACAATAACGGTGTCCATCTTGGGTATTCCGAAAGAGCATCAAGACGTAAGGATCAAGAGCGGGATTTGTTCATTCTTGTAATGGAAAGATACTCTGGGCCCACTCGGTGATATTGCATCTATATAGCTGCGCAGCTTATGACTAGGTCATGGAGATGTAATATCGCAGACGAGTTAATAACCTTCGTCGGTAACGAGATACAACAAAGACATCGGTGTGTCTACGATCATATCTCGGACAAGGTAGTATCGCAGAGACAAAGGGAATGAATGCCATATTTATGGTTCAAAGACGATATTCGTGGAATGCACAGGGGTCGTCATATACTTCCAGGTATCCCTGACGATCATTGGTGAGCGGAGTGTCTCGACCATGTCTGGAGTGTTCTCGAACCGTAGCGTAACAAACTTAAGGTCTTAGCGACACCAGGAGATAGGTTTTGGAATATTATAGGAATTTGTGAGAGAGAGAGAAATGATCCGGAAAGAGTTCCGGTGGTCCGGAAGGAGTTCCAGAGAGGTCTGGAATGGTTCCAGGAATGTCCGAAAGTTGTTCGGGTGGTCCGAAAGAGTTTTCGGAGTCACGGGATATTGAATTATATATAAATATATTAATTATGAATTAATGAGATTTTTATATTAATTTAATATTAATTAAATAAAGGAAAAAGGGGGCTCCCACCTACATGGGCCCTAAGAGGGCCCAAGAGGGGGAGCCGCACCACCAAAGGGGGGTGGGCCCCATTGGCTGGTTCGGCCAGCCCATGTTGGGGCCGAACTCCCCCTCCCTTGTCCTTTGTTTAGTCCCACATGGGGGAGCCAAGGGGTTTGCACACCCCCTTCCCCCTTTATATACCAAGGCATATTAATTGGATTAATTCATTGGAAAATACAATTAATTCCCGATTTCTCTCTCGATCTCGTGGTTCTCAAGTTGGAGCCGCGCCGAGCTGAGGAAAGGGGGATCTCTCTCCACCTAAGCTATACCGCTGAGCACCGTTGCTCTGCGGGATTCCAGATAAGATCTACCCCTGCGATTTCAGCTGGATCTGAATGACCGGGGTTGTCGCTAAGCTCCGTATGTTTGTGAGTGCTCGGAGGTAACTCCTTTTGAGTAGCCTGGGCGACGTCGTCTCGCCCCTGCAGCCACCGCGCCCCCCTCCCCTCTGCCGCCGGCGCACCACCCCTGGTGCTGGCGCTCTGCCTTCTTCCGCCCGACGCCCGTCGACGCAGATCATCGTCGACACCCCGGCGTCATCGTCTTCGTCATTGCGGCAAGTTCTCCGCGACCTCGAGGTCGGCTACGTACGACTTCATCGTCAACGCTTGTGCGGGAGCGTAATCCCCGATATCGGTCTACATGGAGGTAATGTAACCCGTTCCGCCACCGTTATTGCATGTACTAGATAGATAGATCCTGGCTGGTTAGGGTTTCGTACGCTAGAAAAATTATTGTTTTCTGCACCGTAACCCCTTCACAAAGATAGTGGGTGAAATCGTCTAGGATAACTAGATAGTATTTATAACCAGAGACACTAGGAAGTGGCGAAGTCCATAAATCACAGTGGATGAGCTGAAAAGTTTTAGTAGTTTCAGTAGAGGACGTATCAAAGGGTAGGCGTACATGTTTCCCTAATTGACAAGCATGACATAAGTGATCATCGGTAGCGTTTTTATTACAAGGAAAATGAAAAACACTTGCTAGGTGCGACAAAGCTTGACTACTAAGATGTCCTAAACGACGATGCCACAATGTTGATGACGATGTAGTGGTGGAGAGAGCATGCAGTGTGGAGGTCGGCCACCAGAAGGGGTAGAGGTCACCAGAGCTATTGCACCTGACGATCTCGTTCTTGGTGTGGTAATCCTTCACAGAAAGACCAAAAGGATCAAACTCAACAGAAACAAGATTATCAGTGGTTAACTGGTGGACAGAAATAAGATTTTTTATTATGTTTGGTGTAACTAAGACATTGTTAAGATTGAGCGGATGGTGGGGAGTAGAAAGAGTGGTGTGGCCGACACGGGTAATAGGTAGGACATGACCATTGCCGACGATGACATGTGGATGAGGGGAAGGAGAGGGTAGGAGGTGTGAGAGATTACCTTGATTACCGGTCATGTGAGCAGAAGCGCCTGAGTCCATGATCCACTCACTAGGGGATGGTGGCGTCAGGGACATGGTGTTGAAAGCCTGCATGAGTTGGCCTTGGTCGAAGGACGGAGACGGAGCATTGTATGTCGGTGTAGGTGGTGGAGCGGATGACGCCGGTCCGAGAGCTCCTGGAGGCCACAACACGGGTGGAGAACGTGCTGCCGGCGGCCATGGCATAGATGGAGCATAACCATAAGCCCACGGTGCTGGGGGCGACAATAGGGCAGGGTGAGCCTGGGGTGGCCTTGGTACAGGTGGGCGTGGCGGCGGTCCGGGCCACATCTGGATAGACCTTGCCCAGGGGTTTTGCATGGAAGGCCACCATGCATGTGTGCTCTTGCCACCTGTGTTGGAGGTGTTGCCGCCGCGCTGTTGGGGAGGCCCGGAGTGGAGATAGCGGCATCGGGCACCGAAGCGACAATTGCCCCGCTGGAAGTTGTGACAAGCTTCGGGGGGGGGGGGGGGGGTGGAGGCATCGTGGTGTCCGCAGGGCCACGCGATGGTGGTGGCGGGATAGTGCCTCGGGCGACGAAAGCAGACGGCGCCGATGAAGATGACTGATCGGACTGCTGCAGTGTGAGTTCCTCTAGAAGAAGAGACGAGCGCACATCAAGGAACAACGGTAGTGGTCGTTGTTTCAAGGTCAGCGTGCGCATGTAGGAAATACGAGATTCGAGGCCGCGGAGCGTGTTTTGGATGAGACGCTTGTCAGTGATGGTCGTCCCGATCGCGTTGAGCTCGTCACAAGGACCTTCTGCTTGCGGCAGTAATCCGCCACTGTCATGGAGCCCTGTTGGAGTCCGTGGAACTCTAGCTCGAGGTAGGAGGAGCGGGTCCATAGAGCATGGGCGGGCAGCGGCTTGGTGGTGTCGACGATCATGGCGAGAAGATCGGACGCGACGGCGCTGTTGAGCCATGATCGAACGATGGCGTCGTTCCGACTCCATTGTGGCGTGGGCTTGTCGGGGTACTTGTCCTCGAGTAAATGATCCTCAAGGGCGTACTTCTCGACGGCGTCGGAGAACATGCCTCACCATTGGAGGTAGTTGGAAGTGGAGATCTCAAGGGTAACCGGAACGACGACGCGGATGCTCGGGAGGGCAGTAGCGAGCGCCCACAAAGCAGATTTGGCGGCCGCCTCGGCAGCAGCCGAGGATTCCTGCGGCACCATGGGGAGAGAGGATCTAGAAACCCTAAACTGATACCATGAAGGCAAGTATAATTATTGCGCATCGATTGATAGGCCCGTGGTGGGAATTATATAGTACCGGAGACTTGGTTGTCAAGGCAACATATTACATATTTAGAAAATAGCAACACGAGTCGGTATCTTCTTTGTCTGTATGGGTCCTATATGTACACGTCTAACAGTCGGCAGCCTCGGCGTCACGTCGTGATGATGTAGATGACGTCGTGCTCCTTGCCGGCAGCCCCGCCTTCATCATGGTGATGTAGATAGCTCCGTGCTTATTACACCGACAGCCTCGCCGTCGTCGCGGAGATTTAGATGATACCGTGCTCGTCGCGCCGGTAACCCTGCTGACATTGTGGTGATGTAGATGGCGCCGTGCTCCTTGCCGGTAGCCCCACCTTTGTCGCGGTGATGTAGATGCCTGTGTACAAGAGAGAAAAGGAGAGAGGAGAGAGATTCAACCATAGTTCTCCCCATTACAAATCACCGGCTGGATCTCCATGGCCTTCTTTCTTGATCCTGATCGTCGAACAGGGTGGCTTTGATGGATATAGGAAGATTTGATCAATGGATTGTGTGATGGATGGATGCTCTCCTTGTGCCTTCAGATCGTATTGCCGTCCGGCACGAGCCGTGCGTTCTTCTTCGTGCGAGAGCTCCCTGCCATCTCCTCCTTGTCCTCCTTTCTTCTTTCCGTCAGCTCTCTCTCTTTTCTTGCCTCCGGGTGTGTGTGCTTTTATAGATAGAGGGTGAAAGGATAGCGACGCCCGCGTGAGCATCAGATCAGATACGTGATCTTTGGCTTCAGTTGGCGGCGAGAAAATCTCCTCGGCCGGCTGACCGTGCGATCCTCCAGCGCAAGAAACGCTCATGGTTTTGACTCCCTCCCGATGCTATCTGATGGATTCGATCAACAGAAACCCGTCAGCAAAAATATCTTGAGTGCGCACCGTCGAACATGCACACATACTGACATACGCCAGTATTTGATTGTGTATACGGTGCGTCTAGCATTAGTACAGCGCTCGTCTAGCTGCCTTAACTCGTGCATGGTCCTTGTAAAGCTGATCGATTGATTCAGCTCCATGCATGCATACGTGAATCAATCAACAGCTAATGATTAAGAGAATAGCTAGCTGTTGTGTACATAGTTGACCAACTCTTACATACTACTTATACATAACTCAGTACACATTTGCGTCGAACATAGTTGTAGAAGAGTACAAACTTAAATGCACATGTTTTCTGAATATTTTTCATCTCCAAGTTGCAGACAAGCCGAGCATTCGACAAGTGGTCCAAGTTCGTTATGTTGCGTAGAAAACCACTGCTGACCGCGCTCACCATAGCATCGGTCCCCATCCACCTATCTAGACGTCAAGTGCTTTTCCAGTCTGTCAAACCAGATCATCGACAAACCCACGGTGAACTAAATATTATAATTTGAACTAAAATTATACTTTTTAAATTATTTATTTGCGCACTACAATGTAAATGACTAGAAAATTATATTACTTATTTGCAATATTTACCATATAAAATATTGCTAAATTTTATTGGTAATGTTCCGTATGCAATTATAAGTAATATCTCCAAACAAACTTGATTTGTCTAGAGTTAACATTGCACTCCCTCTATTCTAGAGTTTAAGATATTTTAGCTTTTCTCTGAACAACATGAATCTCTAGACACTTTTCAATGTGTCTATTCACTCATTTAAATCCGTGTGTAGTCCAGTTTGAACCATCCAAAATATATCAGAATTTGAACTTGGGAGTAGCTTACAACAAAATTTTCTTCTCGAATTATGTTCAAGGGTTGCATAAACCTTATAGTTAAGAGGTATTGAAAAAATATCTAAACATTATGACCTATAAATATCTTAACAATATTTTTGAGCATATGACTACATAACCATATTTACTTTAAGTTCTAGAAAATGTCAGGATTATTTACTGAAATCCCCTACAAAAATATGCCTTATAAGTTATATGGCCCCATTAGCAAGTTAAATTTTGCGCACCCACTTGTATTTCAACAAATCGCTTATAGTTATAATCAACAACCCTAACTCTATTTCCTTAGCCACATTATGTGTGTTGTTCGTCTGCCTGACATCATGTCATCTGGGAGGATCTTCTGCTCTGGTCGAAGGTTCCATAGAGAGATGCTACCCCAAGTGGTTTAGCCCCATAACGACATCGTTATTTGGTTGTTGAGTTTGACACGGCTCTTTGGTGGAGACAATGGGGATGACAGAGAATAGATTTGTTGTGTTTATCAATATTGTGTGAATAGTGTTTATGCAGTACTAAGCAGTGATTTAGCATTGATTTTGCAAGATTTAGTTGGGGTTCAAATGAAGCCAATGGTTTGTATACCAACTCCGCGCTTGGGTGGAAACATACTAAAAGGACTCAATATACATGATCTCTTTTTGAGGTCTTGAGTTTAGAAGAGAGGGTCTTGTTTTTATTTTCTTTCTTGGACCTTTTTGGAATTAACCATCGTTTAAATGTATGCATCTGGATCAAGGACCCCCAACCTTTGCTAAGAATTGGCTTAGTGTTTAGTTCAGATTAAATCGTTTTGTAACCTATTTCAATCTATTTATTTTTATATTTTTTATAACACAAAATCCTACTAGAGAATTATTTTTACTAAACGATCAAAGCCAAACGTGTTGCTGCGTGAATCCATCACTGGATTACCAAATTCTTGGTTTAGCTTGGTCCTAATTACAGGTGAGGATCCATCTAAAAAAAATACAGGTGAGGAGGCACGCTGGTTGAGAAGCTCTGACGCCGCTGCCGAGAAAGGCAAACGTGAGTTGGACAATGGGACGGGCCAGCGCCGCCGCGTGTGCATGCATGTTTGCCAGTTCCCTCACGTGCACACGGTGCACCGCCAACGGCCTCAACCGCCACGGCCGGCGCCGGGCAGCCGTATATATACACGTACACGACCAACCAGCCGATCGATGTGCCCATCCCCTCGATCGGCTTCGCGGTCGAAAGAGGCGAGGACATGGCCGGCGGCGGCGACGACGCCGGCGTGGGCGACGGCCTGGAGCTCACCCTCCGCCTCGGGACCCCGACGCCGGCGCCGGCGCCGGCACCGAGGAAAACCGGCCTCACGATCGCCTACGACCGGCGCGCGCTTTGCGCCGCCGACGCCGTCGAGCTGCAGGCGATCGCAATCATATCTATGGCGAAGAACATCACAGACGACGGCGGCGGCCTCGGTCAGCGATGCAGCAGCAGCAAGGCGGCGATGATCCCGACGTGGCGAGCCGCTCACGCGTCGGCTCCGGCGTCTCAGGACGGCATCGTGGCGCCGCCGTCGTCGCTCGGCGATCAGGGGTTGTCGATGAAGCGCTCGCTGCAGCGGTTCCTCGAGAAGCGCAAGGCGAGGGCATCGTCGCCGTACGGCACCCAGCGCCCCGCGCGGCCGCCGAGATCTTGATCCAAGAGCTAGCTGATAGATACATAGTCCCGCCGGCCGGTGCGTGCTGCCGGTGCATCCGTGAATGGTTAACATTTCAACCACTTCCTTGCATGCATGGCAGATCGGCGCGCTCCGGTTGTAACACCGCCATTGATAATACTAACAGAATCTGGTATGCCTCACAAAACACCTTCGTGCAGAGTATATGTCAAATACAGTCACCGTGAAATTAGTGCAAACTCACCGTGAAATTCCTGCATTAATTCCAATAGGCGGAACCTAAAGAAAGGTACTACAAATTACCGGTGGGCAAAACAACAACGCCTACATGTGTGTTGCACCACCTACAGCTAAGATCAAAGATCTCACAGCCCAGAAGACACAACACTTCAAAATACAAATGCAAACAGCAATCAACAGAATCAAAGCAAAAGACATCCAACCCGATAGCGTGTCAGTTCATCAATGTCGCCAAAGTTGTCGCCCAACCGTTTGATCTTGATTAAGCTTCTTGCATCACTAGTTGGATTCTTTCTGTTGAAATCAACGATTTAATTGAGAGAAATATTTGGGAATCACTCAAGAACAACCTGATTCATTCATTTGTTGTCCGCATTGTACAAGAGAGGAACTGAAGCTTCTACACTACTCGATCCCCTTCATTCCCTTTTACATATATACTACTACTTATACACTTTAGTCTTTTGACCTTTTCCTACTTACACCTAGGTCCTACAACACTCCCCCTCAAGACAGGGTGAATGCATCATACAACCCCATCTTGCAACATAAATTAGAAAACACCTTTTCATGAAGACCTTTAGTTAAGATATCAGCCAGTTGATTAGAAGAACTCACATATGGCATGCAGATAATTCCATTGTCCAGCTTCTCCTTGATGAAATGTCGGTCAATCTCTATATGTTTTGTTCGGCCATGTTGTACTGGATCATGAGCAATATCAAGGGCAGCTTTATTATCACAGTATAGTAGTAATGGCTTATGTTAAAATAATCCCAATTCCATCAATAGGATTTTCAACCAGAGCACTTCACATACTCCGTATGCCATAGCTCTTAACTCCGCTTCTGCTGTAGATTTAGCCACCACATTTTGTTTCTTGCTGCGCCAAGTGACGAGATTGCCTCCGACAAAGGTGCAATATCCCGAAGTAGACCTCCTGTCATCTAGTGATCCAGCCCAGTCTGCATCGGTATAACATTCAACTTGCAGATTTCCATGTGAAGCATATAATAAGCCCCGACCAGGACAACCTTTGAGGTACCGGATTATTCTCATCACTGCATTGAGATGATCGCTTCGAGGATTATGCATGAATTGGCTGACAACACTCACAGCAAACGCAATATCTGGACGTGTATGAGATAAATAAATCAAACGTCCAACAAGCCTTTGATATTGCTCTCTGTCAACCGGTGATCCACCTTCTTTAACAAGACGATGGTTTTGGTCTATTGGTGTGTATGCTGGATGACATCCTGTCATCCCTGTTTCTGATAACAGATCCAAAATGTACTTTCTTTGAGATAGATAGATACCTCTTGCACTCCTAGACACCTCAATTTCCAGAAAGTATCTTAGTTGTCCCAGGTCCTTGACTTCAAATTCTTTTGCTAGATGCATCTTCAATCTTCTCGTTTCCTGATCATCATTTCCTGTAATGATAATGTCATCAACATAGACAATTAATATGGTCAACTTGTCACCACTGCGTTTATAAAACAGAGTATGATCGGCATTACTCTGTTTGTACTCCATCTGAATTATAGCTCTACGAAAACGATCAAACCATGCACGAGGAGACTATTTTAAACCATACAAAGATCGACGTAATCTTAGCACTTTGCCCTCAGTCTGAGATGTATTGAACCCAGGAGGTATATGCATATATACTTCTTCACGAAGATCCCCGTGAAGAAACGCATTTTTTATTTCGAGTTGATGTAGATCCCATCCCATATTAGATGAACACGATATGAGTGTTCGTATGATATTCATCTTAGCCACTGGTGCGAATGTTTCTTCATAATCAATCCCGTAAGTCTGTGTATACCCTTTTGCCACTAAACGAGCCTTAAATCGTTCTACCTTGCCATCGGGATTATGTTTAACGGTGTATACCCATTTGCATCCTACTGCCTCCTTGCCAGGTGGTAAATTAACTAGTTCCCAAGTTTTATTTTTCTCTAGAGCACTCATTTCCTCTAGCATGGCTTCCTTCCACTTGGGATCCTTCACAGCATCTTCCCAATTTTTATGAATAGAGGTGGCGTCTAACGATGCAATGAATCCCTTATATGAGGGGCTACACCTTTCATATGTAATAAACTTAGCAATATCATGCTTATAGCCTACACAATCTTTGAGACGTGCAGGGACATCTGTACGCCTAACAGATTTTCTCAGGGCAATTGGATATTCAGTTACTGGAGTGGTAGATGTTTCTATAGGATTTAGAGTACCTTCTCCTGTAGTATCAAGAACGCGCTCCCTTGGTACTGGATGGCTTTGCGGACCGGTTGTATGATCATCATCTCTTTCAACAACATCATGAGCATGTTCACTAGGTGCATCAGATACCCCTGGTTCTGTTACTTGTGGAGGCAATGAAGTATCACATACCTCTTCAATAGTTGGGCTTCCGTTTTCGTCACCACTGCTTAGATTTTCCTCCCCCTCTGTTTGATCACTTGGTTGAGAGATATCAATCATAGGAATCAGTACTGAACCCCTAGACACATGCTCATCATTAGAGATCTCCCCCTGGCTATTAGTACTATCAGTAGAGCTGATGTGTGAAGGAAAAAAACGTTCCTTTTCATGGAATGTTACGTCCATGCTAACAAAGAACCTTTTTTCAGCCGGACTCCAGCACCGATATCCTTTCTGAGTTGGTGAGTATCCCACAAAGATGCACTTCACTGCTCGTGGATCAAGCTTTCCCACTGAATTCCTGTAATCATGAACAAAACAAGTGCATCCAAAAACTTTGGGGGGGGGGGGGGGGGGGGGTACAATAAAGGAGTTAGTACCACTAAGGCACTCAATGGGAGTTTTGTAATCTAATACCCTTGACGGCATACAATTAATTAAGTATGCTGCAGTTTTGACGGATTCACCCCAAAGAAATTTTGGCACATTCATCATAAACATGATGGATCGAGCAACTTCTAATAAACGTCTATTCTTCCGTTCAGCAACCCCATTTTGCTCAGCAGTATTGACACATGTGGTTTGATGTATGATACCACGGGAAGATAAGAAGTCATTAAAATCCCACTCAGTGCCATTGTCTGAACTGAATATTTTCACATTACCAGTGTACTGATTGCACACCAAAGTATGAAAGTTTTTAAATGCAGACAACACATCATATTTTTGCTTCAGCAAATATAGCCAGGTACAACGACTAAAACCATCAATAAATGTCACATACCACCTTTCTCCTAAAAGGGATGTTACAGATGAAGGCCCCCAAACGTCTGAGTGAACTACTTCAAAAGGTACTTTGCTCCTCTCGTTATTACTAGGATAATTAGCTCTCGTATGCTTAGCAAGCTCACAAACGTCACACATGAGTTTCTCTTTGCAACAGAAGGCAAAGAGTGAGGGAAACATACGTCCTAGAGACTGAAAAGATAGATGTCCAAGTCTGCTATGCAGTAATAATAACTCATCTGTAGATGAACCACATCGGGTGCTAAGAGCTAGTGGAGTCGATGTCCTGTCAAAATAATAGAGACCGTCATGTTCAGTCCCAGTCCCAAGTATGCGTCGTGACTTTAGGTCCTGAAATACACAGAATGTCGGCTCAAACCAAGCTCCACAATTCAAAGCCTTTGTGATAGAACTGACAGATAATAGATTTATTGGAAATTTGGGAACATGCAGAACATGATTCAGTGACATTGATGGGGTACAGTTGATAGTCCCAGACCCCATTATAGGTGCTGAAGATCCATCAGCTATACACACTTTGTCTTTCCCTGAACATGGTGTGTAAGATAAAAAAAGTGTTTTGATGAGCCTGTCATGTGATTTGTTGCCCCTGAATCTATAATCCAGGGAAGAAATGAATTATCCTCACCATGAGATTTAGAAGCTTTATTTGGTTCTTTCTTGGAAGCAGCTATCAACTTTTCCTTGAACCCTTCTAATGCTTGCATAGCTGTAGCAGGTAATTCTCTAGAGGATGACGTAAAGTGAGTATTGGCCTGCATCTTCTCCTTACTACTACCAACACTGGTTTCACTTGCTTATGCTGGCTTGGTGGATAACCCACCAGATCAAAACAATTTTCCTTCACATGACCTGGCCTCTTGCAATGAGCACACCACCACCGTTTTCTATGTCTATA
Organism: Poa annua; assembly: GCA_026929855.1. Classification (NCBI taxonomy): domain Eukaryota; kingdom Viridiplantae; phylum Streptophyta; class Magnoliopsida; order Poales; family Poaceae; genus Poa; species Poa annua. The sequence goes on from CM049427.1 coordinate 16,134,143, forward strand.
ATCAGACTTGATGGCATTAGCCTGGTTGCATCTTGGAGCAGCAGGAGCCGGAACATGAGTTAGTGCAGCTCGATTATCACCATGCACTTGTATAGTCGTGCACTTGCTTGACAAGCGAGTTTCTTCTTCTAGGATACTAGTGATTGTCTCATCCAAGGTCAGCCATTCTGAAGTTGCAAGAATCAACTGGGAACGAAGATGGAACTCATGATTCAATCCCTCAAGAAATATTTGCACAAGTAGCGGTTCAAACCACTCACGGAACAGTGTGAGGTCACTAGGATCATGAGGTTTAAATGGCCTGAAAACTCCAGATCTCTGTACAACTTCTTCAGTTCTCCTGCAAACTCAGTGACTGATTTTTGGTCTTGCTTAATGTGCCTCATTTCATGGAGTATCATGCTAACTTGCATCTTGTTGGACTTACCAGAAAACTGTTTTTCAATTCCAGTCCAGACTTCGACTGCAGTTTTGAAGTTCTCGACCTGTTCTCGGACAGATTTCTCCATAGAGCCGAGCAACCACACCATGACACGCTTCTGATTTTGTTCCCATTGCTCCTGTGTTATTTCTTCTGGTTTTTTCTCATCTTCATTTAGATACTTGTGTAAACCATGTGATTCTAGAACCAAACAGGCATTGCGTGCCCAACTGAAATAATCACCAGGGCATGTCAGTTTAACTGGATTTTGTTCTATGAGGACCTTTTGGACCTGTGAAGTACTACCGGTCTTCCCTTGTGCTTGCTCCATCAACTGCATAAGCATACGTTGCATACTTTCACATAGATTTTCCACACTTGAATCCTTGCTAGGTTCTCCCATGGTTCAGCTCAAAATAATACAGCAACTTCAAGAAAATTCAGAACCCAAACAGACTGAATGCTACGGCAGTTTCACATGAGATTCAGCAACCAGATAGACCAAACGGTTCCAGATTCTCTCACAGATATCACATAAGACTAGGAAGATTCAATCCACCAAAGTACCCTTGAGACACGAGCAGATTTATACCTGAGATGGAGAATCTCGAACTTCCTCTGTTCTTCTCCAAGACGATGGCGACGGCGGCGAAGCACAAAGACGGTGATGGCGACAACGGCGCGACACAAAGGCGGCGGTAGCGCACAGCACGATGCGGACCAAAAAAATCACTCTGGATCAGCCCGCTCTGATACCATGTTGAAATCAACGATTTAATTGAGAAAAATATTTGGGAGTCACTCAAGAACAACCTGATTCATTCATTTGTTGTCCGCATTGTACAAGAGAGGAACTGAAGCTTCTACACTACTCGATCCCCTTCATTTCCTTTTACATATATACTACTACTTATACACTTTAGTCTTTTGACCTTTTCCTATTTACACCTTGGTCCTACAACACTTTCTACTCGATCTTCTAGATTGTTTCATCCTTGTGGTTAATCATTGTCGGATTCTTCGTGAGGAGATCGGTGGAGAAGGAGCTCGTGGATGTGACCTGGGCTGGTCCGGCTGGATTGCTTTTTTTGTTTTGTTTCAGCGACTTCAGTTCGAACGTTAAGTGCTTACTTAGGGCTTGTTTGATTCATAGGATTGGAAAGACACGGGAATAGGAAAATGTAGGATTGCTATGTCATGCACACTCCAATCTTATAGGATTTGGTTTGTACCAAAATTTGTTTGATTCCACCAAAGGAATTGTAAAAAGAGCTTGGAGTGGATGTTAGAATTCCTATAGGAAGTAGTATAAAGATTCCTATGGGAAAATTTCCTATAGGAACTAATCCTATGAATCAAACCACTAACAAAGGAAAAATTCCTATGAGATAAAATCATGTAAAAATCCTATGAAATTCCTTTGAATCAAACAAGCCCTTATATTTTTCTTTTCCTTCAAGATCCTTTATGTAAATATGAGACCCCACAGACAATGTTATAGCCTTATAGATGAAGCTCTCAGGGTCATTCTACCCGTTAAAAAAACTTGCCTTCTCTTAATCTTTAGCAACAATATTTCTCACCATAGTTACAGTGATATAAGCTAAAACTCATTGTACGTATCATTTTAAGTTTATATTGACAGTTCTAAACCACGTGGCAGGTTTTTTTTTTGTTTGAAAAAGAGAGTCTCCCCTCCGATTTCTATTAATAGAAACCAGGGAACAAGTTGTTCAAACATGAAGGTAAAATAAAGCAGTAAAACTACAAATCTAAATCGCTCCGCAATTTCTCACACCCGAGAAAAGCGAGCTAGGCAAAACCTACAATAACAGGAGAATGAAACGACCCAACATCCCAACATACAGACTCCAAATGAAACCTCTAAAATAACTTCCAGCCTTCTCAACTTCACACAAATATCTTCATTAATCACCAATCCTTAGCACTCCTGGGCGCCATCCTTGCGCAGCATGAAAGGTTTCACTTGCCACCCGCTCTACTAGTCTTGCTCCCCACCGCAGCGCCTCTCGGCTTCCCTGTTTTGTCTGTAAAATCGCCCAAGAATCAATTAATCTTGTCACAGAAGCCAAAGGGTCATGTATCCTTTTTCTCTCGAAACAAATTGCATTTCGGGCATTCCAAAGAGCCCAGAAAACAGCTGCTACTCCAATTAAGACCATTTTCATGCTCTCTTTATCAAATTTATGCAACCAAACTCCAAAAACCCCCTGAATTGAATCAGGAAGGGCTTGAAAATTAAAGGCACATCGGAGTATACTCCAGATCAACCAAGCTGTTGAACAAGACAGAAAAAGATGTTCAATAGTCTCCGATTGATCACAGAAATAACATTTCGAATTCCCTATCCATCCTCTCTTCAAGAGGTTATCCTTAGTTAGGATACTATTTTTAAGGACTAGCCAGAGGAATATCTTGATCTTGTGTGGTATTTTCGCTTTCCACATAAATTTTTGCGGAAAGCCAATTTCATTCACATTCATCTTCCTATACAACGATTTGACTGAGAACACACCGTCCTTAGTCAAAGTCCATTTTATTTTATCTTCTCCTCCCCTCACAGGCACCTCATAGCATGCCTGCTTGACATTCTCCCACAAACGGAGTGTGTCACCCATCAAAGTTCTCCTAAAAGTTAGGCATCCCCAGCCATTTTTTAACACAAACGCCACTGTGATGTTTTTCTCTCTACAAAGGTTATAAATTCTCGGACATCGATCTTTAAGTGGTTTATCATCCACCCACCAGTCCTCCCAGAACCTGGTGTTCTCACCATTACCCACATACTTTTTACAATACTTGTAAAAAATGTTTTTAACACCAAGCACGCCAGACCAAAATTGAGAATCTCCAGGTTTGCTTCTTATTCCAGAAATACACCTTCCTTTTATATATTTATTCCTAATAACAGTCTGCCATAATCCATTCTCTGTTTCTAGCTTCCATAACCATTTAGCTAGAAGAGATTGATTCATGAGATCAATATTAAGTATGCCCAGTCCACCCTGTTCTTTGGGCTGGCAAACCACACCCCATTTAACCAAATGATATTTTCTCTTGTTCTCCTCCTCTTGCCACACCAATCTAGCCCTATAATAATCAATCCTTTTTTTCACCCCAACTGGCATTTTGTAAAAGGACATCATAGAAATAGACATACTAGATAGACAGGACTGAACCAAGGTAGTTCTCCCCGCTATGTTCAACATTCTTCCGTGACAACCAGCGCATTTCTTTTCCACCTTCTTTTCTACATGGTTCCAATCACTATTTCTAATTCTGACCTTATGAACCGGGAACCCCAGGTATTTCATAGGCAGAGATCCATTCGGACAAGTAAAAATTTCCTTGTATAAATCACTTTTATCTTGAGCTTTACCGAAAGAAAAAATTTCGCTTTTATGAAAATTAATCTTTAAACCAGACATCTGTTCAAAAGCACATAGAATAAATTTCAAATTCTTGGCGCTCTCGATGTCATCCGGCAAAAGGAACACAGTGTCATCCGCATATTGTAACATGTTAATCCCCCCATTACTTTCTTCAATCAGGACCCCTTTCACAAAACCACTGTTTTTTGCATTATGAAGCACAATGGCTAAGGCATCAGCCGCCAGATCAAACAACAATGGAGATAAAGCATCTCCCTGCCGCAATCCTTTATGTGTGATGAAATATTTCCCTACGGAGTCATTCACCCGAATGGCAACATGTCCTCCCCGCATTGTTTTCATGATCCAATCAATCCATATGTCTAGATACCCTTTCATTTTAAGCATTTTACAAACAAAAGTCCATTTGACTTTGTCATATGCTTTTTCGAAGTCTACCTTAAACATAATAGCGTCTTGCTTTTCCTTATGAATACTATTAAGCGCTTCATGTAAAATCATCACACCCTCCATAATGAACCTACCTTTAATAAAGGCAGTTTGGACCGGCGAAATAACTTTATCCACAGTAATTTCAAGCCTTTTCATCAAGGTTTTTGTGAAAATTTTGAAACTTACATTCAACAAACAGATTGCCTAAACTTTTGAATTTGTTTAGCATCTTGGCATTTCGGAACCAGTGTAATAATACCATAATTTAGTCTGGCTAAATTAAGCTGCCCATCATGAAAATCATCAAGCATTGCTTTTAGATCCCACTTGACCAATTCCCAGAAAAATTGATAAAACTCAGCAGTAAACCCATCAGGGTCAGGGGATTTATTGTGCTCAATTGAGAAGACAACTTTTTTGATTTCCTCCAGAGTAAACGGTTTAATCATTTCCATAGCCTCCTCTTCCCCAATTTTAGCATTATTCTCTATGTCAATATTAATATCAGAAACTTCGGGATGTCCAAAAAGATTTTTATAAAAGGTGGTGATGTACTCTTTTAAATTATTCTCTCCTTCAATCACCCCTTCCTCTTGCTCAAGGGATAGAATTCTATTTTTTCTAAATGTACCATTAGCTTTAGCATGGAAGTACCTCGTATTGAGGTCTCCATCTCTAATTTCCTTATCTTTGTAACGTTGTCTCCACTTTAACTCTTCTTGTCTTAACAAGAAGTCTAGCTCCGATCTGAGCTGCTTCTGTTCATCTCGCATGTTGGCCGTAAGCCCAACATCTTCGCTAAGTTTGTCAATTATATCCAATTTCTGAAGAAAATCTCTTTTGCTCTTTTTATACACAGCATCAATGTTTCTATTCCACCCTTTCAGGAATTTTCTAAGGGCACGAAGGCGAAATTGCCATCTATCAATACTACTACGAAGAGAACATGGTTCATTCCATATCTTTACCACATGTTTTTTTAAATCTGGTCTCTCAAACCATGCATTTTCGAATCGAAAAATTGGTGGATTTTTATTAGGCGTCCCTGTATCAACTATCAACGGTGTATGATCTGAAAACAGAATTGTTAACGGGTATTTGTCCTCCCAATCAGGACAGATCAGTACCCTGTCCAGTCTTTCAAACGTGGGATCAACATGATTATTTCCCCAGGTGTATTTTCTGCCATTGAGTGGAAGGTCAATCAGACCGGCATTTTCAATAATAATATTGAAAATGAAGCTCCATCTCGAAATACCCCCAGGTTTATTCTTCTCATGTGCATGTCTAATTAAGTTGAAATCTCCTGCGATAAGACAGGGGTAAGAATTATCATGGCATATCCTTGCTAATTCAGCAAGGAATACTGCCTTACCAGACGGTTGTGCATCACCATATATGATCACCAAGTTCCATTTAAAATCAGCCATTTTATCAAAAACAAGAATTCTCACAAAGTAATCCCCCACTTCGTGTTCAATATAGTCAAGGGTATCCTGATTAATTCCCACCAAAATCCCCCCAGATCTCCCTCTAGAAGCAGCCCACTTCCAGAGAAAGTTTTTACCACCACCCAATTTACTTAATTCAGTCTTAGAGAAATTTTGCTTAATGGTTTCTTGTAATCCCAAGAAATCCACCCTTTTTTCTAGCACAATTTCTCTAACAATTCTTTGCTTCCTGTCATCTCCAGCTCCCATCAAGTTCCAAATAAAGCCAATCATTGTTTTATTGTACTCTTTTTTGGGCTCGTTTTTTTCCTGCCCTTTCTAGCCGAAGCTCGACCGACAACTTTAACACAGCCCAGAGCTGAGGCGCTGCCAGTCATTTTTTTCTTAGCAGAAAAGATGTGTTTCAGTTTACCAAATTCAAGTTCTTCATCATTGTACTTATCATTCTCATCATCCGAAAACAATTCTTCCACATTAGCACCCCCTGTATCAATATGAACAGGGGAGCTTTGCTCATTTCCTTTTAAATTATCTATCACAGTTTGTCGCAACAAATCTTTCCTAGCTTTTTCTAAATTTCGCATAATCTCAATATTAGTTTCAACCATATCAATAGAACACCCTAAATCAATCCCAATGCATCTAGCCATATTTTCCAGAGAAGATGTAGATTCAGAAAAAATATCAAGTTTATCATGGTTACCGTAGTCATTTTTTGCCGCTGCACGTTCCTTTGCTAGGTCCTCCACTCTACTATCTTCTTTGGTCTTGAAACGGTCGCTCCTCCTGAGCATATCTTCTTTTTCCTTTTCATTGTCATCATTACAAGACACCCCTGTCAACTTCTCCATTTTTGTCCGAAAGTAATCCACCGAATCAGAGTCTTGACTGTTGGAATAATCCACCAACTCATCTTCTTTCTCTTCATCCTTCTCACTCCCTTCTCTTATTCAGTCTTCATCCTTATCTTGAGATTCATTCATTTTAGCCAGCTGTTCCAATGTTTGTTTGAGAACCGCAGCTTGAGCGTCCATTTCTCTTTGTAGCAAATCTCTCGCTTTCTCAGCTTCTTCCCTCTTTTTCTCTTCCAGAGCAGTTTTAGCCGCTTGCCGCCCAAACTCTTCTTCCATCTGTTTTAGCCTCATTAGAATTCCTGCAGCTTCAGACTCAGGTAATGTCGCTTGCTGAGGAGGCACCACCTGCGATTCTTTAATCAGCAACGATTCCACACTAGCCACGGGGTTTTTTCCTTTCTGCAACGCCTCAAGTTGGCTCAGAGACATACTCCCCAAAGTAATTTTGTTGTTCTGTGCCTCATTTGTCTTAGCTTTCTTGATCATTTCTTCCTCTCTTCCAGCGTTAGCTTTTGTGTTTTGCCTCTCAACTGAGCCATACCTTTTGTAATTACAATTGAACCAACCTTGCTCAACCACTTTCTCTACAGTGAAGAACACATCAAAGAAGAACAGATCTTTCGTTGTTATTTCTGTGTATTCAGGAATTTTGTTAACATCACGGATCCCAACCTTTATATGAATTTCTTCCAGAAGAATAGTATCCATATCAATCTCCAGGACTGGTCCTAGAGCTGACCCTATCTCACACATTCCAAAGAAGTGGCGCATGCAATCTGGCACTCCTCCAACTCTGACCCATACTGTATGCAGTTTACCTTTTGCTTGGCTCTCTGGAGTCCAACCAGTGATACTTATTATAGCATTGGTGCCCAGAAGGTTGAATTCTTTGAACTTGGCCAATTCCACAAGTTTAGCTTTTGATGGGAACCGCATAAGGAAGAAACTCTTTCCCTGAGATTTAGTTCTCCACTGCCAGTTCCAACTAAACATACAATTGAAAGCATGAATGAGTTGAGTCTCGTTTAAATCCCCAGAGATGACTTCAACCTGCGCCATAGGATTTACATGCTCTGTAGCTGTCATTTCCTTGACATTCTGAACCAACAAGCATCCTAAACCTTTTGCGGCATACCCAACATACTTCGCTACCGGCTTAATTTGTTTTAGCCACGCACAATCTCCTGATCTGTGCGATTCCTTGCCGCAGATGATACAATGCAGTGGTATCTTGCATTCCTTAGCCACATGTCCATACATCTTACATTTCCCACATTGAATATTCTGCCCACTGATAGAATTATCTTGCCTCTTGTTGTTTTGATCATTCGAAGGATGTTTCGAGTTGTTCCCTTGACCCCCACCAGATTGCCCCATCTGCATGAACTGTGCATTGCCTCCTTCAGCAGTAAGAAATCCAGCAGACTGAGGATTCACTTGAACAATGTTCCCATTCTGATCAAGGCTGAACAGGACTTGATGCTGAGGAATCAAAGTTGATTGTTGTCCACCATTCACTTGTGGATTGGACATATTCGGCTGTTGCATATTGATTTGTTGCTTGATAGCATTCACCATATCCAGCTTCTGTTGCATCTGAGCACTGTTTTGGAATCCACCACCATTCGCCACTCCTTCTTCTATATTCGTTGCCCGGCCCTTTTGTTGTTGCTGCGGATTAACAGGCACCTGAGCTGCACCAACGACCTGACCACCCCCGTAGCAATTCCAACTCCACCAGTTCTGTTTCCCACACCGCTAAGCACCGGTGAAGGATCCTTCTCCAGCCTAGTCTCACCAGCAGGGATCTGAGCTTGATTACAATTCGTACCTTGTTCGTTGTTGTAACCAACCCATCGATTGCTGTTGTTGTTGCTCGTGGAGGCGTACGTCTTCCGCTGATACTGAAACCCTCCTTTGACTGGTGGATTGTACGAGCTCGGACCTCTTCGACTAAAGCGTCCATGTCCCCCTCCTCTTCCAAAGTCAGCCATGTTGAGGAGCGGCGCGAGCTCGCCGTCGTCGCCTCCAGTTGGGAAACAGGTAAACCCTAACGAGGTGTTCTCCTTCCTAGAAATCTCCGTCACAGGAGAAAACATCGACCACAGATGTCCTATCGTAGAAGGCGTATCTCTGAAATCCGTATCCCAGAAATCTGGAATCACAGGACTCCTCCATGCCGAGCGGGCCTGGTCGCAGCCCAGCAAGAGCCCAACGCCAGCCCCACGCTCCAAAACAGACTGTGCGGGTTCTCGCCAAGGTCCATCAATGGCGTCCCCCCCGGAAATCAAACCCATCGTGATCAAACATCGACGGAATCGCTGGATAGGGATCCAATCTCAGAGATTCGATGACCTCGAAACTGCGAAATCCTCTATCGCGAATCGCCAGAGACTCATGGTTCTCCCTATTGGGGGAATCCATGGCCGAACAATCGAGGACACACGGAGGAGGTTCAGGAAGCGCACCCTCACCACGCGGAGCTCGTAGCTTCGACTTGTGCTTGCTCCGCTGCAACCGGGGGGAGGTAGATGGGGGATTCGCGAGGTACCGCCGTCGCGTCTCCTCCACATCAGCGAGCATCGGCGTCGGGCATCCACTCCCGAGCGCCGCGAGGTCTCCGTCGCCATCATCGCCATCCTCGGAGAGGAGAGCCCAAAACCTGTTCGTCGGCATCCACTCCCGAGCGCCGCGAGTTTCGATGTGCTTATCGTGTTCGTGGCAGGTTTGAAATAGAAATGTCGTCTTTTTGGCACAAATCAGAAGCGGATCATACTCTGAAGTCCCCCCATTCCGAATAGGCCTTTGCTCGATGACAATGTATAGTAGTAGTATGATAATAAATACATGATCAATGGATATACGTGCGGACCCAATAGGATCGAGTACAATAAGGTGTATTCGATGTAAAATATGGTGAAATTACCAGACGTGCCGGTCGACGAGACGCAAAATTTATCTACTACGACCCACCGTCCCGGGCCATCGACGAGGCGTCGCTATAGAGAGTTCGGATTAATTATTGCGTGAATGGCTGTGGCGAGCTTGCTAGCTTTGGCCGGCCGTACGTCCAGCCGGCGCCATTGATAGCCAGAGGAGAGCTCCTGTGGTGCTTTACGTATGTTGGCTTACAGCCTGGGCACTGGGCGTCCGAGGCGGTCGCCCTCGGTGAAGATGTGGTTGCGGGTGATGTCGCTGAGCTTGGTGCATCCGCCGAGCGCCATGGTGATCTCGAACTCCTCACGGATCATCCGCAGGATGTTCTTCACCCCAGCTTCGCCCTCCGCCGCCAGCGCGAACACCACCGGCCGCCCGATCTGCAAACACAGAGAGATTACATCATGCTCGTTGTAGTCACACACACAATGACACAAAAACGACTGGTACGGGTATAGCTATTGGTGGTGGATGGATTCACTTACGAAGACCCCGGAGGCGCCGAGCGCGAGCGCCTTGAAGACGTCGGTGCCGCGGCGGACGCCTCCGTCGAGGAACACCGGGATACGTCCCTGGGCGGCCGTGACCACCTCCTCGAGGGCGCTGATGGTGGCCGGCACGTAGTCGAGCTGGCGGGCGCCGTGGTTGGACACGATGATTCCCGCCGCGCCGGAGTGGACGGCCAGCCGAGCTGCGAGAAACGACCATATATGTGAGCACCGCCGGTATGTCAAGGTTCAAACTTAGAAGTTTTCGAGATAAATCACCGTCTTCTGCAGTGATGACTCCCTTGACGAGGATGGGCATGGTCGTGATGCTCTGCAGCCACTTGACATCCTTCCAGCTCAGGGTGCGGTCGATCTGCCCGGCGACGTACGACGCCAGCCCGGAATCATTAGCCTGCACGCACGTACGTGTACCACAGATCCAGTTAATATAACCAAGACGAGAACAAATGTAAACGCATGCAGCACAAGTATTGTTGATCGATTTAGCCAGCCAAGGAGGAACACGTCCTACGAACCTTGTCCATATTGCCGAGGTCCAGGCCCTCGAAGTTCTTGAGCGTCAGGCCGGGCGGCAGCACGAACCTGTTCTTGATGTCGGCTTCGCGGCGGCCGAGGCGCGGGGTATCGACGGTGAGCGCGATGGCCTTGAACCCGGCCTTCTCAGCCCTCCTCACCAGCTGCTCCACCACCTTCCTGTCCTTGTACACCTGCAAATTCAACATCCATGGCGCATTCAGAACTGATCATGACGCTTAACATCGATCTGCTGATATACACAGAGAGGCATGCATGCACGAGTAGTGAGAGCTCGACGGGGTAGCTGCTTACGTAGAGCTGGAAGAAGCGGATTCCCGGTCCAGTGGAGGCCACCTCCTCCACGCTCGAGGTAGCCCATGATGACAGCGTCTAAAAAAACGTGTGTTAATTCAGGCCCCAGCCTGCAGGGTCTATATATACAGGTGGCGCGCTGTGTCAGAAAGCAAAACATACCATTACAGTTCCTGCTGCAGCGGCTGCCCGTGCTGTTGCATACTCTCCTGAATAAATACACACGGGTATAATAATTCAGTCTCAGTTTTAATATGTTGCAAATGTATAGTCTCTTCCAGTTTAAGCAAACTAATTAACATGTTGCAAAGCTGACGGAATGTTGGAGTTAAAGAGCATGCTGCGTACCTTCTGGGTGAGCCATCTTCTGAAAGGCAGTGGGAGCGAGCATGATGGGCATCGATATCTTCATTCCCAGAATAGATGTGGTCATGTCAATGTTTGACACATCGATCAGTATGCGAGGGCGAAACCTAATCACAGATGATTGCAGTAAGATTAAATGAAGCCCTTTGACAAAACAAATAATACCAAATGCCTAAATAATTTACGAGTTCAGTGCTTGAAAAACATATCTGATTGACAAGCTATATACTCGGTCTATCGGAGCATTGCTAATTAAGTATTTGACAATAATACATAAAAGCGAGCAATTGCTGATGTTGGCTACACAAGGTAGATTGGAAAAATATTGTCGATTCTTCAGTAGAGATGGCGGTCAATCCTCCAAGACTATACCCTGACGATTTGAAAAAGGAACATTATTATGAATTCATATGTTTTTCCCATGCCGGTTTCGTGGCCTTGATCGGTTCGGCTTAAGTCAGAGTTTGAACCAAAGAAATTTTATGGTTGCCATCATTGACTACTTATCTTATATAAGAGATATTTTTTCTAAGCAGTGGTACATCTATAGACTCACTTCCTTTAAAGATTTTCGGTGTACCAATTATAAAAAAGATATGTACACATTTTATTATAAGAGTTAAAATATGAGGTAAATATGTTGTATCATCTAAGAGAAAAGATAGAATTCAATGAATTTTGTATTCACATATATTTGCTACAACTTGTTATTTCTCTTGCTAACGTATTTGATAATCTGGTTTGAAAACATAGACATGAAAAATTGGAAAAAATCGTTGGCCAAAAGAAAATACTCTCTCCTTCCCATTGCTTAAACTTTGTTGATCAACACTAGTAATATTGGTTTGATATTTCGATGTTGATATTTTTTCTACATACTTTGGTCAAACTTAACAAAGTTTCACTTCGACAAAAAGAATATACAACATAGTTTGGGAAACAGGAAGCATGAAAAGATTGATTTACTCAAACAATACTATTATATTGCACCTCGATGCAAAACATAGCCTAGATTTGACTTAAATTTGATCAAATATTGTATATATAGTGGTGTTTTCTTTAGCATACAAGGACTTTTTAGTTTTATGTGCATCATTAAAAAGATTTAACAAGTTCCAGAACTCGCTGTACCCACAGATGATTCACAAATCTTGTGATGAAGTCATGAAAGCTGGTTAAATGGACTAACAAAGCTTAATTGGCTTACAGGATCCTGGCGAAAGCCTCCCTGTTTTCCTTGAGAGTCCACTCGTCCTCCGCGCCGGACGCGTAGTAGTCATAGGCCATCTTGGGAAGCTTCTGCTTGGCGATGGCCTGGTACTCCATCATATTGGTGACCTCCCCCATTTTCTCGAGCTAGCAATGGGCACCCCACCACTCTGCAACCAAGAACAGTATGTGTGTTAGAGGGCAGAGTTCTGCAAACCCAAAACGGCCGCTGTCTTGATATGCAGAAAAGCTTCAGATGGACCTGGGATTCAAGTATCCAAAAGGTAACAAAACAAGAAATGAAACGTTATATCGCTACAGAAACAAAAGGGACACCTTCCCTTGAAGTGTGCATGCAGATGCCCATTTTGTTTCTGCATAAAAAATAAGGAGGCTGCTCTTTCAGCAGAAACAAAAATTAGCAATACAGATGTTTTTGGGCAGAAAAGGTCATATGTTCCTCATCCTCAAAAACATCGAGAAGAAACGGAACAAAGCAAGTAACTAACCATGTCACTACTCATAAAGGGAAGTAGAGGGAACCGACCAAAAGCTAGGCAAGATGCAAAAAACAAACCCTCTTATTCTTCACACCGTAGTATATATGACAGAAACACAGACAACGATCAAGGCGAAATTAACCGCCGCGAACGAAGGGACTGCATGAAGAACATGGATGGGTCAGTCTAGTTACCTTAGAGAAGGACGCAGGCGAGGCGCAGGAGGGGAAGAAGAAGAACGGGAGTGGTGGGGGTGCACTCCAAGTGATATATAGCTAGGAGATGGATATGAGAGGTTTCTGCTGCGCATGGAGACAAATGTGTTGGGGAGACGTACGTGGAGATGGTTGAGAGCAGAGCCAGGAAAGGGAGTGGGAGGGGTTACGGATGAGCTATTGGAGGTTGGGGTGAAGGCTGGCTCCTCCTACACTGCTTCCTCATCCACTTGACATCAGCATCATCACCCAAACCAATGGAGGAACACAATAAAAATAACTTGTTTTTTTCTTCTTCTGTTTTCTTGGTGTTCAGTCACAGCAGATTATCTTCTCCTGGGCCTTGTCGAGCAAAATTGTAAAAATTACAGGGTCGACTGTGTTATCTTCGTCGTCAGCGAGCAGACTCCGGATCTTGTCGTGGCGAGGGGCAAGGCTGCAAAAATGACATTAGGCAACCATACTCCAATGCACACCTCTAGTCTAGGGTTCTTGAAAAAAACTGAAAATGCAATTTGATGAAACTGCGTCCTGGCATAGCATGTTAGGTGCAGTTGCTTAAGTGGGATGGTTTCACCACTCTGACAGTGGAGTAGATACGGGGTCCATGCTCATCTCTAAGGACTCATGCACTGAATGAACATGATGCCACGCAATCTGCTCCATCTTGGTCAGACATAGTACGCATATGCCATAAAAGACTTCATTACAACGGTTTCTCATGTCATCAAATTTTAAGGCGAAAGTTCAAGACTATGGTACAATACAAAGCATGCTCAACATACACAACTGTCATTCACCCTTGTCATCCTCCCAATTACTATGGTGCAAAAAGAATACTAACCCGCTTCACGTTAAGAGCCCAGTACATTTCAATTTGAAAACAGTTCTCATGCACCAAAAGGATCAAAATTGCAAATAGCACTATCCTATCCTATGTCTCAGCAACTGTTCCAAAAGGATGTCACGAACTCATGATCGTGTGTCTGTTGGCAAAAACAAGTGTGAGAGCAGATATAATTCCATGTCATTCTCACACAAGAATACCAGCACAATTTTGTAACGAATTAAATGAATTTTATTATTAATAATAGAAAACGGAAAAACAGGCATTGTGGTCTTCCGGACAAGGTGCTAGTAATATTTACTCCATTATCAACAAACCATACATTCCCAGCTGACATATTTTTTAACAGTCAGATCACTCATCACTTTTCTAACTGCCCCTAAAAAACCCTACATTTCTCACAACAGCAAACTCTTCATAACAGCACTACACATATACTAGGGAAGGAAAAAAATCACGGTAAATACACGAGCATTAGGGATTACTTGGTTCCTCCCCTCCAGTCCACATGCAAATGCCTCTGAGCAGAAGTCAGCAGATTTCTTTTCTCCCCTTAGCCGCAACCAAACTCATCGTCGTTGTCCGCAAAAAAAAACTGTCATAGTAACTGCACACATCTATCACCTTACACTCCCCTACTATCCCCACTCCACACGTTTTCCCATGAGTTCTTGCTAACTTTTGGTGCCTCGACGAACTGCTGGCCAGGGCCCTGGAATGATGGAGCTTCTGCACCTTGAACTCGGCCCTTCTTTGGCGTGGTTTTGATCCCCAGCAAACGAAAAGTGAATCTTGCAAGCTCACCATAAAGCATTCCAGACTTATCACATAGCTGGGGAAAATAATACATTGGATCAGAATTCAGTAAGAACTTAAGAAGCATACTTATATAGAGTTCAATGGAAAGGCACTCAACAAGGGATACCTGCAAAAGAGCCGTGATGAACATGTGGAATGCTTGCGTGTTTTGGCTGATAAGGAAAGCAACTCGCCCAGAGAAATTCACAATTCCATGCATCTGCAATCGATGAGATACAGAGTAAATCAAATGTTGTTCCCAACCACAGGTTAAACCATTTAAAGCATGCTGTAAGACTGATTTTTTTAATGCGCAAGATGAAATGAACAAACTATCAGGTGGACAGTAGCCATTGCATATACCAACGTCTTCAGTTACTAGCCAGAAATGTAACCTGTTTAACTAACTAAATTCTGATATACAAAGAAAGGAATGAACTTCACCTGGACCAAACAATCATGACCTAGCAGTGCAAACAGACTAGACAAGCAAACTTAGTTCCACACAAAACAGCATCACCATTTGAAGGATAGAAATGTTCAAAGCTTAAGCATTCTTAAGTGTACAGAAGATAAATTTAACTAGTCAATATAACTCAATTGTCGGTTAGTAAGACATGCATTACCACTCGTAGGAAGGACACCCAGAAACCTGGGGGTGGTGCTGGAGGGCCAAATGAATTAGGACCCTGATTGTAAGGACCCATGGGCATACCACCGTAGGGACTTCCCATCCCGTTATTATACATCGACCCACCATACATTCCAGAACCACCGTACGAACCACCATAACCTCCTCCATAACCTGAATACATGTTATTTCCATATAGCCCACCGGTGCCACTACCATAAGCCCCACCAAATCCACCATACGAAGTATATGTACTGGCACCATAACCTGCATTTTGATTAATAAGTTACCATTTCAAGCAACAAAGAGCACACAACTGCTGCAGCATGCACATGTTATTGCTTACCTCCATACGAATTTCCATATCCTTGTTGCGGCTGCTGCTGCTGCCAAGGACGAGGGGGCAAAGGTCTTGAAAATGCGTTGTTTACGTTGAAACCAGCATTGCTCTCTGCGGGAGAAACAACTTCACCGGGTTTTGCTGTCCCAGACGCCTCCACGATGTCACTAGTGGTACCTCCAGATGGGGGCTTGAAAGGTGTTGGACCAGATGGAGCCCCAGCACGCTCCCATGGCTTTGGTGGTGGAATGTTACCTGCAAAACACATTCATGACTGAATGAAGGAATTGCTCGAACACCAAAGAGCTATGGCTCTACTTGCACATTGGACAGGAAACTGATATGAATGCTTATGGTCAGACCAAATCCCAAAGCTCTAGCTTCCTAAAGCAAAACTGACCGGTTATTATTCGTTCATAGAAGAGCTCGGCAGCTCGGTCGTGAATTCATAGCACTACCCGGGAAAAGGTTCCTGAACATCGCGGTTCGCCACCCACCCTAACCGATCAGACGCCACCTACGCCCATCCAGGGAGTCTCAGCCCAATCCAATCCCTGAAAACCCATATTTCGCAATCAGAATGATCGACGCCTCTCTCTCTCTCTCTCTTCCTCCCCCGCAAGCCTGATCGAGCGACTATTAGAAGAAGAAGAAGAAGAAAAA
Organism: Poa annua; assembly: GCA_026929855.1. Lineage (NCBI taxonomy): Eukaryota > Viridiplantae > Streptophyta > Magnoliopsida > Poales > Poaceae > Poa > Poa annua. The sequence continues at coordinate 16,150,557 of CM049427.1, forward strand.
AACTTTGGTAGGTAGGTAGGGGCGGAGGATGCACGCGGGGTCGGGGAGGCGACGAACCTGCCATGGCGTGTCGGTGCGGATGCGGCGATAGTCCTGCGCCCTCTCCGACGGCTCGATCGCGTGATGGCGGCACGATCCCGTGGGCGGGCGGGTGCGGCGAGGAGGACGATGACCTCGCTGGTTCCGCCGCCGTCGCCGGAGGTAACGAAGTCTGTTTCGGGCTGGGGTGGTGCCGTTCTGGTTCTGGGCTCTTGTGCGTTCGCATTGGGGAGACCGGAGACCGGACCGGGCTCATGGTCAGCGGCGGCGTTCGGACTGGACCGTTTGACTTGTCTTGTGTCGTGTGGGCCTGTGGGCTAGACGAATAATATATGCATTTGTGCTAGCAGGCCTTCTTTTTCGAAACGTGGCACATCATTCCATAATCTTATTTTTCAATTAAAAACACAAATGATTGGAGTTAGTATCATAACCACAAAATTTCGTAAATACCACGTATCTTGGTTCGATGCGAAGCAATACGTCGGATTTGTATCTGGTCGTACATTCTTAGTGAATATTGACACATCCAACGACTCCTGTTTGGGCTATATAAAACACACACCACACCATCGCTCGCCCGCCCTAACGTCGCCGCCACCAATACCGTCGTTCATGCCATGTTTCAGCAAGCCGTTAGCGCTGCGTCTGACCCCCTGGTTCTGGTCATGCTTTCGATGGAACTCGTCATGGATTAGTCGACGTTGCATGGTCTGTGACCGTAGACCTCGAGAAGGGGGTAAGGGGCCTCCGACTGACAAGTTGTATATGAGCGAGCCATCAATTGTCTCATTGATGTGTGTGTCGCATAACGGCGGCGAGTGTGAGCACCAGCGGCAAGCAGGGCTCCGATCGGAAGAAAAAATTTCGGCGTCCAGTGGTTTATATACATTTTCTCCATAAGTACTCGGTAAATAAGTTAACATAATGATTTAATCGATAGAAAGTAAAGAGCAGTTAGTCATGCGGTACTACCAATTTTAGATGAAATGCAACAAAACTCATTATAACCAAAGTGTCTCGATTTACCTATTCCACACATGTAACTACAGGAGGCAACTCCAATGTGCCTGGCAAAACGCAGGCTTTTAATATATGACCAAATAACTACCACATAATGTAGAAAATACTAGCTTTTCACAATGACAAAATAATAACCACATAATGTAGAAAATAAAACACCAGTGAATACATCGCTTCACAAAGAAACCCACAAATTTCAAACCCATATTATGTCACTTCCTTGATCACGACACATGTCCAACTCATTCGATGCCCAAGTCCTTCCTCACCTTGCCAATGACATCGTACAACTCCTTTGGAGAGCAGAGGCTTTTGTAGACACTTTCCCTCTCCATGCACCGCTCCGTCCACGCTATCAGCTTTGGTGCCACTTTCGCCACGTCAACACCCCAGTACCCATCGAAACTCGAAAACCAAGTCGAGAACGGCATGAGCGCGACATCCATGTATCCAAAGCCATGCTCCCCTCCAAAGAACTTCTTTCCACCGAGCTCCATTTCTAGAGTCTTCAAGATCTCCACCATCTCTTCCTTAGGATACACCTGGGGATCCCCCTTGAGCATATAGAGACGGGAGCCGCAGCCATAGACCTTCTTATCGACGTAGTCGGCCCAGAAACGGGCATGAGCACGCTCATAGGGGTCGGTGGGGAGGAGAGAGCGGGTGTCCGGAAAGGCCTCATCGAGGTACTGAAGTATGATGAGAGACTCGATAATAGCACGTCCATCGTGCAAGAGGACAGGGATCTTCTTGTAGATCGGGTTGGCACAAAGGAGGAGCTCGCTTTTAGCGGCAAAATCCTCTTCCATGTACTTATAGGGAGAGACCTTTCTCTGGAGGGCGATTCGGGTCCGCTGCCCGAACGGGCTCATAAAAGCACTCAGCAGTACGAGACCGACATTCTTCTCACTCGTCATTGGGAGTCACTAATCAGATCGGTTTCTATGGCTGTTGTACGTGGAGAGGGTGTGATATGCGGGTGGATATTTATAGGGGAGAGGGTGAGCTCGTGTGTTTCCTGGATGGTGCTCTCAGGAAAGTATACTCTATGACTGGAATTATTTAGTTGGATGACAATATCAAATCGAAGGTGCCTAGTGCTTGCTGGAGCCTGGAGGTGTCACCGCTTTCGTCACCTACAGAAATGGAACGTCCAACTCTGAGTAATAGGCATGGCCGTACGGCACTGTTGCTACGGAGGGCAACAGACAACGGACACGTCTGAGCACCATGTTTTTCGAAAGAAAAGTAAAAGATTTGAAGGAGTTTTAGAACAAAGTTTTAATGTGTTACGTCTACTCTGCCGACAACAAAAGGACCCGAATGTTTAGCGCCCACGAGGAGCAAGAGGTAGCTTAAAGCCTGATTCAAGCGAGGATGATGGATGACATGCAAAGTGCTAATGTTCTTGGATGCAGGAAAGCAGCTCCAAAATACGTTGTGCACATGGTACCCACGTCCCCGATAATTTTTTTTGTAGTAACCCCAAAAGTTTCAAAAACTTGGAAAGTTCTGTCGTCCGAATATGATCAAATATTGTGCCCTATAAAAATATTCGCTAGAGAATAAATTTAAATTGTCTTTTTGGTCCAGATTTATATGAAAATTATTTCTTGGCCATAGACTTAATCATCTTTGAGCGCAAGAAATATACAGATAAAAATTTAAATTTCTAGAAAAATTGCGTATATCGGTGCGCTGGTACCATAAGAGGCAATAGTCCGCATCCGCAAGACACTTTCCTTTTATGGTTTACGGCAATATGGCATTTGTTCTAGACAAGAAAGAGCCAAATGTGAAAAGAAGATTACCTTTTTGTATTAGCTAAATTACATTTACTAAAGAAATTTCTTGAAAAGTAACAGGGAGTTAGTTGTTGAGTGTGCTGAACGCCTGAACCTACACCTAAAATTTCTATATTTATAACTCACAAATACAATGCATCTGGAAAAAGGTGAATTATGTTATTTACTTTATAGTTGTGCATTTGTGACATTTATTATCATGTTTTTTGGCAATACACCACATATAAAAAGACTTAACATGCAAATCTACATGTTTTGTTACGATAGACGTGAAATTTCATAAAAATAACCCTTTGGGCAAAGTTTAGCAAAAAATAACCCCTTTTCAAAACTATTTTGAAATCTAACCCTTTTTAGTAGCGCCGAGGGGCATGGCGCTACCCTCCGAAGGGTAGCGTCATGGGGCATGGAGCTATCCTTAAGAGGGTAGCGCCGAGGGGCATGCGCTACCCTCCGAAGGGTAGCGACGAAGGGACCGCGTTGCAACGCTGGCACGAGGGTAGCGACGGAGGCTGTGGCGCTACCACACAGAGGGTAGCGCCACATCGTTGGGCGCTACCAAAAAGGGTTAGATTTTAAAATAGTTTTGAAAAGAGGTTATTTTTTACTGAACTTTATTTAAAGGGTTATTTTTGTGAAATTTCACACGATAGACTGGTATCTACCAGGTACATATAAAGAACGAAACTTGTCATGATTATAATATATTGACTTCTCTTCACCATCTAAACAATTTTTCGTCGTTTACCTGATAGGTTTTAGTTGCTATAGTTTGGACTTGCACTGTGGAAGACAAAAGGGGATAGACTGGCGAGCGACACGACCCCAACTATGTTTCAGGTTGGGTGGTACCATTATGATTCTGGCTCCATTTCTTTTGGGCTCTTGCTCATTCGCATTGAGATAGCGAAGATCGGACCGGGATCACGGTAGGCGGTCAGAGGGGCCGTTTGGACCGGACTGTTTGACTTGTCTTGTATGGGCCTATGGGCTAGACGAATATGCATTTGTGCTCATACGCCTTTCTTTTATAAAGTATAATCGTGAAGTGAGGCTAGCTCAACTGATTGGTTTTTCGTGGTGGGACCATCCCACCCATGTTCGAGTCCCAGACTTAACATGCGTGTTCGCATTTTTCTGAATTTTTTAGAATTTAATCGGCGCTATGCTTTTAGTGATAGGTGACACGTCTGTCAACGGTGAGGCGCATGTGATGACTTCATCAACCTTAAGATCTTTCGGACGGTCTCTCGAGGAGCTCATAGGGGTAGGGTATGCGCACGTGCGTGTTTGTGAGCGTGCGTTCATAGGGATGTCTGTACATGCGTGTTTGTTAGCGTTTGCGTCTGTGCTATGTTTCTAAAAAAAATATGGCACATCAATTTTCTTTATAAGTACTCAGTGAATAATGATCAAATATCTCATTATAACCACAATGTCTCCATTTACTTATTCCACACATATAACTACATGAGGCAACTCGGATGTGCCTCGAGAAACACTATCATTTCACACATGATCAAATAACTACCACATAATGTAGAAAATACAAGGTATAAACACATGACCATATAACAACCACATAATGTAGACAATAAAACATCAACTAATATATTGCTTCACAAAGAAATCCCCAAATGTCAAACAATATCATATTATCTTACTTCCTTGATCAACGCATTTCGTACTCATTCGATGCCCAAGTCCTTCCTCATTTCGTTGATGACATCGTACACCTTCTCTGGAGAGCAGAGACTTTTGGAGACACTCTCCCTCTTCATGCACCGCTCCGCCCACGCTACCAGCTTTGGTGCCACCTTTGCCACGCCGACACCCCAATACCCATCGAAGCTCGCAAACCAAGTCGTGAACGGCATGAGCGCGACATCCATGTAGCCAAAGCCATGGTCCCCTCCGAAGAACTCCTTTCCGCCAAGCTCCACTTCAAGAGTCTTCAAGATCTCCACCATCTCTTCCTTCGGCTGCACCTGAGGATCCCCCTTGAGCATGTAGAGACGGGAGCCGCAACCATAGACCTTCTTATCGACGTAGTCAGCCCAGAAACGGGCATGGGCACGCTCATATGGGTCGGTGGGGAGGAGGGAGCGGGTGTCCGGAAATACCTCATCAAGGTACTGAAGAATGATGAGAGACTCTATAATAGCACGACCATCGTGGAGGAGGACGGGGATCTGCTTGTAGATCGGGTTGCTACGTAGGAGGAGCTCGCTCTTAGCAGCGAAGTCCTCTTCCATGTACTCGTAGGAGAGACCTTTCTCCGCAAGGGTGATTCGGGTCCGCTGCCCGAACGGGCTCACCCAATTGCTCAGCAGTACGAGGCCGACATTCTTCTCACCAGACATTTGTAATCGCTAATCTAACTGTTTGTGTTTGTTGTACTTTGAGAGGGATGAGGATTGTGTGATGTGCGGGTGAACATTTATAGGAGAGGGTGAGCTCGTGTGTTTCCTAGATGGTGGTCACGTAAGTATACTTTTTGTTTTTGACTGGAATTAGTTGGTGGTACGATGACATTGTCAAGTCGAACGGGCGGCTCAGTGCGTGCGTAGCGCCCACTGGAGGTGTCACCGCGTGCGTCATGTATGTCCGATGCAGAGGACCGCGCTGGTGTTTCAGGCAACGTTGTGAGATAATGAGATATGTGGTGACGACATCAGAATTCAGAAGCAGGCAAAAGCAGCTGCTATATCTTCATTTACCCTTTCCTTTCACCGCAGTACGCCGTGGCGTTTGTTCTACTGATTGGAACCATTGCTTCAGTTTGCTGATGGCACTTCCAATCCCATTTGGACGGCTGACGAGCCTGTCGGACTAAGCGGTATCTCTGGTCAGATATAGCGTTCATATGTTGGTGTTTGTGGAGACACTACCAATGATATAGTGTTCGAAGAGGCGTGCCCCTCCACCGCAACACTTAGCTCCCATATTGTCATAGAAGCAGAGAACTGGTGTTTGGCCAGACTTTTTCGAGTTAGACTAGTGCTAGTGGATAGGTACAGATGTCGTCAGTAATCCCATTTGTTTCTGAGTGGGTGCGAGTTTGGCGCATGTGCCAAACTGCATGAAGTTGTAACTCGGTCGCTTAGCCTCTTCTTTTATGAATTCGGTACACCTTTCCATGGTGTATCCTTGAAGAAAAAAACTTCTTCTCTCAGGGACATTATAGTGTAGGATGCATCAGTAATACTACAAAATAGTCTAATAGCGATGAGTGATGTGCGGCAGTTAATGGCGTGTTTTCTGTACACCACTACTATGCCGCCATTGATAAATGCGACTAGTGACGTACCGAAAATACGACACTGGTAGTAAGTTTTACCTTTGGTGTGTCGAAAACGCACCACCGTAAAGTTAGGTGTGCAAAACACGCAACTAGTGTTGATCGCCGGCACGTCGGTATTGAACTATATGTACACAAGTCTAGCACTGGAAAACTTTATTCAAAATTTAAACGAAATGCATAGATTTTACTACCTCCGATCGGAGATTTTACTACCTCCGATCGGAATTAATTGATGCGAGTTGTATACTGGTTTGCACTGTGCTAGTTGAGCGTCCGCGACAAACAAAACCGATTGGAGGGAGTAAATCGGAAAATTGCATTCGAATTTTAAGATATATTAATTTTTTGAAATTTCCCGTCGGTGCCTACACACTCTTGCCAAGGGCAGAGTTTTTCAAGGTTAGTGACGTGAGGGCCTTTTTTTTTGTCTAAGCAAAAGTGACCGGGGGCGGGGCTCAGCAACGCTGGGGCCAACCGGTCAGTGATAATGTGTAAGATGGACACACATCGACGTGGGAGATTGGGAATAAATCTCAAGACTTGATGGTCGGTGACACCGGTCCCAACAGATGGGAGGCATTGTTCCGATGATTTCGTTGGTCCTTCCGGGGTTGGCAACAAAAGGCCACTGCTTTCGGGTAGATGTGGATAGCCGAATTTGTCTAATATTTTGCGTTGTTCCCTATGCACGGATTATGTTTATTTATACACATTAAAGTTACCTATAATTTCTAGAGTTGAGTTGTGAGTGTTCCCGCATGTCCAATAGTGTTGGAGGTTATCTAGTTCATGAACCATACACCTAAGGCTAAGATGCTCTACAAAAAGAACATCGCTTTGGAGCATCACAATGGTAGGTTTATGTCAAGTTTATTCCGACGATGTCGCGCACACATGAACATATGACTCTCCCTTTGTTCGAGATGTCAACAAGTGGAAAATGAAACAATAGAGCAATGGGGTTCGATGTTCATGTCGCATGCATGACCATCCTTATCACATCACAAAAATTTAGTGAAAAAATGTTATGGAACTTTTTTACATCACGTGAATTACCTAATACACTTGTTTAATCAATTTGGCAAACTTCCCCCATTGGCTCCATTTTTATTCTATTTTGCAAAGCTGGAAAATCTTGTCAAATAACTACGCACATTACTTAAGGATGCAACCTAGATTTTTTTTAATACTTGACAAGACTCTTGCTTTTACATTTAAAAATGTGGTTCGTAAGAGCTCAAAATTATTTCTATTAGTTTTATCTTTTATCTATCCAATAATAACCCACCTTATCATTCTTATCTCACGGCAACACATGGGTTATCATTTAGTTATAAGTAGAGATGAGCCATTCTAAGAAGATGTACCTGTACCCTCACTAGCTTTAGATAATTCCATTATAGCAACAAAAATGATTTTTTCTACACACGTACTCCATCCGTTCTGAATTAATTGACTCAGATTTAATACAACTTATACTATCTGAGTCAATTAGTTTAGAACGGAGAGAGTACCACTCAAGTTAATCAATAGATACCAAGAGGAAGTGATACAATTATACGAGTAATTTTTGTTGTTGTTTATGTTTTTGACCACTTGCTATATTCGTATATCACCAAATATTAGTTTTCCTCTTTTTTGTGTGTTACACTGTATAATGTTGTATTGTATTTAACTATTTATGGTTTTCCTTACTTTTATATTAAATAATACCACATTATGTATAACGTTGGTGGATTCTCTCCATCTCAACTATAAATTTCCCCTATAAATAACCAATGAATTATTAAGCGTAATGATTTCCACGAAAGGACTAAAAATGAAGATCAAATGGTGTGACCAACCATAGAGTGTACTACCAAGTTTAGACAAAATTCAGTAGAAACCATGATCATATATCCTTTCAACTTTAGAAACTCGGTGGTGCACCAGGAAATACTAGCTTTTGACTCAGAACATGTACCCATACAAACAAACAAGTACCACATAAAGTAGAAACAAACTAAAACCAAAAATTCAAACCATATTGCATTGCTTTCTCGATCGTGGCATGTCCTACTCATTGGATGCCGCCGATGTCCTTCCTCATCCCGGCTGCAAAGTCATACACCTTCTCCGGTGAGTAGAGGCTCTTGGAGACACTCTCCCTCTCCATGCACCGTGTTGCCCACGCTACCAGCGACGGCGCCACCTCCGCCACCCCGACACCCCAATACCTATCAAAGCTCTCAAACCAAGCCGTGAATGGTATGAGGGCGATGTCCACAAACCCGAAACCATGCTCCCCTCCAAAGAATTCCTTATCCCCGAGCTCCTCTTCTAGTGTCTTCAAGATCTCAACGATCTCTGTGTTAACCTTCATCTGTGGGTCAGTATACATCTTCGAGCCGCTGCCGTAGACCTTCTTATCAACGTAATCGGCCCAGAAGCGGGCATGCGCGCGCTCGTTGGGGTCGGCCGGGAGGAGGGAGTGGGTGTCCGGAAAGACCTCGTCAAGGTACTGGAGGATGACGAGAGACTCGATGATGGTGCAGCCGTCATGTAGGAGGACGGGGATCTGCTTGTAGATCGGGTTGGCGTGGAGGAGCCGGTCGCTCTTGACGGCCATGATATTCTCTTCGACATACTCGTAGGGGATGCCTTTCTCCGCAAGGGCGATGCGGCACCGCTGCCCGAAGGGGCTCACCCAGAAGTCGAGCAACACCAGACCAACATTCTTCTCACCTTCCATCTCTAATCGCAATTCAGATGGTTTTCTCCTATGGTTTGTATGGGTGTGGGGTGAGGGAGGGTGCGAGGATGCCGGTGAGGATTTATAGGGAGCTAGAGGAGAAGGCGAGCTGGTGTGTTTTTTTTACATATTTTGACTGGAATTTGTTTTTTAAGGTTTTTGACTGGACCAAATCGAGCAGGTGGTGCCGCCGTGGCGTACGAGCGTGCGTAGGTAGTGCTAGCTGAATAATCTTGGTGTTTGGTCCGGTGTGTCACCGCTTGCGTCATGGACGACGGATCAGCGACTCGATGGCTTGGAAGAGTCACTCGGCACCTGTGCATCTGGCGAGTGATGTGAGTTGCTTGCGTGGAAGGCTGCAGACAGCGGATGCGTCGAGCACGGAGGATCGCGGCTTGTTGATCAGGCAAAGCTAGATGTGTACGGTGACGATTGACGAAATCAGAATTCAGAAGTAGGCAAATATGTGATATATGCAGACCATTTTCTTTGTATACATTATTACAGGGTTCCTTCTTTTCCAACTGAAATTTCCTCTGCTTTACACTCTTCAGGCCAGCTTTCATCGACCGAAGAAACTTGACGGGCAACTTCCGGTTTTTGGTTGGTTTGATGCTCAGCTGGTGCAGCTGCATCACCATGAACCTTTGCAGAATCAAATAAAACTAGAAGGAATTTCGCGCTATGCTGCGTCCGAGGTAAAATTGTGGTTATCAATAAATAATATGTTGGACTGAGTAAATATTAGTGTATCATATAAAACCAACTAGAAATTCATACCTTTTTAGTAAAATATTGTACGTATTTTTTCTAACAACTTATAAACAATATATAATATAAAATTAATAGCTTTAAATTTGTCAATCTCTTAACGAGACGATCCCGACAACTGGTTTGTAGAGTCGGAGGAGTCATGCTAGAAAGGGCTAGTCGAGGTGCAGCCGAAGCCAGAGTTATTGTTTGTCGATCGTGCTCGTGCTTGCAGGGAAGAATGAGGCACAATGAAAAAGGGGAGGATAGGAGGGCTACTCGGGTGACTCGTTAGCCAGAGTCACAAAAGGGAGTCACTATAGCCATGCACGGGAGCAGAGCAAGGTCATCACTCATGTTAAATCCCTCCCGATTGGTGGTGCCCTTGAGCAGTGGTGGTGAATTTGCGGTCGAGTCGGCAGAGTTGTGGCGGAGTTGCTAGATTTGAGGCCAAATCGATGGGAGAAAATGCAACAATGGTCACCGGAGGAGAGACGTGAGGGCAACATGAAAATTCTGATTGACAATTGAAGTCAGCACGTTGGTCTTTTTGTTTTATTACAACAACCCAAGTGTTTACTTTTACAACACTTGCTATTTTTTGGTTTGACAAAAGAATTGGGATAATTTACTTCAAAGACAACTACTGGGGTAATATTTTTGGTCCCAAATGACCTAATCTGGACGAGAATCGATGGAGGGGGAGTGACGACTGACGTCCCTCGAGGTTGAAACTCTCCCGATGTGTAGTGTTTGTACAGTGGTGGTGGATTCGCCGAATAGGTCTGAGTTGTGGCGGCACTGCTAGAATCGAGGCAAAATCTATGTGAGAATAGACACGATTGTAGGAGGCGTGAGGGTGACATAAAACTTCTGATTGATAGTTAGCGTTGTACATGTTCGTCTTTCTATTATTTAGCATCAGTCTGAATGTTTTATATTTACAACACTTAGTGTTCTTTTATTATAAATGATAACAAAATTTGTAAAGGTAGTTGTTGGAGCAAGATTTCGGCATCAAATTATCTAGAAAAAGTTATGTCCTAAAATAGGGAAGCTGTTGAAGATGCTCTAAGAGATGAGCAACACCGTAGTTTTTTGTATGCAGTAGATAGAAAATTAAGTTTTGTATTAACTTCAGTGGACACATCTTATTATTTTTATTTTGGTCTAAACTATTAGAAGGTTCAGACGTGGATGAGCTCTATTTTTTTATATACTTTCTGTATTAATCTGGATGGACAACTAATATTATTTTAACTATGGTTTAAACAAATAGGATGTTGACAGGTGAATGAACAAGGGAGCTCTATTTCTAGGGAGCTTAGTTCTTTGAAGGGATGTTTGCAGAAGCGAAACCAGAAGCGAAACCAAAAGTAGTACGACAGAGAGGCTGCGGGTGAAACCTAGCCGCCACCAGAAGCCATCATAGATTCCCCTCACCTCGGCTGGCCGTTCCAACGTCTGAGGTGAGATGAACCCTGATTTCACCGATTTATTTTTCTTTCATTTTTTGACTATTGTGGTGATGTTTCTCGATGGAGAATTTGATGCGATGCGAATAAGAGTATCATGGCTATATCTCCGTCCTGGTGTTTCTCTCATGGTCGACGGCTGACGTGACCGACTTCGAGGAGTCTATGGTTATCTATTCTCACAAGGTATTGAGAATCTAATATCATTGAATCGCTCATTACATGAGCGGTTCTACATTTTGTGTTGCAAGAAACAACGATAGTGAGTGACTCAACTGAACTCTGCCTAACCTTTGAGGTTAGTACAACCTCTGCAAGTTAGGTGTTTTGCAATTTGTCCAATTGGATCTTACTCAAATCGTCAAGATGTGAAGATGAGCTAGAGACGACTACTTCAAAGTTTTTTATGTAACTATTAGTTTATTAGAGAACTAGTCATAAACTGGTTGTTGAGCCATAACGATTTATTTCCTTGCTATTGTATTACTAATGAGTATAAATGCATAAGCCAACAACACATCGATGATAGGTGTAACAATCGTTTTAGATATGAACAATGTGTGTGATCGCCAGGCGACGGAAGGAGGTTACCCTAGAAACTGTTTTGTAACACTTAAGATCGTTCGATGTTTGTCTAGCCGAATAGGTAAAAGAAAATCATATCTGGGTTGCACTACCGAATCTTACTAATCTTGACCACGGTCTATCTACATAAATTTTGGATCGAGGACAAGTTCAATAATTATATTTACACCAAAATTTTATACTCTTGTATAAATTATATTGTTATACAATAGTTTTAATATGGGTATGTTCCTCACTGTGAAGTCAGCATACTTAACCAAAAAAGAAATATTACTAATATTCGTTCTAGGATACCTTTTTTATTGAAATGTACATTAATTAATAAACTTAACTTGTCCTAAACGAATGCATTTTGTAACCAAACTATGATTGTTCTATTGTATGAACATTGGCGAAAACAATGTGGCTCCTTATTTTTCATATACCTTAATATTAAAATATCTCTAATATATTGGTAGATATATCTTATTGGTACATTGCAGCAAATATCTGAATAAAAATTTCCAATGTACCATTATGTAAGCAAATTTATGGAAACTCCTAGAGTATAAATTGAAGGGTTATCTTGACACTCTACTCTTCTCCCGGTAAGATTATGTCTTATAAGTTATAGTGTTTTCAATAATAATCCAACAATGTATGCATTATACATGCTTCATGTTGATACACTAACTACCATAAAATATTGTGGATTCTACATCTTCCTCGACCTAAGAGTTAGTCGGCTTGGCTCAAGAAGAAGTGTTTTAACTAAAAATACTTGTCGTAGTATTTGTGGTCCTCCTTTTTTACCAAATAACTGTATTAGCAATGAGTACATATATGTAATTGAGAGAAAACAAGACCTTTTAATGATGGACTTGTTGGAACATCAATATGGCACACATATGTGAGATGATAGCGTGGTACTTATTTGATGGTCTATTGGAAAAGAGTTTGTACTTAATGACAGACAAACAAAAAAATCAACCAACTACGAAATTGCGTGTTTAGTATCGAGAGGAACTGTGAGTATGTTTTTCTTAGAACCAGATGAAATATACTCGAAATACACTATACTTTAAATATATCAAACTTCTCTATTTTCATCAATTGATGCCATTATAGAGCCGTAAATAGATGGGCGTGGCAAAACATGTCTACATCTAGTACAGTACTAATGTCGGAACTATCCCGGTGTTTGCATTTTTTATAGACTTTCTCCTACTTCTGATTTTTGATATTCTCTTGTCATAAAAACACACCAAATTGGTTACCGCAAAGAACCATGTCGACTAAGGGCATCTCCAGTCGCCCCCCCCAGGAGGCCTTTTTGGCGTCGGCCGAAGCAACTAGCGCCGTTTTTCCACCAGTCGCCCCCCCCAGAAGCCCAGTTAGGGCCGTTTCAGCGAAAAATAGTGTCAGCGCCCCCAGTCGAAACCCAGCCCACTGGGTTCCTGGGGGCGCCGGCGGAAGGAAAACCATGTGTGGGCCAACGCTGTCGGCGAGACACCGTCTTCCCCCACGCTCCTGGCTCGCCTTTCCCTCTCTTTCTCGAGTCGTCATCGGAACGCCGCCGCCCCCCACACCTACCTGCACCGCCACGCCGCCGCCACCACAACAGTTCTATCCGCCGCCTAGCCCCGCCACGCCATGCACTGTCGGCGCCGCCCACTCCTCCGCCGCGAAATCGCCTCTGGGGAGAACTTTGGGGCGAAAGGGCGACCACCCCGCTCGCAAGGTGTTCGGCGAAAATCCGACACATCAATGGACTCCGACGAGGAGATACTCGCCGAGCTGTTCGACGAGGAAGATCAGGCGGTCGTCGATGACGAAGAACACCTGCTGATCTTGGCCTCCCTCGCCGGCTTGCTCGAGAATCAGGGTGGGCCGCGGCGTGTTGGATCAACAATGGGTCGCCGCAAGAGCAAGCCGAGGCAGCGGTACGAGGGGTACTGCATCCTCTACTCCGACTACTTCGCCGAAGATCCCACCCAGGACGCGAAGGTGCTCAGACGTCGTTTTGGGATGAACCGCAAGCTCTTCCTCAAGATCATGCAAGAAATCCGAGAATTCGACACCTATTTCAAATTGAAGAGGGACTGCACTTTCATGGTAGGGTTTACCTCTATTCAGAAGTGCACGATGGGCCATGAGGTTGCTTGCATACGGTGCTCCTGCAGATGCACATGATGACTATCTGCGCATGAGCGAGTCCACGGCCATTGAGTGCTTGAACAAGTTCTACCGGGCAGTGGTTGCAATTTTTGGCCCAAGATACTTGTTGTCGGGGGGCTGCCCCCCGGGTAGGGGCAGATCCCGGAATAATTCAATAATGTGCCAACAGTACTTGACCTTTGGCGAGAGCAAGGGACACCTCCTGGTGTGCTGAAGGGGCAACTTGACCCTTGAGCACTGGTAGAGTGCAAAGTGCCTCCTGGCAGGCGCAAGGGTCATCTCTAGCAACTATAAATAGACACCCCCAGCCTTAACAATGGCAGCACAAGCATCAGCGGGTGGTTCCTCTAAGAACTAGCTTCTCGAAGATGTCTTTGCGGATAGGCTAAGACATCTTCGGGAGGCTAGGCCTAGAGATACTCATCCTGAGACGAACTCGGATGCCTCCGGAAAGGATCTCGGATCTTGGGCTCCGAGGAGACTCCCGGAAGGAGGTGTATCTTTTGCCGGATAGACAATCCGGGTAAGTGCTAACCGGAACATCTGTCTCGGTCCTGAACTTGTGCAGGAAGGACTCACGGGGCGAGCAAGAAGATAACCGGCACGAGGGACCCCGGTAGGCCGTCAACGGTCTGTAGCAGGCTTTCCCGTCTGATGCGGGGGGAAGTACCATTCCGCCTGACACGGAAGCATGGTCACATCCCGCGTGACACAGAAGCATGGTCACCTCCCTCCTGACACGGGAGCGCGTCATCTGGTACGACAACGGTACGACAAGACGCGACCTGCCTAGCCCGGCAATCCGGAAAAGGCTATCCGGGATGGGCCAAGACATGTCTTGTCTCTGACAGGGGGACAATGATGTTCCAGGACGGCGCCTGCTGCCCTTGCCAAGATGATGATGAAGGGGCTACGCCGGATAGCGCGGCGACTAGGTCGCACTAGCCGGTGACGACATGCCGGTTAGGCCTGTCCGGTGGGGCCAAGCCGGTTTAGGGTTTCCGGCCCTCCTGGCCGGAACTCTATAAAAGGCGCCATAACTGCTTCTGTGGAAGAGAGACCAACTTGGGAGCCAAAGCACTAGTTGCATTTACTCCTAGAACATTTACTTCTCCATACCTTGAGTTCATCTAGTTCTTTGTGTTCTTCACTTTGAGAGATCTAAGAGCAAGTTGTAGCCCTTGTACCACAATTATATAGAGAGGAAAGGCAGGATTAGGGGTGTTACCTCCTCACGAGGGCCCTGAACCTGGGTATATCGTCTGTGTGTTGAGTGCCTTCATGCATTTGTTCTTGTTTGTTAGATCTTCCCTCCAGCGTACTGCTCTTATTTCTGGTTCTTGTGAGATCTCGATTATACCGGGATCCTCCCCGTGTGGGCTATTCAGCTCGCTATCCCTCCCCGGATCCACCAACGTCCATCGGCCCCACACATTAGCCATCCTATGGCATCTGCCGTGACACCACCACGACAGTTGGCGCCCACCGTGGGGCTGACAGAGGCGTTGGCTGGTGTACACATCCGGACGGGCTCCCCTGTTCATTTCGACGTTCGGGTTCTCTCCGGCCTTGTCGTAAGGCTGGGTGAGATGGACTTCGTCAGCGACAACACAGGATGCTTCCGGAACAGACCCTTTCCGGTGAACGGATGCCTCATTGACTTTGGTGGTTTCACCACCTACGTCGCCACCGAAGTTATCTGTAGCTACCCGGACGTGGCCCTGGAAGCTGAGGATCCCCCCATGCTCTGCGCTACTCGGGGTCTGCGTGCCGGTCACTCCCCGAGTTCCGTCGCGGTGATGATGGTCGGGGCAACCGAGGAGGAGTACCAAGACGCTGACGGCGATGCCGGGAGCGGCCACGTCCGTTTGGCCAAACCTCCTCAGGAAAGAGGTGCGGCTCGAGATGACGATCCACAACCGTCCCAGCCACGACGTCGCTCGGATCCCCTCTCGGGTCTGGTGGCCAAGTTGGTTGTCCCTGTAACTGCTGAAGCAGACACCCAGGCCACTTCGGCTGATTTAGAGGAGTTGCGGAGGTTGCTACTCGCTGAAGCACAGGAGATCGCCGAGATCCGTCGCGAGCTCAATGCTAGCCTCCGGGAGTACAATGCAGCTCACGGATTCCTTAAGATAGACTCCCGGGACAAGCGCATCGCGGAACTGCGCAAGAAAGGAAGAATGGTGAATGATGAGTTGGCGGGTGGAGCCGCAACCAGTCACACGGGAAGCATGATCTCGGCGGGGAAGCCAGTGTACAGCTCGCCGGCGAAAACTCTTAGGGCTGCCGAAGCCGCAATGGCCGAGTTGGTAGGGTTATCCGGTGAGGCTCTACGCAAGCAACAGGAGCGGGTGAACGAGTTGGTGATCGAGGCCAACCGTCAGAATCAGGCCTTCAAGAAGAAGAACCCCGGGGCAGGATCCCAAGTGCACTCAGCTAGACCCAATAGCCAGAAATCGGACGGAGAGGCCTCTTCCCCGCATCCGAGCAGAAGCAAGAGCAAGAGCAAGAGCCGGAGCCGAAGTCAGGGTTCCGGGAAGAACAAGCAGTTACAGGCCTATGATCTGTCCTTTGCCGGCATCCAGCAAGCCGGGCAGCGTAACTCGGGGCAGGCGGGAAGTACCCGTGAAGGTGGCAACCTGGGTGTAGGAAACAATAACCCGGCTAGCCGTGGTAATCCACCCCAGGACCATCCTCATGTTCAGGGAAACCCGCGAAGGGAGGCCGCCTCTATCCCGCAATAGGCTGTGATCCCGGCACAAGACCGGCTCAACGATGGCAACTCAAGACTGCAGCAGCTCGGATACCAGCCCGATGAGAATCCTCTGGGATCTCGGATAGGAACCAGACAGCTGAATCCGGCAGATGCCAGATTCCGGCTCGACCGAATTCACCAATCCGAGCTAGTGAAAGAGCAAGGACCTCCGGGACCTGCCTGCTTTGGACCCCGGATCATGCGGGAGCCACCTGTCCGGAATTTTCAGCTCAGCAGGGGTGCTAAGACCTATGACGGCAGCAAGAAGCCGGAGGACTGGCTAACCGACTATGTAACTGCAGTAAGCATAGCCGGTGGAAACAGACGCTGGGCGGTACGATACATACCGCAGATGTTGGAAGGACCTGCCCGAATCTGGTTGAACAACTTGAGAACTGGCAGCATAGACTGTTGGTTAGATTTCGAGGAGGCATTTATCAGCAACTTCACCAGCACGTACAAAAGGCCAAACAGGCCTCAACAGCTCGCCATCTGTAGGCAAAGGAGTAACGAGACTGACCGGGAGTATCTTACCCGGTGGAGCAATATTCGCAATTCTTGCGAAGGAGTGGTAGAGGCACAGGCCATCTCCTGGTTTGCACAAGGATGCCGGCATGGCTCGATGCTGTGGCAGGAATTGCAAAGGAAGATGCCGACGACCTTGGCAGAGACCATGCGCATCGCCGATACCTACACGCTTGGAGACCCCATGCAACCCCTGGTGGATGTCGGTGACTCCAACAGGAGGAATGCGGGACCTCAGCGTTCGGGATCGAGCAGGAGCCATGATCGCCAAGATTTCGGCCAGAAGAGGAACCACCCCGAGTACCATCATGCCGCACAACACGTCGCAGCAGTGACCCGGGAGCAAGAGGATGCCGGCAACAGTCAGCGTCAAAAGACAAGTGGCCCGGCTTGGGGTCAGAGTCAGGAAGTGCAAAAGACTTGGGTGGAACAAAAGAAGCCCCTGACGTATGAAGAGATGCTGAACAAGCCATGCTGCTACCATACCCTGGAGGCCAACAAGCCAGCAAACCACTCTACTCGGCAGTGCAGCTGGTATCAGCGCACGTTGCAGGAGGGCAGCTCGGTAGCTGTTCGGCCGAGTGCTCCGGCATCTCGGCCCAACATTCCGAGACCCCCTCCTCCGACATCGGGGGCCAACACGATCCGGATCAATCAGCCTCAGCGAGGACCCCCACCTCGGCCGGTGAATGTGGTGCACACCCGGAACGACAATGGTGCAGGCCCCAGTAACCAAGCCGGACAGCAGCAGGGCAACTACCGGGAGGCACATCAAAGCTATGTGGTCTTCGTGACCGAGCCCACTGACCGGAGGAGTGTGCGACAGCGTGCCCTGGAGGTGAACGCGGTGATCCCGGCGGTGCCCAAGTTCTTGCACTGGTCCGAGATGGAGATCACATGGAGCCGGAAGGATCATCCCAGGGTTATGCCTAAGCCGGGGGCGTATGCCTTGGTGGTGGACCCAACCTTTGTCGGACCAAACCTCAATGTCCGCTTCAGCCGGGTACTGATCGACAATGGCAGTGCCATTAACATCATGTACAAGGACACGATGCTGAAGCTGGGGGTGTCCATGAACACCTTGTTGCCTACCGAGATGACCTTCCACGGCATTGTGCCCGGAGTCTCTTGCTCACCCATGGGAAAAATCTGGGTTGAAATGCTATTCGGAACCCGGGAGAACTGCCGAACCGAGAGCTTGGAATTCGAGGTCGTGGACCTCGAAAGCCCGTATCACGCACTAATCGACAGGCCAGCCCTGGCCAAGTTCATGATCTCAACTCACATGGGCTACCTGAAGATGAAGATGCCGGGACCTAACGGCGTAATCACCATCTCGGGAGACCACAAGCGCTCCATGGAGTGTGCCTCGGCGGGGTCATGCTTAGCTGAGTCCCTGGTGATCGCGGAAGAAAAGAAGAGGATCCAGCAGGTGGTGGCGATGGCCAAGACCTCCCAACTCGGAATGCCCGGGATGGTGAACCCGGAGCAGGGTGCATCATTCCAGCCCCCCAAGGAGACCAAGAAGGTGGGTGTGGACCCCAGCAACCCGGAGCGCCAAGTTATCATTGACAGCAACCTGGACAGCAAATAGGAAGGCGAGCTCGTCGACTTCCTCCGTGAGAGTTGGCTGAGCACTCTCTGTTTGTTAGACCGGACGCGAAGCCGGTAAAGCAACCGACTAGGCGCCTCTCAGATGAAAGAAGAGCTGCCGTCATGGAGCATTTGGCTGTACTGCTGGCCGCCGGATTCATAATGGAAGTGCTGCACCCGGATTGGATATCGAATCCGGTCCTAGTAGAGCAGAAGAAGGATGATCCCCTCCTGCTTAAGGTGTGGCGCATGTGCATCGACTTCACCAACCTCAACAAAGCATGCCCGAAGGACCCCTTTCCACTGCCCCGGATAGATCAAGTAATAGATTCCACTGCCGGGAGTGACCTTTTGACTTTTTTAAATGTCTATTCTGGTTTTCACCAGATACCTTTGAATCCGGATGATCAATTGAAAACTGCTTTTATTACCCCTTATGGGGCTTATTGCTATCGTGTCATGACTTTCGGTTTGAGAAATGCTGGTGCTACATACCAGAGGTGCATGCAAAAGTGTTTGCACGACCAGATAGGCCGGAATGCCGAAGTTTATGTCGATGACATAGTCATAAAAACGAAAGAAAGGGCCTCACTGATAGATGATCTGAGGGAGACATTTAAGAACTTAAAAAGATTCCGGATGAAGTTGAACCCGGATAAATGCACATTCGGTGTTCCGGCAGGGAAGTTACTCGGTTTCCTCATCTCAAGCCGGGGAATTGAGGTTAACCCGGGTAAAATTCGTGCTATCGAGAGCATGAAATTGCCCGTACGTCTCAAAGATGTGCAGAAGTTCACTGGTTGTCTTGCATCCCTAAGTCGGTTTGTGAGTCGACTTGGAGAGAAGGCCTTGCCCCTGTACCAGTTGATGAAGAAAAGCAAAACATTTGTTTGGACCCCGCAGGCCGACGCGGCGTTCAACGATTTGAAGAGAATGCTTTCAACATCACCCGTGTTGGCATCCCCGTTACCCAAGGAACCTATGTTGGTGTATATTGCTGCCACCAACCGGGTAGTCAGTGTGGCAATGGTGGTAGAGAGGGAAGAAGGGGGTAAGCTGATACAAAGGCCGGTGTATTACCTCAGTGAGGTCATCTCGGAATCCAAGCAGAACTACCCGCACTACCAGAAGATGGCGTATGGAGTGTACATGGCAGTGACCAAGCTCAAGCACTACTTTCAAGAGCACCCGATCACAGTGGTGTGCGAGGCTCCTCTGGCCGAGATCATCGGTTGCAAGGACGCTAGCGGCCGGGTAGCCAAATGGGTCATCCAGTTTTCTCCGTACGCTCCGGCATATGAGAGACGAGATGCCATCAAGTCGCAGGCGCTGCCGGACTTTTTGGTAGACTGGGCCGAGATGCAATATGAACCTCCGGTGCCGGATTATAATTTCTGTAGGATGCATTTCGATGGCTCCAAGGCTAAGATCGGATTGGGTGCCGGAGTGGTCCTCACTTCACCAAAACAGGATGTGCTGAAGTATGTTCTGCAAATTCATTTCCGGGCATCCAACAACGTCGCGGAATATGAGGCCTTGGTTCATGGACTGAATGTCGCCAGGGAGATCGGCATCCGCCGGATAGAGTGTTTCGGTGACTCTGACCTCGTAGTGCAACAGGTGTCGGGGAATTGGGATGCGCTTGATGCAAACATGGCCTTGTACAGATTTCATGTGCAGAAAAAATCCGGATTTTTCGAAGGATGCGAGTTCAAGCACATACCCAGAGGAGAAAACGAGGCAGCGGATGTCTTGTCCAAGCTAGGGTCATTTGAGGAAGCCATCTATTCAACCCTCACCCGAGTCGGATTCTATCTTCATCCACAAGGAGCCTAGTTCAGATGCCGTACCCATGGAAGTAGATGTCGGGAGCATCGCATCGAACCCGGGGACTGCATCACTATGCTCAGAGAGGCAAAGAAAGATGATGATGGAGGTGATGTCGGCAGAGCCAATGGACATAGACACTCCCGTGTTCCCGGTTCGACCTGTCCCGGGATGGGCACAACCCATTATGGCTTACATCTTGGAGGGAACCCTCCCGGAGAATGAAGTGGAAGCCCGGCAGATAATGCGAAGGTTGAAAGCATACACCGTCATCAATCAAGAGCTGTACAAGAGGAGTGTCACTAAGGTACTCCAGAGATGTGTGGAACCGACAGAAGGACAAGAGATGCTCCTGGAAATACATCAGGGGGAGTGTGGACATCATGCATCATCCCGGGCCCTGGTGGCGAAAGTGTTCCGACATGGGTTCTACTGGCCCACCGCGTTGCAAGAGGCAGAAGACATTGTCCGGAAGTGTGGAGGATGCCAGAGGTTTGCTCACCGGATACATATGCCGGCATCAGCACTGAAGACAATCCCTATCACTTGGCCATTCGTAGTATGGTGTTTGGATATGGTCGGGCAGTTCAAACCGGCACGAGGCAATATGACGCACATACTGGTCATGGTAGATAAATTCACCAAGTGGATAGAGGTCAAGCCAATCCGGAAGTGTGATGGACACACCGCTGTACAATTCCTGAAAGACATCATCTTGAGATACGGGTACCCGCACAGCATTATCACGGATAATGGCACAAATTTTGCTGTGGGGGAATTCGCTCGATTTTGTGCTGAGAAGGGAATCCGGCTGGATGTAGCATCAGTTGCACACCCGGAAGCAAACGGGCAAGTCGAAAGAGCAAATGCTTTGGGCTTGGCCGGGATGCTGGATAGAGGAGTTACCGGCGGTTTTATGGGGTCTCCGGACTACACCGAATAGATCTACCGGGTATAGGCCATTCTTCATGGTGTACGGTGCCGAGGCAGTACTCCCAACCGACATACGGTATGATTCACCGAGAGTGACAATGTTCACCGAGACCGAGGCAAAGGAGGCCCGAGAAAATGATGTTGATTTACTTGAGGAGGCAAGAGAATTGGCACTTTCTCGGTCTGAAATTTACCAGCAAAACCTCCGCCGCTATCATAGCCGGAAGGTGCACCCGAGAGTGTTCCAAGAAGGAGATCTTGTGCTAAGGCTCATCCAACGCACGGCCGGAATGCATAAGCTGTCACCTCCATGGGAGGGACCTTTCGTAATAAGCAGGGCATTGCACAATGATTCTTATTACCTTATAGATGCACAGGAGGCTAGGAAAGGTGTAATGGACAAATCCGGAGAGGAAACCAAACGTCCATGGAATGTAGCTCTGCTTCGACCCTTTTACTCATAAAGGGCTCAGTGTATGATGTATTTAAATTTTTATGTATTAATGAAAATAGGGCACCCCGGGAGGAACCCGGGGACTGCCTCGTTATGTGCCCATTTATTTTGTCCAGTTTATTTGTTATTTCATACCGGCATCTCGGGAAGGAACCCGGGGACCGCCTAGTACCTATTTTTTGTGTTATTTGTATGCCGGGAAAGTTCTGAATTCGATTCTCAAAGTCAGAGTAATGTATGTCATGTGAAATCATCTTGTGACTCGACTGACGCACGCCGAAATGGTAGTCAAGAGCAAAGAGAATCAAATGTGGGGAACACGAAAATGGTCTCGGGGACTCGGAGCAGGAACTTATCCGGCATACCTATTTTTGCTAACCCAGTTATTTTTTATGTCGGGAATTCGGTTAGCCAGAACTCGGATTGTCTTAAGTAATGTATGTCGTATATGGAGTTTTGTGACTCGACTGTCGAACGCCGAAATGGTAGACAAGAGCATAAATTGCCTAAGTACGGTAAACATGAAAAGCAACTCGGGGACTCGTGACAGAATAAACCGACATAGCTTGTTCGGATAGATAATTAAGTACGGAACATAAATGTTGATAGTATATATTACATTTTGCACCCGGCATCCCGGGGATTTAACAGTTCTACTCTTAAATATTTCTAAGTAGTAG
Source organism: Poa annua (assembly GCA_026929855.1). Lineage (NCBI taxonomy): Eukaryota > Viridiplantae > Streptophyta > Magnoliopsida > Poales > Poaceae > Poa > Poa annua. The sequence goes on from CM049427.1 coordinate 16,173,193, forward strand.
GGGAAGCCGGCTTCTCGACGGTGGCAGCAGCGGGAGCAGCGGTGGCGGTGTCCTCAGCACCGGCAGCGGTACTCGGGGCATCTGGGCACACCTCGGCCTGGGAGGCCTCGGGTGGCGAAGGAGTTGAAGCATCCCGGGGAACCACGGTCTCGGTGGCGGCACCAGAAGCAGCATCATCCTCCTCCGGGATCTCAGCGTCTGCGTCGCCGGTCGCACCGGTTTCGTCGTCATCCTCGTAATCGGATTCGGAGTCGGAAACGACGACGCTGGCGGTGAAGGCGCGAATATTGGACCAGAAGGCGATGCGATGCGCCACTTCTTGTCGCCGTTGGACCTTAGCCGGATCGCTGCACCACGGCGAGATGGTGCGCAGGCGCTGGATCACGTCCAAGTTGAGACCTTCATACCAACTCAGTACTTGGGTCATGACCTGATCGGCACCAGCCCGCGCACCGGAGCGTTTCCAAGCATGGACGCGCCTCCCGGCACCTCGGAGTGCGCTCGCAAGTTCGCCGACCGAGAGCGTCGCGCTGACACCCAGCCACAGCGCACCATGAACGTGGATCGCGGCGTTGAGCAACTCCGTCCCGATCGACCGGAGAGGCACTATCCGGGCCTTCAGGGCAGTGAGGTGATCCTCAATTTCCCAAGCATCCGAGACAGGGCCCTTCCCGGCACGCTTCTCCCGGGCGGCAGCAACCGCAAGGGCAGCAGCCTCGCGGGAGTGCTCGAATTCCCCTTTAAAAAGAAGAGCTGTCAAGCGACTAGGTCATAAGGAGGGCAACAATAATGAAAGAGAGCAAGGGAAGGAGGGGGATGTCGGTCCACTTACTGTTAAGATCCCGGTTCAATACAGTTAGCTCGGAGAGCCAAGTATCGGCCCGTGACCGGAGAAGAGCCAGCCCGGTCTCGGCGAGATGCGCGCGCTCCTCGGACTGGTCCAAGGTCTCCTTTTGCTTCTGCGTCGCCTCCACGAAGCACGTCTTCATGTCGGTCGCAGCAGATCTGGCCTTTTCAAGCTCGCCATTGAGCCGCGCAATCTCGGCCTGCGCAGTAGCAAGCGCAGCCTTCTGATCCATCGAAATTTTGCGCACGACATCTCGCTCCTCCCGGAGGCGCCCCTCGCATTTCTTGGACTGACCGAGGTCAGCAAGAACCTGGTTGAAGATGCTGCCACGTTTCTTGCTGCACTCCTGAAATCAAGACAAAGAAGGATGAGTCAATCTTGGAAAATATTTAAGGGACTCGAGAGACTCCGAGGTCGGTAACAATTAAAGGCTACCCGGTAGGGAGGATCTCGGGGACTTGGTTTCCGAGTCCTGAAATTTTCTCTAAGATTGGAGCCTAGTGGTCTGCTATTCGGTGGAATCTAGAGCACTAAGCACCAATCTCGGGGGCTAGTGGAGATGGACCAATTTTTGAAACAAGCTACCCGGTTGGGAGGATCTCGGGGACTCGGTTTCCGAGTCCTGAAATTTTCTCTAAGATTGGAGCCTAGTGGTCTGCTATTCGGTGGAATCTAGAGCACTAAGCACCAATCTCGGGGACTAGTGGAGATGGACCAATTTTTGAAACAAGCTACCCGGTTGGGAGGATCTCGGGGACTCGGTTTCCGAGTCCTGGTATTTGCTCTAATATTGGAGCCTAGTGGTCTGCTATTCGGTGGAATCTAGAACACTAAGCACCAATCTCGGGGACTAGTGGGGAAGGAACAAATATTTATTGGAGAAGGAAAGGGAACAAACTTACCTCGGTCACCCGAGTAACATCCAGCACGGCCACCTGGAGAGCGTGCAGAGCTTGAGCGTTGCGGCTAGGGCCGGCGGCGTGCAAGTCCCCCACGGTCTCGGAGGCGTCAGCGGCAATCCAGGCCTGGTTATATTCGTGAACAACGTGTATGTCGGAGCCGCCGGGCGCGCGAGCAGCAACAACTTCCCGGGATCCTGAAGGCACAAAGGAGCTTACGGTTGCTCGCAGCGTCCACATGGCAGCAGTAGGGATCTCGTCGGGAGGTGGCGGTAACGGTGAAAACTTACCCGTGCGTAGGGCCAAGTCTTGGGCCGAGGATGTCGGGGCAGCAGTAGGTTGGGCAGAAATTGTTTTCTGCCCGGCAACCTTGGTGCGCGCTTTCGCGGCAGGGTGATCAGTTTGCCGGGAAGAGGCTGCGGGCTATTTCTCCGGGGCTGTCTTATTCACAGCTTGCCGAGAGGGGACGCTTGGCACGGGCCGCCGGGGAGGGCTCATGATCTCCGCCTCGAGCCCGGGCACCCTGCGCGGACTCTCCGGAAGAAGGATGTCTTCCGATGTAGTCGTGGCCTGGACTGGAGTCTCGTCGACCACCGGACGAGTATCCGGAGCCGCGGCAGCAGTCGGTGCGGCACCAGAAGTAGGAGGCTCGCTTCTTCGGGCGGAAGGACGAGGTGGAGAAGAGGCAGCCCGAGGCGGGCTGGGAGTCCGGGATCCAGGAGGACAGGAGGCAAAGGATGACAGGAGGTCGAGTGCGTCCCTGAAAGAAATATCTCAGTAAAAACTTCAGGAGAAGGCAAGGTCATGTAGCATGAAGCAAAGAAAATGTACCCGGAATCCACAGTGGGAGGACCCTTCCTCCGGCGTCGAGGCTTCTCGGCCGTTTGTTTGTTCGGCTTGCTCCTCTTGGGGGGGGGGGGGGGGGGGGTTGCCGGAATCATCGGCGGCGTCGGTGTCGGAAGCCACACGCTTCCGGCTCTCGGCACGTTTGGTCGCGGCCGTAGGTTTCGGAACCAGTGCTGAAGCCCAGTTGAGGGGGAGAGCGTCAATCACATCGAGAATTTGACAGTCAATCTCATCCTCCTCATCCGAAGAAATCGAAATAGCCTCTGAGGTTGAAGGGTTACCCGGGGCGGCAGCTTTGACTAGAGGAATGGCGAGATGGTCCTCGCCGTCGGGATCCTCTCTCGGCATCTCTTCCGGTGCTGGGAAGTTCGGCGCGAAATTCCCGTTGGCGTGGATAGTGTCCTCCTCGGTTTGCCGCTCGAATAACTGCGCAAATAAATCACCACATGACAACCATGTCGGTTTCCAGCAGAACCCGGGTGCGAATGCAAGTTTACGAAAGGCAGACAGGAGCACCTGTTTCAGGGGTTTTTTCCGGGATCCCCCGATGGCACCCCAGGCATAGTCATCCGACATCTTCGTCCGAGCAATAGCTCGAACGCGTCGGACGACCGCAGCATGGTCTAACCCAAAAATACTGGTCCTGGTGGGGTCTAAGTTCCCGGCCATATGGCACATCTTGTGCACTCGGGTTTGGAGGGGGCAAACGCGGCAAAGGATGAAGCAACGCAGGAGATCATCGCCAGTCATCTTGTCGGTTAGCACGTTAAGGACGTCGTGCATACACCTGACCTCCTCGGTGTCGGGGAACCGTTTCCAGAGGTTGAATTTGCGGGGAGGACCAATGGCGAACTCCGGCAAATTTATGAAATCCGGATTCGAGGATCCCGGAGCATCTCCCGAGCTCTCCCGATTCTTCACATAGAAGAAGTTGCGCTGCCACTTCCGGCAAGATTCTAGTCCTTTGACTATAGGAAATCCGGAGTCAGCACGGGGGATGATGGTGGCCGCTCCGCAGTCGACCAAGTCTTTTACTTTCTGATCCGGATTGGGGATAACTTGGCGATGAAGGATGAAGTACCTGGCCCAGAGGTCCAGGAATGGCCATACGCCGAGATATGCTTCCGAGTAGGTGGTGAAGACCGAAAGCATCATGATGGCGTTAGCTGGGAGATGATGGGGTTGGAGGTTGTAGGTGTCGAGGAAGTTGCGGAAGAAGGGGCTAGCCGGAAGCCCAAACCCGCGCTCGAAGTGCGTGAGGAATACAATGTATTCCCCGGGTTGGGGTTCCGGTTGAACCTCGTCCTCAGGGAGACGGCTCCCAACTTCTGGCGGAATCCGGTGAGTCCGGTAAAGCCAGTCCAGGTCCGCCTGTTTGGTCTCGGATCCATCCCAGCACCCCCGGATACTTTCTTCACCCATGCCGGAGAAGTCCGCAGATATATCCGGGTTACTCTGCAGGCGCAGCATCAGTTAGTCAAAATTAGTCTACCGGGAGCTAAGATACCGGATCACAAACTCCTAAAGTCAACCGGGTTCCTGGCAAGTAAGATCTACCGCGTGCTAGTAAATCAAAACTAAAATGAGGAAAATAGGCTCGGACTAAACTCAAACAGGGCATAGTGCGGGCAAAAGGGCTAGGTCCTACAGCGACTATGCATCCCCGCCGCGCGTCCCGTGCGCGCCGCGCGAATCGTGCTCGCCGGTGGCGGCGCAGCCGCGCATGTGTTAGGGCACGACCGAGCGCGAGGCATTGTTCCCGTGGAAGAAAGGTTCATCGGGGCGGAAAGAAGAGCTCACCGGAGAAAGCGAGGCCGGTGATGCGCAAGAAAAACGACGGCGTTCGGGCTCCGGCGACCAACGAGAGCGGCGACGTTCGGGCTCCGGACACGGCTACGGCGGCGCGCTCGAGACGAAGGTGACGGAGGTGTGAAGGAGAGGAAGAAGAAGAGGTGACCGTTCCGTTCCCCTATTTATGGGGGGATTCCGGAGCGGTTTCCAATTTTCCCGCCCACGATCTCTCCGATCGTGGGTGGGATCCGTTCTGTGCAGCGCGGCACGTGGCGCTCACCAGAGCGCCCGATCCGGCCACACCGAGGGCCACGCGGCCCCAACGGTTGGACTTCGGATCGGCTGCGGCTCCCGGCGCGCGAACCCGAGCAGCGGCGTGCTCGATCAGAAGTACTCGAGTGCGCTTCTGATCAGACAGGACGACGGGTGGGACCCAGCCCACGATCTCGAATTCAACGCAGAGCCAACGGTCAAGATTCACTCAGGCTACACTATCCGGTTACATACATCGCCTTCCTGTTGAAACCATCTCGGTATGAGGATCTCGGAAAAAACCGATCTCGGCATCTAGGCGGAGGATAATATCGTATGTTCTCAGAAAATAGTTGTTATTAAAGCTGATCCTGCACATCATCTGAGGTCGCTGCGCAGCACCAGCTTCGGGGACTAGTGTCGGGGGGCTGCCCCCCGGGTAGGGGCAGATCCCGGAATAATTCAATAATGTGCCAACAGTACTTGACCTTTGGCGAGAGCAAGGGACACCTCCTGGTGTGCTGAAGGGGCAAATTGACCCTTGAGCACTGGTAGAGTGCAAAGTGCCTCCTGGCAGGCGCAAGGGTCATCTCTAGCAACTATAAATAGACACCCCCATCCTTCACAATGGCAGCACAAGCATCAGCGGGTGGTTCCTCTAAGAACTAGCTTCTCGAAGATGTCTTTGCGGATAGGCTAAGACATCTTCGGGAGGCTAGGCCTAGAGATACTCATCCTGAGACGAACTCGGATGCCTCCGGAAAGGATCTCGGATCTTGGGCTCCGAGGAGACTCCCGGAAGGAGGTGTATTCGGTTTTGCCGGATAGACAATCCGGGTGAGTGCTAACCAGAACATCTATCTCGGTCCTGAACTTGTGCAGGAAGGACTCACGGGGGCGAGCAAGAAGATAACCCGCACGAGGGACCCCGGTAGGCCGTCAACGGTCTGTAGCAGGCTTTCCCGTCTGATGCGGGGGGAAGTACCATTCCGCCTGACACGGAAGCATGGTCACCTCCCGCCTGACACGGAAGCATGGTCACCTCCCGCCTGACACGGGAGCGCGTCAGCCGGTACGACAACGGTACGACAAGACGCGACCTGCCTAGCCCGGCAATCCGGAAAAGGCTATCCGGGATGGGCCAAGACATGTCTTGTCTCTGACAGGGGGACAATGATGTTCCAGGACGGCGCCTGCTGTCCTTGCCAAGATGATGACGAAGGGGCTACGCCGGATAGCGCGGCGACTAGGTCGCACTAGCCGGTGACGACATGCCGGTTAGGCCTGTCCGGTGGGGCCAAGCCGGTTTAGGTTTTCCAGCCCTCCTGGCCGGAACTCTATAAAAGGCGCCATAACTGCTTCTGTGGAAGAGAGACCAACTTGGGAGCCAAAGCACTAGTTGCATTTACTCCTAGAACATTTACTTCTTCATGCCTTGAGTTCATCTAGTTCTTTCTGTTCTTCACTTTGAGAGATCTAAGAGCAAGTTGTAGCCCTTGTACCACAATTATATAGAGAGGAAAGGCAGGAGTAGGGGTGTTACCTCCTCACGAGGGCCCTGAACCTGGGTATATCGTCTGTGTGTTGAGTGCATTCGTGCATTTGTTCTTGTTTGTTAGATCTTCCCTCCAGCGTACTGCTCTTATTTCTGGTTCTTGGGAGATCTCGGTTATACCGTGATCCTCCCCGTGTGGACTATTCAGCTCGCTATCCCTCCCCGGATCCACCAACGTCTATCGGCCCCACACATTAGCCATCCTATGGCATCTGCCGTGACACCACCACGACACTTGTGATCACCCAATGCGCAATACACTGCTCGCCTCCTTGCAGAGAATGAAGCAAGGGGCTTTCCTGACATGCTTGGTAGTATCGACTGCATGCATTGGGCATGCAAGAACTGTCCATTTGACTGGTAGGGGATGTACAAGAGCAAGGAAGGAGAGTGCTCGGTGATTCTCGAGGCCGTGGCTTCATATGATCTATGGATTTGGCATTCATTATTTGGTATGCCTGGAACTCACAACGACATCAATGTGTTGCAGTGCTCGGATGTCTTTGCTGATCTTGTCGAAGGCCATGCTCCCCCAGTGAACTATGAGATGAATGGACACCAGTACACAAAGGGCTACTATCTTACATATGGCATCTACCCCAAATGGGTAACATTTATGAAGATCATCTCCAAGCCTATGCCAGGAAGCGCGAAACCTTGGTTTTCGAAATGCCAGGAGGCTTGCAGGAAAAATGTCGAGCGAGCATTCGGTGCGCTTGAACGGGAATCCGGCACCTAGAGGGGGGGGGGTGAATAGGTGCTATTACAAATTTTAGGTCTTTTCAAATTTAGGCTCAACTCAAAGGTAAATTCTCTAGATATGCAACTACGGTGAATTTACCTAAATGAGAATCTAAGCAATAACAAGAAGCAAGTAAGGGAGTAAAGGGTAAAGGGAACCAAGTGAAGCACGCGGAGACGAAGATTTATTCCCGAGTTCCACCCAAGGGTGTACGTCTCGTTTGGAGAGGTGTGCGCTACCACAACAGGTTAGCCGCAACGCCACAAAGGCTCACCTTCTTCTCCGATGAACTCAACCACAAAGGTTTCGAGTCCACCTTCCACTATTGATCCCCTTTTAGGGCGGAGATCGAATCCCTTACAAACGCTTGAGGCACACACCCACAACTGAATTGGGGGCTCCCAAGAAGACCACAACAGGTCAAGGACCACAAAAGGTCAAGGTAACACCAAGAGTACAACAATGGTGAACTAGGTTTTCCCACCGGAAACCCTAGCCACGAAATCCCCAAGTGAATGGGGGAGAAATGTAAATCCCTTCGGTGACGATGCAGATCTGGGCCTTCTCCTCCAATCCTCCAAAGATCTATGAATTTGGGTGGGGGGATTGGGAGATCTTGATGATTTGAGCTTTCAAGAATGGTAGGAGAGAGAAAATCTGAGAGCTGCTTGTTCTTGAGTGAGTGAGGGGGTATTTATACTCCCCCTCAAATTCTGGCCGTTGGCTGTCTTGGTCACCCGGAAATTCCGGTATAAGTTGCACCGGATATTCCGGTGCCCCGGAATATCCGGGCCTTTGAAAATATCCGGGCTGAATTTCCGGTTGAGATCAGAACCAATTCTGAACTTGACTTAGTCGATTTCCTTGAGGCTGACTCGGAATATCCGGTTGGTGAACCGGAATATCCGCGTCCTTGAAATTTCCGGGCTGATTTTCCGATTGAAGTCAGTGCCACTTCTGAATCTTGACTTAGCCAATTTTCCTGAGGTTGCTTCGGAATATCCGGTTGGTGAACCGGAATATCCGGTTGGTGAACCGGAATATCCGGGTCCTTGAAATTTCCGGGCTGATTTTCCGATTGAAGTCAGTGCCACTTCTGAACTTGACTTAGCCAAATTTCTAGGGTCGACTCGGAATATCCGGTTGGGGAACCGGAATATCCGAGTCCCTGAAGAATTCCAGAAACTCTTTTTCTCTACAATTTGGCTTTAAGATTTGTGATATGAGTTTCACTCAAACTGAAATACTTAGCAATAGGATTAGTATATCATTGGTATTGTTAACTAACAAACAAAACACTAGGGATTAAGAAATGTTCTTTCAATCTCCCCCTTTTTGGTGTTAGATGACAATACCAAGATTTGCAAAGAAACAAACAGCAATATCATGTTTTTGGCAGAAAATGACTCCCCCTAAATAAATGCAAGTATGCAACACAAGATAACAGAGGATAGGAGCAATTTTATAACAACAACCACAAGATATCACAAAGGAGAGACGAGACAAAATGTAAGATAATGGAAGCACTTGAGACTAGTTAGATTTTCATACCTTGTGCATATAGAATATGAAGAGAATACCAACACAATCAATTCCAAGTCTCAAGCACAATAAATGATAGCATCAAACATTGTCTCAATACAAAGATATCACAAATGACAAAAGGAGAGTTTCACAAGTAACTAAAAACACGATAAATGGACACAAGCGCAAATAAATGATAAACGCATAAGCTTGTGCCCGACCCTTGCAAATCCCTGACGAAGTCCTAGTAGAGCAACTTCTCCCCCTATGGCATCGAAACGCCAAAAAGGAAGAAGAGCGATGCTACGTCCCATGGAAGTCTTCAGTCCGAGGGGTCCTCCTCATCATCATCATCAGCATCAGCCTCCTCCTCATCATCATCATCCTCGTCCTCATACTCCTCAGATGCTACCTCCTCATCCTCATCCTCCTCATCATAGTCATAACCTGTGGTGTACGAGCTGCCACCCAGGTCCTGGTCAATCAGGGTCCATGGAGCCAAGGAACCCTCGTTCCACTGAGCAAAGGACAGGGGCTCAGACAGATCAGCAGGAGCAGGAGAGCCAGAAGCATGGTGAAGGATCAAGTCTTGCTTGTAGTTCTGCTGACGGCGATCCTTGTAGGCATTGTATTGCTCCTTGCGGATGTCCACATTCATGCAGAGGATGTTGCGCTGGAACCAGTTCAGCTTCTTGACATGCGCATGAGTGGTGGGAACATGAGTAGAGGTAGCAGCAGCCCTCCTAGCATCACCCATGAAAGATCCACCTGGAGCTGAAGTAGTCGAAGGCCTAGGAGGGGGCTTGACCACAGTCTTCTTCTCATAGAGCTTCTTGAAGTCATGAGGCACCAAATCACTGTTGCTGGCGTTGAGGTTAGGGAACTTAAACAGGAGAAGCTTCATGATGTATGGAGCATATGGAATGGAGACCCTGGTGGTCATAGCCTCATACATCTCATTGTAGATGTAATCCATCACATCTACTCTCCAGTCAGTATCAGAACCCGAGTCCTCCACAATATGGTTGGCGTGAAGGAGCAGGTTGCAGAGAGGGGAAACCACATTGTCATTGTTGCCACCACTCGGTGCAATGTTCTCACGCAGGATGCGCACAAGAACATCATACAAAGGCAGCAAGTTACGAGAGAATCCAGGGGTGGCTCCCACACCATATAAGTGAGTTGTCTCCTTCTTGTTGAGCTTGTGGGGGTGGTGCATGCGAGTGCCTTGGGGATTGTCCCCATCAAACCTGTAGCCCAGTACCTTGCCAAACTCCTCGAAGTTGGACTCACAGTAAGATTCCCCAGTCATCCATTTCATGGTCTTCTTCGAGTCACCCTTGATCACTAGGGTGGCGAAGAACTGCATAACAAGCTGCGCGTTGTAGGCACAACGGATGAGCGCCAATCTCTCCAAACCCATGGTCTTCACAATGTGGATAGCCTCAGAGAATGTTGTTTTCTTCTGTAGTGAAGCAAAATCAAATGGGTGCATGGGTCGAATTGGCTTCGACAGAGAGAGGTATAGATCCACAAGTATATGCTCTTGTGCTTGGCACCAAAAACTGCGATCATCGAGAGATGTGTCTCTTGCGCTGAGGTACCAGTCCCCCTGCCTCAGCTGAGAGTAATCAACAGCATGCATCTTGGAATAGTTCGGACGTTGAGGACTAGAGGCATTCTTTCTCTTCTTAGATGAGGGCTTGCTGGCAGCAGATTTCTTCCTCTGAGGTGCAATGCCCTTTCCTTTGTTGACTGATTGCTTGGAAACAGGTGCTCTACCAGTGTGCCTTGACCCCCCTGCTGACGGACTTCCACCTGAACCTGTGAATTTGAGCATAGATGGTAGCATAAGGTAAGTGCACACAAGTCAGGAGGTAATACACACATTAGATAGGCATTCGATGGATCATACGTAGTTAAACAAGAGGTAATCTTAAAACTGCTCTGTTTGGCTCGGAATATCCGGGTCAGTCATGACCGGAAATTCCGGGGGACCGGAAATTCCGAGTCACGATGGACCGGATATTCCGAGTCAGACAGAAACTACAGATCTGAGATTTGACTCGGTCTAAAACTAGATCAATCCAATGTAATGCAAAACTAATGTATGTAAAAGCAGGGAATAGTCCTAGGAACAATCTCTACCAAGCAACATTGAAACAAATAACTCCACATCAAGATCCAAGTGCAAGCACATTAGGAAGAAGAAAAGTGAAGTTACCCTCATCCATGGAGGCCATTGCTTGGAGGAGGGAGTTCCCGGGGCGGAGGAGGAGCAGATCCGGCCGAGAAAGAGCTTCCCCGGCGGTCGGAGTGCTCCGGAGGGAGTTGGGAGCAGCAGGGGCGGCGGCTGGAGGAGAGGGAGGTCGGGGGTGGAAGAAAGGCACTAATGAGCCCTTCACCCCGAGCCAGCTCTTATATTTCTGGACAAACCGCCAGACCGGATATTCCGGTATAAGTTACACCGGATATTCCGAGTCACCGGATATTCCGGTTCAAAATGAACCGGATATTCCGACCTGCTGAACCAAAATCCCAGTTTTCAAAAGGATGACTTGTGTGCAATAGAGAGAAATGTTTTCAGGGGAAAGTAGGCTTGGGATAGATTTCCAAACTGATATTGGTACACCATACTCAACTCACAACAACCAAATCGAACCAAAAGAGCCAAGTTGAGTAGGTTTCCCACATGCATGAAAAAGAGGGCAAATAGCAACAAAAAGCTCCAAATAAAATCAACTCTTCAAGGAGAAGAGGTCGGTGTCCGAGGCCACCATGTAGGAGTGTATGGCATGTTACCGCGAAGATGTATCTTGGGTACATAACCAATACTCGTCGTTTTAGCTCATTAGTCACAAGAATGAATATAGAGATAAAAGAACACTTGCTATCGGCATAATGGGGGGAGGGATGGTCCAATGTATTATTACCGCACTCCCCCTATTTCCATGCCTACATATAAACTAGATAAGATGCAATTACGCCCTAGGTGAGTGTGCAAGCGATCAAGCCAAGGACCTCGAATCAATGATATTTAGCTCATTCATCAAAAAGCAAAACCTTCCTTCCTCAAGGGGCTTCGTGAAGATATCCGCCAATTGATCCCTTGTGCCCACATATGATAAGTCAATGTCTCCACGGGCCACATGATCTATTATGAAATGATGGCGGATCTCAATATGCTTGGTTCTTGAATGTTGCACCGGGTTGTAGGCAATCTTGATGGCACTTTCGTTGTCACATAAAAGAGGCACTTTGTCACAATTGACACCGTACTCCTTTAAAGTTTGCCTCATCCATAGCAACTGATTGCAACAACTTGCGGCTGCAACATACTCGGCTTCGGCGGTGGAGAGAGATATACAATTCTGCTTCTTAGAAGACCAACTCACCAAGGACCTCCCAATAAATTGACAAGCACCGGAGGTTGACTTCCTATCATCATGATCTCCCGCCCAATCGGAATCCGTGAATCCACATAATGAGAAATTTGCATCCTTGGGATACCACAATCCATAAGTTGGGGTATAAGCCAAATATCGAAAGATTCTCTTGACCGCCACATCATGGCTTTCTTTAGGAGCCGCTTGATATCTTGCACACACTCCTACGGCTAGCACTATATCCGGTCTAGATGCACAAAGGTAGAGGAGAGATCCAATCATGGAGCGGTATACCTTTTGATCCACATCCTTACCCTTCGGGTTGAGCTCAAGGTGGCATTTGGTTTGCATTGGAGTAGAGGCACCCTTGAGATCAAGCAACTCGTACTTCTTGAGCATGTCTTGAATGTATTTTGCTTGGTTGATGAACGTTCCTTCCCTCAATTGTTTGATCTCAAATTCGAGGAAGAACTTCATCTCGCCCATCATAGACATCTCAAACCTGTCAGTCATAAGCTTAGAGAATTCTTCGTTAAATGCTTTGTTAGTCGATCCAAATATAATTTCATCCACATATAATTGACAAATGAAAAGCTCCCCATTAACTTTCTTAGTGAAGAGTGTGGGGTCGATTTCCCCAACTTGGAATCCACGGTCTACAAGTAGTTCTCTAAGGTGCTCGTACCACGCTCGTGGGGCTTGTTTAAGGCCATAGAGTGCCTTATCCAACTTGTAGACATGGTTCGGATACTTGAGGTCCTCGAACCCCGGTGGTTGCTTAACATAAACAAGTTCATTTAGTGGACCATTTAGAAAAGCGGATTTAACATCCATTTGTTGCAACTTAAAGTTATGGTGAGAGGCATAGGCAAGAAGAATACGGATTGACTCAAGTCGAGCCACGGGCGCGTAGGTTTCTCCAAAGTCAATGCCTTCAATTTGTGAGTAACCTTGAGCCACCAATCTTGCCTTGTTCCTTATCACCATGCCATGTTCATCTTTCTTGTTCTTGAATATCCACTTGGTGCCGATAACATTGCGGCAATCTTTGGGTCTTTCCACCAACTTCCACACTTTGTTGCGCTCGAAGTTGTTGAGCTCTTCATGCATGGCATCAAGCCAATCTTTATCTTCAAGAGCTTCAAAGACCTTCTTGGGTTCCACCATGGAGATGTGAGCTTGATGTTCACTAAAGCTTGCGAGTTGTCTTCGGGTACCTTGCTTCTCATATCACCAAGCACCTTGTCAAGAGATAGAGCTCTTAATTCTTGTGAGGTGCCAACCCTATTCAAGCGGCGAATCTCGATTTCCCTCCGAGTGGTGGGAGGAATCGCTTGATCATCTTGATCATTCATGTCTTAGCCTTGACTGGTTTGATGGCCTTGATCAACTATTGGAGTGGTGGCCATTGGTGAGGGAGAGGGTTGATCTTGGCCTTGCAAACTGCCACCGGGAATGTCAGCAGGACCGGATATTCCGGGTTCAGGAACCGGAAATTCCGGGCCACCGGAATTTCCGGGTCCATCTTGACCCGGATATTCCGGTCCTCCGGAAATTCAAGGAGCAGCTGTAGAGTCTTGTTCTTCTTCTTGGCAGGGTGCATTGGGCACGGTGTTGTTGATGGGTGTTCCTTGTGTTGGGGTGGTCACCACTTGGGAAGAACTTGGTCCTTGTTGATCAACCTCATAATAAAGTTCAACGGGGCGGTGGACTCCCAACCCCATTCTTCGGATAGCATCTTGAGGTTCATCATCACCTACACCGGAAACACCACTTTGCTCCACGAGGGAGCCGTCATTCTCCTCGAACACCACACTACAAGTTTCTATGATTATGCGCGAGGCCTTATCATAGACTCTATAAGTGTGGGATTCGGATCCGTAGCCCACAAATGTCCCTTCAAGAGACTTAGAATCAAACTTGCCCAAACGAACACCTTTGATGAGGTAGAAGCACTTACAACCAAATACACGGAAGTAGGAGATATTGGGCTTGTTCCCGGTGAGCACTTCATAAGGTGTCTTCATGAGTCCTTTACGAAAGAAGAGCCGGTTGGATGAATGGCAAGAGGTGTTGACGGCTTCGGCCCAAAAGTTGTGAGGGGACTTGAACTCCGCCATCATCGACCTTGCCATCTCAATAAGTGTGCGGTTCTTCCTTTCGGCTACACCATTTTGTTGGGGAGTATAAGCAGCGGAATATTGATGACGAATCCCTTCTTCACTAAGGAACTCGTTTAAGGTGTAGTTCTTGAACTCGGACCCATTGTCACTTCGTATCACCAAGATAGGGACATTGTGTTGACGTTGAGCTTCATTGGAGAAGTTGATGATAGTTTGTTGAGTCTCCATCTTCGTCTTGAAGAAGAAAACCCATGTGTATCTTGAATAATCATCAACAATCACCAAGCAATATTTCTTGCCACCAAGACTAGCTTCCGGAATGGGACCAAAGAGGTCAACATGGAGAAGCTCCAAAACCCTCTTTGACGAAATGATGGTCTTGCTTGGATGGTAGATGACATGCATTTTTCCTTCAACACACGCCCTACACATTCGATCCTTCGAGAAAGAAACATGGTCTTTTAGTCCTAGGATATGGCCACCCTTGTGGAGGCTTTGCAAAGTCCTCATGTTGACATGGGCTAGTCGGCGATGCCATAGCCAACCCAAGTCCGCCTTTGCGAATAGGCACATTGTATGGGAAGTGGTGACTCCGGAGAAGTCATCCACATAGAGCCCATTCTCAATGTACCCAACGAAAGACACATTGAGAGACTTGCTCCGCAAGAGAATGACCATTTCCTTTTCAAAGACAACGGTATAGCCCAAACAAGTTAAGGAATGGACGGAGATCAAGTTGAAACCTAGGGACTCGACAAGCAAGACATTCACAAGTGTGATGTCCGGTGCCACTACCACCTTGCCGAGCCCTATTACCTTAGACTTGGAATTATCACCATATGTAACGGTCATTTGATCATCATTGGGCTTCAACTCCGTTACAATATCCTTGCTTCCGGTCATATGACTAGTGCACCCACTATCAATTATCCATTTCGATCCTCCGGAAGCAAGGCCCTACACACAATCAATTCTTGGATTTAGGTACCCATTTTGCAATGGGTGCCTTTTGGTTAGCAACAAGGGTCTTTGGAACCCAAATAGCACATTCAATGTAACCATCAAAAGGACCAATGTATCTAGCATAGACATCCCCATAATAATCAACATATAAAGAATAGTTGGGGTTAGATATGCCCGCAAAGTCATTACGAGTGGGAGTGCCCCTTGTGGCATTTCCACTCGCAATGTCAACCTTCTTGGCTTGTGCGGGCTTGGTCTTCTTCTTGATCTCCTTCTTCTCCTTAGCAACATAGCCTAGACCTTCCTTACCCTTGTGGGGCACTCGCTCATGAAGAGGAGTAGTGAGTGTCCCCTTACCTTTGTCAAGAGATGTCTTGGGCTTGGTTGCCATAGAAGGAACAAACAAAACCCTAGCAATACCCTTCACAACATTTGCATTAGCATTCAAAGGAGTAGAAGTGCTAGGTTTCTCAAGAGTAGATATCCGAGATTGGAGTTGATCACGAGACTTGAGAAGACGTTCGTGATCACTTGTCAACACCTTGTGAGCATTGTCAAGTGACTCGAAGTCTTCGCAAAGTCTAGCATGAGCAACTACAAGCTCGGACTTATCATTTTGCACAATTTTACATTTAGCAAAGTAGAGATCACGATCCTTAGTGATCTTAGAAAGTTGCTCCTCAAGGAGAGCATGAGCTTCTTGTTCATCTTCGAGAGAGGATTGGAGAGACACCTTAGCGTGTGCATCCTCTCTCTCAATCTCACCTTTGAGTTCAAGCTCATCCTCAAGCTCACCTATACGACTCATGATTGAGCCAAAGTGTTTCTTTCCTTCTCCTTGGAAGTTAGTCATGAATTTATCAAAAGCAATGATTTCTTCCTTGACTTCTAGGCTCATAGCATCATCAATGTCATGTGATATGGAGTTGAGGGATAGTTGTACCTCGGATGTCTTTGCCATAAGACATCTTCCATTCTTGACGATGGGGCTCTCATTTGGTGAGGAGAAGAGTGATGGAGTTGTGGAAGACATGGCTAGTGCGGCCACTTGCGTTGGAGTAACCTCCTTGTCACTATCTTCATCATCGGTGGGATATTGCTCTTGAGTCACCAAGACAATCTTTTGGTTCTTCTTGAAGAAAGGCTTCTTCATGGGCATGGGCCCCTTGCCCTTCGTCTTGGCCACGAGCCTCCCACCATGATCCTCTCTTCTCTCCCATGGGAAATCGACAACAAAGTGGCTCTTGTCATCGCAGTTATAGCAAAGTCTTACTTTGTTGAACGGCTTTCCTCCGTTGGGGGGGGGGGGGGGACTTCTTGTCAATCCTTGCTTTGGCCCTTCCGGGGTTCTTCCAAAAGGTTCTTGCCGCAAGACCCATGTGTTGAGTGAGAGTGCTTGAGAGAGCTTCACTAGATAGCTCGACTTGATCATCACACTCCTCTTCATCATCCTCTTCAACGGTGGCCTTCAAAGCAATTGAGGCATGCTTGTGCATCCCTATGGCTCTAGCTCTTGCATCTTGTGCAATCTTGGAGGCCACCTTGTAAGCGGTCATCTCTTGCATAACTTCATTGGATGTCATCTTTGCAAAGTCATGTCTCCCTTGGAGTGTCCTCAAAAGGCATGAGAGCGGTCACGAACTTCCTCTTGATCCAAGCATCATTGATGTACTCCGCCCCGAGGTTCTTGAAGGAGTTGGCAACCAACACCAACCTCCGGTACATGTCCTCGTGGCTTTCTCCATCCAACTTGTAGAACTCTTCCACCTCATTGCATAAGGCATCATACCGGTTCTTCTTCATGCTCTCATTCCCAACGAAGATGTCGGAAAGAGCATTCCAAACTTCCTTGGCGGTGGAGAATTGTTGAATAAGCGCCATGTCCTTCTCTCCAACGGCCATTTGGAGTTGATGAAGAGCGGTGGCGTTGAGTTGGCTATCAACCACCTCTCTTCTTGTCAAGTTGGTTGGATCATGGGGCTTGTATCCTTCTTCAATGATGCGCCAAAGCTCAATGGAGGCACTACATAGATGAGACTTCATTAGAAACACCCATTGAGAGAAATGAGTAGGTTTAAGCTTAGGAGGATCACTTCTAAAGTTTACATGAGGGTGAGGGATAGGAGGGTTAGGAGAGTAATTATGGTTGACATTGTGAAATTCCTCTCCTTTGGGGGTGTTAGAGGAGCTAGGTGGTTCATCCTTTTCCGCCATCCCGGGAACACTTGAGGTAACATCTTTGGACCCATCCGAAGATGACTCCTTAGAGTTCCCCGCATGTTCCTTAGGTGGAGGAGAGGGAGAAGTAGCCTCGGGCTCCTTAGACTTCAAGAGTGCCATGAGCATCTCATTCATCTTGAGGAGTTGGGCCTCCAAGGACGATCTCATATCAATAAGATCGGCCATGGTTGCCCCTTTGGCTAACTCCTCCTTCTCCGCCTCTAATTTTTCACGGGCGGCCCTCTCGGCATCGGATTCCGTCATCGTTGCACTTAGGCGGTTAAGCCCTTAAAAGTGAACAAGGCTATGATACCAATTGAACGGGAATCCGGCACCTAGAGGGGGGGTGAATAGGTGCTATTACAAATTTTAGGTCTTTTCAAATTTAGGCTCAACTCAAAGGTAAATTCTCTAGATATGCAACTACGGTGAATTTACCTAAATGAGAATCTAAGCAATAACAAGAAGCAAGTAAGGGAGTAAAGGGTAAAGGGAACCAAGTGAAGCACGCGGAGACGAAGATTTATTCCCGAGTTCCACCCAAGGGTGTAAGTCTCGTTTGGAGAGGTGTGCGCTACCACAATAGGTTAGCCGCAACGTCACAAAGGCTCACCTTCTTCTCCGATGAACTCAACCACAAAGGTTTCGAGTCCACCTTCCACTATTGATCCCCTTTTAGGGCGGAGATCGAATCCCTTACAAACGCTTGAGGCACACACCCACAACTGAATTGGGGGCTCCCAAGAAGACCACAACAGGTCAAGGACCACAAAAGGTCAAGGTAACACCAAGAGTACAACAATGGTGAACTAGGTTTTCCCACCGGAAACCCTAGCCACGAAATCCCCAAGTGAATGGGGGAGAAATGTAAATCCCTTCGGTGACGATGTAGATCTGGGCCTTCTCCTCCAATCCTCCAAAGATCTATGAATTTGGGTGGGGGGATTGGGAGATCTTGATGATTTGAGCTTTCAAGAATGGTAGGAGAGAGAAAATCTGAGAGCTGCTTGTTCTTGAGTAAGTGAGGGGGTATTTATACTCCCCCTCAAATTCTGGCCGTTGGCTGTCTTGGTCACCCGGAAATTCCGGTATAAGTTGCACCGGATATTCCGGTGCCCCGGAATATCCGGGCCTTTGAAAATATCCGGGCTGAATTTCCGGTTGAGATCAGAACCAATTCTGAACTTGACTTAGTCGATTTCCTTGAGGCTGACTCGGAATATCCGGTTGGTGAACCGGAATATCCGCGTCCTTGAAATTTCCGGGCTGATTTTCCGATTGAAGTCAGTGCCACTTCTGAATCTTGACTTAGCCAATTTTCCTGAGGTTGCTTCGGAATATCCGGTTGGTGTACCGGAATATCCGGTTGGTGAACCGGAATATCTGGGTCCTTGAAATTTCCGGGCTGATTTTCCGATTGAAGTCAGTGCCACTTCTGAACTTGACTTAGCCAAATTTCTGGGGTCGACTCGGAATATCCGGTTGGGGAACCGGAATATCCGAGTCCCTGAAGAATTCCAGAAACTCTTTTTCTCTACAATTTGGCTTTAAGATTTGTGATATGAGTTTCACCCAAACTGAAATACTTAGCAATAGGATTAGTATATCATTGGTATTGTTAACTAACACACAAAACACTAGGGATTAAGAAATGTTCTTTCAGCGCTGCAGTCTCGATTTGCCGTTGTCCGGTACCCAGCTATGACTTGGTCGAAGTCCAACATGTGGGAGGTGATACAGTGTTGTGTGATCTTGTACAACATGATCACTGAGAGTGAGCGGGATGACCCGGTGCCTGACAGTTAAGGAAGGATACCATACCACCGTCAGGTTCCTCTTTCAGATGTTGATCACAGGTGCCGACATCATGCACAGACTTCCTCACCACGTGCCAGGAGATTCGAGACGCTGCAACACATCAAACTCTAAAACATGACCTGGTGCAATACTGGTGGGCGCTCAAGGCAATGGGCAATGTGGCCGATGTCTAGTACTATTTGTTTTATTTTTTATACATTGTTAAACTACTTATTTGTGTACGAATTTGTATGGTTAAACATGTGAATTTATATGCCAAAATGGTTAAACGTGTGAATTTGTATGCCAAAATATAGCCGAAAACGTGTTGTCCGGGACGACGGACTGAGTTCACGACTGGTAAACGGATTTCAAATTCACGCCGTTTCGCGTAGCAGCGGACGCAAAAATCCGACATTTTCAGCCTATGCGGACGCCAGTGAATCGAGATGCCCTAAGGACATCTCCTACGGGGCTGCTCAATTACCCCGGACAGTCCGGATTTGAGCAGCCACGGACAAAACCAAGGCCCTGCGGGACTGCCCAAACGGACTGTTGTCCGTTTTTTGGTCCGCGGCTGCTCAAATCTGTACCAAATTTGGTCCACAATTGAACAGCCTCCCGGACAACTCTGGACACAATCGTGTCCACTACTTGGCGCCCTGGACCGCCAAAAAGAGGCACACATTTTTCCCTTTCCTCTCCCACCCCCAGCCTCCGCCCGCCAAAAACACTATCCATGTCCCGCCCTGCCCCGCCGGCCGAACCCGCCGCCCCGCCGCGAAAGCCGATGCAAAAGCCGAAGGTGCTCACGGACGAAGAGAGGAGGGAGCGGTCGTCCAAGAGGGCGGGGCGGAGGAGGAGAGCGAAGGAGGAGAAGCTGTCGCCGATGGACGACGAGCGTACCAGGATCGCCCAGGCAGCGGCGGAAGCGGTGATGAGCGTGCTGGGCATGCGTCCGGCGACCACGACCACGACGTACGTGCCTCCCTCGCAGGCTGCCAGCTCCAACACGTCCGCGGCCCGGTCGCGCTTCCCCCCCGACGCCGACGCATCCCCCGCGCCGACGTACGGGTACTTGCCCGGCCGTGACCCGACGCCGCAGCCCTTCTACTCGATTGAAGTGGAAGATTCGTCGCCGCTCCGCGGCCCCGCCGTGGGCTCGATCGATCTAAACACCGCGCCGGGCTCTGGGCTGTCCGCGCCCCGCAAAAGTTGCATCCGCGTTCCGTCGAGCGTTCTTCCCGTGTCCCGCAACCTGTTCGACGAAACGCCGGTCCCATCGACTCAGGCGACTCCGGGACTGACGTTTGAGGAAGGCGACGCGTACATGAACGGCTTCATCAATGAGAATGGCCGTGTGAGCTACATTGACGCCGGGGACGAGCTGGAGGAGGACGGAGCGGACGAACACCACATCGCCGACATGCCGTTGTTCATGGACGAGCTCACCCAGCAGGCCAAGGCGGCGAGGAGGAACGTCAAGCGGGGCGCCGGCTTCACCGAGAAGGAGGATGAGTGTCTCTGCGACACATGGATGGAGGTGGGACAGAACACCATTATCGGGGCAGAGATGAAGGGCAGCGCATACTGGGCGAGGATGTTCAGGAACTACCATGAACGGGCCCTCCTCCAGCCGTACTCCATGGACACCACACGGACCGAGCTCTCCATCCAAAAGAGGTTCGGGCTCATCTCGCAGGAGTGCAGCAAGTTCACCGGCTCCTTCGAGCACGCCGCGGCCCGGCCGCAAAGTGGCATCGGCATCGCCGACTTGGTGAGTGACCCTTCCTTTCCTTGTCCATTTGCGGTTTGTGTAGTCGTTCCATGTCCTCCAATGGCCGTTTGTGTAGGCGTTCCAAGCGTTGGAGGTCTACAAGGCCGAGCATGTGGGCAAGTCATTCAACTTCGCCCATTGCTACCGGAAGCTCAAGGACAACCAGAAATGGAAGGAGCTTCACAGCGCCCTCAAGAAAGGAGTGGCCGTGCCCGGAGGGGTGCCGCCAATGGCCACGGGTTCCGCCGATGGTCCAGAAAGCGGAAGGCCAAGGGGACGGGTCAACTCCAAGCTCGACCTGAAGCGGGACGCCACGACGATCGCGCTGCAGGAGACCCTCCAAGGCTTCATCACCCAGAAGGACAAGGAGACCGAGAAGAAGGACGAGAGGGACGAGAAGAAGCGCCGGGAGCGAGAGGAGGTGACGAAGAACTTCTTCCTCGTCCAAACGAAGAAGCTCGAGATAGAGGAGGAGAATGCAAAGAGCAGGGCCTTGGAAGCCTCGACAAGGGCCATGGAGGCCGAGAACAAGAGGAGGGAGGTCGAGCTCGCTCTGGCCGCCCAAGAGGCGCAGATCATGGCCATGGACCTGACCTGCTTCACCCCAAGGAAGAGGGCCTACTACGAGAAGAAGCAGCAGCGGTACATGGAGGCCGAGGGCTGATCGGCATGGTCTGATCGTGCCCGACATGGCCTGAACCAGTGGCCGGCATCCTATTTTGTACATCTAGACTAGTCCATCACCCCGTGACCGGCATGGCGTGATCGTGGCCGGCATGGCCTGAACCGTGGCCTCCTTTTGCATGTGCCAATTTTGGTTTTTTAATATTTTCAGGGCATTTTCGTATTTGGCTATATGTGCACTTTAAAAACTCTCACAATTTAAGCAGCCCCGTAGGACGCATGGCTACAGTCCGCGCGGACACGCCCGCGGACGGCTGCTCAAACGGACAAAATCCAGACCTAATCGGTCCGGATTTGAGCAGAACCATAGAGCAGGCGAACCGCCCAGAGGCAACCCAATAACTCTCCAGCTTTTATCGACCAGGTTGGATCGCGGCGGAGGTGAAGTGGTGAGCATCGATTTCCCGGAGGAGAAGACCCTACCAGTATCGCGGATAAACCGAGTATTGTAGTGCATGCGCTCATCGCCTTTTCTGGCGATTACCTGTCCAATTAGTGAAATTTCACAAAAATAACCCTTTGGGCAAAGTTTAGCAAAAAATAACCCATTTTTAAAACTATTTTGAAATCTGACCCTTTTTGGTAACGCCCGGCGCTACCCTCTGTGTGGTAGCGCCACAGCCTCCGTCGCTACCCTCGTGCCAGCGTGGCAACGCGGGCCCCGTGTGGAAACGACTAAGTCTGGGAGGGTAGCGCCATGCCCCTCGGCGCTACCCTTAAGAGGGTAGCTCCAAGCCCCATGGTGCTACCCTCTCAGACTTAGCCGTTTTCGACGTGCTCGGAGGGTAGCGCCATGGGGCTTGGAGCTACCCTCTTAAGGGTAGCGCCGAGGGGCATGGCGCTACCCTCCGAAGGGTAGCGTCGAAGGGCTTGTTGCCACACTGGCACGAGGGTAGCGACGGAGGCTGTGGCGTTACCACACAGAGGGTAGCGCCACATCGTTGGTCGCTACCAAAAAGGTTAGATTTCAAAATAGTTTTAAAAAGAGGTTATTTTTTGCTGAACTTTATCCAAAGGGTTATTTTTGTGAAATTTCACGTTCAATTATGGCATATATATGGCATGCATTAACATGCGGTCCTACCTATCATGTCTGAATTTTTTGGATGGCGTCAGCACACATATCACCTTCACCCTCATCCCTGATCCTCTGCGCCCGACGTCCTCCTCCGGTGACACAAACACAGGAGACACACAGTACCATGCTCGCATCCTGGCGACGTACATGACGCAAGCGGTGACACGCCGGAAAGAGGTCGATTCAAAACCGGAGCGTCGTAGATCATTCCGGAAGCACAGGCCCCCTATAAATGCTCACGCGCATCCTCACACCATCCTCACTCCTCCTCGGCCGCACAAGTTACCATCTCAGCTCAAAAGAACCAACCAACAATGGCGAACGCCGACCTTGTCCTCCTGGACTTCTGGGTCTCGCCCTTCGGGCAGCGGGTCCGCATAGCGCTAGCCGAGAAGAACCTCCCCTACACCTACGTCGAAGAAGACCTCGCCGGCAAGAGCGATCGGCTCCTCCAATCCAATCCCATCCACAAGAAGATCCCGGTGCTCCTCCACGCCGGCAAGCCCATCAACGAGTCGCTCATCATCCTGCAGTACCTGGACGAGGCCTTCCCGTCCTCCCCGCAGCTGCTCCCCTCCAACCCCTACGCGCGCGCGCAGGCGCGGTTCTGGGCCGACTACGTGGAGAAGAAGGTCTACGACTGCGGCTCCCGGCTGTGGAAGCTCAAGGGGCAGCCGCAGGCGGAGGCCGTCGCGGAGATGAAGCAGATCCTGCGGACGCTCGAGGCCGAGCTCGGGGACAAGGAGTTCTTCGGCGGGGAGCACGGGTTCGGGTTCGTCGACGCCGCGTTCGCGCCCTTCACGCCCTGGTTTGAGAGCTACGAGAAGTATGGCGGGTTCGAGGTGGCGGAGGTGGCGCCCGGGATCGGGAGGTGGGCGAAGAGGGTCGGCGAGAGGGAGAGCGTGAAGAAGAGCTTGTATGCGCCCGATAAGGTGTATGAGTTCATCGGCGTGCTCAAGAAGAAGTACGGCATCGAGTAGAGTAGGTGGTTCCTCGCCGGCGGACGGCGGTGGTTGTGGGTGGCCGGGGTTGGAGGGGAAAGCGAGCAAGAAAGGATCTTTGGTGGGCGCGCGTGGCTCGGTGCGTGCCGGCCGTTTGTGAGTGGAGTGGAGTGAGTTAACTGTTTGTGTGGGTGAGCGTTGTGTTGTGTGTAATTTTTCTTCTTCTCTTCGGCGACGCGCGTGTTGACGTGTTGTGTCTTGTGCGTGTCAAAGCTGGTCTTTGGTGTGGCAGCGCCGTGTTGCCTCGTGTCATTCCGGCTGCGAATAAAGAAAGAAAAAGATGATGTTTCAGTCGATAGTATGTTTCTTGTGTTTTAATATTCCGGCGGTACTGATTAGTTTAAGGTGGATTCGTCTGTGCCGTTCTTCAACTCTGTGGTCTGTGGAGTAGGTACGTGTGTTTCTGTTGAAAAGCGGCACATCGTGTTGCCATGTGCGATTACATGGGGTTGTTGGCTTCCGAACTCCAGAATTTGAGTGGCCAATTTTTTCTTTCAAAAATGGCAATTTTGAAGATTTAAAATGCCTATTGGAGATGACAACATGCTTATAGCTGTCGTCATCACACTACCATCTGTCTATCAATGAAGAAAGCACACTATCTCCTCGCCCACCGTTGTAGCTCGAGGTAATTACACCTGCCGTCCCACAACTTGGCACGGATGTGCAAAATCGCCCCACATGTTGCAAATTGTGAACCGGAGTACCACAACTTGGCATGCGGATTAGTTGTTCATCCCTGGCGAACCATATGCCGACACGTGTACCACCAAGCTGGCATCGGAGGCGTGATGTTCTTTTACACATAACCCCCTAGTATTTAATAGAGGCGCTAGATCTTCGGGCAGAGTCGGCGACGACGGCCGGCCCCCGTGGGGGACGACGGCGGTGTCGAGTGTCAGGGAGCGCGAGGTAGAAACAGAGATGCGTGGAGGTGCACCGATGTTTCGGGGAGGAGGCAGCGGTGGCCGCGGCAGTGAAAGGGTTCGCCAAGCGGTAGCATGGAGGCTGAATGGACGTGAACTAGCGAGGTACATTGGCTTCCTCTTGAGAGGGAGAGGGCAGAACAACCTCGTGCCAAGGTTAGCGGTGCCTGCTTCTTCCCCTCTATCCTGGCGTGTGTTCTTGTTGGTTTCTATTGTTTCCAGGAATGGTTTGATCAGCGAATGCATTAGAGCATTTGGTGTGTTCGTGTTGGTATCGTGTGTGATTTATACCTTTTTTGTGTAGGCTAAATTAGAGAATGCTTGTTCAGATCAATTGCACTTCGACAACCAATTGAAGAACACATCAGTTAGTAGTAGGATAGCAGACCTAGAAAAGGAGGTGCAGGTAGAGAGGGCAGAAGAGAAGAATTTGAAGCATTACATCGAGTTGATGATGTACAGAGACATGAAGAAGATGGTGTTGTTTAGTCTACTAATAGGATCAGTGGTGATGTACTCATGTATTGTTGTAGTTACTAGGGGATTTATGTGAATGAATGATGTAACATGTATTGTGACAAAGAATTGGTGAAATTAAAATGTTGATGGTGTTTGAATTTTACTCACATGTTTCAGACTGTAAATTTTGCTACATCACTGTGCATCACTTCAACATCATGTGCATAAGGCAAAAGATGTCGTCGACGACAAAACCTTAATCAAATAGAGATGGACTTTCTCAGCAACATAGCACAGTGCAAAATATGACAGCATTTAATCCAAAGATGTTTAGATATCCAGTTGACCAAAATATCACAACATATAGCAAAATATCTAGTTTACATACCCTTATGGGAAGCACAATAAAGGAAACTACAAGATTGTTTACTACATTTCCACTGATATCACAGGATCACTAGAGCAAATCATCAGGTGGTGGTGCATTTTGACTACAAGCAGTTTCCTGCAAATTGAGGTCAGGAATGACTTGTTCATTGAGATCTGGAATGTTGGTAGCTGGTGTTTTCTTGTTTGGACAAAACAGTAGGTGGTGCATACTGCCAGGAGCAGTGTTGTAGCCCCTTTTCCTTGTTTTTGGTCTTCCAGTTGCATCTTCAGGTTCTTCTTGTCTAGTTTGTCCAGTTGCAGTTCTTGGAGGCTGAAAACCTCTGCCCCTTCCACCTCTTGCTCTCTGAACTTGCCCAGTTGATCTGTTTGGTGTGCTGCTGCTACTAGCCTTTCCTCTGCTGCCTCCAGGTGCCCTTCCTCTGTTGCTGCTAGCTACCCTTCCTCTGCTGCTGCTAGCTGCCCTTCCTCTCATGGATGCAGTAGTAACTCTAGCTGATGAAGCTGGCAGGTTATCTCTAGCATCCTCAATGAAACAATTTTCTGGCAATGGCCCCATATATCTTTGAATTGGTACATTCTCTCTGTCCTGCAAGCATGTTTGCACAAAAGGTTAGCACCAAAATGTGTTGAACAAATTGCATAAAGTAGTTAAATCCTTAACCTGATGTGACATCATGTACACCATGCTTTCATCCTGGTGTTGGATCAAGAACTGGATCTGGTGTGTGTGGGATTATGTGCTGCAAAATAATTGTGTGAGCACTAATTGAATAATTGCAGTGTAATAAGCAATGTGTACAATAAAATGTATGTCACATTAACCTGTAGAATGTATGGAATGTCCTCTGGTTCTTCATCAAGTTGTCTCAGATTTTGTTGCATATCTACTAGCTTATTTTGAACATACCTGTCATGGCCCTTTTTATTGTGATGTGCTTCTCCACACACAGAGCAATGGATTGTGACTCCAATCTTTGTTAAAACCTTCACACCCTTCTTAATTTTCTCCTATGGTGCCTTTCTTCTATTTCTTCTGGGCCTCCCCATTACCTTTGTGAACAAAGGTGGATAAACAGGAATAGCATTCATTTTTTCCCAGAATAATCTACCTCTGAGTGGAAAAAGAGTATGTGCATAGGCTTTCATGTGTGTCTCAACAGTGTATGTGCAAAAGGTTCTCAGGGTTGATGTTATCAAGTCTACAACAAGCAATGGCATGGTGGCAAGGTATGCCTGTTAGTTGCCACCTTTTGCGGTCACAAGTTTTAGTGCTGAAATCAACACAAAAATCTTTTTCAAATTCATGTGAGCTAACAAAGTACATGTAGTTGCTGGATGGTATTGCAATGCATTCTTTGCTCCATTAAGTAAACTTATCCAGCTTTTTTTTTATTTTAGGACATATTCTTCATGTCCATCTCTCACTCTCCCTTTGTTTTCCTTGCATTCTTTGCATGACCTTTATTATATGAAGTGGACAGAATTTATTGTCGTCGACAACTAGTCGTCGACGACGACAAGTCACTTTATATTTTGTGGACACAATCTATTGCCGTCGATGACTAGTCATCCGACAACAACTCATAATTATATTGAGTGGACAGAAGTTGTCGTCGACGACTATTCATCGACGACAACTCATTATTATATTGAGTGGACAGAAGTTGTCGTCGACAACTTCTCGACAACAAGAAAAGGACTAACAACCCAGTTACATACTTGTTGAGCACCTCAGAATGGTTATTTAGGAGCATATCACACTTGGAAAAATCATTGAAGAATGCTTTAATCCATGTCTTTGGCACAAGCTTCTCAATCCACTCAAATGATGCCTCACTTGAAAGAGCATTTTCCCTCATGTGTGGTTTTGGTAATTGAATGACAATCTCTATGGACTAATGTTTACTTTGAGATATCATTATAGATCATGTCCATGGAATTGTGGAGTTCATGTGTTGAACTCTTGAAGCTCATGTGTTGAGTGAAGCTTATTGCAAGTATGTCTTGAAGATTCAAGACATCATCTTAGTGAAGAAAAGATGAGTTGTGCAAGACCAAGAGAAGCTTTCTCGAAAAGATCCTATGCTTGGTGCTTGCAATGGATACATGAAGACGAAGCTTAGCGAGACTCTCCCATTGTGAGCATGGGGGAGTATTTGGAGAAGTCTTCATCAAGCAAGTGATTGGACGCGCAATCAAGAAAGAGGATCCACTTGAAGAGATCAAGATAGTCATCCTCCAACTCAAGTGGAATGCTCAAGGCAAAGGTATGATCTTGATAGGGCTATAGGATAGATAGGCGTACTATCAAGAGGGGCTCTCAAGTTAGTAACTTGATCGCATTCTTGTGGAGAGCTCAAACCTTTGCATACTTGGCATATCATGTTTCTTGGTTCTTATTTGGCTTTTATGTTGGTGAGAAATTAGAGCTTGGTTCATCTCCATGTCAAGTTCTAGTTCATCGAAATCGGTTTTACTTTGGACAACTTGTTGCGTTTTCGGTGGCGGAAATATTGCCGGTTCTACCTTGAGGAAAGTCCCACACCTTGCCATGTGTGGAGATTTTACTCTATTTATGGGATGCAATATTTCCATGTGTGGAGATTTTACTCTATTTTTGTTGGGTAGTCATCGTCGCTATCTTTCCAACAAAATTGGTCTCACTTCATTTGGAGTTCATTTGCAAAAGTTATAGCAGTTTTCGTTTCGGTGTTCTGCTGGTTCGGATTATTGGGGCCGGATATTCCGCCCTACCGGAATTTCCGGTTCCCCAGCTCATCCAAGAAAACGGCTAAGGAAAGGAGAAAAAGGGTTCTGACTCCAATCGGAAATTGTGCTCGGAAATTTCCATATACCGGAATTTCCGAGTGCCCCCAGAAAAGTCATCCAAAAATGGCTAAGGAAAAGTTTGGTTTTGCTTCTGACTCCAGCCAGAATTTCCGAGCTCTCTTAGACCGGAATTTCCGGGTGACCGGAATTTCCGAGTCTCTCTAGACCGGAATTTCCGGGTGACCGGAATTTCCGAGTCTCACTTATACCGGAATTTCCGAGTGTCGAAACAGCCAACGGCTATATTTCCTGGAGGGGTATAAATTCCCCTCCCCTTCTTCTTCTTCAAAAAATCCAAGGCAGCACGACTTTCCCCTCTCTCCTACTCCATTGTTGACCTTGGAAATCTCACTTCCCTCTCAATCCCTCCATTGAATCTTCCATATTCTTTAGGGAAAGTTGAGAGGAGATCTAGATCTACAATCCTACCAATCCATCTCCTCTAAGTGAGGGGAACTTAGTGGATCTAGTTCTTGGAGTTCCTTTGTGGTTCTTCTTCTTTGTTCTTCCTCTCTTCTCCCCCCATAAGCATTAGTTGCTTTTGGTGGGATTTGGGAGTGAAGGAGTTGACTCCTTTGTGGTTTCCTTTGTTCTTCCTCTCTTATTCCCCCATAAACATTTGTTGTTGTGTTGGAATTTGAGAGTGAAGTACTTGAGCACTTCGTGTGCTCTTGCCCTTGCATTTGCATCGGTTTGAGCCCTCCACGAGGATTCGTGGTGGTTATACTTGTGAGCTTGTTACTCTTGGGTCTTTGGACCCTAGACGCCTTTTGTGGCCGGCCTTTTGTGGCCAAGACCTTTTGTGGTCAAGACCTTTTGTGGTCACTTGAGAGCCCCCAATTAAGTTGTGGGTGTGTGCCTCAAGACTTGGGAGCCCCCAATTAAGTTGTGGGTGTGTGCCTCAAGAGTTGTACGGGATTCGATCTCCGCCCCAAAGGAGATTAATAGTGGAAGGTGAACTCGAACCTTTTGTGGTTGAGTTCATCAGGAGAAGAAGGTGAGCCTTTGTGGCGTTGCGGCTAACCTGTTGTGGTTGCGCACACCTCTCCAAACGAGACGTACACCTTTGGGTGGAACTCGGGAATACATTCTCGTCTCCGCGTGCCTCGGTTATTTCTATACCCGAGCTCTTTACTTATGCACTTTACATTGTGATAGCCTTCGTGCTTGAAGTCATATATCTTGCTATCATCTTGTTACTAGTATTGCTTAGCTTAAGTTGTTAGTGCACATAGGTGAGCCTAGTTTCTATAGCTAGGTTGTATGCTTGTTAAAGTAAACCTCTAGTTTTATTCCGCCTTTATCAAGCATACCGGAATTTCCGGGTCATTTGTGTACCGGATATTCCGGCTACTCGGAATTTTCGGTCACTCTTGGACCGGATATTCCGGTCCTTGAAAAAGTTTTAAATCGCCTATTCACCCCCCCCCCCTCTAGGCGACGTCTATCCGTTCATCACTGTCGGTCTTCATTTTATCCAAACTTTTCTGCCACTTAGGAATACTAGTTGATCTACCCACTGCCCACAAGTCATTCTTCAATGTCTCTCCCCTATGCCCTGCTCTCTGAAAATTTTGTAACAAGTGTCTCACACAAAACCTGTGTTCTGAATCTAGCCACACCTTTTGCACAACATTAATGAGCTTTTTTTGTTTATCACTCATTATGGTCCAGGGAGATGTGTTACTTATGTTCAGATCATCCTTGTGGTTGCTCAGAAACCATTCCCAAGAACTAGTACACTCCACTTCAACCAAACCAAATGCTATTGGAAATATACAATCAGGGTCTATTCCTACAGCTGTGAGCAATACTCCGTTGTACCTTGATTTAATATGGCATCCATCTATGCATATCACTGGCCTGCAACCTGCCGAGAACCCCCTCTAGCAAGCATCATAGCTCCAGTAAAGAGTTGCCAAATGCTCCTTATGATCGGGACTCTCTAGATCATTCACAAAATTAGTAGTTAGAAAGAACTTTGATCCAGGATTGCTTCTCCTCAACTCTTGCCCATAATCATGTAGCTGTCTGAATTGTGCTTCCTCATCCCCATGGATTTGTTGCAATGCTGCTTTCCTAGCTCTCCCAAACTTCCATCTGTTAGGACACATGTTGAACTCCCTTGTGACCTTTGCAGCAAAGCCCTTAAGGTCTAGCTTCTGGTTATCCCTGAATTCATTAATAAATCTGTCAGTCAGCATTTTTGCAGTAAGTGCTTTCATTGCCCATATACTCTCACATGCATGCTTCTCCTCATATGTTGTAACCATAAAACCACCAGACCTACTGTCCTTTGAGGACTTAAACATCCAAGGGCAACCATCTGCACACACAACCTCTAGCCTTCTCATATCATTTTTTGTTTTTATTATTTTCTTTCTATTCCTGACCTTGTAAGCTATGATTGCTTTCCTGACCTCATCCACACCACTAAACACCATCCCAATTTTGAAAATGGGATTACTCGTGTATATTTCAGGATTAAATGCTCTGAACTTGTGCTTCAGGTGCTCTGTGTCTGCTTCAGCCAGATGAAGTTCATCATCCTCCAGGGCTTCTTCATCTTCATTGTCAGCAACAATTTCCTTCTCATTACAGTCATTCAAGCTTGTGTCAACATTATCAGTAAAGAGGTCATCATGTCCTTCTTCAACATTGCAGTCACTGTCATTGAAATCTGAATCCAAATCACTGTCATTGTCTTCACCTGCATCCTCTCCTTCATAGGTTTCACCTCCATCTTCTCCTTCATAAGGGTCTTCACCAGCATCTGATGTACACTTTCCTTGCACAAGGTTAACAGGCTTACTGATCACAGGAGGCAGATTGGGACATCTTCTCTGAATTAAATCAGTCCTTAGCATTCTGAGAAAATTTGTGTGATCCACATATAAGACATGTGTCTTGTCAGTTGCACTGGCTTTGCTCATCTCACCACAGTCTACATCTGTGTCAATTGGCACTAAACCTTCAGCAACATCCTTTCCTGGCATACACCAATAAACATGCAGCCTGATATCCCTCTTGTAGTCCAACAGCTTGAGAATTTCATCAATACTAGCAACTCACAAATTCTTAACACTGCAATAGTCAATACTAGCACTAGAGGACGACACAAAATCCAATTTGTCTCGCAGTCCGCAAAAAAACCCATCGTGGATCACTTCAACAGAGAACATATCAGTTTCCACGCCTGCAACACATAATGTACAAAAATTCAGAAAATTCAGAACTTGTCATCCCCGGAGAAGTAAATTTCAATGGGTAATCAGCTACAAATCATTACAATACATGATAATAAACATATTCCATCGCAAAAGATGCCAACTTTATCAATCCAGGATGCGCAATTTGCCGCACAAACAGCTGGCGGCAACAGTGGGCATCAGAGGACGAACAACAAGAACTTATCGCAAAATTGAAACAAGAAACGCTGCGCAAAACGTACTACCATCCTTATGAAGGGAATATGCCCTAGAGGCACTTAATAAACATAGTTTATTGGCAATATCCCAATTGTTCATTATATGTTTTATACCATGCTATAACTGTATTAAGCGAAAACATTAATACATGTGTGGTAAATAAACAACCAGGTCACTAGTAGCCTCTACTAAGACTAGTTTCGTTGCGCGACTGATGATCGAGGTTTTCCGATCATAGGGCATGGCGTCGGTCGGCAATGGAAGTCATGTCGTTGGTTGAACGATGTGATGGACATACCCAATATTTATAGGACATAGTCATTACGCCTTAAGACCGTGAGACCAACTCTTATTGTTATTCCTGGAAGATACTTTGATTGCACCAAACGTCATATCTTATTTAGTGTGACAATAAGGGTGATACTTTTGGGTATCGGAAGGGGGTAGTTGAGAAGAGGGGTCAACAACGGGATTTACCAGTCCGCATAGTTGGATAGATACTCTAGGGCCCACTCGGTGAGATTATGTCAAATGAGTTTGCAAACATGTGACTAGGTCACCAGCTGACATAATATCATGGACGAGTAAAAGATAGTGTTATCGGTAACGAGATCATGCTAGATATGGAGATATCTGAGAATGATGCTCGGACACGCTAAGTATCGCCATGACAAAGGGTTTAAGACTATACGTCCAGGTTTGATAGATGAAATTCATTCGTTATATCACAGGGATTAATTCATGGGGTCCAGGCCTACGAGTTAATCATTGATCGGAGAGGAGTCTCCATCATGTCTGTTATTATATCGAACCGCTAGGGTAACACACATAAGGGGTTTCGACAAGACAACCGGAAAGGAAAGAGATCACCGGGAACGTCCCGGGAATGGTCCGATGGAGATCGGGCAGCGACGAAATAGTTTTCGGAGCTAGAATAAATTATATAAAATATGTTTGATATTAATTAGTGTAATTAATGTTTAAATATGATTTTATATATTTATTTTCGAATTTTTAAAGTCTGGTTTCCCTAAATGGGCCTTCTGGTGGAAAGAAGGCCCATGAGGGGGGGGGAAGTCCCCCCTGGGCTTCGGATTGAGGGAGGTCCGACCTAGTTGGGCCAAATGGGGCCCACCTAGGGCCGGCGCACTGCCCTAGCCGCACCAAGGCATGTGGGATAGTCCCACATTGCCTGGCTAGGGAGGTTGGCTCCCCCCGGGAGCCTATATAAGAAGGGGCACCCCTGGCCTTTTAATTCACCAATTAATTCCCCAATTCTCTCTCGATCTCATGATTCCCTTTGTCGGAGTTGCGCCGAGTTGAGAGGGGGATCTCTTCCACCATAGCCCGCTGCCGCGTTGCTGGTGTTCGGGTCCAAGTCTTCCGCTGCTCGTCCTGAACTGGAGCTTCGGAGGCCGTCGTCTCCACCGTATGTGTGTAACGCCCTGCGAGGTGCTGCGCTAGCGGTACTCGGAGGCCTACTTCCTCCACCCGACCTCGGGGTCATCTTCGTCATCTTCGTCGCGCCGAGTTCTCCGCGACCTAGAGGTCGGCTACGTCGTCTTCGTCGTCAACGCTTGTGCGGGAGCGTAATCCCCGCTATTCGGTCTACGAGGGTATATATTCCGATCTCCGCCGTACTACTATATCTGCATAGTGTATATCGTTGCTAGGATTTTTTTTTGTTTTCTGCACACGATCCCCTTCACCTTAACCTGACCGTATGATGCGTTACTACTTCACCAACATGTATCGATCATCCCCACAACATGAACCCTAACGCAACCACGCCGCCAGGCCCTGGAACATACAGAGAGGGTCGTCCGAGAAGATTTAATCCTTACCATAGTCCGGCGGGTCTTCGTTCCACATGCCGTAGTGCAGTACGGGAGGCATTGGGACGGAAATCGACGATGGCGCGTCGTCATCTCCGCGGCGGCGAGCTCTCAAGGTGGGCGTAGCCCGAAAAAGGCCCTGCCTTGGAACGAATTGGGAAGGGCAATAAATGAAATTCCAGAAATCACGAGTCGGTTTTGACGAGTTTAATTACGAGGACCTGTGTGGGAGGACCTGTCTGTGTGAATCCTCAAATATTTGGACTTAATTGCAAAAAAACAGCAAGACAAAATCCAACGTGGCAGCAATTCGGACTAAACTGACTATTCTGTCACAGCTAACCAAGTTTAGGTACTGCGGTTTCACAATTTGCAAGTTGTGGGATGATTTTGCATATCCATGCCAAGTTGTGGTACCAAGAGTGTAATTACCTCTTGTAGCTCACACTTGGTAGATGGATACCTCAGAACCGAGAATTAGAACATTAGTAATAAAGAAAGGAAATCTCCGCACAATCACTTCGTATCCCACACGGAGCCACACGCCAAACGACCATGAAAACATACCTACAATAACAAGTCGAAGGGACCAATGACCCAATGATGCTGAACCGCCCCACCTCGTTCATCAAAACTGACCATTTTTCAGAGTTGTTAGCATAAAACCGCAACTTTAACCGCAACTTTGATGCTCAAATTGCGAAAAACCGCGACTTTGATGTGGGATCGCATAAAACCGCGACTTTGATGTCAATCGATAGCAATGTGCACAGATTTGGATCTAACCGTGAATTGACACTCAAACTGACCAGTGAGGCCCACCCGTCAGGCTGACGTGGCAAGTTTAACACCAAATTAAAGGTGGGACCCACTTGTCAGCATAATAAAAATAAATAAAAATCTGGAAAAAAGGAAAAAAGGGGGGAAATCCCTGCAGCCCGGCCACGCCCAAGTCCTCCTCCGCGCGCAAGCCGGCGGCATCTCCATCCCCGCTACGGCAGCCCACCCCGTCCACGGCGCCTCGGCCGGCGGACACGACGACGCCGCGGCGGCGATCCTCCGGCTCGCCCGCGGCCGCGCCGCCGCCGCCCGGCTCGGGGTCCAAGGGCGGCAGCTCCTTCGCGCGCTCCTTCGGGGTCTACTTCCCGCGCTCCTCCGCGCAGGTGCAGCCGGCGCGCGCCGCGTCGGCCCCGGCGGCGGCGGCCGGGCCGAAGGCGGCCGAGCTCGCCCGCCTCGTCGAGGACCTGCGGGAGCGGGAGTCCCGGCTGCGCACCGAGCTGCTGGAGCACAAGATCCTCAAGGAGACCGTCGCCAGCCGCTGCAGGGACGCCATCACCAGGCCCTGGGGCAGGCGGCGAGGCCTGGTCGGAGCAGAGCGCGCCGGAGCTCGGTCGGCAGTGAGGACGCCGGCGCAGTCGTTTTTTTAGACACTTTTTTTACAGGTGGGCCCGCAAACTGGGTTTGTCCAGTTAAGTTGCCACGTCAGCCTGACGGGTGGGTCCCACTGGTCAGTTTGAGTGTCAATTCGCAGTTAGATCCAAATCTGTGCACATTGCTATCGATTGACATCAAAGTCGCGGTTTTATGCGATCCCACATCAAAGTCGCGGTTTTTCGCAATTTGAGCATCAAAGTTGCGGTTTTATGCTAACAACTCAGATTTTTCACCTAAGGGCCAAGGTGTAGGGGATAAACTCATAATAACGTCTTCATGAAGGGAAACGACTCTCAGGAGCACCGCCGTTGCCAAGCTATGGCTTTAGCTTGAGAATTGTGGACCTACCGCAAGAGACAGTTTTAGCCACTACGCCTCACAACCTGATGCGCCACCACGACAACGCTTGGCGTGACATTGGCGAGATCGGCGCTTCCTGGGCTTCTAGCCCCGCCATTGCTTCCCACCGGCGATGTGGAGCCATGGCTATGTGGTCGCTCCTCGAGCGCGTTAACGCGGCGACACCTCTGGCACTGGCATATGGCGCCATTAGGATCACCCCCACTATGAGTCCCCGCTCACGAACCACACTTAGCGAGCGTCGCTGTTGGTAGTCAGCCACGTACAACCCTATCCAAGTCAGGCGACCCATGGCCTTACCCGTGAAGCTTGGTTGTCTTCGATTGTCTGTCCTTTTGTGATCAGAACTATACCTTCTTTCAAACCCATCTCGACCCCGTTGTCCATCCCTGTCATCGCAACGTGCCTGTCTTGATGTTCGCGGTCATTGTCAGCCCTTGTGTAGTCGTCGGAGTATTCGTCATCACTCCAAAGATATGGGGGTGACGATCGCACGAACAGGATGGTAGAAGACGAGTAAATCACCAAACTTCAGGGCAAAGTTGAAGCAGCGGCCCCTCGTGGTTTGAGAAATGAAAAATACGAAATGGTACCTTCACTTATGAGGGGCAGCGGTGGGTAATTTTTTTAATAATTTGAAGGGTAATTTTATTGTTACACTTACACCACACCAAATCACGCAAGGCTTACAGTTTTTATTACTGTTTAGGTAAAGATCACCACGATTTCACGGTTCACACAGGTACACACACTCATCGTCGTCAGGCTTGCCACCATCGCACACGGATTCATCCCGTGGCGTACTTGTGCGTCCACTCCTTGGCGGTGGACTCGTAGCAGGCCCTGTCGGCCTTGCACATCTCGGCGATCTCTGGCTCCAGCGGGTCGTCCGGGTTGGGGTCCTTGAGCAAGGAGCAGATGGAGAGCAGCACGTTGGAGATGGTCAGCGCCGAGCTCCACTGGTCCTTGAGGATGTCCAGGCAGACGTTGCCATTGCTGTTGATGTTGGGGTGGAACACCTTGGTCCTGAACGCCACCTTGGGCGGCTTGAACGGGTAGTCCGGCGGGAAGTGGATGCTCGCCGCGAACACGCCGCCGGCGTAGGGGCTGTCCGCCGGCCCCATGATCGTCGCCTGCCAGTGATACATGTCCGCCGCCGACGTAGGACCTGCATGCGTGCGGCAAATTCAGGGTTGTTTCGTCGTCATCGTCAATCGGCGAGAGAAGAACGATGCTGATGGAAGAAAAACTTGTTAATTCGGAATTGCACTCACCTGCGCTGCAGGAGGTTGGTGGGTCCCTCTGCAGGTCCTTGAGCTCCTTCACGATCCTTCTCAGCGCCATGCTTGATCGATCCTCTCCTTTGACGGGACGGCTACCTTCTTTCTCAACCCGCTCTTCACTCTTCAGTGGAGAGGTGAAAGGGAACCCAAAACTGTACCCTGAGTTCAAGCTCTCAACTTAGTGGACTGCTCTGCTTGTTTCTGATGATCGATCGCAAGGGTTATTTATACAGCCACGTACGCGTACACACAACTAAAACGAGACGCAAAAAAGGAACTGTAGCGTGACTCTCTTCCGATACAGATATGTAGTTTTTGGTAGGAACAAAGCACACCAACTACTCCCCTTCAAGTTTGAACAGATATGTTTATTTATACAGAAATATTAGTGTTGCCAAGGTGGATCGCGTGAGCAGTAGAGCGGCGCATAGTTTAGCTCAATTAGGCAAAAGTGGTACGAGTGGTCCTTAGAGGGATCAGCACGAACCTGTGTGTTGGAGGTGATTTCAAATGATTGTAAGAATTTGTTTGCGTGATTAATAAAGCTCACGTTTTCCTTCAAAAAAAAATCATACCAACATCTCCCCTTAAAGTTTGAACGAGTGGTTGCCAAAGTAGAGTCTCCTCAAAGGTGCAACTAATTCTGACCGAAAGGTCATATATAGTATGTTAGTGGGAGAAGTTGCAAACCTTTTTTGTTTGAGATGCCACCTTTTCATGGAACTTGATCCCCACATGTCCATTTCGAATGGCTGATAAAAGAACTCTCAACCAACTACACGGAGGAAGGCAGCGGCCGCCGAACTTTCTTTAGAACGAGAGCTTCGTCACTGCCAGTCTCTGCATCAACTGATTCATGAAGCACACAACCACAATATTAACAGGAGAATTACCACGGGAAATAGCTTTAAGCTCCAGCTTCCATGGCGCGGGCAACAGACTTGCGGATGGAGAGGCATTCATCACGTACGTCTCAAGACGAAATTAAGCACTCTTCATTTCGCAAATGGGGATCATTGGAAAAGCCATACTCGTGACTTTTACGCCACATTAATTGGTTTGGACTTTGGACAATGTTTGTGTTCATAAATGAATCATGGTCAACTTATATACAGCAACAGCATGTCCTAATCGTTCGATGAATATCTACAAGAGCATAGCGGGCAGCCTGAGCGTCCGCTTGGTGAGGATGCATGTCCTAATCGTGTCGAAAGCTGAGACCATATATACTTCTTTTCGTCTTATGATTATTCATAAGCCTGTTTATAGATTTCGGTGGGTAGAAACTGTTATGGGGAGAAACTGGAGAAACTTTTTGGGAGAGTTCTTTTGGGCTTCTAGTGTTTTGGCTTGTTTGATGTGTAAGTTGTAAAATGTCTTTTTTACCCCTGAATTTGATATGTTCACTAAAAAAGTTGTATATGATACATACGCTGGTTTCTAGTACAAAATGAGCTAGAAATAAAATAAAATAATATGAAGTACTCAAGCTAATATTACTTCAAGGATAATAAAGAACATGGTGTCATAGATATAATTCATTACACGCCAAAATAAATGAAATATCATAATGATTATACAACAATTTAGATGCACAACAACTAAATTATCCACCAATTTACACTAGTGTCTTCTATGTTATTACCAGTTCATGATTTTGGACAGCACCATTAAAAATTAACCAGCATCATCTAGTAGCAAACATCATCTACTAGCATCCCTATATGATTAACCAACATCATCTAGTAGCATCCCTATATAATTAACAAGCATCATCTACAACCATCTAACACCAAACGAGTGTGGTATGCGGTATGCCACAGAGGCTTCCGATTATCCGTGGAATCAGCACCCGTCCCAGCAGTGCCCTTGCTCCGGTCTTGTTCCTGGCAACATCGGCTTTCCTATTGCTTCAGCAATGATCTTGGGGCAGCTGCTATGCAGCAGAATCAAGCAGCAATCAAGAGATGAACCACAAGAGAGGCTAGCAGGTGGTGTTGTTCCTTGCTGCTTGGGTGGTCAACATGGCAGGTCAGGTCGGAACAGATCAGGGCGATCCGCGGCAATCATGAGATGAACCACAAGAGAGCCGGGTGGCGGGAGGAGCAGGTCGGGTCGGAGCAGATCCGGGCGACGGCGGCGGTGGGAGAGCGGCGGAGGTGGGGGAGCGGCGGCCGGGATTGGCAGAAGTGGTGGAGTCGGGGAAGCAGGCGCCGGGCGTGGTGGAGTCGGGGAAGTGTTTCTCTAATGTTTTTCTCCCAGCGTTTCGTTGACCAGTCGGAGAGAGACTCTGGGCGTGGAGTGGCATTCTGGATGTAAATTACGCGAACGATATGTCTATTTCTGCTTAACGCTTCACAAGCCGAGGGAGAAGATCGGGAAGCTGGTCTGGATCAGTTTCTCGCCACTGCACGTACGCGGGCTTCCAGAGAGTTTCTCTGTGGGCAGAATCTATAGACTTCTTTTCAGCTTATCCGGTTTGGTACCTAGAAGCAAACTCATAAGATCTTCACTTATTTTCAATTTTTCTTTCAAATCATTGTTTTCTTTTACAAAAAACTCGACAATAGGGTCGGTTGGAATTTCCGGCTCAACTACCTCCACATCCGAATAATAGAGCGGGCGAGAGCCGGTGTGGACAGATGTCAAAACCATGACACTGTATATAACAAAAAAAAACAAATAAGAAAATTATACAAGTAATAATTCTATAGCTAAGAATTATTAAAACAAAAAAAAACAAGAGGCTCACCGAGGTGGTGTCGGTGACGGGACGACGCGGGAGATTGACGACGGTGAGAAAGTGGACGAAACAATACTAGAAAAAAACCACAAATCATATTTTAATTTGAGCTCAAAATGCATATAAAACAAATGAAATGCCTAAGTTAAGCATTTCACCAAACACCTTGCTAGCACTACAAAAAACAAATGAGCTAAACTTGAAACGCCGGAGGAGTAGATGAAGGTGCTAACCCTTGTGTAGATAGATGTGCCACCAATCTAGACAAATGTTGAAAAAAAAATATGGTGAACTAGATCTCTTGGGAGAGGTAAGAGAGCAAAAATGGAGTGTGTGCTCGAATTAAAAAATGGAGTGTGTGGCTCGGGGGTGGGAGAAGCTCTAAGTACAGTGACCAATTCAGTACCGGTTGGAGACACCAGCCGGTACTAAAGGTGTTTGTCCTACCACAGCTGATTCCCCAACACCTTTAGTACCGGTTGGTGTCTCCAACTGGTACTAAAGGTCACTACGAACCGATACTGCTGTCCCCCTCGCCTCTGGCTATTCGGACCGGTACTGATGTCACACTAGTACCGACCGTAAACCTGGCCGGAACTGATAGTCTGGACGTAAAGTCCTTTTTTCACTAATAAAGAAGGAAGTCTCAGCACAATCACCTTTTTTTTGACACAAATACAAGTTAAACTATCGTTAGTAAAGATGTGTAGAAGTGAGCTTGAGCTCAAGCATTACACTCACCAATTGGACACGATTTTTCAGCTTTACTATCGTTAGTAAAGATGTGCAGCACATCATTTTTCAGCTCAAGCTCAGTTCTACACATGTTAAACTATCGTTAGTAAACAATCATCTTTTTTTCATTGGATCACCAGTAACAATGAAAAATATCGTTAGTTGCATGCATGGGATTGGTGAGTGTAAACGGTTGATTTAGTCGTTAAACTAGCAACCCTCATCTTTGTGTTGTTAGTTTAACGATGACAGATAGGGTAAACAATTTCTTGTTAATGTAGCTATCTATTACACCGGCCAGGCAACCAAACATGCCATGATCTCAAGACATGGGGAGCCCATTGCACATGAATTCTAAACAAAGGATCTCAAGACATGGGGAGCCCATTGCACATGAATTCTAAACAAAGGATCTCAAGACATGGGGAGCCCATTGCACATGAATTCTAAACAAAGCAATGATATGATATTGTGAAGTGAGAATAGTACTCAATAGAGGGAGTTCCTAATTGCCGCCTACGTGGGGGTGATTCTCTTATGCCTGTAAAGTTCCCTTCATTGTACGCTCTGAATGCCGCCCGATAACATGTCGTTTTACTTATTTTTTGTATCTTTATCTTCTACTTTTTTATTTTTATTGTCTCTATTGTGGTAAAAAAGAACAAAGTTGTAAAATGAGAAATATTCACACATGTGAAAACTAATATTTTTTTTGAACGAGTTTCAAATATAATCATTTATGTTTTAACACATTTTGTGAAGAAATATTTATGTTATCTCAATGATTTTTTAAAAAACGGGATATTTACGTTATTTGAATTTTTCATTAGAAACATTTATGCTACATGAATGTTTTTTCAACAACATAGATGAAAAAAGGAAATAAAAAATGAAAAACTGAAAATAAATAAGTAAACCTGAAAGAAAAGAAAAGAAAAGAAAAGGCAACCTGAAAACAGGCCGAAAGTTTCATAGAAACTTCCAATGACCCGAGGAAGCAACCTACTGAAACGGCCCATCAAGGTATCGCGGGAGCTAATCACTTCTACAAATGCGACAAATACGATCCGCCATCATCAGGCAGACAACGTTCCCTTAAAAAAAATCAAGCAGCGCATGACAACCTTTGAGAATATTCTGTCCTAGGTCCAAGAAAAAAAAATCTATCTTCTAACCGGCCCAGATGAGAGTCTATAAAACACACAAACAAGCAAAAGGATTCAGGCGACAGCCACCAAACGGAGCGCTGCTCGCTCAAGTCTTGTAAAAGTAAAACTCTAGTCTCCCACAGAACTTGTACACCAGCTTCATCGTCTCAGAGAAGGAAAAAAAACAACACCATGGTTGCCTGGAAAACGCACGGTAGAAGGGTTCATGGATGGCGACTAGTGTAGCTAGACTTGGACGAATGATGGATGATCCGGCTCCAAGGACACGGGCTGTCTTAGCGCAGCAGCTCCACGAGATGAACAGTTTCCCGGTGCCCAATCGGGTTCATGAAAAAAATCGACATCTCCGGTTCCTGCAAATTGTTTTCATTAGTTGCAGTCATCGACATTTTGTTTACACAAAATAGATATCAGCAAATGTATGAATACAAAAAGATACAGGCATCAACGAAGGTAGAAGGTAGTACAGTATAAAAATTAAAAGATACAGTCTTCAACTGTAAGCAAGCAGCTGCAGAACATTAGGGACCAGCGAAGTGTGATGCCTTTAGGGGAGCAGCTTTATGTACTGAGATCGGGATCTTGATAGAGACTGACATGGTGACATGACATCTGATACTTGGCAACTTGGTTTCTCATACTGCTTTGCTACCTACTCATGCACAGCCTAGTGTTAAATTGCTAAGAAAATCAAAAGCAGGAGGATGATTCGGGGTGTCTAAACAAGGTAGCAAACTTATGGAGGGGCACGAAAGTTCATGACACTTGGGGGTTCTTGTAGGCAGGGGCGGAGCTCCCCTTAGGGCAAGCCGCCCTACCTTGATTTTTGGTAACCATATACATGTACACATATTTTTTCCGAACGATTTGAGTGGTTGAACGTAAAAAACGGATTTTATATGCGAAAGTTATGCTTATATCATTGAACACTGTACAAAACCAATTAGTAAATCCAAACTTCGACTTAACTCTTCCTCTTCACAATAGCTAATTCCGAATCTAACAAAATATGACTCTAAACAATGTCATGTGTGGTATTTATAAAGGTAAAACATCATGTCACCGAGTTGATTATTTAACCATATGAACATCTTCTTAGAGTTCGCCCTACCTATAATTTTTTTCGTCCTCCGCCACTGCTTGTAGGTAGGATGGTTTATGATGCTCAAGTTTGCACATGCGTGCTTGGTCCCCAACCAACAAGGAAGCTAGCAATTTTTCTACATCTATAAGGAACCTACGCTAAACCAATAATGCTGACTGGCTGATTATCAAGCTCATATAATGTATAGCACAGTTCATGGAGAAAAACATGACATATGTATAACCGATGGTGTCAAATAAATAAAAATA
Source organism: Poa annua (assembly GCA_026929855.1). Classification (NCBI taxonomy): domain Eukaryota; kingdom Viridiplantae; phylum Streptophyta; class Magnoliopsida; order Poales; family Poaceae; genus Poa; species Poa annua. The sequence continues at coordinate 16,215,622 of CM049427.1, forward strand.
ACGTGATAGTTTGCAAGGCATGGGTTCAGTCCCATGGCAAATATATATGTTATGGACAACAAACTGAAGTTAGGAAATATTTTTAGAAAAGTCTGTAAGAAGTTATACTCCTTCAGAATGGTAATATTATGATCATCTTACCAACACACACCTAGCCAAGAATTTATTGCATACGGGTATAATTGCTTTAAGGAGATGTAAGCTTCTCATTGTCCACATTTGTTTTTCAAAACAATAGAATGCAAACTGATCCGAGTACTACTTACATTCTACTTGGCTACAGGTCCATGAATCATGTCAAGTTAAGATGGTCTTTGTTAAACGTCAACAAAACATCTGAAAAAAATCGTGATTGTACCAGTATGGGCTCTACCCAACTCATTGAATTCAGTTATATATCATACAAAGTGTTTGTTGAAGTGCGCATTCATGTCCTCAATACATTTGAACACTCAGGATCCTAACTAATATATTGTCATTATCAGAAAGTAATTACATAATCTGTATCAAGACACATGAAAGTAGAGAGATATATCACTAAACATGTCAAATCTAGCAGCTCAGAAAACTTCACTCAATACTCATTTAATACATATATCACCTTTTAGTAAACTCTTGTGAAATTGTGGTTGAATCACAATGCCATCTAAGAACTGTATTCACAAAAAGCAATGCATATCTGGAGTTCGAACCAGTGACCCCGGTTTTGTCAGTTGTGTATACTTACACTAGCTAGTGTGGAACACAGTACTTGATGAGTATCAATATCTCTTGACCAGACTGACTATTAAGGAATGCTCCAGTTAGTGATTGAAAGTTAGTGTTCACCGAGAAGGCAACTCACTTCATTTTGGTACGAACATCTGAAGTGAAATGGTCGGAATCAGATAACTGAATTTTCGTCCTACTTACATATGAACAGTAACCCAATGCAGTGTATTAGCTGTATATTCTGGTTTCCCCTTCATGTTCATCCATCATGAATAATTGGATTCTCAGTCTTTTTCCATGCAATGGTACGGCAGCTAGGGGTCAGAACAATTCTTACTAAACACTAGAGGTGCAATGCCGGGTAACCAGAACCCATGTGGTTGGCCGGTCTCCTATGGTGTATAAGCAAACAAGAGCAATCGACACCTGTTTGGCTAAGAACATGCAAAGTTGAGCTAAAAATGCAGTCTTGCTACCGCTATGGTTTCGACACCCGTCAAAGGGAACAAAACAAGCTTTGCGCTTTGGTGTGGTTGAAGGTCTCGAGGTCACCTCGGCTCGAGCGTTACCAAAAAGACTGTAATCATGCAAAAATCTAGTCTTAAATTAAGGGTAATACATACGGGAGCAAGATTTCGACAGTGTCATACCGTTGGAGAATGTTTGATCCGTGCAAGATCAGTTCTTGGCCTTCTCCTTCATGGCGGAGTGGCGGAACCCGTTCCACAGCTGCAGTGCCGCGGTCGCCGTGAGCTGGTGGTGGTTGTCCGGCGCGGCGGTGTTTTGATCATACAGGAACGGAGGGCTCGGGCCGTCGTCCAGTTCCTGGAGCTGGTGGCTGGAGAAATGTGACTGCGAATTGGACTGAAGGGTCCCCCTGTTGGCGCCCAGCTGGAAGCCTGAGGACATGGAGAAGTCGAGGCTGTAGTCTCCCGGCGGAGCGGGGTCCGGCGCCGGCGCCAGCGGGTTCTGGACGAGCGAGAAGTGCGCCATCTGGGCGGGGGTGGTGGTGGCGAAGTTGAAATTGAAGGGCTGCGCCGGCACCATGCCGACCGGGGGCGCATTGCCGAATCTGAAGCCGGGGTACGTTGGCACCACCTGCGCGCCGGCTTTCCCGGCGTGCGCGCCGGCCGCGGGCTGCTGGTGGTGTTGGTGGTGCTGCTGCCAGGAGGAGGAGGAGTGCCTTTGGTCGGCGGCGCCCTGGGCCCCGGTGAGCAGCTCGGTGAAGGACGCGGCGGCCTGCGCCGGGGACGCGCTGGCCACGGTGACCTCCTTGTCACGGCCGTCGGAGCGCGAGAGCGAGAGCTCGGAGCCCTTGCTGTTCTCCGACGTGCTGCTACACCGGGACTGCTGCTGGTGGTTGTTGTTGGCGGCGCGCGGGGTCGCGGCGGCCTGCGGCGGCTGGTCGGTCGCGGTCGGCATGGCGGCGGCGAAGGCGGCCGGGTCGAGCGGCGGGAGCTGGTCGATGGCGGCGGCGGCGGCGTTGATGAGCCACTCGACGGCCTTGCTGGGCTGGTCGAAGCCGAGGCGGTCCTGCAGGTCGTAGAAGGCGATGGCGGTGGGCACCGACAGGCGCACGCGCCGGTCCCGGACGCCCTTGGACGTGTACACCTTGCTGTGCCGGTCCTTGCCGCCCGACGCCTTGACGCGGTAGATCCGCGACGCCGCAGACCCGAGCTGCTGCTGCGGCGGCGGCTGGCCCCACGGCGCCGGCTCCGGTCCGCCCGCGCTCATCGCGCCGGTGCCGGTGCTGCGCCCGCGCTTGGCCGACGCCGACGAGCCCCGCCGCCCGCCAGCCAACGCTCCCGCTGCGCCGTCGTCGTCGTCCATCCCTCGCCGTCGCCGTGCATACGATACGCTACTACGCTCTGCTGCTGTGGCGAGTGGCGACAGCTCACGGTGCCTTTTATTGCGCTCGGGGAGCAGCAGCGGCCGTTTCTGGTTCTGCTCGGTCTGTGTGTGTCAGAGGAGTGGCAACGGCAACGGCTGGCTGGGCCGTCTCTGTTGTCGTCCGGCAGCGCCGCCGGCCCGGCGCGCGGTTTACGATCCTAACCCTACCACTCCTGCATGCCTAATCAGCTCGCCGTGGTGCTGGCGATGGGCAGTGGTAGGGGCGGCGGCGCGCAGGCTTTAAGCAGGGGGCGGTGTCTGTCAGATCTGCCGAGAGCTATAGTAGCTAGCTACGGCGGCCCGCGGCAGCGTCAGCGTCAGCAGCAGTACTCCTACTGCTGCTTCCGCTGCGGCTGTCCATGCCCCGCTGCGACGGCACGGCAAACGGCGTCAAGCGCGCCGTGACCAACCGGTAGGGGAGGATACCAACGGTGGTTTCCTTTTTTTGCCTCTTTGGCGGCATACGACTTTGCGGCGGCGGCGGCGTCGCTTTACGGCCGACGTACGATCGAACACGGTGCGACCGACCGTGACACTCACGGCGGCCTCACGCATGAATATGATGGTATGCATCTTCTTACAAATAATAATAACTTACAAATAAATGAAAATGACAAGCAATCAACAAAAAAAATATAAATGAAGGTTAGCTTGTAGTAGATCTCATAACCCTTCTACAAAGCATTGCAACACGCTGAGTCTATTTAAGAACATTAGTCGAGCAGAAAGAACATGTCATCACCTACGGTGTCGTATCTAGAAATTTTGGTTTGCCACGACGAACATTTACTATAATTGTCCGTAACTCGGAGATCCTACATCCGTACTATTTTAAATGACGCCAGTTGTACTCGTCGTTGGAATTTTGCTCGGGCTCTCCCCGCGGCAATAATTTCGGAACAGATGAGCACAAATACACCTGGCAAAAATCATAATATATAAAAAATGTTATCACCTATAAGATCTTTAGAACCTTTCTGTGAAGCACCGGAACAAGCGAGTCGATAAAACATTAGTCAAGCAAAAAGAACATGTTATATATCACCTTCAATGGTGGTGGACTCGGAAATTTTGATTTGCCAGAACAAACATTTACGATATAATTGTTATTAACTCGGAGATCCTACCTCCGTACTATTTTAAATGTCGCCAGTTGTACCCGCTATTGGAATTTTGCTATGTCTCTCTCCGCGGCAATAATTTCAGAACGGATGAATACAAATCTACTTGACGAAAATCAATATATAAATGGCATGCAATAGATGCAATTGTCATATCACTAAAGTAAAGCTACGAAACATGAAAGAAAACACACTTAAAACCGACTAACATAGATTTTTCTACGTCAGCCGCCTATTGACAGTAACACAAATTCTAAACAAGAACTACAACATGTGAATCAAGAAAAACAATATGAATGTAACTAAATCTTGGCACAACTCGAAATCTTAGACCAGATCAAGTCGGCGGTTGCATCTTCTTGAGTTGAAACCAGATTGAGGCGAGAGATAGGGGCTGAGAGGTTGTGCACCTTGCCAAAGCTATGAGTGAGAGCTTGTCATCCTTTAATAATATCGACTCTCTACTCGTTTTGTGACATTTATTCACATCGTTGTTTTCCTGTGGCTCCTTAGCTTTTTCTTGACTTTTGAGTTTGTGTGGCTTTTTCCCTATGACATGTTTTTACCTGTTTTGAATAATTTCGGAACGGATGAATACAAATCTACTTGGCGAAAATCATAATATAAATGGCATGCAATAGATGCAATCGTCATATCACTAAAGTAAACCCACCTAACATGAAAAAAAAAACTTAAAACCGACTAACATGGATTTTTCTACGTCAGAGGCCTATTGACAGTAACGCAATTTCTAAACAAGAACTACAACATGTGAATCAAGAAAAACAATATGAATGTAAATCTTAGCACAACTCGAAATCTTAGACCAGATCGAGTCAACGGTTGCATCTTCTTAAGTTGAAACCATATTAAAGAGATCAGCAGGGAGCCCAGCGGCTTTAGAATTAACCTTTCAAGCGCACATAAGTGCCAATGGTGCATACACGCCCGCGAGTGAGTACCGGGACTCGAACTCGAGCGAGGGGGCATAGCCGGTATCATCACCCTGCTAGCCATCCGGGCAAGGCCTCGGTTAGAGTTGAAACCATATTGAGGCGAGAGATAGGGATTGAGAGGTTGTGCACCTTGCCACCACTACTCATGATGCACCTTGCCAAAGCTATGAGCCAAAGCTTGTCATCCTTTAATAATATCGACTCTCTACTCGTTTTGTGACATTTATTCACGTCTTTGTGTTTTACCTGTGGCTCCTTAGTTTTTTCTCGACTTTTGAGTTTGTGTGGCATTTTCCCTATGACATGTTTCTACCTGTTTTGAATAATACGGTTTACGCGAGCATCGGTTCGAATGTTATGCTCTGTTTATAAAGCCGGGCAAAAAGTTGTATCATCTTAATACTCCCGCCGATTTGAAATTACTGTCACAACATGTGCATAGATTTTACACTAGCACGACAATTATTCCGGATTAAGGGTAGTATCTTATTTACGCGATCGATCGGCAGCGAAAGCTCGCTAGAAGTAGAAGTCCCCCCGTCCACGTACTCAATAAGCACGGTACGTCCATCCCTTGTGTGATGTGAGACACGAGGTGGCTAACTAGCTACCTAGACGCTGGCCTCTAAATGGTACGTACTACTCCTCCCAGCAGACAGATGAACGTGCTGCTGCTCATTCTCAACAGTAGTCTCCCTGTACATTTTCTTATATCTTTTTAATAGAAGACTAAAAAAGAGCCATAGTAGTAGAAGGTAAAGCATGTATGCGTGACAACAAGCTATCCGGTGAAGTCAACAAAAAAAAACAATTGAGAAAAATAGTCAAATAATTGTGTCACTTCCATGCAAGCGTACGTAGGCCCATGGATGGATGGATGAATCAGTGGACGTGACTGTTCCTGGTTTCACCAAAACACCAAGTCGACCGAGCGGCGCCCAATAAAGTGAGTCGATCTCGCTCGGCAACGACTTTTCCTTTTCGGAGCCGGCGAGTCGAAAGATCCCAATTATTACTACTGCACTGCACTGCACTGCGCCACCTCTACAGAATTGAAGAGCTGACACGCCTCTGCAGGGAGGGAGGGAGGTTAAAGCTACTCCGGAATTCCGGATGAAGTGAAACTGCGTGCATGCACATGTTGTTGTTTCAGGCTCAGGTAGCCGGGCAGAGGCTGTCCCCTCCTCCTCCTGCATTCATCTCATCTCATGCTTTGCCTCAGCCTCCTGCAGCCCTGCGTTCCTTCCTTCACGCTGGTATGGACATATGCATCCCCGTGATCTTTCTCAACTTCTGGAGGGAAATATGGTTCGAATCGTTCGCTCATATAGTTACTCCCATGCAGTCATATATTTGGGTTCCTTTTAGACGGAAGGCTCGAAATGAGCCCGGCTTTGAATTAACAAAGTCAACAACCGGTTAACATTACAACAGTAGGTACAACACACACGAGAGCGCACAACACCCACCGAAACAAACACCAGGAGACAACACAAAATAAAATCCAGTTGGAGCGCCAGCTTGACAGATGATGACTGAGCCTTGTCTTCGGTTGCCCTCGAGCGATCACGATCATGTCCACGCCAACAAACCTCCATCGCCTCTTCATAACAGTCCACTCGGGCACCCATTGCCGGTCCGACAACTTGGTAGAACTTGCGAAACCAAAGGAGGGGGGGTCTTGCGGCGACGCCTCCAAGAAGGTGCATGGCGCGAGAACGCGTCAACGTCGTCGGCAAAGACCAAGGTCCTACAAGGTTTTCACCTACACCCCCAAACCACACATCCCTATGGCTCTGGAGAGCACGAAGGGTGATCCACGATCTACCGGAGAGGCGCGCACACCGCGAGGCCACCAGGAGTAGCAATTTGAGGCGAAGGGACGAAGACCAACACTTCAGACAGGAGAATCCTTGTCGAGACGCCTTCAACAAGGGAACGACACCCGGAGGTGACGCCGTCACCGACTCTGGCTAGGGCTAGGCACAACTTTCGCCGGGATCCATCCGGATCAAAATTCCGGTCGCCGTGAGGACGGGGAGCAGACACGGCATCGATCATTGCCGCACCCCAACCTAGGAAGCGCTAGAAACCTGTTCGATCGCGACCACGAAGGTCGGAGGGAGAACTGCCGCCTCAAAAGCAGCAGCAGCTGAAGGGGTTACGGGGCAGAAAACAATAATTTTCTAGCGTACGAAACCCTAACTAGCCAGGATCTATCTATCTAGTACATGTGATAACGGTGACGGAACGGGTTACATTACCTCCATGTAGACCGATAGCGGGGATTACGCTCCCGCACAAGCGTTGACGATGAAGTCGTACGTAGCCGACCTCGAGGTCGCGAAGATCTTGCCGCGATGTCGAAGTCGATGACGCCGGGGTGTCGACGATGATCTGCGTCGACGGGCGTCGGGCGGAAGGAGGCAGAGCGCCAGCACCGGGGCTGGCGCGCCGGCAGCAGAGGGGGGGAGCCGCGGCGGCTGCAGGGGGCGAGACGACGTCGCCCAAGCTCCTCAGTAGAGTAGCCTCCGAGCACTCGCAAACATACGGAGCCTAGCGACGACTCCCGGTCATTCAGATCCAGCTGAAATCACAGGAGTAGATCTTATCTGGAATCCCGCAGAGCAACGGCGCTCTGCGGTATGGCTTAGGTGGAGAGAGACCCTCTTCCTCAGCTCGGCGCGGCTCCGACTTGGGAACCACGAGATCGAGAGAGAAATCGGGAATTAATTGGATTTTCCTATGAATTAAATCAATTAATATGCCTTGCTATATAAAGGGGGAAGGGGGTGTGCAAACCCCTTGGCTCCCCCATGTGGGACTAAAGGTTGGGGGGGTTGGTGCGCCCCACCATGGGCCGGCCGAACCCCCATGGGGCCCACCCCCCCTTGTGGGGTGCGGCTCCCCCCTCTTGGGCCCTCTTAGGGCCCATGTAGGTGGGAGCCCCCTTTTTCCTTTATTTAATTAATATTAAATTAATATAAAAATCCCATTAATTCATAATTAATATATTTATATATAAATTCAATATCCCATGACTCCGAAACTATTTCGGAACCACCCGAAAAACTTTCGGACATTCTCAGAACCATTCCATAGCTCACCGGAACTCCTTCCGGACCACCGGAACTCTTTCCGGATCATTTCTCTCTCTCCAATAAAAACCTATAAAATTCCAGAACCTATCTCCTAGCGTCACTAAGACCTTAAGTTTGTTACGCTACGGTTCGGGAACACTCCAGACATGGTCGAGACACTCCGCTCACCAATGATCGTCAGGGATACCTGGAAATATATGACGACCACTGTGCATTCCACGAATATCGTCGTTGAACCATAAGTATGATATTTATTCCCTTTGTCTCTGCGATACTACCTTGTCCGAGATATGATCGTAGACACACCGATGCCTTTGTTGTATCTCGTTACCGACGAAGGTTATTAACTCGTCTGCGATATTACATCTCCATGACCTAGTCATAAGCTGCGCAGCTATATAGATGTAATCTCACCGAGTGGGCCCAGAGTATCTTTCCATTACAAGAATGAACAAATCCCGCTCTTGATCCTTACGTCTTGATGCTCTTTCGGAATACCCAAGATGGACACCGTTATTGTCATGCTATATAAGACACAACGTTTGATGCTCTCAAAGCTCTCATACGAAGCAACAATAAGTACGGTCTCACGGTTTAAGGAATAAGCTATCATACTCTTATCTATTGCAAATGACAAACATCGTAATACGATCTTATTGCAATACTTTGCGTGTGTCCACCACCTTATTCTACTAACAAGATGACCCCATTGTCAACCGACGTCATTGTCCTTGATCGGGAATCTCGATCAACTGTTGCCCAATGGACTAGCTCATATAGAGGCTTGCTAGGGACCTGGTTGTCTGTGTATCACACGTGTATTAATAATTCCGATTAATACAGTTATAGCATAATACACAAACCTATTATAAACTTATGAGATAATGCAATAAATACTACTTATTTATTTGCCTCTAGGGCATATCTCCTTCAGCAGCCTGGGCCAAAGCCCGAAACCCTAGACCCACATGTCCCAGATCTTGCCGGCACAAGCGCTGGCAGCATGCCGTAGGACAAAGTCCTGGCCGTGGCTTGCCTCCGCACAGGCGGGATGCCGCAGCGCCCTGGACAGGCCCGGCCCACGCAGCCAAGCTCGGGCCCACGAGGCCCAAATCGGGCCCGCGCGGCCGTCACCACCACCATGAAGCCGGTGACTCCTCTGGCTCACCGTCGCAGCCAACAGGAGCAGCCCCACCGCGGACGAGCGTCGGTGAGGCCTGGGCAGACGTCGCCCGCTTCCGGGCGCCACCTACCTGATCCGGGCCCGTAAGCCGCCGGAGAAGCACAGAAGAAACGACAGAGGTCTGTCCAGCCCAGATCGGGCCCGGACGCCCGCGCCGCCACCCCCCCAGGGGGAGCTTCGCCCGCGCCGCCACCTGCCCGCAGAGCACCACGGTCGTAGCCCCGGCGGTCCGCGTGCACAACGCTGCCGCAACGCCTCGAGGCGCAGCAGACCGTAGCAGGCCGCACTGCCTTCTCCGCGCCTCGGGCGGGAGAGCAGAGCTAGGAGAAAAACCGCCGGCCGCCACCTTCCTTGGAATGCGCGCGGCTTTGCTGGCCTCCCCTCCGGCGGCGGCGAGGCGAAAGGAGCTAGATTGGGGCCTCCGGCGGCGGGGATTTAAGGTTCCCCGAGCCGCCCAGAGGAGGGCGACCATATATATTTGGGTTTCCCGTATGTGCATTTCCAATCATTTTTTTCCTTCTATAATCTCTGTTCTATTCTTCTACTCTCTTCGTTCAGTTCCTAAATGTAAGTCCTTTTAGGCTCTGAGCATGATTGAATTAACCTACTAATATTCTAGGCGTATAATTCAAAAGCAATTCAAAAATCAATAAGAAAATTGTCAGCACAAATTATTCAAATATAACTCATGGTAAATTTCAAAAAAATAAAATGAAATAGCAAGATGATCAAACGTAATTCAGTCCAAATTCCTTGAATCGGGGTTTTACGGGCATAAGCGGCCATGGATGGTGGGACGTGCGGAAAAGGAGCCTCACAAGCTTCCTAGGTCTTTTCCACACAATGGTGAGGTAGTTGCATTGCTACATGTTGATAATTAAGTTGCGTTAAAGTACCTGTAACAAACTTTATATCCTTTGGATGTGATTGACATGATAAAAGTTTGGGCTGACTTTAAGACTAAGAGCCCGCCATAGTCAATGTAAAAGAAAAAAAATGTAAAGTCGCCCTCTTATCTCGTTCGTTAGCCCAAATGTTGCCCAAATTTGATGATCGTTTAAGACAAAAACAAATGGAGAGTGTAAGAGCTTCCACATTGGGACGCTTATCTAGGCGACATGAAATAAATCGCGATCGTTTTACTCGCATCGACGCGTAATTAGGAGTCTGGTGCCTAAGAAATCAGTGCAATATTTAGCTATCAGGCTGCGGCTTCTTAGTAAGTGCCTCTATTAGCACGTAAGCCTTGTGCATGCTCCAAACGTGGTTGGGAGCAACATTTCAGTGTTGTTTTTGCGGGGGATTTTACAAATTTGCACACATCAATTCCATGCGTCGTTGACATGTGGTGGTCAGTGTGGCAAACAATAAAAGATTTGTTTTGCCCCTAGCTGACTACTGGAGATTTACTTAGACGACGTGTGACGGTTTTAATACTATCTCCGGTCTGTTTTAAGTGTCTTCAAGAATGAACATGCTAGTAAAAAAACGTACACTGCTGACGATAATTATTCTGGATCAGAGGGGTATCATCCTTCGTGGCTGTCACGTTTTTTAGTGTAGCTAGCCCAAGCTTTCTCTCACAGAGTCAGGAGGATATATCAAGTAACTGAACTTTTGCCCGCAAGAACTTTTGCAGGCAGATTGAACACCAAATCACCTAATGCACCAAGATGCCTAAGCCTAGGACGGATGAGCCTGACAGAGGCTGGCTGAAATGCAACACGGACGGGGCTTATCGTCAGGAGGTAAATCAAGGTGGTGGTGGTGTTGTTATCAGAGATCACCATGCAAGCTTCGTGGCTGGAGCTTGCCATTTTTTCCCCTGGGCTTCTGATGCCGAGAGAGCTGAGTTACTAGCGGTGCGTAGAGCTGTGAATCTTGCACTGGAGGTGGGGGTGACTAAACTGGTGGTGGAGACGGATTGCTTGGGTGTGGTGGCAAAACTAAAAGACATGGAGTTGGATCGATCGGTTCATGGTCCGTTGGTGGAGGAGGTGAAGGATCTTCTCAAGAACTTTGATGATCACCTGATCATGCATGGGCGGCGATCTAGGAATGAGGTTGCTCACAAGTTGGCGAAGTAAGGCTGCGTTAATAAGATGTGTAACACTTGGGTTGGATGCCCACCCGATTCTATTGTAAACTCTATGGCCCTTGATTACGTTGGTGTTTGAATAAAGCAGCCCTTAAATCTCAAAAAAAAAAAAAATCACCTAATGCACCCGTGGGTGTGATGAAACTGTAGACGGACGTCGTGATCATGCCTGTTTCCCTGCCGACGACGCTCAGATTTGTAAAGTCGATGCTGGTTGCCATGCATATGGGGGCACGGCACCACATTCTCCTTGTAAAGAGGGGTGCCTCGAATCTCCAACAAACTTTAACAACACCACCATGATGCAGGCTCGATCAGATAACCAAACCCTAATGGGATCTACTCCTGCTACGAGGCTCCGATATTTGCATTGGCGTCGTACTAATTTGGCTAGGGGTAGCGTACCAAATTGGGGGATATATAGGATAGCATGCATGCAGCTGGCTGGGATTGGCTGAGCTCCACGCCACTTATCATGTCGCCATTGGCTGCCCGTTGGACACATGTCGGGCATCCGGCCACTTTTGTCAAATGTACAGTATTTTGATGTGAACATGGTTTATTTTAGATTAAGCTATTGCAGCTACAGTTTGGAGTTAGTTTTCCACTCAAATCACAGCCCAAACATCGCGCACCATCCAACAAATCTTGTTAAGAAAGAAAGATGCCGATCGACATGCATGGCGGCATGACATTTCGCAATCTTGCAACATTAATTCTGCAGGCCGATCGATCGGGCTCTGTCAACAGTCGACACACGCTTAAAAAAGGGAGGAGAGATTCTGCAGATCGATCGCATGCAGCCGTACGTCGTGCCACGTTTATGGGCCATCCGCCGTACGCAGCGGTGCTTCGCCGGAACTGCTAGCCTAGCCACTGTACCAAACATCAGCAATCTAGCATGCATGACAAGGTGGCGGCCAACAGTGCCAAACCCTGTATATATGTCCAGACATGGCTACATGTGCTGCATCTTCCCCTATCGACACTGTGCCGATCGATGGAGATACACTGCATACAGTGTATCGATCCTCTGAAGTCTGAACAAGACTCCGCTTTCTGCATCCTGATCAATACAGCCATGTCTGAATGGGCAACACCACTGCATATTATTATTTTTAAGATTAGCTCCATTTTAGCTGCATCTTTGTTTTTTCCATGGAATCAATGCAATACTCAACCATTTATTTGGTGAAGAGCCAATGATAGTAGTTCCTTTCTTCTGGTCTGAAGAAAATAAATGATTGCCTGCCTGCCTGCCAGCTGCCGACCAGATGACGAGATGGACTAAATGATACGTGGAGACGATCGAGACCAAATCATACATGGAAAAGGTAGGCATGGATGATGGACCGGTGTCGGCATCCGGTGGCAGCAAATGAAGTGATCAGTTGCTGTCCTAGTTAAGCCGGCCTTCAGCGATGGATCGGCCAGCAGGCAGCAGGTACAGTAGCTGGAAGGACGCGGCTGACTGATGGAGCACTTGTGATGTGATCTGCAGATCCATCGTATGCATCACGACCAAGCTAGTCAGGGTCGTCTGATTAAAGGAAGCAGCGGGCCTGGTGCTCGCTACGTGTTGCATCTGTTCACGTGAGGCAGCCGCAAACCGGAGCAGCATATGTCGTGGTTGAATTGATTATCACCGAGCAGTCACATTTCAAGTAAATCGACGGTCAAAATGCATCGAGACAGTGCCAACATCCTAACCAGTAACCAACATGAAATTTGGCAGGAGGTAATACAAACTTTCATTTCAAGTGTGAAACTGGAGATAGATTCATACAACATCATGTACACGGTATGCCGCTCTACATATACTTGACTGCTTGTACTAGTTCTCTTTAAGGGAGCATCACAGGCCGTTGCCTAAGTGGCACGAACATCACGCCCACCTACCATTCAACAGCCTCCAAGGATTTCATCCTCCAAGACTGCGGAACCTGAAGCTGCTACTATGCCAGTTACCTTCAGAAGCACTAGCTGGGTTGTTCGTTGAGAAGACTGGCGAGGGACTACCCTGCTAGGTGCAATGACCAAGTACTTAAAACATTATGTCAACCGTATATTGTTACAGCAAAAAGGAAGAATAATATGTTTGGTTTTAGGAGGGGCTAGATTTAATCAGTGAGTACCTTACATAAACAATTACACCGGAGCTTAGCTATTGCTATTTTTCCTGCTCCAAGATATGTAAGCAGCGTCACCATGTGGCCTGCAAATTCATCCAACTATGAGAAAAAAAAACTAGTCATCAAGAAACTAAATTATAAAGCATGCGTGAATACGTCTCTAATTAAACAATCAAAAGGAGTTCTAGTTTACTGTTATGTGCAGTGTTAGGTTGTCATGAAAAAAAATCACAGGTTAGTACGGGCATCGTTCAACAAGCTCTAAGAGAGATATGGACGGGGTAGAAGGAACATACAGGATAACTCAAAAACATTCACCTTATTGATTACCTTGGAACTTTCACATGAATCAGAGCAAAGAGAATGGACAAGAAAATGCTCAAGGAACCCGTGATAAGATATGCATATCCAAGAAAGTCATTCTTGCCACCTAGCCAGGTTGTCGTTGTTAGAACCAGGCTTTTCTTCCCACCAAAAGTGTAGGTATTGTAATTGTTTGTTATGTGCATGGAGATGGTTTCATCAGCTTGAAGATCCTCTTCAATGACACCATACAACTTTCGAAACCTGGGTAGAGCAGCTGTGCGCATCCACACAATAAGATCTTCCTGATTGCTCAGCTGGCAAAAGGACATAGTTGTTTAGCTAACATGAAAGAAAACTGGCACTTTAGTAACTTGTCTTCTTATGAAAAAAATGAAAATTTATGTTCCTGATTGGATGAGCAACTAACAACACTTGGGATACGAAGGACTCACTGGTACACCAGGGTCAAGTCTTCCTCCTCCAATCAAAGATCCATTCTGAAAGTTGAAAGGATATACATCTTTGCCAAACTTATGTTTCCGATCACTTCTCCATGCAATATTTTTCCTATCAACAATTACTTCTACGGATCCACGGGTAAAATCATAAGTATCATTAAACAAGCTCCAGGCAATCAATCCGCAGGGAACAATTGGAAGACCATTGCTCTGTTCTATCGGACTGCATGAGCTTTCAGTGTGTTTCAGCCCAAGACGCAGTTGCTTATCGCTTCTACTTTTGATATATCTGTTCAGAATGAAGTTCCTATGTTCAGAAAGAGAGGACATAGAGTTTCATCTTCGAGACATTGACCAGTAAATTAACCAGTTGTGTCATTACCTACGATGATTCTGGTAGAAGTTGTCGAGTTCATAATAGACATAAATTGGAGCTTTCATATGATACTGAACCTGTAAATATAAGTAAATAACAATATTAGTAATATAAGACCATAAACAACTGTAATATGTCCCTGATTTAATCTCAAAGTACCAAACTGATCTCAGAATTTCAGTTATACAGGTTAATAAGTAAATTGGAGAAATAAGGTCTGAGTAGAGCTGATAACAAAGTACCTTCACTTTCTGAATACATTTCTTCGAAATCGAGCTGTCCTTTATATATGCCTGCTTATTACTTCTGTAAGCATTAGGTACGCAATCAATGTCATAACGATGGACGATTTCTGCAACCTGCACACCCAGAATAAGGAGCACCCTCGTACGCATTCAGCATATGATATCCAAACTCATCGCAAATCAGCATTTACCAGACAGAAAGAAAAGCAATTACCCTGTTTGAAGCCTGAAGACAAACTAGCCCAACAGGTACAAAAGTAATCCCAATAATCAAGAAAATGGTTATCACCTGAAACAAGGGAAGTAATAATAGCATGTAAGTTACTAAGCAATACATAATACGGCTGGTACAAAACCTATAGTTAGTGTCGGTGCCAACTTACACATCCTGGTGTCATTGCCGGTTTCCAAGCTGGAAGATCCTGTTGGGTGAATCTATAGAATACTGCAAAACCGACATGATCAACCTAGATGGCATCAGGAGGGAAGAAACTTGTAATCTGTAAACGTGCAATTGAAGATCCTTTGTCTCATTGGATTTCAGTAATTTTGGCATAACGTAGCTTTCTGATAGTGTATCACCATTGCATTTCACTCGATCTAGATGATGGGTGCCTTATTTCCCCACTCGATTAGCCTAGCCCCCCTACGCCATGGAAGGTGCTCACCAATTTCCTTCCTAGCGAATTTATCTCTGAGTGCAAACCCCCCATAACTTTGCCACACCTCAGATCAAGTTTGAACTACCAAACAGCTAGAGAAAATACTTACGTAACGAACTTAAAGGACCGCCTTAACAAGTCTAAGTAAACCCCATGTATATCAGCTAGTAAGAGCGATCTTTCGCCAAAATTTCTGAGGATCGCACAAACCTAGCATACGGAACTTGCCTACTCACGCATACGGAAACACTCCACGCAGCTCATCAGCCGCCGAATCGAAGCGAGCAGAGTGGTCAGAACTCGGCTCACCTCCCGATCTCGCCGGCGGGAAGGAGCGCCCCGCGGAGCCGCTGGACGCCGAGGTGCTCGCTTCTTCCATCACGCCCGCACAGGCCCCGTACGCTCGCCGGAGTCCGTGCTCCGCAGGGGATCCGGCCGGTCGCGGACAAGAGCCGGAAAGAGAAGAGAGAAGAAATAGAATGCAGGTGGAAGAGAAGAGACGAGAAGAGAGCAAGGGAAGATACGGCCCATTAGGCCCAATCAATGGTAATCTCTGGGCCCGCCTCGTGGGCTGAGCCGGCTCACAAAGTTTGGGCTCTGGGTTGAGCGGGCCGTGAAGTTGACGGCGTGAGATCGGGTGGAGCCACCGCTAGCTCGCGAATTCTGTTCCCCAATTCGCCAAGGTGAGGTAGGAGATGCGGGAGGAGGTGAGGAGCTCGTCGGGGGCGGCGGCCGAGCCGCAGGTCGCCGTCGTCCGGTCGTCGTCGCCGCCGCCCACCCCGGTCGCCAGGTACGTACGGTCTCCCCTCCCGGCGGTAGATTCGCCACTGCGCAGCGCAGTGGTCGGGCGAACCGAAACGGACGCTGGATTTGTTTTGGGCGCGATTCATTCCACCACCAAGACCTAGGATAGGGTTCTCGCTGGGGGGTTCGCAGGGTACCAGAGAGTGTGTGCATAGATGTCCGATTAAACCATTGAGCAGAAGGGTCATGATCTACAGGACGCCATCACGTTGTCACTCTCCTAGTGGTTATAGTATGATATTTGGGGGTAATCGGACGATATTGATGGCTCAAATCGGCGACGGGTATCTTATCTGTGAAAAAATAGGGGTTTTGCTGTGTATTTTCTAGCCCTTTTTCCCCCTTTTGAACCGAGATTACCCCATTCCAATATTCCATCATGACGAGGAACTAACATCCAACATCATGTTGGACCAACAAGTTTATAAAAAAGTACCACCAGCCGAACATATGCTAACAAAAGGAAGATATGGAAAGCAACACAACTAGCCATATCACACATCTTAAATCATCAACAGAGGTACCACCGCCATGGTGAACAGGGGTTTCAGTGAAGTCCTGAGCATCCTGGTCACTAAATTAGTTCCAGCACCTCCTGCATCAGCTGTACTGTCCCTGGCTGTGAACCTAGGATTTGTGCTATCTAAAATGGTATATTGCCTCCACAAAGTTGAAAACATTGATGCACCGTGCCATTTTAAACTTGATGCTGCAAAACCTTATGATGTTCTTGGAGATTGTGATGGCTTGTTGCTACCCCTTTTCATGGATGTTAGTTTATGGGGTGTGGCTCTGCAGTGATTCTATTTTTCTGCTTTCTAGATTTCTTAAAGCTTTATTAAGTTATTTTCATATGTTCATTTCGAGGAAAAACTGATTCCAGTATCACCCTTTTGCAATTTAGAGAATGCTTTGTTTACAATCTTGTCATGAACTCGTAAATTTCAATTGTTTGCATTGAAGCCTCCTTTTCTTTTTTTCCAGTTCTGCTGGAGCCTCATCACCTGCTATGCAAATTAATATAGTAAGCATAGATTGGTTGGGTAGCAAACAAGCTTCGAGGGTTGATTCCTCATCACATGTTGCACCGCATGCCTATGGGCCTGCTCATAGCTTTGATGCTGCTGGAACTGCTCTGGATTCTGCACCATCATGCCGACCATGGGAGCGTGGAGATTTACTTCGTCGACTGTCAACATTTAAGCCTTCAACTTGGGATTCTAAGCCGAAGGTCGTTCCATTTCTTTATTATCAATAGGGAAGCATTGTTAATAAAGTAAAAAAGATCCAACTTTGAATGTTGCAGCTGTATTAGTTTTGCATTTTGTATTTAAATGTGTGATAATATATGCTCATGGACTCATGGCACCTTAATGTACAAGCACAGTCAGACATTTCATATGCTATCACTTATAATGCTTACTGCTAGCTTGAGTATACTGAGTTTGATCAAGGCTTCCTTCCTTTGCTCGTTGTAATTGGCATTTTTGTTAGGTTAAGACAAATTTCAACTCGTGTTATCATAATTTAAGCCGAACTTAACTTCTGTAGACTGCTTGTTCATTGGCTTGCGCTCAAAGAGGCTGGGTGAATGTTGATATGGACAAAATTGAATGTGAATCATGCGGTGCACATCTTATATTCAGTGTGCTGACATCCTGGTCCCCAGCTGAAGGTATGTATTGTTTTGAGAAAATGCAAATGAATTTGTGTTTCATTTCATTGAACAGGAATAGTTTATAGGTACAACCTCCAGAATGGAGGGACACACACAAACACATACACATTTCTTTGAGAAGTAGGAGTAGCTGTTATGCTTGCCATCAGTCTGATGTGTACATTTGCAGATTTCAATATTGTCAACCTTCAATCTATGTAAATAGGTTTGACTTGGTTTCAAAGATAGTTGAAAACTTGAGGTGGATCATGTTATGTTTGTGCTCCTTCGTGATAAAAAAATATATATTTAGAGGTCATTCTTCCACTTGACAACTAATTTATGTTTTAATTTACCGGCTGATTAACACCTGACTTTTATCTTATAAAGTAAGTGACAACATTACATACTATGAACGATAGCATCTATGTCCAGTGCCATAATTTTTCACAAGTCTGACTTATGTTATTCATGTCTCACTGTTGTCCTAGGCTGAAAAAAAATATTGGTACATCCTCCTTTGCAAACTGAATTTATCCAGCTGTGAAACCTTTCTTTGTGTGTTCTGTATTAGTTTCAAATGCTGGAGAAACCTTTGCGGAGCAGCTTGATGCATCACACAAGAATAATTGTCCCTGGAGAGGCAGTAGCTGTGCTGATAGCTTGGTTCAACTCCACCTTACACAGTCAGCGCTTATTGGAGGTTTTAAAGATCGCTGTGATGGACTTCTACAATTTATCTCTCTTCCTGTAATTGCTTCATCTGCCATTGAGAATATGAGGTTGACTAGGGCTGCTCAGATTAGCCGCCTGTTAACCCAATCAGTTACCTTCTTATCTGGGGAGCCGGGTTACAAAGCTGAGAGTACACCAGGAGTTGACATCCATCAAGGCTCCTCTTGTGCCTACTCACGAGTATGTTTTTTCTATATCTCGTATTATTATTTATTTGTGGGTGTGGCACTACTATATATTATTACTATTATTATTTGATATTTTAGCTTTCTTAAATTCAAATGTTGTTAATTTTCTAGGCGCAGAAGCTTATAAGCCTTTGTGGATGGGAGCCTAGGTGGCTTCCAAATATTCAAGACTGTGAAGAAAATTCAACACGCTCGGCTAAAAATGCACTCTCAAATGAACCAGATGAACAGCAGAAAAGTTCATTCTCAGCATCTGCCAAGAAAGATAAAGGAAAAGGAAAAAGGCCCCTCAAAGATTCTGGATGCAGCATGAGCTCACCTTTATTAGATTGTAGCCTGTGTGGAGCTACAGTTAGGGTCTGGGACTTCAGAACTGTGCCACGTCCTACTCGTTTCAGTCCAAATAACATTGATGTACAAGAAACAGGCAAAAAGCTAACACTGACACGTGGAATTAGTGCAGCCAGTGGGATCAATGGATGGGTTAATGATGGGATGGGAAGAGATCAAGCTGAAGGGCGTGATGAAGTAGCAACTTATGAGGGGAAATTACTATCAAGTGCTGGAGTAGACCTTAATCTAACGATGGCTGGAGGACTGCCGCCAATTCACTCTGCAGTACCTGTTGCGTCTGAGGGCTTTAATGCAGGAATGGGAAGAGATCTGATGATTGCACAGCCCGCTGGAAGCGAAGTTGGTGATCGTGCAACGTCATATGAGTCTCGGGGTCCAAGCTCGAGGAAGCGAAACCTTGAGGAAGGTGGGAGCACAGCTGACAAGCCACAAGATGGGGTTCAGCGTGCTGACAGCATAGAAGGAACTGTCATTGATCGTGATGGTGAAGAAGTTGATGATGATGTGCAAGATTCAGACATCCAGAATAAAAGATCCCGTGGGTTCAACTTTTTTGATGCCAATCTCCCATCTTCTTCTGGAGCTGGTCCTAGTAGAAACTTCTGCATTGACTCTGATGTAGATACCAGTATATTCGGTCACTCTACAGCTGCTGTTCTAGCTCCTGTTGAGCATACATCTGCCAGAGATTCTATGAGGGCATCCTCTGTTATTGCAATGAATATTTGCAGTGGTGGTGAAGATTCAATGGAGAGTGTTGAGTACCATCCAGATGCTGGTATTGATATTAATATGCCTTCATCTAGTGGGCACAGGAATATTGAAATGAATGATGCCTTCGATCTCAATGATAGCAACCAAGCACAGCAAAGTGCATGTGCACAACCTGCTGCTGGAAGTGATGGAAGAGATATAGGAGGAAGCAGTACAAATGAAGGGGAGGAAGTCCTTAATGCAGGCACACCTTCTGTTTTTGCAAGGGATCAACTTAGCTTAGGGATTAGTGGTGGGAGCATTGGCATGGGTCCTAGTCATGAGGCTGAAATTCATGGCATTGCTGTTTCTGTGCAAAGAACTGAGAGTGTTGTAGGTGATGCAGAACCTATTACTGACCTTACTGAGACAATGGGTCATACTGGTGAATCAGTTCCAGGACCTGGATTAATGGATGACTTCATACCTGAAGAAGTTGACCGGGAAGAACCTCATGGAGACAGTCAAGACATAGTGTTCCGTTCAGCAGGCCGTGCTGATAGTGGATCGAAAATTTATGGTTCTAATAAAGCTGAGTCTGGTGAGAGTGGGAAAAAGATAGGACATGCCATTGGTCATGAAAGCAGCATGCATCCTTCTCTTTCTTGCAATGCTGTCATGTATAACGGTTTTGATCCGTCTAAAGAGGAAGTGACACAGGCTGACAAAGTACCAACTACAGACGATGTGTTAATGGGGTTAGATTATGATCCGCAGAATGAATTAGGTAATTATCATTGACCCTTCTTCCTGCTACACATAAACTAAATGATATTTTTTATCCCGACTGTAATTTTGCATTATTATCTGTGGTTGGATGCTACGTTTTTCCTTTTAAACTGCATTTGTTCGGCTGCCAGTGATACTTGCTAGGCATGCTTTCTTTGAAGTTATAAGTTATTCAAAACGATTGTTGGTGACCAAGTAGCCAGCTAACATTTCAGCTTTCACTTTTCAGCATAGTGGTATTTGATCTCATATAGGTAGTTCGGTTTTCACATCCCCCCTAATCCTATTAGTCCTATACCAACTGCTCCCACAGCCCACACACTTGCTTTTATATTTCTCACCCTTTGTTTTTGATGCGCTTATTCTATTATTGTTCTGCTCAACGATATGTGCTTTGCTCATGTCAATACTCTACTATTGTTCTCAGGAGCAACAAATGGAGAAAACGATTATGAACCAGGTCTTCCAGATTTTGATCCTATTAAGCATCACAACAGTTACTGCCCATGGGTAAATGGAACAGTTGCAGCAGCTTGCTGTTATGACACTAGCTCCAGCTCAGGCAGTTCAGAACTTTCTGGTTGGCAGCTAACAGTAGATGCGCTCGATACATTCCAATCCCTTGGTCAATCTCAAATTCAAACAATGCAGTCTGAATCTGCAGCCTCGCTAAATATGGTAACCTTTATCATGCTCATTTTCTTTATTTTCTTCTTATTTGCACCTCTTCTGGATTCACCATGAAAAAATGAAAGTTGGTCGATGTTGTCTATATTTGAAAACCCGGAGCTAATGATCTTTCTGCATTAGCTGTGATATCTGGATGTCCCTCAGTAGTAGTTTACCAGTGCGCCTTGCAGAGTTCAACTGCTTCACATAGCATGTTTCCTTGTACACCAAGCTATCCTTACGGAACTCTTGTCTCCATGTGTGGCGCAGGATGATCAAGTAGCTTCTAACCGCAAGCTGGTGAGAAGGTCTTCAGTGAGCAAAAGCCACGGGAAATGTTGAGCAAAGCTCGTTCATACCCAGCCAGCTAGTTTCACCTGTGTCTCAAACATGAATAGCATTCAGCCAAGTGTTGCTGCCTGATGTACCCGTCCTAAATTAGGTTTGGCGTGGGAGGAAGAAAACCAGTTAATAATCCAGTTCAGCTAGCTGTAGAAATGTCGTCACCAATGTTTGCACAGAATCTGGCAATTTGATGTGTCTTTGTATTTATATATCCCGGAAGAGGAGTCGATTGATTCGACTAGTCAACGGCTCAACGCCCCATTCGAAAAGTAACATTTGCAAAATTTGCAAGTGAATTGATCATTTTAAACCCCCAGGTTACACCTGTAAGCCAGCCTTTATATTCTTGGGGAAGGCCTGGAACATAATTCAAAGGAAAATATATTTGTGTGCGAGTCAAACTTGAGATTGAGAATAAAGAATTCCCTCCATTTTCGTTTCAGGTCTTTGTACTCCGTACTAAATTTTGATAGAGTTGGGTACAAATTCAGAGTTCCTCTCTTGCAGTGAGGAAAAATATCTCTCACACTTATATTTCAGTTTTGCTAATTCTCAGGCACCTGAGAATTCCTTAAGTCTCAGTCATCCACAAAAATATGCATCAGTTGCACTTTTCTGTCAGAAAAGTGCAACTCGTTTCGGTTGCACTTTTTTTAAAACTGCAGTTGCACTTTTCTGAGGTGATTGAGACTTAAAGAAAAAATCAGGAGACATAGGCACTCCCCTTATATTTTTCTGTTTATTATTGTTTCTGTTTGCGTAATTGCTGACTAGCAAGCCAGCGGTCACTTTCTGGTTCAAAATCTGACCACCCAATGAGGAGCTCCCAGAGTGCCAGGTCATCAGATAGAGAAGTGGATTTTCGTGGATGAGATGCCACTTCGCTCCACTGCACTGCATCCCCATCATCGTCTTCCTCCTCGGGTCTTCCTGCCTCTCCAATCCCAACAAATCCAACAAGCTCGGGAGAGAAGAGAAGGTCCGTCCGGCAGAGTGACAATGCCGCTCTGCAGCTTCTACGCCTCCACCTCCCTACCGGTCACCAAGCCCCACTCCTTGGCCTCCTCACCCAGGCTCCCGTCCACCGCTGCGGCCGCGATCGCCACCGTGCAGCCAACAACGACCCCGGTCGTGGCGGCGTTGGCGACGAAGGCACCAACGATGGCCGCGCCCGCAGGGGCGTCGGAGACCCTGTCGCTGCACCTGCCGGAGCTGCCTTCGGAGATGCGGGACAAGATCCTGAGCCTTGAGCTGATGGGGGTGGACTACGGGCGCGCGCTGTCGCTGAACCCGGCGCTCCGCGACGCGTCGCCGGAGTCCATCCACGCGGTGGTGACCTTCCTCCAGTCCCGCGGGCTCCACTTCAAGGACCTGGGCCGCGTCTTCGGCATGTGCCCCTCCGTGCTCACCGCCAGCGTCCGCGCCGACCTCCGCCCCGTCTTCGCCTTCCTCGCCGAGGACCTCGGCGTGGCCGAGGACGCGTACCGGCGCGCGGTCGTCAAGTGCCCGCGCCTGCTCGCCTGCAGCGTCCGCGACCAGCTCCGCCCCGCGCTCATCTACCTCCGCCGCCTCGGCTTCCGGGACAACCGCGCGCTGGCGTTCCAGGACCCCATCCTCCTGGTGTCCAGCGTGGAGCGCACCATGGCGCCCAAGCTGGAGTACCTGCAGGCGGAGCTGGGCATGTCCAGGGACGAGGCGGTGGCCATGGCGCTGCGCTGCCCGGCGCTCTTCACCTTCAACGTGGAGCGCAACTTCAGGCCCAAGTTCGAGTACCTGGTGGAGGAGATGGGCGGCGGCGTGGAGGACGTCAAGGCCTTCCCGCAGTACTTCACCTTCAGCCTCGAGAAGCGGATCGCGCCGCGCCACCGCGCCGCTGTCGACGCCGGCGCCGCGCTGCCGCTGCCGGACATGCTCAAGGCCACCGACGACGAGTTCAGGGAGATGCTCGAGACAAGGAGCGGATGAAGCGCGCACGGCATGGCCGGCGGCCGGCCGCTGGGTGAACGCGACATCCGCCGTGCTCGTGCATGCGGATCTTTACACCGACAGGGCTTCGATCACACTGATGCGACTGCTCACGGTGAAGTTGGAGGAGACGGCGGTAGCCATTTGGTTTCATAGCTGATCTGTACATAAGCAGTGAGATTTGACGCCACGGTTCGTGACTCTCGCATTGTCATGTGTAGTTGTATGCGGCGTGTGTTCACAGGACATGGGGCTGTAAATAAAGTCATCGATTTGACGCCACGATGCTGAACAGAGACACCGATCCAAGGAAATATATTGTTAAAATATGGTGTTCTCTATATTTGGAGAGACTTGATAATGTGTATAGGCAGATTCTCTAATTGGACCAGGTAGAGATTGACGATGTGTATACCTTGCATGTTGAGACAATTCTTTGTATTGGTGTTCTCCCATTTAGACAGTGAAGAATTTTTTATAGGGTTCTCCCATTTAGATTGAGAAGATGAGTGACTTGTGTCCTTTTGCCCTTTATTATGGGACATTTTCCCTTAGCAAGATAGTGAAATGGAACACTTAAATTTGAGAAAAGACCCGGTAAAGCGACTCTTCTTTGCCTTTTATGGGACATTGCCCCTTGAGAGAATTCTTTATAGTCCGGTCTCCCATATCTCTCATTTTCAGTCACGTTGGTACTCGGTTCCTTGTAAAAGAATTCTTTACCCGTTCACTTGTTTTAAAACAAAATTTCATAATAATTATTAATATTTTGTCCAATTTTGTTTTTCTACCTAAATTTTGTACTTCTCATTTTTACTATTTGCTTCATTTTTCATACTCCCTCCGTCCAAAAATAAGTGTCTCAAGTTTGTCAAAAAAAAAAGATGTATATAGACATGTTTCTTTTAATCTTAGTATTCTTAGTTTTCTCGTTCTTTATTTGACTTCTAAAATCTTAGCATTCACTCAGTTCATTTATTTGTTTCCATCTTACTCCGTTTTGTTCATTCTCATTCCCGTTCTTATCTATCTCTTATTTACTTATCTCGGTTTCAGTTCATTTGTTCTTTTTCATCTTACACAGTTTCTCGTCGTTCTTTTTCTTCACTCGTTTTTCATCCTTCTCACTTGCTTCGTTCTCAGTTTCTTCATTCTCAATTTCCCCGGTCTCTCGTTCTTATCTATATCATTTTCATTCGTCTCGGTTTTAGTCTGTTCATTTATTTTTCATTTTACTCAGTTTCTCGCCATTTTTTTCACTTGTTTTTCATAGTTCTCAGTTTCTTTGTTATCGGTTTCTTTATTCACAATTTCTCGATTTCTCTTACTCGGTTCTTCATTCAAAAATTCTCGTTCTCAGCATTGCCGCTCCCTCTTTTCGCTAGGTAGTCACGATACATATAATTATACTAAGTTTTTATACTATTTTACATTTAACCATATTGCTTTATTAATAAATATTATTGTATATTACTTAGTTAGAGTTATTAAACCACATAATTATGTTGCTAAATATGAATTATTCTTGACTATATAGTTATAGTGAATATCACTAAGAATATGGGTGAGGTATGCCTTTGTCTTTTATGGGACATTGCCCCTTAACAAGATAGTGAAATAGAACACTTAAATTCGGAAAAAGGGTAAAGCGACACTTCTTTGAATATTTTAGTGTTGTTGAATCATGATGTGTACATTTATATTACTATGTGAATATATATTTTCTATTTGACAGAGATATCTTGTTAGAAGTTTGATGTGTATGAATCATCTAGAGCATAAAAATATAGACACTTGCCATAGCAGGGCCAAGCGGTCAGCCGAGGGAGCCATATGTATCTTCATCTCACGGAGGGAGGGACTAGCGTGTAGTTGGGTAGGAGAAGGATGCAATCTATTTGTCTTGCCCTTAATATCGTTTGTTGTCCTAGAATAAAACTAAGACTTGTTACCCTCTCGCAGTTTCGTTTGTTACCGTTCTAATGTCCGCGGTATCAACTTTGTTTAAACTATATTTTTATCCTTTAGTTGCCTCTAAGAGAGTTCGCGGAGCATCCCGAAGTCGGGGAGGGGGCACGCAAGGAGGGAGGGACGAAGGGGGATATAGGATGTTGATTTGTATGATGCAACCAAAAATTGTGAGTTTTCTTTTACTCAAAAGGCGCGTTGTGAAATAACATGATGCATTTGCTCAAAACTTGGCAATGGTGCTCGATGGGATACGAGAATCCTAAAATTACATGTTTGACATTTTGAATCATTTGATTTTTTATATCTCTTCCCACAGAGAATCAACTAGTCGTTCTAGAAACTCAAAAAATTATAAAAATCGAACTTTTTGCGTCTGGTTCCACCCTCTCCATCATTACACGTTTTTTGTTTTTTTTCAGGCAAGTCACCATCATTTGCGTCTGGTTCCACCCTCTCTTTGCATACGAGCTTGGCAGGGGAAAACCTAGTCTCCGCGTACTGCGGAGATAACGAGGCTCCGCGCACCCCCCCAGGCGGAGTGGGCCGGCCGAGGTAAGTCCGATCCGATTCTTTTTTCTGATTTTTTCTTTTTTTTCCTGTTTGAGTTTTCTTTTCTTTTTTCTTTTTTCTTTTCTGCTTCTTTGTGAATATTTTTTTAAAATGTTTCGTAATTGAAAACATTTTAGTTTTAAAAACAGTTCAAGCATAAATGGGTTCAGTTCTTGAATATGTTTAAATTTAAAAAAATCTAAAATTTGTTAAAAATAATTTATGTTCATAGTTTTTCCTGTGCACTTTTAAAATATTTTTTCAAAACTAGTTTGGGTTCAAATACGTATTTTTTTCATTTTTAAAAAACTGTTAAACATAATTTTTCGTTCAAAGGCTTTTTTTGTGCACTTTTAAAATTTTGTTCAAAAATAGTTTTTAATTCACTTTTTAAAAATTGTTCAAAAATAATTTTGTTCAAAGATTTTTTATGTGCACTTCTTAAAAATTTATTCAAAATTCTTTCACTTTTTAATTTTTTTCCAAATTCACAGAAAATATGTTTTTTAGAAGGTACAAAAGTGAGAGTAAATGACCAAAATAAAACAGTACGGTGAAACACATGACCAGCCGGACAGTCAACTACCGGAAAAAAGCAAAGCAGAAGCAGCAAATGGGCCGGACCGTTATCGCGAATGAAACTGAAGGGGGTAAGCGGAGCTGTGTTAAGTACGCGCAACGCGTAAACTAGGAGCTCCCGCTATTTTTTTTGAAAAAAGAGTTCCCGCTTGGCAGTGATTAAGCGGCAACCCATCGAACATATTAGGGGTATCATTTTTCTACGATCTATTTTGTGTCGCTCACGCACTCTCTTAGGCCGTCATGTGGCGGCCGTACGAAACGCAGGTCTGTTTCAGATCTAGTTTCAGTTTTACATAAGATGTACAAACTTAACACCATGTATAAAAACAAACTTAATTAATACAACTACACAAATATGGTTATACGTACAACTACACATACCATGTTGTACAGATTATATTGTACAAGCAAACAACAGATTGTACAGATCATATCATATAACTATACATATCAGATTGTACAGAACATGACTGAATATACAACTACACATATCAGGTTGTACGTACAACTACAATCAGATTCAGTTGTAACTACGCATATCAGGTTGTACAAACTATACACAATCTAAAATATAAAAAAAAGTTCGTCAAAACATGTCAACAATGGATCTAGTTTTGAAAATCTCGACGCGAGAAGTTAAAAATGAAAAATTCGTAATTCAGATAAACGGTTCTCAAGATATTTCGTTTTAAAAGAAAATCAAAATAAATGCACGTACAACCCTCTGTCCAACACCGGGAAGTTGCCACTTGTCACACGTACATGAAAGGTGATGATTGAAAGCGAACGAAATTACGACACGTGTCGGACTTAGAGAAGTAACCTTTCCTTTGAAGGAGGCCTTTTTCTAACGACTTCGACGTATCAGACTATCAGCCCATTATAGGCCCATCTGAGACGATCACACAGCCCATTAAAAAAGAAAACCTAGCTCTGCACCACCTTTAAATAGGACCACAGATCCAGGCTTTCAACAAACGCATCAGCTAGCCGCCGCTCTGCCGCTCCGCCGCTATGATAGCTCCTTTCGATTTGCTTCTACTAACTGATTTCGTCGTGTTTCGTGATCAATGAGCACTTTGTGTTCCTTCCTGTTTTAATTTGATTGACTGATTTCTTGGATTACTAGTTCGTGTAAGCATGATGAATAGGAATTTGTCGCCCCAGTCTTAGGATCCGGTTAGCCGGACCTGTGCTGATTGACTATGTTATCTGAATCTGACTACACGTTCAACGCAATCGCCCCTCTGATCATCTTCCTTTCTCTTTCTTGTTTATTTCAATTTGTATTTGGTATATTCTTGGATTGGTATTAAGATCAATTTGATGTTTTCCCATCTCAAAACTTGTTGCGAGGATGATGATTTCATATTTGTCGCCCCAGTCTTAGGATCTGGTTAGCCGGACCTGTGCTGATTGACTTAAGTTATCTAATCTGACTCTGCACATAAAAGCTTCTCTGCGTTCTGCTATTGTCTAGTAAGATTCATCCTCAGTTGTTAGCTGTGTTTATCAGGTCATGTATGATCAGCACTATCTTCTGCTTCAGATTGAACTAAAGCAAACAATGCGGAAATCAGGATATGTCCGTATTAATTTTACTGAGTTGTATCAGAAATAGTCAATTACGCAGATTCAGATAAGTGCAACTGGTACCGGTCATGCTTGCCTCATGATGTGTGCTGGCAACTCTGCTTAGGAAATTGCTGTACGTCCAATTGCTAAGTTGTTTTCATTAATGAACAATTCTAGATAGAAGGACACAGTTGAATAGATGTATAACCTATCACCCACTGGAAATTCCCTACGTGGGTACGTTTGGTGTTTTTTTTTACAAATATAGTCTGTCAAACATAATGTCTAAAAATACGCTTCACTTCCTTTCTTTCTGATGTATTAGCAATTCTACATGTTGTCTAGATGTGAAATGAAATGAGTGAACTAAAATATGAAACGTGTATAGTTCCATGTGCATTTAAGAAAAAAATAAACATTGAGCATCTCGGATCATGCTAGGGAATCCGCGCCGGATCACGCTCGGATCAATGAAGAACAATGCCTGCACGTCTATCGTAGTCCAACGCTTGTAGCATGGCCGTGGTGCGTTGCTAGCACTGGCTCCAGCTTCCATCGATGGCTCCCAGCAGCACTGCCGGCTGCTGGTAGCAGCGCCTCCAACTGATGGTAGCAAGGTCAACAACCAATGGCAGCAACATCGGTATACAACCAATGGCAGCTCGGTCTACTTTTCTAGCAAATTCGTAAAACAGTGCTGGTAAAAAAGTTCATCCTATGGTTGCAAAACTCGTGTGGTGCAAAATCATGAAACGGTTGTAGCAAAAAAATTCTACAAGTAATGCAAAATC
Source organism: Poa annua (assembly GCA_026929855.1). Classification (NCBI taxonomy): domain Eukaryota; kingdom Viridiplantae; phylum Streptophyta; class Magnoliopsida; order Poales; family Poaceae; genus Poa; species Poa annua. The sequence goes on from CM049427.1 coordinate 16,244,528, forward strand.
ACACATGTTTGTAGTGCGGTGCAAAATCGCTGAACGGTTCTTAGAATTTTTTTTTGTACAAATAATGTAAAATCACACATGGATTGTAGCATAATATTTTTTCTTTACTATGCAAGAACACGTGCGGTGCAGAATTACTTAACGGTTGTGGCAAAAAAATCTACAAATAATGCAAAATCACACATGGTTGACCACGTAGCAAAAAAAATCATCTTAGGATGCAAAATCCAAAGAACGGTTGTAGAAAAATCTCCCATGATTCAAATCCACAAAATGTTGGTAGCAACAAAGGCATCCGCTCGTGGTTGGTACCAACCCGACTTCGGTACACAACACCTTTGTTGCACTCCTCCTGGAAAGAAGCACCAGATGTCAATGGCAGCGACCTCGTCTCGGAAGCATCGCCGCCCTCCCATGAGAGCCTCGTTGTGCTCCTTCGGCACCTGCGTTGCCATTCCATGGGAACATCGACGTCCTTTTGGAGCACCATGAATCACCATAGTAGCACCGCCAAACATTGTAGTCTACAGGTAGCATCTACCACCAGCTGCGACATGGGCGGCCCCAACGAGTGGCACATTGTGGGAAACCCGAGGGTGACCATGGCTTTATTACCTGCAAGCTCCATGCCTGTGAATTGAGAATGAGGAGGCGGCATGCGAGCTCCACGCCTCTGTGCCTATGAGGGCGCAATAGAGGATATGGAGGTTGCGATTCATGGAGAGATGGCCACGGAGATGTGGGAACGGTGGTGAGGGGGGCTCTGGGAGATCGTCGCCAGTGCAAGTTTATCTAGGTGGGTCGGTGTAGCGTCGGCGTGGTAAGTAGGGCGTGGTATGTTGTGAAGAAGCCGACACTCGCGATGGGGATTAGAGAGAGAGAGAGAGAGAGAGAGAGGGAGAGAGAGAGAGAGGGGGAGAGAGAGGGAGAGAGAGAGAGAGAGAGTGAGAGAGAGCATGGATGAAATGATGGGGATAACGTTGGACGTGGGACCCACCATCACGTGGTGCAACAGAAAGACCGTGTCACAGAACCAAGAAATGAGGAGCCGGGGGACGCAACACGCACAATCCCCAGATGATGGTAAGCAATTTTGGATATATTTAGCATATTTTTATGAAACGGAAAACTAAACCAAACCCTACCGATAGCGATCGAAGACCAATTAGGCGATCTCGCCAACATCGACGCCGCCTTTACCTGCACCTTCATCGTCGACTGTGATAATGTCATGCTCCACCACCGACTATTGGCACACAAACTCGAGGTTAGCCGGCTACAACATATCAAAAATTAGGCTTGTTTGAGCTGACAGTTCCGATCCTTATTATCGAAAATTCCACCTCCGACTCTGACAACTTCAACAACGACGCAATTTCCTCCTTATTATTCACCTTTTTCTCGCCGAGAAAGAGTTGGGCGACACAACATTCTTAAATTGCTTCTTTGTGCGTAAGGATCCTTACGGTGGCCTCATCTTGCAAGACAAGTATTATAAGTCTTAATGATCTACTAAGTTTATGACATCCTTATCACTACGAGATTCTTCACAAGAACCAAAAACCTGACATACACAAAACCTTTTGAACACATAAACTTGGACAGTAAAAAAAATTAGATAAATTTGTGACATCGATTTTATGAACGGATTGAGACATGGAGTACAATTGTTTTTTTACTGCACTCCATTGGTCGAACCAGCTGAAACCACAGGCCGAATGGGCCAAGCCTGCTTCAAAGTAGCGACGTCGATCCATTTCCATAGGACGAACCTGATGCCGCCGACGTCAGCATCAACATCATCGCCGTCGCCGTCTTCCCAACAACGCGTACAACCACCAAAAGCCGGAGGAGGCATCAAAGCCCGACCTCCACACCGCCACCCGAGCTCCCCCCAAGCACCCTCCCTCCCTCCGCGAAGCCGGCGAGCTGCCGCGGCGACCGGCCGATGGGGTCCAACGAGGCGGACAAGCCGCTGCGGCGGATCGGCGCGTCGTTCGAGGAGCTGGCGGCCGTCGCGAAGCAGCCGCAGCCGCAGCCCGCGGCGATGGCGGCGGGGGACTTCTCGCGCGCCTGCTCCCACGTCTCCGTGCTCTTCGGCTGCCTCGGCATCGCCTTCAAGTTCGCCGAGATGGACTACGTCGCCAAGGCAAGCCCCTCCCCCCCCCCCCCCCCCCCCCCCCCCCATCCCTGACTACTCCCTGCTGCTCTAGCAGCTTGCTGCCGGCCGGTTCCCCTTTCGCGATTCCTTTCCGGACGATGGAGCTCGCCGCTGCTTAGGGGCTAGTTCAGCTGCTCGGTACTATACAACTTCCTTCCTTGTGCTTCGATGTGGTAGGACAATTCAGGCGATTCCCCCAACATTAGTTGTGTAAAGCTGCACGAAATGTTCCCGAATTCTCAACTAGATCAAGACATCAAGTCAACAGCACCGTGTGGGTTCATTTTGTTGGTACACCTGCATAGCTGTCCACCTGCGTGGCGAGGTAACTGTGGAGATCCCTTGAACTCCAGTTGCTTGAGGCTAGGGAGTTTGGGTCGAAATTATTCCCATATTCCCAGTTGGATGAAGCCGGTTATTATTGTGTGCACATCTGGATCTGACCACCTATGTTGTGTTCTATGCCTGTTCAGTGTATGCTTATGGTGACAGGAAATCATTCGTGTATCTGCAGTTGTGCTTGATACTTATACTACTGCTAGAAAACAAAGCGTCCAACCAATTCACATGTTCTGTCATCACCAAAATCTTACATAGTGCTTGGTGCCCCTCACTACCTGCTTAATAGTGGCATCCCCTTTTTCAAGCCATTTGTTTGGCGATCTTGTCTGATGATCGTTTCCTCTTCTCCGAGCGGTTATAGGTCAATGATTTACTGGAGGCATCCAATTCGATCTCAACGCTGCCCTCCATTGTTGAGCTAGACGTGCAGAAGGGCACTGTCAGAGTGGCGGGCAGCCACACGAGGAATCTTCTCAGGGTTAAGCGTGGGATTGATATGGTGAAAGTTCTGTTTGAGCAGATATTGGTTACAGAGTGAGTGGAAGATGCAAACTGAATAGTGGCATCGCTTATGTTTTGCTGTCAACCCATAATTTTGCTCTTACATGCTTATGCTGAGAAATGTTCATATTGTCTCCTTTTCAGGAGCAACTCCCTGAAGGATGCAGCATCAAAGGCTTATGCTCAGGTGTTTGCTCCTCACCATGGCTGGGCCATAAGGAAAGCAGTTGGTGCTGGAATGTATGCCCTTCCTTCTAAGTCGCAGCTCCTGAAGAAATTGAATGAAGATGGTGAGTATCCTCGTGTCCAGAATACAGATTTACCTCTTCTACTGTTTACAAACTCTTGGATATGCAATCAACTGAGATCATTTGGTAGGGCGATCACAAAGCAATGTCAGCAAATGATCTCAGTTTTTTTGAAGGAGGTTGGATACTTTGGTACTCCCTCCGATCCATAAAAAAGTGTCATCTATTTTGTACTAAGCTAGTACAAAGTTTGTACTAGAAGAGCGACACTTTTTTTGGATCGGAGGGAGTAGTTCGTTTATGTAGCTGTTTGCTTCCATGAGACTTTCTAGCATGTGCATAAGTTAATCTTGCTGCCTGAAAGGAAAATTCAGAGGGATGTAATTTATCGGAAGCACATTAAGATATCTTAGTTTGTTTTATGTACGACTTGGTTCTGACCTCGGGTGCTTTTGCCCACTGCCTCTTAACCTTGCAGAGACTTCAGCAAGGGCTCAAATGCAGAGTTTCGTCAGGTCATCTGGACCAGTAATTCACTACATTGAAGACCTCTTTACCTCGAGGAATCTAGGATTAGATTGGTGAGTGAAGGCTATAGATGCAAATTCCAATGTACTAATGTGATATGAGATGACGTGATGTGACTACAAACAACTGTAGCTGGTTTTGGTGTTCGAGTTCGAGAGTGTAGGGTTGTTGTAACCTAAATTCAATAAGCTGTGTTGTCTGGAGGTTCCTGACGGGTGGATGGGGACCTTTGTAACGAAATGATTGCTTTGTAAACCTGAAATTCCAGCTTATCTCTAGAGCTATAATAAACTGGAATGCTACTTACATGTATGGGTCTATCCACAATGAGAATATGTCGGTCTTATTGTAACTTTTCCTGTAAATGCTGCTTCATGTGGGGGCAGCATTCACTGCTTTTAGTGGGTGTCAGGCATCTGTCAAGCATTTCATCCACAGGCATCTGCGAAGCATATGTTCCACATACATATTTTTTTTTAAATTTAAAATATATAACTCAAGTCAGCAGGCCGCCTCATTAAAAACCTCCCAGTCACTTTTGGTATCGTGGAAGGAAAAGATTGCGTAAAAAACCTACCGCTCCCAAATCAAAGTATGTTTACATCAGCTATCAGGGAATCTAAAAGAAACCTAGGGGGTCATCATCCCAAATACAAAACAATTTTTCAATAAAACTATATCGAACTATTTCATGAGCTACTTTATTTGCCTCTCTCCCACATTGTTTGAAGGAAACATTAGTCATAAAAGAAGCAATATCAGTGCAATCTGCGTAAATTGCAGCTGATTCGGACCACCAAATATTTTGACCAGAGCAAGCTTCAATCACCTCCAACTAAACGTACCATCTATTTTCATGACAGAAATTCACACGCACATGGAAAAATCCAAATAATCGTCTGGATGGGGAGGGGGGCAGGATGTGATGGCCCAGAACTGGGTACTGTATGCCAAACATAGCAGTGTGGCAACATTTTTGTGTAGCAGCACCGAAGGAAAGACATCAAACATCTGTTTTGTAGCAGAATATTTACACACCACATCTTTCAGGGTAAGAGGCAGCAACACTAGCAAACTCAGCATCACATATCACAATTACTTTCAAGTGCAAACGGAAATAATTCATTATGTTTAGACAGCACCGAAGAAAATAATTATACAGATTTGCATCTGTCAATTAAGCATGATGTCCCGGCACCACAAACAAAACTGTCAGTCGACAATACCGCACATTGTAATCCTCATAACCTAACAAGTTCCAGAACTGAACACAATTTTAGACAAGGCTAATAGCATCTTGACAAGATCCGGATACTGGAAGGCAGTCCCTAGTGCGACTTGACGTACTCCTGCACTATGTTGAGACCCTCCGATTCTTCACCATAATCCTGGATAGAGGGGCAAACAGGCAAAGTTAGAGTGGATCTAGATTCTTCATTGCACTACACTGGAACAAGATTCTTCCTTGCACTACAACTGAATCGAATCCTTACCTTAACAACGACACATGAGCAGCCCACCACCTTTCTTGCCTTACCCTCAGAGTCAATCTTGCAAAGCTGTATCAAATACACGTGAAAGTTCATAAGAATCAAGCAGTTACAACTTCCATAGAGGGTTACCTTGCAAATTAAAAAATCATCAAATCAGCGTTCTTAGTAAACACTAGGAGATACTATGTAGATGTAACCAAACTCACTTATATGCATATAAATAAGAGGCTAAATTTTGGGACAAGCATAAACAATATATACTAACCCCAGCCCACTCGCCAAGAGTTTTGGCGCTAGGAACAGTGACCAAGTGAACATTGTGCTCAGCACAGAGTGCCTTGACCAGCTTCACGTAATCAGGCTGGTCACAATCCTCAGCAAGCACACAAATCTGAGCAGCATGCTTCTCAATTGCTTTCGCAGCTTCACGAAGTCCCTTGACAAGGCCATCATGAGCACCTGATTTCTTCATCACAAGCTGCAGAGCAGTCATCAAGTCCATGGGCTCTCCAAGAACCGGAGTTGGAGCTGGAGCCGGAGCGGCAACCTCAACTGGGGCATTCTCCTCCCTGATTAACACAAAGAAAAAATTCAATCAGCAGAAAAGCAAGCCAGCACATTCATTTGTATTGCATAGTGAACTTGAACAGTTCTCAGAGGGCAAGCCATCAGACAATGCCCGAATTGCCACCTCGTTTTTTACAATCACATCATACCTCTGCCTACAGTAATCTTTCTACAATAAACATGTTATACTACTCCAATAGTAATGCGTCTAATGACCACCTGCCGACACCTACCATACATGTTACATTACTCTGTAATGTATGATATAACCATCTGATATTACGCCCCGTGCATGTTACATTACACAGTAACGCACAATATAAACACCAAATGACCCCTCAGGAAATCAGTAGTTCTTATATCCAGCTGTGTTCCACAAGGCTAAAATACAGGTCATGCTACAGCTAACAAATGTGACATCGCACTACAATGGTACATATGATCTGCGTGTCTGCAATCTGCAGAGGGCCTTTCAATTGAAAGCTTTAGCATACCGCGAAGCCCAACACCATTTCAACTAATGCAAATTCGCTGGTGATATGCTCACAGAAATTCTCTATAGTCCATAATTTATTCTACACCCCAATCGACAGTTATTACCAACCAGGTACTTTTGCATAGCACAACACTACATAAATTGCAGACGAGACATTTACAAAATTCCCTCTGAATTCCATAAGCTAAGGTACACGCCAATCAACCTAAAGCAATTAGGCACTTAGAACGAATCAAACACTCAACAATATAATCATTCCATATGGCAAAGACAGCGTCATTCCTCCAAAGCAAGGGAGTAATACTAGCGACAACAACAACCATACGCCTCGTATCCACAAACCTACTACTAAAAGGCTAACAATTCGCCACACAAGGAAACACACGACGCTACACCCGGATTACACGGCTACAGGACACAAGGATTTCGACGGGAACTTACGCCATGTTCTCGCGCTCCGAAGACTGAACCGAACCGAGGGCGTGGAGATCTGAAACAGGAAGCAGAGATCCGAGGATTAGCGGAACAGCGGGAGGAACAGGATGAGAAGATACGGAGAAGAGCTCAGCGCCGCCAACCTCTTGGCTAGGGTTCGTCGTCGGGGTTTAGGGAGAGGAGAGGAGATGGGCTGTGGCTTTTGTTCTCGGTGCAGACGGGCCGCGGATCTGGGGACTCAGTGGGCCGGATCGATGGGCTTTCTTTTTCCCTTGGCGCCTTGTTTTGGGCCCGTTAAAATTGGCGAGCCTCGTTTTTATCGCCGGGGGCTATAACGGACGGATTTGTTGGCGCCTCTTTAATTGGTACGTTACTTGTTTCCAAAATATGCTGGGAAGTTAATTCGTTCGCATATGTCATTTGTTTGCTAGAGATTAAAAAAAAGCTAAGTAACAGCTGGCGTGAGGAACGCTACAAATGGCTCCTGAAATGCTCATTATGGATTTTTATGGGTGGCAAATACCTTCGGTGCTAGCCAGCTGTTTTATGGAGTTTTGTGCATGAATTGCTCTTTATTGTTAGCTTCAAAATTCTTATTATGACGTAAAATACATTTGAAAAGTGATCACTACACCATTAGCTTAAAACTATTATTATTAGGATGTAAAGTTTTTTTTTAAAATGTGACGACACTAAACACGACGAGATGGAGGATCGTTTGTGAAGGTTAACACTGATATAATCATTTGGTTTTTAAATCAAAAGGACTAGATTTTTATTTTTTATCGGCTATCTTATCAATAAAAAATATCAAATTGTTCTTAATATTCTTATACCCGCTACACATAAACTCAATGGTGATGTATGATATATCTGATCTCATTTCAAGTACACATTTGCAAGTGCAATATATGTATGTTCAGATTTATTGCGTTGTTGTCGTATTCGTTGAGTAATATAAAATATCACCAAGTTGTCAATGAGTATAACAAATGCATTTACCCATTATGGCTTCGATATTTATGTCTCCGGGAGGTATGGAGACACCTCTTTGTTTATTTCATATCGTCATGTAGGTAAAACAGATTCGTATGCTGAAGAGCGTTTATACAGAAGAGGAATAAAACACCGGCGAGAAAGTAGACACAACAAAACAAATGTGTTAACTCGAACGTTGAATTATCTATGACCAACACACAATGATGTTGTCCTAGCGACCCACGCTAGCTTTACGATGTGCGTCCTCGACGATCTCCCACCCCATTTACCGATTCCACCAATAGCGCGGCGAGATGCATATTTGTATTTTATATTCTCACCCGGTACGGACCTTTCTTCCGCACCATCGACCAAGCTTCCTAGATCTCTTTAAAGAGCTAAGACCCTAGGAGACTCTCGTTCGTCACGCTTCAAACGACGCCGACCTAAATGCACCCCTTCCCCCTGCCCCGCCCTATCGGCTTCAGCCAACGGAGGGAGGCATATATCACCCCAAGCGGATAAGCGAAGCCGACGTCGTGATTGAGGTGCAGTCGGAGATGAGTGGTAGATGACATGACACCAGGGTGATGACACAACGAGTCCGGCCGGGTTCATGCTCTAGCCTGGCATGGCAGCTTCCGATGAAGAATGGAATTGGTGTGCTGCAATAGCAAGCACTAAAATGACAGTGAGAAGAAAAAAAAAATTAAGTCCTATTTAGGACACGACAATAGCCGCCGCTTACTGTTCTGCACCTGCTCCTCGTAGCATACCTCTTCCAGCAGTACAACCTCTGCCTCCTCGGCCCCCTCACGCCACTGCCCCTCCCCCGCACCAATGGCGAATCTGCCGCCCTCACTCTCCGTCGGCTCCTCCTTCGGCGCGCCGTCACCGCCCCCGCCGCCCCCCGCGTCCTCGTCCGCCGCCAACGCCGCCGCCGCCGCGACGGCCGCCGGAGGGAGGGACCGCAAGATGGTGTCCGCGGAGCAGCTCGTGCTCGACCTCTGCGATCCGGAGCTGCGCGAGAACGCCCTCCTCGACCTCTCCAAGGTCGCCCTCCTTCCTCCCCCCACACCCTCCCGCAGCCGCCCCGCCGCCGCCGGAAATTTCGATTCTTTACCATTCCAGTGGACGTTCCAAAGGCCCGATTCCGGGGTGGGGAATCGGGGGATCTGTATGTGTCGTGTGGTGGTCCGTAAAGTTGCAACCTCGGTGATGTAATGCCGTGTTTAGGCGAAAGTAGCTTGGGACCCTGATGACCTGATGTCAGTTTAGTGTGCAGTTCCGTCCCACGTAGGGGGATCTAGAGTATGGATAAGGGTAGGTTAGCCGTAGGCCTTTTTCCTCCCTGTTAATCGTTCAGCCATGCTTGGAATGGAAATATCGCTCTCCTGATCTCCCGAGGGAGATCCCATGCGTGTGGGTGCTGGGTAGTTTAGTGCTACTCTGCCTGCTCATATTTGGAACCTGATGAAAATTCAGGGATTTGAGGCATTCCTTCAGCCGCGTAGCTAAAACAAGTAGGTTTTGGCGCGCGCGGGTGCGTTACATGATTTTTGAATGTGTATGACGGTTTCGATGTGTGCGTCGGATGACATTATCTATTTTAGTTCTGATTGCTCTGATTAAATGGAAATATCACCATTATTATCTCATATACGCTATTAGAAGCGAATACGACAAGACAGAAACACAAATATTTTGTTAATATCCTATACTTACTGAAGTGAATATCAGAAACACAAATATTTTGTTAATATCCTATACTTACTAATGTGTTTTTTGGTGGAACTAAATTCCAGTGAACATTTTTCTGTTTGAGCAGGCTGTAAGTGTAATATCCAGCTGTTCACATTTCATTATACTCCCTCCGCCCACAAAAGTATGTCTCACCTATATCCAAATTTGCATGTATCTACACACCAAAGTATGTCTAAATACATGCAAATTTGGACAAAGTTGAGCCATCCTTTTATAGACGGAGGGAGTACTATTTTATGGAGAAATCCTGTTCCGAGTACAGTGGATTTTATAAACCCTGCACCACTGGGAATATGAGCTATTATAAGAAGTGTCTAGACAGTATAAGAACTATGTGGGAAGACATTTATATGTTAAAACAGCATGCTCTACTTGTGCAGATTATCTATATAAGTGACAAAGTTACAAAATACTTTCCGTCACATCATCATTCTTTTCTTAGTGAAACATCAAGTTTTTAAAGATAATATCCCAAAGTGGACAGTTGGTACATGGAACTACTTCTCTAACTTTGACACTCTTCTTATGGCTACACAATCTAGGATGCTCAATTATTTTCTTGGTTAAATCAGCAATTGAGCATGTTACGAAGTAAGCACACTTAGAGAACACATTTTTTCGTGTTTGCCAGTAAGTTCTGTCAGCAGCTGTTATAGACGAATTGCATGCAGTCGCGTGTAGATCCGTGGCATAGAAACAATGGACATCTCCTTCGGAACCAATTGTGGCACTTGCAGGAATACTCTTCGCTAGCTTTTGACATGGCCCTCATCTATGTAAACAGAGTGCGGCCCCACTAAACTCATGAGGCCCATGAAGGGGTTTTAATGGGTTGCTGCGCAAATTGAATTTATAGTCGCTTAAGATTTGGTTGGGGCCTTAGAGGGGGATGGTGGCAAATTATTCATTTCCACTCTTATCATAGGTGAGATAATAAAAGTAGCAATTTACCACCAAGGCATTCATTTATGAGTTGTGGACAGAGAGCTAAGCCTCATATTTTAATGATTTTTATGATGATACTCCTTGCAGTGCTTGATATAATACGACAATTTGATGTGTGCACATGTGCCTTTGTGTGTTTGGGTGTGTCATTGGTGCAATATCTGGGCTTTCCCTGCTTTTTGATGATTAAATGATCTGCTAAATTATAACAACCTGGGTGCTATAACATACACTGATTATTACTTCATTGTGCAGTTTTTGCAAAGAACTTTGTGAACTATTAATGAGCTTTGTGTATGCCTGGATATTTATTGAGAAGCAGGAGTTGAACTTTCATTGTCTAAACGGTTTCTTAAATTTCTTGTTGCAGAAGCGAGAGATTTTTCAAGATCTGGCTCCACTCCTATGGCACTCCTTTGGCACGATTGCTGCACTACTACAGGTATGTTAAAATTCTTGTGCAGTTACAAATTTAGTTCATGAATGTGATGGTAGGAGTACATATGCACTTGTGTAGTCCTTGTCATTTAAGGTAGGGTTTTTGTGATACTGATTCTGCTTTCTATAAAATTGCATTTTCCTTATTCAGTTTATTTCGCTCTTCTGATAATGCAGGAGATTGTGTCAATCTATCCTTCACTTTCACCCCCAACTTTGTCACCAGTTGCATCAAACCGTGTCTGCAATGCACTTGCACTTCTCCAGGTATGCTTATTCATGAGAAAAGGAAACCCTCACTCCTTGTGGGCCTCGTGGTCTTCCCAAATTTGTTCTGTGCACAATACTTCCTAAATCTAATTTTGCTTTTATTTTTTCATCGCAGTGCGTTGCTTCACACCCTGACACCAGGATACCTTTCTTGAATGGTACTGAGCGAGGCTGTGTTTATGTCAAGGCTTAAATTTATTCTATAATTTACACTGTTAAAAAATCTTTCTTCTTCTGTTATGACTTTCTCTCGTACAAAATAAGTAAATATCAATGAGTAAATGATCAATAATTGAGTCTTCCTTTTGCTTTCCAGCTCATATCCCACTGTACCTGTACCCGTTCTTGAATACTACCAGCAAGACAAGACCGTTTGAGTACTTGAGGCTCACCAGCTTGGGTGTCATTGGTGCTCTCGTTAAGGTATTGAAAACTAAATAATTGTGGAAACTAGGCATGCATGGTTCCGTATGGATTGTTGCTGTGTAGTGCTAGGAGAGATGAGGTGAAGGGGAAAATGATGGTGTGGAGCGGCTGTATTCTTTATCCCTTTTTAGAATGAAAGCTGTTTTTTTTTGTGTACTCATTACAGTAATCCAGTCATGTTAACCAATGGACTAGTTGGGATCTGGTCCGATAGAAATTATGACGTGGACCACTGATTTGTTAGAGCTCCTATTGTCTCTTCGACCGGATATCAGTTTTGCATATCATAAGATTATTCTCATTGATTTGTTTTATGATATATGCAGGTTGATGATTCTGAAGTTATTGGATTTCTGCTACAAACTGAAATAATTCCTCTATGTTTGCGCACTATGGAGATGGGCAGTGAACTCTCCAAAACAGTATGAACCCCAACCCATGCTCGAAATCTAATAATAATTGTCTATTTCTGGTTCTTCTGTAGCCTTTGAGAATGCACCCAACATACTCTTTTAGCATGGTTAGTTATTTCTGTGTGAAATTTGCATGATGCAACTCTGAAATCATGCCGCAACCAATTGTTGCTACGGGGAGCTCTTTGCCCAGATAATATGTACTAGTAGCCCTGTGTAGGTTGCTTCATTTTCTCATCTGAACTTTGGATTTTATTTGGTAAGCCTGTACCATTTAGATTACGTTAATGGTAGCTAATGATAATGTGGATGTCTGCTTATTAAACCATCATGTACCTAAAGCTGCAATGAATAGATTTTAGTAGATTGTTGGGTATCTTTTCTCTGTGAGCATCTGTAGCTTGTGCTTCGGTCTCACTATAACTCAAGGTCGGTGTACTGTTACTTGCAGGTGGCCACCTTTATTGTTCAAAAGATCCTGCTCGATGACATTGGGCTGCGCTACATATGCGCGACCGCGGAGCGTTTCTTCGCCGTGGCCACCGTTTTAGCACAGATGGTCCAGGCGCTAGCTGAGCAGCCTTCCGCAAGGCTTCTGAAGCACATAATCCGCTGCTACCTGAGGCTGACAGAGAACGCGAGGTCCGTGGCATCATCCTTGCAGAATACAGTTTGTAAAACCATTCACGGCATAGATTGGCCGTTCTGACTCTCTCTGATCTTACTTTGCAGGGCGTGTGCGGCGCTCAACAGCTGCCTACCCACGGTGCTGAAGGACGGCACATTTAACTCCTTCCTTCAGGTGCGCTGCAGCTCACGTTTTTCCTGACTAGACAGGCTTCACACTAACATTTGCTCCGTGAGTTTGGACTATGTACTGAATCGTTGCTTTTTGTCACAAAAGCAGGACGATCATGTGACAAGGAGGTGGCTCCAGCAGCTGCTGCACAATATGACGATCGCCGGGATGGGTGGCGGAAGCTCCCACGCCGGCGGCATGGGAGGAGGCCCCGCCGGCATGGGTGGCGGGAGCGCTCACGGTAGCATGGGGGGAGGAGGCCCTCACTCGGGCCTCGACCACCTCATGGGGCTATGAGGAGGAACGAATGAAGCCTGTGTCCGCACCGCAGCAGACTCGTCCAAGACCCCCAAGGGTGGCACTAGGGTGGGTTTGAGAGTCTGAGAACCATGGCGGCGCGGCGCGTGTGCCTGTTGTAGGTGTCCTGTCGTAGCTTAGCTCCGTGTTGTCTGTAGCTTTTGTTGTTCAAAGTAAGAATAGCTTCTGCCCTTCACACTGGGCAGAAAATATATAGCAGGGTCTTGGGTACTGCTTGATTTTGCTGGCCTGGGTTGTTACATAGCCTTGTAGTGTAAAAAGACAAATAAAACCTCCTGGCAAACGTTTCAAGGATGAAAAAGGGTAGTAAAAAGTGGAACATGACAGGCTTTACATAATCTCTGTTTTTGAGGTTTCGACGGTGGTGAGTGAAGGTAACTTCGAAGTGTGCTGTATCATCATGGACCAATGAGACAATGACATGGACAAATTCCCCAGTAGGAGATTGAATATGCAGGCAGAGTCCCAGCCATGACGTTCTACTGTTCCCCTGGTTTGTTCTCTGACGGCCGGGAGGGATATGCTGATGCATCACCTTTGTGGCGATTCATGCGTGCAGCTGAGCCAGGGTTGCATCTCTCTGACTTTTGATCAGAGCGAGACAAGGTGGCCACTGGCCTTTGATGCCATCACAAGGCCGTTTCAAGAAGCCAAACGAGGCACTCAAGAGAGCAGAGCCATCCTCGACTCAACAATCGCCAGCAGCTGCCTCCGCCCGACTAATCTAATCACCACCTCATCGAACTAATCTAATCACAACTTGAATCTTTAATCTGAATAAAAAATTGTCGATTAGTCCAAACAAAAACTTCATCGATTAGTCTAATCGGTGATCCAACAAAAGTTAGCCGAGTTTGTTTAGGAGGAGCAGCACCTACTAGCCAGCCAGCCAACCCCAGGAGCAGAGCAGCAGACGTCGCCGTCCCTTCCGTCGCCTCAAGGGCTCAAAACTCATCGTCACACTCCTCCGGCGATCCCCTCCGTCCGACCTATAAACCCGCCTCCCTCTCTCCCTTTCCTCCCGCAGATCAAAACCCCTCCTTTCCGTCCTCCCCTCCCTCCGTCCAACCATCCGTCCGTCCGCCCGTCGGCCATGGCGACCGCCGCTGCGTCCCAGGTACGTGCGCCCGACACCGTGCCGGTGCGGTGCCCCTCACTCCCTTGCTTCTCGCGCCGGGCGCGCTGACCGCTGCCTTTCTCCCCTGCTGCAGGTGGCTTTCTCGGCGACCGCCGGCTCGGATCGCGCCGTCAGGAGCTCCGGAATCCAGGTGCGTGTGCTCCGATGCTCTCCGTGGTTCTTGCTTCTTTCGGGTGTCGTGTCTTGATGATGGGGGTACCGGAATCGTGTGCTCGTGCGTGGTTGATTTGGTGAGGTCTGGACTGCCGGAGCCGGCAGATTCGTCAGGTCTCGACTGTCAGATTGGTTCCAAAGGGGAGCAGGTTTTTAGTTGCTCGTCAGCGCTGCGGCCGTGGCCTTCGTGCTATGCGGACGGTTAAGCTGTATCCTGTAGTCCTGTAGATTCACAATACAGTAATTCAGAACTTATGCACACTTTAGTAATTCAGAGCTTATGCACACTTTAGTAATTCAGAGGTTGTGCAACACTTCAGAAATACAGAGCTCTTGCCGTGTGAGGCTTTGAATTCTCAGATGGCATTGTACCAACATCATGCTAAAATTCTGAACCCTCTTTCTTCATACTGAATTTGGTGCCTTCTGTCATGCTTCAGGGCACCAACAATCTCAGCTTCACCAACAAATCATGGACCGGCGCCACACTATCTTGTGACAGCAAGGCACGGAGGCACGTCAGGAAGGTGCTCTGCTCGGCTGTTCAGCAGTCGAGCAAGAGCAAGGTCTCCGTCGTGCCTCTCGACCTGGAGAGCGCCAAGGAGCCGCCGCTCAACACGTACAAGCCCAGGGGTCCTTACACGGCAACCATTGTCTCCGTCGAGCGGTTGGTGGGCCCTAACGCTCCCGGGGAGACCTGCCACGTTGTCATTGATCACGGTGGCAATGTGCCTTACTGGGAGGGGCAGAGTTATGGGATTATTCCTCCGGTAAGTGTCTAGTCATTCATTCTACACCATTTTCTCAGTTTCATCTTTTGTCTTAATGAATAGTACTGAACAGTGGACTCTTCGTGTTGTTAAATAAGAGGATACATCTGTACTGAAATTATGTTCAAATATGTAGAAATTTATTTGAGTATGCTGCTTGATGATTTGTGTAGAAGAGTTGCTTTAGAACCCCAGTAGCAAATACATGTTCATTGCATTTGCTGTCATGCACGTTTTAACCATCTAGATTTGTTGCTGACTGAATTTTGTGTGCATCTGCCAGGGAGAGAACCCAAAAAAGCCTGGAAACCCACAGAATGTCCGGCTTTATTCAATTGCATCTACTAGGTATGGGGATTCATTTGACGGGAAGACTGCCAGTTTATGTGTTCGCCGTGCAGTCTATTATGACCCTGAAACTGGCAAGGAGGACTCCTCGAAGAATGGTGTCTGCAGTAATTTCTTATGCAACTCAAAGCCTGGGGACAAGATTCAGATGACAGGTTAGTTGATTTTCTTCAGATGGATTTAAAGGCTTTCTTGTGTGTCAGCAGTGTTACACATAAGTGCCTCAAACTCTAAAAGGACTTCAAAATTTCAGTTGCATTTTCCTGACGTTCAGCTGTGGTAGAACATGTTTTTGAACACTGGGCATGTACATGTGCACATGTAAGATGTAAATTAAGCCGGGGCAGGAAATCAACATGCTTCCAATGCGTTAAGCAAGATGGATGCTTGACGTTACCACTGTTTTACAGTCTACATTCTGACTAAAAGCAGCTTCTGACACACTAGCCAGAGAAAGTGCAAATTCTAGGTAGCCAAGGGCATCTTCACAATATAGCTATCGCCTACATTAATACGGATTTTCCAGTGGATTCATTCTATCCAAATTTGTTAAAAATTCTTTTGGTACAGAAACCCTATTTTTTTCAATGCATACGAGACTTAGATATCCGTTTAACAAATGTTCTGCTTCCGATTTAGCTTTGAGATACAAACCCAAGATGTATGCATACATATTTCACTGTAGAACTGTGTGCATTCGTACTTAATTGCATATGATGGATATCCTAACCTTTAAGCATCTCACAGTAACCTTTTCTGATCTCAGGCCCCTCTGGCAAAATAATGCTCTTACCTGAGACTGATCCAAATGCAACCCATATCATGATTGCCACTGGCACCGGTGTTGCTCCCTACCGTGGATACCTACGCCGTATGTTCATGGAAGACGTCCCAAATTACAGATTTGGTGGCCTCGCTTGGCTCTTCCTTGGCGTGGCTAATTCAGACAGTCTTCTTTATGATGAAGAGTTCTCAAGCTATCTTAAGCAGTATCCAGACAATTTCAGGTTACCAGACTCTCAAATCCTGATACCTTGTTACATTATTATCCATACACATGCCCAAAACGGCAATCTGTTGAGCGTACCACCACTTGAATAAACTAGTCTTCTTTGTGATGGTAGTATATAATTGAATGTTTTGAATCTGACAATCTGTAGGTTTGACAAAGCACTGAGTAGGGAGCAGAAGAACAAGAGTGGTGGCAAGATGTACGTCCAGGACAAGATTGAAGAGTACAGCGATGAGATTTTCAAACTTTTGGATGGTGGAGCACATATCTACTTCTGCGGTTTGAAAGGAATGATGCCCGGGATTCAGGACACACTCAAGAAAGTGGCAGAGCAGAGAGGGGAGAGCTGGGATCAGAAGCTATCACAGCTGAAGAAGAACAAGCAATGGCACGTTGAGGTTTACTAGGATTTGAATGTTGGCTATTATTTATGATTGCCCTGCTGTGAGACATGTCGAGAAAAGCCAGAGAACACATAGAATGATTCTTCTGATGGTGTAAAATTATCAAAGATTTTTCTTGGGATCATGTAATTCATAAGCTTCTGCATCATATGATGTTTGGAATGAAGCATCCAACTTTTGTTCTTACAGTTTCGTCAGGTCATCTGTCTAGAGATGAATTTAAGCACCTTTTCCGATTGCACATGGATAAGTGCATTAGATCAGAGATATGTTGTAGTGACGACTAACATAAAAATATTCGTAACTCGCCATGTATAGTGATTTAGGGGACATGCCAATCAGAGGAAGAAAAATGAGCTGTTAAAAATAAAGATGAGACTTTTTTTTTTTGAGAAACAATAAGCGCTCATAAACACATGCACACACTCACCCCTATGAACGCACGCACACCCTACCCCTATGAGCAACTCCGAGAGACTGAGTCGGCAGATCATATCTTGAGATCGACGAAGTCACCACATGCGTCTCGCTATCGACGGGAACGTCGACTCCCACTGAAAAATATTTCGCCTAAATGAGAAGCACCAGCGCCAAATATGAGATTTGAACTCTGATGGGCTGGGGGTACAACCATCCTTATAACCATCTTGCCACACGTAAGTTCTCAAATAAAGACGAGACTAGGTAGCGGTTGGATGCACTGTGGCGGGCCGCAGCTGCTGGACGCGATGTCATGCTCGAGGGCGGAGGCCCTCAGCATTGTGCTGAGGCCAAGTCACCGCCCGAACTCCCCCTGCTCGCTCTCGAGCATGGCCTCGTGTATGGCCTCCTCCTCTGTGAGCCCGGCGAAACCTAGTGTTGCCGGACAGTACCTCTCCTCCACTGGAGCTTACTTGAGTTTGTTGATGAGAATATGATGGGAGGGTTTCGAGACCTCGCGTGAACTCCTACAAACTCTAGGGCGGACTCGGCAAGCCTGACCTGAAGTAGTTCGTCGGGCAGGTCTAGCAGATGATCCCCAACGTGATGCAAGGACGTGATGGAGGAACTACGCCCTAGATTCGGCCCGACCGTGATGTTGCAACGACAACGTGGGGATTTATTGCGTTACATTTTTTTTTGCAAACTAGTCGGTTGGCAGGGTAGGCCTATCCACTTAATCGAACGATTTGCGACGACTTGATCGAACGGTGCATGATGTGACAACTTTTGGCTCCAAATCGGCCGATCGACGCGTAGCGATCATGTTTATACCTCTCCTTAACCAGATACGCACATACATAAAGTGTTCCAATAATAGAATTCTCCATAGTTTAGAAAATATGTAAGAAAAATAATCACACGGGCATATTTTCAACGGTAGTAGGCAATAGCATAACACAATACAAAACAGCCGACCGACGAGGCAGGGACCTAAATGCAAATGGCAACCGAGCGAGTTCCTTTCTTCCCGTAATCTCAACTATTAAATGGAATAAAAGGAAAGGTCGGGAGCGAAATTGCAAAAACGGAATCCCCTCCCGACCCGTTCGCTTTGCCACGTCAGATTCTTCCAAGAAACCAAGAACAGCCGAGAGTTTTGCACCTCCGTCAATGGCGCCGCCGCACGCCGAATCTCCGGCGACGGCGCCGCTGAGCTCCAAAACTCCCTCCGGACCTCCGTTCTTGGAGCCTACGAACTCCACGCCTCCCGCCGCACCTCCGGCGATCGCGCCACCGAGCTCCCGACATCCCGCCGGATCTGCGGCCATGGCGCCGACGAAATCCTCGCCTACCGCTGCACGTCCGGAGATGTCGGAGCCCATCTTCGCTCTTACCGACATGACGCCGCGGAGCTATGCAACTCCGGCTTTGGTAGCTCTCGCTGGACCTCCGGCCATGGCGCCGATGAACACCTCGCCTCCCGCCGCACCTCCGTCAATGGCGCCGCCGTGGGGCGAGATGAATGAAGACCTTCTTGCAAAGGTTTTCTCCTGCCTTAATTCTATGACCGACCGGGCTTTGGCTGCCGCAGTCTGCCGCCATTGGCGCGCCACTGCCAAGGCGAACCCGGCTCTTCTCCGTCTACCGTGGCTCGTCATGCCGTCTGCAGCAGGAGTATCCACCTTCCGAATCTGCGAGGGAGCTCTGCATGAGGAGGGCAGAGCCGGCCCAGCGCTCGCTGGCGCAAGATTCTGCGGGTCTTCCCCCGGCGGACGTTTCCTTGTCGCGAGACAGGAGCATCCGCGGTACTCGCTGGTGGACATTCAGTCCGGCCGCGTCATCATCCTTCCCGAGGTGCTGAGGATTCTGGAAGGGGCGACCGCCGACGGCTTCACGTATACTGAGGTACCAATAACAATCCAAGCATCGACTATGTCTGCTCCTCCGGTCGCCGGCGCTGGATTGACACACACATTGCGTTTTGGAGGGATGGCATGCCCTTTTGGACTCCTCCGCTCCCCACAGCTGTTGATGATCGCCTGAACTGGAGACAGATGCTCCCCGAGAGTCCCGTCGAGGACGTGCTCTGCACTGACGGAAGGTTCTTGGTTGTGACCGAGAACGAGCGGCTCTTCACGTACACGCCCTTGGACGCCGAAGATGGTGGTCTCACAACGAAGCTCTGTATAAAGAACATTGTGCCGGACCTGTTCCTTAATGTTGCGCCGGTAGGTGCCCGATATCTGGTGCTCTCATCTTCCGGACGGTTCCTGCTCCTGGTGCGAAGGATGAGACTAGAGAACGATGTGCACTTTGAGATCGCATTCCTGCATCAGGGCCAGTGGCAGAGGCTGAATGAGCTCCAGAACCAAGTGCTGTTCGTTGCCCGAGGCTGTTCAAAAGCATTTCAAACCAGTCTGCCTGCAAGAATTTTCTTCCTCGACGACTCTGACAAGTTCGAGGATGGGATAGACAGTTTTCAGAGAGCTGACACTGGAATGTATGTGTATGAACCTCGGAGAACACTGCGGTGCCTGCCTCAGGAGCAGCCATCAAGGACCTCACCTGCGACTTGGTGGCCCCACACGTTCTTCCTCCCATCGGAGCTTGTGGAGGTGGCTGCGGCTCAGCCAGGGCCGGTGGCCGTTCTGCTTGAGTTGCTTGTGGTGTGCGTTGTCCTCGCCGCCGTCTTCACTCGGCTGTTCGGCATGTACTGATACCATTACCAGCGTCTGTGTAGTGTAGAATCTCTGATATTTTTTGAGTGATCGGTATCTGTGATTTCTCAACTCTAGAACTGGAATCGCAGTTTTATCTGTGATATAATCCTGATACTGTGTGTAGTGCGGTAGCAGTTTTGGAATTGCAATTTTATCTGTCAGCTGTTCTCTGAACGAGCGGCTCTGTTTCGCGTAGATTTGTCAGATGTTATCTGAACAACCTGCTCTGTTTTTAGTTTTGGAATTGCAATTTTAGCGATTTTCCTACTTTTCCCCTTTTTGTTTAGAGAATTCTGTCTTTGTTTGACCTCGCCGGCGGCGATTCATGCTCCCCTCCTTCTCCGGCCGATACGCGTCGGGAGTTACCATTTAAACCCGACTCCTCGTCCCTTTCCTCCCCCTGATCAAATCCCCTCCTCGTCCTCCCTCCTCCGTTGAACCATCCGTCCATCTGCCGGCCATGGCGACCGCCGCTGCGTCCCAGGTACGCCTGCTCCATCCGTCCCGCATCCTCTCGCGTTTCACGCCGGGCGCTGAACGCGGACTGCCTCTTGCTCTTGCGACTGGGTGTGGGTGTGACACTGTGCCTGCCGCCGGCCGCCGGTTACCTGTTCGACCAAATGCCCATGACCCTAACAAGTGTTTTGTTCCGAGTCAGACTGTCAGTGGTTTCTAGCTATTCATTTCTCTCTTGAAAATAAACTGGTTTCTAGCCATATGCAGCAACTGAGGATGCGTCGACAGTTCAGGGGCTGTGTGATGTTTCTGTCAGGCTGCCATGGAAACTGATGTAGTGGTCAGAAGTATATCGTCGCACCGTATCTCATTGCCATGTTGGTCGCTGCTTCACGGCAAGGTGTCAGTGAAGTTTTCAATTCTTAGTACCAAGGATTGAGTAGTTGAAATGTGCGATATGCTTCTGTTGAAATTTCCCAGTTGGATTTACTGATGGTCTTAAAAATGCCTTATCTGAAAATTATTTGGACCATATGACTTATTTATTTGTCGAAACAAATATGACTTATTTATTTGGTTCTATTGCAGTATCCTAGACAAAAACTGGATGGTGTTGGAGAAATAATTATATATTGTAGTTTCCCTCTTAGATATGTTTTCCCTACATATTTACACAACTATATATTGTGGCCTTTGGCCTCAAGTTGCTTATTCTAACATGGTACCAGAGTTTCCTTAGGGTTCCTAGCTCGCTTCGAGCTTCCCGGATCGTTGCCACGTTCATCCTCCTCCGACCAACTATGTCGTCCGTCTCCCTGGCCACCGGCACCGTTTGCCGCCCAACCAAAGTCTGTGGCCGCCCCGTCTACTCCCGCCCGCTGTCGCGTGCTAGAGGTCCGGCCACCGCTGTCCCGCTGTTTTTCCGTTGGATTCCGGCCGTTTGCTCCCGCGCCACCGCGTGTCATAGGCTCGGCCGTCGCTTCCGTGCTTCTCCGTCGATCCAGGCCTTGTCTGCCTAGAGTAGTTCCCTTTGCGGGTCCGCCACACGTCCATCCCCCTAGCGTTGCCGAGCATTGCCGAGTGGGTCGTGCTCTCGTCCGACGGTATCTATCTAGATCGGTGGTGATCGTTCCGTTTATGTTCAATTTTTTTTTGAAAAAAATGTCATCGTCTCCTGGCTGTTCCGAGCTTTGTGAAGGTGGTCACCCTCCACCGTTCATGAGCCTTCCGTATCTGCTCGGTGTTCCTTCATGCTCCTAATTGCCAGTTTCATCGCCTACACTGATGGCGTGTGCATGCCGCTCTACATCGACTCTTGCGGTCTCTTTGTGTGGTTGTGGCATCTCTACTTCGTCTCCATCGCCTTGTGGTGTTATGTCGACTTGCCACTCTACGTCGACTTCCACGACTTCTGCACACAGTTGTGGTCGTTTTACGTAGCCTCCCAACGCGACTACCTCGACGGCTTCCACGGTGATTGGTCCCCATTGGTTGACGCGTCTACCTTGACCTATTCCGTGTCGTCTTTGACCGCGCGTGAGATTGCGTAACTCGGATGCCTGGTTGATACTTGTAACTCTAGGATTCTTCATACTAGAGCTTCTTTTCACATGACTTATGATTCTTCCTCTTTCTATTCGACCTGTCGAGTCTCCTTTCTCTGTTCTTACTCCTGATGGTACTCCCATCCCAGTTACTAGTCGAGGCACTCTTAGAAGTTTCGTGTTAATGTTCCTTATGTTGCTCATATTCCTTGACTCACCATGCAACTCTTCTCTGGTAGAGAGATTGTTGACTCTCGTTGTAAGGTCATTCTAGATTTTTGATTCCTGTTTTGTCCAGGATCGTTGCACGGGCGCTCTGCTTGGTGCTGGCCCCTGACACCATGATGGCCTATGGGAGCTTGACTGGCTTCGTCTTCCTTCCACTACCACCGCCGCCAGTCTCTCGGCCCTTGTTGCCGCATCTACCAACTCTTTTTAGCAGTGGCATCACTGTCTTGGCCATTTATGTGGTTCTCGTCTCTCTTCTCTAGTTCATTGTGGTGTTCTAGGATCTTTCTTCGGGAAAGCTTCTTTGGATTGTGACGAGGGATTAACTCGACAAGTCCCATGGTGATGTACCTAGGGTTGTATCGATAGGAAGAATATATGGGTGTTGGCGAATTCGGACGGCTGACAAACAAATAATTGCTCCTCAGATTTATATTATCGATCTCACAATATGAATAAAGGGATAACCCGGCGAGTTGTAGCCTCGCTAGGATTTAGGGTATAAGATTGCACTTGGTCTTTCACCTCCTCCTGACCCTATATAGGGATCCAGGTCTCAGGAGTCCGATTCCAACTATAATTAAATCTATTAGATACCTAAGTCGGTACGAAACCGCCTAACTTATTCCATACTCCAGCTATTAAAAAACCCTTCGTCTTTATCTTTATATGGGCCAACAACTGGGCCTTGTAGGAGATCACCTTTTAATATAGCCCGCTGGGTATACCCATCGAGTATAACCACATCAGTAGCCTCCGAATGTCTATTCGAATCCGTAGGATCGGGTAGGGGTTCCCCCACTTTAAATATCACCTGAATATCATCCTTTGATGTTCACAACCTGTAATCGAAGGCACATTGTTACAAATCAGAGCGACTTGTAATCGTAAGATCACATAAATGCTCAATTCGCCTCTTTAAGGGATGGTTGGTATAGTAGCCCTGATTCAGCCGACGGATCGGGGTCTATTTAATTCGCGACTTGGGCGAAATACCTTACTAACCTACTCAGTCTCAAGTCCCTTGAATCGAAACTGGCAAACCGTTCAAATCCAAACCAAGCTTGTCGGGACTCACTGGTTTGAACCCGGCCGAATATAAAGGTGCCCTTAGCGCGTCCGCTGGGATTTTGCTTCATGCCTGCTGGCACGGAATTTTAACGAATCCGCGTAGCTTGTACGGGTTACGCGGCCTTTTTCAGGTCTCATCGTTGCATAGTTTGATGCAGCATCGGGGACTAGACTAGGCTAGAACATCCCGGAATTGCTTTATATTTTGTGTTTATATTCGTTTGATACCACCCAATGCCTGTGAATGAAAACTCCTTTGCTCTAGTATTTGCCAGCGTTTCACTCTCATCCTCCGGCTGACGCTGATCGTCGAGTGAATTTCATCCTTCGACTGACGCTGATCGCCGAGTAAATTTTATCCTTTGACTGACGCTGATCGCCGAGTGCATTTTATCCCTCAACTGACGCTGATACCAACTGACAAATATTCATCTATTACGCCTACGCTCTGCTGACGCCGCTCCTCTCTATTACGCCTACGCTCTTCTCTTTCGCGGCGGCGTCGGGTGGACCGCTCTTCTTCAGTCTCTTATCTGTCTCGGCTGCTCTGATTCCGTTGCCTGGACCTGCTCCGTTCCAAGTCTCCTCGGTCCCGCTCGTCGCGGTGACGGCGCCTGGACCTGCTACCTTCTGGCTTGTCCTGAGCATTTCCTCCTGTCGCTGACTACCGCGGCGGGTGTTTTTGCACGGGGCCGACTGATCGACTGGTCTATTGCCGTTTGCACGGGTGCCTGTACCAGGAGGATTCTGACCAGGGTGTTCCCAGGTCGGCCCGTCGGGGTTGAGACTGGTACTAAAGCTGACCCAACATGCCCTAAAGCCTCGATCTACGCTCGGTGAAGAGCGTGCCGTGGGTCATCCTACGGAGGCATTGTGGATCTGAGGTAGGTTGCTACAGAAGCTACAGCTGCTGCTGTGGTTTTTGGGATGGGGATACTGTCCTCCGTGATAGTCATGAATTTCTGCCTGACGTTATTCAGGTATTGTCTAGCCCCAGGTAACCTGGACCTGGTCCTTACATGCTTGGTTGTGTCCGGGTCCGCACCAGTCGAATACGAGGACGAATAAGCCAGTCTTCTTGCACTGAGCGAGTCAGCTCTGGCCTGCCGCTCGTCGAGGGTGTTCTGCAGCTCAACTAATTCGAGGTTTTCTTGCGTAACAGGTACTGGTATGCCAATAAATCCTCCCTGGCGGAGTCGACAGGTAACAACGCGCCTCTGTTAACAACATCTTCCAACCTGATGGCCATCTCCTCTGTGATTTCCAGTTCCTCACCCGCCATCCGTACTATGATAGGATACTGGGTGCCCTGAGGCGCCGGGTGCTGCATAGGTGTGGCTCCTGGGGTGGCATCCACCGTGCATACTTGAATAACCTGCTGACTGTGCGTGCTGCGCACCCTGCTCCTATACTCGCACTTGCTGTCCACAAACAAACCCCCACTGCGGAGTATGGACGCGACCTGGAAAGCGACACAGTCAGAGGAATAGCACGCCACGCCTAACTCCTTCACGGAAGCGAATGGGTTTATAGTGTTCAAAGACGACGCGGGCGTGGATTTGGTTGCTGACGACGACGCGGGAATCGAAACTTCCGTGAGTGACGCAGATGCGATCTTGACTGTTGATGAAGACGCGGGAGTCGATGATCTCGCGAGTGACGCAGATGCGATCTTGACTGTTGATGAAGACGCGGGAGTCGAGGATCCCGCGAGTGACGCAGATGCGATCTTGACTGTTGATGAAGACGCGGGAGTCGAGGATCCCGCATGACGCAGATGCGACCTTGACTGTTGATGAAGACGCGGGAGTCGATGATCTCGCGAGTGACACAGATGCGATCTTGATGCCCATGTTTGTCGACCGGACTGGGCTCGCCACGTGGAGAGTTCCCCACTGGTTGACCAGGAAACGGAAGCTGCCAAAGGTCAGATCCATACCTGAGTGCAAACGCGCGAACGCTGATCGCTCCGAAGTCGAGTGCGGGACGAACTCGAAGGCCCCGAGTGTGTATGGCTTCCTCAGATCTAGAAGATCCCGTGACGGCACTGCCGCTGCTGCTGCTGATGGAGCCGCCGACTTCGTTGATCCAACGCCCTTCTTTCCCACAGACGGCGCCAATTGACGAGGGATTAACTCGACAAGTCCCATGGTGATGTACCTAGAGTTGTATCGACAAGAAGAATATATGGGTGTTGGCGAATTCGGACGGCTGACGAACAAATAATTGCTCGTCAGATCTATATTATCGATCTCACAATATGAATACAGGGATAACCCGGCGAGTCGTAGCCTCGATAGGATTTAGGGTATAAGATTGCGCGTGGTCTTTCACCTCCCTCCTAACCCATATATATAGGGATCCAGGTCTCAGGAGTCCGATTCCAACTATAATTACATCTATTAGATACCTAAGTCGGTACGATGCCGCCTAACTTATTCCATACTGCAGCTATTAAAAAGCCCTTCGTCTTTATCTTTATATGGGCCAACAACTGGGCCTTGTAGGAGATCACCTTTTAATACAGCCCGCTAGGTATACCCATCGGGTATAACCACATCATATTGTCTGGGTTGTTGGCTTCGTAAGCAGATTCAACTACCATATCCTCTTAGTGACTTTGTGTCTGAGCGTCCTTTTGATCTCATTCATTCAGATGTTTGGGATCCGGCTCCCTTCTCTTCGAAAGGGGGTCATCGATACAATATTATTTTCATAGATGATCTCTCTCGATACACTTGGATTTACTTTATGTCCTCTCATAGTGAGGTTCTCTCTATTTATAAGCGCTTTACTGCCATGGTTCACACTCAATTTTCTACACCTATTCGTGTGTTCTGTGTTGATTCTGCTGGTGAGTATAACTCCAAGAATTTTGCGTGGATTTCTTGTTGAGCAGTGTTCTCTTGTGCTGGGGCACATGCTCAGAATAGCGTTGCTTGGCGTAAGCATCATCATTTTCTTGAGACTGCTCGTGCGATCATGATCGCTTCTTCTCTTCCGCCATATTTTCGGGATGAGGCTCCTCTACCTCGGCCTATCTCATTAACATCCATCCATTTGATGCCCTTTAGCGTGGCATTCCTCTCAAGCAACCCTTTGATCGCTATCTTGACTATTTTGTGCTTCGTCTATTTGTTTGTGTTTGCTAATCGCTCAGTCCGTTGAGTGTGCTTTTCTTGGATATAGTGATGAGCATAAGGGCTATCACGGGGGATCATGTGGCTCATCAGATGCATATTTCCCGGGATGTGACGTTTGTCAAGTCTCTTCCTTATCTGCACTCAACCTCGTCGACCTTTGTTGTGGACGATCTCTATTTTCTTACTTTTCCTTATTCTCCTCCCGTGGTCCTGAATATTTCTCCTCCTCCGGTTGATCCAGTGTTGTTTACTTCGACGCTTTCTTCTCCTCCTTTGTCGCCACTCTCTTCACCTTCCTCGCCGGTGTCTACCAAGTCTCTGTCTTCTCATGTTGTTCCTTCTAATGCTACTTTTCCTTTCCACTATACTCGTTGTCCACGTGTTTGACTGAGTCATCTGATGTACCCTCTACTTCTAATGCATAGTCTCAGCCGACTTATTCTCTTTGTACCCGGCCTTGTCCTTCACCTGATTTATGTAATCCCACAACGTTTCCGCTATCCCAGAGCCGACTACGTATCGTGAGGTTGTTGTTCATCCTCCCTGGTAGCTTGCCATGGCTGAGGAGATTGATGCGCTTGAGTGTGCCGATAGTGGGATATCGTTCCTCTTCCTCGTCGTGTTTGTCCTATCACCTGTAAGTCGGTCTACAAGGTTAAGACCCGCTCTGATGGGACCCTTGACCGTTACAAAGCTTGCTTTGTCGATCATGGCTTTCAGTAGGAGCATGGTTGTGATAATAATCAGACTTTTGCTCATGTGGCTCACATGATCACTGTTCGGACTCTTCTTGTCGTGGCATCTTCCATTGGTCTGTGTCTCAGCTTGATGTTAAGAACACCTTTCTTAATGGTCAGTTGCGTGAGGAGGTTTATATGCAACCACCACCTGGGTATTCTGTTACTGATGGCATGGTCTGCCGTCTTCGTCGCTCTCTTTATGGCCTTAAACAAGCCCCTCGTGCATGGTTTGAGCGCTTTGCTTATGTTGTCACGACTGCTGGTTTCTCTCCCAGTGCTCATGATCCTACGTTGTTTGTTCATTGTTCTCCTCATGGTGCACCCTTCTTCTATATGTTGACATGATCATCACCGGTGACAACCCTGAGTATATTGCCTTTGTCAAGGCACATCTGAATGAGCAGTTTCTTATGTCGGATCTTGGTCCGCTTTGTTACTATCTTTGGATTGAGTTTCTTCCACCACGAATGGTTTCTTTATATCCCAAGAACGGTACATTCATGATCTTCTTGCTCGTGCTGCTCTTACTAATGAGCGTACTGTTGAGACTCCCATGGAGCTCAATATTTCTCTTTGTGCTTCTGATGGTGATCCTCTATCTAATCCGTCTCGTTATCGACATCTTGTCGGGAGTCTCATCTATCAGGTTTTACTTGCCCAAATATTTCTTATTATGTCCACATTCTTTGTTTCCGCTCCCATTTCGGTTCACTATAGTCACCTTCGTGTTCTACGCTATCTTCGTGGAAGGATCACTTTTTGTCTTGTCTTTCCTCGTTCTAGTTCTTTACAGCTCCAGTCCTACTCCGATGCTACGTGGGCTAGTGATACTTTTAATCGCCGTTCACTTAATGTGTCTTTCTTGGTGGTTCTCTCATTGCCTCGAAGACGAAGAAACAAACCACAGTTTCCCATTCGAGTGTAGAGGCTGAGATGCGAGCTATGTCTCTTGTCACTCCTGAGGTGACTTTATATTATCATGTATGTGTTACGATACCCACTACTTTATTGTGGGGCTATCAGTATTGCACGTGACCCCGTGAAGCAAGGCCGACAATCGGGTCGGGTTTGGTCGGGTTGACCTCTTATAGACACATGTCCGTTTAACAAATGGGCGAGCTTCTCTACCCGCGACCCTGCCCATGGGTCAGATTTCATGCCCATGCCCGTCGGGTCACCTGACCCGTTGGATCGTCCGTCGGGTCTGCATACAAAAACTCCTCATTTTAATTCTAGCACTCCAAAATGTCATATTTTATGTGTCAAACTACATCGATATCATCAAACTTGGTGTTGGGGACGGCGGCATCGGGGTCCTTGGGGCCGGCGACGTCGAGGCCGGCTGTGAGTTGGGGACGGCGGCGTCGTGGACATTTGGGAGGCAGCGAGTGACGGCGCAACGGAGCGGCGGCTCGGTGGAGCAATGGCGCGGCGGGTCAGCGCTGCCGTTTTGCTGCCGTGAAAGGGAGGTGAGCGGAGAGCACCGTGAGGCGTGAGCACTAAGCAGCACTGAGCAGAGAGAGAGAGAAAGAGTACGGGAGAGGGATTGCGGCGGGGACGGGTAGAGACTGGGGAGGGACACAGTCACACCTAGGGTTAGTGGCTTAGTGCGGTGCGTGTTGGATTTGGACTGCTGGGCTAGGCTGGAAATTACATGGGCTCTGGTCATGTCTTACTGTGAGACCCCACATGTCAACTAATCGGGTTACCCATCAGGCTGCCCATGGGTAGACATGTCTGCCCATACCCTACCCATGACTAATCGGGTCGCCCACGGGCGAGACCCATGGGCGAACATAGCAACCCATACCCTGCCCATTAGGGTCAGGCGCACGTGGGCGGACGTGCCCATGGGCGGAATTGCCGTCTTGACGTGAAGCATGAGCTTACCAAGCATATTGGTGTTGCTTCTTTTGTCCATTCTAGTGTGCAAGATCATATTATTGCGCTCCAGTATGTGGCTTCAGAGTTACAGTTGGCGGACGTCTTCACAAAGTCCCAAACTAGAGCACAAAATTGTTTTTTCCTCTCTAACCTCCATAATGTGGATCCACCATGAGTTTGAGGGGGGGGGGTGTGGGGGGTTAGAGAGATTATTATATATTATAGGTTCCTTATTAGATAGGGGGTTTCATGCATATTTACACCTATACATGTACTATATATTGGGGCCTTTTGTCAGGGTTGTATTCCCCGGGATCCCTAAAAGCATGGTATTTGGTATGGAGATTTCCTAATGACTATTTATTTTTAAGTCTATGCGCGATTCTAACGAATCCCCCATAGACTCGGGGACTAGTGTCGGGGATGTAATTCCCCGGTACCCTGAAAATAGGGATTTGTTTCTTAGTGTTGCAGGTTTAAATACATTTAAATAGGAGAAGGATAAAGAAAAGGGAGAAGACTGCTATCCGGCATACCCATGTCAGATTCCAGGAGAAGACTACTATCCGACATACCCATGTCGGATTCCGGGAGAAGACTGCTATCCGGCATACCCATGTCGGATTCCAGGAGAAGACTGCTATCCGACATACCCATGTCGGATTCCGGGAGAAGACCTCTATCCGGCATACCCATGTCGGATTCCGAGAGAAGACTGCTATCCGGCATACCCATGTCGGATTCCGGGAGAAGACTGCTATCCGACATACCCATGTCGGATTCCGGAAAGACTGCTATCCAGCATACCCATGTCGGATTCCGAGAGAAGACTGCTATCCGGCATACCCATGTCGGATTCCGGGAGAAGACTGCTATCCGGCATACCCATGTCGGATTCCGGGAGAAGACTGCTATCCGGCATACCCATGTCGGATTCCGGGAGAAGACTGCTATCCGGCATACCCATGCCGGATTCTGGGAGAAGACTGCTATCCGACATACCCATGTCGGATTCCGGGAGAACACCTCTATCCGGCATACCCATGTCGGATTCCGGGAGAAGACTCCTATCCGGCATACCCATGTCGGATTCCGGGAGAAGACTGCTATCCAGCATACCCATGTCGGATTCCGAGAGAAGACTGCTATCCGGCATACCCATGTCGGATTCCGGGAGAAGACTGCTATCCGGCATACCCATGTCGGATTCCGGGAGAAGACTGCTATCCGGCATACCCATGTCGGATTCCGGGAGAAGACTGCTATCCGGCATACCCATGCCGGATTCTGGGAGAAGACTGCTATCCGACATACCATGTCGGATTGATGTCGGATTGAGCAGAGAAGATACCAAGCCAAACACTATAGGTCAAAGCCAAGGACAAGACATGTCACGGTCATGATACAGGGCATGGGCAGCCGCTGCTACAGTGGCGCGGATGGGACAATAGTACACTGCGCGTGACACAGTGAACAGTCTCGACAAGACCCCAGTAGTCATCTCAGCTACAGTGAACAGTGTTTCCTGTCCCCTTGTCCCCGGCTTGTCCCCTGGGCTCTCCTATATAAAGGGCACCAGGGGGAGAGGGAGGGGAGAGACCACCACCCCACCACTTCATTTCCCCCCTTCTCATTTGCTCTCAAGACCTCATGGAGGCAACTGTAGCAGCTCATGGAGCGTGTTGTAGCCCGGATAGTAAGAGAGGAAATATACCGAGTAGGCTAGATGCTGCAGTAGGGGTTTTATCTCCTCACGAGAGCCCCGAAGCAGGGTAAATCCTTGTGTCCCTGTGTCGGTTGTGTTTACCTGCGCGCGAGTTCATCGCGCAATCCCTCCCCGAGATCCCCTAGCGTCCATCGGCCCCACAAATTAGCCTACCCGTAGGCATCTGTCTGTTCACCACGACGACAGTTGGCGCCCACCGTGGGGCAGAGTGGCGCTTGCGGGAACAATTTCGGACGGGACCCGACATCCGAAAATCCGGGATCCCTACGCTGCGGGCAGTGGTCACTGACATCCTGCGCCGCGGGTAGCGGTCGCCGGCTTCCCAAATCCGTGATCCTAAATCCGGGATCCCTACGCTGCGGGCAGTGGTCACTGACATCCTACGCCGCGGGTAGCGGTCGCCGACTTCCCAAATCCGGGATCCTAAATTCGGGATCCCTACGCTGCGGGCAGTGGTCACTGACATCCTGCGCCGCGGGTAGCGGACACCGGCATCCCAAATCCGGGATCCTAAATCCGGGATCCCTGTGCTGCGGGCAGTGGTCATTGACGTCCCTGCGCGGCGGGTTGAGGTCGCCGACATCCCTGCGCTGCGGGTAGAGGTCTCCGACATCCCTGCACCGCGGGTGGAGGTCATCGACGTCCCCGCGTCGCGGAAACCGGTCATCGACATCCCAAACCAGCATCCCTGCATGACGGGCACCAGCCGCCGGAGTCTACCCCGACATTCATCATCAATGGGCCCCTGGCAGTTGCACACCGGTTACCCGGGTTATGTCGCCTCCGACATCCCCAACCGCTCCTGTGCTCCGTGAGTATCGTCATCTATACTTTACATTTACGTTATCTTAAATTTGTTCGGGAACTGCCCATGCATGATTAGTTTAATTGTTTACCCGGGAACGAGGTATCGTAACCCGGGGACTGCCCTGTTTCACCTGTTTGTCATCTATCTGTTTTTCCCCGGAAGCAAGATGTCTTGACCCGGGGACTGGCTTACTTATTAGTTCTACCTTGCATGCTTAGTCGGTGGAGTAGCGCGGTTTGTATTTATTTATAGGCTTGTTGTATCTTGCTTCGTGCTGTATCATTTGTGTGCCGGCATCCCGAAACTGGACTCGGGGACTGCCGGGCTCCTTTGTCTTCCCGCTATATCTGAAAATTTACCCGGGGACTCGGTGGAAACCGAGTCTCTGTCCTATTGTGTGGTTTGCTGCTAGAGTTATTTTCTGTCTTTATTCTTGTTAAATATATATGTCTTAACTAACGTTGAAAGGTGATATCGGTTTTACCGCGAGGATACTCATGTCGAAAGTCTTGATTATATCGGTTATCTCGGATCCATCTTATATTTATTGTTACCTCAAGGTGCATTGCATATGATCTGTGGTATCAGTTGGCCCATGTATCGCGGCATCATGCAAAATTTCCAGATCGCCGTTTATGTCGGTTCGCCAATATATCGCGGCATCATGCCATATCCCCAGATCCCCGTTTATTTCGGTTCGCCAATGTATCATGGCATCAGTTAATACTTCCAAATCGGCATTTGTTTCAGTATATCAAAAGTTCGCCAAAGGCAACACCTGAGATACGAAACACCTGTGATGCGCCCGGAGTGGCCAAGATACCGAAACATATGTGATATGCCCAGAGTGGCCGACATAACGACATACCGACATACCGAGACACCCGAGATACCTGTGTGATATTGTGTGTGTAGGCGTCTGTGTCGGTATACGCCCAGAGTGGCTAAACGCCGGCACATGAGACTCTGTGTCGGTATACGCCCAGAGTGGCTAAAGGCCGGCACATGAGGCGTCCGTGTCGGTATACGCCCAGAGTGGCTAAACGCCGGCATGTGTTATGTGTCTATGTCAGACCGGCGGTGGCCGAAGACATCTATGTCGGTAAAAAGCCCAGAGTGGCTAAGGAACCGGCATATGATTGTATTTTTTGCAGGTACTCGGTGAAGCAAGTGAGAACGGTGACGTTGGATGTTTTCTGAGTCTGCGCGCGACTCTGCGAGTCCCCCGCAGCCTCGGGGACTAGTGTCGGGGTTGTATTCCCCGGGATCCCTAAAAGCATGGTATTTGGTATGGAGATTTCCTAATGACTATTTATTTTTAAGTCTATGCGCGATTCTAACGAATCCCCCATAGACTCGGGGACTAGTGTCGGGGTTGTATTCCCCGGGATCCCTAAAAGCATGGTATTTGGTATGGAGATTTCCTAATGACTATTTATTTTTAAGTCTATGCGCGATTCTAACGAATCCCCCATAGACTCGGGGACTAATGTCGGGGATGTAATTCCCCGGTACCCTGAAAATAGGGATTTGTTTCTTAGTGTTGCAGGTTTAAATACATTTAAATAGGAGAAGGATAAAGAAAAGGGAGAAGACTGCTATCCGGCATACCCATGTCAGATTCCAGGAGAAGACTACTATCCGACATACCCATGTCGGATTCCGGGAGAAGACTGCTATCCGGCATACCCATGTCGGATTCCAGGAGAAGACTGCTATCCGACATACCCATGTAGGATTCCGGGAGAAGACCTCTATCCGGCATACCCATGTCGGATTCCGGGAGAAGACTGCTATCCGGCATACCCATGTCGGATTCCGGGAGAAGACTGCTATCCGACATACCCATGTCGGATTCCGGAAAGACTGCTATCCAGCATACCCATGTCGGATTCCGAGAGAAGACTGCTATCCGGCATACCCATGTCGGATTCCGGGAGAAGACTGCTATCCGGCATACCCATGTCGGATTCCGGGAGAAGACTGCTATCCGGCATACCCATGCCGGATTCCGGGAGAAGACTGCTATCCGACATACCCATGTCGGATTCCGGGAGAAGACCTCTATCCGGCATACCCATGTCGGATTCCGGGAGAAGACTCCTATCCGGCATACCCATGTCGGATTCCGGGAGAAGACTGCTATCCAGCATACCCATGTCGGATTCCGAGAGAAGACTGCTATCCGGCATACCCATGTCGGATTCCGGGAGAAGACTGCTATCCGGCATACCCATGTCGGATTCCGGGAGAAGACTGCTATCCGGCATACCCATGTCGGATTTCGGGAGAAGACTGCTATCCGGCATACCCATGCCGGATTCTGGGAGAAGACTGCTATCCGACACAAGACATGTCACGGTCATGATACAGGGCATGGGCAGCCGCTGCTACAGTGGCGCGGATGGGACAATAGTACACTGCGCGTGACACAGTGAACAGTCTCGACAAGACCCCAGTAGTCATCTTAGCTACAGTGAACAGTGTTTCCTGTCCCCTTGTCCCCGGCTTGTCCCCTGGGCTCTCCTATATAAAGGGTACCAGGGGGAGAGGGAGGGGAGAGACCACCACCCCACCACTTCATTTCCCCCCTTCTCATTTGCTCTCAAGACCTCATGGAGGCAACTGTAGCAGCTCATGGAGCGTGTTGTAGCCCGGATAGTAAGAGAGGAAATATACCGAGTAGGCTAGATGCTGCAGTAGGGGTTTTATCTCCTCACGAGAGCCCCGAAGCAGGGTAAATCCTTGTGTCCCTGTGTCGGTTGTGTTTACCTGCGCGCGAGTTCATCGCGCAATCCCTCCCCGAGATCCCCTAGCGTCCATCGGCCCCACAAATTAGCCTACCCGTAGGCATCTGTCTGTTCACCACGACGACACCTTTGGCCCCCGTGGAATACAAGTTGCTTATTCCTAAAGCTCATATAAATCTTTTTTTCCCACAAAATACAGATTCATCTATATACCATCTTCAATCTCCTTCGCAGGCTTCTGTTATATAAGTAAGAGACAATGCTAGATGACTGATTTGACAGTTTCGCACCAACTAAGTAACCGCTTGATATAAGAATCATATGCCAGTTCTGCATCAGAATGTTATGTTCTGTTTGTTTGCACTATTACAAGTAAGAAGTAGATATTGTCTATCATAAATTTGAAATTTATCTCATTTATGGAATAATATCAGCTCCCCTGCATCTTCGGTTCTTTCTTCAACAGGTTTCTGTTATGCTAACTTGGAACTGAGACAGTAAAAAAATATATTTGGCTACCAAAGAAACACAAAGAATCAACTTTTGAACCCAAACGATGTGGTTACTTTATATTCTTCTTTGGGGAACACAACGGTTTCGTCCTTGTGATCGA
Source organism: Poa annua (assembly GCA_026929855.1). Classification (NCBI taxonomy): domain Eukaryota; kingdom Viridiplantae; phylum Streptophyta; class Magnoliopsida; order Poales; family Poaceae; genus Poa; species Poa annua. The sequence goes on from CM049427.1 coordinate 16,279,581, forward strand.
AATGGTAGCATTGCTTACCAGTGCTCTGCGTGCCTCTGTTGATGCCTTTTTAAGATTGACATATTGTTTTGACTTTTCACGTACCATGAATATTCCTAATATTGCCCGTCTCAATGGCTGTAGTACGGTTTTAATTGATTCGGAGACATTGGCCCAAAGAGTAGACATTGTCTTCCGAATGTATATATTTTCTGGTATTGGAGTAAATCCTTCTTGGAAATATCACCAGGATCTGGCAATTATGATTTTTTTTTGTATTGTGGCAAAAGTGTGGTTCTCTAATATTCTAGCATTGCGAAGATGAGCAGGTATGTGAATCTCTTGGAACGAACAAATTTGAGAACAATAAAATGATGGTTCAGGTATGCCACGGTTCCAATAATCAATAACAGTAGTACTATCCACATTTTTAGCTTCTCTAAAGTACTTATGTGTTCTTACATTTTTATTTGTCAAATCTACGGGATAGTGCTTTCTGCTATGTTCAGGTGTGTACTTCTGCCGGCTATGTGTTGTTAGCTACGTATTCTTTGTCATTGTGTAAAGCTTTCTGGACATACAGTTGTTTGTTCTCAAGATGAACTATCTCTAGCGGAAAGTGATAGTCGTATGGTTGCTTCCTTGGTGAGATTGTATTAAGCACCTGCTTTTCAATAGAATCATGGATTAAAGTTAGCAATGGAATCCCATCTTTCTTATATCTGCAATTGGGTGAATGCTCAATTACACTGAGCTTTTAAAAAAAAACCTATTATGGCATGATCACAATTAAGTTCCGATTTCTGAACCAGTTTTCATTGTTTTGCTATTGAATCATGGTGCTAACGATAGAATGTCTTCATTGATTCTGACCAATTTCCAGTTTTTATTCTAATCTCTATGTTGTTTGGATTTTTGCTGGAGATAAGGAAAACACTTGTTGACTGGTGTTCAAAGTTTTGATCACTTGACTGTAGAATTATGGTACTAATTAGATAATCTCTCAACTGATAATGGATTTTATCTGAGAGTGTTACATCTGCGGGAACACCATAGAGTATGCTCTCTCTTGCATCTGTGAAATAGTCTGTATTATGTCGACTTGGATCTATAAATGCAGTGCATTCCCTTCAGCATCACCCATATATACTTAAAAGTTTTGGCTTGCACAACTTGGACCACTCACATGTCTGCACCACTGATGAAGATTTGCATGCCGTCCTTACTTTAACCCTTAAGTTAGTGAGGAAAGGCTCAAAAAGCCATGTGCGTTTGGTTAAATTTGATCCACTTCTTAATAATATAACTGTACCTCTGCTAATTTGTTGATTTGTGAAAAGGCTCAAAAAGCCATGTGCATTAACTGAAAATTTATGTTTGTTATTCTGTTTCAGGCATCAAACGGAAAATCCAACTTTGAGCCTGTTTCCTTTCATATAGTATTTGTGGACGATCCTTTTCTTGCTGACTGACAAACTGAAATTATGATACTGTCCAAGGCAAACAACTGGTGCAGTTCGCTCGAAAGTACTTACCGAAGCAACACTTTAGGAATGCTAGTCTAGCAATCTGATAACCACCAACGCTGGCTGGTTGTTCATCTCTAGCTTTGGGTGGGCCGCTGCTGGAGCTATTTCCTGGAATGATCTTGTGTTTAATAATAAACCTTATGCTTCATCCGCTGGAATTTTGAAATCGTTGGTTCTGTTGTTGCAGTGGAAACTGGTGGTGGCAGCAAAGTGGAAAAAGGAATGGAGGAGAATGGTGGACCGCCCGACGTTCGTTGTTAGGCGCTTCCTTATTGGAGTAATCTTCTAGCGGAGGGTTTGGGTAGCAGGCGCTTGGGCTTCGTTGCTTTCTGGAGCGCTGGCTCCATCTTGCAAAGTTCTCTGTTATAAAGCTTTGTTTTTCATTTCTCTTAACCATGTCTTGGGAGCTTTCCTTGATAGCTCCTGTTGCTCCAGCGTGAGCACCTGGAATGCATGGGCTAGATGGTTCTCTTTCTTTTGTTTTTGTTGAACCTTTGTATCTGGCTGGAACCAGTTTTCAATTAAAGCCGGGCTACGTGTCTTTCCTCTAAGTCAATGCTGAAACAGGGGAAAATTATCAATGGTGCTGCGTGAGATCAATTTGCTTTTAGTTTGGGAAGGGGGTTTTTCCTCAAGAAAAACAAATTGTTTTGACATGTAACTTCATCCAGTTTGGAGTGTAGGTATCTTGTTACACTTATGAAGAAGACTCTGGACTGAACTCACTTCAGTTCATCAGGCATCCACGGAAGACAGCTGTTTCCTCTCCTCAGGTCAGCATACTGGTGAGGATACCAGGAAGACCGTTTGCTTGGTGCTTGTCAGCCGCCAACTTAATCTTGCTCTGTTTCTGCTTATTACTACTACTCCCTCCATCTAGGTTTATAAGTCACTTCTCCATAATCTCTGGGACCAAGGCAGCGCTGTATTGGGCGAGTTGGAGGGATTAAAAACGCTAAATATGCCTAATTTTGTACTAAATCGAAGCTTTATTTATTGCAGAATGAGAACCATCTGGTAAAAATCCTGGACGCGTTCACACATTACATGCAAATCATGTCCGTGTTCACACTCCATGCAAACCAGCCCCTTACCGTTGGAGAATTGATTTAATGTGAGCCTGCTCCTCTCTTCCCTAAACCAAAACACCTAATTAAATGCTAAGTACGCCTGAGATTTTCTCATTTTGGAGAAGTGACTTATAAACCTGGATAGAGAGAGTAGTTAAGGCATCTGGCAACCATTAGTAGGAAAAAGGGTACTGCTGACGAGCTGTTTTTGTCTAGCGCTGACGAACAGTTGTTCGCCAGCGGTAGTGGCGTCCACCGCTGGCAAACGTCGTTCGCCAGCGGCAGTAGAGAATAGCGTTGGCGAACACGTCGCGTTCGCCAGCGGATCTGCATCCACTCGTCAGTGCTGGTCTCTGGGGGGCCTGTTCGCCAGCGCTATTTCGCTAGCGGTATAATTTCCGAGTAATTTTTTATTTTAAAATATTGCATTACAGGATTATATATATATATATATATATATATATATATAGGTAAATTAGTAGGGGCTCCTAGGTGCCCAGGCTCCTAGCTCAACAGCCGCTGGATTCATTTGATCTTGATCATTAGTGCAGTTACCAATTCGGGTATGTGAGACTCGCAAACCCGTTAGGAACCCGTTCTGAAGGTTTGAAAATTTGAACAGTGGTGCTAGGAGCTAATTAAATCAACCAACCATTAATAGCAGGTATGAAGGTTTGAAAATTTTGACCGTGGTGCTAGGAGCTAATTAAATCAACCAGCCATTAATAGCAGGTTTGAAGGTTTGAAAATTTTGAACCGTGGTGCTCAGGAGATAATTAATTCAACCAGCAATTAATAGCAGGTATTAGATATTTTTGTCAACGCGGTCATTTTCCTAATCGAATCAATCGGCTGTCAATATTGTGGTCCTTCCTTATACGTGAGCTGCTTGATTGTGCACTCCTTGATTCATGCCAAATTATTGGCAGCATACCCGGTTTGGGATTCAAAAAATAAGGTATTAACCATGTCTTATTTATATGCGCCTTAATGGCTCCACAATCACAGCTTCAAACGAATTCACTCTCACGGTATCACCCTCACGACTTGAGCTAGTAGGAGGTGAAGCTGGCTGGTTTTGGCCATTATTCCATTCGATTTGGAAAAGTGGTATGTACGTGCCCCCACCTATTCTATCATTCCTAAATGATTTTTTGATGCACAATCTCGTTGCATATTTGTACTCATGTTCCAAAAGGAATTTTTAGTATTACTCTTTTCATCACAAGTTGGGTTTATGTTCTTACTACTATACTTCATTATCATGTTTGGTTTATTTTAATTGTAGGTATCTACATGCCCAGACTGCAGAAGTGTGCTAGTTCAAGAAGAAAACGCGCATTTCTTGCTGTCCGAGGCAATATGTCTCTCCATGGAGACCACAACGACGACGACGACTTCATGGATCCACCCCCCAGGTTGAACATACCTGTTAAATTCACTCCCCCTACATCTAGGTGCACACCAATTTCAGTATCCAGCATTGTGAAAACCTTCAACCCTGAAAAGAAGAATCTAGTCAGGGACATGGGTTTTTGTGGTATGTTGAAACTGCCGGACATTGTAAACAATAGAGAATTTGGTCACTGGACATTGTCAAGAGTATCATGTGATGATGTGGCCATTAAATTAGAAGACGGTACTCTGCTGCCTTTTTCAGAGGAGGACATATATAAGGTTTTGGGTATTCCATGCACCGGTAAGGAATTATTGACACCATCAAATGAAGAGATTGCTGATATAAAGCGAATCATTTGCGAGCGATTCAAAGTGCCTGATTGGAAAAGTGTCAATCGGTCTGTACTGGATGATATTCTATCAAGACAGTACAACTCTCCTATGTCGGCTGATGAGAAGGCAGCTTTCAAGACAGCTTTCATAATTTTACTGATGACCAAATTTCTTGCCCCACAAGCTCTTCTAGACAATATTTGTCCTAGGTATTGCACAGCTCTCCGGGATTTAAATGATATGCCGAACTGGAACTGGGCTCGCTACATCATCGGCGATATAATTTCAGCTGCTCGGGCATTGGGTAATAGATGTTCCTACGTAAATGGCTGTGTCATTTTTCTTCAGGTATTTGTCGAATTATCTGATTTGTCCCTCACAAAAAAATCACGTATCATGATTTGTGTTTACCATTCACTTATCCATTCTGCATTTTCAGGTATTCTATCTGGACAATGTGGATTTTGGACACCTTAATATGAAGCATGTTGTATTCCCAAGAATTGCCAAATACGACGCTGAAGCAATTAAAATAAGAAGAAATCTTGACATTAAAGAAAAGGACCCATACAAGCCAACCCAGTTCGGGAAGCTGAAGGTAAATAGGACCACATTTCTATTTTAGGCTAGTATGCATCTGCGTTTTTCTGACATATCTATTTTCATTTCAGCTGCGGCAAAAAAATGATGTCTGTTACAGCCGACGTAATACCAGTTTGGACACACCAACGTGCAGCACGGGGGCAAAATCAGAAGCAGTTTCTAATGAAATTCAGGTATTAGATATTAGTCATGGAAACAGTTCACGGCTAACCCCTTGTGAATAATGTTTTAACTTCCTTTCATTTCCTTTAAGGTTGTACAACACGCTAATCAAATAATTAAGCAGTCTCGGTTGTTGAACAATATGTGGGCTACATGCATTGAACAGATGGATAAGGCTAGGAATGATCTTGTCAAGGTTGTAGAAGCGACTAAAATTATTGGCGACATTGATCCTGACAATCTAAATGTAGACAATCTACCAGCCGCTAATACTTCTCAACCACCTAATGAACTTCAACCAGGTATGGTTTGATTTCTGTATCTCTCGTTCGTACATATAAATTTTGCTTCTACATTTATTTATCTACTATCGAAATTTAACATTATTTTCTCGTAACGGCTGTGTAGAAAATAAAAATGCAAGTAATCCACAATCTGGTCGAAAAATTTGTGATATAGGAGCTACAACCAGTACACCCATCGTCGCAAAATCTATAGAACAAGGTTCTTACTCTAAGGCTTCAATCGATTTGAATCGGTCCGTTCATACTGGAAGTGATAGCTCAGATATGCATAGAGCAGTACCACCACCATCTTTGCTTCATATAGAGGTACCCTCATTCGATTTAAACTGGGAACTCACCCCGAAGAAGGAGAACTCTAACAAAGGTAAACTAATATTCATTATCCTTCCATCCAGACAGAAAACGATAGCCAGATTTATTTTTTGATCATCACACTGACCTTTTTTGCTTTTATTCATACACAGCTGGTGGTAATTTGTCACCGCGTACACTCTCCCGTGAGATCGCAGCGTCAAGCTGCATTATTTTGGACGACATGTATATCGAAAACAGCCAAGGTGAATTGAAGCATGTTGTTGTTCCCAAACGAGAGTTCCCAGAGCCTAGAATACTTGATTTTGGGCTTTCTACTAAACACAACCATCAGCAAAAGCGCATCAAGACTGCTACCAACAATCCTTTTGACTTAACTACTGCAGTACGTGCCAGCCCTGAACATATTTCATCTGTTTTAATTGATTGGATAAAGAATTGCCAGACCGAGGATACACTCAGGTAATTATATCTTTGAATGATTTTACATTACCAAAATGCAATAAGTTCAACTGCAGTTCTTGCAAGCCCTGAACATTTTTAATTTGTGTTAATATTCTTCCTGTTTTTAGATCTTCATGGGTTGCTCATCCTTATCCAACTCCTGTGAAAATTACTGGTATGGAGATCCGTAATTTCATCGGAGGGAATGACAGAGTTGACTACCCTACTATGATGCTTTATACTCGTAGACTGCTACAGAAAGATCATGAAATGTTTCAAAATACAGTTGCATTTGGAGGCAGACATTTTCTAGAGGCTGATTTTGCCGTAAGTAACATTGAACCGTGTATTTTTTGCCAACTCAACCATGTCGATTTAACTTAAAAAGTGTTTTCGCAGATACATGCCATTGCAGGTGACGGCTTATGGAATCCCGAGATGTTTCGCAATCAATTCACTGGTCCAAAAGTCATGTACAATGTCTCCAAGTGCGAAACTGTAAGTGCACTGTTGGTACTCATCTTTTTCTAATACATCACATACCAGTTTTTATAAATTTAATAGGCTACAAATACTATTTTTTGCAGATTTATGTTCAGCTCTGCGATATGAACCACTGGAATTGCTATGCATTTAACTTGCCGCAGCAAGTTATCTACATCTTAGACTCTAGTAAGACTGGGAATAATGAAGAAGTTCAGTCAGACAGTAAACATCACTGGATTGTACCCATGCTTGCTAGAGCTATGCAAGAATGTTTGGCATTGTTCTTCCATGACTGGAGTGAAGATGTGACCAAGTGGGACTACAAGGAACCTATTGTGCCTACACAGTCATTTGAGTATGAATTTTTTTCCGCAAATCTAGCTTTTTGTTCATTACAATTCAATATTGACCGGTCATCTAATCTAACTTGGACCAATTTATTTTTGAAGGGTCGAAAGCGGAGTTTACACTATAGAGCTGATGAAGAACTGGAATGGTACTGTTTGTACTCAACAACTCAACTCGGTAAGCCATAAATAGCACTGCGTACTACACTTCATACGGTAAAAATCCACATACCCTGTTTGGTAACTCATTTTATTGGTTGTCCACACAGGCTAGCATGGACAAAATCAGAACCGAAATACTGATGGAACTCCTTACACTGAAAGAGAATGCTTCGTCACCACCCTCCTTCGTGCAAGAATTGATTAGACAATACACATTCCTATACTTATGAGGGGACACACCTATGGACATACGTTGAGCAGAGATGATGTTGCCCACAGTTATCTTTACAATTAAGAAATGTCTATGTAATAATTTCAATGTTTTTTACTTTTCGAACAAGGTGCTCTTCTAAGAGTGTTTATGTAATAAGTATAATGTGTTTTGTTCTTAAAATTCTATGGTACTGATAATGTCCATCTCGTCTACCCACACCAAATTTCTTCATTAACACCTGAGTATGTGTCTAAACCATACTCCTAGCACATCCCTTCAAATGAATTTATTAATTTTTTCCAAGACCGTACGTCAAATAATATCCATACTCAGAATGCATGGTACATAGTGTACCAATGTCCGACCGAGGACACAACATGTATATCCGAGATGAATTTAATTTTTTACTAGATATCGGACGACATTCAGTCCGCAATATCTATACCCACACCCATCATTCTAGGCGGAACAATCAACCATGGTTTATAACGATACCCACATTTTCGGGTATTAGATTTGATTTCCACCCCCATTCATAATTAGAAACTAATATGCTACGAAATTATTTCCTAATTTTAAACTAACACCAACGCTATGCACTACAATTTCAAAAAACAAATCAAACCATTGTTATGGTAAAGACAGTATGATTCACACTATTAATGTGGCCTTCTATTAGACCAGTTTTTTTTTTAAACCACGTACTATAACGGTGATATCCAAGTATAAAGAAACGATCCATGTTACTAGTGGTGAATCCATAATTACAGATCATAGTATCGTACGATCAATACACCGTAGGTCATTATGACCAATTAGTACTCTGGCACCAATTTTGTAACGTATCAATCCCCTCACTACAGAATCCTAATATGCCATACCTACGACCCCGCCAGAATCAATCAGCACCTTCATCCTAGCAAACCATCCATATAAAAGGTGCTCGGAACACTGAACTGGCACTCACAGAGCAATGGCTTCCCATGCTGAAATCCACACCACACAACGAGACGACCGAGATGGTGTGAATGACAGAACACTCCTGCACAGAAGCAACTCCGCGAGGTAATATATTTCTCACGTCGGTTCATTATGCTCTTCTTGTATCAATAGCGAGTCTGCGTTCATAATAGTTGTCATTCTAGTAAAACTGATAAAAACTCGTAAATGCTAGACTCCCAACAGCTGCCGAGGGAACCATACCCATGGAATATTTGAACAAAGAAGTTCTAGATCCCTTCATAGGCCAAGTTTTCCTTGCTGAAACTGATGCTTCCCAATCGTACAACTTGTATGCGTTGAGGAATGGTTTTGGTATCCGTATCCATAAACAAGTGAAGAATGTAGCTGGCCTTGTCACTAATATCGAGTATGTCTGCTCCTGTGAGGTATGCCATAGTCACTATGTCGTTGTTAGACTATTCAACAACTGCTTTTCATATTGAGTACCACTATTATTTACATAATTTCTTATCATTAGGGGAAACCATCTAAAGGTGTTCAAAAATCTGTAAAGAAAGGATGCAAAGCTATGATGCGCATACACAGAAATGAGGATGATAAGTGGATTGTCACCAAATTTCATTCAGAGCATAATCACGACCTCACACGTACCCTAGGTATGACACGCCACTGGGGTTCCCACAATAACATTGATGAAGGTACCAGGCGCATCATGAAAGGTCTAATGGAAAATCACAACACCACCACCCAAATGTATGGATACATAGCAGGGCTACATGGTGGAGCATCGATGTTGCCTTTCACTAGAAAATATTTTGAAAGTGTCAAACAGGCCATACAAAATGATGAAAGTACTGACGATATAAAGAAGACACTATGTTTGTTTGCAGAAATGCAAAAAACAAGCAAAGATTTTTTCCATGCCGTTGACGTAGGAAAAGATGGTAAAATCAAAAATGTTTTTTGGTCACATGCTTGGTCTAGAGAAAGTTATAAGCACTTTGGCGACGTGGTTACCTTTGATTCTACTTATCAAACAAATATATATGGTATGCCGTTTGCACCTTTTGTGGGTGTGAACAATCACTTCCAAACTATCATTTTTGGTTGTGCACTGGTTAGAGAAGAATCAGATGACGCCTTCAACTGGTTGTTCCGTACATTCCTCCAAGCTGTAGATGATAAACATCCAGTTGGAATTCTAACAGGTTGGTTATATTATTTGTAATGCTAGTTCCGTTTCTTAATTACCTCTGCTTTATTAATTCTACTACATTTCCATGAATAATACAGATCAGTGCAAGGCGATGGAGAATGCCATAAAAGCAGTAATGCCTAACACAGTTCACCAGTGGTGTAAATGGCACGTTTTTAACACGGCCAAAGAACATCTGGGTCCTGTATATAGCAATCATCCTGATTTTAAGGACAAATTCCATAAAGTACTTAATCATGCAAGAACCATAGACGAGTTTGAAGATGCTTGGCGTCACTTCTCGGGGAGTTTGATCTACATGGCAATACATACCTTCAAGACAAATGGGCTGACCGCAGCCGTTGGGCTGCGCCATACTTCAAGTCTTGCTTCTTCGCAAAGATGACAACAACACAGCGCAGCGAGTGCATGAATCATGTTCTCAAGGGATATGTTTCACCGTCCTCTACAATGCATAACTTTGTAGTTCAGTACGATAAATTCATTGCAGATCGAATTTCCGCTGAAGATAGGCTTGAGTTTGATACCTCAAAGGTCAGTACAAACGTCAGCCAGACCATAGAATTCGAATATGTGATTACACATACGTCATACCTGTAATTTTTCTTACATAATTCTTACACTCGCAGGATAATCGGCGGCCAATATGTGGTTCACCATTAGAGAAGGACGCTGCTGCTTTTTACACAGACACCATGTTCAAAAAGTTCTGCGACCAGGTATACAGGAGTGCATCCTATATTGTCCAGGAAATCAGAGAAGATGGCACTTATGTAACTGTTCACATGGACGTCGATACCAGGGAATCATGGAGTAAATTGGTGTTTCCTGTACATGTAAATAAAGACAACGATGAGTACAGTTGTATTTGCAAGTTGTTTGAGCACATGGGAATATTGTGCAGTCACATAATCAAGGTAATTGCCACAACATTTTCTGTACTACGTCTGTTTGCAATTCTCATGGAAAACTTTACTTATCCTATCGATCTATTTTTCAGGTTATGACCCACATTGGCTGTCGAACCCTACCAGACAAGTACATCAAGAAAAGATGGACCAAACAAGCTCGACATGGAAGCGATAGCAGCCTAGAGATCCTCAGGTTTGACCGGGATGCTGCTGCTTCAAGGACGCACCGCCATACACTTTTGTTCCAAGCTTGCATGGACCTTTCATCGAAAGGAGACATATCTGTTGAGGCATTCCATATTGCCATGACGAAAATTACTGAGGCTGTACAACAAATTGATCTTACATGTACCCCAGAAGACAGTACGGTTGTTCCTCCCGTCAACACAACTACTAAAACTATAAGTGCAGAGTCACAGGAAGACAGCTCAAGTGATGAAGATAATCACATCCAGGAAGAGCAGAACCTCGTCGTTCTTCCTCCTGATCGTCGTAAGAAGCGTGGACGCCCGAGGACATCGAGGTTCAAGAAACAAATCGAGGGTGGAATTCGCAAGAAGAGAACATGTTCGTTCTGCCAGGAGAAAGGACATTACAGAACTAATTGTCCTTCTAATCCAGAGAGTTCAGCGAGGCCAAAGATCGACAAGGTCTGCAAGAAGTGCAAACTGCCTGGCCATAACACTACAACGTGTGGAGATCTTTAGTACCTCAAGAAAAATAATTTGTAATTCGAGTACTACATACCTGAGTTGGATTTCTTGTTTAGCGTTACAAATCATTCTAGGGTTTTGCTCGTTACTATTAATCATGCCGTGTGTAACCAGTTAAAATACAGTATTTTAGTATTTTATAGGTCCCAGCGTATACAAGAATATATACCCACGCAAAATCAAGTTATTTGTGTCATATTTTTTAACCCGACAAAAGATATTAGTTAGAGAGCAAACATTTTACATACTTCATTTACAATAACAGCTATACCGTCCAAATTACTTAACCTTCTGCTTTTCAGATACCCGGCCCATAAATGAATCTTATACATTCATCACAAATGATTTGGCACAACGACCAGATACCCAATTGCATAATCAAACAATCCATTACTTACGAAAAAACAGACGCTGATTGTCCATGGCGCATCCGTGATTTTTGGGGTATCATGAACAATCTGAACTTATACCTTAAATAAGAAAAAACCATACCGAATTAATAACAGACAGCTAGTCCATGATTTGTGGGTTCGCAATTGAAGCGAATAGGTATACTAACGATAGTCAAGCTGTCCACCAGAATAATCACCATTTATTCCATTCTGTCAACTCACATTTAATTCTCCGAAACACACTCCGCAGCCCATTAAACATTCCGGAAAATTCTCCACAACACATACCTAAAATCATCAGCCGTGTTTAGTCATCCCACATTTAATTCTCCAAAACTGACTCCATAGCCCATTAAATTTTCCGAAATACACTCCACAACACATACCTAAAATCACCTGTCGTACACAAGGAAGTATGACTATCCATTCATATCTGGTCAAAAAAGGCAACATAATAATTCTGATTTTCAAATTACTTACTCTCTCTCCTAACGACTACTAAATGCATACTATTGGTTTCAATTGCCCATGCTAACGGGTCAGCCCGGCACTCTACAATCCAGTATCAAATGCACCATCAAGATACCACATCGGACGGTAGAGATGCTAGGTGCCCAGGCTCCTAGGTATATATATATATATATATATATATATATATATATATATATATATATATATATACACCCGAATTGCATCAGTTACCCAGAAATTTCAGATATGTATTACAAACAATTTGACAATATCCAAATATAGATCCACACATATGCATTACAAACATGTTCATGGCATTATAAGGTTCATACATATGCATTACAAACATGTTCACGAGGAAATTTGATAATGTCCAAATACAAGGTTCACACATATGCACAATTTGACAATGCCCAAGCATCTAGCTTCCGGCTACTCCATGCAAGCTTCTAGCTTCCGGCTTGCTCCACTCCTTCATCCTACTATACATCATGACTTACAAAGTGAGAAATAAACAAAATTGGTGTTGTCAAGGTAAAACATGCCTCATATAGTGAAACACATAAGCAATCCTGATAGTTTTGTTGAACCAAGTAGGACGACATACAACTTACATGTGTATATATTAGAAGGTTCAACAAACTATCAGGATATCATATAGTGTGCGACATCATCATTTTAATCATCGACATATAAAAAACATGGCAAAAAGATGGTAAAATGCAAGTTCAAAAGCACTGAAATTGAACACACACGAGAACTTCAGAAAATAAGTCCAATGCCTCATATGGACTTGCTTCAGGGATGGAGCCAGCGAGCCAGGTAGGAGGCACGAGATCTATACACTCATGCATATCACAAGGCTCACTAGCTCCACACCTGAAACCCGTGTCACATCATTTTAGTTATCGGCATATCAAAAGATGGTAAATAGCATATCAAGGTAAATCATGCCTCATATATTGAAACACACAAGATTTAATAGAAATGTCTCTTACTTAATCAATTATTAAACCACACAATGGATCCTGATAACCTCGTTGAACCAAGTTGGAGGCACACAACTTATATGTGTGCATCATACAAGGTTTAACAAACTATCAGGATATCATATAGTGTGTGACATCATTTTAATCATCGACATTCTATAGAATAGAAAATACTATCGACACAAGCACATGCCTCATATATTGGACACAAATTTAGAGATGGCGTTTCCGAAATTCGGTGAGATGCAGAAAATGTGTATTGTGCACATCATAGGTTTCAGAGACGCCACCTCTGAATCACACGGTGTCACAATGGTTTAATCATTGGCATATTAAAAGAAGGCACTGAAGAAAAACAATAAACAAGGCCTCATATGGAATTGCTTCAGATATTGAGTAAGCAAACAACGTGGAATGAACACTGCATATGCGTTCAGACCACATGGTTCGCTCACTTCTCCCTGAAGATGCAACGTGTTGTTTTAATCATCGGCCGAATAGTGAAACAGTAAAATGGAAAAGAATAGTCAACTCTAACAGAATTTAATGCAATAACATAAAAAATAATGCCTCATACTTAATTAATTATTACAAACACACACTGAATCCTGATAACCTTGTAGAACCAAGTCGGAGGCACATAGCTTATATATGTGTATCATACAAGGTTCAACAAACTATCAGGATATCATATAGTGTGCGACATCATTTTAATCATCGGCATTATATAGAATACAAAATACTATAAACACAAGCGCATGCCTTATATATTGGACACAAATTTAGAGATGACTTTTCTGAAATTCAGTGAGATGCATAAAATGTGTATTGTGCACATCACAGGTTTCAGAGACGCCACCTCTGAATCACACGGTGTCACAACGGTTTAATCATTGGCATATCAAAAGAAGGCATTCATGAAAAACAATAAAGAAGACCTCATATGGAATTGCTTCAGAGATGGAGTGAGCGAACAACGTGGAATGAACAGTGCATCTGCGTTCAGACCACATGGTTCACTCACTCCTCCCTGAAGATGCAACATGCAAATCATCTGTTCTAATCATCGGCTGGATAGTGAAACAGTAAGCTCTAACAAATTTAATTTAATGCAATAACATGGAAAATAATGTCTTATATTTAGACTGGATACACAAATTCAGTGACGGCGTCAGTGAAATCCAGTGGGATGCAGAAAATGTGAATATATTCGTGCACATCACAAATTTCACTGACGCCGCCCCTGTATCACATAGTGTGCGACAATATTTTAATCATGGACATTCTAGAAATAATTTGAATCGGGCATTCACAAAATAGACTTAAACAATGCATCAATTAAAAGTGTGCATAACATAACTGAAGGAGATATGCCCTAGAGGCAATTAATAAAGTGTATTCTTTATCATATCTCGTTTGTTCATAATAGGTTTTTGTGTCATGCTAGAACCGTATTAAGCGGAAACATTAATACGGGTGTGAGACGTAAACAACCAGGTCCCTAGTAGCCTCTACTAAGACTAGTTCCGTTGCACGATTGATGATCAAGATTTCCCGGTCATGGGGCATGGCGCCGGTAGGCAATGAGAGTCATATCGTTGGAGAACGATGTGATGGACATAACTAGATTTGGAGAACGTAGTCGTTACGCCTTTGACCGTGAGATCAACTCTTATTGTTATTCCTGGAAGATACTTTGATCGCACCAAACGTCGTATCTTATATAGTATGACAATAACGGTGATACTTTTGGGTATCGGAAAGGAGTAGTTGAGACGAGGGGTCAAGAGCGGGATTTGCCAGTCCGCATAGCAGGATAGATACTCTCGGGCCCACTCGGTGAGATCACGTCTAATGAGCTTGCAAGCATGTGACTAGGTCACAGAGACATGAGATCATGAACGAGTAGAAGATAGCGTCGTCGGTAACGAGGTCGGGATTAGGTATGGAGATATCTATGGAACGACACTCGGACATGCTAAGTATCGCCATGGCAAAAGGTTTAAGACTTTGCGTTCAGGTTTGATAGATGAAAGTCATTCGTTATATCGCAGAGATTAATTCATGGGGTCCAGGCCTACGAGTTAGTCGTTGATCATAGAGGAGTCTTGGTCATACCTGTTATTATATCGAACCGCTAGGGTAACACACTTAAGGGGTTTCGACAAGACAACCGGAAAGGAAAGAGATCACCGGGAGGGGTCCGATGGAGATCGGGCAGCGCCGAAAGAGTTTTCGGAGCTAGGAATTTTTTTATATATTATGTTTGATATTAATTAGTGTAATTAATATGAAAATATGATTTTATATATTTCTTTTTGAATTTATTTAGGCTGATTTCCCTAAATGGGCCTTCTGGTTGAAAGAAGACCCAAGAGGGGGGGAATCCCCTTGGGGATTCGCTGGGGGCCAGGAGGGGCCGACCCAAGTGGGCCAAGGGCCCACTAGGGGGCCGGCGCACCCTCCAATGCCGCACCAGGCATGTGGGGGTTAGTCCCACATTGCCTGGTTAGCAAGTTGGCTCCCCCCTGGGAGCCTATATAAGAAGGGGCACCCTTGGCCTTTTAATTCACCAATTAATTCCCAATTTCTCTCTCGATCTCGTGGTTCCCTTGTCGCAGCCGCGCCGAGCTGAGGAGGGGGATCTCTTCCACCATAGCCCGCTGCCGCGCTGCTGGTGTTCCGGTCCAAGTCTTCCGCTGCTCGTCCTGGACTGGAGCTTCGGAGGCCGTCGCCTCCACCGTACGTGTGTGACGCCCTGCGAGGTGCTGCGCTAGCGGTACTCGGAGGTCTGCTTCCTCTACACGACCTTGAGGTCGGCTTCGTCGGTCTTCATCGACAACGTTTGTGCGGGAACGTAATCCCCGCTTTCCGTCTACAAGGGTACGTATTCCGATCTCCGTTCGTACTACTATATCTGCATAGAATAGATCTTGGCATGTTTTAGGATATCGTTGGTAGGAATTTTTTTATTTTCTGCACACGATCCCCTTCAGTGGTATCAGAGCCGATCTATCGTAGATATAGATGTACGCTGTTAGAACCCGTGTTCTGCACGGGGGCACCGTTCCTGTTATTTGCTACCCTCTAGCGTGCACTTGTGTCTTCCAGCGGCATTGAGTTGATGAAGCGGCCCGAACCGACTTTACGCGTACGCTTACGCGAGACTGGTTCCACTACTGACATACGGCTTGTACCGTATATGTGGCTGGCGGGTGTCAGTTTCTCTCTCTTTAGTTGGTCTTCGCATTTTCAATGGAGGGTCCGAAAGGGATGCTTAAATATGCAATTATTGGATCGTTGTTGTGGTCATAAGGTTCATAGGTATGAAGCGGTTATATTTACGAAAGCCCCAAGCACGTAAAATATGCAAAAGATAAAGTAGAAGCGTCTGACTTTATTTTGCAGGGGCTATGTGATATGGTCAAGGTAGGTTTATTAAATTGTTTATAAACTGCGGGCGCCAAGAAGACCATGGCGCAATGGACTATATCACATTGCATTACATTTGATGTTTTGTGTGCATCTTATATTGTGTGTTTGTGTGTATAGTATGCATTAGTTACACGGCGCTAGCTATATAAGATGATCCCTTCAAAATATCACTAGTGCTCTCCCTCCAACACGCACCACCAAGAAAGTTCTACGTTATGAGGCAGGCCGTGATGATCGGGTGTCAGACATCTCGTCGTTCGCATATAGTGGGTGTAAGCCATGTTGCACAAGCGTCAGCGTGGAGGTCTTTGGTGGCGAGCCTAGCATATTCACAAATATGGCCTCGGAACAGGAAGACCGAAAGGTCGAGCACGAGTCACAAAATTGGTGTGGCGGACTTTTTGTCTACTCTTGAAGTTGTGCCGCCGGCTCTGATGATGAGGGGTGGTGCAATGGATGGGGGTCGTGTAATCGCTCAAACGACCAGGAGGGATGTTCGTTTGAGTGGGAGTTATGTTAGTTATTTTCTAAAATACTATAACTCAAAATTATTATGGACAAAGTCTTATGTTGTTGCAAATTCCATTGTAGATGTCTCACCCCTCCTTTAACCTAAACCTGTTCATTGATAAAGAGAAGGTTAAGACCGATGGGTCTAACTTCGTGTCCTGGTTCCGCGACCTGAAGTCCATTCTTGAAACCCACAAGGTGGCCTACATCCTTGATTCCCCCTTAGGTGATCTTCCAAACACCGCCCCGGAAATCGAACGGATTGTCCATGAGGTGAAGGCGGAGATTTCTTCTTATGTCCAGAGTGGCATGCTCTTTGCCATGGAGGCTGACCTGCAAAACCGCTTCATGAACAAGGGTGCTTATGATATAATCACTGAACTCATGATTGTTTTTGCACGACAAGTCAAGGCTGAGAGGTACGAAGCATCTGTGCTTTTCTTCTCAGCCCAGATGGAAGAGCACGACAATATTAGTGAGCACTTGGCCAAGTTGTTTGGCTGCGCTCAGCTTCTGAGTGATCTGGGAAGTGTGATCCTAGAAGAGGTGGTTATTGATAGGGCGCTGATTTCTCTGCCCCCTAGCTATAAGAACGCCATCGTGGACTACGGCATGAAAGGGACATCAAAACCCCTGTCGGAAATCCTGAAGATGCTCGAAGTGGCCGAATTAGAAATCAAGCTGAAGAAGATGGTGGTGACCATCGGATCACCTGAGCGCAACTGCCCCAAGTATCTGGAGGATAGGAAGTCTGGCAAGACGGTCGACAAAGAGCAAGGTATATTTGATATACATGTTATAGATGTGTACCTTACATCCGCCCGGAGCAACACGTGGGTATTTGATACTGGTTATGTTGCTCATATATGTAACTCTCAGGAGGAGTTACGGAATAGACGGCGGCTGGCGAAGGATGAGGTGACGATGCGCGTCGGCAACGGATCGAGAGTCGACGTTGTGGCCGTCGGCACGCTCCCTCTGCATCTACCATCGGGATTAGTTTTGGTTTTAAATAAGTGTTATTTTGTGCCATCCTTGAGTGTAAACATTATAAGCGGGTCTTGCCTGTTACAAGACGGTTATTCATTTAAATCAGTGTCAAGCAATTGTGCTATTTATATGAATGATATCTTTTATGTTGATGCTCCCGAGAATAACGGTTTATTCTTGTTGAATCTCGATCGTAGTACTCACATCCATAACATAGAAGCCAAACGGATTAAGTGTAGTGACGATACCGCCATGTATTTGTGGCATTGCCGTCTTGGTCATATTGGTGTAAAGCGCATGAAGTAACTCCATTCCGATGAACTTTTGGACTCGTTGGATTTCGGATCCCTCGATACATGCGAACCATGCCTTATGGGAAAAATGACCAAGACATCGTTCAAAGGTTTCGTTGAACGGGCGTCGGATTGTTGGGGATCATACATACAGATGTGTGTGGACCGATGAGCGTTTCGACACGCAATGGTTATCGTTACTTCGTCACCTTCACTGATGACTTGAGTAGATACGGTTATATCTATTTGATGAAACATAAGTCTGAAACGTTTGAAAAGTTCAAAGAATTCCAAAGTGAAGTTGAGAATCAGCTTAATAGGAAAATCAAGCACCTCCGATCCGATCGCGGTGGAGAATACTTGAGTTTTGAGTTTGGCACACATCTGAAGAGTTGTGGCATAGTACCCCAACTTACGCCAGCCGGAACACCGCAGCGTAACGGCGTGTCCGAGCGACGTAATCGTACTCTACTGGATAGTGTTCGATCTATGATGTCTCTTACCGATCTGCCAGTATCCTTCTGGGGTTATGCGTTAGAAACAGCCGCATTCATTTTAAATAGGGCTCCGTCCAAGTCCGTTGAAACGACACCATATGAATTATGGTATGACCAAAAGCCTAAGTTATCGTTTCTGAAGGTTTGGGGTTGTGAGGCGTATGTTAAGAAACTACAGCCCGACAAACTCGAACCGAAGTCGGAGAAAGTCGTCTTTGTAGGATATCCGCGGGAAACCGTTGGGTACACCTTCTACAACCAAGCTGAGGGCAAAACTTTTGTCGCGAAGACCGGTACCTTTCTAGAGAAGGAATTTCTCGCGAAAGGAGTAAGTGGGAGGAAGGTAGACCTCGATGAAATCGTTGATCCTGAACTCGAGATTCCGAGTGGCGCAACGGAAGCAATTCCGGAAACGTCCTCCGTGGAAGGAGTGGGAGAAACTGTCGAGGAAGGTGTTGTACCTCATAGGTCTGGTAGATCTCGGATCGCACCAGAATGGTATGGCAACATGGTTTGCACCGTCATGTTAGTTGAACAAGACGAACCTACGAACTACAAGGAGGCGATGACGAGTCTAGAATCCGAGAAATGGCTTGAAGCCATGAAATCCGAAATAGGATCCGTGTATGATAACAAAGTGTGGACTTTGATGGATATTCCCGAAGGGCGCAAGGCCGTCGAGAATAAATGGATCTTTAAGAAGAAGACTGATGCTGATGGTAATGTGACCGTCTATAAAGCTCGGCTTGTCGCAAAGGGTTTCCGACAAGTTCATGGAATTGACTACGATGAAACTTTTTCACCGGTAGCGATGCTTAAGTCTATTCGGATTTTGTTAGCGGTAGCTGCCTATTATGATTATGAAATCTGGCAGATGGACGTCAAAACGGCCTTCCTAAATAGAAACATTGAGGAAGAGTTGTACATGGTACAGCCGGAAGGTTATGTCGATCCAGGAAATGCTAACAAGGTGTGCAAGCTTCAGCGATCCATCTATGGATTGAAGCAGGCATCTCGGAGCTGGAATCTTCGCTTTGATGAGGTAATCAAAGTTTTTGGATTTATCCAAAATGTGGAAGAGACCTACATTTACAAGAAAATGAGTGGGAGCTCGGTTGTGTTCTTAGCACTGTATGTTGACGACATATTGCTGATTGGGAATGATGTGGAACTTCTGAATAGCGTGAAGGAATATTTAAACAGTAAATTTTCCATGAAGGACTTAGGAGAAGCTCCATATGTTTTAGGCATACAAATCTATCGTGATAGATCAAGGCGCCTATTAGCACTAAGTCAGAGTACTTATCTTGATAAATACTGAAGCGTTTCGGTATGGAGAAGGCAAAGAAGGGTTCTCTGCCGGTTATCAAGAATAAGATATTGCGGAAGGCACAGTGTCTGGTAACGGAACTGGATAAGGCCGATATGACCAAGCATCCTTATGCTTCAGCCATAGGATCGATCATGGATGCAATGTTGAGTACTAGACCGGATGTGGCATTAGCTCTAAGTTTGACAAGCCGGTTCCAGAGTAATCCTGGAATGCCGCATTGGATAGCTGTTAAGAGCATTCTTAAGTATCTCAATAAGACAAAGGAAATGTTCCTTGTGTATGGTGGCTGCGATGAAGAACTTGGCGTAACGGGTTACGTAGATGCAAGTTTCTGCTCAGATCCCGATGACTCTAAGTCACAGACAGGTTACGTGTTCAAGGTGAATGGAGGCGCCGTGTGCTGGAGAAGTGGGAAGCAACCCATAGTCGCACAATCTACAATGGAGTCGGAGTATATCGCCGCTTGCGAAGCCGCGAATGAAGCTGTGTGGCTGAGGAAGTTCGTCATCGAACTTGGAGTGTTCCCGAGCGTGCAAGACCCCGTGATCCTCTTCTGCGACAATACGGGTGCCATTGCAAACGCCAAGGATCCGAGGTCTCACTTCACCGCCAAACACATTCTCCGACGCTTCCATGTGATACGTCAGTACGTACAAGGAGGCAATGTGAAGATTTGCAAAGTGCATACGGATCTGAATGTGGCAGATCCGCTGACGAAGCCTCTCCCGCTTGACAAGCATGAAAAGCACCAGTTAGCTATGGGTGTTAAGCTTTTACCAAGTTGTAATCTAGATTAATTTGTACTCTAGTGCAAGTGGGAGACTGAAAGCGATATGCCCTAGAGGCAATTAATAAAGTGTATTCTGTATCATATCTCGTTTGTTCATAATAGGTTTTTGTGTCATGCTAGAACCGTATTAAGCGGAAACATTAATACGGGTGTGATACGTAAATAACCAGGTCCCTAGTAGCCTCTACTAAGACTAGTTTCGTTGCACGATTGATGATCGAGATTTCCCGGTCATGGGGCATGGCGCCGGTCGGCAATGGGAGTCATATCGTTGGAGAACGATGTGATGGACATACCCAGATTTGGAGAACGTAGTCGTTACGCCTTTGACCGTGAGATCAACTCTTATTGTTATTCCTGGAAGATACTTTGATCGCACCAAACGTCGTATCTTATATAGTATGTTGAGACGAGGGGTCAAGAGCGGGATTTGCCAGTCCGCATAGCAGGATAGATACTCTCGGGCCCACTCGGTGAGATCATGTCTAATGAGCTTGCAAGCATGTGACTAGGTCACGGAGACATGAGATCATGAACGAGTAGAAGATAGCGTCGTCGGTAACGAGGTCGGGATTAGGTATGGAGATATCTATGGAACGACACTCGGACATGCTAAGTATCGCCATGGCAAAAGGTTTAAGACTTTGCGTTCAGTTTTGATAGATGAAAGTCATTCGTTATATCACAGGGATTAATTCATGGGGTCCAGGCCTACGAGTTAGTCGTTGATCATAGAGGAGTCTTGGTCATACCTGTTATTATATCGAACCGCTAGGGTAACACACTTAAGGGGTTTCGACAAGACAACCGGAAAGGAAAGAGATCACCGGGAGCGTCCCGGGAGGGGTCCGATGGAGATCGGGCAGCGCCGAAAGAGTTTTCGGAGCTAGGAAAAATTATATATATTATGTTTGATATTAATTAGTGTAATTGATATGCAAATATGATTTTATATATTTATTTTCGAATTTATTTATGCTGATTTCCCTAAATGGGCCTTCTGGTCGAAAGAGGCCCAAGAGGGGGGGAATCCCCTTGGGGATTCGGTGGGGGCCAGGAGGGGCCAACCCAAGTGGGCCAAGGGCCCACTAGGGGGCTGACGCACCCTCCAATGCCGCACCAGGCATGTGGGGGTTAGTCCCACATTGCCTGGTTAGCAAGTTGGCTCCCCCTGGGAGCATATATAAGAAGGGGCACCCCTGGCCTTTTAATTCACCAATTAATTCCCAATTTCTCTCTCGATCTCGTGGTTCCCTTGTCGGAGCCGCGCTGAGCTGAGGAGGGGGATCTCTTCCACCATAGCCCGCTGCCGCGCTGCTGGTGTTCCGGTCCAAGTCTTCCGCTGCTCGTCCTGGACTGGAGCTTCGGAGGCCGTCGTCTCCAGCGTACGTGGTGACGCCCTGCGAGGTGCTGCGCTAGCGGTACTCGGAGGTCTGCTTCCTCTACACGACCTTGAGGTCGGCTTCGTCGGTCTTCATCGACAACGTTTGTGCGGGAACGTAATCCCCGCTTTCGGTCTACAAGGGTATGTATTCCGATCTCCATTCGTACTACTATATCTGCATAGAATAGATCTTGACATGTTTTAGGATATCGTTGGTAGGAAATTTTTTGTTTTCTGCACACGATCCCCTTCAATAACAACAACATAACTTACAATGCGGACACACAAATTCAGGGATGGCGTCAGTGAAATCCAGTGCGATGCTGAAAATGTGAATATATTCGTGCACATCACAAGTTTCACTGACGCCACCCCTGTATCATAGTGTGTGACAACATTTTAATCATCGGCAAGAGAGACCAGAGAACATAATTAATTGATGTCGCAACCAATTATGAAACACTATATGCAAATACTTACACAACTGAAATTTAAGCTTGCCAATGATCAAGAATATATTCCTAAGAAAATATATGAAACCATCCACTATAAATCTCAATCATTGCCTATAGCCAACATATGACAGACAACCAATTAGACTTTATACATGATGGTACATGTAAAACAGCAAGAGAACAAATTCGTGCCAGGGTTTCGCACCTTGCGGTCGAGGAGCTTGTGCATGTCGAGCGGGACGGCGTGGTAGCGGTCGTACACGGGCCTGACGACAGCCCTAACGGTGGTCTCGACGTGGTCGACGCCCGGGCGCAGCGGGCCGGCGCCCTGCTTGGCTCGTAGGCGTTGGCCGCAACGGCGAGCACGTGCGCCTGCGTGGCCGCCTGCTACGGCTCCCTTTGGGCGTCTCCCCCGCTCGTTCCCCATCGAGTAGAGCAGATTGGGCCTCCAACTTCCTCCTCGCCGCCGTGGATTCCTCTCAGGGCTCGGTCGAGAAATCCATCCACCACTGTTCGGCCCCGCCCCGATCAAGCCCTCTGATTCCCCGAAACGAAAATCACAAGAGATCCAAGTTAATCTCGTACAAACGAATGGAAATCGAAGGGGGGGAGAGCCAGGATCTGAGCACCGTACCTTCTTGACGAGCACCGCCTCCTCCGTCGCTGTCCATGGGCCGGCAGAGGCTCGACCTCGTCCCCTCGCCGGCCATGGCCATCGTCCGAGGGTTAGGGTTCGGGATTGGGTCAGAGGAGTACGGGGCAGTGGTGGAACGGAAGGGCGCACGCGAGGGAGGCGCGGGGTGGCCGCGGCGGGCGAGGAAGAGTTGGAGGCGGCGAGCGATCAGTAGGCGCGGGACGGCCGCGGCGAGCTAGCAGGCGGCGGGCATCGTCGCGTAGGTGGAAGAGGAAAGGAGGCGGGCGTCGTGCGCGTGGTGTTTGACCCGCGCATGGCCACATGGGTGGATAAGTAGAGGCCGCATGCGCCTATATGAATTTCCTTCGCCAACGGTAATTATTCGTTGCTGGCGACCACCGTATTTGTTTGCCAGCGGTAACTGTTCGTAGCGGCTATCCGTGACCCACACTTACCGCTGGCTGTGACGACACTGCGTTCGCCAGCGCTATTTTTACTGGCATGCGTTTTTAGGCGTTCGCCAGCGGTAGCATGGTGGCTATAGCCATATTCCTACCAGTGAACACACTTAAGTCCGCAGATTTCACAATACACGTTACCACTTGGCACAATTGCAAAATGAGGGGGGACGACCCTCGCCATGGCCGCATACAGCGACATTCTCAGCTCGTCCCTACACTACACGGCGGTAGCACCGCCCAGGCCCAGCACAAACCAGAATTCCCGCTGAACGCTGCCGCCTGAAACCCTGCCATGGCTACATGCGTCCTTACAGACAGAGCCGGGACAGGGCGTACCCTTGTGGCTGAGCGAGGACCGTGGAGCCTGGCCAGCGGCCGGAGCGCGTCCGCGTCCGGTGGCCGAGCCCCTCGAGCACCATTCGCGTCACGCGCCTGCCGGTGCAGGGCAACCCGGGCCAGGCCGGCGTGCCGCCGCGGGAAACGGGTTGCCAGATTGGTTCCATTTTGCCAGCCGGAGATTGTCCAGCTTAGCGTAGTGACAAGGTTATACCAAACGGGTACCCCTTCGTGTGGGTACCTGGTGCACGTAATGAGTAAAGCCCAAGTATCAACCGACTGAGGAAGCCCAAGTTGACGATCTCTTACTATAGATAGCATAGTCGGCAATACTTTCCATACATATAGTCCTAGCCGGTTACGACCCGAGACTTGTACCCCTATATCAAGGACAGGAGGGTGATCGACTAAGAACACGCCAAACCAGAACCACAAAACCGTAGCAAGATCGACATCTTGCTGGACCCCTGTACTCGCCGCATATACACAATCAATAATAGACAAGCAGGAGTAAGGGTTTTACCTCACTCGAGGGCCCCGAACCTGGGTAATTCCAGCTTGTCTGCCGACGAATCTACCAACACCACGCGTTCTCTACCTCATAACTCTTACCCTAGGCTAGTAAAGGTATTGATGGGGACATCCCTCGTCACGTAGCCGTCGTAATGGATGGCTGCGAATGTTAGCGGTAACACGCTCCAGGGCCATGATGGTGCGCAGCACCGGCCTCCTCCGACGAGTCGCATCTGGTCGGCGGTGTCGACGTCCATAATGACGCCGTCGTGCAGCATCTGGGCGAGGCCAACCTTGATGGAGAATCGACGCGGGGAGGTCGCCCTTGACGACAGAGAAACAATTCGGGGAGCCGAGAGGCGCAGACGCTGAGAATCAAAGGCTTCTCTCAATAGTGGTGTGCGTTATCTAACTTTGGTTTCCGGAGGAAGTGTAGATAAATACTTTCAAACAAAAAAAGGTTCAGACAGGGTGACCCGTTACCAATACTATTTAATATGTGGCTGATATGTTGGTCATCTTGATCGAACACGCAAAATCTGAGGGTCATATCGAAGGAGTAATTCAACGTCTAGTCGATGTTGGTTTATCGATTCTTCAGTATCCCGATGACAGAAAATGATAATGATAAGCCTTGTAACTTAAAGCTGATTCTCTCAGCCTTCGAGCAACTTTCGGGTCTTAAAATTAATTTCCATAAAAGTGAATTGTTTTGTTTCAGAGAGGCCCAAGAATCCACCGCCTTGAATGCTGAACTTTTCGGCTGTGAGCAAGAACAATTTCCTATCAACTATTTGGGTATTCCGATACATTATCGGAAGCTCACAAACGTTGAATGAAAAAAGGTGGAGAATAGACTTCAATTATGTTTAAATAGCTGGAAAGGCAAACTCTTATCCCTTGGTGGAAGATTGGTTATCTTAAATTCAGTCCTAACGAATACGGTATTGTACATGATTTTCTTCTTCCAATTGCCCAAAAGGGTCTTAAAATGATTGGATTATTTCCGGTATACATTCTATTGGCAAGGAGATTCTGAGAAGAAAAAATATCGGCTGACTAAGTGGAGTGTGGTTTGATGCCCTGAAGAACAAGGAGGACTCGGTGTTCATGACTTGAGGTCAAGAACAGAGATTTGCTTGGTAAGTGGCTATTCAAACTTCTTTCTGAAGATGGATCTTGGCAAACCCTCCTTAGAAGTTAGAAGGAAGTATGTGGAAAATAAAGTCGTATCTCAGGTTCTTTGGAAGCCTAGTGATTCACACTTTTGGGCCGGTCTTGTGGCTACCAAAAAGTATTTTTTTCCACTAGGATCCTTCTCAATTTGGGATGGATCGGAAATTCGCTTTTGGGAGGATAAATGGCTAGGCCAGGCAAAGTTTACTTGGAACAAGACAAACATCTTGGAATTTATACTTATCTGATTGGATGCCATACATTTGTCAGACAGTCCAGATAAGTTTCATTGAAATCTCACGACCAATGGTAAATTCTCGGTTGATTCCACGTATCGCGCTTTAACCCTTCCTAATATTCCAGACAATTCTAAAAAATAATAACAAAATTTGGAAGATGAAGATCCCGCTGAAAACTAAGGTGTTTGTGTGGTATCTTTGTCGAGGGGTAAGAGATTCTTACAAAATATAACCGCCAAACGCAATTGGCATGGAAGCAAAAAGTGCGTCTTCTATCAACATGACAAGACGATTACACACTTATTATTCTTTCAGTGCAAGTTTGCTAGGTCTATATGGTCAGACACCAGCTTACATCCCCCAACCTCGGTTACAAACATTTTTGTCAATTGGTTAAATGGGGTTGATCCTAGGTTTAAACTATTCAGTAGGGTGGGAGCTATTGCCGTTATATGGTCATTGTGGCTATGCAGAAATGACAAGGTTTAATGACAAAATGCTTATATTATGCAGGTTGTCTACTGATACGTCTCCAACGTATCTATAATTTCTTATGTTCCATGCTATATTATACCAACTTATTACATGTTTTGTATGCATTTTATATAGTTTTATGCATTTTCTGGGACTAACCTATTAACAAGATGGCACAGTGGCAGTTCCTTGTTTTCGGCTGTTTTTGGTTTCACAAAAGAACTTATGGAAATATTCTCGGAACTGGACAATTTCTTTTCTGAAGTCCGTTTTTCATCGGGAATGTTCCACAAAGTCGAACACGAGACGAAGTGGCCGACCAAGGAGCCGCCACCACGTGCTCGCGCAGCAGGCCTGAAAGGACAATGATGTCACCTAGAGGGGGGTGGTGAATATGCGATTTAAAACTTTTCCGGTTTAGGATTGATAATTGCGGAATAAAACTAGGTGTTTAAATTAACAAGCCGACAACCTAAATAAACTAGGCTCACCTATGTGCACCAACAACTTATGCTAAGCAAGATAAACAACAAGGTGATAGCAATAGAACACTTCAAGCACGAAGGCTATCACAAGGTAAAGTGCATAAGTAAAAGCTCAGGTATAGAAACAACCGAGGCACGCGGAGACGAGGATGTATTCCCGAGTTCCTCCTTGTTAAGGGAGTACGTCTCGTTGGAGAGGTGTGAACCGACACAACGGTTCAACAACCACAAAGGTTTCACCTTCTTCTCCGGTGAACCGCACCACAAAGGCTTGGTTCACCTTCCACTATCGGAATTCCTTCGAGGCGGAATCCGGAGCCTTTCAACAACAATCCGGGGCACAACCCACAATGGGATTGGGGGCTCCCGAACGGCCGCCAACAACAATCCGGGGCACAACCCACAATGGGGTTGGGGGCTCCCGAACGGCTTCAAGTGACCACACAAGGGTCCAACCACCACAAAGGCGTCTAGGGTCCAAGGACCCAAGAGTAACAAGCTCAAAAACTTTCAACTTCCACGAATCCTCGTGGAGAGCACACCGATGCACCAAATGCAAAAGGCAAGAGCACAAGTGCTCAAAATCCTTCACTCTCAAATTCCAACAAAGCAACAAATGCTTATGGGAGAATAAGAGAAGAAGAACAAAGAGGAGATGCACCAAGAACTACAAGATCAAGATCTACAAAGTTTCCCTCACTTAGAGGAGAAATCGACCAGTGAAAACGTAGATCAAGATCACCTCTCACTTTCCCTCAAATATTAGCAAGAACCACGGGAGGGATGGAGAGGAAGAGCAAGCTTTCCTAAGGGCAACAATGGAGGAGAGAGAGGAGAAAGACTTGCTAGAAGCTTAGAAAACCATTGGGGAAGAAGGCCCCTTAAATAGCTCAACCCAAAATCAAGCCGTTGGGTGAAGATTCGCGTCGTAGCGGTACTACCGCTGGCCCTAGCGGTACTACCGCCCCCTAGGGAGTTAGGGCATCAAAACGGGCTGAAAACAGGCTTCCGTAGCGGTGCTACCGCCCCGGCGGAACTACCGCTCCCGGTACCGCCGAAAACGGCTCTCTGTTAGCTCCGGCGGTACCTCGGGCGGTAACGCGGCGGTACTACCGCCACAGCAAAAAACAACATAAACTGATAAACGAAAACGTCAATATCTTTTCCATCCGGACTCCGTTTTCGATGATTTTTGGCTCGTTGGAATTGTTACAACGAGCTCTACTTGAATATGCATAGAAACATCACAGTACATTATGTGAGGATAAAACCAAATGGGGAAAAGTTGAACTTTTCTAAACAATGCAAACCAGTAAAAACTCCTTCATAAAAAACGCAACAAGATATTCATACGAAATCTGTTTTTGATGAACTAGAGCTTAGTATGGAGATAAACCAAGCTCTAAATCCTCACATGGATGAAAGACAACAAGTTTTCCAAAGTAAAACCATTTTCGAAGGACTTGGTCTTGTCATGAAGATCACGACAAGCACCAAACTCAACACGGAGAAAAACCAAATAAGAACCAAGAAAGATGATATGCCAAGCATGCAAAGGTTTGAGCTCTCCACAAAGATGCGATCAAGTTACTCACTTGAGAGCCCCTCTTGATAGTACGCCTATCTATCCTATAGCCCTATCAAGATCATACCTTTGCCATGAGCATTCCACTTGAGCTAGATGATGACGATCTTGACTCTCTCAGGTTGAAACACCTTTCTTGTTTGTGCTTGTAGCACATGCTTGATGAAGACTTCTCCAAATGCTCCCCCATACTCCATTATGAGAGGGCCTCGCTAAGCTTCGTCTTCATGTCTCCTTTGCAAGCTTCAATCAAAAGATATCTTCCGAGATGCATCATATTGAGCTTGCACTTCATCTTCTTATCAAGTTCTTCTCTTGATATGTATGATGGCTTGGGGTTAAACATGATTGTTCACTCAATCTTCTATTCCAAGCCATACTTGCAATGAGCTCAACTCTACACATGACCATTCTTCATATAAACCCTTTGAATAGAGCATTGGTCATTAAGTCTCTTGAAGAGTCCAACACATGAACTCCAATAATTTCCCATGGACAAGATATATAAGAATATCTCAATGTAAACATTAGTCCATAAGGATTGTCATTAATTACCAAAACCACGCATGGGGGCAACCATGCACTTTCAATCTCCCCCATTTTGGTAATTGATGACAATCCCTTTTACGAGGGTTTATATAATGAATTTAAGCAACCATGCAACACAAAGAGCAAGGATGCAAGAGAACCGCAAGAGAACAAACCCATATTCCCTTAAACCCTCTAAATTTCTCCCCCATTGGCACCGATTGCCGAAATGGGAAGAAAAACTTAGAAGGCAAATATAGTGAGAGCTCCCCCATAATGTGTGCATTTCTCATAATATGAGTGAAATCAAATGCACATATCCAATGACGAATAGATGGAGGGAGATCAAACTATATAGAGAATCCAAAGATTGCAAAAGAATATCAAATGGAAAGATAGTTCAACGAAATAAGCAAGCAATCAGATGGATCCGAAAAGTGTTCTAAATATCATGAGGGAACTCCCCAAGGTACGTGCACAAATAGGATTTGTATTTCAATATAGTATGCACAACATGGAATCCTCACTCCCTCCTAGATAAATTCGAACACAAGCTCATGCAAGAGAATGTAAATGATAAAGGAGGCAAAACAACTTTCACCTAATAAAATGTTTTGCAACAAGAGCAAGGAGCGGTAAATCAAGTAATGGGTGTGAGATAAAAATACATTATAGGAGACTAATACAAGGATGATAGCATCAACATAGTCTTTCAAGAAGAGTTGCACATAGTGCATATCATGTCTTTCCCATACCCACACACCAAAAGAGGTATAGCAAATAGCTCCACAAGCTTAGTAAAATGCACCAAGCATAACACATGGAAAATAAAGCTTGAGCCTTTTAGAAACCACCAAGGAGTCAAAAGCAATAAGAGGTGGTAACTAAAGATTTGGAATATCAATTGAAGATGTAGTATTCTCACGTGTATAAGTTTCTAAGTAGACACTAATCACTAAGATATGGGTCTACAAATAAACATGTACACACAAGATAGATACACGGGTAAAGATTATGATATCCAGGAGGAAGTCATAAATACACCAATAAGATCTTTGCTTAAAAGCATAGCACAAATCCCAATTATATCTTAACGGAATATAAGTGAACTTCCAACACATACTCATCATAGCATCAAAAATTATCCACAAGGGATAAAGGTTAACAAATGAATGCTCCGAGTAAGATAACAAGTAACACAAAACACAAATGATTTTGAAAAATCATCAATGTTGCACCTGAGAGAATTTAAGTAGAAAGTGCTAGATTGACATAATTGGGATCGATGAATCATAGAAATGAATGTATAGTCCCTTTATATGTAATCATCCCGGCTTATTCATATTTGCAATAGAGACGTTTTGCAAGAACCAAATTAATTGCAAGAAAAAGATTCATGCCAAGATACAACCTACACAAGGTTGAAAGTTTAGAAACGTAAGCATGAGGTAGATACTTGTTACCAAGATAGCATTGGTGATGTAGAAGATAAGAGTTAAAGATCATCCAAAATTGGCTCCAATGAATACATGGTGACACCACCTTCCTTGTAAATGAGACAAGCTTCCAATGCATCTCCACATGTACCTAAAACAAATTCAAATACAAAATGGTACCCAAACTCATTGGGTACAAAGTAGTTAGAGCAACTACAATACATAGGACAAACTCCACATAAATATGTGCATATTGATATGAAATTGAATTTCATGGACATCTTAGCCATTTAGGATTTGATGGAGTTTATCCTATATATTGGATCAACGAAAGTACACATGCCATAAGATATACATATAGTAAGTATGCATGCACAAGACTTTCAAGAACCAAACGAGATACAATTTGGACAAAACACCAATTAAACCAAGAAAGCACACACAAGTGTGACAAGAAAAAGAATTGTCTAAATTATATCAAGGACCCAAATTAACACATGATTGAAGAAACCACTTTGAAAAGATACCAAATTAAAGCAATAAACCAATTGAAGAAAAATATCATCAAGGAATAAACCAAACCCTCTACACTTTTCATGATGGCACAAGGTACCAAGACAAAGAATGTTTGTCTTCCAAGGAGACACGTCATCGGGATCAAATATCAAACGAAGACAACTAATGTTCAAAAATCATATAGGATTGCTCCCCCATGATGTGTGCATTATTTATGATTTTGCATTTGAATACACAGTGCACACAAATGAGATCATCACTCTCCATATATATTATTCAAACACTAGTCATGTTCAAGAAAGGCAAGAAATTGCAATACCAAATTAAAGAACGGTGTTTTACTCAAAGTATGATAGCTTCCCAAACAATAGTGCATTATCAAGAAGTATGACTTTTGAATGTCAGTGCACAAGAATTGGTTCATTGCTTTTCCCAACTCAAGAAAGAACTAAATAAATTTTAAGTAGAGCAATAAAGGATCCAAAAGATACAATGAAGACAAATGAGAGTTAGATCAAAACAAATCATTGGCAATCAAATAAAGCAATTCAAAGCAAGAGCCAAAGCGAATATGATCAATGTATTTACCACAAGAAGATTATCACTTGTCAAGACAAGTAATGTATGGAGATATTTCTTGGGGGTGGATTGCAAAGATATATTCAAGATCATATTCACAAAACATAAGCATATGGAAAATGATAGGAATTAAAAGCCATGCTTAGATAGATATATATATTCTTGATAGCTTCACAAATCATTCGAAGGTGCAAAGCAACTCCAAGGAGTAGATTGAAACAATTGGCTTCCCAAAAGATACATGAGAACATATTTGGGAAAGCCATACCAAGAACATACTCCACAAACAAGATCCAAAAGAGTGAGAGACAAAAAGCATTTAACTAAATGGAAACTTGTTTGAGCAACATGCCACATAGGAACATGATAACTAGCAATATCAATTCTAGGTGGAAAAACCTCATATGTTCACATTTTCTAAGCTTGTAATATGCACATAGCTTATTACTTCCCCATAATGTGATAATCCATTTATTTAAAGCAAGAGGCAAACAAAACCAACTCGAAAAATTAATGGACATTATGGAAATTGAATTTCTCATGAGAATGACATACCACATAGATAGTAGATAATATAAATATATCAACACTAAGTTGTATTTCTCATGAATACACAATTTTAGGATTGTGAAGTGCATGAAGCATATCACTCCCCCAAAATATGATTGTCCGTTAATCTCTCAAAGAGAGCCAACAAGATAAGATATCAAATAAAAACAATAAGGCTCAAAACTAGTAAATGGTGTGCAAACCAACATACACATACTTGATTTCTCAAGATAAGTAAGTAGAGAGCACAACACATACAAACACTAGCAAGGTACACAACCAAACACATGCAAGGGTGCAAGCAACTTTCAATGTATATATGATTTAAATAAAAGTTACCGCAAGGAGGAACATTGGATATGAGATAGAACAATATGATCCATATGACTTGACTTGAGAGAATATAATTGATGAAGATCCCTTAATTCTTCATAATGTAGCCAAGTCTCCAATGCCTCCAACAACACCTATTGATCAAGTTTTAACTTGTTGGTCCCCAACCAAGTTGGGTCCTAAGAGGTTAGTCACAATAGGTTTGGCAACCCAAATGGTTCTTTTCTTGACACCACTTTGAGTACCAAAATATTTGGCAAACACATTACCAAACTTATCCTTCCGAAGAGAATAAACATCATTAATTATAATGGGGTTGGATAAGGTACCATTTGTGCATGAAGAAGCAAGGTGACCCTTCTCACGACATATGTAGCAACATCTACTTCCTCCTCTATTCTTAGTTGGAGTCTTGACTTGAGGAGGGGTAGCTTGATTCTTCTTGGGAAAAGATCGTTCTTCAACTTGAGGAGCTTGAGTTTGAACTTGAGGTTTCTTCCCTTGTTGCTTCTCACTAAGAGCCTTCTTCTTTAAAGGGCAAGATCTATGGTGCCCATCAACTTTGCACTTGAAGCAAACAATCTTGGCCGAATCTTAGACTTGTTCTTAGCCCTTTTTCTTCTTGATGATCTTGGATTTGTTCTTGTTTTTGGAATTGAATCCAAGTCCACTCTTGTCATTGGGGCGTGTTTGAACACTAAACATATTGTCAAGTGTGGAATTCCCAACATGACGCTTTTCCAAGTCTTTATTCAAAGAAGTGACTTGGGCCTTGAGCTCTATTAATTCCTCTACATGGTTAGTATCAACACAAATGCTAGAGGAAGTAGAAACTTCATTGTTAGAGCAACAAGCTATGGAAAGTGATTCATCACAAGATGTAGCAACATTATGAGTGGATGAATCACAAGGACTAGCACAAGATGATATAGCATTAAGAGAAGACGTTGTGCCATTGTCCACATGAGGCTTACAAGATGTTACCTTTGACATAATCGCCTCATTAGCTAACTTTAGCTTAGCATGGGATGCTCGAAGATCGTCATTAGAGCTAGAGAGCCTTTCATGAGTTTCTTCCAATTTCCCATACTTGCTAGATAGCAACTCAAGTTGAGCCCTTAGCTCAACATTTTCCTTCAAAATAGATGCTTCACGAGAAGTGGAGTTAGTAGCACAAGCATCATTAACATTAGAAATGGAAGGAGACAATTTGGAAAGCTTATCATTGTTAGATAGTTGAGTTTGGAGTTGATCATGAGACATGATAAGGAGAGAGTGTTCACTTTCTAAAGTTTTGTGAGCTTTTTCAAGTCTCTCTATGTCCTCACTTAGTCTAGCATTACCAACATCAAATTCAACTTTTTCCTTTTTAAGCACTTTATATTTAGCAATAGCATGATCTCTTTCCTTAATGATTTTAGCAATAATAAGATCATTAGACTCATCAAGGGATTCAAGTTTCTCTTCAAGAGAAACCCTAAGCTCTTCTTCATCTTCAAGAGAAGATTTCAAAGAAGCTATGGTGATAGAGTCATCTCTCTCAATTTGACATTTCTCATCAAATTGACTTTCCAAATCCTCAATGAATTCCCTACTCTTAGTAACATAATCAATGATTTCACAAAGAGGAGGGATAGCTTTACTACCTTTGGGGAGAGCACCAAGTACCATCTCACCCATCTTGGTTAAGGATTCAAAGTCAAAAACTTCTTCATGAGAATCCTCATCCACATCATCACAATTTGGATTCGAGGTGGGAGATACCTCGGAATCCTTAGCCATAAGGCAAACATGATTAATGGGTGAGGAGAATGAAGAAATACTTGAAGCTCCATTGAGGTCCATGTCTTGTTCCAACAAGTGTTGGGATTCCTCTACATTGTTAGTCATGCAAATACTAGAGGATATGGAAGAGTAATTTTCATCACAACAAGACATAGAGAGCATATCATC
This sequence comes from Poa annua, assembly GCA_026929855.1. Classification (NCBI taxonomy): domain Eukaryota; kingdom Viridiplantae; phylum Streptophyta; class Magnoliopsida; order Poales; family Poaceae; genus Poa; species Poa annua. The sequence goes on from CM049427.1 coordinate 16,314,064, forward strand.
ATTATATTTAGTTAAGCAACTATTACTTGATATGCAAGGACAATCAACTCTAGCATGTATGACATTTGGAGTGCTAGAATATTTTAAGTCCAAAGATAGAAGATTGCAATGTGATAGAGAAGAGGTATAATCAATAGTAAGTTCACCATCACCAATGCAATTTCTATCGCCACTCACCATATCGTTACCGTGTGACAAATCACATGATGGTGAAGTGGAAGAAGTTGTGAACTCATCACGGCCGGAGGTGGAGGAAGAACAGTCATCCTCAATAATTTTGGACACTTCATATATATCTTGAAGCTTGGTCCAAAGCTCATGTGCATTTCGAAAAGGCATGATTGAAGCAAGAACTACATCGGTCAAAGCACACATAAGACCATTAGTAACTTGAGTCTCGAGATGAGAGTTTATCTCATCCTCTAAAGATAATTCATGACAATCCTTTGGAGGAGATAAACACACATCTACAATCCTCTAAACATAATTTGGACCCATGGCCCTAAATAGATTAAGCATGCAAATTTTCCAAACATCATAATTTGTGCCATCGGATATGAAAGTGGGATCGTGCACTAATTCTCTAAACGACATCTTTTACTCTCTAGGCGGTAAAGCCCAACAAGAGAGCCCAGGCTCTGATACCAATTGAAAGAACAATGATGTCGCCTAGAGGGGGGGGGGTGGTGAATAGGCGGTTTAAAACTTTTCCGGTTTAGGCTTGATAATTGCGGAATAAAATTAGGTGTTTAAATTAACAAGCCGACAACCTAAATAAACTAGGCTCACCTATGTGCACCAACAACTTATGCTAAGCAAGATAAACAACAAGGTGATAGCAATAGAATACTTCAAGCACGAAGGCTATCACAAGGTAAAGTGCATAAGTAAAAGCTCGAGTATAGAAACAACCGAGGCACGCGGAGACGATGATGTATTCCCGAGTTCCTCCTTGTTAAGGGAGTACGTATCGTTGGAGAGGTGTGAACCGACACAACGGTTCAACAACCACAAAGGTTTCACCTTCTTCTCCGGTGAACCGCACCACAAAGGCTTGGTTCACCTTCCACTATCGGAATTCCTTCGAGGCGGAATCCGGAGCCTTTCAACAACAATCCGGGGCACAACCCACAATGGGATTGGGGGCTCCCGAACGGCCGCCAACAACAATCCGGGGCACAACCCACAATGGGTTTGGGGGCTCCCGAACGGCTTCAAGTGACCACACAAGGGTCCAACCACGACAAAGGCGTCTAGGGTCCAAGGACCCAAGAGTAACAAGCTCAAAAACTTTCAACTTCCACGAATCCTCGTGGAGAGCACACCGATGCACCAAATGCAAAAGGCAAGAGCACAAGTGCTCAAAATCCTTCACTCTCAAATTCCAACAAAGCAACAAATGCTTATGGGGGAATAAGAGAAGAAGAACAAAGAGGAGATGCACCAAGAACTCCAAGATCAAGATCTACAAGGTTTCCCTCACTTAGAGGAGAAATCGACCGGTGAAAACGTAGATCAAGATCACCTCTCACTTTCCCTCAAATATTAGCAAGAACCATGGGAGGGATGGAGAGGAAGAGCAAGCTTTCCTAAGGGCAACAATGGAGGAGAGAGAGGAGAAAGACTTGCTAGAAGCTTAGAAAACCATTGGGGAAGAAGGCCCCTTAAATAGCTCAACCCAAAATCCAGCCGTTGGGTGCAGATTCGCGCCGTAGCGGTACTACCGCTGGCCCTAGCGGTACTACCGCCCCCCTAGGGAGTTAGGGCATCAAAACGGGCTGAAAACAGGCTTCCGTAGCGGTACTACCGCCCCGGGCAGCGGTACTACCGCCCCGGCGGAACTACCGCTCCCGGTACCGCCGAAAACGGCTCTCTGTTAGCTCCGGCGGTACCTCGGGCGGTAACGCGGCGGTACTACCGCCACATCAAAAAACAACATAAACTGATAAACGAAAACGTCAATATCTTTTCCATCCGGACTCCGTTTTCGATGATTTTTGGCTCGTTGGAATCGTTACAACGAGCTCTACTTGAATATGCATAGAAACATCACAGTCCATTATGTGAGGATAAAACCAAATGGGGAAAGGTTGAACTTTCCTAAACAATGCAAACTAGTAAAAACTCCTTCATAAAAAACGCAACAAGATATTCATACGAAATCTGTTTTTGATGAACTAGAGCTTAGTATGGAGATAAACCAAGCTCTAAATCCTCACATGGATAAAAGGCAACAAGTTTCCCAAAGTAAAACCATTTTCGAAGGACTTGGTCTTGTCATGAAGATCACGACAAGCACCAAACTCAACACGGAGAAAAACCAAATAAGAACCAAGAAAGATGATATGCCAAGCATGTAAAGGTTTGAGCTCTCCACAAAGATGTGATCAAGTTACTCACTCGAAAGCCCCTCTTGATAGTACGCCTATCTATCCTATAGCCCTATCAAGATCATACCTTTGCCATGAGCATTCCACTTGAGCTAGATGATGACGATCTTGACTCTCTCAGGTTGAAACACCTTTCTTGTTTGTGCTTGCTAGCACATGCTTGATGAAGACTTCTCCAAATGCTCCCCCATACTCCATTATGGGAGGGCCTCGCTAAGCTTCGTCTTCATGTCTCCTTTGCAAGCTTTAATCAAAAGATATCTTCCGAGATGCATCATATTGAGCTTGCACTTCATCTTCTTATCAAGTTCTTATCTTGATATGTATGATGGCTTGGGGTTAAACATGATTGTTCACTCAATCTTCTATTCCAAGCCATACTTGCAATGAGCTCAACTCTACACATGACCATTCTTCATATAAACCCTTTGAATAGAGCATTGGTCATTAAGTCTCTTGAAGAGTCCAACACGAACTCCTATAATTTCCCATGGACAAGATCTATAAGAATATCTCAATGTAAACATTAGTCCATAAGGATTGTCATTAATTACCAAAACCATGCATGGGGGGCAACCATGCACTTTCAATGCCCTGGAGCCACGCCGACACGTGGTGTGGGGCCCCTGGCGCTCCACCGCCTTCGCCCTTTCGCCTACATATACCCCCTAGACTAAAAACCCTAGCGCGGTGTTCGATATTTCCTCCACGGGTTCAGAACGCCGCCGCCATCGAAGACAAGATTCGAGGGACATAAATCTCTGTTCCAGCACCCTGCCGGGACGTGGAATTGCCCCCGGAGCCATCTCCATCGACTCCACCGCCATCTCCATCGCCGTTGCAGACTCTTATGATGAGGAGTGAGTAGTTCTCCCCTGGGGCTGCGGGCTCTACGGTAGCCATGTGGTCAATTTCTCTCTCCCATGTGATCTTTATGTGATCATGAGCTTTGTAATCTAGTTGAAGATGTGATGCTACTCTTTATCTATTATGCACTCTAGAGGTTACTTTAATATGAACTCCGGGGTTATTCACGGTTATAATGGTGAAAGTGTGTGCACCGTGTGTGATTCCTTTATGACATTGTTGGTCAGGGTGCAGGTGGGAGTCGGATGACCACGACCCCCACAACCCAAGCCCACTTAAAAGCATTCGTGGGCACCCACGGGTAAGAGTCGAAATTAGATGGGCCATGTGGAATTGCCCCGTCGCCCATGTCGGAGCCCACGTTCCCCACATCAAACACTACTATTTGTTCCCCACATCGATTCCTTTCCTTTGACAGGGAGCCAGAGAGGGTGACGAGTTTCGTGAGCGCCACCGGCTTTCTTGCCATGGCCTAACCACCGTTGCCTTGCTAGCTTGATGCTCGCTCGCACCAGGGGCTCGCCAGCGCCCAGGCCTACCTCGAGCGCCCTTCTCGTCCTCAACCCACTCCCCTCCGCGCTGCCACGACTCAAGCTGCTGGCGCACTTCCTCCTCGCCAATGTCTACGGCCTCCTCGGCGCCGTCCCGTCGCAGAAGCACGTGCTCCGCCGTGGCCTCGCCCTCCTCGCCTCCGCCTGCTCATCGGGGCTCCTCCCCGCCAGGCCGTCCCTCCTGTGGACCTACAACTTCCCGGCGCAGATCGCCGTCGACGGTGGCGCCCCCCGAGCAACTTCCAGGCTGCATCCTCCAAGCTATGGCGTTGCAGGAGTAAGAAGAGGAGAACGGAGAAGGAGAAGACGATGAGGAGGGGATGGTGAAGTTGCGGGGAAGCTGCTGATTTCCCCCGGCCAGAGGCACGCTGCATGTTGTGGATTATAGTAAGTGAGTCACTACAGTCTACAGTACTAAGCTAGTTATACTACTACTACTTTCTTTCTCCCGGAATTTGTTTTGTTGCTGCTCCTCTTCTTCCCCGGTAACTACAACCTATTGGTTGCATACTTTGCTCGTGTAACTTTATTTTTCCTTCTGCCACCGCTGCTTGCTGTTAATGGTGACACTCCATTTTCATAGCCTAATTCTTTGTGGGCGTCCCACGAAGCCCATATAGCCCACATAATAATATATGGGCTCACGTGGGCATCCCTTTTAGTTTTGCGGGAGATGTGGGGTGGGTACGGGCCTCCCACGAACGATCCCACATGCGCCCTAAATTGTTGGTGTTAGTTTACTCTGACTTTAAGGGTGCTCTTTAGCACTACACAATGAATGATGTTTGTTATCCAACATGAGAGTGTTTGAGAGTATTGTTTATTTATTTAACTTTGTTGTCATTGTTGAGATTGTCCACTGGTGAAAGTAGGATCCCTAGGGCTTGTTCTAAGCATTAAAACACTGTTTCAGCAAGTTTAGCTACATGTTCGCTTGCTGCCATTTTTACTACGATTGTAATTACTACTTATAATCATCCATATTACTTGTATTTCACTATCTCTTCGCATAACTAGTGCACCTATACATCTGACAAGTGTATTGGGTGTGTTGGGGACACAAGAGACTTCTTGTATCTTAATTGCAGGGTTGTTTGGGAAGGTTATCTTTGACCTCTATCTCCCTGAGTTCTATATACCTTGGGTGATCCACTTGAGAGAAACTTGCAAAAATTAGAGATCTATATGAAATTTATATTGCATTAGGATATGATACTTTTGAAGAGAAAATATCCCGCAAAATCTCCACTAGTCTGTTTACTTCTAGTATGTTTTAGGGGTAATCCCCAAATATCCCCTACCAACCACCTCAATTTTTTCCAAAATAAAAACTCTACTTCATGCTAATGTATTGTAGGGGAAGAGTATTTAGGTTTTTTTTGTTTGTAAAGTTTTTGTGTAGATTAATGGGGATAATCCCCACAGGGATTGGGTGAAACCCCTACCTTCATCCAATCCCCACAAATTTGTAATCCCCAATCCACTTGGAAGGGTAGTGTTTTGGATACGGAATAAAAACTAGAGTTTTGGTGAATTTTGGGGGAAAAGTGGGGATAAAATCTATCAAATACACTAGAAATAAAGGTACTTTAGAGAGATGTAGGGATTTAGGGTTTGACCGGGATAATCCTCATCAATCCCCATAAAACTCTAGAAACAAACAGAGTCTTATGGGGATGTGTGGGGATTGGGTGTTCACCAAACCCCCTCCTATCCCACTCTTCCCATCCCCTACAAAGGTAAAAAACCCTCGTAGCAAACAAGGCCTTAACTATAATAAAATGTTGGCTTGTAAGGTCTATGAGTTGTTTTTTGGTAAATGCAAACAAAGTTATCCACCATGCAAAGCCCATATGTAATACTCCCTTGTCCATCGTGGAGCACCGGAGCTAGAGTATCTTCAACCATAACGAATTTTACACCTATGTCCGCACGAACATCCAGGCGTTTCAGTGGATAGGGGCTCCATTCACAATAATGGAACACCTATGCTCCCCAGAATCACAATATTCCCATTTCGAACCCTCAAAAGTTTCATCACAAAGTTATCACTCATTAGGAAATGAACCAATCACCTCTTTTATTGGTCATGGTAGTTCTATTTGTCACCGGATTTGCCCTTCCCTTGTCATTTTTCGGAGTGTTCACCCCTTCAATATGCTCCAGCAATGGGCCAATCTAAATGACATTCTCTCGAGTTGATTATACAAAATAGTGTTGACTCACCCTAGAAAATGAAACAAATTATGCGATACATAGTAAAGGAAAAAACAAATAAAAAGCAAACAAAACTTACATTTTGTACTTGAGCGTAGCATCCGAGAAACTTGTTCAGCGAGTTTTGGATGCATTTCCATGTATGGCAGAGAGATTGCTCTATGCACTTGGTTTTGGGTGTATGAGGATGTTTATTGAAAACTTGATAGACTTTTTGCCCAAAACTCGGAGGAATTTGTTTTACCCAACGGAGTACATGCTTGTGCCAACCAAACCTTGCACAACTACTCATTTTCATGGAAAAAATTAAAAATCCTGCCCTTCAAATTAAATTAAAAGTCTCATAATTAAACTAACGTTCTTAAAATTAGACTGTACAACGACAGATGTGATGTGGAGGAATAAACAAGTGGATGACCAAACACTGGGACGGTTCCGGCGCTGGAGTTTCCCGAACCGCAGCTACACTCATCCTCGGATACCGGCGGCGAGTAGAGGTCGACTTTGAACCTCCTCCATCACAAGAGAATCTCAATAGAGGTCGACTTCAAACCTAAATTTGTTGTCGGATTCAGCCAGGATTGAGCGGAGGGGAGGAGAGTGGGGTGTAGCGAATCGGTTGATAATAAGTTAGTGTTTGATCCACGGTGTGGGACGCATTGGGGTATATGTGGGGTCCGATTAGGCCATCCTAGGCCGTATTCGATGTGGCGGCATGTTTGGACAACCCAATTTATGCCCCACATATGAGTTGGATATGGGGGTGCTGGACAAGATGGACACCGATGTTTTAAAATCTCATTTGTCCACCGTTGTTTTTGTTCACCTAGAGCAACCCAAATGTCATTTCATCATGAAAATTTATTGGTTTTTGTTGACAACCCTAACGTCATTTCATCAGAAAAATATATATGTTTTGTTGTGTAGAGCCATTATGAAGTTTATTTGATTTTGTTCAATTTAAACTATGTTCTACTTTGGAGAGCCCTCAATTAAAATATGATGTCCTTCACCTGTAACCTGTATAACAGCTATAGACAAGGGTTCCCGAATGAATCGGTCTTTCTATAGAGGTAAATCTTTGCAAGAGGATAGTAAGTTCGAAACTATGTCTCGGTAGGACATAGATTTCTATTATATGAAATTCATAAAAGAAAATGAAGAACCTAGCGACGACGGGGGGGGGGCTGCCGTTTCCTTTTTCTTGTACGTGTTCCTAAGACCCAACTATTTGTTTTTACTAATATAATATTCAGCAGGTGTACTCGTAAAAGTTTCTTTCCTAAGACAGCTAGATTGGATGTCCATAGTTATTTTACTTTTTTGTCTTTATTCATCATATGTATTTTTTGGCCTTCTGGCTGATTTCAATTATTTGTATGTGTGAAGAATTAGGGGATTACCTTTTTCACAATATTTTCGTTCTAACCCAACATTGTAATTTCGTGAAATCCAAGGGCTTTTCAGGTGTTTAATTAGGTATAATCGAATTACATCGAACCATAACTACTGCCTTTCGATTCAACACTCTCCATTCTTTTTCCATGACACCAGTTGGCATCTTGATTTCATAATTGCCTCATACAAGTCATTGTAATAAAGGATGACTCCCGTCATGGGCTTCCCCACCGAGTAATCATAAGGAATCAATATTTTTCATGCTACTTGTGGTGGGGCCTTCTTCCAAAGTCATTGTGAGAAGCTCTGATACCACTTTGCTGAAAAATTAGCACACTTGTAACGTGATCTAAAAAATTAACCAAATAATTGAATGAGAAATTCAGCACTAACTCTAAGGATCGTTGCATAATCATGAAAGGAAACACATGCATACAACATAGCTGGAGATACTAGGTTCAGCCTAAAACCTAGGATAAGTCTTGGGTGCAAACAACAACCAGGATTATAAGTAGTGGCTGATTTTGCAAGAAGATAGTACAAGTACTAGTTGCTTCAAACCTAAAATGCAACAACAAGCGTCAACAAATAAACACATATTTTACGTGAAAATCCCTGAACTTGAGAGAAAAAACCTTGAGAGCTGAAACCACACAAATTTAGAATGTGTGATACAACATATTCTACTCTAGAAAGCACTAGATAATATCATGCCTCGAGATATTTTTTACCTTAAATGCAATAGCAAGATTTGGTGCATAAGAGTTGGTGAAAACCTCACCAAAGATGGTGACACCACAAATTGGAAAAGAGAAGGTAGTGGATTTGGACTTTGCGCACCTAGTCCATCTCAAATTCTTCTTTCAACTTTCTCTCCATCACTTTTTTCTTGTTTCTCCAATGGATAGTAACGTAGAATTTTTGTCACTGCTGCTTATTGCTGTATGTGAGGCTTAACATCCCTCTTCCCTCATCTGTAAAGTCCAGAATGATATTGAGTCATATCCGGGGTATTGGACTTCTGCACCTGTTTAGGTCAGACTAAAAAGATTTCGAGTAGCCATCTCCTAACAAGTCAGAACCAACAAGAGGAGGATATCTAACATATCGAGCTCCAGATTATGAAAAATATTGGCCATAATAAGTATTGTTTGGCAAACAATTGTAACTATTATGTGAGGAACTTAGGAACAGCTAGCTGGGAACTGCCTCTCGGGTCGTCCGCACGGGCGATTCCGGAGGCGACGCATCTAGCCAAGAAAAAGGTCGCCGATTCGGGTCTCCCTGGCCGCCGTCGCTGCTGCCGCTGGCAGTGGCGGCGGCACCCGGCCGACGAGGGCTGCAAGAGCAGGTGGGCGTGCCTTGACGCTGCAGTTTCTCGCGGAGCGGCTGCGTCGATCGGGTGATGCATGGCGAGTCGGCAGGCTAGGAGACGGTGTTGTGCGACTGCTTGCAGTGCAGCGACGAGGACTCGCGGTGGAGCTGCAGCCAAGGCGGCGCGGGTAGCGGCCCAATCTGGGCTGCCCGTGCTGGCGTGTGGCGGCAGCCAACACGGCAACGTGAGCTCCCAATCTGCCAGGTTCCAGGCGCAAGGCGGGCTGGCGCGGGTTCCAGGGGTGGTGGCGCAAGTTGGTGCTTCCTGTTCGCCACTCGATCTAGGGGTCAACCATGGTTCGATTTGAGCCGGAGTTGACCCGCTCGTTCTGATCGCCAGGAGCCGGCCGGCGGCATGGGGCTGTAGGCTCGGAGCATGGAGAATAAAGGTGGTGGTCCTAGGGTTCCAAATCTGCGACGCTTGTACCTTGATCTGGCAAGAGTGTCGAGTTTCGGAAGGCTCCGCCGGTGATCTTTCATGGGCTAATTTCTGTAGATTGCTGGATCGGAGGGATTCGATCGCGCCGGAGGGAGCGGCGTGAAGCTCTGCTTCTGTGCCATCATGGGCAAATCCATGGTGTAGTCAGAGGTCGGGAAGGTCGTGAAAGCTGAAATTAAAGGATTAGCGTGACGATGAGGAACTTGCTTGGAGTTGCAGGAGGCGGAGTAGCGGTATGTTAGCGGGGGCAACATCACAGGTGAAGTTCGAAGTTCTACCTTTCAGGGTGAAAATCCAAGGTCTGACCTTAATTGGTTGTGCCTGGCAATGCTCTTGCTGAAGACATTGTTTTGAGAGCGGGGACTATTATCTTCAGGGTGAAAACGCAAGGTCTGACCTTAATTGGTTGTGTCTAGCACTGTTCTTTTTGAAGACTTTGCTTTTAAAGATTTGGACATCAGGTGGTGTCTTGGTGGTGGTTATGCGGCTGGTACAATGACTGTAACTCTGTAGCGGGACTTTTTCTTTTTTGGTCTTCCTCTTATTGTATTTTGACTGTGTGCATCCGTAGTAGTTTTAGTTATTGCGTTGTTGTAGAGGCTGGGTGTACTTTGTATCCTCGTGATATTAATATATTTCCCTTCATAAAAAAAGTATTGTTTGGCAATTTAGTCGTCGACTTGCTGGGAGCGTAGTCACGAAATGGCCGTGGCGTGCTTTGTGTTGTATCGGTTTTTGGACAGTTACCCTTACAAATTTTCCAATTTCTCTTCTTATATCAATAAAAACACAACCTACTTATGACGCTACTTACAGGCTTACATCGTCCAGAAGCAGTGTGCTGCCACGCAGCACTTTATAGTGTTTATATGAATCAAAAGTGTTCATTTAATATTGATAGACGACCATCTTACGAAATTGAAGTTCATCGTCTAATATATGCAAAAAAAATGGACTACACCACCACACACTCTCTTACAAAGAGTAAGTAAACTCTTTTACAAAGACTCTAAATGTAAAGTTAAAAAAACAAAAAAAAACACTTAAGTCTTCAGATCAGCGGATACCTAGTCCGTCGTAGGTCACAACCGGGCCACCCTTAGCCAATGGATATGATGCTTTCCTCATACACTGCGGCATCAATCAAGTACATATACTCGTTAGAGACCATGTTGTTGCCACTAAAGATGTCTTCAACATCACCGGTCACCGGATCGTACGCGCACAACCGAGAGTACTTCTCAGCAAAGGCCATGCGGGGTTGTACGAGGAGGATGCGTCTGCCATTGTTGATGATGGCCAGTGGGTATAACCAGCATCTCACAAATCGGTCGACGATATCCGTTGACACCTTGCTCATGTCGATTCGGTACCGTAAATTCCAGGTTTGTGCTCCATGTTTGGTCAGCATCCAGATATCATAATGCGATGAGTGCGAAACCTTGAAAGAAAAGAGGCACAAGTGCCCATCAAGCTCTGTCAACTCGTGCTTGGACAAACCCTCGCTTTCCATACCGAGTGGCGGCGCCATGGTCCCAAACGTATGGTCACTGAGAGAGAAGGAGACAATTGCCATCTCAAGAGGTTTATAGTTAGAGATGTTGACCCTACGGTGCGCCAACCAATGCACGTTCCCTTGTGCAAAGACACTTGGTTCGTGATACCTTACCCAAGCCGGCGGCTTCTCTCGGATCGGCCTCCAGCGTCGTCCCACGGAGTTGACAACATAAACCTCGCATCCTGCGGAGCTAGGGAGCCCCTCAGGATCACATCCCTCATAGTTGATGCGCACAACTTTGTGCCTTTTATTCTGAACATCATAGCCGAGGCCTAGGCTGGCATAATATCGGTTTGAAAAGCCCTGGTGCCACTTCCTCTGGCCGTCTTTCTGGCTCTTTGGCAGTGCCGCCATCTGTCCGGTTGACGGGTTAGACAGGTAGTTGATCTCTGTGCCGGAGTCTTGAAGGATGACAAGGCCCCGGCACTGAAGTGTGACGAGGCGAAAGATGCCGGCGGTAGCGCGTGGGACGTCCATGCTCAATGACGATTCACCGGGGCGGTCCTGCGACCACAGGCGCATCTGTGGTCCATCGGAGGACGAGCAATGTAAGAAGAAAACACTAGGGCTGTGGCGGCGGTTGGCGAGGCGGTGGTGGAGATCTGCAAAGTCGTCGGAGGAGAGCGTGGTGGCCCAGGCGCGGGAAAGACAGCGGCACCGGTGCACGGATTTCGCCGGCAACCGCGCGAAGATGTTCGTGACGATGTCGTCCGGGAGCCAGGCGCATGGTAAAGCCATGGGGGTTCCCGCGTTGATCGTCGGCGAAGTCGCCATTGTGATTCGTGTTTGGCACTTTGGCGATACAGGCTGCGGTGTGTGGCGTTTTCTGACTGCCTACGGACGATGCATTGGATCTATATAATCACTGGGATATGATATGACGAGTCCGACTCGGAAGGTACCTACCGGCGCCCATATGGGTGATGGTAGTTTTGATTTAAATCGGATTCGAATTGCAGGCATCAGCTCGTTCTTCAGGAGTCACAGCACAATGAATCGGATCTAATAACTAGGCCATGCCGGCGCTGGGAAAAAAGGCGTACGATCGAAGAGGAAACATGGAAGGTCGAGCGATGGCAAAGCGCCACTTCGATGGAAAGGAAAACGTACGCGTCGCCGCCGCCATGTTCATGTCGTGATCAACGACCGGGACGGATACGAAAATAGACCTGTCGTCGGAATCCGACGAGGACGCGCGGAACGATCGAGAGACGACGGGCCCTCATCCGTTTGCACCCTTGATCGGTAGTGGATAAAACTACAATAAGTTGGGGAATATGAGTGAGCGCTCTGGCGTTCGGCCCGGCGACGACGGGGCTTCCGCCGGTAGTGGGTACCGAGAGCTGTGTGGAAGCAACACGGCCGGAGAGTGGAAGCTGCCGATCCATGTTTTTCTCATCTCCTCTAATATTGCACTTCTATCCTCTCTTCCCTTTCTTACGGGTTTGACTCATTTTCCCTGGCAGATGGTGCCTCTCTTGTTTGCCCTGGCAGATGGATGCAAGGATTGCAGCTAATTAGCACTAACATCAGCTCGATCAGTTCGTCTAGCTTTGGAGTTGCATCAAACCCCCTCACTTTTAAAGGTTTCTTGCACGTATTAGCATGTATTAACATAACTAGTAAAATGCCCGTGCGTTGCAACGGGCTATGTATTTTTTACAATAATAGAGTCATCTGATTCTTTCATGAACCTATGTTGATTTGTTGCCTGATGTTGCCGATGTTTATTCAAACCCTAGAAGGTCTACGTCTATGCCGTGAATGATAGAACGATATGAACAACCTCTAATATTTTTTGCAACACCGTGCCATCTAAACACCGGAGCTCAAAATGCTACGACAATGCATTCTTGCAATCTTGCCTTTACATATTTCTCATATCTAGTGATCGTAATCCGGTTATTTGTGGAGATACCACCTTTTCCCTTTCTCTGTCTCCTTCTTTCCCTCAACTTCATAATCATTCTTTAAGGATTTTTTCCAGCTGATTGTGCAAAACTTATTTGTGATAGCATGTGATTAAAAAAATTACCATAAAATTGTGAAGTTTTTAAATATTAAATGTATTAGGAAATATGACCACGTCTTCCTAAGATTTGATTGTTGTTTGGGCATGATCCGGTCTCCATTTTACTCTACTTGAGATCCTTATAGCAAATCTAACTAAAGTAGAAAAAATGGTGCATATCCATCTGCAGCGATATTCTTATGGACTTTCTAATTCCCACACTATATTTCACCGGTCTATCTTTTAAATTTCATGTAACAACAAAGTCGATAACTCAATAGTACACACAATATAACAGATATGAAGTACATACTGTTACAACATTAGGAACACAACTATGATTTAATTTGATTTAATATGCTATATTTTGAAGCGTTAACATTTCTTCTGTGTACAACACCACACGGAGCTCCATCGAGACTGCCACTCGGCCCCTCAGACAGATTAATGAAGAGTGTGGTGGTTCTGCTTGAGAAGAGTTTCGACACGACATAGTAGTTGAAAATGTAAAAACCATGCTTGAGTATGTCAGCTCCACGGTACTAATTCAGCTCCACAATACTAATGTCTGAATATCAGACCCACCTATCACAGAGACACAGACACAAGCAGCTGCCAATCTGCCATGCATCTGATCGGAGCTAGTACAAAGTCAAGCAGCAACCTGTTCTACACAATGGCATAGTGGAGGAAGCTGTTGCAGTTTTTCTACGCCGGCCTGAAACAGGGTAGGAGCCGAGCTCGCCATGGAGGTCGTAAAGCGCGTGGCCGCCATCCTGAAAGTGGAGCAGCTTCAGAGAGCGGGGGCGCAAGTCGGTCACGGCGCCACATGACTGTATTGCCGCGCGCTGAGTTTCTCATGCACGTCGGCATGACGGGCTTGACGGCAGGCTGTCCAGGCCCGCGGAAGAGATGACGCGACGCCGGCAAGACGGATTGCTCGTGCCCGCGGGGAGAGACCTACCGGCCGCCGTGGGGCTGCTGGTTCCTGCAGGGTCGCGAGCACCTCAAGGTCAAGGTCAAGAGCTGAAAACCGACCGTCGCTCTCAGGTCCGGTATCCCTGGCGGCGGCGCAAGGTTCCACCACGGCGGCGTCGAAGTCCCATCCGTGGTGAATGGGGCGGAGTGCGGCGGTGGCGACCGGAGGCGCTGGAGGTGAGGCCGCGGCCGGGAGGCCCGCTGCATGTGGGCGGCGGCGGCGAGGATGGTGGGGAATGGGGCGGAGGCGGCGTGCGGCGGTGGAGACCGGACGAGTCAGAGCTGTGGCCTTCTCCGCGGCCGGAGCTGTGGGCGGCGACGGCGGGGACGGTGGGGAATGGGCGGAGGCGGAGGCGACTTGCCGATCTCAAGCTCGCCGCCCTGTGCCTCCTCGTCTTCGCATCCACCCTCCCTCTGCTCGGTATTGCCGAGTGCGACTGTGAGACCGGCGCGGAAGAGGAGGACAAGGCGGGCGCGATGATCTCGTCGTGTTCTGCATCCTAGTGGCCAGCGCCGTGGGCAGCGCTATCTCATCGCTCGGCCGGAGGCGCTCTGGCGTTCGGCCCGGCGACGACGGGGCTTCCGCCGGTAGTGGGTACCGAGAGCTGTGTGGAAGCAACACGGCCGGAGAGTGGAAGCTGCCGATCCATGTTTTTCTCATCTCCTCTAATATTGCACTTCTATCCTCTCTCTTCCCTTTCTTACGGGTTTGACTCATTTTCCCTGGCAGATGGTGCCTCTCTTGTTTGCCCTGGCAGATGGATGCAAGGATTGCAGCTAATTAGCACTAACATCAGCTCGATCAGTTCGTCTAGCTTTGGAGTTGCATCAAACCCCCTCACTTTTAAAGGTTTCTTGCACGTATTAGCATGTATTAACATAATTTCCTGTATATGTGTATATTTATGGATAAGTGTATATTTGGATATGTGTGTTTATGCAAACATATTTTTGTATTAAAAATTAACCAAGATTTTTTAAGAAATGTAAACATATTGTTTTGTTTGCATTTTATTGGTTAAAATTATTTTCGTTTTCGGCCTTAAATTATATACTAACAAAGAATTCTAGATTTTGTTATGTTATAAAAATCATCCAACGCATTTTCAACAAGGAATGCGTTAAGTTTTTTCGTTATGTTAAAAAAATTATCCAACAAAGGATTTCTAGATTTCGTTATGTTTTTTTTTTGCAAGGAATGAGTTTTCATTTTTTTTACTGACAGGATAAGCATTCACAAGGTAATATTCTCAGGCAAATTTGCAGATCAACTCACCAAAGGGAATATTGGTTTAGCGTGTTGTTAGGGTCTTTATATAAGGGGGTCGTTTTGTCTATTTATTCATGTGGAGGGTCTTTTTACACATATCACCCGAACCGTCAGATTCGAGATAGATGTCCCAGATAGACAGTGCGGTCGCATATAGTTGCGTAGTTGCATTTCCGCTGAGTAGCTGACAAGAAGCATTACTTGGTTCCATTGACGAGGAGCCTGGTTGTTTCTTCGGAGAATTTTCTCTCGTGCTCCACATGCAACGCCGTCTGATCTTCAGAAGGCTGTGGCTCCAGTTGGGCAGCTTTTGGCTGAGTTGCATGAGCCTTGTGGCAAGTCAGCTGCGGTGCTTCCGATGGAGCTTGGCACTTTGGAGTTCTTGTCGATGGACATAGGGCCATCTTCATCTCTGTCTGAGTCCTGTCAGCCGCCCGCTTATATGGATAGTGGAGCATTGGTTGCTTATGTCACTCTCTCGTCTTTGAGTGATCAGGTTGATTAGTCAGTTGTGATGGTGTCTACCTCCGATGCACTCTTTGGTAAAGAGCTTTGCGACTTACTCGTTGATTTGGTGGCCGTTTGTCCTGAATATGGTAAGGATATTGCTTCTGCCTTGACGGGAGAGGTTTCGGAAGATGTTATCATGAAGTTGGAGAAGTCTCTTTGTATGAGAAGAAAAAAGGATCGTACGAAAACATTTCGCTTTCGCTTTACTTGATTGGTGGGCTATTTTCAGATGTTGTGTTGTTAGTTCGTGGTTGTTATAGGTTGGACATGTTCTTCGTCGAGTGGTTGTTGTTGGGTAGAATGAGATTGTCGTTTTGGGTGTTGCTTGTTTTAGGTGTTGCCCGTTATGGTTGTGTTGTTGGTGTTTGTTGCATGGTTTTTGTCCGATTTCTTTTACTAATAAACCGGACACCTTGTTCTTAATAAATGGTTGGGAGCTTTTACCCCACGGTTAAAAAAAAGAAGCATTACTTCGCAAGCTTGGCATATGCTGTTCAATTCTTCGGCAGATTGAAGCAACCTCATGGGTTCAGTTTGAGAGTCCATATCCTCGTGCCGTGCTTCAGCTTCCACTTCGATCAGCGTTTGGTGCGCGAAATTTCGTCGTGGCAAGCCTAGCGACCAGCAAATAAGTGAGATTTTCAAGTCGTGTCTGCATTCTGGCTTATTTGGAAGGAGCATGTCCGTCGGATTTTTAGTAGCGAGTCTCTGCCTGACACAGTGGTAGCCTCCTTGATAAGGCCGATCTAGCTCAGGAAAGAACAAGGTTGTAGCCTAGGGCAAGTCCAGGTGTACATGTTTTTTCTTGGATGCACTTGCATCCCTTTATATGTAAATTGGTTTTTTTCTTTCTTTTTAAATAATGCAAAAGCTGAGCGTCTGCTATTACTGTCAAAATAATAAAAAAAAACGAATAATCCTTCCTTGCCACATCATATCAAAAATTTCTGTAATGTTTTGGTAAACATATTTTTTGTTTTCAACTCCAAACGGTTAACATTGGGGAACTAAAGTCGAAACTGCGTAAAATAATAAGTTGTCCTCAAAGATGTTTGAGATGGTCACGTAATTTGGTTGAAATTTTCGATCTGATTGGACAATTACAATAGGAAAAGAGAATCCACAACATCATTTTCATTCATGTATCGCAGTAAATTACACAACCGAGTTACATGAACCAAGACCAAACTATCGGTACATCTACATTTTCCAAAAACAAGTGAAAACACAACACTACCATTGCCGTACCTCTGCAGTTTACAAAAAGGAGTGTATCAGACCACGACTCTGCGATTTTTTTATTTTTCCAAATATCACGACTCTGCGATTTAATACAGTACGTATGATATGTGAATGGGTTCACTTGATGTTCTTCCTAATAAAATCTGATTTTTACTTGTAAAATCTCTATTCTTGTATCGATTGCATACGAATTTTCTGAATAAATATCCTATGTCTGCAGGTTTTTGTTCCCTTTATCGGTCTTTTAACCTAGGACTGAGCCAAACTCTTGGTCCATCGAAGTTCTCCGTCTTAGCAGTATTCTGGATAACCGATCGGTCCTTACATCTTAGAACCCAAATTTATGCAACCTCTGAAAAATCTGAGGCCCCGCTTGGAATGGGGCGGGGGTATTTGGACCGGAACAGGCCGGTATAATTTCAATGCTCTGTAATTTTCTACACCGATCCGTCGTTTTCTCACCCGGGGAAGGAAAAACGGTGAGCCAAGCGGGGCCTGAATCGGTCAGGTCAGTTAAACCGAACGCCCCACCCTGATCATGGGTGGGGAATTTTTTAGTATCAGCTTGGTAAGGTTGCGATCTGAAACTCGATTCCAGCTCCCCAACTGGGTGTGAAATTCGAGACTAAGCTGAGACGGCTCGACTTGAAGCTTGGACAATTAACTAGTCAGTTTGCCTTGACTCGTTTGATAAACGAATTAAGAAATGAAACCCGGCTCTACTCGATATATTCATGAGTTTCCTCATTTTAATTCATTTAGCTCGGCAATGCTGTTAGCATGCATCATAATCAGATATATATAATTATTTCTAAATTTTTGGCATGTATGATGCAATTATCACAACAATCAATTATAACCTGACACTATCGAGTAATATCTAGTTGTTAAATTAAAATAATTCAGAAATATTTATTCACAAATACAAGAATAATGTAACAACTTTTTCACAAGTTAAACAAGCTCAAAGAGTTTAACTCGAACTCATTTACCGTCTAAAATAAAACTCGGTTCGGTTCGTTTAGCAACGAGTTTGAGTTAAGCCGAATCGAGTTCCAAGTTACTCATTTTACTCACGTGTTTTGAGTTTGAGTTTTAGTTTCAGCCCTATTCGCAACCCGACAGGGCTGAGTTCTTTTTTCATGAGGTGGGTATGGCCCAAGTCTCCCACCTAACTTCTTAAGTGGCATTAAGACAGATTTTTTATCATGCATTAATAATTATGATTTATCATTGACAAGTTTCTTTTTTTGCATTACTGCATCAACAAGATTTTGAGATTTATGGATTAACATGCCATTTTTTTGATTCATGTATTAACACTAAGGATTATTTTATAATTTCACAAAAAAGGCAATCCTTAGATGTAGGCACCAATAGAAAAATTTGGATTCCTCACATAAAAGTTATCCATGTGTGAACATAGACAAAGAGCTTTCCATTCTTGCATTACAAGAGAGCTTTCTATCTTGCATTATACATTCCAATACAAATTTGTGGCAGTGTAAACACATACACACATGAACACACGACCATGTTCCATAAACAACACAAATTTGTTCCACCGCAAGCAACATATATGCACCGGATCCATTAATGGATGAACAGAAAATGGATGAAACTTGTTGAAAAGATGAACAAGTCCATTTCAAGGATGAACAAAAAAGGAGATGCCAGATCTGAAGGAGATATGCCCTAGAGGCAAATAAATAAGTAGTATTTATTGCATTATCTCATAAGTTTATAATAGGTTTGTGTATTATGCTATAACTGTATTAATCGGAATTATTAATACACGTGTGATACATAGACAAACAGGTCCCTAGCAAGACTCTATATGAGCTAGTCCATAGGGCAACAGTTGATCGAGATTCCCGATCAAGGACAATGACGTCGGTTGACAATGGGGTCATCTTGTTAGTTGAATAAGGTGGTGGACATACGCAAAGTATTGCAATAAGATCGTATTATGATGTTTGTCATTTGTAATAGATAAGAATATGATATCTTATTCCTTAGACCGTGAGACCGTACTTATTAATGCTTCGTAGGGGTGCTCTGAGAGCATCAAACGTTGTGTCTTATATAGCATGACAATAACGGTGTCCATCTTGGGTATTCCGAAAGAGCATCAAGATGTAAGGATCAAGAGCGGGATTTGTTCATTCTTGTAATGGAAAGATACTCTGGGCCCACTCGGTGATATTGCATCTATATAGCTGCGCAGCTTATGACTAGGTCATGGAGATGTAATATCGCAGACGAGTTAAAAACCTTCGTCGGTAACGAGATACAACAAAGACATCGGTGTGTCTACGATCATATCTCGGACAAGGTAGTATCGCAGAGACAAAGGGAATGAATGTCATATTTATGGTTCAACGACGATATTCGTGGAATGCACAGGGGTCGTCATATACTTCCAGGTATCCCTGACGATCATTGGTGAGCGGAGTGTCTCGACCATGTCTGGAGTGTTCTCGAACCATAGCGTAACAAACTTAAGGTCTTAGCGACACCAGGAGATAGGTTCTGGAATATTATAGGAATTTGTTGGAGAGAGAGAAATGATCCGGAAAGAGTTCCGGTGGTCCGGAAGGAGTTCCGGAGAGGTCTGGAATGGTTTCAGAAATGTCCGAAAGTTGTTCGGGTGGTCCGAAAGAGTTTTCGGAGTCACGGGATATTGAATTATATATAAATATATTAATTGTGAATTAATGGGATTTTTATATTAATTTAATATTAATTAAATAAAGGAAAAAGGGGGCTCCCACCTACATGGGCCCTCTTAGGGCCCAAGAAGGGGAGCCGCACCACCAAAGGGGGGTGGGCCCCATTGGCTGGTTCGGCCAGCCCATGTGGGGGCCGAACCCCCCCTCCCTAGTCCTTTGTTTAGTCCCACATGGGGGAGCCAAGGGGTTTGCACACCCCCTTCCCCCTTTCTATAGCTAGGCATATTAATTGGATTAATTCATTGGAAAATACAATTAATTCCCGATTTCTCTCTCGATCTCGTGGTTCCCAAGTTGGAGCCGCGCCGAGCTGAGGAAGGGGGGATCTCTCTCCACCTAAGCTATGCCGCTGAGCACCGTTGCTCTGCGGGATTCCAGATAAGATCTACCCCTGCGATTTCAGCTGGATCTGAATGACCGGGGGTTGTCGCTAAGCTCCGTATGTTTGTGAGTGCTCGGAGGTAACTCCTTTTGAGTAGCCTGGGCGACGTCGTCTCGCCCCTGCAGCCGCCGCGCCCCCCTCCCCTCTGCCGCCGGCGCACCACCTCTGGTGCTGGCGCTCTGCCTTCTTCCGCCCGACGCCCGTCGACGCAGATCATCGTCGACACCCCGGCGCCATCATCTTCGTCATCGCGGCAAGATCTCCGCGACCTCGAGGTCGGCTACGTACGACTTCATCGTCAACGCTTGTGCGGGAGCGTAATCCCCGCTATTTGTCTACATGGAGGTAATGTAACCCGTTCCGCCATCGTTATCGCATGTACTAGATAGACAGATCTTGGCTAGTTAGGGTTTCGTTCGCTAGAAAATTTATTGTTTTCTGCACCGTAACCCCTTCAAGATCCTCACCCTCCAACATCAGATCCAGACCCTAAACGGTGGAATCTGGCAGGGACAGAAAAAAGGGCAGATCCCGACCCTCCAAGCTTGGATTCGGGCCCAATGACTGAATTGAAACCGTATTTCGAAAAAGAGAAATCGAACAAACAAAAAATCTGCTTGTCATGGCCGGATTCGCTGCCTACTTCCCGACGTTGGCTTGGATTCGCTGCTACTTCCAAGTGCCGCCATGGCCATACGCGCCTCCCTCCTGAAAGATTGCGGAATATGTTGTATTGTATTGATACTAGATTGATTACAATGAGCCACGGTGGGCTGTATTTAAAGGGGTACAAAACTGGGAGACTACGAAACCTAAAAGAGATACACTTGGATTACAATCCTAATACTACCAAATATACCTAAATTGTATTGTACTCTAACATCCCCCGCAGTTGGATCGGTAGTGACGCGAACAACTAGAGCGTTGCGGACGGTCTGACTGGAGCATAATCAAAAGTCACGAACTGAAGAAGAGCCGAGTTGATAGCCCTTGATGTCGATGTCAATGTAGCCGAGTTGTGGGCGATGCAGTTGTGGTCGATGTTGCCGTTTGTTGAGAAAGTTGAGGTAGACTTTTGCTGGAGTCGATATAGTCGAGGTAGGTGGCACGCCTTGTCGAGCTTGCCAGACTCGGGAGCGTGTCGGGGACGAAGGCACGCGCCGACGTTGCCAGTACCGGGCATGCGAAGAAAGGGACCACCATTAACCATGCGAGTTAGAGCCGGATGAAGAAGCAAATGAGATCTCCGTGGTCGGCGACGTGTAGAGCAGATTTTCCGCCGTTTGTTGTCGGAGTAGACAAAAAAAGAAGTTGCAACTAGTAAATTGTGCAAAATAAAAATAGACTACAACTCTGACGGTAAGGTTGTGGTGGACGAAGATGGCGTGGTGGTTGTTGAAGACGTTTGTTGAGGTAGGCGATGTAGAGGTAGAAGATGTCGAGGTGTTGTTGACGTAGAACTTGTGGGCGATGATGACCATGAGCGTTGTTTGGTGCAGCCCTGTAATGAAGGCGAGGCGATGAAGACGACTTGGTGGCGTAGATTGGCGGGGGGAAGGTCAGCTAGCTTGGAACCCATCCGTCCATGTCCCATACGAACATGCATGAACATGCAAACATGGGGTCGCTTCTTGCATGCAGCTTGGTGTCTGGATGACTGCTGGTGAAGGGCGGCCTGACGACGTGTGTACGGCCGGGTGGACGGACAATCGCGCGATGCAGTTCTTCGATGAGATCAGCTGGCTTTTTCACCGGGATTAGATGTATTTTGGTGGCTAAAAAGAAATTGATCTAATTGCAAAACGAAATTGGCTAAACCTACGAAGTGATTTATTGGTTGGAAGAAAAACTAGCTACAAGATGCGACGCCCCCGGCGATCATGGAGATCAATTTCGCAGGGGGCGACGCGGCGGAAGTGGTGGTGGCTAAACCCTAGGCTGCAGAACGAACTGCTCTGATACCATGAAAGATTACGAAATATGTTGTATTCTATTGATACTAGATTGATTACAATGAGCCACGGTGGGTTGTATATAAATGGGTACAAGACTTGGAGATTACGAAACCTAATAGAGATAGACTTGGATTACAATACTAATACTACCAAATATACCTAAACCGTACTGTACTCTAACACCTCCCTCGCCATACCATCTTCTTCCGCAAAGCCGTGATGGACGGATTCACCTCCCTGGCCAGATTCACCGCCATGACCGGATTCCTAGACACTGGATGTATAATGGAGGTGGAGGTGTAATGAGAGGGGGGTTGAGAAGGAGCTGGGAAGAGAACATGTACGTAGGGGGAAACTGATTAGGTGCAAGGAATCATGGGCTCGGGTATTTTTTATAAGGGTCGGGGTTTAATTTGTACTTTTGTACAAGTGCAATGTCGTCAGATTCGGAATGAACACTCATAATTGGTCAGGAACATTGTGGAATCTCTGCGTTGCCGCAACTACTGAGTAACATTTAGTTAAGGACTGTGCTAATAAGGGCACGTGCCCCAGATTAGTTTTCCGTGGGCATGGAAAGAATAGGGTAACCGAGCCATGCATGCATGCAACCAGGTCATTCATGCACGTAAATTCCTTTTGTGTTTTAAATTTTAAAATGTTTTATTTCTTAGACCGTAAATCAAAATTCAAATCCGTTTTTACGGTTGGTTTTATCGCGATGAGATCTTCAAAACTAAATCTCATATTGATATGTTTTGACAACTTTTTTTCCTAACCCAAGTTACCAGATTGTAGTCACTTAGTCACCAGGTATTGTCATGTTAATTACCAGGTTTAAATCAAATGGATACCTGTTTATTTGAACTTCTCTACTCTTCTCTATTCACCAACGTAATCTTTTCACGACGGTATTTCATATTCTTAAGTGTTTAGAATGAATCTAATACTCACTATTTGAACATGAAGATTATGGATATGACGGTAAAACATGTTAAAATTGCATGGTAACGAGGCATTATTTGAATGGTAAATGTTACATAGTAATATGGTAACTACAGTATTATAACCTGGTAACTGACAACGAAAAAAAAAGTTCGTCAAAACATATTAAAATAGGATCTTGTTTTGAAGTTCTCGTCGATGCGAATCCATCGGTGAAAACGGATCGTCAATTGGATTAGCGGTTTAAAAGATAATTTATTTTGAATTTTCGGTTATGAAAAAGATTCCTTTCATGCATGTATAATCATTTCCTTATAGGGGAGATTGTTAACATCCACCCGCGGGCATAGATATATCATAGGGCACGGACGCTAGTTAGAATAATCGTTTAGTTAAATGTCGATGTGCCCATTTTTAAGAACATACAACCTTGGTTGCTTGACATATTATTAAGACTGGAAAAGAGTTTACATAGCCTTTATTTCAATGTGCCAATGGAGTTAACATGTAGTACCATGTCCAGGGTTACGGTAGGTTAACTAGTACTAGCAAGTAGGACTCGTAGTAGTATAGGTGCTAATCTTATTGGCTAATCCAGAAAGCAGTAGTTGAAGGGCATTCGAACTCCCAACTGTGAGGCAACTTGTACACCCTGGTTCGCATGTTCACCGCCCGAAGCTCACGGTTGCGGCGGCGCTCGACGCGGAAGGTTGCCAGGCGAAGCATCATCCTCGGGTCGTCGTCGGTGTAGCCCTTGCGCGTGACGGTCTCGAGGAGGCAGAACTCGGCGTTGCCTATGTAAGTGAGGCTGGCAGAGAGGTGCCTCTTCGAGATATTGTTGTAGACCATCTCCCTGACGGTGGTCCAGGCCGGACGACCTGCATGGCGGTCACCCGGTGAGATGACCTGGCACACGCCGATGTACCCTATCTGGTCCGACAGTCCCACCCAGGCGTCGAGCTCGCGCACGAAGTAGGCCTCGCCGCTGAATGGCAGGAGCCAGTCGCCGAGCCGCGTCCACGCGAGTCGGCGGGTGTCGAACGAGAAGGTGCCCCTGTCCGACAAGGAGAGGAAGAAGGCGGAGCCGTCGGGATGCATTGCGCTGGACTCGATGCAGCCGGGCAGCTTGAACGGCGGCGGAGGGAGAGCCTCCCATCTCCATTCTCCCTGGCCACGGCGGGGCGCCGGTCCAAGTTTCTCCATCGAGGGAAGGAAGCCCGAGTGGTTTGAGATGGTCGTCTCAAGGACGTAGATGTCGTGGCCGACAGCTAGGAACTCGGGTGTCTCCTTGGGGGTGAGCAGATGAGGGCATATGGCCACCGTCGACTCCTCGCTGTCGTACACCATGGTGCCGCGGCGAGGGTAGAAAGCGAAGATCTTGCTGCCCGTGCACGCGAACTGGTCGCACGGCTCGCCGTCTGGCGACGCCAGCCGGATCACCGCGCGGCGAGCTGGCAGGCGATGCGCCCTGGAGTCCAGATCGTGGTCGTCCTTATTCGGCTGGAAGCCGTCGACGTCTAGTTTGTACACCGTGCATCCCATTCCCAGCTTGTAGTAGTCGTGGACGATTAGATGGAGTCGTCCATGGCGACGGCGACGCCGCTCGCCTGCGCGGAGATGTTGCGGTTCATCTTCTTCATCCTCAGATCGCGGACGCTTGCCCATACCGCTCAAGCCGCCGAGTCTGCTCTGATCGCACGGCAGTCCTTGATGAGATTCCCGGCGATAGCAAACACAACACGCACGAAGAATCCGTCTGCGCGCGCGTAGCTTGGTATATATACTAGACGCTGCTAGCGCCACGGAATCAGCGACGGAATCGGTCTGCCACCGATATATAAGTATATGCGCGCCTTATTGATCTTGTCCTAGCCCTACTCGGAGTCTCTCGGACGCACACGTACATGAAATCAAAACGCACACTTTCCGTGGTGGTCAAATCTATACAATGGAAATTGAACAGTATAAATGGTATGAACTATGAAGTGTATTTTGGAGCTATATAAAAGATCCCTTGATTATGAGCTTTGGTACACTAGTAGGTTAGAGGCTCTAAGGTTTCTTGATTTTTTTTGTTTGTGTAAAGAAGAATTTCGTATTTGCATCATAAATTGAGATACAAGCAACCAAGTCACCATGCTAGATCCATGAGACCGCGTTATACCCGCATGCGGATCCGAGCCAAGGACATTTAATATGCGAGTTCTATCGAGATAAGATTTCAGAAAAAAATTAAAACTTGTTGATATGAGTATCTTGTCAATCAAGGGATAGTTCTATTTCCATTTTTTAATATCTGAAGAAAATTCATTTCTAAAATATTTTAAAAAATCCGAACCATTTTAAATTCGAACCATTTCGAAAAGGAGCCATTTCAATATTTTAGAACCATTTTAAAAATAGAAATATTTTCAAATTTTGTAACTATTTTCAAAATGGTGAAAAAATGTCAAAAATATGAAAACGAAAATAAAAACAGAAAGAAGGGGAAATGAAACAGAAAAAAGAAACTAGAGAAAAGGAAAACGTTAAAAACGCCAAACAGGGCCGGCCACTAGCGTCGGCATGCAGCATCCCCGACGCATGCCACCAATGTCGGCGCACTAGAGCTACGCTAGCTAGCTGGGATGGGCCAATCGACTGAGAAGTGTGACCTGGAGGACACGTTGGGTGTTCCTAGTTGCCGTGGTAACAATTTTTAGTTTTGAACAAATTTGTTTTTGAATATTTTTAAATTTTGAACATTTTAAATATATTCACGAAAAACAGATATAAAAATGGAAAAAGAAACTTAGAAAAAAGAAACAGCTATAAAAGAAAAACGAAACCAAAAAAAGAAAAGAAAAACAAACAGAAAAAAACGAAAAACAAAAGCAAGAGTGAAATCTGGCCTTATTGGGCCGTCTAGTTGCCCGCGTGGGATGCTCCTTATTGGGCAACTAGGCTTTCGCGGACACGCCCAAGGAAATAACCATTCGTCCAGAATAGGAAGAGCGACTGAGCAAGGAAACGGAATCCATCACCGATCGGCGATCGGTGTCCGAGTACGGCTAGAGGTTCATCACCGATGCTTCCTTTGCCGCCGGGTATATATATACTGAGGCTCACAAATGTGCTTTCATCTAATCCATCAAACTGCTATATATCTCGCCGAATCGTCCAGATCATCAGGTCGCCGCCGGCAGAGCTCTAGATATGGGCAAGCGTCCGCGATCTGAGGATGAAGAAGATGAACCGCAACATCTCCGCGCAGGCCGTCATCGTGGACGACTCCATCTAATCGTCCGCGACTACAGGCAGGGATCCACGGTGTACAAGCTAGATGTCGACGGCTTCCGATCGGACAAGGAGCACGATCTAGACTCTAGGGCGCGCAGCCTGCCAGCTCACCGCGTGGCTATCCGGCTGCCGTCTCTGGACGGCGAGCAGTGCGACCAGTTCGTGTGCACGGCCGGCAGCCAGATCTTCGGTTTCTACCGTGGCCGCTGCACCACGGTGTACGACAGCGAGACGTCGACGGTGGCCAGCAAATGCCCTCCTGGTCTGCTCGCCCCCAAGGACACGCCCGAGTTCCTGGCTGTCGGCCACGACATCTACGCCGTTGAGACCGCCGTCGTAAACCTGAGGTCCGGCTTACTTCCCTCGATGGAGAAACTTGGACCGGCGCCCCGCCATGGCCGGGGAGAATGGCGATGGGAGTCTCTCCCTCCGCCGCCGTTCAAGCTGCCCGGTTACATCTCTTCCAGCGCAATGCATCCCGATGGCTCCGCCTTCTTCCTCTCCTTGTCGAACAGGGGTACCTTCTCGTTCGACACCGGCCGACTCGCGTGGACGCGGCTCGGCGACTGGCTCCTGCCTTTCCGCGGCAAGGCCTACTTCGTGCGCGAGCTCGACGCCTGGGTGGGGCTGTCGGACCAACAAGGTTACATCGGCGTCTGTCAGGTCATCTCACCGGATGACCGCCATACAGGTCGTCCGGCCTGTACCACCGTCAGGGAGATGGTCTACAGCAATATCTGGAAGAGGCACCTCTCTGTCAGCCTTACTTACATGGGCAACGCCGAGTTCTGCCTCCTCGAGACCGTCATGCGCAAGGGCTACGACGAGGACGACCCGAGGATGCTGCTTCGCCTGGCAACCTTCCGCGTCGAGCGCCGCCGTAACCGTGAGCTTCGGGCGGTGAACATGCGCACCAGGATGTACAAGTGGCCTCACAGCTGGGAGATAGGACACCGTTCACCTACTGCTTTCTGGATTGGCCAAGATGATTAGCACCTGTACCGAAGATAGAACGGCGCCCCTGCCGCCCTCGCCGGCGTCTGCAGCTGCCCGGCGGCTCACCGAGCCGTCGCCATCGGATGAAGTGCAGCGACTGTTTACATTTTCTCTCTTCAATTTTTTTTTGCTGAATTACGCCTGCAAGTGTAATCAGTTCATGAGGAGCGAGGCAGTAAGTAGTATAAATGTAATACGATCGATCATAAGAATATATTTGTTTGGATGGATTTTGTTGTCCGGTGGTTCTCCATGTAACCGATCACGTACACGAAGGTGCAGAACTTAGCAAGGGGAAAGGCTCCTTTTTAAGATGAACTTCGTCTGAAATAATCTTAATTCTGAAAATTGTCTGTGGCCTGAAGCGCTTTGGAGGGGAAAATCTGTACCATTCATTTGTTCAGTTTGTAGGAGATTCGTGCTGGAAATATTACAAAGATACCCTCCACAGTTTGTAGTACAAACATTATAACACTGAGTAGTGCAACCTGTCAGTATCATTTTGCTTTTGAAACCCCATTACAAATTTTCTTGCCTTTTTTTGCAACAAAATTTGTAGGTTTCATCCACAGCTCTACATGGATCATTAGTGTATCTTAGGTAGCTGCTTGGCAGCCACCTCCAACCGCGGTGGCCGCCGACCGATGCCCATTTCCACCACCATAAGATTTTCCTTGGTGACGTAGTAGAAGCGGTCTAAAAACATCAAGGGAGATATATACAGCGAACCACTGAACTGAACCACCCCACTCATCGCCAGTCTTGGCAATGCCCAAGACATGGAGCTTGGCATAGCAGATCACGGACATTGAATCATCATCGGCAACGCCGGAGCACCACGGCGTGAAGAGCCAGCCATCGGCTATGTTATTATCCTTGCTCTTAATGATTATCATTTTACATAATTCCCCTCATAAATGGAACTATAATGTAATGTGCATTCCCTTTCATGGCTATGATCTTCACACCAGATGCTTACAAATGGTAACTTACGATCTATGTCTTCGGTTTAAAATCCACCAAAAGATTCTTGTGTCTTAGCCACCTTTATATAGGAACAGTAAATTTTTATGTTTCAAGGAATTGAATTTGGAATTAATAGAAGTAAATGTTGTGTACAAACCCGCAAATAGAATCTGCCACACACGTGATTACAAATAAGTCAAATCCTCTTGGGAAATCTACTGTAGCTCAATTGCAGGGATGCTAAACAAGATAAAAATGCCTAAATGGAAAGCATATCGACAATGTAAATTATTACATAGCTAAATATTGCAAAGCTATATCTCCAGAATGTAGTTCAAAAGCATTGCACAACGACAGATAGTCGACAATGTGAAGCGGCGACGGTACAATCATAAGTGACCACGTTGGGGAGCTGTAGTTGGTTCTCTTATGTGGAAGATGGTAGGACTCAACTTGCCGGTAGTATGTCTCTTCCAGATCATAGCCGAAGTACATAGTGTCACAACAAATGGAGGGAAACCTTGGCGTGAACACTGAAAATGAGCAGTGTTGTAGGCCTAGGAACACCGCCCGCCCATTGAAGCTCTTTGCCGGGTATAGAGTCTTGTTGTTGAAATCCATGTTATACACATGGTAACTCATTGAGTTATGTGGAGTACGGTGCAGTCGGTGCACCATCATCAACTCCCCACCGTTGTCCACCAGATGCACGGTACACGTCGTCTCGCAATAAACCGTAGGTAGCTTGGCAGCCACCTCCAACCGCGGTGGCCGCGAACCGATGCCGATTTCCATCACCATAAGATTTTCCTTGGTTACGCAGTAGAAGCGGCCTGAGAACATCAAGGGAGATGTATAACCATTGAACTGAACCACCCTCCAACAATCGTCGCCAGGCTTGGCAATGCCCAGGACATGGAGCTTGGCATAGCAGAGCACGAACGTCGAGTCATCATCGGCGAAGCCGGAGCACCACGGCGTGAAGTGCCGGTCGGAATCGACGTTAACAAGAGAGATGGATGTAGCAGAGTGGTGATCGGTGGGAGCTCCGTGAGGTGGCGTGTGAGCGGGTTCAGTAGTCGAACGGTGGTGCGCTTATGGAGCAGGACGAGGAGGCCCTCAGCGGTGTCGCCCAGCATGTCGTGGTCGAGGAGCTCCGGGAGGCTCTGTCTGACGCACTCGCTGGTGGAGAGGTTGAGGAAGCGACGGTGGTACGGAGGTTCGAGTCTCTCCCGGAGCATGGTCCAGTGCCGAGGGTAGAACCGGCGGTCGCCGTGCCTACGTGGGTCGGTGGTGCACCGACGCCACGCGCCGCACACGGCGCGGAAGCGGATGTAGTCGGCCACGTCGTCGGTGAGGAGGCCCTCGGCGATGATCACCGCCGGGTCATCCGGAAGATCCGCCCAGTCTCTCGACCACCGTTTGTCCCGACCGTTGAACCCTTTTGCCGCCATCAAAGTAAGCGAGGCAACTGTGTGTAGGGATTTTTTGCTTGCGCCGTCTCAGGCGTTCAGGATGGCTGCTTTATGCCCTGATGATCCTTTGTATGCTAGGATTTGGTAATCTACCCACCACAATATGGCAGAGATTCAGGGCGGCATGGTCGAAATCTATGATGTTTTCATAGCATCCGTGCCCTAGTTTAATTAGAGTCCCAGCCGTTTTGGTGCTGCACGTTCGTGTCCGTACATATATATACAGTACATATATGCAACGTTCAGTTTCGTACGGAGTACCAGATTGTGAGAAGAAGTTTCCTCGGAGAAGGGTAAGCCCCTCCTGGAACAGCTCGCGCTCTCCTGCAGGCCCTGGCCACCGTCGGAGAGGCCTCAGACCCTGCGGCAATGTCGTGCTACATTGCGACTGGTCGGTTCCCGCGGGAGGTGTCAGAGAAGATCGCCATGCGCGGCCCGCACATACCCTTTCCGGACATGGAGGAAATCTGGGAGATCGCTCGGGGGCACGTAATGGCGGAAAGGCAGAAGGTGCTGGCGGACAGCATAATGCTCCCCCGCTAGAAACTGACCATGCTCAGCCGCGTACGACAGACTGGGAAGAAAGCAGCGGCTCCTCAGATAGTCAGATGATGATGGTTGTCGACCCCTGAAACGGGAGAGACCATGGGACACATAGATGCGGCGAGCAGCTGTTGGAAGTAACCTTGTTTCCGAAATACATAAACTGTGCTCGGTGATGAACTGATGATCATGAAACGTGCCCGGCTGCAAGTTTGCCAGGTTTACTAGTAGAGTATAGTCTTAGTCAGTTTCCTGTTCGATCGTGTCCTATCTAGCTACTAGGATTAGTTGTTTGCCTCGAGTCCTGTAATCAAATCATAATATGAGAAATATAAAGGGAACAAAGGTCTGTAAGACACCATTGGCCAAATAGCAAATAATGCGATCGTGTGTTGTTTGCCGTGAGAGCTTATGCAACCGATCTTTAGAGTGGAACCCAACAGTTTGAGTGTTTAAGGTGTCTTGGTGAGTCTTGAATGGGCTCGATAAGACCTTCAATAAATTTACAACCATTTTCGTGTTGAAGGGATTGCGAGCGTAACAGGATCATACATGGTTGCTGTAACCTGTGATTCTGTACGTGAAGGAGGAACAAGACGACCACGCTCGGCTCGGCGTTCAGCCCTGATGGGCCAGAAATAGGTAGAGCCTAAGAGAACTGTTTTTTTTGCAGGGGCCGTCCAAAAGAAATTGAAAGCAAAAGAAAAAGACAGGTGGTCTGGGCTATCTCAGGCTGCCGTTTTGTTTTTCTATTCTAACTAGCATGATGGCCCTCGCAATGCGAGGGCATTATCTTAAGCGTACTTAATCTGTCAATGAACAAAATTTCTGCTGTGTGCATCATTTTGATGCATAGGTCGGAGTGAGCCATTTCTATAAAAAATGATATCAAAAGGAAGAAAATCTGAATTGTAACACTGTATACTTGTCATAATATTAGATAGATAAAATCTCAACAGTGTGGAATGGAAGAATTTTGACAGTCTTTAAAAACAACATATAAAATATTCTAAAAGATCATTTAGTTTTAATTTTTGGTAATTCCATTTTAATATATATGTCGCTTCCATGCACCACTTCCTAATAAGCGTTGATCCATAAAAACATGAATAAATATGCGGAGCCACTATGCTTTTATCTTGTAAGGCTTCAACTTAATCCCAAAATATTGTCATGAAGCACACAATAACATAACATACATAAAATACACTTTGGATATTTATAGTTGCCTCCCATTTCCGGAACCTTTATATGTTTTTAGGGTGAATGGAGCTCGACTGATTGAAACAGAAATTCAAGTCAACATATATGGGCACACAATATTTGTATAAATTTAGTCAATTTAAATAGGAATTGTATGTAGGTTATGTATTTCAATTATGACATGGCGACTTCAAAATTGGGTGAAAACATTATCATTTAAACATAAATACAACTAACTGAGCTGTGTTTACTCAGTGAGTATATCGATCTTTCTTGATTAAGCACAAATATGTCTAGTGAGAAAATTATATACATTTTTTTAGTGATCAATTTACCATAGAAAAAAATCCTAGTATATGAAAGTAGGTGGATAGTTGTGTCAACTTTTTGAAAAAAATCATCCATGACTATCTTTTGTATATAAAGTAAGTTCACTTTAGAATAATAACCATTTTTATCATTTATATGTCTACAAAATAGATCAAACAATCATATATTATGCTGAGGGTTTATATACCAAAATTTGCTAGCCAAGAAATTACTCTCAAATAAATTATGTCTTTCATTTGTGTAGCGATATTATTCCTTCAAAAGTTTAGTCGTTGCGAGTGTTCACGATATCGCTAACAATAACTTATCAGTCGGACCAAGATAAGAGATAAATTGATTTTACCGGTGCCATTTTTTGGTAAATCCATATTTACACACTAAACAAATAAAATATGCTATAGAAATATATTTATATTGGCACTTTAGATACTAAAATACTATGTACATGTATATTATATTCAGTAATACTAAAAATTCTAAGATGAATATCTTTAAATATTTACCTTTTCTTGCAACCAAGCAAGAACATATGGCATGGGGAGGCAAACCGCCTCTTCGCATAAAATGCATTACTTTGTATTGCATAGGGTGGATGTACATGAATCTTTAACTGTATTTGTCAGTCAATTTAAACATTACAAAGATTTTCGAGACACACCTGCTTCTTAGTACAATGTATGAGATGTTAAATACTGGAGCCGACACAGAACAATCTAATTATTGTCCATGTACCATGGTATACACATGGCAAAGAGCGAGCTTATATTATTTGCGATTGTTCCAGCCAAGTGCCTTTTTCATTTTCTGTTATTTTGCATCATAGTTTCTCGATTCATAATTGTTTCCACCATTACCGAGTTTTATATCAAGACAAAAAATAAACCCTAATTGGTTTCGCCCTTTTCGGGTGCGGATTGGCTGACTTTGCTGCTCACAAAGCCACGTGACTTTGGATCACTAACAGGTGGGATCCACCATGTGCGGAGTCCACATGTGAATGACTCTAAGTCACCACAAAGTCAGCCAATCTTATTCGCTCCTTTTTGTTGCACTACACACTATATATATTTTTACTTAAAAGTGTTTTGGACATCGTAGCGTTGGAGATATTTCCATGACACCATAGTAAATCGTAAATGTGACATGGAAATTTGTTGCAGTGTTTGAAAAGTTGTGATGTGTATCTCAGTGTTAAAATCTTTAATTGTGTTTACTATGATGTATGTACACTTAAATATGTATTTGATAATCCATACTTTATTATATTTTAATATCAAATTCGGCTTTGATCGGCTATTCTTTATTAGCTAATCTACATTTTATTTTCGGACTGGATAGCTATTACGGGACCCTAAGAAACTGCTTTATACGTTTGAAAAGTGAAAAAAACTGCTTGGCATGTTTAATCGGGATACAATATCTAACTGTTTTTTTTCCTGAAGGACCTGAACGGCCATGACGTACGACGTGCATCCCAGTAAAAAAAACCTGTTAGTTGCGTACGTGAGAAAAAGATTACTCTGCCCAACTTGTTAGACCCAATATATGTTAGATTCAGCGCGCACAAATGTTGTAGTACTAATTGGTACACATGTGACACATTTGTTATATAAGTCTCACGGTTGCAATTTATTTCTATAAATTTCAGATCTAATGGTCTAGATAATTTTGGGTCCACATTTTCTTAAGCTAACCGGTCAGGTGCTTTACATAATTAAATACGTGTCAACAGTTTTTTTATAGATGTGACAACAGACTCGTGCTGATAATTAAAATGTTACGTTGTTATTAACTTTTCATTAAATCTTAACCACATATTTTAGATCTAATGATCCAAATTAATTTAGATGATGTGGATTAACGTGGTGTCTCGAAAAACTAACTCATTTTGCTTTTAGTATATAATAGATGATATGTTTTAATCTTTCCTATAGATCAAACCTCAACCATAAATCCAGAAAAACTCCAAAATATCAGTATACTTATTTGGGACTTCAGAAAAGTTTTTTACATCCTCGGTGTTTTCAGATATAACTTTATTTGATCACAAATTATTTTAGGCCTTACGAATTCCCTAAAATTACTTCTCAGGATATATAATTCATACAATCATTTTATAAGTTTAAATAATCTTCAAAGTATTATTTTGATAGTTTTTTATTTTCATTATATATGTTCATCCTTCTCCGCCCCCCTGCCCCTCCCATTAGTGGTTATCGCCCGCCTCCCACCAGTCGGGCTGGCCCTCGTCCTCGCCTCCACTAGCGTCATCGCTAGGAATCTCGTCGCTGAGCCACCATCTCCCGTCCAACATTACGCTCAGATGGTGGCTTGATCCCGTCACTCGCTCGCTCGTAAGGGACACTATTTGAAAATTGTACTAAACTTCTATACTTAATTGTAGATTATTTTATCAACTGATGATGAATAGTATGATTTTCTTTGCCTAGTTAGTTGAACTAATCACATAACATTATCACAATATCATTGAATAAGAGCCTTGAAGTTGCATCAAGGATTTCCTTGACAATATGCATATTGGTCCATGAGGGATGTTTAGTTAAGTTGCATCCTCTGGTTTTTCTATTTATTTAAAATTTACACCGTAGGGATTTTTTGTTGTGATATTATGGTAAAACAAGAAAACTGCATCCCCTTATTGTGAGAAAAATGACATAATCGATGGCCTCAACTGGATTGCGACACTTGGATGAACTATAATGGATATATATTTTTTTTTTGTTTGTGTGCTCCGCATAATTTGATATCCTGGAATATCTTGGTTGAGACTTCTAAGAAAATGATTTATAACAAAAAAAATCTTGACAGTGCATTCTAGCCAATGATACATTTAGGAAAATAGAAAAATCTGTAGTATAAGGTGTTTACAAGGAGGTTTTCATCGAGTATGCAAGAGATAAATGCTAAAGATAAAAATAGTGCATAAGTTTGTATCCTTGGTTGATTCCACATAAAACTGTGTCATTATTCATAATAAAGTGACTTGCAATCTCTCTGAGTCTCTGACTCACCCAAATCCAATCTTAGTCATCAAAAGGTTCAACGATCACCGTATACCAGGGACGGAGCCAGCCATAAGGATTGGAGGGGGCAAAATTATGTTGGAGGGGGCGAAATAAGCTAGAATCACCAAAATTTACCAAATATAAGTGGAATTAGTAGTAGGATTATGAAGGAAATCAAAATCATAGGGGAGGCTTAGCCCCTGCTCGTCCCCCCTTCCTCTGTCCCTGCCGTATACGTCCCTAACAAATGCTTAACGGGTGCTACTGCTCATATACTCCCTCCATACATGTCTAGATACATACACTTTTAATCAAATTCAAGTCATCTAATTTAGAATACATGGAGAACTAATTAACATAGTATACAGTCCACACCAAGCCAATCAAGGCTACAGATACATCCATGTCCCACCAAGCCACACTCATTTGATCACCACTATCACTGGTGCGAAACGGTTCCCTTGTACTCTCATGTCAACAAATTATTCTATTATGTCTACCCATTACCCACAGTGTTTTTATATTTTTTTTAGATAAGGGGGTGCGGATCCCCGACCTCTACATTCAAAAGATGCACACAGTCATCACGGTGTTCTTATATATTGTTAGTTTTAGTTAATCCTCGAGAATGATCGGCCCTTTCCGTCACAAGAGCGAGAGGAGGACACCAGCGTTTCTCTCTGACCTAACTTCATTCTGCAGACAAGAAAGCTCGCATCATTGACTTGCGTTGCTGCTATTCTATGATCGCCCTCTAGTGACAACTCATCACTCTCCACATTGTCAAAATAACGAATGACAACTGTTTCAGATCAAGCCCTACGCGTACCAACTTTTAAATCACTTGTATCTTTTCGTTTTGATCTACGCACATGCTTTGTCTCATGTGGAATCAGCTACATGGGGTTGTTACTGTTTCCTCACCTAAACGCCACCACTGCATTAACGTGTCTCCACTTCCAACAAGAAATATAATACAGTAGTACTATGTTCGTCACACAAAGTACATGTTGTTTTAGATAATGATGACATACTATTCTTGAAAGTTATACTTTAAACATAATTCTCTATATAAACGTTTTTTGTCACGTAAAAATAATCATAAGTATGTTGACGAGGCACCATCAGTATGATGCTACGCATACAAAAACAAATAAACACACTGTATATATTTTAAAGGATGGCCAAATCATAAAGAATGCTCAATCTTTATTTTGTGGGTGCCAATCTTAAAATGTTTGACTAGCATAAGTTGAACGCTATGTGTTGAATCTTGTAATATGGATCAATTAGTTTCAACATCAGCACAATCTTAGAAATGAATATGTAATTATTTTGTTTCATATTTGTCCCCTGAAAGTTAAAAAGAGCACCATCCCCAAACGGTGGACAACAATTTCCAGAAAAGAATCCTATTATTCTTGTTAGAGCAACCACAAATTACAATGCATCAACCTTTAATAATAAATTAAGCAAAATTAAATAAGTAGCCAAGCGCTCGATCGTCCAACATTGGGCTCTTGTTGGCGACCCTAATGAACGCTCACACATGACTCCATCACGAAGAAAACACAACAATCGTTGAGGGACTTCTTTTGCGTCCGGCGTCCAAGATCGACAACCGTAACCGCCGATTGAGCAGGATTCTGGTTGTGGCAGCGTCAACCTACAAGCGTTGTATTGTGCTTGATCTTAGTAGCACAACCTAACAAGGAAAAGGAAGTGACTTCAATTTCACATGTCCAGTAATTAAATTCTCCATGGCCTAAATTCTTCAGTAAAATTTGATCGACAACGAAAGCACATATACATATTTTCAACTCCCTCTGTTTCTAACTATAAGATATTTTAGCTTTTTCACAGATTTATATGTATCCACTTTTATGAAAGACATGCTTTTTTAGTGCATATATTAACTATTTCAGTCTATATCTATATGTAGACATCTTGTAGTATTTAGGAACGGATGGAATTGTTACTATAAACAAGAAAGAAAAAAAAACCATGATCAATCATCTCTTATACACCTGCCAATATTTCCACTTGACCTGCGCTGCAAGACCACAATTATCCCGTGGAAAACGAACTGACGCCCCCGCCAATCGGAAGTGGACTGCTTCCCTCTCCCTCCCATCCAGTCACATCTCCGCGGGCCCCGCCGGCGTCCGTCCGCTGCCACCATCCTGCTGGCCGAGCCAGCCGCCATCCGCCAGCCGGTTGCGCCCTCCGTCACCACCTACCCGGCGACGCGCCGGCGATCCGTTCGCCATGCCCCCCTTTCCCGGCAGCAGCAGCAGCTCTATAATTCATTATTCTACCTCCTCCACGCGGCGGTCGCTGTCTCGTGAGTAACTCCGCTTCACTCCCTTCCTTCTCCGTCGCCATCGCTCCCTCCGCCCTATCCCCTCAAATAATGTCGCCTCTGACTCTGAACTCTGATACGACCGGGTGGTTAGTGAGCAGTTAGCACGCGCTGGCTGGTGACTACCTGGAGGCCGCGGCAGCCGCGAATCAGCCAGCCCTGTCTTCGTTCGTTCGCGCGCTGGAAGTCAGAGCAGAGCACGCCAGCCGCCTCTGCAGACGCGGCATCGGCCATGGAGGCGATCCGGCCAGAGAGTCATCCGATCACCAAGGTATGCGCCTGCCTCCTGTGATGCCGTACAGGTCGCTTGCAGCGGTGTCTCATTGCTCCTGCTCCATCCGATTTGAACCTGCTGTTCTTGTTCATCCCCTGTTCCGCTGCAGGATTCGAAAGCTTTCTTTTTTTTGTTCAAGCACAACCGAATAAGCATGCGAAAAGTTCTGAAACATTGAGGATTTCAGCTCTGAATTAGTCAAACATCTATCTATGTTCCGTTTTGTGTAAACTTGGCAAGATATTAGGAATTTTGAATAGATATTGGAAAGATTGTTTTGGGATTCTGTTTTTGTCGTTCTTGTGCTTGAATCAAGTAACTTAAAGTTTCGTGTTTGATCTAACATCGTCACAGTACACTAGAATTATTTGTCAGTCACTGTTCTATTGAGTCTAGTGGTTTTATTTTTATTAAAAAAATTTCCAGTGATTGGCTGCTTGTCAGTTCATCAGAAATCACGATACTTTTTTCTCACGTTTTAAATATCTAAACCATGTATTACAGATGGTAATGGAACCAATGACACTACTATGTTCGTCTGTCTCATTTTACTTCCAGTGAAGACAAAGGCATCATCTTTATGCTCAAGTTTAAAACTGTTCCTGTGCTTACTAATTAATTTCAAATTTCAGTATTAAAACTATTGTCAGACTGTTAACTTGTCCTACTGACGTAAATTTCCAAACGAAATAACTTGTTTTACTGACGTAAATTTTCCAAACAAAACCCGTGCAGGTGTCGAGTGAAAGAATGAACCCTCTGCTGAACGGATCAACCATTCCAGACGGCTGGTCTATAACATCTGAAGATTCACTGCTGTCCTTCAAGTCCAACTCCAGCACCGAGAGCTACTTTGAAGGGTCCGGAAGAGTGCTTTCACGATCCAATCGGCACGTTTCCGCCCCAAATGCGGAGAACAATTACATGGAGTACTTGGATTTGATGAAACTGGAAGTCGATGCGCAGCTTGATAAGCTCAAGGGGGATGTGACAGGTCTGGAGAACTACGCCTTACCGGACAGTGTTTACATAATTGGCACACACCTGGGCATGTCTCTTGATGTGATGCTGATCGAGATAGATGAAAGGTTCAATGCACTGAAGTTGCTGCTGGCCGTCGTGTTCCGGCAAGCTAGGGAGATGCTTGACCTGAGTAACCCGTCCGTTACTGATCTCCAGTGGGAGCATGAGATGCAATTAGAAATCATCAGCATTACCATCGGCGAGTGCATTTCTGGCTTACAAGAGGATCTAGAGAGGAAGCTATATGAGCAAATGTCTGTCACGAACACCATGAGTAAGAATTGGCAGGAAGCAGTGGCTCAATTTGCTGCAATGCGTGCAGACCTGGGTGCTCTTTCGAAGCTGTTGTGTCCTTCGGTACCAGAATCACATATTTCTCACAGTAAGAGTGAAGGTAGCAGGAGTAGTAGGTGGAAGTACAATATATTTGGAAAGAAAACTAAGGAGGATCAAGCTTCAGCCCGCACCGAGGGAAGTAAGAGTTTCAGGAAACAGAAGTCCATGGTTATCTCAGAGAAATCTGATTTCCGCCATTTGAATGGTATGACGAAGGAAGAAACAATAAGCTATTTTAAGTCTGAGATAAGCAAGTTGAAGAGAGTGCATGAATCAGCCTTGCTAGAAAAAACGGAAGAGCTCTTCAAATTGAAACGGGAGAAGGGTTCTCTTGCTCTTCAGAATGACGTGGAGTTTGAACCTTTGAGAAAGAAAATTCCACAGATCATCACTAGAATGGACAAAATCATTTCCAAGAATATAAAGGCGCCTGCACATTACGCAACTCACAATGAACTCGATGAAAAGTGTAGACAGGCGAGCAGAATTGATTCTTTATACTACGATAATCAGCAACTTAGAGGTTTGCTTGCAGATAATATGAAGGATGTTAAGGCATTATCATCTCAGCTATCTGAAACCAGTAGAGACGTGTCTCTTCAATTATCTTCAGAAGAAGAGCTCTTGAGGCAAATTGAGAAAAGTAAAGAAGAGTGGGAGGACCTCCGAATTGAAGGTGAGGTTAGGGATGGGCTATATCGTACTGTCACAAGGAGTTTACTTGATGATTCTATGAACGACATGCAGGAAGCTGCCCTGAGTTTTGATGCAAAACTGTATTCACTTGAAGCTGTGATCTCTGAAAAGGAGAAGGCGTTGTGTTTGTCGAATGAAGAAAATCTGAAGTTAAAGGAGAAGCTAGCTGAGCTAGAGAAAGACCGTTTGTTACAAGAACATAAGGAAGATCCAGAAATCATCAAGCAAGAGAGTGCCGAAATGGTTCTGCGTGATATTGAGGTCGAGCCTCAAGCATCACCAGGAAAATCACATGAGACTCCCAAGCAAGATCTGCAGTATGATGAATTTCTCAAACTGAACTGTTCAAGTATGGACTATGTTGGTGGTCTCACCAAGAATGGACAAGAAAAGAAATTGGAGTGCATTTTGGTATCTATCATGAAGTTGTCAAAGGAGTTTGTGGAGATTGAGCAAAAATTGTCAAAAGAAAGAACTGAAAGCAGGTCAGTCCATCTTGCTTTTAAAATAAAGATCCAATGCACATGTTATTTATTTAACTATTTTCATATTCATTCTCACCAACGTTTCATATATTATGCAAGAATGGTTTAAAACTCCTTATGCAATTTCTTGTGGAGACTTCAGATTTGACTATTGAAAATCCTAATCAGAACAATACATTTTGGGGATACACTTGATCATATCTTGACGCGGTTCTCATATATTTTAGATCAGAGGATTTGAGTGATCATTGCAGCCACATGGTCAAACAAGCTGTGGTACTAACAAAAGTAGGCCTCTGGTACAAACAAATGCTTGAAGCAAAGCGTTCTGAGATCCAAAAGGCTGAAGCTAAGGTATTCATTTGTTTATGCTGTCTATCTTCTGGGCTATATTGTCAAACACACTCTTTATTATTCATAAACGGTAGCCGTTGTGGAGAGTTCTCTATCTACAAATTGAGTAAAGATGAATACATGCATAACAACCAAAGGTTCATTTTTAGTTGAACTTCTATTTGCTTGCACTAACATCAAGGAACGGAGGGAGTATGATATATCATTATGAGCTTATTAATTTCTTACGGTGATTCAGGTTGTCATTTTGGGCAACAAGGTTAATGTACATTTGAGTCTTCTGGAGAAGATATATGTAACTCTTGATCACTACTCGCCCACACTGCAGAAACATCCGGGGGTAAGTACTGAAAGTCAACCCCGTAAGTGTCAATTGTTCTTATTTATGTCATGTATAGCTGCTGGGGTGCTTAACTTTTTGACAGCACGCTGCAAGTGTTGGTACTCCTAGAAGTTGTCTGCATTACAGTTGGCAAGAGTTTAGATGGCTGCGTACATGCATCTTTTGTTTATTTTCTTTGATAGTAAGAACGGCTAAAGTTTTAACATGGGTGCTCTGTGCGCAGTTGCTGGATGCTTTCTTGAAGACATGCAAGCTTGTCGCGGGTTTGAGAAGTAGACACGATGAAGACGAATCAGTATAGACGAGTGCAGATTGGTGAGATAGCCCACAGTAGAAATATGCAATCAAAACTGACAAGTAGTACAAACTTTATAACACTGAGTAGTGCAACCTGTCAGTATCATTGCTTTTGAAACCCCATTACAAATTTTCTTGCCTTTTTTTGCAGCTTTACTTCCTGATTTCAAAATTTGTAGGTTTCATCCACAATTCTACATGGATCATTAACACTAAACTTTGGCGTGTCACAAAAATGCAGGGTCTGGTTTTGCTCGAGTCTGGCATATGACCCAGGAGATGCTAGGTAGATGCAGCTGATGCGCGGGCTCATGTGCTCAATCCTGAACTCTCTAGATGTAGACCGAGAGCAATTGTTTTAGGTTTGATTTTTGTTATGTCTGTATTTCAAAGCGATTGAACTGGCGCTGATCTGCCGTTGTATATAGGTCTAGATAAGCACTTTCATCTGGATCTTGGATGGTTGAAGGTTGGGATTGTAGTAGCTGTTGCACATGGTGGTCATAATAGTCTGCTGTACAGAATGATTATGAGGTCCGTTTTGAATGTTGGAATGATTATGTGAGCCATTAGGTAGAGAATGGTGATGATTCTTGCTAATCTTGCACCATCTCATGCTGTAGACATCCGATCCATTCACTATTTGGGAACTTTCATATATAGATCAACCATTGCCTACATGATTTTGTATCCATCCTTTTTAGATGCGAAGGTCATTTTAAAATATTGTGTTTGCATGAGCTTGTCTATTTTTTGTTCTTTCTTCAATAAATTACGACACTTCAAAAATAAGCTCCATATCAAGCTGAAGAAATAAATTTAATATAGCAGTACAGAAGGCCACGTTTGTAACTCGATTTTTCTGCATTTTTCTTCCAGGATGATTGTTGAGCTAGTTGCAATACAGGGGATATGTTTTTGAGCCACATGACATCATTGGTACATCCAGTGCATCGTGGATCATAACAAACAAAACTGTATAGTTGGTGCCAATCTAACAAGATTAATGGTGAAGCTAGAAACAAACTTCTAAATTATAGATGCATGGATTACACAAAACATGAAAACCCGCAAGGGAGGCAGTGCTATGATCACTTAGTTGAGACAACATGCTCTATGACTGAACTTGGCTGGCTACAAGGTGGTCTCCTTCGATCGGCATGAGATGCGCAATTACCGCATTCCGCTTCTGGATTTTGAGCTGGAGATGGCCTCGATGATCCGGTACATCCATCGGTCAAGCATTCCTGTAGCATTCAAGGAAGACAAGTCGGTATCAGTCTGATGGAGGTGGAACTGTACACAAAATATCACTGTTTGCTCTTTAAGTCTGAATATAATGAGACATTATTGTTACTGAAGCCGATCCTAACAGCAGCATATGATAGAACCCAAATGTGAACTTCGAATTACTGTATTTTTGCGCTGACCAACAAACAATAAGAGAGGGTATGGAGGTAAACCTGTCATTGCAAATGTACCCCCAAGAACTGCACAAAGGCGGGTTATAAAATGTAGGAAGTTTCGTCTTTCTTCCTTGATGGTGACTGTGATTGGCGAGAGATCATATAGGAAGTAAACAGCTGCAGTAGGAAAAAGGATCAGTCCTGAAAAAAAAATGGAAGATAGCATACTTCTGGAGCAGGGTGAGGACAGGGTTACCTGGCCAGGATCGATCAGTCGGACGAATGGGAACAAAATACTCTGTCACAGAAAACTGATTTGTTGGCACCACTTTCTTTGAGAGGTACCTGTACTCTGTTGGAACAACCTGCATATCAATTGAATAACAGATGGTGACATTTCTTCACACAAAAGCAACTAGTCGCAGAGAATTTAAATTGGTAAAATCCCATCAGGGCTGCAGCCTGCAGATGACTGTTCGATGATCTGATGTACATACCCGGTTCAGTCAATCAACTTGATATACAGTCATAGGAAAGGGTATACCTATAGGGGAACACTTCCGTTTGGCATGCACTTTTTTTTGCATGATTATGTTCTCTTCAGCACGAGCCTTATCTATTATTGCCTCTAAATGTTGCAGCAAGCAACTTGCTATCTGAACATGATTGACTACAATGGAAAACTATCAAATGAATGGCAACTAACCTTGATATAATATTTGAATGTTCCACTTGCATCATGCAGTATCCTTGAATTATCATCAAGTGGATTGTGAACTCCAGGGTATTCTGGACCAAAGGACAGAGTATGGATAACATGACTAACGTTGACATGGCTTGACCCATCAAAAATCTGCATGCAACAGATGGATAATCATCATCCATAAGAAATGATCAGCTGAAAACTGTACTGGCACAGATTGAAGAATACTAGAGTATCCGCAGTTTTAGATGAACAACCTGATTTGCAACAAAAATGTTTAAACCATGCACCGATATATGGAAGTTACCAGCAACCCTCTGCACGTCCAACGCCCCATACACCTGCAGAAATGAAGGCATAAATTTCTTGACAACACCAACCCCAAATACTGTTAAGTAAAATGAACAAATACTGGTCAAGAAATACTTACTCGGCATCCTTCACCATTTCCTATTGCGAGTTTGACACTCTTAACCATTTTCTCTGCATCTTCGTTGAAGGTGTGCTCAGGCTTCTTTTCTTCAACAGGATGCTCATGACCTTTGTCTGATTTAAACTTAACACATGAGCATATTACACGCGGAAGAAGCACCAATAAAATCTTACAACAAGCTAAGTTTGCAGAAGGAAAAAAAAACAGCTACCATATTGAGAATGCAATAAAACCTGGGACATACTTATTAATTAATCTGTGAACGCAATTAGCTTTGATATTTTTATACAAAACCTAGAAGAATAGAAAAGTAAGCTGCCAAGATGCGACTACCAAATAAATGACTCAGTTGACTGCTGACTTTGGCCTGTCATCTGAAACTACAGAAGATGCCTAGTTTCACCAATGCCAAACTTTCACTTAAGACAGATTTTAAAAGAGAAAGTAAAATGAATAGCTCATTGAAGCAATAATTTCTGTATATATGTTGATACATCTTTCCACTACCTAGTCATGTATACAGTATACAGTACAGTGCATGTCCATAATAACCATATTGAGAGATAACATTTCTGACTAAAAAACATATCGCCTATGGTACCACCAATTTAATTACTGGGGTGTCTTACTAAACAAGACTGGAGAGTAATAGTGTTTGGTTCTGTTTCAATTATATATAAAATTAAAATTACAACCCAAAGGTAACAGCAAATAACCATTAGTAGCAGATATGATTTTTATGAAGTGACCAAATCAAGAAAAGGATACACAAAATATGGATTGTAAAGGAGATTCTTCTGTATGAAAACTTAGTAGTAGTGTTATGTTTAGTTTTCCTATAATCGAGGAAGCAGAATATACCATGATCATGAGTTCCATGCTCCTTTTCAACCAGATCAGACAAGTACTCAGTACCGATGATGTGGCCATACTTATCCAAGCGAAGCTGCATATGGCAGATGTAAAATATTATTAGACATGACATACATATACTGAACAGTTAAATTATGGACCATTTAAAAACTGAAACTTTACTGAGAAATACTTTCTGGAAGTATGAACACATTGGCAGCAAAGAAAAAGACACAACCACAGCTACAAGTGCATGTTTTCTGCACGGTTTTTTAGGCAGTAAGGCATTCTATACTGTACTGTATACTGGAGGAGGAGGAGGAGGAGGAGGAGGAGGAGGAGGAGGAGGAGGATGTAGCTCGGTTGCCATTTGTACTTCCCGGCTTTTCTGCAACCTACACTATATAATCTAATATAATAACTGGCCACTACCTAAGGATATATGCCTGCTTCATGGATGGTATGGAAGTTCATTTACATAATGTTTCTCCATTACAAGCGATAAAGATAATTATATTAGTGCAGCTACTGTCATATTAGAACATACAAGGATCTGATCATGCATTGAACGTAACAAACTTTTTGACATCAGACGATACCTTC
Source organism: Poa annua (assembly GCA_026929855.1). Classification (NCBI taxonomy): domain Eukaryota; kingdom Viridiplantae; phylum Streptophyta; class Magnoliopsida; order Poales; family Poaceae; genus Poa; species Poa annua. The sequence goes on from CM049427.1 coordinate 16,358,868, forward strand.
CAAATATTTGTATGCAAGTCAACCTCATGTTTGCCAGACATGTCGATTGCATCCACACTCAAGACTGAATGACAACAGAAGACAATGAATATATATCAAAAGCATGAACAGTATGCAAAATAATGTCCAAACAGAACCTTGTATCGTAATGATACTGGAAATGTATTTGATAAAAAACTGACCTTCGCATGGTAAAGAAGGAAATGATACATTTATATGAATTGGCAGAGTTTCTCCTCGTTTAAGATCTACAGACATCTGCACACATTACAAAAACTTGAGAACGGTTCATGATCGTGAAGTGGGCAGTCAAAACAAAGCATATAAAAGCACCACCCCCAAGTAGGTTTTCCATGGCTTGTAAAAACTACTCCCTTGTTCCAAAGTATAAGATTTCCAGCGTTTCTGTGTGTCTATTCACTCATTTGAGTAATTCAGTCTGTATTTAGTCCATGTAGAATATACAAAACATATTATAATTCGGAACGAAGGGACTAGTAGATATTTACAACACGGCACACAATTTTATATAAATGTAACTGATTGTTCTGTTTCATACACATAATTTTTTCATCATGCAAATTGTTTGGACAGGTTGGTTTTGTATGTTGAAGCGAATGAACCTAAACAGGACATTATTAATTTCTATCGCCTGCAGGCATACACAAACTCTAATCATAGAAGTTGTGGAAGAATGAACAGAACAACATGGGCACTGTACTATGCTAGTCATACAAGAAAATGCGGCGAGAACGAGCCATACATACCTGATGCATCGTGTAGGTTGTAAGATAAAAGGTGAGCTCATGCGCAAACAGCGTAACCATTATAATCAGCCCGATGATCGTCACTGTCAAATACACCAACAAAAGGTGTAAAATAAACATACATCCCAAACATATAAGCATCCATCAGAGATAGAAGGTTCCCGAAGATCTATCTATCTACGTACCTATAGCACCGGAGTAAGTCTTCTTCAACAAGTGGTCTTCCGCGTGCGGGAACGCATTAAAGTTCTTCAGAGACGGTATCCTCCCCATCTTCGCAGCCTGGCACAAAACATATCATCAGCCTCGTCAGATACCACAGCCAAGTGTTTGCACATATAATCAAGCCCAAGTCCTCCCACAGCTAAGATTTGGCAGGAATTCTACATAAATAAACGACAATTCCTCCCACAGGAACAGCAGGCCAGTACAGAATTCTCCCTGCGCCGTGTTCAGCGGAGCGGGGTCTAGAACTCCGCAGAGGGCGCGAGGGAAAAAAAGGTAAGCTTTGTTGGATTCGAGCCGGCCGCGACGCCGACCCTCCCCCAGATCGGACGGAAGGCGGAACTTTTGCTCACCGGGAACCGGGACCGGGAGGAAGCGGGGTCCTACCGGCGCTCTCGGCGGCTGTGGATCTCACGGCCGGCGATCTTGTCGCCTCAGGAAGGACACCGTGCCGAGGCCGGAGGCGGAAGGCGGAGACGGAGACGGAGCAGGCGGTCGGAGACACGAGAACCGAAACCCAACGACCCGAAACTAGTATCTGCTCCGCTAGCGTGACGGACATGGTCCGCTGCCAGGTGGGGCCCTATGGGCCGGACAGCCCGGCCCAGTGGGCCGCCTGTCGTGTCTAGCTTGAATACGAATCGGGCTTAGCTCAGCAGCACACTGCCACACTTCTTCTCTGACGCCGCCGGCCACACCTCACCCTTTCCGGCTGCCGCTCGCCGCCGCTTTCGACCTGCCCGCCCCACTGGGTGCTGCAGGGTACGCGACCGGGCTCGTTCCGTACCATCTCTTTGCCGCCCTAGATCCGTCTCTGCTCCCACCATCCCCGATGCTTCGACTTAGCTAGCCTCGTCTGATTCATTCACATCCGTATTTTCGGAGCTCGCGCGAACAGGTTCAGCGCGATGGAAGGGGACGCCACCGAGACGGAAGGGGAGGAGGCGCCGCGCTGCGTCGGCTGCGGCCGCCGCGTGAAGACCCTCTTCGTGCAGTACTCTCCGGGCAACATCCGTCTGATGAAATGCGTAAGAGGGCGTCTGTCTGTTGTATGCGTAATCCTCTTAGCTAGGCTTGTGCTTGCGAGTTGCGACCGCGTTTTGAACTCTGGATGATGCTGTTTGAGTGCAGGACAACTGCAAGGCTGTCGCTGATCCCTACATCGAGTGCGAGTTCATGGTATGTTGGCCCCAGTGATATACTTATGACTTTGAATTTCTGATGATATACATGTGTGGATCGACCACGCCTTTCTGTATGTCCAGCATGCATGATACACTGTGTCAGGCCTTAATTAGCTTCTTTTCTTCGTACACCCCTGTAGATTATCTTGATCGATTTGATTCTGCACAAGACCAGGGCGTACCGTCACCTGCTGTTCAATAAGCTGCACATTGGTTCGTCTCTTAATAAGGTTCGAACCATACCATGATACAAAACCTCACTCAAGTGGTATTCTGCATTTTCAAACACCTTAAGGTGACTCAGCTGGTCCAATGGTCGGTGCCACGTTATTTTTGTAGGTCTTTTGATGCTAATGCTCTTGACATGCCTAAGTTTTCATGAGATGTCCCTTAGCGATTCTGTAGTAATCTACTAGCACTGGTAGTTAAATTGTTTGGTTTAGACAGTGTCCACTCCATGTGAAATTGTGGAAAATACTGAATTGTTGCGGATAAACCGCTTTTCCTTAATATCTAAAGTACTTGATTCGCCATGTCTATATTTCTCGTTTTACTCAAGCAACAAAGAGTGGTAACAAATAGCACCTATGAGTCATGATACATGGAAATTTATTATCCAGTTTTACCATTTACTTCCTGCTGCCTATGAGTCATGATACATGGGAATTTGAAGCTTCGTCTCAGATCTGCCTGTATTTTTATGCCTTGACATACCATCCAAAAAGGGCATACATGAGGCATTGCCTGGATAATATAGTTGTCTATTCGTGATTCATCCAGGTCAGTGGCGGGCACAGCATCTTGTCAATGGGTATTCAAAATAAAAAAAATTACAAAGAAAAGTAGAAAAACAATGAGGCAACGAGTGTTTGAACCTAAGACCTAGTAATGCACATTCGGATACACTAACCAGCTACACAACAACATACTTCCATACACAAATGGATTGTTTTCTATACGGTGTAAATCTAATTTGATAGCCATATCATTTGACTCGAAATGTTTGTCAAATTTTTTGGGTATTCACCTGCATACCCATGAATACATGTGTGCCCGCCCCTGATCCAGGTTTGAACTACATATTTGGGACTCATGTTTTAATATTTTCCGATGTCCTCTACTTGTTCTACTCACAATGTCTTGCTTGTCTTCAAGAACTTATTCTCTTTTTTTCTTTTCTTATATGCCTGATTGCGGTTTTCTTTAATATCTGAAGTACTTGATTCGCCATGTCTATTTTTCTCGTTTTACTCAAGCAACAAAGAGTGGTAACAAATAGCACCATCCATTTTTACCATTTACTTCCTTCTGCCTATGAGTCAAGATACATGGGAATTTGAAGGTTTGTCTCAGATCTGCCTGTTTTTCGTCTTGTGACACCTTCAGCCTTGTATTTTTATGCCTTGACATACCATCCAACAAGAGCATACATGAGTTATTGCCTGGATAATATAGTTGTCTATTCGTGATTCATCCAAGTTTGAACTGCATATTTGGGTCTCATGTTTTAATATTTTCTGCTGTCCTGTACTTGTTCTACTAACAATGTCTTGCTTGTCTTCAAGAACTTATACTTATTCTCTGGTTAAGTCCAGTTTTTTCTTCTTATATGCCTGATTGCGGTTTTGCTTGCAGGGAATACTGTACCAGTCCATTCTGGTGCATATTGTTCTTGACGCTTGTATCCATTTGGTTTATAATATCTTAGTTTCAGTTTTGGTTGTTTCAAATATTTAACTTAACCAGCCCATAACTATGGAAGTCAGAATATTGGTTTCAAAAGGCAAGAAAGCTGATAGGAATTCTTCCGCAAGCACGTTGTTGACAATTTTCAATTGCAGCGAGGTGATTATAAAAGCTGTCTGCATTCAAATAATCTGATGTTTGTGCTTCTCGTTACCTAAACACTGTGTCAATGTTCTGCTGCTCTTCAGGTTCTGGGTGATGCATTGTTAGGGAACATCATATTTATGGCCATATTACTTCTGGGTGTACGATTTATTCTCAAACTATCTTTTGATATTACGAGGTATCATCATATACTTCTATAACCTTATAAAAATACATCTGTATATCTGGTGGAGTATTTTAGCTATCATGAGAAAATTCCTGGACATACACCTATTCTATCATTGTTTTTGAAGTGTTCTCAGTTGGATTTATCATTTCTATATCCAGTATAATTTCTGTAACAGTACATTTGTCTTAGAAGATGCTGAAATCATATTAGAGTTTCACGTTTGAGTTATACCTGGCTGACAGTTATATTTTCGATTATGCAGGTATAGAGATGTTTTGTTAGCTGTCATCATTTCAAGCTACTTCAAGTTATTTCTTCTGACATTGATGGTATGGAAGAATCAAATGGGAAGGATTTTCTGTGAATTCATATGCCAATTATTTGATATCTAGTTGATTATCTCATTTGCAGGTATGGGAGTTTCCATCATCCGCTATATTCATTGTTGAAATATTTGTGCTGTCATCAAATGTTGTCGCCCTGAGAGGTAAGCACTGCACATTTCTTCCATGATTATTTTTCCATGGGAAAATTGGTTATTTACCCAAAAGTTGAGCAACCTTAGAGTTTTTTTCCTTGCTATTAGTATTCGTCTCCATCAATAAGTGTCATGGCTGTTGAACACAAATCGACGTCTAAATAAATCTAAATATGCCAGGTATCGTAGATAATTATGACATAGCTGTGTGTGTAGCATCGACTGGTACAGAATTGCAGTTTCCCTACTAGTCCTGTAGTATTCAAGCATTCATAAGATGGTTGTGTGAATGGTCACAATCTCTTGTGATTGGACCAGACAGAGGCTTCAATCTCTGCACCAAATGATTGAACGTCCTTCCGCTGACGCACCAAATGATTGAACCCAAACCTGTAGTTCATTAACCAATTGCAATTCTGTGAGACTGAACGTCCTGGTTCCTTTGTGCAGTCATTACGCGGTTCCCGAAAGCCCATTGTGTGGGAGTATGCTTCGCGGCACACACAGCGAAACACTTAACTGAGCGGTGGCTCCTGCGGGCACCGTGAACATGGTTTCATCAGGACTGACCGCCATCCCACTCCAAGGTAAGGTAGCCCTAGATGGACTCTGTTCCACTCCATGTAGGCATACTGTGCAGCGTTCATGATGCGGGCTGTACTGCAGCGGAGCGTATCTAACCGTTTTCGTTCAACTGATCGACCGTCCTTTGCAGTGTCCGCGCGAGTTGCTCCACTCTGGGCTATTGCCTGAACTGGATATCAGGGGGCTCTGGGCATGTCCTGTTGGCCGTTGTACTGAGGCCGGAACTGCGATGATATGTGTGGCTGGTCTTATGACGCCTGCTAAGCTGTAGGCTGGTAGCTATTTCCCCTGTTCACGGAAGTGCGTCAGCGGAAGGGCCACTCTACCTCCTTACCACACGTGTGCAAAATCCAGCAAAATTCAGGGTGTCTCGGTGTCTCCTCCCCCCTTCTTTTTTCTAGATTAGGTTTGTCATACGTTGTAAAAAAAAGAGCTTCGGACGGACGAGCTGTATATTTGAGCTTGAGCCGCGGTTTGAAGAATGCACGAACTTACCATGCTAGCATATACTACTACGACTAGTAAAATGCCCGTGCGTTGCTACGGGCTGATAAACCAATTTGATGTTTAACTTTTCATTGGTCATTTCCAACTTATTGACATATTTTGTTTGGAATGATAAGAGCTAAATATGCAACTACATGCGGCACCTAGTAAATAATCATTTGTATTCGACCAATCTAACGGCAACAAAGACTGTCCACTTCTAGGTTGAAAAGCTAACGCCATCCTCAACAAACATAAGTTGAGATACCTAAACATCATAAGAAAAACAGAATATTGAAGGATTAGTGCAACTACAACCGCTTCACCATTTCAATCCATGCCAAACTACACATTACAAACCTAATCAAAGGCTCAAAGAGTGCACACTTATAACAGTCAAGGCGCTGTTGGATCCATTGTCATACAAAAACTCAATTCTTGATGATCAGCTTCAACAACCGAAAATCAATACCTAGGTCTCTATACTTATCTACTCGTCATCAGTTTTGGATTTCTTCTTTTTCTTCTTCCCTTCAGTGCCCATCTTAGGCTGAACAGACTTAGAAGCGTCACGGTTCTTCTTTTTCCTCTTGGGGGTTTCATCTTTGCCGTTGGCCAGCATTTCTTCATCCTCATCAAGCTGGTGCTTTTCTTTCTTCTTCTTATCAGTTTCAGGCTCAGCTTCAGCCACACCATTGTCAACCTCCACTGCATCACCATTAGCCTCAGCCTTAAGACTTCTTTTTCTTACTTTTCTTGACAAATGCATCACCATTCTCTTTGCATGTAAAGGAACTTTTGCTCATGGTGTCAAGCCAACAATTTAATGTGGATTGAAAAATATGACCTAGCATTAAGCTACTGAGACTAACGAAAAAACAGTTCATAACATCAAGATTCTTACGTGGTGCGAAACCATTGTCATAAAATTCTAGTCTCTCCTCAACGTGTTCACACAGCCTCTCACCAAAAATGTTGCTACTCATATCTGGAGTAAATAAAACAATGAGAAAAACAATCAGCAAAGGGAATCAGAATGTGTAACATGTGCAAACAAAGTCCTTCAACTAAACTGAATAGCAGTCAATGCGGGAAGCAATGGAACATTTGTTGGCCAGGTACCGTGTCATTCTTCCCTTGTTCTTGGTTGGTGCACGACCAATAAAAGATGAGTGGAATATCACACCATACTTTGGTGTGTTTCCACTGTTTTCAGAGCTTTGTAGTAAAAATTAGAAATTAATCGAAAGATTTCAGAAGCACAAAGGACAAAGTAGTAGATGTGCAAAACTTTATTAGAAGAACAATTAACAAATGAGAGGGTAGTTTGAAAATAAGGTGTTGTGAAATAAGCGGTACAAGTGTCCAGTACCCGATCAGAGCCTTTCAGCACCTAGATTTTGCAAGATTTGAAAGACTGCCAACATGAGAGATCAACCAAGCACCAACCATTTTCATTAGTCTCTGGTTCTACAAATATAGTAGTAGCAGGAGATATAATAATGCAGAAAGCACGCCAAAACGCAACAAAACAAAATCCACGTCGATCGTGAACGAACACCTCCACCGGCCGGGAATAATCTGTTATTATCAGTACACATCTTTCTCGGAGGCGAGCCATAGGGGGCACATGCGCCTGTTATGACTGCAAAATCATAATAATACTATACCTCCGATTTTGCGTTGAGGGGTGAGGTGTCAGCCTTGGCCGCTTGGGCGGTTTCGCCATCGACTTGTGTGGTGTGTGGCCTCGAGGCCGGCGTGGTGTGTTGCGTTGTTGTATCCGGTTTTCAGCCAGTTTTCCTTATAAAGTGGCCAATTCACTTCTATATACATGAAAAGGCAAGCCTTCTGGCTGGTTAAAAAAACATTAGTTGATAGAAGATAAGTACATGAGAAGATAATCAAAGGTTTGAACTTCCGTGTATTTTTTAATAAAAGGGCTAGAACTTGCTCATCTAACCTTCATTGAGCAACAACCAAATGCTAAATGAAAACTTACTCTTCAAAGTTGGTCAACTATGTCATGAGTGCTGAGTGCTGACGGAACCATGTCGAACACATCTCAAAATGAATTTTAAGTGAAATAGATGACTAATCTTTCTGAAAACAAGTGAACAAACTCGGAAGAGGATTATTACTGTGAAGAGGAGAAGCGATTCAGTGACTTGGAGCACCTGCTGGACAAGGACGGCCTTGACCAGAGTCCGCTTGGAGAATTGGTGTCATCTTCGACAGTACATCACAGGTCCAGAAAAAACAGCGCATCAAGTGGCAGCACCTGGAAAAAAAAGGACCATTAAATCCATCACAAAGCATGCAACTTACTGATTGTGTTGAGTGCCGAGATAGTTACATGGTGCTTTGGAATCACCATGCGCTCCAAGCAATGGTGGCTCATGATGCGCCATTTGTACTTCAATGTATTCAGAAGAACATCAAAGAATCTATTAGGAGATACGCCTCTCACGCACTATTGAGGGCCTGCTGCAATTGATCAAATGCTGCTGGATGGATCCTGCTGGTGGCAGCATTGAAATTGCATTCCAGTGGTGAGCTGCACATGCTTTCAAGTTCTTCTTAGCATGTTCTCTAGCGAAGTTAAACTCAATTTTGAAATCTACACAAAAAATGAATATTTTTTGCTCAAAATTTGAAACTAAGCAGAAATAAAATGTATAGAAGAATTACAATCAGTAGGACAGCCTGTGTACTGCATTTGTCAAAATCAATGTATCCTCTATCTGTAGTAGTACTTAACTGAACATTGGCCTTCCCTGAATTAACCCTCCAGAACATAGTACACAAGCTGGGTCTTTTCCATCAGGCTCAAGGATAAGTGCTGGCCTTCCCAAGAACGTCATGATGCAGCTCCAAGCTCGACGTCTGCATCTGATTCTATAGCGTTGCACAAACCCAGCATCGACCTGGTCGGTGCATGCGTGGCCGCGGTAGGCTGTCCATTGCGCAGTCACCGTCAATAAGGTCGCCGTCCAGCTCCATGAAAGATGTAGATGGTTGGAACTTGGGAGGAGGCTGGAGGCGCCGTTGTTCTATTAGAGTTTAGGTGAGGACACCTCCATTCCCAAGAAAAGAAAAACATCCACATCAACTGAAAAAAATAAAGGGATGCTAAAATATATCTGGTACAGCTAAGCGAGACCTGTAGGAGTGGAAGGACCGAAGGACAACAACACCTCCTTGCGACCTTGCTGGTGCAGAGTAGAAGGTGGAAGACGGTGTTGGGGAGAGGGGAGTCTCCAAGTGACAACGACTGGGCCGCGTGCTCGCTCGAGTTGCGGGTCACTGCCAATCTCCAATCCTCTACAATGTCGCGGGGTGAGCAAGGATAGCCCTGCAGCACGGCTATGGCAAGCGTGGCGACCTGGCTGCACCTTCACAGCAGAGGGCGACCATGGAAGCAGTGCGCATCATGGATTCCGAACCCCTCCTCGCCCGCGACCGCCTCCAGCTTCCTCCTCGCGGAGAGGATGGGTTCCAGGCGGCGGGGGAATCGTGGAGCAGAGGCACGGAGGCATACAGAGTGGAAGCTAGGCGGCGCGGCGTGACGCTCCGCCGGCCGACGGCTGGAGATGGGGTGGGCGGCGGCTGGGCGGTGCGGTAGGTTGGTTGGAGGGGATTGGTCGCTGTCTGTTGTGAAGTGGTACCAAGGGCTCGAATGCAAAACTTCCAACTTCATGTTTGGACTGCGGATTGATTTCACGTTTTGTGAAGGGCTAAATTGCAAAACACGATGACATACCGGACACCTTAAGCCATATTATATAGTAGAGATTTTGCCGCGTCTTTTCGAGCTCTGTAGCAATGTGTAGTAAAGCTTAACCTACATTGCGCAAGCAACGGACACTTGTTGACCGGCACCGTGCGGCCCCAACGCCCCATGAAGACGCTAGGGTGTACTGCTGCCATTGTTGTGGACGATGCAGCGGCTAACATAACACAGCAACAGCAGGTGTGATCAAGACTGCAACGGCGGTTTTCACCTGGGGACACCGTGAACATGGTTTCATTAGGAAGATGGAAAACCTGCAGCTGAATTTCGCCTTTATTTATTACTCCCTCCATTTCTGAATATAGGGTATATAGTTTTCTGCATGGATATTAAGACATGTGTATTTTGTACGTAATGGTTTTTTTTTCTAAAAATAATAGCGAGAGATGAGTTCTTAATAGGCACAAAATAAATATAATCCGTTAATTTTTGATGGGTTAAATTATTCATAAATAGCAAATACACCTTATATTATGGATTTTTCTTTACGCCTTATATAAAGAAACGGAGGGGGTATTGAGAAGTTGATTTACGCATTCCTTGAGCACTGAATTGATAGTCTTTTGAGTTTCATCCACCGATCAATTTTAACCCCAAGTCGATCGGGAACTGGATAACAGTCCCGTGAGTTGTCTTGTAATATCATGAGCTGCTGAGCACGGGCTAACAGTCTAAGACAAGAGACAACACTCATTGGATTTGTCCAGCGACCTAGTTTATCATCCATGGTTGCTCCGTGTAATCAGGTCAAAACTAGTCTTTCGAATGCCGGTTCATTATCTCTTCGAAGACTTGTCTCCTGGTTCATCATACACATGAAGCACGATCAAGTAGATAGGGGACAACAGACACCACCGCTCAATTAACAAGTGTGGCTGGCGCTCGTACGTGCGCATGCACTTGTTTGTTTCTCCTTCTCATATTATTGTCCTACAATCTGGCCAAAGAAAATTTAAAACCAAAGAAAGTTAGTGCCCGATTCTTTGACCCGTACGTGCACACTTTTGACTCAAGTACAATAGTCATGGGCTTGGATGCCACACCAATCTACAATACTGTTGGTGAACCTACTCAACCAACCATCTCCTAAAGTAGTTAGCTTGTTTTTTAGGCGAGCTAATAAATAGGAGTAGCAATTTTGGCAGCCTTTAGTGACTTATCGTACGCTCCATAGTTGCATGGATGAGTAGTCACCGATCATATCTTGATACAAAATGGATAGGAAAATCTTAACCCATAACTTTCTCAAAAGGCTTAGACATTTTCCCCAAAAAAGTAAGGCCCTTCTTGTGTCTAGCTTTCTTATCCCCTGCCAGTGTTGTCATTCAGCCATCTCCCAAAAAAATGGTGTTACACAACAGGAATGTGACTTCTTAGATCAAGGTAGAGCAATGGATGAGTTCTTGTCTACTGCTTAAATGGTAATAAGTAATCTTTTCTTTTTGCTATTAAGTAAGAGGAAATTTCACTAACCATGAACTGCACACCTCTTGCTCTTGGCCATCAAATTACATGATGGATGGCCATTATTAATTGCATAGTACACAATGCGACCTTTGCTTCGAAGAGTCGCTCTTCCTAGTGTATGATTGCATTATTTGCACCGGAATATACACAATCTTAATAACAAGATAGGTCATACCATGCATATTGTAGAGCCATGATGGACTCTAGCTATCCTTGCAGGATCCATTGAAATTTGGGGACCACTTTACGGGTACATATATGAATTGGTAGTCCGTATAGAAAAGGCTAGACCAAGAAGTACAATTAGATCTTAGGCTGTGTCTGATTTTAGGCAAATTAACTTAGCCGATAATATTGGCAAGAAAACAAACTAATGGGCAATGTGGCATGGTGATGTCCAAAAAAAATTCAAGCCATTCAAACAAGGGCCCAGTTTTGGCCATGGCGAAAGGCAAACTGGTAAGGTATTGTGGTAATGAATCAAGCATGGTATTGTGGTAATGAATCAAACATAACCATGTTTAAAAGTGAAAAGCGGTGAAGCACACATGTTTATGTCCGTAACAAAAATAATTTTTATAGTGGTACTCCATAGCAAAAGGTTGATGGAAAGAGAAAATTAGGAAAATATGGCTTCACATGCTAGAAAGCCAAGCAAGGAAACACGGTGGTCACATTTAGAACTTTTATTGTGAGTGTAAGTCTGTAGCACGCCGGCCATTTACTTATCTCTCGCGAAATATGTCATGTATGCCTCTAAATCCTTAATTAGCTAGGTTGAACAACACATACCAGAGTAGCACAATTTCATATTAGTCAAAACAATAGAATTTTAATATGAGCGGAACAATTGATTAATGGAATTTTCTTGGTAGATATTTAACTGTTTATCATATCCTCTAGCTTGGACTCTCTACTTTTGAGCCAGTGAGGTCGATATGAATGTAGGCTCCTACATACACACCTTTGTGTTCTGTATTGTTGTATAGGGATAGTGATTTGACGACCTAACACTACACGAAACACCAAACTTTCGCTAGTGTAAGTTTTTGTTCAGCTTTTACTTTCGCATGATATGGCTAATCTTGACATGAAAAAACATATTTAATCAGATTCCTAGCTTTGTTAATGATAAAAAAAGGGTTAAGGCAAAGAGGTGTGTTAGGAAAGGCGACGTGAAAGGCATCAACAAATTTACTCGCACACGTAGGAGATGTGACAACTTGATATGCTAGAAAGCCAAGGAGGCGACAAAACGTGATCAAGTTCAGAGCTTTTTGTTGGGAGCTGCAGCACACTACCAACCATCTCTAATTATCGCCCACGATAGTGCATGCCTCTCAAATCCTTAATTAGGCCGAACACTACGCACCAAATCAGCTTGATTTTCTCATTAGTCATCACGAGAATTTTCTGTAGTACCACACCAATTATTCACGGGCATGCTTGATAGTTATGTATCATCTCATCTAGTATTGACATCCATTTTTGAGCTAGTGTGGCAGCTATATGAATAGACTCCTAGATAGACACCTTGCTCTGCTGCATTATGGTTACAATGACATAGATTTGACGCCCTAACGATGGCAATCATGCATGTCGTATTACTTGCTTTCATCCTGATGCGTTTGGGCACAGTCGATCCTAAGGTTCCATTTTTTTAGAATTAAGGGATCCTAAGGTTCCATGGGGGGGCTTTTGGCCCAACACTGTCATGAGGACACTATTCACGTATCGTCGGTCTACCCGGTCCGGCTCAGAACCAGGTCGATATGATACCATCTTCCTCTCGTACGTGGGGAATCTAGTAAGCTTAAGAGTTCCTGGATAATAATCAACATCAGATTTGTGATTTCTCTTTCTCCACACATGCATCACTCGATGGTTCGTGAGAACAACACTAGCGACTTTGAGGTATTATTCGTGTAGATGCGAGAGCACCAAGAATTGCACGGTTTTAGCCCGATTTGTACGAACCGGTCGCATGTATTTATGTATGAACCGGTCGCTCGATATGCATTCACTTAATTTTTCTTTCACCTCGTATTATATTCTCATACTTGTAGACTGTAGTTGTGTTTGAAGTATGTCACACTAATGATCATGTGGAACAGAGTGTCCAAATCATGCATGTAACATATCAGCTAGACCGAGACACACATTTTTGTCCAAAAAATGATATATGAGCACAAGGAACCTAGTGTCGGTTAATTGAAGAAGCGACTTTGCCTCGGCAAAAAAAAATTGACTGCCGGCATGCATTTATCAAATCAAAGGGCATCTGCTAGTGTAGTCACATTTTGCATATCAGACCGTCGTTATCAAATTTCAGTAGTATATTCAAATTTAGACACAACCTCAAACTGAAACTCTGACCACCAATTTATGTAAATACCGGATTTATGATATTAAGTTTATTTAACAACATCGTCAATGGTCTTAATAATTTATAGTTGATCCAAATCCTTAAACGACTTACGTTTACCTGAGATGGATTTGTAGTGTTTTATTGAGTTTTTAGACTTTAGTAATGATATTCTCACATGAAGTGGGTCATCACATTCGTTAGGAAACTCATGCGGATTTTGATATTGTAAGTCACTAAAACATGGTCGCAGGGAGCTAGCACGGTGGCTTGGTCGCATGGATCTCAATTTCTGGTGCGAATCCAAAATGCTTCTTTACAAAAATAAAGTAAACTCAGGAAATCTCATACCCTCTGATCTACCAGTGGACCAAATCTCATAATAAAGAGGTTTTTATAAATTGGCGTACCGAAGGACCATGAATTCATGTCAATGAGATCACCCAAGTCCATATAAGAACCAAGGGTTCCCTAGCTAGGATAACCATGTGTTTCTCATTTTACTTCTTCACCTGGAAATTATGTAGTAGCACTTCGTGCATTGTTTGTTGTGTATCCACATGAATGGTTTTATTTGATAGTATGGGCATGGAAGACATTAGGAATTGCAAATGAATCACCAGGATTACAATGTCCACTCTTTGGGTTCATCAGACGCCCTGAACTCTTGCTATATTAGCGAGCCAGCTGCAACATATGTCGTTCTTTGAAGAGACCAGTAGCTCGTAATGTTTGTATACTGCTAGTATTTCATAATGTTTGATCCAAGTGGGAGTTGTGGATCGTAACATTGTGCGCACGAGTGCGGAGGTGCATGGTAATGTGGATCGCCATTTCTTCTGCAAACGGAAACATCTTTATTTGTTTTCTTCTTTGTTTTGAAAAAAAAGTCCGCAGTCGAGGCACTAGGAGAACGCTGCTTCTGATATATGGTTGCTCATGACGTAGCTGTTGTACAAGACAAAGGTTCTCCTGTTCTTATTTTGTGCTCCGGTCAATTTTGTTTGCTTGTCCCCAAAATATATCTAACAAGAGCACAGGCGTAAATCGAATCCCCACACAGAGATCAACCAGGATGACTTGGCTGATTGATTCCAGCCATGAGCAGGGGAGATCCCAAATTCCCAAGTTAACCGAGCAGCACACATCGACTTTCCTAGCGACAGTTCACTGTTCATTCAGGGCTGTATTATGCACCACTAACGTGACAAGTAACGAGAGGCGCACTTGGCTAATCTCTACTATATAATATGTCTTACCGTGTCCATGGTACGTCGTGGTATTTTTGCATTTTAACCCCTTAGCTTTTAACTAATCAACCCGCTTGCATTTTAACCCCTCAGCTTTTAGCTAATCAACCCGCCGTCCCCGTATTAGAAAACGGTCAACGCGTCTTCCACCCCCAAATCCTTCAACGGAGGAGCGGAGGAGTTCCAGCGGCGGAGCTCTAGGTCACGTAGCCTCCAGTCGCGCGCGCCGCCAAAATTAAGCTGACCCATCCTTCTCTCTCGCAAGAATCCCATGTCGCACACCAGCCGGGAGGCTGCACATGACCCTCCCTCTCCCCTTGCTGAGGCCGGATGGGTGAACATCCTCACGGGCACGATGTTGCGGCCCACGGAAGCAAGCGGCCTCGCCGTGTTCCTCGCCGACGAGCAAGGGCAGGTCTCCGTGAGATGGAGGGAATGTTGGGAGCTACCGGTCGATGGCACCCTGCGTCGATTTCATCCTCTGCTGCTGCTGGAACCAAGCCACCGCCCTTCCCCTTTCCACTGTCGCCGTCAAGCCCAAGCCTAGGTCGTCGTCCAGGCTCGCGCAGACGCAGCCCGATGCCCGAATCCCAGGCACGCAGGTGCCGCCACCGCCATCCGGGCCTTCCCCTTTCCACTGTCGCCGTCAAGCCCAAGCGCAGGTCGTCGTCCAGGCGGGCCTTCCCCTTTCCACTGTCGCCGTCAAGCCCAAGCGCAGGTCGTCGTCCAGGCTCGCGCAGACGCAGCCCGATGCCCGAATCCCAGGCACGCAGGTACCGCCACCGCCATCCGGCGATCCTCTTACGACATTCTGCGTGTGTGCGTTTACTTGTTGCCTTCGTTTCCTGCTTAATCTGACTGCCTTGCTGGGTCTTGTGGTGTGTGACTGTGTGTGTTGCGGCCTACAGATCCAGGATGGGGAGTCCAGGCAGAGCATGGTCTCCGGGCGGTCTCCACCACGCATTGAGGACCGCAAGAAGAACTCTGCTCCGACAGCAAGAATAAATCTGCTCCGACAGCAAGAAGAACTCTGCTCCGACATTGCCTCTGCGAAGTCGCTCCGACAACGGCTCCGACACGGACTGTACTCGACAACGCAGCCATGGGGTGCCTCCATTAAAAGGCCTCCAGTCCCTTGATCGTAACCAAAAATCGCCACGCCCCAAGATCGACATTGCTTCCGTCTCGCTAATCTCAAAATCGCCACGCCCCAAGATCGACATTGCTGCCGTCTCGCCAACACAAGTACGGGTACTACTCTTTCCTTCCCCTTTATTTTCTATCTGAATCTGTTGTATTTTGGATTGATCAGGACACACGATTCTGTCCTTGGTTAATTAAAAACCTACGCTGCAATTAACTAATATTTGCAAAGTGCGTGTGCTCATGCTATTAGCGATCAACTGATCAATATGCAACCTCTAGATGTGCAGTCAAGTTAGTACCGCTTCCTGAAACAACATCATAAAACTTAAACTGCTCTTCACTGGCACCACCATATTTGGCATTGCCGATACTTCAGCCAAGTTGTAGTAGAAAGCTGCACGGGCATCTTTGTAGTTTTTTGGATTGCAGGGCAAGGAATCTGTTGTATTTTTTATTGCTCAGCACACACGACTCTGTCCTTGGTTGTTCAATATATTATAGACTGTAGATGGGAAACCCAAAATGATTAACTGAACCAGACATTGCCCACTGTGTCACCCCATATTTCTTTTACCTGACATGAAATATTTCAGTTTATATGATGAATGTGCCCTCAATATGAATAGTACATCCCGGATTTGAACATATATGCTCCTACATATATTTGTATGTGATCTACAAGTAGTATATTAACTGAAAGATACTTTTCTTGCGTTTAATTGCAGAAAATGGAAGACAAACCACCATTGAGGAATTTGACATCCGGCCATTGAAAAAAACAAAATACTCTGAATCAAGTGCTTTGGATGGTTCATTGCCATCGCTTACCATCTTGGAAGCATCCATGGTTTCTGAAAGTTCTGAACCAATTGTTTCAGAAGCAAGTGGTACACTGCCATTGCCTAAATCACCAACAATGTCCAGGTTATCTCCATTTTCTGAATTGATCAATGAAGAAGATGATAAGCAAACCTTTCCAGCGGATGATGATAGATGTAACGCCCCGGGATTTATCCCATTTTTTTGTGTGTTTTCTTTTTTACATCGACATGGCATCGCATTGCATCTCATTAATTTAATTTGTTGCATTTAAATTAATTTCACACAATTAAATTCAAATGCATTTTAAATTAATTAAAAATGTGTTATTTTCAAATCTTTTAAAAATGTTAAAAATTAGTTTATTAAATTATCTATTTAAAACTAAAAATATTTTGTATAGTTTTCGTATTCAAATTCCTTTTAAATTTTGTTTTAAAAATATAAAACAGAAAACATTAAAAGGAGACAAATAAGGCCCAAAGCCCACCTAAGCAAACCCTAGGGTTTCCCTTGAAAACTTTTTCCCACCCCCCTGCAATTTTTGCAGCCGCCCCCCTCCACTTTCTCCTTTTCCTTTTTTCTTTCCTTTCCCCTTCCTTTCTTTTCTTTTATTCCTTTTCTTTTTTCTTTTTCTTTCCTTCTTTTCTTCCTTTCCTCTTCTTTTCTTTCCTTCTTCTCCCGCATGTCCCGCACGGGAGAACCGCCCAGCGCCCGTGCGCCCGAGCTCCCTGACGCCTCCTCCCCCGCATCCTCTTCTCCACCCCGCCAGCGCCCGCGCGCCCCATGCGCCTCTGGCCGCCGCGCTCCCCTGCTCCGCCCCCGTCCTGCGCCGCGCGCCTTCCATGCGCTATGGCCGCGGCCGCGCCGCCGCCTCCCCGCTCGCGCCGCCTCCGCGCCTCCGCGCCTCCCCGGGCCGTCGCGCCGCTGTCGCCTCTGGCCACCGTCCCCGCCGCCCGTCGCCTCCTCCCCGACCCACCGGCGCCTACCACGCGCCTCCGGCCCAGCCTCCTCCGCCGTGCGCGGCACCCTCGCCTCCTGCCGTAGCCGCCGCTCGGCCGCGGCCTCCCCGCTCGCGCTGTAGCACCCCCGAGAGCCAGGCTAGACAAATCCCAGATATCCATCTGATATAAGCCTAACCTCGATCTCGAGAGCCAACAGTTGAACATTCGGTAACACAACAGTGACTCTACGACTCAAAGCAATATTATACAAACTCTTAGCAGAGTGAAGATAGCAAATATTACAAGCAGAGGTCTCTGACCCAACAAAACATCAAACAGCGAAAGCAAATTATGTTATGCTACATAACAAGAACCAAAAGGCCTAAGAGGCCATAACATAAGCGACGTCCCGCCCATCGTTTCCAGGCTGCTGCCCGGGAACCCCGATCTACTCGTCGATGTCCATGTAGAAACCAGCAGTGGAGTTGGAACCTTCACCTGTCCAAAAAAGTGCGCAAGGCTGAGTACAGGAGTACTCAACAAGACTTATTTAACCTATTATATATCTGCCCGTTCAGAGAGTATTCATGAATGTCTTTGCATAAAGCCATCTTTGTTTTCAGATCGAGGGAGGAGAGAATCTCGCATCGGTAGACTTTTAAAATGGGATAAGGAAACAACACCTCTGACTTCATCCTCCATCTTCTGTAGCCACCGAGATGTCATCGCTTGCACCACCCGCAAGAATCACCTCCTCGCTCAACCCGAGGAAGCAATCCTAACCACCCTTAGTTGACAGTTTTATAAATTTTTTTAAGTTGTCTATGATCATCAGACATGAGGTACCAAGTCGTCCGTAACCGTGGACACGGCTTTCCGAAAAGATTTACCCTGCAGGGGGTGTAACTACCCACACGCGCCAACCAACCGATACGCCAGACATTAGCACTCTACATGGGAGTGCCGGCTGGAGAGTTGGCCACGACCTTTCCCAAGCTTCGCCTATGTCCATGAGCCACAGCAGTAGATCTGACCACGCGCAGCGGTCTCTAGTGCGGGTTGCCAGTGTCAAGATCAGAGCGTCACACTCTCCTGACCCGAGCCCTAAATTTTCTCCTCAAACCATTTTACCGCACACGCAAATGGAACACTCGAACTAGTGGCTTCACGTAGTAGGCTAGGCAAGTTGGAGTCGAGGGGTTTCCGAGCCCCGTGTGGATGCACGAATAGTCTTGGTTCCAAAGACGAGAACTCGGATCCTAGTGTCGACAAGAACGAGACAAACCACCACAATCCCGATGTGGCCTCTCGTCCAAGTCTTTAACAATAGAAAAATCATGTATACCCATTCCAACCAACCTTCCCAACGGAATGGAAAAAGGAACAACTAAGCATGTCTAAGCGGCAATGCAACGCAAGTGACACCCTATACCTCGACCAAAACATCTTTGAACCGTATGCATAACACAAGAATCAAATAATTTGGAAATCTTATATGTGCAGATATAAGGTTTTGCTTGCCTTGCTCCTCAGTAGCTGGGTATTGGTCTTCGGAGGCGTTGCAAACACTCTCGGGCTCAAATCCTATCGCGAAGAACCAAATACCGGAAAGGAATGACACAATCAATACAATATTGATGCAATGCACAATCACATGAATGATATGTCATTTTTAGGATACCCTAGATGCAAGCATCAAGTTTAAATGGGTGAATAAAACATACCCATATTTAAAATTAGGGTTTATTAATATGAGACTAATAACATTATTTTCCTTGTATGGAATATGTATGATTAAATTATAATTGAATAGATTTTATTTTTCTGAATATTTTGATATAAAAATCATATTTTTCTGATTTAAAATGAATTAGTTATGAATTTTCAAAGTTTAAACAATTTAATTCAAATTTCAAATTTATTTAAATAAATTGACCCCACATGTCATACTTTTAATTATTTCATAAAATAGTAATGGAAAAGATTAAAACTCTGACAACATGGTCCCACATGTCATATAATCAAATAATTACAGAAAAGAAATAAATGTTTTTCAGAATTAAAAAGGAAATGATGACGTCATCTGACGTCATCAACGCCCAAATCTCTCCTGCCGATCACGAACTGCTCGAATCCGAGCAAATTGATCGAGTTGCCTTGCGGCAATCGCCAGAGGGGATCGAGGCGGACCGAACGGTGGCGGCGCCGCCCGGAAATGGTCACCGGAGACGCCATACGGCTCGCCGGAGCGGAGGCCGACGGCGGCGCTCGGCGGCCTGACGAACCAGAGGAAGAGGGGGAAGAAGGAGGGCACACAGAGGACCACGGGGACGACCTGGAGCTCGTGGAAGCGTCGGGGAGGCGAGGGGAGCTCAGGAACGGCCGGAGTTCGTGGTCGACGGCGGCGGACTCGGCGGAGGGAATCGACGATTCCCACGGCTTCGCGGCTTCCCTAGACGAACCACTCGAGGAGAAGGAGGAGCAGAGCACGGCGGTGCTTCGGAGCTGCTCGCCGGAGCAGGAGGTGGCCGGAATCGGCAGCAGTTTCTCGCCGGCCGTAGCTAGGGTTTCGGGCGAGTTGAGGAAAGAAGGGGCGAAATGGAGTTGGCTTAGGGTTCCTCCGGGCGGCGGCGAGCTTCTTGTAGTCCAGGGGAGGGCGGCGGCGCGCATCGCAGCGCAGAGGAGGCAGGGGACGGCGGGGCATGCGACACGGCACGGTTGCGCCGTCAGAAGCTTGAAGACGACTCCATTTTCTGAAAACCCCCCTGAGGATTTTATTTATTGCCAGTTTCCTTCACAAACAGGCCCCTGGTTCCTTATTTAAATAGTTTGGGGCTTTTCTGTAAAGAGGAAAATTTGCAGAAAAATACTAGGAGATTCAAAATTTCACAAGGAAGCCATTGGAAGTCTTGGATTTTGAAAATTTGGAATATTTTGAGTTCACCAAGAATAACAAGAGTTTACCCCTTTCTTGCAAAAGCAAACATGTGAAATTAAAATGCAAATTCTTGTCCAAATTAAATGAGATGCATGCAATGCTCAAAACACACCTTATATTCCACTTAGCAAACTTGGGATGTTACAGATCTACCCTCCTTACAAGAATCTCGCCCCGAGATTCCTAGGTTAGAAAAGAAGTCGGGATACTCGGATCGGAGACGATCTTCGCGTTCCCAGGTTGCTTCCTCCTCAGAGTGATGGGACCATTGAACTTTGAGGAACTTGATGCTCTGACGTCGGGTTTTACGCTCGGCTTCATCAAGGATACGGATAGGATATTCACGATAAGTTAGATCCTCTTGAAGGTCAAGAGTCTCATGATCAACACCACGAATGGGATTCTTGAAGCAACGCTTCAACTGGGAAACATGGAAGACGTCATGGACGTCTAGAAATTTTGAGGGTAGTTCCAAGTGGTAGGCAAGCTTTCCACGCTTAGCAAGAATGCGAAAGGGACCAACATAGCGAGGAGCCAGTTTGCCTTTGATACCGAAACGACGGACACCCCGAAGAGGAGTGACCCTGAGATAGGCATACTCGCCAACTTCATAGTGAACATATTGATGATGGCTGTCATAGTAGCTCTTCTGGCGGGACTGAGCTGTTTTGAGACGCTCACGGATGATATTGACTTGATCTTCTGCTTCTTTGATGATATCTGGCCCAAAGAGTGATCTTTCACCGGTTTCTGACCAATTCAAAGGAGTACGACATCTCCTGCCATACAAAGCTTCAAAGGGTGCCATACCAATGCTAGATTGGAAGCTGTTGTTGTAACTGAATTCAGCGAATGGGAGACACTTCTCCAATTCTTTCCGAAGGATAGAACACAGGCTCTCAACATGTCCTCAAGAATCTGATTGACTCGTTCTGTCTGACCACCGGTTTGAGGATGATAAGCTGTGCTAAAAGAGATACGAGTTCCCAAGGCTTGCTGAAAACTAGCCCAGAACTTGGAGGTAAACAGACTTCCACGGTCAGAGATGATCTTCTTCGGAATACCATGAAGAGCAACTATCCGGGAGACATACAGATCTGCTAGCTGAATAGCGGTAATATCTTCTCGAACAGGAAGGAAGTGAGCAACTTTAGAAAGGCGGTCCACGACTACCCAGATAGCATTGTTTCCCTTTTGAGTCTTTGGAAGGCCAGTGATGAAATCCATACCAACTTCATCCCACTTCCAGACAGGAATAGAAAGGGGTTGAAGGGTACCAGCTGGCCTTTGATGTTCAGCTTTAACGCGACGGCAAACATCACATTCTGCCACAAATTTAGCAATTTCTTGCTTCATCCGGGACCACCAGAATCTCTGACGAAGATCCCTATACATTTTAGTGCCACCAGGATGGATAGAAAGAGGTGACTCATGAGCTTCCCGAAGGATTAGTGCTTTCAACTTCTGATGGTTCGGCACCACTAGACGGTCACCAAAGTAGACGGTACCTTTATCATCAAGGGAGAAACATTTATCCCCTCCGCTAACAATGTTCTCTTTTATCTGGATAACTTCAGAGTCTAGCTTCTGAGCAGCCCTGATCTTGTCCTCAAGAGAGGGTTTCACCTCTAGATTCGCGAGAAATCCACTAGGAACAACTTCAAGGTTGAGTCGTGCAAACTCTTCATAGAGGGAGGGTTGAGCTTTCTTAAGTATCAGATTGTTGCAGTAAGACTTCCGGCTCAACGCGTCGGCAACCACATTCGCCTTGCCGGGTTGGTAGTTGAGACCCAAATCATAGTCTTTGATGAGTTCCAACCATCTTCTCTGTCTGAGATTCAGATCCGACTGGGTGAATAGATACTTCAGACTTTGATGATCCGAATAGATCTCGCAGCGATTACCAAAGAGATAATGTCGCCATTGCTTTAGAGCATGTACAACAGCAGACAACTCTAGATCATGGGTTGGATAGTTTAGCTCATGTGGTTTCAACTGCCGAGAGGCATAGGCCACCACATGACCATCTTGCATCAACACACATCCCAGCCCTTGAAGAGAAGCATCACAGAACACAACGAAATCCTTGCTCGTATCAGGAAGAACAAGAACTGGAGCAGTGGTCAACTTAGTTTTCAAATCTGGAAGCTTTCTTCTGCCTTTTCTGACCATTCAAACTTCTTTCCTTTCTTGAGAAGATCAGTCAGGGGCTTTGCAATTTCAGAAAAGTTCTCAATAAAGCGACGGTAATAACCCGCAAGTCCGAGAAAACTCCGAATCTCTTTAGCTGATTTAGGTGTCTCCCAATCCAAAACAGCTTGAACTTTCTCCGGAATGACGGTAACACCGTCGGCTGACACAACATGGCCAAGAAAGATGAGCTCTTTCAACCAGAACTCACACTTGGAGAACTTGGCGTAGAGATGATGCTCACGAAGCTTAGTCAACACCAAATGCAGATGCTCTGCGTGTTCTTCCTCGGTTTTGGAATAGATCAGGATATCATCGATGTAGATCACAACGAACTTGTCGAGGTACTCCATGAATACTGAGTTCATCAGCCGCATAAAAGTGGCTGGAGCATTGGTAAGACCAAAGGACATCACGGTATACTCATAGAGACCATAACGAGTCTGAAATGCCGTCTTTGGAATGTCATCCTCCCGGATTTTGATTTGATGATAACCAGACCTCAGATCCATCTTGGAGAAGACAGTAGCACCAGATAGTTGGTCAAATAGATCATTGATCCGAGGAAGAGGGTACTTATTCTTGATTGTCACAGCATTCAACGGTCGATAGTCAACCACCAGTCGAGGAATGTTGGTGTCCCGCTTCTTAACAAAGAGTGCAGGGCATCCCCAAGAAGAGGTGCTAGGTTGGATAAATCCCTTTTCTTCCATCTCCTCTAACTGTCTCTTTAATTCCACCAACTCTTCCTTAGGCATGCGGTAAGGTCTTTTGGAGACTGGAGCAGTTCCAGGAACCAACTCAATAACAAACTCCACACTTCGATCAGGTGGCATACCAGGCAACTCCTCAGGGAAAACATCTGGAAAATCACAAACCACCTGAACATCTTGAATTTCAAGGGTAGGTGAGGCGTCCATGGCACACAACTCCGAGCTTGGAAAAGATGTTGTAGAGGAAGGTACTGAGGAAGGAGACCAGTACCAAACAGTTTCACCGGAAGGATGGGTCATATCCACAGATCTGGCTGCACAGTCAATAACGGCCTTGTACCGTACCAGCCAATCCATGCCCAAGATGACGTCAATGTCAGTTGACTTGAGGGCAATGAGAGAAACGGGATAAGATAAAGAGCCTATAACAATGTTGGGCTCAGGGGCAGTCCAGATTGCCCGCCAACGAGATCCTGGAGTGTTAATCTCCATAGAGATAGACATTTCCTCTAGAAGGATACCATGCTTTTGAGCAAATCCTTGCGAAATGAATGAATGCGATGCTCCGGAATCAAACAAAACTGTAGCTGGAATTGAGTTGAGATGAAGCGTACCAAGAATGACGCTTGGATCTTCTTCAGCAGCCTCAGCAGTGACATGGGTCAGACGACCACGTCCAGCTCCAGATGGTTTAGCATCCTTCTTTGGCGGAGTAGCTCCACCCTTAGCAGCATTCTGTGGGCACCCATAGGAGAAGTGGCCGGGCTGACCACAAGTGTAGCAGATAAGTCCAGCTAGAGAAGCACCTGAGGGACGGTAACCTTGCCCACCACCATATGTCAAAGTAGGATGGGGTGCAGTTGGGCGAGGAGCATAACCAGCAGGCTTGGGTGCATATGGGGCTCTTGGAACAACGCTATATGGGATGAACACACGACGCTTCTTGAAGCCGGAGCCAGATGCACGAGGATCCCCGGAGACAGACTTCATAGCAGAATCCATTTCCTTCCTTCCATTCTCAAGGGTGATAGCCTGATTGTAGAAATCCTGGAAGGTCTGGAACTTAAAGGGTAACAGTTCATACCGAAGTGCTGGGTTCAGGCCCTTGCGGAATAGCTCTTGTTTATCCGCATCATCAGTAACATCTCGAGGGGCATAGCGAGCGAGACGAGTGAACTCACGCCCGTAAGCCTCGATATTCAGCCTTCCCTGGGACAGTTCCAGGAACTCCTTTCTCTTGATGTCCATTACTGCCTTAGGGATATAGGCAGCACGGAAAGGAGTACGGAATTCTTCCCAAGTGACCTCATGTCCCGGCGCCTGCAACGCCAAGAAACCTTCCCACCAGGCGCCAGCTGCACCCTCTAGCTGGTAGGTGGCGAAGTTCACACGGTCATTGGCTTGAACATGGAGAGCAGCAAACTTACGCTCAATTGTACGGATCCAGTCATCAGCTTCAAGGGGCTCCTTGTACTCACCAAAGGTAGGAGGCTGAGCTTTAAGGAAATCTCCAAGTGTAGCACAGACATTGGGGCGACGCTCTGTGTTCCGGGCCACACGCTCAAGGAGATGTTAAGTCCTCACGCGATTGTTCTCGATGTTCTGAAGAACCTGCGCCATTGTGGGAGGTGGCGACAGTTCATCATCACCATGGTGTCGACCACCACGGCCCTGGCCACGAGTACCACTTGACATCCTGATAGAATAGAACAGAGACCACGAAGGTTAGATCCACCGGTAAACAGGATAGATGAAAAGACATGGAAAGTAACAGGATATCAATGATAAGAGATGGTCAAGCAGTAGAATTCAAGCTTGGAGGAAGAAAGATACATGCTTCAGCGGAGTTGAAGCATATAGAACACTCTGAGAATCGCAACTGAAAATAGGTACGAAAGAACACTACCCAACCTTCGAAATCCTAAGATTTTGAAATAATAGATAAGATAGTAAACCTTTAGAAATCAAATCAAGAAAAGAGGCTCCAAGAATAGATTCATGGATAAGGAGAAAAAGCATCCTATCAAGATTTTTGTAGATAATTTTAGCTTTCAAATAGTTTTCACAAACACCAAACTCAACATCGACCAACAAAAAGGGTTTCCTACAGGCAGTCCTGCTCTGATACCAAAACCTGTAGCACCCCCGAGAGCCAGGCTAGACAAATCCCAGATATCCATCTGATATAAGCCTAACCTCGATCTCGAGAGCCAACAGTTGAACATTCGGTAACACAACAGTGACTCTACGACTCAAAGCAATATTATACAAACTCTTAGCAGAGTGAAGATAGCAAATATTACAAGCAGAGGTCTCTGACCCAACAAAACATCAAACAGCGAAAGCAAATTATGTTATGCTACATAACAAGAACCAAAAGGCCTAAGAGGCCATAACATAAGCGACGTCCCGCCCATCGTTTCCAGGCTGCTGCCCGGGAACCCCGATCTACTCGTCGATGTCCATGTAGAAACCAGCAGTGGAGTTGGAACCTTCACCTGTCCAAAAAAGTGCGCAAGGCTGAGTACAGGAGTACTCAACAAGACTTATTTAACCTATTATATATCTGCCCGTTCAGAGAGTATTCATGAATGTCTTTGCATAAAGCCATCTTTGTTTTCAGATCGAGGGAGGAGAGAATCTCGCATCGGTAGACTTTTAAAATGGGATAAGGAAACAACACCTCTGACTTCATCCTCCATCTTCTGTAGCCACCGAGATGTCATCGCTTGCACCACCCGCAAGAATCACCTCCTCGCTCAACCCGAGGAAGCAATCCTAACCACCCTTAGTTGACAGTTTTATAAATTTTTTTAAGTTGTCTATGATCATCAGACATGAGGTACCAAGTCGTCCGTAACCGTGGACACGGCTTTCCGAAAAGATTTACCCTGCAGGGGGTGTAACTACCCACACGCGCCAACCAACCGATACGCCAGACATTAGCACTCTACATGGGAGTGCCGGCTGGAGAGTTGGCCACGACCTTTCCCAAGCTTCGCCTATGTCCATGAGCCACAGCAGTAGATCTGACCACGCGCAGCGGTCTCTAGTGCGGGTTGCCAGTGTCAAGATCAGAGCGTCACACTCTCCTGACCCGAGCCCTAAATTTTCTCCTCAAACCATTTTACCGCACACGCAAATGGAACACTCGAACTAGTGGCTTCACGTAGTAGGCTAGGCAAGTTGGAGTCGAGGGGTTTCCGAGCCCCGTGTGGATGCACGAATAGTCTTGGTTCCAAAGACGAGAACTCGGATCCTAGTGTCGACAAGAACGAGACAAACCACCACAATCCCGATGTGGCCTCTCGTCCAAGTCTTTAACAATAGAAAAATCATGTATACCCATTCCAACCAACCTTCCCAACGGAATGGAAAAAGGAACAACTAAGCATGTCTAAGCGGCAATGCAACGCAAGTGACACCCTATACCTCGACCAAAACATCTTTGAACCGTATGCATAACACAAGAATCAAATAATTTGGAAATCTTATATGTGCAGATATAAGGTTTTGCTTGCCTTGCTCCTCAGTAGCTGGGTATTGGTCTTCGGAGGCGTTGCAAACACTCTCGGGCTCAAATCCTATCGCGAAGAACCAAATACCGGAAAGGAATGACACAATCAATACAATATTGATGCAATGCACAATCACATGAATGATATGTCATTTTTAGGATACCCTAGATGCAAGCATCAAGTTTAAATGGGTGAATAAAACATACCCATATTTAAAATTAGGGTTTATTAATATGAGACTAATAACATTATTTTCCTTGTATGGAATATGTATGATTAAATTATAATTGAATAGATTTTATTTTTCTGAATATTTTGATATAAAAATCATATTTTTCTGATTTAAAATGAATTAGTTATGAATTTTCAAAGTTTAAACAATTTAATTCAAATTTCAAATTTATTTAAATAAATTGACCCCACATGTCATACTTTTAATTATTTCATAAAATAGTAATGGAAAAGATTAAAACTCTGACAACATGGTCCCACATGTCATATAATCAAATAATTACAGAAAAGAAATAAATGTTTTTCAGAATTAAAAAGGAAATGATGACGTCATCTGACGTCATCAACGCCCAAATCTCTCCTGCCGATCACGAACTGCTCGAATCCGAGCAAATTGATCGAGTTGCCTTGCGGCAATCGCCAGAGGGGATCGAGGCGGACCGAACGGTGGCGGCGCCGCCCGGAAATGGTCACCGGAGACGCCATACGGCTCGCCGGAGCGGAGGCCGACGGCGGCGCTCGGCGGCCTGACGAACCAGAGGAAGAGGGGGAAGAAGGAGGGCACACAGAGGACCACGGGGACGACCTGGAGCTCGTGGAAGCGTCGGGGAGGCGAGGGGAGCTCAGGAACGGCCGGAGTTCGTGGTCGACGGCGGCGGACTCGGCGGAGGGAATCGACGATTCCCACGGCTTCGCGGCTTCCCTAGACGAACCACTCGAGGAGAAGGAGGAGCAGAGCACGGCGGTGCTTCGGAGCTGCTCGCCGGAGCAGGAGGTGGCCGGAATCGGCAGCAGTTTCTCGCCGGCCGTAGCTAGGGTTTCGGGCGAGTTGAGGAAAGAAGGGGCGAAATGGAGTTGGCTTAGGGTTCCTCCGGGCGGCGGCGAGCTTCTTGTAGTCCAGGGGAGGGCGGCGGCGCGCATCGCAGCGCAGAGGAGGCAGGGGACGGCGGGGCATGCGACACGGCACGGTTGCGCCGTCAGAAGCTTGAAGACGACTCCATTTTCTGAAAACCCCCCTGAGGATTTTATTTATTGCCAGTTTCCTTCACAAACAGGCCCCTGGTTCCTTATTTAAATAGTTTGGGGCTTTTCTGTAAAGAGGAAAATTTGCAGAAAAATACTAGGAGATTCAAAATTTCACAAGGAAGCCATTGGAAGTCTTGGATTTTGAAAATTTGGAATATTTTGAGTTCACCAAGAATAACAAGAGTTTACCCCTTTCTTGCAAAAGCAAACATGTGAAATTAAAATGCAAATTCTTGTCCAAATTAAATGAGATGCATGCAATGCTCAAAACACACCTTATATTCCACTTAGCAAACTTGGGATGTTACAGATCTACCCTCCTTACAAGAATCTCGCCCCGAGATTCCTAGGTTAGAAAAGAAGTCGGGATACTCGGATCGGAGACGATCTTCGCGTTCCCAGGTTGCTTCCTCCTCAGAGTGATGGGACCATTGAACTTTGAGGAACTTGATGCTCTGACGTCGGGTTTTACGCTCGGCTTCATCAAGGATACGGATAGGATATTCACGATAAGTTAGATCCTCTTGAAGGTCAAGAGTCTCATGATCAACACCACGAATGGGATTCTTGAAGCAACGCTTCAACTGGGAAACATGGAAGACGTCATGGACGTCTAGAAATTTTGAGGGTAGTTCCAAGTGGTAGGCAAGCTTTCCACGCTTAGCAAGAATGCGAAAGGGACCAACATAGCGAGGAGCCAGTTTGCCTTTGATACCGAAACGACGGACACCCCGAAGAGGAGTGACCCTGAGATAGGCATACTCGCCAACTTCATAGTGAACATATTGATGATGGCTGTCATAGTAGCTCTTCTGGCGGGACTGAGCTGTTTTGAGACGCTCACGGATGATATTGACTTGATCTTCTGCTTCTTTGATGATATCTGGCCCAAAGAGTGATCTTTCACCGGTTTCTGACCAATTCAAAGGAGTACGACATCTCCTGCCATACAAAGCTTCAAAGGGTGCCATACCAATGCTAGATTGGAAGCTGTTGTTGTAACTGAATTCAGCGAATGGGAGACACTTCTCCAATTCTTTCCGAAGGATAGAACACAGGCTCTCAACATGTCCTCAAGAATCTGATTGACTCGTTCTGTCTGACCACCGGTTTGAGGATGATAAGCTGTGCTAAAAGAGATACGAGTTCCCAAGGCTTGCTGAAAACTAGCCCAGAACTTGGAGGTAAACAGACTTCCACGGTCAGAGATGATCTTCTTCGGAATACCATGAAGAGCAACTATCCGGGAGACATACAGATCTGCTAGCTGAATAGCGGTAATATCTTCTCGAACAGGAAGGAAGTGAGCAACTTTAGAAAGGCGGTCCACGACTACCCAGATAGCATTGTTTCCCTTTTGAGTCTTTGGAAGGCCAGTGATGAAATCCATACCAACTTCATCCCACTTCCAGACAGGAATAGAAAGGGGTTGAAGGGTACCAGCTGGCCTTTGATGTTCAGCTTTAACGCGACGGCAAACATCACATTCTGCCACAAATTTAGCAATTTCTTGCTTCATCCGGGACCACCAGAATCTCTGACGAAGATCCCTATACATTTTAGTGCCACCAGGATGGATAGAAAGAGGTGACTCATGAGCTTCCCGAAGGATTAGTGCTTTCAACTTCTGATGGTTCGGCACCACTAGACGGTCACCAAAGTAGACGGTACCTTTATCATCAAGGGAGAAACATTTATCCCCTCCGCTAACAATGTTCTCTTTTATCTGGATAACTTCAGAGTCTAGCTTCTGAGCAGCCCTGATCTTGTCCTCAAGAGAGGGTTTCACCTCTAGATTCGCGAGAAATCCACTAGGAACAACTTCAAGGTTGAGTCGTGCAAACTCTTCATAGAGGGAGGGTTGAGCTTTCTTAAGTATCAGATTGTTGCAGTAAGACTTCCGGCTCAACGCGTCGGCAACCACATTCGCCTTGCCGGGTTGGTAGTTGAGACCCAAATCATAGTCTTTGATGAGTTCCAACCATCTTCTCTGTCTGAGATTCAGATCCGACTGGGTGAATAGATACTTCAGACTTTGATGATCCGAATAGATCTCGCAGCGATTACCAAAGAGATAATGTCGCCATTGCTTTAGAGCATGTACAACAGCAGACAACTCTAGATCATGGGTTGGATAGTTTAGCTCATGTGGTTTCAACTGCCGAGAGGCATAGGCCACCACATGACCATCTTGCATCAACACACATCCCAGCCCTTGAAGAGAAGCATCACAGAACACAACGAAATCCTTGCTCGTATCAGGAAGAACAAGAACTGGAGCAGTGGTCAACTTAGTTTTCAAATCTGGAAGCTTTCTTCTGCCTTTTCTGACCATTCAAACTTCTTTCCTTTCTTGAGAAGATCAGTCAGGGGCTTTGCAATTTCAGAAAAGTTCTCAATAAAGCGACGGTAATAACCCGCAAGTCCGAGAAAACTCCGAATCTCTTTAGCTGATTTAGGTGTCTCCCAATCCAAAACAGCTTGAACTTTCTCCGGAATGACGGTAACACCGTCGGCTGACACAACATGGCCAAGAAAGATGAGCTCTTTCAACCAGAACTCACACTTGGAGAACTTGGCGTAGAGATGATGCTCACGAAGCTTAGTCAACACCAAATGCAGATGCTCTGCGTGTTCTTCCTCGGTTTTGGAATAGATCAGGATATCATCGATGTAGATCACAACGAACTTGTCGAGGTACTCCATGAATACTGAGTTCATCAGCCGCATAAAAGTGGCTGGAGCATTGGTAAGACCAAAGGACATCACGGTATACTCATAGAGACCATAACGAGTCTGAAATGCCGTCTTTGGAATGTCATCCTCCCGGATTTTGATTTGATGATAACCAGACCTCAGATCCATCTTGGAGAAGACAGTAGCACCAGATAGTTGGTCAAATAGATCATTGATCCGAGGAAGAGGGTACTTATTCTTGATTGTCACAGCATTCAACGGTCGATAGTCAACCACCAGTCGAGGAATGTTGGTGTCCCGCTTCTTAACAAAGAGTGCAGGGCATCCCCAAGAAGAGGTGCTAGGTTGGATAAATCCCTTTTCTTCCATCTCCTCTAACTGTCTCTTTAATTCCACCAACTCTTCCTTAGGCATGCGGTAAGGTCTTTTGGAGACTGGAGCAGTTCCAGGAACCAACTCAATAACAAACTCCACACTTCGATCAGGTGGCATACCAGGCAACTCCTCAGGGAAAACATCTGGAAAATCACAAACCACCTGAACATCTTGAATTTCAAGGGTAGGTGAGGCGTCCATGGCACACAACTCCGAGCTTGGAAAAGATGTTGTAGAGGAAGGTACTGAGGAAGGAGACCAGTACCAAACAGTTTCACCGGAAGGATGGGTCATATCCACAGATCTGGCTGCACAGTCAATAACGGCCTTGTACCGTACCAGCCAATCCATGCCCAAGATGACGTCAATGTCAGTTGACTTGAGGGCAATGAGAGAAACGGGATAAGATAAAGAGCCTATAACAATGTTGGGCTCAGGGGCAGTCCAGATTGCCCGCCAACGAGATCCTGGAGTGTTAATCTCCATAGAGATAGACATTTCCTCTAGAAGGATACCATGCTTTTGAGCAAATCCTTGCGAAATGAATGAATGCGATGCTCCGGAATCAAACAAAACTGTAGCTGGAATTGAGTTGAGATGAAGCGTACCAAGAATGACGCTTGGATCTTCTTCAGCAGCCTCAGCAGTGACATGGGTCAGACGACCACGTCCAGCTCCAGATGGTTTAGCATCCTTCTTTGGCGGAGTAGCTCCACCCTTAGCAGCATTCTGTGGGCACCCATAGGAGAAGTGGCCGGGCTGACCACAAGTGTAGCAGATAAGTCCAGCTAGAGAAGCACCTGAGGGACGGTAACCTTGCCCACCACCATATGTCAAAGTAGGATGGGGTGCAGTTGGGCGAGGAGCATAACCAGCAGGCTTGGGTGCATATGGGGCTCTTGGAACAACGCTATATGGGATGAACACACGACGCTTCTTGAAGCCGGAGCCAGATGCACGAGGATCCCCGGAGACAGACTTCATAGCAGAATCCATTTCCTTCCTTCCATTCTCAAGGGTGATAGCCTGATTGTAGAAATCCTGGAAGGTCTGGAACTTAAAGGGTAACAGTTCATACCGAAGTGCTGGGTTCAGGCCCTTGCGGAATAGCTCTTGTTTATCCGCATCATCAGTAACATCTCGAGGGGCATAGCGAGCGAGACGAGTGAACTCACGCCCGTAAGCCTCGATATTCAGCCTTCCCTGGGACAGTTCCAGGAACTCCTTTCTCTTGATGTCCATTACTGCCTTAGGGATATAGGCAGCACGGAAAGGAGTACGGAATTCTTCCCAAGTGACCTCATGTCCCGGCGCCTGCAACGCCAAGAAACCTTCCCACCAGGCGCCAGCTGCACCCTCTAGCTGGTAGGTGGCGAAGTTCACACGGTCATTGGCTTGAACATGGAGAGCAGCAAACTTACGCTCAATTGTACGGATCCAGTCATCAGCTTCAAGGGGCTCCTTGTACTCACCAAAGGTAGGAGGCTGAGCTTTAAGGAAATCTCCAAGTGTAGCACAGACATTGGGGCGACGCTCTGTGTTCCGGGCCACACGCTCAAGGAGATGTTAAGTCCTCACGCGATTGTTCTCGATGTTCTGAAGAACCTGCGCCATTGTGGGAGGTGGCGACAGTTCATCATCACCATGGTGTCGACCACCACGGCCCTGGCCACGAGTACCACTTGACATCCTGATAGAATAGAACAGAGACCACGAAGGTTAGATCCACCGGTAAACAGGATAGATGAAAAGACATGGAAAGTAACAGGATATCAATGATAAGAGATGGTCAAGCAGTAGAATTCAAGCTTGGAGGAAGAAAGATACATGCTTCAGCGGAGTTGAAGCATATAGAACACTCTGAGAATCGCAACTGAAAATAGGTACGAAAGAACACTACCCAACCTTCGAAATCCTAAGATTTTGAAATAATAGATAAGATAGTAAACCTTTAGAAATCAAATCAAGAAAAGAGGCTCCAAGAATAGATTCATGGATAAGGAGAAAAAGCATCCTATCAAGATTTTTGTAGATAATTTTAGCTTTCAAATAGTTTTCACAAACACCAAACTCAACATCGACCAACAAAAAGGGTTTCCTACAGGCAGTCCTGCTCTGATACCAAAACCTGTAGCACCCCCGAGAGCCAGGCTAGACAAATCCCAGATATCCATCTGATATAAGCC
Organism: Poa annua; assembly: GCA_026929855.1. NCBI lineage: Eukaryota > Viridiplantae > Streptophyta > Magnoliopsida > Poales > Poaceae > Poa > Poa annua. The sequence goes on from CM049427.1 coordinate 16,392,271, forward strand.
TAACCTCGATCTCGAGAGCCAAAAGTTGAACATTCGGTAACACAACAGTGACTCTACGACTCAAAGCAATATTATACAAACTCTTAGCAGAGTGAAGATAGCAAATATTACAAGCAGAGGTCTCTGACCCAACAAAACATCAAACAGCGAAAGCAAATTATGTTATGCTACATAACAAGAACCAAAAGGCCTAAGAGGCCATAACATAAGCGACGTCCCGCCCATCGTTTCCAGGCTGCTGCCCGGGAACCCCGATCTACTCGTCGATGTCCATGTAGAAACCAGCAGTGGAGTTGGAACCTTCACCTGTCCAAAAAAGTGCGCAAGGCTGAGTACAGGAGTACTCAACAAGACTTATTTAACCTATTATATATCTGCCCGTTCAGAGAGTATTCATGAATGTCTTTGCATAAAGCCATCTTTGTTTTCAGATCGAGGGAGGAGAGAATCTCGCATCGGTAGACTTTTAAAATGGGATAAGGAAACAACACCTCTGACTTCATCCTCCATCTTCTGTAGCCACCGAGATGTCATCGCTTGCACCACCCGCAAGAATCACCTCCTCGCTCAACCCGAGGAAGCAATCCTAACCACCCTTAGTTGACAGTTTTATAATTTTTTTTAAGTTGTCTATGATCATCAGACATGAGGTACCAAGTCGTCCGTAACCGTGGACACGGCTTTCCGAAAAGATTTACCCTGCAGGGGGTGTAACTACCCACACGCGCCAACCAACCGATACGCCAGACATTAGCACTCTACCTGGGAGTGCCGGCTGGAGAGTTGGCCACGACCTTTCCCAAGCTTCGCCTATGTCCATGAGCCACAGCAGTAGATCTGACCACGCGCAGCGGTCTCTAGTGCGGGTTGCCAGGGTCAAGATCAGAGCGTCACACTCTCCTGTCCCGAGCCCTAAATTTTCTCCTCAAACCATTTTACCGCACACGCAAATGGAACACTCGAACTAGTGGCTTCACGTAGTAGGCTAGGCAAGTTGGAGTCGAGGGGTTTCCGAGCCCCGTGTGGATGCACGAATAGTCTTGGTTCCAAAGACAAGAAGTCGGATCCTAGTGTCGACAAGAACGAGACAAACCACCACAATCCCGATGTGGCCTCTCGTCCAAGTCTTTAACAATAGAAAAATCATGTATACCCATTCCAACCAACCTTCCCAACGGAATGGAAAAAGGAACAACTAAGCATGTCTAAGCGGCAATGCAACGCAAGTGACACCCTATACCTCGACCAAAACATCTTTGAACCGTATGCATAACACAAGAATCAAATAATTTGGAAATCTTATATGTGCAGATATAAGGTTTTGCTTGCCTTGCTCCTCAGTAGCTGGGTATTGGTCTTCGGAGGCGTTGCAAACACTCTCGGGCTCAAATCCTATCGCGAAGAACCAAATACCGGAAAGGAATGACACAATCAATACAATATTGATGCAATGCACAATCACATGAATGATATGTCATTTTTAGGATACCCTAGATGCAAGCATCAAGTTTAAATGGGTGAATAAAACATACCCATATTTAAAATTAGGGTTTATTAATATGAGACTAATAACATTATTTTCCTTGTATGGAATATGTATGATTAAATTATAATTGAATAGATTTTATTTTTCTGAATATTTTGATACAAAAATCATATTTTTCTGATTTAAAATGAATTAGTTATGAATTTTCAAAGTTTAAACAATTTAATTCAAATTTTAAATTTATTTAAATAAATTGACCCCACATGTCATACTTTTAATTATTTCAGAAAATAGTAATGGAAAAGATTAAAACTCTGACAACATGGTCCCACATGTCATATAATCAAATAATTACAGAAAAGAAATAAATGTTTTTCAGAATTAAAAAGGAAATGATGACGTCATCTGACGTCATCAACGCCCAAATCTCTCCTGCCGATCACGAACTGCTCGAATCCGAGCAAATTGATCGAGTTGCCTTGCGGCAATCGCTAGAGGGGATCGAGGCGGACCGAACGGTGGCGGCGCCGCCCGGAAATGGTCACCGGAGACGCCATACGGCTCGCCGGAGCAGAGGCCAACGGCGGCGCTCGGCGGCCTGACGAACCAGAGGAAGAGGGGGAAGAAGGAGGGCACACAGAGGACCACGGGGACGACCTGGAGCTCGTGGAAGCATCGGGGAGGCGAGGGGAGCTCGGGAACGGCCGGAGTTCGTGGTCGACGGCGGCGGACTCGGCGGAGGGAATCGACGATTCCCGCGGCTTCGCGGCTTCCCTGGACGAACCACTCGAGGAGAAGGAGGAGCAGAGCACGGCGGTGCTTCGGAGCTGCTCGCCGGAGCAGGAGGTGGCCGGAATCGGCAGCAGTTTCTCGCCGGCCGTAGCTAGGGTTTCGGGCGAGTTGAGGAAAGAAGGGGCGAAATGGAGTTGGCTTAGGGTTCCTCCGGGCGGCGGCGAGCTTCTTGTAGTCCAGGGGAGGGCGGCGGCGCGCATCGCAGCGTAGAGGAGGCAGGGGACGGCGGGGCATGCGCCACAGCACGGTTGCGCCGTCAGAAGCTTGAAGACGACTCCATTTTCTGAAAACCCCCCTGAGGATTTTATTTATTGCCAATTTCCTTCACAAACAGGCCCCTGGTTCCTTATTTAAATAGTTTGGGGCTTTTCTGTAACGAGGAAAATTTGCAGAAAAATACTAGGAGATTCAAAATTTCACAAGGAAGCCATTGGAAGTCTTGGATTTTGAAAATTTGGAATATTTTGAGTTCACCAAGAATAACAAGAGTTTACCCCTTTCTTGCAAAAGCAAACATGTGAAATTAAAATGCAAATTCTTGTCCAAATTAAATGAGATGCATGCAATGCTCAAAACACACCTTATATTCCACTTAGCAAACTTGGGATGTTACACGCGCCGCCTCCGCGCCTCCCCGGGCCGTCGCGCCGCCGTCGCCTCCGGCCACCGTCCCCGCCGCCCGTCGCCTCCTCCCTGACACACCGGCGCCTACCACGCGCCTCCGGCCCAGCCTCCTCCGCCGTGCGCGGCACCCTCGCCTCCTGCCGCAGCCGCCGCTCGCCCCGAGCTGCTCGCCGCCGCGCGCCCAGGCACCTGCCGCCGCGCGCCCAGGCACCTGCCGCCGCTGGCCGTGCTGCCGCTGCAGCTCACCGCCCCCGGCCGCTCGCCTCCAGCCCCGACCACGCGCGCCTCCTGTCCGAACCCCGCTGCCACGGATGGACGCCGCCGCCCCGCGCAACGCGCGCCCGCTGCACGCCGCGCCGCCTCTCTCCGGCCGCCCCGCATGCAGCGCCGCCGCTGCCAGCCGTCGCGCGCCGCCATCGCGTCCTCCGGCTGTGCTGCCGCCTCCCGCAACACGCCACCGTCGCCCGCGCGTCTTGCCCGCGCACGCCGCACTCCACTTCTGCCACACGCGTTCGCGCCGCCGCCGCCGCCCACGCAGCGCCTCCACCCTCGCCGGTCGCCGCCACTGTGCGCATCCGCTCCGCGCCTCCGCTTCGCTCCGCCGGTTTCTCCGTCCGGTGGCGTCCCCGCATCCGCCGCCCGCAAGGTGTTCGACGAAATGCCCGCAAGACCCCGACGTCATTTTTGTGTCCGAGTTGTCCACCCTTCGTGGTGTTGCTACGTGCGCGTGCACGTCCTCTTCCGGTGCCGCGTTTCCGTGACCGCCCGTGTCTGTGTCGCGGTGCCCGCCCGTGCGCTTTTCCTTTGTACGTTTGCCGTACTCCTACGTGTCGCGACCTTTAACGATGATGACCGAGTACAACTACCCCGACCACTTCCACGACACCGACAAACGACGATGCCCCGGTTCCGCGACGACTACTTCCCCAACGACCACTACTTGCTCTACGGACCGAAGACGTCGGTTTCGAACCCGAGTTCACCCGATCCGACGTACGGACCCAAACCCTAACCCTATGCCTATTTTATAAAATGCCATCTATCTTGTGCATATCGCATCATAATTACATGTGTTGCATCTCTTGGGTTTGCGGGTGTAGCAAATCACCTAAATAATAAATATGGAATGTGTGGGGGCAAATCAATATATGTATTGCCCGATTCCATTTAAATTGACTAGATCATCTTTGCCATGTACATATTAATTGTCAGAATCCCGGTTCCGCTTAATTTGGAATAAGGGCATCTCGCATTGCATCTTTCCATGTCATTCATCTGTCCCATAATCATGCTGGATCTTTTGCCGTAGTTGTAAAATGCATCTTTTGCGCTTCCAGTGTTTGTTGCTTCTTCACGGATAAGACGTTGAGATGTGTGAGCAACGACAAGATCTGCTTCCATGCGGGATTCCAGGCAAGCAAAGTTTGCTTGTTTACCTATACATTGTTTTTCATTCCTGCCGTTGATCTCTGCTACCCTAGTATTCGATTCTTCATTGCGATCCCATCACATGTTTATCCTGCAGCCTATACAGCTTTATCCCCACATCCCATCACCTGTTGAATGTTTATCTGTTAGCCTTGCGAGTCGTAGCGCCTGCTTAGAGTTGTTTGTGCAAGTCGTCTGTATGTCTTATTTAATTGCACCTGCTTAGCATGATAGGTTATTCTACCTTAATAAAATGTTGTCCTATATTGGGGTATTATAATTAAAAGATAAGGCACCGGCGGAAGGCCTTGCGAGGTGCTTTGTTCTGCTAAGTGTCGACCTAGGAACTGAGATCTTGCTCCCCTAATCCAAGACTGAGCGCACTAACCATTTGTGGGAGGCCCTATGGAGCCCCCCTCGACTTTGACTGGAACTTCAACTTGTCCGGGAGCCACACCTAGTTCGGGTTTTCCATTTGTCTCATATGCATTGATGATACTAGTGTAGTATTTTACTTTGGCGGTGTGCCTTGTTACATGCATATAGGGCGCGGCCTGTTGGTGCGGAGGGGTGTGTCCTGCGGGAGTCCGCACCCTTTTGGCCGGGACCAGCATAGCTCCCGTGGCTCCTAGACTTGTTGCGGTGAAGGAAAAGAGTTGGGTTGAAAGGCCCTAATGTTTTTGACTGGGTTGATCATGCGAATATGGGTCCAGTAGTGCACCCCTGCAGGGTATAATCTTATCGATGAGACGCGTCCGCGGTTATGGACAACTTGGTGCGTTGCCGACTAATGAGATCTAGATAACTTACACCTAAATAATGTTAATTAATTTGACTAGTAATATAGAATTACTTTCACAATGAATGGTAACTAAAATTGTTCAACGTGTGAGTTTCCCGAATTGCTTCCTCATACTTGGTTGAGGGGGTTAATTCGAGAATGGGTTATGTTTGGTGTTAGTAGTAGTTGGTTATCTTATGCGCTCTCTTATCCCTCTCTGATTAGACGGAAGTTATAGCGTGTCTTTCTAGGTTGCTAGTGCTGCTGCCGCTAAGTCCACCTCCCCTATATTTTGGGAGATGGTGTAGAAAGTAATCAAGTCGGTTTTTCTTGCCAGGGAGTGCCCTGACCCTCTTTTGGGTTATGCTTTATGTGCAGTCAACAAGTTGAAGTGAGACAACGTTAGCTTGGGAATCCCTCCGGCTTGGCTGGGCAGGGATTTGGCGCCATCGCTTATCTTCAGGACTCTTAGTCCAATTTGCATCTTATCCTTAGACGGATACTATTTTGCTTCCGCTGTCATTTGTATCTTTGTATTGTATCATTTGTATCTTGACTCGTTCGAGTCGTTGTTGTATTTATATCTTCTGTTGTATTTGTGGATGTATCGGAACTGTTGTAATGCTATCACAATTCCACCCACATAATGCGCATCTTTCGGCGTGCACACTATGTCTGGTGGGCGACCAAAAATCGTTATTATATGGATTTCGGCGAGATCGCTTAAATCTACATAGTACCGATTTTCGGGCGTCACAAAGTGGTATCAGAGCCAGGTTTCGATCCTGGGACCTATGGGTTATGGGCCCACCACGCTTCCGCTGCAATGTAGATTTAAGCGATCCCGCCGAAAGCCGCATAATAACGATTTTAGATCGCCCACCAGACATAATGTGCAGGCCGAAACAGGCGCATTATGTGGGTGGAATTGTGATAACATTACAATAGTTCCGATACATCCACAAATACAACAGAAGATATAAATATAACAACAACTCGAACGAGTCAAGATACAAATGATACAATACAAAGATACAAATAACCGCGGAAGCAAAAATAGTATCCATCTAAGGATAAGAAGCAAATTGGACTAAGAGTCCTGAAGATAAGCGATGGCGCCATATCCCTGCCCAGCCAAGCCGGAGGGATTCCCAAGCTAACGTCGTCAGACTTCAAACCTGTTGACTGCACATAAAGCACATCCCAAAAGAGGGTCAGGGCACTCCCTGGCAAGCAAAACCGACTTGCCTACTTTCTACACCATCTCCCAAAATATAGGGGAGGTGGACTTAGCGGCAGCAGCACTAGCAACCTAGAGAGACACGCTATAACTTCTGTCTAATCAGAGAGGGATAAGAGAGCGCATAAGATAACCAACTACTACTAACACCAAACATAACCCATTCTCGGATTAACCCCCTCAACCAAGTATGAGGAAGCAATTCGGGAAACTCACACGTTGAACAGTTTTAGTTACCATTTATTGTGAAAGTAATTCTATATTACTAGTCAAAATAATTAACAATGATTAGGTGTAAGTTGTCTAGATCTCATTAGTCGGCAACGCACCAAGTTGTCCATAACCGCGGACGCGGCTCATCGATAAGATTATACCCTGCAGGGGTGCACTACTGGACCCATACTCGCATGATCAACCCAGTCAAAAACATTAGGGCCTTTCAACCCAACTCTTTTCCTTCACCGCAACAAGTCCAGGAGCCACGGGAGCTATGCTGGTCCCGGCCAAAAGGGTGCGGACTCCCGCAGGACACACCCCTCCGCACCAACAGGCCGCGCCCTATATGCATGTAACAAGGCACACCGCCAAAGTAAAATACTACACTAGTATCATCAATGCATATGAGACAAATAGAAAACCCGAACTAGGTGTGGCTCCCGGACAAGTTGAAGTTCCAGTCAAAGTCGAGGGGGGCTCCATAGGGCATCCCACAAGTGGTTAGTGCGCTCAGTCTTGGATTAGGGGAGCAAGATCTCAGTTCCTAGGTCGACACTTAGCAAAACAAAGCACCTCGCAAGGCCTTCCGCCGGTGTCTTATCTTTTAATTATAATACCCCAATATAGGACAACATTTTATTAAGGTAGAATAACCTATCATGCTAAGCAGGTGCAATTAAATAAGACATACAGACGACTCGCACAAACAACTCTAAGCAGGCGCTACGACTCGCAAGGCTAACAGATAAACATTCAACAGGTGATGGGATGTGGGTATAAAGCTGTATAGGCTGCAGGATAAACATGGGATGTGATCGCAATGAAGAATCGAATACTAGGGTAGCAGAGATCAACGACAGGAATGAAAGACAATGTATAGGTAAACAAGCAAACTTTGCTTGCCTGGAATCCCGCATGGAAGCAGATCTTGTCGTCGCTCACACATCTCAACGTCTTATCCGCGAAGAAGCAACAAACACTGGAAGCGCAAAAGATGCATTTTACAACTACGGCAAAAGATCCAGCATGATCATGGGACAGATGAATGACATGGCAAGATGCAATGCGAGATGCCCTTATTCCAAATTAAGCGGAACCGGGATTCCGACAATTAATATGTAGGTGCAAGTTATTTATCTACCCAACAAATTAAATGTACATTAACATGGCAAGACATGGCAAAGATGATCTAGTCAATTTAAATGGAATCGGGCAATACATATATTGATTTGCCCCCACACATTCCATATTTATTATTTAGGTGATTTGCTACACCCGCAAACCCAAGAGATGCAACACATGTAATTATGATGCGATATGCACAAGATAGATGGCATTTTATAAAATAGGCATAGGGTTATGGTTTGGGTCCGTACGTCGGATCGGGTGAACTCGGGTTCGAAACCGACGTCTTTGGTCCGTAGAGCAAGTAGTGGTCGTCGGGGAAGTAGTCGTCGCGGAACCGGGGCATCGTCGTTTGTCGGTGTCGTGGAAGTGGTCGGGGTAGTTGTACTCGGTCATCATCGTTGAAGGTCGCGACACGTAGGAGTACGGCAAACGTATAAAGGAAAAGCGCACGGGCGGGCACCGCGACACAGACACGGGCGGTCACGGAAACGCGGCACCGGAAGAGGACGTGCACGCGCACGTAGCAACACCACGAAGGGTGGACAACTCGGACACAAAAATGACGTCGGGGTCTCGCGGACATTTCATCGAACACCTTGCGGGCGGCGGATGCGGGGACGCCACCGGACGGAGAAACCGGCGGAGCGAAGCGGAGGCGCGGAGCGGATGCGCACATCGGCGGCGACCGGCGAGGGTGGAGGCGCTGCGTGGGCGGCGGCGCGAACGCGTGTGGCGCAAGTGGAGTGCGGCGCGCGCGGGCGGCGCCGCGCGGGCAAGGCGCGCGGGCGACGGTGGCGTGCTGCGGGAGGCGGCGGCACAACCGGAGGACGCGATGGCGGCGCGCGACGGCTGGCAGCGGCGGCGCTGCATGCGGGGCGGCCGGAGAGAGGCGGCACGGCGTGCAGCGGGCGCGCGTTGCGCGGGGCGGCGGCGTCCATCCGTGGCAGCGGGGTTCGGACAGGAGGCGCGCGTGGTCGGGGCCGGAGGCGAGCGGCCGGGGGCGGTGAGCTGCAGCGGCAGCACGGCTGGCGCCGGCGGATGGCTGGGCGCGCGGCGGCGAGCAGCTCGGGGCGAGCGGCGGCTGCGGCAGGAGGCGAGGGTGCCGCCCACGGCGGAGGAGGCTGGGCCGGAGGCGCGTGGTAGGCGCCGGTGGGTCGGGGAGGAGGCGGCGGGGATGGTGGCCGGAGGCGACGGCGGCGCGACGGCCCGGGGAGGCGCGGAGGCGGCGCGAGCGGGGAGGCGGTGGCGCGGCCACGGCCATGGCGCATGGAAGGCGCGCGGCGCAGGACGGGGGCGGAGCAGGGGAGCGCGGCGGCCAGAGGCGCAGGGGGCGCGCGGGCGCTGGCGGGGTGGAGAAGAGGATGCGGGGGAGGAGGCGTCAGGGAGCTCGGGCGCTGGGCGGTTCTCCCGTGCGGGACATGCGGGAGAAGAAGGAAAGAAAAGAAGAGGAAAGGAAGAAAAGAAGGAAAGAAAAAGAAAAAAGAAAAGGAATAAAAGAAAAGAAAGGAAGGGGAAAGGAAAGAAAAAAGGAAAAGGAGAAAGTGGAGGGGGGCGGCTGCAAAAATTGCAGGGGGTGGGAAAAAGTTTCCAAGGGGAACCTAGGGTTTGCTTAGGTGGGCTTTGGGCCTTATTTGTCTCCTTTTAATGTTTTCTGTTTTATATTTTTAAAACAAAATTTAAAAGAAATTTGAATACGAAAACTATACAAAATATTTTTAGTTTTAAATAGACAATTTAATAAACTAATTTTTAACATTTTTAAAAGATTTGAAAATAACACATTTTTAATTAGTTTGAAATGCATTTGAATTTAATTGTGGGAAATTAATTTAAATGCAACAAATTAAATTAATGAGATGCAATGCGATGCCATGTCGATGCAAAAAAGAAAACACACAAAAAAAGGGGATAAATCCCGGGGCGTTACAATAGACAACCAGCATGTATGGTTTCTGGATTGGTGAATGAAGAAAAAATTCAACAAATGATGATAATAATGTAACATATGATTTTCTCCCCCAAGGTAAAAATGACACCTTTTATTCCTATGCTTTTTATTATAACTAAATATAAATTGTAATATAATGCATATGCTTGCTTTACTTTTAATTTTTTTATAGATTATACATTGACCAATCAAGATGAATGTGCTCAATGTGTTATACTATACTCTTCGAAAGAAGAAATATTGGTGCAAATAGATGACATATCTGTACAACAAAAATCTTTGGCATGCCGGCTAGATAAAGGCAAATGGTTAGATGCTAAAATATATTTTGAAAACCCTCTTGTTACAAGGCTCTTAAAACGAGATGGTGAACTTGGAATAGATGGACCTACCCGTATGACAAATGTTGTGAAGAAATATCTAAACCATGACATGGTAACATTGACATCCTTGATTTAATAAATTTTAATTTGAACTTTTACATGTCTCCATGTAATTCATTGTCTTGATTATAGATTCATCTTCCAATAAATATCAAGGATTCACATTGGTATCTAGCTAGCCTCAATGTTGAAAAGCACGATATACAAGTAATCGACTCATTGTGTTGGGAGTCAAACCGGGTTGACCTCGCTCTTACGGTTAGTTACTCATTTATAATAATTTTCGTCAAATGTCATAAATTTATCCATCGCTGACCTGTATCTTCTTTTATTCCCTAATCATTTTACAACTGCAAGGAATACAATATCATTTGGATATTATTAAAAGCCAAGAAAATTTGAGTAATCAGAATAGGCAAGATTTTGATGAATGGACTATATCAGAACAACTACAAGTGCCAATTCAGGAAGACAGGTATACATAGATTTTTTTAATAATAATAACCATATAGGAAATACTGTGATTCATGTGTTGTACTCAGTTTTACATAAATTATGCAGTTCATCTTGTGGTCTATTTATGCTTAAATTCATGGAATATTGGACCGGGTATACACCATCCCATCAAATTACAGGTAAACAACTCTTCTGTTTGACAAACATATATCATTGTGTCCATTTTAATTGCTACATATAGAGATATGCTAATACGTATGGGTGATGACCAGGAAATGATTACTTCTTTTAGACTTAAGTTAGCTGCCATACTTTTGTGTTGGAAAACAAATACCGCGCCACCGGCTGTTGAGTTCGACAAAATTGATGACACTCAAGTAGATCCAAATGATATTATAATGTCAGACAGTCCCATCAATCAAAATCAATCAGAAGAATTCAAGTCATTATCTGTTGAAGGCAAATACCAGTCACTGTTATCTGTTCTTTCTAACTTGAGCCTACATGAGTTAGTAGGTGGACTTTGCAACTACATCAAATCAATCAATTCTTCAGAAGCTTTAGAGTAAGCCATTATTTTTTAGATCATGTAATTTTATTTTGGTAATCAATCTTAATTTCTTTGATAATGATTTTACAGAAAAATCTAGGTACAAAGCTCCAGACCATATCCCATTAGCTTAACTCTCAAAAATCTACAAGAAATGTTGATGGACGAGTTGCCCATGAACCGCGATTGTTTCAATCTAATCGTATGGAAGATTATGTTTGACGACATCCAAACGGTTAAAAAAAGAAGAGGATCGATATCAAAGCATTACCTTGACATGCAATTCTGGGTACATTCATCCATTCACTACCTATTTTTCTGTGTACAAATACATAATAATTGTTTTCAATGACTTTTCTGAACACTTATATATATATTTTATAATATCCTAGACAATTACTGATTTTGGACGACATCCAAACTTCCGAAAAAACATAGATGCGGAACAACTACAAAATTCAGTTCGTAGCTGGCCTGGTATCAAATACAGCGTTTCATCTTGCAAATCGGTAAGAAAACTCCCCTATGCATGTAACCATAAATTTATTTTGGATGCATCTAACGTCTAGCCTATTACAGATTCATATTCCAATACAAACCAGTTGCGAATTTATTTTGTTCATACTGGACAAAGATAGTCTACATCTTGGACCCTTCTCCTATTGATCCGATCTACAAGCGCAACCCACTAGCAAAATATGTTCATAGACTTTTATGGATTTCTGAATACCTACCAAAAGCCATGTTGAAGGCATGCCCTGAGTCTACATGGAATGAGAACATTTTCTATGGTCTCAACAAATAGTACATGATATTCCCGTCGACAACAGGTTACATTTTTTATTTGATGTGCTGAATGTACTACATATGTTATTTATACATTGACTAATCTATATCTTACATAGGGCACTGTCTGGTTATCTTGTCCCACTATTCATGTCAACATGGGAAAACGAGCAGGTCCATTTGCCACTTTTAAAGGTAAAAATCTCTACTATATAATGATATTTCACTTACGCACGTGGTGCTTGTCTTAGTAGCTTAGATTTTCTTAATAAATGTATGCGAGGGACACGAAAAAGGAAATAAAATTTAATATTTGCATACATGTGAAGCTAATCTCATTTATTTACAATGTATAGGATGGTTACGAAGTCAGACAAAATATTTTGGGACAGCTGCTAGCATTCAAGGAGAATGAATGTGAACAAAACATGCCTGCCGGTGTCCTCGATTTCATCAGCTGTATCAAGAAAATCCAAACAAACATGAATGTGAAGACCCAAGGATCGAAAGGAAACTAATACCAATAAAGATGCGTCAAAACCTCAATCTCCAGTTGCTGCTCCTCAAATCTCCACGATGCACTCCAAAAGTTTAGTTTGTGAAGCATTGTTGCGCATCTATTCCGTTGGCGATGGTGTAAAATTGTAAAGAAACATGTGCCTTTCTAAATTAGCTATGATGGATGTCAACCTGTTTCCAGCACTATTTTATTGTAAATCAGAAGATTGTCTATGGTTTTCTAGAACCTGGGTTATTATGGTTGTGTACTGGTTGTAGCTACTGAGGTAGCTATGTTCTCTTTGAGCAAACTCTGTTAAATCATCGGTTATTATGGCTAAGTAGCTTTGTTGATGCTTATTTGACAGCGGCATTGGAATGTGCCCTGAATCATGTGACCTGCTGCTGCTGCTTTTAACTTATAAGCACGTAACTTTTGTGTATCATATTTCCATTGTATTCAGAGTTATTCTAGAATTTATAACATAAGTCGTTGGATGGCCTCGCCAGTTTTGTCAGTTAAATATGTATTCATTTCTTCAATTGAGAAGTGCATACACGGTTGCTATGGACAGCAAAAGGAATATGTAGGTGAACTAATACGTCAAGGCAAACATACTCTCTTATCCAAAAAACAGCAAATCAGCCATTAAAAATCTAATCTTAATGTCATTGTTCAGAAGGAGTGGAGCACAAACTCCTCGCCGTATTCATCTGCATTTCCAACTCTAACGTAAGTGACAATGACACCGTCTTCACCTGAGAATTTTAAGTATTTTCATAAGTGTCTTGGCAATTCGGAGTGTCCGCTTGCCAAAACCCTTACTGTCCATCAAGCGCCTGTCCTCAAAAGCCCAAAAGGCTTCAATGAAATACAGTATGATATATGTCAGTTGGAATGGCCAAACCAACTGACAACTCAGCACGAAATGATCAGGCATAAACATAATGGAAACCAACAAAACATTCAAACAATTCCAAATACGAGCTACGAATTTGAATCAACACAGTACAAGCCAAAAATTAAATGCACAAAGCAAACAAAAGCAGGTTACATCTAAGTGACAATTCAGATTTCAGGACACTGCAATAACCAGAAGTAATACGGACCAACTGGGTAAAAACCCTGAGCACAAGGCTAAAAGAGGCAACGATGGATAAGTTTTGTGGCATCACCAAAGTCGGACATTACAAGTGTTTGTTCAGGCTTTTGTTCGCTGGACTAAATCCTGCCGGTGGTAATCATTAAAACGATAGCATCCTAAAGGCACGGCAACCCCCACTCACATCAGAGCTTCAGGGCCAGCCAACCTGAACTTGGGGCTCTTCTCGATGGCCTTGGTGTCAACCTCGGTGGAGAAGGTGATGAGGGACTTGGGCCTCCACACGTGCTGCAGGAGTGCGCTGGCGATGCCGAAGTTGTTGAAACGCGCCTTCACGGTAGTCAGGGTGTCCAGGTCGTGCTGCGTCCCGAAGGTGACAGTGTTATCGTTGCTTGAGAAGGTGTGAGCAATCTCTCCTCCCACGGCTGTTGTGTCGTGCACCTGGTGGTAGTAGGAAGCAGCCAGGGTGTCTCCCTTGTTGTTCCTAAATTTGTGGAGTGCACACAATTAGTGCAAGATCATGCAGAAGATAGCAAAGAAGTAAACACACAGTAAGACCCTGCCTTCAGCAATAAACTAATCTGATTCAGAACCTGACAAGAAGACTGCTAAGGACAATTGAGACTTGCAGAAGGTGAACACCAAACAACTGGTAGAAACAACTTACAGGTTCAGGGAAGCAGTGAGTTCTTGATTAGTGTGGCTCACTCCAGCATTGTACTTGGTGAAGTCCCCAGAGGCAGTATCGAATGCAGCATCAATACCAAAAGTTACTGCTTTAGTCCCAACTACACCAGAAAAGTTAACAAGAGGGTTTGCATTCAGGCCAACACTGGCATTGATGCCAGCATGGGGATGCAGGTATTGGAATTCAACCTGAAACCACAAGAGAGGGGATTAAACTACAAAAGTTACACTGTAAAAGTGGCACTACATTCCCAGGGGCAGAGGCTAAGGGAGGGTATCAGACAACATTCATATTGACTTCTAAACATTCAGCTACAAATGTACAAGTGATAATATCTTCCCAGGGGCAGACTTCTGGTATGGGGTGGGAATGGATAGAGTTCCCTTCAGGCCTGGTGTGTACAGCTCATTAATAGTGATTGTAGTTATAACCTGGTAAAAGCGAAAAAATAGTGTAAAGTGAGGACCTCAAGTTTAGGACATGTAAACATCAGTGAAAGACATGGTAATAGACAAGTTACAAGACAAGGAAAAGGAGACGAACAACCTTTGAGGCTGGAGTTGCTTTCACATCCACTGTATATTTCTTGTGCTTCAGCTGGCTCTGGATCTCACTGAATACAACTTCATCCTTCTTTTGTGCCTGTAACAGTGATTGCCTATACAAGATAACCTAACAAAGAAATTCCTGTGTTTGGCGATAAGCTACACATCACTGTCAAAGGTCAGACATGCAGCATTATAGTCGCTTCCGCTTCATTATTCAAAACAATTGATTCACATATTAGAAAATATAAGTTCATAACTAATCCTACAAGATCTCTATGGAAGAACAAAATGCAAGAACAACAGATCCAATTTGCACATAGTTAATGATCAAAATAAGCAAAAATGAGTTATTGGGTTATCTAATATTTATTAATCTATCAAGCCTCTTTTGTTCAGTAACTCACGTATGTGGCTGTAGATACAAATCATGCAAAATGGGAAGCTCATGTGATATCACTGTGCATTACAAGCTCTATGTACAACGATCTATACCAAATATCAGTAAGCAACCCATGGAAATTTGATTGTACCAAATAAGAACTAATTGGTCTAGCTACCATTACCAATGACATTTGAACAAAATACAAAATGGAAGAAACATAGTACAGGTAAAGCTTTCATAGTGCAGCCCGCACCTGCACGAAAATGGAGTCATCCTAAATCAAATCTCGATGGAACAGTTTATTATGGAGTGGTCAACACCATTGTTGACCAAGAATCAAAGCTTGGATTCCTCCGAATGTATAGTTTTCTCATCCCGAAAGCTCACGAACCCTACATGTCCACGTTGGAGGAGTACGAGACCCCGCCTCCCATGGCGCGGCCGTAGTGCTCGGACAACTCGGGGGCCGGGAGCTCGTGAAAGGCGCGTACCGCCGCGAAGGCCTTTCCGGAGTAGTTAGAGGGGACAAGGGCCCCACGGCGGCGGCTTCGGAGGCGAGTGGCGATGCAGACGCGGGGAGGGAGAGGTCGACAACGATGGGGATGCAGACGCCGGAGCAACTAGCGGCGGCGCGATGAGTGCAGGCAATGGGTCACGAGAGGTCGACGACGACGGGGAGGGGATGCAGACGCCGGAGCAGCTAGCTAGCGGAGGATTTGACGCCAGATGCAGACGCCGGCGAGTGCTGTTGATTTTCTCGTGCGGAGTTGAGGAGCTGAGGTCGCGTTGACCGTTTTTCTGATACGGGAGTGCGAGTTGATTCTAGAAAAAACAGCACGCCGTCGGAGTTCGTATCGTGTTGGAACGGTTTAGTTCGAATCGGAAAGGATTAGCGGGTCTGACTCCTATACTGATACTTGCGGTAAACCAGTTTATATATGCACACGAGGGTTGTGGTCAATCAATCAACTAGAACAAATCCAAAAGACAATCACTCGACAATCACGTGAGATAGAAAAAACGTGAGTGCAAGACCCTCGCGGCGATGGCAGAGCAAAGGCAACCTGTTGTGAACACTTTACAAGATAAAAATGCAGCAAGACGTGAACGTGATAGAGCTCGGTGGAATAGTTTGACGGACGAAAAAAAGGAGGAGATTAATGCACGTCGAAGAGTAGCTAGGCAAAAGAAAACACAAGATGAAGGAACCATACGGCCAAGGCAAAATATATCCATAGAAGAAAGGAAAAAACACAATGCATGGAAACGCGCATCGAGAAGGTAAAACTGCTAGCTCGGCGCAACGCAAACGATGCAGCTAAGAGGAACACCCCGTGCGCTCAGTCCATAGCGATACCGTGCCCAAATGCAACAAATTTGCCAGAGATACTTTCAACGAGCACACCGGAGTATACCATCGGGACCGAAGGTAACACACTAATCTATAAACCGTTCATTCATCCATTCATTCATCGTACTTACTTGATCGAAAATGTGGTAGGCGACATGGAGTCCTTCCTTGACGGTATCATGGACGAAAATACCGTATCCAACGACCTCATGAACGAGGAGTGCTACACCTATGATGGAATTGAAGGTACGTAGACCAGACTTTTCATCTTGCCATCAACCCTATATATTACAATTCGACATGAACATATTGATGTGACATCCACTTCATGTAGGATCCAATACTGATACTGGAGCCATCGATCCTTTCGACTTCGTGTACTCAAACATCCCAGAAAGCACACACATACTAGAGCAAGTCCCCAACTGCGAACACTGTCATGCCAAGAGGTTTGAGCATGAGACCCTGCTTTCTGTTGTCGAAACGGACAGATCGAACTAGCTGAACCCGAGCCAATAGTGGAGCTGATGAGGCTATGGTCTAGCTCGGATGCGGACTGTCGACATTTTCGGGAGAGCATACGATTGTTCAATGGCCATTTCTCCTTCACAACCCTTGGCGTCAGCCTCGACAACAACTGCACAAACATGAGATCGGGGGTGTACACATTCCGAGCACAAGGCTCCATGTACCACAACGTGCATTCGTTCGGGCCAGGCTCTCGCCCGGAACATCTACAACTCTACTTCTACGACGATGATCCCAGCCTAATCCACCGCAGGGAAGCCTCCAAGCAACTAGACCAGGAGGTCGTCCGTAAGGTTGTGGACATACTGAGAGGAAACCCCTACTCCGAGAAGTTTAGGAGTTTGGGCGCACATAAGGATAACCTCGAGGACTACCGTACAGAGCTGAACACCGACAAAAAGTTAGACCCACGGAGATACAACACACCAGTATCATCTGAGGTGGCTGCGATCTGGGTCGAAGGCAGCGACCTCGCAAATAGGTTCAAACGCAACATTATCCTCTACGGCAACGATAATCAAAGGCACGGTATACATGCCACACAAGGATGCTATGACCCGCTCTCGTACCCCCTCTTCTTCCCAAAGGGCGAGCTCGGTTGGCATCCGAATATACCTAAGCGTAATAAGTCTTGGGACCTTGCGCAGCTACAAAGAGAAGACCGTGAAGAAGATCCAGGTTTGGCTATGTCGAATAATTATGCAAGTTTCACTATCCTTCACATATGTTGCATAACCTTCTTTTTTCCTGTCACAGATGGGGGTGGCCGTATGTGCGTCTCCGTCAGGGACTACTACTGTTACCGACTACAGACGCGTCCTGCTATATTCAACCCCATACTGCATGGAGGGCGTCTGTTCCAACAATGGGCGGTAGACATGTACATAAAGATCGAGGGGTGTAGGTTGAACTGGGTCAGGAAGAACCAACCGCGGATACGTGCTGATCTATATAAAGGCATAGTTGACACCATCACAGCCGGAGAGACTCAAGCAAGCGTTGTTGGCACAAGGATTGTGCTCCCTTGGAAATTCCAGGGGTGTCTCCGTGACATGAAGCGGAGGCATATGGACGTCATGGCATTGGTACAGACGTACGGCAAGCCTGACATCTTCCTGACGATGACGTGCAACCCAAACTGGCAAGAGATACAGGATGCCCTGCTTCCAGGCCAAACCCCACAGGATCGGCCAGATATTGTGGCTCGAGTGTTTAGAGCCAAGCTGGAGATGATGAAATATATGCTGACCAAGAAGAACATCCTGGGCGTTGTGAAGGCGTGGGTCTACGTGGTCGAGTTCCAGAAGAGGGGCCTCCCGCATGCCCATTTCCTATTGATCATGGATTCAAAATATAAGCTCGTTGTGCCAGAGCAGTATGACCGCCTAATATCAGCGGAGCTCCCAGACAAGGATAAGTACCCGGAGCTACACGCCATGGTCGTGAAACATATGATGCACAGCCCATGTGGAGCCCTAAAGCCAAAAAACGTGTGTATGCAAGATGGATCGTGCAAGTGCAGGTACCCACGAACGTTCAACGAGACCACCATACAGGGAAAGGACTCATACCCCATTTATCGGAGACGGAAGGACGGCCGTTCGGCGACGGTCCGTGGTTCGACGCTCGACAACAGATGGGTTGTGCCTTACAACCCTAGCCTCTTGCGGATGTTCAATTGCCACATAAACGTGGAAGTGTGCTCCAGCATAAAGGCAGTCAAGTACCTATATAAGTACATATACAACGGACACGATCAGACTTCATTCAACATCGACAAACCCGACGATAAAGGTAACATAGACGAGATCAAGAGATACATTGACGCAAGATGGATCACACCACCAGAAGCTATGTGGAGGATATTTGGCTTCAAACTCTCTGAGATACACCCGTCCGTACTACAGCTGCCGCTTCATCTACCAGATATGCAAAGAGTAATGTTCAAAGAAGGAGACAACCTAAACGACGTTGCTGCTAGGGAGAACGCATCCATGTTGACAGAGTATTTTGTGGCTAACCAAAACCACGAGTGGGCTCGAGATATTCTCTACAGGGATTTTCCAGGATGGTTCACGTGGCAACAAGAAAAGTACTGGAAAAAAAGGAAAAGGGATCACCAAGTAGGTCGTATCGTGACAGCCAATCCCGCAGAGGGGGAGCGGTACTTTGTTAGGGTGCTTCTGAACTACGTACCAGGCTCGACGTCCTTCGAAGACCTGAAAACCGTTGATGGTGTGCTATGTGGTACGTTTCGTGAGGCCGCGGAGAGGAAGGGTCTAATCGAGGCCGATAACACGCTCGATGAATGTCTTACTGAGTTGGAGCAGTTCGCCATGCCGGCCTCACTCAGGAGGCTATTCGCAACGATCTTGGTATTCTGTGAGCCTGGCGATGTGCGTGGTCTTTGGGATCGACACCTTGAGGCGATGTCAGACGACTACCGGCGACAACACGCGTGTCCAAAAGCAGTAGAGCAAATGGTGTTGCATGATATAAGGGGCATGCTACAATCCATGGGAAAAGACATAAAGTCGTTCCCTCTTCCGGCCATTGACGAGACGTATGACAACACCGGAGGAGAGTCCAGAGAGGTAATCGAGAAAACAAACATCATGGTTGACGAGGAAGACGCTTCTCTGGCTGCCTTCCTAAACACCGAGCAGAGGATTGCCTACGAGGAGATACTAGAGGCAGTCGATGGCGAAGATGGGGGCGTATTCTTCGTCGATGGTCCGGGAGGCACATGGAAGACATACCTTTACAGGGCACTGCTTGCTACTGTTCGTGGACAGGGAAATATCGCGCTGGCCACAGCGACTTCCGGTGTCGCCGCTTCAATCATGCCTGGAGGAAGGACATCACACTCGAGGTTCAAGATCCCACTAAACCTTGAAGAAGGGGCATCATGCAGCTTCACTAAGCATAGTGGGACAGCCAAGCTCTTGAAAATGGCTAAACTAATACTATGGGACGAGGCAACCATGACGAAACGACAGTCAATTGAAGCATTGGACATAAGCATGCGAGATATAATGGACCGCCAGGACCTACCATTTGGGGGTAAGACTGCCGTGTTCGGTGTGGACTTCAGGCAGGTTCTTCCAGTAGTGAGGAAAGGGTCACGGGGTCAGATCATCGATGCGAGCCTACGGAGTTCAAACCTATGGAAGGGCATGCGCCAGCTAAGGCTCGTAAAGAACATGAGGGCGCAAAACGACCAGTGGTTCGCAGATTACTTGCTGAGGATAGGTAATGGTACAGAGGAGACTGACGTGGAAGGAGACATAAAGGTTCCAGAAGATATATGTGTTCCGTCTACGGGCGACAAGTCTGACATAGAGAAGTTGATCGACCATGTGTATCCTGACCTAGACCAAAACATGAACAATACGAATTACATGACTTCTCGAGCAATCCTATCCACAAAGAACAACAACGTCGATGGAATAAACATGCGCATGATTGAGCATTTTCAAGGAGAGGAGATGATCTACCATAGCTTCGATACTGCGGAGGACGATCCGCATGGCTTCTATGCTCAAGAGTTTCTTAACTCGCTGACTCCTCCTGGGATGCCCCCGCACGCGCTTAAACTGAAGATAAACTGCCCCATTACTGTTGAGGAACATTGACCCAGCTAATGGGTTATGCAACGACACGAGGCTTGTGATCCGTGGGTTCCAGAGGAACGCGATAGATGCAGAGATCGTGGTGGGACAACACGCTGGAGAGAGGGTGTTTCTACCTCGGATACCTCTATGTCCATCTGATAATGACATGTTCCCGTTCAGATTCAAGAGGAAGCAGTTTCCAATCAGACTTAGCTTTTCCATGATGATCAACAAGGCGCAAGGGCAGACCATCCCGATTGTAGGCGTGTACCTACCGGACCCGTTATTCTCTCATGGACAGTTATACGTGGCGTTGTCCAGAGCAACCGCGAAAAAAAACATAAAGATCCTCGACATCAACGTCGAAGAAAGGGATGAAAGCAAGAATTTAAAAAAGAGAAAAAGAAATGAGTCATTAGTAACAACCACAAAGAATATAGTCTATAAGGATATCCTTACTATTTGAACTAGCTAGACTAGACGTGATCAGATTAATTCACGATTAATATATCTTACAAAACTGGTTAGCCACTTCGATTCATTTTCAATTCAAATTTTAATAATATTAGGACTGTGCTGACAATGCTTTTTCTGCCCGTTGCAACGCACAGGCATTTTACTAGTACTAATAATATAGGTTCTAATCATCTTGGCAAATCCAGAAAGCGGTAGGTGAAGCGCGTCCTATCTCCCTACAAGGCAGGAGGCCACTTGTAAACCCTGGTGTGCATGTTCACTACTCGAAGCTCACGGTTGCGGCGGCGCTCGACACGGAAGGTTGCCAGGCGAAGCAGCATCTCTGGATCGTCGTCGGTGTAATTTTTGTAGCCCTCCCTCGTGCGTGAGAGTCTCGAGGAGGCAAAACTCGGCGTTGCCCATGTAAGTGAGGCTGGCAGTTCGGTACCTCTCCGAGAGGTTGTTGTAGACCCTCTCCCTGACTGTGGTGCAGGCCGGAGGAGCTGTAGCCTGTAGGCCGGCGGCCATCATCGGATGAGATGGCCTGGCACACGGCGATGTACCCTAGCTGGCGCGACAGTCCCACCCAGGCGTCGAGCTCGCGCATGAAGTAGGCCTTGCCGGAGAAAGGCAGGAGCCAGTCGCCGAGCCGCGTCCATGTGAGGCTGCCCGTGTCGAATGAGAAGGTGACATTGTCCGACAAGGAGAAGATGGAGCCGTTGGGGTGCATCGCGGTGGAGGAGATGTAGCGGGGCCGCTCGAACGACGACGGAGGGAGAGGCTCCCATTCCCATCGCCATTCTTCATAGCTTGGGCGAGGCATCAGTCCAAGCCTCTGCGCCTGTCCTATTGGTCGTTGTACGAGGCTGGAACTGCAGTGTTTTCCTGGGTTGAGCATTCGTACAGACCAAAGCGGTGATAAGTGCAGATCGATCTGTCCACTTCGCCTAATTATGATTGCCATGTAGTAATAGGCTAGTAGCATCTACTTCCCCTGTTCACGGAAGTGCGTAAGTGAAAGGGCCTCTCTACCCTGTGACTACACGTGCAGACGCAGCACAGTTCAGTGTCTCTCTTTTTTTTGTACTCTCTCCGTACATAAATAAGTGTCTCAAATCTCTTAACAATGAGATGTTTCAGTTTTAATTTCATCCATTGTGAAAAAAGAGCTTTTTGTGGACAAGCTATTTGAAGTCGAGCCAAGCTCGAACTTGGTTCGAAGAATGCAGGAACTACACCGTGCTAGCATATACTCCTTTTGGAGCTCAGTGCAACCTTGTAGCCTTGTACTCCTAGCAAGCAGTGCCTGCTCGTAGCCTAAGGAAGCTTTACATAAATTTGCTCAAGAAACTGACACTTGCAAGCACCGAAACCTCGCCATCGATCTACATCGGCACCATTAAGGCAGTAAATCCTACTACCGCCATTGATGTGGACGGTGCCCGGCGTAGCTCGTAGGAATAGCGCCGCATGTATCCGCACGGCTGGGCATCGACAGTCCGACACTGCAACACACGGCCGTCTCACCCTGTGATTTCTTGCTTTCCAGGCCGCAGCAAGACGGAAAACCTGAACATGAATTTCGTCTTAAGTTATCGTTGACAAGTTGATCCACGCATTATTTCTGCACTGAATTGACAGCCTTTCGAGTTTCATCCACCGATCAATTTACACAGAGCGAAGAAGAAAGGATAATTTTCTACTGTAGCTCTCTAATAAGTCGATAGGGATCTGCCTCGTGAGTATTGTTTGTAACCAATTATTCACTCGTTTTAAGATACCCTGAGCACGAGCTAACACAAGAGACAACACTCCTTGGCTTTGTCCCTCGACCTAGTTTATCTTCCATGGTTGCTCCGTGTAATCAGGTCAAAACGATTCGTCGATCTGCCGGTTCATTAATTATCTCCTGATCAATTGTCTCCTGGTTCATCATACGTACTCCCTCCGTTCCGTATTAGATGACTTCGTTTTATCAAAAAGAGGATGTATCTAGACTTACAACATATATAGATACATCCATTTTTATCTAAATAGAAGTGATCTAATTTTAAACGGAGGGAGTACTACACATATAGCACGATCAAGTAGATAGGGGACAAGAGACGCCACCTCTCAATTAACAAGTGTGGCTGGTGCTCGTACGTGCGCATGCACTTGTTTGTTTCTCCTTCTCATATTATTGTCCTACAATCTGGCCAAAGAACATTTACAAACCGAAGAAAATTAGTGCCCGATTCTTTGATTCTTTGACCCGTACGTGCGCACTTTTGACTCGCACGATAATCATTAATGGGATTGGACGCCACAACACCAGATTGTCTTTACACCAATCTACAATACTGTTGGTGAACCCTACTCAACCTACCATCTCCCTAAAGTAGTTAACTCCTTTTTTAGGGAATCTAACAAAATAGGAGTAACAGATTTGGGAGCCTTTGGTTGAATTATCACATCAGTTATACGTCCGTTCCATGGTTGCATGCAATGGTTAGTCACACCATGGCCAATCTTTCTTGATGCAAAATGGATAGGAAAATCTTAACTAATAACTTTCTCAAAAGGCGTCGACGTTATCCCACGAAGTAAGGTCCTTGTGTTGTCTAGCTTTTTATCCCCTGCTAGTGTTGTCATTCATCCATCTCCCAAAAAAGTGGAGTTAAGAAATATAGGAGTGTGACTTTAGGTCAAGGTAAGTCGACGAATTATTGTCTACTGCTTAAATGTAACTAAAGAATCTTTTCTTGTTTTCTATCAATTCGGAGGGAAATTCACTAACCATGAACTGTACACCTCTTTGAAAGTGCATGGTTGCCCCCATGCGTGGTTTTGGTAATTAATGACAATCCTTATGGACTAATGTTTACATTGAGATATTCTTATAGATCTTGTCCATGGGAAAATATAGGAGTTCATGTGTTGGACTCTTCAAGATGACATAATGACCAATGCTCTATTCAAGGGTTAATATGAAGAATGGTCATGCATAGAGTTGAGCTCATCGCAAGTATGGCTTGGAATAGAAGATTGAGTGAACAATCATGTTTACCCCCAAGCCATCTTACATATCAAGAGAAGAAGATGAAGTGCAAATTCAATATGATGCATCTCGGAAGATATCTTTTGATTGAAGCTTGCAAAGAAGACATGAAGACGAAGCTTAGCGAGGCCCTCCCATAATGGAGTATGGGGGAGCATTTGGAGAAGTCCTCATTAAGCATGTGCTAGCAAGCACAATCAAGAAAGGTGTTTCAACTTGAGAGAGTCAAGATCGTCATCATCCCTCCCATAATGGAGTATGGGGGAGCATTTGGAGAAGTCCTCATTAAGCATGTGCTAGCAAGCACAATCAAGAAAGGTGTTTCAACTTGAGAGAGTCAAGATCGTCATCATCGAGCTCAAGTGGAATGCGCAAGGCAAAGGTATGATCTTGATAGGTTTTCTATTTTATCGGTCTCATGGTGTTAGTGGGAGACCGGGTTTTAGGATAGATGGCGTACTATCAAGAGGGGCTCTCGAGTGAGTAACTTGATCGCATCTTTGTGGAGAGCTCAAACCTTTGCATACTTGCCATTTCATCTTTCTTGGTTCTTACTTGGTTTTTCTCCTTGTTGAGTTTTGGTGCTTGTTGTGATCTTCACGACAAGCCCAAGTTCACCGAAAACGAATTTCATATGGAAAACTTGTTGCGTTTTTGGTTTTGGAGGTTTGCCGATCATTCCTTTTTAGAGAGATTTTAACCTCCTCCATTTGGTTTTATCTTCCATTGTTGGACTATGAGGTTTATCTACATGATCTTGTAAAGCTCTTCGTTGTGATTCCAACGAGCCAAAAATCATCGAAAACGGAGTCCGGATGGAAAAGATATTGACGTTTTCGTTATCGGTTTTGCTGCAGTTTTTCCTAGGCCGGAGTCTCCGGTCCTAGACCGGAGTTTCCGGTCTGTGCAGGACCGGAATCTCCGGATTCAACGTTTTTCTCCAAACGTTGTTCAGCCCCTGGTGGGGGGCGGAGTTTCCGGCCCTAGAGGCCGGAGTTTCCGCCCCTGGATGAACTTTCCGGCCCAGGGCACCGGAGAGTTTACCCAAGCCTCGGCGGTGTTGACAGTGTTCAGCCCCTGGTGGGGGCCGGATTTTCCGGTCCCAGTAGGCCGGAATTTCCGCCCCTGGCCGGAGTTTCCGGCCCTAGTGACCGGAAACTCCGGTGTGAAGTTTTCCTGCAACGGCTCTTTTTCGTGGGACCTATAAAAAGGCCCCTTCTTCCCCAGAGAGAGCAGCTCTTCCAAGCACGAATTTTCCCCCTCTCTCTCCTCCATTATTGACCTTGGAAAGCTTGCCCCTCTCTCTATTCCTCCCATGATTCTTGCATATCTTTGAGGGATTTGAGAGAGGAGATCTAGATCTACATTTCCACCAATCCATCTCTCCTCTAAGTGAGGGGAACCTAGTAGATCTTGATCTTGGAGTTCTTGGTGCATCTCCTCTTTGTTCTTTCCTCTCTTATTCCCCCATAAGCATTTGTTGCTTTGTTGGAATTCGAGAGTGAAGGATTTGCGCACTTGTGCTCTTGCCTTTTGCATTTGGTGCATCGGTTTGCTCTCCACGAGGATTCGTGGAAGTTGAAAGTTTGTGAGCTTGTTACTCTTGGGTCCTTGGACCCTAGACGCCTTTGTGGTGGTTGGACCCTTGTGTGGTCACTTGAAGCCGTTCGGGAGCCCCCAATCCCATTGTGAGTTGTGCCCCGGATTGTTGTTGTGGAAAGCCGTTCGGGAGCCCCCAATCCCATTGTGGGTTGTGCCCCGGATTGTTGTTGAAAGGCTCCGGATTCCGCCTCGAAGGAATTCCGATAGTGGAAGGTGAACCAAGCCTTTGTGGTGCAGTTCATCGGAGAAGAAGGTGAAACCTTTGTGGTTGTTGAACCGTTGTGTCGGTTCACACCTCTCCAACGAGACGTACTCCCTTAACAAGGAGGAACTCGGGAATACATCCTCGTCTCCGCGTGCCTCGGTTATTTCTATACCCGAGCTTTTACTTATGCACTTTACATTGTGATAGCCTTCATGCTTGAAGTATTCTATATTGCTATCACCTTGTTGTTTGTCTTGCTTAGCATAAGTTGTTGGTGCACATAGGTGAGCCTAGTTTATTTAGGTTGTCGGCTTGTTAATTTAAACATCTAGTTTTATTCCGTAATTATCAAGCCTAAACCGGAAAAGTTTTAAACTGCCTATTCACCCCCCCCTCTAGGCGACATCATTGTCCTTTCAATTGGTATCAGAGCCTGGGCTCTCTTGTTGGGCTTTACCGCCTAGAGAGTAAAAGATGTCGTTTAGAGAATTAGTGCACGATCCCACTTTCATATTCGATGGCACAAATTATGATGTTTGGAAAATTCGCATGCTTAATCTATTTAAGGCCATGGGTCCAAATTATATTAAGAGGATTGTAGATGTGGGTTTTTCTCCTCCAAAGGATTCCCAAGAATTATCTTTAGAGGATGAGATAAACTCTCATCTCGAGACTCAAGTTACTAATGGTCTTATGTGTGCTTTGACCGATGTAGTTCTTGCTTCAATCATGCCTTTTCGAAATGCACATGAGCTTTGGACCAAGCTTCAAGATATATATGAAGTGTCCAAAATTATTGAGGATGATTTTTCTTCCTCCACCTCCGGCCGTGATGAGTTCACAACTTCTTCCACTTCACCAACATGTGATTTGTCACACGGTAACGATATGGTGAGTGGCGATAGAAATTGCATTGGTGATGGTGAACTTACTATTGATTATACCTATTCTCTATCACATTGCAATCTTCTATCTTTGAACTTAAAATCTTCTAGCACTCCAAATGTCATACATGCTAGAGTTGATTGTCCTTGCATATCAAGTAATAGTTGCTTAACTAAATATAATGATGATATGCTCTCTATGTCTTGTTGTGTTGAAAATTACTCTTCCATATCCTCTAGTATTTGCATGACTAACAATGTAGAGGAATCCCAACAATTGTTGGAACAAGACATGGACCTCAATGGAGCTTCAAGTATTTCTTCATCCTCCTCACCCATTAATCATGTTTGCCTTATGGCTAAGGATTCCGAGGTATCTCCCACCTCGAATCCATATTGTGATGATGTGGATGAGGATTCTCATGAAGAAGGTTTTGACTTTGAATCCTTAACCAAGATGGGTGAGATGGTACTTGGTGTTCTCCCCAAAGGTAGTAAAGCTATCCCTCCTCTTTGTGAAATCATTGATTATGTTACTAAGAGTAGGGAATTCATTGAGGATTTGGAAAGTCAATTTGATGAGAAATGTCAAATTGAGAGAGATGACTCTATCACCATAGCTTCTTTGAAAGCTTCTCTTGAAGAGGAAGAAGAGCTTAGGGTTTCTCTTGAAGAGAAACTTGAATCCCTTGATGAGTCTAATGATCTTATTATTGCTAAAATCATTAAGGAAAGAGATCATGCCCTTGCTAAGTATAAAGTGCTTAAAATTGAAAAAGTTGAATTTGGTGTTGGCAATGCTAGACTAAATGAGGACATAGAGAGACTTGACAAAGCTCACAAGGCTTTAGAAAGTGAACATTCTCTCCTTATCAAGTCTCATGATCAACTCCAAACTCAACTATCTAAGAATGACAAGCTTGTCAAATTGTCTTCTTCCATCTCTAATATTAATGATGATTGTGCTACTAACTCCACTTCTTGTGAAGCATCTATTTTGAAGGAGAATGTTGAGCTAAGGGCTCAACTTGAGTTGCTATCTAGTAAGTATGGGAAATTGGAAGAAAGTCATGAAAAGCTTTCTAGCTCTAATGATGATCTTCTAGCATCTCATGCTAGGCTAAAGTTAGCTCATGAGGCTATTATGTCGAAGGTAACATCTTGTGAGTCTCATGTGAACAATGGCACAATTTCTACTCTTAATGCTATATTGCCAAATGCTAGTCCTAGTGATTCATCAACTCATAATGTTGCTACATCTTGTGATGAATTACTTTCCATGCCTTGTTTCTCTAACAATGAAGCCTCTACTTCCTCTAGTTTTTGTGTTGATACTAACCATGTAGAGGAATTAAATGAGCTCAAGGCCCTAGTCACTTATTTGAAGAAAGACTTGGAAAAGCGTCATGTTGGGGATTCTACACTTGACAATATGTTGAGTGTTCAGAGACGCCCCAATGACAAGAGTGGACTTGGATTCAACTCCAATATCAAGAACAAGTCCAAGCTTAACAAGAAGAACAAGGGCCAAGAACAAGTCAAGGATTCGACCAAGATTGTTTGCTTCAAGTGCAAAGTTGAAGGGCACCATGTTAGATCTTGCCCTTTGAAGAAGAAGGCTCTTAGTGAGAAGCAACAAGGGAAGAAGACTCAAGTTCAAACTCAAGCTCCTCAAGTTGAAGAACGGTCTCTTCCCAAGAAGAATCAAGCTACCCCTCCTCAAGTCAAGACTCCAACTAAGAAGAGAGGAGGAAGTAGATGTTGCTACCTATGCCGTGAGAAGGGTCACCTTGCTTCTTCATGCACAAATGGTACCTTATCCAACCCCATTATAGTTGATGATGTTTATTCTCTTCGGAAGGATAAGGTTGGCAATGTGTTTGCCAAATTTGTTGGTACTCAAAGTGGTGTCAAGAAAAGAACCATTTGGGTTGCCAAACCTATTGTGACTAACCTCTTAGGACCCAACTTGGTTGGGGACCAACAAGCTAAAACTTGATCAATAGGTGTTGTTGGAGGAAATTGGAGACTTGGCTACACTATGAAGAATTAAGGGATCTTCATCAATTATATTCTCTCAAGTCAAGTCATATGGATTATATTGTTCTATCTCATATCCAATGTTCCTCCTTGCGGTAACTTTTATTTAAATCATATATACATTGAAAGTTGCTTGCACCCTTGCATATGTTAGGTTTAGTACCTTGCTAGAGTTTGTATGTGTTGTGCTCTCTACTTACTTATCTTGAGAAACCAAGTATGTGTACTTTGGTTTGCACACCATCTACTTGTTTTGATCCCTATTGCTTTTATTTGCTATCTTATCTTGTTGGCTCTCTTTGAGAGATAAATGGACTATGCATTTTTGGAGAGTGATATGCTTCGTGCACTTTACAATCCTAAAAATGTGTGTACATGAGGAATACCACTTAGTGTTGATATATCAATATTATCTATTCTCTTTGTGGTATGTCATGCTCATGAGAAATTCAAATTATATAATGTCCATTAATTTCTCTAGTTGTTTTTGTTTGCCTCATGTGTTAAAATAAATGGATTATCACATTATGGGGGAGTAATAAGCTATGTGCATATTACAAGCCTAGAAAATGTGAAAATGTGAGGTTTTGCCACCTAGCATTGATATTGCTAATTATCTTGTTCCTATGTGGCATGTTGCTCAAACAAGTTCCCATTTACTTAAATGCTCTTTGTCTCTCACTCTTTTGGATCTTGTTTGTGAAGGATGTTCTTGATATGGCTTTCCCTAAATATGTTCTCATATATCTTTTTGGGAAGCCAATTGATTCAAGCTACTCCTTGGAGTTGCTTTGCATTATCACATGATTTGTGAATCTATCAAGAATATCTATCTAAGCATGGCTTTTAATTCCTATACTTTGCCACATGCTTATGTTTTGTGAATATGGTCTTGAATATATCTTTGCAATCCACGCCCGAGAAATATCTCCATACATTACTTGTCGTGACAAGTGATAATAATAATTTGTGGTATATATATTGATCATATTCACTTTGACTCTTGCTTTGAATTGCCTTATTTGATTGCCAAGAATTTAGTTTGATCTAACGTTCTTTTGTCTTCCTTGTATCTTTTGGATCCTTTATTGCTCTACTTGAAATTTGTTTTGTGCTTTCTTGAGTTGGGACTTGCAATGAACCAATTCTTGTGCATTGACCTTCAAGAGTCATACTTCTTAATAATGCACTATTCTTTGGGAAGCTATCCTACCTTGAGTAAAACACCGTTCTTTAAATTGGTATTGCAATTTCTTGCCTTTCTTGAACATGACTAGTGTTTGAATATATATATGAAGAGTGATGATCTCATTTGTGTGCATTTTGTATTCAAATGCAAAATCATAAATAATGTACACATCTTGGGGGAACAATCCTATATGCTTTAGAACATTAGTTGTCTTCATATGATATTTGATCCCGTTGACATGTCTCCTTGGAAGACAAACATTTTTCGTCTTGGTACTTTGTGCCATCATGAAAAGTGTAGAGGTTTTGGTTTATTCCTTGATGATATGTTCATCAATTGGTTTCTTGATTTCATTGGTATCTTTTCAAAGTGGTATCTTCAATCATGTGTTGATTTGGGTATTTGATATAATTTGGACAATTTGTTTTCTTGTCACACTTGTGTGTGTGTTTTGTTGGTTTACTTGGTGTTTTGTCTAAATTATATCTCGCCTGGTTCTCGAAAGTCTTGTGCATGCATATTTATTATATGTATATCTTATGGCATGCTTACCTTCGTTAATCCAATATATAGGATAAACTCCATCAAATCCTAAATGGTGAAGATGTGCATGAAATTCAATTTCATATCAATATGCACATATTTATGTGGAGTTTGTCCTATGTGTTGTAGTTGCTCTAACTACTTTGGACCCAATTAGTTTGGGTACCATGTTGTACTTAAATTTGTTTTAGGTACATTTGAGATGCATTGGAAGCTTGTCTCATCTACAAGGAAGGTGTTGTCACCATGTGCTTATTGGAGCCAAGCTTGGATGATCATGAGCTCCTATCTTCTACATCACCAATGCTTTCTTGGTAACAAGTATCTACCTCATGCATACATTTCTAGCTTTCAACCTTGTGTAGGTTGTTTCTTGGCATGAATCTTTTTGTTGCAATTGATTTGGTTCTTGCAAAACATCTTTATTGCAAATATGAGTAAGCCGGGATGATTACATATGAGGGGACTATATATTCATTTCTATGATTCATCGATCCCAAATATGTTAATCTAGCACTTTCTAATCTATGTCTCGCATATGTAATATTGATGTGTTTCAAAATCATTTGCCTTTTGTGAGACTTGTTATCCTACTCGGAGCATCCCGTTTATCACCTTATCCCTTGTGGATACGTTTGATGCTATGATGAGTGTGTGTTGGAAGTTCATCTATATCCCTTTAAGATAAAATTGAGCTTTGTGCTATGCTTTTAAGCAAAGATCCTTTTTGTATATTTATGACTTCCTCTTGGATATCATGTTCTTTACCCTTGTATCTATCTTGTGTGTACATGTTTATTTATAGACCCATATCTTAGTGATTTGTGTCTACTTAGAAACTTATACACATGATAACAGTACATCTTTAATTGATATTCCAATTCTTTAGTTACCACCTCTTATTGCTTTTGACTCTTTGGTGGTCTCTAAAAAGCACAAGCTTTAGTTGTCATGTGTTATGCTTGGTGCATTTTACTAAGCTTGTGGAGCTTCTGTTATATCTCTTTTGTTGTGTGGGTATGGGAAAGACATGATATGCACTATGTGCAACTCTTCTTGAAAGACTATGTTGATGCTTTGGCTCATCCTTGTATTAGTCTCCTAAAATGTCTTTGTATCCCACACCCATCCTTTTATTTTCCGCTCCTTACTCATGTTGCAAAACATTTTATTTGTTGCAAGTTGTTTTGCCTTCTTTTCTCATTTATATTCTCTTGCATGGGCTTGTGTTTGAATTTATCTAGGAGGGAGTGAGGATTCCATGTTGTGCACACTATATTGAAATACAAATCCTATTTGTGCACGTACCTTGGGGAGTTCCCTCATGATATTTAGAACACTTTTTGGATCCTTTT
Organism: Poa annua; assembly: GCA_026929855.1. Classification (NCBI taxonomy): domain Eukaryota; kingdom Viridiplantae; phylum Streptophyta; class Magnoliopsida; order Poales; family Poaceae; genus Poa; species Poa annua. The sequence continues at coordinate 16,424,115 of CM049427.1, forward strand.
GATTGATTGCATCTTTCGTTGAAGTATCTTTCTATTTGATATTCTCTTGCAATCTTTGGATCCTCAATATAGTTTGATCTCCCTCCATCTATTCTTCATTGGATATGTGCATTTGATTTCACTCACATTATGAGAAATGCACACTTTATGGGGGAGCTCTTATTATATTAGCCTTCTTACTTTTCACCCATTTCGGCAATCAATGCCAATGGGGGAGAAATTTAGAGGGTTTAAGGGAATATGAGTTTGTTCTCTTGCGGTTATCTTGCATCCTTGCTCTTTGTGTTGCATGGCTGCTTAAATTCATTATATAAACCCTCGTAAAAGGGATTGTCATCAATTACCAAAATGGGGGAGATTGAAAGTGCATGGTTGCCCCCATGCGTGGTTTTGGTAATTAATGACAATCCTTATGGACTAATGTTTACATTGAGATATTCTTATAGATCTTGTCCATGGGAAAATATAGGAGTTCATGTGTTGGACTCTTCAAGATGACATAATGACCAATGCTCTATTCAAGGGTTAATATGAAGAATGGTCATGCATAGAGTTGAGCTCATCGCAAGTATGGCTTGGAATAGAAGATTGAGTGAACAATCATGTTTACCCCCAAGCCATCTTACATATCAAGAGAAGAAGATGAAGTGCAAGTTCAATATGATGCATCTCGGAAGATATCTTTTGATTGAAGCTTGCAAAGAAGACATGAAGACGAAGCTTAGCGAGGCCCTCCCATAATGGAGTATGGGGGAGCATTTGGAGAAGTCCTCATTAAGCATGTGCTAGCAAGCACAATCAAGAAAGGTGTTTCAACTTGAGAGAGTCAAGATCGTCATCATCCCTCCCATAATGGAGTATGGGGGAGCATTTGGAGAAGTCCTCATTAAGCATGTGCTAGCAAGCACAATCAAGAAAGGTGTTTCAACTTGAGAGAGTCAAGATCGTCATCATCGAGCTCAAGTGGAATGCGCAAGGCAAAGGTATGATCTTGATAGGTTTTCTATTTTATCGGTCTCATGGTGTTAGTGGGAGACCGGGTTTTAGGATAGATGGCGTACTATCAAGAGGGGCTCTCGAGTGAGTAACTTGATCGCATCTTTGTGGAGAGCTCAAACCTTTGCATACTTGCCATTTCATCTTTCTTGGTTCTTACTTGGTTTTTCTCCTTGTTGAGTTTTGGTGCTTGTTGTGATCTTCACGACAAGCCCAAGTTCACCGAAAACGAATTTCATATGGAAAACTTGTTGCGTTTTCGGTTTTGGAGGTTTGCCGATCATTCCTTTTTAGAGAGATTTTAACCTCCTCCATTTGGTTTTATCTTCCATTGTTGGACTATGAGGTTTATCTACATGATCTTGTAAAGCTCTTCGTTGTGATTCCAACGAGCCAAAAATCATCGAAAACGGAGTCCGGATGGAAAAGATATTGACGTTTTCGTTATCGGTTTTGCTGCAGTTTTTTCTAGGCCGGAGTCTCCGGTCCTAGACCGGAGTTTCCGGTCTGTGCAGGACCGGAATCTCCGGATTCAACGTTTTTCTCCAAACGTTGTTCAGCCCCTGGTGGGAGGCGGAGTTTCCGGCCCTAGAGGCCGGAGTTTCCGCCCCTAGATGAACTTTCCGGCCCAGGGCACCGGAGAGTTTGCCCAAGCCTCGGCGGTGTTGACAGTGTTCAGCCCCTGGTGGGGGCCGGAGTTTCCGGTCCCAGTAGGCCGGAGTTTCCGCCCCTGGCCGGAGTTTCCGGCCCTAGTGACCGGAAACTCCGGTGTGAAGCTTTCCTGCAACGGCTCTTTTTCGTGGGACCTATAAAAAGGCCCCTTCTTCCCCAGAGAGAGCAGCTCTTCCAAGCACGAATTTTCCCCCTCTCTCTCCTCCATTGTTGACCTTGGAAAGCTTGCCCCTCTCTCTATTCCTCCCATGATTCTTGCATATCTTTGAGAGATTTGAGAGAGGAGATCTAGATCTACATTTCCACCAATCCATCTCTCCTCTAAGTGAGGGGAACCTAGTAGATCTTGATCTTGGAGTTCTTGGTGCATCTCCTCTTTGTTCTTTCCTCTCTTATTCCCCCATAAGCATTTGTTGCTTTGTTGGAATTCGAGAGTGAAGGATTTGAGCACTTGTGCTCTTGCCTTTTGCATTTGGTGCATCGGTTTGCTCTCCACGAGGATTCGTGGAAGTTGAAAGTTTGTGAGCTTGTTACTCTTGGGTCCTTGGACCCTAGACGCCTTTGTGGTGGTTGGACCCTTGTGTGGTCACTTGAAGCCGTTCGGGAGCCCCCAATCCCATTGTGGGTTGTGCCCCGGATTGTTGTTGTGGAAAGCCGTTCGGGAGCCCCCAATCCCATTGTGGGTTGTGCCCCGGATTGTTGTTGAAAGGCTCCGGATTCCGCCTCGAAGGAATTCCGATAGTGGAAGGTGAACCAAGCCTTTGTGGTGCAGTTCATCGGAGAAGAAGGTGAAACCTTTGTGGTTGTTGAACCGTTGTGTTGGTTCACACCTCTCCAACGAGACGTACTCCCTTAACAAGGAGGAACTCGGGAATACATCCTCGTCTCCGCGTGCCTCGGTTATTTCTATACCCGAGCTTTTACTTATGCACTTTACATTGTGATAGCCTTCATGCTTGAAGTATTCTATATTGCTATCACCTTGTTGTTTGTCTTGCTTAGCATAAGTTGTTGGTGCACATAGGTGAGCCTAGTTTATTTAGGTTGTCGGCTTGTTAATTTAAACATCTAGTTTTATTCCGCAATTATCAAGCCTAAACCGGAAAAGTTTTAAACTGCCTATTCACCCCCCCCCCCTCTAGGCGACATCATTGTCCTTTCACTCTTGCCATTAGTCATCAAATTACATAATGTACGACCATTATTAATTGGATAGTTCACAATACAGCCTTCGCTTCGAAGAGTGTTCATTCTTGTTCATGATTGCATTGGAATATACAAAATCTTACCAGAAGAATCTTTGTCCTATCATGTAGATTGTAGAGGCCTCATGAAATCTAACTATCCTTGCATGGGCCACTGAAATTCATAGACCATTCATGTTTCCAGATATGTATATATATACTCTTTTAGGTTAATCTTTTCTAAACAATCTATGTATTGGTACTAGATAGAAAATGCTAAACAGCTAAACTAGCAGGTATAGTTTGAATTAGGTGTGCATTATTTCAGGCAAATGACCATAACCAGAAATGTTGGCATGAAAATAAACTAGTGGGCATGGTGGGCTCAAAACTTTGAGCATGCCATCTAAACAAGCAATGGTCAAAATTTGGCGTGTCAAAATAACTAGGGATGCATTGTGGTAACGGATGAAACATAACCTCGTTTAAAGTAACAAGAAATGAAGAACACATATGTTCAACTATATATGTTCCTGAATCTGTGCATAAAAAATCATAGTTGTGGTCCATAACAAAAGAGTTTATGGAAAGGTGATTAGGAAACGATTAAATCAACATAATCAACAACCTTATTCATACATGTAGCTAATGTTGACACTTGGCATGCTAAAGCAAGGGGAAAAGGTGGTTACATTTAGATCTTGTAGTGTGTCTGTATCACACCAATCACTTACTTGTCTCCCGCGAGCATGTCATGTTTTTCGAATGCCCCACGCCCGCACTCAACATTAGTAGTTTGTTGTCAAGTGTTTTTACAACACTCGGTCTATGATAATTGTTGCTCAGTGCCCAAAAAATTGCACTCGACAAAATTGTTGGCACTAGACAGAGCTGTTTTTGTAGTGAACGATGGCAAGTATGCCTCTAAAATCCTTAAGTAGGTCAAACAACACTCACCATAGTTGTTCGATTTTCCTATTAATAACATGAGATTATTTGAATATGAGCTTAACAATTAACTCAGGCAATTTTCTTGATAGGTGTTTGTCAACTCATATCGCTTGTGCTCTATGTTTTTTAGCTATACTTATGTAATCCAATCTTAATAATTTTTAGGACATCCAAATCCTTAAACTAAATTGTGGGCCGTCCCATTCCGTTAGGAACTCATGGGGGGGGGGGCACTTTGATGTTTTAAGTCGATGAAACGTGATTTAGGGGGTACTAGCGTGGTGGCTTGCTCGCTTTGGATTTCAATTTCTTGTGAACATGTGAAATTATTCTTACAAAAGGAAAGAACTCAGAAATCTCATAATCAAGGGATATTTCGATACTGACCTACCGGAGTACCATGACTTCTTGTCAATGAGATCACATCAGCCCTTATAAGAACCAAGGCTTTCCTAGGCAAAAGATCAAGATGTGTTTCCCGTTTTACCTTGCAATCTATCAGTATCAATGTTATACTAGCACTTGGCACATTGTTTGTTGTGTATCCACACATGAGCGTTTTTATTTTGATAGTATAGGCATGGAAGGCACTAGGAATTGCAAATGGATCATCAAAATTACAATGTCTGTTGTCTTGATAGGACTTCACATTGAACTCTTCTTTTATGAGCTTAACCTACATTGCTCAAGCACTAGACACTTCTTGAGCAGCACCGACGGTGCAGCTCGAACACTTGCCCATCAATCTACATCGGCGCCATGAAGGCGGTAGAAGGTGCTCGCACATGACGGGGCTACAGGTAGGCCTCGACTAACGAGCTGCTTGGATCGTTAACTCTCGACTCTTTAAGACCCGAGACCGTTAAGGCTCAGGTCATTAACCTCGTTAAGGTCATTAAGGATAACGAGCTAAATCTAAAGATTCGCTAAGATGTACCAGGCTGTTCAGCTAATTAATTAAACATCAAGAGTAACAAATTTTGGACATACATATATTTACAAAAATATGTTGACATGCATCGCTCAAAGACAACAGTGAACCGAGAAACATAAGGCCAATCAAACAGAGCCTAAGTCAACCGAGAACTGTCCCGTACTCCCGTCAGTACTGTTTGTAACCAATCACTCGTCTTAGGATATCCTGAGCTAGAGCTAGCAGTCTAACACAAGAGACAACAGTCCTTGGCTTGTCCCTCGACCTAGTTTTCTCTGTTCCCATGCACATCTCGACGCTTCCGTCGGACCTGAACTTTGCCTCTCCTAGATAGCTACTCCACACTTTATCAACCATGGTTGCTCCGTGTAATCAGGTCAAAACAACTCTTTGGTCTCTACCGGTTCATTATCTCTTTGATCAACTGTCTCCTGGTTCATCATACACATGAAGCATGATCAAGTAGAGAGGGGACAACCGGCACCACCTCAATTAACAAGTGAAGCTGGCGTGTTCGTCCGTGCGCATGCACTTGTTTGTTTCTCCTTTTCAAATTATTGTCCTACATTCTGGCCAAACAAAATTTAAAAACCAAAACAAGTTAGTGCCCAAATTCTTTGACCCGTACGTGCGCACTTTTGATTCAAGCACAATAATCATGGGCTTGGATGCCACAACACCGGGTTGTCCTTACACCAATCTACAATACTGTTGGTGAACCCTACTCAATCTAGTGACCAACCATCTCCTAGTGTAGTTGGCCCCTTTTTTAGGCGAGCTAACAAAATAGGAGTAGCAAAAGCAATTCCGAAAATCTGAACCCATAACTTCCTCAAAAGGCTTCGATATTATCCCACAAAGTAAGGCCCTTATGGTGTCTAGTTTCTTATCCCCTGCCTGTGTTGTCATTCAGACATCTCCCAAAAAAGTGGAGTTACACAATACAGGAGTGTGACTTTAGATCAAGGTAGAGCAATGGATGAGTTCTTGTCTACTGCTTAAATGGTAACAAAAATATTTTATTTTTGCTATTAAGTAAGAGGAACTGCACACCTCTTGCTCTTTGGTCATCAAATTACATGATCGACGGCCATTATTAATTGCAGTGTACACAATGCAACCTTTGCTTCGAAGAGTCTCTCTTCCTTGTGTATGATTGCATCGGAATATACAAAATCGTAACAGACGAATATAGGTCCTATCATGTAGATTGTAGAGGCATCATGGACTATACCTATCCTTGCATGGGCCATTTAAATTTAGGGACCACTTTACGTTTCCAGATACATACATATGAATTGGTAGTCCATATAGAAAAGGCTAAACCAAGAAGTACAATTAGATCTTAGGCTGTGTCTGACTTGAGGCAAATTACCCTAGCCGCTAATATTGGCTAGAAATAAACTAGCGGGCAGTGTGCATGGCATGGTCATGTCAAAAAAAATTGCAAGCCATTCAAACAAGTCTCCAGTTTTGGCCATGGAAAAAAACAAACCGGCAATGGTATTGTGGTAATGAGTCAAACATAACCTTGTTTAAAAGTGAAAAACCCTGAATCACAGATGCATGTGTATGTCCATAACAAAAAGTTTTTTTACAGTGAGATACTCCATAACAAAAGGTTGATGGAAAAAGAAAATTAGGAAAATATGGCTTCGCATGATAGAAAGCCAAGCAAAGGAATTAGGTGGTCACATTGGCTCCTTTGACTCATAGGATAGGAAATTGTAGGAATAGGAAACTTAAAGGATTGAAGTGACATGTCTAATTGAATACTATGGAAAGAGAGATTCTCTTTGATTGTGGTAAAGGAATTTTTCTTGAGGTTGGACCTCATGCTTTTTTCCTATAGGATTTGCACTATAATATTTATATGGGAATAATTCCTATTAGATAGGGTCCTATGAATCAAACAAATTCAATAGCAAACCAACTGTCCAAAAATCCTACCATATTCCTATGAATCAAGGGGCTCCGCTTTTATGATGAATGTAAGTATGTAGCGCACCAGCCATTTGTCTCCCACGAAAGATGTCATGTATGCTTCTAAATCCTTAATTAGCAAGATTGAACAACACATACCAGAGTAGCACAATTTCATATTAGTCAAAGCAAGAGAATTTTAACATGAGCGTAACAATTAATTAATGGAATTTTCTTGGTAGTTATTTATCATCTCACCTAGCTTGGAATCTACTTTTGAGCCAGTGAGGTCGGTATGCATGTAGGCTCCTTCATACACACCTTCATGTGTGTATTGTGGTATAGGAAAAGCGATTTGATGAGCTAACACTAGACGAAACACCAAACTTTTGCTAGTGTAAATTTTTGTCTAGATTTTACTTTCGCGTGAAATTGGCTAATATTGACACAGAAAAATATATTTAATTAGATTCCTAGCTTTTTCATAATGGAAAAAATTTCAGGCAAAGAGGTGACAAGAAAGGCAACGTGAAAGGCATCAACAAACACGTATAGCAGATGTCGACAACTTGACATGCTAAAAAGCCAGTTAGGGGATAAAAAGTGATCAAGTTCAGAGCTTTTTGTTGAGAACTGCAGCGCACCAACCATCTCCTAGTTATGCCTCTCAAATCCTTAATAGGTCGAGCACTAAGCACCAAATCAGCTTGATTTTCTCATTAGTCATCACGAGAATTTTCAGTAGGACCACGCCAATTAATCACGGGGCATGCTTGACAGTTCTGTATCATCTCATCTACTATGGATAATCCATTTTTTGAGCTAGTGTGGCAGATATATAAATAGACTCCTAGATAGACACCTTGCTCTGCCGCGTTATGGTGTACAACGACATGGATTTTATTAGAGATGTAATATTGATACGTATACGTATGGTGTAGTACACCACCGTATACATATCCAACTCTGTATATGCCATGCATTGGGGCTATTCCTTGCCTTTATAAACACGAACCCGGCACCCGAAAGGGTAAGACCGTTCCTCTAAAACTCTACATGGTATCAGGCCTCTCCCTTCCTCTCGACAACTAGCCGCCGCCGCCTCGGGATCCTCTCCCGTCGCCGCCTCAAGACCTTCGATCGTCGGAGCTTCTCTCCGGATCGCCACAACCAACACTTCCTTGCTGATTCCCACTGTTTTTCCGGTGATCAGCCTCCACACCAAAAACAACCTAGATCGCTCCAGGACCTTCTGCTTTCACACCCAGATCGCTAGTTCCGATCGCCCAGAACCCTCGTCTCCAATGGCCTCTTCATCCACATCTGCTGGGGCGTCTCCAATCGGTGCTCCCCCTGCCTCTAAGCTCACGCGGGAGCATTTCCTTTCATGGCAAACTCAGGTTCTACCCACCCTTCGTGGGGCTCGTGTGATGCGCTTGCTTGAAGGATCTGAACCAGCGCCACCTGAGTTCCTCGTTGGCGAAGATGCTGACAAGCAGAAAACACAGACTCCAAACCCGGCTTATGATGTTTGGATCACGAGAGATCAGCATGTCGTGAGCTACATCGTGAATTCCTTGTCCGATGATATCCTTCCTCATGTCTACCACATCGTTCATGCTGCTGATATTTGGCGTGCAATTCATGAGCTGTTCTCCTCCCAATCCAAGTCGCGGGTCTCTAACATCTGCGGTGCCCTCACCAACACCAAGAAGCTCGACATGACTGCCCAGCAGTACATCACCAAGATGAAAGGCTATGCCTCGGAGCTTGCCACCGCAGGAAAAACAGTTGATGATGATGAGCTGAAAGATTATATCATGAATGGCCTTGATAGTTCCTACAATGGCTTCGTTGCTGCTCTCAAGGTTGTTCCTTCTACCACACTCAATGACATGTGCTCTCAGTTATTGTCCTATGAAAGTCGTGATGCTATGCTCTCCTCAACCGGCCAAGCTTCCGGTTCTTTTATGTCATCTGTTAACGCTGCTCCGCGTGTTCCATACCCTGTCTATGGGGGAGGTTCGTCGCGGCCACCTGCTCCGGCACCGTACATACCACCACCTGCACCGGCGCCATACATGCCCCCTCCTGCGCCGGCGCCATACATGCCTCCACATCAGTTTCAGCAATATCAGCCGGCTCCACCACAGTATATGCAGTACCCAGCTCCTGCTCCGTATATGCCTCCTTTTCAGCAGCAGATTGCACCTCCTCCATATATGCAGCCCTACATGTTCCACCAACAGCAGCAGCGCCCTCCACGCCCTCCTCAGCCTTCCCAGCAGCGGCCACCTCGCCAGGACCGCCGTAATGCAGGGGGTCGCAAGGAGCGACGTGCTTCACCGTGGCAGCCCGGTGTTTTCTGTCAAATCTGCAAGAAAGAAGGACATCCAGCTGATGAGTGTTGGTGGCGTTATGGTGATGATGACGATGAGGACAAGCCACCCAAGGATACAAAAGGAGCTTACGGTGTTGATACCAACTGGTACATAGATACCGGTGCCACCAATCATGTTACTGGTCAACTCAACAAGCTCAATGTTCATGAACCATACCAGGGCCATGATCAAGTTCATAACGCTAGTGGGCAAGGTATGGCTATTGCACATATTGGTCATTCTGTTTTGCACACCCCTGCTAGCTCTATACAACTTCGTGATATTTTACATGTTCCTGATGCATCCATGAGTTTACTTTCTGCTCATAAACTTGTCCTAGACAACAATTATTTTATGGAAATTCACCCATCTTTTTTCTTGATTAAGGATCAGGAAACTAGGTGCATCGTGTTTAGAGGTCCTTGTCATGGTGGTCTCTATCCTCTAGTTCCCGTGACTTCAGAATCTTCCAAGCATGCTCTTGTCACCGTCAAGCCTTCATCCTCCACGTGGCATCGTCGTCTAGGCCATCCATCATCCTTTATTGTTCAGCAAATTCTTAGGAAGCATAAACTCTTGTATTCTCCAGACATAAATCCTTACATATGTGATCCATGTCAGCAGGCAAAGAGTCATCAGTTACCCTATCCTGTTTCCACTAGCATATCTACAGTTCCTTTGGAACAATTTTTTTCTGATGTGTGGGGTCCTGCCCCTCTTTCTGTAGGCAAACATTCATATTATGTCAGCTTCATTGATGATTTTAGCAAGTTCACTTGGATTTATTTGCTTAAGAAACGTTCTGAAGTGTATCAAGTCTTTCTTGATTTTCAACAATATGTTGAGCGCCAATTTGGTCGCAAAATTCTCACTATGCAAACCGATTGGGGTGGTGAGTATGAAAAATTGAACGGTTTCTTTCAACGCGTAGGCATTGTTCATCATGTGTCATGTCCTCACGCTCATCAACAAAACGGTTCTGCTGAACGTAAACACCGTCACATTGTTGAAGTAGGCCTTGCTCTCCTTGCCAATGCTTCCATGCCTCTTAAGTATTGGGATGATGCTTTTATCACAGCCACTTTTCTCATAAACATGCTTCCTACCAAAGTCCTAAATCTAGCGACTCCCACCGAAAAACTTCTCCAAGTCACACCCAACTATGAGTCTCTCCGAGTTTTTGGTTGTGCTTGTTGGCCCAACCTTCGTCCCTACAACAAACATAAGCTCTCTTTTCGCTCCAAACGTTGTGTGTTTCTTGGTTATAGTCCTCGCCATAAAGGAGTTAAATGTCTTGATGTGGCAACTGGTCGTGTCTATATTTCTCGTGATGTTGTCTTTGATGAGAATATTTTTCCTTTTGCTTCACTTAATCCAACTGCTGGTCGTCGTCTACGTGAAGAAATCCTCCTTTTTTCACAAGACAACTCATCCTTGCCATCTATTGATAGGGGTGTGCATCATAATGATCACTATTTGCATATATTTCCTGCTGTTAATCCTCCCCAGGTTGCTGCCGAAGAAACCACAACTCATTCAGATCCAGAATCTGGGCAAATTTCTGAAGAAAACGATCAAAACAGCACCTCCAATGATGATGTCCAGCAGGAGAACGGGACAAGAGGGGACAGCAGCGATCCCGAGCTTCATGCCGCACCAGAATCCAGTCTGGGATCCGTGCCGGCCGGCTCTGCCGTGTCCTCTCCCGCCCGTGCTGGCTCAGACGAACCAGCGCCTGACGCATCACCACCTGCCTCGCCTCGGTCTCCGTCACCATATTCTATGCCATCCGACAGCAATGATTCGCCCATGACTGGAGCATCTCCAATCATTGAAACTCATGATGACCATGCTGACGAATCTGAGTGCAGCAACAGCACTTCTGCCTCTCCTGATTCGCTGCATGCGGATGAGGTTTTCTCCGGATCTTCTGTGCCAGACTCTACTACACCACCTCCTGCTGCTGGTGTCCAAACTCGTCTACAAAAAGGTATCCGACAACCGAAAATTTACAAGGATGGTTGTGTTAGATATGCTCTTTTGACAACTACAGGCGAACCAAAGAATTTGTCTGAGGCTCTCACTGATGTGAATTGGAAGCATGCTATGCAAGATGAATATGATGCTCTTATGGCGAACAAAACCTGGCATTTAGTGTCTCCCAGCTCAAACCGAAATATAATTGATTGCAAATGGGTTTATCGTATCAAGAAAAATGCTGATGGTACTGTGGACAGATACAAAGCACGGCTTGTTGCAAAAGGATTCAAACAAAGGTATGGCATTGACTATGAGGACACTTTTAGTCCTGTGGTTAAGGCTGCAACTATTCGTATCGTTCTTGCTATCTCTGTTTCTCGAGGTTGGAGTTTAAGGCAGCTAGATGTTAAGAACGTGTTTTTACATGGCGTTCTGGAAGAGGAGGTTTACATGAAACAACCACCTGGCTTTGAGTCTTCCGCTAATCCACATCATATTTGCCGCCTTGATAAAGCTTTATATGGTCTAAAACAGGCCCCTCGAGCTTGGTACTCTCGTCTCAGCTCCAAGTTACATGCTCTTGGCTTTATTCCCTCCAAAGCTGATACTTCGTTGTTCCTTTATGATAAATCCGGCCTTACTATGTTCCTCCTTATTTATGTTGATGACATCATTGTTACAAGCTCCTCAGATTCGGCTATATCAGTTCTTCTTGATCGGTTGACATCTGAATTTGCTCTCAAGGATCTTGGAGACCTTCATTATTTTCTAGGTATTGAGGTTCACAAACGGTCCAATGGGTTGCTCCTAAATCAGGAAAAATATGCTAATGATTTACTGACTCGTGTTGATATGTCCTCATGCACACCATGTCCGACACCTCTATCCACTACCGAACCATTGCGTTTAACAGATGGTTCTCCTCTTGGCCCTAAGGACATTACAAACTATAGGAGCATTGTGGGGGGACTTCAATATTTGACCCTCACCCGTCCTGATATCTCATTTTCGGTTAATAAGGTTTGTCAGTATCTTCATGCTCCTACTACTGCACATTGGACTGCTGTTAAACGAATTTTGAGGTACATTCAAGGCACAAAAAAGGTTGGTCTAACTTTTCAAAGATCCATTTCCACCCTTCTTAGTGCTTTTTCAGATGCAGACTGGGCAGGTAATTTAGATGATAGACGCTCTACTGGTGGATTTGCTATATTTTTTGGTCCCAATCTTGTTTCTTGGAGTGCCAGAAAACAGCCTACTGTGTCAAGGTCAAGTACAGAGGCTGAATACAAAGCCCTTGCAAATGTCACTGCTGAGCTTATTTGGGTTGAAGCTCTTGTTCGTGAACTTGGTGTTTCACTCAAGGAGAAACCATGTCTATGGTGTGATAATCTTGGAGCCACATACCTGTCTGCCAATCCAGTCTTTCATGCTCGTACCAAACATATTGAGATAGATTTTTATTTTGTTCGGGAAAGAGTTGCTCGCAAGCAACTTGATGTCAGGTTTATATCCAGCAAGGATCAGATTGCTGATGGATTTACTAAAGTCTTATGTACCAAGAAATTAGATGAGTTCAAGCGTAATCTAAACCTCTCCCAGGTCTAGATTAAGGGTGGGGGTATTAGAGATGTAATATTGATACGTATACGTATGGTGTAGTACACCACCGTATACGTATCCAACTCTGTATATGCCATGCATTGGGGCTATTCCTTGCCTTTATAAACACGAACCCGGCACCCGAAAGGGTAAGACCGTTCCTCTAAAACTCTACAGATTTGACGCCATAGTGTTTTCATTGAGTATTTAGTAGTAATGTTTTTTTCAAGTGAAATTATGGGCCATCGCATTCCGTTTGGGGGGTACTCCAACGATGTTTTATGTCACTGAACTGTGCTCTCAGGGAATAGCGTTTTGGCAAGGTCGGTTGGATCCCAATATCGGGTGCAAATGCAAAAATCTTCTTTATTGGAAAGAAAAGAACAAAGGAAATTGCACAGCCTTTGACCTACCAATGTACCGAGAAGCTCATAATCAAGAGCGTTTTATATATTGACCTACCGGAGGACTATGACTTCATGTCAATGAGATCACATAAATCCTTATAAGAAGCAAGACTTCCCTAGGCAAAAGATCAAGACATGTCTTCCATTTTACATTTTTGTCTAGAAGTTATATAATACCACTTCGTGCATTGTTTGTTATGTATCCGCATGCATGAGGGGTTTTGCTTTGATAGTGTGGGCATGGAAGGCACTAGGAATAGCAAACAGATCATCCGGATTACAAAGGCTGTCGTCTTGACATGACTGTAGCCTTGAAATCTTGCTAACTGAGCAACCCAACTACGACATATCTGTTCCCTCCAAAAGCCTAGTAGCTCGTCATATTTGTATACCGCTGGATTCCAGAATGTTTGATCCGAGTGAGAGTCATAGATCGTAACACGACTCGTGCTCGGTGCTCTGGTGTGACGTTTCATATAAGCCGAACACGAGTGCGGGTGCATCGTAATGTGGACCTGGAAGTCTAGTGCAAACAGGGACATCTTTATAATTTCTTGTATTGTTTGTTTAGCAAAAAGTCCAGAGTCAGGCACTAGGGGAGGGTCGTTTGTTCTGACATGCGGTTGCTAATGCTGTATCTGTCGACAGGACAAACTTCTCTGGTTCTTACTTTGTGCTCTGGTCTACTGTTTGCTTGTCCTCATTTGTTCATAGTTGTACAATCTTTCATGTCTGCACCGAAAGGTTTTGAAGTTAAGTGCCATCATAATACTCGCATATGCGTGTACAACAAATTCATAGGGTTGCTGATCCTTTTCGGGCTACGCATGTGTATTTTGTAGATTCGAGTGTTCATTGTGACAGGAAGGTGGTTTCTGCCTTTATGTCAAACCGGCCGGCATCGTCTACCCTTGATGCGCCAAAACCTTCTAGCACTACTGCCATTTGCCTTGGAAAGCACTACCTAGCTAGCTACTCTGTTACCCAGACAAGTAGACAACGGGCACTGTTGAATACCGGAGACGCGGGCGCACACGCTCACCATTGATCCACATCGATCGGCACCATGAAATGGCAGCAGATCCTATTTGCACTGGTGTGGACGGTGCTAGAACAGGACAGCCCAACGGTTAACAGCAGCAGCAGCTACGATCGAGACTGCGACAACGTCAGCTAGCACGTGTCCGCATGCAATCCGCATGGCCGCCAGGCACCGACACCCGGCCGGCTCGATCGTCTTCACCGGCACAGACGTCGTTTCCCCGGCGATTAGAGGCGATGAGATGGGAATCTACAATTGTAGATGAGGCGATGGCTGTCCCTCTCCACCCAATGATCGAGCCTTTTTCTTGCCTTCCATCAGGTCGACTTGTTTTGCTCGACAATGTTTATCGATCCAAACTCCAGAGAAAACACACTTTCTTCTTTCTGCGAGAAAATCGGGAACTGCTAGGCGAAGGACGACACTATCGATCTGTGGTCTGAAGATATTCTGAGTACTAGCTAACTATTCCCGCAATTTATCATACTACGTACATGGTTGCTTAATGTAATCAGGTCAAAACTCTTCTTCGGTCTCCCGGTTCATAATGATACACACCGGATGAAGCATGATCATATCAGAGTAGATACGGGAGACAAGCACCGACTTATTTAAGCGAACTCTCGCGCTTTCGGACGTAATTCTCGCGTGTGGAGGCCGCATTATTGAGCCCTAGTCGTTCGTTGCGGCCGACAATATGGCACCGCCTCAATTAACAAGCAGTGGGGCTGGCGTACGTACGTGCGCATGCACTTGTCTGTTCTTCCATTTCCTAATTAAACTGCTCCAACAAAATTAAGCTAGTGACATACTCTTTGACCCGTACGTGCGCACTTTTGACGCGAACGATAATCACGTGTACCACCCGATCGTCTTCATACACCATGAACACTACCTTCACCAACCGTCTAGTAATGTAATAAGGCTAGTACAATTTTGTGGGTGAGCTAACAAAATTGGAGTAGCAATTATTTTACTTGAATTACAACATCAGTCATATGTTCCACTTCCACACCGTTCCATTCAATGTGAGTTGTCACTTGTCACCAATTATATCATGACGGAAAAAGGATAAGAAGTTATTTCTCCATATATGCACAATATGTCAATATATATGGAGTTGAGCACTTGAGCTCATTATCTTTTTTCACTCTTTGGAAGCCATTTTGTTACTCAATCATTTTCTCGAGATGTGTGTGATTTTTTGGTTAAGATAGAGTAGTGGTCCTAGTGGATGAGGGCTTGTCTACTGCATAAAATGGAAATCTTTTCTTTATGGCTACTATAAAGTAAGAGGATAATTCGCTACCCATGAAAAGGGCAACTCGTGCTCCTGGTGATCAAGTTACATGATCAACTATAGTTGCGTAGTGCACCATGCAACCTTAAGCTTCAAAGAGTTCTTCCCTGTGAATGATTGCGTTGGAATATATAAAATCTTACCAGAAAAAACTTTGTCCTATCATGTAGCAAGATTGTACGTAGAGGCATCATGGAATCTAGCTATCGTTGCATGGCCATTAAAATTTCAGGGGCCACGCGGTACCTTTCCACATAGAATATATAAGTTAAGATTTCTAGACAATCTATGTATGGATGTAGCACAATTGCACATATAGAGGCTAAACATAAAGCCTTTCGATCTTAATTAGGGTGTGGTAGATACTATAATTTGAGGCAAATAACCGTGGCCAAATGATTAAGGTTTGCGGGCCCATGATCTTAGCAATGTATGAAAAAAAAGTGGCCAATAAGTGGGACCTGGTGGGCTCCACAGTTTCAGCAAGCCGACCAAACAAGGGTCAACAGTTTCAGTCGTCGAACAGAAAACTAACAAAACAAACATAACCTTGTTTAAAGTGTCAAGCACTAAAGCACACATATGTTTAACTATGTTCCTGGCTTTGTGTTCCATCAAGAAAAGTTTCTTTTTGATTGTGGTGGTCCATAATAAAAAGTTGATGGATCAAGGTTTAGGAAAATATGACATGAATCGGATCAACATATTTAGTCATACATGTTGTTGATGTTGACAACTTGGCACACTAGAAAGCCAAACCAGGGAACAAGGTGGCCACATTTTAGAGCTTTTGTTGTGAGTGTAACACACGTACCATTTACAAGAGTGTTGGTCCATAACAATTAATTAAGGAATTTTGCTTGATACGTGTATAGCATCTCGTCTAGCTTGGACTATCCATTTTTCGGCCATTGACGTACATAGGCACATAGCCATATAGGCTCCTAGATATATATACACCTTTGGTGTTGTCCATTACGGTATATGGATGTGATTGACGAGCTAACACTGCACAAAAACCTAAATTTGGCTAGCGTAGGTTTTGTTACAAAAATCTGTTTTAGCGTGATCAAGCATGCCAAAAATCGATTTCGTTTGCATACAAGAACCAATTTTTTTCATAAATTTTCAAAAAAATATTTTGTTGTGGCTTTCATCACAAACATTACCCCGTTTGGAGAGGGAAATGCAAATGTACTTAATTTGCTTCCCAGATTTGTTTATAGAAAAGTTGAAGGCAAAGTGACGTGTTAGGAAAGATGACGTGAATGTCATCAACAATACTCGCACACGTACTAGCTATTGTTGATAACTATACATGCTAGAAAGCCAAGAAGGGAACAAAAAGTGATCAAGTTTAGCACTTTTCATTGCGAGTGCAACACATCAACCACCTCCTCATTATCTCCTACGAAAGATTTCACCTATGCTTCGAATTAAAATCCTAATTTAGATCGAACACACAAAACTAGCTCTATTTTCCAATCAGCGAGGACGAGACTTTGAATAGGACCACACCGATAACTAATCGTGGGAATTACCTGATTATTTTGGACTGTCCAATTGAGCTAGTAAGTTAGGCATACAGATAGATAGACACCATGGTGACGTTATGACGTACTGTGACGAGGAATTAACGCCCTAACGACGGCAATCATATGCGTAGTACATGCTGTGATCTTGATGCGTTCTGGTCAGTTGATAGGGGCTCGGAAGGGGCTATGATATCCTTTGATAGTTACTGACGCTTCTGGCGCAATACACAGGGTCTAGGAGTCTATTCAGATGTGGTTCTGACTGTATATATCGAGCTTGTCCGGCCCAAAAGAAGATTTGGTTAACCAACAGCAGATTTCTCCCGCACATGCATCGCTACATATCAGACGGGGTACAGAACAAAATTCTGCATATGTGTAGATCACACCGATCGATGCCCTAGCTAGCTACTGTACTTTGTTCCATGCATCCAAAGGGTAAATACACGATGCAAAGCCAAATGAAAAACTAATGCGCAAGTTGCAAAAAGGCAACTAATCACCTATCTAGCTACCAATAGTAGGTAGGGCCGGATCCACTTGGGGTGCCATGGTACCCCTCAAAAAATACTGAGCGCTTGTTTAATTCAAAGGAATTTTGTATGATTCTTGTAGGAATTTATTACATAGGAATTTTTCCTTTCCTAGTGGTTTGATTCATAGGATTGGTTTCTATAGTAATTTTTCCCATAGGAATTTTTGTACTACTTCCCATAAGAATTCTAACATCCACTCCAACCTCTGTTTACAATTCCTTTGGTGGAATCAAACAAACTTTGATACAAACAAAATCCTATAGGATTGGAGTGTACATGACATAGCAATTATATAATTTTCGTATTCCTATGACTTTCCTATCCTATGAATCAAACAAGCCCTGATTTTTCACCTAAAAAAATACTGATCTTTTACCTTCTACTATTTAGGCAAGTTGTATGGGGGAAATGCAAAATTATAGTGGTCAAAACACTAAACTAGTGAACAACCCATCCAGAACCCATATATTTCTGACTAAAGTCGAAACCCAACTTGCCCATCTATGGCTTTTTGCATCGAAACCTAATACCCCAAATCTCTAATCCAAGAACACGGATGATAGGTCGATTCAACCAAGCGGCGGTGTGCTTCTACTGCTAGCAGCAATGATGTGTGGAGCGAGCTGGCGACCACTCGACCAGGTGCACGACAACCAACGGACCAAGCCAGCGACCAGGCTACACTGATCACGGTGAAAGCTAGAACAAACTCTGCGAGAAAAGCGGAAGCAAACAGTTATGATTTGGTTGATATATAGAGGTCTTCGATAACCTAAGTCAGTGTCTGAAAAAAATTTGCTCGATTTAACGAAAAAGCGCACAAGTCTTCACTATTAGAAGTGATTTTAGAAGATGCTGGATTTGTATTTTCTATTGGATTTTCATTATAGACTAAAGATAAAGTATCTCTCTCGCGTAGTTGGAAAAGCAAGTACATAGTGTAGAGAGAAAGAAAGAAAACCGCGTGTCGACTTGGCAGTAGAGGCAAAATTCACTAGCGGTAGACGCTGGTGCCAGATCCTGAAAGTAAAGTATCTACCAGCCTAGATCTTCTTCCATAGGGAGGCCAGATGAAAGAAGCCTAGGAGAGTCGTCGACTCCAACCATTGTCCATGTAGGATCCATACTAGATCCGACTTGGAAATGAAGACCGACTCGGAGAATCACTAGCATGCTTTATCTCCCCCATCGTTTCGCCAGTAGAGAGGTCATGCATCCTTGGCTTGAGAATTGACCACGTTAACTTTGACTGTTCATAATATGGGAAATTCCGAGGCGAAGGATATCCGCTCAAGTCATGATATCACTGATCCAAACTATGGTACACCAAATCTGAATCCCAACTAGTTAGCAAATCTATTATAATGTGCATTGTATTTATTAGTATATTTATGAAGGGGATCGTGTGCAGAAAACAAAAAATTTCCTACCGACGATATCCTAAAAGCATGCCAAGATCTATTCTATGCAGATATAGTAGTACGAACGGAGATCGGAATACGTACCCTTGTAGACAGAAAGCGGGATTACGTTCCCGCACAAACGTTATCGATGAAGACCGACGTAGCCGACCTCAAGGTCGTGTAGAGGAAGCAGACTTCCGAGTACCGCTAGCGCAGCACCTCGCAGGGAGTCGCACACGTACGGTGGAGACGACGCTTCC
The DNA here is from genome assembly GCA_026929855.1 of Poa annua. Classification (NCBI taxonomy): domain Eukaryota; kingdom Viridiplantae; phylum Streptophyta; class Magnoliopsida; order Poales; family Poaceae; genus Poa; species Poa annua. The sequence continues at coordinate 16,443,221 of CM049427.1, forward strand.
GAAGCTCCAGTCCAGGACGAGCAGCGGAAGACTTGGACCGGAACACCAGCAGCGCGGCAGCGGGCTATGGTGGAGGAGATCCCCGACTCCTCTGGCTCGGCGCGGCTCCGACTTGGGAACCACGAGATCGAGAGAGAAATCGGGAATTAATTGGTGAATTAAAAGGCTGGGGGTGCCCCTTCTTATATAGGCTCCCAAGGGGAGCCTACCTTGCCAGCCAGGCAATGTGGGACTAATCCCACATGCCTGGTTCGGCCAAGGGGGTGCGCCGGCCCCCTGGTGGGCCCCTTGTGGCCCACCTAGGCCGGCCCCTAGGCTCCCACCGAATTCCCAAGGGGGTTCCCCCCCTCTTGGGCCTTCTTTCGTCCGGAAGGCCCATTTAGGGAAATCTGCCTTAATAAATTCAAAAATAAATATATAAAATCATATTTGCATATTACTAACACTAATTAATATCAAACATAATATATATAATTTTTCCTAGCTCCGAAAACTCTTTCGGTGCTGCCCGATCTCCATCGGACCTCTCCCGGGACGCTCCCGGAGATCTCCTTCCTTTCTGGTTGTCTTGTCGAAACCCCTTAAGTGTGTTACCCTAGCGGTTCGATATAATATCAGGTATGATCAAGACTCCTCAATGATCAACGACTAACCCGTAGGCCTGGACCCCATGAATTAATCCCTGAGATATAACGAATGACTTTCATCTATCAAACCTGAACGTGAAGTCTTAGACCTTTTGCCATAGCGATACTTAGCATGTCCGAGCGTCGTTCCATAGATATCTCCATACCTAATCCCGACCTCGTTACCGACGACGATATCTTCTACTCGTTCATGATCTCATGTCTCCGTGACCTAGTCACATGCTTGCAAGCTCATTAGACATGATCTCACCGAGTGGGCCCGAGAGTATCTATCCTGCTATGCGGACTGGCAAATCCCGCTCTTGACCCCTCGTCTTAATACTCCCTTCCAATACCCAAAAGTATCACCGTTATTGTCATACTAAATAAGATACGACGTTTGGTGCAATCAAAGTATCTTCGGGGAATATCAATAAGAGTTGATCTCACGGTCAAAGGTGTAACGACTATGTTCTCCAAATCTGGGTATGTCCATCACATCGCTCTCCATCGATATGACTCTCATTGCCGACCGGCGCCATGCCCCATGACCGGGAAACCTCGATCATCAATCGCGCAACGAAACTAGTCTTAGTAGAGGCTACTAGGGACCTGGTTGTTTACGTATCACACCCGCATTAATGTTTCCGCTTAATACGGTTCTAGCACGATACAAAAACCTATTATGAACAAACGAGATATGATAAAGAATACACTTTATTAATTGCCTCTAGGGCATATCTCTTTCAGTCTCCCACTTGCACTAGAGTACAATTTAATCTAGATTACAACTTGGTAAAAGCCTAACACCCATAGCTAACTGGTGCTGTTCATGCTTATCAAGCGGAAGAGGCTTCGTCAGCGGATCTGCCACATTCAGATCCGTATGCACTTTGCAAATCTTCACATTGCCTCCTTGTACGTACTGATGTATCACGTGGAAGCGTCGGAGAATGTGTTTGGCGGTGGAGTGAGACCTTGGCTCCTTGGCGTTCGCAATGGCACCCGTATTGTCGCAGAAGAGGATCACGGGGTCTTGCACGCTCGGGAACACTCCAAGTTCGATGACGAACTTCCTCAGCCACACAGCTTCATTCGCGGCCTCGCAGGCAGCAATGTACTCCGACTCCATTGTAGATTGTGCGACTATAGGTTGCTTCCCACTTCTCCAGCACACGGCGCCTCCATTCACCTTGAACACGTAACCTGTCTGTGACTTACAGTCATCGGGGTCTGAGCAGAAACTTGCATCTACGTAACCCGTTACGCCAAGTTCCTCATCGCAGCCACCATACACAAGGAACATTTCCTTTGTCTTATTGAGATACTTAAGAATGCTCTTAACAGCTACCCAATGCGGCATTCCAGGATTACTCTGGAACCGGCTGGTCAAACTTAGAGCTAATGCCACATCCGGTCTAGTACTCAACATTGCATACATGATCGATCCTATGGCTGAAGCATAAGGATGTTTCGTCATTTCGGCCTTACCCAGTTCCGTCACCGGACACTGCGCCTTACGCAATATCTTATTCTTGATAACCGGCAGAGAACCCTTCTTTGCCTTCTCCATATGAAAACGCTTCAATATTTTATCAAGATAAGTACTCTGACTCAGTGCTAATAGGCGCCTTGATCTATCGCGATAGATTTTTATGCCTAAAACATACGCAGCTTCTCCTAAGTCCTTCATGGAAAACTTACTGTTTAAATATTCCTTCACGCTATTCAGAAGTTCCACATCATTCCCTATTAGCAATATGTCGTCAACATACAGTGCTAAGAACACAACCGAGCTCCCACTCATTTTCTTGTAAATACAGGTCTCTTCCAGATTCTGGATAAATCCAAAACCTTTGATTACCTCATCAAAGCGAAGATTCCAGCTCCGAGATGCCTGCTTCAATCCATAGATAGATCGCTGAACCTTGCACACCTTGTTAGCACTTCCTGGATCGACAAAACCTTCCGGCTGTACCATGTACAACTCTTCCTCAATGTTTCCATTCAGGAAGGCCGTTTTGACGTCCATCTGCCAGATTTCATAATCATAGTAGGCAGTTACCGCTAACAAAATCCGAATAGACTTAAGCATCGCTACCGGTGAAAAAGTTTCATCGTAGTCAATCCCATGAACTTGTCGGAAACCCTTTGCGACAAGCCGAGCCTTATAGACGGTCACATTACCATCAGCATCAGTCTTCTTCTTAAAGATCCACTTATTCTCGGCGGCCTTGCGCCCTTCGGGAATATCCACCAAAGTCCACACTTTGTTATCATACATGGATCCTATTTCGGATTTCATGGCTTCAAGCCACTTCTCGGACTCTAGACTCTCCATCGCCTCCTTGTAGTTCGTAGGTTCGTCTTGCTCGACTAGCACGACGGTGCAAACCATATTGCCATACCATTCTGGTGCGATCCGAGATCTACCAGACCTACGAGGTAGAACATCTTCCTCGATAGTTTCTCCCACTCCTTCCACGGAGGACGTTTCCGGAATTGCTTCCGTTGCGCCACTCGGAATCTCGAGTTCCGGATCAACGATTTCATCGAGGTCTACCTTCCTCCCACTTACTCCTTTCGCGAGAAACTCCTTCTCTAGAAAGGTACCGGTCTTCGCGACAAAAGTTTTGCCCTCAGCTTGGTTGTAGAAGGTGTACCCAACGGTTTCCCGCGGATATCCTACAAAGACGACTTTCTCCGACTTTGGTTCGAGTTTGTCGGGCTGTAGTTTCTTAACGTACGCCTCACAACCCCAAACCTTCAGAAACGATAAGTTAGGCTTATGGCCATACCATAATTCATACGGCGTCGTTTCAACGGACTTGGACAGAGCCCTATTTAAAATGAATGTGGCTGTTTCTAACGCGTAACCCCAGAAGGACACTGGCAGATCGGTAAGAGACATCATAGATCGGACACTATCCAGTAGAGTGCGATTACGTCGCTCAGACACACCGTTATGCTGCGGAGTTCCGGCGGGCGTAAGTTGGGGCACTATGCCACAACTCTTCAGATGTGTGCCAAACTCAAAACTCAAGTACTCTCCACCGCGATCGGACCGGAGATGCTTGATTTTTCTATTAAGCTGATTCTCAACTTCACTCTGGAATTCTTTGAACTTTTCAAACGTTTCAGACTTGTGTTTCATCAAATAGATATAACCGTATCTACTCAAGTCATCAGTGAAGGTGACGAAGTAACGATAACCATTGCGTGTCGAAACGCTCATTGGTCCACATACGTCTGTATGTATGATCCCCAACAAATCCGACGCCCGTTCAATGAAACCTTTGAACGGTGTCCTTGTCATTTTGCCCATGAGGCATGGTTCGCATGTATCGAGGGATCCGAAATCCAACGAGTCCAAGAGTCCATCGGAGTGGAGTCGCTTCATGCGCTTTATACCAATATGATCAAGACGGCAATGCCACAAAAACATGGCGGTATCGTCACTACATTTAATTCGCTTGGCCTCTATGTTATGGATGTGAGTACTACGATCGAGATTCAACAAGAATAAACCATTACTCTCGGGAGCATCAACATAAAAGATATCATTCATATAAATAGCACAATTGCTTGACACTGATTTAAATGAATAACCGTCTTGTAACAGGCAAGACCCACTTATAATGTTTACACTCAAGGATGGCACAAAATAACATTTATTTAAAACCAAAACTAATCCCGATGGTAGATGCAGAGGGAGCGTGCCGACAGCCACCACGTCGACTCTCGATCCGTTGCCGACGCGCATCGTCACCTCATCCTTCGCCAGCCGCCTTCTATTCCGTAACTCCTCCTGAGAGTTACATATATGAGCAACAGAACCAGTATCAAATACCCACGTATTGCTCCGGGCGGATGTAAGGTACACATCTATAACATGTATATCAAATATACCTTGCTCTTTGCCGACCGTCTTGCCAGACTTCCTATCCTCCAGATACTTGGGGCAGTTGCGCTTCCAGTGACCCTTCCCCTTGCAGTAGAAGCACTCCACGCTAGCTCTGGGACCAGATTTGTTAGTCCTGGACTTGGCAGCCAACTTTGCCTCCCTCCGGGACTTCCAGCTCTGCTTTCCCTTGCCACCGAACTTCTTGAAATCAACGGTCTTATTGACCATCAACAACGTGTGCTCCTTCTTAATCTCTACCTCAGCAGTCTTGAGCATCACGAACACTTCACCCAGGGACTTAGCCATGCCCTGCATGTTGTAGTTCATGACGAAGCCTTTGTAGCTTGGTGGCAACGATTGCAACACCCTGTCAATCGCCAGCTCATCGGGAATCTTGCACTCCAGAGCATTCAGGCGTTGAACGTAGCCAGACATCTTGACTACATGCTCGCTCACACTGCTATGCTCTTCCATCTTGGCTGAGAAGAAAAGCTCAGAAGCCTCATATCTCTCAGCCTTAGCCTGCGGCGCAAAGACAGCCTTAAGATCCGAGATGATCTCAAAGGCGCTCATCTTCTCAAAGCGCTTCTGCAGGTCGGCTTCCATGGCGTAGAGCATGCCACTCTGGGCAAAGGCAGAATCCTCCGATCGGGTCTGGAAGACCTTCTTCTCATCCTCAGAGGCATCATCTGCAGGAGGGTCACCTATGGCGGCCTCAATGACGTAGGCCACCCTATGGGGAGTGAGGAGGATCCTCAGGTTGCGGAACCAGGCCATGAAGTTTGACCCATTGGTCTTAAGCTTTTCTTTCTCAAGGAACAGACCTAGGTTAAACGAGGGGCGAGGCATCTACAATGGAATTTGCAACAACATAAGACTTTGTTCATAATAATTTTGAGTTATAGTATTTTAGAAAATAACTAACATAACTCCCACTCAAACGAACATCCCTCCTGGTCGTTTAAGCAATTACACGACCCCCATCCATTGCACCACCCCTCATCATCAAAGCCGGCGGCACAACTTCAGGAGTAGACAAAATCGTCCGCCACACCAATTTTGTGACTCGTGCTCGACCTTTCGGTCTTCCTGTTCCGAGGCCATACTTCTGAGTATGCTAGGCTCGCCACCAAAGACCTCCACGCTGACGCTTGTGCAACATGGCTTACACCCATCGTATGCGAACGAAGATATGTATGACACCCGATCATCACGACCTGCCTCATAACGTAGAACTTTATTGGTGGTGCGCGTTGGAGGGAGAACACTAGTGGTATTTTGAAGGGATCATCTTATTCAGCTACCGCCGTGTAACACACAATCACACAACAATAAGATGCACACAAAACATCAAATGTAATGCAATGTGATATAGTCCATCGCGCCATGGTCTTCTTGGCGCCCGCAGTTTATAAACAATTTAATAAACCTACCTTGACCATATCACATAGCCCCTGCAAAACAAAGTTAGACGCTTCTACTTTATCTTTTGCATATTTTACGTGGCTTGGGGCTTTCGTAAATTGAACCGCTTCATACCTACGAATCTTATGACCACAACAACGATCCAATAATTGCATGTTTAAGCATCCCTTTCGGGCCCTCCATTGAAAATGCGAAGACCAACTAAAGAGAGAGAAACTGTCACCCGCCAGCCACATATACGGTACAAGCCGTATGTCAGTAGTGGAACCAGTCTCGCGTAGGCGTACGCGTAAAGTCGGTCCGGGCCGCTTCATCAACTCAATGTCGCTGGTATACACAAGTGCACGCTAGAGGGTAGCAAATAATAGGAACGGTGCCCCCGTGCAGAGCACGGGTTCTAACAGCGTACAGCTATATCTTACGATAGATCGGCTCTGATACCACTGAAGGGGATCGTGTGCAGAAAACAAAAAATTTCCTACCGACGATATCCTAAAAGCATGCCAAGATCTATTCTATGCAGATATAGTAGTACGAACGGAGATCGGAATACGTACCCTTGTAGACAGAAAGCGGGATTACGTTCCCGCACAAACGTTATCGATGAAGACCGACGTAGCCGACCTCAAGGTCGTGTAGAGGAAGCAGACCTCCGAGTACCGCTAGCGCAGCACCTCGCAGGGAGTCGCACACGTACGGTGGAGACGACGCTTCCGAAGCTCCAGTCCAGGACGAGCAGCGGAAGACTTGGACCGGAACACCAGCAGCGCGGCAGCGGGCTATGGTGGAGGAGATCCCCGACTCCTCTGGCTCGGCGCGGCTCCGACTTGGGAACCACGAGATCGAGAGAGAAATCGGGAATTAATTGGTGAATTAAAAGGCTGGGGGTGCCCCTTCTTATATAGGCTCCCAAGGGGAGCCTACCTTGCCAGCCAGGCAATGTGGGACTAATCCCACATGCCTGGTTCGGCCAAGGGGGTGCGCCGGCCCCCTGGTGGGCCCCTTGTGGCCCACCTAGGCCGGCCCCTAGGCTCCCACCGAATTCCCAAGGGGGTTCCCCCCCTCTTGGGCCTTCTTTCGTCCGGAAGGCCCATTTAGGGAAATCTGCCTTAATAAATTCGAAAATAAATATATAAAATCATATTTGCATATTAATAACACTAATTAATATCAAACATAATATATATAATTTTTCCTAGCTCCGAAAACTCTTTCGGTGCTGCCCGATCTCCATCGGACCTCTCCCGGGACGCTCCCGGAGATCTCCTTCCTTTCTGGTTGTCTTGTCGAAACCCCTTAAGTGTGTTACCCTAGCGGTTCGATATAATATCAGGTATGATCAAGACTCCTCAATGATCAACGACTAACCCGTAGGCCTGGACCCCATGAATTAATCCCTGAGATATAACGAATGACTTTCATCTATCAAACCTGAACGTGAAGTCTTAGACCTTTTGTCATAGCGATACTTAGCATGTCCGAGCGTCGTTCCATAGATATCTCCATACCTAATCCCGACCTCGTTACCGACGACGATATCTTCTACTCGTTCATGATCTCATGTCTCCGTGACCTAGTCACATGCTTGCAAGCTCATTAGACATGATCTCACCGAGTGGGCCCGAGAGTATCTATCCTGCTATGCGGACTGGCAAATCCCGCTCTTGACCCCTCGTCTTAATACTCCCTTCCAATACCCAAAAGTATCACCGTTATTGTCATACTAAATAAGATACGACGTTTGGTGCAATCAAAGTATCTTCGGGGAATATCAATAAGAGTTGATCTCACGGTCAAAGGTGTAACGACTATGTTCTCCAAATCTGGGTATGTCCATCACATCGCTCTCCATCGATATGACTCTCATTGCCGACCGGCGCCATGCCCCATGACCGGGAAACCTCGATCATCAATCGCGCAACGAAACTAGTCTTATAGAGGCTACTAGGGACCTGGTTGTTTACGTATCACACCCGCATTAATGTTTCCGCTTAATACGGTTCTAGCACGATACAAAAACCTATTATGAACAAACGAGATATGATAAAGAATACACTTTTATTAATTGCCTCTAGGGCATATCTCCTTCAATTTAAGCCCAAAGCATCTTTGAATATCGACGGTTGGTCCCAATCCAATCTCCCGTCTGCTTATTTCAATAAAGCCTATTCCTAGCAGCGAGCCGGCGAGCAAGTGGCGGCGAACTAGTGAGGACTCAAGCCTCAGGGGCCAAAATACATGGAGTTCTATGATCCCTTGGGTCATATGAGTTTGTATTTTATGCACATTTGATGCTTGTCATACAAAGGATTGATGATCATTACAGAAGATATGTAGTTCTGAAAGTTCCTATGTCGGTTGTTTCCTTATGCAAGATCACCTCGTTGTTACCCAAAATAAACGATTGATGATCACTACAGAAGAGAGGTTTACCTTGGTGTTGTTGACAGTATTGGGCAAAAGCTTGATAATATAGGTTTGATGAAATTAATATAGAGTTGCTTATTTGCATGTCGATGTCGGCCTTGAATCCTGTTACATTTGTTTCTTACGATAGAAAGAAAGTTTTAAAGCTTGTCAAGGTCTATCCCAATGATTTCTCACAAGCGGATTTGTTGAGACTTTCTTTCCAACAACTTTATGGATGCCATGAGATTGGATGAGAGATCATGGCCACGTACATAGTCTTGGTTAGATTTCTACGGAGCTCATTGCAACACAAACGAGTAGTCTTTCAAAGTTAGTGTATTTTTTCTCAAATTTGGTGTTGCTTTTACCGGTGGCGACTACAAGTGTTGATTGAGATATTTCCATGATGAAGCTAGTGGAGACCAACTTGAGAACTACCACGAGAATGATCAATTTCTGAATGATTATTTGGTCACATATATTGAGTAGGACATGTTCAAGAAAGTGACCGAGGATGATATAATCAAGCTATTTGTGGCAGCGAGAACATGTCGATCGAGTAGTGTAAGGTTGAAATGTTGTAATTGGGGTTGATTTTGTCATCTTTTATTGGCACAAGTTGATATTAGAACTTCGTATAATTTCTATTGAGACATTCCGAACCACTTCTTTGGATTTGTTATGGTATGAGACCAATTAAGTTACCTCTTTGTCTTTTTTTATAAATTTTTTATTTATGCGCTAATTTTTTAAAATGTTTTTCAACCGACACTGCTAGTAGTGCTAGTAGGGAGTAATCAAGTATACTAGCACGCCAAGCTACTTAGTAGTTACTAACCACCTATCTTGGTCTATAGCACTCTAGCTATAAGTAAACGAGAAAGAGATGGTCATGCATGCAAGGCGCGTGCGTGCATGCCGATCGCCAAACCGTGATAATAAGCCCACTCTACGGTCCACTATGCTTGTGATAGTATATATACTCTTTTTTTTGCGAATGCTTGTGAGTTGTGATAGTACACTTAAGGAACATAATTAAATGTCCGGCTCAGATCAGCTAGCGATGAAAGGATCCATCGATCAAGGTGATGCATGACTCCACTTCCACTTATATAAAATAATAACGAAGAGAGGGAAAAGGAGATGAAGGGAGAGCATGCATTTCCATGCATAGGATACCGGCCGGACAGCACGACGTGGGAGCATGCATCCTCCGGCCGCATGTTTTAGCACGTTCGATTGATCCAGGAGGAGGGGTCGACACCGAAACAAAAACCTAGTTATACCCGCTGCCGCGGTATGTACGGCACGAGAGATCGATCAAGATCAAGATCACAAGATGGAGTTCATAGTAGGCGCCAGGTGAGGCGCATGCATGCGGCATGCCCAGCCAGCCGCGATGCGCGGCGCGCGGCGCCGATCGATGCCGCATCCGACGGATCCCAGGTACGGCTTCGGCAGGCCCCCTGTCTCCGCCCACCCCGGCACCGCGCCCCCCGCCCTCCTCCGGAACAACTTGACGACCGACGGACGGCCGTGCACATGATCGTCGGGATGGGGAAGTCTCTGAAACAAATGCAGCAAAATAGAACTGAAGTGGAGATAGTTTTGTGGTTATTATTGGCCCGGAGTCGTCCAACTCTCTCTTTATAGCGTGTTTACAAGTGTACAACACAAGCGCCACGCGGTGAAAGAGTCGGACAAGTGTCAACCATGCACCGTGCATGTCGACACGGTACACACGCCATGCGATGATATATTTTGGACTACATACATCCATGTTGACACGCGTACACGGTACACGTCGTGTGTGTGACATGTACACTTACATTTGAGACTCACACAAAAATTAAACTTTTCACAAAAACGGGTTCTAATGGTGCCAAATTTCTTTCTCGTGCATGATTGTGAGGCTGATTTGACATACGTTGAGCTCTCTCCAGACTGATCCTTTCCAATGCATACCCAGATGAGAGGTTCTGTCCCGCAAACCCAGTAAGGAGTCTTTTCCATCTTCTTCCCCTTCTTCCTAAAGTTGATAGTCTTGACAACTTTGTATCCCTTGGATCCCTTCGACTGGTGGGTATTTTGTTGCAACATGTCGGCTGCAGAAACTCCTCGGTTCCTACGATGTACGAAATTAAATTTGACTTGAAAGTTTCATTCTAGACCAAAATTGAGTATTTAAAGTCTACCATGATTTATTTATTTTATAAGCATGATAGTTTAAACAACAAAAATGTGTGGTAAAGTGTTAAGCCCGAAGATTATATAATTGTGTGCAAATCCCTACAAAGATTCAAATCGGAAATACAAAATATTTACTCGATATAAAACTTTAATGCATTGTTTGAAAAAATATTTCTTTTACACCTTCAGGGTTGTTGTATTGTTACTATATATGAAGTGTTGACACAAGCTATTCAGACTTTTTTATCTTAACATTTTTATTGCTAAAACAAAATAAACATATACAAAATGTTAAGCAGATTTTTATTTTGGCCTTTAAACATTTTAATTTTTTTCTAGACTAAATAACAATAATATATATGGTTCAATGCTCCGTGCTAGTTGATAGTCTTGTAATCATAATAAAGAAATTCACTTGAAATAATCAATATTCTAGGACATTAGAGATTTATTGATAGACCAACTCATAACTAAGACTTAAAATTATCTATCAAAGATCCAGGTAAAAGAAAGTGGAGCTTTGGTTCTTTATTCTCCCCAGATTCCTCGGAACCACTTGAGTTTAATCTGATTAAAACACTTAATATGATTTCTATGAACTAAATGAATGCATAAATGCATCTCCATCTATCAAAAGAGATGTAAGGGTAAATTAGTGTTTTTTTTTGGTGAAATAGTTCATTAAAAGCATGAAAGGATTATTTCGTGGTGAGCACCCAATCTCTATCATGGCTTCTCCCAGCCATTCCTACCATCTCATACTTTGTAGCTTTTCTGTTAATTGTTCGGTTTCTTGAGATAGGAGAAATGACACCTTGTATTTATATGATTGTAACACCATTCCATTATGGCCAAGTGACACAATCGAAGTCCTACATCACTAAATATATTTTGGCTGCCTATATATTTATTTGCTCCACAAATGCTATCAAATATATATAAATCAAGATATTTGCAACACTGCACATCACAGTATGTTGCCTCATCAACCATCACGATACTGATGCCCATGGGTCCCCGGAGATCCTCCTTTCGCAATTTCTCATTTCCCCGGTGTAGTGGTTAGTGCCAATTATTTAGCTAGTGCTTCATCTCGATTTTGTTGTAAGCTTCTGCTAGCTTACTTTTCTCTACCGTCCTTCAAATTTCATTTGCACATGAAGGAAACTCAGTTGAGCAAGTGTTTATACTTTAGATACATCTATTTATAAACAAATATCTATATGTAAGTAAACAAATGTGTGTTAAGTAATTTGAAACGGAGTAATAAGTACTGTAGGAGTAAAAAAAAGTACTGTAGGAGTAAAATACGTTTACTGCGTCCGGTCACGGCTTACCCCACGGTGGGGCAGCCCGAGTCAACGCCACGAACCCACTCCTCCTTCTCCCTTCCCGCCACTATATATAAAACCAGCAACTGCTCGGTGCTCTGCTCCACCCGACCCCCCGTGCGCACAGCATCACGGTCTCCTCCTCTTTCTCTCCGCACCGACCGGCGTCGACCATACCATGGAAGCGGCTCGCGTAGAGCCAGTGGCCGCCGTCGGCATGGACGTGGACAAGCTCACCTACGAGATCTTCTCCATCCTGGAGAGCAAGTTCCTGTTCGGCTACGACGACCCCAAGCTTGCCTTCGCCGGAGGTTCACCGCATACACCTGCCGCCGCGGCGGCAGTGAAGGGTACTCCCCCACGAGCGCAGTCAGGGAAGGTGTGCATACTGTCGATCGACGGCGGCGGGCGCGCCGCGGACGGCCTCCTCGCCGGCGCGGCGCTGGTACGGCTCGAGGCATCGCTGCGTCGCCGCACCGGGGACCCGAAGGCGCGTCTCGCGGACTTCTTCGACGTCGCCGCGGGCTCCGGCGCCGGCGGCGTGCTCGCGGCCATGCTGGTGGCGCGCGGCGCCGACCACGCACGCCCGCTCTTCTCCGCGGAGGACGCCCTCGCGTTCCTCGTGCGGAGCCTCCGCCGCGGCTGGTCGTCTTCCGGCAGTGCGGGCAGCCTCCGCGCTCTGTTCCGGCGCCCTGCCGGCTCCGCCTTCCGCAAGGTCTTCGGCGAGCTCACGCTGCGGGACACGGCGCGGCCGGTGCTCGTCCCCTGCTACGACCTCGCCACGGGCGCCCCGTTCCTCTTCTCCCGCGCCGACGCCGTCGAGAAGCCCGCCTACGACTTCCGCCTGCGGGACGTGTGCGCCGCCACGTGCGCTGGCTCGGACCGCTCGTCGGCGGCGGTGGACGTGCGGTCGTGCGACGGCTCGACCCGCATCGTGGCCGTCGGTGGGGGCGTCGCGCTCGGCAACCCCACGGCCGCGGCCATCACGCACGTGCTCAACAACAAGCGCGAGTTCCCGTTGGCATCTGGCGTGGATGACCTGCTGGTCATCTCCATCGGCAGCGGCGAGGCCGAGCAGCGCCACGCCTGCAGTGGCGGCGGCGCCTCCACTTCCGAGATCGTCAGGATCGCCGCCGAGGGCGTCTCCGACATGGTACGCACCTGGACCTGGATACAGTTGACCAACCATTTGCTCTTCGATTTGATCGCTAGCTTGGTCCTGTCTTTCTTGGCATGCGTCTTGTTCTTTGTGCTCACTGCCAGAAAACATTTCTGACTTTCGCCAGGTGGATCAAGCGGTGGCCATGGCGTTCGGGCACAGCAGGGCAAGCAACTACACCCGCATCCAGGCGATGGGCTCGCCGAGGTCGAGGGGCGGCGTGGTGGCGGAGGAGATGCTGTCGCAGAAGAACGTGGAGTCGGTGCTGTTCCGGGGCAAGAAGCTGGCGGAGCAGACCAACGCCGAGAAGCTTGAGCGGTTCGCGCACGAGCTCATCAAGGAGCACGACCGCCGCGCTTCCAGCACGATCGCCGCCGCCGCACCGGCCGTCGTGAAGCAGCAGCCGACGATGGCCGCCGGAGATATCACAGACCCGCAGGCGCCGGCGTCGTACTCGAACCTGGTCAGCCAGATGTTCACCAGCATCCTGTAGGCATTAGGCCCTGTGTCCCTTGTACGTGCCGAGTGAAAACCTTCCGGCCGCATGTAGTTCTAGTGTTGTATCTTTTTCTCTTCGTTTCGTTATTTCTGCTGTAGTTTTCTGCATCATCATGCCTTGCTGGGCTTTGTAAATGAGGATTAACAAAGTACACATGGTGCGAGCCCGTGATCTGCAGGATATGCATGTCTCCTCCCTAGCTCCAGATTTGATTAGGATAATATGCTAATGCACGGCATGTGATCGAGTTGACTAAGTTTTCATAGAATAATAAAATGTGCCTGAAGCACTAGTATAGCTGGTGGAGTGGAGTGCATGAAGGATGAGACCAGTATAATCAAGTACCCCTACTAATTAAAAGCCAATATTCTCGCCAGATTTCTGCAGGCAATATATGTACAGTGCTCAATGCAGCTGTTGCAAGCTTGCCGGAGTAGTTGTTGCTCACACATCAAGAGCCAAGAATTGTTTGTTCGTGGCTCTCCACCTGCACAGAGTCAGATGAGAATTTAGTCTTGTCAATCAAGATTCAAGAACATCCGTCCATCGCACGTAGTACAGCTGCCAAACGTTTTCGTGCCGGTTCGTTTACAATGCGATTGCCGAGCTTGGAATCAGTGCAAGTTATGTGGATTTCAGGTTTCACGGACAACGGGTGACCACTCCTGCTACGAGTTCCAACTTCTTCGTAACTCTAAAACTACATTCAGTTTTATGCGGACAAACAAGACTTACCCGGTTCACTGTACGAACTGATCAACTCACTTCTTGAGAGTGAGAGATGCATTCCGGCCATTCTGCACTGTTAGGTGAGGACTGAGAGAGAGTTTGAGTAAGACTTAACAAAAAAATCAGATAAAACCGTGCCCTAAATGTAAGCGTGGAGTGATAGTTTCATGATTACCTGAAAGTGTGGGCTGGACGTGGGGGCAATTAAGCTCACAAAACCCAGAGGGGCAGACAGGTTCTGATGCAGGCTCGAGATGGATCTGCGAGACTGCAGGCTTAGTTAAATTAACCAGCTCTTTTTAACACGATACCCTAGGCAGGCGTGTTGAAGGGGTCAGGCAAGGTGATGCATGATGGCTTCTCTGATACGGCGAGATAGGTGGCGGCTCTCACCGTGCCGCAACGCTACGTGGAGCCAGGAGAGCTCCTGAGCTGGATCGACCTTCTTCATAACTTTTGTTTACAGGTACTTTATGGTCTTCAGAATTCTAGCTGGTCCTAAGTCCTAACTGAAGAGCCGGCCCTGCAATACACTGTTTTAGTCCCGTTCAGATCATTTATAGCCTACCCGATCAAACCTATCCAAGTGAAACAGAAAGAAAAACCATAGGGAGGACCATGAGTACAGACACTGGAGGACCAACATCTTCTCGTCCCCGCTAACTAGATGATAGACTAGTTTAACAACATTATACTAGACATAATCATCATGCAAACCACCACAACGGACCATGCTACCTAGGCGATCGAACAGGCATAATGAGCTCCTAAGCTATAGCGCTCACAACTTACTACAGGCTACTACCTCCACAAGTACCAAGCTAGTGCCGGTGGTGCAGAAGTGGATCCATGCAGTAGTAAGCACTAACCAGTACAGACAGCACCTGATCCAGGAGAGCTAGAAAACTCACTGCACTGTAGGCACCTACCGCGCCACTAAGCCAAAGATCCAAGTTAATGTACTGCATGCTACAGGATGAAGATAGGCTCCTGAATTCCTGATCGATCGCCGTTCAGGGCGTCCACCGGAAGACGAGACGATGACCTGACTCCGGCCGGGAACCTGCAGCACCTGTGCACCAGATGGCACGAGCTCTTCGGTGTCGCCATTTCAGGCATCATCCAGAGACCATTCATTCAGTCAGTATTATCACCATGCATCAAGGGACTCTGCAATGCCCACGCTGTAGTATTGTCTCCCTACTGCCTTGGATTCCATGAATGCATACATAGGTTGATTTGTAGGTAGGTACATAGGCCACACGTGGAGCTTTACTATGCAAATCTGGCAATGGCGTACCTGCATTTGTATATGCGAAGTAGCTACGAATCTCTGCACCCAGGGATGGAGCCAGGCATCAGCTTGCCGCTTAAAAAGGGTTTGATCTAATCGCAATCGGAGCCACTCCTTTGCACCACAAAGATAATCTAATCACAGCCTTTGCAGAGCAACTTCTTGGAAAGAGGCGTGGTTGCCTGCCTGTTGTTATTAAGGCAAAATTAAAAGCACTGCCTGGTTCTTCCAAGAGGTAAGGTTAGTTAGACAGTTAAGAGTTCTCTGGTCCTTTCTGTTATAGTTTAGCCCTGATGTCAGGTGCATTGTTTGGAGATCAACTAGGATCTTTAACCGCGGCCACATGCAGGTTTGACTACAGTAGGTTGATTCGTGTTTTTAACATTTGTAGGTTGTGTGTCATGGACGAGTCACATCTTTGTTTCTTAAGGGGGTGCTAGCTATGAGTAGACGGATTAGACCTGCAGTGTTTGTCTAGGAATCCTGTTCAGCATCCATATAATAACGCCAGGAAGTTAGCTATGACACACAGAACTGTTCACATCGTGGGTTTTCTTTGGATTACTTGCTGTCATCTTCCATAAATTTTTTGCCGGTTTATTTTTTCAATCACACCTAGCTCGTACTTGCAATTTTGTTAAGGGTACATGCTACGTGAGCCACATTGAAAGATCTTCTGACGCTGCCTGGTTATCTGATGGAAAAGTTTTCTCCAGTCTGAAATCTCGAATGGACATTACATATATATGTTTCATCCTATTTAATTGAAGACTGTATAAATGATAATACTCCAAGAAAGCACAAGCGAAAATAAAGAGCTTTGCTGCATCAGCTGAAAGGAAAATGACTGCTTACTTGTCAGGAATAATTGGGAGGCCTGGACCATGCATATGCTGCGACTGTTTTCTTGGCCACGGGCTTGGATTCAGCTGGGACCCTGAACCTGGAGCTTTTGGAACAAGTGCTGCTCACCTGCAAGGACGGCCATCAGTGAGCACGAAGAACGCGCGTGCTGGCAGGTGAGGTCTAACTTGTAGCGGTTTTGCTGTTCTGATCAGAAAGGTGAAGATGTAAAGTTGTAAACAGAGGAATAATAATACTCCATGTGTCCGAAAAGTGGAAATACAAACAATTATTCGTTCTTGCAGTATGTCAATATCTGTCTTAAGAGTTAAAATGTCTATAGTAGTAACATAGCTAAAGCTAGGAAGAACAGCCCTGTCCCACACTGCTTCATATATCTTTGCATCCTCGCGTACATACTCAGAGGAGAGGAGGCACAAACAAGCTTATTAAAACAAGGACGTCTATCGGTTACTAATAGTGTTTGAGCAATGATTTTAGCTATATGGATAAAAGAAATGTCAAAGGGATGTTTCTGATGCAGAACAAATAAAAAGATACAGGGCCAACAGTTGCTTGCTAACTATTCTGAAGTAACTCGAGATCTTTATAATGTATGCAATGATATGGCAGAATGTATCTAGAGTATAATGGAGTATGCTGGAATCTTCTCAAACCCGTACTGCTCAGGCAGAAAAAACCAATAGGTGATTTTAGGACTTGCACAGAAACATAAACCGCTATACTTTTCCAACAAAATAAGGCACACCGATCGCAGATTTCCCATTCGAGGGCTTGTGGTTAAATTCTTCACTTACCTTTTTATGCTCTTGATGGGCTTAAGACTTCTGCTGGAAATTTCATTTCTATATATCCTAAGCTACTTCCGAGAATGCACACTTACACTGAAAAAAACATCATACTACTTCGAAAAACTATCATGAAGAAGTTGCTTTCAAGAAAAATAGCATCTCTCCTTGACATAATGGGAAGGAAAAATAGCAAATCCAGTAACCACAAAATAGCAGTATGGCTTTATCAAAGCAAAGCATAAACATAGATCTGGATACATCAGCACACAATACCAAACTGAATTAATCGCAGGTGTTATTGGACAAATCAGAAAAAGGAAAATAAGAATTGTAATGTTTGGTTGAGAGAAATCTTTCTCTCTGAACTGTGCATTTACTCTTATTTATGTCATTAGGTTATTAGGCAGCATCAGGTATTGTTGCAAGAATATGAGACACTAAAGTTTATAAATAAGCTCCAAGGAGTATCTAAATCAGGCAGTTTCAAGATGGTGGTCCACTAAAGGACAGATAATTATAGTGTTTCCTTAGTGACAAGCAACAGCTGAATAGTTGTACCACATCTTTTTTGTCAAATTGATTTGTATTATCAACTATGAATAGGCTAATATGACACGTATATTCGTTATAAAAAAATTGTAGTTCTTCAAGTACTAAAATATCATAGTGAATCGTATTTCTCTACTGAAAGTAGCCTAGGCCATCTTGCACTCATTTTAATTATACCTCTGACTTTCATACAGAAAGTACACTCGAATATAAAAGAAAAGGTTATACAAAGTATCTAATGAAATATCAGGCGAATAATACAAAAAAAGAGTATTGTAATATGCAAAATAAATACCAATCCGAGACTCGATACCAACAGACCATATAAAACATTCATCAGCTATACATGTCCTTTAATTCCAGTGAACTAAAATGTTCAGCAAGCATGTCCCAAAGACTATTCTCCGATGTCACTTGCATGCCAAAAATGTTCCATAAACACCCCAAGTTCCAAATTTCAAGCTCTATATTCCAAACGTACTCGCTAACCTTTACCCTGTCTACCGGCATTTCCTCCAGCCCCTATTAATGAAATGAAGCAGCATTCGTTGTTTCCTCTCAAAAAAATAAAAACAATTCCAAAGAGTTTTTTCATCGCTCAGGGGATGTTCTAGCAGTGTTTGGTGACCTTTGAGAGCACCTATAAGCTCAGTTTGGTTAGTATGCCACCTTACACGAGCTCATATATGCTCAGTATGTCTGGAAACCTAGACTGTATATTACTGCGTGAGTTTGTCCCATAGCAGCACAGCAGAGAAACAACATGCCAGGTAGGCTTGATTCAGTAGAGAAAACATGCAATCTTTTTTTTTTGAGAGGAGAGAAAACATGCAACCTTAAAGACACATGAACAAAGAACGTATGCTTGCCATCATCATCAGAACTTATTTCTTTTTTCACATACCAATATTGAACAAACAATATGCCTCCCAGCAGGGGCATGATTAATTGTTTCTCTACACATAAATACATATCAAACAGAAATAAAATGAATTTTATGTCAATCAAAACTCACAAATCACAACCCTGACGGCAAGTTTAAAGATCCAAGGATTTTGGCAGCTCCTCTCATACCACTAAGAACAGCACCTTCCACAGTTGGACTTGAGCAGAAATCTCCACAAATAGCCAATTTAATACTCTTCTCCCACACACACTTTTCATCACCGCCAATAGAAATGGCTGGGAAAGCAGCACCCCTGCAATTTTGTTCATACGCGAGTACGAATATGAAAGCTATGTCATATGTTAAAATAATTAATATTACCCTACCTACAATAGCTGAAGAGATGATCTAGAATACCCACCATCTATGAGCTTTCATAAAAATTGGTTGTGGAATGTTCAGTCCTGTTGCCTGAAATTCCTTGAACAATTCTTCCGCAACCTTAGCAAGGGCATCTGCTGAAGGTTTCCGCGGGCCCATACTGTTTATTACCTTAGAAGCATACTCGGCAGTTGAACGCAGTACCCAAGATTGGCTGTATAGAAACAAGTACATTTAATGAAATTGAAATGTATCACGTAATAAAATGACAACACACATCAAAGATCTGTATACCTGTTAGGAGATACAGACACACGCCCCGGCTTACTACTATCACAAAATGCCCAGCTTAAAGAATCGGAGTTGTAGAAAGAAAACCCTTGGACAGGTACCTGGATAAAACACCAAGAGGCATATGAGCAATGATGGTCAATAGATATATAATCTACTAAAATTGGTGACTGCTTACCATAGCCAGAGGCTCTGAAAATGCTAACATCAGAGCAAAACAGGGGCGGACTGGGATATCTTGAAATATTGTTGACAAGTGTGGAAATACTGACAAATCTGGCAAAACATGAAAAGGTAAAGGTAATGATCCACCAGACATATGCGTAATAAGCACTACTAGTCAGTAAGTAGTAGCAGTATAGCACTTTAATGAACTAGCTAAATGAATCCTTTCACTGAAAGATTTGATCTCTCTGAAGGAAACTTATATTGTACCCTTTGAAAACTATATTTATCTAAACATAGTACCCTCAGGAGAAAAACACGATTGCAACTTCCTGGAGTAAGATGGGAACTCGATTTATAACCCATATATTTCATTTACTACACTTGGACTGTTTAGCATGTGCTGCATAAGCAAGCCCATTACTCTGCTGTAAAATAGCTGCAAGCATAAACCGGAGATATGAAAAGAAATCCAGTTAAGTAAAAGAAGATTATTTCTCTAATTAAAGTAGCGTTAGCTATCCTGATTCATGGACCTGGTTTGAATATATCATGTTCGTAAAATACAGAACTAAAACACTAAATGGCGCAATAACTTGTTTTCGTTTCGAACAAAGACACGGGACTTGCCAGGTGGAAGTAACTGCTACAAATTACTGTATGAAGAAGACAGTGGAAAGGAACAAACCAAGAGGTGGCGGTTTTCCAGTAAGCCCAGAAACCTTTTGTGATGCTACATTCTTATCTGCTGCAACTACATAATCAAAATTGCCAAGATCTTTGCCATCCAAGCTAGCCAGTGACCATGAGCTCCTATCCTGAAGCCAATCCATCTTTCCAATAGTGACGCCAAATTTGGCCATCACACCTGGCACAAGAAACAGAAAGTATGAGCATCGAGAATGTGCCTTCTCTCTCTCAGTAGCAGAGAATCAAATACTATGCAAAAAGTCTGACCATCCTCTTGACACAATGATTTGCATACAGAGTTCATGCCTGGAACTCCCACATATTTCTTAGTTGTTCCCTCCTGTAAGGATATATTTACAGGGAACTAATGTTAGCAGACAGCAGATGTTGTTGAAATGGACAACAATATCAACAAGTACCGTGCTAATATACCCCACCTCCTTCTTTTGAGAAGGAGCAGAAAACAATCGGAAAGATTTCGGATGAAAAATCCTAGGACAAAATGGAAGTTCGACCAACAGAGCTGATTTCTAGGTCCAGTATTTAGTCGAGCATTCTACGTTCCAGGGACTGCTATGTTCTGAATGCTACATTACATTCCCGGTTTCGTCTGTGCTATTAACTAACAATAATTTTGTGTGAAAGCTAAAAACCTTATCGAAGTCCCTGAATTTCCCGCTGTCCCGATCGAAGCAGGCGAACATGGCCTTCCACTCGGCGACGAGCCCCCGCGCCTCCCACCCGCCCACGACCCGGGCAACCTCGTCGTTGCTCACGGTGAAGTAGGGCGCACCGTGGTCGAAGCGCAGCTCCGTGCCGTCGTCCATCACCTCCCTGCGCGCTCCCCCCCAAAAAAAACGAGCACCAGTCAGGTCAGTCAGACCCGAGAAATGACACACACGGGGAAAGGGAGCGAGTCGGGCGAGCACCTCCGCTGCGCCATGCGGCCGCCGGCGCCGCGGCCGGAGTCGAAGAGCGTCACCGCCACCCCGCGCGCGGCCAGGAGCGACGCGCACACGGCGCCCGAGACTGCCATCGGGAAATCGGAAAAAGGGGCGACCGAATCAGAATTCAGTGGTACTGTGTGTGTACAGTTGTGCATTAAGAGGGGGGGGGTGCCGATCTGGGCCGCTTACTTCCGCCTCCGATGACGGCGACGTTGGCCGCGGCGGCGCTCATGGTTCCCGGCGGGGCGTCCTTGTCGGGGAAGGGGAAGGAAGTGCGGCGCGCGGCGGAGGGATTTTCTTTTCGCAGAGCATTTCGCGGTGTGATGGATGGAGGTTAACCGTTGCGTTGTGGGACGTGGCGCCTCGTGGACCTTTCACATTTTTCTGGGCTCTCTTGTCAGGCCGGGCCGAGCACATGAAACTGGCCCAGTCCACCTCTTGTTGCAAGATCAACTTTCGGAATTCGCTTCGCGAAGGTCTATTCCTGTCCATTCTACTTTCAACACGTGGATTCGCTTTTAATTTCCACCTTTTCTATATGCGTGATAAGTGGTAGCGACTTCCTCGTGGTGCACAGAGTGCTGTACGTGCATTTATTTTGAGATTCGTTTTTTTAAAATGAAATATCTTGAGTTACTAATCGTTTTCACTTTTAAACTCCTCGCGTCGAGATCTTCAAAACTAGATCCCATGTTGATAGGTTTCGACGAACTTTTTTTGTACTTTGGATTGTGTATAGTTTATATAACCTAAGTGTAGTAGAACGTACAACCTAAATTTTATAGTTGTATGTGCAACCTGCTAGACGTAGTTGTACGTACCACCTAAATGTAATTGTACATACAACCTGATATTTGTTGTTGTACAACCTGTTTTGTGTGGTGTTGTACAACCCGGTCTGCTTTGTTGTACTACCCGGTGTACGTTCATGTACAACCCAATCTATGTTACTGTACAACCCGGTTCTGTGTTTCTGTACATGCGTGGGCTACATGCATATGTTGCATCTCAACACGTACAAAGCGGTTCCGTACACTAGATCGCAGTCTCCAATCAGCTACCTTCTACTGCTCGTACGACCAGTTGCCTATAACGGTTGTACAAGCAATGAGCGGGATTATATACGCGGAGGCTTTATACTGCAGCGCACAGAACCTGCCGTGCGGGTCGCTGAGGACATTAGCATTGCAAGCTCCCGTGCCTACGCGCTAGCCACGTGGCTTTTTTTACGCGAAGTGGCCTTTTAGAAGGGAAGCCTTCCGCTACTAGCACCCTCAACTTTCAGTTCGTTTGTTCTAAGACCAGACTATGGAGCGCCCCCAAGAAATAATCTGGCAACATGTGATCTAAAAGAATTTGAAATGGTTGGGGTGATCCCTTGCAACGTGCTTGGCCACCTTACGCGCGTGAGCGGTCATACGGTTTCCAGACAGCAAAAAGATAAGGATACGTGCAAAAGATAAAGAAGGCACCCACCGTCACCGTTGGCCTAATCGCCTGCCTACGACCCCCCCCCCCCCCCCCCCCAATCCCACGGTCGGTGGCACTACCCCGACCATCTCGTCCTGCCCTGACACGAATCTCCTCCTCCCCCCCCCCCCCCCCCCCACCCCCACAACCATCCCTCTAACACATCCTTCTTCTCCAGCTTTGGCTCGGCCTGGTGCCATCCAAATCGGTGCAGGTTTGGACACGAAGGGAGAAAGGAAGGAAGAGGAAAAAAGTAAGGAGCTAATGTGGGTGGGACGCACCCACCCTTGTCGCGCTGCACGCAGAGTAAGGAGCCGTGGTGAGGGAAGCGCTACGTTAGAGAATGAGAAGTTAGACTATATATTTATTTGTGATGAGTGTTAGTCTTTTTATCCATGTATAAGACCTCTTCTGTAACACAAAATATACTCTAGTATAAAAATAGTCTTGCGTAATTGCTCTCATTTTTTTCTAGCAAAACACCTATTTTTTTAATAATTTATGACAAGAGTTACTCAGTCTAACCTAGATGCAATTACCATCATACCATGTACCGGAAGAATTCATCCATACTCTTCATTGAAAGTTCTAGGAAGGCGATGATGTAACTAGTCCTATTATAGACCTCACATACAAACAGATTGGCTTAGTGATACTCCTCTCACCGCATTATCCAATCATATGGAAGCTAAATTATCTACAAAGGAATACAAAAACGCCCATAGAGTTTCTCCCGGTGCCTCTAATTCCCGGACGAAAAATCTGACATGGTCGTCACCTGCTGCAACAAATCGATAGAGCATTATTCAGCTAGGCGGTTACGACCAGCGAGTTTGTAACTATTGCCAGAAAGGGAGCAGCAAGTGTATGATGTTTATATGTAGAAACTTAACCGATGTTTGTTAGTTAAATAGTCGAGAAGAGATCACGTAACTAGGTTGGTATAAAGAATAAAGATATCAGAGCCTCTTAATTTGCTAGCGTCCATGAAGTTGTGCCATGTGGAGACTGCAACCTTCGCCAACTATTCTTCCTCATCATCAGTGGCGGAGCCAGGAATTGAGGAGGGGGGAGTAGTAAAATGTGTGCTACCAGCGATTTTTTTTACTAATCCCTAATTATATGAAGGAACAATATAAATAGATATCTAAGCAGCCCAACCTTGCATCTTTTCAGAGCTGCTGATATATGCAGAATTAAATGTTATTCAAGGTATGTCTCAAAGAAAACACAGCCATAATCGTGCAAATAAAAAATAACCAGTGTAAGAATGGGAGGAAAACACAAGATTTATACTTCAAATCAACAATCACGCATTAGTCGAGTGGAATGGCATTTAAATCTTTCTTTAGCAATATTGACACTTAGCATCAGACCTGAATTTACCAGTTTGCATTCTATGTATAGACACCTAAAATGAAGTGCCATCTATTTTGACGGTTCTAGAAAAAAATGTTTTCCTCTGAGAACACGGATGAAATTAGCAGGAACACCGCCAACGCCCCGTTGGCGTTAATGACAGTGGCATTTGGTCATGTTCTTTTTTGTATAAACATGATCGGAGATTAAACAGGTAGAAAGGGGGAAAATGCATAGAGCCATTTGTACAAACACGTACCAGACGTCAAGCTTGACTAATTAAGTCATCTGTCGACGGCGAGGCCGCACAGCCGGAGCTCCCAAGAACCCAGTAACGTCGACGTCCCAGGAACTGCCAGAGCGGCGTGTCGCGGGGCCTTCGATGAGCGGATGCGTATCCTCGGCGGCGCGCGGTGGATGAGGCGCGTTGTCGTGGGGAGGAGAGGGAGGATGAGGCGCGTTGCCGTGGGAGCGGCGGCTCGCAGCGACGACGAGCGGCCGGCGGTGGCGGATCGAGCAAGAGCATGGGTCCGACGGTGGAGCGAGATGCGGGGATTAATCGAGGGTGTGCTGCGCGTCTAGTAGGAGCGAAGCGGTAAGTTCTTTTTTTAGGTACTACCTATAGTTAAAAAAACAGCCAGATCGGAGGGGGGGCGACCGCCCCACCTCGTCCCCTGGTGGCGCCGCCTCTGCTCATCATCTCTTGAGAGGGTAGTGAGAGCAGGGACGTCTTCAACTGTCAGTGTGTGACGCTGCAGAAACCCTGAAGTTGTGCCACATTACCTTAGCCGGCTGATAGATTCAAGGAACAAAGTGGAAGTTCGACCAACAAAGATGAGTTCATGATCCAGTTGTAGTAAGTATATAAAGTTATTCATGTGATTAGTGTAAATGAATGACAAATCTCAATAGTAACATGATCACTTCGACAAATCTAGACGAGTTGGCGAGTGTAATGGTTAAAACCCTTAAGTAATAAAATCACTTTATGTAAGAAAAAAAGTTCTTGTGAAGAACCAAGAAATGTTATGTTGACATGAACACAGATAATAAGAATGTGAGTGACCGTGAGCTCATATTTAATTCCTCTTGTACTTAACCTGCTACCATTGACAATTAACAAATTATTAGCCGAGATTGATATTGATTCCATCAATTAATTTGCATCTAGTAATTTTAAGAGAAAACTTCAGCGTATGTTGAAATTGAAATATTTATGAATCATAGTATATTCGTGCATTCGTGGTTTTTTAGGCAAGGGATTTTCCACATAACATTTGTGGCGTGTTTCTCTCATTTGATCTCTATATTATATATCTATTTTTATTTCTTTTATAGTTAGGGCCCTTGAATTCCAGTTTCGCCTCTGGGTCCTCGAAACGTCTGGACCGGCCCTGATGGTATGGTAAGATTACTTTACAGTGTAACACTAGTGAACATGTATGCTCTGGATCTTAGCGTTCTTAGTTGTTTCTGCCTAGGGTAGTAGTTTTTATTTGGCTAAACTGCATGCCGCAACAGTTGTATTTAGCAAAGCTGTATGCCGCAACATTGTACCGTACTCTCCTGTTTTGTGAATTCAAAGTCGGACCTATGCCTTTTATCTGAAAAAAGAACATGTATGCTAAACTACAAATTACATTACAAGAAGAATACACATGCATCCATCAGCATGCCTAATCGTTCGTTGATGGGCAAACCAGATACTAGACCAACAAAAAAAAAATCTCATAAATGCATGCTGATTAGATAACATCTTATAATATATCTATAACATGATAAGAAAATGGAAAATGTTGAGAAGAAGTAAATATTTTTAGTTCAGCTAGTAGTCACTAAACTATGCATCTAATCCTATACTACAAAATTTAATGAACGGTTGTTTGAAGCTCTAGGGGCGGAGGACCCCTTAGGACAAGGTAGGGCAGCCGCCCGACCTTGATTTTTGACACACACAAATCGAGTATATATAGGCATTTCCCTGATATATATAACATTTTTCTGGATTTTCAGAAGTTCTGAGAAGAAAATAAAGAAAAAACGATAAATTGGGCCAGCCACGGCTGCTTCAGCCGTTAACTGGGCCTTGCCTGGGCTGCACGCTCAAGTGAAGCAGCGCCAGCTAGTGCATCTCTTCAGACAAAATCGAGGCAGGCTCGTCTCTTTCCCATGCGAGTGCGAGTCGAGCTGCCGCTCCGGTCTCTGTTAAATTTTGAAAATTAAAATTACGTGTTGTGAAATACTGCCTGGAACTTTTAGAAGGCATTGAAGTTTCAAATATTGATATCTTTGTCGGTTCTATTTTGATTTAAATATTGTTTTTAATGTTGTACCAACTGATTATGATTAAGATGATATGAAGTATTCATGTGTCTAGTCAATTTTAGTTTTTTTACATCATTTTTTCCTCCCTTCACAGTTCGTCCGATCTCATTTTTTTCTGTCCTCCGCCACTGCCACTAGTAAGAGATGTCTGATATAATTTGAGGTAAACGACATAATGAAATAAAATAAAGACACACAAACTATCATCTATCGAGAGGATCCCGTCCAATGCTGCTACTTGCAACCACAGTAAATTCTCATAATCTAGATATACACATAATGGTGCTCTACTGTTTCCTTTTCTTGTCCTTTCGACTGGATGGAACTTTGACGGCGATCTCGTTCATAAGAGAGGGATAAGTCGTTCTTATATGCTCCCAACCATCATTCGCCCTTACTTTTTCTAAACACGGGGGAGATAGGACTTGGATAAACTTGAAGCACGCCTCTTTTAACCCGTGGCAGTAGTGCTGCTCAGCTAGAGTAAGAGTGGACACCACGGAGCTGACGCCTATGTGCCGAGACAACCGCTCTTCACATATGAGCTTGAGGCGTTGAAGATCATAAATGTCTGCTCTACCAACAAGTTTTGCAACCACAATATGCACTCCATGTCTTTCTCTTCGTCGAATTCTACCACAACTGGTGCCCTGTCCTCCTCCATGAGAAAGCATACGTGTTTGATGTGTATGATGTGTATGACACATGTCGTAGCGCCTTCCTTCATGGGCCCAAAGAGCTGCGCCATGAAGACTGTAGATCGAGCCGCAAGAACACAACGATGTGCAACAAACGTCTCGCCGCTGACCTTGAATGTGACATCGGCACCCACCTTATTTCCAAGGAGATTGTTAAAATGCTGGCCGATGTCGTCAGACATTGTGGAAGCGTTGGTTTCACTGCGAACCATGATGTCGCACCGGATGGTGAAGCAGTCACCCTTGAGATTAGCTGATCGCTCAAGGGCGTCCCTCGTCACAAACTTGTCGTGGCCCCGGCAAGGGTACTCGCCGGAGAAGATGCATGTTGTGGCTGCACGGATGCACATCGGCGCTTGCTCCTCGACCTGATCGACGAAGCTAAAAACGAGCTGGGCCTCCACGGGCAGCAGCTCTAGATCCTCCTCAAGGCTGCAGAGGTAGATAGAAATAAATTCAGCACACTCGGGGCTTTCACAGTTAGGGCCGTACCTGATGTCGATGTACCATCGATGGCCTCCTACCATGAAAGGAGCGGTGCTGATGGTCTTGCCGGTGGGTACCTCTTCGTTGGTACGGGAGTAGCCTTGGACCAGAAGCAGGTGGTACCCCCATCCCGTGCTAGCATCGACGGCCGACGTGGTGGTGGAGAGCTTGCCGTCGGCGATGATGGATACGCCGGCGAAGGACGACGACATGACCAAAGTTGGGATGGATGATCTTGTATTCGTAGCGTCGTAGCTAGCGCGCTAGCAGATGCAATCACCTCCAGAGAACGCAAGACGCGCACCGGAGATTGATTTCTTTTTCACGTACGCTACTGCCGACTCGAGAACTACTCATACTCGTGGACTCAACGGACTCTCCCTGGCGTTTCAATCTTGCCCTACTAGCTAGGAGTGCTTTCCAAGTATATATCCCACATGAGTGCCTTTTTTTTTAAATCACATGAGTGCCTCTTGGTGAGGTGTAACACGAGTTTGTAATAAATTGGTTGCACCTGCGATTGCATTAGTCGTATCGAGTTTGAGCCCTCCGCTTCCACTAAGGGAAACACAGCCCAGCCCGACGGTCATTTCAACACCGACGGGGGCCGTCGGCGTCACAACGTGAAACCGACGAAACGAAAAAAACGTCGTCGTTGTTTTGCCGCCGACATCCTAGTTGTAAGGTCGACGGCCACCGTCGGGCTCATAGTACCGTCAGCGTTCATTTAGTGAGCCCGACGGCCACCGTCGGGCTTACAGTGCCGTCATTATGAATTGAATAAGGGATATTGTGGATTGAATGTGTAAAAGAAACAGTATATTGATAAAGAGGCTCTATTCCAAAGTCAAAAGAGCAATTGGCGCGTCCATCTAATCACATTGTGAGCCCGATGGTATTACCGTCGGACTCACTATACAGTTGTTCTCCAAAAATTAGATTACATTTAAAAAAATATGAAAAAATACTAAAAAAGGAAACCCTTTGGCATGAAGTCTTATGACCTGTACTAGTTTTTAGAAAAATAATAAACTTGAGTTTTGACAACTTTTCAAAACTTTACAAAAAATATCAATCATATACAAACATGCAATAGTTTTAACACATATGTGTGACCATTATCATGTCATGAGGATTTTCCTTACATGCAATAGTTTTAACACCTGAATATGAGGATTTTCCTTACTTTCTATTTAAATTCGCCTCTTTAATCGACTTTATGTCAATTTTTCAGAAGTAATTTAAATTTGAACTATAACTGTGTGATAGTTCTCTCTGAAGTTCTTACAAAAATAATTTTAGGTACATAAGTAGTGGTTACAACATAGAACCGTCAATATTTTTGAAAAAATCGACCACTTTTGATGAATAGCCATGCTTTCCATTTTAACCATTTTTTTAAAGAAATGGAAAAATATGAAAAAGTACTAAAAAAACCCTTTGGCATGGAGTCCTTTTACGTGTACTAGTTTATAGGAAAAATGATAAACTTGATTTTTGACAAACTTTTCAAAACAAAACTTCACAAAAATGTCAATCATCTATAAACATGCATAGGTTTCAAGACAAATGACCAATGTATGAACATTATCATGTCATAGTTTGTGATAAAGTGCACATATTTAACACATATGTGTGTCATGGTATGGGAAACAACGTCACCGAACCGATTTTCAAAATTCTTTTTAGAAATATCATTTTCCATTTTTTAAGTGTAAAAAATGACTTTTTTTGTGAAGCAAGTACATAAAATATGGTTCAAAATTACACTCATTTAATTTTCACAAAGAGTAGAACAAATTTTATGGATAATAGCTGAATATGAGGAATTTCCTTACTTTCTATCTAAATTCGCCTCTTTAATTGACTTTATGTCAATTTCCGGAAGTAATTCAAATTTGAACAACAACTGTATGATAGTTTGTTCTGAAGTTCTTACAAAAATAATTTTAAGATACACAAGTAGTGGTTACAACATAGAACCGTCAATAGTTTTGAAAAATTCGACCACTTTTGATGAATAGCCATGCTCTCCATTTTAACCGTTTTCTGAAAGAAATGGAAAAATATGAAAAAGTACTCAAAAAAAGAAACCCTTTGGCATGGAGTCCTTTTACGTGTACTAGTTTATAGGAAAAATGATAAACTTGATTTTTGGCAAACTTTTCAAAACGAAACTTCACAAAAATGTCAATCATCTATAAACATGCATAAGTTTCAAGACAAATGACCAATGTATGACCATTATCATGTCATAGTTTGTGATCAAGTGCCCATATTCAGCACATATGTGTGTCATGGTATGGGAAACGACTTCACCAAAACAATTTTCAAATTTCATTTTCGAAATATCATTTTCCAATTTTAAGTGTCAAAATGACTTTTTTTAAGCAAGTACATAAAATATGGTCCAAAATGACACCCATTTAATTTTCACAAAGAGTAGAACAAATTTTATGGATAATATCTGAATATGAGGATTTTTCTTGCTTTCTATCTAAATTCACCTCTTTAATTGACTTTATGCTGATTTATGTTGGTTCTTGTTTGTTTGCAAAGACATCATTCATTATGAAAATGATGGCATGAATGTCATATTTGGATTCCTCTCATTTTTATGATCGACATAGACATTTTGTTTAGTAAATTCTGATATATAAATATGAAGATATGAATTATTTCTTATTAAATGGAAAAGACAAAACAAAACTAAAATAATTGATTATTATTATTATTCAAGTATTATTAAACATAGTTATTTTGTTCATTCAAATCTTATTTTTGAAAGTTTAAAGATTAAAAAGTATAATATCTCAAATGAGAGTTAATATGATTGCTATGATACTAATAGCAACAAGGTATGACATCTCAACTGGAATATCATTTGAATAGAACTTAATAGTTAAGCGTGCTTGGCCTGGATCACTCTAAGGATTGGTGACCGTTTGGGAAGTTTGACTAATGGTGGATAGTTTGAGCTAAGATTATGATTAAGTGTGTGAGTGGATAGTTTGAGCTAAGATTATAATTAAGTGTGTGATATGAGATTAAATATATGACTAAATTGGAGTTAAGATAATAATAAAAAAAGTTGAAAAAAAAATTATTTGAATTTTTTTTGGTAGAGCTATCTCTGAGCTATGAGCCCGACAGTAATGCCGTCGGGCTCACTATGAGCCCGACGGTATTTGCGTTGCCGACGGCAACGGCGTGAACCCGATGGATTACACGTCGACGGCCTTAGCCCGACGGCCACCGTCGGGCTCGTGTACGCCGACGGTTTTCAGCGTGAGCCCGACGGCAAATGCCGTCGGTCTGGCCTGTTAGTCCCGTAGTGTTCGATCTTCTTGGAGTGGAATTTCTGAAAGTTTCTTAGATAGTACTCTCGCCGTCCCACAATATGACAATATAAAATGTTTTATACCGTACCTTTTTCGCATTCATATATATACACATATATTTAAACACGGTCTCATATAGATGTCCACTCATTTTAGTCATATCCAGATAATATGCGTGGTGTCTCGCTACATGGACATCAGGATAGCGGATACGCCCTTTATTTGGTTATGTATGGGGCGAGAAGAAGGCTTGCGAACGTCGGCTTTTGAAAGAGAAGTAGTGAGAGATCCACGAACACGACAGAGACACAAGGGTTTTACCCAGGTTCAGGCTGTCCAGAGGCTAACAACCATACTCTTGCATTTTGATAGAAGATTTCATCATGGTTTGCCTACAAGGTGGTTCCCGGGTTGCTATCCGGGGAGTAGTTGCTGGAGGAAGAAGACGACCGACCCTGACCCGGAGGAGATCACCTCTCGCTACCTTCCCTTCCTTAGCAATGGCTAGCAGTACTCTAGCCTAGCAAGCAAATAAACTCTGGATGGGATCCTCTTCCTCATTGGGTTTGCCCTCCCGGCTCCCCCCCCATAAATGAGGAGGTTGCCACAGACGGTTACGCGAGGAACGTGCGGGGGTTTCGATGACAAACCCTATGGTGGCGACGGACGGCGCCACCACGTGGCCTTGTACTGAACAGTCGCTGGTTGGGGGTTGGTAGGATCCCAAAACCATGCTTGCTTTTGGAAGGTTAATGGCAGACACCCGCCGGGAGGACATATGTCCCCACCATGGATGTCCCTCTTGGTCTTCTGCTCCAGCTTGGCCATAATGCCTTCTTTCATGGTGCGAATGCAAAGTGTTCCCTTGATCTTTTTCGCCCAGTAATGTTGGCGAACTGATCTTCTGATTGTACAAAGAAGCACTCATCCCATGCCTGGGCATGGTTGGCCTTCGGGCTCGCGTCCTGTTAGGTCTTGATCTTGGCTCCCGGGTAGCTGGCCCAAAGGGCTACCCGGGTCTCGGTACTTAGTCGTTTTAGGCATCAATGTTGATCTTGTCAGGTAGAGCAACATGGGGCAAGCAGGCTGGACCACTTGCCAAGTTTATGTTTTGTTGACTTGGTCTTGCCCATCTTCTAAGTGGGCCCACAGGTGGTGTATGGATTACTATTTTCGTGAACGAAAAAAGAACTCCCCCACAACGGAGAAGAGGCACGGGCACATGAGGCAAGGAAAAATAGTTCTGGTTAATCTCAGGGTACTTAACGGTACTTAACTCTCTTGTAGTTGCTCATAGTTTCACACAAACTTATCTCTGTGGATGTTACTCGTATATTTCTTCTACTCCCTCCCTCTCAAAATAAGTGTCACAACTTTAATGGAAAGTGGATGTATCTACACATATAACATGTCTACATACACCCACTTTTTACCAAAGTTGTGACACTTATTTTGGGACGGAGGAAGTAGTTGATAATCCTGATTTTCAAAAGTATTGTAACATGATTTTCACTAATATTGTTTCTTAATTCTTACAAATATTCTAAGAATAAACACTGTTTCTTGAATAAAAATCGCAAGATTCGACTTGGAAGGTTTCTTCACAAACTCATATCATACAAAACTTATTGAGCTCCTAAAGTAATTAGTTTAGTAGTATAACATCTCCCAAATAATTAATTACCATGGTTAATAGAACGAGAGTTGCTGAAATGGAATTCATTACACATATACATATTAGTTCCCCCTAATAAAAAAACTGACCCTGAAGAAACCATCACGAGTGCAAAACAAAAATGACCAAATTTATTCTCCCGGTATATGAACCATCTCTTGAAAATATACATACTACCATCTTTCACTCGAATAATTCGTTCTTGTGGAATTCTTTAATTATAGTTCTTCAATTTAAAATTTAGGAACATCATTAAGTCATCTCGTATAAAGACTCATTTAACTTATAGATCTGGTAGACGTAGAAGAAAACTTCCTCCTTTGGTAATTAGTTTCATATAAACCGTTGATACAACTAGAGTTACTAAAATAGAATTCATTGCACGCATCCTACCTCCGATCGCACCTAGTATAAAAATCACCCATGCCTCGAGCCTCAGCACGTACGGTGCGAAGAAACTACTCTACTCTCAGACACAAGAGCAAAATTTATCCTCACCGCGGCAGTGTTCATCAATGGCTCGGCTCGTGGCCGCGTTCGCCGCCCTCCTCCTCGTCCTCGTCGCCGCGGCCATCACGCCCGCACACGGCGGCCGCCCACTGGAGCTCTACAGCAGCGTGCAACGTATGAGCATACCCGCCTGGACGGTGGCCGACCCGCCATCCTCGTCTAAGCCGGTGTCGGGGCTCCATAGACACTTCGACATCAAGATGATCGAGCAGCCGGCGGATGGACCTGCGGCGACGTACTATTACGGAGTCGACTGCGACTACAAAGTTCCTGTCACCGGGATGTAGTAGCTAGGCTCAGCTGCGGCTTAATTTGCATGCGCAAGATTGTTCGCGGAGCCTGTGGTGTTGATTAAGCAAATGTCAACGACCTTGAAAATGATATCCCTGAACAGTAGCGGAACTAGAAATATTTGGAAGCCCGGACAAACAGTAAAATTAGAGGCGTAGAATGATATTTTTTAGTTTATACGAACATTAAATACAGTATGAATACACTATGTCGGCCGGCCGGAAGCCCGGGCAAGCGCCGGGTAATAGGGGCGTTGCGTCCGCCACTGTCCCTGAATGATGGTTCATAATACTATGTAGTTCCATCGTAACCACTTCGTGTGTTCTTTTT
Source organism: Poa annua (assembly GCA_026929855.1). NCBI lineage: Eukaryota > Viridiplantae > Streptophyta > Magnoliopsida > Poales > Poaceae > Poa > Poa annua. The sequence goes on from CM049427.1 coordinate 16,476,836, forward strand.
TTCCCTTCATCCAATGGTTGAAAGGCACCCATGTCTGATAAAAATACATTCAGATATCGTGTGGGCCGGCATTAGGATATTATAACTAAGTCAAATAGGAGCTCCCTCAGGCCATCTCACTTTTGGACCGTTAGATTCGTCTCAGCTCATAATCCTAACCATTCGATTTCTGCGTGCAGACTAAGTGGGTCAAATGTCTCTGAGGGACGCTGCTCTGACGTCAAACGGACTTTTCTGGTGCGTTGCGGCCCGTTAAACGAAAAACCCACACACGTCACATAAAAAAAACCTACTCCTTTCCCTCGAGCCGAGCGTACGAAAGTCAACAGACTCCTCGCTCCATCGCGCCTTGCCTTCCCGTCGATCTCTCCCCTCGATCCACCGCGTCCGCGCCGGCCCGCCGATCGCCGCCTGGCCCGCAAGGCCCGTCCGCTCCGTCTTCCTTCCCTGCCTCTAGATGCAGCACTCGCCTCCATTCCGCGTCACCCGACATAGAGAAAGCTCTCCCCGGTAGCATCCCTCTGCCGCCGATCCATCCGTCACGAGCGTCAAGCGAGTCGGCCTCACGCCGCCCACCCAGCCGGACGCGCCCTATGCCACCTGCTCTAGATCCGATCAAAAGCAAGCGGACGTGCCGCATGCCACTTGCTATAGATCCGATCGAAGACAAGCAGATGCACATCTGCGAATCATCTGCCACGAGCGCTGAGCGGCCCAGCCGCACACGATCCATGGTCTAGCGATTGGTAGCATAGCTCCAGCGAGTCTGTTGACTGTAGAAACTACAACATATTTGCAACGTCTACCCTCATCACACAACCATGCAGTATGAATGATCTGAGCTCTAACTTTTTTGGTAGGGCACATATATACCTACCCACCTTGATATGTGATCGATATACTGCAGGGAGATAGGAGGCAATCATTGTTCAGTGGTGTGCATTGCCTCCAACAGTACCAAAGGATGTTTGGAAGTGTGGCCTAGTTTTGTTTTCACAAGAGGCTTAATTTGTTCATCTTTACTGATAACAGAAGGCTTAATCAACTGAATTTGTTGATTTTGATTTTTTTGTGCAGAGAAAGTGAGGTACGATTGCTAAACTTCTTTATGTATCGGCATTTAACTTATAACGACTTTACATACTTGAATCACACAGGTTTTTTAGTTACATAAGTATCATAATGTACGGCCAAAAACCTCCAGGTTGCTGAAACGAAAATATTTGTATAATTTTCCATACAGATCTGACTATAGAACCCGGAGTGAATTTTAATCTACACATTAATGTGTTTGCCTTTCTCTCTTGATGTTTTAGTTTAACACATAAGCGGTTGTGTTATATTTATATTAGCCTGCACTAAGAAAGTTTAATTCATTCGAAACCTATATTTTTTTTTGTTCCAATCAACAATAAAACATACTTTCCGTGACCTGTATTATGTCACACATAATTGACGTTTTAGTGAGATAGATGACTGTTGATGATTGACATTGAGGGGACACCAAGACACAGGAAGTAAAGATAGAGCAGAGAGATTCCAAAGATGTCCTCCTTCGGCTCCTTCATATATGGTGTGTGTCATTAAGTTTTCTTCCATCTAGGCTTTACTCTCCGTTATATAGCACTCATGGTTCTTGTCTTTTATGTTCTTATTTCAGGAACTTCATGCATACCGGAGGAATTGCTATACTGGGTATTGGCATATGATATGCTTGACCTCCATTTATGGAAATGACTTCCAGTAATTTGAGGTCACGCATTCTTCCATTTTCAAGCACATGACCCAGCAATGTAAGCGTGTGCCATCTTCCATTTTGAAGTCTTTACTCATCATATGTATGATGTATCCCTATTTTGTATTTGCATGTGTCTCATATGAACATTGAAGCCTTTAAATTGCAATACGTTCTTCCAACACATCAGTTACAGCTCTAAGTTCATAACCTTTTTCAAATTCTTTACAAAAAACTATAATTTCTTATAAATCTAAAATTCATAATGGACGGGTGCAGCAACGCGCGCCTACATGATCTAGTTGAATGAAACAACAGGAGCTTCTCATGCTCCCTCCGGCTATGCATGCATTTCGTTCTACGCCTATTCACTTTCTGCCACAGTTTTTTCAGTTTGGAGGTAGAATATATGTACATTTGTGGCCATATCTATACTTCTTATAAAGCAAAACTCCACTAACTTACAGTTAATGATTTTATCTCAACATATAACCCATCCACATCACTTTCTCTTTTAGCCAACCAATTGTCCACATCATCCCACTAATATTCATTACTTAATGTTATACATGTAAGTATTTACATTATTTTTTATTTTAGACATTAAATTGTCCATATCATCCTTCTTATTTTTATTTTAATAATAAGATCATACAATGTTGTAATGTAATTATCAAATAAAATCATATGTTAGGAGTACAACGTAATTAGTTTACCAACCAAGTGAAAGTAAAATTCTTTACTAGCATATTTCTATAGCATGCTTTGAATTTTACTTTTCAATTAGTTATTTAAGAAATACACGCTGCAACATTCGGGATATCATTCTAGTATCTTAGAATTAACATGCCCTTACAGAGAGGTGTGGATCTAGGCCCAGCCCAACAAGGGACATGGCCCTGGGCGTAGAAAAAAAATCCATCCTACTATTTTCTCTATCTCTATCTCTACTATATAATACGGCCTAAGGTGTCCGGTACGTCGTGGTGACCTGCTCGGCTGCGCTGGACGAGAGGCACCGCGCCCTGGGCCGGTTTTTCCTCGTGGTTGCAGGTCGCCGTAGCGCGCGCAGGCGTTGAGGAGCGTGTTGGCGACGACCGGGGAGGGACGGTGAAGGAGGGCGCGGCGGAGGGACGCCGCGTGGAGCGCTCGGCGCGGGCGTCCCGCACCGCAGCGCCGCCGGTTCGTGTTCTTTTTTCTTCAAATACAGAAAGCTAGATACTTCTCGCAACTCTCCATTGCTTCGCTCTAATACCACCGCCGCCCGCGGGTTCTAGGATGGCGGACGCATCGGAGCCGACAGTGGCCGCTCTGATCTCCAACCTCACAGTCGCAGAGGACGCGAAGGGTCCGGGACCTTCGTTCGCCTCTCCTCCACGACCGGATTCCCCGACGCCGCCATCGGGTGCTCTGCTTTTCCTTGGTTCGATGTCGGTGCTGCGCCGCCTCCGTTGGGTGCTCTACTTCGTAGGAACGCCCGGACATATCTTTCCCTTCCCGACATGCAGCTCCTACTGCTCTCTGTCTCGCGTAGAGCACAACCAGTTTCTATGTCATCCATGTGCAGAAGCTGATGCTTCCCTCTCTTGCGTTGAGGAAGAAGGAGGCCGGGTGGGGCGGTGGGCTCTGCAGTGCTGGGCTGGCTGCTGCCTATGCCACCGTTGTTGTCTCCACTGTCACTGTCAGATCCACCAGCGCCGCTGCAGCATAGTATCAGGCAGTTTTTATTATTATTTTATTTTATGGGAGTATCAGGCTGGTTTCTACTCTTCCAAAACCCTGTTTGTCCGGCGGCAGCAAAGAAGAACAATGCTACTACTCAAGTTTCATGAGTTGTAGAAACCAAAGTGGATTTTGCAACGACAAATCCACCACAGCTTCCTTCAGCGTACGTTGTTGATCTCCATCGCATTCTCCTGAACACGAATGTCCGCGTTTCAGTCAGTTTTAACAGATAATTGGATTTCAGACCCCGTAAAAAAAAACTCCACCTTAGACTTGATGTCTAGTTAATCGACTTATCCTACTATCATGTTCACCGCAGATTCAAGACTTCAAAATAATGTTTAGATGAACTATGTTTTCATCTCTCTAAATGTTTTTTTGTTTTCTTAATTGGTTCAGATTCTTGGTGTTCCTGAAGAGCCCTGCGCTCCCTGTGCGCACAATATTCAAATATGAGTTGTTGTTGCCTTCCAAGATCCAATAATCAAGAGAAACCTTACTCTAAGGCTACCACAGCGAGTGAGGATATGAGCTAGTGTTACCACCCAGATCCAAGCAACAAGAGAATCCATACTCCCATAGGCCATAACGTAGGAGGTAAGAATTATGTTTGTATAGCAAGAAGATTACTTGATCGTGTCGACGTGGCAAACTACGACGTCCAAGTCCCATATAGGCTTACATCATTTAAAATCCCTCTAAAAATTAAAACTTTTCTAACTGATACGTGGGTTGTTACGGTGACAGATTCAGGAGCTAGCGAAGACATGCTACCACATGTAAAATTAATTTGTATATTTTTGTTTTGTTTTCTACCTTCGTTCAAATTTTTGCAGCCTTACATTTGGCCTAGGGCGCCGTTAACAAACTTGCTGCTTACTCACGTGACCAAATCCCCCTCTCGCTCACTTTGTAACATGCATCGCTCCTCTGCCTAGCTGGTTAGCTGGCTTGGTCGTTGCCTCTGTTAGAATTGGGCCCATTAGTGAGGCAGCCCAATAAGTAATTTCAGAAATCTCAAAGGCTCACATTTATGGCAGCACACATGAGAGTGGAGTGGGAGCTAAAATTTAGTCCCACATTGCTAGTTTAAGAGGAGTGGCACCACCTTATATAGTAGAGTGTTGTGCTACTTGGTAAGCTTGTGAGAACATGAGGCTCTCTCACGCGCTTCTCCTCCCCCGCCACCGCTCGCACGCACGCACGCACCGCCCGCCCGTCTCGTCACGACGCGCCGCGGGTTGCGGGAATCTAGCCGAGCTTTATTTTTGCAGTCTGGGAAAAACGGTTTGGACGGACGCGTCAAAGATAGTCGGTTCGGGTCGCTCCCGGATCGTGGGCTACTGTAACTGACCTAAACGTGCACGACGTGGACTTGGCCCATGTTGTACCCGTTAGGGTTTTCCCTAGCCGCGCTATATAAAGTCGGGCACTGCGTGCACTGCAAACACACCGAACCAATCTAGGTTTTGCCACCTCGTGCCTTGCGCTGCCACCGTAGTCTACCCCATCCCGAGCGCCGGCGTGCACTAGTGAATGGCACAGCAGGTCTCCGAAACCATCGTCCTTGTGATCCTGTACGGGAGAGGGCGAATAAGGTTTTTGGGAAGCGCTCTGTGCGACTGCTCTCAAGCTCTTCATCACGTCTCGCCTTCCTGTACGCTCGTCGGACTCGCGGGCTGCTCGTCAACAACGTTGCCATCGCCTTCAGAAAGCTGCTGCCGTCGCTGCTGCTACAACAACTACGACGACTACTTCATCTACAGTTGTTCGGTACGTTCATCACGTGCCGATGTGCCGATTTAGTATGTCTATGTGTGTAGACGTTTTGCTGTTGTTCATGTTAATTAATACATCTAGTATTTGCGAGATTAACATACTAGTAGCTGTTGTAGTAATGTTTAATATACTGGAATTAATCATGTTAATTGTGCCTAATATTTCAACAATCCAAAAACCTTATATGTGCTATAGGCAATTTTCTGAATTAAACATGGGACATCTATCTGATTCGCTGAGGCCGGACAAGTTGACCGGTGTGGATTTTAAGAGATGGCAGATCAAGACCACTTTGTGGTTGCGATCTCTGAAAGAGTTCGAGGCCAGTGAAGGTTTACCTGAAGGAACTATATCTGACGAGGATCAGAACAAGTTCAAGTATACCAACACTGCCTTTGTGGGACTCGTTCTGAGTGTTCTTAGCAACAAGCTGTTTGATGTGTACATGCACATATCAAATGGCAAAGAGCTCTGGGAGGCACTGAATGCTGGGAGTGAACTGTACATCATGGAGAGCTTCCATGATTACAGGATGGTTAACAACCGTTCTGTAGTCGAACAGGATCATGAGATACAGTGCATTGCGAAGGAGCTTGAACACGCTAAATGGGCCTTTCCTGACAAATTTGTGGCCGGGTGCATTATTGCAAAGTTGCCTTCTTCATGGAGGAACTTCGCCACAACTCTCAAACAAAAGAGACAGGAGATATCGGTTGAAAACCTGATAGCGTCTCTTGATGTTGAGGAGAAGGCTCGGGCTAAGGACACTGCTGAGAGAGGTGGTGAAGGTCAGTCTAGCGCCAACATGGTGCAGAAGAACCATAACCACGGCAAGAACAAAGGAAAGAACAAGCCTACTTTCAATGTACCTGCCAAGACTAATTCTTTCAAGCAGAAGAAGAAGAAGATGATGAACAAGTCTGAGCTAGGTTGCTATACATGTGGAGAGCTCGGTCACTTCTCTGTGGACTGCCCAGATCGTGCAGACAAGAAAGGGAAAAGGCCAAGACTGTCAATGTCGTGACCGCTAGCAATACTGATGGGTATGTTAATTTACCATTTGTGCTTTCAGTATTTCATTCTCCATGTTGGTGGATTGATACGGGTGCTAACGTTCATGTGTCCGCTGACATCTCTTTGTTCACTTCTTATCAGGCCGCTCGGGATTCTTCCGTCCTAATGGGGAATGGATCACATGCTACTGTTCGTGGTGTTGGCACGGTAGATCTGAAGTATACTTCAGGGAAGATCGTGCAGCTGAGGAACGTGCAGCATGTCCCTACTATGAACAAGAATCTCGTTAGCGGTTCCCTTCTATGCAGAGATGGGTTTAAGTTAGTCTTGGAGTCCAATAAAGTTGTAGTGTCAAAGTTTGGACAATTTATTGGTAAAGGTTATGAGTGCGGAGGCTTGTTCCGTTTTTCACTTTCAGATTTCTGTAATAAATCAGAAAACCATATTTGTGGCGGTGTTTCCGATGATACCAGTGTTTGGCATTCTCGTTTATGTCACATTAATTTTGGTTTGATGTCTCAGTTGTCCAGTATGAGTTTAATTCCGAATTTCACTATTGCCAAAGGTTCCAAGTGTCATAGTTGTGTGCAATCAAAGCAACCTCGAAAGCCTCACAAGGCAGCCGAGGAGAGACACTTAGCACCGCTGGAACTGTTACATTCGGATCTATGTGAGATGAATGGCGTGTTGACAAAAGGTGGAAAGAAATATTTCATGACTTTAATTGATGATGCTACTAGGTTCTGTTATATATATTTGTTGCAAATTAAAGATGAAGCTTTAGACTACTTTAAAATTTACAAAGCCGAAGTAGAAAATCAACTAGAGAGAAAGATCAAACGTCTTAGGTCGGATCGTGGTGGCGAGTATTTCTCCAAAATATTTGATGTTTTCTGTGAGGAACATGGTATTATTCATGAGAGGACGCCTCCATATTCTCCCCAATCAAACGGGGTTGCCGAGAGGAAGAACCGCACGCTGACCAACTTGGTGAACGCCATGTTGGACACTGCTGGTTTATCTAAGGCATGGTGGGGGGGGAGGCTTTATTGACTTCGTGTCATGTCCTGAATAGAGTTCCTAACAAGAATAAAGAGAAGACCCCTTACGGGGAGTGGTCTGGGAGAAAACCATCACTTTCTTATTTACGCACTTGGGGGTGCTTAGCGAAAGTCAATGTTCTAATTCCTAAGAAACGTAAACTCGGACCAAAGACAGTGGATTGTGTCTTTCTGGGTTATGCTCAGCGGAACATCGGCTATATATTTTTAGTAGTTAAATCTGAGGTACCTGATATGCATGTTGATAGTATTATGGAATCTCGTGATGCAAATTTTTTTGAGAACATGTTTCCTATGAAGGATATGCATATCACTGCTAGGATTATTTCTGAGATATTTACTGAATCTAGTACATCTGTTGATTATTCTGAACAACCACATGTTGAGGAAGTCCTTGAGAAGGATGACAATGAAGCTCCCAAAAGGAGCAAGAGATAGAGGATTGAAAAATCCTTTGGTGAAGATTTCATTGTGTACCTTGTGGACAATACCCCTACGTCCATTGCAGAGGCATTCGCATCTCCTGATGCGGATGACTGAAAAGAAGCTATCCATAATGAGATGGACTCGGTTCTTTCTAATGGAACTTGGGAATTATCTGAACGACCCTACGGTTGCAAACCTGTGGGTTGTAAGTGGGTGTTCAAGAAAAAGCTAAGGCCTGATAGTACTATTGAGAAGTACAAGGCACGGCTTGTAGCCAAGGGTTACACTCAACGTGAAGGCGAAGATTACTTTGACACCTATTCACCTCTCGCTAGACTGACCACCATTCGTGTACTACTTTCCATGGCTGCCTCGTATGGTCTGATCGTTCATCTAATGGAGGTAAAGACAGCTTTACTTAACGGAGAGTTGGAAGAGAAATCTATATGGATCAGCCCGATGGGTTTGTTGTAAAAGGTGAAGAGAGAAAGGTGTGCAAATTGTTCTTTGTATGGGCTGAAGCAAGCACCTAATCAATGGCATGAGAAGTTTGACAGAACGTTAACGTCTGTAGGCTTTGCCATTAATGAGGCTGATAGGTGTGTGTACTATCGCCATGGTGGGGGCGATAGTGTCATATTATGCTTGTATGTTGACGACATACTAATTTTCGGTACAAGCATGATAGTGATAAATGAGGTCAAGTCTTTCTTGTCAAAGAGCTTTGATATGAAAGATCTGGGACAAGCTGATGTGATGCTGAACATCAAGCTGATTAGGGATGAGAGTGGGATTACGTTAACGCAATCACACTATATTGAGAAGGTCTGGAGCCGATTCGGGTTTATAGACAACAAGCCTTCTCCAACACCCTATGATCCCAGCGTGACACTCAGAAAGAACAAGAAAGAGACGAGAGATCAATTAAGATACTCTCAAGTGGTCGGTTCACTCATGTACCTTGCGAGCGTGATGAGACCTGATATCTCTTTTGTTGTGAGCAAATTGAGCAGGTTCATGTCTAACCCGGGTACTGATCATTGGCATGCACTTGAAAGGGTCATGCGCTATCTGAACGGTACAATGAGTTACGGGATTCACTATTCATGACACCCTGCTGTGCTTGAGGGATATTGTGATTTGAACTGGATCTCAGATGTTGATGAGCTCTACGCCACAAGTGGATATGCGTTTATTCTTGGTGGTGGCGCAGTATCATGGAGGTCTTGCAAACAGACCATATTGACGAGGTCAACCATGGAAGCAGAACTTACTGCGTTAGTGTAGTGCCCATGCTTATGATAGCAATGGCACATATGAATAATGTAAAGACTTGGATCACATAAGTCTCACATTCTCCAATAAGATGTAATATCACAGTACAATGTCATAATTTATTACAGAATGAGACAAATGATCCAAAAACAAAAATCCTTACAACTTAGCATAGCGGAAATGCTAGCTGAACAAATAGTTCACACTTTATTTCAGAGTTCAACGCAATCCTAAAGGTAGCATGGAGCTACATCTTCTCCATGAAGCCACTGGCAAATCATGTTGGTTGTAGCTCGAAGACGACCCCCTTACTCCTCATTTGGACATTCTGCAAGGTTTAGTTGCAGCCCAGCTATAAAGGGTCAGCACAATTGAATTGTGGTGGCAAGTGACTTTTGAAAGCTAATATTCTACTAAGCTATATCTATATGCTTATTTGGCTGGTGGAGCTCAAGGCTATTGTGCAAAGCAAATTTTCTCCTACTTTTGATAAACAATTTTCTTAAATCAAAATCTTCTCCTTCAGAGACAAATCTCGAGACAAGTCCATGTCTCCTACCCATGTTTACCCAACAAAGTTTTATTAAGAAATTTGAGATGAGGAGATTTTCAGAACACAGCCTTGTGTAGTTACTCAATTTGTCCGATGCCGGGGACACGGCTAAGATCTTAGGTTTTAACTCTCGAGAGGGTGTGCACTTTCACCATTAGACTCAATCAACCCAAACTATCCTCTACACTCCTTTAGTGAGAAGGAAAAGGAGAAGATCAAGACGAGACTTTTCAGAAGTTGCTTTCCCATGATCATACTAAGAGATTACCACCATCCTATCAACTGTACTACCATCATCTCTTGACCCAGGTCCACATCAACTTACTTCATCAAGACAGAGCCCATATTGACCAATGGTTGCACGATAAGCAACTAGACTCAGTGTAAACTTCAATCTCATAGCCCTGGGTGGCCTACCACAAGTGAGCAACTCAGGTTAACACCGCATATCATGGCCCCAGGTAAGTAGAAACTACCCTGGGCGAAGACAACCATGACACATGGCCCTGAGAAGCCACTCAACTTGAAACCTCCTCGATCGACCCAATCCACCCAGGCGTTAAATTAATTTAGTGGAAATTTTCATTTATCACATCAACCATAAAACAATCATTTTTGCAGCAGTTGCTTCCACTAAATTATAATAGGGGTCTAATCTGGAATTTCTAAGGGGAAACCTAAAAGGTTTGCATAGCATACTACAATCTCCTAAAAACCTATCATGCATACTACTTTTGCAAATACTGTTTGAAAACACTAGATATGCAATAGAATAAAATAGTAGGTGTTTTATGAAGTCACTTGCCTTGGCAGCAGGAGGGGCAGGCACAACAAGAATAGCAATCACAAGCAGGTCCTTCCTCTCCTTCACAATCTAGCACAAGCAATACATACAAATAAATATTCCACACAAAATCTCACACACAAAATAAAAGATGTATGCATGCATAGTATGCCACGTGTAGAATTAGACACACTCATCCATAATTTATATTCTCTGTTATTAAATGCATGTGATGCAATTTCTAGGAATTTCTCATTTCACTTAACAATATAAAATTGAAAGTAATATAGCAAAACCTAGATTATACCATTACAACTTTTATTGTTCTAAAAAAGTTTTCCAATAAGATACATACTAATATTCCTGGACAGAGGGAAATTATACAATCTCAAAACAATTACTTTTAATTCTAAATCATTTTTATTATTTAAGTTATTTATTTAATGGCCGAAATACTCCTCTGATAATTATTCAATTTAAAATTTTGTCAAAGGGAAAAACAAATGATGTAGAATTAAACTACATGAGCAGAGCTTTCCAATGACATAAAGTTTATTAAATTTGGACTTACAGATTAAAAGTTATGAATTTTGCAAGTTTTATCTATTTTCTGTTTTATTTATAAAATTTCCTGCGAAAAAGAAAATCAGAGGGCGACGTGGCACGATCCTATTGGACAGTACCGCTTCGGCGCGGATCGGCAGCGCGGCCGTCCGATCTACTTTAAAACGGACGCTTGGGATTAAACGGATCTAGATCCGTTGGATCTAGATCCAACGGTTCGCATCCAGAGCCTCGGCGCGGGCGGCGCGAGTCCGCCGGAGGTCCTCCGACCGCAGCGGCGCCACGGCCGGCGTCGTGCGCGTTTCGCGTCCTAGCGGTCTAGGGGACGAACGAGTCATACCGTTACGTAGAGGGCGACGAGGCGAGGTCGGTGGCGAGTTGCGGTTCTTCGGTGCGTCGCCGTTCCTCGGGAAAACCTCGCCGGAGTTGGTGCTTGCGGCCGGCGGCGGAGTTCGCGGGTGGGGACGACGTTCCGCTGCGAAATAGGACGAACGAAAGTGCTCAACGGGTGCGCAAGGAAAAGGGGAAAGCGAGGGGAAGCCTCGGTGGCGCTCGGGGATCTCGGAGCTTACCTCACTCGCGAGAAAGTCCGGCGGAAAATGGCGACGACGGCGAGCTCGATTCCGAGCAGCCCGACGGCGGAGGGTTAGGGTTTTGGGGGGGGGGGGGTTTCGGAGGCGGCCTCGCGGGGTTTAAATAGGAGTAGGCAGGGGCGTTAGACGCGGAGGAAACGGCTCGGACTCGGTCTCCATCTCCGGCGTGATCTCCGGACGGAGGTGGAAGACGGCTGACAGGTGGGGCCCACCTATCAGCGAGAGGGGAGCGACGCGCGCGCGGGAGCGGGCCGATGGGCTGTTATCTGACGCGCGTGCGGTGGATAGCGTCTGGGCCGGCCCGGAAACAATTCTTTTAAAATTAAATAAAAACTGTTTTTCAAATCTGATTTACTAAATGATTTTGAAACCAATTCAAAACTTTTCAGAAAATTTCATAAAATTATATTTTGGAAAGGTTATTTAAATTAGCAATTTTTAATAATACACTTACCCATTATATAATTTGGAAAATTTTTATTTATTAAGTGAGTTTAAATAAACACTTAATGGGATTAAATGATATTTAAACTCATAATTAACTTTTTATTTAGTATTTATGTGATTAAAAGTTAATCCTATATGATGAATGATGTATGAATGCAAGGTTTTAAATTTTTGCAAAATTGGGATGTTACAAACCTAACCCCCTTAAGATGAATCTCGTCCTCGAGATTCGGTTTGGCCTTCAAAAAGATGTGGGTGTTCTTCCCGAAGATCATCCTCCCGTTCCCAAGTTGCTTCTTCTTCTGTATGGTGGTTCCACTGGACCTTACAAAATTTGATAGTCTTGGTTCGTGTGATCCTTTCTGCCATCTCCAAGATTTTGATTGGCTTCTCTTCATACGTCAGGTCACTTTCCAGCTGAACTTCTTCTAATGGCACTGCATCCCGTAGTGGGGTTTCTGTCATCTCTGGGTGACACTTCTTCAATTGGCTCACATGGAAGACATTGTGAACTGCTGACAGAACTTCCGGTAATTCTAACTCATATGCTACTTCTCCCTTGCGGGAAAGAATCTTAAAGGGGCCGATGAATCGAGGTGCAAGTTTACCCTTGATCCCGAACCTCTTCACACCACGCATTGGTGACACTCTTAAATAAGCCCTGTCACCTATCTTATAAGTGATTTCTCTCCTTTTGGAATCTGCATAGCTTTTCTGCCTGGACTGCGCGATCTTCAATCTGTCCTTGATTAATCGAACCTTCTCTTCAGCTTCCTGGATTATATCAGGTCCAAATAAACTTCGCTCTCCCACACCGTTCCAGAGTAGTGGTGTGGTGCATTTCCTACCATAAAGTGCCTCAAACGGCGACATCTCTATACTTGCTTGGTAGCTGTTGTTATAGGAAAATTCTGCGTATGGCAAATTATCATCCCAACTAGACTTGTAGTCCAAGGCACAAGCCCTCAGCATATCTTCTAAAATTTGGTTTACTCTTTCCGTCTGTCCATCCGTTTGTGGATGAAATGCTGTACTGAACTCTAATCTCGTACCCAATGATTCATGTAATTGTTTCCAGAAATGCGAGGTAAACTGGGTACCTCTGTCAGACACAATCCTTTGGGGAATACCATGAAGGCATACAATTCTCTTCATGTAAATCTCTGCCAACTTGGCACTTGAGTAGGTAGTCTTTACTGGCACAAAATGAGCCACCTTTGTCAAACGATCCACTATTACCCAGATCGAATCATATCCCGATCTGGTACGCGGTAATCCAGTGATGAAATCCATACCTATCTGTTCCCATTTCCAATCCGGTATAGGTAAAGGTTGCAACAATCCTGCTGGCTTCTGATGCTCCGCCTTTACTCGACTGCATACATCGCACTTAGCTATAAATTCCGCAATGTCTCTCTTCAAGTTATTCCACCAAAATCTTTCTTTTACATCCATGTACATCTTGGTGTTTCCCGGGTGTATGGAATAAGGCGAGTTATGCGCTTCTTGCAGAATCAACTTTCTAAGATCCTCATCTTGTGGCACGCAGATGCGTTTCTCAAACCACAAGGTGCCTTGCTCATCCATTCGAAAACCCTTGGCCTTTCCTTCGCTCAGGTTGACCTTGATTTCATCCATTATTTTGTCTCCCTTCTGGCCTTCCCGAATCTTATCCATCAACAACGGTTGTACGTCCAGTGTTGCGAGGAATCCTTCGGGTACTACCTCTAATCTGAGGTCCTTAAATGCTTTACTTAATTCTTCGGGCAATTCTCCCGCTGTCAGTCCATTTACATGGACCTTACGGCTCAAAGCGTCAGCCACCACATTAGCCTTTCCTGGGTGATATTGCAGACTCATATCATAGTCCTTAATGAGTTCCAGCAACTTCTTTGCCTCATATTCAATTCCTTCTGGGTGAAAATATATTTCAGGCTCTTGTGATCCGTGAATACTTCACAACGCTTTCCCAAAAGATAGGGTCTCCACGTCTTTAACGCATGCACTACTGATGCTAACTCCAGATCGTGAGTGGGATAGTTGACCTCATGTTTCTTAAGCTGTCTAGAAGCATAAGAAACCACTTTCCCTTCTTGCATTAGGACACTTCCTAGTCCATGGTGAGAGGCGTCACAATATACTTGGAATTCCTTCTCTATATCTGGCAAACATAAAACAGGTGCTGACACCAGCCGTTTCTTCAGTTCCTGAAAACTTATTTCACATTCTTCAGTCCACTTGAATTTGACTTCCTTTTTCAGTAGTGAGGTTAATGGTTTGGCAAGTTTGGAGAAGTTCTCAATAAATCTTCTATAATAACCTGCCAGTCCAAGGAAACTACGGATGTCTGCCACATTCTTGGGTACTTCCCACTTCGTCACTGCTGACACCTTTTCTGGGTCTAATGCTATTCCATTTTTCGACACAACGTGTCCTAGAAAACCAACTTCTTCTAGCCAGAATTCACACTTGCTAAATTTGGCATACAACTTATGTTCTCTAAGTCTCTGTAATATCATGTGCAAGTGTTCCTCATGCTCCTCCTGACTTTTGGAGTAAATCAGGATGTCATCGATGAACACCACCACAAACTTATCCAAAAAGTCCATAAACACTTTGTTCATCATGTTCATGAAGTATGCCGGTGCATTGGTTAAACCAAACGGCATTACGGTGTACTCATATAATCCATATCTAGTAGTGAAGGCAGTTTTGGGTATATCTAGTTCTCTTACTTTCATTTGAAAGTATCCTGATCGCAAATCGATCTTAGAGAATACCGAAGCACCCTCTAGCTGGTCAAAAAGCTCGTTAATTTTCGGTAGCGGGTACTTGTTCTTGATCGTCACCTCGTTGATTGCTCGATAATCCGTGACTAGCCTTTGAGTACAATCCTTTTTCTCTACGAACAGAATGGGTGCTCCCCAAGGTGATGAACTTGGGCGGATGAATCCTTTCTGCAGTTGCTCCTCTAACTACTTCTTGAGTTCTTTCAATTCAGCTACGGCCATTGGATATGGCCTCTTGGCTATGGGTCCCGTTCCGGGAACCAAATCTATGAGAAATTCCACATCCCTATTGGGCGGCATTCCCGGTAGTTCTTCAGGGAAAACATCAGGGTAATCTCTTACCACACGAACGTCTCCCAGGCTAACCCCCTTAAGAGAATTTAGCTTAACTTTCTTAAAATCATATTTGGATTTGTATCTCATCTTCTTATTCTCAGGAGTGGTGAGTGTAATTGATCTATTCGCACAATCCAAAACTCCTTCAAACTTGGCCAACCAATCCATACCGAGTATAACATCCAGACCCTGGGTCTCTAATATTATCAGGTTTACCGGGAAGGAGTGTTTACCAATTTCTAAACTCAAGTTTTGACAATTGGTTTGTGCGAGCATTTCCCCCCCGGGGGAACTCACTCTAACCGGATTTAGCAGGCTTGTAGTAGTCAGTTTGTTTTTATTAACGAAAGCTCTTGAGATGAAAGAGTGGGATGCTCCAGTATCGAACAAGACTAATGCTGGAAAGGTATGTAGTAGAAACGTACCAATCACTGCATCCGGTTCATTCTGCACTTCTTCCACATCAAGATGATTCACCTGTGCCTTCTGGAAAGGATTTGGCTTTGATGCTTCAGGCGTCTTCTTCTTCTCTGGGCAGTCTGTTGAGTAATGTCCCTTGTTCCCACACTTGTAGCAAGTCACTTGACTTATATCTCGTTTTGGTTCATTGTTGTGGCGGTGTTGCTCTTTTCCACTATTGTTCCCATTGAACGGGTGGTTGTGTCCACTACCACCTTGTCCATTTCCTCTGTATCCGGAATTTCCTACTTTATGGATATGACCATTATGGTTGTGGCCACTTCCACTCTTGTGACTATGGTGACCTCCACTGTTCTCAGGTACGTATGGTTTCTTCTGCATCAGATTAGTGTTGTACTTATTTGCGCTGAACTTCCTCTTTCTATTCTCCTCCTTCTTCATGTTGCTGTCCAGAGTAATGGCCTGATCCAGAAGGTCCTGATAATTGGGAGCATAGGCTACAGACAATGGTATTTTCAGCTCACCATTGAGTCCATTCAGAAACTTGTACTTCCTCTTTGCATCGGTGTCTACATCCTCTGGGGCATAGCGAGAGAGGGAATTGAAGTCCTCCATGTACTCCCTCAGAGCACGATTTCCCTGTCTCAGAGTGCGGAACTCATCCCTTTTCAGATTCATGATTCCAGAAGAGATGTTTGCATTGCGGAAACCTTCTTTAAAGATTTCCCAGGTAAGTCCTTCAAGTGGGTGAGTGATCTGATATGTTTCCCACCATTGTGCCGCTGGTCCCTCCAGTAGATGGGAAGTGAACCTTATCTTCTCCAATTCCGTACACTCGCAAGTAACCAGATCCTTGTTCACAGAGCGTAGCCAATCATCGGCTACAATTGGTTCAGAAGCTGTGGCAAATTTGTTGGGTCTGAGCCTCAAGAACCTAGCAAGGCGGTCAACTTGGGGTGGGGGTGGTGGTGGCGGCGGTGGAGGGGGTGGTGGATTGTTTTGGTTTGCCATGAACTGAGCCATCATGGTCATCAACTGTGTCTGGGCTGCCATCATTTGTTGCATCATTTCGTTGGCATTGTTGTTGTCAGGATCACGACGTGGAGGCATCTGTATGGTGTGGGCATAGGTAAGTAGTGATAGAGAGAGACTACAAAACATCTACCCATGCACATCAACACACTTCACAGAAACATAACAAACAACAAGTAAAACAGGCACACCCGATGTATTTTTATAAATTCGATATTTTAGAGATCTTGCAACCAAGCTAGGACATGGTTTTCAGGGTACCGCCTCACCACAAATTGGTGGGTCAATACAACTCCGATGGGGCAAGGAGAAATACTCGTAAGGTAAGGATAACTGGTGGTCTTACTAATCAAATTTTAAAACTCTTTATGTATTTGCGGGTGTTCCCACACTTGCGCTTCTTGACACCTGTGGCTTCCTTGGGAGTGTCCTCATCGGGGTAGGTTAACGCTAGGGGCTCTGGGGCGTCAGGGAAATGATTCTTCTCTGTCTGAAGTTCCATTTGGCTTAGTTGTTCACACAAATGAGCACACTGAGCCTGCAATGCCAAAATGTGGGCATCCTTCTGTGCAATCCTATCCTCTTGCAGGTAAATCTTGTTTTCCAGTTCCTTGTTCTCCTTCGTTAGCACCTGAACTTCTACACGAAGAATATCCTTCTCTTCTTCTAAGCTTTCCTTAACGTGACGGTGGACACGCCTTAAATCTGCCCTGTAGAAGATTTCTTGTCCCAGAAGTATATCCAAATTATGGCAATGAGCTCCAAGGTCTCCATGATGCTTCTCGTTCATACCCCTAAGTGAGGGTTGAACAGGTTGTCCAATGCTATCCCTCCTGGCAAAGTGTCGAAAGACGGAGTTGGGCTTGATCTCGTCATAGAATTGCTCAATGATGCGGGACAAGGTCTCCAGCATTGCCATCTCCACTCCATTCTTCCAGGTGGGGTATCTAGATCGGAAACGGATCAGCTGCGATCCAGGAGGATCAAGACGAGGGAGAACTTCTGACTCGATCTTCCAGCGTCCTTTAGGGTAATCTTCTGAAATAATTTCCTTGCCCCTGAAGACTGGCGGCGTCAACCTCAGGGTCTTGGAAAGGCTGAGGAGCTGGTCACTGAAGTAGTACTGGTCTCCTTTCTGAGGGGAATACTCTTGGGTGAAGTTCTTCATCTACAAGAATTTTGAAGGGGTAAGATATAAGGAGATAAAACATATTATAAGGAAAGAAGTATGGTATTTCGAATTTTATTTATTATAAATATTACTTTTAGGGTTTAAATCCAATCCTAGGGGTTTCGAGCCTACAGGCAACATTCGTGCTCTGATACCATCTGTAGTGCCCATGCTTATGATAGCAATGGCACATATGAATAATGTAAAGACTTGGATCACATAAGTCTCACATTCTCCAATAAGATGTAATATCACAGTACAATGTCATAATTTATTACAGAATGAGACAAATGATCCAAAAACAAAAATCCTTACAACTTAGCATAGCGGAAATGCTAGCTGAACAAATAGTTCACACTTTATTTCAGAGTTCAACGCAATCCTAAAGGTAGCATGGAGCTACATCTTCTCCATGAAGCCACTGGCAAATCATGTTGGTTGTAGCTCGAAGACGACCCCCTTACTCCACATTTGGACATTCTGCAAGGTTTAGTTGCAGCCCAGCTATAAAGGGTCAGCACAATTGAATTGTGGTGGCAAGTGACTTTTGAAAGCTAATATTCTACTAAGCTATATCTATATGCTTATTTGGCTGGTGGAGCTCAAGGCTATTGCGCAAAGCAAATTTTCTCCTACTTTTGATAAACAATTTTCTTAAATCAAAATCTTCTCCTTCAGAGACAAATCTCGAGACAAGTCCATGTCTCCTACCCATGTTTACCCAACAAAGTTTTATTAAGAAATTTGAGATGAGGAGATTTTCAGAACACAGCCTTGTGTAGTTACTCAATTTGTCCGATGTCGGGGACACGGCTAAGATCTTAGGTTTTAACTCTCGACAGGGTGTGCACTTTCACCATTAGACTCAATCAACCCAAACTATCCTCTACACTCCTTTAGTGAGAAGGAAAAGGAGAAGATCAAGACGAGACTTTTCAGAAGTTGCTTTCCCATGATCATACTAAGAGATTACCACCATCCTATCAACTCTACTACCATCAATCTCTTGACCCAGGTCCACATCAACTTACTCCATCAAGACAGAGCCCATATTGACCAATGGTTGCACGATAAGCAACTAGACTCAGTGTAAACTTCAATCTCATAGCCCTGAGTGGCCTACCACAAGTGAGCAACTCAGGTTAACACCGCATATCATGGCCCCAGGTAAGTAGAAACTACCCTGGGTGAAGACAACCATGACACATGGCCCTGAGAAGCCACTCAACTTGAAACCTCCTCGATCGACCCAATCCACCCAGGCGTTAAATTAATTTAGTGGAAATTTTCATTTATCACATCAACCATAAAACAATCATTTTTGCAGCAGTTGCTTCCACTAAATTATAATAGGGGTCTAATCTGGAATTTCTAAGGGGAAAGCTAAAAGGTTTGCATAGCATACTACAATCTCCTAAAAACCTATCATGCATACTACTTTTGCAAATACTGTTTGAAAACACTAGATATGCAATAGAATAAAATAGTAGGTGTTTTATGAAGTCACTTGCCTTGGCAGCAGGAGGGGCAGGCACAACAAGAATAGCAATCACAAGCAGGTCCTTCCTCTCCTTCACAATCTAGCACAAGCAATACATACAAATAAATATTCCACACAAAATCTCACACACAAAATAAAAGATGTATGCATGCATAGTATGCCACGTGTAGAATTAGACACACTCATCCATAATTTATATTTTCTGTTATTAAATGCATGTGATGCAATTTCTAGAAATTTCTCATTTCACTTAACAATATAAAATTGAAAGTAATATAGCAAAACCTAGATTATACCATTACAACTTTTATTGTTCTAAGAAAGTTTTCCAATAAGATACATACTAATATTCCTGGACAGAGGGAAATTATACAATCTCAAAACAATTACTTTTAATTCTAAATCATTTTTATTATTTAAGTTATTTATTTAATGGCCGAAATACTCCTCTGATAATTATTCAATTTAAAATTTTGTCAAAGGGAAAAAACAAATGATGTAGAATTAAACTACATGAGCAGAGCTTTCCAATGACATAAAGTTTATTAAATTTGGACTTACAGATTAAAAGTTATGAATTTTGCAAATTTTATCTATTTTCTGTTTTATTTATAAAATTTCTTGCGAAAAAGAAAATCAGAGGGCGACGTGGCACGATCCTATTGGACAGTACCGCTTCGGCGCGGATCGGCAGCGCGGCCGTCCGATCTACTTTAAAACGGACGCTTGGGATTAAACGGATCTAGATCCGTTGGATCTAGATCCAACGGTTCGCATCCAGAGCCTCGGCGCGGACGGCGCGAGTCCGCCGGAGGTCCTCCAACCGCGGCGGCGCCACGGCCGACGTCGTGCGCGTTTCGCGTCCTAGCGGTCTAGGGGACGAACGAGTCATACCGTTACGTAGAGGGCGACGAGGCGAGGTCGGTGGCGAGTTGCGGTTCTTCGGTGCGTCGCCGTTCCTCGGGAAAACCTCGCCGGAGTTGGTGCTTGCGGCCGGCGGCGGAGTTCGCGGGTGGGGACGACGTTCCGCTGCGAAATAGGACGAACGAAAGTGCTCAACGGGTGCGCAAGGAAAAGGGGAAAGCGAGGGGAAGCCTCAGTGGCGCTCGGGGAGCTCGGAGCTTACCTCACTCGCGAGAAAGTCCGGCGGAAAATGGCGACGACGGCGAGCTCGATTCCGAGCAGCCCGACGGCGGAGGGTTAGGGTTTTTGGGGGGGTTTTGGAGGCGGCCTCGCGGGGTTTAAATAGGAGGGGGCAGGGGCGCTAGACGCGGAGGGAAACGGCCGGAAACGGCTCGGACTCGGTCTCCATCTCCGGCGTGATCTCCGGACGGAGGTGGAAGACGGCTGACAGGTGGGGCCCACCTATCAGCGAGAGGGGAGCGACGCGCGCGCGGGAGCGGGCCGATGGGCTGTTATCTGACGCGCGCGCGGTGGATAGCGTCTGGGCCGGCCCGGAAACAATTCTTTTAAAATTAAATAAAAACTGTTTTTCAAATCTGATTTACTAAATGATTTTTAAACCTATTCAAAACTTTTCAGAAAATTTCATAAAAATATATTTTGGAAAGGTTATTTAAATTAGCAATTTTTAATAATACACTTACCCATTATATAATTTGGAAAAATTATATTTATTAAGTGTGTTTAAATAAACACTTAATGGGATTAAATGATATTTAAACTCATAATTAACTTTTTATTTAGTATTTATGTGATTAAAAGTTAATCCTATATGATGAATGATGTATGAATGCAAGGTTTTAAATTTTTGCAAAATTGGGATGTTACAGTTAGATACAGCTTATGTTGAGGCAGAATAGGTGCGTGAGCTCTTGATGGACTTGCCGGTGGTTGAGCAACCTTTACTGGCCATCCTTATGAACTGTGACAACCAAACGGTTATTGTCAAAGTGAATAGTGCTAAGGATAACATGAAGTCATCAAGACACATTAAAAGATGTTTGAAGTCTGTCAGGAAATTGAGAAACTCCGGAGTAATATTTGTTTCGTATATTCAAACAAACAAAAACCTGGCAGATCCCTTTACGAAGGGACTATCACGTAATGTGATAGAAAGTGCATCGAGTGAGATGGGGTTGAGACCCGTGAGCGTTACTCCATAGTGGTAACCTAACCTATGTGATCAGAGATCCCGTGAATTAGGACCTGGGAAGAACAACCTAGTGGTGTGACAGAGGAGAGTTATTACCTGACCCTCTCTATGTGAAGATGCACAACTCTCAAAA
Organism: Poa annua; assembly: GCA_026929855.1. Classification (NCBI taxonomy): domain Eukaryota; kingdom Viridiplantae; phylum Streptophyta; class Magnoliopsida; order Poales; family Poaceae; genus Poa; species Poa annua. The sequence goes on from CM049427.1 coordinate 16,498,290, forward strand.
TATGTAAGGCAGGTTGGATGCATGCCTTAATGTGGTTCTGTTGGCTATTCATAGCAAAGATGTTGTTCTACAGAGCATTCTTGAAAGAACACACCTATATGAGTCAAATTGTTAAACGTCGCAATTTATGAGATTTGGGTGATCTCTAGTAAACTCATAAAGAGACCAGGTAGTATGACGCATATGCTACACCCGCGGGGTAGGCTACTGGCAGCCAAGTACCAGTTATGATTTTGTGTGAAATCTAGAAGCACCAAACTTGCAATTCAAGGTTCGTCCATTGTTCAAGTTGCCAATAGACGTACACCAGTAGAAAACGAGCCTTTGGTTCACCCCTTTAGTCTCGGTTCATTTTTTGAACCCAGACTAAAGGGGTGAGAGCCACACCATTGGATTTGTGAGGGACCTTTAGTCCCGGTTCGTGTTACGAACCGGGACTAAAGGTTCACCGCACGCGGCAGCAGAGGCGGGCCCCAGCGCCAGAGACCTTTAGTCCCGGTTCGTAACACACCGGGACTAAAGGTCCTCACTTTATCAGCTTCTTCCAGCCCGAGCCAACTCCATTTTTCCCACCGAGCCCGAGCTCAAAATCATTTCCTCTCCATTTCTTCTCCATTTCCTCTCCCCAATACTAGATAATCCATAATATTTTACACCATTTGGAGAGATTGAAGCCACCCCACGGTTAGCCTCTTCATCCTCTTTCCGGCATTGCTTATTTAGCTCATTTTGCTCATTTCAATTTTTTTGTGCAAGCAAGGTGTTCGATGTAATGCCTAAGTTATGATCTCATTTGTGTATATGTGCAATTTGTTCTCAAACTAAAATAATGATTTATGTGTTTTAGTGTGGTGAGGAGCCTTATCGACGTCGATCGCCCGCGCCGTCCCGTCACCACCTCGGTGAGCCTCTATATTTTATTTTATTTTATTTTATTTTAAAAACATAGCTTTTATGATTTAGATGCATAGTTACTACTTGTATAATTTTCTAACTTGTATTATATGTATAGTGTCATGGTTCTGATATCCGTCCCCGTCGGTCCTCGTCCGGTCTATGATTCGGATGTGGTATATTTTCAAAACTATTTATTTCATTCTATGTTTCTGACAATTATGGCGACCAACTTGACATAGAATTATTTTTATCTAGGAGGTAGTCGAACCAGAAATTGAACCTGACCCTATTGTCGAGTTTTTGGATAAAGAAAACAATGATTTGAAAGCAAAATTGAAAAGAAGTGAAGCTCTTTATCTTCAATGCTTAGAAGATAAGATGAAATTAGAGCTCAAACTTGCCGACGTGGTCGATGGTAACGAGATCAAGATGGATGCAATGCGCTTGAAGATAAAAAGGATTAGAAAATATGCCATTAATCGGGAGGCTTGGTATCATTATGCTGTGGGTTCAGTATTTACCTTAGTTGCGATTTTGATCGCATTTGTTGTTGGATTTAAATTCTTTAGATAATTTTTATATTTGTTTCAGTTAATGTATGTTTTATGAGAACTATGTATTACCGCTTGTCAATACTCTACTCTTATTTTAATGGATGACATTGTATTAATTAATTTGCTCTTACATATTATTTATGACAGTAGTGTAATAATGGGGTTCGATATACTTTTATGTAATACAGATGAACCGACAATGGATGTACGGTGACCGATGTTGTCCTGAGTTCATTGATGGCATGCATAATTTTCTCCATATGGCTGAGGCAAACAAGCCGAAGAACGGTTTTATTCGTTGTCCATGTAGTGCCTGCAAGAATATGAGTGATCACTCTACCTCAAAAGTCATTCACTCACACCTCTTGCATAATGGTTTTATGCCTGGTTATTATTGTTGGACCAAGCACGGAGAAACAGGGGTTATCATGGAAGAAAATGAAGAAGAGGAGGATAATGACAAGTATCCTTGGTTCAGTGATACTACAATGGGAGAAGACGAAACTGAAGAAGATCCCATTATTGATGAGCCCGACGATGATCTTCGTCGGGCCATTCATGATGCACAAATGGACTGTGGAAGTGAAAACGAAAGGTTGAAGTTGGAGCGTATGTTAGCTGATCACGCCAAATTGTTGTACCCAACTTGTCAAAATGACCAGAAAAAGCTAGGTACCACACTTGAATTGTTGCAATGGAAGGCAGAGAATGGTACTTCTGACAAGGGATTTGAAAATTTGTTAAAAATAGTTAAGAAGATGCTTCCAAAGGATAACGAATTGCCGTATAGTACGTATGAAGCAAAGAAGGTGGTATGCCCTCTAGGATTAGAGGTGCATAAGATACACGCTTGCATTAATGACTGCATCCTCTACCGCGGTGAGCACGAAAAATTGAATGCATGTCCTGTATGCGGTGCTTTGCGGTATAAGATCGGGCGAGATGACCCTGGTGATGTTGAGGGCGAGCCGCGCCCCAGGAAGAGGATTCCTGCAAAGGTGATGTGGTATGCTCCTATAATACCACGGTTGAAACTTTTGTTCAGCAATAGAGAGCATGCCAAGTTGTTGCGTTGGCACAAAGAAGATCGTAAAAAAGACTTGATGTTGAGACACCCCGCGGATGGGTCCCAGTGGAGAAAAATTGACAGAGAGTTCCCGACATTTTCAGATGACGCAAGGAACTTAAGATTTGGCCTAAGTAAAGATGGCTTTAATCCTTTTGGAGAGCAGAGCTCCAGTCACAGCACTTGGCCCGTGACTCTATGTATCTATAACCTTCCTCCTTGGCTGTGCATGAAGCGGAAGTACATTATGATGCCCGTGCTCATTCAAGGCCCGAAGCAACCTGGCAACGACATTGATGTGTACCTCAGGCCATTAGTTGAAGAACTTTTGCAGTTGTGGTGTGAGGAAGGTGTACGTGTGTGGGATGAGCACAAACTGGAGGAATTTGATCTACGAGCTTTGCTTTTTGTAACCATCAATGATTGGCCTGCTCTAGGCAACATTTCAGGACAGTCAAACAAGGGATACAATGCATGCACGCACTGTTTAGCTGAGACTGATAGTATACATTTAGGTAACAAGAATGTGTACCTAGGTCATCGTCGGTTTCTTGTACCCAAGCATCCGTTAAGGAAGAAAGGCAAGCATTACAAATGTGAGGCAGATCATCGGCCGAGGCCTACCCGCCCTTCTAGTTCTGCTATACATGATATGGTCAAGGATTTAAATGTAATCTTTGGAAAGGGTCCTGGCGGTCTCACTGTTCCGAATGACGCAAACAACCACGTACCCATGTGGAAGAAGAAATCTATATTTTGGGAGCTGCCATATTGGATAATGCTAGAGATTCACTCTGCAATCGACGTGATGCACGTGACAAAGAACATTTGTTGCAATTTGCTAAACTTCTTAGGCGTGTATGGGAAGTCAAAAGATGGGAAGTCAAAAAAAGGTACACCGAAAGGAAGGCAGACACATCAACGTATGAGCGAAGAGATGCATCGAGACGATACTCATTCAGAGAATCAGCCAGGTCCTGCAAGCTACGCTCTTACTAAAGAAGAGAAGAAAATATTTTTTGAGTGCCTTCGCAGTATGAAGGTTCCATCTGGCTTCTCATCAAATATAAAAGGAATAATAAACATGGCAGAGCAAAAATTTCAGAATCTAAAGTCTCATGACTGTCACGTGATTATGACACAATTACTTCCGGTTGCATTGAGAGGGCTTCTACCGGAAAATGTTCGAGAACCCATTGTGAAGCTATGTGCATTTCTCAATGCAATTTCTCAGAAGGTCATCAATCCACTAACTCTAAAAAATTTAGAGAAGGATGTGGTCCAATGTCTTGTCAGCTTCGAGTTGGTGTTCCCACCAACCTTCTTCAATATTATGACGCACCTTGTAGTCCACGTAGTCGAAGAGATTTCTGTTCTCGGTCCTGTATTTTTACACAACATGTTCCCCTTTGAGAGGTTCATGGGAGTCTTAAAAAAATATGTGCATAACCGGGCTAGGCCAGAAGGAAGCATCGTCAAGGGTTATGGAACAGAGGAGGTCATTGAGTTTTGTGTAGATTTTATTCCTGATCTGAAGCCGATCGGTGTTCCTGAATCACGTCATGAGGGGAGGCTGCATGGAAAAGGCACCCTCGGAAAGAAAGCAACAATATGTCAAGACGGGGATTCTTTCACTCAAGCACACGACAACGTTCTACATAATTCCAGTTTGGTGGGTCCGTATGTCGAGGAACACAAGAATGTTTTACGCTCCAAGTACCCGGAGAAATCTGAAGATTGTATTGATGGAGAACACATGAAGACTTTCAGCAGTTGGTTAAAAAGACGTCTCATTAATGACACCAATGTTGAAGAACAGCTATACTTGTTGGCCACATCACCAGCTTCAACTCTATTGACTTTTCAAGGGTACGAGATAAATGGAAATATATTTTACACAGCCAAACAAGATAAAACGAGCACCAACCAAAACATTGGAGTACGCTTTGATGCAACAAACTGCAACGGGACAAAGGACACATATTATGGTTACATAGAGGAGATATGAGAACTTGACTATGGACCTACTTTTAAGGTCCCTTTGTTCAAGTGCAAATGGTTCAACCTACGAGGCGGGGTAGAGGTAGACCCACGATACGGAATGACTACAGTGGATCTCAACAATCTTTCGTACGAGAATGAACCATTCGTCCTAGCCAGTGAAGTTGCTCAGGTTTTCTATGTGAAAGACATGTCTACCCTACCGAAAAAAAGAAAAGATAAGCAAGCGAGTATATCATACGATGAACCAAAGCGCCACATAGTTCTCTCAGGGAAAAGAGTCATTGTGGGAGTGGAGGACAAGACAGACATGTCAGAAGATTACGATAAGTTTCATGACATTCCGCCCTTTAAAGTCAACACTGATCCAAGTATCAAGTTAAATGAAGAAGATTGTCCGTGGTTACGGCGCAATCGGAAGAACAAGTAAACACTAGAGAGGGATATTATTGTTGATGTGTAATATCCGAATGCTTTGTATCAGAAGAACAGTGAACTGAAGTATTTTGTAGATGCATGGAATAAAACACACGATTTCACCTGCATACAGCCCAACGGTGGCTCGTGAGTGCCTGCATATGAAATGCACCGTTGGACGTATGCAGGGAATCCGAATGCTTTGTAGTCTGCCGATGAAGTAGAATGAGGAGACAAATGACTGCCGAACATGTTCAAGAGGGGGCTATATATAGGGTCATGTGACTCACGAACTGGTCATGATAGTGCCCATCCAACAGCTCAGAATCTCTCAAAAGAAACACATCTCTTCATCCAACGGCTCACAAGTGCTTAAAAGAAACACACGATCCATGTGCTTCTTTAGTCCCGGTTGGTGTTACCAACCGAGACTAAAGAAGCACATGGATCGTGTGTTTCTTTCTAGTGCTTGTGAGACGTTGGATCTGAGGTGTGTTTCTTTTGAGAGGTTCTGAGCTGTTGGATCAGCAGTATGACGACCACTTCGTGACCCACATGACTCGGTTGTTGTTACCAACCGGGACTAAAGAAGCACACGTACCTTATATATATCCCCCTCCCGGACATGTTCAGCACTCAGTGTCTACTCATTGTAGTTCATTTTGGCAGCACACGGGTAGCAGAGAGCACTCAGTGAAGGCTGAAGGTGAACCCTCCCCTCGGCAGAGGCATCTCTGGGCAACCAGCGGCAAGAAGTCTCTGATGATCTGCGACCGTTTCAAACGGTTGCATATCATCAGGGATGTCTTGTCGGACGGTTGTAGATCATCAGAGATGTCTTGCCACGGTCATTTGGCTTGGCTTGAAATGACCATAACTTGGTCATTTGGCTTGAAACTTCTAGATGTTCAAGGATTTGATTTTTTGAGGTGTTTGTCATTTTTCCTAGCAACTAGTACACATATAAGGAGCCCATGCCAAAGGATTTGATTTTTTGAGGTGTTTATCACTTTATTACATTTTTTCTTAAAAACGATCAAAACGGTCGCTACGACTAATCATCGGAAGAGGTGATATTTTCTAGAAATATCAATGTTTCTGTGATATAACCACTAGTTGTGTACCTTAAAATGATTTTTCCAAAAGTTTCAGACCAAACTATCAAATAGTTGTAGTTCAAATTTGAATTACTTTCGATAAATCAACATAAACTCAATTAACTAGGGGAAATTAGTTAGAATTGTAAGAAAAAACTCATACTTGGGGATCATCCATCATATGTGCACCACTATTAGTGAAAAATAGTTGGGTGCCATTTGGAATCATATTTTCTGTACTCACTTCACAAAAAACCTCATTTTTTGCACTGAAAAAAAGGAAAATGATATTTATGAAAATAATTTGAAGAATCCCTTTGGCATGGTTGTTTAATATACCAATATGCACTTATGTGTGGAGTATGAGATCTTTATCACAAACTATGTCGTCGAAATGACCATAACTTGGTCATTTGGCTTGAAACTTCTAGATGTTCATACATGATAGACCTTTTTGTGAAGACTTTTTTTGCAAATGTAGGCAAAAATCAAGTTTATCATTTTTCCTAGAAACTAGTACACATATAAGGAGCCCATGCCAAAGGATTTGATTTTTTGAGGTGTTTATCACTTTATTACATTTTTTCTTAAAAACGATCAAAACGGTCGCTACGACTAATCATCGGAAGAGGTGATATTTTCTAGAACTATCAATGTTTTTGTGATATAACCACTAGTTGTGTACCTTAAAATGATTTTTCCAAAACTTTCAGACCAAACTATCAAATAGTTGTAGTTCAAATTTGAATTACTTTCGATAAATCAACATAAACTCAATTAACTAGGGGAAATTAGTTAGAATTGTAAGAAAAAACTCATACTTGGGGATCATCCATCATATGTGCACCACTATTAGTGAAAAATAATTGGGTGCCATTTGGAATCATATTTTCTGTACTCACTTCACAAAAAACCTCATTTTTTGCACTGAAAAAAAAGGAAAATGATATTTATGAAAATAATTTGAAAAATCCCTTTGGCATGGTTGTTTAATATACCAATATGCACCTATGTGTGGAGTATGAGATCTTTATCACAAACTATGTCGTCGAAATGACCATAACTTGGTCATTTGGCTTGAAACTTCTAGATGTTCATACATGATAGACCTTTTTGTGAAGACTTTTTTTGCAAATGTAGGCAAAAATCAAGTTTATCATTTTTCCTAGCAACTAGTACACATATAAGGAGCCCATGCCAAAGGATTTGATTTTTTGAGGTGTTTATCACTTTATTACATTTTTTCTTAAAAACGATCAAAACGGTCGCTACGACTAATCATCGGAAGAGGTGATATTTTCTAGAACTATCAATGTTTCTCTGATATAACCACTAGTTGTGTACCTTAAAATGATTTTTCCAAAAGTTTCAGACCAAACTATCAAATAGTTGTAGTTCAAATTTGAATTACTTTCGATAAATCAACATAAACTCAATTAACTAGGAGAAATTAGTTAGAATTGTAAGAAAAAACTCATACTTGGGGATCATCCATCATATGTGCACCACTATTAGTGAAAAATAATTGGGTGCCATTTGGAATCATATTTTATGTACTTACTTCACAAAAAACCTTAAAACATAGAAAATAATATTTATGATATAATTTGAAGAAATCACCTTGGCATCTTAAAATGTTAGAAAATATAAAACAAAACAAAAAAATAAACTAGAAACCAAAACAATTCAAAAAATAAGTAAACCAAAATAAGAAACAAGGAAAAGTAAACAATGCAAACAATTTAAAAGAAAAAAAAACAAAAATCAGTAAAAAGAAACAAGGAAAAAAAAGGTATTTGTCTCGGTTGGTAACACCAACCGAGACTAAAGGGGCCACTGGCGGCCCAGTCAGACATTTAGTCCCGGTTGGTGTTACCAACCGAGACTAAAGACCCTTTAGTCTCGGTTCGTAACACGAACCAGGACTAAAGGCCCTTTCCGCGCCGTTTAGGGTTCGCGCGGCCGAAAAATTGTCAATCTTCCCCAAATTCCCCTCTTCACGGTGAAGCCCTGCTCCGCTCTGCGCTCCGGCCTCCACTGCCGCCTTGCCGTCTCTGTCGCCGTCTGCCGCTGCCGCTCCGCCGCTCTGTGCCCCTGCTCCGTGCCGCTGCGTCGCCATCCCCTGCCGACGAGGAGGCCGCTCGCCGCGCCGTCCCCGTCCTCGATCCGCACCGTCGAGGAGGTCGCGCTCCGTCGCCGCGCCATCCCTTCCTCTCCGCACAGACGAGGAGGCCTCCCCACCCACGGCCTCGCCACCTGCTCAACTCCGGTGAGCGTCTCCTCCCCTCCGATCCCTCCCTCTCGGCCTCCTCTTTAGCTAGGGTTAACAGGCAGAGAATTGAGCATGAAGTTTGCCACTGTTTGATCATAAGAACGCTAATTCATGTATATGTACTACACCATCTTACATAAACCGCATCAGAAAAATGTTTTAATAACAAATCCTTTCTTATCTCTTTAAAAGCTTGCCACTGTTTTATCAACGAATAAAATAAAAGATGTGTGCAGATCCCTGTGATAATTTAGCCAAGCTGTTAGCCTACTTTTGCATACATTATAAGTACATCTAACTTTCACATAAATGGGAAAAATTATGCATTCTCAAATTTGATTGCTAATGGTCAATCAATACCATTGCTGGATTTTGTCATACTGAATTTTCGGTGTGTCAATTTTTTATTAATTGGTATCAACAGACGTTGTACTATGTGCGATTGGCTCGCTCTTTACTTCACTTTATATGTAAGATTATGGATGGTGTGCTATAGTTTGGAGCTTTGTCTTGATCTCTCTTTAATACATGAACTGTTGTGACTCCGCATCCTCTCGCGTGTAGTAAGTAATTTCCCTCTTTTTTGTAGCCTTCAGAATTGATTGACTATTCTGTTCTCTGTTCGTTGTACTGATAAAATAAATTTGTGTACTATGTTTATAACAGATCCTCAATGAGGAGTAAGCATATTAGTTGCTGAAGTTTCTCTGCTGGTGGATTCTTAGGCCAAGTTCATCCCATTATTTGCTAGGATTGAGCATGAAGTTTGCTAGGATTTGTAAGAATAGTTTGCTAGGATTGTGATGCATGAAGTTTGCTAGGATTTGTAAGAATAGTTTGCTAGGATTGTCCCATTTAAGTTCTGCCAGCTTGTTATGCATGAAGTTTGCTAGGATTTGTAAGAATAGTTTCCTCCAAATGGTCATCTTATTCTGATGCTTACAAAAGCTTGTGAGATTTAGGTCTAAACAAGTTCATTTGTGATTAAAAGTTTTATGGAGTGAAACTATATATTACAAAGATCAGATTGGTCCAAAAGAATGTCAAAAACTATTGAAAGGTTGCTTAATAATATGTTCTGGTTTGGCTAAGTTTTAACAGAAATGAAGATCACACAATTGTCAGATTCTTCCATGTATTGCTACAATTGTCAGGTTCTGGTTTGGATCTTTTGTTGTTTTGATTGATATACAATTCATTATACAACTTGCAGGAGGTCTGTTGCTCGGGTCCTTGTGTCCACGGCTTTTCAGGAGGTCTTGCTTCGGTGGCTATCTTTGTTTTGTAAATTGAGATGATTGTAAATGTGTTAGATATGAATTGTAATATATGATCGGTATATATATTATGGTGTGTTGGATATGCAAATTGAGATGATTGTAAATGTGTACGAAAGATGAGCACACACTGTTTTCGATATATGATCCGTAAATGATCCATATATATATAGTTTTGTGTTAGGTATGCAAGATGAGCACACACTGTTTTCTTCGCTGCCACCTTGTTGTGCTATATGATCCATACTTGTATATGTTTTTCAGATGAATAAATGTAAACTTGATTATAATGCCCGAGCTATGGATTGCAGGTACATTTGAGCTATGGAGCACTTGCGAGACGAGCAGATAGAAGAAGCACAATTTCAACGAGACGAAGAGATGGAAGACCAAATGGAACAACTTATTTTTAATGATGCCCGAGCTGGAGGAGATGTAGATGATTATGATTTCGACCAATTTTTGAACGACTTTGGAATCGAGTCACAAGACTTTGATGTGGTGATAGCAAACTCCGGCGGAGAGGCGTATATGTGTTTTTAATAAATATGGCGATATGTTGTTGTTAACTACATGCATTAATTGATTTATGTTGCATTTATTAACGACTTATTTTTCTTTTAGCCATCCGGATCGAGCAAATCTGCAAAAAAGCAGCCAGCATGTGCTCCTCGAGGCAAGGCAAAAAGAATGACGAGCGAGGATCCAAAGTTACCGATTGAGGAAATTGCTGATTCCGGCGAACCGCTCGAACCAAAACAGAACCGCAACAAATTTATAAGTCAAGCTGGAGTTATTGTTAGGGACATGATCCCAATCAGCATACGCGAATGGAATAAGCCGGCGGTCGCAGATGTGGACGACCCATGTTATGTCCACCAAGTTCTTAAGGATTTGGTCTATAACACGCTGTTGTCACATTTCACCCTCCCGCCAGATCTCTCTAAAGTGAAGAAGGACAACCTCAAGAGGTGGACTCTTATTAAGATGGCGGAACAATTCCGGAACTGGAAGAAAAAGTTATGGAATCAATATGTAGAAACAAAAGAAGTGCCAGATTTCAGTGGAGCACAAGGGAAGAAGTTAGAATCTGAATGGGCGGCGTTTAAGGCGTATAGGGAATCACCTATGGCTGTGTCCCGATCGGAGATAAATAAATTGAATGCTAAGCTGAAGGAACACCACCATACATTGGGGACAGGTGGCTACAAGAGCGCCATTCCTAAGTGGTTAGCCTATGAAGAAAAACTGCTTCAATCAGGGGTCCGTCCACAGACACTTGACTGGCCCGAGAGGTCGAAATTCTGGTTGTTCGCGCATGGGGCAATGTTGGACCCTAAAACCGGAGAGATTGTTGGAAGGGGAAAATGGAAGGTTCTCGTGGAGCGTATAAAAAAGAAGCTTGAAGAAGCAATTAATGATGTTCGCAATGGTGTGTTCAAACCCGATAGAGAGGATGACGAGCTGACACGGGCACTGGGGAATCCTGAACATGTTGGACGAGCTCGAGGCTTTCCTGGCGGTGCTACGTTTAAGACTGCGTGGCCGGAATCCGCTCACACTTATAGAAGCCGTAGCAGAGGTAAGAAGAAGGAGGCCGACCGGATATTACAATTGGAACGAGAAATGAAGGAGCAACGCGCGGAAATAAAAGCATTGAAGGAGCAAAGAACGGAACCTCAGGAGCGGCACCAATTAGACCATGAAGCGCATGCCGCCCCATCTCAGCGTAGAAGCAGCGTTGGTTCCACGCGTCAGGTCGACGTTGGTGCCTACCCAGTGGATGACATCACAGAGCCTACAGGTTGTGAGCTACATATAGCAATGCGAAACATAACTTTGAAGGTGGCGGTGGGGCAAGCTTTAGTAATTCAACCTGGAGAACTCTACCATTGTGGTCAAATTCCAGATGGCTACGCTCGTGTCGGGGTGGACGAAATTATGCCGGGATTTGAATCCTTGGAACTTGAGTTACCTGGAGGTGACGAGGACAAAACGTTGGCAGACGTCAAGCATGCCTTCGCCCTATGGCCCAAGAAATACATCGTCCTTCCAGAACAAGCAAAGTCCACTCCTCGTTCTAGGAGTCCAGCTCACCAGCCAAGTCCACTCTTCCTCGCGAGGGATCAAAGACGGAGTCCATCTCCACCCCATCAGCAAAGCCCACACCTCCCCGATAGGGACCCCAGCCCGAGTCCATCTCCAGCTCAACAGCAAAGCCAACCGCCCCCAGAGAGGGTTCCTAGCGTGAGGCCATCGCAGTCTGTGCCAGTCCGCCAGAATGTTAAGTCGCTCTCGAGTAGGCGCCAGTCTGGTTCTCCTGTTAGGAAGAAACCTAGAAAGCAGAAAACACCGCCACCTACTCCAAAGTTACCTTGGGAGAGAACCGTCGAGGAAAACGATATCGCATGCAAAGAACATACGGATGCCTGGCTTGCTGGCGTGAAACAGAAAGCGTTAGCAAAACAATTGCCTCCTGCAAAATTTACTGCCGGAATTCCTGAGGAAAAAATTGACCGTTGCATCAATGCCCTATACAACCCCCCACCATCGCCGCCAACAGACTATGATCGCAACATTGGTAAGTCATATGACGAAGAGATGGATGATCGATCGAAAAAAGGGAAACAAGTTGCCCAACTCGGAGAACAAGACGCACAGTCGGCCCCCCCACTCAAGGTGCTTGATGACAGAGCTCTCAAAAACATCAATGTGCGGGAGCTGGTATATTCGGGAGATGATATCCCCTTCGCGGATGTTGTTCGTACTTATGTTCACGGGGAGAATTTTGTTGACGGCGACTTACCCACAAGAATGCGTCAATTTCAAGCCTGGTACAAGGATACCGTAAATAAGGAGACAAATAAAGTCGCTCTCCAGATGGCAGTTAAGGAAGAGCATTATTTCCAAGAATACTCCGTTGTCCTTTACTTCGCCGAAATCTTTCAGTTATACAATCTCCGGGCCCTCGACAAAAACATCATAAGTTCATATTGTCTGTAAGTCATCTATTCCTGTAATTTAATGTTTTAATTAGCTCTACTCGTTCATTGTCTGTGATAATCCTCTCTATAATATTTTGTGTGCTTTATTACGCAGAATGAAGATGCTCGAATGCAAGAAGAAGAAAATCAACCACATTGGGTTCATTGACCCCTCTATAATGCATGAAGATAACATAATTGATCCACTACTTAAGAAGGATACACCGGGGAATTTGCTAATGTTTTTCAATCGACAAGTTTACAAAAAATATATATTATGGCCTTACAACTTCAAGTGAGTGTTACTGCTTATTACACATTCTATTTTTCTCACCCGATGTTAAGTTTAATTGATTAGTTATGCATGACTATTTATAACCGTGCACAGCTACCACTACATTCTTATCGTTATTGACTTGCGGAAAGGAGAAATTGTTGTCCTTGACTCGTTAAGAAGATGCCCTAAACAATACAATACCTGTTTTGATTTGGTGGCAAGGTACTTTTTTTTCTTATCGCCTCTTTTGGTCATTTCCTAATATCAAGGAATTTATGACTCATTCATTCAGTTTCTTGTCATGCAGCGTTTGGAAAATGTTCCTCGCGGAACATCCGAACAGTGGATGGCCAGAGAAACTGCGCTGGCGTACTAACGATGTAAGTAGTACTATAACTAGGCCCATGCACCATTATCATACTTTATTATTATTTGATTAAATTTTATTTTTCTATAGACTTGTCTTAAACAGCCAACCGGTACTGATCTATGTGGATTCTTCGTTTGCGAGTACATGCACACTGTGGTCAACGAGGAGTTTGAAGAGCAAAAGAAGTATCGAAGTACGTAAAGCTCTAGTCACAACATTATTTTTGTATCATCAATCGTGATGAGTTTTATTCATTTCATATCTCATGTATTCATTGTGATATCATTTTTTTACAGTTGGCAAGAAAGCGCAACGAGCTACCAATAAAGACCCGCTTCAGGGCAATTGCAGAGGAGTTGACCGGATTTTACCTCACCGAAGTCATACCGGAGACCGGAGAGTACCACAATGTTGACTAGTGCGGACATGTAATATATAGTGATCTCCATGTAACAAAATATTTCTAAGTCTCTGGAACCGGGAAACGTGATATTCATGTACCACGCGTACTTAAATGTATATGTGTTATGAACACATGATCTTCATGTAATTGTATATATGCATGATGCAACTTCATCTAGGTTCGTATAATAATTTATACGTGTTTTTCGCCCATCAAAGCTGTAGCATCCGAAACCCCTACCCCCGACGCATCGACATGGTACCATCCGAAACCCCCTACCATCACACATCGACTATAGTATCGACGTGGTACCATCCGAAACCCCCTACCGTCACGCATCGACGTGGTACCATCCGAAACCCCTACCCAGAAAACCGGTAGAAATAAAAAAAAGTAAACCCTGAAATGAAAAAAGCAAAACCCTGAAATTTTTTAAAAAATAAAAACCCTAGTCCCGGTTCGTAATACGAACCGGGACTAAAGGGTTCGCCCCCCGCACGCCCTGCCGTGGCCACGTGCTCTGCGCTCATTGGGGGGGGGGGGGGCTCCGGTCCCGGTTCGTGTTAAACCGAGACCAAAGGGTCCGGGGGCTCTAGTCCCGGCCTGACAGTCCCGGTTGCTACACCGGGACTACAGGCCCTCTGGAACCGGGACTAGAGCCCCGATTTCCACTAGTGGTAGCTCAAGGTTCTAGACAGAAGTTCAATTTAACAGTCTCTGCTGAAACACTGGTATATAAACAAGACTCGAGTCTGGCAAATATCTCTAAATGGGGATTTGAAATCTGGTGGGGGGTTGTTTGAATTGGGCCCATTAGTGGAGCAGCCCAATAAGCAATTTCAGAAATCTTAAAGGCTCACATTTACGGCAGCACACATGAGAGTGGAGTGGGAGCTAAAGTTTACTCCCACATTGCTAGTTTAAGAGGAGTGACACCACCTTATATAGTAGAGTGTTGTGCTACTTGGTAAGCTTGTGAGAACATGAGGCTCTCTCACGCGCTCCTCCTCCTCCGCCGCCACACGCACGCACCGCCCGTCCGTCTCGTCACGACGCGTCGCGGGTTGGACGGACGCGTCACAGATAGTCGGTTCGGGTCGCTCCCGGATTGTGGGCTACTGTAACCGAGCTAAACGTGTGCGACGTGGACTTGGCCCATGTTGTACCCGTTAGGGTTTTCCCTAGCCGCGCTATATAAAGTCGGGCACTGCGTGCGCTGCAAACACACCGAACCAATCTAGGTTTTACCACCTCGTGCCTTGCGCTGCCACCATAGTCTACCCCATCCCGAGCGCCGGCGTGCACCAGCGAACGGGACAACAGGTCTCTGAAACCCTCGTCCTTGTTATCCTGTAGGGAGAGGGCGAATAAGATTTTTGGGAAGCGCTCCGTGCGACTGCTCTCAAGCTCTTCATCACGGCTCGCCTGCCTGTACGCTCGCCGGACTCGCAGGCTGCTCGTTAATAACGTCGCCATCGCCTTCAGGAAGCTGCTGCCGTCGCTGCTGCTGCAAACCATCGCCTTCAGGAAGCTGCTGCCGTCGCTGCTGCTGCAACAACTACGACGACTACTACGACTACTATAACTACTTCATCTACAGTTGTTCGGTACGTTCATCACGTGCCGATGTGCCGATTTGGTATGTCTATATGTGTAGACGTTTTGCTGCTGTTCATGTTAATTAATACATCTAGTATTTGCGAGATTAACATGCTAGTAACTGTTGCAGTAATGTTTAATAGACTGGAATTAATCATAGATATTGTGCCTACTATTCCAACAGCCTCGCCACACGAGTCGTTCTTCAGTAAAAAATATTAGGAATATTTTGGCAATTAGCTAATTACAGTCGTACAATTTTTTTGTTGGTATGCTTGATTCCTCGTTTAGTTGAGGGAGGGGTCTCCATTAGGTCTGGACATAAAGCTCGAAGCTCGGCGAGCTAAACGAGCGCTCATCAGCTCGGCTCGTTTAACTCGGCTCGTTATAGTAACGAATAAAGCCAAACAATGTTTTCAGCTCGTTATCCTAAATGAGC
This sequence comes from Poa annua, assembly GCA_026929855.1. Taxonomy (NCBI): domain Eukaryota; kingdom Viridiplantae; phylum Streptophyta; class Magnoliopsida; order Poales; family Poaceae; genus Poa; species Poa annua. The sequence continues at coordinate 16,513,943 of CM049427.1, forward strand.
TAAACGAGCAGATTAATAAGCCTCGCGAGCAGCTCGTTAAGCTCGCTAAGTAGGAGCTCATCTAAATAATAATTAGAAACCCATAAAAATGATAGCAGAAAAGCTCAAAAAACCCAAAAAACTCAGTGTATACTAATGACTAATCTTTACCCTAACCTAACTACATGTCTAGCCCTAAACACACGCATAAACATAGCTGCACAAGGGCGGCGGGCCGCCCGCCGCCCTCTGTCTATTCTCTTTCCTCCCTCAACGAGCTGCTCACGAGCGCTCGCGAGTGATAACAAACAGAGCCAAGCATTTTTTTGAACTCGTTATCCTTAACGATCTTAACGAGCCGAGCTTAAACGATCACGAGCTTAATCGATCCGATCATAAACAAGCTGAGATGCTCGCGAGTCCAGCCCTACTCTCCATTCTGCAGTATACCGATGATACTAGCTATAATGGATCTGAAGGGGATCGTGTGCAGAAAACAAAAAATTTGCTAGCAACGATATCCTTAAACTAACCAAGATCTACACTATGCAGATATAGAAGTACGGCGGAGATCGGAATACATACCCTCGTAGACCGAATAGCGGGGATTACGTTCCCGCACAAGCGTTGACGATGACGACGCCGTAGCCGACCTCTAGGTCGTGGAGAACTCGGCGCGACGAAGACGACGAAGATGACCTTAAGGTCGGGTGGAGGAAGTAGGCCTCCGAGTACCGCTAGCGCAGCACCTCGCATGGCGTCACACACATACGGTGGAGACGACGGCCTCCGAAGCTCCAGTCCAGGACGAGCAGCGGAAGACTTGGACCGGAACACCAGCAGCGCGGCAGCGGGCTATGGTGGAAGAGATCCCCTCATCCTCCTCGGCGCAACTCCGACAAAGGGAATCACGAGATCGAGGAGAAATAAGAGAATTAATTGGTGAATTAAAAGGCCAGGGGTGCCCCTCTATATAAAGGCTCCCAGGGGGAGCCAACCTTGCCAGCCAGGCAATGTGGGACTATCCCCCATTGCCTGGTGCGGCTAGGCTGGTGCACCGGCCACCTGGTGGGCCGCTTTTGGCCCACCTAGGCCGGCCACCATGTCCCCCACCAAATTCCCTTGAGGAATTTTTCCCTCTTGGGCCTTTTTTCGACTAGAAGGCCCATTTAGGGAAATCAAACTAAATAAATTCGAAAATAAATATATAAAATCATATTTGCACATTAATTACACTAATTAATATCAAACATATTATATATAATTTATTCTAACTCCGAAAACTATTTCGTCGCTGCCCGATCTCCATCGGACCATTCCCGGGACGTTCCCGGTGATCTCTTTCCTTCCCGGTTGTCTTGTCAAAACCCCTTAAGTGTGTTACCCTAGCGGTTCGATATAATAACAGGTATGATCAAGACTCATCTATGATCAATGACTAACTCGTAGGCCTGGACCCCATGAATTAATCCCTGTGATATGACGAATGACTTTCATCTATCAAACCTGGACGTATAGTCTTAAACCCTTTGTCATGGCGATACTTAGCGTGTCCGAGCATCATTCTCAGATATCTCCATACCTAGCATGATCTCGTTACCGACATCGCTATCTTCTACTCGTCTATGATATTATTTGAGCTGGTGACCTAGTCACATGTTTGCAAACTCATTTGACATAATCTCACCGAGTGGGCCCTAGAGTATTTATCCGGCTATGCGGACTGACAAATACCGCTGTTGACCCCTCGTCTCAACTACCCCCTTCCGATATCCAAAAGTATCACCTATCATTGTCACACTATATAAGATATGACGTTTGGTGCGATCAAAGTATCTTTCAGGGATAACAAGAAGAGTTGATCTCACGGTCTTAAGGCGTAACGACTATGTCCTATAAATACTGGGTATGTCCATCACATCGTTACACCTAACGATATGACTTCCATTGCCGACCGGCGTCATGCCCTATGATCGGAAAACCTCGATCATCAATCGCGCAACGAAACTAGTCTTAGTAGAGGCTACTAGGGACCTGGTTGTTTATCTACCACACATGTATTAATGTTTTCGCTTAATACAGTTATAGCATGGTGTAAAACATATAATGAACGATTGGGATATTGCCAATAAACTATGTTTATTAAGTGCCTCTAGGGCATATTCCCTTCAGGATCATCATTTGCTAAAAGCGGTAAACATGAAACAAATATTGTGTATTTTGTAATAGCTTTCTAGGGGCTTAAAATTAATTTCTGTAAGAGTGGGATTTTCTGTTTTTTTACAAACACAGTATAGACGTAGACGCTCACAAACACACATGTACAGATACCCCTATGAACGTACGCACGCAAACCCTACCCATATGAGCACCTCCAAGAGACTGGTCCGACAGATCTTGAGGTTGACGAAGTCACCACAGGTGCCTCGCTGTTGACGGGCACGTCAGCTATCACTGAAAGCATACAAGGAGAGGTGAAAGATCAATATCGACAAATTTTTGGGTATGAGGTTGGCGTACTACCTTTTAAATACCTACGTGTGTCAATTCATTATAGAAAATTACATAATGCTAAATGGTATCCAGTAGAATGTTTTTTGGTGGCAAACTTGGGTGCTGGAAAGGCAAGATGCCCTCATAAGGGGCTCGCCTTATTTTAATTAATTCGGTATTAACAAGTCAACCTATGTTTACGTTGTCGTTTTTGGAAATATCCAAAGGGGTAAGGAAAAGACTAGACTTTTATAGATCTTACTTTTTCTTGGAGAGTGATGAGGATAAGCGTTAGTATAGACTAACAAAGTGGAATATAATTTGTAGGCCAAAAGATCAGGGATGTCTAGCTTTGAATTCTTGAATTGAATAATAATAAATGTTTAAACATACTAAGAAAATGGCTATTATAATTGTTAAATGAGGAAGGGATGTGGAAAGAGTTGCATGATAACAAATACCTTCATAGTAAAACATTAGCTGGTCTATTTAAAATTTAGAAATAATCTTTTTTAATCAAATATCAAATTTCCACATCATGCAGGTTATCCACATGGTGGTACATGATTCAGCTATGGGCATTCCTACTGCCCTCGCTGGATTTACCCGGCTTCTGACGGTCGCACAAGATATCTTCTCTCCAGCTATCTAGTAGCATACTAGACGACTTTGTGATGTATATATGTTGTATGTTATTATTTTATTGGTGGTTGATTCAATTATCGACTTTACGAGACCCATAATTTGTAAACGTTGAGATACTTATAAATTTGATAATAAATGACTATATGCATCAATTGATGCAGAGGCAAGCATTGTGTTGAGTATTTAAGCAATTGTTGGATTAAATTAATCTAAGTGTAACATATTGGAATTGGATGATATAAGCATGCACTAGACAAATAGTAGAAACATTTATACATATCACTAGTACCATAAACAAAATAACCAGGAGCCTCAAGTAGGCCAGTTGGTCGAAGCGGAAGCAGAGGCGGCAACCTCATTAGCAATCATCTTGTCAACGACAGCCTTCTTGACGGCTAGGCGGTCGGTGGACATGATGATGACAAAGGCGACGTAGCTGACGAAGACGAAGCAAACACAGTTGATGAAGATGGGCCTAGGCGAGCAGCCGCATATGAGATGCTCCCCAAAAACCTAATCGCCCCTCTCCTATATAGGATGTGGAGAGGCGGGGTTTCATAGGCCTGCTCTCTCATCGGCCATGTACGCGATGGACGGGATATGATCAACAATAGCAACAACAAGAGGAACGACGACCTTTCTTATATATACGCATCACGTGACAAAAAGAATACATCTACTCAGTGAGATTCCCGCAACCCGCGACGGAGAAGGAGCGCGCGTGTGAAACATCTCTGTTCACTTCACACCTCACATCAACTCGTATGATTAGAAAAATGACTCAGTATATAAAATGGTGTACATCTCTGCCAAGTATCAATATGGGACTAAATTCCCAACACATGTCATGACACCATGGGTTTATAGAGAATATTCAGGACTTATAAAATGTAATAGTACTGATTCAGCTCGTGCATGCCATGCAAATCCTACGTGGAGGTGAGAGAATGGAGCCGACGCTTCAGCAGTCGCCCGGCTACAACACACGTTCCAGGAAAAGCAGTTTTGCATGCAGCCATGAGCTCCTGCCTTCCAATCCGATGCGTCGTGAGGCTACTAATTACTAGTTAAATATTCAACTACAACCAGCCCAAAAGACATGCTATTGTACATGAACAGGCTTTTAGGTGACTACAAGTGACGTGGCCTGATCATACAGCCGGCTGCCGGCCCTATTGTTGTTCTTGCTCTAAAACCCCACTCCATATTTTAGCATATTTTATGGCCATTTCAAAAAAAAAAAAAAACGTACGACCAAAACAGCCAGAATAGCTAAAGGCCTCAACCCTTACCTGTAGTGGGTGTGGGTAGAGTTGAAATTTCCAAGAAGCTACGTGAAAAGCTAGCAAACCAAGTCCAACGGCTTTCACGCATGAAGAATTGATTAACCGAATTAGCCTCCCGTCATCTTTCAACGTTCGCCAAAGCCATCCACGTGCGATACTAGACCGCTCAATAAAACTACACCCATTTTATATATTCCGGAAGGTAGCTAGCTAGCTCGCCCAACTGAACGATCGAGACGGGGACGGGTAGGTGTAGTATACCGATCAACGAGCACGGCGGCTGACTGGACAAGTGGCCAGTGGGCAGTGGCCTTGTAGTAGCATGCACGAACCGTCGTACACAACAAAACAACATTCTTTGTGGCTTCCGTTTCCGTGCGTGCATTCATCGCAGCGATTCTCTGGCGGCTTTTCCTTTTTTTCCAACAGCATGCCTGCGACTTGGGTGATTTCATGCGTATAGGGCATGGAAACTTTGACCGCCCTTCAAGAAAGGAATGCTCCGGCCGAGACTTCCTTCAAAAAAAAGATCTAGCAGCTTACCACATTATTCCAATGCGCAGCGATACATCGTTGACAGTGACTTGGCGCCTAGCTGAAGGTTGCCAGGGTTATAAATAGAGACGAAGAAGAGCAAGCAAGCTCCATTGAGTTTTGCAGCAAGAGCAGTGTATACCAAGCAGCAAAGCTAGCTTCCTTGTTACTGATCGACTATCGTTGTGGTGCTATGCCTGCGAGCATCACTATGGACGCTGCGCCTCTGCCTCCTGCCGACGCCGGCTCCGATGCCGGCAATTTCGTACCCTGCGTCTGGGGCGACTTCTTTATCAACTACACCCCTCAATCAGAGGTATATATAAACTCTTTAATCAAGGGCTTTCTTCTCTTTCTGCTAGCTAATTATTTATAATGTGCTATTCGGATATATTAGTATTTAATTTTTTTGTCTGCAAATATTTGTAGAAGTCGGAGGAGTGGATGAGAGAGAGGGCTGATCATCTCAAGGGACAAGTGGCCCTGAAGTTGGAGGCCATCAACAAAATGAGCACGGGTGATATGTTGATGCTGGTGGACACACTGGAGCGCCTCGGAATCGACCACCATTTTCGTAAGGATATTGACTTGGCATTAAGCCATGTCCACAGGGAGGAGCCGGCTGAGATTGTCAGCTCCCACGATCTGAACATCGTCGCACTCTACTTTCGTCTACTCAGGCAACATGGCCTATGGGTGTCCACAGGTAAATATATAGCTCACTCACACAAAAGATAGCTAATATAATATAATTCGACGCACATCACGAATTCCATACGATAGTTGTTTAATTTCTTGTGATGAATTTGCATCCATGCAGACGTGTTTGATAAGTTCAAAGATGGGGCGGGCAAATTTAGCCAAAGCCTAAGCAACGATGTGAGGGGCCTGTTGAGTCTATACAACGCGGCTCACATGGCAACTCCTTTCGAGGAAATTCTCGACCAGGCCATAGTCTTTACAAGGAAGCACCTCGAGGCTGCCAAAGGCAAGCTTACGCCTCCAATGTCACAGCAGGTCACACGCGCCCTCGATATTCCTCTCCCACGCTTCCTGCCGCGGCTAGAGGCTGTGTACTATATCTCCGAGTACCAACAGGAGGAGGGACATGACCCGAAGATCCTTGAACTTGCGAGGCTGGACTATGCTCTTCTCAAATCTCTCCATCTAAAGGAGCTCAGGGAACTCACCTTGTACGTATATATCTGTGCCTGCTAGATTAATTATTATAATAACTTAACTAATACGTACCTACGACAAGTATGTGCATTGTCTGACGACTAGTTTTATCTTATGAAGATGGTGGAGGGATATGTACAAAGAGGTTAATCTGCCCTACACTCGAGACCGCATCGTGGAGATGTACTTCTGGGCCTTTGGAGTGTCTCATGCAGCGGACCACTCCCGCGCGCGAATGCTTCATACCAAGATAGTTGCCCTGACTAGCCTGATGGATGACACCTACGACGTCCACGCTACCTTTGAAGAATGCAAAAAAGTTAATGAAGCTATGCAAAGGTAGCTAGATTAATTAATTTATTTATGTGTGTCTAGCTACGTATATATATATATATTATCTCCATATTGGATCATAAGTATGAATCATCACTCTTTTGTGCAGATGGGATGCAAGTGCGGTTTCACTCCTACCAGAATACCTGCACGCGCTATATAGTAGAACACTAAGCGAATTCAAGGGATTTGAGGATAGTTTGGAGCCACACGAGAAGCACGGTGTTCATTATACCATAAAAGCGGTAAGTTGGTCATATATTTCGTTCACTTCATATATGTAGACAATTGCTACTAGCTAAATTTGTGCGCTTTATCTCAATCATTAAATCCAATTTGTATGTATTCTTCACACATGCAGTACAAATTGCTATCCACGTTCTATCTTAAGGAGGCTACATGGGTCCATAACAAGCACGTGCCAAGCTTTAGAGAGCAACTACATCTGTCGGGCATGTCGGCAGGTCTCCCGATGTTCTCAGTTGCGGCGTGGATGGGCTCAGGCCGCGTCGCAACCAAAGAAGCGTACGAGTGGGGAGTCGGCATTCCTGAGATGCTTCGAGCCTGTGGAGAGGTCGGTCGTCTCCTCAACGATATTGCTTCCTACAAGGTACTACTACTAGCTCCAGTCTAAGATATTTGAGACGCATTAGTTTCTTGGATGAATATGTAAGTAGGGAATATGGATACATACATATCAATCATTTCAACATACATTCATTTATATAACCAGAAAGGAAAAAACAAGAAGGATGTGGATAGCACGGTGGAGTGCTACATAAAAGAACATGGATGCACAGGGGAGGAAGCAATGGCAGAATGTGCTGCCATGTCAGAGCATGCTTGGAGGAAGATTAACAGGGGCTGTATGGAGATAAAACCCACCCTACTACCAGCAGCTCACCTAGCGGCGGTAAACCTGTCAAAGACGTCGGAACTCTTCTACTTAGGCGGCTTGGATGCCTACACCTTTGGAGACAACTTCAAGGATATCATTACCTCAATCTTCCTCAGGGGTCCCACTTAAGTTCAGTTTGACCATGCAATATGGTATTAGGATACTCATGGCTTCAGTATGATATTACCAACTTTGTAAGCGGCCTTCAAAGTACTACGCCTGAATAATGAGATATCCATCCTGATAATTCCATTCTTACTTCGCTGTACAAATATTTTTCTAAGACGATTGGTTTTGTTACCAGTGTTTTAATCTGTATTTCGGAACTGAATTCCATGGCTTCTGAGAGATGCAAAACTTTAAATTTTGTCTTTTTATATACATGTTCAAAAACAACATTTGTTTATGATATGGAGGTAGTAATTCATGGAATGTTGTAAACTTGTATCTATTGTGGATGATCTCCTTTCCAACTCTCTTGAGCTAAACAAGTGAGCCCAGCTCATTTGGCTAGTGGAGTGAATGTACAACCTAGCCACCTAGATTCAAATTCTTACGGGCGCGAATTTGAGTTTGTTCCGCCACCACTTTCCTTAAAAAAAACATAGCTTACACTTTCTAGGTACTGCCGCAAAGAAGAATACATTCCTGTTTGACGTACTAATAAACTGAAAAGGATATTAAGTAGTGAAAGTAGATTTTGCTATTGAGCTCCAGTGGTACAAGCGTATAAAATATATTTAAAGGTTTAAAAAAATCTAACAAAAACATGTATGTTTTCGATGATGCATACAAGAAACGTGAAAAAAAAATCAATGCAAAACCTTTGTATTATAGTCGACAAAAAAACAAAATTTGTAGATTTGAAACTATGCATTGTTAGTTATAATCAGATATGTAAATTTTCCATTTGTGTAAATTGCAATACAAAATACTCCCTTCGTTCCGAATCACAATTTGAACAAAATCTGAGCCAATTAATTCAGAAGGGGGGAGTATTTCACATTTAATTTTACACCTCTATAGGATAGATCATCGAGAAAATACATATTTTTTCAGATTTGTTTAAAATTTTAAATTTATTTTTTAATTTTCTTGAAATGATAGAAGCATTGGACCTCGGGTGCATGAAATCTTTCTCATATTAACTAGCACGTGGATTTGCACGTGTATCTTTGACTAACACTATTTGTAATATTTTTCTTGCACTCGCGATCTAGTAAATACTAGACAATATGGCGCGGCGATATGCCGCACCCGTGTGAATATAATTAGTAAAATAAATTGGAATCTTGATGTTCATGGTAAAGACAACTGTAATTTGAGTGATAAAATATCAATGTTATGTGATTGCATATGCAGAAGCATTACACATGTGTTTTCTTGATGCATAGAATTTCATTTTATTTACAAAAAAATAATGCCAAATTTTGTTGTTGTTTGGCTTGGCAATGTTCTCGATATTTTTTATCTGGAATGTAATGCTTGGAAGCAAGAATTAACGAAGAGGAAATCTAGAGAAACGGTGAAAATGTAATAAACAAACACATAAAAGATGTAGAGAGCTGAAAGAAAAGAAATAACACAACTTGTACCTGGAGTTTCATTAGTAAGCAATGCATCAAAAGAATCATAATCCATCGAATTCCATGCAAGGTGATCCATCATCAGATGATACATCTGAAGAGTCCACCGGAAAATCAGAAGGTCGAAACAGTATGTTTTCATTCAATTGAGTAGCAGACGAAAAGGGAGTCCAAAAGCTAGAAGGTGACAAACGTGAAGTAGAAGGACAATTGGATTGAACCCTATCAGTTGGTAAGGAAGCGTCATGAATAAAGTCTTCAGACAATGACACATATGACCAGGCAGCAAAATCATCATCCTAAGAATCTATATATGGTCCTGCAAATAATAGAGGGAAAATTGGTAAATCCTATGTAATATATAACATAAAAACAAACAGTTCAGCAACCAACATGATCAAAAAACATAACACACTTCTAGTAACATATATATAGAAGGAGCAAACTAATAGGATAATATATAATCTAATGTAGGGAAAAAAGGGAACATGTAACCCTGTAGGATATCTGTATAGCATCACATATGTTCAAAAATTAGATGCAGATGCAGGCAAGCATCTAAGATGAGAAAGGAGACTGTAGACTACAGGTGACCTGAGAGATGAGAAAGAAGACTATAGACTACAGGTGACCTGAAGATGAGGAAGCCGACCAAAACCTGCCACATGCACAACAGAAGTTCAATTAGTTAAACTATTGTAAGGTACCAATGAAATAAATTATGCAAAAGTTCTTTAAAAGACTTGTCGTTGAGCATACATAATTCAGTAGTACCAACTGAATCGCCCATTTTTCCATTGACTTTCTTGACTGTTATACACAATACTGCCAATATATTACAAATTTTATAGTAGTTGCCTCTGGACTAATTATGTCAAAATTAATGAAACAGAAGCAATGTCATCTTAAAACCATCCCAAAGGGTATAAAATCCATTAACAGGAGCAACATACAACACATATATGTATATCTCAGAGCATTAACGAAGCATACCTTCAGTACAACCTCGGTGGGCATCCTAGTTGCAACACATTGATGCTCAAAGTGTGCAATACTTGCATCATTGCAGGGTGCAGCTATATTTAAGCAATCCTAAAATATTTTCTTCTGAGAGTTAAAGTGGAGTCATTAAAAGAATGGTAGTGTTGTGCATGACGAATCATATATGCTTAGATAATCAGTATCTTCCCACACATCTATGAACCAAACCAAAAATCATAGAAAAAGGAACAGGGCAAGAAAATTCAAAATAAAGACATTAAGATAGCTTGGCATTTCCATTTGTTTTGCAATTTCCTTACTTACATGAAAATGTTAACATCCAGATTTTTTTCTAACTTAGTTTTAAAACAAATGATGGTTTGTCAAAACTCGTAAAAATAACCAACATATCTTAAATGCAAACGTACACGCAAAACATGTATATGCATACTATATCATCCTAATATCACATGTATATTTTGTTCCACAACGGTAAAATTAAATTAAGAGGCACTCCTCTTCCCAAATCTAGAAACGAAATTTGCATAGTAAAGTTCAGATCTGTTGAGTTGCTTACGTTCTTTGCATGTCTAAGAGTGTCGAGGCATATTGTCGTGCATCTGAAGTAGGTGAGTAGCGCGTGGCGCGGTAGGAGAGATCAGATTGGCAGTAGCGTCGATGTGGACGCGGAGAGCATCAGAGAGGAGAGAATGCATATTCTGTCAAACCACTTGGTCATCTCCATAGCAGGGACAATGGCATTGCCCCTGGCCATTGAGAAGTAGGTGATGTGACCAATCTCACCACCAGTCCAAGAGTAGCGGTCCGGAACAGCACCAAGCATGGCAGTTGTGTGAAGCAGCTGGTCATAGTATGAGAAGGTGTTGCTGGGAATGTACTTAATCCCAGCTTCTGACGTCTGCTTCCGATGATTGCCCTGACGTCGGTGGCAACCTTCTCCAAATCCTCAGCGCTGCTCTTCGATCCCAGAAAGACACCAAGGCAAACTTGAGCTACCTTTTAGGGCCCATGCGAGGGTATCCAACAATATGGGAAGCCATCTTTCTACACAATTGGAAAATAAGAAGCAGTTAATCTACAAGAACACTGACATAATTATCAATTTAATTAAACCATTAAAAATCTTTACAAAATATCATGCACATATGGCACTGGCAATATGTTTGACAAAAGGGAGTATTCAAACTTTTTTGTTTTCACAAAATTCTGAGGTAATATGATAGGATGAGCTACTCCTTTAAGATGAAGAGACTTAAGAAATACCTTCTGCTAATCAAGGAGTCTTTAAACTAAAAAATTAACCGTGCCATGAAGGAAGGTCACTAAAGATCTTCATTTAGGATCGAACCAACCCTTTCCCTGGAGAGGGCACAGGAGAGCTGAAACTGGTCGCAAGGAAAGCACGTCCCCTTTCAGACACGATCAACATAGTAAAGATAATATTCAGAGCAATGGATAGCTCGAAACAAAATGCCTCATGGGGTAGGGAAATGATAATTTAATCGACTTCCTAAAAGCAATTACGTGTACAACATAAATCTGCAATGTGATGGCGTACACTTAGAATAGGAGTTGAAAATAATTAGAGCTGTTCAGGAAACAAATTGATCAGATATAAATGTATAAAAGCTGCGATCCTTGCAGTCCTAAAGACGCACAGCCAATGCAATTTCAGATCGTATATGTGTTACTATTACTACCAAAATCAAAAAGGCTAAACGTGATGAGAGATCCGATAACCCTCATCGATCTCAGGTCTAACAACGTATTTTCAGCGTAACCAACAGCTCGGATCTGAAAAACTACGGTTAGGGGCGGAACATATTGAGAGGGATGGAGAGCGACATGTGAAGGCAGGAGCACGAACCTGAATCCAATCTCCTGCTTGTCCTACCCATGATGGGCGCATGGTGGCTGAAATCGGCGGCGCCGCCACATCCTCCTCGGCGGCTGAAAGAACATTTCTTAATCCCTAGTGTTTTGTGTGTTAGTTAACAATACCAATGATATACTAATCCTATTGCTAAGTATTTCAGTTTGGGTGAAACTCATATCACAAATCTTAAAGCCAAACTGTAGAAAAAAAAGAGTTTCTGGAATTCTTCAGGGACTCGGATATTCCGGTCCCCCCACCGGATATTCCGAGTCAGCCCCAGATTTTGGCTAAGTCAAGTTCAGAAGTGGCACTGACTTCAATCGGAAAATCAGCCCGGAAATTTTAAGGACCCGGATATTCCGGTTCACCAACCGGATATTCCGGTTCACCCACCGGATATTCCGAAGCAACCTCAGGAAAATTGCTAAGTCAAGATTCAGAAGTGGCACTGACTTCAATCGGAAAATCAGCCCGGAGATTTCAAGGACCGGATATTCCGGTTCACCAACCGGATATTCCGGGTCAGCCTCAGGAAAATTGGCTAAGTCAAGAATCAGAAGTGGCACTGACTCCAACCGGAAATTCAGCTCGGACATTTCAAGGACTCGGATATTCCGAGTCAACCGAAGAAAATCGACTAAGTCAAGTTCAGAATCTGTTCTGATCTCAACCGGAAATTCAGCCCGGATATTTTCAAAGGCCCGGATATTCCGGGGCACCGGAATTTCCGGTGCAACTTATACCGGAATTTCCGGGTGACCAAGACAGCCAACGGCCAGATTTTGAGGGAGGGTATAAATACCCCCTCACTCACTCAAGAACATTGGAGCTCTCAGACTTTCTCTCTCCTATCATTCTTGAAAGCTCAATTCATCAAGATCTCCCAATCCCCCCACCCAAACTCATAGATCTTTGGAGGATTGGAGGAGAAGGCCCAGATCTACATCGTCACCGAAGGGATTTACATTTCTCCCCCATTCACTTGGGGATTTCGTGGCTAGGGTTTCCGGTGGGAAAACCTAGTTCACCATTGTTGTACTCTTGGTGTTACCTTGACCTTTTGTGGTCCTTGACCTGTTGTGGTCTTCTTGGGAGCCCCCAATTCAGTTGTGGGTGTGTGCCTCAAGCGTTTGTAAGGGATTCGATCTCCGCCCTAAAAGGGGATCAATAGTGGAAGGTGGACTCGAAACCTTTGTGGTTGAGTTCATCGGAGAAGAAGGTGAGCCTTTGTGGCGTTGCGGCTAACCTGTTGTGGTAGCGCACACCTCTCCAAACGAGACGTACACCCTTGGGTGGAACTCGGGAATAAATCTTCGTCTCCGCGTGCTTCACTTGGTTCCCTTTACCCTTTACTCCCTTACTTGCTTCTTGCTATTGCTTAGTTTCTCATTTAGGTAAATTCATCGTAGTTGCATATCTATCTAGAGAATTTACCTTTGAGTTGAGCCTAAAATTAAAAAGACCTAAAATTTGTAATAGCACCTATTCACCCCCCCCTCTAGGTGCCGGATTCCCATTCAACGGCGAGGTCGCGCTCCCTTGCGTCGGCCACCCTGGTGGCCTCTTCGACCAAACGGGGAGGCGTGGCGATGGGAGCTGGGCAGCGGCGGCCGGGGCGGCATGCACGCGGGGAAGGAGAGGAAGGACGGGAGGACGCGGGAGAAGAAGCAGCGCCGCGGAGGAACGGAGAATGACGCGGAGCAGAGGCTAGAGCGACGAGGAGGCTGCGGCAGCGGCAACAACGGCGTGGGCGGGGCGGCGCTGGCTGGGCAGGGGCGGCGGGGACGGGTGTGAAAGGATCGGTATGACACCTAGAGGGGGGGTGAATAGGTGCTAATTCAAATTTTAGTTCTTTTTCAAATTAGGCTTGACACAAAAGGTAAATTCACTATATATGCAACTAAGGTGAATTACCTATATGACAAGCTAGCAACTAAGCAAGATATAATAAGGCGATAAATAAGGATAGAAGTAACCGAAGTGAAAGCACGAGACGACAAGGATGTATTCCCGAGTTCCTCCCTTAAATGGGAGTACGTCTCGTTGGAGAGGTGTGAACCAACACAATGGTTCAACGGCCACAAAGGCATCACCCTAATCTCCGGTGAACCGCACCACAAAGGTTTGGTTCACTTTCCACTATCGGAATCCTTCGAGGCGGAATCCGGAGCCTTTACAACAACGATTCGGGGCACGACCCACAAAGGGCTTGGGGGCTCCCGAACAGCTACAATCTGTCACAAAGAAAATAGGTAAGTACAACAATGGGCTAGGTTTCCTAGTGGAAGCCCTAGCAAGTGTTCCCTCAAATGAATGAGGGGGAAATGAAGAACGGCTCGGTGAAGATGTAGATCGGGGCTTCCTCCTTCAATCCTCCAAAGATCAACGAGTTTGGGTGGGAGGATTGGGAGAGCTTGGAGCTCTTTGCTTTGCATCAATGGAGGTGAGAGAGTGTAGAAGCTCAAGTCTTCAAAGGTAGGTGAAGGGGTCCTTTTATAGCTCTTCCAAATCTGGCCGTTTAGAGCTGTAACTTACGCAGCGGTACTACCGCTGGTGAGGCCGGTAGTACCGCTGGACCTTTGAATCCAGCCGTTGCCTGCTTCACGCGCTTCACTGTAAGTCCAAACTTCACGCAGCGGTACTACCGCTGGAGAGGCCGGTAGTACCGCTCCGGTACCGCTGGAGGTACCGCTAAGAGAAACAGAGGGGTGAAAACGGCGGTACCTCCGGCGGTACCGCCAGCGGTACCTCGACATCGAGCTGGCCTTCGAACCTGCAGAAAATAACACAGCGGTACTACCGCTGTGAGGACCGGTAGTACCGCTGGACAGCGGTAGTACCGCTCTGGTACCGCTGGGGGTACCGCACCGCGCAACAGAGCGCCGAAAACGGCGGTAGCTCGGCGGTACCGCCAGCGGCAGCCAGGGCTCCGAGCAAAGCTTAGTCCAGTGCAGCGGTACTACCGCTGATGCCAGCGGTACTACCGCTACCTGGAGCAAGGCTTGCTGAAGAGCTTTTGCAGCGCCCGTTTCGATCGTTTCCTTTTTGCTAAGAACTTAGATACATCCTGCAAACTTTAATAGCCATGTTAGAACACATATTGTGTTGTCATTAGCACCAAAACAAGGGTCAATTAGAAGATGCTCTTTCAATCTCCCCCTTTTTGGTGTTTGATGACAACACAACATATAAAGCGAGGGTTCATAAAATTTCGACGGAGCTCCCCCTAGATGTGTGTATATTCTTTGAGTGCTTTGAATACACAAATACACAACATCTAGAATCAACACTCCCCCTAAATTTTACAAGCCAAGCCACAATGATAGCAATCACAAATGCAATACTAACCAAAAGACAAATAAGCAACACATAGAAAGAAAACGAGTTTCACATGTCTTACACCATGCATACATAAAGGAGTTCCACAAGTAACAATAAATTTAGGTGTTCACAAGCTAAAGAGGTCGAAATAAGTGAAAACAAGCTCGTGACACCCACCCATGCAATGCAAATTCCCGAGAGCAACCTAATAGTTATCTCTCCCCCTTTGGCACCAAAGCACCAAAAAGGGAAAAGATCGGACCTACACGCCCCAAGGGTCCCAATCCGGGTTAGAGGAAGAAGCACCATCATGTTCCGGGCTCGACCACGTGATGATCTCGCCCTCGTCATCCTTGGCTTGCCATTCATCCCACGTGGGGATGTGTTGCTCGAACCCGGAGGGCACATCTTCCCCCTCGGCACGGCGGTGAGCAACCTCAACTTGGCGAGCCTTCATCTTCTCCTTATGGACATCATATTGATGCCTCTCAACTTTCTTGGACACTTGGAAGATTTTCTTCATAGCGCGAGCCATCCAGGCAAAAGAACCACCTTTGGAGGATTTGGAGGGCTCGGCTTCATCCACCACTTCCTTCCTAGGTTTGAGCTTGTGGGGCTTGATAAGGAGCCTCTTGCCCTTGTGAGGGGTCCACTTCTCGGTGTCACCGAGATCATCAATGTCATTGTGCTCAAGCCACTTCCACACCACGATCCTCATGATCAAAAGAGCAAAGGAGATGTTCTTCTTCTTGCTAATCACATGCCATAGCTCATGCCAAATGAAGTCCATCACATCAAGCTTCTTGCCTTGTCCCTTCATTTGCATGGTGAGGACCATCAAGTTCTTCAAGTAGCCATGAATTTCATCAATGTTGCCCACTTTTGGATTGATTGTCTCGCGGTAGATGCGGTGCATGATGTCCCAAGTGGGGTATAGGCCTTTGGAATCTCCATACTTCCACTTATCCGCACTATCCGGGTTGTAGAGGGGAGCAAGCTTCTCAACACCAAAGGCACTTCCACCTTGGAAGTGAACACGGAAGTGAGTCTCATCAAACTCTTCCGGAGGAAAAGGGCCGAACTCTTGATAGTTGAGGGACTCGGCAATATCTTCCCAAGTGGCTTCAAACACCTTCTCTTTGGTCATCCACTTGATTCTTCTTGTGGTCTCATTGCCCATGTGCATGGTGGCTAAGAACTGAGCCACAATATCCTCATCATATTCTTGCTCTAGCTCCATGATGTGAAAGAGGTCAAATTCCTCACAGATTTCCAAAGCTTCACCAAAGTAGTTGGGCTTGGACCTCATGAACTCGACGTTGATGTGGTGTTGGACCACGGTGTTGTCCTTTGGTTTCTTCAAGAGGATTTCCCGGTAGCACTCTTCCTGGAAGGAGTTGTGGAAGAAAGGATTGTTTCCGCGAACGGATGGTATTTGATCCATACGATCAATCACATAGTAATCCACAGCTCGCTTTGCCACAAACTCGGGCTCACTGAGTTGACTAGCTGTCTTTGGGCGCTTGGGAATGGACTTTGATGATGCCGGGAACCTCCGGCGCTGCAATCCATCAAGGGCATCTTGGACTTCATCAGTGGAAGCGGTCTTTTGCTTCTTCCTACCCGCAACGGACTTGGTACGACCACTACCTGTGAATAGCATGAGGTGGAAAGCATATAGATGAGAATGCACAAATTTCATGAATTATGAACGAAGAACACGAGTGTACAAAATTCTAGGAAGAGTAAATCTAGAGGTAAAGTACCACATTTGGGTTTGAAGGTGCAACAATGAGTCGATGTAAAGCTTAAGACAAGCATTAGACCTAACTAGGGTTGCTCCAACAAATCTAAGATGGGAACTTTAAATCTAGCCTATAACTTTCCATGAAATTTCTACACAAGGTTCTTAATCCATAAAGAAGCATCTCTACCAACTCATTCACCACAAATCCGAAGAGGAAAGCACTAATATCATCTCTATCCATCAACTATATGAGAGAGAGGGATTTGGCTTACCGGAGCTCATGGTGAAGGATCGAGGAGGAGGAGAGAAGCTGGAGTCCTCCCGGAGCAAGGAGCACGAGGTCCTAGGCTGGGGAAGGGCTCTTCCCGGCAGTGGAGTGGCCGGCGGCGGCGGGGACGTGGAGGAGAAGGAGATGGGGTTGGGAAAAGTGAGGGGATGCCCTCTCAAATCGCCCAGCCCCGTGCCCTTAACGTCCAGATTTCCCGCGGCGGTAAGCGGTAGTACCGCCCCGGTTCTGTCGGGCGCCCGAGCGAAACTGCCGCTGCGCACGGTAGTACCGTTGGGGACAGCGGTAGTACCGCTTGGTGCGATGCAGCAGTAGTACCGTTAGGGTGACCGGTAGTACCGGCGCCTGGGAAAAAAGAGTTGTGGCTCAAAATGATGCCCACAATGCATTTTTCACGCCGGTTCCGACCATCCACTCAACCAAGATCATGAAACAAAGCATTTAGAGGGAGAAAGGCTTTAGGGAAGTGAGTTATGGCTTAGGATAGAAACTCAAACCGAGAGTGGTACTTCACACGCACTTGCAAAACGCATGAAACTCAAGAAGACCAAAATGAGTGTGTTTCCCACAAAACCAAGACGAAGCAAAAAAAATCCATGAAAATGTCATGAAATCCAACTCTTCTTACAAGGAGAAGAGGGCGGTGGCCGAGGCCACCATGTTGGAGCGTATGGCATGTCACCGCAAAGATATATCTTGGGTACATAACCAATACTCTTCATTTTAGCTCATTTAGACACAAGAATGAATATAGAGATAAAAGAACACTTGCTATCGGCATAATGGGGGGAGGGATAGTCCAATGGATTAGGACCGCACTCCCCCTATGTCCATGCCTACACCTAGATCAAATAGAGAGATAAGATAGAGGTGTGCATGCAAGGTGATCAACCCACGCTCCTCGAATCCACGATATTTAGCTCATGCCTCAAAAAAGTGAACCTCGCTTCATCAAATGGCTTTGTGAACATGTCGGCGAGTTGAATCTTCGTGGGAATATAACCAAGCTCAATGTCACCCCGGTTGATGTGATCTCGAATAAAATGATAACGAATCTCAATATGCTTCGTTCTTGAGTGCTCCACCGGGTTGTGACCAATCTTGATAGCACTTTCATTGTCACACAAAAGAGGCACTTTGTCACAAAGGACACCGTATTCCTTTAAAGTTTGCCTCATCCATAACAACTGAGTGCAAGCACTAGCGGCCGCCACATATTCGGCTTCAGTGGTGGATAGTGATATGCAATTTTGCTTCTTGGAGGACCAACTCACCAATGACTTCCCAAGGAATTGACATGCACCGGAGGTTGACTTCCTATCATCCTTGCAACCGGCCCAATCCGAATCCGTGTAACCGGCAAGAGAGAAGTTGGACCCCCTAGGATACCACAAACCAAACCTTGGGGTATAAACCAAATATCGGAAGATTCGATTCACCGCTATTAAGTGACTTTCTTTAGGAGCCGCTTGATACCTTGCACACACTCCTACACTTAACACAATATCGGGTCTAGATGCACAAAGATAAAGCAAAGAACCAATCATAGAGCGATAGAGTTTTTGATCGACATCTTTACCCTTTGGACTAAGTTCAAGATGGCATTTGGTGTCCATAGGAAACCTCTTCTCTTTTGCATCTTGCATCTTGAACCTCTTGAGCATATCTTGGATGTATTTGGCTTGAGAGATGAAAGTCCCTCCACTTAATTGCTTGATTTCAAAACCAAGAAAGAATTTCAACTCTCCCATCATGGACATCTCGAACCTATCCGTCATAAGCTTTGAAAATTCATCATTGAAAGCTTTGTTAGATGAGCCAAAGATAATATCATCAACATAAAGTTGACATATGAAAAGCTCCCCTTTTACCCTCTTTGTGAAGAGAGTGGGATCGATTTGCCCCACTTCAAAGCCACGGTCTAGCAATAGCTCTCTTAGATGCTCATACCAAGCACGAGGTGCTTGTTTGAGACCATAGAGGGCCTTATCAAGCTTGTAGACATGGTTTGGGAAGTGTGGATCCTCAAATCCCGGTGGTTGCTTTACATATACCAACTCCTTTAAGGGACCATTAAGAAATGCACTCTTCACATCCATTTGTTGCAACTTAAAATTATGATGTGATGCATAGGCAAGTAGGATACGGATGGACTCAGGACGAGCCACGGGAGCATAAGTCTCTCCAAAATCAATGCCTTCAACTTGAGAGTATCCTTGAGCTACCAATCTCGCCTTGTTCCTTACAACCATTCCATGCTCATCTTGCTTGTTCTTGAATATCCACTTGGTGCCAATAACATTGCGGCAATCTTTTGACTTCTCTACTAGATTCCATACTTTGTTGCGCTTGAAGTTGTTGAGTTCTTCATGCATGGCTTCCAACCAATCCGGATCTTCAAGAGCTTCAAACACCTTCTTTGGTTCAAACATAGAGATATGAGCTTGATGTTCACTAAAGCTTGCCAATTGACCTCTTGTGGAAACCTTACGAGATATATCACCAATGATGGCTTCAAGCTTGTGACACTTGATTTCCAAATTTCTCTTGACTCTTGCTTGACGGCGGGTTTCGATATCCCCATTGTTGCGTGGGATTTCGGCTTGATCACCTAGATCATTTGAGTCCCCGTCTTGACCGTCTTGATGAGCATTGCCATCTTGTTGCACCTTTTCAATGATGGGAGAAGATGGATGCTCTTGCTCTTGATCTTGACTAGGGTTGAGAATAGACGTTCTTGAATCTTGTGAGACCTCTTGGTCAACTTGAGGAGGAGCTTGTTCTTGTTCTTGGATAGGTGTCTCATTTGCTTCCATAGAGGGTGCCACTTCAACTTGTGATGATGGAATCTCCACTTGAGTGGAGCTTGTACTTCCTTGAGGAGGCTCATGATTAATCTCGATGGGGCGATGAAATCCAACACCCATTCTTTGTATTGCATCTTGAGGTTCCTCGTTATCTACATCACAAACATGAAATTGCGCCACTTGGGAGCCGTCATTCTCATCAAACCTCACACTACAAGATTCTACAACTCTCCCTAAGGATTTGTCATAGACTCTATAAGTGTGAGAGTTCGCACCATACCCAACAAGAACACCTTCTAAGGCTTTAACTTCAAACTTAGAAAGATGTACACCTTTGATTTTGTAGAAACACTTACAACCAAAGACTCGATAGTAGGAGATGTTGGGCTTGTTGCCGGTAAGCATTTCATATGGAGTTTCCTTCTTCCCGTTGCGAAAGAATAGCCGGTTGGAGGAGTGACACGCCGTGGAGATAGCTTCGGCCCACAAGAAGAGTGGAGACTTAAACTCCGCCAACATGGACCTAGCCATATCCATAAGAGTCCGGTTCTTCCTCTCGGCTACACCGTTTTGTTGAGGAGTATATGCGGCGGAGTATTGATGTCGAATTCCCTCGTCGCTAAGAAACTCATTTAGGGTGTAGTTCTTGAACTCGGAGCCATTGTCACTTCTAATGGCCAATATGGGAAGATTGTGTTGACGTTGAACTTCATTGGAGAAATCGATGATGGTTTGTTGAGTTTCATCCTTCGTCTTGAAGAAGAAAACCCAAGTGAATCTTGAATAGTCATCGACAATCACCAAACAATATTTCTTCCCACCAAGACTAGGTTGAGGTACGGCACCAAAAAGATCAACATGAAGAAGTTCCAATACCCTTGATGATGAGATGATGGTCTTGCTTGGATGGGAAGAATCATGCATCTTTCCTTCAACACAAGCCCTACAAAGACGATCTCTAGAAAAAGAAACATTCTCATTTAGTCCAAGAATGTGGCCACCCTTGTGGAGACTTTGCAAAGTTCTCATATTAATATGGGACAAGCGGCGATGCCACAACCACCCCACGTCGGCCTTTCCGAATAGGCATATTGCTTGAGTGTTGGTTGACCCCGAAAAGTCTACCACAAACAACTCATTTTCAACATACCCAACGAACATGACCTTTAGAGTCTTGCTCCTCAAGAGTACCACCATATCGAGAGTAAAGTGGACATCAAAGTTCATCTTATTAAGAGCACGAACGGACATAAGATTGTAACCTAGAGACTCAACAAGCATGACATTTACAAGGGTGATATCCCTTGCAACTACCACCTTGCCAAGACTCTTTACCTCGGCTTTGGACTTGTCACCATAAGAGACGGTTGAGTGATTTATATTTGGTCTCAACTCCGTCATGATCTCCTTGCTTCCGGTCATATGACTAGTGCATCCACTATCAACCACCCATTTAGATCCACCGGAAGCATAGTCCTACAAGAAATCATTTCTTGCATTTAGGTACCCATTTCTCAATGGGTCCCTTTCGGTTAGCAACAAGGGTCTTAGGAACCCAAATAGAATAATCAATGTAACCATCATAAGGACCAACATATTTTGCATAAACATCACCATAATAATCAACATAAAGAATGTAGTTGGGATTGTTATGCCCCGCAAAGTCACTCCGAGTGGTCTTGCCCCTAGTGGCATTACCACTCGCAATGTTAGTCTTAGCTTGTGCGGGCTTCGTCTTGTTCTCCTTGGTGTTGCTCACCTTCTTCTTTGCCTCGGCCACATACCCAAGACCTTCCTTTCCTTTGTGTGGTTTTAACTCAAACAAATAAGCAAAACCCTTATCGTTACCTTTAGGAATAGAGGTCTTAGCATGATCCACCTTCAACCTAGCATTTTCTTCAATGAAATTTTCATGAACACGAGGAAGAATGGTTATGCTAGTTGAGCAAGTTTTAGAGAGTTGAGTTTGGAGTTGCTCATGTGACTTAACAAGGATGGAGTGGGTCGTTTTCAAGACCTTGTGAGCTTTATCAAGCTTCTCCATATCCTCAAGAAGTATAGTATTCGCAACCCCAAGTTCAACTTTCTCCTTTTTAATCACTTTATATTTGGCAAAAACATGATCTCTATCCTTAATGATTTTACTAATGATTTCATCATTTTTAGCATCAAGAGACTCAATTCTTTCCTCTAGAGTGGTTCTATATTCACTTTCTTCATCAAGAGAGCTATTTAAGGATGCTATGGAAGCATTCAAAGAAGCAATGGTGATAGAATCCTCTCTCTCAATCTTACTCTTTTCTTGAAGAAGTTCTTCGACCGCACATAGTTGTCTCATGAGAGACTCAACATGTTCCTTGGCCTCACCTTGCAAGTTAGTCACAAAAGTATCGAAGGCAACCAGATCCTTCTTAATCTCAAGACTAGATTGATTATGTATAGTCTTAGGAGAAGGGTATGATACCTCGGTGACATGGGCCATGAGGCAACGAGCGGTGTTGATGGAGAGGTTCTCATTGGGGGATTCAAAGAGAGATGATGATGACGTGGAGACAATAGCTAATGCGGCTACCTCTTTGTTAGGTGCATCTTCATCCTCGGAATCACTTGTGGCATATTCCTCTTGTGCCACCAACACAATTCTCGGTGCCTTCTTGAAGAAAGGCTTTCTTGGTCTTGCGGGCTTCTTTTGAATCAACTTGGAGTGATCCTTTGGGATAAGCTTCCCACCATTTTGCTCACGGTTCTCATAAGGACACTCTCTTATGTAGTGGTTCTTGTCATGACAATTGTAGCATGTCTTTGTCCTTGAGGCAAGCTCTTTCTTGCCACTTGAGTTGTTATCTCGATCAACACGAGCTTTAGCACTAGCCGGGTCATTCCAAAACACTCTTGTGGCAAGTGCAATGTGGCCATTGAGGGCTTGCTCAAGATCATGTGGAGCAATGTTGCTAGGACAAGCTTTAACTTCGTCATTGGCATCTATGCAAGTCACCTTGGCCTTTAAGGCAAGAGAGGGACCTTGTCTCATTCCCATGGCCCTAGCACAGTTATCTTCGGCATTCTTGGTGGCAACCTTGGAGGCTTGGACTTCTTGCATAACTTCATGGGAAGACAATTGAAGGTAGTTGTATCTTCCTTGAATAGACTTCAACTCCATTGGCTCCGAAGGCAAGAGAGCATTCTCATACTTCCTCTTGACCCAAGCATCATCAACATGAGTTGCTCCCACATCATAAAAGGCTTTGGCAAGAGTCTTGAGTCTACCATACATCTCTTCATGGTTCTCGTTGTCAAGCATGTAGAAGCCTTCGGCAGCATTGCTCAAAGATTCAAATCTATTTCTCTTCATGCTTTCATTTTCAAGGAAGGCGCGCTCAAGACAATCCCAAGCTTCTTTGGCGGTGGTGGCATGTAGAACATGATGCTTGTCGTTGTCGCTCAAGGAGAGTTCAATCATGTGGAGAGCGGAAGCGTTTAGTTGCTTTTCGGCGAACTCTCTCTTGGTCATGTTGCTTGGATCCTCCACCATGTATCCTTCTTCAATAATCCTCCAAAGCTCGATGGAGGCACTGTTGACATGAGATTTCATTGAGCGTTGCCAACTAGCAAAAGCTAATGCATTAAGCTTAGGTGGGGGACCTAAAGGGTTTATGCGGGTAGTGATAATTGGATCGGGAGAGTACCATCCCCGAACGGCATGATACCCTTCCTTTTCCTCATGCGAATTGGGAGATGACTTAGGCTTATCATTGGCTTTCACCTCCTTCTCTTTTTGCTCTTTATTCTCCTTGGAACCACCCTCATCGGAGTTAGAAGCTTTTTCAAGCGGGATGATATCTGCGGGCTTGTTGTTAATGAGTTTATTGAGCAAGTCATGAAACTCGTTAAACTTAGCATCCATGGAAGATGGCAAAGTTGTTTCCAAAGCTTTGATATCGGCCATGGATGCCGCGGTGGCTTGGTCCTTTTTAAGGGACTCATTAGCCTCGGCAAGCCTTGCGGTCTCATCCTCACTTTGTGTCATACTTCTCTTAGGCGGTTAAACCCAACAAGAGAGCCTTGGCTCTGATACCAATTGAAAGGATCGGTATGACACCTGGAGGGGGGGGTGAATAGGTGCTAATTCAAATTTTAGTTCTTTTTCAAATTAGGCTTGACACAAAAGGTAAATTAACTAGATATGCAACTAAGGTGAATTACCTATATGACAAGCTAGCAACTAAGCAAGATATAATAAGGCAATAAATAAGGATAGAAGTAACCGAAGTGAAAGCACGAGACGACAAGGATGTATTCCCGAGTTCCTCCCTTAAATGGGAGTACGTCTCGTTGGAGAGGTGTGAACCAACACAATGGTTCAACGGCCACAAAGGCCTCACCCTAATCTCCGGTGAACCGCACCACAAAGGTTTGGTTCACTTTCCACTATCGGAATCCTTCGAGGCGGAATCCGGAGCCTTTACAACAACGATTCGGGGCACGACCCACAAAGGGCTTGGGGGCTCCCGAACAGCTACGATCTGTCACAAAGAAAATAGGTAAGTACAACAATGGGCTAGGTTTCCTAGTGGAAGCCCTAGCAAGTGTTCCCTCAAATGAATGAGGGGGAAATGAAGAACGGCTCGGTGAAGATGTAGATCGGGGCTTCCTCCTTCAATCCTCCAAAGATCAACGAGTTTGGGTGGGAGGATTGGGAGAGCTTGGAGCTCTTTGCTTTGCATCAATGGAGGTGAGAGAGTGTAGAAGCTCAAGTCTTCAAAGGTAGGTGAAGGGGTCCTTTTATAGCTCTTCCAAATCTGGCCGTTTAGAGCTGTAACTTACGCAGCGGTACTACCGCTGGTGAGGCCGGTAGTACCGATGGACCTTTGAATCCAGCCGTTGCCCGCTTCACGCGCTTCACTGTAAGTCCAAACTTCACGCAGCGGTACTACCGCTGGAGAGGCCGGTAGTACCGCTGGGGGCCGGTAGTACCGCTCCGGTACCGCTGGAGGTACCGCTAAGAGAAACAAAGGGGTGAAAACGGCGGTACCTCCGGCGGTACCGCCAGCGGTACCTCGACATCGAGCTGGCCTTCGAACCTGCAGAAAATAACACAGCGGTACTACCGCTGTGATGACCGGTAGTACCGCTGGACATCGGTAGTACCGCTCTGGTACCGCTGGGGGTACCGCACCGCGCAACAGAGCGCCGAAAACGGCGGTAGCTCGGGCGGTACCGCCAGCGGCAGCCAGGGCTCCGAGCAAAGCTTAGTCCAGTGCAGCGGTACTACCGCTACCTGGAGCAAGGCTTGCTGAAGAGCTTTTGCAGCGCCCGTTTCGATCGTTTCCTTTTTGCTAAGAACTTAGATACATCCTGCAAACTTTAATAGCCATGTTAGAACACATATTGTGTTGTCATTAGCACCAAAACAAGGGTCAATTAGAAGATGCTCTTTCAGGGTGGGAGAGAGGAACGGAGGAGGGGAAATGAGCTGTCCTTTTTGCAGAACAATATCTGATGTTTTTCATATTTTCAGATAGGTCCTTCGCTGTGTTAAAATGTGGATCGTGGAGCACCTTTCCTACCTGTGAGTGGCTTTTCTGTAAAGTAGACGCGGTGACCGGTGGAACCGGAGGTCACCGGCCAGCAACCGGGCGACGTGGCGCGCTGTGATTGGTGGAGAGGGCCGTGCTACGGTAGATTCCGTTTTGGTGTCTAGAAACTTGCGATCTGGGCCATCCGTTGCACAGATCGGACGGCTGAGGACTAAAGGGTGACGTGGATCTCATATGTTGAGCGCGGCTCATCACTGACCCGCCCACGTGATCCTTTTCTGCTAACTGGGTCAATCCATCCATATATATCATCCTATCCCTGTCACTCCTACATATGCCCAACCTTGTTTTTCTCTATTTTATTTTGAAGGAGTTTATTCTCTTTATATAGTCCGAAGTCCAAGCTTTACACTATTGTCTAACCTCAGCATATAGATTGATTCGATCCAATGCTACTAACAAAAGGAAAGATAGCGACTTGCAAGAGAACGAACAGCTAAGTACGTGGGTTTGTATCAAGCAAACAATGACGAGTTCTGAGAATGGAAGGCAACGGGAGAAATTATCTTAGCCAACCAAGATCCGTAAGAACAATGATATGCAGGAAGTCTAGGCACGTTCTCTTGATGTCTACGACAGTGTAGTGTTCATCCAGCCTCATTGACCGGCTACTGGCAACATGTAGGACGATTTGACAATCCAGTTTGTGGACAATAACTCTAGGTTACATCGAAAAAGAGATGTTCATTTTTTTAGAGAACAACATCCTTCTTGTTGTTGTAAGGATGTACTATGATGCAACTATGTTGGTGCTTCCAACACGCTGTTTTTAGCACATACTGTAGCACCCCCGAGAGCCAGGCTAGGCAAATCCCAGATATCCAACTGATATAATCCTAACCTCGATCTCGAGAGCTAACAGTTGAACATTCAGTAACACAACAATGACTCTACGACTCAAAACAATATTACACAAACTCTTAGCAGAGTGAAGATAAC
This sequence comes from Poa annua, assembly GCA_026929855.1. Lineage (NCBI taxonomy): Eukaryota > Viridiplantae > Streptophyta > Magnoliopsida > Poales > Poaceae > Poa > Poa annua. The sequence goes on from CM049427.1 coordinate 16,540,451, forward strand.
AAATATTACAAGCAGAGGTCACTGACCCAACAGTACATCAAACAACGAAAGCAAATTATGTTATGCTACATAACAAGAACCAAAAGGCCTAAGAGGCCATAACATAAGCGACGTCCCGCCCATCGATTCTAGGCTGCTGCCCGGGAACCCCGATCTACTCAACGATGTCCATGTAGAAACCAGCAGTGGAGTAGGAACCTTCACCTGTCCAAAAAGTGCGCAAGGCTGAGTACAGGAGGTACTCAACAAGACTTATTTAACCTATTATATATCTGCCCGTTCGAGGTCGCCTCCGCCGTGTTAGTGTCGGTTGTGGTTGTTAGGGCAACATGGTCGTCGACTCGTCTTGGGGGCGTGGCTTTGGGGCCGGTGTGGATGTCGGAGCGGCGGCTCCGGGTTTTTCTCCTTGCGTTGAGGTCGTCTCCGCCGTGTTGGTGTCGGTCATGGTTGTTAGGGTAACATGACCGTCGACTAGATTTTGGAGCGTGGCCTTGGGGCCGACGTGGTGTGTTGTGTTGTATGGTTTTCGGACGGTTTTCCGTATAAACCGTCCAATTTGTTCTTCTCCTTCTTTATCAATATAAAGGCAAAACTTTTGCCTCGTTTCAAAAAAAAATAGAGTATGAATGGAGTTTTTTGCATAAAGCCATCTTTATTTTCAAATCGAGGAAGGAGAGAATCTCGCATCAGTAGACTTTGAAAAATGGGGTAAAGGAACAACACCTCTGACTTCATCCTCCATCTTATGTAGCCACCGGAATGTTATCGTTTGCACCACCCACAAGAATCGCCCCCTCGCTAAACCCCAGGAAGTAATCCTAACGACCCTTTAGTTGTCAAGTTTTAGGATCATGTTAATGTTGTCTATGATCACCGAAATAAGGTACCAAGTCATCCGTAACCGTGGACACGACTTTCCGAAAAGATTTACCCTGCAGGGGGTGTAACTACCCACACGCGCCAACCAACCGATACGCCAGACATTAGCACTCTACCTGGGAATGCCGACAGGAGGGTTGGCCACAACCTTTCCCAATCTTCGCCTATGTCCATGAGCCACAGCAGTAGGTCAGACCGTCATCTCAGCGATCCCTAGTGTGGGTTGCCAGGGTCAAGATCAGAGCGTCACACTCTCCTGACCCGAGCCCTAATTTTTCTCCTCAAACCATTTTACCGCACACGCAAATGGAACACTCGAACTAGTGGCTTCACGTAGTAGGCTAGGCAAGTTGGATTCGAGGGGTTTCCGAGCCCCGTGTGGATGCACAAATGGTCTTGGTTCCGAACCCAGGAACTCAGTTCCTAATGTCGACGAGAACGAGACAACCCACCACAATCCCAATGTGCCCTCTCGTCCAAGTCTTTAGAGGTAAAATAAATAAATAATGTATACTCATTCCAGCCCAATCTTCTCAACTGGATGGACAAATGAATAACTAAGCATGTCTAAGCGGCAATGCAACACAAGTGACACTCTATACCTCGACCAAAACATATTTGAACCGTATGCATAACACAATAATCAAATACTTTGGAAATCTTATATCTGCACATATGAGGTTATTGATCTTCGGAGGCGTTGCAAACACTCTCGGGCTCGAATCCTACCGCGAAGAACCAAATACAGGAAAGGAATGACACAATCAATATAATATTGATGCAATGCACAATCACATGAATGACATGGCATTTGGGGATACTAAAATGCAAGCATCAAATTAAATGGGTATATAAGGCATTCCCATGATTAAAATTAGGGTTTATGAAGGTGAGACTAATAACATTATTTTCATTGTATTAAATATGTATGATTAAATTAGAACTGAGTAGATATTATTTTTCTAATCATTTTAATATAAAAATCATATTTTCTGAATTAAAATGAATTAGTTATGAATTTTCAAAGTTTAAATAATTTATTTCAAATTTATTTAATTAGCTTGGCCCCACATGTCATACTTTTAATCATTTCAGAAAATATTAATGGAAAATATTAAAATCCTGACATCATGGTCCCACATGTGAGTTAATTAAAAGAAAATACCGAAATGATTTAAATTTTCAGAAATAATAAAAGAAAAGGGCCGATGACGTCGGCATGACGTCATCAATGCCAAATCCTCCCTGCCGAGCACGAATTGCTCGTTCCTGGACGAATTGGAGCAATTCCTCCGCAGCAATTGGTAGAAGAGGCTTGGGCGGACCATACGGTGGCGGCGCCGCCCAGAAAACGTCACTGGAGACGCCATATGGCTCGCCGGAGCGGAGGCCGACGGCGGCGCACGGCGGCCGGGCGAACTAGAGGAAGAGGAAGAAGAAGGAGGGCACAAGGAGGACCACGGGGACGACCTGGGGCTCGTGGAGGCGTCGGGGAGGCGAGTTTGGAGATGGCCGGATTTCAAACTCAACAGCGACAGATCGATGGAAGAAATCGGTTGATTTTTGCAGGCTCCGGTCTTCTTGGCACGAACGACTGAAGGAGGGGGTGGAGAAGAACACGGCGATGCTCCTGAGCTGCTCGCCTGACTTAGAGGTGGCCGGAGACGGCAGCTATCTTCGGAAACCCGAGGCTAGGGTTCGGTGTTTTCGGAAAGAAATGGAGGAGGAGAAAGAAGCTAGGGTTTCCCTGGCGGCGGCGACAGGCTACTAGTAGGCCGGGGCACGTCGGCGCGGAGGCGGCGTCGGACGGCTGGGTGCGCGACACGGGCGCATGCTCCGTCGGAAGGAAGAAGACGGCTCCATTTTCTGGATAACCCCCTGCAGAATTTATTAATTGTTAGTTTTCTTCACAAACATGCCCCTGGTTGCTTATTTAAATACTTTGGGGCCTTTCTGCAAAGAGAAAAAATTGTAGAAAAAATACTAGGAGATTCAAAATTTCACAAGGAAGCCAATGGCAGTCTTGGATTTTGAAATTTTGGAATAATTTGAGTTCACCAAAAATAACAAGAGTTTAACCCTTTCTTTTAAAAGCAAGCATGTAAATTTTAAATGCAAATTCTTGATCAAATTAAATGAGATGCATGTAATGCTCAAAACATAACTTTTATTTTATTAAATAAACTTGGGATGTTACACATACTTCATTCTCGAACAATTGTCTATGATTATAAAATGTTAACTTTGATCAAAATTACTCTTAATTTTTAATTTATGTTAAACTCCCTCCGTTTTAAATATAAGCATTTCTATATTTTTTATGCACACATGCATCTATATATGTTTTAGTGCAAGGTTAGTGTGTAAAAAAATACTCCCTCCGTCTCAAAATAAGTGTCTCAAGTTTTTCAAAAAGTGATGTATCTAGATATGGTTTCATGTCTAGATACATAATCTTTACACTTATTTTGATCCGCTTACTTCCACCTCCGATGACGGCAACGTTGGCCGCGGCGGCGCTCATGGTTCCCGGCGGGGCGTCCTTGTCGGGGAAGGAGAAGGAAGTGCGGCGCGCGGCGGATTTTCTTTTCGTAGAGCATTTCGCGGTGTGATGGATGGAGGTTAACCGTTGCGTTGTGGACGTGGCGCCTTGTGGACCTTTCACATTTTTCTGGGCTCTCTTGTCAGGCCGGGCCGAGCACGTGAAATTGGCCCAGTCCACCCAAACAAATAATATGGCAACAGGTGACCCTTCAAAAAAAAAATATGGCAACAAGTGATAATTTTCCTTTGAAATGGTTGAGGCGATCCCTTGCAACGTGCTTGGCTACTTTACGCGTGCAAGTGTTCATTCGGTTTTCCAACAGAAAAACGATGAGAATGCGGGGGGAAAGATGAACATGGAACCCTCGCCGTCATCGTCGGCCTAACAGCATGTCTCCGACCCCATGGTCGGCGGCGCTACCGCGACCGTCTCGCCGTCCTACCCTTCTCGAATCTCCTCCTCCTTCTGTCGTCCCTTAACTATCGCTCTAACCACACCCTTCTTCTCTGGCTCTAGCGACCACGCACACCCACACGCCCAAGTTAGAGCTTCGGTTCGGCCTATCGCTGTCCAAATCGGTGGAGGTTTGGACACTGAGGAAGAAAGGGAGGAGGAAAAAAAGAAGGAAGTAACATGGGTGGGACCCACCGACGCTCGTCGCACTGCACACAGAGCGAGGAAGCCGTGCTGAGGGAAGCGCTGCGTCGGAGAATGAGAAGTTAGACTAAATTTATTTGTGATGAGTGTTAGTGTTTTTATCCATGTATAAGACCTGTAACACAAAATATACTCTTGAAAAAAAGTCTAGCGTAATTGCTCTCTTTTTTTCCTAGCAAAACACATATTTTTAATTAATTTATGACAAGAGTTACTCAGTCTAACCTAGATGCAATGACCATGTACCGGAATAATTCATCCATACTCTTAACTGGAAGTTCTAGGAAGGCGATTATGTAACTGGTCTTCTTATAGACCTCACATACAAACAAATTGGCTCATTCATACTCCTCTCACCGCATTATCCAGACATATGCAACGGAAAATATCTAAAATGGAATACAAAAACGCCCATAGAGTTTCTTCCGGTACCTCTAATTCCCGGACGAAAAAACTGGCATGGTTACAACCAGCGAGTTTTTAACTATTGCCAGAAAGGGAGAAGCAAGTGTATGATGTTTGTATGGAGAAACTTAACCGATGTTTGTTAGTTAAATAGTCGAGAAGAGATCAAGTAACTAGGTTGGTATAAAGAATAAAGATATCAGAGCCTCTTAATTTGGTAGCATCCATGAAGTTGGGCCATGTGGAGACGGCAACTTCACCAACTATTCTTCCTCATCATCTTTAGAGAGGGGAGTGAGAGCAGGGACGTCTTCAACTGTCAGTGTGTGACGCTGCAGAAACCCTGAAGTTGTGCCACATTACCTTAGCCGGCTGATAGATTCGAGGAACAAAGTGGAAGTTCGACCAACAAAGATGATTTCATGATCCTGTGTTGTAGTAAGTAAAGTTATTCCTGTGATTAGTGTGAACGAATGACAAATCTCAATAGTAACATGATCATTTCGACAAATCTAGAGTTGGCACTAGTTCTTTTGAAGATTTATGCAGAGCCCGGGTGTAAGTAAGTAAAGTTATTCCTGTGATTAGTGTGTGAACGAATGACAAATCTCAATAGTAACATGATCTCACTTCGACAAATCTAGAGTTGACACTAGTTCTTTTGAAGATTTATGCAGAGTCCGGGTGTAATGCTTAAAACTTTTAAGTAATAAAATATCTTTATCTAAAAAAAGTTCTTGTGAAGAACCAAGAAATGTTAGTCTAGAAGATAAGATTCATACGGAAGATAATGTTGACATGAACATAGATAATAAGAATGTGTGTGATCGTGAGCTCATATTTAATTCCTCTTCTACTTAACCTGTTGAACGGCAGTTGACCACCTAGAGGGGGGGGGGGGGAATAGGTGGTGTCTTTTTCAGTTTTAGGCTAGCGGAAAGTAAGTTGTCTAAAATTGCAACTAGGTGATACAAGTGATAAACAACAAAGAAACTAAGCAAGTACAAGAATTAAAGATGCGGTAAAGGAGAGTGGAACGAAACAAACGTAGGAACTCTAAAACCAAGATTTTATCCCGAGTTCCACCACATAGGTGTACGTCTCGTTTAAGAGGTGTGAGCTACCACAAAGGTTTGCTCAACGCCACAAAGGCCTCACCCTATTCTCCTGTGAATTCGACCACAAAGGTGCGAATCCACGCTTCCACTAAGGACTCCTTTAAGGGCGGAGAAGGTCCCGTACAAATTCGTGAGGCACACACCCACAACTAAATTGGGGGCTCCCACAAAGATCACAACAGGTCACTTCCACAAAGGAATCCACAAAGGATCAAAACACACAAGGTTGAACCTAGCTATCCACAAAGAAACCCTAGATTCGTTGCCCCTCAAGAAATAGAGGGGGGAAATCAAATCGCTTCGGTGGAGATGTAGATCGGTGGCTTCTCCCTCAGATCCCCAAGTATCAAAGGATTTGAGTGGCTAGATTGGGAGATCCGGGAGAAACGAGCTTCAACACCAATGGAGGAGAGAGAAAATCTGGAAGCTTAATCTTCTGGAGGTAGGTGGAGGGGTATTTATACCCCTCTCCAAAATATGTCCGTTGTACAGCCGCCAGCCCGGAAATTTCCGGGTTGAGGACCGGAGATCTCCGGACCCCGGAAATTTCCGGAGCAATTTCCGGATGTGCTTGAATCTGGATCAGTACTGGTTGGGCTTCTTGACTTAGTCGAAAATCCTCTGTCACTCGGAGATATCCGGATTGGGGCCCGGAAATCTCCGAGCGCCGGAAATCTCCGGGAGCATTTCCGGCTAAAACTGTTTTGGAGTCAGTACGCATTTTGAGTTCTGGACTTGGTCGAAATTCCTCTGTCACTCAGAGATTTCCGGACTGGGGCTCGGAAATCTCCGAGAGGATTTCGGGCTCAGTTTGAGTTGGAGTCAGTACGCATTTCAATTCAGACTTAGTGAAAAACTTGGATGGCTCGGAGATCTCCGGTCTGGGGACCGGAAATCTCCTGACTGAATTTCTGAAGAAAGACCAAGTGTAGTTGAATTGAAACTTAGGCAAAATAAGTGTTCCTCTTTATCAGTCTACGTGTAAAAGAACCTGCATGCTTCATCACAAACATTAGAATACCTTTTGTGTTGTCATTAGTCACCAAAATCTGGGAGTGCATAGAATGCACTTTCAATCTCCCCCTTTTTGGCGAATGATGACAACACAAAAAAGAGAACGGATTTGCAAAATATAGACGGAGCTCCCCCTAAGTGAGTGCACTAGTTAAGAATGTCTTTGGAATACAAAGTGCACATTACTTAGGATCAACACTCCCCTAGATTTTACAAAACACACAAGTACACAATAGAAGCAACAAACTTAGATAAAGAGTTATTACAATAGAGAATTTAACAGTACTTATGTCTCACACATATGACGAACAAAAACAGTCACGAAAAAGGGAGCACTGAAAGAAACAAAACGAAAAGAAAGAAGTGCTCCTAGCCCATGCAAATCCCGAAAGTCCTAGAGATACCTCTCCCCCTTTGGCATCAAGATACCAAAAAGGGAGGAGGTTCCACTAGCGTCCCATGACTCAAGAGTCGGAACCCTCGTCCTGATCATCATCCTCCTCCTCCTCAGTATCAGCATTCTCAAGATCACTGTCCTCTGGCACAGCATCATCCCAATCAAATGTGAGACCATCTGCATTCCAATCCTTGCAAGGAACCCGAGGCTTCAAAGGGTGCTTCGGAGCAGGCATCTTCATGTGAGCCATCATCGCTTCTTGGCGCTGCATAATGCGATGGTTCTGAGAGTAGATGGAGTAGTTCTCACTGTGAATGCAATAGTTCATGTTCATGATTTTCTCAATTGCTCGCACTACCTAGGGGCGACTCTTCTTGGCAGCTTTCTTGATGTTGGGATTGGAGGGAACCCGAGATGGACCACCAAAAATGTCATCCTCGTTGATCTCATGCATGGTGGCTTGTCGTTGGACCAAGTGAGCAGATTTCTGGACAAGCAGAGCTGGCTTGTGAGGCTGAGTAGCAAAGGCTACATCAAAGTCATCACCGTCTTGCTCAGAAAGCTTGTAGAGCCTCTTGATGAGAACATTATATAAGGAGCATATGGAGGAACTTTCCTCTCAAAAACTGCTAGTGACATCTCTTGGAAAATAAAGTCCATGACATCCACCTTATAGGCCTCCTGCTCAACCGCATACTCCCCAAGATAGGCATCATGAGCCTTGGCCATCAAGTTTACTAGAGCCCCGGCAATATTATCTGCATTGCCGGCAATGGGAGCAATGGTCCAACTGAACATGCGAAGCAGAATATCATAAGTGGGGAGGAGGCCATTCTGAGAGCCAATCTTCCCTCCAAGCTGGTAAAGATCAGTCATGACGTGTTTGTTGTAAGACATGCCATGGACATGCATGCGGGCGCCAGCTGCAGTAGAAAGACCATGGAAAGGACAACCAAGAATCTGAGCAAACTCTCTGAAAGAAGAAGTCAAGCGCTGCCTGCCAGACATACAGGTCATCCCAATATCCTCTGAGGAGTCAAACACCCGAGTGGCATAGAACTGATGGATAAGAGAGACGCTGTAGTTGCACTGAGTTCTCATCAATTGCTCCAAACCCAGAAGTCCACAAACCTTCACAGCACCACCAAAATAATCGGCCTTCTTCATTAATTTGTCAAAGTCAATCCACTTCATGGGGCAGATTGGCTTGTCAATAGAGAACTTCTGATAGACTTCCCTGTAGATCCATGCCATCTCAGTGCAAAAGTATGTGGGATCATCAGACTCCCCATTATAGGAGAGGTCACTTCGCCACTTGCGAAAACTGCCTTTGTTGAAGTCTTCAAGATGGAGCTCGGTCCTCTTCTTCTTGTTAGCACCAATAGGTTTCCTGAGGATGGCTGAGGTCTCAGTTTGTGAGTTGTCTTCACTTGAGGACCCACTGGGAGGGCGTGAGTGAACTGGTTTGGCTCTTCCGCGAATAGAAATTTTCTTGAAGTGGCCACGAGGGTTGGAACCTGCAAATACACAGCATAGAGAGGATGGAAAGCATATGGGGTAAGCACTCATGTCCGAGATTGAAAATGGAACATACTAGAAAAGTTTTGACAAACAAAGTTTCTGGACTTAGCTGTTTTGATTCTGAGCAGGCCAGAGATTTCCGGGTCTGACTCAGAGATCTCCGGGGTTCGGAGATTTCCGGGTCTGACTCGGAGATTTCCGGTATGCGCGAAATTTTGACAGATTTGAACAAAATCTATGGATGAAAAACATATCTGTGCATGTGGAAGGTAGAACATGCCTAGGGGAGCAATTCTACCAAAGGAAACAAACAACAACCTCCTAAATCGGCTAGGTTAAACGAAAACAAGTTTCGTCCTAGATTTGAAATAAGAGGAGTTACCGGAAGACATTGCGAAAAGCGTGCGGATGGAAACGAAGCCCTTGACGAGGAGAAGCAAATCCCCGAAGCGCGCAAGAAACCCTCGAACGATCCACCCGCAGCAAGGAATGGAAGATATGGAGATTTTCGGAGGAGAGAGAGGATTAGGGCACGGGGTGGAAGAACTGGCCGAACCGGCCGGTCCACCCGTGCCCTTATATAGGCAGGAAAAATTTGAACCGGAAATTTCCGGACTGAAGCTCGGAGATCTCCAGGTGCCGGAGATTTCCGGGGCTATTTCCGGATAGGACTTAGCCCTGGAAACATTTTGGCACGCTCGGAGATTTCCGGACATCGGACCGGAGATTTCCAAACCCCGGAGATTTCCGGCTCTAATTCCGATTCAGCTTCGCCTGAGGTCAGTGCCGAAATTGAAAAAGGACTTAGGTGCTGAAAATCGCAGGGCCCGGAGATTTCCGAGTCTAGGCCCGGAAATGTCCGGACACCGGAAATTTCCGGGACTATTTCCGATCAATAATCATCACATGTCAGTGCTGATTTTTGAATGGACTTAGTCTCGAAATTCTCTGGTGGCCCGAGGATTTCCGAGTAAGGCTCGGAGATTTCCGTTCAAACCCAAAAACTCCAGGAACAAGAAACCAAAAGGGGACATGAGTGGGGAAAAGCATGTTAAAGGATAGTGAAAGGCTTAGGATAGACACTCAAACTGAATAAAGAAGACACACTCAAGTTGCAAGAACCATACAACACAAGAGAAGACCAACAAGAGTGTGTTTTCCCAAAAGAACCAAAGACAATGCAAGTGAGAATCATAAATAAAACCAAATAGAATCCAAAGAAAAAGAGTGTTGGTGGCCGAGGCCACCGTGTGTGAGTTGTAGCATGGTACCGCGAAGATATATCTTGGGTCCATAACTACATCTCAACATTGAAGCTCACAAATTAGATTTAATTTGAAGTTTTAGCAATGATATGTCACTATATGCATAATAGGGGAAAACACTCCCCCTAAGTCCATGCGTACCTCTAGGTCTTATAAAGCCTTAAACGTTGGAGTGTGTGAACGGAGTTCAAGCCAAGGCCCGAGAATCTATGATATTGAGCTCATTCCTCAAGTAGCAAAAGCGGGCTTCATCAAGGGGCTTCGTGAAGATATCCGCCAATTGATCCCTTGTACCAACATATGATAGATCAATATCTCCTCGTGCCACGTGATCGCGGATGAAGTGATGACGAATCTCAATGTGCTTGGTCCTTGAATGTTGCACCGGATTGTAAGCAATTTTGATGGCACTCTCATTATCACATAAAAGCGGCACTTTGTCCAAGAGGACACCAAAATCCTTTAAAGTTTGCCGCATCCAAAGAAGTTGGGTACACCCGCTTGCTGCGGTGACGTACTCGGCCTCCGCTGTGGATAATGAGATGCAATTTTGTTTCTTCAAGGACCAACTCACCAAAGATCTTCCAAGAAATTGACAAGTACCGGATGTGGACTTCCTATCATCAATGTCGCCCGCCCCATCGGAGTCGGTGCATCCACAAAGAGACAAGGTGCCATCTTTGGGATACCGCAACCCAAAGCAAGGGGTATGAACCAAATATTTAAAGATTCTCTTCGCGGCCATCAAATGACTTTCCTTAGGCGCGGCTTGATAACGGGCACACACTCCAACGCTTAAAACGATATCGGGCCTAGAAGCACACAAATAAAGAAGAGACCCAATCATAGAACGATACTCCTTTTGGTCTACCTCTTTACCGTCGGGGTTGAGTTGGAGGTGGCACTTGGTTTGCATAGGAGTCGTCAGACCGTTAAGTCCAAGCAATTTGAATTTCTTGATCATATCTTGAATATACTTGGCTTGACAAATGAAAGTCCCTTCCCTCAATTTCTTTATCTCAAAGCCAAGAAAGAACTTGAGTTCACCCATCATGGACATCTCGAACTTGTCGGTCATTAGCTTGGAAAACTCATCATTGAACACACGGTTAGTAGAACCGAAGATAATGTCATCGACATATAATTGACAAATGAAGAGTTCACCATTAACCTTTTTAGTGAAAAGAGTGGGATCGATTACCCCAACCTCAAATCCACGGTCTACCAAGAACTCTCTCAAGTGCTCGTACCATGCACGGGGGGCTTGTTTAAGGCCATAGAGAGCTTTGTCCAAGACATAGACGCGGTGAGAATGGTTAGGGTTTTCAAAACCCGGGGGTTGTTTAACATAAACAAGTTCTTGCAATGGACCATTAAGAAAAGCAGATTTTACATCCATTTGTTGCAATTTGAAACCATGGTGAGAAGCAAAAGCGATGAGAATACGTATCGATTCGAGTCTTGCGACCGGCGCGAAAGTTTCTCCAAAATCGATGCCTTCGACTTGAGAAAAACCTTGAGCCACCAACTGCGCCTTGTTCCTCACAACGATACCATGTTCATCTTGCTTGTTCTTGAATATCCACTTAGTGCCAATAACGTTGCGGCAATCTTTAGGCTTCTCAACTAGATGCCACACTTTGTTGCGCTCGAAGTTGTTAAGTTCTTCATGCATAGCCCCTAGCCAATCGGGATCTTCAAGAGCATCAAAGACTTTCTTGGGCTCGACCATGGAAATGTGTGCTTGATGCTCACTAAAGTGAGCTAATTGACTTCGTGTGGAGACCCTTGCTCGAATATCACCAATGACCTTGTCGAGAGATAATGCTCTAAGTTCCAAAGACTTTGCAAAGCGAGCTTGACGACGAGTTTCAATTGCCGCCCTTGTGGTGGGGACAATTTCTTGACCATCTTGAGCCTTTGGATCCTCGTCTTGACCTTCTTGAGGGCCTTGATCATCATGAGAAGTCTCTTCATGAGGTGGAGAAGGATGATCTTGCCCTTGAGTAGAACTTGGAGAAGTGGAGTTGGCTTCGATAATCTTGGTGGAGGAGGCATGATCTTTTTGTTGATGAAGATCTTGTTGAGATTCATCATGAGCTTCATCTTGAGAAGAAATAGCATGACCTTGTTGAGGAGGATCTTGAGATTGTTCTTCAAGGGAATCATCATTGGCTATGGGTGAGCCACCTTGTGGTTCTTGTGATGGTGAGGTCTCCTTGATGGGAGAACTTGAGTCATCTTGAACAACTTCTTAATGGACTTCAATGGGGCGTAGAAAGCCCACCCCTATCTTCTTAATGGCATCACTTGCTCCACTTGGGAGCCATCATTTTCATCGAATTCCACACTACAAGACTCTATGATAATCCGGGAGGATTTATCAAAGATTCTATAAGTGTGGGACTCGCTACCATATCCAACAAAAATCCCCTCAAGAGATTTAGAGTGGAACTTACCCAACCGGACACCCTTGACGAGATAATAGCACTTACATCCAAACACTCGAAAGTAGCCAATGTTGGGTTTATTGCCGGTGAGGATCTCATATGGAGTCTTCTTCAATCCCTTGCGGAAGTAGAGGCGATTTGATGAGTGACATGCGGTGGAAATAGCCTCCGCCCAAAAGTTGATGGGAGACTTGAACTCCGCCAACATAGATCTCGCCATGTCGATAAGAGTCCAGTTCTTCCTTTCGGCAACGCCATTTAGTTGAGGAGTGTAAGCAGCGGAATATTGATGACGAATGCCTTCTTCACTAAGAAAGTCGTTAAGAGTGTAGTTCTTGAATTCCGACCCATTGTCACTTCGAACAACCAAAATGGGAAGGTCATGTTGGCGTTGAACTTCCTTTGAGAAGTCGATGAAGACTTGTTGAGTTTCATCCTTGGTCTTGAAGAAATAGACCCAAGTATACCTTGAATAGTCATCAACAATCACGAGGCAATATTTCTTGCCACCAAGACTTATCTCCGGAATTGGTCCAAATAGATCAACATGAAGGAGCTCCAAAATCCGGGACGACGATATGATGGTCTTGCTTGGATGAGGAATATCATGCATCTTGCTGTAGCGTAGCTGCACTTAAAATAAGGCAGATACCTGTGTATAGTGCAAATCCCTGGATCGATTCATTTGCACACACAGTTTACGATGTAATATCACAACAAAGCATCAATTCTATTACATCGATGATCCAGAATTACAAAATATTCGATACAAGTTGCATAGCATAAAGCTAGCATTGACAAAGTACACAGCAGAAATACAATAGCAGTGAGTCTCTATAACTTTCATGCTGCCACAGGCGAAAACATGTTGGTTGTAGACTCGAAACCTTTAAACGAAACCTCACTCGTCATCTGAACAATCTGCAATAAGAAAAATATTGCAACAACGTGGGTCAGATTCCATTAAAAATGGAGTCTGGCAAGTGACACTATGGTGGACACTTATGGAATAACTCTAAAGCCTATATGCATATTTGGCTGGTGGAGTTCAAGGCTAATTTGCATAAAGCCAATTTTTCCTACTCTTTTGAAATCACTTTTCTTCTATTCGAGACATCCGTGGCATGAAATCCACTGTCTCAATCTACCCTTGTTCACCCATCAAGTTTTATTTCTGAAGTTGGAATGGTGGAATCCTCCGTTGACGTCCTTGATCGGCTGCTCAAAATTGTCCGTAACCGGGGACATGGCTAAGTACTTAGTTTTACACTCTGCAGAGGTTGTGCACTTTCACCATTGTACCCATTCAACCCAAGGTATCCTTTACACACCATTTGTGATAAGGAAAGGAGAGAATGAGACGAGATCTTTCAGAAGCATTTTCCCTCCCCATTCTGGCTTGACCCGTTCCACCTAACATCCTCCTACATCTGCTTGTCAAGCCGGAGAGAGTCCACGCAACATAATCGATCAAGCCAGAGCCCATATGGCAATGGCTGCACTGGAAGCAATCGTCACTTGGAGTTCCTTCAGATTCCTCTGTTCCTGGGTGGCCGTTCTCAAGTGTACATACTCTAGGAACCATAGAAATGGACCTAAGTAGCCACTCAACATAAACCATCCGACCAATTACCACCCAGGTATTTCATTCTTAACTTAGTAGAATTTAGATTTTCACAAAACAACATTTTGCATAGCAACAATAATTCTACTAAGTATTGCATAGGAACCTAGACACAGGTATAAGGGATTCTACACAGGTTTATGTAGCACCCCAACTTTTATTAAAGTTGGAACACCTGTGTTATGTGCTAGTCCGTGGATCACTGCCAGCACCACAGTACAAAATATAAAGTATCATTGCATAAGCATTAAATTACTACAACGGGATCCAAAATAATAGCCAAAAATGGCTTTATTACAAATTGCATAGCCATGAAGGCTAGCTAAAGTTCAGAGTTCATAGCGAAAGCAAAAATATCATTGAGCCTCATCTTCAAGCATGCGCCACAGGCAGTCATGTTGGGTGTAGACTCGAGCCAATCAATCAGCGTCAGAATTTCCTGCACATTGGAATATGCAGGCCCCGAAGGAGGTCAATACAATGATGTATTGGCAAGTGACTATGGTGGATAAATATACTGGCAAGTCTAACATCTATATGCATATTTGGCTTGGTGGGGTTGAAGGCTATTTGCAGAAAGCAAGTTTTCTCCTATCATTTTGCAAAACACTTTTATTTCTCGAAGACTTGGCACCGTGGGACAAAGCCCGAGTGCTCCAACAATTCTTTACTTAGTCAAATTTTACTTTATGAAAACAGTGTTGAGATTCTTCTGCCCTTCCTTGTCCAGTTGCTCGAAGTAGTCCATTTCCGGGGACACGGCTGAGATCTCAGATTGTCGACTCTGCAGAGGTTGTGCACTTTCACCTTTAGACTCAATTTGTCCGGGAAATCCTATACACACGGAGTGTATTATGGAAAGGAGAGAATTGAGACAAGAACTTTCAGAAGAAGAATGCAACCATACTAGCAAGACCCGTTCCACCTATCATCTCTACATCTGCTTGTCAAGCTGACAGGTTGCACTCCCACAACTTAATCATTCTAGACAGAGCCCATTGTCAAAAGGTTGCACGGGAAGCTTCTAAACTTGGAGGGACTTGGTAATCTCTTCGTTCCTGGGTGGCCGTCCACAAGTGTACTTCGGGGTAACAACCACCATACCCATGGCCCTAGGTAGAATAGACATTCATCCTAGGCGAAGACAACCACAAGCATAGTCCCAAAAGCCACTCAACATAAACCATAACAACCAATTCCACCCAGAAGTGCATTTTAGATTTTAACACTTAGAAACATTTCCATAACATAGCAACATTTTTATAGCATGACTAAGCAACTAATAAAAATCTTTTCATGGCTGCTTAGGGTAAGGGTGGCTACATACTACTAGGATATTTGTAGAAATACCAACTAGTTTATAAAATAGATCAAAATCCCTATCATGCACACTACTCAAAAACATACTACTTATGCATATAGAAAATATGGGAATTTGTATGAATGTCACTTGCCTTGGTAACAGGAGGAACAAGCACAGCAAGAATAACAATCACAAGCAAGTCCTTCCTCTTCTTCACAATCTAGCACAACAATAAATAACATCAACACCATATCATCACAGCACTAAAACAAAATCATGTATGCATGAATGATATGCTATGATGATTAGACATACTTATTAATAATTCTTATTTTCTGTCATTAATAATTGAATTATAGTGTCTAGTTATTTCTTATTTTATTTATTAAGTAATTTGAAATGATATAGTAAAATTTTGATTTCCATAATTACAACTTTTATAGTTTTTATGACATCTTTAATTTGGACATTTATTAATATTGCTGGACAGAGGGAAATTATACAATCTTAAAACAATTACATTTATTTCTAAATAATTTTTGTTATTTAAGTTATTATTTTAATGGCCGAAATACTCCTCTGATAATTATTCAATTTACAATTTGTCAATGGGAAAAACAAATGATGTAGAATTAAACTAAATGAGCAGAGCTTTCCAATGACATAAAGTTTACTAAATTTGGACTTACAGATCAAAAGTTATGAATTTTGCAAGTTTTATCTATTTTCTGTTTTATTTATATAATTTCCTGCGAAAAAGAAATAAACTGGGCTACGTGGCGCAATCCTATTGGTCGATACCGCTTCGGCGCGGATCGGCTGCGAGAGCCGTCCGATCTAAATTAAAATGGACGCGCGAGATCTAATCGATCTAGATCCATTGGATCTAGATCTAACGGTCCACGGTGCGTTGACCAAAAACGGGCGGCGCGGTCACCGGAGACGTGCGGTGCGCGGCGGAGCCATGGCCGGCGTTCACGCCCGTGGTGTGCTACGACGCTAAGAGGAAAACGGAGCTCACCAGGAGATGCGCGACGTCGTGGGGAGGGCGATGGCGCGGTGATGAAGACCGGAACGTCCTCGTCTTCCCGGAAGAGCTCGCCGGAGTTGCGCACGGCGTCGGTTTCTCTCGGTCGTGGACGGAGGTGAGGTTTCGCTGCAAAAACAAACGCTCCACCATGTCAACTCGATGCGTACGGCTCACAGGGAGCGAGGGGAGGTGGAATGGAGGTCCGAGGTGGCCGGAGTTGCTCGGACGGTGAAGTTCTTACCGACGGCGACGGCGGGATGGCGCGAGCTCGTGCGGGCAGCCTATGGGCTCTCGGGAGGTGAGGTTTGGGGCAATCGGACGAGAGCGAGGAGGGCTATTAGTAGGGGGTGGAGGCGAGGTAAGGGGAGTAGTAATTCGCTCGTAATCGTGCGAATCAAATCTGCCGTTTCCGGTCGGGGTCGTGGCGTGATTTGGGGAAGAACGTTGGCGTGAGGGTGATGACAAGTGGGTCCCACCTGTCAGCGTCTGCTGGCGGGCGCGCGGGGCGCTGGGCCGCTGGCGGGCTGCTCGGCTACGCGCGCGCGGTAGATAGTCACGGGCCACGGCCCACTTGCTCCGAAATTCAAATAATTTTATTTAAATCCTTTTCTGTTTTTAAATACTGATTTCAAATATGATTTTTAAACTTATTCAAAACATTTCAGAAAAATTCATAAAATATGTTTTGGAAAGGTTATTAAAAATGGAACTTTTTAACATTATTCTTGTCCATATATAAATTGGAAAAAATTTATTTATTAATGGAGTTTTAAATAAACACTTTGTGGAAATTTGTAGATTATTTATATTTAGATTTGAAGTTTTATTTAATATTTTTGTGAGGTATTCTTATGCTCAATGATGCATGATGCTTAAATGCAAGTTTTAAATTTTTGCAAAATTTGGGATGTTACAGACTAACCCCCTTAAGAGGAAGCTCGCCCTCGAGCTTCGGAAGGATTAGTAAATAGGTGTGGATGGTCTTCTCGGAGGTCGTCCTCTCGTTCCCAAGTGGCTTCTTCCTCAGTGTGATGGTTCCATTGGACTTTACAAAACTTGAGGGTTTTGGTACGGGTGACTCTTTCTGCGGTCTGCAATATCTTGATAGGTTTCTCCTCGTAGGTCAAGTCACTTTCCAATTGTACTTCTTCGAGGTGTACAGTATCCTTTAAAGGAACTCCCATCATTTCGGGGTGACATTTCTTCAGTTGACTGACATGGAACACATTATGAACCGCAGATAGAGCTTCTGGTAGTTCTAACTCATATGCCACCTCACCCTTACGAGATAGAATTTTAAAAGGTCCAATAAACCGAGGTGCTAATTTTCCTTTAATTCCAAACCTCTTCACACCCCTGAGTGGCGACACTCTAAGATAGGTTCTATCACCCACCTCGTAGGCGACTTCCCTACGTTTAGAATCCGCATAGCTTTTCTGGCGGGACTGTGCTACCTTCAATCTATCCTTAATCAATCTGACTTTCTCTTCAGCCTCTTGGATTATATCAGGTCCAAAGAAACTTCGTTCTCCTACACCACTCCACAATAATGGGGTTGTGCATTTCTTCCCATATAATGCCTCAAATGGGGCCATCTCGATGCTAGCTTGATAACTGTTATTGTAAGAGAACTCGGCATAAGGTAGGTTGTCATCCCAACTAGACC
Source organism: Poa annua (assembly GCA_026929855.1). Lineage (NCBI taxonomy): Eukaryota > Viridiplantae > Streptophyta > Magnoliopsida > Poales > Poaceae > Poa > Poa annua. The sequence goes on from CM049427.1 coordinate 16,558,325, forward strand.
CATAATCGAGCGCGCATGCTCTTAACATATCTTCTAGAATCTGGTTTACTCTTTCGGTCTGACCATCCGTTTGCGGGTGAAATGCTGTACTGAACTCCAATCTAGTTCCCAGTGACTCATGCAACTGCTTCCAAAAATGGGATGTGAACTGGGTCCCTCTATCGGACACGATACTCTTGGGGACGCCGTGTAAACACACAATCCTCTTCATGTAAATATCAGCTAGCTTTGCGCTGGTATAGGTGGTCTTCACGGGTATAAAGTGAGCTATTTTGGTTAAGCGACAAACAATAACCCAAATAGAATCATACCCTGACCTGGTCCTTGGTAACCCGGTGATGAAATCCATCCCAATAGAATCCCACTTCCAGTCCGGTACCTTCAAAGGTTGCAAAAGTCCTGCTGGTTTTTGGTGCTCAGCCTTTACTCGACTGCATACATCGCATTTAGCTATATATTCTGCTATTTCTCTTTTCAGATTGTTCCACCAAAATCTTTCCTTCACATCCATATACATTTTAGTATTTCCTGGATGGATGGAGTAAGGTGTTTCATGGGCTTCTTGTAGAATTAACTTCCTAATATCAGGATCATTTGCTACACATACACGTTTTTCAAACCACAAGGTTCCTTGATCATCTTCATGAAATCCCTTGGCTTTTCCTGCTCTCAAATTGGCTTTGATTTCTTCAATATCTTTGTCTCCCTTCTGAGCTTTACGTATATTGTCCATCAAATTTGGTTGCACTACCAACGAAGCTACAAAACCTTCTGGTACCACTTCCAATCGAAGATCCTTGAATGCCTTGCATAAATCCTCAGGTATTTCTCCTGCCGTGAGGCCATTCAAGCAAACCTTACGACTTAGGGCATCAGCTACTACATTAGCCTTTCCAGGATGATATTGAAGACTTAGGTCATAATCCTTGATAAGTTCTAACCATCTTCTCTGCCTCATGTTCAATTCTTTCTGTGTGAAAATGTACTTCAAACTTTTGTGGTCAGTGAACACTTCACATCTCTTTCCCATTAGGTAGGGTCTCCAAGTTTTTAGGGCATGTACTACTGAGGCTAACTCGAGATCATGAGTGGGGTAATTTGTTTCATGCTTCTTGAGCTGTCTAGAGGCATAAGATGCCACTCTGCCTTCTTGCATCAGCACACTTCCCAGGCCTTGGCGTGAAGCATCACAGTATACTTGAAATTCTTTCTCTAAATCAGGTAAACACAGAACTGGGGCTGAAACTAGTCGCTTCTTTAATTCCTGAAAACTGGCTTCGCACATGTCTGTCCATTCAAATTTCTTCTCCTTCTTTAGCAATTCGGTCAGTGCCTTGGCGATTTTGGAGAAGTTTTCTATAAACCTTCGGTAGTAACCTGCTAGACCAAGAAAGCTTCGTAATTCTCCAACATTCTTTGGTGGTTCCCAATTGGTTACAGCTGAGACCTTTTCAGGGTCCACTGCTATACCCTCCTTGGATACTATGTGTCCAAGAAATGCGACCTGTTCCAACCAAAATTCACACTTGCTGAATTTGGCATATAACTTATGTTCACGTAGTCTCTGCAATACTAGGCGCAAATGCTCTTCATGATCCTTGTGACTCTCGGAGTAGATCAGAATGTCATCTATGAACACTACCACAAACTTGTCCAGAAAATCCATGAACACTTTATTCATCATATTCATGAAATAAGCTGGAGCATTGGTTAAACCAAACGTCATTACGGTATACTCATAAGAGCCATATCTTGTAACAAACGCTGTTCTTGGTATATCCATCTCTCTAACTTTCATTTGGAGATATCCTGATCGAAGATCAATCTTGGAGAACACACATGCACCTTTCAATTGATCAAATAATTCATTTATCTTGGGTAACGGATACTTGTTCTTGATGGTGTGTTCATTTATATCCCTATAGTCCGTGACTAATCTCTGGGTTTGATCTTTCTTTTTGACAAAAAGGACTGGCGCTCCCCAGGGCGAAGAACTTGGACGAATAAATCCTTTCAAAAGGTGTTCCTCCAGTTGCTTCTTGAGTTCTTTCAGTTCATCGACGGCCATTGGGTAAGGTCTCTTGGCTATTGGTCCGGTACCCGGTTTTAATTCAATGAGAAATTCCACATCTCTATCAGGTGGCATTCCCGGTAATTCTTCTGGGAATACATCTGGGTACTCTTGGACAATCAGCACATCACCAAGGCTAACCCCCTTAAGAGAATTTAGCCTAACTTTCTTAAGTTCGAAAGTTGATCTGAATTTAATCTTTTGTTTTTCTGGGGTGGTGAGGGTGATAGCTCTGTTTGCACAGTCTATGATTCCTTCGAAACGGGTCATCCAATCCATTCCGATAATAACATCCAAACCTTGGGTTTCTAGGATGACTAAGTCTGCTGGAAAAAGATATTTTCCAATCCTTAATTCTAACTGTCTACAACCTGAATTTACTATCATCTCACCCCCAGGTGAACTTACTCTAATAGGTTTTCCTAAGCTTTCCTCGGCTAGCCCATGTTTGTTTACAAAAGCTCTTGATATGAATGAATGCGATGCTCCAGTATCAAATAAGACCAATGCTGGAAAAGAGTTGAGCAGGAACTTACCAATCACCGTGTCAGGTTCATCATGAACTTCTTCCACGTTGAGGTGATTTACTTGCCCCTTCTGGAAAGGATTGGGCTTGGGATTTTCATCGGCCTTTCTCTCTGGGCAATCAGTAGCATAGTGCCCCGTCTTCTTGCACTTGAAGCAAGTCACATTAGACAGGTCCTTCTTCCCTTCAGTGTTAGGACGAGGATTACCATTCCCATGATTATGGCCATGGTTATGGTTTCCTTTGAACCCACCATTATTTCCTTTATATCCTCCATTGTGGTTATGACCATGATACTTTTGGCCACTACCATTGTTAGAGTAGTTCCAGGGTTTATGGCCACTGACTTCTGAGGTGTGTGGTTTCTTGTGAGTCACTTCAGTGTTACCCTTACTTGCACCAAACTTCCTCTTCCTAGTCTCTTCCTTTCTGATGTTATTGTCCAGGGTGATTGCTTGATCTAGCAAAATCTGATAGTTAGGAGCATATGCCACAGACAAAGGTATCTTTAGTTCTCCCCGAAGTCCATTTAGGAATTTGTCCTTCCTTTTCGCGTCTGTGTCAATGTCTTCTAGTGCGTACCTTGATAGCGTGCAAAAGTCATCTATATACTCCTTCAGAGTTCTACCTCCCTGTCTCAAGCTACGAAACTCCTCTTTCTTCAGGTTCATTATGCCAGAGGAGATGTGAGCATTGCGGAAACCATCCTTGAATGCATCCCAAGTCATGCCATCCAAGGGATGGGTCACTTGATAGGTCTCCCACCACATGGCCGCAGGTCCTTCCAATAGGTGAGCAGTGAACCTCACCTTTTCTGCCTCAGAACACTCACAGGTTACTAAGTCCTTGTTGACGGAACGGAGCCAGTCTTCCGCCACTATGGGTTCAGTAGCAGAGGAGAACTTATTAGGCCTAAGCCTAAGAAACCTTGCAAGTCTGTCCACCGGAGGTGGGGGTGGTGGTGGATGGTTGTTGTTGTTGTTGTTGTTGTTGTTGTTGGTTGCTGCAATGAACTGGGTCATCATGGTCATCAGTTGGGCTTGAGCTGCCATCAGCTGTTGCATAGTTTCACTATTGTCGGGATCACGACGTGGAGGCATCTGTGTGGGTTTTTGCAAGGATGAGTAAAAGATAAATAAATCTATAAGGAGGAACCTTTCCCATGCACAAAACAATCCAGTCAAGCACACCATCAATCAACACATCACTCATAAAACAATCAGCAAACAGTTCAAAACTTTTGATCTTTGTAAAAACGATATAAAAGTTTGGAAAATCACTCGCGAGGTTCCGGGGATACAAGGGATGGTACTGCCTTACCACAAGTTGGTAGGTCAATACAATATCCAGAGCTTGTGGGGTATGATAAATGGTAGTCTCACTAACTAACTACTCGACCATATCCTCTTCCTCCTCTTCAATCTCCTGTATCTCGATTCCTTCATTGGCGAGTACATCCTTGAGTTCCTTTACTTCTTTCTCCAGGGCAAGATTCTTTTCTTGCAGCTCTCTCTTCTCAGTACGAAGCCTTTTTATCAAGTCACTATCAGCTTCGAACTCGACTTCGTTGCTCTCGAGCTCTGCCTTTTGTTCCCTGATGATCTTGTTCTTCTCTTGAACTCTTTTCTCTTGTCTCCTGTACTTCTCCTCTTGTGCAGCGAATCTCTCTTCCTGTGCCTTAGTTACTTCCTCCTGAACCTTCACCTTCTCTTCGTTCTCCTTAAGTAGGGCACATAACTCATCGTTCTTCAGGAGCTCGGTGCGTCGATCTTCATATAGTTCAGTGACAAGGATTTCCAGCTCCTGGAAATAAAGACTAAGGGGTTTTGCCTTGCCTCTTTCTCCAACATCATACAGGTAAGGTTCTCCATCTTCGTTTCTCCTTCCAAAGAAAATGGAGTAGTGGCCCCTCAACTCCAAGCTGTAGCGTCCGCAGAGGCGCCCAATCAAATCTTGCATGACTAGATTGAGTCCTTTGTCTTTGGAGTCACTAACCATTTTGATCTCCAGTGGGGGCTCCTCTCCACATCCTGGTTGTGTTGCTTTTATTCCCCAGCAACCCTCTTTGTTAAACTTCTTCAGAATGAAGCCCTTTATTTGGGGTAGTGGTAACCCTATCTTCTCGCCGATGTCGAGGAGGTAACAGCCAAAACGGGTATTCTCGAAGTCCTCCGCAGTGGTGAAGTGAAAGCTCGTCATCCTTTAGGTAGGAAAGAAGGAAAATTAGAACAAGAATTGCATAAGATAAGGAAGTACTAGTTATGGAGTTTATTATTAATTTAGGGGAATACTAAGTCAAAATCCTAAGGTGATCAACAGATATCAACAACTCTTCGTAAATTGGATTTTTCACTATAGTGAGAGAGACAGACACCCGGCCAGCCACTTATATTGTGGAACAGGTCTCATGTACGTGGACATGTAAAGTTTGTCCCGGGCCGCTTCATCCCACCATGCCGTTAGAATCCAACATACTTCAAAGATGGTAACATTATGATCAAAAAGGGCTTAACCAATCCTAGGGGCTCGAACCTACAGGCAACACTTTGCTCTGATACCATTTTGTAGCACCCCAACTTTTATTAAAGTTGGAACACCTGTGTTATGTGCTAGTCCCTGGATCACTGCCAGCACCACAGTACAAAATATAAAGTATCATTGCATAAGCATTAAATTACTACAACGGGATCCAAAATAATAGCCAAAAATGGCTTTATTACAAATTGCATAGCCATGAAGGCTAGCTAAAGTTCAGAGTTCATAGCGAAAGTAAAAATAACATTGAGCCTCATCTTCAAGCATGCGCCACAGGCAGTCATGTTGGGTGTAGACTCGAGCCAATCAATCAGCGTCAGAATTTCCTGCACATTGGAATATGCAGGCCCCGAAGGAGGTCAATACAATGATGTATTGGCAAGTGACTATGGTGGATAAATATACTGGCAAGTCTAACATCTATATGCATATTTGGCTTGGTGGGGTTGAAGGCTATTTGCAGAAAGCAAGTTTTCTCCTATCATTTTGCAAAACACTTTTATTTCTCGAAGACTTGGCACCGTGGGACAAAGCCCGAGTGCTCCAACAATTCTTTACTTAGTCAAATTTTACTTTATGAAAACAGTGTTGAGATTCTTCTGCCCTTCCTTGTCCAGTTGCTCGAAGTAGTCCATTTCCGGGGACACGGCTGAGATCTCAGATTGTCGACTCTGCAGAGGTTGTGCACTTTCACCTTTAGACTCAATTTGTCCGGGAAATCCTATACACACGGAGTGTATTATGGAAAGGAGAGAATTGAGACAAGAACTTTCAGAAGAAGAATGCAACCATACTAGCAAGACCCGTTCCACCTATCATCTCTACATCTGCTTGTCAAGCTGACAGGTTGCACTCCCACAACTTAATCATTCTAGACAGAGCCCATTGTCAAAAGGTTGCACGGGAAGCTTCTAAACTTGGAGGGACTTGGTAATCTCTTCGTTCCTGGGTGGCCGTCCACAAGTGTACTTCGGGGTAACAACCACCATACCCATGGCCCTAGGTAGAATAGACATTCATCCTAGGCGAAGACAACCACAAGCATAGTCCCAAAAGCCACTCAACATAAACCATAACAACCAATTCCACCCAGAAGTGCATTTTAGATTTTAACACTTAGAAACATTTCCATAACATAGCAACATTTTTATAGCATGACTAAGCAACTAATAAAAATCTTTTCATGGCTGCTTAGGGTAAGGGTGGCTACATACTACTAGGATATTTGTAGAAATACCAACTAGTTTATAAAATAGATCAAAATCCCTATCATGCACACTACTCAAAAACATACTACTTATGCATATAGAAAATATGAGAATTTGTATGAATGTCACTTGCCTTGGTAACAGGAGGAACAAGCACAGCAAGAATAACAATCACAAGCAAGTCCTTCCTCTTCTTCACAATCTAGCACAACAATAAATAACATCAACACCATATCATCACAGCACTAAAACAAAATCATGTATGCATGAATGATATGCTATGATGATTAGACATACTTATTAATAATTCTTATTTTCTATCATTAATAATTGAATTATAGTGTCTAGTTATTTCTTATTTTATTTATTAAGTAATTTGAAATGATATAGTAAAATTTTGATTTCCATAATTACAACTTTTATAGTTTTTATGACATCTTTAATTTGGACATTTATTAATATTGCTGGACAGAGGGAAATTATACAATCTTAAAACAATTACATTTATTTCTAAATAATTTTTGTTATTTAAGTTATTATTTTAATGGCCGAAATACTCCTCTGATAATTATTCAATTTACAATTTGTCAATGGGAAAAACAAATGATGTAGAATTAAACTACATGAGCAGAGCTTTCCAATGACATAAAGTTTACTAAATTTGGACTTACAGATCAAAAGTTATGAATTTTGCAAGTTTTATCTATTTTCTGTTTTATTTATATAATTTCCTGCGAAAAAGAAATAAACTGGGCTACGTGGCGCAATCCTATTGGTCGATACCGCTTCGGCGCGGATCGGCTGCGAGAGCCGTCCGATCTAAATTAAAATGGACGCGCGAGATCTAATCGATCTAGATCCATTGGATCTAGATCTAACGGTCCACGGTGCGTTGACCAAAAACGGGCGGCGCGGTCACCGGAGACGCGCGGTGCGCGGCGGAGCCATGGCCGGCGTTCACGCCCGTGGTGTGCTACGACGCTAAGAGGAAAACGGAGCTCACCAGGAGATGCACGACGTCGTGGGGAGGGCGATGGCGCGGTGATGAAGACCGGAACGTCCTCGTCTGCCCGGAAGAACTCGCCGGAGTTGCGCACGGCGTCGGTTTCTCTCGGTCGTGGACGGAGGTGAGGTTTCGCTGCAAAAACAAACGCTCCACCATGTCAACTCGATGCGTACGGCTCACAGGGAGCGAGGGGAGGTGGAATGGAGGTCCGAGGTGGCCGGAGTTGCTCGGACGGTGAAGTTCTTATCGACGGCGACGGCGGGATGGCGCGAGCTTGTGCGGGCAGCCTATGGGCTCTCGGGAGGTGAGGTTTGGGGCAATCGGACGAGAGCGAGGAGGGCTATTAGTAGGGGGTGGAGGCGAGGTAAGGGGAGTAGTAATTCGCTCGTAATCGTGCGAATCAAATCTGCCGTTTCCGGTCGGGGTCGTGGCGTGATTTGGGGAAGAACGTTGGCGTGAGGGTGATGACAGGTGGGTCCCACCTGTCAGCGTCTGCTGGCGGGCGCGCGGGGCGCTGGGCCGCTAGCGGGCTGCTCGGCTACGCGCGCGCGGTAGATAGTCACGGGCCACGGCCCACTTGCTCCGAAATTCAAATAATTTTATTTAAATCCTTTTCTGTTTTTAAATACTGATTTCAAATATGATATTTAAACTTATTCAAAACATTTCAGAAAAATTCATAAAAATATATTTTGGAAAGGTTATTAAAAATGGAACTTTTTAACATTATTCTTGTCCATATATAAATTGGAAAATTTTTATTTATTAATGGAGTTTTAAATAAACACTTTGTGGAAATTTGTAGATTATTTATATTTAGATTTGAAGTTTTATTTAATATTTTTGTGAGGTATTCTTATTCTCAATGATGCATGATGCTTAAATGCAAGTTTTAAATTTTTGCAAAATTTGGGATGTTACAGTTTAGCATAGCAACACATGCATATAAAAATACACTAAGTAATGCATATAAAAATAGGAAGTTTATGAGGTGTGCCACTTGCCTTTGAATGTTGTCGTTGTTCACAACTCTTTTCAACAACGAACGTTTGCTCTCCGTTTAATCTAACCAATATAAGCAAACCACAATACAACAATCAACAGCAAGCAAAACTCACAATGCATACAAACACATACTAGATGAATAAATAAGTTTTATAACTTTCTAAGGAAAATATGTTTATGCATGATGTGCAAAATATTCCTAAGGCTAGACATGCTTTTTCATGCCATGGAAATCTTTTAAGTTTATGCAAGGTAATTAGGTTGGTCCAAAAGGACTAAGGACCAAAGTCTTAAGTTGGATAAACATACTTTGTTTTATATCTTCTTGAAACAAGCACTCTAATGGCTTAGCCATGATGTGCAACATACTTAGAGAAAAATACTAAGTCATTTGTTCAAGATGATCACAATTATTATCAACTCTTTGTAAGTTGGACATTCACTATAGTGAGAGAGACAGACACCCGGCCAGCCACTTAAATTGTGGAACTGGTCTCATGTACGTGGACATGTAAGGTTTGTTTCCAGGCCGCTTCATCCCACTATGCTGCTAGGATCCAACAACTTCAAGATGATAACATTCTTGATCAAAATTGTTTAAGTCAAAAGACAAGATTAGGAAAGAGGGAAAAGATAGAAACAAGATGTAGTTGTCTTCCAGGCTTCATCTCTAGACTTGTAGCTTTCCCTGTGGTGATGTCTTGAATGAATTTTTGTAGACTTGATGGATCTTCAGACTTGACGATTATTGTGTCCTCGAGGCTGGTCTTGGATTTAACTTAGTCTTCATGAAGTCTCAGAGGAGAAGAAAAGACAGAAAGAGAGACTTAGAGAATAGAAAGGGGGTTGGCCTTCTTGAACTTCTTCTCACTTTTCTTCTAAGTGCTTGACATCTTGGGGATGGTTCCAGAGTCTGTTTTCTTCTAAGTCCTTCATGAACTTCTTCTTGATTTTCTTCTAAGTGTTTCTTCTCCTTGAAGATACTTCTGAAGTCTTGTTTTTGGCTAAGTCCTTCAATGGTCTTCTAGCTCCATCTTGAAAATTACTAAGTGTCTAGTGCATAGCACTTTTCCCAAAATACTAAGTTTGAAAATAATCCTAACTTAGAGAAAACTATTGAAGAGGGGTTTTCCTATGAGAATAATGTATGCTATGAATGAAATGAAATTTTTAAATCACAAGAAACATAAAAATAACTTTTGTGATTTCTTTATAAATATGCATGAATTTATAAATGCAATTTAATTAATTTCTAATTTTGGAAAATATAATAACAGGAATAATTATAAGATTAAAGTTTCCTATGACTAAATTTTTATAACAAAATATTATAATTAGTGTTAATAGACAAAGAGCATTTAATTAAATCTATTGCAATTGGATTTAATCAAAATTAATGTTTCTATTAAAAGTTATTTCAAAATTAGTCAAACTATTCAAATTAAATATATAACTATGAAATCAATTCTAAATTCACTCAAAAATATTTTATAGCAGTGGCATTAATTTACAAATATTCTAAAGTTTCTAAAACATTTTTATTTGCAATTTTTGGATTTATAGATTTAAAGTTATTACAAATATACTCAAATTCACCATTTGAAATTTGAGTATTTTATACCAAGTCAAATTTGAATTTTGTCAGATCCAAATTATTCTACACATCAAGAGCTTTCCAAATATATAAAAATTATTAAATTTGGCGTTGTGGTTAAAAAGTTGTGACAGATCTAAGTGGCAGGGGTGTTTCTGCAAAACTGCCGATTAAATTTAATTACGAAATTGATTATACACGTCAGCGCTGACTGTGCGCTGACGGGGCATGCCACGTAGGCGCTGACGTGGTTAAGTTATAGAATCTGGATCGTCCGATCCTGATCTGGCGGTCCAGATCCACAGATACCCATTCGTAGGCTAGATCTAATTTAGGCCGTAGGATTTAGATCGGAGGGCTTACACGCGATGAACGGAGGGTGGCGGCGGAAAATCGCCGGAGGTGGCGATGGTGGCGGCGCCGGCGTCGGGCTTGGATGCTCTAGCTCCTCCGGTGCACCCCCGGACTCGGGACGAAGATGGAGAGGTGCGGCGCAGCACGGTGAAGGGGATGGTGGCGCTGGTTGGCGGCGGGGGGCTCCGGTGCTCGCTCTACTCCTCGACGGAGTTGCGTACGGCGGCAGGAAGCTTCGGGCGGGGATGGATCTCTCGTTCTGGTGCACCAACAATCACGGGACCAAGTCAGGAAGATGCGCACGACGATGGGAAAGCGAGGGGGAGGGATGAGAGGGCTTCGGAGGCTCGGGGCTCACCGGAAACAGCAGAGGATGGCGGCGGAGGAGGCGAACTCCGGCGAGCTCGTACGGCGGCCTGGCGGCGTCCTTGGGGCTAGGGTTTGGGGCAAATGGCAGAGGAGATCGTGGGGTTTTATATGGACGCATCCATGGTAACGAATCCCGCACGAATCGCTCGGATTTGGGATCGAATCGGAGAAGTAGTTTTCGGCCGCGATTTTCTCTGGAGGTTGAAGAAGATCCGCTGACGTCAGCATGACGTCAGCCAGTATTTTCCTTTTCTGATTTTATTTCTTTAATTCATATCTTTTGATTTAAATGTCCAAATGATGTCAAATTAATTTCTAAAAATTTGTAAAAATAATATCTTGCTGTTAAACCAGTTGTGGGTATGTTTTGAGAACTTTTTAAACTTAATAAATTTGAAATGTTGGTTTAACACAAAATTGATACTTAATATCAATTTTGAATTTATAACTTAATTAAATTTTCTTTTTGCTAAATAAAATTTGTAAAATACCCACATTCAAATATGTTTGAAACAGAGTTATTAAAACTCATTTTACTGTAATTATTCATCTTTATTTTGGCATAATATTAAAGAACTAAATATGAATAATGTTTAGGAAATGTGGAATATAAGGTATTCATTTTTAATTGAAAATAACTTGTGCATCATTATATTTTATATTATGATAATTTCATTTGAAAACTTCATAACAACTTTGGAAAAGATTTTTGTTTTAATTCTATTCTTATTTAGAATATATTAATCATTTCATGCTTTGAAAATAGATGAAATTCATTTGAGCAAATGAAATGTTTATTTGGCTAATTCATTAATTTAAAATCTATAAAGTTTTAAAGTTATACACTATAGGCTTATAATTTCCAAACTATATTTTGAACTCAGTTAAAGGAATGAAAACCATTTAGTAATTATATAATCTTTTGAAAAATCTTGTATTTATGAATAGATATGGCTAAGTGGTTTTAATTCAAATACTTCTAAAGAACTAATTTTTTTTAATTAAAATGAATTGTAGTTTGTAAAATATTTGTCAAATTTTATTTTAAGGTTTTTGAAATACAGTGAATAATAAAATGTTTAAACTGTGACATTTGAACTATTAAACTCATGTTTGAAGTCTTTCATAGTTGGTTTCCTTATACATTTAATATTTTATTTTAATAAAAAGAAAAGTTTTAAATTTTAGTGATTTTTTAATATTATAAAATGTTGGGATGTTACAGACTACCACCCTTAAAAGGAATCTCGTCCCCGAGATTCGGAGAAGCTAGAAAGACAAAGCAATTGTTTGATTGATTCTGATAACTCGAGGTGTTTTGGGAAATGAAATTTCTGACATGGAAACTTGAAAACTTGACAGTGAATGGTTTTTTCTGATTAGAAGGATGAAAAGAAAGATAGTTTGAGATCTGTGTGTTTAAGCGACTGGGTTTGAATTCTCTAGGTGGCTACCACCCTTAAAAGAAATTTTTGTGGTCAGTCTAGAAACTTTGTGTAATCTTGTTTATTCCTCTGAGATAGGGCGTACAAGTGTTCAAAATACAATGGCATGTGGTGGATACAGAAAGCTTTTAGCACTCACGCTTTCCACTCGGTCCTTGGAGAGATTTATCCTTCTTCCACTCTGGGCAGCCTCTGACATAGTGTCCTGTTGCTCCGCATCTGCGACATGTCACGGGACTGATGATTTTCTTGTGTGAGCGGGTAAGGCATTTCTCCTTCATCTTCACTGGGCACTTATCAGCATAATGTCCTTTGTCTTTACATTTGTAGCAAGTTACGTCACATAAGTTCCTTTTCTTCTTCTTAGATGTTTCCAGGGCTAAAAGTTCTTCCAAATCTTGTTTGCTATATTCTATCTCAATTAACGAAGTCCTGTCTCGTTTGATGGGACAATTTCGAGCTAGGTGATCTCCTTCACATTTATAGCAACACTTGGAGGTACTTTTGGATTTCTTCGGAAGTGACCTTACTCTTATTTCATTCTTCACCTTAGTATGACCCACAGTCTCATTTTGATGAAGATTTGGTTCAGTATCCTGACCAGTCCTTTTCTCTTTGCAGCCCCATGAGTAATGTCCTAATTCTCCACATGTAAAACATGTTATATGGCTAGTATCTCTTTTGTGTTCCTCCTTGTTTTCTTGTACTTCCACATGCTTCATGAGATTTTGTTGTATCCCCTTTTTGGCTTGCTGACTGACTTCTTGCACCACGGGGTAGAGTTGATGTTGAGTTGGAACGTGATTTGTTGCTTCACAAAAACAGCAAGACATCTGACTTATGGGGCATTCCTTAACTGGATGTCCGGTATGACCATGGGGCCACTCATCAGTGCATTCTTGGGACGTATGTCCTATCTCTCCACAAGTTTTGCATGCCTTTGGTTTGGTCATAAGGTTCTCTTCAAAATCCCTATGGTTTTGATCAATCTTAGGCAGTTGGTCATTGATCATCTTCAACAGCTGACTCTGGTTCTCTAATAATAGTCGCATAGTTGTATGCAAATCATTGGTGTTGGTATTGGGGTGAGACATCTGTTTGGTTTAGAAAGCAATGAGTTGAATTATTTGTACTATGGAGGAATCCTAGTTCAAGCAAACAAAATAAGGCAACCAATCTATAACATAATCAATCAACATCTAACAAACATCAAGCAACAAGGTTCACAACAAACAAACAATCTAGTATTGTCATATAGCCAAGTTGATATGATCAATACACTAACACGATATCGTCATTCTATTTTTGGTGGTGGTCAAATCTATCTCCTTCATGACTGCTTCAAGTTCTTGTTCAACTTTCTTGGATATCTTTGAAGTGTTGGTCGAATCCTGGTTCTTCAGTGGTCTTCCATGCATGCAGAACTTCATGATTAATCATAGCTTTTCTGTATGAGGCAGCAGAATCAGACTTAGACTATAAGAACATGGTCATCTAGAAAAAGATAAGAGGTTTTTAGAAGGTTGATAGTAGATGAGAGTACGAGGAAGACATAGTGAAAAGATTTGTTTTTAGAAAAGTGAAGAAAAATAGATTTTCAATCCTATGGTCAAACCTATTTCTATCCAAACCTAGGGTTTCGAACCTACAGGCAACACAGTGCTCTGATACCATCTGTAGCGTACCTGCACTTAAAATAAGGCAGATACCTGTGTATAGTGCAAATCCCAGGATCGATTCATTTGCACACACAGTTTACGATGTAATATCACAACAAAGCATCAATTCTATTACATCGATGATCCAGAATTACAAAATATTCGATACAAGTTGCATAGCATAAAGCTAGCATTGACAAAGTACACAGCGGAAATACAATAGCAGTGAGTCTCTATAACTTTCATGCTGCCACAGGCGAAAACATGTTGGTTGTAGACTCGAAACCTTTAAACGAAACCTCACTCGTCATCTGAACAATCTGCAATAAGAAAAATATTGCAACAACGTGGGTCAGATTCCATTAAAAATGGAGTCTGGCAAGTGACACTATGGTGGACACTTACGGAATAACTCTAAAGCCTATATGCATATTTGGCTGGTGGAGTTCAAGGCTAATTTGCATAAAGCCAATTTTTCCTACTCTTTTGAAATCACTTTTCTTCTATTCGAGACATCCGTGGCATGAAATCCACTGTCTCAATCTACCCTTGTTCACCCATCAAGTTTTATTTCTGAAGTTGGAATGGTGGAATCCTCCGTTGACGTCCTTGATCAGCTGCTCAAAATTGTCCGTAACCGGGGACACGGCTAAGTACTTAGTTTTACACTCTGCAGAGGTTGTGCACTTTCACCATTGTACCCATTCAACCCAAGGTATCCTTTACACACCATTTGTGATAAGGAAAGGAGAGAATGAGACGAGATCTTTCAGAAGCATTTTCCCTCCCCATTCTGGCTTGACCCGTTCCACCTAACATCCTCCTACATCTGCTTGTCAAGCCGGCGAGAGTCCACGCAACATAATCGATCAAACCAGAGCCCATATGGCAATGGCTGCACTGGAAGCAATCGTCACTTGGAGTTCCTTCAGATTCCTCTGTTCCTGGGTGGCCGTTCTCAAGTGTACATACTCTAGGAACCATAGAAATGGACCTGAGTAGCCACTCAACATAAACCATCCGACCAATTACCACCCAGGTATTTCATTCTTAACTTAGTAGAATTTAGATTTTCACAAAACAACATTTTGCATAGCAACAATAATTCTACTAAGTATTGCATAGGAACCTAGACACAGGTATAAGGGATTCTACACAGGTTTAGCATAGCAACACATGCATATAAAAATACACTAAGTAATGCATATAAAAATAGGAAGTTTATGAGGTGTGCCACTTGCCTTTGAATGTTGTCGTTGTTCACAACTCTTTTCAACAACGAACGTTTGCTCTCCGTTTAATCTAAACAATATAAGCAAACCACAATACAACAATCAACAGCAAGCAAAACTCACAATGCATACAAACACATACTAGATGAATAAATAAGTTTTATAACTTTCTAAGGAAAATATGTTTATGCATGATGTGCAAAATATTCCTAAGGCTAGAAATGCTTTTTCATGCCATGGAAATCTTTTAAGTTTATGCAAGGTAATTAGGTTGGTCCAAAAGGACTAAGGACTAAAGTCTTAAGTTGGATAAACATACTTTGTTTTATATCTTCTTGAAACAAGCACTCTAATGGCTTAGCCATGATGTGCAACATACTTAGAGAAAAATACTAAGTCATTTGTTCAAGATTATCACAATTATTGTCAACTCTTTGTAAGTTGGACATTCACTATAGTGAGAGAGACAGACACCCGGCCAGCCACTTAAATTGTGGAACTGGTCTCATGTACGTGGACATGTAAGGTTTGTTTCCAGCCCGCTTCATCCCACTATGCTGCTAGGATCCAACAACTTCAAGATGATAACATTCTTGATCAAAATTGTTTAAGTCAAAAGACAAGATTAGGAAAGAGGGAAAAGATAGAAAGAAGATGTAGTTGTCTTCCAGGCTTCATCTCTAGACTTGTAGCTTTCCCTGTGGTGATGTCTTGAATGAATTTTTGTAGACTTGATGGATCTTCAGACTTGATGATTATTGTGTCCTCGAGGCTGGTCTTGAATTTACCTTAGTCTTCATGAAGTCTCAGAGGAGAAGAAAAGACAGAGAGAGAGACTTAGAAAATAGAAAGGGGGTTGGCCTTCTTGAACTTCTTCTCACTTTTCTTCTAAGTGCTTGACATCTTGGGGATGCTTCCAGAGTCTGTTTTCTTCTAAGTCCTTCATGAACTTCTTCTTGATTTTCTTCTAAGTGTTTTTTCTCCTTGAAGATACTTCTGAAGTCTTGTTTTTCGCTAAGTCCTTCAATGGTCTTCTAGCTCCATCTTGAAAATTACTAAGTGTCTAGTGCATAGCACTTTTCCCAAAATACTAAGTTTGAAAATAATCCTAACTTAGAGAAAACTATTGAAGAGGGGTTTTCCTATGAGAATAATGTATGCTATGAATGAAATGAAATTTTTAAATCACAAGAAACATAAAAATAACTTTTGTGATTTCTTTATAAATATGCATGAATTTATAAATGCAATTTAATTAATTTCTAATTTTGGAAAATATAATAACAGGAATAATTATAAGATTAAAGTTTCCTATGACTAAATTTTTATAACAAAATTTTATAATTAGTGTTAATAGACAAAGAGCATTTAATTAAATCTATTGCAATTGGATTTAATCAAAATTAATGTTTCTATTAAAAGTTATTTCAAAATTAGTCAAACTATTCAAATTAAATATATAACTATGAAATCAATTCTAAATTCACTCAAAAATATTTTATAGCAGTGGCATTAATTTACAAATATTCTAAAGTTTCTAAAACATTTTTATTTGCAATTTTTGGATTTATAGATTTAAAGTTATTACAAATATACTCAAATTCACCATTTGAAATTTGAGTATTTTATACTAAGTCAAATTTGAATTTTGTCAGATCCATATTATTCTACACATCAAGAGCTTTCAAAATATATAAAAATTATTAAATTTGGAGTTGTGGTTAAAAAGTTGTGACAGATCGAAGTGGCAAGGGTGTTTCTGCAAAACTGCCGATTAAATTTAATTACGAAATTGTTTATACACGTCAGCGCTGACTGTGCGCTGACTGTGCGCTGACGGGGCATGCCACGTAGGCGCTGACGTGGTTAAGTTATAGAATCTGGATCGTCCGATCCTGATCTGGCGGTCCAGATCCACAGATACCCATTCGTAGGCTAGATCTAATTTAGGCCGTAGGATTTAGATCGGAGGGCTTACACGCGATGAACGGAGGGTGGCGGCGGAAACTCACCGGAGGTGGCGATGGTGGCGGCGCCGGCGTCGGGCTTGGATGCTCTAGCTCCTCCGGTGCACCCCCGGACTCGGGACGAAGATGAAGAGGTGCGGCGCAGCACGGTGAAGGGGATGGTGGCGCTGGTTGGCGCGGGGGGCTCTGATGCTCGCTCTACTCCTCGCCGGAGTTGCGTACGGCGGCGGGAAGCTTCGGGCGGGGATGGATCTCTCGTTCTGGTGCACCAACAATCACGGGACCAAGTCAGGAAGATGCGCACGACGATGGGGAAGCGAGGGGGAGGGATGAGAGGGCTTCGGAGGCTCGGGGCTCACCGGAAATAGCAGAGGATGGCGGCGGAGGAGGCGAACTCCGGCGAGCTCGTACGGCGGCCTGGCGGCGTCCTTGGGGCTAGGGTTTGGGGCAAATGGCAGAGGAGATCGTGGGTTTTATATGGACGTATCCATGGTAACGAATCCCGCACGAATCGCTCGGATTTGGGATCGAATCGGAGAAGTAGTTTTCGGCCGCGATTTTCTCTGGAGGTTGAAGAAGATCCGCTGACGTCAGCATGACGTCAGCCAGTATTTTCCTTTTCTGATTTTATTTCTTTAATTCATATCTTTTGATTTAAATGTCCAAATGATGTCAAATTAATTTCTAAAAAATTGTAAAAATAATATCTTGCTGTTAAACCAGTTGTGGGTATGTTTTGAGAACTTTTTAAAATTAATAAATTTGAAATGTTGGTTTAACACAAAATTGATAATTAATATCAATTTTGAATTTATAACTTAATTAAATTTTCTTTTTGCTAAATAAAATTTGTAAAATACCCACATTCAAATATGTTTGAAACAGAGTTATTAAAACTCATTTTACTGTAATTATTCATCTTTATTTTGGCATAATATTAAAGAACTAAATATAAATAATGTTTAGGAAATGTGGAATATAAGGTATTCATTTTTAATTGAAAATAACTTGTGCATCATTATATTTTATATTATGATAATTTCATTTGAAAACTTCATAACAACTTTGGAAAAGATTTTTTTTTAATTCTATTCTTATTTAGAATATATTAATCATTTCATGCTTTGAAAATAGATGAAATTCATTTGAGCAAATGAAATGTTTATTTGGCTAATTCATTAATTTAAAATCTATAAAGTTTTAAAATTATACACTATAGGCTTATAATTTCCAAACTATATTTTGAACTCAGTTAAAGGAATGAAAACCATTTAGTAATTATATAATCTTTTGAAAAATCTTGTATTTATGAATAGATATGGCTAAGTGGTTTTAATTCAAATACTTCTAAAGAACTAATTTTTTTAAATTAAAATGAATTGTAGTTTGTAAAATATTTGTCAAATTTTATTTTAAGGTTTTTGAAATACAGTGAATAATAAAATGTTTAAACTGTGACATTTGAACTATTAAACTCATGTTTGAAGTCTTTCATAGTTGGTTTCCTTATACATTTAATATTTTATTTTAATAAAAAGAAAAGTTTTAAATTTTAGTGATTTTTGAATATTATAAAATGTTGGGATGTTACACTTGCCTTCCACACAAGCTCTACAAATTCGATCCCTTGAAAAGGAAACATGATCTTTTAGTCCAAGGATGTGGCCACCCTTGTGGAGACTTTGCAAAGTACGCATGTTTACGTGAGCTAGTCGGCGATGCCAAAGCCAACCCACGTCGGCTTTTCCGAAGAGACACATGGCTTGAGAAGTGGTGGCTCCGGATAAGTCCATCACATAGAGCTCATGCTCCACGTGTCCCACGAAAGCCACTCTTAGCGACTTGCTCCACAAGAGGACCACAATGTCCTTATCAAAGAAGGGAGAGATCCCCATCTTTGTTAAGGCACGAACGGATAACAAATTATAGCCAAGAGATTCAACAAGCATTACATTGACTAGAGAAATGTCGGGGGCAACTACCACTTTGCCAAACCCGGTTACCTTAGACCTTGATAAGTCACCAAAAGTTACGGTTACTTGATCTTCATTAGGTTTCAACTCCGTAACGAGTTCTTTGCTCCTGGTCATATGACTTGAACATCCACTATCAATTATCCATTTTGAACCACCGGGAGCAAGGTCCTACATGAGATCAATTCTTGCATTTAGCAACCCATTGCTTCACAATGGGTGCTTTATGGTTAGCGACAAGAGATTTAGGAACCCAAATAGCATATGAAATAAAACCATAGTAGGGTCCAATGTAACGAGCACAAACATTCCCATAATAATCGACATATAAAGCATAGTTAGGGTTGTTGTCCCCGACGTGATCTTTACGAGTAGGCTTGCCCCTTGTGACATTCCTGAAGGAGATATGCCCTAGAGGCAAATAAATAAGTATTATTTATTGCATTATCTCATGAGTTTATAATAGGTTTGTGTATTATGCTATAACTGTATTAATCGGAATTATTAATACACGTGTGATACACAGACAACCAGGTCCCTAGCAAGCCTCTATATGAGCTAGTCCATTGGGCAACAGTTGATCGAGATTCCCGATCAAGGACAATGACGTCGGTTGACAATGGGGTCATCTTGTTAGTAGAATAAGGTGGTGGACATACGCGAAGTATTGCAATAAGATCGTATTACGATGTTTGTCATTTGCAATAGATAAGAGTGTGATAGCTTATTCCTTAGACCGTGAGACCGTGCTTATTGTTGCTTCGTAGGAGTACTTTGAGAGCATCAAACGTTGTGTCTTATATAGCATGACAATAACGGTGTCCATCTTGGGTATTCCGAAAGAGCATCAAGACGTAAGGATCAAGAGCAGGATTTGTTCATTCTTGTAATGGAAAGATACTCTGGGCCCACTCGGTGATATTGCATCTATATAGCTGCGCAGCTTATGACTAGGTCATGGAGATGTAATATCGCAGACGAGTTAATAACCTTCGTCGGTAACGAGATACAGCAAAGGCATCGGTGTGTCTACGATCATATCTCGGACAAGGTAGTATCGCAGAGACAAAGGGAATGAATATCATACTTATGGTTCAACGACGATATTCGTGGAATGCACAGGGGTCGTCATATATTTCCAGGTATCCCTGACGATCATTGGTGAGCGGAGTGTCTCGACCATGTCTGGAGTGTTCCCAAACCGTAGCGTAACAAACTTAAGGTCTTAGCGACGCTAGGAGATAGGTTCTGGAATTTTATAGGTTCTTGTTGGAGAGAAAGAAATGATCCGGAAAGAGTTCCGGTGGTCCGGAAGGAGTTCCGGTGAGCTATGGAAGGGTTCCGAGAATGTCCGAAAGTTGTTCGGGTGGTTCCGAAGTTGTTTCGGAATCATGGGATATTAATTAGTATTTAAATATATTAATGATTAATTAATTATATTTAATATTAATTAAATAAAGGAGAAAAAGGGGCTGCCACCCACATGGGCCCAAAGAGGGCCCATGAGGGGGTGGCGCACCAAGGAAGGGGGCCTCAAGCCCCCCTAGTCCGAATTGGACTAGAAGAGGGAGAGGCCCAAAGGGGTTCGGCCGAACCCCCCTCCCCTCTCCTCCTTTAGTCCCACATGGGGGAGCCAAGGGGGTTGGCACACCCCCTTCCCCCTTTATATAGCAAGGCATATTAATTGTTTTAATTCATAGGAAAATCAATTAATTCCCGATTTCTCTCTCGATCTCGTGGTTCCCAAGTCGGAGCCGCGCCGAGCTGAGGAAGAGGGTCTCTCTCCACCTAAGCCATACCGCAGAGCGCCGTTGCTCTGCGGGATTCCAGATAAGATCTACTCCTGCGATTTCAGCTGGATCTGAATGACCGGGAGTCGTCGCTAGGCTCCGTATGTTTGCGAGTGCTCGGAGGCTACTCTACTGAGGAGCTTGGGCGACGTCGTCTCGCCCCCTGCAGCCGCCGCGCCTCCCCCCCTCTGCTGCCGGCGCGCCAGCCCCGGTGCTGGCGCTCTGCCTCCTTCCGCCCGACGCCCGTCGATGCAGATCATCGTCGACACCCCGGCGTCATCGACTTCGACATCGCGGCAAGATCTTCGCGACCTCGAGGTCGGCTACGTACGACTTCATCGTCAACGCTTGTGCGGGAGCGTAATCCCCGCTATCGGTCTACATGGAGGTAATGTGACCCGTTCCGCCACCGTTATCACATGTACTAGATAGATAGATCCTGGCTAGTTAGGGTTTCGTACGCTAGAAAATTATTGTTTTCTACCCCGTAACCCCTTCAGTGGTATCAGAGCCGATCTATGCGTAGTACTGCTGGTACGGTTAGAACTCATGTTGAATGAGGCCGTCTTTCTTATATTTGCTACCCTCTAGCGTGCACTTGCGATGCCTTCGGTATTGAGTTGATGAAGCGGCCCGGACCGACTTTACGCGTACGCTTACGCGAGACTGGTTCCACTACTGACATACGGCTTGCACCGTATCTGTGGCTGGCGGGTGTCTGTTTCTCTCTCTCTAGTCGGCAAAGCATTTTCAATGGAGGGCCCGAAAGGGATGCTTAAACATGCAATTATACGATCGACGTTGTGGTACAAAGTTCGTAGGTAGGGAAGCGATTCTCTTACGAATAAGCCTATTTGCCACGTAAAACTTGCAAAACCAAATAAAGCTAGAGGCGTCTAACTTTGTTTTGCAGAGGCGTTATTTCATGTGACATGGTTACGGTAAGTTTTTGATATTACTCGTACTGTCGGAGGCAATGGAGGGCTCTGTAGACTCGGAGCCATGCCGGGGCGCCGGGGGCCAGGCACATGGCGCCATGAAGGTCCAGGCGCATCGACCATGTCACATCGCACTTCATTGCATCATTATTGTGTGCTGTTGTGTGTGCATCCTATTGATTGCTTATATGTTAGATATACAACGGTAGCATCATAAATAGGATGATCCCTAACAAAATACCAAAATTGTGTTCTCCCTCGTTGCGCACCACCAAGAAAGTTCTACGTTATGAGGCAGGCCGTGATGATCGGGTGTCACACATCTCGTCGTTCGCATACAGTGGGTGTAAGCCATGTTGCACGCGCAGGGTTTTCGAGGTTTGATTTGCGAGCCTAGCATATACAGAAATATGGCCTCGGAACACGGGAAGATCGAAAGATCGAGCACGAGTCACAGAGTTGTTGTGATCGACATTTTATGTCCACCTTTGAAGCTATGCTGCCGGCCGTGATGATCGGGGGTGGTGTGGTGGATGAGGGTCGTGTAATCGCCATTGTTATTTTTAGGGATAATAATCTTGATGTGGTGTGTTTTAGGTAATGAGATTATAAAACTAAAACTCACCTACATATTATAAACTTTACCTTACCTCTTTTGCGATCACATCTGTAGACTACGCAACTATACTTCGGTTACTTCCTCAAGAGCCCGGATGCTACCTTAGAAGCCGATGGGTCCAACTTCATCAGATGCTACAGGGGTTTTAGAAACATTCTCGAACACAACAACATTCTATATGTTCTCGAAAAACCGTTAGGAGAAGGACCGGGAGATTCGGCTAGCGAGGAGGAGGAAGATGATTTCCGTAGGCGTCGAGACATATTCATTGAAGTGGAGATCACCATGACCGTTTGCCTGGCACCCGAGTTGAAAGAGTTGTTTCGATGCAAGGATCCAAGCGTCATGATTGATGCGATAAAGACACACTTCGGGGATGAATTAAAGCGTGAGCAGTTCAGACAGCTGAGAATGTTCCAGACCATTCACATGGAGGAGCATACCTGTCTGAAGACACATTTGAAGAGATTGTATGACATCTACTTCCAGCTGACGATGGTCTTCGACTACTGGATGGCGGATTCCTGTGCCATTCGGACTGTCCTGATATCTCTACCTCCTAGCTATGAGAAGCATGTACGTAAGTACATTTTGAAAGCCGACGATATGAACTTCTACGTATTCATACGTGAGTTCCAGTCTCTGAAGGTTGATTCCATCGAAGGAGAGATCTTCGATGCTACAGGTATATATTTGATATATGCAGAATTATGAATTCGCCCATGGAATATGATGAAATTTTTGATAATTGCTCTGTTTGTGAAACAGGTTCTGATTATCACGTATATGCGGCGCAGTTTGATGTGACCTGGCGCTGAAGCTGGTAGTCAAGGAGTTGATGGCCTTTTGGTGTTCACGTCCTCAAGTTATCATAGTTATCATCAATAGTTTTTGATACGATCTTTTGGAATTGTGAGCGAGTGTGTGTGTCTTGATTGTTGCAAGACAAAGTTATTCATGTAATAAGACAAGTTCAGTTGTTTTATGTTATGGAACAAGTCAGTTGTTTTATCTTATGAATAAATTTTCCACATCTCAGTTACATTGATTGTATGATAAGTATTCATAATTGTAGATATGATAAAATAGCTTGTCCCATGAACAAAGGTTCTATTGCTGGAACAAACACCGTCGAGTTTAGTCATAAAAGCAATGAAAGAAGTAATGGATGTTTTTGGTCCATTTAAGTATTTCGAGTGCTGAGTTGATTAAGCTTGAAATCGGGTATTGAAGTTACAATACTAGCGGAAATTAATTGAGTGTCATTTTCAATGATTAATTAATGGTGTTCATAGCTTGATCCGAATTCCTCCATGATTTTTTTAAATAGGAGTATTTGCCCGATAAATTATGGAATCTGAATTTAATTTGATGATAGATCAAATGGGGTTTTTCAGAAGAAAGATTAGTGAAAATTGTATTCACGAAATTCGATCAAAGGACAGTGTTTTTGAATTATGTTTTCAACACAAAAGGCTCATGGTAATTTGCTTCACATAATTATAATGTCACATATAGTGATATGTGGGGAATTATAATCATGCTCTGTTTTCAAAGTATGGTCGCCAGAATCAGTCTTAGAATCTCCTAATATGTTTGAAACATTATAGTCGATGTCCACTTTAGAAAATAGATGTTTTTCTCAACGAGAATTCGTAGGATCGACAGTAGTGTCGACATGTATATGATTATGCGATAATTCGGAATATACATGAGTGTTTCTTTGTAGATTGCTCGCATTGGATGAGAGTGTATTCCAAAACCAAATAGAAACAAAACTTAGTTTGTTGTCTATGTAATTCCGAGGGAAATATAATTTTTCGAATTATGGTGTATGGATTGGAATTGGAAGTTTGGAATAAAGTGTCAGACCTATGTTGGAAGGTGTTCCAAAGAGTATATGTCTGCTAATGAAAGTTTAGTGATTAAGAGTGAGGGAGACTAGAAAATTGTTTTCTGCTTGCAATCCTCTTCATAAAGATCAAAATATTTTCATGAAAGAAACTTCTAAATAAAGTGTTGTTATATTTAATATTGCTGTCAGGTCTCAGCACTGTATTAAGTATTTCAGATCTTGTTGACAGATCAAGGTGCACTTTATGAATACAAAGAAAGTTGAGAAAATATCGGAATACGAATAAAGGCTTTTCAGCCTGGAAATCCAAGTTACGTTTAAAAGGATTAAGAGAGTAATTGTTGCTGCAATTCTTATTAGAGGAATAAGATTGTTTAATCATCATATAAGGTGTTATATGTAAATGTGACTATAAGAAAGACGCGGTAGCATGTCTTGTCAAGAAGTGTGTCTTGGACAAGATCAAATTTGTTGACTACATTTATGTAGACATGCTTAAAGTCTGAGGGATTTGTATTAATGTAATACTGTAGTTTGTATTAAAATCGAATTGATAGTAGATCAATGGTTTTGGTTTAACCAAGATGTCGATTTAAGTGGGAGTCATAGTTAGTTCACTCAGGTGAAATATGTGAAGAGCATATTTTTGAGTGGGAGCTCAGGAACTCAAACATGTGGATGACACGTTTTTGAGTGGGAGCTCGTGTTGTCAAATATGTGCAGACATATTTTGAGTGGGAGTCGAATTCGCCGTGTGTAGTTAACACATTGTGAAACTGTACCAGTAGAATAGAATGAAGTTGTGAAACTATTTGAAAGTTAGTGTCTATTTTGAAATAGAACGGCAATTTTAAATAGTTAGTCGAGTTGTTTTGGATTATATCTGAGGAGTCAGAATAGAATCAAACGGATGGTCCTTTGAAATCCAATTGATCATTAAGAGAAATGATGCATGAGAGTAATGGTTGTATGACATGTGGGTCTATTATGTAATATTAGACATCATACAGAAACCATATTATCTGCTCGATGAAATATAACCGATGTTCTTGGAATAAGAGCAGTTATGAAAGTAAATTTAGAATTTGCTGGAAGTAGAAGTGCGTTAGTTAAGGGATTGACATTTGAATGTCAAGTTTTCTACATTGGTGTGAAAGTATGTGGATATCGCGAGTTTGTAATTGTTACAAGGGGCTCTGTATGACTGAGTGTGCTTTCCAGAGCAGTTATCTGGTTAGTATAATCAGAGTAAGCGCTGGGAAGCAGAAGTCTCACTTAGTTACGGTATTAGCATATATGTTGTTAGACGACGTGATGATATCAAGCGAGTTGATACCAGTGAATCGCAAAAGCGTGTACAATCATGGATTGTGCAGTAACACTTTTCCACAAGCAAGCATTATCAAATGATTCTTATTTGATAAGGGATTCTGATAAAGTAAAATGCAGCTGGTTTATTTGTACTCTAGTGCAAGTGGGAGACTGAAGGAGATATGCCCTAGAGGCAAATAAATAAGTATTATTTATTGCATTATCTCATGAGTTTATAATAGGTTTGTGTATTATGCTATAACTGTATTAATCGGAATTATTAATACACGTGTGATACACAGACAACCAGGTCCCTAGCAAGCCTCTATATGAGCTAGTCCATTGGGCAACAGTTGATCGAGATTCCCGATCAAGGACAATGACGTCGGTTGACAATGGGGTCATCTTGTTAGTAGAATAAGGTGGTGGACATACGCGAAGTATTGCAATAAGATCGTATTACGATGTTTGTCATTTGCAATAGATAAGAGTGTGATAGCTTATTCCTTAGACCGTGAGACCGTGCTTATTGTTGCTTCGTAGGAGTACTTTGAGAGCATCAAACGTTGTGTCTTATATAGCATGACAATAACGGTGTCCATCTTGGGTATTCCGAAAGAGCATCAAGACGTAAGGATCAAGAGCAGGATTTGTTCATTCTTGTAATGGAAAGATACTCTGGGCCCACTCGGTGATATTGCATCTATATAGCTGCGCAGCTTATGACTAGGTCATGGAGATGTAATATCGCAGACGAGTTAATAACCTTCGTCGGTAACGAGATACAGCAAAGGCATCGGTGTGTCTACGATCATATCTCGGACAAGGTAGTATCGCAGAGACAAAGGGAATGAATATCATACTTATGGTTCAACGACGATATTCGTGGAATGCACAGGGGTCGTCATATATTTCCAGGTATCCCTGACGATCATTGGTGAGCGGAGTGTCTCGACCATGTCTGGAGTGTTCCCGAACCGTAGCGTAACAAACTTAAGGTCTTAGCGACGCTAGGAGATAGGTTCTGGAATTTTATAGGTTCTTGTTGGAGAGAGAGAAATGATCCGGAAAGAGTTCCGGTGGTCCGGAAGGAGTTCCGGTGAGCTATGGAAGGGTTCCGAGAATGTCCGAAAGTTGTTCGGGTGGTTCCGAAGTTGTTTCGGAATCATGGGATATTAATTAGTATTTAAATATATTAATGATTAATTAATTATATTTAATATTAATTAAATAAAGGAGAAAAGGGGGCTGCCACCCACATGGGCCCAAAGAGGGCCCATGAGGGGGTGGCGCACCAAGGAAGGGGGCCTCAAGCCCCCCTAGTCCGAATTGGACTAGAAGAGGGAGAGGCCCAAAGGGGTTCGGCCGAACCCCCCTCCCCTCTCCTCCTTTAGTCCCACATGGGGGAGCCAAGGGGGTTGGCACACCCCCTTCCCCCTTTATATAGCAAGGCATATTAATTGTTTTAATTCATAGGAAAATCAATTAATTCCCGATTTCTCTCTCGATCTCGTGGTTCCCAAGTCGGAGCCGCGCCGAGCTGAGGAAGAGGGTCTCTCTCCACCTAAGCCATACCGCAGAGCGCCGTTGCTCTGCGGGATTCCAGATAAGATCTACTCCTGCGATTTCAGCTGGATCTGAATGACCGGGAGTCGTCGCTAGGCTCCGTATGTTTGCGAGTGCTCGGAGGCTACTCTACTGAGGAGCTTGGGCGACGTCGTCTCGCCCCCTGCAGCCGCCGCGCCTCCCCCCCCCCCCTCTGCTGCCGGCGCGCCAGCCCCGGTGCTGGCGCTCTGCCTCCTTCCGCCCGACGCCCGTCGACGCAGATCATCGTCGACACCCCGGCGTCATCGACTTCGACATCGCGGCAAGATCTTCGCGACCTCGAGGTCGGCTACGTACGACTTCATCGTCAACGCTTGTGCGGGAGCATAATCCCCGCTATCGGTCTACATGGAGGTAATGTGACCCGTTCCGCCACCGTTATCACATGTACTAGATAGATAGATCCTGCCTAGTTAGGGTTTCGTACGCTAGAAAATTATTGTTTTCTGCCCCGTAACCCCTTCAAATGTGTCTTGGACAAGATCAAATTTGTTGACTACATTTGTGTAGACATGCTTGAAGTCTGAGGGATTTGTATTAATGTAATACTGTAGTTTGTATTAAATTCGAATTGATAGTAGATCAATGATTTTGGTTTGACCAAAATGTCGATTTAAGTGGGAGTCATAGTTAGTTCACTCAGGTGAAATATGTGAAGAACATATTTTTGAGTGGGAGCTCAGGAACTCAAATATGTGGATGACACGTTTTGAGTGGGAGCTCGTGTTGTCAAATATGTGGAGACATAGTTTGAGTGGGAGTCGAATTCATCTTGTGTAGTTAACACATTGTGAAACTGTACCAATAGAATAGGATGAAGTTGTGAAACTATTTGAAAGTTAGTGTCTATTTTGAAATAGAACGGGAATTTTAAATAGTTAGTCGAGTTGTTTTGGATTATATCTGAGGAGTCAGAATAGAATCAAAAGGATGGTCCTTTGAAATCCAATTGATCATTAAGAGTAATGATGCATGAAAGTAATGGTTGTATGACATGTGGGTCTATTATGTAATATTAGACATCATACAGAAACCATATTATCTGCTCGATGAAATATAACCGATGCTCTTGGAATAAGAGCAGTTATGAAAGTAAATTTTGGAATTTACTAGAAGTAGAAGTGCGTTAGTTAAGGGATTGACATTTGAATGTCATGTTTTCTACATTGGTGTGTAAGTATGTAGATATCGCGAGTTTGTAATTGTTACAAGGGGCTCTGCATGGCTGAGTGTGTTTTTCAGGGCAGTTATCTGGTTAGTATAATCAGAGTAAGCGCTGGGAAACAGAAGTCTCACTTAGTTACGGTATTTGCATATATGTTGTTGGACAACATGGTGATATCAAGCTAGTTGATATCAGTGAATCGCAAAAGTTTGCACAAATCGTGTGTTGTGCAGATTGTCAGAGTAACACTCTTCCACAAGCAACCATCATCGAATGATTCTTATTTGATAAGGGATTTTGATAAAGTAAAATGCAGCTGGTTTATTTGTACTCTAGTGCAAGTGGGAGACTGAAGGAGATATGCCCTAGAGGCAAATAAATAAGTAGTATTTATTGCATTATCTCATAAGTTTATAATAGGTTTGTGTATTATGCTATAACTGTATTAATCGGAATTATTAATACACGTGTGATACATAGACAACCAGGTCCCTAGCAAGCCTCTATATGAGCTAGTCCATTGGGCAACAGTTGATCGAGATTCCCGATCAAGGACAATGACGTCGGTTGACAATGGGGTCATCTTGTTAGTTTAATAAGGTGATGGACATACGCAAAATATTGCAATAAGATCGTATTACGATGTTTGTCATTTGCAATAGATAAGAATATGATAGCTTATTCCTTAGACCGTGAGACCGTACTTATTAATGCTTCGTAGCGGTGCTTTGAGAGCATCAAACGTTGTGTCTTATATAGCATGACAATAACGATGTCCATCTTGGGTATTCCGAATGAGCATCAAGACGTAAGGATCAAGAGCGGGATTTGTTCATTCTTGTAATGGAAAGATACTCTGGGCCCACTCGGTGATATTGCATCTATATAGCTGCGCAGCTTATGACTAGGTCATGGAGATGTAATATCGCAGACGTGTTAATAACCTTCGTCGGTAACGAGATACAACAAAGACATCGGTGTGTCTACGATCATATCTCGGACAAGGTAGTATCGCAGAGACAAAGGGAATGAACATCATATTTATGGTTGAACGACGATATTCGTGGAATGCACAGGGGTCGTCATATATTTCCAGGTATCCCTGACGATCATTGGTGAGCGGAGTGTCTCGACCATGTCTGGAGTGTTCTCGAACCGTAGCGTAACAAACTTAAGGTCTTAGCGACGCTAGGAGATAGGTTCTGGAATATTATAGGAGTTTGTTGGAGAGAGAGAAATGATCCGGAAAGAGTTCCGGTGGTCCGGAAGGAGTTCCGGAGAGGTCTGGAATGGTTCCAGGAATGTCCGAAAGTTGTTCGGGTGGTCCGAAAGAGTTTTCGGAGTCACGGGATATTGAATTATATATAAATATATTAATTATGAATTAATGGGATTTTTATATTAATAAATAAAGGAAAAAGGGGGCTCCCACCTACATGGGCCCTAAGAGGGCCCAAGAGGCGGGAGCCGCACCCCACAAGGGGGGTGGGCCCCATGGGAGGTTCGGCCGGCCCATGGTGGGGCGCACCACCCCCTCTCATCCTTTAGTCCCACATGGGGGAGCCAAGGGGTTTGCACACCCCCTCCCCCCTTTATATAGCAAGGCATATTAATTGGATTAATTCATAGGAAAATACAATTAATTCCCGATTTCTCTCTCGATCTCGTGGTTCCCAAGTTGGAGCCGCGCCGAGCTGAGAAAAGGGGGTCTCTCTCCACCCAAGCTATACCGCAGAGCGTCGTTGCTCTGCGGGATTCCAGATAAGATCTACTCCTGCGATTTCAACTGGATCTGAATGACCGGGAGTTGTCGCTAAGCTCCGTATGTTTGTGAGTGCTCAGAGGCAACTCTTTTGAGGAGCTTGGGCGACGTCGTCTCGGCCCCTGCAGCCGCCGCGCCTCCCTCCCCTATGTTGTCGGCGCACCAGCCCTGGTGCTGGCGCTCTGCCTTCTTCCACCCGACGCCCGTCGACGCAGATCATCATCGACACCCCGGCGTCATCGACTTCGACATCGCGGCAAGATCTTCGCGACCTCGAGGTCGGCTACGTACGACTTCATCGTCAACGCTTGTGCGGGAGCGTAATCCCCGCTATCGGTCTACATGGAGGTAATGTAACTCGTTCCGCCACCGTTACCGCATGTACTAGATAGATAGATCCTAGCTAGTTAGGGTTTCGTACGCTAGAAAAATTATTGTTTTCTGCACCGTAACCCCTTCAATTCCTACTCGCAAGACCTTCCTTGGATTGAATGGAGTCGGCCTTATTGGCTTGGATGGGGTTGATGCTCTTGGGAATGCCCTTCTTGGCATTCATCTTTATGGGAGGCACATATCCAAGACCTTCTTTTCCTTGTCGAGTGTGAGACTCTACGATGGGAGTCTCAACAACTTGTTTACCCTTGAGAAGGATGATCTTGGATGTGGAGACTTTAGTCATCTCACTCTTCAACCTAGCATTCTCCTTCACAAGATTAGCATTATCACAAGAACACTTAGAGGTAGAGATGCTAAGAGAATCAAGGTTAGTTAGCCGAGTTTGGAGTTGGGCATACGACTCTTTTAGACGAGCATGTTCACTCTCCAAAGCCTTGTGAGCTATGACGAGCTTCTCCATGTCCTCAATGAGTCGAACATGCCCAACCGCAAATTCGGCTTTATCTTGTTGAGTCACCTTGAATTTAGCAAAGTACATATCACGATCCTTAATGAGCTTAGCATGTGAGGAGTTATGAGTTTCCTCAATAGTTTCAAGTTGCTCCTCAAGACGAAAATGAGACTCTTCAACCTCCTCAAGAGAGGACTTCAAATAAGATAGAGAAATAGCGTCTTCTCTTTCTATCTTACCCTTCTCTTCATTGAGATGCTCTAGCTCACCAATTCGAGCCATGAGGGCACCAACATGTTTCTTGCTATCACCTTGCAAGTTAGTGATAAAGGAGTCGAACGCCACAAGCTCTTGCTTGATTTGAAAGCTAGAGGCATCATCAAGCTCATTCATTTCATTCATGAGAGAGGAAGATGATGAAGGTACCTCTGATGCCTTTGCCATAAGACACTTTGAGCTCTTGGTGATGGAGTTCTCATTAGGCGATGTGAATAGAGACGATGAAGAGCTTGTCGTAGTTGAGGGAGTTCTTGTCGTTGATGGAGAGACGGTAGTTGTCGAGGTGGTGGCAAGGGCCGCCACTTCATTTGGCGTTTCTTCCTCCGACTCTTCATCATCGGTGGGATACTCCTCTTGAGTCAACAACATGATGCGAGGCTTCTTGTTAAAAGGCCTCTTCTTTCCATAGGCCTTCTTGGGAGGCATCTTGGTTTTGTCCTTGAGCACTAGACGTCCACCATGCTCTTCTCTTTTCTCATAAGGGCACTCGGCAACGAAATGGAACTTGTCTTGACAATTGTAACATGTCCTTGACTTGGAGGGTGAGACCCTATCGGCTTGAGGTGCATTCTTGTCAAAGCGCATCTTGCCTCTTGAGGGATTGTTCCAAAAGGTGCGAGCCGCAAGAGCGAGATGATCATTGTAAGCAATCTTGAGTACTTCCTCGGACATAGCGGCAAAGCTTCCAAGATCATCATCATCGTTGTCTTCCTCAACGGTAGCCTTCAAAGCGAGGTTGGTTGTGCCTCTTTGCATTCCAAGAGCCCTTGCCCTTGCATCTTGAGCATTCTTAGTGGCCACCTTGTATGCAGCCATCTCTTGCATAACCTCATTAGACGTCATGAGATGGTAGTTGTGTCTTCCTTAAAGACTCTTGACGTCGGTAGGCTCACAAGCCATCATAGAGCTAACATACTTCCTCTTGATCCAAGCATCATCAATATGAGAGGCACCCACTTCTCGAAAGCTTGTGGCTATGGTCACCAATCTTTGATACATCATCTCATGGTCTTCACCATCAAGCTTGAAAAAGCCCTCGGCTTCATTGCTCAAAGAGTCATAGCGGTTCCTTCTCATGCTATCATTTCCAACAAACAACTCGGATAGACCATCCCATGTCTCCTTGGCGGTGGTGAGATGTTGGATGCGAGGCATGTCCTTGTTCCCAACCGCCTTTTGGATCATGTAGAGAGCGGTGGCATCAAGTTGAGCCTCCACCACTTCTCTTCTTGTTAGGTTGGTCGGATCATACGGATTGTAACCAACTTGAATGATGCGCCACAACTCGATTGAAGAGCTGCACACATGAGACTTCATCATGTATTGCCATTGAGAAAAAGTATAGTCTTTAAGCAACGGGGGATCACCCCTATGAGAAACTTGCGGGTGAGGAATAATGGGATCGGCGGTATGGTATTGGGATGGGGGAGGAGTGGCGTTGTAGCCTTTAGGCACTTCATCATTGGATGATGGATCGGAGTGTTTTAATGGGTTGAGGAACTACTGAAGGGGTTACGGTGCAGAAAACAATAATTTTTCTAGCGGACGAAACCCTAACTAGCCAGGATCTATCTATCTAGTACATGTGATAACGGTGGCGGAACGGGTTACATTACCTCCATGTAGACCGATAGCGGGGATTACGCTCCCGCACAAGCGTTGACGATGAAGTCGTACGTAGCCGACCTCGAGGTCGCGGAGAACTTGCCGCGATGATGAAGTCGATGACGCCGGGGTGTCGACGATGATCTGCGTCGACGGGCGTCGGGCGGAAGAAGGCGGGGCGCCGGCACCAGGGGTGGTGCGCCGGCGGCAGAGGGGGAGGCGGCGCGGCGGCTGCAGGGGCGAGACAACGTCGCCCAGGCTCCTCAAAAAGAGTTACCTCCGAGCACTCACAAACATACGGAGCTTAGCGACAACCCCCGGTCATTCAGATCCAGCTGAAATCGCAGGGGTAGATCTTATCTGGAATCCCTCAGGGCAACGGTGCCCGGCGGTATAGCTTAGGTGGAGAGAGGGGGCAAAACGGGCGGAGAAACAGCTCGGCCGGCCTGCAATACAATTAATTTCCAATGAATTAATCCAATTAATATGCCTTGCTCTATAAAGGGGGAAGGGGGTGTGCAAACCCCTTGGCTCCCCCATGTGGGACTAAAGGAGGAGAGGGGGGAGGCCGGCGTACCCTCCTAGTCCAACTCGGACTAGGGGCCCAAGCCCCCCCTTCCTTGCTTGGTGCGGCTCCCCCTCTTGGGCCCTCTAAGGGCCCATGTAGGTGGGAGCCCCCTTTTTCCTTTATTTAATTAATATTAAATTAATATAAAAATCCCATTAGTTCATAATTAATATATTTATATATAATTCAATATCCCATGACTCCGAAACAATTTCGGAACCACCCGAACAACTTTCGGACATCCCTGGAACCATTCCAGACCTTCCCGGAACTCCTTCCGGACCACCGGAACTCTTTCCGGATCATTTCTCTCTCTCCAACAAACACCTACATTATTCCAGAACTTATCTCCTAGTGTCGCTAAGACCTTAAGTTTGTTACGCTACGGTTCGAGAACACTCCAGACATGGTCGAGACACTCCGCTCACCAATGACCGTCAGGGATACCTGGATGTATATGACGGCCCACTGTGCATTCTACGAATATCGTCGTTGAACCATGAATATGATACTCATTCCCTTTGTCTCTGCGATACTACCTTGTCCGATATATGATCGTAGACACACCGATGTCTTTGTTGTATCTCGTCACCGACGAAGGTTATTAACTCGTCTGCGATATTACATCTCCATGACCTAGTCATAAGCTGCGCAGCTATATAGATGCAATATCACCGAGTGGGCCCAGAGTATCTTGATATTACAAGAATGGACAAATCCCGCTCTTGATCCTTACGCCTCGATGCTCTTTCGGAATACCCAAGATGGACGCCGTTATTGTCATGCTATATAAGACACAACGTTTGATGCTCTCAAAGTACCCCTACGAAGCATCAATAAGTACGGTCTCACAGTCTAAGGAATAAGCTATCATATTCTTATCTATTGCAAATGACAAACATTGTAATACGATCTTATTGCAATACCTTGCGTATGTCCATCACCTTATTCAACTAACAAGATGACCCCACTGTCAACCGACGTCATTGTCCTTGATCGGGAATCTCGATCAACTGTTGCCCAATGGACTAGCTTATATAGAGGCTTGCTAGGGACCTGGTTGTCTATGCATCACACGTGTATCAATAATTCCGATTAATACAGTTATAGCATAATACACAAACCTATTATAAACTCATGAGATAATGCAATAAATACTATTTATTTATTTGTCTCTAGGGCATATCTCCTTCAACTACTAGCATCACCCTTCCCATCCAAAGGAAATTGCTTTCCCTTTATCAATTTGTGGTCCACATCAAGAGTAATGCCCGGAAGCACCGGAGGCTTTGAGGGCAATGCAAGAGAGGTTTCCTTAGATGTCTTGAGAGGCTCAAGCATATCATGAAACTTCTTGAACTCGGTTTGTATGGACGATGTCAACTTTGTTTCCACAGAGTTTGATATCGGCCATAGTGGCACCTTTCTCTTGCATTGCCGCCAAAGTCGCGGCGTCCGTTTTGGAACCCTCTTTTGGGTCAACTTGCATTGTCCAAGGTTGGTCTCAAGCGGTGAAGCTTATAAGAGACAACCTGGCTCTGATACCAATTGAACGGCAGTTGACCACCTAGAGGGGGGGGGGGGCTGAATAGGTGGTGACCAATTTTTATGTCTTTTTCAGTTTTAGGCTAGCGGAAAGTAAGTTGTCTAAAAGTGCAACTAGGTGATACAAGTGATAAACAACAAAGAAACTAAGCAAGTACAGGAATTAAAGATGCGGTAAAGGAGTGGAACGAAACAACCGTAGGAACTCAAAGACCAAGATTTTATCCCGAGTTCCACCACATAGGTGTACGTCTCGTTGGAGAGGTGTGAGCTACCACAAAGGTTTGCTCAACGCCACAAAGGCCTCACCCTATTCTCCTGTGAATTCGACCACAAAGGTGCGAATCCACGCTTCCACTAAGGACTCCTTTAAGGGCGGAGAAGGTCCCGTACAAATTCGTGAGGCACACACCCACAACTGAATTGGGGGCTCCCACAAAGACCACAACAGGTCACTTCCACAAAGGAATCCACAAAGGATCAAAACACACAAGGTTGAACCTAGCTATCCACAAAGGAACCCTAGATTCGTTGCCCCTCAAGAAATAGAGGGGGGGAAATCAAATCGCTTCAGTGGAGATGTAGATCGATGGCTTCTCCCTCAGATCCCCAAGTATCAAAGGATTTGAGTGGTTAGATTGAGAGATCCGGGAGAAACGAGCTTCAGCACCAATGGAGGAGAGAGAAAATCTGGAAGCTTAATCTTCTGGAGGTAGGTGGAGGGGTATTTATACCCCTCTCCAAAATCTGTCCGTTGTACAGCCGCCAGCCCGGAAATTTCCGGGTTGAGGACCGGAGATCTCCGGACCCCGGAAATTTCCGGAGCAATTTCCGGCTGTGCTTGAATCTAGGTCAGTACTGGTTGGGCTTCTTGACTTAGTCGAAAATCCTCTGTCACTCGGAGATCTCCGGATTGGGGCCCGGAAATCTTCGAGCGCCGGAAATCTCCGGGAGCATTTCCGGCTAAAACTGTTTTGGAGTCAGTACGCATTTTGAGTTCTGGACTTGGTCGAAATTCCTCTATCACTCGGAGATTTCCGGACTGGGGCTCGGAAATCTCCGAGCGCCGGAAATCTCCGAGAGGATTTCTGGCTCAGCTTGAGTTGGAGTTAGTACGCATTTCAATTCAGACTTAGTGAAAAACTTGGATGGCTCGGAGATCTCCGGTCTGGGGACCGGAAATCTCCGAACCCCGGAAATCTCCTGACTGAATTTCTGAAGAAAGACCAAGTGTAGTTGAATTGAAACTTAGGCAAAATAAGTGTTCTTCTTTATCAGTCTAGCTGTAAAAGAACCTGCATGCTTCATCACAAACATTAGAATACTTTTTGTGTTGTCATTAGTCACCAAAATCTGGGAGTGCATAGAATGCACTTTCACCTGCTACTATTGGCGATTAACAAATTATTAGCCGAGATTGATATTGATTCCATCAATTAATTTGCATCTAGTAATTTCAAGAGAAAATTTCAGTGTATGTTGAAATTGAAATATTTATGAATCATAGTATATTTGTGCATTCATGGTTTCTTAGGCAAGGGATTTTCCACATAGAATTTGTGGCGTGTTTCTCTCATTTGATCTCTATATTATATATCTATTTTTATCTCCTTTATAGTTAGGGCTCCTGAATTCTAGTTTCGCACTGGGTCCTCGAATTGTCTGGACTGGCCCTGATGGTATGGTAAGATTACTTTACAGTGTAACATTAGTGAACATGCATGCTCTGGATCTTCGCGTTCTTAGTTGTTTCTGCTTAGGGTAGTAGTTTTTATTTGGCTAAACTACATGCCGTAGCAGTTGTATTTGGTGAAGTTGTATGCCACAGCATTGTATTGTACTCTCCTGCTTTGTGAATTCAAAGTCGGGCGTGTACCTTTTATCTAAAAAAAAAGAACATGTATGCTCAACTATAAATTACATTACAAGAAGAATACACATGCATCCATCAGCATGCCTAATCGTTCGTTCACTACGGGAAACACAGCCCAGCCCGACGGCCATTTCAACGCCGATGGGGGCTGTCGGCGTCACAACGTGAAACCGACGAAACGGAAAAACCGTCGGCGTCGTTTTGCCGTCGGCGTCCTAGTTGTAAGGCCGACGGCCACCGTCGGGCTCGCAGTACCGTCGGCGTTTATTTAGTGAGCCCGACGGCCACCGTCGAGCTTACAGTACCGTCAGCGTCCATCTAATCACATTTGTGAGCCCGACGGTAGTTTTTCAGTGTTTCTCAAAAAATTAGATTACATTCAAAAAAATATGAAAAAATACTAAAAAAAGGAAACCCTTTGGCATGAAGTCTTTTGACGTGTACTAGTTTTTAGAAAAATGATAAACTTGAGTTTTGGCAACTTTTCAAAACACAATTTTAAAAAAAATATCAATCATATACAAATATGCAATAGTTTTAACACATATGTGTGACCATTATCATGTCATAGTTTGTGATAAAGTGCTCATAATCAGCACATATGTGTGTCATGGTATGTAAAACAACGTGGCCGAAGCGATTTTCAAAATTCTTTTTAGAAATATCATTTTCCATTTTTTAAGTGTGAAAAATGACTTTTTTTGTGTAGCAAGTACATAAAATATGGTCCAAAATGACACCCATTTAATTTTCACAAAGAGTAGAACAAATTTTATGGATAATATCTGAATATGAGGATTTTCCTTACTTTCTATCTAAATTCGCCTCTTTAATTGACTTTATGTCAATTTTCCGGAATTAATTCAAATTTGAACTACAACTGTGTGATAATTTGCTCTGAAGTTTTTACAAAAATAATTTTAAGGTACACAAGTAGTGGTTACAACATAGAACCGTCAATAGTTTTGAAAAATTCGACCACTTTTGATAAATAGTCATGCTCTCCATTTTGACAGTTTTTTGAAAAAATGGAAAAATATGAAAAAGTATTAAAAAAAGAAACCCTTTGGCATGGAGTCCTTTTACGTGTACTAGTTAATAGGAAAAATGATAAACCTTATTTTTGGTAAACTTTTCAAAACAAAACTTCACAAAAATGTCAAACATATATAAACATGCATGGGTTTCAAGAGAAATGACCAATGTATGACCATTATCATGTCATAGTTTTTAGAGCTGCTGATATATGCAGAATTATATGAAGGAGGGGGGGAGTAGTAAAATGTGTGCTACCAGCGATTTTTTTTACTAATCCCTAATTATATGAAGGAACAATATAAATAGATATCTAAGCAGCCCAACCTTGCATCTTTTCAGAGCTGCTGATATATGCAGAATTAATGTTATTCAAGGTATGTCTCAAAGAAAACACAGCCATAATCGTGCAAATAAAAAATAACCAGTGTAAGAATGGGAGGAAAACACAAGATTTATACTTCAAATCAACAATCACGCATTAGTCGAGTGGAATGGCATTTAAATCTTTCTTTAGCAATATTGACACTTAGCATCAGACCTGAATTTACCAGTTTGCATTCTATGTATAGACACCTAAAATGAAGTGCCATCTATTTTGACGGTTCTAGAAAAAAAATGTTTTCCTCTGAGAACACGGATGAAATTAGCAGGAACACCGCCAACGCCCCGTTGGCGTTAATGACAGTGGCATTTGGTCATGTTCTTTTTTGTATAAACATGATCGGAGATTAAACAGGTAGAAAGGGGGAAAATGCATAGAGCCATTTGTACAAACACGTACCAGACGTCAAGCTTGACTAATTAAGTCATCTGTCGACGGCGAGGCCGCACAGCCGGAGCTCCCAAGAACCCAGTAACGTCGACGTCCCAGGAACTGCCAGAGCGGCGTGTCGCGGGGCCTTCGATGAGCGGATGTGTATCCTCGGCGGCGCGCGGTGGATGAGGCGCGTTGTCGTGGGGAGGAGAGGGAGGATGAGGCGCGTTGCCGTGGGAGCGGCGGCTCGCAGCGACGACGAGCGGCCGGCGGTGGCGGATCGAGCAAGAGCATGGGTCCGACGGTGGAGCGAGATGCGGGGATTAATCGAGGGTGTGCTGCGCGTCTAGTAGGAGCGAAGCGGTAAGTTCTTTTTTTAGGTACTACCTATAGTTAAAAAAACAGCCAGATCGGAGGGGGGGCGACCGCCCCACCTCGTCCCCTGGTGGCGCCGCCTCTGCTCATCATCTCTTGAGAGGGTAGTGAGAGCAGGGACGTCTTCAACTGTCAGTGTGTGACGCTGCAGAAACCCTGAAGTTGTGCCACATTACCTTAGCCGGCTGATAGATTCAAGGAACAAAGTGGAAGTTCGACCAACAAAGATGAGTTCATGATCCAGTTGTAGTAAGTATATAAAGTTATTCGTGTGATTAGTGTAAATGAATGACAAATCTCAATAGTAACATGATCACTTCGACAAATCTAGACGAGTTGGCGAGTGTAATGGTTAAAACCCTTAAGTAATAAAATCACTTTATGTAAGAAAAAAAGTTCTTGTGAAGAACCAAGAAATGTTATGTTGACATGAACACAGATAATAAGAATGTGAGTGACCGTGAGCTCATATTTAATTCCTCTTGTACTTAACCTGCTACCATTGACAATTAACAAATTATTAGCCGAGATTGATATTGATTCCATCAATTAATTTGCATCTAGTAATTTTAAGAGAAAACTTCAGCGTATGTTGAAATTGAAATATTTATGAATCATAGTATATTCATGCATTCGTGGTTTTTTAGGCAAGGGATTTTCCACATAACATTTGTGACGTGTTTCTCTCATTTGATCTCTATATTATATATCTATTTTTATTTCTTTTATAGTTAGGGCCCTTGAATTCCAGTTTCGCCTCTGGGTCCTCGAAACGTCTGGACCGGCCCTGATGGTATGGTAAGATTACTTTACAGTGTAACACTAGTGAACATGTATGCTCTGGATCTTAGCGTTCTTAGTTGTTTCTGCCTAGGGTAGTAGTTTTTATTTGGCTAAACTGCATGCCGCAACAGTTGTATTTAGCAAAGCTGTATGCCGCAACATTGTACCGTACTCTCCTGTTTTGTGAATTCAAAGTCGGACCTATGCCTTTTATCTGAAAAAAGAACATGTATGCTAAACTACAAATTACATTACAAGAAGAATACACATGCATCCATCAGCATGCCTAATCGTTCGTTGATGGGCAAACCAGATACTAGACCAACAAAAAAAAAATCTCATAAATGCATGCTGATTAGATAACATCTTATAATATATCTATAACATGATAAGAAAATGGAAAATGTTGAGAAGAAGTAAATATTTTTAGTTCAGCTAGTAGTCACTAAACTATGCATCTAATCCTATACTACAAAATTTAATGAACGGTTGTTTGAAGCTCTAGGGGCGGAGGACCCCTTAGGACAAGGTAGGGCAGCCGCCCGACCTTGATTTTTGACACACACAAATCGAGTATATATAGGCATTTCCCTGATATATATAACATTTTTCTGGATTTTCAGAAGTTCTGAGAAGAAAATAAAGAAAAAACGATAAATTGGGCCAGCCACGGCTGCTTCAGCCGTTAACTGGGCCTTGCCTGGGCTGCACGCTCAAGTGAAGCAGCGCCAGCTAGTGCATCTCTTCAGACAAAATCGAGGCAGGCTCGTCTCTTTCCCATGCGAGTGCGAGTCGAGCTGCCGCTCCGGTCTCTGTTAAATTTTGAAAATTAAAATTACGTGTTGTGAAATACTGCCTGGAACTTTTAGAAGGCATTGAAGTTTCAAATATTGATATCTTTGTCGGTTCTATTTTGATTTAAATATTGTTTTTAATGTTGTACCAACTGATTATGATTAAGATGATATGAAGTATTCATGTGTCTAGTCAATTTTAGTTTTTTTACATCATTTTTTCCTCCCTTCACAGTTCGTCCGATCTCATTTTTTTCTGTCCTCCGCCACTGCCACTAGTAAGAGATGTCTGATATAATTTGAGGTAAACGACATAATGAAATAAAATAAAGACACACAAACTATCATCTATCGAGAGGATCCCGTCCAATGCTGCTACTTGCAACCACAGTAAATTCTCATAATCTAGATATACACATAATGGTGCTCTACTGTTTCCTTTTCTTGTCCTTTCGACTGGATGGAACTTTGACGGCGATCTCGTTCATAAGAGAGGGATAAGTCGTTCTTATATGCTCCCAACCATCATTCGCCCTTACTTTTTCTAAACACGGGGGAGATAGGACTTGGATAAACTTGAAGCACGCCTCTTTTAACCCGTGGCAGTAGTGCTGCTCAGCTAGAGTAAGAGTGGACACCACGGAGCTGACGCCTATGTGCCGAGACAACCGCTCTTCACATATGAGCTTGAGGCGTTGAAGATCATAAATGTCTGCTCTACCAACAAGTTTTGCAACCACAATATGCACTCCATGTCTTTCTCTTCGTCG
Source organism: Poa annua (assembly GCA_026929855.1). Taxonomy (NCBI): domain Eukaryota; kingdom Viridiplantae; phylum Streptophyta; class Magnoliopsida; order Poales; family Poaceae; genus Poa; species Poa annua. Next base: position 16,599,544 of record CM049427.1, read on the forward strand.
AATTCTACCACAACTGGTGCCCTGTCCTCCTCCATGAGAAAGCATACGTGTTTGATGTGTATGATGTGTATGACACATGTCGTAGCGCCTTCCTTCATGGGCCCAAAGAGCTGCGCCATGAAGACTGTAGATCGAGCCGCAAGAACACAACGATGTGCAACAAACGTCTCGCCGCTGACCTTGAATGTGACATCGGCACCCACCTTATTTCCAAGGAGATTGTTAAAATGCTGGCCGATGTCGTCAGACATTGTGGAAGCGTTGGTTTCACTGCGAACCATGATGTCGCACCGGATGGTGAAGCAGTCACCCTTGAGATTAGCTGATCGCTCAAGGGCGTCCCTCGTCACAAACTTGTCGTGGCCCCGGCAAGGGTACTCGCCGGAGAAGATGCATGTTGTGGCTGCACGGATGCACATCGGCGCTTGCTCCTCGACCTGATCGACGAAGCTAAAAACGAGCTGGGCCTCCACGGGCAGCAGCTCTAGATCCTCCTCAAGGCTGCAGAGGTAGATAGAAATAAATTCAGCACACTCGGGGCTTTCACAGTTAGGGCCGTACCTGATGTCGATGTACCATCGATGGCCTCCTACCATGAAAGGAGCGGTGCTGATGGTCTTGCCGGTGGGTACCTCTTCGTTGGTACGGGAGTAGCCTTGGACCAGAAGCAGGTGGTACCCCCATCCCGTGCTAGCATCGACGGCCGACGTGGTGGTGGAGAGCTTGCCGTCGGCGATGATGGATACGCCGGCGAAGGACGACGACATGACCAAAGTTGGGATGGATGATCTTGTATTCGTAGCGTCGTAGCTAGCGCGCTAGCAGATGCAATCACCTCCAGAGAACGCAAGACGCGCACCGGAGATTGATTTCTTTTTCACGTACGCTACTGCCGACTCGAGAACTACTCATACTCGTGGACTCAACGGACTCTCCCTGGCGTTTCAATCTTGCCCTACTAGCTAGGAGTGCTTTCCAAGTATATATCCCACATGAGTGCCTTTTTTTTTAAATCACATGAGTGCCTCTTGGTGAGGTGTAACACGAGTTTGTAATAAATTGGTTGCACCTGCGATTGCATTAGTCGTATCGAGTTTGAGCCCTCCGCTTCCACTAAGGGAAACACAGCCCAGCCCGACGGTCATTTCAACACCGACGGGGGCCGTCGGCGTCACAACGTGAAACCGACGAAACGAAAAAACCGTCGTCGTTGTTTTGCCGCCGACATCCTAGTTGTAAGGTCGACGGCCACCGTCGGGCTCACAGTACCGTCAGCGTTCATTTAGTGAGCCCGACGGCCACCGTCGGGCTTACAGTGCCGTCAGCGTCCATCTAATCACATTGTGAGCCCGATGGTATTACCGTCGGACTCACTATACAGTTGTTCTCCAAAAATTAGGTTACATTTAAAAAAATATGAAAAAATACTAAAAAAGGAAACCCTTTGGCATGAAGTCTTATGACGTGTACTAGTTTTTAGAAAAATAATAAACTTGAGTTTTGACAACTTTTCAAAACTTTACAAAAAATATCAATCATATACAAACATGCAATAGTTTTAACACATATGTGTGACCATTATCATGTCATGAGGATTTTCCTTACATGCAATAGTTTTAACACCTGAATATGAGTATTTTCCTTACTTTCTATTTAAATTCGCCTCTTTAATCGACTTTATGTCAATTTTTCAGAAGTAATTCAAATTTGAACTATAACTGTGTGATAGTTCTCTCTGAAGTTCTTACAAAAATAATTTTAGGTACATAAGTAGTGGTTACAACATAGAACCGTCAATATTTTTGAAAAAATCGACCACTTTTGATGAATAGCCATGCTTTCCATTTTAACCATTTTTTGAAAGAAATGGAAAAATATGAAAAAGTACTAAAAAACCCTTTGGCATGGAGTCCTTTTACGTGTACTATTTTATAGGAAAAATGATAAACTTGATTTTTGACAAACTTTTCAAAACAAAACTTCACAAAAATGTCAATCATCTATAAACATGCATAGGTTTCAAGACAAATGACCAATGTATGACCATTATCATGTCATAGTTTGTGATAAAGTGCACATATTTAACACATATGTGTGTCATGGTATGGGAAACAACGTCACCGAACCGATTTTCAAAATTCTTTTTAGAAATATCATTTCCATTTTTTAAGTGTAAAAAATGACTTTTTTTGTGAAGCAAGTACATATATATGGTTCAAAATGACACTCATTTAATTTTCACAAAGAGTAGAACAAATTTTGTGGATAATAGCTGAATATGAGGAATTTCCTTACTTTCTATCTAAATTCGCCTCTTTAATTGACTTTATGTCAATTTCCGGAAGTAATTCAAATTTGAACAACAACTGTATGATAGTTTGCTCTGAAGTTCTTACAAAAATAATTTTGAGGTACACAAGTAGTGGTTACAACATAGAACCGTCAATAGTTTTGAAAAATTCGACCACTTTTGATGAATAGCCATGCTCTCCATTTTAACCTTTTTCTGAAAGAAATGGAAAAATATGAAAAAGTACTCAAAAAAAGAAACCCTTTGGCATGGAGTCCTTTTACGTGTACTAGTTTATAGGAAAAATGATAAACTTGATTTTTGGCAAACTTTTCAAAACGAAACTTCACAAAAATGTCAATCATCTATAAACATGCATAAGTTTCAAGACAAATGACCAATGTATGACCATTATCATGTCATAGTTTGTGATAAAGTGCCCATATTCAGCACATATGTGTGTCATGGTATGGGAAACGACGTCACCAAAACAATTTTCAAATTTCATTTTCGAAATATCATTTTCCAATTTTAAGTGTCAAAATGACTTTTTTTAAGCAAGTACATAAAATATGGTCCAAAATGACACCCATTTAATTTTCACAAAGAGTAGAACAAATTTTATGGATAATACCTGAATATGAGGATTTTTCTTGCTTTCTATCTAAATTCACCTCTTTAATTGACTTTATGCTGATTTATGTTGGTTCTTGTTTGTTTGCAAAGACATCATTCATTAGGAAAATGATGGCATGAATGTCATATTTGGATTCCTCTCATTTTTATGATCGACATAGACATTTTGTTTAGTAAATTCTGATATATAAATATGAAGACTCCAATTTGCGTTGAGCTCTACCAAAATTTTTGTTTAGTAAATTGTTGAGCTCTACCATAAATATGAAGACTCCAATATGAAGACTACATATATAAATATGAAGACTCCAATAATATAAATATGAAGACTCCAAGTTGACATAGACAGTAATGTCGTCGGGCTCACTATGAGCCCGACGGTATTTGCGTTGCCGACGGCAACGGCGTGAACCCGATGGATTACACGTCGACGGCCTTAGCCCGACGGCCACCGTCGGGCTCGTGTACGCCGACGGTTTTCAGCGTGAGCCCGACGGCAAATGCCGTCGGTCTGGCCTGTTAGTCCCGTAGTGTTCGATCTTCTTGGAGTGGAATTTCTGAAAGTTTCTTAGATAGTACTCTCGCCGTCCCACAATATGACAATATAAAATGTTTTATACCGTACCTTTTTCGCATTCATATATATACACATATATTTAAACACGGTCTCATATAGATGTCTACTCATTTTAGTCATATCCAGATAATATGCGTGGTGTCTCGCTACATGGACATCAGGATAGCGGATACGCCCTTTATTTGGTTCCGTATGGGGCGAGAAGAAGGCTTGCGAACGTCGGCTTTTGAAAGAGAAGTAGTGAGAGATCCACGAACACGACAGAGACACAAGGGTTTTACCCAGGTTCATGCCGTCCAGAGGCTAACAACCATACTCTTGCATTTTGATAGAAGAGTTCATCATGGTTTGCCTACAAGGTGGTTCCCGGGTTGCTATCCGGGGAGTAGTTGCTGGAGGAAGAAGACGACCGACCCTGACCCGGAGGAGATCACCTCTCGCTACCTTCCCTTCCTTAGCAATGGCTAGCACTACTCTAGCCTAGCAAGCAAATAAACTCTGGATGGGATCCTCTTCCTCATTGGGTTTGCCCTCCCGGCTCCCCCCATAAATGAGGAGGTTGCCACAGACGGTTACGCGAGGAACGTGCGAGGGTTTCGATGACAAACCCTATGGTGGCGACGGACGGCGCCACCACGTGGCCTTGTACTGAACAGTCGCTGGTTGGGGGTTGGTAGGATCCCAAAACCATGCTTGCTTTTGGAAGGTTAATGGCAGACACGCGCCGGGAGGACATATGTCCCCACCATGGATGTCCCTCTTGGTCTTCTGCTCCAGCTTGGCCATAATGCCTTCCTTTCATGGTGCGAATGCAAAGTGTTCCCTTGATCTTTTTCGCCCAGTAATGTTGGCGAACTGATCTTCTGATTGTACAAAGAAGCACTCATCACATGCCTGGGCATGGTTGGCCTTCGGGCTCGTGTCCTGTTAGGTCTTGATCTTGGCTCCCGGGTAGCTGGCCCAAAGGGCTACCCGGGTCTCGGTACTTAGTCGTTTTAGGCGTCAATGTTGATCTTGTCAGGTAGAGCAACATGGGGCAAGCAGGCTGGACCACTTGCCAAGTTTATGTTTTGTTGACTTGGTCTTGCCCATCTTCTAAGTGGGCCCACAGGTGGTGTATGGATTACTATTTTCGTGAACGAAAAAAGAACTCCCCCACAACGGAGAAGAGGCACGGGCACATGAGGCAAGGAAAAATAGTTCTGGTTAATCTCAGGGTACTTAACGGTACTTAACTCTCTTGTAGTTGCTCATAGTTTCACACAAACTTATCTCAGTGGATGTTACTCGTATATTTCTTCTACTCCCTCCCTCTCAAAATAAGTGTCACAACTTTAATGGAAAGTGGATGTATCTAGACATATAACATGTCTACATACACCCACTTTTTACCAAAGTTGTGACACTTATTTTGGGACGGAGGAAGTAGTTGATAATCCTGATTTTCAAAAGTATTGTAACATGATTTTCACTAATATTGTTTCTTAATTCTTACAAATATTCTAAGAATAAACACTGTTTCTTGAATAAAAATCGCAAGATTCGACTTGGAAGGTTTCTTCACAAACTCATATCATACAAAACTTATTGAGCTCCTAAAGTAATTAGTTTAGTAGTATAACATCTCCCAAATAATTAATTACCATGGTTAATAGAACGAGAGTTGCTGAAATGGAATTCATTACACATATACATATTAGTTCCCCCTAATAAAAAAACTGACCCTGAAGAAACCATCACGAGTGCAAAACAAAAATGACCAAATTTATTCTCCCGGTATATGAACCATCTCTTGAAAATATACATACTACCATCTTTCACTCGAATAATTCGTTCTTGTGGAATTCTTTAATTATAGTTCTTCAATTTAAAATTTAGGAACATCATTAAGTCATCTCGTATAAAGACTCATTTAACTTATAGATCTGGTAGACGTAGAAGAAAACTTCCTCCTTTGGTAATTAGTTTCATATAAACCGTTGATACAACTAGAGTTACTAAAATAGAATTCATTGCACGCATCCTACCTCCGATCGCACCTAGTATAAAAATCACCCATGCCTCGAGCCTCAGCACGTACGGTGCGAAGAAACTACTCTACTCTCAGACACAAGAGCAAAATTTATCCTCACCGCGGCAGTGTTCATCAATGGCTCGGCTCGTGGCCGCGTTCGCCGCCCTCCTCCTCGTCCTCGTCGCCGCGGCCATCACGCCCGCACACGGCGGCCGCCCACTGGAGCTCTACAGCAGCGTGCAACGTATGAGCATACCCGCCTGGACGGTGGCCGACCCGCCATCCTCGTCTAAGCCGGTGTCGGGGCTCCATAGACACTTCGACATCAAGATGATCGAGCAGCCGGCGGATGGACCTGCGGCGACGTACTATTACGGAGTCGACTGCGACTACAAAGTTCCTGTCACCGGGATGTAGTAGCTAGGCTCAGCTGCGGCTTAATTTGCATGCGCAAGATTGTTCGCGGAGCCTGTGGTGTTGATTAAGCAAATGTCAACGACCTTGAAAATGATATCCCTGAATGATGGTTCATAATACTATGTAGTTCCATCGTAACCACTTCGTGTGTTCTTTTTTTCCCTTCATCCAATGGTTGAAAGGCACCCATGTCTGATAAAAATACATTCAGATACCGTGTGGGCCGGCATTAGGGATATTATAACTGAGTCAAATAGGAGCTCCCTCAGGCCATCTCACTTTTGGACCGTTAGATTCGTCTCAGCTCATAATCCTAACCATTCGATTTCTGCGTGCAGCCTAAGTGGGTCAAATGTCTCTGAGGGACGCTGCTCTGACGTCAAAACGGACTTTTCTGGTGCGTTGCGGCCCGTTAAACGAAAAACCCACGCACGTCACATAAAAAAAACCTACTCCTTTCCCTCGAGCCGAGCGTACGAAAGTCAACAGACTCCTCGCTCCATCGCGCCTTGCCTTCCCGTCGATCTCTCCCCTCGATCCACCGCGTCCGCGCCGGCCCGCCGATCGCCGCCTGGCCCGCAAGGCCCGTCCGCTCCGTCTTCCTCCCCTGCCTCTAGATGCAGCACTCGCCTCCATTCCGCGTCACCCGACATAGAGAAAGCTCTCCCCGGTAGCATCCCTCTGCCGTCGATCCATCCGTCACGAGCGTCAAGCGAGTCGGCCTCACGCCGCCCACCCAGCCGGACGCGCCCTATGCCACCTGCTCTAGATCCGATCAAAAGCAAGCAGACGTGCCCCATGCCACTTGCTCTAGATCCGATCGAAGACAAGCAGATGCACATCTGCGAATCATCTGCCACGAGCGCTGTGCGGCCCAGCCGCACACGATCCATGGTCTAGCGATTGGTAGCATAGCTCCAGCGAGTCTGTTGACTGTAGAAACTACAACATATTTGCAACGTCTATCCTCATCACACAACCATGCAGTATGAATGATCTGAGCTCTAACTTTTTTTGGTAGGGCACATATATACCTACCCACCTTGATATGTGATCGATATACTGCAGGGAGATAGGAGGCAATCATTGTTCAGTGGTGTGCATTGCCTCCAACAGTACCAAAGGATGTTTGGAAGTGTGGCCTAGTTTTGTTTTCACAAGAGGCTTAATTTGTTCATCTTTACTGATAACAGAAGGCTTAATCAACTGAATTTGTTGATTTTGATTTTTTTGTGCAGAGAAAGTGAGGTACGATTCCTAAACTTCTTTATGTATCGGCATTTAACTTATAACGACTTTACATACTTGAATCACACAGGTTTTTTAGTTACATAAGTATCATAATGTACGGCCAAAAACCTCCAGGTTGCTGAAACGAAAATATTTGTATAATTTTCCATACAGATCTGACTATAGAATCCGGAGTGAATTTTAATCTACACATTAATGTGTTTGCCTTTCTCTCTTGATGTTTTAGTTTAACACATAAGCGGTTGTGTTATATTTATATTAGCCTCCACTAAGAAAGTTTAATTCATTCGAAACCTACATTTTTTTTGTTCCAATCAACAATAAAACATACTTTCCGTGACCTGTATTATGTCACACATAATTGACGTTTTAGTGAGATAGATGACTGTTGATGATTGACATGGAGGGGACACCAAGACACAGGAAGTAAAGATAGAGCAGAGAGATTCCAAAGATGTCCTCCTTCGGCTCCTTCATATATGGTGTGTGTCATTGAGTTTTCTTCCATCTAGGCTTTACTCTCCGTTATATAGCACTCATGGTTCTTGTCTTTTATGTTCTTATTTCAGGAACTTCATGCATACAGGAGGAATTGCTATACTGGGTATTGGCATATGATATGCTTGACCTCCATTTATGGAAATGACTTCCAGTAATTTGAGGTCACGCATTCTTCCATTTTCAAGCACATGACCCAGCAATGTAAGCTTGTGCCATCTTCCATTTTGAAGTCTTTACTTATCATATGTATGATGTATCCCTATTTTGTATTTGCATGTGTCTCATATGAACATTGAAGCCTTTAAATTGCAATACGTTCTTCCAACACATCAGTTACAGCTCTAAGTTCATAACCTTTTTCAAATTCTTTACAAAAAACTATAATTTCTTATAAATCTAAAATTCATAATGGACGGGTGCAGCAACGCGCGCCTACATGATCTAGTTGAATGAAACAACGGGAGCTTCTCATGCTCCCTCCGGCTATGCATGCATTTCGTTCTACGCCTATTCACTTTCTGCCACAGTTTTTTCAGTTTGGAGGTAGAATATATGTACATTTGTGGCCATATCTATACTTCTTATAAAGCAAAACTCCACTAACTTACAGTTAATGATTTTATCTCAACATATAACCCATCCACATCACTTTCTCTTTTAGCCAACCAATTGTCCACATCATCCCACTAATATTCATTACTTAATGTTATACATGTAAGTATTTACATTATTTTTTCTTTTAGACATTAAATTGTCCATATCATCCTTCTTATTTTTATTTTAATAATAAGATCATACAATGTTGTAATGTAATTATCAAATAAAATCATATGTTAGGAGTACAACGTAATTAGTTTACCAACCAAGTGAAAGTAAAATTCTTTACTAGCATATTTCTATAGCATGCTTTGAATTTTACTTTTCAATTAGTTATTTAAGAAATACACGCTGCAACATTCGGGATATCATTCTAGTATCTTAGAATTAACATGCCCTTACAGAGAGGTGTGGATCTAGGCCCAGCCCAACAAGGGACATGGCCCTGGGCGTAGAAAAAAAATCCATCCTACTATTTTCTCTATCTCTATCTCTACTATATAATACGGCCTAAGGTGTCCGGTACGTCGTGGTGACCTGCTCGGCTGCGCTGGACGAGAGGCACCGCGCCCTGGGCCGGTTTTTCCTCGTGGTTGCAGGTCGCCGTAGCGCGCGCAGGCGTTGAGGAGCGTGTTGGCGACGACCGGGGAGGGACGGTGAAGGAGGGCGCGGCGGAGGGACGCCGCGTGGAGCGCTCGGCGCGGGCGTCCCGCACCGCAGCGCCGCCGGTTCGTGTTCTTTTTTCTTCAAATACAGAAAGCTAGATACTTCTCGCAACTCTCCATTGCTTCGCTCTAATACCACCGCCGCCCGCGGGTTCTAGGATGGCGGACGCATCGGAGCCGACAGTGGCCGCTCTGATCTCCAACCTCACAGTCGCAGAGGACGCGAAGGGTCCGGGACCTTCGTTCGCCTCTCCTCCACGACCGGATTCCCCGACGCCGCCATCGGGTGCTCTGCTTTTCCTTGGTTCGATGTCGGTGCTGCGCCGCTCCGTTGGGTGCTCTACTTCGTAGGAACGCCCGGACATATCTTTCCCTTCCCGACATGCAGCTCCTACTGCTCTCTGTCTCGCGTAGAGCACAACCAGTTTCTATGTCATCCATGTGCAGAAGCTGATGCTTCCCTCTCTTGCGTTGAGGAAGAAGGAGGCCGGGTGGGGCGGTGGGCTCTGCAGTGCTGGGCTGGCTGCTGCCTATGCCACCGTTGTTGTCTCCACTGTCACTGTCAGATCCACCAGCGCCGCTGCAGCATAGTATCAGGCAGTTTTTATTATTATTTTATTTTATGGGAGTATCAGGCTGGTTTCTACTCTTCCAAAACCCTGTTTGTCCGGCGGCAGCAAAGAAGAACAATGCTACTACTCAAGTTTCATGAGTTGTAGAAACCAAAGTGGATTTTGCAACGACAAATCCACCACAGCTTCCTTCAGCGTACGTTGTTGATCTCCATCGCATTCTCCTGAACACGAATGTCCGCGTTTCAGTCAGTTTTAACAGATAATTGGATTTCAGACCCCGTAAAAAAAAACTCCACCTTAGACTTGATGTCTAGTTAATCGACTTATCCTACTATCATGTTCACCGCAGATTCAAGACTTCAAAATAATGTTTAGATGAACTATTTTTTCATCTCTCTAAATGTTTTTTTGTTTTCTTAATTGGTTCAGATTCTTGGTGTTCCTGAAGAGCCCTGCGCTCCCTGTGCGCACAATATTCAAATATGAGTTGTTGTTGCCTTCCAAGATCCAATAATCAAGAGAAACCTTACTCTAAGGCTACCACAGCGAGTGAGGATATGAGCTAGTGTTACCACCCAGATCCAAGCAACAAGAGAATCCATACTCCCATAGGCCATAACGTAGGAGGTAAGAATTATGTTTGTATAGCAAGAAGATTACTTGATCGTGTCGACGGTCCAAGTCCCATATAGGCTTACATCATTTAAAATCCCTCTAAAAATTAAAACTTTTCTAACTGATACGTGGGTTGCTACGGTGACAGATTCAGGAGCTAGCGAAGACATGCTACCACATGTAAAATTAATTTGTATATTTTTGTTTTGTTTTTCTACCTCCGTTCAAATTTTTGCAGCCTTACATTTGGTCTAGGGCGCCGTTAACAAACTTGCTGCTTACTCACGTGACCAAATCCCCCTCTCGCTCACTTTCGTAACATGCATCGCTCCTCTGCCTAGCTGGTTAGCTGGCTTGGTCGTTGCCTCTGTTAGAATTGGGCCCATTAGTGAGGCAGCCCAATAAGTAATTTCAGAAATCTCAAAGGCTCACATTTATGGCAGCACACATGAGAGTGGAGTGGGAGCTAAAATTTAGTCCCACATTGCTAGTTTAAGAGGAGTGGCACCACCTTATATAGTAGAGTGTTGTGCTACTTGGTAAGCTTGTGAGAACATGAGGCTCTCTCACGCGCTTCTCCTCCCCCGCCACCGCTCGCACGCACGCACGCACCGCCCGCCCGTCTCGTCACGACGCGCCGCGGGTTGCGGGAATCTAGCCGAGCTTTATTTTTGCAGTCTGGGAAAAACGGTTTGGACGGACGCGTCAAAGATAGTCGGTTCGGGTCGCTCCCGGATCGTGGGCTACTGTAACTGACCTAAACGTGCACGACGTGGACTTGGCCCATGTTGTACCCGTTAGGGTTTTCCCTAGCCGCGCTATATAAAGTCGGGCACTGCGTGCACTGCAAACACACCGAACCAATCTAGGTTTTGCCACCTCGTGCCTTGCGCCGCCACCGTAGTCTACCCCATCCCGAGCGGCGGCGTGCACCAGTGAATGGCACAGCAGGTCTCCGAAACCATCGTCCTTGTGATCCTGTACGGGAGAGGGCGAATAAGGTTTTTGGGAAGCGCTCTGTGCGACTACTCTCAAGCTCTTCATCACGTCTCGCCTTCCTGTACGCTCGCCGAACTCGCGGGCTGCTCGTCAACAACGTTGCCATCGCCTTCAGAAAGCTGCTGCCGTCGCTGCTGCTGCAACAACTACGACGACTACTTCATCTACAGTTGTTCGGTACGTTCATCACGTGCCGATGTGCCGATTTAGTATGTCTATGTGTGTAGACGTTTTGCTGTTGTTCATGTTAATTAATACATCTAGTATTTGCGAGATTAACATACTAGTAGCTGTTGTAGTAATGTTTAATATACTGGAATTAATCATGTTAATTGTGCCTAATATTTCAACAATCCAAAAACCTTATATGTGCTATAGGCAATTTTCTGAATTAAACATGGGACATCTATCTGATTCGCTGAGGCCGGACAAGTTGACCGGTGTGGATTTTAAGAGATGGCAGATCAAGACCACTTTGTGGTTGCGATCTCTGAAAGTGTTCGAGGCCAGTGAAGGTTTACCTGAAGGAACTATATCTGACGAGGATCAGAACAAGTTCAAGTATACCAACACTGCCTTTGTGGGACTCGTTCTGAGTGTTCTTAGCAACAAGCTGTTTGATGTGTACATGCACATATCAAATGGAAAAGAGCTCTGGGAGGCACTGAATGCTGGCAGTGAACTGTACATCATGGAGAGCTTCCATGATTACAGGATGGTTAACAACCGTTCTGTAGTCGAACAGGCTCATGAGATACAGTGCATTGCGAAGGAGCTTGAACACGCTAAATGGGCCTTACCTGACAAATTTGTGACCGGGTGCATTATTGCAAAGTTGCCTTTTTCATGGAGGAACTTCGCCACAACTCTCAAACAAAAGAGACAGGAGATATCGGTTGAAAACCTGATAGCGTCTCTTGATGTTGAGGAGAAGGCTCGGGCTAAGGACACTGCTGAGAGAGGTGGTGAAGGTCAGTCTAGCGCCAACATGGTGCAGAAGAACCATAACCACGGCAAGAACAAAGGAAAGAACAAGCCTACTTTCAATGTACCTGCCAAGACTAATTCTTTCAAGAAGAAGAAGAAGAAGATGATGAACAAGTCTGAGCTAGGTTGCTATACATGTGGAGAGCTCGGTCACTTCTCTGTGGACTGCCCAGATCGTGCAGACAAGAAAGGGAAAAGGCCAAGACTGTCAATGTCGTGACCGCTAGCAATACTGATGGGTATGTTAATTTACCATTTGTGCTTTCAGTATTTCATTCTCCATGTTGGTGGATTGATACGGGTGCTAACGTTCATGTGTCCGCTGACATCTCTTTGTTCACTTCTTATCAGGCCGCTCGGGATTCTTCCGTCCTAATGGGGAATGGATCACATGCTACTGTTCGTGGTGTTGGCACGGTAGATCTGAAGTATACTTCAGGGAAGATCGTGCAGCTGAGGAACGTGCAGCATGTCCCTACTATGAACAAGAATCTCGTTGGCGGTTCCCTTCTATGCAGAGATGGGTTTAAGTTAGTCTTGGAGTCCAATAAAGTTGTAGTGTCAAAGTTTGGACAATTTATTGGTAAAGGTTATGAGTGTGGAGGCTTGTTCCGTTTTTCACTTTCAGATTTCTGTAATAAATCAAAAAACCATATTTGTGGCGGTGTTTCCGATGATACCAGTGTTTGGCATTCTCGTTTATGTCACATTAATTTTGGTTTGATGTCTCAGTTGTCCAGTATGAGTTTAATTCCGAATTTCACTATTGCCAAAGGTTCCAAGTGTCATAGTTGTGTGCAATCAAAGCAACCTCGAAAGCCTCACAAGGCAGCCGAGGAGAGACACTTAGCACCGCTGGAACTGTTACATTCGGATCTATGTGAGATGAATGGCGTGTTGACAAAAGGTGGAAAGAAATATTTCATGACTTTAATTGATGATGCTACTAGGTTCTGTTATATATATTTGTTGCAAACTAAAGATGAAGCTTTAGACTACTTTAAAATTTACAAAGCCGAAGTAGAAAATCAACTAGAGAGAAAGATCAAACGTCTTAGGTCGGATCGTGGTGGCGAGTATTTCTCCAAAATATTTGATGTTTTCTGTGAGGAACATGGTATTATTCATGAGAGGACGCCTCCATATTCTCCCCAATCAAACGGGGTTGCCGAGAGGAAGAACCGCACGCTGACCAACTTGGTGAACGCCATGTTGGACACTTCTGGTTTATCTAAGGCATGGTGGGGGGAGGCTTTATTGACTTCGTGTCATGTCCTGAATAGAGTTCCTAACAAGAATAAAGAGAAGACCCCTTACGGGGAGTGGTCTGGGAGAAAACCATCACTTTCTTATTTACACACTTGGGGGTGCTTAGCGAAAGTCAATGTTCTAATTCCTAAGAAACGTAAACTCGGACCAAAGACAGTGGATTGTGTCTTTCTGGGTTATGCTCAGCGGAACATCGGCTATATATTTTTAGTAGTTAAATCTGAGGTACCTGATATGCATGTTGATAGTATTATGGAATCTCGTGATGCAAAAAATTTTGAGAACATGTTTCCTATGAAGGATATGCATATCACTGCTAGGATTTCTTCTGAGATATTTACTGAATCTAGTACATCTGTTGATTATTCTGAACAACCACATGTTGAGGAAGTCCTTGAGAAGGATGACAATGAAGCTCCCAAAAGGAGCAAGAGATAGAGGATTGAAAAATCCTTTGGTGAAGATTTCATTGTGTACCTTGTGGACAATACCCCTACGTCCATTGCAGAGGCATTCGCATCTCCTGATGCGGATGACTGAAAAGAAGCTATCCATAATGAGATGGACTCGGTTCTTTCTAATGGAACTTGGGAATTATCTGAACGACCCTACGGTTGCAAACCTGTGGGTTGTAAGTGGGTGTTCAAGAAAAAGCTAAGGCCTGATAGTACTATTGAGAAGTACAAGGCACGGCTTGTAGCCAAGGGTTACACTCAACGTGAAGGCGAAGATTACTTTGACACCTATTCACCTCTCGCTAGACTGACCACCATTCGTGTACTACTTTCCATGGCTGCCTCGTATGGTCTGATCGTTCATCTAATGGAGGTAAAGACAGCTTTACTTAACGGAGAGTTGGAAGAGAAATCTATATGGATCAGCCCGATGGGTTTGTTGTAAAAGGTGAAGAGAGAAAGGTGTGCAAATTGTTCTTTGTATGGGCTGAAGCAAGCACCTAATCAATGGCATGAGAAGTTTGACAGAACGTTAACGTCTGTAGGCTTTGCCATTAATGAGGCTGATAGGTGTGTGTACTATCGCCATGGTGGGGGCGATAGTGTCATATTATGCTTGTATGTTGACGACATACTAATTTTCGGTACAAGCATGATAGTGATAAATGAGGTCAAGTCTTTCTTGTCAAAGAGCTTTGATATGAAAGATCTGGGACAAGCTGATGTGATGCTGAACATCAAGCTGATTAGGGATGAGAGTGGGATTACGTTAACGCAATCACACTATATTGAGAAGGTCTTGAGCCGATTCGGTTTTATAGACAACAAGCCTTCTCCAACACCCTATGATCCCAGCGTGACACTCAGAAAGAACAAGAAAGAGACGAGAGATCAATTAAGATACTCTCAAGTGGTCGGTTCACTCATGTACCTTGCGAGCGTGATGAGACCTGATATCTCTTTTGTTGTGAGCAAATTGAGCAGGTTCATGTCTAACCCGGGTACTGATCATTGGCATGCACTTGAAAGGGTCATGCGCTATCTGAACGGTACAATGAGTTACGGGATTCACTATTCATGACACCCTGCTGTGCTTGAGGGATATTGTGATTTGAACTGGATCTCAGATGTTGATGAGCTCTACGCCACAAGTGGATATGCGTTTATTCTTGGTGGTGGCGCAGTATCATGGAGGTCTTGCAAACAGACCATATTGACGAGGTCAACCATGGAAGCAGAACTTACTGCGTTAGTGTAGTGCCCATGCTTATGATAGCAATGGCACATATGAATAATGTAAAGACTTGGATCACATAAGTCTCACATTCTCCAATAAGATGTAATATCACAGTACAATGTCATAATTTATTACAGAATGAGACAAATGATCCAAAAACAAAAATCCTTACAACTTAGCATAGCGGAAATGCTAGCTGAACAAATAGTTCACACTTTATTTCAGAGTTCAGCGCAATCCTAAAGGTAGCATGGAGCTACATCTTCTCCATGAAGCCACTGGAAAATCATGTTGGTTGTAGCTCGAAGACGACCCCCTTACTCCTCATTTGGACATTCTGCAAGGTTTAGTTGCAGCCCAGCTATAAAGGGTCAGCACAATTGAATTGTGGTGGCAAGTGACTTTTGAAAGCTAATATTCTACTAAGCTATATCTATATGCTTATTTGGCTGGTGGAGCTCAAGGCTATTGCGCAAAGCAAATTTTCTCCTACTTTTGATAAACAATCTTCTTAAATCAAAATCTTCTCCTTCAGAGACAAATCTCGAGACAAGTCCATGTCTCCTACCCATGTTTACCCAACAAAGTTTTATTAAGAAATTTGAGATGAGGAGATTTTCAGAACACAACCTTGTGTAGTTACTCAATTTGTCCGATGCCGGGGACACGGCTAAGATCTTAGGTTTTAACTCTCGAGAGGGTGTGCACTTTCACCATTAGACTCAATCAACCCAAACTATCCTCTACACTCCTTTAGTGAGAAGGAAAAGGAGAAGATCAAGACGAGACTTTTCAGAAGTTGCTTTCCCATGATCATACTAAGAGATTACCACCATCCTATCAACTCTACTACCATCAATCTCTTGACCCAGGTCCACATCAACTTACTCCATCAAGACAGAGCCCATATTGACCAATGGTTGCACGATAAGCAACTAGACTCAGTGTAAACTTCAATCTCATAGCCCTGGGTGGCCTACCACAAGTGAGCAACTCAGGTTAACACCGCATATCATGGCCCCAGGTAAGTAGAAACTACCCTGGGCGAAGACAACCATGACACATGGCCCTGAGAAGCCACTCAACTTGAAACCTCCTCGATCGACCCAATCCACCCAGGCGTTAAATTAATTTAGTGGAAATTTTCATTTATCACATCAACCATAAAACAATCATTTTTGCAGCAGTTGCTTCCACTAAATTATAATAGGGGTCTAATCTGGAATTTCTAAGGGGAAACCTAAAAGGTTTGCATAGCATACTACAATCTCCTAAAAACCTATCATGCATACTACTTTTGCAAATACTGTTTGAAAACACAAGATATGCAATAGAATAAAATAGTAGTTGTGTTATGAAGTCACTTGCCTTGGCAGCAGGAGGGGCAGGCACAACAAGAATAGCAATCACAAGCAGGTCCTTCCTCTCCTTCACAATCTAGCACAAGCAATACATACAAATAAATATTCCACACAAAATAAAAGATGTATGCATGCATAGTATGCCACGTGTAGAATTAGACACACTCATCCATAATTTATATTCTCTGTTATTAAATGCATGTGATGCAATTTCTAGGAATTTCTCATTTCACTTAACAATATAAAATTGAAAGTAATATAGCAAAACCTAGATTATACCATTACAACTTTTATTGTTCTAAGAAAGTTTTCCAATAAGATACATACTAATATTCCTGGACAGAGGGAAATTATACAATCTCAAAACAATTACTTTTAATTCTAAATCATTTTTATTATTTAAGTTATTTATTTAATGGCCGAAATACTCCTCTGATAATTATTCAATTTAAAATTTTGTCAAAGGGAAAAACAAATGATGTAGAATTAAACTACATGAGCAGAGCTTTCCAATGACATAAAGTTTATTAAATTTGGACTTACAGATTAAAAGTTATGAATTTTGCAAGTTTTATCTATTTTCTGTTTTATTTATAAAATTTCCTGCGAAAAAGAAAATCAGAGGGCGACGTGGCACGATCCTATTGGACAGTACCGCTTCGACGCGGATCGGCAGCGCGGCCGTCCGATCTACTTTAAAACGGACGCTTGGGATTAAACGGATCTAGATCCGTTGGATCTATATCCAACGGTTCGCATCCAGAGCCTCGGCGCGGGCGGCGCGAGTCCGCCGGAGGTTCTCCGACCGCGGCGGCGCCACGGCCGGCGTCGTGCGTGTTTCGCGTCCTAGCGGTCTAGGGGACGAACGAGTCATACCGTTACGTAGAGGGCGACGAGGCGAGGTCGGTGGCGAGTTGCGGTTCTTCGGTGCGTCGCCGTTCCTCGGGAAAACCTCGCCGGAGTTGGTGCTTGCGGCCGGCGGCGGAGTTCGCGGGTGGGGACGACGTTCCGCTGCGAAATAGGACGAACGAAAGTGCTCAACGGGTGCGCAAGGAAAAGGGGAAAGCGAGGGGAAGCCTCGGTGGCGCTCGGGGAGCTCGGAGCTTACCTCACTCGCGAGAAAGTCCGGCGGAAAATGGCGACGACGGCGAGCTCGATTCCGAGCAGCCCGACGGCGGAGGGTTAGGGTTTTTGGGGGGGTTTCGGAGGCGGCCTCGCGGGGTTTAAATAGGAGGGGGCAGGGGCGCTAGACGCGGAGGGAAACGGCCGGAAACGGCTCGGACTCGGTCTCCATCTCCGGCGTGATCTCCGGACGGAGGTGGAAGACGGCTGATAGGTGGGGCCCACCTGTCAGCGAGAGGGGAGCGACGCGCGCGCGGGAGCGGGCCGATGGGCTGTTATCTGACGCGCGCGCGGTGGATAGCGTCTGGGCCGGCCCGGAAACAATTCTTTTAAAATTAAATAAAAACTGTTTTTCAAATCTGATTTACTAAATGATTTTTAAACATATTCAAAACTTTTCAGAAAATTTCATAAAAATATATTTTGGAAAGGTTATTTAAATTAGCAATTTTTAATAATACACTTACCCATTATATAATTTGGAAAAATTATATTTATTAAGTGAGTTTAAATAAACACTTAATGGGATTAAATGATATTTAAACTCATAATTAACTTTTTATTTAGTATTTATGTGATTAAAAGTTAATCCTATATGATGAATGATGTATGAATGCAAGGTTTTAAATTTTTGCAAAATTGGGATGTTACAAACCTAACCCTCTTAAGATGAATCTCGTCCTCGAGATTCGGTTTGGCCTTCAAAAAGATGTGGGTGTTCTTCCCGAAGATCATCCTCCCGTTCCCAAGTTGCTTCTTCTTCTGTATGGTGGTTCCACTGGACCTTACAAAATTTGATAGTCTTGGTTCGTGTGATCCTTTCTGCCATCTCCAAGATTTTGATTGGCTTCTCTTCATACGTCAGGTCACTTTCCAACTGAACTTCTTCTAATGGCACTGCATCCCGTAGTGGGGTTTCTGTCATCTCTGGGTGACACTTCTTCAATTGGCTCACATGGAAGACATTGTGAACTGCTGACAGAACTTCCGGTAATTCTAACTCATATGCTACTTCTCCCTTGCGGGAAAGAATCTTAAAGGGGCCGATGAATCGAGGTGCAAGTTTACCCTTGATCCCGAACCTCTTCACACCACGCATTGGTGACACTCTTAAATAAGCCCCGTCACCTATCTTATAAGTGATTTCTCTCCTTTTGGAATCTGCATAGCTTTTCTGCCTGGACTGCGCGATCTTCAATCTGTCCTTGATTAATCGAACCTTCTCTTCAGCTTCCTGGATTATATCAGGTCCAAATAAACTTCGCTCTCCCACACCGTTCCAGAGTAGTGGTGTGGTGCATTTCCTACCATAAAGTGCCTCAAACGGCGACATCTCTATACTTGCTTGGTAGCTGTTGTTATAGGAAAATTCTGCGTATGGCAAATTATCATCCCAACTAGACTTGCAGTCCAAGGCACAAGCCCTCAGCATATCTTCTAAAATTTGGTTTACTCTTTCCGTCTGTCCATCCGTTTGTGGATGAAATGCTGTACTGAACTCTAATCTCGTACCCAATGATTCATGTAATTGTTTCCAGAAATGCGAGGTAAACTGGGTACCTCTGTCAGACACAATCCTTTGGGGAATACCATGAAGGCATACAATTCTCTTCATGTAAATCTCTGCCAACTTGGCACTTGAGTAGGTAGTCTTTACTGGCACAAAATGAGCCACCTTTGTCAAACGATCCACTATTACCCAGATCGAATCATATCCCGATCTGGTACGCGGTAATCCAGTGATGAAATCCATACCCATTTGTTCCCATTTCCAATCCGGTATAGGTAAAGGTTGCAACAATCCTGCTGGCTTCTGATGCTCCGCCTTTACTCGACTGCATACATCGCACTTAGCTATAAATTCCGCGATGTCTCTCTTCAAGTTATTCCACCAAAATCTTTCTTTTACATCCATGTACATCTTGGTGTTTCCCGGGTGTATGGAATAAGGCGAGTTATGCGCTTCTTGCAGAATCAACTTTCTAAGATCCTCATCTTGTGGCACGCAGATGCGTTTCTCAAACCACAAGGTGCCTTGCTCATCCATTCGAAAACCCTTGGCCTTTCCTTCGCTCAGGTTGACCTTGATTTCATCCATTATTTTGTCTCCCTTCTGGCCTTCCCGAATCTTATCCATCAACAACGGTTGTACGTCCAGTGTTGCGAGGAATCCTTCGGGTACTACCTCTAATCTGAGGTCCTTAAATGCTTTACTTAATTCTTCGGGCAATTCTCCCGCTGTCAGTCCATTTACATGGACCTTACGGCTCAAAGCGTGAGCCACCACATTAGCCTTTCCTGGGTGATATTGCAGACTCATATCATAGTCCTTAATGAGTTCCAGCCATCTTCTTTGCCTCATATTCAATTCCTTCTGGGTGAAAATATATTTCAGGCTCTTGTGATCCGTGAATACTTCACAACGCTTTCCCAAAAGATAGGGTCTCCACGTCTTTAACGCATGCACTACTGATGCTAACTCCAGATCGTGAGTGGGATAGTTGACCTCATGTTTCTTAAGCTGTCTAGAAGCATAAGAAACCACTTTCCCTTCTTGCATTAGGACACTTCCTAGTCCATGGTGAGAGGCGTCACAATATACTTGGAATTCCTTCTCTATATCTGGCAAACATAAAACAGGTGCTGACACCAGCCGTTTCTTCAGTTCCTGAAAACTTATTTCACATTCTTCAGTCCACTTGAATTTGACTTCCTTTTTCAGTAGTGAGGTTAATGGTTTGGCAAGTTTGGAGAAGTTCTCAATAAATCTTCTATAATAACCTGCCAGTCCAAGGAAACTACGGATGTCTGCCACATTCTTGGGTACTTCCCACTTCGTCACTGCTGACACCTTTTCTGGGTCTACTGCTATTCCATTTTTCGACACAACGTGTCCTAGAAAACCAACTTCTTCTAGCCAGAATTCACACTTGCTAAATTTGGCATACAGCTTATGTTCTCTAAGTCTCTGTAATATCATGTGCAAGTGTTCCTCATGCTCCTCCTGACTTTTGGAGTAAATCAGGATGTCATCGATGAACACCACCACAAACTTATCCAAAAAGTCCATAAACACTTTGTTCATCATGTTCATGAAGTATGCCGGTGCATTGGTTAAACCAAACGGCATTACGGTGTACTCATATAATCCATATCTAGTAGTGAAGGCAGTTTTTGGTATATCTAGTTCTCTTACTTTCATTTGAAAGTATCCTGATCGCAAATCGATCTTAGAGAATACCGAAGCACCCTCTAGCTGGTCAAAAAGCTCGTTAATTTTTGGTAGCGGGTACTTGTTCTTGATCGTCACCTCGTTGATTGCTCGATAATCCGTGACTTGCCTTTGAGTACAATCCTTTTTCTCTACGAACAGAATGGGTGCTCCCCAAGGTGATGAACTTGGGCGGATGAATCCTTTCTGCAGTTGCTCCTCTAACTGCTTCTTGAGTTCTTTCAATTCAGCTACGGCCATTGGATATGGCCTCTTGGCTATGGGTCCCGTTCCGGGAACCAAATCTATGAGAAATTCCACATCCCTATCGGGCGGCATTCCCGGTAGTTCTTCAGGGAAAACATCAGGGTAATCTCTTACCACACGAATGTCTCCCAGGCTAACCCCCTTAAGAGAATTTAGCTTAACTTTCTTAAAATCATATTTGGATTTGTTTCTGATCTTCTTATTCTCAGGAGTGGTGAGTGTAATTGATCTATTCGCACAATCCAAAACTCCTTCAAACTTGGCCAACCAATCCATACCGAGTATAACATCCAGACCCTAGGTCTCTAATATTATCAGGTTTACCGGGAAGGAGTGTTTACCAATTTCTAAACTCAAGTTTTGACAATTGGTTTGTGCGAGCATTTCCCCCCGGGGGAACTCACTCTAACCGGATTTAGCAGGCTTGTAGTAGTCAGTTTGTTTTTATTAACGAAAGCTCTTGAGATGAAAGAGTGGGATGCTCCAGTATCGAACAAGACTAATGCTGGAAAGGTATGTAGTAGAAACGTACCAATCACTGCATCCGGTTCATTCTGCACTTCTTCCACATCAAAATGATTCACCTGTGCCTTCTGGAAAGGATTTGGCTTTGATGCTTCAGGCGTCTTCTTCTTCTCTGGGCAGTCTGTTGAGTAATGTCCCTTGTTCCCACACTTGTAGCAAGTCACTTGACTTATATCTCGTTTTGGTTCATTGTTGTGGCGGTGTTGCTCTTTTCCACTATTGTTCCCATTGAACGGGTGGTTGTGTCCACTACCACCTTGTCCATTTCCTCTGTATCCGGAATTTCCTACTTTATGGATATGACCATTATGGTTGTGGCCACTTCCACTCTTGTGACTATGGTGACCTCCACTGTTCTCATGTACGTATGGTTTCTTCTGCATCAGATTAGTGTTGTACTTATTTGCGCTGAACTTCCTCTTTCTATTCTCCTCCTTCTTCATGTTGCTGTCCAGAGTAATGGCCTGATCCAGAAGGTCCTGATAATTGGGAGCATAGGCTACAGACAATGGTATTTTCAGCTCACAAACTTGTCCATTCAGAAACTTGTACTTCCTCTTTGCATCGGTGTCTACATCCTCTGGGGCATAGCGAGAGAGGGAATTTAAGTCCTCCATGTACTCCCTCAGAGCACGATTTCCCTGTCTCAGAGTGCGGAACTCATCCCTTTTCAGATTCATGATTCCAGAAGAGATGTGTGCATTGTGGAAACCTTCTTTAAAGATTTCCCAGGTAAGTCCTTCAAGTGGGTGAGTGATCTGATATGTTTCCCACCATTGTGCCGCTGGTCCCTCCAGTAGATGGGAAGTGAACCTTATCTTCTCCAATTCCGTACACTCGCAAGTAACCAGATCCTTGTCCACAGAGCGTAGCCAATCATCGGCTACAATTGGTTCAGAAGCTGTGGCGAATTTGTTGGGTCTGAGCCTCAAGAACCTAGCAAGGCGGTCAACTTGGGGTGGGGGTGGTGGTGGCGGCGGTGGAGGGGGTGGTGGATTGTTTTGGTTTTCCATGAACTGAGCCATCATGGTCATCAACTGTGTCTAGGCTGCCATCATTTGTTGCATCATTTCGTTGGCATTGTTGTTGTCAGGATCACGACGTGGAGGCATTTGTATGGTGTGGGCATAGGTAAGTAGTGATAGAGAGAGACTACAAAACATCTACCCATGCACATCAACACACTTCACAGAAACATAACAAACAACAAGTAAAACAGGCACACCCGATGTATTTTTATAAATTCGATATTTTAGAGATCTTGCAACCAAGCTAGGACATGGTTTTCAGGGTACTGCCTCACCACAAATTGGTGGGTCAATACAACTCCGATGGGGCAAGGAGAAATACTCGTAAGGTAAGGATAACTGGTGGTCTTACTAATCAAATTTTAAAACTCTTTATGTATTTGCGGGTGTTCCCACACTTGCGCTTCTTGACACCTGTGGCTTCCTTGGGAGTGTCCTCATCGGGGTAGGTTAACGCTAGGGGCTCTGGGGCGTCAGGGAAATGATTCTTCTCTGTCTGAAGTTCCATTTGGCTTAGTTGTTCACACAAATGAGCACACTGAGCCTGCAATGCCAAAATGTGGGCATCCTTCTGTGCAATCCTATCCTCTTGCAGGTAAATCTTGTTTTCCAGTTCCTTGTTCTCCTTCGTTAGCACCTGAACTTCTACACGAAGAATATCCTTCTCTTCTTCTAAGCTTTCCTTAACGTGACGGTGGACAAGCCTTAAATCTGCCCTGTAGAAGATTTCTTGTCCCAGAAGTATATCCAAATTATGGCAATGAGCTCCAAGGTCTCCATGATGCTTCTCGTTCATACCCCTAAGTGAGGGTTGAACGGGTTGTCCAATGCTATCCCTCCTGGCAAAGTGTCGAAAGACGGAGTTGGGCTTGATCTCGTCATAGAATTGCTCAATGATGCGGGACAAGGTCTCCAGCATTGCCATCTCCACTCCATTCTTCCAGGTGTTGTATCTAGATCGGAAACGGATCAGCTGCGATCCAGGAGGATCAAGACGAGGGAGAACTTCTGACTCGATCTTCCAGCGTCCTTTAGGGTAATCTTCTGAAATAATTTCCTTGCCCCTAAAGACTGGCGGCGTCAACCTCAGGGTCTTGGAAAGGCTGAGGAGCTGGTCACTGAAGTAGTACTGGTCTCCTTTCTGAGGGGAATACTCTTGGGTGAAGTTCTTCATCTACAAGAATTTTGAAGGGGTAAGATATAAGGAGATAAAACATATTATAAGGAAAGAAGTATGGTATTTCGAATTTTATTTATTATAAATATTACTTTTAGGGTTTAAATCCAATCCTAGGGGTTTCGAGCCTACAGGCAACATTCGTGCTCTGATACCATCTGTAGTGCCCATGCTTATGATAGCAATGGCACATATGAATAATGTAAAGACTTGGATCACATAAGTCTCACATTCTCCAATAAGATGTAATATCACAGTACAATGTCATAATTTATTACAGAATGAGACAAATGATCCAAAAACAAAAATCCTTACAACTTAGCATAGCGGAAATGCTAGCTGAACAAATAGTTCACACTTTATTTCAGAGTTCAACGCAATCCTAAAGGTAGCATGGAGCTACATCTTCTCCATGAAGCCACTGGCAAATCATGTTGGTTGTAGCTCGAAGACGACCCCCTTACTCCTCATTTGGACATTCTGCAAGGTTTAGTTGCAGCCCAGCTATAAAGGGTCAGCACAATTGAATTGTGGTGGCAAGTGACTTTTGAAAGCTAATATTCTACTAAGCTATATCTATATGCTTATTTGGCTGGTGGAGCTCAAGGCTATTGCGCAAAGCAAATTTTCTCCTACTTTTGATAAACAATTTTCTTAAATCAAAATCTTCTCCTTCAGAGACAAATCTCGAGACAAGTCCATGTCTCCTACCCATGTTTACCCAACAAAGTTTTATTAAGAAATTTGAGATGAGGAGATTTTCAGAACACAGCCTTGTGTAGTTACTCAATTTGTCCGATGCCGGGGACACGGCTAAGATCTTAGGTTTTAACTCTCGAGAGGGTGTGCACTTTCACCATTAGACTCAATCAACCCAAACTATCCTCTACATTCCTTTAGTGAGAAGGAAAAGGAGAAGATCAAGACGAGACTTTTCAGAAGTTGCTTTCCCATGATCATACTAAGAGATTACCACCATCCTATCAACTCTACTACCATCAATCTCTTGACCCAGGTCCACATCAACTTACTCCATCAAGACAGAGCCCATATTGACCAATGGTTGCACGATAAGCAACTAGACTCAGTGTAAACTTCAATCTCATAGCCCTGGGTGGCCTACCACAAGTGAGCAACTCAGGTTAACACCGCATATCATGGCCCCAGGTAAGTAGAAACTACCCTGGGCGAAGACAACCATGACACATGGCCCTGAGAAGCCACTCAACTTGAAACCTCCTCGATCGACCCAATCCACCCAGGCGTTAAATTAATTTAGTGGAAATTTTCATTTATCACATCAACCATAAAACAATCATTTTTGCAGCAGTTGCTTCCACTAAATTATAATAGGGGTCTAATCTGGAATTTCTAAGGGGAAACCTAAAAGGTTTGCATAGCATACTACAATCTCCTAAAAACCTATCATGCATACTACTTTTGCAAATACTGTTTGAAAACACTAGATATGCAATAGAATAAAATAGTAGGTGTTTTATGAAGTCACTTGCCTTGGCAGCAGGAGGGGCAGGCACAACAAGAATAGCAATCACAAGCAGGTCCTTCCTCTCCTTCACAATCTAGCACAAGCAATACATATAAATAAATATTCCACACAAAATAAAAGATGTATGCATGCATAGTATGTCACGTGTAGAATTAGACACACTCATCCATAATTTATATTCTCTGTTATTAAATGCATGTGATGCAATTTATAGGAATTTCTCATTTCACTTAACAATATAAAATTGAAAGTAATATAGCAAAACCTAGATTATACCATTACAACTTTTATTGTTCTAAGAAAGTTTTCCAATAAGATACATACTAATATTCCTGGACAGAGGGAAATTATACAATCTCAAAACAATTACTTTTAATTCTAAATCATTTTTATTATTTAAGTTATTTATTTAATGGCCGAAATACTCCTCTGATAATTATTCAATTTAAAATTTTGTCAAAGGGAAAAACAAATGATGTAGAATTAAACTACATGAGCAGAGCTTTCCAATGACATAAAGTTTATTAAATTTGGACTTACAGATTAAAAGTTATGAATTTTGCAAGTTTTATCTATTTTCTGTTTTATTTATAAAATTTCCTGCGAAAAAGAAAATCAGAGGGCGACGTGGCACGATCCTATTGGACAGTACCGCTTCGGCGCGGATCGGCAGCGCGGCCGTCCGATCTACTTTAAAACGGACGCTTGGGATTAAACGGATCTAGATCCGTTGGATCTATATCCAACGGTTCGCATCCAGAGCCTCGGCGCGGGCGGCGCGAGTCCGCCGGAGGTCCTCCGACCGCGGCGGCGCCACGGCCGGCGTCGTGCGTGTTTCGCGTCCTAGCGGTCTAGGGGACGAACGAGTCATACCGTTACGTAGAGGGCGACGAGGCGAGGTCGGTGGCGAGTTGTGGTTCTTCGGTGCGTCGCCGTTCCTCGGGAAAACCTCGCCGGAGTTGGTGCTTGCGGCCGGCGGCGGAGTTCGCGGGTGGGGACGACGTTCCGCTGCGAAATAGGACGAACGAAAGTGCTCAACGGGTGCGCAAGGAAAAGGGGAAAGCAAGGGGAAGCCTCGGTGGCGCTCGGGGAGCTCGGAGCTTACCTCACTCGCGAGAAAGTCCGGCGGAAAATGGCGACGACGGCGAGCTCGATTCCGAGCAGCCCGACGGCGGAGGGTTAGGGTTTTTGGGGGGGTTTCGGAGGCGGCCTCGCGCGGTTTAAATAGGAGGGGGCAGGGGCGCTAGACGCGGAGGGAAACGGCCGGAAACGGCTCGGACTCGGTCTCCATATCCGGCGTGATCTCCGGACGGAGGTGGAACACGGCTGACAGGTGGGGCCCACCTGTCAGCGAGAGGGGAGCGACGCGCGCGCGGGAGCGGGCCGATGGGCTGTTATCTGACGCGCGCGCGGTGGATAGCGTCTGGGCCGGCCCGGAAACAATTCTTTTAAAATTAAATAAAAACTGTTTTTCAAATCTGATTTACTAAATGATTTTTAAACCTATTCAAAACTTTTCAGAAAATTTCATAAAAATATATTTTGGAAAGGTTATTTAAATTAGCAATTTTTAATAATACACTTACCCATTATATAATTTGGAAAAATTATATTTATTAAGTGAGTTTAAATAAACACTTAATGGGATTAAATGATATTTAAACTCATAATTAACTTTTTATTTAGTATTTATGTGATTAAAAGTTAATCCTATATGATGAATGATGTATGAATGCAAGGTTTTAAATTTTTGCAAAATTGGGATGTTACAAACCTAACCCTCTTAAGATGAATCTCGTCCTCGAGATTCGGTTTGGCCTTCAAAAAGATGTGGGTGTTCTTCCCGAAGATCATCCTCCCGTTCCCAAGTTGCTTCTTCTTCTGTATGGTGGTTCCACTGGACCTTACAAAATTTGATAGTCTTGGTTCGTGTGATCCTTTCTGCCATCTCCAAGATTTTGATTGGCTTCTCTTCATACGTCAGGTCACTTTCCAACTGAACTTCTTCTAATGGCACTGCATCCCGTAGTGGGGTTTCTGTCATCTCTGGGTGACACTTCTTCAATTGGCTCACATGGAAGACATTGTGAACTGCTGACAGAACTTCCGGTAATTCTAACTCATATGCTACTTCTCCCTTGCGGGAAAGAATCTTAAAGGGGCCGATGAATCGAGGTGCAAGTTTACCCTTGATCCCGAACCTCTTCACACCACGCATTGGTGACACTCTTAAATAAGCCCGGTCACCTATCTTATAAGTGATTTCTCTCCTTTTGGAATCTGCATAGCTTTTCTGCCTGGACTGCGCGATCTTCAATCTGTCCTTGATTAATCGAACCTTCTCTTCAGCTTCCTGGATTATATCAGGTCCAAATAAACTTCGCTCTCCCACACCGTTCCAGAGTAGTGGTGTGGTGCATTTCCTACCATAAAGTGCCTCAAACGGCGACATCTCTATACTTGCTTGGTAGCTGTTGTTATAGGAAAATTCTGCGTATGGCAAATTATCATCCCAACTAGACTTGTAGTCCAAGGCACAAGCCCTCAGCATATCTTCTAAAATTTTGTTTACTCTTTCCGTCTGTCCATCCGTTTGTGGATGAAATGCCGTACTGAACTCTAATCTCGTACCCAATGATTCATGTAATTGTTTCCAGAAATGCGAGGTAAACTGGGTACCTCTGTCAGACACAATCCTTTGGGGAATACCATGAAGGCATACAATTCTCTTCATGTAAATCTCTGCCAACTTGGCACTTGAGTAGGTAGTCTTTACTGGCACAAAATGAGCCACCTTTGTCAAACGATCCACTATTACCCAGATCGAATCATATCCCGATCTGGTACGCGGTAATCCAGTGATGAAATCCATACCTATCTGTTCCCATTTCCAGTCCGGTATAGGTAAAGGTTGCAACAATCCTTGTAACATCCCAAATTTTGCAAAAATTTAAAACTTGCATTTAAGCATCATGCATCATTGAGCAGAAGAATACCTCACAAAATATTAAATAAAACTTCAAATCTAAATATAAATAATCTACAAATTTCCACAAAGTGTTTATTTAAAACTCCATTAATAAATAAAAAATTTCCAATTTATATATGGACAAGAATAATGTTAAAAAGTTCCATTTTTAATAACCTTTCCAAAACATATTTTTATGAGTTTTTCTGAAATGTTTTGAATAAGTTTAAAAATGCGTCGTGCGTGTTTCGCGTCCTAGCGGTCTAGGGGACGAACGAGTCATACCGTTACGTAGAGGGCGACGAGGCGAGGTCGGTGGCGAGTTGCGGTTCTTCGGTGCGTCGCCGTTCCTCGGGAAAACCTCGCCGGAGTTGGTGCTTGCGGCCGGCGGCAGAGTTCGCGGGTGGGGACGACGTTCCGCTGTGAAATAGGACGAACGAAAGTGCTCAACGGGTGCGCAAGGAAAAGGGGAAAGCGAGGGGAAGCCTCGGTGGCGCTCGGGGAGCTCGGAGCTTACCTCACTCGCGAGAAAGTCCGGCGGAAAATGGCGACGACGGCGAGCTCGATTCCGAGCAGCCCGACGGCGGAGGGTTAGGGTTTTTGGGGGGTTTCGGAGGCGGCCTCGTGGGGTTTAAATAGGAGGGGGCAGGGGCGCTAGACGCGGAGGGAACGGCCGGAAACGGCTCGGACTCGGTCTCCATCTCCGGCATGATCTCCGGACGGAGGTGGAAGACGGCTGACAGGTGGGGCCCACCTGTCAGCGAGAGGGGAGCGACGCGCGCGCGGGAGCGGGCCGATGGGCTGTTATCTGACGCGCGCGCGGTGGATAGCGTCTGGGCCGGCCCGGAAACAATTCTTTTAAAATTAAATAAAAACTGTTTTTCAAATCTGATTTACTAAATGATTTTTAAACCTATTCAAAACTTTTCAGAAAAAATCATAAAAATATATTTTGGAAAGGTTATTTAAATTAGCAATTTTTAATAATACACTTACCCATTATATAATTTGGAAAAATTATATTTATTAAGTGAGTTTAAATAAACACTTAATGGGATTAAATGATATTTAAACTCATAATTAACTTTTTATTTAGTATTTATGTGATTAAAAGTTAATCCTATATGATGAATGATGTATGAATGCAAGGTTTTAAATTTTTGCAAAATTGGGATGTTACAGTTAGATACAGCTTATGTTGAGGCAGAATAGCTGCGTGAGCTCTTGATGGACTTGCCGGTGGTTGAGCAACCTTTACTGGCCATCCTTATGAACTGTGACAACCAAACGGTTATTGTCAAAGTGAACAGTGCTAAGGATAACATGAAGTCATCAAGACACATTAAAAGATGTTTGAAGTCTGTCAGGAAATTGAGAAACTCCGGAGTAATATTTGTTTCGTATATTCAAACAAACAAAAACCTGGCGGATCCCTTTACGAAGGGACTATCACGTAATGTGATAGAAAGTGCATCGAGTGAGATGGGGTTGAGACCCGTGAGCGTTACTCCATAGTGGTAACCCAACCTATGTGATCAGAGATCCCGTGAATTAGGACCTGGGAAGAACAAGCTAGTGGTGTGACAGAGGAGAGTTATTACCTAACCCTCTCTATGTGAAGATGCACAACTCTCAAAATCTGTAAGGCAGGTTGGATGCATGCCTTAATGTGGTTCTGTTGGCTATTCATAGCAAAGATGTTGTTATACAGAGCATTCTTGAAAGAACACACCTATATGAGTCAAATTGTTAAACGTCGCAATTTATGAGATTTGGGTGATCTCTAGTAAACTCATGAAGAGACCAGGTAGTATGACGCATATGCTACACCCGCGGGGTAGGCTACTGGCAGCCAAGTACCAGTTATGATTTTATGTGAAATCTAGAAGCACCAAACTTGCAATTCAAGGTTCATCCATTGTTCAAGTTGCCAATAGACGTAGCTCAAGGTTCTAGACAGAAGTTCAATTTAACAGTCTCTGCTGAAACACTGGTATATAAACAAGACTCGAGTCTGGCAAATATCTCTAAATGGGGATTTGAAATTTGGTGGGGGATTGTTTGAATTGGGCCCATTAGTGGAGCAGCCCAATAAGCAATTTCAGAAATTTTAAAGGCTCACATTTACGGCAGCACACATGAGAGTGGAGTGGGAGCTAAAGTTTAGTCCCACATTGCTAGTTTAAGAGGAGTGACACCACCTTATATAGTAGAGTGTTGTACTACTTGGTAAGCTTGTGAGAACATGAGGCTCTCTCACGCGCTCCTCCTCCTCCGCCGCCACACGCACGCACCGCCTGCCCGTCTCGTCACGACGCGTCGCGGGTTGGACGGACGCGTCACAGATAGTCGGTTCGGGTCGCTCCCGGATTGTGGGCTACTGTAACCGAGCTAAACGTGTGCGACGTGGACTTGGCCCATGTTGTACCCGTTAGGGTTTTCCCTAGCCGCGCTATATAAAGTCGGGCACTGCGTGCGCTGCAAACACACCGAACCAATCTAGGTTTTACCACCTCGTGCCTTGCGCTGCCACCATAGTCTACCCCATCCCGAGCGCCGGCATGCACCAGCGAACGGGACAACAGGTCTCCGAAACCCTCGTCCTTGTTATCCTGTAGGGAGAGGGCGAATAAGGTTTTTGGGAAGCGCTCCGTGCGACTGCTCTCAAGCTCTTCATCACGGCTCGCCTGCCTGTACGCTCGCCGGACTCGCGGGCTGCTCGTTAATAACGTCGCCATCGCCTTCAGGAAACTGCTGCCGTCGCTGCTGCTGCAAACCATCGCCTTCAGGAAGCTGCTGCCGTCGCTGCTGCTGCAACAACTACGACGACTACTACGACTACTATAACTACTTCATCTACAGTTGTTCGGTACGTTCATCACGTGCCGATGTGCTGATTTAGTATGTCTATATGTGTAGACGTTTTGCTGCTGTTCATGTTAATTAATACATCTAGTATTTGCGAGATTAACATGCTAGTAGTTGTTGCAGTAATGTTTAATAGACTGGAATTAATCATGGATATTGTGCCTAATATTCCAACAGCCTTGCCACACGAGTCGTTCTTCAGTAAAAAATATTAGGAATATTTTGGCAATTAGCTAATTACAGTCGTACAATTTTTTTGTTGGTATGCTTGATTCCTCGTTTAGTTGAGGGAGGGGTCTCCATTAGGTCTGGACATAAAGCTCGAAGCTCGGCGAGCTAAACGAGCGCTCATCAGCTCGGCTCGTTTAACTCGGCTCGTTATAGTAACGAATAAAGCCAAACAATGTTTTCAGCTCGTCATCCTAAATGAGCTAAACGAGCAGATTAATAAGCCTCGCGAAGCAGCTCGTTAAGCTCGCTAAGTAGGAGCTCATCTAAATAATAATTAGAAACCCATAAAAATGATAGCAGAAAAGCTCAAAAAACCCAAAAAACTCAGTGTATACTAATGACTAATCTTTACCCTAACCTAACTACATGTCTAGCCCTAAACACACGCACAAACATAGCTGCACAAGGGCGGCGGGCCGCCCGCCGCCCTCTGTCTATTCTCTTTCCTCCCTTAACGAGCTGCTCACGAGCGCTCGCGAGTGATAACAAACAGAGCCAAGCATTTTTTTGAACTCGTTATCCTTAACGATCTTAACGAGCCGAGCTTAAACGATCACGAGCTTAATCGATCCGATCATAAACGAGCTGAGCTGCTCGCGAGTCCAGCCCTACTCTCCATTCTGCAGTATACCGATGATACTAGCTATAATGGATCTGAAGGGGATCGTGTGCAGAAAACAAAAAATTTGCTAGCAACGATATCCTTAAACTAACCAAGATCTACACTATGCAGATATAGAAGTACGGCGGAGATCGGAATACATACCCTCGTAGACCGAATAGCGGGGATTACGTTCCCGCACAAGCGTTGACGATGACGACGCCGTAGCCGACCTCTAGGTCGTGGAGAACTCGGCGCGACGAAGACGACGAAGATGACCTCAAGGTCGGGTGGAGGAAGTAGGCCTCCGAGTACCGCTAGCGCAGCACCTCGCAGGGCGTCACACACATACAGTGGAGACGACGGCCTCCGAAGCTCCAGTCCAGGACGAGCAGCGGAAAACTTGGACCGGAACACCAGCAGCGCGGCAGCGGGCTATGGTGGAAGAGATCCCCTCATCCTCCTCGGCGCAACTCCGACAAAGGGAATCACGAGATCGAGGAGAAATAAGAGAATTAATTGGTGAATTAAAAGGCCAGGGGTGCCCCTCTATATAAAGGCTCCCGGGGGGAGCCAACCTTGCCAGCCAGGCAATGTGGGACTATCCCCCAATGCCTGGTGCGGCTAGGCTGGTGCACCGGCCACCTGGTGGGCCGCTTTTGGCCCACCTAGGCCGGCCACCATGTCCCCCACCAAATTCCCTTGAGGAATTTTCCCCTCTTGGGCCTTTTTCGACTAGAAGGCCCATTTAGGGAAATCAGACTAAATAAATTCGAAAATAAATATATAAAATCATATTTGCACATTAATTACACTAATTAATATCAAACATATTATATATAATTTATTCTAACTCCGAAAACTATTTCGTCGCTGCCCGATCTCCATCGGACCATTCCCGGGACGTTCCCGGTGATCTCTTTCCTTCCCGGTTGTCTTGTCAAAACCCCTTAAGTGTGTTACCCTAGCGGTTCGATATAATAACAGGTATGATCAAGACTCCTCTATGATCAATGACTAACTCGTAGGCCTGGACCCCATGAATTAATCCCTGTGATATGACGAATGACTTTCATCTATCAAACCTGGACGTATAGTCTTAAACCCTTTGTCATGGCGATACTTAGCGTGTCCGAGCATCATTCTCAGATATCTCCATACCTAGCATGATCTCGTTACCGACATCGCTATCTTCTACTCGTCTATGATATTATTTGAGCTAGTGACCTAGTCACATGTTTGCAAACTCATTTGACATAATCTCACCGAGTGGGCCCTAGAGTATTTATCCGGCTATGCGGACTGACAAATACCGCTGTTGACCCCTCGTCTCAACTACCCCCTTCCGATATCCAAAAGTATCACCTATCATTGTCACACTATATAAGATATGACGTTTGGTGCGATCAAAGTATCTTTCAGGGATAACAAGAAGAGTTGATCTCACGGTCTTAAGGCGTAACGACTATGTCCTATAAATACTGGGTATGTCCATCACATCGTTACACCTAACGATATGACTTCCATTGCCGATCGGCGCCATGCCCTATGATCGGAAAACCTCGATCATCAATC
The DNA here is from genome assembly GCA_026929855.1 of Poa annua. NCBI lineage: Eukaryota > Viridiplantae > Streptophyta > Magnoliopsida > Poales > Poaceae > Poa > Poa annua. The sequence goes on from CM049427.1 coordinate 16,633,070, forward strand.
GCGCAACGAAACTAGTCTTAGTAGAGGCTACTAGGGACCTGGTTGTTTATCTACCACACATGTATTAATGTTTTCGCTTAATACAGTTATAGCATGGTGTAAAACATATAATGAACGATTGGGATATTGCCAATAAACTATGTTTATTAAGTGCCTATAGGGCATATTCCCTTCAGGATCATCATTTGCTAAAAGCGGTAAACATGAAACAAATATTGTGTATTTTGTAATAGCTTTCTAGGGGCTTAAAATTAATTTCTGTAAGAGTGGGATTTTCTGTTTTTTACAAACACAGTATAGACGTAGACGCTCACAAACACACATGTACAGATACCTCTATGAACGTACGCACGCAAACCCTACCCATATGAGCACCTCCAAGAGACTGGTCCGACGGATCTTGAGGTTGACGAAGTCACCACAGGTGCCTCGCTGTTGACGGGCACGTCAGCTATCACTGAAAGCATACAAGGAGAGGTGAAAGATCAATATCGACAAATTTTTGGGTATGAGGTTGGCGTACTACCTTTTAAGTACCTACGTGTGTCAATTCATTATAGAAAATTACATAATGCTAAATGGTATCCAGTAGAATGTTTTTTGGTGGCAAACTTGGGTGCTGGAAAGGCAAGATGCCCTCATAAGGGGCTCGCCTTATTTTAATTAATTCAGTATTAACAAGTCAACCTATGTTTACGTTGTCGTTTTTGGAAATATCCAAAGGGGTAAGGAAAAGACTAGACTTTTATAGATCTTACTTTTTCTTGGAGAGTGATGAGGATAAGCGTTAGTATAGACTAACAAAGTGGAATATAATTTGTAGGCCAAAAGATCAGGGATGTCTAGCTTTGAATTCTTGAATTGAATAATAATAAATGTTTAAACATACTAAGAAAATGGCTATTATAATTGTTAAATGAGGAAGGGATGTGGAAAGAGTTGCATGATAACAAATACCTTCATAGTAAAACATTAGCTGGTCTATTTAAAATTTAGAAATAATCTTTTTTAATCAAATATCAAATTTCCACATTATGCAGGTTATCCACATGGTGGTACATGATTCAGCTATGGGCATTCCTACTGCCCTCGCTGGATTTACCCGGCTTCTGACGGTCGCACAAGATATCTTCTCTCCAGCTATCTAGTAGCATACTAGACGACTTTGTGATGTATATATGTTGTATGTTATTATTTTATTGGTGGTTGATTCAATTATCGACTTTACGAGACCCATAATTTGTAAACGTTGAGATACTTATAAATTTGATAATAAATGACTATATGCATCAATTGATGCAGAGGCAAGCATTGTGTTGAGTATTTAAGCAATTGTTGGATTAAATTAATCTAAGTGTAACATATTGGAATTGGATGATATAAGCATGCACTAGACAAATAGTAGAAACATTTATACATATCACTAGTACCATAAACAAAATAACCAGGAGCCTCAAGTAGGCCAGTTGGTCGAAGCGGAAGCAGAGGCGGCAACCTCATTAGCAATCATCTTGTCAACGACAGCCTTCTTGACGGCTAGGCGGTCGGTGGACATGATGATGACAAAGGCGACGTAGCTGACGAAGACGAAGCAAACACAGTTGATGAAGATGGGCCTAGGCGAGCAGCCGCATATGAGATGCTCCCCAAAAACCTAATCGCCCCTCTCCTATATAGGATGTGGAGAGGCGGGGTTTCATAGGCCTGCTCTCTCATCGGCCATGTACGCGATGGACGGGATATGATCAACAATAGCAACAACAAGAGGAACGACGACCTTTCTTATATATACGCATCACGTGACAAAAAGAATACATCTACTCAGTGAGATTCCCGCAACCCGCGACGGAGAAGGAGCGCGCGTGTGAAACATCTCTGTTCACTTCACACCTCACATCAACTCGTATGATTAGAAAAATGACTCAGTATATAAAATGGTGTACATCTCTGCCAAGTATCAATATGGGACTAAATTCCCAACACATGTCATGACACCATGGGTTTATAGAGAATATTCAGGACTTATAAAATGTAATAGTACTGATTCAGCTCGTGCATGCCATGCAAATCCTACGTGGAGGTGAGAGAATGGAGCCGACGCTTCAGCAGTCGCCCGGCTACAACACACGTTCCAGGAAAAGCAGTTTTGCATGCAGCCATGAGCTCCTGCCTTCCAATCCGATGCGTCGTGAGGCTACTAATTACTAGTTAAATATTCAACTACAACCAGCCCAAAAGACATGCTATTGTACATGAACAGGCTTTTAGGTGACTACAAGTGACGTGGCCTGATCATACAGCCGGCTGCCGGCCCTATTGTTGTTCTTGCTCTAAAACCCCACTCCATATTTTAGCATATTTTATGGCCATTTCAAAAAAAAAAAAAAAACGTACGACCAAAACAGCCAGAATAGCTAAAGGCCTCAACCCTTACCTGTAGTGGGTGTGGGTAGAGTTGAAATTTCCAAGAAGCTACGTGAAAAGCTAGCAAACCAAGTCCAACGGCTTTCACGCATGAAGAATTGATTAACCGAATTAGCCTCCCGTCATCTTTCAACGTTCGCCAAAGCCATCCACGTGCGATACTAGACCGCTCAATAAAACTACACCCATTTTATATATTCCGGAAGGTAGCTAGCTAGCTCGCCCAACTGAACGATCGAGACGGGGACGGGTAGGTGTAGTATACCGATCAACGAGCACGGCGGCTGACTGGACAAGTGGCCAGTGGGCAGTGGCCTTGTAGTAGCATGCACGAACCGTCGTACACAACAAAACAACATTCTTTGTGGCTTCCGTTTCCGTGCGTGCATTCATCGCAGCGATTCTCTGGCGGCTTTTCCTTTTTTTCCAACAGCATGCCTGCGACTTGGGTGATTTCATGCGTATAGGGCATGGAAACTTTGACCGCCCTTCAAGAAAGGAATGCTCCGGCCGAGACTTCCTTCAAAAAAAAGATCTAGCAGCTTACCACATTATTCCAATGCGCAGCGATACATCGTTGACAGTGACTTGGCGCCTAGCTGAAGGTTGCCAGGGTTATAAATAGAGACGAAGAAGAGCAAGCAAGCTCCATTGAGTTTTGCAGCAAGAGCAGTGTATACCAAGCAGCAAAGCTAGCTTCCTTGTTACTGATCGACTATCGTTGTGGTGCTATGCCTGCGAGCATCACTATGGACGCTGCGCCTCTGCCTCCTGCCGACGCCGGCTCCGATGCCGGCAATTTCGTACCCTGCGTCTGGGGCGACTTCTTTATCAACTACACCCCTCAATCAGAGGTATATATAAACTCTTTAATCAAGGGCTTTCTTCTCTTTCTGCTAGCTAATTATTTATAATGTGCTATTCGGATATATTAGTATTTAATTTTTTTGTCTGCAAATATTTGTAGAAGTCGGAGGAGTGGATGAGAGAGAGGGCTGATCATCTCAAGGGACAAGTGGCCCTGAAGTTGGAGGCCATCAACAAAATGAGCACGGGTGATATGTTGATGCTGGTGGACACACTGGAGCGCCTCGGAATCGACCACCATTTTCGTAAGGATATTGACTTGGCATTAAGCCATGTCCACAGGGAGGAGCCGGCTGAGATTGTCAGCTCCCACGATCTGAACATCGTCGCACTCTACTTTCGTCTACTCAGGCAACATGGCCTATGGGTGTCCACAGGTAAATATATAGCTCACTCACACAAAAGATAGCTAATATAATATAATTCGACGCACATCACGAATTCCATACGATAGTTGTTTAATTTCTTGTGATGAATTTGCATCCATGCAGACGTGTTTGATAAGTTCAAAGATGGGGCGGGCAAATTTAGCCAAAGCCTAAGCAACGATGTGAGGGGCCTGTTGAGTCTATACAACGCGGCTCACATGGCAACTCCTTTCGAGGAAATTCTCGACCAGGCCATAGTCTTTACAAGGAAGCACCTCGAGGCTGCCAAAGGCAAGCTTACGCCTCCAATGTCACAGCAGGTCACACGCGCCCTCGATATTCCTCTCCCACGCTTCCTGCCGCGGCTAGAGGCTGTGTACTATATCTCCGAGTACCAACAGGAGGAGGGACATGACCCGGAGATCCTTGAGCTTGCGAGGCTGGACTATGCTCTTCTCAAATCTCTCCATCTAAAGGAGCTCAGGGAACTCACCTTGTACGTATATATCTGTGCCTCCTAGATTAATTATTATAACTTAACTAATACGTACCTACGACAAGTATGTGCATTGTCTGACGACTAGTTTTATCTTATGAAGATGGTGGAGGGATATGTACAAGGAGGTTAATCTGCCCTACACTCGAGACCGCATCGTGGAGATGTACTTCTGGGCCTTTGGAGTGTCTCATGCAGCGGACCACTCCCGCGCGCGAATGCTTCATACCAAGATAGTTGCCCTGACTAGCCTGATGGATGACACCTACGACGTCCACGCTACCTTTGAAGAATGCAAAAAAGTTAATGAAGCTATGCAAAGGTAGCTACATTAATTAATTTATGTATGTGTATCTAGCTATGTATATATATATATATATATATATATATATATATATATATATATATATATATTTTCTCCATATTGGATCATAAGTATGAATCATCACTCTTTTGTGCAGATGGGATGCAAGTGCGGTTTCACTCCTACCAGAATACCTGCACGCGCTATATAGTAGAACACTAAGCGAATTCAAGGGATTTGAGGATAGTTTGGAGCCACACGAGAAGCACGGTGTTCATTATACCATAAAAGCGGTAAGTTGGTCATATATTTCGTTTACTTCATATATGTAGACAATTGCTAATTGCTACTAGCTAAATTTGTGCGCTTTATCTCAATCATTAAATCCAATGTGTATGTATTCTTCACACATGCAGTACAAATTGCTATCCACGTTCTATCTTAAGGAGGCTACATGGGTCCATAACAAGCATGTGCCAAGCTTTAGAGAGCAACTACATCTGTCGGGCATGTCGGCAGGTCTCCCGATGTTCTCAGTTGCGGCGTGGATGGGCTCAGGCCGCGTCGCAACCAAAGAAGCGTACGAGTGGGGAGTCGGCATTCCTGAGATGCTTCGAGCCTGTGGAGAGGTCGGTCGTCTCCTCAACGATATTGCTTCCTACAAGGTACTACTACTAGCTCCAGTCTAAGATATTTGAGACGCATTAGTTTCTTGGATGAATATGTAAGTAGGGAATATGGATACATACATATCAATCATTTCAACATACATTCATTTATATAACCAGAAAGGAAAAAACAAGAAGGATGTGGATAGCACGGTGGAGTGCTACATAAAAGAACATGGATGCACAGGGGAGGAAGCAATGGCAGAATGTGCTGCCATGTCAGAGCATGCTTGGAGGAAGATCAACAGGGGCTGTATGGAGATAAAACCCACCCTACTACCAGCAGCTCACCTAGCGGCGGTAAACCTGTCAAAGACATCGGAACTCTTCTACTTAGGCGGCTTGGATGCCTACACCTTTGGAGACAACTTCAAGGATATCATTACCTCAATCTTCCTCAGGGGTCCCACCTAAGTTCAGTTTGACCATGCAATATGGTATTAGGATACTCATGGCTTCAGTATGATATTACCAATAATAATGAATAATGGTGGCCTCTTGTGAGAGCACTTATGATATTCATCACATGCTCCGCGTAGAAGTTGTCGCGGATATGATTCTATTACTACCGGACATATGTATTTTTATGTAACTTTCAGTAATGTGGTATTCTTATGTATTGTTATGCGCAAGCAACAATGTTAAGCAAACAAAAGGATTTCATTAGTAATGTGGTATGTTTATGATGAATCTCCCGAGTCACCGGGTTGGTGGTCCCTGGGGGGGACCGGTCTGAAGTGACTCCGGGCTGGTGGAGCTTGGGGGTCAATCCTTTGTCGACTGGTCAGGGTGATTCCTCAAAGTGCTTGACAAGGACCACGCTAATCACCTGTAGCCTGTTGGAGATCTAAAACATCATGTGTTCTCCATCTCGAGGGGCCACCAAGACCAAAGGAGAGGTAAGGTATTGTTTCAAACCCTGAAGAGATCGCTCGACGTTGTTGGTCCATTCGAAGTGGCAGGACTGCTTGAGCATGCTGAATAGGGGAAACTACCCCCTTTCCCCGAGCTTGGGGATTAAGAATCTTCTCAGCGCCGCCATGCAAACCTATCAGGAGTTGAATCTCCTTAAGGCGCGTAGGCGGGTGCATGCACTTGATGGCCGTAATTTTCCGAGTTGAGCTTCATGCATGTGTAGGCCATTGATGGTCTATGCAAAGTCGTTCACGAAGGCGTGTCTTCCACGAGGTTGTCGATGTACGTCTCGACATTACGCCCTATGCGTTCTCAAAGTGATTTGCATGGCATGCTGATACATGTGACCAGCGTTCTTTAAATCGGAAGGCATATAAATATAACAGGAAGTCCCAGCAGGGTGGTAAACGAAGTCTTTTCCTCATGTCCCAAGCCATTAATATTAATATTAGCTTTAAGTTCAGAAAGAAACAGCCAGTATGTTAAATTTTGTATTTAATTCCTCCTTGCAGTTAGGGAAAATAAAATACTCGGCACCATATTAATCCCACAGTAACAAACCAAACGTTTCTCCACTCTTATTTACAAACAACATCCCCACAAGTATTTATATCCATGTTATGGCGCACACATACTCACCGGTTGCCGCTTGTCTCTACTCTCTACCTCTCTCTAGAAGCTCACCAGTAACGGAAGTACACACCCAAAATCTCCCAAAGCCCCGGCGATGTCTCGTCTCACGGTGTTGGCAATCCTCTTCCTCGTGGCCGCCGCGGCCATGACTTCTGCACACGGCGCCGGCCGCACTCTCAAGACCGGAAGGAGCGTGCGCCATCTGAGCATACCCTTCTTGGCGGTGGCTGAGCCTCCCTCGTCGACGGCGGAGGAGGACATGGCGGCGCTCCGCAGCCTCTACCCGACAGTTAAAGCAGTGGATGGCCCCGTGGCATCCTACTACCGCCGAGCTGACCAAGACTACAAGGTGCCTGTCACTGGGTTCTAGATCGCCCATCCAGTGGCCTGCTTATTTTGTTTCATTGTAAGACTTCAAATGCAAAGTGTGTGCCAACTTTGTAAGCGGCCTTCAAAGTACTACGCCTGAATAATGAGATATCCATCCTGATAATTCCATTCTTACTTCGCTGTACAAATATTTTTCTAAGAAGATTGGTTTTGCTACCAGTGTTTTAATCTGTATTTCGGAACTGAATTCCATGGCTTCTGAGAGATGCAAAACTTTAAATTTTGTCTTTTTATATACATGATCAAAACAACATTTGTTTATGATATGGAGGTAGTAATTCATGGAATGTTGTAAACTTGTATCTATTGTGGATGATCTCCTTTGCAACTCTCTTGAGCTAAAGAAGTGAGGCCAGCTCATTTGGCTAGTGGAGTGAATGTACAACCTAGCCACCTAGATTCAAATTCTTACGAGTGCGAATTTCAGTTTGTTCCCCCACCACTTTCCTTTAAAAAAAACATAGCTTACACTTTCTAGGTACTGCTGCAAAGAAGAATACATTTCTGTTTGACGTACTAATAAACTGAAAAGGATATTAAGTAGCGAAAGTAGATTTTGCTCCCGAGCTCCAGTGGTACAAGCGTATAAAATATATTTAAAGGTTTGAAAAAATCTAACAAAAAACATGTATGTTTTCGATGATGCATACAAGAAACGTGAAAAAAATCAATGCAAAACCTTTGTATTATAGTCTACAAAAAAACAAAAAATGTAGATTTGAAACTATGCATTGTTAGTTATAATTAGATATGTAAATTTTCCATTTGTGTAAATTGCAATACAAAATACTCCCTTCGTTCTGAATCACAATTTGAACAAAATCTGAGCCAATTAATTCAGAAGGGGGGAGTATTTCACATTTAATTTTACACCTCTCTAGGATAGATCATCGAGAAAATACATATTTTTTCAGATTTGTTTAAAATTTTAAATTTATTTTTTAATTTTCTTGAAATGATAGAAGCATTGGAGCTCGGGTGCATGAAATCTTTCTCATATTAACTAGCACGTGGATTTGCACGTGTATCTTTGACTAACACTATTTGTAATATTTTTCTTGCACTCGCGATCTAGTAAATATGAGGTTGTTGAGCGCGGCTTATCACTGACCCGCCCACGTGATCCTTTTCTGCTAACTGGGTCAATCCATCCATATATATCATCCTATCCCTGTCACTCCTACATATGCCCAACCTTGTTTTTCTCTATTTTATTTTGAAGGAGTTTATTCTCTTTATATAGTCCGAAGTCCAGCTTTACACTATTGTCTAACCTCAGCATATAGATTGATTCGATCCAATGCTACTAACAAAAGGAAAGATAGCGACTTGCAAGAGAACGAACAGTTAAGTACGTGGGTTTGTATCAAGCAAACAATGACGAGTTCTGAGAATGGAAGGCAACGGGAGAAATTATCTTAGCCAACCAAGATCCGTAAGAACAATGATTTGCAGGAAGTCTAGGCACGTTCTCTTGATGTCTACCGCAGTGCAGTGTGCATCCAGCCTCATTGACCGGCTACTCGCAACATGTAGGACGATTTGACAATCCAGTTTGTGGACAATAACTCTAGGTTACGTCGAAAAAAAGATGTTCATTTTTATAGAGAACACCATACCTTTTGTTGTTGTAAGGATGTACTATGATGCAACGATGTTGGCGCTTCCGACACGCTGTTTTTAACATATACTTCATTCTCGAAACAATTGCATACGATTACAAAATGTTAACTTTGATCAGAATTACTCTTAATTAATAATTTATGTTAAACTCCCTCCGTTTTAAATATAAGCATTTCTATTTTTTTTGCACACTTGTATCTATATATATTTTAGTGTAAGGTTAGTGTGCAGAAAAAGTATAGAAAGGTTTATATTGTGGAACGAAGGGAGTACAAAATTGAGAGGTTCGAAATAGATTTGAAATGATATCACTTCTGTTCAAAATAATGATATTACTCGCATGCATGTTCTTTGCCAAGCAGGCCGCGAACAAACGTCACATGCTAAGCAAGCAACCGGTTCGGCTGAACCTGGAAGCAGATCACGAACCAGACGCCGACCGACGCCTCTCGCGCTCGGGACTCCCGGCGATCCTCTCCGGCGACGCCCGCCTCCCTTCTCCGACCACCGGCTGCCGCCCAATCCGTCCCCGCCGCCAGATCCGCGCTCTTCATCTTGGGCCTCGGCAGAACTACGCGGGCGGCGACCGTCCCTAGCCATGGTAAGTACCCTGCCCTCCCCTTCCTCTAGATCCTCTCGCGCTACGCCTGAGATCGTCGCGAGATCTCATTCTTCGAACGGATCCCGGAAAACTGGAGAGCGTACCCACGATTCGTCATCGATTTGGAATTAGCAGGCCAAGTATAGCCAATTTAGTGCGATTTCTCAAGCTAGTCGATTTTCTCAGCAATATCAAGGACCCAATAGTGTTACCTTGATCTCATTCGAAGGAGAAATGGTGTCTTTCCTCCTTAATCCATCATGATATTTTCGGTTAACGTACGAATTTGGTCAGCAACTACCCGCTGAATCTGTGACTAGGACAGTCTCCCTTTGAGCGCTAGGTTGCCGTGTTGTAGTTCGGACAAGTTCGTAATTTGTAGACTGAATCTCCTTCAAAATGCTGCGTCTTTCAGTGTCACACCGATTGCTTCTGGCGATTCCGTGTTTCCAGCTTGTATTGTTCCAGTGTAGAACAAACATGCTGAGAAATATCAGTGAAAATGCATTTCCTTGAAACTACGGTGGTTGTTGATTAACCATTACTTGCATCATGGTTTTAGGAAACTCGGCATTTTAGGATTGCAATGTTACCCAGTCATGAGTGATACGACTATGAAAGGCTCTAGTCGTGTTCATGATTGTGTTCCGGTTTGGAAATCATAAAACCTGTGCTTTCTTTAAAAAGTGAGGAAAATAAGTGTAACCGCTAGTTTGTCAAGATGAAGTGTAAGTTTAGGTAGCAGTGTGTCTGTCGCCATTGTTCAGAACATGGAATCTGTTCATGTAACATAGGCGTTGTTTGTTTCTACTAGCACTGAATCTTATTTGGGGGTACACTATCACTTAATTTTCCTTTTTCATTCTGCTTCTTCACAGATTAATTTCGTGCTTCTAATCAGCCGTCAGGGCAAGGTGAGGCTAACCAAGTGGTACTCGCCTTACACCCAGAAGGAAAGGACTAAGGTCAGCATCCTACACTGCTTTCTGTGGCACAGCTTGTATGACCCTTTTGCTATTTCTGTGCCCTATTGCAATGTCTATCTATCTGTGTGGTAGTCAAAGCAGAGTTTGCTACTAAGGTGTGTTTGTGCTAATGTACGCTTTTTATTTTGAGAATGGTAATGGATGCTTCTTGTAATGATAAATTTGCAGTTATTGTACTGTTTTTATGATCTAGCTGTCTTATTCTTTAATGGATGTTCTTGGTGTTTCCTAGCAACCTGAGTGCACACTCAGTGTATGTGTTTTCTGTGAAAGATGGCTTACTACTATAGGCAGTCATTCAGTGACTAAGCTTTTACATTTAATCCTCCTGAACTGGCACCCCCCAACTACATACTTTTTGTTGGCAAGGACTATTGTACTGGTTATCTTAATTTTGTATATATCCTGTTCATTTGAAAAGGTCATTCGTGAGCTTAGTGGACTCATTCTTCCTCGTGGACCAAAACTCTGCAACTTTGTTGAATGGAGAGGTTACAAGGTTGTGTATAGAAGGTATGTTTTAGTTAGAAGGAATGCCATTGAGTTTACATTGTTTGCTTAACCGCTTATATGGTTTTGCAAGATTCCCATGTTAGCTAGCTATATACCTGTTTATATTATAATGGTCAGGTATGCGAGCCTGTATTTCTGCATGTGCATTGATGCCGAGGACAATGAGCTAGAGGTCCTTGAGATTATCCATCATTTTGTCGAGATACTCGACCGCTATTTCGGCAGTGTAAGTCCTGCTCTGCAAATTATCTTATGAATTGTATCATTTATTTGTTAGTGTATTGTTATTTGAGTGTTTCCTAATATCTGTAGGTATGCGAGCTGGATTTGATCTTCAATTTTCACAAGGTAATCTCTTCAACAGATATTGAAATGTTAACGCTGAAGATACATGACTATTGGAGTTATGAGCAATTGCTTGCATAGTTATGTCATTTTTATCAGTCATGGACCCAGGTTCATCTGTATCAATTGTCAAATTTGCAGGCCTACTATGTTCTGGATGAGATTCTCATTGCTGGGGAACTTCAGGAATCTAGCAAGAAGAATGTCGCAAGACTAATTGCTGCACAGGTATCCTCACTGCTGGCTAACATAAACTTTTATATTCCCATGATTAGTTAGGAGCGCAAGACTTGTAAGAATCTGTCTTTTCATTTCTGTCTTCAAAGTACCCCCCCAGATACTTCTCATATGTTTTAGTAGAGGCCATTTCTGTGCTTAAATAATAGTACAAGCAACATCATCATTTAAAAACTGATATGTTACCACCTTCCAGTATAACTTGTATACAAACAGAAAGAAAAATTCCAGAACCTGCGCTGAACTGCTATTCAGAAGTCTATAGTTCGCTCTTAAAAGTTTGCATCCAACTTGTACAGGATTCGTTGGTAGAGGCAGCTAAAGAGGAAGCTGGCTCCATAAGTAACATTATTGCCCAGGCCACAAAGTGAAATCTGCGCCTGATGGTCCCTGCCCCTCCGCTCTTTTGTTTATGTTCATGTTCGTATATTTGATGCAATAGCTTAGTCTATCTGTCCATTTTCCCAAAGAATTATGACTTGCCAGACTATAAAGCATTCAGAATGAGTGATATGTAACTACAGTGTATGTGTACCTATGCAATTGAATTCGGGATTCTCAATATGAAGTTAAAACCATCAAGAAAGATTGCTCACAGTGGTTGTTGGCACCTTCCAGAAATTTAGGAAATATTTGTAGATTCGTGATGACAGTGCATTTTCCTGTGTTTGATCACAGTGGTTGTTGGCACCATCCAGAAATAAATGAAAATGTTTGCCCGTAGTACAGCTCTAGCATCTGTCTTCCACTTACTATATATTGGCCTTCCTTTCTCCCCTTTTTTACTTGCTATGTTTGATAGTATCCACAGGCTAGACTCCACTCCTTGTTGATAGTAGGTTTGCTTAGAGTGAGAATTGGCAGTTGCGTGTTTTCAAACTAGATAGCCAGTTTTGGGGTTGGAAGGTATCAGGATACATAAAAACAGAATCGAACGAAGAGAAGGTAGAATGTTTCCTCTGCGATGTGCATTCAGTTTACTTGTCTTTTGTACTCTCTTGACCAGGTGCTCTCGGTCTAGGAGTAGATGTCTTGTAAGCTTAGATGAAGGCAGGAAATACTTTCCAGAATGCTTCAAAACATTTAGTTCTGTAAAATAAGAAAATAATCTAGTTAACGATTAAAGCCCGTAAAGAGCGACGCATAAACATGGGGCTTGGGTTTGTGATCTTCAATATACCTGAGATACAAATTGTTATGTTACCACCTTTCAGTGCAAATTGTATGCACATACATGTCCAAGAAAAAATGCCGTAGTGTTATTCAGAAGTTCATAGTTTGCTCTTAAAATGCGCTTCCAGCTTGTACATGATTCATTGACAGAGGCAGTTAAAGAGGAGGCTAGCTCCATAGGAACAACATTTGCCCAGGCTACGAAGTGAAATCTGCGCCTTATGGTCGCTGCCCGTTGCTCTTTTATTAATATTTAATGGTGGACTGGTGGTAAATTTGACAAAGTAGCTCGTTTGCCCTGCCCATTCCCCAAAGAAATCAGCTCTCCTGATTCCAATGCATTTGTAGTGAGCGATAGTATGTAGCTGCAAGCCTGCAATCTGTGTATGCTTTTGCAACCAAATTTGGGATATTCAATTCCAAGACGAAACCGTCATCAAATATTGTTCACCAACTGTGTTTTTAGTGGATATTTAGAAAATATTGGTATATTTATTGTGAAAGTGCATCTTCTTGTGTTCCATCTCACTGGTTGTCGGGGCGTAATCAGGTGGTCCCCTGGCACCTACCAGAAGCAATGAAAATGTCGCCAATAGTACAGCTCTAGCATATTTGCTGCCTTCCACTTTATATACACGTCTTCCCTTCTCCTCAACTTGCTATGCTTGATAATATCCACACTCTAGAACTCAGTTCTCCAAAGTCCATAGGTGCCCCCTCTGCTGACACTACGTTTGCTATGGGTGATAATTGTAGGCTATTTGATTTTAAACAAGATGACTAGTTTTAGGGATGGCGGGTATCAGGATACGTGAAAACTGACCCTGGGTAGCGTCGAGTAGTCTGGTCTGTCCGTCTCGTGGCACCTTCCTTGTCCTTGGCTCCGTGCTAAAGGTGGCCAGCCATAGTACGGATTTGCTTGAACGTACCGATCGAGATCGAGAATCTCCTGTTGAGATCATCGTGAAAAAGTGCACACCCGAGCGGGAGCAGCTGCGCGTGTGCAAGTCCTTGGCTGAGAGAGAGAGGCTGGGTTGTGTGAAAGAGCACCTTTATGGGTGACAAAATGTGTGCAAACGACCTCATAATCTGCCTGTTTGGAGTTTTCTACGGAAGTTGTTCACAGTCGGAAGGTCAGCCGAACATAGTTTAGTCTTTCTCATCAAGATAGTTATCTGAGTTAACAATATCAATAGGGGAGGGCGGAGGCGAAAAACACGCACAATCACAGCTATGACCCATTTTAATCAAATAACATGCATCTTCTGGAAAGAAAAACACGCACACATTTGACCTCTTCCAAGTATTAGAAATCACAAGGAAGGTGAAAAACAAAGGAGTCGAGGAAAGTGAGTCGTGTCCACTGCATAATAATGTAGGGTGTCTTTTAACGTACCTTTTACTAGTGGTGGAAAAGGAGTAGTATGGTTTCATCCAACGGCTCAGGAAGATTTGGCCCAGCTAGCCCGTCAGTAATTTTTGGTTGGAAAAAAATAATAGCCCAACAGGCCCAATCGAAAAATAGGAGCAGAGTTACGATCCAATCCTATCCTCTCGCACTAACTCGTCACGCCGCCGCACTCGAGGCCGCCGCCGCTCCAATCTTCTCTCAAAATCGACTCCGGCGCCGGGATCCCGCCGCCGCCACTCTCCAGCCCGCTTTCCACCTCCGGGCGCCGCCGCACTCCAGGCCGCCGCCCCCTTTCGTCCCGAGGAGCTCGTCACGCCGCCGCACTCGAGGCCGCCGCCGCTCCAATCTTCTGCGCAGTCGACTCCGGCGCCGGGATCCCGCCGCCGCCACTCTCCAGCCCGCTTTCCACCTCCGGGCGCCGCTGCACTCCAGGCTGCCGCCCCCCTTTCGTCCCGAGGAGCTCGTCACGCCGCCGCACTCGAGGCCGCCGCCGCTCCAATCTTCTGCACAGTCGACTCCGGCGCCGGGATCCCGCCGCCGCCACTCTCCAGCCCGCTTTCCACCTCCGGGCGCCGCCGCACTCCAGGCCGCCGCCCCCTTTCGTCCCGAGGAGCTCGTCACGCCGCCGCACTCGAGGCCGCCGCCGCTCCAATCTTCTGCGCAGTCGACTCCGGCGCCGGGATCCCGCCGCCGCCACTCTCCAGCCCGCTTTCCACCTCCGGGCGCCTCTGCACTCCAGGCCGCCGCCCCCTTTCGTCCCGAGGAGCCATGGAGCAGAGCTTTTTGACTTTGGTGTATGCCGTTTTAGTTGATCTTCCTCTGCCTCCCTCCCGATGAGCCACCGCGTCTCCTACGCGCCTCCCTCACCATCAAGGCACGGAGGCCGGTCTGCGCAGTCTACTCCGGCGCGGGATCCCGCCGCCGCCACTCTCCAGCCCGCTTTCCACGTGAGGGCGCCGCCGCCGAGCCGTCCGTCGACTGCCTATACGCCCCAAACTAGCTCCGCCGCCACCTCCCAACTCGCGCAGCATCCACCCCCGTCCCCTCTCCAATTCTGCGTGCACGCCCCCTCCGTCGACAGTGGCTGGGTCGCACGTTTCCTGCGTCGCCTACGCCCGCTAGCTAGCCTCTGCACCCGGAGGTCGCAGCTGCTCCAGTTCCCTCTTCTCCGAATTTTTGTAGGGCAAAACCCAAGTGACAGGTAATGGTACTATTTTTCGGCTTAGTTGTCAGTTCGGAATAGCAAAGAAGCCGATTCCAGTAGTGGTACATGAGTGCAGACTACTTGTGATCTTTGTTCTTTAGTTGCTGTAATCTGAAGTATGGATGTAGCATTAGAAATTGTTGTCATTGACCTTGTCGGTTTTAATAAATATTGCACATATTGTTGTTTCATATTTCTAAGTGATATATTTGATTATTAACATAAAATCCTACTATTACACTACAGATTTGAGTCATGGATTCTGAAGGCGTCGGCATGGAGGAGCGTGATGAGTACCTGCGCGTGGTTAGCAAGACCTTCAGAAGCGAGAACGAAGGATTCGAATTTTATAATGAATATGCAAAGGTCAAAGGGTTCAGTGTTAGGAAGGAAGAGGTGAAATACTTGCCTGGCACCAATGTTCGTTTCAGGCGCCTTTACACCTGCTTCAAGGAAGGATATCGTTCGTTGACGAACTTTGAAAGAGCAGACCCAAAAAGGACACCAAAGGCTCTTACTCATTGTGGATGTCCGGCTCATTTAGAGATAGAGCTGAATGCGGCTACTGGCGAGTGGTTCGTGAAGGAGTTTCAGGATGTGCATAACCATCAGCTTGCTAAGGAAGGGCGGTCTGCTTATCTATACTCTCACCGTAAGATGACAGATGGACAGAAGGCTGATGTAGTGGGGTATGGGATTGGTGGCCTCCGCACACACAAGATAATGGACGTTATGGAACATCAAGCCGGTGGTCCCACCAAGGTCGGATTTATTTCCCGGGATTTGTATAACTTTGTTGCGGAGTACAAGAAGAAGAAGATCGAAGGTAGAGATGCTGAATATATGCTGAACTATATGGAAGCACAGAAAGAAAGGGATGCTGACTTTTTTTATGAATATACCACTGACAGTGAGGGCCATCTGAGAAACATTTTCTGGGCAGATGCACAGTCACGTTTCGACTATGATGCGTTTGGTGGTGTCGTGGTATTTGACAACACTTATCGTGTCAACCACTACAATCTTCCATTTGTTCCGTTTGTTGGAGTGAACCATCATCGCAGCACAACTGTGTTTGGGTGTGCCATCATATCGGATGAGACCACTAGTGCATACATCTGGTTGCTTCAGACATTTCTCCTAGCGATGCGCCAGAAGTATCCAAGGTCGCTGATCACAGATGGGGATCATGCAATGGCTCGGGCAATCTCAGTGGTAATGCCCGATGCATTTCATCGGTTATGCAGCTGGCACATAGAGCAAAATATGATAAAACACCTCCGAAAGCAAAAGCTGAAAGACTTCAGTACTTTCATTTATGAGAGGATGGAACCTGATGAGTTTGAGCAGCGATGGGCTGCGTTTTTGCTGCTATACAAGGTTCAGAAAGATGACGCATGGTTCCGGAGGATGTACGAGCTGAGAATAAAATGGGCGATGGCGTACACAAAAGGTGGGTACTTCCTAAGAATGAGTAGCAACCAAAGGAGTGAAAGTCTAAACTCAGGGCTTCATAACCATCTAGACAGGACGTTGTCACTTGTTGGTTTACTAGAACACTATCAATATTTTCTGTCACGTCTTCGGAGGAATGAAGCCGAGTTGGATGCTAGAGCTTCACAGTCGGTACCTTTGACCAGAATATCGGACGACCCACTTCTGAAAAGTGCTGCCCGTCTATACACTCCAGAAGTGTTTAAGAGAGTTAAGGAGCCGTTCACAAAATCTGAAGGATGGCACATTCGTGAGGTGACACAGGAAAATGCTTCATTGGTCAGGTATGCGGTATCCAGTGATTTTGGGGAGCATGATGTCAATTGTGTCTTTAACCAGGCGTTGCTGGTTAGTGTGAACTGCCACTGTCGAAAGATGGAGCGTGAGGAAATCCATTGCGCACACGTATTTTGTGTTCTGAAGCACTTACGCATGCGAGACATGCCTAGCTGCTGTGTTGCTGTTAGATGGACGATGCAAGCAAAAGATGGGTTCGCACCCGAGGGGAATGGCAGTAGACATATTTGGTCTGAACAGATGGATCGGTATCGTGATCTCCGCAACAGGGCGAATACAGTTTTATACAGAGCTTCAATGACTACAGAGGAATCACAAAGAGTTGTAGTATTTTTTAAGACTGTTCCGTGTGACGACCCCGACACTGACGACAATGATGAGGACGGCGAGAAAAATGAGGCGAAAACATTTGATCCTTTGCCTGCATATTTTTCATTATCAAATAAAGCTTTTGCTGGCAAAGTGTTGGATCCAATACCGATTATACCCAAAGGTGCTCCATGTAAGAAGAGGCCTAAGGCATTCCACGAGAGATTCAATACCAGGGACAAAGGTAAAGGTCCAGTAATAACTATTTTTGTGTTTCATAGACTAGTAATAACTTAAAAAAAAACATCTTATATACCATGTGTATTATTAAATTAGCCTTCTCTTTATGAAACAAGTATTTACTGATGGACTCCATGGATGATGCAGTTTACAAGACGTATTTGTTTCTTCTAGCAAGTAGGGATTTGATGCATACCATAGTTAGCAGCCGCAGAGATTGAGGACATAGGGATCAGCTTAAAGAATGATACTTTTCCTGCATGATCTTATCGTTTTTGAGAAGAAAGAAAATATTTGATTGGGAATGCTACAAGAAGTATTGCGTATGTCCGGCTCATTTAGAGATAGAGCTGCGGCTGGTAAACAATCATACGGTTGATTGCTTAGAGATGACCATATTTGTTGTCCCCAGATTTTACTCTCATCTCTATCTTCCTGGTTGCTAGTGTTTTGAATAGGGAAAAACTCAGATAACACTTATTTGCAGTACACTCGATCAAATAACACACAAAAGAATCAACAGTGAGATTCAACCATGACCATTTCATGCAACATATATTCAGAGATACAATATTCAGAGATAAAAAGATAATTTATGGAGCTTCAAATCATCCAACACATGAGCTTTAGCACTAGGTTGTCACTAAGAAATGCATCAAAAGATTTCAGAAATGAGAAGACCTCCTGAGTCGAAAAAACCTGCAGTTTGACATAAACATGTAAGATTTATGTGTGAATATACATTTTTTGAAGAAAAATAAATTGTATGGGTATGGCAACTACCTGTACTATTCTTAATTGTTGTTAGGGCAATTACGGCTATCATGGAACCCAACTTGCTTACACTTCTTGCATGTTCTATGTCGGGGATGTAATCCCCGGGACCCCTAATAACAAAGCTTTCGGGAAAGCGGTCGGTGATGAGTAATCCGTCATACTCATGTCGGATTCCGGGAGAAGACTTGAAGGGGTTACGGTGCAGAAAACAATAATTTTCTAGCGAGCGAAACCCTAACTAGCCAGGATCTATCTATCTAGTACATGCGATAACGGTGGCGGAACGGGTTACATTACCTCCATGTAGACCGATAGCGGGGATTACGCTCCCGCACAAGCGTTGACGATGACGTCGTACGTAGCCGACCTCGAGGTTGCGGAGAACTTGCCGCGATGTCGGAGTCGATGACGCCGGGGTGTCGACGATGATCTGCGTCGACGGGCGTCGGGCGGAAGAAGGCAGAGCGCCAGCACCGGGGCTGGTGCGCCGGCAGCAGAGGGGGGGAGGCGCGGCGGCTGCAGGGGGCGAGACGACGTCGCCCAAGCTCCTCAATAGAGTAGCCTCCGAGCACTCACAAACATACGGAGCCTAGCGACAACTCCCGGTCATTCAGATCCAGCTGAAATCGCAGGAGTAGATCTTATCTGGAATCCCGCAGAGCAACGGCGCTCTGCGGTATGGCTTAGGTGGAGAGAGACCCTCTTCCTCAGCTCGGCGCGGCTCCAACTTGGGAACCACGAGATCGAGAGAGAAATTGGGAATTAATTGAATTTCCTGTGAATTAAATCAATTAATATGCCTTGCTATATAAAGGGGGAAGGGGGTGTGCAAACCCCTTGGCTCCCCCATGTGGGACTAAACAAAGGACATGGGAGGGGGGGTTCGGCCCCCACATGGGCTGGCCGAACCAGCCAATGGGGCCCACCCCCCTTTGAGGT
The DNA here is from genome assembly GCA_026929855.1 of Poa annua. Classification (NCBI taxonomy): domain Eukaryota; kingdom Viridiplantae; phylum Streptophyta; class Magnoliopsida; order Poales; family Poaceae; genus Poa; species Poa annua. The sequence continues at coordinate 16,652,284 of CM049427.1, forward strand.
GCGGCTCCCCCTCTTGGGCCCTCTTAGGGCCCATACAGGTGGGAGCCCCCTTTTTCCTTTATTTAATTAATATTAAATTAATATAAAAATCCCATTAATTCATAATTAATATATTTATATATAATTCAATATCCCGTGACTCCGAAAACTCTTTCGGACCACCCGAACAAATTTCGGACATTCCTGGAACCATTCCAGACCTCTCCGGAACTCCTTCCGGACCACTGGAACTCTTTCCGCATCATTTCTCTCTCTCCAACAAAAACCTATAAAATTCCAGAACCTATCTCCTAGCGTCGCTAAGACCTTAAGTTTGTTACGCTACGGTTCGGGAACACTCCAGACATGGTCGAGACACTCCGCTCACCAATGATCGTCAGGGATACCTGGAAATATATGACGACCCCTGTGCATTCCACGAATATCGTCGTTGAACCATAAGTATGATATTCATTCCCTTTGTCTCTGCGATACTACCTTGTCCGAGATATGATCGTAGACACACAGATGCCTTTGCTGTATCTCGTTACCGACGAAGGTTATTAACTCGTCTGTGATATTACATCTCCATGACCTAGTCATAAGCTGCAGCTATATAGATGCAATATCACCGAGTGGGCCCAGAGTATCTTTCCATTACAAGAATGAACAAATCCCGCTCTTGATCCTTACGTCTCGATGCACTTTCGGAATACACAAGATGGACACCGTTATTGTCATGCTATATAAGACACAACGTTTGATGCTCTCAAAGCACTCCTACGAAGCAACAATAAGTACGGTCTCACGGTTTAAGGAATAAGCTATCATACTCTTATCTATTGCAAATTACAAACATCGTAATACGATCTTATTGTAATACTTTGCGTATGTCCACCACCTTATTCAACTAACAAGATGACCCCATTGTCAACCGACGTCATTGTCCTTGATCGGGAATCTCGATCAACTGTTGCCCAATGGACTAGCTCATATAGAGGCTTGCTAGGGACCTGGTTGTCTAGGTATCACACGTGTATTAACAATTCCGATTAATACAGTTATAGCATAATACACAAACCTATTATAAACTTATGAGATAATGCAATAAATACTACTTATTTATTTGCCTCTAGGGCATATCTCCTTCAGTCTCCCACTTGCACTAGAGTACAAATAAACTAGCTGCATTTTACTTTATCAGAATCCCTTATCAAATAAGAATCATTTGATAATGCTTGCTCGTGGAAAAGTGTTACTGCACAATCCATGATTGTACATGCTTTTGCGATTCACTGGCATCAACTTGTTTGATATCACCATGTTGTCTAACAACATATATGCAAATACCGTAACTAAGTGAGACTTCTGCTTCCCAGCGCTTACTCTGATTATACTAACCAGATAACTGCCCTGAAAAACACACTCAGCCATGCAGAGCCCCTTGTAACAATTACAAACTCGCGATATCTACATACTTTCACACCAATGTAGAAAACTTGACATTCAAATGTCAATCCCTTAACTAACGCACTTCTACTTCCAGTAAATTCCAAATTTACTTTCATAACTGTTCTTTACTCCAAGAACATCGGTTATATTTTATGGAGCAGATAATATGGTTTCTGTATGATGTCTAATATTACATAATAGACCCACATGTCATACAACCATTACTTTCATGCATCATTACTCTTAATGATCAATTGGATTTCAAAGGACCATCCTTTTGATTCTAATCTGACTCCTCAGATCTAATCCAAAACAACTCGACTAACTATTTTAAAATTCCCGTTCTATTTCAAAATAGACACTGACTTTCAAATAGTTTCACAACTTCATCCTATTCTATTGGTACAGTTTCACAATGTGTTAACTACACAAGGTGAATTCGACTCCCACTCAAATTATGTCTCCACATATTTGATAACACGAGCTCCCACTCAGAAACATGTTATCCACATATTTGAGTTCCCAAGCTCCCACTCAAAAATATATTCTTCACATATTTCTCCTGAGTGAACTAACTATGACCCCCACTTAAATCGACATCTTGGTTAAACCAAAATCATTGATCTATTATCAATTCGAATTTAATACAAACTACAATATTACATTAATACAAATCCCTCAGACTTCAAGCATGTCTACATAAATGTAGTCAATAAATTTGATCTTGTCCAAGACACATTTCTCGACAAGACATGCTACCGCGTCTTTCTTATAGTCACATTTCTCATATAACACCTTATATGACGATTAAACAATCTTATTCCTCTAATAAGAATTGCAGCAACAATTACTCTCTTAATCCTTTCAAATGCAACTTTGGATTTCCAGGCTCAAAAAGCCTTTGTTCGTATTCCGATATTTTCTCAACTTTCTTTGTATTCATAAAGTGCACCTTGATCTGTCAACAAGATCTGAAATACTTAATACAGTGCTGTGACCTGACAGCAATATTAAATATAACAACACTTTATTTAGAAGTTTCTTTCATGAAAATATTATGATCTTTATGAAGAGGATTGCAAGCAGAAAATAATTTTCTAGTCTCCCTCACTCTTAATCATTAAACTTTCATTAGAAGACATATACTCTTTGGAACACCTTCCAACATAGGTCTGACACTTTATTCCAAACTTCTAATTTCAATCCATAAACCATAATTCGAAAAGTCATCTTTTCTCGGAATTACATAGACAACAAACTGAACTTTATTTCTAATTGATTCTGGAATACACTCTCGTCCAATGCGAGCAATCTACAAAGAACTACTCATGTATATTCCGAATTATCGCATAATCATATACACGTCGACATTACTGTCGATCCTATGAATTCTTGTTGAGAAAAATATCTATTTTCTAAAGTGGACATCGACTATAATGTTTCGAACATATTAGGAGATTCTAAGACAGATTCTGACAGACCACACTTTATTTAAAATAGAGCATAATTATAATTCCCCACATATCACCACATATGACATTATAATATTGTGAAACGAATTTCCACAAGTCTTTTGTGTTGAAACCATAATTCAAAAATATTGTCCTTTGATCGAATCCTGTGAATACAATATTCATTAATCTTTCTTCTGAAAAACCCCATTTGATCTATTATCAAATTAATTTCAGACTCCATAATTTATCGGGCAAATACTCCTATTTACCAAAATCATGGAACAATTCGGATCATGCAATAACACCATTGATTTATCATTTAAAATGACTCTCAATCAATTCCTCTAGTATTGCAACTTCAATACTGTATTTCAAACTTAATCAATTTTGGCACTCGAAATACTTAAATGGACCAAAAATATCCATTACTTCTTTCATTGCCTTTATGACTAAATTCGATGGTGTTTGCTCTTTGGACACACAATTTTATCATTCCCGCAATTATAAATGTATATCATACGCATAATGTAATTGAGATGTGATGCAAATTACTCATAACATGAAACAACTGCTTTGTTTCATAACATAAAACAACTGATGTGTTCTATATGAATAATTATGTCTTGTTACATTCAAGACACCAAACTAGATCACATTCTCACTATTACAAAATGTCTTATCAAAAACTATGGATGATAACTAATATGATATCTCAAGGGCGTGAGCACCACTGGCCATGAACTTGCCATCACTCGTGCACTGTCACGTCACCCTTCGCCACATACTTGTGATAATCAGGGACTGTTTCACAAACAGAACAATTATCAAACACTTTTCATCAAGTATGAGAAGAATACATTTATATCTTCGTATATCAAATATACCCATAGCGTCGAAGAACTCTTTTTCGATGAATCAACTTTTAGAGATTTGAACTTGTTCACGAACGTGAAGAAGCTCACCGTGTCTCTATAGCATATTCACGCACATGCTATTCACAGCTAGGAGGTAAAGCGCAATCTCTATTGCATTGGAGTTCGCTATCTAGAAATCGTAGATATTCGTAAGCCTGAAGTAGATGTCACACTACTTCTTCAACTGAGTCTCCAGACAGGTATGCTCCCCATGTGAATGGTCCGAAACTTTCTAAGCTGTCTGAACTTCTCAAGACTCAATTCATCTTTGAAATGACCTTTGATCGCATCAATCACAACATATGGCTCCAGGTGTTGAATACAACTTTCAACTCTGGTGCTAGGCATACGCTCATGACGATCGTCACTTCCATGAACATGTCATGATGCTTACGGAACTCATCATCTTGCTCCTTGCTATCAGAATCATCTGGTCTAACTCCTAACTAATGTTCTAGCACATATAGGATGTTTGTTGTGTTTGGAGAATGTTTCTAAAACCAATGCACCAGCTGATGAAGTTGGACCCGTCGGCTTCCAAGGTAGAATCCGAGCTCTTGAAGAAGTAACCGAAGCGTAGTTCCGTAGTCTCCAGATGTGATCGCAAAAGAGGTAAGATAAGTTTATAATATATAGGTGAGTTTTAGTTCTATAATCTCATTATCAAAAACACACCACACCAAGATTATTATCCCTAAAAATAATAATGGCGATTACACGACCCTCATCCACCACACTACCCCCGATCATCACGGCCGGCAGCACAGCTTCAAAGGTGGACATAACATGTCGATCATAACAACTCTATGACTCGTGCTCGATCTTTCGATCTTCCCGTGTTCCGAGGCCATACCTCTGAGTATGCTAGGCTCGCCAATCAAACCTCGAAGACCTGCGCGTGCAACATGGCTTACACCCACTGTATGCGAACGACGAGATGTGTGACACCCGATCATCACGGCCTGCCTCATAACGTAGAACTTTCTTGGTGGTGCGCAACGAGGGAGAACACAATTTTGGTATTTGTTAGGGATCATCCTATTTATGATGCTACCGTTGTATATCTAGCATATAAGCAATCAATAGGATGCACACACAACAGCACACAATAATGATGCAATGAAGTGCGATGTGACATGGTCGATGCGCCTGGACCTTCATGGCGCCATGTGCCTGGCCCCCGGCGCCCCGGCATGCCTCCGAGTCTACAGAGCCCTCCATTGCCTCCGACAGTACGAGTAATATCAAAACTTACCGTAACCATGTCACATAAAATAACGCCTCTGCAAAACAAAGTTAGACGCCTCTAGCTTTATTTAGTTTTGCAAGTTTTACGTGGCATATAGACTTATTCGTAAGAGAATCGCTTCCCTACCTACGAACTTTGTACCACAACGCCGATCGTATAATTGCATGTTTAAGCATCCCTTTCGGGCCCTCCATTGAAAATGCTTTGCCGACTAGAGAGAGAGAAACAGACACCCGCCAGCCACAGATACGGTGCAAGCCGTATGTCAGTAGTGGAACCAGTCTCGCGTAAGCGTACGCGTAAAGTCGGTCCGGGCCGCTTCATCAACTCAATACCGAAGGCATCGCAAGTGCACGCTAGAGGATAGCAAATATAAGAAAGACGTCCTCATTCAACATGAGTTCTAACCGTACCAGCAGTACTACGCATAGATCGGCTCTGATTCCACTGAAGGGGTTACGGTGCAGAAAAAAATAATTTTCTAGCGAGCGAAGCCCTAACTAGCCAGGATCTATCTATCTAGTACATGAGATAACGGTGGCGGAACGGGTTACATTACCTCCATGTAGACCGATAGCGGGGATTACGCTCCCGCACAAGCGTTGACGATGACGTCGTACGTATCCGACCTCGAGGTTGCGGAGAACTTGCCGCGATGTCGGAGTCGATGACGCCGGGGTGTCGACGATGATCTGCGTCGACGGGCGTCGGGCGGAAGAAGGGAGAGCGCCAGCACCGAGGCTGGTGCGCCGGCAGCAGAGGGGGGGAGGCGCGGCGGCTGCAGGGGGCGAGACGACGTCGCCCAAGCTCCTCAATAGAGTAGCCTCCGAGCACTCGCAAACATACGGAGCCTAGCAACAACTCCCGGTCATTCAGATCCAGCTGAAATCGCAGGAGTAGATCTTATCTGGAATCCCGCAGAGCAACGGCGCTCTGCGGTATGGCTTAGGTGGAGAGAGACCCTCTTCCTCAGCTCGGCGCGGCTCCAACTTGGGAACCACGAGATCGAGAGAGAAATTGGGAATTAATTGAATTTCCTGTGAATTAAATTAATTAATATGCCTTGCTATATAAAGGGGGAAGGGGGTGTGCAAACCCCTTGGCTCCCCCATGTGGGACTAAACAAAGGACATGGGAGGGGGGGTTCGGCCCCCACATGGGCTGGCCGAACCAGCCAATGGGGCCCACCCCCCTTTGAGGTGCGGCTCCCCCTCTTGGGCCCTCTTAGGGCCCATACAGGTGGGAGCCCCCTTTTTCCTTTATTTAATTAATATTAAATTAATATAAAAATCCCATTAATTCATAATTAATATATTTATATGTAATTCAATATCCCGTGACTCCGAAAACTCTTTCGGACCACCCGAACAACTTTCGGACATTCCTGGAACCATTGCAGACCTCTCCGGAACTCCTTCCGGACCACTGGAACTCTTTCCGGATCATTTCTCTCTCTCCAACAAAAACCTATAAAATTCCAGAACCTATCTCCTAGCGTCGCTAAGACCTTAAGTTTGTTACGCTACGGTTCGGGAATACTCCAGACATGGTCGAGACACTCCGCTCACCAATGATCGTCAGGGATACCTGGAAATATATGACGACCCCTGTGCATGCCACGAATATCGTCGTTGAACCATAAGTATGATATTCATTCCCTTTGTCTCTGCGATACTACCTTGTCCGAGATATGATCGTAGACACACCGATGCCTTTGCTGTATCTCGTTACCGACGAAGGTTATTAACTCGTCTGTGATATTACATCTCCATGACCTAGTCATAAGCTGCAGCTATATAGATGCAATATCACCGAGTGGGCCCAGAGTATCTTTCCATTACAAGAATGAACAAATCCCGCTCTTGATCCTTACGTCTCGATGCTCTTTCGGAATACCCAAGATGGACACCGTTATTGTCATGCTATATAAGACACAACGTTTGATGCTCTCAAAGCACTCCTACGAAGCAACAATAAGTACGGTCTCACGGTCTAAGGAATAAGTTATCATACTCTTATCTATTGCAAATTACAAACATCGTAATACGATCTTATTGCAATACTTTGCGTATGTCCACCACCTTATTCAACTAACAAGATGACCCCATTGTCAACCGACGTCATTGTCCTTGATCGGGAATCTCGATGAACTGTTGCCCAATGGACTTGCTCATATAGAGGCTTGCTAGGGACCTGGTTGTCTATGTATCACACGTGTATTAACAATTCCGATTAATACAGTTATAGCATAATACACAAACCTATTATAAACTTATGAGATAATGCAATAAATACTACTTATTTATTTGCCTCTAGGGCATATCTCCTTCAAGACTGCTATCCGGCATACCCATGTCGGATTTCAGGATAAAACTGTTATCCGGCATACCCATGTTGGATTCCGAAGAATACTTCTATCCGGCATACCCATGTCGGATTCCGGGATAAGACTGCTATCCGGCATACCCATGTCGGATTCCGGGAGAAGACTGCTATCCGGCATACCCATGTCGGATTCCGGGAGAAGACTGCTATCCGGCATACCCATGTCGGATTCCAGGAGAAGACTTCTATCCGACATGCCGATGTCAAATTCCGGGAGAAGACTGCTATCCGGCATACCCATGTCGGGTTGAGCAGAGAAGATATCAAGCCAAACACTACAGGACAAAGTCAAGGACAAGACATGTCACGGTCATGATACAGGGCATGGGCAGCCGCAGCTACAGTGGCGCGGATGGGACAATAGTACACTGCGCGTGACACAGTGAACAGTCCCGACAAGACCCCAGTAGTCATCTCAGCTACAGTGCGCAGTGAACAGTGTTTCCTGTCCCCTTGTCTCCGGCTTGTCCCCTGGGCTCTCCTATATAAAGGGCACCAGGGGGAGAGGGAGGAGAGAGACCACCACCCCACCACTTCATTTCCCCCCTTCTCATTTGCTCTCAAGACCTCATGGAGGCAACTGTAGCAGCTCATGGAGCGTGTTGTAGCCCAGATAGTAAGAGAGGAAATATACCGAGTAGGCTAGATGCTGCAGTAGGGGTTTTATCTCCTCACGAGAGCCCCGAAGCAGGGTAAATCCTTGTGTCCCTATGTCGGTTGTGTTTACCTGCGCGCGAGTTCATCGCGCAATCCCTCCCCGAGATCCCCTAGCGTCCATCGGCCCTACAAATTAGCCTACCCGTAGGCATCTGTCTGTTCGCCACGACGACAGTTGGCGCCCACCGTGGGGCCAAGTGGCGCTTGCGGGAAGAATTTCGGACGGGACCCGACATCCCAAATCCGGGATCCTAAATCCGGGATCCCTACGCTGCGGGCAGTGGTCACCGACATCCTGCGCTGCGGGTAGCGGTCGCCGGCATCCAAAATCCGGGATCCTAAATCCGGGATCCCTGTGCTGCGGGCAGTGGTCATTGTTGTCCCTGCGCTGCGGGTTGAGGTCGCCGACGTCCCTGCGCTGCGGGTAGAGGTCGCCGACGTCCCTGCGCTGCGGGTAGAGGTCTCCGACATCCCTGCACCGCGGGTGGAGGTCATCGACGTCCCCGCATCGCGGAAACCGGTCATCGACATCCCAAACCAGCATCCCTGCATCACGCCCACCAGCCGCCGGAGTCTACCCCGACACTCATCATCAATGGACCCCTGGCAGTTGCACACCAGTTACCCGGGTTATGTCGCTCCCCAACCGCTCCTGTGCTCCGTGAGTATCGTCATCAGTACCTTACATTTACGTTGTCTTAAATTTGTTTGGGAACTGCCCATGCATGATTAGTTTAATTGTTTACCCGGGAACGAAGCATCGTAACCCGGGGACTGCCCTGTTTCACCTGTTTGTCGCCTGTGTGTTTTTTCCCCGGGAGCAAGATGTCTTGACCCGGGGACTGGCTTACCGTTTAGTTCTACCTAGCATGCTTAGTCGGTGGACTAGCTCAGTTTATATTTATTTATATGCTTGTCGTATCTTGCTTCTTGTTGTATCATTTGTGTGCCGGCATCCCGAAACTGGACTCGGGGACTGCCGGGCTCCTTTGTCTTCCTGCTATATCTGAAAATTTACCCGGGGACTCGGTGGAATCCGAGTCTCTGTCCTATTGTGTGGTTTGCTGCTAGAGTTATTTTCTGTCTTTATTAAAATATATACGTCCTAACTAACGTTGAAAGGTGATATTGGTTTTACCGCGAGGATACTCATGTCGAGAGTCTTGATTATATCGGTTATCTTGGATCCATCTTACGGTTGATTATTTTCTCAAAGTATATTGCATATGATCTATTGTATCAGTTGGCCCACATATCGCGGTATCACGCAAAATTTCCAGATCCCCGTTTATTTCGATTCGCCAGTATATCATGGCATACTGCAATATCTCCATATCGCTATTCATGTCGGCTCGCCATTATATCGCGGCATCATACCATATCCCTAGATTCCCGTTTATTTCGGTTCGCCAATGTATCATGGCATCGGGCAATATTTCCAAATCGTCATTTGTTTCGGTTTGTCAAGATTCGCTAAAGGCAACACCTGAGATACCGAAACACCTGTGATGTGCCCAGAGTGGCAGTGATACCGAAACATGTGTGATATGCCCAGAGTGGCCGACATACCGACATACCGGCATACCGAGATACCTGTGTAACATTGTGTGTGTAGGCGTCTGTGTCGGTATACGCCCAGAGTGGCTAAACGCCGGCACATGAGACTCTGTGTCGGTATACGCCCAGAGTGGCTACAAGCCGGCACATGAGGCGTCCGTGTCGGTATACGCCCAGAGTGGCTAAACGCCGACATGTGTTGTGTGTTTGTGTCAGACCGGCGGTGGCCGAAGACATCTGTGTCGGTAAAACGCACAGAGCGGCTAAGGAACCGGCATATGATTGTATTTTTTGCAGGTACTCGGTGGAGCAAATGAAAACAATGAGATTGAGATTTCTTCTAAGTCTGCGCGCGACTCTGCGAGTCCCCCGCAGCCTCGGGGACTAGTGTCGGGGATGTGATCTCCGAGACCTCTAACAACAAGACTTTCGGTACCCGGTGGAGTAGGTGAAAACGGTGATGTTGGATTTTTTCTAAGTCTGCGCGCGACTCTGCGAGTCCCCCGCAGCCTCGGGGACTAGTGTCGGGGATGTAATCCCCGGGACCCCTAATAACAAAGCTTTCGGGAAAGCGGTCGGTGATGAGTAATCCGTCATACCCATGTCGGATTACGGGAGAAGACTGCTATCCGGCATACCCATGTCGGATTTCAGGATAAAACTGTTATCCGGCATACCCATGTTGGATTCCGAAGAATACTTCTATCCGGCATACCCATGTCGGATTCCGGGATAAGACTGCTATCCGGCATACCCATGTCGGATTCCGGGAGAAGACTGCTATCCGGCATACCCATGTTGGATTCCGGGAGAAGACTGCTATCCGGCATACCCATGTCGGATTCCAGGAGAAGACTTCTATCCGACATGCCGATGTCAAATTCCGGGAGAAGACTGCTATCCGGCATACCCATGTCGGGTTGAGCAGAGAAGATATCAAGCCAAACACTACAGGACAAAGCCAAGGACAAGACATGTCACGGTCATGATACAGGGCATGGGCAGCCGCAGCTACAGTGGCGCGGATGGGACAATAGTACACTGCGCGTGACACAGTGAACAGTCCCGACAAGACCCCAGTAGTCATCTCAGCTACAGTGCGCAGTGAACAGTGTTTCCTGTCCCCTTGTCTCCGGCTTGTCCCCTGGGCTCTCCTATATAAAGGGCACCAGGGGGAGAGGGAGGAGAGAGACCACCACCCCACCACTTCATTTCCCCCCTTCTCATTTGCTCTCAAGACCTCATGGAGGCAACTGTAGCAGCTCATGGAGCGTGTTGTAGCCCAGATAGTAAGAGAGGAAATATACCGAGTAGGCTAGATGCTGCAGTAGGGGTTTTATCTCCTCACGAGAGCCCCGAAGCAGGGTAAATCCTTGTGTCCCTATGTCGGTTGTGTTTACCTGCGCGCGAGTTCATCGCGCAATCCCTCCCCGAGATCCCCTAGCGTCCATCGGCCCCACAAATTAGCCTACCCGTAGGCATCTGTCTGTTCGCCACGACGACATTCTAGGCACTTTCTTTTTTTGTCCACCAACATTTTTCTTCCCCTCTCCATCCTTGTCTTCCTTCCCTTCTCCATCCTTATTTTTATGACCACCTTTGTCTAAGTGTCCCTAATTCTTTTGCATCTCCCTTTTGTACGGATATCAGTTGGTGGATGAATTTCGATTTGATTAGGCATACTGCAGCCAATATATGACTCAAACTCATCTTGTCTACTAGGATATTTGGCAGCAACCCTGTGAGATACATCTTTTTTCATGTCAAGGAGAACGTTTCTCAATGATTCCAATTCTTCAGGCGAGTGTTCAGCCAACCTAATTGTGTCATCCAATGTTTTGTGTATCTCGGAAACCATTTTCCGCTTTGCCAAGTCTAAGGAACTTCTCTCATTCTCTTCAACCAAGTTGCCGTAGCTATCATATAGTACCCTCCTATTAGCCGTTTTCTTCCACCTATCAAGAATAAAATGGATAGGTAGCTCATTCATCCTTGCACCTCTCAAAACCACGATGATATGTCGACAAACAATTCCGCGTGTCTCAAATAACATGCAAGAGCAGTGAGCAGTCATGGATGTTGTGCTGAACTGAACTTCTCGAGGCTTGGACGAACGGTCACCACCTATAACCGTGGTTTTTATATCACCATAATTTGATATATGCTCAATCAAGCAATGATCTCTAGCAGCACGCACCTCCTTTTGAAAAGATTTGAAAACCTCATGGGTGAACAAGAGACTTGCATGTTTCTCAATCTCCCAGGATGTAATCAATGGAGGCGTAGAACTGAGGCATTCATGGTCATCCTTAAGCTCATTCTGACGCTGTTCTTCGAGGGCTGTACCAATCCTAATCCAAAACTCTGAAGGGGATCGTGTGCAGAAAACAAAAAATTTCCTACCGACGATATCCTAAAAGCATGCCAAGATCTATTCTATGCAGATATAGTAGTACGAACGGAGATCGGAATACGTACCCTTGTAAACCGAAAGCGGGGATTACGTTCCCGCACAAACGTTGTCGATGCAGACCGACGAAGCCGACCTCAAGGTCGTGTAGAGGAAGCAGGCCTCCGAGTACCGCTAGCGCAGCACCTCGCAGGGAGTCACACACGTACGGTGGAGACGACGCCTCCGAAGCTTCAGTCCAGGACGAGCAGCGGAAGACTTGGACCGGAACACCAGCAGCGCGGCAGCGGGCTATGGTGGAGGAGATCCCCTCTTCCTCTTGCTCGGCGCGGCTCCGACTTGGGAACCACGAGATCAAGAGAGAAATCGGGAATTAATTGGTGAATTAGAAGGCTGGGGGTGCCCCTTCTTATATAGGCTCCCAAGGGGAGCCAACCTTGCCAGCCAGGCAATGTGGGACTATCCCCACATAGCCTGGTTCGGCCAAGGGGGTGCGCCGGCCCCCTGGTGGGCCCCTTGTGGCCCACCTAGGCCGGCCTCCAAGCCCCCACCGAATTCCCAAGGGGGTTCCCCCCCCTCTTGGGCCTTCTTTCGTCCGGAAGACCCATTTAGGGAAATCTGCCTTAATAAATTCGAAAATAAATATATAAAATCATATTTGCATATTAATAACACTAATTAATATCAAACATAATATATATAATATTTCCTAGCTCCGAAAACTCTTTCGGTGCTGCCCGATCTCCATCAATGATCAAGACTCCTTAATGATCAACTACTAACCCGTAGGCCTGGACCCCATGAATTAATCCCTGAGATATAACGAATGACTTTCATCTATCAAACCTGAACGTGAAGTCTTAGACCTTTTGCCATAGCGATACTTAGCACGTCCGAGTGTCGTTCCATAGATATCTCCATACCTAATCCCGACCTTGTTACCGACGATGCTATCTTCTGCTCGTTCATGATCTCATGTCTCCGTGACCTAGTCACATGCTTGCAAGCTCATTAGACATGATCTCACCGAGTGGGCCCGAGAGTATCTATCCTGCTATGCGGACTGGCAAATCCCGCTCTTGACCTCTCGTCTCAACTACTCCTTTCCGATACCCAAAAGTATCACCGTTATTGTCATACTAAATAAGATACGACGTTTGGTGCATTCAAAGTATCTTCCGGGAATATCAATAAGAGCTGATCTCACGGTCAAAGGCGTAACGACTATGTTCTCCAAATCTGGGTATGTCCATCACATCGCTCTCCAGCGATATGACTCTCATTGCCGACCGGCGCCATGCCCCATGACCGGGAAACCTCGATCATCAATCGCGCAACGAAACTAGTCTTAGTAGAGGCTACTAGGGACCTGGTTGTTTACGTATCACACCCGCATTAATGTTTCCGCTTAATACGGTTCTAGCTTGACACAAAAACCTTTTATGAACAAACGAGATATGATAAAGAATACACTTTATTAATTGCCTCTAGGGCATATCTCCTTCAAACTCCACTAAAGCATGTTTGTAACCAATAAAGTGGTTAAAAAACGAGTTTGCACTCTCTGACCTTGAAGTGGTTCTTAGAATTTCACCCAAGAATACACCTCTGAAGTAGGCTGGTATCCATGATTTACGAATTTCATATCTCTTGGTGAACCATGTGTTGTCCTCGAGACCAAATTCAGAAATCATGGAAGACCATTTTTCTTCAAATTCAGCTGGGTTTTCAGAGCCCCATACACACGAGTTAATTGTATTGTAGAAATGTTCATCCTCTCTAAGTGGAGGGCCAACCTTTTCTGGAAGCTTTCTCATTATGTGCCACATGCATAACCTATGGATAGTGTTACGCAAAATTTGTTCAACTGCAATCTTCATGCTCTGATCTTCATCGGTTACTATAATCCTTGGTGCCACCCCATCCATTGCTTTCAAGAATATTTCAAACACCCATTTATATGACTCTATCTTCTCATCGGAGATCAAGGCGGCACCGTAAAAAACAGATCTCATGTGGTGGTTTACTCCTGTGAATGGGAAAAATATCATGTTGTACTGGTTGGTGCTATATGTAGAGTCAAAAGATACCATTTCTCCGAACAAAACATAGTTCTTTCTACAAAAAGCATCCGCCCAAAATACATGTGTCAATCGGTTTTCATCATCAAGAACATACTCAAAGAAGAACCCCGGGTTGATTTCTTTTATCTTCTTGAGGTTGTCAATGAACATTTGAGCATCTGAATCCTTGAAAGTACTTCTCATGTCACGATGATAATTTTCTAGGTCTTTCTTTGTGCACCCCACAAATTCAAATCCACCCTCACCAACACGAAGCAACCGAAACGCCCCAGATGTACCAATGCTAGCTGCGTGACATGTGAATAGTGTGCTCTTTGCCTTCTCACTTACTTGTCTGTTAGACTTGATTAAATGCTGCTTCCGAGGTGTGACAAAATCATGGGTGTGTTCTTCATGAAAATAGGATACCGAGTATTTTCCATTCTTCATACGCTTCACAGTTATCATGGCCTCGCAACCACATCTAGTGATCTTTCTTGCATGTGTTCTTTTCTTCTCTCCATTCAAATTTGTCTTGAGTTCCTCCTTCTTTGATCAGAAACCTGATTTGCCACAAAGAAAACGCCTCCATACTACCACATCTTCTACAATCTTTTTCTGTCCAATTCGAACTGAAAATCCAACATTGTGTGCATAAGCCTTGTAAAATTCCTCTACAGCTTCCATACTATCGAATGTCATACCTACAGTTGGTTTCATGTTGTCATTGCATTCAGGTGTACATGATGAACCCTGAAAAAATAGAACACGTATTAGTCAAACAAGTTCGTAACAGTGTTAAGAAAATTTGACTAAAACTAATGTGATAATGACACTCACACAAACGGGTCTGATCATAGCTCTTTTTTGTGGTGTGCTGAAGCTACCCATATTGATCAGGGGAGGATGTATTACCGCATCATGACTTACTGTCTCATTGCAATCATGGGCAACATCATGGCCAAGCTATAGGAAATAATAAAATAGATGACATGCATGATCGTCCAAGCCCCAACAATGGAGAAACGGAAAACATATGCAATGATTTACCTGTGCGGTGCTTCCAGGAGCCAGGTGCATTGTAGGGGATAGAAGATAGTTGATTCTTACAAGAGGCGGCATAGACACTTGCTCCGAAGAATGAGTCGCGACGGCCGGAGGGCAAGGACTGCCGTGCGAGACACGGGTCGTGTGGACGATCCCGGACGAGTGAGGGATAATGGGCGCCGGAGGAGTGGGATGGAGAGGGCTCGTGGCAAGGGTCTGAGGACTGCTAGTACACACGGTCGACGGAGGTATGACGCCGGTGGCGACCAACTCGGGACGAGTCTCCATGGCGGCACAGATCAGATCGTGGTCGTGGATGGGATAGTCTGATCGTGGGTTTGTTTGCACCAAAGGTTTTACAAGCAAATAGGTATGTGGAGGGGGTTATTAGGAAAAGTGTGCTTAAGTCGTTGGTGGATTTCCCACTTTCAATCTGGTTCGTGTATTGTCAATCTGACGGAGAGGGAAGGAAGTTTTCAGATTTTCACCCAAACACGGTTTTCACCGGATACTTCGCCATTTTTAGATCCCACTCACTTACTTATTTGCGACCTGCAGCTAAGGGGTTTTGGGATCCACATCACGTTTGCGCTTCAAACATTTGGGGAGGGCATATGTGCGTGGAGACACCCGCAGAGAAACTATGATGTGTCATCATGGCCCGTGCATGTCATTGGAGACGTACCACAACGGACCGACAGATACGTGCACAAACGAACAGATTCACAGTCCTCAGTTATTTATAGTGTATTAATTATTTTTTAGCATGTTTTTTCAGAACATCCCGCGGTCTGTTTCTGATAAAGAACATGATTAACTGGACGGGCATAGAGCTAACAGAACGGTTCAACCAGGTAATAATTGTAACCTTTTCAACAAACTACTGTGAAGTTTATGTACAACCATATTAATTAACTTTGTATGTGGCAGGCAATGATCAACAAATTTCGCCCAAAGCTCGCGGTCACACTCATCAAGTCGCCATTCAACAGTCTTGCTAAAGGCCCCAGGAAGGATGACGACCCCAAGAAGGATGATGGCAGCCAAACTTTTTAGTTTCCGAAACATCTACTATCTTAGATGGATGATAGGCGCCAATCTTAGTTATTTCAAAAAGTATTATCTTCGATGGATTTGATGTAACAAGTACAATTTACATATTCAGTCTGCGTATTTGAATGCGACAATTATTATTTTGATATGAAGTCTCAATTTACACAATTCATTTTCATTATTTTCCTGTCCTGCTGTTTACGTCAGTAAATCCGTTAAAAGGACTTTTCACTATTTTGGAAATTGACATTTTCAAAAGTAAATTCTTTTTTCGCAACTCTTCAACGGCTTAACTCAATGAATTGCATATGTGTTTACACCCAAACCTGTTCATCTAGGTACCCTGCATCAGATAGAATCCTAGATGTATGAGTTTCAGCAATTTTTAAAACTTTATAACTTGCAAAAGTAGATACTGGAACTTTTGCTTGCCCAAAGTTCATTTTTCCCTTTTTCACTCGACCAGAAGCTTATGTTCTTCTTTTGACGTATGAGATGAAAATGGTATTTGGTTTTTTATTGTTACATTCAGTTGTCAGATGAAAATGTTTTTGCTGCATTGTTTGTTTACGTGTTGTTCTATTTTATTGAGAAGCAAAAAAAGCCATCCCACGACCTGAAGCATGGTCCGCAACCATCGTACAAACTCGCTCGTCAGACACATATAATATACTAAGCACAAAAATCACTAACTTAACTGAAAACAAACAGTCTAAGCCATACACCTCAAAAGCGAAACTGGCAGACTAGAAGTGATGCAGCAGCTAGCTTATTCATCAAATTCCAACAAGGTAACAATGACAAGAGGAAGCAGGTACTTACTTGTGATGGAACATCTTGTTGACGTCAACCACCTCACTGTCGTTTTCCTCTTCATATGCGGATGCAGTGTGTATCTAACGCTGCAACTTGGTGAACATAACATAAAAGAATACCAAAATGTTTTACTGGTCAGGTACTGAGATAAAGAAATGTCTCAACCAGGAGGGACCAAAATTGCATATGAACTTACAGAGGAAACATGTTACTGCAATTTGCACCACGAAAGTATACTCATGTCTGCTAGCTTATTCATCAAAATCTAACAATGTAACACTGACAACAGGAAACACAGGTACTAACAATGCGACGGACACTTGTTGGTGGGCACACTTGGCGGATGGAGTTGCAGCGACATCGGCAGCGGCGGCGACAAGGAGGCCAAGTCCTGCTGCTCAACGGGGTCCGCAAGGGGAACGACCCCCGCCGTCGCCGCATCGGTGGAGCCACCGCGCCTCCTGCTCCACGTCGTCCGCAAGGTGCTCGGCCCCGCCGTCGCCGCACCAGTGCACAGTCTGCGCCTTCTTCTCGACGCCGTCTGCAAGGGGCTCGTCCCGCCGTCGTCGCATCCGTCGATCCGCCTCGCGCCTCCCGGTCGACACCGTCCGCAAGGGGATCGTCCCCTCCGTGGCCGCCCGCAGAAGTTTGACGCGGTGGTCGGCGGTAGCCGCAACTCCAGCTGGTTTCCGGACAGGCGACCGGCCGGCCGGTAGGTCTTCCTCCGTGCCTCTCGCCGCCAATCCTGCGCCACGATGAGCTTCTCCCGCCGAGAATGCTAACAGGCCGTTACCGGCCAAGTCAACCTTCGATGAGGATCCCATGGGTGGTTGGCATGGCGTGGATATAGAAGAGGACCGATGGAGCTGGAGGAGCCACGCGGCGGCGCCGACAAGCCGGAGTCCTGCTAGTCTAGGCCTCGTTGGTGCAGAGAATCGAGGCTTCCACAGTTGACATTGAAATTAGGGTTGGTAATTGGGGATTTTTCTTGCGTTAGCAAGACTTGTAGAAATTAAGACTTTTTGTTGGGCCGCACTCTTCTGGCTTAATGGGCCAAGGCCCGTCGGCGGGGACTCTCAGGTTTAGCACTAGTATGAGTTATACTAGTCACAGTTTTAGCACTAGTATGAAACGTTTTTGGCCTTTGGATGGACATAAATAGATGGCTGTGGTTCATTTGGGGTACCATAAAAGGGCTCTAATGTAGACCCTAGATACACATTTATCCCCTTAATTTGTATGTCCAAGGATAAATGAACAAAGTTTTAATGAGTGTACACACACATATATATTTATATATACCTTGTCATCATATCAAATATCAAGAACATTGACACATTAATTTTAATTATTATACCATGTATAATTTCTTAATTATATGAGAAATAGTGTGTTATATGAACAATCTATCTTAGAAATAACCATAGAAACTAAGTAGGTAACATTTCACAACCAACAAATATTTATTAATATCATAAATTAATGTCACCACCATTTGAATTTATGTGCACTCATTTGACATGAGGAACAAAGACGACACAACTGAAATGATGAAAATTGGCAGAACATATTCTCACCGCGCATTCATTGAACTCACACTGATTCTAGCATGCAATACGACCTAACCGTAGTAATACATGTGTCCATTAAAATTTACCAACTAGGGACTCTGGTAGCTGCAACACCTCACACGGCCAAGATATTACACCTATATATACTCCACTCACTTTGTTAATAATTTTCTTCTCATAGTTTCACATTCGTGTATAGATTTTTTTGATACAGGGTATGAGGGGTAAGAACTTGTATTTTTTTGATAAAGGGCGCTTTATTACTTAAAAGGTTTAAGCGTAGTCTCTGGATAACGAAGATGCACACATATGTCCCAAGTTCACAATCTGACACTGAATAAAGATGTATTACATATTATATCGATATGAAGTAAGAACTTGTATATGCACAATAATCATTAAAAAGATAATTACGATGATGTGGATTAACGTGATGTCTTGAAGTTAAAACCTCCGCATTATGCTTTTAGTATATATAATAAATAGCTTAGTTGATCTGCCCATTTTCACAAAGAAGTACGACTTGCCAGATTCTGAAGTATTCAGAATGAGTGACATGTAACTACAATGTATGCGTACCTTTGCAACCGAATTCGGGATTCTCAATATGAAGTTAAAACCATTGTGAAATAGTGCTCACACGTGGTGTTTATAGTGGATTTTTAAGAAATATTTGTAAATTCGTGATGACAGTGCATTTCCTTGTGTTTGATCATAGTGGTTGTTGGCACCTTCCAGAAATAAATGGAAATGTTGTTAGTACAGCTCTTGTATCTGGGCTGTGTTCCACTTTTTACCGCTCTAGTACAGCTCTAGTATCCAGGAATATATATTGCCTTCCTTTGCTCCCTTGTTACTTGCTATGTTTGATGTATCCACAGGCTAGAATCCACTCCTTGTGATAGTAGGTTTGCTTTGAGCCAGAATTGTCACATGCTTGTTTCAAACTAGATAGCTAGTTTTGGGGATGGATATGGTATCAGGCTACTGAAAAACAGAATCAAAGAGACAGAAGGTAGAATGTTTTGTGCGTGACGTGCGTACAATTTATTTGTCTTTTTGAGTTGATGTCTTATAAGTTTCAAAAATTCTTCAAAGCATTTAATTGTGTAAAAGACGGAAATAATCTAGTTATCGATTAATAAAGAGCGAAAAGAGGGAGGCACTAACTTGGCGACCGGGTGTTTTATCTTCAATGTACCCTAGGCATTTGTCGTATGTCCCAGTAGAGGTCACTTCTTTGCTTAAATAATAATAGGACAAGCAACATAATAATTCATGGGTTTCTGCTCCGGTGCTACCCCTGCCAAAATTTCGGAGGCGAATAGGCAATTCCCAACAGGAAAAAAAAAACAATCAAAACAAACTTTCCCCTTCAAAGTTTGGCTAGGGGGAGCACTGAAGCAAACCTCCCATTCATAATCTATAAATTGATATGTTACCACCTTCCCAGTACAGATTTTATACACATACATGTACAAGACAAAATGCAGAATCTGTGCTACACTATTATTTAGAAGTTCATAGTTTTCTCTTGACAACGTGCTTCCAACTTGTACGCGATTCATTGATAGAGGCAGCTAAAGAGGAGGCTAGCTCCATAGGTAACACCATTGCCAAGTCTACCAAGTGAAATTTGCGCCTTATGGTCCCTGCCCCGTTGCTCTTTTGTTTATGTTTCATGTGGACTGGTGGTAAATTTGACAAAGTAGCTCGTTTGCCCTGCCCATTCCCCAGAGAAATACAGCTCTCGTGATTCCAAGGCATTTGTAGTGAGCGATAGTATGTAACTGCAATCTGTGTGATCCTTCGCAACGAAATCTGGGATATTCAATTCCAAGACAAAACCGTCGTCAAATATTGTTCACCAACTGTGTTTTTTGTATTTAGAAAATATTGGTATATTTATTGTGACAATGCATTTTCTTCTGTTCCATCTCATTGGTTGTTGGGGGTTTAATCTGGTTGTCCCCTGGCACCTACCAGAATCAGTGAAAATGTCGCCAATAGTACAGCTCTAGCATATTTGCTGCCGTCCACTTCATATACACGTCTTCCCTTCTCCTCAACCTGCTATGCTTGATAATATCCACACTCTAGAACTCAGTTCTCCAAAGTCCATCTAGGTGCCCCCCTCCTCGCTGACACTACGTTTGCTATGAGTGAGAACTGATGACACTTGATTTCAAACAAGATGACTAGACTAGTTTTAGGGATGGCGGGTATCGGGATACGTGAAAACAGACCTAGGGCTGAATGGAGTAGTCCGGTATGACCTTCTGGTGGTACCTTTGTTGGGCATGGTGGCTTCCTCGTCCCTGGCTCCGTGCTGAAGGTGGCCAGCCACACTATGAAGGTCCTGGGAGGTACCGATCGAGCATCTCCAGTTGAGATCGTCGTGAAAAAGTGCACACCAGATCCGCGAGCATCTGCGTGTGTGTAAGTCGTTGGCTGAGAGAGAGAAGGTGGATTTTGTGTAAGAGCACCTTTAGAGCTGTCCGGCGTTTCCGACGGAAGTTTTTCCCAACCGGCGTGTGCATAAGGTTGGTTTTTGTGCGGAGCTAGCATGGCGAGGCAACGGAGAAGGCTTGGCGAAACACGACGCCGGTGAGGAATCCGCGTCCGTCTGTCATGCCATCTTTATATTATAATCAGGTGCTCTGGGCAATTGAAGATGATGAGTTGTAACCTTAGATGACGAGTTGACGAAAGGGAATATTATCAAGAATAAATCAATGAAACTAGTTGTGCCAAAGAAGGGAATA
The DNA here is from genome assembly GCA_026929855.1 of Poa annua. Classification (NCBI taxonomy): domain Eukaryota; kingdom Viridiplantae; phylum Streptophyta; class Magnoliopsida; order Poales; family Poaceae; genus Poa; species Poa annua. The sequence continues at coordinate 16,673,656 of CM049427.1, forward strand.
CAGTCTGAACGATGAGGAAGAGAGACAGAAAAAGAGAGCCGTGAAAGTATCTATAGCAGACCCCTATCCGACCGACATCCGCATAATAACCGTCAATTTGTGGTATTGGACGTGAAAAACGCCTAGACCAGATCCTCATCGAAAACTAACACTATTTTTTTTTGCAGGCCATCCAGTTCCGCGCCGCCGAGACACTAAATACCTACTTTCGGCAGCTCTCCCTGTGCAAACCCCATCCCCACTCCCGCATTGGCACGAATGAAGTTTTAGTACTTTCTCCTCCCGCCTCCCCACTCCCGCCACCGTCGATCTCCATGCCCCTCTCCGTGATGGCTGCCCCCACCCCACCGGTGGTCGAGGACCAAGTCGCGCCGTCCCCTCTAACCCCGGCCACCGCTTCTAGATCTCGATCCGCCGCCACAGCAGCCGCATCCAAGGAGGTCGACGCCTCCAAGCAAGCTCCCCTCCCCAAGCGCAAGCGGCAGGGGCACCACGTCATCACGACCGGCACTGCTGCTCCCGCTACTCCCCTGGTGCCGTCGCCGCTACCGGTGCTGCTTCCGCTGCGAGGACGGGCAAGTCCGCCACCAAGAAGTCAGGCAACAAGCCCCAGAAGAAGGCGGTGGTGAAGGAGCCTGCCGCTACCAAGATGGGCTCCCTTTCCTCTTTGATGGGGTCGATGGGCGACGCAGCCACTAGTATTCAATGAGATTTTGAAAGACCAGAAAGACAAATGATATGACCTGGTTTTGTATCCACCCTTCGTTATCTTCAACTATTTCTCTTGTAATTTGGTAAAGGAAGGCATTCCCAGGTGCTCGATGCAAGTCCCGCCCCGGCCAAGGCGCCTATCTCCTATGTGGAGTTTCTCAACGAGCATCTGTCGGCATCGAGTCTCCACCGCTCGGTGACTTCGGACACTACGCCAACGACATGCAATGTGGCCTCGAGGATGATGTGTTAGGGGGAGAAGATGACGACGCCGAAGGGGAAGATTATGAGCAAGAGATAGAGGAGGGGGCGTTCGATCCCTCACCAGCTCACCTTGTTAAGGAAGGGGCACGAGCAGAGATTGTTCCCGGACCAAAGAGCCACGACACACTCACACCTGCCTCGAGAAGCTGCATCAAAGAATCAGGTGATGAGCACCCTCCTTTCTCGATGCCGAAGGACGCACAGATACTTCTACACGGTCAGTTTTTTTTAGATAAAGGGCTTTTATTACTTAAACTTTAAGCATTACACCCGGCCTCTGCATAGCTAAGATGCACACAGCCATCAGTTCACCAACACTCAAAACATAATCCAAAAGGAAAATAAAAAAGCGAATTACATATAAATATGAGAGAGAGTGGATCCGCCTAAGAAGCTGGTAGGTCTATCCGGAGTCTATGTTACCACCCATGTCTAGAGAATAACTCCCTGGCCACAGCCTCCAGTCTCGACGCCACCTCCACAAATAAGTCCCGGTGCTCCACACGCTGCAGGGCGACCATGCTCGTAACATTGTTGTGCACCGGTAATAACCTGCATAAGAGAAGCATTTTTATCATTAAAAACCTTGTCATTTCTACATAGCCATAGCGACCAAATTACAGCAATCGCTCCCACCCTACGTAATAGTTTGAACCTAGGATCCACTCCGTTTAACCAGTTGCCAAAAATGTTAGCAACACTACTTGGTGGATGTAAGGTAGAACCTATCTGGATGGCTGACCATATAGACCTGGCGAACTCACACTGAAAAAAAGGTGTGTAATGGACTCGTCATGTTGACATAATACACACTTTTTACTTCCGTGCCAATTGCGTTTGGCAAGGTTATCTTTGGTAAGGATTACTCTTCGACGTAAATACCACGCAAACACTTTTGTTTTTAGCGGTATTTTCATCTTTCAAAGTTTGTTATTATTTAAACTACCGACTGGAATTTTAGGCACAATTAGAGCTCTATACATAGAATCAACCGAGAATTTACCATTCTTCATAAGATTCCACTGAAATTTATCTGGACCTTCCGACAATTGAATTGAATCCAATCGGATGAGCAAAGCATTCCACGATGCTTGTCTTGTTCCAATTAAACATCTTCTGAACGAAACATCTGGTGGGGAAGTACCCAACACCTTCACGATCGTGTCACTTTTGTTTCGTATGATAGAGTATAGAGCCGGATATTGTTCTTTAAGCGTAGATTGGCCTAGCCAAATATCCTCCGAGAATCGAATTTCCGAACCGTCCTTTATTAGGAAAGAACCATGTGGAAAAAAGTACTTCTTTGTAGCCATGAGTCCTGCCCAGAAGTGTGAATCACCAGATTTCCAAAGAACCTGGGAAACAGCTTGATCTCCAACATACTTTTTCCTTAGGAGGGTTTGCCAAACTCCATCTTCAGACAGAAGTTTAAGTAGCCATTTACCTAGAAGCGCTCTATTCTTGACCTCAAGGTCATGAACACCGAGCCCTCCTTAGTGTTTAGGGCAGCAAACCACACTCCATTTAGTCAGTCGATATTTTTTCTTCTCAGAATCTCCTTGCCAAAAGAATCTAGATCGAAAATAATCCAATCATTTTAAGACTCCTTTAGGCAGTTGGAAGAATGATATTATATACAGTACCATGTTCGTTAGAACCGAGTTTATGAGAACCAATCTTCCACCCAGAGATAGGTGTTTGCTTTTCCAGCTATTTAAACGAAGTTAAATCCTTTCCTCCACCCTACTACACGGTCAGTGTCGTGCGCATGTAGCGTATCAGCTACTTGAGCATGCGACTCTAGGAGAGCAGCCAACCAAATTATTGCACCATATTTTCAGTTTGTGCCTGTCAGTTTCAGTTCATCTGATGGTGAAGTAAAAGCACGTGAACACAGCTCTGTAAGCCGACTTGGCTGAGTAAACGGAACATGTGTGTCCACCTGAAATAAATATTATACAGAACTGATGATGTCCATGTCCTCAAATATTCAAGAATACTATTCCTGGTAGCGAACTCTCTCCATATAAATTACCAAGTTGTACTTGTGTCTGTCGTCGCCAAGCCGCACGCTCCAATATATTTGATGCTTCTATCTGTGTTTCTACACTATACAAGCCGTCCAAAGGTTCAATAATATGGTAACTGCATTTCACCCGTGACATGAGTAGTCAAACTAGGAATGGAAGGAACCGGAATGATTTGCACTCTGGCCAAAGTGCATCGGTCGCACTATCTGCACGTCTGCAATCAGCTGCAGAAGCAACAACAAGACTCCTCAGTGAACCCAGACACACAATAGCAACCCCGTGGGCCGTGGATCTGGGTCACACTTGCTGCGCAGGTGGTGATCCATAGTGTATAGGTGTAACAATAAACTAGCTAGGCAAATATTCGGAAATGTTAAAACAAAGCAGTGTCCATCTTTTGTCTAGTAATAGTAATCATACGTGTTAAGTGAAAGTATCAGGGGATAGATCGAGAATGCAAAGCCACAACTAAAAGGACCCGCTCCTAGTCCAAAAAACCATCGATCATGCATCAAGATTCGTGCTGTGTGGTTGACTAGAATTTTACAAAATGCACCCTACACTTTCACAAAAAACCTAAAATTCTCGAAAAATTATCCGAAAAATCTATGATCCCAGATTTATACTAAAAAATTTGGATATATTTTTCATTTCATGGATGGAAATGATCCGAAAATATGAAAATATCTTAATCAATAATAATGAAAAAATATCACAATTTGTTTATATTTTCATGACCTAAAAAATTGTCTCCATGAAAACGGATTATCCGAAAATATTATCCATAATATTAATAATAATAATGGAAATATGAAAAGGATCGTATGCACGAGTTTGTGTTGATGGTAAAAATTATCTGAAAATGTGTTAAAGCATTATCTAAAATTATTTTTATTTATGAGTTTGTGTTTTTCTAAAAATTATGTTAAGACATATTAGTCAGAAATTTATGTTCATTCCTAATCGGAAAATTACTCTTAGATGATCAAAACAAATGCAACCAGGTCCCTAGTAGCCTCTACTAAGACTAGTTTCGTTGCGCGATTGATGATCGAGGTTTTCCGATCATAGGGCATGGCGCCGGTCGGCAATGGAAGTCATATCGTTAGGTGTAACGATGTGATGGACATACCCAGTATTTATAGGACATAGTCATTACGTCTTAAGACCGTGAGATCAACTCTTATTGTTATCCCTGGAAGATACTTTGATCGCACCAAATGTCATATCTTATATAGTGTGACAATAACGGTGATACTTTTGGGTATCGGAAGGGGGTAGTTGAGACGAGGTGTCAACATCGGGATTTGTCAGTCCGCATAGCCGGATGGATACTCTAGGGCCCACTCGGTGAGATTATGTCAAATGAGTTTGCAAACATGTGACTAGGTCACCAGCTGACATAATATCATAGACGATAGAAAATAGCGATGTCGGTAACGAGATCATACTAGGTATGGAGATATCTGAGAATGATGCTCGGACACGCTAAGTATCGTCATGACAAAGGGTTTAAGACTAGACGTACAGGTTTGATAGATGAAAGTCATTCCTTATATAACAGGGATTAATTCATGGGGTCCAGGCCTACGAGTTAGTCGTTGATCATAGAGGAGTCTTGATCGTACCTGTTATTATATCGAACCGCTAGGGTAACACACTTAAGGGGTTTCGACAAGACAACCGGAAAGGAAAGAGATCACCAGGAACGTTCCGGGAATGGTCCGATGGAGATCGGGCAGCGACGAAAGAGTTTTCGGAGATAGAATAAATTTTATATATAATATGTTTGATATTAATTAGTGTAATTAATGTCTAAATATGATTTTATATATTTATTTTCGAATTTATTTAGCCTGATTTCCCTAAATGGGCCTTCAGGTCGAAAGAAGGCCCATGTGGGGGGAACCCCTCAAGGGAATTCGGTGGAGAGCCTTGGCCGGCCTAGGTGGGTCAAATGGGGCCCACCTAGGACCAGCGCACCATGGCTGGCCGCACCAGGCAATGGGGGATAGTCCCACATTGCCTGGCTGGCAAGGTTGGCTCCCCCCGGAGCCTATATAAGAAGGGGCACCCCTGACCTTTTAATTCACCAATTAATTCCCCAATTCTCTCTCGATCTCGTGATTCCCTTTGTCGGAGTTGCGCCGAGTTGAGAGGGGGATCTCTTCCACCATAGCCCGCTGCCGCGCTGCTGGTGTTCCGGTCCAAGTCTTCCGCTGCTCGTCCTGGACTGGAGCTTCGGAGGCCGTCGTCTCCACCGTATGTGTGTAACGCACTGCGAGGTGCTGCGCTAGCGGTGCTCGGAGCCCTACTTCCTCCACCCGACCTCGAGGTCATCTTCGTCGCGCCGAGTTCTCCGCGACCTAGAGGTCGGCTACGTCGTCTTCATCGTCAACGCTTGTGCGGGAGCGTAATCCCCGCTATTCGGTCTACGATGGTATGTATTCCGATCTCCGTCGTACTACTATATCTGCATAGTGTAGATCTTGGCTAGTTTAAGGATATCGTTGCTACGAATTTTTTTGTTTTCTGCACTCGATCCCCTTCACAAATAGCTACACTAAGTCGTTCAAATGGCCTGCAAACACTAATATGGCGTTTCCGAAACAACCTTTTTAACTACTTTCAATACGGTTTTTGGAATACCTCCATATATAGAATATGTGCTGCGTTTCTAAGATTGCCTCAAATGAATTCATCTGGTATATTTGGTCGTGAACACATCGTAGTTGAATTGTTTATCGTTTCTCACTTAACCAAAAATTGCTTCCACATTTATTCCTAGGCAGGAGAGTCCCGTTGTTTTTTGCTGACTTGAGAAAAGTAAATTCTCATGAAGTTATTTACCCTTTCAGAACACTAAAAATAATGACACCAAAGGAAAATGATGCCTTGCCATATTAGTCTAGAACAACGAGAAGTTCGGTTAAATAGTTTCTACTCAAGGATTGAACCCGACCGGTATGTATGACAAGACAACAAACCAAATACTAAGCTAGCGATCATTTATTTTAGGAGACTCGGTCATTACATTTATGTGTCTCCATCAACTAGTATTGCTAATATGTTTGATAACTTGTTGGATGGGCTTAATAAGAAAACTAAATCTCATATCCGCATTGGCGCTTATGCTTTTGTTTGGGAAACTAGCCATTTTCCTTGGCATCAGTTATAGTTAGTTGAAAGTGTCTAAGAAATAAAAATATGGTTTTATTGATATCACGTTATTTCCTATTAAGTGATAGTAAATATTTTTTTTGCTCCAACTATCGCAAATATCTTCATAAGCAGAACATATCACATATGTTGATAACATTGGCAATATGAAATTGTGGGCAAATGATTATTATGATATATGTTCAAACACCCATTCAACTGAACCATAGTTTTAAATGATGTTAAATCAGTATGCTTTTAATCTAGAAAAATCATTAAATCAAGATGAAATTGAAGCTTTGGTTCACCAAACTGCTTTTCATTATTGCACTAACCTTTTTGGACACAGGAAAGAGAAATATAGCTTTACATATACATATATAAATAGTAATTAATATTGGTCCCCGGTATTCGTATTTCCATTATGAATCATCTCAGAATATTTTTTTTGGTTTCTTACTATGCAAGATAAATATTTTTATACGAACTATTGCTACAACTGAAGCAATATTTCATAGTTTTGTGGTGTTGTCAAGCATTGGGGTTCATATCCTTCGTAACTAAATGGGTAATTTTGCTTTTCTTTCATCTATTTCTTTATGTGTACTTAGCTAAATATAGCAACACACGGGTATCTTCTAGTTGAACTTATATCTCACATCCAATGGGATGTCCGTAAATATAACCTATCCATAGTACATAACACATCGATGCATTACTTTTTTTTGAAGCAAGAGAACAGTGGGGAAGACCCCCACTGCATCATTTTCCATTTTCTATTACCAGGGCATATTACAAACAAAGTTCGTTACAAAGTGTTCATAACAAATCTTACCAGTCTTGCATGCCCTCCTTCGAGCTGGGCTTTATTCTATGCCTAATGAGTAGAAAAGACTCAACAAAAAAACTGAAACAGCTAATGAAACTTCTATCTTGGTTCTCAAAGATAATTCGGTTTCTTTGATTCCATATACTCCAGCTGCCAACGATCATCATGATCTGAAAAAAAGGATTATTTGATCTGGATTTAGCATCCAAAAGCATGTCCATGAGCATAAGATCAGCGTTCCATTCTGTTTGCAATTTGCTCCAAAAGATCTGACTGAAATCACATGTGAAGAATAAATGTTCCAGCGTCTCCTTTTCATTGTCATCACATAAAACACACTTGTTGGACTCCACATAAAAGTGTTTCCTCTCCATCATATCTTTTGTATTTAATCTGTCTTGTAGCAACAGCCAGAAAAAGAATTTGTGTTTCGGCAAGCAGGGTGACTTCCAAATCCACATAAAAGGCATAGGTGCATCAGGTTGCTTGGTAATAGCTTGATAAACTTTCTTAGTAATGTATTTAGTGCTATTCCAAGGAAACATCCATGTGTCATTTTCAGTATTATCCACTATACACAAGACCATATGCTTCAGTTGTTCTAACTGATCTGAAGCAATCATCGACAGAGGCAATTGGAACAAAGGATATAAATCCTGATTTATTGATCCCTTAGCAGCTGCTAGTGTTATAGATTTATTAAGAGTGAACGAGAATAATTGTGGGAACTGTTCTTGTAGAGCATTCTGATTCCACTTATCTTTCCATAATAGAATACTTTCCCCATTCCCTGCTTTGCAAGCCGTAAGCTCTTTGAAACTATCCAAGTAGGACAAACAGTAACATCTCGCATGACATAAGCCAAAGTCTATATATACTCAACTTCCTTTCGTCCCATGATTAATAGGTAAAATATTGTATGTGTAGTATGAAGAGAAGAACAAAAGGAGATACATATCAGGAATTTGAGGAAAAGTAGACAAGATTTTGCTGCCTAATTGACAGTAAACACTCTCGGTAGGACCGCGTAACAAATTTATCCAACTAGTCAAAGTTTTTGGAATGAAAGGCATTGTGAGTTCTAATACAAGGAGTGTAAAACCGTGATGTGCAGTAAGAGACTCTCTACGGGAAGTGTTCAAGTACCACCACCGTGGGTTTGGAGGAAGTAGGTGGTAGCAGGTGATGTATGGTTGGTATTACAAGCTAACGGCCACCACCGTGATCCGAGCTAATTACAACGTCGCAACACAATCCGCTTCTTATACCACTAGCTTGTCCAGTTGCTGGCAGGGATGCGCGACGACGGCTTGTGTGTCCTTGCGTCGTGGCTCCCTGGGCTGCTGCTGCGCTTCTCGGTTCTCCTCTCTAGGCATTGAGCCCACCTCCGGATCGGTTGACACCATCTTGTCTTCTTAATAGTGTATTCGTCATGCAACAAGAGTAGCATTGAGACCGCATGCAGAAACTTGAGCATATGATCGAATATAAAAGGTGTAAGCGGATGTTCTTGAATGAAAAGGTTAGCGTGTATAACGGAGGTAGTCATGGAGTGTAGGCCTTGCTCAATACAAACGTGTAATTCTATGTTTGCAAAATAGAAAACAAGTACTAGTGGCCTCCCTATGCCACTGACACATTGATAAACCCAAGCTCATGGGCCCAACTGGCCAAGGTGACTACGTAAGGTGTCAAGTGGGATCCCACCAATGTCCCACTTCTAATTCATTTGTGAATTTGTAGTACAAATTTTGATCCGAATTTTTGAACTAAAAGTCCCCAAATGAACTACAAGTGGGATATTGGTGGGATCCCACTTGACACCTTATGACTACATGATAGGCTTGTCAACAACATGGCGAAATCCGTGCACGGGAGTAACAGTATGAAGCTCTATGTCTCTGACATAGTGACATTAGAGTTTCGTCTCGCCTCAAACGGTACACGTGTAAGATATGCATGCGCACGCTCTTAGTGCTCTTCAAGCCTCTATCAGATTTATGTTCGTAGTGGGCCAAGAATCTCAACAAGTAAAATCAGCTATTAATTCACTAGATGCCTGATGTTTTGAATCTGTTTTTTTTCTTTCAACTCCTTAATCAGTAATACTTCATGAAGATGAAGTTAGTTGGTTAGTGGAGAAGATCGTGTGCATGAGACTCGACCGCCAAGATAGTTTCCTGGCGGAGGGTGTGTGTTAGGTACTTAAGCATTGTAAACAAGCTTTGTTTGATTGAGTAAATGCAGAGTAGAGAAAACATGTCCGCCGATGTCAAAGTTCGCGTCACGAAAAGGTAGAGCTCTCCATTCTACTAGTGTGTGTTGTTTGGAGCTACGTACGGGAGATGAGATAGTTAACAGTCCTACACCTGAAGCTCACAATACAAAGCGTTGGATTCTCAGGTTATGTTGATACATCTTAGTAGTTGAATCGATGTGTTGATATTTCTAAAAAGAATCAAGATGTTGATACATGAGAAAGTTAGTTCAGTCGTGATGAATATATTTGGCGTGTCTGCGTAACATTAGATTGACAGGCTACAACAAAACATGGAGCTAGCGCCAGCACGCAAGAAGGGGAAGATGGCCTGTGTGTTTCAAGGTCTCAACAATAACATGGATGTACTCCTATTTCTGAACATATGTGTTTTAATTTGAGTCTCCACGATGATTAATAGTGGATGCATTGGTCAGAATTATGGTATGAATGTACCTACCATAACCATGAACACCATTTTTTTTTTTGAGAAACACAGTACAACGTAAGCGCTCATATACACGCGCACACACTCACCCCTATGAACGCACACACGCGCACCCTACCCCTATGAGCACCTCCGAGAGACTGAGCCGGCGGGTCTTGAGATTGACGAAGTCACCACAGGCGCCTCGCTGTCGACGGGAACGTCGCCTCCCACTGAAAGAATATTCCGCCTAAATGAGAAACACCAGCGCCAAACCTGGGGTTTGAACTCTGGTGGGCTGGGGATACAACCATCCTCCTAACCATCTTGCCACAGGCAAGTCCTCACCATGAACACCATTATGTTGTTCAAGATTAATAACCTAAGTTAAGCTAGCTACTCTACTTGCTTGCGGGTTTGGATCCAAAGATGTATTGCAAGTTCTCATGAGACTTAGTACTACATATTAGCTCTCTGTCCCTATGTATGCGATATACATTTTTTAGGTCAAGTTTGACAAGCCAATTAAACTTGAAAGTCAAGCCATTTAACTCGCATTCGAATTAATTTTTTATAACTAGGGACACTTCATTGGGGTGAAAATTTAAAGGTAAACACGAAAAATGATTACGACATATGAATGGGAGTATGTGACGAAGGAGTACAACCCTACAGGTAGGCATAGTACTACCCCGTCATATCTAAGTAATTGGCCCAGATGGCTTGTTCACACCCTTCATCTATATATATCTTCCCTCCCATGAAGTTCGAATGATAGGTATAAACAAGTTACATGTAGAAAACTATGCTCGGGCCAGACTGTGATCATGAATGGTGCCTTGTTTATTTTTCTCGGAGGCAACAACAAATATTTTTGAGAATAGGAGGCAGCGGAATAAATTGTCCAAGACGATATTTATATCATGCCATGATATTCATGTTGAGTTTCTTCTATAAACAACTCTTGAGAGATAATTATTTAGTATACCGAAGAAAATGCACTTTTAGTCTACCACTTTGAGTGAGATGAATAGATCGGTTATCAAAATCTCAAAATATGTGAAAACCCGTCACTCTATCCACTATCTATAAGTATTTTTATATATAAACCAGCATCGGAGTGGGGTTTTCTTACCACGCGGTTAGTAAGATATAGCATGTGATTTATATTCTTGCAAGAAAGACCTCCTCAAATCTCTCTATATCCCGATCTTGTACAGCTCGTCGCAATTGAGGCTCACTCAGCCACCGTCAAAGACACGGTTGACGCTACTTTGGACCTACTACCAACCGGCCGTGAAACCTGCGTACAACTTAGTCGCATGTCAGTCCCACGCTGTGCACGCCATGGGGAACTCCATAGAATGTGGAGCGACTATAGCAGTCAAACCATGAAGACAACATGGTCTTGGGGCCTTGGGGCCTACGTGGATGTTGGAGCGACGACTCTGGGTATCTCCTTGTTGAGGTTTCCCTCTGTTGTGTTTGTGTCGGTTATGGTTGGTAGGGTGTCGTAGTCGTCGACTCGTTTTTTGGGCGTGGCTTTGGGCCTAGCGTGGTACGTTGTATTTTATAGTTTTTGACCGGTTTCCCTTATAAACTGTCCAACTCTTTTTACATTTATCAATTAAAGGGATTGTCGAGGTTTGAAAAAACAAAGTGTCACATCTGGCACCTACTTCCTCCGTTCAAAATTAGATGATTTCCATTTGTCAAAAAGAACATATACACTGTCACCACTCGCCACATGTTGCCAATTCGTAATCATGTGAATAAACCATTAGGATCATGTCAATGACGGTGGAATCTTTGTTGCCTTGTAGCACATCGATCGCCATTCTCGTCTGTTGAACGCTGGGAGATGACCCGCAATGTCCCCACGGGCAGTCCCTATGTACATGCTCAAGCCTCAAGGCTCTAGTGTTATACATCGATCACTACCACCGCGACGATGTCGTACTACGTGAGGTCGCCATCCGGCACACTGCCGAGGACCTAGCCATCGTGAGGTCCGGATCCTGGATGTCGCGCGGTAGACTCTCGGGGATCTCGTTGGCCGAGACCTTAATCGCTGACTTTGTTGCTCTGCCGTCGTCGTCGACTTGTGGTGATCTTCCTTTTTTCTGTTATAATATAGCAGTCTGTTAGATTGTTATACCAGTTAGAATTTTGAGGCGGTTTTGAAGCGAATTTCTCATCGATCCATTCACGTAAGTTGCATGATTGACGATGTCGATCTGATGATGGTAGGTACGATCACCGGTACCGTCGAGACCCCCGTACGGCATATCGTCATTTTCTTGGATCTTCTGGTTCTTGGCAACTTAATTCCCATCTGAGATATATATTACGAGAAATAAAATAAAAGCGATTTGCAAAGTATCAGAATGGACAAGGACGTCCAAAATCAACGAAAGGGTCGGAAGGAAGTCGGTCGTGTGAGTTGATGGTGGATGGTGCCCAGCACCATCATGGTGCGAGATACTCCCGCCACTCAGATCCTAACTCCAAATCAGTTCCAGCAGATTGTGAGGCGATAGGGTATGAGGAGTCTCCCGCAAGGGGATCCTGGAATTGCCGACTTCTCCAACATGGGCGCCGGTTGCACGGCGAATTGGTAGGGGGCAACCAATCTAGTGAGGGGCGCGCGTGAAGATTCGACGGATTCATCTCAAATCGGCTCGGCGACACGGCCGATGGTTGCGTGGTGGGGACTGAGTACGCAGAGAATTTAATTATTTTTTACATGTCTATGGAACAAATCTTTGGCTATATTAGAGATTATTTTTAATTTTCTTAAACTCATAAATAATTTTTATTTTTTAAACATCAGGATCACTTGAGTTTGGTTGACGAGGGGTGTCCCGATCAATACCCATGACTGATAGCTTAGGATTAGAGTTATGAGGTAGAGAACACGTAGTGTTAGTAGATTTATCGGCTGACAAGTGGGAGTTACCCAGTTTCAAGTCCCTCGACTGAGGTAACACCCCTACTTCCTACTTGTCTGCATTGATTGTGAATATGCGGCGAGTACAAAGTCTAGCGAGACGTTGATCTCCTTAGGGTTTGGTGGTTCTGGTTGGTCGTGTTCTAGATCGGCTACCTCATGTCCGGGGGAGTAGGTATCGGGTATGTAACCGATTAGGACTATAAATATGAAAAGTACAACCGACTATGTCTATATATGGAAACAATCTTCATCTTAATCTTTGCTTATTGGGTTTCTTTAGTCTATTAACAATTAGGCTATATTCATCACGTGTACCTGATACCCATACGATGGGCACCCTTTTGGATAACCTCGTTATGAAATCTCCTCCTACGTACACTACCACAAGAGTTTGGCTCTAAACTCAAAGTATGTGGAAAAAATAGTCTAAAAAAGTGGGTATGTATTAAATAACCATCAGTTGAAATGGTCCAATGTGCACCGGTACATGAGCATGCATTTAAGATAGGATCATCTTATGTTATTGTGTCATCTTCTGATAGGTCCAGTGACCTCTGGTGAGCGATCTCTCCTCTCTGACATTTAGTTAATTTCAAGCATATCAGCCAGCTTCCTCTATATGTATGCCTATCTTCCCCTATAGTAGCTAGCCCAAATGGGAGAGTGGATAGAATGCTCCCGGCTGCATGTGCATCCGGTTTTTTGAAATGCCAAAAAAAGTCAAAGTGTATTCGAAAAATGTGAAACAAAAATTTCATGTACATGACTTACAAAACATGTACCCCGTGCATAAATTTCATGCCCAACATGTTATTTATTTTGTCTCGGTAAAAAAGAGAAAAATTATGTGCTATATAGCAGTGTATATGTGACGTATTCTTGTCTTTTTTGTACGGGCCAAACGAAAAATCGTTTTTCCACAAAACTTGCGAAACATGCCTGGTACATGCGAGATCTACATGCGCGTATTTTTTACGTACCTTTTTTACATTGAAAAGTTGATTTTCTCAACCGGGTGCACATGCACCCGGGAGCAACGGATGACTTTCCGCCCAAATGGTCGCTACTTCCAAATTGTGGTTGTAGACTTGTGGTTGTATTAACTCTCTCTAATATTGAAGTGCTTGATTGAGCTGATGTAGTGAATGAAACCATCTTGCTGATAGATTATGGAGTGTTTTGGGAATAGGAGGCACTAGGAAAACTTTTAGTACTCGAGTTGAAAATGGTACCAAAACACTGTAGTATAAGGCTAATTTCTACTGGGACGCTGCTTAAGAGCGTCCCAGCATTTCTTTAATCTGGAACCGTGAAGCTCGTCAAACAAAAAAGAAAATCAACAAAACGGGCCTAGCTCACAGATCCTGCGGAGATGCACGTAAGCTTCTTAGTTGACCACTTCGCAAATAGGAGCTCCCACCAACGCACGGCCAGTTGCTATGCCCCGTCGCACATAGGGGCTAATTTTTTTTAAATAATATTTTTTATTGTAAATTCGGAAAATATTGCGTAGAAACAGGATTTTTCAAAAATAATACGGCCTCGGCCCGGAGCAAGCCGAAAAGGCCGCGTCGGCCAGCAGAAAGCCGACCAGGGTTCGTCGGCCCAGAGCAGGCCGAGCAGGTCTCGTCGGACGCATCTGCGCACGTGCAGGCGCCTGCCACGGCCTGCATGGATCTGGTCGGACCAGAGCAGTCCGATTAGGCCCTATCGGCCCAGGGAAAGCCGAGAGCTGCATGCAGCCGTTTCTCGCGCTTCTCCCGCCTATTTTTCCCGCCGCCTATTTCTCCCGCCACCGATTCGCGCGCGTTTCTCCCGCCAGCCGTTCCCGCCTTTTTCTCCCGCCACCTATTCACGCGCGTTTCTCCCGTCAGCCGTTCCCGCCTTTTTCTCCCGCCACCGTTTCCCGCCCGTTTCTCCCGCCTATTTCTCCCGCCACCGTTTCCCGCCCGTTTCCCGCCTGTTCCTCCCGCCACCATTTCCCGTGACCGTTTTCACCTCAATTGTCTTATAAAAACCACTCTAGGCTAAGCGGGGTACTCTCAAAGAGCGTCAGCATGGTGTGTATTGTACCTTGTGAGAAGTGTGTGTTCGACTTTCATATAGCCGCATTCGAGCATCTAGCTAAGATTATCACCTATTTGAAGGTAGATGGTAGGGAAATTCCACTTGAAGAAATTATTGGTAGTGAGAGACATCTCGCTTTGCTTGGGGCTAGGCTATGCCGAGATGGGTTTCCGTATAGGACCACAGAACAAATCCGTGCTGAAATCTTGAGGCTTGCAGATAAGTTCGATAAGCACGTTACAATGAGCCGATTCATCGAACTCAAGACATACGTGAGAGGTACGATCGTTCCTTTCTCTGGGTATACTCCAGCGATGATGACGACGATTTCATGCCGCCGTCAAAGGAAAGGGGAGTTGAAGCACTGCGTAAGGGCAAGGAGAAGAAGGCAGAAAAATCCAGCAAGTGTGCGGGAAAGAAGACTGAATCATCATCAAAGGGCAAGGGTGCTAAATCTGCGGATGGTGCAGGCTGCATTGATGGGAGATAGGTAGAATCTTAATTTGAGTTATGTTGTATCTTTCTTTTAGTATCGATTAATTAGTAGTTGTACCTTCATTTCATATTGTTGTGTGGTGTGATCGGTATGTAATCGAGATTTGTTGTATCTTATCTTACGTACCAATGTATACCGGTTACGGACATATCAAATATTGCTACATAGGTAGAAATAAGTATAGTACATAACGATACATAATGTGTACTACATAATGGTACATAGGTAGAAATATGTCTAGTACAACATATAGATAGAAATAGATCGTACATAAAAGTAGCATACATATGTCTCATACATAGGTCTTACGGTACATGGAAAATAGCGAACATATGTCTCTGATACATAAGTAGAGTCTCAGTCATCGCCTCTGCCACGACGTGGCGGATGTGGCTGAGGAGTGCTCCATCCTAACCGATGGGGTGGGTGGGTGACTCGTGGAGAAGCAAAGACCCGTCATCTGCCTGCTGTGTATCCTGTGTGGGGGGGTGGAGTAGGAGTGTTGTTGTACATGTTGAGCCACTGGGTGTCCGCATCCGCATCGGGAAACACGTCCTGCTGACTCGCCCAACCCGACGCACCCGAGTAATGCTCGGAGATAGTAGGCCCCAAGTCAAAGTCGAATTGTGCTAGAATCGAGAAATTTTATGTAACATGTTATTTTGTAAATAGTTTGAATACATGATAATGTAGTAGTACGAATCGACATACCTTGTGGTAGACGAGGATGGAAGCCGGTCCTGGGGCTCTGCTGGTACTCCGAAAAGGGTCGCTGCTGGTGCATTCACATGTTGGCCAAGCTTCATTTTCAATCTTCACCTCATGCGTTCTCAACACATTGCCACAACCGAACTTGTCGGTAGGTAAGCGAACCTCGAACCTCCTTTCCTGATTTCCGATGGCAACCACTTGGAAAGTTCGTGCCTTCTCCATCTTAGCATCCATGTACTTCGTAATATTTTCACACTAGGGGGAGTTTGGAGTGCGAAGTATATGCATTTCGGCTTGCTGGTGTTTGACTCTGAAGTAATTAACCGTGCCTTGGAAAATTCCCTCCACAAGGGCAGTTAAAGGCAAGGCTCTGTTCCCTCGGAGGACAAAATTGTATGTTTCGGCAAGGTTTGTAGTCATTACGCCATATCTGGCTCCGAACTTGTCATGCAACAATGACCACCTCTCCACGGGCTCATGCTCAATCCACTGCTGGAAATTCTTAATCAACCGTCCACCCTTTCTCCTCGTGCCCGGTGGGTCAAAACCTGGCAAATCACACAGACCGATCGGTTCTTCTTCAGGTGGTGCAGGCCCTGTAGATGCTTGTGCCGCTACTTGGGCTACATGAAATGCCACTGCCGCAGTACGTGCAGCTTTCCTCTCCCGAACATGTTTGTTCGTGAACTCATCAAGCTTGCCACAGATAAAATTGTACTTCCATTCCTGGTTCTGCTTGCAGAGTTTTTTGAACAGATTCATGAGACTCTTATTTCTGAAATGTGAGAAGAAGTTAGCACCTAGATGGCGCATGCACCAACGACTCTGAAGATCCACCCACGGTGTTTCTTCATCTGGTCCCGGGTTTGTTAATGCCTTTATAGCGTTGAGTATACCAGCATGTCTGTCATGTAGAACCCAAACATTATGCTTATCCTTCACAATTGCTTTTTTCAACTGCCTGAAGAACCACGTCCAACTATCCGTGTTCTCGCTCTCAACAAAAGCGAAAGCAAGGGGGCAACAGTTGGTTATTGCCGTCTTGGCCAATAGCAGTCAATATCTGACCCTTGTACTTGTCGGGCAAAAATGTGCCATCCTAACTGTTCGGCAGTGGCTAAAGGCTTCGATGCATACACCAAAAGAGAAGAACAAACAGTGCAACACCCTAACTGTTGGGAACTCTGGCATGTAGAAGTCTTGAAGATCAACATATGTGCCAGGATTCCTCGTCTGAAGCGTGCGGAGCAAACGGACAACAGAATCATATGAGTCAAAGAATGACCCAAATCTCTTCTCCAGCGCGCTCTGCTTAGCCCTCCAGGCCTTGCCATAAGAAATGTTGAAACTGAATCTTGTGAAGACTTTGTTCCTTATTGCCTTCACTTCCATCGCCTTGCTCTCCACTATCTCCGTGTAAAACAAATGAGCAATAAGCGTGGATGACAGATTACGGTGATCCTGAAGGATGTTGTGAATACGACATGTATGCATTACCATGTCACTCACAACCCAGTTTGTATCATACTTGGGGACATATGCGTGCACCCTACCCGGACAATCTATCTTCGAGCATTCCATGGTCAGATATTTCTTACTCGACACAGTTGTCTTGAAAACCCTTGATGTCGACATTGCCCACTGTATGATTGCTTCCTGCAGATGTTGCTTGTCAGCGTACATTGCTCCCACAGCCATGCTGCTCTGGTGATATTGCCAGGAAGAATCATGACCATCGTCCAGAGTCATGCCAGATGAGATGTCATGAGTCCATGAAGCTGGATAAGGCACCTCCGGCTTGTACTCTGCGTCATTCGACGAATCAGAATCACTGCCGTCCCCGCAATCACCCTCAATATCTTCATCTTCCATCTCGTTCTGCATTCGGCCATCTTCCTCATCCCCATCTGCCTCCACATTTTCACCGTCATCATGCCCTCCAAACATACTACTCTGCCCTGATTCATAACCACTTCTTCCATCATAACCATGGCTGTCATCATGTTCAATTTCCATGGTTGCTGCACTGGTCTGCCCTGGATCGTGTCCACCCTCGCCTTCAGGAGGATTGACATTTACCTCCTTAACGACAGGAAGCAACAAGGCAACTGGGTGGCTTCCCCTGTTTTCGCAACCTTGCAACCAGTTCACCCACTGAGAATCCCGATCAATCGGCCTCAGAGTGTACCAATTTTTTTTACTGGACTTGGACCATAACGCGTGCACCCCGACAGTGTGTGTTTCTGCATTTAATCCCAAACATTGTGCCAACCAATCTTTTAACTGACTAACAGACCAATTTTCAGGGCCAGTCAGATCCAACTCGACGTGCTCAAACTGACTCAGGTCCATCCCATACTCATTTTGCTTTACTGAACCGGCGCCGTAGTAGAAAACAAACTTTACTATGTTCGACATAATTGCTCACCTAAAAAAATTAAAACGCATCAAATATTAATATCACATCGTACCTAAGATTCTACCGAAACTACTACATAATTAAAATACACGGAATTAATTTTACCAGATTACGTAAACACGAACCCTAAGCCTAATCCAAGATTAAACACAAACCCTAACCCTAATGCATGAAACTATGGCGACGGTAACTACACACTACTACAATATCAACTACCAGTACTACCATACTAACTACAAATCCATCCGGACTAACTACACCCAATCTGCAAACTAAATCCTAATGTAGATATAACACAAACCCTAACCCTAATGTAGGAAAAATGTCTTACCCTTGAAGCGTGACAGCAGCACAACCGCACCAGCCGGAGCAGCGCACCACCGCAGCACCTCGTGCCTCCACCGGAGCACAAAGAGAGCACCACCACGAGCACGAACACCTCCAAATCCGCACCTCCAAACGCCACCAAATCGCCTCCACAGCCGACCCCATCGTAGATGAGCCACCCCACAGCATTAGGAACACCCTAGAAATAATTTTTTGTGGCTAAATGGAACAAATCGCGGGGAAAACGGTGCTCTTTTTTTGGGTAAGGAAGAACAGGAGAGAGAGCAGAGAGTCGGCGCCGCGAGGAAGAAGAAGGCGCGTTGGGTCTTCAAGGGTCCTCGTCGGCCCAGAGGAGGCCGACCAGCCCTTCGGCCGAGACGTGGCCGAGTCCGAGCCACTCAATGCCGATCAGGCTGTCGGCCGGGCCCGTGATCTCTCTGCGCCCTCGTCGGCCTGCTCTGGGCCGACCAGACCCGCTCGGCCTGCTGTGGGCCGACGCGGCCTTTTCGGCCTGCTCCGGGCCAAGGCCGTATTATTTTTGAAAAATCTTGTTTCTTTGTGGATCCTGCTCCGGGCCAAGGCCTGCTCCGGGCCAAGTCATTTGATGGCCGTGAAGAGAATCTTCAGATATTTGGTTCATACCCCTTGCTTTGGGTTGTGGTATCCCAAAGATGGCACCTTGTCTCTTTGTGGATACACGGACTCCGATTGGGCGGGCGACATTGATGATAGGAAGTCCACATCCGGTACTTGTCAATTTCTTGGAAGATCTTTGGTGAGTTGGTCCTCGAAGAAACAAAATTGCATCTCATTATCCACGGCGGAGGCCAAGTACGTCGCCGCAGCGAGCGGGTGTACCCAACTTCTTTGGATGCGGCAAACTTTAAAGGATTTTGGTGTCCTCTTGGACAAAGTGCCGCTTTTATGTGATAATGAGAGTGCCATCAAAATTGCTTACAATCCGGTGCAACATTCAAGTACCAAGCACATTGAGATTCGTCATCACTTCATACGCGATCACGTGGCACGAGGAGATATTGATCTATCATATGTTGGTACAAGGGATCAATTGGCGGATATCTTCACGAAGCCCCTTGATGAAGCCCGCTTTTGCTACTTGAGGAATGAGCTCAATATCATAGATTCTCGGGCCTTGGCTTGAACTCCGTACACACACTCCACGTTTAAGGCTTTATAAGACCTAGAGGTACGCATGGACTTAGGGGGAATGTTTTCCTAATACATTGGACTCTTCCTCCCCCTATTATGCATATAGTGACATATCATTGCTAAAATTTCAAATTAAATCTGATTTGTGAACTTCAATGTTGAGATGTAGTTATGGACCCAAGATATATCTTCGCGGTACCATGCTACAACTCATACACGGTGGCCTCGGCCACCAACTCTTTTTTTCTTTCGATTCTAATTGGTTTTATTGTTTGATTCTCACTTGCATTGTCTTTGGTTCTTTTGGGAAAACACACTCTTGTTGGTCTTCTTTTGAGTTATTTGGTTCTTGCAACTTGAGTGTGTCTTCTTTATTCAGTTTGAGTGTCTATCCTAAGCCGTTCACTATCCTGTAAACATGCTTTTCCCCACTCATGTCCCCTTTTGGTTTCTTGTTCCTGGAGTTTTTGGGTTTGAACGGAAATCTCCGAGCCTTACTCGGAAATCTCCGGGCCACCAGAGAATTTCGAGACTAAGTCCATTCAAAAATCAGCACTGACATGTGATGATTATTGACCGGAAGTAGCCCCGGAAATTTCCGAGCTGAGACTCGGAAATCTCCGGCCCCTGCGATTTTTCGGCACCTAACTCCTTTTCAATTTCGGCACTGACCTCAGGCGAAGCTGAATCGGAATTAGAGACGAAAATCTCCGGTCTGATGTCCGGAAATCTCCGAGCGTGCCAAAGTTTTTCCAGGGCTAAGTCCTATCTGGAAATAGCCCCGGAAATCTCCGACACCGGAGATCTCCGAGCCTCAGTCCGGAAATTTCCGGTTCAAATTTTCTCTGCCTATATAAGGGCACGGGTGGACTGGCCGGTTCGGCCAGTTCTTCCACCCCGTGCCCTAATCCTCTCTCTCCTCCGAAAATCTCCTAATCTTCCATTCCTTGCTGCGGGTGGATCGTTCGAGGGTTTCTTGCGTGCTTCGGGGATCTGCTTCTCCTCGTCAAGGGCTTCGTTTCCATCGGCACGCTTCTCGCAATGTCTTCCGGTAACTCCTCTTATTTCAAATCTAGGACGAAACTTGTTTTCGTTTAACCTAGCCGATTTAGGAGGTTGTTGTTTGTTTCCTTTGGTAGAATTGCTCCCCTAGGCATGTTCTACCTTCCACATGCACAGATCTGTTTTCCATCCATAGTTTTTGTTCAAATCTGTCAAAATTTCGTGCAGACCGGAAATCTCCGAGTCAGACTCGGAAATCTCCGGACCCCGGAGATCTCCTAGTCAGACCCGGAAATCTCCGGCCTGCTCAAAATCAAAACAACTAAGTCCAGACACTGTGTTTGTCAAAACTTTTCTAGTATGTTCCTTTTTCAATCTCGGACATGAGTGCTTACCCCATATGCTTTCCATCCTCTCTATGCTGTGTATTTGCAGGTTCCAACCCTCGTGGCCGCTTCAAGCAAATTGCTTCTCGCGGAAGAGCCAAACCAGTTCACTCACGCCCTCCCAGTGGGTCCTCAAGTGAAGACAACTCACAAACTGAGACCTCAGCCATCCTCAGAAAACCTATTATTACTAACAAGAAGAAGAGGACCGAGCTTCGTCTTGAAGACTTCAACAAAGGCAGTTTTCGCAAATGGCGAAGTGACCTCTCCTATAATGTGGAGTCTGATGATCCCACATACTTTTGCACTGAGATGGCATGGATCTACAGGGAAGTCTATCAGAAGTTCTCTATTAACAAGCCAATCTGCCCCATGAAGTGGATTGACTTTGACAAATTAATGAAGAAGGCCGATTATTTTGGTGGTGATGTGAAGGTTTGTGGACTTCTGGGTTTGGAGCAATTGATGAGAACTGAGTGCAACTACAGCGTCTCTCTTATCCATCAGTTCTATGCCACTGTGGTGTTTGACTCCTCAGAGGATATTGGGATGACCTGGATGTCTGGCAGGCAGCGCTTGACTTCTTCTTTCAGAGAGTTTGCTCAGATTCTTGGCTGTCCGTTCCGTGGTCTTTCTACTGCAGCTGGTGCCCGCATGCATGTCCATGGCGTGTCTTACAATAAACACATCATGTCTGATCTTTACCATCCTGGAGGGAAGATTGGCTCTCAGAATGGCCTCTTCCCCACTTATGATATACTGCTTCGCATGTTCCGTTGTACCATTGCTCCCATTGCCGGCAATGCAGATAATATTGCCGGGGCTCTATTAAACTTGATGGCCAAAGCTCATGATGCCTATCTTGGGGAGTATGCGGTTGAGCAAGAGGCCTATAAGGTGGATGTCATGGAGTTTATTTTCCAGGAGATGTCACTAGCAGTTTTTGAGAGGAAAGTTCCTCCATATGCTCCTTATATAATGTTGCTCATCAAGAGCCTCTACAAGCTTTCTGAGCAAGACGGTGGTGACTTTGATGCAGCCTTTGCTACTCAGCCTCACAAGCCAGCCCTGCTTGTCCAGAAATCTGCTCACTTGGTTCAACAACAAGCCACCATGCATGAGATCAACGAAGATGACATTTTTGGTGGTCCATCTCGGGTTCCCTCCAATCCCAACATCAAGAAAGCTGCCAAGAAGAGTCGCCCCTAGGTAGTTCGAGCAATTGAGAAAATCATGAACATGAACTGTTGCATTCACAGTGAGAACTACTCCATCTACTCTCAGAACCATCGCATTATGCAGCGCCAAGAAGCAATGATGACTCACTTGAAGATGCCTGCTCCGAAGCACCCTTTGAAGCCTCGGGTTCCTTTCAAGGATTGGAATGCAGATGGTCTCACATTTGATTGGGATGATGCTGTGCCAGAGGACAGCGATCTTGAGAATGCTGACACTGACGAGGAGGAGGAGGAAGATGATCAGGACGAGGGTTCCGACTCTTCAGTCATGGGACGTTAGTGGAACCTCCTCCCTTTTTGGTATCTTGATGCCAAAGGGGGAGAAGTATCTCTAGGACTCTCGGGATTTGCATGGGCTAGGAGCACTTCTTTCTTTTCGTTTTGTTTCCTTCAGTGCTCCCTTATTTCGTGACTGTTTTTGTTCGTCATGTGTGTGAGACATGAGTACTGTTAAATTCTCTCTTGTAATAACTCTTTATCTAAGCTTATTGCTTCTATTGTGTATTTGTGTGTTTTGTAAAATCTAGGGGGAGTGTTGATCCTAAGGAATGTGCACTTTGTATTCCAAAGACATTCTTAAAATAGTGCACTCACTTAGGGGGAGCTCCGTCTATATTTTGCAAATCCGTTCTCCTTTTTGTGTTGTCATCATTCGCCAAAAAGGGGGAGATTGAAAGTGCATTCTATGCACTCCCAGATTTTGGTGACTAATGACAATACAAAAAGTATTCTAATGTTTGTGATGAAGCATGCAGGGTCTTCTACAGGTAGACTGATAAAGAGGAACACTTATTTTGCCTAAGTTTCAATTCAACTACACTTGGTCCTTCTTCAGAAATTCAGTCAGAAAATTTCCAGGGTTCGGAGATTTCCGGTCCCCAGACCGGAGATCTCCGAGCCATCCAAGTTTTTCTCTAAGTCTGATTTGAAATGTGTACTGACTCCAACTCAAGCTGAGCCGGAAATCCTCTCGGAGATTTCCGGCGCTCGGAGATTTCCGAGCCCCAGTCCGGAAATCTCCGAGTGACAGAGGATTTTCGACGAAGTTCGGAACTCAAAATGCGTACTGACTCCAAAACAGCTTTAGCCGGAAATTCTCCCGGAGATTTCCGGCGCTCGGAAATTTCCGGGCCCCAATCCGGAGATCTCCGAGTAACAGAGGATTTTCGACTAAGTCAAGAACCCCAACCAGTACTGATCCAGATTCAAGCTCAGCCGGAAATTGCACCGGAAATTTCCGGGGTCCGGAAATCTCCGGTCCTCAACCCAGAGATTTCTGGGCTGGCGGCTGTACAACGGACAGATTTTGGAGAGGGGTATAAATACCCCTCCACCTACCTCCAGAAGATTAAGCTTCAAGATTTTCTCTCTCCTCCATTGGTGTTGAAGCTCGTTTCTTCCGGATCTCCCAATCTAGCCACTCAAATCCGTTGATACTTGGGGATCTGAGGGAGAAGCCACCGATCTACATCTCCACCGAAGCGATTTGATTTCCCCCCTCTATTTCTTGAGGGGCAACGGATCTAGGGTTCCTTTGTGGATAGCTAGGTTCAACCTTGTGTGTTTTGATCCTTTGTGGATTCCTTTGTGGAAGTGACCTGTTGTGGTCTTTGTGGGAGCCCCCAATTCAGTTGTGGGTGTGTGCCTCACGAATTTGTACGGGACCTTCTCCGCCCTTAAAGGAGTCCTTAGTGGAAGCGTGGATTCGCACCTTTGTGGTCGAATTCACAGGAGAATAGGGTGAGGCATTTGTGGCGTTGACCAAACCTTTGTGGTAGCTCACACCTCTCCAACGAGACGTACACCTATGTGGTGGAACTCGGGATAAAATCTTGGTCTTCGAGTTCCTACGGTTGTTTCGTTCCACTCTCCTTTACCGCATCTTTAATTCATGTACTTGCTTAGCTTCCTTGTTGTTTATCACTTGTGTCACCTAGTTGCACATCTAGACAACTTACTTTCCGCTAGCCTAAAACTGAAAAAGACATAAAATTGGTCACCACCTATTCACCCCCCCCCCCCCCCCTCTAGGTGGTCAACTGCCGTTCAATTGGTATCAGAGCCAGGTTGTCTCTGAAAAGCTTCACCGCGTGAGACCAACCTTGGACAATGCAAGTTGACCCAAAAGAGGGTTCCGAAACGGACGCCGCGACTTTGGCGGCAATGCAAGAGAAAGGTGCCACTATGGCCGATATCAACTCTTTGGAAACAAAGTTGACATCGTCCATACAAACCGAGTTCAAGAAGTTTCATGATATGCTTGAGTCTCTCAAGACATCTAAGGAAACCTCTCTTGCATTGCCCTCAAAGCCTCTGGTGCTTCTGGGCATTACTCTTGATGTAGACCCCGAATTGATAAAGGAAAAGCAATTGCCTTTGGATGGGAAGGGTGATGCTAGTAGTTCCTCAACCCATCAAAACACTCCATCATCCAATGATGAAGTGCCTAAAGGCTACAACGCCACTCCTCCCCCATCCCAATACCATACCCCCGATCCCATTATTCCTCACCCGCAAGTTTCTCATAGGGGTGATCCCCCGTTGCTTAAAGACTATACTTTTTCTCAATGGCAATACATGATGAAGTCTCATGTGTGCAGCTCTTCAATCGAGTTGTGGCGCATCATTCAAGTTGGTTACAAGCCGCATGATCTGACCAACCTAACAAGAAGAGAAGTGGTGGAGGCTCAACTTGATGCCACCCCTCTCTACATGATCCAAAAGGCGGTTGGGAACAAGGACATGCCCCGCATCCAACATCTCACCACCGCCAAGGAGACATGGGATGGTCTATCCGAGTTGTTTGTTGGAAATGATATCATGAGAAGGAACCGCTATGACTCTTTGAGCAATGAAGCCGAGGGCTTTTTCAAGCTTGATGGTGAAGACCATGAGATGATGTATCAAAGATTGGTGACCATAGCCACAAGCTTTCGAGAAGTGGGTGCCTCTCATATTGATGATGCTTGGATCAAGAGGAAGTATGTTAGCTCTATGATGGCTTGTGAGCCTACCGACGTCAAGAGCCTTCAAGGAAGACTCAACTATCATCTCATGACGTCTAATGAGGTTATGCAAGAGATGGCCGCATACAAGGTGGCCACTAAGAATGCTCAAGATGCAAGGGCAAGGGCTCTTGGAATGCAAAGAGGCACAACCAACCTCGCTTTGAAGGCTACCGTTGAGGAAGACAACGATGAGGATGATCTTGGAAGCTTTGCCGCTATGTCCGAGGAAGCACTCAAGATTGCTTACAATGATCATCTCGCTCTTGCGGCTCGCACCTTTTGGAACAATCCCTCAAGAGGCAAGATGCGTTTTGACAAGAATGCACCTCAAGCCGATAGGGTCTCACCCTCCAAGTCAAGGACATGTTACAATTGTCAAGACAAGTTCCATTTCGTTGCCGAGTGCCCCTATGAGAAAATAGAAGAGCATGGTGGACGTCTAGTGCTCAAGGACAAAACCAAGATGCCTCCCAAGAAGGCCTATGGAAAGAAGAGGCCTTTTAACAAGAAGCCTCGCATCATGTTGTTGACTCAAGAGGAGTATCCCACCGATGATGAAGAGTCGGAGGAAGAAACGCCAAATGAAGTGGCGGCCCTTGCCACCACCTCGACAACTACCATCTCTCCATCAACGACAAGAACTCCTTCAACTACGACAAGCTCTTCATCGTCTCTATTCATATCGCCTAATGAGAACTCCATCACCAAGAGCTCAAAGTTTCTTATGGCAAAGGCATCGGAGGTACCTTCATCCTCCTCCTCTCTCATGAATGAAATGAATGAGCTTGATGATGCCTCTAGCTTTCAAATCAAGCAAGAGCTTGTGGCGTTCGACTCCTTTATCACTAACTTGCAAGGTGATAGCAAGAAACATGTTGATGCCCTCATGGTTCGAATTGGTGAGCTAGAGCATCTCAATGAAGAGAAGGGTAAGATAGAAAGAGAAGACGCTATTTCTCTATCTTATTTGAAGTCCTCTCTTGAGGAGATTGAAGAGTCTCATGCTCGTCTTGAGGAGCAACTTGAAACTATTGAGGAAACTCATAACTCCTCACATGCTAAGCTCATTAAGGATCGTGATATGTACTTTGCTAAATTCAAGGTGGCTCAACAAGATAAAGCCGAATTTGCGGTTGGGCATGTTCGACTCAATGAGGACATGGAGAAGCTCGTCATAGCTCACAAGGCTTTGGAGAGTGAACATGCTCTTCTAAAAGAGTCGTATGCCCAACTCCAAACTCGGCTAACTAACCTTGATTCTCTTAGCATCTCTACCTCTAAGTGTTCTTGTGATAATGCTAATCTTGTGAAGGAGAATGCAAGGTTGAAGAGTGAGATGACTAAGGCCGCCACATCCAAGATCATCCTTCTTAAAGGTAAACAAGTTGTTGAGACTCCCATCGTGGAGCCTCACACTCGACAAGGAAAGGAAGGTCTTGGATATGTGCCTCCCATAAAGATGAATGCCAAGAAGGGCATTCCCAAGAGCATCAACCCCATCCAAGCCAAGAAGGCTGACTCCATTCAATCCAAGGAAGGTCTTGCGAGTAGGAATGTCACAAGGGGCAAGCCTACTCGTAAAGATCACGCCGGGGACAACAACCCTAACTATGCTTTATATGTCGATTATTATGTAAATGTTTGTGCTCGTTACATTGGACCCTACTACGGTTTTATTTCATATGCTATTTGGGTTCCTAAATCTCTTGTCGCTAACCATAAAGCACCCATTGTGAAGCAATGGGTTGCTAAATGCAAGAATTGATCTCTTGTAGGACCTTGCTCCCGGTGGTTCAAAATGGATAATATATAGTGGATGTACAAGTCATATGACCGGGAGCAAAGAACTCGTTACGGAGTTGAAACCTAATGAAGATCAAGTAACCGTAGCTTTTGGTGACTTATCAAGGTCTAAGGTAACCGGGTTTGGCAAAGTGGTAGTTGCCCCCGACATTTCTCTAGTCAATGTCATGCTTGTTGAATCTCTTGGCTATAATTTGTTATCGGTTCGTGCCTTAACAAAGATGGGGATCTCTCCCTTCTTTGATAAGGACATTGTGGTCCTATTGTGGAGCAAGTCGCTAAGAGTGGCTTTCGTGGGATACGTGGAGCATGAGCTCTATGTGGTGCACTTCTCCGGAGCCACCACTTCTCAAGCCATGTGTCTCTTCGGAAAAGCCGACATGGGTTGGCTTTGGCATCGCCGACTAGCTCACGTAAACATGCGTACTTTGCAAAGTCTCCACAAGGGTGGCCACATCCTTGTACTAAAAGATCATGTTTCCTTTTCAAGGGATCGAATTTGTAGAGCTTGTGTGGAAGGCAAGATGCATGATATCCCTCATCCAAGCAAGACCATCATATCTTCATCCCGGATTTTGGAGCTCCTTCATGTTGATCTATTTGGACCAATTCCGGAGATAAGTCTTGGTGGCAAGAAATATTGCCTCGTGATTGTTGATGACTATTCAAGGTATACTTGGATCTATTTCTTCAAGACCAAGGATGAAACTCAACAAGTCTTCATCGACTTCTCAAAGGAAGTTCAACGCCAACATGACCTTCCCATTTTGGTTGTTCGAAGTAACAATGGGTCGGAATTCAAGAACTACACTCTTAACGACTTTCTTAGTGAAGAAGGCATTCGCCATCAATATTCCGCTGCTTACACTCCTCAACAAAATGGCGTTGCCGAAAGGAAGAACCGGACTCTCATCGACATGGCGAGATCTATGTTGGCGGAGTTCAAGTCTCCTATCAACTTTTGGGCGGAGGCTATTTCCACCGCTTGTCACTCATCAAATCGCCTCTACTTCTGCAAGGGATTGAAGAAGACTCCATATGAGATCCTCACCGGCAATAAACCCAACATTGGCTACTTCCGAGTGTTTGGATGTAAGTGCTATTTTCTCGTCAAGGGTGTCCGTTTGGGTAAGTTCCACTCTAAATCTCTTGAGGGGATATTTGTCGGATATGGTAGCGAGTCCCACACTTATAGAGTCTTTGATAAATCCTCCCGGATTATCATAGAGTCTTGTAGTGTGGAATTCGATGAAAATGATGGCTCCCAAGTGGAGCAAGTTGGTGTTTGTGATGTAGGTGGTGAACAACCTTTTGATGCCATTAAAAAGATGGGGGTGGGCTTTCTACGCCCCATTGAAGTCCATCAAGAAGTTGTTCAAGATGACTCAAGTTCTCCCATCAAGGAGACCTCACCATCACAAGAACCACAAGGTGGCTCACCCATAGAAAATTATGATTCCCTTCTAGAACAATCTCAAGATCCTCCTCAACAAGGGCATGATTTTTCTCCTCAAGATGAAGCTCATGATGAATCTCAACAAGATCTTCATCAACAAAAAGATCATGCCTCCTCCACCAAGATTATCGAAGCCAACTCCACTTCTCCAAGTTCTACTTAAGGACAAGATCATCCTTCCCCACCTCATGAGACTTCCCATGATGATCAAGGCCCTCAAGAAAGTCAAGACGAGGATCCAAAGGATCAAGATGGTCAAGAAATTGTCCCCACCACAAGGGCGGCAATTGAAACTCGTCGTCAAGCTCGCTTTGCAAAGTCTTTGGAACTTAGAGCATTATCTCTCGACAAGGTCATTGGTGATATTCGAGCAAGGGTCTCCACACGAAGTCAATTAGCTCACTTTAGTGAGCATCAAGCACACATTTCCATGGTCGAGCCCAAGAAAGTCTTTGATGCTCTTGAAGATCCTGATTGGCTAGGGGCTATGCATGAAGAACTTAACAACTTCGAGCGCAACAAAGTGTGGCGTTTTGTTGAGAAGCCTAAAGATTGCCGCAACGTTATAGGCACTAAGTGGATCTTCAAGAACAAGCAAGATGAACATGGCATCGTTGTGAGGAACAAGGCGCGGTTGGTGGCTCAAGGTTTTTCACAAGTCGAAGGCATCGATTTTGGAGAAACTTTCGCGTCGGTCGCAAGACTCGAATCGATACGTATTCTCATCGCTTTTGCTTCTCACCATGGTTTCAAATTGCAACAAATGGATGCAAAATCTGCTTTTTTTAATGGTCCATTGCAATAACTTGTTTATGTTAAACAACCCCCGGGTTTTGAAAACCCCAATCATCCTCACCATGTCTATGTCTTGGACAAAGCTCTCTATGGCCTTAAACAAGCCCCCCGTGCATGGTACGAGCACTTGAGAGAGTTCTTGGTAGACCGTGGATTTGAGGTTGGGGTAATCGATCCCACTCTTTTCACTAAAAAGGTTAATGGTGAACTCTTCATTTGTCAATTATATGTCGATGACATTATCTTTGGTTCTACTAACAGTGTGTTCAATGATGAGTTTTCCAAGCTAATGACCGACAAGTTCGAGATGTCCATGATGGGTGAACTCAAGTTCTTTCTTGGCTTTGAGATAAAGCAATTGAGGGAAGGGACTTTCATTTGTCAAGCCAAGTATATTCAAGATATGATCAAGAAATTCAAATTGCTTGGACTTAACGGTGTGACGACTCCTATGCAAACCAAGTGCCACCTCCAACTCAACCCCAACGGTAAAGAGGTAGACCAAAAGGAGTATCGTTCTATGATTGGGTCTCTTCTTTATTTGTGTGCTTCTAGGCCCGATATTGTTTTAAGCATTGGAGTGTGTGCCCTTTATCAAGCCGCGCTTAAGGAAAGTCATTTGATGGCCGTGAAGAGAATCTTCAGATATTTGGTTCATACCCCTTGCTTTGGGTTGTGGTATCCCAAAGATGGCACCTTGTCTCTTTGTGGATACACCGACTCCGATTGGGCGGGCGACATTGATGATAGGAAGTCCACATCCGCTACTTGTCAATTTCTTGGAAGATCTTTGGTGAGTTGGTCCTCGAAGAAACAAAATTGCATCTCATTATCCACGGCGGAGGCCGAGTACGTCGCCGCAGCGAGCGGGTGTACCCAACTTTTTTGGATGCGGCAAACTTTAAAGGATTTTGGTGTCCTCTTGGACAAAGTGCCGCTTTTATGTGATAATGAGAATGCCATCAAAATTGCTTACAATCCGGTGCAACATTCAAGGACCAAGTACATTGAGATTCGTCATCACTTCATACGCGATCACGTGGCACGAGGAGATATTGATCTATCATATGTTGGTACAAGGGATCAATTGGTGGATATCTTCACGAAGCCCCTTGATGAAGCCCGCTTTTGCTACTTGAGGAATGAGCTCAATATCATAGATTCTCGGGCCTTGGCTTGAACTCCGTACACACACTCCAACGTTTAAGGCTTTATAAGACCTAGAGGTACGCATGGACTTAGGGGGAGTGTTTTCCTAATACATTGGACTCTTCCTCCCCCTATTATGCATATAGTGACATATCATTGCTAAAACTTGAAATTAAATCTAATTTGTGAACTTCAATGTTGAGATGTAGTTATGGACCCAAGATATATCTTCGCGGTACCATGCTACAACTCATACACGGTGGCCTCGGCCACCAACTCTTTTTTTCTTTGGATTCTATTTGGTTTTATTGTTTGATTCTCACTTGCATTGTCTTTGGTTCTTTTGGGAAAACACACTCTTGTTGGTCTTCTTTTGAGTTATTTGGTTCTTGCAACTTGAGTGTGTCTTCTTTATTCAGTTTGAGTGTATATCCTAAGCCGTTCACTATCCTGTAAACATGCTTTTCCCCACTCATGTCCCCTTTTGGTTTCTTGTTCCTGGACTTTTTGGGTTTGAACGGAAATCTCCGAGCCTTACTCGGAAATCTCCGGGCCACCAGAGAATTTCGAGACTAAGTCCATTCAAAAATCAGCACTGACCTGTGATGATTATTGACCGGAAGTAGCCCCGGAAATTTCTGGTGTCCGGAAATTTCCGAGCTGAGACTCGGAAATCTCCGGCCCCTGTGATTTTTCGGCACCTAACTCCTTTTCAATTTCGGCACTGACCTCAGGCGAAGCTGAATCGGAATTAGAGCCGGAAATCTCCGGTCTGATGTCCGGAAATCTCCGAGCGTGCCAAAGTTTTTCCAGGGCTAAGTCCTATCCGGAAATAGCCCCGGAAATCTCCGACACCCGGAGATCTCCTAGCCTCAGTCCGGAAATTTCCGGTTCAAATTTTCTCTGCCTATATAAGGGCACGGGTGGACCGGCCGGTTCGGCCAGTTCTTCCACCCCGTGCCCTAATCCTCTCTCTCCTCCGAAAATCTCCTAATCTTCCATTCCTTGCTGCGGGTGGATCGTTCGAGGGTTTCTTGCGTGCTTCGGGGATCTGCTTCTCCTCGTCAAGGGCTTCGTTTCCATCCGCACGCTTCTCGCAATGTCTTCCGATAACTCCTCTTATTTCAAATCTAGGACGAAACTTGTTTTCGTTTAACCTAGCCGATTTAGGAGGTTGTTGTTTGTTTCCTTTGGTAGAATTGCTCCCCTAGGCATGTTCTACCTTCCACATGCACAGATCTGTTTTTCATCCATAGTTTGTGTTCAAATCCGTCAAAACTTCGTGCAGACCGGAAATCTCCGAGTCTGACTCGGAAATCTCCGGACCCCGGAGATCTCCGAGTCAGACCCCGAAATCTCCGGCCTGCTCAAAATCAAAACAGCTAAGTCCAGAAACTGTGTTTGTCAAAACTTTTCTAGTATGTTCCTTTTTCAATCTCGGACATGAGTGCTTACCCCATATGCTTTCCATCCTCTCTATGCTGTGTATTTGCAGGTTCCAACCCTCGTGGCCGCTTCAAGCAAATTGCTTCTCGCGGAAGAGCCAAACCAGTTCACTCACGCCCTCCCAGTGGGTCCTCAAGTGAAGACAACTCACAAACTGAGACCTCAGCCATCCTCAGGAAACCTATTGGTGCTAATAAGAAGAAGAGGACCGAGCTTCGTCTTGAAGACTTCAACAAAGGCAGTTTTCGCAAATGGCGAAGTGACCTCTCCTACAATGTGGAGTATGATGATCCCACATACTTTTGCACTGAGATGGCATGGATCTACAGGGAAGTCTATCAGAAGTTCTCTATTAACAAGCCAATCTGCCCCATGAAGTGGATTGACTTTGACAAATTTATGAAGAAGGCCGATTATTTTGGTGGTGCTGTGAAGGTTTGTGGACTTCTGGGTTTGGAGCAATTGATGAGAACTGAGTGCAACTACGGCGTCTCTCTTATCCATCAGTTCTATGCCACTGTGGTGTTTGACTCCTCAGAGGATATTGGGATGACCTGGATGTCTGGCAGGCAGCGCTTGACTTCTTCTTTCAGAGAGTTTGTTCAGATTCTTGGATCTCCGTTCCGTGGTCTTTCTACTGCAGCTGGTGCCCGCATGCATATCCATGGCGTGTCTTACAACAAACACGTCATGACCGATCTTTACCAGCCTGGAGGGAAGATTGGCTCTCAGAATGGCCTCTTCCCCACTTATGATATACTGCTTCGCATGTTCCGTTGTACCATTGCTCCCATTGCCGGCAATGCAGATAATATTGCCGGGGCTCTAGTAAACTTGATGGCCAAAGCTCATGATGCCTATCTTGGGGAGTATGCGGTTGAGCAGGAGGCCTATAAGGTGGATGTCATGGACTTTATTTTCCAGGAGATGTCACTAGCAGTTTTTGAGAGGAAAGTTCCTCCATCTGCTCCTTATATAATGTTGCTCATCAAGAGCCTCTACAAGCTTTCTGAGCAAGACGGTGATGACTTTGATGCAGCCTTTGCTACTCAGCCTCACAAGCCAGCCCTGCTTGTCCAGAAATCTGCTCACTTGGTTCAACAACAAGCCACCATGCATGAGATCAACGAAGATGACATTTTTGGTGGTCCATCTCGGGTTCCCTCCAATCCCAACATCAAGAAAGCTGCCAAGAAGAGTCGCCCCTAGGTAGTTCGAGCAATTGAGAAAATCATGAACATGAACTGTTGCATTCACAGTGAGAACTACTCCATCTACTCTCAGAACCATCGCATTATGCAGCGCCAAGAAGCAATGATGACTCACTTGAAGATGCCTGCTCCGAAGCACCCTTTGAAGCCTCGGGTTCCTTTCAAGGATTGGAATGCAGATGGTCTCACATTTGATTGGGATGATGCTGTGCCAGAGGACAGCGATCTTGAGAATGCTGACACTGACGAGGAGGAGGAGGAAGATGATCAGGACGAGGGTTCCGACTCTTCAGTCATGGGACGTTAGTGGAACCTCCTCCCTTTTTGGTATCTTGATGCCAAAGGGGGAGAAGTATCTCTAGGACTCTCGGGATTTGCATGGGCTAGGAGCACTTCTTTCTTTTCGTTTTGTTTCCTTCAGTGCTCCCTTATTTCGTGACTGTTTTTGTTCGTCATGTGTGTGAGACATGAGTACTGTTAAATTCTCTCTTGTAATAACTCTTTATCTAAGCTTATTGCTTCTATTGTGTATTTGTGTGTTTTGTAAAATCTAGGGGGAGTGTTGATCCTAAGGAATGTGCACTTTGTATTCCAAAGACATTCTTAAAATAGTGCACTCACTTAGGGGGAGCTCCGTCTATATTTTGCAAATCTGTTCTCCTTTTTGTGTTGTCATCATTCGCCAAAAAGGGGGAGATTGAAAGTGCATTCTATGCACTCCCAGATTTTGGTGACTAATGACAATACAAAAAGTATTCTAATGTTTGTGATGAAGCATGCAGGGTCTTCTACAGGTAGACTGATAAAGAGGAACACTTATTTTGCCTAAGTTTCAATTCAACTACACTTGGTCCTTCTTCAGAAATTCAGTCAGAAAATTTCCAGGGTTCGGAGATTTCCGGTCCCCAGACCGGAGATCTCCGAGCCATCCAAGTTTTTCTCTAAGTCTGATTTGAAATGCGTACTGACTCCAACTCAAGCTGAGCCGGAAATCCTCTCGGAGATTTCCGGCGCTCGGAGATTTCCGAGCCCCAGTCCGGAAATCTCCGAGTGACAGAGGATTTTCGACGAAGTCCAGAACTCAAAATGCGTACTGACTCCAAAACAGCTTTAGCCGGAAATTCTCCCAGAGATTTCCGGCGCTCGGAAATTTCCGGGCCCCAATCCGGAGATCTCCGAGTAACAGAGGATTTTCGACTAAGTCAAGAACCCCAACCAGTACTGATCCAGATTCAAGCTCAGCCGGAAATTGCACCGGAAATTTCCGGGGTCCGAAAATCTCCGGTCCTTAACCCGGAGATTTCCGGGCTGGCGGCTGTACAACGGACAGATTTTGGAGAGGGGTATAAATACCCCTCCACCTACCTCCAGAAGATTAAGCTTCAAGATTTTCTCTCTCCTCCATTGGTGCTGAAGCTCGTTTCTTCCGGATCTCCCAATCTAGCCACTCAAATCCGTTGATACTTGGGGATCTGAGAGAGAAGCCACCGATCTACATCTCCACCGAAGCGATTTGATTTTCCCCCTCTATTTCTTGAGGGGCAACGGATCTAGGGTTCCTTTGTGGATAGCTAGGTTCAACCTTGTGTGTTTTGATCCTTTGTGGATTCCTTTGTGGAAGTGACCTGTTGTGGTCTTTGTGGGAGCCCCCAATTCAGTTGTGGGTGTGTGCCTCACGAATTTGTACGGGACCTTCTCCGCCCTTAAAGGAGTCCTTAGTGGAAGCGTGGATTCGCACCTTTGTGGTCGAATTCACAGGAGAATAGGGTGAGGCATTTGTGGCGTTGACCAAACCTTTGTGGTAGCTCACACCTCTCCAACGAGACGTACACCTATGTGGTGGAACTCGGGATAAAATCTTGGTCTTCGAGTTCCTACGGTTGTTTCGTTCCACTCTCCTTTACCGTATCTTTAATTCATGTACTTGCTTAGCTTCCTTGTTGTTTATCACTTGTGTCACCTAGTTGCACATCTAGACAACTTACTTTCCGCTAGCCTAAAACTGAAAAAGACATAAAATTGGTCACCACCTATTCACCCCCCCCCCCCCTCTAGGTGGTCAACTGTCGTTCAACTCTCCCTCTAGATCTACCATTTGAATAAATTCTTTATGATCGCCTATTAGTATGATCGTTACTAGCGTGTCTCCTCTAGCAAGACACTTGTTCATACATGATAGTGACAAATTTGGTGTCCTATATTTATGAAGTAATGATCATATGCCGATTTAAATTTAGATGGTAGAAGCTCCCACATTCATAATATTAATGCCAAAGGATACAAACTTAATAAAGACACCACATATGTGTGGCACTACCGTTTAGTCATGTCAATGTTATAGTCAGTGCATTAGCTCCATACCGGATGGACCTACAAGTCCTAAGATTTGATCTTTTGACACTTGCAAAATAACTGTGACACCGTTTTCGGAAAGCGGGCATATAACTTATTGATAGTCATACATAGAGATGTATGTGGTTCAATTAAGTAATTGACGGGTAGTGGAGACCTTTATTCCGTGAACTTCACTGAACGTTTTGAGTATAACTTGTTGAGGATCATGCATATGGGTGTATGTGAATCAATGAAGTACTTTAATGTGTAGTGGAAGTATTTATTTGAAAGACTTCATGAACATTCGAGTAGATATATGGATATCCGCTCGGGGAATGTTGGCCTGGAATTTTGATTAGATCAATCAAGTTCAGAATGAAGTAGGAAATAAACTTAACAAGAAAATCAAATTCCCGCGATGCAGGTCGAGGAAATGAAGATTTGAGTTATAATGTTGGCACATCATTGAAAGACCTGTGAGAAGAGTTCCACAAATTACGTCGCATGGAACACCATAGTGTTATGGTGTGTTAGGACGTCGTAATCGCACCCTATCGGATAGTGTGTGGTAAATAAATTTCTTACCGAATTATTGTGATCATTAGAGTCATATGATAGAAACGTAACACTCACGTTAGCAAATAGGGAAACCATTTGAATCCATAGAGACAATACCATACGAGTGATGGCATGACTTCTAGCCTGGATTGTCGTTCCAGCAATTTAGTGTTTCGATGTGATCAAACATAAAATGGATTAATCTTTGTAGTGTACCGTACCTAAAGAGTTAGTCGGGTACATGTCTCACGATATAGGCAAAATCTTTGCCGGGATATACCTTGCGAAAGAAATAGTTTCTTATCCAAGTGTATAAGTGAGAAAGAAAGTAGAGATAGACGAAGTTGGTGAACTTCCTCTCCAGACATCAGAGTGGCGCAACCGAAAGTGTTTTCGGTGTCAGGCTCCATACTAAGCTTGAAAAGTTGATGATTCAAGATCATGATGTTCTGAGCTCATACTAAGAGCGTAGGCATACGAGGTTGTGTTCCACACTGTGTGTTACGACAATCTTGTTATGAAGGTCATATTAATGGAATATGATAGACCTACGAACTACGAAAAAGAGATGGTGGACCTAAGTCCGAGAAATGGCTATGAGTCATATATGATCCGAAATAAAATCCATGTACGATTACCAGGTAATGACTTGGGAGATCTTGATGGCATCTAGGATGTTGATAGTATATGGAATTTTATGAGAGAATAGACATTGAGAAGGATCGATTTGTCGTGAAACAGTTCCGACAGATTCAAAAGTTGACCACATGAGAGTTTGTCTCAAGTGGTGAAGCCTAAATCTATTTTGGATCGTTTAGCAATCTATAATTTCAAATGAGAAATTGATAGATGGATAAGGAAACCATGTTTCTTAATAGTCTCATTAAGAAAGAGTTGGTGCTGAGGATGCTAAACATGTATGTAAACTTCAGTGGTCCATTCATGGGCTGAAGCAAGCATATCGGAACTGGAATCTTCGCTTTTATAATGTGATCAAAGGATTTTGGAGTTGTCCAAAATAGTTGAAGAAACCTACATTTGCAAAGAAGTGAGTGGGAGCAAAGTAGCTTTCCTTGATCTTATATGCGGAAGGCATATTTGAGTGGGAGCTAAGTAGCTTTTCCTTGATCTTATATGCGGAAGGCATATTTGAGTGGGAGCTAGGTGTCATTCGTGATTTTGTACTTAACGGCATATTGAATGACACAGATCCTCTAGTAGAGTGTAAAGGATTATTTAAGTGATTAAATTTTCTATGAAATGAAGTTAGGAGTATTAGGCATCCGATTTATAATTGTATAGATCGTAAGGGGCTTAATAACATTAAGTCGGAATATTTCCTAAGTCAATATTCTGAAGTGTTTTAGAATAGGACTAGCAAAGAAAGAGGTTCTTGCTTGTATGACTAGGTAAAATATTAAGTTTATCTTGGCATTTTCAGTAATAGCAAATGATGTTCGACATTATCTATGTATCAGACAGAGATGCTATCAGACTGAAAGCTCGACTTGGTGTGACCCGAGTTCTTGGTTGAAGAGCAGGTTCTAGAGTGATCCTTGTGTGGATCAATGAACAAACGTTAAGTTTATTCTTCAGTGTCTATGAGAACGGAAGATATGTTTTCTAGTAAAGGGTAAGAGTGGAAAGACAACTTGCCGTAAATCGGTTACGATGTTGAAAGTTATGACACTGACCCATACAACTAGAAATCTCATATAGGAGATGTCCTTTATTTTGAAGATAGACATGGTTAGTTTGTGAAGCCGCATATGAATGCACTGTCGCACAATCTACATAGGTATAGAAATATATCGCGACTTCAGAAGTAGCAAGTGTGATTGGACAGAGCAGTTTTCCGAGCGTAGGTGGTCCCCTTAATAGATCTCTTAGACTTTTAAGGTGCATGTCATGCGAATACTCGAGTCTCACTCCATCCACTGGGATATATTTCACCGTCATCGTAACGAGATCATACTAGGTAGCCCTCATCCAAGCATGACGAGTAGAAGATAGCGATGTCGGTAACGAGATCATACTAGGTATGGAGATATCTGAGAATGATGCTCGGACGCGCTAAGTATCGCCATGACAAAGGGTGTAAGACTATACGTCCAGTTTTGATAGATGAAAGTCATTCGTTATATCACAGAGATTAATTCATGGGGTCTAGGCCTACGAGTTAGTCATTGATCATAGAGGAGTCTTGATCATACCTGTTATTATATCAAACCGCTAGGGTAACACACTTAAGGGGTTTCGACAAGACAACCAGAAAGGAAAGAGATCACCGGGAGCGTCCCGGGAATGGTCCGATGGAGATCGGGCAGCGACGGAAAAGTTTTCGGAGCTAGAATAAATTATATATAATATGTTTGATATTAATTAGTGTAATTAATGTCTAAATATGATTTTATATATTTATTTTCACATTTATTTAGGCTGATTTCCCTAAATGGGCCTTCTGGTCGAAAGAAGGCCCATGGGGGGGAAAAACCCTGAAGGGAATTTTGTGGGGAGGCTTGGCCAGCCTAGGTGGGCCAAATGGGGCCCACCTAGGGCCGGCGCACCATCCCTAGCCGCACCAAGGCTGCGGATAGTCCACATTGCCTGGCTAGGGAGGTTGGCTCCCCCAGGAGCCTATATAAGAAGGGGCACCCCTGTCCTTTTAATTCACCAATTAATTCCCGAATTCTCTCTCAATCTCGTGATTTCCTTATCGGAGTCGCGCCGAGTAGAGGAGGGGGATCTCTTCCACCATAGCCCGTTACCGCGCTGCTGGTGTTCCGGTCCAAGTCTTCCGCTGCTCGTCCTGGACTGGAGCTTCGGAGGCCGTCGTCTCCACCGTATGTGTGTGACGCCCTGCGAGGTGTTGCGCTAGCGGTACTCGGAGGCCTACTTCCTCCACCCGACCTCGGGGTCATCTTCGTCGTCTTCGTCGCGCCGATCTCTCCGCGACCTAGAGGTCGGCTACGTCGTCTTCGTCGTCAACGCTTGTGCAGGAGCGTAATCTTCGCTATTCGGTCTACGAGGGTATGTATTCCGATCTCCGCCGTACTACTATATCTGCATAGTGTAGATCTTGGCTAGTTTAAGGATATCGTTGTTAGGAAATTTTTTGTTTTCTGCACACGATCCCCTTCATTATTTACGTACAATTATTTGTAATATATATGGCATATTCAACAATCTCCTCATCTTATGCTTTCGTACTCCTCACCACCCTCTAGTGATTGACTATATCTCATATTTTACTTTAATTGAATGCATATAAGAGCAAGTACAATAGAGTCCAGTCAGCTGGCTACAAGCGTTTCAATATTATATTTATGCTTACATGGAGGAGTGAGAAGAGGAGAGACAAATGAAGTTGGCTCTTACGCAATAGCCAGCTCTAGCACGTGCTCCTAGGCACTATGTGAGAGTGGGTGGTGGGACATGTTTTAATAAAATATCACATATTTGTGTCTCACTATTGTAAATATTAGCTATAAGGTTGGCTATATATGACATGATATGCACATGTTTCCTATCTTCCGTTTGTGCGTGTAGTTGTATACTCAAGGAGGAGATACGGTCGAGCCGATGTAGTGGGTGAAACCATGCATCTTGGTGACAGATTATGGAGTTTTTTTTGGAACGGGAGGCACTAGGAAAACTTCTAGGTAAATACTATACATCAAAGTCCGATGCAAAACAAAACGTCGGACCAATCAGACGCCGTGCATTTCCAGCATTCAATCTAACAGCCTGTATGTAAATTTCTCACGGAAACAATGCACTCCTTTAATGCCCCACATTGTACGCCTCCACCTCCATAATTTCTAGCCAGCTCATCCCCTAATTTATCCCCAAAATCCCGTTGTTTTGCTCGTTCACAAATCTTGCCGCGGCTGGTCTGGTCACTGTATCTCTTTTTCTCTCCACACCTCGCCGCCACCTCTGATCCCGGACGACACCGTCATTGGCCGGCCGTCTATGTTGAACACATCATAGCAGGGTCGACCAGACTGCACTCTGCCTGAAGTAACGTGTTTGCTTCCTTGAACGACTACACAAACTCGGAGTAGGTAATTGCCTTCCCGCATTCACTTGGCTCCTATGTCGTGGTGTTCCCATGTATGGAAAATTATTTGTAATACGATTTATTCTACAATATCCCCATCTTATGCTATTGTGTCACGTATTTACATACTTTTTTGTTGAACGGGGTATTTATGTACTCGGTATTCCTCACCACTCTCTAATGAGAGTGAGTCGTTCTCCTCTCTTCCATTTAGGGTGTGTTCAGCTCCGGAGGTGGAATGGAAGGAATGGTTCCACACTTCGAGCCCATTCTTGTGTTTGGCAGAATGGAATGGAATGGAATGGAATGGAGTGGTTTCTCATAATGGAATATTCCCCCTAGATCCAAAATGGAGTGGTTCCTCTGATTCGGACGGACGAGGTGGAACGGCCGGCTAATCATCCAGTTTAGTATTAAGTTTATCATTAATTAATCAAGTTTAGCAAATTTTAATCAAGTCTAGCAATAATTAATCAAGATTAGGAATAATTAATCGTGATTAGAAATAATTAATCAAGTTCAGAAATAATTGGAACTGTTCCATAATATTTTTTTGACCGAACTGAACATAAGAATGGAACGGATTCGCCCTGATGGAATGGAACCGTTCCATTCCTTCACTTGGTTTCAAAACCGAACACACCTTAATTAAATGCATATCAGCCAGCTTCCTTTATATATATGCACATGTTTTGTAGCCCACCTGCTCGCTACTTTCCCATTGTGGTTTGTACAGTAGTTATATTTTACTCAAGAATAGACATAACTAAAGTGCTATGTCGAGCTGATGCAGTGGGTGAAACCATCTCGATGAGGGATTATGGAGAATTTTGGGAACGATAGGTATTGGGGAAACTTGTATTACTGGGGAAGAAGAGCACTCGGGTGCCTTTTCAGTCCAGAACCCCTTAACCTTGTCAAACGAAACAGAAATTACAAAGCAGTAGAGTGTGCAAACTCGGTTGCTACAGATTTAAGAGTGACTAGTAACAACTTCTTTCCTCGTTGCTGCCTGCCTTCACTGTTGATTCAAGAAGCTCGGGACCGGAAAGTTTCTTTCGTTGGATGGCCCTGGCTTTCCGAGACAAAAATTGCAAGTTCAAAAAGTAATACACTTGTCTGTAAGTCTCAAGAGAAAGTTAACTTTCTTTTGAGACCTGAATAAACATGAATGTCTTGGGAATAAACCGTTTTCTCTTCCAACGGATAAATATGGTAGCCTGGCGGTATTCT
Organism: Poa annua; assembly: GCA_026929855.1. NCBI lineage: Eukaryota > Viridiplantae > Streptophyta > Magnoliopsida > Poales > Poaceae > Poa > Poa annua. The sequence goes on from CM049427.1 coordinate 16,715,158, forward strand.
ATTTTCTGACGTATGCAATTCATTGAACGATGAAAATGGAACATGAAGGTTACATTTCCATACATGAAATGTGGAATATGACGGCATGCATATATTTCTACCTTCATGGCAAACCCAATACTCCATCCGATCCTTAAAAAATGACGTCATTTTATACTAAGCTAGTATAAATTTGTACTAGATGAGCGACAATTTTTATGGATCGGAGGGAGTATCATCTTTCCAAAGGGTACGCACAGATTGGAAATTTAGATGTTGCATGTCACTTCAAAGTATCGCTGAGGCTTGCCAACGTGTATGCATGATCAGAGTTGACGATGCAAGGTACTATTATGTCTTGTGATCCCTTTCATCTTCATGAGAATCCGTCTCTAACAATCATATCCCTATAAATACCCCTCGTCGAGAAGATTTCGCAACCATCCTCATCGAGCTGACCAAGAACGGTAGATTGCTTGATCGGTCTAGCTAGCTAAGCTAGTTTACTTATTTTCCTTTTTAGGAAAGTTTTTTCTTTCATTTTAAAACGTGCACGCACTAAAAAAATTCCTACGGAGTACTTGGCGTCTTAGACATATCAACAGGCCCACGGCCTAGTGTCGGATGAAGAGGGCCTTAGGCCATACACTCTTTTTTCTACTATGTATAGAACCACACCAAGGGATGGGTCCAAGTTAGATAAAATAATATTTTTAATCCCTCTCCAATCCATTCGCGTGGACGAAAATTCCCCTTGCCATGCACTGACATGCATGCATCGGTAGAGAATTATTGTTTATTAAAATGAATCTGCCTCATTTTTTTTCAGATGCGATGAAGCGATGTCCTACTATGTAACGAACCGATTCAAAGGATTCAATGAATCGCTTTGAGCCTACTTAGTGGCTGGTCTTACATGCATGCCCCGCAAAGCCGTTTGCGGGCCGAGCTAGCTGGGCTAGCTTCCACGACCACGAGCCACACGATCGACCTAGGGCGACCTGAGGCTGACGTTCGGTCCAGGTCAGATGGTGAAAACTGAAGGATCCCGCACTGCCCTATTTTTGCCATAGAGTACTGCATTATTTATATATTTACTTGAGTACGCATGCATGTAAATCTCATTACCTGTACTAAGTCTTACATTTGCGAGGCAAGAAGTTGCAAGCACGAAAAGCCTGGAGCCAGTGGCGGAGGACGAAAAAAAATGAGGTCGGGCGAACAGTAAATGGAAGAAAAAATATGAAGCAAGAAAGGCGAACTACTAAATCCATCCCTCCCCTTTGCCGCAGCATATCTTTTGCCCCTGTCCATCTCCAAGGAATTGCTTCCAAATTTCCGTTGAGGTGCCGCCCAGTCGTCGGTCGAGAAATTGAAAACCCTAACTGACTGCCGGTCAGGAAAGGGGAATAGCTTGCCGGCGAGCTAGGGAGGAAGAAGGAGAAGAGGAGGGAGGAGACGAGATGCCGGAGCCGGGCACAGAGGAGGCCGCCAACGGCGGCCAGGGCGCGCAAACTAGCGAGCAGCCAAGAAGAGGAGCGAGCCGAGCGGCGTCTCGCTCGAACAGAGACGAGCGACCCAACCTAGCGTCGCTGACCTGAAAGGAAGCTAGACTAAGCTAAGCGATACATGCGGCCCAATGACAAGGCCCAGTTTGCGGCCAAGGAAGCTGTGGACATCTTTTTTCTTTATTTTTTACCAGAACTTCAGAAAATACTAAAAATGCTATATATATCAGAGAAATGCATATGTATATTCGATTTTTTGCCAAAAATCAAGGTAGGGCGGCTGCCCTACCTTGCCCTAAGGGGTCCTCCGCCCCTGCCTGGAGCATAGTAATTCACTTCTCTGAAAGTCTGAAGATTAAAGAATATCTTTTATATTTTTCTATAGCGGAGCAAAACGTGGACATCTGGAAATGCTACAGTATTTTTCTCTGCCTCTCTGGCAGTACTCGAAGTGTCTAACTTGATTCCTTGAACGTTTGGAAATGGAACATCAGGGATATATTTCCAAACGGAGAAAATGTGGAATCTGAAAGGTGTACACATATAATCTACCTCTTCATGGATCGGGACCAAATTAAGAACTACGGAGTAACTAATTATTCCAACTCTACACCCCGAGGAACTCTATGGCTCTATGCATGTCTAGCTTTCTGCCGCCGTGATGGATGCGCATGCGCTACATCGTTGTAGCTTGCACTAGGCTAGCTGAATAAGATGTCGCTTGATCAGTATGGTATAGAAATGATAGATCTCCACTACTCGATGATTAGTGCGATCAACGAAGCCATGCAAGTGCCTGAATGATGCACGTAAATAGCTGCCGGCCGGCCTGCAGTCCTGGACGTTACAAAGCAAAACAAGTGAAGAACAGTTCATGAATGAAACAAAACAAGATGTCAGTTAGTAAGCATGGTAAAAACAGTTGCTGAATAGTAAGGGGGTATTACTACCATAGATACTTAAGCAGAAAAGAATGCTAAATGACTAGCTACACAGATTTTTATTAATTACCTGGAAATCAAATCTTGCATACTGTTGTGTAAAACTCAACATTCACAAGGACAGATGAATAACAAGAAGTGTGAGAGACGTACATAAAAATACTGTAGATCTCGGGAATTGGATTACTCGATTAGCTAGCTTTCTTAAGAATGCAAAGAAAAATCAGAGAGAGAGAGAGAGAGAGAGAGAGAGAGAGAGAGGACGGTCATGCTTGGCTCCTCGCACGCCATCCGCAGTAGAGCCAACGCTCCAACCAAGTTGGCAGCTACGCGAGTGGCATACAGGGAGCCAGGCATATCCCAATGTTTTCATCTCTTCCTGCCTTACCTTCACCTTCATACAAGGAAGCTGCATTGCATGGCGGTCGGCAGTCGGCACACCCATCTCCACTCCAGCATCACTCACTCACACTGTCACACACACAAAGCTATGACCTCCTATCACCAATGCTGACCCCAAAACACTTGAAGAAGACACAGGAGCTACTAAGAGAAACAAAAGCTAGATTGTCGATAGCATTGTGTCTACGGAGATGAGAGAGAACGAGGTGTGGCTGTAGAGAGCGTGGAAGCATGCTGTGGGTGTGTGTTGGCGAGCGTCTAAAGGAAGAAGAAGAAGAAGACTCGACGAGGACGGGCTAGCAGCTTAATTGCACGCAGTACGCCGTCCCGGGCGGGCCCTATAAATAGCTCCAACCGAGCTCGGCTCCCTCCTCCTCGGAGTACCCTAGCAGCAGCTACTCTCATCCCATTCACACATATCCCAACTCATCTCTCACCCGATGACATGACAAAGAAAGCGCTCACAGCACACAAACACATGCGCGCACATTGCACGCTCCTCCAAGCTTAGCTTGCTCACAGCGAGTCCCATGGATGATCCATATATACAGACACAAGCAGCATGATTACAACGACGGAATAAAGGAGCACGGCGCTACGCACCAACAGAGCCGAGAGAAACCCTAGACACACCCCCTAGCTGGCACACTGTGTCAGGTAGCCCTCATCTCACTCTCGCACGCCCTAGCTCACTCTCTTTCTCACCCCCTGTCTTGTTAAATATCTCTCTTCCTGTGTCTGTGTGTGGTGGATCGACTTGGTGGCGACATGCGCGCCCGCCAGGTCACAGAAAACGCAGAGAAATGTTTGCTCGCCTTCCCTCCCTCCTTCCTTCCTGAGAACCTTGCGTGCAGATGCATGGTTTTTCTTTTGTATCTTAAGAGACGAGATGCAGGGCATGGCTTTGCGACGAGCTGGCTTTCTGAGCTTCTGAGACCGAGGGTTTGTCTCGAGCGCTTGGCCGGGAGCCGGATTCCCTGTGCGCGTCGCGTGGTGGGCCAAAAGCTTCCGCCTCTCGCCTCTGCCTTTCCTCAACACCACGTGACCATGCATGCACGAGCCTCTCTCTCTTTACCCTTTACGTACGTCGCTTTGCGAGTGAAAGTTGATACGAAGCCGGTTCAACTTTGAAAGGGGTCGGCTAGCTCAGCTCGTTTTGGGTTCGATCGGAATGGAAGGAGGAGCATATTTTTTCCTCAAATGAACTGATTTACTAGTAGTACTTGGTCTTCTCATCTTCTGATCGAAACGAACGGATGTAGTACATCACTTTGCATATTCCACTAGGACCCCGCTATAGGAGGGACGCACGGCTTCTTTGGATCGTAGATTACGAGACACGTAAAATGTACATAAGCATGCTCACATTTAGATATATATATTTCACACTGTAAAGTATACTTTAAATTATGGTTAAAGGATAACGATAAGCAAAATAGGGCTTCAATTATGGTTGAAGGATAACGATAATTGTACCAACGATATGAGAACTATAAATCAAAGAAAGTTTATGATAGCCCCTTGAAAAATAATTATGTCTAATGATTTTATACGGTTTTTCTATGTATTGATTAAATACACTTTTTATTCAATTCCTTTCAGGATTTTTGCACGGAAATTATAGGGCTTCTTATATTGAGAAAGTTTAATAAGAGACATCATTGTTTCATGACATGATAAATTTTACTGATGGACACGTATGGTTATTAGGTCGAATAGTAGTTTCAGTAGAGAAGAGTGAAATCAGACGTATAAAATAATTGATGGAAAGTTGATAGTATTGAAAGGAGCAACAACAACGTGCTAGCTCGAGTTTTTTCGTGTAATTTCAAATATTACTTGAAGTTAAGTGGTGACGGGTTAAATTGGCAAAACTATGTAACATTGAAGTACTCTTCCCTCCGTCCATAAATAAGTGTCTCAAATTTGTTAAAAAGAAGATGTATCTAGACAAAATCATGTCTAGATACATCTTTTTTTTGACAAATTTGTGACACTTATTTATGGACGGAGGGAGTATTATTTTGAAGTTTAGTAAGATATGTACCATATCTATCCATGTAATCATTTCTACATGATCAAAAATGTGTTAACGAGACAGTACAACGAAGAATAGGGATGATGGGAAGAGAGTAAAATATATATTAAAATTGTATTACCTACGGTTAAAAGTAAAAAACACTCTAGAATATGTGATATGATATTTTGGAATGTGAATAGTAATCTAAACTAAAAGATTTCAATGATAATATTTTGGCTACCGTCATATCTACGACAGTTATAGAATGCTATGATTTATAATTATTTGTCTTTGAAGTATCTAAGAAATCACAAGTTATATCAATGATTATATATAGTAATATGCTAAAGAGTAAAGAAGTTGCCCTCGTATTTGTGAGGGCCACCTTGCTAGTTAAATGTATTGTATTATACTACCTATGTTTCATAATGTGATATTTTTAGCAAACTAAAGTATTTTGCTAAGAGTGTACGTAGTAAGTATAGTATGAAACAGAGAGTGTACGTACTACGTACCGAACTATAGCGAGTGAGTACAGCTGGGTGACCCACTCGAACGACTCCGTGGAGAAGAGTCGACGCAGAGCAGCTGTCCGGTGGAGACGAACACAAGGCGACGGCACCAACAACATATGCGCTTCACGTGAGCGAGCTAGCTAGGCCGCGAGACGATCGAGCTAGCTAGGCATCGCAATCTCCATCTTTCTATACACAAATACACACTCGCTACGTGGGGTCTTTTACGGTACAACTTACTAGTCAGATGACTGAGTAGTATTGAGTTAAATACACCATTTGGATATGGTGTATTTTTTTGGATAGGAAATCAATGATGAAGATCTAATTTAATTATTATTATTATTATTATTATTATTATTATTATTATTATTATTATTAGAAAAGTGTACTCATACCACATCCCCATCTAATATTTCAATGATATCTTAATGGTACTTACCATATATGATGATCGATCATGCCCCATAGTTCAAATTACTCTGCTTAATTTTATCACTTAATTAACATAATTCCCTACAAATTCGAGAATATTACATATCATATACAACGACTTGTGAAGTGCATACTTAATTTTTCATGATAAGATTTTTGTTTATTTTCAGCATACTTGCTGTAAATATTTTCACCTCGTAAATACTCATGAATATTTGGATGACTCCAACTGGTCACAAACATACGCATGTTTTGTCTTATTTTTAACGGGAGTCAAATGGATAGACGTCTGACCCGTGGCCGCCCATTTCCGTTCACTACCCAAAACAGACCGACAAACTGAATCCGCACGGTCAGGGTTTTGATCATTTTATTTTGTATAAATCCAATTCCATAGATTACATTACATTGAGGCCGGCGAGCTTCCTCTCAGACATGTACATCTCCTAGTACGACACTAAATAGAGAATTAGGCTAAAATATAATAATAATTAATAACCGAACGCTAGGTCGCTCGGCCGGTTAGGGTGTAAGAGAAAGGAGGAGTGTCAGATACAACCGTGGGGACTCTACTGGTAGCGCCGATTGTTTCCACAGACTTGACGGCTCTTCCAACCCTACGGCCGGGGCTAGAGGCGCACTAGCTGGCTCCTGCTCCTATCTTCTTCAAGAGACGAAGTACGTAGCGGGGTCACCTTCATGGGACCTGTTGGAGTCATCCTTTAAATATCACGGGGATCTCAAAACTTCATAGTCACACAAGATAACGTCACGTAAGCCATCTACCGTGAATGCATAGTTGGATACAATCTCCAAATTAAAGATTGAACCATCGCATCATCCATTTTTTGCTGATTTTTTTGAATTTGGAAAATATGATTTTGGATTTTAATTTTCCAAATAAAGAGTTCCATGTAGCTTGAGAGCTATTTTTCTGTTTGCACGCTGCATATAACTTATGTTTTCTCTACAATGTGTTGAAAATTGATCAGAATTTATTTGCTACGTGCACGAACTATTTGTGCCATGAAACTACTATTGTAGAAGGAGTGAAAGGAAAAAAGCGTTCATAAGGAAGGTACAGAAGTTATTCTCGAAAAAAGGAAGGTATAGAAGTTGCCTATATTAGATGGGTCCGTTTTTTTTATTTTTTGCACTTGCCAAGTATGCCAATTAGGTAGAAAAATACTACTCATTCATTCAGCTAGTATTGATCTTTCTGAACCATCGGATCACCTTAGCTCAATGTCAGGTTGGGCATATTTCTTGATTCTGAATTCCAAATCCCAAATTTCCTGTTCCCGATCCCAAATTTTCTAAACCCGAGAATCCCGAACGTATTCTCGGGAAGATGTTTTGAATTCCCGATTTTTTTTCAGAAAATTTGGGAATGTAGTGTTGAATCCTGAATATCCCGTTTATCCCGAAAAGATGAAAAATACCAAAAGCATAGGTGAAACGCTAGTCTTTTTCATGCTAGACGAATCACATGTATGCGATGTTCGGTGAATTTATGACTAGACCAGGTCTTTTTCCCTCTAGTGACCCAACAAGTCGGCAACAACCCTATTCTTTCGGGCACACCCATCCCTACTCGGCCAACAAGTCTACTCACATGTACATTAAAGACTAAAGTTCGGGATTTTCCGATCCTGATCCCGAATTTCATGAATTCTGAATTGGCGGGAATCAAATTTTCTAATGTAAAATCGAGAGTCAATTTGTGATTCTCGAACTTTTTTATTTTCCGAATTTCACGTTCTAAATTTTTGGAAAATCCCGAAGACCCACACTAAACTCAATGGTCCATATTCATTTGTCCCTACGTAAAAAAAACCCCGCTACGGCCGTGGGCGTTTTGCTCGCACGCGCGCCCAACGGCCCAAGTCGTCCTCCTGAGTCCTGACCGGTCGCGATCGGTGCCGTGTCACGCGTGCGAGCTGCTGAGGGACCATGCATGCACGCACGCAAACGACTGGAAGCAAAGCGTGCATGCTACTGTGTAGGTTGTTGCATCCGAGCGGATTCCATGTTCGTGAATTCATGCTCGAGAAAAGAAACGGAGCAGCGAGCGAGCGCGGATTCGATCCCGGGAGATTCGCGTGTGGCCGCTACGGCACAATGCAGCGCAACGGCAAGGGTTTCCGGCTTGTCCCTCTCTGCTCCGCACTCTAGTCTTGGCCCCCTTCTCGGTCTCTCTCGCCACTTTGCCCTACTTTACTTGACTGCTCCTTTTATTTTGTCCATCGAGGGCTCCTTCCATTTAAAATAATTTCATAAGACTTTTCATAGCATGAAAATCCTTAACATTATTTTGTGGCCCCTGAGGTAGCGGAATGAGTTGAAAATCTAAATGAATCATCACCAACCGAGCTCAATCCAGGAGCGTCTTGGCCATCAAATCCGAGAATCTGCAGCAGAGACGCTATCACCCGCCTCTGGCGAATCCCAAATGGCAAGGACATACACTTATGCACAGTAGCTTGCAATGGATACAATGCGCAACTACGAATCAGAATGAATCTCAAAGTAAGAAGTGATCATCACTGATCGGCAAGCACGAGGACACCACCAACACTGATTTTGTAGAAGCACAAGGGTCCACATGCAACATTTACGTGTGTCTTGTGTAAGAATGGATATAACCTACTTGAGGGGACTCTCTCTTAGGAGCCTATTTCGAGAAAGTCAAGTCACCGATCCCATAATCATGACATGCTCAACAAATTCAAAGCCAAAACAAGAGACTGAGGACAAGGTAAAACATGAAGCCCATCGCGTGAAGTCCTAAGGGCATCTCCAGTCGTTGCCCCCCCCCCCCCCCCCCCCCCCCCCCCCCCCGAGCCCAAAACGCCGGTTATTTGCGCCCGACGCGACGCGAAACGGTGCTATTCTGGAACTTGGGGGGGCTAGGTTTCCAGTCGTTCCCCAGCTCAAGATTCGGCCCACGAAATTCAAAAACGGCGCAAACATGAATTGACGCAAACAGAGACTATTTCATTCAAATAGGCGCAAACAGAGACTATTTCATTGATTTTTAGGCGCACATAGGCGATTGCAGAGATTTAAACTCACCGATTACAGAAATTAAAACTAAACATAAAAAAGGACGATGCCTAGTCGAGCAGGCCGAGGCTGGCGGCGATCGCCTGACTATAGTCGGGGTCGCCGCCGTCGTCATCGGATCTGTCGTCGCCCTTGCCACTCGGGCCTGCGCCGGCGTCGTTGCCCCACCGCTCGGGCCTGCGCCGTCATCGTCGCGGAACCACCTGCTCTGCTGCAGGGTCCGCGGCGGCTCCTCCTCTTCCTCCTCCTCCCCCTGGCTGTCGGCGTCTACGGTACCGGCGCGGGTGGCGTCGGGGGAGGGATGCGGCGACGGGCGGCGGCACGGTTCGCCTCCGCCTCGGCAGAGGATCCATTCCAGCTCCTGCTCCGTGTACTCGCCGAGTCTCCATTCCTCGGCGAACGCCAGATCTGCCGGCTGCACCGTGTTGAAGGAGGCCTCTTGGGCCTCCTTCAGGCCGGGCCACTCCTCCTCCTGCTCCTCCTCCGGCGATGGCTCTCGCTTCGGCCTGACGCGGCGCGGGGGAGATGCTGCCCGGCGAGTGGCGGTGGCGGGGGGCTCGCCGATGCGAAGGGCGCCGCTGCGAGGCGCAGGACGCCCAGAGTTGAGGAGGGGAGGGGTGAGGGATGCGTAGACCTCCCCCGCCAGCGGAGGGGAGAGGTTCGCGTACCTGGTGCCGTCGAGCGACGGTCCGGAGGAGGAGGAGGATCCAGAGCCGGAGGAGCCCGCGCCCATCTGGCGCGGCATCCACGAGCGCGGCGGCATCGTCAGTCGCGGCTCGTTGTTGCGCTCGATGTAGTGTAGGACCCACGGGAGGGTCCTCTTCTCGCCGCCCCACCGCCGCTTGCGGCCGATGGAGTTGCAGCGCCCCTCCACCGGGCCGTTCCTCCCGCGGTCGGCGACGTCCTCCTCGTGGCGGCGCCGGAAGTACTCCGCCCAGAACCCGAAATTACCCACCGCCCTCCAGCGGCGTTCGGCGGCCTGGTGCGGGGTGAGGGAGGCACGGACCTACTCGATGGCCGCCATGTACTGCTCGCCGGCAGGGACAGGGGGCACGGGGATGCCGTCGGCGCTGAGCTGCCAACCCCCCTGCCCGGCGGAGGCGCTGCGGACGCGCATGTCCGGCGAGCACGGGTAGCCCGCACGGTACAGCGCCCAGGCCTCCTCCTTGTGGAGGTGGCGGCGGCCCCAGCTGTTCAAGGCGGCGGCTTCGTTGTAGGCCATGGCTGCTAGGGGGCTCGGCGGTGTGGAGGAGAGGGGCGAGAGGTGTGAGGCAGAGGCGGCGAGTGAGGAATGGCGATGGGCGGCGAGGCTCGGGGGGATTTTATAGCGGCGCGGCGAGGCGAAGGGGCGGCGGTGGGTGGCCATAACTGTGTGCCGCGTGAACGCGCCACGCCATTACTCCGACAGCCTTTGACTGAGGGGAGCTCACTGGCCGGCCGCCACGCCATTACTCCGACAGTCTTTGACTGACGCGGAGCCGAGAAGACGAGCACGGGCGGTTTCTGTTGGCGTCATTTTCTCCCGCGTCGCGTTTCGCGCCAATTCGCCCCCCAGGCCGAACCCGGTGGACTGAGTTTCGCCTGGGAGCACCGGTGCTATTTTCCGTCAAAACGGCGCTAACTGGGCTTCTGGGGTGGCCGGCTGGTAGAAAAACGGCGTTTTCTTCTTCCGCCGGCGCTAAAAAGGCCTCATAGGGGCGCTGGGGGGGGGGGGGGGGGGGGGGGGGCGACCGGAGATGCCCAATAATTGGGCTAGTCCACCATGGACCATATACTCTCTCTTCCACGCCCCTCAGTGGTTTAGTGGAGAAAATGTTACCATTGTACTCATCTCACCAATCACCATGAATGGTAAGCTTGGTCATTTGTCAATGATCCCCTTCCTTGTACAAACACCCTAAGTAGGGTGGAAGGATCACGAACAGAGATCCTTGTACAAACATTCCATATATGTCTTTGTTTTTCGCTTTGACTGCCTCAGGCCGTTGGATGCATATGGGATGGTCGAGATTGGCCTCAAGGCAAGTTGTGCCTCGCCTAAGGCAAGGCACTGGATCTCAGTCCATCAAGGATCATTCGCTCCTCAATCAATACAAGGAGGGGAGAGGAATACAACTTCAAGCCTTGTTCTAGAATCTATATTTCTGGATCCACTCTTTTCACGGATCTTGACTTACCCCAGAAGCCTCGATTAGCTCGGGGTTCGTGGTCGAACCCTTCAACGCTCTAAGCCGTGCTCTAGCGAGATGAACCAACCTAGTAAAAAACTGACGTGTCAGCGCTCCACGTGGCGGAAGCCTGCCCTTGGTCATTGAGGGACCACATCACACCAACATAGCCCCCTTCCTCGACCTCACCGAATGAGGGTGCGCATGGCCGAGTGGTGTCAAGGAGGAGGAGGACAAAGACGGTGGCGGAACAGCGCTCAACGGCGTCGACGTCAAGTCCAAGGAGGACTACAGTGCTTTCAGCCGATACAGTTGCTACCATTAGATTAGTTTAGGTTTAAATTTCTGTAAGTTCCTTTTTAGTTTATAAAATATCCTAAAATTTGAATAAAATACATCAGTTTGTAAGAGAATTTGGATGTCCGGAGTGAGGAGGGACGCCGTATACGCGCCCTAGACGCAAAGAGTGAAGATGCTCTAGCAGGCACGGTGAAACCACGCTAGCTCCCTACCAGCGCCAGAGACAAGATCGACAACTTCTATTGGCCACACCTGATACGCACAGCGCGGCCTAATCTGCACACACATTAGCAGAGGGAGCCAATTATCTGGTTAGACCGGGGGCAGCTTTTGTTGGACGCAGTGCCAGATCGGGCCAACTGTTGGCGCAACCACGAGACCAGAAATCAGAATCCTGATGTGGGTGGACATGCTTGGCGGAAAGCATGTCACGTCGTTGTCGGAGATGAGATGCATCATCATCGGTGGATTTATAGATAGATGCGATCAAGAACTGCTCATTATGGGGTTTAGCATAGTGCTGTATTAGCTTCTTTCTTTCTCGAGCCGGACAGCCGCGCAGGTGGGGTTCCAGTTAATTGCAGCCTTGGTGTGCTGCCAGGGTACTGCACTGAGTGAAACTGAATCATTTGCTCTCCGTTTCTCCAGCCGAGTGTTCAGTCATTTGCTGACAACCTATTCAAAAATAAACAGTTTGCTGACACGGAGGGAAACATTCAAGTCGCCTGTGGTAACATTTTGGTGCCTTTCCCTTGGATGGGGAAGGAGAGGGGGAAAAAAGAGGAACGGAAAGTTTGAGCATGGTACTGTAGGAACCATTTATTGATGGTTAGAAAAATGGCAGGGGATGTCCGGGGACCGGATGCTGTGGACAGGTCCTCGGTACTGTATCAATGGCCAAGCAAGACCTGGACCATGAACCCCCCTGGGATGCCCTGGTCTCCGTCGTGTTGGTCTTCCCAGGATCAATGCCAACGTTTTACGGAGCACAGAGTACTTCGACAAAGAGTCGCCTGTGCCCATATGCCGTGCTGTCCACACCGGAGAACTGAAAACAGAATGGACGTTTTTCCACAGGTTTCACTGAAACAGATAACATCAGAACGTAGCTTACGAGACATAACAACAAACAGATGAGCCTCGTAAACGTTTTCGCCCTGGTACGACAGGTACAACTGACTAGCACTCCTAACAACAAATCGACGGCAATGATAGATTCTACGGCAATCTGAATAGCTAACTACTAGCTATACCAACGACACATGTAAACCAGAGGACATGAATATCTCAGAGCCGCCAGCAGCATCAGAGGACGGACGAACGACGCCTGGAGCACAGGCCCCTACAGGGCAGTAAAAGTGCAACAGATTCGAGCGTACACACCTGCCTGCAGCAAAACCAATTCATACTTCAGTTGCCATCACACACACGGTACACACATCATCCATCATCTGGTGGCTTCAGTAAAGAGCGTGGATCTACCTCCCAAGAAGTTCAGGGCGTGACTCTCAGAAGCACTTCTTGTGGACGATGGATGGACCCGTCTCGTCATAGTCACCCTTGGTGATGTGCTGGTTCTGGGGGAAGACGACCTTGGCGAGTATCGCGCCACCCAGCCAGGCCGAGTGCCTCCCTAGGTTCTCGGGCATGTATTCTGGCGGCTGGAGTGCAGATGAGGTTAGTAACAGCCACACGAAGCGAGCACTGGAGAATAGGAGAGGGAAGAGGCGGATTACCTTTACAAGAGTTGGCCGGATCGCTGAAGCAGACAGATTTGCTTCTCGCTGAAACCTGTCTTCAAAACCTTGAGAAAAGGAAACAAAGTGGGTGGTTAGTTGTCCGCTAACCTTAGGCATTAGTCTCATAGAGCTTTAGATAGCTGATGGGTTTCAAATGGGTTATAATACAAGTATAATGAGAAATTTCACTCGAATCAATATGTGCCACAGCGAGCAAGCGATGAATGGCAGCAGTTGTGCCATCTAGTGAAGTTATGTCTGCAGCATTCTGCACGTCCAGCTGAGCTTAACTGCTGAATAATGTCCAGCTATAACCCGTTTTGCAATATTGTAAGTATTATAACCAACACCACATGTTCAGCATAATATCGATTGCATTATCCGCTTGTGAGCTTATCCGCAGGGGTACAAAACAGAGTACATGATATTCTCAAGTCTAAGATAAGATTCTGATTCCTATCCAACAAAATGAGATTCTCAGGTCCCAATGGCATGGCCCCATTTCTTCTGATCTGGCATATAGCATAGAAGCAAACTAGGCTGCTGCTGCATAGGTCATACACCAGTAGCATTTACATAAATTACTTGATATAGCATGCACTTTTCATGGCTTCAATTAATAAATTATACAGAATGTAATTCTTCTTTGTAGATGATGCCAGGTTCCACAGGAAGCATACATTGTTATTTAATGAACAGAAAGAGTAGAAGTTACTACTATTGTATAGCCATCATACATGTGTATTTAGATATAAGATGAACAATCCAAGATTTCTAACCAAGAAAACGACATCTTGCAGAGGACAAAAATAACTAACCAGTCATAGATGCAGTGCCACCGCATAGCATCGTGTTTTCAAGCAGTTGTTTATGGTACTCCGTTGCGACATTTGAAACACTAGTAATTAACTGATGGACAATGCCATAATCTTCTAGGCCCAAAATACTTGGTTGAAACAAAGCTTCGCCAACAATATAGCGCTCTTTTCCTATTGTTATAACCTAGAAGAAGAAGTGCTTAGAGAAATAGATTATAAAAATATATAAACAAAGGCATATAACAATCTAATGAGGATAACTGACACAGTCAACGTGAATTTTAGAAATATAGAAATTGCGCATTAAAATACATGTCACAGGAACCGTGTAAGTGTTTTGCAGAACATTTCACCAAAGCTAACATAAGTGAATAACCAACCTGTCCATCTGGAAGAGTGTGTGTCTCTGGCTGGCATGAGCTCTCTATAGCATCAAAGGCTGACTGATCTTCTGCACAGCAAGCATACTGCTCTTTCAGCCTCTCCACATCAGAAAGATCAATATTTACTCCTGGGTTGGACTTCTTTAGTTCTTGGGCAAATAGGTTTGTCAAGTCAGTTCCTCCTATCTCAAATCTCTTCGACGCCACATGTTGAACAGCACCTTCAGTAACTGGAGCAATATCTGGTAAAATAAACGAGTCAGTACACTTGAAGCTCCAAGTGCAGTCAAGCATGACTGCCAGTACACACAGAAAATGGGCACTTACAAAAACATAGCCCTGATTATTTAGTAAAACATGCACTGGACAGACAACGCTGAACAGTATTATCACAATTGAGCATTACATCTCCATTGCTGAATAAGCAAATTCTATGTGGATTTTTTTCGAAGAAATAGTCATGAGATTCAGATTACTAATATTCCTTCACAAGCGCATAAACAATCCCTACTCATTTCTCCCCCTGAACTAAGCTCTTGGCCAACACAGTATTTTGTTTTTACTGGTGGTCTAAGCCAAAACAAACAAAAAACACGCTCCTTCCCCAATTTTTGAAGCAAGAGGGGAAATCCTACTTGGTTAATAAAAACGGAAAAAAAGAGTTTGACTAAACAAAGAGTTTCTCTCAAGAAAGGGTACAGGTTTGGAAAAAAGGTAAATAATCTCAGGATGAACGTAACGTGACACGATATGTACAAAATATACAACAGATGACATCACTGAATGTTTGTACACTAGATTAATACTACAAGCGGCAGGGTAATAAAGGAATATAACTTATAACATGCGCAACGATGGAGTTCAATTTTCAAGAATTTGTGTCATCCTTGTATGATGTTCTTGCATGTGCTCACAGATCATCAATCACAAGGTGACAACCGTGTTGCACAAGTTTTGAGCTCAAAAGGGAATACATTTTCCCCGCTAGCCTTCGATATGTGCTGGTTTGCATTAATGCTAGTCAATTATGAATACAATAAAATTAATAAACTAAAGAAACATAACGTCAATTGCTTCAATACAACTATAAAATAAAATAAACATTACACAAAGGCCACATATGGAATAAACAAGGCTGCAATTCACGTCAAGATGCATCTGATTTGATGATATTACCTATTTTTCCATGCCCAATGTCTACCGTACAACCTGAAATGCGACCAACAGCATAAAGTGACAATACAGCCTGTTCAGAGTCATAAAAGCCTGACACGTTGAATTTCTCAAACATAAGTTGGACCAATTGCTCCCGGAGAGCCTGCAGAGGGCATGAAAATTTTGGAATATTAGAACCAAATGCAAGACACAAAAAGATTGTAAAGCTATGCATTAGGCGCAACAAGAAAATGGACAACATCAAATGGGAAAGCTTAGCAACAAAGGAGCCAAGATTATCATATCATCGCCTAGGGGTCGCTATTTCATCACTAACACATCCAGTTGCTGTGAAGGGGGCGTCTGGGAGCGGCATAATTTCATATATTCTGCCATATGGAAATGCTTCAAGACACTTTCCTGTCAGCTGATAATGACACTGTGAAGTGGTCTTTCAAGAAAAAAGGAGGGTATACTGCAAAATCTATGTGCAGATGGCTGGCTTACCAGGAGTGTGCGACATACTGTTACAAGAATTTGGAAATTGAAAATTCTAATGAAAATTAGAATCTTCTTATGGCAAGTCACTCAAGATCGCCTGCCAGCTAGGGAGCAGCTTCTGAACCACAGAGGACCAACCAATGGCCTTTGTCCCCTGGGTCCAACTTCTGAATCTATTGATCAGCTGTTGTTTTATTGCCCTATAACATGTTTCTTATGGTTATTTGTCAATGATATTGTGGGATGGCCTGATGCACCACACTCATTCCTGGATTTGGTACCTCTTGCGAGGCGGGGAGGGGGAAATGCTGATTTATTATGGGTGGGAGCTGCTGCTTTGTTGTGATCTGCCTGGACCATTAGAAACAAGTTAATTGTCGAAGGGAAGGTGCTCCAACATCTAAGTGATGCAGTATTTCATGTGATTTTCTTCTAGTCATGGTGGCCACTGTGGATGATAAGTTGCAGAGGGTTTTGGACTGCACGACGGATGAAGCCAAGAGAAGAGCACGGAAACTCAAGAAAAGACGTCACACATAGCATCTTTATTTTTGTTGCTGGATGTTCTGGTTGTGGAGTTATTTCTAGTATATTTCCTGTAGTTTCCTAAGTTTGGTAGAGGCAGTTCTGGGTGTTTTAGAAGTTTTAATCGCAGGATTAGTTTTGCTGTGTGTTCTTTCGGTGTGGCCTTAATAGCATAGCAGCTGCCACAGCCATAGCTAGAGTCCAATTCAATTACTGCAGAATTAATTAGGAAAACAAGGGTATCTCGTGAGTTAGTTTGTGTCAGACTCAAATAGAGTCCTCGTTACGTACAACAGGTGTTGGAGTCGGTTTGTACACCAGGTCCCAATGGCGGCTGGTCCTCTTATAAGAGGATGTGTTACATGTGTATCCCGTGTGTTTAGGGCAAACAATAAACAACCAATATATCTTCTACTTGCTATTCCCGACCCCTCTCAATTCTCTACATCTAATCCCTGCTACCTTCTATCGCCAGAAACGGCACCAACACGTAGAGGACGAACTCGCCCTCCTTTGATCTATCTCTATTACCTACGAAGCTCCAAGCGGCCACAACATCTTTCTTTGTAAAGCTGGTGTTCCCAGCAGGCTGAAAAAACGGTTGGCGTGTATTTTGTCTAAAAATAAGATTGTAATACAGCTTCAGAATGATGAGAACTTGTTTAGGCTACAGATGGCATTGTGAGAGCTTTATGAAAGCACTTACAGTTTTAGTTTTTACTAATAACCATTTCAAAATCCTCTTCTTATAACACAAGTAGAGTTGGTAAAAACCTTCATAACTACTCCCTGCATCCCGAAATATTTTGATGCTTAACTTTGACCACCAATATATAATACAATATGTTGACCGAGAATGTATACATGGTACTGTTGGATTCGTCATTTTGTGAGCAAGGTTCACATGAATCTTGCATATAAACATAACTACTCCCTGCATCACATATTTTTATAATAATTTTGTGAGCATACTATAAGTACAAATCATGGTCAAAGCTGAATGTCGTTGACCAGCGAAATTAAAGGGCGTCTTATATTTTGGGACGAAGGGAGTAACTGAATTCCATGGCGCAGCACAACACCCATAAGTTGGACTTGGGTATATATCATGCATTGTCTGCTACGATTTCATCCAGTTCCTACATTAAAAGTAATGGAATACACTGGACCAGAAGGGCCAGCACTGTACTACTCCCTCCGTGTCAAAATGTAAGATGTTTTAGGCCATTTTGGCCCACATGTATCTGGACATGTTTATATGCAAGATTCATGTGAACCTTGCACTAAAACATCTCTAGATACGTGTAGATAAAATGGTAACTTCCAAATGATACAGCTGTGATAGCATGTTTCATTTTATGCTTAATTGTGGCATGCCTTACTCTAGTCATGCAACAGTTTCTTAGGCAAGAGCTTGGTTCAACGACACAGTTGTGGCTTACTGCACTTTTTTATCCCCCTAGCCCACATGTCATAGAACTAGAAGCAATTCCAGGCATGGTTTTCAAGGCGTCCCGTCTTGGACGCTTAGGCAGCAAGGTGCTCGGGCAGCGCCTTGCAATTAAGCCCGCTTTAGCCGCTTAGGTGTCCGCCTTAGGCGCTTAGGCTTCAGGGCAGTTGAGGTTCACCTTACCGCCTTAAAAACCATGATTCCAGGTGTAACTTTACCTAGCTTGTGGTGGCCATTTTGTTGGCCGAACTTTTTATGCCAAGGTTGGCCACTAAATAAACAACCCATAAGATTTTAATGCACATCAAAATTTACCCAAAGATTTGTACTAATTTTCACAAACTGGATATGTTGGTCACTGTAACCATATGAAATTTTGCAGCCCATGATCTCAGCTAAGTTATGATAAAAACAAGCATATCCACAAAATAAATAATCCACTAACTAGGAAACAACAAAAGGATGGTATCCAAGAATTTGGAGGATGAACTAGAAAGAGACTAGGTTGATTAGTTTTTCATTGCTTGATTGATAGTTGATACATATGATGTCCCTTGTATAGGAGTTAGGAGGACTTGAACCTAAGTAATAACTCAAAGGATATGGATGTGATCTATAACTCTAATCTTATCTCTTTTAAACGACACTCCTACCTATTTAGAAAGTATTCCATATGTATCTGGATATTGCATAATCTTATATTCCTACACATAACATATTCACTGCAACATCAAGCAAGTCAGTAGAGACAGATAACTTGAAGAGAAATAAGGCACCGCATGAATACTTACAGCTCAGTGTGGTCTATCTCAAACATTGTCAGTCGGTCAACATGACTGGTTTGTTTGATGGTGTGGCATGCATGATGCATGCCAGCCCAAAAGCACTTGTTAAAGTACCCAAGGCTTAAAAGGCAGAATTTAACTAGAACAGCCTTAGAGTTCACGGTTAAGAAGTAGAGTTTTTATGCGATAGCATGTAATTTTCACTTTCCTTTGTTGATGCTATGTACAGAAGTACATGGCCTCACCATGGCAGCTCCCAATTATAGAATGAGATACCCAATCTTCTATGCTAGGTAGATTATCCTTTAAATTAGGAAGATAAGCTTGGGCCTTAAACCAATTAGAGATAGGAAATTCAATTTGTTTCTTAGATTGAATTGTTAGTCCTCTATAAAGAGACCTCCCCTCTATGAGGAATAAAGCAAGCAAGAACTAGAAGGCTATTGTGCCCCCAGGGCTAGAGCTTCTCCCCAACCCTAGTACACAACATTGATGTCGTAAAATGTACTAGAAGGTTTGAGCTTATCCAGGGCTCCTTTGGTTTGTAGGAAATATGGAGGGATATTACAGGGTAAGGAAGTTTTCAAGAGATGCCACTGTTCACTCATTTGATTCACAAGATCGGGGAGAAAGAAAAACGATAGGAACTTTTCCTTCCGATGATCCAATCTCAGTTTCAAGGCAAAACATAGAGGATCCACTCAGACCTCATTTTTTCCATTTCTATGCACAAGGAATAGGACATGTTTTCATCTTCCATCCCTTCCTATCCCTATCTCTTTCCTCTTCCTTGGATTTCCCTATCCTACAAATCAAAGAAGCCCTAAAAGGGAGAGCTTCAGGCTGCTGGAAATGTGGTATTACATATGCAATCATATGGATTAGGTTTTTGCACCAATACTCATAGGCACACAACCAGACAAAGTTAACATTGACACCCCATAAAACCAAACCCCATTTCTAATCCTGCACATTTGAACCCATTCTTAAAGATCTTGAACTGGCCCCACTTTAGCTGCTCCAACATTAATATCCAATGTTGGAATAACCCTGTGCATTAAAATGACCTCACCATCTAGGTCATGATGATGTCAGCAGGTTCAGGAAATATCTACATAGTCGGTAGTGTTGCCGTAGCTTACTAGGTAAGCTAGTACGTAGCTAGAAGTCTCCAGAGTAAAAGAGATTGTAGTACACTGTAGAAGGCAGTAGACGCTAGTAGAAGCCAGTAGATATTTTCTAGTAGGTCGGTTTGTAGAGTCCTATAAATAGGACATGTACCCATCGTTGTAAGGCAACGAGAACACAAGCAATGAAGCTTCAGTTGCACTAGTACATGACCATCCAGCACTGCTGATTGATTCACTCCACATGTGTATTCGTGAGAGTAGCTGCTAGAGAGAGTACCAGCCCTAGGACATGAAAATAGGCAGTACATTTAAACGATCATTTTTTTTTTGGATTTCATGACACAGATAAGACAAATCCAACTACAGAGATAAATAATCAGTCCACCAACTATGAAGAAACAGAAGGATTGGACACGTATTCACAACATCATCAAACAAGACACATATATGACTTACGGAGTGTTAGCATAATGTTCTGCTCTGACTGTTTCAGAGCTGTTGTAACTGCTCCCTAGTCTTCAGTTTAGCTTTCCTAGCGATAGGTCACCTCTCACGATTCTGTTGTACACAATCTGCACGATCCACGGAGCGCCTTCCAATCTCATCCTAGTGTTCTACACGAAGAAATATGGCAAGGGATGAATATATAGAGCTTGGTGTGGTTTTAACCCAGACATGCCAGTCCGGTCAATAATACTGGTTTGTTTGATGGTGTGGCATGCACGCCAGGCCAAAGCACTTCTTATTTACCACCCAGGGTTGTAAAGGGGTGGGATTGTAACTCGAGCAGTTTTAGAATCCAGGGTTGAGAAGTGGACTTTTTGCAGTAATCACTGTTAATATCATGTTTGGTAATGGTATGGTTCAGTGATTTAGCCTATCCAGGAACAATGAATGCATCCTGTGGACAGTGCAGATGATTTTAGCCTATCCAGAAAACTTTAGGCTGGTGGATATGTGGGATCACGTACGCCATCATGTGGATAAGTGGATTAGGTTGCTATGTTCAACACTCACAGCCACATTACCACACCACCCAGACAGAGTTAATACCACTATACCAGTGCTTGCTGAATAGTGTAGCGCACTAGCACCCAGTAACAATCGAACTCCCATTTCTAATCCAGCAGATTAAAACCCAACACTGAACCTGCTCCGACAGTAAAAGCCCCACAAGTCTACTAGGCAGCACATGTAAAGGAGCTTGAAATTAAGCACACAGACAGGGAGCGCAACATGGCATGACCTTGGGCGTGAAGAGCGGCTGGGTGAAGAGGATCTGGCCCTCGTCCCCCATCTCCCATCCGATGTTCCTGTAGAGGACGTAGCTGAGCAGGTCCTCCATGGCGTCCCAGTCCTTGACGAAGCCGCGCGCCACGGGGTGCACCTCCTCCACCACCGCGCCGTCGGGCAGCTGGTTCCCCTCCCCCTCCTCCTCATCCTCCTCGTCGAACTTCATCTTCGAGGGCATCACCTGACAACACGCATCGAATGTGAATGGTGACGTTCCGCGGGTGAATCTACGGGGGGAAGGGGGCGGGGAGATCTGGTGCGCTCACCAGCCCGGGGGCCTGGTCGGGCAGCGCGATTCCGGCCTTGAGCAGCTTGGAGCCCGCGTCGACGACCACCGCCTCCATGGCCGGCGGCGGGTGCGGGGGCGGGGAAGTCCGGGTCTGCGGCGGCGGTGCGAGGGGAGGTGAAGGCCCTACCTACGGTTTGCGGCGTGGGGAGGGCGAAGGCGACGGAGGGATTTTGAAGCCTTTCTGCCTCGCGGGAAAGGAGCGAGAGGTTTTGGAGGATTTTGGGGGAGAGATGGCGAAAGGAAGAAGAAAGATCTTGCAGCGTAGAGCGGAGCGGGCGACGAGAGGCCAGTTTCGTATTACCGTGTTTCCGCCTTCAGACTACGAAGGTGTATACTGCTTTCCGCCTTCGGACGACTGTGGGTTCGCGGCGTCGCTGACATGGCCCCACCGCCCTCCGCCCCGCGCTTCCTCCTCGCCCGCCTCGCCGCCGCGCGCGGCATCTCCGGCCGGGCCCGCCCGCCTCCCTCCTCCGCCGGAGCGCCGACCACCACCCCGGAGGCCTTCCACTCACACCTCGCGTCGCTCGCGGCGCCCTCCCGCGCAAGCCACCCGGCCACGCTCCCGTCCCTCCTCGCCGCGCTCTCCCGCGCCCGCGCCGCGCGGCTCCCGCTCCTCCCGGCCACGCGCGCGCTAGCCGCGTCCGCGCTCCTCCAACACGGCCGCCTCCCGGACGCGCTCGCGCACTTCGGCCTCCTCCCGGACTCGGCCCCGCTCCCCGCGCCGCTCTGCAACTCCCTGCTCGCCGCGCTCGCGTCGTCCGGGTCACTCGCGACCGCACGCAAGGTGTTCGACAGAATGCTAGTCACCGCCACGCAGCTGGACACAGTCGGCTTCGGGGTGTTCGTGAAGAACGTGGGCAGGAGGGACGGGTTGGACGAGGCCCTGCGGCTGGTGGACGCGGCGCACCGTCAGGGTCAGGGGGACTTGATCAACAGGTCTGTTGTCGCGGCGATGGTCGTCGATGGTTTGTGCCGGGAGCGCAGGATAGAGGACGCTTGGGGGGCTTTGGAGGAACTTAGGTCAGGTGGTTGGAAGCCGGATTTTGTGGCGTACAGGATTGTGTCTGAGGGGTTTAGGGTGGCAGAAAGGGCAGAGGAGGAAGCCAGGATCCTGAAGCAGAAGAGGAAGCTTGGTGTTGCACCAAGGAAGGTGGACTACAGGGACCTTTTTCTCGCGTTGGTGTCTAACAGGCAGATTTCTGAGGCCAAGGAGATGGCGGAGGCGATTGTGTCAGGCGATTTCCCAATTGACGATAATGTGCTGAATGTCCTGGTATGTTCGGTGTCTGAGATTGATCCAGATGCTGCCATTATGTTTTGCAAGTTCATGGTAGGGAAGGGGAGATTGCCAAGTAGCGAGATGCTGGTACAACTTTGCGAGAGCCTTTGCAAGAATAAGAAGGGTGATGAGATGTGGGAAATGTTTAAGGTGCTTCTAGATAAGGGGTATTGGACGAGTGAGAAGGACTACCATTTGGTGGTCTCATTCTTGGGCAAGGCAGGAAAGGTGAGAGAGGCATATGGTGTGATAAAGGAGATAAAAAGAAAGAGGCTAGATCCTGGCATTTCATCTTACAATTCCCTCATGGTAACGCTCTGTAGAAATGACCTCCTTAGGCCTGCTAAAAAGTTGTGGGATGAGATGTTCACCAGTGGGTGTAGTCCAAATCTGCATACTTACAATATACTTATAACGAAATTTGCAGAGATTGGTGAAACTGGAGAAGTCCAACAGCTGTTTGATCACATGCTACAGAAAGGAGTGGCCCCGGATGGTGCCACATACACGTCAGTCATCACTATGATGTGCCAAGAAAACAAATATGAACAGGCTGAAGAAATCTTTAGCAAGTCTGTAGTGCAGGATCCTAAACTAGCTTGTTCAGTTTTAACTGTGTTTATCGTTGCACTCTGTAAACAAGGTACTGTCCTCGTAAGTAGTTCCGCTTGCTGTAGTTATTCCAGCATCTCTTTGCTAATAGTTATCCATGAAATATTTTCAGGTAGCTTCAAAGCAGCATCAAGTGTTATGCTCAGTGTTCCATCTAACATTGAGAGCTCGAATGCACATGTCATTTTGTTGAAGTGCCTAACGGATGCTGACGAAATAGAAATGGCTCTTGAACACATAAAATGGATTAAACGCTACTGCAGCTCTATGTTTCAGAATATTATGAATGAGCTAATGGCTTCTCTTTCGACTTCTGCTAGTCTTCAACCTGTCACAAAGTTGGTCCGTTGTTTATATTCTCAGGGGCTTGTTAATGAAGTTAGCCCATGGATGAAGTTGATAGATAATGTGTATTCTTGAATAACAGTATCAACCATAGTTATATCATGATATCACTTATCCATCTCGCCGAGCAGGCCAAAAGTGTTCGGATTAGTGGAGGTTAGGGGTTCAATAAATTACTTCAGAAAACGCGAGGGATTCCCCTATGATACATTTAGTTCTTAGAATTTATCAACTAATAATGGCCAGAGATTTGTTCAATAGCCGGTTGGTGGTGATGTATTCCGTGTATGAATCTTAAGGTATCGTTTCTTTTACAATGTCCGCATCATAAGCAACAAACAGTGGGGATTCTATCTCCCTGCATTCTTGAAAAAAATGTCCGCATCATCAATTACTGTACATCGATCGTATCCCTATTCTTATGATTAAGTGAATTCCACAATTTTGTGCTGTCATGTTCCATTTTTCACCGACAAATATCGGCAACAGAGAATCTTGTTAGCAATACTGCACCATACTATGGGGAAATGATTAATCTCATCACTAGTTTCTTTCGGTTGCAGGTTTTGAGCTGCTGTTTTATTTCTTTGCTCCTAATGCAACAGAAATCTGGTGTCATATGCTTGGCCGATATGATCTGGCACAGGCTTGGTATGCCATTCAGTGAGAGTAATAAAATTTGCCTTTGTCCATGCAGATGTTCATAATGATGATTCTGCCACTGTACTGGGTATACCAATGGCAGTGATGGTGGAGCAGAACGAGTTATATGGCGGCATCGTGGATTCCCATGCCGACCAGGTCCACTGTGTAATAGAAGGTGAAGGCAATTTGTGTTCATCTCATCTCCTCCTGCTCTAGAGGACAATTAAGTTCTCTAAGGGAGGCATCGCTGATCACTGCGATGATTTTGTCTTGGGGGCATTTTCACGATTGCGTCCTACATGGCATCAAAGGTCCCTGCTTTGGATTCAGCTGGGTTCATGTCATGAAGTTAAACAAGGGCTTATGCTGCACTCCATTTTGCAATTTGTGCGCCGAGTTTCTGTGGCTTGGCCAGATATTCTCTCATTACGTGTGTTTTGTTGACATTTTGGATAGGTGGTAGATTGTCCGTAGATGCTCATAAGTCTGGTTCAGCATTTCACCCCATCCATTGTATTCTGGCTCTAAGGTGTTAATACTGATTCTGATGTATCTCCACAGCGACAAAATAATTAGAAAGCAGGGTCAATAATTTTATTTCCTGCTTGCCCTATACCATCATCTGGGGGAGATGGTTCCATAATTAGAAAGCAGGGTCAAAATCAAATGTTCTATGGCTCCATCATCTGGGGAGATGGTTGGCTAATTGCCTTTAGACTACTCACAGACTCACGGTGGGCAGTAACATAGTGGTAACATAAGTGTCACGTACGTAAAAATGATGATGTGACATGCAATTAAAGAAGAGAGACAAATTGAGTAACTAGCTATGTTATCATACCATCATATATTTTAAGGTAACATGTGTCTACAACCTAATTAATAAGGGCTCGCATGACACCATGCATATGTTACTACCCACTATGATAGTAACATAGTCTCGTAAAATTGTATGTTATTAGATAGTCCATGTTACTCTCCACTGTGACTAGTCTTAGGCAAGGCTTGATCAACCCGGGGCTAATCAATGGGCTAACCTCAGAACGAACATTGAAGATGTTGATCTGGAGGAGGGTTTGGAGAGGTTTTTCTAGACGTTGGATCCTTTGGATCAGTACATGAAGCTATCTCAGGGGGTTCTCATTTTCGGGTCATTTGGGTTGGTCATGGTAGCTGGTGCTCCTCAAAACAGGCTTTTCAACCCGCTTTATAAATAAATCCACACCAAACTAATACAATATGATGAGGTAAACCTCTTACAAAACAGATTAAAGAAAAAAAAGAAACACAAGAGGAGCCGCACCCCCAAAACACCCCTGAAACAACCAACTAGAGATGTAGCTATGCCTCCATGTGAAACCGCCGTCGATCCAGACCCACCAAGTTATCGCTGGAAAGGGCCGCCTGCCCTCTCGCTCCAGGTCGTGGAGCGCTGATTCCGCCAGCAGACAACAAGTACTGTGACGAGAGGCAACAAAGTCACGTGTAGAAGATAGGAGGTCGTCGATAGCACCCCACGCTAGGTCCAAAGTACGCCGAGAAAAGATCTGAGCATGTCCGCCGATGATAGTGTGGCAGGACTGGAAGAGCCCGAAGCTCCACGACGACACCCCCCAGGAGGGTGACGACATCACGAGCCGCAATCACCATTATTTGGGTTGCTCATGGTAGCTGGTGCTTGATTGACTCCATTCTAGCCAACAAATTGCAAAGAAAGAGGGACCTTTCAACGTACCTGCTTGATGTATGGGGAGCTATAAGACGAGTCACATATCTTTTTCACATGTTCGATGGCTAAATTTGCTCTAAGCTTGATTCAGGGAACAGCTTGAGTGTTCTTGCAACCCCTCAAACTTTGCACACTTTTCCATCTTAGGCTGGTTCTGCGGTTAGCCATGTAGATTACTCGGGACGTTCTTCATAGCTCAATGCTGGGCTTTAGGAAAAATAACTAGATTGAAGACAAAGTATTTAAAACATTATATTTATTTTGTATACAAAATTATGATATTTATTTAGAGGGCTAGAGACTAGAACCCATAGCTAGCCATTGCATACTCGGTTGTGTTTAGTTTTGTCCCGGAGGCGGATCATGTTATTTTTTTTTGTCTCGTTAAAACTATCATATAATTAAGCATGCACGCCGCCTCATTAAAACCTTTCAGCCCCCTTACCCCAGTAAGGAAAAAGAGTGCGTCTGAAACTTGCATCTTTTTAAACCACAATTATATCGTTTATGATGGTGTTTAACAAGAAGCTAGGGGATCATCGTCCGAATTATAAGAGATTTTATCTAAATAACACACTCTAGCTAACTCATGGGCAACTTTGTTTGCTTCCACTTAACAATGACTAAAAGTATATAACACTACTAATAGAAGTTGCAGCATCAACACAATCAACATAGATGGCAGCCGCCTCCATCCACCAAGTGTTTTCACCTGTGTAGGCTTGGACAGTTTCTAAAAAACCTGATTCAGCAATTACAGAATTGCATCTCAATTTAACCGCCAGATGTTAATTAATTTGTAGATGTTGGTGCAACAAGCACGTTTGACTAAGTTGTATGCCGGCAACATGTTTGAGGTTATTATGATCCATTTAAATTTATTATTAAAATCAAGTGTGATGTTTATGTTTTTTTAATGTTATAAAATAAAGTGAAAAAAAAACACCAGAGAAAACATATTTGGAGACATACCTAGGTTTGAACCGAATTAGGGATATTATAACAGCATCAAAAACAAGCTCTCTCAGGCTATCACCATTTTCAACCGTCTGATTACTTTCCTTATTCAATCAAGACCGTTCATTTTCTCTCAACCCAAAATCCCTAGGGGATGCTGCTCCCGGCGTCAAATCGGCCCGCTGTGATTGATTTGGGCCCAACACGCGGAAACACACCGTCTCTCTTGCTGGATGTCCCCTTTCGCCTCCTCTTCCTCCTCCTCTCATTGTCGCTCTGTCTCTCAGGCTCTCAGCGCCTCCTGAGAACCCATGGTGTTCTTCTTCAAGGTATGGTTCCCTAGAACCCAAACCAAAGCTTCGATTTTCCCTGTCTCTCCGCTGAAACGGCCTGGATCTTTGTTGTTCCAGGATCTAAGTGTAGTTAGTACACATGGTGACATGGATAGGCAGATCCCTAGATTAAGGAGGGGTTCGAAGGGCCCTTCTTGGTATCTTTAACGGTGTATCTTCTTCTAAAAGGACCAGCAGGCGTACGAGCTATTCTCCCACGTTGGTGAGATACAAGCGACAACTCGCCCCACCGAGCAGCAAGCGAGCTGATTCAGATCGAGAAAAAAGGCAACAAAGGAGGAACGATGCGGCAGGGTAGGAGAAGAGACGATTTGGCAAGCAAGGGCGTCCACTACCCCATTGTCGCCGTCCACCCTCCACACGGGACGCCCGCCTCTTTCCCTTGACCTCGAGCGGCGGCCCCTACCGTGATTAGCCAGTTTGTGAAAGAGCATTTTCCCTTATGTGTGATTTTGGTAATTATATGACAATCTCTATGGACTAATGTTTGCATTGAGATATCTTTATAGATCGTGTCCATGGGAATAATGGATTTCATGTGTTGGACTCTATAAGCTTATTTGATGACCAAGATTCTATTCAAGGATGTCTATGATGGATGGTCATGGGTTGAGTTGAGCATATTGCAAGTATGTCTTGAAGTATTCAAGACATCATATTAGGGAAGAAATGTTGAAAGATATAAGTTTGATCAAGATGTTGATCAACACACAAAGCTACAAGATGTACCAAGAGGGATCTTGTATCTCTTGGGATGGTAAACACTTGTCCGTATAGCTTTGTGAACTAGCTCATGATATATGTGTGTGTGGTTTCTTTATATGAGGTTAGGTATCTTCCCATGAGGTTGCAACAAATGAAGATTTCTTATAGCTCATGGAGGATGACGTCATGTGGTGATCGTCATCGAGGTTGAGATGTGCAAGACCAAGAGAAGCTTCTTGAATATCTCCTATGCTTGGAGCTTGCTATGGATACATGAAGACGCGTAATCAAGAAAGATGAACCACTTGAAGAGATCAAGATAGTCATCATCTAACTTAAGTGGAATGCTCAAGGCAAAGGTATGATCTTGATAGGGCTATATGATAGATAGGCGTACTATCATGAGGAGCTCTCAAGTTAGTAACTTGATCGCATCGTTGTGGAGAGTTCAAACTTTTGCATACTTGGCATATCATATTTCTTGGTTCTTATTTGGCTTTTATCCTTATGAGGATTAGAGTTTGGTTCATCTCCATGTCAAGCTCTAATTCATCGAAAATGGATTTACTTTGGAAAACATGTTGCGTCTTTTATGTTAGAGGTTTTACCGGTTGTTCTATTATCTAGAGATCTTATATTTTTCATTTAATTTTAACCTCACTTGATGGACTATGATGTTTCTCTGCACGATCTTATAGAGCTCTTCGTGGTGATTCCAACGAGCCAAAAACATCGAAAACAGAGTTCGTATGGTCAAGATATCATCGTTTTCGTGTTGACGTTTCTGCCAGGGGCGGAAATTCCGGCCCTAGGCCGGAAGTTCCGGTTAAGATTCCGCCCAAACTTCCGGTTTGACCAGAGAACACTTCCCGGGCGCGTTTTGGGGTGTCCGGATCCGGCCCGAGTGGGAAAAACTGCCCCCAACGGGCAGATTTGTTGGGAATCTATTTAAGGGGTCATCTTCCCCAATGGTTTCCAAGTTTTGGTGCTCTCTCTCCTCCTCCATTGTTGACTTCCAAAGCTTTGAGATCTTTCAATCACTTCAATGATTCTTGCTATTTCTTGAGGAAAAAGAGAGAGGAGATCTAGATCCACATTTCCACCAATCCATCTCTCCTCTAAGTGAGGGGAACCTAGTGGGTCTAGATCTTGGAGTTCCTTTGTGATTCTTCTCCTTTGTTCTTCCTCTCTTCTCCCCCCATAAGCATTAGTTTCATTTGGTGGGATTTGGTAGTGAAGGATTTGAATCCTTTGTGGTTTTCTTTGTTCTTCCTCTCTTATTCCCCCATAAGCATTTGTTGCTTTGTTGGAATTTGAGAGTGAAGGACTTGAGCACTTTGTGTGCTCTTGCCATTGCATTTGCATCGGTTTGAGCCCTCCACGAGGATTCGTGGTGGTGATACTTGTGAGCTTGTTACTCTTGGGTCCTTAGACCCTAGACGCCTTTTGTGGCCGGCCTTTTGTGGCCAAGACCTTTTGTGGTCATCTTGAGAGCCTCCAATTAAGTTGTGGGTGTGTGCCTCAAGACTTGGGAGTCCGCAATTAAGTTGTGGGTGTGTGCCTCAAGAGTGTTGTACGGGATTCGATCTACGCCCCAAAGGAGATCAATAGTGGAAGGTGAACTCGCAACCTTTTGTGGTTGAGTTCATCAGGAGAAGAAGGTGAGCCTTTGTGGCGTTTCGGCTAACCTGTTGTGGTTGCGCACACCTCTCTAAACGAGACGTACACCTTTGGGTGGAACTCGGGAATACATCCTCGTCTCAGTGTGCCTCGGTTATTTCTATATCCGAGCTCTTTACTTATGCACTTTACATTGTGATAGCCTTCGTGCTTGAAGTTATCTATCTTGCTATCACCTTGTTACTTGTATTGCTTAGCATAAGTTGTTGGTGCACATAGGTGAGCCTAGTTTATTTATCTAGGTTGTATACTTGTTAAAGTAAACCTCTAGTTTTATTCCGCCTTTATCAAGCATACCGGAATATCCGGGTCTTTCTTGGACCGGATAATCCGGCTTCTCGAAAAAGTTTTAAATCGCCTATTCACCCCCCTACTCTAGACGACGTCTATCCGTTCAGTTTGCCCGGTCGCGGCGCAAGATGCAGCGTCCCTGGGCGCGCTGCCACCAAGATGGATGCAACCCTTCTCCGCTCCCCAACCGCCATATCCTACGTATGTATTCCACAACAGGTTGTTTTCTATTTTCTATGTGTCTATATCATCTATGAACAACAAATGGCTTACAGGATTAGTGTTGATAACCCTATGGTTTTTATTTTCTTATGGACCATGTTAGGTATGGACTGTGATGTAAAGATTCATTGACCGCCAAGGGAAAGGACTCCACTGCGGTGTCTTTTCCAGGATCACTAGACACCTCAGCCATGCTATACCGTCCACTAGGCCTGGTCCGATGCTGTGAAATGCAGCTCCCTTGTGTGCAAGGATATATTAGACAACAAGTTCAAAGGGTAGGTACTGAAGCCTAAACTTTACTCGCTTTTTGGATGGTATGGACGTTTAGCATTGTCTGGTTGCTACATCTGTTGGATGCAATGAGCGACAAATTGGAATGTGTTATGAAATTATTTACCTATAGACTAATCTGATCAAAGAGAACACCCAGAGTTACACCAGCCTGATTTCCGCTATGCTCAACGGCCACCTTTTCAAGCGCCGAGGAGCTATATCAGGAGGCGTGATTACTGCGCTATCTCAAAGCATGTCATTCATATTATCCATGTATGAATGCAATTTTATTGTTGCCAAGTTAAGAGATGCTGCTGGATCAGCCTAAATGGAGATCAGCCTGGAAGGTTAGTGCACTATATTTTCAGTTCCTCGCTACCTTAGGATTTTTCCTTGCTAAATCGACTATCAGGGATTCATGACTCATGAGACATGATCCATAAGTCAGCTGGAACTTGGTAGTGTTCTCTTTATTTGTTTGAATAGCTGACGTGTTGTGTCTATTATACTTTTAGAGGTTTCAGCAACAATATTGCTCTAACCAATGAATGAAACCCAATGGAGGAATCTAGTAATTTTATTAGTCTACTGTACACCTATTTTGTAGTTAGATATATCAATTTCTACTTTGGGCTAGACATAATTAAATGGCATGTTAACATTGAAAGCATGTCCACTTCTGAAGTTAAAAAGACAAGATCAAAGCTAAGGAGCAACTATTCTGAATACATATCTCCACAAGATGTTAAAGTTCATGGAACCTTCAAGGACACATGTTGACTTCTCTGCGTTAGTAGAGTGAGTTGTTGAGAATTGAAACATGAAGGAATTGAAGTATATCCACCTGTAATTAAAGCTCCATTGGAAGGGTAAGATCAGAAGATAAAAACTCTTAACTTACAAATAATGCAGGCTGGATTTAAAATGAAAGGAAGTGAAGCCTATTAACTAAGAGTTTGTCAGTCAAATCCTTTGGCTAAATGGAGCTAGGTGGAAGGAGAAAGTTATGCATATCATCGTGGAAAAAATGTGTTATCTATCTCTCAGATTCAAGGGACACGATTGTCCTTCTATGCACATGGTAAGTCTCTAATCTATAAAACGAGTAGTTTATGTGCGACATAGTCCACGGTTGGAGCTACATAAATTTAACTTTGACATGCATTTCAGTTTAGTTGGTCTAGAAAAGTAAACCTGAAGTTTTAATGATAGCTAGCCATTTCCACATCTATGAGCTATTTGTGTTAACTAACCGTCTAAGAAACCAGACGACCGGGTGCCCCATCTGTTGTCAGCCCATAGAGCGGCTGTTGAAGATAAAAATTCAACGAAAAAAATCGAAGGAGAAACTCTAGCAGACATGCTGCCTCTCATCTTCGCCTCTACAAAAAGAAGAGATGTAGCATAGAACATTATGTACTTAGAGATTGCGGCCTTCATGTCTTCTTTCCCTGTATTACACTAACTTCTTCCTAACAATCTATTTACCTAATGAACGGGTGCGGCAACCCCACCCCGCCGTGTTTGATTCCTACTCGGGTAAAACCTAGGCACGCCTCCTACGCCGCCACCAACGAGCAATCCTTCTTCCATGTTTCCAAAACTTCCTGTCTCGTTCAAGATAACTTGGCCCGGTGCTGCCGTCGCTGATCCGGGCTCGACTTCACGGGACGGCACCCACCATGATTAGCCAGTTCGTCGTCTGGCGGCAACGGAGCTAGATCCGGCGTCCCCAGGTGCGCTGCCGACAATGACCGACACCCTTCCGCACTCCTTAATTGATGGTTTTGATTCCATCTATGTTCCGCAGGTTTTTCCACTTCGTCTACATCTCCTACAAATAACAGATATCCATGATTAGTGCTTTTTGTGTTGCTGATAACTTTATGGCTTTGATTTTCTTCGGACGTTAGCTAATAACTATGGATTATGATGTGCAGGTTCATCCGCCTCCAAGTGATGGACTGATGGTTACCCGTAAAATTTAGCAGAGTGTGACAAAAGAGAACACTTTTTTTTCTAGAATTGTAAGCCTGATCAATTCACCTTCTTTTAGTGTAAGCGTATCTATTTGTGTACTCCTGTTGACCGTGGCTTTGATATCAACGTAATTGATTGGTCTACAAGAAATACATATAAGGAAAGAATTTAGAGAGTGGTGCCACAGTAGGACATGACATATGCTAGGAAGCTCTACTGCAATTTGTATGCCAAATAGACCCTTTCAAGTATTTGCAACTACACTGCCTAAATAGGATATCTTATTCAAAATAATAATAATTGAATATGAGCCTTCACCATCAAAAGTTCTTTATTTTGCAGAAGTATTATACAAGCACAAGATTAGGACATATGTGCAACAACTGGAAATCTATTGGAAGATTGGTAATATCACTTACTTCCAAAGATTATGAACATTATAACTGAGCCACATTGGAGGCATCTCACGACACCTCACGTTTCAGACTTTTTACCGTATGATCTCTTTAAAAAAACAAAATGGGTCAAATGTTTGTAAGGGAATAACTGAGTTAAATTAGAGGCATCTCACATCACATCACCTTTTATTCATCCTATCTTATCAAATTGGACTTATATGGTGCATTCGGCCCCGTTTAGTGTTGAAATCCACGGAAGATCACTGCTCTGCGCTGGACGAGAACGAGGGAGCGATTTCAGTACTGGGAAGACATGAAGCAAGTGACCCATCAGAGTAACAACAGAGAGTTGGATCAGATTGTATTGTCCTGAAAAAAATGGGTCAAAATTATTGGGCATACCTACGCTTCACGTAAGACTAATCTACATTTCATTTCCATATGCTCTAATACACAAAGGCAAAATCCATCCACATATCATATAAATACAATGTAGCATATAAGTTATGGCTCTAAATTCATTATCGTTTTCAAATTATTTCATAAATAATCTAATTTCTTATAAATATATATTTATAATGCGCGCGTATACATAATCTAGTTAGGATTAGAATCGCATCGAATACGAGGAGGAAACAGTCTCCCCTATACGTCTTCCTTCCAGACAACGAAGTAACAAAACTGCGGCGGAAATCCAGGAAAAAACTTCACCTTTCCTCCTTGTGCAGTCTCCGGTCCGGTGTGCCGTTTACGCTCCCCTGGGCATCTCCGGCTACCCTTCTTCCCCTCCCCCTCCCGCTCCTGCTCCTCCTCCCTCAAGGACAGCGGCTCGCCGGCGGCATGAGCCGCACATCGCCGTGCCCGACGGCAAGCTACCAAGGAGGTCTCTCTTCTCCCTCTCTCGTTTACTGCCCCCGTCCCCCCAGATCGCTACTGTGCCTTTTTACAGATTGTGTTGTTGTTGAGGGAATGCCTTTTTACGGATGGATGGATTGCTGACGCACCCAAACCCGAGCTTTTTTTAGGGCTGCAATAGATGATTTGCTTGAGGGGATTTGATGCCGGCGGCGGCCGGCGTCTTTATGAATTGCTACTTCACTAACAGTGTATTATAGTACAAAGCTTCAGTTTTTTCGAACAAAAGTGGGGTGGGGGGGGGGGGGGGGGGGGGGGGGTTAGTGGTGGGAACTGAAGTCGACTGCCGAACTGTCACTAGCCTGAATACATACATCACTTTGATGGTTCTGAACTGAAATTACATCACTTTGATGGTTCTGAACTGAAAATACTGTACATTACTCTTCCGTTTTCCAGGAGAATACCGCGACGACAAGAAGAGGAGGTTACCCCAAGGACACACCGGAGAATTAAGTAGCACGTTACTGCTGGATGGAGAACTGGAAGACTTGCTCACATCGTTAACGGTCGATGACATCTTTGCTGACGGACATTCAGGTTTGGACTTTCACTTGACACGGTGATTCCCGTCGCTAGGAATTTAGTAATACATAAATTCAATTTTATGACATACATGGTCTGTCGGTGCCCCATCTTTGACTTCGCTGTCGATGGTGCTCTGGTCAGATTTTGTATGATTAAGCTTGATTGGTACCCTTGCGATGCTCTGTATGCGAATTCTAGATATATACCGCCTTTAGGAGTCACAAAGTTGATGTAGTTATGCTGTGTACCCTTCGATGTTCGAATGAGAAATCTTTATCGTATTGTTTTCAGGTGATTGTCGCAAGGATAGGAAGAGGAAATCAAACCAAGATAACGCCGGAGATTCAGTTAACCGATCATCGGATGATCTTTTGGAAAGCATGTTGTCGTCCCTTCTGATCAAAGATGCTGCAGCGACTAGCTCTGCTTCCATGAGATCGGGGAAACATGTCTCTGTTCTTGTACTTGATGACAGTATTTTTTCTCAAGGCGATTCAGATTGCACCACTTCCACTAATTGCATTGCTCCAGACTCCACGAGTTTTAGGTCGGAGGAATTCA
Organism: Poa annua; assembly: GCA_026929855.1. Lineage (NCBI taxonomy): Eukaryota > Viridiplantae > Streptophyta > Magnoliopsida > Poales > Poaceae > Poa > Poa annua. The sequence continues at coordinate 16,750,036 of CM049427.1, forward strand.
TTGATAGAGTAAATAACTTGTTGCTGCGCCATCAGGGAACTGGTGTTCAATTGTTTGAGGTTCGTTTTGGTCTGAACTCCACTCATGCTGCCCACCTTGACAAATGGCTCCAGTTTGCGTCAGATTCAGGTGCACAATGTGTGATAATTAACTTGCGTAAGAATGGAGCATCGTGTTCAGAGCCTTCTGTGATTTCAAGTCGATATAAATTCCCCTTGCAATGTTTTGGTGGTGGACAACGATCCTCAGTACGGAAGCTACGCCTGACAAATTGCATATTCAGGCCACCTCTGCACTGCAGTGGCTTTTCCTCTCTCGTTCGCCTTTTTCTAAAGCATGTCACGATAGCTGATTCTGATATACAGAACATTTGCTCTTCCTGCACCATTCTCCGCATTTTGAGGTTGGGACGATGCGATGATTTGGTTAATTTAACGATTTCCCATGAAGTACTGATATATTTGGATATATTCCGTTGCAAGAAGTTGGTGAGCATTGAGATTGATGCCACCAGCCTAGGCTTCTTTGAGTATGATGGACATGAGGTACACATCAATTGTGCAAGTGCTCCTAATATGAGGCAAATGGTAACTAAGTTTCAGAATACAAATTGTTCTCTCCCAAAGAATTTAAATGCCATGGAATTGATCAAGAAAGTCACCTTGACGTTTCTTTCACCATCGGAGGTACATTAACATGGTTCAGATATATGTTTTTGTTTCTCTATCTGCAATTGTTCTTTAATCACTCAAGTAGCAGCTTTTAAGTGTCGTAGTAATCAATTACCATAACAGTTTCTTCTGCTCTTCTGCAGGATTACAGGTTTATAATATACTTGAAGAAATTCAGTTTTTTACAGTTCGTCAACTTGTTTATTTTGCCATCTTGGAATAATGTTGTTGCAGTAACTTATCTTCTTAAAGCAACTCCATATCTCAAAAGACTTCGCCTAGAAGTATGTCTTAAATTATGTCCATTTCTTTTTATTCTTGTGAGAAAAAATTGAATGATGTTTTTTATGGCAGATATTCGATGAATTCTCTTGTTACTCCTTCATTTATACAATGCTACTGCCTTACAGAATTAAGATGGATGAAACTATGTCATACAACATGCTTGTAATAACACATCAAATACTAGCATTTATTATTTTGTTTCCCTTGTTAATATACATCTCTTAGTTGTGGACTTGTGGGGTAGTTGTTTCTGTAAATAACCTGTGTTTCGTTTCCAAGTCCTGAGTTGAAATCATCTAAATACAAACTATATGGTACAGTACCACTTATGACCCTGAATGATGAGAGAAGAATTTACCTCCAATGACATCAAAACATTTATATAAAGCCATGCATGCAACTCGTCAAATTTGAAGAGTGTTGTGTTTGTAGGCTTATGCATGACAGCATGACAAGGATTCATGTGTCAAATTTCCTACACATAACCTATAACTGAGGATCAAACTAACGTCTTAGTGTTTTGTTAAGGGCATTTCAGTTCCTCGCAGATTGAATCATTCACTTGTTTCTGAGGACCTGTAGTGTTTTTGTCAAATTGCATGCAGCCAGAACATTGTAGAAGTTTTTAAATATCTGGATCTGTTGCATCAGGATATCATGAACTCATTACAGTTGGGTCTTCCTTGTATGCAGGCATGCAGCAAAGAACACCATTATCTGGAGAATTTCCGGGTTAAATGGCCCGAGGGTATCTCTCTTGACAAGCTCCGTAGCATTACTGTAGGCGGTTTTGCTGCCCAAGCCCCGCTGATCGAGCTCTTGGTATGCCTGATGCGTGTGGCCTCTCGCCTGAAGTATCTCCAGATCGACCCGCATCATCATCTTTGTAAAGGAATGGGTAAATGGGTCAGGGAGGATGTTGGTGACAAGGCAGCGAGGGATGCTGCGAGGAATGCTGCAATGGCAACCATTGCCCCTAAAGTCCCACCGACTGCGAAGCTTGTTATCAAATGATTCGAGTGCGAGGGTGTCTTAGGATGTCATAATTGGCAGAGGGCTTCAGGATGATGATTTTTCGTGTTCATTGCATATTGTTGGCCTGGCTAGTGTCATAGGCCGGCAATGGGAGGGTGTATTTCAGGGATTATCTGGCTAGAGTCCATGCCATTGTAGGCTTAGAAAGGCCTGTTTGTATTCAGATTGACTGACTGACTGACACATTCTCGCAGTAGCAGGTCCTCTGTAGTCTATAGGGACTGACTAGACTGACACATTCTTCAGATTACTCACGATTGGGACTGACAAATTCTTGCAGTAACTTTCGCGCGTGAGTAATCTGAAGTATGGAGGCAGACCGGCAGTGTTTTTAGCTAATGGCTTAGTTAGAACTTAGTAGAAGACAGAGAGAGACAGAAAAACAAGGTGTATGTCTAATTTCAACCAAGTGATGAGCTGTTGAAGATGAAAACTAGTACATATTTCACCTTTGTATGAGATTTTTTTATCTTATTTACGCCTTTTCTAATTTAATTTTTGATCGCTGCATAATCTTAGAAATGGCCTTTGCACATCAGCATCCACGCGTGAGTAATCTGAAGAATGGGGGCCGACCAGCAGTGTTTCTTGCTAAAGTTATTCGGGAGAGAGAGAGAGAGAGAATCACGCCTCTGATATTATCTTTGTCATCTATCAAAAAAATTATCCTCTTTAAGAGCAGGCACAAGATTATCACGAGTAGGATCCACATTATTATTACCAGTGAGCGATGTAAATAAAAAACCAGCAAAATTTGGTACCCTGATAATTTTCAAATATCCTTGTGAGTGAACAATTCAAGATAACATCAATATGATCTTTCTCTACGTCTGACAATCTCTAGATTCATTGTAAGAATTAACAGATAACAAGTGCAAGGATAGATCAGAAGACATTCATGATCTCTACTATATAATATGATGATTTCTATCTCTACTATATAATACGGCTTGGGGTCATGATACGTCGCGGCGTTTTTTGATTTAGTCATCCGATTATTTGTAAAACAACCCACCGTCCAATATTATGAGGCCGAAACATTATTTTAATCAGAACCTATGCTTTATTGTAAATTATCTGGAAGTCCTCCTACTGCTTTCTTCCCGAGCGACCACATGGAGCTCCTCGATCCAAATCAAGTCAGCCCCCATGGCTTAGAGGTAGGGTTCTGGCCACGAGCCGAGACGGCGCGCTACGGCCTCCTTGGCCAGCTGCTCCATGTTGGCGCCTTCCAGGTGCTTCAACGCACCTATTGAAGGGGATCGTGTGCAGAAAACAAAAATTTTCCTATCAACGATATCCTAAAAGCATGTCAAGATCTATTCTATGCAGATATAGTAGTACGAACGGAGATCGAAATACGTACCCTTGCAGACCGAAAGCGGGGATTACGTTTCCGCACAAACGTTGTCGATGAAGACCGACGAAGCCGACCTCAAGGTCGTGTAGAGGAAGCAGACCTCCGAGTACCGCTAGCGCAGCACCTCGCAGGGCGTCACACACGTACGGTGGAGACGACGGCCTCCGAAGCTCCAGTCCAGGACGAGCAGCGGAAGACTTGGACCGGAACACCAGCAGCGCGGCAGCGGGCTATGGTGGAAGAGATCCCCCTCCTCAGCTCGACGCGGCTCTGACTTGGGAACCACGAGATCGAGAGAGAAACCGGGAATTAATTGGTGAATTAAAAGGCCAGGGGTGCCCCTTCTTATATAGGCTCCCAGGGGGGAGCCAACTTGCTAACCAGGCAATGTGGGACTAACCCCCACATGCCTGGTGCGGCATTTGAGATTCCCCCCTTCTTGGGCCTTCTTTCGACCAGAAGGCCCATTTAGGGAAATCAGGCTAAATAAATTCGAAAATAAATATATAAAATCATATTTGCATATTAATTACACTAATTAATATCAAACATAATATATATAATTTTTCCTAGCTCAAAAAACTCTTTCGTCTCTACCCGATCTCCATCAGACCCCTCCCGGGACGCTCCCGGTGATCTCTTTCGTTTCCGATTGTCTTGTCGAAACCCCTTAAGTGTGTTACCCTAGCGGTTCGATATAATAACAGGTATGACCAAGATTCCTCTATGATCAACGAATAACTCGTAGGCCTGGACCCCATGAATTAATCCCTGTGATATAACGAATGACTTTCATCTATCAAATCTGAACGCAAAATCTTAAATCTTTTGCCATAGCGATACTTAGCACGTCCGAGCGTCGTTCCATAGATATCTCCATACCTAATCCCGACCTCGTTACCGACGACGCTACCTTCTACTCGTTCATGATCTCATGTCTCCGTGACCTAGTCACATGCTTGCAAGCTCATTAGACATGATCTCACCGAGTGGGCCCGAGAGTATCTATCCTGCTATGCGGACTGGCAAATCCCACTCTTGACCCCTCGTCTCAACTACTCCTTTCCGATACCCAAAAGTATCACCGTTATTGTCATACTAAATAAGATACGACGTTTGGTGCGATCAAAGTATCTTCCAGGAATAACAATAAGAGTTGATCTCACGGTCAAAGGCGTAACCACTACGTTCTCCAAAACTGGGTATGTCCATCACATCGTTCTCCAACGATATGACTCCCATTGCCGACCGGCGCCATGCCCATGACCGGGAAACCTCGATCATCAATCGCGCAACGAAACTAGTCTTGGTAGAGGCTACTAGGGACCTGGTTGTTTACGTATCACACCCGCATTAATGTTTCCGCTTAATACGGTTCTAGCATGACACAAAAAACCTATTATGAACAAACGAGATATGATAAAGAATACACTTTATTAATTGCCTCTAGGGCGTATCTACTTCAGTCTCCCACTTGCACTAGAGTACAACTTAATCTAGATTACAACTTGGTAAAAGCTTAACACCCATAGCTAACTGGTGCTTTTCATGCTTATCAAGCGGAAGAGGCTTCGTCAGCGGATCTGGCACATTCAGATCCGTATGAACTTTGCAAATCTTCACATCGCCTCCTTGTACGTACGGACGTATCACATGGAAGCGTCGGAGAATGTGTTTGGCGGTGGAGTGAGACCTCGGCTCCTTGGCGTTCGCAATGACACCCGTATTGTCGCAGAAGAGGATCACGGGGTCTTGCACGCTCGGGAACACTCCAAGTTCGATGACGGACTTCCTCAGCCACACAGCTTCATTCGCGGCTTCGCAAGCAGCGATATACTCCGACTCCATTGTAGATTGTGCGACTATGGGTTGCTTCCCACTTCTCCAGCACACGGCGCCTCCATTCACCTTGAACACGTAACCTGTCTGTGACTTACAGTCATCGGGGTCTGAGCAGAAACTTGCCTCTACGTAACCCGTTACGCCAAGTTCTTCATCGCAGCCACCATACACAAGGAACATTTCCTTTGTCTTATTGAGATACTTAAGAATGCTCTTAACAACTATCCAATGCGGCATTCCAGGATTACTCTGGAACCGGCTTGTCAAACTTAGAGCTAATGCCACATCCGGTCTAGTACTCAACATTGCATACATGATCGATCCTATGGCTGAAGCATAAGGATGTTTCGTCATTTCGGCCTTTCCCAGTTCCGTCACCGGACACTGTGCCTTCCGCAATATCTTATTCTTGATAACCGGCAGAGAACCCTTCTTTGCCTTCTCCATACGGAAACGCTTCAGTATTTTATCAAGATAAGTACTCTGACTCAGTGCTAATAGGCGCCTTGATCTATCACGATAGATTTTTATGCCTAAAACATACGCAGCTTCTCCTAAGTCCTTCATCGAAAATTTACTGTTTAAATATTCCTTCACGCTATTCAGAAGTTTCACATTATTCCCAATCAGCAATATGTCGTCAACATACAGTGCTAAGAACACAACCGAGCTCCCACTCATTTTCTTGTAAATGCAGGTCTCTTCCACATTTTGGATAAATCCAAAACCTTTGATTACCTCATCAAAGCGAAGATTCCAGCTCCGAGATGCCTGCTTCAATCCATAGATGGATTGCTGAAGCTTGCACACCTTGTCAGCATTTCCTGGATCGTCAAAACCTTCCGGCTATACCATGTACAACTCTTCCTCAATGTTTCCATTTAGGAAGGCCGTTTTGACGTCCATCTGCCAGATTTCATAATCATAATAGGCAGCTACCGCTAACAAAATCCGAATAGACTTAAGCATCGCTACCGGTGAAAAAGTTTCATCGTAGTCAATTCCATGAACTTGTCGGAAACCCTTTGCGACAAGCCGAGCTTTATAGACGGTCACATTACCATCAGCATCAGTCTTCTTCTTAAAGATCCATTTATTCTCGACGGCCTTGCGCCCTTCGGGAATATGCATCAAAGTCCACACTTTGTTATCATACATGGATCCTATTTCGGATTTCATGGCTTCAAGCCATTTCTCGGACTCTAGACTCGCCATCGCCTCCTTGTAGTTCGTAGGTTCGTCTTGTTCAACTAACATGACGGTGCAAACCATGTTGCCATACCATTCTGGTGCGATCCGAGATCTACCAGACCTACGAGGTAGAACACCTTCCTCGACAGTTTCTCCCACTCCTTCCACGGAGGACGTTTCCGGAATTGCTTCCGTTGCGCCACTCGGAATCTCGAGTTCAGGATCAACGATTTCATCGAGGTCTACCTTCCTCCCACTTACTCCTTTCGCGAGAAACTCCTTCTCTAGAAAGGTACCGGTCTTCGCGACAAAATTTTTGCCCTCACCTTGGTTGTAGAAGGTGTACCCAACGGTTTCCCGCGGATATCCTACAAAGACGACTTTCTCCGACTTCGGTTCGAGTTTGTCGGGCTGTAGTTTCTTAACGTACGCCTCACAACCCCAAACCTTCAGAAACGATAACTTAGGCTTTTGGCCATACCATAATTCATACGGTGTCGTTTCAACGGACTTGGACGGAGCCCTATTTAAAATGAATGCGGCTGTTTCTAACGCATAACCCCAGAAGGACACTGGCAGATCGGTAAGAGACATCATAGATCGAACACTATCCAGTAGAGTACGATTACGTCGCTCGGACACGCCGTTACGCTGCGGTGTTCCGGCTGGCGTAAATTGGGGTACTATGCCACAACTCTTCAGATGTGTGCCAAACTCAAAACTCAAGTATTCTCCACCGCGATCGGATCGGAGATGCTTGATTTTCCTATTAAGCTGATTCTCAACTTCACTTTGGAATTCTTTGAACTTTTCAAACGTTTCAGACTTGTGTTTCATCAAATAGATATAACCGTATCTACTCAAGTCATCAGTGAAGGTGACGAAGTAACGATAACCATTGCGTGTCGAAACGCTCATCGGTCCACACACATCTGTATGTATGATCCCCAACAAATCCGACGCCCGTTCAACGAAACCTTTGAACGGTGTCTGGGTCATTTTTCCCATGAGGCATGGTTCACACGTATCGAGGGATCCGAAATCCAACGAGTCCAAAAGTCCATCGGAGTGGAGTTGCTTCATGCGCTTTACACCAATATGACCAAGACGGCAATGCCACAAATACATGGCGGTATCATCACTACACTTAATCCGTTTGGCTTCTATGTTATGGATGTGAGTACTACGATCGAGATTCAACAAGAATAAACCGTTATTCTCGGGAGCATCAACATAAAAGATATCATTCATATAAATAGCACAATTGCTTGACACTGATTTAAATGAATAACCGTCTTGTAACAGGCAAGACCCACTTATAATGTTTACACTCAAGGATGGCACAAAATAACACTTATTTAAAACCAAAACTAATCCCGATGGTAGATGCAGAGGGAGCGTGCCGACAGCCACCACGTCGACTCTCGATCCGTTGCCGGCGCGCATCGTCACCTCATCCTTCGCCAGCCGCCCTCTATTCCGTAACTCCTCCTGAGAGTTACATATATGAGCAACAGAACCAGTATCAAATACCCACGTGTTGCTCCGGGCGGATGTAAGGTACACATCTATAACATGTATAGCAAATATACCTTGCTCTTTGTCGACCGTCTTGCCAGACTTCCTTTCCTCCAGGTACTTGGGGCAGTTGCGCTTCCAGTGACCCTTCCCCTTGCATTAGAAACACTCCACGCTAGTTCTGGGACCAGACCTGTTAGTTCTGGGCTTGGCAGCCAACTTTGCCTCCCTCCTGGACTTCCAGCTCTGCTTTCCCTTGCCACCGGATTTCTTGAAATCACCGGTCTTGTTGACCATCAACAGCGTGTGCTCCTTCTTAATCTCTACCCCAGCAGTCTTGAGCATCACGAACACTTCACCCAGGGACTTAGCCATGCCCTGCATGTTGTAGTTCATGACGAAGCCTTTGTAGCTTGGCGGCAACGATTGCAACACCCTGTCAATCGCCAGCTCATCGGGAATCTTGCATTCCAGAGCATTCAGGCGTTGAACGTAGCCAGACATCTTGACTACATGCTCGCTCACACTGCTATGCTCTTCCATCTTGGCCGAGAAGAAAAGCTCAGAAGCCTCATATTTCTCAGCCTTAGCCTGCGGCGCGAAGACAGCCTTAAGATCCGAAATGATCTCTAAGGCGCTCATCTTCTCAAAGCGCTTCTGCAGGTCGGCTTCCATGGCGTAGAGCATGCCACTCTGGACAAAGGCAGAATCCTCCGATCGGGTCTGGAAGACCTTCTTCTCATCCTCAGAGGCATCATATGCGGGAGGGTCACCTATGGCGGCCTCAATGACGTAGGCCACCCTATGGGGAGTGAGGAGGATCCTCAGGTTGCGGAACCAGGCCATGAAGTTTTACCCATTGGTCTTAAGCTTTTCTTTCTCAAGGAACAGACCTAGGTTAAACGAGGGGCGAGACATCTACAATGGAATTTGCAACAACATAAGACTTTGTTCATAATAATTTTGAGTTATAGTATTTTAGACAATAACTAACAGAACTCCCACTTAAACGAACTTCCCTCCTGGTCGTTCAAGCGATTACACGACCCCCATCCATTGCACTACCCCTCATCATCAGAGCCGGCGGCACAACATCAAGAGTAGACAAAATCGTCCGCCACACCAATTTTGTGACTTGTGCTCGACCTTTCGGTCTTCCTGTTCCGAGGCCATATTTCTGAATATGCTAGGCTCGCCACCAAAGACCTCCACGCTGACGCTTGTGCAACATGGCTTACACCCACTTTATGCGAACGATGAGATGTCTGACACCCGATCATCACGGCCTGCCTCATAACGTAGAACTTTCTTGGTGGTGCGTGTTGGAGGGAGAACACTAGTGGTATTTTGAAGGGATCACCTTATATAGCTACCGCCGTATAACTAATGTATACTATACACACAATCACACAATATAAGGTGCACAGAAAACATCAAATGTAATGCAATGTGATATAGTCCATTGCGCCATGGTCTTCTTGGCGACCGCAGTTTATAAACAATTTAATAAACCTACCTTGACCATATCACATAGCCCCTGCAAAGTAAAGTTAGACGCTTCTACTTTATCTTTTGCATATTTTACGTGGCTTGGAGCTTTCGTAAATAGAACCGCTTCATACCTACGAATCTTATGACCACAACAACGATCCAATAATTGCATGTTTAAGCATCCCTTTCGGGCCCTCCATTGAAAATGCGAAGACCAACTAAAGAGAGAGAAACTGACACCCGCCAGCCACATATACGGTACAAGCCGTATGTCAGTAGTGGAACCAGTCTCGCGTAAGCGTACGCGTAAAGTCGGTCCGGGCCGCTTCATCAACTCAATGCCGCTGGAATACACAAGTGCACGCTAGAGGGTAGCAAATAACAGGAACGGTGCCCCCGTGCAGAGCAAGGGTTCTAACAGCGTACATCTATATCTACGATAGATCGGCTCTGATTCCACTGAAGTGATCGTGTGCAGAAAACAAAAAATTTCCTACCAACGATATCCTAAAAGCATGCCAAGATCTATTCTATGCAGATATAGTAGTACGAACGGAGATCGGAATACGTACCCTTGTAGACCGAAAGCGGGGATTACGTTCCCGCACAAACGTTGTCGATGAAGACCGACGAAGCCGACCTCAAGGTCGTGTAGAGGAAGCAGACCTCCGAGTACCGCTAGCGCAGCACCTCGCAGGGCGTCACACACGTACGGTGGAGACGACGGCCTCCGAAGCTCCAGTCCAGGACGAGCAGCGGAAGACTTGGACCGGAACACCAGCAGCGCGGCAGCGGGCTATGGTGGAAGAGATCCCCCTCCTCAGCTCGGCGCGGCTCCGACTTGGGAACCACGAGATCGAGAGAGAAATCGGGAATTAATTGGTGAATTAAAAAGCCAGGGGTGCCCCTTCTTATATAGGCTCCTAGGGGGGAGCCAACTTGCTAACCAGACAATGTGGGACTAACCCCCACATGCCTGGTGCGGCATTGGAGGGTACGCCGGCCCCCTAGTGGACCCTTGGCCCACTTGGGTCGGCCCCTCCTGGGCCCCACCGAATCCCCAAGGGGATTTCCCCCTTCTTGGGCCTTCTTTCGACTAGAAGGCCCATTTAGGGAAATCAGCCTAAATAAGTTCGAAAATAAATATATAAAATCATATTTGCATATTAATTACACTAATTAATATCAAATATAATATATATAATTTTTCCTAGCTCCGAAAACTCTTTCGTCGCTGCCCGATCTCTATCGGACCCCTCCCGGGACGCTCCCGGTGATCTCTTTCCTTTCCGGTTGTCTTGTCGAAACCCCTTAAGTGTGTTACCCTAGCGGTTCGATATAATAACATGTATGACCAAGACTCCTCTATGATCAATGACTAACTCGTAGGCCTGGACCCCATGAATTAATCCCTGTGATATAACGAATGACTTTCATCTATCAAACCTGAACGCAAAATGTTAAACCTTTTGCCATAGCGATACTTAGCACGTCCGAGTGTCGTTCTATAGATATCTCCATACCTAATCCCGACCTCGTTACCGACGACGCTACCTTCTACTCGTTCATGATCTCATGTCTCCGTGACCTAGTCACATGCTTGCAAACTCATTAGACATGATCTCATCGAGTGGGCCCGAGAGTATCTATCCTGCTATGCGGACTGGCAAATCCCGCTCTTGACCCCTCGTCTCAACTACTCCTTTCCGATACCCAAAAGTATCACCGTTATTGTCATACTAAATAAGATACGATGTTTGGTGCGATCAAAGTATCTTCCAGGAATAACAATAAGAGTTGATCTCACGGTCAAAGGCGTAACGACTACGTTCTCCAAAACTGGGTATGTCCATCACATCGTTCTCCAACGATATGACTCCCATTGCCGACCGGCGCCATGCCCCATGACCGGGAAACCTCGATCATCAATCGCGCAATGAAACTAGTCTTAGTAGAGGCTACTAGGGACCTAGTTGTTTACGTATCACACCCGCATTAATGTTTCCGCTTAATACGGTTCTAGCATGACACAAAAAACCTATTATGAACGAACGAGATATGATAAAGAATACACTTTATTAATTGCCTTTAGGGCATATCTCCTTCACCTATCACTCCTCCGCACAGACGGCGCCTCCACCTCCAACTCGTGGACCAACGCCGTGGTGGAAGGCGTGCCCAAAACAATGGTTGTGAGCGGCACCGTGATCCGAGCGAGTAAGCCGAAAAGGGGCACACAGGTGCACCCACATCGAAGTCCTGCTGTCTAGGGCCAAACTGCTTTGGCGCAACGATGTCCTTCCTGAGCAGCTGCCCATCCTCCTTCTCAGCAGCATGCTCACCCTGATCGGACAACAAGACGGAGCCCGGTGAGGCTCTCTCATGTGGCTCCTAAAGGACCTCCCCCACTGAACCCAACGTGGGCTGTCCGCGGTGACGCAAACTATGCCCAAATTTGGGCCACGTTGGGCTGGGTTTTTCCCGGCCCGGGTCATTTTCAGACATAAACAGATCACAGACATCCGTTTGCGTCAGACCGCTGGAAATGCCCTGACGACCAGGTTCGACTCAGGTTGTTTATGTTCAGATTGCAGTACTCATTGTTTCAATTGAATAGGAAACTCGAGGTTGTAGATGAAAACATCGAGCAACTTAGAGATACTTGGAAAGGTTAGTTGCTGGGTGACTAGACCTTAGTAGGACCTAGTGGCAGGTTTTGGTTCCAAGCAAAGCCGGTTGAAATAAAGAACTATGTGCATGTGCTCCATACACATTGATGGATAATGATGCGCTAATGCGTATACATTTATTTATCTGGAAATGCATACACAAACTTCAATCTGGTTTATTAGAAAGATCCTTTCCCGGCTGCAAATTTTTGAACAATAAGAGTCACATCTTCCTCCCACATTTCTTATTTGTGTATGTGCTGGTATTTTGATACAGATTTAAAGAGATTGTGACAGAACTTGAGTCTTCACTGATGATGGAGAAGCAACACAACGAAGCAACCAGAAGGGAACTCGATGAAGCACACTAGAGAATCGAAGAACTAAGAAAAAATCCTTTGTAATGCCGATGCATTCATTTTAGCTGGCTACATAGGTTTCTTGTCTTGTCCCACGATTAGCCTAAATAAAGGGCGCCAACGCTGCATGTGCTGATCTTGAATTCCCGCAACAACTGTCTCGGTGCTAGTTGGCAAAGACACTCAAGATATTGATTACACACGCTTATAAAGACCTAGTCTATGTATGCACCATGATATGGTAAAATTCCAAAACTTGTGTCATTGCAGCATCATGCCATCCAAGTATCCAACCATCCTCTAACATTCAACTCAAACAAATCCGACCTATGAGACAAAATTATTGTGATCTCAGTGCAAACCTCAAGCATATTCTTCTCACCAGTCCCCTAAACTGTATACTGCACCAGCCCGCTACCCCTCCCCCTACCATATTCTTCTCAACACTCACTCCTTTTTCCGAGACTCCACGTCAGCCCCACTCCCCAGCCATGGGACGCCCATCCACGTTGTTGTTTCTTGCGCTCCTAATCATCTTGGCTGCTGCAACGCAGAGGCGGAGCTACAACCAAGCCAGGGGGCTGCCCCCCCCCCCCCCCCCCCCCCCCCCCCCCCAAGCCCATGGGGTTGCCAGCTGCAGCAGGCTCAGTCAGATTTCGAAGCTGCACAAGGAGCTCTTAAAACTGAGGTAAGCTAGTACAATAGTACTCTGAGGAGTTTCAAGAGTGAGAAAACAAACAAAAAGTGGAAATTTGGTGTATCGGTGGACGCATTAGTACTCCTGCTGGCCGGAAAAGTCATTATGTGTTGCAAGTTCGTGAAGGCCGAGAAGAATATGGAATCCTAATTTCCGCGTACCGCGGAGATAACCTGGCTCCGCGTACACCCAGCTGGAGTGGATCAGCCCAGGTAAGTATGATCTGTTCTTTTCTTTCTTTTTTTTCTTTTTTTTCTTTTTATCTTGTTTCAGTTTCTTTTTCTTTTTACATTTTTCTTTTTTGTATTTTGTGGATATATTTAAAAACAATGTTTTAGAATAGAAAATATTCCGTTTTTTGAAAAATATTTGAAATATAAGGTTGTTCAGTTTTTGAAATATTTAAAATTTCAATATTTTTTTCATTTTAAAAATGTTCAAAATTAAAATGTTCAAACATAAAATTGTTTCAGACTAAAAGATTGTTCAGTTTTGAAAATGTTTAATTTGAAAATTCTTAAATTTTGAAACTAAAAATCGTTCAAAAATATTTTGCGTTCATAGACTTTTTATTTGCACTTTTAAAAAATTTGTTCAAAATTATTTTATTCACTTATAAAAAATTTGTTCAAAACTATTATATTTTCATTCAAATACCTATTTTATTCAATTTTCAACCATTCAAAAGTAATATTACGTTCAAACACTTTTTTCTGCGCACTTTTTAAAAATTGTTAAAAAATGATTCTTGTTCAAATACCCTCTCCGTTTTAAATTAGATGACTTCCATTTGTCAAAAAGAGCATGTATCTAGACTTGAACGGAGGGAGTACCTTCCGTGGTACACGTCAACTAGGCGCTCACGGGAAAAGGCCAAGGCTGCCGCACTCGTCGAGGTTGTAGGCATCGTAGCTGCAGTCTAAATGGGCCTAAGGCGCGCAATATAACTGGGCCTAACATGTCCGCTAATATTTGGAAATAACTGTGTAATTTTTATTTCCATTCTAGAATAAGAATCTATAGTACATGTATTGGCCAATATACTTCTCTACATGTGTGTAATGTCTAGTTCTGACTATTTAAGATTGCAATTTCTTTATTGTATTGTGAGCGGTCTCGATCAGACAGATCGAGTGCTCAGTCGCGGCGACCGCTCGATCCTGATGGACGACACGCTCCCCCGAGTAGTTTCGGGTGGGCAAAACATACCGTGCTCGTAGCACTTTTTTACCTGGACGAGGGGGTTGTGCAAATTTCGAGGAGTGTGTTGAAGAGAGAAAAAACCCCATTACCTTCCGCCTCTGCCCAAATCGACGCCGTGGAGCTCTCTCTGACGACCTGGTGGACGTCTGTCCCATCGCGCCATTGGCTGGAGAAGCCACCGAGGGGCCCTAAGCCGTGGATTTTTGGGAGGGAGCCTTATCCAGTTGCGGTGGTAGGGGATCAAAGTCCACAGAGGTGAGAGGAACTCCACCCCCTCATCTGCTTGCTCTTCGGCGATTCAGTTGGCTTCTCTCCCCTCGTGATGTCGATCAGAGAAGCAGCTGAAACCCCGCGGCTTCGATTTTAGGGGAGCGGCGTCGATTTGGAGGGAGCTTAGTTCATGAGAGAGGAGAAAAGAAAACAAGAAGAACATGTCGTTTCCAAATCTCTGGTTCTCAGCTTCACTGCTTCAGACTTGAGGCCTTGGTTTAATGGGCCATATGGGCTGCAAATTGTCAGAGTATTAAAGGGTAGTAGTAAAACTGTAATTTTGCCATGTCCCAGGTTGGCCCCCACGAAGCTCCACCTGTGTCCATATAGGCTCTCTCAGATTGAATAAAGTCTTGTTCCCATTATTTTCTCTTGCACTTTTGGCTACTGAACTGATATTCTCCGTGATGATTTCGTAGAGGACCTGATGAATTCCCGTAGAAATAGATAGAAATTGGATTCTTAAAGAAGAAGTAAGTACTTAAGGCGAAGCAAAAGCAATTAGGAAAAAACAGCTTTATACACGGATTAATAAGCTAGTCAAATAAAATGATATAAAAACATAATAAAAGCATGCAATATTGATATAATAATTGTCTGCATAAATAAAAAATTATGCGTACGATTTGGGACATATCATCTTTTCACGGCTAATTTTTTTATTTGTTGCTTTTACCCTTCCCATCCGGCGATCCCGTGCATGACCGTCAGGGAGAGAAGACCCTAGAAATCTCGTGCTGTGACGCACCAGGAGAGGATCAATAAGGTGTTTTGGAGCGTCTCTGTATGACTGCTCGCTTCCGTTCGACTATATCTTCGCAAACTGTACCATTCGTCAACTTACTCTTCACCACCATGGCAGTGACAATGTAGGTCCCGGATAACCGGTATGTGCTACTATTTTCTCTATTTACACATGCATTTGGATTTATACAAATATGTCAGGAATGTCTTGTTCCTCGGAAGTGGCCATTACTCAATGATTAATAAATCTAGTAAGGATTTGGTCGAACTTTTGAAAAAATAATGCGCAAGGACACAGTTAAAAAAAGTGACACGCCGTGTACCTTCCAAATCCGGCTGGACATATTGCCCTGATCCCTAATCACAAATCCTGAATTTCCTGATTCCAATCCCACATTTTTTGAACCCGACAATACGGAACGTTTTCTGGAGAAGCTGTTATGAAATCCCGATTTGTTTTCAAGAAATTCGGGAGTGTAGTGTTGAATTCCGAAATCCGGTATATCCCGAACAAAAAAGCCCAAAAGCCTAGGCAAAACACTTTTTCAGCCCCGTGGAAATCCATGTACCCTATATCGAGAATTTGTGACTAAGCTCGGTCAACCCGAGTTTCTCGTGCTGAAACCCATATACGCTGAGATCTGAACTTCGTGAAATTTCCTGATCCCGAATTTTTCGAATTGTTAGGAACCAATTTATTTCATATAAAATTGGGAGTCAATTTGTGAATCTAAACGCCACCCTGACTTCCAAGGAGTTTTACTCGTGTCCGGCCATCCACATCCAAAGGCAAGTAGCAAGTCCGAATATTACGAGGTAGTATAAAATTCGTCCTCCCACCGCGTCTCCTTTTCCGGTGCGTTTGTGCCGTAATCTCCAGAGCTTTTTCCCGTGTCGACCTCGACCTCGTCGGCGGCATGAGCAGCGCGTTACCGCCACGACCGCCGCCAAATTACCAAGGGCAACGAGGTATCTCTCCATCTCGATCTCGATTAGTGACTCCCTGATTGCTACTGTGCCTGAATTGCTATAGATGTCAACGGGAACAACACCTAAATGCGAATTTTTTTCATATTAGAGCTGTTAGCTGGTGGGTGGATGGGGCGTTTAGAGTTTGGAGTCGGTGATTTTGCTTGAGGGGATTTGACGTCGGTGGGGTGCTTCTGAGCTGCTGTCATTGCTTCAGTGTGATCGAACTAAAGTGGGGGAGTCGATCGGAAGTAATGTTGGCTGTCAGTTCAGTTTTTCCCTTCCTTTTGTTTTCGGTAGTGTAGCTTTGTGTTCTTTCTTTTTCAGGTTTTTCAGGCGTCAGTTGTAGGGTTGCGTCATCTTGGCAATGGTAACAAGTTGAAGTTTCTAACAGTGTTGGGCATGGTATATCGTTCTGAGCTTGAACAATGTACTTTTTTCCAGGAGATTGTGGCGAGGACAAGAAGAGGAGATTACAGCAAGGTCACCATGAAGGATCATGTAGCAGACTTCCGGATGAGGAAGATCTTGAAAGCATGTTCTCGTCTTTAACGATTGATAACATCCTCTCTGAAGGAACTTCAGGTTGGGCTACTTCCACTCGATGCAGTGATCCGTTTTCTATGAGTTTACTATCAAAAGAGTTAACTAAACACCCGCTGTCATTGTTGAATTGCTGTTCGATGGATTACTGGTCAAGATTTTGCATATTTGGGCTTGATACCCTCTTTATGCTGCATTATACTGCTTCTAAGAACCTCAAAGTTACTAGTATAGTTAGGATGTGTATCGCTTTGATGTTTCTAACGAGAAATCTACTTCATATTGCTTCCAGGTGAGTGTTCCAAGAATAGGAAGAGGAAATCATCCCAAGGACCCGTTGGAGATTTAATTAACACATCACCGGATGATATTTTGGAAAACATGTTCTCTGCGCTTGCGATCCAAGAGGCCACATCTACTAGTTCTGTTTCTGGACGACCGGGGAAACAGAACTCTGTTCTTGTATTTGACTACCACAATATTTTGTCCAAGGAAAATTCAAGTTGCACCACTTCCATTGAGTGCAAAAATCCGGACTCCTGGAGTTTGAGATCAGACGAATTCATCGATAAAGTAAATGACAGGTTGCTGCGCCATGACGGAACTGGTGTCATAGGTTTTCGGGTTCATTTTGATCTGAACTCCGCCCATGCTTCCCACCTTGACAAATGGGTGCAGTTTGCATCAAAGTCGGATGCACAATGTGTGAGACTTCACTTGTGTAAAAATGGAATATCTTGTTCTCAGCATTCTGTGACTGCAAGTCGTTATAACTTCCCTTTGCATTTCTTCGGCGATGGACAAGCATCCTCTTGGCGGAAGCTATCGCTGACGAATTGCATATTTGGGCCAACGATGCATTCCAGTAGCTTTTCCTCGCTCGTATACCTTTCTCTATTCTGTGTCACAGTAGCTGATTCTGATATCCAAAACATATTCTCTCTCTGCCCTGGTCTCCGCTTCTTGAGATTGGGAAGATGCAATGATTTGGTTAATATAAGGATTTCTAATGAAAAACTGTTACATTTGGATATATATTATTGCAAGAATTTGGTAAGTATTGAGATTAATTCCACCAGTCTACTCTGCTTTCAGTATGACGGAAATAAGGTACGCATTGAATATGCGAGCACTCCCAATATGAGGAGAATTGTAACGAGGTTCTGGAACAGAAATTGTTCTCTTTCCAAAGATTTAAATGCCATGAAAATGATCAGGAAAGTCACCTTGACATTTCTTTCACCATGTGAGGTAAATATAGTTCAAAATCTATGTTTATTTTACTATGAATCACTGGACCAGCAGTTTCTAACTGTTGTAATAATCAGTTAGTGTAACAGTTTCATTTGTTTTTCTTGCAGGAGCACGATTTCATCATATACGAGAAGAGATTCGCTCTGTTGAAGCACCTCAACTTGTTTATTTTGCCAACTTGGAATAATGTTCTTGCAATAGCTTATCTTCTTGAAGCAACTCCTTTTCTTGGAAGACTCCGCCTAGAAGTACGTCCAAAATGCTCTCCAATTTTCATTTTCTTTGTAGAGAACTTATAGAATACCACATAATTGAATGAATTATGTTCATAACCCTCTGTTTGTATTACTCTGGCCTTTACAAGATTACGGTAGGTGAAACTACTACAACATTCTTGGGATGACACATGAAATTATTTATTTATCATTAGTGACTTTTCTGGTTGTTAGCATAAGTGTTTCTTAGTTTTGGGACATTTTTTCGTTATGTGCATCAGAGAAATAATAAAGTTTTGTTTTATATGTCCTGTAATGACTAATGAAGTCGTATAATATAATTTTATGGTACAACCTGTCTCCACAAATTATCATGGAATGATTTTACCTTCAATGGTGTCAAGCATTTATCTTAAATAAAAGCCATGTGATTCGTTAAATATTAAAAGAGCCATTTTTTTTTTACTTAGGCGTGTTCCTGACAAGGATCACATGCCAAATTTGTTACCCATACGTTTGTGGACCTTGTAGCTTATGCTATTGACTTCCAGTATGATTACTTGGGACCTTGTGGACCTATGAATATTTGGGCTTATGAATCTATTGTGTTAGGACATCATTTGCTCACAACAGCTTGATCTTCCTTGCATCGCAGGCGCGCAGCGGTGAACACCATTTTCGGGACAATGTCCAGGTAGATTGGCCTGTGAATCTATCTCTTAAGAAGCTCAATGTCATTTTGGTAGGAGGTTTCGCTGCGCAAGCCCCACTGATCGAGCTTTTGGCGTACCTGGTGCGCACCGCCCCTCGCTTGAGGTGTCTCAGTATCAATCCACATCGCCATCGTTGCAAAGGAATGGCTGGATGGGTGAGGGAGAATGTTGGCGACGAGGCGGTGAGGGATCACGCGCGGAACACTGCGAGGGAGACCATTGGCCTTAAACTCCCACCGTCTGTGAAGTTGGTCATCATTTGATTCAAGCCGAGTGTTGCGTTAGGATGTCATAAACTCGTAATTGGGAGAATGGGTGCATGATGATGATTTTTCTTGTTGGCCTGGCTAGTGTCATGTGCCGGCAATGGTTGGATTTATTTTGAGGGATTATCTTTCGTAGTAGGCTTAGAAAGCTCTGTTTTATTCAGAATTGAGGAATTGCAGAGAAACATTGGACTGACACCGTAACAGATCCTCCTGTGTCTACAGAAACTGATTTGAACTGTGAAATGCTAGTTAGTGTTAGAAGTATAATACTCTAATTGTAGTCTAATTGTAACTCCCTACTGTTAGGGGGTTTCCTACATATTCACACATGTACATGTCCTTTATATTGTGGCCTTTGACCTCCTCGAATACAACAAGCCTATTCCTAACATGCTATCAGAGCGGTTTTAGATCTTGCCTTTTTTCTCCGACGTCGCCGCCGCTGCGCCCCGGTCGCCGCCGCCCTCCGGCCGCCACCGCCGTCTTCCGGCCGCCCCGGCCGCCACCGCCCCGCCGTCGCCAGCGTCCGGCCGCCCCGCCGTCGCCAGCTTCTCCGACGTCGCCGCCGCTGCGCCCCGGTCGCCGCCGCCCTCCGGCCGCCACCGCCGCGCCCCGGCCGCCCCGCCGCCAGCTCCGGACCCGTCCCGGCCCACCCCGCCCGTCACAGAAAGAGAGTTATGTCATCCTCGGGCTACGTTGCAATCCCTCGCTGCCCGGTGATTTTTGATGGCGCGAATTATCCTGATTTCGCTGCCTTTATGCGCGTCCACATGCGCGGTCTTCGTCTTTGGGGTGTGCTGTCTGGCGAGGTCCCCTGTCCGCCGCGCCCCACTGCTCCCACGGCGCATATTCCACCGACGCCCGTCTCCTTTGCGTCTGACGCTACTCAGACGGTCAAGGATGCAGCCAGGAGTGCTGATGATTCTGCTATGGCGGTTTATGACCGGCAGGTACAGGAGTATTCAGACGCTCTTTCGACCTACCGGCTGGATCTGACTGACTTCACGCAGTGGATGGATGAGGATGCCCGTGCTGCAGCTGTTCTCACTTCCAGCGTTCTGCCTCAGTATGCTGCCGAGTTCATGAGTCTTCCCACTGCTGCTGCTCAGTGGGCTTTTCTTCGCCAGCGTTATCAACCGTCTGGGGATGCTCTTTACCTATCTGTGGTTCGCCAGGAGCATGCTCTTCAGCAGGGTGATTCCACCATTGACGAGTTTTATACTCAGAGTGCTGCTATTTGGCGTCAGCTTGATTCCCTTCGTACAGCTGTGTGTGGCATATGTCCCTGCTGTCTGACTGTGCGCGCGGATCTGGAGTTTCAGCGCGTCTATGAGTTCCTATCTCGGCTCCGCAAGGGGTTTGAGCCCCGTCGTGCCCAGCTGCTTGCTCGCGGTCGTGTACCGCTCTCTGAGGTCCTGTCTGAGCTTCGCGCTGAGGAGACTCGCCTTCGCAGTGCTGGACTTCTTGAGGTTTCCTCTTTTCTTGCCACTCGTGGCCCCCCCTGCGCCGGCACCTTCGTTGCGGTCTTCAGCACCGCCGCTCCTCTCCAGTCCTCCGGTCCAGGGTCAGGGTCAGACTCAGCAGTCTCGTGGTCAGTCCCGCCCCACTCGTCCTCCCTGCTCCTACTGTGGCCGGACTGGCCACGATTTCTCTGGCTGCTGGAAGAGGGATCCCAGTTTATGTCTGCAGTACCTTGCTCGTCAGCAGTCTGGTTCGTCAGGATCTTCTGCAGTTGCTCGTCAGCAGGTTGTTTCGTCAGGATCTTCTGCAGTTACACTCTCTCAGCAGGATATTATTCATGGTCTTCGTGGTCTGCTCGCTGCTACAGTATCTTCCTCGTCGGGCACTGCTGGTTCTGTGCCTACCTCTTCTGACACTGCGCGCCCACCATCTTCTACACAGTCAGGTATGTCGTCCCCGTGTTATCTGGATTCTGGAGCTTCTTTTCATATGACTTCTGCGTCTTCTATTCTTTCTGCTCTCCGTTCTCTTATTTCTCCTGTCCGTGTTATCACAACCGATGGTACCTCTCTTCCTGTTTCCAGTCGAGTTTCCCTTTCTACCTCCTTTTTCTCTGTTCCTGATGTTTCTCATGTTCCTAGTCTTAAGATGAATCTTTTCTCTGCTAGTCAGCTCACTGATTCTGGTTGTCGCATCATCCTTGACGCTGATTCTTGTTCTGTTCAGGACCGCCACACTCAGGCCCTGGTTGGAGCTGGCCCTCGTAGCCGTGAATCCCCGGGGCTCTGGGAGTTAGACTGGCTTCGCGTTCCACCTTCTGCTTCTTCATCAACCAGTTCTTCTGCGGTTGCTGCTTCCGCCTCCAACTCTTTTCAGCAGTGGCATCATCGTCTGGGTCACCTTTGTGATTCCCGCTTATCGTCTTTAGTTCGTAGTGGTCTTCTGGGGTCTGTCTCAGGAGATGCGGCTTTACATTGTCAAGGTTGTAAGTTAGGCAAACAGATTCAGCTTCCCTATCCTACTAGTGTGTCTTCATCTCAGCGACCGTTTGATTTAGTTCATTCAGATGTTTGGGGTCCGGCTCCCTTTACTTCAAAAGGGGGTCATCGCTACTATATTTTATTCATAGATGATTTTTCCCGGTACACCTGGTTATATTTTATGCGCTCTCGCAGTGAGGTCCTCTCTATTTATCGGCGTTTTGTGGCCATGGTACACACTCAGTATTCCACGCCTATTCGTGTTTTTCGTGCTGATTCTGCAGGTGAGTACATCTCCCAGCATCTGCGTGGTGTTCTTGCTGAGCAGGGCACCCTTGCTCAGTTCTCGTGTCCCGGCGCCCATGCTCAAAATGGTGTCGCCGAGCGTAAGCATCGTCATATTCTTGAGACTACCCGTGCCATGATGATTGCTTCCTCCCTTCCGCCGCATTTCTGGGCTGAGACTGTTGCTACGGCGACTCATCTCATTAACATTCAGCCTTCTGCTGCCATTCAGGGTGGTATTCCTCTCGAGCGTCTCTCTGGTAGTTCTCCAGACTACTCGACTCTTCGTTTATTTGGTTGTGTTTGCTATGTCCTTCTCCCTCCTCGCGAACGCACCAAACTGACTGCTCAGTCGGTTGAGTGTGTTTTTCTCGGATACAGTGATGAGCATAAGGGGTATCGTTGTTGGGATCCCGTTGGTCGTAGGCTGTGCATCTCTCGTGATGTCACGTTTGATGAGACGCGTCCCTTCTATCCTTGCCCCACCTCGGGTACCTACCCGGTGGGTGATATATCCTTTCTTCTTTTCCCGGATACGCCTCCCACTATCCCCTCGTCCTCGGCGTCTTCTTCGACCGCGGCGCCCCCTTCGACTTCGGCGCCACCTTCGATCTCGGCGCCACCTTCGACCTCGGCGCCACCTTCTACCTCGGCGCCATCCTCTCCTAGTACTCCTCCGTCTAGTTCCCCTAGTTCTCCTCGTTCTCCGGTTTCGGATTCTTCCTCTCCTGTTTCTTCTTCCTCTTCTTCTGATGAGTCGTTTTCTGCCGATGAGCCTTCCTCTTCACGACCTGTTCGTCTGCGACGTGCTCCAGACCGTTACTCTCCTAGTCAGTATGGTCTCTCTATTACCTCCGAGCCGACTTCTTATAGGGATGCCGAGCGTCATCCGCACTGGCAGCTTGCCATGGCCGAGGAGATTGCTGCGCTAGAGCGCACTGGCACCTTGGAGCTTGTTTCTCCTCCTCCAGGTGTTCGTCCTATCACGTGTAAGTGGGTCTATAAAATTAAGACCCCTGATATAAAGCTCGTCTTGTAGCTCGTGGTTTCCAGCAGGAGCACGGCCGTGACTACGATGAGACCTTTGCGCCCGTGGCTCATATGACCACTGTGCGCACTCTTCTTGCTGTTGCCTCTGTTCGCCGTTGGTCTGTGTCTTAGCTTGATTTGCAGAATGCATTCCTTAATGGCGAGTTACGTGAGGAGGTTTACATGCAGCCTCCTCCTGGGTATTCTGTTCCTGATGGGATGGTTTGTCGTCTTCGGCGTTCTCTCTATGGGCTGAAACAGGCCCCTCGAGCTTGGTTTGAGCGTTTCGCCTCTGTGGTGACCGCCGCCGGCTTCTCTCCTAGCGCACATGATGCTGCACTTTTTATCCACACTTCTTCTCGTGGTCGCACTCTTCTCCTTCTCTATGTTGATGACATGATCATCACTGGAGATGACCCTGAGTATATCGCCTTTGTTAAGGCTCGTCTTCGTGACCAGTTTCTTATGACTGATCTTGGTCCTCTTCGATACTTCCTTGGGATTGAGATTTCTTCTACTTCTGATGGTTTTTCCATCTCCCAGGAAAGGTATATTCAGGACCTTCTTGCTCGTGCTGCTCTTGGGGATGAGCGCACTGTTGAGACTCCTATGGAGCTTAATGTTAAGCTCCGTCCTACTGATGGTGAGCCCCTTTCTGATCCGACGCGCTATCGTCATCTCGTTGGGAGTCTTGTCTATCTCGCCGTCACTCGTCCGGATATTTCCTATCCTGTTCATATTATGAGTCAGTTTGTCTCAGCTCCTACCACGGTTCACTACGGTCATCTTCTTCGTGTTCTTCGTTACCTTCGTGGTACGAGTACTCGTCGTCTTTTCTTCCCTAGCTCCAGTTCTCTCCAGCTCCAGTGCTACTCGGACGCTACGTGGGCGAGTGATCCCACGGATCGTTCGTCTCTTTCTGCTTACTGTGTTTTTCTTGGTGGTTCGCTGGTTGCTTGGAAGACGAAGAAACAGAAAGTAGTTTCTCGCTCGAGTGTTGAGACTGAGCTGCGCGCTATGGCCTCGTTGATTGCGGAGGTGACCTGGTTACGGTGGTTACTTGCAGATTTTGGGGTCTCTGTTACGACACCCACTCCACTTTTGTCTGACAGTACAGCTGCTATCAGTATTGCACGTGATCCGGTCAAGCATGAGCTGACCAAGCATATTGGTGTTGATGCTTTCTACACACGTGCAAATGTGCAGGATCGGGTTGTTACCCTTCATTATGTGCCTTCAGAGTTGCAAATAGCTGATTTCTTCACCAAGGCACAGACTAGAGCGCAGCATGTTTTCTTTCTCTCCAAACTCAGTGTTGTTGACCCAACATGAGTTGGGGGGGGTGTTAGAAGTATAATAGTCTAATTGTAGTCTAATTGTAACTCCCCACTATTAGAGGGTTTCCTGCGTATTCACACCTGTACATGTCCTTTATATTGTGGCGTTTGGCCTCCTAGAATACAACAAGCCTATTCCTATCAGTTAGGAGAATGGGGAAATTACGCGCTGGTTCAAGCTTTTGCAGATAATACGTTCGCCTAACTGCACGTCAGGTGTACTCTGGAGCTTTGCTCAAAGTTTCTTGGTTCCTTGTCGTGGGATTTTTGGTTCTTTCTGGTGCTTGGGGCCTTGGGAGCTCCTTGATTTCTCAGGTGGAAAGACATGAAAAGGACGATGGAGAGGAGGGAAGTTTCAAACGTCAAAACGGACAAGGCATTGCTTTGCGATTCATGCGGATGAATGAATCTATGGTACGGTCACTTGGTGCTGGTGCTTGCTTGTTCAACTAGCAAGATAACACCCCGCGCGTTGCCCGTCGGACCTTTAAGAAACATATTACTGGAAAAAACACAATAGGAATGTTGAGAGATCATACATAAGTATAAGGTAGCATAACCTGAAATGTTGCAGAAAAATAGTACAACTTTGGATACTGTGGTCAAAATCATGGTTTAGCAAATTAAACTGAAATAAGACTTTAGCAAAAATCAATAGGGTCACATTGATTTATAGCAATATATTTGATTTAACAACTTGGTACATTGTAAAGGACATGTTAAAAATAAGAGCAATTAAAACTGGTACGGCGTACTAAGAGATGCACTGCTGAATTATTCTTTTTGTACACAACATGTGGTCCTATTCATCGCATTACCTTCATCTGTTCTTCATCAATAGTAGTTGCAGCTTGTCCTATAAAGAGAAATATCAATACATGCACTAACCCATCGGAATGTTATGGAAGCTATATAAACTAAATATGAGCAGCACAGTGACTAACTACAAGCAAAACATGGCTGAAAACAGAGGAAATACAAGACATACGAAATAGTTTACTTTTTTTAATGTTTTAAATATGTAGCGGGCTACAAAAAATAGTGACAACCCTTAAAATGGGGCTATAGCGGGTTAAATGGAGCTAAATGGGGTTATATCGGATAGTACTATGATGTGTTGGATTCGTTATAGCGGGATAAATTGTAAATGTGGTACACATTTTCTTATTTATCCACTATAACCACCATCTCCTTAACACCCTAGCCTGCATCTTTTTCAGGAAAGCGCACGTTAGTGTAATTTTTTATAGATAGTGGAAAAAACAATAGTTTACAAAGATAACTCGTTTCTTCCAATGTTATATATGTTGCAGATCCACTCCTTATCCGAGGTTCCTAGGCCGACACTACTCTTTGCCATCGGCGATACTCAGGTGTGTGAAAGCAATTGTCCTTCCTCTACTTCGCGGCTCAAACAATTTGTCTTGTGATCGAGTTGCATCCCTCCCCCCTCCTTTAGCGACATTTGGTCGACCAACATGGGCTTCGCACCTCCCCGGTGGTATGTGGAACTATATTCTACTAATCATCATGTGGAAAAAGCTCGAAACTCCAAAGATTGTCGGTGACGATGATCAGCAAATGTTGGCATCAGCGGTAGACACGCCGAGAGGAGTAGGAATGGCAAATTAAAGCTTCTTTTTCTGAACCTAGTGGCAAATTAAAGCTAATAGTTGAGAATGGTGGTATGAAGGATTGCTGGAATGATAGTATAAAGGATTGCTTTAATTAGTTTGGGGCTCGAACTAATTTTAAAAACTGCATGAATGAAACTAAAGCTTAAACACCACCATTATAGTCATCTCCGAAAAAAAAGGAATTTGTGGCTGCTGGGATTCGAGCCCAGGTCTCCACGGCCACAACGTGGAATTCTCACCACTAAACTACAGCCACATCAGTGTTATTTTTCCAATTTCAACTTAATTGAACAGGTCACTTCGGGAAAGCTCTGTAATCAAATCAAAGGTTTCCTATACAAACTCTCCTGCCTTCAGATCGCAGGAGACGAGACGAGAAACCTTTCCTCCCCGTCGCCGCTAACAATGGCTCAACAGCAGCAGCCGGCGACCGGCTCCCACGCCCTGGACTCCGCGCCGCTTTTCGCCATCATCCTCGCCGCCGTCCACGTCCTAGCCCTCGTACGCATCCGCCTCTTCCCGTTCTGGTTTCCGATCGATCACCTGGCCTGACCATCGATCCCACCTTCTTTCGCAGGTGTTCTGGATCTACAAGCTCGCTTCCCAGAAGCAGCCGACCCGGACGAAGACGCATTGACCGGGGCAGCGGCGATGGCATCTCACGATCTTGCGCTTGCTTTTTTAGTCCCATGTTTGAGTTCATCTTCTTCTTTGTTTGTTCTTTGATACAAATACCAAGTATAGACGAGTCAATTTTGCCCCCGCGTCGTCTCCTTGAGACGGCTCGGGCGGAACCGCCGCCACCACCCTCCTCCCTCCTCCACCCCCTCGCCGCCGACCGGATGAGGCCTGCCGGGCACAACCCTGGGCGGCTGACGGCGGCGGCGAGGCGCTGTTCTCCTGGCGGTGCTCTTGGTGCAGATCGACGGCGGCGACGAGGCGCTGTTCTCCTGGCGGTGCTCCTGGTGAAGCTCGGCAGGGGCGGAGGCGCCGCGGGCATGGGGCTGAAGGGTCGACGGGTGCGGGTGCACGGCGACGCTGCGGCGGATCTTGATGGCGGCGGCCCGGGCCCCATCTGGGCCGGGGCGGGCCGGGTGGGCCGCGGTCTGGCGGGAGCTCGCTCTGGGCTCACGGGGGCGTGGCGGCTGGCGCTGGGGCAGTAGAGCTCGGGGGCGCGTCTGCTGCCTGCGAGCGGGGTGCTGTGGCTGCGGCGGGCGCTCCGGTGCAATCGGGTGTGGCCTGGCTGGGTCGTCGCATTGGCAGCCAGGAGGCAGCGCGTGTGGTGGAGCTCGATTGATGGCAACAACGCCCCTGCTCGGCTTGATGCTCCCAGCTCTTCATGGTCGAGTCAAGATCCGGGCGAAATCCCTGCACAGACTTCGGTTTGTGCCGACGACGACGGCGTCTTTGCGGCGTCGTTCTCCTTCTTGTTGGCGTCGTCAAGGAGATTGATTCGTTCCGACGCGTTTGGTGTCAAGATCTTCGGGTGAAAACTTAAGCTCCTTTGGAGCGGGCGGCGGTGACGCACACGTCACTACCTTCTTGGAGGCGTCGCCTTGAAGCTCTTGGTCCTCGCGGTGCGCTGGTTTCGCGATGGCTAAGCGGGCGGTGCTGTTGTCAGGGGAGCGGATGACCGGGGTGGCGGTCCCGGACGGTGGCGGTACGTCGAGACGGCGGTCTCGGTCTCCCTCGCTACGATGGTTCCATGAGGCGGAGCCGTTGTCTAGCGGGGGTCTTGGGGGCGACCTGGATGAAGACTGCATGGGCAGAGGGTTCGTCGTCCTGACTGGATCACCTTCGGGCAATGCGAAGGTTGATCTGGTAGCTACGCCGGGGCGGCGGCCCCGGAGCATGGTGGTTTTGGTGGCAACCTAGATGTAGACTGCGGGGGCAGAGGGTTCGTCGACCATGACTGGATCACTTTCGGGCAATGCAAAAGTCGATCTGGTTGCTACGCCGGGGCGGCGGCTCCGGAGCGGGTGGTGTGTTTTGTGACGTTTGTTCGACTTGTGCCGTGTGGGCGGCGGGTCGCTTCGTCTGTGTAATTCTTTTGTACAGTTTGTATGGTTTTTGGACCCGGTTTCCCTTATAAACTGGGTCAACTCTCTTCTATCTAATCGAGCGGTGGTACGACCACCTTGTCCTCAAACAAAGACCAAGTCGCCAAGAGTTTGATGGGGGTGGTAAGGTTACAATGAATCTTGCCTTCTCAAGGATGATCAATTATCATTGTGGCTGAATCATTTCATATGTCCCCCCGCGCTCGCAGAATGCATGGCATCCTTTATGTTTTGCCCTTCTCTTGTAATCTGAATTCTGAATCTGGCTTGTAGGAGTTTTGTCAAATAAAATAGTTTATAAAAAGTGGTTCTAGAGTACTCGTTAGGGATCGCGGAAACAAAGATATGTTATTGCATTTGCATATGGTGACCAACTGACCATACAAAAGAAAATCATGTTGCACCACTTCCATCCAGACTCTGGGAGTTTAAGATTAGATAAATTCATTAAAAGCAGTACACAACTAGTTTGTGTTTTGGGATTGTTTCGAACCGAACTCGAATTTTTTTTTCAAGGAAAACATCACTCTCTCTGCAACTTTTTATTAATTTTTTGGTTTATAATACAAAATGAAACGAGGCAATGGTACAAAAGGTTTGTACCAATGCAGTAGGAAGAAAAGGTCAGAGTGTAAATGAAACTATCCACCCAAGCAGAAAAATTGCATAGGACTTTCATGTGGCTCTGAGCTTCGACCGCATCTCCTCTTTGAAAACAACCCGGCAATGATAAATATTATAGCCATGTTCTAAAAAATGGAGGCATTTCTTGTCTTCCATATTGCTCATGCGCCTATGATAATCTCCATAAAGAAAGCCTTAAACAAACCCGATTTGAGGGCTACCACACATTCAAGACCTTGGCATCCCATGAAATTATTGGAGGGACATAGGTACTCCACAAATGGGCAGTGAAAGAACAGGTGATCCCTTGTTTCTATAGAAACTGAACTCAATTCATGATGCCGACCTTGACAATTAGGTCCAGTTTGCGTCAAAATTAGATGCTCCATGTGTGAGGCTTGTATAAAAGTGAAATACCAGCTGGTTCTGGGCTTTCCTTATAACTTCCATTGCATTGTTATGGCCATGGACAAGGATCCTCCACAACTATCCCTGAATAATTGTATACTCACTCTACCGCTAGCATTCCAAAGGCTTTTGCTCTCTCCAATACCGGATTCTGTCTGATATCCAGAACTATATCTTGTTCTTCTATATCTACAATCCCAGGCATGCAAGTATTGTGTACAATTTGGTTGAGCTTTTGCACATCCGCATCCATGTCAGGACCTTTGTATCTTGATTCTTTGTTAGAACATCGGGACCTGCATATCTGGACCTGAAGCTATGTGGAGAACGGTGGCCGCTGTCAGTATTTTCGACAAGGCACTTATGCAGCTAGCGACCGATCCGGTGCCTCCTGTGTCCTGTCCATTTTCGATGCTCACTGTTGCTCTTCTTCCACACTCCACAGTCGTAAACAACACACGTCGTGCACGTTGCAGTCAGTCAAAATCGAGTTCTGAGGAAGTTTATTTTTTTAAAAGATGGACAACGGCAGGTTTGCGTGAATGAAGAAATGAAGAAGCAAGAGACCAGTCTATTTGAATATTGCGCCAGAATCACCATTGCTTCAAGCCCGATATAAAATGTCTATAGAAGTTGTATTCCATACGGCTTTTGCACAAGATCATGGGCTACTCCATTAACATACAAGCATTAGCCAATAACATTAAATTCAATTTCACTTACCCTTTAAAGTTTTTATTATGGTGGTCATCTTCTGTAATAGCAACCTTCTGTAATAGCAACCGTGACGTGATAAGAGGCGCATTAGCGAAGCTTCAAATCCTGAATAAATGAAGTAGACTTTTTTTCTTGCAGCGAATAACAGGATGTAATTGCATGCCAATGAAATTAACTAACTCTAGCAGACCCCGTCTACTTTAGAGAGGCAAACGGTAGAGTAAACTTAGAGAAGTAAAATTTTCCTCCTCCAGCTGTCGGCGGATCGGTTAGATCGCTCAAATTTAACTTTTAAAAATAGTGAACCGACATGGAAGTCTCTCTGCAACTTAGAGGAGATGGGCGGTGTGGGTTACGGCGACCGACCTAGCGTGGTTCCCGCTTTCAAGGTGATGATCTCAGGGCTGTTCGAGAGATGAACGTGACGCATCTACCGACGAGTGATGCGAAGGTCACATGAAGTTGATGAGTAATGTGAGGGTCGTGGAAGTTGCAATGAAGGCCAACAGGGAACGGTCACATGGACGTGATGTAAGAATGAACGTGGCGTGACTGCAAGCCAGCAAGCCGAGCGTTGTCAGAGTTTCGAGGGTAACCGGAGGGCCGGGGAAGGGGGGGGGGGGGTCATTTAGCCGATCACCAGGGAAACTAACAGTCAGCACTGTGGTTTCTAGCAACGGCGGTCGGATTTTTTTAATAATAGAGTTGGAGGTTTGGATAAAACTAGAGTTAAATTGTCCTCCTCTAAATATTTGAAAGGTTAAGTTAGGCACTCCCTCCGTTTCAAATTACATGACTTCCGTTTATATAAAAGTGGATGTATCTATATATGTTACAAGTGTGTAGATACATACACTTCATCTGGAACGGAGGGAGTACGGTTTAGAGAGGTAAAATGTCCTCTATTCAATTGTGAGGGATAGGCTGGAGATGGCCTAAATATGGCATGCAGTGTTTTGGACTGGATGGGGCATGCAATTAATCTCCATAGTCAGCAGTTTGTAAATGCGAATTTAATTGCCAGTCCTATAAAGTTGGCTAATTAGCTGGTCCCTTCACATTCTCATCGATCAAGTCCAGAGACAAACCATAGTACTAAGCCGATCATGGCGATGTCTCGTAGCCCGTTAATGATCACGGTCTTTGTCATGGTAGCGGTGTTGGTGATGCAGCACTGTGCCGCGGCGCCACCAGCTGATTCCGGCGAAGCTGTACGAGCGGCAGCGACGGCGACCACAGCCAAGTTTGGGCGGTTCCCTCCTATCCCGACAGAGCCCTTCCCGATGCCGTCGCCGCCTCCCCGCCATGCGCCACCGCCGCAGCCTCCTCACGACGCCGGGGCTCCTCAACAGGGACTGATTAGCTAGTTACTTTCTTACATAGAGATCAAGACAAGAATGGTGTGCCGTGCTTGCAATGTACTAATAAGAATGAACAGTTCAAGATTCAAGAATATTGTCTATCGTGCGCTGTGGCCCGCGGGCTTCTGAAATTGCTAGTATGATACAGCTACAGCCAGCGTCGTGTCTTTGTGTTTTGCCATGTGTGCGTGCGTATGAAAATGATGCACGGCGCGACAGCCCCGTGAGGGCGTGAGATGCATCTTTGCACAGCCACCGTCATGTCTTTGTTTCAGAGGGAGCCTATATTGTTTTCTCTCTTTTGGTGACACGTGCAAGAGTATCTGTCACCACCTGTTGATTTCCTTCTCCTGATGCCACTCATTCCAGAGCTCTCCGTAAGCACATGTGGCATGGATAATGGATTGTGCTATTTGCTCCAGGCTTGGCTCGATGATGTATTGTTGCGTTTTGGCTACCAAAACATACTACCCCAATGAGTCGAGAGACCATCGTGTATATATATAACATAGACGAGTTTCAGTGTCGCTACAATGCTACATTATGTTGTCTACTTGGGAAGTTTGGAATGAGAGGAACGCAAGAGTTTTCCATCATAAGTCTACGCCGCATTTTGTGTTGTTTAATAGAATTAAAAATGAGACCCGTTTGTGGGTTTTAGCGGACGCCAAACACTTGGGCAACTTGATGCCGTGAGAGTAGTCCTTTTCTTGTATTATCGGGCTCGTTCCAAAATTGCTTTCTTGCAACTCCTTCTTAATTAATAGACAAGGGGCAAATCTTTTGTCCCATAAAGTTTCAAAAAAAAAACATTATGTTGTCGCTGGCAGTTTGCTCGAGCGCCCTAATTAATTCCCGTGGCTTTTATTCTACAGTATTAAAAATAATTCATTGCAGACAGGCATAGCACCCAAAGTGAAACACCAAATAGCCAATTATATGTGTAAAATCCCAAACTTTTATGAACAACCAACTTTTGAAGATACGGTTTTCCCATTTAAGCAATTGTTTTATGATTTTGTAGGGGAAGAACTAGCTAGATCGCATAAAAGGACTCCATGGCATGTCTCCCATTTTTATGATTTTTATTTCCATATTGCAAGTCTGGTATCTTTTGGGGAGGGAGAGGGGGAACCATATCATATAAAAGGACTCGATTGAAAGTTTTCCATTTTGTGTTTTTTTTTAAATTTACTTTGGTTGAAAAAGAAATTAGGTCAAACTTTCCACACTGGAATTCATACAAATGGGCTGAATTGGTGAAGTCGCGATCGTCATGTGTAGTGCATATATAATTATCAGGATACCTTCAAATGGTGTTTCACAATTCTCAAGATCAATACTTAATAAATATACAGTTCAAATTCAGATTACTTTTCAAAGTCAGCTAAAAGTCAAAAATTAAACTAACTATATTTGTAAGATGAATCAAATGGTCATCTATCGGAATTGGCCGCCCCATTAGTAATAGTTTTCCGGTTTCTCACTAGATGATTAGACTGATAGAGGCAATTCTTCAGCAAAGAAACAACCAACATAGACACACTTTGAACTTGGAGAGAT
Source organism: Poa annua (assembly GCA_026929855.1). Lineage (NCBI taxonomy): Eukaryota > Viridiplantae > Streptophyta > Magnoliopsida > Poales > Poaceae > Poa > Poa annua. The sequence goes on from CM049427.1 coordinate 16,782,796, forward strand.
CAAAACTGAAAGAAAATTACAGCAAACAAAGCAGCACGCTACTTGAGTAACGAACCTTGTTCAAACCAAGCAGCACGCCTTCCACACCTTTGTGACCTGGGTAGACAATACAAAAGGCTAGAACCCTGAACTTGTACACTAAGCTGGAGTCCCTGACCGGGCTCTGAACTGGACCTGACCACGTCGGCCTCGAGGCCAATTTAAGAGGCCATGGGTCGACCTACTTAAAAATGTCAGTGGTCTCGTCGACCTGATAGATATCTTGGGTCGACTCGAATTTAATAGTAAAGATATTTTTTTGGTTGCGTACACATATAATATTCTCTAAAGTTTATATAGATAGATTGTTCTAATTGATTCAAGTACATGAGTGTTAGCTGCCGGACCGAGGAAGGACGCGTGACAGCCAGTGTAGCACTTTGTTCGGCCTGCAAGAGCCAAGAAAGGTGCCTATCAGTTACAGAAGCAGGATTGATTAAATCTAGATGTTAAGGGGGGCGGTTAGTGTAAACTAAATAAATTTTGCACTGTTCATAAGATTAGTAGGAGTAAATCAATGGGGTGTGTGTGTGGGGAAGGGAATTTTGCACTGCCTATGAGAGTGTCCTCGACAGCTTCAAACACATCCTTGAAGAGAGGCAAGATGACCTCTCGTTATGCGACCATAAGCCTCGTCTAGCTCTTCCATCACGTACATGCATGCTGCCGCGTGACGTGATACAATCTCGCGCCTATTTGTTTCTTGATGCCCCACATTCCTAGGATACTCTCTCACACACATAATCAATTGTACTTCAGTATCTACATAAATTTGACCGAATGCAAGTCCGAATTCCAAAATAGATCTTAGGCTTACCATACAATTAGCGGCAAATTTCTACTAAATAAAAAATGTTTATTTGTGGAAAATAAGATGAACTGATACGGATAGGAGACCGGGGATCACACGACGTGCATGCTATATATATCCTTGCAGGGAGTACAAAGCACGGTTTATGGTGCCACCTACAACACATAAAGATGTAGAATCGAGGGCCCATAAATTGTGAAAATCTGCTATTATACAACAAAAAATAATATTTTCCGGTGTCCTGGGCCTCCCCTTGTCCCAGTAAGGATATGCCCCTGTAAATGCTGAAAAGAGTAAGAATAATTTACCCACCACAACACGGAGGGGTCGATAAACCAAACCTTCTAGTACAATTTTCTACGACTACTGCAAAACTCGACGTTTTAGATTAAAAAACCAAAAAATGAAAGTAATTCACAAAATCAACGCTCGATAAAACTATTTAACAAAATAACCATTTCATATAGCGCTCTACAGTAAGGCGCTATGCTCTGCATAGTAACGCCCTAAGCCAAGGCGCTACATTGCCGGTAGGTAGCACTAGGCTCCGGCTGTAAGGCACTATATTCCTTGATGTTTATTAAAATCAAAGCTCTGTTAAATACATATCAATCACGTGTCTAGATACATATATGTACATGTGAACGTGTAAAAAGGCTAAAATATTTTTATATTATGAAACAGAGGGAGCTTTTGTTTAAGCAAATCTGCTCTGTACCGCGCGTATAAGTTGGTGAAGGATTGTCCAAGTTGTCAGAGACAGCTTTGCATGTCAATTTTCTGATGCCCGAATGTTGAACAAAAATCAGCAATATCGTGCCGTATGATGAGTAATAGTTTTAAGGTTTACTTTGAACAGAAAGGTTTCGTGGTGTAGTTGGTTATCACGTCAGTCTAACACACTGAAGGTCTCCGGTTCGAACCCGGGCGAAGCCATATGTTTTTTGATTGTTCCATTTTTATAAAATAAAACCAGTTTTTTTATACAAGCAGCAGAATACTGAACCTCTAAAACCCTTCGAATATCAGCGACAACAGTGCCCGAAGAAAAACGATGGCATTGACTACCAAACTAATCAATAGCCAGATCTCACTCCAAACGGACGCCAAAGTATACCGCATTACTGCAACAAGTTCCAGGGGATCCAACCAGTGTTCTTTTTTTTCGGCTGCAGTAGACAGGAAAGCTCAGGGGACATGATACCATGGCCAGTTGCAACAGGCAGACCCCAGTAGTAGCATCTGTAGTAGACAGCAGGAGGACCATGTAACAGCAATGGTTGGGGATGCTGTAAACATCAGGAGAAAGAATGAGAACTGCAGCTGGGACTGGGAGAGATGCCGGCAACTGCATTGCAAATGCGGTGCTCCACACAGAATTCCTCAGCCTTTTAACACCCGGCTGCTGTGAGCCACAAGAGCAGCGATGCCGAAAACTTTGTCGACGATGAGCATATTGGGGTGACTGTACGCGCACGCAGCAGGCGGACACCGCGAAACCGACGGCTCGATGGTCTGGCCTGCCAAGTTCTTCTCCTGCGGACCAAATCTTTCCACAAAAAGAAAGTGGTGTTAAGAGTAATGCAAAGGTGATAGGGCACATGTTAGACGAGTGGGTTGCCCGGTTAGTACTGGTCAAAAGGAAATCTTAATGGATATGTAGTAACCACCTACCTTGGATTCAAAGAAGAGCAAGGCTTGTTATCGAATCGGCTTCTGTAGGACATGTTGCTTTGACTTCTTCTGTTCCTTCTCCTTGGATCTGGTTGGTTGGATGTTGGCCATTTGACAACCAAGAATTTAAGCACCTTCTTTTTCTGTCTTCTCTCTCGAATAGACCAGACGTTTCAAAAACAATATTTGCTGCCAATATTTTAAGTAGCAGCAAACTGAAGGTTATTATGGTTAGCACATACAGATGGAACTGGAGATAGACGCATACTGGTCCATTTTTTCGACATAAATGCTAGAGAAAAATGCTACTCCGTATCTCCATTTACAGATACTTCTAGAATTCATGTCAGACACATATATATATTGACCGGGACGTATAACAGAAATACGGATCCTATCTGCTTATCATGTTAGTATTTTCAGTAAGCTCCAGAAAGGACGACCCAAGCCGACAGCCCCATACCCTGTAAATGTCAAGAAAGGGATGGTTAAACCACTTGGTTCTGAATTCTGAAGTTATCCACATCTTCACTAATGACAAAATAGACGTACAACTGTTAAAATTCATGGGCAGGTCTTGCAGATGTCAAAACTAGAAAAGATTGAAATAAACAACTAGTCTATACATATCAGATGAGAACAACTGGTCAGCTTTCATGAAAAAGAAGCTGAAAGAAGATCTTTTCATTTACATCTCATCCAGAGTGAGATTCTTTGACAAAACTGTGAAGTGATATGCATCGGTTCCAAGTAGGCAAGTACAAGATGAAAATCATAAGCGTAAATTGGTAATTTTCTTATGTATCATGGTTACTCCAACAGCTTAAGCCGCGAAAGAATGATCGCAAAACTGTTGCTCATACTGTAGTACGGATATGCAGCTCAAGTTATCTAGACATCAACTATGTCATTAGGTGTAAATTGGTAAGTTTCTTATGTATCCTGTCAAAGAATGATTGCTGTTCAGTGTTGACACTATAGTGCAAATATGCAGCTCAAGTTATCTGGACTTCACCAATGAAATAAGGAAAATAAAAATATGCGCGGGTTAGTACAACTTCTTACAAGATTATGGTCATTCTAAATCCCATCAGATGTAGGTGGTTGTCCGGGCCCAGAAGTTGGCACAACAGTACTATCTGGCACTTCTGGTATGCGGTTTTGTGGTGCTACTTGTGGTGCACAAGCATATGGCCCTGCTACCTGCAAAGAATTGATATCTAAGCTAGATGAACACATGAAAGAGGGCTGAGAAGTCTGTGAACAAAAACTGAGAACATAGGAACCCTGGTGCTATGGTTGGTTTGTACCTGAGGCACCGCTGCTTGCCCACCTTCCGGGTGAAGGAAGTGATTACTTCCATCCCTCAGGTGAATGTTTTGCATCTGGTTTGCGACGTACATCGGGTTCATTGCTGCAGAAGAGTTCATAGGGATACGATTTGACATGGAATGATTCATGTATGGCACTCTTGCCATCTGATTTAGACCCTGTGCCGCAGGCATGCATGCCGAATTCATGCCCACAGCCATCGGTGGCATGAACTGGTGAGAACCAGGAAACATCATTGGCGCCATCCCGGTAGTCATCCACATAATCTGAGGCAGATTTTACGGTCTCAATTAGGTACCAATAAATGATGTCATATTGGGTTATGCTAGTTTAGGCAGAGTATACAGAAAAATTGCAAACCTGAACTTGCATTTGGAGGGACTTCAAGTACTCAATGGCCTCATCAAGTATTGATGCTTTGTCAGCCTGAATGTTTACGCAAGTATAAAGAATAAATAATCTAAAGGAAAGAAACAACATACGTATTGAAAAATTAGATATGTCACAACTCACCAACAGAAATGAAATAATTCAGGGACTTGAACCCGATCAGAAAAGATGCATAATACTCGTTTCTTACCTTGTTGCAGTGGGGTATGAGTTCTTGCAATGACCGCATCTTCTCATTGATACGGTCCCTTCTTCTCTACATAATCAATCACAAACAACTCTATAATCACAATACCTCGGCAAGCTATCATGTTCAATACAATAAGGTTATAAGTAGTGCATGATCTCACCCTCTCCGACTGGTTATGAACTTCAGCTGCCCTGGTCCTCCGTTTCGACCCGTGCCGCCTGGATGATTTGGTCTCTTCAGTCGCCTCACACTCAACATCCTGCAATTTCGTCAGGAACTCAATTCAGTACCACTAGAGCATCTCTTACAAGTACAGACCAGAGGAAGAAGAAACACACCTCACTGCGGTTGGCAGAATCGTCTCTACCCCTCCCCTTCCTCTTGTGGGCGTGGCCACCCTCGCTCGGCAAGCCGGAGCCCCCGAAGTTGCTCCCAGAACCACCGGAGGACGACGTGCCGGTGCCGGTGTAGGTGCCGCCGGTGGCGCCGTCGCGCGTGCTGGCCCCGCGCGTCCCCTCGGACGGCAGCGCGGCGCTGTCCTCCTCCCTGCCACCCGCCGGCACCTCCGGGACCTGGCTGCTGCCGCAGAAGGTGGAGCCGATGTCGCCACCACCGCCCGTCCAGCTGGAGCCGATGGCGCTCCTCATCGGCGGCCTCGCCGCCTGGTGCGGCGGCGGCAGAGGGAGCGCGCCGGGTGCGTCCGCAATGCTGTGCCAGAGCTGCGCGTACATCTCGTTCTCCAGCCCGTCGACGTCGCCGAACCACGCGGCGGTCTCCTCGCCGGTGAGCCCGCTGGCGCTCTGCGGCGGCCTCGGGTGCGTCTGCGGCTGCGCCACGACGCCCCCGTTGTGCCATAGCAGCTCCACGAGGTCGGCGTTGTCCGCGCTGCGGACGCCATTGGTTGGAACACGCGCAGATCGATCGATCAGTCGATGCTCGAAATAACAGAAAGAGGGGGGAAAGAACAAAAGAAAGGATCTTTACACGAGAGGCTTCTTCTGGCTCGCCGCCGATCTCCCATTGCCGTCCATGCCCCGATTACAGCCTGCCGCCGGAGGAGAAAATCCACGAGCTGCAACAAAGATCAACACTCTTATCCATACATTGCTTCGAAGCAAGAACGGCGAGCTAGCCTGACCAAAAAACAAGAAAGTGGCCATGGAAGCAAAAGCTATCCATCCCCAAAAGGAAAGAAAAGACTATCCATCCATGAAAAAAGACGAGCCGCAAAGCGAACCTGGATTGAACAGAGAGGGATGCAGCAGCCACAAGCCAAGCTCAAGCTACCCTGCTTCTTCTAGCTCCAGCTACAGCCCACAGGGGAATCAATTTATTCTACTCGACTAATAGCTCAGCTCAGAGCACTGTTTATTCCGCTGGATCACGAGGAGCATGCCCGGCCGAGAAAGCGAGCGAAGTGACAAGTCTTCCTCTGCTCTGCCTCACTCCGCGGACCAAGCAGCTTCAGGCAGTGCAGTGAGCGTACTTGCCTCTCTGTCTCTTCAGAGAGAGAGGGAGAAAGAGAGGGAGAGCGAGAGGAGCAGCAGGAGGACCCGTGGGCGATTTCGCTTGGATTCTACTCGTTGGGAAGGGCGATTTTTCGCGAGTTTGGATGGCGCAGCTAGCATTGGCGTCGTTGTCGGAGCTCCTTGGCGCGCGCGCGCGCGGGGAGATGCGTGTCGGCACTCGGAATCGGCGGCTTTGGAAGAGACCGACGGATGATGCGTCGCTCGCTTGCTTGCTTTAGAATTCCTTCTGAGTTCTGATCCATATGTAGTGCAGTCAGGGGATCATTGCAAGTTTGCAACACAATCGTCTTTGTTAATCTGTAGATCGTAGTTCGAAATGGAGGGCCATCCCTGGATAGCATTTTCTAAGATCATCGGAAACTTGGAGTGTTCTGACTTTTGAGATATCTTTGGAGCAGTCAAAGGGAATAAACAATGGTTTTTCCCCGTTCTTTCTTTCTTCTTCTTATTCTCCTCTTCTCGTTGTGGAATAATTTTGGGGTACCATGAAAATGATGGCATTTGATGCTTGATGGGTACGGAGTGAATTTAATGATTCTCAATTCAGACCGTTTAGTTGACACTCGGCCGCTAATAGAGGTGCTAATTGGAAGCATTAACAAAATAACATTGCCTCCGTGACCGAATGGTTAGGCGTTGGATAAGGCCCTGTCTTCTCAGGGTGATTCGGAGATTCCGGGTCTGACTCCCGGGAGTGTCGTTATATGTCTCAGGTGTCTGATTTTTTCTTAAGTCTCAATCAACTTAAAAAAGTGTAATTGTAGTTCAAAAAAAAGTGTAACTGAAACGAGTTGCACTTTTCTGACATAAAAGTGCAATTGCACTTTTCTGCCAGAAAAGTAACTAGTGCGTATTTTTATGGGTGACCGAGGACTTAAAAAAATCTCAAGCACCTGAGAATTAGCAAAACCGTATACAATATGTCTCGGAATAGCTTGCGTGAATTGCGTCAACCTATTAGCTCTAAACCCGCATGTGGCTATATACAATATGCCTCGAAGTAGCTTGCGTCTATGGCCTCCCTTATATTCCTCTGAGGAGAACCCACCGAACATATAGTATTCCCTTATGTGAGGAGTGAGCTTCACCAACTAGAAGTAGAAGAGTTACATAAAGTTTGTGGAATGGTCACAAGGGTTTATAAACCAAGAACATGCAAATATTTTTGTGTTGTAAGCGAAAACACGGAAATTATGTGAGCAAAGGGAGCCAAAGTGAGTCGTTCTTGGATACCATTTTCTAAGAATCTAAGATCATTGGAGTCGGAGATCTTTGGAGGAGTCAAAGGGAAATAAATATATAGCTTTTGTTTCGTCTTTTTCATCTCTTTAAAGTGGGATATATTTGAGGTAGCATGAAAACGATGGTATTTGGTGCTTGATGTGTACCATGCCGAACGTTGTACACCACACAGCACCGGACACGCACCAAGTTCCTTTTAGTTTCCTTGCAGAGGGGAATTGGTGGAGATGATTCACACCTCTGAAGATCACTGCTCAGGGGTGATGGAATAACAGCCAAATTACTAACAAATGCTAAGTGCTATTAATATATGTAATTAACTGAATTCAGTCATCAAATGACTCCGTGGCCCAATGGATAAGGCGCTGGTCTACGAAACCAGAGATTCTGGGTTCGATCCCCAGCGGAGTCGTTTTTATTTTCTTGTTATTCTCTTTTTATTTTCTTGCTCTTTATACTTGAGAACACCTAATCTGTTCTACAGCACCATGCAGTCACATAATTTCAAAAGGAGGTAAATGCAAGAACCAAGTCACTAACCGTTTTATTTAAAAAAACGGAGTATTTGTGTGGACATAACACCTTGAAAATGATGCCAACAATAAGGACTCTAGAGGAAAGAATCAACCCTTTCAACATGATGCCATAGTGGGTGCTTTCATTTCCGCCTTCCCCTGTCTCTCCTCTATATGTGGGTTAAGAGTTATCCGCTACTCCATGACTCCTCTCCCTCCCATATCTGACCACCTCGCCGGCCAGAGATGGTGGGGAAGGGGAGGCCGGTGCTCCTCTATGTATTATAGTAGGTTCAGTTCTAACAATTGGCGAGATACCGTTTTAGCATCGTGAGTTCAGGCCGCTTTCGAGCGGTGGCCTCAAGTCGGAGAAGCTATCTGGAGGTCGCCTCCCATGGTGGAGCTTTGCATCATCAAGATCTGCAACTTGTTCTTCGTTTTTAGGTGATGTAAAGTAGGATCGGGAAGGTTTGACGTCTCGTGGCGCTTAAGCTCTACGAGAAGGTGGAGTTGGCGCATCATCTTCGACTCTGAAAAATCCGCTATGTTGCGGAGGATATCCAAGCTAACAACTCATCGGTCGTACCCTAGGCTAGAGAGGCACTTCACGCTTGTATTTTTGCTTGTCCCGGGCTTATTCTTCCTCTTTGTGAGGATATTCCATGATCTCGATGCAGTGCTCATGGACGACAATGGCTATGTGACGGCGTAGCCAACACCTAGTCTTGTAGGTCAACTAGATGTGGCAGCGCAAACTTGGTATAGATTATGTTACTTATCTTTTATACAGAGTAATGTTTGCAATGTGCAAGGACTTGGTTGTAATTTTCCTTTCTTCTAGGTTCCTTTACGGAACTTGTTAAGCATATATTAGACCTTCCGCTATTTTACCGTTAAGAGAAAATGATACTTACCCCTTTAGAAAACTAGGCCATCGCCCATGTTGGATAAAGTTCTTGACCATAGTCTCGCGCGTCTCTAGGAGGAGCGGCAGCAGTACGAGGAGTACAAGTACAAGTCAAGGAAGACAGACGCTGGAGTCGGGCCGTCAGGTGCATCGGTGATTGATTTTGGTTAGCTCCGACAACGAGAAACATTTGGAGAAGTTTTTAGCAGAACTCAGACATAGCGACTAGGTTTTTGGTTTCACATGATTTTATTTTAGATTTTTTGCAGTTATTTAAATTTGCATGAAATTATGTTTAAATGTTTTTAAGAAGTAAAATTCAAAGGATCAGTTAGGAACCGCTAATTTTTTGAGGAGCACTATTGAGGAGTTAAAAAAAAATAAGGAGGCGTATGAGGAACTCAAATTCGATCGATTGACTAGAGATGCCCTAGGCTTGTGCACGCCACTGTACTGTAACCATCTGTAAATCGTCCACGCTCTGAGGACTAGACCAATCCAGGAGACATTTCACTTGAGCTCGAAACGAAAACGTCCACAATGTACTATCCAAGTTTGAAGTTTCCAAGCAAGCCGATCCCGAAAGCAACCGCGGGGGTTGGAACGGATCGATGGATGATCATAATTCATAGCTTCATAGTTCATACATAGGTAGCTCGCCATCTTCTCGATCCCTCTGTTTTGACGTTTTCCTTCTTCTGTTCCTTTCCGTCTGTTGTTTCATTCGATCGGGAAAAACATTTGCGCAGCTCGTGCGTTATCTTGATCCAGGTGGGGTTTGCACCAATGGGAGCCCAGATGCAGATTGCATGTCAGCACCTTCTCATCCAGATGACTAGCTAGCTGGGGACGACGAACAGAGGCGGTTAGATTTGGATTGACTCTGCCGATCGATGGCGACTAGAGACGAAACAGCACACTGTTCTGGTGTTGGAATTTGTTCAACGAAGCACATTTTTTTTATCACATCTTCTACATAGAATTTAGCACAACAAGGTACTAGTAGAATTTAACAGCTGCAAACTAAGGCACACGTGCCTTTGGATAAGCATAAGATCGATGATAATGCAGTAAACAGCATATAGAAATACTCAAATAACACACTACATCCTCTGAAAATACATTACATGACGAATTCCAAAAAAGATCGCGACAAGCTGAGACACATCATAGGAACGCGTTGTGAAAATAAATACGGAAGTACTAGCAACCGAGTGAACTGGCCGTAGACACGGCGACCGTGAAGGTACGTACGGGCCTACGCTGAAGGGGGCGGCGCCAGGAACGGCATGGGAACGTTCACGTTGGGGACGAAAGGCATCGGCGGCAGCGTCACCTTGGGCACGACGATGGAGGGCATCGGCGGCAGCGTCAGCTTGGGCACGACAATGGCGGGCATCGGGGCCATCGTCACCGTGGGGACGACGATGGAGGGCATAGGCGGCAGCACCAGCTTCGGCACGACGACGGTGGGCACAGGCGGCAGTGTCACCTGCGGCACGGCTGGCACGGTGACCGCGGGCACGGCTGGCATGGGCGGCAATGTCACTTGTGGCACGGTTGGCATGGCGGGCACAGGCGGCAATGTCACCTGTGGCACGGTTGGCACGGTGACCGCGGGCACGGCCGGCATCGGTGGCAGAGTCGGCAAAGACGGCACGGCCGGCAGGGCAGGGACGGAAGCAGCTGGAGCAGCCGCCGGGGTGGTGTCCGCCAAGTTGCGAGCGGCATGGCACGTGTTGCCGGCGAGGAGCGTGCACGCCATGATCAACGCCAACAAGCTCGCACTGGAAGCCATTGCTCGATCAGTACTAGCTAGCTAGTAGTTTGTTTGAGATTGGATGCAAACAACACGAGTCAATAACATGCATTATATAGCCCCGGCCCAAATTCAGATCAAGTGATTAGATTGGTTGCTGGCCAGACTCGGTATGGCGGCACACACAGCTTTGGTTGGTAATCCATATCGCCACCGTGTTAGACAAAAACGGGCCGGATATGTTTGTATGATCGACCGGGGACATGGGTGAACCTGCATGACTCGAGTTTCTCTGCGCTTTCGTTTTGTTCCCTTTCCAACTGCTTTGTTTGAGGCGAAGTCGTTTCTGTAGCTGTGCCACCCATCTTTTGCCACTGCATTGTTGCTAGTTTTGCTGCTGTAAGATGTCGTCGACATCTCCTACTACACCCTGTTAGCTCCGAGTTGTTGGTGTAATCGGGAAATCGGCAGAGCTGCGCCACCCTTCAACGCGGCAATGGGGCCTCATTCCCTGATCCTAGTGGCTAATTCACCTGTTATTAGGTGATAGTTTGGGTTACAGTTTATCTATTTGTCGAGAGTTTTCACAGTCGTATCCATGAATCATTTTATGATGAATAATGAACATAATTTTTGCAGTAAGTTTATTCACTGAAAGTTCCACTAAAGATAAAGATCTTCTAAAAGTTACTTGGAGAGAGGTGATTCTAACTAAGAATAATATAGCGAAATATCGATGTAATGAAAATAAAAATAATTTATTTTGATAAATATGAAACAATACACCATGTATTTTCGTCTTGTCCGCTAGCACAATTGCTATGACTTAATAGTACTGTTTTTCCTTTAATATTCCACCACCTACCAGTTTTATGAATACTTCCCAGCCTTACTAAAAAGGTGAAAGTACAAATCCAGGTTCGAGTTCACGAATGTTGGGCACTTTGAAATTATTTAAATGATCTTGTTTTTAGCTACAAAAAAGTGTATACCTTCTTACTGTTCCTTTAGTTTACTGACAGGAGCATGTGGAGGCAAATGGTATACTAGAGTTCTGAGTGCAACCTATTGGTTTTCAACCAATATGCAGGTTTGCGGCCTAACAAGAGGATTATCAATGCAAAACTTACTGTAAGGTTTCTTGGGACTTTTATCTATTATTCTCTTGCTCACATCCTGTACTTGGATGACATTTGTCAATAATATATGGATGTGCACATAAATCGTTGGAAAGGACCGGTGGTTTCCCTCCTGCCAGAAAAAGGAAAAAAAACTATGTATGTTCAATACACCAAAAACCCATTAATTCAATTTGAAGGTGTACGTGCATAAATTATCATCATTCCCACCGCCCCCCTTCCGCGGTACATGTGGATCTCTTAATTCAACTTCAAAGGTGGGAGATAGGGAGAATAAGGACAATTCGACACATCCTCTCATGTTTATGAACATTTGACCTCTACGTTCGTAAACTTTTTGTTTGATACCATATTAGGTTGTATACATGGTTAGTACACCTAGAGGTACTTAGGCCCTGTTGTGAACATACGAATTATGAAGGAATTTTGAAGGATTCGTTTCCTATGGAATATTTTCCTGTGGAGACGTTCAGAACTTTCCTATGTTTTACACGGGAAACAAAACTTTGGCCAAGACCAAAGGAAAAGCCACCGGAAAATCCATTCCTCTATTTTGGAAGCCTATAGGTTTTCATTTTAGACGTCACCTTATTCCCACACTTTTTCATGTTCCTTTATTTTGTAACTCGCCGTTCATAACAGAAACATTTAATTCCCATTGGACATTCATGGAGTTTAGATCGTCTCTTCGCCTTTTCACTTATGTCACGCAAGAATTAGCAAAACCAATGTAAAAATGCAAAGTCACAACTAAGAGGACCCGCTCCTAGTCTAAAAAACCGTCGATCATGCATCAAGATTCGTGATGTGTGGTTGACTAGAATTTTTCAAAATGCACCCTACACTTTCACAAAAAATCTAAAATTATCAAAAAATTATCCGAAAAATCTATGATCCTAGATTTATACACAAAAATTTGGATATATTTTTCGTTTCATGGATGGAAATGATCCGAAAATATGAAAATATCTTAATCGATAATAATGAAAAAATATCACAATCTGTTTACATTTTCATGACCTAAAAAAATGTCTCCATGAAAACGGATTATCCATAATATTAATAATAATAATGAAAATATGAAAAGGATCGTATGCACTAGTTTGTGTTGATGGTAAAAATTATCTAAAAATGTGCTAAAGCATTATCAAAAATTATTTTTATTTATGAGTTTGTGTTTTTCTAAAAATTATGTTAACACATATTAGTCAGAAAGTTATGTTCATTCGTAATCAAAAAATTACTCTTAGATGATCAAACAAATGATTTGTCATGAGTGGTTCATGAAGACAAATGTTCAAAATTCAGGGTGTTGACCGCAAAATGTATCGCACGCATCTTGATGGAACATTAACAATTTTTGAAATAGGATCGGATCCTTCTAGTTATGGATTTTCCGCGTCCAAACCAATGACTAAACTGAACATGAAATCTGATGTAAATGTGGCATATAAAAACATTGAAATACCGCATACCTACGATGGGGCAACCTCAACAACCAACACACACTAACAGACTAACAGTACATATACGATCGACAACGCGCTCACCTGAAAAATACACAGACGTACAGTACATGGAAAAGAATATGAACACCTCAGACTTGACATGTAACATGTATAACGCGCGAACAAATACTCTGCGACGGCAACCGCTGATCAAAGCCTCCACCGTGCGCGTAGAGAGGCGCTTATGCAGACGGGGGCGGCGCCAAGAACGGCATAGGCACGCTCACAGTCGGGATGGCAGGCATCGGCGGCACCGTCACCTTAGGCACAACAATGGAAGGCATCGGTGGCATGGTCACTGTGGGGACGACGATGGAGGGCATCGGCGGCAAGGTCACCTTGGGCACGACAACGGCGGGCATCGGCGCCATCGTCACCTTGGGCATGGGCGGCAGTGTCACCTGTGGCACCGTTGGTACGGTGACCACGGGCACGGTCGGCATAGGTGGAACTGTCACCGCCGGCACCGTGGGTACTGCCGGCATCGGTGGGAGCGTCGGCAAGGCCGTTGGAACTGCCGGGAGGCCAGGGACAGCGGCGGCAGGGGCAGCCGCCGTGGTCGTGTCGGCCAGGTTGCGTGCGCCGTGGCACACACTGCTGGCCAGGAGCGTGCACGCCATGATCATGGCTAAGAAGCTCGTGTTGGATGCCATATCAATCTGCTAGTGTTTCTTTGAGACAGTCTGCGCACTGTCGTGTCTGTGAACTGGGAAGTGACTGCAGGATGGTTGTGGTCTGTTGCGATGTAAGAACAAGGGTGGTGCTTGGGAACTTATAGCCCTCTGGTGATGGTGATTAGATTGGTTGTTGGCCAGAATTGGCGACAGCCACACAGCTTTCTCTGAACCACAGTTGGTAATCAGAATGTCCGTATGTTGAGCAGAATAGGAAAAATGGTTGTAGACCAGAAGAAAAAGACCCACGTTGCCGCGTCCGTCTTAATACGGACAATGATAAACTAAAAAAATACTTTGAGCAAAACATACTAATAAAAAAATATTAATAAGAAAAAAATAGTACAACTCGATTACTACATGGAAGTAGAGAAGGGACATAATTATTTAGTTATAATGTCATGAAATTTAAATTGTACACATGGTTTTATAATGATTTGATCAAATTTCCGGCAATCTAAAGACATTGTATGATGAACATTGCAAACTTATTGAGTTAGATTAGGCATCGAGATCATACAGTGATGGTCATTGATTTTAATATAATTAAATTAAGTATATTTCTCAACATAAATTACCCTAAAATCAATAATAGTTGGCATAATTATGTCCTAACATATTCAAATAAATTGCACCGGAATACGCTTGATACTATACGAAAACAGAGGAATATTTCGCCAATAAATACTAAATACATCACAAAATGTAGAGCAAACTACGAGACTATTTACATGTAATAGATCTGGATTGTATAAAATAAATTATATAAAAATGGTATGAATACCACTAATCATTATATATTTAATTGCAGAAATACACTTTTTTTAACATATAGTTTGACTGCACGTAGCATATAAGTTACCAATGAACTTAAGAGGCGGCATTAGGTTGGAGAGTCGACCACTACTAATAGCAACAGTGATAGCGGTGGCCGGTGCGGGGGGCGATATGGGTGTTCGCATGAAACTACTGTGAGGATCGTAGAAGTTAGCTCAATGGCGTGTTTTCGATATAATACGACTCGAGAGAGGCGGACAGAGAAATAGTGTCACGTGGCAGCAGAGATGAGATGTCATGTAGTCCCAAGTGCTTGACGAAGGCAGAAGTGTGTGTGGAGAGAAGGGCGATCTTTACGTAGAGGTGTGTGGAGAGAAAGGCAAATTTTGCATAGGGGGACTGTTGTTTTCAGTACAATACGACTTGAGAAAGGCGAGGGAGCGAAAGAGTGTCGTGTGGCACAAGCGGCATGGCGTTATGGTGGACGCTAGGTAGAGATAATAGGGAGGGTTATCGGATATCTCTTCTGTAACTACCGTGCTCACCAATGTGGTTTAAAAAAATCGAAACGTCATGTTTAGTTTTCAATTTTTCAAAATAAAACATAATACTATCGTGCACATATTCTACAAACTCTAGATTTTTTATATATATTTTTATCTACACAAAAAGAGTAATTTTCAGTAAAATTTAAGTTGTTTTTGTTTTGTTTTTTTAAGATAGGAATCTCTTCTTATTTCACAAAAATTTAGTAGATACGTACAAACATATGTACATATAATATATGTAATAGAATATTTTTTGAACTAAGTTGTAATAGAATATGTAATAAAATTGTGAACTATAACTAAATATAAAATGAAATATATAAAAAATGAAATATGAGTGGGGTACATATTGATGTGGACATGTGGGTGAAGGGGTTACGGTGCAGAAAACAATAATTTTCTAGCGTACGAAACCCTAACTAGCCAGGATCTATCTATCTAGTACATGCGATAACGGTGGCGGAACGGGTTACATTACCTCCATGTAGACCGATAGCGGGGATTACGCTCCCGCACAAGCGTTGACGATGAAGTCGTACGTAGCCGACCTCGAGGTCGCGGAGAACTTGCCGCGATGTCGGAGTCGATGACGCCGGGGTGTCGATGATGATCTGCGTCGACGGGCGTCGGGCGGAAGAAGGCAGAGCGCCAACACCAGGACTGGTGCGCCGGCAGCAGAGGGGGGGGGGGAGGCGCGGCGGCTGCAGGGGGCGAGACGACGTCGCCCAAGCTCCTCAAAAGAGATGCCTCCGAGCACTCACAAACATACGGAGCTTAGCGAAAACTCCCGGTCATTCAGATCCAGCTGAAATCGCAGGAGTAGATCTTATCTGGAATCCCGTAGAGCAACGGCGCTCTGCGGTATGGATTAGGTCGAGAGAGACCCCCTTCCTCAGCTCGGCGCGGCTCCAACTTGGGAACCACGAGATCGAGAGAGAAATCGGGAATTAATTGGATTTTCCTATCAATTAAATCAATTAATATGCCTTGGTATATAAAGGGGGAAGGGGGTGTCCAAACCCCTTGGCTCCCCCATGTGGGACTAAAGGATGAGGGGGGGGGGGGGGGGGGGGTGGTGCGCCCCACCATGGGCCGGCCGAACCTCCCATGGGGCCCACCCCCCTTGTGGGGTGCGGCTCCCCCTTCTTGGGCCTTCTTAGGGCCCATATAGGTGGGAGCCCCCTTTTTCCTTTATTTAATTAATATTAAATTAATATAAAAATCCCATTAATTCATAATTAATATATTTATATATAATTCAATATCCCGTGACTCCGAAAACTCTTTCGGACCACCCGAACAACTTTCGGACATTCCTGGAACCATTCCAGACCTCTCCGGAACTCCTTCCGGACCACCGGAACTCT
Source organism: Poa annua (assembly GCA_026929855.1). NCBI lineage: Eukaryota > Viridiplantae > Streptophyta > Magnoliopsida > Poales > Poaceae > Poa > Poa annua. Next base: position 16,799,197 of record CM049427.1, read on the forward strand.
TTCCAGATCATTTCTCTCTCTCCAACAAAATCCTATAATATTCCAGAACCTATCTCCTAGCGTCGCTAAGACCTTAATTTTGTTACGCTACGGTTCGAGAACACTCCAGACATGGTCGAGACACTCCGCTCACCAATGATCGTCAGGGATACCTGGAAATATATGACGACCCCTGTGCATTCCACGAATATCGTCGTTGAACCATAAATATGACATTCATTCCCTTTGTCTCTGCGATACTACCTTGTCCGAGATATGATCGTAGACACACCGATGTCTTTGTTGTATCTCGTTACCGACTAAGGTTATTAACTCGTCTGCGATATTACATCTCCATGACCTAGTCATAAGCTGCGCAGCTATATAGATGCAATATCACCGAGTGGGACCAGAGTATCTTTCCATTATAAGAATGAACAAAATCCCGCTCTTGATCCTTACGTCTTGATGCTCTTTCGGAATACCCAAGATGGACACCGTTATTGTCATGCTATATAAGACACAACGTTTGATGCTCTCAAAGCATCCGTACGAAGCATTAATAAGTACGGTCTCACGGTCTAAGGAATAAGCTATCATATTCTTATCTATTGCAAATGACAAACATCGTAATACGATCTTATTGCAATACTTTGCGTATGTCCACCACCTTATTCAACCAACAAGATGACCCCATTGTCAACCGACGTCATTGTCCTTGATCGGGAATCTTGATCAACTGCTGCCCAATGGACTAGCTCATATAGAGGCTTGCTAGGGACCTGGTTGTCTATGTATCACACGTGTATTAATAATTCCGATTAATACAGTTATTGCATAATACACAAACCTATTATAAACTTGTGAGATAATGTAATAAATACTACTTATTTATTTGCCTCTAGGGCATATCTCCTTCAGTCTCCCACTTGCAGTAGAGTACAAATAAACCAGCTGCATTTTACTTTATCAAAATCCCTTATCAAATAAGAATCATTTGATGATGCTTGCTTGTGCAAAAGTGTTACTGCACAATCCATGATTGTACATGCTCCTGCGATTCACTGATATTAACTTGCTTGATATCACCATGTTGTTCAACAACATATATGCAAACACCGCAACTAAGTGAGACTTCCGCTTCCCAGCGCTTACTCTGATCATGTTAACCAGATAACTGCCCTGAAAAACACACTCAGCCATGCAGAGCCCCTTGTAACAATTACAAACTCGCGATATCTACATACTTTCACACCAATGAAGAAAACTTGACATTCAAATGTCAATCCCTTAACTAACGCACTTCTACTTCCAGTAAATTCCAAATTTACTTTCATAACTGCTCTTATTCCAATAACATCGGTTATATTTCATCGAGCATATAATATGGTTTCTGTATGATGTCTAATATTACATAATAGACCCATATGTCATACAACCATTACTTTGACGCATCATTACTCTTAATGATCAATTGCATCTCAAAGGACCATCCTTTTGATTCTATTCTGACCCCTCAGATATAATCTAAAACAACTCGACTAACTATTTAAAATTCCCGTTCTATTTCAAAATAGATACTAACTTTCAAATAGTTTCACAACTTCATCCTATTCTATTGGTACAGTTTCACAATTTGTTAACTACACAAGATGAATTCGACTCCCACTCAAATTATGTCTCCACATATTTGACAACACGCGCTCCCACTCAAAAACGTGTCATCCACATATTTGAGTTCCTGAGCTCCCACTCAAAAATATGTTCTTCACATATTTCACCTGAGTGAACTAACTATGACTCCCACTTAAATCGACATTTTGGTCAAACCAAAATCATTGATCTACTATCAATTCAAATTTAATACAAACTATAGTATTACATTAATACAAATCCCTCAGACTTCAAGCATGTCTACACAAATGTAGTCAACAAATTTGATCTTGTCCAAGACACATTTCTTGACAAGACATGCTACCGCGTCTTTCTTATAGTCACATTTCCATATAACACTTTATATGACGATTAAACAATCTTATTCCTCTAATAAGAATTGCAGCAACAATTACTCTCTTAATCCTTTTAAATGTAACTTGGATTTCCAGGCTGAAGAGCCTTTGTTCGTATTCCGATACTTTCTCAACTTTCTTTGTATTCATAAAGTGCACCTTGATCTGTCAACAAGATCTGTAATACTTAATACAGTGCTGTGACCCGACAACAATATTAAATATAACAACACTTTATTTAGAAGTTTCTTTCATGAAAATATTGTGATCTTTATGAAGAGGATTGCAAGCAGAAAACAATTTTCTAGTCTCCCTCACTCTTAATCACTAAACTTTCATTTGCATACATATACTCTTTGGAACACTTTCCAACATAGGTCTGACACTTTATTCCAAACTTTCTAATTCCAATCCATAAACCATAATTCGAAAATTCATCTTTTCTCGGAATTACATAGACAACAAACTGAACTTTGTTTCTAATTGGTTTTGGAATACACTCTCATCCAATGCGAGCAATCTATAAAGAACCACTCATGTATATTCCGAATTATCGCATAATCATATACATGTCGACACTACTGTCGATCCTACGAATTCTTGTTGAGAAAAACATCTATTTTCTAAAGTGGACATCGACTATAATGTTTCGAACATATTAGGAGATTCTAAGACTGATTCTGACAGACCACACTTTATTTAAAATAGAGCATGATTATAATTCCCCACATATCACCATATATGACATTATAATATTGTGAAACGAATTTCCACAAGTCCTTTTGTGTTGAAACCATAATTCAAAGATATTGTCCTTTGATCGAATTTTGTGAATACAATATTCACTAATCTTTCTTCTGAAAAACCCCATTTGATCTATTATCAAATTAATCTCAGACTCCATAATTTATCGGGCAAATACTCCTATTTACCAAAATCATGGAAAAATTCGGATCATGCAATAACACCATTGATTAATCATTAAAAATGACTCTCAATCAATTTCCTCTAGTATTGCAACTTCAATACTGCATTTCAAACTTAATCAATTTTGGCACTCGAAATACTTAAATGGACCAAAAATATCCATTACTTCTTTCATTGCCTTTATGACTAAATTCGATGGTGTTTGTTCTTTGGACACATAATTTTATCATTCCCGCTATTATAAATGTATATCATACGCATAATGTAATTGAGATGTGATGCAAATTACTCATAACATGAAACAACTGATTTGTTTCATAACATAAAACAACTGATGTGTTCTATATGAATAATTATGTCTTGTAACATTCAAGACACCAAACTGGATCACATTCTCACTATTACAAAATGTCTTATCAAAGACTATTGATGATAACTAATATGATACCTCGAGGGCGTGAGCACTACTGGCCATGAACTTGCCATCACTCGTGCACTGTCACGTCACCCTTCGCCACATACTTGTGATAATCAGGGACTGTTTCACAAACAGAACAATTATCAAACACTTTTCATCAAGTATAAGAAGAATACATTTATATCTTCGTATATCAAATATACCCATAACGTCGAAGAACTCTTCTTTGATGAATCAACTTTTAGAGATTTGAACTTGTTCACGAACGTGAAGAAGCTCACCGTGTCTCTATAGCATATTCACGCACATGCTATTCACAACTAGGAGGTAAAGCACAATCTCCATTGCACTGGAGTTTGCTATCTAGAAATCGTAGATATTCGTAAGTCTGAAGTAGATGTCACACAACTTCTTCAACTGAGTCTCCAGACAGGTATGCTCCCCATGTGAATGGTCCGGAACTTTCTAAGCTGTCTGAACTGCTCAAGACTCAATTCATCCTTGAAGTGACCTCTGATCGCATCAATCACGACATATGGCTCCATGTGTTGAAACAACTTTCAACTCAGGTGCTAGGCATACGCTCATGACGATCGTCACTTCCATGAACATGTCATGATACTTACGGAACTCATCATCTTCCTCCTTGCTATCAGAATCATCTGGTCTAACTCCTAACTAATGTTCTAGGACATATAGGATGTTTGTTGTGTTTGGAGAATGTTTCTAAAACCCCTGTACCATCTGATGAAGTTGGACCCGTCGGCTTCTAATGTAGCATCCGGGCTCTTGTGGAAGTAACCGAAGTATAGTTGCGTAGTCTACAGATGTGATCGCAAAAGAGGTAAGATAAGTTTATAATATATAGGTGAGTTTTAGTTCTATAATCTCATTATCAAAAACACACCACACCAAGATTATTATCGCTAAAAATATTAATGGCGATTACACGACCCTCATCCACCACACTACCCCCGATCATCACGGCCGGCAGCACAGTTTCAAAGGTGGACATAACATGTCGATCACAACAACTCTGTGACTCTTGCTCGATCTTTCGATCTTCCCGTGTTCCGAGGCCATACCTCTGAGTATGCTAGGCTCGCCAATCAAACCTCGAAGACCCTGCGCGTGCAACATGGCTTACACCCACTGTATGCGAACGACGAGATGTGTGACACCCGATCATAACGGCCTGCCTCATAACGTAGAACTTTCTTGGTGGTGCGCAACGAGGGAGAACACAATTTTAGTATTTTGTTAGGGATCATCCTATTCATGATGCTACCGTTGTATATCTAGCATATAAGCAATCAATAGGATGCACACACAACAACACACAATAATGATGCAATGAAGTGCGATGTGACATGGTCGATGCGCCTGGACCTTCATGGCGCCATGTGCCTGGCCCCCGGCGCCCAGGCATGGCTCCGAGTCTACAGAGCCCTCCTTTGCCTTCGACAGTACGAGTAATATCAAAACTTACCGTAACCATGTCACATAAAATAACGCCTCTGCAAAACAAAGTTAGACGCCTCTAGCTTTATTTAGTTTTGCAAGTTTTACGTGGCATGTAGGCTTATTCGTAAGAGAATCGCTTCCCTACCTACGAACTTTGTACCACAACGTCGATCGTATAATTGCATGTTTAAGCATCCCTTTCGGGACCTCCATTGAAAATGCTTTGCCGACTAGAGAGAGAGAAACAGACACCCGCCAGCCACAGATACGGTGCAAGCCGTATGTCAGTAGTGGAACCAGTCTCGCGTAAGCGTACGCGTAAAGTCGGTCCGGGCCGCTTCATCAACTCAATACCGAAGGCATCGCAAGTGCACGCTAGAGGGTAGCAAATATAAGAAAGACGCCCTCATTCAACATGAGTTCTAACCGTACCAGCAGTACTACGCATAGATCGGCTCTGATACCACTGAAGGGTTACGGTGCAGAAAACAATAATTTTCTAGCGTACGAAACCCTAACTAGCCAGGATCTATCTATCTAGTACATGCGATAACGGTGGCGGAACGGGTTACATTACCTCCATGTAGACCGATAGCGGGGATTATGCTCCCGCACAAGCGTTGACGATGAAGTCGTACGTAGCCGACCTCGAGGTCGCGGAGAACTTGCCGCGATGTCGGAGTCGATGATGATCTGCGTCGACGGGCGTCGGGCGGAAGAAGGCAGAGCGCCAGCACCAGGGCTGGTGCGCCGGCAGCAGAGGGGGGGGGGGGGGGGAGGCGCGGCGGCTGCAGGGGGCGAGACGACGTCGCCCAAGCTCCTCAAAAGAGATGCCTCCGAGCACTCACAAACATACGGAGCTTAGCGACAACTCCCGGTCATTCAGATCCAGCTGAAATCGTAGGAGTAGATCTTATCTGGAATCCCGCAGAGCAACGGCGCTCTGCGGTATGGCTTAGGTGGAGAGAGACCCCCTTCCTCAGCTCGGCGCGGCTCCAACTTGGGAACCACGAGATCGAGAGAGAAATCGGGAATTAATTGGATTTTCCTATCAATTAAATCAATTAATATGCCTTGGTATATAAAGGGGGAAGGGGGTGTGCAAACCCCTTGGCTCCCCCATGTGGGACTAAAGGATGAGGGGGGTGGTGCGCCCCACCATGGGCCGGCCGAACCTCCCATGGGGCCCACCCCCCTTGTGGGGTGCGGCTCCCCCTTCTTGGGCCCTCTTAGGGCCCATATAGGTGGGAGCCCCCTTTTTCCTTTATTTAATTAATATTAAATTAATATAAAAATCCCATTAATTCATAATTAATATATTTATATATAATTCAATATCCCGTGACTCCGAAAACTCTTTCGGACCACCCGAACAACTTTCGGACATTCCTGGAACCATTCCAGACCTCTACGGAACTCCTTCCGGACCACCAGAACTCTTTCCGGATCATTTCTCTCTCTCCAACAAAATCCTATAATATTCCAGAACCTATCTCCTAGCGTCGCTAAGACCTTAAGTTTGGTACGCTACGGTTCCAGAACACTCCAGACATGGTCGAGACACTCCGCTCACCAATGATCGTTAGGGATACCTGGAAATATATGACGACCCCTGTGCATTCCACGAATATCGTCGTTGAACCATAAATATGACATTCATTCCCTTTGTCTCTTCGTTACCGACTAAGGTTATTAACTCGTCTGCGATATTACATCTCCATGACCTAGTCATAAGCTGCGCAGCTATATAGATGCAATATCACCGAGTGGGCCCAGAGTATCTTTCCATTACAAGAATGAACAAAATCCCGCTCTTGATCCTTACGTCTTGATGCTCTTTCGGAATACCCAAGATGGACACCGTTATTGTCATGCTATATAAGACACAACGTTTGATGCTCTCAAAGCATCCCTACGAAGTATTAATAAGTTCGGTCTCACGGTCTAAGGAATAAGCTATCATATTTTTATCTATTATAAATGACAAACATCATAATACGATCTTATTGCAATACTTTGCGTATGTCCACCACCTTATTCAACCAACAAGATGACCCTATTGTCAACCGACGTCATTGTCATTGATCGGGAATCTCGATCAACTGTTGCCCAATGGACTAGCTCATATAGAGGCTTGCTAGGGACCTGGTTGTCTATGTATCACACGTGTATTAATAATTCCGATTAATACAGTTATAGCATAATACACAAACCTATTATAAACTTATAAGATAATGCAATAAATACTACTTATTTATTTGCCTATAGGGCATATCTCCTTCAGTGGGAGAAGGAGAAACCTCTATTCCTACGGAGCTTAGTATTCTTAGGAGATGTGAATGTGATCCATCCTTGTATGTCCCAGATTTTTTGTGTTTAGTAGGTGCAGACGTGGCGCTAGCGGTAGCTTTTTTTTTCTGACGCTTCCGTTTTTGGTTCACTTCCTTCCTACTTCCTAGATACATCCACTTTTAGTTATTTGCAAGTCATTTAATTTGGAATGGATGGAGTACCTTTACTGTCTAGCTGTCACGAGTCTAGCGATCTAACAAAAAACAAACCATCGAGTGCTTCTAGGGAGGATCTAAAAATAAAGATCTATTTCACTTGTAAATGTGAGTTTTAATTTTTTTAACAAAGGTAGGCTATAACGGAGTTACAAGGATTACTGCAAATTTATTAAGCCCGCTCAAACATCGTTTATAATTTGGAGGTATATCCTAAAGGGGGCAATTATCTCAGAGAAAACCATTCAGCTCTATCAAATTAGATGAAAAATGAAATCATAACCATTAGAAAATAATTAAGAGTCTCCTTTAGTGTAAGAAATGGAATCAAAAAATTGATGGGCATAACTGTATTTATGTTTGAATAATGCTATCTATGTGCCGTGAAAAGGTATACCTACAACAACATGTATACACAACATGTATATGTATCGCAGCTGACCCTATCACGGCGGAAGACCTTTACTGCCGTCAAAAAATGTTCACGGAGATAACTAAGCGCCGAGCTACACCTAGCACCATGAATATGCTTTCTGCGGTGCCTTTTTGGCAGCCCTTAAGCGTCGCCTAAATTCTTTCAGCGGTGTTTACCCATGTAACTGAGTGGATTGAAACACCGAGTAACACATATATGTAGTTGCAATGAGTCCACTGGGAAATTCGTCATAGAGGTCACCCGTTTGTTGGAGTTTAAGCATCGATCAACTTAAGTTTATTTGCTCCGTGTCCATTTTTTGTGTTTCCTTTTGTCAATTTACCATCTCCCACTACACCCGATTTGCATTCATCCTCTACCGTTTTCATTGACCAATTTGAAGCCAATTTGAAGATGTTGCATATACTCCTGCGTTGCTCCCTAACCATGGTGCAGGTTTTGTTCGTGGTGCACGTCTCGAGCTACTGGATGATTTCGTGGCTGCCTCGGCTGATCACGTCGATCGGCCGGCCGATCCATGCACGCTGCCTGTGCATGGCCATGCACGTGATGTACATCCTCCGCCTGGGTCCTTGCTGGGAACTCCCGTGGCACAACACCTCAGCACGTCAAGACCAGCATCACCAAGTGCTGATCCGGCCTCTCCGCATGCTGCTCCGCCCGAGCCAGCCAGCCAGCCCTGCGCCGTCGTCCTCGCCAAGCTCACCACCGGCCTCTCCTATGCCTCCGCCAGACTCGTCTCCAGCGCCACCTCCTACTGCTGCTCCCTCTCGGATTACGACACGGAGTCGCAATGGCATTGTTAAGCCCTTCATTCACAAAGATGGTACAGTTGCTTGGTTTGCTGCGTGTCGTGCTCATGGTGTAGTTGATTCAGCTCTCGAGCCTTCCACCTACAAGGAGGCCCTCGGTGTACCTCACTGGCGTTCCGCTATGGAGCAGGAGTTTCATGCTCTCCTTCGGATGAGACCTGGAATCTTGTTCCTCCTCGTCCTGGCCTCAACATCATTGATTCTAAATGGGTGTTCAAGGTCAAGAAACGATCAGATGGTTCTATTGAGAGGTATAAGGCTCGGCTCGTCGCAAAAGGGTTCAAGCAACGGTATGGTCTGGATTATGAAGATACTTTTAGTCCGGTGGTTAAACCTACCACTATTCGGTTGCTTTTGTCTCTGGCTGTCAACAAAGGTTGGCACCTTCGTCAACTTGATGTTCAGAACGCATTCTTGCATGGCGTTCTTGAGGAGGAGGTCTATATGCGTCAGCCTCCGGGTTTTGTTGATTCTGCTCAGCCTCAGCATCTTTGTCGACTGGTCAAGGCGCTATATGGGCTTAAGCAAGCTCCACGTGCGTGCCATGCCCGCCTTGGTACTGCTCTTCGTGCTCATGGGTTGGTTCCTTCTAAGGCTGACACCTCCTTATTAATGCTTCATCGACCCGAGCTCACTATGTATATGTTGGTGTATGTCGATGATATCATCTTGGTGAGTTCCTCTGCTTCTGCTGCTGGTCGACTTGTGGAGAGCCTTCGGTCTGAGTTTGCTGTTAAAGGCCTTGGTCCTCTTCGTTTCTTCCTGGGTCTGGAAGTCTCTCCGATGGCTGATGGTCTGGCTCTATCGCAGAAGAAGTATGCTCTTGATCTCCTTCGTCGCTCTGGGATGCTTAAGTGCAGTCCCATGTCTACACCCATGTCTGTGTCCGACAAATTGTCGTGTACTGATGGAGATCTCTTGTCCGAGAAGGATGCCACACAATATCGCAGTGTCGTTGGGGGTCTTCAGTACCTCCTTATCACGAGACCAGATTTGTCCTACACGGTCAACAAGGTCTGCCAGTATCTTCACTCTCCACGTGCTCCTCACTTGGCTGCTGTTAAGTGTATTTTGCGCTATGTCAGTCTCACGGCGTCTCATGGCCTGCATCTTCGGGCCTCTTCTTCCGGCCTACTCTCCGCGTTCTCAGATGCGGATTGGGCTGGGGACCCTCATGATCGTCGATCAACGGGGGGATATGCTGTCTTCTATGGTCCGAACTTGATCGCCTGGAGTGCTCGTAAACAAGCAACAGTTTCACGGTCGAGTACGGAATCGGAGTACAAGGCGCTAGCTAACGCCACTGCTGAACTCATATGGGTTGAGTCTTTGCTTCAGGAGCTTGGATCTTCACAGGATCGTCCACCAGTTCTTTGGTGTGATAATATCGGTGCCACATTTTTATCATCTAATCCTGTCTTCCATGCTCGGACGAAGCACATCGAGATTGATCATCACTTCGTAAGGAACGTGTTGCTCAGAAGCTGCTACATATCCGGTTCATCTCGTCAAAGGATCAACTGGCTGACATCTTCACTAAGCCGTTACCGTTGCCGCTGTTTGAGGCCTGTCGGCGCAATCTTAACTTATTAGATACCGTTAAGATTGAGGGAGGGTGTTAGATATGTATATTGTAGCCCTAACCGTACATAGGTCGGTTATGTAAATCCTCCATGTACTTGTATTGTTCCCTATATATAATACATCCAGCCGTGCCCTGAGAGGCATCGAGCTGTCCCTCCATACGATCGTGTTTTACATTTTGTAGCACCAGCAACAGGAGATATGTGTCACCATTACTCATTAAGGTGATCTCTTCTTGTGGGATAGTAAAAATGCTATGCGATACACTATTTCTTCCTCGATTTGGAAATATTAGTATTTCTAGCTGACTATCCCTTTGTATTTGTATGAATTCCGATGATCGGATCGGATATGATTAGTTATGAATCACGTAAGAAATATCAAAACTGAATGCCACCGCGGATGGGTGCTTGGCGCGGACCTTTGCCTCCCAAGCGCGTCTCGCCGCCGCCCGTCCTTGGAGTCTTCCTCGACAGAGCCCTGTCGCGTGCCTCGTCGGCTCCGGTGCAGCTTGCTTCTCCGGCGGTGGCTGGGGCATGCGATCGCCCCGATCCGTTGTTTTCGCCTCTGACCACGTCCGATTTTCAATTTTTGAATCGCATGCAGAGTGGCCCCCCAAGCGAGTCGATTGATCGCAGCCATCCAGACCCTTGGACGCATCTACGACATCGCTTCCGCAACCTCTGGTGTCGTAACCATCCTTCGCAGACAACTCGAGCTGCTTCAACCCTAGCGCCGCCGCCGCCGCTTCCTTCTCCGTCGACAGCTGCGCCTGTGGCCGCCTCTCCGACCTCCTCCCCTCCAGACGATCGCGGCCACACCTCGAGCTCGGAAAATTCATCGTCGTTGCGGTGGACGCGCTCGTTCGCCTCTGTGTTGTCCTCTCCTCCGCCGCTGTCGATGAGTGTATCGGTGCCGCCGAGGCCACACCAGGCTGGAGGGCAGAGGATGCCTGCGCCGCGTCCCCAACAAGCCTCTGTTGCGACTCGTCCTGCACACCCTGCGGCTGCTCCGACTCGTCCCGCGCATCACGCGGCTGTTCCGACTCGTCCCGCGCACCATCATGCTTCGTCAGGTGCCAGTTCCGGCATGGGCCAGTCCGCTCCTCCGACCCTCTTCCCCGGTGCAACGTCATCAGGGATGGGGATGTTGGCTCCTCCGTTTTTGCCTCTCCATAGGCCAGCACTGCATTTTGGACCGCCGGCGTACATGTCTCCCTTGCAGCAGCCGTTCCAGCCACCTTCGTTGGCTCCTTTCATCAATCCAGGGTACCCGACGTACCAGCCTCCGGTTCAGCTTTCTCAGCCTGCTGGGGGTCAGGCGATTCCGCGTCCCAAAAGAAAGAAAAAACGTGCTCCTCCTCCGGGTAACCAGCCTCAACAGCAGGGGTCGGTGGCGCAACCCTTGGTGCAGCCTCCGTTCATGCAGCAAGGTATTTTTCAGGGGCAGTTGATGCAACAGCAGTTTGTCCCTCCACTCACCGCGCCGCAGCAGATGGCTTTTCTGGGTCAGCCAGGGGTTTTAATCCCTCCTAGCTTGGATGAGAACACTTCAGCTCTTGTGGTGGACACTAGCATTGCTGAGGCGAGTGGCCCTCCTGATGTGGGAAGTTTGCAGCACACAGCGCCACTGACTGGGGAGTCGGGGAAAACAAAGAAAGCATCAAAGTGTTGGAAATGTGCTGCGGAGTCTCATTCCTCTAAAGCATGTCCGGTTCAACACTACTGTGTGGTTTGTGACACTGAAGCCCACCCATCCCTTAGGTGTCCGACTCTACGGCTCCCAAAGCACGCGGCTTTCACTTCGGGCACGGGGGTTGATGCGACTATGTTTGTGCAGCTACCTGACAGTGTTTACAAGCCTCATCTGATTCCGTCGTCCTCTCCTACGGCGTTGGATAAGGTTGCAGGAGACATGGTTACAGCTGCCGCTATTGAGAGCTTAATGTCCAGGATGTGCCACTCTGCTCATTGGAAGTGGGAGGCCTTGCCTCATGGTGCTGATGCGTTCCTCATTGGGTTCCCTTCTCTCGAGGATCTTCGCAGGGTGGACGGTATTCAGCTTAATATTCCATCTTCTAAAGCACATGCCTCTATTTCTGTTTGGAAGTCTCAAGATGTTGTGCCGACAAAAGTTCTCGAGAAGGTCTGGGTTCATGTTGATGGTGTGCCTTACGCTATGAGACACTTCCTGGGTTTTTGGGGTATCGGTTCCCTAATTTGGACTACTCTTGATGTTGATCTGGTCACTTACCGGAGCCGCGGTGGGGTTCGTATTTTGGTGGGCATGTTGAACTCGTCTGTGCTTGAAACTCGAGTGGGTGATGATGGCCCTTATGTTGGGGCTTCGTGTGTGGTGAAGCTCAAGCAGTATGCGTTCTTTTTTAGCCGTGAGCCAGAGGACTTTGTTCCTGATCCCAATTTCAACCCTTTCTTTTGGCGCCGGAAGAGTGATGGCGCTGATGATAACGAGGGTAATGAGCACGGCATGGACGGCTCGGTGGGACATGATATGGCACATTACTCGCTCTCCTCCAGCATGGACGTTGATGGCAGTCTTTCCTCCGAGACACCGGCAGCCGCCACGAGCATGGCTAGTGGAGCTAAAGCTTTGACGGTCATGGCTATTACTCCGTACAATTCCAGCCCGAGAACTCCACGAGGAAGGGAGATAGTGGAGCACATACGGCATGCTTCGCCGAATCTGCTGCGCTCTTCACCGGTGCTGGAGCTGGCGTCGTCTCCGTTCGGAGGCAGAGCTGCTACTGCTTGCGCTCTTTCTGTTACTGCAGGTGCCGTTGTGCTGTGTGAGGAGATGGGCATGCCGGCTGGCCGCTTTGACCCAGGGTCGCGTGCTGATGCTGGGCTCGGTCACTCTAGGGTGGAGCTTGACACGACCTGTGTTGATGGGCTGGCTCGGTCACCTGCTGCTGGGCTGGGCCAAACCGCGCCGAAGCTCGGCTCGGACGGGAGTGTATCGCCAGATGGGCAGGACTAGGGGATGGCTACGACAGCATTTGTGCCTCCCTTGGATTTTGTTCCCAGCTCCCCTTCCCCAGGTGCGGGTACGAGTGGCATTGACGAGATGGTTTCCGGGGGGGGGGGGGGGGGGGGGGCGTCTACTTCGCCACAGCCTCCCATGGATGGACCAGCGATCGTCGATGTTGGGACGGAGGTGGTCTCTACGTCGACACAGACCCCGCCGCCCCATCTTGCTGCTGCGGTGATGGGTGGGTGGGCAGCTTCTCCGTCTGGGCCGACCCACGCCACTGCTTCCCTGGCGGTTGTGCTTCCGGAGAGAGGCTGCATCTTGCCTTCCACACCTCCGTCACGTCGTAGCGAGCGTTTCGGGGTGGAGGCGGATGGAGGTTCTGCTACTGACGAGGACTCCATGACGAAGGCCATGCGTCGTAAAGCGGCGCGTAACCTAGACTATTATGGTATGGAAACATCGTCAAAGTCTTTCCTAGCTTTTTCTCCTCAGTCGATTCATTCTAAGCTTAGTAGTGTAGGTTTTAATCTCGGTAATAGTTTAAATCAAATTCATGTTTCAACTAAAGTCTTGAGACATATGAAAATTGACCGTCTTACGGTTACTCCTAAAGTCTCGACTAGGTTGTCCTCCACCTACGATGATGAGGACGAAGCGATTGCCACATCAGATGGTCAGTTTTTTTCTCATCTAGTTGGTGAAGTGTTGGATGGTGGTTTGGATGACGACGGTCTAGACTCATTGTATGGGTTAAAAGCAACCGATCGGAAATCTAAATCTACAAACAACAAGTCCCGGAAACGGTCTAAATTATCCAAATCCCCCACGGGAAAGAATGGCATGTTTGCAAATAGCAGAGGTCTTGGTGACTTGGCTAAACATTTGCACTTTGCTGGTTGTATCCGGGACCATAATTTGGATATCTTAGCTATTTCTGAGACGGGTAGACGGGAGTTCTCGCAATATCTTTTGAACCGCCTTTCTGGCGGTATAGAGTTTGATTGGCATTCACGTCCCCCTCATGGCCATTCTGGGGGCATTTTACTAGGCATCAGGACTGATACCATGGAAGTGTTGGATGTTATGGATGGCGATTTTCATATTATAATGCACATCCGTAATAAATCTGATAATTTCATTTGGAGTCTTGTTGTTGTGTATGGCCCGGCCCAAGAAGCGGCTAAGTCTTCTTTTCTCTGTGAGATGGATAACCTGGCAAAAGATAACCCCCACCCCCTTGTCATTGGTGGGGATTTCAATTCGCTTAGGTTTCCATTTGAGAAAAGTAAAGGTCGGTTTGACAAACGTTGGCCTCTTTTGTTCAATGCAGTCATTGACAGCCTGAACTTAAAAGAGATTTCAATGGTGGGGAGACAATTCACTTGGGCTAATTCTCTCCCTGAACCCACATACGAGAAGCTTGACCGTGTACTGATGGATACTGACTGGGAATCTAAGTTCCCTCTCGTGTCGGTACGGGCTCTTGAACGTATTGAGGGATTGTCAGACCATGCTCCCATTCTTTTGACCACGGGGATTCCTAGGCCGCAGTGCAAGCCACGTTTCAAGTTTGAGCTTGGATAGCTGCATCGTGAGGGTTTCCATGAGATGATTAAAAGGATTTGCGAAAGACCAGTGGTGGGTGCCTCGCCTATCCAGCGGTGGAACAACAAGATACGTGCTTTACGCACGCACCTCGTTGGCTGGGCTAGGCATACTTCTGGTTTACTTAAAAAAGAAAAAGAACGACTGTCCTCGATAATCGATGCTCTTGAAGCATTAGCGGAAGTTCGGTTACTGTCCGCGCAAGAGATTGAGCTAAAGAGCCAATCCAATGCACAGATAGCCAAGCTACTGCGAGAAGAGGAGTTAAAATGGTACCAACGTTCGAAAGCCCAATTCATCCTTGAAGGGGACTCGAATACTCGCTATTTCCATACAATTGCCAATGGCAGACACAGGAAAAAGCGCATTCATTCTCTAGTCCAGGATGAGGGTTTGATCGAAGGCCAGGAACAACTAAAGTCGTACATTACCAATTACTATAAAGACCTGTTCGGGGCTCCAGAGGAAGGTATTTTCACTCTGGATGAGTCTCGAACAGAGGATATCCCCCAGGTTTCAGATGAGGAAAATAGCCTACTTACTAAACTCTACTTAGAGGAGGAAGTGAAGAGGGCTATCTTCCAAATGAAACAGAATTCAGCTCCTGGACCTGATGGTTTCCCGGCTGAGTTCTATCAGAACTTTTGGGATGTTATCAAGTTTGATTTACTTCAATTGTTCGTCTGTCTTCACAATGGACAGCTAGAGTTGTTTCGTCTAAATTTTGGTGAGATAATTTTATTACCTAAGGTTAATGAGGCAGAAAGGATCCAGCAATTTCGACCCATATGCCTCCTTAACGTTAGTTTTAAAATATTCACCAAGGTGGCGATAATACGACTGAATAGTGTGGCAGATCATGTAGTCCGTCCGTCTCAAACGGCTTTTATGCAAGGACGCAACATCCTTGATGGAGTTGCGATTTTACATGAAACGGTTCACGAACTACATAGGAAAAAGCTAAATGGGATAATCCTCAAAATTGACTTTGAGAAAGCCTATGATAAAGTTAAATGGTCTTTCCTTCAGCAGACCCTCAGGATGAAAGGCTTTTCTACTGAGTGATGCAAGCTCATCAATAGCTACGTCTCGGGAGGAAGTGTGGCCATTAAAGTCAATGATGACACTGGCAAATACTTCCAAACGAAAAAAGGGCTTAGACAGGGTGACCCGCTATCGCCAATACTATTTAATATAGTAGCTGATATGTTGGCTATCTTAATTGAACACGCTAAAGTTGATGGTCAAATTGAAGGAGTGATTCCACATCTTGTTGATGGTGGTTTATCGATTCTTCAATATGCCGACGATATAATTCTTTTTATGGAACACGACATCGACAAAGCTCGAAACCTCAAGCTGATATTGTCAGCATTTGAGCAACTTTCGGGTCTTAAGATTAATTTCCATAAGAGTGAATTGTTTTGTTTTGGTGAGGCTCAAGAAAACGCCGCCTTGTATGCTGAACTTTTTGGTTGCGAACAAGGTCAATTTCCTATCAACTATTTGGGTATTCCGATTCGTTACCGGAAACTCACAAATGCTGAATGGAAAAAGGTGGAGGAAAGACTCCAAATTCGTTTAAATAGTTGGAAAGGCAAACTCTTATCCTTGGGTGAAAGATTGGTTCTCATAAACTCGGTACTAACAAACATGGTACTATATATGATTTCATTCTTCCAATTGCCAAAAGGAGTCTTAAAAAGATTGGATTATTTCCGATCTAGATTCTTTTGGCAAGGGGATTGTGAGAAGAAAAAACATCGTCTGACTAAATGGAGTGTGGTTTGCAGCCCTAAAACCCAAGGAGGGCTCGGAATTCATGACCTTGAAGTCAAGAATAGGGCCCTGCTAGGTAAATGGCTTTTCAGACTTCTTTCGAAAGAGGGAGTCTGGCAAACCCTTTTTAGGAGAAAGTATGTGGGAAATCAAGTTGTCTCTCAGGTTCTATGGAAACCTGGTGATTCACACTTCTGGGCTGGCCTCATGGCTACTAAGAAGTTCTTTTTCCAACTTGGTGCTTTTTTAATTAGGGATGGATCGGAAATTCGTTTCTGGGAGGATAAATGGCTTGGCCATTTTACCCTCAAGGAACAATATCCAGCTTTGTACTCTATTGTACGAAACAAAAGTGACACGCTCACAAAGGTGTTAGGTTCCGACCCACCAGATGTTTCGTTCAGAAGAAGTTTATTTGGCGTGAGACAGGCATCCTGGAATGCCTTGCTTCTCCGACTGGATTCAGTCCAATTGTCGGAAGGCCCAGACAGATTTCAATGGAATCTTACGAAGAATGGTAAATTCTCGGTTGATTCTATGTATAGAGCTCTTATTCTTCACGAAATTCCAGTCTATATTAAAGATAACAACAAAATTTGGAAGATGAAGATACCGCTGAAAACTAAAGTGTTTACGTGGTATCTTCGTCGGAGTGTAATTCTTACAAAAGATAACCTTGCCAAGCGTAATTGGCACGGAAGTAAAAAGTGTGTTTTCTGTCATCACGACGAGACCATTACACACTTATTCTTTGAGTGCGAATTCGCCAGGTCTATATGGTCAGCCATCCAGATAGGTTATTCCTTACATCCACCGCGTACTGTTGCTAATATTTTTGGCAACTGGTTAAATGGCGTGGATTCAAGGTTCAAACTATTCAGTAGGATGGGCGCGATTGCAGTTATTTGCTTGCTATGGCTATGTAGAAATGACAAGGTTTTTAATGATAAAAGTGTTTCTGTTATGCAGGTTATCTATCAGTGCTACGCTACGCGCTTGGGCGACCCTACAGCGTGTGGAACACCGGGGCTTATTTTCGGAGGTGGCATTGAGACTAGAGGCTGCGGCCAGGGAGATTCTGTCCCGGCATGGTTGGCAGCATAGACTCCGGATAGACCTTCCAGTTTCATAGGCAGATCTACCATTTCTCATTTTGATATGTAATTCGCCTTTTTTATTTTTTCGGATCTGTATTGGGTACTCGTAAACTGGTGGCTGTGTGCATCCTTGTTATGCAGAGGCCGAGTGTAATGCTTAAATCTCTTAAGTAATAAAATCTCTTTATCCAAAAAAAAAGTAGCACATAAATACATACCGATACCGCATAGGTACAACGGGACAAACCTCAACAATCAACAAACTAAACAATACATCTGACGTGAAAAGAGAGTGTGAACTCGAAGCCTTACATGTAACATGTACAAGGAAAAACAAATACTCCGTGGTGGCCACTACAACATCAATGGTGCCGAAGCCGAACCGTCGACACCGTGAACGCACAGGACCGTGTGTGCATGGAAACTGGAGAGGCGTCTATGCAGAAGGGGGCGGCGCCAGAAACGGCATCGGTGGCAGCGTCACCTTAGGCACAACAATCGAAGGCATCGGCGGCATGGTCACCGTGGGGATGACGATGGAAGGCATCGGTGGCATGGTCACCTTGGGCACGACAATGGAGGGCATCGGTGCCATGGCTACCTTGGGGATGGAAGGAACAGCGGCCGGCATGGGCGGCAGTGTCACCTGCGGCACCGTTGGCACGGTCACCGCGGGCACGGTCGGCATAGGTGGCATGTTCACCGTGGGCATCGCCGGCAAGGTCGGCACGGCCGGGAGGCCAGGGACAGCTGCGGTAGGGGCAGCCGCCGGGGTTGTGTCGGCCAAGTTGCGTGCGCCGTGGCATCCACTACCTGCGAGGAGCGCGCACGCCATGATCATTACAAGGAAGCTCGTGGTGGAAGCCATAGCTACGCACTCCTACAGTTTCTTTGAGGTTGTGTATGTGAACTGGGAAGCGATTGCAGGATGCTTCTGCTCTGTTGCGATGCAAGAACATGGGTCAATTACTCGGAACTTATAGCCCAGGTGAGGGCCTGATTAGATTGGTTGTTGGCCAGACCCAAGGTTCAAGGTTGGTAATCAGAATGTTTATGTGTCACGAAAGAAAAAGAAGGAAAATGTTTGTACTATTGTACCAAGAAAATAGCTGTTGTGTTCGATGGTGATGCAATCGATGCCGGTTGACTCAATATTTCTGCGTGTTTAGGTGTGAGCAGGTTTGGGCTGCAGCTTTTATTATTCTGAGTTTCTGACACCTTCGTTTCTTGCTCAGCTGTGGCCACTTCTTGCACTAATAGGAGCTCCGATGTAGATTAGAGGAGATTTCTTTCATTTTCAAGGCATTACACAACATGGTGCAACTAAAATATCATTCCACCCTCTCCTCTAATATGTATAGCCTCTGCATGCCTGGAATGCAGACATGGGGGGGGGGGGGGGGGGGGGGGGGGTAGGTATCAGCAAAATCACTAAGCGCCTCCTTGGATCCAGAGTTAAAAAAACACTAGACTATGAAAAACATAGTAATCCCATATGTTTACCAGCGCAATATAGAGTATTGCAAAACGTAGAAAAACCGCAGGAATAGTTGTTTGGATGAAACACATAAAATTCAGAGGATGTCTCGGTCCTACATATTTGATTCTAAAAAAGAGGTTGGGGTGGAGGTTTGAATTCCTATAAAATTAAGGCATAGGAACAAAATCCATAGGAATTTGGGTAATAGAATTCGTTTGATCCAAATGCAATCCATAGAAAAATATCCGAAGAACTGGAATCCTAATAAAATCTATGAAATTCCTACAATTCAAAGAGGCCTTAAGAAATGTCGGCTTCTCAAAATGTCAGTCATGCGCCCTCCCGTCTCACTAAGTGCTACCTTCTACTTTCCCACACACTTCCATCTCGTCAACCGTTTTCTTCTATTTCCGCGACCCCTATAGATATTTTTGTGACCATCACGTTTTGCAATGAGGAGCAAAGTGGGATGAGGACCAGAGAGTTTTTGTTTCAAAACTGAACATTAAAAATGAAATATCTTGATAACCGTTGGTACAAATTACGAATCACTTTCAAAATTTTAATTCTGAACTCCTCGCGTGTCCATGTTGTCAGGTTTTGTCGAACTTTTTTGTACTTACAAAACTACACACTTATACTTCGTACGCCAAGATTGTGTACTTGGTGATTTTTATACTTCCGCTTTCAGTGTTTTGTACTTCAGATATCATGTTTTTATACTTCAGATATCACTTTTTTTTTACTTCGAGAGTATTTTTATGCTTCCCAATTTCAAAGCATATGAGCGATTGAGAGGTGCAAACGATATTACTTGACTCATTAATTGCATCTTAGAAATTTAAGGTTATTTACTGTTTTTCCCCCAAAAAATTGGTAAGAAATTTTGTTCATATTGTCCGCTAGCTAGCCGCTATGGTATAAAAATTGGAAGATTAAGAAACATCACAGTTTACCAACAACCACGAACTGAGATTGACTTAATTTTCCAATAAAAAGATAACACAAAAACACGAGTACAATGGGACAACCCTCAAGAGTCGGCTCACACTAACAATAATAAAGAGAATGTACGAACAACAGATACATGAACATCACATGTAAAACGCAGAGCCTGTATGTAAGCAAATATGCGCCATGGTAACGGAGTGATATGGCCACTCTCGCATCAAGGGCACCGGCCGGTTCTTCGACAAGGCCATCGCGGAAGTGCGACTACGCTGACGGTGGCGGTGCCAGGAACGGCATAGGCACGTTCACATTCGGAACAAACGGCATCGGCGGCAGCGTCACCTTGGGCACAACAATGGTGGGTATCGGTGGCAGGGTCACCTTGGGCACGACAATGGCCGGCATCGGGGCCATGGTGACCTTGGGCATGGGCGGCAGCACCGCCTTAGGAACGACGATGGCCGGCATGGGCGGCAGCGCTACTTGTGGCACGGTGGGGATGGTGACCGCCGGCATGGGTGGCAGAAGAGTAACCGTGTCCGTGGGCACGGCCGGGAGGCCAGGGACGGCGCTAGCAGCTGGAGCTGCAGCCGCCGGGGTCGTGTCGACCAGGTGTCGAGCGGCGTGGCAGGTGGTGCCGGCGAGGAGGAGAGCGCACACCATGATCACGGCCAACGTGCTCGTATTGCCTGAAACCATATTGCTAGAGCTGGCAATTGGTTGTGTCTCGTGCTTGGGGGAAGTGACTGTAAGAGTGTAAGACTGTGCTTCTGCTCTGTTGCAATGTAGGAACATGGGTCAATGCTGGTTAACTTATAGACCAGTGTGATGGTGTGATTATTAGGTTGGTTGCTGGCCAGATTCAGAATGTCTGTACATCGTCGATCCAAAAAGGGAAGTGATCGATCTGTGCGATCGCGACAGGCATTGGCTGCAACTTTCTGTGTTTAGGTGAGGAGCTGGCTATGCAGCTTCAATCTGCTCAACCGTTCTAATAGTTACTCCGACGAAGAAAAAAGAAAGGGCACTCTAGTATTTTTTTGGGTCCATGAAGTAGGGCTGTCTCAGTTCATAAGGGGTGCCACTGCCCACTAATAGGTATATTGAGATTCCCTCTCCTCTCTCTTCAGTAATGCTATACGTACGACATTTTTTGGTCCGAACTCTGTACGACGTAAACAATGGCCTTCCAATGGGCTCTAAGCATGACTGTGGTCTAACGGATTGTGTGTCATACGTAAATTACAAGGAACGTCGTACGTGACGCATTTTTGCTCTTTCTTATCTTGTTTCTTCCGTTGATTTCACCCCGTGACTTTTCTTTAAAGTTCGTATTTTCTTTTTCTCTTCCACACTTCATGCTCCCCATTTGGTCCCATCCATAAACGCAACACTACGGGAGTCACATCGCAGCCCGATGGCATTTTTAACGTCGACGGCAATTTGTCGGGGCCGTCGGCGTCACAACGTAAAACCGACGAACCGAGAAATACCACCGGCATCGTTTTGCCGTCGGCGTCCTAGTTGTGAGCCCGACGGCCACCGTCGGGCTCACAGTAACGTCAGCGTACCTTTAATGAGCCCGACGGCCACCGTCGGGATTAGAGTGTCGTCAGTGTCCATTTAATCGCATTGTGATCCCGACGGCATTACCGTCGGACTCACTATATTGTTTTCCAGTTTTTTTAAAAGAAATTATATTACATTCAAAAAATATATGAAAAATACAAAATAAAGAAACCCTTTGGGGTGCAGTCTTTTAACGTGTACTAGTTATTAGAAAATGATAAACTTGAGTTTTGGCAACTTTTTAAAATAAAACTTTATAAAAATATCAATCATATATAAACATGCATAAGTTTTAACATATATGTGTGACCATTATCATGTTATAGTTTGTGATAAAGTGCTTATACTCAGCACATATGTGTGTCATGGTAAACAACGTCGCCGAAGCGATTTTCAAAATTCTTTTTAGAAATATCATTTTCCATTTTTTTATGTGCCAAAAATGACTTTTTTTGTGAAGCAAGTACATAAAATATGATCCAAAATGAAACCCATTTAATTTTCACAACGAGTAGTACATATTTGATTGATAATACCTGAATATAAGGATTTTCCTTACTTTCTATCTAAATTCGCCTCTTTAATTGACTTTATGTCAATTTTTTGAGAGTAATTCAAATTTGAACTATAATTGTGTGATAGTTTGCTCCGAAATTTTTACAAAAATAATTTTAAGTTACACAAGTAGTCGTTACAACATAGAACCGTCAATAGTTTTAAAAAAATCCACCACTTTTGATGAATAGACATGCTCTCCATTTTAACCGTTCTTTGGAAGAATGAAAAAATACTTTAAAAAATAAACCCTTTGGCATGTAGCCCTTTTACGTGTACTAGTTTATAGGAAAAATGATAGACTTGATTTTTGGCAAACTTTTCAAAACAAAACTTCACAAAAATGTGAATCATCTTTAAACATGCATAAGTTTCAAGACAAATGATCAATGTATGACCATTATCATGTCGTAGTTTGTGATAAAGTATCAATATTCGGCACATATGTGTGTCATGGTAAGGGAAACAACGTCGCCGAAGCGATTTTCAAAATTCTTTTTGGAAATATCATTTTCCTTTTTAAGTGCCAATAATAACTTTTTTGTGAAGCAAGTACATAAAATATGATCCAAAATGACACTCATTTAATTTTCACAAAGAGTAGTACATATTTGATGGATAATAGTTGAATATGAGTATTTTCCTTACTTTCTTTCCAAACTAGCCTCTTTAATTGACTTTATGTCAATTTTCCAGAAGTAATTCAAATTTGAACTACAACCGTGTGATAGTTTGCTCTGAAATTCTTACAAAAATAATTTTAAGGTACACAAGTAGTGGTTATAACATAGAACCGTCAATAATTTTTAAAAAATCCACCACTTTTGATGAATAGGCATGCTCTTCATTTTGAACGTTTTTTTGTAAGAAATAAAAAAATATGAAAAAGTAATCAAAAAAAGAAACCCTTTGACATGGAGTCCTTTTACGTGTACTAGTTTATAGAAAAAATGATAGACTTGATTTTTGTCAAACTTTTTAAAATAAAACTTCACAAAAATGTGAATCATCTATAAACATGCATAAGTTTCAAGACAAATAATCCATGTATGACCATTAACATGTCGTAGTTTGTGATAAAGGGCTCATATTCAGCAAATATGTGTGTCATGGTGAGGGAAACAACTTCGCCGAAGGGATTTTCAAAATTCTTTTTGAAAATATCATTTTCCATTTTTTAAGTGCCAAAAATGTCTTTTTTGTGAAGCAAGTACATAAAATATGATCCAAAATGACACCCATTTAATTTTCACAAAGAGTAGTACATATTGATGGATAATACCTTAATATGAGGATTTTCCTTACTTTCTATCTAAATTTGCCTCTTTAATTGACTTTATGTAAATTTTCCGGAAGTAATTCAAATTTAAACTACAACTGTGTGATAGTTTGCTCTGAATTTTTTTCAAAAATAATTTTAAGGTACACAATTAGTGATTACAACATAGAACTGTCAATAGTTTTGAAAAAATCCACCACTTTTGATGAATAGACATGCTCTCCATTTTGACCTTTTTTGAAAGAAATGAAAAAAATATGAAAAAACACTCAAAAAAAGAAACCCTTTAGCATGGAGTCCTTTTACGTGTACTAGTTTATAGGAAAAATGATAAACTTGATTTTTGGCAAACTTTTCAAAACAAAACTTCACAAAAATGTGAATCATCTATAAACATGCATAAGTTTCAAGACAAATTACCAATGTATGATCATTATCATGTCGTAGTTTGTGATAAAGTGCCCATATTCAGCATATATGTGTGTCATGGTATGGGAAACAACGTTGCCGTAACGATTTTCAAAATTCTTTTTGGAAATATCGTTTTCCATTTTTTAAGTGCCAAAAATGAATTTTTGTGTGAAGCAAGTACATAAAATATGATCCAAAATGACACCCATTTAATTTTCAAAAAGAGTAGTTCATATTTAATGGATAATACCTGAATATGAGGATTTTCCTTGCTTTCTATCTAAATTCGGCTCTTTAATTAACTTTATGTCAATATTCCGGAAGTAATTCAAATTTAAACTACAATAGTGTGATAGTTTGCTCTGAAATTGTTACAAAAATAATTTTAAGGTACACAAGTAGTGGTTACAACAAAGAACCGTCAATAGTTTTGAAAAATACGACCACTTTAGATGAATGGGCATACTCTCCATTTTGACCGTTTTTTGAAAGAAATGAAAAATACGAATACATACTCAAAAAAAGAAACCCTTTGACACGGAGTCCTTTTACGTGTACTAGTTTATAGGAAAAATGATAAACTTGATTTTTGGCAAACTTTTCAAAACAAAACTTCACAAAAATATGAATCATCTATAAACATGTATAAGTTTCAAGACAAATGACCAATCTATAAACATATCGTAGTTTGTGATAAAGTGTCCATATTAAGCATATATGTGTGTCATGGTATGGAAAACAACGTCGCCGAAGTGATTTTCAAAATTCTTTTTGGAAATATCACTTTCCATTTTTTAAGTGCCAAAAATAAATTTTTGTGTGAAGCAAGTACATAAAATATGATCCAAAATGACACTCATTTAATTTTCACAAAGAGTAGTTCATATTTAATGGATAATACCTGAATATGAGGATTTTCCTTACTTTCTATCTAAATTCGCCTCTTTAGTTAACTTTATAACAATTTTCCGGAAGTAATTCATATTTGAACTACAACAGTGTGATAGTTTGCTCAGGAATTCTTACAAAAATAATTTTAAGCTAACACAAGTAGTGGTTACAACAAAGAACCGTCAATAGTTTTGAAAAATTCGACCACTTTTGATGAATGGGCATGCTCTCAATTTTGACTATTTTTTGAAAGAAATGAAAAAATATGAAAAAATACTCAAAAAAAGAAACCCTTTGGCACGGAGTCCTTTTACGTGTACTAGTTTATTGGAAAATGATAAACTTGATTTTTGGCAAACTTTTCAAAACAAAACTTCACAAAAATGTCAATAATCAATAAACATGCATAAGTTTTAAGACAAATGACCAATATGACCATTATCATGGCATAGTTTGTGATAAAGTGCCCATATTCAGCACATATGTGTGTCATGGTATGGTAAACAACGTCGCCGAAGCGATTTTCAAAATTCTTTTTTGAAATATCATTTTCCATTTTTAAGTGTCAAAAATGATTTTTTTTGTGTGAAACAAGTACATAAAATATGGTCCAAAATAACACCCATTTAATTTTCACAAAGAGTGGTACATATTTGATGGATAATACCTGAATATGAGGATTTTACTTGCTTTCTATCTAAATTCGCCTATTTAATTGACTTTATGCTGATTTATGTTGGTTCTTGTTAATTTTAAAAGACATCATTCATTATGAAAATGATGACATGGATTATTATTATTATTCAAGTATTATAAACATAGTTATTTTGTTCATTCAAATCTTA
Organism: Poa annua; assembly: GCA_026929855.1. Taxonomy (NCBI): domain Eukaryota; kingdom Viridiplantae; phylum Streptophyta; class Magnoliopsida; order Poales; family Poaceae; genus Poa; species Poa annua. The sequence continues at coordinate 16,824,786 of CM049427.1, forward strand.
TTTTTGAAATTTTAAGGATTAAAAAGTATAATATCTCAAATGAGGGTTAATATGATTACTATCATACTAATAGCAGCAAGGTATGACATCTCAACTGGAATCTCATTTGATAAACTACATTTCTTCCACTGTCTAACTGATTTCTGTAAATTCTACCCTACACGACCAAGCAAATAGCGCACAGATCCATGGCTTGAAATCCCTCCACGGAAAACAACAAAAACATTTAATTCTACAAGATTATTATAGAATTCCGCATTGTACATGTTCTGTATACTAGAAGAGAAGATATTCCATAAGTCATGATTTTAGAACATATGAGGAAAAAAGGCTTTTTTTATCTTTCTGTTTCACCCTTTCTGTATGTATATTTCCCTCAGAAATTATATACATCTGCCTCGTCCTGGTACAAATTCCCGAAATGCGAGATAGTGAAAAGCATAGAATTTTTTTCAAGAAAGAGAGAGTGGCATTTCAGGTTATACATGTATCTGTTGTGTCCCTTGATGATTAGTTTTGAGAAAATGGATGATTTTCATAAAGTATTGCGAAAAAGGGAAATTCACGGCATTCTTATCTGATGCACATGGAACATATTCCATCTGTATCTCACTGCTTTCTCTTCAACACCAAGCCCCCACAGGTGCCCTTGCAACTTCAAGACTCCCTTCGCCACCATCGCCTTTCTCAACCACGACATCTTTGCCACTGGAGAGGAGTTTGTGGAGACGATGTTCTACAAGGACATGGGCCGCGTCAGCGACCAGCATCACACGGTACGTCTCTGTCCTTTAAGATGTCTGAAATTCATTGTACAAAGCAATAGTTGATGTTATTTAACAAATTAAGAAGCTGAACATAAACAATGGTATTATTTCATCAAGTATACGGCTGCTAAATTTTGACTGATTCATCCAGTGCATTAGTGATGACAATTTGTTTTGTCCTACATAAACACTAAGTGTTTTAAAGTCAGTCTTATGTCAATATACGACAAGATTTCTTCTATTTCTCTCATTTCAGCTTCATCATATGTTGATTCAACCATGTTTTATTAAACTGTAGAAAGAGGAGAAAACTATGGACTTGACCTCAAAACTCCCAAGCGATTCTTACTCTTATTTACTATCCACAAAGGGCTTGTTGATGCTTTGCAGTATGAACTCAGAGTAGTTAATATTACGGTTAAGTTTTGATATTTCTGACCATTATTTTTTAGAATAATTGGTTATGTGCCATACCTATCTGATTTTTATCTCTCTGTGCCATACCCGCGCTATTTCTCTGTTCTGTGCCCTACTTTCTCAAACAATAGCTGCTTCCGTCTGGTCAATGGTTGACATTGAACTTTTGGGCAGGGCCCATTTGTCATAGATTTAATAATTTCAGGAAAACGTTTGGATTTTCCGATTTCGAATCTATAATTCGAACGGTGTAAATTCGAATTTCAAGTTAAAAAATAGAAAATGTGGAAAAAAATCCAGGTGTTGCTAATGATATAGGAAACAACTTTGTGAAAGCGATTTTTCAAATTATTGTGTCGTTTGGTTTGTGTAAAAAAGAAAAATTTCTAAATCTGACCTCTAGATCGGAAATGAACAATGCAGAATTCGAAAAATGTCAACTTTTGAATTTAAGTGTAAAAAAAACTCTGATGTTGTCAATGATGTAGGAAACAACTTTGTCAAAGCGATTTTCCAAATTCTTGTGTCGTTTGCAATGTGTAAAAAAGACAAATTTTTAAATCTGACATAGATCTGAAATGAATCGTGTAGAATTCAAAAAAAGTCAACTTTCAAATTTAAGTGTGAAAAAAATCTCCGATGTTGTCAATGATATAGGAAACAACTTTTCCAAAACGATATTCCAAATTCTTGTGTCGTTTGGCCTGTGTAAAAAAGACAAATTTCCATATGAGATATCTAGATCGATCTAGATATAGATTTGCTAGCTCGTATACGTGAACGTCGCAGTGCTCGATTCACCTGTGTCTGACCTCACTTTCCACTCCATCATGCTCAGGATAACCCGAGTATCCTAATGCGCAAGGTGTTACGCGAGAGAGGGTTTCTCCACGATCATAAGTGGGCAGCGCCGTTGGACTATCGTCGAACAGCTTAAGTGCGTGATCTGAGCATGCCAGTGTTGGCATCAGCATGTTCCCACCGATTCCCAACTAATTGGCAAGCAATATTTATATGTTTGTGTGCAGAACTGGATTTCCTACAACTTTCCAGTTATACGTGTTTGCTAGTTTTGAACTTCCTCTATCGTGTTTTCGTGAAAAACTGATCTAATCCGACCTCCCAGTCCACTTTATCGTGCTCAGTGTGAGCCGAGCGTCCTAATGGGTATGTTTTACACACGAGAGAGTGCTTCTTCGACTACTACGAGCGAGTGGGGCCGTCAAACTACTGTCGAACACCTTGAGAGCGCGATCTTAACATGTTCATGTCGGCATCAGTATGTCCATTATCGCATCATAGTTTGTGATAAAGTTCCCATATTCAGCACATATGTGTGCCATGGTATGGGAAACAACCTCGTCGAAGCCATTTTCAAAATTGTTTTTTGAAATATCATTTTTCATTTTTTTAAGTGTTAAAAATGACTTTTTTGTGAAGAAAGTTCATAAAATATTGTCCAAAATGACACTCATTTAATTTTCACAAAGAGTAGTACATATTTTATGTATAATACCTTAATTTGAGAATTTTCCTTACTTTCTAACTAAATTCCCCTCTTTAATTGACTTTATGTCAATTTTCCGAAATTAATTCAAATTTGAACTACAACTGTGTGATAGTTTGCTCTAAATTTGTTATAAAAATAATTTTAAGATACACAAGTAGTGGTTACAACATAGAACCATCGATAGTTTTTGAAAATTCTACCACCTTAGATGAATAGCCATGCTCTCCATTTTGACCTTTTTTGAAAGAAGTGAGAAAAAGTAAAAAAAAATACTTTAAAATAAACCCTTTGGCATGGAGTCCTTTTATGTGTACTAGTTTTTAGAAAAAATGATAAACTTGAGTTTTGACAAACTTTTAAACAATACTTCACAAAAAGGTTGATCATCTACAAACATATAAAAGTTTCAAGCCAAATGACCAATGTATGATCATTCTCGTGTCATAGTTTATGATAAAGTTACCATATTAAGCACATATGTGTGCCATGGTATGGAAAACAATGACGCCGAAGCGATTTTTAAAATTCTTTATAGAAATATTATTTTCCATTTTCTAAGTGTTAAAAATGAATTTTTTGTGAAGCAAGTACATAAAAATTTGTCCAAAATGACATCCATTTGATTTTCACAAAGATTAGAACATATTTTATGTACAATACCTAAATTTAAGAATTTTCCTTGCTTTCTAACTAAATTTCCCTCTTTATTTGACTTTATGTTAATTTTTTGCACGTAATTCAAATTTGATCTATAACTGTGTGATAGTTTGCTCTAAAATTGTTACAAAAATAATTTTAAGGTACACAAGTAGTGGTTACAATATAGAACCATCGATAGTTTTTGAAAATTCTACCACCTTATATGAATAGCCATATGCTCTCCATTTTGACCCTTTTGAAAGAAATGAGAAAAGGTGAAAAAATACTTTAAAAATAAACCCTTTGGCATGGAGTTTTTATGTGTACTAGTTTCTAGGATAAATGATACACTTGAGTTTTGACAAATTTTTCAAAACAATACTTCACAAAAAGGCAAATCATCTACAAACATATATAAGTTTCAAGTCAAATGACCAATGTATCGCCACTATCATCTCATAGTTTGTGATAAAGTTCTCATATTCAGCACATATGTGTGCCATGGTATGGGAAACAACGTCGTCGAATCGATTTTCAAAATTCTTTTCTGAAATATTATTTTCCATTTTTTTAAGTGTTAAAAATTATTTTTTGTGTGAAGCAAGTACATAAAATATTGTCAAAAATGATATCCATTTAATTTTCACAAGAAGTAGTATAAATTTTATGGATAATACCTAAATTTGAGATTTTTCTTGCTTTTAACTAAATTCTCCTCTTTTATGTCAATTTTCCGAAAGTAATTCAAATTTGAACTACAACTGTGTGATAGTTTGCTCTTAAATTGATACAAAAAAATTTAAGGTTCAAAAGTAGTGGTTACAACATAGAACCGTTAATAATTTTTGAAAATTCGACCACTTTTGATCAATAGTCATGCTCTCAATTTTGACATCAAGCCAATTAAAGAGGGAAATTTAGATAGAAAGTAAGGAAAATTCTCATATTTAATGAATATCCATCAAATATGTACTACTCTTTGTGAAAATTAAATGGGTGTCATTTTGAATCATATTTTATGTACTTGCTTCACAAAAAATGACATTTTTAGCAGTTAAAAAGTGGAAAATGATATTTGTAAAAGTAATTTGGAAAATCGCTTCGACGAGGTTGTTTCCCATACCATGGCACACATATGTGCTGAATATGAAAACTTTATCACAAACTATGACACGATAATGATTATACTGATGTCGACATGACCATGTCAAGATCACGCCCTCAAGGTGTTCGAAAATAGTTTGCCGGCTCCACTCGCTCGTGGTAGCCGATGAAGCACTCCCTCGTGCTTCGAAACATATACATTAGGACGCTCGGCTCATATTGAGCACGATAAAATGGACTATGAGGTCGGACTAGATCAGTTTTTCATGAAAACACGATAGAGGAAGTTCAAAACTAGCAAACACGTATAATTGGAAAGTTGTAGGAAATCCAGTTCTGCACACAAACATATAAAGATTGCTTCTCAATTAGTTGGGAAATCGGTGGGAACATGCTGATGACAACATTGGCATGCTCAGATCACACATTCAAACTGTTCGACGATATTCGAACGACGCTGCCCGCTTGTGATCGTGGAGAAACCCTCTCTCGTGTAACACCTTGCGCATTACGACACTCGGTTCATACTGAGCACGATAGAGTGGAAAGTGAGGTCGCATGCAAGTGATTCGAGCACTGTGGCGTTCACGTATACGAGCTAACCGATCTAGATCTAGATATCGGATCTAGAAATTTGTCTTTTTTACACATGTCAAGCGACATAAGAATTTGGAAAATCGCTTTGGCAAAGTTGTTTTCTACATCATTGACAACATCGGAGATTTTTTCACACTTAAATTCAAAAGTTGACTTTTTTCCAAATTCTGCACGATTCATTTCAGATCTATATGTCAGATTTAGAAATTTGTCTTTTTACACAGGGCAAACGACACAAGAATTTGGAAAATCACTTTGTCAAAGTTGTTTCCTACATCATTGACAACATCAGAGATTTTTGCACACTTAAATTCGGAAGTTGACTTTTTTCAAATTCTTCACTGTTCATTTCCGATCTAGATTTCAGATTTAGAAATTTGTCTTTTTTACACAGGCTGAAAGACACAATAATTTCAAAAAATCGCTTTGGTAAAGTTGTTTCCTATATCATTAGCAACACCTGGAATATTTTTCACATTTTCTAATTTTTCAAACTTGAAATTCGAATTTGCACCGTTCGAATTGTAGATTCGAAATTCGAAAATCCAAACGTTCTCCTGAAATTATTAAATCCATGACATATGGGTCCCACCCAAAAGTTCAATGTCAAACACTGACCAGACGGAAGCAACTATTGTATCAGAAAGTAGGGCACAGAACAGAGAAATAGCGCGGGTATGACACAGACAGATGAAACTCAGCTAGGTATGGCACAGAAGACCCCTATTTTAAAAAAGTTGATTTTTCTGCCCGTTGCAACGCACGAGCATTTTACCAGTTAGCCTAATATAACTAATCTAAGGATACACTAGTAGAAACAAGGCCTTTGGTGCGGCCTTTTTTGTACCAGTTGTAATGTAATCGGTACTAAAGGGGGGGGGGGGGGGATTAGTTCAGTCCCAGAGCCGATTTGGCCGGCCGGAATTAGCACCGGTTCGTTCGTAACTTTTAGTACCGGTTTGTGTGCCAGACGGTTGCAGCGGGGGGCCCACGGCCAGACGTTTTAGTACCGGTTTATAATACCGGTCGGTACTAAAGGTTTTTCTATATGAAGCTTCTTCCACCCCGAGCCCGAGCCACACCATTTTTTCAACTCAAGCTTGCTCTCTCTTTTCTCTTCCAAGAGCTCTAGTTCATCCCATTTCTCTCCAACATTTATGTAGATTGTAGGCACCTACTTATACAAGGGTTAGCACCTTCATCTATTCCTCCCCATTTCAAGTTTAGCTCATTTTCTTGCTAGTTTAACTCATTTGATTTGTGTAGTGCAAACAAGGTGTTTGATGAAACGGCTAAGTTAGGGATTTCATTTGTTTTATATGCATTTTGAGCTCAATTTAAAATATGATTTATGGTTTTTTAGTGTCGTCGCGTCCCCTTCCTCACCACAGTCAATCGCCCGCGCCGCCCCGTCACCGACACCACGTCGGTGAGCCTCTTGTTTTTATCTAGTTGTATGTTAGTTTTAATTAATGAATGTTTATGAGAACTATGTATTATATTTGCTTAAATGTGGTGAACTTGTATTAATGAATTTGGTCACATACCTTTGTTCATGATATAGTTCTGGTGTAATGGTTTTAGATATATTTAGATAATGCAGATGAATCGACAATGGATGAACGTTGACCGGCGGTCTCCGAAGTTCATTAGAAGCATGCGGGAGTTTCTCTATGCGGCCGAGTTAAACAAGAAGAATGGTTTTATGTTTTGTCCATGCGATGAATGTCGGAATAAGAGGAATTATCCTTGCGCAAGAACCCTTAACTTCCACCTGTCCCGAAAAGGCTTCGTGCCCAATTTTTTTTTTGGGCCAAGCACGGAGAAACAGGGGTTATAATGGAGGACAATGAAGAAGACGATAATGACAACTATCCCGTGTTCTCTAAACACAGTGATACTCCAATGGGAGAAGTCGAAGCTGAGCATGATGTCATTGTTGATGATCAGTTTGATGATGATCTTTGTCAGGTTATTCTTGATGAATAGATAATCTGCGGAAGTGAAAACGAGTGGTTGAAGTTGCAACGCATGTTAGAGGATCAAAAAAAAAATGTTGTACCCAACTTGTGAAGATGGCCAGAAAAAGCTGGGTACCACTCTAGAATTGCTGCAATGGAAGGCAAAGAATGGAGTATCTGACAAGGCATTTGAACAATTGCTACAAATATTTAAGAAGATGCTTCCAAGGAAAAATGAATTGCCCTCGAGTACGTACGAAACAAAGAAGATTGTCTGCCCACTAGGATTAGAGGTGCAGAAGATACATGCGTGCATTACCGACTACATCCTCTACCGCGGTGAAAAGTACGAGAATTTAAAAGCATGCCCGGTATGCGGTGCATTGCGATATAAGATCAGGCAAGATGACCCAGGTGATGTTGAGGGCAAGCTGAGCCCCAGGAAGAGGGTTCCTGCTAAGGTGATGTGGTATGCTCCTATAATATCATGGTTGAAACGTTTGTTCCGAAACAAAGAGAATGACAAGTTATTGCGATGGCACAAAGAAGACCGTAAGGAAGACGAGATGATGAGACACCCAGCTGATGGGTCATAGTGGAGAAAGATCGACAGTGAGTTTCGGGATTTTGCAGTTGACGCGAGTAACTTAAGGTTTGGTCTAAGTACACATGGCTTGAATCCGTTTGGGAGCAGAGCAACATTCATACCACCTGGCCCGTGACTCTATGTATCTATAATCTTCCTCCTTGGTTGTGCACGAAGAAAAAGCATATTATGATGTCAGTGCTTATGTAAGGCCTGAAGCAACGTGACAACAACATAGATGTGTATCTGAGGCCATTAGTTGACGAACTTTTACAGTTGTGGTCTGACGAAGGAGTTTGTGTGTGAGATGAGTACAAACAACAGGAATTTGATCTACGAGCGTTGTTGTTTGTAACCATACATGATTGTCCAGCTCTTAGTAACATTTCAAGACAATCAAAGATTTATGAGTTCTCTGTTCTTTACCCCCGAGGGGTTGTGTTCTTCGTCCAGTCCCTCGGCATGCCGATGCGGACTTGGATTGAGAGGAACATGGGCGGCCAAGATCAGCGACGCACTTTGCCGGCTAGCCCGAGGGCATCGGGTGTCCTTTTCTTTTCTCTTCCAATTGCTACCGAAACAAAAACAAGGATCTATTTGTGCTGTGATACCATTGTTAGATCCTAGAAACCACTAGGAATGCATCCAATCCGGTAGATACTCTATTGCATCGAGTTCATGTTAATTGAGAGAGAACAGAGAAATGGAGAGAGGAATCGGAGAGGCTGTAACGCCCCGGAATTTCTCCAATTGTTTGTTTTCTTTTTTCTTTTTGCATCAACATGACATCATCATGCATCGTTTGCATTTGTCAATCTTAATTTAAATTATTGCATTTAAATTCAACTCCATTTAAATTCTTTTTCACTTTTAAATCTAAATGCAAATCAAATTAATTTAAATGTGATATTTAAATTCTTTTCAAATACTCAAACTAAAATATCAAATTGTGTATTTTGGAACTATAAATATTTTCCAAAAATCTATTCTTTTTCTATTTAGTTTTAAAACATAAAATAGAAAAGAATTAAATAAAAGAAATAAATAAATTTCAGAGAAGGAAAAACCTCCCTGGGCCATCTCCCCTCTTCTCCTGGCCCATCTCCTCAGAGCCCAGCCCACTCTCCCTCCTTCCTCCTTCGTACGGTCGTCTCACAGAGGAGATGCACATGGCTGACGCCATGGCAGCCCCCACCTCCTCCCTCATTTTCCCCTCCTCTTAACTCGACCCCCTCCTCCTCTGCCAAACCCTAACCCTCTCCTCCCATCGCGCCGCCGCCTCCTTCCCTCTCCTCTTCCACTCTTTCTTCTCAGTTTCTTCCTCGCCCAAAAACCACCGGAGCCACCAATGCCTTCGCCCCGCCGCTCCGACGCCGGTGAAGGGGCGTGGAGTACCCCAGGAGCACAGCCGCGTCGTCTTCCTCCTCTCCACCGAGGGAATCGAGCCGGGAGGGTTCGTGTCCGAGGCGCTCGTCCTCGTCGTCTCCGACGCCGGCGGAGCGCCGCCGGCATAATCCCTCGTCTCCGCTCCTCCCCGTGACGAACCCTACCTCGAGCCCCTCCCGGTGAGCCATGCTTTCCATCCCCGCCCTTTTCCCGCTCGGTTACTGTCCAGGGAGCCGCCAACGAGCACAAATTTGATACGGGCCACCATGGACGCCGTCGGTCCCCCAGGCTTCGGTCTTTTCCGGCGCTGTTTTTCTCGCAGCTTGCGTTGCACGCACGCCACACGCCACCCCGCATCCTGTTGAGCACGCCAGAACGCCTCCAGCGCCACCAAACCACGGGCGTCGCCGGCCAGCTGCTCCGTCGTGCTATCGGTCACTGAAGAAACGCTTTACGACATTTAACTCGCCGTTCAGTTCGTCAAGAATCATTGGGTGTTTCTCTGTTTAAAATCAAAAGCTTGTCCATCCTATCACCATCACAGATCCGCCCCACTGGTTAGCAGCGCATCGCTCGCTCCACCTCGTGCGACGCGAGTTGATTCCCACCGGGCACGATGGGAGAAAAAGCCCTCCTTTTTGTTTTTCCCTCGCTGACACCACGGGCCCACCGGTCAGCGACCGAGTGCGCCGCACCCGCGCAGTCAGCGCCCGGTCAGCGCGGGGGACCCGCGAGCCAGTCTCTCCGAGTGGACACACGCACGGTACCAAACGCCAGATCCAGATCTGTGCAGGAACTTTTGCACAGAGCCCCTGTCTTCTCTGTTTCACCATAAAAACCCTCCCCAGCACTGTTTCCATCACGAATAGGTCCTGTAAATTGCAGAAACACCCCTAAACTTAATATGTTAATAACTTTAATTCTATAACTCCAAATTAAATAATCTTTATATGTTTATTTATCAGAAAAATGCAATGAATATTAATATGCCATTTTGCATCTGTTATTTTAATTGCTTAGTATAATTTGTTAATTGCAACTAAATAATTAAATATGGAATGTTAGGGGTAATAAATATATAATGCCCTATTCCATTTAATTTAATTAGATCACCCATTCCTTGTGTTGCAATGTTAACCAACATTTAATATTGCTGGTAAATAAATAACTTGCACCTAAATATTAATTGTCGGGGTTGCTTTCCCGCTTAATTTGGATTACCTGCACTGTATTGCATCTTGCCATGCCATGCATCATTCTCGTATGATCATGTTGAATCTTTTGCCGTATTTGAAAAATGCATCTTTACGCTTTCTAGTGTTTGTCGCTTCTTCGCGGATAAGACGTTGAGATGTGTGAGCAACGACAAGATCTGCTCTCATGCGGGATTCCAGGCAAGCAAAGTTTGCTTGTTTACCTATACATTGTCTTTCATCCTTGCCTTTTGATCTATGCTATACTAGTTACGATTCTTGAATTGCGATCCCATCTTATCCTGCAGCCGATACAACCCCACCCCCACATCCCATAACCTGTTGTATGTTTATCTGTTAGCCTTGCGAGTCATAGTGCATGCTTAGAGTTGTTTGTGCGAGTCGTCTGGATGTCTTATTTATTTCACCTGCTTAGCATGATAGGTTATTCTACCTTAATAAACTGTTGTCTTATATTGGGGTATTATAATTAAATGATAAGGCACCGCGGAAGGCCTTGCGAGGTGCTTTGTTCTGCTAAGTGTCGACCTAGGAACTCAGTTCTTGTCCTCGGATCCAATTTTGAGCGCACTAACCGCTTGTGGGAGACCCTATGGAGCCCCCTGCGGCTTCGACCTAATCCGCTTCTTATCCAGGGCGCCGCAAGTAGTTCGGGTTTTCTATTTGATGCATGCATAAGGTTACCTAACGATCTCATGATGATGGAGTAGTCGATTCTCATATAGGGTGGCACGTTCTTAGAGTGCTATGAAGGTCGATCCCGCATCCACTGGACCTGATTAGCCGTGCACACAATCATGTGGTTTCCTGGATGGGTTGTAGAGAAGAGATTTGCCGTGTTGAGATGCCCTACCTTCTGGATTTGCTTTTGGGGTTGATCGAACGAGTACGGGTCCAGTAGTGCACCCCTGCAGGGTATAATCTTATCGATGAGCCGTGTCCACGGTTATGGACGACTTGGTGATGATGCTGGCTAATAAGATCATAGACAACTTACACCTAATCATTGTTAATTAACCTGACTAGTAATATCGAATTACTTTCACAATAACTGGTAACTAAAATTGTTCAATGTGTGAGTTTCTCGAATTGCTTCCTCATACTTGGTTGAGGGGGTTAATCCGAGAATGGGTTATGATTGGTGTTAGTAGTAGCTGTTTACTTATGCGCTCTCTTATCTCTCTCTAATTAGACGGAAGTTGTAGCGTGTCTCTTTAGGTTGCTAGTGCTGCTGCCGCTAAGTCCACCTCCCCTATATTTTTGGAGATTGTGTAGAAAGTAGGCAAGTCGGTTTTGCTTGCCAGGGAGTGCCCTGGCCCTCTTTTGGGATGTGCTTTATGTGCAGTCAACAGGTTTGAATTCTGACGACGTTAGCTTGGGAACCCCTCCGGCTTGGCTGGACAGGGATATGGCGCCATTGCTTATCTTCATAACTCTTAGTCCAATTTGCATCTTATCCGTAGTCGGATACTATTTTGCTTCCGCTGTCATTTAAATCTTTGTATTGTATCATTTGTATCTTGACTCGTTCGAGTCGTTGTTGTAATTATATCTTCTGTTGTATTTGTGGATGTATCGGAACTGTTATAATGTTATCACAATTCCACCCACATAATACGCATGTTTCGGCGTGCACATTATGTCTGGTGGGCGACCTAAAATCGTTATTATGCGGATTTCGGTGGGATCGCTTAAATCTACATAGTACCGATTTTCGGGCGTCACATAGGCACCTTGGGTGTGGCTCTAGGATCCCGACGAGTCAGCCATCGGGGATGGGGACGGTGACGGCGTCGAAGACGGAGTGGCGGCGACTGTGCGGCGGCGGAGGCAGTGGTGCTTCCCGTGAGCACTGCGCTAACCCTAATCAGAGGGGTGTGTTGGGGTGACTGGCGGCATGGTTAACCTCGTACCGTGTGCCCCAGCTCCCACCCTTTATTTATAGCGCAGGTCACAGGGCTCACCGTCCATTAAGAGAAACGAGCGCCCCCTGATCAGGGCGCAGTCAAGGGGATCGTGGAGTCGTTGGACTCAGCACGTCAAAGATCAATCTAACAGTAATCAGAGTATAAGAACGATGTTGATAACATCAGAAGCACCCGTTTGTCTGAACTGCTGATTTTTCAAGGCCAGGAAACACGTTGACACAGCACCATCTCGAGGTGGCCCGATGTGAGTAGATTGGTAAAACCTCCTTCTCGTCGTCTCCTCGCAGAACAGAGCCCACGCAGGCGGGCATTCACTCAACGGCTATACGCAGGGCTACGTGTCTCTCTAATCGCTTCCCGTTATCTCTCGCTACAAACCAAATCAGACAACAGGCCAATACAGTAGCTCCGGGCGAAAGTATCTCGAGTATCCTTGTATCCTTCCGTGTGCTGGGCACTTTCTGGAGTCTTCACCCATTCGCGGAGAACAATTCTGCCACCTTTTGGCCAGCTCCGGAGCGCCTCTGCATGGTGGCCTGGACGTCCACGTCGTGACCCGGCTGACTGAACGTACAACTCCTACACGTTCACGGCCGGGGAGCGCCCGCCGACGTGGCCATCGCCGCAGCCACCGGCTGCCTCCTCACGGCCGGGCTCGCCCTCCCGGCCGGCCCGCGCCCTATAACATCGATCGACCGGCCACTCATCAGTCAACACCTCAAACAACACAGCAACGACAGCAACCTACTACACTACACTTGCCCTCTAGCTTAGCTTCAGGTTCCGTACACTCGTAGGCAGCTGCTGTATGCAATGGCAACAATGATGGCCTTGAGCTCCTTCGCCGGGACATCTGTTGTTGGCTGCTCCGCCGCCCGGTCTCCGATGGCGCCGCGCAGGCGCGCCCTCGTCGTCAGGGCCCAGACCGAGGTGAGCTTTCAACTCGTGCGTGCATGCACATGTCTGTTGTGAGCTTTTTGTTACTCTCAACGTCATTTTTGTACGGAGTACATGAAGTTTACTGTTTGTGTATCTGCGTTCTGTAGCCCGAAATGGATCCAACCAAGGAGACGACGAGCGCATCAACCTCCTCCCCAAACCCAGTCTCAAGCCCGACCCCGAGCCCGGCTGCACCGAAGCCCAAGCCCAAGGCCAACCCCTCGGTCTGGGACGCGCTCGCATTCAGCGGCCCAGCGCCGGAGCGTATCAACGGCCGGCTGGCCATGGTGGGCTTCGTGTCGGCGCTCGCCGTGGAGGCGGCGCGCGGCGGCGGGCTTCTCGACCAGGCAGGCAGCGGCGCCGGGCTGGGCTGGTTCCTCACGGCCGCTGTGGTGTTCTCCGTGGCGTCGCTGGTGCCGCTGCTTCAGGGCCAGACCGTGGAGAGCAAGTCCAGCGGCGTCTGGAGCGCAGACGCCGAGCTCTGGAACGGCCGCTTCGCCATGCTCGGACTCGTCGCTCTGGCCGCCACCGAGTTCATCTCCGGCGCACCCTTCGTCAACATTTAAATTGTTAAGCTAGTGGCCTAGTTTAGTTTCCCCCGTACGTGCATGTACATACTGAGGTCATGCCCAGAAGCTAGTGGCCTAGTGCAATAGATGTTGAAGTAAGCCTGGTTGTCACGGCATCAGGGCGATGCTGACATGCTGTAAACCTGCTTATTATGTAAGGCTAGTTTTACATGTTATTCGGAGCCACAATGAATTAAGTGTTCCTATATGTCGTTCTGGCGTTCTTTGTATATTCAGTCGCCAGACCAAGAACATCTACAGAAACAGCCCGACGGCATTTGCGACGTCGACGTCAACGGCGTGAGCCCGATGGATTACACGCCAACGGCCTTAGCCCGAGGGTTTCCAGCGTGAGCCGAGGGTACGTGTACGCCGAGGGTTTCCAGCGTGAGCCCGACGGTAAATGCCGTCGGTCTAGGCTGTTACTCCCGTAGTGCAAGGACCTTATGCTAAGATATGTTTTCTCTCCTACAACAACATCCTAGAAGCTAAAATGGTCTTGCGGTGACGAGGGGTGAGGGAGAATCGGGAATTAGGGGAACAAACATGCTATCGACGAGCCCTTGATTCAGGTAGTGAGCCGGCAAATGTGGGTAATTTGAGGCAAACCTACGATCAAACGTGTGTAGTCAAAGGGCGGGGATGGAGTGTAGTTAGTGGGACACCATTTATGCGACTCAACCAAAACGATATTGTCCATTCTATATGTGTTGTGTTATCCGACTCTATTATCGTAGGGCCCCGTTTGCACCCTTTTCCTATAGATGATGGGAATCAACTACCGTTGAACAAAGGTTAAACATCCTGAGAGCCAATTGTGAGAAACTATCTACACTACGCCTGGTCATTCAGACGGGGGAGGCGCGTTACGCCGACGGTGATTTTAGCCCGTCGGTGTTAAAAAACCCTCGGCGCAGAAACTCGTAACGGCGCTCCGTCACGAGACACGCGTCACCAGCTGGAGCTGCACAGGCCATACGGTGAGCCCGACGGCATTGCCGTCGGCCTCACCATAGCGTTACTACGCCGACGGCAAATACCGTCGGCCTCACCACTGCATAATAATGCAATACAGCGTGACGCCGACGGCATTGCCGTCGGGCTCATACTGGAGTGAAAACAGCAGCATTTTGCTGCATTTTTATTATTCCCTGCAAATTTCAATTTTTTTCTGGGATTCACATATAAACATCATCAAACTCATGAACATCATCATATAGAGATCATCAAACATATAAACATCATCATATAGGGATCATCAAACATATAAACATCATCAAACTCATGAACAACATGTAGGGATCATCAGCTACCAATATATCACACAACATATATCATCAAGCTCATGAAGCTACAAAATGATCTCTCCAAAGGAACTCTCAAGCACGAATTCCACCGCCAAGAGGATGATCACTACAATATGAAAACGAACTCCGGTTAGCATGACAAATGTATCAAGTTCAAATTCATGCAAGAGAAAATGATCAAAGTCATGCAAACCTTCTAAGTCCAAATTCATGCAAGGAAAAATGATCAAAGTCATGCAAATGTTCTAAGTACAAATTCATGCAAACGTTCTAAGTCCAAATTCATGCAAACATTCTAAGTCCAAACTGAATCATGAAAAATAGTTCTAAGTCTATGGTTGGTTTATGTCAGAGTTTTTCATGAACTAACCGGGTTTGGCGATTGTCGACGCATCTCGCGGCTCTCGTGGTGGGGTGATCGACGCAGCGAGGTAGAAGCACCCGGGCTAGGACCTTGTGAGTGAACCAGAGTGGCCATGGGTGAATCAAAAGGTGGTCGGAATAGAGAGGGGCCGATCTGTTCTCCGTTGAGGGTTACATTGGCAGCACCCGCCCCCATCCATCCGGCACAAGGTCCGGACACCCAAAATCGATAGAATTAATATGGGGGTGCCTAGGCAAAAACAGGGGACACTGCTTGAGATGTTCTTAATCTTAAAAGACAAAGATAACATAGAACAACAGAGGGTATGGATACAGGAAAACCGAGAGCACTGAAGTAGTCATCAGTTCATCACACAGTACATACGGTACATGGATACATGGAGACGTAATGAAAAGCTATGAACAACTGATGCAACACACAAAAACGTAGAGTACGGGCATGGCAACGGAGGAACCTAGCCACGCCCGTCTCAAGGCCGCCCGGTGGTTGACATGGCCAACGCCTCATCACGTACACACACGTGAGCACGCCTACGCCGACGGGGGAGGCGCCAGGAATGGCATAGGCACGTTCACATTCGGGACGAAGGGCATCGGCGGCAGCGTCACCTTGGGCACGACGATGGTGGGCATCGGCGCCATGGTAACCTTGGGCATGGGTGGCAGGAGCACCTTAGGCACGACGACGGCAGGCATGGGCGGCAGCGTCACTTGCGGCACGGTGGGGATGGTGACCGCCGGCATGGGTGGCATCAGAGTTACCGTGTCCGTGGGCACGGCGGGCAGGGTTGACACTGCCGGGAGGCCAGGGACAGCGCTAGCGGCCGGAGCGGCAGCCGTCGGCGTCGTGTCGGCCAGGTGGCGAGCGGCGTGTACGTGGCAGGTGTTGCCGGCGATGAGGAGCGTGCACGCCATGATCATGGCCACCAAGCTCGCGTTGTTGGAAGCCATCGCTAGAACTAGCTTGGTAGTAGTGATCGAGATAGGTGTGTCTCGTGTGTGGAGGCTGATTTGTAGGCTGCTTCTGCTCTGTTGCGATGCCTGAACATGGGTCAATGCATTGCGTTTTATAGCCAGATACGAGGGTGCGTTTAGGTTGGTTGTTGGGCAGATTCAGAATGTTTGTACGTCGTCAGTCCAAAAGGAAGTCCTTTGTGCGGTAGAGGCAGGAAATAGCTGCAATTTTCTGTGTTTAGGTGAGGAGCTGGCGCTCCAGCTGCTTCAATTTTCTCAACCGTCTTAATCATTCGTGTCATCTCATTTCTCAACTGTCTTCGATCTTCAATTCTTCATACAGTTTCCTGAAGGCGTACTTTTGACAGATTGACAGCGTATACTGGTCAATCACTGGATTTGTACACCCAAGAGCCCACATACCGCGGCCCCTATTTTTGAAACGGATTTGCTATGTCTCAGCGATAATCAGTCAGCTGAGACATAGACACTCCCTAGGATGGTCGGGAGTCATGAAATTTTACTGATTACCTAAGATTTCCATGTAACTGGGATGACAGCTAGAAGATGGTGGATCGTGTGCTAGGCTCGTGGTTGCATGTTGACGGTTATGCTTTCAGAGTTCGATGTCGTCGTACAGAGGTGTCAGCTCATGTAGTTCGATGGCGGAGTTGGATGTCGTCGGACATAGGTGTCAGCTCATGAAGTTCGATGGCGTGTCCGGGGCGATCTCTTGTCCTGGTCTTTTTCTTTCAACGACAATGATTTATCCTATGGCAAACTACATTGGAGGTCAGAAAAGCTGTTGATTAGCGATAGAGCCGCGTCGAGATCGGGTGCAGAGGTTATATGTCTCTTCTCTTCGGTGGCTATTACGGTGGTGTCGAAGGAGAGGAATATGTGTTGGTTTGTCGTGTAGCTTTCTCCTATCTTTTCAGTTATGTAAGCTTGGTGATTACGTGTCTTGGTCTATATATTCATAAATAAGACGCGCATTACCAGAAAAAAAGAAGTACTTGGGTGAAAAAACCAGTGCAAGTCAATACTTTAAGAAAATGCTATTTTTACATGTAGATTGCACATCAAATAAATAAATTTAGTATTAATTAATATAAATATAAAATGTTTTTCATTTATATATGATGTATGTTTGAGTAATACTTTGTTCTGAGAGCCCTAGGGAAAACAGATTCATAGCTAAAAGGACAAATGTTAACCACTAGACTTTGTGTGCCCATTACAATGCGCAAAAAAATCACATAAAAACTGACAATACATACATGAATCAAACATTTATATTTTGGAATTATTGACTAATCTATCAACTATATTGATGCATTGTTTATTATAATTTGCAAAGATTATAAGCATTTACAGTATGTCTTAATATGGATAATAGTACAACATACATTACATCCAAGTTATCTGTAGTTCCCCATCTTTTACTCCGCTCGACAAAAACTAGTAGCCACTACCAATGGTGATTCGGTTATTGCACGTTGTCTCTCACAAAATGCTATACAAACGAGTCAGGAATGAAGACATAATGAAATACTAGAGAGAATCTAACAATATCAACATGAAAAATATTCTTGAAAGAGGCTCCAGTTATGGTATTCCACAATATAGAGAAGGCAACTGCAGGCTGCGATAAACTGAGACTCGAGTAATCATTCAATAATTAGTTAATTACGTTGAGTAGTGACAATCGTATGTCAATAGAAATGAAAAGATATATTGACAGACGTAGATAAATAAATGTTGCTAATACTCCTTACACGAATATGCATGACTCGTAGCACACACACATATAGTACAAGACATGCATACCACACCCCATCAACCGAAAAGAGACGTACTATACCACACATAGGTACTGCATGCTGAAATACAAATGGATGATGTCAAGTAGTTAAAGTAAGCATATCGTTAAGCACCGTTACGATAATAATTATACAGTCGGTAAACGGGCAACACGGACCATCCAGGACTGTCATGACCATGTCTAGGGCACGGGCACACCGGGAATAGACGGAATCGGCACCTTAGGCACGCCAGGGATGGAAGGCATCGGAGGCAGTGGCACCTTGGGCAGGCCCGGGACGGACGGCACCGCCGGGAGTGGCACCGGCACCTTGGGCAGGTCGGGGATGGATGGCATCGGCGGCAGGGGCACGCCGGGGATGGTTGGCATCGGCGGCAGTGGCAACGTCGGCAAGCCCGGCACGGTGGGAGTTGCGCCGCCTGCAGGCACCGTCGGCACGGTGGGAATCGTCGGCAGGCCCGGCACGGTGGGCACTGTCGGCACCGTGGGAATCGTCGGCACGGTTGGAATCGTCGGCACAACAGCGCCTGGCACGGCAGGGATTGTCGGCACCGTAGGCAAGGTTGGCAGCGTCGGTTCAGGCAAAGCTGGGATGTCGGCGAGGAGGCGCGCCGCACGGCAGGTGCTACTGCCGCCGCCTAGGAGCGCGAGGGTCATGACGAGCGCCACGACCACGAAGCTCGACGTGGAACCCATGGCCGGCTGCGCGCGCTCTTGTGGAAGCAAGCTATGAAGGGATTTGTTGCGTTGCTTTGTGGCGCAGTGAACGGTGCCTGCATGTCATTTTATAGCCGATATAGCTGACCGCTACTCTTTTTTCTTCTTCCTCCGGGAAGCCGACGGCTGACCACACTGCTTGGCACTTGGCAAGCATCGGTTGTCGGCCACCCAAAGGCCAAAGCTAGCATGGGTCACATACTCACAATGGCTGCGCAAGGAGTGGTACATGATTGGTGAGGGAGAGCCGGAGAGACAATGTATGGCGCCCATGTAAAATGCAGACTATACATTGCATATATGGTTTTGTGGCTACATTGGCTCCTCACGATTGATTGGCTGCGTAAGGTGTGGTGATTGGCGAGAGAGGGACAATGTATGGTGTGCATGCGATATTCAAAGTATGCATTGCATGCATAATTCAATGGTTAGCTCCCTTGTAATTTACATTAGAAGAATTTTGGTCGGATGTTCAAGATTTCTTCCTCTGAAGTTGCATTCACCTTTTTTTTGAACTTCTCAAGTACAATTAACTTGCATTCTGAAATAGTTTGAAAATATTGTTTGCTTATTCTAAGTCGACCAAGGATTAAGTTAGAGCACAGTGACGACCCACACTGTTGGACTGCGTCATCACAATATTTGGTTAGTTGAATAGTGATAGCAATTTTTTTGTTTCGTTGGATTTGGCTCGTGATTCTTGTTGTCACGAGAGTGTTATATAGTATGTCGTAACTCGTAACTAAGATTTAATGACATCAAGCACTAATTCTCAAGTCGAAAATACTGGAAATACATCTCCTACCGTCCTGTCCCGCCTAATTAATTTAATGCTGCGAATTGACGTTTTGGAATTTTTTCTGGGCGGATGGGGGATTTTGGGCCTCGGGTTTGGATTGGTTTTGCAAAGGTATCACTGGGCCACGTCAGAATGTCGATGAATGGAAATCTCAACAAGCAAAATACCGCTTTTTGTAGCTGCCGTCCGTCTACTTATTTTTTTGCATCGCACGGCAGAGCGTCCTATTTATGCAACGCTAATCTAGCATGCAGCTGCATTGCTGAGTGCTGACTGACGGTTAGCTTACTTAAATACATATAAATACGTTCTGAAAATTGAACAACAATGGGGATGTAGCTCAGATGGTAGAGCGCTCGCTTAGCATGCGAGAGGTACGGGGATCGATACCCCGCATCTCCAGAATTTTTTTTGCCAAAATTTCATTTGCAGGTTGACAACTTGACATTATACGGTCTACAGTTGACAACTTGACAATATACAGTAGAGTATATAATATGGGAAAAATAAATTTGTCCTCAAAATTAAAGTGTACGTACGTCCACCGGCCTATGAACATATTTCGTCTAGCCATAGGTAATTAAAAATGATCTCCACTCTCACTTGAAAGTAGCAATATGAACAACATACATGGATCCTACCTAGCTTGTAGGAAATATGACTTCATACATTGTTGGTATGACTAAACATATGAGTCCTACCTTACGAATATATATTACGCATGCCCTCAAACCGAGCAACTCAGCGTGTGTTGTCAAGATTTTACGGCTTCAAATTCTCACACTTCACATGTGCTACTCAACCACTGCTCATTTATTCAAACTACATTTGATATTGTCCTCCTTATATATATGCATATCATTTCTGTTCACTTCATTTTCTGCCATAGTTTATCCCTAGTCTCTTCGGTCCTTCCATGCCTAATGCTCCGCCTCATATTGCCACAATATAAGCAGGCATGAGTATACAAGATTGTCATGCTCCATTGTATGTCCAATCTGCAATATGTATCATATATGCTAATGACCTGGTTGGGTCCAATGTAAAGTGCATCACTTCAATCATGTCAACATGGTTGAAATGTGGTATAAGCTCGGTGACGTGCATGCTCTTCGGAATGAGAGGCATAAGAAAAACATCAACAGTGAACACCCAGACATAGTGAGCATCAATTATTTCATCGACTTATTATGGTAATGCTTATTGTAAATTTGAGTAGTATTTCTCTTTCTGAAGTGGTAAAGTGAGGTAATAACTCGTACGGATACTCGGATGGAGATTCAAGAAATGTGGTGCATACTACCTTATTCGCAGATCTTATTACTATTGCTCAAACCAGATACCCTAGCTCGGAATAAATAAGATGTTTTTATGACAAGTCCGTGGACAATTCAACATCAGAGCAATTACCAATATATCTTTATTTGACTACTGACCGTGTGCTATTCAACCGATAATAATCCTAAATATTAAACAAGTATAGGTCACACAAGGAACAAAATAATAACTTATAGAAACCTTCAGATAGTTCAAATCAACAAAGTTAAAAAGAACATCTTGAACTCACACTACATGAATCTGCTTATGGTCGTCGGCGCAGCTAAGATTGCCGTTGGGCAAAGGCTACACTGACAGCGGCTTACCACCGGAAAATCTGACCGGTTACCGGACGAATTTGAAAATCAAAATTCGAAAATTCATTTTTTTTCCTAATATGACCATTTACCAAATATTTTTGTTAAGAGTAAAAAAAAATCCATGATTTCTGACCGGAATGACCATTTTCCGACCGGTAACCAAAACCATGATTGCAGTATATATATATTTTAGACTTAAAGGTGGTCGATCCTGCCGTCCGATTAGATAGAATAGATGGTTATTTATAATATTTTTGGTTAGGGAAAACTCCCTCTACAATGTGGATACGGTACAACCAGTGTCTAGCTTAAAGCGTTTTCTGCAGTGCTGGTGACGTGGGGCTACCTTTCGGCTAGCCCACCATGAGGCTACATGGGCCGCGCCAAGCATGGAAAAGCCCACAGAAGGCCCACTCGGAGTACCACGTATCCTATTCCAACTCGATTAGGTCTTGTAACCTGTCATATCTGTACCAACCGCCCGAGAGCTGGCTACCTATAAAGTCAGGAGGGTTGCCCGTCCTATAGGACACGCTCATAGCCACCACCACAAACCCTAGCGAGATCGCAATCTCGCCATTGTAATCGCTACTCGCATCAATAATCAGACAAGCATGAGTAGGGTGTTATCCTCCGGGAGACTGAACCTGGGTAAATCCTTGCTTGTCAGCCGTCATGATCACCAACACCTCTCTCTCTCCCCATCAATCAACCCGGGGTGCACAACCCTGTGATTTGCCAAGTTAACACCTCCTCAATTGGCGCCGTCGGTGGGAAGACAAAAAAGTGTTGGAATCATGGTCGCTCCGGCTCCATCCGCAATGAAGGCTGACGTCCGCGTCGCCAGGGAGTCAATCCGCTTCGGCTCCTTCGAGTACGTCCTCCACCCTCCGGCTCGCCGCCCGGTGTACGCCGATCTGGACAAAGGTATACACATCGCCTTCGGCTCGGTTTACTGCTTCGCCGACAGTCGCGGAATACTCAGGTCTGCGGCGACCGCGCCATGCGCGGCGGCACCCGCATCGGCGAATCTACCGCCGCCCTAACCAAGACCCGCGAAGATCGCATCTGTCGCACCCGCGAAGATCGCATCTGTCGCACCCGCGAAGATCTCATCTACCGCGCCCGCGAAGATCGCATCTGCCGCACCCGCAAAGATCGCATCTGTTGCACCCGCGAAGATCACATCTGTGTCGACTACATCTACTACCTCAGCAACGGCCGCACGGATCGGGTCTACTACACCAATCCCGATCGCACGGTCGGTCAAATCAAGATCTACTTCAATTACTGCACCCGCGCGGACGACCAAAGGCTTGCGGCCGACAGCCACGTCGCGCGCGTCTTCGTCTTCATGGGGCTGCCAAGTTTACCCCAAGCCTATCGCACTCGCTCCGGCGGCTGCGAGACCTCCGAACACGTGGACAATCACAGTAAGACGCAACAACGACTTCGCCGCGCGTCACGTTGCAGCAACTTTTGATCCCGAGCAAGGCTCGGACGACTGGAGCAGCAGTGGCAGCACAAACACCCCGACCCAAGTCTACCCCGCGCAATGCTTCATGGCGGGCACAGCACCACCCGAGGATAACGAAGAACCCGCATACCCACTGGAGGTGGTCATGCCGGACCAGACTAAACTCGTCATCACACGGGACATGGGAATTCAGGCCATGAAGCATGTTGACGAGGGCACGTTCCCTCCACCCGACGCACCGAGAGAGGAGCACCTGGCAGTCCAGTACTTGCTACGCAAGGAAGGCGAACGACTCCGCGTCGAAAAAGCCGAGTTACTCCGGCGCAAGAGGGACGCATATGCATCGAGTGCCAGACGAGCTGCCCTCTCCTTTACCTCCTCTACGGAAGTTAACCAAGGGGCACGGTGGAACAGAGCCCGTGTTCCCCTCCTGACGGACGCCGACCGAACCAGAGTCACCCGCAACCTCGACTCGTCCTTCGTCACCGAGGATGAGAACGGGATACCCGTCCCAAAGACGGCGAACGCCGCCCTGATATCAGTCGAGACGTACCTCCGGCTCACGCAGCCGCCGGAGGGAGACGCCCGCTCCCTTCTCCACAGGCAGCAAATCGCCTCCATAAAGGCGATCGAAGAAGCTCTGGCGGCCAAGGTACCAAGCAACCGGGCACGCGAGCACGCAACTTCGGAAGTCCCAGCGGCACAACGACAACCAGTCAAGGACCTTCGCGACGTCATCACGCAGAAGACGGTGGACCGCAACCGCAAAGAATGTTTGGCTGGGGCAGCGAACCAAGACGACCAGGCTGACCGCGACTTCGAGTCGTGCGGTGTTGCATGCTTCAGCTTCAACATCTGCGACACCCGCATGTCTAAGGGCTTCAAGCTGACAGCAGGCACCCCAAAGTACGACGGAAAGCAAGATCCACGACTGTGGCTCGAGGACTACCTCATCGCCTGCACCTACCAAGGCGGGACGTGTCTCAGAAGACCGGGTGATGGACGCCTTCATGCACGGTGTTGCTCGCCGCGACCTCCCGAAAATTTTTGCAGGCTCCAGCCGAAAACCACAATAGAGCTCATGAAGACAGCCAACCAGTGGGCCGAAGGAGAGGACTATGTTCGCGATACTTCCCCCAAGAAGGAAGTCGAAACAAGCAACTGGCGTGAGGCACGTCAAAAGAAGAAGCCACGTTACACCCACGACACAATCGAGCTAGTAGCGGCGGGATATGAAACCCCCCGTGATGACAAGCGCGACAACAGTCGACAGTACGACCAAGGTCGACAGTCCAGCTCGAGTCAGTAGAACCGCAGCAGCGACAGCATTAGCCACAATGATGGCGGCCAGAAACGCGAGTGGAAGCGCCCGCTAACCCCCCAGAGGAGCTGATGCAACCTTGTAAGCATCACTCGTTCCGCAACCCGGAGACAGGCAAGTGGGATTCCAGCCGTCTGTTGAAGGACTGTCGCAAAGCGCGTAAAATATACCAGGCGATGCAGCAGATCATCGCTCCGGTTCAAGCAATACAGGCACCTCCGCAGCTAACCATTCATGCATCACCTGCAAACAACAACCAGGTGCAGGCGGCCGGAGCATTCCCCCAACAGCAGCAGCAGCAGCAACAGGGCCAGTCGGCAGCGACCGATACATACCCACCCGCTCGGGGGCAGCTGAACATGATCTAGAAGGGACCCCCGTCAAACAGGCGCCAAAAGCTCATCACCCGCCAAGTACTTCAGGCCATCAACAGCCCGCGCGCAGTACCAGACTACCTGCGCGGGTCAGAGACACCAATCACGTTTTCCAGGGCAGATCACCCATCCGATGTAACCCGACCCGGACACGCCGCACTAGTGATTGAGGCCCTGATCGGCGACTACAGCTTGAAGAAGGTGTTCATGGACGGAGGCAGTGGAATCAACATCATATTCGCCGATACCCTGAGAAGAATGAACAGGTCGACAGAGAAATTGCCGGAGTCGGAAACCACTTTCCACGGCATAGTACCAGGGCAGGCAATCACGCCCATGGGAACAATAACGCTCGACGTCATCCTCGACACACCCAAGCACTTCAGGAAGGAGTCGATCGATTTCGAGGTCGTCGACTGGAAGTCACAGTACCACGCCATACTCGGACGCCCAACTTTTGCCAGGTTCATGGCAGTACCCCACTACGCCTACCTGATGGTCAAGTTGCACGGACCGAAAGGAGTAATCACAGTACGTGGCGACTTCGGGCTCTCCAACAGCTGTGATTGGGAGTTCGCCAAGATTTATGAGTTCTTCGGGGTCGAGGAGCACTTCAAGGCCATATCAGCCGACAACGACAATACCATCTTTCCGCCTCGCAAGAAGCCAGCTAAGGACGCAGCGTTCAACACAAACGACGACACCGTCACCCACCAAGTCCATCCGACTGACACCAGCAAGACGGTCAAAGTATCGTCAAGCTTGACCCCCGCATAGGAAAGCGCGCTCGTCGAGTTCCTGCGTGAGAACTGGAAGATCTTCGCATGGCAACCTTCTGACATGCCAGGAATACCCAGGGAACTCGCCGAGCACTCTTTAAAAGTCCACAAGGACGCAAGACCAGTCAAACAATCCATGCGACGCTTCTCAGGACCCAAGCGAGACGCGATCACCATGGAAGTCGACAGACTACTGCACGCCAAGTTCATCCGAGAAATCAAGGACTCGGACTGGGTCGCCAACCCGGTCCTGGTGGAGAAAAAGAAGACGAAGAAACTGCGCATGTGCGTTGACTTCACTGCAGTCAACAAGTGCTGCCCCAAAGATCACTTCCCGCTCCCGCGGATAGACCAGATCATCGACTCGACAGCAGGCTGCGAGCGCCTGTCCTTCCTGGACGCCTACTCAGGTTACCAGCAGATCAGGCTGAAAGTCGAGGACGAAGAGAAGACAGCCTTCATCACACCCAACGACGTCTTCTGCTACCAGACGATGTCGTTCGGGTTAAAGAACGCGGGTGCCACGTACCAGCGGACAATGCAGGCATGCCTCAAAGGACTCATCGGGCAGATCGTCCAAGTCTACGTCGATGACATCGTCGTCATGACCCGAAAGGAAGATACCTTAGTCGACGACCTCCGCAAGGTCTTTGCTGCACTCGATGTGTACCAAACCAAGCTCAACCCAGAGAAGTGTGTATTCGGCGTGCCAGCCGGAGAGTTACTAGGGTACCTCGTATCTGCAATAGGAATCGAAGCAAACCCCGAGAAGGTGCAGAACATACTCACAATGCCAGCACCAACCAAGCTCCGCGAGGTGCAACGATTAGCCGGCCGAGTCGCAACTCTCAGCTGGTTCATTAGTAAGTTGGGAGAGAAAGATTTACCTTTTTACCAACTAATGAAGAAGACGGACAAGTTCGAGTGGACACAGGAGGCACAGGATGCGTTCGACCATCTCAAGAAAACCCTGACAACCTTCCCAGTTCTAGTGGCACCGCTGGAAAACGAGCCGCTATACATATACGTCTCAGCAACAAACAGAGTGGTGAGCACGGTACTCGTAGTCGAGCGGGAAGAAGAAGGGCACAGTCACCCGGTGCAAAGGCCTGTCTACTACCTCAGCGAAGTCCTCACACTGTCCAAGCAGAACTACCCGCACTACCAGAAGCTGGCATATGGAGTTTTCATGACCTCCAGGAAGGTCGTCCATTACTTCTTCGAGCACCCGATCATGGTGGTAAGCTCCTCTGGACTAGCAGACATTCTCACAAACCAACGTGCGACAGGACGAATCGCCAAGTGGGTTGTCGAACTAGGACCGTGGGGGCTGAAGTATGCTCACCCGAAGTCCATCAAGGCCCAAGTCCTCCCAGAATTCACCACCGAGTGGATAGAAGCTCAGCTACCAAATGTCCCCGACTTGTCCAACGCATGGACAATGTACTTCGATGGTTCCAAGAAATTCAAGTCGGTCGGGGCAGGAGTTGTGCTCATCTCCCCAAAGGGTGACAAACTAAAGTATGTCCTACAGATGGATTTTCCGACGCCATCCAACAATGAAGCCGACTACGAGGCCCTGATCCACGTCATGAAGATGGCCAAAAACTGCGGCGCCACGCACCTCATGATATATGGCGACTCCTACTTGGTGGTACAACAAACCATAAAGTCCTGCGACGCCATCGCCGACAACATGATCGCCTACCGAGACTTATACAACCAGATGGAAGGCAACTTCGATGGCTGCGAGTTACGGCACGTCGGCCGCGACAGCAACAAAGAAGCCGACGTCCTCGCCAACATGGGATCCGACAGAGTTCCAGTTCCACCCGGCGTCTTCCTCGAGCGAATCACGCAGAGATCTATCAAGACTCAAGCCGCAGCAAGCACTGCAACAAAAGCAAAAGGCGATGCAAACCCGCCAAGCCAAGAGAAGGCCCCCATGGAGGTCATGCTAGTCGAAGCTACATGGACAGGACCATACCTGGCGTACATACTGCATCAGAGGCTGCCAGCGGACCAGTCGAAGCAAAGCGCATCATCAGGCGCTCCAAAAGTTTCACCATCATCAACGGGGAGCTCTACAAGAGAAGCATCTCGGGAATCCTACAAAGGTGCGTAGACCCAGTCGACGGCCAAGCCATCCTACTCGACATCCATGCGGGTATCTGCGGGCACCACGCCAGCAGTCGAGCACTGGTGGCCAAAGCACTACGAGCCGGGTTCTACTGGTTAACAGCCATGCAGGACGCCGAAGATCTAGTAAGGAAATGCACAGGGTGCCAAGAGTTTGCCAACAAGCCACACGTGCCAGCATCAGAGCTCAAGACAATACCGCTAGCCTGGCCCTTTGCCCAATGGGGGCTAGACATGGTAGACCCGCTGAAGAAATCATCACCCGGAGGGCATACTCACCTCCTGGTTGCAGTCGACAAGTTCACCAAGTGGATTGAAGCCGCACCTATCACAAGTTCGACTGCATCATCAGCGGTCAACTTCATCAGGTCCATCATCTTCAGGTTCGGAGTTCCGAACGGGATCATCACAGACAACGGCTCGAACTTCACAGCCGAAGAATTCAAAGACTTCTGCTCAGATCAAGGTATCAACCTCAACTATGCGTCTGTCGCGCATCCGCAATCCAATGGATAGGTGGAGAAGGCCAATGGCTTAGTCTGCAGCGGCATCAAGAAGCGACTGCGTGTGCCACTCAGGCGCGCAGCGGGCGCATGGGTCAAAGAACTACCGTCAGTCCTCTGGAGTCTGCGGACCACGCCCAATAGATCCACCCAATACACTCCATTCTTCATGGTGTATGGTGTAGAGGCAGTCCTACACTGCGACATCAAGTTTGACGCACCACAGGTGGTCGCCTAGGACGAGTCAGACGCAGAAGAGGCACTCGAAGACAGCATGGACATATTGGACGAAGCACGCGACATCGCCCTGGCGCGATCAGCCGTATAACAGCAGGACCTACGCAACTATCATGGACGAAGATTGCGACCAAGAGCTTTCGTCGCAGGTGACCTGGTCCTTCGCCTCAAACAGAAAAAAGTGCACAAGCTCGCCTCCCCACGGGAGGGTCCGTACATTGTCACAGAAGCAATTGGCAACGGAGCATATCGCCTAAAGGACTCGAAGACAGGAGCAGCTTGCAGCAACCCGTGGAACATCGCACAACTCCGGCGGTTCTATGCTTAGTCGAATCAACCATTGTAACAAGGATAGCATATCAAAAGCGGCAGGTTTCAGACGCACTCTTTCCCTTACCAGGGTACTTAAGGGGACTGGAAGGGTTTTAATGAGGCGGCCTGTTCGCAGCAATCAATAAAGTGATTTGAAGAAAATTATGTTCACTCTACCTTCTCAGTCCAGACAAACAAAAAATCCTAGGCCGCCACTCGATTCACTCGGGGGCTGCGCCACACAGGTTGAAATAAAAGTCTAGGCCGCCACTCGAACCACTCGGGGGCTGCGCCAAACAGGCACAACTCAAAAATCCTAGGCCATCTATCCGACTTACTCGGGAGGTGCGCCGCACATGTTGAAATAAAAGTCTATGCCGCCACTCGAACCACTCGGGGGCTGCGCCAAACAGGCACAACTCAACAATCCTAGGCCTCTACCCGACCTACTCGGGAAATGCGCCGCACAGGTCAAGTCCAAAATCCTAGGTCGCCACCCGACGCACTCGAGGGCTGCACCTCATAGGTCACACTTGAAAAGCCTAGGTCGCCACTCGAACCACTCGGGGGCTGCGCCAAACAGGCACAACTCAAAAATCCTAGGCCTCTACCCGACTTACTCGGGAGGTGCGCCGCACAGGTCAAGTCCAAAATCCTAGGTCGCCACCCGACATACTCGGGGGCTGCACCTCACAGGTCACACTTGAAAATCCCTAGGCCGCCACTCGAACTAATCGGGGGCTGCGCCATACAGGCTTCACTGAAAAAATCCTAGGCCGCCACCCGAGCTACTCGGGGGCTACGCCATACAGGTCAAGTCCAAAAACCTAATCGCCACCCGATACAATCGGTAGCCGCGGTACACAGGTCTCACTTGAAAGAATCCTAGGACGCCCCTCGACTCACTCGGGGGCTACGCCACACAGGTTCACAACGCAGGCTTAGGCCGTCACCCAAGGTACTCGGGGGCTCGTCACACAAGTCAAAACAGAAGCAACTACTCGCACAGTAATGAAAGCAATTTCACTCGCTACTCGAGAATTCTTTTAACTTCATATACTGTCATTTACATTGGCATAGTTGCCACATTAAACTAACACTATACAGCAGAAGAAATCTACTCTTAGTCTGCAGGCTCGGCCTTCGGCGCCCCGAGTGGGCCTACAAGGCGCTCGCTTTGCTTCTGCACCTGCTCAATCATCTGGCGCGCAGCCGCCAGGGTATCGGCGTACTCGGCATCGCCAGGCAGTCCACTCATCAGCCGCTCCAACGGAAGATTGGGCTGATGCAGCCGAACGTACGCCAGAGCCGCATTCGCACCGGCGACAAGCTGAGCATGGACGATCTCCTTCAGAGCATCGCCATCACGGAATCTCTCGATCAAGGCGGCCAGCCCGTGCGGCTGCCCATTGTGCGGGAAGTAGACGCGGTGGATATGCCACAGGGTCTTCCGGCAATTCTCCAAGAGGAAAGCCGCACGCCAAGTCCGGTCGAGCATGCGAGCAAGAATGCGCCCTCGCGACTTGTTCACCCAGAATTGGCGAGCTTCGTGAGAGTCGCCAGACGCCTCCCGGGTAACACGCTCTTCAACGCGGTCCCGCTCAGCCTCCCAATCCGGGTTCACGTCTACACACACAAGCTAGAAGTCAGAACCTGCAAGTTTCAACAAGGAAAGGCAGTCGCAGAGGATACCAACCTTGAAGTTGCCGGCTGATGAGATCGATCTCCCCGATCAGAAAATCTTCACGCTGGGAAAAACCCACAGTCAGATGCGACCTGGAGCGCTGCAAGAGCAGCTCGGTATTCTTCAGGGTAGCCTCAAGCTCAACCACCTTATTCTTCAAATAAGTAATTATGCGTTGGTCGTTCGCACTTCGCGGAGGAGCTGGAGCAGCTTGGCGACAGCGAGCACCTGAAGAAGATCCCTCGCCACTCGGTCTAGCCGCAGAAGCAGAAGACGTGCCGCCGCGCAAGTTAGTCTGTCATGAACGTGCAGAATCAATGCCAGTATACGACTGCTCAGCAAAGACAAATATGATGGGAAGAAACATTCAATTACAGCCAAAATATTGTCAAAGGCCAGAAGACCCGACAAAATACCAGTCAGCAGTAATTACAAAGCAAAAGTTATCAGTACATGAAACTGCGACTGTTAAGCCCCTACAACTAATCCTGGGCAACAGACTCTGACTGCGAGCGACTCTTCCGAGCTGCAGCCGCCCCAGTCGCCTTGGCCAGCGCCCTCTCGAAGGTGGCCACAAGCTTCACAGCTAGTTGTGCAGCCCGTACTTTCACTCTGCCTAGGGACGCGGTCTGGCCATCAGGCCTCCGGGGGAAGCCGCTGACGACCTTCTCGAAGTCGCCCTGAATTTGGTGGCCTAGAAGGAGCCGGAAGGTGAGCTCGGAGCCGCGTACCGTCTGCGTCCGAGTAAAGTCGGCGAGGGTGCTCGCACCATCTTCAAACGGAGCAGCAAGGGCGTCCACGGCAGTCGGCGGCGGGTCGCTTGGGAAGATGTTGCGGTGCACAGTCGTAAGGGCTCCCGTCGACTTCTTCAGCGCATCTGTTGACTTCTTCAGCGCATCAGACGCATACGCGCATACACGGTCAAGGAAGCCGACAATCGTCGCCAAGTCGACGGTGTCACTCGACGAGCCCTCCGTAGGAGCTCCACCGCATGTCTCTGCGCAAAAAAGTCAAACATCAGACAAAGGCAAAAGTAAAAACACAGTAGGCATCAAGCCGAAACCTACCCCCAAGAGCACCGGCGAGTGAAAGAAGGCGGTCGACTTGAGTCTTCTCTTGGTCAACCCGCTCCCGCTCCTGGAAATCGTGGAGAGCCTTCTCAAGCTCACCCTGACCCTGAATCTTCAACTCAAGCTCAGCAACCCGCTTATCAGCCCGGTCAAGGGAAGCACGAAGCTGGTCCCTCTCCTTCTCCAGGCGAACGTAAGCAGCGGCTGCATCAAGTTGCTGGCGGTAGTATGGCTGAAACAAAAGCAACGAATTAATAAAGTTGCGGGCGACTCTACTAGTCACCCACACCTTCGGGGGCTACTCCCATCGAGAGCGCTGATCGCGCACCCGATGAAAATTCAAGACTACAAGCTAAAAATACAAAGGACTTACGTGGTCTAGGAGGTCGACATCTTCGGAAGGCGGCGGAGGAGCGCGACTTGAAGACGCGACGACAGCAGGTTGCAGGCGCTCCTCGGCTGCCACCCGGGTCACCAGCTCGGTCGAAGGGGCGGATGTGTGCTCCACTTCACGACGAGGGGAGCGGACATCGCCAGAACGACGACTGAAGCAAAACAGTACAATGACCAACTAAAGGATTGGAAATACAAAGGACAACTCGAAGCCAACAAGGTACTAACCTGGAGGTTTCAAGTTCATCATCACTCCCTAAGGAGACAGACGCCAGCCGCGCGAAAGTGCGTGGTGGCGCGGAGCTGACAGGGGGAACAGTCAGGGGCTCGATCCAGCCAACTGGAGACCGCGCACCCGACGACGTCGCGACTACTTCCTCTGGATCAGCTTCCGCACCCCTTGCGGGCGACGAAGCGGTCGCAGAGTCACCGCCGCTCCGACGCTTATGCCTCTTCCGCGCGGGTTCCTCGTCATCGTCATCATCCTCCACTTTGTCGTTGGGGGAGACAGCGGACGGAAGCTCGTCGTCGTCGTCATCCTCCTCCACAACCCTCGACTCGTCGTCGGATCCATTTTCAGGGAGAGGAGGAAGGCTAACCAGCAGAGATCGACCCTGAAGTAAGTAGACGCAAGTCGAATTAAGGAGCAGGATTTCAAGACAAGAAGAAACAAAGAGAACAAGTCAGGAACATTACCTCAGGAACGGGGTTCGTCGCCCCATATGCAGCAATCAGGCACTTGACATTGCAGATATCCGCGACTCGGAGGTTGGTGATGGACCTCACCTTGGCTTCCACCTCCTCGTCGTCAAGTGGAGCGGTGCTGACGCCCACGACGGCCCACATCGGGTGGGGCCGAGCACTGAGCGGTTGCACCCGAAGACGGAAGAAGGTGGCCATCAAGAAGACGCCACCCGCCTCGCGCCCAAGGGTCTTGGTGAGGTCGTGTAGCAGGCCCAGCAGCGGTCGCGCGGCTTCCTTCTCCTCCGCAGCCAGCGGGTGCGACCAGGCGCGAGTCTTCCGCAGCCCGCGCCTGCTGTCGAATGCAGCCAGGCTGTCCTGGCTCGACTGGACGTAGAACCACTTCTTGCGCCACCTCTGGACGGAGTCCGACTTCTTCATCTGGAAGTACGCGGTATCACCGCGCACTTGGATTCCGAAGCCGCACACGGGAATGGTAACCCGCTCTTCCCGACGTTCTTACGAACGAGGAAGAGCGACTTCCACAGCGCCCAGTGGGGCGCGACACCCAGGAAGCACTCGCAGAGCACAATAAAGCCCGCGATGCTCAAGACGCCATTGGGGGTCAGATCATGGATCTGAACCCCATAGGCATACAAGAGACCGCGCACAAAATCGTGCAAGGGGAACCCGAAGCCCCGCGGAAGGAAATCCACAAAGCATACGCGTTCCCCATCGCGGGGTGTGGGATAAACTTCTTTGCCAGGAGCGCGTACCTGGGCTTGATCAGCAGGAGGAAGGAGACCTTAAGCACGGAGGAGTTAGATCTCCGCCTTCTTCACAGACGACCTCTGCTAGTCGCCGTCGGGCTTCTTCATCAGCCCGGCTTCGTCGGCGGCGGCGGAGGAACCATCGGCAGTCTTCGGCTTGCCCATGGCTTCGCGGGGCAGCGCAAGGTGCGCGGACAAATAGCACGGAGCTCTGGTGAGGGCGAGAATGGCAAAAGGCAGAGGAAAGGAGGCGCGGACGAATGAAGAGGACGATGCCCTCGCGCTGCGGCGCAGTACTTATGCCTCAGCAAAATCAATCTCAGCCCTCCGTCGCGCAGCGGTTCAGAGCATCTTCATCCCTCCGTCCACGTGTCAAGCAAAGAGGCCAACCGTCACCGCCAACTTCCTCCACTACGCACGAGAATCGAGGCGTCATCATCGTGCGCGAAAATTTCGCGCCCAGTTCGGAGACGTGACAACTGCTGACCGCGGTCAGCGCTGCCAGTGGGCCCCGCCATGTCACGTCCCATCGGGCGCAGAGGCGTGCAAGGAAACGTCGGCAACGACGTCATCAAGCCAACGGCTCCAAACAACTGAACAGCGTGATAACTCGAATGCAAGATTCAAGTGGTAGGCTTCTAAGCTGAAACAACTGAAGACAGTGCGCTGGTCAAGGAACCCGAAACATCTAGTCGGGTGACGAAGAAAGTCCAGTAAGCTCCCGCAGCCGAATCAGATCTACATGTAAGCCAACAGGCCGAATAGAAACAAGCTTCACATGAAGAACAAGACAAAGTAATTCGACTGCAAAGGTTACTCCCATCGGGAGAGGCCTGTTCGACTGAAGAAATCGAGTTCAATCTCAAGATCAAGCAATCCAATGGCGCGTCCAGTAGGAGGAAGTCCTTTGCCCGACGCTGCGCTTCGACCAAGCACTCGGGGGCTACTGACGTGGGGCTACCTTTCGGCTAGCCCACCATGAGGCTACCTGGGCCACGCCAAGCATGGAAAAGCCTACAGAAGGCCCACTCGGGGTACCACGTATCCTAGTCCAACTCGGTTAGGTCTTGTAACCTGCCATATCTGTACCAACCGCCCGAGACCTGGCTACCTATAAAGGCATGAGGGTTGCTCGTCCTAGAGGACACGCTCATAGCCACCACCACAAACCGTAGCGAGATCATAATCTCGCCATTGTAATCGTTACTCGCATCAATAATCAGACAATCAGGAGTAGGGTGTTATCCTCCGGGAGACAGAACCTGAGTAAATCCTTACTTGTCAGCCGTCGTGATCACCAACACCCCTCTCTCTCCCCATCAATCAACCAGGGGTGCACAACCTTGGGATTTGCCGAGTTAACACCACGTCAGCTTGCTCATACAATATTTTTATTGGATGCTCACACATAAATAGCATTAGAATGGAGATATCCTGCCAGGTTGGGAAGCCGCCCGTACATGTCGGGCTGTGGCTCCGCCACTGGTTGAGCTTAGCTTCGTGCGAAGCTGAGAAGAGCTAGCGGACGCGACGTCTTTTCCAACATTTTTTTTATGGAAATGCAGCGAGCGCTGCTGTCATTCAATTAAGGGTGGCCGGATCAAGGTCTGGAAAGTTGTGTTACAAAAGGAAAAAGGGTGAAAAAAATGAAAGAATGGAAAATGAAATAATTAAAGAATTTGTAAGAGCAGGAGGAACTATAGAACTGTTTGAAACCAAAACTACTCTCCCGGTTTCCAAATATCACGCAGAACACCTGCCTTCATCCAGGCAGTGATCTCTTCGATGATCTTCTCCGCCAAAACCTCCGGAAGACGAGACTTGTTGTTGACAACATAAAAACAGAGTACAATGGGACAACCCTCAACAGTCAACGCACACTTACATCAAAGAAGAGATACGAGCAACAGATAGAACACGTCTATAATGCAGAGCTTGAATGCGAGCAAGCAAAGCATGCGCCTTGCGCCATGGTAACATAGTGATTTCTAAGGTGAAAGCGACAAGGCACGAGTGCGCCTATGCCGATGGAGGAGGCGCCGCGAACGGCATAGGGACGTTCACAGTCGGGACGAACGGCATCGGCAGTAGTGTCACCTTGGGAACGACAATGGCGGGCATCGGTGCCATGGTCACCTTCGGCATGGGCGGCAGTACAGCCTTCGGCACGACGATGGACGGCATGGGCGGGAGAGTCACCTGCGGCACGGTGGGCAGGGTGACGGCCGGCATTGGTGGCAGCAGAGTGACTGTGTCCGTGGGCACGGCAGGCAGGTTCGGCACTGCCGGCAGGCCAGGGACAACGGTAGCAGCCGGAGCGGCCGCCGTCGGGGTCGTGTCGGCCAGGTGGCGAGCGGCATGGCAGGTGGTGCCGGCGAGGAGGAGCGCGCACGCCATGATCATGGCCAACAAGCTCGCGTTGTTGGAAGCCATCGCTAGAGCTAGCCGCTAGGAACGTACGTACTAGCGAGTTGGTTCACTGTCGTGCGTGTGGGAGGTGACTGCACAAATTGTTTGCTTTTGCTCAGTTGCGTTGTAGGAACAAGGGTCAATGGCTGGCAATTTATATAGCCCAAAAGTGAGGATGTGATTAGGTTAGTTGTTGGGCAGATTCAGAATGTTTGCACGCATTGTCCATCCAAAACGTGAAGTGCTTTGTATGATCGACACAGGGGCAGTATGGCTGCAAGTTTTCTCGGTATAGGTGAGGGCGTGAGGCGCTGGCTATGCAGCTTCAGTTTGCTCAACCGTTTGAGCCATTCGTGTCAACATTTCTCGACTGTCATCGTCAGTCAGTTTTTGGCGAAGTGGCAGTGTATATCTTCATCATAATTTTTTGGTAATACATCGACGTGAAATTAGGACCCCTATGTTTTTTCTTGACAGTGGCAGAACCACTGTTGGAATTGGTAATATATCTTCATCAAGTTATTAGGTACCAAATGACCAACCAAATCAACCGTGCTTCTTGGGAGTCTCGGGATAAGACTGGTAGAAAATGTCATCAATCAAACTAGAGGATAGCGCGTGGAGCTCTGTGTTCGCCGGATCTTTTGGGATCTTATACGTTTTTGTCTTCGTTCGTGTGGTTGCAGGTCAGATTATTCCGATGTACGGTTCTCATCATCATCGTAGGTGATGGTTGGTGCTGTGGTGTGTTGGCTCTTTGGGGTCTTAGCACGACATATTTCTGTGTGATTACTATAACAAGTTTTACTACGACAAGCTTTGCCTGACTCCCGGTGAAGACATCGGCGCTCCTTCAGCTTATTCCAGTGTTAGTAGTCGTCGCTAGGTGGTCAAATGATCTTTTTGTATTTTTTAGTACTTTTTGGGTCTTATGTACTCTTTGGATGATTAATAGATGGATGGTCTTTCTGTAAAAAAAAATCCTACATGTGTTGTCAATTAACTTTGCATTATCCATCAATCCCATCAGGACACATATAGCAACAATTTTGAATTCCTGGATTAGCCAACGATCCTAACAAACGTAACATGCATCCAATCACTAGATTACGCTAGAAAACAATAGCGCGTACGACCCGAAGTTGATCGAGAAGCGGCGGAGTTGGTCTCTCATGCCGGGAAAAGGCAGAAGATGGCGGCACCGGGGCCGGAGCACGCTCATGTGGATGGGGCGTGGAGCAGGTCTTTGAAGGCGTGTCGTCCAGGAGCCGGACAGATGGAGGGAGGGGAATATGGCGGCACCACGGCAGGGAGTTGCGGGAAAAATGCCACCGTGGAAGCCTTTGCCTTTTGGGTGCTATCGGGCAAATTTCTACAGCTGCGGGGAATGTCGGCGCATGTTGGGTTCTCCCTGTCGTCACGAGAGAGAGGAGAGGTTGGAGGTCGAGTGGGAGTTGAGCGAGCGAGAGATCGGGGTAGAGGAAAATGTCTAGGTTAAATAGCAATCGTAAATCCGTGATTTGACGATTAGGGGTATAAGTGAACGAGATGCTCCTTATTTGATATGCAGGGACAGTCAGCCTAGGAGCAGCCCAGACATAACTTTATCAAATATAAAATGGTGAGAACATAAAATCGGACAGTGAAAGACGGTGAGGACTTGAGAGGCTTTCTAGTTGTCTCGGTTATAATGCCTCTAATCGAAAATACTGACCTTTGGGTTGTTTTTGTCCTCCTTTGGAAGTATAACTCTATAAACTCATCTGAAATCATTTCAGGAAGGCTAGGAAATTTTAACATGAGAGATTCAACCATGTCTCCGTTTAGATGGGCAGCTCCTAGGGAAGGCGGTATAAAAGTAAATGTTGATGCCAGCCTATTTTAACTGATTGGAATTTTGTTCCGACATATTTTAGTGCTGAAGAAGCTGAGGTTCTTGCTTGCCTTGAGGGCCTTAAACATCTAGTCGATCTTCGTCGGTGGCCGACCACATTCGAATCAGATTGTGCCGTGCGGTGCAAACTCTAACGGACGACGAACTGGATCGGTCCCCGTTGTGGACTTTATACTGTGAAGGCAAAGAGCTCCTGAGGATGTATCAATATATCAAGATCATGAAGGTAGATAGGCTCAGCAATGGTGTGGCTCATGCTTTAGGCCAATTGGGCAAGTCTGGATCTAGTGGTGTTCTTCGTGATTCAACCCCGACCTGCATGTTGGAGTTGATCACAACCGATTGTAAGGATTTGTAACCGTGACATGACCAGAGGTTTCTTACGCACTCTTTTCCTTCCAGGGTAACTAAGGGGCTGGATGCCTGGATGATTTTAATGAGGCGGCCTGCGTGTCTACCGTTTAGTGATTTGTGATTTTTTTTTTAAATGAGACGGGGACGTTTAGGACAATATTTTGTTAAGATTTTCTTTAGGATGGCGCAGGTTGAGGGGGTGTGCATGGTGGCGCTGGAGATCGAATTCTGGTTTGGGCCTTGAAGTTTGATAGGCTTTCCAAATGTGTCGTTGGGTTACGTCGGACCGCCGGTGACTGCTTCTAGGCTTCCCGCTGCTCTGTGCGCCTGTTTAGATTTGCCCAATTATGTGGACTGATATTTCTCAAAAAAACAAAAGTGGACTGATACCTCTGTTTTTACAATAGATAACTGTTATTTTACTAATTAATATTAAGGGGATGTAGCTCAGATGCTAGAGCGCTCGCTTAGCATGCGAGAGGCACGGGGATCGATACCCCGCATCTCCATTTGACCTATTTTTTTAGTCGCTGATTCAGTCTTAGCAGAGCTGCAGCTTAATTACAGAACAATTACTGGTAACCTCGCTGTGCACAAGTGTTCGACGGCAGAGGCAACTGTCTGGGAAGAGCAAAGTGTGTCGATGTCTCGATGAGTGGCAAGAGGAAAAAATACAGAGTGCCTCTTCGTCTAGAAGGTACCGTGTCTAGAACTCTAGATCTGTTGACAGCTGCGACCCTTTCATAAGGAGGTCTTGCTTGTGTCTGTCAAGTTTTCACGCCATGGAACTCTGACCTGTAAAACGTGCTACTACTCACACCCACTGCTCATTTATTTGCACTAAATGCAACTGATGTTGTGCTCAGTCTATTATACGAATCACTTTCTTTCGATCACTTTGTCATATGTGACATTAACCTCTTTGATCGACCAGCTACATAAGTGCTTCCACAATTTATCTCTTGTCGCTTGGGTCCTTACATACCACCTCACGCCTCACATTGCTACAACACGAGGTCGTCATGGTCAGTTAACCAATTTACAATATGCTTCATACATAAGTTAACAATCTTAATACGTGGGCTTGGTTCGGTCCATGTATTGTTGAACGCTTCGGTCATGTCAACGAGGTTCAAAATGGAGCATATGTGCAGTAAACATTCAAGCTTTACTTCGGAATGAGAGGCCTACAGAAAACTGCTACACTGAACAGCCAGTAACCTATTTGCAACAGGCATGCTGAGACAATAGCTAAAATGGCTACTCCAGGGGAGATTGAGGAGGTGTAGTGAGTTGAAGACTGCTAGAACTAGCTAGATATTCACTCGGAGTTGATCAGATTGAGGAGGAGTAGTGACTTTTTTTTTTAGGGTAAACAACACTTTATTGATCAGGAATAACCATTACATATAGTCTGCCAGATACAATCCGGAGTACAATTACGAAAAAAATCCGATAAACATGGATAAAAGACACAGCGGCAAAGGAAGAACTTAGCGCCCTGATATCTTGAACTATCACTCCAACCTGACTGCGATCAACCATAGAGGAGTTGATACGCTGCACCAAAGACATGCAATCCGACGCGATCACCACTTTATCGAACCCTTCTTCTCCGGCAAGGGAAACAGCGCGGCGAAGTGCCAACGCTTCTGCAATCTCTGGCGCCGTAACCTCCTGAATGATCTCGCTGCAAGCAAGCGTGACATCTCCATTGTGGCTTCGGATCACGACGCCCAGTCCCATCCGACGAGTAGAAGGAAACAAAGCTGCATCAACATACATATGAACCGTTCCTTCAGGCGGCGGAGACCAACGAGGCACAGTGTTGGAGGTCTCACGACTAGTAGAAGGTCCAGGTTTGAAAAGATGCAGCTCTATCATCTCGATATACGCCGTACATTGCTCGGCAACGCTATGTGGATGTCTTGGGGGATCATTATTTCTCACTCCATTGCGAATAATCCACAAGTGCCAAATAACCACGGCTAGAACCGTACACTCTCGATCAGTAGCTTTGCGGAGGTAGTCGAACAACCAATACTTAGGTTCAGTGAACAACTTCCTCCGTAGATGAATTCCAAAGGCAGGTTTAACACCCCTCCAAACCTCCTTAGCAAACTGGTAGAAAAGAAAGGTGTGAGCAGCAGTTTCCTCTCGGTGGTAGTGAACACACAGAAGGGATGCCGGAATATGCCTCCTGGTAAGCTGCACACCTGACGGGAGACAGTCATGGGCAAATCTCCATAGATTTATCTTCATTTTTCCTGGAGCTTTGATCGCCCAAAGACGTTTCCAAAGCAGGTGCTCGTCCTGCTGGCTCGAGTGCACACCGCCACCCTTCTTGCTCCTATCAACATAGAACTTCTTAGAGCGGGCAAGATGATACGCAGATCGGACAATGTACTCGCCAAACTTGGTAAAGGGCCACGACAGAAAATCCTAGTGAACCCGCCTGCTCACTGGAATTTGTAGAATCTGAGCCGCTGTACCCTCCTCAAAAAACGGTGCGGACAACGTCCACGTCCCATGCACTGCAATCATCATTCAGAAGAAATGATACAGTAGCGCCGGTAGGAATCGGCGTCAGAGGATTTAACGTCCCAGGACTCACACCCGGAATCCAACGATCAGCAAGCACATTAATCTTTTTGCCATCACCCACATTCCAACGAGCTCCCAGCTTCACAATCTGCATACCGTGACAGATGCTTCGCCAGGTGTATGACGCCGAACGCGGCTGTGGAGCATCCCAGATATCACAGTCTGGGAAGTATCTTCCTTTAAGAACCCTCGCACATAGCGAATTTGGCTCGGTAATTAACCTCCAGCACTGACGACCCAACATTGCTTGGTTGAAGATAGCAAACACTAGTGGAAAAAGTGGCACTAGTCCCGGTTCCAGACAGGCTCTAGTCCCGATGTAGCAACCGGCACTGTCAGGCCGGGACTAGAGCCCCCTGACCCTTTGGTCTCGGTTTAACACGAACCGGGACCGGAGCCCCCCCAATGAGCGCAGCGCACGTGGCCGCGGCAGGGCGTGCGGGGGGCGAACCCTTTAGTCCCGGTTCGTAACACGAACCGGGACTAGGATTTTTATTTTTTTTACATTTCAGGGTTTTGTTTTTTTCATTTCAGGGTTTACTTTTTTTTATTTCTACCGGTTTTCTGGGTAGGGGTTTCGGATGGTACCACGTCGATGCGTGACGGTAGGGGGTTTCGGATGGTACCACGTCGATACTATAGTCGATGTGTGATGGTAGGGGGTTTCGGATGGTACCATGTCGATGCGTCGGGGGTAGGGGTTTCGGATGCTACAGCTTCGATGGGCGAA
Organism: Poa annua; assembly: GCA_026929855.1. NCBI lineage: Eukaryota > Viridiplantae > Streptophyta > Magnoliopsida > Poales > Poaceae > Poa > Poa annua. The sequence goes on from CM049427.1 coordinate 16,865,757, forward strand.
AAACACGTATAAATTATTATATGAACCTAGATGAAGTTGCATCATGCATATATACAATTACATGAAGATCATGTGTGTTGATAACACATACACATTTAAGTACGCGTGGTACATGAATATCACGTTTCCCGGTTCCAGAGACTTAGAAATATTTTGTTACATGGAGATCACTATATATTACATGTCCGCACTAGTCAAAATAGTGGTACTCTCCGGTCTCCGGTATGACATCGGTGAGGTAAAATCCCGTCAACTCCTCTGCAATTGCCCTGAAGCGGGTCTTTATTGGTAACTCGTTGCGCTTTCTTGCCAACTGTAAAAAAATGATATCACAATGAATACATGAGATATAAAATGAATAAAACTCATCACGATTGATGATACAAAAATAATGTTGTGACTAGAGCTTTACGTACTTCGATACTTCTTTTGCTCTTCAAACTCTCGTTGACCACAGTGTGCATGTACTCGCAAACGAAGAATCCACATAGATCAGTCCCTATTGGCTGTTTAAGGCAAGTCTATAGAAGAATAAAATTTAATCAAATAATAATAAAGTATGATAATGGTGCATGGGCCTAGTTATAGTACTACTTACATCGTTAGTACGTCAGCGCAGTTTCTCTGGCCATCCACTGTTCGGATGTTCCGCGAGGAACATTTTCCAAACGCTGCATGACAAGAAAATGAATGAATGAGTCATAAATTCCTTGATATTAGGAAATGAACGAAAGAGGCGATAAGAAAAGAAAGTACCTTGCCACCAAATCAAAATATGTCTTGTATTGTTTAGGGCATCTTCTTAACGAGTCAAGGACAACAATTTCTCCTTTCCTCAAGTCAATAACGATAAGAATGTAGTGGAAGCTGCGCACGTTTATAAATAGTCATGCATAACTAATCAATTAAACTTAACATCGGGTGAGAAAAATAGAATGTGTAATAAGCAGTAACACTCACTTGAAGTTGTAAGGCCATAATATATATTTTTTGTAAACTTGTCGCTTGAAAAACATTAGCAAATTCCCCGGTGTATCCTTGTTAAGTATTGGATCAATTATGTTATCTTCATGTATTATAGAGGGGTCAATGAACCCAATGTGGTTGATTTTCTTCTTCTTGCATTCGAGCATCTTCATTCTGCGTAATAAAGCACACAAAATATTATAGAGAGGATTATCACAGACAATGAACGAGTAGAGCTAATTAAAACATTAAATTACAGGAATAGATGACTTACAGACAATAGGAACTTATGATGTTTTTGTCGAGGGCCCGGAGATTGTATAACTGAAAGATTTCGGCGAAGTAAAGGACAACAGAGTATTCTTGGAAATAATGCTCTTCCTTAACTGCCATCATGAGAGCTTCTTTATTCGTCTCCTTTACGGTATCCTTGTACCAGGCTTGAAATTGACGCATTCTTGTGGGTAAGTCGTCGTCAACAAAATTCTCCCCGTGAACATAAGTACGAACAACATCCGCGAAGGGGATATCATCTCCCGAATATATACCAGCTCCCGCACATTGATGTTTTTGAGAACTCTGTCATCAAGCACCTTGAGCGGGGGGGGCGACTGTGCGTCTTGTTCTCCGAGTTGGGCAACTTGTTTCCCTTTTTTCGATCGATCATCCATCTCTTCGTCATATGACTTACCAATGTTGCGATCATAGTCTGTTGGCGGCGATGGTGGGGGGTTGTATAGGGCATCGATGCAACGATCAATTTTTTCCTGAGGAATTCCGGCAGTAAATTTTGCAGGAGGCAATTGTTTCGCTAACGCTTTCTGTTTCACGCCAGCAAGCCAGGCATCCGTATGTTCTTTGCATGCGATATCGTTTTCCTCGACGATTCTCTCCCAAGGTAACTTTGGAGTAGGCGGCGGTGTTTTCTGCTTTCTAGGTTTCTTCCTAACAGGAGAACCAGACTGGCGCCTACTCGAGAGCGACTTAACATTCTGGCGGACTGGCACAGACTGCGATGGCCTCGCGCTAGGAACCCTCTCGGGGGGCGGTTGGCTTTGCTGTTGAGCTGGAGATGGACTCGGGCTGGGGTCCCTATCGGGGAGGTGTGGGCTTTGCTGATGGGGTGGAGATGGACTCCGTCTTTGATCCCTCTCGAGGAAGAGTGGACTTGGCTGGTGAGCTGGACTCCTAGAACGAGGAGTGGACTTTGCTCGTTCTAAAAGGACGATGTATTTCTTGGGCCATAGGGCGAAGACATGCTTGACGTCTGCCAACGTTTTCTCCTCGTCACCTCCAGGTAACTCAAGTTCCAAGGATTCAAATCCCGGCATAATATCGTCCACCCCGACACGAGCGTAGCCATCTGGAATTTGACCACAATGGTAGAGTTCTCCAGGTTGAATTACTAAAGCTTGCCCCACCGCCACCTTCAAAGTTATGTTTCGCATTGCTATATGTAGCTCACAACCTGTAGGCTCTGTGATGTCATCCACTGGGTAGGCACCAACGTCGACCTGACGCGTGGAACCAACGCTGCTTCTACGCTGAGATGGGGCGGCATGTGCTTCATGGTCTAATTGGTGCCGCTCCTGAGGTTCCGTTCTTTGCTCCTTCAATGCTTTTATTTCCGCCCGTTGCTCCTTCATTTCACATTCCAATTGTAATATCCGGTCGGCCTCCTTCTTCTTACCTCTGCTACGGCTTCTATAAGTGTGAGCGGATTCCGGCCACGCAGTCTTAAACGTAGCACCGCCAGGAAAGCCTCGAGCTCGTCCAACATGTTCAGGATTCCCCAGTGCCTGTGTCAGCTCGTCATCCTCTCTATCGGGTTTGAACACACCATTGCGAACATCATTAATTGCTTCTTCAAGCTTCTTTTTTATACGATTAACGAGAACCTTCCATTTTCCCCTTCCAACAATCTCTCCGGTTTTAGGGTCCAACATTGCCCCATGCGCGAACAACCAGAATTTTGACCTCTCGGGTCAGTCAAGTGTCTGTGGACGGACCCCCGATTGAAGCAGTTTTTCTTCATAGGCTAACCACTTAGGAATGGCGCTCTTGTAGCCACCTGTCCCCAATGTATGGTGGTGTTCCTTCAGCCCAGCATTCAATTTATTTATCGTCGATCGGGCCACAGCCATAGGTGATTCCCTATACGCCTTAAACGCCGCCCATTCAGATTCTAACTTCTTCCCTTGTGCTCCACTGAAATCTGGCACTTCTTTTGTTTCTACATATTGATTCCATAACTTTTTCTTCCAGTTCCGGAATTGTTCCGCCATCTTAATAAGAGTCCACTTCTTGAGGTTGTCCTTCTTCACTTTAGAGAGATCTGGCGGGAGGGTGAAATGTGACAACAGCGTGTTATAGACCAAATCCTTAAGAACTTGGTGGACATAACATGGGTCGTCCACATCTGCGACCGCCGGAATCATGTCCCTAACAATAACTCTAGCTTGACTTATAAATTTGTTGCGGTTCTGTTTTGGTTCGAGCGGTTCGCCGAAATCAGCAATTTCCTCAATCGGTAACTTTGGATCCTCGCTCGTCATTCTTTTTGCCTTGCCTCGAGGAGCACATGGTGGCTGCTTTTTTGCAGATTTGCTCGATCCGGATGGCTAAAAGAAAAATAAGTCGTTAATAAATGCAACATAAATCAATTAATGCATGTAGTTAACAACAACATATCGCCATATTTATTATAAACACATATACACCTCTTCGCCGGAGTTTGCTATCACCACATCAAAGTCTTGTGACTCGATTCCAAAGTCGTTCAAAAATTGGTCGAAATCATAATCATCTACATCTCCTCCAGCTCGGGCATCATTAAAAATAAGTTGTTCCATTTGGTCTTCCATCTCTTCGTCTCGTTGAAATTGTGCTTCTTCTATCTGCTCGTCTCGCAAGTGCTCCATAGCTCTACCTGCAATCCATAGCTCGGGCATTATAATCAATTTTACATTTATTCATCTGAAAAACATATACAAGTACAATAATTGCAACAAGTATGGATCATATAGCACAACAAGGTGGCAGCGAAGAAAACAGTGTGTGCTCATCTTGCATACCTAACACAAAAATATATATATGGATCATATTTTAGAATTGTGCATATCTAACACAAAATCATCTTTTTCGTACACATTTACAATCATCTCAATTTGCATATCTAACACAACATAATATATTACAATTTCAAGTCATAGCATCCATAAAACAGAATACTGAGAAAACTACAATTATGTAACAAGAAATAGCATCTCATAAAACATGTCATAGCTTTATGATGTCATGAATGTCGAAATCATCCATAGATGGAGGTTTGGTGTAGCAATTGCTGGACGGGTGTCCTAGCATTTTACATGTACTGCAGTATTCACTTCTTTCTTGACTTGTTTCAGCTTCTGGATTAATTACCTTGGCAAGTGTTCCTCTTATCCCCCTACGATAAAAAACAGCCACCAAATTAATTTGTATATTATACTTAAGTATACTAGTAGAACAAAGTACTTAACTATTAATCAGGAGCATATGTTTATCTACAAATATGACAGTGACAAGAAATCCACAACACTTGAAGCATTCTAGGATAATCGTATAAGTAAGGAAACAATGTGTGGAAATATAAAATATTAGTGCTTTCCTAAAGAAGAACATGGAATGAAGAAGCAATGCAATCCTACTATTACACCATCAGTTACATTGCAAGAATACACCTACAAAATAAATAATGTGCAAGAATACACCAACTATTTGAAGGAGATATGCCCTAGAGGCAATTAATAAAGTGTATTCTTTATCATATCTCGTTTGTTCATAATAGGTTTTTATGTCATGCTAGAACCGTATTAAGCGGAAACATTAATGCGGGTGTGATACGTAAACAACCAGGTCCCTAGTAGCCTCTACTAAGACTAGTTTCGTTGCGCGATTGATGATCGAGGTTTCCCGGTCATGGGGCATGGCGCCGGTCTGCAATGAGAGTCATATCGCTAGAGAGTGATGTGATGGACATACCCAGAGTTGGAGAACGTATTCGTTACACCTTTGACCGTGAGATCAACTCTTATTGATATTCCCCGAAGATACTTTGATTGCACCAAACGTCGTATCTTATTTAGTATGACAATAACAGTGATACTTTTGGGTATTGGAAAGGAGTATTGAGACGAGGGGTCAAGAGCGGGATTTGCCAGTCCGCATAGCAGGATAGATACTCTCGGGCCCTCTCGGTGAGATCATGTCTAATGAGCTTGCAAGCATGTGACTAGGTCACGGAGACATGAGATCATGAACGAGTAGAAGATAGCGTCGTCGGTAACGAGGTCGGGATTAGGTATGGAGATATCTATGGAGCGACGCTCGGACGTGCTAAGTATCGCTATGGCAAAAGGTCTAAGACTTCACGTTCAGGTTTGATAGATGAAAGTCATTCGTTATATCTCAGGGATTAATTCATGGGGTCCAGGCCTACGGATTAGTCGTTGATCATTGAGGAGTCTTGATCATACCTGATATTATATCGAACCGCTAGGGTAACACACTTAAGGGGTTTCGACAAGACAACCGGAAAGGAAGGAGATCACCGGGAGCGTCCCGGGAGAGATCCGATGGAGATCGGGCAGCGCCGAAAGAGTTTTCGGAGCTAGGAAATATTATATATATTATGTTTGATATTAATTAGTGTTATTAATATGCAAATATGATTTTATATATTTATTTTCGAATTTATTAAGGCAGATTTCCCTAAATGGGCCTTCCGGACGAAAGAAGGCCCAAGAGGGGAAAATTCCCTAGGGGAATTCGGTGGGGGCCAGGAGGGCCGGCCTAGGTGGGCCACAAGGGGCCCACCAGGGGGCCGGCGCACTCCCTTGGCCGAACCAGGCTGTAGGGGGTTAGTCCCACATTGCCTGGCTGGCAAGGTTGGCTCCCCTTGGGAGCCTATATAAGAAGGGGCACCCCCAGCCTTTTAATTCACCAATTAATTCCTGATTTCTCTCTCGATCTCGTGGTTCCCAAGTCGGAGCCGCGCCGAGCAAGAGGAGTCGGGGATCTTCTCCACCTTAGCCCGCTGCCGCGCTGCTGGTGTTCCGGTCCAAGTCTTCCGCTGCTCGTCCTGGACTGGAGCTTCGGAGGCGTCGTCTCCACCGTACGTGTGCGACTCCCTGCGAGGTGCTGCGCTAGCGGTACTCGGAGGCCTGCTTCCTCTACACGACCTTGAGGTCGGCTACGTCGGTCTTCATCGACAACGTTTGTGCGGGAACGTAATCCCCGCTTTCGGTCTACAAGGGTACGTATTCCGATCTCCGTTCGTACTACTATATCTGCATAGAATAGATCTTGGCTAGTTTAAGGATATCGTTGCTAGGAATTTTTTTGTTTCCTGCACACGATCCCCTTCAGTGGTATCAGAGCCGATCTATCGTAAGATATAGCTGTACGCTGTTAGAACCCGTGCTCTGCACGGGGGCACCGTTCCTGTTATTTGCTACCCTCTAGCGTGCACTTGTGTATTCCAGCGGCATTGAGTTGATGAAGCGGCCCGGACCGACTTTACGCGTACGCTTACGCGAGACTGGTTCCACTACTGACATACGGCTTGTACCGTATCTGTGGCTGGCGGGTGACAGTTTCTCTCTCTTTAGTTGGTCTTCGCATTTTCAATGGAGGGCCCGAAAGGGATGCTTAAACATGCAATTATTGGATCGTTGTTGTGGTCATAAGATTCGTAGGTATGAAGCGGTTCTATTTACGAAAGCCCCAAGCCACGTAAAATATGCAAAAGATAAAGTAGAAGCGTCTAACTTTAGTTTGCAGGGGCTATGTGATATGGTCAAGGTAGGTTTATTAAATTGTTTATAAACTGCGGGCGCCAAGAAGACCATGGCGCGATGGACTATATCACATTGCATTACATTTGATGTTTTGTGTGCATCTTATTTTGTGTGATTGTGTGTGTTACACGGCGGTAGCTGAATAAGATGATCCCTTCAAAATACCACTAGTGTTCTCCCTCCAACGCGCACCACCAATAAAGTTCTACGTTATGAGGCAGGCCGTGATGATCGGGTGTCATACATATCTTCGTTCGCATACGGTGGGTGTAAGCCATGTTGCACAAGCGTCAGCGTGGAGGTCTTTGGTGGCGAGCCTAGCATACTCAGAAGTATGGCCTCGGAACAGGAAGACCGAAAGGTCAAGCACGAGTCACAAAATTGGTGTGACGGACGATTTTGTCTACTCTTGAAGTTGTGCCACCGACTTTGATGATGAGGGGTGGTGCAATGGATGGGGGTCGTGTAATCGCTTAAACGACCAGGAGGGATGTTCGTTTGAGTGGGAGTTATGTTAGTTATTTTCTAAAAAAAACTATAACTCAAAATTATTATGAACAAAGTCTTATGTTGTTGCAAATTCCATTGTAGATGTCTCGCCCCTCGTTTAACCTAGGTCTGTTCCTTGAGAAAGAAAAGCTTAAGACCAATGGGTCAAACTTCATGGCCTGGTTCCGCAACCTGAGGATCCTCCTCACTCCCCATAGGGTGGCCTACGTCATTGAGGCCGCCATAGGTGACCCTCCTGCAGATGATGCCTCTGAGGATGAGAAGAAGGTCTTCCAGACCCGATCGGAGGATTCTGCCTTTGTCCAGAGTGGCATGCTCTACGCCATGGAAGCCGACCTGCAGAAGCGCTTTGAGAAGATGAGCGCCTTTGAGATCATCTCGGATCTTAAGGCTGTCTTCGCGCCGCAGGCTAAGGCTGAGAGATATGAGGCTTCTGAGCTTTTCTTCTCAGCCAAGATGGAAGAGCATAGCAGTGTGAGCGAGCATGTAGTCAAGATGTCTGGCTACGTTCAACGCCTGAATGCTCTGAAGTGCAAGATTTCCGATGAGCTGGCGATTGACAGGGTGTTGCAATCGTTGCCACCAAGCTACAAAGGCTTCGTCATGAACTACAACATGCAGGGCATGGCTAAGTCCCTGGGTGAAGTGTTCGTGATGCTCAAGACTGCTAAGGTAGAGATTAAGAAGGAGCACACGCTGTTGATGGTCAACAAGACCGTTGATTTCAAGAAGTCCGGTGGCAAGGGAAAGCAGAGCTGGAAGTCCCGGAGGGAGGCAAAGTTGGCTGCCAAGTCCAGGACTAACAAATCTGGTCCCAGAGCTAGCGTGGAGTGTTTCTACTGCAAGGGGAAGGGTCACTGGAAGCGCAACTGCCCCAAGTATCTGGAGGATAGGAAGTCTGGCAAGACGGTCGACAAAGAGCAAGGTATATTTGATATACATGTTATAGATGTGTACCTTACATCCGCCCGGAGCAATACGTGGGTATTTGATACTGGTTCTGTTGCTCATATATGTAACTCTCAGGAGGAGTTACGGAATAGAAGGCGGCTGGCGAAGGATGAGGTGACGATGCGCGTCGGCAACGGATCGAGAGTCGACGTGGTGGCTGTCGGCACGCTCCCTCTGCATCTACCATCGGGATTAGTCTTGGTTTTAAATAAATGTTATTTTGTGCCATCCTTGAGTGTAAACATTATAAGTAGGTCTTGCCTGTTACAAGACGGTTATTCATTTAAATCAGTGTCAAGCAATTGTGCTATTTATATGAATGATATCTTTTATGTTGATGCTCCCGAGAATCACGGTTTATTCTTGTTGAATCTCGATCGTAGTACTCACATCCATAACATAGAGGCCAAACGAATTAAGTGTAGTGACGATACCGCCATGTTTTTGTGGAATTGCCGTCTTGGTCATATTGGTATAAAGCGCATGAAGCGACTCCACTCCGATGGACTCTTGGACTCGTTGGATTTCGGATCCCTCGATACATGTGAACCATGCCTCATGGGCAAAATGACCAGGACACCGTTCAAAGGTTTCGTTGAACGGGCGTCGGATTTATTGGGGATCATACATACAGACGTATGTGGACCAATGAGCGTTTCTACACGCAATGGTTATCGTTACTTCGTCACCTTCACTGATGACTTGAGTAGATACGGTTATATCTATTTGATGAAACACAAATCTGAAACGTTTGAAAAGTTCAAAGAATTCCAGAGTGAAGTTGAGAATCAGCTTAATAGAAAAATCAAGCATCTCCGGTCCGATCGCGGTGGAGAGTACTTGAGTTTTGAGTTTGGCACACATTTGAAGAGTTGTGGCATAGTGCCCCAACTTACGCCCGCCGGAACTCCGCAGCGTAACGGTGTGTCCGAGCGACGTAATCGTACTCTACTGGATAGTGTCCGATCTATGATGTCTCTTACCGATCTGCCAGTGTCCTTCTAGGGTTATGTGTTAGAAACAGCCGCATTCATTTTAAATAGGGCTCCGTCCAAGTCCGTTGAAACGACGCCGTATGAATTATGGTATGGCCACAAGTGATGAGGTGTTAACTCGACAAGTCCCAGGGTTGCGCACCCCGGGTTGATTGATGGGGAGAGAGATGAGTGCAAGGTGATCACGATGGCTGACAAGCGAGGTTTTACCCAGGTTCAGGCTCCCGGAGGATAACACCCTACTCCTTCTTGTCTGATTATTGATGCGAGTAGCGATTGCAATGGCGAGATTGCAATCTCGCTAGGGTTTGTCGTAGTGGTTATGAGCGTGTCCGCTAGGACGGGCAACCCTCCTGGCTTTATAGGCAGCCAGGTCTCGGGTGGTTGGTACAGTTACGGTAGGTTACAAGACCTAACCGAGTTGGACTAGTATATGAGGTACCCCGAGTGGGCCTTCTGCGGGCCTTCCCATCCTTGGCGCGGCCCAGGTAGCATCATCGTGGGCTACCCGCAAGGTAGCCCCACGTCAGTAGCCCCCGAGTGCTTGGTCGAAGCGCAGAGTCGGACAAAGGACTCCTTCCTCCTGGACGCGCCGTGGATTGCTCGATCCTTAGCTTGAACTCGAATTTCTTCAGTCGAACCAGCCACTCCCGATGGGAGTAATCTGTGCAGTCGAATTGCTTTGTCTTCATCTTCTTGTGAAGCTTGCTTCTACTCAGCCTGTTTTGGCTTACTTGTTTGATGGATTCGGCTGCTCGAGCTTACTGCGTTGCCACTCGAACGGTTTCTTCGGGTGTTCGGATCATTGGCTGACCCTACCTTGCTGATTTCAGCTGTGAAGCCTACTACTCGAACAACTCTTTCGAGTTGCTTCGGTTGATTTTGGAGCCGTTGGCTTAATGACGTCATTGATGACGACCTGTTGCACGCCTCTGCGCCCGATGGGACGTGACGTGGCGGGCCCCGCTGTCAGAGCTGACCACGGTCCGAAGTTGTCACGTCTCCGAAGTGGGCGCGAAATTTGCGCGGCACGATGACGACGCCTCGATTCTCGTGCGTAGTGGAGGAAATTGGCGGTGACGGTTGGTTTCTCCGTGCGTCACGTGGACGGCTGGATGTTCCCGCTCGGAGCCCTTGCTCGATGGACGGTTGAGATGCCGATCCTCGAGGCATAAGTACTGTGTCTTGGCGTTTGGGATGTCATCTTCTCCAATCGATTCTTGCCTTCTTTTCTTCTTGCGCTCTACCATTTCCGCCGCCATCCCGAGCTCCGAGCAATCCGTCCACGCACCTTGCGACCTTGGCAATGGGCAAGCCGAAGAGCGCCGCTGGCTCCTCCGCCGCCGCTGACGACGCCGGGGTGATGAAGAAACCCGAAGGCGATTGGCAGAGGTCCTCGATGAAGAAGACCGATGTGGAGCTGCTCCGTGCGCAGGGCCTGCTGCCACCTGCCGACCAAGTCCAGGTACGAGTCCATGGCAAGGAAGTCTTCCCCACTCCCCGCGATGGGGAACGTGTTTGCTTCGCGGACTTCATTCCGCGGGGCTTCGGGTTCCCCATGCACGATTTCGTGCGCGGTCTCCTGTATGCCTATGGGGTTCAGATCCACGATCTGACCCCCAATGGCGTCTTGAGCATCGCGGGCTTTATCGTGCTATGCGAGTGCTTCTTGGGTGTCGCGCCCCACTGGGCATTGTGGAAGTCGCTCTTCCTCGTTCGCAAGAACGTGGGGAAGAGTGGGCTGACCTTCCCAGTGGGCGGCTTCGGAATCCAGGTGCGCGGTGACACCGCGTACTTTCAGATGAAGAAGTCCGACTCCGTCCAAGGGTGGCGCCGGAGATGGTTCTACGTCCAGTCGAACGACGACGGCCTGGACGCGTTCGACAACAAGCGTGCACTGCGGAAGACCGGCGCCTGGGCGCACCCGCTGTCTGCCGTGGAGAAGGAGGCTGTGCGGCCCCTGCTGGGCCTGCTGCACGAGCTGACTCAGACCCTTGGGCGCGATGCGGGTGGCGTCTTTCTGATGGCCACCTTCTTCCGTCTTCGGGTGCAGCCGCTCAGCGCCCGGCCTCACCCGATGTGGGCCGCCGAAGGCGTCAGCGCCAAGCCGCTGGAGGACGAGGAGGTGGAAGCCAGCGTCAGGTCCATCACCAACCTCCGAGCTGCGGACACGTGCAACGTCAAGTGCCCAATTTCTCCTTACGGGGCCTCGAACCCCGTTCCTGAGGTAAGTCTTTTATTGTCTTCTCTCTGCCCTTGTTCGACTTGAGTCTACCTTTCTTTTTGATTCGACTTGTGTCTATTTGCTTCAGGGCCGAGATCTTTTCGTCAGCTTTCCTCCCCTCCCTGAGAACGGACCCGACGATGAGTCGAGGTTTGTCGAAGAGGATGACGAGGACGAAGAGATTCCCTCCGCGCATTCTCCCCGCGACGAGGTGGAGGAGGAAGATGAGGTGGAGGAACCCGCGAGGAAGAAGCGGAAGCTTCCGAGTAGCGGCGAGTCTGCCACTGCGTCGTCACCTGCCCGGGGCGTGGACGCTGCTGAGGAGGAGGTCGTCGTGACATCTCCGGGTGCTCGGTCTTCGGGTGGCTGGGAGAAACCTCTGAACGTTCCCCCAGTCAGCTCCGCGGCGCCACGCTCGTTCGCGCGGATGCCTTCGCCTTCCCTGGAGAGCTACGCCGACGCCGGCACCCCCAGGTGAGTTCCTTTGTAATGTGTCCATCTAGTTGTACTTTGCAGTTTGGACGTTTTTTGATTCGACTGGTGTTCTTGGTTTTGCTGCAGCCATCGTTCGGACGATGTTAGCTCCCCCCTTCGGGACGTGGAGCTCACATCCGCCCCTTCGGCTGGTTTGGGGACGCCAGTGGTGGTGGAGAAGGTGCATGCTGAGCCTGCCGGTATTGCATCTTCTAGCCGCGTGCTTCCTTCGACTGCGGAAGACCTTGAACTCCTGGACCACGTAAGTCTTGCATGCTTCTTCTTGTGTTCTTTGATTTTTCATCGGGTGCGCGATCAGCGCTCCCGATGGAAGTAGCCCCCGAAGGTGTGGGTGACTAGTATAGTCGCCCGCAACTTTATCGACATCTGGCTTTTGTTTCAGCCTTACTATCGCCAACAGCTCGACGCAGTCGCAACTTATGTTCGCCTGGAGAAAGAGAGGGACCAACTGCGCGCCTCGCTGGACCAGGCTACTGGGCGGGTTGATGAGCTTGAGAAGGCTCTTCACGAGTCTCGAGAGCGGGAGCTGGCGCGGGTCGCCAAGGAGAAAACTCAAGTTGGTCGTCTCCTTTCGCTCGCCGGTGTACTTGGGGGTGAGTTTCGGCTTGACGCCTACTGAGTATTTGTGTCTTTTTCTTATCCTGACTTTGAGTTTTTGCGCAGAGACTTGCGGTGGAGCTCCTCCAGAAGATGCGTCGAGTGACACGGTTGACCTGGCGACCGCTGTTGGTTTCCTCGACCGGGTATGCGCCTATGCTTCGGACGCGCTGAAGAAGTCTTCGGCCGCGTTGCAGAAGTCGACTGGAGCTCTGGCCGTGGTGCACCAGAGCATCTTCCCGGGTGACCAGCCGCCGGCGACCGTGGACGCCCTGGCTGCACCGTTTGAGGACGCGACCACCATCGCCGACTTCACGCGGTCGCAGACGGTACGCGGCTCCGAGCTCACCTTCCAGCTCCTATTAGGCCACCAAGTTCCAGGTGACTTCGAGAAGGTCGTCAGCGGTTTTCCTCGCAAACCCGATGGCTGGACCGCGTCGCTGAGTGGCGTGAAGGAGCACGCCTCGCAGCTGGCTGCGCAGCTTGTGGCACTCTTCGAGAGGGCCCTTGCTAAGGCGACTGAGGCGGCTGCTCGGAAGGGCCGTTCCCGGTCGCAGTCCGCGGCCTTAGAGTAGGCATAGTTGTAGGAATGCGGCAGTCGCCGCGATTTGTATTTTGAACTTCATGCTTGTAATGAATATTGCCCTGTCGGGTCTTTTGGTCTTCAATATTTGATTTTGCTGGCTTTATTTCTCCTGAGTTGATCTGTGCTTCGCAGTCGCATGATTATATTGACTCTGCGTGTTCCTGGCAGAGTGCTGCGCGCGATGATGCTCCGCCTTCTCCGGTGGCCGTGCCGAGTGGCGCGGCTTCTTCTTCGGGTGCTCGCCGTCGTCGGGCGGCGCCGGCTCCTCCCCGCAGTGCCAACGATCAGCGGTTAATCACATGTTTGAAGAACAAGGTGGCGGAGCTTGAGGCGACCCTGAAGAATACGGAGCGGCTGCTACATCGTTCTCAGTCGCATCCCACGGCGGAGTTCTCGCGGCGTGAGGACTTTTTGCTTGGGGAGATCGACCTGATCAGTCGGCAGCTGCAAGGTATGTATCCTTCTTGGCGGCTGCCGTCCTTTGTGGCTTTCTTTCTCGTTCTTACTTGAATTTTATGTGCACAGATGTTAATCCAGACTGGGAGGCTGAGCGGGTTCGCGTTGAGGAGCGAGTCACCCGAGAGGCGTCCGGCGACTCCTACGAAGCTCGACAGTTCTGGGTGAACCGGTCGAGGGCGCGCGTCCTTGCCACCATGCTTGATCTTCTGGAGAGCTGCCGGAAGACACTTTGGCACATCAATCGTGTGTACTTCCCGCATAATGCGCAGCCGAACGGGTTGTCCGCCTTGCTGGAGAGGTTCCGCGATGGTGAAGGGTTGAAGGAGGTCGTCGACGCCCAACTTGTGGCTGGTGCGAACGCTGCGTTGGCATACGTCCGGATGCACCGGCCACATCTTCCGCTTGAGCGGGTGCTTGAAGGCCTGCCGGGTGACGATGACTTCGACGAGACCTTGGCGGCTGCGCGTCGGATTATCCGGCAGGTCCAGGACCTGAGCGAGCGCCTTGTAGGGCCCCTTGATGCACCGAAGGCTGAACCTGCAGTTTAGAGTAGCTGTCGTCTGGTGTACAGGGTTAGCTATAGGGTGGCAAATGTGCCTGTGTAAGTATGACAATTGATTGAAATTCTTTGGAATTGTAAGAGTTGATCTTTTTACTCGAAAGTGAGTGCCTGATTTGAGCTTGCGACCTGTATGGCGCAGTCGCCTAGAATGCTAGGCGGCGACCTAGGTTTCTCAAGTGTGACCTGCATGCCGCAGTCTCTGATTATATCAGGTGGCGACTTAGGATTTCTGCAACTTGACCTGTATGGCGCATCCCCCGAGTCGCTCGAGTGGTGGCCTAGGATTTTGGCGAAGACCTGTATGGCGCAGCCCCCGGGTAGGTCGAGTGGCGGCCTAGGGTTACAAGTGTTACCTGTTTGGCGCAGCCCCCGAGTATGTCGGGTGGTGACCTAGGATTTGGAACTTGACCTGTGCAGCGCAACCCCCGAGTAGGTTCAAGTGGCGGCTTAGGATTTTTCTGGGAGGTCCTGTTTGGCGTAACCCCCGAGTAAGTCGAGTGGTAGCCTAGGGTTACAAGTGTGACCTGTGTGGCGCAGCCCCCGTGCTTGGCGGGCGGCGCCCTAGGATTTTGAACTTGACCTGTATGGCGCAGCCCCCGAGTCGGTCGGGTGGCGGCCTAGGATTTTTGACTTTGCGCTTGTACGGTGCAGCCCCCGAGTGAGTTGGGTGGCGGCCTAAGCTTTTATTTCAACCTGTGTGGCGCAGCCCCCGCGTGGTTCAGGTGGCGACCTAGGATTTTGATCATGCTTGTATGGCGCAGCCCCCGAGTGGTTCGAGTAGCGGCCTAAGCTTTTATTTCAACCTGTGCGGCGCAGCCCCCGAGTGTTTCGAGTGGCGGCCTAGGATTTTTCATCTTCCTCTGAGTGACAGGTAAAGGAGACAGAATTTCTTCAAATCACTTTATTGATTCTTGCGAACAGGCCGCCTCATTAAAACCCTTCCAGTCCCCTCAGGTACCCTGGTAAGGGAAAGAGTGCGTCTGAAACCTGCCGCGCTGGTTTTCTTTGTACAATGGCTGTTTTGAACTAGGCGTAGAACCGGCGGAGTTGTGCTACGTTCCATGGATTGCTGCAGTCTGCTCCTGTCTTCGAGTCCTTTAGGCGGTAAGCTCCATTGTCTATTGCTTCTGTTACGATGTACGGGCCCTCCCATGGTGAGGCGAGCTTGTGCACCTTCTTTTGCTTGAGTCGCAGAACCAGGTCGCCTGCAACGAACGCTCTTGGTCGCAGCCTCCGAGTGTGATAATTGCGCAGGTCCTGCTGGTACACGGCTGATCGTGCCAGGGCGATGTCTCGCGCTTCGTCTAGGGTGTCTCTGCTGTCTTCGAGTGCCTCCTCTGCTTCCGACTCGTCGTAGGCGACTACTCTTGGTGCGTCGAACTTGATGTCGCAGGGGAGGACCGCTTCTGCACCGTACACCATCAAGAATGGAGTGTACTGGGTGAATCTATTCGGCGTTGTTCGCAGACTCCAGAGGACCGATGGAAGTTCTTCCACCCATGCGCCCGCTGCGCGTCTCAGGGGCACGCGCAGTCGCTTCTTGATGCCGCTACAGACGAGGCCGTTGCCTTTCTCCACTTGTCCGTTGGACTGCGGGTGCGAGACGGACGCATAGTTGAGTTTGATCCCCTGCTCTGAGCAAAAGTCCTTGAATTCTTCGGCTGTGAAGTTCGAGCCGTTGTCGGTGATGATCCCGTTTGGTACCCCGAACCTGAAGATGATTGACCGGATGAAGTTGACCGCTGTGGATGCAGTCGAACTTGTGATGGGCACGGCTTCGATCCACTTTGTGAACTTATCGACTGCGACCAGGAGGTGAGTGTGACCTCCGGGTGAGGATTTCTTCAGCGGGCCCACCATGTCCAGACCCCATTGGGCAAAGGGCCAGACCAATGGTATTGTCTTGAGTTATGACGCTGGGGCATGTGGCTTGTTGGCAAATTCCTGGCACCCTGTGCATTTCTTCACCAGCTCCTCGGCGTCCTGCATGGCTGTCAGCCAGTAGAACCCGGCGCGTAGCGCCTTGGCCACCAGTGCCCGACTGCTGGCGTGATGCCCGCAGATACCCGTGTGGATGTCGAGTAAGATGGCTTGGCCGTCGACTGGATCTATGCACCTTTGCAGGATTCCTGAGATGCTTCTTTTGTAGAGTTCACCGTTGATGACGGTGAAACTTTTGGAGCGCCTGATGATGCGCTTTGCTGCGACTGGATCTACTGGTAGCTTCTGATGTAGTATGTATGCCAGGTACGGTCATGTCCATGTGGCTTCGACTAGCATGACCTCCATGGGGACCTTGTCTTGGCTCGGCGGGTTGGCATCGCCTTTCGTTGTTGCTATGCTTGCTGTACTCTGAGTCTTAATGGATCTCTGCGTGATGCACTCGAGGAAGACGCCGGGTGGGACTGGCACCCTGTCTGAGCCCATGTTAGCGAGAACGTCGGCTTCCTCGTTGCTTTCACGGCCAATGTGGCGCAGCTCGCAGCCGTCGAAGTTCCCTTCCATCTGATTGTAGAGGTCTCTATAGGCGATCATGTTGTCAGCGACGGCGTCGCAGGACTTCATGGTTTGCTGTACCACCAGGTAAGAGTCGCCGTAGATCATGAGGTGTGTGGCGCCGCAGTTCTTGGCCATCCGCATGCCGTGGATCAGGGCCTCGTACTCGGCTTCGTTGTTGGACGGCGTCGGGAAGTCCATCTGTAGGACATACTTGAGCTTGTCGCCTTTGGGGGAGATGAGCACGACTCCTGCCCCGGCTGACTTGAATTTCTTCGAGCCATCAAAGTACATTTTCCATGCGTTGGACAGGTCGGGGACATTTGGTAGCTGGGCTTCTATCCATTCGGTTGTGAATTCTGGGAGAACTTGGGCCTTGATGGACTTTGGGTGAGCATACTTCAGCCCCCATGGTCCTAGTTCGACAACCCACTTGGCGACTCATCCTGTCGCGCGCTGATTTGTGAGGATGTCTGCTAGTCCAGAGGAGCTTACCACCGTGATCGGGTGCTCGGAGAAGTAGTGGACGACCTTTCTGGAGGTCATGAAGACTCCGTACGCCAGCTTCTGGTAATGAGGGTAGTTCTTCTTGGACAAGGTGAGTACTTCGCTGAGGTAGTAGACGGGCCTATGTACCGGGTGACTGTGCCCTTCTTCTTCGCGTTCGACTACGATCACCGTGCTTACCACCCTGTTCGTTGCTGAGACGTATAGGTACAGCGGCTCATTTTCCAGTGGTGCCACGAGGACTGGAGAGGTTGTCAGTGTTTTCTTGAGATGGTCGAACGCGTCCTGCGCCTCTTGTGTCCACTCGAACTTGTCTGCCTTCTTCATCAGTTGGTAGAAAGGTAAGGCTTTCTCTCCCAACTTACTAATGAACCGGCTGAGAGCTGCGACTCGGCCAGCTAATCGTTGCACCTCCCTGAGCTTGGTTGGTGCTGGCATTGTGAGTATGTTCTGCACCTTCTCGGGGTTTGCTTCGATTCCTCTTGCGGATACGAGGTACCCTAGTAGCTCTCCGGCTGGTACGCCGAACACACACTTCTCTGGATTGAGCTTGATCTGATATACGTCCAGCGCAGCGAAGACCTTGCGGAGGTCGTCGACTAGGGTATCCTCCTTTCGGGTAGTGACGACAATGTCGTCTACGTAGACTTGCACGATCTGCCCGATTAGCCCCTTTAGGCATGCTTGCATTGTCCGCTGGTACGTGGCACCTGCGTTCTTTAACCCGAACGGCATCGTCTGGTAGCAAAAGACGCCGTCGGGTGTGATGAAGGCTGTCTTCTCTTCGTCCTCGACTTTCAGCCTGATCTGCTGGTAACCTGAGTAGGCATCCAGAAAAGATAGGCGTTCGCAACCTGCAGTCGAGTCGTTGATCTGGTCTATCCGCGGTAGCGGGAAGTGGTCCTTGGGGCAGCATTTGTTGACTGCGGTGAAGTCAACGCACATGCGCAGTTTCTTCGTCTTCTTTTTCTCAACTAGAACCGGGTTAGCGACCCAGTCCGAGTCCTTGATCTCTCGGATGAACTTGGCGTGCAGTAATCTGTCGACTTCCATGGTGATCGCGTCTCGTTTGGGTCCTGAGAAGCGTCGCATGGATTGCTTGACTGGCCTTGCGTCCTTGTGGACTTTTAGAGAGTGCTCGGCGAGTTCCCTGGGTATCCCTGGCATGTCAGAGGGTTGCCATGCAAAGATTTTCCAGTTCTCACGTAGGAAGTCGACGAGCGCGCCTTCCTATGCGGGGGTCAGACTCGATGAGACCTTGACCGTCTTTCCACTGTCAGTCGGATGGACTTGGTGGGTGACAGTGTCGTCATTCGTGTTGAACGCTGCGTCTTTGGCAGGCTTCTTGCGAGCCGGGAAGATGGTCTTGTCGTTGTCGGCTGATATGGCCTTGAAGTGCTCTTCGACGCCGAAGAACTCGGAGATCTTGGCGAACTCGCGGTCGCAGCTGTTGGAGAGCCCGAAGTCACCGCGGACGGTGATCACTCCTTTCGGCCCGGGTAACTTTATCATCAGGTAGGCGTAGTGGGGTACCGCCATGAACCTGGCAAAGCTTGGGCGTCCGAGGATGGCGTGGTATTGTGACTTCCAGCCGACGACCTCAAAGTCTATCGACTCCTTCCGGAAGTGCTCGGGTGTACCGAGGATGACGTTGAGTGTGATTGTTCCCATGGGCGTGATTGCTTGCCCTGGTACTATGCCGTGGAAGGTGGTTTCCGATTCCGGCAACTTCTCTGTCGACCTGTTCATTCGTCTGAGGGTATCGGCGAATATGATGTTGATGCCGCTGCCTCCGTCCAGGAATACCTTCTTCAGGCTGTAGTCGCCGATTAAGGCCTCAATCACGAGTGCGGCGTGCCCGGGTCGGACTACCTCCGCTAGGTGATCTGCCCTGGAAAATGTGATTGGCGTCTCCGACCCGCGCAGGTAGTCTGGTACCGCGCGCGGGCTGTTGATGGCTTGAAGTACTTGGCGTGTTATGATTTTCTGCCTCCTGTTCGACGGGGGTCCTTTCTGGATCATGTTCAGCTGTCCCCGTGCGGCTGGGTACGTATCGGCTGCTGCCGACGGACCCTGCTGCTGCTGCTGCGGCTGGGGGAACGCTCCTGCCGCCTGCACTTGATTGTAGTTCGCGGGTGCTGCCTGGATGGCTAGTTGTGGCGCCGCTTGTATGGCCTGCACCGGGCCGATGATTTGTTGCATGGCGTGGTAGATCTTTCTTGCTTTGCGGCAATCTTTCAACAGGTGGTTTGAACCCCACTTTCCTGTCTCCGGGTGGCGGAACGAGTGATGCTGACAGGGTTGCATCAGTTCCTTCGCTGGGGTCAACGTGCGCTTCCACTCGCGCTTCTGGCTTCCATCACTGTGGCCGATGCTGCTGCTGCCACGGTTGTACTGACTCGAGCTGGGCTGTCGACTTTGCTCGTGCTGTCGGCTGCTCTCACGCTTTACCTCACGGGGGGTTTCATAACCCGCCGCTACTAATTCGATTGAATCGTGTGTGTAGCGTGCCTTCCTCTTTTGACGTGCCTCGCGCCAGTTGCTTGTTTCGCCTTCCTTTTTGGGAGAAGTTTCGCGGACGTAGTCCTCTCCTTCGGCCCATTGGTTGGCTGTCTTCATGAGTTCTATCGTGGTCTTCGGCTGGAGCCTACCGAATTCCTCCCCGAGGTCGCGGCGAGCGACGCCATGCATGAAGGCGTCCATCACTCGATCCTCTGATACGGGTTCCATGGTGTTGCGGAGGAGTGTCCACCTCTGGATGTAAGAGCGGAGCGACTCGTCCTTCCCTTGCTTGCAGGCCTGCAACTCGATGTAGGTCGTCGGCCTGGCGAATGTTCCTGAGAAACTCTTGATGAAGTTGTCCTGGAATTCCTCCCATGTCCGGAAAGAATCTTTGGGTTGGCTTGTGAGCCACCCGCGTGCCGAATCTGTCAGCATGAGCTGGATGTACTGCATTGCTGTAGTCGACGTTCCGCCTTGACAGGTGCAAGCGATGAGGTAGTCCTCGAGCCATAGCTTTGGGTCTTGTTTCCCGTCGTACTTTGGTGTGCCAGCCGTCAACTTGAAGCCTTTAGGCATGCGGGTGTCGCGGATGTTGAAGCTAAAGCATGCTGCGCCACACGGCTCGAAGTCGTGGTCGGCGTTGTCGTTCGCGTGTGCCACGCTAGCCGAACGCTCCTTGCGGCTGCGGTCCACCGTTTTCTGTGTCAGGACGTCGCGGAGGTCCTTGACTGGCTGTCGCTGCGCAGCTGGGATGCCCGACGTCGTTGACTCGTGCACTTGGTTACTTGGTCCCTTGGCCGCCAGAGCTTCTTCGATTGCCCTTATGGAGGCAATTTGTTGCTTGTGGAGAAGGGAGCGCGCGTCCCCCTCCGGTGGCTGTGTGAGCCGAAGGTATGTCTCGACTGATATCAGGGCGGCGTTCGCCGTCTTTGGGACGGGTATCCCGTTTTCATCTTCGGTGACGAAGGACGAGTCGAGGTTGCGGGTGAGCCTTGTTCGATCAGCTTCTGCCATGTGAGGGACACGGGCTCTGGTTCGTCGTGCTCCCTGGTTCACCTCTGTGGAGGATGTGAAGGAGAGGGCGGCTCGCCTGGCACTCTATGCATCCGCGTCCCTTTTGCGCCTGAGAAGTTCGGCTTTTTCGGCGCGAATTCGTTCGCCTTCCTTGCGTAGCAAGTACTGGACCGCCAGGTGATCTTCTCGAGGTGCGTTGGGTGGCGGGAACGTGCCTTCGTCCACATGCTTCATGGCTTGGATCGCCATATCCCGCGTGATGACAAGTTTCGTCTGGTCCGGCATGTCCACCTCCAGTGGGTATGCGGGTTCGTCTTTGTCATCATGCGGTGCTGTGCCGGCCATGAAGACTTGCTTGGGGTAGACTTGAGTTGGGGAGTTGGTGCTGCCGCTGCTGCTTCTGTCACCCGCTTCTTGCTCGGGGTCGAAAATTGCTGCAACGTGGCGCGCGGCGCACCCGCTGTCGCGTCTCTTCACGATTTTCCATGTGCTCACACTCGCTGGGGCGAGTGCGATTGGCTTGGGGTAGACTTGAGATTCCCACGAAGACGAAGGCGCGCGTGACATGGTTGTTGGGCGCGGGCCCCTGGTCGCCCGTGCGGGTGCGGCGGTGCTGGAGGATCTTGACTTGATTGACCGCACGACCGAGGTTGGGGTTGTAGACTTGATTCGTGCGGCCGTTGCCGAGATTGTCGATGTAGATGTCCTCTTCGCGGGTTCGGCGGTTGCGATCTCCGCGGGTGCGGCAGATACGATCCCCGCGGGCTCAGCGGTCGCGATCTCCGCGGGTGCGGCAGATGCGATCTTTGTGGGTTCAACGGTCGCGATCTCCGCGGGTGCGGCAGATGCGATCCCAGCGGGTCCAGCGAGCGCGATGGTTGGCGTTTTTGATGACGCCGTTGCGCGTAGCGCAGTAGTCGTAGACCTGAGTATGCCAAGACTATCGATGCAACAGAATATGGATCCGAAGGTGATATGAATACCTTTGTCCAGATCGGCGTACACCGATTGATGAGCTGGCGAGTGGACGACGTACTCGAAGGAGCCGAATCGGATCGACTCCCTGATGGCGGATGCGCCGATCTTCATTGCGGATGGAGCCGGTGCGACCATGATCCTAGCACTTGTTTGAACGTCCCACAGACGGCGCCAATTGACGAGGTGTTAACTCGACAAGTCCCAGGGTTGCGCACCCCGGGTTGATTGATGGGGAGAGAGATGAGTGCAAGGTGATCACGACGGCTGACAAGCGAGGTTTTACCCAGGTTCAGGCTCCCGGAGGATAACACCCTACTCCTGCTTGTCTGATTATTGATGCGAGTAGCGATTACAATGGCGAGATTGCGATCTCGCTAGGGTTTGTCGTAGTGGTTATGAGCGTGTCCGCTAGGACGGGCAACCCTCCTGGCTTTATAGGCAGCCAGGTCTCGGGTGGTTGGTACAGATACGGTAGGTTACAAGACCTAACCGAGTTGGACTAGGATATGAGGTACCCCGAGTGGGCCTTCTGCGGGCCTTCCCATCCTTGGCGCGGCCCAGGTAGCATCATCGTGGGCTACCCGCAAGGTAGCCCCACGTCAACAAGCCTAAGTTATCGTTTCTGAAGGTTTGGGGTTGTGAGGCGTACGTTAAGAAACTGCAGCCCGACAAACTCGAACCGAAGTCGGAGAAAGTCGTCTTTGTAGGATATCCGCGGGAAACCGTTGGGTACACCTTCTACAACCAAGCTGAGGGCAAAACTTTTGTCGCGAAGACTGGTACCTTTCTAGAGAAGGAGTTTCTCGCGAAAGGAGTAAGTGGGAGGAAGGTAGACCTCGATGAAATCGTTGATCCTGAACTCGAGATTCCGAGTGGCGCAACGGAAGCAATTCTGGAAACGTCCTCCGTGGAAGGAGTGGGAGAAACTGTCGAGGAAGATGTTCTACCTCGTAGGTCTGGTAGATCTCGGATCGCACCAGAATGGTATGGCAATATGGTTTGCACCGTCATGCTAGTCGAGCAAGACGAACCTACGAACTACAAGGAGGCGATGGAGAGTCTAGAGTCCGAGAAATGGCTTGAAGCCATGAAATCCGAAATAGGATCCATGTATGATAACAAAGTGTGGACTTTGGTGGATATTCCCGAAGGGCGCAAGGCCGTCGAAAATAAGTGGATCTTTAAGAAGAAGACTGATGCTGATGGTAATGTGACCGTCTATAAAGCTCGGCTTGTCGCAAAGAGTTTCCGACAAGTTCATGGAATTGACTACGATGAAACTTTTTCACCGGTAGCGATGCTTAAGTCTATTCGGATTTTGTTAGCGGTAGCTGCCTACTATGATTATGAAATCTGGCAGATGGACGTCAAAACGGCCTTTCCTAAATGGAAACATTGAGGAAGAGTTGTACATGGTACAGCCGGAAGGTTTTGTCGATCCAGGAAGTGCTAACAAGGTGTGCAAGCTTCAGCGATCCATCTATGGATTGAAGCAGGCATCTCGGAGCTGGAATCTTCGCTTTGATGAGGTAATCAAAGGTTTTGGATTTATCCAGAATGTGGAAGAGACCTGTATTTACAAGAAAATGAGTGGGAGCTCGGTTGTGTTCTTAGCACTGTATGTTGACGACATATTGCTAATAGGGAATGATGTGGAACTTCTGAATAGCGTGAAGGAATATTTAAACAGTAAGTTTTCCATGAAGGACTTAGGAGAAGCTGCATATGTTTTAGGCATAAAAATCTATCGCGATAGATCAAGACGCATATTAGCACTGAGTCAGAGTACTTATCTTGATAAAATATTGAAGCGTTTTCATATGGAGAAGGCAAAGAAGGGTTCTCTGCCGGTTATCAAGAATAAGATATTGCGTAAGGCGCAGTGTCCGGTGACGGAACTGGGTAAGGCCGAAATGACGAAACATCTTTATGCTTCAGCCATAGGATCGATCATGTATGCAATGATTAGTACTAGACCGGATGTGGCATTAGCTCTAAGTTTGACAAGCCGGTTCCAGAGTAATCCTGGAATGCCGCATTGGGTAGCTGTTAAGATCATTCTTAAGTATCTCAATAAGACAAAGGAAATGTTCCTTGTGTATGGTGGCTGCGATGAGGAACTTGGCGTAACGGGTTACGTAGATGCAAGTTTCTGCTCAGACCCCGATGACTGTAAGTCACAGACAGGTTACGTGTTCAAGGTGAATGGAGGCGCCGTGTGCTGGAGAAGTGGGAAGCAACCCATAGTCGCACAATCTACAATGGAGTCGGAGTACATTGCTGCCTGCGAGGCTGCGAATGAAGCTGTGTGGCTGAGGAAGTTCGTCATCGAACTTGGAGTGTTCCCAAGCGTGCAAGACCCCGTGATCCTCTTCTGCGACAATACGGGTGCCATTGCGAACGCCAAGGAGCCAAGGTCTCACTCCACCGCCAAACACATTCTCCGACGCTTCCACGTGATACGTCAGTACATACAAGGAGGCGATGTGAAGATTTGCAAAGTGCATACGGATCTGAATGTGGCAGATCCGCTGACGAAGCCTCTCCCGCTTGATAAGCATGAACATCACCAGTTAGCTATGGGTGTTAGGCTTTTACCAAGTTGTAATCTAGATTGTACTCTAGTGCAAGTGGGAGACTGAAGGAGATATGCCCTAGAGGCAATTAATAAAGTGTATTCTTTATCATATCTCGTTTGTTCATAATAGGTTTTTGTGTCATGCTAGAACCGTATTAAGCGGAAACATTAATGCGGGTGTGATACGTAAACAACCAGGTCCCTAGTAGCCTCTACTAAGACTAGTTTCGTTGCGCGATTGATGATCGAGGTTTCCCGGTCATGGGGCATGGCGCCGGTCGGCAATGAGAGTCATATCGCTAGAGAGTGATGTGATGGACATACCCAGATTTGGAGAACGTAGTCGTTACACCTTTGACCGTGAGATCAACTCTTATTGATATTCCCCGAAGATACTTTGATTGCACCAAACGTCGTATCTTATTTAGTATGACAATAACGGTGATACTTTTGGGTATTGGAAAGGAGTATTGAGACGAGGGGTCAAGAGCGGGATTTGCCAGTCCGCATAGCAGGATAGATAC
This sequence comes from Poa annua, assembly GCA_026929855.1. Taxonomy (NCBI): domain Eukaryota; kingdom Viridiplantae; phylum Streptophyta; class Magnoliopsida; order Poales; family Poaceae; genus Poa; species Poa annua. Next base: position 16,890,541 of record CM049427.1, read on the forward strand.
TCTCGGGCCCTCTCGGTGAGATCATGTCTAATGAGCTTGCAAGCATGTGACTAGGTCACGGAGACATGAGATCATGAACGAGTAGAAGATAGCGTCGTCGGTAACGAGGTCGGGATTAGGTATGGAGATATCTATGGAGCGACGCTCGAACGTGCTAAGTATCGCTATGGCAAAAGGTCTAAGACTTCACGTTCAGGTTTGATAGATGAAAGTCATTCGTTATATCTCAGGGATTAATTCATGGGGTCCAGGCCTACGGATTAGTCGTTGATCATTGAGGAGTCTTGATCATACCTGATATTATATCGAACCGCTAGGGTAACACACTTAAGGGGTTTCGACAAGACAACCGGAAAGGAAGGAGATCACCGGGAGCGTCCCGGGAGAGATCCGATGGAGATCGGGCAGCGCCGAAAGAGTTTTCGGAGCTAGATAATATTATATATATTATGTTTGATATTAATTAGTGTTATTAATATGCAAATATGATTTTATATATTTATTTTCGAATTTATTAAGGCAGATTTACCTAAATGGGCCTTCCGGACGAAAGAAGGCCCAAGAGGGGAAAATTCCCTAGGGGAATTCGGTGGGGGCCAGGAGGGCCGGCCTAGGTGGGCCACAAGGGGCCCACCAGGGGGCCGGCGCACTCCCTTGGCCGAATCAGGCTGTGGGGGGTTAGTCCCACATTGCCTGGCTGGCAAGGTTGGCTCCCCTTGGGAGCCTATATAAGAAGGGGCACCCCCAGCCTTTTAATTCACCAATTAATTCCTGATTTCTCTCTCGATCTCGTGGTTCCCAAGTCGGAGCCGCGCCGAGCAAGAGGAGTCGGGGATCTCCTCCACCTTAGCCCGCTGCCGCGCTGCTGGTGTTCCGGTCCAAGTCTTCCGCTGCTCGTCCTGGACTGGAGCTTCGGAGGCGTCGTCTCCACCGTACGTGTGCGACTCCCTGCGAGGTGCTGCGCTAGCGGTACTCGGAGGCCTGCTTCCTCTACACGACCTTGAGGTCGGCTACGTCGGTCTTCATCGACAACGTTTGTGCGGGAACGTAATCCCCGCTTTCGGTCTACAAGGGTACGTATTCCGATCTCCGTTCGTACTACTATATCTGCATAGAATAGATCTTGGCTAGTTTAAGGATATCGTTGCTAGGAATTTTTTTTTTCTGCACACGATCCCCTTCACTATTACCCTAACAGTGAGCATTATTTTAGTATGGCTGCTATAGGAATTTGAATGCATCATGATAAATAAATACATCAACATCAAGTATGCCCAAAATGTTGCGACAACATACAGCAGACAATACATATAGTCCGCATAAACTTTAAAAACTATGTTCAACGAAATACTGATACATAAAAGTGAATGTACTGCCAAGAGAAGTGAGGACCAAAATCGGGTGCATCTTTCCTCCTTAACCACAAGAGCAAACAACAGTATTGCATTTTCAAGCTCATACATATGCTGACAATTCACAACCAAAAACTACTATACATTGTCTCACTAGGAATCAAATAAACAATGATGCTAACTTTTTCTTACAAACCACGTAATAAATAAGCCTACAGTCTACCAAATGTCAATAGTTTAAGTTACAAACCACATGATTCAAAGAAAACAAAAAAACAGTGCATATAAGTGGAACAACTTACAAGAGTACTACATGAAGTCCCTGATCCACTCTTTGCAAGAATGGTACACAAATATTACATGAAGTCACTTTTCAGATTCTAAAGGCATACAAGCATGCAATTCAAAGAATTTAAATTACAGTGTCAATCTCTGAAATTACTTCCTAAATTACAGTGTCATATCTTTGTTCTGTTGATCAGAAATTATTATTCATGGATTGTATAGTACCACTCTCGAAATTTCCTATGAAAATGAGTGCACCTAAACCTAAACCTAAATCAGTGCACAAATTAAGAGCTCACCTTGAGAGCGACGAGGAGCACCAGAGCAGCACAGAGGAGCCGCGGGCCGGAGCAGCGCCGGCCGGAGCAACGGAGGAGGCCGAGCCACGGGCACGCGCGTCGACGCGGACGAGGCCGAGCCGCGGGCGTGGAACTAGGAGGCGCGGCGGCACAGAGGAGGCAGAGCCGCGGGCGTGGAGGATGCCGAGCCGCGGGGCGACGGCGACTGGAGCAGCTAGAGGGAGGCCGGAGCGCAACAGGGCGGCGAGAGGGAGCAGGGCGGCGCGCCTGAGCGGAGCAAGATTTCGCCGCTCAGAGAAGATCGATTTGGGGAGAATGAAAATTTTTGACGCGAAACCGCACCTAAACGCTCTAACAGACCTTTAGTCCCGGTTCGTGTTACGAACTGAGACTAAAGGCTTGACTGGGCCACAAAATTTTCCGCGCGTAGCCCAGCGGCCCTTTAGTCTCGGTTGGTGTTACCAACCGAGACTAATGATTTTTTCCCTTATTTCTTTTTACTGGTTTGTGTTTCTGTTTTCTTTTAAATTGTTTGAATTGCTTACTTGTTTGTTTATTATTTTGGTTTACTTATTTTTTGAATTGTTTTGGTTTCTTTTTTTTTATGTTTTGTTTTATATTCTTTCGTTTTAAGATGCCAAGAATTCTAACTAATTTCCCCTAGTTAATTGAGTTTAAGTTGATTTTTCGAAAGTAATTCAAATTTGAACTACAACTATTTGATAGTTTGGTCTGAAACTTTTGGAAAATCATTTTAAGGTACACAACTAGTGGTTATATCACAGAAACATTGATAGTTCTAGAAAATATCACCTCTTCCGATGATTAGTCGTAGCGACCGTTTTGACCGTTTTTAAGAAAAAATATAATAAAGTGATAAACACCTCAAAAAATCAAATCCTTTGGCATGGGCTCCTTATATGTGTACTAGTTGCTAGGAAAAATGATAAACTTGATTTTTGCCTACATTTGCAAAAAAAGTCTTCACAGAAAGGTCTATCATGTATGAACATTTAGAAGTTTCAAGCCAAATGACCAAGTTATGGTCATTTCGATGACATAGTTTGTGATAAAGATCTCATACTCCACACATAGGTGCATATTGGTATATTAAACAACCATGCTAAAGGGATTCTTCAAATTATTTTCATAAATATCATTTTCCTTTTTTTAAGTGCAAAAAATGAGGTTTTTTGTGAAGTGAGTACATAAAATATGATTCCAAATGGCACACAACTATTTTTCACTAAGAGTAGTGCACATATTATGGATGATCCCCAAGTATGAGTTTTTTCTTTGAATTATAACTAATTTCCCCTAGTTAATTGAATTTATGTTGATTTATCGAAAGTAATTCAAATTTGAACTACAACTATTTGATAGTTTGGTCTGAAACTTTTGGAAAAATCATTTTAAGGTACACAACTAGTGGTTATATCACAGAAACATTGATAGTTCTAGAAAATATCACCTCTTCCGATGATTAGTCGTAGCGACCGTTTTGATCGTTTTTAAGAAAAAATATAATAAAGTGATAAACACCTGAAAAAATCAAATCCTTTGGCATGGGCTCCTTATATGTGTACTAGTTGCTAGAAAAAATGATAAACTTGATTTTTGCCTACATTTGCAAAAAAAGTCTTCACAAAAAGGTCTATCACGTGTCAACATCTAGAAGTTTCAAGCCAAATGACCAAGTTATGGTCATTTCGACGACATAGTTTGTGATAAAGATCTCATACCCCACAGATAGGTGCATATTGGTATATTAAACAACCATGCCAAAGGGATTCTTCAAATTATTTTCATAGATATCATTTTCCTTTTTTTAAGTGCAAAAAATGAGGTTTTTTGTGAAGTGAGTACAGAAAATATGATTCCAAATGGCACCCAACTATTTTTCACTAAGAGTGGTGCACATATTATGGATGATCTCCAAGTATGAGTTTTTTCTTTGAATTCTAACTAATTTCCCCTAGTTAATTGAGTTTATGTTGATTTATCGAAAGTAATTCAAATTTGATCTAGAACTATTTGATAGTTTGGTCTGAAACTTTTGGAAAAATCATTTTAAGGTACAAAACTAGTGGTTATATCACAGAAACATTGATAGTTATAGAAAATATCACCTATTCCGATGATTAGTCGTAGCGACCGTTTTGATCGTTTTTAAGAAAAAATGTAATAAAGTGATAAACACCTGAAAAAATCAAATCCTTTGGCATGGGCTCCTAATATGTGTACTAGTTGCTAGGAAAAATGATAAACTTGATTTTTGCCTACATTTGCAAAAAAAGTCTTCACAAAAAGGTCTATCATGTATGAACATCTAGAAGTTTCAAGCCAAATGACCAAGTTATGGTCATTTCGACGACATAGTTTGTGATAAAGATCTCAAACTCCACACATAGATGCATATTGGTATATTAAACAACCATGCCAAAGGGATTCTTCAAATTATTTTCATAAATATCATTTTCCTTTTTTTAAGTGCAAAAAATGAGGTTTTTTGTGAAGTGAGTACAGAAAATATGATTCCAAATGGCACCCAACTATTTTTCACTAAGAGTGGTGCACATATTATGGATGATCCCCAAGTATGAGTTTTTTCTTTGAATTCTAACTAATTCCCCTAGTTAATTGAGTTTATGTTGATTTATCGAAAGTAATTCAAATTTGAACTACAACTATTTGATAGTTTGGTCTGAAACTTTTGGAAAAATCATGTTAAGGTACACAACTAGTGGTTATATCACAGAAACATTGATAGTTCTAGAAAATATCACCTCTTCCGATGATTAGTCGTAGCGACCATTTTGATCGTTTTTAAGAAAAAATGTAATAAGTGATAAACACCTCAAAAAATCAAATCCTTTGGCATGGGCTCCTTATATGTGTACTAGTTGCTAGGAAAAATGATAAACTTGATTTTTGCCTAAATTTGCAAAAAAAGTCTTCACAAAAAGGTCTATCATGTATGAACATCTAGAAGTTTCAAGCCAAATGACCAAGTTATGGTCATTTCGACAACATAGTTTGTGATAAAGTTCTCATACTCCACACATAGGTGCATATTCGTATATTAAACAACCTTGCCAAAGGGATTCTTCAAATTATTTTCATAAATATCATTTTCCTTTTTTTGAGTGCAAAAAATGAGGTTTTTTGTGAAGTGAGTACAGAAAATATGATTCCAAATGGCACCCAACTATTTTTCACTAACACAACTCAGATTCAACGTCTAAACAGCTCATAATCTCTGTTACCAACCGGGACTAAAGAAGCACATGGATCGTGTGTTTCTTTCTAGCGCTTGTGAGACGTTGGATCTGAGGTGTGTTTCTTTTGAGAGATTCTGAGCTGTTGGATGGGCACTATCATGACCAGTTAGTGAGTCACATGACCCTATATATAGCCCCCTCTTGAACATGTTCGGCAGTCATTGTCTCCTCATTCTACTTCATCGACAGAATACAAACCATTCGGATTCCCTGCATACGCCCAACGGTGCATATCATATGCAGGCACTCATGAGCCACCGTTGGGCTGTATGCAGGTGAAATCGTGTGTTTTGTTCCATGTATCTACAAAATACTTCAGTTCACTTGTTCTTCTGATACAAAACATTCGGATATTACACATCAACAATAATATCCCTCTCTAGTGTTTACTTGTTCTTCTGATTGCGTCGTAACCACGAACAATCTTCTTCATTTAACTTGATACTTGGATCAGTGTTGACTTTGAAGGGCGGAATGTCATGAAACTTATCGTAATCTTCTGACATGTCTGTCTTGTCCTCCACTCCCACAATGACTCTTTTCCCTGAAAGAACTATGTGGCGTTTTGGCTCATCGTATGATGTACTCGCTTGCTTATCTTTTCTTTTTTTCGGTAGGGTAGACATGTCTTTCACATAGAAAACCTGAGCAACTTCACTGGCTAGGACGAATGGTTCGTTCTCGTACGAAAGATTGTTGAGATCCACTGTAGTCATTCCGTATCGTGGGTCTACCTCTACCCCGCCTCGTAGGTTTAACCATTTGCACTTGAACAAAGGGACCTTAAAAGTAGGTCCATAGTCAAGTTCCCATATCTCCTCTATGTAACCATAATATGTGTCCTTTGTCCCGTTGCAGTTTGTTGCATCAAAGCGTACTCCACTGTTTTGGTTGGTGCTTTTTTTATCTTGTTTGGCTGTGTAAAATATATTTCCATTTATCTCGTACCCTTGAAAAGCCAATATAGTTGAAGCTGGTGATGTGGCCAACAAGTATAGCTGTTCTTCAACATTGGTGTCATTAATGAGACGTCTTTTTAACCAACTGCTGAAAGTCTTCATGTGTTCTCCTTCAATTCAATCTTCAGATTTCTCCGGGTACTTGGAGCGTAAAACATTCTTGTGTTCCTCGACATACGGACCAACCAAACTGGAATTATGTAGAACGGTGTCGTGTGCTTGAGTGAAAGAATCCCCGTCTTGACATATTGTTGCTTTCTTTCCTAGGGTGCCTTTTCCATGCAGTCTCCCCTCATGACGTGATTCAGGAACACCGATCGGCTTCAGATCAGGAATAAAATCTACACAAAACTCAATGACCTCCTCTGTTCCATAACCCTTGACGATGCTTCCTTCTGGCCTAGCCCGGTTATGCACATATTTTTTTAAGACTCCCATGAACCTCTCAAAGGGGAACATGTTGTGTAAAAATACAGGACCGAGAACAGAAATCTCTTCGACTAGGTTTACTACAAGGTGCGTCATAATATTGAAGAAGGTTGGTGGGAACACCAACTCGAAGCTGACAAGACATTGGACCACATCCTTCTCTAAATTTTTTAGAGTTAGTGGATTGATGACCTTCTGAGAAATTGCATTGAGAAATGCACATAGCTTCACAATGGGTTCTCGAACATTTTCCGGTAGAAGCCCTCTCAATGCAACCGGAAGTAATTGTTTCATAATCACGTGACAGTCATGAGACTTTAGATTCTGAAATTTTTGCTCTGCCATGTTTATTATTCCTTTTATATTTGATGAGAAGCCAGATGGAACCTTCATACTGCGAAGGCACTCAAAAAATATTTTCTTCTCTTCTTTAGTAAGAGCGTAGCTTGCAGGACCTGGCTGATTCTCTGAATGAGTATCGTCTCGATGCATCTCTTCGCTCATACGTTGATGGGTCTGCCTTCCTTTCGGTGTACCTTTTTTTGACTTCCCATCTTTTGACTTCCCATACACGCCCAAGAAGTTTAGCAAATTGCAACAAATGTTCTTTGTCACGTGCATCACGTCGATTGCAGAGTGAATCTCTAGCATTATCCAATATGGCAGCTCCCAAAATATAGATTTCTTCTTCCACATGGGTACGTAGTTGTTTGCGTCATTCAGAACAGTGAGACCGCCAGGACCCTTTCCAAAGATTACATTTAAATCCTTGACCATATCATGTATAGCAGAACTAGAAGGGCGGGTAGGCCTCGGCCGATGATCTGCCTCACATTTGTAATGCTTGCCTTTCTTCCTTAACGGATGCTTGGGTACAAGAAACCGACGATGACCTAGGTACACATTCTTGTTACCTAAATGTATACTATCAGTCTCAGCTAAACAGTGCGTGCATGCATTGTATCCCTTGTTTGACTGTCCTGAAATGTTGCCTAGAGCAGGCCAATCATTGATGGTTACAAAAAGCAAAGCTCGTAGATCAAATTCCTCCAGTTTGTGCCCATCCCACACACGTACACCTTCCTCACACCAGAACTGCAAAAGTTCTTCAACTAATGGCCTGAGGTACACATCAATGTCGTTGCCAGGTTGCTTCGGGCTTTGAATGAGCGCGGGCATCATAATGTACTTCCGCTTCATGCACAGCCAAGGAGGAAGGTTATAGATACATAGAGTCACGGGCCAAGTGCTGTGAATGGAGCTCTGCTCTCCAAAAGGATTAAAGCCATCTGTACTTAGGCCAAATCTTAAGTTCCTTGCGTCATCTGAAAATGTCGGGAACTCTCTGTCAATTTTTCTCCACTGGGACCCATCCGCGGGGTGTCTCAACAGCAAGTCTTTTTTACGATCTTCTTTGTGCCAACGCAACAACTTGGCATGCTCTCTATTGCTGAACAAACGTTTCAACCGTGGTATTATAGGAGCATACCACATCACCTTTGCAGGAATCCTCTTCCTGGGGCGCGGCTCGCCCTCAACATCACCAGGGTCATCTCGCCCGATCTTATACCGCAAAGCACCGCATACAGGACATGCATTCAATTTTTCGTGCTCACCGCGGTAGAGGATGCAGTCATTAATGCAAGCGTGTATCTTATGCACCTCTAATCCTAGAGGGCATACCACCTTCTTTGCTTCATACGTACTAGAAGACAATTCGTTATCCTTTGGAAGCATCTTCTTAACTATTTTTAACAAATTTTCAAATCCCTTGTCAGAAGTACCATTCTCTGCCTTCCATTGCAACAATTCAAGTGTGGTACCTAGCTTTTTCTGGTCATTTTGACAAGTTGGGTACAACAATTTGGCGTGATCAGCTAACATACGCTCCAACTTCAACCTTTCGTTTTCACTTCCACAGTCCATTTGTGCATCACGAATGGCCCGACGAAGATCATCGTCGGGCTCATCAATAATGGGATCTTCTTCAGTTTCGTCTTCTCCCATTGTAGTATCACTGAACCAAGGATACTTGTCATTATCCTCCTCTTCTTCATTTTCTTCCATGATAACCCTTGTTTCTCCTTGCTTGGTCCAACAATAATAACCAGGCATAAAACCATTATGCAAGAGGTGTGAGTGAATGACTTTTGAGGTAGAGTGATCACTCATATTCTTGCAGGCACTACATGGACAACGAATAAAACCGTTCTTCGGCTTGTTTGCCTCAGCCATATGGAGAAAATTATGCATGCCATCAATGAACTCAGGACAACATCGGTCACCGTACATCCATTGCCGGTTCATCTGTATTACATAAAAGTATATCGAACCCCATTATTACACTACTGTCATAAATAATATGTAAGAGCAAATTAATTAATACAATGTCATCCATTAAAATAAGAGTAGAGTATTGACAAGCGGTAATACATAGTTCTCATAAAACATACATTAACTGAAACAAATATAAAAATTATCTAAAGAATTTAAATCCAACAACAAATGCGATCAAAATCGCAACTAAGGTAAATACTGAACCCACAGCATAATGATACCAAGCCTCCCGATTAATGGCATATTTTCTAATCTTTTTTATCTTCAAGCGCATTGCATCCATCTTGATCTCGTTACCATCGACCACGTCGGCAAGTTTGAGCTCTAATTTCATCTTATCTTCTAAGCATTGAAGATAAAGATCTTCACTTCTTTTCAATTTTGCTTTCAAATCATTGTTTTCTTTATCCAAAAACTCGACAATAGGGTCAGGTTCAATTTCTGGTTCAACTACCTCCTAGATAAAAATAATTCTATGTCAAGTTGGTCGCCATAATTGCCAGAAACATATAATGAAATAAATAGTTTTGAAAATATACCACATCCGAATCATAGACCGGACGAGGACCGACGGGGACGGATATCAGAACCATGACACTATACATATAATACAAGTTAGAAAATTATACAAGTAGTAACTATGCATCTAAATCATAAAAGCTATGTTTTTAAAATAAAATAAAATAAAATATAGAGGCTCACCGAGGTGGTGACGGGATGGCGCGGGCGATCGACGTCGATAAGGCTCCTCACCACACTAAAACACATAAATCATTATTTTAGTTTGAGAACAAATTGCACATATACACAAATGAGATCATAACTTAGGCATTACATCGAACACCTTGCTTGCACAAAAAAATTGAAATGAGCAAAATGAGCTAAATAAACAATGCCGGAAAGAGGATGAAGAGGCTAACCGTGGGGTGCCTTCAATATTGCCAAATGGTGTAAAATATTATGGATTATCTAGTCTTGGGGAGAGGAAATGGAGAAGAAATGGAGAGGAAATGATTTTGAGCTCGGGCTCGGTGGGAAAAATGGAGTGAGCAGGGGTGGAAGAAGCTGATAAAGGTCAGGACCATCAGTCCCGGTTTGTGTTACGAACCGGGACTAAAGGGTTCTGACGCTGGGGCCTGCCTCTGCTGCCGCATGCGGTGAACCTTTAGTCCCGGTTCGTAACACGAACCGGGACTAAAGGTCCCTCACAAATCTGGCGGTGTGGCTCTCACCCCTTTAGTCTGGGTTCAAAAAATGAACCGAGACTAAAGGGGTGAACCAAAGGCTCGTTTTCTACTAGTGAAAATCTCTAAAACCAAGACCTCCAAGAGACTTCGGAGTAGTTAACCACTCCCAACTGCACCAATGCATTTTTTTCCGACCATCCTCAAAACCCCACCAATAATCCGTGACAGCCTTGCGAAAGGCTTCACAAGTGGAGATAGGAAAGAGAAAGCAGCTCATTTGTAGGAATAGCTTGAATAATTGATTTGAGCATTGTTTCCTTACCGGCCCTGGACATCGGACGGTCAGACCATCCATTCATATGCTTCCATGCTTTGTCCAGCGTCGGCTTGAAAGAGCTAGCAGGTGAACGACCAACATTGGTAGGCATACCCAAGTATGTTTCCTGTAATGCCTCATTGTTTACACCCAAGCGAGCCTTGACATCATTTTAACTGATTCTTCACAATGTGTACCGAAGAAAACTGATGATTTTTCCATATTAATCTTCTGTCCAGAACCTTGACAGTAACATGTTAGGGTCTCTTTCAGAGCATCAACACTTTTCGAGTCACTACGCGTGTCAGGGGGCTGCCCCCGGGTAGGGCAGATCCCGGCGCAATTCAACAGTGTAGCAACAGTGATCGACCTTTGGCGAGAGCAAAGGCCACCCCCTAGTGTGCTGAAGGGGAAACTTGACCTTTGAGAGCTGGTAGAGTGCAAGGTGCCACCTGGCAGACGCAAAGGTCATCTCTGGCGGCTATAAATAGCCACCCCGAGCCCTCATAACAGCACAAGCATCAGCGGGTGGCTCCTCTAAGAACTAGCTTCTCGAAGATGTCTTTGCTGGTAGGCTAAGACATCTTCGGGAGGCTAGGCCTAGAGATACTCATCCTAAGAGGAACTCGGACGTGTCCGGGAGTGACCTTGGACTTTATGGCTCCGAGAAGACTCCCGGAAGGAGAGGTACTCGGTCTTACCGGATAGGCAATCCGGGTAAGTGCTAACCGGAACATTTATCTCGGTCCTAGACTTGTGCAGGAAGGACTCGTAAGGTCGAGCAAGAAGGTGACTAGCATGAGGGATCCCGGTAGGCTGTCAACGGTCTGCAGCAGGCTTTCCCGCCTGATACGGGGGGAAGTACCGTTCCGTCTGACACGGAAGCATGGTCACCTCCCGCCTGACATGGAAGCATGGTCACCTCCCGCCTGACACGGGAGCGCGTCATCCGGTACGACAACGGTACGACAAGACACGACGTGCCTAGCCCGGCAATCCGGAAAAGGCTATCCGGGATGGGCAAAGACATGTCCTGTCTCTGACAGCGGGGACAATGATGTTCCAGGACGGCGCCTGCTGTACTTGCCGGAATGATGACGAAAGGGCTACGCCGGATAGCACGGCGACTAGGTCGCACTAGCCGGTGTCGACATAACGGTTAGGCCTGTCCGGTGGGGCCAAGCCGGATTAGGGTTTCCGGCCCTCCTGGCCGGAACTCTATAAAAGGCGCCATAACTGCTACTGTGAAGAAGGGACGAACTTGGGAGCCAAAGCTATAGTCTCATTTACTCCTAGAGCATTTACTTCATCTTCCCTTGAGTTCATCTAGTTATTATTGTTCTTCATCTCAAGAGTGCTAAGAGCAAGTAGTAACCCTTGTATCACACTTATATTGAGAGGAAAGGCAGGAGTAGGGGTGTTACCTCCTCACAAGGGCCCTGAACCTGGGTATATCGTGTGTGTGTTGTGTGCCTTCGTGCATTTGTTCTTATTTGCTAGATCTTCTCCCTCATACATTGATCTTGTTTCTCGTTCTTGGGAGATCTCGGTTACACCGGGATCCTCCCCGTGTGAGCTCTTCAGCTCGCTATCCCTCCCCGGATCCACCAACGTCCATCGGCCCCACACATTAACCATCCTATGGCATCTGCCGTGACACCACCACGACAGTTGGCGCCCACCATGGGGCAGACAGAGGCGTTGGCTGGTGTACACATCCGGACGGGTTCCCCCGTTCACTTCGTTGTCTGGGTTCTCTCTGGCCTTGTCGTAAGGCTAGGCGAGATGGACTTTGTCAGCGGCAACGCAGGGTGCTTCCGGAACAAACCCTTCCCGGTGAACGGATGCATCATTGACCAGCTTTTCACTTGCCCGACTTAGACTCTAGGTCTCCCCCGCGAGCATCCGCCATGTGGCTGTAGGAATCAGCGCGAGCTTGTTGTTCTAGGGCCTTGCTCACGAAGTGTCTTGCGTTGGCCAGCTTTTCTTCCGCCGTGTAAGTGTTGTCGTCCAGGGTGTCTAGCGCGGCGGCCGCGTTGAGGACATGGGTGCAGAAGACAACATCCCCCCTTCTGTCCACTCGCTGTGGTGCCGTACGCCAATCGAACCCCAGGTCTTGAGCCGCTGTCGTTGCTTGCGTAGGCGGCTCTTTTCCACGGCGGCTTTTTGATGACCTTTTCTCCTCGAAGAGTTGCCGGCTTGTTTTGGCCGACATCTTCTCCTGCTCTTTCTCGATCTTCTTCGCAAGGCTCTCAACGTGCTCCTCTCTTTATCGCAGGAAGTCAGAGTGCTTAAGCATGTTAAGCCTAAGTTCTTCCACTTCGTCGAGTGGGGTGTTTTTGTTTACCGGAGTATTCATGATCTCGTCTACTTCTTTGACGACGGAGAGCAAATCCGTGGGTTTGCTGCTGCCGCCTTTCTCGAGGACAGCTTTCTTCTTCGCGCGCACCTTGTCGGAACTTTCGATGAGTTGGCCGGCAGTGGTGTCGCCGGCTTCTTCCGCCGGCTTGTTTTGTGCCTCCGAAGTAACTGGGGTTGTCTCGTGACCGACAACAACCATCATAGCCAGCTTGTCAGGCATGTCTGTATCTGCTGTACCTTCTGAGGGAGCCGGATTTCCACTGGAAAAGCGGGTTTTGACCTTCTCTTCGAAGAGACTAGCATCATCATCGGAATCAGAGTCTACGTTGACTTGAACGGTAGATCTGGATCCGACATCTGACATTGCATCCTCCTGTAGAGCAAGGAGGATTGACTCAGGGTCGTTGTTTTCCGGCTGGGAGTCGGATCCCAGTCCGACAACTCCGACGAAGTGGAAATCAGATTCGGCCGACTCCTGGGAGAAGGCGGATTCAAATCCATCTTGCCGGTCGACTGCTTGGTCGAAGGGTTGGTGGGTGGGGTTGTAGAAACGCGGTAGGCCGTACGCCTCTGGCGTGTACCCGATGAAGACGTCGATCCCTCCGATCGGCACGATTGTGCATCCGATAAGGTAGTCGTCCGCCGGGAGCCAGGACTCATCCGAGTTGACGTAGCTATGGCCGTCATACCTTGTGACGCGACCGACGGCGATCTGCTTGCCCACGCCGCCAAGTGTTCCCGCCTGGAACGTGACGCCAGGAACCTTATGCCCCACGGTGGGCGCCAACTGTCGTGGTATCGACATATTTGATAGGAGACGGGGGTCCTCTAGCCTACGCATGGATTGTGGGGAAGAAGGTTGGTGTCGTCGAGGTCGGGATTGAACACGGTGAGTTTACCCAGCTTCGGATCCCACAGCGGTGGCGGGATCCTACGTGCTGCTATAATTCACTATGAGGCAATAGCCGTGAACAGGTTACAATGGGTATGATGCCTATTGAAGTTTTTTCTCTCTGAGCTTCTGCCTAAAGGCTCCCTGGTGGCCGGCTTATATAGGCGGCCAGGCCCCAGGGTACAAGGTAAGTACTTGTCCGGCAAGTAAACAGAGTCCTAGACCTAGCCGGCTTAGTTGTCGCCTTCCGTCTTGGGCTTGGTGGCTTGATGGGCTTCGGCCTTCCGCCTTCCTTGGACCGTCCGCCTACTTCCTTGTACGTCAGCTATCTGGGCCGCCCGGCAGGCCTCGGCCTTACCACCCTTGGGCCACCCTGGACTAGCCGGATTGATCCATGTTGGTTATATCCCTAGTTGATATATCCCCAACACTTCGGTGGCTTCATGTAACATCCCAATTTTTTTTTGAAATGTTTAAAAATCACTAAAATTTAAAACTTTTATTTCTTATTATGATAAAAGCATCAAATGTCAAGAAAGCTAAACAAAAAGGACTATGTCGAATTTTACAAAAGTTTTAAGAATTTAATTGAAACAAGTAAACCTTATTTTCAAACTTGAGATGATTAGCTAAAATTAAATAATCTATATATTTATTAACCCTAACAACATATTTATAAAGTAGCTTAAATATTGTTTTATTATATCTATTTGAAAATGTTTTGTATAGGTTATTTAATTTCAAAACAATATATATTTTGGATTCTTGAATAAACCCTAGGTAAATATTTAACGTCACAAAACTATTTAGAACAGCCTCTATCCTTCAAAATAGTTTTAATTCATGTGTTTGATTTTGAAAATGAGTTTTGAAAGATTTATTTTAAACATATGCATTTGTGAAATTTTACTTACTTTTGTGAAGACACAAATTTCATAATGGAGACTTTATTTTAAATTCTATAAAAAGTGTCAAATCTTGTTTTTTTATGAAAATTTATATTGTGAAATGTCTTGAAAACATGTGTATAAGTGGTTTAAATGAAATATATGAATTTTACAAATTTTAGAAAGTGGTTTGAGGTCATTTGGTTAAACAAAATAAAAGATAAAAAAGAAATAACAAAAAAAAACAGAAAAGGAAAAAAATGAATAAGAATAAAAAAGAAAAAGCCGAATGGGCCGAACCCATACTCACCACCCGTGCGCGCAGCGCCACAGGCCCAACTTGAGCCCAGCCAGCCCGTCCCAACCTCTCTTCTCTCTCTATCTCACTACCAAGCGGCACCCACCCGTCAGTTGGCATCATCTTCAACCTCCGTCCATACCCAAGATGGCCACGACCCGTCCCACGTCGCCCACTCCCCCCCCCCCCCCACTCGCCCGAGGCCAGAAGCAGCGCCCCATTTCTCTACTTTAAATCCCCAAGACCCCGGCCTCCTTTCCCCTCTCTCCCCGTCCGAGTTCGTGCCCCCGTTTCTCCACGAAAGCTCGCCGGAGTAGCCCTTCCGCCGTCGCACCTTTCTTTGAATTCCGGCGTGGTTTGTACGCCCCGGAACCCAAGACCCCCGCAACCTCTTCCCCTCTCTCTTGCACACCTTCGAGCCTCGTCGTAAATTGTTTCCGCAGCCGGAGCGATGAGTTCGTCCTCACCCGAGAGCCACCGGAGTTCGGCGTCTCCGCCCGAGCGGCGTCGTCGCTCGAGGACGCCCCTCCGATCGACGGCCACTCCATCCGCGTCGCCGTGCCGAGAGGAGCCGCTCTGTCGCCACCCGGACCCTGGAAGACCTCCGAATCGTCGGCTTCGTCAGCCATCGAGTCGCGCCGCCACCGTCCTCGCCATCTCCGGTGAGACCCGCCGCCAGTTCCTAGTCAAAGCACCAGGAGCCGTCCGATCGAACATCCGCGGACAGGATTAGAAGACCTACGCGAAGAGGTACCTTCTAATCTGACCGCTTAGATCTAGATCCAACGGCCACAACCAAATCACTTAACTACCCGAAGCCAGCCAATCAGTTTTTGCCACGTGTCTAGCCTATTTCTGGATTTTTATTCCGAATAGAATTAAATGGTAGTTTAGCAGAAAAGTCCCTGCCACTTTGAACCATCATAACTTTTTATCCACAAAGCCAAATTTGACAAACTTTATACCATTGGAAAGCCATTGACAAGTAGAATATTTTAGCACTGTCCATTTTCAAATTTGACTAGTTTAAATTTATTCAAATTTCAAATGGAAGATTTGAGTAAATTTGACCTAGGTTCAAATTTATAAATCTGAAAAATTCAAATAAATATTTTTGGAAACCTTAGGATCTGTTTGACAATGTTGCACTTTTAAAATTAATTTTTAGTAATGTCACTTCCATTTAAAAATCAGAAATCTTAATTGCGGTTTTTAACATAGTTTAAATTCTATTAACCTTATTAATTTGTTTACTTTACAAAAATAAAACAAGTAATGTATTTTGACAAGAAGTATCAAAACTAAGCCTACTCAACCCCTTTTGAAATACAAACTTATAAAGATGTGTTTAAAACTTGTTGTAAACAATTTTATCTAATGATATGTTGTTATATAAATCAGAGACTCAATTTGTGTAATTTAGACATAACTTAATTCTATAAATCATTTTAATGAGAAACCTATTGCAAATGTCACTAAAAATAACTATAGTCTTAGACAATCCAACACTAAACTTCATTAGATTTATATAATTCATAAACATGTGAAGTTGATTAAAATCTTGTGACCTTCTTAAATCGCCACCAAAGTTTGAAGATGGTGTTATTTCCTTTTGACAAAAGCATTGTGCAAATATTTTGAACGTGACCAAATATTAAAATACTGAAACAATACTTCACCCTATTCAGATTGGAAATGTTCAAAATTGTTTTTAGATCATCCCTTGACCACAAATGCCAAACCCTAAGTCCTAGCACATTAATTCCTTTTGTAAATTGAATTATGTGATACGACTTGACCATAAAATAAATGAACTAAAACAATTATTGATGAACGTATAATTGTGATGTATGCTTTTATGTGTTATGTGCTTGTTTGAATTGTTCGTTTATTGTACTTCTCTTTCCTTGTATAGATTGAACGGAGTGAAACGTTATTCGTTGAAAAGAGTGTGAGAAACGACAACTTCAAAAAGGCAAGTGACACTCATAAACCACCTATTATTTTCACTATATGCATAGTACTGTTTTTCTGTAGTATGCATGTTAGGAGTTGTGTGTGGTTACTTTATTATGCTATGCTCCTATGTAGTGTTTAGCTATCCCCCACCCTGTGCTTAGTAGCAAGAACACTTAGTAGGATGCTTAGCCAAGCAATGAAAAATGTTTTGACTAGTTGGATAGTGAAAAATTAATGAAGTTAATTAATGAACTACCTGGGTGCTGGTTGGAGAACCATGGTGGGTGGCTACTCAGGGGGTCCATGTTTATGGTTCATGTCTATGGTAATTACCCTTGGTGGAAGCGCACAAATGTGGAAAGTCACCCAGGCTTAAAGAGATTGTAGATGCACCATGTTTAGTAGCTTCTAGTGCAGCCACTTGTCAAATGGGCTCTGTCTTGATCATACTTGTTGTGAGACCCCGATCCGTCGTGACCAGCAGATGTAGGGGAATGATAGGTTGGTTCGGGTCACGCGTTGTGACTCGGGGAATTACTTCGGAAAGGTCTCGTCTCGGTCTTCTCTTTTCCATTTCACAATTGGGTGACATGGACGAGAGAATGATTGGGTCTTGTGGTGAAAGTGCACACCCTCTCGAGAGTAAAAACTAAGTATACTTAGCCGTGTCCCCGGTTATGGACATTTGAGCAACTAGACAGGGCAGATGTTGAAGATCTCCTCATCCCAATTTCTTTAATAAAATTTGATGGGTGAACAAGGGTTTGGGAGAGCTCACCGCTTTCTATCGGTGGTGCTCGTTGTGAGTAGTTTTCAAAGTTGTTCACCGTTTTCTATCGGTGGTACTCTTTGTTGTCAAAGGTGTTCACTGTTTTCTATCAGTGGTACTCTTTGTCTAAGATGAAAAGTTGTTTTATAAATAATAGGACAAAACTGGCTTTATGCAAATCAGCTTGAAACTCCACCGAGCCAAATATGCATGTAGTATAGACTTAGTAATTTTAATTACAAAGTGTCATCTTGCCACCACAATTCAATTGTGGTGACCCAATATAGTTTGGGCTGCAACTCACCATTGCAGGACCCTCAGACGAGGAGTAAGGATTGTTAGGGTCGCGAGTCTCCAACCAACATGCCTTGCCCGTGGCACATGATGAAGATGGAGCTCACTTATCCATTTGTTTTCCGCTTTGTGTTTACTTCGGTTTGAGCTAGCCATGAGGTATGCGCCTTGTATCAAACCCCTTTTATTTCTGGATCATCGTGTAATGAATATTGATGCAATGTTATGGTATTTCATCTTAAACTGTGTGTGCTAGCAAGTCGATCCAGGGACTAGCACTATACACAGGAGGTCGCTACCTTGTAATAAGGAGGGCCTTTACAGATGGTATCAGAGCACTGTGTTGCCTGTAGGTTCGTGACCCTAGGCATGGAATATAAATAGGAAAAGACCTTAGGAATACAAAAACACATTTTTATTCCTTCTTTAAAAAAAAATCTTCTCTCTTATTCTAATCTATTTCAAATCCTTCTAAATGACTTCTTTTGTTTATAGATGTCCAGCCTCATAGACTCACTCAAGAAAGGACCAGTGTTTACCATGACTTTGGAATGTGAAACGGAGTTCCCAAAAGTACTTAAGGAGAGTATGAAGATCATGGGATTAAATGGAGAAGCAGTTTACAAAGGATTCCCTGTAATGGATGAAGACCAAGAATACTGGTGGGTAGAATTACACTTGTATCAGGATAAAGAAGACGACCACGAGACAACAGGACTATGGATGTTCACCAATAAAGTACTGGAAACATCATTCTTTGATGCATCACGAAGAGCAGCTTGGAGAGCCATAGAGGAACTTTCAAGGAGAATAAGGTTTAGAATGCACAATACTCAAGGATACCTCAAAGATGTGGAAAAAGAACTTGAAGAACTTAAAAAGGAGATAGAGAAGGCCAATGACTTGAAGACCCCTGTGAACCAGTTGATGGCTGACATGGTGAATGTGGATTCTGAACTATGCTATCAAGAAGACCAGATGCTGACCAAGGATACCCAAATTTCATCAATGAAGTAAAAGTATTGATCTATGAAGAATCATCGCACTAAGTCCATGAAGGATAAGAAGACAAGGAAGTGCATCACTTTGTTTCCTTAGATCAGACCACCATTTAATTAGAACTACGATATCGTGTTAGTGTGTTGATCATACCAATTCAGGTTGTATGACAATAGTATACTGTTGTTTGTGTATGAACCTTGTTGCTTGATGTTTGATAGATGTTGATTGTAAATGAATTGTCTTGAATCTTCTGTGTTTGGGTAGGATCCTTCCTTAGTACCTTTCTACCTCTACTCATCTATGCTAAACCCAATCAGATGCTTCACCAAACTACCAAAAGCAATGAGATGCCAATAGGAATGCAATCACTTTTAGAGACTCGGATCAAGTTGATGCAATTGATGGCCCAGAATCAAGTCGACAACCCCAATAAGGAATTACCCCCTGGATGGCGGCAACTGTTGTGTAGCCAAACTCAAATAGTACTGATGATGTATCAGACTATGAATGCAAATGATGACAATCAACAAGAAATAAACTATGACAACCACAAGATCCAAGAGGAAGTGGTGAAAACACCTAGAGCCTGCAAGACTTGTGAGGAAATCGGACACACTTCCAAAGAATGTCAAGATGAGTGGCCTCCTTTGGATGCAACCAGTGGAGCTGAGGAATACTGCACCACTCAAGTTACTTGCTTTTTGTGTGAAGGAGACATACATGTTCCAGCTCAGTGTCAACTCTACCCCATAGTACAACAAGTTAGTCGACAAGTCAGGGAGGGAATGCACCAGACTTTGAAGGATATATTTGAAGAACAAGAAAAGAAGGGTAAGCGCAAGCGATATGTTGGTCAAGTAGACTGTCACAAATGCGATGGACTAGGACATTATTCATGGTACTGTCCAGAGAAGAAGATTGACAATACGATCGAACTCGATCAATTGCAGAAGAGAATTATGGAACATACCAAGGAGGAGAATAATGCCAGAATCAAGACACAACCTAACACATCCAAAGGCACCACCAAATGTTGTTATTCATGTGAAGAAGAAGGACATTTTTCTCGAGATTGCCCCAACAAGCGAACAAGATCATCATCCATAATAGTACAATACGACCAGCAGGATACAGAGACCCTATTAGCCTTGGAAAGACCTAAGAAGAAGAGAAACCAGAGCCAGATCGTTTGCTACGGGTGCAAAAAGGAAGGACATTACATCAATGATTGTCTAGAAGGGAAATCCAAGACAAGCGACAAGAGCGTTTGCACAAAACGAGACTTTTGCCAAGCCACTAGCTCAGAATGTAAACACAAGGGACACTGCACCGATAAATGTCCAGAGGAAAAACATCAAAACTGCCAAGGGAAGAAGTTTAAGGAATGCCCCGCCAACTTCCACAAGAAAGACATCAGTCATGTGATATGTTACAAATGCAAAGATACAGGGCACTATGCTAGTGGATGTCCTGAGAAGATGAAGAATAAGTTACTAAGTGGGTCGAGCGGTGAAAAGTAAGTTCCTAATCAATTCTTTTATCCACATGACACTTTGATGCTAGTACACGCTATGGAATTAAATGAAGGATGAATGAAGCATCACCCAACAACTCAAGTCTACCCAACAAAGAGTTATGAAACTCCAATGTGACATTTATTGAAGCCAGCAATCTAGTTACGCATGAAAGTTTTCTTTTAAGGGTGGTAGCCCACCCAATTCCCCCTAACCCTGGATATCCAAACCTATCTTTCTTTCTAGCCTCTTCGAATCTCGGGACGAGATTCTTTTTAAGGGTGGTAGTCTGTAACATCCCAATTTTTTTTGAAATGTTTAAAAACCACTAAAATTTAAAACTTTTATTTCTTATTATGATAAAAGCATCAAATGTCAAGAAAGCTAAACAAAAAGGACTATGTCGAATTATACAAAAGTTTTAAGAATTTAATTGAAACAAGTAAACCTTATTTTCAAACTTGAGATGATTAGCTAAAATTAAATAATCTAAATATTTATTAACCCTAACAACATATTTATAAAGTAGATTAAATATTTTTTATTATATCTATTTGAAAATGTTTTGTATAGGTTATTTAATTTCAAAACAATATATATTTTGGATTCTTGAATAAACCCTAGGTAAATATTTAACGTCACAAAACTATTTAGAACATCCTCTATCCTTCAAAATAGTTTTAATTCAAGTGTTTGATTTTGAAAATGAGTTTTGAAAGATTTATTTTAAACATATGCATTTGTGAAATTTTACTTACTTTTGTGAAGACACAAATTTCATAATGGAGACTTTCTTTTAAATTCTATAAAAAGTGTCAAATCTTGTTTTTTATGAAAATTTATATTGTGAAATGTCTTGAAAACATGTGTATAAGTGGTTTAAATGAAATATATGAATTTTACAAATTTTAGAAAGTGGTTTGAGGTCATTTGGTTAAACAAAATAAAAGATAAAAAAGAAATAACAAAAAAAAAACAGAAAAGGAAAAAATGAATAAGAATAAAAAAGAAAAAGCCGAATGGGCCGAACCCATACTCACCACCCGTGCGCGCAGCGCCACAGGCCCAACTTCATCCCAGCCAGCCCGTCCCAACCTCTCTTCTCTCTTTCTCTCACTACCAAGCGGGACCCACCCGTCAGTTGGCATCATCTTCAACCTCCGTCCATACCCAAGATGGCCACGACCCGCCCCACGTCGCCCACTTCCCCCCCCCCCCCCCACTCGCCCGAGGCCAGAAGCAGCGCCCCATTTCTCTACTTTAAATCCCCAAGACCCCGGACTCCTTTCCCCTCTCTCCCCGAGTTCGTGCCCCCGTTTCTCCACGAAAGCTCGCCGGAGTAGCCCTTCCGCCGTCGCACCTTTCTTTGAATTCCGGCGTGGTTGGTACGCCCCGGAACCCAAGACCCCCGCAACCTCTTCCCCTCTCTCTTGCACACCTTCGAGCCTCGTCGTAAATTGTTTCCGCAGCCGGAGCGACGAGTTCGTCCTCACCCGAGAGCCACCGGTGTTCGGCGTCTCCGCCCAAGCGGCGTCGTCGCTCGAGGACGCCCCTCCGATCGACGGCCACAACATCCGCGTCGTCGTGCCGAGAGGAGCCGCTCCGTCGCCACCCGGACCCCGGAAGACCTCCGCATCGTCGGCTTCGTCAGCCATCGAGTCGCGCCGCCACCGTCCTCGCCATCTCCGGTGAGACCCGCCGCCAGTTCCTGGTCAAAGCACTAGGAGTCGTCCGATCGAACATCCGCGGACAGGATTAGAAGACCTACGCGAAGAGGTACCTTCTAATCTGAGCGCTTAGATCTAGATCCAACGGCCACAACCAAATCACTTAACTACCCGAAGCCAGCCAATCAGTTTTTGCCACGTGTCTAGCCTATTTCTGGATTTTTATTCCGAATAGAATTAAATGGTAGTTTAGCAGAAAAGTCCCTGCCACTTTGAACCATCATAACTTTTTATCCACAAAGCCAAATTTGACAAACTTTATACCATTGGAAAGCCATTGACAAGTAGAATATTTTAGGACTGTCCATTTTCAAATTTGACTAGTTTAAATTTATTCAAATTTCAAATGGAAGATTTGAGTAAATTTGACCTAGGTTCAAATTTATAAATCTGAAAATTTCAAATAAATATTTTTGGAAACCTTAGGATCTGTTTGACAATGTTGCACTTTTAAAATTAATTTTTAGTAATGTCACTTCCATTTAAAAATCAGAAATCTTAATTGCGGTTTTTAACATAGTTTAAATTATATTAACCTTATTAATTTGTTTACTTTACAAAAATAAAACAAGTAATGTATTTTGACAAGAAGTATCAAAACTAAGCCTACTCAACCCCTTTTGAAATACAAACTTATAAAGATGTGTTTAAAACTTGTTGAAAACAATTTTATCTAATGATATGTTGTTATATAAATCAGAGACTCAATTTGTGTAATTTAGACATAACTTAATTCTATAAATCATGTTAATGAGAAACCTATTGCAAATGTCACTAAAAATAACTAGTCTTAGACAATCCAACACTAAACTTCATTAGATTTATATAATTCATAAACATGTGAAGTTGATTAAAATCTTGTGACCTTCTTAAATCGCCACCAAAGTTTGAAGATGGTGTTATTTCCTTTTGACAAAAGCATTGTGCAAATATTTTGAACGTGACCAAATATTACAATACTGAAACAATACTTCACCCTATTCAGATTGGAAATGTTCAAAATTGTTTTCATCATCCCTTGACCACAAATGCCAAACCCTAAGTCCTAGCACATTAATTCCTTTTGTAAATTGAATTATGTGATACGACTTGACCATAAAATAAATGAACTAAAACAATTATTGATGAACGTATAATTGTGATGTATGCTTTTATGTGTTATGTGCTTGTTTGAATTGTTCGTTTATTGTACTTCTCTTTCCTCGTATAGATTGAACGGAGTGAAACGTTATTCGTTGAAAAGAGTGTGAGAAACGACAACTTCCAAAAGGCAAGTGACACTCATAAACCACCTATTATTTTCACTATATGCATAGTACTGTTTTTCTGTAGTATGCATGTTAGGAGTTGTGTGTGGTTACTTTATTATGCTATGCTCCTATGTAGTGTTTAGCTATCCCCCACCCTGAGCTTAGTAGCAAGAACACTTAGTAGGATGCTTAGCCAAGCAATGAAAAATGTTTTGACTAGTTGGATAGTGAAAAATTAATGAAGTTAATTAATGAACTACCTGGGTGCTGGTTGGAGAACCATGGTGGGTGGCTACTCAGGGTGTCCATGTCTATGGTTCATGTCTTTGGTAATTACCCTTGGTGGAAGCACACAAATGTGGAAAGTCACCCAGGCTTAAAGAGATTGTAGATGCACCTTGTTTAGTAGCTTCTAGTGCAGCCACTTGTCAAATGGGCTTTGTCTTGACCATACATGTTGTGAGACCCCGATCCGTCGTGACCAGCAGATGTAGGGGAATGATAGGTTGGTTCGGGTCACGCGTTGTGACTCGGGGAATTACTTCGGAAAGGGGAATGATAGCCAGAGATCGGACGGAGAGGCCTCCTTCCCGCATCCGAGCAAGAGCAAGAGCAAGAGCCGGAGCCGAAGTCGAGGCTTCGAAAAAAACAAGCAGTTGCAGACTTACGACCCGGCCTTTGCCGGTATCCAGCAAGCCGGGCAGCGTAACTCGGCGCACGTAGAGAGCGCTCGCGGTGGTGGTGACCGGGGTGTAGAAAACAATAACCCGGCTAGCCGTGGTAATCCACCCCGGAATCCGCCACATGTTCAGGGGAACTCGCGAAGGGAGGCCGCCTCTGTCCCGCAGCAGGCTGTGATCCCGGTGCAAGACAGGCACAACGATGGGAACTCAAGGTTGCAGCAGCTCGGGTACCAGCCTAATGAAAATCCTTTGGGATCTCGGATAGGAACCAGGCAACTGGATCCGGCCGATGCCCGAATTCGGCTCGACCGGATCCACCAATCTGAGCTAGTGGAAGAGCAAGGACCCCCGGGACCTGCCTGCTTTGGACCCCGGATCATGCGGGAGCCGCCTGTCCAGAATTTTCAGCTCAACCGAGGTGCCAAAACCGATGACGGCAGCAAGAAGCCGGAGGACTGGTTGACCGACTATGTAACTGCAGTAAGCATAGCCGGTGGAAACAGACGCTGGGCGGTACGTTACATGCCGCAGATGTTGGAAGGACCTGCCAGGATCTGGTTGAACAACTTGAGAGCTGACAGCATAGACTGCTGGTTAGATTTCGAGGAGGCGTTCATCAGCAACTTCACCAGCACGTACAAAAGGCCAAACAGGCCTCAACAGCTCGCCATCTGTAGGCAAAGGAGCAACGAAACCGACCAGGAGTACCTTACCCGATGGAGCAACATTCGCAATTCTTGCGAAGGAGTGGTGGAGGCACAGGCCATCTCTTGGTTTGCGCAAGGATGCCGGCATGGCTCAATGCTTTGGCAGAAATTGCAAAGGAAGATGCCGGCGACCTTGGCACAGACCATGCGCATCGCCGATACCTACACGCTTGGAGATCCCATGCAACCCCTGGTGGATGTCGGTGACTCCAACAGGAGGAATGCGGGACCTCAGCGTTCGTGATCGAGCAGGAGCCATGATCGCCAGGATTTTGGCCAGAAGAGGAATCAGCCCGAGTACCACCATGCCGCACAGCATGTCGCAGCGGTGACCCGAGATCAGGAGGATGCCGGCAACAGTCAGCGTCAGAAGACAAGTGGCCCAGCTTGGGGTCAGAGCCAGGAAGTGCAGAAAACTTGGGTGGAACAGAAGAAGCCCCTGACGTATGAAGAGATGCTGAACAAGCCATGCTGCTACCACACCCTGGAGGCCAACAAGCCGGCGAACCACTCTACTCGGCAGTGCAGCTGGTATCAGCGCACGCTGCAGGAGGGCAGCTCGGGGGCTATTCGGCCGAGTGCTCCGGCATCTCGACCCAACATTCCGAGACCTCCTCCTCCGACGTCGGGAGCCAACGCGATCCGGATTAATCAGCCTCAGCGATGACCCCCACCTCAGCCGGTGAATGTGGTGCACACCCGGAACGACAATGGTGCAGGCCCCAGTAACCAAGCCGGATATCAGCAAGGCAGCTACCGGGAGGCACATCAGAGCTATGTGGTCTTCGTGACCGAGCCCACTGACCGGAAGAGTGTGCGGCAGCGTGCCCTGGAAGTGAACGCTGTGATTCCGGCGGTGCCCAAGTTCTTGCACTGGTCCGAGATGGAGATCACGTGGAGCCGGAAAGATCATCCCAGAGTTATGCCTAAGCCGGGGGCGTACGCCTTAGTGGTAGACCCAACCTTTGTCGGGCCAAGCCTCAACGTCCGCTTCAGTCGGGTTCTGATTGACAATGGCAGCGCCATTAACATCATGTACAAGGACACGATGCTGAAGCTGGGGGTGTCCATGTGAAGGGGATCGTGTGTAGAAAACAATAATTTTCCTAGCAACGATATCCTTAAACTAGCCAAGATCTATTCTATGCAGATATAGTAGTACGAACGGAGATCGGAATACGTACCCTTGTAGACCGAAAGCGGGGATTACGTTCCCGCACAAACGTTGTCGATGAAGACCGACGTAGCCGACCTCAAGGTCGTGTAGAGGAAGCAGGCCTCCGAGTACCGCTAGCGCAACACCTCGCAGGGAGTCGCACACGTACGGTGGAGACGACGCCTCCGAAGCTCCAGTCCAGGACGAGCAGCGGAAGACTTGGACCGGAACACCAGCAGCGCGGCAGCGGGCTATGGTGGAGGAGATCCCCGACTCCTCTTGCTCGGCGCGGCTCCAACTTGGGAACCACGAGATCGAGAGAGAAATCAGGAATTAATTGGTGAATTAAAAGGCTGGGGGTGCCCCTTCTTATATAGGCTCCCAAGGGGAGCCAACCTTGCCAGCCAGGCAATGTGGGACTAACCCCCCACAGCCTGGTTCGGCTTGGGAGGTGCGCCGGCCCCTTGGTGGGCCCCTTGTGGCCCACCTAGGCTGGCCCTCCTGGCCCCCACCGAATTCCCCTAGGGAATTTTCCCCTCTTGGGCCTTCTTTCGTCCGGAAGGCCCATTTAGGGAAATCTGCCTT
The DNA here is from genome assembly GCA_026929855.1 of Poa annua. Taxonomy (NCBI): domain Eukaryota; kingdom Viridiplantae; phylum Streptophyta; class Magnoliopsida; order Poales; family Poaceae; genus Poa; species Poa annua. The sequence goes on from CM049427.1 coordinate 16,917,070, forward strand.
AATAAATTCGAAAATAAATATATAAAATCATATTTGCATATTAATAACACTAATTAATATCAAACATAATATATATAATATTTCCTAGCTCCGAAAACTCTTTCGGCGCTGCCCGATCTCCATCGGACCTCTCCCGGGACGTTCCCGGTGATCTCCTTCCTTTCCGGTTGTCTTGTTGAAACCCCTTAAGTGTGTTACCCTAGCGGTTCGATATAATATCAGGTATGATCAAGACTCCTCAATGATCAACGACTAACTCGTAGGCCTGGACCCCCTGAATTAATCCCTGAGATATAACGAATGACTTTCATCTATCAAACCTGAACGTGAAGTCTTAGACCTTTTGCCATAGCGATACTTAGCACGTCCGAGCGTCGCTCCATAGATATCTCCATACCTAATCCCGACCTCGTTACCGACGACGCTATCTTCTACTCGTTCATGATCTCATGTCTCCGTGACCTAGTCACATGCTTGCAAGCTCATTAGACATGATCTCACCGAGTGGGCCCGAGAGTATCTATCCTGCTATGCGGACTGGCAAATCCCGCTCTTGACCCCTCGTCTGAACACTCCTTTCCAATACCCAAAAGTATCACCGTTATTGTCATACTAAATAAGATACGACGTTTGGTGCAATCAAAGTATCTTCGGGGAATATCAATAAGAGTTGATCTCACGGTCAAAGGTGTAACGACTACGTTCTCCAAATCTGGGTATGTCCATCACATCACTCTCCAGCGATATGACTCTCATTGCCGACCGGCTCCATGCCCCATGACCGGGAAACCTCGATCATCAATCGCGCAACGAAACTAGTCTTAGTAGAGGCTACTAGGGACCTGGTTGTTTACGTATCACACCCGCATTAATGTTTCCGCTTAATACGGTTCCAGCATGACACAAAAACCTATTATGAACAAACGAGATATGATAAAGAATACACTTTATTAATTGCCTCTAGGGCATATCTCCTTCAGTCTCCCACTTGCACTAGAGTACAATTTAATCTAGATTACAACTTGGTAAAAGCCTAACACCCATAGCTAACTGGTGTTGTTCATGCTTATCAAGCGGGAGAGGCTTCGTCAGCGGATCTTCCACATTCAGATCCGTATGCACTTTGCAAATTTTCAGATCGCCTCCTTGTACGTACTGACGTATCACGTGGAAGCGTCGGAGAATGTGTTTGGCGGTGGAGTGAGACCTTGGCTCCTTGGCGTTCGCAATGGCACCCGTATTGTCGCAGAAGAGGATCACGGGGTCTTGCACGCTCGGGAACACTCCAAGTTCGATGAAGAACTTCCTCAGCCACACAGCTTCATTCGCGGCCTCGCAGGCAGCAATGTACTCCGACTCCATTGTAGATTGTGCGACTCTGGGTTGCTTCCCACTCCAGCACACGGCGCCTCCATTCACCTTGAACACGTAACCTGTCTGTGACTTACAGTCATCGGGGTCTGAGCAGAAACTTGCATCTACGTAACCCGTTACGCCAAGTTCCTCATCGCAGCCACCATACACAAGGAACATTTCCTTTGTCTTATTGAGATACTTAAGAACGCTCTTAACAGCTACCCAATGCGGCATTCCAGGATTACTCCGGAACCGGCTTGTCAAACTTAGAGCTAATGCCACATCTGGTCTAGTACTCAACATTGCATACATGATCGATCCTATGGCTGAAGCATAAGGATGTTTCGTCATTTCGGCCTTACCCAGTTCCGTCACCGGACACTGCGCCTTACGCAATATCTTATTCTTGATAACCGGCAGAGAACCCTTCTTTGCCTTCTCCATATGAAAACGCTTCAATATTTTATCAAGATAAGTACTCTGACTTAGTGCTAATAGGCGTCTTGATCTATCACGGTAGATTTTTATGCCTAAAACATACGCAGCTTCTCCTAAGTCCTTCATGGAAAACTTACTGTTTAAATATTCCTTCACGCTATTCAGAAGTTCCACATCATTCCCTATTAGCAATATGTCGTCAACATACAGTGCTAAGAACACAACCGAGCTCCCACTCATTTTCTTGTAAATACAGGTCTCTTCCACATTCTGGATAAATCCAAAACCTTTGATTACCTCATCAAAGCGAAGATTCCAGCTCCGAGATGCCTGCTTCAATCCATAGATGGATCGCTGAAGCTTGCACACCTTGTTAGCACTTCCTGGATCGACAAAACCTTCCGGCTGTACCATGTACAACTCTTCCTCAATGTTTCCATTCAGGAAGGCCGTTTTGACGTCCATCTGCCAGATTTCATAATCATAGTAGGCAGCTACCGCTAACAAAATCCGAATAGACTTAAGCATCGCTACCGGTGAAAAAGTTTCATCGTAGTCAATTCCATGAACTTGTCGGAAACCTTTTGCGACAAGCCGAGTTTTATAGACGGTCACATTACCATCAGCATCAGTCTTCTTCTTAAAGATCCACTTATTCTCGACGGCCTTGCGCCCTTCGGGAATATCCACCAAAGTCCACACTTTGTTATCATACATGGATCCTATTTCGGATTTCATGGCTTCAAGCCATTTCTCGGACTCTAGACTCTCCATCGCCTCCTTGTAGTTCGTAGGTTCGTCTTGCTCGACTAGCATGACGGTGCAAACCATATTGCCATACCATTCTGGTGCGATTCGAGATCTACCAGACCTACGAGGTAGAACATTTTCCTCGACAGTTTCTCCCACTCCTTCCACGGAGGATGTTTCCGGAATTGCTTCCGTTGCGCCACTCGGAATCTCGAGTTCAGGATCAACGATTTCATCGAGGTCTACCTTCCTCCCACTTACTCCTTTCGCGAGAAACTCCTTCTCTAGAAAGGCACCGGTCTCCGCGACAAAAGTTTTGCCCTCAGCTTGGTTGTAGAAGGTGTACCCAACGGTTTCCCGCGGATATCCTACAAAGACGACTTTCTCCGACTTCGGTTCGAGTTTGTCGGGCTGTAGTTTCTTAACGTACGCCTCACAACCCCAAACCTTCAGAAACGATAACTTAGGCTTGTGGCCATACCATGATTCATACGGTGTCGTTTCAACGGACTTGGACGGAGCCCTATTTAAAATGAATGCGGCTGTTTCTAACGCATAACCCCAGAAGGACACTGGCAGATCGGTAAGAGACATCATAGATCGGACACTATCCAGTAGAGTACGATTACGTCGCTCGGACACACCGTTACGCTGCGGAGTTCCGGCGGGCGTAAGTTGGGGCACTATGCCACAACTCTTCAGATGTGTGCCAAACTCAAAACTCAAGTACTCTCCACCGCGATCGGACCGGAGATGCTTGATTTTTCTATTAAGCTGATTCTCAACTTCACTCTGGAATTCTTTGAACTTTTCAAACGTTTCAGACTTGTGTTTCATCAAATAGATATAACCGTATCTACTCAAGTCATTAGTGAAGGTGACGAAGTAACGATAACCATTGCGTGTCGAAACGCTCATTGGTCCACATACGTCTGTATGTATGATCCCCAACAAATCCGACGCCCGTTCAACGAAACCTTTGAACGGTGTCCTGGTCATTTTGCCCATGAGGCATGGTTCACATGTATCGAGGGATCCGAAATCCAACGAGTCCAAGAGTCCATCGGAGTGGAGTCGCTTCATGCGCTTTATACCAATATGACCAAGACGGCAATGCCACAAAAACATGGCGGTATCGTCACTACACTTAATTCGTTTGGCCTCTATGTTATGGATGTGAGTACTACGATCGAGATTCAACAAGAATAAACCGTTATTCTCGGGAGCATCAACATAAAAGATATCATTCATATAAATAGCACAATTGCTTGACACTGATTTAAATGAATAACCGTCTTGTAACAGGCAAGACCCACTTATAATGTTTACACTCAAGGATGGCACAAAATAACATTTATTTAAAACCAAAACTAATCCCGATGGTAGATGCAGAGGGAGCGTGCCGACAACCACCACGTCGACTCTCGATCCGTTGCCGACGCGCATCGTCACCTCATCCTTCGCCAGCCGCCTTCTATTCCGTAACTCCTCCTGAGAGTTACATATATGAGCAACAGAACCAGTATCAAATACCCACGTATTGCTCCGGGCGGATGTAAGGTACACATCTATAACATGTATATCAAATATACCTTTCTCTTTGTCGATCGTCTTGCCAGACTTCCTATCCTCCAGATACTTGGGGCAGTTGCGCTCAGGTGATCCGATGGTCACCACCATCTTCTGCAGCTTGATTTCTAATTCGGCCACTTCGAGCATCTTCAGGATTTCCGACAGGGGTTTTGACGTCCCTTTCATGCCGTAGTCCACTATGGCGTTCTTATAGCTAGGGGGCAGAGAAATCAGAGCCCTATCAATAACCAACTCCTCTGGGATCACACTTCCCAGATCGCTCAGAAGTCGAGCGCAGCCAAACAACTTGGCCAAGTGCTCACTGATATTGCCGTTCTGTTCCATCTGGGCTGAGAAGAAAAGCACAGTTGCCTCGTACGTCTCAGCCTTGAATTGTCGTGCAAAACAAACCATGAGTTCAGTGATTATATCATAATCACCCTTGTTCATGAAACGGTTTTGCAGGTCAGCCTCCATGACAAAGAGCATGCCACTCTGGACACAAGAAGAAATCTCCGCCTTTACCCCACGGACAATCCTTTCGATTTCCGGGGCGGTGCTAGGAAGATCACCTAAGGGGGTATCAAGGATGTAGGCCACCTTGTGGGTTTCAAGGATGGACTTCAGACCGCGGAACCAGGATACGAAGTTAGACCCATCGGTCTTAAGCTTCTCTTTCTCAATGAACAGGTTCAGGTTAAAGGAGGGGTGAGACATCTACAATGCAATTTGCAACAACATAAGACTTTGTTCATAATAATTTTGAGTTATAGTATTTTAGAAAATAACTAACATAACTCCCACTCAAACGAACATCCCTCCTGGTCGTTTAAGCGATTACACGACCCCCCGTCCATTGCACCACCCCTCATCATCAAAGCCGGCGGCACAACTTCAGGAGTAGACAAAATCGTCCGCCACACCAATTTTGTGACTCGTGCTCGACCTTTCGGTCTTCCTGTTCCGAGGCCATACCTCTGAGTATGCTAGGCTCGCCACCAAAGACCTCCACGCTGACGCTTGTGCAACATGGCTTACACCCACCGTATGCGAACGAAGATATGTATGACACCCGATCATCACGGCCTGCCTCATAACGTAGAACTTTATTGGTGGTGCGCGTTGGAGGGAGAACACTAGTGGTATTTTGAAGGGATCATCTTATTCAACTACCGCCGTGTAACACACAATCACACAAAATAAGATGCACACAAAACATCAAATGTAATGCAATGTGATATAGTCCATCGCGCCATGGTCTTCTTGGCGCCCGCAGTTTACAAACAATTTAATAAACCTACCTTGACCATATCACATAGCCCCTGCAAAATAAAGTTAGACGCTTCTACTTTATCTTTTGCATATTTTACGTGGCTTGGGGCTTTCGTAAATAGAACCGCTTCATACCTACGAATCTTATGACCACATAAACGATCCAATAATTGCATGTTTAAGCATCCCTTTCGGGCCCTCCATTGAAAATGCGAAGACCAACTAAAGAGAGAGAAACTGTCACCCGCCAGCCACATATACGGTACAAGCTGTATGTCAGTAGTGGAACCAGTCTCGCGTAAGCGTACGCGTAAAGTCGGTCCGGGCCGCTTCATCAACTCAATGCCGCTGGAATACACAAGTGCACGCTAGAGGGTAGCAAATAACAGGAACGGTGCCCCCGTGCAGAGCACGGGTTCTAACAGCGTACAGCTATATCTTACGATAGATCGGCTCTGATACCACTGAAGGGGATCGTGTGCAGAAAACAATAATTTTCCTAGCAACGATATCCTTAAACTAGCCAAGATCTATTCTATGCAGATATAGTAGTACGAACGGAGATCGGAATACGTACCCTTGTAGACCGAAAGCGGGGATTACGTTCCCGCACAAACGTTGTCGATGAAGACCGACGTAGCCGACCTCAAGGTCGTGTAGAGGAAGCAGGCCTCCGAGTACCACTAGCACAGCACCTCGCAGGGAGTCGCACACGTACGGTGGAGACGACGCCTCCGAAGCTCCAGTCCAGGACGAGCAGCGGAAGACTTGGACCGGAACACCAGCAGCGCGGCAGCGGGCTATGGTGGAGGAGATCCCCGACTCCTCTTGCTCGGCGCGGCTCCAACTTGGGAACCACGAGATCGAGAGAGAAATCAGGAATTAATTGGTGAATTAAAAGGCTGGGGGTGCCCCTTCTTATGTAGGCTCCCAAGGGGAGCCAACCTTGCCAGCCAGGCAATGTGGGACTAACCCCCCACAGCCTGGTTCGGCTTGGGAGGTGCGCCGGCCCCTTGGTGGGCCCCTTGTGGCCCACCTAGGCTGGCCCTCCTGGCCCCCACCGAATTCCCCTAGGGAATTTTCCCCTCTTGGGCCTTCTTTCGTCCGGAAGGCCCATTTAGGGAAATCTGCCTTAATAAATTCGAAAATAAATATATAAAATCATATTTGCATATTAATAACACTAATTAATATCAAACATAATATATATAATATTTCCTAGCTCCGAAAACTCTTTCGGCGCTGCCCGATCTCCATCGGACCTCTCCCGGGACGTTCCCGGTGATCTCCTTCCTTTCCGGTTGTCTTTTTGAAACCCCTTAAGTGTGTTACCCTAGCGGTTCGATATAATATCAGGTATGATCAAGACTCCTCAATGATCAACGACTAACTCGTAGGCCTGGACCCCCTGAATTAATCCCTGAGATATAACGAATGACTTTCATCTATCAAACCTGAACGTGAAGTCTTAGACCTTTTGCCATAGCGATACTTAGCACGTCCGAGCGTCGCTCCATAGATATCTCCATACCTAATCCCGACCTCGTTACCGACGACGCTATCTTCTACTCGTTCATGATCTCATGTCTCCGTGACCTAGTCACATGCTTGCAAGCTCATTAGACATGATCTCACCGAGTGGGCCCGAGAGTATCTATCCTGCTATGCGGACTGGCAAATCCCGCTCTTGACCCCTCGTCTGAACACTCCTTTCCAATACCCAAAAGTATCACCGTTATTGTCATACTAAATAAGATACGACGTTTGGTGCAATCAAAGTATCTTCGGGGAATATCAATAAGAGTTGATCTCACGGTCAAAGGTGTAACGACTACGTTCTCCAAATCTGGGTATGTCCATCACATCACTCTCCAGCGATATGACTCTCATTGCCGACCGGCGCCATGCCCCATGACCGGGAAATCTCGATCATCAATCGCGCAACGAAACTAGTCTTAGTAGAGGCTACTAGGGACCTGGTTGTTTACGTATCACACCCGCATTAATGTTTCCGCTTAATACGGTTCCAGCATGACACAAAAACCTATTATGAACAAACGAGATATGATAAAGAATACACTTTATTAATTGCCTCTAGGGCATATCTCCTTCACCATGAACACCTTGCTACCTACCGAGAGGACCTTCCATGGCATTGTGCCCAGAGTCTCTTGCTCACCCATGGGTAAAATCTGGGTTGAGGTGCTATTCGGAACCCGGGAGAACTGCCGAACCGAGAGCTTGGAATTCGAGGTCGTGGACCTCGAAAGCCCGTATCACGCACTGATCGGCAGGCCGGCCCTGGCCAAGTTCATGATCTCAACTCACATGGGCTACCTGAAGATGTAGATGCCGGGTCCTAACGGCATAATCACTATCTCGGGAGACCACAAGCGCTCCATGGAGTGTGCTTCGGCCGGCTCGTGCTTAGCCGAGTCCCTGGTGATAACTGAAGAAAAGAAGAGGATCAAGCAGGTGGTGGCGCTGGCCAAGACCTCCCAACTCGGAATGCCCGGGATGGTGAACCCGGAGCAGGGTGCATCATTCCAGCCACCTAAGGAGACGAAGAAGGTGGGGGTGGACCCCAAAAACCCGGAGCGCCAAGTTATCATTGGCAGCAACCTGGACAGCAAATAGGAAGGCGAGCTCGTCGACTTCCTCCGTGAGAATCGGGATGCTTTTGCGTGGTCGAGTGACGATCTGCAAGGTGTTCCGAGGGAGTTGGCTGAGCACTCTCTGTTTGTTAGGCCGGATGCGAAGCCGGTGAAGCAACCGACTAGGCGCCTCTCGGATGAAAGAAGAGCTGCCGTCATGGAGCATATGGCTATACTGCTGGCTGCCGGATTCATAATGGAAGTACTACACCCGGATTGGATATCGAATCCGGTCCTGGTAGAGAAGAAGAAAGACGATCCCCTCCTGCTTAAGGTGTGGCGCATGTGCATCGACTTCATCAACCTCAACAAGGCATGCCCGAAGGACCCCTTTCCACTTCCCCGGATAGATCAAGTGATCGATTCCACTGCCGGGAGTGAGCTTTTAACTTTTTTAGATGCCTATTCTGGTTTTCACCAGATACCTTTGAATCTGGATGATCAATTGAAAACTGCTTTTATTACCCCATATGGGGCTTATTGCTATCGTGTCATGACTTTCGGTCTGAGAAATGCTGGTGCTACGTACCAGAGGTGCATGCAGAAATGTTTGCATGACCAGATAGGCCGCAATGCCGAGGTCTATGTCGATGACATAGTCATAAAAACAAAAGAAAAAGCCTCATTGATCGATGATCTGAGGGAAACATTTAAGAACTTAAGAAGATTCCGGATGAAGTTGAATCCGGATAAGTGCACATTCGGTGTTCCGGCAGGAAAGTTACTCGGTTTCCTCATCTCAAGCCGGGGAATTGAGGTCAACCCGGGTAAAATACGTGCTATCGAGAGCATGAAATTACCCGTACGTCTCAAGGATGTGCAGAACTTCACTGGTTGTCTTGCATCCCTAAGTCGGTTTGTGAGCCGACTTGGAGAGAAGGCCTTGCCCCTATACCAGTTGATGAAGAAGAGAAAAATATTTGTTTGGACCCCGCAGGCCGACGCGGCGTTCAACGATTTGAAGAAAATGTTTTCAACAGCACCCGCGTTGGCGTCCCCGTTGCCCAAGGAACCCATGCTGTTGTATATTGCTGCCACCAACCGGGTAGTTAGCGTAGCCATTGTGGTAGAGAGGGAAGAAGGGGGCAAACTGATACAGAGACCGGTGTATTACCTCAGTGAGGTGATCTCGGAATCCAAGCAGAACTACCCGCACTACCAGAAGATGGCGTATGGAGTGTACATGGCAGTGACCAAGCTCAAGCACTACTTTCAAGAGCACCCAATCACAGTGGTGTGCGAGGCTCCTCTCGCCGAGATCATCGGTTGCAAGGATGCTAGCGGACGGGTTGCCAAATGGGCCATCCAGTTGTCTCCGTATGCTCTGGCATACGAGAGACAAGACGCCATCAAGTCGCAGGCGCTGCCGGACTTTTTGGTAGACTGGGCCGAGATGCAGTATGAACCTCCGATGCCGGATTACAATTTCTGGAGGATGCATTTTGATGGCTCCAAGGCCAAGATCGGGTTGGGTGCCAGAGTGGTTCTCACCTCACCAAAACAAGATGTGCTGAAGTATGTCTTGCAAATTCATTTCCGGGCATCTAACAATGTCGCTGAGTACGAGGCCTTGGTTCATGGACTGAATGTCGCCAAGGAGATCGGCATCCGCCGGATAGAGTGTTTCGGCGATTCCGATCTCGTGGTGCAGCAGGTGTCGGGGAATTGGGATGCACTAGATGCCAACATGGCCTTGTATCGGTTTCATGTGCAGAAAATATCCGGATTTTTCGAAGGATGCGAGTTCAAGCACATACCCAGAGGAGAGAACGAGGCAGCAGATGTGTTGTCCAAACTAGGATCATCTCGGGATGCCATCCCACCCGGGATCGCTCTTGAGCATTTGAGGAAGCCATCTATTCAGCCATCACCCGAGTTGGATTCTATCTTCATCCCCAAGGAGCCTGGTTCGGAAGCTGTACCCATGGAAATGGAAGTCGGGAGCATCGCGTCGAACCCGGGGACTGCATCACAGTGCTTGTCGGGGGGCTGCCCCCCGGGTAGGGGCAGATCCCGGAATATCTCAGCAGTATGCCAACAGTTCTTGACCTTTGGCGAGAGCAAGGGACACCCCCTGGTGTGCTGAAAGGGGCAGCTTGACCCTTGAGCGTCGGAAGAGTGCAAAGTGCCACCTGGCAGGCGCAAGGGTCAGCTCTAACAGCTATAAATAGACACCCCGAGCCTTCACAAGGACAGCAAAAGCATAAGCGGATGGTTCTTCTAAGAACTAGCTTCTCGAAGATGTCTTTGCTGGTAGGCCAAGTCATCTTCGGGAGGCTAGGCCTAGAGATGCGCATCCACAGACGAGTTCGGACACCACCGGAAAGGATCTCGGATCTCGGGCTCTCGGAGGAGACTACCAGAAGGAGGTGTATTCGGTTTTACCGGATAGATGGTCCGGGTAAGTGCTAACCGGAGTATCTATCTCGGTCTTGATCTTATGTAGGAGAGGCTCACGGGGACAGGCGAGGAGGTAGCCGGTATGAGGGATCCCAGTAGGCCGTCAACGGTCTGTAGCAGGCTTTCCCGCCTGATGCGGGAGGAAGTACCTTTCCGTCTGACACAGAAGCATGGTCACCTCCCGCCTGACACGGAAGCATGGTCACCTCCCGCCTGACACGGGAGCGCGTCAGTCGGTACGACAATGGTACGACAAGACCTGACATGCCTAGCCCGGCAATCCGGAAAAGGCTATCCGGGATGGGCAAAGACATGTCCTGTCTCTGACAGGGAGACAATGATGATCCAGGACGGCGCCTGCTGTCCTTGCCGACATGATGACGAAGGGGCTACGCCGGATAGCGCGGCGACTAGGTCGCATTAGCCGGTGACGACATGCCGACTAGACCTGTCCGGTGGGGCCGAGCCGGTTTAGGGTTTCCGGCCCTCCTGGCCGAAACCCTATAAAAGGAACCATAACTGCTTCTGTGAGAGAAGGACCAACTTGGGAGACAAAGCAGTAGTGGCATTTACTCCTAGAGCTTTTACTTCTTCATACCTTGAGTTCATCTAGTTCTTCGTGTTCCTCACTTTGAGAGATCTAAGAGCAAGTTGTATCCCTTGTACCAAAGTTATATAGAGAGGAAAGGCAGGAGTAGGGGTGTTACCTCCTCACGAGGGCCCTGAACCTGGGTATATCGTGTGTGTGTTGTGTACCTTCGTGCATTTGTTCTTATTTGTTAGATCTCCCCTATATCGTATTGCTGTTGTTTCTAGTTCTTGGGAGATCTCGGTTATACCGGGATCCTCCTCGTGTGGGCTATTTAGCTCGCTATCCCTCCCCGGATCCACCAACGTCCATCGGCCCCACACTTTAGCCATCCTATGGCATCTGCCGTGACACCACCACGACAGTTGGCGCCCACCGTGGGGCGGACAGAGGCGTTGGCTGGTGTACACATCCGGACGGGCTCCCCCGTTCATTTCGACATTCGGGTTCTCTCTGGCCTGGTTGTAAGGCTAGGGGAGATGGACTTCGTCAGCGACAACGCAGGATGCTTCCGGAACAGACCCTTTCCGGTGAACGGATGTCTCATTGACTTTGGTGTTTTCACCACCTACGTCGCCACCGAAGTTATCTGTAGCTACCCGGACGTGGTCCTGGAAGCTGAGGACCCTCCCATGCTCTGCGCTGCTCGGGGTCTGCGTGCCGGTGGCCCCCCGAGTTCCGTCGCGGTGATGATGGTCGGGGCAACCGAGGAGGAGTACCAGGACGCTGACGGCGATACCGGGAGCGGCCACATCCGTTTGGCCAAACCTCCTCAGGAAAGAGGTGCGGCCCGAGATGGCGATCCGCAGCCCTCACAGCCACGGCGTCGTCCGGATCCCCTCTCGGGCCTGGTGGCCAAGTTGGCTGTACCTGTGGCTGCTGAAGCGGATACCCAGGCCACTTCGGCTGAGTTGGAGGAGCAGCGGAGGTTGCTACTCGCTGAAGCACAGGAAATCGCCGAGATCCGTCGCGAACTCAATGCCAGTCTCCGGGAGTACAATGCAGCTCACGGATTCCTTAAGATAGACTCCCGGGACAAGCGCATCGCAGATCTACGCAAGAAAGGAAGAATGGTGAATGACGAGCTGGCAGGTGGAGCCACCACCAGTCACACGGGAAGCCGGATTTCAGCGGGGAAGCCGGTGTACAGCTCACCGGCGAAAACTCTTAGGGTTGCCGAAGCCGCCATGGCCGAATTGGTAGGGTTATCCGGTGAGGCCCTACGCAAACCACATGAGCGAGTGAACGAGTTGGTGATCGAGGCCAACCGTCAGAATCAGGCCTTCAAGAAGAAGAACCCCGGGGCAGGATCCCAGGTGCACTCAGCTAGACCCAATAGCCAGAAATCGGACGGAGAGGCCTCTTCCCCGCATCCGAGCAAAAGCAAGAGCAAGAGCCGGAGCCGGAGTTGAGGTTCCGGGAAGAATAAGCAGCTACAGACCTACGATCCGGCCTTCGCCGGTATCCAGCAAGCCGGGCAGCGTAACTCGGGGCAGGCGGGAAGTACCCGTAAGGATGGTAACCTGGGTGTAGGAAACAATAACCCGGTCGGCCGTGGTAATCCACCCCAGAACCCTCCTCATGTTCAGGGAAACCAACAAAGGGAGGTCGCCTCTGTTCCACAGCAGGTTGTGATCCCGGCGCAGAACAGGCTCAACGATGGTAACTCGAGACTGCAGCAGCTCGGATATCAGCCAGACGAGAACCCTTTGGGATCTCGGATAGGAACCAGACAGCTGAATCCGGCAGATGCCAGATTCCGGCTCGACCGGATTCACCAATCCGAGCTAGTGGAAGAGCAAGGGCCTTCGGGACCTGCCTGCTTTGGACCCCGGATCATGCGGGAACCACCTGTTCGCAATTTTCAGCTCAACAGGGGTGCCAAGACCTATGACGGCAGCAAGAAGCCGGAGGACTGGTTAACCGACTATGTAACTGCAGTAAGCATAGCCGGTGGAAACAGACGATGGGCGGTACGATACGTACCGCAGATGTTGGAAGGACCTGCCCGGATCTGGTTGAACAACCTGAGAACTGGCAGCATAGACTGCTGGTTAGACTTTGAGGAGGCATTCATCAGCAACTTCACCAGCACGTACAAAAGGCCAAACAGGCCTCAGCAACTCGCCATCTGTAGGCAAAGGAGTAACGAGACTGACCGGGAGTATCTCACCCGGTGGAGCAATATTCGCAATTCTTGCGAAGGAGTGGTAGAGGCACAGGCCATCTCCTGGTTTGCACAAGGATGCCGGCATGGATCAATGTTGTGGCAGAAGTTGCAAAGAAAGATGTCGGCGACCTTGGCAGAGAGCATGCGCATCGCCGATACCTACACGCTTGGAGATCCCATGCAACCCCTGGTGGATGTCGGTGACTCCAACAGGAGGAATGCGGGACCTCAGCGTTCGGGACCGAGCAGGAGACATGATCGCCAGGATTTTGGCCAGAAAAGGAATTACCCCAAGTACCACCATGCCGCACAGCACGTCGTAGCAGTGACCCGGGAGCAAGAGGATGCCGGCAACAGCCAGCATCAGAAGACAAGTGGCCCGGCTTGGGGTCAAAGTCAGGAGGTGCAAAAGACCTGGGTGGAACAAAAGAAGCCCCTGACATATGAGGAGATGCTGAACAAGCCATGCCGCTACCATACTCTGGAGGCCAACAAGCCCGCAAACCACTCTACTCGGCAGTGCAGCTGGTATCAGCGCACATTGCAGGAAGGCAGCTCGGGAGCTGTTCGGCTGAGTGCTCCGGCGTCTCGGCCCAACATTCCGAGACCCCCTCCTCCGACATCGGGGGCCAACGCGATCCGGATCAATCAGCCTAAGCGAGGACCCCCACCTCGGCCAGTAAATATGGTGCACACCCGGAACAACAACGGTGCAGGCCCCAGTAACCAAGCCGGACAGCAGCAGGGCAACTACCGGGAGGCACATCAAAGCTATGTGGTCTTCGTGACCGAACCTACTGACCGGAGAAGTGTGCGGCAGCGTGCCCTGGAGGTGAATGTCGTGATCCCAGCGGTGCCCAAGTTCTTGCACTGGTCCGAGAAGGAGATCACATGGAACCGGAAGGATCATCCCAAGGTTATGCCTAAGACAGGGGCGTACACCTTAGTGGTGGACCCAACCTTTGTCGGACCAAACCTCAATGTCCGATTCAGCCGAGTTCTGATCGACAATGGCAGTGCCATTAACATCATGTATAAGGACACGATGCTGAAGCTGGGGGTGTCCATGAACACCTTATTGCCTACCGAGACGACCTTCCACGGCATCGTGCCCGGAGTCTCTTGCTCACCCATGGGAAAAATCTGGGTTGAGGTGCTGTTCGGAACCCGGGAGAACTGCCGGACCGAGAGCTTGGAGTTCGAGGTCGTGGATCTCGAGAGCCCGTATCACGCGTTGATCGGCAGGCCAGCCTTAGCCAAGTTCATGACCTCAACTCACATGGGCTACCTGAAGATGAAGATGCCGGGACCTAACGACGTAATCACCATCTCGGGAGACCACATGCGCTCCATGGAATGTGCCTCGGCGGGGTCATGCTTAGCTGAGTCCCTGGTGATCGCAGAAGAAAAGAAGAGGATCCAGCAGGTGGTGGCAATGGCCAAGACCTCCCAACTCGGAATGCCCGGGATGGTGAACCCGGAGCAGGGTGCGTCATTTCAGCCCCCCAAAGAGACCAAGAAGGTGGGTGTGGACCCCAGCGACCCGGAGTGCCAAGTTACCATTGGCAGCAATCTGGACAGCAAATAGGAAGGCGAGCTCGTCGACTTCCTCCGTGAGAATCGGGATGCTTTTGCATGGTCGAGTGACGATCTGCAAGGTGTCCCGAGGGAGTTGGCTGAGCACTCTCTGTTTGTTAGACCGGATGCGAAGCCGGTGAAGCAACCAACTAGGCGTCTCTCGGATGAAAGAAGAGCCGCCGTCATGGAGCATCTGGCTATACTGCTGGCTGCGGGATTCATAATGGAAGTGCTGCACCCGGATTGGATATCGAATCCGGTCTTGGTAGAGAAGAAGAAGGATGATCCCCTCCTGCTTAAGGTGTGGCGCATGTGCATCGACTTCACCAATCTCAACAAAGCATGCCCGAAGGACCCCTTTCCACTGCCCCGGATAGATCAAGTGATAGATTCCACTGCCGGGAGTGAGCTTTTGACATTTTTAGATGCATATTCTGGTTTTCACCAGATACCTTTGAATCCGGATGATCAATTGAAAACTGCTTTTATTACCCCTTATGGGGCTTATTGCTATCGTGTCATGACTTTCGGTTTGAGGAATGCTGGTGCTACATACCAGAGGTGCATGCAGAAATGTTTGCATGACCAGATAGGCCGGAATGCCGAGGTCTATGTCGATGACATAGTCATAAAGACAAAAGAAAAAGCCTCACTAATAGATGATCTGAGGGAAACATTTAAGAACTTAAGAAGATTCCGGATGAAATTAAACCCGGATAAGTGCACATTTGGTGTTCCGGCGGGGAAATTACTCGGTTTCCTCATCTCGAGCCGGGGAATCGAGGTCAACCCGGGTAAAATTCGTGCTATCGAGAGCATGAAATTGCCCGTGCGTCTCAAAGATGTACAGAAGTTCACTGGTTGTCTTGCATCCCTAAGTCGGTTTGGGAGTCGACTTGGGGAGAAGGCCTTGCCCTTGTACCAATTGATGAAGAAAAGCAAAACATTTGTTTGGACCCCGCAGGCTGACGCGGCGTTCAACGATTTGAAAAGGATGCTCTCACCAGCACCCGTGTTGGCATCCCCATTACCCAAGGAACCTATGCTACTGTATATTGCTGCAACCAACCGAGTAGACAGTGTGGCAATGGTGGTAGAAAGGGAAGAAGGGGGCAAGCTGATACAAATGCCGGTGTATTACCTCAGCGAGGTGATCTCGGAATCCAAGCAGAACTACCCGCACTACCAGAAAATGGCGTATGGGGTGTACATGGCAGTAACCAAGCTCAAGCACTACTTTCAGGAACACCCGATCACAGTGGTATGCGAAGCTCCTCTGGCCGAGATCATCGGTTGCAAGGACGCTAGCGGCCGGGTAGCCAAATGGGCCATCCAGTTGTCTCCATACGCTCCGGCGTATGAGAGACGAGATGCCATCAAGTCGCAGGCGCTGCCGGACTTTTTGGTAGACTGGGCCGAGATGCAGTATGAACCTCCGATGCCGGATTACAATTTCTAGAGGATGCATTTCGATGGCTCAAAGGCTAAGATCGGATTAGGTGCCGGAGTGGTCCTTACTTCCCCGAAACAGGATGTACTGAAGTATGTTCTGCAAATCCATTTTCGGGCATCTAACAATGTCGCAGAATATGAGGCCTTGGTTCATGGACTGAACGTCGCCAAGGAGATCGGCATCCGCCGGATAGAGTGTTTCGGTGACTCCGACCTCGTAGTGCAACAGGTGTCGGGGAATTGGGATGCCCTTGATGCAAACATGGCCTTATACAGGTTTCATGTGCATAAAATATCCGGATTTTTCGAAGGATGCGAGTTCAAGCACATACCCAGAGGAGAAAACGAGGCAGCGGACGTCTTGTCCAAGCTAGGGTCATCTCGGGATTCCATCCCACCCGGGATAGCTCTGGAACATTTGAGGAAGCCATCTATTCAACCCTCACCCGAGTCGGATTCTATCTTCATCCCCAAGGAGCCTGGTGCAGATGCCGTACCCATGGAAGTAGATGTCGGAAGCATCACATCGAACCCGGGGACTGTATCACAGTTCTCAGAGAGGCAAAGAAAGATGATGATGGAGGTGATGTCGGCAGAGCCAATGGACATAGACGCTCCCGTGTTCCCGGTTCAACCTGTCCCGGGATGGGCACAGCCCAGTATGGCTTACGTCTTGGAAGGAACTCTACCGGAGAATGAAGTGGAAGCCCGGCAGATAATGCGAAGGTCAAAAGCATACACCGTCATCAATCAAGAGTTGTACAAGAGGAGTGTCACTGAGTACTCCAGAGGTGTGTAGAACCGGCAGAAGGACAAGAGATGCTCCTGGAAATACATCAGGGGGAGTGTGGACATCATGCATCATCCCGGGCCCTGGTGGCGAAAGTGTTCCGGCATGGGTTCTACTGGCCCACTGCATTACAGCAAGCAGAAGATATTATCCGGAAGTGTGGAGGATGCCAGAGGTTTGCTCACCGAATACATATGTCGGCGTCAGCACTGAAGACAATCCCTATCACTTGGCCATTCGCAGTATGGTGTTTAGATATGGTCGGGCAGTTCAAGCCGGCAAGAGGCAATATGACACATATACTGGTTATGGTGGACAAATTCACCAAGTGGATAGAGGTCAAGCCAATCCGGAAGTGTGATGGACACACCGCTGTGCAATTCCTGAAAGACATCATCTTGAGATACGGATACCCGCACAGTATTATCACGGATAATGGCACCAATTTTGCTGTGGGGGAATTCGCTCGATTTTGTGCTGAGAAGGGAATCCGGCTGGATGTAGCATCAGTTGCACACCCGGAAGCGAACGGGCAAGTCGAAAGAGCAAATGCATTGGTCTTGGCCGGCATCAAAGCTCGGTTGATCGAGCCACTGTTGAGAACTCCAGGATGCTGGATAGAGGAGTTACCAGCGGTTTTGTGGGGTCTCCGGACTACACCGAATAGATCTACCGGGTACACGCCATTTTTTATGGTATACGGTGCCGAGGCAGTACTCCCGACCGACATACAGTATGATTCCCCAAGAGTGACAATGTTCACTGAGACCGAAGCAAGGGAGGCTCGGGAAAATGATGTTGATTTACTTGAGGAGGCAAGAGAATTGGCACTTTCTCGCTCTGCGATTTACCAGCAAAACCTCCGCCGATATCATAGCCGGAAGGTGCACCCGAGAGTGTTCCGAGAAGGAGATCTCGTGCTAAGGCTCATCCAACGCACAGCCGGAATGCATAAGTTGTCACCTCCATGGGAGGGACCTTTTGTGATAAGCAGGGCATTGCACAATGATTCTTATTACCTTGTAGATGCACAGGAGGCTAGGAAAGGTGTAATGGACAAATCCGGAGAGGAAACCAAACGTCCATGGAATGTAGCTCTGCTTCGACCCTTTTACTCATAAAGGGCTCAGTGTATGATGTACTTAAATTTTTATGTATTAATGAAAGTAAGGCACCCCGGGAGGAACCCGGGGACTGCCTTGTTGTGTGCCCATTTACTTTGTCCAGTGTATTTATTATTCATTACCGGCATCTCGGGAAGGAACCCGGGGACTGCCGAGTACCTCTTATTTTGTGTTATTTGTATGCCGGGAAAGTTCCGAGTTCGATTCTCAAAGTCAGAGTAATGTATGTCATGTGAAATCATCTTGTGACTCGACTGACGCACGCCGAAATGGTAGTCAAGAGCAAAGAGAATCAAATGTGGGGAACACGAAAATAGGTCTCGGGGACTCGGAGCAGGAACTTATCCGGCATACCTGTTTTTTGCTAACCCAGTTATTTTTTATGTCGGGAATTCGGTTAGCCAGAACTCGGATTGTTTTAAGTAATGTATGCCGTATGTGGAGTTTTGTGACTCGACTGTCGAACGCCGAAATGGTAGACAAGAGCAGAAATTATCTAAGTACGGTAAACATGAAAAGCAACTCGGGGACTCGTAACAGAATAAATTGACATAACTTGTTCGGATAGATAACTAGGAACGGAGCTTAAATGTTAAAATAGTGTATGATACATCTTGCACCCGGCATCCCGGGGATTTAACAGTTCTACTCTTAAGATTTTTTCTAAACGGTAGGGGAAGCCGGCTTCTCGGCGGAGACATCAGCAGGAGCAGCAATCCCGGTGGCAGCAGCGGGAGCAGCGATCTCGGGAGCAGCAGCAGGAGCAGCATCGGCTTCAGTTCCGGTGGCGGTACTCGGGGCATCGGGACGCACCTCGGCCTGGGAGGCCTCGAGTCTCGGCGAAGTTGTAGCATCCCGGGGAACCACGGTCTCGGGCGCAGCACCAGAGGCAGCATCATCTTCTTCCGGGATATCATCATCAGCGTCGCCGGTCGCGCCAGTTTCTTCGTCATCCTCATAGTCGGATTCGGAATCAGAAGCAATGACGCTGGCGGTGAAGGCACGAATGCTGGACCACGAGGCGATGCGATGCGCCACCTCTTGTCGCCGCTGGACCTTAGCCGGATCGCTGCACCACGGCGAGATCGTCCGCAGGCGCTGGATCGCGTCCAGGTCGAGACCTTCGTACCAGCTAAGTACTTGGGTCAAGACCTGGTCGGCACCAGCCCGCGCACCGGAGCGCTTCCAGGCGTGGATACGCCTCCCGGCGCAGCGGAGTGCGCTCGCGAGTTCGGCGACCGAGAGCGTCGCGCGGATACTCGGCCACATCGCGCCCTGGACGTGGATCGCAACGCTGAGCATCTCCGTCCCGATCGACCGGAGAGGCACTATCCGGGCGTTCAGGGCGGTGAGGTGGTCCTCAATATCCCAAGCATCCGAGACAGCACCCTTCCCGGCACGCTTCTCCCGGGCAGCAGCAACGGCAAGAGCAGCAGCCTCACGGGAGTGCTCGAATTCCCCTTTAAAAAGAAAAGCTGTCAAACGACTAGGGCATAAGAAGAGCAACAACAAAGAAAGAGAGCAAGGAAAACATGGGGGATGTCGGCCCACTTATTGTTAAGGTCCCGGTTCAATACAGTTAGCTCGGAGAGCCAACTATCGGACCGTGACCGGAGAAGAGCCAACCCGGTCTCGGCAAGATGCGCGCGCTCCTCGGACTGATCCAAGGTTTCCCTTTGTTTCTTCATCGCCTCAACGAAGCGCGTCTTCATCTCGGTCGCAGCAGCCTTGGCCTTTTCAAGATCACCGTTAAGTCGCGCGATCTCGGCTTGCGCGGTAGCGAGTGCGGCCTTCTGATCTATCGAGATCTTGCGCGCGGCATCTCGCTCCTCCCGGAGGCGCCCCTCGCACTTCTTGGACTGACCGAGGTCAGCAAGAACTCGGTTGAAGATGCTGCATCGTTTCTTGCTGCACTCCTGAAATCCAAACAAAGAAGGATGAGGTCAATCCGGGAGAAGATGTAAGGAAATCGGGAGATTCCGAGATCAGTAGCAAGTAAAGGCTCCCCAGTTGGGAGGATCTCGGGGACTCGGTGTCCGAGTCCTGAAATTTTCTCTAAGATTGGAGCCTAGTGGTCTGCTATTCGGTGGAATCTAGAGCACTAAGCACCAATCTCGGGGACTAGTGGTGATGGAGCAAATTTTGAAACAGGTTAACCGGTTGGGAGGATCTCGGGGACTCGGTGTCCGAGTCCTGAAGTTTTCTCTAAGATTGGAGCCTAGTGATCTGCTATTCGGTGGAATCTAGAGCACTAAGCACCAATCTCGGGGACTAGTGGGGAAGGAACAAATGTTTATTGGAGAAAGAAAGGGAACAAACTTACCTCGGTCACCCGAGTAACATCCAGCGCGGCCACCTGGAGAGCGTGCAGAGCTTGAGCGTTGCGGCTTGGGCCTGCAGCGTGCAAGTCTCCCACGGTCTCGGAGGCGTCGGCGGCAATCCAGGCCTGATTGTATTCATCAACAACGTGTATGCCGGAGCCGCCGGGCGCGCGAGTAGCAACAACGTCCCGAGATCCTGAAGGCACAAAGGAGCTTACGGTTGCTCGCAACATCCGCAGGGCGGCAGTAGGGATCTCGGCGGGAGGCGGTGGTAACGGTGAAAACTTACCCGTGCGCAGCGCCAAGTCTTGGGCCGAGGATGTCGGAGCAGCAGTAGGTTTGGCAGAAGTTGTTTTCTGCCCGGCAACCTTGCCGCGCGACTTCGCGGCAGGTTGATCAGCTGGCCGGGAGGAGGCTGCGGGCCGTTTCTCCGGGGCAGTCTTGTTCGCGGCTTGCCGGGTGACGAGGTGTTAACTCGACAAGTCCCAGGGTTGTGCACCCCGGGTTGATTGATGGGGAGAGAGATGAGTGCAAGGTGGTCACGACGGCTGACAAGCAAGGATTTACCCAGGTTCAGGCTCCCGGAGGATAACACCCTACTCCTGCTTGTCTGATTATTGATGCGAGTTGTGGTTACAATGGCGAGATTGCGATCTCGCTAGGGTTTGTGCTGTAGCTATGAACGTGTCCTCTGGGACGGGCAACCCTCCTGGCTTTATAGGCAGCCAGGTCTCGGGTGGTTGGTGCCGATGGCAACTACAAATATGGCAAGTTATGCTTCTTAACCGACTTGGACTAGGTTACATGGTACCCCGCGTGGGCCTCCTGTGGGCCTTTCCATCCTTGGCGCGGCCCAGGTAGCCTTATCGTGGGCTACCCGCAAGGCAGCCCCACGTCAGTAGCCCCCGAGTGCTTGGTCGAAGCGTAGAGTCGAACAAAGGACTCCTTCCTCCTGGACGCGCCATTGGATTGCTTGATCTTGAGCTTGAACTCGATTTCTTCAGTCGAACCGGCCACTCCCGATGGGAGTAACCTTTGCAGTCGAATTACTTTGCCTTCATCTTCTTGTGAAGCTTGCGTCTACTCAGCCTGTTTGGCTTACTTGTGGATGGATTCGGCTGCTCGAGCTTACTATGTTGCCACCCGAATGGTTTCTTTGGGTTCTCAGATCATTGGCTGATCCTACCTTGTTGGTTTCAGCTTTGAAGCTTACTACTCGAATCACTCTGTCGAGTTGCTTCAGTTGATTTTGGAGCCGTTGGCTTGATGACGTCACTGGTGACGATCTGTTGCACGCCTCTGCGCCCGATGGGACGTGACGTGGCGGTCCCCGCTGTCAGAGCTGACCGCGGTCAACAGTTGTCACGTCTCCGAAGTGGGCGCGAAATTTGCGCGGCACGATGACGACGCCTCGGTTTTCGTGCATAGTGGACGAAGTGGGCGGTGACGGTTGGTTTCTCCGTGCGACACGTGGACGGCCGGATGTGCCTGCTCGGAGCCCTTGTTCGGTGGACGGTTGAGATGCTGATTTTCGAGGCATAAGTACTGTGTCTTGACGTTTGGGATTTCATCTTCTCCAATCGCTCTGTGCTTCCTTTCCTCTGCGCTCTACCATTTCCGCCGCCATCCAGAGCTCCGGGCAATCTGTCCGTACACCTTGCAAACTGACCATGGGCAAGCCGAAGAGCGCCGCTGGCTCCTCTGCCGCCGCCGACGAAGCCGGGGTGATGAAGAAACCCGACGGCGACTGGCAGAGATCATCGGTGAAGAAGGCCGAGGTGGAGCTTTCCCGCGCGCAAGGTCTGATGCCACCTGCCGACCAAGTCCAGGTACGCGTTCCTGGCAAGGAGGTCTTCCCCACTCCCCGCGATGGGGAACGTGTTTGCTTCGCGGATTTCCTTCCGCGGGGCTTCGGGTTCCCCATGCACGATTTCGTGCGCGGTCTCTTGTATGCCTATGGGGTTCAGATCCACGATCTGACCCCCAATGGCGTCTTGAGCATCGCGGGCTTCATCGTGCTCTGCGAATGCTTCTTGGGTGTCGCGCCCCATTGGGCGTTGTGGAAGTCGCTCTTCCTCGTTCGCAAGAACGTGGGGAAGAGCGGGTTGACCTTCCCCGTGGGCGGCTTCGGAATCCAGGTGCGCGGTGACACCGCGTACTTCCGGATGAAGAAGTCCGACTCCGTCCAAGGATGGCGCCGGAGGTGGTTCTACGTCCAGTCGAACCAGGACGGCCTGGACGCGTTCGACAGCGGACGTGGACTGCGGAAGACCGGCGCCTGGGCGCACCCGCTGTCCGCCGTGGAGAAGGAGGCCGTGCGGCCCTTGCTGGGCCTGCTGCGCGATCTGACCAAGACCCTTGGGCGCGAGGCGGGTGAAGTCTTCCTGATGGCCACCTTCTTCCGTCTTCGGGTGCAGCCGCTCAGCGCCCGGCCTCACCCGATGTGGGCCGCCGAAGGCGTCAGCGCCGAGCCGCTTGATGATGAGGAGGTGGAAGCCAACGTCAGATCCATCACCAACCTCCGAGCCGCGGACACGTGCAACGTCAAGTGCCCGATTTCTCCTTACGGGGCCTCGAACCCCGTTCCTGAGGTAAGTCTTGTCTTGTTTTCCTTTTGTCCTTGTTCGACTTGAGTCTACCTTTCTTTTTGGTTCGACTTTGTGTCTACTTGCTTCAGGGTCGAGCTCTGCTCGTCAGCCTTCCTCCTCTTCCTGAGAACGGACCCGACGACGAGTCGAAGTTTGTCGAGGAGGAAGACGAAGACAAAGAGATTCCCTCTGCACACTCTCCCCGTGACGAGGTGGAGGAGGAGGATGAAGTGGAGGAACCCGCGCGGAAGAAACGGAAGCTTCCGAGTCATGGCGATTCTGCCACTGCGTCGTCACCTGCCAAAGATGCCGACGTTACTGTGGAGGAGGTCGTCGCGACATCGCCGGGTGCGTAGTCCTCGGGTGGCTAGGACGAACCCCTGAATGTTCCTCTAGTCAGGTCCGCGGCTCCTCGTTCTTTCGCGCGGATGCCTTCGCCCTCCCTGGAGAGCTATGACGACGCCGGCACCCCCAGGTGAGCTTCTTTATGATGTGTGTCCTTCGAGTTGCATTTTGCGGTTGCGACGTGTAGGTTGACAGGTGTGCTTGGTTTCGATGCAGCCACCGTTCTGGCAATGTTAGCTCCCCCCTTCGGGACGTGGAGCATACATCTGCCCCTTCGACTGGACTGGGGACCCAGGCGGTAGTGGAGAAGGTGCTTGCTAAGCCTGCCGGCGTTGCATCGTCTAGCCGCGTTCCTCCTTCGACTGCAGAGGATCTTGAACTCCTGGACCACGTAAGTCTTTTATGCTTGTTCTTGCATTCTTGATTTTTCATCGGGTGCGCGATCAGCGCTCCCGATGGGAGTAGCCCCCGAAGGTGTGGGTGACTATTATAGTCGCCCGCAACTTTATTAACATCTTGCTTTTGCTTCAGCCGTACTACCGTCAACTGCTCGATGCAGCCGCGGCTTACGTTCGCCTGGAGAAAGAGAGGCACCAACTGCGTGCCTCTTTGGACCAGGCTACTGGGCGGGTTGATGAGCTTGAGAAGGCTCTTCACGAGTCTCGAGAGCGGGAGCTGGCGCGGGTCGCCCAGGAGAAGACTCAAGTCGGTCGTCTCCTTTCGCTCGCCGGTGTTCTTGGGGGTAAGTTTCGGCTTGATGCCTACTGCGTCTTTGATCTTTTTCTTTGCTTGACCTTGAATTTTTGCGCAGAGACTTGCGGTGGAGCTCCTCCGGAAGACGCGTCGAGTGACACGGTTGGCCTGGCGACCGCTGTTGGCTTCCTCGTCCGAGTCTGTGCCTATGCCTCAGACGTGCTGAAGAAGTCCGCAGCCGTGTTGCAGAAATCGACTGGAGCCCTCACTGTGGTGCATCAGAGTATCTTCCCGGGCGACCAGCCGCCGGCAGCCGTGGACGCTCTTGCTGCGTCGTTTGAGGACGCGACCACCATCGCCGACTTCACGCGGTCGCAGATGGTACGCGGCTCCGAGCTCACCTTCCAGCTCCTATTAGGCCATCAGGTTCCAGGTGACTTCGAGAAGGTCGTCAGCGGTTTTCCTCGCAAACCCGATGGCCGAACCGCGTCGCTGAGTGGCGTGAAGGAGCGTGCCTCGCAGCTGGCCGTGCAGCTTGTGGCACTCTTCGAGAGGGCCCTTGCTAAGGCGACCGAGGCGGCTGCCGCTCGGAAGGGCCGTTCCCGGTCGCAGTCCGCAGCCTTAGAGTAGGCGTAGCTTTAGGAATTCGGCAGTCGCCGCGGTCTGTATTTTGAACTTCTTGCTTTGTAATGAATATTACCTGTCGGGTCTTTTGGTCTTCAATATTGATTTTGCTGACTTTCTTTCTTCTGAGTTGATCTGCGCTTCGTAGTCGCATGATTGTATTGACTCTGCGTATCCCTGGCAGAATGATGTGCGCGATGATGCTCCACCTTCTCCTGTGGCCGAGCCGAGTGGTGCGGCTTCTTCTTCGGGTGCTCGCCGTCGTCGGGCGGCGCCGGCTCCTCCACGCAGTGTAAATGATCAACGAATAATCACATACCTGAAGAACAAGGTGGTGGAGCTTGAGGCGACCCTGAAGAATACGGAGCGTCTGCTGCACCGTTCCCAGTCGCATCCTACGGCGGAGTTCTCGTGACGTGAGGATTTTTTGCTTGGGGAGATCGACCTGATCAGTCGGCAGTTGCAAGGTTTGTATCCTTTTGGCGGCTGTCATCTTTGTTGGTTTTCCTTCTCGTTCTGACTTGCATTTTATGCGTGCAGATGTTAATCCTGATTGGGAGGCCGAGCGGGCTCGCGTTGAGGAGCGAGTCACCCGAGAGGCGTCCGGCGACTCCTACGAAGCTCGATAGTTCTGGGTGAACCAGTCGAGGGGGCGCGTCCTTGCCACCATGCTTGATCGTACGTGGCGCGCTGCTTTTCTTCTGGAGAACTGCCGGAAGACACTCTGGCACATCAATCGTGTGTACTTCCCGCATAATGCGCAGCCGAACGGGCTGTCCGCCTTGCTGGAGAGGTTTCGCGATGGTGAAGGGCTGAAGGAGGTTGTCGACGCCCAACTTGTGGCTGGTGCGAACGCGGCGCTGGCATACGTTCGGATGCACCGGCCACATCTTCCGCTTGAGAGGGTGCTTGAAGGCCTGCCGGGTGACGATGACTTTGACGAGACCTTAGCGGCTGCGCGCCGGATTATTCGGCAGGTTCAGGACCTGAGCGAGCGCCTGGTAGGGCCCCTTGACGCGCCGAAGGCCGAACCTGCAGTTTAGAGTAGCTGTCGTCTGATGTACAGGGTTAGCTATAGAGGGAAAATGTGCCTGTGTAAGCATGATGTAACAGATTGAAGTATTTTCGAGTTATGAGAATTGATCTGCTTGCTCGAAAGTGACCGTGCCTGTATTGATTTGCAACCTGTTTGGCGCAGTCGCCTAGTACGTTGGGAAACGGCCTAGGTTTTTTCAAGTGTGACCTGTATGCCACAGTCTCTGATTTTAACAGGTGGCGACTTAGGATTTTTGTAACTTGACCTGTATGGCGCAACCCCCGAGTTGCTCGAGTGGTGGCCTAGGATTTTGGTTAAGACCTGTGTGGCGCAGCCCCCGAGTAGGTCGAGTGGCGGCCTAGGATTACAAGTGTTACCTGTTTGGCGCAGCCCCCGAGTATGTCGGGTGGCGACCTAGGATTTTGAACTTGACATGTACAGCGCAGCCCCCGAGTGGGTTCGAGTGGCGGCTGAGGATTTTTCTGAGAAGGCCTGTTTGGCGTAGCCCCCGAGTAAGTCGAGTGGTAGCCTAGGGTTACAAGTGTTACCTGTGTGGCGCAGCCCCCGTGTGTGTCGTGTGGCGACCTAGGATTTTGAACTTGACCTGTATGGCGCAGCCCCCGAGTCGGTCGGGTGACGGCCTAGGATTTTTTGACTTTATGCTTGTATGGCGCAGCCCCCCGAGTAAGTTGGGTAGCGGCCTAAGCTTTTATTTCAACATGTATGGCGCAGCCCCCGAGTGGTTTGGGTGGCGACCTAGGATTTTGGACACACTTGTATGGCGCAGCCCCCGAGTGGTTCGGGCAGCGGCCTAAGCTTTTATTTCAACCTGTGTGGCGCAGCCCCCGAGTGGTTCGAGTGGCGGCCTAGGATTTTGAGCTTCCTCTGAGTGATAGGTAAAGGAGACAGATTTTCTTCAAATCACTTTATTGAATCTTGCGAACAGGCCGCCTCATTAAAACCCTTCCAGTCCCCTCAGGTACCCTGGTAAGGGAAAGAGTGCGTCTGAAACCTGTCGCACTGATTTTCTTGTACAATGATTGTTTTGAACTAGGCGTAGAACCAGCGGAGTTGTGCTACGTTCCACGGGTTGCTGCAGTCCGCTCCTGTCTTCGAGTCCTTTAGGCGGTAAGCCCCGTTGCCTATAGCTTCTGTTACGATGTACGGGCCCTCCCATGGGAAGCGAGCTTGTGCACCTTCTTTTACTTGAGTCGAAGAACCAGGTCGCCTGCAACGAACGCTCTTGGTCGCAGCCTCCGTGTGTGATAGTTGCGCAGGTCCTGCTGATACATGGCTGATCGTGCTAGGGCGATGTCGCGCGCTTCATCCAGGGTGTCTCTGCTGTCTTCGAGTGCCTCCTCTGCATCCGACTCGTCGTAGGCGACTACTCTCGGTGCGTCGAACTTGATGTCGCAGGGGAGGACCGCTTCTGCACCGTACACCATGAAGAATGGAGTGTACTGGGTGGATCTGTTTGGCGTTGTTCGCAGACTCCAGAGGACCGATGGCAGTTCTTCCACCCATGCGCCCGCTGCGCGTTTTAGGGGCACGCGCAGTCGTTTCTTGATGCCGTTGCAGACGAGGCCGTTGGCTTTCTCCACTTGCCCATTGGATTGCGGGTGCGAGACAGACGCGTAGCTGAGCTTGATCCCCTGCTCTGAGCAGAAGTCCTTGAATTCTTCGGCTGTGAAGTTCGAGCCATTGTCGGTGATGATCCCGTTCGGTACACCAAATTTGAAGATGATTGACCTGATGAAGTTGACCGTTGTGGATGCAGTCGAACTTGTGATGGGCATGGCTTCGATCCACTTTGTGAACTTATCGACTGCAACCAGGAGGTGAGTGTGACCTCCGGGTGAGGATTTCTTCAGCGGGCCCACCATGTCCAGACCCCATTGGGCGAAGGGCCAGGCTAATGGTATTGTTTTGAGTTCTGATGCTGGCTCGTGTGGCTTGTTGGCAAATTCCTGGCACCCTGTGCATTTCTTCACCAGCTCCTCGGCGTCCTGCATGGCTGTCAGCCAGTAGAACCCGGCTCGTAGCGCCTTGGCCACCAGTGCCCGACTGCTGGCGTGATGCCCGCAGATACCCACGTGGATCTCGAGTAAGATGGCTTGGCCGTCGACTGGATCTATGCACCTTTGCAGGATTCCTGAGATGCTTCTTTTGTAGAGTTCTCCGTTGATGACGGTGAAACTTTTGGAGCGTCTGATGATGCGCTTTGCTTCGACTGGGTCGGCTGGCAGCTTCTGATGTAGTATGTATGCCAAGTACGGTCCTGTCCATGTGGCTTCGACTAGCATGACCTCCATGGGGACCTTGTCTTGGCTTGGCGGGTTGGCATCGCCTTTTGTTGTTGCAGTGCTTGCTGTATTCTGAGTCTTGATGGATCTCTGCGTGATGCACTCGAGGAAGACGCCGGGTGGGACTGGCACCCTGTCTGAGCCCATGTTAGCGAGGACGTCGGCTTCCTCGTTGCTTTCACGGCCAATGTGGCGCAGCTCGCAGCCGTCGAAGTTGCCTTCCAACTGATTGTAGAGTTCTCTGTAGGCGATCATGTTGTCAGCGACGGCGTCGCAGGACTTCATGGTTTGCTGTACCACCAGGTAGGAGTCACCGTAGATCATGAGGTGGGTGGCGCCGCAGTTCTTGGCCATCCGCATGTCGTGGATCAGGGCCTCGTACTCGGCTTCGTTGTTGGACGGCGTCGGAAAGTCCATCTGTAGGACATACTTGAGCTTGTCGCCTTTGGGGGAGATGAGCACGACTCCTGCCCCGGCTGACTTGAATTTCTTGGAGCCATCAAAGTACATTGTCCATGCGTTGGACAAGTCAGGGACATTTGGTAGCTGGGCTTCTATCCACTCGGTGGTGAATTCCGGGAGGACTTGGGCCTTGATGGACTTCGGGTGAGCATACTTCAGCCCCCAGGGTCCTAATTCGACAACCCACTTGGCGACTCGTCCTGTCGCGCGCTGGTTTGTGAGAATGTCTGCTAGTCCAGAGGAGCTTACCACCGTGATCGGGTGCTCGGAGAAGTAGTGGACGACCTTTCTGGAGGTCATGAAGACTCTGTACGCCAGCTTCTGGTAATGAGGGTAATTCTGCTTGGACAAGGTGAGTACTTCGCTAAGGTAGTAGACGGGCCTCTGCACCGGGTGACTGTGCCCTTCTTCTTCGCGTTCGACTACGAGCACCGTGCTCACCACCCTGTTCGTTGCTGAGACGTATAGGTACAACGGCTAATTTTTCAGCGGTGCCACGAGGACTGGAGAGGTTGTCAGTGTTTTCTTGAGATGGTCGAATGCGTCCTGCGCCTCTTGTGTCCACTCGAACTTGTCTGCCTTCTTCATCAGTTGGTAGAAAGGTAAGGCTTTCTCTCCCAACTTACTAATGAACCGGCTGAGAGCTGCGACTCGGCCAGCTAATCGTTGCACCTCCCTGAGCTTGGTTGGTGCTGGCATTGTGAGTATGTTCTGCACCTTCTCGGGGTTTGCTTCGATTCCTCTTGCGGATACAAGGTACCCTAGTAGTTCTCCGGCTGGTACGCCGAACACGCACTTCTCTGGGTTGAGCTTGATCTGATACACGTCGAGTGCGGCGAAGACCTTGCGGAGGTCGTCGACTAGGGTATACTCCTTTCGGGTAGTGACGACGATGTCGTCGACGTAGACTTGGACGATCTGCCCGATTAGCCCCTTGAGGCATGCTTGCATTGTCCGCTGGTACGTGGCACCTGCGTTCTTTAACCCAAACGACATCGTCTGGTAGCAAAAGACGTCGTCGGGTGTGATGAAGGATTTCTTCTCTTCGTCCTCGACTTTCAGCCTGATCTGCTGGTAACCTGAGTAGGCATCTAGAAAGGACAGGCGTTCGCAACCTGCCGTCGAGTCGATGATCTGGTCTATCCGCGGGAGCGGGAAGTGGTCCTTGGGGCAGCATTTGTTGACTGCGGTGAAGTCAACGCACATGCGTAGTTTCTTCGTCTTCTTTTTCTCAACTAGAAGCGACCTCGCGTCTCGTTTGGGTCCTGAGAAGCATCGCATGGATTGCTTGACTGGTCTTGCGTCCTTGTGGACTTTCAGTGAGTGCTCGGCGAGTTCCCTGGGTATCCCTGGCATGTCAGAAGGTTGTCATGCAAAGATTTTCCAGTTCTCACGTAGGAACTCGACGAGCGCGCCTTCCTATGCGGGGGTTAGACTCGATGAGACCTTGACCGTCTTTCTGCTGTCAGTTGGATGGACTTGATGGGTGACGGTGTCGTCATTCGTGTTGAACGCTGCGTCTTTGGCAGGCTTCTTGCGAGCCGGGAAGATGGTCTTGTCGTTGTCGGCTGATATGGCCTTGAAGTGCTCTTCGACGCTGAAGAACTCGGAGATCTTGGCGAACTCGCGGTCGCAGCTGTTGGAGAGCCCGAAGTCGCCGCGGACGGTGATCACTCCTTTCGGCCCGGGCAACTTTATCATCAGGTAGGCGTAGTGGGGTACTGCCATGAACCTGCCAAAGGTCGGGCGTCCGAGGATGGCGTGGTATTGTGACTTCCAGTCGACGACCTCAAAGTCTATCGACTCCTTCCTGAAGTGCTCGGGTGTACCGAGGATGACGTCGAGTGTGATTGTTCCCATGGGCGTGATTGCTTGCCCTGGTACTATGCCGTGGAAGGTGGTCTCCGATTCCGGCAATTTCTCTGTCGACCTATTCATTCGTCTGAGGGTGTCGGCGAATATGATGTTGATGCCGCTGCCTCCGTCCAGGAATACCTTCTTCAGGCTGTAGTCGCCGATCAAGGCCTCAATCACGAGTGCGGCGTGCCCGGGTCGGATTACCTCCGATGGGTGATCTGCCCTGGAGAATGTGATTGGTGTCTCCGACCCGCGCAGGTAGTCTGGTACCGCGCGCGGGCTGTTGATGGCTTGAAGTACTTGGCGAGTGATGATTTTCTGCCGCCTGTTCGACGGGGGTCCCTTCTGGATCATGTTCAGCTGTCCCCGTGCGGCTGGGTACGTGTCGGCTGCTGCCGACTGACCTTGTTGCTGCTGCTGCGGCTGGGGGAACGCTCCTGCCGCCTGCACTTGGTTGTTGTTTGCGGGTGCTGCCTGGATGGCTAGCTGCGGTGCCGCTTGTACGGCCTGCACCGGGGCGATGATTTGCTGCATGGCATGATAGATTTTTCTTGCTTTGCGGCAATCCTTCAACAGGTGGTTGGAACTCCATTTGCCTGTTTCCGGGTTGCGGAACGAGTGATGCTTACAGGGTTGCATCAGCTCCTCTACTGGGGTCAACGGGCGCTTCCACTCGCGTTTCTGACTTCCATCATTGTGACCGATGCTGCTGCTGCCACGGTTGTACTGACTCGAGCTGGGCTGCCGACTTTGCTCGTACTGTCGGCTGCCGTCACGCTTGTTCTCACGGGGGGTTTCATAACCCGCCGCTACTAATTCGATTGAATCGTGGGTGTAACGTGGCTTCTTATTTTGACGTGCCTCGCGCCAGTTGCTTGTTTCGCCCTCTTTTTTGGGAGAAGTTTCGCGGACGTAGTCCTCTCCATCGGCCCATTGGTTGGCTGTCTTCATGAGTTCTATTGTGGTCTTCGGCTGGAGCCTACCGAATTCCTCCCGGAGGTCGCGGCGAGCGACGCCATGCATGAAGGCGTCCATCACTCGATCTTCTGATACGGGTTCCATGGTATTGCGGAGGAGTGTCCACCTCTGGATGTAAGAGCGGAGCGACTCATCCTTCCCTTGCTTACGGCCTGCAACTTGATGTAGGTCGTCGGCCTCGCGAATGTTCCCGAGAAACTCTTGATGAAATTATCCTGAAATTCTTCCCATGTTCGGAAAGAGTCTTTGGGTTGGCTTGTGAGCCACCCGCGTGCCGAGTCTGTCAGCATGAGCTGGATGTACTGCATTGCCGTAGTCGACGTTCCGCCTTGGCAGGTGCAAGCGATGAGGTAGTCTTCGAGCCACAGCTTTGGGTCTTGCTTCCCAACGTACTTTGGTGTGCCAGCCGTCAACTTGAAGCCTTTAGGCATGCGGGTGTCGCGGATGTTGAAGCTAAAGCATGCCGCGCCACACGGCTCGAAGTTGCGGTCAGCATGGTCGTCCGCGTTTGCCGCACTAGCCGATCGCTCCTTGCGGTTGCGGTCCACCGTCTTCTGTGTCAGGACGTCGCGAAGGTCCTTGACTGGCTGTCGCTGCGCCTCTGGGATGCCCGATGTCGTTGGTTCGTGCGCTCGGTTACTTGGCCCCTTGGCCGCCAGAGCTTCCTCGATTGCCCTTATGGAGGCAATTTGTTGCTTGTGGAGAAGGGAGCGTGCGTCCCCCTCTGGTGGCTGCGTGAGTCGGAGGTATGTCTCGACTGAGATCAGGGCGGCATTCGCCGTCTTTGGGACGGGTATCCCGTTTTCATCTTCGGTGACGAAGGACGAGTCGAGGTTGCCGGTGAGCCTTGTTCGATCAGCTTCTGCCATGTGGGGGACACGGGCTCTGGTTCGCCGTGCTCCTTGGTTAACCTCTGTGGAGGATGTGAAGGATAGGGTGGCTCGCCTGGCACTCGATGCATCCGCGTCCCTTTTGCGCCTGAGCAGGTCGGCTTTTTCGGCGCGAATTCGTTCGCCTTCCTTGCGTAGCAAGTACTGGACCGCCAGGTGGTCTTCTCGAGGTGCGTTGGGTGGGGGAACGTGCCCTCGTCCACATGCTTCATGGCTTGGATCGCCATGTCCCGCGTGATGACAAGTTTAGTCTGGTCCGGCATGTCCACCTCTGGCGGATATGCGGGTTCTTCCTCGTCGTCATGCGGTGTTGTGCCGGCCATGAAGACTTGCTTGGGGTAGACTTGAGTCGGAGAGTTGGTGCTGCCGCTGCTGCTTCTGTCACCCGCTTCTTGCTCGGGGTCGAAAATTGCTGCAACGTGGCGCGCGGCGCACCCGCTGTCGCGTCTTTTCGCGATTGTCCATGTGCTTACACCCACCGGGGCGAGTGCGATTGGCTTGGGGTAGACCTGGGATTTCCACGAAGACGAGGGCGCGCGCGACATGGCTGTTGGACGCGGGCCCCTGGTCGCCCGTGCGGGTGCGACGGTCGAGGTGGATCTTGACTTGATCGACCGCACAACCGAGGTTGGGGTAGTAGACTCGATTCGTGCGGCCGTTGCCGAGATTGTCGATGTAGATGTCCTCTTCGCGGGTGCAGCTGGCGCGGCCCCTGCGGGTGCGGCAGATGCGATCTTCGCGGGTTCGGCGGTCGCGATCTCCGCGGGTGCGGCAGATGCGGTCTCAGCGGGTTCGGCGGTCGCGATCTCCGCGGGTGCGGCAGATGCGATCTCGGCGGGTCCGACAGGCACGATCTCCGCGGGTGCGGTAGATGCGATCTCAGCGGGTTCGGCGGACGCGATGGTTGGCGATTTTGGTGACGCCGTCACGCGTAGCGCGGTAGTCGTAGACCTGAGTATACCACGACTATCGATGCAGCAGAATATGGAGCCAAAGGTGATGTGTATACCTTTGTCCAGATCGGCGTACACCGATTGATGAGCTGGCGAGTGGATGACGTACTCGAAGGAGCCGAATCGGATCGACTCCCTGACGGCGGACGCGCCGATCTTCATTGCGGATGGAGCCGGAGCGACCATGATCCTAGCACTTGTTTGCCTTTCCCACAGACGGCGCCAATTGACGAGGTGTTAACTCGACAAGTCCCAGGGTTGTGCACCCCAGGTTGATTGATGGGGAGAGAGATGAGTGCAAGGTGGTCACGACGGCTGACAAGCAAGGATTTACCCAGGTTCAGGCTCCCGGAGGATAACACCCTACTCCTGCTTGTCTGATTATTGATGCGAGTTGTGGTTACAATGGCGAGATTGCAATCTCGCTAGGGTTTGTGCTGTAGCTATGAACGTGTCCTCTGGGACGGGCAACCCTCCTGGCTTTATAGGCAGCCAGGTCTCGGGTGGTTGGTGCCGATGGCAACTACAAATATGGCAAGTTATGCTTCTTAACCGACTTGGACTAGGTTACATGGTACCCCGCGTGGGCCTCCTGTGGGCCTTTCCATCCTTGGCGCGGCCCAGGTAGCCTTATCGTGGGCTACCCGCAAGGCAGCCCCACGTCACCGGGAGGGACCGCTGGGCACAAGTTGCCGGGGAGGGCTCAGGATCTCTGCCTCAAGCCCGGGCACCCGGCGCGGACTCTCCGGAAGAAGAATGTCTCCCGAGATGGTCGTGGCCTGCACCGGGGTCTCATCGGTCACCGGGTGTGCATCCGGAATCACAACAGTAGCCGGTGCGGCACCGGAAGCAGCAGGCTCGCTTCCTCGAGTAGAAGGGCGAGGTGGAGAAGAGGCAGCCCGAGCCGGGCTGGGAGTCCGAGTTCCGGGAGGAGGAGGAACAACGGGTGACGGGAGGTCGAGTGCGTCCCTGAAAGAAAATATCTCAGTAATAATTTATGGAGAAGGGAAAGTCATGTAGCATAAGGCAAAGAAAATGTACCCGGAATCCACAGTGGGAGGACCCTTCTTCCGGCGTCGAGGAGGCTTCTCGGCCGTTTGTTTGTTCGGCTTGCTCCTCTTGGGGGGGTTGCCAGAGTCATCGGCAGCGTCGGTGTCGGAAGCCGCACGCTTCCGGATCTCGGCGCGTTTGGTCACGGCCGTCGGCTTCGGAACCACTGCTGAGGCCCAGTTGAGAGGGAGAGCGTCAATCACATCGAGAATTTGACAGTCAATCTCATCCTCATCATCCGAAGAAATGGAAACTGCCTCGGAGGTTGAAGGGTTACCCGGGGCGGCAGCTTTCACCAGAGGAACGGCAAGATGCTCCTCACCATCGGGATCCTCCCTCGGCATCTCTTCCGGTACTGGGAAGTTCGGCGCGAAATTCCCGTTGGCGTGGATAGCGTCTTCCTCGGTTTGCCGCTCGAATAACTGCGCAAATAAATCACCACATGATGCCCATGTCGGTTTCCAGCAGAACCCGGGTGCGAATGCAAGTTTACGAAAGGCAGACAGGAGCACCTGTTTCACGGGTTTTTTCCGGGATCCCCCGATGGCACCCCAAGAATAGTCATCCGTCATCTTCGTCCGAGCAATAGCTCGAACGCGTCGGACGACCGCAGCATGGTCTAACCCAAAAATACTGGTTCGGGTAGGGTCTAAGTTCCCGGCCATATGGCACATCTTGTGTACTCGGGTTTGGAGGGGGCAGACGCGGCGAATGATGAAGCAACGCAGGAGGTCATCGCCGGTCATCGTGTCGGTCAGCACGTTCAGGACGTCGTGCATGCACCTGACTTCCTCGGTGTCGGGGAACCGTTTCCAGAGGTTGAATTTACGGGGAAGGCCAATGGCGAACTCCGGCAGGTTGATGAAGTCCGGATTCGAGGATCCCGGAGCATCGCCCGAGCTCTCCCGGTTCTTCACGTAGAAGAAACTGCGCTGCCATTTCCGGCAGGACTCTAGTCCTTTGACTATTGGGAATCCGGAGTCAGCACGGGGGATGATGGTGGCAGCTCCGCAGTCGACCAAGTCTTTTATTTTCTGGTCCGGATTGGGGATGACTTGGCGACGAAGGATGAAATACCTGGCCCAGAGATCCAGGAATGGCCATACGCCGAGATATGCTTCCGTGTAGGTGGTGAAGACCGAAAGCATCATGATGGCGTTAGCTGGGAGATGATGGGGTTGGAGGCTGTAGGTGTCGAGGAAGTCGCGGAAGAAGGGGCTAGCCGGAAGCCCAAACCCGCGCTCGAAGTGCGTGAGGAATACAACGTATTCCCCGGGTTGGGGTTCCGGTTGAACCTCGTCCTCCGGAAGACGGCTCTCAACTTCTGGCGGAATCCGGTGAGTCCGGTACAGCCAGTCCAGGTCCGCCTGTTTGGTCTCGGATCCATCCCAGCACCCCCGGATACTTTCTTCACCCATGCCGGAGAAGTCCGCAGATGTATCCGGGCTACTCTGCAGGCGCAGCGGCAGTTAGTCGGAATTAGTCTACCGGGAGCTAAGATGCCGGATCGCAAACTCCTAAACACAACCGAGTTCCTGGCAAATAAGATCTACCGCGTGCTGGTAAATCAAAACTAAAAGGAGGAAAATAGGCTCGGGCTAAACTCAAACGAGGCGTAATGCAGGCAAAAGGTCTAAGTCCTACCGCACCGGTGCGTCCACGCCGCGCACCCCTGGCGCGCCGCTCGAATCGTGCTCGCCGGCGGCGGCGCGGCCGCGCGTGTGTTAGGGCGTAACAGAGCGCAAAGCGTCATTCTAGTAAAGAAGATCATCGGGGCGGAGAGAACAACTCACCGGAGAAGAGGAGGTCGATGACGCGCAAGAGGAACGGCGGCGTTCGGGCTCCGGCGACCAGCGAGGGCGGCGACGTTCGGGCTACGGACACAGCTGCGGCGGTGCGCTCGAGGCGACGGTGGCGGAGAGGTGAAGGAGAGGAAGAAGAAGAGGAGACCGTTCCGGTCCCCTATTTATGGGGGGATTCCGGAGCGGTATCCAGTTTTCCCGCCCACGATCTCCACGATCGTGGGTGGGATCCATTTTGTGCAGCGCGGCACGTGGCGCTAGCCGGAGCGCCCGATCCGGCCACACCGAGGGCCACACGGCCCCAACGGTTGGGCTTCGGATTGGCTGCGGCTCCTGGCACGCGAACCCAAGCGACGGCGTGCTCGGGCAGAGGCACTCGAGTGCATTTCTGGTCAGACGGGACGTCGAATGGGACCCAGCTCGAGATCTCGAGTTCAATACGGAGCCAACGGTCAAGATTCACTGAGACTGCAGTATCCGGTTACAGGCTTCGTCTTCCGGTTAAAACAATCTCGGTAAGAAGATCTCGGGAAGAACCGATCTCGACAAGTAGTCGAAGGATGGTGTCATATGTTCTCAGAAGATGGTTGTTATTAAAGCTGATCCCGCACATCATCCGAGGTCGCTGTGCAGCACCAGCTTCGGGGACTAGTGTCGGGGGGCTGCCCCCGGGTAGGGGCAGATCCCGGAATATCTCAGCAGTATGCCAACAGTACTTGACCTTTGGCGAGAGCAAGGGACACCCCCTGGTGTGCTGAAAGGGGCAGCTTGACCCTTGAGCGCCGGAAGAGTGCAAAGTGCCACCTGGCAGGCGCAAGGGTCAGCTCTAACAGCTATAAATAGACACCCCGAGCCTTCACAAGGACAGCAAAAGCATAAGCGGATGGTTCCTCTAAGAACTAGCTTCTCGAAGATGTCTTTGCTGGTAGGCCAAGACATCTTCGGGAGGCTAGGCCTAGAGATGCGCATCCACAGACGAGCTCGGACACCACCGGAAAGGATCTCGGATCTCGGGCTCTCGGAGGAGACCCCCGGAAGGAGGTGTATTCGGTTTTACCGGATAGATGGTCCGGGTAAGTGCTAACCGGAGTATCTATCTCGGTCTTGATCTTATGTAGGAGAGGCTCACGGGGACAGGCGAGGAGGTAGCCGGCATGAGGGATCCCGGTAGGCCGTCAACGGTCTGTATCAGGCTTTCCCGCCTGATGCGGGAGGAAGTACCTTTCCGTCTGACACGGAAGCATGGTCACCTCCCGCCTGACACGGAAGCATGGTCACCTCCCGCCTGACACGGAAGCATGGTCACCTCCCGCCTGACACGGGAGCGCGTCAGCCGGTACGACAACGGTACGACAAGACCTGACATGCCTAGCCCGGCAATCCGGAAAAGGCTATCCGGGATGGGCAAAGACATGTCCTGTCTCTGACAGGGAGACAATGATGATCCAGGACGGCGCCTGCTGTCCTTGCCGACATGATGACGAAGGGGCTACGCCGGATAGCGCGGCGACTAGGTCGCATTAGCCGGTGACGACATGCCGGCTAGACCTGTCCGGTGGGGCTGAGCCGGTTTAGGGTTTCCGGCGCTCCTGGCCGAAACCCTATAAAAGGCACCATAACTGCTTCTGTGAGAGAAGGACCAACTTGGGAGCCAAAGCAGTAGTGGCATTTACTCCTAGAGCTTTTACTTCTTCATACCTTGAGTTCATCTAGTTCTTCGTGTTCCTCACTTTGAGAGATCTAAGAGCAAGTTGTAGCCCTTGTACCACAGTTATATAGAGAGGAAAGGCAGGAGTAGGGGTGTTACCTCCTCACGAGGGCCCTGAACCTGGGTATATCGTGTGTGTGTTGTGTACCTTCGTGCATTTGTTCTTATTTGTTAGATCTCCCCTATATCGTATTGCTATTGTTTCTAGTTCTTGGGAGATCTCGGTTATACCGGGATCCTCCTCGTGTGGGATATTTAGCTCGCTATCCCTCCCCGGATCCACCAACGTCCATCGGCCCCACACTTTAGCCATCCTATGGCAACTTCCGTGACACCACCACGACAGTGCTCAGAGAGGCAAAGAAAGATGATGATGGAGGTGATGTCGGCAGAACCAATGGACATAGATATTCCCATGTTCCCGGTTCGACCAGTCCCGGGATGGGCACAGGCCATTATGGTTTACATCTTGGAAGGAACCCTCCCGAAGAACAAAGTGGAAGCCCGGCAGATAGTGCGAAGGTCAAAAGCATGCACCGTCGTCAATCAAGAGCTATATAAGAGGAGTGTCACCGAGCTACTCCAGAGGTGTGTGGAACCGGAAGAAGGCCAAGAGATGCTGCTGGAGATACATCAGGGGAATGTGGACACCATGCATCATCCCGGGCCCTGGTGGCGAAAGTGTTCCGGCATGGGTTCTACTGGCCTACTGCGTTACAGCAGGCAGAAGACATTGTCCGTAAATGTGGAGGATGCCAGAGGTTTGCTCACCGAATACATATGTCGGCATCGGCACTGAAGACAATCCCTATCACTTGGCCATTCGCGGTATGGTGTTTGGACATGGTGGGGCAGTTCAAGCCGGCAAGAGGCAATATGACAAACATACTGGTCATGGTGGACAAGTTCACCAAGTGGATAGAGGTCAAGCCAATCCGGAAGTGTGACGGACACACCGCCGTGCAATTCCTGAAAGACATCATCTTGAGGTACGGATACCCGCACAGCATCATCACGGATAATGGCACCAATTTTGCTGTGGGGGAATTCGCTCGATTTTGTGCTGAGAAGGGAATCCGGTTGGATGTAGCATCAGTTGCGCACCCGGAAGCAAACAGACAAGTTGAAAGAGCAAATGCATTGGTCGGCATCAAAGCCCGCTTGATCGAACCACTATTGAGAACTCCGGGATGCTGGAGAGTTACCAGCAGTATTATGGGGTCTCCGGACCACACCGAATAGATCTACCGGGTATACGCCATTCTTCATGGTGTATGGTGCCGAGGCAGTGCTCCCGACCGACATACAATATGATTCCCCGAGAGTGACAATGTTCACCGAGACCGAGGTGAAAGAGGCCCGAGAAAATGATGTTGACTTACTTGAAGAAGCAAGAGAATTGGCATTATCCCGGTCGACAATTTATCAGCAAAATCTCCGTCGCTATTATAGCCGGAAGGTGCATCCGAGAGTGTTCCGAGAAGGAGATCTTGTGCTGAGGCTCATCCAACGCACAGCCGGAATGCATAAGTTGTCACCTCCATGGGAGGGACCTTTTGTGATAAGCAGGGCATTGCACAATGATTCTTATTACCTTGTAGATGCACAGGAGGCTAGGAAAGGTGTAATGGACAAATCCGGTGAGGAAACCAAGCGTCCATGGAATGTAGCCCTGCTTCGACCCTTTTACACATAAAGGGCACAATGTATGTTGTATTTCGGTTTTTGTCTATTAATGAAAGTTCGGCACCCCGGGAGGAACCCGGGGACTGCCGCGTTGCCTGCCCATTTACTTTGTTCCGTTTATTTATTATTTCATGTCGGCATCCCGGGAAGGAACCCGGGGACTGCCTGGTACCTATTTTTGTTATGTTATTTGTATGCCGGGAAAGTTCCGAAATCGATTCTCAAAGTCAAAGTAATGTATGTCATGTGAAATCATCTTGTGACTCGACTGACGAACGCCGAAATGGTAGTCAAGAGCAAAGAGAATCAAATATGGGGAACACGAAAATGGTCTCGGGGACTCGGAGCAGGAACTTATCCGGCATACCTGTTTTACTAACCCGGTTATTTTTTATGTCGGTAATTCAGTTAACTAGAACTCGGATATTCTTAAGTAATGTATGCCGTGTATGGAGTTTTGTGACTCGACTGTCGAACGCCGAAATGGTAGACAAGAGCAGAAATTGCCTAAGTACGGTAAACATGAAAAGGAACTCGGGGACTCGTGGCAGAGTAAACCGACATAGCTCGTTTTAATATATAATATAGTGCGAAACATAAATCTTAAAAGTATGTATTACATCTTGCACCCGGCATCCCGGGGATTTAACAGTTCTACACTTAAGCGTTTCTAAGGAACAGGAGAAGCCAGCTTCTCGACGGTGGCAGCAGCAGGAGCGGTGATGACGGTATCCTCAGCGCCGGCAGCAGCGCTCGGGGCATCCGGATGCACCTCGGCCTGAGAGGCCTCGGGTGGCGTTGGAGTAGAAGCATCCCGGGAGACCACGGTCTCGGTGGCGGCACCGGAAGCGGCGTCGTCCTCCTCCGGGATCTCGGCGTCCACGTCATCAGTTGCACCGGTTTCGTCATCATCCTCGTAATCTGACTCGGAGTCAGAGGTGACGAGGCTGGCGGTGAAGACGCAAATGTTGGACCAGGAGGCGATGCGATGCGCCACTTCTCGGTGCCGCTGGACCTTAGCCGGATCGCTGCACCACGGCGAGATGGTGCGCAGGCGCTGGACCACGTCAAGGTCGAGATCCTCGTACCAACTAAGTACATGGCTCAAGACCTGATCGGCACCAGCCCGCGCACCGGAGCGCTTCCAAGCGTGGACACGCTTCTCGGCAGCTCGGAGTGCACTCGCCAGTTCGCTGACCGAGAGGGTCGCGCTGACGCCCGGCCATAATGCTCCATGGACATGGACCGCGGCACTGATCAACTCCGTCCCGATCGACCGGAGAGGCACTATCCGGGCTTTCAGGGCAGTGAGGTGATCCTCAATGTCCCAAGAGTCCGAGACAGGGCCCTTCCCGGCGCGCTTCTCCCGGGCGGCAGCGACTGCAAGATTGGCAGCGTCGCGGGAGTGCTCGAATTCCCCTTTAAAAAGAAGAGCTGTCAAGCAACTAGGTCATAAGGATTGTAGCAGTAAAGAAAGAGAGCAGGAGAAAAAGGATGTCGATCAACTTACTGTTAAGATCCCGGTTCAATCCGGTTAGCTCAGAGAGCCAAGTGTCGGCCTATGACCGGAGAAGCGCCAGCCCGGTCTCGGCGAGATGCGCGCGCGCCTCGGATTGGTCCAAGGTCTCCTTCTGCTTCTTCGTCGCCTCCACGAAGCGCGTCTTCATGTCGCTCGCGGCAGACTTGGCCTTTTCGAGCTCGGCACTTAGCCGCGCGATCTCGGCATGGGTCGCGGCTAGCGCAGATTTCTGCTCCACCGAGATTTTGCGCGCGGCATCCCGCTCCTCCCGGAGGCGTCCCTCGCACTTCTTGGACTGACCAAGGTCAGCAAGGACCCGGTGGAAGATGCTGCCCCGTTTCTTGCCGCATTCCTGAATTCAAAACAAATAAGTTATATCAATCTCGGGAAGGATCCCGGGGACTCGGGATGTTCCGAGATCTATGTCAGTTAAAGCTACTCGGTAGGGAAGATCTCGGGGACTCGTCTTCCGAGTCCCGTGATTTTCTCTAAGATTGGAGCCTAGTGGTCTGCTATTCGGTGGAATATAGAGCACGAAGCACCAATCTCGGGGACTAGTGGAGATGGAGGAATTTTTAAAGCTACTCGGTAGGGAAGATCTCGGGGACTCGTCTTCCGAGTCCCGTGATTTTCTCTAATATTGGAGCCTAGTGGTCTGCTATTAGGTGGAATATAGAGCACTAAGCACCAATCTCGGGGACTAGTGGAGATGGAGGAATTTTTAAAGCTACTCGGTAGGGAAGATCTCGGGGACTCGTCTTCCAAGTCCTGTGATTTTCTCTAAGATTGGAGCCTAGTGGTCTGCTATTCGGTGGAATCTAGAGCACTAAGCACCAATCTCGGGGACTAGTGGAGATGGAACAATTTTTAAAGCTACTCGGCAGGGAAGATCTCGGGGACTCGTCTTCCAAATCTTGTGGTTTTCTATAAGATTGGAGCCTAGTGGCCTGCTATTCGGTGGAATCTAGAGCACTAAGCACCAATCTCGGGGACTAGTGGGGAAGGAACAAATAATTTTTGGAGAAGGTAAAGGGAACAAACTTACCTCGGTCACCCGAGTAACGTCCAGCGCGGCCACCTGGAGAGCGTGTAGAGCTTGGGCGCTGCGGCTAGGGCCGGCAGCGTGCAAGTCCTCCACGATCTCAGAGGCATCGGCGGCAATCCAGGCTTGGTTGTATTCTTCAACAACATGTATGCCGGAGCCGCCAGGCGCGTGAGCAGCAACAACCTCCCGGGATCCTGAAGGCATAAAGGAGCTTACGGTTGCTCGCAGCGTCTGCAGGGCAGCAGTGGGGATCTCGGCAGGAGGTGGCGGTAATGGCGAAAACTTACCCGAGCTCAGGGCCAAGTCTTGAGCCGAAGATGTCGGAGGAGCAGCAGGTTTGGCGGAGGCTGTTTTCTGCCGGGCGGCCTTGATGCGTGACTTCCCGACA
Source organism: Poa annua (assembly GCA_026929855.1). Lineage (NCBI taxonomy): Eukaryota > Viridiplantae > Streptophyta > Magnoliopsida > Poales > Poaceae > Poa > Poa annua. The sequence continues at coordinate 16,959,463 of CM049427.1, forward strand.
GGATGGTCAGTTTGCCGGGAAGGGGCCGTGGGCTGTTTCGGCGGAGCAGGCTTGCCCGGGGCCTGCCGAGGGGACGCTCCCGGCATGACCTGGCGAGGAGGACCTGCAGTGTCCGTCTCAAGACCAGGCACCCTGCGCGGGCTTTCCGGAAAGAAGACGTCTTCCGGTGCGCTGGTAGCCTGGGTCGGAATCTCGTCCACCACGGGACGCGCATCCGGAGTCGCCGCGGCAGTCTGCGTGGCACCAGGCGCAGGATGCTCGCTCTCTCGTGCGGAGGGGCGAGGTGGAGAAGGAGCAGCCCGAGGCGGGCTAGGTGTGCGGGATCCCGGAGGATCGGAAGCCGCGGATGCCGGAACGTCAAGTGCATCGCTGAAAGAAGTATATCAGTAAAGACTTCAGGAGAAGACAAGAACATGTAACTCGAAGCAAAGAAATCTTACCCGGAATCGACGATGGGAGGACCTCTCCTTCGGCGTAGAGGCTTCCCGGCCGTTTGCTTGTTAGTCCTGCTCTTCTTGGGGGTGGTGCCGGACGCACCGGCAGGGTTGGTGTCGGAAGCCGCACGCTTCCGGGTTTCGGCGCGCTTCGTCACGGCCGTGGGTTTCGGAGCCGCTGGCGAAGCCCAGTTGAGGGGAAGAGCGTCAATCACATCGAGTATTTGACAATCAATCTCATCCTCGTCATCTGAGGAAACGGAAATAGCCTCTGAGGTTGAAGGGTTACCCGGAGCAGCGGCACGAACCAGAGGAATAGCAAGGTGGTCCTCGCCGTCGGGATCCTCTCTCGGCATCTTTTCCGGTGGCGTGATGTTCGGCACGAACTTCCCACCGGCATGCATAGCGTCCTCTTCGGTTTGACGCTCGAATAGCTGCACGAACAAATCATTGCATGATAACCATGTCGGTTTCCAGCAGAATCCAGGTGCAAATGCAAGTTTGCGAAAGACAGACACGAGCACCTGTTGTAGTGGTTTTTTCCGGGATCCACCGACAAGACCCCAGACATAATCATCCGGCATATTCGTTCGAGCAATAGCTCGAACGCGCCGGACGACTGCGGGACGGTCCAACCCGAAGATGCTGGTCCTGGTGGGATCTAGTGACCCGTCCATATGGCACATCTTGTGCACTCGGGTCTGTAGGGGCAGACGCGACGAATGATAAAGCAGCGAAGGAGGTCGTCGCCAGTCATTTTATCCGTCAGCACGTTGAGGACGTCGTGCATACATCTGATCTCCTCGGTATCCGGTAGCCGGTTCCAGAGGTCGAATTCGCGGGGAGGTCCGATGGCGAACTCCGGCAAATTGATAAAATCTAGGTTCGACGATCCCGGACCCTCTCCCGAAGCCTCCCGGTTCTTCACGTAGAAGAAACTACGCTGCCACTTCCGGCAAGATTCTAGTCCCTTGACTATGGGAAATCCGGAGTCAGCGCGGGGAATTATGGTGGCCGCTCCACAGTCGACTAAGTCTTTGACTTTCTGATCCGGATTGGGGATGACTTGGCGGCGGAGGATGAAGTACTTGGCCCAGAGGTCCAAGAAAGGCCACATGCCGAGATATGCTTCCGTATAGGTGGTGAAGACCGAAAGCATCATAATGGCGTTGCCTGGGAGATGATGGGGTTGGAGGCCATAGGTGTCGAGGAAGTTGCGGAAGAAGGGGCTAGCCGGAAGCCCAAACCTGCGCTCGAAATGCGTGAGGAATACAACGTATTCCCCGGGTTGGGGTTCCGGTTGAACCTCGCCCTCCGGAAGTCGACTCACGACTTCTGGCGGAATCCGGTGAGTCCGGTACAGCTAATCGAGATCCTTCTGCATGATCTCGGACCCATCCCAACATCCCCGAACACTTTCTTCAACCATGTCGGAGGGATCTGCGGGTGTGTCCGGGCTATTCTGCAGGCGCAACGGCTGTTAGTGGAGTTAGTCTACCGGGAGCTAAGATATCGGATCGCAAACTCCTAAATGCATCCGGATTCCTACCAAATAAGATCTACCGCACGCGAGTAAATCGAAACTTAATCGATGAAAATATGCTCGGGCAAGATACGGAGGTGGCCTAAATGCAAACGCAAAGTAACGTGCGGAGCGCATCCTCGTCAGCGCCGCGCGAATCGTGCTCGCCGGCGGCGGCGCCGCCGCGCGTGCGTCATTGCACGACCAAACGCGAGGCAACCTAACCGTGGGGAAGTTCATCGGAGCGAACGGAAGAACTCACCGGAGAAAGCGAGGCCGGTGACGGGCAAGAAGGGCGCGACCCGATGGTGGAAGCGAAGAGCTCCGGCGACCAGCGAGAGCGGCGGCGTTCGAGCTCCGGGCGCGGCAACGGCGACGTGCTCGAGAAGACGGTGGGAGAAGTGAGAAGTTGGGGAAGAAGAAGAGGTGACCGTTTCGCTCCCCTATTTATGGGGGGATCCGGAGCGGTTTCCGAATTTCCCGCCCACGATCTCTCCGATCGTGGGTGGGATCTATTTTGTGCAGGGCGACACGTGGCATCCACTGGAGCGCCCGATCCGGCCACACCGGGGGCCACACAGCCCCAACGGTTGGACTTCGGATCGGCTTCGGCTCCCGGCGCGCGAACCCGAGCGGCGGCGTGCTCGGCCAGAGGCACTCGAGTGCGTCTCTGATTCGACACGACCTCGGGTGGGACCCAGCCAAAGATCTGGAATTCAATGCGGAGCCAACGATCAAGATTCACTCACGTGGCACTATCCGGTTAGGAGCATGGCCTTCCGGTCGAAACGATCTCGGTATAGGGATCTCGGCAAAACTCATCTCGACATCAAGTCAAAGGATAGTCTCATGTTTTCTGGGGAGATGGTTGTTATTAAAGCTGATCCCGCACATCATCCGGGGTCGCTGCGCAGCACCAGCTTCGGGGACTAGTGTCGGGGGGCTGCCCCCCGGGTAGGGCAGATCCCGGCGCAATTCAACAGTGTAGCAACAGTGATCGACCTTTGGCGAGAGCAAAGGCCACCCCCTAGTGTGCTGAAGGGGCAACTTGACCTTTGAGAGCTGGTAGAGTGCAAGGTGCCACCTGACAGACGCAAAGGTCATCTCTGGCGGCTATAAATAGCCACCCCGAGCCCTCATAACAGCACAGGCATCAGCGGGTGGTTCCTCTAAGAACTAGCTTCTCGAAGATGTCTTTGCTGGTAGGCTAAGACATCTTCGGGAGGCTACGCCTAGAGATACTCATCCTAAGAGGAACTCGGATGTGTCCGGAAGTGACCTTGGACTTTATGGCTCCGAGAAGACTCCCGAAAGGAGAGGTACTCGGTCTTACCGGATAGGCAATCCGGGTAAGTGCTGAACGGAACATTTATCTCGGTCCTAGACTTGTGCAGGAAGGACTCGTAAGGTCGAGCAAGAAGGTGACTAGCATGAGGGATCCCGGTAGGCTGTCAACGGTCTGCAGCAGGCTTTCCCGCCTGATACGGGGGGAAGTACCATTCCGTCTGACACGAAAGCATGGTCACCTCCCGCCTGAAACGGAAGCATGGTCACCTCCCGCCTGACACGGGAGCGCGTCAGCCGGTACGACAACGGTACGACAAGACACGACGTGCCTAGCCCGGCAATCCGGAAAAGGCTATCCGGGATGGGCAAAGACATGTCCTGTCACTGACGGGGGGACAATGATGTTCCAGGACGGCGCCTGCTGTACTTGCCAGAATGATGACGAAAGGTCTACGCCGGATAGCACGGCGACTAGGCCGCACTAGCCGGTGTCGACATAACGGTTAGGCCTCTCCGGTGGGGCCAAGCCGGATTAGGGTTTCCGGCCCTCCTGGCCGGAACTCTATAAAAGGCGCCATAACTGCTACTGTGAAGAAGGGACCAACTTGGGAGCCAAAGCTATAGTCTCATTTACTCCTAGAGCATTTACTTCATCTTCCCTTGAGTTCATCTATTTATTATTGTTCTTCATCTCAAGAGTGCTAAGAGCAAGTTGTAACCCTTGTATCACACTTATATTGAGAGGAAAGGCAGGAGTAGGGGTGTTACCTCCTCACGAGGGCCCTGAACCTGGGTATATCGTGTGTGTGTTGTGTGCCTTCGTGCATTTGTTCTTATTTGCTAGATCTTCTCCCTCATACATTGATCTTGTTTCTCGTTCTTGGGAGATCTCGGTTACACCGGGATCCTCCCCGTGTGAGCTCTTCAGCTCGCTATCCCTCCCCGGATCCACCAACGTCCATCGGCCCCACACATTAGCCATCCTATGGCATCTGCCGTGACACCACCACGACAACGCGAGAAGAAAATGCTATCATTTGTAAAAAGGAGGTGGGAAATAGGTGGGCCAGAGCGGCCGTTGCGGACTCCTTGTAGAACCCCCACAATTTCCTTCTAAAATAGCAGACTGGACAAACCTTCTGTGCACAACAAGAAAAGGTATGGACTTATCGGATCCCCTTGACGAATTCCCCGAGAGGGAACAACAGGCGAAGTGAGATCACCATTAACACGGACTGCATAGCGCACATTGGTGAAACATCTCATTACTGCAGCAATCCATGATGGAGCAAAGCCAAGTTTGCAAAGCGATCCATGTACATATTCCCACTCTACACGATCATATGCCTTCATCATGTCGATCTTCAGTGCAAAAAAAGGGCGTTTAGCTTTCTGCTTGCGGATCGTGTGAAGGCACTCATAAGCAATTAGTGCATTATCTGTGATCAACCTGCGAGGGACAAAGGCACTTTGGTGTTCAGAAATCACCACTGGAAGAATCACTTTAAGACGGTTGGCTAACACCTTAGATGCAATCTTGTACAAAACATTACAAAGACTGATGGGCCTGAAATTCTTTAAGTGTTCTGGGTTTGTTACCTTAGAGATGAGCACAATCACAGAATCACAAAATCCCTCAGGGATCTCTTCCCCCGTAAAAAAACCCCTAACAGCCGAGCAAATATCATTCTTCAGGAAATCCCAATGAGTTTGATAGAAAAGAGCGGGAAAACCATCCGGTCCAGGAGCCTTAGTCGGGCCCATCTGGAATAGTGCGTTCTTGATCTCTAAATCAGTATAAGGTTTAGTCAAGTCCACATTCATCTCATCAGTGACCTTGGCTTGAATAGAGTTCAGAACCACATCACAGTCACAAGGTTCAGAGGTGAATAAGGCACCCATAAAGCTCTCTGTCATGACCTTGATCCCTGCAAGCTCGTCACATCTTGTTCCATCATCACGAACAAGAGCATAAATTTTATTGGTGCGGCGTCGAGCAGAAGCACGGGCGTGAAAGAAAGAAGTATTACGGTCACCCTCCTTAAGCCATTCCACTCGAGACCTTTGTCGCGCCATTATTTCTTCCCGTTCAAACAATTCACACAACTCGCTCTCCACCTTCCTTGACTTGGCGAGCACGGTAGGGTTCCACGGGGTTGTGCGGAGAACCTTCAGTCGGCTTTCAAGCTGACGAATTTTCTTGCGAACAGCGTCAAAACTGACTTGGCTCCAGTCCTGCAGCGAGGTGGCCACCGAATTGAGACTGGCCCAAGTAGCCTGCAGGGAGGACGGTCCATTTTGCGCCTCAACCCAAGCCCGCTCCAGAGTGTCACGGTAGTATGGTGCACGCAACCAGGCTGCCTCAAATCTGAAACCTGCTTGCACAGGTCTCTTCTCCCGAATAAACTCTGAATTTTGCGGACGAATGAGCAAAGCAAAGTGATCCGAAGTGGTAGTAATAATATTTTCTACCACACAATCATCAAAGGTTGCTGAGAATGCACCATTTGCAACCGCTCTATCAAGTCTAACACGCACCAAGGCATCATCATTTTGCTTGTTTGACCATGTGAACATCGGCCCAGAGAAACCCATATCCACCATACCACAGTCATCCAAACATTCTTTAAACAGTGCCATTTGTGCTTCCGATCTTTCTCTCTGGCCAGCATGTTCATGTTGAAATAAAACTTCATTGAAATCCCCACAAGCAATCCATGGCCCCTCCCACTGAGATCGCAGCCGTCGCAACAGACTCCAGAATTCATGTCGCTTATCTCTACATGGTTCCCCATAGACGAAAGAAGCCCGCCATGGAACGCATGTATCCGACGAGATCACCACATCAATGCAGTGAGCATTCTGCCCCTTCAAGGAGACATTGTACGACTGTGACCAAAAAAGTGCAAGGCCCCCACTGAGACCTTCACAACTTACTGCGAGACATCCCGTATACCCCAAGCTCCACATAAAATTACGGACTCGCTTATCCTTCATCTTCGTCTCCGACAAAAAGAGGAAGGAGGGTCTGTACGTTGAAACAAGCCAACGCAATTCACCAACGGTCGCGTCAGACCCAAGTCCACGACAGTTCCAGCAGAGGATAATCATTGCGTGCGGTGGGGCTGATCCACAGCCTCCACCCGATCCGCCGATCCTGTGTTTGCCAGATGCAACTTCTTATTGGAGTCATCAGAAACCTCCTCTTCAAGATTAGTTGCCAAAGCCTCGCTGGGAGGGGACTGTGAAGGAGCTCTCTTGATCATCAGCTGTCCATTAGCAGCGCCCATACCATCAGTTTGGTTGTTCTTTGGAATATAGACCTGCCTGGTTTGCTTGCGCTTCCTACCAACCAAACGGTCCTCTTCCGATACCGCTTGCTTTCCCGCCGGTGTATTGACTTTCTTCACCTGCAACCCGGCATTGCGAGTACGGGTCAGTTTCTTCGCCGGATATGTGTCTTCCCCAGTTCCGTCCCGATTTTTCTTGCTCCCTGAAGAAGGAGCAGACGCCTGTGAGCCAGAAACCTTACTAGTCTGTGACTGCTCTGACGAAGCTGAAGCTTCTCTCTTCCTCCAATCAGGTACACATAGCTTGTCACCGCTCCACGGTAATTTCCCATCCGCGTCCCTCTCACCTGGATTGGGACACAGAATTGAAGAGTGGCCTAAGAGACCACAGGAGAAGCAATATAGGGGCAGCTTCTCATACATCACCTCATACTGTATAGCCATGTTCTTCTTCTTCGAAAAGACCGACACAAATCGCATGATCGGTTCAGTAGCATCAATGGTCACACGTGCTCTAAGGAACGAGCCCTAGGCTCTCCCCGCATCATCCACATCAAGATGATCTACTGGACCAAAGAGCGACGCTAGCGCCGTTCCGCGCTCAACATTCATGAGTTCATATCCCAGCTTCATGATTCGAGCCCAGACACCCAGTTCGTTAAAGATAACCTCCTTCGGCCTGACCTTGAAGTCGAAATCCTTGAGAAGGATAGCGTGCTTGTTGCCTAAGGTCCATGACCCCCCTTTGGCCACTCTGGTCTTGTCTGCCTCCGACCCAAATTCCGCCATGAACAGATTCGGACCCATATGTCGAATAATTAAGCCCTTAGGGTTGCCCCAGGCAGGTCACATTACCGCCGCGATCGTGTTGACATGCAGGGTATTGGCCACTAGAACCTTCCCCATGAGCGCCCATTGGGGGCATGGAAGATCCACATCTTCCTCATCCTCTAGAATCAGAGTAGCCGCCTCCCTAGGAGTCAACTTCAGTTGTTTCAGCAAATCTGCCACCACTTCTCCTCCGTCCTCAGACGGATTTGAAGAACTCGTTCCCAGGGAGCCCATCTTCTTCAAACCGCCCACCGCAGTTAGACCCCCAAGATCGGAGGTCTTACCTGATGCAGCACCCGTTGGCACCGCAGACTCCTTACCCGCCATCTGCAGTTCGCTCCAATCGATCACCAACACCGACCAAGGGTGGGCAGCAAACTAGGTTTACCCCTTGATCACGCTGAGCCGGGAAGAGATCCGATCAGAGGCACAACAGATCCCGCACCAAAGCCCGGGAGGTAGGAGGAGGAATCCAGTAAACAAAGATGATCACGATCGGAAGATCGAGCTCACCAGATGAGTTCGCGTGGGTTGAGATCGCCGAATCGCCTGACCTAACCGCACCGAAAAAACCGGATCGTGAGGATTAGTGACTTGAGTTCTGCTAGAACTAGGTATATATGGAGCCGTGGCGAGCATGAAGAAAGGATGCCGCGCGTGTGTTCGAGCTTGGTCAACATGCACACTGGCGCAATCAAGGTCAGGTTAATTAACCATGAAAGCTTGGTTTTTGTTGCTCGACACGGTCAGCGACCTCCGCGAGCGGTCGTAGGAGATGTGCAGCTCACCGTTATCAATCGGGTCCTTGCCTACCGCTAAGGATGTATTGCTTGATAGTATGTTTACTATCAGGAAAGGTGCAATATAATTTCAATTATGCATGCAATCTGGACATCAAGGAACAAATGGATGCATGGTCAGGATGTTTTCAAACCTGAGCAAGCTCTGAGAAGGGGGCGCACGAAGACCTGGCAGTGGTTTCTATGCCAGCCATTTGGAAGAAGGCAGTGGCAGGAGAGTCTTGGCGTCCTCCTGAGCCAGGATGGATAAAAATTAACACCGATGGTGTCATCAGTGTGGACACACAAACTGGAGGAGTGGGCGGTGTTGCACGCTCTTTTTCTTCGTTTTTGGGTGCATGGAGTAAACCATTGACTGGAGTATCCGATCCGCTCATTTCAGAAGTTTTGACGATGCGGGAAGGTGTGATTTTTGCTTAGTTGCGGGGATACTCACATGTGATCTTGAAAGTTGATTGTTTAGAGGTTGTTAACCTCTGGTGCTCGCGCAACTATGAACGCTCGATAGTTGCGCCTATTCTTGATGAAATAAGGGAAAGATCATCAGGTTTTGCTTCGTTTTTAGTTACTCATGTTGGTAGAGAGTATAATAGTGTGGCTGACCTTTGTGCTAAATTAGCATATACGCTGGATGTGTCAGAAGTGTGGCTTGATAAGAGTCCCAGCTTCCTAGTTGATAGTCTCTTGGCTGATTGTAATCGTACCATTATTCAGTAATAAAGATCCCTAAGTTCGTTGAAAAAAAAAACCCTAGTCATCCATCTATCTGACTCAGAAGTGAGAACGGTAAGAAGAAACTGGTAAGGCTTTCGTTAGTTAAACAATATGCCCTAGGAGAGTAGAGGTCGTGACTTACTGAAGCAGAACATCAATTAGCCAAGAGAAGCATATCATTAGAAAAATAGCCAAGAGAAGAGGAATTCCTTTCATGGGTAACTATTTTTTTATGGTTACCCAGGAAAGGTCTATCTAACGGTGGAGTGAAGGGGTAGGAAACTCATAGCATTCGGATGTGAGCAGAGGCAGGGCCCTTTGGATACTATATTTTTTCTTGTTCTATTTATTTTTTCCTTTTTTCTTTTCTTCTTAATATTTTTCTTTTTCTTTTAGGTTACATGTTTTTGTAAAGGGTTGTTTTAACTATTTGAAAAATCATTAAATTTTGAAAATAAGTGTATGACTTAATAGATAAAGAAAATGTATAAAATGTGTGGAGTGAGATAGTTATAAAGGGGGTATGTAATTTTTACTTAATGTTTTCTTTTATGTTTAGTATTTTTGTATAGGGTTGTTTTCACTATTTTAAAATTGTCAAATTTTGAAAATAAGCATATGAATTAGTTAATTAAGAAAATGTACAAAATGTGGAGTGAGATAGTTATAAAGGGAGTATGTAATTTATTATTATTTTTTTCTATTTTTGTTTAATGTTTTTCTTTTTCTTTTTGGTTTAATGGGTTTTTTCTCTAAATAATCACAGAATAGCCCTGGCGAACCATGGAGAACGTCCGCCAGAAGCAAATATGTGGCGGGCGTAATGTTTGCTCCTGGCGAAGGGTGTTTATATGCGCGAGGAGTATGGGGGTTAGCGCTGGCGAACCAGGAAATCTGTTTGCCATGACTATGTTTTCCCATCGGTCGTCCTTTTCCCCACCAAGACCTTGGCGAATGCCCGTTCTGTATGCCAGGGCTAAGTGGTTTACTCCTGGCGAACAACGGATCGTGTTCGCCAGCACTGTGTGCCCCTAGCGAACAACGCATAGTGTTCGCTAGGGGTAACTTGGTGTCTATATATAAGCCTTTTCTACTAGTGTGTATCTATCTACAAAGTGTATTGCCTAGTTATTATGTTAAACCTGCATGCAAACCCTCAAAGTGCATGTTCTGATATGTTTTGATGTCCTCTCATGGGAGGAGGTTTTGCACTTTGTTTCTTTGTGCTGATGTTATGCCCAATGTGTGCGTGTTTTGCACGACGTTAGCCCTGAGTGCAAGTTTTGCACTATTATCTATATTGTGCCCTTGGTGCATTTTTTGCACTGCCTTCATATTTTGTCTAGAGTGCATGTTTTGCTCTACCTTCTTTGTTTAGCCCTAGCTGAATCGCCTTCATGCTCCGCGGAAGGGCCCCTTGACGTAGTTGTGCCCATTAATTTAAAAGAAAATATTTCACTTTAAATGCGTCCTAGAAAAGAGATATGCTAGAAGATACGACAATAATTGATAGTATTTCCTTGCCATTGTATCCTACATAAACCTAACCAACTCAGATCAGGATATCACACCTACCAACGTGAGATATTTTTAGAAAAAGACCAACGTGAGATATAAAAGCCAAGACTAGACGAATAACCATGAAAATCCTATTTCTCATCCATCTCCTTGCCATCTCCCTCCCCTACATTGTTGGTGATGCCACTCAATTGGTGCGTGATACATATGGCAATGAGGTTAGTAACTATCACTCCTACTACATCCTGCCGTCCAAGTTATGTTGGAACGAACTTACTCTGCCTAAGTTTGTGGTCCAAAAGCGCAATGAGACCTCTCTTGGAACTCTTGTGAGGTTCTCACCATTACCCTATAAGGAAGAAACTATGCAACCTATCCACCTATCAAGTGACATTTGGATTGAGTTCGATGATCCTAGTAGCTTTTGCTTCCTAAGGCTAGATTGGCACCTCACAGACCATTCTCTAGGGTTATTAGAAGATCAACACCAGTACATAGGAGCCGGTAGTGAAGAAGGTGGATGCTCATTTGGGGTTTTTCGTGTTGAGAGACATCACATCGACAAGACGGGATACAAGCTAGTGACATGCACTAAGAAAGGTGCATGTAGAGATCTAGGTTTGTATACATATAAGGGTAGGGTGTGGCTTACTACAAGCAATGAGCGTTTCATGGTTGTTTTTAAGGTTTTTGCTTAGAGATAGGGTTCATGCATTTTGCACCTAATTTAATAAGAATGTATGTGTGAGGTGCCTTTGTTTGTTCTCATATTGTGGAATTTTTGAAAAGGGTGAAAGAATTTTTGCCAAGATGCTATATTATGGATGCGCTTCCAGTGAATTTATCTTAAAAGTTTTCATATTTTCAAAAGTATACCACTTCTTCCTTATTCTCACACTCATGTTTCTAGAGTCCCTCGCCACCTCAATCAACAATGTCTATCTTCATGCTTATGCTTACGCTATGCTTAAATATATAATTATTACTTATTTTTATGGTAAATTTACGGTACCTTTTACTAGTCCTGAAACATGACTAGTATAAACTGATCAATGGCTGAGACAGAATTGGCCCAGCACACCCAGCTTTTAATAATGTAGTGAAAGATTAGTCCAATTCGGTAAAAAAAATAGTCGGACATGAATTAATGCATCTTTGACGAAGAAGAAGCATTGGGCCCATGCTGAAACCCCACGCCGAGGAGGGATCGCACAAGCCGAGGAACTATGGATTTGCGAGCGGCTACCTCGTCGCAGGGGCTGTTAACGGTACAATTAACTTGTCCCATGATCTAGTAGTATTGAATCATACTAGATGAACAGCGAGCTTCGCCCCGCCGCCTGCCAGGCGTTATTTCACTTAATGGTCAGCTATTTCACTAGAAGGATAGGTGCGCTTCGTTGCGCCTGCTGTTTATGTGCATTTGTTTTCTATATTTCACTTGTATAGGTTGGTGGGTTCAATGTGTTAATCAGTATACAATTTTTTAGGAAGAACATGTATTGTCGACATAGAGAAACTATAATGTGGCGGAGGCTGTTGATGGACATATTTTTAAAATAAATTAAATATAATTTTGAACGACCCTATAGTTTCTCATTCAGTTTTGGAGTCTCCAAGAAATCAACCACATTTCCAGAGCATTTAACTGAAGGAGATATGCTCTAAAGGCAATTAATAAAGTGTATTTCTTTATCATATCTCGTTTGTTCATAATATATTTTTGTGTTATGCTATAACCGTATTAATCGGAAACATTAATACGGGTGTGATGCGTAAATAACCAGGTCCCTAATAGCCTCTACTGAGACTAGTTTCGTTGCGCGATTGATGATCGAGGTTTCCCGATCATAGGGCATGACGCTAATCAGCAATGAGAGTCATATCGTTGGTGGAAAGATGTGATGGACATACTCATATTTGTAGGACGTAGTCATTACGCCTTCGACCGTGAGATCAACCCTTATTGTTATTCCTGGAAGATACTTTGATCACACCAAACGTCGTATCTTATATAGTATTGAAGGAGATATGCCCTAAAGGCAAATAAATAAGTAGTATTTATTACATTATCTCGTAAGTTTATAATAGGTTTGTGTATTATGCTATAACTGTATTAATCGGAATTATTAATACACGTGTGATACATAGACAACCAGGTCCCTAGCAAGCCTCTATATGAGCTAGTCCATTGGGCAACAGTTGATCGAGATTCCCGATCAAGGACAATGACGTCGGTTGACAGTGAGGTCATCTTGTTAGTTGAATAAGATGATGGACATACAAAAAATATTGCAATAAGATCGTATTACGACGTTTGTCATTTACAATAGATAAGAATGTGATAGCTTATTCCTTAGACCGTGAGACCGTACTTATTGATGCTTCGTAGGGGTGTTTTGAGAGCATCAAATGTTGTGTCTTATATAGCATAACAATAACGGTGTCCATCTTGAGTATTTCGAAAGAGCATCGAGGCGTAAGGATCAAGAGCGGGATTTGTTCATTCTTGTAATGGAAAGATACTCTGGGCCCACTCGGTGAGATTACATCTATATAGTTGCGCAGCTTATGACTAGGTCATGGAGATGTAATATCACAGACGAGTTAATAACCTTTGTCGGTAACGAGATACAACAAAGACATCGGTATGTCTACGATCATATCTCGGACAAGGTAGTATCGCATAAACAAAGGGAATGAATATCATATTTATGGTTCAACGACGATATTCGTAGAATGCACAGGGGTCGTCATATACATCCAGGTATCCCTGACGGTCATTGGTGAGCGGAGTGTCTCGACCATGTATGGAGTGTTCTCGAACCGTAGCGTAACAAACTTAAGGTCTTAACGACACCAGGAGATAGGTTCTGGAATAATATAGGTTTTTGTTGGAGATAGAGAAATGATCCGGAAAGAGTTCCGGTGGTCCGGAAGGAGTTCCGGGAAGGTCTGGAATGGTTTCAGGGATGTCCGAAAGTTGTTCGGGTGGTTAGGAAATTGTTTCGGAGTCACGGGAGATTAAATTATATATAAATATATTAATTATGAATTAATAGGATTTTATATTAATTTAATATTAATTAAATAAAGGAAAAAGGGGGCTCCCACCTACATGCGCCCTAAGCGGGCCCAAGAGGGGGAGACGCACCACCAAAGGGGGGGTGGGCCCTATGGCTGGTTCTGCCAGCCCATGTGGGGTGCGCACCCCCCCCCCCCTCCTTTGTTTAGTCCCACATGGGGGAGATAGGGAGTTTGCACACCCCCTCCCCCCTTTATATAGCAAGGCATATTAATTGGATTAATTCATTGGAAAATACAATTAATTGTATTGCAGGCCGGCCGAGCTGTTTCTCCGCCCGTTTTGCCCCCTCTCTCCACCTAAACTATACCGTCGGGCACCGTTGCCCTGCGGGATTCCAGATAAGATCTACCCCTGCGATTTCAGCTGGATCTGAATGACTGGGGGTTGTCGTTAAGCTTCGTATGTTTGCGAGTGCTCGGAGCTAACTCTTTTTGAGGAGCCTGGGCGACGTCGTCTCGCCCCTGCAGCCGCCGCGCCACCCCCACCCCCCTCTGCCGCCGGCGCACCCCCCTTGGTGCCGGTGACTCGCCGTCTTCCGCCCGACGCCCGTCGACGCAGGTCATCGTCGACAGCCCGGCGTCATCGTCTTCGTCATCGTGGCAAGTTCTCCGCGGCCTCGAGGTCGGCTACGTACGACTTCATCGTCAACGCTTGTGTGGGAGCGTAATCCCCGCTATCGGTCTACATGGAGGTAATGTAACCCGTTCCGCCACCGTTATCGCATGTACTAAATAGATAGATCCTGGCTAGTTAGGGTTTCATACGCTAGAAAAATTATTGTTTTCTGCACCGTAACCCCTTCAAGTATGACAATAATGGTGATACTTTTGGGTATTGGAAGGGAGTAGTTGAGACGAGGGGTCAAGAGTGGGATTTGTCAATCCGCATAGCATGATAGATACTCTAGGGCCCACTCGGTGAGATTATGTCTAATGAGCTTACAAGCATGTGACTAGGTCACGGAGACATGAAATCATAGACGAGTAGAAGATAACATTGTCGGTAACGAGGTCAGCTAGGTATGGAGATATATATGAACGATACTCGGACACGCTAAGTATCGCTATGGCAAAACGTTTAAAACTTTACGTTCAGGTTTGATAGATGAGAGTCATTCGTTATACCATAGGGATTAATTCATGGGGTCCAGGCCTACGAGTTAGTCGTTGATCAGAGAGGAGTCTCGATCATACCTGTTATTATATCGAACCGCTAGGGTAACACACTTAAGGGATTTCAACAAGACAACCGGAAAGAAAAGAGATCACCGGGAACGTCTTGGGAGAGGTCCGATGGAGATCGGGCATCGACGAAATAGTTTTCGGAGTTAGAATAAATTATATATAATATGGTTTATATTAATTAGTGTAATTAATGTCTAAATATGATTTTATATATTTATTTTCGAATTTATTTAGGCCGATTTCTTTAAATGGGACTTCTGGTCGAAAGAAGGCCCAATAGGGGAAAATTCCTTAGGGGAATTCGGTGGGGGCCAAGGTGGCTGGCCTAGGTGGGCCACAAGGGGCCCACCAGGTGGCCGACACACCAAGGGCTGCCGCACCAGGCATGTGGGATTAGTCCCACATTGTCTGGCTGGCAAGTTGGCTCCCCCTGGGAGCCTATATAAGAAGGGGCACCCCTGTCCTTTTAATTCACCAATTAATTGTCAAATTCTCTCTCGATTTCGTGATTCCCTTTGTCGGAGTTGCGCCAAGTTGAGAGGGGGATCTCTCCACCATAGCCCGCTGCCGCGCTGCTGGTGTTCCGGTCCAAGTCTTCCGCTGCTCGTCCTGGACTGGAGCTTCGGAGGCCATCGTCTCCACCGTATGTGTGTACGCCCTGCGAGGTGCTGCGCTAGCGGTGCTGGGAGGTCTGCTTCCTCTTCACGACCTTGAGGTCGGCTTCGTCGGTCTTCATCGTCAACGTTCGTGCGAGAATGTAATCCCGCTTTCGGTCTATAAGGGTATGTATTCCGATCTCCGTCCGTACTACTATATTTGCATAGAATAGATCTTGACATGTTTTAAGGATATCGTTGTTAGGAAATTTTTTGTTTTCTGCCTACGATCCCCTTCATTAACGATACCACATAACCAATTTAACAAAAAGCTAGGCGGTGACTACATGTAGGGCAACTAAGAAGTATACATAATTAATTGATAATAAGAACGGTGGTACAATTTTTCATTAAACATGATTAAGCCTAATGTGGCAAATTAGACATACAAAATTTTCATGGCTGCTCAGAGTTGCTGCTTAACGTGAGCATTTGGGTGATGCATTCTACAGTGTGGTACACAATCGATTTTAGTTGGACACATGCAACCCTTAACACAACAAAAGTTATAGGCAAGTTAGAACAGTGACGATTCGTTCACTCTATGCAACCTAGTCAGTTCACAAAAAACTGAGTCGAAAGGGTAGAGAAGCAGCACAGCAGAGGTAACACTTCCTCAGCTGCTCGCAAGGAGAAGAGAGAATCCAGTGTCCGTGCTGGTGTCACTGGTTGTTAATGTTTTGCAAATGTACTATTACCAATACCTAATTTAGCATGTAGATACGGATCCTTAATTAAGCTCTTGCTGAAAAGAGAAGCAATCTAAAGTTACTCTCTTGGATACCAAGTGAATGAAATTTGCACATGTCACAGGGCAAATATGATTTAACGAGTTAAGTGGTTTTGTAATGTCATATGCGCATAGACCTCACCTGTTTCCGCATCAGCATGAAGGTAATAACATGAATGTTCAAGCACAAAGATAAAAGTGAAATCACTTAGCTTTTGAAATATGTGCTCCACATGTCCATACTTACATGCACAGTCACATTACGCAACTGGCATATAAGCTTGGAGGGAGGTTAGAATAGTTGATGATTTGTGACTCCATTTCTTTATTTGTCGACGCATCTACCTGTGATAGAAATTCACTGAGTAAATCTACATAAACAAAGAAAGCAAAATGTTTGTGACAAAATTAAGCTAGATTTGTTCCTGGCAACAGAAAAATGCCACAATAAGTTTTACAAAACATCAAACAGTGACATGCATGACAAATCCACCACACAAATACACTGCACTTGATCCATATGGTATCCATAAATCCCAGATGCTTTTTCTTATCCCTTTAGACACATCTCCACTACGTAAAGTAAGAATCCTACATGACATACAACTACAATTGTTGTCATCTTCATGTGGACAAGATAACACAACACACTATGTGGAAACCGAAGAATCCTACACGACATCTCAACTAAGCCAGCAGCTTACTTTTCTCCTTGTTGAGAAGCAAATTGCAACCGTGAGTATCTGAATCTGAAGAAACAACTTTGTTGCAGCTTCGTGCGAAACAGCAGCAGCGAGGGGTTCGTCACAGAAGTTGCTGCTTCCGGAATTGGTGGAGTGGAGTAATTGGTCTAGTGAGCTGATGCTGCCCGAATCGGTGGAGAAGAGCAACTGCTTCTGGATTGATGGAGTCATTGGAGCGGAGCAGTAGAGCAGAGACGTGCTGGTGCGGGAATCATTGGTCAGTCGAGAAGAGAAACTGCTGCTGGAATCGGGGGGAGTAGGCACCGGCTACGGGAGGACCAGCAGCGGGCCGTAGTTACGGGATGAGAAGGTGTCGGTTGCAGCCACATGACGATGGGCGGGTGGCGGCGGGCTGTGGTTGCGGCGGTTATGGCGGCGACGGCCGGCGTCGGTGATGACTCGGCGGTGGGCGGTGGTCGCGGCGGTTATGGCGGCGACGGCCGGCGTCGGTGATGGCTCCCGGCGGCGGGGTACCCTAGGAAGAGCAAGCCGCGGGGCCGGGCGAATGGTGCAGTGTGGCGAATGGACAGCTCCACAGCTCAAGAATCCCCGCTCGGTTAGCTCTTGTAAAGGGTATGTACGCATATGACGTAAAATGTCAAAAGTTTAAATCCAACCACACATTCTTATTCCGAGAAATGTATAAATAATTTTCATAAAAGATTAAGTAACAAGAAGTCTAAAAGAGATAACAAGCATTCCAATATGAGGCATACACAAGTTTTTTGTTGTCTATTTTCATGATGATGATTTGATGATGACTTTTGGTCATGATTAAACCGATGATTGCACGTTACATCTTCAGGGAGGCACCATCCCTGAAAAGTTCATGTGTGTTAGGCCTTGCTTGTTTTTGTTTAAGTGCTTTTGGCCTATGATTAAATGGTTACCATTTGCATTCTCAGGGAAACAAAATGATATCCATATCAGTAACCAAGTCTTTCTACATCTATATCATTAACCAAGTGCTTTGTTTCCTAGTTAGTTAGAGGTTTTCTTTGGCATACATTGACATGGGGTTGCGACAGCGAGGACGACGACAATGGGCTGCAGCAGCGAGGACGACGACAACATGGCTACGACAGCGGCATCGACACGAGGACGACGACATCAACACGAGGTTGTTGTGACGATGATATCAAAATGGCAGCGTGTATTGTATGTATGATTGATTGTATATGTAGCATGTAGGTTAGGTACCATGTACACGTAACCTGTAAGTACCATGTAATGTATGTACACGAGTACAATGAAACTAAATTCATTGTACTTCTAAATTTTTGGTGCGCTTTTTTTAATTCCTGAAACGTTATTGCTGGCGAGCAAAACAAGCAATGCGCCAGTGCTACACTCAGCACTACCACTGGCAAACCGCGCCATACTGTGCGTGAGCGGTAATAGCTACTCCTAGCAAACATGACGTTGTTCGCCGGCGGTAGCAAACCATAGTCCTGAAGAACATATCTTGTTCGTCAGGGATAACTTTTACCACTGGCGAGACAGTGTTGGCGCACACACGTTCGCCGGCGGTAGCTTGTTTGTGCGCCACTAGTAAGGGTTTTCCTAGTAGTGTGTGGTGCGCCTAGATCTGAGGGATAGAACCACGAGGGAGTTGGTTCAAATCGATGTTGAAAAGCTATAGAAGGAGATGTTGGAGAATTGTGCTTGCTTTGCGTTAGGCTTGCCCATAGACAAGCAGGTGGAGGGGGTTGCTCCTTCTCACATTGCGCGATGCAGCATCCGTTTTGACAAGAAAAGAGTGTTTATGATATTCCAACAGCCAAGTTTGCGGAGTATAGGCGGGTGAGGCATTTGGAGAGTTACCAAAGCTAAAAAAAACAAAGGGAAAACTGGATGTCTTGAATGAGAAGATGCAACATTATCTTTAGATATACAAGAAGCAAGACATGCCACGGGTGGTTGACGCAATTCGCGTCTTAGTTCAGGTCAGGTCAATGTTTGATCCCTTATGTAGTTATGCTGGAAGGGTGTGTACAGCGGTGCATCGCTAGTTGTGAGAATTCATTTGTGTTTTGGCGGTTTGACTTTGTTAGGTCCAAGGTGTGCTTTGTGAGCTTGAGTCTAGGTGACCTTGTTTCAGGCATGGGCAGCATTTAATGAGTTGCTGGTTCGTTCCGTAGCAGATGTGTTAAGTACTGAGTCTAGGTGACCTTGTTTCAGGTGACCTTTGTATGCCATTGCGGCTAATAAAAAAGCTACTGTAGCAGATGTGTTAAGTACTGTACGTATAAACCTTTCGTTCCGTAGAAATGTTCTAGGTACTAGGAGAACGGCATGGCTGAACCTGGTTGAGAACCTAATGCGAGTTCAACTCAACAATGACGAGGATACTTTTAGTTGGAAGTTAACTCCCAATGGAGTATTCTCGGTCAAGACAATGTATGGTGACATGTTAAATGGCCACACAATATTCTTACGAAAATATTTGTGGAAAATGAAGATTCCGCTTAAAATTAAGATTTTCCTTTGATTTATGCAAAGGAAAGAACTGTTGACAAAGGATAATCTTAAAAAGAGAAATTGGAATGGGTGTACAAAATGCGTCTTTTGTCATTCGGATGAAACAGTAAACCATCTTTTCATTTCTTGTTCATTTGCTCAGAGTGTTTGGAGGTTATTTCATTTCACGTTCAATTTGTACCCCCAACTAGTATTGCTAATTTGTTTGGTAGCTGGTTAAATGGCATTGATAAGGCAACAAAAGGTCGGATTCGAATTGGAGTTGCGGCGTTCCTTTGGGCGATATGGAACTGTCGTAATGATGTTATATTTAACAAACCAAACGCTATCCATTATTTGCAGGTGGTCAACAAGGCGGTCTACTGGATCAACACGTGGTCCGTGCTACTTCCTGTCGACCAACGTGGACTTATGGATTCCGGATGTACCCGCATGTTGGCGGTCGTACGGGTTATCTTGTGCCGGGCTGGATGGCTTCATACTAGAAGAATAGATGTTTAGTACTTTGGTCTTCGAATGGTTGATTTTTATAGCAACTTTGTGTGATGCTTGAGTTGTAAACATGAACATATTATGGCGGTTTCCGTTGCAATAAATTGTGGTGGCTGTGTGCATCATTTTGATGCAGAGGCCGGGAGCCACACCCTATTATCTAAAAAGTGAGTTGCTGGTTCGTGTAAATTATCCGCAGGGTGTATGGTTTTTGGGTTCAGTTCACCTTATTAATTGGACCAACTATCTTCTTATAGGCTGCAATTGCGGGAGCTCCCGTCCTCTCACGAGGTTTCATAAAAAAAAGTCTAATTCTCACTTTGTCATACATGAGCAAACTCTTTTGACCGAGCGTTGTTATATTTCACCTCTTGTGTCCTTGGGCATAATATATACAGTCCTTTCACCTAGATAGCCAAAACACGAGCTCCTCATAGTCGACATAACATGTTGCATATCTACTAGTGATATTGATGGATGGACTTTGTTCAGTCCATGGACAATATAATGAAGTATTGTGATCATGACATCAGATCGAAATGTAGCTTTTTTCGGAATGGGAGACATAGGGAAAACATTAACAACAAACACCTGGTCATAGGGAGCAGCCATCAGGTTTCTTGCATGCAACACTCGCCTTGAGTGCACCTTAGTCACACACTCACACGTAATATCACGGAAGCAAAGACCGTGTTCTATTGATGCTTGGAGGTTTGTGGTGTAAGTGTGGGCATGTGTGCTAGTTGTTTGCACCTTGTGTGGCCTGAGTTAACTAACTACGGAGAAAGGGCCAAGTCTGTAATATAGGATAGATTAAAAATTCCTCGTTATCATCTCCCGTGTACGTTCTTCTTCTATATCCCCTATCAGGCGAAATCCCTAGGGTCTCAAGCCGACAATCGTACCGTGAGGTTCGGTTTGTCTAGTGTTTTTTGGGGATAAATAAAGATAATTCTCACAGGAATTGGGTGAAACCTCAAACTTCACTCAATCATATCAATCCTCAAAATCCTCAATCCAGGGGATCTCCATTTCATTTTTTGTTGCTACCTGTTCAACGTCAGGTCAGGGTACACAGCAGACAAGCCACCGGAGCGATCGTTGAAGCCTATAGAGCTGTTACTGATTCGAGTTTTAATGTTTTAGTTCTTTCTACTTCGACGGACGGCGGCGCCGTGGCCGCCTGGCGCATGCTAGTTGGGCTGTATGAGATTACAGCAGCTTGGGTTCCTCGAGAGGCCGAGCGCTCGTACCCGAATTGCGTGTCTGGAGCTTGATGCGCGGTCAGGGGCGGCGCAGCCTAGCTCGCCCCAGAATCACTTTCAAAGTGTTCGAAGGCAGAGTGCCATCAAAGAGGCAACTCGGGAGAGCAGTGTCTCACACACGCGCATGGTTGATGCGTGGCAACAAAACATAGAGTGCATGTTCAGGTTGAACGAACTTGCACACTCGTGTGCGAAACAAGCGAGCCCGTTTAGAAGAAGATGTTTCTGGATTAATTTTGTGTCTTCCTTCCTTGATGCATGTATCAAGAGGGACTGTAGTCTGGTTACTTCTGATCAATGAAAGTATGAGTTCTCAAAAAAGAAATCATAGAGTGCATCTTCAGGTTGAAGGTACTTTTGATTCGTTCACGTGTGTGTAGATCACTTGACAGATGCGCGCTACAGGACTCACTGGGAATGCCGACGGCATTTACATAAGAAATTTGTTGCGTCTCATGTATGACAAAAGAACTTCATAGAGATGGTCGATGGGCGACACAAAGTACAGAGTGCCTCTTCGAGTAAACGGTACATTGGCGCGTGTAGATCACTTGACATTACGAGCCTCGCATAATGAGTCCGTTGCATCTCATGTATCACAAGTTCACAACTGAACTTCACATATGCATGGGGTAACTTAATAGGATGCATCGAGCATCGTTCCATTCTAACATATGACTAGGATACACGGTGATACCAATCACACTATAAGCCGCACAATGGCACGTGCATGGAGGGAGCTACCATGCATCACATCATGGAATTCTCACATGTCACATGTGCTACTCAACCACTGGTCATAAGTCTAATTTATTGGTACAAAAAGCTGATATTTATACGCGTTACTTTATAGTTTGTAAATTGTATTGCTATATTATCCTATGACACGAGGGCATGCATGGACGGATATCCAACCTACAATATGTCAAATATATGTTAATGATGTTTATCGCTGGACTTCGTTGGGTGCATCCATATCTTTGGATTGAGAGGCCTACGGAAAAGATACACAATGAAAACTAGGTCATAGTGAGAAGCCAGCAGCATCTATGTGGCCGTCCTTAATTGTTGTGCTTACTTTGGTAGTTATGGATCCCCTAGTGGCATGTTTGTCGCAAAGGCACCATGGTTAAAAAAATCAAAGATGATGATTAGGTACTGAACTAGAGTACACATTAGGTCGCCCGAGTAGCTGCACGGAGCTGGCTAAGTGTGTAGGGACGGAGCCAGCCACAATGGTTGGAGGGAGCAAAATAATGTTGGAGGGGTAAAATGGCTTAAGATTTCTAAGTACAAGTGCGAGTACTAGCATATCTATGAAGAAATTCAGATTCATGGGGTGACGTAGCCCCTGCTTGCCCCTTCCTCCGTCGCTGCTAGTGTGGGTCGTCAAGCTTTTACGCCATGGATATCTTAACATATCACATGTGCTACTCAACCACTTCTCATTTATCCTACTATAAGCCAATATTGTGATCAATCATATATATAAGTATCCCTTTCTGTTCACTTCATCATATGTAAATGTGACGGTAACATTTTCGATCGGCCAACCGTGTATGTGCTCTCCCACATTTATCTTGATCTAGTCTGTTGGATCCTTGCATATCTGATGTCCCACCTCCTTCTACCACAACACAAGATTGTCACGGTCGGCTATCCAATCTACAATATATTCAATGTACGTTAATGATTGTAATCGCTGGACTTGATTGGGTCCATGTAAAGTCGATCACTTTGATTATGTTAAAGCGCTCGAAAGACATCGCACGCATGTCTTCCGAATGAGAGGCCTACAGAAAACATTTACAGTGAATACTTAGTCTTGGTGAGCAGCCAACAAGGCAACCATGTGTAACGGTCATAGTAAAGCTGAGTAGTATTTTTTTTCAGAGGTTGTACCGAGGTGATAGCTTATATGGGAACTTTGGTCACTCTAGCACAGGTTGATGAACTGTGTAGTGCCTCCATCTGTAGTAAAAAGAGACTAATACTATTTTTTTTAAATAGACTAATACTAGAGTGCACGCGATAATTCCAAAACGTCGTTTTTTCCATGGATGCGTCATCTGAGGCAGCTGTTTAACCGCTTTCATTCTTTGTTTTGGAAGTACATACATATAACAGTATAGCCAGATTTGCATTTCAGAATAGCTTGAAAAATATAAAAGGGCAAGTTCAACCATGTCTCCGCCTAGAAAATGCATCGACCCGGGACGTTTTGGATATTTTTAATATATTTTGAGAATTGGTTAGTACTATTTGTTTCGTGGCTGTTGACGGAGTGTGGGGGCTTTTGAGATCGAATCCTGATTTTGGCCAAATAGATCAGTTTCTTGTAGATATGAAATTGTAGGAAACGATACCCCGCATCTCCACTCCAGTTCTATTTTATCCGCTATATTGATTGCTTGTTATTTGGCATACCGCATAGCCAGGTTAGCTGTGCAGCAAAGCACCACGGCAAGAGAAATAAGACCAACCAACGGTGAAAAGAAAGGTGACGGCCTAGGTTTCAGCTCTAACCATCACGGTCGGCGTCATCTGTAACTTTATTGTCGGCTTCGTCTAATAATTGATGGGTACTCACCTCCTCTAGGTGCTGCTCTAGCACTAGGAGGGGTGGGGACCTCGGATCTGTGCAGGGCGCTATATAAGGCTTCTTAATATTGGAGTTTGGTTTTGATTGTTGTCTTCTTCCTTAATGGAGAAGGCATCGTCTGTAATAAGTTATCTTTCGTGCTACCCTATTTTACAAAAGTTACATAGCCTCCTACTCACGAGCTCGTTGTCCTCCTTAAATGGTATGTGGACATTCTTCATGTTCGACCTCCTTAGGGCAACTTTCTATGACCTCGGGGGTGGCTCCTCCTCGGACTCAGTCTCGGCACGGTCTGTTTCCTCGGACTCTGCTTCCGGCGGCTCAGTCCAAAAGCTGAGTCCGAAGAGATAGACCGTGTCGAGACTGAGTCCAAGGAGGAGCCACCCCGATGCCGTAGAAGGTTCCCCTAATGGGGCCGAACATGAAGAATGCCCACGTACCATTTGAGCAGTCCGTGAGTAGGAGAGTCTATATTTTTTGTAAAATAGGGTAGCAACCTAGCGCACGGCGCTACCCTCCATAGGGTAGCACCCCAGGGCGCGGCGTTACCCTTAAGAGGGTAGCACCCTATGCCACGGCGCTACCCCCTAGCACTTAGACGTTTTCGCGAGGGATGCAAAACTGCGGGGGCCTCATGATGTCACGCTGGCAGGAGGGTAGCGCCCCAACGTGCGGCGCTACCATAGAGAGGGTAGCACCCCAGCGTTGGGCGCTACCCAAAATGGTTAGATTTTGAAATAGTTTCGAGAAAGGGTTATTTTTTGCTAAAGTTTGCCCAAAGGGTTAATTTTGTCAAATTTCATGAATAGATGCGTAAAAAAAATACATGGTGCCTCTTGGAGTAGAAGGTATCGTTTGCGTATCTAGATCATTGACAGCTGCGACCACGGCATAAGAATTAGTTCGTTGCTTCTCATATTCAAAAATTGAACTTCACAGATCGTGCGGGATAACTCTAATTAACAGCAAGTAGCGGGCATCCTTCTGTTCCCTCATATGACAAGGATACACAGTGACACCAATCACCATAGGCCACACCATGGCGCATTGTTCCTCTCTTCGTGGAGCACCCATGCACCACGTCGTCGTGTCTCCGCTCAAACATCCAACAAACAAATAGTCCAACACCGTGCAACCAAATTTGTGTCGTCAAGCTTTTACGCTGTGGAACTCTACAATGCCACATGTGCTACTCAACCACTAGTCATTTATTCATACTGAAAGTTGATACTGTGCTTCATACATATAAGTATCACTTTTCGTCTCCCGGACCCTTGCATACCTAGTCACAACTCATATTGCCACAACACGGGGTCTTTATGGTCGGCTATCCAATCTACAATATATGATCATATATCTGTTGATAATGTTTATCGGTGGGCTTGGTTCGGTCCATATATCGCTAGCTCTGCTGATGTCAACAAAGTCGAAATGCGACATATGCGCGGTAACATGCCCACGTAACTACGGAATGAGATGCCTACGGAAAATGGCTACAACCAACACTTATTCATAGTGAGCAGTGGGTTCATGTTGTGCAACAAACTTGTTCTCTAGCACTTATCTTTTTGAGGTGGTACACCAAGGCAATAGCTTGTGTGCCTACTCAAGAGGAAAATGATGAATTGTAGTGTCTTAATGTTTGCTCAAACTAGATCTTGACTCGAAACAAAGTGTAGTATTGTCTTTACTTTTTCAGAAAGATAGTTGTACTTTCTTCTTTAATCTGCCCCAACGGGCGGGCTTTTGAATCAATACCGGAGCAAGTTTATCTACGAATATTCCTTTATTAGACAAGTTCTGATGTGCTACTCAACCAAAAATCATAAATATTAAACAAATATAAGTTAAACAAGGCACCAACTAAGGATACAAATAACCCTTCAAGAATTCAAACAAAATCATAATATGCAATTTAGCCTCGAGTCTTGTTATTTGAGCAAATTGTACCTTGAAATGAAAACAAAAATAACTGATCATTGTTCAATTTTCTTATTTGCATATGTTTGTTTGCACAAGAACGAAATTCAATTTTGAACCATTGACTATGATTTCTTAAGTATTGTCCTCGTGTAATGTATTGTAACGTACCAAGTCGTTCATGAAAGATGTCCATCCTACATATCAAACAAGATATGGGAAAATTAGCTTAGAAACTATTGATAAGTGAAGTGTTAGTGTGCTACTAATTGATAATCCTAAATCTTAAACAAGAATATCATTTTCTATGCAAGAGACCAACCAATACTACAAATAAACCTCCCACACCAGCACTGGCGGAGCTTCACATCCCACACCAGCACTGGGGGAGCTTCACAAGGAAAGCTTGGCGGGCCAGCCCAGGCCATATAAGAGCATGTTTTGTTTTTATTTTATAGCCAGAAAAATTATATTACTTCAGACTTTGGACCTCACCTGGGCAGGCCACGGCCTAGTTTAGCTTTGCCTAAGATCAAATCAACAAGATATGGGGAAAAGTGAAGTGTTAGTGTGCTACTAATTAATAATCGTAAATTGTAAATATTAAACAACAATATCATTTTCTATACAAGAGACCAACCAATACTAGGAATAATCCTCCCACACCATATATCCGGAGGTGTGGAATGAGCAATTGCGAAAAGAGGGAAAAGCATAAAAATGATGATTGCTCGTGAAGGATTTTACAAAAAGATTTTGGCTCTTGGATGAGATATTTTGTTATAATAACAAATTAAAATTGAAAAAAATATGTATCTATACCTCTTATAAAGCAAAACCCCACTAGATGTATTAATTTTTTCTCCCTCAAAATACAAGTTATCCACATCATCCATTTTCTAAGCCAACCAAATGTTCATGTCATCGCACTAATATTTATTTAAACCAATATTTTCCTGCATGCATTATATTTATGTCATTTATTTTTCATCATCTCCATGCCACCTACTCCCTCCGTTTCAAATTAGATGACTTCTATTTGGACAAAAGTGGATTTATCTAGATATGTTATAAGTGTAGATACATCCACTTTTTGAGAAAAATAGATATGAAACAGAGAGAGTAGTTTTTACCATCAAATATAAAAAACTGGGATATGTCATTTTACTTTTGTCAGCGATGTTTTCAACCCTGCAGTAGTCCAATCGAATCCCGTTTACAAATCGGTGGAACGACGTTCAAATGCTGGTGACGCACCCTCAAACAAGCAATCAGGGCGATTTGCTGCGGCGGCCAAGGCCAATCAATAACCTCCAAAAATATCCCCGCGGCCACGTGACCCACGTTTCCCCTCGTGGCACATGTTTAACTCCCCAAACAAGGACGGCGACGGCGACATTCCCTGACGTGCGGGCCCGCGACGTTCGAACTACCTACGGACCCCACCTGTACGCCGGACATACCCACACAACCACCCGGTGCGCGTAGCCCCACGGGACAGTCACGCTCTTGCGCTCCTCTCCCCTAAAATAAATACGCTGCGGCGACCACTGCGATTCTCTTCTCTCTCTCCCCACCAACACTCTTCTCGCTCTGCCCGCCCGCCGCCTCTGCTCGGCCGGCGTCGTCTCCGCCCCCGCCTGCTCGCCCCTCCGCCGCTCTCCCCGCTGGTAAGGACTCTCTAAACCGGCGGCTCTGCTGGAGTTCGTCGTGTTCCAGGTTGTTCTGCTTCGCCGATGTGGAATCTGTGCTAGCGTCTTTCTTTTTTCAAGTTTTTATTTATTTTTCCTGAAAGCGATGGTGCGGCTTTACCCGAGCGGAAAGGTGGATTTGTTCCTTTTTTTAGGATTAGAAAACTTTCGGGGTAGGGCGGTTTGTTTTTCATTTTCTGTCCGGATTAGCAGACGTGTGGGTTCTGAACTTCTGAACATGTTTGTGTTGCGGGCGAGAGATGGATTCAGCGAATGGTCCCTGCCGATGATTATACCCTTCGTGTTTCCTCGGTTGCCCTGACGAGGAATCGATGGCCTTTCCTAGGTTGATGTTTGGTCGGTAGAGTACGGGATTGATTGGTCTCGTTGCGGTTAGATTCGCTGGAGGCTGGATGGGCTGGGCTGGTGTTTGTGTAGGAGGTGGTATCCTGTCAGTGATTTCGATGGTGGGTTCGTTTTAGAGTTGTTGATTTCTGTACTGGATAATCGAAATGCACGTTTTTCCCCTTGTTTAACATGATTGAAGATTTATATCTGGACAGTGCTTGCTTACAGTATGCTTATCAAAAACTTGTATGCTTGGGATGGGTGGTGTATTCTGTTGTGTTGTACAGAGTTTTTATTGATGAAGCTTTAGTGAGAAATGGGGGTCGAGGAGACTGTTCCATAAATGGCTGTTCATTGTTCGAGCGTTTTGGGACTGAAGTTATTCCTTAACATTGATGTCCTAGTATATAGTACATTACATAATGAGTACACCTCTTACATCAATCTTGGATGAATTTATAGTTCCAAACTGCCAATGGAATCTGTCAAAGCAATCAAATTTCGATCATGTTTCAATGCTCTGCCTCCTCTTATTTGCTGCTGTCAGCTCGGTCTGCCATATAAATTTTTGGGAAATGAATCGACCATATTGTTCCTACTCTGCAGTCAGCTCAGAATAAGTGGAGATGTCGGAGCATTCTGAGAGCGCAGCTGAAAAGATCATGAGCAACATCATGGATACTATTGCTGACAAGCTCCCCAAGCAGAAGTCGGATAATATCATGAACAACATCATGGATACCATCTCTGACAAGCTTCCTAAGCAGAAGTCTGGGCATTTCGATCAGGCTTCTCAGAAAGTAAACAAGATGTTTGGTCGTCAGAGGTCCCTCCATGGAGTTTTGGGTGGTGGAAAGTGTAAGTGATATGTTCGTTAGTCTATTTTGGTTCTATTCGTGTGGGCTTGCTTATGTGATGCTTTTTGTTCCTTACTGTAGCCGCTGATGTGTTGTTATGGAGAAACAAGAAGATATCTTCCAGCGTTTTGGGTCTGGCAACAGCTATTTGGGTTTTCTTCGAGTGGCTGGATTACCACTTCTTGACAATCATTTCATTTGTCCTTGTCCTTGGAATGGTTGCTCAATTTGTTTGGTCCAACTTCTCAAGCAAGCTAAACGGGTACGTAATTATAAAGCATCTGAACTGTAGTTATGTCTAATATGTTACATTACATCATAAGAGAAATTTGCTTGTCTACTTCTTAGGTCTTCTAAAGTACCCCGTGTTGAGATACCGGATGAGCTGTTTGTGAACATTGCTGTCGCGATCGGTGCCCAAGTAAACAAGTTCCTGGGTTTCCTTCAAGATGTGTCATGTGAAAGAAACTTGAAGCATTTTGTACTGGTACGTGGAGCTTTTCTGGGTCCTTTTTGTACTCCATCGTTGAGACCATTATATTAGTATTATGTTTGTTCATCATCAACATATGTTTTGATTTCACGCTGTGCTTTGTTTCAGGCAATTGTTGGCCTGTGGGCTGCTTCTATAGCTGGGGGCTGGTTCAATTTCCTAACTGTCGTTTACATTGGTAAGATCCTGCAACATCCTGTTTGTCTCACGTTTTTGCCACTGAGAAACAAACATATGTTCCTAATTTTGGGATGCATGTATACTGATTTATATTTTAACGAAAGCAATTTTGTATAACCTGGAACAGGATTTGTCTGCGCTCACACTCTCCCTGTGCTGTATGAGAAGTATGAGGACCAAGTTGACGACTTCCTCTACGGCATCCTCGGCCTGCTCCGAGATCAGTACAAGAAGTTCGACAGCGGCGTCCTGAGCAGGATACCCAAGGGGAACAAGAAGACCGAGTAGATTGGATGGGCACTCCGGATCATAGAGTGAACTCCCCCGCTATTGTTCTGCTTAAATTGTGTCCTGCAGACCTGTAGTGTCAACTGTCACTTGTGAGTCATGTCCCATGTGCTATCCTAAACAGAATGCTGGGTTAAGTTCAACTGCTATGCATTTCTTTTGTTCTCCAATTTGTTATAGTTCGATGGGATGCTGCTGAACAAGTCAGCGAGACATTAATTTGTATGAAGAAATTGGAGGTTGAGCTGAAATTAGTTGTGCTTTGTCCCAAGGAAGCCGATAAATATGCGGGTGACAGTTACAAACACTTGTTCTTGTTCACAAGAAACTGGCCCCTTTGTGTTTGTGACCATCAAGAACCAGACTTGCTCATAGCTGATGTCTTTTTTAAATATTTTTAAATTTCCAATTGGGGTTGCTACATTGTGCGGACCGGTCTGTTTTTTTATTTTATTACGATGTCATGCTCACACAAGCACCCCTGCTGCCTGTTAATGGTCAAATTTATCAATGCATAAAACCTGGTCAAAGGGTGCAGTCAGAAGCTAACCCAGGTTGTTAGCATTCAGGTGGTGTTGAAGCTACACGCCTCCGGCGTGCAACTCCAGCTGCAAAAACCATCAGATATTCAGAAGACAGAGCAATCGGAGTGCAGCTCACCATGATCCAACCTAACTCCAACTCTAAATACATCATAATTTAACACGCTATAAAACCTGCACTGCTCGTGCGTCTCCTCATCACCAGCCACCACCTCGATCGCCGGCAGAAGCCAAGCTGAGCATCGAGCCATGGAGCAGAAGAAGCTGTCCGTGCTCCTCCTCGTCGTCCTCTGCGCCGGGTCCGCGCACGGCATGCGCCTCCTCCACGACGTCGACGCCGAGTACGGCCGGGACTTCGCCTTCGGCTCCAGGGCTACCGCGGCGGGCGCCGAAGCCGAGGCCATGCAGCGGGACACGTCCTTGGACGACTACGAGAACGAGATCAGCCGCGTGGAGTTCGAGCCTGAGCGCGGCACATCCTACGCTGCCACGTTAGCCGCCCCCGCCGACGCGCCGGCCCCGGGCCCGGCGACGGCCGGGAGCGACGCCGCCACCACGACTGCGAGGCCAGGCACGGGGAGCATGAAGTGGTGGCTGCCGCCGTCGACCATGCCGTCGTTCCCTCTGTTCCCCAACCCCGGCGGCATGCCCGGGATGCCAATGCCTGCCATGCCTGTGCCCATGCCTGCCATGCCCGGCGGCATCCCTGGGATGCCCGCCATGCCTATGCCTCTCCCTGGTGGTGGCTTACCCGGCGGCTTGCCGGGCATGCCGTTCCCAGGAGGAATGCCGGCACCGTTCAACTTCAAGCCGACAGGATGGGGAGCCGGAGCTGGCGGCGGCGCAAGCACCGCTACGTCCCCGCCCGCGCAGGCGCAGCCGGCGCCTCCCGCGGCCAGTAGCAGCGACAATCCCAGCGACAACCCGAGCCCCACCGAGAGCATCAACAACTGAGAGAAGAAGGCGAAAAAACTTCCGTAATTCACCTGGCTCTGGCTGAGTACGTGTCAGAGTCCACTATTTTTTTACTAGCACGTAGTCCTGCTACCACCACTCATGATTCTTGGACACGAAATGTCTATCCCTACCAGCACTCATGATTTTTTACTAGCACGTAGTCCTGCTACCAGCTTGAAAGTTTTACTCTGTCAACATCCCACGGAGATATACTCGACTTGCCACCGTAATTGTAATACTTTTATGTTCCAAATATCGTTCAGCAAAGGTTTCAGAATAGTTGACACGTCCCATTCCAGGAACCCATTCTCCAGCCATAGCATCCGACATTCCGGTACCTGAAATTCGTTCGACATTGAAATCTCCCAAACAAGATACAACATGGTAGCAAGTAACAAAAGCAGAAGATAGTGCAAGATAAATAGACGAGAGAGACCAAGAGTGCACAAACATACACACAACTACAGAAGAGTATCAATCAGCTGAATGACTCATGAAATTGGCTCGAAAAAGCCTGACAAAAAATGAACCAGATATACAAATCAACTTACAGAGCCAATACTACTGCATTTATTCCAAGCTGGCAAAGCCTAAGGGCCCGCTTGGCTTGCTGTTTCATTTTCCGGAGACGTAATGTTTTACCCGCCCGTGCTGGAATTTGAGGAGGGCCTCCCGACGTCCGTAAATAATACCCGTCGTTTTGGCTAATAAACAGCGATCCAAGCGAGGCCTAAGGTTATTTAGATTTAGATAACAGAAGGAACATGACAAACAAGGTGAAAAAATCCTACAAGCTACAAGTCTACTTCACAGTTGACCAGAACATGCCCGGACGGAACCCTGCATCGATAAGTAATTCCACAGCTCGGCAACCCGAATAAATGCTCTAGATACCTGCGGAACAACGTCATTTGTCAAACAAACTTGTAGCACTGGTTTATGTTGCAAAATCTATTGAAGTTATTATATATTGCTAAAACAGCACACGTGTCAACTTCATCATTGCAGGCTGAATAGTAGACCTCCAGAGTGGAATCAAACAGGCAATAAAATCAGAAAAAGGTATATTAATTTGTACTGTGCCACATTTGACTTATATTTAATGTTCTCACGTTTTTGCTAGATCTGATGGTTCGACATATATGTTTGTTTCATGGACATACAAGGGGTTCGAGTTGATTATGTTTTTACAATACTAGAAATTGCGAATTACAAATTAACAAGCTGAAATCAATACAGAGCAATAAAAAAAACAAGCTAAAATCAATCAAATCCATGCAGGAGAGAGGAGGTGGATGGAACTCCAGTAGATAAATAAAAGGTAGGTGAAATTAGCTGAGGGATGAATGCATCAGCAGAATAAAAGAGCTGAGTGTGATTTGAGGTGGCCAGGTGGGAACAGCTAAGCAAAAGGTTTGTCGGGATAATAATCATGTAGTTAGTCAGTCCCTTGTAATTTGGTAATTAACAAAAGGTATTAAACGGGACATCTTATGCATCAACTGAAAATCAGACGATAAGCTTAAATTACCAGCTGAGCCAATGTATTTGTAATTAACAAAAGGTCGTAAACGGGAAGCTTAAATTACCAGCTCAACCAATGTGTCACAACAGCTTATCTAACCAGAAAATCATCTTATGCGTCACGCAAAAGTTTGGCCCCGTCATGTCCACCGCCAATGCCCATGTCTACAAGTATAAGCCAATAATCGATGATATTGCGGCAAAAGGTATAATGGGGCAACAATGAGATATTAAAATAAACAACATTTGAGCGGAAAATAACTCATTTTTTCAAATGGAACAGATAAACACAAGCACACCTACTGTCTAAAAAAGAATAATCCAGAGAATGACATACTGAGTAATCTCATAAAACTGAATGATGTAACACACTATTAGCTGGTCAGAAACAAGATGTAATCTATATAGTTATTCTTAAGCTTGTTCCATGTCATCTCTAGTCGATAAATTCCGTCATGTGTATTCACTTGGTGTTTGGTTATTCTTCTAACAACAGTTCAACCTGGTGCTAGTGTCTGGTTGGTGTAGTTCTTTTTTAGATTTAAATATGTTTACCTCAAAAAGATAAAAACATACTCAATTCTTTTATCGACTGGTACAAATAGACTAGACACTTGCCGAAAGAGTCTACAACAGGTGATAAAAACAACTATTATTGCATGAAGAGCAAACCAGGCCGTTATTATGGATGTAAAACAATTAGGAAGATCAATCGAAAAATGAATCAAAGGATGTAACAAATTTAAGCCTCAAAATGTGACAACTGAGCAACCAATTAGTAGATTTCACTATTCCAGCTCGTTAAATCTTAGCTTTCCATTTTCCATCTGTTAATTATCTCAAGTTAAGACACTAGCCATCTTTTCACTTGACCACACAGTTAGGTAATAATATCATAACATGGCTATCTAATCAAATAGCTTATCAAGCAGCAAACTATAATACTTGACACATTGTTCCTTAACAATAATGTAGGACAGTAGGAGTATCAATCTAACACCAAGGATGTGAAAGGTTTTGTATCAATCAATGATACAAAGTTATTGGGTTACCCGCTATGTGAAAGAATGCTATTACCTGGAATGTAGACACTTGCGAATGGTTGAACCAAACCGTAGAACAGTCGTATGGGAGCCTTTTTGAACTTCAACGACTCGAGTTCGGCCATGAAAATACCGAGAACTGTCCAGAGAAACACCACTCTATTGTCCTCACAATACCCCATCATCATTGGGCATAAGTTCTCCTTCTCTAGGGAAAGAGTCTTGTCCAACTCAATAGTCTTCGTCACCACCCAAGAAACAACACCGTCACAGTTGTCGTGGTATCGGCATAATTGATAGGAGACGGGGGTCCTCTAACCTACGTATGGATTGTGCGGAAGAAGGTTGGTGTCGTCAAGGACGGGATTGAACACGGCGAGTTTACCCAGCTTCGGATCCCACAGCGGTGGCGAGATCCTACGTGCTGCTATAATTCACTATGAGGCAATAGCCGTGAACAGGTTACAATGGGTATGATGCCTATTGAAGCGTCTGCCCTAAAGGCTCCCTGGTGGTCGGCTTATATAGGCGGCCAGACCCCAGGGTACAAGGTAAGTACTTGTCCGGCAAGTAAACAGAGTCCTAGACCTAGCCGGCTTAGTTGCCGCCTTCCGTCTTGGGCTTGGTGGCTTGATGGGCTTCGGCCTTCCGCCTTCCTTGGATCGTCCGCCTACTTCCTTGTACGTCAGCTATCTGGGCCGCCCGGCAGGCTTCGGCCTTACCACCCTTGAGCCACCCTGGACTAGCCGGATTGATCCATGTTGGTTATACCCCTAGTTGATATATCCCCAACATTAGCCCCCAGAAAGCTTGGAGTTCTCCAGGCGCCGGCTTCTTTTTGATTCTTCATCTGCCAAAGTTGGCTGTTGCAGGACTTGAACCATTCTGAAAATCAACGAGGCATGCGTGTCTTGATATTGACATGCGGCCGCTTTTATCCATCATGGGAAAAAGACGGCTGCTCGGCAATCTTGCCGAGCATCCTTCTTGGCGGTCTCCACCTAGCCAGCTCACGACAGTTTGAAAACAGTCTAGGCGGGAATCTCGCCATGATCACAAATCGCGGGAAAAGAGGAGACGTGGAGATCGTGCAATCGTGTGCTGCAACGGATGCTGGACACTTGTCCGACTAAAACCGCCGTTGCACAGGGAGCAACGCCTGGCCCTATAAATAGGTAGCCAAACGGTCCATTTTCACCACCCAGCCTTTGCTTTCCGTGCACTCTTGCATCTTC
The DNA here is from genome assembly GCA_026929855.1 of Poa annua. Taxonomy (NCBI): domain Eukaryota; kingdom Viridiplantae; phylum Streptophyta; class Magnoliopsida; order Poales; family Poaceae; genus Poa; species Poa annua. Next base: position 16,994,178 of record CM049427.1, read on the forward strand.
CACTTCTCCGCTTCTTGCCTCCGAGCGAGCTCCGGCGAACTCCTCTCCTCCGACGACCTCTCCTTGCGGCGATGTCCACCGGCCCGACTCTTTCGACGGCGTCGAGCGGTCCGGCGACCGAGACCGCGCCCGCGACGGCGATGGGCGGCGCGATAACCCGTCCCGCGGCGGCGGCGACGGGCAATGTCGCCACCGTCGCCCCTCGGACTTCCACCGCGCGCGCGCCAGCGGCGGGTCCTTCGGCTCCTCCACCAACCACCGCGGCGATGACGACGGCGGGCGCCCCCGTCGACGAGGAAGAGGAAGCGGCGGACCTCGGGTCCCGCTACTGGCTACCTTCCATAGTCGACGAAGATGCCCTCCAAGATTTGGAGGCTGTCGGCTACCTCCCCACTCGGGAAGATTGCCGGTGGAGGGCCGCCTTCGGAGACGTCATCCCGGCCCTGAAAGCCGGGGAGCGGGTAATCCTCACCTCCCATCTAGTTAGGGGAATGGCGCTTCCGCCTTCCGCCTTTTTTAGCGAGGTTCTAGATCACTATGGGCTCCAGCCCCACAACATAGCACCCAATAGCATATTAGTCCTAGCCGGCTTCACAGCTCTGTTCGAAGGCTACCTAGGTATTAGGCCTAGTTTAGACTTCTTCAGATATTGCTTTCGTTGCCGGCGACAGACGGTGCCAGACGGCGGGCTGGCAACCTGCGGCAGCGTCACCTTCAACTGCCCAGGGCCGCCAATGGTATCCTAAGATACCATACCTTGAGTCCGTCAAGGGCTGGACCTCCACATTCTTCTACTGCCAAGATATGGCAGCCCCGGGCCGCCAAGTCGGCATCCCGGAATTCGTCAACGCGCCACCTATGCCTCGGCCATGCTGGGACGAGGCGGTGCCCAAGTTGACGGAGGAACTCCGCCTTATTGAGAGGCGGATTGAATTCCTCACGCGGACGATGGATCCCCCTCTGCTGGATGGGGTCGACACCGTCATCTGCTGGCTCGACCGGCAGATCCTCCCCCTGCGGTACAGCCCGCACAAGATGTGTCAGTATTCGCCTACTGACACGGCCTCTCTTCGCGTGAGCGAAGAGATGTTGCCGGTTGCCGATCTGGCGTTCCGGCTCTGCAGCCTTGTCAAGGCGGAGCTGGTGAAGGCGGTGGAGGGCGTGCCCATGCACACCCACGACAACCCTCCCCTCGAGGTAAACATCTTCTTCCTTGCCCCTTGTTTGATAGCTTCGCCGGCTAAAATTGAGCTCCATTAAACTTGTCTTCTTTTCCAGATCTCCGCCTTGGGGGAGGATGACCTGGCTCCCGACTTCTACGAGTCGGAAGCCGGGAAGACGAAGAAGCGCAAGGCGTCCGGCGTCGCTTCCTCCACGGTGAATGCCGAGAGGAAGAAACGGATCGCATCGCCTACCGAGCCGGCTCTCGCCAACCTTGGCGAGAACGCGGGGATTAATATCCCCCGAAGGTACTCAATCTTGCCTTTGATAGACGACAAACCTTTTTAATACTGGCACCCAATTGACTGTGCTTGCTTTTTATTGACAGGGAAAGGGTCGCAACCTCCCGGTTGACGACCAGGCTTCTTGGCAAAGGTAAGCGGCCACAAGGCAGCTCGCCGGCTACCGTGCCGCCAACTCCTCAGCTCCACGCCGGCAGCTTTATGGGCGACGCTCGTCGTCAGCCCCGGCTCCGGCTTCAGGCGCTCCGCCAAGGGCCCCTTCCGCCGACCGCGCGCCCAAAACTCCCCTACTGCTGGCTGAGGCTACGGCCGATGATGCCGCTCAATCGCGCGCCGCCAATGAAGGGTTGCTGGAATCGACTGCCGGCGGGTCTCGGAGGGCAGCCCCGACTGCGGGAGGCGGCAAGGTCAGGGACCCTTGGTCCACTTTTAAGGAGGCCAAGGAGTCAACTTTGGCTTTCGCCAACTTCGCCTCGCAGGCCTTTGCCGACTTGGAGGGCGACCTATCTGTAAGTTCTTACCACTCCGGCATATACATAGTCTTTCCCCCGAGCACTTAGATGGCAAGTCAAAAATAAAAGAATTATTGACTGCCGGCTTAGTGGTTACTCGACAATATGTTTTATGCCTTTGTTTGTCCTGTAGGGCCTTGTGTCCGCCAACGTCGAGCTCCTCTCCTCCCGGGTCGAGATAAACCAGCGGTGCCGCGACCTGAAGAAGGACTGCGAGGACAAGGACCTGCGGATTGCCGAGTTGGAGGCGGCCCGCAAAAAAGATGAAGGTAGGGTTAATCCTCCTCGCCTTCAACTGTACTTTTGACTTATGTTGCCGTCAATCATTTAGTTAGCGAATCCATATTTGTAGAACTGCTAGACCACGCCCAGGATATTCTGAAGGCGTCCACTGATATGCAAGCTCTTATGAATGAAGCTTCAGACTTGGCGGCCGCCAACTTGGAGTTGAAGGAGGCTCATCAGAAGGAGATGGAGGCCCAGCAACTCAAGTTTGCGCAGGAATCTAGCCAGCTCACTGGTGAGCTGGAAGGCCTGCACAACAAGTTGGCGGAGGCGGAGAAGACGGCTGCGGAGGAAATCTCCAAGCAGACTTCTCGCGCCCAAACTGCGGAGGACGCGCTGGCAACTCATATGATTGAGTTGTCCGCTTTCCATAACTCGGTCCTTGGTAATTTCTTACTCCTTTTTGATGCTGCCATTTTGCTTTAGCCTGAGCCAAACTAATGGTTTTATTTTTTGATACAGTTCCCGCCGGTTTAGGCGATGACAAGGTTGTCGGCCCCCGCCTGGATCGCCTTGCGCGTCTAGGCGAACTGATCACCGAGACTTTGGCGGCGTCCAAGCGGTTTGCCGCCAAGTTCTTCACCTCCTCCGGCAGCCAGGAACCGACCGAGTTCAGCGACGTGCCCGCTATCTTGGAGCAGGCGACCAAACTGCACAAAAGCTCGCTGAAGTCGGCGGCACGGGGTGGAGCCAAGACCGCACTTGGGTTGTTCATGGCGCACTACCCCGAGGCGGAGATAGAAGCCGTCACTGAAGGCATGCCGTCAACGTATGAAGACGGCAGCGAGGTTGAGCCGGCCGCTGTTCTGGACAGCGTTGCCGGCTACGCCACGCGTGTTGCCGACATGGTCGACACTTCAATCTTCTACCGGCGCCATCCTCTGCCTGGCGGAGAGGGAGCTGAAGCAGCCGGCGCGGCCGAGGCGGAGGGGAGTGATAGTTCCGGGGCTGAAGTTGTCAGCCCCCAAGCCTGATGTAGACGCTCCCCCGAGCCGTATCTTTTCTGTCCTTGCCTCCTATCAGCCTTACTTGTCGGCCCCTGAAACAATGCAACATTGACTTGTAATATTTGTATATACTTTTGTTGCTGCTTTGTTAGGCGGAAACTAGCTAACAAGTTTTATTTTGTCTTTATTTATATGGCCCGCCTTAATTTTACCCTGACTTATATGCTTGACTTTTTGTATGTTGACGAAACCTCAGCCGGTAACTTTAGCTGAAACAACCAGGGCTAAACCATGCGTTTAGAATCAGAGACCAAAGCCAACATGTTGGTGTCAAAGACATACTACTAGGCGAACCACATATAAGTAATCAGAAGTAAAGGAATTAGGCGGCGCAAAAAAGTTTATTTTTGCTTTGAGTTGGCTCGAAAGCTGCAAGTATCTACCAGTTTGAACCTTTGCACGGAGCCAGAAAATAGGTAACTTAGATACATAGGGGAAATATGATTGCAAGAAAAGACAAAAGATGGCATGCTTCTCAACACAGATGAGGAACCATAGACTTTTATTTCATAATCATATTTAACTTATTACAATTATGAATTGCTAAGTGTAGAAAGGACGTAGCTGCTCAATATTCCAAGGCCGTCTTGTTTGCTCGAACGGATCGTCAATGCCTTTCTTGCGCTTGGTTCCCCTTTTTCCTGCCGCCTTCTTGCGCATTTTTTTTTCGTCTTCGTCGCGGATGTCGGCCAGGTAGTAGGAACCATTGAGCAGCGCCTTTGTGACTATAAACGGTCCTTCCCATGGCGGGGATAACTTGTGCAAGCCTTTTCTGTCTTGAATTAGGCGTAGAACCAGGTCACCTGTTCTGAAGCTTCGCTTCCGCACTCTCCGGCTATGATAGCTGCGAAGTTGTTGCTGGTACAAGGCGGAGCGATGGAGAGCGACGTCTCTTTCTTCGTCTAGCAGGTCTAGGCTATCCTGTCTTGCACCTTCTACGTCTTGCTCGATGTAGGCTTGAACTCTTGGGGAATCGTACTTCATGTCGGTAGGTAGCACTGCCTCAGCGCCATATACTAAGAAGAAAGGAGTGTAGCCGGTAGACCTGTTTGGCGTTGTGCGCAAACTCCATAGTACCGAGTGTAACTCATCTGCCCAAGCGCCGGCTGCCCTGTGTAATGGAGCTTCGAGACGAGGCTTAAGTCCTGATAAGACTAGGCCGTTTGTACGCTCTACTTGTCCATTGGACTGAGGGTGTGACACGGATGCCAAATCAAGCCGGATACCCAGATCGCTGCAGTATTCTTCTATGTCGCCTTGAGACAGATTGCTGCCATTATCGGTGATAATGCTGTGTGGAACTCCAAACCGAGAGATAATTCCCCAGAGAAAATTGGTGGCTGTTCGTGCGTCAAGTTTGCTGATCGGTTTAGCCTCGACCCATTTGGTGAACTTGTCGACAACGACCAATAGGTGGGTGTACCCACCACGCGCCTTTTTGAAGGGACCCACCATGTCTAAGCCCCAGACCACTAACGACCAGGTGATTGGGATCGTCCTTAGCTCCTGTGCCGGCAAGTGAGGTTGACGAGCGTACAACTGGCAGCCTTTGCATGTCTTTACGATGTTCTCGGCGTCTTCTTTGGCGGTGAGCCAGTAGAAACCTTGGTGGAAAGCTTTGGATACAATGGACCTGGCGGAAGCATGATGCCCGCAGGTGCCAATATGTATGTCCTTCAGAATTTCCCGGCCTTCTTCCGGCTGTATGCACCGCTGATAGATGCCGCATGTGCTTCGCTTGTATAGCTCGCCTTTTATTATCGTGAATGCCTTGGCTCGCCTTATGATCTGCCTCTGTAGCACCTCATCGTCCTCCGGCAACTTTTTGTCGATTAGAAAATCGAGATATGGGACTGTCCAATCCGGCTGTGTCAAGTAGACAGCGAGACTTGCCGCTTCTACCGGTTCTTCTGCGTCGGGGTCCATCAAATCGGCGCCTTTAATGGATGGCTTGTGCAAATGCTCCAGGAAAATATCTTTTGGTACCTTTTTGCGTTCCGATCCTAGTCTTGCTAGTGTGTCCGCCGCCTCGTTCTCAGCTCTTGGAACATGCCGGACTTCGTAGCCTACGAAGTTTTTTGCGAATTCGTCAACTTTGGCTCTGTAAGCCGCCATTGTTGCGCTTTTCGTATCCCATGTTCCGCTTACTTGCTGCGTGACCAAATCTGAGTCGCCATAACAGAGGATTCTTATGACGCCTAGGTCGTTTGCCACGTGTAACCCATGAAGCAAGGCTTCGTACTCGGCAACATTGTTGGTTGCTGTGCAGTGGATTTGTAACACGTAGCTAAGCTTGTCACCTTTAGGCGTGCGTAGGACGACTCCAACCCCCAAGCATTTGAGCATCTTTGATCCGTCAAAGTGCATGACCCAATATTCTGATTCGGGGAGTGTCGTTTCCTCCATGGCCTCTGTCCAGTCGGCGACAAAGTCTGCAAGCGCTTGAGACTTAATGGCGGTCCGTGGTTTATAGAATATATCAAAGGCGGCAAGTTCGATGCCCCATTTGGCGACTCGACCTGTTGCCTCTGCATTGTTGATTATGTCTCCCAACGATGCCTTGCTGACTACTGTCACTGGGTGTTCCTGGAAGTAATGCCTAAGCTTTCTGGCGGCGAAGAATACACCATAAGCCAGCTGTTGGTAATGCGGATACCTCTGCTTGGAGGCGGAGAACACTTCACTGATGAAGTAGACCGGTCGCTGCTCACACGCCGCGGCTTCGTTCTCCTTTCTTTCCACAGCCAAGACAACGCTGACAACAGCTCCTGTTGCCGCGATGTACAGCAGCATTGGTTCCTGTGACCGAGGTGCTGCCAATATTGGAGCGGATGTGAGGGCCTCCTTAAGTTGCTGCAAGGCGGCATCTGCCTCTGCTGTCCACTCGAAGTTGTCGGATTTCTTCAATAGCCGGTAGAGAGGCATTGCCTTTTCCCCTAGGCGGCTTATGAAACGACTGACGGCTGCTGCCGATCCGGCTAGGCGCTGCACGTCCTTCAGACAAGTAGGTCTGGATATGTTTTGGATGGCCTTGATCTTCTCCGGGTTAACCTCGATCCCTCGTTCTGAGACGATAAACCCGAGCAATTTGCCGGCTGGGACGCCAAAAACGCACTTGGCGGGATTGAGTTTCATCTGATACCTCCGGAGATTCTGAATCGTTTCTTCCAAGTCCTCTAGGAGATCTGCCTTATTTTTTGACATTACCGCGATGTCGTCTACGTAGACAATTGCGGCCGATCTGTTCGTGCAGGCAATTTTGCATACAGCGCTGGTATGTTGCCCCTGCATTCTTCAGGCCAAAAGGCATTGTAATGTAGCAGAAAGTCCCGTATGGAGTTGTGAAAGATGTTTTCAGCTGATCTGACTCTCTCATCTTGATTTGGTGGTATCCTGAGTAGGCGTCCAGAAAACAAAGCAGCTCGGAGCCTGCTGTGGAGTCTACGACTTGGTCAATTCTAGGCAGCGCAAAGGGATCCTTTGGGCAGCACTTGTTAACACCGGTATAGTCAATACGCATCCTCGCTCTTTATTCTTCTTTGGAACAAGTACAGGATTTGCCACTCAATCGGTGTGTACAACTTCTTTTATGAAATTGGCGGCCTTCAGCCTATTTATCTCCTTTCCTATAGCCTTGCGTCTCTCATCTCCAAAGCGTCTTGTTGCTTGCTTCACCGGCTTGGATCCTTTTATGACGTTGAGCGAGTGCTCGACAAGTTCCCTCGGTACACCAGGCATGTCGGAAGGCGACCATGCAAAGATGTCACGATTCTCGCGGAGGAACTCGACGAGCGCGCCTTCCTATTTGCTGTCAAGGTTGGAGCCGATGACAACTTGCTTAGACTTGTCACCTGGGATGAGGTCCGCCTTTTTGGTGTCTTCTGAAGCTTCGAAGGTCTTCTTGACATCCATCTTTGGCTTTGGCATGGAGTTGTCTGAATCCGCCCCGAGCAGCGCGAGTTCCTCCTTGTGGATGACGGCTTCTGCGAAGGCGGCCATGCCACGCTCGCACTCCTTGGCTTTCTTGAAGTTGCCGGAAATCGTGATGGTTCCGTTTTCCCCCGGCATTTTAAGCTTGCTGTATATGTAGCACGGCCTTGCCATGAACTTGGCGAAAGCCGGTCGTGCGAAGATTGCATGATAGGCGCTTTTGAAGGGGACAACTTCGAACCGGAGGAACTCTGAGCGGTAGTTCTCTTTTGGTCCGAAAGTTACCTTCAGCCTGATGCTCCCCATCAACTTTGCTTGCCTGCCGGGCACTATGCCATGAAAGGTGAGGTTGCTGTGGTCCAGCTGATCCTCTGATAGGTTCATGCGGCTTAGTGTGTCATAGTACAGGATGTTGAGGCTGCTGCCGCCATCCATAAGTACCTTTGTAAGTCTGAAGTTGTCGACAATGGGATCGACGACAAGGGCGTACTTGCCTGGGTGAGGAACGTGATCAGGGTGGTCGGACCGGTCCCAAGTGATCGCTGCCTCAGACCAGTTCAAGTACTGAGGGACGTCCGACATTGTCGCGTTGAGTTCGCGCATTTCCGCCTTATCCGCCTTAGCCGAAGGCGTGCCGACAAAGCACACAAGAGATTCTTTGACCTTCGGGTACGGCTTCTTTTTCTTGGCGGCTGCGTCATCTTCGCTTGAGATAGACATGTCGTCGTCATCCTCATCCTCCTTGTTGTCTTTCTTGTCGTTCTTCTTTGACTTCCAGCCGACTGTGGGATCCTTTTTGAAGTCGTCCATGAGACGGCACTCGCCAAGCATATGGTTGACCTTGCCCAATGAGGCGTGGATGGGACATGGCAAAAGCTTTGCCTGTTCATAAGTGATTCGCGTCGCCTTAGGCCCTGAGCCGGCTTCGCGACTATCTTTCTTATTCTTACACTTCTTTTTGCCGGCGTTCCCTTGGAATGCTACGGCTACCTCATTGGAAGGTCCGGCTTTGTCATCTGCCGCCTGCTTGCGCTTGTTGTTCCGCTTTGGTATGATGTTGACGTCTGGGTCATCGTCCCGGGCGTCGTCATCTGCCGCCGCGTACTGGGCGGCCAGGTTGAGCATCTCACCAAGGTCCGTGATTTGCTCGCGGACGAGCCTATGTCGGAGCAAGGACTTCTTCTGTAGGCCCGTGTAGAAGGCGTGGATAGCCTGTGCGTCCGAAACACCATGACAGTTGGCTTTTTCGGATATCTAACGGCTGACAAAATCTGTCATGGTTTCGTCCGGCTTTTGGATACAGCGCTGCAAATCTGTGTAGGTATTTGGACGCTTGTATGTTCCTTGGAAGTGCTGGGAGAAAACCTTTTCCATGTCGTACCAGCTATGGATGGACTTTTCAGGAAGGTTGTCGATCCAAGCTCTTGCCGTGCCTTCCAACATGAGAGGTAGGTAGCGGACGGCAATATGGCTGCTCCCGCCGGAAATCTCTATGGCCATGGCATAATCGGATAGCCATGAGTCCGGCTTAACGAGGCTGTTGTACCTAGAACAGTTTTTTGACACTGATGTCATGTCCTTAGGGAACGGCTCTCTGCGGATGGCGTCACCGAAGCACTTTGGTCCAGAGTATAGCGGCTCCTTTCCTCTTGCTATGTCTTGTAGGCGGTGTCGTGCGTCTTTTGGATGGAGCTGCCGTGCGCTTCTGTTTGCATCCGGCTCGTCCTGCGCTGCCCGGCTTATGCAGCGCCTGGGCCCTTCTACCTCCTCTCTCTTCTTGCTGCCAGTGCTACGTTGCGGAGATCGGCTTCGACCTCTCCTGGGAGGGTCGTTGCCGACATCTTTTCTAGGCGGCGGCCTGTTGTTCCGGCTACCGCCATTGTCGCGTCTTGGCTGGGATGGAGGTGGCAGGTCTCCTCTGCTTCCTGTCCTTGAATTCTCGTCCCGCCTTGGTTTTGGCGGTGGCGTCTTCTTTGGAGGTGGCGTTGCCTTCCTTTTGTCGCCATGGCTACTGGAGCCAGACGGGCCATCGGGGTCGGCGCCGGGTGCAGCTTTGCACTTTCCCGACTTAGACTCTAGGTCTCCTCCACGGGCATCCGCCATATGGTCGTAGGAATCAGCGCGAGCTTGTTGTTCTAGGTCCTTGCTTACGAAGTGTCTTGCATTGGCCAACTTCTCTTCCGCCGTGTAAGTGTTGTCGTCCAGGGTATCTAGAGCGGCGGCCGCGTTGAGGACAGGGGTGCAGAAGACAACATCTCCCCTTCTGTCCACGCGCTGTGGTGCCGTACGCCAGTCGAACCCTAGATCTTGAGTCGCTGTTGTCGCTTGCGTTGGCGGCTCTTTTCCACGGCGGTTTCTTGATGACCTTTTCTTCTCGAAGAGTTGCCGGTTTGTTTTAGCCGACATCTTCTCCTGTTCTTTCTTGATCTTCTTCGCAAGGCTCTCAACGTGCTCCTCTCTTTTTCGCAGGAAGTCAGAGTGCTTAAGCATGTTAAGCCTAAGCTCTTCCACTTCGTCAAGTGGGGTGTCTTTGTTCACCGGAGTATTTATGATCTCGTCTACTTCTTTGATGACAGAGAGCAAATCCGTGGGTTTGCTGCTGCCGCCTTTCTCGAGGCAAGTTTTCTTCTTTGCGTGCACCTTGTCGGAACTTTCAATGAGCTGGCCGGCAGTGGTGTCGTCGGCATCTTCTGCCGGCTTGTTTTGCGCCTCCGAAGTAACTGGGGTTGTCTCGTGACCGACAACAACCATCAAAGCCAGCTTGTCAGGCATGTCTGTATCCGCTGTACCCTCTGAGGGAGCCGGATTACCACTGGAAAAGCGAGTTTTGATCTTCTCTTCGAAGAGACTAGCATCATCATCGGAGTCAGAGTCTACGTTGACTTGAACGGTAGATCTGGATCCGGCATCTGACATCGCATCCTCCTGTAGAGCAGGGAGGATTGACTCAGGATCGTTGTTTTCCGGCTGGGAGCCTGATCCCAGTCCGACAACTCCGACGAAGTGGAAATCAGATTCGGCCGACTCCTGGGAGAAGGCGGATTCAGATCCATCTTGTCGGTCGACTGCTTGGTCGAAGGGTTGGTGGGTGGGGTTGTAGAAACGCGGTAGGCCGTACGCCTCTGGCGTGTACCCGATGAAGACGTCGATCCCTCCGATCGGTACGATTGCGCATCCGATAAGGTAGTCGTCCGCCGGGAGCCAGGACTCATCCGAGTTGACGTAGCTATGGTCGCCATACCTTGTGACGCGACCGACGGCGATCTGCTTGCCCACGCCGCCAAGTGTTCCCGTTTGGAACGTGACGCCAGGAACCTTATGCCCCACGGTGGGCGCCAACTGTCGTGGTATCGGCATAATTGATAGGAGACGGGGTCCTCTAGCCTACGTATGGATTGTGGGGAAGAAGGTTGGTGTCGTCAAGGACGGGATTGAACACGGCGAGTTTACCCAGCTTCGGATCCCACAGCGGTGGCGAGATCCTACGTGCTGCTATAATTCACTATGAGGCAATAGCCGTGAACAGGTTACAATGGGTATGATGCCTATTGAAGCGTCTGCCCTAAAGGCTCCCTGGTGGCCGGCTTATATAGGCGGCCAGACCCCAGGGTACAAGGTAAGTACTTGTCCGGCAAGTAAACAGAGTCCTAGACCTAGCCGGCTTAGTTGCCGCCTTCCGTCTTGGGCTTGGTGGCTTGATGGGCTTTGGCCTTCCGCCTTCCTTGGATCGTCCGCCTACTTCCTTGTACGTCAGCTATCTGGGCCGCCCGGCAGGCTTCGGCCTTACCACCCTTGGGCCACCCTGTACTAGCCGGATTGATCCATGTTTTTTTTTTGAGAGAACACGGCACTTTATTGATCAAGATAAACCATTACAAATAGTCTGCCGGATGCAATCCGGAATAGAGTTCCTAGAAATGAAAGAAACAAACTGCTCCGCAGAGCGAGCTAAAGTATGTGCCGCGACATTGCACTGACGAACAACATGAATAAAGGACACAAGAGAAAACTCCGAGGAGAGCGCCCTGATGTCCTGAACAACCACACCAACTTGACTTCGATCAATAGCAGAATCATTGATCCGAAGCACTAAAGAGAGGCAATCAGATGCCACAATAACCTTGTCGAAACCTTCCTCGCAAGCCAGGTATAAAGCACGACGCACGGCCAGCGCTTCAGCAATTTCCGGCGAAGTGACCTCCTCCAAAAGCTCGCTGCAGGACAACAAGCATTCTCCATGGTGGTTCCGGATCACAACGCCAATACCTATCTTACGTGAAGGTGAGAAGAGAGCCGCATCTGAAAAAATTTGAACCACTCCATCCGGCGGCGGAGACCAACGTGGTATAGAGTTGGAGGTCTCACGCCTAGTGGAAGGCGATGGTTTGAAGAACTGCGTCTCGAGCATCTCGATATAAGCAATACATTGTTCGGCCAGGCTGTTAGGATGTCGGCATGCTTCACCATTTCTCAGCCCATTCCGATAAGTCCATAGGTGCCAAGTACCAACAGCGAAGATCATCCGCTGAAAGTCTGTCGCCTTCGACAGAAAACCAAAGAGCCATGTTCTCGGATTCACAAAGTCCTTGCGGTCGAGATTGATACTGAATTTTGCTTTGATCCCTCTCCACACTTCCATTGCAAACGGCATGTTAAAAGGCAGTGCTGCACTGTTTCCTCTCTACCACAAGTCCCACAAAGGCCATCTGTAACGCCCCGGGATTTATCCCCTTTTTGTTTTTTGTGTGTTTTCTTTTTGCATCGTCATGACATCGCATTGCATCGCATTAAATTTAATCTGTTGCATTTAATTTCAATTTCCACAATTAAATTCAAATGCAATTCAAATTAATTAAAAAATGTGTTATTTTCAAATCTTTTAAAAATGCTAAAAACTAGTTTATTAAATTGTCCTTTAAAAACTAAAAATATTTTGTAAAGGTTTCGTGTTCAAATTCGTTTTCTATTTTGTTTTAAAAATATATAACAGAAAAAGAATAACGGGAGAAAAACTAAAAGCCCAAAAGCCCACCTAAGCAAACCCTAGGTTTTCTACCTGAAAAACTTTTCCCACCCCCTGCCTTTTGCAGCCACCCTCCTCCATTTTGCTGTTTTTGCAAAAGAGTGCTCCCACCCCTTCTTTTTCCTTTTCCCCCCTCCTTCTCTTTTTTTTTTCTTTTTTTTTCTTTTCCTTCTCTTCTCTCTTCCCGCACGGGAGAAATCGCACGCAGAGCCCAGCCCGAGCTCCCCTGCTGGCCGCCGCCTCCTCCTCCACCCAACGCCTGCCCCGGCCGCCTCCGGCTCCGGCCGCGCTGCGCCGCGCGCCGCCCGTACTCCTCCTCCCGTCGCCGGCGCCTGCTCCCCCTGCTCCTACACGCCAGCGCGCGTCCGCGCCTCTCCGCGCGCGCCGCCGCCCGGTGCTCCGCTCGCCGCCATGGCCGCCCGGCCTCCTCGCCACCGTGCTCCCGACCACCGCCGCCTCCAGCCCTGCTCAGGCCGCCGCTCGCCCTGGCCTCCTCCCAAGCCGAGCGACCCCTGCGCCTCCGGCCGCCCCCGTGCGAGCCGCCGCCGCGCCGCCGCCTCCGGCCTCCCGTGTGCCTCCCCTGGCCGCCGCCGCGCCCGTGCTCGCGCGCGCCGCCGTGCCGCGCCGCCCCGGCGTCCTCCGTCGCGCGCCCCCGAGCCGTCTCCCCCGCGCGTTGCGTCTGCCTTGCCGCCCGATGCGACCTACAGAGCTCGCCCCGCACCAGCGCCTCCCGCCGGCCCGATCCCCTGCTCCGGCCGTCACCGCGCCGCCGCCTCCGGCCTGACGCCTCCACGCCGCGCGCTCCGGCTGTCCCACGCCGGCCGCGCCGCGCCGTGCGACCGCGCCCCCTGCCGGCCGCTGCACCGCACCCCGTGCTCCTCCTCCCGTCGTCGTGCGCTCCGTCCCGCGCCGCAGCGCGCCGCCGCCCCACACGCGCTCGTCCGCACCGCGCCGCCGTCTCCGCGGCCTCCTCTTCACGGCTGCGTGCACGCCGCCGCCGCCGCCCGCAAGGTGTTCGACAAAATTCCCGCAAGACCCCGGCGTCACCTTTTTGTCCGAGTTGTCCACCCTTCGTGGTGCTGCCCCGTGCGCGTGCGCGCGCCCCTTCCGGAGTCCGTTGTCGTGGCCCCGAAGACTAGATGCGACAAGTGCGCCACCGACCCCGAAGCCGGCGCTCCGAACAACCACCACCGAGTACGACTACTTCCCCGACCACTTCCACGACACCGACAAACGACGATGCCCCGGTTCCGCGACGACTACTTCCCCGGCGACGACTACTTCCTCTACGTCCCGAAGACGTCGGTTTCGAGCCCTAGTTCACCCGATCCGACGTACGGACCCAAACCCTAACCCTAAACCTATTTTTATTAAATGTCATCTATCTTGTGCATTTCGCATCATAATTGCATCTGTTGCATCTCTGGGGTTTGCGGGTGTAGCAAATCACCTAATTAATAAATATGGAATGTGTGGGGCAAATCAATATATAATGCCCTATTCCATTTAATTTGGTTATATCACCCATGCCATGTCTTGCCATGCTAATCAACATTTAATTTGATGGGTAGATAAATAACTTGCACCTAAATATTAATTGTCGGAATCCCGGTTCCGCTTAATTTGGATTAAGTGCATCTCGCAATGCATCTTGCCATGTCATGCATCATTCTCCCATGATCATGCTGGATCTTTTGCCGTAGTGGTAAAGTGCATCTTTTACGCTTTCCAGTGTTTGTTGCTTCTTCGCGGATACGACGTTGAGATGTGTGAGCAACGACAAGAGCTGCTTCCATGCGGGATTCCAGGCAAGCAAAGTTTGCTTGTTTACCTATACATTATCTTTCATTCCTGCCGTTCATCTCTGCTACCCTAGTTATCGATTCTTGAACTGCGATCCCATCACATGTTTATCCTGCAGCCCATACAGCTTTATCCCCACAACCTAATACCCGTTGCATGTTTATCTGTTGGCCTTGCGAGTCGTAGCGCATGCTTAGAGTTGTTTGTGCGAGTCGTCTGTTGGTCTTATGTTTCATCTGCTTAGTATTATTATTCTACCTTAATAAAATGTTGTATTATATTGGGGTATTATAATTAAAAGATAAGGCACCAGGCGGAAGGCCTTGCGAGGTGCTTTGTTCTGCTCAGTGTCGACCTAGGAACTGAGATTTTGTCCTCGGATCCAATTTTTGAGCGCACTAACCACTTGTGGGAGGCCCAATGGAGCCCCCCTCGACTTTGAACGGATCTACAGTTTGTCCATGTGCCGCAAGTAGTTTGGGTTTTCCATTTGCTCATATGCATGTGCATGATGATGATGATGATGATGATGAGAGGTTATGTGATACGGGGGGTCATATAGGTGCGGTACGACACGAAGCGGACAATTCCTACTGTGGTTTGAGCCGCATGGTGGCGTAGTCGCAAACTAATGAGTCCGCAATTGAGATTCGGCCGGACTCCTGATGCGGGTAACAACTCATATGGGTGGCACTTGGACTTGTTGTAGTGAAGGAATAAGTCGTGTTGAGAAGCCCTGATGCTTGCTTGGGTTGATCATGCGAGTATGGGTACAGTAGTGCACCCCTGCAGGGTATAATCTTATCGATGAGCCGTGTCCACGGTTATGGACGACTTTGGTGATGATGCTGGCTAACAAGATCTAGACAACTTGCACCTATTTAATGTTAATTAAATTGACTAGTAATATAGAATTACTTTTACAATAAATTATAATTAAAACTGTTCAACGTGTGAGTTTCCCGAATTGCTTCCTCATATTTGGTTGAGGGGGTTAATTCGAGAATGGGTTATGTTTGGTGTTAGTTGTAGTTGTTTACTTTATGCGCTCTCTTATCCCTCTTTGATTAGACGGAAGTTGTAGCGTGTCTCTTTAGGTTGCTAGTGCTGCTGCCGCTAAGTCCACCTCCCCTATATTTTGGGAGATGGTGTAGAAAGTAGGCAAGTCGGTTTTGCTTGCCAGGGAGTGCCCTGACCCTCTTTTGGGATGTGCTTTATGTGCAGTCAACAGGTTTGAAGTCTGACGACGTTAGCTTGGGAATCCCTCTGGCTTGGCTGGGTAGGGATATGGCGCCATCGCTTATCTTCAGGACTCTTAGTCCAATTTGCATCTTTTCCTTAGACGGATACTATTTTGCTTCCGCTGTCATTTGTATCTTTGTATTGTATCATTTGTATCTTGACTCGTTCGAGTCGTTGTTGTAATTTATCTTCTGCTGTATTTGTGGATGTATCGGAACTGTTGTAATGTTATCACAATTCCACCCACATAATGCGCATGTTTCGGCGTGCACATTATGTCTGGTGGGCGACCTAAAATCGTTATTATGCGGATTTCGGCGGGAACGCTTAAATCTACATAGTACCGATTTTAGGGCGTCACACCATCAGCAGGGATATGTCGACGAACCAATTGGGAACCAGTAGGTAAGCAGTCGTGGGCGAAGCGCCATAGATTGATCTTCATTTTTCCCGGCGCTTTGATCGCCCAGAGCCTTTTCCAGTGGGCACCGTCATCTTCCAAGGTCGAGGGGGCACCTCCCCCTACCTTACTTCGATCGACAAAGAAGCTCTCCGTTCTGGCTAGATGGTACGCTGAACGGAGGGTGTAATCGCCGTACTTTGTAAGAGGCCAGGACAGGAAGTCATTCCCGCCTCTTCTGCTGATCGGAATCTGAAGTACTATATTCGCCACTTCCTCATCGAACACCGCACGGACCGAGTCCACACACCACGATCGGTGATCATCATTCAACAGGTAGGACACCGTTGCATCCTCAGGTATCGGAACCCGGAACCGCAGTACTTCCGGTTTGAAATTCGGAATCCAATAGTCAGATTTGAGTTTTACTCTTTGACCATCACCCACGTTCCATCGGACCCCGAACTTGACCAATTTCATGCCATGACAGATACTTCTCCAGGTGAAGGAGGCTGATCTCGGCTGGGGGGCTTCCCTGAAATCACAGTGTGGGAAATAACGCCCTTTTAGCACCCTGGCACAAAGAGAATCTGGCTCCGTGAGAAGCCTCCAAGCTTGGCGCCCCAGCATGGCCTGGTTAAAGAGGGCGAGATCGCGAAATCCCATACCTCCTAACGCTTTCGGAGTACATAACCATTCCCAGCCACGCCAATGCATTTTCTTCTTTCCATCCTCGATACCCCACCAGTGATCCGCAATAGCTTTCCGAAGAATATCACAAGTGGAGATAGGAATTTGGAAACAACTCATTATGAACGTCGGTATCGCCTGTATAACAGTTTGAGTAGGGTCTCCTTCCCCGCCCGAGACATGGGACGATCAGACCAGCCATTCATGCACTTTCACGCTCTGTCAAGGATGGCTTTGAAAGCGTTCGCGGGCGATCTACCAACACAGGTCGGCATACCCAAATAAGTGTCCTGGAGCACCTCACTAGTAACTCCCAAAAGATGTGTAACATTCTCCTTCACTTGGTTATTGCAATGTAAACCGAAGAACACCGAGGACTTGTCCATATTTATCTTCTGCCCTGAACCCCGACAATAAATATCCAGTGTTTCCTTCAAAGCTTCAACACTTCTCGTATCACTCCTCGCAAAGAAGATACTATCATCTGCAAATAGCAAGTGTGATATTGGTGGCCCTTCACGACCATTGCGGACTCCATGGAGTTCGCCACTATTCTCCTTCTGAAATAATATGCTAGATAAACCTTCAGTGCAAAGGAGAAAAAGATAGGGACTAATAGGATCCCCTTGGCGAATTCCCCGAGATGGAACAAGAGGTGATGTAAGTTCTCCATTAATTCTAGCTGCATACCTGACATTGGTGACACACCTCATGACAGAGGTGATCCATTCTGGGGCAAAACCCAACTTCTCCAGACAACCATGGAGATATGACCATTCCACACGATCATAGGCCTTCATCATATCAATTTTCAGCGCAAAATAAGGCCGTTTAGCTCTTTGTTTGCGGATAGTATGCAAACACTCATAAGCAATCAAGGCATTGTCAGTGATTAGCCTGCCTGGGACAAAGGCACTCTGGTGGTCAGAGATCACCATCGGTAAAATCACTTTCAAACGGTTCGCCAAAACCTTGGATGCAATTTTGTACAACACGTTACATAAACTGATCGGACGGAAGTTTTTCAGATGCTCTGGATTTGATACCTTCAGAATAAGCACAATCACTGAATCACAGAAGCCTTCTGGAATAGCTTCGCCCATCAAAAAAAACCTTACTGCAGAGCAGATATCATCTTTCAGAACCGCCCAGTGCGTTTGGTAGAACAACGTCGGGAAGCCGTCGGGCCCAGGGGCTTTAGTGGGTCCCATTTGAAATAGGGCTGTTTTGATCTCCGTATCAGTATAAGGTTTAACCAGGTCAGAATTCATGTCCATAGTTACCTTACAAGGAATTGCATTGAGCACAACCGTTGGGTCACAAGGTTCGGACGTGAACAAATTCGCTAGAAAGTCCTCAGTCATTTGTTTGATTTCATGCACGTCCTCGCATCTCGAACCGTCTTGCCGAATCAGAGCCCTGACTTTGTTCGTGCGCCGCCTGGCCGGAGCTCTGGCATGGAAAAACGGCGTGTTCCTATCACCCGCATGCAGCCACTCGATTCGAGATCGCTGGCGGGCCATAATCTCTTCTCTCTCGAACAATTCACAGAGTCTCTTCTCCAAATTCCCGGCAGCCGAATTGCCATCAGTGCGCCACGGAGATAAACGGATACTTCTAATTTGCCTCTCAAGCTTTTTAATCTCCCGGCGAACAGAACCAAAGCTAGCGAAACTCCATCGCTGCAACGAGCCAGCTACTGACTGTAATCTGTCCCAGGTGGACTGGAGAGAGCGAGGCCCACCTGAAGAATCAGCCCAGGCCTGCTCCATCGTATCTCTATAATCAGCAGCGCGCAACCAAGCTGCCTCATACCGAAAACCAGACTTAACCGGCTGTCGATCCTCTTGCGCAGCAAAACTCTGAAGCTTAATCAAGATAGCAAAATGATCAGAAGTTGTAGTTATCACATTCTCGACAGTGCAATCATCATATTCAGCCATGAAGGAACCATTCGCAACTGCTCTGTCGAGTCGAACACGGACCAAATCATCACCGTCCTGCTGATTCGACCAGGTGAAAAGGGGGCCCGTGTAACCCAGATCAATAAGACCACAATCAGAGAGGCAATCCTTGAAGAGGCTCATCTGCGATTCAGACCTCTCCCGAGGCCCGGCGTGCTCGTGTTGGTGAAGCGTCTCGTTGAAATCGCCACATGCCAGCCATGGACCATCCCACTCGGTTCGTAGTCGTCTCAGTAAGCTCCAAAATTCGTGTCTCTTATCCCTACACGGCTCCCCATAGACGAAAGAAGTGCGCCATGGAGCACAAGTAGGAGATGAGATGAGCACATCGATACAATGAGAGTTGAGTCCTTTTAGAGTCACTTGAAACGGCTGCAACCAGAAAAGTACAAGACCTCCACTGAGGCCCTCACAACTAACCGCGAGACTTCCCGTATAGCCTAAACTCCACATGAAATTACGGGCTCGTTTATCCTTCATCTTCGTCTCCGAAAGAAAGAGGAAGGAGGGTCGATACGTTGCAACAAGCCAACGCAGTTCACCTACTGTCGCGTCAGACCCGAGACCACGACAGTTCCAACGGAGGAGTATCATTGCGTGGGGCGGGGCTGCTCAGCAGCCTCCGCCTGATCCGCCGATCCAGGTAATACAGTCCTCTGTTTCTTGCTCAAACCATCCGAAGGGCCCTCAGGCACCTCCACCACATTGTGCTCTCCCAAGCCAAGGGTACCAGGTAGGCCAATTGGGACCAGAGTGCCTACCGCAGCCACTGCAGTCTGCTTTACACGATAAACTTGCCTGTTCGTCCTTTTTGTTCCAGGCTTGGTTGGGGATTGAGCAGCGTTGCTCCCCTCTCCATTTGGATCAATCATTTTCTTCCGGAGGGCAGCAGTATTACGGCCACGAGGTTTTGGTTTAACTGGAGGAGTGACCTCAACCACCGTAGAATGGCTCTTCCTGCCCGTCAGGGCAGTATCATGAGCTACAGCACCAGTAGCAGTGCCATTCTTTGAGGACTTAGCGGGCTGTGGCTGTTCCGAACTCGAGGCCGTCTCTCGCCTCCTCCTCTCATCCGGCACACATACTCTGTCACTGTTCCAGGGCAATTTGCCCTCCTCATCACGCTCAGCAGGATTGGCACATACTACAGAAGAGTGGCCCAACATGCCACAAGAAAAACAGTACATCGGCAATTTCTCATATCTAACTTCATAGAAGATAGTCTTCTTCAAAGTGGGGTTCTCCACCCCGACCCAACGCATCAACGGCTCTGTGATATCCACATGAATTCTTGCTCGGAGATAGCCGCCCCAAGCTCTACCATTCTCATCAGCATCTACCTGGGCCACCTCACCAAGCATTGCCGCAATTGGGGTACCTCTGTCCACATGCATCAGGGGGTACGGTAACTTGTAAATTCTAACCCCCAGCAACAACCGATCGAAGATCACATCAGTAGGGTTAACTCTTGGATCGAATTCTTTCATGAGTATCGCATTCTTCCAAAGAACCCATGGAGAACCACTCATGATCCTCTGCAAATCATCCTTCGACGATAACTCTGCAAGAAACAAATTAGGCCCCAACGAACGCACCTTCATCCCTTTAGGGTTTCCCCATGCAGGCTTGATGACAACCTTGATTGTCTCCACGTGAAGTGTGTTCGGAGCCAGCACCTTCCCGACGATCGCCCACTCCGGGCAACCATAATCCTCCGCGAGATCATCAGCAATAACAACCGTCTTGGCTTCCTTCGCTGTAAGCCGGAGGCGGCCCATCATCGTCGCAACACCATCAGTGGTGCTAGACTCCGGCCGATCCTCCCCCGCAAGATTTTTGCCTTTAACTGCAGCCGCCGCCGCAGAGCTTGCTGGTGCCGATCCAGCGATCGACCCAGCCAGAGATCCGATCCCATCCGCCGTGCCACGATCATCCGCCATGCCGCCTACCAGAGATCCGATCCGCGCGCGCCAAGGGTGGGCAGCAAACTAGGTTTGCCCCTGGATCACCCCGAACACGGACGAAAGCGAGAACCCTAGCACGGCAAGTTGACGGGAGAGGACACGGGAATCGGCAAGGACCAGGATCACGGTCAGCTGCACTCCGAGAAGATCCCAGAAGCAGCAAACTAAGCCACGAATCTCCAGGATCGCCTATCGCGAGAGCGAAGACCTAACCCTATAAAAACTGGCACAGGGATTGATCCATGTTGGTTATACCCCTAGTTGATATATCCCAACAACAGTCGGTCTTCCTTTTCCATAATTGGATGTTGAAGTCTAACAGCTCAAGGATGCCGAGTCCACCACCCTCCACTGGCACAGCCCGGAAGGAGCGGCAGCCATCGGTGCACATTTTCAGCGGCACTGGTATCACAGCTAGGTGCTGCCTATCCAGATCAAACTCAAGGATGCCAGCCGTCTTCCCAACAAGCATCCAGTAAAGGGAATTCCCAACCAGGGTACTGGCCATTCGGATACAAATCGTCATGGGGATATCAGCCACGGATGCCCAAACTGGATCATCCCATTTGCCGGTCTTGGACGAGTAGACGCAGGCGAAGAATCGCTTGTTCTTCCTGTCGATGCCTACAATGACCACCTGAAACTGGAAGATGAGATAATCGTTGATTCCGGCCATGCGAAGAACTGCCCCATTTGAGATCTCTGTGTCATCAAGGTCGTCAAGCACCGGGGAAAAGGTGAAGCGGTGCTCGTCGCCCGTGACTGGGTCCCACACCAGGACGACTCCGATTTCTTCAATTGCCGCGTTGGTAATGAGCACGAGGCCGTCGCGGCAGCCGAGGTTGGTGCCGGCGTCGCCGTCGTAGAAGTGGAAGGAGAAGTGCCCGACCGGGAGGCAGTCGGGGGGGATCCAGGATAGAGTTGAAGAGTAGGCTACTGGGGGCACCCGGAGCATCGCTGCTATTCATGGCCTTGCGGGTGAACTCATCGAAGAAGCCGAGCAGGGGAGGTGGGTTGTGGTGGTGATGGGCGCGGAAGCGGCGGATGAAGCCGCGGTCGGAGACGAGGCGGCGCCAGCGGTTGCAGACGAGAGAGGCGCGTGGGAGGGAGGAAGGAAGCGGGGCTAGGCGGAGGAGTATCTCGGTGAGAAGGTTCTCGTCCTCCAGCGGGGCCGCCACCGCCGGCATCGGCGGCGGCGCTGGCTCCGGCGAGCTGGGGTGACGGGCGGCGGAGGTCATTTGCCTCAACAAACTCCTGCGGCAAACCGATGAGGCTCATGCATTTGTTGGAAGCCCGGCCCAATAGGCCCACAAACCGTGCATAGGAAAATCTGAGCCGTCCACGTGTCCAACTCGGCTAGGGTTTCTGCTCCGACCTCTATAACTACGAGACGATAGCCCTCGCTGCCAACCATCAACTGAGATCGGGATCTCCACCAAACACTTCCGCCGCCGCAAATAGAGGGCCAGGCCGAGTGAGCCCGCCGTGCCACCGCCGCGATGAGGGCCAAGGTTTGTACCTCGCCGGCACTTCGACGTCTGCTACATGTGATTGCTTAGGCGTATAAGCTTCGTATCTACTGCGGTAGATTTGTGTGCCGGTGTTTGCCAATTGTTTTCTGATTTTCTCAGTAGCATGTTTTTATGGTCGTGATTCTCTGTGATGATTAACACTGATTAGATGTCCGATACAATCCATTACATAAAACCATGGGGACGAATACGAGGCATTTGTCTGAGAGAACTGCTGCTATCCAAATTCCATTTTTTTGTTCTGTTTTACTAGATGCTCAGAGATTTTTGTACGATTTACTTTGTATTAGCCTGTGATTGCAGTAATCATCTTTTTTCCGATTTTTCTACTGCTGCTTTTGGTTTTATGTTCTCTGTGATGATCAACACTGATTAGATGTCCGATACAATCCATTCCATAAAACCATGGGGACGAATACGAGGCATTTGTCTGAGAGAACGATTTCCATTTTGATTTGTGTATTGTGTTTGATTAGAGTGAAGGGCTAGTTGGTCTTAACTGTATCTTCTCTGTGATGATGAAAACAGATGACGAGTCAGATGTAATCCATTCATTACACCATGTTGACAAACGAGGCATTTGTCTGAGAGAATACCTTTTCAAGTAGCATGTTCCTTTTGGATATAATCTGTTTCAAATGCTAGTAGGTTTGCTTGACTGCTTATACATCAGTGTTAGATGTTCTCTGTGATGATGAAAACAGATGACGAGTCTGAAGAAATCCATTCATTACACCATGTTGACAATGAGGCATTTGTCTGAGAGAACATTGTTTTTTTTGTAGGCTTACCTTCGCCAGATTTTTAGTAGTAGCTGTTTTTTTTATCGTAATTCTGTTTCTTTGGCATGATGAGGAACAAAATTGGCGTCTGATCTATTTGATGATAAATTCCTCCTACTCATTCTGAGTGTCAAATCAGCATAATGTATTCTTTATTGTGTACAATAATTTATACAACTGTTCTTGTGTTTGTTGGCTTGCTAGCTTGATTTGTCGGCATGATACCTTCCACATTTGATTTTCTTGACATGGTTTCGAAAATGATGAAGAACAATTGGTCCGTGTTTCTGATTATCATGTGATGATATCCAATGAAACACTCAAATCTTCTGATTCTACATCCACCCAACTGAATTATATTTTCTGTTTATTGTCATTAGTTTTTGCTTTTATTCATGTGTAGCCAGCTTCAGTTCTGTTTTCTGATTATCTTCTGATTACTTGCAGTGGAAGAAGAAGAGAATGAGGAGGCTTAAGAGGAAGCGCCGTAAGATGAGGCAGCGATCGAAGTAGGCTTCATCTGCAAAGCAGTAGCATTGTCTTGCATCCGGGCAACTCTTCATTGAGGGATGATGACATAGTCTAATGAATCCTGACGTGTTCTGTGGTTTAGGTTGTGGATGGTGTATACCTGTGTTTGTTCAGCTTTAGCTGTTTAATAGTCTGGTTATGATCTAAGACTTGTAATGTGACAATCATATATGTTTCTGTCACTGGATCTTATTTTGCTAATACATTTGGTGGTTTACTTATTTCCTTTCCTTAATGATATATGTATAATTCAAATGTCTTTGTGTATATGTCATTCAAATTCTCACATGAACTCGTACTTCTTATTTTTTAGGTGTTAATGAAACCTTTTGTAACTTCAATCACATCGAAATATTATGCTTGTAAATGAAGTAGAAATGGAAGAAATATAATGAACTGACAAGTTTTTGTAGTAAAACCTATAGACACTCGTATGTAAACATAAAATTTACTGAAAGATTGTTGTCGTGTCTTAAATATTTAATTCACTATGGGAAATTTCAGGGAATGAGATGAGTTATCATTTTGTTCCTTGAAGGTCCATCATGTAAGTCTGAATCAGACGGGAACCAGATGCAAATAAGGGAAGAGTGGGAGTTGTTCAGAACTAATGTATTCACTCTTTTTAGTTTCCGGACCATGTATTGAATGAAGTTTAGCTAGTTCGATATACTGGCTATAAAGAGAGCATCTCTATCTAGAAGCAAAGCAACAAAAAAAAAGCAGGGCCCCCGAGCACTAGTGAGCCTGTATTTCGAAAATTTGAAACGTGCTACACAAATAGGAATACACAATTACACATCTCTACTACTTATAAAATAGCCAACTTTAGTTTTGTTACAGCCACCCAGAAAAAGTGTACACGGTTTAATCTGGACCATCAGATTCAACTCACTAAAACGAATCAAACGACACAGATTAGATCTACCCAAAGCAACGTCTCAGATTGATCCTGTCGACCGGAAGAGAAATTTCCTGCCAGACTCTCCCGTGACCCCGCCCCACGTCCGGAACCCTCGAGCGCAACGCACGCCACGTCTCGGTCCCCTTTCGTTGTGTGCTCCTCCATCCCTGCCGCCGCCACTCCCTGCCGGTGACCCTGCCGTCCACCCACCCACTGCCCTCGACGCTCACCGGCGCCTCAGCACAGCTGGCTCTCTCCGCTCCTCGGTTCCCCTCAAATCCTCTTCCGCTTCAAGACCGAGCAGTCCACGCCCTCCTCCCCTTCGCCAATGCTGACAAGAACGACGGTGCCGTGGGATCCGGCGGATCCACCCACAAGAAGGCACCTGCAAGGTCCCTAAGATACCTTCCCATGCGTGGCCGCCTACGCTGCGCCGCCGTCCGCCATGACATCTCCTGCATCCGGCAGCCGTCCGTGCTCAGCTCGACAACAGGGTCACGCGTCCCGCCGCGGAGCAACGCTGGATCCCTGCACACTCACGCCGTAAAACCAAAGTTTGTTCTCAGAATTCTTTTCTTTGTTTCCATCCGGTTCTGGATCCAGAGGGATGCCTGCGGCACGGACACCGTGAGTGGCCGGCCGGAGAACGGGCGGGCCTTCTGCAAGGCCAGTCTTCACGGCCTCAGCTTTGACCTTGCATATGAACATCCATACACATCGATGAGTTGGTCTCTGTGGGCTCTCCACATGTGCAGATGGATTGCGCCTTCTGCTGGTAATTTTGGAATTATTAATTTTGTTTGTTCAGTTCTATAGTCGATACTCCTGATGGATTGATCATGCAAATAAATTTGTCCATGTTCTACGGACGTCAGGAATGTGGTATTGGAATTGTTTCTTACAACTCAATTACCAAGTATCTGTTGAATCTTTTCTGGTCTATATACAATCAATTGATTTCTACAACTTTTTTCAGTAACTTAGGCCTGGATCTGGATTATATTCTGTGTTTTTTAAAAGGCCTCCATGATTTTGGTTAGAAAATATGGATAAGTACAAACTTCTTTATAACTATCCAAGAAGCACAAGGGCAGCCTTGCTCAAGTAGGTTTAGCTTGGGTTCTGCATTAAGAGCATGATGGTTATGCACCAAATGCATTATTGTGTTTCTAACAGGTCTACAGATAATTTGTTTCTTCTGCAATTTGGAGACATGTTAAACCATACTAGCCACTGTTAAGCTTTCCTCTAGCAATGCTTTCCATGATTTTGTAGCGATCTATATATAACTGCCTAGGTTAATCTTTTAACAAGATAAACCAAGTACATAAATCTGAATTATAGTTGATGGTTGCTATCTTCCATGTGATCGGGCAACTGTATCCCAAGATTTGATAATGTCGCGATGTGCTACTGTCTCCGGTTAGTCAAATTCACTTGTGTGCTGCGACATTGCAGTCGCCGGCTGTTGCTATTGGCAATTCCGTGCACTAAACTGTAGATGTATGTATGCAATACAGAGGGTACATATGAATTGAATTGTCATTTACCTCCTCAACACATCTAGCTGGTAATTTGTTTTTGCTAAACACATGTCCTTCATTTTGGCAGTTCACTGTATCTTGTCGGGTATACTTGTAGGACTTCTGTTTCTGAAAGTATGAAACACCTTTCTTAATGATCTTTTTTGTTGGGATCTATAACATGTAACAGCCCAACTGTAACTTTCCAATTTCTGTGTGCAATAAAATGGATAGTCATGTCATCATTCCATATGTGGTTGCATTCTTTTAATTATGTGCTTCAAATTCATTCTTATTTTTGAATTCAAATGCTTTCAAATTAAATTCATTTGAAGTTTCAAATTATTTATATATAATCAAACAATATTTTAATATGACTACTTTTGAAACTATTAAGAATTGCTTAAGAGTTTTTGTCATATTTCTTTTCTGTTTATGTTTATTTTGCAAAACCAGAAAACATTATAGAAAAGGAAAATAAACAGTACAAAAAAAAAGAGCTCCTGGCCGAGATGGGCCAAATTTCTGGCCCACCTCAGCCCAGGGCCTGCTTCTTCCTCGTACGGTCAGAGAAGAGCACGCCTTTACAGCGTGGCCATGGCGCTACCCACTGCAGCTCACCCCCACGGCCACCTCCTCTCTTCTCCCCCTTCCTTTTAAAACGGGCCGCACCCCCGAACCCTAACCCTAGCCCCCTCTAGCCGCCACCGGCCCTCTCCTTCCTCTCCTCCTCCACCCGACGCCACCTCGGACACCGTCGCCATTCCCAGCACCGACGGCTCCTCTCCGTCGTCCCTTCCCCCTCCTCCGCTCTCCACGGTGTGCGCCACGGTGAGCCTCGCCGTTCCCCTCTCCTTCCCCTCCGTGTCCCTCCTCTGGCGGCCTAGTTCTTGCCGGAGCCAGAGACGAGCGCCACGGCCGTGAGCTTCCGCTCCAAAATTCGAACCCGGTTCTGAGCCCCCACGGCCTCCCCTTCGCGCCATCCGTTCCGCGCGTGTGAGGTCGCTAGTTTGAAACCCGCAGCGGTAGAATGAAACAAGCACCGTTTTTTTTGTTTTTGTTTCTCTGGCTCACTGACGCCCTGGCGCCACACGGTCAGTGACCGTGTGGCCAGTGCAGCACACACCCACGCTTAGTCAGCCTGGGCCCGCGAGCCAGCCCCTCTGGCTAGCCACGCGTTCGGTGAGAAAAGTCCTAGAAGATCTCTGCGCTGCTAATTTGCACCGAGCCCCCTGTGCTCTCGGGTTTAGTATTTTAGCCCTCACCAACAAGTTTTTCCATCACGGTTAGATCCCTGACATTTACAGAAACACCCCCTGAAACTAAAATGTTAATAACTTTTGATTTATAACTTCAATTAAAATAATCTTTATATGTTTTTATATCAGAAAAATGCAATAAACATTAATATCACATTCTTATGTCATTTTGCATCATTTATTTTAAATGCTTAGTTTAATTTAACAAATGCACTTAAATAAATAAATATGGAATATGTGGGTAATAAATATATAATGCCCTAAATCCATTTAATATGCTCATATCTTTATACCATGTCTTGCCATGCTAATAAATATTTAATTTGAGTTGAAGATAAATAAATTGTAATTAATTCCTAAATATGTAATGTGTTGGGCAGTTAAGTAATTAATGCATATGCCATTTTTAAATTAATTAGATCACCACATCTGCTATATGTTAAGTAACATTTAAATTGTTGACTACACAAATAACTTGCACCTTAATCTCTTGTCGGGATTTCATTCCCGCTTTAAATATGACCTAATCGTCTCATACCATATTGCACCATCATTTGTTCGCGCATTCCTTTGTATTGATTATTGTTTCCTATTGTCTGTGTTTGGCTCTCTTTGGGTAGACGACGACGTGTCTGCTGCGAGTACCTACGATACTGAGGTTTCAGCTTTTGTGCCAGGCCACGAGCTGCCAGGCAAGCTTCTGCTAACCGGTTACACGATTGTCGGGTTTTCGCACTTGCCTTTTTGATCTATGCTATCCTAGTTATCGATTCTTGAACTGCGATCCCATCACATGTTTATCCTGCAGCATATACAGCTTTATCCCCACAACCCATAACCCCTTGCATGTTTATCTCTTGGCCTTTGCGAGTCGTAGTGCATGCTTAGAATTGGTTGAGCGAGTCGTTCCTTTGTCTTTTATCTCATATGCTTAGTATGATAGATGGTTCTACTATAATAAACTGATGTCTTATTGTGGGGTTCTATAATTAAAAGATAAGGCACCAGGCGGAAGGCCTTGCGATGTGCTTTGTTCTGCTCAGTGTCGACCTAGGAACTGAGATTTTGTCCTCGGATCCAATTTTGAGCGCACTAACCACTTGTGGGTGGCCCAATGGATCCCCCCTCGACTTTGACTGGAACTTCGACTTGTCCGGGAGCCACACCTAGTTCGGGTTTTCCATTTGCCTCATATGCATTGATGATACTAGTGTAGAAATTTACTTTGGCGGTGTGCCTTGTTACATGCATATAGGGCGCGGCCTGTTGGTGCGGAGGGGTGTGTCCTGCGGGAGTCCGCACCCTTTTGGCCGGGACCAGCATAGCTCCCGTGGCTCCTGGACTTGTTGCGGTGAAGGAAAATAGTTGGGTTGAGAGGCCCTAATGTTTTTGACTGGGTTGATCATGCGAGTATGGGTCCAGTATTGCACCCCTGCAGGGTATAATCTTATCGATGAGCCGTGTCCACGGTTATGGACGACTTGGTGATGATGCTGGCTAACAAGATCTAGACAACTTACACCTAATCATTGTGAACTAATTTGACTAGTAATATAGAATTACTTACACCCTAAATGGTAACTAAAATTGTTAACGTGTGGGTATTCCCGGATTGCTTCCTCATACTTGGTTGAGGGGGTTAATTCGAGAATGGGTTATGACTGGTGTTAGTTGTAGATGGCTACTTATACGCTCTCTTATCTCTTTCCAATTAGACGAAAGTTTTTAGCGCGTCTCTCTAGGTTGCTAGTGTTGCTGCCGCTAAGTACACTTACCCCATATTTTTGGGAATCTTACAGTTTTGTAACTTGTTAGCTTAAGCTTGTTTGATACGCTTCGGTGTATTGACCCGTTCGCGGGCTATGGTTTTTCTGCAGTTGAGGATCCTTCGCTCGACCAGGTGGGTGGATACTACGTGGAGTTTGACGACGAGATCTACGACGAGTAGTTAGAGTTCCCCTGGGCTACTTCCTAGTGGACTGCGTGGATGGGCCTTCTTTTTCGTTTTGGCTTTGAGCCCTTTGCTTCTTGTCTGTACTCAGACCGGTTTGTTTCCGCTGCATGATGTATTGTTGGGACATGTGTCCTCTGATTGGTGCCATTCGCTATATTTTGCTCAGTGAGAGCTTTTGGATATTATTTCTTTTCTTTGTGTCTTAGGTTTATTCTGTGGTGTCAACTTGTTAAAAATCCGACTCGTATACCATGTGTGTATGGTTGAAGTATACGAGTTGGAAGACTTTTTGGGTTCTTGCGTGCACAATCTGGAAACGTATGTGACGTTGGGGTCGCCAAGAGCTGTCGGCCGATGATCCATTCCGAGCATGGCCTGCTTGTTTCCTGGGATTGGTAACCCCAGTATGTTCTTGGTTGTGTGGCCCAACCGATACGTTTCGTTTGTGTAGCTTGAATTCAGGGTCTGACATAACACTCCGTGGAGATGGCTGAGAGCCTCCAATACTAACTTGAGCTGGCATTCTGTGAGTACTGAAGAAAATAGTTATGCCTTGCACTGTGTGAACCTGCAAATGGTGTGTTGTTGAAGGTCTCATATCAAAGATCAATTGTTCAATATAAGGCTGATTTGCTAGAAACCTCCCTTCTGCATATAAGTAATCTCACTGATTTCTCATGTTTCTGAATTTGTCCAGTTTATCTTGCAGTACAAGAAGGGGTCACTTTATCCTGTGGTATTGCTATTGTCATATTTACTAAGATTACTATTTATTGATTGTTTGATCCCCTTTCAGTTGTTTATTTTGTCCGTTGGAAGAAGTAACTACATTTGCTCATAAGTTATCCCCATGTGTGAGAACAACTGACCCCAGGTGACATGCTCTTCTTCTTTTCATGTTTGCTTTTACATATTTACCTGATAATATAGTATGGTATTCTTGTATAATATAATAGAGCCTCCATTTATATGATGTTATATTGCATAGTCGATTGTCTTTATGTTGTTTCCCGGAGAAGTGGGATGACCTGGACGATTTTTTCCAACCATCTTCAGCATGTGGTCATCAGGACGGTGGTGGCGCCTAGCAAGTTGTTTAAGCATGATGGATTGACGAGTTTGAAGTTTGGTTGATTTTAGTTTTGAGTGAACCATTGTTATGAGATTGAATAGTCATTCATCATAGCACTGATGCGTTGAGGTTTCTTCCCACATTTTTATAGAAGATTTTGAAATGTGAAATCGTTGTTCTATTCATGTGAAATGTGTGAGAACATTATGTCAAAGAAGTAAATTGAAATATTTGTGCTCAATACCACCTGATTACAAGTTGATATGCATGTATATGTACGGTTTTCACATTTAGCAGTTCTTACTTCTTTGTTTCGTTGAGACATATTGAATAATGTATAACCGTGACAATTACTCTATGGGCATATAGTAGCATGATGAACCATGCGCCATATTATCGTTAACTTATAGAGAGAAAATATCTTGGATTGCAAGTACACACATATTGTGGTCCACTGATTCATAAGTTATCAATAAGATCCTAGGCAACTTCAGATGAGTTATCGTTAACTTCAGATTTTTTAAATGAGTCCACTGATTCATAAGTGATAAATAATATTCTAGGCAATGAGATATAGATATAGAGTGTAGATTGTGCTACACATATTATGGAGACGTGCGTTGCCGTGCACGCTAACTAGAATATACCTAATATATAATAGGCACCAACATTTACCTCCAGTCCCACGGCCACATCGCCCCCATTCTCCTGTTCATACGATCCATGAAACCGACGTGTAACGCCCCAGCGTTTAGAAAACCACGGAGGGTAGAAATAGAATTTGTGCATTCGCATTCTTGCATCTAAAAATCTGAATAAATTTTTCGCAACTTAAAACCCTGAAGAGATCAAAGTTTCCTTCATCTCATTGAGTAGGATATAGTTCAATTGAGGTGATTGTGATAAATTTTGACATGACCTCTAGGTATTTTACTTGTTTGAGGGAATTTGAGCAAATTCAAATATTTAAATAATTCGAATTTGAAACAACTGAAAATAAATGATAAGTAATTAATAAACAAAAGAGTAATTCATAAATTAAATAATTACAAGTATGAGTTACAATTATGAAACACAAAATGAATTGCTTTATTGATTTATAACAATAATACATTGTCTTTACAAATAATCAAATGGAAATACAATAAATAAGGGATTACTTAAGAGAAATAAAAATCCTTAGAAGACTAATGCTTGCATCCTGATCTTCCTCATCTTTGATCATCTCACCTTGCACCAACCTTCTTCCTGAAAGATAAAAAACAAAACAAAACAAAAATAGAAAATAAACAAGGTGGGTTAGTGTTAGGATTACTCTCAGTTTGGCAGTGAGATGCACTGCTGATCACATCATCGAGTGTAAACCTTAATCAAGGTTTAGCATCTGTTCTTATAGTTTCAATAACCTCATATCAACATCATGGGTTTAGGGGCAGATATTACACTTGGCATCACAAAATAACATCCAGCATGGATAATATCAGCCAGCCGAACGGATCAGCTCCAAGCAAAAAAATTTGGGTCAAGCTAGTATACAGGCAAGCTCACAAGCAGCTCATTCACGCATGCAAAAACCAATGCTGTCACTAGCACACTGAAACAGAATGGATAAAGGAACACTGCCGTAGCTAGCAGGGGAGGCTAAAGCACTTTGATCACTTCAGCTCATAACGTAGCATATCCAACACAATCATCTGTTCATCACTCAATCCATCACACCAATCAATTCATCCACCCAGCACCACTAAACCATATCCCAACCTTGCCAAAAGCAAGTCAAAAAGATGGTCAGCGGCAACTAGGAGGAGAAGGGCTGAATACAAACCAGGAGGAGAAGGGCAGCAGTCACAAGGAGCAGCCAGGAGCCTAGGAGGAGGTGAACAACATTTGATCAAGAACTACACAACCACAAGTGATCCAGGACCTCTATAGCAACCCAGAACCACACCACACCTGCCAGAGGTTGTTTTTCAACTCAACTAGCCAGTGGGCACATCTTTAGATGCACAAGTGGTTGGATTAGTTGTTTTACCCTCAGAGATGCACACAAATGGTGTGCAAGACTCATCCATGGGTTTAACTGAAAATGGCAAGCATCTGTTCGTACCAGATATAAAAAAGTCCTCAGTCTATGCATCATAGGCATGGGGCAACAAATAATTACACAGCCAGCACCCAAATATACTTTCCAAGCAAAACAAGGCTCAGTATGTGCATCACAGGCTATTGGCAATGATCCAAACATGCAAAATAAAGTGCATCTGATCTTATCTCAAAGAAGCCTCAGCCTAAGCATCACTGGCTTAGACAGCACAAATTAATTCCCTGCTAAAATAATTAGCTAGGCAACTAAAATTGAGTCCATCCATCAGCTTGATTAAAAACAGGCTTGTTGGGCACTAATTCTCTAAGGAAAAGAGCACCACAAGCACAAACCTAAATTTACTCATATCAACTGAATCAAGAAATCATCCATCTATTATCATATCATCTTCCTATAATCAAAATCCCATGAATCATTCTTAAATAAAGCAACAAAGCTTTCGGTAGCAAACTGAACATTTTTTTCAGTTAAACAATACTGTGGCACACCTCTGAATCTAAGAGATTCAGAGTAGCAAACACTAGCATATCAAATACAGTAAATACCACAGGATCAGTAGGACAACACCACTGGATTAATCCAGTATAAATCATTGGAGCACATCCATCTCACAGCACAATTCACACACCAGCTCATCATTAAGATTAAGTGGAGCACCACACAAGCATCATTTACCAACAATTCATCGGCTCGAAGGCCGGTCACAGAGAGATCACCTCGATGCAGAACTTGGAGGCAAAGTCGAAGCAACCGTGTGTCGTCGAGGTTGCGGTGGCATTACCACTGTCGTCTTGTCAGCAAGCAGGAGACCACCACACCGAACCACCACCAGCACCCGGGGTTGCAGCCACACTGCCATCCCGCCGGCGTCGAGGTCGGAGTAGATCGCAGGGGTCAAGGAAATCGAGCAGTAGCTCGCGGGGAAGCGCATTAGGGAGGCACAGCCGGAGGCGTAGCGGCGTGGCACCCGTGGCGGCTAGGGTTCGCGAGCGTGCTCGACTTGGGCGGTGTAGAACAAAATGGAGTTAGGGAATTAATAGAGAGGAAGGTGGCAGAGCAGCGACGGGCAGCGGGCGCGCCGGAGTCGGCCGACAGTGGCCGGAGCGAGGCGGCGACGGCGGCGGAGATCCCAATCGCCAGAGAGAAGGGGACCGGGAGGAGATAGAGGAGCGCTGGGTCTGGGGGGTTGACCTAGTTCGATGGAACCAGTGGTTCCATACCGACCGAGCCACCCTGGCCCACCAGTCAGTGGGCTAAGCCCACTTACTTTTCTCCGAGTCCAAATAAATCACAAAATACTCAATAAAAGAAATAAAACAAAAAGATTGCAAATAAATAAAAACTTAAAATTTTAAATAAAATTAAGTTTTAAATTCAGAAAAATATAATTGTTTCAAAACTATTCTATTCTGAATTTTTAAAGTAAAATTTTGAAATAAAACTATTTATATAGTCTTTTATTTTAAATAAAACATTTAAATTCCTAAATTCAATATACATGGATTTATCTATTAAAAATAAATATTTAATCCAAGTATTCAATATACTACACACTTTTGAATTATTTAAAAATAATTCTTATCTTGTAAGACTTAAATTAAATAATTGAAATAAACCAAAAAGAATAAAAGTCATACCCAAAACAACGCTAAATTCCTAGACTCAAATTTAAATCATACATAGCATAATCATGCATCCTAGTATCCATTGCTTCTTTCAAACATTGTCTTATGAGACAATGATGAAGGGGTTACGGTGCAGAAAACAATAATTTTTCTAGCGAACGGAACCCTAACTAGCCAGGATCTATTTATCTAGTACATGCGATAACGGTGGCGGAACGGGTTACATTACCTCCATGTAGACCGATAGCGGGGATTACGCTCCCGAACAAGCGTTGACGATGAAGTCGTACGTAGACGACCTCGAGGTCGTGGAGAACTTGCCGCGATGTCGGAGTCGATGACGCTGGGGTGTCGATGATGATCTGCGTCGACGGGCGTCGGGCGGAAGAAGGCAGAGCGCCAGCACCAGGGCTGGTGCGCCGGCAGCAGAGGGGGGAGGCGCGGCGGCTGCAGGGGGCGAGACGACGTCGCCCAAGCTCCTCAAAAGAGTAGCCTCCGAGCACTCGCAAACATACGGAGCTTAGCGACAACTCCCGGTCATTCAGATCCAGCTGAAATCGCAGAAGTATATCTTATCTGGAATCCCGCAGAGCAACGGCGCTCTGCGGTATGGCTTAGGTGGAGAGAGACCCCTTTCCTCAGCTCGGCGCGGCTCCGACTTGGGAACCACGAGATCGAGAGAGAAATCGGGAATTAATTGGATTTTCCTATGAATTAAATCAATTAATATGCCTTGGTATATAAAGGGGGAAGGGGGTGTGCAAACCCCTTGGCTCCCCCATGTGGGACTAAAGGATGGGGGGGTTGGTGCGCCCCACCATGGGCCGGCCGAACCTCCCATGGGGCCCACCCCCTTGTGGGGTGCGGCTCCCCCCTCTTGGGCCCTCTTAGGGCCCATGTAGGTGGGAGCCCCCTTTTTCCTTTATTTAATTAATATTAAATTAATAAAAAAATCCCATTAATTCATAATTAATATATTTATATATAATTCAATATCCCGTGACTCCGAAAACTCTTTCGGACCACCCGAACAACTTTCGGACATTCCCGGAACCATTCCATACCTCCCCGGAACTCCTTCCGGACCACCGGAACTCTTTCCGGATCATTTCTCTCTCTCCAACAAATTCCTATAAAATTCCAGAACCTATCTCCTAGCGTCGCTAAGACCTTAAGTTTGTTACGCTACGGTTCGGGAACACTCCAGACATGGTCGAGACACTCCGCTCACCAATGATCGTCAGGGATACCTGGAAATATATGACGACCCCTGTGCATTCCACGAATATCGTCGTTGAACCATAAGTATGACATTCATTCCCTTTGTCTCTGCGATACTACCTTGTCCGAGATATGATCGTAGACACACCGATGCCTTTGTTGTATCTCGTTACCGACGAAGGTTATTAACTCGTCTGCGATATTACATCTCCATGACCTAGTCATAAGCTGCGCAGCTATATAAATGCAATATCACCGAGTGGGCCCAGAGTATCTTTCCATTACAAAAATGAACAAATCCCGCTCTTGATCCTTACGTCTTGATGCTCTTTCGGAATACCCAAGATGGACACCGTTATTGTCATGCTATATAAGACACAACGTTTGATGCTCTCAAAGTATTCCTACGAAGCATTAATAAGTACGGTCTCACGGTCTAAGGAATAAGCTATCATACTCTTATCTATTGCAAATGACAAACATCGTAATACGATCTTTATTGCAATACTTTGCGTATGTCCACCACCTTATTCAACTAACAAGATGACCCCATTGTCAACCGACGTCATTGTCCTTGATCGGGAATCTCGATCAACTGTTGCCCAATGGACTAGCTCATATAGAGGCTTGCTAGGGACCTGGTTGTCTTCACAAGTGTATTAATAATTCCGATTAATACAGTTATAGCATAATACACAAACCTATTATAAACTTATGAGATAATGCAATAAATACTACTTATTTATTTGCCTCTAGGGCATATCTCCTTCAGTCTCCCACTTGCACTAGAGTACAAATAAACCAGCTGCATTTTACTTTATCAAAATCCCTTATCAAATAAGAATCATTCGATGATGCTTGCTTGTGGAAGAGTGTTACTCTGACAATCTGCACAACACACGATTTGTGCAAACTTTTGCGATTCACTGATATCAACTAGCTTGATATCACCATGTTGTCCAACAACAAATATGCAAATACCGTAACTAAGTGAGACTTCTGTTTCCCAGCGCTTACTCTGATTATACTAACCAGATAACTGCCCTGAAAAACACACTCAGCCATGCAGAGCCCCTTGTAACAATTACAAACTCGCGATATCTACATACTTTCACACCAATGTAGAAAACTTGACATTCAAATGTCAATCCCTTAACTAACGCACTTCTACTTCCAGTAAATTCCAAATTTACTTTCATAACTGCTCTTATTCCAAGAGCATCGGTTATATTTCATCGAGCAGATAATATGGTTTCTGTATGATGTCTAATATTACATAATAGACCCACATGTCATACAACCATTACTTTCATGCATCATTACTCTTAATGATCAATTGGACTTCAAAGGACCATCCTTTTGATTCTAATCTGACTCCTCAGATATAATCCAAAACAACTCGACTAACTATTTTAAAATTCCCGTTCTATTTCAAAATAGACACTGACTTTCAAATAGTTTCACAACTTCATCATTCTTATCTATTCTACTGGTACAATTTCACAATGTGTCATTTACACAAGATGAATTTGGCTCCCACTCAAATTATGTCTCCACATATTTGAGAACACACGCTCCCACTCAAAAACGTGTCATCCACATATTTGAGTTCCTGAGCTCCCACTCAAAAATATGTTCTTCACATATTTCACCTGAGTGAACTAATTATGACTCCCACTTAAATTGACATTTTGGTCAAACCAAAATGATTGATCTACTATCAATTCGAATTTAATACAAACTACAGTATTACATTAATACAAATCCCTCAGACTTCAAGCATGTCTACATAAATGTAGTCAACAAATTTGATCTTGTCCAAGACACATTTCTTGACAAGACATGCTACCGCCTCTTTCTTATAGTCACATTTCTCATATAACACCTTATATGACGATTAAACAATCTTATTCCTCTAATAAGAATTACAGCAACAATTACTCTCTTAATGCTTTCAAATGCAACTTTGGATTTCCAGGCTCAAAAGCCTTTGTTCGTATTCCGATATTTTCTCAACTTTCTTTGTATTCATAAAGTGCACCTTGATCTGTCAACAAGATCTGAAATACTTAATACAGTGCTGTGACTTGACAGCAATATTAAATATAACAACACTTTATTTAGAAGTTTCTTTCATGAAAACATTATGATCTTTATGAAGAGGATTGCAAGCAGAAAACAATTTTCTAGTCTCCCTCACTCTTAATCACCAAATTTTCATTAGCAGACATATACACTTTGGAACACCTTTCAACATAGGTCTGACACTTTATTCCAAACTTCTAATTCCAATCCATAAACCATAATTCGAAAAATCATATTTTCCTCGGAATTACATAGACAACAAACTAAGTTTTGTTTCTATTTGGTTTTGGAATACACTCTCATCCAATGCGAGCAATCTACAAAGAACCACTCATGTATATTCCGAATTATCGCATAATCATATACATGTCGACACTACTGTCGATCCTACGAATTCTCGTTGAGAAAAATATCTATTTTCTACAGTGGACATCGACTATAATGTTTCGAACATATTAGGAGATTCTAAGACTGATTCTGACAGACCACACTTTATTTAAAATAGAGCATGATTATAACTCCCCACATATCACCATATATGACATTATAATATTGTGAAACGAATTTCCACAAGTCTTTTGTGTTGAAACCATAATTCAAAAATATTGTCCTTTGATCGAATTTTGTGAATGCAATATTCACTAATCTTTCTTCTGAAAAACCCCATTTAATCTATTATCAAATTAATTTCAGACTCCATAATTTATCGGGCAAATACTCCTATTTACCAAAATCATGGAAGAATTTGGATCATGCAATAACACCATTGATTAATCATTAAAAATGACTCTCAATCAATTTCCTCTAGTATTGCAACTTCAATACTGCATTTCAAACTTAATCAATTTTGGCACTCGAAATACTTAAATGGACCAAAATTATCCATTACTTCTTTCATTGCCTTTATGACTAAATTCGATGGTGTTTGTTCTTTGGACACATAATTTTATCATTCCCGCTATTATAAATGTATATCATACGCATAATGTAATTGAGATGTGATGCAAATTACTCATAATATGAAACAACTGCTTTGCTTCATAGCACAAAACAACTGATGTGTTCTATATGAATAATTATGTCTTGCAACATTCAAGACACCAAACTAGATCACACTCTCACTATTACAAAATGTCTTATCAAAAATTATTGATGATAACTAATATGATATCTCGAGGGCGTGAGCATTACTGGCCATTAACTTGCCATCACTTGTGTACTGTCACGTCACCCTTCGCCACATACTTGTGATAATCAGGGACTGTTTCACAAACAGAACAATTATCAAACACTTTTCATCATAGCGTCGAAGAACTCTTCTTCGATGAATCAACTTTTAGAGATTTGAACTTGTTGACGAACGTGAAGAAGCTCACCGTGTCTCTATAGCATATTCACGCACATGCTATTCACAGCTAGGAGGTA
This sequence comes from Poa annua, assembly GCA_026929855.1. NCBI lineage: Eukaryota > Viridiplantae > Streptophyta > Magnoliopsida > Poales > Poaceae > Poa > Poa annua. The sequence goes on from CM049427.1 coordinate 17,032,478, forward strand.
AAGCACAATCTCTATTGCACTGGAGTTCGCTATCTAGAAATCGTAGATATTCGTAAGCCTGAAGTAGATATCACACAACTTCTTCAACTGAGTCTCCAGACAGGTATGCTCCCCATGTGAATGGTCCGGAACTTTCTAAGCTGTCTGAACTGCTCAAGACTCAATTCATCTTTGAAGTGACCTCTGATCGCATCAATCACGACATATGGCTCCATGTGTTGAAACAACTTTCAACTCAGGTGCTAGGCATACGCTCATGACGATCGTCACTTCCATGAACATGTCATGATGCTTACGGAACTCATCATCTTCCTCCTTGCTATCAGAATCATCTAGTCTAACTTCTAACTAATGTTCTAGGACATATAGGATGTTTGTTGTGTTTGGAGAATGTTTTAAAAATCCTTGTACCATCTGATGAAGTTGGACCCGTCGGCTTCCCAGGTAGAATCCGAGCTCTTGAAGAAGTAACCGAAGCGTAGTTCCGTAGTCTCCAGATGTGATCGCAAAAGAGGTAAGATAAGTTTATAATATATAGGTGAGTTTTAGTTCTATAATCTCATTATCAAAAACACACCACACCAAGATTATTATCCCTATAAATAATAATGGCGATTACACGACCCTCATCCACCACACTACCCCCGATCATCACGGCTGACAGCACAACTTCAAAGGTGGACATAACATGTCGATCACAACAACTCTGTGACTCGTGCTCGATCTTTCGATCTTCCCGTGTTCCGAGGCCATACCTCTGAGTATGCTAGGCTCGCCAATCAAACCTCGAAGACCCTGCGCGTGCAACATGGCTTACACCCACTGTATGCGAACGACGAGATGTGTGACACCCGATCATCACGGCCTGCCTCATAACGTAGAACTTTCTTGGTGGTGCGCAACGAGGGAGAACACAATTTTGGTATTTGTTAGGGATCATCCTATTTCTGATGCTACCGTTGTATATCCAGCATATAAGCAATCAATAGGATGCACACACAACAGCACACAATAATGATGCAATGAAGTGCGATGTAACATGGTCGATGCGACTGGACCTTCATGGCGCCATGTGCCTGGCCCCCGGCGCCCCGGCATGGCTCCGAGTCTACAGAGCCCTCCATTGCCTTCGACAGTACGAGTAATATCAAAACTTACCGTAACCATGTCACATAAAATAACGCCTCTGCAAAACAAAGTTAGACGCCTCTAGCTTTATCTAGTTTTGCAAGTTTTACGTGGCATATAGGCTTATTCGTAAGAGAATCGCTTCCCTACCTACGAACTTTGTACCACAACGTCGATCATATAATTGCATGTTTAAGCATCCCTTTCGGGCCCTCCATTGTAAATGCTTTGCCGACTAGAGAGAGAGAAACAGACACCCGCCAGCCACAGATACGGTGCAAGCCGTATGTCAGTAGTGGAACCAGTCTCGCGTAAGCGTACGCGTAAAGTCGGTCCGGGCCGCTTCATCAACTCAATACCGAAGGCATCGCAAGTGCACGCTAGAGGGTAGCAAATATAAGAAAGACGCCCTCATTCAACATGAGTTCTAACCGTACCAGCAGTACTACGCATAGATCGGCTCTGATACCACTGAAGGGGTTACGGTGCAGAAAACAATAATTTTTCTAGCGAACGGAACCCTAACTAGCCAGGATCTATCTATCTAGTACATGCGATAACGGTGGCGGAACGGGTTACATTACCTCCATGTAGACCGATAGCGGGGATTACGCTCCCGCACAAGCGTTGACGATGAAGTCGTACGTAGCCGACCTCGAGGTCGCGGAGAACTTGCCGCGATGTCGGAGTCGATGACGTCGGGGTGTCGATGATGATCTGCGTCGACGGGCGTCGGGCAGAAGAAGGCAGAGCGCCAGCACCAGGGCTGGTGCGCCGGCAGCAGAGGGGGGAGGCGCGGCGGCTGCAGGGGGCGAGACGACGTCGCCCAAGCTCCTCAAAAGAGTAGCCTCCGAGCACTCGCAAACATACAAAGCTTAGCGACAACTCCCGGTCATTCAGATCCAGCTGAAATCGCAGAAGTAGATCTTATCTGGAATCCCGCAGAGCAACGGCGCTCTGCGGTATGGCTTAGGTGGAGAGAGACCCCTTTCCTCAGCTCGGCGCGGCTCCGACTTGGGAACCACGAGATCGAGAGAGAAATCGGGAATTAATTGGATTTTCCTATGAATTAAATCAATTAATATGCCTTGGTATATAAAGGGGGAAGGGGGTGTGCAAACCCCTTGGCTCCCCCATGTGGGACTAAAGGATGGGGGGGTTGGTGCGCCCCACCATGGGCCGGCCGAACCTCCCATGGGGCCCACCCCCTTGTGGGGTGCGGCTCCCCCCTCTTGGGCCCTCTTAGGGCCCATGTAGGTGGGAGCCCCCTTTTTCCTTTATTTAATTAATATTAAATTAATATAAAAATCCCATTAATTCATAATTAATATATTTATATATAATTCAATATCCCGTGACTCCGAAAACTCTTTCGGACCACCCGAACAACTTTCGGACATTCCCGGAACCATTCCATACCTCCCCGGAACTCCTTCCGGACCACCGGAACTCTTTCCGGATCATTTCTCTCTCTCCAACAAATTCCTATAAAATTCCAGAACCTATCTCCTAGCGTCGCTAAGACCTTAAGTTTGCTACGCTACGGTTCGGGAACACTCCAGACATGGTCGAGACACTCCGCTCACCAATGATCGTCAAGGATACCTGGAAATATATGACGACCCCTGTGCATTCCACGAATATCGTCGTTGAACCATAAGTATGACATTCATTCCCTTTGTCTCTGCGATACTACCTTGTCCGAGATATGATCGTAGACACACCGATGCCTTTGTTGTATCTCGTCACCGACGAAGGTTATTAACTCGTCTGCGATATTACATCTCCATGACCTAGTCATAAGTTGCGCAGCTATATAGATGCAATATCACCGAATGGGCCCAGAGTATATTTCCATTACAAGAATGAACAAATCCCGCTCTTGATCCTTACGTCTTGATGCTCTTTCGGAATACTCAAGATGGACACCGTTATTGTCATGCTATATAAGACACAACGTTTGATGCTCTCAAAGTATTCCTACGAAGCATTAATAAGTACAGTCTCACAGTCTAAGGAATAAGCTATCATACTCTTATCTATTGCAAATGACAAACATCGTAATACGATCTTTATTGCAATACTTTGCGTATGTCCACCACCTTATTCAACTAACAAGATGACCCCATTGTCAACCGACGTCATTGTCCTTGATCGGGAATCTCGATCAACTGTTGCCCAATGGACTAGCTCATATAGAGGCTTGCAAGGGACCTGGTTGTCTATGTATCACACGTGTATTAATAATTCCGATTAATACAGTTATAGCATAATACACAAACCTATTATAAACTTATGAGATAATGCAATAAATACTACTTATTTATTTGACTCTAGGGCATATCTCCTTCAAATGATACTTATTTCGGAACCCGAGGTCCCGAGTCAGTTCGGAGCTTCGAATTGCACTACCTCTCAGTCACCAGGCAAGTTCATCACTTGCTCATGTCCGTTGAAATATTTTCTAGCAAAGTAATTGTCAAATGCTATACCGTATCACTTATGCATTGAAAAATCAAAATCCTATTTTCATAAATAATCTGGCTATTGGGTTACCAGTCCAGGGTGGCTGATTAACCTACTATGTTGGGCAGTGGAACCATGGTTTGAGTGTGGTTGGTGGAGGTTCCACTGCATATGGAAAGTAATAACCCTAGGAGTTAATAACAAATGTCGTCAGTGTTTCTTGCGCCATATATCACGCACAACCATAAGATTTGAAATGGGAAGGAGAGGTCAGCTGTACCCTTTTCCTCTCGTACACCAACGGATGTCTAGACTTAGGCCGGGCGGGGTGATCAGCAGGCTTGAGATGGCCGTATAATTATCTCACCTTCGGGTTGTGGCTTCTAGCATCTATTGAAGGTTGGCTTCAGGACCAGTTTGAGACGGGCTCCAAATGGTCAGCGGGTTGAAAGTTGGATTTCCCATCAACCTGTAAACTGAAGTAATGGGGGGTGTGCGGGGATGGTGGAAAGGCGCAATGATTGGCTTGGATCACCGACCGGGCCCCACACACAAGAAGTGTGGACAGGAATGTACGCCTGGCTGTGCAACAAGGCGTGGATCTCTTATGGGTAAAGCAACGCACCTCTGCAGAGTGTATAAATGTGACATGTTACTCCATGTTACAGGACAGAATGACGAACGCAGCAGGAAAGGAGGCTCCTCAAGGCCCTAGCCCTGTGACTCCTGACAGACATAGCTCTACAGAATTAAAAGCAACCTTTGAAGAAATGTTTTCGAAAACTTGCATTAGCCTACGACAATCTATTGTCTGCGGCTGTAGCTAGCACATCAAACTTCCCACTTTCCCATAATGAACTTGTTGGGTAACGCTGTTACTCACCCTTGCCTTAAACCCCTTTCTAGACTTTGAGGCAGCAGAAGACGAGGGTGGACTCGACATCTACCACCAGGAGAATCTGGTCTACGACGAGCCAGACCTGACAGGCGGAGTTGAAGGCGTAGACTACCTCATCTCCTACGGCGTCGAAGACGAAGAGTCGGACTAGGCGCAGAGCGGTGCCTTAGTGTAGATAGTGAGCCGAGCAACGTAGAAACTACTAAATAAGTTGTTGAGCCCTATGGTTTTCAGTTTGTTGTTTCCACTGGTTTGTAAACTTTTCAGTTTGCAACTAGAACCTTGTAGTGCGGATCCTCTCTGGACCAAGGAGGACCTTACCCAATTTGTACATCTGTGGCTTGTAATAATAAGTGGTTGATTGTTGAACCCTTGCAATGTTTCTGTTGTACCACTCTGAAGGTATGATATTTGTGGAACGGTGTTTCGTAAGTCTTACATTGATGTCCTGCGTGCTGCAATCATGCGGTAGCATGGCGGGTCTTCACACGACACCACAGATCGAGCCACGTCCCCATGAACCCCCCTCCCCCTGTTCATTCCTATTTTTAGCCAATCAACTCACGCCACGTCGCCCTGGTCAAGTGCTGGTTCCGCCGATCCATGAAACCGACGCCGCGGATCGAGCCACGTCCCCACGAACCCCCCCTATTAATTCCTATTTTTAGCCAATTAGCTCACGCCACGTCGCCCCGGTCACGCGCCGGTTTCAGCCAGTAACCGCGCATTTTCTTAAAAAAGCCACTGCCAAATCTATGAATCAAACCCGCAATCCATTACATTGCACGTGGAAGGACCTCTTCGTCAATACTGTAAAGTTCAGATGCTTTTTTGCAAAAACCACCCTGCATAAACCCCCCTTCCCCTTCTTCTCTCTCGCGGCCGCGAGGTCGCCGGCGGCGGCGCCACGCTGCACGGCCGTTCCACGTCTCCTCGGTCTAAAAACAGGGAAGGGGTGCCTCGGCCGCCGCGGCCTCTACCTCCTCACCGGAGGAATAGTCCTTGGGCAGCCGGAATCCGCCTCAGGCCGCCGCGGTTCGCCGCCACCGTTCTCTTCACACGCCGACGTGGGACCGGCCGTCACCGGCAAATCCGGCGACCATTCGGTCCGATGCGCCGCCTGTTGAACTCGCTGTGATCTCCTCTACCGCATACGGCCGCTCAGGGCCCGCGCGCCCGCCGCCGGCTGGCCGCTGCGACGTCGCCAACGCCGCTGTGCTCCGCCGCGAGCTGGCACCAGGGCTGACGTCAGCCCCGCGCTCGCTGACGGGTGGGACCCCCTGCCAGCAATTTAACAATTTCAGAGAAATACAGAAAAATAAAAAAATCCATAACTTCGAGTATCTAGTTAAGAAAATACGAAAAAATATCAAAATTTGAATAAAAAGTATGTCTTTCCAACGAACACATCTACGCATATTGTTACAAAATATAAAAAATAAACACATCAACAAAATCGAAAATTCAAATATTACATTTCCGTATGTGCATTTCAAAAGAATGCTGAAAAAATATCAAAGTTTCAAAACAAAATTACAACCAATATATTTACATTATTTTTATGGAACATAAAAACCATTCACACAAAAAAAAAATCAAAATAGACTTGTCTTTTAATGTCTAATCCACAATATAGAACAAATTGTTTTTGAAAGCAAACATAATTCTTTGTATCGTACTTTTCCATACGAACCACAAAGGTTACAATTTTTTTAAAATTGCCTATGTTCTTTAAATTATATATCCTCATAAAAAAACTAACTATATCCTCACAAAAAAAAATATTAAGTACTTGTGCTATATCATCATGGAATCTCAAATATACATATTCCAACAAAAAAATAGATCTACTCATTTTATGAAGGTAACAATTCACAAAACTATCCGACTTTATCGATTTTCGCAAATTAAACTATTTTCAGACGCATGCTTCTTTGCATTACATCATTTTTTTTAACTTACATAATTTAAACATGATCGCATAATCGTCTATTCTTTTTTTGACACACGGGTGCGACATAGCCACGCCGACTCCATTTGTTATGTAAGTACAGTAGAAGTTTCGTCCAATAATATGTTGTAGTTTGGGCTACACAAAAAAGTGAAATTTCTGATAATAAATCACACGTTTTTCCCTATGTAGTGTCCATAATTGTGTTATTTTTCTACAGCTTGCAGGGCCGGTCCGGAGGGGGTCAGGGTGTGCGGCCGCCCCGGTTCCCTAGAATCTAGTGGCCTCAACTTTAAATACTATACTATATATTACATCTATATATATACTGCGTATATGTTAGAAAAAATCTATTTGATACACATACTACGTATAAATGCATTTGCAAAATATTGACAATATATTTTTAATACATATATTTATTATTATTACGATGTTTATATTAAGGGTCATACATTTTAGTTTCGCACCAGGCCTTTAGAATCTCAGGACCAGCTCTGACAACCTTGAATAAGGTTGTTTCTACACCCAAAATTCCCATATACTCCGTACGTTGGAACACGTGTATGCATCAAAGGAAAAAAAACTTTTGAATTTTCCTGAATTTTTTTAATTTTCTTCGGGCCCGTAGGGTTGTTCCTTTTGAAGCCTTTAGATCGTTGCCGTTTGCAAAGCAAAACTCAAAAAAGTATGCAACTTGCAGTGCAAAGCTAGATTCTTTGATCGATTGGCTTGTCCACCCGTGACCCTTAAGTGCAGCTAGGATCCTTGCACGTGAATCAGCTAGCTAGATTGGATCAGAAAAACTAGCGACGGAACGAAAGACACGGAAAACTAATTTGGATTGCCACAGGCTCGTATCGTGCCTGTCTTGCCTCCTCTTTATTTCTCTTGTGTTTTCGTTGTGTTTACAGAGCACCCCTGGTGGTCTATTTATACAAAACCAGATAGGGACTTCGAAACACACTAGGACTAGAAATCCTACTACTATTAGGACTAGTACTAGCACATATACCTAATCTTGTTAATTCGTGTCTAACTAGGTTCACACCTACATTCACCTCCTTAACCTGGTTGGCTCTTTCCTTCAATTCTTGCACTCCGACATTTTTCCTTATCTCGATAAACTTCTCTTTGTCGAGGGACTTGGTAAGAATATCGGCAAGCTGATCGTTCGTGTTCACATGTTGAACTTTGATCATCCCCTCCTCAATGCACTCCCGGATGTAACGAAACCGGGTGTCTATGTGCTTGCTCCTCTCGTGATGAACCGTATTCTTGCACAATGAGATTGCAGCTTGGTTGTCGATCTTCAGTGACACCTTCCGCACCTCCCTCTTCGTAAGATCAGCTAGAAGTCTTCTCAGCCACGTACCTTGACAAGCCGCCATGCTCGCCGCGATGAACTCTGCCTCGCATGAAGAGAGTTCCACCACCTTTTGCTTCTGAGAACTCCAATTGATCGGATTCGGACCTAGGTAGAATAACATGCCCGTTGTGCTTTTCCGATCATCAACATCATCGTAGTGCTTCATATAGACCGTGTGCTCGAGGGGACATCTTGTGTATCCGAGAGAGACCAAACTTTGGTCTAACCTTGAATTCCAAGCTCGCGACGCTTGCTTGAGCCCATATAGTGCCTTCTTGAGCTTGTAAACCTTCTCTTCTTCGTCTTTCTTCTCGTAGCCGAGGGGTTGTTCAACGTACGCTTCTTCCGTGAGATCACCATTGAGGAATGCGGACTTAAGATCCATGTGATGAACCTTCCAATCCTCATGTGCTGCCAAAGCTAGGAGCAGCCTCACGATCTTGAGTTGAGCAGCCGGTGCAAACACCTCCTCATGATCAACTCCTTGACGTTGTACGTAGCCTTTCGCAACAAGTCTTGCCTTGTGCTTCACAACAACACCCTTCGTGTCCTTCTTCAACTTGTAAACCCACTTAAAACCAAGAGGCTTATGGCTCGGAAGTCGGGTTACCAAGGACCAAGTATTGTTGCTTTCAATCGCCTTCATCTCCTCGTCCATGGCGTGCTTTCAACTTGGATCGTTGCTCGCCTCTACCAAATATGTCGGCTCCTTGACGTTAGGAGAAACAAATTGTGTCGATGTCGATGCGATTGAGGAAGGTGGTGAATAACTTGGCATGCTTGGCGCCTGGTCGTTGGCATCCGTTCCACCGGCGTAGTCATCGTGACCGTGACCATCGTCGTTGTGGTTGTTGTCACTTTGCGCCTCGTTGTAATCATGATCACCATGCAACGCCTCATCTGCAGCATCGTTGCCAAGATCTTCACTCGTGTCGTCGTCGGTGTCCGCATCGTGGTGATCGTGATCACCTCGGTCACCTTGGTTTCTTGTGTCCTCGTTCCCGGATAACTTCGGTGTTATCTTCTTCTCATGAAGTACCACCTTCCGGTTTGGCTTAACAACCACCGTTTGGGTGAGATCGCAAACTTTGGCCATTAGAAGAGTTGGATTGTCGTCTTCATACTTCACCAAATTTGCTCTCAAGTCCCGCTTGTTGGGCTCCGGACATTGCTTTGCAAAATGACCCATCGTATTGCAGTTGTAGCACTTGACCTTGGACATGTCCAAGTTTCGTGGCCTCTGCTCGTTAGATTGATCACCTTTGCCATGTCCATGTGACTTGCCTTTTCCTTTTCCCTTCACATGGTGTCCGTCGTTGTCCGAGTCGCTTGATTCTTCACCATCACGCTTTCCTTTGCTTCTTGGGGCTTCCCAGTCAGCGCGTGAGTACAGGAGTTGATCCCCGCCTCCTCCTTGGCCTCTCCGACAACCACGAGAATTTTCTTCCCACGTCCGCAAGCGTCCAATCGCCTCCGTTATGGTCATGTCCTCGATGTCGGTGATCTGCTCGAGCGTGCCGATGATGTACGTGAATTTAACAGTAACTGAGCTGAAAAACTTTTCCACGACCTCGACTTCATCAAGCTTTGCACCAAGTGCGCGGATCTCTCCTACCAACTGAAGGGGATCGTGTGCAGAAAACAAAAAAATTCCTAGCAACGATATCCTTAAACTAGCCAAGATCTACACTATGCAGATATAGTAGTACGGCGGAGATCGGAATACATACCCTCGTAGACCGAATAGCGGGGATTACGCTCCCGCACAAGCGTTGACGACGAAGACGACGTAGCCGACCTCTAGGTCGCGGAGAGCTCGGCGCGACGAAGATGACCCCGAGGTCGGGTGGAGGAAGTAGGCCTCCGAGTACCGCTAGCGCAGCACCTCGCAGGGCGCCACACACATACGGTGGAGACGACGGCCTCCGAAGTTCCAGTCCAGGACGAGCAGCGGAAGACTTGGACCGGAACACCAACAGCGCGGCAGCGGGCTATGGTGGAAGAGATCCCCCTCCTCTACTCGGCGCGGCTCCGACAAGGGAACCACGAGATCGAGAGAGAAATTGGGAATTAATTGGTGAATTAAAAGGCCAGGGGTGCCCCTTCTTATATAGGGTCCCGGGGGGAGCCAACCTCCCTAGCCAGGCAATGTGGGACTATCCCACGGCCATGGTGCGGCTAGGGATGGTGCGCCGGCCCTAGATGGGCCCCATTTTGCCCACCTAGGCCGGCCAAGCCTCCCCCACAAAATTCCCTTGAGGGTTTTCCCCCCCATGGGCCTTCTTTCGACCAGAAGGCCCATTTAGGTAAATCAGCCTAAATAAATTCGAAAATAAATATATAAAATCATATTTGCATATTAATTACACTAATTAATATCAAACATAATATATATAATTTTCCTAGCTCCGAAAACTCTTTCGGCGCTGCCCGATCTCCATCGGACCCCTCCCGGGACGCTCCCGGTGATCTCTTTCCTTTCCGGTTGTCTTGTCGAGACCCCTTAAGTGTGTTACCCTAGCGGTTCGATATAATAACAGGTACAATCAAGACTCCTCTATGATCGACGACTAACTCGTAGGCCTGGACCCCATGAATTAATCCCTGTGATATAACGAATGACTTTCATCTATCAAACCTGGACGTATAGTCTTAAACCCTTTGTCATGTCGATACTTAGCGCGTCCGAGCATCATTCTCAGATATCTCCATACCTAGCATGATCTCGTTACCGACATCGCTATCTTCTACTCGTCTATCATATTATGTCAGCTGGTGACCTAGTCACATGTTTGCAAACTCATTTGACATAATCTCACCGAGTGGGCCCTAGAGTATCTATCCGGCTATGCGGACTGACAAATCCCGTTGTTGACCCCTCGTCTCAACTACCCCTTTCCGATACCCAAAAGTATCACCGTTATTGTCACACTAGATAAGATATGACGTTTGGTGCGATCAAAGTATCTTCCAGGGATAATAATAAGAGTTGATCTCACGGTCTTAAGGCGTAATGACTATGTCCTACAAATACTGGGTATGTCCATCACATCGTTACACCTAACGATATGACTTCCATTGCCGACCGGCGCCATGCCCTATGATCGGAAAACCTCGATCATCAATCGCACAACGAAACTAGTCTCAGTAGAGGCTACTAGGGACCTGGTTGTTTATCTACCACACATGTATTAATGTTTTCGCTTAATACAGTTATAGCATGGTGTAAAACATATAATGAACGATTGGGATATTGCCAATAAACTATGTTTATTAAGTGCCTCTAGGGCATATTCCCTTCACCAACATGGTGAGACGCATAGCGTAGTCGTTCACCGATCCTGTTTCCTCCATCTGTAACTTGTGAAATTGGCGCTTCAACACTTGTGCCCGAGCCTTCGTGACGCGATCTTCTCCAATCCTCATCTGCTTGAGTGCGTCCCACACCTCTCTTGCTGTTTCGAACTCCGCCAATGTCATCAGCACGGAATCCGGCACAGACTGGGCTATGGCGGCCATGGCCATGGCACCATCGTCGCACTTGTCGTCGACTTCATCGTCAGTGATTGCCTGCCACACTCGGAGTGATCGGAGAATAATCTTCATCTCTAGCGCCCAAACACCATAGTTGGTGTCGGACAGCATCGGGTACTGCACCGGGATATTGCGGTGCGCCATGACGTTGGCACCGCTCGCCCTGCTCGCTGATGTCTTCTTGGCCTTTTTAACGATCTTTTCGCTTTTCTTGTTCGCATTGGAGTCATTGGCCTTTTCGGACGTTGAGCTGTTGACGGATTCGTTGTCACTTTTGCCCATTGTCTTCTCGACCTTCGCTCTGATACCAAATGTTGGATTTGAAGCCTTTAGACCGTTGCCGCTTGCAAAGCAAAACTCAAATACGTATGAAACTTGCAGTGCAAAGCTAGCTTCTTTGATCAATTGGCTTGTCCACCCGTGACCCTTACGTGCAGCTAGGATCCTTGTATGTGAATCAGCTAGCTATATTGGATCGGAAAAACTAGCGATGGAACGAAAGACACGGAAAACTAATTTGGATTGCCACAAGCTCGTATCGTGCCTGTCTTGCCTCCTCTTTATTTCTCTTGTGTTTTCCGTTGTGTTTACAGAGCACTTCTGGTGGTCTATTTATACAAGTCCAGACAGGGACTTGGAAACACACTAGGACTAGAAATGCTAATCCTATTAGGACTAGTACTAGCATATATTCCTAATCTTGTTAATTCGTGTCTAACTAGGTTAACACCTACAAGGGTGCACGGGTACACCAAGTGTGCACTCTTTACGAGTACCTACCATGAATAATTTAAATGATTTATATTAGTGGATTTGAATTTTTTGAATACCATACTTTTAGGTCTGAAAAAATATGAAACTTTTTACACAACTATGTATACACACATTATGTACGTATGGAGAAATTTCGTCCAAAAATAGCTTATAGTTTTGGCTACACAAAAAGTGTTTTTTCTTACAAAAACAACACACTTTTTCACCTATAATGTGTCCATATTTGTAAAAAAAATCATGTAACTCAGAATACGTGTTTTCGGCGCCTAAAATTTCCACATACTCCCTCCGTTCCATATTAGATGATTTCCATTTGTCAAGATACATTTACTTTTTTTAGGAGAATAAAGAAGTAGACTTCGCTCCTGACCTAGCGCCGCCAGGGGATTAGGAGGCTACTGGTTTTCCACCCAATCTCCACAAGGGAACTTGTTGGTCCCCTCTCCCTCCCCTTGTTGCTTCGGCAACGGGAGTGAGGTGGGATCCGGTTTGTCCGCTCTATAGTTAGGGTTTGGTTTTGCAGATCTGCGTCATTGGGGTGGTGGGAAGGGTGCCTAGACAAATAAATATACCTCAACTCTACTCCCCCATCGGTGTCGTCCTTCATGGTGGCGTCTCGAAGTTGGTGGCATCATTTGCTTGCTGATCTTTCAAGCCAGTGGCTTTAGGGGTCTTGGTTGGTGTCGGCGAGGCAGGGGCGGCGGCGACGGCATCAGTTGAGTCTTTCCTCCTGCCCCGTCCCCGTTGTTGCGGCGTTTTCTTCGGCGTCATGGTGGAGCAGAGAGGATTTATCTACGAGTACGTGCAAACGGTTGTTTGAGATAGATGGTGCACCTTGTGTTGTGGGTTGGGGGTTGATGGTTCAGGTTCCCTACTCCGACGTCGTCGTGCAGGTGTGCCGGTTCTGAAACTCGATGGCGTGTCCCGAGTCGCGCTGCCTCGGTATGATTCTTTCAACAACAATGGTTTGTCCTATGACACACTACTTAGGAGGTTCAAAAAGCTGTTGATCAGTGATAGAGCCACATCGAGCTCGGGTGAAAAGATAATTTGTCTCGCTTTAGTCTGATGGCTACAGTTGTGCCGGAGAAGAGGGATATGGGTTGGTTTGTCACATTGGTTTATCCTATCTTTAAAAATCCGTAAGATCAGTGTGTGCGTGATTTGTATCTTGTTCTTTATTTATCAATGAGAAACATATTACCTTGAAAAAACAATTTGGAATGGAGGGAGTACATAGGAAACATATTACCTTGAAAAAATAATTTGGAATGGAGGGAGTACATAGGAAACACACATATGCATTCAAGGAAACACCATTTAAATTTTCTGAAACTCAAATTTATAATTTTCAAGTTATTTTGCACCCGGGAGAAGTGGTGCCCGGGTGCACCAAGTCCGCGTTGAAGCAAAGGCACTTTATCTATGTACCATGCATATTTGTAATGGTTGTGTATAAGTAGATGGCTATTGGTGGCTTTGTAATTCAAGAGAGTGATGGTCCTGATGGAAATTGAACAGAATGATGTCAGTTGCATGGTATATATACGTCCTCAATGTATGTTGTTGTTTATTTGTGCAAAAGATTGTTGAAAGATGTTAGGAGAATCTCTATGGTAATATGTATAATTCTTTTTGTTCACGCATGATAATGTGGAGAACACCGTCTACGTCTACAATTCTCGTACACGAGATGCTCAGAACGGTAGTCTCTGATGCTCCCTGTCGGCATTGGCCTAGAGGTGTGATCTCTTGTAAGGCTGTAACACATCAGACTTCATGCAAGCTATTGTACATACTACCTATTTAGAGTCTTCAATCTAAACAAATAATCTATTTAGAGTCTTCGTTCCACTTGAGTTGATTCACCAAAGGAAGGTGAGAGCACTTCTAATGTCGATCCTCATATCTAGGGGAGGAGATATTTTGGTTTTAAGCTCGATGATGGTTCATTTTGATCTTAGCTGAAACCTCAATCTCGGTTGAGGTTGCCAACGATCATTGCTGTTTGAGTCACTGGACTACGGTTGACACCTTCGTAGAAGGCCCTTACGAATGCGAGTCGGAGTTCTTGCTAGACACCCTGGCAAGATCGCACGTTCTTTTGTCTAGGCAGGGTGTAACATTTTCAGACTATTTTATTTTATGTGTGCTTTTAAACACTACTAGTCTTCAACGGACTTTATTCTTCTGTTAAAAAAAAGTTCATCCTACCGGACATCTCATAAGCTCAGGGCTTTGTTCCAAGCACGGCCCAAAGAGATCACGAAGCAGGAGTCCTGTTCGGAGCAGAGCGCTGAGCATTAACTCATCCGAGCCGTCCACGTGTCTAAATCGGGCTAGGGTTTCCCAACCACTATAAGTACGAGGCAAGAGCCGTCGCTGCGAACCATATACTGCGCCGCCGCCGCCGCCGCCACACTCCACGCGCCGCTGCGAACCGGAGAGAGCGAGACCGAGCGCTGCCGCCGAGATGAGGGCCAAGGTTTGTGCCTCGCGTGTTCTCCTCCCTATCCTGCGTGTAATTGTTGAGATGTGCCCGTGTTTGTCAATTGCTTCGATCTGTTATGCTACTCGCTTCTGGTCGTGTTTCTCTGTGATGATCAACACTGATTAGATGTCCGATATAATCCATTCCATTCAACCATGGGGACAAATACGAGGCATTTGTCTGAGAGAACTGCTGCTATTCTAATTCCATTATCTTGTTATGTGGTATATGACATGGTAGTAAGATTATGTAGTTACGCTAGATTCGATGTAGTTAGCTAATTGTGATTCGTCTGCAGCTTGCTTATGTTTCTGGTTCTCTGTGATGATCAACACTGATTAGGTGTCCGATACAATCCATTCCATTCAACCATGGGGACAAATACGAGGCATTTGTCTGAGAGAACACTATCTTTTTCAAGTCGTTCTGTGTACTGTGCTAGATTAGGGCTGTATATGAAGCTCTGTAGCGTAATTTTGTATTAATTTTGTGTCCTCCCTTTGCCATTAGTTCTCTGTGATGATGAAAACAGATGACGAGTCTGATGTAATCCATTCTATTACACCATGTGGACAAACGAGGCATTTGTCTGAGAGAACTAATTTAATTACCTTGCTCCTTTTAGGTTTAATATATGTAGTGCTTATGAGTAGATTTGCTTAACTGCGTGCTAGCAAGTACTTGATATTGTTGTTAATGTTCTCTGTGATGATGAGAACAGATGACGAGTCTGACGTAATCCATTCAATTATACCATGTGGACAATTGAGGCATTTGTAACAGTTTGTGTAGTTTTTCCTTTATTATGAGATATTTCGGAGCAGTCTCTTGATTTAATTATGTGGCTTTGGCATGATGAGGAATAAAATTGGCGTCTGATCTATTTGATGATAATTTCCTCCTACTCATTCTGAGTGTCAAAGCTGTAGAATGTATGTTTTTTTCAATGGTTTGTGCAATTGCCAGAATTTATGCTTTATTTGACAATTTATTTGTAGAACTGGCAGGATGTATGCTTTTATCTTGTATTTGATATTTTTGTTAGCATTTCTCTGTGATGATAAAAACAGATGACGAGTCCGATGTAATCCATTAATTACACCATGTAGACAAACGAGGCATTTGTCTGAGAGAATACCTTTTGGATTTTATGTGTTTCACATGCTAGTATATTTTCTTGACTTGTACATCAATATTAGATGTTCTCTGTGATGATGAAAACAGATGACGAGTCTGAAGAAATCCATTCAATTACACCATGTTGACAATGAGGCATTTGTCTGAGAGAACACTGTTGTTGTAAGACTTACCTTTGCTAGAGTTTTAGTAGTAGCTGTTTTTAATTTGATTCTGTTTCTTTGGCATGATGAGGAATAAAATTGGCGTCTGATCTATTTGATGATAAATTCCTCCTACTCATTCTGAGTGTCAAATCAGCAGAATGTATGCTTTATTTTGTCCATTAATTTGTACAACTGCTCTACTGGATGTTAGCTTGCTATTGTTATATTACCTTGTCTGCATGATACCTTTCACTTTTCATTTTCTTACTAATATTAGAATGGTATTGAAAAAGATTGAAGAACAATTGGTCCGTGTTTCTGAATATCTTGTGATGATATCCAATGAAACACTCAATAGTTCTGATTCTGTATCCACCCAACTGAATTGTCTGTTCTGTTTATTGTCATTGATTGTGCTGTTATTCGTGTTATCCAGCTTCAGTTATGTATTCTGATTATCTGTTTGCTTACTATATATTTGCAGTGGAAGAAGAAGAGAATGAGGAGGCTTAAGAGGAAGCGCCGAAAGATGAGGCAGCGATCCAAGTAGATCATTTATGGGCAAGGATCATCTCACATCTTGGCAGCTCTTCACTGATGGAATGAGGATGCTCAAGAGGAAGCGTCTAATGATTCCTGATGTGTTCTGGTGCTAAGGTTGTGGATGGTGTTTATCTGTCTTTGGTCAAATTTAGCTGTTTAAGATAGTCTGGATCTGTCCCATGACTTGTAATGTGAGGATTATATATGTTTCTGTGACTTATTTTATGCAGTTATATGCACTTTGCCCTTCTTGGATATATACCTGTTTTCGTACTGGTATAATAACTACGCACTGTTATTTTTTGTGTATATTCAAGGTTAAGAAGCATCTCGTCTTTGTGCAAATTGTCATTTCCTGTATTAGTTTATGTCTTCATTTTGCCTCTATTTTACTCTTTGTTACCGCTCTAATTTTCTGATTTGGCATAACTTAAATGCAACTCTGGGTTCTAAGATTTTGTACATCTTAGGAGGTGGTTGAATTTTGTCTCCTGACTGTCGTCAGCGTCCTGTAAGCTTGTTTTACATGTTAATGGGTTTGGTGACGTTCTCTTTCTCTTCTGCAAGTCTTGTGCGGATTAGTGGTGGTGCCGTTCGTCTCTCTCCTGGTGTTGAGCTGGGGATTTGAGGAAAGAAGGGCGTTCTTTTGGATCTGTGACCGGGTCATACTCGAGCTGTGCCATGGCGTTCAGAAATTTCTCCCTGCGTGTGTCATGGTAGAAGACGCAGATGGGAGGTGGATTTAAGGGCAGGTTAGCTTGGCATGTGATTGGACATAGTCTTAATTGGTGAGTAGAAGATGGGTTGGACGAAAGTTTCTGAAGCTTAGACTACGGAAGCACCCAAGCCATAAAGAGATGCGCCGCCGCTATCTTTGGCCAACGGGGCCGCTGCCCACCTCGGAAGTTATTGCTCTGAGGGTTTTCTTGCTCCAACATGAGGTGATTTTTGACTCCATCACATCATTAGCAGTGACCCTATCCAAGTGGTATCGTCCTTTGGATGAGTTTGGCGGCGTTGCCTTGAGGCCTGGCAATGTCGCCGGTGGTGGAAGACCGGATCATGTTTACAAATTCATGTGAGGTCAAATTTAATTTTTTGATGACTGTTGTAATTCCTGTTGTTTTGAGGGCCCTCTTTGTAATTGTTAATCACCACTATAAATGAACCCTCGGGGTCTTCTCAACCCTTCCTCTTTTAAAAATACAAAAATCGTCATATCTTAATTTACAAAATAGATAATGTTGCGGAAGAGAGAAATGCGCATCGGGTGCTTGAATTAAAAATGTAATAACTCTTGGTGCGTAGGATGTAACAAACCTAGCTACATGTATGAGCAAAGCAAATCATCGAGTTTAGTTTAATTTGTTTTCCTTCTTTTCGAGATGGTTGATTCCTTACTGACTATTTGTGCTGACAACATGTTTTTGATTTGAGTGTTGATGTATCGAAGGATCGAATATTTGGAACCGAAAAGGAGCGTTATCGCACTATGTTGCATGATCGTCGAGCCTTCATACATACATGGGCGGCACGGGGAAGCAGTTGCGACACTGATTCGATAGTGTGGTGAGAGATATAGAGAGAATGAGAGAGCTATATCGACTATCGGGGGGGGGGGGGGGGGGGGGGGGGGGAGAGAGAGAGAAGCTAAGCATGATATTGACCAAAAAATAGTGAACAAAATATTCCAACATAAACTCGACTACAAACTATTCACCGTTAAGATTTCCCGTCCTTGAAATACCTTTTTAAACTAAATGTGACGTGGAAAATAAATTAGTTTTTATGATGGTTAGCATTGTTGTTGATCAGTGGTGGACATGCATAACTTTTTTCTTACTCTTCTTGTTCTATTTTAAGTATAGCAAGCCTCCCTCTATTCATCTGCATAGAAATGTCAAGCATAGCACCAAAGCACCTAACATGAAGAATGTTGTCTTATCTTAAAACAAATGATGTTTTGACAATGTTACATGAATGAGATGAATATTTAGTAGCTTAAAGGCCATTCACAACATGATGATGTAGAGTTGAATCAGCCCCCAGGTGAAAGTGAGGGACAAAGAGGGAGTTACTAAAATAAGTGTACATATGCAATAAAATGTGTCTAGATACATCTCTGTACATGTGAATATGGAAAAGCGTTAAAACATCTTACATTGTGGATGGAGGGAGTATTTATTATTTAGGGTAACTAGTTCATCTACCGATAATTAAAAAAAGTACCATCTACCGACTATAAAAGGAGTATATCTTTATGTAGAAGCAAATGGACTTTATGTAGATGTTATAAATGTTCCAATGTCTGCATATAAATATATTGTTGTTCTAGTGGCTTTGTACTTCAATAGGGTGATGAAAATTTCCTTATAAATTAGAGTGATGGAAATTAAAAAAAATGCCAGTTGTAGCGCCCACCTCAGATTATCTTGGGTTCGTGAAATATTACTTATTACAAATGTGTCATGCAAGATGTGAGTAATTTTTCTTCTACTTTTAGCTTCTTCCAATATGAGCATGAGAGACCTCAGGATTGCAATCTCTACGTATGAGGACTGACACATAAGCTCCATCCAATGACATAGCCCTATGCACACGTGCGTTAATTGCTACAATCCACCTCATCTATCTATGTGTACAACGCTTGTGAGTGAGAGCCCTAGAACTCGCAAGCATAAGAGCCCCGCAAGGAGTGTTGTATCTATGGGCGCTAGTTTGACCATTGCAAGCATAATGGCATTGAGCGGTCGAAAGGAAATTGTGTGTTGATTACCACTTTAATATTTGTAAGAACACCCCGTGTGTCAAAATTGCATGCAAAAGTGCTACTCTTGGTGATTTCTTAAGCCCTAGCCAAATCCTCTTATCGACCCGTCTTTCTCCTTTCTGGCCAACCTTGGTTGCTACTCAGTCGTACAAGATATCCATGTGTCACGCCTTTCTAGAAAATCGTTCCATCCAAAAGTTTGATAGATTTTTTTTATCTTATATGTTTTTTTAAATATGTTATGGACACAAGCGAATGGGTTAAAATGTTACAGCAAATTGTCGGAAGACAAATCAGAGATATAGGCACCAAGTTTAGAAGATAGATTAGTTAATGCAATCTAAGATTATGAAATTAGATTTGAATATTTGTAAGACTAACAATAAATTGAAAAGGAGTATGACCGAAACATGTTTTTTCTTAATGACACATTTTTCTTATCAAATTTCAGAAATATTACACATTTTGGGGAATTTGTAAAAATAGTAGTACACACTACTTTTATTTTTTAGATCAGGTGGAGCACATATTCATCTCGTGTATCATTACGGCCCATCTAGAGCACCATCTAGAGCAGAAGAGTCATATTCAGTTAGCGTTTCTGTATCCTGCCTAGGCAGGATCCGTGTCGTTCTCTAATCCCGTGCACGTGCATATACCGCAAATTGCTCGATCGATCAAAGGCTCCCCAGCCCCTGCAGAAGATGGCTGCAGGAACGACGGCGGTGGCCATCGCCGGCGCAACGCTCCCGGAAGATCCTCGCACGCCTTGATGAGGCATCCTCCCTCCTCCGCTGCGCCGCCACGTGCAGCGGTGGCGTGCCCTGGCTGAGCCCTCCTTCCTCCGGGCAAATGGCTCCTATGCGACATCGTTGAGATGAATTCTCCACAGTGCGACGTCGTTCATTGTAATGGCTTCCATGCGACGGATGCGTTGGATAAAATAGCTGGCGTGCGACAGTGCTGCCTAATCCAAAGACACATGTTTAAAACTCGAATCAGGTGAGCCGGTACCTAACAACCTGAACGCGTGGCGGGACCCACAACGTGGGACCCACTAACTTATCCAGCTCATCACTATACAAGAGAGGACACCAAGCCGTGCAGCCCGCACCCGAGCCTTCCTCCCTCGCCGACCGTTGCAGTTCTTCTTCTCCGGCGACGGGGCGACGACACGCAGCAACGCCGTTCCGGGCCGCGACCTAGCAATGTCGAGCTCCGCTTCAGCCCCCGGCCGCTCATGGTCGCGCTTTGGCGCAGTGCCCATGACAAGGTGCCATGCCTGCACCCGTACCGCACCCCTGAAGCGGCTAGTCACAACGACCGACAAGAATGGCAACCTTGGGCGGGAATTCGTGAAATGCGAGAGCAAACCAGAGCAGGGAAAGGTGAGATTTTACTTCTGAAATGCCAATTTTGGTTTTTGTCTCCCAATTTCATCGGATTGGGATTTAGGGTTCATCGGATTTGGGATTTAGGGTTCATCTTTCCGATTTCAGAAATTGAAGCAATGCTCCCATTTTGAGTGGCTAGATGAGTACATAGAGCGAATTCAAGAAATCGATTTGGTCCATTTACCGTTGGAGGCGGAGAAGTTTGGATCGGGCCCGTCTGAATCTGGGGTTACCCCTGAATCTGGGATTCCTGGTTGCAATGCAATTGGTGCTACTGTGGGGGATGCAGTAGTGACGGCAGAGCTGAACAAGCTGAACAAGCAGATGAAGAAACTCATCGAATTGAAGAAGCAGGGCAATTTTATGGCCGGACTTTTTTATGCTTGTGTAATTGCTCTCGCAGTTGTTCATATGATGATAATTAGTCGTCAGTGAATAGCTTGGGCATCATTTGTAATCGTAATGATATGGATGTTTGAATAAAAGTGTTGCGCTGTACGAATTCGGCATGTCTTCCACACTGTGTTTCGGCCGTTTTATCCCCATTTTTCAGTTCTTCAGTTCGTCGCCAGTTTCAGTTGTAGAGGGAGAAAAAAAAGGTTCATCCACAGTTGCCAGAAAAGGCCAGGCCCATATAGAAGGTAGGCAGGGCCGAATAGAACATATCAAGGCCCGTTGATAAAAGAAGTGTTGCTAGTGTAAAAAAAAAAGTGCACACGGTCATTGAGATCGATATATCTTTTCGGCTAGGTTATTTCATAAATTTTAAGCTTCGTGCAATCATCTTTTTTGAGATAACTCATCTGATAATTATTTGAGCTATTTTATGCACAATCTATAGTGTCCGATGGTAGGGTCCCGTGTTGTTTCGGCTAAAACCAAAGGTTGGTTTTTGTTAACAGTCTAACTTGCAGTCTTTGTGAACCGAAAGAAGAAGACATCTAGTGTGCCCCTAGTAGCATCTCCTTACAACATATAGAGTGGCATCCCCTTACAAACCAATAGTGCATAAAACATAAAAGGAAAATAATTAACTAGACACGTGCTAGCAACAATTTTTATGTTTGATTCATTTTTAGTGCATTTTGTAGTTCACATGAATGGCCACATAAATAAAAATGCAATGAAGAAACTTTAGGCCCGAAAAAACATTACTAGATAGCAAGATAGAGGGGCATCGGGTACCCTAGCTAGTTTTAACTAGACATAACAGAGGGGCATTCCTTACAACATATAGTGCATAACATGAAAGGAAAATAATTAAAACTAGGTAGATAGAAGACACGGGCACACATGCCCCAACACCAACACAACACAAGCTAGATAGAAAGACTCGAACAACGGGCACCCCTCGAACAACTCCTTGGCCCCTCGTTACCCGGCGCCCCTCACTCGTCGTTCTCCGGCATCTGGTAGGGGAGGGTGTGCATGCCGTTGCGCTCGGGGAAGATGTGGTGGAAGTTGGTGAAAATGTTATAGGTGGTGAACGCGATGAACTCGCATCCACACCAAAACACCTGGCCGAGGAGGTGGTAAGCGTCGTAGGGGTTGGTGAAGGTGACGTAGAGGCCGATGACGAGGCCGTTTGAGTCGCCATCGTAATGCTCGTGGAGGTGGAACATGCGCGGAGTGCCCGGAGCGAGGTGGCGGTAGCCGGCTTGGAGGAAGAAGCGAGTCAACTCTGTAGCGCCCCTCCACCTTGAGATGGCCCACACCCTCAGGCTATTCTCGACGATGACTCCGGCCGGGTACTCCCTCTCCGGCACGGTGCGAGGTCGACGGTAGGTTGGGCTGTAGAACTCCATGGTGGTTCGAGTGGTGGATTTGGCTCGTAAATAAGAAGCGGAGGAGGCTTGAGAGATGAGTGTGAGAGGGATGAGGAAACGGTGCCCTTTTATAGCCGCATTGCAGCCTAAGTGACATTTTATGCGTTTTATGGCGGGGAGAGCATCCAAAGAGGCACGGGCGGCATAACTCCATTTTGGACTTGGTTCGGTGGAAGCATAACTCGCGCGTGACACTGCAAAAGGAGCTAGCTGCACCACCGACGCTGCGTGCATGCGGGTTAGGCGTTGTGTCGATGCGTTCACTAGCTAGGCTGCCACGTCCGGATCACGAGCAGAATAGCAAGGATGCGACGCCGCTGCATGGCATGCATGGTGCCGTCGCGCGCACCCCAATCCATCGACGCCAAGCTACACCCGCGGAGATGCTCCCCCACTCGGCCCAACGTTCACTGATTTGCGGGCCCCTGAGATGCTCCCCCGCTCGGCCCAACGGTCACTGATTTTCGGGCCCCCTGAGATGCTCCCCCGCTCAACGTTATCTGTTCGTCAGAGAAAAGAAAGGTGGCCAATCCGATTGGAGAATCAGTGCTCCCACGGATCGCCTAGCTACACCCGTGGAATCCTTCTAGAAGGCCTATCCGACGGCTGGCGTTAGTCTTGTTATAAATGTGTATAAATGATTCAAAAAAATCTAAACTTTTTTATGGTTGAAATCTTGAGTAGCTTCATTTTCAGTGAAAACAAGGATTTGACCAAACTTTGCCATTTCACTTTGCCAAACTTGTTTAAATGTTGGTCAAAGCTAGGGTTTGACCCAAAATTCAAATATTCACTGGATATTAAAAAAACATCAAAAAATTGCATATCCTCCACACATAGTCTCCTTATGTCATATAGTAACCATTTCAGTTGATAAAGAAAGTATAAATATATTCAAACAAAAAATTCATGTACATGATGGTGATTTCTCACTTCTGCCGTATGAAGTCCAAGGTTGGAGAGAGGTGGTTCAAGTTTTCGAACATGAAATTTTCAAAAACCTCCCCAAAGCTTCATTTGGGAACGGCTAGGAAGGATCCAGGCTTAGTTTTTCATTTTCATGTTTTAAACTTGTTTAAATGTTGGTCAAAGCTAGGGTTTGACCAAAATTCAAATATTCATAAGATATTCAAAAAACATCCAAAAAATGCATATCCTCCACATATAGTCTACTTATGTCATATAGTAACCATTTCAGTTGGTAAAGAAAGTATAAGTATATTCAAACAAAAAATTCATGTACATGATGGTGATTTCTCACTTCTGCCGTATGAAGTCCAAGGTTGGAGAGAGGTGGTTCAAGTTTTCGAACATGAAATTTTCAAAAACCTCCCCAAAGCTTCATTTGGGAACGGCTAGGAAGGATCCAGGCTTAGTTTTTCATTTTCATGTTTTAAACTTGTTTAAATGTTGGTCAAAGCTAGGGTTTGACCAAAATTCAAATATTCACAAGATATTCAAAAAACATCCAAAAAATGCATATCCTCCACATATAGTCTACTTATGTCATATAGTAACCATTTCAGTTGATAAAGAAGGTACAAGTATATTCAAACAAAAAATTCATGTATATGGTGTGATTTTGGACTTCTGTCGTATAAGTCAAAGGGTGGAGAGATTTTGAACATTTATAATTTAATGAAATGACTTGATATTGGTCAAGGACACTATATTAGTGCAGTAGAACATAATCCTAGAGTTTGAGGTCATTTAGAGAAGGTCGAAAAAATGCTTGGATTAGAAATAGGGTCATTTTCCCTTACTTGGGAGCCTGTTTGGACAACATTTCCACTGACAAACTATAATATAAGTTTTCACATCAAATGACAACAAACTTAAGTTTTCACATCAAATCACTTAAGTTCAAATAAAATGCATTATTTCTTTTGCTTCTTTCTACCACTCGATTTCTTCTCCTTTTTTCCACTGTTTGGATCGGGTTCTGGTTCCACGGCGCACAGTTTGTTGATGCTCTTTCTTTTTTCTACCACTCGTTTTTTTCTCAACTTTTGCACCTAACCATGTCCCACTTCTTCAGCTCGCACTTCTGCAGATTGAGTTGATGGCACACTTGGCAGCCCAACCTCCAAACATGGCGACTCAACACTTGGCAGAACAAGCTCCAAACATGGCGACTCAACACTTGGCAGCACAAGCTCCAAACATGGCGACTCATCTGATTCATTATGCATCACTGATTCATCTGCAACAGTTTCAGATTGCCCTAGATCATGGTCCTGCAAAACAGATTCAGTATGCATCACAGAAACAGTTAGCTCATGTTCAGTTTCCTCCATCTCTTTCTCACCAAACATGATCTGCGTAGTTCTCTTCCTTCTAAAGCCGTTGAGTCTAGCTTTTCTCACTGGCCACAACTGTTCAACAACAAGAGGTGGGGCTTTTTCTGCACGCTTCCTCCTAAAAATAAAAGCATTTGCCTTGGTTAGATACTAGAACAAGTAGCAAAATCAAAAACTTGCAAAAACAGTAACATAAACATACTTTGGCCTCTGAGGTGTGTAGATGCATTTGGATGAACCAATCCTGTGTCCAAGTACCTCACACAATTTGCACCTATTTTTGTTACCTTTTTTAGCCCTTTTGGGCTTTTCATTCTTGTCCTTATCCTTTTTCCCCTTCTTACTACAACCACCTTTCTCAAACCAAGCTTTGAATCTGCTCTGTTTTGGCCTCCCAGCCTTTCTTCTAGTGACAGGGGGACACAAAGTAAATTCTATTTCCACCTCAGGCCACTGAGATTGGTCAGTCAGTGCAGGAATTGGACTTGCATATGCAGCTTTGAATTTTTGTACTGAATAATACTCATGCAAATATGGGTGCATATTTAACCTAGGTTTAGATGCCAAAAAAAGTATGCCATGCTCACATGGTTTTCCCGTGTGTTGCCACTCTTGGCAAGTGCACTCATGCAACTCAGTATTTACCACATGCCTCTTGCCACTCTTTGTATCTCTAACTTCAGTACCCCACAAGGAAGATTTCTCAACAGATAGATGTGAAAGATTTCTACTCCTGTTGACCACTTGTTGTACCACTGCTGGAAGCTTGTCACCTTCCAAAATATTACCAATTTTTCCTCTCAACTCCCACAAACGCATGATCATGATCCTTATTTGGTCCACCATGTCATGCACAGGCAACTCTTTCAAATCCTTCACTTTGTTGTTAAAACTTTCTGCCAACTTGTTATTGATATGATCACATTTTATGGCAGTATTGAAACCTGATCTATACCACAACAGGGAATGGTAGGTGTTCAACCAAGAAGCAAAACCATTATCACTACATGATGCCAATATCTGACCAAGGTGATAGGAATGTGTCTGTTTGGTGTAGGATCTTGTTGCTGGCCACATGCGCCCAAATTCATCTCCTCTGAATTTTTTTATCAGATTCATCCACATATGTCCAAAGCACTCCCTCTGCTCAGCATGGGGGAAAACATTTTTTACTGCATTTTCCAACCCTTTACATGCATCTGTGTGGATGGCCAAAGGAGAAACTGGCCCTATGCATCTTTTTAGTTGCATCATGAACCATGTCCATGATGCCTCTGTCTCTGATTGAAATATTCCTATTGCAATTGGGAATATCCAGTTGTGTCCATCTAGAGCATTGCATGCAGCCAACTGACCGTTCCACTTTCCAGTCAAAAAAGATGAGTCTATGCTCAAGTATGGACGACAACCTGCTTTGAATCCATCTATGCAAGGCTTCAAACACATAAAAAACTTGTTAAAAAAAACCTTGCCATCCTCTGTTACCTCTGTATCTATCTCCACCACACTTCCAGGAGACCTCTTCTCCACCTCTGCTTTAAAACTATACAACATCCTAAATGTATTTGCCCAGTCACCATACAATGATTTCATGGCCCTTTGTTTTGCTTTCCACACTGTGGTATATTGCAGCTGGATGGGGTACAGCTTCTCCAAGTCTACTTTAAGCCTCTTTGCAGTAGTGTTTGGAGTCTTGGCTAAGATAGGAGTAATCTTCTCTGTAATACAAAGCTGTGATGTCATCTTTGAACCTCTCTGTGAAGTGGTCATACATGTATGCTGGTTTGGTATTTGATTTACCCTTATTGTACTTCCATCAGGTTGTAGTCTGGCAGATATGTACCATTTGCAAGGATTGCCACCACCATCATAACCTTTGCACCGAGCATAAAATTTCTTTCGATCAGTCCACATAGTCTTGGCATCAAACTCTTTTTTCACTGCATAGGTCCTGAAAGACATCCTAAACTCATTCATGCTTGGCCACAACTTTCCCACCTCAATAATTGGGTTCTCTTTGTCATACAAACAAACCAGCTCATGATCATTTGCATAATCCACATCATCTGCAGCCTCTCTCATCAGCTCTTCTTCATCCTCATCTGCATTTCTAGGGCCCGTGTTACCATCAGCAGGCGAAGAATTGTCATCCTTCTCCTTATCTTTGTCATCAAATTGAATGCCAAACATTTGGGCCATATCAATGTCAGATATTGGTGTAATGACCAAATCTGTTTTTTCATTCAACTCTACTACATTCCAGTCAACAACAATCTTCCTAGCACCATGCTTTCCCTCCTCTCCATCTGCATCAATCCCTGTATCTTCAGCAACTACAGTCGGTTCAGTCAACAATGCCAACATCTTCTGTCGTGAAACCCACTCAGCATCTTCCACCTGTGCAGCCATCTTTGATGGCACATAACCAACTCTGGAATGAGTTTGCAGATCAATTGTCTCTGCATAAAATGTTACTTGTTTGCTTTCCCACCCTTCTTGCTGATCAATTTCAGCAACCATGGCTTCTCCATCTTCAATTCTCACATATTCACCTTTATGGTTGTCAAAACGTTGCAGAGATACCTCTTGTTCAGGACCCCAAACCACACTCTCTCCAATTCTCTCCAACAAATTGCTCACGGCCTTCTCCTCCATGTTCTCCAATTCCTGGGGATCAAAATCTGCAAGTTCGACATCCAACCTCACGGTGGTATCTCTGTCTATGTCTTGAACACTGCCATCACTGAGCTTGGCTTTACAGGAAAAAATTCCACTATAATTGCGAATGTGGTAGTAGAACCGGAACCTCCCCTGTATTGTCAATGGTGGCAGTGTAAGCAGGGTAAGCAAGCGCCAAATCGAGTTCGATAACAACTAAAAGAGAAAGGCCAGAGGGGGGCGCGACATTACCGATTTGAAGCACTGTCTCCTCGCTCCATCTCGGGCTCCATCTCATTCAGCCACCACGCTCCTATCCAATCCCGATTCTAAATCGCCCCCAAGAACAAACACAGCTTCAGCCCAGTCCAGCACCGTCGAGTCGAGCACGGTCACGGGCAAGGGTCGTGGACGGTTGACTCTTGACGACGTGGCCCTAGGTGGACCCCATCAGTCAGAGCACAGAAACCCCAGTGTCCGAACCAAATCTCAGCCTAACTAACCCCTAACTAACAGCCAGCTAGCCGCGTAAACGGGTTGTCTTGCTTGAGCTATTTCTGCGCTGGGATCCGTCGCATGCGAGCCATTACAACGAACGACGTCGCACTGTGGAGAATTCACCTCAACGATGTCGCATAGGAGCCATTTGCCCCCTTCCTCCGGGCCCTCTGGCCGGACCCGGACCGCTCCTTCGTCGGCTTCTTCACCGACGAGTGGCGCCGTGGAGAAGGGGTCTCCTTCGTCCCGGTGCCAAGATCGCGCCTTGGAGCCGGCCGCCGCCTCCTCGGTTCCTACATCCTCGACGCCCCCGGTGTCTCCGACTGGGTGCTGCCTCTCGCCTCACACCAGGGCCTCCTCCTCGTGCGCATCTTCCCCCGCGGCCACTCCAGCACCCTGCAGCTTGCCGTGTGTGATCCGCTCGCCGGCACTTGGGATGTGCTCCCGCCGCTATGGATGAACCAAGCTCCTTGCATCTTGGGCTGTGCCATCGTAGTGACCGGCGCGGATTGCCGCTCGTCGTCGCCACCGCCGGGAGGGTCCGTATCTTTCAGAGTCTTACTCATCTGGAGCGGAGGCCTTCACGCCTTCTCCTCCGGCCAGCCGTGCTGGAGGAATCCTATCGTGTTCCCTCACCACGTCGAGCACAGCCTCGACGGAGCCACTATTGCCCACACGGACGCCGCCGTGTGCCGCGCCGGCGCAGCGCACTGGCTATTCACCGTGGATTCCACAAATCTCCACATCCTTCGTGTCGACCTCGATCATCAAACTGACTCTACGCCACTCCTGATCCCGAGGAAGAGGAACCATGACGAAAGAATCCGCCTTTCAACAACAACCGACGGGACGCAGCTGCTGTCGCTTTGCAGGTATGACGGCAACCGTCGGGTTGAGGTCTGGGAACAGCAGCACAGCACAAGTGAGGATGGTACTGTTACTGTAGGCTGGTCTCGCACTAGATTGATCAAGCTAACACTGAAGATTGAAGGAGCAAGGTTCATATGTTTGGGGGCGAGGAGCAGGATGTTGCTCGTGATGGACCGCCACCAGCATGTCTATGTCTTGGACCTCAAAGGTGGATCCATGAAGAAGATGGAAGACGAGTTTTACGACCCCATGCTTATTGCCGTGCCCATGGAGATTGATTGGCCCGTTTTCTTTATGTCCCGGCTTCGTGCAATCAAGTGCTAGTTTTCTTTATTTCGTGTAATAATCTTTACTTTGAAACTTTGGAAAAGAACATGCTGAATGTTATTATTTTGTTTCTGCTGGTTGAATACTAAGCTGCATGTTGGCAGGATAGACGCATAAAACATGAATGCATATTGCGGTCGTGTGTAATGTTTATATTTAATTTAGATTTCCTCGAGCTACGTTACAAGGTCAATCATCTAAAATTTCAGCTATAGCTATGTTACATGGCAAATTATCAAATTTTTGTAGCATGCATGGAACAAACTGTTCGAGATCGTCTCCACTCTTTGGACGACGAACATAACTTGTAATTGGCATACCTTTCCCCAAAGTGTGAAATGCTTTACGCAATGGGAAGGCTGATTGCAACATTAGATAGATAGAGTTCCACCGTGTCAATACTTCTATTGAAGGAAGTTTGCAAGAAATAACAACGTGTAACAACTTCTTTGAACTTATCGAGACCAGACTGAGAACCCTTAACATACTTCAGTCAAGATGCGTAGTTATGGTCGACAAGCTAGTACAAGAGAAATGCTGAACCGTGACACATGTTTTCCGGATGCCATTCATTCCGATCAACTTACAAGCTAAAAGACGTGCTTAGACAATAAACTAATCTACACCAAAATCAAAGATTCTAAGGACTAAGGAGCATGCTGGTGAACCGTTTAACAATGGCAAGGGTATTCATATATGAAGTGAGTAGTAACATGATAGCCATATATAGATTTGAATATATATTTCTATGGTTTAATATAGTTGGTACTTCGTAGATGGCACCAAATTATATTTATTATCACCATTCACTCAGTGGAACATCTACATATAGGTCATGACATTAGCGAGTTGACCTAGCTAGCACATCAAATCCCTCAGCTATCGTATGAGTTAGGAAATACTCTCTCCGTTCCAAATTAGATGACTTACAATTGTCTAGATATATATAGACTTATTGCATGTCTAGATACATTAGCTTTTCGACAAAAAAGTTACCTAATTTAGAACGCAAAGAGCTATGTGCTCCTTTGCACCGTGTATAGATGGACAAAATTAAAATAGAACTATGTCGCAACCAAATGCCACATTACATTAAAATCAAACTATTGCTGGAATAAGATCAACTACTACTCACATTCCTGTATTTTGGGCTACTAGCGAAAATATATTTGTTCCAAAACAATTCTCAAATAAGGCATGAATTAGGTATAAATTACATGTTTTAACAACATGTAAAATGTAATAACTCTTGGCACGTGGCTAGGATGTAACAAAAAACACTACTTGCATGAGTAAAGAAAATCTTCAAGTTAAGTTTAATTTGTTTTCCTTCTTTTCGAGGTGGTTGATTCCTTTCTAAATATTTGTATTAACAACATGCTTTTGAATTGAGTGTTGATGTATCGAAAAATCAAATAATGGGAACCAAAAAAGAGCGTCATTGCACTATGTTGCATGTTCGTTGAGCCACCATTCAGATGATATTTTCTTATGATCTCACATATTTTACAAAAAACATATGTAATTTTTCTAACACGTATTTGGTAAAATAATTAATACAATAGGTGCACACGCTAAATACCATTAAAACCATACCCCGCTGGATATGATATTTTTACAAAAGTGCACCAATTTATATGCATCAATACAAGTATATAAAAGGGTAGAGGGGAGAATGTTGACGGTGAGATCTTATAATCCCCATGACCATATTCGATGTCGGTGATGCCACTTCACCATATTCTATGACGCTCATTCCTCTGAATAACTCATGAACTGACTAAGGCTCGAGTTCAATATCAGTGACACATAATCATGATCGAGACTGGCTTTTGGTTGGATCAAGGAGCTCCGCTCCAGCTAACCAGCCAAAGAGCATATGTGCATTTGATTCCTAGCATAAAATACGAAGTCCATAGGGCAGCACCATTGCCGACACTCGTTCATGCACACATCAATAGGGAAAGTCGCCAAGTAGCACTCATTTTCCTCCACTTCTAGCTCTGCCACTAGAGCACACTGGTGAACATTCAGAGTTTGCATGATGATCATATAGGAAGTGAGTAATAATTCAATATTATATATAGATGTATATATGTACAAATACATGTTGATAGATGGCGTAGATTATGCTTATTACAAGCAGAGACTCAACTGAACACTGGGGCATGTCAAAGGTATACATAGGGTGTCGTATTGGTCTCATTCCACGCATGTAACTATAGATGAAAACAAAAATATAAATAATTTGCCATCTGAAGACGTGTGGAGGCGTATCTCGTGTTTGTCCGTGTGGTTGTGATTTACGGTTGCTATCCGTGGTTACTACTCTCATGCGCTAGTCACTGCTCTATGAAGCCAAGTTTTACCTGCCCAGTGAAGGAGGCGTGAGGATGGCAACACACGTTCAACTTGTTTTAGTGTTTGTAATCATTGCTAGGCGGTGCGGAGTCCTATTTGTAATTTTTTTATTACTTACTGAATTCTTTATACCGTTGTTGATCATCAATAAATTAGTTGACCTTTGCCAAAAAAAAGCATCATATCCCAGTGATAAAAAATAAGCAAGATCGTATCGTTTTTTTGGGCGAGCTGGATGAAATAATCTCCCATTGAGACCATAGATTGTGGCGAACCTGAAGAAAGCTGTTTCACCAAATCTGGACCTGATTGGTTCCTCATGATCTTAGCAAACTCCCCAAAAACGAACATGCACAGATCCTCTTGATGTTATGGAGAGCATGGCACCTAAGGAATGGTGTGATTCATGAAAAAGGCAAGGCAAAGATTGTTGATTTAGTTTCTTTCCTTTAACGGTATGTGGAAAGTCTGACACTCAAGGATTGTGAAACTAGCATTGATAATAAAGGAAATAAGCCTCTGTTTGCTGATACAAATAAGTTCAGTAGTTCGAATACTGAACTGAATACAGTGGAGAAGGAAATTAACTCTGCTTGGAAACCTCCAGAAAAAGGTATGGTTAAAATAAATGTAGACGCCTCCTTCATTCCTGAAACAGGTAGTTCAAGCATTGGGATTATATTCCACGACCACACGGGAAATGTTATCCTATCTGCTGGCAGAAATATCCAGGGTTGCAATAATGCGGAGGAAGCCAAAGCCTATGCATGCAGGGATGGCCTTCGGTTAGCTGCTGACTGGATATAACAACCGCTCATTCTAGAGACTGATAGCTTACTGGTTGCAAACAACAGTAGCAAACCTGAAGCTAAATTCTCTAGAATTGGGGGTGTCTACCAAGAGATACAAGAGGCTGGGATGGGTTCTGGTAATTGGAAAATCTCGAAAATCAATAGGAAGCAAAACCTTGCAGCTCATGCGCTTGCAAAGTACGTTAGAGGAAACCTGAATACGGGAAACTGGCTTACTAGTATCCCACCTTCTGTTATTCATGTAATCGAAAAAGAATGTACTGCTACTGATGTATCACATGAATAAAGCTTCCTATTGAACTCAAAATAAATAAATAGATTGTGGCGAACGTGCTTCCAAGATGGCTTCAGCGGTTGAGCCATCATGGACCGCGT
Organism: Poa annua; assembly: GCA_026929855.1. Taxonomy (NCBI): domain Eukaryota; kingdom Viridiplantae; phylum Streptophyta; class Magnoliopsida; order Poales; family Poaceae; genus Poa; species Poa annua. The sequence goes on from CM049427.1 coordinate 17,065,106, forward strand.
AGTGAGGTACTGTAGTAATCACTATTTTTGGAATAAAAAAGGCAGAAAACCAGCGCCAGCTATTTACGGCACCAGCAATGGTAGCAGTAGAAGCCGCTGCTCCTGAACCTCCTCGAAACAGGCTTGCGCTCCGCTTTATAAATAAAACAACCATCCACAGTTTACAAACCAACGACAACTGAAACCGAAGTGCGAGAGAAACATAGTTTTGCTGGGCCACACCACAACACAACCCAAAGATAAAACTATAAGTCCTGATACAAACTCTACCACGTAGAGCTCAACGGCCGGCCGGTGAGAAAAGAAGGCGTGCCGCCTTCAAGAGATCCTCAAGAATGCCGTCCAGGCGCTGCCTGTCCCGCTGTCTAGCCAAGTGGTGCCACTAATACAGGAAAGCCAAGAATTTGAAAACTGAGTCAGCGACCCGTCGTGGTAAGACATGCTCGATGACCATCTTGTTACGGATCGTCCAAATGATCCAGGTCATAGCCGCGAACACCAACCAAAAATGGGATCTCCTCCTTCCGGTATGGTTCGCCTGCACTTTCAGAAACTCTGCTAAGTGCAGGGTCTGCCACTCAGGACCCAAGGTCTCAGCAAGGAAGCTCTCACCGCCTTCCGGTATGGTTCGCCTGCACTTTCAGCAGTAGAAGACACTGCTCCCGAACCTTACACGTAGGTATAGCAATCTGATGCATGCACTTATATTTTCCCCATCCAACGCAATAAGCTGAGGCTACCATATGCCCAGGACCCTACCATGCTCATCCTCCCTCAAAAAGCTGCCGTTTCCTGTCTTTCTCTCTCATCTCTTTTCCTCTCTCATCACATATTCTGATGAAGAAGCGGCCTCCTGCGGAGGAGACTCTGACAGCTCCGAAGCCACAGCCGAACCTGCGTCCTGACACCCGAGCCTAGCTAAACCTGCGGGGCAGTAGGTTCAGGCTACCCGTTGGCCATGCCCTTAGCTGAGTATGAGCTCGATGTCGAGTACAAACTAATCTTCGTGGATGGGGCCCACATTCAACTGGTGTATCATTGCCCTACTTGGCGGCCCATGTAGGGCAGAAATCATATTCTGGTTCGATCACCAACAGAATTGGTGTCGCTCTCGAACACCCTGCGCGTACATATATCATAAACTCCTCGATCGATCGATCACCGCGCGCCGGCCCCTGACCTGAAGAATATGGCGGAGACGACGGTGGCCAGCGCCGGCGCCACGCTCCCCGAAGATGTCATCCTCGACATCCTGGCACGCCTAGAGGAGCTATCCGCCGTCTTCCGCTGCGCGGCCACATGCAGGCGGTGGCGCGCCCTAGTGTCCCAGCCATCCTTTCTCCGGAAGCTCTTGCCGGAGGAGCCGGACCGCTCCTTGGTCGGCTTCTTCACAAATGAGTGGCACCGTGGAGAAGGTATCTCCTTCGTCCCGGTGCCAAGATCGGCCCTTGGCGCCGGCCGCCGCCGCTTCCTCAGCTCCTTCATCCCCGACGCCCCAGGCCTCTCCGACTGGGTGCTGCCTCTCGCCTCACACCACGGCCTCCTCCTGGTGCGCCTCTTCCCCCGCAACTCCCGCACCATGCAGCTCGCCGTGTGCAATCCGCTCGCCGGCACGTGGGACCTTCTACCCACGCTAAGGATGAACGAGGCCACCGACTTCGAGGGCTATGCCATTGCGGTAACCCATGCGGATTGGTCGTCGCCCATCAACTCCTGCTCATTCAGAGTGGTACTCGTCAGGACAGAGGACCAGGGCAGATATTACTACCACTACGCCTTCTCGTCGGACTCGCGGATCTGGAGCGTTCCTGCCAAGTTTCCTGACGATCTGGAGCCAAGACTTAGGAGAGCCACTATTGCTCACACGGACGCTTCCGTGTGCCGCGGCGGCGTGGTGCACTGGCTGTGCATGGAGTCGACAAATCTCCACATCCTTAGTGTCGACCCTCGAACCGGCTACGTTGGCTCCTCAACGCCGCTCCCGATCCAGGGAAATTACCATCACGAGAGAGTCCGCCTGACAAACACAGCCGATGGGAGGTTGTTGTCCGTTTGCATGTACGATGGAGACCGTTTGGTTGAGACATGGGAACAACAACATGAACATGGTGATAATGTACGTTGGCTCTGCACTAAGGTGTTCAAGCTAAGGCTGCGGCTTGAAGGAGCGAGATGCATGTGTCTGGGGGCGAGGAGCGGCAGGTTGCTCATGATGGACCGCCACCAGCGTGTCTATGTCTTGGACCTCAAAGGTGAGTCAATGGAGGAGATGGAAGGCAAGTTTTACAACCCCGATCTCATTGCCGTGCCCATGGAGATTGATTGGCCAGTTTTCTTCATGTCCCGGATTCGTCCGATGTAATCTTACTCTTGGCCATGCAACACTGAATGTTTTGGTCTATTATTTTCTCTACCAACTGCTCTGTTAGATACTCATGCCCTGTGCATGTTGTATGATGGATACAACTTTAATGCGGGTTGTATTATATATAGCGTGTATGCATTTGATTTTCATTAACTCGAACTACGTTGGTGTGTTGGTGTATAGGATCGAATTACGTACGGGGACTAAATATATCCACACGTGGCGGACGAGCAGGCTCACCCTATTTCATTTTCTGTTTTTAGTTTTGTATTTTGTGTTTTTATTTTCCTCTTGTGTTTTGTTGTCGATGTTATTTTCACATTTCAAACAAGTTTTGTAAACATATTATATACACTACTATATACTGTACACGTTGGCGTATATATATAAAAAGTGGGTACACGAGTTCGAAACGCGACTAGATCCCGTTCATATATTTACATGGAGATTATTACATTACATGGAGGCATTAGACCCTATTTATTATTGCAAGAATTGCATTCTCCCTTTTTGGATATGACCTCGTCAAGGAACCCCCCGTCAATTCCTCTTGAATTGATAGTAGGCGGTACACTGGACTGAGCTTCGCCCGTAGTCTATCGAACTACAAAGGAGAGGAGATCAACATTAATATATAAATCATCATAAAATAATTACATTTAAAACTAAACGTAATTGATGATACAAGTGTAAATATATTGTTTACGCACGTGCTCTATTATTCTCCGCTCATGGCGAATGAACTCGTAAACCTAGTATACACATAATTAGTGTCCTTTCCTGCTGTAGGACCTTCTATCTGCTCAAGTCTGCACAATTTTGATTTGTGTGACTGTCGTCATACTGTCCTTTGGACAGTAAAAAAGTTTAAAGAGAAGACTTCACGTCTAGCACATGTAAAAATTAAGGAAGCTGGTGTGGTGTGACAGTTATATTGCTGGAAGAAAAACATGCGTGGTAGATGTTTTCCCGAGGCCACTAATTCCGACTAACTTGTAAACTGAATATCCACAACACTATATCATTGGTCGTCCCGGGTCAATCATCACCCACCGTGGAGTAGATTCCACGATCAAGGATTTTTTGTGATCTGGCCTTCTAGTTCAACAAACTAGTCGACATACAGGAGTGCTAGAGTATACATGAGCCTACTTACCCCCTTGAACCAGCACAAGGGTTGTTCATTTTGAAACGAGGCAAAACCTTTGCCTTTATATTGATATAGAAGAAGAGGAGCAAGTTGGACAGTTTATATGGAAAACCGTCCAAAAACCATACAACACAAACACCCCACGCCGGCCCCAATGCCACGCTCCAAAAAACAGGTCGACATCCATGTTGCCCTAACAAACCATGACCGACACCAACACGGCGGAGGCGACCTCAACGCAAAGAGAAAACCCGGAGCCGCCGCTCCGACATCCACACCGGCCCCAAGGCCACGCCCCTAAAACGAGTCGACGACCATGTTGCCCTAGCAACCACGACCGACACAAGCACGGCGGAGCCGAACTCAACGCAAGACGAAATCCGGAGCCGCCGCTCCGACATCCACGCCGGCTCCAGAGCCGCGCACCATCTAGCCGAAGACGAAAGAACTCGCCGCCGCCGACCACCAACTGCCTCCACTAGTCCCCATAGCCGATGGAACATCCAAAGCGAGGCCCCAAGAGGCAAGCGACACAGAAGCGTCGCCTCCGCCCGACCCCGCGTGGGGTCTAGGGTTTCCCCGTAGAACCCGGCGTGGAGAAGCAATAACACCACCTCGACGACGCCTTCAAGAAGGACGCGGCGCCCGAGGGCGTCGCCTGGTCATATATGTGAAGTGAGTATTAGTTTGATGGTTATATAGAGAGGAGCGTATGTTTAAGTAGGTAGATGGCATTATTAGATTTATTTAGATTTATTTATTCAACGCACACTACCACTACATCGCAGTTGTTATAATGGAAAAATATTTATATCATATATACTTGGTGTTGGTGCGTGATACTCCCTTCGTTTCTGTATTTAAGGGCTATAGTTTTCTGCACGAATATTAAGAAATGAGTATTTAGAATATGGTGGACTTATTAAGAAGTGCGTGATACTCCCTCCGTTCCTGAATGTGATGAGTCCGTCATAGCCACTAAATGAAAACAATCTCTAAAATCCCTCCGTTCGAGATTACAAGACATTTTTTGATAGGTAAAATTGTCCATAAATCGTAATAAACCTTATATTTAGAATTTTTTCTGAAAAAACTGCATGCCTTACATACAGGAACAGAGGGAGTACTATTTAATATCAGACTGCAACCATCTCCTAACTTGTGGGGGTGCCTAACTATTCTGCTCGACCCAATCTTGTGACAGGTAGTCTTAAGTCTGCCATGCCGTGGAGGTCGTCGATGCTGGCCTAGGGGCCTCCTGAAGGGAATATGACCTAGAGGCACTTAATAAACATAGTTTATTGGTTATATTCCAATTGTTTATTATATGTTTTATACCATGCTATAACTGTATTAAGCGGAAACATTAATACAGGTGTGGTAGATAAACAAACAGGTCATTAGTAGCATCTACTAAGACTAGTTTCGTTGCGCGATTGATGATCAAGGTTTTCCGATCATAGGGCATGGCGCCGGTCGGCAATGGAAGTCATGTCGTTGGTTGAACGATGTGATGGACATACCCATATTTATAGGACGTAGTCATTACGCCTTAAGACCGTGAGATCAACTCTTATTGTTATCCCTGAAAGATGTTTTGATCGCACCAAACGTCATATCTTAGATAGTGTGACAATGATAGGTGATACTTTTGGGTATCGGAAGGGGGTAGTTGAGACGAGGGGTCAACGGCGGGATTTGTCAGTCCGTATAGCCGGATATATATTCTAGGGCCCACTCGGTGAGATTATGTCAAATGAGTTTGCAAACATGTGACTAGGTCACCAGCTGACATAATATCATAGACGAGTAGAAGATAGCAATGTCGGTAACGAGATCCTGCTATGGAGATATCTGAGAATGATACTCGGACACGCTAAGTATCGCTATGCGAAAAGGTTTAAGACTAGACGTCCAGGCTTGATAGATGAAAGTCAATCGTTATATCACAGGGATTTATTCATGGGGTCCAGACCTACGAGTTAGTCATTGATCGGAGAGGAGTCTTGATCATGTCTGTTATTATATCGAACCGATAGGGTAACACACTTAAGGGGTTTCGATAAGACAACCGGAAAGGAAAGAGATCACCGGGAACGTCCCGGGAAGGGTCCGATGGAGATCGGGCAGCGACGAAATAGTTTTCGGAGCTAGACTAAATTATATGTAATATGTTTGATATTAATTAGTGTAATTAATGATTAAATATGATTTTATATATTTATTTTCGAATTTTTAAAGGCTGGTTTACCTAAATGGGCCTCTGGTGGAAAGAAGGCCCATGAGGGGGTGGGGGAAGTTCCCACAGGGCTTCGGATTGGGGGAGGGCCGGCCTAGGTGGGCCAAATGGGGCCCACCTAGGGCTGGCACATACTCCTTGGCCGAACCAGGCTGTGGGATAGTCCCACATTGCCTGGCTGGCAAGGTTGGCTCCGCCCTGGGAGTCTATATAAGAAGGAGCACCCCTGGCCTTTTAATTCAACCAATTAAATCTCTTATTTCTCCTCGATTTTGTGATTCTCTTTGTCGGAGTTGCGCCGAGGAGGATGAGGGGATCTCTCCACCATAGCTCGTTGCCGCGCTGCTGGTGTTCCAGTCCAACTCTTCCGCTGCTCGTCCTGGACTGGAGCTTGGAGGTCGTCATCTCCATCGTATGTGTGTAACGCCCTGCGAGGTGCTGCGCTAGCGGTGTTCGGAGGCCTACTTCCTCCACCCGACCTCGAGGTCATCTTCGTCGTCTTCGTCGCGCCGAGTTCTCCGCGACCTAGTGTCGTGGTGGTATCACGGCAGATGCCATAGGATAGCTAATGTGTGGGGCCGATGGACGCTGGTGGACCCGGGGAGGGCTAGCGAGCTGAGAAGCTCACACGGTAAGAGAGGCTGAAACACTCAAGAACACCAAAGAACACACACGAACATATCCAAACCGTAGGCAAATGCACGAAGGCAAGACAAGACACACAATATACCCAGGTTCGGGGCCCTCGTGAGGAGGTAAGACCCCCACTCCTGCCTTTCCTCTGACTATATGTATGTCACAAGATCTACAGCTTGCTCCTTGAGTTGTTTCGGTGATGAACTGGATGAACTAGAGGGAAATAAGAAGTAAATGCTCTAGGAGTAAATGAGACTATAGTTTTGGCACAATGGTTGGTCGTCCCTCTACAGGAGGAGTTATGGCGCCTTTTATAGAGTTCCGGTCGGAAGGGTCGGAAACCCTAATCCGGGATGGACCCACCGGTCAGCCCAACGGTTATGTCGACACTGGCTAGTGCGACCTAGCCGCCGAGCTATCCGGCATAGGCCTGCCGTCATCATCCCGGCAAGGACCGCAGGCGCCGTCCTGAATCATCATTGTCCCCTTGTCAGAGACAAGACATGTCTTTGCCCATGCCTAGTAGCCTTTTCCGGATTGCCGGGCTAGACATGTCCGGTCTTGTCGCAGCGTCACCGTACCAGATGACACGCTCCCGTGTCAGGCGGGAAGTGACTAAGCTTCCGTGCCAGGGGGGATATGATCTCCCCCCGGGCTAGGCGGAAAAGCCTACTCCTTGATTCCTGCTCCTTGACTTCTGTCCGACATGCCTCATGTCGGTTCCTCCGTCCGGTATCTCCATAGAGCCTTCCTGCACAACGGATACAACTAACCCGAACTAACACAGTTTAGCCGGTTAGACTTAAACCTAGATATCAATCCGGACAACACGGGTTCTCTCTTACTCGGGACCATGCTGGACCATTCCGACATACTGCCAAGCCGGACAACCCTTCCGGCCAACACCGGGTTCCACCTAGAATCTGGGTAGCTACTCAAGAGAAGTACTTCTAGGCCCAATTTCGCGAAGATGTCTTAGGTTCTTACCAAAGACATCTTTGAGAAACTGGTTCTTAGAGGAACCCTCTGCTGGTGCTTGTGCCGCTCTGGGGGTCTGGGGGTCTATTTATAGTCTCCACAGATGCCCCTTGCGCCCTCCAGGAAACACTCTGTCCCTGACAATCCCCCAAAGGTCAAGTTGCCCCTTCAATGCACCATAGGACAACCCTTAGCGCTTCCCATAGGTCAATCCCTGTAGCCATACAGCGGATCTGTACCGGGTTCTGCCCTACCCCGGGGGCAGCCCCCGACACCTAGAGGTCGGCTACGTCGTCTTCGTCGTCAACGCTTGTGCGTGAGCATAATCCTCGCTATTCGGTCTACGAGGGTATGTATTCCGATCTCCTCCGTACTTCTATATCTGCATAGTATAGATCTTGGCTAGTTTAAGTATATCGTTGCTAAGAAATTATTTGTTTTCTGCCTACGATCCCCTTCAGTGGTATCAGAGCCGATCTATCGTAGATATAGCTGTATGATGTTAGAACCCGTGTTCTTCACGGGGGCACCGTTCCTGTTATTTGCAACCCTCTAGCATGCACTTGTGATTCCAGCGGCATCGTCTCGGACCGACTTTACGCGTACGCTTACGCTTACGCGAGACTGGTTTCACTACTAACATACGGCTTGTACCGTATATGTGGTTGGCGGGTGTCTGTCTCTCTCTTTTTAGCTGTCTTTGCATTTTCAATGGAGGGCCCGTAAGAGATGCTTAAACATGCAATTATTGGATCGTTGTTGTGGTCACAAGTTTGTAGGTATGAAACAGTTCTATTTACGACAGCCCCAAGCCACGTAAAATATGCAAAAGATAAAGTAGAAGCGTCTAACTTTATTTTGCAGGGGCAATGTGATATGGTCAAGGTAGGTTTATTAAAATGTTTGTGAACTGTGGGCGCCAAGGAGACCATGGCGCATGGACCATATCACGTTGCATTACATTTGATGTTATTGTGTGCATCTTATATTGTGTGATTATATATTAGAATATATTAGTTATATGGCGGTAGAAATATAAGATGATCCCTTCAAAATACCACTAGTGTTCTTCCTTCGACGTGCACCACCAATAAAGTTATACGTTATGAGGCAGGCCGTGACGATCGGGTGTCAGACATATCGTCGATCGCATAGAGTGGGTGTAAGCCATGTTGCACGCGCGTTCGTTGAAGGTTATTGTGGCGAGCCTAGCATATGCAGACATGGCCTCGGAACACGGAGACCGAAAGGTCGAACATGAGTCACAGAGTTGTTGTGATCGACAATTCATTGTCTACCCTTGAAGTTGTGTTGCCGGCTCTGACGATGAGGGGTTGTGCAATTGATGGGGGTCGTGTAATCATTGAAACGACTAGGAGGGATGTTCGTTTGAGTGGGAGTTCTGATAGTCATTTTCTAAAATACTAGAACTCAAAATATAATGAACAAAGTCATGTTTTGCAAAACCTTTGTAGATATTAACCAATGTGACAGCTTCTTTAAAATTAGGCGCAATCCTGCGATTGAGAAACTTAACAGGTTGGGTCCAAACTTCATAGTTGTATACTTTAGCTTGAGGATACTCCTTGTTTGAACTGTTAGCTCTTTGTGTTACAATACCCGTTAGGAGATAAACCCGGAGATTCCGCTAACAAAAGGATAATTTGGATTATCAGGTTTTGTGCGGATGATATCATCATAGTCCAGTGTATGCTATGATCTCTACCATAGAGAATCAACGGTGGGTACGAGTTATTAGATCGCGAACATATGAGGTGATCGCTAAACTCAGGATACCCCCTAAAGTTGGGTTGATGAAGTTTATTACTATGTTGACTGATTGTCTTCTCAACCGAGATGGAAGAGAATACACACAATGATGGAGCACGTGGTAGTCATACTTGATGACATTGGTCATACTTGATGACATATGGCCATACTTGATGAACATTGAGACACCTCGCTCAGCTCAATCACTGGATGACAGACGACGTTGCGAGGTGCAAATGCTTTGTCATAGACTGTGTCATGAAAGGGGAATCGTTCACCTTCATGGTTCGTGATTACGTTGGAAGTATCAAGAAGATGAAACAGATCGCCGGGAAGTCATTAATGATGATGGTGTATATATGATATATATGTTATGAATGTTTTACCTAAGCAAGTACTCGCAGTAGTGACTAAGTTTTTGATACTAGTCATGTTTTATGAAAACCAGATTTACTACTTGAGTAGCTTGAAAGGATGAGGCGACATTGCGTGTTGATAATGGCAGACAAATCGTTGTGATGGCCATAGACACTCTCCCTCTGGATCTACCATTAAATAAATTATTTATGATCACCCGTTAGTATGATCGTTATAGGTGTGTCTCCTCTAGCGAGACAATTGTTCATACATGTTAGTGACAAATTTGTTGTCCTATATTTATGAAGTAATGATCATATGTCGATTTGAATTTGTATGGTAGAAGCTCCCACATTCATAATATTAATGTCAAGGATACAAACTTAATAAAGACACCACATATGTGTGGCACTGCTGTTTAATTCATGTCAATATTATAGTTAATGAATTAGCTCCATAACGGATGGATCTACAAGTCCTTAGATTTGATATTTTGACACTTGCAAGATAACTAAGACACCGTTTTCGGAAAATGGGCGTATAACTTATTGATAGTCATGCATATAGATGTCTGTGGATCAATGAAGTAATTAACGGGTAGTGGAGACCTTTATTTCGTGAACTTCACTGAACGTTTTGAGTATAACTTGTTGAGAATCGTGCATATGGGTGTATGTGAATCAATGAAGTACTTTAACGTGTAGTGGAAGTCTTTATTTCATAGACTTCATGAATATTCCGAGTAGATATATGGATGTCCACTCAGGGAATGATAGTCTGGAAATTTTGATTCGATCAAACAAGTTCAGAATGAAGTAGGAAATAAATTTAACAAGAAAATCAAAATCCTGCGATACAGATCGAGGAAATAAAGATTTGATTTATAATGTTGGCACATCATTGGAAGACTTGTGAGAAGAGTTCCACAAATTACGTCGCATAGAACACCATAGTGTTATGGTATGTTAGGACGTCGTAATCGCACCCTATCATATAATGTGTGCTAAATAAATCTATTATCAATTTATTGTGATCATTAGAGTCATATGGTAGAAACACAACATTCACGTTAGATAATAGGGAAACCATTTGAATCCATGGAGACAATACCATACAATTGATGGCATGGCTTTGAGCCTAGATTGTCGTTTCAGCAATTTAGTGTTTCGATGTGATCAAACCTAAAATGGATTAATCTTTGTAGTGTACCGTACCTAAAGAGTTAGTTGGGTAAATGTCTCACGACATAGGCAAAATCGTTGCCGGGATATATCTTGCGAAAGAAATAGTTTCTTGTCCAAGGGTATAAGTGAGAAAAAAAGTAGAGCAATACAAAGTTGATGAACTTTCTCTCCAGACATCAGAGTGGCGCAACCGAAAGTGTTTTCGGTGTCATGCTCCACAGCTTGAAAGAAGCTGATGATACAAGATCATGATGTTCTGAGCTCATACTAAGAACGTAGGCGTACAAGGTTGTGTTCCACACTATGTGTTACGACAATCTTGTTATGAAGGTCATGTTAATGGAATATTACAGACCTATGAACTACGAAGAAGAGATGGTAGACCTAACTCCGAGAAATGGCTGTGAGTAATATATGATCCGAGATAAAATCCATGTACGATTACCAGGTAATTACTTGGGAGATCTTCTTGATGGCATCTAGGCTGTTAATAAAATATGGAATTTTATGAGAGAATAGACACTGATAAGGACCGATTTGTCGTGAAACGGTTCCGACAGATTTAAAAGTTGACCACAACGAGAATTTGTCTCAAGTGGCGAAGCCTAAATCTTTTCTGGGTCGTTTAGCAATTACTATAATTTTAAATGAGAAATTGATAGATGGATAAGGAAACCATGTTTCTTAATAGTGTCATTAAGAAAGACACTAGTGGAAAAAGGACTTTACGTCTAGAGAATTAGTCATGCTTATATTTGCGGCCGGTAGTAATGAGTATCAGTACCGGTTCGAACAGTCAGACGGAAGGGGGACAACAGTACTGGTCCGTAAGGAACCTTTAGTACCGGGCCGTAACACGGCCCGGTACTAAAGCTCAATGGGATGGCAACGACCGCGAGGGGCTGGCGAAGGGAGCTTTAGTACCCGGCCGTGTTACGGTCCGGTACTAAAGGTCCTAACCGTTCGACTCCCGCCACAATTTTAGACGGGAGTGGAACGTTTTCTTTCCATGTCTCTTCATTTTTCGATACGGCCGTGGCTTTCTCTTCTTCCTCTCTCCCTCCAGCGACACTCTCTCTCCCCTATGATATTTTCATCCACTCCGGCCACCATGAGTCCGGCGCCACCAATCAGGCGTTGTGGACCGGTGCTTGCACACACCGCCAATCTTAAAGAGGTTTATACCAACGATAGCACGTTGGTGGGCGGTTATCTCTCCGATTTCAAGAAATGGGTTGGTGAAGCTCGGGATCAAGAGAAGTTCATCGGTCTTGATTTCGATTACACCACCAATCAGCAAAAGGTTGCGGTGATCCAACTATGTTTTAAGAAGTATGTCTTGGTCTTCCAATGGGCAAGGTGAAAGAGAATTTTCCCTCATGTGTGGTTTTGGTAATTGAATGACAATCTCTATGGACTAATGTTTGCATTGAGATATCATTATAGATCATGTCCATGGAATTGTGGAGTTCATGTGTTGGACTCTTGAAGCTTATGTGTTGAGTGGAGCATATTGCAAGTATGTCTTGAAGGATTCAAGATATCATATTAGTGAACAAATGTATACAAGGTTGATCAAGATGTTGATCAACACACAAAGGTACAAGATGTACCAAGAGCGATCATGTATCTCTTGGGATGGTAAACACTTGTCCGCATAGCTTTGTGAACTAACCCATGATATATGTGTGTGTGTGGTATCATTATATGAGGTTAGGTATCTTCCCATGGGCTTGCATCAAATGAAGATCTCATATAGCTCATGGAGGATGACGTCATGTGGTGATCGTCATGAAGGTGATATGTGCAAGACCAAGACCAAGAGAAGCTTCTTGAAGAGATCCTATGCTTGGTGCTTGCAATGGATACATGAAGATGGAGCTAAGCGAGACTCTCCCATTGTGAGCATGGGGGAGTATTTGGAGAAGTCTTCATCAAGCATGTGCTTGGACGCGCAATCAAGAAAGATGAACCACTTGAAGAGATCAAGATAGTCATCATCCAACTCAAGTGGAATGCTCAAGGCAAAGGTATGATCTTGATAGGGCTATAGGATAGATAGGCGTACTATCAAGAGGGGCTCTCAAGTTAGTAACTTGATCGCATCGTTGTGGAGAGCTCAAACCTTTGCATACTTGGCATATCATATTTCTTGGTTCTTATTTGGCTTTTATGTTGGTGAGGAGTTAGAGCTTGGTTCATCTCCATGTCAAGCTCTTGTTCATCGAAATCGGTTTTATTTTGGACAACTTGTTGCGTTTTCGGTGGCGGAAATATTGTCGGTTCTACCATGAGGAAAGTCCCACACCTTGCCATGTGTGGTGATTTTACTCTATTTCCTCTAGTACTTGTTTGGCTAACAATGTAGAGGAATCCCAACAATTGTTGGAACAAGACTTGGACCTCAATGGTGCTTCAAGTTTCTCTTCATCGTCTTCATCTACTACTCACATTTGCCTAATGGCTAAGGAGTATAAGGTATCTCCTACCGTGCACTCCAATATATCTCATGATGATGATGATAATGATGATCTAATTAAGGAGAAGTTTGACATTGTCTCTCATGCTCTCTTAACTAATAAAAATGCTCATGAGAACTTCTTAGAAATCATGACTACCCTTTTTGAGATCAAGGAGACCTTTGAGGCTATGGAGACCCGTTGTCATGAAGGGTGGGGTCTTGCTCATGATTCCGCGGGTGAGGTGCACAATCTTGAGAATTCTCTTGAGGAAGAGCAAGAAACTCGGGTTGCTCTCGAGGAGAGATTGGAATCTAGTGAGGAGTTAAACAATGAAGTAATTGCTAAACTCACTAAAGAACATGACCATGCTATTGCTAAATGTAATGTACTTAGTAAATAGAATGCTAAGTTAAATAATGAGCTTGTCATGTTGTCTCCTTCCACTTATAATGATAATGATGCTTGTGCTACTAACTCCACTTTGTGTGAAGCATCTATTTTGAAGGAGAATGTTGAGCTAAGGGCTCAACTTGATTTGCTAACTAGTAAGTATGGGAATTTTTAAGAAACTCATGAAAAGCTTTTTAGCTCTAATGAGGATCTTTTAGCATCCCATGCTAGGCTAAAGTTAGCTCATGAGGCGGTCACTACGAAGGTAACATCCCATGAGCCTCTTATGGACACTAGCATAACTTCTACTACTAATGCTTTATTGCAATGTGCTAGTACTAGTAATTCTACATCACATACTATTGCTAAATCTTGTGATGAATTACATTCCTTGACTTGTTGCTCTAACAATGTAGCATCTGAAGGAGATATGCCCTAGAGGCAAATAAATAAGTAGTATTTATTGCATTATCTCATAAGTTTATAATAGGTTTGTGTATTATGCTATAACTGTATTAATCGGAATTATTGATACACGTGTGATACATAGACAACCAGGTCCCTAGCAAGCCTCTATATGAGCTAGTCCATTGGGCAACAGTTGATCGAGATTCCTGATCAAGGACAATGACGTCGGTTGACAATGGGGTCATCTTGTTAGTTGAATAAGGTGATGGACATACGCAAAGTATTGCAATAAGATCGTATTACGATGTTTGTCATTTGCAATAGATAAGAATATGATAGCTTATTCCTTAGACCGTGAGACCGTACTTATTGTTGCTTCGTAGGGGTGCTTTGAGAGCATCAAACATTGTGTCTTATATAGCATGACAATAACGGTGTCCATCTTGGGTATTCCGAAAGAGCATCGAGACGTAAGGATCAAGAGCGGGATTTGTTCATTCTTGTAATGGAAAGATACTCTGGGCCCACTCGTTGATATTGCATCTATATAGCTGCGCAGCTTGTGACTAGGTCATGGAGATGTAATATCGCAGACGAGTTAATAACCTTCGTCGGTAACGAGATACAACAAAGACATCGGTGTGTCTACGATCATATCTCGGACAAGGTAGTATCGCAGAGACAAAGGGAATGAATATCATATTTATGGTTCAACGACGATATTCGTAGAATGCACAGGGGTCGTCATATACTTCCAGGTATCCCTGACGATCATTGGTGAGCGGAGTGTCTCGACCATGTCTGGAGTGTTCTCGAACCGTAACGTAACAAACTTAAGGTCTTAGCGACACCAGGAGATAGGTTCTAGAATATTATAGGAATTTGTTGGAGAGATAGAAATGATCCGGAAAGAGTTCCGGTGGTCCGGAAGGAGTTCCGGGGAGGTCTGGAATGGTTCCAGGGATGTTCAAAAGTTGTTCGGGTGGTTCCGAAATTGTTTCGGAGTCATGGGATATTGAATTATATATAAATATATTAATTATGAATTAATGAGATTTTTATATTAATTAAATAAACGAAAAAGGGGGCTCCCACCTACATGGGCCCTAAGAGGGCCCAAGAGGGGGGGAGCCGCACCACTAAGGAAGGGGAGGCTTGGGCCCCCTAGTCCGAGTTGGACTAGGAGTGGGACAAGCCCAAGGGGGGTTCGGCCGAACCCCCCCCCCCTCCCCTCTCCTCCTTTAGTCCCACATGGGGGAGCCAAGGGGTTTGCACACCCCCTTCCCCCTTTATATACCAAGGCATATTAATTGGATTAATTCATTGGAAAATACAATTAATTGTATTACAGGCCGGCCGAGCTGTTTCTCCGCCCGTTTTGCCCCCTCTCTCCACCTAAGCTATACCGCTGAGCACCGTTGCTCTGCGGGATTCCAGATAAGATCTACCCCTGCGATTTCAGCTGGATCTGAATGACCGGGGGTTGTCGCTAAGCTCCGTATGTTTGTGAGTGCTCGGAGGTGACTCTTTTGAGGAGCCTGGGCGACGTCGTCCCCCTCCCCTGCAGCCGCCGCGCCGCCCCCCTTCTACCGCCGGCGCACGCCCCCTGTTGCCGGCGCCTCGTCTTCTTCCGCCCGACGCCCGTCGACGCAGACCATCGTCGACACCCCGGCATCATCGACTTCATCATCGCGGCAAGTTCTCCGCGACCTCGAGGTCGGCTACGTACGACTTCATCGTCAACGCTTGTGCGGGAGCGTAATCCCCGCTATCGGTCTACATGGAGGTAATGTAACCCGTTCCGCCACCGTTATCGCATGTACTAGATTGTTAGATCCTGGCTAGTTAGGGTTTCGTTCGCTAGAAAAATTATTGTTTTCTACACCGTAACCCCTTCAGCATCTACTTCCTCTAGTATTTGTGTTGAAACTAACCATGTAGAGGAACTCAAAGATCTCAAGGCACAAGTCACTTCTTTGAAGAAAGACTTGAAGAAGTGTCATGAAGGGAAGTCCACCCTCGACAACATGTTGAGAGTGCAACAACTTCCTCATGACAAGAGTGGACTTGGATTCAACTCCAATAACAAGAACAAGTCCAATGTCAAGAAGAAGCACAATTTCGTCAAGAAGAAGGGCCAAGAACAAGTTATTGATTCGGCCAAGATTGTGTGCTTCAAGTGCCAGGTTGAAGGGCACCATGTTAGATCTTGCCCATTGAAGAAGAATTGGACATCGTCGCTATCTTTCCAACAAAATTGGTCTCACCTCATTTGGAGTTCATTTGCAAAAGTTATAGCAGTTTTCGTTTCGGTGTTTTGCTGATTCGGATTATAGGGGCCGGATATTCCGCTCTACCGGAATTTCCGGTTCCCCAGCTCATCCAAGAAAACGGCTAAGGAAAGAAGGACTTTTGGTTCTGACTCGAACCGGAAATTATGCTCGGAAATTTCCGTCTACCGGAATTTCCGAGTGCCCCCAGAAAAGTCCTCCAGAAATGGCTAAGGAAAAGTTTGGTTTATTTTCTGACTCCAGCCGGAATTTCAGCTCGGAAATTTCATGGACTCGGAATTTCCGGGTAACCGGAATTTCCGAGTCTCACTTATACCGGAATTTCCGAGTGTCGAAACAGCCAACGGCTATATTTCCTGGAGGGGTATAAATACCCATCCCCTTCTTCTTCCCCAGCGAATCCAAGGCAGAACGTTTTTCCCCTCTCTCCTACTCCATTGTTGACCTTGGAAAGCTCACTTCCCTCTCAATCCCTCCATTGAATCTTCCATATTCTTTAGGGAAAGTTGAGAGGAGATCTAGATCTACAATTCTACCAATCCATCTCTCCTCTAAGTGAGGGGAACTTAGTGGATCTAGTTCTTGGAGTTCCTTTGTGGTTCTTCTTCTTTGTTCTTCCTCTCTTCTCCCCCCCATAAATATTAGTTGCTTTTGGTGGGATTTGGGAGTGAAGGATTTGACTCCTTTGTGGTTTCCTTTGTTCTTCCTCTCTTACTCCCCCATAAACATTTGTTGTTGTGTTGGAATTTGAGAGTGAAGGACTTGAGCACTTCGTGTGCTCTTGCCATTTCATTTGCATCGGTTTGAGCCCTCCACGAGGATTCGTGGTGGTGATACTTGTGAGCTTGTTACTCTTGGGTCTTTGGACCCTAGACGTCTTTTGTGGCCGGCCTTTTGTGGCCAAGACCTTTTGTGGTTACTTGAGAGCCCCCAATTAAGTTGTGGGTGTGTGCCTCAAGACTTGGGAGCCCCCAATTAAGTTTTTACGGTTCAAAAGATATAGGGTAGCGCTATTTGACTCCCTGGGAATAGAAAAGTTATTCTACACCCACCCCGTATCTTTTGAACCGTAAAGAATTTTTACGTGATGTAAATTTTGCCATACTTAGTAAGTTAATAGGAACGTAAGAAAATATTAACATGGCGTAAAACTTTATTTATGTGTCATATAAAAATATTACGTAAAATACGCATTTTACCTATTTTTACAATGTTATGACGTATATATTACATTTCTTCTGCATATTTTTAATTATGAGGCAAAATAAATGCAATTATTTGGCTGATAAACATATTTTATTTTATAAAATTAATGTAAAAAAACCTCGGGTGCAAAATAATTTATCCTGCACCTGGGTGCAGAATAGGGTTTCTATATATATATATATAGTTGGCCGAAATGAAATTGTTGTTATTCATCAATAGTGGGCCGAAATAAAGATTGTTCAATAGTTGGCCGAAATGAGATTGTTAATTTAATAGTTGGCCGAATTATACATTGTTCAATTGTCTATATTGTTGTTGCGTATTCAATAGTTAAATAGTTGTTGTTATTATACATTGTTGGTTAGATTGTTTTATATTATTGTTACATACATATATTGTTGTTGCATAGTTTGTCTGAAAATATCTTGGCATATGAATATATATATATATATTTTTGTTGCATTGCATAGTACAAAGTTGTTGTTAGTATTTTTAACATGTGTTCCATTTGTTGTTGCAGAAGTGACAAGAAATGTCAACCACTCATGGATTTTCTTCGCAGCGGCATTCATTTTGCCAGCGTTGATATAACAAATGACAAGATCAAGATGAAACGCACATGGCCGGGACTTGAGATACCATCTGCCTGCCACATTGATCTCCAGACTATCTTTAAGCTCTAGCATCTCAAGACTGGAATGGCTGCTATGGCAAGCGCCGTGCTCGATGAGGAAGCGTACAAGGATATGAAGAAAAGATTCAAGAGTGGGCAACATATCTTTGGGAGAAGTAACCAGTTGACGGTTGCAACATTGAGTATGCAACAATAGATGCGTATGTTGCATACGAGGTGTTCTGTAAGATTAGAATCATCAACTACGAGCAGCGTGACCTCGTACCGCGACCAGTGCGCCAGGAGTCTTCTGATTCTGATTATTCGGATGACGATATGTACTAGCTAGTGTTTGTAGTGCCTTGAGGGTCTCCTCATGTATATATGCAGTAGTGTTGTTGTTGGGATGTGAGCTAGTAGTGTTATTGTTGCAAACACTCTAATATTTTGTAGCTAGTAGTGTTATGTTGCAAACAATTTATCACTAATATTTTGTAGTAGTGTTATTGTTGGATGTGAGTTGTCTTATTGTTGCAAACCATTTATCTCTAATATTTTGTAGTAGTGTTATTGTTGTTGTAGTCCTGTTATTGTTGCAAAGAATAACTCTCTAATATTTTATAGTAGTGTTATTGTTGGATGTGAGTTGTGTTATTGTTGCACATAATTTATCTCTAATATTTTGTAGTAGTGTTATTGTTGCAAACAATTTATCTCTAATAATTCTTTTTTTGAAGTGTTTATCAATTTTTTTCATTTTTTTCATAAAGAAAGTCAAAACGGTCGCGATGACAATTCATCAGAAGATGTAATGTTTTTTCATATAGAACTATCAATGTTTTTATGATAAAACCACTAGTTGTGTAATTTAAAATGATTTTTACTAAGAAAGATTTCTTTCTTTGAAGTGTTTATCACATTATTTCATTATTTAAATATTTATTATTATATAATCATTTTTTAAATAAAGTAATATTTGTTTTATCATTATTTATTTCAATATTATTATCATATAATATAACCACTAGTTGTGTAATTTAAAATGATTTTTCCTAAGAAAGATTTCTTTCTTTGAAGTGTTTATCACATTATTTAAATATTTATTATTATATAATCATTTTCAAAATAAAGTAATATTTGTTTATCATTATGTATTTCAATATTATTATTATATAATATAACAGGGACGGCTCCGCCTACATGTGAAGATCTTTCAAGCGAACCGGTTTCTAACCACACTAGTTGTGTAATTTAAAATGATTTTTCCTAAGAAAGATTTCTTTCTTTGAAGTATTTATCACATTATTTTATTATTTAAATATTTATTATTATATAATCATTTTTAAAATAAAATAATATTTTTTTATCATTATTTATTTCAATATTCTTATTATATAATATAATTATTTTATCAAGTAAAAGTTTATAGTATAAGAAATGAAGAAGTGTTTAATCATGACGAGTGGTTAACATGATTGATAAGATAGAACTATCAGTAAGTTCTCAGTTCTCTTTTCGTATCTAGTTTGAAAGGAAACTAAAAGTTAAGCGTGTTAGTGTTATAGCAATTTCAAGATGGGTGACCAATCGGGAAACTTGACAGTTCTCGAATAGATTAAGTGTGCATAGGTTAAATGTGTAGAGATTAAGTGTGTAGAGTTAGACTAGAGATTAAGTGTGGGTTAGTGGATAGTTAAGTGAGAAATTTTGAAATTCTAAAAAATATTTTTTTTCTTAAAGTTTCAAGAAATAAAAATTATTTTGGAAAAACATTAGTAGTACCGGTCGGTAATATCGACCGAACTAAAAGTCTACAGTAGAATCCTCAGTCCGCGACCCCACGTGTAGACATTTTGTACCGCTCGCAACACGTCTGGTACTGATGTTGGGGGGGGGGGCAACAGTCCCGCTTGGGCAGTACCGGATGCAAATCCGGTACCGATGCCCCTCCCCGACCGGTACTGCTGGTTCTATTTCCACTAGTGAGAGTTGTAATCGGTACAATAATGGTTTGGTGATTCTGAGGATGCTAAACATGCATGCAAATTTAAGTTGTCCATTCATTGGCTGAAGCAAAGCATATGGGAGCTGGAATCTTCACTTTGATGATGTGATCAAAGGATTTTGGAGTTGTCCAAAATAGTTGAACAAAATTGCATTTGCAAAGAAGTGAGTGGTAGCAAAGTAGCTTTTCTTAATCTTATATGCGGTAGGCATATTTGAGTGGGAGCTAAGTAGCTTTCCTTGATCTTATATGCGGAAGGCATATTTGAGTGTGAGCTAGGTGTCATTCGTGATTTTGTATGTAACGACATATTGAATGACACAGATCATCTAGTAGAGTGTAAAGGATTATTTGATTGATTAAATGTTCTATGAATGAAGTTGGGAGTATTAGGCATCCTATCTATAATTGTATAGATCGTAAGGGGCTTAATAACATTAAGTCTGAATATTTCCTAAGTTAAGATTCTGAAGTGTTTCAGAATAGAACAAGCGAAAAAGATTATACTTGCTTGTATGACTAGATAAACTATTAAGTTTATCTTGGCATTTTCAGTGATAGAAAATGATGTTTGACATTCTCTATGTATCAGACATAGATTCTATCTGACTGAAGGCTCGACTTGGTGTGACCCAAGTTCTTGGTTGAAGAACGGGTTCTAGAGTGATCCTTGTGTGGATCAATAAACAAATGTTAAGTATATTTTTCAGTGTTTATGAGTACTGAAGATATGATATTTTTACCAAAGTACACCAATTTATATGCATCAATACAAGTATATAAAAGGGTAGAGGGGAGAATGTTGACGGTGAGATCATATAATCCCCATGACCATATTCGATGTCGGTGATGCCACTTCACCATATTTGATGACACTCATTCCTCTGAATAACTCATGAACTGACTAAGGCGAGTTCAATATCGGTGACACATAATCATGATCGAGACTGGCTTTTCGTTGGATCAAGGAGCTCCGTTCCAGCTAACCAGCCAAACAACATATGTGCATTTGATTCCTAGCATAAAATACGAAGTCCATAGGGCAGCACCATTGCCAACACTCGTTCATGCACGCGTCAACAGGGAAAGTCACCAAGTAGCACCCCTTTTCCTCCACTTCTAGCTCCGCCACTAGAGCACATTTGTGAACAACCAGAGTTTGCATGATGATCATATTGGAAGTGAGTAATAATTCAATATTATATATAGATGTATATATGTACAAATACAGGTTGATAGATGGCGCAGATTATGCTTATTACAAGAAGATACTCAGCTGAACAATGGGGCATGTCAAAGACATACATAGGGTGTCGTACCTGTCTCATTCCATGCATGTAACTATAGATTTTTTTTAGAAAAGGGGAGAAGCCCCAGCCTCTACATCGATTGATGCACACGGTTTTCTTTGCAACGCTAAGAGTATTCCAGAGTTTACATGTCTCAAGCAAAGTATAATGAAAATGAGATATAAAAGAAACTGAAAGAACCAAAACTAGAAAGGCCTCAAACGTCTAACTTCTTAAACGTCTTGAATTCTTCTAGACAGCCGCCAGGTACCCCGGGAATAGATATCCAAAGTGACCGCCTCCAGCCGGGTGCATCCAGAGTTTATACGCACACGTTGCGCCTCCGGGACCAGGAAAGCCCACTCTTGGATCCTGTGGGTAGTCATACGTATAACCTGTAGAAAATTAGCATTACGAGCATTGTTAAAAATAATATCATTTCTACATTTCCACACAGACCATAATAAAGCACAAGCTCCCACACAGATTTGTGCTTTATAACTCTTTTCCATCCCACTTAGTCAATTTCCAAACATATTCGTACTATCGGCCGGTGGACTAATATTAAAGGCATAACGTATTATTGTCCATAAAAAATGTGTGAAGGGGCATGTAAAAAATAAATGATCTATAGATTCCTCTGAATCACAAAACACATATTTCTTACACCCATTCCAATTGCGTCTAACAAGGTTATCTTTTGTTAAAATAACTTTATTATATAAGAACCACATAAAAATCTTAATTTTTAATGGTATCTTAAGTTTCCATATTTGCTGCCGTAAATTAACAGTATGGCCATTTAATAAATCTTCGTACATGGATTTTACCGAAAATGAACCCGTATCAGTGAGTTTCCAAACGAACTTATCCGTGGTGTCGGTGAGAGTAATGGTTATAAGCCTTTGTAACAGATGTAGCCAAGCATTCCATTTATTTTCCCGTCAAGTTTCGTCTAAACTCAATGCGGACTGTGGCATTAGCTAGCACCTGAGCCACCAAAACGTTTTTATGGCGTACTACATTATACAACGTTGGGTATTGAATAGCTAGAGGGACATCTCCCACCCAGGCATCCTCCCAAAAACGTATGGATTGACCGTTACCCACATTGAATCTTCCTTTGCTAAAAAAAACTATCTTTTATCCCCATAAGACCTTTCCAGAACTGAGAATCCGTAGGTTTAGCTGTCACTTGTGACAGTGTCTTAGTTTGTAAATAGTTGTTCTTTAATAATTCTTGCCATACGCCTTCCTCTCATTAGTTTATAAAGCCATTAGCTTAGTAAACATTTATTTTTTATATCAAGGACCTCGATGCCTAGACCTCCTTGGTCCTTTGGTCGACATACAATATTCCATTTTGTAAGCCTATACTTCTGTTTATTTTGATCACTTTGCCAGAAGAAGCGAGACCTATAGAAATCTAACCTTTTTAGTACCCCTTTAGGTATCTCTAAAAAGGATAGCATGAACATCGGTAAACTCGTCAGCACCGAATTAATTAGCACAAGCATGTCTCCATATGAGAGCAACTTTCCTTGCCAACATCCTAACTTCTTCTCAAAACGTTTTTGAACCAAATTCCATTCTCTATTAAGAAGTTTTCTGTAATGTATTGGGGTCCCAAGATATTTGAACGGTAAAGACCCAACTCCACATCCGAAAATACTTCTGTATTGATCCTCAGCCTCTTTAGCTTGCCCAAAACAGAATATTTCACTTTTATGAAAATTTATTTTTAGTCCAGACAATTATTCAAACATGCATAAAATTAACTTCATATTTACCGCTTTTTCTAAATCATGCTCCAAGAATAATATTGTGTCATCTACATATTGCAAAATTGACACCCCTCCCTCAACCAGATGCGGTAAAAGACCACCAACCCGACCATCCTCCTTTGCTCGTGAAATGAGGATAGCAAGCATATCAGCCACTATGTTAAAAAGAATAGGGGAAAGAGGATCACCTTGACGAAGCCCCGTCCTAGTCTGGAAATAATGACCAATGTTATCATTTACCAGTACACAAACCGATCCATCCATTATAAAATTTTCAATTAGGTCACACCACTTTTTGTCAAAGCCTTTCATTCGCAACGTCTGCAATAAGAAAGGCCACTAAACTTTATTGTATGCCTTTTCAAAATCAATCTTAAAAAGTACCCCATCCATTTTCTTCCTATGAAGTTCGTGGATGGTCTCATGCAGGACAACTACCCCCTCTAGGATATGACGTCCTGGCATAAAAGCAGTTTGTGTTGGCTTGACAACTTTATGAGCAATCTGAGATATACGATTGGTCGCCACCTTCGTAAAAATCTTAAAACTCACGTTCAACAAACAAATCGGCCTGTATTGTTGTATTCGTGTCGCATCCTCTTTCTTTGGAAGCAAAGTGATGACCCCGAAATTAAGTTTATATAGGGGTAAATGACCGTTTTGCAACTGAACAAACATAGCCATGAGATCATTTTTCATTATATTCCAAAAAGTTTTATAGAATTCAACAGGGAACCCGTCTGGTCCCGGAGCCTTGTTATGCTCCATCTGCATAATAGCCTCTAAGACTTCGTCAGCTGTAAAATCAGCTGTCAAAATTTCATTTTCCTCTGTAGATAATTGTCGGATATCCGCGACCACATTTTCATCTAACAAGAAGTTATTTTCAGCCGGTGCACCAAATAACTTTTTGTAATACTCAGTGATATAAACCTTTCAATTATCGTCACCTACTATTGTTCCTTCCTATTCCTCCAACTGGAATATTTTCTTTTTCCTAAGTTTTCCATTAGCAATGAGATGGAAATATTTTGTGTTATTTCACCCTTCCTTAATATGTTTTACTTTAGCCCTCTGAGCCCATTTTGATTCTTCCTCTCTTCTTAAAAAGGACAGACTATCATTAGCTCTTCTTAATACCTCACGTTGTGTTGTTGTTAGAGGGGTAATTTCAGCTTGTATATCTAGTGTTTCAATAATGCCCAGAAGCCTTTCCTTTTCTTTTTTATAATTCCCACTTCTGTGTCATGCCCAACCCCTAAGATATCTTCTCAAATGTCTTATTTTGTTTTGCCAAACCTCAATCGGTGTTTCACCTCGTACTTGCGCTTGCCATTCTCTTGTAATCATTTCAAAAAAAACCTTCTTCTCTTAGCCAGGCTAATTCGAAAGAGAACAAAGAAGTATTGCCAAGGTGAGCTTGTTCACCCAAATCAATAAAAAGAGGGGTATGATCAGATCCAGTGCGTGCTAAAACTCTTACAGTAACCAACAGAAATTTCTGCTCCCAGTCTACACTAGCAAGCACCCGATCGAGTTTTTCAAATGTAGGTGTATCTCTTCGACTCGCCCACGTATACTACCTCCCTGACATTTTAATCTCTTTTAAACTTAGAGTCTCAATAACCGAATTAAACAGGAAAGGCCACCGTGCATTATAATTGGAGTTATTCTTCTCATGTGGTCCCCTAATAATATTAAAATCCCCCCCCCCCCCACCCCCCAACTAATAAAGGTATTGGCGAGGCCTCACAACTAATAACCATCAGACTTTGAAAGCCAAAAAACCATCAATTCTTCATGGGCATATCCATAAACAGATAGAGCTGGTTTGGGCGCCTTATGCAAAGGACATTCGTCATTCATATTGTCGGATGACAAACAGAAATCACACAAAATTGCTGTGCAAGCAATCGAATAATGTCCCTGCAAATTGCATCGAAAGCACTTGACCTTATCAATGCTTTTCTCTTTTTTCTTCACAACCTTGCTCTCACCAGTTTGCAGTCCCACTTCAGAAGATATAGACGTGGCTTTTGCCGTTGCAGACCTATCTTGTACCACCGCACTTTGGTTTACTTCCTGTAACGGTTGCACATGCACTGCCGGTGTCGTAGCTGCATTGACACACACAACTTGCTGATCCAATACCACCTCCATGACTCTAGACGCGGCAGCCGTCACCGCCGCATCCGAGACCACCTCCTTCTGAACCTCTTTTTTCCTTTCCTTTGTTAACCACCACCGGACGCAACACTTCTCTTCCGGGACCTCTCCCACCCCGAAAGTTGTAGAATCCACCCCGAGTCCCTCTGAACTCATGCCTCCTTCTATTGCGATAGCCCAGATTATCATAGAAATCATCTCCCGCACCTGGGTGAAAAACCCCATTGAAAGCTCCTTGATTCATCTCCTGATGACCGTCGAAGCTACCGTTCCCATCACCATTATGAGATCCACGGCCTCCACCGTTGTAGACCCCGCGTCCTCCAAAACCTCCCCGACCGCGACCATTGCCGTAATCGTATCCAACCTCGTTGTACCTCCTTTCTCCAGTAGCTGGCCAATTGCTAGAACCAGCACCTCCGTTAGCCTGCCAGTTGCTAGAGCCAGCGCCAGCATCATTACGGAAGACACGGCCACCGTTTGCAGCGCCACGGCCTGGATTGGCTCCAGCATGTCCTCCCGCCAGCGGAGGCTGCCCACTTCCACGTCCGAAGCCTCCACCCCCACCGCCTCGGTTCGCCATCGTAGCAGGACGAACACGCGGCGCAGGCGACGACTCCTTCGACCAGAAAAACCCTAGCAGAGAACGATACGCTACCCCAGCCTTTACTGAATCAGCGATCGGAGATTTTAGGCCCTTTTGGCTCGCATCCCGTAATACAAGCCCAGCATGAGAGTCCGTTTGACCATAACCATGCAAGGCCGGCCCAACATGGTGGCCCGTTTGACCGTTGGCAACGTCAGTCGGTTTTTTGAAAAATTCTGTAGATCCATGATCCACGATTACCGGCGGCAAACCTCGAGGTACCAGCTCCGGTGAACTTCGCCTTTGACGAAACGAAGTTCTTGATCTTCTCTTGTTCTGCCTCCGCTGGATCTTGATCCATTCAGCCGCGTCAAAGCTGTCCTCTACGAAGATTGAGGGAGACAACACCGGATAAACGATCTCCGGTGAGTACATGCGCTGAAAACGTAATCGATTAGGACTCACCTGCGGCCATGCAGTATTGATCCACTCTTTGACCGCAGCTCTCTGCTTGATCCTCCTCTCCAGCCTTTTAGTCTCCCGAGAACAACGAGTGATGCTCAGGCTCCTCGGCGATGGCGATTCCATGAGATACCTTGGTGATACCTCAACGGGAGACTCTACCACGACCTCCTCTTCACTCTCCAGCAGGGACAGGGCCCAAAACTGCCCCGTTGGGCGAGCTTCGTCGGCGGCGAGGCCCTCGGCCCCTGCGTCGCCACCGGCGTTGCGTAGCCTATCGCCTGCGACCTGCATCGACACCACTGCTTGTGTACTTCTTGCTATGGCAGGGATACCAAAGCAAAGGACAGCAACAAGAGCGGAAGCGAGGATAATGCTTTTCCTTATAGCTAATGGGATCGTGGGGGGAAATCTAGGGGGAGGCCTGCTTACACTTTAGAGATCGACCTGGTTCTTGCTCTGCATGTAACTATAGATGAAAACAAAAATATAAATAATTTGCCATCTGAAGACGTGTGGAGGCGTTCATCCGTGTGGTTGTGATTTACGGTTGCTATCAGTGGTTACTACTCTCATGCGCTAGTCACTGCGCTCTATGAAGCCAAGTTTTACCTGGCCCGGTGAAGGAGGCGTGAGGATGGCAACACACGTTTGACTTGTTTTAGTGTTTCTAATCGTTGCTAGGCGGTGCGGAGTCCTATTTGTAATTTTTTTAATTACTTATAGAATTCTGTATACCGTTGTTGATCATCAATAAATTGGTTGACCTTTGCCAAAAAAGCATCATATCCCAGCAATAAAAAACAAGCAGGATCGTATCGTTTTTTTGGGCGAGCTGGATGAAATAATCTCCCATTGAGACCATAGATTGTGGGCTTGTGGCGAACATGCTTCCAAGATGGCTTCAGCGGTTGAGCCATCATGGACCGTAGTGAGGTACTGTAGTAATCATTTTTTTCGGAATAAAAAAGGCAGAAAACCAGCGCCAGCTATTAGGCTGAGTATGAGCTCTCGAGTACAAACTAATCATATATGACGACTCTCCGTCTAGGTTTTTCGGTACCCAAACACGCGTCTTAAATTATGCATGGATAGATTCGACACAGTTGAAACAAAGGAAAATGTTATTTTACTGAACTATTAGGGCATGTGCATGTGGACTGCAAATGGAGCACAACAAATACACACAAGAACCATAAAAATATTTTTTCTAAAGTCGACATGAAGAATATTCGATTTAGCTACAGATGACGGATGGTCGAAAATTGACGAAGATCAAATAGACTACAAGTCATATACTAAAAAAAGATGACACAAGGAGAAAATTGAAACTATCAACACTACTCAATCCTAGCCAAGCAGTAGGACCCTCTATCTGCTCAAGACCGCACAATTTTGATTTGTTTGCCTCACGTCATACTGTCCTTTGGAGAGTACAGAAGTTTAAAGAGAAGGCTTCACGTCTAGCACAAGTGAAAATTAAGGAAGCGAGCTAGTGTGGTGTGACAGTCATATTGCGTATCAAACAAAAGTTGTGGTTGATGTTTTCCCGAGGCCACTAATTCCGACGAACTTATAAATTGAATATCCACAACACATATATGCTTGCTTATAGATTGTTCGTCCAGGGCCATCATCAACCACATTGGAGTAGATTCCACGATCAAGCATTTTTTTGCGATCTGGCATTCTAGTTCAACAAATTAGCCGACACGAGTCCTAGAATATACATGAGCCCCTTCTTCCCCCTCGAACCATCACAAGGGCTGGTCATATATGTGAAGTGAGTATTAGTTTTATGGTTATATAGAGAGGAACGTATGTTTAAGTAGGTAGATAGCATTATTAGATTTATTGAACGCACACTCGGTGAAAAACGATAACTACTGGAGTACTACATTGCAATTGTAATAATGGACAAACATTTTAATTTTTTTGTGAATAATAATGGACAAACATTGACATCAGATATACTTGGTGTTGTTGCGTGATATTATTCAAGAGTTGCGCTCTGGGTCTCAGATTGCAACCATCTCCGAGCTTGTGGGGGTGCCTAAGAGCATCACTAGGATAGCCCTTAAAAGGACCAAACCCCTATTATAACGGATTCATATCGAAAAATGACGCAGACCAGAGCCCCTAAACCTCTAAACCTGTAAAAAAATACAGAGCCGACCCTTGTTTTGCTCCTCAACCTACACTAGTGGGGGTTGGTAGGCGTCCTACTCCGCGCCGCCGTCCCGGTCGATTCGACTGCCGCCGTTGTGGCCCCGCCTCCCCGCAACCCGCCGCCACCAGATCCCGTCGCCCCGCCCCCCGTCGTGCACCGCACCACCTTGTCGCCCCGCATCTCGCCGCACCGGATCGATTCGGCCACGGCCGCCATCGTCCCGCCTCCCCGTCGCTGCAGCGGGCCCACCCCGCCTCTTTCATAGAAGGTGTCGAATGCGCCATAGTATGTTAAACTTGCCGTGTTTTTACGACAATGTTTTGTGAACCATAGAGAACATCGTGAAATGTTGTGTGATTCTACACAATATGATCTTTAACAATGAGAGAGGGTTAAA
Source organism: Poa annua (assembly GCA_026929855.1). Lineage (NCBI taxonomy): Eukaryota > Viridiplantae > Streptophyta > Magnoliopsida > Poales > Poaceae > Poa > Poa annua. The sequence goes on from CM049427.1 coordinate 17,094,014, forward strand.
CTTATCGTGTTTTTACGATAATATTGGTACCCGAGTGCAACCGAAAAGAAACCTGAATCGCCTAGAAGCTTTACATCAAACCCATCGAGAAGTTGAGGATGCCAACACTCATAACCAGCTCCTTCATGATGTGGTCGAGCACTAGTGGTAGCTGGATGGACGTCGCCACTGCCAATGATTTCTATTTCTTTAATTTTCCGTTGTTGATATTTGATTCGAACAATTGTTGTATTTGAAATAAAAAATGTTGTAATAACTAGAATGATTATTCTATGATCGAAACTATTATTTGTTGTTGTAATAATAACTAGAATGATTATTATTTTCTTCATGTGTTTATTTGGTTGAAAGTTCTATGAAATATCTGTTATACGGGTTGGGTTTGAGAGCACTGATCTACGCCCTCTGTTTTCGGCCCTCAAGAGTGATTTTTGTCGACTTGTAAACTCTATTTAGGGGTTGTCCTTATAAGCTGTTAGTGATGCTCTAACTTTTCTCCTCGACCTAATCTGGTGACAGGGTCTTATGCTCTAACTTTTCTCCTCCACCTAAGTCTGCCAAGCTGGGAGGTCGTCGATGCTGGCCTGCTAGGGACCTCCTTCTCGTTTCCACCTGCTGCAGCTGGAGGTGCGTCTACGCACCTGGACTGCTCTCTGAAGATTTTACAGATTCTCGTGATCACGGCCATGTGCTAGCTGCCTAGCTTGGTGGATTAGTTGCAATGATCCCACAGTTTGCTCCTAACGCCGTTGTTTTTTGGATGAAGTAACTGCTCTTGCTACAGGTTCAGGCATTCCGTGAACTGAGTTCTGAAAAATGGCATTTGTGTGTCCTGTGGTAAACAAGCTCCCAAATTAGTAATTCACCTTTTTTACTTCAGCGGTTCTCTCTAATGAAGTTACAAGTGCAGTCTGTTTATAGCCACCTCAAATTCGAAAAGTGTTTTTTACTCCCAAGTTTCAGTGATTCCTCTATTTTTTATAAACTCAAAAGTAATAATTAAAAGTAAAAAATATGAATTATTCTTAATGATCTATACTACAAGCATGGAAAATATCAAAGCAAAAAATCTTTATATTATACTCTACACAAAAAAGATAAAATTGCTATAATCAGATCTGCATTTTTTTTTATAGGTCGGAATATAAATATTTACATTTTCATTTCGCACGTCTATAAGATACATCATCGAGAACATGGATGCATGTTTTTTAGATTTTTATGAAACTTAGAAATAAATTATTCGAATATATTGAAGTAGTAGGAGCAGCTGAGGTTGGTTGTAAGAAATCTTTACCGCCTCAAATTTTGTTCACAAGAAAATAAAACTGAAAAGATCAGTTTTTAAGCTATCTGAGTTCACTGACTAGGAAAATATAAGTTCATTCCATCCCGTGCGGGAGTTCATCTTATTTGGTTGAGAATTATATTTTTTGAAGAAAAACTTATAAATTGTGGGACAATAAAAAAGTTAAAATGCCATAGCAACACACGGACATTCATCTAGCCATTTAAAAAGTCATCCCCGAGGATGTTCAGAAGCAGTCTATGGAACTACACAAGGTGGGATCGAAGTACAACTGGAGAACATGTACTGAACCCACAACAAACCCACACAAAGATGCAGATCTATAACAGATGCAGGAGCTTAGCTTCTGTTGGATGCAAATCTATCCAAGATTAGGGCTTGAGCCTTTCCCAAAAGAGATTCTGTAGAGTGGCCTAGGAGAAATTAGACGCAGATCCTGAGCAGTGCGTGGTAGATGTATCCCCGAGGCCACTCATTCGAAGCCGTTCATGTTGCATCACACATATTTCAACACTATTCATGGTGGCCCGAAGCCCCGAACATCAATGATATAGATTTCATGATGGAACATGGCGTGTCATTCTGTTCCTAAAGAATAACGTGAAGCAGAACAATAGATTTAGTACTTTACACCTAGTTTAACCGTTGGACAATCACAAAAGACGGCTCGTCACATATGAAGTGATGTGTTGATCGAAGTTCGATGGTTACACTTATATAGCAGCGGCACACATGACACACATAGCATAAATCAGATTTATTAAACATACACAAAATTTACAAATACAGTAGCAGGAGTAATAGTGATTGGGGCTTGAAACCCCAAATGACGCAACAGATAGGGAATTTTTTAATGCCGCCACGAAAGTCACCATTGGCAATGGTGAAACAGCAAAATTCCAGACCTTACAATGGCTCGACGGCCAATCCCCGAAGTCTCTCGCTCCAAAAGTTTTCGAGGCTTCCAAAAAGAAGAACAGATGCGTTCAAAATGCCCTAGAAAACCTCGGTTGGGTCGCCGACATCATTGTCCAAGGCTTCACGCCCGACCATATCGTGTAGTTCGTCTACCTCTGGGGTTCGCCTGCAGGTTGTTACACTGGTACAAGACACCGCAGACTCCATAACATGGACGCTCTCCCCTAGCGGATGCTACTCCGCTGGTTCTGCCTACAAGGCACAATTCCTTGGGTCCACCCCCTGCTCTTTCAATCACCTGGTGTGGAAGACTTGGGCGCCACCGAAATGTAGATTTTTCACTTGGTTGGCCGTCCAAAACAGAATGTGGACCTCTGACCGTCTTGCTATCCATGGGTGACCACACAACCCGCTTTGTCAGTTATGCAAGTGCAAAGGGGAGACAGCAAGACACATCCTTTTCGAATGTCGATACTCCCGCCAAATCTGGCAGGCCGCCGCCGCTTGGCTATCTTACCCCTCGCTGATACAGGATCTGGGCTCTGGCCGCTCAACTGTCCTGGAGTACTGCAAGGCCATCGCTAAGACTCCGGCGGCAAACCGCAAAGGTCTCAGGCCGGCGATTGTCCTGATCACTTGAGAGATATGGAAGGAACACAACCCTCGTGTCTTCAGCAACAAATCGCTTATGTCGTCGGCCCTCGTGCAAAAAATAAAAGACGAAGGAAAAATCTGGATCCTAGCCGGCGACAAGAACCTAGCAGAGATCGTCTCTTAATCAGCATTACGTGAACTTTTTTAAGTTTTTTACTTTGGCTTGGGCCACCCCTGTCACTCTTTACTCCTTCTATATCAATATAAAAATCAAAACTTTTAGCTCGTTTCAAAAAAAAAAAGTAATAGTGATTGGTCAGTTGTTATCGCGTCGCGCGTGTACTCCTTATCCTGAGTGACGAGTGTAGTGCTGCTTACCTACATTGTGTGGCGGGACTTGAAACCGCTTCGCCGGCAAAACCGACGACTCCGGCCGGCACAGAGCCTAGCCTCACAGTCACAGCTCGTCGCCATGGAGGCAGTCGCCAGAGCAAGCGTGGCAAGAAGCTCACACGCGTGGGTTCCCCTGTGCCGGCGCGTGCAGGCGCGCCACGTCGTCCCGTCGTCCGTTGCGCGTCGTCCCCGGGGACGCGCTGTCGCCTGCGCGGCCGCCGCCGATGCCGATGTCGTCCGCCTCTTCGACGCCGCCAAGCTCACGGTAAAAAAGCTAGGCTCCCCGACGCCCCACCCTCGGCCCGTTCGGCAGCATTTGGAAAGCTTCCTTCGAATGCTGAGGCACCCGTGTTCTTTGGCATTGGTTCAGGTCGACGAGTTCGTGAAGAGCGGCATGGTGGTCGGGCTGGGCTCCGGCGCCGCGTCGGGGCTCTCCGTCCAGTACCTCGGCACGCGACTCCGGCGAGGGTCGCTATCTGGCATTGTCGGTGTACCCTCGTAAGTATTGTTCCAACTGCTTCAGAATCACTCCCATAGGTTCCATGGTTCACATTCTGCACAGCTCAAATTCAGTGTCGCTGAATTCTGATCGGTTCTCGGGGTTGATCAGCCAGGTCCGTGATCTGCGCAAGTGAGGCAGAGAAAGCAGGGATACAGGTCAGAAGCAACGAGGAGGACCCTCAAGTATGCCCAATTCGATCACCATTGCAAATCTTGCAGCCAAGAAAGAAGAGATTTTTTGCTGAAACCATGCTCACTGACGTATAGATTGACTTTGCTTTCGCCGATGCTGATGTAATTGAAGAGGGCACACTTGCCGCTGTCATCGGGCGCCGGAAGATCGAGACTGGAGAGCCTTCTTTCATTCAGGAGAAGGTGAGCAGAGCTCTTCAGAAAATTGTTAACCTTTTCATTCAGGCTCCCCGACTTGTGTATAAATGATCACTTTTTATTTGTTTCCTCATGAATCGAACACGGCTGCATCATAGTAGTAAGATCATCAAAATTGGATTCTTCCTATTTTTATGACAAGAAACTATAATGCAACTATTTGCTTGCTTTCACTGCATATATTATGTCATACGGAGTATTACTTATGCTGAGCTCATATCCTTATATGCAACTCTTGATTGGTCTGGTTCCACAGGGTATTCTTAAATCAGCTGGCAAGGTTGCGTTTATCATTGACGACGGCAAATATGTGAAAGGCGTTGAGGGCTCTATTCCAGTTTTGATCAAAAGTGTTAGCAATCTCTTATCTTCTGCAACCAAAATCAGATCAGCTTTCTCTTATGTTCATTAAGAAAAGAGCAGCTCATTTCAGGGAAACTGGATTGACACGGCTGAAGAGATTGATGATTTGTTCCTAGGCGATGCAGAGGTGCACCACTCATCAATCTGACAAGTGACAACTACATATTAAATTTCATTCTCATGACAACTACTACTAGATTTGTGAATTTGAAACCTGTCCACTGTTTGTGCCGACTCACAAAAAAGAAAATCCTTTCCACTGATCTCCATTTCCTGATACCTTAAGGTTTGGAGGAGGCCATCAATTGGAACTGCCGGTCCATCGGGAGGCGATTTCCCATTGGTTACCAAGGAGGGCTATCACGTACTTGATGTTATCTTCACAAGCCCCATCGAGGATCTTGGTACGTACGGCAGCCTGTTACCTGTTGAGCATATAAATTTAACAGAATTCAGCAACTATTTTCTCCAATGGATTTTAGCTGGTTGCATTGGTCACCTTGCAGGAAAAGTAGCAGAAGGCTTGGAGGACATCGTTGGCGTTGTGGACCATGGGATAATTTGCACCACTATGTAAATTTCTCAATCTAGAAAGAACTATAGAGTAAAATCTAGTTAATACCCAACATATTTCAAAAGCCAAAAGTAGCTATCAGAACAAGAAAATAACTCTTGACGCCAAAATTTTCAGTGTTTCAGTCATCACTAACCTATATAGATACAATGCAGTTTCTGAGACACTCTAATCTGTTACATGCAGGCCCTATGCTGTGATTGCATCGAAGGGGGAAGTGCAGGTCTTGGATCAGAAGTCTACAGTGATACCGAAAACATAAGTCTACCAATTGAATTGCAGAGCCACCATTTCCCACACATTTTGACAGCAGAGTCTATTGCAATGCAACAATTGAATCGTGCCATAATTACTTTCTTTGTTACATGTTCAAAATTTTCCCCTCCGGACGTATGAAGATATTCACAGATCTGAATTTGCTGACTCTATTGGCAGTTTTGTACTCTTAAAATTGTCTGTGATTCCCACTCAAATGTTTATATAAGTTTGCCATGTGATGCATATTTGGTGATTGGTGGGCATTAAGAGAAGGGCTGGCCAGGAGATAATTGCGCAAAACTATCACAATTGCGCCACAAGTTATGCCGTCAGTACCGTTCTTGGGATTTTTTCTTAAAATGTACCATCTTCGGAGCTAACGATCACAAATTGCATTGATTCTTGCCTAACCATATTTTGACAGACTTAGACTAGTTGGACCATCTGTAAGAGAGTAGGTGGCAGTACATGTGGAAATTTAGCTCAGGTTGACATGGGACCACCTGTCAGCCTCACATCTGATTTTTCCTTTCTTTTAATTTCTTGCCATACCTGGCCCATTAATCTGCAACGCCGGTTGTACGTAGAGAGAGAGCAGCAGCAGCGCTGCTGTGTTCGTGCCTGATAGGAGCGCCGCCGTGTTTCTCGCTTGTAGGCTTGTAGGTGCCTGTCCAGTCTAGGGCTAGCACGCGCGGGACGGCGGGAGCAGTAGTTGGCCGCGCCGCACACACGGAGCACCGACCGGATTTCGTGCTGTAGTGAGTACATAGTCCAACAGATTTTTTAAATATAAATCCTCTCCTTGAAAAAAAAAATCAAAAAATGAAGACCTCGTTATCACTACTCTCTAGGACACACCAATTCAGTCAAATATTCAGTCCAAATTAGCCAATCCTGACTGAAATCCCTAGCTCGGTGCCACTGCACCGGCTCTCTTCTTCATTGAAGACGGGATAAGATAAGCTTACAGTGAAATCATCTTTGAATTATGTCATATGATTGAAGCTCGTATTTTCTCTAATCATCACCTTGATCATGTTGACATGTGTATTTTGCACTCCTAATATCTGTATTCTAGTTGGTTTTATTTTCATTAAAAAATGCAGTTACATCGAGTTTGAGGCTCTTCTCTGCAGAAATAATGACCATCCATCTTCAGTTCATCACCTCTATCGTGTAACTTCATTGTCATTGTCATCGCTACGTCACAACAGTGCACCGAAGACAAAAAGATGGGAACTGGATTATGAATATTCCAAAACTTTGGCCTGTTAACAAGAAATTACATTGCTCGCAACCTACACATTATGTCCCATGTTCGGCAGGTGCGAGGTGTGAGCATCACGTTGCCTACACGTTTTTAACTAAATTTATCCATCAGACAAAGTTGATGGATCAATTGTTTGGTTTCTTTAAGTTAGTGCACTAAAATACACATATGTGCAAAGTTTTTCTATGTGCATTCATATACCTATATAAGATTTGATGATCTATGTATTAGATTGTATACGGAGATGGTTATTAGATTTATTTTTTAGAAAAGGAGGGTGTGATTCCCCGGCCTATGCATCGAGTGATGCACACAACCATACGCACTTATTAATTCCAACCTGATTTACAAAGTAAAATGTTAAAAACAAACTGAAATCAACCTCTCGACAACAAGGGTCGCTACCACTATGATGGGGGTGACTAACACGAACGCACATCATATAAAACTGGAGAACCAGTTCAGCTAAGCACTCAACGCACACCGAAATGTACGCTAAAGTCGCTGCCGCCATCTTCCATGAACCCATCTTCCGAAAGGATCAACACCATGATCTTGCAAATCCGGTCTACCGTCAGCATCGCCACGATGTCAGACAGCGCCACCATGCGTGAGTCCATCGACCCAAAATCGACACCCGGCAGCGCCACACCAACGAGACACACCGACATTGACGTGGAAGATGACAACCGCACCGCCAGCTGACCCCCTCCAGGTAGTTCGTGTTCCAAAACGATGCCCTCAAGAGGGTGAACGACACTGTAGGTGACGCCATCGTCCGATCTAGAAAACCAGATCTGGGGTTTCCCCCGGAACAAAACGGTTGAGAGCGGAGCAATGATGCCTTCAACAAGGTGATGACGCCCGAGGACGCCACCATCGTCAGCTTCAAACGGAGCCCGGTTCTCACCGGTCAGCCCGCCCCACTCGTCGTCGATCTACCCGAAGAAAAGTCCAAGTCGTCCGCCGTGCCGTCGTCGAGGACGTCGCCGCCGGAAAACGACAGAGGCCCTCTAGTAGCCCCTCACCGGCCCTCAATGCGCCACTTGCCGGCAAGAACCCACGCTGGTGACGGATCTGATCGGGAATCAGATCCATGACCCACCACCACCCAACAGGAGAGTGGGCCGGAGACCTCCGCCTCTAGCATGTCGACCCCCATGGCGGAGATGGCAGCCGCCGCATGGGCGAAGGCCGCCACCTCGACCCTCGCATGCTGGCCTCTCCACGAGCACCGCCCCGGCCGCACCCGAGAGCAGCCGCCGCGATCCTCCCGCCCAGGCGCCTTGGGCACCGGGCCCGCCACCACCGCGACCAATGCCGGCGGCAGCGGCGGAAGGGGCCGCCGTCTTGGGAACCTCTGCCGGCGCTAGGGTTGGGCCCCTTGCGTCGCCCTGGGGAGCGACGCGAAGGGGTACGAGGCTAACTGATCGGTCAGTAATCTAGTAGTTAGATGAGAGTCTGTTTCATGATTTGTCCTAATTATTTATGTTCCATGTGTATACAAGAATCATAAGTAAAGTGATAACAATAATGCCAAGGTGGAGTGTTTGGAGAGACCTTAGTAGTCGTAGTTTTTTTTAGGAATGTTCACCTTCACTGGCTAGATCTTTGGAAGTTTATAGGAAAACTATTCATGACACTTTAAAAGTAATTAATAGGCCAAGTACTTTTAAATAAGCACATTTGTACATGAAATAGAAAATATATGTAATAATAACACGATCAATAATAGTAATAGCAAATAGAGTAGTAATAGTAATGGCAATAACTGAAAGTGCAGCTCCAACAAAAATAAGTGTTTTTTACAGAATAAAGTGCAGTGCAATGATAAAAGGCAACTAAAAAACATAAAATCATTAAAAAAATCACATAGAAGTTGAGGAAATTTCGCTAAAAGTGACTATAACTTCACAAATGCCGCTGAAACTTTGCACAAAAATGACTAAAACACAGAACCGCGATTAATCCAAAGAGTGACTTAAACTCAAAATAATGTAAGAGCATACCCTTTACCAATCATGTATTTGAAACCATACAAATTGTTTATATTTTTGACACTCAATCCTGCTATTGTGACATGGACTACCAACACAGATAGAAAGATTGTTCGGATGCTAGTATGCCACACCCAATAGTATAAACTTTGGTAACCCCAATAGCACGCATTACAACTCTTCTTCTAAGATGTGCCAAGGTGCTTTCAGGGCCATGTGAATCAAAACATGTCCGCTAAGAAACATAACCATTGACGGATTCTGGCTCTGAAGAACCTCGTTTGGGATTGTTTCACGATGCCACTCATTCCAAAACTCATGCACACACAAAACAGCAGAACCTAAGTGGTGTGGTTTTGGAGTAATACTAATCGCAAATCACAACAACTAAGATGCCCCTTGTGTTTTCCTCAGAAACAAAATGGTGTCGCTTGGACGAACAATACGAACTGCAAAGATCATATATATTAGTGATCAAGGATTCGAGGTAATAAGGACGCACATGGTGAAGTTATTTTCTAGTGTCTCGCTGCCACATCGATAGCTCTGACCATATATATATGTGCAACCGAATGGCGATGTGCAAGTAAAAATGTTCAAGCCAAGTACCGGAGTCAAATGTTGTGTCCAGACAGTAATATATGTCATGACTAACGCAAGGTAACATCACAGGATGGTCCTTGTTCACGGCATTGTTCCCGCATTAATTAGTTAAGCATATAAACAAAGCAAGAGAGCTTGAAAAGATGGTGGGCGATGTGGTATTACATCCAGAAGGCTTGAGCATCAAAACGCTCAACATAGTAGGTTGGCATCTGGTAAGACTAAGAGCGAGTGGGTCCGTGAGCCGTGATGAGGAGCTCTCCGTTCTCAGTTCCAGGTGAGCGTTTTTGTCGTGAGCCTCGAGGTGAAGGCCGACCCAGGCCTCGACGTCATGGTCTTAGTAAGCGGGAGCGCTGAACGGGACAGGATCACAGGAGCATCCACTCGCCGCGGCGCATCCACCTGCCGCTCGCCGGGTTGGGGACACTCGACTGTCTTTTAGATTCAGTGAATAAAATTGTTTACTTGGTGGAACCCTAATTTTTGCTGTTATTGTCTTCATGCACTAGCTTGTTTTCCCACTGAAGATTCTGAATATGTGGAAATGTGTATAAACTTCAGAGTTCAGAAGGATGGTAACTACCTAACAAAGCTACAGTTTGCTCAGGCATGTGTGGATTAAAGCAGTACCTATAGAATCAGGGAATAATCATTCTGAAGTCAGCGTCGCATGCCTGAAAATCTCGAACCACAGTTTCCAATGGAGGATCTTCGAAATCGACTGGAAGAATTAGATAAGGCCAAGACAGTGGAGAAAATGGCAGCATCAAGTTCTAGCGGAGGTTGCTCTGGTCCAGCCAGCAAGCACATATATATACGAGCAAGCAATGGAGGAGCGATGTCCCCAGGCCAAATTAGAACCTTGCCCACAAGGTTTGCTTTAACGACTACGAAAAATAATGGAGAATGGGGGGTTCTGATTGGGGATGCGGCTGGGACCGCCAGGGGCGGAGCCAGAAACAGCCTAAGTCTGGTGCTAAGCTAGCTTAGTGGTGCTCATTGTATAGGCTTTTCATAATACTGCTGCATGACCGGGGCTACAGCACAGGCAGCACCATGACCGGGGCTACAGCACAGGCAACACAGGCAGTGGGGATGCGGCTGGGACCCCTGCTCCGATTTTTTCTGCACACATGTCCGGCACCCCTTGAAGAGGGTGAGATGCTCTAAGCCTCTCAGTGTGATTCCTTTCACCATTGTTGGATAGAGCAACCGGTCAATAATTCCTATGACCCGGTCGTTTCAACCGAGGCCACCATCCAACCGATGGCTTCCATGATTCGCCCTAAACAAGATCCGGCTTCAAAACACCAAAAACCATTAAACAAATAAATCCATAGAAACTTCAAAATTATTCAAGATCATACATTTTACCCCAATCATGTATTTTAAACCATACGTGTGGTGTCAATATGGTTTTGACATACATCTCAGCCTACTATGACACATACTACCCACAATCTTAGCCTGATCAAGATAAAATGTTTTGGTGCCTACCCAAATTAGAATAGCTATAGGTAAACCCCAAAACAAAGGACTGTAACTGCTTATCTGAATGGAGCAAAGGGGCCTTCAAGGCCATGTGAATTAAATCATATTCAATACAAAACACAACCACCGACGGATGCATTGCCTTGTTATCTTGTTGGAGATTATTTCACGATGCCACTCATTCCGAAACTCATGCACACGCCATATTCGTCACCCAAGTGGTTTCTATTTCATACACTCACCAAACAACTGACCCTGAGTGATGTGGGTTTGAATAACAAATAATACTATTTAGAGATCGTGAGAACTAAGGTGGCACTCATGTTTTTTCTCAAAAACAAAATGGCGGCACTTATTATATGTGTGTGAACTCAACATGGAGCTGCAAAGATGGCACTATATTAGTTACCAGAGAACCGTGGTAATAAATGCACACATGGTGAATTTATTTTCTAGGGTATGTACCCCGGCCCCTTGAGACCTCTGAATAAAGGTGCAATTATAATGGTGATATGCGCCTACCCGACAATCAGTGTTTTGGAAAGAAATTGGCCCGCGAAAGATTTTGGGCGATGAAATTTCGGGTTTTAGAAGGAGAACATTGCACTACTGAAATTTTGGGTTTAAGAAGGAGAAGAAAGGCGCAATGAGGGAGATTCATTCACCAATGATACATGCATTGATTTACGGAGCGTTTACTGACTGTTGCGGTTACCAAACGTAACAAACCCAAAACAAATTGGGAAACAAAAGCTTCAATCTTGAAAACATGTGCTATGATCTCGACATCACTAGATAAAATTCGGTGACTTGTAGACACTCTTTAGACAAAAGAAGGTTGTCTAAAGAATATATTTTATTCCTATGAATGAAAAAGACGTATGGACCGAAAGTATGTGCAAATTACAAAAATATCACGTGATGACTGACAAGGGAAACTATCTACTAGTCCCTTCCTCCCATTGATGGATGCACTGCTCTTGGGAATTTACTAGAGATCAATTTACAACCATTCCAAACTTATGCACATATCACATTGGCGTCAACCAAGCGTTGCAGTGATGTAGAGGAGCCTGAAGCTTGTGCGGTGTTATGGGGTCTGCAGCTGGCCAGTGAGCACAAGAACACCAATGCTGTTGTTGAACCAGACAAGTGCCATGATTATGATCAATATGGTCTCTTCAAGTTTCTCTTCACAAAATAAAATAGCAATAGCTTTCGAGAATATCAACGATTAGTTAAGATATGCTTCATGCCATCCGCAGATATAGCCCAAGTCAAATTGTTACAGGGTGATATGGAGCTCGCTCTCAGTGAGACTCTTTTTTCCCTTATGCTAACAAAATTTGTGCACATATAATTGTTTCAGCTCCTTGATGGTATATGACACACTATGCAAACAAAGAACGGTCGCATGTCGTTGTTGGAAAGACTAACACACTAAGTTGCTTATTTGGTATCATTTCGTCAATTTGGAATCTCTGGTGTTAATGGCTACTCACCAATAGAGATTGTTAGTTCAGTCTTACTTGGTTGAGGTAGTTTACTTAGAATTTACTTTAGATTTACTCTTGCTTGCATACATCCCTTGTTAGACCCAATGCACCAATTGACAGTTTACTTAGAATTTACTTTAGATTTGACTCGCCATCCAAGAACTTATATTGTTTGGTTGAGGGAGTTCTCTTGTAGACCTGATTGAGTAGTTTAGGTGTGCAAACCACGATGTGGAAAAAACATACTAGCATTCTCGTGCTTTTAGTCCGTGAAAAAGCACTGCGATGCAGCTTAGCTTAATCAATAAAATTTATATAACTATCATGTAGGTGTGCTCCACTTGAGTTCAAGGGGATGTATGCAACTTCTAGCCTACTGCTATTTCCTCCAATATTTGAACTTTGTAAGGCCTGCCAAGCTCTTTTATGGTGTCAAATGTCCCTATACATTGAATTTACAACTCGGATTAAGTTGGTTGGTTATGGATCAGATAAAATAATGGGTTTGGGAAGATGTGCCTTACCCAAATGAAAGTATTTTTCCATATAATTTAACAAGTAATTTTCTGCAAGATGATTTCATAGTTTTGGATATACATGACGCATGCATACAACATATATTAGAAAGTATAAGTGGTCATTTTTTTTCTCCTACGTGACAAGTGTTGTAAAGTGGGACATGTAAGAGAACTGAAATATGAGAGAAAGCAACACCGTATTTCTAATAAGATGATAGAATCAAAATAAAAGTTCATTTCAAACATAAGATGACCCGTTGCAACGCAGGGCTACTAACACAAGGTTACACCACAAGAAGAACCTCGCATGTAGCATCGATCTATGTGTTCAATGTGCAAATTGACTAAGCAATATATGGAGCTTAAAAAGACGGTGTGTGGCGTGGATTAATAATTAAATCCAGAAGACTGGAGCATCAAGAGCGAGCAGGCCGGCGAGCCGTGACGACGAGCTCTCCGTCCTCACCGTAGCTTAGCCGGAACACGGTGAGGCGGAGCACATTGTACATGTCGAGCAGGCGCTCCACGAGGCAGTACTCGCGGCGGTCCCTCATGTACAGGAGCTGCACCTTGACGTGCTCGTCCTCCGAGTAGAGCTCCTCGATGCTGACCTTCTTCCACTCCGGCGGCTGGGCAGCACGGGCACGCAGGACCCGGGACGCGCACGGGAAGCCGGCGGTCGGTGTGTCTTCAAGATGAGCACTTTTGTCGTGAGGGTCGAGGTAGAGGCCAACCCAAGCGTCGAGGTCATGGTCGTAGTGCGCCGGGCCTCTGAACGGCAGCAGCCACTCGCCGCGACGCTTCCACCTGCCGGTGGCCGTGCTGAGGTGCCCCGGGGCGCTTTCCGCAGCCCGCCGAGTTCTCCGCGCGGCGCATGCCCGTGGTGACGATGCTGCTTCCCAGGGCGGCGAACTGCCTCGGTTTTCCCTCGATCCCACGCCGTAAGCTGTCTACGCGGACGACAGGAGGAGGAAGAGGCTCCCTGGATCCGGAGGAGCGTGCTGCATCGTCGTCCAACTCCAGTTCAGAGCCGTCCAGCTTGTGATTGAATCGCGAAGCCGTTCTCGTTGTCGTCTTCGAGCGCCACGTAAAGATGCCGCTTCTTCGCTGGCTTTGCGCTTGCCGGCCGACGCAGCCGGTTGGGCTTTGTGCATCCCGGCTGGAGACCCGGACCCGGAGCCGGCAGCTCCGACGAAACAGATCGATCAGCCGTCAACGATGATGCCGGCCGCTGGCACCAAGATGACGATGGCGATCTGAAGGGCAGCGGCGCGTCGGAGATCTGACGGAGAAGGCAACGCCAAGCCGCCATTGCCTCCGTAGATCTGAAAACAAGACTGGCCGGTTCCGGCTGGACTTGGATTATTACGGTAAAAAAAATGTAACTTAAGCAGTCTGCACAGTTGACATCAAACTTCGATCATAAGCAATCGGACGGCTGTGGATTTTGGGGAACATGGCAAAGCCTGAGACTTTTTAACTTTGGATGGATGGACATATTCTTTGATTAAAAAAATTCTAGGTAATACTTTTCTCATTGATAAAAATTTAAGATACAAAGCATGTACAAATCGATCTTATATATCTGAAAAGATAGGATAAATCTATTTAACAAACCAACGTTTAACTCTCTTCTCCGACACCACCGCAGTAGCCACCAAACTAAAATGAGACAAATCACCTCTTCACCCGAATTTGACACGGCTCCATCACTGATTAGCATCTGTTCAGACCTTTAAAATAATTTGTCATAGGACAAACCCTTGCCGTTAAAAGAATCAAGCCGGGACATCACCCCAGACACGCCATCGAATTTCAGAACCAACACCCCTACACGACAAAGTCAGAATAGGGAAATCGTCAACCTCAAACCACGACCACAGCACAATGTGCACCATCTTCCGTCTGTCACCAACACAGACAGCCCACATATTTTTGGATAAATCCTCTCTGCTTCACTATGACGTCGGAGAAAACACCGCAGCAACAGGGACAGAGTAGGAGGAAAGACTCAACTGATGAAGTCGCCGCCACCCTGAGAAGCGGCATCGTCACCACTGTTGATTACAAAGTGTATGTAGTAAAAGTGTATAGGTAAAACAGTAACAATTCTGGAAGTACCTACTAAGTCCAACTGTGTACATTCTTGTCAAAAAGGAAGTCCAATTGCGTCCAGACGCGCTCAGTGTCTTTCCCCCAGATGTTGAACTACGGGTCAACAACTCATATGACCCGGTCGGTTCAAACGAGGCCACCAGCCCACGGACGGCTTCCATGACCCGCCCTGGACGAGATGCGATACCTTGCGTACTGCTACTCCTTCTACACCCTGGAGAAGCCTATTCTCTACCAAACTACTTGCAGCCTTGGAGGAGAGGAAAACTAGGAGAGAGAGGAAAGCATACATGGCGTCGGAGCTGATGCTCGGAAGGATACGGTCAATCGGCCAGCTCGCCGCCCATGGCCGGCCGCAGCTGCTCAGCCAGGGGGGTGGGATCCACCGTCTTCTTTCCCCGGCGAGCAGCCCATCATTCTTCAGCAGCACCTGTACTGACAAGGCTGCCAAGGTTGGCCATTTCACCCTCGTTTCTCTCAGGGGGTGCACTGTTTATCTTTCTGTAACCGATTTAATGTACTGTTCAATTCATACTTCTGCATGTATAAGTACTTGTATTTTTGGTATATGGTTACTAATTTAGACTGTATTACTCTTACGTATTGCTTATCTCGAAGAGCTCATCTGCTTATCGATGCGCTTTGCTCGTAATGGTGCAGGATAAAGATAAGCTTGACAGGTTTTCAGACCCACTGGTTGCTCACCAAGATCGACAGTTTGTTCAGTTCCTGGACAGGATGCTGGACGCGATAAGGAATCCCCAGAGTCTTGCACGGATACAGCGCAAGAGGCTGCCAAGTGATCTGAAAAGATTGGATGATGACATATGAGTTCAGATTCTCTTACAGGAACTAAAGAGTTAAAGCAGTGTTATTTTCGGTCACGTAAAGTGACCTTGAGATAAATTATGCCGAACTTTGGCATGCGAGATTGCTATCGTTCATGTTCGAATTAGAAAAACAGAACTTCTGCGGATGTCAGATGTAATATGTATTTAGAGTATTATTTTCTGCGACCGATTGCATACTGTGTATGAAGTATGAACTCGTTAAAAAAACCAATACATGGCGAACAAATAAACTGCTATTCCAGGTTCTATTGAGGACAACTCAACAGATTAACTGCTACTTATAGGCATTAAGAGAAGCGGTTGACCAGCGAGCGTATGGCCTATGGCATTTTTCCAAATAAAACACGTACATGTTTGTACAGTACTAACACTGTGCCTGTAAAACTACAGAAGGTAACAAAAAACTGTAACTTAAGATGGACCGTCTCTAAGCGAACTGAGGAATTTTAGGCAACATGGCAAAGCCAAGGAACTTGGAAGCTAGGCTCTTGATTACCTCGTTTTTCCCTAAGTAAAAACAACAACACCTGTGATTACCTAGTAGCCAGCCAGTGTGAACCACAGCAAAAAAAACAAACGTGTTCCATCAAAGTTTGACCGGTGCTGTATTACCAGTCAACAAATTAATATAACCCAGTGAATTGAAACTGTACTGCTCCACCCTGGACAAATTTATTCTATTTCTCCATGAGTGCTTGGAGCAGGGGGAAACTAGGAGAGAAGGGAACAAGCATGACATCGGAGGTGCTGTGCAGAAGGGTTCGCCCTTTACCCCCACATTTCTCCCAGGATGCCTGTCTTTCTGTAACTTTGTTGAAGGGCAGGAAAATGTGTTATCTAACTCTACCCATGGTGCACTCAGTTCGCATGCATTCATCTTCTGGTTTTTTCCCTCACCAAATTAACATGACCATTTTTCAACAGTTTCTTGACAGTATGCTGGTTGGATGCTTTTCAATTGAGCAAGTGAATACAATTATTATTCAGCATTTTATTTACAGCATCCAATTATGTGGTACTCATGAAACAACCATGATGTAAATGATAATAGGCTTGTTAACACTAGCCTGCTTGGAAGTTGTACGTACCTCCGTAGAAACAAACTTTATGTATATCTGGAGGATGCTTAGTATCGTGTATCTGTAGCTTCTCTTCAGGAATTCAACTATTTATCAATGCTCTTTACTGGTTATGGTGCAGGATTAAGATAAATTCGATAGGTTTTCAGATCCCCAGCTTGCCCATGAAGATCGTCAGTTCATTCAATTCAATTCATGGACAGGATGCTGAACAATTCGAGTCTTGCAGCGATACAAGCGCGAGAAATTTCCAAATGATCTGAAAATGTTAGATGGTGACATATGAGTTAAGATCTTCTGCTGGACTTGAGAGCTAAAGGAGCATGATCTTATGTTGTACATTGACCTTAAGGTAAAGTATGCCAAACTTGAGCCTGCAAGATTAGCCGGCCAATGCCAAATGTATTATGTATTTCAGGCTTTTCTTTGAGCAAACTGATTTCATACCATGTGCAAAGTATGAACTCATACAGAAAACAAATATATGTCCAACCGATCTACTGCCATTACATGTTCTATGCAGGAACATCTAAAAAGGAAATGTGTGTCAATACCCTGCTGCATGAATTCAAGCATCTGCAGTCATTTCCCGGTGTTAAGATTTATTACTAAGGTGCAAGCCTAGCAGTAGGGAGAAATAATAAGCTTACCTTCAGATAAGTAAAAATGATTGAATGACTCAGTAGATCACATTTCATCGTTACACCTCGTTGTGCAACTCAAATCTTGTTTTATTCACGATCATATTTGCAGAAAAGATAATCAATTGTGCCAAGCCTTCGACGCAAATGTTGACGCTCACTTGTTCTTATGGTGTTCACGACTTCACGGTCCTGTCAACCTGCATGCCGCAATGTGTACTATCCTTAGGTAATGACAGAAAACTTGGTTAGCAGAAGTGCTCAAAAGTCAAAACAGAACCAACAGAATGCATTCACTGGACAAAAGTGACCAAGTTTTGCACAACCCATACACCAAAAACATAGGTATATTTGTACAGGACTAGAACAGTTATCGACTTCTGGCGCAAACATAGAACAGTGCGGTTCAAGTTCAAGATTGAAAAGCCATTCAGCATAGACAGAAGAACTTACATAATTAATGGAGTATACTGTCACCATTGACACTATCGGGTCTTTAGCATATTATAAGAAATTTCCTGATCAGAACGAAGCTGTGCCTATGTACAGGAGGTACATGACCAAGATGGACCAGCATATTCCACAGGGTCATATGAACTTCTGCAGGAAAGTGCAACTTAAAAAATGATAACTTGTGTAATACGAGTTAAGCAAAAATGGGAAAATGTGAATAAGATTTTGCCGACAGTTGACCAGAAACAAACGAAAGAAAAAGAAGCTGACTGTTACTGGTCCTTAATGCTTTGAGCCATATGTTTCAGTTAATGTAGAAGCAAGAATTTTTTTCCTCGAACACACACACACCAAAGTGTGTCTTTGTATTAGTAGGAATGTACAGGCAAGTTAACTCACCACCTTTTCACATGGAAACATCAAACGTTAATTGTACTGCATCAGAAGCTTGCTTTGTTCTATGCAATAATTTGTATAAGAATGAATTCTCATTGTATGACCATCAGAAGATTAGATAACTTTCTATGCGAAACACTGCAATCAAATTGCCATTACCTACAATAAGATACAGACATTAGTGACAAAAATAAAGATATGAACATTGGCACACTGTTGCAATGGAGAAGACAACAGAAATACTGCATGTAATAATCCAGATTGAAATAGCTTTCTTTTAGTCCCTTGCCAAGATACGCAGTAGCAGAGAGGCATCCTATACATGCAAATGGATATACCAGAATGACAATTTCAACTAACCTGCAAACTGGGCTAAGGAAAATGTAAGAGGGTGACGTCTTATTAACAGGGGTGACAGTATAACTGATCCTGGTTCCTGAATGTATTATCGTATTATCTAATCCTCACTTTCGGTATGACCTACTGTCTGATGAAAGTTCAACATGGATGTATCACCAATATGGTAGGATGACCTTATCCCATGGTTTTTTAGTCGCTGATTAGTCGCCGACTAATCGCCAAGTCGTTTTCTCAAAATTAGGGTAACTCACGACTATACAGCGACTTGGGGCGACGGTACAGCGACTTTGATCGACTATACAGTGAGTCGCAGGGTCGGCGACTCACTTTTGAGTCATGACTCAAAAACCATGCCTTATCCAAACAGCTCATGTTTGTACTGAAAATACAATTTTAGTTATAGAAAGTGAAAAAACATATATACTCACTCACTTCTGGTACAATGGTTGAACAGAGGTTTTGAAATATGAAAGTGCAAGGTGAATAAAACAATCTACCGACTATCGAGTAATCATTGCCCAACCTGTTTAATGTTGTCTGGTTGCATGGTATAACATATGTCTAGCTTGGGAACATAACCTTCATGCTTCAATTCTAGAAGAAGGCTCTTCAAAGACATGTAAATATCTTCAGAATCAGGGTGGCTTTTGTCTGCTGCAACAAATAAATGGCTGGTATTGTTAACATCTACCCAGCTGTACCCAGGTATCTTCTGTACTTTCTTATCCTTCATTAATCTTCTCATTTTTGACACACCATCCCATCGTCCAGCAACAGCATTGATATTGGACATGAGCACATAATAACCAGAATTATTAGGATCCAGCTTGAACAGTTCTTGGGAAGCTATTTCTGCAAGTTCAACATTCCGATGCACGCGGCAAGCATGGAGAAGAGCACCCCAAATACCGGCATCCGGCTTGAAAGGCATGTCAGCAATAAATTCCATGGCTTTATCCAACTTCCCAGCCCGACTATATAGGTCAACCATGCAAGCTAAGTGTTCCACTCGAGGTGCTATCTGATATTTGCCAGTCATGCACTGAAAAAGTCGGAGTCCTTCATGAACCTGTCCAGCATGAGCACAAGCAGAGATCAAAGCAAGGAATGTTACATGATCTGCGTTGAATCCTTCCTCTTGCATACGGAGTAATAAACTCACTGACTCTTCAACAAGACCATGAGCCCCATAGGCAGAGATTATACTGTTCCATGACACTTCATTCTTCTCAGGCATGAATTCAAAAACACGTAGAGCCAATTCTAAGTTCCCACATTTACCATACATATCTATGAGAGCACTCTCAGAAAACACATCAGCTCTTATGGGGCCTTTTATGATGATACCATGAACCTCCTTTCCATAATATATAGCTGGTAAGCCTGCACATGCTGATAAAATCGAAGATATGGTCACATTATTGTACTTTACTCCTTCCATACTCATTTGACGAAACAGATCAAGAGCTGCTTCAGGTTCCCCATTCTGTGCAAAGCTTGAAATCATTGAGTTCCATGTCACCTCATCCTTAGCAGACATCTTAGAGAAGATATAATGGCTAAGTTCAAGTCTACCACATTTTGCATACATGTCCATTAATGCGCTTTCCAGATAACACCTACCTTCGTATGCATTTTTTAGAACATACCCATGGAGCTCCTGACCAAGCTTCATAGCAGCCATGCTAGCACACGCTGGCAAGATGCTAGCTACCATGACAGCATTTGGTTTGATGCCCAGTTCCAACAGGTATCGGAACATTTTCACTGCCGCTTCACTCATCCCATTGAGAACATAACCCGAGATCATTGTACTACCAATAACCACATCAATAGTCTTTGTGGCATCAAAGACATTCTGTGCCATCCTCACATCCCTGCACTTGAAATATATGTCCACTAAAGCACTCACCAAGAAGACATCCACGTGTGTGCAGTTCCTGACAATGTAGCCATGCATCTCCTTCCCCTGCTTAAAACCATTAATATCAGTCAAAGCTGGTAACAAGCTCGCCAGTGTAACTGAATCAGGCTGAATACCACTCTTCTGCATATCACAGAACAATCTCAGTGCATCATCGACAAGCCCGTTTTGAACGCATCCGGATATCATCCCGTTCCAGGTTACAAGGTCGTCCTGCGGCATGAGGCCAAACAACTTCCAGGCATCATCCAAGCATTCACATTTGGCGTACATTGACACCAAGGTATTAGCCACAGCCACCTCTGGTTCTAACCCATACTTCACTGCCAGGGTGTGGAGCTGCATACCAGAGGGCAAGTCACCCTCTGCGGCACACACAGACAGAAAACACGCCAGAGTTGCGAAGTTGGGATCGCAACCGGACGCCCTCATGGCCCTGAAAAGCCCCACTGCGCTGGACACGTCACCGCTCTTGACGTACCCGTCCATCATCACGTTCCACAGGACGCAGTCCCTTTCCGCCATTCCGTCGAACACCTCGCGCGCCCCAAGGAGTAGGCCGTTACCAGCATACATCTTGATGAGCGCGCTCCCGACGTACATGTCGCTGTCAAGCCCGAGCTCCCGTGCGGTGCCGTGCACGAGGCGGCCCAGGGAGAGCGCGCCGAGCGCGGCGCAGGACTTGACGACGTAGGGGAGGGTGTGTCCATCGGGGAGCGGCGCGGAGGGGTGCGCCCACATCTTGACGAAGAAGAGAACCGCGAAGCGGTGGTGGACGGCCATGGTGAGCCCGCGGATGAGCCAGTTCCAGGGGAGCGCCGAGGCGGCGGCGGCGCGCGGGAGCGAGGAGAAGACCGCGACGGCGTCGCGGAAGCGGCGCGCGAGGACGTACATGCCGATGAGGCGCGTCTGGATCGCGGCCGGTCCGTCGGAGGCCGCGAGTAGGCCGGAGGTGACGGCGCGCGCGTGGATTCGGAGGCCGAGCGGGAGGTGCGACGGGGCGACGCAGCCGCGGAGGAGCGCGAGCAGGCGGTGGGCGCAGGGCCCTGCCGTCGCCGCGGCCGTGGTCGAGAACGCTGCGGCGAGGCATTGCCGCTTAGGTGTCTGGAGGCGCCAGCGGAAGAGGAGGAGGCGGCGGCGCATGGCCAACGCCGGCGACGGCGAGGCCGCCGCAGCGAGCAGGGAAACGCGAAGCGGTCAATGCGGTTCGTCGAAAGAGTGTTTGAGGTTCAGCTATCACGTGGCGCTCACGTGACATCTATCTATCGTTTCCTTCTATCTCGCCTCCCGCTTCTCTCGCCGTACGCCTCCCGCTCCGCTCCTGCGCCGGCGCCGACTGCTCTCTCGGCGGGCGCCCATGGCTACGATGTCCCGCGCACTCGGCTCGGCGTTCGTGGGCTTCACGCGGACGCCAGTCGTGCCGACGACGACGCCCTTGCCCTCCCCGTGCGCCTCCTCCGCGCTCCTCTTCCACTGGCAGCGGAGCCGAGGAGGGGGCGGCGGCGCGCGGCGGTTCTCTTCGGGACGTAACGCGAAGATTAGCATGAGCCTCCGCGCCGGCATCGTCGGCCTGCCCAACGTCGGCAAGTCCACCCTCTTCAACGCCATTGTAAGTAGCCAATTGAGCACAGAACCCGTCGCTTTTGGAAACTCCCCTATGTTCGTGAGAATGATTCCTTATCTCGAAGTTGTGAGAGAAGGAATTTGCCTTCGCTATTGTTCTTCGGAGGAGATCTTTCGATCCGTGCACAGTTTTTCATTAGTAAGTGAAGTGCGTATGTAGGGGCAATGCCACTGCATTTAGACTGTTCGATGATTTGCCACATAGAGATGCTGTGGCCCAAATGTTCCAATCGTTAACGTGTTTCGAAATTAGAGAGATTTTTTTATGAATTTTCCCGTTTTCCTGGGTTATTCCTTCCAATGCGGAATTTGTGTTCTTGCAGCCAAATTGCCTCAAGAAATGGTTTTTATGTTCCACAATGGAAAAATGCAATTGGCATGTATAGCATATTATTGCTCGTGTAATAACAAAGTGTGAGTTCTGTTCTCAATGTTATTAGGTTGAAAATGGGAAGGCCCAAGCTGCAAATTTTCCCTTTTGCACCATAAACCCAAACACTGGCGTCGTGGCTATTCCTGACCCTCGCTTGCATGTGCTCTCAAAATTAAGTAAGTCGAAGCAGGCGGTCCCAACATCCATTGAGCTTGTGGACATTGCAGGCCTCGTTAAAGGAGCAAGCAAAGGAGAGGTACCGGTTGTCTTTGTTTTAATCCTAATACAACAGAGAGCATGTTGATGATTATTTAGTGTATATATGAAGTGGTTTACCTGATTGTTGACTTCAGGGACTGGGAAATCAATTTCTTTCAAACATCCGTGAAGTAGATTCTATACTTCAGGTCAGTTTTCTGCCTTTTATATGTTTTGCTCTCAGGTATTTGTCAAGTTTCTGGAGACTAACTTTTTTTACAAGCCGCATTCCATTGTTTGCCAATGGCTATATCGTTCTGTTACTGTCCTCTTATTTTTCAGTGTTTGCATCACTATAAATCTGTCATAAATATTCATTTACCTTCAGTTAAGCTGTTGTAATGTTTTAACATTCAGTGATAGACTTCTGCTTCCTGGCACTGCCATCATTGATGGGAGTTGGTCCTTAGTTCCTTGTTGTGCTGCCTTACGTGTTGATTGTTCGAACTTGATAAACATAGTAGTTTTCATATTGTAAGGATTAACTTGAGCCAGTCTTCTCATCAATGGAATTTCAGGTTGTGCGATGTTTTGAAGACGATGATATTGTTCACGTGAATGGAAAAGTTGATCCCAAGTCAGACATTGATGTGATTAACCTAGAACTGATATTTTGTGATCTTGAACAGGTACTTCAGTGAAAAGCTCTTTCATCTCCATTTGCTTGCTTTGCAGAATGGACGGCTTATGTGTGGATTTTCTGTTTATGTTCATACCTTAACCAGGACAATTTTGTAACTATTGCAGATAGAGAAGAGATTAGATAAACTTAAGAAGAGCAAAACAAAAGATCCACAAGTGAAAGTGAAGGTAAGATAAGTTATATACTGCTCTACCATTATCTGATGTGTTTCGTTCTCGATTCCAACAGTTTCTACTTCACAGGAAGATGCAGAACGGTCAGGACTGGAAAAAATTCTGATCGCGCTTATGGATGGAAAGCCGGCAAGATCTGTTGAGTTGGCTGACCATGAAAAAGAAGCTGTACAGCACCTTTATCTGCTAACTATGAAGCCTGTTATTTATGTTGCTAATGTAACAGAATCTGATCTTGCTGAACCTGATAAAAATCCCCATGTCAAAGAGGTGGCCAAACTAGCGTCAGAGTTGCAATCTGGCATGGTTACAATATCAGCTCAGGTTTGTGATAAGTGATGACATCTGCAGCAACCTAGGCATTAGAAAATTTTAGCTAGTTTATCATCTTTGGAAGCTAACAAAATTGTGGAGTTGCATACCAGGTTGAGGCTGAACTATCTGAACTACCATTAGAAGAGAGAGTGGAGTACCTAAATTCTCTTGATGTTACTGAAAGTGGGCTGGGTAATTTGGTAAAAGCAACGTATAACCTTTTGGGCCTAAGAACATATTTCACGACTGGAGAGCAGGTGAATCTCTAGTGTTGTTAAGACACTTTAGCCGTCACCTATTGATCCTAACTTTCAAACCAATTTCTTCTTTTGCCAGGAAACAAAAGCTTGGACTATTCT
The DNA here is from genome assembly GCA_026929855.1 of Poa annua. NCBI lineage: Eukaryota > Viridiplantae > Streptophyta > Magnoliopsida > Poales > Poaceae > Poa > Poa annua. The sequence continues at coordinate 17,118,252 of CM049427.1, forward strand.
TGCAGGTTCTGTTCATCATCCTCACAACATTGTTACTGTTTATTTATTTTTTGAGTTACTGTAGGAACTGCGTTCTATTTTCTACCAAAAAGCACGAACATTTAACTATGTTTTATGTTACATGCTATTGGTATAGGCATGACTGCACCTCAAGCAGCCGGGGTTATCCACAGCGACTTTCAGAAAGGCTTCATTAGAGCTGAAACTGTGAGTTCAGTGATAAGTATTTCAGATCTCAAATAAACAGTGATAAATGTTTCATAAGTACATTTTGTTTGCATGTTGTGTTTCTGTGCTAGTAACAAGTTAAATGCATCTCTTTTCCTATACTATACTATTATTTTCTGTGTTTTTTGTAATAATTTTATGATGGTCACATACAATGGTTCAGGTATCTTATGATGATTTTGTTGCGGCGGGTTCTCTTGGAGTAGCAAGGGAAAAGGGAGTGGTAACAATATTTGCTCTTCTCTGACTAAATATTAATTCATGATACGCAAAATAAAATGTGTTCATTTCTTGTCCACTCTGTTACTGCAGCTGAGGCTGGAAGGGAAGGAATATGTCGTGCAGGAAGGAGATGTGATGCTTTTCCGATTCAATGTCTAACAACAGTAGCCTACAAAAAGTTTTAATATACACTCGAGTTCTTTCCAAGGCAAGAAAATTTTTTGTTAGAGCATGAGATTTGTCTTTTGCGACATCAACTTTCCATGTCCCAATTGGCATTGTCACATTTTCTGGAGAAAAATAAATACTGATTCACGGTTCCATTTCTGTGTGACATGTCCAGTCACTTAATAGTTCTGCAGCGTAACTTGTCCTGAGTTCCTTAGCAAGCCTAGAACTCACTTTATATTAACTTCTCTTTTAGTCAGTTAGAGGTCAACTTTGACAATTAATCAGACTCAATAAATTATGTTCTACAAAATTTTACCACTTATTCATACTAAAAATATGTTTCCAGTAGGGCAACAATTTTTTTGGGTGTAAGATTTTATGGTACATAACACACATTATATTGATCTAGTCGTTAGTGTAAGTTAAACTGAGGTACTACATTACTATAAACCGTCTCTAGAGGAACCAGAAAATCACTTTATGGTAGAAAACAGCTTCCTCACTATATCTCACACGGTTACAAAAATGGTGGCATTTCACTATGTTCTCCCATAGTCTATATTATTGAATTACGGTTAACATGGGGAATATATCCCATGGTTCCTCTTCTTAGTGTGTTTTTCTAGTTGCTACGCATAAGACCACAACAAAGCTCGAAAAAATATTAACTATGACAAACATTAAATACAAAATTCACCAACCGTGCCAAAAATGTTCAAGTGGAAATATCATCACAGCTCAGGAAGCAAAAGGTGACAAATTGGAATGTTGTGACATTAATCGGAAATCATAAACCAAACGGTCGTACCCCCGCCCGTCCTATCCCTCCCGTTCACATGCTTTAAGATTCGTGCGAGTCAACGCACAGGGTGCGCGTCCAAACCCTGTTAGGAAACAATTATAATCCTGCTTAACCTCGCCTGCCGCTGCCGCCATCCCCGCCAGTCGTCCCTCATCGGCCTGCTCCTCTGGCTCTGGCGCGAGCGCTCCCGCCTCGAGCCGGCGATCTGTGACCTGCACCGCCGCCACGGCCCGTCCTCACCCTCGGCTTCCTCTCCTCGGGCCCATGGCCAGCGCAACACCGTCAACACCCACCTCGACGCCGGGGCCGTCGTCGCCATCCTGCTGCACGCCGACACCAAGCTCTTCTTCGTCGACTATGAGTACGTGCGCCGCGCCAGCGACGCGCTCCAGCTCCTCGCCGACTCTGGCGCCCACGTCCCGCTCGTCGCCGTCATCGACGACCTTGACCGCCCCACGGGCGTACGGCTCGGGGAGCTCGAGTACGAGGTGCTGGTTGCGCACGGAGAGCTCGAGTACGAGGTGTGCGCGCGGGAGAGCAGCGTGGAACCGCGATAGGATGAAGCAGTTCCGCGACGTCCTCGAGAGCTGCAAGCAGAAGGTGGAGGCCTTGTAGACTCTGGATCAGTCGCCAACGGTGGGCGGCGACGGGCCGTTCCAGCTGGAGCAAAGCGAGGCGGTGGTCGCAGCTGGTGTGGGAGGCGGTGGTCGCAGCGGGTGTGGGAGGCAGTTAGGCACGCCGCCGGCGGTCGAGGCTTCTTCTCTTCCCCTTCTGTACTCCTTCTCCATGCAGCAAACGATTGCTATCACTAAGCCATTTAATTTTGCCAAGCTCCGATGTGAGCTTGAGTTCCAGCTTGTTGGTATTATATCTGTCAGTTTTAACAGACAAAGACAGAGTCAAATAAATGTTACAGCAAAACAAAAGAAAGAAAGGAAGAAAGAAAAGAAAAGAGAAAAAGCCCATGCACCAACGTTCGTGAGTTTGTTTTTCTGTTGTAACAGAACGCCCTGACCGGGGGCGTCCCCAACCAACTAATGGTTCGTGGCCCCCTGTTGTGTGCGCATATAAATCAGGGGGAGTCATGGCGACTTGTAGCTACACATATTAGCGCTAAGTCACGCAGCTCCCCACACCCCCAACTCTGTCCCGATCGCAGCTTGCGCACAGCAACGGGAAGGCTGGAACCTCGACGTGCTACATCTGCTTCCACTATATCATCTCTCAACCTCGCCTGCACCGAGCAGGCGACGATATCTTCAATAGCTGGAGCTTGTAATAATCTCCAAACCATCTCTGTTTATTTTGTTTTTGTGTTCTAGATTGCTGTCAACTTTCATCTAGTAGTTCCTAGATGGGTTTTAAGACTTAACATTGGTATCAGAGGCCAAATTTGATAGCTCTAGAACCCTAAACACGATCTGTAGATCAAATTTGGGTTAATTGTGTTCATGTTTTAGGCAATTAAGTTGTTGATTAAGGTTCGGTTAATCTAATTGCTTCCTAGACAATTGCTAATGGCCAATTTTAATTAACACTTCCTGCTAATTTTGGCAATTTTAGTTCGGGTTCATTATTTTTTTGATCTCTTGTTAGTCATGAAGCAATTAGAAGGAGAGGATTAATGCAAATTGAGTCAATTAAAAGTTGAATTCCCTCTGTCCGAACACCTAACCCTAGAATAATACTCCAATTCGGCAATGCAAGATTTTGCACAAGAATGAATCGGCAACTCACCGAGATCGATGCCGGACCACTGCCTCCACCTTCGGGTGCGTGCAGCCCACAGCTACACGACGGCGCTGGCCCCGCGACGCCATTCTTCTCCCATCGGAGAGGATGCGTGGAATGACGCCTTCGCGCGGAAGACGCGCTCGGCGCAAAACGGACGTGCGCGACACCAGTGGCCTCGCCACTCGTCAACGCCGTCGCCGGACGGCCGCCTCGCCGGCGCGAACCACCTCCCTCCACCACCACCGACGCGACGCATCGGCCACGCTCGACCGAGCAGCGCGCGGGCATCAATCTGATGCACGCTGCTCGGCCGAGCGGAGCCACAACGCCGCCAGTGCTAGGGCGGGCCTCCGGGCCGCCGCAAATCGCCGACGACGCGCGGTCGCCGCCGGCGCCGTTTTTTCCGCACGGGAGAGGAGAAGAATCGGGGGAGAAAGGAGGAATGGGGATTAGGGTTAGGGTTATGACCCGGGTCCGCTTTAGTTCGACCGGGTTGCATCTCATCCGTTCGTTCCGATCGGACGGTGAAGACAGCTCTGGGAAGTTTCGGGCCTCCTTCAGCTTAGTGGGCTTCCGAGATGGGCTGAGGTCCAGGGATTTTTTTTTCCTGGGCTGTTCCGAAATTCTTTTTCAGTTTCTGTTATTTAAATTTCAGTGCATTATAAGTTTTATTATTCAGTTTTATGCACTGATTTAAATAAAGAAAATATTGCCTAAATATGAATTGAAATATGTTATTATTCTGAATAAAAATGAACCAACGAGATTTTTTCATTTGGAATATTTAGCATGTTTAAATGTTGAATTATCAAATTAGACATCATATGAAGTTTTTTCCTTTTAAGTTTAAAATTGATGTTTAATTTTGAGAAGATTTATGATAGTAAAATTAAATCTGACCAACGTTGTTTTAATTTTACAAGTCATATCCCTAAAGTATTTTCCAGTTTTATGTCATTACTGCCCAACGGTGTTCTAACATAGAGTTGGAACTTTCAGAAATCATGGCATGTTTAATTCTTTTACCAACGTAAATTTATATTCATGTCATACTTATGAGCGTCCATTTAAAATTTCAGCTTCCGCTCCGTTTAGACCAGATACTGTCGAATACTTGACAGGAAGTAACTTCCCTAAATGGAAGAATGCTATGGAACTCTGCTTGGCTTTCAATGAATTTGATTACGCCTTGCGGGAGGACAAACCTGTGGCACCATCTGTCGGTGCCACGGGGTATGATGAATTAAAGAAAGCCTATGATTCCAAATTGGAAAAATGGGAAAAGACAAATCACGTTGCAATGCTCATGATGAAGTCTTCAATATCTCCAGATATCATTGGGGCTCTCCCCAGGAAGGATAATGCCAAGGAGTTCATGGCAGCTTTGGAGGAGCAGTTTAAGGGCTCCGAAAAAGTCTATGCTCAAGAGTTGTTTCATAAGCTCCTTGTAAAATATAATAATGATGGAGATGTGAGATCTCATATTCTGAGGATGGTTAATGCTTCCAACAAACTGAAAGCTTTACAGTGTGAGCTTAGTGATAACCTCCTTCTGATTATGTTACTAGAGTCCCTCCCTTCAGAGTTTGAGCAGTTTAAGATAAATTACAACTCTATTAAAGAAAAATGGTCACTCACCGAGTTATCCCCACGGCTCGTTGAGGAAGAAGAGAGAATCAAGAGGCAAAATAAGGATCAAGTTTTTCATGTTGGATCCTACAAGAGAAAACATGATGAACCAAGTTCCTCCAAGCCTGCAAAGAAGCCTTTTAAGAACAACGCGCCAAAGCCTGTTAAAGGAAAGGAGAAGGTTCATGATCAGTCTTTCGACAACAAGTGTCTCTTCTGTTCAAAAGAAGGGCATTTTAAGAAGGACTGTCCAGATTTTCTGAGATGGCTCAATATGAAAGGTACAGATGAAATCACATTTGTTGATGAAAGTTCTTATGTTAATTTCTCTAGTACCGAATGGTGGATTGATTCAGGTGCAACTGCTCATGTTGCTAATTCAATGCAGGGATTAAATATGATCCAAACTATAAGAGAGGGGGCAAGAAGACTTAAAGTCGCGAATGGAGTTGAAGTCGATGTCGAAGCTGTAGGGTCACTCATCTTGGAGCTCCACGCCGGCTTCCGGCTTCAATTGAATAATGTTCTTTATGTACCTACTTTAAGTAGGAATTTGATTTCAGTTTCTTGCCTAGATGATAACATGTTTGAGTGTAAGTTTGGCAACAAACAATTTGAGTTAAATTTTTATAATAAGAATGTTGGCCTCGGTGTCAGACGAGGCAAATTATATATGTTATCAATGAATGATTCAGTTCTGCATGTGAGTGATGTTTCTATAGATGAGAAGAAATGGAAGGGTGCTAGTACTTCTTCGAAATTGTGGCACTGTCGTTTGGGCCACATTTCGAGGGGGAGAATAGAAAGACTCATAAAAAATGACGTACTTCTTCCATTACACTTCTCTGATGCAGACAAATGTATTGACTGCATTAAAGGAAAATACGCAAAAACGATTAAGAAAGGAGCAGTAAGATCTACGGGTGTCCTTGAACTTATTCATACTGACATATGTGGACCCCTTAACGTTAAGTCTATAGATGGTTTTGATTCATTCATCACCTACAGACGAATTTTCCCGATACGGGTATATTTACCCGATACGTGATCGTTCGGAAGTTTTGAAAAAATTCAAAATATTCAAAGCCGAAGTTGAGAACCAACTGAATGTTAAAATAAAAGTTGTACGATCTGATCGCGGAGGAGAGTATTATGGTAGACACGCTCCTTATGGGCAAATTCCAGGACCTTTTGCGAAGTTCCTAGCTGAGAATGGAATTGTTGCCCAGTATTCAATGCCTGGCGAACCTCAGCAAAATGGCGTGGCTGAGCGTCAAAATCGCACACTTATGGACATGGTGCGAAGTATGCTTAGTCATGCAAGTTTGTCAGTAAGCCTATGTGAAAGAGCATCTTCTAATTGACCCTTGTTTTGGTGCTAATGACAACACAATATGTGTTCTAACATGGCTATTAAAGTTGCAGGTTGTATCTAAGATTCTAGCAAAAAGGAAACGATCGAAACGGGCGCTGCGAAAGCTTTCCAGCAAGCCTTGCTCCAGGCAGCGGTAGTACCGCTGCACTGGACTAAGCATTGCTCGGGCCTTGGCTACCGCTGGCGGTACCGCCCGAGCTACCGCCGTTTTCGGCGCTCTGTTGCGCGGTGCGGTACCCCCAGCGGTACCAGAGCGGTACTACCGTTGCCCAGCGGTACTACCGGCCCTTCCAGCGGTAGTACCGCTGTGTGTTTTTCTGCAGGTTCGCAGGCCAGCTCTAAGTCGAGGTACCGCTGGCGGTACCGCCGGAGGTACCGCCGTTTTCACCCGTCTGTTTCTCAGAGCGGTACCTCCAGCGGTACCGGAGCGGTACTACCGGGCTCCACAGCGGTACTACCGGTATCGCCAGCGGTAGTACCGCTGCGTGTTTTTTGCAGGTTCGCAGGACCAGCGCGAAGTCAAGGTGCCGCTGGCGGTACCGCCGGAGGTACCGCCGTTTTCAGCCTTCTGTTTCTCAGAGTGGTACCTCCAGTGGTACCGGAGCGGTACTACCGGGCTCCACAGCGGTACTACCGGTATCGCCAGCGGTAGTACCGATGCGTGAAGTTGGAGTCGCAGTAATGCGCGTGAAGCGGGCAATGGCTGGATTCAAAGGTCCAGCGGTACTACCGCCGGGTCCAGCGGTAGTACCGCTGCGGAAGTTATTGCTCCAAACGGCCAGATTTGGAAGAGGCTATAAAAGGACCCCTTCACCTACCTTTGAAGACTTGAGCTTCTACACTCTCTCACCTCCATTGATGCAAAGCTAAAAGCTCCAAGCTCTCCCAATCCTCCCACCCAAACTCGTTGACCTTTGGAGGATTGAAGGAGGAAGCCCCGATCTACATCTTCACCGAGCCGTTCTTCATTTCCCCCTCATTCATTTGAGGGAACACTTGCTAGGGCTTCCACTAGGAAACCTAGCCCATTGTTGTACTTACCTATTGTTTTTGTGACAGATTGTAGCTGTTCGGGAGCCCCCAAGCCCTTTGTGGGTCGTGCCCCGAATCGTTGTTGTAAAGGCTCCGGATTCCGCCTCGAAGGATTCCGATAGTGGAAGTGGACCAAACCTTTGTGGTGCGGTTCACCGGAGATTAGGGTGAGGCCTTCGTGGCCGTTGAACCATTGTGTTGGTTCACACCTCTCCAACGAGACATACTCCCATTTAAGGGAGGAACTCGGGAATACATCCTTGTCGTCTCGTGTCTTCACGGTTACCTCTATCCTTATTTATTGCCTTATTATATCTTGCTTAGTTGCTAGCTTGTCATATAGGAAATTCACCTTAGTTGCATATCTAGTGAATTTACCTTTTGTGTCAAGCCTAATTTGAAAAAGAGCTAAAATTTGAATTAGCACCTATTCACCCCCCCCCCCCTCTAGGTGTCATACCGATCCTTTCAATTGGTATCAGAGCTAAGGCTCTCTTTTCGGGTTTAACCGCCTAAGAGAAGTATGACACAAAGTGAGGATGAGACCGCAAGGCTTGCCGAGGCTAATGAGTCCCTTAAAAAGGACCAAGCCACCGCGGCATCCATGGCCGATATCAAAGCTTTGGAAACAACTTTGACATCTTCCATGGATGCTAGGTTTAATGAGTTTCGTGACTTGCTCAATAAACTCATTAACAACAAGCCCTCGGATATCATCCCGCTTGAAAAAGCTTCTAACTCCGATGAGGGTGGACCCAAGGAGGATAAAGAGCAAAAAGAGAAGGAGGTGAAAGCAAATGATAAGCCTAAGTCATCTCCCAACTCGCATGAGGAAAAGGAAGAGTATCATGCCGTTCGGGGATGGTACTCTCCCGATCCAATTATCACTACCCGCATAAACCCTTTAGGTCCCCCACCTAAGCTTAATGCTTTAGCTTTTGCTAGTTGGCAACGCTCAATGAAATCTCATGTCAACAGTGCCTCCATCGAGCTTTGGAGGATTATTGAAGAAGGATACATAGTGGAGGATCCAAGCAACATGACCAAGAGAGAGTTCGCCGAAAAGCAACTAAACGCTTCCGCTCTCCATATGATTGAACTCTCCTTGAGCGACAACGACAAGCATCATGTTCTACATGCCACCACCGCCAAAGAAGCTTGGGATTGTCTTGAGCGTGCCTTCCTTGGAAATGAAAGCATGAAGAGAAATAGATATGAATCTTTGAGCAATGCCGCCGAAGGTTTCTACATGCTTGACAACGAGACCCATGAAGAGATGTATGGTAGACTCAAGACTCTTGCCAAAGCCTTTTATGATGTGGGAGCAACATATGTTGATGATGCTTGGGTCAAGAGGAAGTATGAGAATGCTCTCTTGCCCTCGGAGCCAATGGAGTTGAAGTCTATTCAAGGAAGATACAACTACCTTCAATTGTCTTCCCATGAAGTTATGCAAGAAGTCCAAGCCTCCAAGGTTGCCACCAAGAATGCCGAAGATAACCGTGCTAGGGCCATGGGAATGAGACAAGGTCCCTCTCTTGCCTTGAAGGCCAAGGTGACTTGCCTAGATGCCAATGATGAAGTTGAAGCTTGTCCCGGCAACATTGCCCCACATGATCTTGAGCAAGCCCTCAATGGTCACATTGCACTTGCCACAAGAGTGTTTTGGAATGACCCGGCTAGTGCTAAAGCTCGTGTTGATCGAGATAACAACACAAGTGGCAAGAAAGAGCTTGCCTCAAGGACAAAGACATGCTACAATTGTCATGACAAGAACCACTACATAAGAGAGTGCCCTTATGAGAACCGTGAGCAAAATGGTGGGAAGCTTATCCCAAAGGATCACTCCAAGTTGATTCAAAAGAAGCCCGCAAGACCAAGAAAGCCTTTCTTCAAGAAGGCACCGAGAATTGTGTTGGTGGCACAAGAGGAATATGCCACAAGTGATTCCGAAGATGAAGATGCACCTAACAAAGAGGTAGCCGCATTGGCTATTGTCTCCACTTCATCATCATCTCTCTTTGAATCCCCCAATGAGAACCTCTCCATCAACACCGCTCGTTGCCTCATGGCTCATGTCACCGAGGTATCATCCCCTTCTCCCAAGACTATACATGATCAATCTAGTCTTGAGATTAAGAAGGAACTAGTAGCCTTCGATACTTTTGTGACTAACTTGCAAGGTGAGGCCAAGGAACATGTTGAGTCTCTCATGAGACAACTATGTGCGGCCGAAGAACTTCTTCAAGAAAAGAGTAAGATTGAGAGAGAGGATTCTCTCACCATTGCTTCCTTGAATGCTTCCATCGCATCCTTAAATAGCTCTCTTGATGAAGAAAGTGAATATAGAACCACTCTAGAGGAAAGACTTGAATCTCTTGATGCTAAAAATGATGAAATCATTAGTAAAATCATTAAGGATAGAGATCATGTTTTTGCCAAATATAAAGTGATTAAAAAGGAGAAAGTTGAACTGGGGGTTGCAAATACTATACTTCTTGAGGATATGGAGAAGCTTGATAAAGCTCACAAGGTCTTGAAAACGACCCACTCCATCCTTGTTAAGTCACATGAGCAACTCCAAACTCAACTCTCTAAAACTTGCTCAACTAGCATAACCATTCTTCCTCGTGTTCATGAAAATGTCATTGAAGAAAATGCTAGGTTAAAGGTGGGTCATGCTAAGACCTCTATTCCTAAAGGTAACGATAAGGGTTTTGCTTATTTGTTTGAGTTAAAACCACACAAAGGAAAGGAAGGTCTTGGGTATGTGGCCGAGGCAAAGAAGAAGGTGAGCAACACCAAGGAGAACAAGACCAAGCCCACACAAGCTAAGACTAACATTGCGAGTGGTAATGCCACTAGGGGCAAGACCACTCGTAGTGACTTTGCGGGGCATAACAATCCCAACTACATTCTTTATGTTGATTATTATGGTGATGTTTATGCAAAATATGTTGGTCCTTATGATGGTTACATTGACTATTCTATTTGGGTTCCTAAGACCCTTGTTGCTAACCGAAAGGGACCCATTGAGAAATGGGTACCTAAATGCAAGAAATGATTTCTTGTAGGACTATGCTTCCGGTGGATCTAAATGGGTGATTGATAGTGGATGCACTAGTCATATGACCGGAAGCAAGGAGATCATGACGGAGTTGAGACCAAATTTAAATCACTCAACCGTCTCTTATGGTGACAAGTCCAAAGCCGAGGTAAAGAGTCTTGGCAAGGTGGTAGTTGCAAGGGATATCACCCTTGTAAATGTCATGCTTGTTGAGTCTCTAGGTTACAATCTTATGTCCGTTCGTGCTCTTAATAAGATGAACTTTGATGTCTATTTTACTCTTGATATGGTGGTACTCTTGAGGAGCAAGACTCTAAAGGTCATGTTCGTTGGGCATGTTGAAAATGAGTTGTTTGTGGTAGACTTTTCGGGGTCAACCAACACTCAAGCAATATGCCTATTCGGAAAGGCCGACGTGGGGTGGTTGTGGCATCGCCGCTTGTCCCACGTTAATATGAGAACTTTGCAAAGTCTCCACAAGGGTGGCCACATTCTTGGACTAAATGAGAATGTTTCTTTTTCTAGAGATCATCTTTGTAGGGCTTGTGTTGAAGGAAAGATGCATGATTCTCCCCACTCAAGCAAGACCATCATCTCATCATCAAGGGTATTGGAACTTCTTCATGTTGATCTTTTTGGTGCCGTACCTCAACCTAGCCTTGGTGGGAAGAAATATTGTTTGGTGATTGTTGATGACTATTCAAGATTCACTTGGGTTTTCTTCTTCAAGACGAAGGATGAAACTCAACAAACCATCATCGATTTCTCAAATGAAGTTCAACGTCAACACAATCTTCCCATATTGGCCATTAGTAGTGACAATGGCTCCGAGTTCAAGAACTACACCCTAAATGAGTTTCTTAGCGACGAGGGAATTCGACATCAATACTCCGCCGCATATACTCCTCAACAAAACGGTGTAGCCGAGAGGAAGAACCGGACTCTTATGGATATGGCTAGGTCCATGTTGGCGGAGTTTAAGTCTCCACTCTTCTTGTGGGCCGAAGCTATCTCCACGGCGTGTCACTCCTCCAACCGGTTATTCTTTCGCAAAGGGAAGAAGGAAACTCCATATGAAATGCTTACCGGCAACAAGCCCAACATCTCCTACTATCGAGTCTTCGGTTGTAAGTGTTTCTACAAAATCAAAGGTGTACATCTTTCTAAGTTTGAAGTTAAAGCCTTAGAAGGTGTTCTTGTTGGGTATGGTGCAAACTCTCACACTTATAGAGTCTATGACAAATCCTTAGGGAGAGTTGTAGAATCTTGTAGTGTGAGGTTTGATGAGAATGACGGCTCCCAAGTGGCGCAATTTCATGTTTGTGATGTAGATAACGAGGAACCTCAAGATGCAATACAAAGAATGGGTGTTGGATTTCATCGCCCCATCGAGATTCATCATGAGCCTCCTCAAGGAAGTACAAGCTCCACTCAAGTGGAGATTCCATCATCACAAGTTGAAATGGCACCCTCTATGGAAGCAAATGAGACACCTATCCAAGAACAAGATCAAGCTCCTCCTCAAGTTGACCAAGAGATCTCACAAGATTCAAGAACTCCTATTCTCAACCCTAGTCAAGATCAAGAGCAAGAGCATCCATCTTCTCCCATCATTGAAAATGTGCAACAAGATGGCAATGCTCATCACGACGGTCAAGACGGGGACTCAAATTATCTAGGTGATCAATCCGAAATCCCACGCAACAATGGGGATATCCAAACCCGTCGTCAAGCAAGAGTCAAGAGAAATTTGGAAATCAAGTGTCACAAGCTTGAAGCCATCATTGGTGATGTATCTCGCAAGGTTTCCACAAGAAGTCAATTGGCAAGCTTTAGTGAACATCAAGCTCATATCTCTATGATTGAACCAAAGAAGGTGTTTGAAGCACTTAAAGATCCGGATTGGTTGGAAGCCATGCATGAAGAACTCAACAACTTCAAGCGCAACAAAGTATGGAATCTAGTAGAAAAGCCAAAAGATTGCCGCAATGTTATTGGCACCAAGTGGATATTCAAGAACAAGCAAGATGAGCATGGAATGGTTGTAAGGAACAAGGCGAGATTGGTAGCTCAAGGGTTCTCTCAAGTTGAAGGCATTGATTTTGGAGAGACCTATGCTCCCGTGGCTCGTCTTGAGTCCATCCGTATCCTACTTGCCTATGCATCTCATTTTAATTTTAAGTTGCAACAAATGGATGTGAAGAGTGCATTTCTTAATGGTCCCTTAAAGGAGTTGGTATATGTAAAACAACCACCGGGATTTGAGGATCCACACTTCCCAAACCATGTCTACAAGCTTGATAAGGCCCTCTATGGTCTCAAACAAGCACCTCGAGCTTGGTATGAGCACCTAAGAGAGCTATTGCTAGACCGTGGTTTTGAAGTGGGGCAAATCGATCCCACTCTCTTCACAAAGAGGGTAAAAGGGGAGCTTTTCATATGTCAACTTTATGTTGATGATATTATCTTTGGCTCATCTAACAAAGCTTTTAATGATGAATTTTCAAATCTTATGACGGATAGGTTCGAGATGTCCATGATGGGAGAGTTGAAATTCTTTCTTGGTTTTGAAATCAAGCAATTAAGTGGAGGGACTTTCATCTCTCAAGCCAAATACATCCAAGATATGCTCAAGAGGTTCAAGATGCAAGATGCAAAAGAGAAGAGGTTTCCTATGGACACCAAATGCCATCTTGAACTTAGTCCAAAGGGTAAAGATGTCGATCAAAAACTCTATCGCTCTATGATTGGTCCTTTGCTTTATCTTTGTGCATCTAGACCCGATATTGTGTTGAGTGTAGGAGTGTGTGCAAGGTATCAAGCGGCTCCTAAAGAAAGTCACTTGATAGCGGTGAATCGAATCTTCCGATATTTGGTTTATACCCCAAGGTTTGGGTTGTGGTATCCTAGGGGGTCCAACTTATCTCTTGCCGGTTACACGGATTCGGATTGGTCCGGTTGCAACGATGATAGGAAGTCAACCTCCGGTGCATGTCAATTCCTTGGGAAGTCATTGGTGAGTTGGTCCTCCAAGAAGCAAAATTGCATATCACTATCCACCACCGAAGCCGAATATGTGGCGGCCGCTAGTGCTTGCACTCAGTTGTTATGGATGAGGCAAACTTTAAAGGAATACGGTGTCCTTTGTGACAAAGTGCCTCTTTTGTGTGACAATGAAAGTGCTATCAAGATTGGTCACAACCCGGTGGAGCACTCAAGAACGAAGCATATTGAGATTCGCTATCATTTTATTCGAGATCACATCAACCGGGGTGACATTGAGCTTGGTTATATTCCCACGAAGATTCAACTCGCCGACATGTTCACGAAGCCACTTGATGAAGCGAGGTTCACATTTTTGAGGCATGAGCTAAATATCGTGGATTCTAGGAGCGTTGGTTGACTACCTTGCATGCACACCTCTATCTTAGCTATATATTTGTTCTAGGTGTAGGCATGGATATAGGGGGAGTGCGGTCCTAATCCATTGGACTATCCCTCCCCCCATTATGCCGATAGCAAGTGTTCTTTTACCTCTATATTCATTCTTATGTCTAAATGAGCTAAAATGACGAGTATTGGTTATGTACCCAAGATATATCTTCGCGGTGACATGCCATACACTCCAACATGGTGGCCTCGGCCACCGCCCTCTTCTCCTTGTAAGAAGAGTTGGTTTTTCATGACCTTTTCGTGGATTTCTTTTGCCTCATCTTGGTCTTGTGGGAAACACACTCATTTTGGTCTTCTTGACTTTCATGCGTTTTGCAAAGTGCGTGTGAAGTACCACTCTCAGTTTGAGTTTCTATCCTAAGCCCTCACTTACTTCCCTAAAGCCCTTCTACCTCTAAATGCTTTGTTTCATGATCTTGGTTGTGTGGATGGTCGGAACCGGCGTGAAAAACGCGTTGTAGGCATCGTTTTGAGCCACAACATTTTTCCCCAGGCGCCGGTACTACCGGTCGCCCTAGCGGTACTACCGCTGCGTCGCACCAAGCGGTACTACCGCTGCGTCGCACCAAGCGGTACTACCGCTGTATACAGCGGTACTACCGGGCGCAGCGGCAGTTTCGCTCGGACGCCCGACAGAACCGGGGCGGTACTACCGCTGGACCGAGCGGTACTACCGCCGCGGGAGATCTGGACTTAAGGGCACGGGGCTGGGCGGTTTGAGAGTGCATCCTCTCACTTTCCCCCAACCCCATCTCCTTCTCCTCCACATCCCCGCCGTCGCCGGCCACTCCACCGTCGGGAAGAGCCCTTCCCCGGCCTAGGACCTTGTGCTCCTCGCTCCGGGAGGCCTCTAGCTTCTCTCCTCCTCCTCGATCCTTCACCATGAGCTCCGGTAAGCCAAATCCCTCTCTCTCATCTAGTTGATGGATAGAGATGATATTAGTGCTTTTCTTTCGGATGTGTGGTGAATGAGTTGGTAGAGATGCTTCTTTATGGATTAAGAACCTTGTGTAGAAGTTTCATGGAAAGTTATAGGCTAGATTTAAAGTTCCCATCTTAGATTTGTTGGAGCAATCCTAGTTAGGTCTAATGCTTGTCTTAAGCCTTACATCTACTCATTGTTGCACCTTCAAACCCAAATGTGGTACTTTACCTCTAGATTTACTCTTCCTAGAATTTTGTACACTCGTGTTCTTCGTTCATAATTCATGAAATTTGTGCATTCTCATCTATATGCTTTCCATCTCTTGCTATTCACAGGTAGTGGTCGTACCAAGTCCGTTGCGAGTAGGAAGAAGCAAAGGACCGCTTCCACTGATGAACAAGATGCCCTTGATGGATTGCAGCGCCGAAAGTTCCCGGCATCATCAAAGTCCCTTCCCAAGCGCCCGAAAACAGCTAGTCAACTCAGTGAGCCCGAGTTTGTGGCAAAGCGAGCTGTGGATTTCTATGTGATTGATCGTATGGATCAAATACCCTCCGTTCGCGGCAACAATCCTTTCTTCCACAACACCTTCCAAGAAGAGTGCTACCGGGAAATCCTTTTGAAGAAACCAAAGGACAACACCGTGATCCAACACCACATCAACGTTGAGTTCATGAGGTCCAAGCCCAACTACTTTGGTGAAGCTTTGGAAATCTGTGAGGAATTTGACCTCTTTCACATCATGGAGCTTGAGCAAGACTATGATGAGGAGATTGTGGCTCAGTTCTTAGCCACCGTGCACATGGGCAATGAGACAACAAGAAGAATCAAGTGGATGACTAAAGAGAAAGTGTTTGAAGCCACTTGGGAAGATATTGCCGAGTCCCTCAACTATCAAGAGTTCGGCCCTTTTCCTCCGGAAGAGTTTGATGAGACTCACTTCCGTGTTCACTTCCAAGGAGGAAGTGCATTTGGGGTTGAGAAGCTTGCTCCCCTCTACAACCCGGATAGTGCGGATAAGTGGAGGTATGGAGATTCCAAAGGCCTATACCCCACTTGGGACATCATGCACCGCATCTACCGTGAGACAATCAATCCAAAAGTAGGCAACATTGATGAAATCCATGGCTACTTGAAGAACTTGATGGTTCTCACTATGCAAATGAAGGGACAAGGCAAGAAGCTTGATGTGATGGACTTCATTTGGCATGAGCTATGTCATGTGATTAGGAAGAAGAAGAACATCTCCTTTGCTCCTTTGATCATGAGGATCGTGGTGTGGAAGTGGCTTGAGCACAATGACATTGATGATCTCGGTGACACCGAGAAGTGGACCCCTCACAAGGGCAAGAGGCTCCTTATCAAGCCCCACAAGCTCAAACCTAGGAAGGAAGTGGTGGATGAAGCCGAGTCCTCCAAACCCTCCAAAGGTGGTTCTTTTGCTTGGATGGCTCGTGCTATGAAGAAAATCTTCCAAGTATCCAAGAAAGTTGAGAGGCATCAATATGATGACCATAAGGAGAAGATGAAGGCTCGCCAAGTTGAGGTTGCTTGCCGCCGTGCCGAAGGGGAAGATGTGCCTTCCGGGTCCGAGCAACACATCCCCACGTGGGATGAATGGCAAGCCAAGGATGACGAGGGCGAGATCATCACGTGGTCGAGCCCGGAACATGATGGTGCTTCTTCCTCTTACACGGATTCGGACCCTTGGGGCGTGTAGGTCCGATCTTTTCCCTTTTTGGTGCTTTGGTGCCAAAGGGGGAGAGATAACTATTAGGTTGCTCTCGGGAATTTGCATGGGTGGGTGTCACGAGCTCGTTTTCACTTATTTCGACCTTTTTAGCTTGTGAACACCTAAATTTATTAGTTCTTGTGGAACTCCTTTATGTATGCATGGTGTAAGACATGTGAAACTAGTTTTTCTATCTATGTGTTGCTTATTTGTCTTATGGTTAATATTGCATTTGTGATTTCTATCTTTGTGGCTTGGCTTGTAAAATTTAGGGGGAGTGTTGATTCTAGATGTTGTGTATTCGTGTATTCAAAGCACTCTAAGAATATGCACACATCTAGGGGGAGCTCCGTCGAAATTTTATGAACCCTCGCGTGTTATGTTGTGTTGTCATCAAACACCAAAAAGGGGGAGATTGAAAGAGCATCTTCTAATTGACCCTTGTTTTGGTGCTAATGACAACACAATATGTGTTCTAACATGGCTATTAAAGTTGCAGGTTGTATCTAAGATTCTAGCAAAAAGGAAACGATCGAAACGGGCGCTGCGAAAGCTTTCCAGCAAGCCTTGCTCCAGGCAGCGGTAGTACCGCTGGCATCAGCGGTAGTACCGCTGCACTGGACTAAGCATTGCTCGGGCCTTGGCTACCGCTGGCGGTACCGCCCGAGCTACCGCCGTTTTCGGCGCTCTGTTGCGCGGTGCGGTACCCCCAGCGGTACCAGAGCGGTACTACCGTTGCGCAGCGGTACTACCGGCCCTTCCAGCGGTAGTACCGCTGTGTGTTTTTCTGCAGGTTCGCAGGCCAGCTCTAAGTCGAGGTACCGCTGGCGGTACCGCCGGAGGTACCGCCGTTTTCACCCGTCTGTTTCTCAGAGCGGTACCTCCAGCGGTACCGGAGCGGTACTACCGGGCTCCACAGCGGTACTACCGGTATCGCCAGCGGTAGTACCGCTGCGTGTTTTTTGCAGGTTCGCAGGACCAGCGCGAAGTCAAGGTGCCGCTGGCGGTACCGCCGGAGGTACCGCCGTTTTCAGCCTTCTGTTTCTCAGAGCGGTACCTCCAGCGGTACCGGAGCGGTACTACCGGGCTCCACAGCGGTACTACCGGTATCGCCAGCGGTAGTACCGCTGCGTGAAGTTGGAGTCGCAGTAATGCGCGTGAAGCGGGCAACGGCTGGATTCAAAGGTCCAGCGGTACTACCGCCGGGTCCAGCGGTAGTACCGCTGCGGAAGTTATTGCTCCAAACGGCCAGATTTGGAAGAGGCTATAAAAGGACCCCTTCACCTACCTTTGAAGACTTGAGCTTCTACACTCTCTCACCTCCATTGATGCAAAGCTAAAAGCTCCAAGCTCTCCCAATCCTCCCACCCAAACTCGTTGACCTTTGGAGGATTGAAGGAGGAAGCCCCGATCTACATCTTCACCGAGCCGTTCTTCATTTCCCCCTCATTCATTTGAGGGAACACTTGCTAGGGCTTCCACTAGGAAACCTAGCCCATTGTTGTACTTACCTATTGTCTTTGTGACAGATTGTAGCTGTTCGGGAGCCCCCAAGCCCTTTGTGGGTCGTGCCCCGAATCGTTGTTGTAAAGGCTCCGGATTCCGCCTCGAAGGATTCCGATAGTGGAAGTGGACCAAACCTTTGTGGTGTGGTTCACCGGAGATTAGGGTGAGGCCTTCGTGGCCGTTGAACCATTGTGTTGGTTCACACCTCTCCAACGAGACGTACTCCCATTTAAGGGAGGAACTCGGGAATACATCCTTGTCGTCTCGTGTCTTCACTTCGGTTACCTCTATCCTTATTTATTGCCTTATTATATCTTGCTTAGTTGCTAGCTTGTCATATAGGAAATTCACCTTAGTTGCATATCTAGTGAATTTACCTTTTGTGTCAAGCCTAATTTGAAAAAGAGCTAAAATTTGAATTAGCACCTATTCACCCCCCCCCCCCCCCCTCTAGGTGTCATACCGATCCTTTCACTATGGATGGAGGCATTAAAGACAGCCGCACATATTATAAATCTTGCTCCTACTAAGTCAGCACCGAATACACCTTACGAGATGTGGACGGGAAGAAAACCGAGCTTGAATTATTTGCGTGTATGGGGTTGTCGAGCTGAAGCTAGAATATTCAATCCACAACTTAAGAAATTAGATCCAAAAACAGTAAGTTGTTTCTTTATTGGATACCCTCATAGGGTAAAGGGATATCGCTTTTATTGTCCTAATCATACCACCAAGTTTGTGGAGACTAGACAAGCGGTATTTTTTGAGGATAATGAAGTCACCGAATTAAGAAAGATCGACCTTGAGGAAAAGCGGGTGTGTGTTTCATTCCCAACTCCGATTGAGCTCGTTCTACCAACTCGAAGAAAGGTGGCTCGTAGTTTTGGTTCTGAATCTTTTGGTTCAGATCCTGAACCCAATGTTGATCCTGAAAATAATGATGAAAATCCAAAAAGTGAAGATGATCATCATGAAGAGAATGGAGAAGATCATCAAAATAATGATGTTCCTCTGCCTCCTATGAGAAGATCATAGCGAGACAAAAAGAAAGCCATTTCAGACGACTATATCACTTACATGAGTGAGGATATAAATGACATAGGAAAGGTGGAGGATCCAACCTCATATAAAGAAGCCATTAAAAGTCAGAATTCGTCCAAGTGGCAAATTGCCATGGAAGACGAGTTAAAATCTATGGGCTCAAACAATGTTTGGGACTTAGTAGAAATTCCCAAAGGTGCTAAAAGAGTAGGTTGCAAATGGGTCTACAAAACCAAATTTGATTCCAAAGGGAATATCGAAAGGTTCAAAGCGAGACTTGTGGCGAAAGGCTTTACGCAGAGAGAAGGAATCGATTATAATGAGACCTTTTCTCCTGTGTCTAGTAAAGATTCTTTTAGGATCGTCATGGCTCTAGTAGCTCATTTCGACATAGAATTACACCAAATGGACGTTAAAACGGCATTTCTAAATGGTGAACTTAATGAAAATGTTTACATGACTCAACCGGAAGGTTTTGTCGTGGAAGGAAAGGAACATTTAGCGTGTCGGTTGAACAAATCCATCTATGGCTTGAAGCAAGCTTCAAGACAGTGGTACCTCAAGTTCGATAAAATTATTCGAGCTTTTGGTTTTGTAGAGAATGTGAAGGACAACTGCATTTATGTTAAGTTTAAAGGCAGTAGGTTCACAATTTTAGTCTTATATGTGGATGACATATTGTTGGCCAGCAGCGATAAGGATATGCTGCATGAGACCAAGAATTTTCTGTCTTCCAATTTTGATATGAAGGATCTCGGTGAAGCCTCGTATGTTCTTGGCATTGAGATTCATCGAGATAGGTCTAAGGGGGTGTTAGGACTATCCCAAAAGTCATAATGTGAGAGAGTACTGAAGAAATACAATTTGCATAAGTGCTCTCCCACACCTGCTCCTATAGTTAAGGGCGATAAGTTTGGGACATTTCAATGTCCGAGGAACCAAATAGAAACTGATCAGATGAAGTCGGTTCCTTATGCTTCAGCTGTCGGAAGCATCATGTATGCACAAGTCTGTACACGCCCTGATTTAGCTTTTGTAACGGGAATGCTTGGCAGGTTCCAATCAAATCCAGGAAAAGACCACTGGAATGCCGCAAAGAAAGTCTTGCGTTATATGCAAGGTACGAAAGATTACATGCTTACGTATAGAAGGTCTGATAACCTCGAAGTTGTAGGTTATTCAGATTCTGATTATGCTGGTTGTGTGGATACTAGAAAATCCACATCAGGTTATATATTCACACTGGCCGGAGGAGCTATATCGTGGAAAAGCTCCAAACAAACGATAACTACATCGTCTACGATGCAGGCAGAGTTTATAGCATGTTTTGAGGCCACTGGGCAGACTGTATGGCTAAAGAATTTCATTCCCGGGCTAAAAGTGCTTGACAACATTTCAAAACCACTTTTGCTATACTGCGATAATGAACCCGCAGTTTTCTATACGAGTAACAACAAGTCAAGTGCTGCTGCCAAGCACATTGACATTAAGTTCAGTGTTGTGAAAGATAGAATCCAGGATCAAACAATTGAGGTAAAGCATATAAGTACGACATGTATGCTTGCGGATCCGCTAACGAAAGGCTTACCACCCAGTATTTTCCAAAAGCATGTTGCCGGCATGGGTTTACTGGGAGCCTTATGATTCTGGAATAAGAGGACCACAATAAAGAACCACCCCCATTAAGAAGAATGTTTTCCATTTCGAAATAGGTTGTGTACTATAAGTGTTGGGGTTCAACAACATTTCATTGGTTATTGTAACGCCTCATTTTGGTATATTATTCCTATGGAGAATGGGCATAAGAAGTTAAACCTAACGATCTAGGGGGAGAATGTTGGTATTAGATCTATCAGTTTTAACAGACAAAGACAGAGTCAAATAAATGTTACACCAAAACAAAAGAAAGAAAGGAAGAAAGAAAAGAAAACAGAAAAAGCCCATGCACCAACGTTCGTGAGTTTGTTTTTCTGTTGTAACAGAACGCCCTGACCGGGGGCGTCCCAACCAACTAATGGTTCGTGGCCACCTGTTGTGTGCGCATATAAATCAGGGGGAGTCCTCGCGACTTGTAGCTACACACATTAGCGCTAAGTCACGCAGCTCCCCACACCCCAATTCCCACCCCAATTCTGCCCCGATCGCAGCTTGCACACAGCAACGGGAAGGCTGGAACCTCGACGTGCTACATCTGCTTCTATTACATCATCTCTCAACCTCGCCTGTACCGAGCAGGCGACGATATCTTCAATAGCTGGAGCTTGTAATAATCTCCAAACCCTCTCTGTTTATTTTGTTTTTATGTTCTAGATTGCTGTCAACTTTCATCTAGTAGTTCCTAGATGGGTTTTAAGACTTAACACAGCTATCTCCCAGCAGCACAGCACCACGCGCGCTCTCATGGCGACCACGCCAGCCACAGACCTCGTCTTCACATTTCTCCTCCTTTACCTCTTCCTCCACGGCGTAGGCCGGGCTCTCTCAGCTAGCGGCTCGTCGGAAGACGGCGACCGCTCCGCGCTTTTATCGTCAAGTCCGGCGTGTCCGGCGACTCCAACGGAGCGCTTGCCGGCTGGGGCGCCTCGAGCCGGCGATCCACGACCTGCACCGCCGCCACGGGCCGTCCTCTCCCCTCGCACATCCATCTTCGTCTCCGGCCGGCACGTCGCCCACCGCGCTCGTCCAGCGCGGCGCCGCCTTCGCCAGCCGCCCGCCCGCCATCGCGCCCTTCGCCGTCCTCACCTCCGCACAGCGCACCGTCAGCTCCGCGCCCTACGACCCGCTTTGGCGCTCCCTCCGCCGCAATCTCGCCTACGGTGTCCTCCACCCGCACCGCATCGCGCCGCACCTTCGCGCCATGCTCCTCCCTCCGCCTCCGCATCGCCCGCAGCGTGCTCCTCCCTCCGCCGCTCCTGGTCTCCGACCTCGAGGCTGAATCATCGTCAAATCGTCGTCAAGAAGCGCGAGTGGCGGCGATGAGGTGACCGTGGTGGAGAGCCTCCAGTTCGCCGTGTACGGCGTCGCCAGGGAGTTCTCCGCACCGTCGTCATCGTACGCGTTCGCTATCAGGCGCCCTTGTCGTGGCAGCGCACGGTGTTGCAGCCGTCCTCCCGCACGGCCAGCCACACCCCGTGGAACATGATGCACGCCGAGCGAAGCTCCGCGGGAAGGCGAAGCCGAGGAGCGCGGTTCCGAGGCAGGTGGCGACGACCACACCCCGTGGAACATGATGCACGCCGACCGGGCCAGGCTCACCGCAAAGCTCCGCGGGAAGGCGACGCCGAGGAGCGCGGTTCCGAGGCAGGCGGCGACGACCACCTCGAGGATCCAGTGGAACTGCCCCTCAACGCCGGCGTGGGTCGTGGAGTGAAAGTGGAAGACGAGGAGCTCATGCGCGAAGACGACGGCCACGAGGAGGAGGCAGAGCGCGCGGCGGCCCGGGGCGCGCCCCGCGGTCGAGGTGGACGGCGGCGCCCGCGTAGACGATGAGTGCGAGGCAGATGATGGCGTGCTCGTGGTTGTGGAGGCGGTCGGATGGGATGGAGTCGTCCGCGGCGAACGGCGGGAAGGTGGCGGGAGGAGCACGCTGCGACAGGTGGCGGGGGATTCCCTTTCAGTTAGGCTGATTTTTTCAGATGATTAGCCTCGTCCCGTTTTTTTTTATCTCCCGAGGACGACGGCCAGGATAGGACCGGCGGGCGAGCGACCGTGCGGAAAAACCACTCTCGACATTAATGTATTGTGTACCATATCGTTGTCAATGTTTTCCAGAGTAGATTTTGGGTTTGCAATTTTGTGTGTACACGTGTTTCAAACTATAAGATGGTTTACCTTTTTTTTATCATATTCGGATGTATCTAGACGCAATCCAATGCATAGATCCACTTATTTGATTATGTATGTAGACTATAGTGAAATATCTAAAACATTTTATAATTTAGAACAGAGGAAGTAGTGGGTACATATCTCGTCGATGGTGTCTTCATTCTCGAAAGGCAATTTGCAAGGAAGATCAATAGGAGACGAGAGAGAAAGGAGTGTTGCTTAAACTTGATATATATCTCGTGCATTTGATTCGCTGTCCTGGGGTTTCTTTTTCGAAATTTTCAAACAGATGTGCTTCCCTGAAGAATGGCTTAATTTGATTACGATCGCGTTAGGACAACTAGCACGCGCGCGGTCAACGGAGTGCTAGCAGGTAAAATTTAGCACGCGCGCCGACTATGGCAGTAGGATCCCCTGCTCCAGCTCGTGCTAGCAATGGTGGTTATCCTGCTGCTAATCTGTAGAGCAGCGCTGGAGGACACGATGTTGCCGATCGGCAACTGCTCGCCGGCGCAGCGTGTCTCAGCCTAAGCAGACGATGTGATACTATTTGTGGCTTGGCATTTTCAAGAGAACATTTTTCCTGGCTTTGCGATTTCTTCGTGGATGAAGTTTTCCACTCCGAGTTCCAGCACCTCGTTAGGAGGCTCCAAAGGGTAGTTTATCTAAGAGGGAGTCGCTACATAATCGACGCAGTTCTCAGAAACAAATATACTGGCCATAAATCTTTACCAGGCATTTGCAGCAGCTTAGTCTTGTATGATTTCCAGATACCACTCATTCCCATGAACAAAGGCCTCCATATCTTCCTGCCCGATGTATTATTATACGGTCAAAAAACAGTGCGGACAAAAAGTTGGATGTGATGAAAGATCATAAATAAGAATAAAATATGTCTAATTCGGAAGTGAGAAACACAAAATGGATGCAGCTCTATATATATATAGGCATGTGTGCGACATGGGGGTGGGATGCGCTGTATAGTATAGCTAGTACACTTTACTAATTAACATTTATTTGAGGAGGCCGGCTATAACTTAGGGAGGACGCGGATGTATACATTTATTTTTATTTTCTATATATTATCCACGAGCAAGAGTTATACTCCAAAATTTCCGCACATAATATTCCTCAACAGTGGCGCAAAACATAACCGTTCACGTAAGGAAGCGCAAACTTATTTCAAAACTATATATTGTTGAATAATTGTGTATAGCTTTACAAAAACCACTTGCGTATGTCTTTAGAAAAAACTATTGCATGTGCGCATGTCACAATACATAGCTATGAGATAAGACACTACAGGAAGCAGACTCTTTGCCGTGTACAAAACATACACGGCAAGGCTGAAAAGTACCTGGCAAAGTCTTTGCCGAGTATTTTACCCGATGTATCTCGCATACGAAGATTCTTTGCCAGGTGTTTTTACCAAGTACTAGGTGAAGATTCTTTACCGTGTATATAATTGTGGCACCCGGTAAACAAAAGTGTAGTGACGTTAGCCCACCTGTTAACGGCACAATTCAGTTGTCTAGTATAAAACATATACACACGGCGAATGCTCCAAGCACGAGCTGCTGACACGTCGTCACCACTTTGCCGGGTACCGGAACAAAAGCACACGGTACATAGACAACATCTTTGCCGAGTGTAAAAGAAAAGACACACGGCAAAGAGCAGAAGACCATGCGATGCATCTACCCCCTTTGCTCGGGATAATAATCCATGCGGCACAGAAATTTGCAGAGTGTAATGTGAAGACACTCGGTATATACGTATTCACCGTGTATGCCTTCAATGTCGGGTGCAGTTTTTTGATTGTATCGTATATAAAATTTTTAGTGAGTGTTTGTAATCGGCAGCATTTTATTTGTCGTGACCTTTTCTTGTTACCCGGCAAAGGTTCTATGTGTCGGTGCCCGATATTTGGCACCCGGTAAAGAATACTATACTAGGTAAATATCCGTTTTTGGGTAAAGATCCATCGGAACCAGAAAATCACTTTATGGTAGAAAACAGCTTCCTCACTATATCTCACACAAAAATTGTGGCATTTCACTCTGTTGTCCCATAATATGTATTATTGAATTACAGTTGACATGGGAATATATCCCATGGTTCCTATTCTTAGCGTGTTTTTCTAGTTGCTATGCATAAGATCACAACAAAGTTCAAAAAAAAATATAGTTAAACTATGACAAACATTAAATACAAAATTCACCAACCGTGCAAAAATGTTCAAGTGGAAATATCATCACAGCTCAGGAAGCAAAAGGTAACAAACTGGAATGTTGTGACATTAATGCATTGTGTACCATATCGGTGTCAATGTTTTTCAGAGTAGATTTTGGGTCTGCAATTATGGTGTCTTCATTCTTGTAAGGCAATTTGCAAGGAAGTCAACAGGAGATGAGAGAAAGGAGTGATGCTTAAACTTGATATCTCTCGTGGGGTTTCGTTTTCGCAATTCTCAAACAGATGGGCTTTCCTGAAGAATGGCTTAATTTGATTGCGATCACGCTAAGGACAACAAGCACGCGCGCGACGCAGTCAACAAATTTGGCACGCGCGCAGACTATGGCAATAAGATCCACTGTCCCAGTTCCTGTTCGTGCCAGCAATGGTGGTTGTCCTGCTGCTGATCTTTAGTGCCGCGCAGGAGGACGCGATGTTGCCGATCGGCAATTGCTCGCTGGCGCAGGGCGTCTCAGCCTATGCAGACGATGGGGTACTGTTCGATTCGTGGCTTGGCATTTTCAAGAGCGACCCTAGTAACATTTTTTCTGGCTTGGTCCTTGCTTTGTGGATGAAGTTTTGCACTCCGAGTTCCAACACCTCGTCAGGAGGGTCCAAATTAAGGATAGTTTATGTAAGAGGGAGTCACTACATAATCGACGTAGTTCTCAGAAACAGTGCGGACAAAAAGTTGGATGTGATGAAAGATCACAAATAAGAATAAATAGTGTCTCGAAAAGTCGGAAGGGAGAAACAAAAAATGGATGCAGCTCTATATATAGGCATGTGGGTGACATGGGGGGGGGGGGGGGGGGGGGTGGTGCACTGAATACTACGAGTAGCTAGTACTAATTAATATTTATTTGAGGAGGCACGCGCGGCTATAACCTAGGCAGGACGTGGTTGTATACATTTGCTTTTTTATTTTTGATGTTCGACATGTTATCCACGAGCAAGAATTATACTTCAAAATTTTCCCACACAATATTTTTCGACATAATTGGACGTAAGGGAGCACAAACTTGTTTCGAAACTTTTTATTATTGAATAATTGTGTATAACTTTAGAAAAAACGTCTGCGTAGTATAACTTTAGAAGAAACTATTGCATGTGTGCATCTCACAATACATAGTTGTGAGATAAGATCTTCCATTATCCAAATAACACAAGTACACTTATACTCTCTCCGTGCATAAAAAGATGTCTGAA
This sequence comes from Poa annua, assembly GCA_026929855.1. Taxonomy (NCBI): domain Eukaryota; kingdom Viridiplantae; phylum Streptophyta; class Magnoliopsida; order Poales; family Poaceae; genus Poa; species Poa annua. Next base: position 17,144,438 of record CM049427.1, read on the forward strand.
CTTTACATAAATCTACATGTATGTAGACATGTTTTAGCGTGTAGATATATCTAAATTTAGACAAACTTGAAACATCCTCTTGTGAACGGAGAAAGTATTTGTTTGCTAGCCTTCATTGCGTGCCATTATTGGCAGCGACACAAAATGTTATCCTCGCCACTTCGCTGGGATTTAGTTTTGCGGCAGAAAAAATCGGAGTCTTTGGTTAGAGAAATAAGGGCCAGAAGTAGACGCCCAGGTTGAAGCACTATTCCTTTCTGTTGGGCGCTAGGGTTAATTTCTTTTCTTTACCCGCTCTAAGCGTCTCAACAAGCACTCACCCTTTTACATGGACTTTTTTACAGGTAAAAGTGGTCTATTTATTAATCAATATGTAGCAAGTCTTGGTGGAAAATCAGAGACAAAACCTTCGGTCCCGAGCCAAGTCAGACATCTGTGTGCATAACCCTGTTCGCAAGTAGTACAATGATATGCTCTCGGTAGAGGAAGTTGTACTCTCGGAGTTGCAACCGCTTCTATGGAGGGTACATAGCACCTCCTTGGACTACTCAACCCAAAGATCAATGTAGTTTTCAACAGGAAATATATTTTCCATAAATCTTTACCACCTGCTTGCTAAAGAGCTCATGTTATCTCTGATTTCCACCAGATACCACTCATTCCAAAATGAAGAACTTGTACAGACTCAACTCGCAAGGAATGTAGACTTCATCGACTAGCCCGATTTGACTCGAAGCTTAACATCAATGCGGACAAAAAGAAGTTGGATGTGATGGAAGACCACAACCGAGAAGTAGTGGCTCAATCGTATGTTATGTCGGCGGACTACTAGTCTACCTACATGCACTTTCGTATGGATAGGTCCATGTATGTTCTCTCGGCGTCTTACTAGTGGATATTTATAATTATTGTAAAATCGATGTGAAAGCGAGAATTACAAAGGTATGCAGCTCTATATTAGACTAGCAGGCATGCACCTTGTGGTGAGATACACTCATGCGCTACGCCACTACTGAGGTCCGGTCGAACCCACGTTGACCCACCAGGGTCACAAGACACCCGCTAGCTTTCCGTCGTACCTTACGTATATAGCTCATATACAGGTCGTGACGCCCCTAAAAAAAAATTGTTGCACACCCTAAAGCTGCCTCCCTACCATTTTTTAGTGTAAGCTGCCTGCATACCTTTTTTTTTAGGATACACTGCCATCATACCTGCTAGTACCAGCAGGGTCAGCGAGCAACACAGCAGCCCATTAGAGATATTATAACTGAGTCAAAGTCGAGCTTTCTCGGGCCATTTTACTTTTCGACTGTTGGATTAGTCTCAGCTCACAATCCTGGTCATTCGATTTCTTTGTGCAGGCTAAATGGGCCAAATGTCCCTGAGGGACGCTGCTCTGGGCATCAAATTGAACCATTGTGGTTAATTGGACTCCTAATATCCACCGAAACCCATGTACTAGAGGACCCCCATATCTACAGTAATCCTGGCCATTCGATTTGTTTGTGCAGACTAAATGGGCCAAATGTCACTGAGGGACGTTGCTCTGGGCATCAAATTGAACCATTGTGGTTAATTGGACTCCTAATATCCACCGAAGATCATGTACTAGAGGACCCCCATATTCACAGTAAACCCACCGAACAAGCGAGTCCATCTTCCTGGGAGAGCAAGCGGCGGCGGCATGAGAAATACGATTCATTCTTCGCCGAAGCACGCCAAATTAATCTACCGTTACTATAACGAAATAGTGGCGGTGGAATTGCACCACTCAAAACCAACATTCATCCCCTTCCCTCTTCAAGGCGTACTTAATTGCCCAACCTGAATCGATTGTTACTTGCGAGAGAGAAGGTAGAAGAGGATCGTGAGATATGTGATGCGGCAGGGTATGAGAGGAATCGGGCAACTTGGCGACGGCTGCATGGCCAAGCCAACGCGGCAGGGCGTCCGAATTGATGCGCGGAAGTGGTGCCTCCCCTATGCCATCCGGTCAGAAGGCCACGACCTGTCATCTGCTCCTTCCCTGCATCTTTGGTTCACTGTACTGCTTCCTCCTTCATGCAGGTTCCGTTTTTACAGGTTTCATTAGATGGAACGATTGAAAATAAACATCCACTTGGTGTTTTTTTGTATGTTCCGTTAGATGGAACAACCAGAAACAAATACAAATTCCCAAAGCAGCTGAACTGGGTGGAAAGGTAATACAGTATGTGTTTTCTTACATATCCTGACATGAAACTTGCCACCATCTCCAGATTTTTAGTGCAATAGGATGTTAAAAAGCAATATATGTAGCAAAGCTGGCTATCAAGAATCAGTAGAAAACGAATAAAAGAAACGGCAGAGTTTTTAATTACTACAATACTGCTATGATTTTCTCAGGAACATAAATGACACATGACACATGATAACTCCATTATAATGATTTGCTCATCTGAACATTTCGGTGACTGAATCAGCGACCGAATCTTGAGGTAAACCAAGCCATATTTGATTACTGTAATTTTCTACATTTTTCCTAAAATTACATGATAGCCAGTTGATTATGAGGAAGTTTTCCATCATTTACTTCCTGCTATGTTGAGCAACACCATGATTTTAATATATTCCACACTTTTAGAACTTCATTGTTCTTCAAGGAAAAAGTGAGTCATAGAGAGTTTTACCTATTGTCATCAGGTTTGGTTGCATTTGTCGCCTTTGAATACTACTACTTAAGTTACAACTCGAAAAATTCATTAGCTTTTACAAATTCTTAAAAAAAAAAAAAATTATAAATCTATATTCATAATGGTCGGACGCAGCAATGTGCGCCTACATGATCTAGTCTAATTAGCAAGAGCGCGAGACGGGCCATCTACTTAGTGGTAAACGCGAAAATAGGCTGATCGATCAGCTCCAGTCAACCCGTTCGTCTGGCTTTCTCCGGCAAACTTTGAAACTCCGAACTCGGCACCCGTAATGGCGACTTCACGATTCGCCGGCCGCATAGATCGTAGGATCGTCGGGCAAGTGGACAACAAAAGGTACGGCATATTCTAGTCCGTAATCCCTCTGAATGAATTGCTTTGTTTTGTCTAATCCTTTTGAACTGCCGTACTAGGGGTTGAGATTGGGAATTGGACTCTTGGAGACTTGGACAGAACGATTACATCAATCATTGTTGTAATTTGTTTTTGGTTATTTCTTAATTTTCAGATAGAACATTGGGAATTATAGTTAACACATTGAGAATATATCCCATGGGCCATGGCTCCTCTTCTTAGTGAGTTTTTGTAATTGCTACCCATAAGACGGCAACAAATATCCAAAAAATAAAATTAAAAATGACAAACATTCATACAAGATTCACCAATCGTGCCAAAAATTTAAGTCAAAATATCACCACAGCTCAGGAAGCAAATGGTGACAAATTCGATGTACTAATTGAAACAATGTCTTGTCATTCTGTTTCATTTTTAAAAATAGGATGTGTCTGTATAATTTTTCGCTATGCTGTAGCGATGAGGCCTATCGCCTGCCTAGTACGATCTTAGGCCACGCGATGGACAAATAAGCACGGCCTTTAGGTGAAAAAAGAATTGGTTACCTCTGCCTTCTTCGGCCATTGTCGCTGGGAGCATGCAGCAATGCTGTAGAAATAATAATAGAACAGGATCGAAGACATGTGCTACATCCTGAACTCCTTTGACGCCGTTGGGTATAGGCCCCTGTGTGATGCACTACATTTACAGATTATGGTTGACGCGCTGTGACAGATGCATCAGCGCAAAGGAACGCATAGGTTGGTAAGGGTGTGCGTCATGTTTGTCTTCCAGATTCCACTCATTCCAAAGGGTAAGGTTACCTAAGATATTAAGGACGCCGAGGCCTTAGAAACAAGGGAGGCCTCGTTAACTTGTAGGAAGTCGGTCACTTGATCTATTATGATTCTTCTCCATCATGTTTATTTTCTCTCATTGAGATATGGTAGCTAGGAGAGAGAAAAAAGAGAACTGAACAAGAAGTGGCTCGGGCAAGCAGAGCAAAATTCCATATATAAGAGACCAAGGAATACAAACGTGCTTATCTGTCACGACGTAGAGCTGACACATGAGAAGTTTAGTGTCACATGACTACCCATGAGCACGAGAGTGGCTATTGATTGTCGCTCTACCTGCCTCACTGCCTGGATGGTGGAAGTCTGTGATACACATCCGTGTTGCATGCGTAACACAGATGTGCGTGTTATTTGCCTCTGGGCTGAGCGTCTCCACGGCTGCTCGGGGGGGGGGGGGGGGGGCACCATATATGTACAAGGTGTATATATGTATTACGGCTAGCTAGCAATTGGGCCTTAGGGCTGGCCTCTGACAATACGTGATCGACATGGAGTCGGCCGGCCAGGGAGTTGCTCCATATAACTGCGTCTCGCTAATCACGATCCTGATTTCCTGCTCGTCTCTCGCGTGAGCAAGAAGTTGCAGTCACCATCCATGTGCCTTGAGTATACAATACAAAATGTTGAAGGTGTACGTACTTACTTTCACACCTACATAAATGAAGGGTTTGCTTCTAGTTTGAATTCTGCGAAGGAAATTGCATCTGGATTGGGTGTAGAGCCATCATTTCCTATAAAGCGTTGTGCTACTAGGACAAGGCAATTTGATGAAACTGATTGTGAGGAAGCAATATTGCAAGCCGAGGAGGGTTTTAAAGTTAACTATTTTTTGGTTATGGTTGATATGGCAATTACATCATTGACAACTAGATTTGAGGAACTCCAGACATTCAGAAGTATATTTGGATTTTTAATAAGTTCAACTTATTTAAAGTCAATGGACGGTTCTCAAATTAAAGACAATTGCACTACATTTGCAAATAAATTCTCTCTAGCCGGTAAATGTGATATCGAATTGGATGATCTAGTTTCTGAGTTAAGTCTTATGCAGTTGACCTTGCCAGATAGAATAATGTCCGCTCTGAAGATTTTTCAGTTTTTGAGAGAAGCGGATTGTTATCCTAATATCTATATTACTTATCGGATCTTATTTATTATGCCGGTGACTGTCGCATCTGCAGAAAGAAGCTTTTCAAAGTTAAAATTATTAAAGAACTATTTGAGATCTATAATTTCACGGGAGAGGCTAAATGGTTTGGCAACTCTATGCATCGAGAAGAAGTTATTGGATGATATTGATATTGAATCCATCATTGGTGATTTTGCATCTAGAGATATCAGGAGAAATTTTTAGGGTGTGACAAAATTGTAATACTTTTCCATCATAATGAAATTTCGCCTTCGTGCGTCCGTGGTTTTTTCCCGTAACTGTTTTCCACGTAAAAATATGTGTCTCGCTTCTCTCAAAATAAATTACTTACATTAAGGGCACTAAATTCTAGTCTCGCCCCGGGCCACCGAATTCTCAGGACCGGCCCTGAGCGTCTCTATTGGTTGACAATTCGATACCCTTTGGATCTGGAGCGAGAGGGAAAGGACATTCTTCGGTGATGGAACCTGATGTTTCTGGAGTGGCCCATGGGTGGGTGGATGCGTCATATCCTTCTAATTCTCTAATCAGAATGTAATTGTCAAGCGGATTGTGATTAATGTAAAAGGGATCGGCTCGGTCGAAAAAATAAATACAATTTGTGATCTTGCACATTGTGAATAAAGTTTTCTGTATACCACAAGGAAAAATAATGTCACAATATTTGTGTGTGTAATGATTCTTGTAGAATGCTCTACTCTATTTGAAAATTGAACTGAGCAACGTTACTTGATTCCTTATACCACATTAGTTCAGAATTTATTACTGCACCTCTCTTCGAACTGTACGTGTGTAGCACGCGCTGCATATTCACATACATTTTCTCTGGGTCTTCAAATAAAAGGTAGCTCCCACACGGGCGGTTGTCGTGATTAATTGGAGGTCAAGAGAAGCAGGAGCAGGTAGACCCGATAGCCAAAACGTAACTCCCATGATATTAAACAAATATATTAACTAGAGGGGTTCTATCATGACCAAACATTACCAGATTATTATTACAATTAGTGACCTTGGACAAACTATGCAGAGAGGAATTTTTGCTCCGATCTCCACTGCTCCTGTCTAACAAAAAAAATCGAAATAATATTTGTAAGTTTCAAAAAAACCCAAAAAAAAATGTGTGGATACATATGCATGTTATATGTATAAATGTATAGTTTCAATCCATATGTCGATGGGAAGATCACACCGTTTTGGACGGGAAGAATACACCGTTTTGCATGGAATTATCTCTGAGCGTTGCGGAAAACATCATGTTCCTTTGCCGAAAGAGGCCCCTAGCCTTTCGCGCTAGATCGAAGAGTGTCGGACCATCAGCAACCACCTTGATAGAACACAAATCTTGTTCCACATACCACATATATGTCTCATGATGGCCTTACACATACAACATATACATTTATAATGGTGTTCCACCACTAGGCACGTGGACGATAATAAATGGCCTCTTATGTCGTTTGGTACTCGTATGACATTAATTTCAAGTGTTAGCTCAATCTGGAGACAGATAATTAAGCATGTTCAACTCCCTTTGTATATTCCTCCTTCTATATATGCAAATTTCCCTGCTAGCCCGATTCACGTATTGTTAAGTTTTTCCTTTACTCAGTCTATCATATCTCTATGAAAGATGAACATGTAGAAAAATAATCTTAATACATGGAGTAGCAAATTTCAATCCAATTAGTTAGCTAGGTCTTCTACTAAGACCTCCACCATGTCATACGTCCTTATTTATTTTTACGTTGCCTTCTCCTCTGGAATGAGTGGCATCGGAAACACATACAATTCCGATGCACTTAGGAGACTATAACATTCTCTGGATTGTTGCATCTATCACATGGGGTTAACCATATTTTGTACATTCAGTGCATCAGACAACATGCTATACCTGTCTTAGAGGTGCAAGATGTCTACACGGTGAGAAACTATAACTACGTAGTGAGATAGTTTGAGGAAAACACTTCTTGATGATCCTGAGCTCCAGTGCACCCGGTTTTAAAAAATCGAAAAGTTTATTTTTTTTCCATCTCAGGCATTTGTAGAAAAAATCATACAAGTACATAAACATGACTACTATGTAGTATGTACGACCAAAGTTTCAGAGTAAAATGAGCTCTTTTCCACCCTTTTCCAGATCCATGATTTTGTTATTTTTGTGTAGCCGAAAATACAACATATTATTGAGCGAAACTATACATTTATACATATAACATGCATATGTATCCACAAATGTTTTTGGGGGATTTTTGAAACTTAAAAATATTATTTCGATTTTTTTTGTTAGACAGGAGCTCGGAGCAAAAATTCCTCTCTGCATAGTTTGTCCAAGGTCACTAATTGTAATAATAATCTGGTAATGTTTGGTCATGATAGAACCCCTCTAGTTAATATATTTGTTTAACATCATGGGAGTTACGTTTTGGCTATCGGGTCTACCTGCACCTGCTTCTCTTGACCTCCAATTAATCACGACAACCGCCGGTGTGGGAGCTACTACCTTTTATTTGAAGACCGGGAGAAAATGCATGTGAATATGCAGCGCGTGCTACACATCGTACAGTTCGGAGAGAGGTGCAGTAATAAATTCTGAACTAATGTGGTATATAAGAATCAAGTAAACGTTGCTCAGTTGAATCAATGGCAAATTTGTTTACTTGCTTCCCCACCGTCGCACTACCCGAGCAACGTTTACTTGCTTCCCGCCGCCGCCGTGTAGATGGAGTCTCGAGGCTTCGATTCTAAAGGTCGGAAGTTCTCTCTTGTATCATACTAGAACAGAAGATGAAATTTGGTGCAAAAATATATTAAATAAATTCAAACAATGATAGGAGATTAAACAATATCTTAATTAATAGTTACTAAGACTAGTCACAATGTAGAGTAACATAGACTAGTAACATATACCTTTATATTAGGTAGTAACATAAGTGTGGTGTCATGTAAGGGCTTATTAATTAGGTTGTAGACACATATTGTTTTAAAATATGTGATGTTACGATAACATAGCTAGTTACTCTATTTGTCTCTCTCTTATTTAATTACATGTCACATCATCATTTTTGACTATGTGACACTTATATTACTCTCATGTTACTACTCATTATGACTAGTCTAATATAGCTTTATCATGCATGAATGTGACCGCCGGCGTAGGATGAATGGCGAAAGAGAAACAGGAGACGAGCAACAACGCCAAATGGCCTTGAGATCGGCATAGAGATCGGGGCGTCCGTCTGAGGCTCTGAGGGAATCTCGCAACAAGGTTCATGGACTCAGTGACTCACGTCGCAAGGGGCTTTATTTGTCATGCGCTGCTAGACTCGTGTTCTCTATTCCCTAACCCAATTCCTATGACACTCGGTGGAGAAATAAGCATGGCCTACGGGTGAAAAATAATTGGGACGTTGTCTCTGCCTATCTATGGCCCACTGTCACTGGGAGCAGCAATATTACGAAAACAATACGTACAAAACAGGATCGAAGACATGCACTACAACCTGAACTGACTAATCGGAGGCCCCAAATATTTGGGGGCCCTTTGTGGGAGCACAGGTCCCACACCTCCATTTGATGCCACTGGCTATTTCCTCTTGTCTGATGCACCACATGTACAGAACATGTTTACCCCATCTAACAGATGGAACATCGCAAATACATGCATAGATTCGTAGGAGTGTGCGTCATGTTTGTTTCCAGATTCCACTCATTCCGAAAGGGACGGCTACCTAAGAAATTAAGGACGCATGACACGGTCGATACCTTAGTAACAAGGTCTAATTAACTTGTTGGAAGTCGGTCACTTGGTCTATTAAGATTATTTTCCAACATGTTTTTTCTCTCATACAGATATGGTAGGCGAGCAAACGAAAAAACTGAAGAAGAAGTGATCCAGGCAAGCGGAGCAAAATTATACTGCATATATGAGACCAAGGAATAAAAAGGTAGATGATGAGGACCCTTATTTATCACATAGGTAGAGCCAACACATAAAGTTAATATCACATGATTACCCATGGCCATGAGCGGGTGAGTGGCTATTGATTCTTGTGCCATGTGCCCGGATGTTGGAAGTCTACAATACACATCTATGTTGATGTACATGAAGATGTGTGTATTCACGGGTGAACGTCTCTATCGGTTGACGATTATATACCCTTTCGATTCAGAGCGAGTGCGAAGGACATTTACTGATAGATCAAACGTGATGTTTCCGGAGTGTGTCGTGCCCACACAAGACCCACACAAGGGTGGATGCGTTGTAATGTAATTGTCAAACAGACTGTGATTAATTGAAAAGAGACCAGCTCGGTTGAAAAAATGAAAACAATATGTGATCTTGCCCATTGGGATAAAGTTTTCTCTATATCATCATGAAAATAATCCATAATATTGGTGTGTGTCCTGATTCTAGGGAGAATGCTCTGCTTTATTTTAAGATTGAATTGCGCAACGTTTACTTGATTCCGCCGTGCTAGTTCCGAATTTATAACTACACCTCTCTCTGAGGTCTTCAATACACGTTGTATCTTCACATACATATTCTCTAGGTCTTCAAATAAAAGGTAGGTCTCACACCGGTGGTTGGAGAAGCACGAACAGGTAGAACCGAGAGCTAAAACGCCACTCCGACAATCTTAAACAAATATATTCCCTCCATCCTAAAATAAGCATCTTATATTTGTCTAAATACAATCTCTAGACATATAACACATATAGATACATCCATATTTTAATAAAGGAAAACAATAACTCAATGGCACTTATTTTAAGGAGGGAGTATAAACCGGAGAGATTGCAGCACGTCCAAACATTGCCAGATTATTAATTACAAATAGTGACCTTGGACAAACTTCTCCACTTTAATTTGTAGCCAGAACTTCTCGAAGTGTACTTATCTTGCACCTCTAAGACGGGGGTCTTTTACGGTACGGACTGGTGTACAGCAGCCGTCCAACAGCCCAGATCCAACGGTAGATGTTCATCCATACTTGTCAACTCATTGAACAGTATTTTTCTACCGAAGGGTAAAATTGTAAACAAGAAAAACGTATTGCTTAACATAATTTTTAAATAGAACAGGGAGTTTTCGAAAGTTCTCCATCCGTCGGGTTAGCAGCGCCGATCCACACGCTGCACTGCACACACTCTTCTCAGGCAAGCGTCGGCGCATCCACCTTCGCGAGCGGCAGCCACGAAAGGAAAGCGACAACTACAGTACTCGACGAGCAGCGCGCTGGGATGGACGCAGTCCGTGTGGCAAGCGGAAGGTGGGCGAGGTCGTGGAGCAGATCAACGACGCGTGGTGGATGCGGTTCGTGCGGGCAACGGGAAGGCACGTGGCCTCGCGCTCACTGCCGCGGTGCGCTGCTGGCTCCAGGCGCGGGCGAGCTCGTGGAGAAGATCGGGGGCGGGGCGTCGGCCGGCGGGCGTGCGCCGGCGAGGCGGGGCCACGGCCGTGTGGAAGGGCGCGTAGAGGGTGTGTGCAAGGGCGACCGCGGGGCCGGGGCGATGACAATCTCGACGACGGCGGCGGCGCGCAGGGCTGACGACACGAAGGCTCGACCAAGCTCGCTCTATTTTCGGCACGGTTTATTCCGTTTCGTATGGGAAGGATAGCACAATTTTAAATAACCCCTAACATTAATAAGTTTCCTACACTAACCCAAAATATACTACTAGCCCACGGTACAAGTAAGTTGTACTGTAAAAGAGCCCCTAAGACGGGTATAGCTTGTTGTCTGATGCACTTATGGTTGACCCCATGTGACGGAGGCAAGAACCCACAGAATGTTGTAGTCTCGTATGGGCGTGGGACATACATGTCTTTCCGATGCCACTCATTCCAGAGGAGAAGGCAACCTAAAAAAGTAAGGTCATATGACATTGTGAGGTCTTAGTAACAAGACCTAGCTAAGTGTTGAAGTCGATCACTACATGTATTAAGATTTTTTTTACATGTTCATCTTTCATAGACATATGATAGGCTGAGTAAAGGAAAAAAAACTCGACAAGAAGTGAATCGGGCTAGCGGAGAAAATGCCATATATAAGAGAAGGAGGAACATAAAGGGAGTTGAAGATGCTTAATTACTGGTCCCAGATTGAGTCGTATGATTACCAAGCTACGCGAATGACAATTGATTGTCGCCCATGTCTCTGGTGGTGGACGATCGTTATAAATATATATGTTGTATGTATGTAAGACCACATAATAAGACATAAATATTGTATGTCAAACAAGATGTGCTCCCTATCTGTTGAGGTACAACGTTACGATGCTCTTTGATCTAGCATCAGAGGATAAGAGAACATTGCTGTTTCCAAAGTGGTATCGTGACCACCGGCTGCCTTCATATCCTTTGGCCTGGGTCTTTTTTATCAGAATGTAAGGTCGTACACTATGAATGTTCGATTTAAAGGAATTTTATTTAAAATTTAAACCAGCATATATTAGGTTGGTAGCCGTCTCATCAAAACCCTTTCAGTCCCCGTAAGTACCCTGCAAAGAGAAGATTCAAAGGAAAATGTTGTTAGAGTCAAACCAACAACAAATTGCTTACTATTTATTAAACCGTTTTTTTTCACATAGTGCATGGTCTAACTGACAAGTGGATTGCGATTAATGGAAAAGGGGCCAGGTCCGTTGAAAAAAAAACAAAAAGACTAGCGGATTCTGAGTCTCCACAGTTTTAATAAGTTTCTCTGTATCTTAACCAAAAGGACTCGACAATATTTTTGTGTGAGGTGATTTTAAGTGCTCCATTTTGCCAAATTATGCATTTTGAATTGAATCGAACATCTCGTACACGACAGCTATCCCTTGCCACGTAAAAGACCAAAAGAAAAGGTACTCCAAAATTTACACACACCCATCAGTCATCCGATACACATTCTGTCCCCTGCTCCCGCCCGAGCAACGTTTACTTGCTTCCCCGCCGCCGCCGCCGCCGGGGAGATGGACTCTCGAGGCTTCGATTCCGAAGGCCGGGAGTTCTCCAGCGCCACGGAGATGTGGGCGAAGGAGATCGGCGCGACCACGTCCGCCCCGGTCTCCGCCGAGGTCGCTCCGCCCGCCGCCGCCGTCGCTTCGAGCAACGGCGACGCCGGCGGCGAAGGCAAGCGCCATGAATGGTACTCCAAAGGAATCGCATACTGGCAGGTAAATCCTAACGGGCACGCGCTCACCCGGCCGGCCCCCTCCCTAAACCCTAAACCCCCAATCCGGATGTACATCCCTCAGCTGCAGATTTATCTTACTGGTTTGCTCGAATTGGTGCGTTTCAGGGAGTGGAGGCGTCCACCGAGGGCGTCCTGGGAGGGTACGGGTGCGTGAACGACGCCGACGTCAAGGGCAGCGACGCCTTCCTCCGGCCCCTCCTCGCCGAGCGATTCGGGGCTGCGAAACGCCATCTCGTCGGGCTTGGTGAGCTGACCTCTGCACGGGGCATTTTGCTAGCGCTAGTATCTTTTTCTACTGCATACTGTTGGGGTTATGGAATCTCTTGACCGCTCTCTGTGGTCTAATCGAGCACTTATAGTTGCAAATCTCTGAAATTACCGCAGATTGTGGCTCGGGCATCGGACGGGTTACAAAGAATTTACTTCTTAGGCATTTCAACGAGGTATATTCTGTGACTCTTCTCAGGTTTCACAAGTTCTGAGCTTGTGACATTAAAATTGAGCTTGAAAAGTCTGCCTTGCTTATCCATGCATAAGACCTACAGTACTACTTACAAGTTTTGAGGTGGTAGCAAGACAAATGAGCTTGAGAGATGTGCCTTGCTTATCCATGCAAAATACCAATTTCGGATCAATGAAGATTTAACCTCACCCCATGCATCATCTGTTATCATACAAAAAGAATTATACTTTTGAGAACTAACAATTTTTTGGGAGGTTTCTGATGTTTAACAACCTGAGCTATGATATTCTTGTTTCGATTTTAATATCTACTCTGTATCATTTAGTTTTCTTTGCGCCTCTTTTGTAAACTGGAGGTTGGTTTTCAGGTTGATCTCGTGGAGCCAGTGTCGCATTTTTTAGAGGCGGCACGGGAAAATCTTACTGGTTGTATGGACGTAGGACAAGATACACATAAGGCTGCTAACTTTTATTGTATACCTCTTCAGGTTGGTTAGCATGTGTAGATTTATTTGTGTTACTGTTATACTCTTCACTAATTTCTAGCCGCTTCTTTTCACATGGTAAAGTTCAATTCTTACTTCAGGACTTCACTCCTGAGGAAGGAAGATATGATGTGATATGGATCCAATGGTGCATAGGGCAACTTACTGATGATGATTTTGTTTCATTTTTTAACCGCGCTAAGGTGATTCGGATAAACTAACTTATATTTTGTTTTAATATTGTGCTGATTTACTTTTTGCATTATGCGGAAGTGTCAATCCGTTTTTACAAAGTGTAAATTTGTCATATTCAGTGCAGAAGCATGCTACGGTACTGTACGATTACTTTTAGCAAAAGGGAGCTCAGATTTCCCTGCTAAACAAATAATGAAAATAAGTTTTTTTGAATATGTTGAGATATAAGCATTCTGTAGTTTTAACAGTTACATGTCTAGTGATGCTGCTCCTACCTTTATAATCCTTATTATTGTATTGCAAGTTGGAACATACGCCTTATTGTAAGTCCCAGCTATGTCTGCCTATATAAACTCGATTATTTAAATTTTGTTTTACGTACGGCTTCATTCCTGTTCTTCAGTGACCATGTCTGTGCACCTTTTTTTAGAGGATGAGCCAAAATAACCGCCAATTTTCATTCACATGAAAACTGATAATACAATGTCATGCAACGATAAAGCATTACACCCCCAAGTTAGAAGAACTAATGTGTGACTTACTAATATGCTCATGGGTCTTCTAGTATCAATGCAATGTTAATTCAACACTGATACTGTTGCTTCCAGGTTGGGCTCAAACCAGATGGTTTTTTTGTTCTGAAAGAGAACATTGCAAGAAATGGTAAGCTCAGTATATCAGTGGAACTGTATAAAAGCCCAAATAGTATACTTATTAGGTTTTTAAGTATAGTACTTTATGTTGTCAGGATTTGTTTTAGACAAGGAGGATAACAGTGTCACTAGATCTGATCCATATTTTAGGGAGCTATTTCAAAAGTGTGGACTGTATATCCACAATATTAAGGTATGTACAGTATCTCACAAGATTACAGAAGTCCCAAATGCTCAACTTCACCTTTACAAACCCCATCTAATCTTGCTGTTTGATAACAGAACCAAAAGGACCTGCCGGACGAATTATTTGCTGTCAAAATGTACGCATTGGTGACTAGTGAACCAAAAGTCCAAAAAAGTGGGAAGAGAAGGCGACCTAAAAATTCACCTCATGTGATCCGCTCTTGAAAATCCTCAGATTAATTGTTGTGTTGCCCAACATATTTGTGTGGCGATGTATTTTTATGAGTTTGGCTTCTGATGCCCACATTGTCTAGAATTATGTGCTTCTGATGCCCCAAGCTCCAAAATTTCAGTTTGGCTTTTGCTCTGCGCACTTTTGATGCCCACATTGTCTAGAATTATGTGCTTCTGATGCCCACAATGTCCAGAATTATTTTGAATGAGATGGCTAACTGCAGGTCATTACTGTATTGTTGTGTTTCTATACACATAAGATATTTCCTTATGTGCTTAAAACCTTCCGCATATGTACTTATGTTCTAAATTATAAGATGTTTTAGATACTTCAGTATAGACTAAATACAGATAGAAATGAGTGAACCCACACATTTAGCTAGCTGTTTTGCATAGCTCAGCTAGTGGAGAGATAATATCAACCTCCAACTTTTCTGCCTTTGTGTATATGCTTAGAGGTCATTTAACAAATATGAAGATAGCTGGAGACCATTGTCACATGGGTCACAACAAGCCTAGATTATCGGATTCTTATCATGAATGAGCTCATTTTATCATGTCCAATCGACCAGCCAAAGACCAGGGAAGTTGAGGAGACATGGGGAGAACCCCAATTGTAGCTAACACTATTCTGCGGAATCAGCTACTATAGAGAATCTAGTTGACAACAAGCTTGTTGCTACAGCTACAAAAGACAATGTCAAGAAGAAACACTCATGTCTGGTGCTGTAACCGACCGCAGCATGTCCTCTCTTCCCGACACCACTTGTTCCCAAGGGGGAGTTACTGAACAAGATGTGATTCTTTTCTAAATGTTCTTCTCTCATAGAGATATATGGTAGGCCGAGTAAGGAAAAAACTGAACGAGAAGTGATTCAGGGGAGGAGAGCAAAAATCCATATATCGACGAAGGAATACATAGGGAGATGATGAGACTTACTCTGTATTTGTCACGAGATGGAGCTGACGGTGAATATAATGTCACATGATTACCAAATGGTGGGTGCGAGCGGCAATTGATTGTTGACCATGTACCTTGTGGAGGAAGATCACTATACCCGTATGTGTCATTCTCGGGTAAAAAGGAGTACATGTATGTGTAAGAAGTGTGAGTTTGTGATCTTGCATACCCTGAATCCTGAAGGGCACCTGCAGAAAACGAACATACTTATCAAATATACTCGTTTTGCTCCTGCTCCCGCCCGAACAAAGTTTACTTGTTGCGGAAAGCAAACATAGCATCAAATATATATACTACTAGAGATACTGCATCCAACTGCGATGAGGAAGTGATGCTGAAGATTAGGTGGGGTTAGATGCCGTGAAATGCTGATTACAGCTTCACTATGGAAGTTACACACAGCATTCATCATAAACATGACCAGGACACTCAAGAGGCGATTACAGGACCTAGAAGCTACAACCATACAACACAAACACAAGCCTTTACACCACTTGTTTGATCTCTGAACTCAATTCTGGATGCACGCCCGGTCCTCAAAACCCGGGGCGAAAATGGAATTAGGAACCCCTCAATAAAATTGTTAAAATTAATAAACATATGGAAAAAGAGTTATCAAAAAAAATCCTCATGATTAGAAAATCCAATGTAGAAGCTAGATCAAGTACGTTCGCATGATTACTAACCATGGTATAATCTACGTGGATGACAATAATGTATTTTTTAGGACCCTCGTTTCCTGGATTAACAGTAGTGTGTCATCCAAAAGAATTATGATCAACTCGTCTGGATTTCTCAACCGTCTGTATTACTCTTCAAAAAATTGTCAAGCGATTCCCTCTATGGTTCTATCATTAGCTATCACTTCCAAAGAGTGATCTACAAGAACATAAATGAGCGAGCATATGAACATATGGTGTCCGAAAAAACAATGCTAATAAACTGCTACAAGCACGCTTCACAAAGATGAGAAACGATTAAGACTAGATCTTTGTCTGAACAAGATCTAGTAGGTACACTTGACTTCCTTGTCTGAATATGTGTGTGTTTGTGTATGCTTCCATAACATCTAAAGTTATATCTTCTCAAATGGGTCCAAAAGTCACACGGTCACACCAACCCTACCCCTACAAACATCCGGCTCCATAAATGCTTAGAAACATATTGCGAGCTACAGCCTCGCGTCTATATATATGTACTCCATAAAATATTATTTCTCATGATTACATCTTGTGTATCCAGTGACGGAAACAAAAACATGCTAACCTTCAGAAAAGATACCAAGAAATAGCGGGTACAATATAGCGATGTTATGAAGGACGATACTGAAAACTATTGCAATAAGGAAATTTACTACAAGTGTTCTAGGAATGCAAGACATAAAGGAAATAGAAGCAACTTTAGGAATGGAAGACATTGGGATTGCTTCTCTAAGGCCTTCCATAATGTTGTTGGTGCCCAAAACTTGTAAATGTCAGGTGATGCCTTGGGAAATTTTTATGGCACCAATCTCACAACGTAATGGATCATATAACCAGAAGCGGGACCCATGTATGGAAAGAATACCAGCTCAAATACATGCGAACCGGAACAGGAAAGGAGACAAAGAACTGTTTTTTATTGTCTTGGCAAATTTGGCACCGGAGCAAGGTAAGTGCTCCAATGCCTTGAAAACTTTTTCGGCACCGGACACTGAAGGCCAGTTGTGTGTATGGTAACTATGAGAAATACTTTAAAAGATTTTATTTTGAAATGTTACTACTGAAACGGGTGAAGTATTTAACACTTTGCCTAACAAAGGGCAAAATGGAAATCCAATAACGTATTCCAAAATTATACACCACTTCTGTCAAATTTCTATTCACGAGCAATTTGTAAACCAATATGTAATCATATATGTGCATTTGTGCCCTGTTCGATATGATAAAATGTTCAGGTGCCCTGTTCGACATGAAATCATGACGGAACACACAAAGATGTACGGAGTTCACACAAGATGTAGCTGAGATAATTGACGCCTTATTCTGATAACCGCTCAACATGATGAAAGCTCATCGAAGAGAAGCCCATTGCCGTACGATCCAGGAGAAGAGTTGATGATCTGCACAAGGGGCGGGTAATCAGGGCATCTCCACTCGTTGAAACCCCCCAGGAGCATTTGCCGGATGAAAAAAGGGGGCAGATAACCAGGGCATCTCCACTAGTTGAAATCCCGCAGAGCATTCTTTAAGTTGAAAATCTCAGAAATGTACTCCTCATCGCACGCTAGGCAGACAAGTATACGGCACGGGGCAATGCTGATGCTTCAGCAAATGCAGGCGCCAAACTTCCAGAAATGGGCTCGTTACAGCACTCACCGGTGTGGTTCTGAGCAACAACGTCTCCCATTTTGCACTTCTCAAAGAAGATTATTGCATCAGTTCAAAGAAAAAAGATCGCTGCAACTATTCCTCCATCCAAAATATTTAGGGACAGGAATTATTTAACGAGGACAGTTCACGACAGCGGCTATCACTACCAGATACGTAGTGGTCTACAACTACAGTCTGCGTTAGTGAGCATACGAATATAAGACAATCCACAAGAAAACGATGCCAAAATACTGCGACATACAGTCTTCACAGAGACAAGAAACTACTACCAATACTTTTTTTGCTGATGAAGCGAACGACTAACAATATTTGTGAGAACTTACAGGTGACTCACTAGCTCAAGGAGAGCACTCAACAAGTTCAGGCAATCAGCTATCAGCCCCAAGGACGCAAAACAAAACAGAATGCAATGCACTACTAACGTGGCAAATTGCAAAACGAAGCACGATCGCAAACCTCAAATTCATCCAAGCCACAGGAAGCACACATCGCATAAACTCTCACTGGGACACGGCCTGGACAGACCTGAAAGAGATATATAGATAACTGGAGCTCAGCGCTACTCCGCCACGCCTTCCTCTTCCTCCTCGTCGTACTCCTCCTCCTCGGCTGTCGCGTCCTGGTACTGCTGGTACTCAGCGACCAGATCGTTCATGTTGCTCTCGGCCTCAGTGAACTCCATCTCGTCCATGCCCTCACCTGTGTACCAGTGCAAGAAAGCCTTCCTCCTGAACATGGCCGTGAACTGCTCGCTGACCCTGCGGAACATCTCCTGGATGGAGGTGGAGTTCCCGACAAAGGTGCCCGCCATCTTCAGACCCCTGGGTGGCATGTCACACACGCTGGACTTGACGTTGTTGGGGATCCACTCCACAAAGTACGACGAGTTCTTGTTCTGGACATTGAGCATCTGCTCGTCCACTTCCTTGGTGCTCATCTTCCCTCGGAAACAGGCAGAGGCGGTGAGGTAGCGCCCGTGGCGGGGGTCAGCGGCACACATCATGTTCTTGGCATCCCACATTTGCTGAGTTAGCTCAGGAACAGTTAGAGCACGATACATCTGTGATCCACGTGATGTCAGCGGTGCAAAGCCGACCATGAAGAAGTGGAGACGTGGGAATGGAATGAGATTCACAGCAAGCTTGCGAAGATCAGAGTTGAGTTGTCCAGGGAACCTCAGGCAGCACGTAACACCGCTCATGGTAGCAGAGATAAGATGGTTCAGGTCACCAACTGCATTGTCAGAACCAAGTTATCAGCGCACAGTTTTAATGAAACAGAAATAAACTTCTGCAGTCGGAATTTCAGTGGGTAGAACAAAAATGTAGAGACCAAAGGTAGCTTAACAACTTACAGGAAGGGGTGGCAAGCTTTAGTGTGCGGAAGCATATGTCATATAGCGCCTCATTGTCAAGCACCATGCACTCATCAGCATTCTCAACAAGTTGGTGAACAGAAAGTGTAGCATTGTATGGCTCCACGACGGTATCTGAGACCTTTGGTGATGGGAAGACAGAGAAAGTCAACATCATTCTATCAGGGTACTCCTCCCTAATCTTGGAAATAAGAAGGGTGCCCATGCCAGATCCAGTGCCTCCTCCCAAAGAATGGCAAACTTGGAATCCTGTAAGTAAAGTAAATAAAGCGATACTATTATCCACAGAGCAAATGGCAATGCAGATGCAAAACAGAATAATGAACTGAACTGCAGCAGAGTTCACAGGATGCAGCAACACCCAAGGAAACAAACAGATAGTAGCAGTTTAGAAATATCACCATGTGCTTTAGGAAATAAGTGTGCGCGAGGAGAAAACAAGTTGAAAGAGGCATGCTACAAAAACACGTATGCCCAAAGCAATAAAGTTTAGGACTTATTTATTCATCAGGAAGATAAGGACACCAGTTTATTTATATCTAATGTTGACCAAATAAATAATCCAGCCCAGCTATGACACAGTTTTTAATTTAGCTTTCTAACAGGGCATAGTGGAACCCCCATGCAAGCAAATCCAACACTGTCAACTTCAATAAAATATTAAGTCCTGCCGACAATCCTATTGGTGAAGCAAGTTATTTAGGTGTTTGTTTATCCAGAAAAGCATGCAATAATCAGACCATCTCATTGCAGTAACATGATCCCTTCATGTTCCATGGCTATACGGCCAGCATGCTAATCACAAACATACCACATAGTATAACAGCGACCACATAGTATATGCTACGAGGTACCACTCTGAATTTGTCAAAAGAATACCATTCTGAAGATCCAATTATCGTGCTGTATAGCAAATCACTGATCAACAGCGCGCTGCAATTGAAACAAATTAATGCAGATATCGCAGCAAATATGTCCTCTAGCAACGCGAAACAGCAACTCGCATAAATGCCAAATAAATGTCTATAGCAATATCGACCAACCCCGTATATGGACCGGATCTAATAACTCCTCGATGAACGGTTCAGCCCGGATCTAACGCGAACCCATCAATCCCTAGCAGAAATGCCTCCTCGAGGCGAGGCGGTAAAAAAAAAATGTGGGCATACCCTGGAGGCAGTCGCAGTTCTCGGCCTCCTTGCGCACGACGTCCATGACGGAGTCGATGAGCTCTGCGCCCTCGGTGTAGTGTCCCTTGGCCCAGTTGTTCCCGGCGCCGGACTGGCCGAAGACGAAGTTGTCGGGGCGGAAGATCTGGCCGAAGGGCCCGGACCGCACCGAGTCCATGGTGCCCGGCTCGAGGTCCATGAGCACGGCGCGCGGCACGAACCGCCCTCCGCTGGCCTCGTTGTAGTAGACGTTGATCCGCTCGAGCTGCAGGTCCGAGTCCCCCGCGTAGCGGCCCGTGGCGTCGATGCCGTGCTCGTCGCAGATCACCTCCCAGAACTTGGCCCCGATCTGGTTCCCGCACTGCCCGCCCTGGATGTGCAGGATCTCCCTCATCCTCGCTGGTGGTGGTGGCGGAGGAGGTGGTTGCGGCTGCCGGCGGTGGGGGAGGGAGGAGATCGCGGGTGGGTTGGGGAATTTGGAATTCGAAATGGAGGATTGGATTTTCCGGCGTCTTTATACCGGCTCGCCCGACCGCTCGGCTCGGGCGCCGGTGGTTGGGAAGGCCGCGTGGGCCGGTGGGACCCGGTAGCAGTGAGACGTGGGCTTGACGGCTCTCGGTCGCTGCCACTGGCGGGGCCCATTTTTTGACAGGCTGGCGTAACAGAGCCTGTGGCCCAAAAGCCTAGGAGAGATAAGGATCGGCCACCGACGGGTGGGGTCCGCGTTCCAGTTCGCTGGGGGCTGGATCGGGTGTGGCGTAGCTGTCAGTGACGTGTCATCGGCGCTGGAGCCACCTGGCAGCGTCGGCTGGGGATTTTTGTGGATGGGGACGAACGATAGCTGGCGCTGGCACGGGGTAGGGTCGTTTCCGGTTAACCAGCGGGGAATCACGGCACGGAAATTGATTGGTTGGCCGAACATAAAATTTAGCTGAAGTACAATTGCTCCGACTTCCTTGTGCTTACAAAAATCGGCTTCGAGTGTGTAAATCATGATCAGCCAACTAAACATCTCGAACCGTACACCCACAAAATGGGAGTTGTACCCCAAATTTACCAGAGGTCAAATCTCATATTTGATTCTTTCGTTTCTCATTTAGTCGTAATATTTTTTACTGAGAGGGGACGTTTTCGTTGATAATCGTCTGTTGTGACTTTGTCAATCTCAAAATCTGATCCGTGAGCTCAGTTTTCTCGGAGGTGTTGGAGGGTGTGCGTGCGTACGTTTATAGGGGTGATGCATGCCCGCCAGCTCAAAAAAAATGGACTCTACGACACACCCCCCCCCCCCCCCACACACACACCTTGGCGTAGCCATTCCTACCATTAGGTCACTGACACATGTAGCCCACCTCACGTGGAACCCCACTGTGAGCCACCCAAAGTCACGAATGGCAGGATTAGGCACGTCAGAGGATACGAGTCCCCCCTACCTTCTTCGTACCGTTGAGGCTCAATGTTTGCCCTCAAAACGGTAAAAAAAGTTGTGGACCTTGTGGAGAAGAACGACTCATCCGATACCGTGAGTTAGAAGTTGTCAAGTGAGAAAATTGCACACAACACCAAGGTTTGGTGCAAAAGTTGCACATAACACAGAAATCAAACATCTTTTGCGGTTAGCCCCAGCTTTTGGTTTAATAAGTTGCATCTAGCTCAAAACATTGATTTAGACTCTTAACACGGTATCTGACATGTGGGCCCATGATTATTATACGGTATTTTTATATATCATATCATAATTATACGATTTATTATAAAATAGAGTCGACATGGTATCGTATATGTATATGTTTTATGGCCAGATTTCGTTCCTACAATGTACTGTCGTCACCGTGTCATCACATACCCCACATGTAAGCTAGTTAGTTTGGAGAACCCTGACATGTATATCTCTCCCTGTTTCAGCCTTTCCTTTTTAGAGGATGCAGCTACTGTATATCTTAGTACCTTGACACAAAAGTTTTAATATCCTTACACATTTTTCACGTCGGATTAAACATTTTACATAGGGGAAACATAAAAGTGTAAGACGAATACAACATACTGTTGAATGTGTCCGCGTACGTAATTACTATATAGGTAACGTTTTGTATATTTACAGTACTCCAAATTAATCGTATCAACCTACATTACGCGGTAACATAACTATAATTGTTTTGTTAAGTATTAGCCATAAATTTAAATCCAACAATCAAATTACATAGATGATATAGATTGTCGTATAATTATGAATTATGGTATGAAAATATGGTACTCCACATGTCATATACTATGTTAAGAGTCTAAATCAATGTTTTGGTCTAGATGCAACTTATTAAACCAAAAGCTGGGGTTAGCCAAGTGTTTGATTTTTGTGTTTTGTGCAACTTTTGCACCAGAGGTTAATGTTGTGTGTAATTTTCTCTTGTTAATTAGACCTGACACTCACACGGGGTAGTGACGTTCCAGATAACCGCTGGGAATCACGGCCATGAGATTGATTGGTTGGCCAAACACAAAATTTAGCTGAAGTACACCTACCGCCATTTCTTTGTGGTGTGAAAAATCAACTTGGAGCATGTGACAAAGATCAAGAACTAGCTAAGTTCCAACTACAATCCTAAACGCAAGTGCACCTCCTGGATAAGCTAATAGCTGGTGTGGTACGATATTGTGGAGCGGACAGCGACGCTCCACTAGCAATCCAATCAGTGTACTGGAACGGCTGTGGCTGTTGCGGAGAGGAGCCACCAATGTATTGATGATGATCGGGTTTGGATGTCAGAGCATGTAGCTGTTGCTTCGGGGAAACGACAGAGACCAGTCACCAGCAACAACCACACACGCGCACCCACAGCGTCCGTATGCTTCTCGCTTTCAGCAACGCGTGCTTGGTCCCGATCGGGAAACAAAAGTAGGCAACCACACCAAGAGATCTGCAACTGCAACCCAAACGGCTGAAATCACAAGCTAGCCATTCTGCCACCAAATAAAAGCACTGAATCACAAGTTCAGGCAGTTCTCTCTCTGAGAGTAGCAAACGGAAAGAGCACTGCTTTATTGTTTCCCGTTGTAATGGTACACGCAAAATGATGCCCAATGTTTCAACCACTGTGGTGGTAGATTGATGCCATGTTGCAACCATTGCAAACCGACACGACCAATAGCTTAACGAACCAGAAACACTATCAGAGTTTACGGTACCACCCAAAGTCAGTCAACATTCGATAGACCACGCCAGAGTTCTTGATTGAAGATGTAACTAGAATGGCTTCTTCTCGTACGACACCAGCCCATGGATACCTCCCTCGACTTGAGCAGCTCCTGTCCGCACCTGGCAAAGAAGGTTAGCAAAGACTGAATCAGTTCATATGTTACTTTGTCTATTTTTCCGTTGGGAGAGGTTCCAAAACAAGGAATGCAGCCTCTTGGTAGAGGCAGAATCTTATGTCAGTGTTTCAGTACTTTGAGAACTTCAAGGAAAATTTGATAAACTTTTGGCCCTACACAGTCACAAAGCAGTCAGGACACTTCTTATTCACTGTAACATGCAAGTACCATGAGGGCAATTTTAAGTGAACTGTGAAGTGTGATTTTGGTTCTTAATAGAACAGATGCTACCTATATTTGTGAAGAGAAGGACAGATAAGATCTAAATGGGACTGCCAAGACTTCTGATCCAAAACCTCTTGAAACAGTGAATATGCACATGGATGCTGTAACTGCTGACGATGACAGAATAAAGATACAATTTGTAGGGCAAGAGATTCATGCATAATCACGGGGATTAAATATGTTTAAAAGAAATATTGTCGAAGGGAAGCGAATACCACAAAACGGTATAAGCGAGCAAGACACACTCATCATAAGAAACAACAATCACCTTAAGCTAGATCCAGTGACAGATTTTTATACGACAGTTATCCATTCAGCAGGCACATACTAAAAATGTAGTATTATTCTATAGCTGAACAATTAAGCCAGCCAATACAAATTCTTTCAAATGCAGAATAACTTTGCTGTTGATCAGTGAGTTCACAACTATCAACAACAAGATCTATAGAACATAGCAATTCACAAATGAGTGGTCAATATTAATCATGAGGAAGGCACGATATCAATGCCCAATCCAACACGAAACGAAGAGATACTGGATGTAATGTTAGATAATACAGATTCCAAAATCGACTATTTATTCAGCTGCAGATACGAAAATATTATTTTGCTTTGAGAATTTTGCATACAAGTTATCTAAAAACATGAAATTATTCCATTATCTGGAAAACACGAAACGAAGAGATACTTGTACTTTTGTTAACAAAAACAAGGTAATTCTTAATTTTAGGTATTTCATATATTATGGATTACTCAAAATGAAAAAAAAGGGTGTAAGGAGTAAAACTGAATATACCTCTAATCTAAGAGTCTCCGATCGTAAAAGATCGTGGGCTGACTGCAAAGAGGATGCACCAAGATCTTGGAATCCTTGCTTAACAGCTTGCATAGTATACGGAATGAATCTCAGCACAGAACCCTTGTCAGCTACAGCTCCAACAACTCCTTGTGCAACTTTAAGCTTCAGAGTATCACCAAGGTACCTTGCATCACTTCCCTTAGTCATGGCTTCGAGTGAGCCCATGCCTCTATATTTTTTTACTCGATGGCCATCCTAGAAAAATATTCGGAAAGTTAACTATCAGCCAGAACCGAGGGAACTGCACACTTCAGTAATAAGATAAAACAAAAAAATAAACTCAAACTAACCAATACATTTAAATGCTCAATCAACTTATACACCAGCCCTTGATGACAGTCTGGTTAGACTCCATGGCATCTAGGTAGACTGAAGTACTGAACTATTATGTGGGCACTAACGGATCTTTTTCATTGCAGTGATTCATATTGAAACTCATATTTGCATATACATGGTGTGTAGTTTTCAGCAGAGGTATGAATATAGTATCAAATATAGGGATGTGTGGAGTTGTGCAGGCATCAGTACATGATATTCAAACTTGACCCTGTTGTCAGGCTATAATATAGCAATATATGCACCTTGTATTCATAGGCCCCTGGAGCTTCATGGCTGCCAGCCAAGAAACTACCCATCATAACAGTTGATGCTCCCAGTGACAAAGCCTTCACAATATGCCCAGAGAACGAAATTCCACCATCAGCTATAACTGGCACATTCTGGTCATTGGCATATGATGCAACCTTATACACTGCAGTGGCCTGTCAAACAAAAAAGCATCCAAAATAGTTCAGCAACTCTATATATTGTGCTGACATGACAGGCACCTGCAGCCAACTGAAACAAAACATACAAAATTACTTTCTATCATTTGCTAGCCAGACTACTAACCTACTCCCTCCGTTCTGAATTAATTGACTTAGATTTAGTGCAAGTTGCACTAAATCTAAGTCAATTAATTCAGAACGGAGGGAGTAGGTGGGAGCATATGAAGCAAGATACCATCCAAACCAAATTAAGTGCAGTTGTGAAAAATAAAAGAAAACAAGCATTGCAACACAAGTAATACAATATCTTACTCACGTTTCAAAAATGGGAAGAGTGGCTACAAAAAATCTAATGATTCATAAATACAATTCGCTTAAACTTATTAATATCCTCAAACTTAATATGAGTGTCAAAATTTTCAGACTCAACCCCTGAAAAGTGGCATAGTAAGGCTAACAAGATAATAAATTTGTTGATTCTTCCAATCAGATCAAGGCATCCAGATTCATTCCTCTACTGCTGCAAATGCAAATCAGGCATTGTTCTATATAGAACTTGCTATGTGAAATCTAGCAGATTAGAAAACTGATTTAGTGGCAGGAGTTTGCCCCCAATTCTTATGGCGTAATGAGTATTTATATACTTCAATCCTTGGGAAACCACTTTCAAGACCGCATACAGTCAGGCATCACAGGGAAAGCGCTACAAGATCAGCCACTTGCAAATTAATCGAAGTTAAACACCTTTGAGAACAATCAAAACTGGATTCCTGATATATGGATATGGCTTAGGTTTTGATATGTTAAGGATTTTTAGAAACTAGTCGGTATTCTTCCATCTTAGTTCTAAAATATGTTTAAAAGAAAATGGATGACTCTGTGTGTGACAAATAACATGTGCATGACAAGTTGGTGGTACTAATGGTAGAAGATCTAAGCTTATAGGCAAGATAAGCAACTAATTTTAGAGCAGAAAATCTGAAAAAACTAAACTAGGAAGGGAGCAGGAGTTTATGAGAAATATACCTGTCCTCTGCCCACAGCACAAACCTCCTGGGTAGTGCAAATTGAGCCAGAACCCATTCCAACACGCAGGCCATCCACTCCAGCAGTAATCAAATTCTGCGCCTGCGCAATTGTGACCACGTTGCCTCCAATCACATCCACCTCTGGATACATCTTCTTCGCATACTTTATCATATCAAGCTGATAGGTGGAGTTTCCCTGAGAGCTATCAATCACGATAGCGTTGGCCCCTGCCTTCACTAGCTGCTCTAGCCTCTGCTTGTCATCCTCGCGGGTTCCGATAGAGGCTGCGACTACAAACCTCCCGTCTGCTCCAAGTGATGGCTTGCCTAGCTTGGGATAGCTCCTGATGCGCTCAACGTCCTTGGAGGTGATGAGTTCGATCACCTCCCCCTCCTCGGACACGATAGGGGCATAGTCCAAACCCTCATCAGCGAGGAATGCTGCGGCCTGCTCAAAGTCGAAGGAGGATGAGGCTGAGCGCGGGGCCGGGCGCATGTACTCAGATACTGGAACAGGTGTGTGAGGCGAGGCGGCGTCTGCGGCGGCGACGACACCGACGAACCTGGAGAGTGAATCCCCGCCCTCGGTGACGAGCGCGTAATCGTGACCCGCGAAGTCGTTGAGCGATGGGGCGGACGCCAGGGAGAAGATTGGGACGGAGGACACGAACGGGAGGCGGCGGGACTTGGCGGAGCGGACGATGGAGGCCTGGATGTGGGGCTCGGTGTTGCAGTGGACGACGGCGACGGCGCCGAGGGAGGCCATGGCCACGGCCATGTAGGCCTCGGAGACGGTGTCCATCGGGGAGGCGACGCACGGGATGGAGAGGGGCACGCGGCGCGAGAGGCGGGTGGAGAGGTCGACGGCATCGGCGGCGAAGTCGATGAGGCCCGGGAGGAAGATGATGTCGTCGTAGGTGTACGAGACGCCCTGCCCGAAGAGGCGCGGCGCCGAGAAGCCGTCGGCGGCGAGGTCCCAGCCGCTCGCCGCCATCTGCGTTTAGGGTTTTACGGCGGCGCGGCGGCGGGGGTGGGAGGATGGATGGGATGGGAGGAGTGAAGTGGCGGCCTGCGTTTCCTTTAGATAGGGACCTCTGTTTGGCGGGTAGCCACTTTGCCAAAATGTTCTATGACACCTGGGTCCCATGTTGCCGGCATGTGGATCCTCTCTCCGGAGTACATTTGGGAGAATAGATTCTCTTCATGTGCATTAGTAATCATGTAAAAACAAAAGGGTATTTTCTACCATGTGTGATCCTCTTCTTTTTTTACCATGGAGTGAATTGCTTAATTCTTCATATATTCCCTCCGTTTAAAAATAAGTGTCTTAACTTTATCAAAAAGAAGATGTATCTAGAATAGATAATTCTTAGTTTCTAAGTTCACTTTGCTGAAATTTTGGCCTTAATTGCCTAGCCCATTTAACCCTTTCCATAATTCCTGAAAATCCTAGAGGCACATGTGGCCCATTCATACATGGCAAGAGGTGGGACAAATGTTTAGTCCCACATGGCTAGTTTAGAGAGTGTCACACCAGTTTATAAGGTGAGCTCCTCTAGCACTAGTACGAGCATGAGAATAAGAGAGAGCTCCACGCGCGCTCCTCCTCCGCCGCCCGCCTCGCCACGCCTCGTCACGACGCGCGCGCGCCGCGGGTTGCGGGAATCTCGCCACGCCTCGTCACGTGAATGGATAAATATGAAACGCTAGCACTAATGGGAGATTAATACGAAAACGGATGGCTGTCTCTTCAATTCGCCTCCTGGTTTTTCGTCTCATCTCCTGCATGTTCGCCTCCAACCTGTGTGCCTATATAATGGAGGTCGCTCCTCTAAGTTAGACACACCAAAACACAGCCACAACTCATGCGCCTGCCTCCTGGTTCTCGAGCACTGCGCCGCCGATCAAGTCTTCCTCATTCCGTTCCGCGGCGTGCACCGCGTGACGGGACAGTAGGCCCCGGAACCCCGTCTCTCGCGATCCTGTACGGGAGAGAGGCGATAAGGTTTTTGGGGAGCGTCTTCACGCGACTACTGGCTTCTTCCCCAACACGGACTCCGACGACTACTTCCCGGACGACGACTTCTTCCCCGACGTCGACGCCCTCTTCGACAACATGTCTGCCACCGCAAACGGATCTTCCTCCACTGGACCGTACGTCTTCCTATTCTGTCTAGTCGAGATCATCTTTCAGACTTTTTCTCTAGCAGGATCTGTAGAATTGCTATATCCGTACTCTATGTTAGATTGCATGACTAGTCTGTTTTATACTTCTCTAGTCATGTTTTATCTAATGTTATTATGGATTAAATCATATAGAAAATTGCTCATATGTTCAACAATCCAAAAACCTTATTTTAGGCAATTTTCTCCTGTTGACTTTTCCGCTTCACTGAGGCCCGCTCCTTTCGATGGAGTGAACTATAAAAAGTGGCGTGCGAGAGCCTCTCTCTGGTTTGAAACCATGAAGTGTTTTCACGCTGCTAAAGGCATGCCTGAAGAAGAACTTACTCCTGATGAGGAGAGAGTTTTTCAGGAAACCGACACCCTTTTGAGGGCTGCTATTCTTAGCATTCTTGGTGACAAAATTGTCGACCCGTATTTGTCCATCACTACGGGCAAGGGCATGTGGGACGCGCTCGAGGCTAAATTTGGGGTCTCGGACGCAGGCAATGAACTGTATGTCATGGAGCAGTTCTTTGACTACAAGATGACTGGTGAGCGCTGAACGGATAGACGTCGCCTAGAGGGGGGGGGTGAATAGGCGATTTAAAACTTTTTCGAGGAGCCGGAATATCCGGTCCAATAGTGACCGGAAATTCCGAGTAGCCGGAATATCCGGTACACGAGTGACCCGGAAATTCCGGTATGCTTGATAAAGGCGGAATAAAACTAGAGGTTTACTTAAACAAGCATACAACCTAGATATATAAACTAGGCTCACCTATGTGCACCAACAACTTAAGCTAAGCAATACTAGTAACAAGATGATAGCAAGATATATGACTTAAAGCACGAAGGCTATCACAATGTAAAATGCATAAGTAAAGAGCTCGGGTATAGAAATAACCGAGGCACGCGGAGACGAGGATGTATTCCCGAGTTCCACCCAAAGGTGTACGTCTCGTTTGGAGAGGTGTGCGCAACCACAACAGGTTAGCCGCAACGCCACAAAGGCTCACCTTCTTCTCCTGATGAACTCAACCACAAAAGGTTCGAGTTCACCTTCCACTATTGATCTCCTTTGGGGCGGAGATCGAATCCCGTACAACTCTTGAGGCACACACCCACAACTTAATTGGGGGCTCCCAAGTCTTGAGGCACACACCCACAACTTAATTGGGGGCTCTCAAGTGACCACAAAAGGTCTTGACCACAAAAGGTCTTAGCCACAAAAGGCCGGCCACAAAAGGCGTCTAGGGTCCAAAGACCCAAGAGTAACAAGCTCACAAGTAATACCACCACGAATCCTCGTGGAGGGCTCAAACCGATGTAAATGCAATGGCAAGAGCACACGAAGTGCTCAAGTCCTTCACTCTCAAATTCCAACACAACAACAAATGTTTATGAGGGAATAAGAGAGGAAGAACAAAGGGAACCACAAAGGAGTCAAATCCTTCACTCCCAAATCCCACCAAAAGCAACTAATGCTTATGGGGGGAGAAGAGAGGAAGAACAAAGAAGAAGAACCACAAAGGAACTCCAAGAACTAGATCCACTAAGTTCTCCTCACTTAGAGGAGAGATTGATCGGTAGGATTGTAAATCTAGATCTCCTCTCAACTTGCCCTAAAGAATATGCAAGAATCTATGGAGAGATTGAGATGGAAGTGAGCTTTCCAAGGTCAACAATGGAGTAGGAGAGAGGGGAAAGTCGTGCTGCCTTGGATAAGCAAGGGAAGAAGAAGGGGATGGGTATTTATACCCCCCCCCCCCCCAGAAAATAAAACCGTTGCACCCAGAATTTAGACCGGAAATTCTGCCCAAAAGTGAAATTTCCGAGCTGAATTTCCGGTTCCAATCAGTGCCTCTTTTTCGAGAAAAACTGCGAGAATCGGATATTCCGATCAGTCCAGAATCGGATATTCCGAGTGACTGAAAACTGACAGAAACAGCAAAACCAAAACTGCAATATCTTTTCCATCCGGACTCCGTTTTCGATGATTTTTGGCTCGTTGGAATCGAGCTCTACTTGAATATGCATAGAAACATCACAGTCCATCATGTGAGGATAAAACCAAATGGGGAAAGGTTTAACTTTCCTAAAACATGTAAACCGGTAAAACCTCCAATATCAAAAACGTAACAAGATATTCATACGAAATCCGTTTTTGATGAAGTAGAGCTTAGTATGGAGATAAACCAAACTCTAAATCCTCACATGGATGAAAGCCAACAAGTTTTCCAAAGTAAGACCGTTTCCGATGAACAAGAGCTTGATATGCAGATGAACCAAGATCTAGTTCCTCACCACCATAAAAGCCAAATAAGAACCCAGAAATATGATATGCCAAGTATGCAAAGGTTTGAGTTCTCCACAACGATGCTATCAAGTTACTAACTTGAGAGCCCCTCTTGATAGTACGCCTATCTATCCTATAGCCCTATCAAGATCATACCTTTGTCTTGAGCATTCCACTTGAGTTGAATGATGACTATCTTGATCTCTTCAAATGGATGATCTTTTCTTGATTGCGCGTCCAAGCACATGCTTGATGAAGACTTCTCCAAATACTCCCCCATGCTCACAATGGGAGAGTCTCGCTTATCTTCATCTTCATGTATCCATTGCAAGCACCAAGCATAGGATTTCTTCAAGAAGCTTCTCTTGGTCTTGGTCTTGCACATCTCACCTTGATGACGATCACCACATGACGTCATCCTCCATGAGCTATATGAACTATTCATTTGATGCAAACCCATGGGAAGATACCTAACCTCATATAAAGATACCACACACACATATATCATGGGTTAGTTCACAAAGCTATGCGGACAAGTGTTTACCATCCCAAGAGATACATGATCGCTCTTGGTACATCTTGTAGCTTTGTGTGTTGATCAACATCTTGATCAACCTTGTATCTTCCAACATTTCTTCACTAATATGATGTCTTGAATCCTTCAAGACATACTTGCAATATGCTCCACTCAACACATAAGCTTCAAGAGTCCAACACATGAACTCCACAACTTCATGGACATGATCTATAATGATATCTCAAAGCAAACATTAGTCCATAGAGATTGTCATTCAATTACCAAAACCACACATGAGGGAAAATGCTCTTTCAATCTCCCACATTTTGTTAATTGATGACAATCTCTTTTGAGAGGGTTTATAATATGGAATTTAACGAACAAGAATGGTTGCACTAACATCAAATACTACAAAGTTATGTGATGTTAGTCCATCCACATATATAGAGAACCCCCCCCCCCCATAATTTACGCACGTGTGTATGAACATGAATTCATTGCATATATTATCGACCATTACCGATGGTGGAGTTTCCACTATATATATAAAACCAAGCAATGAATGCAAAGGCAAGGAAGGCAAATAGGCAAATACTTAAGAAGATACCAAAGTAAAAAGCCAATTCCATACAACCCTCCAAAACTTCTCCCCCATTGGCAACGATTGCCGAAATGAGCGAAAGGCTTTGGAAAGGTAACATAATAAGATCTCCTTCATGATTTATGCATTTCTCGTGATATGAGTGAAATCAAATGCACTTATCCAATGTGAAAGGATGAAGGGGATCAAACTATATTGAGGATCCAAAAAATGCACAAGAAAGATACCAATTGAAATCCACTGGAAAGATACCAATTGCAAAAGGGGGAAAGCATTCACAAAGAAGCAAGCAATCAAGGGATCCAAAACCAATTGAGCACAAGAAGATTTTATGATAAGATCAACCAAGTGTTCTAAAATCAAGAGGGAACTCCCCAAGGTACATGCACAATGAAAAGATTTGTATTTCAATTTGGTGTGCATAACATGGAATCCTCACTCCCTCCTAGATAATTTTGAACACAAAAAGGTGCAAGATTGAATAAAGGCTTGCTCAACCGGGAAATGATGGGTGTGACATGGAAATACAATTTAGGAGACTAAATAAGGATGAGCCTAAGCAACACCATAGTCTTTCAAATTATGAGGCACATAGTGCATATCATGTATTTCGCATACAAGCACACCAAAAAACAATTCATCAAATAGGATCACAAGCTTATTAAGAGGCAATGTGAAACCAATAGAAAAACAAAGCTTGTGCCATTTAGAGATCACCAAAGAATCAAGAAAGTAATAAAAGGTGATCACTAAAGATTTTGAATACCAATTAAATATGTAACTACCCTCATGTGTATAAGTTTCTAAGTGGACACTAAGTCCTCAAAGAAACATACACACACAATGTAGGTACAAGGTCAAGCACATGATATTCAAGAGGAAGTCATAAATACACCGATAAGAATTTTTGCTTAAAAGCAAAGCACATAGCTCAAATTATTCTTAGAGGGTATATAAGAACTTCCAACACCAAATTTCTCAAAGCATCACAAATACCCACATAGGATAAGTGATAGTTGGGATACTTCGAGACACAAAACAAGTATCAAATAAGGCAAATGATTTATGAGAATTCATCAATATTGCATATGAGAGACTTTGAAATGAATTTGCTAGATTAACATATTGGGGATCCGAGAATCATGAAAATGATTATATATAAATATATATTCCCCTTGATGTTTAATCATCCCGGCTAACTCACATTTGCAATGAAGATATTTTGAAAGAAACTTTGCAAAAACAAAATCAAATGCAACTTAGTGAAACTCATGCCAAAGAACAACCTACACAAGGTTGAGAGCTAGAAGTAAATGCATGAGTTAGATACTTGTTACCCAGATAGCATTGACGGTGTAGAAGATGAGAGTTCACAATCATCCAAGCTTGACTCCAAGAAGCACATGGTGAAGACATCTTCTTTTAAATAGAGGCAAGCTTCCAATGCATCTCTCATGTACCTAAAACAAATCAAGTACACAATGGTACCCAAACTAATTGGGTCCAAAGTAGTTAGTCCAACTACAATACATAGGACAGACTCCACATAAATATGTGCATATTGATGTGAAATAGAATTTCATGTACATCTTAGCCATTTAGGATTTGATGGAGTTTATCCTATATATTGGATCAACGAAAGTAAACATGCCATAAGATATTCATATAGTAAATATGCATGCACAAAACTTTCAAGAACCAAGCGAGATACAATTTGGACAAAACACCAATTAAAACAAGAAGCTACACAAAAGTGTGGCAAGAGAAGGATTTGTCCTCATTGTATCAAAGACTCAAACCAACACATGATAGGAGAAACCAATTTGAAAAGATATCAAATGAAAACAAGGTCAAGGCTAAACCAATGAGCATAAGAAATAAATCAAACAAGCATGCTCGAAGGTTTATCTCATCCAAAAAGGTAGACTAGGAACCATGGGATGAGATAGCCAACTCCACAAAGAAGAGTAAGGTTCCAACAAATAAACCAAGCCCTCTACACTTTTCATGATGGCACAAAGTACCTAGACAAAAAATGTTTGTCTTTCAAAGTGACATGTCATCGGAAACAAAAACCAATTGAAGACAACTAATGTTGAATAACATATAGGATTGCTCCCCCAAGATTTGTGCATTACTTATGATCTTGTATTTGATACAAAATGCACAAAAATGGGATCATCACTTTCCGTATATATTGTTAACCAATTAGTCATGTTCAAGAAGAGCAATAAGATACAAAACCAATTTAAAAACCAATTTAAAGAATAGTGTTCTAAAGAGTATAGAGTAGCTTCCCCATGATTAGTGCATTTTTAAGATCTTTTATGTAAATACAAAATGCACACAAGTGGGATCATTACCCTCCATATATCTTTTTGAACACAAAGTTCAAGAAAAACAATAAGACCCGATAACAATTAAAAGGATGATGTCCTACTCAATGTAGGATAGCTCCCCCAAGAGTAGTGCATTACTTAGAATTAAGTTTTCGAAAGTAAATGCACAACAGTGGGATCCTTGCTTTTCCTAACTCAAGAAAGCACAACACAAATTATGAGTAGAGCAACAAATAGATCCAAATGAAGCAAAGAAGACAAATGGGTGGTTAAATCAAAACAAAGCTTGGCGATCAAGATAAGACAATTTATTAACAATAGTCAATGTAAATATGATCAATAATTTTACCACCAATATAATTATCACTTGTCAAAGACAATGATTGTATGGAGATATTTCTCGGTGGTACATGACATATATGTATTCAAGATCATATTCACAAAACATAAGCATGTGGCAAAATAAAAGATTTGAAAAACATGCTTATCTAGATATTCTTGATGACTTCACATATTCAATGATCATTCTAGGCATCAAGAAACTTTCTCACAAACAAGATACCAAAAGATGGTTGATCAAAATGCATTTAAGCAAATATTGGACTTGTTTGAGTACCATGCCACCTAGGAACAAGATAATCAACAATATCAATTCTAGGTGACACTACCTCTCATGTTCACATTTTCTAGGCTTGTAATATGCACATAGCTTATTACTCCCCCATAATGTGATAATCCATTCTTTTAAACAAGAGGCAAGAGAAATCCAAGAGATAATTAATGGACATTAGAATTTGAATTTCTCATGAGTATACCACAAAGAGAGTAGATGATATTGAAATATCACTACTAAGTGGTATTCCTCATGAATACACATTTTAAGGGGGTGAGTTACCAAAAAGCTCATCACTCCCCCAAAATGGGATAGTCCATTAAAATCCCTAAAAGAGCCAATAAGATAAAAACAAATAGACAAGAGGCTCAAACATACATGGTGTGCAAACCAACATACACAAGCTTGATTACTCAACATAAGTAAGTAGAGTGCACAACACATATGAAACACTAGTAAGGCACAAAACCAAACACATGTAAGGGTGCAAGTAACTTTCAATGTATACATATGAATTAGATACAAGTTACCGCAAGGAGGAGCATTAGATATATGCTAAGACAATATAATCCAATTGACTTGACTTGAGAGAATATGAGTGATGAAGATCCCTTAATTCTTCATGATGTAGTCAAGTCTCCAATGTCCTCCACTTACACCTATTGATCAAGTTTTAGCTTGTTGGTCCCCAACCAAGTTGGGTCCTAAGAGGTTAGTCACAATAGGCTTGGCAACCCAAATGGTTCTTTTCTTGACACCACTTTGAGTACCAATAATTTTGGCAAACACATTGCCAACCTTATCCTTCCGAAGAGAATGAACATTATCAATAGTAGGAGGGTTGGATAAGGTACTATGAGTGCAAGAAGAAGCAAAGTGATCCTTCCCACGACATTTGTAGCAAAGGCGGCTTTTACCTTTCTTCTTGGGAAGGGAAGGTTCTTCAACTTGGGAAGCTTGAGTTTGAACTTGAGGTTGCTTCCCTTGTTGCTTCTCACTAAGAGGCTTCTTCTTCAAAGGGCAAGATCTCACATGGTGCCCTTCAACCTTGCACTTGAAGCACACAATCGTGGCCGAATCAATAACTTGTTCTTGGCCCTTCTTCTTGATGAACTTGTGCTTCTTCTTGACATTGGACTTGTTCTTGTTATTGGAGTTGAATCCAAGTCCACTCTTGTCATGAGGAAGTTGTTGCACTCTCAACATGTTGTCGAGGGTGGACTTACCCTCATGACATTTCTTCAAGTCTTTCTTCAATGAAGTGACTTGTGCCTTGAGCTCTTTGAGTTCCTCTACATGGTTAGTTTCAACACAAATAATAGAGGAAGTAGATGCTACATTGTTAGAGCAAGAAGGCAAGGAATGTAATTCATCACAAGATTTAGCAATGGTATGTGATGTAGAATTACTAGTACTAGCACATTGCAATAATGCATTAGTAGTAGAAGTTGTGGTAGTGTCCATAGGAGGCTCACAAGATTTTACCTTCGTAGTGACCGCCTCATGAGCTAACTTTAGCTTAGCATGGGATGCTAGGAGATCCTCATTAGAGCTAAAAAGCTTTTCATGAGTTTCTTCCAACTTCCCATACTTACTAGTTAGCAAATCAAGTTGAGCTCTTAGCTCAACATTCTCCTTCAAAATAGATGCTTCACACAAAGTGGAGTTAGTAGCACAAGCATCATTAACATTAGAAGTGGAAGGAGACAACATGACAAGCTCATTATTTAACTTAGCATTTTGTTTACTAAGCACATTACATTTAGCAATAGCACGTTCATGTTCTTTAGTGAGTTTAGCAATTACTTCATTGTTTAACTCCTCACTAGATTCTAATCTCTCCTCAAGAGCAACCCGAGTTTCTTGCTATTCCTCAAGAGCATTCTCAAGATTGTGGACCTCACCCGCGGAATCACGAGCAAGACCCCACCCTTCATGGCAACGGGTCTCCATAGCCTCAAAGGTCTCCTTAAGCTCAAAAAGGGTAGTCATGATTTCTAAGAAGTTCTCATGAGCATTTTTATTATTTAAGAGAGCATGAGAGACAATATTAAACTTCTCCTTAATTAGATCATCATCATCATTATCATCATGAGATATATTGGAGTGCACGGTAGGAGATACCTTATACTCCTTAGCCATTAGGCAAATGTGAGTAGTGGATGAAGACGATGAAGAGACAATTGAAGCACCTTGGAGGACCAAGTCTTGTTCCAACAATTGTTGGGATTCCTCTTCATTGTTAGCCAAACAAGTACTAGAGGAAATATACACATTTTGATTATGGCAACAAGACAAGGAAAGCATATCATCATGAGATTTAGTTAAGCAACTACTACATGATATGCAAGGACTATCAACACTAGCATTTAATACATTTGAAGGGCTAGAGGTGTTTAAGTCCAAAGATAGAGCATTGCAATAAGATGGGTGAGAAGTATAGTCAATAGTGGATTCACCATCAAGATTGCAATTTCTATCACCACTCACCATATCATTACCTTGTGGCAAACCACATGTCGGTGAAGTGGAGGAAGTCGTGAGCTCATCACGACCGGATGTGGAAGGAGGACAATCATCCTTGGAAATGTTGGACACCTCATATATATCTTGAAGTTTTGTCCATAATTCATGAGCGCTCCGAAAAGGCATGATCGACGCAAGGACTACATCGCTCAAAGCACATATAAGACCATTAGATGCTAGAGTATCGAGATAAGAGTTTTTCTCATCCTCTAAAGATAATTTTTGAGAATCCTTTGGAGGAGAAAAACCCATATCTACAATACTCTCTAAATTATAACCCATGTCTATAAAAAGATTAAGCATGCGAATTTTCCAAACATCATAATTTGTGCCATCGAATCTATAAGAGGGATTGTGCACTAGATCTCTAAACGACATCTTTATCTCTAGGCGGTTAGTCCTAATAAGGAGATAACCAGGCTCTGATACCAATTGAACGGATAGACGTCGCCTAGAGGGGGGGGGGTGAATAGGCGATTTAAAACTTTTTCGAGGAGCCGGAATATCCGGTCCAATAGTGACCGGAAATTCCGAGTAGCTGGAATATCCGGTACACGAGTGACCCGGAAATTCCGGTATGCTTGATAAAGGCGGAATAAAACTAGAGGTTTACTTAAACAAGCATACAACCTAGATATATAAACTAGGCTCACCTATGTGCACCAACAACTTAAGCTAAGCAATACTAGTAACAAGATGATAGCAAGATATATGACTTCAAGCACGAAGGCTATCACAATGTAAAGTGCATAAGTAAAGAGATCGGGTATAGAAATAACCGAGGCACGCGGAGACGAGTATGTATTCCCGAGTTCCACCCAAAGGTGTACGTCTCGTTTGGAGAGGTGTGCGCAACCACAACAGGTTAGCCGCAACGCCACAAAGGCTCACCTTCTTCTCCTGATGAACTCAACCACAAAAGGTTCGAGTTCACCTTCCACTATTGATCTCCTTTGGGGCGGAGATCGAATCCCGTACAACTCTTGAGGCACACACCCACAACTTAATTGGGGGCTCCCAAGTCTTGAGGCACACACCCACAACTTAATTGGGGGCGGTCTTGGCCACAAAAGGCCGGCCACAAAAGGCGTCTAGGGTCCAAAGACCCAAGAGTAATAAGCTCATAAGTAATACCACCACGAATCCTCGTGGAGGGCTCAAACCGATGCAAATGCAATGGCAAGAGCACACGAAGTGCTCAAGTCCTTCACTCTCAAATTCCAACACAATAACAAATGTTTATGGGGGAATAAGAGAGGAAGAACAAAGGGAACCACAAAGGAGTCAAATCCTTCACTCCCAAATCCCACCAAAAGCAACTAATGCTTATGGGGGGAGAAGAGAGGAAGAACAAAGAAGAAGAACCACAAAGGAACTGCAAGAACTAGATCCACTAAGTTCTCCTCACTTAGAGGAGAGATTGATCGGTAGGATTGTAGATCTAGATCTCCTCTCAACTTGCCCTAAAGAATATGCAAGAATCTATGAAGGGATTGAGAGGGAAGTGAGCTTTCCAAGGTCAACAATGGAGTAGGAGAGAGGGGAAAGTCGTGCTGCCTTGGATAAGCAAGGGAAGAAGAAGGGGAGGGGTATTTATACCAGAAAATAGAACCGTTGCACCCAGAATTTAGACCGGAAATTCCGCCCAAAAGTGAAATTTCCGAGCTGAATTTCCGGTTCCAATCAGTGCCTCTTTTTCGAGAAAAACTGCGAGAATCGGATATTCCGATCAGTCCAGAATCGGATATTCCGTGTGACTGAAAACTGACAGAAACAGCAAAACCAAAACTGCAATATCTTTTCCATCCGGACTCCGTTTTCGATGATTTTTG
Organism: Poa annua; assembly: GCA_026929855.1. Classification (NCBI taxonomy): domain Eukaryota; kingdom Viridiplantae; phylum Streptophyta; class Magnoliopsida; order Poales; family Poaceae; genus Poa; species Poa annua. Next base: position 17,183,885 of record CM049427.1, read on the forward strand.
GCTCGTTGGAATCGAGCTCTACTTGAATATGCATAGAAACATCACAGTCCATCATGTGAGGATAAAACCAAATGGGGAAAGGTTTAACTTTCCTAAAACATGTAAACCGGTAAAACCTCCAATATCAAAAACGTAACAAGATATTCATACGAAATCCGTTTTTGATGAACTAGAGCTTAGTATGGAGATAAACCAAACTCTAAATCCTCACATGGATGGAATCCAACAAGTTTTCCAAAGTAAGACCGTTTCCGATGAACAAGAGCTTGATATGGAGATGAACCAAGATCTAGTTCCTCACCACCATAAAAGCCAAATAAGAACCCAGAAATATGATATGCTAAGTATGCAAAGGTTTGAGTTCTTCATAACGATGCGATCAAGTTACTAACTTGAGAGACCCTCTTGATAGTACGCCTATCTATCCTATAGCCCTATCAAGATCATACCTTTGCCTTGAGCATTCCACTTGAGTTGAATGATGACTATCTTGATCTCTTCAAATGGATCATCTTTTCTTGATTGCGCGTCCAAGCACATGCTTGATGAAGACTTCTCCAAATACTCCCCCATGCTCAAAATGGGAGAGTCTCGCTTATCTTCATCTTCATGTATCCATTGCAAGCACCAAGCATAGGATTTCTTCAAGAAGCTTCTCTTGGTCTTGGTCTTGCACATCTCACCTTGATGACGATCACCACATGACGTCATCCTCCATGAGCTATATGAACTATTCATTTGATGCAAACCCATGGGAAGATACCTAACCTCATATAAAGATACCACGCACACATATATCATGGGTTAGTTCACAAAGCTATGCGGACAAGTGTTTACCATCCCAAGAGATACATGATCGCTCTTGGTACATCTTGTAGCTTTGTGTGTTGATCAACATCTTGATCAACCTTGTATCTTCCAACATTTCTTCACTAATATGATGTCTTGAATCCTTCAAGACATACTTGCAATATGCTCCACTCAACACATAAGCTTCAAGAGTCCAACACATGAACTCCACAACTCCATGGACATGATCTATAATGATATCTCAAAGCAAACATTAGTCCATAGAGATTGTCATTCAATTACCAAAACCACACATGAGGGAAAATGCTCTTTCAAGCGCTCCATTGTTGAGCAGGCTCATGAGATACAGTCCATTGCCAAGGAACTTGAGCAAGTTTCGTGTGTGTTACCCGACAAGTTTATTGCCGGAGGCATCATTGCCAAACTCCCTCCTTCGTGGAGGAATTTTGCTACCTCTCTAAAGCATAAGAGACAGGAGTTTTCCGTCGTGTATCTCATTGGGTCTCTTGATGTGGAAGAAAAGGCGAGAGCAAAAGACACACGGGCTCGAGGTCTTGAGGGAGGATCTACTGCCAACTTTGTGCAGAAGAAAAACTTCCAGTCCTACAAACACAAGAATAACAAGAATAAGTCCGAGAGCAAAGGCAAGTTTGATGGAAAGAACAAGTCCTCACAGTCTACCAACTTCAAAAAGAAGACCGATAGAAAGAAGGGATCTTGCCATGTCTGCGGTGATCCTAATCATTGGGCTCCAAGATGTCCTAACCGATATGACCAACGTGAACTTGAGAAGAGCGGCAAGACCGCTAATGTTGTCATCGGTGATACTGAGATGAAAGATGCTGGGTACGGTATATTCCCAACTATATTTTCAGTATGTCACTCTCCTGAATGGTGGATTGACACAGGTGCAAATGTACACGTTTGTTCTGACATCTCAATGTTTTTTTCTTATCAGGTCGCAGGGTCTTCTCCCGTGCTGATGGGAAACGGTTCACATGCTTCTGTTCGTGGTGTTGGTACGGTCGATCTGAAGTTTACTTCGGGGAAGATCGTGCGCCTGAAGAACGTTCATCATGTGCCCTCCATCAATAAAAATCTTGTTAGCGGTTCTCTTATGTGTCGAGATGGCTACAAGATAGTTTTTGAGTCCAATAAATTTGTTGTTTCTAAATTTGGAACTTTCGTTGGTAAAGGCTATGAGTGCGGAGGCTTGTTCCGCCTGTCATTGTCAGACGTTTGTAATAAAGTTGCGAATCATGTTTGCACTACTATTGAATCAAATGTATGGCATTCTCTCTTTGTCATATTAATTTTGGGTGTATGACGCGACTAGCTAAATTGAACTTAATCCCTTCTTTCACTACTGTCAAGGGGTCTAAGTGTCAAGTTTGTGTTCAAGCAAAGCAACCTCGCAAGTCTCATACGACTGCAGAAGTAAGAAACTTGGCACCTCTAGATCTCATACATTCTGATCTCTGTGAGATGAATGGCGTGTTGACAAAGGGTGGAAAGAAATATTTCATGACGTTGATTGATGACTCCACTAGATACGCTATGTGTACCTTCTAAAAACAAAAGATGAGGCTCTAAATTTCTTCAAAATCTATAAAGCTGAAACAGAAAACCAACTCGATCGAAAGATTAAGAGGCTTCAGTCTGATCGTGGTGGAGAGTATTTTTCGAATGACTTTGACTCTTTTTGTGCGGAACATGGTATAATTCATGAGAGGACGCCTCCCTACTCACCCCAGTCAAATGGAGTTGCTGAAAGAAAGAACCGTACTCTAACTGATTTGGTTAACGCCATGTTAGACACATCGGGTCTCTCCAAGGCATGGTGGGGGGAGGCGATATTGACTGCGTGTCATGTCCTAAACCGAGTTCCTGTAAAAGACAAAGAGATAACTCCATTTGAGGAGTTTGAGAAGAAAAGGTTAAAACTCTCTTACCTGCGGACTTGGGGTTGTTTGGCGAAAGTCAATATACCAATTCCCAAGAAACGCAAGCTTGGACCCAAAACCGTTGATTGTGTATTCCTGGGCTATGCTTTTCATAGCATTGGTTATAGATTCTTGATAGTAAAATCTGAGGTATCCGACATGCATGTTGGTACAATCATGGAGTCGAATGATGCGACTTTCTTTGAGGATATCTTTCCCATGAAGGATATGCCGAGCTCATAAAATCAGGAGATACCAAGTTCATCTAGTCAGGAATTAGTTGCAATTCCTGAACCCACCATTGCGATAGAACACCATGAAAATATCGTGGAGGATGACAGTGAAACTCCGAAAAGGAGTAAGAGACAGAGGACTGCAAAGTCTTTTGGTGATGATTTCATTGTGTACCTCGTGGATGACACTCCCAGTTCTATTTCAGAAGCATATGCATCTTTGGATGCTGACTACTGGAAGGAAGCTGTCCGTAGTGAGATGGATTCCATCTTAGCTAACGGAACTTGGGAAATCACTGATCGTCCTTACGGGTGCAAACCAGTAGGATGCAAGTGGGTGTTTAAGAAAAAGCTTAGGCCTGATGGTACCATTGAAAAGTACAAGGCACGGCTTGTGGCCAAGGGTTATACCCAAAAAGAAGGTGAAGACTTCTTTGACACTTACTCACCTGTAGCCAGACTGACAACCATTCGTGTGCTACTATCATTGGCTGCCTCACACGGTCTTCTCGTTCATCAAATGGACGTAAAGACGGCTTTCCTAAACGGAGAGTTGGATGAGGAAATTTACATGGAGCAGCCGGATGGTTTCGTGGTACCTGGTCAGGAAGGAAAGGTGTGTAAGTTGATAAAGTCTTTGTATGGCCTTAAACAAGCTCCTAAGCAGTGGCATGAGAAGTTCGAAAAGACTTTAACCGCTGAAGGCTTTGTTGTAAACGAAGCTGACAAATGTGTGTATTATCGCCATGGTGGGGGCGAGGGAGTTATTCTCTGTTTATACGTCGATGATATACTGATATTTGGAACCAACCTTAAGGCGATTAAGGAAGTCAAGGATTTCCTATCTCGCTGTTTTGAGATGAAGGATCTAGGAGTAGCTGATGTTATCTTGAACGTCAAGCTCCTGAGAGATGACAATGGTGGGATCACTCTGCTTCAATCCCACTACGTGGATAAGGTCTTGAGTCGCTTCGGGTATAGCGATTGCAAGCCTTCTCCAAAACCGTACGATCCTAGCGTGTTGCTTCGAAAGAATCGACGTATTTCGAAGGATCAAATGAGATATTCTCAGATTATAGGCTCGCTCATGTATCTAGCCAGCGCCACGAGGCCTGACATCTCCTTTGTTGTAAGCAAGCTGAGCCGATTTGTGTCAAATCCGGGAGATGATCATTGGCATGCTCTTGAGAGGGTTATGCGCTATCTAAAAGGAACTACGAGTTACGGTATTCACTATACTGGGTATCCGAGGGTACTTGAGGGTTATAGTGACTCGAATTGGATATCTGATGCTGATGAGATTAATGCCACGAGTGGTTATGTCTTTACACTTGGTGGTGGTGCTGTTTCCTGGAAATCTTGCAAGCAGACCATCTTAACGAGGTCAACAATGGAAGCAGAACTCACAGCATTAGACACAGCCACTGTTGAAGCAGAGTGGCTTCGTGAGCTTTTGATGGACTTACCTGTGGTTGAAAAACCAATACCCGCTATCCTGATGAATTGTGACAATCAAACTGTCATAATAAAAGTGAACAGTTCTAAGGATAATATGAAGTCATCAAGGCATGTGAAGAGGAGATTAAAATCTGTCAGAAAATTGAAGAACTCCGGAGTTATTGCATTGGACTATATCCAAACATCTAAAAATCTGGCAGATCCCTTCACAAAAAGCTTATCACGTAATGTGATAGATAATGCATCGAGGGAGATGGGTTTGAGACCCACAATATGAGTTGTTCACAATAGCAACCCACTCTATGTGATCGGAGATCCCGTGAAGTAGAATTGGGAGACAAGTTGTTGATCAACTGAGAGGAGAGTATCCTTACTTCTGTATAATACCACTCCGCAAAGATGCAGTACTCTCCTAAACTGCACGGTAGGCTGATGTATATCTTAATGTGTACCAAGAGGCTTTATTTTAAGCAGAGATGTTGTCCTGCAGAACATCTTTTGAGGAACACACCTATATGAGCATGACTGTCAAACGTCGCAGTCCATGAGAGTTGGGTGCTCTCTAATACGTTCATGAAAGGCCTCGGAGTACGACGCATAAGCTCCATCCGCGGGGAAGACCCACGACGGCCTAGTATCGGTCAAGGCTTTGTGTGAAGCTAGATTCGCAGAAGACATGCAGTTCAAGGCATAGTCCACTGTCCAAGTCGCAGTCTAGTGTAACATGAAGTTCTAGGTGGAAGTTCAACTTAACAGTCTCCACTATAACACCGGTATATAAACAATGTTTGAAACCAGAATAAAATTTACGTGCCTCTAGAATCTTGTGGAATCTTGTGGGGGATTGCTGGAATTTTGGCCTTAATTGCCTAGCCCATTTAACCCTTTCCATAATTCCTGAAAATCCTATAGGCCCATGTGGCCCATTCATACATGGCAAGAGGTGGGACAAATGTTTAGTCTCACATGGCTAGTTTAGAGAGTGCCACACCGGTTTATAAGGTGAGCTCCTCTAGCACTAGTACGAGCATGAGAATAAGAGAGAGCTACACGCGCGCTCCTCCTCCTCCGCCGCCCGCCTCGTCACGACGCGCGCGCGCGCCGCGGGTTGCGGGAATCTCGCCGAGCCGATGTGTTCTTTTTGCCACACGTGAATGGATAAATATGAAGGTGAACAGTTGCACGAAGCTGAAACGCTTCGCTCTAAATGCAAATGAATACGAATGGAAACGCTAGCACTAATGGGAGATTAATACGAAAACGGATGGCTGCCTCTTCAATTCGCCTCCTGGTTTTTCGTCTCATCTCCTGCCTGTTCGCCTCCAACCTGTGTGCCTATATAATGGAGGTCGCTCCTCTAAGTTAGACACACCAAAACACTGCCACAACTCATGCGTCTGCCTCCTGGTTCTCGAGCACTGCGCCGCCGATCAAGTCTTCCTCATTCCGTTCCGCGGCGTGCACCGCGTGACGGAACAGTAGGCCTCCGGAACCCCGTCTCTCGCGATCCTGTACGGGAGAGAGGCGATAAGGTTTTTGGGGAGCGTCTTCACGCGACTACTGGCTTCTTCCCCAACACGGACTCCGACGACTACTTCCCGGACGACGACTTCTTCCCCGACGTCGACGCCCTCTTCGACAACATGTCTGCCACCGCAAACGGATCTTCCTCCACTGGACCGTACGTCTTCCTATTCTGTCTAGTCGAGATCATCTTTCAGACTTTTTCTCTAGCAGGATCTGTAGAATTGCTATATCCGTACTCTATGTTAGATTGCATGACTAGTCTGTTTTATACTTCTCTAGCCATGTTTTATCTAATGTTATTATGGATTAAATCATATAGAAAATTGCTCATATGTTCAACACACTTTAGAGCATTTTCTTAAAGATGAAACATAATGAGGTTGCGGGTCTTGATGGAATTCCCATTGCATCCTACCAAGTGTTTTGGGAAAATGGCAGAAGATGCTTTTCACATCGGCAATATTTAGTTCTTTACATCAAGATACTGAACTATGATACGCATCTGTAATTTCTAGTTTCTTATGCCTTTGTTATTATGATAGGTGTTGCAGTGTATACATTATTTTGATATAAATATTTTTAAAGTGTGTATTGATAATATTTCATATACACATATATAAATTATTGTTTTCAAGCTTATGGGGCATGTATCAAAGAAGGTTCAGCTTGCTAATTCGATCGTTCCGAAGTTCCACTACTCAAAAGAATGAAAAACTATAACTAGCAATTCGCGAACATCAACGACCACACGTCACGCATTCACAAAATTATTTCTTGTCTGTAAAACTTCTCTGGAAGTGGCTTAAAAACAATCATGACATCCAGGGACGGAGCCAGGATTTAGGCATGGCGTGGGCGGGAGGCCAAAAAAAAACCGGACCTCTAATATCTTTTTTTTAGGGATGGACCTTCTGATATTTTTAGGCCAAAAAAAATGCTAAGTTAAAGTCGGTCAAATATGAAAAATTGTAAACCAGCAGATCGGATCAGGATTGTAGACTAACTAATGTTGAGACCAATTCGAAATTTCCTAATAAGTTTATAAGGCAAAAAGGGAGAAACTAATATAGTGTTGAGCAGGACTAAGATTTAACTAAGACATGATCAAATGAAGAGACGGACGAACCGGATATGTTACCCACGAACAAACTTCATGTTGGCAAGAACTCGTTTGAAAAGATTCCTAGGGGCTTGTTTGATTCATAGGAATATCATAGGAATAGGAAAAGTATAGGATTGCTATGTCATGTACACCCCAATCCTATAGGATTTGGTTTGTATCAAAATTTGTTTGATTCCATCAAAGGAATTGTAAAAAGAGATTGGAGTGGATGTTAGAATTCCTATGGGAAGTAATACAAAAATTCCTATAGGAACCAATCTATGAATCAAACCACTAGGAAAGGAAAAAATCCTATAGGATAAAATCCTATAAGAATCCTACAAGATTCCTATGAATCAAACAAGCCCTAAAGGGTTTCTAGGTGTTGGGCCTAGTTATTGTCTTTTATTGACCCATAGTACGAAATGGGCTTGTAATAGAGAGTTTGGAGTGTGCTTTAATGTGTTACCCATGGATAGGGGGCCGGAGTAGCCTGCAATACCAAGAAATTAGCGATCTCGCTGATCTTTATACTTGAGGAACGAATTATTGGCGGGGTCTCGCACCCGCTCGCCCCCCCCCCCCCCCCTTTTCCTCCGTCCCCGATGACATCTAAAATTCACTCCCTCCGTTCCAACGAGGAAGGCGCATTTTTTTTTCAATTTATTCTATAAAAGAAGGCGTGGTGGTAGATTGGCAGCATATCTTCCGTAAATGCCCCCATGAAATAATTGCACGCCTCCATAAAGTTAGCTATTGATTGGCTATTGGGCCTAGCATGCATGCAGGGATTGGACATAGGGGGTTGCATGCGTCACGGCAAAGACTGCGCATGCGATTCACCCGGGGCATAACGGTCCAACTAATGGAATATTTGCTACTGTGCTGCCCTGCCTTAATCCTAGCCCCAGGAATTTTACGCCTTAAGCATTGGAATGGAGGGAGTATGTATTTAGAAGTAAAAAATATATGAGTTGAGGTTAGTGACATAGATATTTTTAATAATCTAAGATGATATCTACATATTATTTTATATAAATAAGGCATTTGAATGCACTATATGAGTTGAAATTATTATACGCTACAAATACTTATTCTTAATTTAATTATTTTACAAGGTACCTGAATTCATCTTTTCTCGGGCCTCCAAAATCTGAGGATTGGTCTACACCTATATGTACTTCAGATCCATTGGATTCCAATCTAATCGTGTCAATCTAATAACTAGTTTAGGTTAACCAGACACACCAAAATGCATTTATTTAATGAAACGCCAAAAAGAGTTCACTTAAGTTCATGCCCTAAACTATCCAATATATTTGAAAGCCCAATTTGCCCAGCTGAAAACAGTAAGGACATCTCCTACGGGGCTGCTCAAATCCGGACCGATTTGGTCCGGGTTTTGTCCGTTTGAGCAGCCCCGGACACTGCGCGGACACGGGTCGAAACAGGTGCATCCTACGGGGGTGCTCATTTCAGGCCGGACACGAGGCAACGATTGCGTAGGGGCCACAGTGCCCATTGTTTAACACTTAAAAAAAACTTATATAAACTAGCCACTGGATAAGCCAGTGGCGGCCGGTGGCCGGACTTCTACGCCGGACTACTCAAGAATGACGTAGTCCGGGTCCTGAACGAGGTGCGCGGGCAGCCCCTGACGGCGCGGTGGAGTCTACGGCTGCTCCGGCGGCGGCTCGTCCGCTGGCCCGGTCCACTGCCAGCGCATGCCAATTAGTGGCATGAACCAGTCGGGGACCTCGCCGTGGTCCTCCTCCTCCTCCATCGCCTGCCGCTCCATGTCCTGCTGCGCGGCGACGGCGGCCAGCGCGTCGGCGAGGGCCCTCTCCTCCTCCGCGGCGGCTTCTTCCGCCTCCCGCTTGGACTCCTCGATGGCCTGGGCGAGGGCCCTCTCCTCCTCCTCTGTGGCGGCATCGTCACTGTCTTCCTCCATCTTGACGCTCGGGGGAGGCGGCGGCGCGTACCTGTTGTCGCCGCGAGGTGGGAAGGGCGGCCGGTACTGCGCTGGGCCGCTGGCGTGCCGCACCCCGAAGTAGCCCCTCCGCCGCTGGTCGTGCTCGGCATGGAACCAGGTGTCCCAGTTCCTGCTGTTGACGGCGTAGGCAGGGTCGTGGCGGAGGTCGTCCGGCAGCTGGTCGCGCCGCCGGAGGATCTCCACCTCCCTCTCGAGTCCCCACTTCGGGACGGGCGGCACCGGAATCCGCTCCGGATTCAGGTGCCACCCCTCGAAGAGGTGGACGTCCGGCCATGGTACTGGGATCGCGTTGTCCCAGTACCACTGGCACTTCCTCTTGCCGAGGTAAGGCCGGACGCGTCGGGGAGGTGCCGGAGGTGCGGTGGCGCGCGCTGGCGGTGGCGGTGGCGGCAATGCTGGTGGAGCCGGAGACCGCGAGGAGCGGCGAGAGCTCCCCGCCTCGTGGTCGTTGGCGCCCTTGCCGAGCCACCATCTCCCCTTCCCCATGGCGGCTAGGGCGGGGGGGGGGGTGCGGTGCGTGGAGGTGGTGGCGTGGCGGTGTGGGAGCAGTGTGGGGGACAGTGGGGGCGGCGGCCCCATTAAATAAGACCGGTGGGGATGCCAAGGGTCCACGGGTCACTGACCGGTGGGGCCGGGCAGTTTGACCGCGAAGAAGCGGGCGTCCGCGGCTGCTCAAACCTGGACCAAATTTGGTCAAGGTTTGAGCAGCCGCGGACACGACGCAGACAGATTCGAGAAATGAGCAGCCCCACAGGGGCCTGATTTTGTCCGGGTCTGCTCAAATCCGGCCTGTCCGGGGCAATTGAGCAGCCCCGTAGGAGATGTCCTAAGCATGTACTCCCTCCGGTGGGAGTATATGGAAATGGTTGACAAAACATAATTGACTAATCTTCATGTTTTTCAGTTTGGGTGGGCGTTTCTGTTGGGCCACGCCGGAGCAAGCTAAGCTAGCTAATCATGGTCATTGTAAACAAGGTAATGTCTCCATTAAAACTCCTCGATATACCTCAACAACGAGGCGTCCGTGGTGACTTCGTCAACCTCAAGATATGTCGGACCAGTCTCTCGGAGGTGTTCATAGAGATAGGTTTTGCGTGTGTGCGGTCATAGGTCTATCTGTACGTGCGTGTTTGTGAGCGTCTGCGTCTGTACTGTGTTTCTCAAAAAGAAAAAAGCTCCTCGATGTACTTTGAATCCCTAGGATTCCAATCTCGTAGTGTCAATCTAATTACATTTGTTTTCTGAAGCCTTTCTTGATCGAAGTAAAGAATCATTGTAGTTCCTCTTTAGGCGAGCTACTTCGTTCCTATTCACCGATCTAGAATAGGATCAGGTTGTAATGAACCAAAATTACTTCGCTAAGGTTCAACCGTTTCGCTACGGAGGAAGCCGAGCAGGCACAAAGTTGTATTAAAATATTAAGAGTCGCAGCAATCCAAACCTTTCTTTTCTTCATTTTTTACGCGCATACGTGATGAGAAGAAGAGTATTGATGATAGTTCCAGCTCTTCCTTGAGCTCGTGGCAGGTCGAGTATCATTTCATGTTTCTATATAACCCATTTTTGTGTTAGTTAATTTATATCCAAATTTTCTGAGCGATTTGGAAAAAAATTATGAATTAGTTTTATGTGCGACTCTTTAGGCTATTTTCCCCAACTACAAGTCTGATATAGAGGAAGAGAATAGCGTTCATGACAATTACTTTGCGCATATTCAACCATCTTGAGTTTAATTTGGCCCATATAGGCAATGCTGCCACGGTGCAATTGCGCAACCAACGCTAATTCTTCAGATCAATCACCAAGTGGCTTTGTGTAACCTTTTTGTTTTCTTTTGTAAGCCAACTTTTTTGGCGTGTTCGAAAATTTTGGTTGTGTGCATCTAAGCATGTTGTCATTGGGTTTGGTTGGGTTGGTGTGAGAGAACAGGGGAACTTTCTCTACGATTTGAAAAGTTTAATTTTGCTTCTGACATAACCCGGCCTGGCCACATATATACGATTAAAACATGCAATTGTGTATATATGTAACGCTACCAAACCCGAAGGTTAAACGCCGTATGCATCAATCGATGCAGAGACTAGGACTCCCCTTTTTTCTAAAAAAAAAACCCCAAGGTCACTCCACTCCATATTTTCGAATTGAGTATGTAGATAGTTGGAACTCTACGTTGCTTTAGCTACCAAAATTTAGGCACATGGCCCTGCAAATATTCTATAGGAATAGGAGACATCCAGAATTCATGTTTAAGGGTAATTGTACATCAACGTTAGAAAGATAAGAAAGAGCCACACCGTATGAACATTTCCAGCTCAACCAGATTCTGGCTACCTGTCGAATTATCCAATAGACCAACGTGAGAATCTGGTTAGTGAAAACATAACAAAGCGCCACACAATACCAACACTATATGAGCTCAAAAAGGGAGATCCCCTCTCCCCTTGCTGTTTGACCTAGTGGTAGATGTACTCACTAAGATGCTTTATAAGGCTGCTAGCAATGGGTTAATTAGTGGTTTATGCTCAGATTTGTATCCGGGAGGAGTCAGTTGCCTCCAGCACGCGGATGCTATGATACTCTTTGTAGAAGAGGATGTAAATAAGGCAAAAAATCTGAAAAGGACCCTAACCTGCTTTGAAAATGTTTCTGGCGCGCATGAGGATCAACTACAGTAAGATTGAAATCATACTACTTAATATGGATAATGGGACCCTATCTCTTTTTACACTAGTAGAAAACAGGCTAAAGTACCAAACTCCAAAACCCCATTTGTCCCGGTCGTACTGCAAACCGGGACAGATGGGGCATAAAACGCTACAACTAGTTCAGGCGACACTCATTTGTCCCGGTTCGTGGCTGGAACCCGGACAAATGAGGTAGCACCCGCAGGCGACACCCATTTGTCCCGGTTCCAGTCACGAACCGGGACAAATGGCATGGTTTCAGTTACGCGCCGCCGCCGCGTTTTTTCGACGCGCACGGAAGACGAGCGGCGCCGGCGATTCCTCTGCCCTCCGGTGATTCCTCTGCCCTCCGCCGGCGATTCATCTTCCTCTCCGGCGCTATAAAATGCACTGCACAGTACGACTCTTCCCACACCATTTCTCCGGCCATCTCTCCTCTCTTTTCTCCGTCCACGTACACCATTTCCTATGGAGCCACTCGTGCCTCGGTCCGATGAGTTTTACGGCTACGAGAAGGAAGGCATGTGGTTTAAGGTGTGGGTCACCCTTCGTGCATGGCGCGTGGAGAAGTGGATCGGCGACGTGAAGAACAACTTCCTCGACGCCGCTCCGATCAAAGCCGTTGGACTCGATTGCGAGTTCACCGACCCTCGACGGAAGGATACTCCGCAGCGCGCCGCCGTCCTTCAACTCTCGGTGGCGACCGAGACTCTTGTCTTCCAAATTTGCAAAGCTGATCGGGTGCCACAGGTCCTCGTGGATTTCTTAGGTGACGAGACAATCAAATTCTACGGCGTGGCAATCCATAATGATATGAAGATGCTAGCCTACTACGGAATTACTATTCGGTCCGCGGTCGACCTGCAGAGGGATCGCCGAAACCCTACCGGCAATTTTACTCCTAGTCTATATGCTCTCTCTAATGCGGTCATTGGGACAAATCTTGAGAAGAAGAAGAAATACAAGAAGAGGAAGTACACGGACGACGACAAGGAAGACACGTTACAAAAAGACCTAATTTTCGGATGGGGCAACGTTCCATTGAGCTACGATCAAGTCGTATATGCTGCTTTAGACGCTCGCCTTGGCTTCGAGATTGCACGGAAGTGGGATAGTCTACGCGGCTATAATACGGAAAATGATCATCTTAATGTCGTTGATGAGTAGACTATCTATGTATTCCGTTTGTCAAATATTCTGTGTGCCCGTGTTCTCTTGTATTGACCGAAATATATCTAAAGTTATTAGTTAGTCAAATTCAAACATTTTTCATATTCATAGTTTTTCCAAAATCCAAAGTTTGCAAAAGTTATTTAAAACAGAAAACAGAAAAAGAAAATAAAAAAAATGAAAAAACCTCCATCTGTCCCGGTTTCAGTCTCAAATTCCATGTTTTTGTATTAGTTAGTCAAATTCAAACACTTTTCATACTGAAAGTTTTTTCAAATTCCAAAGTTATTTAAAACAGAAAATAGAAAACAGAAAAAGAAAAGAAAAAGAAAAAACCCCATCTATCCCGGGTGGTGGCTCAGCCCGGGACAGATGGGGTGCTATCTGTCCCGGGTGCAGCCACTGCCCGGGACAAATAGCCCCTATTTGTCCCGGGCAGAGCCACGACCCAGGGACAGATAGCGTTATGCTATATAACCAACACTTTGCGCTCCGGGCCGAGCAACCACCCGGAGCAGTTCCCCTTTCCTACTGAAGTGCTGCCAAAATTTCCCGTGAAACCCTAGCCGTCGCCGTGGTCTTCTCCGTCCCCGACGTCGCCGCCGTGGTCGTCTCCGTCCCCAACGCTGCTCCCTCCACCACCGCCGTCCACCGTGGTCGTCTCCGTCCCCAACGTCGCTCCCTCCACCACCGCACGGCAGCGACTTCTTCTCCTCATCCGGCCGCCATTCGCCGTGCCATTGCCGAGCACGCACTCCTCCACCCGGCCCGCCACGCACTCCTCGTCCTCCTCGGTGCGTCCTCCCTCTCTCCCTCCTCCACCCGACCGCGCCATTGCCGACCCAAAATTGCACGAATTCGTTGAAATCGGGGAGGTTCAACATTGATGACGTCAGCACGACGTCATCATTTTCAGAAAACGAAAATACATGTTGTTGTGAGTTTTTGAGAGTTAGTTAGTTAGTTTTGTGTTTAGTTAGTTAATTTTAAATTTTGTGTTTAGTTAGTTAGTTTTGTGAGTTGAAATATAAATAAACTTTTAAAAATTATAATTAAAAATAAAATACATGCTATTTAATTTTGTGTTTAGTTAGTTAGTTAGTTAGTTTTGTGTATTTAATTTCGCTATTTTAAAAATAAAATACATGTTGTTGTGTACATGTTCAAAAAAAGAAAATACATGCTAGTTAAATTTTTAATTATGGTTAGTTAATTTTGTGAGTTGAAATATTAATATAGTAGCATGCGAATTAGTATGTGTAGTATGCACAAAAAACTTATACATGATGGTTATTATTTTATTTTTATTTTTAATATTTGTAGCATGCGAATTTGTATGCAAATGAAAACCTGTGTATGCAAATTAGGGTTTCCGGCGGAGTTTGGCCATTGTTAGGGTTTCCACCATTGTTAGGGTTTCCGCCGGAGTTCGTCGCCGGTGACCGCCGGAGTTCGTCGCAGTGAATCAATAGATTGATGTTCAGAAAAACTTATACAAATGCAAACTTTATATCAAAATGTTCAGAAAAACTTTATATCTATTTTTTCTTACTTGGATTTTGCGTGCAGGTACTCGGATTTGTCACCGCGTCGTAGCCGCCGCCCTCTCGGAGCCCTAGTAAAGTTCGAGAGACTTCAAAAGAGAAATGTAAATAGAAATGGGATACTCGATATGATTGAAATGTGTTTGTAAAATTGAAATGTCTTAATGTATTTGTACTATTCAAATAACTTTGCTTCAGGTTGAAATTGAAATGTGTTTGTACAAATAAATGATAAAAGATGTTGAGTTAGATTTAGTTGTATGACATATCGGTAAAGTTATTTAGATGTTGAGTTATTAAAATTATTTAAATGGATTTAAATCTCTTGCAGAAACTATGGACACCCGTAGAAATCTTCAACAAGAAGAGGACATGTTCGGCATCATTCGCGAAGGTGATGAATTGGACCCCGGCAGAAACCATGAACAAGAAGAGGAACACGTAGACGATTTCACCGGGCAATGTCTGAACGAGTCCGGTGACGGAATAGACGTCACCGACAGTTCAGCTCACCGACAGTTCACCGACTCTACTGTTGGAAAGTCGGCCGCCGAGGTAGATATATGCCCTCAGGTTTTTGTCTCCGTTGAAAAGATTTGTGTGTATTCATATATTAACTATCACTTTTTCTTATTTTTAGCTGTCGACGGGCCATGAACCGGGACCAAGCAAAAAAGCAGCGGTGAAACGAGGCGGGCCACGGACCGGGACCAAAAAGCTCCAAAGGAAACAGAAGTACCACATCGAGGAGATCAATGAAAAAGGAAAACCGATTGCTCCCGCTAACCACGCAAGGAAATTTGTAGCTCAGTGCGGAGTCATCGTTCGGGACAGACTGTCCATCAGGGCTCAAGAATGGTATAAGCCAAAGGTGCCAAAAGAGGGGGTTATTTATGTCTCGAATGCAGACAAACAACTCCTCTGGGACGAGCTCATGCAGAATTTCACTTTACCGGAAGAGGAGGATGTAGAGGAGCCGGTTATAGAGAATCGATGCAAGGCCTGGACTTATATTGAGATGGGTGAATTGTTCCGCAGCTGGAAGAAAAGGCTTAACAAGTTCATAAAAGAAGGTAAAACTCCAGAATTTGTCGGAGTCTATGAAAACATAAAAGATGAGTGGCCCGAATTTAAGGCGTACAAGCAATCGGAAGCCGCTAAGGCCAGGTCAGAGAGAAATAAGAAAAATGCAGACAAAAAGATATATCACCATAACATGGGGTCAGGTGGCTACCTGACGGCCCTGCCTAAGTTTCTGAAAATGGAGGAAGATTTTTTGGCTAAAGGTATACAGATCGAGACATTTGACTGGCCAGACCGGCTTAAGGCTTGGTTCTATGGGCATGGTGGAAAGTTAGACCCTGAAACAAGTGACTGTCTTTTTACCAAGGAGCACGGAACTGACCCTATTAAAGCTCTCAGAGAGGTATGGAAGGAGGTCACGGAAGGCAGGTTCCACCCTAACAGAGAGAAGGACGAGCTATCGCGAGCCCTTAAGAATCCTGAACACAGTGGACGAACAAGAGGAACCGTCGGCTCTGTACCGTGGATACTTGGGTTTCCCAAAGATGTTGGCACTTATAGAAGCCGATCGAGAAAGAAGAAAGAGATTGCCGACCGGGCCTAGTGGATGGAAAATAAATTACTACAGCATGAGAAGGAGATAGCAGAGCTGAAGGCAGCGCAGACTCGACGGATGCCCTGCGAATCTGAGACGCCCGAAAATCCTTCTCCTGATCCAAAATCAATGCGGAGAAGCAGCGTGGCTTCGACAGAGCTCGATCGCCACAATGATATGCCGGGTCCTCGTCACCCCGTGGATAATATCGTGCAGCGGGAACTTTGCGACCTACATGTGCCATGCTTGAACATAACCGTGAAGGTGGCGCACGGCTTTGCCCTACCGCCTAGCCCAAATGGAACTTACCATTGTCACCCTATTCCAGATGGCTATGATGTTGTCGGGGTTGATGAGGTTATCAAGACATATGAGGGAATTAAGCTGGACTTCCCTACGGGTGAAGACGAGGTTGAGTTGAGATTTGCCCTCAAGAGTACCTGCTTATGGAAAAAAGAATACATCGTGCTCCCACACATGCAGCTAAATCGCCCTCCCAGTCCACAAGCCAGTCCACATAACTACAACAACGACAACCAATGCGCTAGTCCAGACACCCCCCACAACGACAACCAAGGCGCTAGTCCATCTCCGCCGTCGCGTGAGCGTACTCCGCCGCGTCAACGGACTCCATCGCCTCCGCAAAAGAAGCGGAAGTGCACCGCTGCGTCGACTAGTACTCAGAAAAGCGAAACGGCCGGGAAGTCTCGCTTTGTGAACTCTCGCAAAGATGTCGATACATGGGTCGAGGAGATCCAGACTTCCCAGAGAAAGAAGGCAAAAAAGATGTCTTTGCCTGTTCCGGTTTATTCTCCGGAAGCGATACGGTGGGCCATAGAATTTCTTACGCATCCGTCGCAATATGAACTAAATATGGACGATGACTACACACGCGTTCTGGTGCGTACATCTAAGAGAGTGCGGGAAGAACAAAAATCTGCTGCCACCCAGAAGAGAGACGTTCCACAGCTCGGAATGCAGGCGGGACAATCGGCCCCTCCACTCATATTGGCGCCTTACAACCGGAACCCGGTCGATGATGTACTTTCGCAGCAAGCTAGAGATATGGGTATAACTCTGGCAGAGCTTAAGGCATTGCAAGCTGGCGAGAGTGTCACCATACATGAGGTGGTGCGGACATATGTGAGAGGAGAAGATCTTGTCGACCCTGCAATGGTGCGCACTCTACCAGCTAGGTTGGACCAACTAAATGCATGGTACTTGCGTACCACGAAAAGTCAAGACGGAGACTGGCTCTATGGGAAAATTCCAAAGGATTTTTTTGGCCCAGGTGATGATGAGGTTCAAATCGAGTATTGCGAATTATGGCAGTTATTCAATTTTGACGCGCTCGACAAATCTATCATCAGTGCCTTTTGCATGTAAGTAATTAAATTATGTATATATGTCAGTAATTCTCTAGCTCTACTTATTTTTCATTGCTTGTAATTATCCTTATCACTATATTACTTTTGTACTCTATTATGCAGGCTGAAAATTATACAATCTCGAAAGCTCGGACTCAATCACAAGATTGGATTCATTGACCCTAATCGAGTTCATCATCATGGTTTGTTACATTACCCAGATCAAACGGAGGAGCTTTTGCTTACTTATTTGATGGCGCAACATTACAAAAGCACCATAATTTTCCCGTTCAACTTCGAGTGAGTTGTTTACTTCCTTATACATACTCGATGTTAATTAAGTATATGTAATTGATGATTTAGTTATTAACAAATATAAACATATGCCAGATTTCACTGGGTATTATTTGAGATTGATGTTGAAAAGGCAATCGTTGATGTGTTGGACCCATTATCGAAACCTGAAGAAAAGTTCGACGACACGAAACAGATGCTCCAGAGGTAATTTCGTTCATTATCACAATCGACCTCGTCTTTTCTAATAATATATAGTAATTAGTTAACTTCTTTACTAATTTTTCATACCGTAAACTTCAGGGTTTGGGACAAGTTCACCGGTTTCCACAAGGATGTCGGTATAGCTAAGAACCTCACTTTTAAATGGCGAGAGGTAAAGACGTATACTAGCTAGGTTCCACATACGCATATTCTTAATTTCAGTCTCACAATACCATTTTTTCAATATTTTTGATTATTTTTGATTAATTTCTTATCTTATTCTATCATAAAGTGCGAGAAGCAGCAACAAGGCACCAATTTGTGTGGATTCTATGTCTGCGAGTTCATCCGAATTCACTTCAATGAGGGTGTAGACTGTAATAGGGTACGTTAACAATTCATTCAAACTTGTTCACTTCTCAAATTGAATTATTTTCATAATGGTTGATATATTGGTGTCGATCTCTCCTTTTTAGTTTGAGACGATCCGGAACAGGCTAGAAGCAAAAGACCGCCTACTACCAATCGCGGAGGAAATTGCGGGCTTTCTGCTTGACTATGTCATAAAGCCAGACGCAGAATGCAGTATAATCCGGCCGCCAAAAAAGACCATCCCGAGGAAAAAATAGGGTCTAATGCTTCTCTGTCATGTAAAAAATATTTGTACTTAGCCGTGTCCCCGGTACAGACATGATCTTCCGGTTGTAAATATTTGTTTGGGAGAACTCGTGTACTAGTAGTATTCATGACTATATCCCGAGGAAAAAATCGTGTATTCATGATATATATTACATAGTAACGTATAATATGCAACTCGATCTTGTTTGAAATGAAACATAAATGAAAAAACACAAACACAAAAGAATCAGTTAGATAAATAGAAAACAGAAACAAAAATAGAAAACAGGAAACAAAATAAAAGAAACAAAAAAAACATATATACTGTCCCGGTTCGTATTACGAACCGGGACAAATGAGTCGCAGGCAGAGGCTGCCTTGATTGGCCACGTGGCCCCCCTTTTGGTCCCGGGCCGTGGCGTGCCCGGGACAAATAGGGGAGGCTATTTGTCCCGAACACGCTGTCCCGGGCGCGTGACCGGGGCAAAAAGCCCTCACGGCCCGGGACCAGTGGCCTGTTTTGCTCTAGTGTTACTGAGGTTTTTGGATGTACAGTAGGCTCCCGTCCTATTAAATACCTAGGTATTCCTTTGCATTTTGATAAACTTAGAAGAGATGACATACAACCACTAATAGATTAAATTTTAAATTCTGAGAAGAATTGTAGGTTTGAGAGGGCAATTACTCTCGTATGCAGCAGGGCTCACGTTGATTAAAGCGTGTCTAGCCAGCATCCCTATCTATTTACTCTCCTTCTTTAAATTCCCCAAGTGGGCGTTTGATATGATAAATTCGCAAATGGCAAACTGTCTTTGGAATCATTTCGAAGGACATATAAAACTTCACTTAGCAAATTGGCATTTAATCTGTATGAAAAAAGAATTTTGAGGACTAGGAGTCCCCAATATTAGAGATGTTAAGTGTGCCTGCTTGGCCCTGGATCAAAAGGTTTAATGAAGGTAAACATAAAATTTGGAGTGAGTTAGTAGATAAGAAGTACATTAGGGATGCTCCAAATATTTTTGCTGCCAAGAATAATAACACCTCTCAGTTCTTGAAGGGTGTGATGTGGGCGCCAGAAGCTATTAGGAATGGGTATAGATGGAGTGCAGGAAACGGAGAGAAAATTAGACTGTGGGAAGATACCTGGTTTGGTACATCCCCCTAGCAGTGCAGTTTTGGCCCCTTATGAAATTTGTTATCAACATGGGGCTACCCTAGCTGATATAATAGAGAATATAACTATCAAACTCACCTTTAGGCGAGTTTTCTCCCCTAGAACGATGGAGAGCTGGTATGGATTAGAACAAATTCTTCTTGGAGTATCCCTCATCGATTCCGATGACGCCTTGGTTTGGCAGCATGAAAGCAAAGGGGTGTACTCCACGAGTTTGCTTTATAGTATTATTTACTTTAGAGGGGTGGTACATGTGTTCATTCCATCGGTTTGGTCTTTGCTGGTACCCCCCAAAATCCACATTTTTCTTTGGCTTATGTACCACAATAAGTTGATGACTAGAGATAATATGAAGAAGGTTATGAGCTGTTGCTGCAGCCGTCTCCACTGAAGAAGCCAAGGCCTTCAGGTTATGAGCTGTTGCTGACTCTTGGGGTGGTTGCTGCTGAATTAAGCACCAGGCTCTTCTTGTTTTTCGGGGGGCACTAGTCGAGACATCTCAAACCTCCTGCGTGAGGGCTTTGATCCTGTGTGATCATGTATTGCGGTTACAACTAGTGCCGCTTGTTGGTTTTCAGCAGTCTGTTTTTCTTTCCAGTTCCTTGATACTCTTGTTCGGGGAGAGATACTCATTGAATGGTGGTCCTACCTGGTTTCATTTTTAATGGAGCCGGGGGTTTCCGTCCCCTTTTGATCTAAAAAAATATGAGCTCAAAAACAGCTCACTGATTTACCGCATTCTTCTTAGTTTGGATATGTATCTTCAGGATTACCTGTAATGTGAATTGTTTAGGAAGGGGAGATGAGCTTGAACCCTTCACTGCTTTCACTACTGTCACTGCTTAATTTGTTCTTTCTATACATTTTCTGCTTTTCACTGCAATGGTTCCAGAGTAACATGTTTCTCTTGTACTCTGGGCTGAGAAGCTTTCATGTGACAATAAAGGTCTAATACAAGTGACACGCACGCTACCAGGAAAAAATATGTATAAAAGCAGCACATCGAGCAACTAATATTCATGAGATAAGCACCATATATATGACATGGGAGATAAACATATAGAAAAAATAATGTGGCGTCTCCAATAATGCCAAATCATCTATTCATATACGGCAATATTCAATTGAGAAGAATCGTATTTTCAGCAGAAATTTTCCTTGACCATACTGCGGCGCCGAGGGAGGCATGGCGGCCTCAGAGACGTTGTCCATGGGGAGGCGACGCTCGGGATGGAGAGGTCGACAGCGCCGGGGAAGTGGATGAAGCCCGGGATGAAGATGACGTCGTCGTAAGAGTACGGTACGTCCTGACGGACGAGGTGCGACGTCGAGAAGCAGTCGCCGTTGAGGTCCCCGCTGTTCGCCGCCATCTGTGGGCAGGGGCTTTAGGGTTTTACGGCGGCGCGGGGATGGAGATGGATGCGATGGGTGGGGGCAGCCACTTTGCTAAAATCTTATACAGTATGACACTTGGGTTCCACGTGTAAAAAATAGAAGTTTGTTTTCTAGATTTGTGATCCTATTCTTCTCGAATCAAAATGTAAGTGAAGTTTAGCATTCATCCTGACACAATTCAACGCCTACAAACTCAGTCGGTACAGGCTTTATTTAACAGGTTTGATAGTTCTAAGTCGCATGAGAACTCAAAAGTTCTCAGTCACCTCCACCACCGTTGGATCAGGCGTCAAGATCTGTGCGTTTTTTTTCCTTTTGTACCTATTTTTCTAGTTACATGCAACTTGTAACTGAGAACATGTTTCAAATCTAAACATTTTTTAAATTTAAGCAATTTTGAATGTGAATATTTTTTAATATGAACATTTTCAGATTTGAACAATTTTATGCAATTCTGAACATTTTTTGATTGTGAACAATTTTTGGACGTGAATAATTTTTTAATGTGAACAATTTTTAAATTTGAACAATTTTTTATTTGAACAATTTTTGAACAAAAATATGAAATCGGGGCCAGAAATCATGCTGACGTCAGCTGACTGCCAACTCACGAGTTCTCAGTCGACTTAGCTGTGTAGAATTAGAAAAGTTGGTGCTAAAATTATGCTCTTACGAAAAAAAAATCATCTTTGTACAAAAGGCAAAAAAAAGTCAGTTTTTTGCGAACCGACTAGTGGCCTCAATTTCAAAATATTATTAAATAGACATTTCAGAATATCGCACGAACCGACTAGTGGCCTCAAAATATTATTAAAAAAGTCAATTTTATTTCAGAATATTTCGACATTTCAAAATATGTTTTCAAATTACCATAGTCAAAGTTAATGTTTGGATATATTAAATAGACAAGCCTCAATTTGGCAGCACCTTTTCCGCTATCCCCCGCACCTCGATCTTCCAGCATGTCATCTCTAGTGGTTGTGCTTCGTCGGCCCGTTGAAAAGTTGCTTCCACCCGGCGGCAGGGCGTTCAACTCATTATGTGTCGCCCTCTCGACGGCGATGAAGGAGCGAGCATACTTCTCGTTTGCTGCCACGAACAACTACATCGCAAGCGCCTCTGCAGTGGAGCTCGCGTAGGCAACCATGGCGCGCGTCTGGCGGTACATCTTGTCAACCCACGTGGTCAGGATGGAGTTTATCACGGCGGCCTGCTCCGGCCTCATCGGCAGCTGTGGCACCATTTCCAGCTCCGGCTGTGGTTGCGACACCATCCCCAGCTCCGGCTGGTTGGAGCTCAGGTGCGTCCTCAACATCCTCTTGGATGTCCTGGCCACCGTTGGAAGGCGGAGGGTCTATCCCCTCCACCCACCGGGAAACGACGTCCCACGACCTCGGCGAGGGTGGCCTAGAAGGTGGCTAGGTGGCGAGGCATGCTGGCGACGGTGGCGTGGGGCTCTATTTCTCTACGGTGAGAGGGGAGAGCATGGCGAGAAGTGGCTGCACGATGGAGATTCTTAGGGCATCTCCAGTCGTCCCCAACGCCCCTCATAAGCCCTTTTTGACGCCGGCGAAGCAAATAGTGTCGTTTTTTCACCACCCGCATCCCCAGAAGCCAAGTTAGCGCCGTTTCAACGAAAAATAGCGCCGGCGCCCCCAGGCGAAACCTAGCCCATTGGATGGCCTGGGGTGTGGGGGGGGGGGGGGGGGGGGCAAAACGGCGCGAAACGCGACGCGGGAGAAAATGGCGTGGAAGAAACCGCCCGTGCTCGTCTTCTCGGCTCCCGCGTCGGTCAAACGCTGCCGGAGTAATGGCGTGGCGGGCGGCCAGTGAGCTCCCACAGTCAAAAGCTGTTAGAGTAATGGTGTGGCGCGTTCACACGGCGCACAGTGAAGTTTGGCCACCGCTCCGCCCCTTCGTCTAGCCGTGCGGCGCTATAAAAAACCCCAACCTCGCCGCCGATCGCCATTCCTCTCTCGCCGCCTCTGCCTCACATCCACACTCTCCCCTCCTCCACCGTCACAAACCAGCAGCCCCCGCCGCCGAGAAAATTGAAGAGAGAAATGTAAACAGTGGCCCA
Organism: Poa annua; assembly: GCA_026929855.1. Classification (NCBI taxonomy): domain Eukaryota; kingdom Viridiplantae; phylum Streptophyta; class Magnoliopsida; order Poales; family Poaceae; genus Poa; species Poa annua. Next base: position 17,207,102 of record CM049427.1, read on the forward strand.
CATATAGAGGCTTTTACGGAAAAAAATCATCTTTGTACAAAAGGCAAAAAAAAGTCAGTTTTTTGCGAACTGACTTTGCCAACATATAGAATGTAAATATGTATTCACCAAAATTTATTTCAGAATATTTCGACATTTCAAAATATGTTTTTAAATTACCATAGTCAAAGTTAATGTTTGGATATATTAAATAGACAACATCGCACGAACCGTCTCATTATGAATCGAAAGGGGCTGGTATTTTTCCAAGAAATCTCTAGCCAACCTTCCCGGAAGAGGTTTTTCTTAACACCAATGAATTCTATTAATGCTAGAAGAAAACAATAGCCCCAAGAATTTCTTTGTTCTCAACGCCCCCTATTTAGAGGAATTTAGCCACTTCAACGATCTTTGATGGTTATAGGGGTATCCAAAGTACAAACCTGATGGTTGTTTGTTATCCCAACCATTCTTCCCAGCCCCGATACCGATCAGGAAAGGGCTAATTTCTAACAAAGTTTTTCTCTTGTTGATTCCTTTCCTATTTCTAGGTGTAGTGCTTTTATCCCCTATGCTGCCTACTGGTACTAATAGAGTAGGATTGGCCTAGCCTGTAATCCATAACCTATCCTGTAGGTGTAACCTTTCGCTCAATACTCAAATCCATAATTGAAGCATCTGAGGCCGCATCAATCGAGGATACACGACGGAAGGAATTGTTAGTTCACCTCACCTTCCCGAAGCGTGGGTTTGCTTTACTAATACTGTTCTCTCTATGCGAACCCCATCTCTTTCTCGGAAGAAGGAGGTGTAGGTAGGGTTAAAAAAACAAAAAAAAAAGAGTCAAATCGCACCATCTCTATAATAAGTAAATGCATTTTTTTCTCCTGAGGTTGTCGGAATTATTCGCAATAAAATATTGGCTACAATTGAGGAGGTCTTATCAATGAAATTTCCATTTGCGCGGGATCTAGGCATAATTCCCAACCCATTCCATATAGAATTGTTTTTATTCCTTCACAAAATAACATAAAAACAAACACATTCAATTTTTATAAATAGATCAATCCATATGCTCTAAATCCATATGCTTTAAATGGATAAGAGAGATATGAATTTTCCGCTCAGCTCAAATTTTAATTGTATACTTTCCCTTCTTCTTGGACAAGAAGAGATATAAAATATTTTACTAAGACTAGATTTCATTCCACTTTCCTATTTCTAAACAACAACTTCTCTCATCAGCTATTTCGTGTTTTCAAAGTCATTAATTGTCTCATACCCTATTTTGATTTTGATAGTATGGTGTAGCATACCTTATACAAATAGAATTCTAAGGCTTCTTTATTTTATTATGCAATATAAGAAGAATTCTTACATTCTCTTTTTCTTTGGTTTCGGGAAAACCCAAACTTAAACTTTTATAAGGAGCGCAATTTCTAGTAAAAAAAATCCTAAGATCCTTCCACTTAACATCAAAAGGAATTTTTTTCAAATAGAACTATGGAACCCCTGAGCAGTTGTGGTTGTACCTGTACTGCAGGAATAAGAAAACTCGCTATTCACTCAGTTTATTTTCCATAATAAGATTATGTAGGAGAGATGGCCGAGCGGTTGAAGGCGTAGCATTGGATTTCCAGCTCCGCCTGTGGTTGCGACACCATCCCCAGCTCCGGCTGGTTGGAGCTCAGGTGCATCCTCAACATCCTCTTGGATGTCCTGGCCACCGTTGGAAGGCGGAGGGTCTATCCCCTCCACCGGGAAACGACGTCCCACGACCTCGGCGAGGGTGGCCTAGAAGGTGGCTAGGCGGCGACGCATGCTGGCGACGGCAGCGTGGGGCTCTATTTCTCTACGGTGAGAGGGGAGAGCATGGCGAGAAGTGGCTGCACGACGGGGATTCTTAGGGCATCTCTAGTCGCCCCCCAAAGCCCCCTCAGGAGGCCTTTTTGGCGCCGGCGAAGCAAATAGTGTCATTTTTTCACCACCCGCCCCCAGAAGCCCAGTTAGCGCCGTTTCAGCGAAAAATAGCGCCGGCGCCCCCAGGCGAAACCTAGCCCACTGGATGGCCTGGGGTGTGTGTGGGGGGGGGGGGGCAAAACGGCGCGAAACGCGACGCGGGAGAAAATAGCGTGGAAGAAACCGCCCGTGCTCGTCTTCTCGGCTCCCGCGTCGGTCAAACGCTGCCGGAGTAATGGCGTGGCGGGCGGCCAGTGAGCTCCCACAGTCAAAAGCTGTTAGAGTAATGGTGTGGCGCGTTCACACGGCGCACAGTAATGGCCACCGCTCCGCCCCTTCGTCTAGCCGCGCGGCGCTATAAAAACCCCCAGCCTCGCCGCCGATCGCCATTCCTCTCTCGCCGCCTCTGCCTCACATCCACACTCTCCCCTCCTCCACCGTCGCAAACCAGCAGCCCGCCGCCGCCGAGAAGATGGACGCCGCCGCGAAGAACGGCTGGGGGCATCGTTTCCTCCGCAAGGAGGAGGCGTGGGCACTCTACAACGTCGGGTACCCATGTCCTCCGGACATGCGCGTCCCCAGCGCCACCGGCAACCATGGACCATAGACGCTGACCGCGGGAGTGGTGCCCGTGACGCCCGTCCCCGCGGAGAACGAGCGGGATTACGCCTTTGTCGAGGTCCGGGCAACTCTCAAGCCGACTCAGGACGCGGACCCGCGCTGGAGGCCAGAAGGCAACGACGCCTTCTGGACGGCGTACTTCCAACGCCGCCGCGAGGAGGAGCTCGCCGACCGCGGCAGCAATGGCCCGGTGAAGGGCCACTACAACGCGCACGGCCGCAGACGGTGGTGGGGTGGCGAGCACCGCACCTTCTGGACTACATCGCCGCCGGCAACGAGCCCCGGCTCACCATGCCGGCCTGGGCTCCCCGGCGCATGGCCACCAGCTCCTCATCGGCGGCGGCGACGAACTCCTCCTCCTTCGACACGCGCTCGGCTCCTTCAGGTACGCGCACGGCGCTCTCCTCTTCGACCCCTCCCCTCCTCAACTTCGGGCGCCCTGCCCCTATGCGCAGCGGCGCCCTCCACATCGGCCAGTCGCGCCAGCGGAGCTCGATGTCTCCAGCCGCCCTCTTCTCCCGCATCGTCAAGCCGAAGTGCGAGCCGAAGCACGAGCCAGAGGAGGAGCAGGAGGAGGAGTGGCCGGGATTGAAGGAGGCCGAGGAGGCCTCCTTCAACACCATCCAACCGGTGACGGACGACTTCGCCGACAGCTGCAGCCTATGCGAGTTCACCGCGCAGGAGATCGAGCAGCAGCGACAGCTCCTCGCCGAGACAGAGCGTCGGCGTGCAGAGCGCGAGCAGCGCGCCCCCCTCCCCCTCCGCAGCCGCATCCCTCCCCCACCACAGCCGAAGAAGATCTCGTATTTCATACTCGACCCGAGCGACGGGGAGGAGGAGGACAACGAAGATGCCGACTAGCCGTTCCACCGTACCCTGGAGTTGAGCAAGTGGTACGACGACGGCGACGCCAACCCAAGAAACCGCACCCGCCGCAAGGATGACAACGGCTCGGACGACGACGGTGGCGCCGTCGACTACAGCCAGGCGATCGCGGCGAGCCTCGGCCTCCTCGACAATTAGTTTTAAGTTTTTTAGTTTAATCCTACTTTGTAATCGTCTATGTTTGCGCCTGATTAATGAAATAGGCTAAAGTTTACGCCAAATTATATGAAATCGCCTCTTTTTTGCATCAAATTTATTTTTTATGCCGTTTTTGAATTGCATGGGCCGAAACTTGGGCCGGTGACAATTGGGAACCTCCCCCAAATTTTAAATTAGCGCTGTTTGGCACCGTGGCGGCAGAAAAACAGCGGCGTTTTGGCCCCTGGGGGACGTAACGACTGGACATGCCCTTATAGCCGTTTGTGGGCGCAGGAAAGCCCAACGGGAAGCGGTGGTGATACGATGTGCCGGTTTATTGCGGGCGACGCATCCGTGCTACGCTGGCCCGACAATACGGGTTGGAAGGCTGCTCCGCCATTAAGCCAACAAAATAGCCGGTGTGTGGATGACACGCGGAACCCGTCTGTCTGTTAGTCAAGGCGTACATGTCAGGCCACTATCCGGCAACCCCGAGAGGGCCTTCAAAGTTGGAGGCCTGCTGGGAGGTGCAGACAGATTTTGGTCGGGCTAGACTATTGGGGTGTCGGTGCGGCAAAGTTTTATGTCCGGTCACCCAATGGGTCTTTTGTTTTTTGGGTGCCGTCCGTGGAGATGTTCTGAAAGTTCCTGGATGTAAGTTAATCGGACACAAAAACGTACATGTAATTTTGGAAACACCAAGAAATATAAACCTGAGCTCATTGCACCTAGAGTTTCATTTGATGCCCGTATGACTCATTTCTATGTCAGTTTATATCAAAACTTTCTTAGGAATTTGGAAAGTAGTGTGAACTAGTTTCATATATATGTGAATTTCTTTTGGTTAGCTATTTTCCCTCCTGTGAGTTTACAGTGATATAGGAAGACAGGTTATCGTTCATGGCAATTACTTGGTATCATAGTCGCATATGACATGCTCTTAACACATAGGCAATGCTGCCACGGTTCAGTTACGCAACCAACGCATCCTTAATTCCTTAGCTCAATCACCATGTGGTGTTGTCTAGTTTTTCTTCTTCTGGGAGCTAGCTTGGTTGGCATGTTATAGAGGTTTGGTGTGTGCATCTAAACGTGTTGCCATTTGGTTGGTTGGGTTGGTGGAGAGTACATGGGAATTTTGTCTATTATTGTAAAAAAAGTTTAATTTTGCTTGTGGTACAGCTTTCGTCCCATATATATAACAATGCAAATATAGTTATGTCTATCCTCCCAGAACCCACGAATCGAATACATAGATAGATGATACCTTCACATGTTTTGTCTACCAAAGAGAAGACACCCCGTACCGTTAAGATTTTTTTAGGAACAAGAGGCATCCGAAATTCATCTTTTAGCGACGTGCTAACGAGTCTCACTCCGGTGCACCTCTAGCGGTGAGAGGTTGTGTGTGTTTGGAGAGTTTCTCTTAGTTGGGTATGAGGTGTAGCCTGTTAGTTTGGGTTTAGGTTCCATTGTCTCAGGCACAGACGACGTTCCATGAGTTAGAGTGTGCGGTTCTTTAACCGCCCTTTGTATGATTTTTGATTCCGGTTTACCTGATTAACTGGATCAAGTCTTCTAATAATAATGCATAGGTAGAGCTCCTGCTATTTACCATAAAAAAAATGAGTCGCGTGAAAGATAAGAACTTGCCACACAGTTCGAACACTCTTAGCTGAACCACACCCTGCACATTTACCAGGTTGTTCAAAAGAGCAAGATGGAAATTGACACAACAAACATCCATTCATTATCTTTACCCACCACGAAACAAGCTCGCACCCCGCTTTATAGATAAAGCAACCACCACAGTTACAAGCGTACCAGAATAAAGTGTACAACCTAGAAGGACAGAAAAGCTGGGGCCACAGCACAACAAGCCCATGGACAGGTAAAGAGAACAGAGACAAAAACACACTCACTCCCTAAGGAGGAGCCCTACGACTGGATGAAGAGTGAACACGGCGAGCCACATCTTTACCCTGGATGTGGATCTTTGTAACAATCATAGAAGGCTCTCCTCGGGACGCATTGTCATTAGCCTTGTGGCATTCTGAAATGAAACGTGAACGCTTATACTTCGTCTAGATCTATACTTGCAGGCATAAATTTGCATACTTACAATGTCAATTCCATCTTAAGGAGATAAGCCAAACCTTCATTGCTCTCGCTGAGTAAACTTTATGTGAGCATGCTTTTACACCTTTTCATTTGAGTGGTATCATGGTAACATCTTTCTCCTCTCTACTCTAGTCTGAATAAGTTTTCGACAATAAGGCCGCTTTTGGAATGTCTGCGAGATTTCTGCTTCGTGAACATTTACCGAACATTCCACGTGACGGGCCAGATTTTCAGAGGGCCTAATCATATCCGTAAAACTGCACGACCGTTTTGATTAAAATCCAGCGAACCAAGCGAGCCCTAAGTCTATTGACAGTAATGCTATCAGGAAATTATGTAGTACTATATGTAAGCAGCATGATCAAGTAACTAATATTCATGAGGTAGGCACCATTCAAATGGCATAGGACATAAGCTTCTACACAACATTCAAAATAATAAGGTAACACTGTCATAGATACCCGTAGCCATGAACATCTACCAAAAACTGCTGTTTTTTTGGACCACCTTGAGCTAACCACATCGTGACATGTTGACCAATTGGTGGAGACGAAGCAAGGCCAGCGCCCAGCCCTTGCGCAACAAGCAGCCATAACGATCGCGTGGCATCTGCTCTTCGTGGACGTTAACGGCTCAAGTTTTTTTTAGAGCATGTAAAATGCGTACCTATTTTTATAGACTCTGAGTTTTTTTAAAAATTTTAAACCCTTATATATTAGGCCAGCAAGCCGTCTCATTAAGGCATGTACAGTGGTGTCTACTCAGCAGTCGGTAAGACAGGCCACGTAGGAAATATGACGACGTGGGGGAGAGAGAAACCAGAAAACAGAAGAGGTCGTCGTTAGAAATAAAGACTGTCGATTCCCGTGAAAATCTCTGCCTACCGATGGACCTTTTCCCACTGTACTGAGACCGTCGCTTGTCGTGGGTTGAGATGTAGGGCCGGTGGTCCGTGGCCGCGATCTCGTCCAGCAGAGCCGGAGGCGCGACGTCCTCATCTATGATCCGCCGGGCGTGGGGAAGACGGCCTCTCATGGCGCGGGTACCTGCCTATTTCCTAGTAGCCAGTTCACCGTCCGCTCATGGCGCTCTCGACATTGGTGCGTTCGTCGCCGGCGCAAGTACTGCGGCTCAAGGTCGTGCTAAAGGAGGTGGAGGAGTCACTCCCGACGCCTCCTGCAGCTTGTAGAGCAGCAGAGGGTTGGCAATCAACGACCACCGGAGCGAAGTCGCCGCTTCGGTGAGATGTGTGTGCGCCGTCGCCCTGATTTGGTACTAGCTAGGAGGCGCAGCAGGCTTAAATCTTTCCGAAAGATAGATTGGCGGTATCAGCATCATCTTAAGGATTGGAATTTATTCATCCGGCTCCTTTTTTTTTTGAGAATCAATAAGTATATTAAGTCAGCAAGCCGCCTCATTAAAAACCTTCCAGTCCCCTTAGGTACCCTGATAAGGAAAAGTGTGTGTCAAAAACTTGCTGCTTTCAGTCTGGTTTACAATCCTTCTTGATACAGGCATCAAGAAAGGTAGGAATATAATTAATCCAGAGACATCTCTTCCTAGCATAACTACACTGTTTAGCACACAGATGTGCCAACTCATTCGCTACTCGAGGCACGAAATTAAGAGTGAAGGATCTGAAAGAAACACTGAGTTTCCGAATATCTACCATAATCGCTGTAATCTCCGAACGTTCATAATTTGCCGACGCCCACAGGTTCACCACCCGTTGTGCATCAGTTTCAATCGTCACCTCGTGGATCCCGGCATCCATAGCTAATTGCATCCCATCTCTTACTGCATAAGCTTCCATAGCGAGTGCGCTAAAAGCCGAGTCATACCAAATTGCTTGAGCACGCAACAATTTTCCATTGAAGACCACTCCCCGTCCCCCCTTGCTTAGAGGTCTCCGAAAAAGCTGCATCGACATTAATCTTCAGTTGTCCCATCGGTGGTGGGCACCATTTTGCCAAAACCTTCCGTTGTGCTACAATAGCCTCTTTACCTGTCTTCGTGAGGTCGCACACAATGTCACAAGCCCACTTAACAGATTGAGCCAACTCTCTATGCATTACTTGACTGAGGAATGGGCAGCTTTGATCGATTAATTGCGGTAGAAATAACGAGGTTTTTTTTACAGACAACCAAACCGACAGGCCAATGTATTGGTTGTCTTTAGTGCAATCTGCAGATAACATGGACGAAAATTATAGACAGCCGCCGTCTAAACCACTGTACATGCCCTTAAAACCCTGCCAGTACCTTTCGGTACCCTGTTTAGGAAAAGAGTGTGTCTGAAACTTGCCGTCTCCAATCAAAACAAAGTTACATCAGAGATTACATCAAGAAGCACATGATCTGGTGGATCACCATCCCATATGATAATTTTATTATGATCAAAACTAAATCTAGCTAGATTGTGAGCCACAGTGTTTGATTCTCTTGGACAATGCTTAAAAGATATCATACCGATTCTTTGTGCAATTTGGAAGCAGTCCATTAACACTGCCGTATTTGACGTCCACATCTCAACTTCTCCATTGCATGTGTTTACCAATTCAAGATTATCAGATTCTATGATCATCGGAGAGCACTGAATGTTCTCAAGTAGCTCGAGTCCCTTCTTCAAAGCTACTGTTTCAGATGTAGATGCATCGAGCTTATGTGATATCGGTCAAGCACCACCTGCAATAGCTTCACCTTTAGAGTTTCGGAGCACAGCCGCTGCAGCACCAACACCCGAGAGGAAGAAGCTTGCATCAATATTCATCTTATAAGTTTTCTATGGAGGTTTTTGCCACACCCTTTCTTTTGGCACCATAGCATGTGATGAAGCTCCATAGTTTGCCACCAGAGACTGAATTGAAAACGCCGAACTCTTAGCGCTGGCCACGCTTTCTCCTTTTTTCGCTTCTCGACTTTGCCACCATATATACCAACCTGCTGACATATAGGGCACTGGGCAGAGACTTTAATATGCCTATTAGCTAAGACACCCATATCTGGGACAAGTCCATGCAGCGCCTTCCACCCAAAATTTTTAACTTTTGCCGGTACATTCAGGCTCTCCAAAGGATATTCCAAACCGGGTTAACTTGTATTGTACCTTGTCCATCTAGCCTTCTTGTTTTTTATCCAAATTGGTGTACACATTCTGTGTAGTAAGCTGTTCTCACAGAAAAAATATTATTCTTTGATTTATGCCACGCTATGAAATCAGTATCCAGATTTTGACTCAATGGAATTCTTAAGATCTGCTGGACATCAATAGGATTGAAAATTGATCGGATAAGTTCCTCATCCCAGGCTCCTGTCAATGGATCTATTAGCTCATCTACTGTTCTCAAAATGCATTGTTACAAGTGAAAGGAACGTTCACAACGTCCGTCAAAAACACCCCTCCACACCACACTCCTACCTTAATTTTGCTTGTGGTACAGCCTTCATCCCATATATACGACCATGCAGATGTAGCTGTGTCTATGCTCAACAGAATCCACGTCGCGAATTCAGAGATAGATTATATCTTTGCATGCTTTATCTATAAAAGAAATAGACACCTCGTGCCGTTATGATTTTGTAGGAATATGAGTCATCCGAAATTCATCTTTTAGCGACATGTAAATGCTTTGCATGAAAGATGAGAAATTGCCACACAGTTCAGACACTCTTAGCTGAACCACACCCTGCACATTTACCTGGTTGTCCTACAGAGCAACATGGAAATGGACACAACCAAAACATCTTTTAGCGAACAACATGGAAATTGTACCACACCCTGCAGTTCAGAGCAACGAGGCGACCGAAACAGCAAATAAATGCACGCTGTGTCGAGTAGACGCACCCCACCAAGATGTGACTGACGGTATAGGTGTCCCTTGCTGTGTACTGGCCTCCAGATGCAGCTCTCGCTCCTTCTATCCTTGCAAAACCCTGACAGAGGGCCTTATAGTTATAGGTGTCCCTCGCTGTATACTGGTCTGACGAACAGCACGTCCATCTGAATTCATCGGGCCTGCTAGTGTCTCTGTCCAAATTGCAAAGACAGGTGAACAACAGTATGCACTGCACTAATCCTTCATCCGACAACAACCCTCGAACATCATTGATCCAGTTGTGCTCATGAATCGCCTCCTTCACAGTTTTCTTATTCACACATGCTTCACCGACAGCAGCTACAACTAGAGGTGCCATGTCCAGCAATGTTCGACCTCTGTACGACTGTACCAACGATCACGCCAGAAAAGGGTGCGAGCTCCATCCATCACAAACCTGAATTTGCACGAAGCGACTGAAAACCTGAAACGCTTCCTTGTCCTGCATCATTGGAAGCCCTTGCCACGGTCTTCTAGGGTCTGTACTCTGTACGCCGAAGCCAATCCCATCTGACTCTCAACGACAGTCCCTCCACTCCAATCTCAAGTCTTTGATTCCCAACCCTCCACAAGCGATCTCGGCTTGCACAATTTCTGCCATGCCACCAAACATGACACCCAGTCACCCATTGCCCAAAAGACATGGCTGGCAGTCACCACTGTCTTGACTCTTGATGATGGTTAATCTACCAGAACGATGCAGCAATCCTTTCTGCCAAGCTGGCAGCATGTTCAGCACCTGATCGAGCATGGGAAACTTGCCCACTGGAGCCCCAAATATTTGCAGGGAACTTGCCCAGCTCGCAGACCATGACGTGCTTCACTGTCATGCTATCCTGCGCATTGCCTCAGGATTCCTATCTCATAGAGTCAATCTAATTGCTAGTTTAGATTAATCGGACACAAAAACATACATGTATTTTTTAAATGCAAATTCTTGTTTCACTGGAGCTCTAGCATCAAATCACGCGTTCATGATCATAACTTGGCATCTTAGGCACATATGGCATCCTCTTGACACATTGACGACAATGCTGCCACCATCCAATTATACAATGAACATCACTTGGTTTTGCCTGTCTTTTTTGTAAGACAATTCGCTTCAAATGTTACAATTTTTTTTTGTCGTGTGCATCTAATCGTGTGCCATTGGGTTGGTGTAGATGACAAATGGGTTTCCTCATTTATTATTCAAAAACTTAATTTTGCTTGCGGCAGAACCCCTAGCCCCATATATACACCCAAGCAAATGTAGTTGTGCCTATGTCGTACCGAGCAAGAGAATACGGAGATAGATGATAAATTAGACACTTTGTACTGCTGATATTTCCTGAGAATAGGAGACATCAGGAATTCAGGTTTAACACTAAGAAAGGACCACGGCTACAACAATACTATCACTGCCACATCCACTAGAATTGCCGAGTTATCCAAAATATCAGCAATTCAGTGTCTTGTTCTGTAAGCACAGTAAATAGTACTCCCTACGTTACAAATTAGATGACTTCCATTTCTACAAAAGTGAATGCATATAGAGTCTAGACATGTTATAAACTTAGATACATCCACCCTTAGACAAATGGAAGTCATCTAATATGGAAGGAGAGAGTATATGTCATAAACAGTATCAAGTCGGACTAAACTAAACAACGTCACCAGTCACCTATATATACTAAACTGAACCGTATATCAAGGTAACATTGACACAAAAACTTACAAATCTTGAGTACAAGTCGGACTTGACCCAGCTGATCTGTGAAGCTTTTCCCCAATTTCTTCCTGTACCGTTGGAGATTTTTTAAAGCAAGGTCACTATAAATTCTAGCAGCACAGGGAAACAATTTTCTGTGCTTGGACTTAGAAGCTGCAGCCCCACTTTTACTATCTAGAAATATTATGTCCCATCTAAGTGCCAGTATTTGTAGACCCCGTCTGCACCGGCATACATCTTATAAATTAGTTAGTTAATATATTGCTTTTATGAAGTGACAAATATATTTTTATTCTTATAGAGAGAAATAAACATGTATAACACACTGGAAGGAGCGAAAGCACACAAAAATTTAGTACTTAAAAAGAGGCATATCTACATTTCAGAGAACTGGAGTCCTAAGAAAATAGCTCACCAACTTCTCCATAATTGAAAGGAGAAAACACTTTTTATTTGTCGCTACCAGACAACAACGAGAGGGTTTCTCCCCTTTGCCAGGAAACGACAGCTCACGACTTCGGCGAGGGTAGCCCAGGAGCTAGCTAGGCGGCGAGGCATGTTGACGACGACGGCATGACGACTTTAATGCACTGGTGGGAAGTCTGCTCCGCCATTAAACCGGCGAAATGACTGATGTGTGAATGACACCTGGAACCCAAGGCGGACATGTCTGGCCACTGTCTAGCATCCCGAGAGAGCCTCCAAAGTTGGGGTCTGCTTGGGGTGCCAGACAAATTTTTGGGCGAGCAAGACCGTGCGGCGAATTTTCGTGTCCGGCCACCCGATGGGCCTTTTTGGCTACTGGAAGCTCCTGAGTGTAATTTGGATCCCTCTTGCTCAATCTCGCAGTGTCAATATAGTAGTTCAGACACAAAAACATACATGTAATTTTTGAAACACCAAAAAAAAGACCCTGAGCTCATAGCACCTAGAGTTTCATTTGATGCCCGTAAAACTCATTTCAATGTCAGTTTATATCAAAACTTCCTTAACAATTTGGTAAGTTATCGGTGAACTAGTTTCATGGGTGACTTTTTCTTGGCTAACTGTTTTCCTCCTACGAGTTTACAGTGATGTAGAAAAACAGGTTAGCGTTCATGGCAATTACTTGGCATCATAGCCGTATATGCCATCATCTTAACACATGGGCAATGCTGTCACGGTTCATTTACGCAACCAATGCATCCTTGAGCTCAATCACCATGTGGCGTTGGCTAAGTTTTTTTCTTGTGTGAGCCAACTTGCTTGGCATGTTATAGAGGTTTGGTTGATGCATCTAAACTGTTGCCATCTGGTTGGTTGCGTTGGTGCAGGGGGATGCAGAATTTTCTCTATTATAAAAAATTATATGTAATTTTGCTTGTGGACGACCCCTGACCCCATATATAGACGATGCACTTGCGTCTAAACTCCCTAGAACCCACGAATCAAATACGAAGATAAAAGATACCATATGATGCTTTATCTACCAAAGAAATCGACAGTACTGTTAAGATTTTGTAGCAATAGGAGGCATCCAAAATTCACTTCTAAGTGGTATGGAACAGCTTCACACAAGAGTTGAGAAGTTGCCACACAGTTCAAACACTATTAGCTCAACCACGCCCTGCATATGTACCAGGTTGTCCAAAAGACCAACAAAAGGCCAGCCCCATGCGGCCAGCTCAGCGTAGGTGTCATCTTTTCGTCCATCTTAAGGACGGTGAAGCCTCTGGTCCAGTCATCCAGCAGCATGTAGAGGTGTATCTGCTTCTAAATTGCAAAGCACACTCACCTGAACATAATGCTAGCACGCAGGCAACTATGGCCAAATCAAAGCCGCGTGCTTTGCTGCCTCTCTCCCGCGCGCACCTGCCTCTAGCCATTGCCACCTAATAGAGACCATTTTGCATAATTCTTCAATGACACGTTGTATCTCAAAAACTTGATGGTACAAACAAAATTGAACATTTGACACCTACTATAACTGGTAGGTTCATTCATCTCATTGTTTTTCCTCATACGAGTTGAAAGTAATATAGAAAGAAGATGTTAGCGTTCATTGCAATTACTCATAGACCATAGTAATATACGCCCTCTGTTGGCAAATACATGATGTTTTAACTTGTCTCACATTTATTAGATTGTATGTGTCTAGACGTTTTTTACTGCACATATTATTTCACTTTAATCCGGATGTAGTCAATATTGTAATACCTAAATTATCTTATAATTAGAAACGGATGGAGTATAAGGAACAAGTACTTGGCAACATATAGCCTCATGTGCCATCATAGGTAAGGGCCCGTTTGAAACACATGAAATAAAAACATAGGAACATGAAAAATATAGGAATTGAGGCGTCATGTTTTCTGAATTGCTACAGGAAAACATGAGGTGAGACCTCATGTTTGTTTTCCTCCAAAATTCCTACAAAATAGCCTATCCCATAAGAATTATAAAGGAATCCGAGTTCCTATTACTTTGTTACAAATAGCACCATAGAAATTTTCTTCAAAGATTCCTATCCAGAAAGTTTCTACGAAATTTCTTTGTTCCAAAGGGGCCTAATGCTGCCATGGTTCAGTTACGACAACCAACACATCCTTGAGCTCAATCACCATGTAGCATTGTCTAGTTTTTGTTCTTCCGTGAGCTAACTTGCTGGGTGTGTTATAGAGGTTTGGTTGTATGCATCTAAACGTTTTTCCATTTCCTTGGAGAGTACATGGGATTTTTCTCTAGTATTTAACAGGTTTAATTTTGCTTGTGGTACAAACCCTGACCCCATATATACGACGATGCAGTTGTGTCTATATATACTCCCTAAAACCCACGAATCGAATATGATAAAAGATACCTTTGCATGCTTTATCTACCAAAGAAATCGACCACTCATACTGAAGATTTTGTAGGAATAGGAGGCATGTATCGAAATTCACTTCTAAGTGAGATGGAGCTGATCTGCACAAGAGTTAAGAAATTTCTACACAGCCCAACCACTATATTAGCTGAACCACACCTTGTATATTTACCAGGTTGTCCAAAAAGGAAAGTCCATTTTAAACCCTAAACTCTGACGAAATGAACTTCGAAGTCGAAATCCCAGTTGATTAAACCCGATGAAGGGAGTATTTAATAGAGACCATTTTGCATAATTCTTCAATGACTTGTTGTATCTCAAAAACTAGATGGTACAAATAAAATTGAACATTTGACGCCTACAATAACTCGTAGGTTCATTCATCTCTTTTTGGGTGTAATTGTTTTTCCCCGTACGAGTTGAAAGTAATATAGAAGGAAGAAGTTAGCGTTCATTGCAATTACTCCATAGACCATAGAAATATACTCCCTCTCTTGCCAAATATATGATGTTTTAACTTGTCTCAAATTTAGGGACACTTCTTTTGGGCTTCTGCTTATGCAGAAGCCTGCTTATAGATTTTGGTAGGAAGAAACTGTGGTGGGGAGAAACTCCTAGAAACTGCTTGGAGACTTCTTTTGGGCTTCTAAACATTTGGCTTATTTGATGTGTTAGGTTATGAATTGTCCAAAATGCCATTGAATTTGATATATGCACTAAAAAGGTCACAAGTATTTAAAAATTACAACTTCCTAATAAATACATATATCGTGTATATAAATACATGTACATACTACTTGTATCAATTTGATACAAAATAAAATTCATTTTCCCCATGATTTGTGTACGTGAGCACTGACAGGTAATCAATAAAGTATTAAATAGCAAACTTGGATGGTGGCTAACTAGTTATGTTGCACTTGATCGATCGATGCATGCGCGGACCAGCTCCGTACGCGCGTAGCATGCAAGCGCGCGAGCCGCGAGCGATGCTGTGACGCGGAGTGGCATCTCTCCGTAAATATAACAGAGGAATAGGGGCAGAAGGATATAACGGTTCGCTTCGTCAACCAGAAGCTCGGGAATCCACTCCTTCTCAGCTTCTGCGTTTGTGAAGGAAGTCTGCTTCTCGGTGAAAATAAGCAAATGGGAAGCTAGACACTTCTTTTCTGCTTATGCTTCCTGGGACCTAGAAACTGCTCTAGAAGCTCAAAAGAAGTGTCCCTTATTAGATTGTATGTGTCTAGACGTTTTTTACTGTATATATTCTTTCACTTTGAACCGAATGTAGTTAATATTGCAATACCTAAAATATCTTGTAATTAGAAACGCATGGAGTATAAGGAGAACGAGTACTTGGCAACATAGCCTCATGTGCCATCTTGTTGACACATAGGCAATGCTGCCACGGTTCAGTTCCAACATATCCTTGAGCCCAATCACCATGTGGCGTTGTCTAGTATTTTTTCTTCTGTGAGCTAACTTGTTGGGCATATTATAGAGGTTTGGTTGTGTGTGTCTAAACGTGTTGCCATTTGGTTGGTTGAGTTGGTGCAGAGTACATGAGAATTTTCTCTATTATTTAAAAAGTTTAATTTTGCTTGTGGTACAACCCCTGACCCATATATACAATGATGCAGTTGCGTCTATACTCCTATACCCACGAATCGAATACGAGGATAAAAGATATATTTGCATGCTTTATCTATCAAAGAAATCGACAACTTCTACTGTCAAGATTATGTAGAAATGAGAGGCATCCGAAAGTCGCTTCTAAGTGTGATGGAACTTAACCGCACAATAGTTGAGATATGGCCTAAAATATCTTGTAATTAGAAACACATGGAGTATAAAGAGAACAAGTACTTGGCAACATAGCCTCATGTGCCATCTTGTTGACACATAGGCAATGCTGCCACGGTTCAGTTCCAACATATCCTTGACCTCAATCACCATGTGGCGTTGTCTAGTTATTTCTTCTGTGAGCTAACTTGTTGGGCATATTATAGAGGTTTGGTTGTGTGCGTCTAAACGTGTTGCCATTTGGTTGGTTGAGTTGGTGCAGAGTACATGGGAATTTTCTCTATTATTTGAAAAGTTTAATTTTGCTTGTGGTACAACCCCTGACCCATATATACAATTATGCAGTTGCGTCTATACTCCTATACCCACGAATCAAATACGGGGATAAAAGATATATTTGCATGATTTATCTATCAAAGAATCGACAACTTCTACTGTCAAGATTATGTAGGAATGAAAGACATCCGAAAGTCGCTTCTAAGTGTGATGGAACTTAACCGCACAAGAGTTGAGATATGGCCCCACAGTTCAAACACTATTTGCTCAACCACAATCTGCATATTTATCAGGTTGTCCAAAAGAGCAACACGAAAATTGAAAACGTCAAAACATCCATTCATTGTCCTTACTCACATGTGGAGCTTTGCAACAATCATAGTAAGATCTCTTAGGTATCCATTCATTGTCCTTACTGTTCCTTAGCCTTCTGGTGTGTGAGAGTGGCCCTTGGTGCCTTCAGTCTTCCTTTCCTCAAACATCTGGCATTCCGGCCGTGACTGGAGCAAGATGGAACTTGGCAAGAGCAAATGTACCCATCCTATTTAAGCCCAACCCATGCATCCAGCATGGGGTCAAAGTAGCCTTGGTCTTCGAAAGGCAAGGACCATTCCCCTTGCGACCTCCACTTGCCGTCCTTGGTGTCCCCATGTTGATGTGCCCTGAGAAGAAGATGGTGTGCCCATCTGTGTGGAGGGCATATGAGGTGATGATTTCGTAACCGGCGAATGGCCATGGCGAGTTCACCCTCTTCCAGCACCAGTCCATGTGAAGTACTCCCTCAGCTTTTTAATATAAGATCTTATAGCTATTACACATGTTATCTAGATACACACAAAAATGAGTGAATATGGACACTATATCTAAGTTTGTCCGTACCCGACGGGTCACCCGACCCGATGGGTGACCTTTTGGGTCTGTAGCACTCCAACAGCAAAATAAGCACAAACAACAAATAGTGATGTAGTGACTACTGATGTTACGGATATACTGATTGCTCACACAAACACAAATAACAAATCAAATCAAGTCACTAGTGAGATACTGATGTTCCAAGGCAGATAACTAAAATATCTATATTGGGTTGTTCCACCGGGCTGGAGTGGACTAAATTGGTAGTGTGCTATGTAATTTCTTACAACGGGATTCCACATATCAGCTAATCGGGTTGCCCATCCGAGATCCATGGTTGAACATAGCGACACATAACCTGTCCATTAGGGTGAGGTGTCCATGGGCGGAAGTGCCGGCTTGAATCCCATGAATCAAAAGGAGAGATCGGTGGAGGTCTAGTGAGTAGTTGACGTAACTTCTTGTCAAAGATGGTTATGTGCTCGGCATGACGACATCTGTCCATCTGATATAGCTCGCTTGGAAGTATTTTTTACGACTTGCTTAATAACAACACGGAGAGCTGACGCCTCAGAATAACGCTACTAATCGGCTCGACTCGTCGACAATGGCTCGACAATGGCTGTCTATGGGTCCATGAAGATGAAGGCTCTCACACCATGGTTGTCGTATCTCATGAGTCATAACACCGTGTACTGCGATCTACCGGTTCCCCGTGTGGGCAGGGTTAGCGGCGGCGAAGCAATATATGGTTTTTCCCATTCTACTTTTTTTTAGAAACACAGTACAACGCAATCACTCATATACACGTGCACGCACTCACTCATATGAACGCATCGTACGCACACATATCCTACCCCTACAAGCACCTCCGAAAGACTGAGCCGATGAGTGAAGTCTTAAAAGTCCTGAAGTCACCACATGCATCTCGCTGACTTCCATTGAAGATTATTCCACCTAAATGATAAACATCAACGTTAAATCTAAAATTTAAACTCTGATAAACCGAGAGTAGAACCACCAATCTAACCGGTCTCCGGTTTTTCAGAGTGCCTCACCAAGCAGAACAAGACGAACGTCATGTTTCGTCTCGTTAACTTCGCGTGCACACTGTACAATCTGCACGTAGCTTGTTCTCTCGTTCCATTTCGACATTTTTTTAATTCTTTCTTTCCTCAGAACAGAAGAGGTCACATACGTCAAGTCGTCAAGAGACCCGAGGCAGCACTACTCTGCCCCACGGTGGGCCCTCCAGCACCGACCAGCTCCAACCATCTCACCGACACGCTATCCCCACCGAATCCAAACCCCACCTGTCACCGACCCACCCGACCCGCCACGTAGCCCCGCCGCACCGGCGTACCCACGCACGCACGCACGCCCGTTGTGATTTCTGAATCAATCTTCCACGCCACACCCAAACACGCAGAAGAGGAGAACAGAGGAGGAGGCCCCGGCAACGGAATACTCTTCTCCGCGTCCGCGTGCCATCGACGCGGAGCAGGCGCCGCCCCCGATGGCCTTCATGCGCACCTCCGTGAGTCGCCCCCTCCCTCTCCCTCTTCCCGCTGCTCTCGATGCGCGCTAGTTTGCCGTGGCGGTTTTGGTTCGATTCGATTCGATTTACCCCGGAGGTTTAGATCTGCGGGTGTAGGCCCTGCGGGAGTGGTTTCATCTCACCGCGGGACGCAGGAGAAGTCGATTCCGTTATTTCTGGCAACCAGTTTCGGGGTTCCTCGTTCCTGTTAGCTGATGGTGTGGATTGTTGCGGAGAGGGAGCGTCGGAAAGGTGGTAGCTATGCGTCTTTGAGTCCACAGGGTAGCCGCGAGGCCGTCAGAGACATGGGGGTGGGGGATGGTTTGGCGGCCTTGGGGGAGTTTCCGTTATTAGTAGTATGTTATTAATCCCAGGTGTGGTGTCGTTCTGGATTACGCGCTGACCAGATGATTTGTCTGCTAGTTAGTTTATCTGTTTTCTGCAGTTTTGTCTATGCTTTCGCCATATCTGTATCGACAGAGAGTCCATTTGTACACACTGGTAACTGTCAGCAGGTTTTCCTAGCACTGGGATGCTTAGAAACCTGGAAAGGGAAAAAAAGTATGGGCCATAAGTTACTCATGGATTGATGAGCCGATTGTCCTGGGATGCTTAGAAACTGGGATGGGAAACAAGTTCGAGACATAGGAACTGGGAAGGGAAAGAGGTGTGAGCCATATAAATCATGGGGGTGTACTCAGTATGATTCGAAGTGGGCAGGGACCAGTGGTGTTTGTTTAAAGCCCCCATGTGAGACAAATAACAAATCCACTTCACCTGGGGAAGAACCTCCTACAATCTTTTGTATTTGTTTGCACTGGACCACTTGGTGTACCTGCCATAAGGCCCCTTGGATATGAGGCCTCTACACTTACTTTTATATAAGTGGACCACGGAGGGTGGAGGGATGGCCAGGTTAGAAGCAGTTCCAGTTCCTTCTTGCATACCCATGTTAGAAGCAGGTGCAGTTTCTGACAGTGTAAGTCATCCCCTTTCTTACAGTGTGGGCTCACTAATATTCATACCTCTACTGGGTAGGTAACATTTAGATGGATGCATCGTTTGGATTGTTCTGGTTATTTGTTGATTTGCTGTCAGTCTATATTATTATTTGATACATCTGAATAGTTGACCTGCTGTGGATTGGTGTATTAATTTAAGACACCTGTATACTTGTGCTTGTTGATTGGTATTCCAACTGTTTGCCAACTTATCACATTTCTTGGCCTAAGTGACATTACATGGTTAATGAAGTTCTGTATCTTGGATTTATCCTGTATTGGATTGAGTAACTGCGAGAGAGTTGATACCTTCCTTGCGTGTTGAACAGAGCGTTCATGTTCCATACACTGACTGCATATATGTGAATCATCTCGATTGGTTAAACCAGCACAACCATTATAGGGCCTTTGTCCCGTTTACTGGAAACTATCTATGTCTAATTTCCTTTTAAGTGACAAGTTTTGGTAGTATGTGGCTGTAGTTTTGTTATTCTGGCCCATCATTTGAATTTGTGCACAATGTGTTAGCGATCAGTATGTGGTTTTGCAAAGCCCATTGATGTATGGAATGTGACGGCTGTTGTTTCGTCCAACGTTACAACTTTATACTGCCGTGGTAAATGAGGCAGTGCAGTTTGAACGATTTATTTCTTAAACAGTTAAACTGCTATTTATTGGTTTGCAGTGACAAATATTATGTTCCGAGTATTTTTTTCCTTGATTTGACTCATATGTGTGCTCTCTTGCAGTCCAATGCATCCTCTGGTATGGGTGTTGCTCCTGATATCAGGGCGACATTCCTGGAGCTTCAAATGAAGAAGGCATTTCGCTATGTTATCTTCAAAATTGAGGAGAAGCAAAAGCAGGTTGTTGTGGAGAAGACAGGGGCTACAACTGAGAGTTATGATGATTTCCTAGCTTGTCTCCCTGAAAATGACTGCAGATATGCCCTTTATGATTTTGACTTTGTTACTGAGGAGAATGTGCAGAAAAGCAAGATTTTCTTCATTGCCTGGTGAGCTTCATAGTCACTTGTCCATATGTCAAAACTTGATCAATTATCTGCCAATGCGATTTAAGTAGCCTGTTTTAGAAAACAGAGTCCCAACTGGCTCTTGTTACAAAATGGCAAATTGTTGAATAATCATGGAAGGTCCTGTTATGCAGCATGTTGTTGGTTGATTTGTCTATACGAATTAAGGTTTGAAGTATTGATTTTTTTTATAGCATCAGTGTGATCTTGTTTTCTCTGTACCTGGTATCTGTGCCTGTTGCTGTCCAGAATAATAACAGTGCGTGTCTACGACATGTCTTTTTTATAGAATATATGATTGTAGCTATCCAGAATGAATAAATTTGCATGTCCACATGTCTTCATGATATGCTTGCCAGTAGTGTAATATATTCTCTGTTACTAAAGTTGACTTGTTCGATAGCAGTACTTGTATGCATAGCTAAGAAATCACCATTTTTTGCACATGCCTGATGGTTGATGCACCTGCACCACTCTTTCCTTCCCCTTGGCTCTATAACTAATACACATGCTGCACCAGGTCTCCAGACACATCCCGCATCCGTGCCAAGATGCTGTACTCCACCTCCAAGGACCGCATCAAGCATGAGCTCGATGGGTTCCACTACGAGATCCAGGCAACAGACCCGACCGAGGTGGAGATCGATGTTCTCCGCGAGCGGGCTCACTGAAGCCCAGCGATGATGATCTGTCCACCTGGTGGCTTCAGTCGGATGCAAATTCATAGTGTATCATCCGTGATTCTGTCGCCACTGTGTTGTTAATAATACTGATATCGGTGTTTCATGTAAGACGTATCGTTTAGCTAGCCGAGCTGCGTGGCTCTAGCTGATGAAGTGTTACCCGACTAGATTTGGTATGATGCCCTGAGCCTGTAAACGCAAGAAGGCACCCCAATATGCTTGTACTATTGCCGTATTGAAACTGTGGATTGGCCTAGTTGCCCACATTGTGTCAACTTCACATTTCGTAGCATCACATGACTCCATTATGCCATTTTTTTCTGTATGTTGTTGAATTTTACTTGCTTAGCCTTGATGTCTTTAGGCTGGGTGGCATTTGGAGCATATCGCTGTAAGATATTGGAACATCAATTTCAGTCAAAAGTTCCGTTCCCGTGAAACGAAGCTGCAACAATTGAGACAGAAAACAAGTGGGGAAGGCCGTGAGTTGAAGACTTGAGCTGTTGAGCGAATATAAACACGAAAGCTTGCTGTTTGAAGTAGAAAATGGTGGAAAGGAGGACGAATCATGCCTCGTGCACCTTTCCGAAACAATGTTTCCTGGTAGAGAATGTACTACATCCTTCTAGAAAACAGATTCCCAAATTCTTTAATTAATTAGACTAATGGTAATGAAAACAAAGTGTAGTGTTTACCGAACCAATTGGCAGCAGAAGGATCATGTCCAAGTTGGAGTTTACCGTCGTCTGTCAATGTTTGACTTCTGAAGAATTCGTCAGAGAACAGAAGTAGAACTAACCCACATATATTATTCAGTGATTACTTTGCGCACATCTAGTTGATTAATTTCGCCAATAACTTAAGTTTATCCGTAAAACAGAAAGTAATTTAAAAACCAAAATTTACACATGTAACCTTAAAGTCGACGTGGCCGAGCACACTCCACCGAACAGAAGAACCCAAAGCATTCGACCGTTGCCTCACTAGAGCTCCAACCCAACGGTCACCCGTACGCTATCACAGCAGCACACTCCACAAGCTTCCAGCTCCAGGGGAGCTTCTTCCATATACTCCTTCTCCTCCGAGCTTCCATGTCCCTCGGATATATAAAATCCCTCATCACGCAGCTTCTTCCCCCCAAAGCAAAGAATCTCAACAATTCCCTTCCAATCATTCCTCTTCCTTGGAGCTCTCCTCAGAAATACAGTACCTTTTGAGCTTGAAACCATCCAGAAGTAATAAGAATGGGGTTCGTGCTGGTGATCTCCCTGCCCTTCATCTTCTTCACCATCCTGCTCGGATTCGGCTGCTACTTCCTCGGAAAGCACAAGGGGCGCGAGGAGATGCGCGCAGGCGTAGGGGCGCAGATCTACGGCACGCCGCTGCCGCCGCCCGGCGTGTCTGGGCACTCTCCGGGACCGTACCCGGTGAAGAAAGAGGGTCCCGAGAACGTCTGATCAATCGAGTTCCTCGGCTGGAGCAAGACCGAGAACCTTGGGTTGTTGCATCTTGGTGTTCTTGGGTTGGATTGTACTGTAAGTTGAGTAAAGTGATGCTTGTGTTGTGTACTTGTGTGTGATGAGTGATGACCAGTGGTGTGATAATTTGTAATCACAGTTTGTGTTTTCAGTTATAAGAAGTGCAAATCGATGATGTGGAATGGCTTGTGATGTCTTGTTTATTCGTACTTCCGAACATGCAATCAGCTAACCCCTTGTGTTGCAATCTTGGTTTCGTAGGCTCTGAAGCCGGGGGTTTGTGATGGGAGAGTTTAAGGTGTATTCCATAAAAGACAAGCACAGAAAAGAGGAGAACAGATTCAGAAGAGAGGAACTATAGTTGATCTGGCAATGCTAGGTGTTGGGAGAGTTTCAGGTGTAAAGGCGAACGCGGTTTTGCCGAAACTATATGCGACCGCAACTTCAATCAAAACCGTCCATTTTGCTTTGCGATTCGTGCTATTTTTTTTGCATCAAACCCCCTCGCCTTTAAAGATTTCTAGCATCAAACCCTAATCAATATTATGGATACCTACTTAACTTTTCATCATTATCATTAATAAGTGGATATGGGAATATTTGGACATGATTTCATTTTTTCGTTTTGTATTAACATTTGTGTATATGTGTGTTTATAGAAACATATTTTTGTATTAACAAACTAACAAAGATTTCCTGAAAATGTAATTTTTTTGTATTAGCATGTATTAACATAATTTTCTGGATATGTGTATATTTGTGGATAAGTGTATATTTGGATATATGTGTTTATGCAAATATATTTTTAGATTAACAAATTAACCAAGATTTTTTTTAAAATGTAAACATATTGTTTTGTTTGCATTTTATTGGTTACAGTTCTTTTCGTTTTTGCCTTAAATTTTATTTTGGTTAAATTATCTCACCAAAGAAAATATTTGTTTAGGGTGCTGTTAGGGTCTTTATATAAGGGGATTGGTTTGTCCATTTATTTAAGTGAAGTGTCTTTTTGCACATATCACACGAACCGTCGGATTTGAAATAGACGTCCCAGATAGGCAGTGCGGTCGCATATAGTTGCGTAGTTACATTTCCGGTGTAAAGGCAAGCCAAAGAAAAAAAAAGGTGGAGAACATATTCAGAAGACAGGAATTAGAGTTGAGCTGGCAGTGCCTATGAAATAGAACTAGTTTCGTTGAAGAATGATTCTGCTTGTTCTTGTGCTAAGCTTACAAATACAGTGCTTCTTTGATACAGTACATCCTTTATCCCCTTATATATCCCCTTATATTGTTGTGAATATTTTCGGTAATTGGCTGATAATGGTGGATACTAGGTTTAATACATTTATTAGGATGAGAATGATTGCCGTTATTTTATCGCTTTGGCTACATAGCAATGATAAGAGAAAAAATGAAATCACTGAGCACTAGCACCCATAATTTTTTGATATAGTAGAAACCCCACTCGTGTGAGAATTCCTGAAAAACTGCTCCTGACGGGGATCGAACTCGAGTCTCTGGGATTGCCACAACACCCTCATACCACTGGAGCAGAAATGATAAGATTTTTAACGATAAAAATAATTCTATTTTGTAGGTAATATAATGGTGCATGCCTTGCAATATTCCGTTTAGGTCGTCCACCGCGACCTACTTTTGGGGGTCGCCGCCCTCCTTCAACTTAGACGTGTCTACGGTTTTTCATTATGAATGATCTTTATTTTTTCATTCAGAGATTTGTGAATTGGTTGGGGCGGTATTCATCCTAGTTATCTGTTTGTATGTTGTTTTCGTTGATTTGTCAGGCCGTGGATCACTGGCTTGGCTTTTGAAATCTAGTTTCGTGTGTTTTCCTAATTATTCTGAGAACTATTATAGTCAGCGCTCATGTCTTCTCGGAAAAAGTACGATTCACTTGTTGAAAACCCTTATAATTAATAGAAATAGCATGAGTGGCCATCCTTCTAAGAAAACGCCCCTGGTAAACGCGAAACTAGCACATCACTTCTAATCATGTACCAGCGTAGACGATTAGAAACTACATATCGGACATGCAGCCAAGAAATTACATATTTTTGTTGTGTTGTGAGCAGCTTGAAAGATGGATGTTTTAAGAAAATATTTTTATTTGATGTGACCAAGAAAATTTATATACTGAGTGAAAACGGAGCGGATACGGTCGAATAATAGTAAAATCATGTCCGTGACCATATTTATTTTGGATACGGAGTCGGAGCGGACAGTGCGCGGATACGAATACGGAATCGAATCATGTCGGTTACGAATATGGATCGAATACGGGGTGATTATGGTTTGGTTGCGGATAAACATTTTGTCGGATGATGTACTAAACATAGGACTACCATATATCAAATACTATCAACCAACTTATTCCAAATTAAATTTTTATATTGTGACCAAGAAGGTTCTAGTAACTCATACTTATCATTCCAAGTGGCTACTTAAGTTTTACCTATTATGGCCTAAGGGCGCCTCCAACAAACGTAATTCACAAATATGGTAGTGCCTTGAAAAAATTTATGCGGATTTATGTAAGTACATAAGTTTCATCTTGTCTAAACCTCAGTCACATGAGGTTCGAAGTATTAGTTGCCGAATATTTCACCGGATAATCGTCGGATATAACCGTGAAATATGGTATATCTTCGAATACGGACGGATATTAGTAAAACCACATTCTTTTCCGTATTCGTGGATTACCATCCGTATCCGTGACCGTATCCGTTAACTATCCAACCGAATCCATATTTACCTTCCGTGCGTCTCCGATCGATCGGTCGGAACTAATCCGTACCGTTTTCATCCTTTTTGGGATGGCATGCCAAAGTCATGTGATTGTCTCGGACACGCATCATGGTGCAGCAAAGTTGGCTAGCCACCAGTGGTGGCGTTAGTTTTAGCAGGCACTAGGATAGGGTCCGATGACTTGGCTTCACATGGTGAGTGAGGATAATATATCTAGTGATACCAACCTTCAAATGATATCATGATATCAAACTCAAAATTTAAATCAATTTGGTATCAAATGCTAATATAGATCTTGTGATCACTCACAAATTTGTTTCACAATTTTGAGAAACTTGTAAATTTAAATGACAAATTTGGTATGTCATTTAAAGCTTGATATCACTACACATGTTCTCGGTGGTGGTGGTGGTAGGTGGGGGTTGCGTTAATTCTTGGCGGTCTCCTAGATCATGTTTTAACGGACAAGGCCATTGCATAGAAGTTGATCACAAAAGACGACTTACACGCTGACTTGCATTCCTCAATCAGCAGCCGATGAAAGCGGCAGTGGTGGCTGAGGCTTCTGATTTCGACGACGTCAGTTGCGATCTTGGGGAACTTCTAGGAGTTGCCGCCTTTGTCGAGTGTGATGGGGTTTGATCTAGTGGCCTGCATTCCTCCTACTTTGGCTCTGACCAGAAACATTTCACCTACAGTTACGAGGCTTGGAATTCAGTTTTCGTTGTGCGAGGATTGATGAACCTCCTTCTGTAAAAATTTAGAAAACCGTATTTGATACCATTGGCAAGGATAATTGTTTTCCTTTGGTTTTGTTTTAAGCCCTCGCAAATGCGAGGGCAACATCTAAAAAGAGTCCACAACATGTACTGTTTTATAGATACTTATCTTATTCATTTAGAATTTACATGGTATATAAAATATGCAGGAAAGATCTTTTATTTATCTTTAATTTATGGGTAAATGTGTTTTAAAGATTTTCTAATTGGTGACATTAAATCATTGAATAAATTCACATGGAAATGCAGCATGTGGGTTATTATAAGTTACATTTTTGATGAGGTAGTGTACATATTGGATCATGTTCAACGCGACACTGAAATGAAATTATGTTATCTAAAAAGAGTCTACAATATGTACTGTTTTATAGATACTTATCTTATTCATTTAGAATTAACATGGTATATAAAATATGCAGGGAAGATCTTTTATTTATCTTTAATTTATGGGTGAATGTGTTTTAAAGATTTTCTACTTGGTGATATTAGACCAAATCATTGAATAAATTCACATGGAAATGCAGCATCTGGTTTATTCTAAGTTACATTGTTGATGGGGTAGTGTACATATTGGATCATGTTCAACGCGACACTGAAATGAAATTATGTTAGGAAGGTTTAGTGATTTTAAGAATAAAATGAGCAATTGTGTGTTTTCTATGAGATTGGTATATGGAATCATTTTTCTTTGTGCCATCTTTTGATCTTATGTATATGCGTTATACATTTTTGTTTATTGCCGGAGTCTGTACACATAACTATTGGTCAGATTGAGAGCTAATTCATCATTTATATATCTTTGATAGACACTCAGACAAAATCAATTTCTTAGTTGTATGTTACATGAATTAAAGTTTTACCGGTGAATCATGTCAGTCCGTATACAAATTATGCTACATAGGGACATATTATGCCGACTGTAATTGTATAATAGATCAAGTTCATAATTTCTAGGCTATGTACATTCATGTGATATTGTCTTTCAAACTTATATGTCCAGTCATTATGCCCAGGTCTAACCATATGCAAGTGTTTGTAGTCAGAATTGATATAAAAAGGAGAATTGTAGCATTATGTGAAACTATTTAGTCTTGGCACTACTAATATCCATATAAATGTGATAATGTTTATATATTTTGGTAGAATAATAGGACAACGTTTTATTATGAAAGAATAATAATTACGTGACCATATGAATGAAACACTTGATATGTTATTTTTGAGAGTTTGATTTTTCTAATACCGGCTATCAGAATTTAAATTGATTTTTTACGTCATTGTAGAACTTTTATGATTGTAGTCTTATACAAATAAGAGTGATCCTCCACCACTCAATCTGTGTTGATTTCTTTCACCTTCACAACTGATAAGGAGGCGAGGGAGGTCCCGAGTAATCTCTCATATCTAGTTTAGGCGTGTTAGGTTTAAGCGTTCTTCATGAAAATGTACTAATTATTAACTTGGTATCACAGAAAATAAAGTATTTTTCTTGCACAAAAGTTGCCTTGTGTCTACCACTCTCTACTCTATGAAGTGAGTGGTTTTCATGATCCGTATTTTCGGCTTTTGTTTTGCTTGTCGATTTGATTCGACGATAGATCGACGTGTTGGCAATCTATCATGTGAGAGGTGTGTACCCGACCAATTTGTGTTAGTTGATTTTAGTGTCACACAATTTAGGGTCGACCAATCAACAAACTTCTTAAAAACCGTGTGTTCCATGATGCTTTGGCAGTCTATCGTGCGAGAGGTGTCTATCTGGCCAGTGTGTGTTAGACTATCTTATCATCATACAATTTGAGATTATTAGATCATGACAGTCAGCGAGTGCTACCAGCATGGGCACTCGGCAAACCAAAAATCATCGTGAAGGTACATGGTGTTTGCTGAGTGTAGATGTGAACGTTTTTTTTTGTTTGCCACCATTTTCTTAAGTTTTTGCCTTGTATCTTCTCAACGACACTCATCAAATGTTACGGGCAAAAAAATTGAAAATTTGTAGTCATATTTTTATAGCGTTTGCCGGGTTTGATGTATGTTGAGTTAGCTATAGCTTAATTTTTTATGCG
The DNA here is from genome assembly GCA_026929855.1 of Poa annua. Classification (NCBI taxonomy): domain Eukaryota; kingdom Viridiplantae; phylum Streptophyta; class Magnoliopsida; order Poales; family Poaceae; genus Poa; species Poa annua. Next base: position 17,235,512 of record CM049427.1, read on the forward strand.
ATATGCAAAGTAAAAGTAAAACAGACACTGATCTAAAAAATGTTTGGAAATTGGCCCACAAAACTTTACATTGTTTGCGGAGTGAGCTATATATAGCTTTGTTATGTGATATGATGGATATTAATCGATCAGTGTTCGCACGTACGTGAATGCATGTACTGATTAGTCCAGGAGTTAACTAGCTATTTCAGGTAAAAAAACTCTTAACTGGAGAGTTGGTATCAGCTGATACGGTACGACTATGTGTGACGTGGCCATGTGAACGTTGCCTGTAAAAATAACCAAGCACTTATGTTTTATACCCAACATGTACTTCATCTAGTACGACTCCTTTTTTTTCTAGATCCAGCCAGTCATTATCTTGTAACAAAACCACTAGCTTATATAAACTTATATAAAAGTAAGTTACACAATCAAAAAAATACTCCATATCTACACCAAGCTATTGGGCATGCGTTGTAAAAAATAAAAGTAAAAACTATGCAAGGGCATCCGAGAGCATGCAAGCCCGTACGTGATGGGTTAAAGTCTTGCACTTGTGTCAGACTTACCTAACAGTGGTTGTCAGACATCTGTCGATCGAGCTGTATAATCGCTAAGCTGGGACGTACGACGTCATGGTCCAAGGCGCCATGAAATTAGCTTTGAATATATTTTATGAATGCCAGACGTGGTCCTTGGCCCCATACATGCAGTTAACTAAAAGAAACGAATCCTGATTGAGCAACATGGCATGCGTGGTAGATCGTGGTATGCAATTCATGTTGGCCAGCTCATGCATGGCATCTAAAATGATTGGGTACTGTGAGAAAATTGCATGTCACTTAAGCCATTGCCTGCTACGGTCTAGTACTGTCTCGTGTTGTTGGAGTGTCAAAATCAAGTGGGCTATTATGTCCAAAAATAATAATGTCAAGTGGGCACTACAATCCACCGGCACACAGCCAACGCAGCCTTGGGCGTGTCCTATGGGTCGTTCAAACAAGTGCAGGCATAGAATTAACTAGGCAAGATGGCGCGGCCTGTTTTCTAACCTTCCGTCCATCGGCTTTTCAATTCCAGCTCCTTAATTTAATATAGAAACCAGATAGTACGATAGTTTATTTCACCTACCAAGTTATAATCTGATAAATTTGTGTTCATATAATTCTCAAAATACTATTATAACAATCAAGACTTTCACAAGCTCGGATAAAATGTGATTTTATAACAATCCAATCCTTCAACGAGTAAACTAGATGAGCTGCAAAATACTATCTAGAATAAAGGCGGAAAATTTCTTCTAGCAAGAATATGTAGAAATGTGACATGAAGACACCGTGAAAAAGGCTATGTCCATCGTATATATAGATTCTCGAGGTCAGCTCTTAATGACAATGCGATATACCAGGCCTTTCGCCTTGCTGGTATACAATATATGAACATCACGGCTTTCTTTCCTCTTCCCTCCCGCGTCGCTCCCGCGAGCGACCAGGGGAAACCCTAACCCTAGCCGCCGTCAGGCCGCCCGCCCATTCCCCGCCTCCTCGCCTCGCCGTCGCCAGAGAGCGCAGTCGGGCAAAGCCCAGCGGCGTTGGCGGCGGCGGGGCTTCCTCTTCCCAGGCTCGGTGGGTCCGTCGCGGGGCGGCGCAGCGAGTGGTGGCGGCGCGCTGGCGAGGGGCGTGGCGGCGCGGCGGCGGGTGTTGGCGGCAGAGGTCGCGGACGCCTATCTCCCGGCGTGGAGGGCTTTGTGGATCGTGGGGTGGCTGCGTGGTGGTGCTCTGCGGCGGCGGCGCGGACTCAACGTCCTCTGGACTCACGGTCCTGCGCGCGCTTGTGCGTGAGCCTGCCGGCGGCGGGCCTTGTCGCGGGAGGTGGTTGGCTGGTGGTGCAGAGCTTTGCCGGCGCGTGTGTGGGCTGGATCTAGGCTAGGCGGGCCCTAATATGCCGATGCGCGCTGCACTGTTGCGGGCCGGATCTAGGTCAGGTGGGCCTGGATCTGCCGGCGGCGGTGCCGCTATATCCAACACCCGCGTCGGGGTCACCCCTCCCCGCGCGCTGTGACTCCCTAGTGGTGGTCTCGGCCGCGGTGCTGCTCGGCCTGCGACGGTGCTTTGGTCCAGGTCCCGGGGAAGTCCGGGTTGGGTGTGGCCGGTCTTAGGGTTGGGACGCCTCCGCTTGGCGGCAGAGCCGTGTCCGTTGAGGTGCTGGACTGACGCGTCGCCCCCGGACCAGATCTGGGTCTTCGGACCCCATCTAGGTTTTAGACGGGTCAGTCCGAATCTTCGATGGCGTGGTTCTCTGTACACTGGTGGTGGAGAGCAGCTTGGAGGTGGGGCGGCAGTGCCAACGTTGTGCCTTCTGTAGCTCGACGGTGGGAACTTCACGGGCCTCGAGGGGCCCGACCGGGCTTGCGGGCCTGGTGTGCTCCTGTTGTTGTGTCCGGTCGGTTACCGTCGGTGACGGTGGAGGTTGGGTCCCTCCCGCACGTCGGCGGTGCTGCGGCTCCTAGTCCCGGCTCTTCTTCTCCGGTGTGTAGGCCCCCTCTCTTTGTACCGTGGTGAGACAGTGTGAACAGCTTCACGGTCATGCGCTGGTTGGTGGGTGGTTTGGTGGAGTGCTCCAGAGCGCCTGGGGTGAGTAGTGGACCAGAGAAATCCTTGTCGGCATGTACGAGTCCGGCGCGGTGGCGCCTACGGGTGCTGCCCGTCCTTTCAGAAGGGCGTCGGGTGGTCCCCCCTCCTTATTCGCGTACCGGGGGAAACCCTTGACGATGAGTCGCATCCCTTCTTGAAGGTGCTGGTAGGTATCGGCGCTTTGGAGCACTAGGAGCTTGGTGCGTGGCCTCAGTGGGCGTAGTGGTCGTAGAGCTTGTTCACTTGTGTCGATCCGCTGTTGTTGGCATTTTTTCTTCCTTTGTTCTCTTCTCTTCTCTTTTGGGCGTGATTGTGTTGTTTTCGCCCCAGCAACTTCTTTTGGGCGTTGTGCTGTCTGGCACAACAGCGGTCTCAATCGGTGTGGATTTATTTATAAAGCGGGACGAAAGCCTGATTCGAGGAGGACAATGCGATATCTCTATTCAAGGACCGTGTTACTACCGGGCGTTATTGGGCGTTATTGGAGGTTGGTTGCCCACCCCTCTACTGGTTGGAGCATCTGCTAATTTACCAAGCTATATATATGTTAAGGCACCCTCTACATACTCCCTCCTTACCAAGGATTAAGGCGTAAAAATCTCAGCACAGTTTTTAAGGAGGTGATCTGTTGAAAGAAAATCGCTGCTTCTTTCCTTCCTTGCCCCTGCATGTATGCTGTTAATTTCTCACACGCACAGCTCTCGGCTCCTCGTCTCTCCCGTACGGCGTCCCCTCCCTCTCGTTCTTCTCTCCCATCTCACGCGCCATCAATGGAGATGGCAATCCTTAGCAAAATTTGGTGCCCAATCGGAGAGGAATTGGTAGAACTTTCATTGGGGAACAAGGTTTGCTATGGATCGGTCCCCAATCTCACGGTGGAGATCAAACGAGAGGTTAGATGGCGGCAAAGTTTCTCTGAATCCCTCAAATTCGAGCGCCTATAAGAGCTTCGCGCCATGGAAGGCCAATTTGTCATCCTCTCCCTCTGGTTCTTCCTCTGGTTCTCCTTTTTTTCTTTGTCATGGCAGGAGTAGATCTGAATGATCCAATAAACTGGGATGAACTCGACGACTTCGATGGGGAAGCTCGGGAACTAGGTGGCGATTTTTTCTTTGAGTTGGAGGACGAAGGTTATTCCATGAACTCTAGCTTCGATTTTAATTTGTTCGATGATTTCGTTCTTACTGGTTTTTCTTTTCTTAGCGGATGAGGGGAGCGATGATGAACAGCCAGGGAAGCGGCGACAAACTCTGGGCCTCACTGGTCTCCAGTCAGCAAGGAGATGGAACGCGGGTGACTCAAGCAGCGGCGGCCTTGGACGTGGGCCTTTGTTCGTTGGTGAGTCAAGCAACGCCGGGCGCGGCCAGCAGTTCACGGGAGACAGCCGCGACGATGGAGCTGGGTGCGGCCAGCAGTTCATGGGAGACGGCAGCGACGACGGAGCTAGGCGCGGCCAGCAGTTCACGGGAGACGACAGCGACGAGCCTGAGCATCCGCTTGTTCGTTACCCTCTGTACGACGGCGTCTTCATGTTCACCAGTCCGTCGATCCAGCGCTGGAGTCGAGGAGGAAGAAGATATACAACGCGTGGGAGTCGAGGAGGACGACGAACGCGTGCGCTGGGATCACGGGGTAGTTCTGGCATCTTTTTTATCAGCAGGGCCTCGCGCCTTAAGCATTGACTAAAATTGTGATTTTTTTTTACGCCTTAAGCCTTGGTATGGAGGGAGTAATTTTTATCTCCCTCTATTCATTGGCCACCCCTTAATTACGAACACACACCAGTGGTGGGTATGCTGTAATGTGTTCCACCTCTTCTGCATGTTTCTCGGAATACTCAGTTTAGAAACGTCGCATGCGCGTGGTAACATACATATGCTTTTTTGAACTTTGGAATGAGTGGTATCGGGAAATACACATTTGACGTCACTTAGAGCAAGGATAATAGTAACGCCGGCTGCCGGCTCTATCACACTTCCTGACTTCCATGTAAGCAAAACGTAATCTTATAGCCGGACCATATCGTAAGTTAGCTATAAGTTGGCTGCTATGACGAATTGTGTAATGATTCAATTACTAATCTTTGCATGTAGCTCACAACCGGATTGGAGGAAAGAAGGAATTCGTACTCCTACCACTAGCATGCATGGCTGCAATTACTCGGGGCAGCCCGACGCTTGGTGAAGCCCCCGCTTGGTTCTCTCTCATGCTTTCGCTCAACTCCATGTTAGATTCTAGTGACATGGCAAATGTTATGGCTTGCTGACTCAGCCTTAATTATTGTACTTGCTCTTAGATGTGTTGTAGAGATGTTGTGCTCACTGATGCTTGTGTATCCCTTTGCTTTCACCAGATATGGGAGCGTTGTACTTAGATAGAAGGAGTGACTATGACAAAACATTCATCGGCTGGACGATAAATAGCATGATCGTGTTGGACTAGGGTCACTTCTTCACGCACACACTCAAAAGAGTATGGAAAATACATCCATGCTCCTTCCGAATCCTGTTGGTCTTTCCTCCCGTCACTAGGTAGGCCACGTGAAACGGTCATCTCGGGAGGGCATACGAAATATACAATGCAACTTGTGTTTGTTCTCTAGCATTTTCGAGGCGTGTTAATTAGTGTGTACTAGAAGGAAAAGATGCGCATTGCCGCGTCCGTCCTAATACGAACAACGATAGATAAAAAATATTTTAAGCGAAACATACTTATAAAACAATATTAATGAAAAATTAGTACAACTCGATCACTACATGTAAGTAGAGATGGGACATAATTATTTAGTTGTAATTTCATGAAATTTAAATTGTGTACATGGTTATACAATGATTTGATTAAATTTTCGACAATCTAGGGAAATTGTATGATGGACATTGCAAAATCAAATAGCTAGATTAGGCATCGACGTCATACAGTGATGGTCAATGATTTTAATATAATGAAACTAAGTATATTTTCCGACATAAATTATCTCAAAATCAATAATAGTTGGCATAATTATGTTCTAACATATTTAAATAACTTACATCAAATACGGCCGATACTATATAAAAATAGAGGAACATTTCACCAATAAATACTAAATAATTCACAAAAATATAGAGCAAACTAAGAGATTAAACTGTTTTCATGCAATATTAATCTGTGCATTAGATCTATATTGTAGAAAATAAATTATAAAATTAAATTGTATGAATACAACCAACCATTATATATTGAATTGCATAAATACACTTCTTTTAACATATAGTTTGAGCGTATGTACCAATGGACTTGAGGGGCGGCATTAGGATTGAAGAGTTGACCACTACTAATAGAAACGGTGATATATAGCGGTGGCTGATGCGGGAGGCGACATGTGCATTCGCATGAAACTACTTTGATGATCATAGAAGTCAGCTCAATGGCGTGTTTTCGATACAATACGACTCGAGAGGCGGAGGGAGAGAAACGATGTCATGTGGCATCTGAGATGAAGTGCCATGTAATCCCAAGTGCTTCACGAAGCCAGATGTGTGTGTTTAGAGAAGGACAAACTTTGTGAAGAGGTGTATGTGGAGAGAAAAACAAACTTTGCGTAGGGACGGTTGTTTTTGGTACAATACGACTTGAGGGAGACGGGAGAGAAACAGTGTCGTGTGGCACAACCGACATGGCGTTATGGTGGATGCTAGGCAGAGATAAGAGAGAGGGTTATCGTATATCTCGCCGGTACCTCCGAACTCACCATATTATGTTTAAAAAAAATCGAAACGACATGTTTAGCTTTCAATTTTTTGAAATAAAATATACCACTACCTGCACATATTCTAGAAACTCTAGATTTTTTTTACTTTTGTCTACACAAAAAGAATAATTTTCAGGAAAATGAATCTGTTTTTGTTTTTGTTTTCAAAGATAGGAATTCCTTCTTATTTCACAAAAAATTATTAGATAAGTACAAACACATGTATATATAATATATCCAATAGAATATTTTTTAAACTAAATTTAAAATTATGAACTATAACTAAATATAAAGTGAAATATGAGTGTGATCCAACATGATGTGGACATGAGGGAGAAGGAGACGCCTATATTCATAGGGAGCTTAGTATTCTTAGAATATATTCAATAGAATATTTTTTAAACTAAATTTAAAATTATGAACTATAACTAAATATAAAGTGAAATATGAGTGGGATCCAACATGATGTGGACATGTGGGAGAAGGAGAGGTCTCTATTCCTAGGGAGCTTAGTATTCTTAGAGATAAAGTGAAATATGAGTGGGATCCAACATGATGTGGACATGTGGGAGAAGGAGAGGCCTCTATTCCTAGAGAGCTTAGTATTCTTAGAATATATTGAATAGAATATTTTTTAAACTAAATTTAAAATTATGAACTATAACTAAATATAAAGTGAAATATGAGTGGGATCCAACATGACGTGGACATGTGGGAGAAGGAGAGGTCTATATTCCTAGTGAGCTTAGTATTCTTAGAGATGTGATGCGGGTATCTTTGCCGTTTCCGTCAATTTGTCAATGATGGGAGAGAAAATTGCACATCACACCACTCTTTGTGGAATTCGTTGCACATAACACAGAAACAAAACAACTTTTATACTGAGCCACGGATGTTGCTCTAATCATTTGCACCTAGCCCTAATTAACTGATTTGGTGTTAACAAAATACCTGACATGTACCGGCCCACAAAGCCCTCTCTCGCCTCGTTTTTCTTTTAATTATCTCTCCCCGTTAACTAGAAAAAATGGGCATGTGGACAGTTCATGGGATTATTATTGCACATAACAGAAAAATTGGGCAGCATAACATTTCAAAATTTAAATATTTGAGCAACACTATCACAATACACATATGTAGTCTTAAGGACAATAATAATAGCAAAAGGTGTCTCATGACACATAACCCGCTCCAATTCAAGTTTCAGGAGCACATACAAAACAGTGAGTATTCATATCTTGAAATCGCTACATGGCTCATGTCATTTCATACAAAGTTTAGGATTTAGTGCATTACTGTCCACCTGCTGCGCTTACAGCCCAGCTGTGAAGTAACCATATGCCCTACTAGTCGTATAATGGCCACTCCCCCCTTCCTCGTCCTCTTCCAGCCCAAGAACCATGTGGCGGTGCAGTAGGAGCTAGAGGTTGGCGTAGTGGTGCAGGGTGAGCTGTAGGTTGGCGTGTCGGCACATCAAGAGCTCTAGGTTGGCGTGTCGGAGCAGCGGATGCGATTGGTAAAGCAGTTAGCGCCACAAAAAATGCACAATCTAACACAGGTTCTTGAAATTTTCAAATTCACACCACGAAATTAACAAATATTATGCATTTGCACGTCGATCCGATCACAAAAATCGGTGAGGTAGCCAAGGGTTCTTTGGCATTGAACCTGAAGAGTAGAGTAAAAATCAAATAAAAAAGGGGTGACATGGCAGAGGAAATACCCATTGAAGCGAGAGACGGGGGCTTCAGAATGGTTCGGAATCGTCACTGGCACGCCGCCTCCATTGTTGCCGCCCCCGTCGCCGGACGACATCGGTGTCGCATCATCTCCATTGGAGAGCAGGAGGGAGACTTAGCTGATGTACAACAAGATGGAGTCGGGGTCGATCCTTGTTTGGGGCGCAATAAGATGGTGTCGCACCGGCGTCGGCGTCGCCGCCAGGATGCATCGCCGCCGTTTCGTGTACCGACCACGGTTCTGGTTTTTTTTTACTCTTGGGTTTTGGTTAACGAGGTGAGATAAGTAAAAGAAAAAGAGCTGAGAGAGTGCTTTGTGGGCCTGTACGTGTCAGGTATTTTGTTAACACCACAAATCAGTTAATTTGGGCCACGTGCAAATAATTAGACCAACATCTGTGGTTGAATGCAAAAGTGATCTTGTTTCAGTGTTTTGTGCGACAAATTCCACAAAGGGTGGTGTGACATGCAATTTTCTCATGATGGGGCTTCATGCCCTTTGTATCTTGTTTTTGTCTACTTTTCCAAATTGACCGAAAGCAAGTAATTTATTCTATATGTGAATATGTGTTTCTGCTTTTTTTCTTTGTCAAGAAAAATATGGTGGATACCGTTTGCATTGTAGTGTATAAAAAAGATGTACCTATGTCTTAAAAAATGCACATGATATGAATAGAAAGTGTTCATTTTTGCAAGATAAATATTTATGAGAAAAAATATGTATTAAAAATATGGACAAGTAATAAAATTGTACCAAGATTATGTCCTAGGCAAGCTGAACTAATTTAGACACCGAAGACAGAAACAATAAAAATGGCTCAATATTATACAACTAAATAAAAGCATTTTAAATATTAATTATCATAAAAGTAATTAAGATTCATTTAGAGTAAGTAATGTTCATCTACTAGAGTAGAAAGGCACTTGCCTATAATAATGTTAGATAGGGTAAATTTGCTCTTTGTTACAATCAGCAGAAACACAAACATATTTTTAGATAAAGGGCGCTTTATTACTTAAAAAATTTAAGCGTTTACACCCAGCCTCTGCATAACTAAGATGCACACACCTGTCCCACAATACACAACCCGAAGCTGAAAATCAGCGTATTACATATATCATATCATAACGAGCAAATGTAACTACACCTGAAGCGGTGGTGGCACGATCCGTAGATTATGCTGCCACTCATGATGGGAAAAAGTATCCCTCGCCGTGGACTCCAACCGTGCACAGACCTCCATAAATAGGTCGCGGTGCTCCACCCGCTGAAGAGACGACCATGAATGGAGTGTACCACCGGTAGATAACATGCAAGGGAGAAGAAAATTTATCGTTAAACACTTTATCATTTCTACATAGCCATAGCGACCAAATGATGGCAAGCGCTCACATCCTAATAAGGTTCTTAAACCGATTATCGATACCGTTTAATCAATTTCCAAAGATATTGGTCACACTGCGTGGGGGATAAAGGTTGGTTGCTACTTGGATGATTGACCATATAGACCTTGCAAACCAACATTGAAAAAAGAGATGTTTTGTTGTTTCATCTTGATGACAGAAAACACAACTCTTTCTTCCGTGCCAGCTTCGCTTGACAAGATTGTATTTGGTTAGAATTACTCCACGGCGAAGATACCATCCAAACACCTTGGTTTTCAATGGTATCTTCATCCTCCAAAGTAACTTGCATCTATCAACCGGTATATGAGAATGGGATAAACCATTATACATGGAAGCTACCGAGAATTTGTCATTCTTATGTAGATTCCATCTAAATTCGTCTGGCACGTCTGACAGTTGTGTATTGGCTAACCGTTATAAGGGGTTTTGCCATACAACCAGCCGTGTGCCAATCAAATCTCTCTTGAACGTTACATGGAGGTGAGGTTTCCATTACTTTCTTAATGGTATCACTTTTGTAATGAACAATATTATATAATGTTGGATATTGTACTCGGAGGGGTATTGCCTATCCAAGAGTCCTCCCAGAACCTTATCTGAGACCATTCTTGATAAAAAATGTCCAAATCTGAAGAGCTGTGACTTTGCAGCCATCAGACCAGACCAAAAATGTGAATCACCCTGTTTTCAAGAAACTTGTGATAGCGGTTTTGAGCCTACATATTTCTGATTCAAAAGTGTTTGCCACTGTTCGTCTTCGGTCAGTAGCTTGAACAACCATTTAATTAGAAGAGCCGTGTTCTTGACCTCAAGGTCATGAATTCCCAGCCCTGCTTGGTATTTAGGTGTACAAACCACACTCCATTTAATCAGTGGATATTTTTTTTTCTCGCTATCCCCTTGCCAAAAGAAACACAAACATATTGTAATGCATGAAACACTGTTGCTTATTACAATCAGGGTAAATTTGCTCTCTCCAGCAGCAGTAAGCTTCATATAATCAGAGTCGTGAACACTGCAAGGGGTCCCGCGTCCCCGCGATCGCGTCATCCTGGCTAATTGCAGAGCAGGAAATAGAGTAGAGCTGCCTACAGAGCAAAACTGCTTTCTTGAGAAATGATTTTCCTTCGCTTCCGTGTTAAGTTTACCATGACATGCTCGATCGATACAGAGTGAACTGGATAACTAAACAAGTAGTCTGGCGCTTGGTAACGAAAAATCATCCACCAATTCTTCTTAGCCACTTATTTTGCACATTCCCTCGAACGTTCAGAACTTCAGAACCAGGGAATGCTGAATTGCCGATACGTTTAGACCTAAGAAATAACATAACGAAACTAGATTCATGAGACTGGAGTCACTCATAGGCAATAAAATGGGATTAAGTATCTTCATTAATGCTCATAGAACACTGAACTTTGAGAGGGTGTATCTGCTCTTGTGGTACATCCACAAACATAACAAAATCTAAGGCATCAAATATATTCCTTCCTTTCTTAAGGTGATGGGAGTGTATAAGGTGTATTCAGTATTCCATTAAGAAAATCACAGAAAATAGGAGAACAGATTCAGAAAAGAGGAACTATAGTTGATCTGGCAATGCTTAGGTGATGGGAGAGTTTCAGGTGTAAAGGCAAGCAAAAGAAAAAAAGGGTGGAAAACATAGTCAGAAGACATGAACTAGAGTTGAGCTGGCAGTGCCTATGAAATAGAACTGGTTTCATTGAAGAATGATTCTTCTCATTCTTGTGCTAAGCTTACAAATACCATACTTCCTCGATACAGTACATCCTTATCCTCTTATAGTGTTGTGAATATTTTCGGTAATTGGCTAATTAGGGTGGATACTAGTTTTAAGACATTTATTAGGATGAGAGCGATTGCCGATATTTTATCTCATTAGCTATATAGAAATGCTAAGCTTTTTAACGATAAAAATAATTCTGTTTTGCAGGTTATATAACGGTGCATTGCTATATTCCGTTTATGAACGGCCCTACAACGTGTGCGACTCCACGACGTAGCTGCACTCCTTCAATTTATTGGCACATCTGCCCTCCGTCATCTTAGATGTCTCTACAGTTTTTCATTATGACTAGATCATGTAGGCGCGCGTTGCCGCTCCCGTCCATTAGAAACATAATTTCTTAGATGTTGATGAAAACATATTTAATTTTGAATGGTCCTCTAGTACATGGGCTTCGGTGGATATTAGGAGCCCAATTAACCATGGTGGTTCAATTTGATGCCCAGATGAGCGTCCCTCAGGGACATTTGGCCCATTTAGACTGCACAAAGAAATCAAATGGTCTGGATTGTGAGCTGAGCCGAATCCAACGGTGCAAAAGTGAGGTGACATGAGAGAGGACGAATTTGAGATAGGGGAAATCGAAGCTTTGGTTTGGGTTCTAGGGAACCATACCACTATGGGTTCTCGGGAGGCGCTGAGAGACTGAGAGACAGAGCGACAATGAGAGGAGGAGGAAGAGGAGGGGAAAGGGGACATCCAGCGAGAGAGACGGTGTGTTTCCGCGTGTTGGGCCCAAATCAACCATAGCGGGCCGATTTGACGCCGAGAGCAGCATCCCCTAGGGATTTTGGGTTGAGAGAAAATGAACGGTCATTATTGAATAAGGAGAGTAATCGGACGGTTGAAAATGGTGATAGCCTGAGAGAGTTTGTTTTTTATGCAGTTATAATATCCCTAATATGTATTTCATCTTATTTTGTATTTGTGAATTGGTTGCACTACGGGAAAAGATAATACACTGACGGCCAGGTGCTACGCCGACGGCTTTTTATCGGGGTCGACGACGTAGGCCCTGGGTTGGACGGGCCAACAAACTTGTCGTTGGGCCAAATTAGCCCTCGACGTACCAGGGCTACGCCGATAGCAAACTCCTCTGCATAAATATCAGGGCCACGCCAGCGGCTTTGCCCTCAGCTAAGCTACTTTTTTCTTTCTTGTTTTCATTTATAATGAAATATCATATCTTTAAATCCGTGAATCAAAATTTAAAAATATCTAAACTGATTAGAAAAATGAGAAGAATCCAAATATGACAACCATATCATCTTTTATGTCATATTTTTTGTACTTAATTCAGAAAAAGTCATTTTTGGAATTTAAAAGTGAAAAATGATGTTTACAAATAATTTGAAAAACTATGTAGTGGGAATGTGAGAATATGAGAACTTCATCACAAACTATGTCGTGGGAATGGCCATAACATGATTATTTGGGTTGAAACTTGTATATGTTTATACATGGTAGATCTTTTTCGTCAAGATTTATTTAATTTTTTTGTTGAAAATCAAGTTTATCATTTTCCATAACAACTAGTACACATAAAATGACTCCATGACAGAGGATATCTTTTTTAGCATTATTTCACTGTAATTGATATATTTGAAAAACGGTCAAAATGACCACCATGCCTGTTCATTGAAAGGGGTCGAATTTTCTAAATATATCTATATTTTTATGATACAACCACTAGTTTTGAACCTTAAATGATTTTTTTTTAAAATTAGACCAAACTATTAAACACTTGTAGTTCGAATTTGGATTAGTTTCAAAAAATCTGCATAAACTCATTTAACTAGGCGAAATTAGGTAGAAATCAAGAAAACTCTTAATACTTTGGGATTATCCATCAAATATGAAATACTCTTTGTCAGAATTAGATTGGCTCCATTTTGCACCATATTTATTGTGCTTTGTTTACAAAAAAAGTCATTTTACACTTAAAAATGAAATAATATTTATAAAGATAATTTGACAAATCCCTTCATCAAGATTATTTCCTATACCAAGATACACATATTTGTGGAATATGAGAACATTATTACAAACTATGTCGTGGGAATGGACATAACATGATCATTTGGGTTGAAAATTGTATATGTTTATACACGATAGACCTTTTTGTGTAGAGTGTTTTTGAACATGTTGTGAGAAATCAAGTTTATCCTTTTTCATATAAACTAGTACACCTAAAAGAACTACATTCCATAGAAAATCTCTTTTTGAGGTATATTTCACTTTATTTGATTTTTTTCTTAAAAATCGTCCAAATGGCCACCATAACTATTCATCAAAAGTGCTCAACATTTTTAAAATTTATATACACGTATATTTCCTTGATTTTATATGCATGTCATATTTAAATTCCTCTATTTTTTCTAATAAATTTACACATTTTATTTGTCAAATTTTGTTTTATGGATTGAAAGATATGAATTATTTCATAATAAATGGAAAAGGTGAAAATAAAGTAATTTTTTCTTGTTACTTTTGAATATATTATTACATAATGCTTATTCTAGTAAATATTTGGAATTCAAACAATCAAGAAGTGTAACGTTATGAAACATGGGTTAACATGATTAAGAGTATAAAACTATCATTAAGTCATCGCTTATCACTTAGAATGTAATGTGGAAGGAACCCAAATCTTAAGCGTGCTGGGGTGAAGCAATTTGAGGATGGGTGATCGAATGCGAAACTTGACTATGTGTGAGTACTTTGACCTTAGATGAAGCGTATATGTGAGACATTGAATGTGTGACTAATAGAGTAATTCAAGCAATTTAAGGATGAGTAACCGAATGCGAAATTTGACTAAGTGTGAGTCTTTGACCTAGATAGAAGCGTATATGTAAGACACTAAGTGTGCCTGATAGAGTAATTTTGAAATAAATAAACATAAAAAAATATTTTTACTTTAAAAAAAAACCTATGCCGAGGGCTGCCATCGGCGAAGCTAATTATTTATTATTATTTTTTAAAATGTTTTCAAAATTTTGTTTTTTGAAAAACCGTAAGCCGGGGGCTCTATGTCGTCGGCCTAAACTGACAGGGTGGTCCGTCGAAGGCCACGTCGAGGGGGCTATGCCGACGGCCGCCCACGGAGTAGCCTTTGCCCGAGGGGCCGTCAGCGTATCATGCCTATCATTTGTTTCCCGTAGTGTTGGGCTGTATTCATCCTAGTTATACATATAACGGGTGTAATAATCATACTTTTTAAATAATAAAATATTGCTTTATCAAAAGATATAGTTCCTTCAAATATATGTTCTTTTTCGAGAGTATCAAATATATGTTCTGACTCGGACTTGTCCTTTTTTTACAAGGGTGAAACGATTTTCATTTATATAATAAAGTCGAGTTATAAGACACGTTTACACTGAACTTAGAAAAGATAGGATAAACCTATGAAAAAGCCAATACCTATTCCCCTCCTTTGACATCACTGAAATGACTACCAAAAGGACAGAAAACAAATCACCTCTTCACCTGAGCTCGACGCGGCTCCATCGCTGATCAACAGCTTTACGGACCTCCAAAGTAATTTGCCAGAAGCAAAACCATTGCCGTTGAAAGAATCAGCCCGGGGCAACATGTCCCCGGACACGTCATCGAACTCCAGATTTGACACTCCTGCACGACTGCGACGTCGAGCGAGAACGCCAAACCTGTTAGCCTCCAACCACAAACCAACATAGGACACACTATCTTCCATCTGTCACATACGTAAACAACAGTCTCCTGGACGACACGCCCTTCCGGCTCCACCATGACGTCGGGGACAACGCCGCAGCAACGGGAACATAGCAGAAGGAGAGACGCACCTGATGGGGTCGCCGCCACCGCCTCGCCGAAACCATCCATGAATCATAAAGACCCCGATCTAAAAGATCTTCAAGCACACGATGCCACCAACTCTGAGACGCCGCCATGAATGAGAACGCCGGTATGGGAATAGAGTTGAGGCAGATTTATTTACCCGGGCGTCTCACCCACCACCCCAAGGATACGCCATAGCAGAACTATCCAAACTCTAATCACCATGTAAAAACGGAGAAGACGGGTCCCTCTCACTCAAGCTACCTAAGTAGCAACGGAGGGAGAGGATCCCAACTTATCCGCACGGGGAGATCGGCTGGAAAAAATTCGCCCTGATCGCCTGCTCCTTGGCGGCGGTGGCTAGGTCAGGCGTTTGATGTGGAACTTCCTCGGACTTGTCCTAGTTCCGCTAAGAATTTGTATTACAATTCTTAAACAAATTATCCAATTAGCTGAATCAATGATTAAATTAATTTGGCTCATTACACAAAACAACTAGCCAAATTACGCTATCGACAACAACAAGTTGTTCAATCGCTGTTGGCACAGCACGTCGGCGGACACGGATTTTGTGCTCAAAAGTGTGAGATGATGCAGAAACCGTCCCGCTCTGATACCAAGAAGTGATTCATGCAGGAAACACAGACTGATATTTGTTGGTTCATGTACAGTACTTGCTGAGTTTTGGGACGGGAGAGTTGTACTCTGTTTTTCAGCTGTTGTAAATCGGAATATCAACCCCGATCGGACTGGACTGACCATAGGCCACAGCTATTGTAACTTGTAAGACATCATCCAGCCATGAAGAGTTCTTCGCAGACGCAGACGACGACGCACAGCTAGTCTAGTCTTGCACCCCCGAGACGATGGACCCGCTACCAGACGACGTGCTCGCCGACATCCTCTGTCGCCTCCCGCCGCTGTCTCTCGCCGTCTCGCGCAGTGTCAGCTGTTCCACAGCCGCTAGAGCTGCAGTGTTAGGCGACAGGCAACAATCGAGAGAGAGTAGTTTTGTGCAGTGTAAAGTGTTACTGCTTTTTTGGGTTTACTCCAAACTTATACGGAAGGGAAAATGAGTTCGTGGCTAGGCCACACCCCCACGGACGTGATCGTGCCATCCCACGATTCAGGGTGCGTCAAGCTATTGGCCTCACACAAAACGTGGGCTTGATCCGGCTATTTCGGTGGAAAATAACAGCTAACTGAATTTTAACCGAAACTCTAACCGACAGCGAACTAACAGCTAGATTATTCAACAATCTCCTCCTAATCTAGATGTTCCTGATGTCGACGATCCCGATCTTCTCGCGCATAGCCTGGAACTTGACTCGCCCGAGTGACTTGGTTAGAATATCAGCAAGTTGATCGTCGGTGTGCACGTACTCCACGGCAATCTTCCCATTCTCGACACTCTCCCTGATGAAATGGTAGCGCGTCTCGATATGTTTGCTCCGGCCATGGAATACTGGATTCTTGTAGAGTTGGATTGCAGACTTGTTATCCACGAAGATGGTTGGGGCAGCAGCTTCCTTCCCACGAAGATCAGCAAGCAGCTCGTTCAACCAAACGCCTTGGCAAGCCGCAGTGGTACCGGCAATGTACTCAGCTTCACAGGAGGACAAAGCGACGACCTTTTGCTTCTGGGATTGCCAACTCACCGGGCTTGTACCTAGGAAGAAGATGAGTCCGGAAGTGCTCTTCCGATCATCAATGTCCCCGGCGAGGTCGGCGTCGCTGTATCCAATGAGAGAGTACCTTCCTTTGTTGGTGAAGCGACAGCCGTAGTGGATCGTTCCGGCGATGTACCGGAGCAAGTGCTTCACAGCACTCATGTGCTCGGTTGATGGCGACTCCAGGAACCGGCTCACATAACCCACAGGGAACGAGATGTCCGGACGCGTGTGGACTAAGTAGCGCAGGCTTCCTACTATGCTGCGGTAGAGGTGGACGTCTATCGGCGGCGCTGTGCTCTCCTTGCTCAGGCGCAGTCGTGGCTCCATGGGAACGTGCACTGCATTGCAGTCAGACATACCTGCTCGCTCCAGCAGCTTGGTGGCATATGCAGCTTGGCACACGGTGATCACACCAGGGCGCTGGAGTACCTCGAGTCCAAGATAGTACGTGAGGAGGCCGAGGTCACTCATCTGGAAGCGACGCGTCATCTCCTCCTTGAATGCGCTGATGGCAGTGGTGCTTGCTCCTGTGACGATGAGGTCGTCGACGTACACTCCGAGGAGAAGCCGAGCGTCGCCGGTGCCGCGATGATACACAGCGTGCTCCGTCAGAGTGCGCGTGAACCCGAGCTCTGACAGTGTACTGTCTAGCTTAGTGTTCCATGCACGTGGAGCCTGACGGAGTCCGTAGAGGGCTTTGCGAAGCCGCAGCACCTTGTTCTCGTCGCCGACGGAGGAGAAGCCAGGAGGCTGCGCGACGTAGACCTCCTCCTCCAAGTCACCGTTCAGGAACGCCGTCTTGACGTCGAGGTGGTGGACTTGCCAAGACTCGTGTGCCGTGATGGACAGCAGAAGTCTGACAGAGTCCAGGCGCGCAACTGGCGCGAACACCTCGTCGAAGTCCACGCCTGCGCGCTGAACAAAGCCCTTCGCCACAAGCCTGGCTTTGTGCTTGACAATGTCTCCATTGGAGTCCTTCTTGAGCTTGAACACCCACTTCAGGCCAATGGGGCGCTTTCCTGCAGGCAGATCAGTTAAGTACCAAGTACTGTTCTCCTCGATGGATTGCATTTCGTCGAGCATGGCCTTCCTCCAGCTCTCGTGCGGCTCTGCCTCTGCGAACGTGGCGGGTTCCTCGTCTGCTCCGAGGTGCAGCTCGCCTTCCTCCATCGCCAGGACATAGTCCTAAAGGCGAGAGTTGGGCTGGATGATGCCGTCCCGCACGCGTGTCGTCATCTGGTGCCGTGGTGGAGCCTGTTGCATGGGCGCAGCGACACGCCGTTTTGCTACGACGGCAGCGTTCTCCGGTATTGTACTGGTTGTGCTGACCGGCTCCTTGTGCGTCTGCTCCTCCCTGGCATGTTCAGTTGCTGGCATGCCCGCGTTGCTGACAGCATCCCTGTTCGTGACAGTGGACGTGATGTCTGTGCGCACGGGGTCTCCTCCAGAGCTAGGGCTGCCCGCCTGGTCGGCGTGGCGAGTCGAACCTGCAACTTCAGGACATGGTGAGGTGAGGGTGTACTCGACGGAGAAGCTGCCGTCGCCGCCGTCTCCGTCCCAGTTCCACGCCGCGAGCTCGTCGAAGACGACGTCCCGCGAGATGATGACGCGCTTGGTCGCCGGGATGTACACTCTGTATGCCTTAGAGCCAGCCTCGTACCCGACGAAGACGCCCTTTGTGCTGCGATCGTCGAGCTTTGCAGCGTGTGGACGAGTCGCCTTGGCGTATGCGACGCAGCCGAAGGTGTGGAAGAAGTGTACGGCCGGCTTGGGGCCGTGCCATGCCTCGTATGGTGTTCGACCGTCGAGTGATTGTGTGGGCGAACAGTTCAGCAGGAGCACAGCCGTCGTGACCGCCTCGCCCCAGAACTCGTTCGGCACACGTCGCGCCTTGAGCAGGCACCGGGCCATGGCGATGATCGTCTGGTTCCTCCTCTCTACTACCCCGTTTTGCTGCGGTGAGTACGGGGCAGTGAGATGACGCTGTGTTCCTTGACCTGCACAATAAGCAGCGAACTCCACCGAAGTGAACTCACCACCTCTGTCAGTGCGCAACGTACGCAGCCTCCGGCCAGTCTCTGTCTCGACACCGGCTTGGAAGTGCTTGATCGCCGTGGCCGCCTCGTCCTTGGATCGCAGCAGTACTAGCCACATGTAGCGGCTCATGTCGTCCACTAGGAGCAAGAAGTGCCTCTTCCCGCCGTGCGTGGCCGGGCTGATCGGCCCGCACAAGTCGCCGCAGACGAGGTCCAGGCGTTCGCCGGCACGGTAGCTCGCCGCGCGAGGAAAGGATGCACGGCGGTGCTTGCCCAGCAGACAGCCGTCGCAGACCTGATCCACTTGATGGATTGAGGGAAGCCCACGCACCATGTCCGCTGACGCCAGCTTGCGGAGTGCATCGAAATTCAGGTGGCCGTACCTTTCGTGCCATGTCCACGCCACCTGATCAACCCGTGCTGTCATGCACACAGGTTTGGAGAGCTTGGCAGGTAGCTTGTACAGACGGTTGCCGCTGCGGGCAACGCGTGCGATGAGCCTGCCGTTCTTGTCGCGGACGCGAAGGAGACCGCCATGGATCGTCACCTCGCACCCCACCTCGTCGAGCTGTCCGACGGAGATGATGTTGTTCTGTAGCTTCGGGATGAAGTAGACATTGGTCAGAGTGCGGTGTCGGCCGTCCTGTGCGACGAAGAGCACGGTGCCGCGCCCGCGTATGTCGACGGCCGAGCCTTCACCAAAACGCACGCGCCCCGTGATGCCAGTGTTCAGCTCGGAGAAGGCGTCGCGATCGCTGGTCATGTGGTTTGACGCACCCGTGTCGATGTACCACAGATCGTCTCGCCGCCTAGCCGCAGGATCGCCGATCGTGACGTTGGCATCTTGTTCGTCGAGGAAGACTTGGCCGCCTTCCTTGGCCTCCTGCTCGTGGCTGTGCTCGGTGCTGAGAGAGACGATGTGAGCCATCAGGCATCCGTCCTCCTCTTCCTCTTCATCCACTCGAGCGATGTTCGCCTCGTCGCGTTGCTTCTTCCTGCATTCGCGCGCCCAATGTCCGCTCTTCTTGCAGTAGCGGCACTTGTCGTCGCGAGTGGCAGCACGCCCACCGTCGCGTGGCGACGGCGCGACAGACTTGCCTTTCTGCTGACCGCGTCCGCCGCGGTTCTGCTGCTGCTTTCCTTTGGGCTGCCCATTACTGGACTGCCCAGTTCTGCCCTGCTTGCGGCGGTTCTCCCACTCCTCTTGTGTTAGGAGCAGGCGTGAGCTGCTGCCGCCTTTATCTTCCTCCAGGCGTTCCTCCACCGAGCGGAATCGCCCGGTGAGCTCCTCAAGTGACAGCCTGCTGACATCAAGGAGGGTCTCGATGGAAATTGCTACCTGGGAGTACTTCTTCGGGATGACGCGCAAGAACTTTCTGACAACCTTCTCGTCGTCGACGGTGTCGCCGAGCGTGCGCAGGTTGTTGACGAGGGCAGTGGCGCGCATGGTGAACTGGTCGATTGTCTCGCCGTCCTTGAAGGCGAGATTTTCGAAGTCCTTGCGCAGCTTCTGCGTGGTGGCCTCGCGCACACGCCCGGAGCCAACCCGCATGGTGCGGATCGCTTCCCAAGCCTCCTTCGCCGATTTCTTGACGACGATCGATCCGATCATCTCGGGAGGAAGCCCTCGAAGGATCGCGGTCATGGCGTACTTGTCGTCGCGGAAGGTAGCCGTGTCCTTCCCTTCAACAGCGTCCCACAGCGCCGCGGCCTCCATTTGAACCTGCATCACAAGTGCCCACTCGATGTAGTTTGTTGCCGTCAGCATGGGGACGGCGCCGGTGCTACCCGGCTCACGCACCAATCGCTCCTGGACGATGCGCTCCTGGACGATGATCTCCCGGCTCGTGCGTCGCGTCGCGCTCCTGCCACGCCTCGTCGGCGGAGGAGTGAGCGACCGGGCGCCGGAGTTGCCACCATGTCCCACCGGCGTGGAAACGGCGAATCGGTGGCCATGGTCCCAAGATCGAAACGGCTCTGATACCAATTGTTCCACAGCCGCTAGAGCTGCAGTGTTAGGCGACATGCAACAATCGAGAGAGAGTAGTTTTGTGCAGTGTAAAGTGTCACTGCTTTTCTGGGTTTACTCCAAACTTATACAGAAGGGAAAATGAGTTCGTGGCTAGGCCACACCCCACGGACGCGATCGTGCCATCCCACGATCCAGGGTGCGTCAAGCTACTGGCCTCACACAAAACGTGGGCTTGATCCGGCTATTCCGGTGGAAAATAACAGCTAACTGAACTTTAACTGAAACTCTAACTGACAGCGAACTAACAGCTAGATTATTCAACATCAGCAAGACGTGGTGCGCGTCCATTGACGACCGCAGACTCCTGCGCGCGGACCTCCTTCCAGTCTCCATGTCCGGCATCTTCTTTGGCACCCACGACGCAGAGCTCCCGGCCTACTTCTCACGCCCACCGTACGAGCAGAACGGCGCCGAGTTCGATAACTTGGGATACGACTGCGTGTGTTTGGAGATCACGGATCATTGCAACGGCCTCCTCCTGGCTGGAAACCTCCTGATCAATCCTGCAACGCGGCAGCGGGCGAGGTTACCCCCGCCCCCGTGGCGGCCCCTATGCGCGCCGGCAGCGGCGGCGATTGATGGCAGTTACACACCGCATAAGTGCATCGCTTTCGACCCGGCCATCTCGCCACACTATGAGGTGTTTATAATCGACAGTGTCGTCTCTCCAATCAAACCTTCAAAACCGGAACTGGAAGTGGAATGGCCCCCGTCAGGGCCGTCACCAGGGCCGGTCCTGAGATCTCAGGGACCCGGGGCGAAACTAGAATTTTGGACCCTTAGTATAAATAAGTAAACATATGCGCTACCTAAATATAGATCGTCGGACATGTAAACTCTTACATGAAAATCATTATGGTAAAAGTTAATGATCAAGATTAGACCATAGATCATCTATACTAGACTAGAGAATTTGAAAATATCAAAGTAGTTATCACGGACGAGTATACCTTGTGATTTTCTCGGCTCGCTAGTTAGACATATCGGCAACACGTGGCGAGTTACGTCATCAAAAGAGGGGACAAATCACGGAAGATGACGTTCAACCATGCCTTGGCACTTGGCCCTTGGGCGCTGCGACGAGCGAGACGAGAGATCAGAGCAACGGCGACACGGTTTTCATAGAGTTTTTATGAACGGATGAATAAAAGCGATAAAGAAAACTAGCGAATGGGCTGATGTTGATTGATAGAAAATGTACTTCTACCACTCGTTGTCTTCATGTAAAGGCGAATGGGCGTGCATTTTCAACGGAAACAGAATGACCCAATTTATGTGCACGTAGCTTGATGAAGTATCGATCTTATATATGTACCGTAGACTGATATACAGACATATACTACTATACCTATACCTCGGAAGGGCCCTAAAAATTCCTGGACCCGGGGCGGCCGCCCCTCTCGCCCCCCCTAGGACCGGCCCTGGCCGTCACCATATGTTTTTCGTGTCTTCTCGTCAAGGACATGGCAGTGGGAGGTGAAGCCATTTGCTCGGGAGGGGGACGCTGCAGGTAACATTGCCCAAATGCAATCCACCACACCATGGTCGGTGCGTGTTGGCGGGGAGCCCTCTACCTGCAACAGCATGATTTTCTTATGAGGTAACCTATGTTCAAGTACATATATCTATTGCTCCTTTTTGTTTTTTGTTTTTACAAAAATCCACCTTAATTTCAAGTCTCTTTGACAGAGATATAAAATTCGCCTTCTGTATTTTGCAGAATAAACTTATCAAGCAATAAATACCGAATTACCAAGCTTCCAAAACATACATTTTCCATGGAGACAAATACAATACACCTCTCCGACTATCGCCTAGGGAAGTCAAAAGGAGGGGTGCATTGTGCATTGGTTATTGGCAACTTCAAGCTTCTGATTTGGTTTCTTAATGAATCGTGTGGTAAAATGGAGTGGATGTTGAAGAAGGAGGTCAACCTTGAACCCCTGATAGTGGGTTATGCTAGGAAATGTGGCTTTGGACCTTGGTTACAGGATTATGGTTTAGACTCATGCGGCAATTACATTAGAAGGAACGCATCAATGGGACAACAATTCGAATGGGATTCGGATGATGATAACATTAGCGGCACCCGAGAAAGAACTGAATACACGTCTCCACGGTATGGTGTTTCTTTAGTTGGATTTCATCCTAGCAAAGAAATTGTATTCTTGCTTGGGTTAGACAAGGACAGAGTATTGGCTTATCATGTGAATAACTCCAAGATAGAAGACCTCGGCAAACTATCTCTAACGAGAAGGGTCTCCTCTTTTCCATTTACACCATGTAGGATGGGGGACTTATCAAACAACAAAGAATCCAGCAAGGATTAGCATAGCGAATTAATGAATCTAATATGTTGTTGACTATGAGATTTGCATAACAAAGATTCGACATTTGAAGGCTTTTGTTCTATTTATTACATATGTGTTTAATTCAATAGTTTTCACTGGATGATCTCCTAGCGAAAACATGGATGTTCTTGTCTAACCATGGCACTAGTGATACAGTATAACTAGTGTAGTTGACGCCACGGTGTTGCTCGATCTTTCACAGTACCAAATATCAGCAGCACGTACAAGAATTTAACTAAGAACCAGACTTACAATCCACTTCCCTCCGACTCTTCTTAGCCAACTCTTATTTAGCCACTTTTTTTGTACATTCCCTCCAACGTTCAGAAGTTCAGAATCATGGAGTGCTGAATTGTCGATACTTTTAGAGCTAAGAAGTAACAGAAAGAAACAAGATGGAGAGAGGTATCACAAATATACAAGGATCATGCCATGGGACAGGATGAGTCACTCATAGGCAATGAAACGGGATTCAGTAAACTTGATTCATGGTCATGTAACACTGAAGTTTGAGAAGGTGCATCTGCTCTCTGGTACATCCACAAACAGAACAAAATCTAAGGCATCCAATATATTCCTTCCTTATTACAGAGTAGAAACATCAAAATTTGCAGAACAAACAGTTCTGCAGGAGGGGATGAACACAGCACAGCAGTAAGCTTCCATCGATCCAGCAATCGAAGTCTCCTAAGCACGGAATGGATCAGATCGCACGCCCCCGTGGTTGTTAGTTGTTGCAGAGGAGGAACCTTGTGAGCACGAGGACGCCGCAAGCGGCGCCGAAGAGCGCGAAGACGGGGAGGTCCCTGGCGGGCCAGCGCCTGGGCCCGTCGGTGCCTGCGACGGCGGCGCCGCCGCCCTTGGCCTCGACGCGGAGTGTCTTGGCCCTGCGCAGCGCGTCCACCTCCTTGAGCAGGTCGAACTCGAGCCCCTTGCGCTTGAGCTCTGCGACGCACCGGCCGAGCAGCGCGGCGTCCTCCTGCTCCCGCGCCAGCACCCGCTCCAGCACGGCCTCCGTGTCCGCCTTGTACCGCAGCGCCCACAGCATGGCCAGCGAGGAGAGCAGGGAGACGAGGCAGGGGATCCACGACCGCCGGCACGACAAGGATGACGACGGGTCCTCGGAGGCAGGGGAGGCGGAGGCGGAGGAGAGGAAGAGGATGAGGACGGATGCGGCGTGGAATGCGAAGAAGGCGCAGTAGAGGAACGCGATCTCCTTGCGTGCGCCGTCGAGGCGGGCCTCCCGGAGCGCGACGCGGCGCGCCAGCAGGTCCTCCTCCTTGAGCCACTGCTTGAGCAGCAGCCGGTGCGTGCCGCTCGCCGCGATCTGGCTCAGCGGGTGCCGCTGCTGCGGGACGGCGACGAGCGCTGTGGCGGCGTCGGCCATGGATGGATGCGATCCTTCTCCGTGCGTGTAGGGGATGGGATGTGTCGCGGGCGGGCTCTGTTGGCCGTGGAGAGGTTTTGAAGGGGAATTTCGATGGTGGTAACGGTCGGGGAGACGAGCGCGCGTGGCTTCGCCGAAAGAGATCGTGGCGCACTCGAGGAGAACCCAACGGTCGGAATCCTCGTGGTGGCCACATGGGCTGGAGATCCGTTTGCAGGCTCAGTTCAAGGCCCGTTTCTAGAAGTTGGCCTATATATACACCCACTGTCGTCGAAGTTCGGAATGAGTGGTATCAGAAAACCACCTTCAACAGTCTTCTATCCAGTTACTAAGAGTTTGTGGCGACCGGTAGTTGTGTCATTTAGCTTTGTTTGCAACACAACAGGGGAGAGATTCTTGCTCGGCAGAGGGGCAGGCATCAAGGTGAATAGTTGCATCTTGACCATCTGCTGCCATGGCTGAGCAAATCTCAGCACAACTACAGATGAAGATGTGCCCCGAGGCTTTGGATGGCATACCACGTGACATGACCATGTTATATGCTACTGCATTTTCTGACAATCTCCTTGTATATGGATGAAGTTCTCGTATGTAAGAGTGGGGTTTTACTGAGATTCTTACCGGTGCGCCTAATCGTGCTGGCCTTTTTTACTTCGGTACATCTAACGATGGTTCAACCTATAGTTTTCACCCTTTACATCGAGCCGAGCCCCACCAAAAATGAAGACACACGGTGAAGCCACCCTTTGATGCTACTGCAAATCACCAAACGTCAGACTTGCCACCATCATGTATAAAGTTTTGACGTGGACAAAACCCATCAAATAAAATCGTATACACATAGAGGCTTGAGAAGTAACGTCTACACCTCATCTACAACCCCAATTCTGATAATGCAAAACAGTCTCGAACTCGACATTAGCCATCAATATTTCATGGCCTTCTAGCCTTCGTGGTTTGCTTTTACTTAGTTTATGTTATGTGTGGAGATATGAGTGAGAGTACTTCACCTACCGCTGTGAGGAATGATATTCATTTGGGGTTATGCACCAACCTAAACAACTTTTTGTAAAAAAATAAATCCTTTATTCTGTAATCATTGACATAGATAATTCTTTTCCATCATTTTTATTTTAAACTAAAATTAGGAGGGGACGGTCCTTAAATTAATAACCAAATAAGATAGTATACTAATTTATTTTGTCTACCAAGTTAGAGTCTTATAAATTTTGTTCATATAGTACTCATGGTTTTCATATGTTACCAATACGACATACAATTTCAAACAATCTAAGCCTTCGATGAGTAAACTGGATCCGCTACAAAAGACTAGCTAGAAAAAAGGTAGACAACAAGATCGACTAGCTAGAGGAGCTTACCACGATAACTACCTGTACCTTCTGCACTTGTTACATTTATTAATTACATTGTCTCATGAGACTACTACAGTAATAAAAATTGAAAATCTTAATCGAGTCAATGCTCAGACCGACCATGACTCACTGGACGGTGGTGGTGGGTGCATGCTTTTTCACATGCTTTATTGAAGGACCGCCTCCTCATTGTTACTTCCTCTGTAACAATTTATAGGACGTTCAGCTAGTTGAATTTGTGCACTGCCAGCGTCGTACAATCTTCAATCTTGGAGGTTGGATGCCCACGCTTGAGTATTATATTTTGCATGTATATATAAGGGGAACTCTATACACAATGTTTCATATCTTCTGTTTATTTGGTACAGTAGTCCTTATGAAATACACCATATGGGGCATCTGATCTAATTTATTCTACCTTTGCAGCCTGTTGCTTAAAGCGTAAAAGTTTTACTAGACCCATGCATAATTCAAACACTCAAAATGTACAGGAGATGCCATTCCGTGCACGCGGTAACATATAAGTATGTTTTGAACTATGGAATGAGCGGTGTCGGAAAACCAACTTTTACTTCTTTAATGTGTAATGCTGAGTGATCGTGTCCACCAGCAATCATTTTGCATGCCTTTGTATTTCCAACAAAACATCGTAGTTTTACCTGGAAGGAAGGGTCGTCGAAAACGAAACCTTCATGTGCAACGATAGAGCACCGAGCAACATGCATGATGACTTTGCCAGGCGCACTTTAAAGAGAATGGAAAATACATCCATGCTCCTAGGGGAGCCTATCGGGGTCTCCACATCCCACCCTAGGTTTGCCGTGTCAGATCATTATCTCGGTTGAAGGGTGTACACAAATAATGGGCTTCATGTAATTTCTCTATTTTTCTTAGATTTTCTAATTAATCGAGTAAGTATTTTCTTCTATGAAAGCCACTAGTCATGTCGTCTTGTCAAACAAGTGTGGTGGATATAATTTGCATGACATTGTAAGCGGCTGCACTTGCAACATCGTACACCCACATAAGAGGTGACAAACAAAGGCGAAGCCAATAGGCAGGCTTTAACAGGCTTGAGCCTGCCCTGCACTCGAGCTCGCCCACTATGACTATGTCCTCCTCTGTCACCGAGCATCCTTTCTCTACTCCGGCGTCGAGCTTCTCCTCCCCTCGCTGCGCTCCTCTCGTCTCCGCGCGCTCTCGTCCTCGTTCCCTCGTAAAAATATTTGACGGCAGGCGAGGATCTGCGCCTACTGATGGCGCACTCGCGCTCCTAATGACGCTTCGGATCTGCGCCTACTGATGGTGCACTCGCGCTCCAGGCCCAAGGGTCCGGCCAGGCGAGAAGAAATCAACAGCGTCACGTGATCGACGATCTTGATGGGAGACGTCGCTGAAGAGGATCTTAATGGGCAACATCGCTGGTGAAGCTAGAATCGATGCTGGGTTAGCGAGGATACTTATGGGTGGTGCACGGGTGCTAGCGTATTGAGCTCTAGCAGCGATCTGATCTGGAGCTTGATGATGCAGAGGCAGATGAGGAAGAGGATCCTTGATGTAAACATTAGAGGTTAATAAAAGCGCCCTTTATCTAAAAAATAAAAAGATGAGGAAGATGATGTCGCTGCACTTGATCTGGAGGCGAGCGAGGAATCAATCCGGCGAACTGGGCTGGCAGCGAGCTAGGTGACTGAATGATGGATCGATCAAAGATGCTAGTACATGTTTGTTATACATGGATCCATCGATCTGGCGAGCTGGGACAGATATGCTAGTACATGGATTGATCGATCTGGCGAGGTGGAGAGATCGAGTTGGTACATGTTTGTTACTCGTTTTATTAGAGAGTTCATTTTTTTGCTTCTCTAGCGTGTGATCCGTATGCTTTAACCTGAAAATTTGTGATATTTTGTCTTAAATAATTTTAGGTTTTATATATTAACTTATTTTCTACAAAAGTAGTCATTTAGTTAGTCAACGTCAATTTCCAGCCTCCCCTGCAAATAATTCCTGGACTCGCCGTTGGTGACAAAGGAAGTTCGGCCCAGTCCAGTCTTTACTGTTAGATAGGAGTACGTACGTATGGTTCGACTGAAAAGTGGAAAATTTCTGTCGGACCTTCGCTCGCTGCGTCGCGATTAGCTGGGCCGGCCCATGTACACGCACGCGATCACGAACCGTCAGTTCGGAACCGAGCGACCCATATTCCCTTCCCCTGTCTATCCCCTATCCCGTCCTTGCTCGCGCAGCTAGGTTAGCGCCTGCGCCGCCGCCGACCTTAGGCTCACCGCCACCCCGCACCCAACCGGACACCAGCCTGAAGGCTGGCTCCCGATCGATCGCCTTTCACTGATCAGATCAGGCATGTCGATGGAGGCGCCGACGACGTCGCTGGACCACCAGGTGTCGGCGGAGGAGAGGCACCGGATTGAGCGGGTGGCGCGGGACATGGACGGTGACCTCGCCGAGACGCTGCGGCGGATGCTCAAGATCATGCGCAATGGCCGGCTGTGGGGGTTCCTGGCGCAGGACCACCCGCTCCACCCCTACTACCTCCAGCAGAAGGTCTCCGAGCAGTGCCGCATCCTCCGCCCACGCCCCGCCGGCCCGGCGTAGCTGATGCGGCGTCTTCGAGGCCTCCCCACCGCCGCTGCGCCACGGATGGCACATCCTTGTGCCATGGCCAAGAAAATAGCCCATGATGCCTCCTCGCTCGGCCAGTGAACACGCTACAATCTGAATTGGGCAATATGTTCTATATTCTCTCGTGTTGAGGAAAAGCTCCTAGCGGTAAGAGCACTACGATCATCGTTACTTTCTCTATCGTGCATCAGTCATGTGTTGTCTCATAGAGTTGTTAATAAGTCTGTGTTTTCTTAGATGCCAAACCTTTAAATAATGTGCAGGAGTAAATTAGGGTAATGCTTCTCCATTATAAATCAATCATTGGTGCATCCGAATTAAGAAGAATTTATCAGGTTGGATCCTGATCTGAAATTGTGCAAATAGAGAACTGTTGCGATTTAATCTACATCCTCTCTGTCAATCTATAGTTTAACCATTATTCACACAACATAGACATTTGGTCTCTGAATGCCAAGTTTGTGAAAAGTGTATAACACATCGCAACTGTAACAAAGATCTTATCATCAATCTTACTGATGCATTTTGTTTTGTGCACAAATATAATTTCTCACTTATGTATTAGCCGTGGGTAAGGTTGGTCGGCACCGCCGGCGAGGAAGAAGACCATCCGACCGTATTGCAGGAAGCAGGCCAATACAGAATCCACTGCATCAAAACCTTATTTGGTACTATACTGGAGAATTTATGCTCTACTTAATAGTAATGATTATTTATTTACCTTCGTAGTCTTGATTTATGACTCATGAAAGTAGCAAATTATTTTACAAGGGCGGAGCATTGCAACACCAGACTCATTCTAGATGCAAACAAGTGTCTTTCGGAGAAGAGAAGGTAATATGATCCAGAGTGCTTCTCCTCCAGTTTTAATGTTTGATGCCCTTCATCTTATAATAGATTGATACAAAGATGTATTATGCCTCCCTAGATTTATTTTTATAGTTCTTGTTACATACGATGATATGTATCATCAGTTATATAGCATCTCCTGTGTTTGCCACTTACGGTTCCCAAATAATCTGGTTGAACGATAATGGGAATGAATATACATCTATAATTAAAAATAAATGCACAGATTATTATTGAACAGAGACCAACATATTTGGGTCAATAAATAGCTAGCTAACCTTACACTAGGGTGAATAAAAACAAATGTATATACTATTTAATAAGCTCTCTAACGGAACAGGATATATGCGTAGTAATGTTGTTAATTTGATAGTTCTTAAAAATGTAGTTAATTTGATTTTAATATCTATTGTATAGTAATAAAGCAAATGGAATTATGATTTTCTCACATATTTTTTCCTCTGTAATGTTGTGAGGCTTAAATCTGATACTAGAGGTTATGCTTGAGCTTTATCCTCTACACATTTACATATATTTTTTTCGCCTTTACATAGTATATACACTGAAATATACAATTTTACCATCTTTTCTGCAGGTTTATATGCTGATTGTTATTTTTAGATGTATGCAAGTTCTTCTTTGCAACGGAAATCTTTTTCTGTTTTGGTGGTGGTTGGATGATTATGTATCACTAGGTTTGTCTTCACCTGACATCACTTTTTGCAGATTCTTTCTTCCGCGGCTACACATATTAGAACATCTCTCTTCTTATAAAGGACAAACAGTACAACCCTCTTAACACAAATTAATTATTATGTTTTTCCAGTGATCCAATCCCGACCTGTTACCATGAATCATACAATTCCGCGAGTTTGTATTGTGATTTAATGGAATATCAGGCTTCAAATTGGCCCTCATTTCAAGATGAGAAAAATATGGAATATGAAAATCTCAAGATAAATAAAATGCTCCAACTATTTACGGTTCATATGATTAGTGGCTCCAGTTTATTCCTGTAATAGCACGCTACAACTATGATGTTCAGGGATGTTATTGGCATGACGTCAGATTAGGGATGACAAATGGTGTACATCGAATATGACAATAGGGTCAATTATTGGCATGACAATTCAAAGATGTTTCGTTCAGAGCTTCATGCGCAAGTTCATGATATATTTGCTTGTGCCTGAACCAAATATAGTGTCGTGGTGGTGTCACGGCAGATGCCATAGGATGGCTAATTTGTGGGGCCGATGGACGTTGGTGGATCCGGGGAGGGGTAGCGAGTTGAAGAACTCACACGGGGAGGATCCCGGTAAAACCGGAATCTCCCAAGAACACGAAACAAGAACAAAGTGCAGCGGGGAAGATCTAATAAATACAAACAAATGCACGAAGGCACCAAGCACACGCACGATATACCCAGGTTCAGGGCCCTCGTGAGGAGGTAACACCCCTACTCCTGCCTTTCTTCTCTTTATATTGGTGGTACAAGAACTACAACTTGCTACAAGATCTATCAAAGGTAGAAGTACCAAGAACTAGATGAACTCAAGGTGAAGATGAGTAACTGCTCTAGGAGTAAATGCAACTATAGTCTTGGCTCTCAAGTTGGTCTCTCTAGTTGCCTTTTTCCTCAGGAGCAGTTATGGCGCCTTTTATAGAGTTCCGGCCGGGAGGGCCGGAAACCCTAATCTGGCTCGACCCCACCGGACAGGCCTAGCCGGGATGTCATCACCGGCTAGTGCGACCTAGTCGCCGGGCTATCCGGTGTAGCCCCTGTGTCATCATCTCGCTACGGACGGCAGGCGCCGTCCTGCACCATCATTGTCCCCTTGTCAGAGACAGGACATGTCTTCGCCCATCCCGGATAGCCTTTTCCGGATTGCCGGGCTAGGCATGTCAGGTCTTGTCGTACTACGATCGTACCGGCTGACGCGCTCCCGTGCCAGGCGGGAGGTGACCATGCCTCCGTGTCAGGCGGGAGGTGACCATGCTTCCGTGTCAGGCGGAATGGTACTTCCCCCGCTATATACGGGAAAGCGTGCTTCAGACCGTTGACGGCCTACCGGGAGCTCTCTCGCCGGCTACCTCCTTCCTTGCCACTGGGAACCTCTTCTGCATAAGATCAAGATCAACACGTACATCCCGGCTAGCACGTACCCGGACTACCTATCCGGTAAAACCGAGTACACCGTCATCCGGGAACCTCCTCGGTGTTCCGTGCCCGGGATCCTTTCCGGAGAGGTTCGAACTCATGCCAGGATGAGTAACTCTAGGCCTAGCCTCCCGAAGATGTCTTAGCCTACTAGCAAAGACATCTTCGAGAAGCTAGTTCTTAGAGGAACCATCCGCTCTTGCCCGTGCTGCAAATGCGAGGGTCGGGGATGTCTATTTATAGTCGCAAGGCATGACCCTTACGGCTGCCACTGGACCCCTTGGCCTTTCCCTGCGTCCAAGGGACCAGCTGCCCTCTCGGCAAACCAAGGGGTGCCCTTTGCTGCTGCCAAAGGTCAAACACTGTTGTTATCCATTATAACTTACCGGGATCTGCCCCTACCCGGGGGGCAGCCCCCCGACATATAGCAGCTGCTGGGGTTGTATCTTTCTAATATGTTAAATGACTCTAAACATCCATCTGGCATGTTTTTAGGACTACCATAGTATGTTCAGTTCATCTTTTGTTGAACATTACTGCAATAACATAGCCTACCCTATAGTTCTGATTGAAGTTTTGAATATATATCAATTAAATCGGTTATGTTTGCGCTCTCTTCCAGTTGGTGTAGAAAAACTTTACAATTTCATGGTACTACTTACTGATATATCATACTTATTTTATTGCAGGATACCAGGGAAAAAACATATTTTTATTAACATGTATGTGTCATTTGTGAGCTGTTAAACTATGTTAGGAGCAAGAAAGTTGATCTCCATTCTATTCATGTGCAGATTTAATGGACATGCACTGTTTGATTTCATCCGACTGACTCTAGCTCTAGGCCTATTGGAGCACAGTAAAAATCTGAAGATGAAGAGGAATTTTTTAATTTTGGAAGCTATCGGGAGTTGATTAAGCATCATCGTAGAGGATGTCATTACCTTTTTTGTTTTCCCTGTTTCGTTGTCATTGTTGAGGATTTGCTGTCCTTCCATTGGCCGAATAAGTTTCATCAATTTGTAATGTGTTCATTTAAACCAGCTTTCACATTAGTATACATTAAATTATTTCACTGTGGTCTCTTTATTGAGTAATTTGTTTGAGAAGTATGTTGTCCTGGGAACTTAATTGTGTTTTTCCACACGCAAAAGAACACATTGCTTATCTTGGTCTGAACAAATGTTTCACTTATGTTGCCAGTTGTTTTATAAGCAGAGAAATAAATTTGTCTTCTTCAAGTTTTGAAGTTTTTGGTGCCCTGCTATCAAGCAGTGTGGCCTTGTGTGTCTCATTGCTAATGTCATTGCAGATTTGGGCATCTGGCATCAAGCAGTGTGGCCTCAAGGAGGAGACGGACACTGCTGAGTCCTGGAAGGAGTAAAGCAGCCAGGGCCTGACTGCGTCCAGCGTTCCGACGGATTTCTTTTTTTCCATTAACGTCTTATATGTTGTAGAGTTCAAGTGCAAAGTGAGATGTGGTTCTTTCCTCTCAGATATTGATTTTATTTTGAAATTACATGATGGTGAACCTGGAGCCAACAAGCCAAACCATGTCGCGTTCTCATTCTCTGACGTTAAAATAGCAAAGACATGCCGTGATTATTCAGTGACGCTGTGACGATTATAATTGCTAAAGACACGATGACCATCATGCTGAAGACATCAAACGTCGTCAACGGCCATCATCGGATAAAACAACCTCTTGTCTTTTAGTATTACTCCCTTGTAGACATGGAGTAATAACATGCTTTGGTAGTTGCATTGTTCTGTGCTAAAAATCCATCATCACTTCAACGCTTGTCAGAACTTGTGGAAGTGTGGATTGATTAAATTATGGAAAAAATATTTAGTGGCGGCCGAGGTGTCTTTGTCTTTTATTTTAATTATTAATTATGATGTGAAATTTGCTGGTTGATATTGCTCGTACTCATTGGTGGCATTTTATCTTTATAGGTGATATTGTCATCCAAGGCGAACGAGCGGTCTTCAAAGATGATCATCGTCCACTGCGCATTGTCTAAGGCGACAAGCGTTCTTCAAGAGGAATTTGTTTTCATGCACGTGAAAATGAGAAGAATGCTTGTTTGACACAAAATGTTGTCAAATGAACAGAAAATTAAGGGACCCGTAGCAACGCACGGGCATTCAACTAATATTGCTTGATGTGGGTGTGATTTGAGTCCCCTTTATCGTGCGGTTCGATTCCCCTTAATCATATTGATATCTTTTAGGCCAAGTCAGGGCCAACATGTGGCCACCCACATCAATTGTTGTGTCAAATGAAGAGTTTAGATACTGTCTTCAGATTAGTTATAAATTGTCGATATCTCAGTTTAAGATCAAAACTTTGGTTAATTTTCAGGGGTTATGTAGATTGCAGTTTCACGTGATTATCTCTTTGTCCAAAAAGGGATCTCCCAGCAAACCAAAATAATCAGGATCCTCAATCTAGCGGCGTGGTTGGTTATCATTGGATTCAACGATGGTGCGCAATAAGTGGTCAAATTTTGTTTGAAACATAAATTGCAGCTCAACTGGGTTAAAAATTCTTTTCTGGGCTGCCTGTGTGTATTGTAACTTTGTAAGCGTACTGGCTTGAAAGGTGTGATCCCACGCGTATTGCCCCGGAAACGAAAATCCGAGATGCACAAGTAAAAAAATCAATGGAAGCTGCGCGTAGCTTATTTGAATTGAATGGTTGGTGTTCCGTCGTCCATCATGCAGTTTGATTCCGAGCATCTGCATTTTACCTCCACTATACTGGGGCTGTCTGAAGCGGCTGCGGCGTGGCCCTTGGCCTCTCGACAGTGTCTTGGCGCTGCGCAGCACGTCGACATCCTTGAGCAGGTCGAGCTCGAGGCCCTTGCGCTTGAGCTCGGCGACGCACATGCCGAGCAGCGCAATGCCCTCATGCTCCCGCTCGAGG
The DNA here is from genome assembly GCA_026929855.1 of Poa annua. NCBI lineage: Eukaryota > Viridiplantae > Streptophyta > Magnoliopsida > Poales > Poaceae > Poa > Poa annua. Next base: position 17,270,063 of record CM049427.1, read on the forward strand.
ACGGCCTCCTTGTCCGCCTTGTACCGCAGCGCCCACAGTATGCCCAGTGAGGAGAGGAGCGAGATCGACGAGAATCGGGATCCACGACCACCATCACAAGTCACGACACAGATGACGTCTGCTGCAGAAGATGATATGCATAGGCCGATGAGAGGAAGAGGATGAGGGCGGAGGCGGCGTGGAAGGCGAAGAAGGCGTAGTAGAAGAAAGCGATCTCCTCACGGGCGTCGTTGAGTTGGGCCTCCCGGAGCGCGACACGACAAGCGAGGAGGCCCACCTCCTTGGGCACGGTATGCAGGGATGCTAATGGCTCTTTCCTTGGAGCATCCACCCTGACGGTACAAGGACTTTCAGAACCAGCAGTTCTTGAAGCAATGGCCTGCAGAGAAGCGCTTGCTTTGGCTGCAGATTTGAATATCCAATATGTTGAAGTAGTGATCGACGGACTGCCTCAGTGTTATCAATAACATGGAGCGGCCCTTCGGTGGCACCTACAGCATGATTCTCCAGGAGATCAAGATGACGGCGCGAGGTTTTGATCAAGCTTTATTCAAGCATGAAGATAGGCTTACAAATGCTGAAGCACATGGTTTAGCTTAACGAGCAGTATTGGGCGTCGGGTTTGGTTACTGCAACCGCCTGACAGTGTCTGTAATAATGTTAGGAGTCCACCAGATGGTGTTTTGTAATTGGCATAGGCAACAAGTTTCTGACGCGCTCTTTTCCTCACCAGGGCACCTAAGGGGGCTGGGAGGTTTTTAATGAGGCGGCTTGTTTGCTTTTAATAAAGTGTTCTTATTCTCAAAAAAAAAAAACCCGAAGGGTAGGAATCTTTAGGAAGCGGCTGCAATGCAGTTATCCCAGACCTGTGAGGATCTCCCCGCTTATCATGGTTCTTGATTTTGCATCCGACAAGCGATATTGCTCATATTGATTAATCTCTTGATAAAACAAAAAATGTTAGTGCGTGGTTTTAAATCTTTTGGTAAGTGCATGTACATAATTTTTTGATTGTACATGAATTTAAAGTTAAATTACATACATCTAAAAAATATGATCATGCATTGATGATATTTTAAGATTCGCTAATAATTTGTACATGAATGTAAACTGTTTGGACGTCTCTGATAAACGGGGGAGATTCTCATATGTGTGTGTGTGGAGTGTCATTTTCCAAGTGGCTGAGCATCAATCGGCGTGCACGACTGCATGCTGCCTACAAGCCGCATGGGGTCTCTATTCAAGGCCCACTTCTATCGTACAGCCTTGGTTATTGACTGTCCACCCTAGGTTGGCCAATATATACACACACTCTCGTTGTGATTTTTTTATCTCCCCCTCACGAAATTGACACACGCGGTGTCCTGATCCATCTAAGCCTTGAACCTGTTGCTGAAACATGTAAACTCTTGTAGACCATAAACAGTTCACCAAGTACTCCATCTAGACACATGACGCAACCGAAGTTCAGAATGAGTGGCATCAGGAAAACACCTTCAACTAATGTCCCTGCACGTACAAGAGTTTATGCCGACTAGTGGTTGTCACTTAGCTTCGTTTGCAACATAACGTGGTGGATATTCACTTGCAAATACATACTGTCAACATCGGATGCTTCCACCACTGGCAAACTGACAATGGCCTTGGAGCAAGCGGAAGGAATAGAAGAACGGAAGGTAGAAGTACGGGAAGGGACGATTTGTGAGGAACTGCGAAAGTAACATGGAGTCTACACACTGTTGAGAGCCACGTGTAATCATCACGCTCCTCTCGGTACGAGGCTACGAGCCACCCCAACATAGCTTCCTGGACAACATCAAACATGTTGCCAATATGGTCGAGGTGACCAGCCTCGGCCGAAGATATGTCTCGAGCCTTTGACTGACATACCGTGACATCATCATGTTTTTGTTCTACTCAATTTCTGAATTCTTGATGTCGTTGTTTACTGACAATATCCTACTACGGATGGAGTCCTTGTATGTCAGAGTGGGGTTTTACTCAGATTTTTGTCTGTCAAGTGTCAACTTGTGCTACTTTCCATGGTACAGCCAATAAAGGTTCAACCAACCTGTACCTCGAGCCTTAGTGCTCGACGAGCAGTCGAGCACCACACATGACGAAGCCGCCCCACTTGCGGAAGACGCTGCTGCAAATTAGCAAACATCAAACTCAAAACATTTTTGCCACTTCTTTTTGTCGATGATGCGGCTTCTTATCCTTTGTATCTTGTTTCGTTAGATTTCTTATTAAGTATTTTTCTTCTATATGAATAACCAGTATTGATGTCGTCTTTGTCGAAAAAGTATGGTTGATATAATTTGCATTGCATTGTATGAGATGTCAAGCAAGTTTGGCTCGATCGTGTATTGACTGATTTGGGTGGGGTATGAGTCCTCTTCGAAGTATTGATATGATTTGGTCAAGTCAGCGCCACCATGTGCGCCACAAACATGATATTTGGATACCGTCTTGACGATTAGCTATAAATTAATGGATTTCTAAAAAAGATGAAAAACCATGATTAAGTGTCATAAGTGTCCTTTGATTGTGCCTTTTTGTAATTATGTATGTATCTTAGAGATTTCCGAGCAACCCAAAATGGTACGAAACCTCAAGCGAGCAGGCTGGTTGGCTATCATTGGGTTCCACGGTGGGTGTGCACAATCAAGTGGTCAAATTTGTTCGAAAAATAAATGTCAGCACAGCAGGCTTAAGATTTCTTTTATGTGCTCTGTTTTAGGCCCGCCTCTATTTCAGGCGACTTGGAAGGTACGAGCCTACACATATTGGCCTTGACACGCGGGCACTAAAAACCGAGAGGCATGTTACACTGTAACACGTACGGCGTACCCCTCTGGATAGGAGTGACGGTCCATGGACTACCCTTTTCTACTTTTTGTGAGCCTATTTTCTTGAACGGTTGGTGATAGCAAAAAAGAAAAAAAATTGAACAGATGGTGTTTCCTCGTCATTCACTTGCATTTTTATCGTGAGCATATACCTTATTTCTTCGTTTGCACGTCCTTTCTAGCTTTCTCTCATATCGTATTTATTGGTGGAACGATCAGTGCCCTTGTGGGATGATCGGATACATGTTTATATAGATGGAATAGCCCCATCAGTGGCAAATACATGGAGAGTACAACGGTATTGTCTTGGAGACAAAACAGGAAACAAAAGATTACATGGAAACCCCAACGGTGGTGTCTAATCACCATGCGTGGAGATATTCCAGGAAAGAGATAATAGCCTAGCCATTACAATTTATTCTTATGTCTAAGACCCCCCTAATCTTAGCCTTGGAAGCAGTGGAAAGGTTGAGATTACGCTTGAATTCATCGAATGACTTGATCGGTAGAGCCTTAGTGAAGCCATCGACAATTTGGTCCTTGCTAGAGATGAACCGTATTTCAAGAGCTTTGCTTGCAACTCGTTCACGGACAAAATGAAAATCAATTTCAATGTGTTTCGTACGAGCATGAAACACCGGGTTTGCAGAGAGATACGTGGCTCCAAGATTGTCACACCAGAGGCATGGCTTTGTCTTGAGAGGTAGTCCGAGTTCTTTTAGCAGTGCTTCAACCCAGATTATTTCAGCAGTAGCATTGGCAAGAGCTTTGTATTCGGCCTCAGTGCTGGAACGTGAGACGGTGGCTTGTTTGCGAGCACTCCATGAGATGAGATTTGGATCATAAAAAATGGCAAAGCCACCAGTGGAGCACCTATCATCGAGGCAACCGCCTCAATCTGCGTCTGTGAAAGCACTAAGAAGAGTGGAGTGAGATTTTTGAATAGTAAGACCAACCGAAATTGTACCTTGGATGTAGCGAAGGATCCTTTTTGCAGCTGTCCAGTGGGATGTGGTGGGAGCATGTAAGAATTGACAAATTTTGTTGACGAAGAAGGATATATCTGGGCGAGTTAATGTGAGGTACTGAAGGCCACCCACAATACTTCTGTACTTAGTGCTATCAGTAGGGCCGAGTGGAGTACCATCTGTTAAGGACAACTTCTCAGAGTTAGAGAGGGGTGTAGGGCATGATGTGCAACCGTCAAAACCAATTCGGTTGATGAGATCCTTCGCATATTTTTCCTGTGACAAGAGTAACCCATCTTGTGTTTTTGTGACTTCAATCCCTAAAAAGAAGTTAAGAGTACCAAGGTCTTTGATTGCAAAGCTGGTACTCAAGGCATGAAGAAGCGACGAAATAGCCTGCTCTGAAGAACTTGTCACAATGATGTCATCAACATAAATTAACATAAAAGTTGTGATACCGAATTTGTGATAAATGAAGAGAGATGTATCTGCTTTAGAGGGAATAAAACCAAGATCAATAAGTTTGGAGCTGAGTTTGGAGTACCATGCACGAGGAGCTTGTTTGAGACCATATAAAGCTTTGTCAAGTTTGCAAAGATAATGTGGGGGTATGAGGGTCTTCAAAACCTGGGGGTTGTTGCATGAAAACCTCCTCTTCCAGAACACCATGTAAAAACGCGTTCTTGACGTCAAGTTGACGAAGGCTCCATCCCTGCGAAACAGAAATAGACAACACAAGACGTATAGTGGCTGCTTTAACTACTGGACTAAAGGTGTCTTCATAGTCAATGCCATATCGTTGACGAAAGCCTTTTGCAACGAGCCGAGCTTTGTATATGTCAATGGTTCCATCTGCATTTTTCTTGATACGATAAACCCATTTACAATCAATAATATTTTTGTTAGAGCTCGGAGGAACAAGATGCCACGTTTTGTTTTGAATCAAGGCATTGTACTCCTCTTGCATTGCTTGTCTCCATTGGGCATTTCCTAAAGCTTCAGATAATTTGCTAGGTTCTCCTGTAGATGTTAGCAAGCCATAGCGAATAGTACCATCCTTATAAATTCGTGGTTGTCGAATACCTTTTTGTAGCTGTGTTCGTGCTTCTGGTGCAGGTTGTTGTGCAGGTTATGGCGCCACAGAGGATCCGGATGATGCAGTTGGTGTGTCAGCCGTAGTATGCTCACGCGATCCTGTAGCCGTTCCTGCGGGAGACAAAGAAGAAGGAGCATGCACAGAGAATCCGGGCGAGCTGTCATCGGCTGAGTCAGCGATAGCCGTTGTCGGGGAGGTGGCGAAGCGTGATTGGCCTGGTGACACCGCGTGGTCGTTGGAGACAGTGATGGAATCATCCGCAGTTTCTGCATGCGAGATCGTGGGGTTGGGGCCGCGTGATTGGTGCGGAGGGGGGGAACCGGACAAAAAAAGTTGGCGCGGCGCGGGGCGACATGATGTGGGCGAGATTTCTGCGGTCGTGGAGGTGCGAGGATGGCGCGGGAGAAGGATCTCGGGTGGGGCCCACGGGCGAGGTGAGCGAAGGAGATCTGCCAGAGTCTTGATTGATGGGAGCGAATCCCGGAGGGAATGTTGGCGTCCGATCCAATGCAGGCGGGGTCTGCGCAGGGGAATCAGCGCCAGGAATTGAGCTGAGACTGTTATTTTGTGTAGAATGAGGAAAGTGACCGTTTGAGCTGTTTTCTGGGTTGTTTTGAGTGATTTCTTCGGTGTTGACCTGTGAATTTGATGCTGTGTCGGCACCACTGGTTTGAGGGATATGAGTATGGGTAATGGCAGGAACAATATTCTCGTAAGCTGGATGTGTTGGCTCCAAAACAGGAGATAATGTTGGTGGTGTTTGTGAAGGCAGGAGTATAATTTTTTTACGTAGTCGAGAACCAGCATTAGGATTGAGAGATGCAAAAGGAAAAAAATGTTTTCATCGAAAACTACATCCCGAGAAATATAAACTCTCCCGGTTGTGACATCAAGACATTTTACGCCCTTATGTAAAGGACTATATCCAAGAAAAACACATTGTTTGGAGCGAAAAGATAATTTTCGTTTGTTGTAGGGACGGAGATTTGGCCAGCAAGCACAACCAAAAATTCGTAGAGAGTCGTAATGGGGCTTGATTTGGAGGAGCTTTTCGATGGGTGTTTCAAAGTTGAGTGGCTTGCTAGGAAGCATGTTAATGAGATATGTTGCGGTGAGAAAAGCTTCATCCCAAAATTTTAGAGGCATAGATGCATTGGCAAGAAGGGAGAGACCAACTTCGACAATATGACGGTGTTTTCTTTCAGCAGATCCATTTTGTTGATGAGCATGAGGACATGAAACATGATGAGTAATGCCAACTTTTTGGAAGAAAGAATTAAGTTTTTCATATTCACCACCCTAATCCGTTTGCATAGTTATAATTTTGCGACCAAATTTTCGCTCAACTAATTATTGGAAATTTAAAAAGGCTTGGTAAACATCAAAACGTTTCTTGAATAAATAGATCCAAGTAAATTTTGTGAAATCATCAATAAAACTTACATAATATAAATGTTTACTAACATAAGGAGGAGCTGGTCCCCAAACATCGGAAAAAATTTGTTCTAAAGGGAAAGTGGAAACACTCGTTGATACAGGATAAGGCAATTGTTTACTCTTTGCTTGTTGACAAGGATCACAAACATAGGGATTTATTTCATGAGAATGATCAAGTTTATTTTTTTGAAGAACTTGTTGAACAATGAAGGAAGATGGATGCCCTAGACTTCGATGCCATGTAGAAGATGAAGGCTTGCTTAGGTGACTCCATGGAGGTGGGCACGAGAGGATATAGACCACCATGACACGGACCCTTAAACATGATGTTCTTCGTGGCACGATCCTTTATCAAAAAGAAGAATGGGTGAATTTCAATGAAGGCATCATTGTCTAGGGCAATTTTGTGAGCGGATAATAAAATTTTAGAAGCATTAGGGACATGTAAAATATTTCTAAGATGAATGGAACTATGAGGAGTGTGAATAAGCGAGTGACCAATATGTTTGATGGCCATACCTTGACCACTTGCGGTGTGGATTTGATCGTGGCCCTTGTAGTGCTCATGGGTGGATAGTTTGCTTAATTCGCCAGTGAGGTGATTTGTGGCACCAGAGTCCATGTACCAGTTTGTGTCCACACCATAAGATGCATGGTTAGCACCTTTGTATTCATGTGGGGGGTCGTCATCATGGTCATCATCACCGTAGCGCCACCAGCACTCACTGGCGGGATGACCGTACTTCTTGCAGATTTGGCATGTGACGTCCTGCATGGGAGAAGGAACACGGTTGCTGCGACCACGCCCACGACCTCCTCTGGTTTGTGTATGACGGTCGTAACCATCGGAGCGACGTGGGGGCCGGCTTTGCTGGTGTATACGGTGGCCTCCTCCACCAGTGTCGTAGCCGCCGCCTTGAGGTCCTCCATTGGGGGGACGGTAGCCACCACCCCCACCATTTCCATGGTGGTAGCCTCCACCGCTACCACTTCCACCTCCACGACGAGAGGCAGCATTGGCGGAAGAGGTGAACGGAGCGGCGACCTCCTCCGATTTGGATAGCATCTTTTGGCGATGATCATAGGCTAGGAGCTGGTGGCATGCATCGACAGAGGTGTAGAGGGGATTAGCATTAAGGGCAGCAACTAAACCATTGTAATCACTCGGGAGACCGGCAAGGATGGCTTCCTTGAGTTCGTCGCCAGGCACAACCCGCCCTGCAGAGGCTAGTTCAGAGGCAAAGGCCTTCTTTTTGGTGATGTAGTCGGAGGCGGGGAGCTCTCGTTTCTTGGTGTTGATGAGGGCGGCTCGTAGGGAGCCGATCCTGACCTTGGTTTGGGCGGAGAATTTGTCGATGATGGCCGCCCAAACCTCAGCCGCGTGTTCCAAGTCAAGGATGTCCGAGAACAAATCAGGCGAGATAGCCTTGACAAGGTAACTCACGAGCTGCTGATCCCTTGCGATCCAGAGCCCATAAGCAGGATTTGGTACTAATATCTTGTTCTTCTCCCTGTCCTCTACCTCAACCTTCTCAGCGGGCGCGGGGTCGGAGCCATCGAGCAGCCCCATGGCCTGCGCCACGCACCACCGGCAACACTTGCGCCTTCCAGTAGAGGAAGTTAGCCAGCGATAGTTTTTCTGTTGGAGGGCTGCCGAGAGCGGACGATAGCGAGAGCGTGGGGGTTGTCATCGTGGGAGGGAGGGAGGAATCGATCGGGGAAGACGATCGTGGTTTTCTTCTTGTGGTTGTTTTTCTGTCAACACGAGACGTCAGGGAAGAGTTGTTCTGATTACCATATTGGTGGAACGATCAGTGCCCTTGTGGGATGATCGGATACATGTTTATATAGATGGAATAGCCCCATCAGTGGCAAATACATGGAAAGTACAACGGTATTGTCTTGGAGACAAAACAGGAAACAAAAGATTACATGGAAACCCCAACGGTGGTGTCTAATCACCATGCGTGGAGATATTCCAGGAAATAGATAATAGCCTAGTCATTACAATTTATTCTTATGTCTAACAGTATTCACGTTTCTTCCCTACTTAGTTGAAAAAGAAAAAAAGAAAATCTAAACTGAATGGTCAATATCAATTCAAAGCAAAAGAAATCCGAATAATGTGTATCAATTGGTTTCTAGAGAAAACCTATAAACATAGAATTGACACATATTATTGTGATAACATGCTTGTATGCCAATCACAAAGATTTATTTATACCTCCATTAAATTTATTAAGTAATTTTAATATGCAACAAATATTTTTCCTTATCACAAACATCAAAATTCGCAGAGCAAACAGTTACGTAGGAATGAACAGCAGAACAAGCAGTTCTGCAGGCTGAACGAAACAGCAACAAGCTTCTATCGATCCAGCAGCAACCCCGAAGACGGAAGTGACCAGATCACGCGGCTGGTGAGCACGAGCACGCTGCATGCGAAGCTTCACCAATAGAGACCGACGTGCACTCGAGGAGGACCAAACGGTATGAACCCTCGTCGCTGGGCATCATTTGGCTTGGCGGTGGGTGCACGTCGCCAGGCGGCCACATGGGCTGAAGATGCTCGCAGGCTACATTCAAATTTCAAGACCCACCTTTCGATTGTACTAGTTGGATGCCCATCTCACGGGTTTTGGTTGGCCTATATATACACATGCACCTTCAGATGTGATTTTTCATCTCCTTCTCGCTTTGTGGTTTTGGCGTGATCAATCTGATGTAGCTCGTTCCATCTCTGATTTTGTTGATTACTGTTCAACTCGCCGTAAGCCATTGACAAATACTCCTTCTGGACAGAAGATGCGACGTTGGATGGGCGTGTCCACAACTCCACATATACATACACATACTTCTTTCAACTTAGAAATGAGTGGCATCAGAAAAAGCACCTTGAACTTCTCATCCCGTGCCTGCTAAGAGATTGTGCCGCGACCGGTATATTCGTGTCGCTTAGCTTTGTTTGCTACTGAAAAATGGGAACGATTCACCTTGAAGTTGCAGGGCATACTAGCAGTTCTGAACATATTTGCTGCTGGAGCCTGGAAAGTCGCGATGCAATTGGACTTCGCACTATGTTGAGATGAGGCTCTCGGGACCAGCACACCCTCTTCTCTGGACGGGTCACCCATAGCGACTTGATGACTAGAAGGTGGTGGAATGCACGATTTCACCGAGATTTACTTCTCTGCTTTTGCTCGGTGTGTTAGTGTGTATGTGCTTCGTTTGTTTGTAGATATTTCCTTTGAGTTGAGGTCAGGGCTCCGGTCCCTTTTAAACCTTGTTTCACCTATCTTGTTCTAATTATCGGGACAACTATTTTCTTCTATGTGAATAGCAGAGTGCTCATGTCTTCTCGATAAAACTACGATAGCTACAAGATATATGCATAATACTTAAGAGGTTGGATTTGTGAGTTCATACTTCCGCTTGGATTAGAATTATGAAAGATATAGAGCATTGGTACAATTCAAGCCCCCTTCGCCACATCGTAGACGGCCGTGTGGGCCGCTCACGTCAAATGCTTTCTATCAAGAGAGAACATGATATCAGAGTTTGTGGTTAAATGTAATTAGTTTTTTTGGAATATAGTTATATGTTAAATCTAATAGTGTCATCATGAATTTGTGTTTTATGACACCATTCATGTTGAATTTGTCATTTTTGTTCGCTGTGTATAATTCGAATTTGTTCCGTAAATTCTAGCGATTATTAATATATATCTTGTGATCAATCACAATTTTTTGAGGAACTTGTAAAATTTAATCTATGATTGTTCTACCATTTAAAGGTTAGATATGTTATTGGTGACGGAGAAGTTCTTGGCATTGTGCCAGAGCCTGTCATAACGGACAAGCCCGTTGCGTAAAATATGATCACAAAAGATGCCTTCATGGTTTGCTTTGGCTTAGTCTATGTTATGTGTTGAGATATAGGTGAGATTACTTCACCTACGGTTGCTAGGCTTTGCATTCAGTTAATCAGTTTGAGTTGACGGATCAATGAACCTTCTTTTGTAAATATTTTGAAAATCTTGTTTTGATATTGGCACGGATAATTGTATTTCTTTGGTTTTATTTTATATCAATTTTGGGAGGCGACAACTCCTTAATTTAATAAACAAAGTAAATAGCATACTAATTTACTTCGTCCACCAAGTAATAATCTGATTTTTTATCAAGTGATTCTCATGATTTTCCCCACTGTTACTGTGTTACTCTTTTTAAAGTTGTACAGTTGGTTTCCCCACTGTTTTCAAGAATTATTAATAATTAATAATTCAAAAGAGTGTCTGTACAAATGGAGCTAGCGATTAGCTCCAAGAAGGGAGGAGGAGGCGACCGGAGGCGGTGTGGAAGACAAAGAAGGTGCAGTAGAGGAAGGCGATCTCCTTGCGCGCGCCACTGAGGCGGGCCTCCAGGAGCGCACCTTGGCTGGCCAGCAGGTGCTCCTCCTTCACTCCTTGAACCGTCCGTGCCGCTCGCCGCAATCTAGCTCAGTGGGTGCCTCAGCTGCGTCAGCCATGGACTGGGCCACGGTGGATTCGTGTGGGGGTTTCTGAACTGGATCGACGGGGGTGGTGAGGAAATTCTTAGAAAAAGGGTTCCATTCGCAAAGGTCCACGCGCGGGCGCTCCGGTGCTGACAAGTGTCGCAATTTCGTTCGTTTCTACTCCCACATTTTCTTCACGCGGTGACAAGTGGCAGCTCCCTGGTGGTGGGCAGAGGGTTGTACATGTATTTATTTTGAGATTCGTTTTTTAAAAATGAAATATATTGAGAACCGTTTATTCGATTTACGAACCGTTTTTACTTTTGTACTCCTCGCGTTGAAATCTTCAAAATTAGATCTCATATTCATAGGTTTCGACAAACTTTTTTTTGTACTTCGGATTGTGTATGTTTTGTACAACCTAAGTGTAATTGTACGTACAATCTAAATTTTGTAGTTGTACGTATAACCTGTTAGGTGTAATTGTTCGTACAACCCGAATGTAGGTGTACGTATAACCCGGTCTGTGTTGTTGTACAACCCGGTCGTTGTTGCTGTACAACCCGATCTACGTTGCTATACAATCCGGTCTGCGTTGCTGTACAACGCGGTCTGTGTTACTAACAACCCGGTCTGTGTTGCTGTACGTACAAACTGATCTGTGTTGTTGTACATCCCGGTCTGCGTTGCTGTACAGCCCGGTCTGTGTTGCTGTACATCCTGTTCTACGTTGATGTACTATTTTAGTTTGTGTTTGTACAAATCTAATAATAGATCCAGATCTAGATCTGGATTTGAATCTGAATCTTGACATGCGCGGGACCGCTTGCTTAATTTGCGCCACGTGTCGCAACAGCAGCAGCGCGCGTCGCTACCGCTTTTCCCTTCGCGAAGGCCGACCCCACCTCCGCCTGCTCGTGCTCCTCCGCCACGGCGCCACTACCCTAGCCTGCTCGTGCTCCTCCGTCAACGCCCCAGCTGTCCGTAGATGCAGCAGATCTTCCCACCGCCGGCTCACGCCATGGATTTGGAGCTGATCCTGTGTGGGGATTATTTATTCTTTTTATTTATCTAATTTGTGGGACCCATGTCAGTCATTGACAGGTGGGACCTACATCGCTCATGTACGTGCCGTTAACGGCGGACTGTCTGCACTTGCCACGTCAGTCCGATAATGGAACCCACCTGTCAGTTTCATGATTAATTGAACGTCGTGGAGGCTTAGCGAAGAAGTGGTGGCTGTCTGAAAATCATTAGCCCTGAACCGGTGGTTGTGCGCAATTTTCGGGAATCCCGGTGGTGTTACGAAAATCTAGCCGTAATTGTGGTGGTTTTTTGTAATTTTCTCGTTGGCCTATATATTTGATACACCCCTCACGACCACACACATGCATGTAAGCTGGTTTAATTTGATCCATCCCTGATTTTGTTGTTTAAAGTGTTATATAAACTATCCCTAGACCATAGACAATACTCCATCTAGACACGAGATGTTATGTTGCGTGTGTGTGATACTTCTTCCAAGTTTGGAAGTTCGGATCGGGTGACATCGGAAAAGCACGTTCAACAATACCATCTTTGCGCACTTAGAGTTTCTGCCGATCGATGGTCGTGTCACTTAGCTTTGTTTCCAACACGATGCCGCTAAGAGCAAGTAATACTTGAGCAATCTCGTTCAAATAAAGAGCAGCAACTTCTTGAGAAATCTCGTTTATATAAAGAGCAGCATCTTTTACTTCTCGAGAACAGTCCTCCTCGTAGGTGTTCTGTAGGCCATTACACATCCCTCTAAAAACCCGAGATTGGGGCATGGCACTGTTGCTTTTGAGAACAAGAAAACACCAGCTGAATCAAAGCATAGCTTACCGTGTACCGATTGTTGAGAGAACAAGTCTCCTTGATGCATCCTATTATATTTCCACATATGCAGTGCTTTGTGGGGGTAGTTTCTTCCTCTTGGAAACCATCTTACATAGTTTTCCGTCATCAATTTGTTTTATCGTGTAGCTATGCAACTAATTCATCATGTCAGTTTAATTTAATTTATTTTTTCCTTTGAGTAAGTATCAATTCCCTGTTATAATTTCCTTACTTCTTTCATTTTAGGATGGTGGTGTTCCGCGCCCTGTTTATTTGAATGGTGGTGTTCCATCGTCGTTTACTTGCAGTTTATTAATTACGAGTATCTAATTTCTTTTCTCTACTACTGGCGGATATTTCTTTGTTTGCGCGTGCTTTCTCGTATTCTTTCATATCGTATTCACGTTTCTTCCCTACATCGTTGAAATAGAAAAACAAATCTAAACTGAATTGTAAATATGCTTCAAGGCAAGAGAAATCCCAATAATGTATCTCAGCTGGTGTTCAAAAGCGAAGCTGCAAACATAAAATGGACACATATTGAGAAAATGTGTTTGCTTGTAAACCTATTTTAAAACCCATATTGCATTTTAAATCATTTTAATATGTAACAAATATTATTCGCCTTATTACAGATATCAAAATTCGCAGAGCACTTAGTTCTGCAGGAATGAACAGCACTACATCACAAGCACTTCTGTGGGTTTAACGAACGGCAGCAAGCTTCCATCGATCCAGCAATCGAAGTCATGAGCACGGAAGTGGCCAGATCACGCGGACGGCACCGAGGAGAGCGATTAAGGGGAGGTTCCTGCCGGTCCAGCGCCTGGGCCCGTCGGCGGCGACGGCATGGCCCTTGGCCTCGACGCAGAGGGGCTTGGACCTGCACAAACGCGTTCATCTCCGTGAACGGGTCGCACTCGAGCCCCTTGCGCTTGACTGCTTGAGCTCGGCGGCGCACCTTCCAGGGACAGGAGGCAGGGGATCCACGACCATCGGCACGACAGCGTGTCGGAGCTGAGGGAGGAGGAGGCCGATAAGAACGGAGGCGGCGTGGAAAGCAAAGAAGGCGCAGTAGATCAGGCGGGCCTCCCGGAGCGCGCGACGCGGCGGGCCAGCAGGTCCTCCTCCTTGGCCACTGTTTGAGCAGCAGCCGGTCCGTTTTGTCTCGCCGCGATCTAGCTCAGCGGGAACCGTTGTTGCGGGACGGCCACGAGCGCGCCGGCGTCGGACATGGACTGGGTCGCGCGCGGTGGACGGATCTTCACTCCGTGTAGGATGGTCTCGCGGTCGAGGTGGAATGGCTTGGTAGGGATGTCGTCACGTCGACTATGTCACTACGGGAAACACAACCCAGCCCGACGGCCATTTCAACGCCGACGGCAATATGTCGGGGCCGTCGGCGTTATAACGTGAAACCGACGAAACGAAAAAACCGTCGGCGTCGTTTTGCCGTCAGCGTCCTAGTTGTAAGGCCGACGGCCACCGTCGGGCTTACAGTGCCGTCAGCGTCCATCTAATTACATTGTGAGCCCAACGGTATTACCGTCGGGCTCACTATACAGTTTTTCAGTTTTTCTTAAAAAATTAGATTACATTAAAAAAAATGAAAAAGTACTAAAAAAAAGAAACCCTTTGAATGTAGTCTTTTGACGTGTACTAGTTTTTAGAAAAATGATAAAATTGAGTTTTGGCAACTTTTTAAAACAGAACTTTACAAAAATATCAATCATATACAAACATGCAATAGTTTCAACACATATGTGTGACCATTATCATGTCATAGTTTGTGATGAAGTGCTCATAATCAGCACATATGTGTGTCATGGTATGGAAAACAACGTCGCCAAATCGATTTTCAAAATTCTTTTTCAAAATATCATTTTCCATTTTTAAATGTTAAAAATGACTTTTTTTGTAAAGCAAGTACATAAAACATGGTCCAAAATAACACCCATTTAATTTTCACAAAGATTAGAACATATTTTATGAATAATACCTGAATATGAGGATTTTCCTTACTTTCTATCTAAATTCGCCTCTTTAATTGACTTTATATCAATTTTCCGGAAGTAATTCAAATTTGAACTACAACTGTGTGATAGTTTGCTCTGAAGTTCTTACAAAAATAATTTTAAGGTACACAAGTAGTGGTTACAACATAGAACCGTCAATAGTTTTGAAAAATTCGATCACTTTTGATGAATAATCATGCTCTCCATTTTGACTGTTTTTTGAAAGAAATGAAAAATATGAAAAAATACTCAAAAAAAGAAACCCTTTCGCACGAAGTCCTTTTACGTGTACTAGTTTATAGGAAAATGATAAATTTGATTTTTGGCAAACTTTTCAAAACGAAACTTTACAAAAATGTCAATCATCTATAAACATGCATAAGTTTCAAAACAAATGACCAATGTATGATCATTATCATGTTATAGTTTGTGATAAAGTGCCCATATTCAGCACATATGTGTGTCATGGTATGGGAAACAACGTCAGCGAAGCGATTTTCAAAATTCTTTTTTAAAATATTATTTTCCATTTTTAAAGTGTCAAAAATGACTTTTTTTGTGAAGCAAGTACATAAAACATGGTCCAAAATGACACCCATTTAATTTTCACAAACAGTAGAACATATTTTATAGATAATACTTGAATATGAGGATTTTCTTACTTTCTATCTAAATTTGCCTCTTTAATTGACTTTATGTCAATTTTCTGGAAGTAATTCAAATTTAAACTACAACTATGTGATGTCATATTTGGATTCCTCTCATTTTTATGATCGACATGGACATTTTATTTAGTAAATTATGATATACAAATATGAAGATATGATTTTTTTTTATTAAATGGAAAAGACAAAACAAAACTAAAATAATTG
This sequence comes from Poa annua, assembly GCA_026929855.1. Lineage (NCBI taxonomy): Eukaryota > Viridiplantae > Streptophyta > Magnoliopsida > Poales > Poaceae > Poa > Poa annua. The sequence continues at coordinate 17,285,657 of CM049427.1, forward strand.
ATTATTATTATTATTATTCAAGTATTATTTAACATAGTTATTTTGTTCATTCAAATCTTATTTTTGAAATTTTAAATATTAAAAAGTATAATATCTCAAATGAGGATTAATATGATTGCTATCATACTAACAGTAACAAAGTATGACATCTCAACTGGAATCTCATTTGAATAGAACTCAATAGTTAAGCGTGCTTGGCCTGGAGCAATCTGAGTATGGGTGATCGTCTGGGAAGTTTGACTAATGGTGTATAGTTTGAGCTAAGATTATGAATAAGTTTGTGATATGAGATTAATTATATGACTAAATTGGAGTTGAAATAATAATAAAAAAAAGTTGAAAAAAAATTCAAAAAATATTTTTTTTGAAAAATTGGTTTTCAAAAATATTTGGTAGAGCTATCTATGAGCCCGACGGTATTTGCGACGCCGACGGCAACAGCGTGAGCCCGATGGATTACACGCCGACGGACTTAACCCGACGGCCACCGTCGGGCTACGTGTACGCCGATGGTTTCCAGCGTGAGCCCGACGGCAAATGCCGTCGGGCTGGCCTGTTACTCTTGTAGTGTGTTACGCGTGGACGGGGCGTGGTGACGGTCCGGGCGGCCTTATAAATACAAGGCTCACGATTCGATAGCGGGCTCTGTTTTTGACGGCTCAAATATCAATTGACCTATAAATATTGGGTACACCCATCACGTAATCATATAATTTATCCCATCCCTGATTTTCTTGTTAAACTGTTATTATTAAACCATCTCTAGACAAGTAGACAATACTCCATCTTGATACGAGATGCGATGTTGCCTGTGCGTGATCACATGCACATACTTTTTCCAAGTTTGGAAGTTCAGAACGGGTGGCATCGGAAAATCACCTTCAACTACTCCACCTTTGCTTGCTAAGAGTTCTTGTCGACTAATGGTCATGTCACTTAGGTTTGTTTCCAACGCAATGTTGTTCAGATTCATTTGGAAGTGCCTATTATCGACATTGAAAACCTTGTCTACTCGCAAGTTCTAAGGCACTTGGGAGTTGGGACGTACTTCGGAGTTTGAAAGATGCGTTCGCATTCTGCTGAGAGACTATCGGAAGCATCACACCTCTCTTTGGACGGGCCACCCACAATGACTTGACTGGGGTATGGTGTGTCTAGAGTACATTAATTATGCCACTCTTTTTCTGTATTTTCTTGGCTCGTTTGTGTGTCCATGATACGTTTCTTTGTTATTTCGTCAATTTTACAGGTTACACTTTCGTTCCCTTATCTTCTTAACGCCTTTTCTTTATAATTATCGAGACAACTATTCTCTTCATGTGAATGAGAAATGCTCCTATCGTATTTTGCAAAAAAAGAAAGTAACATAGCTATAGTTGGTATTAGATTGTACTTACAAGTTTAGAACTCGAGTTCATACTTGTGTTTGGATTAGGGCATGTAAAATGGTTGATAAGACGACCTTATTTTAATCATACCATATATACAGTTTAGATATAGCAATAAAATATGATATACGATGGGTTATTTTTTCGTGTTATCGTCAACAATCAGTATTCCTTAACATGTGACGAGAGAGATTATGCCTAGAGATGATCTCTTAGCTAAACTAAGGCAAAGTTCCTTTTTGGGTTTCTCTCTTCCAACTCAGCAGTTATCTTATGTGGCGAGGCTAAGATATCACCATTATACATACACTTAATATTATAGTAGATATGGAGTGATCCGCCCTTTTTTAATCACGGATTCTAAATATACTAGACTTTTATTTTGTGCGCCTAAGAGGACAGAAACTGGTTTGGTCAGTCCAGTATTTCCCACATTGGGTACAGTTCAACCACTTCACCATGTTGGATAGTTTCGGCCGTGTAAGCACCAACATGAAGTCCACTCACGTCGGTGTGTTGGTCAATTGAAGAAAATGAGATATTTTGATTTTTTTTCTGATGATTAGATGTTAAGGATTTTTGAAATCAAGTCAAAATTCGTGGTACAATGTAAAAAATCCGTTGGAGTTTTTGTTTTGCGAGAAAGTTTCATTCATGTGTGGTTCTATCTTGTTACATCATTTATAAATTAAATCAACACACGAACGAAGACATTTGGAATTCTCCAGCAAGGAACATAGATGAGTATGGTTGGATTTTGTACAAGAAAAAACTGCTTCAAAAGCTGGGGGCTCACAGGTGCTCAAAAAGAAATAAACTGCATACCGGAGAGTAAGCAAGAGATTTCATATGTTTCTTATGAGACATGATCAAAGAATGGATTGTGAGGTGTGGCGTCAGTTTGGGTTGTGCACGGATCAAGAAAACTTATTTTGTTAAAAGTTTAGAAACCCCTAATTTGTACTCATTGTTATGGATAATTTTATTAGCCGCCGTCTTTATTTTAAATTTAATTTAGGAGTAGTTACAAAAAAAAGTTATAGTATGCTAATTAGCGTCTGCCAATTCACAATCTAGTAAAACAATCCAAACCTTTGACGAGTAAACTGGATCAGCTGCAACAGACTAGCTAGCTAAAAAAAGGAAGACACGATCGATTAACTAGAGGATATATTACCCATGGAAAAAATAAAATTTTATTTCTTCGCCAATCGCTATAGCATGTCTGAGGGTCCAGACTAAACTTTACCATTTTATGCGCGTTATGAACTATTCACGATATCAGGCTTAACCGTCATAACTTTAACATGTTATTTTCTTTTTCCAACCTATATCATTGCAAAGCACTAAGTTATCCATCTTAACAAGAAGATGAAGTATAATTTACAAGTTCCTCTTTATCCAACCTATCTGAATTGAAACATGCCATCAAATGCTGATAATTCTGAATAAACAATTTATGTTATGTTGTTGGCCCGTGATATGTTGATTTTAGGTTTCTAAAAAATTGGAGAGTGTTTTTCATACTTGGTTATGCATATATGTTTCTAAACAATTTATGGTATGTTGTTGGCCCGTGATATTTGAGCTGTATATTATATTTTTTTCATCACGCTATTTTGTAACGTAGCTTCGCTATAACACGCTATAATTTATATAGCTTCTGAAGGAAGGTCACGCTATTTTTGATAGCATACTATTTTTTCCCTTGATATTACCACACTGACTACCTTCTTCTCCTGTGTGCATTTATTAATTACTTTTTCTGACCGAGCCTATCACATGTGGGCTAAAGATTTGTTCGCATGCTCTATTCAAGAAGAAGATTGGACTGCGCCTCCTGTCGACCATAAAACATTTGAGAGGTTGGATGCCCATCCCTCAGGTTTTAATTTCGGCATATATAAATGGTTGCACCTTCTATGATAATATTTCATCTCCTCGATTTGTTTAGTACAACCCTTTCAAACACAAGCCATGGTTGGTCTGGTATAATTTATTCCACCTCTGTTGCGTTGCTAAAAGCGTCAAACTTTCACTAGACCGTAGAAAATTCACATAATACTCGACACAAGACGTGAGATAGCACGTCGCACGCAGGGGCAACATGCACACACTTCTTCTAACTACGAAAATGAGCGGCATCGGAAAAACAACTTTGACTTCACCATACAGTTTTGTTGAGAGACTGTGCCTGCCGCTGCAGGCTGTCTCGTGTGACCTTGTTTTCACAACGTTATGCCGGAGCAGTACTTGAAAAGAAGGAACGGTTGTCGAGGACGAAATGTTTGTTTTCTCAGCAGCTCAAAGTTCGGGCAACGTCTTGATCCCGTTTGACTAGGGTTTTTTCAGGAACACAGTCCAAAAATGATGGAAAAAAAAGCATGCACTTTCGACAGGCGACAGCATGTCAGGTCCTTAGGGCACCCACAGCGTGTAGCCAAAAGTAGTTCCAAATTCACTTTTGAGGTTTTAGAACTAGTTCCATACATTGTGAGGGTAGTTCCAAATAAGAAAAAAGAGAGAACCGGAGCAAGAGGATGCTCCGATGCTAAATTGGGATGATGAATAAAGAAGTAGTTGTGTGCATGCAGCCCAAAGGCATGGCGAGAAATGATAGGATGAGAGGCACTAGAGGAGAGAGAAAATGACATGCAACGGGTCCCATCTCTGCAATTTGGCAACAAAGCACGTTGTAGAGAAATTAGCATTTGACCATTGTAGCTATATTTTGGGTATGTGTCAGATTTGGCTATAGCAAAGCTGTGGCTGCCCTTATCCGGGCCTCACGAGGACGTCATCTTGAAACAGTGGTGTAAGCAAGATAAGATGCAAAACTATGGCTTTCTTATTTTCCATTTCTTTGTGTGTAAGTGTGTTTGTGTGTCTGCTATGTGGTTTATTTCCCGTTTCTATCAATTATTTGATGACGGGGATTCGTGCTCTCTTTGTATCTTGTATTCATTTGATCAAGTATTTTCTTCTATGCAATTTTCGTGCTCTTTGTATCTTGTATGGTGTAAGTTGGACGTTGGTTGCCGAAAGTGAGCAGAAGTTGGATTGTCCTTTTTGTTAAGGAGTATTAGTATTGGTCTAGGAGTCCGTATTAGACTAGATTTACTTTCGTGTTCCCCAAGTCAGATATACTATATATTGTGGCCTTTGGCCCCCTGGTAATACAAGTTGCATATTCCTAACATGGTATCAGAGCTTAGGTTTAGGGTTTTCTTCGGGCGCGCAACTCGTCCTATTCTCCCGATCCGTTCCTAGAGCGCTGCTGCAGCTGCTCTCCGGCCGGCTGGCCGCCGGCTCTCTGTCCGCCGGTGCTTCTGATATCCTCTTCCGCTATGAATCCAATCTGGATTGTTTTCTGTTTCTCTCCCCAATTCAGGGTGTGCCGGCTGCCCCTGTCCCCGCTGCTGCCTCCAAGTCGCATTACCGCGTCCTCCATCCCGGTTCCGTAGACCTTGTTGGTTTCCTTTAGGTTGGTCAGATTGAGCGTGTTCTCTGCCGGCCGACCGTGTCCAACTGCCTGGTCGCATGCTTCTCATGCCTCTGATCGCTCTAGTTGGTGCTAGCTGCTAGCCTGCTCGCGTGCGTCCAAGTGCTAGTTGATTGTGCTAATTGCTAGTTACGCGTTCTTTGCTACTAGTTGTTGTCCGTTGCATTAGACATCAGTTAAAAATAAAATAGTGTCATATGTGGTTATCCAGCACCGTCTCTCGTCCTCACTCTCGGGTGATTTTCGACGGTGTGTCGTATGTTTTCCCTTGTGTTTTCCGCTGCGTCCACCAAAATCGTTGCTCTTTTGTGTCTCGTGTCATGGAGTCCACTATATCTTTTTCTTGTCAGCCTGCTTTTCCGGTCCTCTTGTGGCCTCTTCTTGTATTGCTGGTTGATCTACGCCCATTCTCTTGCTGCCGCGCTTGTTTCGCCGCCGGTTTTGTTGGGTTTTGTTTCTTTTAGTGTTCTGTTTTATGAGAGTCCACCATACCTTTATTTGTCAGCGGTTTTAGATCTTGCCGCCATCGTAATCTTTTTTTCTCCGACGTCGCCGCCGCTGCGCCCCGGTCGCCGCCGCCCTCCGGCCGCCACCGCCGCGCCCCGGCCGCCCCGCCGTCGTCCGGCCGCCACCGCCGCGCCCCGGCCGCCTCCGCCGTCGCCAGCTTCTCCGAGGTCGCCGCCGCCCTCCGGCCGCCACTATCCCCTCGTCCTCGGCGTCTTCTTCGACCGCGGCGCCCCCTTCGACTTCGGCGCCACCTTCGATCTCGGCGCCACCTTCGACCTCGGCGCCACCTTCTACCTCGGCGCCGTCCTCTCCTAGTACTCCTCCGTCTAGTCCCCCTAGTTCTCCTCGTTCTCCGGTTTCGGATTCTTCCTCTCCTGTTCCTAGCGCACATGATGCTGCACTTTTTATCCACACTTCTTCTCGTGGTCGCACTCTTCTCATTCTCCTAGCGCAATGCTTTTCTTCTCTTGATGTGCCATCTTTTGACAACCCATCTTCTCTCTTGATGCGGTATGTCTTTCTTTGAAGCGCCATCTGTCGCATTGTCATTGATCTACGCACATTCTTTTGTCGCGAGCTTCTTTCGCCATCGTTTGCTTGTGCTATGATCGTTTGTGACATGCTCTTCTCTTGATCGATTTTTGGTCTTTGTCGGTCTTCTTCTTCGATCGACACTATCCACTTTGGCTTGACTTTCACAGGTTATTGAAGACTCTTCATGCGATGACGATACTCTCAAGACACGGATTTTGGATTATCTTTTGTTTTCTAGTTTACACTTCTTCAAATGCAATGCTATTGCATACGCTTTGCATTTGAGGGGGGGTGTTAAGGAGTATTAGTATTGGTCTAGGAGTCCGTATTAGACTAGATTTACTTTCGTGTTCCCCAAGTCAGATGTACTATATATTGTGACCTTTGTACCCCTGGTAATACAAGTTGCATATTCCTAACACTTTTGAGGTGGTGTCGTCCTCATCATGGCAACACCATGGCAGTGCAGGCAGTGGTAGTTTCTTCTTTCGCTGCATAGAGAATTAGGGTGTGTTATTTCTTAGTGTGTCTCTTCTATGTCATGTTTTTTACGCAAACTGAATTTTTAACTAAGCTTTACTATTTCTTGGTACGTTGCTTAAGGTGTTGGTGTTGTATACGTGAATATTTTGTTTCTACCTCTCTTTAAATATCAGTAATTATTTCATGATCCAACTCTTTAAATAATTCTGGGGATGTGGATTAACGCAATGTCCCCAATAGTGATATATTGCTTTCATAATGTATAATATCTATGGATACTAATTGATAATACACTAGTTGAATGAACAAGCAACACAACGTCCAGACTGATTAAAGAGCAGAAATACGTATCAACCTTTCTCGAGGGAAAGAAAATCCCCTTTGAATATTCTTTGTACTGTTAGGGAAAAATTATCACAGAATCCATTCAATATCATGACCAGGGTGGAGAGCAGCGTGAGGCAGTTGATCTACTTGCAGTGGACGACGCGACGGGTCTCTGTTCTGGAGTAGATGGCTATGGACGAGGACAGAGGCTAAGAATGTGCAGTAGAGGAAGGCGATCTTCTTGAGGGCGCAGGTGGGCGAGCAGGTTGTCCTCCATGAGTGAGTGCTACAGCAAGTCGCAAAAAAAGCCAGTGCTAGAGCAGGAACCAGTGCGTGTAGCTCGCTGCAATCTTGCTCAGCAGCGATTGAGATTCGCTGCCGTTGTCTTGGCTGACTTTGAGCCACTGACATGTAGACCCCACACGAGGTGGGTCCCATCTAGCAGTGACCCTGAGGCAAAGTCAGCCAATCCGCACCCGCTCAGCAGTGCGGGACGGCGGTCTCCGCCATGGACATGAACAATGGATGAATTGATCGATCTCGGACTAGAATGTCTCGCAATGGATTCACATTATGATACGCTGTTTGGAACCCAGCCACACGGCTAAATATTCATTTCAAGGCTCAGACTGGATGGCGTCCAAAACCTATGAGTCCAATACACACATATACCATTCGTCTTGTGATGAGCCGCTCCGAATGTAGCCCAATAACATGTAGTGTTACTTTTTTCTGTTTTTATGTAAGCAATACAAAAGGAATGAACATTTTCCAAATATCAACTATTTAAAATCTGAACAATCTTCAAAACTGAGCAATATTTCAAATCTGAACCATTTTAAAAATAAACATTTTTAGAATCTGAACTCTTGTCAAATATGGACCATTTCAAATCTAACCCATTTTTAAAAGAAAACAATTATAAATATGGAATCTATTTTCAAATATGAACATATTCAAAATCTGAGCCATTTTAAAATCTGTACAATTAAAAATTACAAAATAAGAAAAAGAAAAACTAGAAAAAGGAAGAACAAAAAAATCAGTCAAAACCAAGCGAAAACCGGCACAACCGGAAAGCTTGACAAAAACATTCTTTGAAGTTCCCAGAACAGAAAGAGGCAATATAATAATCCGACCCATCTAGTTATACGTGGGGGAGCTTTGTTCCCACGGTAGGCGATGTGTACACTTAGCCGTTCGTCCTTCGCGTAGTGGGTGAACGTTTCCCCGGTCACATGGTGCTAAATATTCATTTTGTTTTGAGGCTCTATTAGGACAACCTCTAGATTGTACAACTTCTGGGGTTGGATGTCTTCTAGTCAGCCTAGCTATATAAGCACACACCTTCACATGATTTTGTATCTCCACGGTCTTTGTGGTAGAGCCTTACGAGCCTACACACCCTGTTCGATCTCATCTAGTTTGTTCCACCTCATATGCTTGTTACTGGATCAGCCAGACTCCGATCCCACGAGATCATATAAAATTCACATACGGATAAATAAACTTAGGCATGAGACGACATGATGCATGTGCATGATAACACATACACACACTCCAAACTTTGGAATGAGTGGCATTGGAAAACCCACAAAAAGATGTTGCCGATAGGTGGTAGTGTTCCTTAGTTTTATTGCGACAACAATGTTAAGGAGTTGTACTTGCTAGGAAGGATAACTTGTCGGTAGGGAATGCTGCATCTGTATGGTGGGAACGTGTGGCATCTGCTAGCAAGTTGACGCGGGGAACCTACACGGATACAACCATTTTCTCACAAATGCTCCCAAGATGCAATTTAAAGTATGGTAGGTACATCAGTTCTGCTTAGAGATCTTACTAGCACACATGCCCGCACGTTACATAGGAGGATAAAAAAGAATTGCAACGAGGCATGATTGAAGAACAACTGTGACGACATAACTAATGAAGTCTCGCACGTTTTGCAGAACATGTGCCTAGTTCTCACTATCTACTAAGAAAAAAATGTCTTACAAGTTGAATCTTATTGAATGTTCTTCCCTGTGAAATCCTTATTATGTAAGCAACCATCCACACAACTCAATTTTCAAGATATCTGTATTTAAATTCAACTACGTGTATAATGCATCTAACTTCTCCCTCCGTTCACAATATTAGATGTTTTAGGTGTAACACATAATAAGTGCACATGTAAATTAAAGTACATCTAGATACGTGTGTATATTTGAATATGAAAAATAATTGAGACATTGTATATTGTAAAATAAAGGGAGTGTTTTTAAATTCAACCGCCGCCTACAATGAGCTCCTTGTTCTCAGGATGGAGAGGCAGACACGGAATCCGCCGGCCCGTTCTGTCCGCGCCGCCCTGAAAGCCCAAACGGCTGGACGGATAGCCTCCATAATTTGTGTTTTTAGGGGAGGATAGCCTCCATAATTGAGATGGACTAGCTGATACTGCCCGCTCAGCCCGCCATGCCCAACCATCCGCTAGGGAAAACAGCTCGTCGCCGCCAAGCTTCACGCCACCAAAAAAATTGAAGAATACACACCGGGTCCGCGCCCTTAACGATCCTGAAACCAAGCCCCAACCTCCCAGACCAGTATGAATTCTGAAAGCACCGTCTGAATTAATCGTCAGAACACTGAAGTTGCCCTGTACATGTAACTTGATATTTTTATATAGATGAGAAACGTATTATCATGCAAAAAAATAACACTGAAGTTGCCCTGCAACCCTGAACCGTGGGCTAGCAAATGGGTTGGACAGCTAGCGAGCTTGACTTTGCTACATTCGTTGTGCCTTGTGCGGCGCTATGCGCCCGGGAGACTAATCTTTTAAGCGACTGGTCGTGGTGGGTAAACTGGCGAAGGGATCTGTTTACGAACCCTTTTTTTGTGTGGCAAAAGTGATGTTTTGTGGAAGATAAAACTGTGTTTCATCTTGGACGAATTTTTTCAGCAATCTGACACTTGTTATTGAAGAATCATTTCTTCTTAATTTTCACCCCAACGTTCAGAACTAGCCAACTTAAATTCAGATATGTTTCCTCTATCGGCCAGCTTCAATTCAAATATGTTTCCCGAAACTCAGTTAACTTCAAATCCTGATACATTTGCTGCTAAATTGACATAACAAAGCTAGGCGGACTCGCAATCCTTCACAAGGACCATGAGATTTTTTTTTAGATAATAGGGTGCGGATCCCCGGCCTGTGCATCAAAATGATGCACACAGCTAACGCAATTATTTAAAAATTTAAGAGTATATCAGAGTTTACAATTCATGGGACACTTAAAGTGGATACAAAAATCAACCAAATAAAAAGAGCTTTAGCCATCTATTCGTCTATGATGTCGTCACCCATCCCGACAGAAGATAGCCCATACGACCATCATCATTCGAGTACATATGTATCCATGAGACCACGTCTTTCCGCAGGTAGAAGAGATGACCACATGTGGATCCAGTAGGTCGCCTTGTTGATAACCTGTAAATAATCGGGAGATGTTGCGTTGTTAAAGATAATGTCATTTCTACAGTTCCAAATATCCCATAAAACAGCCGCAATGCCTATCCGAATGAACTCCTTGGACCCCATATCTACCCCATTAAGCCAACTCCCAAACAGATTCGGAATGCTAGAAGGAGGTTTTATGTTAAAGGCAAAATGAATATGCGCCAAATATCATGTGTAAAAGGGCAAGATATGAAAAGGTGTTCAACAGACTCATCCGCATCACAAAAAACGCATTTTTTACACCCAATTCATTTTCTTTTAGTTAAGTTATCCTTAGTTAAAAGCTCTTACCTATGTAGAAACCACGGAAAAATACGTATCTTTAGTGGGACTTTCAGCTTCCACAAATATTTACGCAAATATGTTGTGTGCCCATTCATTAGTTCAGTGTAGGATGATTTAACCGAAAACACACCTGATGGTGTTAAACTTCAGTTAAACTTATCCGGCTCATCAACCAAATGAATCCGCGTTAGTCTTTCAATTAGATGAAACCAAAGTTCTCTATTATCGTAGGCAGTAGTAATAAGGACCATGAGATGATGAGACAGGATCAATTTATCGTAGGCAGTAAAACTGGATGAACGTATCTCTTCATTGGTTATACTATCAGGAACACGAACAAAGCCTAGTGCATGATATACTTTTTCCTTATTACACGAACATCGGCATTTGCAGAACAAATAGTTCTTCAGAAGATAAACAGCAGTACAAACAGTTCTATAGAGGGGAATGAACACAGCAGTACAAACAGTTCTCCATCGATCCAGCATTCGAAGTCCTCAGCACGGAATGGACCAGGATCACGCGGCCACTTGGCCAATTGTTGCAGAGCAGGAACCTGGTGAGCAAAAGGACGCCGCATGCGGCGCCGAAGAGCGCGAAGACGGGCAGGTCCCTGAAGTGCTTGGCGGCGACGCACCTCCCGATCGACTCCCGAGCAGCGGACGGAGGAGATGGAGACGGAGAGGAAGAGGATGAGGACGGAGGCGGCGTGGAAGGCGATCTCCTTGCGCAAGCCGTTGTGGCGGGCCTCCCGGAGCGACGCGGCGGGAGAGCGCCGAGCAGCTCTTCCTCCTTGAGAGCCAGTGCTTGAGAAGTAGCTGGTGCGTTCCGCTCGCCGCGTTTGTGCTCAGCGGGTGCCGCTGGTGGGGGGTGGCCACTAGCGCAGCAGCGTCGTCCGCCATGGATGCGATTGACGGATGGATCATGGAGACCGTAGAGCGGTAGAGGTTTTGTAGAAGAATTTTGGAAGGGATCGACAGAGAAGAGAACGCGTGGCTTTGGTGGGGCCACACTCTTATGCAAATACATGGGCTGAAGATTCGCTCGCAGGCTCTATTCAAGGGCCATCTCTCTATCGTATTGCCTCGGCAATTACATGCCCACCCTTGGTTTTTAGTCGGCCTATATACTTACACCCATTCTCAACGTGATTTTTCATCTTATTTGGTACTACCTCTGATCCTAAAAAACTGACGTAGGATATGACTTATGTACATACAAACTTGTGAAGACCTCACGACGCTTAATTGGGATTGGAGGGAGCACATCTCTTAGGAATACACAAGCCCGTGTGCGTGATGTAATATGTTCCAGCTCTGCTTATGCTACTGAAACGGTTAAGCTCTCCTAGACCATAGATATTTCATCAAATATCCATATTTAGAAACGAGATGCGATGTCACGTGTGCAGTCACGTGTACACATTTCTTCGAAGTTCGGAATGAGTGTCATCAGAAAAGAACCTTCAACTACTGAGCAGTCGCTTGCTAAGAGTTTTTATCGACGTTTCACTTAGCTTTGTTACAACTAGAAATTCACTTAGAAAGGCATGACGTGGGCATTGGAACATTGGCGGCCGGCGAGTCAAAGTGCACTTTGGACGTAAGATGGAGCCCGCACTCTTTTAAGAGATACATGATGTCACCAATATTTTCTTCTCAACATTGGCTTTGGTGTGTTGATCTGTATGGGGTGTGCTTATTTGTTGTCTCTAATTTGTTAGGTCGGGGCTTCGTTCCCTTTGAACTCTTGTTCCATTTTTTTCTAACTATCTAGAAAACTATTTTTTTTCTATTTGAATATCAGTGCTTAAATCTTCTTGATAAAAGTACGATAGCTACAATTTATACTCTATAGCATTTTGAAAGGTAGTCTGGATTAAAATTATGATGTATATGAGGGACGACCAACCTCTTTTTTTGACTGTGGGTCCTAAATAGAGTGCATCACTATTCTGCGTAAGAGTAGATATACTGGTTTTATGGGTCCAATATTGCCCAATTTGGGTATAGTTCTAGGTAGTCAGGATTGCGATTACATACATCATACGATTCTACGACTTTATGATCTGAATTGATTAGATGGATTGTACAATTTCACTAACTAGAATATACGGTTTTGTATTTTACTAACTATGAGCATACGTGTCACGATCCTACAGTTTAGGTGTCAATATGACCTAGAAAGTCGATACTGACTCTTGGTATAGCTCGAGCACGTTTCACTACTTTTGACAATTAGTCTCTGTTAGCACCAACACTGGGTCCACTCACATCAGTTGTTTTTTATCAACTGAGAAAATGGGATATTAAGAGTCTGTTTGATGTTTAGATGTTGTCGATTTGTGAAAACAAGTAAAAATTTGTGGTTAAATGCTATATGGTTATTATGTCTTAATTAAAGGATGTGGGTGGGTATTGTTGGCTTTTCAACATAGAAAGAAAAAAGTTTCAAATGTTGGACCGGACCGTAGGCTCAGCGGTGGGCCATGCTTCCCGGTGGCCACATGGGCTAAACAGTTGTCTGAGATTCGTTATTCAAGGGGCTCCCTCTCAGATGCCTGGTGGCCACATGGGCTGAATATTCGTTTGCAGGCTCAATTCAAGGCTGGCCTCTGGTAGTACAGCCTTGGTAGTTGGATACCCACCCCCAGTTATTTGTTTTTGCCTATATATAAAGACACTTTCTACATCATTTTTCTCATCTGATCACCTTATTTTGTACGTCCCTCACGCTACAGACACGCCTGGTGTAACTTGTTGCGCCTCTGCTGCCTCTGTTCTGAAACCGTCAAACTTTAATTAGCATCGGAAATATACGACGACTTTTTAGAACTTTGGAGTGAGCGGTATCGGAAAACCACCTTGGACAGCTCTTTCTTTGTCCACTGAGAGATTGTGCCCATAGATGACTCGGTCGCGTACATTTTTATGCACCACATTGTGGTGCAACTTTACGTGGAAAAAAGATCCGTCGATGGGGAAGATTTCAAGTACTTAGGTGATTAATCCACGAGAAATATCGCAAACAAAATCAATTGGGATAACTTTCTTAGGCACTTACTCCAAAAGGTATTTCAAGTACATCCAATCTTCTGAAGGATGCAGCCGGGCGCGTGGTTCACAGGCTTCTCTAGACGGGCCGCTAAACGGCTATCTTTATCGGACGGTGTAGGAAAGATCTGATAAAACCAAGTTTTCTACTCTTGCATTTTTCTTTCCATATCAGTATGTCTGACTTGTTTTGGTTGTTGTTTCTTTGGATTTATTGATGATGCGCTCTAGGGGTCTTTGATATCTTGTTTTCATAAGTTCTACTAATTAACCGAACAACTATTTTGTTCGAGAATAGCCAGTGCTCCTATGCTCTCATCCTCTTTCTCTGGAAAACTATGGTAGATAAAGTTACATTACAGGAGGTTTGACTTCTGACATAACATTTGCTTGCATTAAGTTTGAAGATATCTAACATATTGGATATTTGTTATGCCTAAGAGGTGATAAACTAGTTTTGCTTGATCCGGTATCGTCTAATTTGGGTGTGGTTAGATAACCCTTCATCATAGGACACTTATGCCCCATAGTAGAGTGAATAGGTGGGCCGTCCATGTAATTTTTGTGTGTAAAATGAAGAAACAAGATATTTGGATTCTATGTTGATGATTGCCAATAAGTTGTTAATTTCGCACACCATATTTTTTTGGCTAATATATGGTTGTATTCCTCTTTAGAATTATGTAACTATGAAGAGATCGCATGCAACACAAGACGGTCAGAATCTTCCGGCGAGCAAGATGGTTAGTTTTTTTTTGATAAATGAAGTTTTATGAGGCTCTGTTTTATTCATGCCTCCACTACAAACGTATTTCATCGACAGTTGTGAACCCACACCAACTTCTCTGAATATGCGGAAACAAAAAATGCAAGAGGCATGCGATGAATGGAAGCTACTGAAGGAGATATGCCCTAGAGGCAAATAAATAAGTAGTATTTATTGCATTATCTCATAAGTTTATAATAGGTTTGTGTATTATGATATAACTGTATTAATCGGAATTATTAATACACGTGTGATACATAGACAACCAGGTCCCTAGCAAGCCTCTATATGAGCTAGTCCGTTGGGCAACAGTTGATCGAGATTCCCGATCAAGGACAATGACGTAGGTTGACAATGGGGTCATCTTGTTAGTTGAATAAGGTGATGGACATACGCAAAGTATTGCAATAAGATCGTATTACGATGTTTGTCATTTGCAATAGATAAGAATATGATAGCTTATTCCTTAGACCGTGAGACCGTGCTTATTAATGCTTCGTAGGGGTACTTTGAGAGCATCAAACGTTGTGTCTTATATAGCATGACAATAACGGTGTCCATCTTGGGTATTCCGAAAGAGCATCAAGACGTAAGGATCTAGAGCGGGATTTGTTCATTCTTGTAATGGAAAGATACTCTGGGCCCACTCGGTGATATTGCATCTATACAGCTGAGCAGCTTATGACTAGGTCATGGAGATGTAATATCGCAGACGAGTTAATAACCTTCGTCGGTAACGAGATACAACAAAGACATCGGTGTGTCTACGATCATATCTCGGACAAGGTAGTATCGCAGAGACAAAGGGAATGAATGTCATATTTATGGTTCAACGACGATATTCGTGGAATGCACAGGGGTCGTCATATATTTCAAGGTATCCCTGACGATCATTGGTGAGCGGAGTGTCTCGACCATGTCTGGAGTGTTCTCGAACCGTAGCGTAACAAACTTAAGGTCTTAGCGACGCTAGGAGATAGGTTCTGGAATATTATAGGATTTTGTTGGAGAGAGAGAAATGATCCGGAAAGAGTTCCGGTGGTCTGGAATGGTTCCAGGAATGTCCGAAAGTTGTTCGGGTGGTCCGAAAGAGTTTTCGGAGTCACGGGATATTGAATTATATATAAATATATTTATTATGAATTAATGAGATTTTTATATTAATTAAATAAAGGAAAAAGGTGGCTCCCACCTACATGGGCCCTAAGAGGGCCCAAGAGGGGGGAGCCGCACCCCACAAGGGGGGTGGGCCCCATGGGGGTTCGGCCGACCCATGGTGGGGCGCACCAACCCCCCTCATCCTTTAGTCCCACATGGGGGAGCCAAGGGGTTTGCACACCCCCTTCTCCCTTTATATAGCAAGGCATATTAATTGATTTAATTGATTGGAAAATACAATTAATTCCCGATTTCTCTCTCGATCTCGTGGTTCGCAAGTTGGAGCCGCGTCGAGCTGAGAAAAGGGGGATCTCTCTCCACCCAAGCTATACCGCAGAGCGCCGTTGCTCTGCGGGATTCCAGATAAGATCTACTCCTGCGATTTCAGCTGGATCTGAATGACCGGGAGTTGTCGCTAAGCTCCGTATGTTTGTGAGTGCTCGGAGGCAACTCTTTTGAGGAGCTTGGGCGACGTCGTCTCGCCCCCTGCAGCCGCCGTGCCTCCCTCCCCTCTGCTGCCGGCGCACCAGCCCTGGTGCTGGCGCTCTGCCTTCTTCCGCCCGACGCCCGTCGACGCAGATCATCATCGACACCCCGGCGTCATCGGCTTCGACATCGCGGCAAGTTCTTCGCGACCTCGAGGTTGGCTACGTACGACTTCATCGTCAACGATTGTGCGGGAGCGTAATCCCCGCTATCGGTCTACATGGAGGTAATGTAACCCGTTCCGCCACCGTTATCGCATGTACTAGATAGATAGATCCTGCCTAGTTAGGGTTTCGTTCGCTAGAAAAATTATTGTTTTCTGCACCGTAACCCCTTCAGCTACATGTACCCATCTGGATAAGAGTGATGGTCCCTCTATTATTTATATGCACCCTGTTTTCTCTGAACGGTTGGTGTTTCGCCGTTGTCGTTCAAGTGTAATTTCATCGTCAGCATCTAGTTTTTTTTCTCCAATACGCTTGTGATGTTTCTTCGTTTGCATTTTGCGCATCCCATGTTTCTTCTCTAATGTGCTTAAATATGAAGAAGAATTCTATACTGAATTGTAATATGACTTCAAAGAAAAAGAAACCCAGTAATGTATCGCAACTGGTTTTTAGAGCAAACCTAAAAACATAGAATTGACACATATATTGTGAAAACATGTTTGTATATAAATTTCAAAAGAAATCCCCATATATTTGTAAATCATTGTAAACTGCACCTTTTTTTGTTATTGCTATAAAAAAAAAGGCAGAACACACAGTTCTGAAGGAAAACAACAGAACAAACAGTTCTGCAGGGAGCATGTCGTGGTTGTCTTTCGTGCTGCCCCGATTGAGCGAGTCCACGATCCAAGCCGTGGGACGGATAAAAGGAAAGAAGCCAGAAAAGACGTGGTTGAATGCGCCTGCAATTTAAAAACCTCCATGTCTCCATTGTGTAGGTGTGTTTTCCACCTCCTCTGTTCATCCCTTTTTTGATGTTCATTGACGTACAGGGTTCAGACTTCAGAGATAATCTGGGACTGGGAGTTTTATGTCACAGTTTAGGAACCTACTTCCGTTTGGTGTCCCTCAGTTGTATCAGGTGGTTGCTATATTAGCTCTTGTTTTTAAAGAAAAGCTGTTCTCTATCACAGTTTAGGAACCTATTTCTGTTCGGCCTATTTTGTGAGTGCAAAATTCTGTTGAACATGAGAACGGCGCATCCAGCTCCGAGGAGGCGACGACAGGGAGGTCTCCGGTAGGATAGCACCTTGGCCTCGATGCGGAATTGCAGATGGTCTTTGCCCAGCGCAGGGCGTCCTACTCCTTGAGCATGTCGAAGGTGGAAGCGGAGAGAAACTGAGAAAAAGGATGAGGACGGAGGCGGCGTGGAAGGCAAAGTAGGGCTGTAGGGGAAGGCGATCCTCCCTTTGCGGTCGCCGTCGAGTCGGGCCTCCCAAAGAGCCACTGCTTGAGCAGTAGCCGGTGCTTGCCGCTAGCGGTGATCTGGCCACAAGCGGGTGCCGCTGCTGCGGGAAGGCCATAAGCGCGACGGCGTCGAGGTCGACCATGGACTGGATGGCAGTGCATATGTCGCGTGGTGGACGGTAGTTCTGCTTCTACTCTATGTAAGCACACATTAATATATTGTGCTCTTAGGATCGTTTAGTTGATTCTGGGAGGAGCAAATGGAAAACAATTTGATTCAAGTACCATGTTTCTTATATGATGTATAGTTTGAACAAATTCAAAATAAGATGTTCTGAGATTGAAGCAATCCACTATATCTATGTACTTTTCTCGCAAACTATGGCTTACAACTTTCTTTGGTTCCTGTAAGCACTTTAATTAATATTACATTTTTAGAAGTTCCTAATGTCTTTGGTGCCATATTTAATCTTGTTCATTAATAATTTTCCTTTTAACAAATTACATTTCATTAATACTGTAAAAAATTACATTTCATTAATAAATTTAGCTACACTTAGTATTTATTTTCTTTTAAACTGATTTACATGTCGAAACTGTCATAATTAACACAAACAATTTCCTTTTTTCGTTAAGTTCAAGTCTGACGAGAGTAAAAATTGAGGGCAATGAGAAACTAGCAGATCAGTAGTTGTCTCTATCGTCTTGCCTATTTCGTCATATTACTCATGCTTTGCATGGTGCGAGACATCACTTATAGCGCTCTCTTTTGCTTTCATGATGTAATACCGGAACTGATCCGGCAAACTCTTTGTACCGATTTGAATTGAAGATATAAATATAAGGCTGCACATTTTTTTAAATATCCCCATTCCGGAAGAATTTTTTTCCTTCCGCTAATTATACTCCTTCATGCTCTCCGTTGAAAATCAAACATGCTCCACTTTGTACAATAATTTTATTTTTTTCTACACTGATGTATTATCGTAGCAGCGCACGGGCAATTAGCTAGTTAATATTATATATTAGAGATTAGGATGATTTTTTTACTTAATTAGTAATTAGGGAGGAGGTAAGCTATGAGGGAGACTCGGTTATGTGGTCAGTCCCGGTAATAACCCCCAGATCAATTGTTGTGTGGGTGGGATGATTTGGATCACCCCTCTACGTGTCTTCTTATATTAATGGTAATGCATATGTATTTATTGACGCAAGTAACGATCGCTTGAGTTAATACATGACTACTCCCTCCGTTTTTAAATATAAGATATTTTAAATTTTATTCACATTCACATGTATACAAATATATCTAGACATTGTATATAGGTGAGTATGCATGTAATATTTAAAACATCTTATGCTAAAAAATGAAGGGAGTTCTGAAGTTTTTATAATTGGCGTTTACGCATATTATTCAAATTAGATATAAGCGGCATTATGCATCTTGATGCAACAAAGTTTATTCAAGGAAACCGTGGTTCAGCGACGAGATGCAGGCCGGACTTGAGACGCACAGAGAGCCCATTCACCTCGCGCATGTCCAGTGACGTCCCGGCTGCCGGCGCCAAGTCGATATTGTACACCAAGTTTGCCAACGCCAGCTCCACGGTCAGCACGGCGAACCCAACACCGGGGCACCCCCGCCGCCCTGCGCCGAACGGTATCAGCTCGAAGTCCTGACCCTTATAGTCCACGGCGCTTTCGAGAAACCTCTCCGGGAAGAACTCCTCCGCGCGATCCCACGTCGCGGTGTCCCGGCCGATGGCCCAAGCGTTGATCACCACCCGTGTGCGCGCCGGGATGTGGTGGCCGAGTATCTCGCCGTCGTTGGGTGGCTCTCGGGGCACGAGGAGCGGGATCGGAGGGTGCAGCCGTAAGGTCTCCTTGACCACGGCCTTGAGATACCGGAGCTTGTCCAAGTGGTCCTCGGTGACGACCTGCTCGGCGACGCCGACGACCGCTCCGATCTCGTCGTTGAGCTTCCGCATGGTGTCTGGGTGCGTCACGAGCTCCGCAATGGCCCACTCCATGGCCGTGGTCGTGGTGTCCGTGCCCGCGGCGAACATGTCCTGCTCGCCGCCGCGTCAACGGTACGTAAGTAAAACAAATGGAAACATGTCAGCAATTTACTACTCTATTCTCGTTCGATCGGCACGTAATCGACGAGCAATGAAGGACACGTACGTACCAGGATTATAGCCTTGATTTCGATCGTGTCGAGCTGAATGCCAGCTTCTTCGTTGCTCTCGTTCACGGCCAACAACACTTCCAGGAAGTCCCTGTGATGATCGTCGGCTTCTTTTCCCGTCTGCCGACCGCCGACGTGTCGCCGACGGCGGTGGTCGTGGATCACCTTCTCGAGCACACCGTCGAGGGCCTCGAACGTGCGTCTGATCTTCCCCTCCCGTCCCCCTCACGGTATCCAACCACACCAGCCACGGCACGAGCTCCCCCACAGTCGGCGTGCCAAGCAGCTCCTCAAAGTCCGCGAACACCCTCCTCAGCTCACGCCACTTCTCGCTGTCGCCGTGCAACCCGCGCGGGAAACCACCGTGTTGGCGTACGATGAGAAGCTCACACAGGTCCACGACGGCGCCGCCCGTCCCCGCGGCGCGGACGTGCTCGATCAGCGCCTTGGCCTCCTCCTCCCGGATGCGGCGGAACGAGAGGATGCGGAGCGGGCTGAGGAGATGGTCAACGCACACGCGGCGCGCCTGTCTCCAGTACTCGCCGTAGGGTGCGAACGCCACGTCGCGGCCGTAGAGGAGCCGCTCGGCCATGACGCTCCGCGGCCGGCTCGCGAAGGCAACGTCGCGGGTCTTCATCACCTCCTCCGCAGCGGTAGCAGAGGACACGAGCACGGCTGGCACGCGGCCGAGCCGGAGCAGCATGACTGGGCCGTGCGCCACGGCCAGGGACCGGAGGGCACGATGCGGTAAGGAGCCAAGGAGATGGAGGTGGCCGAGGAGCGGGAGGCCGCGCAGCGACGGGGGTAGCTGCCTCCGTCGTCCATCGCTGCCCCTGCGTGGTGGAGTGGGCTTACGACGAAGGAGGTACAAGAGAGATACAGTGAGGGCAAGGAGGAGGAGCAGGAGGACAAGAGGTGAGATGAACGCCATGGTCGTCGGGACGAGCGTGCGTTGTGGCGCTATATATACCGGTGACGCGGGAGATTACGTGAACGATGTGATCACCTGACGCGGTAGAATCATATCAAGGGCGTGCCTGGAGCTAAGTTGACTGAGAACTCGGTTGTTCTCAGTCGGCTGATGTCACCGTGACGATTTCCTCTGTTTGTGGCCTGATCTGTTGTTCGGTGGTTTGTGTCCTCCTTTTTTGTTTATGCTTGGGCTTTCTGTGGTCTTTATGTATCACGGGTGGGCTTTACGTGGGCTTCCAGAGTGACCTGAAAAAATTGCTATATAACGCCTATGCTGCGTAGAAAAAGAAATCTTGAGGTGGGGGAGAAAATAAAAACGAAAATAAGGCTGATTGGAAACAAAATAAAAACAATCAAGGGGAGCATCCGAAAAAAAATCGGTGATAGAAAATCGGAAAACCCTTGCTTGTGCGTGAAGAACATCAGCGCCTCCGCGTCCCTCTCCGCCACCCTCGACCCAGCGCCTCCACCCCCCACCCCACCCCCCACACGAAGGAAAAAGCACGCGATCGATCCATTCAACAACGGATGCAGATGCAGAGCGAACAACAATTGCTGAATTCAAGATGAGATCAAGTGAACCTAACCTTTTCAAGGGTGTTCATGGCAGCGGGGAGCAAGGTTTGGAAAAACTTCAGAGCTGAGATCTCCCTCCCCCCTACTTCCTTTAGGCCCTACTCTTCCTCCCTTTAATCAACTCAACAAAATTGCGGGATCCATTGACGTTTGGTAACTGTGTGGATAAATTGTCATTACTTCGAAATTTGATATGTCTGAATCTATCCCCACCTCGAAAACCTGAAACTGCATATGAACATTGGGTTAAACTACATATGAAACTGTGTGGATCTATGTTATTGTATCAGGAATCATAGTGTGTACAAAAATGATTTTCAGGAACCATTGGAAGGAAAAGGGGCAACTTGAATTGTACACACACCCTTGAAGAACAGGTTACAAAATACGCAGTTAATAGAAAAAGACCATGATATCAAGAATGCATGTTCTGTAGATAGTTAAATAAGTTTTTTTTGTGCAGATCATGAGCACATCTGAACAAACAGAAACAAACTGCAGTGCATCCATTGATGTCTTTACTCAGCAAGAAGGTCCATATGATTATCAGGTTGGAGGCGGGGGAAAAATTCAGTATTACGTATTACAATTTATATGATTTATGAAGGTTTGTATGAATAATAGTCTTAAATGGATGTCTCTGCAGCAGCAAATGCAATTGAAACGCAGGCAGGATATACAATCTATGCAGACATCTGGACTTGGTGCATTCCAGGTTTGATCTATAAACAGATGCACAGAAAAATTCAGTTTGCACTAATTGAGAAATTGAAAACAATGATAATTTCCTATTAGGTTTATGGTGATGTACTTGGTAGAATGGGGATGAAAGATGCAATCAGCCAGTCTGCATCATTCCATGGGGCATCGTTCTCTGGGGCATTTTCGATGGCAGTAAGTGCATATAGAATTTCTCATAATAACAAAAAAGCCTACGAGTAAAAACAGAATGATTTAAAAACTGTTTTGTCAAATTTTCATTTTATGATGCAGCCTACAAAGAATCCATTCACACCACAAACAGGATTAACTATGATTGATCAAACATCAAGTGCAGAAAAGAAGGTACAAAAAGGATTAGATAAATCAAACAATCTGTACCTGATTCTTTGAATGGCTGAAAATTGGTTTCAATTTGTTTTATGTTGTCGTATGTAGACTAATCAGTTCCTGGGTGATTTGCAAAGTCATGGACCCCGAGAGGTAGAAGACAATCTGTACATGGTTAGTTTTGTTTTGAAAATTAAAATAAATCTTGCCCTGCACCTGTTCTCCTATATTGCATTCCATATAATATATATTTGTTTACCCCAAAAACTAAATCACACAGATGCCAGATATATCATTCACTGATATGCTCCTAAGGGGTGAAATGTCATTAGATTCAGATTTATACAAGAACGTGCACGAATACCCAGCAGGAGAAGAGGTACATACTATATAACGAAATCCTTAGTTTCGAAGTTGTTGATATAAATTGTTATATTTTACTCTAACAATTTGCAAAAAACTGTCTAATGATATGACTGCAGAACAAGCTATTTATGATTACTGAGAGGTATTCATATAAAAATGAAGCAACTACTGAAGATGAACAAGCAAATGAGCAGTCACAGCAAAAATCTGATGGACATGATTCCTTGATCGATTTGGAGAATTCAAATACTTGGCAATTTGATCAGAGCGCATCGCACCATGCTAACAACATTCTAGAAGTTGCAATCAACGGACAAAAAGACACACAGGGAGGAGACAACTCTGATGAACAAGGAAAAAAAATCAGATGATTACTTTGAAGAGCCTACTGTAGAGTATGATATCTTTGGTGATAGAAATGCTGATGTTGAAACATCTTCTACAACTGTAGTAGATCCTGAATCAGCAGATCAGCTAACGCAAGAGGACATTCTCATTTTTCTGGAGAATGACAGTGTTGCGGCAGCACAGTCTTGCAGTCAGGAAGTCCGCAACCATCATGTTCTGCACATTGGGCAGATTTTTTATTCCGATGATCAAGCGTTTGCATTTTACAATGAGTATGCTTCAATCTGTGGTTTTTCAGTTAAAAAAGCAGGTAACTACCATGGCAAAGCAATTCCTGGTGCAAAACATACAAGGTCTACTTTCAAATGCAACCGTTCAGGCAAAGTAGTGCCGCCAGAAGTGCTTGAAACAAGGAAGATGCAGAAGAAGGAGAGAAGAATAGAAAGGACAGGAGTTGCACCGCCAGCTAATTTGAAACGCAGAAACATAAACACAATTCAGATAACAGATTGCAAAGCTTCAATGGTTGTTTCATTGAGAGATGAGAAGTGGACAGTGATAACACTATGCCTCGAGCACAATCATGAATTAAGCCCACCAGATGAGTCGAAATACCTTAGATCGCATAAGCATATGACTGAAGAGGAAAAACTTTTCATCAGAACTTTCAACTCCGTCAAGCTCCCCACGAGAAAGATCATGGCCATCTTATCGTACCTCAGAGGAGGAATTGCTGCTGTTCCCTACACAAAAAAAGATGTGAGCAATGTTAGGACAGCAATAAGGCAAGAATGTAATCAGAATGACATGATGCAAGTTGTGCACTACTTCAGGAAGAGGCAAGCAGATGATCCAAGGTTCTACTATGCTTTTAAAACGGAAGGGAAGAAAGTCTTGAGCATATTTTGGACAGACAGTAACTCAAGGAAAATGTATGACCTTTACGGCGATTGTGTTAGTTTTGATACAACTTTCAAAACAAACAAATACAACCTACCTTTTGCTCCCTTTGTTGGCATAACAGGACATGCAAACAACAGTTTGTTTGCGTGTGCAATCATGCAGAATGAGCAGATAGAAACTTTCAAATGGCTTTTCGAGACGTTCTTGGACTGCATGGGGGGCAAGCATCCAAAAACTATCATTACTGATCAATGTGTTTCTATGCGCGTGGCTATCCCAGCTATATTCCCTGCTGTTGTGCACCGGAATTGCCTTTTCCATATAGTAATAAAGGCTGAAGAGAAGTGTGGAAGAAGCTTTGCTACAAAATTCAATCTGCACTTAGATTTCTTGGATACTCTACGCAACTCTTTGACGGTTGAGGAGTTTGAGTTTTTGTGGCAACAGATGATTCAGAAATATGATGTGGGCAACCTAAAGTATCTAAAGGCGATGTGGGATCATAGGCGCAAGTTTGTTCCTGTCTTCTTTAAGAGTGACTTCTTCCCATTCATACACTCAACTGCCAGAAGTGAGGGCACAAATTCAGTTTTCAAAGATAATGTTGGCTCAACCTACAGTGTGATAAGTTTCCTATGTGAGTACCAAAGGATTTGTGAATCAAATGAAGAAAAGGAAAGACAACAAGACTCAGTTACTAGGACAACTACACCAAACTACTGGTTGAAAACAGACCTTGAAATACAGGCAGGTGTTTTACAGGTTTCAGAAACAGCTAGGGTTCGCAACAAAGCTACATGTCGATGAAGTTGTAAGGCATCAAAGATATGAAGTTTACAAAACAAGGTTGCTAGCAGAAAAAGATTTTAGACCTAGACGCTACATTGTACTTGTCAATCTACCCCAGCAGGATTTTTCTTGCATATGCTGCAAGTTTCAAAAGGATGGGATTTTATGTGGGCATGTAGTACGCGTGTTGATACATTTGAACATCTCAGAGCTTCCAGAAAAGTACTACATTGAACGTTGGAGGCCAAAGGAAATGAAAACCATAAGAGACAGAGCATACAATGTTCCAGCAGAGTTGACAGAGAAAGATCATCACCTTAGGTACACTTTGCTGTCACGCCGATTCATTGATATTGCATCTGACGGGTGCCGCTCAAATGCCAAATACTTAGCTTGTGTTGAGGATGGAACAAAGCTGGAGGCGAGACTTGATGCAATCACAATAGCAGAAGAACTAGAAGAACATCAAACAAGAGTTAGTTCAGAAATGCCAATCATGGAGCAGCAAACTGTAAATGATGGTTACGGAGAGGAACTACAAAACCCTGATGTTGCAAAGCCTAAGGGAAGACCTACAGTTGGAGGGAGGCAAAAAACTTTTATGGAGGACCTATTGAGCAAGCAGAAGTACACATGCAGACACTGTAGGGGTAGTAATCATAACTTTGCTACATGTGAGTTGAAGCACATTCCTATGGCTAATTTTGAGAATGAAAAGGCTAACAAGACAAAATCAGGTGACTTGGACAAAACCTGAACATAAAGAAAATCATTTATAAAAAAACAGTACCACCCTAGATGCAAAAATAATTGAATTTACATGTGTTCATTTTCTCAGGACCAACTTCATCCAAAAAGAAACAAGGAACTGTCACTCAGAAAGGGAAAGCTGGTCTGAAGAAAGGAATTGGTGGGCAAATAGCTATGGAGCTTTAATTATGAAGATTAGAATTCAGAAAATGTTTGAAGCTATCATTTCAGATTTGTGTTACTATTTCTGGTCTGACTGAATTTGTAAATCAAAAAATACATCAGACTTGCTTTGTATGGTTGAGTAGAGATGATTATAAGAGTACTTGATTGGCAGTTTACCTTTTGTGTTTAGAGTTGAAATTCATTTGTAACTTGATTTGCTTGAGTGTTGCTATCTCCCTGCAATAATAACAGTGTTTGATAAAAAAAAGAAATTGGATTTCGTTATGACAGTGTGCCCTCAAAAGGGAAAAATATTAACATAAAAGACCCCGCATAAAAAAGAACATAGAGATAAAAATCGTCTTCAAGTATACCACAAAAGTTTCCCTTGCTCGTTAAAGATTCTCAATATATCCATCTCAAAGACAAACACAAAAAAAATGAAAACTGAAAACGAAATAATAGAAGGTTGAAGTGGACATATGTGAAGCCTGTATGCAAACACATACAAAGATTGTGCTAAGACTTGGAATTTGTAGATACAGAAACATTACAGATCAATGTGCATCAATCTCTTTTAACTCCCCCCCTCCCTCTATGTTAATAAGCATCCATGTGGTTTTGTTCGTAATCAAGTCCCTAAACTACTACTATATCTTATACTATTGTTGTGGATGAATTGAAACTTCGCTTGCTCGCTCATATCTTGCTACTCTTGTATGCCTGCAAAGAAAATGATACACTTAGAAGAATTCAGCCAGAAAAACACACTAGACAAAACAGAAAAATAATTGAGGAGAAAACTATTACCTTCAGATCAAACGAACTTAAGAAATACATGTTGTCAACCTCACTGTTGTACCCGTTGAACACAGAATCAACTGCAATTTGAATTCTGAAAACTGGAATATCATCTGATGAAAATGAGCATGCAGTTGGATTCCTCGGGCAGTAGAATTCCATGTATTTCATTGTGAAGATCCCACAGTCATTCCTGATGATGACAATATTGATATTAAAATTGGTGAAGAAACAATGAAAACATGTGGCTAAATTCTCATGATTTGGTTGAAAAAGGAAAAATGATGAAAATAGATGACCAAGATAGAAATACATAAAGAAAACAAAAACTGAAAGCTTTGATGCCAAAAAATAGAACACAAGACAATCAAGTAAAGAAAAAACCGTACGGCGTTTTTTGTTTTGGCACATTTGGGAAAAAGACTTCGTCATTGTTGAAACCCATGTCTTGTAAACCAGCATCATTCCAAGTTTGGATGAAATTTTGAATCTGAGGGTCAAGAAAAACAACATGTAAGAACAAGAATATGAGGTTGCCTATCAGGTTGAAACTCATGTAAGTTTGATTGATTACCATCAGGTTGTCTATTTCTGCATGATAGCTGCTGTTTTCTCCATAATATGAGTCCAAGAACAAGAATTGTTTTGCTACCAAATCAACAAGAAAAACAAACCAGTGTCCTTTGTGTAGTGATGGAAAGTTGAGCTGCATTCATAAAAGAACCCACATAAAAACCCAATAAAAATGAAGTATTGACTTAGTATAGGTTAATGCTTATTTTATCATACCCTGTGTGACAAATGTAGTCTCCTAGCTGAATCCGCTCCATGAAATCCTTTTACTATGCCTTCCCTCCATTTATTCTTAATGAACTCATTAGGCCATTTCTCTAAGAAATACTCCTATCAATTTACAAAAAATCATAATCTAAAAAGCTAAAAAAAAATCTAGTGGAGAAACACAATACGCCTATAATCCTCAAGTGGAAAAAAAATGCAGTTCTGTAAAACTTACAGAAGATGTATGGAAAAACCAGTGCTTCTGTGATTTCCTTGGGTGATTATCCTTGAATAATTTTCTGCAAAAGGCATTAATAACCCAAGCTTCTACCCATCCATTCATTTTCAGAGAACTCCCAAGCTGCTTCAGAAACACTTTGCAGTTATCTATGTTGATTGCATATTTGCTACAGAAAAAAAAAGAATATGGTGAGAGTAGTTAGATTTATAGAACTTAATAATCAGGGTGGAACAAAAACAGAAACAGAAAATTTGTAAAACGAAACCAATTGATCTAAGATTCTTACTATTTGAATTCTTCATCATCGCAAAGAGTTGTTATAATCTCATGGAGCTTGACATGTTTTGGATCGATGATACGTTTTTGGATTTGGTCATACGGTGACTGCAAGAAGGTACTTCTGTTGATTATCCTTTTAGGTGGTAAATTTTCTTTACCACCCGACCCACTGCTAGATCCTAGAGTAAGACCAGCATTATACAGCTCATCAGTTGCTGCAGCCATAGTATTGCACACAATATTAAAACTTCTTTCACCCAAATACTGAACTTCTGGAGAAACCTGGAACGGAGAATTAAATAGAAACAGTTGAGACAGTTTCCACACACACGAAAACATCAATAAAGTATTAAAGTAACACATGGCAACTAACCTCTTGTTTTAGTTTTTGCTCACTAGAAGGCGTGCAAAGATTGACAAAATCTGAATCATCATGGAACAAACGCTTCCCTTTTATATTTGCTGTTGACTTATCTTTGAATGGTGTTGTGAATTGAGAAGGCTGGCTAGCCGGCTGCAGTTACACAAAATTACAAAAATAAAAGAAAAGATTAGAGTAAGGAATAAGATGAATACATATTCTAAGATCCCATGATAATGAAAACACACATAAAAAATGAGAACTCACATCCAGATCAACAATATCATTTTGCAACTTGCTGGGCACATTAATTGATGGTTCTCGCTGGGCACATTGTATTGTGCTGAACTCAAATTCAGAAGCAGCATTGACCTATACATATGTATAACTCAAATAAAATCTTGATGTACAGGTTTTGAAAACTAGAAAATGAAAACATAATAAAATTTGGTAACGACCTGTTGCAGAGAGTTAACCTGTTTATGAGGAGAGTGCATGATTCTAGAATTGACAATCCTCGCTACAGAGGAAGTCTCATCAACAAATTGCTCTTTCACCTGCATGCAGATGCAAAAATAAAAAGTAAAAGGTCCAGGATTCATATATTAGATGTATTTTAGCTGGATTTTGCCTCTGTAGTTAAAAAGTAAAATACCTCCACTGCAATATTCAAGTTGTTCAAACTGATCTGTTCTTCAGCCTTTTCAATGTTATTGTTGCATTCCTGCAATAAAAAGAATAATAGCACATTTAAAATGAATAGAGAAACCAAAATCATCATAAACACAATAACCTGACATAATGGCAAACTTACTTATTGGATGAATTGTTATTAAGCAATGAAGAACTATCATACCTCGATTATATCACCTGGCAATGGTCTCCACAATTCTTTCTCTTCGATGTACTTCCCATGATCATCCTCAAACTCGAATAATCTCATTGAAGGGTATGATGAATCTAGGAAAAAGTACTTCTTACTAGCTTCCTCCAAAAACTTTTCCTTGCTACTATATCCTTTGTACTCCTGATTAGCTCCAACATAATCTTGAGCTAGAATAAATAGAAAATAAAATGGCACAAAAAGTAAATTAGACAAAATTCAAAACAGATACAAAAAAACATGAGATGCAAAACAAAAATATAAAAAGGTGCAATAAACAAAAAAAGCAGTACCTATACTAGTCATAGTTTTAACAAAATGAGCATTTCCTTGTCCTAAGGAATCTTTGTGAACTTCCTTTTGGGACATCACTTCTTCTTCTTTCTTTTTGTTCAATCCAGAAGAACTCAGTTCATCATCTAAAGAAGGAGAATGGTTTAGGCTTAAACTCCTCATGCGTGTGAACGTTGCTTGAGCAGTAGCTGGGCCCGTAGCTGAAACATCCTACAAAAAACAGAAAATGAACCAAAACTTCAGTAAAAACGTGAAACCAAAAAAGATTAAAAGGAAAAATGTTAGAGATCATTTTGAGAAGACATATTAAAACAAAACAAAAAACAAAACTCACTTGTGATATTATAGATTTTCCTTTATTGAAATCATCATCTCTTTTGTCCATGGAAATAATGCCTTCATCAGCTGACACAGTATGATTGAGACTGAAACTTTTAAGATGAGTAGATGTAGGTTCTACCAGTATTTTCTCTGCACCAATTTGTCTTCCATGTCAACATAAACATGAAGTTACAAACAACAGATATATATAAGATGAGCAATGAGAACAATTCATTGATACCAACAGTTTTAAAAGTAGAGAACTAACATTGGTTGGAGAAATGTTTTCTTCTTCGAATATCTCATCTACTTTAGGTCTCACCCTAGATCCCAACACTGTGTCACTCTGGGACAGTTTGTCAGTGGAGCTACTGACATGAACCTTAGTTTTCTTTTGCAATTGGCCTGTTGTGTCCCAAAAACGAGCAGACAAACACAAGAAAATTAAAAATCATAGAAAACTGTGAAGTACTATCATACATGCATGTAGAGGAATTTTCTGATAAATCACCTTCATATTCTTCTCTTGTACTATCATGTGATATAACAAGAGTATTTTCTGATGTTTGTACATTCACTCCTTCAGAAGCAATTATCTTCAACATATCAATAACTAGAAGTTTTGTTCTCAGATAATTTTCAGGTTCAGCGTCAATCATATGGCTCTTGAATGCATCGAACAACTGATCCTTAACCTAAGCATATATATGAAATGCATTATCAGTATAAAAACATTAAAAAGAAAAGCAAAAAACAGGGGCGAAAAAATTGTAAAACTAATCACCTCTCCTGACAAAAACTCCCCACCAACACTTACTAACTCATTCTTAAAACCCTGTTCACTAAACACATGCACTGTAGAAGCATTAATACGTTGTGAATAGCAAGTTTGCGACACATCCTTGACCTGTAAATTTCAGAAAGGGGGGTCACAAAAAGAAAAATACCAAAAAAATTCAGGGGGCAAAACATAGTAGAACTCTCAGTTGGATACATGACAAGATGGGCAAAGAAAACAAAACCATCCATTGATATTGCACACTATATTAGGAAAAACACATAGAGGTACTGAAGGACTCACAATATGAGCCCCATAAAATCCATTGCTTCCTTTGTCCATCTCACTGAAATGTTTTATGAGATCACCTTTCCATACCCTAATTCTTGGAAGAGTTGATGATTTTATAGGTCCCAGGTCAATGAAGTCAAGATATCGTACCTGAATCATAAATAGAATACCACGAGAGAAATCAGTACATGATACACAATATTAAAAAGGGACAGAAATGAAGTAACTAAAAATATAAGAAACATATGGTAAAGAGAACATAGAAAAATAGAATTGGAGCCCTCCAAGAAAGACATACAGCTTGCAGGTAGATGCAACCGCCAAGTGTTATTGTAAATTTCTTGCTCTTTGCTCTTTCTTTCAAGTACTTCGTAATGTAACATATCATCCATTGATGAGCGAATAGAGCCCAATTGCGGTTTGCAAAGTTCTTAAGATCAACCAGAGCTCCCATGTACTTTGTGCTTGGCTTTGAACTGGAATTAGGACAAATGAATGTACTCAGGACAACAGCTCCAAAACAAACGCAGAACTCATCATCTCCAAGATCCTTGTTGTTTATTATCTTGTCGCCAAAATACTTGATTGTTGGAATTTCGGACAAACCCAATAATGAAAGAAAAGCTTCTTTCCCACAATCTTCATCTGTGAGAACTTGCAGATCACCTGCTGGAAGGCCCAAAACATCGACAAAAGCCTCGGGGTTCATAGGAATGATTTTGGATCCAAACTTCATAACTCCTTCTTCAGGAACAATATTGTCTCCTAACCACCGAGCAAAAAGCCTTGGAACATAACAATCATCAATGTTCAATATTTCCTGAAATCCCATCTTAGCAACAAGAGATATTCTGTGATCTGAACACTTTATGCTGGCAATAACTTTTGAAAGATAGCTACATCTACTGTAAGCATTAGCATCTTTCTCATCGCCCGCATTACCAACAAATCTCTGAAAACAGAAACATATAGAACAAAATAAATCCCCCTGACTGTAAAACTAACTTAACATTGTAGGCATTACAACACAGAGAAGCATCATGAGAAAATAACGCTCACAAAAAATATATACCTTCCTCTTGTTTTTTCTTTGTGTTCTATTTATCTTTATTTCTTCAACACTCTTCTCAAGCTGAAGAAAATAAAAAAAGAAAGACATGATAACATTAGGAATCATAATTTAGGAATGAGTAAATTCAAAATAAACATAAAAACTGTCACTGCAAAAAAGCCCAACAGAAAATGTCATACCAAGTTCTGTAGTCCAGCATATAGACGGATTTTAGACTTTTCAATATCAGATAGTTCATCAATATTCATCTCATTCTCAGATATATCTTCATGTGCAGATTCACAATCAGATTCCTGCAAATCAGGCACAACAGCACCTAACTCCATAGAATGTGCATCCATATTTCTTCAGAAACACAGAAAAAAAGTAAAAAAGATTATTGCCATCTTGTCATATGACTGATGAAGAGAAACTTTTTATCCGGACATTCAACTCTGTCAAACTCCCAACAAGAAAGATTATGGCCATCTTGTCATACCTTAGAGGAGGTATAGGAGTTGTTCCCTACACGAAGAAAGATGTCAGCAATTTGCGAACAACCATAAGGTGAACAAAAAATAGGGTGCTACTGCCCCCCTTGCATGCCACTATTCCGACTACCTGAAACCCAAAATAAAACAACAAAATGGAACACAAAGCTTGGGTAAACAAAAAACTCAGCCAAGTAGAACATAAAATCTGAAAAGAAAACATAATCATCAATAACATGAAACAAATAATTGGCCAACCACCAATTTCCAGTGCAAACAACAAATTTACCAAAATGAACATAGCCAAGGAGCACAACAGATAAGCTCACATGAAGCAGAATTTGACGACCGACAAGGATTAGCACACAACGGATAAGCTAGATTTTCTTCAACATGCATATAATCCTATAGTAGCCTGCTATTTAAATATAATGTACAACGCATACACTTCATTAACACTAATTTCAGATACAAAAAAGAATTTCATCATTAAGAAGCAAAAACGAAAATTGCAATAACCTGTACACAATGATGAGCTTGCTACCGACAGACAACTATCCAAAAGTAAACACAAAAAATAAGCCTCACTATAATTCTCGGAACCATCATTTGGTTCATAGAAAACAATTTACGATATGCAATCATATGGTCATCTAACTGAGCTTCCAACCTCCTCGCCTAAAACTGAAAATTATATAAATACAAGGTTAAGTACAAACAAGTACAACCAAAAATAATCTAAACAGCCTGCACACAATATCTTGGCGAAACCATAACGCAGCACCCATATTCAGTAGGGACCTTTTATATAGAGTACAAACTGCTGTAGGTGCAGCACCTTCTTAGTCTATAAAAGGATAGTTTTAGTTGAACTAGTCTGAATTCTGAAGTCTGAATACTAAAATCAGACTACAAAACTATCGCCAATGCACAGCTAGCTAATGGAAAATAGATGAAGCGAACTAGGATCGATTCCATTCCTAGGCACTCAGCTACACGAAGCACAACACAAGTACCGTACATTCACATTCCTCCTCACACAGCAGAAAACCCCAAAAAATAGACAGGATGAATGGAACTAATAGCAACAAAAATCGAGTTCGTAACCACACAAAGAGCTCAATCATCAACACAAAGAGAAGAATGATTCGAGTATGGGATCTACCAAAATGGAACACGAGCCCAAATCAAATCCGCTCACAGTTCCTATCGCTTAACGCCTACGGACTACGAACCACTGAAAATAGGAACAACTCTGACCGCACCAAAATCCGCACTGCAAAGCAGAGTGGCTCCACTCCTCTGCCGTGTACAAATAAGGAGACATGTATGAGAGGAGCAGAAATTAGGCGCGCAAACGGTGCGTAAGGCAATACCTCTACAGAAGACGGCGCCACCTTTTCGGTCCGGCGGGTAGGGGGCAAAGGGGCGGCGCCGCCGCAGCGACGGCGGTCAGATTTCCGTGCTCTGTTTGCGACACTGTTTCTCCCCACCGCCCCGAGTTGTGTTTGTCGTGGTCTGAAATGGGGAAGGGTGCGAGATTATCAGTTGTAAGAGAGAAATTGGAAATAGAATGCAAAAATGTGACGTCACATCACATCGGTGGGAAAAAAGAAATTGATACATCATCAAAAACGTCATACATTTGTATTTTGCGGTACGAACGAACAAACTAATCACAAAAAAATAAAAATCAAAAAATACATGCTATAGGTAAAAAATACATGCTATATGTAGAACTATAGAAAAACACCCAAAAAACTCCCAGTTGTGTAGTCAATGAAAATCCAAAGTCAGAAGGCTCGGTTGCGAGAGACATGCAACTGACCCCGTGGACAAAATTTTGAGTTAAAAAGTCAACTCCCCCAATAGTTGTGAGCGTATTGTAACTAGTGAAATATAAACCAAAAAACCCCAGTTGTGGAGTCATTCCGATTAATGGAGATACTTTTCGGAAAAAAATTAGAGTTGAAAAGTCAACTCCCCCATAGTTGCGAGCGTGTTAGAACTATAGAAAAACACCCAAAAAAACTCTCAATTGCGGATTTATTGCGATTAATGGAGATACAATTCAAAAAAAAAGGAAAACCCAAAGTCAGAAGGCTCGGTTGCGAGGGACATGCAACTCTGACCCCCCTCGACAAAATAGTGAGTTAAAAAGTCAACTCACCCCATAGTTGCGAGCGTATTATAACTAGTGAAAAAAAACCAAAAAACCCCAGTTCCGGAATCATTGCAACTAATGGAGATACTTTTAGGAAAAAAGTCAGAGATAAAAAGTCAACTCCCCGTTAGTTGCGAGCGTGTTAGAACTAGAAAAACACCCAAAAAATTCCCAATTGCGGATTTATTGCGATTAATGGAGATACAATTTAAAAAAAAGGAAAACCCAAAGTCAGAAGGCTCGGTTGCGAGGGACATGCAACTCTGACCCCCCTGGACAAAATAGTGAGTTAAAAAGTCAACTCACCCCATAGTTGCGAGCGTATTATAACTAGTGAAGAAAAAACCAAAAAACCCCAGTTGCGGAGTCATTGCGATTAATGGAGATACTTTTAGGAAAAAAGTGGAGATAAAAAGTGAACTCACCCACAGTTGCGAGCGTGTTAGAACTATAGAAAAACGCCCAAAAACTCCCAATTGCGAAGTCATTACGATTAATCGAGATACAATTCAAAAAAAAAGAAAAACCCAAATTCAGAAGGCTCGGTTGCGAGGGACATGCAACTGACCCCCATGGACAAAATTGTGAGTTAAAATAGTCAACTCCCCATAGTTGCGAGCGTATTATAACTAGTGAAATATAAACCAAAAAACCCCAGTTACGGAGTCATTGCGATTAATGGAGATACTTTTAGGAAAAAAGTCAGAGTTAAAAAGTCAACTCACCCATAGTTGCGAGCGTGTTAGAACTATAGAAAAACACCCAAAAAACTCTCAACTGCGGATTTATTGCGATTAATGGAGATACAATTCAAAAAAAAGGAAAACCCAAACGCAGAAGGCTCGGTTGCGAGGGACATGCAACTGACCCCGTGGACAAAATTGTGAGTTAAAATGTCAACTCCCCCCATAGTTGCGAGCGTATTAGAACTAGTGAAAAAAAAGCAAAAACCCCCAGTTGCGGGGTCATTGCGATTAATGGAGATACTTTTCGGAAAAAATTCAGAGTTAAAAAGTCAACTCACCCATAGTTGCGAGCGTGTTAGAATTATAGAAAAACACCCAAAAAACTCTTCATGGCGGATTCATTGCGATTAATGGAGATACAATTCAAAAAAAAAGGAAAACCCAAACTCAGAAGGCTCGGTTGCGAGGGACATGCAACTGACCCCGTGGACAAAATTGTGAGTTAAAATGTCAACTCCCCCATAGTTGCGAGCGTATTAGAACTAGTGAAAAAAAAACCAAAAACCCCCAGTTGCGGAGTCATTGCGATTAATGGAGATACTTTTCGGAAAAAAGTCACAGTTAAAAAGTCAACTCCCCCATAGTTGCGAGCGTGTTAGAACTATAGAAAACACCCAAAAACTCCCAATTGCGTAGTCATTGCGATTAATGGAGATACAATTCAAAAAAAAGAAAACCCAAAGTCAGAAGGCTCGGTTGCGAGGGACATGCAACTCAGACCCCGTGGACAAAATTATGAGTTAAAAAGTCAACCCCCAATAGTTGCGAGCGTATTATAACTAGTGAAAAAAACTAAAAAATCACCGGTTACGGAGTCATTGCGATTAATGGAGATACTTTTCAGAAAAAGACAGAGTTAAAAAGTCAACTCCCCATAGTTGCGAGCGTGTTAGAACTATAGAAAAACACCCAAAAAAATCCCAATTGCGGATTCATTGCGATTAATGGAGATACAATTCAAAAAAAAGCAAAATCCAAAGTCAGAAGGCTCGGTTGCGAGGGACATGCAACTGGCCCCCGTGGACAAAATAGTGAGTTCTAAAAAGTCAACTCCCCCATAGTTGCGAGCGTATTATAACTAGTGAAATATAAAGCAAAAAACCCCAGTTACAGAGTCATTGTCATTAATGGAGATACTTTTAGGAAAAAAGTCAGAGTTAAAAAGTCAACTCCCCGTGAGTTGCGAGCGTGTTAGAACTATAGAAAAACACCCAAAAAACTCTCAATTGCGGATTTATTGTGATTAATGGAGATACAATTCAAAAAAAAGGAAAA
The DNA here is from genome assembly GCA_026929855.1 of Poa annua. NCBI lineage: Eukaryota > Viridiplantae > Streptophyta > Magnoliopsida > Poales > Poaceae > Poa > Poa annua. Next base: position 17,321,926 of record CM049427.1, read on the forward strand.
CCCAAACTTAGAAGGCTCGGTTGCAAAGGACATGCAACTGACCCCCTGGACAAAATTTTGTGTTAAAAAGTCAACTCACACCATAGTTGCGAGCGTATTATAAGTAGTGAAATATAAACCAAAAAACCCAGTTGCGGAGTCATTGAAATATGAAACCCTTTTATTATGCCTTCCCTCCATTTATTCTTAATGAACTCATTAGGCCATTTCTCTAAGAAATACTCCTGTCAATTTACAAAAAATCATAATCTAAAAAGCTACAAAAAAATCTAGTGGAGAAACACAATACGCCTATAATCCTCAAGTGGAAAAAAAAATGCAGTTCTGTAAAACTTACAGAAGATGTATGGAAAAACCAGTGCTTCTGTGATTTCCTTGGGTGATTATCCTTGAATAATTTTCTGCAAAAGGCATTAATAACCCAAGCTTCTACCCATCCATTCATTTTCAGAGAACTCCCAAGCTGCTTCAGAAACACTTTGCAGTTATCTATGTTGATTGCATATTTGCTACAGAAAAAAAAAGAATATGGTGAGAGTAGTTAGATTTATAGAACTTAATAATCAGGGTGGAACAAAAACAGAAACAGAAAATTTGTAAAACGAAACCAATTGATCTAAGATTCTTACTATTTGAATTCTTCATCATCGCAAAGAGTTGTTATAATCTCATGGAGCTTGACATGTTTTGGATCGATGATACGTTTTTGGATTTGGTCATACGGTGACTGCAAGAAGGTACTTCTGTTGATTATCCTTTTAGGTGGTAAATTTTCTTTACCACCCGACCCACTGCTAGATCCTAGAGTAAGACCAGCATTATACAGCTCATCAGTTGCTGCAGCCATAGTATTGCACACAATATTAAAACTTCTTTCACCCAAATACTGAACTTCTGGAGAAACCTGGAACGGAGAATTAAATAGAAACAGTTGAGACAGTTTCCACACACACGAAAACATCAATAAAGTATTAAAGTAACACATGGCAACTAACCTCTTGTTTTAGTTTTTGCTCACTAGAAGGCGTGCAAAGATTGACAAAATCTGAATCATCATGGAACAAACGCTTCCCTTTTATATTTGCTGTTGACTTATCTTTGAATGGTGTTGTGAATTGAGAAGGCTGGCTAGCCGGCTGCAGTTACACAAAATTACAAAAATAAAAGAAAAGATTAGAGTAAGGAATAAGATGAATACATATTCTAAGATCCCATGATAATGAAAACACACATAAAAAATGAGAACTCACATCCAGATCAACAATATCATTTTGCAACTTGCTGGGCACATTAATTGATGGTTCTCGCTGGGCACATTGTATTGTGCTGAACTCAAATTCAGAAGCAGCATTGACCTATACATATGTATAACTCAAATAAAATCTTGATGTACAGGTTTTGAAAACTAGAAAATGAAAACATAATAAAATTTGGTAACGACCTGTTGCAGAGAGTTAACCTGTTTATGAGGAGAGTGCATGATTCTAGAATTGACAATCCTCGCTACAGAGGAAGTCTCATCAACAAATTGCTCTTTCACCTGCATGCAGATGCAAAAATAAAAAGTAAAAGGTCCAGGATTCATATATTAGATGTATTTTAGCTGGATTTTGCCTCTGTAGTTAAAAAGTAAAATACCTCCACTGCAATATTCAAGTTGTTCAAACTGATCTGTTCTTCAGCCTTTTCAATGTTATTGTTGCATTCCTGCAATAAAAAGAATAATAGCACATTTAAAATGAATAGAGAAACCAAAATCATCATAAACACAATAACCTGACATAATGGCAAACTTACTTATTGGATGAATTGTTATTAAGCAATGAAGAACTATCATACCTCGATTATATCACCTGGCAATGGTCTCCACAATTCTTTCTCTTCGATGTACTTCCCATGATCATCCTCAAACTCGAATAATCTCATTGAAGGGTATGATGAATCTAGGAAAAAGTACTTCTTACTAGCTTCCTCCAAAAACTTTTCCTTGCTACTATATCCTTTGTACTCCTGATTAGCTCCAACATAATCTTGAGCTAGAATAAATAGAAAATAAAATGGCACAAAAAGTAAATTAGACAAAATTCAAAACAGATACAAAAAAACATGAGATGCAAAACAAAAATATAAAAAGGTGCAATAAACAAAAAAAGCAGTACCTATACTAGTCATAGTTTTAACAAAATGAGCATTTCCTTGTCCTAAGGAATCTTTGTGAACTTCCTTTTGGGACATCACTTCTTCTTCTTTCTTTTTGTTCAATCCAGAAGAACTCAGTTCATCATCTAAAGAAGGAGAATGGTTTAGGCTTAAACTCCTCATGCGTGTGAACGTTGCTTGAGCAGTAGCTGGGCCCGTAGCTGAAACATCCTACAAAAAACAGAAAATGAACCAAAACTTCAGTAAAAACGTGAAACCAAAAAAGATTAAAAGGAAAAATGTTAGAGATCATTTTGAGAAGACATATTAAAACAAAACAAAAAACAAAACTCACTTGTGATATTATAGATTTTCCTTTATTGAAATCATCATCTCTTTTGTCCATGGAAATAATGCCTTCATCAGCTGACACAGTATGATTGAGACTGAAACTTTTAAGATGAGTAGATGTAGGTTCTACCAGTATTTTCTCTGCACCAATTTGTCTTCCATGTCAACATAAACATGAAGTTACAAACAACAGATATATATAAGATGAGCAATGAGAACAATTCATTGATACCAACAGTTTTAAAAGTAGAGAACTAACATTGGTTGGAGAAATGTTTTCTTCTTCGAATATCTCATCTACTTTAGGTCTCACCCTAGATCCCAACACTGTGTCACTCTGGGACAGTTTGTCAGTGGAGCTACTGACATGAACCTTAGTTTTCTTTTGCAATTGGCCTGTTGTGTCCCAAAAACGAGCAGACAAACACAAGAAAATTAAAAATCATAGAAAACTGTGAAGTACTATCATACATGCATGTAGAGGAATTTTCTGATAAATCACCTTCATATTCTTCTCTTGTACTATCATGTGATATAACAAGAGTATTTTCTGATGTCTGTACATTCACTCCTTCAGAAGCAATTATCTTCAACATATCAATAACTAGAAGTTTTGTTCTCAGATAATTTTCAGGTTCAGCGTCAATCATATGGCTCTTGAATGCATCGAACAACTGATCCTTAACCTAAGCATATATATGAAATGCATTATCAGTATAAGAACATTAAAAAGAAAAGCAAAAAACAGGGGCGAAAAAATTGTAAAACTAATCACCTCTCCTGACAAAAACTCCCCACCAACACTTACTAACTCATTCTTAAAACCCTGTTCACTAAACACATGCACTGTAGAAGCATTAATACGTTGTGAATAGCAAGTTTGCGACACATCCTTGACCTGTAAATTTCAGAAAGGGGGGTCACAAAAAGAAAAATACCAAAAAAATTCAGGGGGCAAAACATAGTAGAACTCTCAGTTGGATACATGACAAGATGGGCAAAGAAAACAAAACCATCCATTGATATTGCACACTATATTAGGAAAAACACATAGAGGTACTGAAGGACTCACAATATGAGCCCCATAAAATCCATTGCTTCCTTTGTCCATCTCACTGAAATGTTTTATGAGATCACCTTTCCATACCCTAATTCTTGGAAGAGTTGATGGTAATTTTATAGGTCCCAGGTCAATGAAGTCAAGATATCGTACCTGAATCATAAATAGAATAACACGAGAGAAATCAGTACATGATACACAATATTAAAAAGGGACAGAAATGAAGTAACTAAAAATATAAGAAACATATGGTAAAGAGAACATAGAAAAATAGAATTGGAGCCCTCCAAGAAAAACATACAGATTGCAGGTAGATGCAACCGCCAAGTGTTATTGTAAATTTCTTGCTCTTTGCTCTTTCTTTCAAGTACTTCGTAATGTAACATATCATCCATTGATGAGCGAATAGAGCCCAATTGCGGTTTGCAAAGTTCTTAAGATCAACCAGAGCTCCCATGTACTTTGTGCTTGGCTTTGAACTGGAATTAGGACAAATGAATGTACTCAGGACAACAGCTCCAAAACAAACGCAGAACTCATCATCTCCAAGATCCTTTTTGTTTATTATCTTGTCGCCAAGATACTTGATTGTTGGAATTTCGGACAAACCCAATAATGAAAGAAAAGCTTCTTTCCCACAATCTTCATCTGTGAGAACTTGCAGATCACCTGCTGGAAGGCCCAAAAGATCGACAAAAGCCTGGGGGTTCATAGGAATGATTTTGGATCCAAACTTCATAACTCCTTCTTCAGGAACAGTATTGTCTCCTAACCACCGAGCAAAAAGCCTTGGAACATAACAATCATCAATGTTCAATATTACCTGAAATCCCATCTTAGCAACAAGAGATATTCTGTGATCTGAACACTTTATGCTGGCAATAACTTTTGAAAGATATGGCAAGCTACATCTACTGTAAGCTTTAGCATCTTTCCCATCGCCCGCATTACCAACAAATCTCTGAAAACATAAACATATAGAACAAAATAAATCCCCCTGACTGTAAAACTAACTTAACATTGTAGGCATTACAACACAGAGAAGCATCATGAGAAAATAACGCTCACAAAAAATATATATCTTCCTCTTGTTTTTTCTTTGTGTTCTATTTATCTTTATTTCTTCAACACTCTTCTCAAGCTGAAGAAAATAAAAAAAGAAAGACATGATAACATTAGGAATCATAATTTAGGAATGAGTAAATTCAAAATAAACATAAAAACTGTCACTGGAAAAAAGCCCAACAGAAAATGTCATACCAAGTTCTGTAGTCCAGCATATAGACGGATTTTAGACTTTTCAATATCAGATAGTTCATCAATATTCATCTCATTCTCAGATATATCTTCATGTGCAGATTCACAATCAGATTCCTGCAAATCAGGCACTGCAGCACCTAACTCCATAGAATGTGCATCCATATTTCTTCAGAAACACAGAAAAAAAGCAAAAAAGGTTATTGCCATCTTGTCATATGACTGATGAAGAGAAACTTTTTATCCGGACATTCAACTCTGTCAAACTCCCAACAAGAAAGATTATGGCCATCTTGTCATACCTTAGAGGAGGTATAGGAGTTGTTCCCTAGACGAAGAAAGATGTCAGCAATTTGCGAACAACCATAAGGTGCACAAATAATAGGGTGCTACTGCCCCCCTTGCATGCCACTATTCCGACTACCTGAAACCCAAAATAAAACAACAAAATGGAACACAAAGCTTGGGTAAACAAAAAACTCAGCCAAGTAGAACATAAAATCTGAAAAGAAAACATAATCATCAATAACATGAAACAAATAATTGGCCAACCACCAATTTCCAGTGCAAACAACACATTTACCAAAATGAACATAGCCAAGGAGCACAACAGATAAGCTCACATGAAGCAGAATTTGACGACCGACAAGGATTAGCACACAACGGATAAGCTAGATTTTCTTCAACATGCATATAATTCTATAGTAGCCTGCTATTTAAATACAATGTACAACGCATACACTTCATTAACACTAATTTCAGATACAAAAAAGAATTTCATCATTAAGAAGCAAAAATGAAAATTGCAATAACCTGTACACAATGATGAGCTTGCTACCAACAGACAACTAGCCAAAAGTAAACACAAAAAATAAGCCTCAGTATCATTCTCGGAACCATCATTTGGTTCATAGAAAACAATTTACGATATGCAATCATTTGGTCATCTAACTGAGCTTCCAACCTCCTCGCCTAAAACTGAAAATTATATAAATACAAGGTTAAGTACAAACAAGTACAACCAAAAATAATCTAAACAGCCCGCGCACAATATCTTGGCGAAACCATAACGCAGCACCCATATTCAGTAGGGACCTTTTATATAGAGTACAAACTGCTGTAGGTGCAGCACCTTCTTAGTCTATAAAAGGATAGTTTTAGTTGAACTAGTCTGAATTCTGAAGTCTGAATACTAAAATCAGACTACAAAACTATCGCCAATGCACAGCTAGCTAATGGAAAATAGATGAAGCGAACTAGGATCGATTCCATTCCTAGGCACTCAGCTACACGAAGCACAACACAAGTACCGTACATTCACATTCCTCCTCACACAGCAGAAAACCCCAAAAAATAGACAGGATGAATGGAACTAATAGCAACAAAAATCGAGTTCGTAACCACACAAAGAGCTCAATCATCAACACAAAGAGAAGAATGATTCGAGTATGGGATCTACCAAAATGGAACACGAGCCCAAATCAAATCCGCTCACAGTTCCTATCGCTTAACGCCTACGGCCTACGAACCACTGAAAATAGGAACAACTCTGACCGCACCAAAATCCGCACTGCAACGGGATCCTCAACCCAGATCCACGAACTACGAGACGGGACAACAAATCTAGCAGAGAGATGCGGGGAGGACGAACCTGGATGCCGTGTTCGAGGCAGTAAAGTTCCCAGCAGGCGTTGGTCGCCTATGATTTGCTCCTCGGTTGCCGTTGCAGGAGATTGAGTTGCTTTTGAAGCGCCAGCTTCTCCCCGCCGACAAAGCTTGCGAGGTAAACCTGTGGTCGCCGCCGCCGTTCCTCCGCAAAGCAGAGTGGCTCCACTCCTCTGCCGTGTACAAATAAGGAGACATGTATGAGAGGAGCAGAAATTAGGCGCGCAAACGGTGCGTAAGGCAATACCTCTACAGAAGACGGCGCCACCTTTTCGGTCCGGCGGGTAGGGGGCAAAGGGGCGGCGCCGCCGCAGCAACGGCGGTCAGATTTCCGTGCTCTGTTTGCGACACGGTTTCTCCCCAACGCCCCGAGTTGTGTTTGTCGTGGTCTGAAATGGGGAAGGGTGCGAGATTATCACTTGTAAGAGAGAAATTTGAAATAGAATGCAAAAATGTGACGTCACATCACATCGGTGGGAAAAAAGAAATTGATACATCATCAAAAACGTCATACATTTGTATTTTGCGGTACGAACGAACAAACTAATCACAAAAAAATAAAAATCAAAAAATACATGCTATAGGTAAAAAATACATGCTATATGTAGAACTATAGAAAAACACCCAAAAAACTCCCAATTGTGTAGTCAATGAAAATCCAAAGTCAGAAGGCTCGGTTGCGAGAGACATGCAACTGACCCCGTGCACAAAATTTTGAGTTAAAAAGTCAACTCCCCCAATAGTTGCGAGCGTATTGTAACTAGTGAAATATAAACCAAAAAACCCCAGTTGTGGAGTCATTTCGATTAATGGAGATACTTTTCGGAAAAAAATTAGAGTTGAAAAGTCAACTCCCCCATAGTTGCGAGCGTGTTAGAACTATAGAAAAACACCCAAAAAACTCTCAATTGCGGATTTATTGCGATTAATGGAGATACAATTCAAAAAAAAAAGGAAAACCCAAAGTCAGAAGGCTCGGTTGCGAGGGACATGCAACTCTGACCCTCCTGGACAAAATAGTGAGTTAAAAAGTCAACTCACCCCATAGTTGCGAGCGTATTATAACTAGTGAAAAAAAACCAAAAAACCCCAGTTCCGGAATCATTGCAACTAATGGAGATACTTTTAGGAAAAAAGTCAGAGATAAAAAGTCAACTCCCCGTCAGTTGCGAGCGTGTTAGAACTAGAAAAACACCCAAAAAATTCCCAATTGCGGATTTATTGCGATTAATGGAGATACAATTCAAAAAAAAAGGAAAACCCAAAGTCAGAAGGCTCGGTTGCGAGGGACATACAACTCTGACCCCCCTGGACAAAATAGTGAGTTAAAAAGTCAACTCACCCCATAGTTGCGAGCGTATTATAACTAGTGAAAAAAAAACCCAAAAAACCCCAGTTGCGGAGTCATTGCGATTAATGGAGATACTTTTAGGAAAAAAGTGGAGATAAAAAGTGAACTCACCCACAGTTGCAAGCGTGTTAGAACTATAGAAAAACACCCAAAAACTCCCAATTGCGAAGTCATTGCGATTAATGGAGATACAATTCAAAAAAAAGAAAAACCCAAAGTCAGAAGGCTCGGTTGCGAGGGACATGCAACTGACCCCCATGGACAAAATTGTGAGTTAAAAAAGTCAACTCCCCCATAGTTGCGAGCGTATTATAACTAGTGAAATATAAACCAAAAAACCCCAGTTACGGAGTCATTGCGATTAATGGAGATACTTTTAGGAAAAAAGTCAGAGTTAAAAAGTCAACTCACCCATAGTTGCGAGCGTGTTAGAACTATAGAAAAACACCCAAAAAACTCTCAACTGCGGATTTATTGCGATTAATGGAGATACAATTCAAAAAAAAAGGAAAACCCAAACTCAGAAGGCTCGGTTGCGAGGGACATGCAACTGACCCCCGTGGACAAAATTGTGAGTTAAAATGTCAACTCCCCCCATAGTTGCGAGCGTATTAGAACTAGTGAAAAAAAAACCAAAAACCCCCAGTTGCGGAGTCATTGCGATTAATGGAGATACTTTTCAGAAAAAAGTCAGAGTTAAAAAGTCAACTCACCCATAGTTGCGAGCGTGTTAGAACTATAGAAAAACACCCAAAAAACTCCTCATGGCGGATTCATTGCGATTAATGGAGATACAAATAAAAAAAAAGGAAAACCCAAACTCAGAAGGCTCGGTTGCGAGGGACATGCAACTGACCCCCGTGGACAAAATTGTGAGTTAAAATGTCAACTCCCCCCATAGTTGCGAGCGTATTAGAACTAGGAAAAAAAAACCAAAAACCCCCAGGTGCGGAGTCCTTGCAATTAATGGAGATACTTTCGGAGAAAAGTCACAGTTAAAAAGTCAACTCGCCCACAGTTGCGAGCGTGTTAGAACTATAGAAAACACCCAAAAACTCCCAATTGCGTAGTCATTGCGATTAATGGAGATACAATTCAAAAAAAAAAGAAAACCCAAAGTCAGAAGGCTCGGTTGCGAGGGACATGCAACTCAGACCCCGTGGACAAAATTATGAGTTAAAAAGTCAACCCCCAATAGTTGCGAGCGTATTATAACTAGTGAAAAAAACCAAAAAATCACCAGTTACGGAGTCATTGCGATTAATGGAGATACTTTTCAGAAAAAAGACAGAGTTAAAAAGTCAACTCCCCATAGTTGCGAGCGTGTTAGAACTATAGAAAAACACCCAAAAAAATCCCAATTGCGGATTCATTGCGATTAATGGAGATACAACTAAAAAAAAAAGCAAAATCCAAAGTCAGAAGGCTCGGTTGCGAGGGACATGCAACTGGCCCCCGTGGACAAAATAGTGAGTTAAAAAGTCAACTACCCCCATAGTTGCGAGCGTATTATAACTAGTGAAAAAAAACTAAAAAACCCCAGTTGCGGAGTCATTGCGATTAATGGAGATACTTTTAGGAAAAAAGTCAGAGTTAAAAGTCAACTCCCCGTGAGTTGCGAGCGTGTTAGAACTATAGAAAAAGACCCAAAAAATTCCCAATTGCGGATTCATTGCGATTAATGGAGATACAATTCAAAAAAAAAGGAAAATCCAAAGTCAGAAGACTCGGTTGCGAGGGACATGCAACTGACCCCGTGGACAAAATTGTGAGTTAAAAAGTCAACCCCCCATAGTTGCGAGCGTATTATAACTAGTGAAATATAAAGCAAAAAACCCCAGTTACAGAGTCATTCTCATTAATGGAGATACTTTTAGGAAAAAAGTCAGAGTTAAAAAGTCAACTCCCCCATAGTTGCGAGCGTGTTAGAACTATAGAAAAACACCAAAAAAACTCTCAATTGCGGATTTATTGTGATTAATGGAGATACAATTCAAAAAAAAGGAAAACCCAAACTCAGAAGGCTCGGTTGCAAGGGACATGCAACTGGCCCCCTGGACAAAATTTTGTGTTAAAAAGTCAACGCACACCATAGTTGCGAGCGTATTATAAGTAGTGAAATATAAACCAAAAAACCCAGTTGCGGAGTCATTGCAATTAATGGAGATACTTTTAGGAAAAAAGTCAGAATTAAAAAGTCAACTCCCCCTCAGTCGCGAACGTGTTATAACTATAGAAAAACACCCAAAAAATTCCCAATTGCGGATTCATTGCGATTAATGTTGATACAATTTAGAAAAAGGAAAATCCAAAGTCAGAAGGCTCGGTTGCGAGGGACATGCCACTGACCCCGTGGACAAAATCCGAGTTAAAAAGTCAACTCCCTCATAGTTGCGAGCGTATTATAACTAGTGAAATATAAACCAAAAAATCCCAGTTGCGGAGTCATTTCGATTAATGGAGATACTTTTTAGAAAAAAGTCAGAGTAAAAAATTCAACTCCCCCATAGTTGCGAGCGTGTTAGAACTATAGAAAAACACCCCAAAAACTTCCAATTGCGGAGCCATTGCGATTAATGCAGATACAATTCAAAAAAAAAGGAAAACCCAAAGTCAGAAGGCTTGGTTGCGAGGGACATGCAACTGACCCCGTGGACAAAATTGTTAGTTAAGAGAGTTAACTTCCCCCATAGTTACGAGCGTATTATAACTAGTGAAAAATTCTCGGTTGTGGGTACATGCAACCAACCCCCCATGAAAAAATAGTAGAAAAAATCTACTCCCATATAGTTGCGACCGTTAAATAGAACTAGAGAAAAAAGATCCCAAATAGTCCGAGTTACGAAGTGATTGTAATAATAGATGTACTTTCTAGAAAACACACAAATGCAAACCGAAAAAAAAAACAGTAACAAAAGTGATTCAATTTATGTACACACTATATGAGCTGTGATTTTTTTGAAAAAAATCAGACACAAAAAACACAAAAATAAAACCCCAGAGATATTGGGCTGGGGGCACAGCAGAAAAAAACGCGAACAAAAAATATATCTAGAGCAAAACGAGCACGGCGGAAAAAAAAAGCCCAGCAAAACAACAACCGCGCGGCGCGAAAAAAAAAGCCCAGCAAAACAACAACCGCGCGGCGCGAAAAAAAAAGCCGCCACGGCGCGACCGCGCACGGCCCAGTATGCCGCCAGCTTACGAGCCAAAATTCGAACGACACCCACGCGTGGGAAGCAAACAAACACAACACCAATCTTGACGCACAAAAAATCGGACGGACCAGAGCCTGACTGAGATTTGCTGAGTTCTAAGGCGACTTAGAACTAGCAAATCCGATCAAAAAAGGCTGCTTGTTGAAGAAGGCGAGGAAGGAGGAGAGAAGCACAAACAGGGTAAGGAGGACGAGGGGTGAATGCAAAGACGCGAATGGTGACATTGTCGGCGTAGCTGTAAGGGCAGGTGCACACAATGCACGCTCCTGTGTTTATGTAGTACTACTTGAGGATGTGCCGTGTGCGTATGAGCGTGTCTTGCTTTCTCTGCCACATGGTATGCGTGTTTTTCACCTTCCTCTGAACTTACGTGATGAGTCTGTGTTCCAATGATACGCGCGCGCATTTCATTTGTCTTTGTCTACCCTAGCCATATCGCTTCCAAGTTCCAACTCCTCCATCCCTGTCATAATCTCCGTCCCAAATACTCCCTCATTCGATGCATACAAGGAAAGGAAGTCGACCATGTTTGAGTTTCGGATAGTGTTGAGCTTCCTCCACGAGATCAAACCTCCTGATCCCCCGGGCCCTCTGACACGTGTCCTTTCACATTCCATTTCTCTCAAAATCCCTTTTTTTCTACATTGCAAAAAATCTCGCTTTTGTTTTTTTGGTAATAAATAGCGATTTGCCACAATATAAAGGGAATGACTAGGACTCACTGAGTGAGAACTAAATTAGTTCTCACTTAGATGACATCATCCACTTGCATATGCAACTCATGTGTAACTCATGTTCATTTGAGAAATTTTAGTTTTAACTCAATTGTAATCTCAGCTGCAACTCATGTACAACCATATACAGCTCATATATATCTCACACGAATCACGATGCAAATCTAACGGGATTAGAGTGAGTGAGTTCTAACTTAATTCTCACCTGAGCGAGGAATAGCAAAAACGTAAAATAAAAGAAAAACTGACTTTGCTGGGGACCTAATCAGAGACCTTGTCGGAGATCTCGTATCAACAAAAATATGCTACTGTAACAATATCGACTTTGCCGGAGAGATCACTAGACATCGACGAAGAGATCGCTAGAAACGTGGTAGCAAAATCGTTCCGCCGTACATTCACACCCGTCCGCCCAGAACAGGCATGAGCCAAATTGCATCACCGCCGCTAGAGCAACACAATTGTGCCGTTGTTGCGTCGCTCGCCTAATCCTCGTCTCTCCAGCTTGATCCTGACCCTGACTGCTAGATCCGCGCCAGTTGCCCCGCCGTGAGCGCCCCATCGCCGCCCGAGATGCGCCGCCGTGAAACCCTCCCCGGCCCTCCGTCTTAGACGGTATGGCGCCGCCACCGCCGACCGTGCCGATAGTGAGGGGAGGCTGGAGATGTCGGGGAAGGGGCCTCCGCCTAGGCGGGGGCGACCATGAGGCGGTGGCTACTTGTTAGGGTTTGGTGGCACTTATGTGTTTCAACATCTATGTTGGCTAACCTTAATAATTGAATAATGAGATGGTTTGATTCATGATTGTTATCAGGGGAGTATTTTCCATGTCACGAAGGTCATTTGGCCGATTGTTGTGACACTATGCATGGAATTCATCCGATGCGCTAGCTACGTCTTTACATGGTGTGGGAAATACTGGTGGGTTACTTTATCCATTGCAGTAACTTCTCTGTACAATTCCAGCGCTTCCTTCATGGCACTGCCTTCTGATAAAAGCTGCACTCTTTTTTTTGTCATAGGATGATCGGAGATAATATGTTCCCAAATATGATCCCGTAGAGAAGATCCTCCAGGCTTATCTGCTACCTCAGCGAAGGCAACAAGGGCCCATTGTGGGTGGAAACCAGCAGTCCCTAGTAGCAATATTCCGATATGATCCGCCTCTATCTCCATCCTACATACATATACGTGGGCAACATCATGAGAAAAGTCTCTAAATCTCTAATTAACTTGGATTGGAAACACCAGGAGCAAGGTGAAATAGTAATGCAAACCTGCGTGAGCTGATTCTGCTGAAAAACATCGGGAACCAGTTGCCGATATCCGCGCAGTGCCTTGCAATGACGTGCCCAACCTAGCAAAGAACAAGAGCAATGTCAGTCAGATTGAGTCTGCCTGAAAATTACACAGAGCTGGGCCATGCATCGATGAAAATAGACCTTGATCGCCTACCTCATGCGCAAGAAAAAAAGCAAGCTCCTCATCGGTCTTACAGAGGTCGAGAAATCCAACGGAGACCAAAATTTTGCCACTGGGCGCGACTAGTAGATCAGGGATGTCGTCTTTGGCAACGAACACCTCCCAGTTGTTGATCTCACGGAGATGACCGGTGTGTGGCCGTGGTGCCCACCGTGGCGTTCCCCATTTCTGGGTTATGCGGAGCATGGGGGCGTCGTCGCTGTGGTAGATGCCGAGGCCACGGTGGGCGGCGTGGATGATTCTCCGGGCGACGAGACGGACACGGATGCTTCTGGGATCGCTTGGGTCTAGGATGACGAACTTGGACGCCTGCGTAGCGAAAGCAGAGTCACCATGATCGCGCTCTTCCTGATGAGAGCAAATGACTAAGTGGGAGCGGTTGGTGCAGGGCACGGTCTGCCGGTCGTAGCGGCAGCACGCTGCCAACGCCGTGGCGCTCAAGGCGATTGCCGTGGCCGCAGCGACCTTCCGGGGATCGTGGTACCACCGCAGGACGAAGCTCCGCGGTTGGTGCACCGACGGCGACACCGTCGACGATGGACGGACAGCAGGCCTGACGAGGGAGAGAGGACTGAATCGTCGGACAGAAGAACACGGGGAGGTTGGTTGGTAGTGGTCGCGGCGGAGGATCTGGGCGAGGAGGGAGCGCGAGCCCCTCAATCGGTTCATGATCGATTTTGCAGCCCTTATTGCCCTCTTTCGACTATGTCGTTCGCGAGCAGGATCAATCGAGTATATAGGCTCGTGTTTTATGAGCGGATCGGTTACGAGACCGAGTTCTCTTCTATTCGTCCAGCGGCCAGAAGGTGTTCCCGTATCGGAGTCCGTCTGCTCCCCGGTATCGAGCTAGTTTTTTTTTTTTTTTGAAATTCGGTATCGAGCTTGCTAGCTTCGTGCACGTGCAGGCAAACGTAGATGTGCATCTGTCGTGGATCCGGATTTTTAGAGGATGTTATGGCGCCCTGATCTTATCAGGAAAGCATCACGATTGGTGCGGTTATTCTGCAAAAAAACATCTTACTTTCTAAGAAATTATATTTAGAGGTCCCTCGTTTATTTCACCAGATTCGTCTCCTTTTTACTTCTAATTTAGATTCTTTTGAATCGTATCCTTTTAAATAGTTTTTGGATTATTTTGATTTAGAATTTGAATCCAAAGAAATCTGATTCAGATCTATTTCATTATGGATTCGAATCCAAACACCACCGATTTAGATATGTTCAGAAAATGTGTGGTTTCTTTTGCTAACACAAACAAATCAGAAAGATCCATTGAATTCAAATTTGTATCTGAATGGTCACGCGTGAATCTTATAGCAGCTCCGGACGGGGCAGATAGGGTGCGGGCGCCCTAAAGTCCGATGATACCATTACTCCATCTGTCGTATCATGCAAAGTCAGACCTGGTTAAGTTTATGAAGAACGCAAACCAAATTGGTAAATGCCAACAAATTAGGTACTGGAAGTACTAATGGATATTGGATGATGCGCGGATTGGAGTTTCCACACGCTCGGCGGCAAGAGTTACAATACCGCTCGCCGGCAAGTATTAATGGTCTCGGGCTAGACACACACTTTTACTTCGTCGATCTGGGGGGGGGGGGAGCCGAGGTTGGTACCCAGAACCAGGCGACGTTGACAGTGCTCCTGGATCAGCTGCTAGGGGTCGCCACAAAGATCACTTTGGAGATCCTGAGGGAGGAACTAGCGTGGATCTCTCCTGATCACCTGTGGCAGATTCAGGAAATCGCTCCCTCTGAGTTCTCTATGGTGTTCTCATCGGCAGAGAGTTTGAGGCTCAGGTGCACCCTTGACGGGTCTTTCTACACCCTGAGCCCACTGAGACTGCGGCGCCCACGTCCGCTCAGGCCCCTCTGGCCCCGGTGTAGGCATCTTCGCCTGCACCCCGCCCTGCTCCAGCTGGCCCGGTTCACTCTCAGAGTGCGCCGACTAAGCTGACTCCCGTCGACCGCCCGCGCACCTCCCGCCCAGACCCCCCCGGCTCTCGTGACACCTCCTCTTTTCAGTACGGCACCAACTTTGGCTTGCCAGGGTTGGACGTCTCGCCCCTTGGCCTTATTCCTACTGAGACTGAGTAGGACTGTGGGAGTGTGGGGCCGGAGGTGGCGCCGCCTTCGTCGCCACGCTCAGCTGGCGCCCTCTGCTACATCCTCTCGCCAGGGTCGACCCCCACCTCACCGGTGATGTCGCCCGCCTTTGTCCCCGGGTACGCCGGCGGCGGGTTCTGGTGTGCTTCCCACGGTCTTCCCCGACACTCCTGTGGGGGGTGATACGTCCAAAACGTATCTATTTTCCCGAACACTTTTGCTATTTTTTTACCTTGAATTTGTGTGTTTTGGATGCAACTAACACGGACTAACGCTGTTTTCAGCAGAATTACCCTGGTGTCTCCTTTTTCGTGTTGAAATATCTACTTTGAAGAAAAAGCCCGAAGACATCCAGGAATTATTTTCCATCCGGGAGGGACCCAGAACCACGAAGACCAAACGGAGGGAAGCGACGAGGCCACGTCACCACCTCCTGGCGCGGCAGGATCCTGGCCGTGCAAGGGAGTAGTGACACCGCCTCAGTCGCCTCCTCGCGACCCCCTCGCGGCTATAAGACCCTCCTGACCTAAAAACGCTTGGGGGATATCTACTTTTTCAGAGAACACCACCGTATGCCGCCGCCACCGTGAACCCTAGTTTGGGGATCGGAAGTCTCTATTCCGGCACCCTGCTGGGACGGGGAGTCGAAGGGGATCATCGCCATCGTAATCGCCAACGCCTCTCCATCAACCATCCATGTTTCCCCCATCCATGTGTGAGTAATCCACCACTGTAGTCTTGAGGGGATGGTAGGGATTGGATGAGATCATTTATGTAATAGCTGTAAGATTGTTAGGGCATGGTGCCTAGTATCCGTTATCGGTATTTTACGTCATTGTTGCAACTTGTTATGCTTAGTGCTTTACACTAGGACCCGAGTGCCATGATTTCAGATCCGAACTTATTATTTTATCATGATAATAATTATTGTTTTGGATCATATCTATGAGTTGTATACACATATTATTGTCCGGAACCGATGGCCCCAAAGTGACAACAATTGGGATAACCGGAGGGAATGGCTATGATGTGAGGATCAGATGTGTTCACGGAATGTTAATGCTTTGCTCCGGTACTTTATTAAAAAGAGTACCTTAATTGCCAGTAGTTTCCCTTGAGGCCCCGCAGCAAACGGGCTGGCAGGACAAAAGATGTTGTGCAAGTTTCTCATTGCGAGCACACACAACTAAATTGGAATACATGCTTATGATTAGTTAATACTTGAATGCTTTATATTTTTTATCTGCAAATTCCTATGTTATGTTATTACATGAATTATCTTAATGTTAAGTTGGGGCAAAGTATCTTGATTGTTTGTGTGCATGCTCTATGTCAACTTAGCACCAGCAATCTTCTGGTGCCGTTGATACCTCGGGGGAATTATTCATCTCCTACTGGTTCGATAACCTTCGTTTCATACTGAGGGAAACTTGCTGCTGCAGTACTTCACACCTTCCTCTTGGGGTCTCCCAACAACACACGCATCGTGTGCATCAAGCAATTTTCTGGCGCCGTTGCCGGGGAGTTGAAGATTCACTGCGAGGGGAGTTTTCGAACTTCCGATCATTTTATTTTGTTATTGTCTTGCTTAGTTTATTTTTATTACTGTCTTGTTTGCTTATAATCAAAAAATACAAAAAAATTAGCTACTTGCATTACTTTTCTTATTTCAGTTTGCACTTTTATTTTCAGTTTGTTGCTTTGTTTATTTCGGTTTGCAATTTTTTTTTTGAATTTTGTTATTTTGGTTTGTTTATTAAATTGCTAAAATGAGTTCCGCTGAAAATACTAAGTTGTGTGACTTTACAAGCACCAACAATAATGATTTTATATGCACACCTATTGCTCCACCTGCATCTAAAGCTGAGTTCTTTGAAATTAAACATGCTTTATTGAACCTTGTTATGAGAGAGCAATTCTCTGGTGTTCGTTCTGATGAGGCTGCTGCCCATCTAAATAACTTTGTTCAATTATATGTGAAATGCAAAAATATAAAGACATAGATGGTGATATCATAAAACTGAAAGTATTTCCTTTCTCCTTGAGAGGAAGAGCTAAGAAATGGTTGCTTTCATTGCCTAGGAATAGTATTGATTCTTGGATAAAGTGCAAAGATGCTTTTATAGGAAAATACTATCCTCCTGCTAAGATTATTTCTCTAAGAAGTAGCATCATGAATTTTAAACAACTATGGTAATAATAACTATAAGCCATATCCTCCTAATAATGGTAAATCTTATGGTAATTCTTATAACAATAATAGGACTACCACCTCTGAACTTGAAACCATGTTAAAAGATTTTATCACTATACAAACTTTGTTCAATAAAACTGTTGAGGAAAAGCTTGGGAAAATTGATATTCTTGCGTCTAAAGTTGATAATCTTGTCCTTGATGTTGATCTTTTAAAATCTAAAGTTATGTCTACTGAAACCAAAGAGGTTAATCCGGTTGCTAAAATCAATGCCATCCAAATTCAAATTGACGAAAATGTTAGGATGATGGCTCAATTACGTGCTAGATGGGAAAGAGAGAGAGAAAACTAGAGAAAGAGGCTAATATTGTTAAAGTTTTTACTATTACTATGACGTGGGGCTACTCTTCGACTACCCCACGATGATGCTACCTGGGTCACGCCAAGACTGCGAAGGCCCAAGGAAGGCCCAATAGGGATAGCGTGTGGCCTAATTCTAGTCGGTTAGATCATACGACTCTTACCATATCTATAATCGCCATCGGCACCGTTCACCCGGGACCTAGCCTGTCATATAAAGGCTAGGAGGGTTGCTCGTCCAAGGGGACAGACATACGCACGCTCATAGCCGCCACCACAAACCCTAGCGAGATCGCCATCTCGCCATTGTAACCACAACTCGCCATCAATACCAGACGAGCAGGAAGTAGGGTGTTATCCTCCGGGATCCTGAACCTGGGTAAAACGCCTTGCTTGTCCGCCGTCGTGATCACCAACGTTCATCTATCTTCCCCTCAATCAACCCGGGGTGGACAACACTGGGATTTGCCGAGTTACACCCTCGTCAATTGGTGCCGTCTGTGGGAAGAACGAGCGCTGGAATCATGGTCGCACCGGCTCCATCAGCGAAGAAGATCGGCGTCTGCATCACCCAGGAGCCAATCTGTTTCGGCTCCTTCGAGTACACCTTCCACCCGCCGGCCAGGCGCTCGGTGTACGGCGATCTGCACATAGGTATGTGCATCACCTTCGGTATCATACATTGCTTCGTACAGTCGTGGAATATTCAGGTCCATGGTGACCGCACCACGCGTGGCATCGGCACTCGCATCGGCCACCATCGTGCTGCCCCCGTTGTCATCCGTCGTGGAGATCGCAACCACCGCGACTGCGAAGATCGCATCTTCGACTGATGAACCCGCATCTACGTCGACTACGTCAACCACCTCGGCGACTGCCACGCAGATCGAGTCTACTCCGACCATCTCGATCGCAATGCTGGCGAAACCAACATCTACATCAACTTTGACTGCGCCGACCACGTCTACACGAGCGGCCAGGGTCACGCTACCGTCACCAGCGCCGCACGCATCTCCATGGACTCACCAAGTCTTCCCGAGCCAATCGCACTCGCGTCGACGACTGCGAAGTCGCCCTTCATGTGCGCGGCAAAGATCGCAGAGTTCCAGGAAAGGAGACGCAACGACAACTGCGCTACCTATCACGTTGCAGCGATTTTCGATCCCGAGCAAGGCTCGGATGACGAAAGCAGCAACGGCAGCGTCCATACCCCTACCCAAGTCTACCCCGCGCAAGTCTTCATGGCTGGCACGGTGCCGCTAGATAACAACGACGAACCCGTGTATCCGCTAGAGGTGGTCATGCCCGACTAGGTGACACGACTCACCATCACGCGCGACATAGCAATCAGAGCTATGAAGCACGTTGACGACGACACGTTCCCCCCACCGGACGCGCCTCGGGAGGATCAGCTGGCAGTCCAGTACTTGCTACGCAAGGAAGGCGAACGACTTCGTGCGGAAAAAGCCGAGCTCCTTCGTGCAGAGACCTTTGATTGCGAATACCAAGTGGAACAAGCGAGTAAAGAGGGAAGGCAGTCTAAGTTTCCAATCCAGTCCGCTCATGAAACGGCTCTGCTGCAATGGATGGCAGAGGGTCCGTAGTACCCGAAGCACTGGAGTGATCCAGTAGCCGGGAAGGGGCCTAGAAGTGCCTACTACTACACCACACTACACTTGGCTCTACACATTTACAGAACCTCCTCCACGGAAGTCAACCATGGAGCACGGTGCCACAGAGCTCGCGTGCCCCTCATGACAGAAGCCGATCGAGACAGGGTCACCCGCAACCTCGACTCGTCCTTCGTAACTGAGGATAAAAACGGGATACCCGTCACCAAAACGGCCAACGCCGCTCTCATGGCAGTAGAAACATACCTGCGGCTCACGCAACCACCGGAGGGTGACGCGCGCGCCCTTCTCCACAAGCAGAAAATCATGTCCATGAGGGCAACTGAGGACGCCTTGGCAAACAAAGCGCCAAACGACCGGGCACGAGAGGAACGAGAACACCACGCCCACGAGCCTGCAACACTCGATGGCCCAGCAGCCACGCCACTACGACAGGCACAACCAGGCGAAGACCTCCGCAACGTCATCGTACAAAGAACGGTGTACCGCAACCGCACCCAGCGTACGACCAGCACGACGAACCTGGACGATCGAGCCGACCGCGACTTCGAGTCGTGTGGCCCCACGTGCTTCAGCTTCAACATCCGCGACACTCGCATGCCCAAAGGCTTCAAGTTTGCAGCCGGAACACCCAAGTACGATGGGAAACAAGACCCATGCCTTTGGCTCGAAGACTACCTCATCGCCTGCACCTATCAAGGCGGAACTTCGAGCACGGCGATGCAGTATGTCCAGCTCATGCTCACGGATTCAGCATGCGGGTGGCTTACTAGCCAGCCTAAAGACTCCTTCAGAACCTGGGAGGAATTCTAGGATACTTTCATCAAAAGTTTCCTTGGGACATATGCGAGGCCAGCAACCTACATCGAGTTGCAAGCCTGCAAGCAAGGACGAGACGAGTCGCTCCGATCATACATCCAACGGTGGACACTCCTCCGCAACACTATGGAAGCAGTCTTAGAAGATCGGGTGATGGATGCCTTCATGCACGGCGTCTCCCGCCGCGACCTCCGTGAGGAGTTTGGTAGGCTCCAGCCGAAAACCATGATCGAGCTCATGAAGATAGCCAACCAGTGGGCGGAAGGAGAGGACTACGTCCGCGACAACTCCCCGAAGAACGAAGAAGCCACGTTTCACCAACCTCGACTCGATCGAGCTAGTAGCGGCGGGATATCAAACCCCCCATGATGAAGCACGCGACAACAATCGCCAGTACGATCAAGGCCGCCAATACAATCGTAGCGGTGACCAAGGTCGCTAGTCCGACCAAGGACAGTACAACCGAAGCGGCAACAGCATCAACCGCAACGACGGAAGCCAAAAACACGAGTGGAGACGCGCAACCTTGCAAACACCACATGTTCCGCAATCCGGAAACGGGCATATGGGACGCCAATCACTTGTTGAAGGACTGCCGTAAAGCATGCAAGATCTATGAGGCCATGCAGCATATCATCACTCCTACACCGGCGCTGCAGCCAGCCACGCAGCTCGCCATCCCGGCAGCACCCATGAACAACACCCTAGCACATGGGGCGGGAGCCTTTCCCCAACAGCAGCAGAAGCCACAGCACGAAGCCCAGCCGACGGCACACGACGCGTACCCAGCCGCGCGTGGACAGCTCAACATGATACAAAAGGCCGCCCTTCAAACAGGGTCCAAAAGCTCATCACCCGCCAAGGTCTCCAAGCCACCACCTACCCACGCACAGTACCAAAACTAACTGAGAGGGTCAGAGACACTGATCACGTTCTCAAGGGCAGACCACCCGTCAGACGTACCTCGACCCGGGCACGCTGCCCTAGTAGTCGAAGCTCTAATCGGAGATTACAACCTGAAGAAGGTGTTCATGGATGGAGGCAGCGGCATTAACATCATATTCGCTAACACTCTCAGAAGGATGAATAAGTCGATAGAGAAGTTGCCAGAGTCTGAGACCACCTTCCCCGTCATAGTACCAGGGCAAGCAATCACGCCCATAGGAACGATCACACTCGACGTTATCCTCGGCACACCCGAGCACTTCAGAAGAGAGTCGATCGATTTCGAGGTTGTCGACGGGAAGTCTTAATACCATGCGATACTTGGGCGCCCAATGTTGGGGATATACCAACTAGGGGTATCTCCAACATGGATCAATCCGGCTAGTCCAGGGTGGCCCAAGGGTGGTAAGGCTGAAGCCTGCCGGGCGGCCCAGATAGCTGACGTTCAAGGAAGTAGGCGGATGGTCCAAGGAAGGCGGAAGGCCGAAGCCCTTCAAGCCACCCAGCCCAAGACACAAGGCGGCAACTAAGCCGTCTAGGTCTAGGACTCTGATTACTTGCCGGACAAGTACTTACCTTGTATCCTGGGGTCTGGCCGCCTATATAAGCCGGTCACCAGGAAGCCTTTAGGGCACGCTCAATACGCATCATACCCGTTGTAACCTGTTCACGGCTATTTGCCTCATAGTAAATTATAGCAGCACGTAGGATCTCGCCACCGCAGCGAGGTCTGAAGCTGGGTAAACTCGCCGTGTTCAATCCCGTCCTCGACGACACCAACCTTCTTTCCCACAACTCATACGTAGGCTAGACGACCCCCGTCTCCTATCAATTATGCCGATACTACGACAGTTGGCGCCCACCGTGGGGATTGAGGTTCTTGGCGTCACGTTCCAGGCGGGAACACTTGGCGGCGTGGTCAAGCAGATCGCCGTCGGCCGCGTCACAAGGTATGGCGGCCACAGCTACGTCAACTCAGATGAGTCCTGGCTCCCGGCGGACGACTACCTTATCAGGTGCGCAATCTTACAAATGTTCTTTTAAACTATTTAAAACATGGTCTATTTGCCAAATGGTTTTCATTCTTTTACCTGCCATCGTCTCCTTCAACGCCGACCACAACATCACCTTCGTCATGTCAACCGCGTCACGGTGTTTGCTTCGTCCGTGTGCACATCTACGACAACTTCATCAACTACTTCCCGGAGGTCGTGTTTGACCGTCAACACCTGTAACATCCCGACATTTTATAATGTTCAAAAATCACTAAAATTTAAAACTTTTGTTTCCGATTAAATAAAACATTAAATGCATAAGAAAACCAACTATGAAAGACTTCAAACATATTGAAAGAGTTTAATATTTCAAATATCTCAATGTATCATTATTTTCAAAAGTTGTTCAAGTAAACATTTTATTATCCCTTGTATTTCATTAACCTTAATATGTAATTTGACAAATATTTTACAAACTTTAAACCACTGTATTCTAATAAAATAGTTTACTTATAAGCAATTGATTTTCAACCACTTAGCCATATCTATTCATAAATTCAAGACTATTTAAAATGGTATTTTTGCCAAATGGTTTTCATTCATTTAACTAAATTCAAATTAAAGTTTTTGGAAATTATAAGTTTATAATTCATAACTTTAAAACTTCAAATATTTTATAATTAATGAATTATCCAAATAAACATTTCATTAGCATAAATAATTTTCATTTATCTTCAAAACATAAAATGATTTACATGAATATATGTTCTATATAAGAAATGAATTAAATCTAAAATATTTTTCAAAGTTGTTATGAAGTTTTCAAATAAATTATCTTAATATAAAATATAATGGTGCACAAATTGTTTTGAATTAAAAATGAATACTTTATATTTTCCCTTTTTCATTTTCTTATAGTTGTGTTATACTATTTAATAATACTAAAGCCAAAAATGAATTTAGTATTTGAAAATGAATTTAAATAACTTGAATTCAAACATAATTGAATGTGGGTATTTCATAGAATTTATTTTAGCCAAAAATAAAATTAATTAAACCCTAGTTTTAAATTTAACATAAAGTGTCAAATTTGTATTTAATGAATATTTCAAAATATTAATTTTCAAAAAATTCAAAATGTGCCCACAACTGGTTTAACACAAAGATATTATTTTTACAAATTTTTAGAATTTTATTTGACATCATTTGGACATTTAAATCAAAAGTTATGAATTAATTGGAAAAATCAGAAAAAGGAAAAATCGCTGACGTCAGCGATGACGTCAGCACGTCTTCAACCTCCCGCCGGAAAGCATGCCCGAAACTGCCGGCCGTAACTTCGCATCAACGCGGGCGTTTAAGGCCTGGATTCAACGCCCCTGCCTGCCCTATTTGTAGCCCCAACGCTCCTCTCTCTTTCCCCTCTTGTCCCTCTCCGAATCGTGCCCCGAGGCTGCCGTAGTTCATCGCCGGAGCCGCCCGGCCGCCGTCGCGTCTTTCCCTCGATTCCGTCACGGTAACCGGACCCCCTCGCCCCAGACCCCCTCCACCTGACTCGCCATGGCCGTGCGCATCCTCCTGACCCCTCCTCTGATTTCTGTGGCTACCAGAACGTCGAGGACAAACAGGAGCCGAAGCTCGCCGGCGTCCGTGCTTCTTCAATCGCTCGAGATCGCAACTCCGAGACGAACGGCACGAAACCGGCCTCGCCATTGCCTCCGGAACATGGTGCCGAGCGTCTCCGTCGTCTCCCCGAAGCCGGGGGAGCCCCGCAGCGTCGCCGCGGTCCAAACCGAGCCGCCGGCGCCGTCTTCACCCCCAACTCCTATGAGTTCCGCCGCCCGTTTCTGGTCAACGCTCCAGGACCGTCCGATCTATCTTCAACGGTTAGGATTAGCACACTTAAAACGAATCGGTACGATTCTTTTCTGGCCGTTAGATCTTCATCTGACGATCGAGATCGTTTCACTTATCCACGTCAGCGACCCAGTCAGCAGCCACGTCAGGTCCAGTCAGCGCCCAGTCAGCGCACTTGTGGATATTAATTTCTTTTAATTAGATTAAATGATAGTTTTGCCGAAAAGCCCCTGCCACTTAGAATTATCATAACTTTTTAACCCTTGACCCAAATTGGACAAATTTTATATCAAATTGAAGCCCTCGACAAGTAGAATCTGCTGGAATTTTTAAATATCAAATTTGACCTAGTTTAAAATATTAAAATTTCAAATGGTGAATTTGAGTATTTTTGTAATAACTTTAAATCAGTAAATTCAAAAATTGCAAATAAAATTGTTTTAGACACTTTATAAAATGTGTAATATGTTGCATCTATTATAAAATAATTTTTTTGAGAATTATTTTGATGATTAAATTGTTGTAAGTTTATTTTGAATAGTTTGACTATTTTGGACATAACTATTAATAGAAATATTATTTTTGATTTAATCAAATTACTATGAACTTAATTAAATGCCCTCTTCCTATTAACCCCATTTATAAAATTTCGTTATAAATAATGTTTGAACAATTTAAAATGAATTTAAAGGTCAGAGACTTAATTTGATTTATTTTAGCACATTATAAGGTTTATTAATTTAAAACTTATTACTCTATACCAAAGGCATAACTAATTGTCCTTGTCCGAAGAAAGCTTAAATTCCTGTTTATTAATATATTTCATAACTTTAATAAGTAAGTTTTGTTAAAACCTTTTAAATAGTTTCTAGTTCCTTTACGAGGGTTTTTAAATGTATTTGGTTAATTAAGTGTTACTAAAAATGTGATTTAAAACATTATAACAATTTAAATAACTAAGTTATTATTAATACTACAAACTTTGAAGTTGGGAATTAAAAATGTATAGATATGAGAAAAGTAAGAAATTCTTGAATTTGAATTTGGTTAAGTTTAGTTCTAAACATAATCTTGGGTAAATGAAATTAAATGTTTACAGTTGTACTAAAGTGTTAAACCTTGCTTTTAAATTGGGATTAAGTCTTCTTGATATCCCTTTGTGTAAACTTTTGAAGACCATTTCATTAGAAAACTTGAAAACACCCATACCACCTTCTCGAGTTGAAAGTGTTCTTTGACTCCAGACCATCCCTTGGCAAAACCCTAAACCCAAACACATTAATTCTTTTTGTATATTGAATTAGGTGACACCTTTGACCAAACCCTTCCAAGAAGACTCGTTACGCTTGTATTTTTCAATATGTTTTGTGTTTGTTGAATTGCTTGTTTATTGGGTATCATTTTTACTATATAGTTTGAAACGGGGAGAACCATTGACTTCGACAAGAGTGTGAGAGAAACGACAACTTTCATAAGGCAAGTGACTTCATAAAAGACCTACTCTTTTCTATTGCATTACTAGTATTTTAAGTAGTATGCATGATAGGTTTTTGTGAAAATTGTAGTATGCTATGTAAACCTATTAGGTTACCCCCTTTAGAAATTCTAGTTAGACACCTATTATAATTTAGTGGAAGTACATGTTGCAATTTAAAAACCTCCATGTCTCCATTGTGTAGGTGTGTTTTCCACCTCCTCTGTTCATCCCTTCTTTGATGTTCATTGACGTACAGGGTTCGGACTTCAGAGATAATCTGGGACTGGGAGTTTTCTGTCACAGTTTAGGAACCTACTTCTGTTTGGTGTCCCTCAGTTGTATCAGGTGGTTGCTATATTAGCTCTTGTTTTTAAAGAAAAGCTGTTTTCTATCGCAGTTTAGGAACCTATTTCTGTTCGGCCTATTTTGTGAGTGCAAAATTCTGTTGAACACGAGAACGGCGCATCCAGCTCCGAGGAGGCGACGACAGGGAGGTCTCCGGTAGGATAGCACCTTGGCCTCGATGCGGAATTGCAGATGGTCTTTGCCCAGCGCAGGGCGTCCTACTCCTTGACCATGTCGAAGGTGGAAGCGGAGAGAAACTGAGAAAAAGGATGAGGACGGAGGCGGCGTGGAAGGCAAAGTAGGGCTGTAGGGGAAGGCGATCCTCCCTTTGCGGTCGCCGTCGAGTCGGGCCTCCCAAAGAGCCACTGCTTGAGCAGTAGCCGGTGCTTGCCGCTAGCGGTGATCTGGCCACAAGCGGGTGCCGCTGCTGCGGGAAGGCCATAAGCGCGACGGCGTCGAGGTCGACCATGGACTGGATGGCAGTGCATATGTCGCGTGGTGGACGGTAGTTCTGCTTCTACTCTATGTAAGCACACATTAATATATTGTGCTCTTAGGATCGTTTAGTTGATTCTGGGAGGAGCAAATGGAAAACAATTTGATTCAAGTACCATGTTTCTTATATGATGCATAGTTTGAACAAATTCAAAATAGGATGTTCTGAGATTGAAGCAATCCACTATATCTATGTACTTTTCTCGCAAACTATGGCTTACAACTTTCTTTGGTTCCTGTAAGCACTTTAATTAATATTACATTTTTAGAAGTTCCTAATGTCTTTGGTGCCATATTTAATCTTGTTCATTAATAATTTTCCTTTTAACAAATTACATTTCATTAATACTGTAAAAAATTACATTTCATTAATAAATTAAGCTACGATTAGTATTTATTTTCTTTTAAACTGATTTACATGTCGAAACGGTCATAATTAACACAAACAATTTCTTTTTTTCGTTAAGTTCAAGTCTGACGAGAGTAAAAATTGAGGGCAATGAGAAACTAGCAGATCAGTAGTTGTCTCTATCGTCTTGCCTATTTCGTCATATTACTCATGCTTTGCATGGTGCGAGACATCACTTATAGCGCTCTCTTTTGCTTTCATGATGTAATACCGAAACTGATCCGGCAAACTCTTTGTACCGATTTGAATTGAAGATATAAATATAAGGCTGCACATTTTTTTAAAATATCCCCAATCCGGAAGAATTTTTTTCCTTCCCATCGCTAATTATACTCCTTCATGCTCTCTGTTAAAAATCAAACATGCTCCACTTTGTACAATAATTTTATTTTTTTTCTACACTGATGTATTCCCGTAGCAGCGCACGGGCAATTAGCTAGTTAATATTCTATATTAGAGATTAGGATGATTTTTTTTACTTAATTAGTAATTAGGGAGGAGGTAAGCTATGAGGGGAGACTCGGTTATGTGGTCAGTCCCGGTAATAACCCCCAGATCAATTGTTGTGTGGGTGGGATGATTTGGATCACCCCTCTACGTGTCTTCTTATATTAATGGTAATGCATATGTATTTATTGACGCAAGTAACGATCGCTTGAGTTAATACATGACTACTCCCTCCGTTTTTAAATATAAGATATTTTAAATTTTATTCACATTCACATGTATACAAATATATCTAGACATTGTATATAGGTGAGTATGCATGTAATATTTAAAACATCTTATGCTAAAAAATGAAGGGAGTTCTGAAGTTTTTATAATTGGCGTTTACGCATATTATTCAAATTAGATATAAGCGGCATTATGCATCTTGATGCAACAAAGTTTATTCAAGGAAACCGTGGTTCAGCGACGAGATGCAGGCCGGACTTGAGACGCACAGAGAGCCCATTCACCTCGCGCATGTCCAGTGACGTCCCGGCTGCCGGCGCCAAGTCGATATTGTACACCAAGTTTGCCAACGCCAGCTCCACGGTCAGCACGGCGAACCCAACACCGGGGCACCCCCGCCGCCCTGCGCCGAACGGTATCAGCTCGAAGTCCTGACCCTTATAGTCCACGGCGCTTTCGAGAAACCTCTCCGGGAAGAACTCCTCCGCGCGATCCCACGTCGCGGTGTCCCGGCCGATGGCCCAAGCGTTGATCACCACCCGTGTGCGCGCCGGGATGTGGTGGCCGAGTATCTCGCCGTCGTTGGGTGGCTCTCGGGGCACGAGGAGCGGGATCGGAGGGTGCAGCCGTAAGGTCTCCTTGACCACGGCCTTGAGATACCGGAGCTTGTCCAAGTGGTCCTCGGTGACGACCTGCTCGGCGACGCCGACGACCGCTCCGATCTCGTCGTTGAGCTTCCGCATGGTGTCTGGGTGCGTCACGAGCTCCGCAATGGCCCACTCCATGGCCGTGGTCGTGGTGTCCGTGCCCGCGGCGAACATGTCCTGCTCGCCGCCGCGTCAACGGTACGTAAGTAAAACAAATGGAAACATGTCAGCAATTTACTACTCTATTCTCGTTCGATCGGCACGTAATCGACGAGCAATGAAGGACACGTACGTACCAGGATTATAGCCTTGATTTCGATCGTGTCGAGCTGAATGCCAGCTTCTTCGTTGCTCTCGTTCACGGCCAACAACACTTCCAGGAAGTCCCTGTGATGATCGTCGGCTTCTTTTCCCGTCTGCCGACCGCCGACGTGTCGCCGACGGCGGTGGTCGTGGATCACCTTCTCGAGCACACCGTCGAGGGCCTCGAACGTGCGTCTGATCTTCCCCTCCCGTCCCCCTCACGGTATCCAACCACACCAGCCACGGCACGAGCTCCCCCACAGTCGGCGTGCCAAGCAGCTCCTCAAAGTCCGCGAACACCCTCCTCAGCTCACGCCACTTCTCGCTGTCGCCGTGCAACCCGCGCGGGAAACCACCGTGTTGGCGTACGATGAGAAGCTCACACAGGTCCACGACGGCGCCGCCCGTCCCCGCGGCGCGGACGTGCTCGATCAGCGCCTTGGCCTCCTCCTCCCGGATGCGGCGGAACGAGAGGATGCGGAGCGGGCTGAGGAGATGGTCAACGCACACGCGGCGCGCCTGTCTCCAGTACTCGCCGTAGGGTGCGAACGCCACGTCGCGGCCGTAGAGGAGCCGCTCGGCCATGACGCTCCGCGGCCGGCTCGCGAAGGCAACGTCGCGGGTCTTCATCACCTCCTCCGCAGCGGTAGCAGAGGACACGAGCACGGCTGGCACGCGGCCGAGCCGGAGCAGCATGACTGGGCCGTGCGCCACGGCCAGGGACCGGAGGGCACGATGCGGTAAGGAGCCAAGGAGATGGAGGTGGCCGAGGAGCGGGAGGCCGCGCAGCGACGGGGGTAGCTGCCTCCGTCGTCCATCGCTGCCCCTGCGTGGTGGAGTGGGCTTACGACGAAGGAGGTACAAGAGAGATACAGTGAGGGCAAGGAGGAGGAGCAGGAGGACAAGAGGTGAGATGAACGCCATGGTCGTCGGGACGAGCGTGCGTTGTGGCGCTATATATACCGGTGACGCGGGAGATTACGTGAACGATGTGATCACCTGACGCGGTAGAATCAAAAAAGGCTGCTTGTTGAAGAAGGCGAGGAAGGAGAAGAGAAGCACAAACAGGGTAAGGAGGACGAGGGGTGAATGCAAGGACGCGAATGGTGACATTGTCGGCGTAGCTGTAAGGGCAGGTGCACACAATGCACGCTCCTATGTTTATGTAGTACTACTTGAGGATGTGCCGTGTGCGTATGAGCGTGTCTTGCTTTCTCTGCCACATGGTATGCGTGTTTTTCACCTTCCTCTGAACTTACGTGATGAGTCTGTGTTCCAATGATACGCGCGCGCATTTCATTTGTCTTTGTCTACCCTAGCCATATCGCTTCCAAGTTCCAACTCCTCCATCCCTGTCATAATCTCCGTCCCAAATACTCCCTCATTCGATGCATACAAGGAAAGGAAGTCGACCATGTTTGAGTTTCGGATAGTGTTGAGCTTCCTCCACGAGATCAAACCTCCTGATCCCCCGGGCCCTCTGACACGTGTCCTTTCACATTCCATTTCTCTCAAAATCCCTTTTTTTCTACATTGCAAAAAATCTCGCTTTTGTTTTTTTGGTAATAAATAGCGATTTGCCACAATATAAAGGGAATGACTAGGACTCACTGAGTGAGAACTAAATTAGTTCTCACTTAGATGACATCATCCACTTGCATATGCAACTCATGTGTAACTCATGTTCATTTGAGAAATTTTAGTTTTAACTCAATTGTAATCTCAGCTGCAACTCATGTACAACCATATACAGCTCATATATATCTCACACGAATCACGATGCAAATCTAACGGGATTAGAGTGAGTGAGTTCTAACTTAATTCTCACCTGAGCGAGGAATAGCAAAAACGTAAAATAAAAGAAAAACTGACTTTGCTGGGGACCTAATCAGAGACCTTGTCGGAGATCTCGTATCAACAAAAATATGCTACTGTAACAATATCGACTTTGCCGGAGAGATCACTAGACATCGACGAAGAGATCGCTAGAAACGTGGTAGCAAAATCGTTCCGCCGTACATTCACACCCGTCCGCCCAGAACAGGCATGAGCCAAATTGCATCACCGCCGCTAGAGCAACACAATTGTGCCGTTGTTGCGTCGCTCGCCTAATCCTCGTCTCTCCAGCTTGATCCTGACCCTGACTGCTAGATCCGCGCCAGTTGCCCCGCCGTGAGCGCCCCATCGCCGCCCGAGATGCGCCGCCGTGAAACCCTCCCCGGCCCTCCGTCTTAGACGGTATGGCGCCGCCACCGCCGACCGTGCCGATAGTGAGGGGAGGCTGGAGATGTCGGGGAAGGGGCCTCCGCCTAGGCGGGGGCGACCATGAGGCGGTGGCTACTTGTTAGGGTTTGGTGGCACTTATGTGTTTCAACATCTATGTTGGCTAACCTTAATAATTGAATAATGAGATGGTTTGATTCATGATTGTTATCAGGGGAGTATTTTCCAAGTCACGAAGGTCATTTGGCCGATTGTTGTGACACTATGCATGGAATTCATCCGATGCGCTAGCTACGTCTTTACATGGTGTGGGAAATACTGGTGGGTTACTTTATCCATTGCAGTAACTTCTCTGTACAATTCCAGCGCTTCCTTCATGGCACTGCCTTCTGATAAAAGCTGCACTCTTTTTTTTGTCATAGGATGATCGGAGATAATATGTTCCCAAATATGATCCCGTAGAGAAGATCCTCCAGGCTTATCTGCTACCTCAGCGAAGGCAACAAGGGCCCATTGTGGGTGGAAACCAGCAGTCCCTAGTAGCAATATTCCGATATGATCCGCCTCTATCTCCATCCTACATACATATACGTGGGCAACATCATGAGAAAAGTCTCTAAATCTCTAATTAACTTGGATTGGAAACACCAGGAGCAAGGTGAAATAGTAATGCAAACCTGCGTGAGCTGATTCTGCTGAAAAACATCGGGAACCAGTTGCCGATATCCGCGCAGTGCCTTGCAATGACGTGCCCAACCTAGCAAAGAACAAGAGCAATGTCAGTCAGATTGAGTCTGCCTGAAAATTACACAGAGCTGGGCCATGCATCGATGAAAATAGACCTTGATCGCCTACCTCATGCGCAAGAAAAAAAGCAAGCTCCTCATCGGTCTTACAGAGGTCGAGAAATCCAACGGAGACCAAAATTTTGCCACTGGGCGCGACTAGTAGATCAGGGATGTCGTCTTTGGCAACGAACACCTCCCAGTTGTTGATCTCACGGAGATGACCGGTGTGTGGCCGTGGTGCCCACCGTGGCGTTCCCCATTTCTGGGTTATGCGGAGCATGGGGGCGTCGTCGCTGTGGTAGATGCCGAGGCCACGGTGGGCGGCGTGGATGATTCTCCGGGCGACGAGACGGACACGGATGCTTCTGGGATCGCTTGGGTCTAGGATGACGAACTTGGACGCCTGCGTAGCGAAAGCAGAGTCACCATGATCGCGCTCTTCCTGATGAGAGCAAATGACTAAGTGGGAGCGGTTGGTGCAGGGCACGGTCTGCCGGTCGTAGCGGCAGCACGCTGCCAACGCCGTGGCGCTCAAGGCGATTGCCGTGGCCGCAGCGACCTTCCGGGGATCGTGGTACCACCGCAGGACGAAGCTCCGCGGTTGGTGCACCGACGGCGACACCGTCGACGATGGACGGACAGCAGGCCTGACGAGGGAGAGAGGACTGAATCGTCGGACAGAAGAACACGGGGAGGTTGGTTGGTAGTGGTCGCGGCGGAGGATCTGGGCGAGGAGGGAGCGCGAGCCCCTCAATCGGTTCATGATCGATTTTGCAGCCCTTATTGCCCTCTTTCGACTATGTCGTTCGCGAGCAGGATCAATCGAGTATATAGGCTCGTGTTTTATGAGCGGATCGGTTACGAGACCGAGTTCTCTTCTATTCGTCCAGCGGCCAGAAGGTGTTCCCGTATCGGAGTCCGTCTGCTCCCCGGTATCGAGCTAGTTTTTTTTTTTTTTGAAATTCGGTATCGAGCTTGCTAGCTTCGTGCACGTGCAGGCAAACGTAGATGTGCATCTGTCGTGGATCCGGATTTTTAGAGGATGTTATGGCGCCCTGATCTTATCAGGAAAGCATCACGATTGGTGCGGTTATTCTGCAAAAAAACATCTTACTTTCTAAGAAATTATATTTAGAGGTCCCTCGTTTATTTCACCAGATTCGTCTCCTTTTTACTTCTAATTTAGATTCTTTTGAATCGTATCCTTTTAAATAGTTTTTGGATTATTTTGATTTAGAATTTGAATCCAAAGAAATCTGATTCAGATCTATTTCATTATGGATTCGAATCCAAACACCACCGATTTAGATATGTTCAGAAAATGTGTGGTTTCTTTTGCTAACACAAACAAATCAGAAAGATCCATTGAATTCAAATTTGTATCTGAATGGTCACGCGTGAATCTTATAGCAGCTCCGGACGGGGCAGATAGGGTGCGGGCGCCCTAAAGTCCGATGATACCATTACTCCATCTGTCGTATCATGCAAAGTCAGACCTGGTTAAGTTTATGAAGAACGCAAACCAAATTGGTAAATGCCAACAAATTAGGTACTGGAAGTACTAATGGATATTGGATGATGCGCGGATTGGAGTTTCCACACGCTCGGCGGCAAGAGTTACAATACCGCTCGCCGGCAAGTATTAATGGTCTCGGGCTAGACACACACTTTTACTTCGTCGATCTGGGGGGGGGGAGCCGAGGTTGGTACCCAGAACCAGGCGACGTTGACAGTGCTCCTGGATCAGCTGCTAGGGGTCGCCACAAAGATCACTTTGGAGATCCTGAGGGAGGAACTAGCGTGGATCTCTCCTGATCACCTGTGGCAGATTCAGGAAATCGCTCCCTCTGAGTTCTCTATGGTGTTCTCATCGGCAGAGAGTTTGAGGCTCAGGTGCACCCTTGACGGGTCTTTCTACACCCTGAGCCCACTGAGACTGCGGCGCCCACGTCCGCTCAGGCCCCTCTGGCCCCGGTGTAGGCATCTTCGCCTGCACCCCGCCCTGCTCCAGCTGGCCCGGTTCACTCTCAGAGTGCGCCGACTAAGCTGACTCCCGTCGACCGCCCGCGCACCTCCCGCCCAGACCCCCCCGGCTCTCGTGACACCTCCTCTTTTCAGTACGGCACCAACTTTGGCTTGCCAGGGTTGGACGTCTCGCCCCTTGGCCTTATTCCTACTGAGACTGAGTAGGACTGTGGGAGTGTGGGGCCGGAGGTGGCGCCGCCTTCGTCGCCACGCTCAGCTGGCGCCCTCTGCTACATCCTCTCGCCAGGGTCGACCCCCACCTCACCGGTGATGTCGCCCGCCTTTGTCCCCGGGTACGCCGGCGGCGGGTTCTGGTGTGCTTCCCACGGTCTTCCCCGACACTCCTGTGGGGGGTGATACGTCCAAAACGTATCTATTTTCCCGAACACTTTTGCTATTTTTTTACCTTGAATTTGTGTGTTTTGGATGCAACTAACACGGACTAACGCTGTTTTCAGCAGAATTACCCTGGTGTCTCCTTTTTCGTGTTGAAATATCTACTTTGAAGAAAAAGCCCGAAGACATCCAGGAATTATTTTCCATCCGGGAGGGACCCAGAACCACGAAGACCAAACGGAGGGAAGCGACGAGGCCACGTCACCACCTCCTGGCGCGGCAGGATCCTGGCCGTGCAAGGGAGTAGTGACACCGCCTCAGTCGCCTCCTCGCGACCCCCTCGCGGCTATAAGACCCTCCTGACCTAAAAACGCTTGGGGGATATCTACTTTTTCAGAGAACACCACCGTATGCCGCCGCCACCGTGAACCCTAGTTTGGGGATCGGAAGTCTCTATTCCGGCACCCTGCTGGGACGGGGAGTCGAAGGGGATCATCGCCATCGTAATCGCCAACGCCTCTCCATCAACCATCCATGTTTCCCCCATCCATGTGTGAGTAATCCACCACTGTAGTCTTGAGGGGATGGTAGGGATTGGATGAGATCATTTATGTAATAGCTGTAAGATTGTTAGGGCATGGTGCCTAGTATCCGTTATCGGTATTTTACGTCATTGTTGCAACTTGTTATGCTTAGTGCTTTACACTAGGACCCGAGTGCCATGATTTCAGATCCGAACTTATTATTTTATCATGATAATAATTATTGTTTTGGATCATATCTATGAGTTGTATACACATATTATTGTCCGGAACCGATGGCCCCAAAGTGACAACAATTGGGATAACCGGAGGGAATGGCTATGATGTGAGGATCAGATGTGTTCACGGAATGTTAATGCTTTGCTCCGGTACTTTATTAAAAAGAGTACCTTAATTGCCAGTAGTTTCCCTTGAGGCCCCGCAGCAAACGGGCTGGCAGGACAAAAGATGTTGTGCAAGTTTCTCATTGCGAGCACACACAACTAAATTGGAATACATGCTTATGATTAGTTAATACTTGAATGCTTTATATTTTTTATCTGCAAATTCCTATGTTATGTTATTACATGAATTATCTTAATGTTAAGTTGGGGCAAAGTATCTTGATTGTTTGTGTGCATGCTCTATGTCAACTTAGCACCAGCAATCTTCTGGTGCCGTTGATACCTCGGGGGAATTATTCATCTCCTACTGGTTCGATAACCTTCGTTTCATACTGAGGGAAACTTGCTGCTGCAGTACTTCACACCTTCCTCTTGGGGTCTCCCAACAACACACGCATCGTGTGCATCAAGCAATTTTCTGGCGCCGTTGCCGGGGAGTTGAAGATTCACTGCGAGGGGAGTTTTCGAACTTCCGATCATTTTATTTTGTTATTGTCTTGCTTAGTTTATTTTTATTACTGTCTTGTTTGCTTATAATCAAAAAATACAAAAAAATTAGCTACTTGCATTACTTTTCTTATTTCAGTTTGCACTTTTATTTTCAGTTTGTTGCTTTGTTTATTTCGGTTTGCAATTTTTTTTTTGAATTTTGTTATTTTGGTTTGTTTATTAAATTGCTAAAATGAGTTCCGCTGAAAATACTAAGTTGTGTGACTTTACAAGCACCAACAATAATGATTTTATATGCACACCTATTGCTCCACCTGCATCTAAAGCTGAGTTCTTTGAAATTAAACATGCTTTATTGAACCTTGTTATGAGAGAGCAATTCTCTGGTGTTCGTTCTGATGAGGCTGCTGCCCATCTAAATAACTTTGTTCAATTATATGTGAAATGCAAAAATATAAAGACATAGATGGTGATATCATAAAACTGAAAGTATTTCCTTTCTCCTTGAGAGGAAGAGCTAAGAAATGGTTGCTTTCATTGCCTAGGAATAGTATTGATTCTTGGATAAAGTGCAAAGATGCTTTTATAGGAAAATACTATCCTCCTGCTAAGATTATTTCTCTAAGAAGTAGCATCATGAATTTTAAACAACTATGGTAATAATAACTATAAGCCATATCCTCCTAATAATGGTAAATCTTATGGTAATTCTTATAACAATAATAGGACTACCACCTCTGAACTTGAAACCATGTTAAAAGATTTTATCACTATACAAACTTTGTTCAATAAAACTGTTGAGGAAAAGCTTGGGAAAATTGATATTCTTGCGTCTAAAGTTGATAATCTTGTCCTTGATGTTGATCTTTTAAAATCTAAAGTTATGTCTACTGAAACCAAAGAGGTTAATCCGGTTGCTAAAATCAATGCCATCCAAATTCAAATTGACGAAAATGTTAGGATGATGGCTCAATTACGTGCTAGATGGGAAAGAGAGAGAGAAAACTAGAGAAAGAGGCTAATATTGTTAAAGTTTTTACTATTACTATGACGTGGGGCTACTCTTCGACTACCCCACGATGATGCTACCTGGGTCACGCCAAGACTGCGAAGGCCCAAGGAAGGCCCAATAGGGATAGCGTGTGGCCTAATTCTAGTCGGTTAGATCATACGACTCTTACCATATCTATAATCGCCATCGGCACCGTTCACCCGGGACCTAGCCTGTCATATAAAGGCTAGGAGGGTTGCTCGTCCAAGGGGACAGACATACGCACGCTCATAGCCGCCACCACAAACCCTAGCGAGATCGCCATCTCGCCATTGTAACCACAACTCGCCATCAATACCAGACGAGCAGGAAGTAGGGTGTTATCCTCCGGGATCCTGAACCTGGGTAAAACGCCTTGCTTGTCCGCCGTCGTGATCACCAACGTTCATCTATCTTCCCCTCAATCAACCCGGGGTGGACAACACTGGGATTTGCCGAGTTACACCCTCGTCAATTGGTGCCGTCTGTGGGAAGAACGAGCGCTGGAATCATGGTCGCACCGGCTCCATCAGCGAAGAAGATCGGCGTCTGCATCACCCAGGAGCCAATCTGTTTCGGCTCCTTCGAGTACACCTTCCACCCGCCGGCCAGGCGCTCGGTGTACGGCGATCTGCACATAGGTATGTGCATCACCTTCGGTATCATACATTGCTTCGTACAGTCGTGGAATATTCAGGTCCATGGTGACCGCACCACGCGTGGCATCGGCACTCGCATCGGCCACCATCGTGCTGCCCCCGTTGTCATCCGTCGTGGAGATCGCAACCACCGCGACTGCGAAGATCGCATCTTCGACTGATGAACCCGCATCTACGTCGACTACGTCAACCACCTC
This sequence comes from Poa annua, assembly GCA_026929855.1. NCBI lineage: Eukaryota > Viridiplantae > Streptophyta > Magnoliopsida > Poales > Poaceae > Poa > Poa annua. The sequence continues at coordinate 17,359,076 of CM049427.1, forward strand.
GGCGACTGCCACGCAGATCGAGTCTACTCCGACCATCTCGATCGCAATGCTGGCGAAACCAACATCTACATCAACTTTGACTGCGCCGACCACGTCTACACGAGCGGCCAGGGTCACGCTACCGTCACCAGCGCCGCACGCATCTCCATGGACTCACCAAGTCTTCCCGAGCCAATCGCACTCGCGTCGACGACTGCGAAGTCGCCCTTCATGTGCGCGGCAAAGATCGCAGAGTTCCAGGAAAGGAGACGCAACGACAACTGCGCTACCTATCACGTTGCAGCGATTTTCGATCCCGAGCAAGGCTCGGATGACGAAAGCAGCAACGGCAGCGTCCATACCCCTACCCAAGTCTACCCCGCGCAAGTCTTCATGGCTGGCACGGTGCCGCTAGATAACAACGACGAACCCGTGTATCCGCTAGAGGTGGTCATGCCCGACTAGGTGACACGACTCACCATCACGCGCGACATAGCAATCAGAGCTATGAAGCACGTTGACGACGACACGTTCCCCCCACCGGACGCGCCTCGGGAGGATCAGCTGGCAGTCCAGTACTTGCTACGCAAGGAAGGCGAACGACTTCGTGCGGAAAAAGCCGAGCTCCTTCGTGCAGAGACCTTTGATTGCGAATACCAAGTGGAACAAGCGAGTAAAGAGGGAAGGCAGTCTAAGTTTCCAATCCAGTCCGCTCATGAAACGGCTCTGCTGCAATGGATGGCAGAGGGTCCGTAGTACCCGAAGCACTGGAGTGATCCAGTAGCCGGGAAGGGGCCTAGAAGTGCCTACTACTACACCACACTACACTTGGCTCTACACATTTACAGAACCTCCTCCACGGAAGTCAACCATGGAGCACGGTGCCACAGAGCTCGCGTGCCCCTCATGACAGAAGCCGATCGAGACAGGGTCACCCGCAACCTCGACTCGTCCTTCGTAACTGAGGATAAAAACGGGATACCCGTCACCAAAACGGCCAACGCCGCTCTCATGGCAGTAGAAACATACCTGCGGCTCACGCAACCACCGGAGGGTGACGCGCGCGCCCTTCTCCACAAGCAGAAAATCATGTCCATGAGGGCAACTGAGGACGCCTTGGCAAACAAAGCGCCAAACGACCGGGCACGAGAGGAACGAGAACACCACGCCCACGAGCCTGCAACACTCGATGGCCCAGCAGCCACGCCACTACGACAGGCACAACCAGGCGAAGACCTCCGCAACGTCATCGTACAAAGAACGGTGTACCGCAACCGCACCCAGCGTACGACCAGCACGACGAACCTGGACGATCGAGCCGACCGCGACTTCGAGTCGTGTGGCCCCACGTGCTTCAGCTTCAACATCCGCGACACTCGCATGCCCAAAGGCTTCAAGTTTGCAGCCGGAACACCCAAGTACGATGGGAAACAAGACCCATGCCTTTGGCTCGAAGACTACCTCATCGCCTGCACCTATCAAGGCGGAACTTCGAGCACGGCGATGCAGTATGTCCAGCTCATGCTCACGGATTCAGCATGCGGGTGGCTTACTAGCCAGCCTAAAGACTCCTTCAGAACCTGGGAGGAATTCTAGGATACTTTCATCAAAAGTTTCCTTGGGACATATGCGAGGCCAGCAACCTACATCGAGTTGCAAGCCTGCAAGCAAGGACGAGACGAGTCGCTCCGATCATACATCCAACGGTGGACACTCCTCCGCAACACTATGGAAGCAGTCTTAGAAGATCGGGTGATGGATGCCTTCATGCACGGCGTCTCCCGCCGCGACCTCCGTGAGGAGTTTGGTAGGCTCCAGCCGAAAACCATGATCGAGCTCATGAAGATAGCCAACCAGTGGGCGGAAGGAGAGGACTACGTCCGCGACAACTCCCCGAAGAACGAAGAAGCCACGTTTCACCAACCTCGACTCGATCGAGCTAGTAGCGGCGGGATATCAAACCCCCCATGATGAAGCACGCGACAACAATCGCCAGTACGATCAAGGCCGCCAATACAATCGTAGCGGTGACCAAGGTCGCTAGTCCGACCAAGGACAGTACAACCGAAGCGGCAACAGCATCAACCGCAACGACGGAAGCCAAAAACACGAGTGGAGACGCGCAACCTTGCAAACACCACATGTTCCGCAATCCGGAAACGGGCATATGGGACGCCAATCACTTGTTGAAGGACTGCCGTAAAGCATGCAAGATCTATGAGGCCATGCAGCATATCATCACTCCTACACCGGCGCTGCAGCCAGCCACGCAGCTCGCCATCCCGGCAGCACCCATGAACAACACCCTAGCACATGGGGCGGGAGCCTTTCCCCAACAGCAGCAGAAGCCACAGCACGAAGCCCAGCCGACGGCACACGACGCGTACCCAGCCGCGCGTGGACAGCTCAACATGATACAAAAGGCCGCCCTTCAAACAGGGTCCAAAAGCTCATCACCCGCCAAGGTCTCCAAGCCACCACCTACCCACGCACAGTACCAAAACTAACTGAGAGGGTCAGAGACACTGATCACGTTCTCAAGGGCAGACCACCCGTCAGACGTACCTCGACCCGGGCACGCTGCCCTAGTAGTCGAAGCTCTAATCGGAGATTACAACCTGAAGAAGGTGTTCATGGATGGAGGCAGCGGCATTAACATCATATTCGCTAACACTCTCAGAAGGATGAATAAGTCGATAGAGAAGTTGCCAGAGTCTGAGACCACCTTCCCCGTCATAGTACCAGGGCAAGCAATCACGCCCATAGGAACGATCACACTCGACGTTATCCTCGGCACACCCGAGCACTTCAGAAGAGAGTCGATCGATTTCGAGGTTGTCGACGGGAAGTCTTAATACCATGCGATACTTGGGCGCCCAATGTTGGGGATATACCAACTAGGGGTATCTCCAACATGGATCAATCCGGCTAGTCCAGGGTGGCCCAAGGGTGGTAAGGCTGAAGCCTGCCGGGCGGCCCAGATAGCTGACGTTCAAGGAAGTAGGCGGATGGTCCAAGGAAGGCGGAAGGCCGAAGCCCTTCAAGCCACCCAGCCCAAGACACAAGGCGGCAACTAAGCCGTCTAGGTCTAGGACTCTGATTACTTGCCGGACAAGTACTTACCTTGTATCCTGGGGTCTGGCCGCCTATATAAGCCGGTCACCAGGAAGCCTTTAGGGCACGCTCAATACGCATCATACCCGTTGTAACCTGTTCACGGCTATTTGCCTCATAGTAAATTATAGTAGCACGTAGGATCTCGCCACCGCAGCGAGGTCTGAAGCTGGGTAAACTCGCCGTGTTCAATCCCGTCCTCGACGACACCAACCTTCTTTCCCACAACTCATACGTAGGCTAGACGACCCCCGTCTCCTATCAATTATGCCGATACTACGACAGTTGGCGCCCACCGTGGGGATTGAGGTTCTTGGCGTCACGTTCCAGGCGGGAACACTTGGCGGCGTGGTCAAGCAGATCGCCGTCGGCCGCGTCACAAGGTATGGCGGCCACAGCTACGTCAACTCAGATGAGTCCTGGCTCCCGGCGGACGACTACCTTATCAGGTGCGCAATCTTACAAATGTTCTTTTAAACTATTTAAAACATGGTCTATTTGCCAAATGGTTTTCATTCTTTTACCTGCCATCGTCTCCTTCAACGCCGACCACAACATCACCTTCGTCATGTCAACCGCGTCACGGTGTTTGCTTCGTCCGTGTGCACATCTACGACAACTTCATCAACTACTTCCCGGAGGTCGTGTTTGACCGTCAACACCTGTAACATCCCGACATTTTATAATGTTCAAAAATCACTAAAATTTAAAACTTTTGTTTCCGATTAAATAAAACATTAAATGCATAAGAAAACCAACTATGAAAGACTTCAAACATATTGAAAGAGTTTAATATTTCAAATATCTCAATGTATCATTATTTTCAAAAGTTGTTCAAGTAAACATTTTATTATCCCTTGTATTTCATTAACCTTAATATGTAATTTGACAAATATTTTACAAACTTTAAACCACTGTATTCTAATAAAATAGTTTACTTATAAGCAATTGATTTTCAACCACTTAGCCATATCTATTCATAAATTCAAGACTATTTAAAATGGTATTTTTGCCAAATGGTTTTCATTCATTTAACTAAATTCAAATTAAAGTTTTTGGAAATTATAAGTTTATAATTCATAACTTTAAAACTTCAAATATTTTATAATTAATGAATTATCCAAATAAACATTTCATTAGCATAAATAATTTTCATTTATCTTCAAAACATAAAATGATTTACATGAATATATGTTCTATATAAGAAATGAATTAAATCTAAAATATTTTTCAAAGTTGTTATGAAGTTTTCAAATAAATTATCTTAATATAAAATATAATGGTGCACAAATTGTTTTGAATTAAAAATGAATACTTTATATTTTCCCTTTTTCATTTTCTTATAGTTGTGTTATACTATTTAATAATACTAAAGCCAAAAATGAATTTAGTATTTGAAAATGAATTTAAATAACTTGAATTCAAACATAATTGAATGTGGGTATTTCATAGAATTTATTTTAGCCAAAAATAAAATTAATTAAACCCTAGTTTTAAATTTAACATAAAGTGTCAAATTTGTATTTAATGAATATTTCAAAATATTAATTTTCAAAAAATTCAAAATGTGCCCACAACTGGTTTAACACAAAGATATTATTTTTACAAATTTTTAGAATTTTATTTGACATCATTTGGACATTTAAATCAAAAGTTATGAATTAATTGGAAAAATCAGAAAAAGGAAAAATCGCTGACGTCAGCGATGACGTCAGCACGTCTTCAACCTCCCGCCGGAAAGCATGCCCGAAACTGCCGGCCGTAACTTCGCATCAACGCGGGCGTTTAAGGCCTGGATTCAACGCCCCTGCCTGCCCTATTTGTAGCCCCAACGCTCCTCTCTCTTTCCCCTCTTGTCCCTCTCCGAATCGTGCCCCGAGGCTGCCGTAGTTCATCGCCGGAGCCGCCCGGCCGCCGTCGCGTCTTTCCCTCGATTCCGTCACGGTAACCGGACCCCCTCGCCCCAGACCCCCTCCACCTGACTCGCCATGGCCGTGCGCATCCTCCTGACCCCTCCTCTGATTTCTGTGGCTACCAGAACGTCGAGGACAAACAGGAGCCGAAGCTCGCCGGCGTCCGTGCTTCTTCAATCGCTCGAGATCGCAACTCCGAGACGAACGGCACGAAACCGGCCTCGCCATTGCCTCCGGAACGTGGTGCCGAGCGTCTCCGTCGTCTCCCCGAAGCCGGGGGAGCCCCGCAGCGTCGCCGCGGTCCAAACCGAGCCGCCGGCGCCGTCTTCACCCCCAACTCCTATGAGTTCCGCCGCCCGTTTCTGGTCAACGCTCCAGGACCGTCCGATCTATCTTCAACGGTTAGGATTAGCACACTTAAAACGAATCGGTACGATTCTTTTCTGGCCGTTAGATCTTCATCTGACGATCGAGATCGTTTCACTTATCCACGTCAGCGACCCAGTCAGCAGCCACGTCAGGTCCAGTCAGCGCCCAGTCAGCGCACTTGTGGATATTAATTTCTTTTAATTAGATTAAATGATAGTTTTGCCGAAAAGCCCCTGCCACTTAGAATTATCATAACTTTTTAACCCTTGACCCAAATTGGACAAATTTTATATCAAATTGAAGCCCTCGACAAGTAGAATCTGCTGGAATTTTTAAATATCAAATTTGACCTAGTTTAAAATATTAAAATTTCAAATGGTGAATTTGAGTATTTTTGTAATAACTTTAAATCAGTAAATTCAAAAATTGCAAATAAAATTGTTTTAGACACTTTATAAAATGTGTAATATGTTGCATCTATTATAAAATAATTTTTTTGAGAATTATTTTGATGATTAAATTGTTGTAAGTTTATTTTGAATAGTTTGACTATTTTGGACATAACTATTAATAGAAATATTATTTTTGATTTAATCAAATTACTATGAACTTAATTAAATGCCCTCTTCCTATTAACCCCATTTATAAAATTTCGTTATAAATAATGTTTGAACAATTTAAAATGAATTTAAAGGTCAGAGACTTAATTTGATTTATTTTAGCACATTATAAGGTTTATTAATTTAAAACTTATTACTCTATACCAAAGGCATAACTAATTGTCCTTGTCCGAAGAAAGCTTAAATTCCTGTTTATTAATATATTTCATAACTTTAATAAGTAAGTTTTGTTAAAACCTTTTAAATAGTTTCTAGTTCCTTTACGAGGGTTTTTAAATGTATTTGGTTAATTAAGTGTTACTAAAAATGTGATTTAAAACATTATAACAATTTAAATAACTAAGTTATTATTAATACTACAAACTTTGAAGTTGGGAATTAAAAATGTATAGATATGAGAAAAGTAAGAAATTCTTGAATTTGAATTTGGTTAAGTTTAGTTCTAAACATAATCTTGGGTAAATGAAATTAAATGTTTACAGTTGTACTAAAGTGTTAAACCTTGCTTTTAAATTGGGATTAAGTCTTCTTGATATCCCTTTGTGTAAACTTTTGAAGACCATTTCATTAGAAAACTTGAAAACACCCATACCACCTTCTCGAGTTGAAAGTGTTCTTTGACTCCAGACCATCCCTTGGCAAAACCCTAAACCCAAACACATTAATTCTTTTTGTATATTGAATTAGGTGACACCTTTGACCAAACCCTTCCAAGAAGACTCGTTACGCTTGTATTTTTCAATATGTTTTGTGTTTGTTGAATTGCTTGTTTATTGGGTATCATTTTTACTATATAGTTTGAAACGGGGAGAACCATTGACTTCGACAAGAGTGTGAGAGAAACGACAACTTTCATAAGGCAAGTGACTTCATAAAAGACCTACTCTTTTCTATTGCATTACTAGTATTTTAAGTAGTATGCATGATAGGTTTTTGTGAAAATTGTAGTATGCTATGTAAACCTATTAGGTTACCCCCTTTAGAAATTCTAGTTAGACACCTATTATAATTTAGTGGAAGTACATGTTGCAATTTAAAAACCTCCATGTCTCCATTGTGTAGGTGTGTTTTCCACCTCCTCTGTTCATCCCTTCTTTGATGTTCATTGACGTACAGGGTTCGGACTTCAGAGATAATCTGGGACTGGGAGTTTTCTGTCACAGTTTAGGAACCTACTTCTGTTTGGTGTCCCTCAGTTGTATCAGGTGGTTGCTATATTAGCTCTTGTTTTTAAAGAAAAGCTGTTTTCTATCGCAGTTTAGGAACCTATTTCTGTTCGGCCTATTTTGTGAGTGCAAAATTCTGTTGAACACGAGAACGGCGCATCCAGCTCCGAGGAGGCGACGACAGGGAGGTCTCCGGTAGGATAGCACCTTGGCCTCGATGCGGAATTGCAGATGGTCTTTGCCCAGCGCAGGGCGTCCTACTCCTTGACCATGTCGAAGGTGGAAGCGGAGAGAAACTGAGAAAAAGGATGAGGACGGAGGCGGCGTGGAAGGCAAAGTAGGGCTGTAGGGGAAGGCGATCCTCCCTTTGCGGTCGCCGTCGAGTCGGGCCTCCCAAAGAGCCACTGCTTGAGCAGTAGCCGGTGCTTGCCGCTAGCGGTGATCTGGCCACAAGCGGGTGCCGCTGCTGCGGGAAGGCCATAAGCGCGACGGCGTCGAGGTCGACCATGGACTGGATGGCAGTGCATATGTCGCGTGGTGGACGGTAGTTCTGCTTCTACTCTATGTAAGCACACATTAATATATTGTGCTCTTAGGATCGTTTAGTTGATTCTGGGAGGAGCAAATGGAAAACAATTTGATTCAAGTACCATGTTTCTTATATGATGCATAGTTTGAACAAATTCAAAATAGGATGTTATGAGATTGAAGCAATCCACTATATCTATGTACTTTTCTCGCAAACTATGGCTTACAACTTTCTTTGGTTCCTGTAAGCACTTTAATTAATATTACATTTTTAGAAGTTCCTAATGTCTTTGGTGCCATATTTAATCTTGTTCATTAATAATTTTCCTTTTAACAAATTACATTTCATTAATACTGTAAAAAATTACATTTCATTAATAAATTAAGCTACGATTAGTATTTATTTTCTTTTAAACTGATTTACATGTCGAAACGGTCATAATTAACACAAACAATTTCTTTTTTTCGTTAAGTTCAAGTCTGACGAGAGTAAAAATTGAGGGCAATGAGAAACTAGCAGATCAGTAGTTGTCTCTATCGTCTTGCCTATTTCGTCATATTACTCATGCTTTGCATGGTGCGAGACATCACTTATAGCGCTCTCTTTTGCTTTCATGATGTAATACCGAAACTGATCCGGCAAACTCTTTGTACCGATTTGAATTGAAGATATAAATATAAGGCTGCACATTTTTTTAAAATATCCCCAATCCGGAAGAATTTTTTTCCTTCCCATCGCTAATTATACTCCTTCATGCTCTCTGTTAAAAATCAAACATGCTCCACTTTGTACAATAATTTTATTTTTTTTCTACACTGATGTATTCCCGTAGCAGCGCACGGGCAATTAGCTAGTTAATATTCTATATTAGAGATTAGGATGATTTTTTTTACTTAATTAGTAATTAGGGAGGAGGTAAGCTATGAGGGGAGACTCGGTTATGTGGTCAGTCCCGGTAATAACCCCCAGATCAATTGTTGTGTGGGTGGGATGATTTGGATCACCCCTCTACGTGTCTTCTTATATTAATGGTAATGCATATGTATTTATTGACGCAAGTAACGATCGCTTGAGTTAATACATGACTACTCCCTCCGTTTTTAAATATAAGATATTTTAAATTTTATTCACATTCACATGTATACAAATATATCTAGACATTGTATATAGGTGAGTATGCATGTAATATTTAAAACATCTTATGCTAAAAAATGAAGGGAGTTCTGAAGTTTTTATAATTGGCGTTTACGCATATTATTCAAATTAGATATAAGCGGCATTATGCATCTTGATGCAACAAAGTTTATTCAAGGAAACCGTGGTTCAGCGACGAGATGCAGGCCGGACTTGAGACGCACAGAGAGCCCATTCACCTCGCGCATGTCCAGTGACGTCCCGGCTGCCGGCGCCAAGTCGATATTGTACACCAAGTTTGCCAACGCCAGCTCCACGGTCAGCACGGCGAACCCAACACCGGGGCACCCCCGCCGCCCTGCGCCGAACGGTATCAGCTCGAAGTCCTGACCCTTATAGTCCACGGCGCTTTCGAGAAACCTCTCCGGGAAGAACTCCTCCGCGCGATCCCACGTCGCGGTGTCCCGGCCGATGGCCCAAGCGTTGATCACCACCCGTGTGCGCGCCGGGATGTGGTGGCCGAGTATCTCGCCGTCGTTGGGTGGCTCTCGGGGCACGAGGAGCGGGATCGGAGGGTGCAGCCGTAAGGTCTCCTTGACCACGGCCTTGAGATACCGGAGCTTGTCCAAGTGGTCCTCGGTGACGACCTGCTCGGCGACGCCGACGACCGCTCCGATCTCGTCGTTGAGCTTCCGCATGGTGTCTGGGTGCGTCACGAGCTCCGCAATGGCCCACTCCATGGCCGTGGTCGTGGTGTCCGTGCCCGCGGCGAACATGTCCTGCTCGCCGCCGCGTCAACGGTACGTAAGTAAAACAAATGGAAACATGTCAGCAATTTACTACTCTATTCTCGTTCGATCGGCACGTAATCGACGAGCAATGAAGGACACGTACGTACCAGGATTATAGCCTTGATTTCGATCGTGTCGAGCTGAATGCCAGCTTCTTCGTTGCTCTCGTTCACGGCCAACAACACTTCCAGGAAGTCCCTGTGATGATCGTCGGCTTCTTTTCCCGTCTGCCGACCGCCGACGTGTCGCCGACGGCGGTGGTCGTGGATCACCTTCTCGAGCACACCGTCGAGGGCCTCGAACGTGCGTCTGATCTTCCCCTCCCGTCCCCCTCACGGTATCCAACCACACCAGCCACGGCACGAGCTCCCCCACAGTCGGCGTGCCAAGCAGCTCCTCAAAGTCCGCGAACACCCTCCTCAGCTCACGCCACTTCTCGCTGTCGCCGTGCAACCCGCGCGGGAAACCACCGTGTTGGCGTACGATGAGAAGCTCACACAGGTCCACGACGGCGCCGCCCGTCCCCGCGGCGCGGACGTGCTCGATCAGCGCCTTGGCCTCCTCCTCCCGGATGCGGCGGAACGAGAGGATGCGGAGCGGGCTGAGGAGATGGTCAACGCACACGCGGCGCGCCTGTCTCCAGTACTCGCCGTAGGGTGCGAACGCCACGTCGCGGCCGTAGAGGAGCCGCTCGGCCATGACGCTCCGCGGCCGGCTCGCGAAGGCAACGTCGCGGGTCTTCATCACCTCCTCCGCAGCGGTAGCAGAGGACACGAGCACGGCTGGCACGCGGCCGAGCCGGAGCAGCATGACTGGGCCGTGCGCCACGGCCAGGGACCGGAGGGCACGATGCGGTAAGGAGCCAAGGAGATGGAGGTGGCCGAGGAGCGGGAGGCCGCGCAGCGACGGGGGTAGCTGCCTCCGTCGTCCATCGCTGCCCCTGCGTGGTGGAGTGGGCTTACGACGAAGGAGGTACAAGAGAGATACAGTGAGGGCAAGGAGGAGGAGCAGGAGGACAAGAGGTGAGATGAACGCCATGGTCGTCGGGACGAGCGTGCGTTGTGGCGCTATATATACCGGTGACGCGGGAGATTACGTGAACGATGTGATCACCTGACGCGGTAGAATCAAAAAAGGCTGCTTGTTGAAGAAGGCGAGGAAGGAGAAGAGAAGCACAAACAGGGTAAGGAGGACGAGGGGTGAATGCAAGGACGCGAATGGTGACATTGTCGGCGTAGCTGTAAGGGCAGGTGCACACAATGCACGCTCCTATGTTTATGTAGTACTACTTGAGGATGTGCCGTGTGCGTATGAGCGTGTCTTGCTTTCTCTGCCACATGGTATGCGTGTTTTTCACCTTCCTCTGAACTTACGTGATGAGTCTGTGTTCCAATGATACGCGCGCGCATTTCATTTGTCTTTGTCTACCCTAGCCATATCGCTTCCAAGTTCCAACTCCTCCATCCCTGTCATAATCTCCGTCCCAAATACTCCCTCATTCGATGCATACAAGGAAAGGAAGTCGACCATGTTTGAGTTTCGGATAGTGTTGAGCTTCCTCCACGAGATCAAACCTCCTGATCCCCCGGGCCCTCTGACACGTGTCCTTTCACATTCCATTTCTCTCAAAATCCCTTTTTTTCTACATTGCAAAAAATCTCGCTTTTGTTTTTTTGGTAATAAATAGCGATTTGCCACAATATAAAGGGAATGACTAGGACTCACTGAGTGAGAACTAAATTAGTTCTCACTTAGATGACATCATCCACTTGCATATGCAACTCATGTGTAACTCATGTTCATTTGAGAAATTTTAGTTTTAACTCAATTGTAATCTCAGCTGCAACTCATGTACAACCATATACAGCTCATATATATCTCACACGAATCACGATGCAAATCTAACGGGATTAGAGTGAGTGAGTTCTAACTTAATTCTCACCTGAGCGAGGAATAGCAAAAACGTAAAATAAAAGAAAAACTGACTTTGCTGGGGACCTAATCAGAGACCTTGTCGGAGATCTCGTATCAACAAAAATATGCTACTGTAACAATATCGACTTTGCCGGAGAGATCACTAGACATCGACGAAGAGATCGCTAGAAACGTGGTAGCAAAATCGTTCCGCCGTACATTCACACCCGTCCGCCCAGAACAGGCATGAGCCAAATTGCATCACCGCCGCTAGAGCAACACAATTGTGCCGTTGTTGCGTCGCTCGCCTAATCCTCGTCTCTCCAGCTTGATCCTGACCCTGACTGCTAGATCCGCGCCAGTTGCCCCGCCGTGAGCGCCCCATCGCCGCCCGAGATGCGCCGCCGTGAAACCCTCCCCGGCCCTCCGTCTTAGACGGTATGGCGCCGCCACCGCCGACCGTGCCGATAGTGAGGGGAGGCTGGAGATGTCGGGGAAGGGGCCTCCGCCTAGGCGGGGGCGACCATGAGGCGGTGGCTACTTGTTAGGGTTTGGTGGCACTTATGTGTTTCAACATCTATGTTGGCTAACCTTAATAATTGAATAATGAGATGGTTTGATTCATGATTGTTATCAGGGGAGTATTTTCCAAGTCACGAAGGTCATTTGGCCGATTGTTGTGACACTATGCATGGAATTCATCCGATGCGCTAGCTACGTCTTTACATGGTGTGGGAAATACTGGTGGGTTACTTTATCCATTGCAGTAACTTCTCTGTACAATTCCAGCGCTTCCTTCATGGCACTGCCTTCTGATAAAAGCTGCACTCTTTTTTTTGTCATAGGATGATCGGAGATAATATGTTCCCAAATATGATCCCGTAGAGAAGATCCTCCAGGCTTATCTGCTACCTCAGCGAAGGCAACAAGGGCCCATTGTGGGTGGAAACCAGCAGTCCCTAGTAGCAATATTCCGATATGATCCGCCTCTATCTCCATCCTACATACATATACGTGGGCAACATCATGAGAAAAGTCTCTAAATCTCTAATTAACTTGGATTGGAAACACCAGGAGCAAGGTGAAATAGTAATGCAAACCTGCGTGAGCTGATTCTGCTGAAAAACATCGGGAACCAGTTGCCGATATCCGCGCAGTGCCTTGCAATGACGTGCCCAACCTAGCAAAGAACAAGAGCAATGTCAGTCAGATTGAGTCTGCCTGAAAATTACACAGAGCTGGGCCATGCATCGATGAAAATAGACCTTGATCGCCTACCTCATGCGCAAGAAAAAAAGCAAGCTCCTCATCGGTCTTACAGAGGTCGAGAAATCCAACGGAGACCAAAATTTTGCCACTGGGCGCGACTAGTAGATCAGGGATGTCGTCTTTGGCAACGAACACCTCCCAGTTGTTGATCTCACGGAGATGACCGGTGTGTGGCCGTGGTGCCCACCGTGGCGTTCCCCATTTCTGGGTTATGCGGAGCATGGGGGCGTCGTCGCTGTGGTAGATGCCGAGGCCACGGTGGGCGGCGTGGATGATTCTCCGGGCGACGAGACGGACACGGATGCTTCTGGGATCGCTTGGGTCTAGGATGACGAACTTGGACGCCTGCGTAGCGAAAGCAGAGTCACCATGATCGCGCTCTTCCTGATGAGAGCAAATGACTAAGTGGGAGCGGTTGGTGCAGGGCACGGTCTGCCGGTCGTAGCGGCAGCACGCTGCCAACGCCGTGGCGCTCAAGGCGATTGCCGTGGCCGCAGCGACCTTCCGGGGATCGTGGTACCACCGCAGGACGAAGCTCCGCGGTTGGTGCACCGACGGCGACACCGTCGACGATGGACGGACAGCAGGCCTGACGAGGGAGAGAGGACTGAATCGTCGGACAGAAGAACACGGGGAGGTTGGTTGGTAGTGGTCGCGGCGGAGGATCTGGGCGAGGAGGGAGCGCGAGCCCCTCAATCGGTTCATGATCGATTTTGCAGCCCTTATTGCCCTCTTTCGACTATGTCGTTCGCGAGCAGGATCAATCGAGTATATAGGCTCGTGTTTTATGAGCGGATCGGTTACGAGACCGAGTTCTCTTCTATTCGTCCAGCGGCCAGAAGGTGTTCCCGTATCGGAGTCCGTCTGCTCCCCGGTATCGAGCTAGTTTTTTTTTTTTTTGAAATTCGGTATCGAGCTTGCTAGCTTCGTGCACGTGCAGGCAAACGTAGATGTGCATCTGTCGTGGATCCGGATTTTTAGAGGATGTTATGGCGCCCTGATCTTATCAGGAAAGCATCACGATTGGTGCGGTTATTCTGCAAAAAAACATCTTACTTTCTAAGAAATTATATTTAGAGGTCCCTCGTTTATTTCACCAGATTCGTCTCCTTTTTACTTCTAATTTAGATTCTTTTGAATCGTATCCTTTTAAATAGTTTTTGGATTATTTTGATTTAGAATTTGAATCCAAAGAAATCTGATTCAGATCTATTTCATTATGGATTCGAATCCAAACACCACCGATTTAGATATGTTCAGAAAATGTGTGGTTTCTTTTGCTAACACAAACAAATCAGAAAGATCCATTAAATTCAAATTTGTATCTGAATGTTTCCAGTGTGAATTCATATCCAAAGAAATCTGATTCAGATCTATTCATTAAGAATTCGAATCCAAACACCACCGATTTAGATCTGTTCAGAAAATGTGTGGTTTCTTTTGCTAACACAAACAAATTACAAAGATCCATTGAATTCAAATTCGTATCTGAATAATTCCATTACAAAGATCAAACGCAGATCAGTTCAAAAACATTGTGGATATTTCTCCAGACGAAAGAGATCCATTTAATCTAGCACAAAAGATCCTCAAACAAAAAGATCCAGTAAAAGGATCCAAAGAAACATGAAAATAGAAGGGGAAAGAAGGCAAAAAACGCCGGCGGCGAAGGAGGGCACAGGCGAAGGCGCCGCCGTCGCGAGCGAGGGCGCCACCCGCGTCGGAGCGGGCGGAGTTCTTTCAATAGGGTGCCGCCTCGAATTTGGGGGGGGGGGAGGATAGGGTTAGGGTTTGCACTGGACGGTTTGGGGGTTATATACACATCTCCCTGGCGGGAGGGCTTATTTGCATAACTTGAAAATCACGGGGTTGTTTGTGCAAAATGGTCACGTGTGAATCTTATAGCAGCTCCGGACGGGGCAGATAGGGTGCGGGCGCCCTAAAGTCTGATGATACCATTACTCCATCTGTCGTATCATGCAAAGTCAGACCTGGTTAAGTTTATGAAGAACACTAACCAAATTGGTAAATGCCAACAAATTAGGTACTGGAAGTACTAATGGATATTGGATGATGCGTGGATTGGAGTTTCCACACGCTCGGCGGCAAGAGTTACAATACCGCTCGCCGGCAAGTATTAATGGTCTCGGGCTAGACACACACTTTTACTTCGTCGATCTGGGGGGGGGGGGGGGGGAGCCGAGGTTGGTACCCAGAACCAGGCGACGTTGACAGTGCTCCTGGATCAGCTGCTAGGGGTCGCCACAAAGATCACTTTGGAGATCCTGGGGGAGGAACTAGCGTGGATCTCTCCTGACCACCTGTGGCAGATTCAGGAAATCGCTCCCTCTGAGTTCTCTATGGTGTTCTCATCGGCAGAGAGTTTGAGGCTCAGGTGCACCCTTGACGGGTCTTTCTACACCCTGAGCCCACTGAGACTGCGGCGCCCACGTCCGCTCAGGCCCCTCTGGCCCCGGTGTAGGCATCTTCGCCTGCACCCCGCCCTGCTCCAGCTGGGCCGGTTCGCTCTCAGAGTGCGCCGACTAAGCTGACTCCCGTCGACCGCCCGCGCACCTCCCGCCCAGACCCCCCAGCTCTCGTGACACCTCCTCTTTTCAGTACGGCACCAACTTTGGCTTGCCAGGGTTGGACGTCTCGCCCCTTGGCCTTATTCCTACTGAGACTGAGTAGGACTGTGGGAGTGTGGGGCCGGAGGTGGCGCCGCCTTCGTCGCCACGCTCAGCTGGCGCCCTCTGCTACATCCTCTCGCCAGGGTCGACCCCCACCTCGCCGGTGATGTCGCCGCCTTTGTCCCCGGGTACGAACCGGGTTCTGGTGTGCTGCCCACGGTCTTCCCCGACACTCCTGTGGGGGGTGATACGTCCAAAACGTATCTATTTTCCCGAACACTTTTGCTATTTTTTTACCTTGAATTTGTGTGTTTTGGATGCAACTAACACGGACTAACGCTGTTTTCAGCAGAATTACCCTGGTGTCTCCTTTTTCGTGTAGAAATATCTACTTTGGAGAAAAAGCCCGAAAGACATCCAGGAATAATTTTCCATCCGGGAGGGACCCAGAACCACGAAGACCAAACGGAGGGAAGCGACGAGGCCACGTCACTACCTCCTGGCGCGGCAGGATCCTGGCCGTGCGAGGGAGTGGTGACACCACCTCAGTCGCCTCCTCGCGACCCCCTCGCGGCTATAAGACCCTCCTGACCTAAAAACGCTTGGGGGATATCTACTTTTCCAGAGAACACCACCGTATGCCGCCGCCACCGTGAACCCTAGTTTGGGGATCAGAAGTCTCTATTCCGGCACCCTGCTGGGACAGGGAATCGAAGGGGATCATCGCCATCGTAATCGCCAACGCCTCTCCATCAACCATCCATGTTTCCCCCATCCATGTGTGAGTAATCCACCACTGTAGTCTTGAGGGGATGGTAGGGATTGGATGAGATCATTTATGTAATAGCTGTAAGATTGTTAGGGCATGGTGCCTAGTATCCGTTATCGGTATTTTACGTCATTGTTGCAACTTGTTATGCTTAATGCTTTACACTAGGACCCGAGTGCCATGATTTCAGATCTGAACTTATTATTTTATCATGATAATAATTATTGTTTTGGATCATATCTATGAGTTGTATACACATATTATTGTCCGGAACCGATGGCCCCAAAGTGACAACAATTGGGATAACCGGAGGGAATGGCTATGATGTGAGGATCAGATGTGTTCACGGAATGTTAATGCTTTGCTCCGGTACTTTATTAAAAAGAGTACCTTAATTGCCAGTAGTTTCCCTTGAGGCCCCGCAGCAAACGGGCTGGCAGGACAAAAGATGTTGTGCAAGTTTCTCATTGCGAGCACACACAACTAAATTGGAATACATGCTTATGATTAGTTAATACTTGAATGCTTTATATTTTTTATCTGCAAATTCCTATGTTATGTTATTACATGAATTATCTTAATGTTAAGTTGTGGCAAAGTATCTTGATTGTTTGTGTGCATGCTCTACGTCAACTTAGCACCAGCAATCTTCTGGTGCCGTTGATACCTCGGGGGAATTATTAATCTCCTACTGGTCCGATAACCTTCGTTTCATACTGAGGGAAAATTGCTGCTGCAGTACTTCACACCTTCCTCTTGGGGTCTCCCAACAACACACCCATCGTGTGCATCAAGCAATTTTCTGGCGCCGTTGCCGGGGAGTTGAAGATTCACTGCGAGGGGAGTTTTCGAACTTCCGATCATTTTATTTTGTTATTGTCTTGCTTAGTTTATTTTTATTACTGTCTTGTTTGCTTAATATCAAAAAATACAAAAAAATTAGTTACTTGCATTACTTTTCTTATTTCAGTTTGCACTTTTATTTTCAGTTTGTTGCTTTGTTTATTTCGGTTTGCAATTATTTTTTTGAATTTTGTTATTTTGGTTTGTTTATTAAATTGCTAAAATGAGTTCCGCTGAAAATACTAAGTTGTGTGACTTTACAAGCACCAACAATAATGATTTTATATGCACACCTATTGCTCCACCTGCATCTAAAGCTGAGTTCTTTGAAATTAAACATGCTTTATTGAACCTTGTTATGAGAGAGCAATTCTCTGGTGTTCGTTCTGATGAGGCTGCTGCCCATCTAAATAAATTTGTTGAATTATATGTGAAATGCAAATATATAAAGACATAGATGGTGATATCATAAAACTGAAAGTATTTCCTTTCTCCTTGAGAGGAAGAGCTAAGAAATGGTTGCTTTCATTGCCTAGGAATAGTATTGATTCTTGGATAAAGTGCAAAGATGCTTTTATAGGAAAATACTATCCTCCTGCTAAGATTATTTCTCTAAGAAGTAGCATCATGAATTTTAAACAACTTGATAATGAACATGTTGCTCAAGCTTGAGAAACAATGAAATCTATGATAAAGAATTGCCCAATCCATGAACTGACTGCTTGGATGATCATCCAAACCTTTTATGCAGGACTGGATTTTTTTTCAAGAAACCTATTGGATTCAGCTGCTGGAGGTACCTTTATGTCCATTAGTTTGGGGGCTGCAACAAAAATCTTGGATGATATGATGGTGAATTATTCCGAATGGCATACGGAGAGGACACCTCAAGGTAAGAAGGTAAATTCTGTCGAACAAACCTCCTCTTTGAGTGAAAAGATTGATATTATTATGTCTATGCTTGCAAGTGGTAAATCCCATGTTGATCCAAATAATGTTCCCTTAGTTTCTTTAGTTGCACAAGAATAGCTTGTTGATGTGAATTTCATTAAAAACAACAATTTTAACAACAATGCCTATAGGAACAACTATGGTAATAATAACTATAAGCCATATCCTCCTAATAATGGTAAATCTTATGGTAATTCTTATAACAATAATAGGACTACCACCTCTGAACTTGAAACCATGTTAAAAGATTTTATCACTACACAAACTTTGTTCAATAAAACTGTTGAGGAAAAGCTTGGGAAAATTGATATTCTTGCGTCTAAAGTTGATAATCTTGTCCTTGATGTTGATCTTTTAAAATCCAAAGTTATGTCTACTGAAACCAAAGAGGTTAATCCGGTTGCTAAAATCAATGCCATCCAAATTCAAATTGACGAAAATGTTAGGATGATGGCTCAATTACGTGCTAGATGGGAAAGAGAGAGAAAACTAGAGAAAGAGGCTAATATTGTTAAAGTTTTTACTATTACTATGACGTGGGGCTACTCTTCGACTACCCCACGATGATGCTACCTGGGTCACGCCAAGACTGCGAAGGCCCAAGGAAGGCTCAATAGGGATAGCGTGTGGCCTAATTCTAGTCGGTTAGATCATACGACTCTTACCATATCTATAATCGCCATCGGCACCGTTCACCCGGGACCTAGCCTGTCATATAAAGGCTAGGAGGGTTGCTCGTCCAAGGGGACAGACATACGCACGCTCATAGCCGCCACCACAAACCCTAGCGAGATCGCCATCTCGCCATTGTAACCACAACTCGCCATCAATACCAGACAAGCAGGAAGTAGGGTGTTATCCTCCGGGATCCTGAACCTGGGTAAAACGCCTTGCTTGTCCGCCGTCGTGATCACCAACGTTCATCTTGAAGGGGATCGTGTGCAGAAAACAATAATTTTCCTAGCAACGATATCCTTAAACTAGCCAAGATCTATTCTATGCAGATATAGTAGTACGAACGGAGATCGGAATACGTACCCTTGTAGACCGAAAGCGGGATTACGTTCCCGCACAAACGTTGTCGACGCAGACCGACGAAGCCGACCTCAAGGTCGTGTAGAGGAAGCAGGCCTCCGAGTACCGCTAGCGCAACACCTCGCAGGGAGTCGCACACGTACGGTGGAGACGACGCCTCCGAAGCTCCAGTCCAGGACGAGCAGCGGAAGACTTGGACCGGAACACCAGCAGCGCGGCAGCGGGCTATGGTGGAGGAGATCCCCGACTCCTCTTGCTCGGCGCGGCTCCGACTTGGGAACCACGAGATCGAGAGAGAAATCAGAAATTAATTGGTGAATTAAAAGGCTGGGGGTGCCCCTTCTTATATAGGCTCCCAAGGGGAGCCAACCTTGCCAGCCAGGCAATGTGGGACTATCCCCACATAGCCTGGTTCGGCTAGGGAGTGCGCCGGCCCCCTGGTGGGCCCCTTGTGGCCCACCTAGGCCGGCCCTCCAGGCCCCCACCGAATTCCCCTAGGGAATTTTCCCCTCTTGGGCCTTCTTTCGTCCGGAAGGCCCATTTAGGGAAATCTGCCTTAATAAATTCGAAAATAAATATATAAAATCATATTTGCATATTAATAACACTAATTAATATCAAACATAATATATATAATATTTCCTAGCTCCGAAAACTCTTTCGGCGCTGCCCGATCTCCATCGGACCTCTCCCGGGACGCTCCCGGTGATCTCCTTCCTTTCCGGTTGTCTTGTCGAAACCCCTTAAGTGTGTTACCCTAGCGGTTCGATATAATATCAGGTATGATCAAGACTCCTCAATGATCAACGACTAATCCGTAGGCCTGGACCCCATGAATTAATCCCTGAGATATAACGAATGACTTTCATCTATCAAACCTGAACGTGAAGTCTTAGACCTTTTGCCATAGCGACACTTAGCACGTCCGAGTGTCGTTCCATAGATATCTCCATACCTAATCCCGACCTCGTTACCGACGACGCTATCTTCTACTCGTTCATGATCTCATGTCTCCGTGACCTAGTCACATGCTTGCAAGCTCATTAGACATGATCTCACCGAGTGGGCCCGAGAGTATCTATCCTGCTACGCGGACTGGCAAATCCCGCTCTTGACCCCTCGTCTCAATACTCCTTTCTAATACCCAAAAGTATCACCGTTATTGTCATACTAAATAAGATACGACGTTTGGTGCAATCAAAGTATCTTCCGGGAATATCAATAAGAGTTGATCTCACGGTCAAAGGCGTAACGACTACGTTCTCCAAATCTGGGTATGTCCATCACATCACTCTACAGCGATATGACTCTCATTGCCGACCGGCACCATGCCCCATGACCGGGAAACCCCGATCATCAATCGCGCAACGAAACTAGTCTTAGTAGAGGCTACTAGGGACCTGGTTGTTTGCGTATCACACCCGCATTAATGTTTCCGCTTAATACGGTTCTAGCATGACACAAAACCCTATCATGAACAAACGAGATATGATAAAGAATACACTTTATTAATTGCCTCTAGGGCATATCTCCTTCAGTCTCCCACTTGCACTAGAGTACAACTTAATCTAGATTTCAACTTGGTAAAAGCCTAACACCCATAGCTAACTGGTGCTGTTCATGCTTATCAAGCGGGAGAGGCTTCGTCAGCGGATCTGCCACATTCAGATCCGTATGCACTTTGCAAATCTTCACATCGCCTCCTTGTACGTACTGACGTATCACGTGGAAGCGTCGGAGAATGTGTTTGGCGGTGGAGTGAGACCTTGGCTCCTTGGCGTTCGCAATGGCACCCGTATTGTCGCAGAAGAGGACCACGGGGTCTTGCACGCTTGGGAACACTCCAAGTTCGATGACGAACTTCCTTAGCCACACAGCTTCATTCGCGGCCTCGCAGGCAGCAATGTACTCCGACTCCATTGTAGATTGTGTGACTATGGGTTGCTTCCCACTTCTCCAGCACACAGCGCCTCCATTCACCTTGAACACGTAACCTGTCTGTGACTTACAGTCATCGGTGTCTGAGCAGAAACTTGCATCTACGTAACCCGTTACGCCAAGTTCCTCATCGCAGCCACCATACACAAGGAACATTTCCTTTGTCTTATTGAGATACTTAAGAATGCTCTTAACAACTAACCAATGCGGCATTCCAGGATTACTCTGGAACCGGCTTGTCAAACTTAGAGCTAATGCCACATCCGGTCTAGTACTCAACATTGCATACATGATCGATCCTATGGCTGAAGCATAAGGATGTTTCGTCATTTCGGCCTTACCCAGTTCCGTCACCGGACACTGCGCCTTACGCAATATCTTATTCTTGATAACCGGCAGAGAACCCTTCTTTGCCTTCTCCATAGGAAAACGCTTCAATATTTTATCAAGATAAGTACTCTGACTTAGTGCTAATAGGCGTCTTGATCTATCACGATAGATTTTTATGCCTAAAACATACGTAGCTTCTCCTAAGTCCTTCATGGAAAACTTACTGTTTAAATATTCCTTCACGCTATTCAGAAGTTCCACATCATTCCCTATTAGCAATATGTCGTCAACATACAGTGCTAAGAACACAACCGAGCTCCCACTCATTTTCTTGTAAATACAGGTCTCTTCCACATTCTGGATAAATCCAAAACCTTTGATTACCTCATCAAAGCGAAGATTCCAGCTCCGAGATGCCTGCTTCAATCCATAGATGGACCGCTGAAGCTTGCACACCTTGTTAGCACTTCCTGGATCGACAAAACCTTCCGGCTGTACCATGTACAACTCTTCCTCAATGTTTCCATTCAGGAAGGCCGTTTTGACGTCCATCTGCCAGATTTCATAATCATAGTAGGCAGCTACCGCTAACAAAATCCGAATAGACTTAAGCATCGCTACCGGTGAAAAAGTTTCATCGTAGTCAATTCCATGAACTTGTCGGAAACCCTTTGCGACAAGCCGAGCTTTATAGACGGTCACATTACCATCAGCATCAGTCTTCTTCTTAAAGATCCACTTATTCTCGACGGCCTTGCACCCTTCGGGAATATCCACCAAAGTCCACACTTGGTTATCATACATGGATCCTATTTCGGATTTCATGGCTTCAAGACATTTCTCGGACTCTAGACTCTCCATCGCCTCCTTGTAGTTCGTAGGTTCGTCTTGCTCGACTAGCATGACGGTGCAAACCATGTTGCCATACCATTCTGGTGGGATCCGAGATCTACCAGACCTACGAGGTAGAACATCTTCCTCGACAGTTTCTCCCACTCCTTCCACGGAGGACGTTTCCGGAATTGCTTCCGTTGCGCCACTCGGAATCTCGAGTTCAGGATCAACGATTTCATCGAGGTCTACCTTCCTCCCACTTACTCCTTTCGCGAGAAACTCCTTCTCTAGAAAGGCACCGGTCTTCGCGACAAAAGTTTTGCCCTCAGCTTGGTTGTAGAAGGTGTACCCAACGGTTTCCCGCGGATATCCTACAAAGACGACTTTCTCCGACTTCGGTTCGAGTTTGTCGGGCTGCAGTTTCTTAACGTACGCCTCACAACCCCAAACCTTCAGAAACGATAACTTAGGCTTTTGGCCAGACCCTAATTCATACGGCGTCATTTCAACGGACTTGGACGGAGCCCTATTTAAAATGAATGCGGCTGTTTCTAACGCATAACCCCAGAAAGACACTGGCAGATCGGTAAGAGACATCATAGATCGGACACTATCCAGTAGAGTACGATTACGTCGCTCGGACACACCGTTTCGCTGCGGAGTTCCGGCGGGTGTAA
Source organism: Poa annua (assembly GCA_026929855.1). Lineage (NCBI taxonomy): Eukaryota > Viridiplantae > Streptophyta > Magnoliopsida > Poales > Poaceae > Poa > Poa annua. Next base: position 17,381,881 of record CM049427.1, read on the forward strand.
GTTGGGGCACTATGCCACAACTCTTCAGATGTGTGCCAAACTCAAAACTCAAGTACTCTCCACCGCGATCGGACCGGAGATGCTTGATTTTCCTATTAAGCTGATTCTCAACTTCACTCTGGAATTCTTTGAACTTTTCAAACGTTTCAGACTTGTGTTTCATCAAATAGATATAACCGTATCTACTCAAGTCATCAGTGAAGGTGACGAAGTAACGATAACCATTGCGTGTCGAAACGCTCATTGGTCCACATACATCTGTATGTATGATCCCCAACAAATCCGACGCCCGTTCAACGAAACCTTTGAACGGTGTCCTGGTCATTTTGCCCATGAGGCATGGTTCGCATGTATCGAGGGATCCGAAATCCAACGAGTCCAAGAGTCCATCGGAGTGGAGTCGCTTCATGCGCTTTATACCAATATGACCAAGACGACAATGCCACAAAAACATGGTGGTATCGTCACTACACTTAATTCGTTTGGCTTCTATGTTATGGATGTGAGTACTACGATCGAGATTCAACAAGAATAAACCATTACTCTCGGGAGCATCAACATAAAAGATATCATTCATATAAACAGCACAATTGCTTGACAATGATTTAAATGAATAACCGTCTTGTAACAGGGAAGACCCACTTATAATATTTACACTCAAGGATGGCACAAAATAACATTTATTTAAAACCAAAACTAATCCCGATGGTAGATGCAGAGGGAGCGTGCCGACAGCCACCACGTCGACTCTCGATCCGTTGCCGACGCGCATCGTCACCTCATCCTTCGCCAGCCGCCTTCTATTCCGTAACTCCTCCTGAGAGTTACATATATGAGCAACAGAACCAGTATCAAATACCCACGTATTGCTCCGGGCGGATGTAAGGTACACATATATAACATGTATATCAAATATACCTTGCTCTTTGTCGACCGTCTTGCCAGACTTCCTATCCTCCAGATACTTGGGGCAGTTGCGCTCAGGTGATCCGATGGTCACCACCATCTTCTGCAGCTTGATTTCTAATTCGGCCACTTCGAGCATCTTCAGGATTTCCGACAGGGGTTTTGACGTCCCTTTCATGCCGTAGTCCACTATGGCGTTCTTATAGCTAGGGGGCAGAGAAATCAGCGCCCTATCAATAACCAACTCCTCTGGGATCACACTTCCCAGATCACTCAGAAGTCGAGCGCAGCCAAACAACTTGGCCAAGTGCTCACTGATATTGCCGTGCTCTTCCATCTGGGCTGAGAAGAGAAGCACAGTTGCCTCGTACGTCTCAGCCTTGACTTGTCGTGCAAAAACAACCATGAGTTCAGTGATTATTTCATAAGCACCCTTATTCATGAAACGGTTTTGCAGGTCAGCCTCCATGGCAAAGAGCATGCCACTCTGGACATAAGAAGAAATCTCCGCCTTTACCCCATGGACAATCCTTTCGATTTCCGGGGCGGTGCTAGGAAGATCACCTAAGGGGGTATCAAGGATGTAGGCCACCTTGTGGGTTTCAAGGATGGACTTCAGATCGCGGAACCAGGACACGAAGTTAGACCCATCGGTCTTAAGCTTCTCTTTCTCAATGAACAGGTTAAGGTTAAAGGAGGGGTGAGACATCTACAATGGAATTTGCAACAACATAAGACTTTGTTCATAATAATTTTGAGTTATAGTATTTTAGAAAATAACTAACATAACTCCCACTCAAACGAACATCCCTCCTGGTCGTTTAAGCGATTACACGACCCCCATCCATTGCACCACCCCTCATCATCAAAGCCGGCGGCACAACTTCAGGAGTAGACAAACTCGTCCATCACACCAATTTTTGTGACTCGTGCTCGACCTTTCGGTCTTCCTGTTCCGAGGCCATACCTCTGAGTATGCTAGGCTCGCCACCAAAGACCTCCACGCTGACGCTTGTGCAACATGGCTTACACCCACCGTATGCGAACGAAGATATGTCTGACACCCGATCATCACGGCCTGCCTCATAACGTAGAACTTTATTGGTGGTGCGCGTTGGAGGGAGAACACTAGTGATTTTGAAGGGATCATCTTATTCAGCTACCGCCGTGTAACACACAATCACACAAAAATAAGATGCACACAAAACATCAAATGTAATGCAATGTGATATAGTCCATCACGCCATGGTCTTCTTGGCGCCCGTAGTTTATAAACAATTTAATAAACCTACCTTGACCATATCACATAGCCCCTGCAAAATAAAGTTAGACGCTTCTACTTTATCTTTTGCATATTTTACGTGGCTTGGGCCTTTCGTAAATAGAACCGCTTCATACCTACGAATCTTATGACCACAACAACGATCCAATAATTGCATGTTTAAGCATCCCTTTCGGGCCCTCCATTGAAAATGCGAAGACCAACTAAAGAGAGAGAAACTGTCACCCGCCAGCCACAGATACGGTACAAGCCGTATGTCAGTAGTGGAACCAGTCTCGCGTAAGCGTACGCGTAAAGTCGGTCTGGGCCGCTTCATCAACTCAATGCCGCTGGAATACACAAGTGCACGCTAGAGGGTAGCAAATAACAGGAACGGTGCCCCCGTGCAGAGCACGGGTTCTAACAGCGTACAGCTATATCTACGATAGATCGGCTCTGATACCACTGAAGGGGATCGTGTGCAGAAAACAATAATTTTTCTAGCAACGATATCCTTAAACTAGCCAAGATCTATTCTATGCAGATATAGTAGTACGAACGGAGATCGGAATACGTACCCTTGTAGACCGAAAGCGGGGATTACGTTCCCGCACAAACGTTGTCGATGCAGACCGACGAAGCCGACCTCAAGGTCGTGTAGAGGAAGCAGGCCTCCGAGTACCGCTAGCGCAGCACCTCGCAGGGAGTCGCACACGTACGGTGGAGACGACGCCTCCGAAGCTCCAGTCCAGGACGAGCAGCGGAAGACTTGGACCGGAACACCAGCAGCGCGGCAGCGGTTTATGGTGGAGGAGATCCCCGACTCCTCTTGCTCGGCGCGGCTCCGACTTGGGAACCACGAGATCGAGAGAGAAATCAGGAATTAATTGGTGAATTAAAAGGCTGGGGGTGCCCCTTCTTATATAGGCTCCCAAGGGGAGCCAACCTTGCCAGCCAGGCAATGTGGGACTGTCCCCACATAGCCTGGTTCGGCTAGGGAGTGCGCCGGCCCCCTGGTGGGCCCCTTGTGGCCCACCTAGGCCGGCCCTCCAGGCCCCCACCGAATTCCCCTAGGGAATTTTTCCCTCTTGGGCCTTCTTTCGTCCGGAAGGCCCATTTAGGGAAATCTGCCTTAATAAATTCGAAAATAAATATATAAAATCATATTTGCATATTAATAACACTAATTAATATCAAACATAATATATATAATATTTCCTAGCTCCGAAAACTCTTTCGGCGCTGCCTGATCTCCATCGGACCTCTCCCAGGACGCTCCCGGTGATCTCCTTCCTTTCCGGTTGTCTTGTCGAAACCCCTTGAGTGTGTTACCCTAGCGGTTCGATATAATATCAGGTATGATCAAGACTCCTCAATGATCAACGACTAATCCGTAGGCCTGGACTCCATGAATTAATCCCTGAGATATAACGAATGACTTTCATCTATCAAACCTGAACGTGAAGTCTTAGACCTTTTGCCATGGCGACACTTAGCACGTCCAAGTGTCGTTCCATAGATATCTCCATACCTAATCCCGACCTCGTTACCGACGACGCTATCTTCTAATCGTTCATGGTCTCATGTCTCCGTGACCTAGTCACATGCTTGCAAGCTCATTAGACATGATCTCACCGAGTGGGCCCGAGAGTATCTATCCTGCTACGTGGACTGGCAAACCCCGCTCTTGACCCCTCGTCTCAATACTCCTTTCCAATACCCAAAAGTATCACCGTTATTTTCATACTAAATAAGATACGACGTTTGGTGCAATCAAAGTATCTTCCGGGAATATCAATAAGAGTTGATCTCACGGTCAAAGGCGTAACGACTACGTTCTCCAAATCTGGGTATGTCCATCACATCACTCTCCAGCGATATGACTCTCATTGCCGACCGGCACCATGCCCCATGACCGGGAAACCTCGATCATCAATCGCGCAACGAAACTAGTCTTAGTAGAGGCTACTAGGGACCTGGTTGTTTGCGTATCACACCCGCATTAATGTTTCCGCTTAATACGGTTCTAGCATGACACAAAACCCTATCATGAACAAACGAGATATGATAAAGAATACACTTTATTAATTGCCTCTAGGGCATATCTCCTTCACATCTATCTTCCCCTCAATCAACCCGGGGTGAACAACCCTGGGATTTGCCGAGTTACACCCTCGTCAATTGGTGCCGTCTGTGGGAAGAACGAGCGCTGGAATCATGGTCGCACCGGCTCCATCAGCGAAGAAGATCGGCGTCTGCATCACCCAGGAGCCAATCTGTTTCGGCTCCTTCGAGTACACCTTCCACCCGCCGGCCAGGCGCTCGGTGTACGGCGATCTGCACATAGGTATGTGCATCACCTTCGGTACCATACATTGCTTCGTACAGTCGTGGAATATTCAGGTCCATGGTGACCGCACCACGCGTGGCATCGGCACTCGCATCGGCCACCATCGTGCTGCCCCCGTTGTCATCTGTCGTGGAGATCGCAACCACCGCGACTGCGAAGATCGCATCTTCGACTGATGAACCCGCATCTACGTCGACTACGTCAACCACCTCAGCGACTGCCACGCAGATCGAGTCTACTCCGACCATCTCGATCGCAATGCTGGCGAAACCAACATCTACATCAACTTTGACTGTGTCGACCACGTCTACACGAGCGGCCAGGGTCACGCTACCGTCACCAGCGCCGCACGCATCTCCATGGACTCACCAAGTCTTCCCGAGCCAATCGCACTCGCGTCGACGACTGCGAAGTCGCCCTTCATGTGCGCGGCAAAGATCGCAGAGTTCCAGGAAAGGAGACGCAACGACAACTGCGCTACCTATCACGTTGCAGCGATTTTCGATCCCGAGCAAGGCTCGGATGACGAAAGCAGCAACGGCAGCGTCCATACCCCTACCCAAGTCTACCCCGCGCAAGTCTTCATGGCTGGCACGGTGCCGCCAGATAACAACGACGAACCCGTGTATCCGCTAGAGGTGGTCATGCCCGACTAGGTGACACGACTCACCATCACGCGCGACATAGCAATCAGAGCTATGAAGCACGTTGACGACGACACGTTCCCCCCACCGGACGCGCCTCGGGAGGATCAGCTAGCAGTCCAGTACTTGCTACGCAAGGAAGGCGAACGACTTCGTGCGGAAAAAGCCGAGCTCCTTCGTGCAGAGACCTTTGATTGCGAATACCAAGTGGAACAAGAGAGTAAAGAGGGAAGGCAGTCTAAGTTTCCAATCCAGTCCGCTCATGAAACGGCTCTGCTGCAATGGATGGCAGAGGGTCCGTAGTACCCGAAGCACTGGAGTGATCCAGTAGCCGGGAAGGGGCCTAGAAGTGCCTACTACTACACCACACTACACTTGGCTCTACACATTTACAGAACCTCCTCCACGGAAGTCAACCATGGAGCGTGGTGCCATAGAGCTCGCGTGCCCCTCATGACAGAAGCCGATCGAGACAGGGTCACCCGCAACCTCGACTCGTCCTTCGTAACTGAGGATGAAAACGGGATACCCGTCACCAAAACGGCCAACGCCGCTCTCATGGCAGTAGAAACATACCTGTGGCTCACGCAACCACCGGAGGGTGACGCGCGCGCCCTTCTCCACAAGCAGAAAATTATGTCCATGTGGGCAATTGAGGACGCCTTGGCAAACAAAGCGCAAAACGACCGGGCACGAGAGGAACGAGAACACCACGCCCACGAGCCTGCAACACTCGATGGCCCAGCAGCCACGCCACTACGACAGGCACAACCAGGCGAAGACCTCCGCAACGTCATCGTACAAAGGACGGTGTACCGCAACCGCACCCAGCGTACGACATGCACGACGAACCTGGACGATCGAGCCGACCGCGACTTTGAGCCGTGTGGCCCCGCGTGCTTCAGCTTCAACATCCGCGACACTCGCATGCCCAAAGGCTTCAAGTTCGCAGCAGGAACACCCAAGTATGATGGGAAACAAGACCCATGCCTTTGGCTCGAAGACTACCTCATCGCCTGCACCTATCAAGGCGGAATTTCGAGCACGGCGATGCAGTATGTCCAGCTCATGCTCACGGAATCAGCACGCGGGTGGCTTACTAGCCAGCCTAAAGACTCCTTCAGAACCTGGGAGGAATTCCAGGATACTTTCATCAAAAGTTTCCTTGGGACATATGCGAGGCCAGCAACCTACATCGAGTTGCAAGCCTGCAAGCAAGGACGAGACGAGTCGCTCCGATCATACATCCAACGGTGGACACTCCTCCGCAACACTATGGAAGCAGTCTTAGAAGATCGGGTGATGGATGCCTTCATGTACGGCGTCTCCCGCCGCGGCCTCCGTGAGGAGTTTGGTAGGCTCCAGCCGAAAACCATGATCGAGCTCATGAAGATAGCCAACCAGTGGGCGGAAGGAGAGGACTACGTCCGCGACAACTCCCCGAAGAACGAAGCCGAAACAAGTAACCGGCGAGAAGGACACCACAAGAAGAAGCCACGTTTCACTAACCTCGACTCGATCGAGCTAGTAGCGGCGGGATATCAAACCCCCCATGATGAAGCACGCGACAACAATCGCCAGTACGATCAAGGCCGCCAATACAAACGTAGCGGTGACCAAGGTCGCCAGTCCGACCAAGGACAGTACAACCGAAGCGGCAGCAGCATCAACCGCAACGACGGAAGCCAAAAACACGAGTGGAGACGCGCAACCTTGCAAACACCACATGTTCCGCAATCCGTAAACGGGCAAATGGGACGCCAATCACTTGTTGAAGGACTGCCGTAAAGCACGCAAGATCTATGAGGCCATGCAGCATATCATCACTCCTACACCGGCGCTGCAGCCAGCCACGCAGCTCGCCATCCCGGCAGCACCCATGAACAACACCCTAGCACATGGGGCGGGAGCCTTTCCCCAACAGCAGCAGCAGCAGCCGCAACACGAAGCCCAGCCGACGGCACACGACGCGTACCTAGCCGCGCGTGGACAGCTCAACATGATACAAAAGGCCGCCCTTCAAAAAGGGTCCAAAAGCTCATTACCCGCCAAGGTCTCCAAGCCACCACCTACCCACGCGCAGTACCAAACTAACTGAGAGGGTCAGAGACACTAATCACGTTCTCAAGGGCAGACCACCTGTCAGACGTACCTCGACCCGGGCACGCTGCCCTAGTAGTCGAAGCTCTAGTCGGAGATTACAACCTGAAGAAGGTGTTCATGGATGGAGGCAGCGGCATTAACATCATATTCGCTAACACTCTCAGAAGGATGAATAAGTCGATAGAGAAGTTGCCAGAGTCTGAGACCACCTTCCCCGTCATAGTACCAGGGCAAGCAATCACGCCCATAGGAACGATCACACTCGACGTTATCCTCGGCACACCCGAGCACTTCAGAAGAGAGTCGATCGATTTCGAGGTTGTCGACTGGAAGTCTTAATACCATGCGATACTTGGGCGCCCAATGTTGGGGATATACCAACTAGGGGTATCTCCAACATGGATCAATCCGGCTAGTCCAGGGTGGCCCAAGGGTGGTAAGGCTGAAGCCTGCCGGGCGGCCCAGATAGCTGACGTACAAGGAAGTAGGCGGACGGTCCAAGGAAGGCGGAAGGCCGAAACCCATCAAGCCACCCAGCCCAAGACAGAAGGCGGCAACTAAGCCGTCTAGGTCTAGGACTCTGATTACTTGTCAGACAAGTACTTACCTTGTATCCTGGGGTCTGGCAGCCTATATAAGCCGGTCACCAGGAAGCCTGTAGGGCACGCTCAATACGCATCATACCCGTTGTAACCTGTTCACGGCTATTTGCCTCATAGTGAATTATAGCAACACGTAGGATCTCGCCACCGCAGCGAGGTCTGAAGCTGGGTAAACTCGCCGTGTTCAATCCCGTCCTCGACGACACCAACCTTCTTCCCCACAACTCATACGTAGGCTAGACGACCCCCGTCTCCTATCAATTATGCCGATACTACGACAGTTGGCGCCCATCGTGGGGAGTGAGGTTCTTGGCTTCACGTTCCAGGCGGGAACACTTGGCGGCGTGGTCAAACAGATCGCCGTCGGCCGCGTCACAAGGTATGGCGGCCACAGCTACGTCAACTCAGATGAGTCCTGGCTCCCGGCGGACGACTACCTTATCAGGTGCGCAATCTTACCGATCGGAGGGATTGACGTCTTCATCGGGTACACGCTAGAGGCGTACGGCCTACCGCGCTTCAACGACCCCACCCACCAACCCTTCGTAACATCCCAATATTTTGGAATGTTGAAAAATCACTAAAAATTTAAACTTTTGTTTTAGATTAAAATAAAACATTAAAAGCATAAGAAAACCAACCATGAAAGACTTCATAGCATCTTTCAAATTGTTTATCATTTGAAATATCTCGAGTAATCACTATTTTCAAAACTTGTTTCAAGTTAAACATTTTACTATCCAATTGTTTTCCTTAAACCACATTATATAAGTTGACGATTGGTTCACAAACTTTTAAACCCTTTTCCATGAAATAAAAAGTTTCTTTATAAGTATTTGATTTCAACCACTTACCATAGCAATTCATAAATTAAAATAATATTTACAAATGTTCTTTTAAACTATTTAAAACATGGTCTATTTGCCAAATGGTATTCATTCTTTTACCTGCCATCGTCTCCTTCAACGCCGACCACACCATCACCTTCGTCATATCAACCGCGTCACGGTGTTTGCTTCGTCCGTGTGCACATCTACGACAACTTCATCAACTACTTCCCGGAGGCCGTGTTTGACCGTCAACATCTGTAACATTCCAACATTTTATAATGTTCAAAAATCACTAAAATTTAAAACTTTTGTTTCCGATTAAATAAAGCATTAAATGCATAAGAAAACTGTAGCACCCCCAAGAGCCACGCTAGACAAAATCCGAGACCTTAATCTGAGATAAGCCTAACATAGTTCTCGGAAGCCAACAGTTGAAAATCGGTAACACAACAGAGACCCTACAACACAAGAAACAATATATTAAGCTCTTAACAGAGCGAAGTAGCAAATATCACGAAAATAAGGTCACTGACCTGTCAATCACCAATTCAACGGAAGGCAAATTATGCTATTGGACATAGCAAAACTAGCAAAAGGCCTAAGAGGCCAAAGCATAACGGCGACGTCCCAGTCCAGAGATTCCAGGCTGCCGTCTGGGAACCCCAACCTACTCGTCGATGTCGATGTCCAGAAAACACACCTGTCCAAATAATTGCGCAAGGCTGAGTACAGGAGGTACTCAACAAGACTTATTTAATCTGCTACATATCTGCTCGTTCAGAGAGTATTCATGAATGTCTTTGCATAAAGCCATCTTTGTTTTCAAATCGAGGGAGGAGAGAATCTCGCATCGGTAGACTTTTAAAATGGGGTAAGGGAGTAATGCTAACTTCATCCATATCTTCAGTCTCCACCAGATCATCATGAGTTGTACCACCCACCAGAATCACCCCCTCGCTCAACCCGAGGAAGAGATCCGCCCTTAGTTGGCAAGTTTTATACTTAGATTGTAGTTGTCTATGATCACCGAAATAAGGTACCAAGTCGTTCATAACCGTGGACACGGCTTTCCGAAAAGATTTACCCTGCAGGGGGTGTAACTACCCACACACGCCAACCAACCGATTCGCCAGTTATTAGCACTCTTCCGGGGAGTGCCGGCAGGAGGGTTGGCCACAACCTTTCCCAAGCTTCGCCTATGTCCATGAGCCACAGCAGTAGGTCAGACCGCCATCTCAGCGATCCCTAGTGCGGGTTGCCAGGGTCAAGATCAGAGCGTCATACTCTCCTGACCCGAGCCCTAATTTCCTCAACTCATTTTACCGCACACGCAAATGGAACACTCGAACTAGTGGCTTCACGTAGTAGGCTAGACAAGTTGGGATCGAGGGGTTTCCGAGCCCTGTGTGGATGCACGAATAGTCTTGGTTCCGAACCCAGGAACTCAGTTCCTAAGATCGACAAGAATGAGACAACCCACCACAATCCCATTGTGGCCTCTCATCCAAGTCTTTAGCATATTCAACACATCTTCGATCATTCCACACCATCCTTCACAGCTCTGATTCATCAACCGGATGGAACAGAGGGAAGATCTAAGCAGGGCTAAGCATAGCATACTCTCGCGATGCAACACTTAAGACAATCTAACCCTCAACTCAAAACCACATTTGAATCGCATGCATAATACCAGAATCAAATACTTTGAAATCTTATATGTGCAGATAAGAGGTTATGCTTGCCTTGCTCTTCGATAACAAGATAGATAGCAGTTGTAGATCTTCGACTTCACTTGATCGAGATAACCAGAAATAACTCTTCATAGATATCCTCTTATTTTGACCATCGATGATTCATCAAGCCTTCGGTGTTGTCGAACTCCACTTTGGATTCGCATTCTACCGCGAAAAACGAAACACCGGAAAAGAAACGGGAAACAACATTCAACCATGGCATCGATGCAATGCGCACAATGCATGACATGACAAGTTAAAGTATTGAAATGTAAATCCTACACATGGAAGATCATTTTAAATGGAGTTGGAATGCCCGAGAGGTGACATTCGACAAATTCCATATTTAAAAGAAAGGGTGTAATTTGTTCCTCTTTTATAAACATGGTTCAAAGTTGTTTAAATATGCATGATTTGGACATAATTAAATAGATCTTATTTTTCTGCAAATTTTGATATAAAAATCACATTTTTCTGATTTAAAATGAATTACTTATGAATTTCCAAAGATTAAACAAGTTTAATTCAATTTAAACCATTTGTTAATTCCATTTTAAATATTTATGAATTTAAATAAATAATATTGGACCCACATGTCAGATATTTAATAATTACAGAAATCATTATTTGGAAATGATTAAATCCCTGACAAACAGGGCCCACTTGTCATAAATAAAAGAATTACAGAAAAGATTTAAAACAATTTTCAGAAAAGAATATGACTTGATGACGTCGGATGACGTCATCAATGGAGCTGCGGCTCCTGTCGACCACCAATCCGTCGATGGCGAGCGCGAGAGGAGGCGCGGCTACGCGCGTTGGGCGCGCAAGGATGCGGGCGACCGAGGGGTGGCGGCGCCGCCAGCAGATGGTCGCCGGAGCTGCTCCGGCGACGAGCTCTTGCGGCGGCCCGAGAGGAGCGCGGTGGCCGGAGCGAACGAGAGCGAGAGGGAGAGGGCAACAGGGTCCAGGAGGACCAGAAGCTCACCACGGAGCTCGTGGCAGGGTCAGCGAGGCACGGGGAGGCGGCGAACGGCCGGGATGGTCCGCGGAGGCCGGCAGCCGGAGTTGGGAAGACGGGCACGAGGCGGCCAAATTCTTCGGACTCGGGCATTCCCAGCACGCACGGGTCACCGAGGAGGGAGAAGGAGGGGCGGCGGAGCCTCGGAGCTCCTCACCGTGGCTCGGGGTGGCCTGCAACGGCGGGATTCGCCGGCGGACCCGGGAGCTAGGGTTTGGCCATTGCGGAGGATAAGCAAGGAGGGAAAGAGGAGAACTAGAACTTCTCCACGGCGGCGGAAGGATTAATATGAAGGGGAGGGCGGCGGCGAGGATCTTGGCGTGGCCGCGGGGGTGGACGGCGGAGGAGAGGACACGGCGGCGGCGTCCTTCTGTCGGGAGGAAGAAGAAAGAAAAGAAAGGAACGTTTTGCGAAAACCCCCCTGGTTGTTCAGGAAAACACAGAACCTTTGAAAACAGGCCCCTGGTTTGGAAAATAAATGATTTGAGGGCCTTTTTGTGAACAGAAAATCTATACAAAAATACCAGGAGACTCAGAATTTCACAAGGAAGCCATTGGCAACTTCAGATTTTAAAATTTTTGAAATCTTTTTAACACATTTAAAATAGCAAGTGGTTTATGCCACTTTAGGGTTTTTCTCTTTAATTTTAAAACTCAAATTTTGTGCACATTTTAATTAGATGCAAATGATGCTCATGATGCGCAAACAAATCCTATTTACCAATTAGCAAATTTGGGGTTGTTACAGATCTATTCCCCTTACAAGAATCTCGTCCCCGAGATTCCTTGGGTAGGAAAAGAGTTACAGAGAGGAGGGCTACACCGGTCTTGGATGATCTTATCGATCCCACGACGATCTTGTTTAACGGAGAGGTTGATCTTTTACTTCAGGGATGATTCCACACTTCATGTCTCGTCGGACGGCTCTTAAACTGCACCAAAGGGAAGAGGGAAATAACTCTGGAACGAGGATCTTTTAAAAGATCGAGTATCTCATGGTCAACTCAAGGGAGAAGTGTGCAAAACAACTCTTGAGCTAACAAGCACGAAACACATCAAGGTAACGGATGGAAAGGAAGAAGTTTCAAGTTGATAGACAACTGTTACGTGAAATGATTAGAATATGAGCTTTGCACAAGGCTACGATGGATACATAACGAGATCTTGATACAACAAAAGGAAGAACCCTTTTCAGATTTGAATCATTAGGTTTACAAGATGTTTGCCACATGATTTAAAGTCCAGGGTCCTAAGATGACTGACAAATTCACACAATGTGTGAGTTGAAAAGGATTTCAAGTACAAGCAAAAGGAAGGAAGAGCTGATCAACAAAATGTTGAAGATCACCATGAAAAGATAATTCTCATGATGGATATGTTATCAAAGGATAGGAAAAGGATCAGAGGATCAATCGGGAGGCATTCAAAATCTCTGAGATCATCGAAGGAGGGAACTTCTTCTTGATTTTCTAGATACCCATTTCAAGTTCATGACAAGCCTTTAATAGGCGAGGAGGTAAACATCGGGCTTTGGAAATGGAGATACCATAAGGGGCAACTTTTAGAACAAGCCGCACAACAATCCTCATGGGGAGTGGTTGTTCTTGAAGATTCCAGGAATTTCGGCGATAGACCTTCCGACTAAGTGTGTCAACCACAGCACTAATCTTGCCGGAGTTACAGGGGGTCCTATGCCAAAATCCTTGAGGGACAACAAACCATCGTTGCTGCTTGAGATTCAGCTCTGGCTAGTTGGGACGAAAGTTCAGACTAAGAACGTCCGAACGGAGAGGTGCAATGGTTAACATCGAGGAAAGGTCGCAGATTCTCAGGATGTGGACAACAATGTCAAGCTCGAATAGATGAGCGGGATTGCAGGAATCATGCATTAGCAATTTGTCAAAAGACAAATGCACCTACATGATTAATATGCAACAAACACAATTGAGTCCTTCTTGGGGAACAACAAAGAAGATAATGAAGTTTTCCGACTTCTTCTCATTCTTGATCCAATCAGTCAGTGACTTAGGGTGCATAAATGACTTCTTCAAGGAATGGAGATAAGAACATATTATCCCAAGAATAATCCGCACATGCATGACCGACTAGAGATAATTCCCGAGGAAACAAAGGAAAACTCTACTTGGATTCACGGCGACATCTTTCAGCAAATGCACGTGAACCAGAAGAGGTTACTTCCAACATCCAGAACACACACTTTGTGACGACACAAAGATGGTTCTCAAAAGTTTCCAATATTATTTCCAAAGGTTCATAATGATCCTCTTCAAACATGGAGGCAGTAAGAATGTTATCGATGGGCTCAACAACAATCTTATTAGGATACTCCGATAAGATGGAATAATCGGATATATGAACAAGGCAGAAATATTGGTCAGACCAAGGACATGAAGATGTAAGCTGGCGAAACACCATAGGTAAAACATCATCAAGATGGTACTTGGGACTGAGTTTGATTTGACGATAGCCCAAATCAAATCAAAGATTGGGATGATATCAAATCCATTAGGATATACCATCTTGCTTCAACACGACAATACAGGTAGAAAGGAGTCTTGCTTATCAAAGCAAGACGATTTGGCCTTAAGAGTGTTGGTAAAACCTAACTCTTTGACCGAGTATGTGCACCAGAACAACGGACTTGGCAGCACAGTCAACTTCACTTAGTGACCGGATAACCAATCACACAAGGAAGGAATCAAATGTCCTTATATGTCAAAGCAATGCAAATTGCTAAGAATATCTGATAGCCACATCAATACACACACCGTAGCATTCCCGAGCACGAGCAGCTAGGAGAAAAGCGTGAGAAAGGACGTGAAAAGCATCACTTCATCAATAAAGTCATGAGACACAACACGACCTTTTGATATACAAGAGGGTGATACTTTGAGATGGAACATATTAGAAGCAAACAAAGCTTCTTTATCAGCGGACTACAACACTTTGACCTGGTCCTGGAAATGGACGAGGTACGGGAGTTTGTTTCTCCCTAACATCCCGAAGTGGAATGTCACGACGGACCACAAGAGAAACATGCATTAGTACACCAATGCACATTTACAACTTGGATGCCAAGTGGCATACACGGGTCGGAATATAACGAAAGAAAAGAAACATACTCAGGAAAAATCCTGAGATGCAGATGCTCAAGTTAGCATACATATGATAACTTGTTCTGATAAGAAAGGTGTGGCAGAGTCACCAACTTAGATGTGAGACTCATAAAGGGCACTCTTGTCGTGATCCTTTTGGTTCCATGACAGAACCTCTGCCAAAGCTAGTGGAAGGAGTAAACCTTGGATATCGTAGGTCAATTACGACAAAACCACATGCTGGAAGGCTAGCTAGAACTGACATTACTAGCCCTTCTGAGGTTGCAAGCATTCCTCAGGGATCAACAAAATGGATCTTGGGTTAAAGGTCAGCATCATGTACTGATAGAGTGAGCATCACTTGGCTAACAACCAACATGACTCAACACACCACCAACAGCACAATCTGGGACCTTCGGTTCAAGTCCAGAATGAAAAACGAAAGAAGGAGTAACTACCATTCGAGTGTCACAGGGCACAACATTATAGTAATCACGAGATAGCTTCAGAGACCAACCACAACTTCCGAAGTATCAAAAGAAGAAAAGGGAGATCTTCAAAGTGAAAGGAATCTGAAATGTTGGGATAGAATGATGCAGAAACGACAAGGTTGAGAGATCAAGAGGAAAATGAATCTCTCTTGTCAACAAGAGAAAGACGGATCAAAGAACACACCAGACTCTAGAAAACTTAACTCTAGGTCAACTTGGCTGAGAAACGACCTGCACTTGATGCACCTATATTTTGAATGACCGAGAGAACGAGAGAGCAAATGTTTTTAACCAAAACAAGGTAAGATGACCCAGAATTAGAGCGATACCAGATAAGGAGTAAGAAGAAGCCATTCTTGATTTTTGCAAATAGTTTTAGCTTTCAAATAGTTTTCACAACAACTAGACTCAACATCGACCAGTAGAAAGGTTTTCCTACAGGCGGTCCTGCTCTGATACCAAAACCTGTAGCACCCCCAAGAGCCACGCTAGACAAAATCCGAGACCTTAATCTGAGATAAGCCTAACATAGTTCTCGGAAGCCAACAGTTGAAAATCGGTAACACAACAGAGACCCTACAACACAAGAAACAATATATTAAGCTCTTAACAGAGCGAAGTAGCAAATATCACGAAAATAAGGTCACTGACCTGTCAATCACCAATTCAACGGAAGGCAAATTATGCTATTAGACATAGCAAAACTAGCAAAAGGCCTAAGAGGCCAAAGCATAACGGCGACGTCCCAGTCCAGAGATTCCAGGCTGCCGTCTGGGAACCCCAACCTACTCGTCGATGTCGACGTCCAGAAAACACACCTGTCCAAATAATTGCGCAAGGCTGAGTACAGGAGGTACTCAACAAGACTTATTTAACCTGCTACATATCTGCTCGTTCAGAGAGTATTCATGAATGTCTTTGCATAAAGCCATCTTTGTTTTCAAATCGAGGGAGGAGAGAATCTCGCATCGGTAGACTTTTAAAATGGGGTAAGGGAGTAATGCTAACTTCATCCATATCTTCAGTCTCCACCAGATCATCATGAGTTGTACCACCCACCAGAATCACCCCCTCGCTCAACCCGAGGAAGAGATCCGCCCTTAGTTGGCAAGTTTTATACTTAGATTGTAGTTGTCTATGATCACCGAAATAAGGTACCAAGTCGTCCATAACCGTGGACACGGCTTTCCGAAAAGATTTACCCTGCAGGGGGTGTAACTACCCACACACGCCAACCAACCGATTCGCCAGCTATTAGCACTCTTCCGGGGAGTGCCGGCAGGAGGGTTGGCCACAACCTTTCCCAAGCTTCGCCTATGTCCATGAGCCACAGCAGTAGGTCAGACCGCCATCTCAGCGATCCCTAGTGCGGGTTGCCAGGGTCAAGATCAGAGCGTCATACTCTCATGACCCGAGCCCTAATTTCCTCAACTCATTTTACCGCACACGCAAATGGAACACTCGAACTAGTGGCTTCACGTAGTAGGCTAGACAAGTTGGGATCGAGGGGTTTCCGAGCCCTGTGTGGATGCACGAATAGTCTTGGTTCCGAACCCAGGAACTCAGTTCCTAAGATCGACAAGAATGAGACAACACACCACAATCCCATTGTGGCCTCTCATCCAAGTCTTTAGCATATTCAACACATCTTCGATCATTCCACACCATCCTTCACAGCTCTGATTCATCAACCGGATGGAACAGAGGGAAGATCTAAGCACGGCTAAGCATAGCATACTCTCGCGATGCAACACTTAAGACAATCTAACCCTCAACTCAAAACCACATTTGAATCGCATGCATAATACCAGAATCAAATACTTTGAAATCTTATATGTGCAGATAAGAGGTTATGCTTGCCTTGCTCTTCGATAACAAGATAGATAGCAGTTGTAGATCTTCGACTTCACTTGATCGAGATAACCAGAAATAACTCTTCATAGATATCCTCTTATTTTGACCATCGATGATTCATCAAGCCTTCGGTGTTGTCGAACTCCACTTTGGATTCGCATTCTACCGCGAAAAACGAAACACCGGAAAAGAAACGGGAAACAACATTCAACCATGGCATCGATGCAATGCGCACAATGCATGACATGACAAGTTAAAGTATTGAAATGTAAATCCTACACATGGAAGATCATTTTAAATGGAGTTGGAATGCCCGAGAGGTGACATTCGACAAATTCCATATTTAAAAGAAAGGGTGTAATTTGTTCCTCTTTTATAAACATGGTTCAAAGTTGTTTAAATATGCATGATTTGGACATAATTAAATAGATCTTATTTTTCTGCAAATTTTGATATAAAAATCACATTTTTCTGATTTAAAATGAATTACTTATGAATTTCCAAAGATTAAACAAGTTTAATTCAATTTAAACCATTTGTTAATTCCATTTTAAATATTTATGAATTTAAATAAATAATATTGGACCCACATGTCAGATATTTAATAATTACAGAAATCATTATTTGGAAATGATTAAATCCCTGACAAACAGGGCCCACTTGTCATAAATAAAAGAATTACAGAAAAGATTTAAAACAATTTTCAGAAAAGAATATGACTTGATGACGTCGGATGACGTCATCAATGGAGCTGCGGCTCCTGTCGACCACCAATCCGTCGATGGCGAGCGCGAGAGGAGGCGCGGCTACGCGCGTTGGGCGCGCAAGGATGCGGGCGACCGAGGGGTGGCGGCGCCGCCAGCAGATGGTCGCCGGAGCTGCTCCGGCGACGAGCTCTTGCGGCGGCCCGAGAGGAGCGCGGTGGCCGGAGCGAACGAGAGCGAGAGGGAGAGGGCAACAGGGTCCAGAAGGACCAGAAGCTCACCACGGAGCTCGTGGCAGGGTCAGCGAGGCACGGGGAGGCGGCGAACGGCCGGGATGGTCCGCGGAGGCCGGCAGCCGGAGTTGGGAAGACGGGCACGAGGCGGCCAAATTCTTCGGACTCGGGCATTCCCAGCACGCACGGGTCACCGAGGAGGGAGAAGGAGGGGCGGCGGAGCCTCGGAGCTCCTCACCGTGGCTCGGGGTGGCCTGCAACGGCGGGATTCGCCGGCGGACCCGGGAGCTAGGGTTTGGCCATGGCGGAGGATAAGCAAGGAGGGAAAGAGGAGAACTAGAACTTCTCCACGGCGGCGGAAGGATTAATATGAAGGGGAGGGCGGCGGCGAGGATCTTGGCGCGGCCGCGGGGGTGGACGGCGGAGGAGAGGACACGACGGCGGCGTCCTTCTGTCGGGAGGAAGAAGAAAGAAAAGAAAGGAACGTTTTGCGAAAACCCCCCTGGTTGTTCAGGAAAACACAGAACCTTTGAAAACAGGCCCCTGGTTTGGAAAATAAATGATTTGAGGGCCTTTTTGTGAACAGAAAATCTATACAAAAATACCAGGAGACTCAGAATTTCACAAGGAAGCCATTGGCAACTTCAGATTTTAAAATTTTTGAAATCTTTTTAACACATTTAAAATAGCAAGTGGTTTATGCCACTTTAGGGTTTTTCTCTTTAATTTTAAAACTCAAATTTTGTGCACATTTTAATTAGATGCAAATGATGCTCATGATGCGCAAACAAATCCTATTTACCAATTAGCAAATTTGGGGTTGTTACAAAAACCAACTATGAAAGACTTCAAACATATTGAAAGAGTTTAATATTTCAAATATCTCAATGTATCATTATTTTCAAAAGTTGTTCAAGTAAACATTTTATTATCCCTTGTATTTCATTAACCTTAATATGTAATTTGACAAATATTTTACAAACTTTAAACCACTGTATTCTAATAAAATAGTTTACTTATAAGCAATTGATTTTCAACCACTTAGCCATATCTATTCATAAATTCAAGACTATTTAAAATGGTATTTTTGCCAAATGTTTTTCATTCATTTAACTAAATTCAAATTAAAGTTTTTGGAAATTATAAGTTTATAATTCATAACTTTAAAATTTCAAATATTTTATAATTAATGAATTATCCAAATAAACATTTCATTAGCATAAATGATTTTTATTTATCTTCAAAACATAAAATGATTTACATGAATATATGTTCTATATAAGAAATGAATTAAATCTAAAATCTTTTTCGAAGTTGTTATGAAGTTTTCAAATAAATTATCTTAATATAAAATATAATGGTGCACAAATTGTTTTGAATTAAAAATGAATACTTTATATTTTCCCTTTTTCATTTTCTTATATTTGTGTTATACTATTTAATAATACTAAAGCCAAAAATGAATTTAGTATTTCAAAATGAATTTAAATAACATGAATTCAAACATAATTGAATGTGGGTATTTCATAGAATTTATTTTAGCCAAAAATAAAATTAATTAAACCCTAGTTTTAAATTTAACATAAAGTGTCAAATTTGTATTTAATGAATATTTCAAAATATTATTTTTCAAAAATTTCAAAATGTGCCCACAACTGGTTTAACACAAAGATATTATTTTTTCAAATTTTTAGAATTTTATTTGACATCATTTGGACATTTAAATCAAAAGTTATGAATTAATTGGAAAAATCAGAAAAAGGAAAAATCGCTGACGTCAGCGATGACGTCAGCACGTCTTCAACCTCCCGCCGGAAATCATGCCCGAAACTGCCGGCCGTAACTTCGCATCAACGCGGGCGTTTAAGGCCTGGATTCAACGCCCCTGCCTGCCCTATTTGTAGCCCCAACGCTCCTCTCTCTTTCCCCTCGTGTCCCTCTCCGAATCGTGCCCCGAGGCTGTCGTAGTTCATCGCCGGAGCCACCCGGCCGCCGTCGCGTCTTTCCCTCGATTCCGTCATGGTACCGGACCCGCTCGCCCCAGACCCCCTCCACCTGACTCGCCATGGCCGTGCGCATCCTCCTGACCCGACCCCTCCTCTGATTTCTATGGCTACCAGAACGTCGAGGACAAACAGGAGCCGAAGCTCGCCGGCGTCCGTGCTTCTTCAATCGCTCGAGGTCGCAACTCCGAGACGAACGGCACGAAACCGGCCTCGCCATCGCCTCCGGAACGTGGTGCCGAGCGTCTCCGTCGTCTCCCCGAAGCCGGGGGAGCCCCGCAGCGTCGCCGTGGTCCAAACCGAGCCGCCGGCGCCGTCTTCACCCCCAACTCCGGTGAGTTCCGCCGCCCGTTTCTGGTCAACGCTCCAGGACCGTCCGATCTATCTTCAACGGTTAGGATTAGAACACTTAAAACGAATCGGTACGATTCTTTTCTAGCCGTTAGATCTGGATCTGACGATCCAGATCGTTTCACTTATCCACGTCAGCGACCCAGTCAGCAGCCACGTCAGGTCCAGTCAGCGCCCAGTCAGCGCACACGTGGATATTAATTTCTTTTAATTAGATTAAATGGCAGTTTTGCAGAAAAGCCCCTGCCACTTAGAATTATCATAACTTTTTAACCCTTGACCCAAATTGGACAAATTTTATATCAAATTGAAGCCCTCGACAAGTATAATCTGCTGGAATTTTTAAATATCAAATTTGACCTAGTTTAAAATATTCAAATTTCAAATGGTGAATTTGAGTATTTTTGTAATAACTTTAAATCAGTAAATTCAAAAATTGCAAACAAAATTGTTTTAGACACTTTATAAAATGTGTAATATGTTGCATCTATTATAAAATAATTGTTTTGAGAATTATTTTGATGATTAAATTGTTGTAAGTTTATTTTGAATAGTTTGACTATTTTGGACATAAGTATTAATAGAAATATTATTTTTGATTTAATCAAATTACTATGAACTTAATTAAATGCCCTATGCCTATTAAACCCATTTATAAAATTTCGTTATAAATAATGTTTGAACAATTTAAAATGAATTTAAAGGTTAGAGACTTAATTTGATTTATTTTAGCACATTATAAGGTTTATTAATTTAAAACTTATTACTCTATACCAAAGGCATAACTAATTGTCCTTGTCCGGAGAAAGCTTAAATTCCTGTTTATTAATATATTTCATAACTTTAATAAGTAAGTTTTTTTAAAACCTTTTAAATAGTTTCTAGTTCCTTTACGAGGGTTTTTAAATGTATTTGGTTAATTAGGTGTTACTAAAAATGTGATTTAAAACATTATAACAATTTAAATAACTAAGTTATTATTAATACTACAAACTTTGAAGTTGGGAATTAAAAATGTATAGATATGAGAAAAGTAAGAAATTCTTGAATTTGAATTTGGTTAAGTTTAATTCTAAACATAATCTTGGGTAAATGAAATTAAATGTTTACAGTTGTACTAAAGTGTTAAACCTTGCTTTTAAATTGGGATTAAGTCTTCTTGATATCCCTTTGTGTAAACTTTTGAAGACCATTTCATTAGAAAACTTGGAAACACCCATACCACCTTCTCGAGTTGAAAGTGTTCTTTGACTCCAGACCATCCCTTGGCAAAACCCTAAACCCAAACACATTAATTCTTTTTGTATATTGAATTAGGTGACACCTTTGACCAAACCCTTCCAAGAAGACTCGTTACGCTTGTATTTTTCAATATGTTTTGTGTTTGTTGAATCGCTTGTTTATTGGGTGTCCTTTTTACTATATAGTTTGAAACGGGGAGCAACCATTGACTTCGACAAGAGTGTGAGAGAAACGACAACTTTCATAAGGCAAGTGACTTCATAAAAGACCTACTCTTTTCTATTGCATTACTAGTATTTTAAGTAGTATGCATGATAGGTTTTTGTGAAAATTGTAGTATGCTATGCAAACCTATTAGGTTACCCCCTTTAGAAATTCCAGTTAGACACCTATTATAATTTAGTGGAAGTACATGCTGCAAAAATGATTGTTTTATGGTAGATGTGATAAGTGAAAATTCCACTAAATTAATTTACCGCCTGGGTGGATTGGTTCGATCGAGGAGGTTTCAAGTTGAGTGGCTACTCAGGGGTCGGGTCTGCGGCGGCCTGAGTTTGCTCACTTGTGGAAGGCCACCCAGTGCTTTGAGATTTGATGTTGCATTGCGTATAGTCGCTTATAGTGCAACCATTAGTCATTATGGGCTCTGTCTTGACGGAGTATGTTGGTGTTGACCTGAGTCGGATGTTCCAAGGGTGGTAGCTGGGATAGGTTGGGCAGTGGACTCCGTCGACTTGGGAAGACAACTTCTGAAAAGTCTCATCTTGATCTTCTCCTTTTCCTTCACTACAACAAAATCGACATGTAGAGACGACTAATCTAATGGTCTTGACGCTTTATTTCATCTCTACAGTCTTGTAAAGTCGCTTATGTAAAACGTCTCTCAAACGTCTTCCAGTGCATATCGTCACAAAGAACGTAGGGACGTTTTGATTTGCGTGTCAATACAAAGATGAGACGCTCATATTGCATCTCTACAACCTTAGAGACGCACTAGTGTTCGGATAGTCATGACGTCTCTACCATCGCTTTGAACGCTCCCTATTGCGTCTCAAATAAATAAATATGGGGTTGCATCACGCTAGTGACGTCAGGTTTCACTTTCCTTTTCCGTTCTAAATATTTTTGTTGGCGGATCAACAGTGATCACGTTCACGGTTCATCATTACCACGCAAGTAGACGATTTTCCACCGATGAAGCATTCATACACAAATTACATCATAAATATATGGATATCTCAGAAACAAAATCAGACAAATAATTATATTATTAAATAGAAAATGAAGTTAACGACAGGTCTATCCACCGACAAGGTGTAAACATATATGGAAAAATTAAACAAATTGACATACACTTTCCGATTTTTCTATCTGTACTACATAGAGAACTTTCTCAGAACTTTAACATTGCGACATGAAATATATCTTCTCACGTCCGACACACTTGTAGATGTCATTTATTTTCATCCAACAACCTGAAAGTGTATTATTAAATTGTACAAGTTAGTTAATCAGACATAAGTCCCTGGAAACAATTTAACACATAAACTTCAAATAATGAAATCTAAAGATTATATTGACTAATCGCATGTACATATTTTCCGAAACAAATTAAAACAGTTATGAGAAATTACTTACACAATCTGTCCCTTGT
The DNA here is from genome assembly GCA_026929855.1 of Poa annua. Lineage (NCBI taxonomy): Eukaryota > Viridiplantae > Streptophyta > Magnoliopsida > Poales > Poaceae > Poa > Poa annua. The sequence goes on from CM049427.1 coordinate 17,404,979, forward strand.
CAGCTGCATTTTTCTTATTGTTAGTACTCCTTGTTGCACGTCACAAGATGAATGTACTTTGTACATCTAACAGATTTCAAGCCTGGTATTAGTCATTTGCATTTTAGGTTTGGTACCTTTGATCATTTTTATTTTGCTGCATATCGAATAAGAGAAATTGTAAGGATCCGTTAAGTGATCAACAACATACGATCCCACAGCAGCAATAAGATTAATTATTCCAATCCAATCTAGTTTGTACTTTGTAGAAGAATACAAAAAACATTCACATGCCAGAATATAACACAGAACTTCATGGATATTATATAAGAGACCAAGATCAAAACAGTACGTAAGACGGATTAAATGAGTTACCAGTAGATATAGCACTTCTCCATCTGCTGTTGTGGGCCGATCCAGGCACCAGCGATATACAGGTCGAGCACCTTGCTAGCACCATCTTCCGTTGGCCGACCGGTAACCTCGAGGTAACTGAGACAGGGGACACCGGAAAAGTGAATCCGCGAGAGCCTGGCCAAGGCGGCCGCCAGTGTCGCACGCTGTGATGTTGGATCGGAGAGGCGGCGGCGGCTTCTCCATTGGGACTGAAAGCGGTGGTTTCTGGTTTGGGATTTGGGAGTCGTGTAAGGTTGAAAGATCCGTAAATAGGGTTAGTTGTATTGCTTGATGGGCTGGGCCTAACCGAGACTTATCAACAACGTCTCAAATTGCGTCTCTTTGCAAGTTTTACTTCGCTCGTACTTAAAAAAGGAAATTTATTCGGGACGACTATCAAATCGTCTCAACCAACGTCTCTACGTACGATCTAGATCTGACCGTAAAGACGTTTTAGGAGGCGTCTAAATAATGACGTCTCTATGTGATGGTTTTACTGTAGTGCTTCTCACTAAATGAGTGTAGAGAATAGTTTGGATTGATTGAGTCTAATGGTGAAAGTGCACACACTTTCGAGAGTTAAAACCTAAGATCTTAGCCGTGTCCCCGGCATCGGACAAATTGAGTGATTACACAAGGTTGTGTTCTGAAAATCTCTTCATTCAAATTTCTTAATAAAAATTTGATGGGTGAACATGGGTAGGAGACATGGACTTGTCTCGAGATGTCTCTTAAAGAGAAGATATTGATTTAAAAAGTTGTTTATCAAAAGTAGGAGAAAACTTGCTTTGTGCAATAGCCTTGAGCCCCACCAGCCAAATAAGCATATAGATATAGCTTATTAAAATATTAGAAATTAAAGTCACCTGCTACCACAATTCAATTGTGCTGACCCTTTATAACTGGGCTGCAACTAAACCTTGCAGATTTGACAGACGACGAGTGAGCATACGATAGGATTTCGAGTCTACAACCAACATGTTATGCCTGTGGCACATGAAGATGATGAGGCTCATTGTATCTACTGTTTTCTGCTGCTGCTCTTTGAATTTTGCTAGCCTTTTCAGGTTATGCAAGTTGTAAGAGATATTTGTAACACCGGATCATGCGATTTAATAAAGTATTTGACACTTTTGCATGATATACATCTTAAACTGTGGTGCTAGCATTTGATTCAGGGACTAGTACATTAACACAGGAACTTCCACCTTATAATAAAAGGTGAGGTCACTATAACATCGACCACCTCGTCTAACCGCGTCATGTTCTCTCTTCGACACTGGCGCTATTCGTTCTTGTCGGTGAGTCTCTCAAAATAATCTAATCGTACCCGTATACTACTTGTAATGTATTAGATGAGACCACCATGTTATGTCCAAACAAATAATTTTGGCCTTACAAATTTTTCCAAGTGTCAAAACCTTTTTATTTTCGGATTTGACTTAGGACAGATTTTAGTCAAACTTTAAAAATTCATATCAATTCAACCGTAACTTCGTTTTCAATGTTTTTGTAGTCTATGGATTCGTACACACGTGTAGAATATAGTGGTATAATAAAAACTTGATTTTTAGTCGTGCACTAACTTATTACTTACAGAAAAGTGTAAAACATTGTTTTAGTTATTGTTTTAAATCTATAAGTTTAAAAATTGTAACTAAAATTGTTTTAGAAACCTTAGAGTATTTGTAATATGTGTTCTCTGTAATAAAATACTTTTGAGCATTATTTTCATGTTTTTAAAATCATAGGTTTAATTTTGAGTAGTTCGATTAATTTTGACATAACTTTTGATACAAAAAACATTTTTTTAATAAATGCAATTGGTATAAATTTTGTTATAAAAATTAAATCACAGAAATTTTTAATCTGGTATTTACCTCTTTTATCATATTTTGCTATAATGGAAATTAATTAAATTGCATTTATAGTTTCATGCATACTTTATAAAAATCACAAAAGTTGTTATGATGTTTTATTGTAATAAAAGATTGCATTTCATGCATAGCACATTTATTGCATAGTTATACTCCTCATGGTAAACCATCTTACTTAGGGTTTTAAAAAAGTTGTACTTAGATACGCTTGAGATTTTTTTAACATGAAGACTAGAAGGCCAATGAAGGACTTAGCCAAGAAAACAAACTCTGGAAGCATCTCGAAGAATTCAAAACACTTAGAAGAAAATCAAAAGGAACTTCATGAAAACCAACTACATTTTCGAAGTCTTGATTTTTTCTCTCTTTTCTCCCTTCTTCTCTTAGACCTCATGATGACTAAGCCATTAGAGTGCTTATTCAAGTTGATTTATAACAAAATTATTTTGACCAACCTATGACCTTAGTCCTTAGTCATTTTTACAAACATATATGCCTTTCATTAACTTAGAATATTTTCATGGCATTACATGCATCTCTAGTCCTTAGAAATATTTTGCACATCATGCATGACATATTTTCCTTAGAAAGTTTTGTGAAACTTGTTTGTTAGTTTGGTATTGTGTTGTGGTGTGATTGTTTATAATTGTTATGTATAGATTGAACGGAGAGCCACGAATAACGTTGAAAAGAGTTTGTGAGCAAAGACATCATCCAAAGGCAAGTGGCACACCTCATAAAAGTCCTAGTATTTTTCTATGCATGAGTAGATTATTTTTCTATAAGCATGTGTAGGATAGTATTGCTACGCAAGCCCTGTTTGGACTTCTTATTCCCGTGTCTAGATTCCTATAAAATACTTAGTAGAATTGTGATGCTATGCAAAACTATTTTTAGAAAATGTTAAATTCTACTAAGTTATAATCAAACACCTGGGTGAAATTGGTTGCTTGGCTGTATGAGTTGAGTGTTGTCCCCAGGGGTTTTACCTGTGGGATATTCACTTCTGGATGGCCACCCAGGAACAAAGGGATCTGAAGAACTCCGAGTGAAGATTGCTTCCTGTGCAGCCATTGCCAATATGGGCTCTGTCTTGATCAATTAAGTTGTGCGGACTCGCCCTGGCTTGACAGGTGGTGGTAGAGGAATGTAGGGGGAACGTGTCAGGCCGGTAATAGGAGGGAAAATGCTTCTGAAAGATCTCGTCTCATTCTTCTCCTTTTCCTTAACACTTCAAGAGTGTATAGGATAGTTTGGGTTGAATGGGTACAATGGTGAACGTGCACAACCTCTATAGAGTTAAAATCTAAGTACTTAGCCGTGTCCCCGGTATGGACAATTGAGCAGCTGAACGAGGACGTCAACGGAGGATTCCACCATTCCAACTTTTAAATTAAAACTTGAAGGGAGAACAAGGGTAGAATGAGACAATGGCTTTCATACCATATTTATCTCAACTAGGTAAAATTGTTTCAAAGTGTTAGGGAAAAACTTGCTTTATGCAAATTAGCCTTGAGCTCCACCAGCCAAATAAGCATATAGGTTATAGAGTTATTCCTCTAAGTGTCCACCATAGTGTCACTTGCCAGTTCCATTTTCAAAATGGTTCTGACCCACGTTGTTGCAATATTTTTCTTATTGCAGACTGTTCAGAAGACGAGTGAGGCTTCGTTTAAGGGTTTCGAGTCTTCAACCAACATGCTCGCCTGTGGCACATGCTGATGATGGGGACTCCATGAAGAATAATTTTCTGCTATTTACTCTGTTCACTGCTAGCTTTACGCTATGCAAGTTGTAATGAATATTTTCTAAGTCTGGATCAGCGTTGTAATAAATTGATATTTTGTTGTGATATTACATCGTAAACTGTGTGTGCAAACGAATCGATCCAGAGATTTGCACTATACACAGGTACCTACCATATTTTAAGTGCAGGTACGCTACACCCTTCGACCAAGCATTCGACCGACAAGATGGATCTGAATCCGTCTTCTCCTAGGAATCGGCCGGATCTAACTTCCACTTCGTCGGAGTTGTCGGACTGGGATCCGACTCCCAGCCGGAAAACAACGATCCTGAGTCAATCTTTCCTGCTCTCCAGGAGGATGCGATGTCAGATGCCGGATCCAGATCTACTATTCAAGTTAACATAGATTCTAATTCTGATGATGATGCTAGTCTCTTTGAAGAGAAAATCAAAAGCCACTTTTCCAGTGACAATCCGGTTCCTTCAGAGAACACAGCGGATACAGACATGCCTAATAAGCTGGCTATGATGGTTGTCATCGGTCACGAGTCAACCCAAGTTGCTTCTGAAACGCAAGATAAACCGGTAGAAGATATCGGCGACACCGTTACCGGTCAACTCATTGACGGTTCCGGCAAGTTGCGCGCAAAGAGGAAAACTGGTCTCGAGAAAGGCGGCAGAAGCAAACCCACGGATTTGCTCTCCGTCATCAAAGAAGTATAAGAGATCATGCACACTCCGGTGAACAAGGATACCCCACTCGACGAAGTGGAGGAACTTAGGCTTAATATGCTTAAGCACTCTGACTTCCTGCGCAAAAGAAAGGAGCATGTTGAGAGCCTTGCAAAGAAGATAGAGAAAGAGCAAGAAAAGATGTCGGCAAAAACAAGCCGGCAGCTCTTCGAGGAAAAAATGCCTTAAAAAAACCACCGTGATAAGGAGCCGCCAATTCGTGCAACAACAACAGCTCAAGATCTTGGGTTTGACTGGCGCACAACACCACAACGCGTGGAAAGAAGGGGGGATGTTGTCTTCTGCACCCCCATCCTTAACGCGGTTGCTGCGCTAGACACCCTAGATGACAAGACTTACACAACGGAGGAAAAGCTGGCCAACGCAAGACACTTCATAAGCAAGGCCCTAAAACAGGAAGCCCGCGCTGACTCCTATGGCCACATGGCGGATGCCCGCGGGGGAGATCTAGAATCCGAGTCAGGAAAGTGCAAAGCCGCACCTGGCGCTGACCCCGAAGGCCCGTCCGGCTCCAGTAGCCATGGCGATAAAAGGAAAGCAACCCCATGTAACGCCCCCGGATTTATCCCCTTTTAGTTTTGTGAGTTTTCTTTTTGCATCAACATGGCATCGCATTGCATCTCATTAATTTAATTTGTTGCATTTAAATTCAATTCCCACGATTAAATTCAAATGCATTTCAAATTAATTAAAAATGTGATATTTAAAAATCTTTTGCAAATGTTAAAAACTAGTTTATTGAATTGACTATTTGAAACTAAAACTATTTTGTAAAGTTTTCGTATTCAAATTTCTTTTCTATTTTGTTTTAAAAATATAAAACAGAAACAATTAGAAAAAGAAGAAGAGAGAAATAAGGCCCAAAGACCATCTAGCCTGAACCCTAGGTTTTCCCCTGAAAAATATTTCTCACCCCCTGCAATTTTTGCAGCCCCCCTCCACTTTCTCCTTTTCCTTTTTCCCTTTTTTCCCTCCTTTCTCTTTTATTTTCCTTTTTCTTTTGCTTCTTTTTTCTTCTTTCTCTTCTTTCCTTCCTTTCCTCTCCCGCACCAACCATCCCCGAGCTCCCCGTGCTCCCGCACCTGCGCCTCCCCCCCGACTCCCCTCGCCCTTGCGCCTCCCCAGCGCCGCTAGCCGCCCGCGCGCTTGCCGCGCCGCCGCCGCCAGCCACCGCCGCCGCCTGCGCTCGCCCGCCCCGCCCGCCGCGCCGCCTCCCCGGCCGCCGCCCGCCACCGTAGCACGCCCCTGCTCCGCCCGCGCCGCCACCACGCCGCCGGCCGCCTCCTCGCCTGCACCCCGCGCTCCTCCTCCCGCCGCCCACGCGTCCGCGCGCCCGCCGTCCGCGCCGCCGCCGCCCACGCAGCGCCCCCACGCACGCCCTCCGTGCCGCCGCGGCCGTGCCGCGCGCCTCCGCCCGCGCCGGTCGCCGCCGCCGTGCGCATCTGCTCCGCGCCTCCGTGGTGGCGTCCCCGCATCCGCCGCCCGCAATGTGTTCGACAAAATGCCCGAAATACATTCGGCGTCACAATTTTGTCCGAGTTGTCCACCCTTCGTGGTGTTGCTACGTGCGCGTGCGCGTGCCTCTTCCGGTGCCGCGTTGTCGTGACCACCGTGTGTGTGTTCCGGTGCACGCCCCGTGTGCGTCTCCTTCCGGTGTCCGTTTGCCATGCTCCTACGTGCCCGCGCCCGTCAACGATGATGACCGAGTACAACTACCCGACCACTTCCACGACACCGACAAACAACGATGCCCCGGTTCCGCGACGACTACTTCCCCGACGACAACTACTTCCTCTACGGACCAAAGACGTCGATTTCAAAACCTAGTTCACCCGATCCGACGTACGGACCCAAACCCTAACCCTATACCTATTTTATTAAATGTCATCTATCTTGTGCATACCGCATCATACTTGCATGTGTTGCATCTCTTGGGTTTGGGGGTGTAGCAAATCACCATGTGCGGGGCAAATCAATATATGTATTGCCCCATTCCATTTAATTTGACTAGAACACCTTTGCCATGTCTTGCCATGTTAATGAACATTAAATTTGATGTGTAGATAAACAACTTGAACATAAATATTAATTGTCGGAATCCCGGTTCCGCTTAATTTGGATTAAGTGCATCTCATATTGCATCTTGCCATGCCATGCATCATTCTCATATGATCATGCTGGATCTTTTTCCGTAGTTATAAGATGCATCTTTTACGCCTTCCAGTGTTTGTTGCTTCTTCGCGGATACGACGTTAAGATGTGTGAGCTCGACAAGATCTGCTTCCATGCGGGATTCTAGGCAAGCAAAGTTTGCTTGTTTACCTATACATTGTCTTTCATTCCTGCCGTTGATCTCTGCTACCCTAGTATCCGATTCTTTATTGCGATCCCATCTCATGTTTATCCTGCAGCCTATACAACTTTATCCCCACATCCCATCACCTGTTGTATGTTTATCTGTTAGCCTTGCGAGTCGTAGTGCATGCTTAGAGTTGGTTGTGCGAGTCGTCTGTTGATCTTTATTTCATCTGCTTAGCATGATAGATTTTTTACCTTAATAAAATGTTTTCTTATATTGGAGTATTATAATTAAAGGATAAGGCAACAGGCGGAAGGCCTTGCGAGGTGCTTTGTTCTGCTAAGTGTCGACCTAGGAACTGAGATTTTGTCCTCGGATCCAATTTTGAGCGCAGTAACCACTTGTGGGAGGCCCTATGGAGCCCCCCTCGACTTTGAACGGATCTTCAGCTTGTCCATGTGCCGCAACTAGTTCGGGTTTTCCATTTGCTCATATCCATGTGCATGATGATGATGATTGATGAGAGGTTACATGATACGGGGGGTCATAAAGGGGTGGTGCGCGCGAAGCGGACAGTTCCTACTGTGGTTTGAGCTGCATGACGCGTGGACACGAACTAATGAGTCCGCAATTGAGATTCGGCCGGACTCTTGACGCGGGTAACAACTCATATGGGTGGCACTTGGACTTGCTGTAGTGAAGGAACGAGTCGTGTTGAGAGGCCCTGATGCTTGCTTGGGTTGATCATACGAGTATGGGTACAGTAGTGCACCCCTGCAGGGTATAATCTTATCGATGAGCCGTGTCCACGGTTATGGACGATTTGTTGATGATGCTGGCTAACAAAATCTAGACAACTTACACCTAATCATTATTAATTAGTTTGACTAGTAATATAGAATTACTTTCACAACAAATGGTAATTAAAACTTTTCAATGTGTGAGTTTCCCGAATTGCTTCCTCATACTTGGTTGAGGGGGTTAATCCGAGAATGGGTTAAGATTGGTGTTAGTAGTAGTTGGCTACTTATGCGCTCTCTTATCCCTCTCTGATTAGACGGAAGTTGTAGCGTGTCTCTCTAGGTTGCTAGTGCTGCTGCCGCTAAGTCCACCTCCCCTATATTTTGGGAGATGGTGTAGAAAGTAGGCAAGTCGCTTTTGCTTGCCAGGGAATGCCCTGACCCTCTTTTGGGCTGTGCTTTATGTGCAGTTAACCGGTTTGAAGCCTGACGACGTTAGCTTGGGAATCCCTCCGGCTTGGCTGGGCAGGGATATGGCGCCATCGCTTATCTTCAGGACTCTTAGTCCAATTTGCATCTTATCCGTAGTCGGATACTATTTTGCTTCCGCTGTCAATTGAATCTTTGTATTGTATCATTTGTATCTTGACTCGTTCAAGTCGTTGTTGTATATTATATATCTTCTGTTGTATTTGTGGATGTATCGGAACTGTTGTAATGTTCTCATAATTCCACCCACATAATGCGCATGTTTCGGCGTGCACATTATGTCTGGTGGGCGACCTAAAATCATTATTATGCGGATTTCGGCGGGAGCGCTTAAATCTACATAGTACCGATTTTAGGGCGTCACACCCCACCTCCAAAGAAGACGCCTCCGCCAAAACCAAGGCGGGACGAGAACTCACGAACATGAAGCAGAGGAGACCTGCCACCTCCAACCCATCCAAGGCGCGGTAACGGCGGTAGCCGGGACAACGGCCAGCCGCCTAAAAAAGATGCCGGCAACGACCCTCCTAGGAGAGGTCAAAGCCGGTTTCCGCAGTGCAGCACCGGTAGCAAAAGGAAGGAGGCGACAGAAGGGCCCAGACACAACGTAAGCCGGTCAGCGCAGGACGAGCCAAACGCCAACAGAGGCGGACAACAACTCGATCCAAAAGACGCACGACATCGCCTACAAGACATAGCAAGAGGAAGGGAGCCGCTATACTCTGGCCCAAAGTGCTTTGGCGACGCCATCCGCAGAGAGCCGTTCCCCAAGGACATGACATCAGTGTCTAAAAATTGTCCTAGGTACAACGGCCTCGTTAAGCCGGATTCGTGGCTAGCCGATTATCCCATGGCCATAGAAATTGCTGGTGGAAGCAATCACATTGCCGTCCGCTACCTACCTCTCATGTTAGAAGGCACGACAAGGGCTTGGATCGACAACCTTCCTGAAAAGTCTATCCATAGCTGGTACGACATGGAAAAGGTTTTCTCCTAGCACTTCCAAGGAACATACAAGCGTCCAAATACCTACACGGACTTGCAACGCTGTATACAGAAGCCGGACGAAACCATGACATATTTTGTCAGCTGTTGGATCTCCGAAAAGGCCAACTGTCATGGTGTCTCGGACGCACAGGATATCCATGCCTTCTACACGGGCCTACAGAAAAAGTCCCTGCTCCGTCACCGGCTCGTCTGTGAGCAAGTCACGGACCTTCGTGAGATGCTCAACCTAGCTGCCCAATACGCGGCAGCAGATGATGACGCGCGTGACGATGATCCAGATGTCAGTACCGCGCCAAGACGGAACAACAAACGCAAGCAAGGAGTGGAAGACAAAGCCGGACCCTCCAACGAGGTAGCCGTTGCGTTCCAAGGGAATGCCGACAAAAAGAAGTGGAAGAACAAGAAAGATAACCGTGATGCTGGCTCAGGCCCTAAGGCGGCACGTATCACTCGAGCAGGCAAAACTTTTGCCATGCCCCATCCACGCCTCACTCGACAAGGTTAACCATATGCTCAGCTAGTGTCGTTTTATGGATGACTTCAAAAAGGATCCCACAGTCGGCTGGAAGTAAAAAAAAGTCAAAAAAGTACGACAAGAAAGACAACAAGGATGACGACGACATGTCGATATCAAGCGATGACGACGTTGCCGCCAAGAAAAAGAAGCCATACCCGAAGGTCAAAGAATCACTCGTGTGCTTTGTCGGCACGCCTTCGGCTAAGATGGACAAGGCGAAGATGCGTGAACTCAACGCGACAATGCCAGACGTCCCTCAGTACTTGAACTGGTCCGAGGCGGCAATCACTTGGGATCGGTCCGACCACCCTGATCACGTCCCACACCCAGGCAAATACGCCCTTGTCGTCGACCCCATTGTCGACAACTTCAGGCTCACAAAAGTACACATGGATGGCGGCAGCAGCCTCAACATCCTGTACTATGATACACTAAGCCGCATGAACTTGTCAGAGGATGAGCTTGATCACAGCAACCTCACTTTTCATGGCATAGTGCCCGACAGACAAGCAAAGTCAATGGGGAGCATTAGGCTGAAGGTAACTTTTGGACCAAAGGAGAACTATCGCTCAGAGTTTCTCCGGTTTGAAGTTGTCCCCTTCAAAAGCGCCTACCATGCAATCTTCGGACGACCGGCTTTCGCCAAGTTCATGGCAAGGCCGTGCTACATATACATCAAGCTTAAAATGCCAGGGGAAAATGGAACCATCACGGTTTCCGGCAACTTCAAGAAAGCTAAGGAGTGCGAGCGTGGCATGGCCGCCTTCGCAGAAGCCGTCATCCACAAGGAAGAGCTCGCACTACTTGAGGCGGACCCAGACAACTCCATGCCCAAGCCAAAGATTGATGTCAAGAAAACCTTTGAAGCTTCAGAAGATACCAAAAAGGCGGACCTCATCCCAGGTGACAAGTCCAAGCAAGTTGTCATCGGCTCCAACCTTGACAGCAAATAAGAAGGCGCGCTCGTCGAGTTCCTCCGTGAGAATCGCGACATCTTTGCATGGTCGCCTTCCGACATGCCTAATATACCGAGGGAACTTGCCGAGCACTCACTCAACGTCATAAAAGGATCCAAGCCGGTGAAGCAAGCAACAATACGCTTTGGTGATGAGAGACGCAAGGCTATAGGAAAGGAGATAAATAGGCTGAAGGCCGCCAATTTCATAAAAGAAGTTGTACACACCGATTGGGTGGCAAATCCTGTACTTGTTCCAAAGAAGAATAAAGAACTGAGGATGTGTATCGACTATACCAGTGTTAACAAGTGCTGCCCAAAGGATCCCTTTGCACAACCCAGAATTGACCAAGTCGTAGACTCCACAGCAGGCTCCGAGCTACTTTGTTTTTTGGACGCCTACTCAGGATACCACCAAATCAAGATGAGGGAGTCAGATCAACTGAAAACATCTTTCACCACTCCATACAGGGCTTTCTGCTACATCACGATGCCTTTTGGCCTGAAAAATGCAGGGGCAACATACCAGCGCTGTATGCAAAATTGCCTGCACGAACATATCGGCCACAATGTTCACGTCTACGTAGACGACATTGCGGTGATGTCGAAAAAGAAGGCGGATCTCCTAGAGGATTTGGAAGAAACTTTTCAGAATCTTCGAAAATACCAGATGAAGCTCAATCCCGCCAAGTGTGTTTTCGGCGTTCCAGCCGGCAAACTACTCAGATTTATCGTCTCAGAACGAGGGATTGAAGTTAATCCAGAGAAGATCAAGGCTATCCAAAACATATCCAGACCCACTTGTCTGAAGGACGTGCAGCGCTTAGATGGATCGGCGACGGCGTCAGTCGTTTCATAAGCCGCCTCGGGGAAAAGGCAATGCCCCTCTACCGGCTATTGAAGAAATCCGACAACTTTGAGTGGACAACAGAAGCAGATGCCGCCTTGCAACAAATCAAGGAGGCTCTTGCATCCGCTCCAATATTGGCAGCACCTCGATCGCAGGAACCAATGCTGCTCTACATCACGACAACTGGAGCAGTTTTCAGCGTGGTCTTGGCAGTGGAAAGAAAGGAAATCGAAGCCGCGACGTCTGAGCAACGTCCGATTTACCTCATCAGTGAAGTCTTCTCCGCCTCCAAGCAGAGGTATCCACATTACCAAAAGCTGGCTTATGGTGTATTCTTCGCCGCCAGAAAGCTTAGGCATTATTTCCAGGAGCACACAGTGACAGTAGTCAGCAGGGCACCATTGGGAGACATAATCAACAACGCAGAGGCAACAGGCCGAGTTGCCAAATGGGGCATCGAGCTTGCCGCCTTCGATATAGTCTATAAACCACAGACCGCCATTAAGACTCAAGCACTCACATACTTTGTTGTCGATTGGACAGAAGCCATGGAGGAAACAATTCTTCCCGAGTCAGAATATTGGGTCATGCACTTTGACGGATCAAACATGCTCAAAGGCTCGGGGGCCGGAGTTGTTCTGCGCACACCCAAAGGCGACAAGCTCAGCTAGATTCATTTCACATCAACCAATAACGTTGCAGAGTACGAAGCTTTGCTTCACGGGTTACACGTGGAAAACGACCTCGACGTCAAGAGAATTCTTTGTTATGGCGACTCCGATTTACTCGCGCAGCAAGTAAGCGACACATGGGCAGCATACATGGCCAAACTTGATGAATTCGCCAAAAATTTCATGGGCTACGAAGTCCGGCATGTTCCAAGAGCTGAGAACGAGGCGGTAGACACTCTTGCCAGACTCGGGTCAGAACGCAAAAAAGTGCCAAAGGATATTTTCCTGGAACATTTGCATAAGCCATCCATTAAGGGCGCCGACTTGTTGGACCCCGATGCAGAAGAACCAGTAGAAGCGGCAAGTTTTGCCGTCTACTCGATACAACCGGATTGGACTGTCCCATACCTCGATTTCTTAATCGACCAGAAGTTGCCGGAGGATGATGAGATGTTAAAAAGGCAGATCATAAGGCGAGCCAAGGCATTCACAATAATCAAAAGCGAGCTATATAAGCGAAGCACGTGCGGTATCCATCAGCGGTGCATACTGCCAGAAGAATGCCGGGAAATTCTAAAGGACATACACATTGGCACTTGCGGGCATCACGCCTCCGCCAGGTCCATTGTATCCAAAGCTTTCCGCGAAGGTTTCTACTGGCTAACCGCCAAAGAAGACGCCGGGCATATCGTGAAAACATGCAAAGGCTGCCAGTTGTATGCCTGCCAACCCCACATGCCGGCACAAGAGCTCAGGACAATTCCAATCACTTGGCCGTTCGCGGTCTGGGGCTTAGACATGGTTGGTCCCTTCAAGAAGGCACGTGGTGGGTACACCCACCTATTGGTCGTTGTCGACAAGTTCACTAAATGGGTCGTGGCCAAGCCGATCAGCAAACTTGACGCACGAAGAGCCACCAATTTCCTCTAGGGAATTATCTCTCGGTTCGGAGTTCCACAGAGCATTAACACTGATAATGGTAGCAAACTGTCTCAAGGCGACATAGAAGAATACTGCAGTGATCTAGGCATCCGGCTTGATTTGGCATCCGTGTCACACCCTCAATCAAATGGACAAGTAGAGCGTACAAACGGCTTGGTCCTCTCAGGACTTAAGCGCCGTCTCGAAGCTCCGTTACATAGGGCAGCCGACGCTTGGGCAGAAGAGTTACAGTCCGCACTCTGGAGTTTGCGCACAACGCCAAATAGATCTACCGGCTATACTCCTTTCTTCTTAGTATATGGCGCAGAGGCGGTGCTACCTACCGACATGAAATACGATTCACCAAGAGTTCAAGCCTACATCGAGAAAGACGTAGAAGGTGCAAGACAGGATAGCCTAGACCTGTTAGATGAAGAAAGAGATGTCGCTCTACATCGCTCCGCCTTGTACCAGCAACAACTCCGCCGCTATCATAGTCGGAGAGTGCGGAAGCGAGGCTTCAGAACAGGTGACCTGGTTCTCCACCTTATTCAAGACAGAAAAGGCTTGCAAAAGCTATCCCCGCCATGGGAAGGACCGTTTATAGTCACAAAGGCGTTGCTCAATGGTTCCTACTACCTAGCCGACATCTGCGACGAAGAAGGAAGGAAAAGGCGCAAGAAGGCGGCAGGAAGAAGAGGAACAAAGCGCAAATGTAGTGCCCATGCTTACGAAAGCAATGGCACATATGAATAATGCAAAGACTTGGATCACATAAGTCTCACATTCTCCAATAAGATGTAATATCACAGTACAATGTCATAATCTATTACAGAACGAGACGAATGATCCAAAAACAAATATCCTTACAACTTAGCATAGCGGAAATGCTAGCTGAAAAAAAAATAGTTCACACTTTATTTCAGAGTTCAAACGCAATACTAAAGGTAGCATGGAGCTACATCTTCTCCATGAAGCCACTGGCAATTTCATGTTGGTTGTAGCTCAAAGACGACCCCCTTACTCCTCATTCGGACATTCTGCAAGGTTTAGTTGCAGCCCAGCTATAAAGGGTCAGCACAATTGAATTGTGGTTGCAAGTGACTTTAATTCCTAATGTTCTATTATAGTAATACTATATGCTTAATTTGGCTGGTGGAGCTCAAGGCTATTGCGCAAAGCAAATTTTCTCCTACTTTTGATAAACAGTTTTCTTAAATCAATATCTTCTCCTTCAGAGACAAATCTCGAGACAAGTCCATGTCTCCAACCCATGTTCATCCAACAAAGTATTATTAAGAAATTTGAGATGAGGAGATTTTCAGAAGACAGCCTTGTGTAGTTACTCAAATTGTCCGATGCCGGGTACACGGCTAAGATCTTAGGTTTTAACTCTCGAGAGGGTGTGCACTTTCACCATTAGACTCAATCAACCCAAACTATCCTCTACACTCCTTTAGCGAGAAGGAAAAGGAGAAGATCAAGACGAGACTTTTCAGAAGTTGCTTTCCCATGATCATACTAAGAGATTACCACCATCCTATCAACTCTACCACCATCAATCTCTTGACCCAGGTCCACAACAACTTACTCCATCAAGACAGAGCCCATATTGACCAATAGTTGCACGATAAGCAACTAGACTCAGTGTAAACTTAAATCTCATAGCCCTGGGTGGCCTACCACAAGTGAGCAACTCAGGTTAACAACGCATATCATGGCCCCAGGTAAGTAGAAACAACCCTGGGCGAAGACAACCATGACACTAGGCCCTGAGAAGCCACTCAACTTGAAACCTCCTCGATCGACCCAATCCACCCAGGCGTTAAATTTATTTAGTGGAAATTTTCATTTATCACATCAACCATAAAACAATCATTTTTGCAGCAGTTGCTTCCACTAAATTATAATAGGGGTCTAATCTGGAATTTCTAAGGGGAAACCTAAAAGGTTTGCATAGCATACTACAATCTCCCAAAATCCTATCATGCATACTACTTTTGCAAATACTGTTTGAAAACACTAGATATGCAATAGAATAAAATAGTAGGTATTTTATGAAGTCACTTGCCTGAAGAAAGTTGTCGTTTCTCACTCACTCTAGTCCAAGTCAAAGTTGCTCCCCGTTTCAAACTATATAGTAAAAGGGCATCCAATAAACAAGCAATTCAACAAACACAAAACAAATTGAAACATACAAGCGTAATAAGGCTTAGAAGTGGATTTGGTCAAGGGTGTCACATAATTCAATATGCAAAAAGAATTTATGTGATTGCGTTTAGGGTATAAACAAAAGTCAACTTGGATATTTTCAATTTACAAAGATTTTGAAAGATCACAGGATCCAAATGAAATAGTCTTTAAACGAAGAGATCCTAAGATGGTTTAATTATAATTTAAAAGCAAGGTACAAGATTTTACAACAACCATCCATATTTAATTTCTTTTACCTAAGGTTATGTTTTCAGAAATTTAAAATTAAGCAAATTCATATTCAAGAATTTCTTAATTTATCATATCTAACATTTTTAAATCCCAACTGAAAGTTCATAGTATTTAAAATATACAACCTAGTTATTTGAAATGGCATGATGTTTTAATTCACATTTGTTTTTTTTTTGTAACACCTAATTAACCAATATCATTTATATACACTTGTAAATGAATTAAAATCATTTAAATGGTTTTAAATTAAAACTCACTTATTAAAGTTATGTATTATATTAATAAACATAAATTTGAGCTTTCTCTAGACTAGGACAATTGTTTATGTCTTTGGTGCAAGGAAATAAATTTTTAAATTAATAAACTTATAATGTGCTAGAATAAACCAAATCAAGTCTCATGATCTTTAAATTCATTTTAAAATTATTCAAGCACTATTTTATAACAAAATTTTATAAATGGGGTTAATAGACAGAGGGCTTTTAATTTAAATGTATAGCAATTGGATTAAAACAAAAATAATGTTTGTATTAAAAGTTATGTCAAAAATAGTCAAACTATTCAAATTAAACACACAACCATTTAATCATCAAAAAAATTCTCAAAATTATTTTATAACAGATGCAACATATTACACATTTTATAAAGTTTCTAAAACAATTTTATTTGGAATTTTTGAATTTACAGATTTAAAGTTATGACAGAAATACTCAAATTCACCATTTGAAATTTTAATATTTTTAACTAAGTCCAATTTGAATTTTGGCAGATCCAAAATATTCTACATGTCTAGGGCTTTCCAAATATGTAAAAATATTTGAATTTGGATAAGTGGTTGAAAAGTTATGATAGATCTAAGTGTCAGGGGCTTTTCTGCAAAACTGCCATTTAATCTAATTAAAAGAAATTAATATCCACGTGTGCGCTGACTGGGCGCTGACTGGACCTGACGTGGCTGCTGACTGGGTCGCTGACGTGGATAATTGAAACGATCTGGATCGTCAGATCCAGATCTAACGGCCAGAAGGGAATCGTACCGATTCGATTAAAAATTCTAATCCTGGCCGTTGATTGAAGATCTGAGGAATCTCACGCGTTGTCCTGAGACTAGCGGCGCTAGGTCGCCGGAGTCTCGCCGGAGACGGTGCCGATGACGGCATCGCGGCGTTTTACGCGCTCTACGGTGTCCCGGGATGAACGGAACTAACCAAGGTGTGCAGGAGGTCGCGGCGGAGATGGCGGCGAGGTGGCGGTGCTCGGCGTGCTCCGGTGCTCTTCCAAATCCTCGCCGGAGTTGCGCACGGCGGCGGATCGCTTCGGTCGTGCACGGGCGCGATGATTTGCTGCGGAAAGAAGCGAACGAGGACATCACAAAGAAGCGCACGACTACGGGGAACCGAGAGAGAGGCGAGGGAGGGACCGAGGAGCTCGGCACTCACCGGAATAAGCAGAGGATGGCGGCGGAAATGGATGGACGGCGGCGGTGATTGTGGACAGCCCGGGGGTGCTCGGGCAGGGGTTCTTCGGGGAAAAGAGAGGGGGAAGGCGTGGGGGTTAAAAGGGGCAGGGGAGGGAACCAATCCCGCAAGAACCTCGACGAATTTTTGGAAAGAAATCGGGGCGTGAATCTCGGCCTGGGGAAGACGACGATGACGTCACGCTGACGTCACCCTTCCTTTTTCTTTTCTGATTTTTATTTCCTTATTTCATAACTTTTAATTTAAGTGTCCAAAAGCAGTCAAACAAATTTCTAAAAATTCGTAAAATTATTATCTTTGAGTTAAACCATTTGTGGGCATGTTTTAAACAGATTTGAAATTTAATAACTTTGAAAAATTCATTTAATACCATTTTGATACTAAATATCGATTTTGTAGTTATATATTAAATTAAGTTTTCTTTTGGCTAAATAAAATTTGTAAAATACACATAATCAAATATGTTTTGGAATTAAGTTATCTAAACTCATATTCTATTATTACATAATATCTAGCTTTAATAGATAATTAAATCACCTTTTATATCTATTTGAATTAAATAGAGAAAATGTAATGTAATCATTTTAGTTTGAAGTATTTTGGGCACTATTTTATTTATAAAAAGATAACTCCATTGAAAGCTTCATAACCACTTTGGAAAAGATTTTAGATTTAAAAACAAAAGTATACTCCTGAAATTCATTTTATGTTTTGGAAATAAAATAAGTTCATTTTAAGTTAATGGAATGTAATTGGATAATCCATTTATATAAAACATATGAAGTCATTAAAGTTATAAACTATAGGTTCAAATTTCAACACTATGTTTTTGTACTTAGTGGAACTAAAGGAAAATCATTTGGCAAAAAGGATCCTGTTTTAAATTATTTAAAATTACACTTGTAAATACCATTTTAAATTATGAATTGCTAAGGCTAAGTGGTGGAAACAATATTTATAAGGAAACCCTTTTATTATAATGAAATGGTAAACACATTTTTCAAATTACATATTGAGGTTAAATAACTACAAAGGATAATAATTTTTTAACTTGGATCAACTTTCGGAAGTAAAAATCTTTCCAAGATAAATAAAATATTAAAACTCTTCTAGATGCTTGAAGTCTTTTGTAATTGGTTCTCTTATGCATTTTATGATTTTAATCAAAATAAAAGTTTTAAATTTTTGTGATTTTTGAACATTCCAAAATATTGGGATGCTACAGACTACCACCCTTAAAAGGAATCTCGTCCCGAGATTCGGAGAAACTAGAAAACAAAAACTTGGAATGCAAACGATTACTCGAGAGGTTTTTGAGACATGGAAACTTAAGAGCTTGAAGGGGGGGCGAATTTGATTTTTGGAAGGCTAGAAAGAAAGGTAGTTTGGGATCTCCGGGTTTATGCGGCAGGGATAAATTTTATTTTGGGTGGCTACCACCCTTAAATAATTTCAGGACATACAAACAAACACATCAAGCAATCAAATCAAAAGTACAACTCAAGGTTCTAAATCGCTAGATATTAATAATCCTGAAAACTCAAGGTTTTTAAATTCTCAATTCCCTATAAGATTTAGGTTCCAAAATAAACACGCTGGTACTGCCATATCACATTTTGATAGGTCAATACACTAAACTGATTACGATAAGCTAAGATAGGATAAATGGTAGTCTCTCTAACGTTTGCTCGACTTGCTCCCCTTATTCCTCTTTGATCTCCCGCTTGCGCTTTGTTGCGCGGTTGTTCACCTCAGGTATGTCTTCTTCCTCACTTGACTCCTCAAAAATCACCTCTTCAGGGTCTTCTTCCTCCTGTTCTTCCTCCTTTACATTTGCGGGTGCAGCCACTTCTCCAGTGCCTTGGTCGTCTTCTTCTTCAGTTACCAGTGGTGGAGGTGAAGGTGGGTGTAGCGCCCCATCTTTAAATAAAGATGGAACACCTGTGTTATGTGCTAGTCCCTGGATCACTGCTAGCACCACAGTACAAAATATATAGTAACATTGCATAAGTATCAAAATACTACATCGAGATCCAAAAATAGCCAAGTATAGCTTTATTACAAATTGCATAGTCATGAAGACTAGCTAAAATATTCAGAGTTCACAACGAAAATAAAAGCAATGGCCTTCTCTTCTAGCATATGCCACGGGCAGCCATGTTGGGTGTAGAATCGAGTCCAAACTTACTCCTCATCAGAATTACCTGCACATTTGAATATGCAGCCCCCGAAGGAGGTCAATACAATGAAGTATTGGCAAGTGACTACGGTGGATAAAATTATGGCAAGTCTAATTCTATATGCATATTTGGCTTAGTGGAGTTTGTAGGCTATTTTGCAGAAAGCCAGTTTTCTCCTATCTTTTGTAAAACTCTTGTGTATCTCCAGGACTGGGCACCAAGGGATGAAACCCAGGTGCACCAATAATTCTTTCCTTAGTCAAATTTTACTTTACGAAAACCATGTTGAGATTCTTCCGTCCATCCTTGTCCCGTTGCTCGAAGTTGTCCGTCACCGGGGACACGGCTGAGTACTCAGTTTGTCGACTCTGCAGAGGTTGTGCACTTTCACCTTAAGACTCAATTTGTCCGAGATATCCTATACACGCGGAGTGTATTATGGAAAGGAGAGAATTGAGACAAGAACTTTCAGAAGAAGAATACAACCATACTAGCAAGACCCGTTCCACCTATCAACTCTACATCTGCTTGTCAAGCTGACAGGTTGCACTCTCACAACTTAGTCGTTCTAGACAGAGCCCATTGTCAAAAGGCTGCACGGGAAGCTTCTAAACTTGGAGGGACTTAGTAATCTCTTTGTTCCTGGGTGGCCGTCCACAAGTGTACTTCTGGGTAAAAACCACCATACTCATGGCGCTAAGTAGAATAGAAATTCATCCTAGGCGAAGACAACCACAAGCATAGTCCCAAAAGCCACTCAACATAAACCAAACAACCAATTCCACCCAGAAGTGTATTCAATGTTTTAACACTTAGCAATAATTCCATAATATGATAAGTAAACTTCTTTATAGCATAGCCAAGCATCTAATAAAACTTTTGGTGGCTGCAAGGGAAGGGATGGCTACACACTACTAGGATATTTTCAAAGTGTAGACTAACTTAGCATTCTAAGATAGTAACAAAATTTCCCTATCATGCATACTACTCAAAATCTACTAATAATGCATATAGAAAACATAGGATAGATGATGAATGTCACTTGCCTTGGTAGCAAAGGGAACAAGCACAGCAAGAATAACAATCACAAGGACCTTCCTCCTCTTCACAATCTAGAGACAAATCATAACACTCAATAAACACACAAGCATAACACTTAGAATAACAATACAAAAATATGTATGCATGCTTAATATGCAATGAACTTCACAAGACCAATTAATTACTATATTAAGTTCTCTGTTATTCATGCATAAAGATGCAATGGTCAATATTTTAATATTAATCATTTAAATAATGAGCATATTAGTAGTTTTAAATTTTAAAACCAATTTCTTTAAGTCTAATAGAAAAAGTTTCAAATAAATCTCATGTTGCACTCTCTGGACAGGGGGCATTAATATCTCTCCAAAACAATTGGATTTATTTGGAGAGAAAATTTATTAATTAAGCTATTGATTTAATATCCGAAAGTTAAACAATTTAATTTCACAATTTAATATGCTCTAACAGGATAAACTAATGAAACCATATTAAACTACACGAGCAGAGCTACAAGTGGATATAAAATTCATCAAATTTGGATGAACAGATCAAAAGATATGATTTTTACAAGTTTGTGCTATTTTCTGTTTTTAAAACAATTCTCTGCCGAAAATAGAAAAAGAACTCGCCACGCGGCGGCCGCTGATTGGCTGGTACCGGTTCGCGCGGATCGCTCGCGAGGACCGTACGATCTAAATCAGATCTAACGCACCAGATCTATTTGACGAAGCGGTAAGGGGAATCTAATCTCGATCGTCTGCTCTCGCACGGACGGCTCAGATCTCACGGGAGCAGCGC
Organism: Poa annua; assembly: GCA_026929855.1. Classification (NCBI taxonomy): domain Eukaryota; kingdom Viridiplantae; phylum Streptophyta; class Magnoliopsida; order Poales; family Poaceae; genus Poa; species Poa annua. The sequence goes on from CM049427.1 coordinate 17,426,126, forward strand.
GGACGGCCGGAGTACGCCGGAGTTCTCGTGCCCGCGGCGGCGCCCTCGCCGGAAGTGGCATATCGCTTGCAAACGAAGGATAACGGGGATAAAAATTATACCGCTCGGTGCGTGACGATGAGACGGACTCGGTGGCGCGGCAGAGGCTGTCGTAGAAGTCCAATTCCCCCCTTCGAGGCTCGCCGGAGTTGACGTAGCGGACGGCGGCGGCGGTTGTGGACGAGGGAGTCGCGGGTCTGCAAACCGAGACATGAGATTATGTCAAACCGAAGCGCAAGGTCAAGAGGAGGTGAGGGAAATAGACGAGGAGGTGCGGGGGGGTCGTAGGGTCTCGTACGGTGAGCTCGACGGCGGCGGCTTCGGCGAGATGCACTCCGATTTGCAACAGTCGAACGGCGTAGAAAAATTAGGGTTTTGGGTGCGGAAAAGCGGCGGCGGGGATGGGGTATAAATAGGGGGAAGCTAGGGATCGTATCCCGCAAGAAAAGGGATTGGATTGATCCGTTTTGATCCCGTTCGAGTTCGGTACGATTGAGTTGGAGTTCTACACGACGGGGAAGAAGATGACATGCGGGACCCGGTCGTCAGCGAGAGAGAAGAGGAGATGGGCTGTGGCGTGGGCTTCTACACTGCGCGCGCGGCGGATAGCGAGGGGATGCAGTGGGCTTCGGCCCAGTTAGCCTGTTTTTTTAAACAAAACATTTTCTGATTTAAAACCTTTAATTCAAATTTGATTTTTAAAACTTATCAAAACATTTCAGAAAAATTCATAAAAATATGTTTTGAAAAGCTAATTAAATTTGTAACTTTTTGATACCATTTTTCTGAATAAATAAAATAATAAAATACTGATTTGTATAGAGCTCAATTAAACCTCTTAAATGAAAAACAATTCCATTTAATATTATAAATACAATTCTATTTACTCCTTATGTGATTTCAATATCATACTTTTATGATGCATGATGCATGAATGCAAAGTTTTAAATTTTTGAGAAATTTGGGATGTTACAGACTAACCCCCTTAAGAAGAAGCTCGCCCTCGAGCTTCGGAAAGGTCAGCAAATAGGTGTGAATGGTCTTCTCGGAGGTCATCCTCTCGTTCCCAAGTAGCTTCGTCTTCGGTGTGATGATTCCACTGGACCTTGCAAAACTTGATGGTTTTGGTACGGGTGACTCTTTCTGCTGTCTGTAATATCTTGATGGCCTTCTCTTCGTATGTCAGATCACTCTCCAATTGTACCTCCTCGAGGGGTACTGTATCCTTTAAGGGAACTCCCATCATCTCGGGATGACATTTCTTCAACTGACTGACATGGAACACATTATGAACAGCAGACAGTATTTCAGGTAGTTCTAACTCATAGGCCACTTCACCTTTGCGAGAAAGAATTTTGAACGGTCCAATGAATCGAGGTGCTAACTTTCCTTTGATTCCAAATCTTTTCACACCCCGAAGTGGTGACACCCTTAGATAGGTTCTATCTCCCACTTCATAAGTGACTTCTCTACGCTTGGAATCTGTGTAGCTTTTCTGGCGTGATTGTGCTATTTTCAATCTGTCCTTAATCAGCCTGACTTTCTCTTCAGCCTCCTGTATTATATCAGGCCCAAAGAAACTCCGTTCTCCTACACCACTCCACAACAGTGGGGTTGTGCATTTCTTTCCATATAAGGCTTCAAACGGTGCCATCTCAATACTGTCTTGGTAACTATTGTTGTAGGAGAACTCAGCGTATGGCAAATTATCATCCCAACTAGATCCATAGTCGAGCGCACAAGCTCTCAACATATCTTCTAAAATCTGATTCACTCTTTCAGTCTGACCATCTGTTTGCGGGTGGAAAGCCGTACTGAATTCCAATCTGGTTCCCAAAGATTCGTGCAACTGCTTCCAAAAGTGAGAAGTGAATTGGGTCCCTCTATCAGACACAATACTCTTAGGAACGCCGTGAAGGCACACAATTCTCTTCATGTAAATATCAGCTAGCTTAGCACTAGTATAAGTGGTCTTCACGGGTATGAAGTGAGCTATTTTGGTTAGACGACAAACAATAACCCAAATAGAATCATAACCCGATCTGGTCCTTGGTAATCCAGTGATGAAGTCCATCCCAATGGAATCCCACTTCCAATCCGGTACTTTCAAAGGTTGTAAGAGTCCTGCTGGTTTCTGATGTTCTGCTTTTACTCGACTACATACATCACACTTAGCGATGTATTCTGCTATCTCCTTCTTCGGGTTATTCCACCAAAATCTCTCTTTCACATCCATATACATCTTGGTATTTCCCGGATGAATGGAATAAGGTGTTTCATGAGCTTCTTGCAGAATTAACTTCCTAATATCAGGGTCATTGGCCACACATACACGTTTTTCAAACCACAAAATTCCCTGCTCATCCTCATGAAATCCTTTAGCTTTTCCAGCTTCTAAATTGACTTTGATCTCTTCTATTTCCTTGTCTCCTTTTTGAGCTTCACGAATCTTGTCCATCAAAGTGGGTTGTACCATTAATGAGGTTACGAACCCTTCAGGTACTACTTCCAATCTGAGGTCCTTGAATGCCTTGCATAATTCCTCGGGTAATTCTCCTGCTGTAAGGCCATTCACATACACCTTACGACTCAGAGCATCTGCTACCACATTAGCTTTTCCCGGATGGTATTGAAGGCTCAGATCATAATCTTTAATAAGTTCCAGCCATCTTCTTTGTCTCATATTCAATTCCTTCTGTGTGAATATGTACTTCAAACTTTTGTGATCCGTGAATACCTCGCATCTTTTTCCCATCAGGTAGGGTCTCCAAGTTTTCAGAGCATGCACTACTGATGCTAACTCGAGATCATGAGTTGGATAATTTGCTTCATGTTTCTTGAGTTGCCTAGAGGCATAAGATGCCACTCTGCCTTCCTGCATCAGTACACTTCCTAAACCTTGACGTGAAGCATCACAGTATACTTGGAATTCCTTCTCCAAACCAGGTAAGCATAGAACTGGGGCTGAAACCAGACGCTTCTTCAACTCCTGAAAACTGGCTTCACATGCCTCTGTCCACTCAAATTTCTTCTCCTTCTTTAATAATTCCGTCAAGGCCTTGGCAATCTTGGAAAAGTTTTCAATGAATCGTCGGTAGTATCCTGCTAGACCCAGAAAACTTCGTAATTCCCCAACATTCTTTGGCGGTTCCCAATTAGTTACAGCTGAAACCTTTTCAGGATCCACTGCTATACCTTCCTTGGACACCACATGGCCTAAAAATCCGACTTGTTCTAACCAAAACTCACACTTGCTGTACTTGGCATACAACTTATGTTCACGCAGTCTCTGCAATACCAGACGCAAGTGCTCTTCATGGTCTTTGTGACTCTTAGAGTAGATTAGAATATCATCTATGAACACGACCACAAACTTATCCAGAAAATCCATGAACACTTTATTCATCATATTCATGAAATAAGCTGGTGCATTGGTTAATCCAAAAGGCATTACTGTGTACTCATAAGAGCCATATCTCGTAACAAATGCAGTTTTGGGTATATCCATTTCTCTAACTTTCATTTGGAGGTATCCCGATCGAAGATCGATCTTTGAGAAAACACAAGCACCTTCCAGTTGATCAAATAGTTCATTTATCTTGGGTAACGGGTACTTGTTTTTGATAGTTTGCTCGTTTATATCTCTATAATCCGTAACTAGCCTCTGGGTTTGATCCTTCTTCTTAACAAATAAGACTGGTGCTCCCCATGGCGATGAACTTGGACGAATGAATCCTTTCTGAATATGTTCTTCTAATTGCTTCTTGAGTTCTTTCAATTCATCGACAGCCATAGGATAAGGTCTTTTAGCTATTGGCCCTGTTCCCGGCTTCAATTCGATGAGAAACTCTACATCTCTATCAGGTGGCATTCCCGGTAGTTCCTCCGGAAAAACATCTGGGAATTCCTTGACAATAAGCACATCACCAAGGCTAACCCCCTTAAGAGAATTTAGCCTGACCTTCTTAAGTTCGAAAGTTGATCGAAACTTAATCTTCCTTTTCTCTGGGGTGGTGAGGATGATTGCTCTATTTGCACAATCTATGATTCCTTCAAAACGAGTCATCCAATCCATTCCGATGATAACATCCAATCCTTGGGTCTCTAGGATGACTAAGTCTGTTGGGAAGGTGTGCTTTCCAATATGCAAGTCTAACTGCCTACACCCGGAATTTACTAGCATCTCTCCTGCAGGTGAACTTACCCTAATAGGTTTTCCTAGACTTTCCTCAGCTAACCCATGTTTGTTAACGAAAGCTCTTGATATGAATGAATGAGATGCTCCAGTATCAAATAAAACTAATGATGGAAAGGAGTTGAGCAAGAACATACCAATCACAGCATCAGGTTCATCATGGACTTCTTCCACATTGATGTGGTTCACTTGTCCCTTCTGGAAAGGATTGGGCTTGGAATTTTCATCAGCTTTCCTCTCTGGGCATTCAGTTGCATAATGTCCTGTCTTCTTGCACTTGAAGCAGGTCACATTAGACAAGTCTTTCTTCCCTTCATGGTTAGGACGGTGATTACCATTCCCATGATTATGGCCATGATGATGGTTTCCCCTGGATCCACCATTATTTCCAGTGTATCCTCCATTATTTCCTTTGTATCCTCCATTGTGGTTATGACCATGATGTTTTTGGCCACTACCAGTGTTGGAGTGATTCCAGGGTTTATGGCTACTGACTTCAGAGGCGTGTTTCTTATATGTCCCTTCAGAATGAACTTTACTTGCACTAAACTTCCTCTTCCTGTTCTCTTCCTTTCTTATGTTGTTGTCCAAGGTGATAGCTTGATCCAGCAGAGCTTGATAGTTTGGAGTATAAGCCACAGACAACGGTATCTTCAGTTCTCCCTTAAGTCCATTGAGGAATTTTTCCTTCCTTTTTGCATCAGTATCAATGTCCTCTGGTGCATACCTTGATAGCATACAGAAGTCATCCATATACTCCTTCAGGGTTCTACCACCCTGCCTCAAGCTGCGAAATTCATCTTTCTTCAGGTTCATTATACCTGAGGAGATGTGAGCATTCCGGAAGCCTTCCTTGAACGCATCCCAAGTCATGCCATCCAAAGGATGAGTCACTTGAAAATTTTCCCACCACAATGCTGCGGGTCCTTCCAACAAGTGTGCAGTGAACCTCACTTTTTCTGCCTCAGAACATTCACAAGTTACTAAGTCCTTGTTGACTGAACGGAGCCAGTCATCCGCCACTATTGGTTCAGTAGCAGAGGAGAACTTATTAGGCCTAAGCCTTAGGAACCTAGCAAGTCTGTCCATTGGGGGTGGGGGTGGAGGTGGCTGGTTGTTGTTGTGGTGGTTGTTGTTGTTGTTGGTTGCTGCAATGAACTGAGTCATCATATTCATCAACTGAGCTTGAGCGGCCATCAGTTGCTGCATGGCGTCGTCGTTGCTAGTATCACGACGAGGAGGCATCTGTAGGGTTTTTCAGCATAGATGAGTGAAAGATAGAACTAAGAGAAGAAAAATCCTACCCATGCACAAAGCAACCAAGTCACACAATAACACTCATAAAACAACTTACTAAGAAAAGTCTACTTAGCAACAAAACGAATATTCTAAGTTGATTTAATAAAACAACAAAGTCTGCAAACCAAACAATTCTATCATTGTCACACCACAAGTTGGAGATCAATGTTTTAAAAAGAACGACGAACTAAACGAGGGAGAACATGGTGGTCCAACTGCTAAGTCTAAACTTCGTCCATGACGTCTCCTTCATCTTCTTCGACTTCCTCGATGATGATGCCTTCCCTCGTAAGAATCTCCTTGTAGTCGTTCACCTCCTTCTCCAAGGCCTCGTTCTTCTCCTGTAATATTGTCTTCTCACGGTGCAGAGTCTCGATTGCTTCCTTCTCCAGGACTTCAATCTTCTCTTGTAGCATTCTCTTCTCACGGCGTAGAGTCTCGATCAAATCTCGATCAGCTTCGAACTCGACGTCATTGCTCTGGATTTCATCCTTCAAGGTCCTGATCTCCTTGTTCTTGTCTCTAACTCTCTTTTCTTGGCTTCGAAACTTCTTCTCTTGAGCTCGGAACTTCTCCTCTTGAGCGTTGGCCACCTCTTCTTGGGCTTCAATCTTCTTTTGAGTCTCCTTGACTTGTGCCATTATTTCATCATTCTTCAACAGCTCATTGCGTCTATCTTCTTCTAGTTGCCAGAGGTGAAGTTCTAAGTCTTGGAGATATGGGTACAAAGGTTCTGGTTTGTTTTTGTCTTCCTCGTTAACACGGAAAGGAATCCCATGTTCTTCACGTTGGCCAAGGTGAGCAAAGTAGTGGTCTTTTAACTCTTCTTGGTATTGCAAGCAAAGGCGTCCTATTAGCTCCTGCGTGACGAGATTCAGCCCTTTCTCCAAGGAGTCACTAATTGACTTGTACTGGATGTCTTCGGTCTTGGGTTCAGTCTGGCGCCCTTGTTGGTAAAGGCGAATTCCCCATACGCCTTCTTTGTTGAAGTGCTTCAGCTGGCTTGCCTTGATGATGGGTGTTGGAAGTGCCAACAGTTCTACCAACTCTAGAAGATATCTTCCAAAGCACATGTCCTTGAAGTCCTCCGCGGTTTGATACGTGAAGAATGACATTCTTAAGTGATAAAAGGTAGAGTTTATTAGACAAGACAAAGGTAAGATAAACTAATTGTGGTGTACTTAGGTACTTAGGGAAGGAAGTTCTTTTCTAACAGGTGATCAACACTATTATCAACTCTTTTGTAAGTCGGATATTCACTATAGTGAGAGAGACAGACACCCGGCCAACCACTTATAATTGTGGAACAGGTCTCATGTACGCGGACATGTAAGGTTAGTCCCGGGCCGCTTCATCCCACTATGCCGTTAGGATCCAACATACTTCAAAGATGGTAATATTATGATCAAAAAGCAGGCTTAACCAATCCTAAGGGCTCGAACCTACAGGCAACACTTTTGCTCTGATACCATTTTGTAGCGCCCCATCTTTAAATAAAGATGGAACACCTGTGTTATGTGCTAGTCCCTGGATCACTGCTAGCACCACAGTACAAAATATATAGTAACATTGCATAAGTATCAAAATACTACATCGAGATCCAAAAATAGCCAAGTATAGCTTTATTACAAATTGCATAGTCATGAAGACTAGCTAAAATATTCAGAGTTCACAACGAAAATAAAAGCAATGGCCTTCTCTTCTAGCATATGCCACGGGCAGCCATGTTGGGTGTAGAATCGAGTCCAAACTTACTCCTCATCAGAATTACCTGCACATTTGAATATGCAGCCCCCGAAGGAGGTCAATACAATGAAGTATTGGCAAGTGACTACGGTGGATAAAATTATGGCAAGTCTAATTCTATATGCATATTTGGCTTAGTGGAGTTTGTAGGCTATTTTGCAGAAAGCCAGTTTTCTCCTATCTTTTGTAAAACTCTTGTGTATCTCCAGGACTGGGCACCAAGGGATGAAACCCAGGTGCACCAATAATTCTTTCCTTAGTCAAATTTTACTTTACAAAAACCATGTTGAGATTCTTCCGTCCATCCTTGTCCCGTTGCTCGAAGTTGTCCGTCACCGGGGACACGGCTGAGTACTCAGTTTGTCGACTCTGCAGAGGTTGTGCACTTTCACCTTAAGACTCAATTTGTCCGAGATATCCTATACACGCGGAGTGTATTATGGAAAGGAGAGAATTGAGACAAGAACTTTCAGAAGAAGAATACAACCATACTAGCAAGACCCGTTCCACCTATCAACTCTACATCTGCTTGTCAAGCTGACAGGTTGCACTCTCACAACTTAGTCGTTCTAGACAGAGCCCATTGTCAAAAGGCTGCACGGGAAGCTTCTAAACTTGGAGGGACTTAGTAATCTCTTTGTTCCTGGGTGGCCGTCCACAAGTGTACTTCTGGGTAAAAACCACCATACTCATGGCGCTAAGTAGAATAGAAATTCATCCTAGGCGAAGACAACCACAAGCATAGTCCCAAAAGCCACTCAACATAAACCAAACAACCAATTCCACCCAGAAGTGTATTCAATGTTTTAACACTTAGCAATAATTCCATAATATGATAAGTAAACTTCTTTATAGCATAGCCAAGCATCTAATAAAACTTTTGGTGACTGCAAGGGAAGGGATGGCTACACACTACTAGGATATTTTCAAAGTGTAGACTAACTTAGCATTCTAAGATAGTAACAAAATTTCCCTATCATGCATACTACTCAAAATCTACTAATAATGCATATAGAAAACATAGGATAGATGATGAATGTCACTTGCCTTGGTAGCAAAGGGAACAAGCACAGCAAGAATAACAATCACAAGGACCTTCCTCCTCTTCACAATCTAGAGACAAATCATAACACTCAATAAACACACAAGCATAACACTTAGAATAACAATACAAAAATATGTATGCATGCTTAATATGCAATGAACTTCACAAGACCAATTAATTACTATATTAAGTTCTCTGTTATTCATGCATAAAGATGCAATGGTCAATATTTTAATATTAATCATTTAAATAATGAGCATATTAGTAGTTTTAAATTTTAAAACCAATTTCTTTAAGTCTAATAGAAAAAGTTTCAAATAAATCTCATGTTGCACTCTCTGGACAGGGGGCATTAATATCTCTCCAAAACAATTGGATTTATTTGGAGAGAAAATTTATTAATTAAGCTATTGATTTAATATCCGAAAGTTAAACAATTTAATTTCACAATTTAATATGCTCTAACAGGATAAACTAATGAAACCATATTAAACTACACGAGCAGAGCTACAAGTGGATATAAAATTCATCAAATTTGGATGAACAGATCAAAAGATATGATTTTTACAAGTTTGTGCTATTTTCTGTTTTTAAAACAATTCTCTGCCGAAAATAGAAAAAGAACTCGCCACGCGGCGGCCGCTGATTGGCTGGTACCGGTTCGCGCGGATCGCTCGCGAGGACCGTACGATCTAAATCAGATCTAACGCACCAGATCTATTTGACGAAGCGGTAAGGGGAATCTAATCTCGATCGTCTGCTCTCGCACGGACGGCTCAGATCTCACGGGAGCAGCGCGGACGGCCGGAGTACGCCGGAGTTCTCGTGCCCGCGGCGGCGCCCTCGCCGGAAGTGGCATATCGCTTGCAAACGAAGGATAACGGGGATAAAAATTATACCGCTCGGTGCGTGACGATGAGACGGACTCGGTGGCGCGGCAGAGGCTGTCGTAGAAGTCCAATTCCCCCCTTCGAGGCTCGCCGGAGTTGACGTAGCGGACGGCGGCGGCGGTTGTGGACGAGGGAGTCGCGGGTCTGCAAACCGAGACATGAGATTATGTCAAACCGAAGCGCAAGGTCAAGAGGAGGTGAGGGAAATAGACGAGGAGGTGCGGGGGGGTCGTAGGGTCTCGTACGGTGAGCTCGACGGCGGCGGCTTCGGCGAGATGCACTCCGATTTGCAACAGTCGAACGGCGTAGAAAAATTAGGGTTTTGGGTGCGGAAAAGCGGCGGCGGGGATGGGGTATAAATAGGGGGAAGCTAGGGATCGTATCCCGCAAGAAAAGGGATTGGATTGATCCGTTTTGATCCCGTTCGAGTTCGGTACGATTGAGTTGGAGTTCTACACGACGGGGAAGAAGATGACATGCGGGACCCGGTCGTCAGCGAGAGAGAAGAGGAGATGGGCTGTGGCGTGGGCTTCTACACTGCGCGCGCGGCGGATAGCGAGGGGATGCAGTGGGCTTCGGCCCAGTTAGCCTCTTTTTTTAAACAAAACATTTTCTGATTTAAAACCTTTAATTCAAATTTGATTTTTAAAACTTATCAAAACATTTCAGAAAAATTCATAAAAATATGTTTTGAAAAGCTAATTAAATTTGTAACTTTTTGATACCATTTTTCTGAATAAATAAAATAATAAAATACTGATTTGTATAGAGCTCAATTAAACCTCTTAAATGAAAAACAATTCCATTTAATATTATAAATACAATTCTATTTACTCCTTATGTGATTTCAATATCATACTTTTATGATGCATGATGCATGAATGCAAAGTTTTAAATTTTTGAGAAATTTGGGATGTTACAGTGGGTTGAGCTGTGCTTGAAGTGCGGCAATCTGCTCATCCTTATCAAGGTTCTGCAACTGTAGATCATGGATGTGTTCCTCCATGTGGCCGATAAGGGTTTCAGAAGTCTGGAGTTCTTGGGTCTTTGCGTGTATGACGGCCCGAGCGTTATCCGCGATGTCATGAGCTTGTTGAACCTCACGGGTCGAGCAGTTGACAAGAAAATCTAGGTCTTCAAACATCTTATAGATCAGGGGTAGGTCCAAGCGATTCCCAGTGTGAGCCATCGAGTAGCCATGTGCATCTCTCTTCCCAAAGGCACGGAAAGGCGAACCCGGTGGTAGGTTGTTGCGATACTTGTAGCACAGACGAGCTATTAAGTCCACCATAGCTACGTTCACTCCTTCAATCCACTCTGGGTAGTGGGTGACATAGTCCACGGGCTCGAAGTCTGGCATCGTGGGGTCTGGGGTCATGATTGTGCGGATCTCCCAGCGCGTCACATTGGGTATGTCGGTCTCCTCCTTCCTTCCTCGGAAATAGGGCGGTGGTAGCTTCAATTGACTTGTCAACCTGGACAGCTGCCTCCCAAAGATGAAATCCGACAAAATACCAGCATACGCGGTCTTAGTGTACTCTCCCATCTAAAATTTTGAAAAAGGTAAGAGTATTAGAATAAAAGTGAAAGAGAAAAGAAACAAAACAAGAAAAATATAATGTATAAATAGAAAAATAACTTAAAACTGTTTGACTTTTGGTTTCCGTCCAATCCTAGGGGTTTCGAGCCTACAAGCAACATTCGTGCTCTGATACCATCTGTAGTGCCCATGCTTACGAAAGCAATGGCACATATGAATAATGCAAAGACTTGGATCACATAAGTCTCACATTCTCCAATAAGACGTAATATCACAGTACAATGTCATAATCTATTACAGAACGAGACGAATGATCCAAAAACAAATATCCTTACAACTTAGCATAGCGGAAATGCTAGCTGAAAAAAAAATAGTTCACACTTTATTTCAGAGTTCAACGCAATACTAAAGGTAGCATGGAGCTACATCTTCTCCATGAAGCCACTGGCAATTTCATGTTGGTTGTAGCTCGAAAACGACCCCCTTACTCCTCATTCGGACATTCTGCAAGGTTTAGTTGCAGCCCAGCTATAAAGGGTCAGCACAATTGAATTGTGGTGGCAAGTGACTTTAATTCCTAATGTTCTATTATACTAATACTATATGCTAAATTTGGCTGGTGGAGCTCAAGGCTATTGCGCAAAGCAAATTTTCTCCTACTTTTGATAAACAATTTTCTTAAATCAATATCTTCTCCTTCAGAGACAAATCTCGAGACAAGTCCATGTCTCCTACCCATGTTCATCCAACAAAGTTTTATTAAGAAATTTGAGATGAGGAGATTTTCAGAAGACAGCCTTGTGTAGTTACTCAAATTGTCCAATGCCGGGGACACGGCTAAGATCTTAGGTTTTAACTCTCGAGAGGGTGTGCACTTTCACCATTAGACCCAATCAACCCAAACTATCCTCTACACTCCTTTAGTGAGAAGGAAAAGGAGAAGATCAAGACGAGACTTTTCAGAAGTTGCTTTCCCATGATCATACTAAGAGATTAGCACCATCCTATCAACTCTACCACCATCAATCTCTTGACCCAGGTCCACAACAACTTACTCCATCAAGACAGAGCCCATATTGACCAATGGTTGCACGATAAGCAACTAGACTCAGTGTAAACTTAAATCTCATAGCCCTGGGTGGCCTACCACAAGTGAGCAACTCAGGTTAACACCGCATATCATGGCCCCAGGTAAGTAGAAACAACCCTGGGCGAAGACAACCATGACACTAGGCCCTAAGAAGCCACTCAACTTGACACCTCCTCGATCGACCCAATCCACCCAGGCGTTAAATTTATTTAGTGAAAATTTTCATTTATCACATCAACCATAAAACAATCATTTTTGCAGCAGTTGCTTCCACTAAATTATAATAGGGGTCTAATCTGGAATTTCTAAGGGGAAACCTAAAAGGTTTGCATAGCATACTACAATCTCCCAAAATCATATCATGCATACTACTTTTGGAAATACTGTTTGAAAACACTAGATATGCAATAGAATAAAATAGTAGGTATTTTATGAAGTCACTTGCCTGAAGAAAGTTGTCGTTTCTCACTCACTCTTGTCCAAGTCAAAGTTGCTCCCCGTTTCAAACTATATAGTAAAAGGGCATCCAATAAACAAGCAATTCAACAAACACAAAACAAATTGAAACATACAAGCGTAATAAGGCTTAGAAGTGGATTTGGTCAAGGGTGTCACATAATTCAATATGCAAAAAGAATTTATGTAATTGCGTTTAGGGTATAAACAAAAGTCAACTTGGATATTTTCAATTTACAAAGATTTTGAAAGATCACAGGATCCAAATGAAATAGTCTTTAAACGAAGAGATCCTAAGATGGTTTAATTATAATTTAAAAGCAAGGTACAAGATTTTACAACAACCATCCATATTTAATTTCTTTTACCTAAGGTTATGTTTTCAGAAATTTAAAATTAAGCAAATTCATATTCAAGAATTTCTTAATTTATCATATCTAACATTTTTAAATCCCAACTGAAAGTTCATAGTATTTAAAATATACAACCTAGTTATTTGAAATGGCATGATGTTTTAATTCACATTTGTTTTTTTTTGTAACACCTAATTAACCAATATCATTTATATACACTTGTAAATGAATTAAAATCATTTAAATGGTTTTAAATTAAAACTCACTTATTAAAGTTATGTATTATATTAATAAACATAAATTTGAGCTTTCTCTAGACTAGGACAATTGTTTATGTCTTTGGTGCAAGGAAATAAATTTTTAAATTAATAAACTTATAATGTGCTAGAATAAACCAAATCAAGTCTCATGATCTTTAAATTCATTTTAAAATTATTCAAGCACTATTTTATAACAAAATTTTATAAATGGGGTTAATAGACAGAGGGCTTTTAATTTAAATGTATAGCAATTGGATTAAAACAAAAATAATGTTTGTATTAAAAGTTATGTCAAAAATAGTCAAACTATTCAAATTAAACACACAACCATTTAATCACCAAACAAATTCTCAAAATTACTTTATAACAGATGCAACATATTACACATTTTATAAAGTTTCTAAAACAATTTTATTTGGAATTTTTGAATTTACAGATTTAAAGTTATGACAGAAATACTCAAATTCACCATTTGAAATTTGAATATTTTGAACTAAGTCAAATTTGAATTTTGGCATATCCAAAATATTCTACATGTCCAGGGCTTTCCAAATATGTAAAAATATTTGAATTTGGATAATTAGTTGAAAAGTTATGATAGATCTAAGTGTCAGGGGCTTTTCTGCAAAACTGCCATTTAATCTAATTAAAAGAAATTAATATCCACGTGTGCGCTGACTGGGCGCTGACTGGACCTGACGTGGCTGCTGACTGGGTCGCTGACGTGGATAAGTGAAACGATCTGGATCGTCAGATCCAGATCTAACGGCCAGAAGGGGATCGTACCGATTCGATTAAAAATTCTAATCCTGGCCATTGATTGAAGATCTGAGGGCTCTCACGCGTTGTCCAGAGACTAGCGGCGCTAGGTCGCCGGAGTCTCACCGGAGACGGTGCCGACGATGGCATCGCGGCGTTTTACGCGCTCTACGGAGTCCCGGGATGAACAGAACTAACCAAGGTGTGCAGGAGGTCGCGGCGGAGATGGTGGCGAGGTGGCGGTGCTCGGCGTGCTCCGTCGCCGGAGTTGCGCATGGCGGCGGCTCGCTTCGGTCGTGCACGGGCGCGATGATTTGCTGCGGAAAGAAGCGAACGAGGACATCACAAAGAAGCGCACGACTACGGGGAACCGAGAGAGAGGCGAGGGAGGGACCGAGGAGCTCGGCACTCACCGGAATAAGCAGAGGACGGCGGCGGAAATGGATGGACGGCGGCGGTGATTGTGGACAGCCCGGGGGTGCTCGGGTAGGGGTTCTTCGGGGAAAAGAGAGGGGGAAGGCGTGGGGGTTAAAAGGGGCAGGGGAGGGAACCAATCCCGCAAGAACCTCGATGAATTTTTGGAAAGAAATCGGGGCGTGAATCTTGGCCTGGGGAAGACGACGATGACGTCACGCTGACGTCACCCTTCCTTTTTCTTTTCTGATTTTTATTTCCTTATTTCATAACTTTTAATTTAAGTGTCCAAAAGCAGTCAAACAAATTTCAAAAAATTCGTAAAATTATTATCTTTGAGTTAAACCATTTGTGGGCATGTTTTAAACATATTTGAAATTTAATAACTTTGAAAAATTCATTTAATACCATTTTGATACTAAATATCGATTTTGTAGTTATATATTAAATTAAGTTTTCTTTTGGCTAAATAAAATTTGTAAAATACACATAATCAAATATGTTTTGGAATTAAGTTATCTAAACTCATATTCTATTATTACATAATATCTAGCTTTAATAGATAATTAAATCACCTTTTATATCTATTTGAATTAAATAGAGAAAATGTAATGTAATCATTTTAGTTTGAAGTATTTTGGGCACTATTTTATTTATAATAAGATAACTCCATTGAAAGCTTCATAACCACTTTGGAAAAGATTTTAGATTTAAAAACAAAAGTATACTCCTGAAATTCATTTTATGTTTTGGAAATAAAATAAGTTCATTTTAAGTTAATGGAATGTAATTGGATAATCCATTTATATAAAACATATGAAGTCATTAAAGTTATAAACTATAGGTTCAAATTTCAACACTATATTTTTGTACTTAGTGGAACTAAAGGAAAATCATTTGGCAAAAAGGATCCTGTTTTAAATTATTTAAAATTACACTTGTAAATACCATTTTAAATTATGAATTGCTAAGGCTAAGTGGTGGAAACAATATTTATAAGGAAACCCTTTTATTATAATGAAATGGTAAACACATTTGTCAAATTACATATTGAGGTTAAATAACTACAAAGGATAATAATTGTTTAACTTGGATCAACTTTCGGAAGTAAAAATCTTTCCAAGATAAATAAAATATTAAAACTCTTCTAGATGCTTGAAGTCTTTTGTAATTGGTTCTCTTATGCATTTTATTATTTTAATCAAAATAAAAGTTTTAAATTTTTGTGATTTTTGAACATTCCAAAATATTGGGATGCTACAGCAAAAGAGGCATTGACGACCCGGTTGAACAAACAAGACGGCCTTGGAACATTGAGCAGCTACGTCCTTTCGACACTTAGCAATTTATAATTGTAATAAGCTATATATGATTATGAAATAAAAGTCTATGGTTCCTCATCTGTGTTGAGAAGCATGCCATGTTTTGTCTTTTCATGCAATCATATATCCCCTATGTATCTAAGTTACCTATTTTCTAGCTCCGTGCAAAGGTTCAAAACTTGTAGATACTTGCAGCTTTCGAGCCAACCCAAAGCAAAAATCAACGTTTTGCGCCGCCTAATTCCTTTACGTCTGATTACTTATATGTGGCTCGCCTAGTATTATGTCTTTGGCGCCAACATGTTGGTTTTGGTTTCTGATTCTAAACATATGGTCTAGCCCTGGTTGTTTCAGCTTAAGTTTCCCGCTGAGGTTAGCCAACGTACAAACAGTCAAGCATATAAGTCAGAGTAAAATTAAGGCGGGCCAAATAAAAATAAGGCAAAATAAAACAAGTTAGCTGGCTTCCCGCCCGGCAGCACATCTCCAAAAGTATATACAAATATTACAGGTTGAGATTTGATTGTTTCAGGGGCAGGAAATGGCTAGCCGTCAAGGAAGCCGGCAACAACAACTTCGGTTACGGGGCCGCCTACATTTAGCTTGGGGGCTGACAACCTCAGCCCCAGAGCTGTCGCTTCCCTCCGCCTCGGCCGTGTCGGCAGCTCCAGCTTCTCCAGCAGCAGGCACAGGATGGCACCGATAGAAGACCGTCGTGTCAACCATATCGGCAACTCGCGTGGCATAACAGGCAACGCTGTTCAGTACAGCAGCCGGCTGGACCTCGTTGCCATCTTCATAAGTAGACGGCATGCCCTCGGTGACGGCTTCTATCTCTTCCTCGGGGTAGTGCGCCATGAATAAGCCTAGCGCAGTCTTGGCACCACCCCGCGCCGCCGACTTCAGCGAGCTCTTGTGTAGCTTCGTGGCTTGCTCCAGCATGCTGGGCATATCACTGAACTCGGCTGGCTCCTGGCTGCTGGAGGAGATGAAGAACTTGGCGGCAAACCGCTTGGATGCCGCCAAAGTCTCGGTGATCAGCTCACCCAGACGCGCAAGGCGATCTAGGCGGGGGCTGACAACCTTGTCATCACCTAAGACGGCGGCAACTGTATCAAAAAATAAAAAGCGTCAGTTTGGCTCAGGCTAACAAACTAACGGCAAAAGATGAAGAGTGATGAAGAGCTTACCAAGGACCGAGATGGAAGGCGGACAACTCAATCAATGTGAGCTGCCATCGCATCCTCCGCAGTTTTGGCGCGAGAAGCCTGCGTGGATATTTTCTCAGCAGCTGCCTTCTATGCCTCCGCCAATTTTTTGCGCAGGCTATCCAGCTCTCCGGTAAGCTGGCTAGACTCCTACGCAAACTTCAACTGCCGGGGCTCCATCTCCTTCCGATGCTCCTCCTTCATCGACAAATTGGCGGCCGCCAGATCGAAAGCTTCATTCATAATAGCTTGCATATCAGTAGACTCCTTCAGTATATCCTGGGCGTGATCTAGCAATTCTACAATATGGAATTACTAGCTAAATGATTGGCGGCAGCAAACAAAAAATTAAGGCGGAAGGCAAAAAGCAATGATTTTACCTTCATCCTTCTTGCGGGCCGCTTCCAGTTCGGCAATCCGCAGATCCTTGGCTTCGCAATGTTTTTTCAGATTGCGACACCGCTTGTTTATCTCCAACCCGGAGGAGATAAGCTCCACGTTGGCAGACATGATGCCCTGCGGACAAATACAAAGGCATATAACATATTTTCAAAAAACCACTAAGCCGGCAACCACTGTTATCGGTCTGCCACCAAGTTAGACAACTTACAGAAATGTCGCCCTCCAAGTAGGCGAAGCTCTAAGCGGCGAAGTCGGCAAAAGACAGGGTGGATTCCTTGGCCTCCTTAAAGGTTGACCAAGGATCCCTATCCTTGCCGCCTCCAGCAACCGGGGCTGCCCTACGCGTTCAACCGGCAACCTCCACCAGCAACTCCTGCTTGGCGGCGTGCGACCGGACGGCTTCATTGGCCGTAGCCTCAGCCGATGGAAAGGAAGTGTTGGTCGCGCGGCCAGCAGAGGAGGCCCTTGGCGGCGGACTAGAAGCCGGAACCTGGGGCTGGCGGCGAGCATCGCTCATAAAGCCGCCGGCCCGGGGCTGAGGAGTAGGCGGCATGGTAGCTGGCGAGCTACCCTGGAGCCGCTTTCCCCTGGACAAAAGGGACCTGGACGGCAACTTGGAAGTCGCCACCCGCTCCCTGGTGACAAAGCAAAGTCAGCCAGATGAACACCAGTAATAGAGAAATTCGACAACTATTTAAGGCGGAAATGGGTACCTTCGGGGGATGTTAATCCCCGCGTTCTCGTCGAGGTCGACGAGCACCGACTCTGTGGCCGTTGTGGTCCGTTTCTTCCTCTCGGCATTAGCCGTAGAGGAAGCAGCACCGGACGCCTTGCACTTCTTGGTTTTCCCGGCTTCCGACTCGTAAAAGTCGGCAGCCAGGTCATTCTCCCCCAGAGCAGAGAGCTGCCAACCGAGAAAAAAGCAAGTGTTAAAAAGAATCAAGTAAGCCGGCAGAGCCGGCAAAGAAGGGCAAAACAAGAGAAATATCTACCTCAAGGGGAGGGTTGTCGTGGGTGTGCATGGGCACGCCCTCCTCCGCCTTCACCAGCCCTGATTTGACAAGGCTACGAAGTCGGAACGCCAGGTCGGCAGCTGGTAACCCCTCTTCGCTTACTCGAAGAGAGGCTGTGGCAGTAGGCGAATACTGACACATCTTATGCGGGCTATACCGCGGAGGCAGTATTTGCCGGCTAAGCCAGCACATGACGGTGTCCACCCCATCCAGCAAGGGGGGAACCATCGTGTGAGGGAGGAACTCGATCCGCCTTTGAATAAGGCGGAGCTCCTCCGTCAACTTGGGGACCGCCTCGTCCCAGCATGGCCTGGGCATAGGCGGCGCGTTGACAAAGTCCGGGACGCCAAATTGGCGCCCCGGAGCTGCCATGTCTTGGCAGTAGAAGAAGGTGGACGTCCAGCCCTTGACAGACTCGATGTATGGTATCTTGGGATACCATTGGCGTCCCTAGCGGCAGTTGAAAGTGATGCTGCCGCAGGTTGCCAGCCCGCCGTCCGGCACAGTCTGGCGCCGTCAACGGAAGCAGTATCTGAAGAAGTCTAAACTAGGCCTAATACCTAGATAGCCCTCAAACAGAGCTGTGAAGCCGGCTAAGACTAATATGCTATTGGGCGCTATATTGTGGGGCTGGAGCCCATAATGATCTAGCACCTCGCTAAAAAAGGCGGAAGGCGGCAAGGCCATTCCCCTGACTAGGTGGGAGGTGAGGATTACCCGCTCGCCGGCTTTCGGAGCCAGGACGACGTCCCCGAAGGTGGGCCTCCAGCTGCAGTCCTCCCGAGTCGGGAGATAGCCGGCAGACTCCAGGTCTTTGAGCGCCTCTTCGTCGACGATGGAGGGGATCCAGTAGCGCGACCCGAGGTCGGCTGGCTCCTCCTCCTCGTCGACAGGCGCACCGCCGGCCGCCGCCGGCGCGGTGGAAGACGAAGGCACCGAGGGCGCCGCCGCGCGAGCGCGCGCGGCGGGAGTCGAAGATGGAGCGGTGGCGGGATTACCCGTGTGCGCCGCCGCAAGGCGCGACACCGCGCCGCCCATCGCCGTTGTGACGGTGGTCTCCGCCGCAGGCCCGCTGGACGCCGCCGGAGTAATGTCCTGCTCGGTGGACATCGCCGTGCGTAGAGGTCATTGGAGGGAGAAGTTCGCCGGAGTTCGCTCGGTGAAGTGAGGAAGAGCAAGAGCATGGGAGAGCAAAGGACGGAGGAGAGCGTGAGTGGAGAAAGAAATAAACTGCTCGACTCCCTATTTATAGGACCGGGTGTTGCTCCCTGCGCAACGACACAGTTAGTCGGACACGTGTCGGACATCTGTTACCGTGTAGCAACGCACGATCGCACGATCTCCATGACTCCTCTTTTCCCGCGATTTGCAATCATGGCGTGATTTTTGCTCCATTTGGTTACAAACCGTCGTGAGCCAACTGACGTCATCCGCCAAAGACATGTTTGGCTTGCCGCTAAGGATCAGGTTTCCTTGTAAAGCTATCCGGCAAGTTTCATTAAGCCGTCTTTCCCATGATTGGATAAAGGCGGCTGTGTGCCAACATTGAGGTACACGTTTACCCCATTATTTTCAGAATGGTTCAAGTCCTGCAGCCGCCAACATTGAAGATTGGAGAATCAAGAAGAAGCCGGCGCCTGGAGAACTTCAACCTTTCTGGGGGCTAATGTTGGGGATATACCAACTAGGGGTATCTCCAACATGGATCAATCCGGCTAGTCCAGGGTGGCCAAAGGGTGGTAAGGCTGAAGCCTGCCGGGCGGCCCAGATAGCTGACGTACAAGGAAGTAGGCGGACGGTCCATGGAAGGCGGAAGGCCAAAGCCTATCAAGACACCAAGCCCAAGACAGAAGGCGGCAACTAAGCCGGCTAGGTCTAGGACTCAGATTACTTGCCGGACAAGTACTTGCCTTGTATCCTGGGGTCTGGCCGCCTATATAAGCCGGTCACCAGGAAGCCTTTCGGGCACGCTCAATACGCATCATACCCGTTATAACCTGTTCACGGCTATTTGCCTCATAGTGAATTATAGCAGCACGTAGGATCTCGCCACCGCTGCGAGGTCTGAAGCTGGGTAAACTCGCCGTGTTCAATCCCGTCCTCGACGACACCAACCTTCTTCCCCACAACTCATACGTAGGCTAGAGGACCCCCGTCTCCTATCAATTATGCCGATACTACGACACCAAACCTTCGCTAGGTTCATGGCAGTACCTCACTACGCCTACCTGATGCTCAAGCTGCCTGGACCCAAAGGCATGATTACGGTGCGGGGTGACTTCAACCGCTCCAACAGCTGCGACCGCGCGTTCAGGAGGATCTCTGAGTTCTTCGGGGTCGAAGAGCACTTCGAGGCAATGCTAGCCGACAACGACAAGACCATCTTCCCGCTCCGCAAGAAGCCAGCCAAGGACGCCGCCTTCAACACAAATGACGACACAACAACCCATCAAGTCCATCGGACTGACGGCAGGAAGACGGTCAAAGTATCGTCAAGTCTGACTCCCACATAGGAAAGCGCGCTCGTCGAGTTTCTACGTGAGAACTGGAAAATCTTCTCATGGCAACCCTCTGACATGCCAGGAATACCCAGGAATCTCGCCGAGCACTCCTTAAAAGTCCACAAGGACGCCAGACCCGTCAAACAAGCCATGCGACGCTTTTCTGGACCCAAACGGGATACGATCACTAAGGAAATTGACTGACTGCTTATAGCGTACCTGCACTTTAAATAAGGAAGATACCTGTGTATAGTGCAAATCCCTGGATCAAATCATTTGCACACACAGTTTACGATGTAATATCACAACAAAGCGTCAATTTTATTACATCGATGATCCAGAATTACAAAATATTTGATACAAGTTGCATAGCCTAAAGCTAGCATTGAAAAAGTACACATCGGAATTACAATAGCAGTGAGTCTCTATCACTTTCATGCTGCCACAGGCGAAGACATGTTGGTTGTAGACTCGAAACCTACAAAACGAAATCTCACTCGTCATCTGAACAATCTGCAATAAGAAAAATATTGCAACAACGTGGGTCAGATTCAATTAAAATGGAGTCTGGCAAGTGACACTATGGTGGACACTCAATGGAATAACTCTAAGGCCTATATGCATATTTGGCTGGTGGAGTTAAGGGCTATTTTGCATAAAGCAAATTTCTCCCTAACTTTTTGGAAAACACTTTTCTTCTATTCGAGACATCCGTGGCATGAAATCCACTGTCTCATTCTACCCTTGTTCACCCATCAAGTTTTTATTTAGAAGTTGGAATGGTGGAATCCTCCGTTGACATCCTCGTTCAGCTGCTCAATTGTCCGTTTCCGGGGACACGGCTAAGTACTTAGATTTTAACTCTGCAGAGGTTGTGCACTTTCACCTTTAGACTCAATTTGTCCGAGAAATCCTATACACGCGGAGTGTATTATGGAAAGGAGAGAATTGAGACAAGAACTTTCAGAAGAAGAATGCAACCATACTAGCAAGACCCGTTCCACCTATCATCCCCCTACATCTGCTTGTCAAGCTGACAGGTTGCACCCTCACAACTTAATTATTCTAGACAGAGCCCATTGTCAAAAGGCTGGACGGGAAGCAATCGTCACTCGGAGTTCTTCATATTCCTCTGTTCCCTGGGTGGCCATCCACAAGTGCACTCCCAGGTGAAAACCACCATGCTCATGGCCCGAAGTATAGTAGAAACTATCTTAGGCGAAGACCACCACAAGCACAGCCCTGAGTAGCCACTCAACATAAACCATTCAACCAATCCACCCAGGTGATTCATTAACTTAGTGGATGTGTACTCTCAGGTGAAAACCACCATGCTCACGGCCCTAAGTAGAATAGACATTCATCCTAGGCGACGACAGCCATGAGCATAGCCCTGAGTAGTCACTTATCGTTTTGTAAAACTTTTCATCAATTGCATAGCATCAATATATCTACTAAGTATGATATAGGATCCTAGACACAGGAGTAAGGGAATTCTGCACAGGTTTAGCATAGCAATACTATCCTACTCATGCATATAAAAATACTAAGTAATGCATATAGAAAATAATAGGAAGTTTATGAGGTGTGCCACTTGCCTTTGAATGTTGTTGTTGCTCACAAACTCTTTTCAGCGTTACTCGGAGCTCTCCGTTCAATGTAACAGTATAGACAAGCAATAATACAACAATCAACATAAACCACAACTACAGAATGCATACAAACACCTACAAAGTGAACAAACAAGTTCTTATAAAATTTCTAAGGAAACATGTCATGCATGATATGCAAATTATTTCTAAGGACTAGAGATGCATGTCATGCCATGGAAATCTTTTAAGTTTATGCAAGGCAAATATGTCAGTCAAAATGACTAAGGACTAAGGTCAAGTTGGATAAAAATAACTTTGTTAAAACTTTATCTTGAATAAGCCCTTTAATGACTTAGTCATGATGTGCATAAAATACTTAGAGAAAATACTAAGTCTATTTTTCAAGGTGATCAACAATTATTAACAACTCTTCGTAAATTGGATACTAGGATCCAACAAACTTTAAGATGATAATATCATGATCAAAAATTGTTTAAGTCTAAAGTGATATACAAGATTAGGAAAGAGGGAAAAGATAGAAAGAAAGATGTAGTTGGTCTTCCAGGCTTCATCTCCAGACTTGTAATATTCTCCTGTGTGATGTCTTGATTGAATTCTTGGTAGACTTGAATAATCTTCAAACTTGATGATTTTTGTATCACCTAGGCTGGTCTTGGATTTAACTTAGTCTTCAATAGGTCTAGGAGAAGGAAGGAGAAATGAAAGAGAGGGGAAGCAAGACTTAGAAATATTGTTGGTTGTCTTCATGAACTTCTTCTTGATTTTCTTCTAAGTGCTTCTTCTCCTTGAAGATACTTCTGAAGTCTTGTTTTGGCTAAGTCCTTCATTGGTCTTCTAGCTCCATGTTGAAAATTACTAACTGTCTAGTGCATAGC
This sequence comes from Poa annua, assembly GCA_026929855.1. NCBI lineage: Eukaryota > Viridiplantae > Streptophyta > Magnoliopsida > Poales > Poaceae > Poa > Poa annua. The sequence continues at coordinate 17,449,146 of CM049427.1, forward strand.
ACTTTTACCAAAATACTAAGTTTGAAAATAATCCTAACTTAGAGAAAATGGGGGAGGAGTTTTCTTATGGGAAATATAACTACAAAATAAAATATGATATGCATAAAATGCAATCTTAAATCACAAGAAAGATAATACTAATTTTTGTGATATTTATAAAATATGCATAAAGTTATAATTGCAATTCAATTAGTTTCTAATTTTGCAAAATATAATAAAAGGAACAAAATTTTATAAATAGTGTTAATAGACAGAGAGCATTTAATTAACTTTATTGCAATTGGATTTAATCAAAAATAATATTTCTATTAATAGTTATGTTGAAAATACTCAACTATTTAAATTAAATATATAACTATGAATTCATTCCAATATTACTCAAAAATATTTTATATCAGTGGCATCAATTTACAATATTCCAAAAGTCTCTAAAACAATTTTATTTCTAATTTTTGAATTTACAGATTTAAAGTTATGCCAAAAATACTCAAATCCACCATTTGAAATTTGAATATTTCAAACTAAGTCAAATTTGAATTTTGGCCGATCTAAAATATTCTACATGTCAAGGGCTTTCCAAATATATAAAAATATTTGAATTTGGATGTGTGAGTAAAAAGTTATAACAATTCTAATAAGTAGGGGCTTTTCTGCAAAAATGCCAGATCTGTTGACTGTGCGCTGACTGGATCCGACGTGGCGCTGACTGGGCATGTTGACTCAGCGCTGAGCTGGATAAGTTATTTGATCTGGGCCATCAGATCTAGATCTGACGGTCCAGATCGGATCGTACCGATTCGGTTAATATAATCTAATCCTAGCCGTATAAAATAAATCGGACGGCTCCGGGTCGAGGGCCTTACCGTGGCGGCGCGCTCCTCGCCGGAGATGCCGACGACGGCGGCGACGTGGACCGATTCGTCGCTCCGGCGATCCCTGGACGCGAGGACGACGGCTATGGACGCGGCTCGTCGCGGGGAAGGTGATGGAGGCGACGGCGCATACTCGTTCTTCCTGGGGCGGCGTGGAGGTGATGGTGGAGCCACGGTTCCTCCCGCGACTTCGGTCGAGCTCGGTCCGCTCGGTTTTTCTGAGAACGGGAGGTCGGGGATGGGTTAGCGAGATGCACCAGGAGCAGGGCAACCTGAGGAGACCAAAAAGAGGCGGAGAAACCTTCCCTGGCACCGGCAATCGAAGGAATGGCGGCGGCGGACCGACGAACTCCGGCGAGCAAAATGCTCAGCCTGGGGGCACAGTTCAAGGGGAAAAGAGAGGGGAAAGCGAGAGGAGAGCGAGGGCTTTTAAAGGAGAGGTTCGGGGCTCGGGTTAATCGTCTTAATCGCTTGGAACGGGGAATTGATTTTCGGCCGAAACGGCCGGGCGGGATTGACGGGAGGTTGAAGACGATGCTGACGTCAGCATGACGTCAGCAATTTTTCTTTTTCTTTTCTGATTTTTCTTTTAATTCATATCTTTTGATTTAAATGTCCAAATGATGTCAAATTAATTTCTATAAATTTGTAAAATTTATATCTATGTTTTAAAACAATAGTGGACATGTTTTGAAACTTTTTGAAAATTAATTATTTTGAAATATTCATAAAATACAAATTTGACACTTTATGTAAAATTTAAAACTAGGGTTTAATAAATTCTATTTTTGGCTAAAAATAGATTCTATGAAATATCCATATTCAAAATGTTTGAATTTAAGTTATTTAAACTCATATTCCAATATTAAATAAATATTAGCTTTAATAGATTATTAAATATCTCATTACAACTATTTGAAATGGAAGGAGAGAATGTAATGTAATCATTCTTAATTCAAATTATTTGTGCACCATTATATTTTATATTAAGATATATCATTTGAAAATTTTATAACAAATTTGGAAAAGGTTTTAGTTTTAATTCATTTCTCATTTAGAATATATTAATCATTTCATGCTTTGAAAATAAATGAAATTCATTTAAGCAAATGAAATGTTTATTTGGATAATTCATTAATTTTAATTTATGAAGTTTTAAAGTTAAAAACTATAGGCTTATAATTTCCAAACCATATTTTAAACTTAGTTAAAAGAGTGAAACCATTTGGCAAATAGATCATGTTTTAAATAGTTTAAAAGAACACTTATAAATATTATTTTAATTTATGAATATGACTTGAAGGTTTGTAAAACATTTGTCAAATTAGCTATTGAGGTTTTAATAGTTACAAAGGATAATAAGTTGTTTACTTGAAACAACTTTGGAGAAAAAGGTTAAACTGAAATATTTGAAATATTAAACCTTTTTATCATGTTTAAAGTCTTTTGTAGTTGATTTTCTTATGTATTTTAATATTTTCTTTTAATCAAAACAAAAAGTTTTAAATTCTAGTGATTTTCAACACTATAATATGTTGGGATGTTACAGCCTACCACCATTAAAAGGAATCTCGTCCTCGAGATTCGAAGAAGCTAGAAAGACAAAGCAATTACTTGGGGTGATTCTGATAACTCGAGAGGTTTGAGAAATGTAAATGTTTTGACACGGAAACTTGAGAACTAGCAGGGAATGAATTTTCTGATTGGGGAGACCAGAAGGAAAGATGGTTTGGAATCTGTGGTTTTAAGCAACTGGTTTGAATTATCTGGGTAGCTACCACCCTTAAAAGAAATTTTTGTGGTCAATCTAGAAACTTTGTTTAATCTGGCTTACTTTTCTGATGTAGAATGTACTAATATTCAAAATACAATAGTATGTGGTTGAAGGAATGATTAAGGACTTATTATACTTCACATAGTTGTGCATGTCTTCGGTTTAAGACCTTCTTGAAGCTTACTATGGTTTTGATCAATCTTAGGCAGTTGGTCATTGATCAACTTCCATAGCTTAACCTGGTTCCCTAATAGTAGTCGCATTGTTGTGTGCAATTCATTGTTGCTGATATTGGGGTGAGACATATGTTTGGTTTAGAGAATAAATGAGTTGAGTTATATGTATTATGGAGAAATCTTAATTCAATAAATTCAGAACAAGGCAAGCAATCTCTAACACAAACAATCAATCAAGGTTCAAACACAAGCAAACACATACGTGAAAATTTTCCAATTTCTTTTGAGAGTTCAAACTAATCGTTTTTCGAACGAAACACACCAATGTCATGGAAAGACAAAATTGATAGTACTGCCATACCACAATTTGATAGGTCAATACATCATCGGATCTCGTTTTTCTAATGGGTAGGTGGTCTAATCTGTCTTTTTCTTGAGTGCTTCGAGTTCCTCTTCCACTTCCTTGAGTTCTTCAAGATACTTCTGGGTGTTGTGAAGCCTATAATGAAGTCTTTCTGCAAGGTACTCAATAGCTCTCCATGCTGCATTTCTTGCTGAATCAAAGAATGATGTGTGAAGGATTGGGTTCGTGAACATGCAGTCACCCTCAGTCTTGTGGTCAGCTTCTTTGCTCATGTATAGATGGACTTGCACCCACCAATACTCTTGACCTTCACCCATGAAAGGAAAAGCTTTGTATACTACTTCTCCTTCAAAACCTAAAGTCCTCATGTTATCCTTAAGTGCTCTTGGAAACTCAGTCTCGCATTCCAAGGTCATGGTCATCACTGGTCCTTTCTTAAGTGCTTCAATGAGGGCGGTCATCTAAAGAAACAAGAGAAGAAACTTAGAAAGGGAATAGATAAGATAGTTACAAGAATAATGTTTGAAAAGTTCTTATTTTCAGCAAAAATGAATGAAATAGATTTTCAATCCTATGGCCAAATCCTATTTCTATCCAAACCTAGGGTTTCGAACCTACAGGCAACACAGTGCTCTGATACCATCTATAGCGTACCTGCACTTTAAATAAGGCAGATACATGTGTATAGTGCAAATCCCTGGATCAAATCATTTGCACACACAGTTTACGATGTAATATCACAACAAAGCGTCAATTTTATTACATAGATGATCCAGAATTACAAAATATTTGATACAAGTTGCATAGTCTAAAGCTAGCATTGAAAAAGTACACAGCGGAATTACAATAGCAGTGAGTCTCTATCACTTTCATGCTGCCACAGGCGAATACATGTTGGTTGTAGACTCGAAACCTATAAACGAAATCTCACTCGTCATCTGAACAATCTGCAATAAGAAAAATATTGCAACAACGTGGGTCAGATTCCATTAAAATGGAGTCTGGCAAGTGACACTATGGTGGACACACAATGGAATAACTCTAAAGCCTATATGCATATTTGGCTGGTGGAGTTCAAGGCTATTTTGCATAAAGCAAATTTTTCCCTAACTTTTTGGAAAACACTTTTCTTCTATTCGAGACATCCGTGGCATGAAATCCACTGTCTCATTCTACCCTTGTTCACCCATCAAGTTTTTATTTAGAAGTTGGAATGGTGGAATCCTCCGTTGACATCCTCGTTCAGCTGCTCAATTGTCCGTTTCCGGGGACACGGCTAAGTACTTAGATTTTAACTCTGCAGAGGTTGTGCACTTTCACCTTTAGACTCAATTTGTCCGAGAAATCCTATACACGCGGAGTGTATTATGGAAAGGAGATAATTGAGACAAGAACTTTCAGAAGAAGAATGCAACCATACTAGCAAGACCCGTTCCACCTATCATCCCCCTACATCTGCTTGTCAAGCTGACAGGTTGCACCCTCACAACTTAATTATTCTAGACAGAGCCCATTGTCAAAAGGCTGGACGGGAAGCAATCGTCACTCGGAGTTCTTCAGATTCCTCTGTTCCCTGGGTGGCCATCCACAAGTGCACTCCCAGGTGAAAACCACCATGCTCATGGCCCCAAGTATAGTAGAAACTATCTTAGGAGAAGACCACCACAAGCACAACCCTGAGTAGCCACTCAACATATACCATTCAACCAATCCACCCAGGTGATTCATTAACTTAGTGGATGTGTACTCTCAGGTGAAAACCACCATGCTCACGGCCCTAAGTAGAATAGACATTCATCCTAGGCGACGACAGCCATGAGCATAGCCCTAAGTAGTCACTTATCGTTTTGTAAAACTTTTCATCAATTGCATAGCATCAATATATCTACTAAGTATGATATAGGATCCTAGACACAGGAGTAAGGGAATTCTACACAGGTTTAGCATAGCAATACTATCCTACTCATGCATATAAAAATACTAAGTAATGCATATAGAAAATAATAGGAAGTTTATGAGGTGTGCCACTTGCCTTTGAATGTTGTTGTTGCTCACAAACTCTTTTCAGCGTTACTCGGAGCTCTCCGTTCAATCTAACAGTATAGACAAGCAATAATACAACAGTCAACATAAACCACAACTACACAATGCATACAAACACCTACAAAGTGAACAAACAAGTTTTTATAAAATTTCTAAGGAAACATGTCATGCATGATATGCAAATTATTTCTAAGGACTAGAGATGCATGTCATGCCATGGAAATCTTTTAAGTTTATGCAAGGCAAATATGTCAGTCAAAATGACTAAGGACTAAGGTCAAGTTGGATAAAAATAACTTTGTTAAAACTTTATCTTGAATAAGCACTTTAATGACTTAGTCATGATGTGCATAAAATACTTAGAGAAAATACTAAGTCTATTTTTCAAGGTGATCAACAATTATTAACAACTCTTCGTAAATTGGATACTAGGATCCAACAAACTTTAAGATGATAATATCATGATCAAAAATTGTTTAAGTCTAAAGTGATAGGCAAGATTAGGAAAGAGGGAAAAGATAGAAAGAAAGATGTAGTTGGTCTTCCAGGCTTCATCTCCAGACTTGTAATATTCTCCTGTGTGATGTCTTGATTGAATTCTTGGTAGACTTGAATAATCTTCAAACTTGATGATTTTTGTATCACCTAGGCTGGTCTTGGATTTAACTTAGTCTTCAATAGGTCTAGGAGAAGGAAGGAGAAATGAAAGAGAGGGGAAGCAAGACTTAGAAATATTGTTGGTTGTCTTCATGAACTTCTTCTTGATTTTCTTCTAAGTGCTTCTTCTCCTTGAAGATACTTCTGAAGTCTTGTTTTGGCTAAGTCCTTCATTGGTCTTCTAGCTCCATGTTGAAAATTACTAACTGTCTAGTGCATAGCACTTTTACCAAAATACTAAGTTTGAAAATAATCCTAACTTAGAGAAAATGGGGGAGGAGTTTTCTTATGGGAAATATAACTACAAAATAAAATATGATATGCATAAAATGCAATCTTAAATCACAAGAAAGATAATACTAATTTTTGTGATATTTATAAAATATGCATAAAGTTATAATTGCAATTCAATTAGTTTCTAATTTTGCAAAATATAATAAAAGGAACAAAATTTTATAAATAGTGTTAATAGACAGAGAGCATTTAATTAACTTTATTGCAATTGGATTTAATCAAAAATAATATTTCTATTAATAGTTATGTTGAAAATACTCAACTATTTAAATTAAATATATAACTATGAATTCATTCCAATATTACTCAAAAATATTTTATATCAGTGGCATCAATTTACAATATTCCAAAAGTCTCTAAAAAAAATTTATTTCTAATTTTTGAATTTACACATTTAAAGTTATGCCAAAAATACTCAAATCCACCATTTGAAATTTGAATATTTCAAACTAAGTCAAATTTGAATTTTGGCCGATCTAAAATATTCTACATGTCAAGGGCTTTCCAAATATATAAAAATATTTGAATTTGGATGTGTGAGTAAAAAGTTATAACAATTCTAATAAGTAGGGGCTTTTCTGCAAAAATGCCAGATCTGTTGACTGTGCGCTGACTGGATCCGACGTGGCGCTGACTGGGCATGTTGACTCAGCGCTGAGCTGGATAAGTTATTTGATCTGGGCCATCAGATCTAGATCTGACGGTCCAGATCGGATCGTACCGATTCGGTTAATATAATCTAATCCTAGCCGTATAAAATAAATCGGACGGCTCCGGGTCGAGGGCCTTACCGTGGCGGCGCGCTCCTCGCCGGAGATGCCGACGACGGCGGCGACGTGGACCGATTCGTCGCTCCGGCGATCCCTGGACGCGAGGACGACGGCTACGGACGCGGCTCGTCGCGGGGAAGGTGATGGAGGCGACGGCGCATACTCGTTCTTCCTGGGGCGGCGTGGAGGTGATGGCGGAGCCACGGTTCCTCCCGCGACTTCGGTCGAGCTCGGTCCGCTCGGTTTTTCTGAGAACGGGAGGTCGGGGATGGGTTAGCGAGATGCACCAGGAGCAGGGCAACCTGAGGGACCAAAAAGAGGCGGAGAAACCTTCCCTGGCACCGGCAATCGAAGGAATGGCGGCGGCGGACCGACGAACTCCGGCGAGCAAAATGCTCAGCCTGGGGGCACAGTTCAAGGGGAAAAGAGAGGGGAAAGCGAGAGGAGAGCGAGGGCTTTTAAAGGAGAGGTTCGGGGCTCGGGTTAATCGTCTTAATCGCTTGGAACGGGGAATTGATTTTCGGCCGAAACGGCCGGGCGGGATTGACGGGAGGTTGAAGACGATGCTGACGTCAGCATGACGTCAGCAATTTTTCTTTTTCTTTTCTGATTTTTCTTTTAATTCATATCTTTTGATTTAAATGTCCAAATGATGTCAAATTAATTTCTATAAATTTGTAAAATTTATATCTATGTTTTAAAACAATAGTGGACATGTTTTGAAACTTTTTGAAAATTAATTATTTTGAAATATTCATAAAATACAAATTTGACACTTTATGTAAAATTTAAAACTAGGGTTTAATAAATTCTATTTTTGGCTAAAAATAGATTCTATGAAATATCCATATTCAAAATGTTTGAATTTAAGTTATTTAAACTCATATTCCAATATTAAATAAATATTAGCTTTAATAGATTATTAAATATCTCATTACAACTATTTGAAATGGAAGGAGAGAATGTAATGTAATCATTCTTAATTCAAATTATTTGTGCACCATTATATTTTATATTAAGATATATCATTTGAAAATTTTATAACAAATTTGGAAAAGGTTTTAGTTTTAATTCATTTCTCATTTAGAATATATTAATCATTTCATGCTTTGAAAATAAATGAAATTCATTTAAGCAAATGAAATGTTTATTTGGATAATTCATTAATTTTAATTTATGAAGTTTTAAAGTTAAAAACTATAGGCTTATAATTTCCAAACCATATTTTAAACTTAGTTAAAAGAGTGAAACCATTTGGCAAATAGATCATGTTTTAAATAGTTTAAAAGAACACTTATAAATATTATTTTAATTTATGAATATGACTTGAAGGTTTGTAAAACATTTGTCAAATTAGCTATTGAGGTTTTAATAGTTACAAAGGATAATAAGTTGTTTACTTGAAACAACTTTGGAGAAAAAGGTTAAACTGAAATATTTGAAATATTAAACCTTTTTATCATGTTTAAAGTCTTTTGTAGTTGATTTTCTTATGTATTTTAACATTTTCTTTTAATCAAAACAAAAAGTTTTAAATTCTAGTGATTTTCAACACTATAATATGTTGGGATGTTACAGACTACCACCATTAAAAGGAATCTCGTCCTCGAGATTCGAAGAAGCTAGAAAGACAAAGCAATTACTTGGGGTGATTCTGATAACTCGAGAGGTTTGAGAAATGTAAATGTTTTGACACGGAAACTTGAGAACTAGCAGGGAATGAATTTTCTGATTGGGGAGACCAGAAGGAAAGATGGTTTGGAATCTGTGGGTTTAAGCAACTGGTTTGAATTATCTGGGTAGCTACCACCCTTAAAAGAAATTTTTGTGGTCAATCTAGAAACTTTGTTTAATCTGGCTTACTTTTCTGATGTAGAATGTACTAATATTCAAAATACAATAGTATGTGGTTGAAGGAATGATTAAGGACTTATTATACTTCACATAGTTTTGCATGTCTTCGGTTTAAGACCTTCTTGAAGCTTACTATGGTTTTGATCAATCTTAGGCAGTTGGTCATTGATCAACTTCCATAGCTGAACCTGGTTCCCTAATAGTAGTCGCATTGTTGTGTGCAATTCATTGTTGCTGATATTGGGGTGAGACATATGTTTGGTTTAGAGAATAAATGAGTTGAGTTATATGTATTATGGAGAAATCTTAATTCAATAAATTCAGAACAAGGCAAGCAATCTCTAACACAAACAATCAATCAAGGTTCAAACACAAGCAAACACATACGTGAAAATTTTCCAATTTCTTTTGAGAGTTCAAACTAATCGTTTTTCGAACGAAACACACCAATGTCATGGAAAGACAAAATTGATAGTACTGCCATACCACAATTTGATAGGTCAATACATCATCGGATCTCGTTTTTCTAATGGGTAGGTGGTCTAATCTGTCTTTTTCTTGAGTGCTTCGAGTTCCTCTTCCACTTCCTTGAGTTCTTCAAGATACTTCTGGGTGTTGTGAAGCCTATAATGAAGTCTTTCTGCAAGGTACTCAATAGCTCTCCATGCTGCATTTCTTGCTGAATCAAAGAATGATGTGTGAAGGATTGGGTTCGTGAACATGCAGTCACCCTCAGTCTTGTGGTCAGCTTCTTTGCTCATGTATAGATGGACTTGCACCCACCAATACTCTTGACCTTCACCCATGAAAGGAAAAGCTTTGTATACTACTTCTCCTTCAAAACCTAAAGTCCTCATGTTATCCTTAAGTGCTCTTGGAAACTCAGTCTCGCATTCCAAGGTCATGGTCATCACTGGTCCTTTCTTAAGTGCTTCAATGAGGGCGGTCATCTAAAGAAACAAGAGAAGAAACTTAGAAAGGGAATAGATAAGATAGTTACAAGAATAATGTTTGAAAAGTTCTTATTTTCAGCAAAAATGAATGAAATAGATTTTCAATCCTATGGCCAAATCCTATTTCTATCCAAACCTAGGGTTTCGAACCTACAGGCAACACAGTGCTCTGATACCATCTATAGCGTACCTGCACTTTAAATAAGGCAGATACATGTGTATAGTGCAAATCCCTGGATCAAATCATTTGCACACACAGTTTACGATGTAATATCACAACAAAGCGTCAATTTTATTACATAGATGATCCAGAATTACAAAATATTTGATACAAGTTGCATAGTCTAAAGCTAGCATTGAAAAAGTACACATCGGAATGACAATAGCAGTGAGTCTCTATCACTTTCATGCTTCCACAGGCGAAGACATGTTGGTTGTAGACTCGAAACCTATAAACGAAATCTCACTCGTCATCTGAACAATCTGCAATAAGAAAAATATTGCAACAACGTGGGTCAGATTCCATTAAAATGGAGTCTGGCAAGTGACACTATGGTGGACACACAATGGAATAACTCTAAAGCCTATATGCATATTTGGCTGGTGGAGTTCAAGGCTATTTTGCATAAAGCAAATTTTTCCCTAACTTTTTGGAAAACACTTTTCTTCTATTCGAGACATCCGTGGCATGAAATCCACTGTCTCATTCTACCCTTGTTCACCCATCAAGTTTTTATTTAGAAGTTGGAATGGTGGAATCCTCCGTTGACATCCTCGTTCAGCTGCTCAATTGTCCGTTTCCGGGGACACGGCTAAGTACTTAGATTATAACTCTGCAGAGGTTGTGCACTTTCACCTTTAGACTCAATTTGTCCGAGAAATCCTATACACGCGGAGTGTATTATGGAAAGGAGATAATTGAGACAAGAACTTTCAGAAGAAGAATGCAACCATACTAGCAAGACCCGTTCCACCTATCATCCCCCTACATCTGCTTTTCAAGCTGACAGGTTGCACCCTCACAACTTAATTATTCTAGACAGAGCCCATTGTCAAAAGGCTGGACGGGAAGCAATCGTCACTCGGAGTTCTTCAGATTCCTCTGTTCCCTGGGTGGCCATCCACAAGTGCACTCCCAGGTGAAAACCACCATGCTCATGGCCCCAAGTATAGTAGAAACTATCTTAGGCGAAGACCACCACAAGCACAACCCTGAGTAGCCACTCAACATATACCATTCAACCAATCCACCCAGGTGATTCATTAACTTAGTGGATGTGTACTCTCAGGTGAAAACCACCATGCTCACGGCCCTAAGTAGAATAGACATTCATCCTAGGCGACGACAGCCATGAGCATAGCCCTAAGTAGTCACTTATCGTTTTGTAAAACTTTTCATCAATTGCATAGCATCAATATATCTACTAAGTATGATATAGGATCCTAGACACAGGAGTAAGGGAATTCTACACAGGTTTAGCATAGCAATACTATCCTACTCATGCATATAAAAATACTAAGTAATGCATATAGAAAATAATAGGAAGTTTATGAGGTGTGCCACTTGCCTTTGAATGTTGTTGTTGCTCACAAACTCTTTTCAGCGTTACTCGGAGCTCTCCGTTCAATCTAACAGTATAGACAAGCAATAATACAACAGTCAACATAAACCACAACTACACAATGCATACAAACACCTACAAAGTGAACAAACAAGTTTTTATAAAATTTCTAAGGAAACATGTCATGCATGATATGCAAATTATTTCTAAGGACTAGAGATGCATGTCATGCCATGGAAATCTTTTAAGTTTATGCAAGGCAAATATGTCAGTCAAAATGACTAAGGACTAAGGTCAAGTTGGATAAAAATAACTTTGTTAAAACTTTATCTTGAATAAGCACTTTAATGACTTAGTCATGATGTGCATAAAATACTTAGAGAAAATACTAAGTCTATTTTTCAAGGTGATCAACAATTATTAACAACTCTTCGTAAATTGGATACTAGGATCCAACACTCTTTAAGATGATAATATCATGATCAAAAATTGTTTAAGTCTAAAGTGATAGACAAGATTAGGAAAGAGGGAAAAGATAGAAAGAAAGATGTAGTTGGTCTTCCAGGCTTCATCTCCAGACTTGTAATATTCTCCTGTGTGATGTCTTGATTGAATTCTTGGTAGACTTGAATAATCTTCAAACTTGATGATTTTTGTATCACCTAGGCTGGTCTTGGATTTAACTTAGTCTTCAATAGGTCTAGGAGAAGGAAGGAGAAATGAAAGAGAGGGGAAGCAAGACTTAGAAATATTGTTGGTTGTCTTCATGAACTTCTTCTTGATTTTCTTCTAAGTGCTTCTTCTCCTTGAAGATACTTCTGAAGTCTTGTTTTGGCTAAGTCCTTCATTGGTCTTCTAGCTCCATGTTGAAAATTACTAACTGTCTAGTGCATAGCACTTTTACCAAAATACTAAGTTTGAAAATAATCCTAACTTAGAGAAAATGGGGGAGGAGTTTTCTTATGGGAAATATAACTACAAAATAAAATATGATATGCATAAAATGCAATCTTAAATCACAAGAAAGATAATACTAATTTTTGTGATATTTATAAAATATGCATAAAGTTATAATTGCAATTCAATTAGTTTCTAATTTTGCAAAATATATTAAAAGGAACAAAATTTTATAAATAGTGTTAATAGACAGAGAGCATTTAATTAACTTTATTGCAATTGGATTTAATCAAAAATAATATTTCTATTAATAGTTATGTTGAAAATACTCAACTATTTAAATTAAATATATAACTATGAATTCATTCCAATATTACTCAAAAATATTTTATATCAGTGGCATCAATTTACAATATTCCAAAAGTCTCTAAAACAATTTTATTTCTAATTATGAATTTACAGATTTAAAGTTATGCCAAAAAATACTCAAATCCACCATTTGAAATTTGAATATTTCAAACTAAGTCAAATTTGAATTTTGGCCGATCTAAAATATTCTACATGCCAAGGGCTTTCCAAATATATAAAAATATTTGAATTTGGATGTGTGAGTAAAAAGTTATAACAATTCTAATAAGTAGGGGCTTTTCTGCAAATATGCCAGATCTGTTGACTGTGCGCTGACTGGATCCGACGTGGCGCTGACTGGGCATGTTGACTCAGCGCTGAGCTGGATAAGTTATTTGATCTGGGCCGTCAGATCTAGATCTGACGGTCCAGATCGGATCGTACCGATTCGGTTAATATAATCTAATCCTAGCCGTATAAAATAAATCGGACGGCTCCGGGTCGAGGGCCTTACCGTGGCGGCGCGCTCCTCGCCGGAGATGGCGACGACGGCGGCGACGTGGACCGATTCGTCGCTCCGGCGATCCCCGGACGCGAGGACGACGGCTACGGATGCGGCTCGTCGCGGGGAAGGTGATGGAGGCGACGGCGCATACTCGTTCTTCCTGGGGCGGCGTGGAGGCGATGGTGGAGCCACGGTTCCTCCCGCGACTTCGGTCGAGCTCGGTCCGCTCGGTTTTTCTGAGAACGGGAGGTAGGGGATGGGTTAGCGAGATGCACCAGGAGCAGGGCAACCTGAGGAGACCAAAAAGAGGCGGAGAAACCTTCCCTGGCGCCGGCAATCGAAGGAATGGCGGCGGCGGACCGACGAACTCCTGCGAGCAAAATGCTCAGCCTGGGGGCACGGTTCAAGGGGAAAAGAGAGGGGTAAGCAAGAGGAGAGCGATGGCTTTTAAAGGAGAGGTTCGGGGCTCGGGTTAATCGTCTTAATCGCTCGGAAACGGGGAATTGATTTTTGGCCGAAACGGCCGGGCGGGATTGACGGGAGGTTGAAGACGATGCTGACGTCAGCAATTTTTCTTTTTCTTTTCTGATTTTTCTTTTAATTCATATCTTTTGATTTAAATGTCCAAATGATGTCAAATTAATTTTTATAAATTTGTAAAATTTATATCTATGTTTTAAAACAATAGTGGACATGTTTTGAAACTTTTTGAAAATTAATTATTTTGAAATATTCATAAAATATAAATTTGACACTTTATGTAAAATTTAAAACTAGGGTTTAATAAATTCTATTTTTGGCTAAAAATAGATTCTATGAAATATCCATATTCAAAATGTTTGAATTTAAGTTATTTAAACTCATATTCCAATATTAAATAAATATTAGCTTTAATAGATTATTAAATATCTCATTACAACTATTTGAAATGGAAGGAGAGAATGTAATGTAATCATTCTTAATTCAAATTATTTGTGCACCATTATATTTTATATTAAGATATATCATTTGAAAATTTTATAACAACTTTGGAAAAGGTTTTAGTTTTAATTCATTTCTCATTTAGAATATATTAATCATTTCATGCTTTGAAAATAAATGAAATTCATTTAAGCAAATGAAATGTTTATTTGGATAATTCATTAATTTTAATTTATGAAGTTTTAAAGTTATAAACTATAGGCTTATAATTTCCAAACCATATTTTAAACTTAGTTAAAAGAGTGAAACCATTTGGCAAATAGATCATGTTTTAAATAGTTTAAAAGAACACTTATAAATATTATTTTAATTTATGAATATGATTTGAAGGTTTGTAAAACATTTGTCAAATTAGCTATTGAGGTTTTAATAGTTACAAAGGATAATAAGTTGTTTACTTGAAACAACTTTGGAGAAAAAGGTTAAACTGAAATATTTGAAATATTAAACCTTTTTATCATGTTTAAAGTGTTTTGTAGTTGATTTTCTTATGTATTTTAATATTTTCTTTTAATCAAAACAAAAAGTTTTAAATTCTAGTGATTTTCAACACTATAATATGTTGGGATGTTACACTGCTACATGCCAAGTTCATCCAGAGATCAAGGACTCGGACTGGGTCGCCAACCCTGTCCTGGTAGAGAAGAAGAAGACAAAGAAACTACGCATGTGCGTCGACTTCACTGCCATCAACAAATGCTGCCCCAAAGACCACTTCCCACTCCCGCGGATAGACCAGATCATCGACTCGACAGCAGGCTGCGAGCGCTTGTCTTTCCTGGACGCCTACTCAGGTTACCAGCAGATCATACTGAACATCAATGACAAAGAAAAAACTGCATTCATCACACCCGATGGTGTCTTCTGGTATCAGACAATGCCCTTCGGGTTGAAGAACGCTGGTGCCACATACCAGCGTACAATGCAAGCATGCCTCAAAGGGCTCATCAGACAGATTGTCCAGGTCTACGTCGATGACATCGTCGTCACCACCCGCAAGGAAGACAACCTCGTCGCCGACCTCCGCAAGGTCTTCGCCGTGCTCGACGAGTACTAGATCAAGCTGAACCCAGATAAGTGCGTTTTCGGCGTGCCAGCCGGAGAACTGCTAGGGTACCTCGTCTCCGCAAGAGGAATCGAAGCAAACCCCGAGAAGGTGCAAAACATACTCACAATGCCAGCACCGACCAAACTCCGTGAGGTGCAACGCCTAGCCAGCCGAGTCGCAGCTCTCAACCGGTTCATTAGTAAGTTGGGTGAGAAGGCTCTGCCCTTCTACCAACAGATGAAGAAGACGAACAAGTTCGAGTGGACAGAGGACGCGCAGGACGCATTCGACCAACTCATAAAGACCCTGACGACTTCCCCAGTTTTGGTGGCACCACTGGAGAACGAGCCGCTCTACCTCTACGTCTCAGCCACCAACAGGGTGGTGAGCACGGTACTCGTAGTAGAACGAGAAGAAGAAGGGCACAATCATCCTGTCCAAAGACCAGTCTACTACCTAAGCGAGGTTCTAACATTGTCCAAGCAAAACTACCCGCACTACCAGAAGATGGCATACGGGGTCTTCATGACTTCGAGAAAGGTCGTCCACTACTTCTCCGAGCACCCGATAACGGTGGTAAGCTCCTCCGGGCTCTCAGACATCCTCACAAATCAACGTGCGACAGGGCGAGTCGCCAAGTGGGTTGTCGAACTGGGACCCTGGGGGCTGAAATACGCTCACACGAAGTCAATCAAAGCCCAAGTCCTGCCAGAGTTCACCACCGAGTGGATAGAAGCTCAGCTACCTGACATTCCCGACTTGTCCAACGCATGGACAATGTACTTCGACGGCTCCAAGAAGTTCAGAGCAGCCGGGGCAGGAGTCGTCCTCATCTCACCCAAAGGCGACAAGCTAAAGTACGTTTTGCAGATGGACTTCCCAACACCCTCCAACAACGAAGCAGAGAACGGGGCACTAATCCACAGCATGCGGATGGCCAAAAACTGCGGCGCCACTCACCTCATGATTTACGGCGACTCCTACCTCGTCGTACAACAAACTATGAAGGCTTGCAGCACCATCGCTGACAACATGATCGCCTATAGAGACCTGTACAACCAGCTGGAGGGCACCTTCGACGGCTGCGAGTTGCGGCACATTGGCCGCGAAAGCAACGAGGAAGCCAACATCCTCGCCAACATGGGATCAGACAAGGTGCCAGTACCACCCGGCGTCTTCCTCGAGCGTATTACGCAACGATCCATTAAGCTTCGACCCGAATCAGTTCTCCGCACCTTCAACGAGCACCGCCAACCCGCCAAGCAAAGAGAAGGAGCCCATGGAGGTCATGCTGGTCGAAGCCACATGGACAGGCCCATATCTAGCTTACATGCTGCACCAAAGGCTGCCAATCGATCCAGTCGAAGCTAAGCGCATCATTCGGCGCTCCAAAAGTTTTACCATCATCAACGGTGAGCTCTACAAGAGAAGCATCTCAGGAATTCTACAAAGGTGCGTAGATCCAGTCGACGGTCAAGCCATCTTACTCGATATTCATGCTGGCATCTGCGGGCATCACGCTAGCAGTCGTGCCTTGGTGGCCAAAGCACTACGAGCCGGATTTTACTGGCCAACAGCTATGCACGACGCTGAAGACCTAGTAAGGAAGTGCCCTGGCTGCCAGGAGTTCGCCAACAAGCCACACGCGCCGGCATCCACGCTGAAGACAATACCACTAGCCTGGCCCTTCGCTCAATGGGGACTGGACATGGTAGGCCCGCTCAAGAAATCATCACCCGGAGGACACACACATCTCCTGGTAGCAGTTGACAAATTCACCAAGTGGATCGAAGCCGTGCCTATCACAAGTTCGACTGCATCATCAGCAGTTAACTTCATCAGGTCCATCATCTTCATATTCTGGGTACCAAACGGCATCATCACCGACAACGGCTCCAACTTTACAGCCGAAGAATTCAAGGACTTCTGCTCCGATCAAGGCATCAAGCTCAACTATGCATCTGTGTCGCACCCGCAGTCCAACGGGCAATTCGAAAAAGCCAACGGCCTAGTCTGCAACGGCATCAAGAAGCGCCTACGAGTGCCGCTGAGACGCGCCGCGGGCGCCTGGGTCGAAGAACTTCCATCAGTACTTTGGAGCCTGCGAACCACGCCAAACAGATCCACCCAATACACACCGTTCTTCATGGTGTATGGCGCAGAGGCGGTCCTGCCTTGCGACATCAAGTTTGACGCGCCACGGGTGGTGGCCTATGACGAGTCTGACGTAGAAGAAGCACTCGAAGACGACATGGACGTCCTGGACGAAGCCCGCGACATCGCCCTCGCACGATCAACCGTGTACCAGCAAGACCTGCGCAACTACCATGGACGGAGGCTGCGGCCAAGGGCATTCGTCGCAGGCGACCTAGTCCTCCGCCTCAAGCGGAAGAAGGTGCATAAGCTCGCCTCCCCATGGGAGGACCCGTACATTGTGACAGAAGCAATCGGTGGCGGAGCTTACCGCCTGAAAGACTCGAAGACAAGAGCAGTATGCAGCAACCCATGGAACTTCGCACAGCTTCATCGTTTCTACGCCTAGTCGACTCCATCTTTGTACCAAAACCAGCATGCCAAGGCGGCAGGTTTCAGACGCACTCTTTCCCTTACCAGGGTACCTAAGGGGACTGGAAGGGTTTTGACGAGGCGGCCTGCTTGCAAAAATCAATACAGTGATTTGTGGAACAAGCTCTCCCCTTTACTTTTTCAGTCAAAAAGCAACTTCAAACCTAGGCCGCCACTCGAACTACTTGGGGGCTGCGCCATACAGGTCAAATCAAAAACCTAGGCCGCCACTCGAACCACTCGGGGGCTGCACCATACATGTCAAATCAAAAGCCTAGGCCGCAACTCGAGCCACTCGGGGGCTGCGCCATACAGGCCTATTCACAAAATCCTAGGCCGCCACTCGAACCGCTCGGGGGCCGCGCCATACAGGTCAAGTAAAAAATCCTAGGCCGCCGCCCGACAAACTCGGGGGCTGCGCTTTACAGGTATCACTTGAAAACCTAGACCACCACTCGAAGCACTCGGGGGACTGCGCCATACAGGTCCGTGACAAAACCCTAGGTCGTCACCCGATCTACTCGGGGGCTGCGCCACACAGGTGTAAGTTAACCCTAGGCCGCCACCCGATGCACTCGGGGGCTGCGCCATACAGGCCAAGACAAAAAACACAGACCGCCCTCGAGACACTCGGGGGCTGCGTCGCACAAGTCAATTATATCTAAGTCGTACTCGATCCACTCGAGGCTGCGCCACATAGATTCACACAGCAATGCAAACAATCTCAATTTGCTTACTCAGGGGCTCCCCCCACCTCAGCTTACATACATTGATATCTACACTTGGCAAATTTGCCTTTTAGAACTAATACTATACAATAGAAGCCTACTACTCCTACTCTGCAGGCTCATCCATCGGCGCATCGAGTGGCCCCACAAGATGCTCACTCAGCCTCTGGACCTGCTAAATCATCTGACGCGTAGTTGACAAGGTCTCGGCGTAGTCATCTTCTTCAGGCAAGCCGACTACCAACCTTGCTAGAGGAAGGTTCGGCCGATGCAGTCGGACGTATGCCAACGCCACGTTCGCCCCGGCAACGAGTTGGGCGTCGACAACCTCCTTCAGCGTGCCACCTTCGCGGAACCTCTCCAGCAATGCGGCCAGCTCGTGGGGCTGCCCATTGTGCGAAAAGTACACGCGGTGGATGTGCCAGAGAGTCTTCCTGCACCCTTCCAGGAGAAACGCAGCTCGCCATGTGTGGTCCAGCATACACGCGAGGATCCGCACTCTCGAACTATTCGACCAAAAATGGCGTGCCTCATATGAGTCACCAGTTTCTTCTCGGGCGACCCACTCATCAATCCGAGTCTGCTCAGCTTGCCAGTCAGGGTTCACGTCTACATCAGGACATTGCAATCAGCACATCGCAAGGAAGAGGAAGTCAAAAACACAATGCTACAAAATACCAACCTTGCAGCTGTCGACTGATCAGATCAATCTCGCCAAGCAGGAATTGCTCATGTTGAGAGAACTCTGTAACAGGACGCGACCTGGACCGCTCCAGCTCCAACTCAGCATGTTTCAGCTTTGCCTCGAGTTCGACCACCTTGTTCCTCATATAAGTGATCAACCGTTGGTCGTTCGCACTTTGCGCAGGAGCCGAAGTCGTTCAACGACGACGGAGAGCAGGCTCAGTCAAAGGAGGACCCTCTCCATCACCCGCGCCAGTCGTTGCAGCAACTGGAGTGGCCTCGCCCGTATCAGGCTGCCAAGAATCGAAAGTGTCAAAGCAGAAAAATAAAGGCGATTTCTCACTGAAGCCAGACTTGAAGGGAAATATTCAAACTTCAGCACCAACATGATTCAAGGCCAGAAGACCCGCAAAATATAATTCATTACAAACTACAGACTCAAAAGCAAACTACCAAGTCCTCACTACAAGACTTCTACGCTACAGACTCCGACAGGGAGCGACTCCTCCTAGTAGTAGCCGCTTCGGTCGCCTTGACAATCCCCCTCTCGAAGGTGGCGACAAGCTTCGCAGCCAGCTGACTCGCCTGCGCCTTCACCCCGCTAAGGGACGCAGTCTTGCCGTCAGGCCTTCGAGGGAAGCCACTGACAACTCTCTCAAAGTCGCCCGCGACTTGATGGCCAAGGAGAAGCTGGAAAGTAAGCTCGGAGCCGCGTACCGTCTGCGTCCGGATGAAATCTGTGATGGTGGTCGCATCGCCTTCAAAAGGCGCCGCGAGTGCGTCCATGGCAGAAGGTGGCGGCCTGCTAGGGAAGATACTCCGGTGCACAGTCGCCAGCGCCCCGGTCGACTTCTGCAGCGCCATCGTCGAGTGCTGCAGCGCTGCGGAGGCATACGCGCAGACGCGGTCGAGGAACCCGACAACAGTCGCCAGGTCGGCGTCGTCGCTAGATGAGCCTTCTGGGGGAGCGCCCCCACATTTCTCTGAACAAGGGTTACAAGTCAATTCAAGGAAAATTCAGCAGATAGACAAGTAGGCGTCAAGCCGAAAAACTTACGTCCGAGCACACCGACGAGTGCGAGTAGGCGGTCGACTGGGTCTTCTCCTGGTTGACCCGGGCACGCTCGCGCTCCTGCGACTCGCGCAACGCCTTCTCCAGCTCCGCCTGAGCCTGAAGTTTCTGCTCCAGCTCCGCAGCTCGCCTTGTGGCCTGGTCCAGGGAGGTGCGCAACTGACCCCTCTCCTTCTCCAGGCGAACGAAGTCGGCGGCTCCCTCGAGCTGCTGGCGATAGTATGTCTGCAGACAAACAAGCATATATAAAGTTGTGCCCGACTATCCTAGTCACCCACACCTTCGGGGGCTACTCCCATCGGGAGCGCTGTTCGCGCACCCGATGCAGCTACGAAAGAACAAGTCGAGGAATACTTACATGGTCTACCAGATCAGCATCCGACGAAAGTCGCCGCGGCAGCACCATGTGGCGCCAGAGAAACACCACCCTGCTCACGCTCCCCGACCACCTGCAAAGTCCGCTCAACCGGAGGAGTGGACGCGTGCTCCACTTCGCGTGGAGGGGAACTGGTGCCACCAGAATGGTAGCTGGCACAAGATGCAAGAAAGTTCAACCCAAAGCCTGCAAGTCAAAAACATAACTCGACACAACAAAGAACAAGCATGACTAACCTGGTGACCTCGACACCATTGTCGCTTCCCAAGGAAACGGAGGGCATCCTGGCGAACTCGGGCCGCGGAGCGGAGCGGACAGGAGGTGCAGCCAAGGGCTCATCCCAGTCGCCCCGATACTTTGCGCCCGAAGATGACAAGCCACCCTCCTCCAAGTCTGCATCCGCATCCTTCACAGGGGACGAAGCAGTAGCAGAGTCGCCACTTCACCGCCTCTGCTTCTTCCGCTCCGGCTCCTCGTCATCCTCATCATCCTCCACCTCCTCACTCGGGGAAATGACGGAAAGAATGTCCTCGTCATCACCCTCCTCTTCTAGGAACGTCGCCTCGTCGTGAGGTCCGTTCTCCAGGAGAGGATGAAGGCTGACAAGGAAAGAACGACCCTGCAAAAAAATGACAAGACGAATCAAGAAACGAAGAGTCGAGAAAACAAACAAGGGAGAACAACAAACAAGATAGAAGCTTACCTCAGGAACAGGGTTCGTCGCTCCATAAGCTGCAACTGGACACTTGACATTGCAGGGGTCTGCGTCTCGGAGGCTTGTGATGCTCCTTACCTTCAACTCCACCTCCTCATCGTCAAGCTGTGGGTCGCTAGCGCCCTCGTGCGCCCACATCGGGTGGGGGCGAGCACGGAGCGGCTGGACTCTGAGCTTGAAGAAGGTGGCGATGAGGTGGACGCCGCCCTACTTGCACCCCAAGGTCTTCAGCAGATTACAGAGAAGGCTCAGCAGCGGCTTAACAGCCTCCTTCTCCTCCTCCGCAAGCCGGTGCGCCCACGCGCGCGTCTTCCGCAACTCGCGCTCGCCGTTGAAGTCAGCTAACCCCTCTTGGTCGCACCTGACGTAGAACCACCGCTTCCGCTAGCCTTGGACGGAGTCCGACTTCTTCATCTGGAAGTACGAGGTGTCACGCAGCCCACCAGGTACGTCAACCCGCTCTTCCCCACGTTCTTCCTGACGAGGAAGAGCGACTTCCACAAGGCCCAGTGGTGGGCAACCCCCATGAAGCACTCGCAGAGCACGATAGAGCTCGCGATGCTCAAGACGCCATTGGGGGTCAGGTCGTGGATCTGATCCCCATAGGCATACAGGAGACCATAGACATACAGGAGAGGTAACCCGAAGCCCCGTGGAAGGAAGTCCACAAAGCAAACGCGCTCCTTCTCGCGCGGAGCAGGGAAAACCTCCTTACCAGGTGCGCGCACCGTCGCCTGGTCCGTCGGCGGCAGCAGGCCCTGCGTACGCAGGACCTCGAGGTCGGTCTTCTTCACCGATGATTTTTGCCAGTCGCCGCAGGTTTCTTCATCACGCCCACTTCGGCGGTGGCGCTGGTCGCATCCTTCATCTTCCCCATCGCCTTTGACGCCCACGGAAGGTTGAAAGGGAAAAAAGCAGGAGCTCAGAAAGAGGCAAGAATGGCAAAGGAAAGATGGCAATGGCAAATGGATAAGATGACCTGTTTTCCCGTCGCAGTACAATACTTATACCTCGCGGGCGGTCCATCTCAGCCGTTCCCGAAGAAACTGCTCTCCACAGCTCCATCCAGCCGTCCACGTGTCGCACGGAGAGACTAACCGTCGCCGCCCACTCCGTCCACTACGCACGAGGATCAAGGCACTATCATCACGCCACGAAATTTTCGCGCCCAAGACAGAAATAAGCGGGCAACTGCTATCTGCAATAAGAACTGAAAGTGGGGCCACTTCCATCACGTCCCATCGGACGTAGAGGCGTGCTACGAAGCGTCAGAGCTGACGTCAGCAACACAAATGCTCTGTCAGACCCTGAATTCAAGCTACACAAACGAAACGTATCGGTTGGGCCACACCACCAAGCAACATACTGGGATTACCAATCCTAGGAAACAATCAGGCCTGACTCGGAATGGATCATCGGCCGACAGTTCTTGGCGACCCCAACGTCAAATACGTTTCAAGATTATGCAAGCAAGAACCCAAAAAGTCTACCAACTCATATACTTCAACCATACACACATGGTATACGAGTCGGATTGTTAACAAGTAGGAACCACGGAAATAAACCTAAGACACAAAGAAAGGAAATAATTATCCAAAGCTCTCACTGAGCAAAATATCGAATAACACCAATCAGAGGACACATGTCCCAACATTACATCATTCAGCGGAAAACAAACCGGTCTGAGTACAGACAAGAAGCAAAGGGCTCAAGGCCGAAACGGAAAAAGAAGGCCCATCCACGCGGTCCACCAGGAAGAAGCCCAGGGGAACTCTAACTACTTGTCGTAGATCTCGTCGTCGAACTCCACGTAGTATCCACCAACCTGGTCGTGCGAAGAATCCTCAACTGCAGAAAAACCACAGCCCGCGAACGGGTCAATACACCGAAGCGTATCGAACAAGTTTAAGCTAACAGGTTACAAAACTGTAAGACTCCCAAAATATGGGGTTAAGTGGACTTAGCGGCAGCAGCACTAGCAACCTAATAGAGACACACTACAACTTCCGTCTAAGTTAGAGAGGGATAAGAGAGCGCATAAGGTAACCATCTATAACTAACACTAATCATAACCCATTCTCGGATTAACCCCCTCAACCAAGTATGAGGAAACAATTCGGGAATACTCACACATTGAACAATTTTAGTTACAAGTTATTGTGAAAGTAATTCTATATTACTTGTCAGGTTAATTAACAATGATTAGGTGTAAGTTGTCTATGATCTTATTAGCCAGCATCATCACCAAGTCGTCCATAACCATAGACACGGCTCATCGATAAGATTATACCCTGCAGGGGTGCACTACTAGACCCGTACTCGTTCGATCAACCCCAAAAACAAAGCTAGGAGGTAGGGCATCTCAACACGGCAACTCTCTTCTCTACAACCCATCCAGGGAACCGCATGATTGTGTGCACGGCTAATCAGGTCCAGTGCCCGCGGGATCGACCTTCATAGCACTCTAAGAACGTGCCACCCTATATGAGAATCGACTACTCCATCCTCATGAGATCGTTAGGTAACATATGCACGCATCATATGGAAAGCCTGAACTACTTGCGGCGCTCTGGATAAGAAGTGAATTAGATCGAAGCCGTGGGGGGGCTCCATAGGGTCTCCCACAAGCGGTTAGTGCGCTCAAAATTGGATCCGAGGACAAGAACTGAGTTCCTAGGTCAACACTTAGCAGAACAAAGCACCTCGCAAGGCCTTCCGCCGGTGCCTTATCATTTAATTATAATACCCCAACAGAAGATACCGTTTTATTAAAGTAGACAAATTATCATGCTAAGCATAAATGACATAGAACCAACAGACCCGCAGAACCAACCTTAAGCATGCACTACGACTCGCAAGGCTAACAGATAAACATACAACAGGTGATAGGATGTGGGGATAAAGCTGTATGGGCTGCAGGATAAACATATGATGGGATCGCAATTCAAGAATCGTAGCTAGGATAGCATAGATCAAAAGGCATGAATGAAAATCAAACAATCGTGTACACTGTTAGCAGAAGCTTGCCTGACAGCTCGTGGCCCGGCACAAAAGCTGGAATCTCAAGGATGAAAGTATCGACAGCAGACACGTCGTCGTCTACCCAGAGAAGAGCCAAACACAGACAATAGGAAACAATATCAATAAAGTGAAATGCGCAAACAATTGACGTTGCAATATGGTATGAAATGCGCAAACAATCCCGGCAAAAGATTATGGTGCAAATTATTTGTGTAACCAACAAATTAAATGTTGTTTAACATATATAGCAGGTATGGTGGTTTAATTAATATAAATGGAATATACATTAATTAAAGATTTTCCTAACACAATCCATATTTAGTATTTGACAAATTATTTATCTACAACTCAAATTAAATGTTTATTAGCATGGCAAGACATGGTATAAAGGATAAGATCAAATTAAATGGAATTAGGACATTATATATTTATTACCCCTCACATTTCATATTTAATTATTTAAGTACATTTGTTCAATTAAACTAAGCATTTAAATAAATTATGCAAAATGTCATAAGAATGGCATAATGTTGTTCATTACATTTTTCTGATATAAAAACATATAAAGTTTATTTTAATTGAGTTTATAGATTTAAATTTATTGCATTTAGAAGTCTAGGGGTGTTTCTGAAAATGTGCAGGGACCTTTCGTGATGGAAACAATGTTTCTGGGGACTTGGACGCGAAACTCAGAGAGCAGGGGGCTCGGGGTAATTTTCCCAGAAGCCCTGGTCACTGACGGGTGGGACCCGCATGTCAGTGACCGAAAGAGAACTAAAAAGGGGCATTTTTATTCCACCGCGCCCATGGGGATTTGATCCCGCGATCTCGCGCACGGGAGGGCGATCTAGCCGCTGGAGCTACTGTGTGTTTGTGATAGATGAAGCCACGGACTTTGTTTAAGGTGTAAAACGTGCAAAGCTTCTTCTGACGAAACTGAAGGAAAACAGGGACAGGGCACGGTGGCGGAGTCAAATTGGACGCCGGCGACCTCGTTGGAGCGGCGCCGCTGCGGCTATGTGTGCAGGGGGTGCGGAACGGTGTGGGCATCTCATTCCCATGCTCAGAATCGAAGGGGAGGCCGTGGGGGATTCGTGTTGGTGCTCGACGTCCGTCGGCCCTGGCGTGGCGGGGTAGACTGCTCCGGCGCCGGCGATCCGAGCTGAATCGGAGACGAATAGAGAAGGGGAAGAGAATGGGGACGGTGCGGGCTCACCGAGGGGAGCTCGTGGCGAGGTGGGACGGCGCGGGGGCGAAGGAGTGCGAAGAATCGGTGGCGGCGCTCCGGCGGGTTCGGGTGGAGGAGGAGAGGAACAGAGAGGGCCGACGGCGACCAGAGGAGGCTAGGGTTAGGGTTCTTGGGGGGTGCGACCCGATTTAAAGAAAAGGGGGAGAGGAGAGTAGGTGGCCGTGGGGGCGAGCTGCAGTGGGCAGCGCATTGGCCACGCTGTAAAGGCATGCTCTTCTCTGACCGTACGAGGAAGAAGCAGGCCCTGGGCTGAGGTGGGCCAGAATTAGCCCAGCTCGGCCAGGGTTTTTTTTTGTACTGTTTTTTTTTCTTTTCTTCTTTTCTGGTTTTTGTCTTTTAACAAAATCAGAGAAAGAAAACATGACAAAAACTTTTAAACAATATTTAATAGTTTCAAAATAGTCATATTAATACATGGTTGATTATTTATAAAAATAATTTGAAACTTCATTTGAATGAATTTGAAAAGGCATTTGAATTCAAATATGAAACTTTAATTTGGAATTTGAATTAACAGCAACATATTTAATTAAATGCAACCACAAATAGAATGATGACATGAAGCTCCATTATATTGCACACAAATTTGGAAAGTTACAAACGGGTTGTTACATGCTCGAGGTAAGCCGCGGAGCTGAGGAAGAACTCGAACACATAATTCGAATGACATGTACATATAGTAAGCTTCATAGCTGAAATCGCCTCAGTAAGCTACAGTGCTGATCCAATAACTCGAACCATGCAACCGGGTGACAAGAAGACCAAGTAAGCCTCACAAGCTGAACCAACTGACAGTAAGCCAACAGGTTGAACAGAAGCAAGTTCCACAAAAGGCACGACCTCACTAAGTCGACTGCAAATCTTACTCCCATTGGGAGCGGGCTCTTCGAGTGAAGAAAACGAGTTCGACTGAAGAAAACGAGTTCAATCTCAATTGCAAACAACCAGGCGGCATGCCCAGGAGGAAGGAGTCCTCTGCCCGACTCTGCGATTCGACCAAGCCCTCGGGCTACTGACGTGGGGCTACTCTTCGACTACCCCACGATGAGGCTACCTGGGTCACGCCAAGACTACGAAGGCCCAATAGGGATAGCGTGTGGCCTAATTCTAGTCGGTTAGGTCATACGACTCTTACCATATCTGTAATCGTCATCAACACCGTTCACCCGGGACCTAGCCTGTCATATAAAGGCTAGGAGGGTTGCTCGTCCAAGGGGTAAGACATACGCACGCTCATAGCCGCCACCACAAACCCTAGTGAGATCGCCATCTCTCCATTGTAACCACAACTCGCCATCAATACCAGACAAGCAGGAAGTAGGGTGTTATCCTCCGGGAGCCTGAACCTGGGTAAAACGCCTTGCTTGTCAGCCGTCGTGATCACCAACGTTCATCTATCTTCCCCTCAATCAACGCGGGGTGGACAACCCGGTGATTTGCCGAGTTACACCCTCGTCATACTACCTCTTAAAATAATGGTGTTTCACATGTTAGTAAGCCTCC
Organism: Poa annua; assembly: GCA_026929855.1. Taxonomy (NCBI): domain Eukaryota; kingdom Viridiplantae; phylum Streptophyta; class Magnoliopsida; order Poales; family Poaceae; genus Poa; species Poa annua. The sequence continues at coordinate 17,476,157 of CM049427.1, forward strand.
TCCTATCCATGGTAACATAATTGGTGTTGGAAATGTCTCCTCTACTTCATCCAAAAAATTTAAAATTGCCTAAAACTGCTGAAACTAGTGTTGACAAAAGTGCTGAAATTTTTAAGAACGGGAGAGAATGTGGTTCGGTTTGCTTTGATGATAATAATTTTAATTTTGATAATTGTAATATCTCTGAAGTTATTAAGTTCTTGCAAAAATTGGCCACAAGTCTTAATGCTAGCTCTCTTAATTTGGCTTTTACTACTCATATTACAAACGCTCTCATTAAAGCTAGGGAAGATAAATTAAAACTTGAAGCTTGTATCCCTAAGAAATTATAAGATGGTTGGGAGCCCATCATTAAAATGAAAGTAGATATATTTGATTGCAATGATTTGTGTGACCTTGGTGCAAGTATTTCGGTTATGCCTAAAAAGCTTTATGATATGTTTGATTTGCCACCATTGGAACATTGCTATTTGGATGGTTTTCTTGCTGATAATGCTTTGAATAAACCTTCGGGGAGGATCGTTGATATTACTATTATGGTTAATAATAACCTGGTCCCCGTTGATTTTATTGTCTTGGATATTGAATGCAACCCATCTTGTCCAATTGTGTTGGGAAGACCCTTTCTGAGAACTGTGGGTGCTATTATTGATATGAAAGAAGGTACCATCAAGTACCACTTCTCACTCAAGAAAGGTATGGTACACTTCACTTGGAAAAGAATGAAGCTAACTTTTGACTCTATTGTTCGTTCAAATTATGGTGTTGATGCTTCATCTCTTGATAATACTTGAGTTTTGTTCTTTGTGCGTAGCTCAAAGGCGTTAAACAAAAGCGCTTCTGGGAGACAACCCACTTTTATTTCCTGTTATTTTATTTTATTTTGCTTGTGTCAAGAACTTGTCCTACCTCTGTAGCAAATCCTTTGTATCTTAGTTTTATTGCAATGATGTGTCAAGTTAAGCCTCTAGTCGAAAGTTGATGGTAAAATTCAATTCCTGTGCTGAAATAGATTTCAGTTGTTCACCGTTAAATTCATATCAATTCCCTGGAACGTTAGAAAAATCTGCCCTTTAAATTCATATCAATTCTCTGGAACGTCAGAAAAATCTGCCCTTTAAATTCATATCAATTCTCAGATGTATACGCAAACTTTATTAGTTTTGAGTTTTCTTATCTAAGCAAATTAAGTGCCTCGAAAAAATTCGTCTTTACGGACTGTTCTGTTTTTGACAGATTCTGCCATTTTCTTTTGCAATGCCTCTTTTGCTATTTTGATTGGATCTTTTTATCCTATTAAGTATCATTGGCTGTAGCTAACGTCCAGTAGCATTGGTAGCAATTGTGTTACTACAGAATATCATAATTTTTTGTGCACTAACCCTCTAATTAAGTTACTCTAAGTTTGGTGTGGAGGAAGTTTTAAAGGATAAAGAGAGAAGGATGATATATTGTGATCAACAGGATAGTAAAGCCAAATCTTGGGGATGCCCCGGTGGTTCACCCCAATATAAGACTCAAGCGTCAAAACTTGGGGATGCCCAAGACATCCCCTTCTTCATCGACAAACTATCAGGTCCTTTCTAGTGAAACTATATTTTAATTCCGTCACATCTTATGTGCTTATCTTGAAGCGTTTGTTTGTTTTTATTTTTGATTTTGTTATTTTATTCTCTGAATAAAATAGATCCTAGCATTATTTTGTGTGGGAGAGAGTCTCGCTCCGCTTTTTCATATGAATACTCGTATTCTTCACTTATATTAGTTGAGTATTCTTTTCATGTTTTTGTTTGCTCTCTAGCTCTTGTTTTTCATGCATCTCTTGTTAGAGATGTTAGCTTTGTTATATTATACTCTCATATCTCATTGTTTAATTACTTGCAGAGTTTATCTTTTAAATAAGTTGATTGGTGTTTGGTTGAGAAGAAAATGCTAAATGTGGTAGACGGTATTACTAAATGATTCATAATCTTGTAGATCATTAAATTGTGTCACTTGAATCATTGATGTTGTTTTGAGATATTAATTTTCTTAATGGTAAACATGATGGTCTAGTAAAGTGGAATGATTAAATGGTTGGTCTAGAGAAACTTGAAAACTCTGTCACACTTAACCTTTCCAGTTGATTGCATAATGGTATATGACTTCTATTTGCCTAAAGCAACCGTAATGACTTTATGTTATATGCTACGGTCGGGGAAGCCAACGGTGACTTTGTCATTCGCCACGATCCCTCTAGGGGTAATTTTCATTATGCCTTGTATGATCATATTTTTATTTGGAATCTTCTTACTTGTGAGTTCTAAAACTGCGGTTTTCATGGCACTTCCACCACCATATTGCTAGCCTCTTCGATACTTTGCATTGCCCTTTCGCGGGTACATCCAAACTCGTGGGATATCTTCATCTTGTTCTCCTACACATAAGCCAAATATCTTACTCAAAACATTCACCATACCTACCTACTACAGTGACGAGGGATGTCCCCATCAATACCATGGTTACTAGCCTCGGGTAAGAGTTATGAGGTAGAGAACGCGTGGTGTTGGTAGATTCGTCGGCTGACAAGCGGGAATTACCCAGGTTCGGGGCCCTGGAGTCAGGTAAACCCTTACTCCTTCTTGTTTGTTATTGATTGTGTATATGTGGCGAGTACAGGGGTCTAGCAAGATGTCGATCTTGCTAGGGTTTTGTGGTTCTATTTAGGCGTGTGCTTAGTCAATCACCCTCCTGTCCTTTATATAAGGGTACAGGTCTCGGGTCGTAACCGACTAGGACTACATGTATGGAAAGTATTACCGACTATGCTATCTATAGTAAGAGATCTTCGACTTGGGCTTCGCTTGATGGGCTTCCTCAGCCGGTTGACAATTGGGATTTAGTCATTACGTGCACCAGGTACCCACACGAAGGGGTACCCGTTTGGTATAACCTTGTCATTAGCCCCCGAGTGCTTTGCTAATTCGGAGAATCAGTCATGGACTCACTACATAGTGCACGTCTCATGTTTTATGCTTTTTACATGATATTTCTGTCTTATCGACCTTATGGATTTTGACAAAGGATTTCGACTGAGTAGGCCGGAATTTATTCGATGAGTCGAAACCAGTTAACTGCACTTGGGCAAAACCTTACTAGCCTTCAGTTAGGCTTCTAGTCCTTGGGCTCGACCCTGGAACATACTGGACAGACACACCTCAGGCCAATCGATGGTCTTACTGATATTGTTCTGCAGTTTTAATTTGCTACCCAGCGCGTCCGCCAGGATTTCATCGTATCTGTTGATACGGAAAGTTCTAGAATTATACACTCCTAGAGTGATCCTCGGCCCTTTCGACTAATCGATGGGTCTTACCTTTGTATTTCTTGTATACAGCATCCGAGGTACTCTATCGACTGATTTTCACTCGGGAATTTTTATGCCTTGAGTGTCCTTTGATTCTATCGGGTGCACGACAGTGCTCCCGATGGGAGTAGCCCCCGAGATTGTGCTTTACTGCTTGCAGTAGAGGATAATCTCAATTTTCGTTTTGTCAGTCGAACGTTTTTTGCCTTCTCCCAATGGGAGTTTCCCACTCGAATAGTTTTTACATTTATATTTTGCGACTACGTTTTGTGAGGAGCTTTTCCTGTTTGTCCACAGCGGTATGACGCCTTTTGTGTTTGTTCATCTGAAATGATGTCCTACATGACATCTTTGGCGTGCGTGTAGCACTCTGACGGGACACGACATAGGGGGTCCCATTCTTTGACCATGGACGCCGGTTCAGTTCTGATTTGACTTGACATGGCGAATTTTTTGCCTATGTGATGATGGTCTCCTCGTTTTACGCGCGTAGTGGGTGGCGTGGCCTGTGATGATTGTCCTCTGATTGCGCCGCGTGTCCTGGCCATCGTAGCTCGCACGGCTGTGATGATTAGTTGACTGTGCCAGTAATATATAGCCTTCTGTTATGTTTTAATTTTTATCTTGTCATTTGCTCTTCGTCTCCTTCCTCTCACCCGGCTGAGATTCCTTTGCCCACTCTGTGCTTTCCTTTCACCATGGCTTCCCTGACCAAGATATCCTCCACCACTGATACTTCTTCCACAAATTTGTCTTCAAAGGACAAGATTTCTGTTGATTTCGCTGCTACCGCCGCCACCGCAACGAAGAAACTTCCCGGTGATTGGGTTAAATCCATCGTCACTGAGGAGAAGTTGGAAGACTTCCGTTAGACGGTGATACTGTCTTCCGCTGAAGTTGTTGCTGTGCGGGCTCCGATCCACAAAGAGGTACTTCCCATGCCTCTTTCTGGGGAACAAGTTTGCTTTGCGGATTTTCTCGCCCGTGGATTTGGATTTCCTTTACATGATTGCGTCCGGGGTCTTCTTTTTGCCTATTGGATTCAAATACACGATCTGAATCCTCCTGGTATTTTGCATATTGCCTGCTTTGTGGTTTTATGTGAGTGTTTTCTTGGAGTGCATCCCAGCTGGGCTCTCTGGAAACATATATTCGAGGTTAGTTTACTCTATTGTGATGGCCGCCCTTTGTCGACTGGGGGTTTCTGTATTGACGTGCGCGATGGCTGTCGATATTTTGATGTGATGTCCGCTTAGCCTTCTCAAAAATGGAGGAAGAAATGGTTTTATGTGCTAGTCACAAGTGGAAAACGGGGCTTTAGTTCGCCCCTTTAGCCCGCATTTTGAAACGAACCGAGATTAAAGGGGTGCAACCCCGTGGGACGATTTTGCGAGGGACCTTTAGTCCCGGTTCGTGTTAGGAACCGGGACTAAAAGGTTCTGGCATGCGACCGCAGACGCGGGTCCTAGCGCCAGAACCCTTTAGTCCCGGTTCCTAACACGAACCGGGACTAAAGATCCTCACTTTATCAGCTTCTTCCACCCCAGGCTCACTCCATTTTTCACACCGAGCCCGAGCTCAAAAAAATTTCCTCTCCATTTCTCCTCCATTTCCTCTCCCCAAGCCTAAATAATCTATAATATTTTGCCCCATTTGAATGATTGAAGACACCCTACAGTTAGCCGCTTCATCCTCTTTTCGGCGTTTCTTCTCTAGCTCATTTAGCTCATTTCAAATTTCTTGTGCAAGCAAGGTGTTTGATGAAATGCGCAAGTTAGGATTTCATTTGTTTCATATGTACAATTTGAGCTCAAACTAAATTATGATTTATGTGTTTTAGTGTCGTGAGGAACCTTATCGATGTCGATCGCCCGCGCCATCCCGTCACCGGCACCACCTCGGTGAGCCTCTATCTTTTATTTTATTTGATTTTAAAAACATATCTTTATGGTTTAGATGTATAGTTATTACTTGAATAATTTTCTAAGTTGTATTATATTTATAGTGTCATGGTTCCGATATACGTCCCCGTCGGTCCTCGTCCGGTCTATGATTCGGATGTGGTATATTTTCAAAACTATTTATTTTATTTTGTGTTTCTGGCAATTTTGGCGACCAACTTGACATAGATTTATTTTTATCTAGGAGATAGTTGAACAAGAAATTGAACCTGACCCTATTGTCGAGTTTTTGGATAAAGAAAACAATGATTTGAAAGCAAAATTGAAAAGAAGTGAAGATCTTTATCTTCAATGCTTAGAAATAAGATGAAATTAGAGCTCAAACTTGCCGACATGGTCGATGGTAACGAGATCAAGATGGATGCAATGCGCTTGAAGATAAAAAGGATTATAAAATATGCCATTAATCGCGAGGCTTGGTATCATTATGTTGTGGGTTCAGTATTTACCTTAGTTGCGATTTTGATCGCATTTGTTGTTGGATTTAAATTCTTTAGATAATTTTTATATTTGTTTCAGTTAATGTATGTTTTATGAGAACTATGTATTACCAGTTGTCACTACTCTACTCTTATTTTAATGGATGACGTATTAATTAATTTGCTCTTACATATTATTTATGACAGTAGTGTAATAATGGGGTTCGGTATACTTTTAATACAGATGAACCGACAATGGATGTACGGTGACCGATGTTGTCCTGAGTTCATTGATGGCATGCATAATTTTCTCCATGTGGCTGAGGCAAACAAGCCGAAGACTGGTTTTATTCGTTGTCCATGTAGTGCCTGCAAGAATATGAGTGATCACTCTACCTCAAAAGTCATTCACTCACACCTCTTGCATAATGGTTTTATGCCTGGTTATTATTGTTGGACCAAGCACGGAGAAACAGGGGTTATCATGAAAGAAAATGAAGAAGAGGAGGATAATGACAATTATCCTTGGTTCAGTGATACTACAATGGGAGAAGACGAAACTGAAGAAGATCCCATTATTGATGAGCCCGACGATGATCTTCGTCGGGCCATTCGTGATGCACAAATGGACTGTGGAAGTGAAAACGACAGGTTGAAGTTGGAGCGTATGTAAGCTGATCACGCCAAATTGTTGTACCCAACTTGTCAAAATGACCCGAAAAATCTAGGTACCACACTTGAATTGCTGCAATGGAAGGCAGAGAATGGTACTTCTGACAAGGGATTTGAAAATTTGTTAAAAATAGTTAAGAAGATGCTTCCAAAGGATAACGAATTGCCGTCTAGTACGTACGAAGCAAAGAAGGTGGTATGCCCTCTAGGATTAGAGGTGCATAAGATACACACTTGCATTAATGACTGCATCCTCTACCGCGGTGAGCACGAAAAATTGAATGCATGTCCTGTATGCGGTGCTTTGCGGTATAAGATCGGGCGAGATGACCCTGGTGATGTTGAGGGCGAGCCGCGCCCCAGGAAGAGGATTCCTGCAAAGGTGATGTGGTATGCTCCTATAATACCACGGTTGAAACGTTTGTTCAACAATAGAGAGCATGCCAAGTTGTTGCGTTGGCACAAAGAAGATCGTAAAAAAGACTTGATGTTGAGACACCCCGCGGATGGGTCCCAGTGGAGACAAATTGACAGAGAGTTCCCGACATTTTCAGATGACGCAAGGAACTTAAGATTTGGTCTAAGTACAGATGGCTTTACTCCTTTTGGAGAGCAGAGCTCCAGTCACAGCACTTGGCACGTGACTCTATGCATCTATAACCTTCCTCCTTGGTTGTGCATGAAGCGGAAGTACATTATGATGCCAGTGCTCATTCAAGGCCCGAAGCAACCTGGCAACGACATTGATGTGTACCTCAGGCCATTAGTTGAAGAACTTTTGCAGTTGTGGCGTGAAGAAGGTGTACGTGTGTGGGATGAGCACAAACTAGAAGAATTTGATCTACGAGCTTTGCTTTTTGTAACCATCAATGATTGGTCTGCTCTAGGCAACATTTCAGGACACTCAAACAAGGGATACAATGCATGCACGCACTGTTTAGCTGAGACTGATAGTATACATTTAGGTAACAAGAATGTGTACCTAAGTCATCGTCGGTTTCTTGTACCCAAGCATCCGTTAAGGAAGAAAGGCAAGCATTACAAATGTGAGGCAGATCATCGACCGAGGCCTACCCTCCCTTCTAGTTCTGCTATACATGATATGGTCAAGGATTTAAATGTAATCTTTGGAAAGGGTCCTGGCGGACTCACTGTTCCGAATGACGCAAACAACCACGTACCCATGTGGAAGAAGAAATCTATATTTTGGGAGCTGCCATATTGGATAATGCTAGAGATTCACTCTGCAATTGATGTGATGCACGTGACAAAGAACATTTGTTGCAATTTGCTAAACTTCTTGGGCGTGTATGGGAAGTCAAAAGATGGGAAGTCAAAAAAAAGGGAAGTAAAAAAAAGGTACACTGAAAGGAAGGCAGACCCATCAACGTATGAGCGAAGAGATGCATCGAGACGATACTCATTCAGAGAATCAGCCAGGTCCTGCAAGCTACGCTCTTACTAAAGAAGAGAAGAAAATATTTTTTGAGTGCCTTCGCAGTATGAAGGTTCCATCTGGCTTCTCATCAAATATAAAAGGAATAATAAACATGGCAGAGCAAAAATTTCAGAATCTAAAGTCTCATGACTGTCACGTGATTATGACACAATTACTTCCGGTTGCATTGAGAGGGCTTCTACCGGAAAATGTTCGAGAACCCATTGTGAAGCTATGTGCATTTCTCAATGCAATTTCTCAGAAGGTTATTAATCCAGTAACTCAAAAAATTTAGAGAAGGATGTGGTCCAATGTCTTGTCAGCTTTGAGTTGGTGTTCCCACCAACCTTCTTCAACATTATGACGCACCTTGTAGTCCACCTAGTCGAAGAGATTTCTGTTCTCAGTCCTGTATTTCTACACAACATGTTCCCCTTTGAGAGGTTCATGGGAGTCTTAAAAAAATATGTGCATAACCGGGCTAGGCCAGAAAGAAGCATCGTCAAGGGTTATGGAACATAAGAGGTCATTGAGTTTTGTGTAGATTTTATTCCTGATCTGAAGCCGATCGGTGTTCCTGAATCACGTCATGAGGGGAGACTGTATGGAAAAGGCACCCTAGGAAAGAAAGCAATAATATGTCAAGACGGGGATTCTTTCACTCAAGCACACGACACCGTTCTACATAATTCCAGTTTGTTGGGTCCGTATGTCGAGGAACACAAGAATGTTTTACGCTCCAAATACCCGGAGAAATCTGAAGATTGTATTGATGGAGAACACATGAAGACTTTCAGCAGTTTGTTAAAAAGACGTCTCATTAATGACACCAATGTTGAAGAACAGCTATACTTGTTGGCCACATCACCAGCTTCAACTATATTGACTTTTCAAGGGTACGAGATAAATGGAAATATATTTTACACAACCAACCAAGATAAAAAGAGCACCAACCAAAATAATGGAGTCCGCTTTGATGCAACAAACTGCAACGGGACAAAGGACACATATTATGGTTACATAGAGGAGATATGGGAACTTGACTATGGACCTACTTTTAAGGTCCCTTTGTTCAAGTGCAAATGGTTCAACCTACGAGGCGGGGTAGAGGTAGACCCACGATACAGAATGACTACAGTGGATCTCAAGAATCTTTCGTACGAGAACGAACCATTCATCCTAGCCAGTGAAGTTGCTCAGGTTTTCTATGTGAAGGACATGTCTACCCTACCGAATAAAAGAAAAGATAAGCAAGCGAGTACATCACACGATGAGCCAAAGCGCCACATAGTTCTTTCAGGGAAAAGAGTCATTGTGGGAGTGGAGGACAAGACAGACATGTTAGAAGATTACGATAAGTTTCATGACATTCCGCCCTTCAAAGTCAACACTGATCCAAGTATCAAGTTAAATGAAGAAGATTGTCCGTGGTTACGGCGCAATCAGAAGAACAAGTAAACACTAGTTAGGGAGATTATTGTTGATGTGTAATATTCGAATGCTTTGTATCAGAAGAACAAGTGAACTGAAGTATTTTGTTGATGCATGGAACAAAACACACGATTTCACCTACATACAGCCCAACGGTGGCTCGTGAGTGCCTGCATATCAAATGCACCGTTGGGTATATGCAGGGAATTCGAATGCTCTGTATTCTATCGATGAAGTAGAATGAGGAGACAATGACTACCGAACATGTTCAAAATGGGGCTATATATAGGGTCATGTGACTCACGTACTGGTCATGATAGTGCCCATCCAACAGCTCAGAATCCCTCAAAAGAAACACATCTTCATCCAACGGCTCACAAGTGCTTTAAAGAAACACACAATCCATGTGCTTCTTCAGTCCCGCTTGGTGTTACCAACCGAGACTAAAAGTATAGGGTCATGTGACTAACAAAGTGGTCATGATAGTGCTGATCCAACAACTCCGAAGCCCTCAAAAGAAACACATCTTGATCCAACGTTTCACAAGTGCTTTAAAGAAACACACGATCCATGTGCTTTTTTAGTCCCGGTTGGTGTTACCAACCGAGACTATAAATATGAGATCCATATTTTCTGTACTTCCTTCACTTAAAAAAGGAAAATGATATTTATGAAAATAATTTGAAAAATCCCTTTGGAAAGATTGTTTAATATACCAATATGCACCTATGTGTGGAGTATGACATCTTTATCACAAACTATGTCGTCGAAATGACCATAACTTGGTCATTTTGTGTAACATCCCAAAAATTTGCCAAAATTTAATACTTTGCATCCATGCATCATTCATCATTAGGCATAAAACTATATCACAAAAATATTAAATAAAACTTCAAATTATAAATTTAAATAATCTATAATTCCATAAAATGTTTATTTAAACTCCTTAAATAAATAAAATTTTATCAATTTATTTATGGGCAAGTATAATGTCAAAAGGTCCCATTTTTAATAACCTTTCCAAAACATATTTTTATGAATTTTTCTGAAATGTTTTGAATAGGTTTAAAAATAATTTTTGAAATCAGTATTTAAAAACAGATATTAATTTCAGTTAAAAGGAAAAGGAAATCGGTCCGGCCCGTTTGCTATCTGCCACGCACGCGTAGCGTATCAGCCCGCCAGCTGCCCAGCGCCCCTCTCTCTCGCTCGCAGTCGCTGACAGGTGGGACCCACCTGTCATCACCCACGCGGAAACGTTCGTCCCCAAATCACGCTCCCGACCGAAAACGCCGATTTGATTCGCACGATTATGGACGATTAACTGCTCCATTTATCTCGCATCCTTTCCCTACTAATAGCCCTCTCCGCTCTCGTCCGATTGCCCCAAACCACTCCTTCCGAGAGCCCCTAGGCTGCCCGCTCGAGCTCTCGCAATCCCGCCGTCGCCGTCCGTAAGAACTCCGCCGCCCGAGCAACTCCGGCCACCTCGGACCTCCTCTCCACCCCCTTTCGATTCCTTTTAACTATGCGCATCGATTTGACACGGTGGGGCGTGTGTTTTTGCAGCGAAACCCCGCCTCCGTCCACGACCGAGAAGAACCGTCGCCGTGCTCAACTCCGGCGAGCTCTTCCGGGGAGACGAGGACGCTCCGGTCATCGCCACTGCCTTCCCCTCGACGTCGCGCATCCCCCGGTGAGCTCCGTTTTTCTCCTAGAACCGTAGAACTCCGTAAGCGCGAACGCCGGCAATGGCTCCGCCGCGCCCCGCGTGTCTCCTGGGACTCTCGCCGCCCGCGTTAGGTCAACACGTCCTGGACCGTTGGATCTAGATCCAACGGATCCGTTTTATTTTTAATTTTCGTCTCTCCGATTAATCTGACGCGTCCGATTTCATTTAGATCTAACGGCTCTAGATCGCGATCCGCGTCGAACCTGTACGGGCGAATCAGATCGCGCCGCGTGGCCGATTCTTTTTCTATTTCGAATAAAATTTAGAAATTAAAACAGAAAACTATTAAAACTTGCAAAATTCATAACTTTTAATGTAACATCCCAATATTTTATAATGTTCAAAAATCACTAAAATTTAAAACTTTTGTTTTTGATTAAAATAATACATTTAAATGCATAAGAAAACCAACTATGAAAGACTTCAAACATATTGAAAGAGTTTAATAATTCAAATATCTCAAGTAAACATTATTTTCAAAAGTGGTTTCAAGATAAACAATTTATTATCCATTGTAATTATTAAAACCTCAATATCTAATTTGACAAATGTTTTACAAAATTTAAAACCATTGCCTTGTAATGAAAAGTTTCTTTATAAGTATTCGATTTAAATAACCTAGCCATAGCTATTCATAAATTAAAATAATATTTAGAAGTATTCTTTTAAACTATTTAAACATAATCTATTTTGCCAAATGGTTTTCATTCTTCAACTAAGTTCAAACCTAGTGCTGAAATTACAACCCTATAGTGTATAACTTTAATCACTTCATATATTTTATAATTAATGAAATTATCCAAATAAACATTTCATTAGCTTAAATGATTTTCATTAATCTTCAAAACATGAAATGATTTCCATGAATATATTTTCTATATAATAAATGAATTAAATCTAAAATATTTTCCAAAGTTGTTATAAGGTTTTCAAAAGAATTATCATAATATAAAATATAATGCTGCACAAATTATTTTCAATTAAAATTTCATTCATTATATTCCCCTTTTCATTTCGAATAGTGGTGTTATGTTATTTAACGTTGTACTAAAGCAAAAATGATTTAATCTTGGAAAATGAGTTTAAATAACTTAATTTTAAACTTCTATAAGTGTTGTATTTTTATAAATTTTATTTAGCCAAAAACGAAATTATTTAAGCCATGTTTTCAAATTTGACATTAAGTGGCAAATTTGTAATTAATCAATAATTCAAAATTTGATTTTTGAAAAGTGTTCAAAACATGCCCACAACTGGTTTAACACAAAGATATTATTTTTACAAATTTTTCGAAATTTATTTGACTTGATTTGTAGTCTTAAATCAAAAGTTATGAAAGAAATAAGAAAAATCAGAAAAAGAAAAAGAAAAAAATGCTGACGTCATGATGACGTCAGCGTCGTCTTCAAGCTCCAGACCCCGGAAACGCGAAATCAGCTCCCGTGCAAACTTGCCGAATTGATTCCCGTTGATTTAGAGCCCCAAATGACGCACCGTTTATTTCTAATTAAAGCCCTTGATCTCCTCTTTCATTCCACCATAAAAGCCCTCTCTTAAACGCCCTAAATTGATCTAATTTCGTCCGCCATTAAACATGGACGTTTTTGGTCGAAATTAATGTCCGGTTGATTGCGGGCAAATTACTGCACTAAATCAAGCACCGTAGGATTCACATAAAGCACTCGACCTCCTCCTCCATCCCCCCCCCCAAAAGCCCTCTCCAATACGTCCCCAGGCCGACGAATTTGCTCGCCGGAGTTCTTCACATCCACGGCCGATTTCATTGATTCCGGCGAGGTGAGACGATCCCCGAGCACCGAGACCACCTCCATCCCATCCACCTTGCCCGTGCGCACCCCCTCGACCCATCCTCGCCTCTCCTCCATGACCAAAACGCTCGGGGCAAGCACGTCGAAGCTCGCCGACGCCCGACGCACTCCGGCCGCTCCTCCGCGCCGCACCGAGACGCGACGCTCAACGTCGACGCCAGCATCCTCTCCGTCGCGACGCGCCGCATACGGGGAACCCCTCTACACGTCCGGAGAACCACGGGAACGTCGTCTCCGACCTCCACCCGACGCTGGCGCCGCCGTCTCCCTCTACTCCGGCGAGCCACACCGCCACCTCCAGACCATCTCGCTGTAAGCCCTTAGATCTTGATCCAGCGGTGTAGATTAGATGAATTGTTTGAATCGGTATCAGCCAATAGCATCGCGCCGCGCGACTGTTGTGTCAGTTATTTTCCATTTTCGTTTTTCTGACTAGACATAACTTCCAAAATTCATTGATCGATCGTAACCCCGTTTTTGATGTTTTTGTAGTCTATGGAATCGTATGAACGTGTAGAAAATAGTGGTATAATAAAAACTTGTATTTTAGTCGTGCACTAACTTGGTATTTACAGAAACATGTAAAACATTATTTTAATTATAGTTTTAATTCTGTAAGGTCAATATTTGTAAATAAAATATCTTTGAAATCCCATGACCTATAGATTGTGCTAGTTATGTTATTTTCCAACCTTGAGAAATTTAGATTTATTCAGATTTAAAATATGATATTTAGTAATTTGACATAACTATTAATAGAAACTTTATTTTGACTAAATCCAATTGCTATAAATTTATTTAAAACCCTTCCATCTATTAACACCATTTATAAGAAAATTGTGCTATAAAAATTAATTCACATCAAACTTTAATGTATATGTTTCCTTTTATTATATTTTCCAAAAATAGAAATTAATTAAATTGCATTTATAGCCTAATGCATGCTTTATAAATATCACAAATTTTGTATGATATTTCTTAGGATTTAAAAGTGCATTGCATGCATAACTTATTTTCACATATAGATATATTTTTCCCATAAGAAAACTCCTTCCCCATTTTCTCTAAGTTAGAAATATTTTCAACTTAGCATTTTGGTAAAGTGATACACTTAGACTCTTAGGATTTTCAACATGGAGCTAGAAGACCAATGAAGGAATTAGCCAAAACAAGACTTCAGAAGTATCTCGAAGGAGTAGAAGCACTTAGAAGAAAGATCAAGAAGTTCATGAAGACCAACCAGAAATATTTTCTAAGTCTTGTCCCTCTTTCTTTCTTTCTCCCTACTTCTCTGAGACTTCATGAAGACTATGTAAATCCAAGACCATCCTAGGTGATATAAAAATCATCAAGTCTGAAGATTATTCAAGTCTACCAAGAATTCAATCAAGACATCACCAAGGAGAATATTACAAGTCTGGAGATGAAGCCTAGTGGACAACTACATCTTTCTTTCTATCTTTTCCCTCTTTCCTAATCTTATCTTTCACTTTAGACATAAACGATTTTTGATCATGTTATTACCATCTTGAAGTTTGTTGGATCCTAGCGGCATAGTGAGATGAAGCGGCCTGGAAACTAACCTTACATGTCCACGTACATGAGACCTGTTCCACAATTTAAGTGGCTGGCCGGGTGTTTGTCTCTCTCACTTTAGTGAATTTCCAATTTAACAAGAGTTGTTAATAATTGTTGATCACCTTGAAGAATAGAGTTAGTATTTTCTCTAAGTAGTTATGCACATCATGACTAAGTCATTGAGTGCTTATTCAAGATGATTTATAACAAAGTATTTTGTCCAACCTATGACTTTAGTTCTTAGTCATTTTGACCAACCTAATTGCCTTGCATTAACTTAAAAGAATTTCATGGCATGACATGCATCTCTAGTCCTTAGATATAATTTGCATATCATGCATGACATGTTTTCCTTAGAAGTTATGAAACTTGTTTGTTCATTATGTATGCTTGTATGTGTTGTGTTGTTTTGTTTTATGATTGTTGTATTGTTGTTTGTTTATATTGTTTAGACTGAAAGGAGAGTTCCGAGTATCGTTGAAAAGAGTTTGTGAACAACGACAACATTCCAAGGCAAGTGGCACACCTTATAAACTTCCTACTATTTTATATATGCATTACTTAGTGTATTTTTATATAAGCATGTGTAGGATAGTATTGCTATGCTAGACCTGTGTAGAAATTCCTTACTCCTGTGTCTAGCTTCCTATACAATACTTAGTAGAAATATTGATGCTATGCGATTGATGAAAAGTTTTACAAAATGTTAAGTGACTACTCAGGGCTGTGCTCATGGTTTTCGTCGCCTAGGATGAATTTCTATTCTACTTAGAGCCGTGAGCATGGTGGTTGTCAACCTGGGAGTACACATCCACTAAGTTAATGAAACACCTGGGTGGATTGGTTGAATGGTTTATGTTGAGTGGCTACTCAGGACTGTGCTCGTGGTTGTCTTCGCCTAAGGTAGTTTCTACTATACTTGGGGCCATGAGCATGGGGGTTGTCAACCTGAGAGTGCAGTTGTGGATGGCCACCCAGGGAACAGAGGAATCTGAAGAACTCCGAGTGACAATTGCTTCCCGTGCAGCCTTTTGACAATGGGCCCTGTCTAGAATAATTAAGTTGTGAGGGTGCAACCTGTCAGCTTGACAAGCATATATAGAGTTGATAGGTGGAACGGGTCTTGCTAGTATGGTTGCATTCTTCTTCTGAAAGTTCTTGTCTCAATTCTCTCATTTCCTTAATTCACTCCGCGTGTATAGGATTTTCGGGCTAATTGAGTCTAAAGGTGAAAGTGCACAACCTCTGCAGAGTGTAAAACTAAGTACTTAGCCGTGTCCCCGGTACGGCCAATTTGAGCAGCTGATCACGGACGTCAACGGAGGATTCCATCATTCCAACTTCAGAAATAAAACTTGATGGGTGAACAAGGGAAGATGAGATTTATGGTTTTCATGCCATACTTGTCTTGATTTTAAGAAAGTGTTTTCCAAAGAGATAGGAAAAATTGGCTTTATGCAAAATAGCCTTGAACTCCACCAGCCAAATATGCATATAGGCTATAGAGTTATTCCATTAAGTGTCCACAATAGTGTCACTTGCCAGACTCCATTTTTAATGGAATCTGACCCACGTTGTTGCAATATATTTCTTATTGCAGATTGATCTGATGACGAGTGAGGTTTCATTTATGGTTTCGAGTCTACAACCAACATGTTTTCGCCTGTCGCTACATGAAAGTGATGGAGACTCACTACTATTGTATTTCCGCTGTTTACTCTTTTAAAGCAAGCTTTATGCTATGCAACTTGTATCGAATATTTTGTAAGTCTGAATCATCGATGTAATAAAATTGATACTTTATTGTGATATTACATCTTAAACTGTGTGTGCAAACGAATCGATCCAGGGATTTGCACTATACATAGGTATCTGCCTTATTTAAAGTGCAGGTACGCTACATTTAATCTGTAAGACCAAATTTGATAAACTTTATGTCATTGGAAAGCCCTGCTCATGTAGTTTATTTCTACATCATTTGTTTTTCCCTTTGACAAATTATAATTTGTATAATTATCAGAGGAGTATTTCGGCCATTAAAATAATAACTTAAATAATAAAAATGATTTAGAAATAAATTTAATTGTTTTAGGATTGTATTATTTTCCTCTGTCCAGCAATATTAATAATGTCTTAATTGAAGATTTCACGAAACAATAGAAATCAAAGTTTTACTATAATATTTTAAAATTATTGAATTGATAAATAAAGTAAGAAATACCTAGAAATTTTTTTCCATTCATTTAATGACAGAAAATAAAAATTATTAATAAGTGTGTCCTATTATCATAGCATATCATTCATGCATACATGATTATGTTTGGTATTGTGTTGGTATTTATTTTATTCATTGTTTGTGCTAGATTGTGAAGAAGAGGAAGGACTTGCTTGTGATTGTTATTCTTGCTGTCCTTGTTCCTCCTGTTACCAAGGCAAGTGACATTCATATTTTATCCCATATTTTCTATATGCATAAGTAGTATATTTTGAGTAGTGTGCATGATAGGAATTTTGGATTTATTTTATAATGCTAAGATTGATTATATTTTTTTACAAATATCCTAGTAGTGTGTAGCCACCCCTTATCCTATGCAGCCATGAAAAGTTTTAGTAGTTGCTTAGCTATGCTATGAAAATGTTTACCATGTATAGACATGTTTCTAAGTGCTGAAAATAAAAATACACTTCTGGGTGGAATTGGTTGTTAAGGATTATGTTGAGTGGCTTTTGGGACTATGCTTGTGGTTGTCGTCGCCTAGGATGAATGTCTATTCTACTTAGGGCCATGAGTATGGTGGTTGTTACCCAGAAGTGCACTTGTGGACGGTCACCCAGGAACGAAGAGATTACCAAGTCCCTCCAAGTTTAGAAGCTTCCCGTGCAGCCTTTTGACAATGGGCTCTGTCTAGAATAATTAAGTTGTGAGGGTGCAACCTGTCAGCTTGACAAGAAGATGTAGAGATGGTAGGTGGAACGGGTCTTGCTAATATGGTTGCATTCTTCTTCTGAAAGTTCTTGTCTCAATTCTCTCCTTTCCTCAATACACTCCGTGTGTATAGGATTTTCGGGCTAATTGAGTCTAAAGGTGAAAGTGCACAACATCTGCAGAGTCCACAATCTGAGTACTCAGACGTGTCCCCGAAAATGGACTACTTCGAGCAACTGGACAAGGATGGGCGGAAGAATCTCAACACTGTTTTCATAAAGTAAAATTTGACTAAGGAAAGAATTGTTGGTGCCCTTGGGCTTTATCCCTTGGTGCCAAGTCTTTGAGAAATAAAAGTGTTTTACAAAATGATAGGAGAAAACTTGCTTTCTGCAAATAGCCTCCAACCCCACCAAGCCAAATATGCATATAGATTTTAGACTTGTCATTATATATCCACCATAGTCACTTGCCAATACATCATTGTATTGACCTCCTTCGGGGGCTGCATATTCAAATGTGCAGGTAATTCTGATGCTGAATGAGTTTGGACTCGAGTCTACACCCAACATGTATGCCTGTGGCGCATGCTTGAAGATGAGGCTCAATGTTATTTCGCTTTCGTTGTGAACTCTGAACTTTAGCTAGCCTTCATGGCTATGCAACTTGTAATAAAGCTATACTTAGCTATTATTTTTGGATCTCGTTGTAGCGATTTTAATACTTATGTAATGGTACTTTATATTTTGTATTGTGGTGCTGGCAGTGATCCAGGGACTAGCACATAACACAGGTGTTCCAACTTTAATAAAAGTTGGGGCGCTACAAAATGGTATCAGAGCAAAGTGTTGCCTGTAGGTTCGAGCCCCTAGGATTGGTTAAGCCCCTTTTGGTCATAATATTACCATCTTTGAAGTATATTGGATTCTAGCGGCATAGTGCGATGAAGCGGCCTGGGACAAACCTTACATGTCCGCGTACATGAGACATGTTCCACAATATAAGTGGCTGGCCGGGTGTCTGTCTCTCTCACTCTAGTGAAAAATCCAATTTACGAAGAGTTGTTAATATCTGTTGATCACCTTAAGATTTTAACTTAGTATCCTTCTAAATTAACAATACACACCATGACTAGTACTTCCTTATCTTATCCATTTTTTGTTTTAATTCCTTTCTTTCTACCTAAAGGATGACGAGCTTCCACTTCACCACCGCGGAGGACTTCGAGAACACCCGTTTTGGCTGTTACCTTCTCGACATCGGCGAGAAGATAGGGTTACCACTACCCCAAGTCAAGGGCTTCATCCTAAAGAACTTTAACAAAGAGGGTTGCTGGGGAATAAAAGCAACTCAGCCAGGACGTGGAGAAGAGCCCCCACTAGAGATCAAAATGGTTAGCGACTCCAAAGATAAAGGACTAAATCTAGTCATGCAAGATTTGATTGGGCGCCTCTGCGGACGCTACAGCATAGAGTTGAGGGGCCACTACTCCATTTTCTTTGGAAGAAGAAACGAGGATGGAGAACCTTACCTGTATGATGTCGGAGAAAGAGGAAAGGCAAAACCCCTTAGTCTTTATTTCCAGGAGCTGGAAATCCTTGTCAATGAACTGTATGAAGATCGACGCACCGAGCTCCTGAAGAACGATGAGTTATGTGCCTTACTTAAGGAGAACGAAGAGAAGGTGAAGGCTCAAGAGGAAGTGACTAAGGCACAAGAAGAGAGGTTTGCTGCACAAGAGGAGAAGTACAGGAGGCAAGAGAAAAGAGTTCAAGAGAAGAACAAGACTATCAGGGAGCAAAAGGCAGAACTCGAGAGCAATGAAGTCGAGTTCGAGGCTGATAGTGACTTGATTAAAAGGCTTCGTACTGAGAAGAGGGAGCTGCAAGAAAATAACTCTGCCCTGGAGAAAGAAGTGAAGGAACTCAAGGATGTACTCGCTAATGAAGGAATCGAGATTCAGGAAATTGAAGAGGAAGAAGAGGACATGGTCGAGTAGTTAGTTAGTGAGACTACCATTTATCATACACCTCATTATCTTAGTCCTGTATTGACCTACCAACTTGTGGTAAGGCAGTACTTTCCCTTGTATCCTCGGAACCTCGCGAGTTTATTTTCCAAACTTTTATATTGTTTTCCCTAAACCAAAGTTTTTGATTGGTGTGTTGGTTGTTTGATAAATTGTTTGTTGATTGATTGCTAGAATTGATTGTTTTGTGCATGGGTAGGATCTCTCCTTATAGTTCTATCAATCCTTTACTCATCCATGCTAAAACCCCACAGATGCCTCCACGTCGTGATTCCGACAACAACGAGGCTATGCAACAGCTGATGGCAGCTCAAGCCCAACCGATGACTATGATGACTCAGTTCATTGCAGCAACCAACAACAACAACAACAATAACAACAACCCGCCACCACCACCACCACCACCTCCAGTAGACAGACTTGCAAGATTCCTAAGACTTAGGCCTAATAAGTTTTCCTCTGCTACGGAACCAATAGCGGCAGATGACTGGCTCCGTTCAGTCAACAAGGACTTAGTAACTTGTGAGTGTTCTGAGGCAGAAAAGGTGAGGTTCACTGCACACCTATTGGAAGGACCTGCTGCCATGTGGTGGGAGACCTATCAAGTGACTCATCCCTTGGATGGCATGACTTGGGATGCGTTCAAGGAAGGTTTTCACAATGCTCACATTTCCTCTGGCATAATGAACCTGAAGAAAGAGGAATTTCGTAGCTTGAGGCAGGGAGGTAGAACTCTGAAGGAGTATATGGATGACTTCTGTATGCTATCAAGGTATGCACCAGAGGACATCGACACTGATGCTAAGAGGAAGGACAAATTCCTTAATAGACTTAGGGGAGAACTGAAGATACCCTTGTCTGTGGCATATGCTCCTAACTATCAAATTCTGCTGGATCAAGCAATCACTCTGGACAATAACATAAGAAAGGAAGTGTCGGGGGGCTGCCCTTCGGGTAGGGCAGATCCCGGCACAATTCTGCAGTGCCACAACAATGTTTGACCTTTGAAGAGTGCAAGGATCGGCTTTTGGTGCGCCGCAGGGGCAACTTGACCTTTCGGGCGAGAATAAGACACCAGGTGCTTGTTGGGGGCTCGCAGAGGTCATCCGTGTGAGCTATAAATAGCCACCCCGAGCCCTCAGAACGACACAAGCTTCAGCGGCTGGTTCCTCTAAGAACTAGCTTCTCGAAGATGTCTTTGCTCGCAGGCTAAGACATCTTTGGGAGGCTAGGCCTAGAGATACGCATCCTAAGAGGAACTCGGGTGCATCCGGGAGGGACCTCGGACCTCGTGGCTCCGAGTAGACCTCCGGTAGGAGAGGTACCCGGAGGTACCGGATAGGCAACCCGGGTACTGGCTAGCCGGAGTCTCTATCTTGGTCCTAGCAGGTTGTTTTGTGTGTGCAGGGAGGATGCGCAAGGTCGAGCAAGGAGATGACCGGCACGAGGGATGCCGGTAGGCCGTCAACGGTCTGGAGCAGGCTTTTCCGTCTGGCACGGGGGGAAGTCCCATTCCCCCTGGCACGGGAGCGTTGTCACCTCACGTCTGACACGGGAGCGTGTTAGCCGGTACGGTGGCGGTACGACAAGACCGGACATGCCTAGCCCGGCAATCCAGAAAAGGCTACTCGGCATGGGCGAAGACATGTCTTGTCTCTGACAGGGGGGATAATGATGTTCCAGGACGGCGCCTGCCGTCCTTACCGGCATGATGACGAAGGGGCTACGCCGGATAGCACGGCGGCTAGGTCGCACTAGCCGGTGTCGACATAACCGTTAGGCCTGTCCGGTCGGGCCAAGCCGGATTAGGGTTTCCGGCCCTCCTGGCCGGAACTCTATAAAAGGCGCCATAACTGAACCTGCGAGAGAGAGACCGACTTGGGGGACGAAACTCTAGTCTCATTTACTCCTTGTGCATTTACTCCCTTCTCCCTCCAGTTCATCTAGTTCTTCGTGTTCTTCACCGCATGAGCTCCGAGAGCAAGTTGTAGCCCTTGTCACACCCTTATATTGAGAGGAAAGGCAGGAGTAGGGGTGTTACCGCCCCACGAGGGCCCCGAACCTGGGTACATCGTGTGTGTGTTCTTTGCCTTCGTGCATTAGTTCGTGTTTGTTAGATCTTTCCCCTTGTTCTTCGAGCTTGTTTCTTGTTCCTGGGAGATCTCGGTTACACCGGGATCCTCCCCCGTGTGAGCTCTTCAGCTCGCTATCCCTCCCCGGATCCACCAACGTCCATCGGCCCCACAAATTAGCCATCCTATGGCATCTGCCGTGACGCCACCACGACAGTTGGCGCCCACCGTGGGGCTGACAGAGGCGTTGGCTGGTGTACACATCCGGACGGGTTCCCCCGTTCGCTTCGCAGTCCGAGTTCTCTCAGGCCTGGTCGTCAGGCTGGGGGAGATGGATTTCGTCAGCGAAAATGCTGGCTGCTTCCGAAACAAACCCTTCCCGGTGAACGGATGCCTCATCGACTTCGGTGGCTTCACCACCTACGTCGCCACCGAGGTCATCTGCAGCTACCCGGACATTGTCCTGGAAGCTGAGGATCCTCCCATGCTCTGCGCCAACCGGGGTCCGTGTGCCAATCGCACCGCGAGCTCCGTCGCGGTCATGATGGTCGGGGTGACCGAGGAGGTGTTCCAGGACGCCGACGGTGATGCCGGTAGCAGCCATGTTCGCTTGGCCAAACCTCCTCAAAAGAGAGGTGCGGCCCCGAGACGGCGATCCGCAGCAGTCCCAGCCCCGTCGTCGCCCGGATCCCCTCTCGGGTCTGGTGGCCAAGTTAGCTGTCCCCTTAACAGCTGAGGCAGATACCCAAGCCACTTCGGCTGATTTGGATGAGCAGCGTAGGTTGTTGTTCGCCGAAGCGCAAGAGATCGCCGAGATCCGGCGTGAGCTCAGTGCTAGCCTCCGGGAGTACAATGCAGCTCACGGGTTCCTTAAGATAGACTCCCGGGACAAGCGCATCGCAGATCTGCGTAAGAAAGGCAGAATGGTGAATGATGAGCTAGCCGGTGGGGCCGCAACTAGTCATAGGGGTAGCATGATCTCGGCAGGGAAACCGGTATACAGCTCGCCGACAAAAACTCTTAGGGCTGCCGAAGCCGCCATGGCAGAGTTGGCCGGGCTATCCGGTGAGGCTCTGCGCAAGCAGCAGGAGCGGGTGAACGAGTTGGTCATCGAGGAGAGGCCTCCTCTCCGCATCCGAGCAGGAGCAAGAGCAAGAGCCGGAGCCGAAGTCGGGGCTCCGGGAAAAACAAGCACTTGCAGACATATGACCCGGCCTTCGCCGGTATCCAGCAAGCCGGATAGAACAATTCCGGGCAGGCACAGACTAACCCTGGTGGTGGCAACCGGGGTGTAGGAAACAATAACCCGGCTAGCCGTGGTAATCCACCCCGGAATCCGCCACAGGTTCAGGGAAACCTGCGTAGGGATGCCGCCTCCGTGCCACAGCAAGCTGTAATTCCAGTGCTCGACAGGCACCATGATGGCAACTCAAGGTTGCAGCAACTCGGGTACCAGCCTAACGAGAATCCCTTGGGATCTCGGATAGGAACCAGGCAGCTGGATCCGGCTGATGCCAGAATCCGGCTCGACCGGATTCACCAATCCGAGCTAGTGGAAGAGCAAGGACCTCCGGGACCTGCCTGCTTTGGACCCCGGATCATGCGGGAGCCGCCTGTCCGGAACTTCCAGCTCAACCGGGGTGCTAAGACCTATGACGGCAGCAAGAAGCCGGAGGACTAGTTGACCGACTATGTAACTGCCGTAAGCATAGCCGGTGGAAACAGACGCTGGGCGGTACGTTATGTGCCACAGATGTTGGAAGGACCTGCCAGAATCTGGCTGAACAATTTGAGAACCGGCAGCATAGACTGCTGGTTAGATTTCGAGGAGGCCTTCATCAGCAACTTCACCAGCACGTACAAAAGGCCCAACAGACCTCAACAGCTCGCCATCTGTCGGCAGAGGAGCAACGAAACTGACCGGGAGTACCTAACCCGGTGGAGCAACATTCGCAATTCTTGCGAAGGAGTGGTAGAGGCACAGGCCATCTCATGGTTTGCACAAGGATGTCGGCATGGCTCAATGCTTTGGCAGAAGTTGCAAAGGAAGATGCCAACTACCTTGGCTGAGACCATGCACATCGCCGATACCTACACGCTTGGAGATCCCATGCAACCCCTGGTGGATGTCGGTGACTCCAACAGGAGGAATGCGGGACCTCAGCGTTCGGGGTCGAGCAGAAGCCATGATCGCCAAGATTTTGGCCAGAAGAGGAGTCAGCCCGAGTACCATCATGCCGCACAGCATGTCGCAGCTGTGACCCGAGATCAGGGAGATGCCGGCAATAGTCAGCGTCAGAAAACAAGTGGCCCGGCTTGAGGTCAGAGCCAGAAAGTACATAAAACTTGGGTGGACCAAAAGAAGCCCCTGACATATGAAGAGATGCTGAACAAGCCATGCTGCTACCATACGTTAGAGACCAACAAGCCAGCAAACCACTCTACTTGGCAATGCAGCTGGTATCAGCGTACGCTGCAGGAGGGCAGCACGGGAGCTACTCGGCCGAGTGCTCCGGCATCTCGGCCCAACATTCCGAGACCACCCACTCCGGCATCCGGAGCCAACGCGGTCCGGATTAATCAACCACACCGAGGACCCCCTCCCCGGCCGGTAAATATGGTGCACACCCGGAACGACAATGGCGCAGGCCCAAGTAATCAACCCGGACATCAACAAGGCAGTTACCGCGAGACGCATCAGAGCTATGTGGTCTTCGTGACCGAGCCCACTAACCGGAAGAGTGTGCGACAGCGCGCCCTGGAAGTGAATGCTGTGATCCCGGCGGTGCCCAAGTTCTTGCACTGGTCCGAGATGGAGATCACGTGGAGCCGTAAGGATCATCCCCGGGTTATGCCTAAGCCAGGTGCGTATGCCTTAGTGGTAGACCCAACCTTTGTCGGACCAAGCCTCAACGTCCGCTTCAGTCGGGTACTGATTGACAATGGCAGCGCCATTAACATCATGTACAAGGATACAATGCTGAAGCTGGGGGTGTCCCTGAACACCTTGCTCCCCACTGAGACGACCTTTCACGGCATTGTACCCGGAGTATCTTGCTCACCCATGGGAAAAATCTGGGTGGAGGTGTTATTCGGAACCCGGGAAAACTGCCGGACCGAGAGCTTGGAGTTCGAGGTCGTGGACCTCGAAAGTCCGCACCACGCGCTGATCGGCAGGCCAGCCCTGGCCAAGTTCATGATTTCCACTCACATGGGATACCTGAAGATGAAGATGCCGGGCCCTAATGGCATAATCACCATCTCGGGGGATCACAAGCGCTCCATGGAGTGTGCTTCGGCCGGCTCGTGCCTAGCCGAGTCCCTGGTCATAGCTGAAGAAAAGAAGAGGATCCAGCAAGTGGTGGCGCTGGCCAAGACCTCCCAACCCGGGATGCCCGGGATGGTGAACCCAGAGCAGAGCGCATCGTTCCAGCCACCGAAGGAGACGAAGAAGGTGGGAGTTGATCCCAGCCACCCGGAGCGCCAGGTCATCATTGGCAGCAGCCTTGACAACAAATAGGAAAGTGAGCTCGTCGACTTCCTCCGTGAGAATCGGGATGCCTTTGCGTGGTCAAATGATGATATGCAAGGCGTTCCGAGGGAGTTGGCTGAGCACTCTTTGTTTGTTAGACCGGATGCAAAGCCGGTGAAGCAACCGACTAGGCGCCTCTCGGATGAGAGAAGAGCTGCCATCATGGAGCATCTCGCCATACTTCTGGCTGCCGGATTCGTGATGGAAGTGCTGCACCCGGATTGGATATCAAATCCGGTCCTGGTAGAGAAGAAGAAAGATGATCCCCTCCTGCTTAAGGTGTGGCGCATGTGCATCGACTTCACCAACCTCAACAAGGCATGTTCGAAGGACCCGTTTCCACTTCCCCGGATAGATCAAGTGATCGATTCCACTGCCGGGAGTGAGATTTTGTCTTTTTTAGATGCCTATTCGGGTTTCCACCAGATACCCTTGAATCCGCATGATCAATTAAAAACTGCTTTTATTACCCCGTATGGGGCGCATTGCTATCGTGTCATGACTTTTGGTTTGAGAAATGCTGGTGCCACATACCAAAGATGCATGCAGAAGTGCTTGCATGACCAGATAGGACGGAATGCCGAGGTCTATGTCGATGACATAGTCATAAAAACAAAAGAAAAAACCTCATTGATCGATGATCTGAGGGAAACATTTAAAAACTTAAGAAGATTCCGGATGAAATTGAACCAGGATAAATGCACATTCGGTGTCCCCGCCGGAAAGCTGCTCGGTTTCCTCATATCAAGCCGGGGAATTGAAGTCAACCCGGGTAAAGTACGTGCTATCGAGAGCATGAAATTGCCGGTACGTCTCAAAGATGTGCAGAAGTTCACGGGTTGTCTAGCATCACTAAGTCGGTTTGTGAGCCGACTAGGTGAGACGGCCTTGCCCCTGTACCAATTGATGAAGAAGAGTAAGACATTCGTTTGGACCCCGCAAGCCGATGCGGCGTTCAACGATTTGAAGAGAATGCTCTCAACAGCACCCGTGTTGGCATCCCCATTGCCAAAGGAGCCTATGCTGCTGTACATTGCTGCCACTAACCGGGTAGTAAGTGTAGCCATTGTGGTAGAGAGGGAAGAGGGGGACAAGCTGATACAGAGACCGGTGTACTACCTCAGCGAGGTGCTCTCGGAATCCAAGCAGAACTACCCGCACTACCAGAAGATGGCGTACGGAGTGTATTTGGCCGTGACCAAGCTCAAACACTACTTCCAAGAGCACCCAATCACAGTGGTGTGCGAGGCTCCCCTCGCCGAGATCATCGGCTGCAAAGATGCCAGCGGCCGGGTTGCCAAGTGGGCCATCCAGTTGTCTCCGTATGCTCCGGCATACAAGAGACGAGATGCCATTAAGTCGCAGGCGCTGCCGGACTTTTTGGTAGACTGGGCTGAGATGCAGTACGAACCTCCGATGCCGGATTACAATTTCTGGAGGATGCATTTCGATGGCTCCAAGGTCAAGATCGGGTTGGGTGCCGGGGTAGTTCTCACATCACCAAAACAAGATGTGCTCAAGTATGTGCTGCAAATTCATTTCCGGGCATCTAACAATGTCGCTGAATACGAGGCCTTGGTTCATGGACTGAATGTCGCCACGGAGATCGGCATCCGCCGGATAGAGTGTTTCGGCGATTCCGACCTCGTGGTGCAGCAGGTGTCGGGGAACTGGGATGCACTGGATGCTAACATGGCCTTGTATCGGTTTCATGTGCAGAAAATATCCGGATTTTTCGAGGGATGCGAGTTCAAGCACATACCCAGAGGAGAAAACGAGGCAGCAGATGTGTTGTCCAAGCTAGGATCATCTCGGGATGCCATCCCACCCGGGATCGCTCTCGAACACTTGAGGAAGCCATCTATACAGCCCTCACCCGAGTCGGATTCTATCTTCATCCCCAAGGAGCCCGGTTCGGAAGCTGTACCCATGGAAGTAGAAGTCGGGAGCATCGCATCGAACCAGGGGACTGCACCACAGTGCTCAGAGAGGACAAGAAAGATGATGATGGAGGTGATGTCGGCAGAACCAATGGACATAGATGTTCCCACGTTCCCGGTTCGAGGGATCCCGGGATGGGCACAACCCATTATGGCTTACATCTTGGAAGGAACCCTCCCGGAGAGCGAAGTGGAAGCCCGGCAGATATTGCAGAGGTCAAAAGCATACACCATCATCAATCAAGAGCTATACAAGAGAAGTGTCACCGAGGTACTCCAGAGGTGTGTGGAACCGGAAGAAGGCCAAGAGATGTTGCTGGAAATACATCAGGGGGAATGTGGGCATCATGCATCATCCCGGGCCCTGGTGGCGAAAGTGTTCCGGCATGGGTTCTACTGGCCTACTGCATTACAGCAGGCAGAAGACATTGTCCGTAAGTGTGGAGGATGCCAGAGGTTTGCTCATCGAATACATATGCCAGCATCCGCACTGAAGACAATCCCTATCACTTGGCCATTCGCGGTATGGTGCTTGGACATGGTCGGGCAGTTCAAGCCGGCAAAAGGCAATATGACACACATACTGGTCATGGTGGACAAGTTCACCAAGTGGATAGAGGTCAAACCAATCCGGAAGTGTGACGGACACACCGCCGTGCAATTCCTGAAAGACATCATCTTGAGGTACGGATACCCACACAGCATCATCACGGATAATGACACCAATTTTGCTCTGGGGGAATTCGCTCGATTTTGTGCTGAGAAGGGAATCCGGTTGGATGTGGCATCGGTGGCACACCCGGAAGCAAACGGGCAAGTTGAGAGGGCGAATGCATTGGTCTTGGCCGGCATCAAAGCCCGCTTGATCGAACCACTGTTGAGAACTCCGGGATGTTGGATAGAGGAGATACCGGCAGTATTATGGGGTCTCCAGACCACACCGAACAGATCTACCGGATACACGCCATTTTTCATGGTATATGGCGCAGAGGCAGTACTCCCGACCGACATACAGTATGATTCCCCGAGAGTGACAATGTTCACCGAGACCGAGGCAAAAGAGGCCCGGGAAGATGATGTTGACTTACTTGAAGAGGCAAGAGAATTGGCATTGTCTCGGTCTGCGATTTATCAGCAAAATCTCCGTCGCTATCATAGACAGAAAGTGCACCCGAGAGTATTCCGAGAAGGGGATCTTGTGCTGAGGCTCATCCAACGCACGGCCGGAATGCATAAGCTGTCACCTCCATGGGAGGGACCTTTTGTGATAAGCAGGGCATTGCACAATGATTCTTATTACCTTGTAGATGCACAGGAGGCTAGGAAAGGTGTAATGGACAAATCCGGTCATGAAACCAAGCGGCCATGGAATGTAGCCTTGCTTCGACCCTTTTACACGTAAAGGGCGCAGTGTATGTATTTCGATTTTTATCTGTCAATGAAAGTTCGGCACCCCGGGAGGAACCCGGGGACTGCCTCGTGGTGTGCCCCTTTACTTTGTTCCATTTGTTTATTAACCCATGTCGGCAACCCGAGAAGGAACCCGGGGACTGCCCGGTACATGTTCTTATGTTCTCTATATGCCAGGAAAGTTTCGAGATCGATTCTCAAGTCAAAGTAATGTATGTCATGTGAAATAATCTTGTGACTCGACTGACGAACGCCGAAATGGTAGTCAAGAGCAAAGAGCATCAAATGTGGGGAACACGAAAACGGTCTCGGGGACTCGGAGCAGGAACTTCTCCGGCATATCTGTTTTACTAACCCGGTTGTTTTTGTGTCAGGAATTCGGCTAACTAGAACTCGGATATTCGTAAGTAATGTATGACGTGCATGGAATTTTGTGACTCGGCTGTCGAACGCCGAAATGGTAGACAAGAGCAGAAATTGCCTAAGTACGGTAAACATGAAAATGAACTCGGGGACTCGTTGCAGAGTAAACCGACATAGCTTGTTTTGCATAACCTAGTGCAGAGTACGAATTTAAAAAGTATATATTACAAGTTGCACCCGGCATCCCGGGGATTTAACGTTTCCACACTTAAGTGTTTTTAGGCACTAGGGGAAGCCGACTTCTCGGATTCAGCAGCTGAAGGAGCAGCGGTGACGATCGCCTCCACGCCAGCAGCAGTACTCGGGGCCTCCGGGTGCGCCTCGGCCTTAGAGGACTCGGGTGGCGATGGAGCAGCAGCGTCCCTTGAGCCCACGATCTCGGTGGCGGCACCGGAAGCGGCATCATCTTCCTCCGAGATCTCGGCGTCCACGTTACCGGTCGCACAAGTCTCACCCTCGTCTTCGTAATCTGACTCGGAGTCAGAAACGATGAGGCTCGGGATGAAGACGCCGACATCGGCCCAGAAGGCAAGGCGATGGGCAATCTCCTGGCGTTCCCGAATCTTGGCCAGGTCGGTGTACCACGGCGAGATCGTACGCAGACGCATGATCGACTGGAGGTCGAGCCCCTCGTACCAGCTGAGCACATGTGTTAGTGCTTGGTCGGCACCAGCCCGGGCTCCAGAGCGCTTCCACGCGTGAAGTTGCTTGCCGGCATCCTGGAGCGCGCCGGCCAAGTCACCAACCGAGAGGGTCTCAGTGACACCGGGCCACAGCGCACTATGGGCATGGACAGCCGCACTGAGAAGCTCGGTCCCGATCGACCGGAGAGGCACCATCCGGGCCTTTAGCGCAGTCAGGTGATCTTCAATGTCCCACGCGTCCGAGACCGGACTCTTACCGGCGCGCTTCTCCCGGGCGGCTATGATCGCAAGATTGGCCGCGTTCCGGGAGTGCTCAAAGTGCCATGCAGAAAGGAGAAGTGTCATTTGGGCAGGCCAGGAGGGATATCATAAAGGAAACCGGAAAAAAGAGAACACCATATACTTACGGTCCATGTCTCGGTTCAACACGGTTAGCTCGGAGAGCCAGGTATCTGCCTTTGACCGGAGAAGCGCCAGCTCGGTCTCGGCAAGATGCGCGCGAGCCTCGGATTGGTCCAGGGTCTCCTTCTGCTTGATAGACGCCTCCACGAAGCACGCCTTCATGTCGGTCGCGGCAGATTTGGCCTTCTCGAGCTCGGCACTTAGCCGCGCGATCTCGGACTGAGCTGCAGCAAGCGCAGACTTTTGCTCCACCGAGACTTTCCGCGCGGCATCCCGCTCCTCCCGGAGGCGCCCCTCACACTTCTTGGACTGACCAAAGTCAGCAAGAAGCCGGTGGAAGACGCTGCCGCATTTCTTGCCGCAGTCCTGGATCCAAAAAAGGGAATTCGGTGTCAATCTCGGGAAGGATCCCGGGGACTCGGGGTGTTCCGGGATCCATGTCAATTAACCTACTCGGTAGGGAGGATCTCGGGGACTCGCGTTCAGAGTCTTGTTATTTTCTCTAAAGATTGGAGCCTAGTGGTCTGCTATTCGGTGGAATCTAGAGCACTAAGCACCAATCTCGGGGACTAGTGGGGATGGAGCAGTTAAATTTTGGAAAAGATAAAGGGAAGAAACTTACATCGACCACCCGAGTGACGTCCAGCGCGGCCACCTGGAGAGCGTGTAGAGCTTGGGCGCTGCGGCTAGGGCCGGCAGCGTGCAAGTCCTCCACGATCTCGGAGGCATCGGCGGCAATCCAGGATTTGTTGTACTCTTCGACAACTCGCACGCCGGAAGCGCCAGGCGCGCTCGCAGCAACGACCTCCCGGGATCCTGAAGACACAAAGGAGCTTATGGTTGCTCGCAGCATCTGCAGGGCGGCAGTGGGGATCTCGGCAGGAGGTGGCGGTAATCGGGAAGACTTACCCGTGCTTAGGGCCAAGTCTTGGGCCGAAGATGTCGGAGGGGCAGTAGGCTTGGCGGAAGCTATTTTCTGCCCGGCGGCGTTGCTGCGCGATTTCCCGGCAGGAAGATCAGATTGCCGGGAAGGGGCCGTGGGCTGTTTCGGCGGAGGAGTCTTGCCCAGGGCCTGCCGGGAGGCGGCTCCCGGCACGACCTGCTGAGGAGGACTTGCGGTGTCCGTCTCAAGTTGGGACACCCTGCGCGGGCTGTCCGGGAGGAAGATGTCTTCAGGGGCGGCGGATGTCGGGACCTGAGTCTCGTCCACCACGGGACGAGCCTCCGGGGTCGCGGCGGCAGTCTGCGCGGCACCAGAGGTAGGGTGCTCGCTGTCTTGTACGGAAGGGCGAGGTCGAGAAGGAGCAGCCCGAGGCGGGCTAGGAGTGCGGGATCCCGGAGGTTGGGAACCCGCGGAAGCCGGGACGTCAAGTGCTCTCTGAAAAAAGTATGTCTGTAACATCCCAAATTTTGCAAAAATTTAAAACTTGCATTCAAGCATCATGCATCATTGAGCATAAGAATACATCACAAAAATATTAAATAAAACTTCAAATTATAAATATAAATAATCTACAAATTCCATAAAGTGTTTATTTAAAACTCCTTTAATAAATAAAATTTACCAATTTATATATGGGCAAGAATAATGTTAAAAAGTTCCATTTTCAATAACCTTTCCAAAACATATTTTTATGAATTTTTCTGAAATGTTTTGAATAGGTTTAAAAATCATATTTGAAATCAGTATTTAAAAACAGAAAAGGGGTTTTGAATAAAAATAATTGAATTTCTGAGTCGAGTGGGCCGTGGCCCGTAGCTATCTGCCGCGCGCGCGTAGCCGAGCAGCCCGCCAGCGGCCCAGCGCCCCGCGCGCTCGCTCGCAGACGCTGACAGGTGGGACCCACCTGTCATCTCCCCCGCGGAGCCGTTCGTCCCCAAATCACGCCCCCGTCCCGACCGAAAACGCCCGATTTGATTTCGTTTGAATGCAGCGATTTACTACTCCATTTACCTCGCCGTTTCCCCCTACTAATAGCCCTCCTCGCTCTCGTCCGATTGCCCCAAACCTCACCTCCCGAGAGCCCATAGGCTGCCCGCACGAGCTCGCGCAATCCCGCCGTCACCGTCGTTAAGAACTCCGCCGCCCGAGCAACTCCGGCCACCTCGGACCTCCTTTCCACCTCCCTTCGCTCCCTGTGAGCCGTGCGCATCGAGTTTTTCGGGAAGACGAGGACGCTCCGGTCATCACCACCGCGCCATCGCCCTCCCCACGACGTCGCGCATCTCCTGGTGAGCTCCGTTTCCTCCTAGCATCGTAGCACGCCTCGGGCGCAAACGCCGGCCATGGCTCCGCCGCGCCCCGCGCGTCTCCGGTGACCGCGCCGCTCGTTTTTTGTCAACGGATCGTGGACCGTTAGATCTAGATCCAATGGATCTAGATCGATAAGATCTCGCGCGTCCATTTTAATTTAGATCGGACGGCTCTCGCAGCCGATCCGCGTCGAAGCGGTACCGACCAATAGGATCGCGCCACGTAGCCCTGTTAATTTCTTTTTCGCAGGAAATTTTATAAATAAAACAGAAAATAGATAAAACTTGCAAAATTCATAACTTATGGAAATGTTTTCCCTAAGCAGCCATGAAAAGATTTTATTAGTTGCTTAGCCATGCTACAAAATTGTTGCCATGTTGGAAATGTTTCTAAGTGTTAAAATTCTAAAATACACATCTGGGTGGAATTGGTTGATATGGTTTATGTTGAGTGGCTTTTGGGACTATGCTTGTGGTTGTCTTCGCCTAGGATGAATGTCTATTCTACTTAGGGCCATGAGTATGGTGGTTGTTACCCAGAAGTACACTTGTGGATGGCCACCCAGGAACGAAGGGATTTCCAAGTCCCTCCAAGTTTAGAAGCTTCCCGTGCAGCCTTTTGACAATGGGCTCTGTCTAGAACGATTAAGTTGTGAGAGTGCAACCTGTCAGCTTGACAAGTAGATGTAGAGATGATAGGTGGAACGGGTCTTGCTAGTATGGTTGCATTCTTCTTCTGAAAGTTATTGTCTCAATTCTCTCCTTTCCATAATACACTCCGCGTGTATAGGATTTCCCGGACAAATTGAGTCTAAAGGTGAAAGTGCACAACCTCTGCAGAGTCGACAATCTGAGTTCTCAGCCGTGTCCCCGGATATGGACTACTTCGAGCAACTGGACAAGGATGGGCAGAAGAATCTCAACACTGTTTTTATAAAGTAAAATTTGACTAAGGAAAGAATTGTTGGTGCACTTGGGCTTTGTCCCTCGGTGCCAAGTCTTCGAGAAATAAAAGTGTTTTACAAAATGATAGGAGAAAACTTGCTTTCTGCAATTAGCCTTCAACCCCACCAAGCCAAATATGCATATAGATGTTAGACTTGCCAGTATATTTATCCACCCTAGTCACTTGCCAATACATCATTGTATTGACCTCCTTCGGGGTCTGCATATTCCAATGTGCAGGAAATTCTGATGCTGAATGATTGGCTCGAGTCTACACCCAACATGACTGTCTGTGGCGCATGCTTGAAGATGAGGCTCAATGTTATTTTGCTTTCGCTGTGAACTTTGAACTTTAGCTAGCCTTCATGGCTATGCAATTTGTAATAAAGCCATATTGGCTATTATTTTTGGATCTCGTTGTAGTAATTTAATACTTATGCAATGATACTTTATATTTTGTACTGTGGTGCTGGCAGTGATCCAGGGACTAGCACATAACACAGGTGTTCCAACTTTAATAAAAGTTGGGGTGCTACAAAATGGTATCAGAGCAAAGTGTTGCCTGTAGGTTCGAGCCCCTAGGATTGGTTAAGCCCTTTTTGGTCATAATGTTACCATCTTTGAAGTATGTTGGATTCTAACGGCATGGTGGGATGAAGTGGCCCGGGACAAACTTTACATGTCCACGTACATGAGACCTGTTCCACAATATAAGTGGTTGGCCGGGTGTCTGTCTCTCTCACTATAGTGAAAAATCCAATTTACGAAGAGTTGTTAATATCTGTTGATCACCTTAGGATTTTGACTTAGTATTCCCCCTAAAGTAATAATACACTCCATAACTAGTACTTCCTTATCTTATGCAATTCTTGTTCTAATTTCCCTTCTTTCCTACCTAAAGGATGACGAGCTTTCACTTCACCACTGCGGAGGACTTCGAGAACACCCGTTTTGGCTGTTACCTCCTCGACATAGGGGAGAAGATAGGGTTACCACTACCCCAAATAAAGGGCTTCATTCTGAAGAAGTTTAACAAAGAGGGTTGTTGGGGAATAAAAGCAACACAACCAGGACGTGGAGAGGAGCCCCCACTGGAGATCAAAATGGTTAGTGACTCCAAAGACAAAGGGCTCAATCTAGTCATGCAAGAGTTGATTGGGCGCCTCTGCGGACGCTACAGCCTAGAGTTGAGGGGCCACTACTCCATTTTCTTTGGAAGAAGAAACGAAGATGGAGAACCTTACCTGTATGATGTCGGAGAAAGAGGCAAGGCAAAACCCCTTAGCCTTTATTTTCAGGAGCTGGAAATTCTTGTCACCGAACTATATGAAGATCGACGCAACGAGCTCCTGAAGAACGATGAGTTATGTGCCTTACTTAAGGAGAACGAAGAGAAGGTGAAGGTTCAGGAGGAAGTGACTAAGGCACAGGAAGAGAGATTCGCTGCACAAGAGGAGAAGTACAGGAGACAAGAGAAAAGAGTTCAAGAGAAGAACAAGATCATCAGGGAGCAAAAAGCAGAACTCGAGAGCAATGAAGTCGAGTTCGAGGCTGATAGTGACTTGATCAAAAGGCTTCGTACTGAGAAGAGAGAGCTGCAAGAAAAGAATCTTGCCCTGGAGAAAGAAGTAAAGGAACTCAAGGATGTACTCGCCAATGAAGGAATCGAGATACAGGAAATTGAAGAGGAGGAAGAGGATATGGTCGAGTAGTTAGTTAGTGAGACTACCATTTATCCTACACCACATTGTCTTGATCTTGTATTGACCTACCAACTTGTGGTAAGGCAGTACCTTCCCTTGTATCCTCGGAACCTCGCGAGTTTATTTTCCAAACTTTTATATCGTTTTCCTAAAACCAAAGGTTTTGAATTGTTTGATGATTGTTTTATGAGTGGTGTGTTGATTGATGGTGTGCTTGACTGGATTGTTTTGTGCATGGGTAAGTTTCCTCCTTATAGATCTATCTATCTTTTACTCATCCATGCAAAAACCCCACAGATGCCTCCACGTCGTGATCCCGACAATAGCGAAACCATGCAACAGCTGATGGCAGCTCAAGCCCAACTGATGACCATGATGACCCAGTTCATTGCAGCAACCAACAACAACAACAATAACAACCATCCACCACCACCCCCACCTCCGGTGGACAGACTTGCAAGATTTCTCAGGCTTAGACCTAATAAGTTCTCCTCTGCTACTGAACCCATAGTGGCGGATGACTGGCTCCGTTCCGTCAACAAGGACTTAGTAACCTGTGAGTGTTCTGTGGCAGAAAAGGTGAGGTTCACTGCTCACCTATTGGAAGGACCTGCTGCCATGTGGTGGGAGACCTATCAAGTGACCCATCCCTTGGATGGCATGACTTGGGATGCGTTCAAGGATGGTTTCCGCAAATCTCACATCTCCTCTGGCATAATGAACCTGAAGAAGGAGGAGTTTCGTAGCTTGAGACAGGGAGGTAGAACTCTGAAGGAGTATATAGATGACTTCTGTACGCTATCAAGGTACGCACCAGAAGACATCGACACTGATGCAAAAAGGAAGGACAAATTCCTAAATGGACTTCGGGGAGAACTAAAGATACTTTTGTCTGTGGCATATGCTCCTAACTATCAGATTCTGCTAGATCAGGCAATCACCCTGGACAATAACATCAGAAAGGAAGAGAATAGGAAGAGGAAGTTTGGTGCAAGTAAAGGTAACACTGAAGTGGCTCACAAGAAACCACACACCTCAGAAGTCAGTGGCCATAAACCCTGGAACTACTCCAACAATGGTAGTGGCCAAAAGCATCATGGTCATAACCACAATGGAGGGTATAAAGGAAATAATGGTGGGTTCAAGGGAAACCATCACCATGGCCATAATCATGGAAATGGTAATCCTCGTCCTAACAGTGAAGGGAAGAAAGACCTGTCTAATGTGACTTGCTTCAAGTGCAAGAAGACGGGACACTATGCTACTGATTGCCCAGAGAGAAAGGCCGATGAAAATTCCAAGCCCAATCCTTTCCAGAAGGGACAAGTAAATCACCTCAACGTGGAAGAAGTTCATGATGAACCTGACGCTGTGATTGGTAAGTTCCTGCTCAATTCTTTTCCAGCATTGGTCTTATTTGATACTGGAGCATCGCATTCATTCATATCAAGAGCTTTTGTAAACAAACATGGGCTAGCCGAGGAAAGATTAGGAAAACCTATTAGAGTGAGTTCACCTGGGGGTGAGATCATAGTAAATTCAGGCTGTAGGCAGTTAGAATTAAGGATTGGAAAATATCTCGACAACTTCACCAGCACGTACAAAAGGCCCAACAGAACTCAACAACTCGCCATCTGTCGGCAGAGGAGCAACGAAACTGACCGGGAGTACCTAACCCGGTGGAGCAACATTCACAATTCTTGCGAAGGAGTGGTAGAGGCACAGGCCATCTCATGGTTCGTACAAGGATGTCGGCATGGCTCAATGCTTTGGCAGAAGTTGCAAAGGAAGATGCCAACTACCTTGGCTGAGACCATGCGCATCGCCGATACCTACACGCTTGGAGATCCCATGCAACCCCTGGTGGATGTCGGTGACTCCAACAGGAGGAATGCGGGACCTCAGCGTTCGGGGTCGAGCAGAAGCCATGATCGCCAAGATTTTGGCCAGAAGAGGAGTCAGCCCGAGTACCATCATGCCGCATAGCATGTCGCAGCTGTGACCCGAGATCAGGGAGATGCCCGCAATAGTCAGCGTCAGAAAACAAGTGGCCCGGCTTGAGGTCAGAGCCAGGAAGTACATAAAACTTGGGTGGACCAAAAGAAGCCCCTAACATATGAAGAGATGTTGAACAAGCAATGCTGCTACCATACGTTAGAGACCAACAAGCCAGCAAACCAATCTACTCGGCAATGCAGCTGGTATCAGCGTACGCTGCAGGAGGGCAGCACGGGAGCTACTCGGCCGAGTGCTCCGGCATCTCGGCCCAACATTCCGAGACCACCCACTCCGGCATCCAGAGCCAACGCGATCCGGATTAATCAACCACACCGAGGACCCCCTCCCCGGCCGGTAAATATGGTGCACACCCGGAACGACAATGGCGCAGGCCCAAGTAATCAACCCGGACATCAGCAAGGCAGTTACCGCGAGGCGCATCAGAGCTATGTGGTCTTCGTGACCGAGCCCACTAACCGGAAGAGTGTGCGACAGCGCGCCCTGGAAGTGAATGCTGTGATCCTGGCGGTGCCCAAGTTCTTGCACTGGTCCGAGATGGAGATCACGTGGAGCCGGAAGGATCATCCCCGGGTTATGCCTAAGCCAGGTGCGTATGCCTTAGTGGTAGACCCAACCTTTGTCGGACCAAGCCTCAACGTCCGCTTCAGTCGGGTACTGATTGACAATGGCAGCGCCATTAACATCATGTACAAGGATACGATGCTGAATCTGGGGGTGTCCCTGAACACCTTGCTCCCCACCGAGACGACCTTTCACGGCATTGTACCCGGAGTCTCTTGCTCACCCATGGGAAAAATCTGGGTGGAGGTGTTATTCGGAACCCGGGAAAACTGCCGGCCCGAGAGCTTGGAGTTCGAGGTCGTGGACCTCGAAAGTCCGTACCACGCGCTGATCGGCAGGCCAGCCCTGGCCAAGTTCATGATTTCCACTCACTTGGGATACCTGAAGATGAAGATGCCGGGCCCTAATGGCATAATCACCATCTCGGGGGATCACAAGCGCTCCATGGAGTGTGCTTCGGCCGGCTCGTGCCTAGCCGAGTCCTTGGTCATAGCTGAAGAAAAGAAGAGGATCCAGCAAGTGGTGGCGCTGGCCAAGACCTCCCAACTCGGGATGCCCGGGATGGTGAACCCAGAGCAGAGCGCATCGTTCCAGCCACCGAAGGAGACGAAGAAGGTGGGAGTTGATCCCAGCCACCCGGAGCGCCAGGTCATCATTGGCAGCAGCCTGGACAACAAATAGGAAAGTGAGCTCGTCGACTTCCTCCGTGAGAATCGGGATGCCTTTGCGTGGTCAAATGATGATCTTCAAGGCGTTCCGAGGGAGTTGGCTGAGCACTCTTTGTTTGTTAGACCGGATGCAAAGCCGGTGAAGCAACCGAGTAGGCGCCTCTCGGATGAGAGAAGAGCTGCCATCATGGAGCATCTCGCCATACTTCTGGCTGCCGGATTCGTGATGGAAGTGATGCACCCGGATTGGATATCAAATCCGGTCCTGGTAGAGAAGAAGAAAGATGATCCCCTCCTGCTTAAGGTGTGGCGCATGTGCATCGACTTCACCAACCTCAACAAGGCATGTTCGAAGGATCCGTTTCCACTTCCCCGGATAGATCAAGTGATCGATTCCACTGCCGGGAGTGAGATTTTGTCTTTTTTAGATGCCTATTCGGGTTTCCACCAGATACCCTTGAATCCGGATGATCAATTAAAAACTGCTTTTATTACCCGTATGGGGCGTATTGCTATCGTGTCATGACTTTTGGTTTGAGAAATGCTGGTGCCACATACCAAAGATGCATGCAGAAGTGCTTGCATGACCAGATAGGCCGGAATGCCGAGGTCTATGTCGATGACATAGTCATAAAAACAAAAGAAAAAACCTCATTGATCGATGATCTGAGGGAAACATTTAAAAACTTAAGAAGATTCCGGATGAAATTGAACCCGGATAAATGCACATTCGGTGTCCCCGCCGGAAAGCTGCTCGGTTTCCTCATATCAAGTCGGGGAATTGAAGTCAACCCGGGTAAAGTACGTGCTATCGAGAGCATGAAATTGCCGGTACGTCTCAAAGATATGCAGAAGTTCACGGGTTGTTTAGCATCACTAAGTCGGTTTGTGAGCCAACTAGGTGAGACGGCCTTGCCCCTGTACCAGTTGATGAAGAAGAGTAAGACATTCGTTTGGACCCCGCAAGCCGATGCGGCGTTCAACGATTTGAAGAGAATGCTCTCAACAGCACGCGTGTTGGCATCCCCATTGCCAAAGGAGCCTATGCTATTGTACATTGCTGCCACTAACCGGGTAGTAAGTGTAGCCATTGTGGTAGAGAGGGAAGAGGGGGACAAGCTGATACAGAGACCGGTGTACTACCTCAGCGAGGTGCTCTCGGAATCCAAGCAGAACTACCCGCACTACCAGAAGATGGCGTACGGAGTGTATTTGGCCGTGACCAAGCTCAAACACTACTTCCAAGAGCACCCAATCACAGTGGTGTGCGAGGCTCCCCTCGCCGAGATCATCGGCTGCAAAGATGCCAGCGGCCGGGTTGCCAAGTGGGCCATCCAGTTGTCTCCGTATGCTCCGGCATACGAGAGACGAGATGCCATTAAGTCGCAGGCGCTGCCGGACTTTTTGGTAGACTGGGCTGAGATGCAGTACGAACCTCCGATGCCGGATTACAATTTCTGGAGGATGCATTTCGATGGCTCCAAGGCCAAGATCGGGTTGGGTGCCGGGGTAGTTCTCACATCACCAAAACAAGATGTGCTCAAGTATGTGCTGCAAATTCATTTCCGGGCATCTAACAATGTCGCTGAATACGAGGCCTTGGTTCATGGACTGAATGTCGCCAAGGAGATCGGCATCCGCCGGATAGAGTGTTTCGGCGATTCCGACCTCGTGGTGCAGCAGGTGTCGGGGAACTGGGATGCACTGGATGTCAACATGGCCTTGTATCGGTTTCATGTGCAGAAAATATCCGGATTTTTCGAGGGATGCGAGTTCAAGCACATACCCAGAGGAGAAAACGAGGCAGCAGATGTGTTGTCCAAGCTAGGATCATCTCGGGATGCCATCCCACCCGGGATCGCTCTCGAACACTTGAGGAAGCCATCTATACAGCCCTCACCCGAGTCGGATTCTATCTTCATCCCCAAGGAGCCCGGTTCGGAAGCTGTACCCATGGAAGTAGAAGTCGGGAGCATCGCATCGAACTAGGGGACTGCACCACAGTGCTCAGAGAGGACAAGAAAGATGATGATGGAGGTGATGTCGGCAGAACCAATGGACATAGATGTTCCCGCGTTCCCGGTTCGAGGGATCCCGGGATGGGCACAACCCATTATGGCTTACATCTTGGAAGGAACCCTCCCGGAGAGCGAAGTGGAAGCCCGGCAGATATTGCGGAGGTCAAAAGCATACACCGTCATCAATCAAGAGCTATACAAGAGAAGTGTCACCGAGGTACTCCAGAGGTGTGTGGAACCGGAAGAAGGCCAAGAGATGTTGCTGGAAATACATCAGGGGGAATGTGGGCATCATGCATCATCCCGGGCCCTGGTGGCGAAAGTGTTCCGGCATGGGTTCTACTGGCCTACTGCATTACAGCAGGCAGAAGACATTGTCCGTAAGTGTGGAGGATGCCAGAGGTTTGCTCATCGAATACATATGCCAGCATCCGCACTGAAGACAATCCCTATCACTTGGCCATTCGCGGTATGGTGCTTGGACATGGTCGGGCAGTTCAAGCCGGCAAAAGGCAATATGACACACATACTGGTCATGCTGGACAAGTTCACCAAGTGGATAGAGGTCAAACCAATCCGGAAGTGTGACGGACACACCGCCGTGCAATTCCTGAAAGACATCATCTTGAGGTACGGATACCCACACAGCATCATCACGGATAATGACACCAATTTTGCTCTGGGGGAATTCGCTCGATTTTGTGCTGAGAAGGGAATCCGGTTGGATGTGGCATCGGTGGCACACCCGGAAGCAAACGGGCAAGTTGAGAGGGCGAATGCATTGGTCTTGGCCGGCATCAAAGCCCGCTTGATCGAACCACTGTTGAGAACTCCGGGATGTTGGATAGAGGAGATACCGACAGAATTATGGGGTCTCCGGACCACACCGAACAGATCTACAAGATACACGCCATTTTTCATGGTATATGGCGCAGAGGCAGTACTCCCGACCGACATACGGTATGATTCCCCAAGAGTGTCAATGTTCACTGAGACCGAGGCAAAAGAGGCCCGGGAAGATGATGTTGACTTACTTGAAGAGGCAAGAGAATTGGCATTGTCTCGGTCTGCGATTTATCAGCAAAATCTCCGTCGCTATCATAGCCGGAAAGTGCACCCGAGAGTATTCCGAGAAGGGGATCTTGTGCTGAGGCTCATCCAACGCACGGCCGGAATGCATAAGCTGTCACCTCCATGGGAGGGACCTTTTGTGATAAGCAGGGCATTACACAATGATTCTTATTACCTTGTAGATGCACAGGAGGCTAGGAAAGGTGTAATGGACAAATCCGGTCATGAAACCAAGCGGCCATGGAATGTAGCCTTGCTTCGACCCTTTTACACGTAAAGGGCGCAGTGTATGTATTTCGATTTTTATCTGTCAATGAAAGTTCGGCACCCCGGGAGGAACCCGGGGACTGCCTCGTGGTGTGCCCCTTTACTTTGTTCCATTTGTTTATTAACCCATGTCGGCACCCCGAGAAGGAACCCGGGGACTTCCCGGTACATGTTCTTATGTTCTCTATATGCCGGGAAAGTTCCGAGATCGATTCTCAAGTCAAAGTAATGTATGTCATGTGAAATAATCTTGTGACTCGACTGACGAACGCCGAAATGGTAGTCAAAAGCAAAGAGCATCAAATGTGGGGAACACGAAAACGGTCTCGGGGACTCGGAGCAGGAACTTCTCCGGCATATCTGTTTTACTTACCCGGTTGTTTTTGTGTCAGGAATTCGGCTAACTAGAACTCGGATATTCGTAAGTAATGTATGCCGTGCATGGAATTTTGTGACTCGACTGTCGAACGCCGAAATGGTAGACAAGAGCAGAAATTGCCTAAGTACGGTAAACATGAAAATGAACTCGGGGACTCGTTGCAGAGTAAACCGACATAGCTTGTTTTGCATAACCTAGTGCAGAGTACGAATTTAAAAAGTATATATTACAAGTTGCACCCGGCATCCCGGGGATTTAACGTTTCCACACTTAAGTGTTTTTAGGCACTAGGGGAAGCCGACTTCTCGGATTCAGCAGCAGAAGGAGCAGCGGTGACGATCGCCTCCGCGCCAGCAGCAGTACTCGGGGCCTCCGGATGCGCCTCGGCCTCAGAGGCTTCGGGTGGCGATGGAGCAGCAGCGTCCCGGGAGCCCACGATCTCGGTGGCGGCACCGGAAGCGGCATCATCTTCCTCCGAGATCTCGGCGTCCACGTTACCGGTCGCACAAGTCTCACCCTCGTCTTCGTAATCTGACTCGGAGTCAGAAACGATGAGGCTCGGGATGAAGACGCCGACATCGGCCCAGAAGGCAAGGCGATGGGCAATCTCCTGGCGTTCCCGAATCTTGGCCAGGTCGGTGTACCACGGCGAGATCGTAGGCAGACGCAGGATCGACTGGAGGTCGAGCCCCTCGTACCAGCTGAGCACATGTGTTAGTGCTTGGTCGGCACCAGCCCGGGAACCAGAGCGCTTCCACGCGTGAAGTTGCTTGCCGGCATCCTGGAGCGCGCCGGCTAAGTCACCAACCGAGAGGGTCTCAGTGACACCGGGCCACAGCGCACTATGGGCATGGACAGCCGCACTGAGAAGCTCGGTCCCGGTCGACCGGAGAGGCACCATCCGGGCCTTTAGCGTAGTCAGGTGATCTTCAATGTCCCACGCGTCCGAGACCGGACTCTTACCGGCGCGCTTCTCCCGGGCGGCTATGATCGCAAGATGGGCCGCGTTCCGGGAGTGCTCAAAGTGCCATGCAGAAAGGAGAAGTGTTATTTGGGCAGGCCAGGAGGGATATCATAAAGGAAACCGGAAAAAAGAGAACACAATATACTTACGGTCCATGTCTCGGTTCAACCCGGTTAGCTCGGAGAGCCAGGTATCTGCCTTTGACCGGAGAAGCGCCAGCTCGGTCTCGGCAAGATGCGCGCGAGCCTCGGATTGGTCCAGGGTCTCCTTCTGCTTGATAGACGCCTCCACGAAGCGCGCCTTCATGTCGGTCGCGGCAGATTTGGCCTTCTCGAGCTCGGCACTTAGCCGCGATCTCGGACTGAGCTGCAGCAAGCGCAGACTTTTGCTCCACCGAGACTTTCCGCGCGGCATCCCGCTCCTCCCGGAGGCGCCCCTCACACTTCTTGGACTGACCAAAGTCAGCAAGAAGCCGGTGGAAGACGCTGCCGCATTTCTTGCTGCAGTCCTGGATCCAAAAAAGGGAATTCGGTGTCAATCTCGGGAAGGATCCCGGGGACTCGGGGTGTTCCGGGATCCATGTCAATTAACCTACTCGGTAGGGAGGATCTCGGGGACTCGCGTTCAGAGTCTTGTTATTTTCTCTAAAGATTGGAGCCTAGTGGTCTGCTATTCGGTGGAATCTAGAGCACTAAGCACCAATCTCGGGGACTAGTGGGGATGGAGCAGTTAAATTTTGGAAAAGATAAAGGGAAGAAACTTACATCAACCACCCGAGTGACGTCCAGCGCGGCCACCTGGAGAGCGTGTAGAGCTTGGGCGCTGCGGCTAGGGCCGGCAGCGTGCAAGTCCTCCACGATCTCGGAGGCATCGGCGGCAATCCAGGATTTGTTGTACTCTTCGAGAACTCGCACGCCGGAAGCGCCAGGCGCGCTCGCAGCAACGACCTCCCGGGATCCTGAAGACACAAAGGAGCTTACGGTTGCTCGCAGCATCTGCAGGGCGGCAGTGGGGATCTCGACAGGAGGTGGCGGTAATCGGGAAGACTTACCCGTGCTTAGGGCCAAGTCTTGGGCCAAAGATGTCGGAGGGGCAGTAGGCTTGGCGGAAGCTATTTCCTGCCCGTCGGCGTTGCTGCGCGATTTCCCGGCAGGAAGATCAAATTGTCGGGAAGGGGCCGTGGGCTGTTTCGGCGGAGGAGTCTTGCCCAGGGCCTGCCGGGAGGCGGCTCCCGGCACGACCTGCTGAGGAGGACTTGCGGTGTCCGTCTCAAGTTGGGACACCCTGCGCGGGCTGTCCGGGAGGAAGATGTCTTCAGGGGCGGCGGATGTCGGGACCTGAGTCTCGTCCACCACGGGACGAGCCTCCGGGGTCGCGGCGGCAGTCTGCGCGGCACCAGAGGCAGGGTGTTCGCTGTCTTGTACGGAAGGGCGAGGTCGAGAAGGAGCAGCCCGAGGCGGGCTAGGAGTGCGGGATCCCGGAGGTTGGGAACCCGCGGAAGCCGGGACGTCAAGTGCTCTCTGAAAAAATTATATTTGTAACATCCCAAATTTTGCAAAAATTTAAAACTTGCATTCAAGCATCATGCATCATTGAGCATAAGAATACATCACAAAAATATTAAATAAAACTTCAAATTATAA
This sequence comes from Poa annua, assembly GCA_026929855.1. Lineage (NCBI taxonomy): Eukaryota > Viridiplantae > Streptophyta > Magnoliopsida > Poales > Poaceae > Poa > Poa annua. The sequence continues at coordinate 17,520,432 of CM049427.1, forward strand.
ATATAAATAATCTACAAATTCCATAAAGTGTTTATTTAAAACTCCTTTAATAAATAAAATTTACCAATTTATATATGGGCAAGAATAATGTTAAAAAGTTCCATTTTCAATAACCTTTCCAAAACATATTTTTATGAATTTTTCTGAAATGTTTTGAATAGGTTTAAAAATCATATTTGAAATCAGTATTTAAAAACAGAAAAGGGTTTTTAAATAAAAATAATTGAATTTTTGAGGCAAGTGGGCCGTGGCCCGTAGCTATCTGCCGCGCGCGCGTAGCCGAGCAGCCCGCCAGCGGCCCAGCGCCCCGCGCGCTCGCTCGCAGACGCTGACAGGTGGGACCCACCTGTCATCTCCCCCGCGGAGCCGTTCGTCCCCAAATCACGCCCCCGTCCCGACCGAAAACGCCCGATTTGATTTCGTTTGAATGCGGCGATTTACTACTCCATTTACCTCGCCGTTCCCCCTACTAATAGCCCTCCTCGCTCTCGTCCGATTGCCCCAAACCTCACCTCCCGAGAGCCCATAGGCTGCCCGCACGAGCTCGCGCAATCCCGCCGTCGCCGTCGGTAAGAACTCCGCCGCCCGAGCAACTCCGGCCACCTCGGACCTCCTTTCCACCTCCCTTCGCTCCCTGTGAGCCATGCGTATCGAGTTGACATGGTGGAGCGTGTGTTTTTGCAGCGAAACCCCGCCTCCGTCCACGACCGAGAGGAACCGACGCCGTGCGCAACTCCGGCGAGCTCTTCCGGGAAGACGAGGACGCTCCGGTCATCACCACCGCGCCATCGCCCTCCCCACGACGTCGCGCATCTCCTGGTGAGCTCCGTTTCCTCCTAGCATCGTAGCACGCCTCGGGCGCAAACGCCGGCCATGGCTCCGCCGCGCCCCGCGCGTCTCTGGTGACCGCGCCGCCCGTTTTTGGTCAACGGATCGTGGACCGTTAGATCTAGATCCAATGGATCTAGATCGATTAGATCTCGCGCGTCCATTTTAATTTAGATCGGACGGCTCTCGCAGCCGATCCGCGCCGAAGCGGTACCGACCAATAGGATCGCGCCACGTAGCCCTGTTAATTTCTTTTTCGCAGGAAATTTTATAAATAAAACAGAAAATAGATAAAACTTGCAAAATTCATAACTTTTGATCTGTAAGTCCAAATTTAATAAACTTTATGTCATTGGAAAGCTCTGCTCATGTAGTTTAATTCTACATCATTTGTTTTTCCCTTTGACAAATTATAGTTTGTATAATTATCAGAGGAGTATTTCGGCCATTAAAATAATAACTTAAATAATAAAAATGATTTAGAAATAAATGTAATTGTTTTAAGATTGTATAATTTCCCTCTGTCCAGCAATATTAATAAATGTCCAAATTGAAGATGTCATAAAAACAATAAAAGTTGTAATTATAGAAATCAAAGTTTTACTATATTATTTTAAATTATTTAATTGATAAATAAAATAAGAAAGACCTAAACATTATATTTCATTTATTAATGACAGAAAATAAGAATTATTAATAACTGTGTCTTATCATCATAGCATATCATTCATGCATACATGATTATGTTTAGTGTTGTGATGATATGGTGTTGGTATTTATGTTATTCATTGTTTGTGCTAGATTGTGAAGAAGAGGAAGGACTTGCTTGTGATTGTTATTCTTGTTGTGCTTGTTCCTCCTGTTACCAAGGCAAGTGACATTCATACAATATCCCATATTTTCTATATGCATAAGTAGTATGTTTTGAGTAGTGTGCATGACAGGGATTTTGATTTATTTTATAATGCTAAGTTAGTTCGTATTTTACAAATATCCTAGTAGTGTGTAGCCACCCTTTTCCCTAAGCAGCCATGAAAAGATTTTATTAGTTGCTTAGCCATGCTACAAAATTGTTGCCATGTTATGGAAATGTTTCTAAGTGTTAAAATTCTAAAATACACATCTGGGTGGAATTGGTTGATATGGTTTATGTTGAGTGGCTTTTGGGACTATGCTTGTGGTTGTCTTCGCCTAGGATGAATGTCTATTCTACTTAGGGCCATGAGTATGGTGGTTGTTACCCAGAAGTACACTTGTGGATGGCCACCCAGGAACGAAGGGATTTCCAAGTCCCTCCAAGTTTAGAAGCTTCCCGTGCAGCCTTTTGACAATGGGCTCTGTCTAGAACGATTAAGTTGTGAGAGTGCAACCTGTCAGCTTGACAAGTAGATGTAGAGATGATAGGTGGAACGGGTCTTGCTAGTATGGTTGCATTCTTCTTCTGAAAGTTCTTGTCTCAATTCTCTCCTTTCCATAATACACTCCGCGTGTATAGGATTTCCCGGACAAATTGAGTCTAAAGGTGAAAGTGCACAACCTCTGCAGAGTCGACAATCTGAGTTCTCAGCCGTGTCCCCGGATATGGACTACTTCGAGCAACTGGACAAGGATGGGCAGAAGAATCTCAACACTGTTTTCATAAAGTAAAATTTGACTAAGGAAAGAATTGTTGGTGCACTTGGGCTTTGTCCCTCGGTGCCAAGTCTTCGAGAAATAAAAGTGTTTTACAAAATGATAGGAGAAAACTTGCTTTCTGCAATTAGCCTTCAACCCCACCAAGCCAAATATGCATATAGATGTTAGACTTGCCAGTATATTTATCCACCCTAGTCACTTGCCAATACATCATTGTATTGACCTCCTTCGGGGGCTGCATATTCCAATGTGTAGGAAATTCTGATGCTGAATGATTGGCTCGAGTCTACACCCAACATGACTGTCTGTGGCGCATGCTTGAAGATGAGGCTCAATGTTATTTTGCTTTCGCTGTGAACTTTGAACTTTAGTTAGCCTTCATGGCTATGCAATTTGTAAGAAAGCCATATTGGCTATTATTTTTGGATCTCGTTGTAGTAATTTAATACTTATGCAATGATACTTTATATTTTGTACTGTGGTGCTGGCAGTGATCCAGGGACTAGCACATAACACAGGTGTTCCAACTTTAATAAAAGTTGGGGTGCTACAAAATGGTATCCGAGCAAAGTGTTGCCTGTAGGTTCGAGCCCCTAGGCTTGGTTAAGCCCTTTTTGGTCATAATGTTACCATCTTTGAAGTATGTTGGATTCTAACGGCATGGTGGGATGAAGCGGCCCGGGACAAACTTTACATGTCCACGTACATGAGACCTGTTCCACAATATAAGTGGTTGGCCGGGTGTCTGTCTCTCTCACTATAGTGAAAAATCCAATTTACGAAGAGTTGTTAATATCTGTTGATCACCTTAGGATTTTGACTTAGTATTCCCCCTAAAGTAATAATACACTCCATAACTAGTACTTCCTTATCTTATGCAATTCTTGTTCTAATTTCCCTTCTTTCCTACCTAAAGGATGACGAGCTTTCACTTCACCACTGCGGAGGACTTCGAGAACACCCGTTTTGGCTGTTACCTCCTCGACATAGGCGAGAAGATAGGGTTACCACTACCCCAAATAAAGGGCTTCATTCTGAAGAAGTTTAACAAAGAGGGTTGCTGGGGAATAAAAGCAACACAACCAGGACGTGGAGAGGAGCCCCCACTGGAGATCAAAATGGTTAGTGACTCCAAAGACAAAGGGCTCAATCTAGTCATGCAAGATTTGATTGGGCGCCTCTGCGGACGCTACAGCCTAGAGTTGAGGGGCCACTACTCCATTTTCTTTGGAAGAAGAAACGAAGATGGAGAACCTTACCTGTATGATGTCGGAGAAAGAGGCAAGGCAAAACCCCTTAGCCTTTATTTTCAGGAGCTGGAAATCCTTGTCACCGAACTATATGAAGATCGACGCACCGAGCTCCTGAAGAACGATGAGTTATGTGCCTTACTTAAGGAGAACGAAGAGAAGGTGAAGGTTCAGGAGGAAGTGACTAAGGCACAGGAAGAGAGATTCGCTGCACAAGAGGAGAAGTACAGGAGACAAGAGAAAAGAGTTCAAGAGAAGAACAAGATCATCAGGGAGCAAAAGGCAGAACTCGAGAGCAATGAAGTCGAGTTGGAGGCTGATAGTGACTTGATCAAAAGGCTTCGTACTGAGAAGAGAGAGCTGCAAGAAAAGAATCTTGCCCTGGAGAAAGAAGTAAAGGAACTCAAGGATGTACTCGCCAATGAAGGAATCGAGATACAGGAAATTGAAGAGGAGGAAGAGGATATGGTCGAGTAGTTAGTTAGTGAGACTACCATTTATCCTACACCACATTGTCTTGATCTTGTATTGACCTACCAACTTGTGGTAAGGCAGTACCTTCCCTTGTATCCGCGGAACCTCGCGAGTTTATTTTCCATACTTTTATATCGTTTTCCTAAAACCAAAGGTTTTGAATTGTTTGCTTATTGTTTTATGAGTGGTGTGTTGATTGATGGTGTGCTTGACTGGATTGTTTTGTGCATGGGTAAGTTTCCTCCTTATAGATCTATCTATCTTTTACTCATCCATGCAAAAACCCCACAGATGCCTCCACGTCGTGATCCCGACAATAGCGAAACCATGCAACAGCTGATGGCAGCTCAAGCCCAACTGATGACCATGATGACCCAGTTCATTGCAGCAACCAACAACAACAACAATAACAACCATCCACCACCACCCCCACCTCCGGTGGACAGACTTGCAAGATTTCTCAGGCTTAGACCTAATAAGTTCTCCTCTGCTACTGAACCCATAGTGGCGGATGACTGGCTCCGTTCCGTCAACAAGGACTTAGTAACCTGTGAGTGTTCTGAGGCAGAAAAGGTGAGGTTCACTGCTCACCTATTGGAAGGACCTGCTGCCATGTGGTGGGAGACCTATCAAGTGACCCATCCCTTGGATGGCATGACTTGGGATGCGTTCAAGGATGGTTTCCGCAATGCTCACATCTCCTCTGGCATAATGAACCTGAAGAAGGAGGAGTTTCGTAGCTTGAGACAGGGAGGTAGAACTCTGAAGGAGTATATAGATGACTTCTGTACGCTATCAAGGTACGCACCAGAAGACATCGACATTGATGCAAAAAGGAAGGACAAATTCCTAAATGGACTTCGGGGAGAACTAAAGATACCTTTGTCTGTGGCATATGCTCCTAACTATCAGATTCTGCTAGATCAGGCAATCACCCTGGACAATAACATCAGAAAGGAAGAGAATAGGAAGAGGAAGTTTGGTGCAAGTAAAGATAACACTGAAGTGGCTCACAAGAAACCACACACCTCAGAAGTCAGTGGCCATAAACCCTGGAACTACTCCAACAATGGTAGTGGCCAAAAGCATCATGGTCATAACCACAATGGAGGGTATAAAGGAAATAATGGTGGGTTCAAGGGAAACCATCACCATGGCCATAATCATGGAAATGGTAATCCTCGTCCTAACACTGAAGGGAAGAAAGACCTGTCTAATGTGACTTGCTTCAAGTGCAAGAAGACGGGACACTATGCTACTGATTGCCCAGAGAGAAAGGCCGATGAAAATTCCAAGCCCAATCCTTTCCAGAAGGGACAAGTAAATCACCTCAACGTGGAAGAAGTTCATGATGAACCTGACGCTGTGATTGGTAAGTTCCTGCTCAATTCTTTTCTAGCATTGGTCTTATTTGATACTGGAGCATCGCATTCATTCATATCAAGAGCTTTTGTAAACAAACATGGGCTAGCCGAGGAAAGCTTAGGAAAACCTATTAGAGTGAGTTCACCTGGGGGTGAGATGATATTAAATTCAGGCTGTAGGCAGTTAAAATTAAGGATTGGAAAATATCTTTTTCCAGCAGACTTAGTCATCCTAGAAACCCAAGGTTTGGACGTTATTATCGGAATGGATTGGATGACCCGTTTTGAAGGAATCATAGACTGTGCAAACAGAGCTATCACCCTCACCACCCCAGAAAAACAAAAGATTAAATTCAGATCAACTTTCGAACTTAAGAAAGTTAGGCTAAATTCTCTTAAGGGGGTTAGCCTTGGTGATGTGCTGATTGTCCAAGAGTACCCAGATGTATTCCCAAAAGAATTACCGGGAATGCCACCTGATAGAGATGTGGAATTTCTCATTGAACTAAAACCGGGTACCGGACCAATAGCCAAGAGACCTTACCCAATGGCCGTCGATGAACTGAAAGAACTCAAGAAGCAACTGGAGGAACACCTTCTGAAAGGATTTATCCGTCCAAGTTCTTCGCCCTGGGGAGCGCCAGTTCTTTTTGTCAAAAAGAAAGATCAAACCCAGAGACTAGTCACGGACTACAGAGATATAAATGAACACACCATCAAGAACAAGTATCCGTTACCCAAGATAAATGAATTATTTGATCAATTGAAAGGTGCATGTGTGTTCTCCAAGATTGATCTTCGATCATGATATCTCCAAATGAAGGTTAGAGAGATGGATATACCAAAAACAACGTTTGTTAGAAGATATGGCTCTTATGAGTATACAGTAATGCCATTTGGATTAACCAATGCTCCAGCTTATTTCATGAATATGATGAATAAAGTGTTCATGGATTTTCTGGACAAGTTTGTGGTAGTGTTCATAGATGACATTCTGATCTACTCCGAGAGTCATCAAGAACATGAAGAGCATTTGCGCCTAGTATTGCAGAGACTACGTGAACATAAGTTATATGCAAATTCAGCAAGTGTGAATTTTGGTTGGAACAAGTCGCATTCCTAGGACACATAGTATCCAAGGAGGGTATAGCAGTGGATCCTGAAAAGGTTTCAGCTGTAACCAATTGGGAACCACCAAAGAATGTTGGAGAATTACGAAGTTTTCTTGGTCTAGCAGGATACTACCGAAGATTTATAGAAAACTTTTCCAAAATCGCCAAGGCACTGACGAAATTATTAAAGAAGGAGAAGAAATTTGAGTGGACTGACGCATGCGAAGCCAGTTTTCAGGAATTAAAGAAACGACTAGTTTCAGCCCCAGTTCTATGCTTACCCGATTTAGAGATAGAATTCCAAGTATACTGTGATGCTTCACGCCAAGGCCTGGGAAGTGTGCTGATGCAAGAAGGCAGAGTGGCATCTTATGCCTCTAGTCAGCTCAAGAAACATGAAACAAATTATCCCACCCATGATCTCGAGTTAGCCTCCGTAGTACATGCCCTAAAAACTTGGAGACCCTACCTAATGGGAAAAAGATGTGAAGTGTTCACTGACCACAAAAGTTTGAAGTATATTTTCACACAAAAAGAATTGAACATGAGGCAGAGAAGATAGTTAGAACTTATCAAGGATTATGAACTAAGTCTCCAATACCATCCTGGAAAGGCTAATGTAGTAGCTGATGCCCTGAGTCGTAAAGTGTATTTGAATGGCCTCACGACCGGAGAAATACCTGAGGATTTATGCAAGGCATTCAAGGACCTCCGATTGGAAGTGGTACCAGATGGTTTTATAGCCTCGATGGTAGTACAACCAAATTTGATGGATATTATACGAGAAGCTTAGAAGGGAGATAAAGATATTGAAGAAATCAAAGCCAATTTGAGAGCAGGAAAAGCCAAGGGATTTCATGAAGATGAGCAAGGAACCTTGTGGTTTGAAAAACGTGTATGTGTAGCAAATGATCCTAGTCTCAGGAAGATAATTCTGCAAGAAGCCCATGAAACACCTTACTCCATTCATCCAGGAAATACAAAAATGTATATGGATGTGAAGGAGAGATTTTGGTGGAACAATCTGAAAAGAGAAATAGCAGAATATATCGCTAAGTGCGATGTATGCAGTCGAGTAAAGGCCGAGCATCAGAAACCAGCAGGACTTTTGCAACCTCTGAAGGTACCAGACTGGAAGTGGGATTCTATTGGGATGGATTTCATCACCGGGTTACCAAGGACCAAATCAGGGTATGATTCTATTTGGGTTATTGTTTGTCGTTTAACCAAAATAGCTCACTTTATACCCGTGAAGACCACCTATACCAGCGCAAAGCTAGCTGATATTTACATGAAGAGGATTGTATGCTTACACGGCGTCCCCAAGAGTATCGTGTACGATAGAGGGACGCAGTTCACGTCCCATTTTTGGAAGCAGTTGCATGAGTCACTAGGAACTAGATTGGAGTTCAGTACGGCATTTCACCCGCAAACGGATGGTCAAACCGAAAGAGTAAACAAGATTTTAGAAGATATGTTAAGAGCTTGTGCGCTGGATTATGGGTCTAGTTGGGATGACAACCTACCCTATGCCGAGTTCTCTTATAATAACAGTTATCAAGCTAGCATCGAGATGGCACCATTTGAGGCCTTATATGGGAAGAAATGCACGACCCCATTGTTGTGGAGTGGTGTAGGAGAACGAAGTTTCTTTGGACCTGATATAATCCAAGAGGTTGAAGAGAAAGTCAGATTAATTAAAGATAGATTGAAGGTAGCACAGTCCCGCCAGAAAAGCTATGCGGATTCTAAACGTAGGGAAGTCGCCTACGAGGTGGGTGATAGAACCTATCTTAGAGTGTCGCCACTCAGGGGTGTGAAGAGGTTTGGAATTAAAGGAAAATTAGCACCTCGGTTTATTGGACCTTTTAAAATTTTGTCTCGTAAGGGTGAGGTGGCATATGAGTTAGAACTACCAGAAGCTCTATCTGCGGTTCATAATGTGTTCCATGTCAGTCAACTGAAGAAATGTCACCCCGAAATGATGGGAGTTCCTTTAAAGGATACAGTACCCCTCGAAGAAGTACAATTGGAAAGTGACTTGACCTATGAGGAGAAACCCATCAAAATATTGCAGACCGCAGAAAGAGTCACCCATACCAAAACCATCAAGTTATGTAAAGTCCAATGGAACCATCACACTGAGGAAGAAGCCACCTGGGAACGAGAGGACGACCTCCGAGAAGACCATCCACACCTATTTGCTGATCCTTCTGAAGCTCGAGGGCGAGCTTCCTCTTAAGGGGGTTAGTCTGTAACATCCCAAATTTTGCAAAAATTTAAAACTTGCATTCAAGCATCATGCATCATTGAGCATAAGAATACATCACAAAAATATTAAATAAAACTTCAAATTATAAATATAAATAATCTACAAATTCCATAAAGTGTTTATTTAAAACTCCTTTAATAAATAAAATTTTACCAATTTATATATGGGCAAGAATAATGTTAAAAAGTTCCATTTTACATAACCTTTCCAAAACATATTTTTATGAATTTTTCTGAAATGTTTTGAAAAGGTTTAAAAATCATATTTGAAATCAGTATTTAAAAACGGGTTTTTAAATAAAAATAATTGAATTTCTGAGTCGAGTGGGCCGTGGCCCGTAGCTATCTGCCGCGCGCGCGTAGCCGAGCAGCCCGCCAGCGGCCCAGCGCCCCGCGCGCTCGCTCGCAGACGCTGACAGGTGGGACCCACCTGTCATCTCCCCCGCGGAGCCGTTCGTCCCCAAATCACGCCCCCGTCCCGACCGAAAACGCCCGATTTGATTTCGTTTGAATGCGGCGATTTACTACTCCATTTACCTCGCTGTTTCCCCCTACTAATAGCCCTCCTCGCTCTCGTCCGATTGCCCCAAACCTCACCCCCCGAGAGCCCATAGGCTACCCGCACGAGCTCACGCAATCCCGCCGTCGCCGTCGGTAAGAACTCCGCCGCCCGAGCAACTCCGGCCACCTCGGACCTCCTTTCCACCTCCCTTCGCTCCCTGTGAGTCGTGCGCATCGAGTTGACATGGTGGAGCGTGTGTTTTTGCAGCGGAACCCCGCCTCCGTGCACGACCGAGAGGAACCGACGCCGTGCGCAACTCCGGCGAGCTCTTCCGGGAAGACGAGGACGCTCCGGTCATCACCACCGCGCCATCGCCCTCCCCACGACGTCGCGCATCTCCTGGTGAGCTCCGTTTCCTCCTAGCATCGTAGCACGCCTCGGGCGCAAACGCCGGCCATGGCTCCGCCGCGCCCCGCGCGTCTCCGGTGACCGCGCCGCCCGTTTTTGGTCAACGGATCGTGGACCGTTAGATCTAGATCCAATGGATCTAGATCGATTAGATCTCGCGCGTCCATTTTAATTTAGACCGGACGGCTCTCGCAGCCGATCCGCGCCGAAGCGGTACCGACCAATAGGATCGCGCCACGTAGCCCTGTTAATTTCTTTTTCGCAGGAAATTTTATAAATAAAACAGAAAATAGATAAAACTTGTAAAATTCATAACTTTTGATCTGTAAGTCCAAATTTAATAAACTTTATGTCATTGGAAAGCTCTGCTCATGTAGTTTAATTCTACATCATTTGTTTTTCCCTTTGACAAATTATAATTTGTATAATTATCAGAGAAGTATTTCGGCCATTAAAATAATAACTTAAATAATAAAAATGATTTAGAAATAAATGTAATTGTTTTAAGATTGTATAATTTCCCTCTGTCCAGAAATATTAATAAATGTCCAAATTGAAGATGTCATAAAAACAATAAAAGTTGTAATTATAGAAATCAAAGTTTTACTATATTATTTTAAATTATTTAATTGATAAATAAAATAAGAAAAACCTAAACATTATATTTCATTTATTAATGACAGAAAATAAGAATTATTAATAAGTGTGTCTTATCATCATAGCATATCATTCATGCATACATGATTATGTTTAGTGTTGTGATGATATGGTGTTGGTATTTATGTTATTCATTGTTTGTGCTAGATTGTGAAGAAGAGGAAGGACTTGCTTGTGATTGTTATTCTTGCTGTGCTTGTTCCTCCTGTTACCAAGGCAAGTGACATTCATACAATATCCCATATTTTCTATATGCATAAGTAGTATGTTTTGAGTAGTGTGCATGATAGGGATTTTGATTTATTTATAATGCTAAGTTAGTTGGTATTTTACAAATATCCTAGTAGTGTGTAGCCACCCTTTTCCCTAAGCAGCCATGAAAAGATTTTATTAGTTGCTTAGCCATGCTACAAAATTATTGCCATGTTATGGAAATGTTTCTAAGTGTTAAAATTCTAAAATACACATCTGGGTGGAATTGGTTGATATGGTTTATGTTGAGTGGCTTTTGGGACTATGCTTGTGGTTGTCTTCGCCTAGGATGAATGTCTATTCTACTTAGGGCCATGAGTATGGTGGTTGTTACCCAGAAGTACACTTGTGGATGGCCACCCAGGAACGAAGAGATTTCCAAGTCCCTCCAAGTTTAGAAGCTTCCCGTGCAGCCTTTTGACAATGGGCTCTGTCTAGAACGATTAAGTTGTGAGAGTGCAACCTGTCAGCTTGACAAGCAGATGTAGAGATGATAGGTGGAACGGGTCTTGCTATTATGGTTGCATTCTTCTTCTGAAAGTTCTTGTCTCAATTCTCTCCTTTCCATAATACACTCCGCGTGTATAGGATTTCCCGGACAAATTGAGTCTAAAGGTGAAAGTGCACAACCTCTGCAGAGTCGACAATCTGAGTTCTCAGCCGTGTCCCCGGATATGGACTACTTCGAGCAACTGGACAAGGATGGGCAGAAGAATCTCAACACTGTTTTCATAAAGTAAAATTTGACTAAGGAAAGAATTGTTGGTGCACTTGGGCTTTGTCCCTCGGTGCCAAGTCTTCGAGAAATAAAAGTGTTTTACAAAATGATAGGAGAAAACTTGCTTTCTGCAATTAGCCTTCAACCCCACCAAGCCAAATATGCATATAGATGTTAGACTTGCCAGTATATTTATCCACCCTAGTCACTTGCCAATACATCATTGTATTGACCTCCTTCGGGGGCTGCATATTCCAATGTGCAGGAAATTCTGATGCTGAATGATTGGCTCAAGTCTACACCCAACATGACTGCCTGTGGCGCATGCTTGAAGATGAGGCTCAATGTTATTTTGCTTTCGCTGTGAACTTTGAACTTTAGCTAGCCTTCATGGCTATGCAATTTGTAATAAAGCCATATTGGCTATTATTTTTGGATCTCGTTGTAGTAATTTAATACTTATGCAATGATACTTTATATTTTGTACTGTGGTGCTGGCAGTGATCCAGGGACTAGCACATAACACAGGTGTTCCAACTTTAATAAAAGTTGGGGTGCTACAATATCAGAAAAGACGTCGGGAGAAGACAAAACCATGTAACTCAAAGCAAAAAGGTCTTACCCGGAATCGACAGTGGGAGGACCTCTCCTTCGGCGTGGAGGCCTCTCGGTCGTTTGCTTGCTCTTCTTGGTGGTGGTGCCGGATGCACCAGCAGGGGTAGTGTCGGAGGCCACACGCTTGCGGGTCTCGGCGCGCTTCGTCACAGCCGTGGGTCTCGGAGCCACTAGTGGAGCGCAGTCGAGAGGAAGAGCATCAATCGCGTCAAGTATTTGACAATCAATCTCATCCTCATCATCTGATGAAATGGAAATAGCCTCTGGGGTTGAAGAATTACCCGGAGCAGCAGCACGAGCTAGAGGAATGGCAAGGTGGTCCTCGCCGTCGGGATCCTCTCTCGGCATCTTATCCGGTGCCGGGATGTTCTCCGTGAACTGCCCACCGGCATGCATCGCATCCTCCTCGGTCTGCCGCTCGAATAACTGCAGGAACAAGTCATTGCATGACAACCATGTCGGTTTCCAGCAGAATCCGGGTGCAAATGTAAGTTGGCGAAAGACAGACACAAGCACCTGCCGCAGTGGTTTTTTCTGGGAACCCCCGACAAGACCCCACTCATAGTCATCCGACATCTTCGTTCGAGCAATGGCTCGAACGCGCCGGACGACTGCAGCATGGTCCAACCCAAAAATGCTGGTCCTTGTGGGATCTAACAGCCCGTCCATATGGCACATCTTGTGCACTCGGGTCTATAGGGGGCAGACGCGGCGGATGATAAAGCAGCGCAGGAGGTCATCAGACGTCATTTTCTCCGTCAGGGTGTTGAGGACGTCATGCATGCATCTGACCTCCTCGGTATCCGGAAGCCGGTTCCAGAGGTCGAATTCGCGGGAGGACCCATGACGAACTCGGGTAGATTGATGAAGTCCGGGCTCGAGGATCCCGGACCATCTCCCGAGACCTCTCGGTTCTTCACGTAGAAGAAGCTCCGCTGCCACTTCCGGCAGGATTCTAGCCCCTGGACTTTGGGGAATCCGGAGTCAGCGCGAGGAATTATAGTGGCCGCCCCACAATCGACTAGGTCTTTGACCTTCTTGTCCGGGTTGGGGATGACTTGGCGGCGGAGGATGAAGTACTTGGCCCAGAGATCCAAGAAAGGCCACACGCCGAGATACGCTTCCGCGTAGGTGGTGAAGACCGAGAGCATCATGATAGCGTTGGCTGGGAGATGATGAGGTTGGAGGCTGTAGGTGTCGAGGAAGTCGCGGAAGAAGGGGCTAGCCGGAAGCCCGAACCCCCGCTCAAAGTGTGTGGGGAATACAACGTAATCCCCGGGTTCGGGTTCCGGTTGGACCTCGTCCTCCGGGAGTCGACTCTCGACTTCTGGCGGAATCCGGTGCGTCCGGTACAGCCAGTCGAGATCCTCTTGGGTGGTCTCGGACCCATCCCAGCACCCCCGGACACTCTCGTCACCCATGTCGGAGGGACCTGAGGATGTATCCGGGCTATTCTGCAGGCGGAGCGGCAGTTAGTCGGGTTAGTCTACCGGGAGCTAGGACTCCGGATCACAAACTCCTAAAAGCAACCTGGTTCCTAGCAAAGAAGATCTACCGTGCTCGAATAAAATGAAACTTAATCGACGCAAATATGCTCGGGCTAGTGCGAGTGAAAGATAAATGGGGAAGGCACCACCGTCAACGCCGCGCTGCTCGCGCTCGCCGGTGGCGGCGCAACCCGTGGATGCGTGGTCTCACGCCCAAGTGCAGAGCATCATCGCCGTGCGGAGTTTCACCGGAGCGGGTGGAAGGAATCACCGGAGGAAAAGAGGACGGAGAGGCGCGAGTGCAGCGTTGCCCGATGACGGAGGCGCAGGGCTCCGGCGGCGGATGACGGCGGCAGTGCTTGAGCTCCGGGCGCGGCGACGGCAAAGTGCTCGAGGCGGTTGCGGGCGAAGTGGAGAAGTTGGGGAAGAAGAAGAAGAGACCGCTCCGGTCCCCTATTTATGGGGGGGATCCGGAGCGATTTCCGAGTTTTCCGCCCACGATCTCTCCGATCGTGGATGGGATCAGATTGCGCCGGGCGACACGTGGCGTCATCCGGCGCGCCCGATCCGGCCACACGGTGGGTCACAAACCTCCCAACGGTTCCGCTTTGGATAACCTGCGCAGCCCGGCGCGCGAACCCGAGCGAGGATGCGGGAAGTCAAAAATACTCGAGTGCATTTCTGACTCGACAAGACCCCGGGTGGGACCCAGCCCCTGAGTTGGAATTCAGTCCGGCACCAACGGTAATGTGCAGTGGCGGGGCACTATCCGGTTAGGTGCATGGCCTACCGATCGGAAGGATCTCGGTGTGGGGATCTCGGTAAAGATCGACTCGGCAGGAAGGATCTCGGTGTGGGGATCTCGGTAGAGATCGTCTCGGCATCAAATTGAAGGATCGTCCCATGTTTCCTTGGGTGATTGTTGTTATTAAAGCTGATCCCGCACATCATCCGGGGTCGCCGCACAGCATCAGCTTCGGGGACTAGTGTCGGGGGGCTTCCCCCCGGGTAGGGCAGATCCCGACACAATTCTGCAGTGCCACAACAGTGTTTGACCTTTGAAGAGTGCAAGGATCGGCTTTTGGTGCGCCGCAGGGGCAACTTTACCTTTCGGGCGAGAATAAGACACCAGGTGCCTGTTGGGGGCTCGCAGAGGTCATCCGTGTGAGCTATAAATAGCCACCCCGAGCCCTCAGAACGGCACAAGCTTCAGCGGGTGGTTCCTCTAAGAACTAGCTTCTCGAAGATGTCTTTGCTGGCAGGCTAAGACATCTTCGGTGGGCTAGGCCTAGAGATACGCATCCTAAGAGGAACTCGGGTGCATCCGGGAGGGACCTCGGACCTCGTGGCTCCGAGTAGACCTCTGGTAGGAGAGGTACCCGGAGGTACCGGATAGGCAACCCGGGTACTGGCTAGCCGGAGTCTCTATCTTGGTCCTAGCAGGTTGTTTTGTGTGTGCAGGGAGAATGCGCAAGGTCGAGCAAGGAGATGACCGGCATGAGGGATGCTGGTAGGCCGTCAACGGTCTGGAGCAGGCTTTTCCGTCTGGCATGGGGGTAAGTCCCATTCCCCCTGGCACGGGAGGGTTGTCACCTCACGTCTGACACGGGAGCGTGTCAGCCGGTACGGTGGCGTTACGACAAGACCGGACATGCCTAGCCCGGCAATCCGGAAAAGGCTACTCGGCATGGGCGAAGACATGTCTTGTCTCTGACAGGGGGACAATGATGTTCCAGGACGGCGCCTGCCGTCCTTACCTGAATGATGACGAAGGGGCTACGCCGGATAGCACGGCGGCTAGGACGCACTAGCCGGTGTCGACATAACCGTTAGGCTTGTCCGGTGGGGCCAACACGGATTAGGGTTTCCGGCCCTCCTGGCCGGAACTCTATAAAAGGCGCCATAACTGCTCCTGCGGGAGAGAGACCGACTTGGGGGACGAAACTCTAGTCTCATTTACTCCTTGTGCATTTACTCCCTTCTCCCTCCAGTTCATCTAGTTCTTCGTGTTCTTCACCGCATGAGCTCCGAGAGCAATTTGTAGCCCTTGTCACACCCTTATATTGAGAGGAAAGGCAGGAGTAGGGGTGTTACCTCCCCACGAGGGCCCCGAACCTGGGTACATCGTGTGTGTGTTCTTTGCCTTCGTGCATTAGTTCGTGTTTGTTAGATCTTTCCCCTTGTTCTTCGAGCTTGTTTCTTGTTCCTGGGAGATCTCGGTTACACCGGGATCCTCCCCCGTGTGAGCTCTTCAGCTCGCTATCCCTCCCCGGATCCACCAACGTCCATCGTCCCCACAAATTAGCCATCCTATGGCATCTGCCGTGACGCCACCACGACAGGAAGAGAATAGGAAGAGGAAGTTCGGTGCAAGAAAGGGTAACTCTGAAGGGACACACAAGAAACCACACACCTCTGAAGTCAGTGGCCATAAACCTTGGAACTACTCCAACAGTGGTAGTCATAACCACAATGGAGGATACAAAGGAAATAATGGTGGGTTCAAGGGAAACCATCACCACGGCCAAAATCATGGGAATGGTAATCCCCGTCCTAATTATGAAGGGAAGAAAGACTTGTCTAATGTGACTTGCTTCAAGTGCAAGAAGACAGGACACTATGCAACTGAATGCCCAGAGAGGAAGGCTGATGAAAATTCCAAGCCCAATCCTTTCCAGAAGGGGCAAGTAAATCACATCAATGTGGAAGAAGTTCATGATGAACCTGATGCTGTGATTGGTAAGTTCCTTCTCAATTCCTTTCCAGCATTAGTCTTATTTGATACTGGAGCATCGCATTCATTCATATCAAGAGCTTTTGTAAACAAACATGGGCTAGCCGAGGAAAGCTTAGGAAAACCTATTAGAGTGAGTTCACCTGGGGGTGAGATGATAGTAAATTCTGGATGTAGGCAATTAGAGTTAAGGATTGGAAAATATCTTTTTCCAACAGACTTAGTCATCCTAGAAACCCAAGGTTTGGATGTTATTATTGGAATGGATTGGATGACCCGTTTTGAAGGAATCATAGACTGTGCAAATAGAGCCATCACCCTCACCACCCAGAGAAACAGAAGATTAAATTCAGATCAACTTTCGAACTAAAGAAAGTTAGGCTAAATTCTCTTAAGGGGGTTAGCCTGGGTGATGTGTTGATTTTTCAGGAGTACCCAGATGTTTTTCCAGAAGAACTACCAGGAATGCCACCCGATAGAGATGTGGAATTTCTCATTGAACTGAAACCGGGTACCGGACCAATAGCCAAGAGACCTTACCCTATGGCCGTCGATGAACTGAAAGAACTCAAGAAGCAACTGGAGGAACACCTTCTGAAAGGATTTATCCGTCCAAGTTCTTCGCCCTGGGGAGCGCCAGTTCTATTTGTCAAAAAGAAAGATCAAACCCAGAGACTAGTCACGGACTACAGGGATATAAATGAACACACCATCAAGAACAAGTATCCGTTACCCAAGATAAATGAATTATTTGATCAACTGAAAGGTGCATGTGTCTTCTCCAAGATTGATCTTTGATCAGGTTATCTCCAAATGAAGGTTAGAGAAATGGATATACCAAAGACAGCGTTTGTTACAAGATATGGCTCTTATGAGTATACAGTAATGCCATTTGGATTAACCAATGCTCCAGCTTATTTCATGAATATGATGAATAAAGTGTTCATGGATTTTCTGGACAAATTTGTGGTAGTGTTCATAGATGACATTCTGATCTACTCCGAGAGTCACAAAGAACATGAAGAGCATTTGCGCTTAGTATTGCAGAGACTACGTGAACATAAGTTATATGCCAAATTCAGCAAGTGTGAATTTTGGTTGGAACAAGTCGCATTCCTAGGACACATAGTATCCAAGGAGGGTATAGCAGTGGATCCTAAAAAGGTTTCAGCTGTAACCAATTGGGAGCCACCAAAGAATGTTGGAGAATTACGAAGTTTTCTTGGTCTAGCAGGATACTACCGAAGATTTATAGAAAACTTTTCCAAAATCGCCAAGGCACTGACGGAATTATTAAAGAAAGAGAAGAAATTTGAGTGGACTGACGCATGCGAAGCCAGTTTTCAGGAGTTGAAGAAACGTCTAGTTTCAGCCCCAGTTCTATGCTTACCTGATTTAGAGAAAGAATTCCAAGTATACTGTGATGCTTCACGCCAAGGCCTGGGAAGTGTGCTGATGCAAGAAGGCAGAGTGGCATCTTATGCCTCTAGACAGCTCAAGAAACATGAAACAAATTATCCCACCCATGATCTCGAGTTAGCCTCAGTAGTACATGCCCTGAAAACTTGGAGACCCTACCTAATGGGAAAAAGATGTGAAGTGTTCACTGACCACAAAAGTTTGAAGTATATTTTCACTCAGAAAGAATTGAACATGAGGCAGAGAAGATGGTTAGAACTTATCAAGGATTATGACCTAAGTCTTCAATACCATCCTGGAAAGGCTAATGTAGTAGCTGATGCCCTGAGTTGTAAGGTTTATGTGAATGGCCTCATGGCAGGAGAAATACCTGAGGATTTATGCAAGGCATTCAAGGACCTCTGATTGGAAGTGGTAACAGATGGTTTTGTAGCCTCGTTAGTAGTACAACCAAATTTGTTGGATAAGATACGTGAAGCTCAGAAGGGAGACAAAGATATTGAAGAAATCAAAGTCAATCTGAGAGCAGGAAAAGCCAAGGGATTTCATGAAGATGAGCAAGGAACCTTGTGGTTTGAAAAACGTGTATGTGTGGCAAATGATCCTGATCTTAGGAAGTTAATTCTGCAAGAAGCCCATGAAACACCTTATTCCATTCATCCAGTAAATACCAAAATGTATATGGATGTGAAGGAGAGATTTTGGTGGAACAATCTGAAAAGAGAAATAGCAGAATATATCGCTAAGTGTGATGTATGCATTCGAGTAAAGGTTGAGCATCAGAAACCAGCAGGACTTTTGCAACCTTTGAAGGTACCGGATTGGAAGTGGGATTCTATTGGGATGGATTTCATCACCGGGTTACCAAGGACCAGATCAGGGTATGATTCTATTTGGGTTATTGTTTGTCGCTTAACAAAAATAGCTCACTTTATACCCGTGAAGACCACTTATACCAGCGCAAAACTAGCTGATATTTATATGAAGAGAATTGTGTGCCTACACGGTGTTCCCAAGAGTATCGTGTCCGATAGAGGGACCCAGTTCACATCCCATTTTTGGAAGCAATTGCATGAATCACTGGGAACCAGATTGGAATCCAGTACAGCATTTCACCCGCAAACTGATGGCCAGACTGAAAGAGTAAATCAGATTTTAGAGGATATGTTAAGAGCTTGTGCGCTTGATTATGGATCTAGCTGGGACGATAATCTACCTTTACGCCGAGTTCTCCTACAATAACAGTTACCAAACCAGCATTGAGATGGCACCGTTTGAAGCCTTATATGGGAAGAAGTGCACAACCCCATTGTTGTGGAGTGGTGTAGGAGAACGGAGTTTCTTTGGACCTGATATAATCCAAGAAGCTGAAGAGAAGGTCAGATTAATTAAAGATAGATTGAAGATAGCACAGTCACGCCAGAAAAGCTACGCGGATTCTAAACATAGAGAAGTCGCCTACGAGGTGGGTGATAGAACCTATCTCAGAGTGTCACCACTCAGGGGTGTAAAGAGGTTTGGAATTAAAGGAAAGTTAGCACCTCGGTTCATCGGACCATTCAAAATTCTTTCTCGCAAGGGTGAAGTGGCATATGAGTTAGAACTACCAGAAGCTCTGTCTGCGGTTCATAATGTGTTCCATGTCAGTCAATTGAAGAAATGTCACCCCGAGATGATGGGAGTTCCCTTAAAGGATACTGTACCCCTCGAAGAAGTACAATTGGAGAGTGACCTGACCTACGAAGAGAAACCCATCAAGATATTGCAGACCGCAGAAAGAGTCACCCGTACCAAAACCATCAAGTTTTGTAAAGTCCAATGGAATCATCACACCGAGGAAGAAGCCACCTGGGAACGAGAGGATGACCTCCGAGAAGACCATCCACACCTATTTGTTGACCTTTCCGAAGCTCGAGGGCGAGCTTCCTCTTAAGGGGGTTAGTCTGTAACATCCCAAAAATTTGCAACAATTTAAAACTTTACATCCATGCATCATTCATCATTAGGCATAAAACTACATCACAAAAATATTAAATAAAACTTCAAATTATAAATTTAAATAATCTATAATTCCATAAAGTGTTTATTTAAACTCCTTAAATAAATAAAATTTTATCAATTTATTTATGGGCAAGTATAATGTCAAAAGGTCCCATTTTTAATAACCTTTCCAAAACATATTTTTATGAATTTTTCTTAAATGTTTTGAATAGGTTTAAAATCAATTTTGAAATCAGTATTTAAAAACATATATTAATTTTAGTTAAAAGGAAAAGGAAATCGGGCCTGCCCGTTTGCTATCTGCCGCGCACGCGTAGCGTATCAGCCCGCCAGCGGCCCAGCGCCCCTCTCTCTCGCTCGCAGTCGCTGACAGGTGGGACCCACCTGTCATCACCCCCGCGGAAACGTTCGTCCCCAAATCACGCCCCCGACCCCGACTGAAAACGCCGATTTGATTCGCACGATTATGGACGATTTACTACTCCATTTATCTCGCATCCTTTCCCTACTAATAGCCCTCTCGCTCTCGTCCGATTTCCCCAAACCACTCCTCCCGAGAGCCCCTAGGCTGCCCGCTCGAGCTCTCGCAATCCCGCCGTCGCCGTCGGTAATAACTCCGCCGCCCGAGCAACTCCGGCCACCTCGGACCTCCTCTCCAACCCCTTTCGATTCCTTTTAACCGTGCGCATCGATTTGACACGGTGGTGCGTGTATTTTTTGCAGCGAAACCCCGCCTCCGTCCACGACCGAGAAGAACCGTCGCCGCGCTCAACTCCGGTGAGCTCTTCCGGGGAGACGAGGACGCTCCGGTCATCGCCACCGCCCCACTGCCTTCCCCTCGACGTCGCGCATCCCCCGGTGAGCTCCGTTTTTCTCCTAGAACCGTAGAACTCCGTAAGCGCGAACGCCGGCAATGGCTCCGCCGCGCCCCGCGCATCTCTGGCGACTCGCGCCGCCCGCGTTAGGTCAACACGTCCTGGATCCGTTTTATTTTTAATTTTCGTCTCTGCGATTAATCTGGCGCGTCCGATTTCATTTAGATCTAACGGCTCTAGATCGCGATCCACATCAAACCGGTATGGGCGAATCAGATCGCGCCGCATGGCCGATTATATTTCTATTTCGAATAAATTTAGAAATTAAAACTGAAAACTATTAAAACTTGCAAAATTCATAACTTTTAATCTGTAAGACCAAATTTGATAAACTGTATGTCATTGGAAAGCCCTGCTCATGTAGTTTATTTCTACATCATTTGTTTTTCCCTTTGACAAATTATAATGTGTATAATTATCAGAGGAGTATTTCATCAAAATAATAACTTAAATAATAAAAATGATTTAGAAATAAATTTAATTGTTTTAGGATTGTATTATTTTCCTCTGTCCAGCAATATTAATAAATGTCTTAATTGAAGATTTCATGAAACAATAGAAATCAAAGTTTTACTATAATATTTTAAAATTATTTAATTGTTAAATAAAATAAGAAATACCTAGAAATTATTTTCCATTCATTTAATGACAGAAAATTAAAATTATTAATAAGTGTGTCCTATTATCATAGCATATCATTCATGCATACATGATTATGTTTGGTATTGTGTTGGTATTTATTTTATTCATTGTTTGTGCTAGATTGTGAAGAAGAGGAAGGACTTGCTTGTGATTGTTATTCTTGCTGTGCTTGTTCCTCCTATTACCAAGGCAAGTGACATTCATATTTTATCCCATATTTTCTATATGCATAAGTAGTATATTTTGAGTAGTGTGCGTGATAGGAATTTTGGATTTATTATATAATGCTAAGATTGATTATATTTTTTTACAAATATCCTAATAGTGTGTAGCCACCCCTTATCCTATGCGGCCATGAAAAGTTTTAGTAGTTGCTTAGCTATGCTATGAAAATGTTTACCATGTATAGACATGTTTCTAAGTGCTGAAAATTAAAATACACTTCTGGGTGGAATTGGTTGTTAAGGATTATGTTGAGTGGCTTTTGGGACTATGCTTGTGGTTTTCGTCGCCTAGGATGAATGTCTATTCTACTTAGGGCCATGAGTATGGTGGTTGTTACCCAGAAGTGCACTTGTGGACGGCCACCCAGGAACGAAGAGATTACCAAGTCCCTCCAAGTTTAGAAGCTTCCCGTGCAGCCTTTTGACAATGGGCTCTGTCTAGAATAATTAAGTTGTGAGGGTGCAACCTGTCAGCTTGACAAGTAGATGTAGAGATGGTAGGTGGAACGGGTCTTGCTAGTATGGTTGCATTCTTCTTCTGAAAGTTCTTGTCTCAATTCTCTCCTTTCCTCAATACACTTCGTGTGTATAGGATTTTCGGGCTAATTGAGTCTAAAGGTGAAAGTGCATAACCTCTGCAGAGTCGACAATCTGAGTACTCAGCCGTGTCCCCGGAAATGGACTACTTCGAGCAACTGGACAAGGATGGGCGGAAGAATCTCAACACTGTTTTCATAAAGTAAAATTTGACTAAGGAAAGAATTGTTGGTGCACTTGGTCTTTATCCCTTGGTGCCAAGTTTTTGAGAAATAAAAGTGTTTTACAAAATGATAGGAGAAAACTTACTTTCTGTAAATAGCCTCCAACCCCACCAAGCCAAATATGCATATAGATTTTAGACTTGTCATTATATATCCACCATAGTCACTTGCCAATACATCATTGTATTGACCTTCTTCGGGGTTGCATATTCAAATGTGCAGGTAATTCTGATGCTGAATGAGTTTGGACTCGAGTCTACACCCAACACGTCTGCCTGTGGCGCATGCTTGAAGATGAGGCTCAATGTTATTTCGCTTTCCTTGTGAACTCTGAACTTTAGCTATCCTTCATGGCTATGCAACTTGTAATAAAGCTATACTTAGCTATTATTTTTGGATCTCGTTGTCGCGATTTTAATACTTATGCAATGGTACTTTATATTTTGTATTGTGGTGCTGGCAGTGATCCAGGGACTAGCACATAACACAGGTGTTCCAACTTTAATAAAAGTTGGGGCGCTACATTTTGCTTGAAACTTCTAGATGTTCATACATGATAGACCTTTTTGTGAAGACTTTTTTACAAATGTTGGCAAAAATCAAGTTTATCATTTTTCATAGCAACTAGTACACATATAAGGAGCCCATGCCAAAGGATTTGATTTTTTGAGGTGTTTATCACTTTATTACATTTTTTCTTAAAAACAATCAAAACAGTCGCTATGACTAATCATCGGAAGAGTTGATATTTTCTAGAACTATCAATGTTTCTGTGGTATAACTACTAGTTGTGTACCTTAAAATGATTTTTCCAAAAGTTTCAGACCAAACTATCAAACAGCTGTAGTTCAAATTTGAATTACTTTCGATAAATCAACATCAACTCAATTAACTAGGGGAAATTAGTTAGAATTCAAAAAAAAAACTCATACTTGGGGATCATCCATTATATGTGCAGCCGTCTTAGTGAAAATTAGTTCGGTGCCATTTCGAATCATATTTTCTGTACTTCCTTCACAAAAAACCTCATTTTAGCACTTAAAAAAGGAAAATGATATTTATGAAAATATTTGAAAAATCCCTTTGGCAAGATTGTTTAATATACCAATATGCACCTATGTGTGGAGTATGAGATCTTTATCACAAACTATGTCGTCGAAATGACCATAACTTGGTCATTTGGCTTGAAACTTCTAGATGTTCATACATGATAGACATTTTTGTGAAGACTTTTTTTGCAAATGTTGGCAAAAATCAAGTTTATCATTTTTCATAGAAACTAGTACACATATAAGCAGCCCATGCCAAAGGATTTGATTTTTTTGAGGTGTTTATCACTTTATTACATTTTTTCTCAAAAACGATCAAAACGGTCGCTATGACTAATCATCGAAAGAGGTGATATTTTCTAGAACTATCAATGTTTCTGTGATATAACCACTAGTTGTGTATCTTAAAATGATTTTTTCAAAAGTTTCAGACCAAACTATCAAACAGTTGTAGTTGAAATTTGAATTACTTTCGATAAATCCACATAAACTCAATTAACTAGGGGAAATTTGTCGAGTTATGACTCCCAGGAATCGGGGGTAGTCACTTCCTGATGCGTAGTTCGACAGGGGATTGAACGTGGAGGTCTAGACCCTCAAGTGGCTCCGCGACGTTGCTCGCCGGACCCGAAGAAGACGCACACCCGACCTCGGAAGACACCGTCCTTTACCCAGGTTCACGGCCCTCGTGAGGAGGTAAGACCGCTACTCCTGCCTGTCTGTATTATATGTGGGAGGTTACAGTACAATTGAGCTGGCTGGAAGCCCCCTTGAGGCAGTTCTTGCCTGGGGAGGGAAGCGATGGTCTTCTTCCTCCTACAGCCTGAGGCTAACCTAACCCGAGTTGCTAGGGTTTACAAGGGTGTTGTGCGCGCAAAGGACCGACCTTTGCTACGATGGAGGTCTCCTCTCTTTTATAGGCGCCTCGGGCCTTCTCCATCGGATTGGCCTTCAAGGTGGCTCCCACATGCCAGTGGTAGTGCGGAGCCCGAGTCCACTGCGCTTCATCCGTCCATGGACTCGGTCCATTGTTGATAAAGGTGGCGCCGTGGCCGACAGGCGGCCGACCGTGCGGTACTATCAGCAGAGCGGGCCGTCTCTGAGGTGGAGCCCGCGATGACGATCTCCATTGGAGGGTTGGGCCATCCACCCGCTTTATTGCCAGAGTAGAAGGTCCTCACAGCTGCGCAGCAGGCGGAGCGGCTTTGTTGACCACTTTATCGCCAGGGACAGCGACGGGGGTGTGTGCGTCACTGCCTGAGCGTGGCAGAGGTCACGTGCGCCTTGCCGTGCTTCCTTGGCTGCTACGTTTCCCTTCGGGCCTGAGGGGAGATTCCCGTTGGACTTCCCTCAGGCGGGTTGGCGCCTCGGGGGGTCCCCTGTGGCGAGGGGTCCCTTGAGGCCCTCAATTCCTCTTCAGGCCCTCGAGGGGAATCGCCTCTCGAGGGTCTCACCAGGCGGTGACGCCTGGTCCTTAGTTGTATCGTTTGATGGGCCCACGTGCGAGGCCTGGGGGGAATGGGCTCTCCATACCCCAGTTCCCACTGGGCCGACAGTAGCCCCTGGGCCCATGATGGGCACGACTGAGCCCATGGGCTTAGGCGAAGCGTCGTGGGCCCTTAGCGCCCAGCCAGCCCGAGCCACGCGGCACCCGGGCGGTTAACGGCCTCGCACGATCTGGGGCGCGAGTCGTGGGGGTCCCACCACGCCCCTGTAACTGCTCCTGGAGAGGACATAAAGCCCGAGCGCAGCGGCAGGGAGCCGTTACCGTTTCCAATTCTTCGCAGAAAACTCCGCTCTACAGAGCTCTCCGCCTCCGCTCTCTTCTGTGAATTCTTGTTCTCCAACTCCATCCAATCCCCGCGCCCGCGACCATGAGTCCTCTCAAGAGCAAGGGCAAGGCCGCCGCAGGGTCTTCTTCCCAGGCGGAAGCCACGGAGCCCATGATGGGCGCGGCGCTGCTCGGCGTGCGCGTCAATGAGAAGGCGCTGACCAAGGTCTGACACCTGGTGGCGGACCGGACGAATGAGCACGGCGCCACCACCCTGAAGCCCGCGGCGCACGGGAAGCGCCCGCGAGGGTTCTTCCCGATCTTCCAGCACTGCCTGGCCGTTCTTGGAGGCAGTGTTGGCGTACTACCATGTGCAGCTATTGCACCTGCATCCCAACTCTGTCCTTATCCTCGCCATCTTCGCCTATCTCTGCGAGGCGTACCTGGGCTTGAAGCCCACGGTGGGGCTATTCCGGTGCTTCTACGCGCTCCGGAACACGGCGAAGAACGAGCGCTCCGGGTGCGTCTCGTTTCTCATCGTCGACGGCATGGGGGGCGTCTACATCCCCATGTCTGGGAGCAAGGACAAGGCCATCACCTCCGTGACGAAGAAGGTGGACGACTTCCGCCAGAAGTGGTTCTTCGTCGGGCTGGAGCGTCCCTGCGCCTTCCTCGAGGTCCCCGACGAGCCCCCGGTGAAGAACTCGCATCGGGGCAAGGCCGCCTTCGACGGCGCCAGGAACGTGAGCTTGATGGGGCGCTTGAGCTTCCTCCGCGAGGAGGGCCTCACGGGGCAGATGATTGCGGCAGACTTCGTGACGCGCCGCATCGCGCCCCTCCAAGCTCACTTGGTCCCCATGTGGATGTACTCGGGGCCGAACGACAAGATGCGGCTTCACGTCGAGGACAACGACAAGGACACTGTCGACAACATCATATCCGCGCTCTTTGTCAGCCCCTCGGTGCTTCCCGTCGACGAGCTCCCTGCGCCGCTCCGGTCCCTCCACCAGTACAACCTGACGGAGCGCATGGCCCTCCTGGAGGGGATGCCTCCGTTCATCCCGACAGGCCCGGCGGACTCCGATGTGCCGATGTTGGCCCCGCGGGGAGCGGAGGGGGACGAATCTCCCTTGGCTTCAGGAGCTGGCCTAGGTGACGAGGAGGCCACAGCTGGGGAGGTTTCCTCTTCTCGAGCTGGGCCTGTTACTAACGATATTTGCGATATCTCGTCAGGTGATGAAGACGCCTTCGTGGTGGCGCCCTCGCGCCCCGTGGAGGAGGAAGCTGAGGAAGGGGAGGCCTCAGGCGCGGAGGCCTCTCCAGGAAGGTGTGGGCCTCGCACCAAGGTCGCCGCGGACCGCTCGGGGGTGAGGCCGTCTGACGTCCCTTCCAAGAGGAAGGCGGAGGCGCCCCCCAGGAGGCCTGCTTCCAAGCCCTTCCCCTCTTGGCGCTCGCCAGGCCAGGCGTGGGTCGACGCTGGCGCTCCTCCTCCAGGGTGAGTTTACATGACGCTGGTTCATTTTCCCTTTGTTTTCTTTTCCACTTCATCCTTTGTTGAAGTCTTTTCTTGGGCTCTTGCCAGCGGTCTTGCGCCTACGAAGCGCCGCCGGCTCCACAAGGCGTCTGAGGTGAAGAGCGCCACGGCTTGGGCCGCGGCTGATGAGGCCACGAGGCCTGCGGAGGCAGCCCCAGCTATCCCCCTCGAGGAGGCGCCTCAAGTGGAGGTGACTGCGCCCCTCATGGGGGCGGCTGGTCCTTAGGTGAAGGAGGACGCCGCCGCTCCAGACGTCCCTTCAGCGCCCCGCGAGCCTCAGGTGGTGGAGGGCTCGGCGGAGAGAACTTCCGAGCCGCCTCGTGATGCTACCCCACCACGCGCGGCTACGCCTCCGTGCGAAGCCACCCCGCCACATGAGCCAACGCCGCCACTCGCGTCGACGCCTCCGGGCACGTCAACGGCGCCGCCCGCGCCCACCGCTTTTGTGCAGCCCGCGAAGGAGACCTGCGAGGCACCAACTGGTGCGGGCGCGTCTGCCGGGGGCGGCTCTTCTTCTTCTCCCCGCCAGGCTGGAGGCGAGGCGCCTTCCGCGGCTGCGGGGCATGAAGAGGGAGCGGGCGCGAGCTCAGGCGGGGCTCAAGCCAGCCCCCAAGTTCTTCCCGAGGCCGGAACCGCGGCCCTCTTCGTCGAGGTCGGGCCCTCTATGAGCCAAGACCTGGTGCTCCGCGGCTGGGACTGGAGGGCGGCGCACCGCGAGGTCGCCTTTGGCCTCGTGAGGGAGTCCCTGGAGGGCTTGGAGGCGCACCTCGCCCTTGGGGACATCTGGCTCGCTCGGCAGCAGGAGGAAGATTTGTCGCTGCAGGCCGCGCGAGAAGGCCATCAGCTTCGCCAAGGAGATCCGCGAGGGGGCCATCCACGATGCTGCCGAGCTGCTCAACCCCCTCCAGATGGAACGCGACGCTACGGCGGAGCTCCTGCGTGAGGTCAGGGCGGAGCGCGAGGCGATGGAGGGCTCGCTGGCGCAGAAGCGCCGTGAGCTGGGCCAGCTGGAGGCCCGGCTGCTCTCCGCCCACCAGGCTGCGTCGGCTGC
The DNA here is from genome assembly GCA_026929855.1 of Poa annua. Classification (NCBI taxonomy): domain Eukaryota; kingdom Viridiplantae; phylum Streptophyta; class Magnoliopsida; order Poales; family Poaceae; genus Poa; species Poa annua. The sequence continues at coordinate 17,548,066 of CM049427.1, forward strand.
TCTGGAGGAGGACCGCAGGGTCTTCGCCGAGCGCGAGCAGCAGCTGGTCCTCAAGGAGGAGGAGCTGCAGCAGCGCGAGGAGCAGCGCCTCCAAGCGGAGAAGGACTTGGTCGCTCAGCGCGAGACCCTCGAGGAGCGAGAGGGCGAGTTGGCCAAGGCGACCCTGAGGTACGACGAAAACGCCGCAACCCAGAAGGTGGCCTACGAGCGCTTCGAGCGGCGCTTCGCCGAGAAGAAGAAAGAGACCGTGGACGCCCTCGCGGAGCGCGAGAAGCAGTTCCATAAGTCCACTTCTCAGAAGTATCGCGACCTGGCCCGGTCTCAGGAGGACCCCTTCAAGGCCAAGCACGTCGCGGACGCTCGGAAGATCGCCGAGCTTGAGAAGGCCAACTCCAAGCTGGAGGTCCGCCTCACTCGTGCCAAGGATGGCCGCCGCCGAGCGGAGGAGGCTTGCACCGAGGCTGTCCACAACCTCAACTCCTTGGCGAAGGACGTGGAGGAGCAGGTGGCCCCGGCGATGCAGCGAGCGGTGGAGGCCTCGGATTCCGCCAACGCGGCTCGGGCGTTTACGAGGTAGCGCGAGCGCATGTTCGAGGCGCTGGTTGCTCGTGGCAACGAGCTGGCCTCGCAGCTGGGAGCGGACGCGCCGCACTCCGACGTTCGGGGCCGCGGCAATGCTGCCATGTACCTGGTCTACTTCGACCAGCTCTTCACGGCGCTCGAGGGTCCCGTCGCCGAGCTTCGGGAGATGATCGAGGACGAGAGTCGGCAGCTCTTGGGGGTGGTGGTGGATCGCATCTTCACCAACCTCAAGCTCCTCACGCCAGACTTCGACCTTGGCTCCGTGACCAAAGCTGCCCATGGCGAGGACGCGCAGCGGGTCTCAAGCTCCCTCCGCGAGCAGGTGGACGCCTTCTGCAACCGCTTTAGGCGCATGGAGGCTGCACCTGAGGACAGCGAGGAGGAGGCCTGCTCTGCTGAGGCCGAAGAGGGCGCCGCGCAGGAAGTCCAAGGCGGTGCTGTTCCCGTTGAGTTATCCTTTATTGCGCCTGCGAGCGCTAGCATCTGAAATAGCTGTGTGCTTAGACAACTTGAGACTTTTGGTCCTGTAATATACTCTGAATTGCTGTTTTAATTTGAGCCTGTCTGCCCCTCGTGAGGTCCCTTTTGACTCATCTTCATGTCTATTTGTTCTCTGCGTCGTTAGGTCCCATCTCTTCGTGCCATGAATCCGCCACCTCGGTATGCAGGAGCAATGAGTCCGCAAGGCCGGGGGGAGTTTACGCCTAGGAGAGGTAAGAGCCTTGAGTCGCGATGCTCAAGTGCCCCCCTTAGACGTGCGAGTAGTCCATGAAGTGTAAGGAAAAGCGAAGTCGCTCGAGGGGCAAAGACGCGCGCTAGGGAGAGAAAAGCGGTCTTAAAGCGTGAGTGCGGGACTTAGCTTCTCGAGGCTTTCGTCCTGCGAAGGCTTTTCGCCTGGCGAGGTTGCCCACTTGAGGGGTCACTCCTGGGGAGGCTTTTTTCCTGGCGAGATTGCCCACTTGAGGGGTCGCTCCTGGGGAGGCTTTTTGCCTGGCGAGGTTGCCCACTCTAGGGGTCGCTCGCGGATGCCCCTTTAGGCTTTGGGGGAATTCTTCCCTGCAGGTATTAGAGAGGCGAACCCAAACGCTGAAACACGGTTCAAAGGACTCGTGCGCGTTTATAGGTCCCCTCAGGCGTTCCTTGCGAGGAGAGTAAGTACCAAGGTCCTCTGTAGAGATGGCGTGTTTGTGGGATCTTGCCCTCCAGCCAGAGCTCGGACTCTTGGATTTTGCAGTGCTGCTGGTGGGTTATTTGAGGCACTGGCACCGTACTCAGCACCCGCTCGCGAGGTACGCATGTGGAGAGATATAAGCGCACACTTCAACAATAGTAATGCGTAAATAAAAACACCCCAAAAAAATTTTTAAGCGGCGCCGAAGCGCTAAGTTCACTTAGGAACGAGATTGAGTCATTATGCTTGGGAGTGCCAAGTTAATGCTCTGACCATGTCGAGGCATGGGAACCACCTATTGGTGGCAGAGACCCTCAGCGTCCTGAGGTGTCTCTTTTTAATTGAGAACTCGGAGGGTTTTCCCTCGAGTGAAGCCTTTGGGGCTTTGGAGGTTTAAGCCATTGGCGTTTTAACCTCCAGAGACAAGAATGCTTGGAGGTTGAGCCGTAGGCTGCCTCTTCCGCTAGGAGTCTCGGCGTGACAATGATCACGTGCGTGGCAATGACCACGATTGCGTTTGTTCCCTTAGGAGACAAAGCATGTATTTGAGGTTTAAGCCGTTTGGCATTCTAACCTCTAGAGACGGTCATGCTTGGAGGTTGAGCCGTAGGCTGCCTCGTCCGCTTGACGTCTCGACGTGACAATGATCACGGGTGTGGCAATGACCACGGTTGCATTTGCTCCCTTAGGAGACAAAGCTATTTTTGGAGGTTTAAGCGGTTGGCGTTTTAACCTCTAGAGACGGAAAATGCCTGGAGGTTGAGCCGTAGGCTGCCTCGTCCGCTTGACGTCTCGACGTGACAATGGTCACGGGCGTGATAATAATCACGTTTTTAATTTGTTCCTTGTGGATACAAAGGTTTGCGAGGTTTTAGCCTTGAGCTTTTAACCTTGAGGGACAAAAAGGTGCTTGGAGGTTGAGCCGTGGGCTGCCTCTTTCGCTAAATGCCCTGGCGTGAAAATGATCACGGGTAGAACTTGCGTAGATGCATGATGTTCCATGGATTCTTGACGGGGACGCCGTCTTGTGTCTCGAGGCGAGACGCGCCAGGCCTGGCGATGTGGGTGACCCTGTAGGGACCTTCCCACATCGGGGACAGCTTGTGGAGGCCTTCCCTAGAGAGGATTCGCCTGAGGACGAGATCGCCTGCCTCCAGGGTGCGCGAGCGCACATTGCGGCTGTGGTAGCGCCTCAGGTCCTGCTGGTATTTGGCCGCCCAGAGGGCAGCGCGGCGTCTTAGCCCTTCAACGAGCAGCAGGTCGTCGTTGTGTAGGTCCTCTTGCTGGTCCTCGATAAAGGCAAGGACCCGTGGGGATCCATGCTTTACCTCTGCGGGGAGGGCAGCTTCGGCTCCATAGACGAGTGCGAACGGCGTTTCCCCGGTGGGCTTGGGTGGCGTGGTACGGATGGACCAGAGCACCGAGGGTAGCTCATTGATCCAGCCCTTGCCGTGGCCCTTGAGGATGTCGAAGGTCCTGGTCTTTAGGCCTTTGAGGACCTCTGCGTTTGCGCGCTCGGCCTGCCCATTGCTCTGCGGATGGGCGACTGAGGCGAAGCAGAGCTTGATGCCCATTTTTTCACAGTAGGCTCTGAAGATGCCACTTGTGAATTGCGAGCCATTGTCGGTGATGATGCGGTTAGGCACTCCGAAGCGACAGACCAGGCCTCTGATGAATTTCACCGCCGCGCATGCTGTGATTGTGCGTGTCGCCTCCACTTCAGGCCATTTTGTGAACTTGTCAATGGCCACGAAGAGGTAGCGATATCCACCTTGCGGCGTTGGGAAATGTCCCAGGATGTCCAGCCCCCAGACCGCAAACGGCCACGAGAGCGGAATGGTTTGTAGCCCCAGCGCTGGTTGGTGGATTTGCTTGGCGTGGAATTGGCAGGCTCCACAAGCTTGAATGATGTACTTTGCATCTTGAACCGCTTGAGGCCAGTAGAAACCGCTCCTGAAGACTTCTCCTGCGAGGGTGCGAGCGCACGAATGGTGGCCGCATTCCCCGCTGTGGATGTCCTTGATCAGCAGTTTTCCTTCTTCAGGAGGGACGCACTTGAGCACGATGCCCTTTGCGCGCTTGCGGTAGAGAATTCCTTCGAGGATTTTGTATGATTTTGCTTGGCGGGCAATTCGCTCCGCTTCAACATCTTCCTCGGGAAGGATCCCTTTGTGAAGGTAGTCCTTGATCTCGTCGATCCATCCTGCCTCTTGGTGCACCGCTGTGAGCAACAGACGCTCCCCTGTGGGGGGGCCACAGCCTGGAGCTCCGCTTATAAGTGGTGGCGGGAGCACTTCGTCTGTGCTTGCAGGCAAGGCCTCTAGGGGCTGCTTTATGGATGCCTTGACGAGTCTTTCTTCAAAGACACCTGGCAGCTGGGCTTGTCTCCTTGATTCGCGCTTGGCGATGTCATCAGCCTCTTTGTTTTCCTTTCTTGGGATGTGCATGAGCTCCATTCCCCTGAAGTTCTTCTCCAGCCTATGGACCTCTTCAAGGTATGCGGCCATGTGGTCGTCCTTAGGCTTGTAGCTTTTGTTAGAGAAGTTGACGAGCAGCTGGCAGTTGCCCTTGATGAGTATATGCTTGACGCCCAGGGCGATTGCGGCTCGTAAGCCAGCAAGCAGCCCTTCATACTCGGCGATGTTGTTGGATATCTTATCGATTCGGAAGCTCAGCTGGACTGCATACACTAGTGGAAATCGGGGCTCTAGTCCCGGTTCCAGAGGGCCTGTAGTCCCGGTGTAGCAACCGGGACTGTCAGGCCGGGACTAGAGCCCCCGGACCCTTTGGTCTCGGTTTAACACGAACCGGGACCGGAGCCACCCCCCCAATGAGCGCAGCGCACGTGGCCGCGGCAGGGCGTGCGGGGGGCGAACCCTTTAGTCCCGGTTCGTAATACGAACCGGGACTAGGGTTTTTATTTTTTTTTAAAGTTCAGGGTTTTGCTTTTTTCATTTCAGGGTTTACTGTTTTTTATTTCTACCGGTTTTCTGGGTAGGGGTTTCGGATGGTACCACGTCGATGCGTGACGGTAGGGGGTTTCGGATGGTACCACGTCGATACTATAGTCGATGTGTGATGGTAGGGGGTTTCGGATGGTACCATGTCGATGCGTCGGGGGTAGGGGTTTCGGATGCTACAACTTCGATGGGCGAAAAACACGTATAAATTATTATACAAACCTAGATGAAGTTGCATCATGCATATATACAATTACATGAAGATCATGTGTTCATAACACATATACATTTAAGTACGCGTGGTACATGAATATCACGTTTCCCGGTTCCAGAGACTTAGAAATGTTTTGTTACATGGAGATCACTATATATTACATGTCCGCACTAGTCAACATAGTGGTACTCTCCGGTCTCCGGTATGACTTCGGTGAGGTAAAATCCCGTCAACTCCTCTGCAATTGCCCTGAAGCGGGTCTTTATTGGTAGCTCGTTGCGCTTTCTTGCCAACTGTAAAAAAATGATATCACAATGAATATATGAGATATGAAATGAATAAAACTCATCACGATTGATGATACAAAAATAATGTTGTGACTAGAGCTTTACGTACTTCGATACTTCTTTTGCTCTTCAAACTCTCGTTGACCACAGTGTGCATGTACTCGCAAACGAAGAATCCACATAGATCAGTACCGGTTGGCTGTTTAAGACAAGTCTATAGAAGAATAAAATTTAATCAAATAATAATAAAGTATGATAATGGTGCATGGGCCTAGTTATAGTACTACTTACATCGTTAGTACGCCAGCGCAGTTTCTCTGGCCATCCACTGTTCGGATGTTCCGCGAGGAACATTTTCCAAACGCTGAATGACAAAAACTGAATGAATGAGTCATAAATTCCTTGATATTAGGAAATGAATGAAAGAGGCGATAAGAAAAGAAAGTACCTTGCCACCAAATCAAAACAGGTCTTGTATTGTTTAGGGCATCTTCTTAACGAGTCAAGGACAACAATTTCTCCTTTCCGCAAGTCAATAACGATAAGAATGTAGTGGTAGCTGCGCACGTTTATAAATAGTCATGCATAACTAATCAATTAAACTTAACATCGGGTGAGAAAAATAGAATGTGTAATAAGCAGTAACACTCACTTGAAGTTGTAAGGCCATAATATATATTTTTTGTAAGCTTGTCGCTTGAAAAACATTAGCAAATTCCCCGGTGTATCCTTGTTAAGTAGTGGATCAATTATGTTATCTTCATGCATTATAGAGGGGTCAATGAACCCAATGTGGTTGATTTTCTTCTTGTTGCATTCGAGCATCTTCATTCTGCGTAATAAAGCACACAAAATATTATAGAGAGGATTATCACAGACAATGAACGAGTAGAGCTAATTAAAACATTAAATTACAGGAATAGATGACTTACAGACAATATGAACTTATGATGTTTTTGTCGAGGGCCCGGAGATTGTATAACTGAAAGATTTCGGCGAAGTAAAGGACAACGGAGTATTCTTGGAAATAATGCTCTTCCTTAACTTCCATCTGGAGAGCGACTTTATTCGTCTCCTTATTTACGGTATCCTTGTACCAGGCTTGAAATTGACGCATTCTTGTGGGTAAGTCGCTGTCAACAAAATTCTCCCCGTGAACATAAGTACGAACAACATCCGCGAAGGGGATATCATCTCCCGAATATACCAGCTCCCGCACATTGATGTTTTTGAGAACTCTGTCATCAAGCACCTTGAGCGGGGGGGCCGACTTTGCGTCTTGTTCTCCGAGTTGGGCAACTTGTTTCCCTTTTTTCGATCGATCATCCATCTCTTCGTCATATGACTTACCAATGTTGCGATCATAGTCTGTTGGCGGCGATGGTGGGGGGTTGTATAGGGCATCGATGCAACGGTCAATTTTTTCCTGAGGAATTCCGGCAGTAAATTTTGCAGGAGGCAATTGTTTCGCTAACGCTTTCTGTTTCACGCCAGCAAGCCATGCATCCGTATGTTCTTTGCATGCGATATCGTTTTCCTCGACGGTTCTCTCCCAAGGTAACTTTGGAGTAGGCGGCGGTGTTTTCTGCTTTCTAGGTTTCTTCCTAACAGGAGAACCAGACTGGCGCCTACTCGAGAGCGACTTAACATTCTGGCGGACTGGCACAGACTGCGATGGCCTCACGCTAGGAACCCTCTCTGGGGGCGGTTGGCTTTGCTGTTGAGCTGGAGATGGACTCGGGCTGGGGTCCCTATCGGGGAGGTATGGGCTTTGCTGATGGGGTGGAGATGGACTCCGTCTTTGATCCCTCTCGAGGAAGAGTGGACTTGGCTGGTGAGCTGGAGTCCTAGAACGAGGAGTGGACTTTGCTTGTTCTGGAAGGACGATGTATTTCTTGGGCCATAGGGCGAAGGCATGCTTGACGTCTGCCAACGTTTTCTCCTCGTCACCTCCAAGTAACTCAAGTTCCAAGGATTCAAATCCCGGCATAATTTCGTCCACCCCGACACGAGCGTAGCCATCTGGAATTTGACCACAATGGTAGAGTTCTCCAGGTTGAATTACTAAAGCTTGCCCCACCGCCACCTTCAAAGTTATGTTTCGCATTGCTATATGTAGCTCACAACCTGTAGGCTTTGTGATGTCATCCACTGGGTAGGCACCAACGTCGCCCTGACGCGTGGAACCAACGCTGCTTCTACGCTGAGATGGGGCGGCATGCGCTTCATGGTCTAATTGGTGCCGCTCCTGAGGTTCCGTTCTTTGCTCCTTCAATGCTTTTATTTCCGCCCGTTGCTCCTTCATTTCACGTTCCAATTGTAATATCCGGTCGGCCTCCTTCTTCTTACCTCTGCTACGGCTTCTATAAGTGTGAGCGGATTCCGGCCACGCAGTCTTAAACGTAGCACCGCCAGGAAAGCCTCGAGCTCGTCCAACATGTTCAGGATTCCCCAGTGCCCGTGTCAGCTCGTCATCCTCTCTATCGGGTTTGAACACACCATTGCGAACATCATTAATTGCTTCTTCAAGCTTCTTTTTTATACGCTCCACGAGAACCTTCCATTTTCCCCTTCCAACAATCTCTCCGGTTTTAGGGTCCAACATTGCCCCATGCGCGAACAACCAGAATTTCGACCTCTCGGGCCAGTCAAGTGTCTGTGGACGGACCCCCGATTGAAGCAGTTTTTCTTCATAGGCTAACCACTTAGGAATGGCGCTCTTGTAGCCACCTGTTCCCAATGTATGGTGGTGTTCCTTCAGCTTAGCATTCAATTTATTTATCTTCGATCGGGACATAGCCATAGGTGATTCCCTATACGCCTTAAACGCCGCCCATTCAGATTCTAACTTCTTCCCTTGTGCTCCACTGAAATCTGGCACTTCTTTTGTTTCTACATATTGATTCCATAACTTTTTCTTCCAGTTCCGGAATTGTTCCGCCATCTTAATAAGAGTCCACCTCTTGAGGTTGTCCTTCTTCACTTTAGAGAGATCTGGCGGGAGGGTGAAATGTGACAACAGCGTGTTATAGACCAAATCCTTAAGAACTTGGTGGACATAACATGGGTCGTCCACATCTGCGACCGCCGGCTTATTCCATTCGCGTATGCTGATTGGGATCATGTCCCTAACAATAACTCCAGCTTGACTTATACATTTGTCGCGGTTCTGTTTTGGTTCGAGCGGTTCGCCGGAATCAGCAATTTCCTCAATCGGTAACTTTGGATCCTCGCTCGTCATTCTTTTTGCCTTGCCTCGAGGAGCACATGGTGGCTGCTTTTTTGCAGATTGGCTCGATCCGGATGGCTAAAAGAAAAATAAGTCGTTAATAAATGCATGTAGTTAACAACAACATATCGCCATATTTATTATAAACACATATACACCTCTCCACCGGAGTTTGCTATCACCACATCAAAGTCTTGTGACTCAATCCAAAGTCGTTCAAAAATTGGTCGAAATCATAATCATCTACATCTCCTCCAGCTCGGGCATCATTAAAAATAAGTTGTTCCATTTGGTCTTCCATCTCTTCGTCTCGTTGAAATTGTGCTTCTTCTATCTGCTCGTCTCGCAAGTGCTCCATAGCTCAAATGTACCTGCAATCAATCAAATTTGCAATCAAGTTTAGATTTATTCTAAAAAAGATACAAGTATGCAATCCTATAAATTACAAGAATATGAATATTGGGTTGAATGATTGTTTAAAATATTCTATAAATTACAATGTACCTGTTTACTACTCAAGCATGTCAAACTAATGCACCCAAGTGTAATTCTCATAAATAAAACTGGGAGGAAGCAGCTGATACAACTAGGTCATATATATTATATATATTACAATCATCTCAATTTGCATATCTAACACACAAAAGGTCTAAGATTTAATTTCAGACCTCGGCTAACTCACATCACAGTTCAAACAAATATCTGCAACCCAAATTCCATACACATTATGAAGGCAATATCTCATCTTCAGAACTCAAGTTCTCCAACAACTTTAAATTCCATCAGCTTTATATACATGTTGTAGACATATCGAGGAATCTAGAATTCCATCAGCTTTATATACAAATAGTTCGGATTTTCTTTACTACTGGATCATATAGGCATGTCTTTTACACCTGAAATCGAGGCAACGACGAGGAGGAGCGGCACAGCCTCGGCAAGGAGCAAGACCTCCTGAAAAGCCGTGGACACAAGGACCCGAGCAGCAGACCTCCTGCAAGATTGTAAAATGCAAGTTAAAGAACACTCAACAAAAATGTAATTAAAAAACAAGCAATGCCTCATGTGGAATTGATCAGTCACATATGAAATTTAGAGATGGCATCAGTGAACAAAGTGGAATGAACATTGCATATATGTTCAGACAACATGGTTCACTCACACCTCTCAAAATTGCAACACATATCACTTGAGCACAAATTAAATTACAACACATGTCACATATTGTATTGTCAATGATGTATCACATAAACGTTAAAATCTCAGTTAAAAGTACTTTATATTCAGAGCTACATTGAGAACAAACAAATGTGTGGATCTGATTTTATACACTATCAATCTGCCAAAAATATAAGATTAAGTCTTTATTGTGTTGCTTAAAATATAAAGAATTTTGCACTGTGAATTTTCATAATTACATCATTGACTACATCCATTTTAGTTCATCTGATCGAGCATTAGAGCTACACAACAAGTTATAAACATATAAAAAAATCACCCCTGTGATAAAAAATGGCCCTTTCTGCAACCGAGTCTTCTCATGAAATTACCAAGAAATTTAAAACTTGCTTTGATTAAAAAAAAATCGAAGCGATATTATGTCTAATAAGTTCCTATGGCTTTCCTTAGTTTCTTATGATGTGATTGAATAAGATTTTTTTTTGTTTGAGGGCGGTTTAGTGAAGAACTTTATTGACTTATTATTTAAATTTAACAAGGGTCATTTACTGAATTCGGAAATAAGTTAATTTGATCGATGAAGACGCCAAAACAGTGTTGTCCATAGCAGTGCAGTCATGTTTGATGTCATGAAAAACAATTGTATGAGGATGCTGGAAGGAACTAAAAGTGTGAGGATGCTGCAAGGAACTAAAAATATTTGTAATCTGCCTGGAAGTAAATTGGTGATGGATTAAAATGCTAAAACTATGCATCATCCAAGTTTGTTGCATGAAACTATGTGACATATAAATACATGTAGTCGTTGTTACAAGACACAATGTGTGCAACAATGAATGCGGTGGCGGTAAGAGAGTAAAAAAATGTATATATTAAATTAGCACTACATACGATTAAACATAAATGACCTTCTAAAATATGTGGCTTGGTATTTTTAGAAAATATCAGAATACGTACCCTACTGTAAATTAAAATATGTCACACATCTAAAATTCTATCTGCAATATATTTATAATGGTTACAGAATGTTATGAGTTAGATTTCATTTATAGTTTGTAGAAAAATAAAAACAAGTAGTTCATGAACATATTCAATAAGCTGAAGACAAAGGGCCACCTTGCTAGTTCTGATGGAATTTTCATGAGAATGACACTTTTTTTGTCAAATCAGTGTACCACACATAGTCTAGGTAGATGCATCAGTTAATAAAAAAACAATATGTAGATGAAGGTCCCTTGAAAGATTAGTATTTTCCCTTGTATCTAGAGAAGGCAAGCATTTAAACCAAGAATCATATAGTCAAACAAAATGAACATGGTAGTAACCAATGTTTTTTTTCATGATCATAACTCTATTATATATTTGTTTGCCGAATGTAATTACACCGATGCAGTTTGGTCTATTATTAAGGTGGCATCAAATTTATTTCAACCATGTTCAGTTGTAAAAATGCTTGAGAACTAGCTAAGAGAAATACAATAAAAAACCAGATCCATTAAGCACATGTCACATATTGTATTGTCAATGATGTATCACATTGTAGCACATGTGTTGTCCAATAATCCATTAAGCATTGAATGCATTGAATTTCACTTCACTTTAAATTGCAACACATATCACTTGAACACAAGAATGTGTTGGTAGCACAAATTCACATATTAAATTGCAACACATATCACTTGAGCACAAATTAAATTGCAACACAACAAATACTAAATACAGTGCACAAATTCACTTGAGCATTTTCACATACACCTTCGGTGCGGTAATGGAGAGAGGAAGGAGGGGGGAGAGCGAAGCACCTCGGAGAGTTGTCGTGTGCGTCGAGGGCGCGGGACAGTGCACGTCGAGGGCTCGGGCAGGAGGAGGAGCGCCGGCGGCAGACCGTGCGCGTGACGTGGGGCTACCTTGCGGGTAGCCCACGGTAAGGCTACCTGGGCCGCGCCAAGGATGGAAAGGCCCGCAGAAGGCCCGCTCGGGGTATCTTATATCCTAGTCCAACTCGGTTAGGACTTTAACCTACCGTATCTGTACCAACAACCCGAGACCTGGCTGCCTATAAAGCCAGGAGGGTTGCCCGTCCTGGAGGACACGTTACGCGCACGTTCAGAACCACAAACCCTAGCGAGATCGCAATCTCGCCATTGTAATCGCTATTCGCATCAATAACCAGACAAGCAGGAGTAGGGTGTTATCCTCCGGGAGCCTAAACCTGGGTAAACCTTGCTTGTCAGCCGTCGTGATCACCTTGCACTCTCCTACTTCCCCATCAATCAACCCGGGGTGTACAACCCTGGGACTTGCCGAGTTAGAACCTCGTCAATTGGCGCCGTCTGTGGGAAGTTCAACCAAGTGCTAGGATCATGGTCACGCTGGCTCCATCCGTAATGAAGATCGGCGCACCCGCCATCAGGGAGTCGATCCGATTCGGCTCCTTCGAGTACGTCATCCACTCGAAAGCTCATCAATCGGTGTACGCCGATCTGGACAAAGGTATACACATCACCTTCGGCTCCATATTCTGTTGCATCGATAGTCGTGGCATACTCAGGTCTACGACTACGGCATTACGCGCGGCGGCTTCATCAAAATCGCCGACCACCGCGCCCGCTGGACCCGCGAAGATCGCATCTGCCGCACCCGCGGAGATCGCAACCGCTGAACCCGCGAAGATCGCATCTGCCGCACCCGCGGAGATCGCGACCGCCGGACCCGCGAAGATCGCATCTGCCGCACCCGCAAGGTTTGCACCAGCTGTAGCCGCGAAGAGGACATCTACGTCGACAATCTTGGCAACGACCACGCGAGTCGAGTCTACTACCCCAACCTCGATCGTGCGGTCAACCATGTCAAGAACCACCTCCACCATCGCGCCCGCACGTGCGACCGGGGGCCCGCGTCCAACATCAACGCCACGCGTGCCCTCATCTTCCTGGAAGTCCCAGGTCTACCCCAAGCCACTCGCACTCTCCCCGTCGAGTGCGGGCACATAGACAATCGCGAAGAGACGCGACAGCGGGTGCGCCGCGCGCCACGTTGCAGCAATTTTCGACCCCGAGCAAGAAGCGGGTGACATAAGTAGCAGCGGCAGCACCAACTCTCCAATCCATGCCTACCCCAGGCAGGTCTTCATGGCCGACACAGCGCCGCATGACGACGACGACGAACCCGCATACCCATTAGAGGTGGACATGCCGGACCAGACGAAGCTTGTCATCACGCGGGATATGGCGATCCAAGCAATGAAGCATGTGGACGAGGGCACGTTCCCGCCACCCAACGCATCTCGAGACGATCACCTGGCGGTCCAGTACTTGCTACGCAAGGAAGGCGAACGAATCCGCGCCGAAAAGGCCGAACTTCTCAGGCGCAAGAGGGACGCGGATGCGTCGAGTGCCAGGCGAGCTGCTCTCTCCTTCACATCCTCCATGCATGGCGTTCTTCGAATTGCTTCTGTAAGGAAACTTCGACGGCTGCGAGCTACGCCACGTTGGCCGTGAAAGCAACGAGGAAGCCGACGCCCTAGCTAACATGGGCTCGGACAGGGCACCAGTCCCACCCGGCGTCTTCCTCGAGTGCATCACGAAAAGATCCATCAAGACTCAGGGTACAGCAAGCACTGCAACCACAAAAGGCGATGTCAACCCGCCAAGCCAAGACAAGGTCCCCATGGAAGTCATGCTAGTCGAAGCCACATGGACAGGACCATACCTGGCATACATACTGCATCACAAGCTGCCAGCTGACCCAGTCGAAGCAAAGCGCATCATCCGACGCTCCAAAAGTTTCACCGTCATCAACGGGGAACTCTACAAAAGAAGCATATCAGGAATCCTGCAAAGGTGCATACATCCAGTCGACGACCAAGCCATCCTACTCGACATTCACGCGGGTACATGCGGACATCACGCAAGCAGCCGAGCACTGGTGGCCAAGGCGCTGCGAGCCGGATTCTATTGGCTCACAGCCACGCAGGACGCTGAGGAGCTGGTGAAGAAATGCCCAGGGTGCCAAGAGTTTGCCAGCAAGCCGCACGCCCCAGCATCAGAGCCCAAGACAATACCACTAGCCTGGCCCTTTGCCCAATGGGGCCTGGACATGGTGGGCCCGCTGAAGAAATCCTCACCCGGAGGTCATACCCACCTCCTGGTCGCAGTCGATAAATTCACAAAGTGGATCGAAGCCGCGCCCATCACAAGTTCGACTGCATCCACGGCGGTCAACTTCATCAGGTCAATCATCTTCACGTTCGGAGTACCTAACGGGATCATCACCGACAACGGCTCGAACTTCACAGCCGAAGAATTCAAAGACTTCTGCTCAGAGCAGGGGATCAAGCTCAAGTACGCGTCGGTCTCGCACCCGCAGTCGAACGGACAAGTGGAGAAGGCCAACGGCTTAGTCTGCAACGGCATCAAGAAGCGACTGCGCGTACCCCTTAAACGCGCATCGGGCGCATGGGTGGAAGAACTACCATCAGTACTTTGGAGTCTGCGAACAACGCCGAATAGATCTACCCAGTACACGCCATTCTTCATGGTGTATGGTGCAGAAGCGGTCCTCCCCTGTGACATCAAGTTTGACGCACCAAGAGTAGTCGCCTACGATGAGTCAGAAGCAGAGGAAGCACTCGAAGACAGCAGAGACGTCCTGGACGAAGCACGCGACATCGCCCTAGCACGATCAGCCGTGTATCAGCAGGACCTGCGTAATTATCATACTCGGAGGCTGCGACCAAGAGCGTTCGTGGCAGGCGATCTGGTTCTTCGACTCAAGCAAAAGAAGGTGCACAAGCTCGCTTCCCCATGGGAGGGCCCGTACATCGTAACAGAAGCAATAGGCAATGGAGCATACCGCCTAAAAGACTCGAAGACAGGAGCAGACTGCAGCAACCCGTGGAACGTAGCACAACTCCGCCGGTTCTACGCCTAGTTCAAATCAAGCATTGTACAAGAAAGCCAACGCGGCAGGTTTCAGACGCACTCTTTTCCTTACCAGGGTACCTGAGGGGACTGGAGGGTTTTTAATGAGGCGGCCTGTTCGCATGAATCAATAAAGTGACTTGAAGAACAACTGTCTCCTCTTTCCCGTCACTCAAGAAGCTCCAAAAATCCTAGGCAGCCACTCGATCCACTCGGGGGCTGACCACACAGGTTGAAATAATAGCTTAGGCCGCCACCCGAACCACTCGGGGGCTGCGCCATACAAGCATGCCAAAAATCCTAGGTCGCCACCCGAACCACTCGGGGGCTGCGCCATACAGGTTGAAATAAAAGCTTAGGCCGCCACCCAACTTGCTCGGGGGCTGCGCCACACAAGCACAGAACCAAAAATCCTAGGCCTCCACTCGACCGACTCGGGGGCTGCGCCACACAGGTCAAGTCCAAAATCCTAAGGCGCCACCCGCAACCCACGGGGCTGCGCCACACAGGTCACACTTGCAAATCCTAGGCTACCACTCGACTTACTCGGGGGCTACGCCAAACAGGACCCAGAAAAATCCTCGGCCGCCACTCGAATCTACTCGGGGGCTGCGCTGCACAGGTCAAGTTCAAAATCCTGGGTCACCACCCGACATACTCGGGGGTTGCGCCACACAGGTCACACTTGCAATCCTAGGCTACCACTCGACTTACTCGGGGGCTACGCCAAACAGGACTCAGAAAAATCCTCGGCCGCCACTCGAACCTACTCGGGGGCTGCGCTGCACAGGTCAAGTTCCAAATCCTAGGTCACCACCCGACATACTCGGGGGCTGCGCCACACAGGTCACACTTGTCATCCTAGGCCGTCACTCGACCTACTCGGGGACTGCGCCAGACAGGAACTAATCAAAATCCTAGGCCACCACCTGAACGACTCGGGGGCTGGGCCGCACAGGTCAAGTTACAAATCCTCAGTCGCTACCTGATAAAGTCAGAGACCGCGGCATACAGGTAACACTTGAAACCTAGGCCGCTGCTTGGCATACTCGGCAGCTGCGCCACACAGGTCGAACCAGGCACCCTCACTTTCGAGTAAACATATCAATTCTCATTACTCGAAACAGTGCTATAATCTACAACAGTATATTTATACAGTCAGATTTGCCCTCTATAGCTAACCCTGTACATCAGACGACAGCTACTTTAAACTGCAGGCTCAGCCTTTGGCGCATCGAGCGGACCTACAAGCCGCTCGCTCAAGTCCTGAACTTGCCGGATAATCCGGCGCGCAGCCGGCAAGGTCTCGTCGAAGTCGTCGTCACCTGGCAGGCCTTCAAGCACCCGCTCAAGCGGAAGATGTGGCCGGTGCATCCGAACATACGCCAGCGCCGCGTTTGCACCAGCCACAAGCTGAGCGTCAACTACTTCCTTCAGCCCTTCGCCATCACGGAACCTCTCCAGCAAGGCAGGCAACCCGTTCGGCTGCGCATTATGCGGGAAGTACACGCGGTTGACGTGCCAAAGTGTCTTCCGGCAGCTCTCCAGAAGAGCGGCAGCGCGCCACGTTCGATCAAGCATCGTGGCAAGGACGCGCCCCCTAGACTTGTTGACCCAGAACTGGCGAGCCTCATAGGAGTCGCCGGACGCCTCTCGAGTGACTCGCTCTTCAACGCGAGCCCGCTCGGCCTCCCAATCAGGGTTAACATCTGCGCACACGAACTGCAAGTCAGAACGAGAAGGACAAACAACATCGACGGCAGCCGCCAACATGATACATACCCTGCAACTGCCGACCGATCAAGTCCATCTCTCCAAGCAAAAAATCTTCACGGCGGGAGAACTCCGCCGTGGGATGCGACTGGGAGCGCTGCAACAGCCGCTCCGTATTCTTCAGGGTCGCCTCAAGCTCCACCACCTTGTTCTTCAAGTAGGTGATTACCCGCTGGTCATTTGCACTGCGTGGAGGAGCCGGCGCCGCCCGACGACGGCGAGCACCCGAAGAAGAAGCCGCGCCACTCGGCTGTGCCAAGGGAGAAGGCGAAGCATCATCGCGCATGTCACTCTGTCAGGAATACGCAGAGTCAATATAGAAATGCGACTTCCAAGCACAGTTCAACTTAGAAGACAGAAAAGTCAGCAGATTCAATGCTGAAGAGCAAAAGACCCGACAGGGCAATATTCATTACAAGGACGGAGTTCAAAATACAGGTCGAAGCAACTGTCGCATCCCTACAACTACGCCTACTCTAAGGCCGTGGACTGCGACCGGGAACGGCCCTTCCGAGCAGCCGCTTCAGTCGCCTTAGCAAGGGCCCTCTCGAAGAGTGCCACAAGCTGCGCAACCAACTGCGAGGCGCGCTCCTTCACGCCACTCAGCGACGCGGTCCGACCATCAGGCTTGCGAGGAAAACCGCGGACGATCTTCTCGAAGTCACCTGGAACTTGGTGGCCTAAAAGGAGCTGGAAGGTGAGCTCGGAGCCGCGTACCGTCTGCAACCGCGTGAAGTCGGCGATGGTGGTCGCGTCCCCAAACGGCGCAGCCAGAGCGTCCACGGTCGCCGGCGGCTGGCTGCCCGGGAAAATGCTCTGATGCACGACGGCCAAGGCTCCGGTCGACTTCTCCAACGCGGCGGAAGACTTCTTCAAGGCATCCGAGGCGTAGGCGCAAACCCGGTCGAAGAAGCCAACCGCGGTCGCCAAGTCGACCGTATCACTCGACGCGTCCTCGGGAGGAACTCCACCGCAAGTCTCTGCGCCAAAATTCAATGTCAGGACAAGCAAAAGGACAAAGACTAAGTAAGCGTCAAGCCGACACTCACCCCCAAGAACAGCGGCGAGTGAAAGGAGACGACCGATCTGAGTCTTCTCCTGGGCGACCCGCGCCAACTCCCGCTCTTGAGACTCACGGAGAGCCTTCTCAAGCTCATCCACCCGGCCAGTAGCCTGGTCCAGCGAGGAACGCAGTTGGTCCCTCTCCTTCTCCAGGCGAACATAAGCCGCGGCTGCATCAAGCTGCTGGCGATAGTATGGCTGAAAGTAAAAAAGAGCAAGGTATCAATAAAGTTGCGGGCGACTATACTAGTCACCCACACCTTCGGGGGCTACTCCCATCGGGAGCGCTGATCGCGCACCCGATGAGAAACCAGGAATACAAGAAAAACAAGAGAAGACTTACGTGGTCCAGGAGCTCAAGGTCCTCAGCAGCCGAAGGAGGAGCCCGGCTAGACGAGGCCAGGCCGGCGGCCTCAGCATGCACCTTCTCCACAACCACAGGCGTCTCCAGCCCAGTCGAAGGGCCAGAAGTAAGCTCTGTGTCCCGAAGGGGGGAGCCGATGTTGTCAGAGCGGTGGCTGCAGCAAAATCAAGAACACAAGTCAATTAAACGGCAAACCCGCAAAGTGCTACCTGAAGAACATGTTGCAAAGAAACTAACCTGGGGGTGCTGTCGTCGTCGAAGCTTGCGATAGAGGCGCTGCAGAGCTGACTGGAGGAACGTTGAGAGGTTCCTCCCAGCCACCCGAAGATTGCGCACCCGGGGACGTCGCCACGGTCTCCTCCTCAGCAACATCCACACCCCTGGCAGGCGACGACGCGGTGGCAGACTCGCCGCGGCTCGGAAGCTTCCGCTTCTTCTTCGCGGGTTCCGCCACTTCTTCTTTCTCCTCCACCTCATCGCGGGGGGAATGTGCGGAAGGGATTTCTTCATCCTCATCCTCCTCCTCGATGAACTTCGACTCATCGTCAGGTCCGTTCTCGGGGAGAGGAGGACAGCTGATGAGCAGAGCCCGACCCTAAAGCAAAGTAGACGCAAAGTCGAATCAAAAGGCAAAGTAGACTCAAGTCGAACAAGTACAAAAATAGAGCAAGACCAGACTCACCTCAGGAACGGGGTTCGCAGCCCCGTAAGGAGCCACGGGGCACGTGACGTTGCAGGCGTCCGCGGCTCGAAGGTTGGTGATGGACCTGACGTTGGCCTCCACCTCCTCGTCGTCCAGCGGCCTGGCGCTAACGCCCTCGGCGGCCCACATCGGATAGGGCCGGGCGCGGAGTGGCTGCACCCGAAGGCGGAAGAAGGTGGCCATCAGAAAGACGCCACCCGCCTCACGCCCAAGGGTCTGGGTCAGCTCTTGCAGCAGGGTCAGCAGGGGCCGCACAGCCTCCTTCTCCGCGGCAGACAGCGGGTGCGCCCAGGCGCCAGTCTTCCGCAGTCCGCGCTTGCCATCAAAGGCGTCCAGTCCGTCGTCGTTCGACTGGACGTAGAACCATCTCCGGCGCCACCCTTGGACGGAGTCCGACTTCTTCATCTGGAAGTACGCGGTATCACCGCGCACCTGGATTCCGAAGCCGCCCACTGGGAAGGTCCGCCCACTCTTCCCTACGTTCTTGCGAACGAGGAAGAGCGACTTCCACAGGCCCCAGTGGTCCGCCCACTCTTCCCTACGTCATCAATGACGTCACCAAGCCAACGGCTCCGAACAAACATAAAACACTCGATAGACTCATTCGAGTGGTAAGCTTCACAGCTGAAATCAACAAGGTAAGCTTCGCAGCTGAAATCAACAAGGTAAGATCAGCCAGTGATATGAGCACCCGAAGAAACCATTCGAGTGGCAATACAGTAAGCTCAAGCAGCCGAAACCATCCAACAAGTAAGCCAAAGCAGGCTGAATAGAAGCAAGCTTCACAAGAAGAAGTCAAAGTAATTCGACTGCACAGATTACTCCCATCGGGAGCGTCTGGTTCGACTGAAGAAATTCGAGTTCAGGCTCAAGATCAAGCAATCCAATGGCGCGTCCAGGAAGAAGGAGTTCTTTGTCCGACTCTGAGATTTGATCAAGCACTCGGGGGCTACTGACGTGGGGCTACCTTGCGGGTAGCCCACGGTAAGGCTACCTGGGCCGCGCCAAGGATGGAAAGGCCCGCAGAAGGCCCGCTCGGGGTATCTTATATCCTAGTCCAACTCGGTTAGGACTTTAACCTACCGTATCTGTACCAACAACCCGAGACCTGGCTGCCTATAAAGCCAGGAGGGTTGCCCGTCCTAGAGGACACGTTACGCGCACGTTCAGAACCACAAACCCTAGCGAGATCGCAATCTCGCCATTGTAATCGCTATTCGCATCAATAACCAGACAAGCAGGAGTAGGGTGTTATCCTCCGGGAGCCTGAACCTGGGTAAACCTTGCTTGTCAGCCGTCGTGATCACCTTGCACTCTCCTACTTCCCCATCAATCAACCCGGGGTGTACAACCCTGGGACTTGCCGAGTTAGAACCTCGTCAGCGCGCGAGGGCGTCGAGGGCGCAGGCGGGAGGACCGGCGGCGGCGAGTTGCGATGCGAGCGAGAGGAGACGCCGGCGCGCGAGAGGATTGTGTCGCGTGGGGTAGGGTTTGGGGGGGGGGGCGACGGCGCGGCGGAGCGGCAGGGCGACAGCGCGGCGGGGCGACAGGGCGACGGCGCGGCGGAGCGGGAGGCGACGGCGCTTTGGAAGATTTGGGAAAGATAAGAAAATTTCCGGCCACAACCACCCAAAACGTCGCGGAAGGACCTTTAGTCTCGGTTCTAGCCACGGACCGAGACTAAAGGGTCTTTAGTCGCGGTTGGAGTTACCAACCGCGACTAAAGGGTTTTGGCTGGAGCCCAGAGCGCCTCTTTAACTCTTTAGTCTCGGTTGGTGTTACCAACCGAGACTAAAGGTTCTTTTTTCCTTATTTCTTTTTACTGATTTTTGTTTCTATTTTCTTTTAAATTGTTTGAATTGCTTACTTTTCTATTTCTTATTTTGGTTTACTTATTTTTTGAATTGTTTTGGTTTCTAGCTTATTTTTATGTTTTGTTTTATATTTTCTAACATTTTAAGATGCCAAGGTGATTTCTTCAAATTATATCATAAATATTATTTTCTATGTTTTAAGGTTTTTTGTGAAGTAAGTACATAAAATATGATTCCAAATGGCACCCAATTATTTTTCACTAAGAGTGGTGCACATATGATGGATGATCCCCAAGTATGAGTTTTTTCTTACAATTCTAACTAATTTCCCCTAGTTAATTGAGTTTATGTTGATTTATCGAAAGTAATTCAAATTTGAACTACAACTATTTGATAGTTTGGTCTGAAACTTTTGGAAAAATCATTTTAAGGTACACAACTAGTGGTTATATCACAGAAACATTGATAGTTCTAGAAAATATCACCTCTTCCGATGATTAGTCGTAGCGACCGTTTTGATCGTTTTTAAGAAAAAATGTAATAAAGTGATAAACAACTCAAAAAATCAAATCCTTTGGCATGGGCTCCTTATATGTGTTCTAGTTGCTAGGAAAAATGATAAACTTGATTTTTGCCTACATTTGCAAAAAAAGTCTTCACAAAAAGGTCTATCATGTATGAACATCTAGAAGTTTCAAGCCAAATGACCAAGTTATGGTCATTTCGACGACATAGTTTGTGATAAAGATCTCATACTCCACACATAGGTGCATATTGGTATATTAAACAACCATGCCAAAGGGATTCTTCAAATTATTTTCATAAATATCATTTTCCTTTTTTTGAGTGCAAAAAATGAGGTTTTTTGTGAAGTGAGTACAGAAAATATGATTCCAAATGGCAACCAACTATTTTTCACTAAGAGTGGTGCACATATTATGGATGATCCCCAAGTATGAGTTTTTTCTTACAATTCTAACTAATTTCCCCTAGTTAATTGAGTTTATGTTGATTTATCGAAAGTAATTCAAATTTGAACTACAACTATTTGATAGTTTGGTCTGAAACTTTTGGAAAAAATCATTTTAAGGTACACAACTAGTGGTTATATCACAGAAACATTGATAGTTCTAGAAAATATCACCTCTTCCGATGATTAGTCGTAGCGACCGTTTTGATCGTTTTTAAGAAAAAATGTAATAAAGTGATAAACACCTCAAAAAATGAAATCCTTTGGCATGGGCTTCTTATATGTGTACTAGTTTCTAGGAAAAATGATAAACACCTCAAAAAATCAAATTCTTGAACATCTAGAAGTTTCAAGCCAAATGACCAAGTTATGGTCATTTCAAGCCAAGCCAAATGACCGTGGCAAGACATCTCTGATGATCTACAACCGTCCGACAAGACATCTCTGATGATCTGCAACCGTTTGAAACGGTCGCAGATCATCAGAGACGTCTTGCCGCTGGTTGCCCAGAGATGCCTCTGCCGAGGGGAGGGTTCACCTTCAGCCTTCACTGAGTGCTCTCTGCTACCCGTGTGCTGCCAAAATGAACTACAATGAGTAGACACTGAGTGTTGAACATGTCCGGGAGGGGGGATATATATAAGGTACGTGTGCTTCTTTAGTCCCGGTTGGTAACAACAACCGAGTCATGTGGGTCACGAAGTGGTCGTGATACTGCTGATCCAACAGCTCAGAATCTCTCAAAAGAAACACACCTCAGATCCAACGTCTCACAAGCACTAGAAAGAAACACACGATCCATGTGCTTCTTTAGTCTCGGTTGGTAACACCAACCGGGACTAAAGAAGCACATGGATCGTGTGTTTCTTTTAAGCACTTGTGAGCCGTTGGATGAAGAGATGTGTTTCTTTTGAGAGATTCTGAGCTGTTGGATGGGCACTATCACGACCACTTCGTGACCCACATGACCCTATATATAGCCCCCTCTTGAACATGTTCGGCAGTCATTGTCTCCTCATTCTACTTCATCGACAGAATACAAAGCATTCGGATTCCCTGCATACGTCCAACGGTGCATTTCATATGCAGGCACTCACGAGCCACCGTTGGGCTGTATGCAGGTGAAATCGTGTGTTTTGTTCCATGCATCTACAAAATACTTCAGTTCACTTGTTCTTCTGATACAAAACATTCGGATATTACACATCAACAATAATATCCCTCTCTAGTGTTTACTTATTCTTCCGATTGCGCCGTAACCACGGACAATCTTCTTCATTTAACTTGATACTTGGATCAGTGTTGACTTTAAAGGGCGGAATGTCATGAAACTTATCGTAATCTCCTGACATGTCTATCTTGTCCTCCACTCCCACAATGACTCTTTTCCCTGAAAGAACTATGTGGCGCTTTGGCTCATCGTATGATGTACTCGCTTGCTTATCTTTTTTTTTTTCGGTAGGGTAGACATGTCTTTCACATAGAAAATCTGAGCAACTTCACTGGCTAGGACAAATGGTTCATTCTCGTACGAAAGATTGTTGAGATCCACTGTAGTCATTCCGTATCGTGGGTCTACCTCTACCCCGCCTCGTAGGTTGAACCATTTGCACTTGAACAAAGGGACCTTAAAAGTAGGTCCATAGTCAAGTTCCCATATCTCCTCTATGTAACCATAATATGTGTCCTTTGTCCCGTTGCAGTTTGTTGCATCAAAGCGTACTCCACTGTTTTGGTTGGTGCTATTTTTATCTTGTTTGGCTGTGTAAAATATATTTCCATTTATCTCGTACCCTTGAAAAGTCAATATAGTTGAAGCTGGTGATGTGGCCAACAAGTATAGCTGTTCTTCAACATTGGTGTCATTAATGAGACGTCTTTTTAACCAACTGCTGAAAGTCTTCATGTGTTCTCCATCAATACAATCTTCAGATTTCTCCGGGTACTTGGAGCGTAAAACATTCTTGTGTTCCTCGACATACGGACCCACCAAACTGGAATTATGTAGAACGGTGTCGTGTGCTTGAGTGAAAGAATCCCCGTCTTGACATATTGTTGCTTTCTTTCCAAGGGTGCCTTTTCCATGCAGTCTCCCCTCATGACGTGATTCAGGAACACCAATCGTCTTCAGATCAGGAATAAAATCTACACAAAACTCAATGACCTCCTCTGTTCCATAACCCTTGACGATGCTTCCTTCTGGCCTAGCCCGGTTATGCACATATTTTTTTAAGACTCCCATGAACCTCTCAAAGGGGAACATGTTGTGTAAAAATACAGGACCGAGAACAGAAATCTCTTCGACTAGGTGGACTACAAGGTGCGTCATAATATTGAAGAAGGTTGGTGGGAACACCAACTCGAAGCTGACAAGACATTGGACCACATCCTTCTCTAAATTTTTTAGAGTTAGTGGATTGATGACCTTCTGAGAAATTGCATTGAGAAATGCACATAGCTTCACAATGGGTTCTCGAACATTTTCCGGTAGAAGCCCTCTCAATGCAACCGGAAGTAATTGTGTCATAATCACGTGACAGTCATGAGACTTTAGATTCTGAAATTTTTGCTCTGCCATGTTTATTATTCCTTTTATATTTGATGAGAAGCCAGATGGAACCTTCATACTGCGAAGGCAATCAAAAAATCTTTTCTTCTCTTCTTTAGTAAGAGCGTAGCTTGCAGGACCTGGCTGATTCTCTGAATGAGTATCGTCTCGATGCATCTCTTCGCTCATACGTTGATGGGTCTGCCTTCCTTTCGGTGTACCTTTTTTTGACTTCCCATCTTTTGACTTCCCATACACGCCTAAGAAGTTTAGCAAATTGCAACAAATGTTCTTTGTCACGTGCATCACGTCGATTGCAGAGTGAATCTCTAGCATTATCCAATATGGCAGCTCCCAAAATATAGATTTCTTCTTCCACATGGGTACGTGGTTGTTTGCGTCATTCGGAACAGTGAGACCGCCAGGACACTTTCCAAAGATTACATTTAAATCCTTGACCATATCATGTATAGCAGAACTAGAAGGGCGGGTAGGCCTCGGCCGATGATCTGCCTCACCTTTGTAATGCTTGCCTTTCTTCCTTAACGGATGCTTGGGTACAAGAAACCGACGATGACCTAGGTACACATTCTTGTTACCTAAATGTATACTATCAGTCTCAGCTAAACAGTGCGTGCATGCATTGTATCCCTTGTTTGACTGTCCTGAAATGTTGCCTAGAGCAGGCCAATCATTGATGGTTACAAAAAGCAAAGCTCGTAGATCAAATTCCTCCAGTTTGTGCTCATCCCACACACGTACACCTTCCTCACACCACAACTGCAAAAGTTCTTCAACTAATGGCCTGAGGTACACATCAATGTCGTTGCCAGGTTGCTTCGGGCCTTGAATGAGCACGGGCATCATAATGTACTTCCGCTTCATGCACAACCAAGGAGGAAGGTTATAGATACATAGAGTCACGGGCCAAGTGCTGTGACTGGAGCTCTGCTCTCCAAAAGGATTAAAGCCATCTGTACTTAGGCCAAATCTTAAGTTCCTTGCGTCATCTGAAAATGTCGGGAACTCTCTGTCAATTTTTCTCCACTGGGACCCATCCACGGGGTGTCTCAACATCAAGTCTTTTTTACGATCTTCTTTGTGCCAACGCAACAACTTGGCATGCTCTCTATTGCTGAACAAACGTTTCAACCGTGGTATTATAGGAGCATACCACATCACCTTTGCAGGAATCCTCTTCCTGGGGCGCGACTCGCCCTCAACATCACCAGGGTCATCTCGCCCGATCTTATACCGCAAAGCACCGCATACAGGACATGCATTCAGTTTTTCGTGCTCACCGCGGTAGAGGATGCAGTCATTAATGCAAGCGTGTATCTTATGCACCTCTAATCCTAGAGGGCATACCACCTTCTTTGCTTCATACGTACTAGACGACAATTCGTTATCCTTTGGAAGCATCTTCTTAACTATTTTTAAAAAAAATTCAAATCCCTTGTCAGAAGTACCATTCTCTGCCTTCCATTGCAACAATTCAAGTGTGGTACCTAGCTTTTTCTGGTCATTTTGACAAGTTGGGTACACCAATTTGGCGTGATCAGCTAACATACGCTCCAACTTCAACCTTTCGTTTTCACTTCCACAGTCCATTTGTGCATCACGAATGGCCCGACGAAGATCATCGTCGGGCTCATCAATAATGGGATCTTCTTCAGTTTCGTCTTCTCCCATTGTAGTATCACTGAACCAAGGATACTTGTCATTATCCTCCTCTTCTTCATTTTCTTCCATGATAACCCTTGTTTCTCCGTGCTTGGTCCAACAATAATAACCAGGCATAAAACCATTATGCAAGAGGTGTGAGTGAATGACTTTTGAGGTAGAGTGATCACTCATATTCTTGCAGGCACTACATGGACAACGAATAAAACCATTCTTCGGCTTGTTTACCTCAGCCATATGGAGAAAATTATGCATGCCATCAATGAACTCAGGACAACATCGGTCACCGTACATCCATTGTCGGTTCATCTGTATTACATAAAAGTATATCGAACCCCATTATTACACTACTGTCATAAATAATATGTAAGAGCAAATTAATTAATACAATGTCATCCATTAAAATAAGAGTAGAGTATTGACAAGCGGTAATACATAGTTCTCATAAAACATACATTAACTGAAACAAATATAAAAATTATCTAAAGAATTTAAATCCAACAACAAATGCGATCAAAATCGCAACTAAGGTAAATACTGAACCCACAGCATAATGATACCAAGCCTCCCGATTAATGGCATATTTTCTAATCCTTTTTATCTTCAAGCGCATTGCATCCATCTTGATCTCGTTACCATCGACCACGTCGGCAAGTTTGAGCTCTAATTTCATCTTATCTTCTAAGCATTGAAGATAAAGAGCTTCACTTCTTTTCAATTTTGCTTTCAAATAATTGTTTTCTTTATCCAAAAACTCGACAATAGGGTCAGGTTCAATTTCTGGTTCAACTACCTCCTAGATAAAAATAATTCTATGTCAAGTTGGTCGCCATAATTATCAGAAACATAGAATGAAATAAATAGTTTTGAAAATATACAACATCCGAATCATAGACCGGACGAGGACCGACGGGGACGGATATCAGAACCATGACACTATACATATAATACAAGTTAGAAAATTATACAAGTAGTAACTATGCATCTAAATCATAAAAGCTATGTTTTTAAAATAAAATAAAATAAAATATAGAGGCTCACCGAGGTGGTGACGGGACGGCGCGGGCGATCGACGTCGATAAGGCTCCTCACCACACTAAAACACATAAATCATTATTTTAGTTTGAGAACAAATTGCACATATACACAAATGAGATCATAACTTAGGCATTACATCGAACACCTTGCTTGCACAAAAAAATTGAAATGAGCAAATGAGCTAAATAAGCAATGCCGGAAAGAGGATGAAGAGGCTAACCGTGGGGTGGCTTCAATCTCTCCAAATGGTGTAAAATATTATGGATTATCTAGTATTGGGGAGAGGAAATGGAGAGGAAATGATTTTGAGCTCGGGCTCGGTGGGAAAAATGGAGTTGGCTCGGGCTGGAAGAAGCTGATAAAGTGAGGACCTTTAGTCCCGGTTTGTGTTACGAACCGGGACTAAAGGTCTCTGGCGCTGGGGCCCGCCTCTGCTGCCGCGTGCGGTGAACCTTTAGTCCCGGTTCGTAACACGAACCGGGACTAAAGGTCCCTCACAAATCCAGCGGTGTGGCTCTCACCCCTTTAGTCTGGGTTCAAAAAATGAACCGAGACTAAAGGGGTGAACCAAAGGCTCGTTTTCTACTAGTGATAGTACAACTTGTCGCCTTTGGGTGAGGTCAAGACTACGCCTGCCCCACTGTGGCGACGAGCGAAAGCTCCGTCGAACTTCATGGTCCAGTGGCTGGGCCTTGCGGCTCCAGAGGGCTCGTGCTCTTCTTCCTAGGGCTCTTCAGGGGTTGGGTCAGTCCATTCGGCGATGAAGTCTGCCAGCGCTCTTCCTTTGATTACCCTTGTTGTATCGAAGCGCAAATTGAATGGCTGTAGCTCGATGTTCCATCCTGCGACACGGTCTGTGGCATTTGGGTTGCGCAGAATTTGCTCCAGGGGGAAGGAGGTGACCACCGTGATGGGGTGCCCCTGGAAGTAGTGTCGCAGCTTTCTTGAGGCGATGAGGAGTGCAAGGAGAAGCTTCTGCTGCATCGGGTACCGCTCGCGAGCACCACGCAGTACTGTGCTGACGGAGTAAACTGGATGCTCGACGAGGGTAGTTTCTGTTGCCTTGGCGTCTTTCGTGTGAGGTGGCCCAGCTTGGCCCTCGATGGGGTTGTCTTCGAGGGACTTGGCCTCGAGGGACTTTGCCTCGAGGGACTTTGCCTCGAGGGACGTGGCCTCGAGGGATTCTGCCTCGAGGGGCGTTGCCTCGAGGGACTTGGCCTCGAGGGCGTCGCCTCGAGGGACTTGGCCTCGAGGGACGTGGCTTCGAGGGACTCCGCCTCGAGGGGCGCGGCCTCGTAGCGCTCCTCCTGGGCCTCGAGGGTGTTATCCTCTTGAGGCCCCTCAGGCCCTTGAGGCTTTTGGCCTAGCGGTGGGTTTGTGAGGACTGCCCTTTCGTCTAGCTCTTTGTCAGGAGGCTTTTTCTTTGGAGTGGTTGCATCTTCTTGTGAAGGACATGCTCCTCTCTTTCCACCACAAGGATAGCACTGGTTGTTTGTGGAGTAGCTGACAAGTACAGCTTCAGGTGCTCGCCAAGCCTTGGGGCGACCATTACAGGTGGGTTGGCCAAGTACCCCTTCAAGTCCTCAAATGCTTTTTCAGCTTTAGGGGTCCACTTGAAAGTGCCCGTTCTTTTCATGATTTTGAAGAACGGCAGGGCTCTTTCACCGAACTTGGAGATGAATCGACCCAAGCTGGCCATGCAGCCTGCCAGGTGCTGCATGTCCTTGAGCCTGCGTGGAGGTTGCATGTCTTCTATGGCCTTGATTTTGTCTGGGTTCGCCTCTATGCCCCGATGAGACACGAGGAACCCAAGCAATTTGCCTGAAGGTACTCCAAAGACGCACTTGGCGGGGTTGAGCTTGATGTTCACCTTGCGCAGGCTGGCGAAGGTTTCTTCAAGTTCTCCGAGAAGAGTATTTCCTTCTCGCGACTTCACGACGATGTCATCGACATACGCTTTGGCCTTTCGCCCCATTTGCCTGCCAAGGGCTATCCTCGTCAACCTTTGGAAAGAGGCGCCGGCATTTTTTAGGCCGAAGGGCATGCAGACATAGCAATACACACCGCATGAGGTGAGGAAAACCGTCTTCTCCTCGTCTTCTTTAGCCATCTTAATCTGGTGATAACCAGAGAAGGCATCGAGGAAACAGAGGAGGTCGCAGCCTGCCGTGGAGTCCACGATCTGGTCGATTCTGGGCATGGGATAAGGTTCTTTGGGGCAGGCCTTGTTTACATCAGTGTAATCGATGCAGAGGCGGCCTCCGCCGGCGGGTTTTGGGACTACCACGCCGTTGGAGAGCCACGTGGGGTGCGCGACTTCGAGAACGACTTTTGCCGCTTTGAGCTTCTCGACCTCCTTGACGATGAATGCTTTCTTCTCGGGGGCTTGCTTTCTTGCTTTTTGCTTGACGGGGCGCACGTTTGGGCACACAACCAAGTGGTGCTCGATCACCTCACTCGGTACACCAGCCATATCTGACGGTTTCCATGCGAACATGTCAGAGTTTGCCTGGAGGAAGGTGACGAGCGCGCTTTCCTATTTGGAAGGCAGCGCGGCGCCAATGGTGACGCTAGCCCCCGAGCCTTCAGCCCCCGCGCCACTGGAGCTCAGAGAGATTTTCTTGGTAGCAGCTGCCTCCTGGGAGAACAACTGCTTCTTCTTCCTGGGCCTCTCGAGGGGCTCTTGGTCCTCTTCTGCGGGAAAGGCCATGGCGGCAGTCTTGTAGGCCGTCTCCACGGCGCGCGTAGCGTCCAGGACATGTCCACGGATGGAGCTCGTGCCGGCGCTGCCGGGGATATTTACCATGTTGTACGCATGGTGCGTGACGGCCATGAACTTCGCGAGCGCGTGGTAGCCCAGGATGGCGTTGTACGGCAGGCCGATGTGCGCGACATCGAAGTCGATGTGCTCGGTGCGGTAATTTTCCTTGCTCCCAAAGGTAGCGGCAAGCCTGACCTGGCCCAGAGGCTCGATCGAGCCGCTGATGACCCCCGTGAAGGGCCTCGAGTGCATGAGCCTCTCGTAGGGCACTTGAAGCGCTTCGAACGTATCTATGGAGATAACGTTCAGGCCTGCTCCGCCATCGATGAGCGTCTTAGAGACAACCACGTTGTCGATGGTTGGGGAGCAGACCAGCGGGAGGGTTCCAACAGCCTTGGTGGACTTGGGGTGGTCCTGAGCGTCGAAGGCGATGGTGTACTGCGACCACTTGAGGGGCCTGGAGGTTTCCGCGCTTGGGAGGGCGGCGTTAAGCTCGCGGGCGAACTGCTTGAACTGGTTGTTCGACTTCGGCGCTTGCGCCCCCCCCCCCCCCCCCCGAGGATGTAGGCAATGGCGCCTCTCGGGGCTTGGTAGCCGCCATCTTCCTCGTCGGGGAGGTTGCCGTTCTTTTCCGTTGCGTTGGCCTGATTTCCAGCCGGCTTCTGGTAGCCGCCCTCGCGTCCGCTCCCGCGGTAGCCACGGCCTCGACCGCGGCTGCCACTGCCTTCTGCTTGCTCGCGCTCCTTGCTCAACCTTTTGAGGTCATAGCAGGACTCCGTAGAGTGGCCGCGCCTGTTGTGGTAGATGCAGAAGGGGCGGTAATCATCTTTCCTTTCTCCGGCCTCGGGGGAGTCCCTACGGGTGCCTTTTGTGTCAGGCTCTGCCGCAAGAACTGCGGTGGCCTTGCGCTTGGGCTCCTCCTTCTTCTTCTGGCTCTTGGACCCCTCAGCAAGATCGTCCCCTCTCGAGGACATCTTCACGAAGAGGAGTCCCTCCTCCGCCTTGGCGCACTTGTCAGCCATGTCGAACAGCTTGACCACAGAGGTGAGCTTGTCGTGGATGCCCAGCTTCTCGAGCATCTTGCTGTTTGTGACGCCCTCACGGAAAGCGGCGATGACTTGAGTGTCAGGGATGTTCGGGATCTTGTTGCGCACTTGGCTGAAGCGCTGGATATACTTGCGGAGCGTTTCATCCTTCCTCTGCACCACGGCGCGCAGATCGTTGTGGGTGAGGGCGCGCTCGTCCGTCCCCTTGAAGTTGGAGATGAACTGCTTGCAGAGCTCCTCCCAGGAGTTGACACAGTCCTCCGGGAGGTTCAGGAGCCACGACAGCGCAGAGTCGCGAAGCGCGTGGGAGAACCAGTTGGCCATGACCTTGTCATCTCCCCCCGCATCTTGGATGGAGGTGGTGTAGAGCTGCAGGAACTCGATGGGGTTGCTGGAGCCGTCGTAGCCCTTGGGAAGAGCCGGCCTGAACTTCTGCGGCCAGACCACGCGACGCGGAGAGCGAGTGAATGCCATACAGCCCGAGGTGTACGTAGCGACCTCGTGCTGAAGTGCACCGCGGTTCTGCTGTCCCGCCTGGCCGAGCTCCTCCACGAGTCCGTTCTGGCGGTCTCGCTGGAGCTCCGTCCCCACACGAGCGTCGGGCGCGGTGCGCTGCACGATTAAGCAATCGTGCGGAGAGGATGCGTGCGAAGCAGCCCTTTGCGCCGCAGCCGGTGCAGGGCCCGGAGGTGGCGGAGGCGCATTTGTTGCGACCGTGCCCGCTAGAGAGGGGCGCATGTTGGACTGCGACGGAGCGGGGCGCGTCGTGGCGATGCCGACGAGGTGGTTGAGGCGTTGGAGCCACTGCTCCTGGGCCTCCGCGGTGGGCTGGTAGCGGAGCAGCTCTTGCGCCATGAGCAGCGCGGTTTGGGGCGCAGGATCTGTCCTTCCCTGGCCCGAGCCGCTGCGGTGCAGCGTCAGGTGGGACGACTGCGCGTCCTCCTGGTGCTCGGCGTCGTGCTCCGATGCCTCCACGTGAGGGCCAGAAGGGACATGCTCCTCCTGGCGGGGTCGGCCTCGCCGTGCGCGGGTGGTCGCGGCACCTGGGGGCGCGCGAGCTCCTGCGGGCGCGCGTCGGTTGGTACGGGCGACGCGGGTGGCGCGCGTGTTCACCATGGCGCGGAGACGAGCTCGAAGGTTGTTGACGCGCCTCAATCCGCTACCTGGCGCGCCAAATGTCGGGTTATGACTCCCAGGAATCGGGGGTAGTCACTTCCTGAAGTGTAGTTCGACAGGGGATTGAACGCGGAGGTCTGGACCCTCAAGTGGCTCCGCGACGTTGCTCGCCGGACCCGAAGAAGACGCACACCCGACCAAGGAAGACACCGTCCTTTACCCAGGTTCACGGCCCTCGTGAGGAGGTAACACCGCTACTCCTGCCTGACTGTATTATATGTGGGAGGTTACAGTACAATTGAGCTGGCCGGAAGCCCCCTTGAGGCAGTTCTTGCCTGGGGAGGGAAGCGATGATCTTCTTCCTCCTACAGCCTAAGGCTAACCTAAGCCGAGTTGCTAGGGTTTACAAGGGTGTTGTGCGCGCAAAGAGCCGACCTTTGCTACGATGGAGGTCTCCTCTCTTTTATAGGCGCCTCGGGCCTTCTCCTTCGGCTTGGCCTTCAAGGTGGCTCCCACATGCCAGTGGCAGTGCGGAGCCCGATTCCACCGCGCTTCATCCGTCCATGGACTTGGTCCATTGTTGATAAAGGTGGCACCGTGGCCGACAGGCGGCGGACCGCGCGGTACTATCAGCAGAGCGGGCCGTCTTTGAGGTTGAGCCCGCGATGACGATCTCCGTTGGAGGGTTGCGCCGTCCACCCGCTTTATTGCCAGAGTAGAAGGTCCTCATAGCTGCGCAGCAGGCGGAGCGGCTTTGTTGACCACTTTATCGCCAGGGACAGCGATGGGGGTGTGTGCGTCACTGCCTGAGCGTGGCAGAGGTCACGTGCGCCTTGTCGTGCTTCCTTGGCTGCTACATTTCCCTTCAGGCCTGAGGGGAGATTCCTGTTGGACTTCCCTTAGGCGGGTTGGCGCCTCGGGGGGTCCCCTGAGGCGAGGGGTCCCTTGAGGCCCTCAATTCCTCTTCAGGCCCTCGAGGGGAATCGCCTCTCGAGGGTCTCGCCAAGCGGTGACGCCTGGTCCTTAGTTGTTTCGTCTGATGGGCCCGCGTGCGAGGCCTGGGGGGAATGGGCTCTCCATACCCCGGTTCCCACTGGGCCGACAAAATTAGTTAGAATAAAAAAAACTCATACTTAGGGATCATCTATCATATGTGCAGCACTCTTAGTGAAAATTAGTTGGGTGCCATTTGGAATCATATTTTCTGTACAATCAGTAGCATAGTGTCCCGTCTTCTTGCACTTGAAGCAAGTCACATTAGACAGGTCCTTCTTCCCTTCAGTGTTAGGACGAGGATTTCCATTTCCATGATTATGGCCATGGTGATGGTTTCCCTTGAACCCACCATTATTTCCTTTATACCCTCCATTGTGGTTATGGCCATGATACTTTTGGCCACTACCATTGTGGGAGTAGTTCCAGGGTTTATGGCCACTGACTTCTGAGGTGTGTGGTTTCTTGTGAGCCACTTCAGTGTTACCCTTACTTGCACCAAATTTCCTCTTCCTATTCTCTTCTTTTCTGATGTTATTGTCCAGGGTGATTGCCTGATCTAGCAGAATCTGATAGTTAGGAGCATATGCCACAGACAGAGGTATCTTTAGTTCTCCCCGAAGTCCATTTAGGAATTTGTCCTTCCTTTTTGCATCAGTGTCGATGTCTTCTGGTGCGTACCTTGATAGCGTACAGAAGTCATCTGGGTACTCTTGGACAATCAGCACATCACCAAGGCTAACCCCCTTAAGAGAATTTAGCCTAACTTTCTTAAGTTCGAAAGTTGATCTGAATTTAATCTTTTGTTTTTCTGGTGTGGTGAGGGTGATAGCTCTGTTTGCACAGTCTATGATTCCTTCAAAACGGGTCATCCAATCCATTCCGATAATAACATCCAAACCTTGGGTTTCTAGGATGACTAAGTCTGCTGGAAAAAGATATTTTCCAATCCTTAATTCTAACTGCCTACAGCCTGAATTTACTATCATCTCACCCCCAGGTGAACTCACTCTAATAGGTTTTCCTAAGCTTTCCTCGGCTAGCCCATGTTTGTTTACAAAAGCTCTTGATATGAATGAATGCGATGCTCCAGTATCAAATAAGACCAATGCTGGAAAAGAATTGAGCAGGAACTTACCAATCACAGCATCAGGTTCATCATGAACTTCTTCCACGTTGAGGTGATTTACTTGTCCCTTCTGGAAAGGATTGGGCTTGGAATTTTCATCGGCCTTTCTCTCTGGGCAATCAGTAGCATAGTGTCCCGTCTTCTTGCACTTGAAGCAAGTCACATTAGACAGGTCCTTCTTCCCTTCAGTGTTAGGACGAGGATTTCCATTTCCATGATTATGGCCATGGTGATGGTTTCCCTTGAACCCACCATTATTTCCTTTATACCCTCCATTGTGGTTATGGCCACGATACTTTTGGCCACTACCATTGTGGCAGTAGTTCCAGGGTTTATGGCCACTGACTTCTGAGGTGTGTGGTTTCTTGTGAGCCACTTCAGTGTTACCCTTACTTGCACCAAACTTCCTCTTCCTATTCTCTTCTTTTCTGATGTTATTGTCCAGGGTGATTGCCTGATCTAGCAGAATCTGATAGTTAGGAGCATATGCCACAGACAGAGGTATCTTTAGTTCTCCCCGAAGTCCATTTAGGAATTTGTCCTTCCTTTTTGCATCAGTGTCGATGTCTTCTGGTGCGTACCTTGATAGCGTACAGAAGTCATCTATATATTCCTTCAGAGTTCTACCTCCCTGTCTCAAGCTACGAAACTCCTCCTTCTTCAGGTTCATTACGCCAGAGGAGATGTGAGCATTGCGGAAACCATCCTTGAACGCATCCCAAGTCATGCCATCCAAGGGATGGGTCACTTGATAGGTTTCCCACCACATGGCAGCAGGTCCTTCCAATAGGTGAGCAGTGAACCTCACCTTTTCTGCCTCAGAACACTCACAGGTTACTAAGTCCTTGTTGACGGAACGGAGCCAGTCATCCGCCACTATGGGTTCAGTAGCAGAGGAGAACTTATTAGGTCTAAGCCTGAGAAATCTTGCAAGTCTGTCCACCGGAGGTGGGGGTGGTGGTGGATGGTTGTTATTGTTGTTGTTGTTGTTGTTGTTGTTGTTGTTGTTGTTGTTGGTTGCTGCAATGAACTGGGTCATCATGGTCATCAGTTGGGCTTGAGCTGCCATCAGCTTGTAACATCCCAACATTTTGGAATGTTCAAAAATCACTAAAATTTAAAACTTTTCTTTTATTAAAACAAAATACTAAATGTATAAGGAAACCAACTATGAAAGACTTCAATATGGAGTTTAATATTTCCAATGACACAGTTTAAACATTTTATTATCCACTTTGTTTCAAAACCTTAAAATACAACTTGACAAATATTTTACAAACTACAATCCATTTTATTTTCAATAAATTAGTTTCTGTATAAATATTTGAATTAAACCACTTAACCATATCTATTCATAAATACAGGACTATTCAAAAGATTATATAATTACTAAATGGTTTTCATTCCTTTAACTAAGTTCAAAATATAGTTTGGAAATTATAAGCCTATAGTGTATAACTTTAAAACTTCATAAAATCTAAATAAATGAATTAGCCAAATAAACATTTCATTTGCTTAAATGAATTTCATCTATTTTCAAAGCATGAAATGATTAATATATTCTAAATAAGAATAGAATTAAAAAAAAATCCTTTCCAAAGTTGTTATGAAGTTTCAAATGCATAAAATATAATGTTGCACAAATTATTTTCAATTAAAAAGGAATACATTATCTTTCCATTTTCATATAGTTGTGTTATGTTATTAATAATTATACCAAAGCCAAAAATGAATTTAGAAATTGAAAATGAGTTTAAATAACTTAAATTCAAACATATTTGAATATGGGTATTTCATATAATTTATTTAGCCAAAATTAAAATTAATTAAACCCTAGTTTTAAATTAAACATAAAGTGTCAATTTCACATTTAATCAATATTTCTAGATTATTACTTTTGAAAAGTGTTCAAAACATACCCACAACTGGTTTAACAGCTAGATATTATTTTTACAAATTTTTAGAAATTAATTTGACATCATTTGGATATTTAAATCAAAAGATATGAATTAAACAAATAAAACAGAAAAAGAACTATTGGATGACGTCATCACTGACGTCATCGTCTCTAACCTCCGTCCGGGAAAATCTCCCGAAATCTTCTTCTCCGATTCGATCCCAAATTCGAGCGATTCGTGCGGGATTGGTTGCCGAAGATACGTCCATATAAAAGCCCACGTCCCCGCCGTCCTTTCCCCCTCAAAGCCTAATTAAATCGCGCCCCCAGGCCGCCGGAGAAGCTCGCCGGAGTCCGCACCACCCGCCGCCGTGTTTCTTCGATCTCCGGCGAGTGGAGACCTTTTCCGGAGCCCGTGAGCCCTCCTAACTCTCCCTCGCGTCCGTACGCATCCCCTGACCACTTCCCTCGTCTCCCTTCGCAGCCAAACGGAGCGTCTCGTGCTCGACCCGAGGTCGCCGGAGCGCCCGTGGCTCCGCCTACGTGTCCTCGCTGCTCCAGGAAGAACGGGAAGACGCCGCCGCCTCCATCGCCCTCCCCGCGACGCGCCGCGCCCGGGGCAGCCCTCCGTTCATCCGGGGAGGAGCTACAACCCCGGCGCCGTCCTCTCCCGAGAGCACTGCCGCCACCTCCTCCAACTCCGGCGAGATTGCGCCGCCACCTCCTGGACACCCACGGTGAGCCGTTGGATCTGCTTTTAGCGGTCAAGATTAGAACCTGAGATGAAACGGTACGATCTGATCTGGACCGTCAGATCCAGATCTGACGGCCCAGATCTGTAACTTATCCACGTCAGCGCCGCGTGGCAGCCACGTCACTGCCCAGTCAGCTGCCACGTGGAAAACAATTTACTTAATTAAATTTAATTGGCAGTTTTGCAGAAACACCCCTGTCACTTAGATCTCTTACAACTTTTTAACCACAACTCCAAATTTAATAAATTTTATATATTTGGAAAGCTCTCGACATGTAGAATATTTTGGATCTGACAAAATTCAAATTTGACTTAGTATAAAATATTCAAATTTCAAATGGTGAATTTGAGTATATTTGTAATAACTTTAAATCTATAAACCCAAAAATTGCAAATAAATATGTTTTAGAAACTTTAGCATAATTGTAAATTAATGCCACTGCTATAAAATAATTTGGAGTAAATTTTGAATGATTTCATAGTTGTGAGTTTAATTTGAATAGTTTGACTATTTTTGAAATAACTTTTAATAGAAATATTATTTTTTATTTAATCCAAATGCATTAAATATAATTAAACCACCTCTGGCTAATAACACCATCTATAAAGGAAATTGAGTTATAAAATATAAATCACATAAAACTTTAATCTATATGCTTCCTTTTATTGTGTTTTGCAAAATTGGAAACTAATTAAATTGCAATCATAATTTTATGCATATTTTATAAACTTCACAAAAATTAGTGTTATGGCTTGTGATTTAAAATTGCATTTCATGCATAGCATATTTTATAGTTATATTTTCATAAGGAAAACTCCTCCCCATTTTCTCTAAGTTAGGATCATTCTCAAACTTGTATTTTGGAAAAAGTGCTATACACTTAGACACTTAGTAAAATTCAACATGGAGCTGGAAGACCAAGGAAGGACTTAGCCAAACAAGACTTCAGAAGTATCTTCAAGGAGAAGAAACACTTAGAAGAAAATCAAGAAGAAGTCATGAAGACCAACTAGAAATATTTTCCAAGTCTTCTCTCTCTCTCTCTCTCTTTCTTTTCTCTGAAACTTCATGAAGGACTTAGAAGAAAACAGACCCTGGAAGCATCCTCAAAATGTCAAGCACTTAGAAGAAAAGTGAGAAGAAATTCAAGAAGGCCAACCCCTTTTATTCTCTAAGTCTCTCTCTCTGTCTTTTCTTCTCTTCTGAGACTTCATGAAGACTAAGTAAATCCAAGACCAGCCTCGAGGATACAAGAATCACCAAGTCTGAAGATTCATCAAGATTACCCAGAACTCAATCAAGACGTCATCCAGAAGAAAGTTACAAGTCTGGAGATAAAGTTGGAGGACAACTACATTTTTCTTTCTATCTTTCCCTCTTTCCTAATCTTGTCTTTTAGACTTAAACAAAATTTGATCATGATGTTATCATCTTGATGTTGTTGGATCCTAGCAGCATAGTGGGATGAAGCGGCCTGGAAACAAACCTTACATGTCCACGTACATGAGACCTGTTCCACAATTTAAGTGGCTGGCCGGGTGTCTGTCTCTCTCACTATAGTGAATGTCCAATTTACAAAGAGTTGATAATAATTGTTGATCATCTGGAACAAATGACTTAGTATTTTTCTCTAAGTATTTTACACATCAAGACTAAGCCATTAGAGTGCTTATTCAAGATGATATAAAACAAAATATTGTATTCAACTTATGACCTGAGCCCTTAGTCCTTTTTGGACCAACCTATTGCCTTGCATTAACTTAAAAGATTTTCCATGGCATGGCTTGCATCTCTAGTCCTTAGAAATAACTTGCATATCATGCATGTCATGTTTTCCTTAGAAGTTTAAGAAACTTGTTTGTAAGTGTTGTGTTGTTTTATGATTGTTGTATTGTTGTTGTTTGTATTGTTTAGACTGAACGGAGAGTCCCGAGTATCGTTGAAAAGAGTTGTGAACAACGACAACATTCAAAGGCAAGTGGCACACCTCATAAACTTCCTATTTTTATATGCATTACTTAGTGTATTTTTATATGCATGTTTTGCTATGCTAAACCTGTGTAGAATCCCTTATTCCTGTGTCTAGGTTCCTATATCATACTTAGCAGAAATATTGATGCTATGCAATTGATGAGAGGTTTTTACAAAATGTTAAGTGACTACTTAGGACTGTGCTCATGGCTGTCTTCGCCTAGGATGAATTTCTATTCTACTTAGGGCTATGAGCATGGTGATTTTTACCTGAGAGTGCACATCCACTAAGTTAATGAAACACCTGGGTGGTAATTGGTCGGATGGTTTATGTTGAGTGGCTACTCAGGTCCATTTCTATGGTTCCTAGAGTATGTACACTTGAGAATGGCCACCCAGGAACAAAGGAATCTGAAGAACTCCGAGTGACGATTGCTTCCAGTGCAGCCATTGCCATATGGGCTCTGGCTTGATCAATTATGTTGCGTGGACTCTCTCCGGCTTGACAAGCAGATGTAGGGGGATGTTAGGTGGAACGGGTCAAGCCAGGTGGGAGGGAAAATGATTCTGAAAGATCTCGTCTCATTCTCTCCTTTCCTTATCACAAATGGTGTGTAAAGGATACCTTGGGTTGAATGGGTACAATGGTGAACGTGCACAACCTCTGCAGAGTGTAAAACTAAGTACTTAGCCGTGTCCCCGGTACGGACAATTTGAGCAGCTGATCACAGACGTCAACAGAGGATTCCACCATTCCAACTTCAGAAATAAAACTTGATGGGTGAACAAGGGAAGATGAGATTTATGGTTTTCATGCCATACTCGTCGATTTCAAGAAAAGTGTTTTCAAAAGAATAGGAAAAATTGGCTTTGTGCAAATTAGCCTTGAGCTCCACCAGCCAAATATTCATATAGGCTTTAGAGTTATTCCATAAGTGTCCACCATAGTGTCACTTGCCAGACTCCATTTTTAATGGAATCTGACCCACGTTGTTGCAATATTTTTCTTATTGCAGATGTGATCAGATGACGAGTGAGGTTTCGTTAAACGTTTCGAGTCTACAACCAACATGTTTTTGCCTGTGGCAGCATGAAAGTTATAGAGGCTCACTGCTATTGTATTTTCCGCTGTGTACTTTTCAAAGCTAGCTTTATGCTATGTAATTTGTAAAGAATATTTTGTAATTCTGGATCATCGATGTAATAAAATTGACGCTTTGTTGTGATATTACATCGTAACTGTGTGTGCAAATGAATCGATCCAGGGATTTGCACTATACACAGGTATCTGCCTTATTTAAAGTGCAGGTACGCTACAGATGGTATCAGAGCACTGTGTTGCCTGTAGGTTCGAAACCCCTAGGATTGGACTAAGACCCCAAAGGTTAAATAGTTAACTAAACTAGGTTTCCAAAACATGAGTAAATTTTTAAATTTCCTTTAATATTGTTTTACATTATTTATCTTGTCTTGCATCTTT
This sequence comes from Poa annua, assembly GCA_026929855.1. NCBI lineage: Eukaryota > Viridiplantae > Streptophyta > Magnoliopsida > Poales > Poaceae > Poa > Poa annua. The sequence goes on from CM049427.1 coordinate 17,587,713, forward strand.
CCCTTTTCTCTTAAATTCTAATACTCTTACCTGTTCAAAATTCTAGATGGGAGAATACACCGAGACTGCGTATGCTGGAGTTTTGTCGGGTTTCATCTTTGGGAGGCAGCTGTCTAGATTGACAAGTGAATTGAAGCTACCACCACCTTATTTCCGAGGAAGGAAGGAGGATACAAACATACCCCATGGGATACGTTGGGAAATACGCACCATCATGACCCCGGATCCTACGATGCCAGACTTCGAGCCCGTGGACTATGTCACCTATTACCCAGAGTGGATTGAGGGAGTGAACATAGCTATGGTGGACTTAATGACTCGTTTGTGTTACAAGTATCGATTCAAGCTAGCACCAGGATCGCCCTTCCGTGTCTTTGGAAAGAGGAATGCACATGGCCTCTCGATGGCTCACACGGGAAATCGCCTGGATCTGCCCCTCGTTAACAAGACGTTTGAAGATTTGGATTATCTCATCAACTGTCTGACCAGGAGAGTCCAACAGACTCATGACGTCGCAAATCATGCACAAGCCGTCATACACGCAAAAACCCAAGAACTCCAGGCTTCTGAAAATCTTATTGGTCAGTTGGAGGAACTCATCCATGACCTACATTTAGAGAACCTTGGCAAGGATCAGCAAATTGCCATGCTTGAGGCGCAACTCATTCCACCTCCACCACCGCCAGTAGCTGAAGAAGGAGGTGACCAAGGCACTGGAGATGTGACTGTATCTGCAGCTACGAAGGAGGAAGGACCAGTGGAAGAAGATCCCGAAGAGGTGCTGTTTGAAGAGTCAACTGAGGAAGAAGTCACGCCTGTGGCAAATAACCACGCAATAAAACGCAAGCGTAGTATTTAGGAAGGATAAGTGTAGCAATCAAAACCATGTTAGAGAGACCACCAGTTATCTTATTTAGCTTATCGTATCAATTTAGTGTATTGACCTATCAAATTGTGGTATGGCAGTACTGTTACTTTTGTATTTCCCCGACCTTTCATTCGATAAACGATTAGTTCGATTTCTCAAAAGAAGTTGAAATTTTTACGTAGGTGTTGCTTGTGTTTGAACTTGATGCTTGATGTTTGTTAGATGATGTTTGTAAAGGATTATCTTGATTTTTGGTTGTGCATTAGAATGTTGAATTATCAACAAACTTTTCTTTTAAGGGTGGTAGCCACCTAGAATATTCAAACTCAACCTATTAAACCCAAAGATCCCAAACAATCTTCCAGCCTCCCCAATCAGAAAATTTATTCCCTACAAGTTTTCAAGTTTCATGTCAGAAATTTCATTTCCCAAAACATCTCGAGTTATCAGAATCAATCAAACAATTGCCTTGTCTTTCTAGCTTCTCCGAATCTCGGGGACGAGATTCCTTTTAAGGGTGGTAGTCTGTAACATCCCAACATTTTGGAATGTTCAAAAATCACTAAAATTTAAAACTTTTCTTTTATTAAAACAAAATACTAAATGTATAAGGAAACCAACTATGAAAGACTTCAAAATGGAGTTTAATATTTCCAATGACAAAGTTTAAACATTTTATTATCCACTGTGTTTCAAAACCTTAAAATATAACTTGACAAATATTTTACAAACTACAATCCATTTTATTTTAAGTAAATTAGTTTCTGTATAAATATTTGAATTAAACCACTTAACCATATCTATTCATAAATACATGACTATTCAAAAGATTATATAATTACTAAATGGTTTTCATTCCTTTAACTAAGTTCAAAATATAGTTTGGAAAATATAAGCCTATAGTGTATAACTTTAAAACTTCATAAAATCTAAATAAATGAATTAGCCAAATAAACATTTCATTTGCTTAAATGAATTTCATCTATTTTCAAAGCATGAAATGATTAATATATTCTAAATAAGAATAGAATTAAAACAAAAATCCTTTCCAAAGTTGTTATGAAGTTTCAAATGCATAAAATATAATGTTGCACAAATTATTTTCAATTAAAAAGGAATACATTATCTTTCCATTTTCATATAGTTGTGTTATGTTATTAATAATTATACCAAAGCCAAAAATGAATTTAGAAATTGAAAATGAGTTTAAATAACTTAAATTCAAACATATTTGAATATGGGTATTTCATATAATTTATTTAGGCAAAATTAAAATTAATTAAACCCTAGTTTTAAATTAAACATAAAGTGTCAATTTCACATTTAATCAATATTTCTAGATTATTATTTTTGAAAAGTGTTCAAAACATACCCACAACTGGTTTAACAGCTAGATATTATTTTTACAAATTTTTAGAAATTAATTTGACATCATTTGGATATTTAAATCAAAAGATATGAATTAAACAAATAAAACAGAAAAAGAACTATTGGATGACGTCATCACTGACGTCATCGTCTCTAACCTCCGTCCGGGAAAATCTCCCGAAATCTTCTTCTCCGATTCGATCCCAAATTCGAGCGATTCGTGCGGGATTGGTTGCCGAAGATACGTCCATATAAAAGCCCACGTCCCCGCCGTCCTTTCCCCCTCAAACCCTAATTAAATCGCGCCCCCAGGCCGCCGGAGAAGCTCGCCGGAGTCCGCACCACCCGCCGCCGTGTTTCTTCGATCTCCGGCGAGTGGAGACCTTTTCCGGAGCCCGTGAGCCCTCCTAACTCTCCCTCGCGTCCGTACGCATCCCCTGACCACTTCCCTCGTCTCCCTTCGCAGCCAAACGGAGCGTCTCGTGCTCGACCCGAGGTCGCCGGAGCGCCCGTGGCTCCGCCTACGTGTCCTCGCTGCTCCAGGAAGAACGGGAAGACGTCGCCGCCTCCATCGCCCTCCCCGCGACGCGCCGCGCCCGGGGCAGCCCTCCGTTCATCCGGGGAGGAGCTACAACCCCGGCGCCGTCCTCTCCCGAGAGCACTGCCGCCACCTCCTCCAACTCCGGCGAGATTGCGCCGCCACCTCCTGGACACCCACGGTGAGCCGTTGGATCTGCTTTTAGCGGTCAAGATTAGAACCTGAGATGAAACAATACGATCTGATCTGGACCGTCAGATCTAGATCTGACGGCCCAGATCTGTAACTTATCCACGTCAGCGCCGCATGGCAGCCACGTCACTGCCCAGTCAGCTGCCACGTGGAAAAAAAATTCCTTAATTAAATTTAATTGGCAGTTTTGCAGAAACTCCCCTGTCACTTAGATCTCTTACAACTTTTTAACCACAACTCCAAATTTAATAAATTTTATATATTTGGAAAGCTCTCGACATGTAGAATATTTCGGATCTGACAAAATTCAAATTTGACTTAGTATAAAATATTCAAATTTCAAATGGTGAATTTGAGTATATTTGTAATAACTTTAAATCTATAAACCCAAAAATTGCAAATAAATATGTTTTAGAAACTTTAGAATAATTGTAAATTAATGCCACTGCGATAAAATAATTTGGAGTAAATTTTGAATGATTTCATAGTTGTGAGTTTAATTTGAATAGTTTGACTAATTTTGAAATAACTTTTAATAGAATTTTTTTTTTGATTTAATCCAAATGCATTAAATATAATTAAACCACCTCTGGCTAATAACACCATCTATAAAGGAAATTGAGTTATAAAATATAAATCACATAAAACTTTAATCTATATGCTTCCTTTTATTGTGTTTTGCAAAATTGGAAACTAATTAAATTGCAATCATAATTTTATGCATATTTTATAAACTTCACAAAAATTAGTGTTATGGCTTGTGATTTAAAATTGCATTTCATGCATAGCATATTTTATAGTTATATTTTCATAAGGAAAACTCCTCCCCATTTTCTCTAAGTTAGGATCATTCTCAAACTTGTATTTTGGAAAAAGTGCTATACACTTAGACACTTAGTAAAATTCAACATGGAGCTGGAAGACCAAGGAAGGACTTAGCCAAACAAGACTTCAGAAGTATCTTCAAGGAGAAGAAACACTTAGAAGAAAATCAAGAAGAAGTCATGAAGACCAACTAGAAATATTTTCCAAGTCTTCTCTCTCTCTCTCTCTCTCTTTCTTTTCTCTGAAACTTCATGAAGGACTTAGAAGAAACCAGACCCTGGAAGCATCCTCAAAATGTCAAGCACTTAGAAGAAAAGTGAGAAGAAATTCAAGAAGGCCAACCCCTTTTATTCTCTAAGTCTCTCTCTCTGTCTTTTCTTCTCTTCTGAGACTTCATGAAGACTAAGTAAATCCAAGACCAGCCTCGAGGATACAAGAATCACCAAGTCTGAAGATTCATCAAGATTACCCAGAACTCAATCAAGACGTCATCCAGAAGAAAGTTACAAGTCTGGAGATAAAGCTGGAGGACAACTACATTTTTCTTTCTATCTTTCCCTCTTTCCTAATCTTGTCTTTTAGACTTAAACAAAATTTGATCATGATGTTATCATCTTGATGTTGTTGGATCCTAGCAGCATAGTGGGATGAAGCGGCCTGGAAACAAACCTTACATGTCCACGTACATGAGACCTGTTCCACAATTTAAGTGGCTGGCCGGGTGTCTGTCTCTCTCACTATAGTGAATGTCCAATTTACAAAGAGTTGATAATAATTGTTGATCATCTGGAACAAATGACTTAGTATTTTTCTCTAAGTATTTTACACATCAAGACTAAGCCATTAGAGTGCTTATTCAAGATGATATAAAACAAAATATTGTATTCAACTTATGACCTGAGCCCTTAGTCCTTTTTGGACCAACCTATTGCCTTGCATTAACTTAAAAGATTTTCCATGGCATGGCTTGCATCTCTAGTCCTTAGAAATAACTTGCATATCATGCATGTCATGTTTTCCTTAGAAGTTTAAGAAACTTGTTTGTAAGTGTTGTGTTGTTTTATGATTGTTGTATTGTTGTTGTTTGTATTGTTTAGACTGAACGGAGAGTCCCGAGTATCGTTGAAAAGAGTTGTGAACAACGACAACATTCAAAGGCAAGTGGCACACCTCATAAACTTCCTATTTTTATATGCATTACTTAGTGTATTTTTATATGCATGTTTTGCTATGCTAAACCTGTGTAGAATCCCTTATTCCTGTGTCTAGGTTCCTATATCATACTTAGCAGAAATATTGATGCTATGCAATTGATGAGAGGTTTTTACAAAATGTTAAGTGACTACTTAGGACTGTGCTCATGGCTGTCTTCGCCTAGGATGAATTTCTATTCTACTTAGGGCTGTGAGCATGGTGATTTTTACCTGAGAGTGCACATCCACTAAGTTAATGAAACACCTGGGTGGTAATTGGTCGGATGGTTTATGTTGAGTGGCTACTCAGGTCCATTTCTATGGTTCCTAGAGTATGTACACTTGAGAATGGCCACCCAGGAACAAAGGAATCTGAAGAACTCCGAGTGACGATTGCTTCCAGTGCAGCCATTGCCATATGGGCTCTGGCTTGATCAATTATGTTGCGTGGACTCTCTCCGGCTTGACAAGCAGATGTAGGGGGATGTTAGGTGGAACGGGTCAAGCCAGGTGGGAGGGAAAATGATTCTGAAAGATCTCGTCTCATTCTCTCCTTTCCTTATCACAAATGGTGTGTAAAGGATACCTTGGGTTGAATGGGTACAATGGTGAACGTGCACAACCTCTGCAGAGTGTAAAACTAAGTACTTAGCCGTGTCCCTGGTACGGACAATTTGAGCAGCTGATCACGGACGTCAACGGAGGATTCCACCATTCCAACTTCAGAAATAAAACTTGATGGGTGAACAAGGGAAGATGATATTTATGGTTTTCATGCCATACTCGTCGATTTCAAGAAAAGTGTTTTCAAAAGAATAGGAAAAATTGGCTTTATGCAAATTAGCCTTGAGCTCCACCAGCCAAATATTCATATAGGCTTTAGAGTTATTCCATAAGTGTCCACCATAGTGTCACTTGCCAGACTCCATTTTTAATGGAATCTGACCCACGTTGTTGCAATATTTTTCTTATTGCAGATGTGATCAGATGACGAGTGAGGTTTCGTTAAAGGTTTCGAGTCTACAACCAACATGTTTTCGCCTGTGGCAGCGAAAGTTATAGAGGCTCACTGCTATTGTATTTTCCGCTGTGTACTTTTCAAAGCTAGCTTTATGCTATGCAATTTGTAAAGAATATTTTGTAATTCTGGATCATCGATGTAATAAAATTGACGCTTTGTTGTGATATTACATCGTAACTCTGTGTGCAAATGAATCGATCCAGAGATTTGCACTATACACAGGTATCTGCCTTATTTAAAGTGCAGGTACGCTACACAGCTGTTGCATAGTTTCGCTGTTGTCGGGATCACGACGTGGAGGCATCTGTGGGTTTTTTGCATGGATGAGTAAAAGATAGATAGATCTATAAGGAGTAACCTTTCCCATGCACAAAACAAACCAGTCAAGCACACCATCAATCAACACACCACTCATAAAACAATCAGCAAATAGTTCAAAACCTTTGGTTTTAGGAAAACGATATAAAAGTTTGGAAAACAACTCGCGAGGTTCCGTGGACACAAGGGATGGTACTGCCTTACCACAAGTTGGTAGGTCAATACAATATCAAGACATTGTGGTGTATGATAAATGGTAGTCTCACTAACTAACTACTCGACCATATCCTCTTCCTCCTCTTCAATTTCATGTATCTCGATTCCTTCATTGGCAAGTACATCCTTGAGTTCCTTTACTTCTTTCTCCAGGGCAAGATTCTTTTCTTGCAGCTCTCTCTTCTCAGTACGAAGCCTTTTTATCAAGTCACTATCAGCATCAAACTCGACCTCATTGCTCTCGAGCTCTGCCTTTTGTTCCCTGATGATCTTGTTCTTCTCTTGAACTCTTTTCTCTTGTCTCCTGTACTTCTCCTCTTGTGCAGCGAATCTCTCTTCATGTGCCTTAGTTACTTCCTCCTGAACCTTCACCTTCTCTTCGTTCTCCTTAAGTAAGGCACATAACTCATCGTTCTTCAGGAGCTCGGTGCGTCGATCTTCATATAGTTCGGTGACAAGGATTTCCAGCTCCTGGAAATAAAGGCTAAGGGGTTTTGCCTTGCCTCTTTCTCCGACATCATACAGGTAAGGTTCTCCATCTTCGTTTCTTCTTCCAAAGAAAATGGAGTAGTGGCCCCTCAACTCTAGGCTGTAGCGTCCACAGAGGGGCCCAATCAAATCTTGCATGACTAGATTGAGCCCTTTGTCTTTGGAGTCATTAACCATTTTGATCTCCAGTGGGGACTCCTCTCCACGTCCTGGTTGTGTTGCTTCTAATCCCCAGCAACCCTCTTTGTTAAACTTCTTCAGAATGAAGCCTTTTATTTGGGGTAGTGGTAACCCTATCTTCTTGCCGATGTCGAGGAGGTAACATCCAAAACGGGTGTTCTCGAGGTCCTCCGCAGTGGTGAAGTGAAAGCTCGTCATCCTTTAGGTAGGAAGAAAGGGAATTAGAACAAGAATTGCATAAGATAAGGAAGTACTAGTTATGGAGTGTATTATTACTTTTAAGGGGAAAACTTTAGGGGGAAATCCTAAGGTGATCAACAGATATTAACAACTCTTCGTAAATTGGATTTTTCACTATAGAGAGAGACAGACACCCGGCCAGCCACTTATATTGTGGAACAGGTCTCATGTACGCGGACATGTAAAGTTTGTCCCGGGCCGCTTCATCCCACCATGCCGTTAGAATCCAACATACTTCAAAGATGGTAACATTATGACCAAAAAGGGCTTAACCAATCCTAGGGGCTCGAACCTACAGGCAACACTTTGCTCTGATACCATTTTGGTGCACCCCAACTTTTATTAAAGTTGGAACACCTGTGTTATGTGCTAGTCCCTGGATCACTGCCAGCACCACAGTACAAAATATAAAGTATCATTGCATAAGTATTAAATTACTACAACGAGATCCAAAAATAATAGCCAAAATGGCTTTATTACAAATTGCATAGCCATGAAGGCTAGCTAAAGTTCAGAGTTCACAGCGAAAGCAAAAATAACATTGAGCCTCATCTTCAAGCATGCGCCACAGGCAGTCATGTTGGGTGTAGACTCGAGCCAATCATTCAGCATCAGAATTTCCTGCACATTGGAATATGCAGCCCCCGAAGGGGGTCAATACAATGATGTATTGGCAAGTGACTATGGTGGATAAATACACTAGCAAGTCTAACATCTATATGCATATTTGGCTTGGTGGGGTTAAAGGCTATTTGCAGAAAGCAAGTTTTCTCCTATCATTTTGTAAAACACTTTTATTTCTCGAAGACTTGGCACCGTGGGAGAAAGCCCAAGTGCACCAACAATTCTTTCCTTAGTCAAATTTTACTTTATGAAAACAGTGTTGAGATTCTTCTGCCCATCCTTGTCCAGTTGCTCGAAGTAGTCCATGTCCGAGGACACGGCTGAGAACTCAGATTGTCGACTCTGCAGAGGTTGTGCACTTTCACCTTTAGACTAAATTTGTCCGAGAAATCCTATACACACGGAGTGTATCATGGAAAGGAGAGAATTGAGACAAGAACTTTCAGAAGAAGAATGCAACCATACTAGCGAGACCCGTTCCACCTATCAACTCTACATCTGCTTGTCAAGCCGACAGGTTGCACTCCCACAACTTAATCATTCTAGACAGAGCCCATTGTCAAAAGGTTGCACGGGAAGCTTCTAAACTTGGAGGGACTTGGTAATCTCTTTGTTCCTGGGTGGCCGTCCACAAGTGTACTTCTGGGTAACAACCACCATACTCATGGCCCTAAGTAGAATAGACATTCATCCTAGGCGATGACAACCACAAGCATAGTCCCAAAAGCCACTCAACATAAACCATAACAACCAATTTCCACCCAGATGTGCATTTTAGATTTTAACACTTAGGAACATTTCCATAACATAGCAACATTTTTAAAGCATGGATAAGCAACTAATAAAATCTTTTCATGGCTGCTTAGGGTAAAAGGGTAGCTACATACTACTAGGATTTTTGTAAAGTACCAACTAACTTAGCATTATAAAATAAATCAAAATCCCTATCATGCATACTACTCAAAAACATACTACTTATGCATATAGAAAATATGGGATATTGTATGTATGTCACTTGCCTTGGTAACAGGAGGAACAAGCACAGCAAGAATAACAATCACAAGCAAGTCCTTCCTCTTCTTCACAATCTAGCACAAACAATGAATAACATAAATACCAACACCATATCATCATAACACTAAACAAAATTTATGTATGCATGAATGATATGTTATGATGAGTAGAAACACTTATTAATAATTCTTATTTTCTGTCATTAATAAATGAAGTTTAATGTTTAGGTATTTCTTATTTTATTTATTAGTTCAATGATTTGAATTAATATAGTAAAACTTTGATTTCTATAGTTATCACTTTTATTGTTTTTATGAAATCTTCAATTTGGATATTTATTAATATTGCTGGACAGAGGGAAATTATACAATCTTAAAACAATTACATTTATTTCTAAATAATTTTTATCATTTAAGTTATTATTTTAATGGCCGAAATACTCCTCTGATAATTATTCAGGTTACAACTTGTCAATGGAAAAAACAAATGATGTAGAATTAAACTACATGAGCAGAGCTTTCCAATGACATAAAGTTTACTAAATTTGGACTTACAGATCAAAAGTTATGAATTTTGCAAGTTTGATCTATTTTCTGTTTTATTTATATAATTTCCTGCGAAAAAGAAATAAACTGGGCTACGTGGCGCAATCCTATTGGTCGATACCGCTTCGGCGCGGATCGGCTGCGAGAGCCGTCCGATCTAAATTAAAATGGACGCTCGAGATCTAATCGATCTAGATCCATTGGATCTAGATCTAACGGTCCACGATTCGTTGACAAAAACGGGCGGCACGGTCACCGGAGACGCGCGGTGCGCGGCGGAGCCATGGCCGGCATTCGCGCCCGAGGCATGCTATGATGCTAAGAGGAAAACAGAGCTCACCAGGAGATGCGCGACGTCGTGGGGCGGGCGATGGCGCAGTGATGATGACCGGAGCGTCCTCGTCTTCCCGGAGGAGCTCGCCGGAGTTGCGCACGGCGTCGGTTTCTCTCAGTCGCGGACGGAGGCGAGGTTTCACTACAAAAGCACACGCTCCAATACGTCAACTAGATGCGCACGGCTCACAGGGAGCGAGGGGAGGTGGAATGGAGGTCCGAGGTGGCCGGAGTTGCTCGGGCGGTGGAGTTCTTACCGACGGCGACGACGGAAGAACGCGAGCTCGTGCGGGCAGCCTATGGGCTCTCGGGAGGTGAGGTTTGGGGCAATCGGACGAGAGCGAGGAGGGCTATTAGTAGGGGGAGGAGGCGAGGTAAGGGGAGCAGTAATTCGCTCGTAATCGTGCGAATCAAATCTGCCGTTTCCTGTCGAGGTCGTGGCGTGATTTGGGGAAGAACGTTGGCGCGGGGGTGAGGATAGGTGGGTATCACCTGTCAGCGTCTGCTGGCGGGCGCGCGGGGCGCTGGTCCGCTGGCGGGCTGCTCGGCTACGCGCGCGCGGTGGATAGTTACGGGCCACGGCCCACTTGTTCCGAAATTCAATGATTTTTATTTAAATCCTTTTCTGTTTTTAAATACTGATTTCAAATATGATTTTTAAACTTATTCAAAACATTTCAGAAAAATTCATAAAAATATGTTTTGGAAAGGGTATTAAAAATGGAACCTTTTAACATTATTCTTGCCCATATATATTTTGGTAAAAATTTATTTATTAAAGGAGTTTTAAATAAACACTTTATGGAAATTGTGGATTATTTATATTTAAAATTTGAAGTTTTATTTAATATTTTTGGTGATGTATTCTTATGCTCATGATGCATGATGCTTTATTGCAAGTTTTAAATTTTTGCAAAATTTGGGATGTTACAGACTAACCCCCTTAAGAGGAAGCTCGCCCTCGAGCTTCGGGAGGATCAGCAAATAGGTGTGGATGGTCTTCTCGGAGGTCGTCCTCTCGTTCCCAGGTGGCTTCTTCCTCAGTGTGATGGTTCCATTGGACTTTACAGAATTTGATGGTTTTGGTATGGGTGACTCTTTCTGCGGTCTGCAATATTTTGATGGGTTTCTCCTCGTAGGTCAAGTCACTTTCCAATTGTACTTCTTCGAGGGGTACAGTATCCTTTAAAGGAACTCCCATCATCTCGGGGTGACATTTCTTCAGTTGACTGACATGGAACACATCATGAACCGCAGATAGAGTTTCTGGTAGTTCTAACTCATATGCCACCTCACCCTTACGAGACAAAATTTTAAAAGGTCCAATGAACCGAGGTGCTAATTTTCCTTTGATTCCAAACCTCTTCACACCCCTGAGTGGCGACACTCTAAGATAGGTTCTATCACCCACCTCGTAGGCGACTTCCCTACGTTTAGAGTCCGCATAGCTTTTCTGGCGGGACTGTGCTTCCTTCAACCTATCTTTAATTAATCTGACTTTCTCTTCAGCCTCTTGGATTATATCAGGTCCAAAGAAACTTCGTTCTCCTACACCACTCCACAACAATGGGGTTGTGCATTTCTTCCCATATAAAGCCTCAAATGGTGCCATCTCGATGCTAGCTTGATAACTGTTATTATAAGAGAACTCGGCATAGGGTAGGTTGTCATCCCAACTTGACCCATAATCGAGCGCGCACGCTCTTAACATATCTTCTAGAATCTGGTTTACTCTTTCGGTCTGACCATCCGTTTGCGGATGAAATGCTGTACTGAACTCCAATCTAGTTCCCAGTGACTCATGCAACTGCTTCCAAAAATGGGAAGTGAACTGGGTCCCCCTATCGGACACGATACTCTTGGGGACGCCGTGTAAGCACACAATCCTCTTCATGTAAATATCAGCTAGCTTTGCGCTGGTATAGGTGGTCTTCACGGGTATAAAGTGAGCTATTTTGGTTAAGCGACAAACAATAACCCAAATAGAATCATACCCTGATCTGGTCCTTGGTAACCCGGTGATGAAATCCATCCCAATAGAATCCCACTTCCAGTCCGGTACCTTCAAAGGTTGCAAAAGTCCTGCTGGTTTCTGATGCTCAGCCTTTACTCGACTGCATACATCGCATTTTGCTATATATTCTGCTATTTCTCTTTTCAGATTTTTCCACCAAAATCTCTCCTTCACATCCATATACATTTTGGTATTTCCTGGATGAATGGAGTAAGGTGTTTCATGGGCTTCTTGCAGAATTAACTTCCTAAGATCAGGATCATTTGCCACACATACACGTTTTTCAAACCACAGGGTTCCTTGCTCATCTTCATGAAATCCTTTGGCTTTTCCTGCTCTTCAATTAGCTTTGATTTCTTCAATATCCTTGTCTCCCTTCTGATCTCCTTTTATATTGTCCATCAAATTTGGTTGTACTACCAACGAAGCTACAAAACCTTCTGGTACCACTTCTAATCGGAGGTCCTTGAATGCCTTGCATAAATCCTCAGGTATTTCTCCTGCCGTGAGGCCATTCAAGTAAGCCTTACGACCCAGGGCATCAGCTACTACATTAGCCTTTCCAGGATGATATTGAAGACTTAGGTCATAATCCTTGATAAGTTCTAACCATCTTCTCTACCTCATGTTCAATTGTTTTTGTGTGAAAATATACTTCAAACTTTTGTGGTCAGTGAACACTTCACATCTTTTACCCATTAGGTAGGGTCTCCAAGTTTTTAGGGCATGTACTACTGAGGCTAACTCGAGATCATGAGTGGGGTAATTCGTTTCATGCTTCTTGAGTTGTCTAGAGGCATAGGACGCCACTCTGCCTTCTTGCATCAGCACACTTCCCAGGCCTTGGCATGAAGCATCACAGTAAACTTGGAATTCTTTCTCTAAATCGGGTAAACACAGAACTGGGGCTGAAACTAGTCGTTTCTTTAATTCCTGAAAACTGGCTTCGCACGCGTCAGTCCATTCAAATTTCTTCTCCTTCTTTAATAATTCTGTCAGTGCCTTGGCGATTTTGGAAAAGTTTTCTATAAACCTTCGGTAGTATCCTGCTAGACCAAGAAAACTTCGTAATTCTCCAACATTCTTTGGTGGTTCCCAATTGGTTACAGCTGAGACCTTTTCAGGATCCACTGCTATACCCTCCTTGGATACTATGTGTCCTAGAAATGCGACTTGTTCCAACCAAAATTCACACTTGCTGAATTTGGCATATAACTTATGTTCACGTAGTCTCTGTAATACTAGGCGTAAATGCTCTTCATGATCTTTGTGACTCTCGGAGTAGATCAGAATGTCATCTATGAACACTACCACGAACTTGTCCAGAAAATCCATGAACACTTTATTCATCATATTCATGAAATAAGCTGGAGCATTGGTTAATCTAAATGGCATTACTGTATACTCATAAGAGCCATATCTTGTAACAAACGCTGTTTTTGGTATATCCATCTCTCTAACTTTCATTTGGAGATATCCTGATCGAAGATCGATCTTGGAAAACACACATGCACCTTTCAATTGATCAAATAATTCATTTATCTTGGGTAACGGATACTTGTTCTTGATGGTGTGTTCATTTATATCTCTGTAGTCCGTGACTAATCTCTGGGTTTGATCCTTCTTTTTGACAAAAAGAACTGGCGCTCCCCAGGGCGAAGAACTCGGACGGATAAATCCTTTCAAAAGGTGTTCCTCCAGTTGCTTCTTGAGTTCTTTTAGTTCATCGACGACCATTGGGTAAGGTCTCTTGGCTATTGGTCTGGTACCCGGTTTTAGTTCAATGAGAAATTCCACATCTCTATCAGGTGGCATTCCCGGTAATTCTTCTGGGAATACATCTGGGTACTCTTGGACAATCAGCACATCACCAAGGCTAACCCCCTTAAGAGAATTTAGCCTAACTAAAGTTGATCTGAATTTAATCTTTTGTTTTTCTGGTGTGGTGAGGGTGATAGCTCTGTTTGCACAGTCTATGATTCCTTCAAAACGGGTCATCCAATCCATTCCGATAATAACATCCAAACCTTGGGTTTCTAGGATGACTAAGTCTGCTGGAAAAAGATATTTTCCAATCCTTAATTCTAACTGCCTACAGCCTGAATTTACTATCATCTCACCCCCAGGTGAACTCACTCTAATAAGTTTTCCTAAGCTTTCCTCGGCTAGCCCATGTTTGTTTACAAAAGCTCTTGATATGAATGAATGCGATGCTCCAGTATCAAATAAGACCAATGCTGGAAAAGAATTGAGCAGGAACTTACCAATCACAGCATCAGGTTCATCATGAACTTCTTCCACGTTGAGGTTATTTACTTGTCCCTTCTGGAAAGGATTGGGCTTGGAATTTTCATCGGCCTTTCTCTCTGGGCAATCAGTAGCATAGTGTCCCGTCTTCTTGCACTTGAAGCAAGTCACATTAGACAGGTCCTTCTTCCCTTCAGTGTTAGGACGAGGATTTCCATTTCCATGATTATGGCCATGGTGATGGTTTCCCTTGAACCCACCATTATTTCCTTTATACCCTCCATTGTGGTTATGGCCATGATACTTTTGGCCACTACCATTGTGGCAGTAGTTCCAGGGTTTATGGCCACTGACTTCTGAGGTGTGTGGTTTCTTGTGAGCCACTTCAGTGTTACCCTTACTTGCACCAAACTTCCTCTTCCTATTCTCTTCTTTTCTGATGTTATTGTCCAGGGTGATTGCCTGATCTAGCAGAATCTGATAGTTAGGAGCATATGCCACAGACAGAGGTATCTTTAGTTCTCCCCGAAGTCCATTTAGGAATTTGTCCTTCCTTTTTGCATCAGTGTCGATGTCTTCTGGTGCGTACCTTGATAGCGTACAGAAGTCATCTATATATTCCTTCAGAGTTCTACCTCCCTGTCTCAAGCTACGAAACTCCTCCTTCTTCAGGTTCATTACGCCAGAGGAGATGTGAGCATTGCGGAAACCATCCTTGAACGCATCCCAAGTCATGCCATCCAAGGGATGGGTCACTTGATAGGTTTCCCACCACATGGTAGCAGGTCCTTCCAATAGGTGAGCAGTGAACCTCACCTTTTCTGCCTCAGAACACTCACAGGTTACTAAGTCCTTGTTGACGGAACGGAGCCAGTCATCCGCCACTATGGGTTCAGTAGCAGAGGAGAACTTATTAGGTCTAAGCCTGGGAAATCTTGCAAGTCTGTCCACCAGAGGTGGGGGTGGTGGTGGATGGTTGTTATTGTTGTTGTTGTTGTTGTTGTTGGTTGCTGCAATGAACTGGGTCATCATGGTCATCAGTTGGGCTTGAGCTGCCATCAGCTGTTGCATAGTTTCGCTGTTGTCGGGATCACGACGTGGAGGCATCTGTGTGGTTTCTGCATGGATGAGTAAAAGATAGATAGATCTATAAGGAGTAACCTTTCCCATGCACAAAACAAACCAGTCAAGCACACCATCAATCAACACACCACTCATAAAACAATCAGCAAACAGTTCAAAACCTTTGGTTTTAGGAAAACGATATAAAAGTTTGGAAAACAACTCGCGAGGTTCCGTGGACACAAGGGATGGTACTGCCTTACCACAAGTTGGTAGGTCAATACAATATCAAGACATTGTGGTGTATGATAAATGGTAGTCTCACTAACTAACTACTCGACCATATCCTCTTCCTCCTCTTCAATTTCCTGTATCTCGATTCCTTCATTGGCAAGTACATCCTTGAGTTCCTTTACTTCTTTCTCCAGGGCAAGATTCTTTTCTTGCAGCTCTCTCTTCTCAGTACGAAGCCTTTTTATCAAGTCACTATCAGCATCAAACTCGACTTCATTGCTCTCCAGCTCTGCCTTTTGTTCCCTGATGATCTTGTTCTTCTCTTGAACTCTTTTCTCTTGTCTCCTGTACTTCTCCTCTTGTGCAGAGAATCTCTCTTCATGTGCCTTAGTTACTTCCTCCTGAACCTTCACCTTCTCTTCGTTCTCCTTAAGTAAGGCACATAACTCATCGTTCTTCAGGAGCTCGGTGCGTCGATCTTCATATAGTTCGGTGACAAGGATTTCCAGCTCCTGGAAATAAAGGCTAAGGGGTTTTGCCTTGCCTCTTTCTCCGACATCATACAGGTAAGGTTCTCCATCTTCGTTTCTTCTTCCAAAGAAAATGGAGTAGTGGCCCCTCAACTCTAGGCTGTAGCGTCCACAGAGGGGCCCAATCAAATCTTGCATGACTAGATTGAGCCCTTTGTCTTTGGAGTCATTAACCATTTTGATCTCCAGTGGGGACTCCTCTCCACGTCCTGGTTGTGTTGCTTTTAATCCCCAGCAACCCTCTTTGTTAAACTTCTTCAGAATGAAGCCTTTTATTTGGGGTAGTGGTAACCCTATCTTCTCGCCGATGTCGAGGAGGTAACATCCAAAACGGGTGTTCTCGAGGTCCTCCGCAGTGGTGAAATGAAAGCTCGTCATCCTTTAGGTAGGAAGAAAGGAAATTAGAACAAGAATTGCATAAGATAAGGAAGTACTAGTTATGGAGTGTATTATTACTTTTAAGGGGAAAACTTTAGGGGAAAATCCTAAGGTGATCAACAGATATTAACAACTCTTCGTAAATTGGATTTTTCACTATAGTGAGAGAGACAGACACCCGTCCAGCCACTTATATTGTGGAACAGGTCTCATGTACGCGGACATGTAAAGTTTGTCCCGGGCCGCTTCATCCCACCATGCCGTTAGAATCCAACATACTTCAAAGATGGTAACATTATGACCAAAAAGGGCTTAACCAATCCTAGGGGCTCGAACCTACAGGCAACACTTTGCTCTGATACCATTTTGGTGCACCCCAACTTTTATTAAAGTTGGAACACCTGTGTTATGTGCTAGTCCCTGGATCACTGCCAGCACCACAGTACAAAATATAAAGTATCATTGCATAAGTATTAAATTACTACAACGAGATCCAAAAATAATAGCCAAAATGGCTTTATTACAAATTGCATAGCCATGAAGGCTAGCTAAAGTTCAGAGTTCACAGCGAAAGCAAAAATAACATTGAGCCTCATCTTCAAGCATGCGCCACAGGCAGTCATGTTGGGTGTAGACTCGAGCCAATCATTCAGCATCAGAATTTCCTGCACATTGGAATATGCAGCCCCCGAAGGGGGTCAATACAATGATGTATTGGCAAGTGACTATGGTGGATAAATACACTGGCAAGTCTAACATCTATATGCATATTTGGCTTGGTGGGGTTAAAGGCTATTTGCAGAAAGCAAGTTTTCTCCTATCATTTTGTAAAACACTTTTATTTCTCGAAGACTTTGCACCGTGGGAGAAAGCCCAAGTGCACCAACAATGCTTTCCTTAGTCAAATTTTACTTTATGAAAACAGTGTTGAGATTCTTCTGCCCATCCTTGTCCAGTTGCTCGAAGTAGTCCATGTCCGAGGACACGGCTGAGAACTCAGATTGTCGACTCTGCAGAGGTTGTGCACTTTCACCTTTAGACTAAATTTGTCCGAGAAATCCTATACACACGGAGTGTATCATGGAAAGGAGAGAATTGAGACAAGAACTTTCAGAAGAAGAATGCAACCATACTAGCGAGACCCGTTCCACCTATCAACTCTACATCTGCTTGTCAAGCCGACAGGTTGCACTCCCACAACTTAATCATTCTAGACAGAGCCCATTGTCAAAAGGTTGCACGGGAAGCTTCTAAATTTGGAGGGACTTGGTAATCTCTTTGTTCCTGGGTAGCCGTCCACAAGTGTACTTCTGGGTAACAACCACCATACTCATGGCCCTAAGTAGAATAGACATTCATCCTAGGCGATGACAACCACAAGCATAGTCCCAAAAGCCACTCAACATAAACCATAACAACCAATTTCCACCCAGATGTGCATTTTAGATTTTAACACTTAGGAACATTTCCATAACATAGCAACATTTTTATAGCATGGCTAAGCAACTAATAAAATCTTTTCATGGCTGCTTAGGGGAAAAGGGTAGCTACATACTACTAGGATTTTTGTAAAATACCAACTAACTTAGCATTATAAAATAAATCAAAATCCCTATCATGCACACTACTCAAAAACATACTACTTATGCATATAGAAAATATGGGATATTGTATGTATGTCACTTGCCTTGGTAACAGGAGGAACAAGCACAGCAAGAATAACAATCACAAGCAAGTCCTTCCTCTTCTTCACAATCTAGCACAAACAATGAATAACATAAATACCAACACCATATCATCATAACACTAAACAAAATTTATGTATGCATGAATGATATGTTATGATGAGTAGACACACTTATTAATAATTCTTATTTTCTGTCATTAATAAATGAAGTTTAATGTTTAGGTATTTCTTATTTTATTTATTAGTTCAATGATTTGAATTAATATAGTAAAACTTTGATTTCTATAGTTATCACTTTTATTGTTTTTATGACATCTTCAATTTGGACATTTATTAATATTGCTGGACAGAGGGAAATTATACAATCTTAAAACAATTACATTTATTTCTAAATAATTTTTATCATTTAAGTTATTATTTTAATGGCCGAAATACTCCTCTGATAATTATTCAGGTTACAATTTGTTAATGGAAAAAACAAATGATGTAGAATTAAACTACATGAGCAGAGCTTTCCATTGACATAAAGTTTACTAAATTTGGACTTACAGATCAAAAGTTATGAATTTTGCAAGTTTGATCTATTTTCTGTTTTATTTATATAATTTCCTGCGAAAAAGAAATAAACTGGGCTACGTGGCGCAATCCTATTGGTCGATACCGCTTCGGCGCGGATCGGCTGCGAGAGCCGTCCGATCCAAATTAAAATGGACGCGCGAGATCTAATCGATCTAGATCCATTGGATCTAGATCTAACGGTCCACGATTCGTTGACCAAAAACGGGCGGCGCGGTCACTGGAGACGCGCGGTGCGCGGCGGAGCCATGGCCGGCGTTCGCGCCCGAGGCGTGCTACGATGCTAAGAGGAAAATGGAGCTCATCAGGAGATGCGCGACGTCGTGGGGCGGGCGATGGCGCAGTGATGATGACCGGAGCGTCCTCGTCTTCCCGGAGGAGCTCGCCGGAGTTGCGCACGGCGTCGGTTTCTCTCGGTCGCGGACGGAGGCGAGGTTTCGCTGCAAAATCACACGCTCCAATACGTCAACTAGATGCGCACGGCTCACAGGGAGCGAGGGGAGGTGGAATGGAGGTCCGAGGTGGCCGGAGTTGCTCGGGCGGTGGAGTTCTTACCGACGGCGACGGCGGAAGAACGCGAGCTCGTGCGGGCAGCCTATGGGCTCTCGGGAGGTGAGGTTTGGGGCAATCGGACGAGAGCGAGGAGGGCTATTAGTAGGAGGAGGAGGCGAGGTAAGGGGAGCAGTAATTCGCTCGTAATCGTGCGAATCAAATCTGCCGTTTCCTGTCGAGGTCGTGGCGTGATTTGGGGAAGAACGTTGGCGCGGGGGTGATGACAGGTGGGTCCCACCTGTCAGCGTCTGCTGGCGGGCGTGCGGGGCGCTGGGCCGATGGCGGGCTGCTCGGCTACGCGCGCGCGGTGGATAGTTACGGGCCACGGCCCACTTGTTCCGAAATTCAATGATTTTTATTTAAATCCTTTTCTGTTTTTAAATACTGATTTCAAATATGATTTTTAAACTTATTCAAAACATTTCAGAAAAATTCATAAAAATATGTTTTGGAAAGGTTATTAAAAATGGAACCTTTTAACATTATTGTTGCCCATATATATTTTGGTAAAATTTTATTTATTAAAGGAGTTTTAAATAAACACTTTATGGAAATTGTGGATTATTTATATTTAAAATTTGAAGTTTTATTTAATATTTTTGGTGATGTATTCTTATGCTCATGATGCATGATGCTTTATTGCAAGTTTTAAATTTTTGCAAAATTTGGGATGTTACAGCTACGATGGAGGTCTCCTCTCTTTTATAGGCGCCTCGGGCCTTCTCCTTCGGCTTGGCCTTCAAGGTGGCTCCCACATGCCAGTGGCAGTGCGGAGCCCGATTCCACCGCGCTTCATCCGTCCATGGACTAGGTCCATTGTTGATAAAGGTGGCACCGTGGCCGATAGGCGGCCGACCGCGCGGTACTATCAGCAGAGCGGGCCGTCTTTGAGGTGGAGCCCGCGATGACGATCTCCGTTGGAGGGTTGCGCCGTCCACCCGCTTTAGTGCTAGAGTAGAAGGTCCTCACAGCTGCGCAGCAGGCGGAGCGGCTTTGTTGACCACTTTATTGTCAGGGACAGCGACGGGGGTGTGTGCGTCACTGCCTGAGCGTGGCAGAGGTCACGCGCGCCTTGTCGTGCTTCCTTGGCTGCTACGTTTCCCTTCAGGCCTGAGGGGAGATTCCTGTTGAACTTCCCTCAGGCGGGTTGGCGCCTCGGGGGGGTCCCCTGAGGCGAGGGGTCCCTTGAGGCCCTCAATTCCTCTTCAGGCCCTCGAGGGGAATCGCCTCTCGAGGGTCTCGCCAAGCGGTGACGCCTGGTCCTTAGTTGTTTCGTCTGATGGGCCCGCGTGCGAGGCCTGGGGGGAATGGGCTCTCCATACCCCGGTTCCCACTGGGCCGACAAAATTAGTTAGAATAAAAAAAACTCATACTTAGGGATCATCTATCATATGTGCAGCACTCTTAGTGAAAATTAGTTGGGTGCCATTTGGAATCATATTTTCTGTACTTCCTTCACAAAATGGTATTTATGAAAATAATTTGAAGAAAATCACCTTGGCATCTTTAAATCAAAGTATATAAAACAAAACAAAAAAATAAACTAGAGGAAAAAATTTGAAAAACCATTCAAAAGAAAAAAGAAACAAGAAAAAAAGACATTTGCTAAAAGAAAACAGAAACAAAAACAAGTCAAAAGAAAAAGAAAGAAAAAAAAAGACCTTTAGTCTCGGTTCTAGCCACGAACCGAGACTAAAGGTCTTTAGTCCCTGTTGGTGTTACCAACCGAGACTAAATGTCGTTCCGCGCCATTATGTGTGATGAAACCATAAAATTTTCGCAAACTTTCCCCAAATCGACGCGTGCACCGGCGAAGCCCTGCTCAACTCCGTCGTCAGGCTGCCGCGCCGTTGCCCTCTCCCCGTGCCTTGCGCTGCTTCGACGCCGACGGCGCACTCCTCAGCCCCGAGGAGGTCGTTGCTGCGCCTTCTCCGCCGTCAAGCTGTCGCGCCGCCGCCCTCTCCCCACGCCTCCTGCTGCTCCAACGCCAGCCGCGCGCGCACTCCTCTTCCCCGACGAGCCCTTCGCTGCGCTCCTCCCTCAAGTTCCTGTGCTGCCCGAGGTCGTGCTGCCCGAGGTCGTGTTGCCCGCCGTCCCTTGTCCATGCCGCTCCTCCTCGTCGTCGATCTTCCCGCAGGTATAAGCAGCTTCGGCTCACTCTCCTGCTAAGTGTTTGTGGTGCCTTTGATTTTCTCTAACATGCCTCTGAATAGACCGAACGTTATTTTGCTCTAACATGCCTCTGAATATACCTTTGATTTTCCTGCTGCCCGAGTCACTGATCTGGTAGTTTATACTATTTTGATACGTAATTGTGTGTGAAAAACTTGACAAAACTGTGAACAATGGAGGTTGACAGTCTAGTACAAACTGGATATCAAGTGTTCTTTTGTTGCTGGGATGATGTTAAGTTCGTCTAGTAATGTTGAGATGATTAATCTTTGGGTATTTTGTATGATCTCCAGAATAATGAGTTTTGTATTTTGTATGCTGAGATGATTAATCTTTTGGCAAAGGTGAGATTGGTCTAGTGGTGCTGATCCATTCGGCTAGTTTTGATGTTATCCTGATGTTGGTATTATTTTCTGATGCCAAGTGGCTTTTTACTTGATCCAGCCCTTGATGTAGTACTGAGTCTTGGTTTATGTTAAGAACAGATGCTAAACCTGATTTGGACAATAATAGGAAGAACAAATTAGCAATGATTTAATTAGTTTGACACATTTTTTTTTATTATATGGACGGTTCTGAATTGTTTAAACAAACAGTGCACTGATTTGTGTTAGAACAAGTGCAATGATGTTTAATACTATATGCACAGATTTTAAACAAGCTGATTTGTGTAAAATTATCTTAGAACGAGTGCATTGTTAGTGTAAAATTCTGTTAGAATTAACAAGCTGATTTGTGCACTGATTTTGTTGTATCTTATGTGTTGAATGTGCATAGATGTTTAATTGCACTTGTTCAAAATACAATTGTTGTATCCAGCCCTCTATGTACATAGATGTATTTGCATATACCTCATTGATTTCTGAATTTGATCTACATGTTACAAGTACTTTAGTATGTTTCATTGGTTTATGAATTTGATCTACATGTTAATAGGTCTATTCCAATTTGCTTGCTTAATTGCTGATTCATTGAAGGAAACGTCGGTCTCATCTTCACCAAGGCTAACCTCAAGGAGCTTCGCCGCTACCCTGCTTCTCTGGTTTCTATGCATTCATGCTATAACTTGTGATATAATTATGAATTTACTGAACATTGTACAGACGGTGAAAATTAATTAGTGGCCTTATGTAAAGTTTATTGGATGTGCATTTTCTGGTAGCTTGGATTATAAGACTGATGTATCAGTTTATTGGATGTGCATTTTCTGAGAGCTTGGATTAATTTGTTCTCCCTGTATATTTTGCACTGATCATGCTTCTAATTTAAATAACTTCCTCTTGCAAAGCTTAGTAAGTGCAATGCCTTCATCTTTTGGACAGAAAATCACTCAACTTTCTGTAGACATGATACTTAAGATATAGGCAACGGATATAACAAGAAATATGGTTAAAAAATATGATTTTGTGTTAGATATGCAAAATTATAAAATATGATCCACATAAATGTAAACTTGATTATAATGCCCGAGCTATGGATTGCAGGTACATTTGAGCTATGGAGCACTTGCGAGACGAGCAGATAGAAGAAGCACAATTTCAACGAGATGAGGAGATGGAAGACCAAATGGAACAACTTATTTTGAACGATGCCCGAGCTGGAGGAGCTGTAGATGATTATGATTTCGAACAATTTTTGAACGACTTTGGTGATGGAATGGAGTCACAAGATGTGGTGATAACAAATTCCGGCGGAGAGGTGTATATGTGTTTATAATAAATATTGCGATATGTTGTTGTTAACTACATGCATTAATTGATTTGTGTTGCATTTATTAATGACTCATTTTTCTTTTAGCCATCCGGATTGAGCAAATCTGCCAAAAAGCAGCCACCATGTGCTCCTCGAGGCAAGGCAAAAAGAATGACGAGCGAGGATCCAAAGTTACCGATTGAGGAAATTGCTGATTCCGGCAAAACGCTTGAACCAAAACAGAACCGCATCAAATTTATAAGTCAAGCTGGAGTTATTGTTAGGGACATGATCCCAATCAACATACGCGAATGGAATAAGCCGTCGGCCGCAGATGTGGAGGACCCATGTTATGTCCACCAAGTTCTTAAGGATTTGGTCTATAACACGCTGTTGTCACATTTCACCCTCCCGCCAGATCTCTCTAAAGTGAAGAAGGACAAACTCAAGAAGTGGACTCTTATTAAGATGGCGGAATAATTCCGGAACTGGAAGAAAAAGTTATGAAATCAATATGAAGAAACAAAAGAAGAGCCAGATTTCACTGGAGCACAAGGGAAGAAGTTAGAATCTGAATGGGCGGCGTTTAAGGCGTATAGGGAATCACCTATGGTTGTGGCCCGATCTTCAATAAATAAGTTGAATGCTAAGCGGAAGGTACACCACCATACATTGGGGACAGGTGGCTACAAGAGCGCCATTCCTAAGTGGTTAGCCTATGAAGAAAAACTGCTTCGATCACGGGTCCGTCCAAAGACACTTGACTGGCCCGAGAGGTCAAAATTCTGGTTGTTCGCGCATGGGGCAGGGTTGGACCCAGTAACCGGAGATATTGTTGGAAAAGGAAAATGGAAGGATCTCGTTGATAAAATCAAAGAGAAGCTTGAAGATGCAATTAATGATGTTTGCAATGGTGTGTTCAAACCCGATAAAGAGGATGACGAGCTGACACGGGCCCTGGGGAATCCTGAACATGTTGGACGAGCTCGAGGCTATCCTGGCGGTGCTACGTTTAAGACTAGGTGGCCGGAATCCGCTCACACTTATAGAAGCCGTAGCAGAGGTAGGAAGAAGGAGGCCGAACGGATATCAGAATTGGAACGTGGCCTCAAGGAGACACGGGCGGAAATAAAAGCATTGAAGGAGAAAAGAACGGAACCTCAGGAGCGGGACCAATTAGATCATGAAGCAGATGCCGCCCCAACTCAGCGTAGAAGCAGCGTTGGTTCCACGCGTCAAGTCGATGGTCCCTACCCAGTGTATGACATCACAAAGCTTACAGGTTGTGAGCTACATATAGCAATGAGAAACATAACTTTGAAGGTGGCGGTGGGGCAAGCTTTAGTAATTCAACCTGGAGAACTCTACCATTGTGGTCAAATACCAGATGGCTACGCTCGTGTCGGGGTGGACGAAATTATGACGGGATTTGAAACCTTGGAACATGAGTTTCCTGGAGGTGACGAGGAGAAGACGTTGGCATACGTCAAGCATGGCTTCGCCCTATGGCCCAAGAAATACATCGTCCTTTCAGAACAAGCAAAGTCCACTCCTCGTTCTAGGAGTCCAGCTCACCAGAAAAGTCCACTCTTCCTCGAGAGGGATCAAAGACAGAGTCCATCTCCACCTCATCAGCAAAGCCCACACCTCCCCGATAGGGACCCCAGCCCGAGTCCATCTCCAGCTCAACAGCAAAGCCAACCGCCCCCCGAGAGGGTCCCCAGCGCGAGGCCATCGTAGTCTGTGCCAGTCTGCCAGAATGATAAGTTGCTCTCGAGTAGGCGCCAGTCTGGTTCTCCTGTTAGGAAGAAACCTAGAGAGCAGATAACATTGCCGCCCACTCCAAAGTTACCTTGGGAGAGAACCTTCGAGGAAAACAATATCGTCTGCAAAGAACATACGGATGCCTGGCTTGCTGGCGTGAAACAGAAAGCGTTAGCGAAACAAATGCCTCCTGCAAAATTTACTGCCGGAATTCCTCAGGAGAAAATTGACCGTTGCATCGATGCCCTATACAACCCCCACCATCGCCGCCAACAGATATGATCACAACATTGGTAAGTCATATGACGAAGAGATGGATGCTCGATCGAAAAAAGGGAAACAAGTTGCCCAACTCGGAGAACAAGACGCACAGTCGGCCCCCCGCTCAAGGTGCTTGATGACAGAGTTCTCAAAAACATCAATGTGCGGGAGCTGGTATATTCGGAAGATGATATCCCCTTCGCGGATGTTGTTCGTACTTATGTTCACGGGGAGAATTTCGTCGACGACGACTTACCCACGAGAATGCGTCAATTTCAAGCCTAGTACAAGAATATTGTAAATGAGACGAATAAAGACGCTCTCATGATGGCAGTTAAGGAAGAGCATTATTTCCAAGAATACTCCATTGTCATTTACTTCGCCGAAATCTTTCAGTTATACAATCTTCGGGCCCTCGACAAAGCTATCTTGAGTTCCTATTCTCTATAGGTGATCTATTCATGTAATTTAATGTTCTAATTAGCTCTATACTCGTTTATTTTCTGTGATAATCCTCTCTATAATATTTTGTGTGCTTTAATACGCAGAATGAAGATGCTCGAATGCAAGAAGCAGAAAATCAACCACATTGGGTTCATTGACCCCTCTATAATGCATGAAGAAAATATAATTGATCCAAGAGTTAACAAGGATACACCGGGGAATTTGCTAATGTTTTTCAAGCGACAAGCTGACAAAAAATATATATTATGGCCTTACAACTTCAAGTGACTGTTACTGCTTATTACACATTCTATTTTTCTCACCCGATGTTAAGTTTAATTGATGAGTTATGTATGACTATTTA
The DNA here is from genome assembly GCA_026929855.1 of Poa annua. Classification (NCBI taxonomy): domain Eukaryota; kingdom Viridiplantae; phylum Streptophyta; class Magnoliopsida; order Poales; family Poaceae; genus Poa; species Poa annua. The sequence goes on from CM049427.1 coordinate 17,613,654, forward strand.
TCGTTATTGACTTGCGGAAAGGAGAAATTGTTGTCCTTGACTCATTAAGAAGATGCCCTAAACAATACAAGACATGTTTCTTTTCTTATCGCATCTTTCGTTCATTTCCTAATATCAAAGAATTTATGACCCATTCATTCATTTTATTGTCATGCAGCGTTTGGAAAATGTTCTTCGCGGAACATCCGAACAGTGGATGGCAAGAGAAGCTGCTATGGCGTACTAACGAAGTAAGTAGTACTATAACTAGGCCCATGCACCATTATCATACTTTATTATTATTTGATTAAATTCTATTCTTCTATAGACTTGCCTTAAACAGCCAATAGGGACTGATCTATGTGGATTCTATGTTTGCGAGTACATGCACACTGTGGTCAACGAGAGTTTGAAGAGCAAAAGAATTATTGAAGTACGTAAAGCTCTAGTCATAACATTATTTTTGTACCATCAATCGTGATGAGTTTTATTCATTTCATATCTCATGTATTCATTGTGATATCATTTTTTTACAGTTGGCAAGAAAGCGCAACGAGTTACCAATAAAGACCCGCTTCAGGGATTTAAGTACCACAATTTTACCCCTGGTGGTGCGGACATGTAATAGTGATCTCTATGTAACAAAGTACTTCTAAGTATCTGGAACCGGGAAACGTGATCTTCATGTACCATGCGTACTTAATTGTATATGTGTTATCAACATATAATCTTCATGTCATTGTATATATGCATGATGCAACTTCATCTAGCTTCGTATAATAATTTAGACGTGTTTTTCGTGCATCGAAGCCATAGCATCCAAAACCCCTACCCCGACGCATCGACGTGGTACCATCATGCATCGAGGTGGTACCATCCGAAACCCCTACCCAGAAAACCGGTCGCAATAAAAAAAAGCAAAACCCTGAAATGAAAAAAAAGCAAAACCCTAGACCCAGTTCGTAACACGAACCGGGACTAAAGGGTTCGCCCCCGCGCGCCCCTGCCCCCTCCACATGCGGAGCTCTAATTGGTGGGGGGGGGGGGGGGTTGCGGTCCCAGTTCGTATTGAACCGAGACCAAAGGGTAGGGAGGGCTCTAGTCCCGGCCAGACAGTCACGATTGCTACACCGGGACTATAGCCCCTCTGGAACCGTGACTTGTGCCCGTTTTTCCACTAGTGAGTCGACCAGAACCTACTTCCTGCCTTTTCGACTGCTCCTCGTAAAATGTTGGAGTCCTGGGACCATGTCTTGTCGACTGCGGAAAAAGAAGAAGCTTCTTCTCTTATGTTTAGAGTTCAAGAGCTGCGTCGGGCCGTTACAAGGATCCAACTAGTTAGCACGTATGTGCACCGCCGAGTTTGGCCCTTGCGACAACGAGTGCACCCCTTGTGGCGATATGAGGGATGTCTTGACACTACTCGTATGAGTCCCAGTGAGCTGTCCAGCTATGGATTTCACGGTTATGTGAAACATATCACTGGAATCTCACCTGTTGACATTACCTCTTTCGACTTCTCTGTGTTCCCTTATGGCCTTGGGACTCCTATTCCCGAGGTATTTTGGTTTTCTGTTTGCTCTGCTCTTTTTGGTCGCTAGCATGTTCTTCCCTATGTGCTTGACTGACTTGTTTTGTGTAATGTTGTGCTCAGGGATCACCAGTCATGACCTCTCTGCCGCCTCTACCTGAACATGGTTCAACTGTAGAAAAGGTTCACTCCGCTGAAGCTGGTGGAGTTGGAAACTGCTGTCTTGGTGATGGCGTGGTTGCCTCTGAGGCGACTGCAGCCGGGGAGGTTCCTTTGGCAGCGGTTGTTCCTTCAACTAAGCGTCGTCGACTACGCCGGACTGGCAACGTTGATTCCGTTGATGCGGATATGTCTTTGGTTGTTGCGGCTTCTTCTGCTGATGTTGATGTAGAGAGGTAAGCTTGTCCTTCGACTATCTTTTGTTTGCTTTTTACCGTCTCGTCGTTTAATTACACAAACAACTCCTTTTTCAGGCGAGGTCGTCTTTGCCCTCCTGCCAGTGTCGGCGATCCTTTATCTTCCGCCTCCTCTTCTTGGGTCGACCATGTAAATTTTTTGTGCTCGTCTTTTGTTTTGTGCATCATTCTCTTCTGACCCGACTGGCCATCTCCTAATCTCCTTGCAGCTTGCTGTAAGTGGTTTGGTCGCCGTTGGCCAAGCATTTGTGCTCGTGGAAGAAGAAAGAGCCGCCTGCGTTCTTCCTGGAACAAATCAGTCGTAAGGCTCTGCGTTCATGCATGTTAGTGTGATTTAAACCGTCTTTTGCTCTGCCTTCTCATACTATGCTATCTTATTGAGGAAAAGACTTCTCTTGAAGATCGAGTGGCCGCCTTGGAGAGAGAACTTCATGATCAGCAAGTCCGTTCTCGTGAAGAGCTGGACATCACTCGGCGCTCTCTGGACGTGTCCGTTCAGACATTAAGTGTCGTTTTTGCAGAATTTTGCCCGGGACTGTCATTCCTTCGTCTGCCGAGGAGTTTTCCCAGGTGCTTGGTTCTGGTACGACGACCCTTACTCAGTGGGCCCGTGATTTGTCAGTTCGTGGCTCAGAGATTACTCTGAAGTTGCTGCTGGGGAATGGCGTCGAGGCTAATTATTAAGCTTCTCTGTCGGATTACCCGAAGAAGTCGAACGGGAAACCTTCGTCTTTTCGGGGGATCTCAGGTACTGCTGCTCACCTTGCTCAGTTTAGCATTTGTACTGGAGAGGGTCGTCAAGCCGCCGTAGCCGCCGAGCTTCAGTCGCGTGGTCACAAGGCTAAGCTGGTAGCTCGCGAGTGAATATTTCATGTATAAATAGACTGAGCTCCCTATTGTAGTTTGAGACCTCGCAGAATATTCTGCATATTGATTGTCTTCTGTTTTTATGACTTATTCGAGCTACTCTAGCTTTCCTGTCTTCCTTGAGATCCCGCTCTCGATCCCGCCGAGTGAGTCGTATGTAGTTTATGCAGTATGAAACGAGTCTCAATTCCCCGAGTCTACTGGTTGAGTGTGCATGTATGATCTTCGAGTAAGACCCACCCCCCGAGTCCGTCGGGTGGGTTATACGTGTTTATAAACTTTTTAAGTAAGACTCATCCCCCGAGCCCGTCTGGTGGGTTTATGTGTTTATGAACCTTTTAAGTAAGACCCAGCCCCCGAGCCCGTCTGTCGGCCCAGTGGGAACTGGGGTATGGAGAGTCCATTCCCCCCAGGCCTCGCACGTGAGCCAGTCGGACGAAACGACAAAGGACCAGGCGTCACCGCCTGGCGGGACCCTCGCGAGGCGATTCCCCTCGAGGGCCTGAAGAGGAAGCAAGGGCCTCAGGGGATCTTTCGCCTCGGGGGACCCTCCCGAGGCAGCCACTCCCCTCGAGGGAGTCCAACAGGAATCTCCCCTCAGGCCCCCTCAGGCCTGAAGGGAAACGTCGCGGCCAAGGAAGCGCGGCAAGGCGCACGTGGCCTCTGCCACGCTCATGCAATGACGCACGCACCCCCGTCGCTGTCCTTGGCGATAAAGTGGTCAATAAAGCCGCTCCGTCTGCTGCGCAGCTGCGAGGACCTTCTACTCTGACGATAAAGCAGGTGGACGACGCAACCCTCCAACGGAGATCGTCATCGCGGGCTCCACCTCAGAGATTGCCCTCTCTGCGGGCAGTACCGCGCGGTCGGCCGCCTGTCGGCCACCGCGCCACCTTTATCAACAATGGACCGAGTCCATGGACGAATGGAGCGCGGTGGACTCATACTCCACCCTGCCTCTGGCATGTGGGAGCCACCTTGAAGGCCAAGCCGAAGGAGAAGGCCGGAGGCGCCTATAAGAAGGACAAGACATCCCTCGTAGCAAAGGTTGGCCCTTTGGGTGCAAAACACCCTTGTAAACCCTAGCTACACCCGTTAGGTTAGCCTTTGGCTGGAGAAGGAAGAAGACCATCGCTTCCTTCCCCAGGCAAGAACTGCCTCAAGGGGGCCTCCGGCAAGCTCCACTGTACTGTAACCTTCCACATCTAATACAGACAAGCAGGAGTAGCGGTCTTACCTCCTCACGAGGGCCGTGAACCTGGGTAAAGTCCGGTGTGTTCCTTCGTCGTGTGTGTGTCTTCTTCGGGTCCGACGAGCAACGTCGCGGAACCACTTGAGGGTTTAGACCTCCGCGTTCAATCCCCTTTCGAACTACACTTCAGGAAGTGACTATCCCCGATTCTTGGGAGTCATAACCCGACATTTGGCGCGCCAGGTAGGGGATTGAGGCGCGTCAACAACCTTCAAGTTCGTCTCCGCACCATGGTGAACTCCCGCGCCACCCGCATCGCCCGCGTCAACCGACGTGCACCCGCAGGAGCACGCGCGCCGCCAGGCACCACGACCGCCCGCGCACGGCGGGGCCGACCCCGCCACGAAGAGCATGTCCCTTCTGGCCCTCACGCGGAGGCACCGGAGCGTGACGCCGAGCACCAGGAGGACGCGCAGTCGTCCCACCCGATGCAGCACCCGAGCGGCTCGGGCCCGGGAAGGACAGACCCTGCACCCCACACCGCGCTGCTCATGGCGCAGGAGCAGCTCCGCTACCAGCCCACCGCTGAGGCCCACGAGTAGTGGCTCCAACGCCTCAACCACCTCGTCGGCATCGCCACGACGTGTCCCGCTCCGTCGCAGTCCAACCTGCGCCCCTCTCTCGCGGGCACGGTCGCGACAAACGCGCCTTGCCACCTCTGGGACCTGCACCGGCTGCGGCGCAGAGGGCTGCTTCACACGCGTCCTCGCCGCACGATTGCTTGATCGTGCAGCGCACTGCGCCCGACGCTCGCGTGGGAATGGAACTCCAACGAGACCGCCAAAACAGGCTCGTGGAGGAGATTGGCCAGGCGGGTCAGCAGAACCGTGACGCGCTTCAGCACGGGGTCGCCACGTACGCCTCAGGCTGCATGGCGTTCACCCGTTCTCTGCGTCGCGTGGTTTGGCCCTCAAAGTTCCGGCCTGCTCTCCCCAAGGGCTACGACGGCTCCAGCAACCCCATCGAGTTCCTGCAGATCTACATCCAAGCTGCGGGAGGAGATGACAGGGTCATGGCAAACTGGTTCTCACACGCGCTTCGCGATTATGCGCTGTCGTGGCTCCTGAACCTCCCTGAGGACTCTGTGAAGTCCTGGGAGGAGCTCTGCAAGCAGTTCGTCTCCAACTTCAAAGGGACATACGAGCGCGCCCTCACCCACAACGACCTGCACGCTGTGGTGCAGAAGAAGGATGAGACGCTCCGCAAGTACATCCAGCGCTTCAGCCAAGTGCGCAACAAGATCCCGAACATCCCTGACACTCAAGTCATCGCCGCCTTCCGCGAGGGCGTCACAAACAGCAGGATGCTCGAGAAGCTGGGCAACCACGACAAGCTCACCTCTGTGGTTAAGCTGTTCGACCTGGCGGACAAGTGCGCCAAGGCTGAAGAGGAACTCCTCTTCGTGAAGATGTCCTCGAGAGGGGACGATCACGCTGAGGGGTCCAAGAGCCAGAAGAAGAAAGAGGCCAAGGAGGAGCCCAAGCGCAAGGCCACCGCAGTTCTGGCGGCAGAGCCTGACGCAAAGGGCACCCGCAGGGACTCCCCCGAGCCTGGAGAGAGAAGAGATGACCACCGCCCTTTTTGCATCTACCACAACAGGCGCGGCCACTCCACGGAGTCCTGCTTCGACCTCAAAAGGTTGACCAAGGAGCGCGAGCAAGTAGAAGGCAGTGGTAGCTGCGGTCGAGGCCGTGGCTACCGCGGAAGGGGACGCAAGGGCGGCTACCAGAAACCATCTGGAAATCAGGCCAACGCCGCGGCAAGGAACGGCAACCTCCCTGGCGAGGAAGATGGCGGCTACCAAGCCCCGAGAGGCGCCATTGCCTGCATCCTCGGGGGCGGGGGGGGGGGGGGGCACAGGCGCCGAAGTCGAACAACCAGTTCAAGCAGTTCGTCCGCGAGCTCAACGCCACCCTCCCAAGCACGGAAACCTCCAGGCCCCTCAAGTGGTCGCAGTACACCATCGCTTTCGACGCTCAGGACCACCCCAAGTCCACCAAGACTGTTGGAACCCTCCCGCTGGTCTGCTCCCCCACCATCGACAACGTGGCTGTCTCCAAGACGCTCATCGATGGCAGAGCAGGCCTGAACAGTATCTCCATAGATACGTTCGAAGCGCTTCAAGTGCCCTACGAGCGGCTCATGCCCTCGAGGCCCTTCACGGGGGTCACCAGCGGCTCGATCGAGCCTCTAGGCCAGGTCAGGCTTGCCGTCACCTTCGGGAGCAAGGAGAATTACCGCACCGAGCACATCGACTTCGATGTCGCACACATCGTCCTGTCGTACAACGCCATCCTCAGCTACCCCGCGCTCGCGAAGTTCATGGCTGTCACGCCACCATGCATACAACATGGTCAAGATCCCCGGCAGCGCCAGCACGATCACCATCCGTGGGCATGTCCTGGACGCTACGCCCGCCGTCGAGACAGCCTACAAGACTGCCGCCATGGCCTTCCCCGCAGAAGAGGACCTAGAGCCTCTCGAGAGGCCCAAGAAGAAGAAGCAGTTGTTCTCCCAGGAGGCAGCTGCTACCAAGAAGATCTCTCTGAGCTCCAGTAGCTCGGGGGCTAGCGTCACCATTGGCGCCGCGCTGCCTCCCAAATAGGAAAGCGCGCTCGTCGCCTTCCTCCAGGCAAACTCTGACATGTTCGCGTGGACACCGTCAGATATGTCTGGTGTACCGAGGGAGGTGATCGAGCACCACTTGGCCGTGTGCTCAAACGCGCGCCCCTTCAAGCAAAAAGCAAGAAAGCAAGCCCCCGAGAAGCAAGCATTCATCGTCAAGGAGGTCGAGAAGCTCAAAGCGGCAAAAGTCGTTCGCGAAGTCGCGCATCCCACTTGGCTCTCCAACGGCGTGGTAGTCCCAAAGCCCGCCGGAGGAGGCCGTCTCTACATCGACTACGCTGATGTGAACAAGGCCTGCCCCAAAGACCCTTATCCCATGCCCAGAATTGACCAGATTGTGGACTCCACGGCAGGCTGCGACCTCCTTTGCTTCCTCGATGCCTTCTCTGGTTATCACCAGATAAAAATGGCTAAGGAGGACGAGGAGAAGACAGCTTTCCTCACCCCATGCGGTGTGTATTGCTAGGTCTGCATGCTCTTCGGCCTAAAAAATGCCGGAGCCACTTTCCAGAGGTTGATGAGGATTGCCCTTGGCGGGCAAATGGGGCGGAACGCCGAAGCATATGTCGATGACATCGTCGTGAAATCACCAGAAGGAAATACACTCCTCGGAGACCTTGAAGAAACCTTCGCCAGCCTGCGCAAGGTGAACATCAAGCTCAACCCCGCCAAGTGCATCTTTGGAGTACCTTCACGAAAATTGCTTGGGTTCCTCGTGTCTCATCGGGGCATAGAGGCGAACCCAGACAAAATCAAGGCCATAAAAGACATGCTCCACGCAGGCTCAAGGACATGCAACGCTTGGCAGGCTGCATGGCCAGCTTGGGTCGATTCATCTCCAAGTTCGGTGAAAGAGCCCTGCCGTTCTTCAAGATCATGAAAAGAACGGGCACTTTCAAGTGGACCCCTGAAGCTGAAAAATCATTTGAGGACTTGAAGAAGTATCTGGCCAGCCCACCAGTAATGGTCGCCCCAAGGCTTGGCGAGCACCTGAAGCTGTACTTATCAGCTACTCCACAAACAGCCAGTGATGTCCTTGTGGTGGAAAGAGAAGAGCCAGTACTCCACAAGAAGAGTGCAACCACTCCAAAGAAAAAGCCTCCTGATAAGGAGCTCGACGAAAGGGCAGCCCTCGCAAACCCAACGCCAGGCCCAAAGCCCCAGGAGAGGCCTGCCCCGAGTCAACCGCTGCAAGGGGTTCATGCCGAGGAGCCTGAGGAGCCTCACGAGGCCAACCCCCTCGAGGCCCAGGACAAGCCCCTTGAGGCCAACCCCCTCGAGGCACAGGGCAAGCCCCCTAAGGCCAACCCCCTCGAGGCCCAGGACAAGCCCCTTGAGGCCAACCCCCTCGAGGCACGGGGCAAGCCCCCTGAGGCCAACCCCCTCAAGTCCCAGGACAAGCCGCTTGAGGCCAACCCCCTCGAGGCACAGGGCAAGCCCCTTGAGGCCAACCCCCTCGAGGGCCAAGCTGTACCACCACAGGCGAAAGACGCCAAGGCAACAGGAACTACCCTCGTCGATCATCCAGTTTACTTCGTCAGCACAGTACTACGTGATGCTCGCGAGCGGTATACGATGCAGCAGAAGCTTCTCCTCGCACTCCTCATCGCCTCAAGAAAGTTGCGACACTACTTCCAGGGGCACCCCATCGCCCTGGAGCAAATCCTGCGCAACCCAAACGCAACAGATCGTGTCGCGGGATGGAACATCGAGCTACAGCCATTCAATTTGCGCTTCGATACCACAAGGATAATCAAAGGAAGAGCGCTGGCTGACTTCGTCGCCGAATGGACTGACCCAACGCCTGAAGAGCCCTCGGGAGAAGAGCACGAGCCCTCTGGAGCCGCAGTGCCCAGCCACTGGACCATGAAGTTCGACGGAGCTTTCGCTTGTCGCCACGGTAGGGCAGGCGTAGTACTGATCTCACCCAAAGGCGACAAGTTGTATTACGCAGTCCAGTGTGCTTCGGAATCAACAAGATATCCAACAACATCGCCAAGTATGAAGGGCTGCTTGCTGGCCTACGCGCCGCAATCGCCCTAGGTGTCAAGCATATACTCATCAAGGGCGACTACCAGCTGCTCGTCAACTTCTCTAACAAAAGCTACAAGCCTAAGGACGACCATATGGCCGCATACCTTGAAGAGGTCCGTAGGCTTGAGAAGAACTTCAGGGGAATGGAGCTCATGCACATCCCAAGAAAGGAAAACCAAGAGGTTGATGACATCGCCAAGCGCGCATCAAAGAGGCAAGCTCAGACGCCAGGTGTCTTTGAAGAAAGGCTCGTCAAGGCATCCATAAAGCAGCCCCTAGAGGCCCTGCCCGCAAGCACAGACGAAGCGCTCCCGCTACCACCTGCAAGCGGAGCTCCAGGCTGCGGGGCCCCTACAGGGGAGCGTCTGTTGCTCACAGCGGTGCGCCAAGAAACATGATGGATCGACGAGATCAAGGACTACCTCCACAAAGGGATCCTTCCCGAGGAAGACGTTGAAGCGGAGCGAATTGCCCGCCAAGCAAAATCGTACCAAATCCTCGAAGGAGTTCTCTATCGCAAGCGCCCAAACGGCATCGCGCTCAAATGCGTCCCTCCTGAAGAAGGAAAACTGCTGATTAAGGACATCCACATCGGGGAATGCGGCCACCATTCGTGCGCCTGCACCCTCGCAGGCAAAGTCCTTATGAGCGGTTTCTACTGGCCACAAGCGCTTCAAGATGCAATGGACATCATTCAAGCTTGTGAAGCCTGCCAATTCCACCCCAAGCAAATCCACCAACCAGCGCTGGGGCTATAGACCATTCCGCTCTCGTGGCTGTTTGCGGTCTGGGGGCTGGACATCCTGGGACATTTCCCAACGGCGCAAGGTGGATATCGCTACCTCTTCGTGGCCATTGAAAAGTTCACAAAATGGCCTGAAGTGGAGGCGACGCGCACAATCACAGCAGGCGCAGTGGTGAAGTTCATCAAAGGCCTGGTCTGCCGCTTCGGAGTGCCTAACCGCATCATCACCGACAATGGCTCACAATTCACCAATGGCATCTTCAGAGCCTACTGTGAAAAAATGGGCATCAAGCTCTGCTTCGCCTCAGTCGCCCATCCGCAGAGCAACGGACAGGCCGAGCGTGCAAATGCAGAGGTCCTCAAAGGCCTAAATACCAGGACCTTCGATATCCTCAAGGGCCACGGCAAGGGCTGGATCAACGAGCTACCCTCGGTGCTCTGGTCCATCCATACCACGCCACCCAAGCCAACCGGGGAAACACCGTTCGCACTCGTCTATGGAGCCGAGGAAGTCCTCCCCGCAGAGATAAAGCATGGATCCCCACGGGTCCTTGCCTTTAACGAGGACCAGCAAGAGGACCTCCACAACGATGACCTGCTGCTCCTTGAAGGGATACGACGCCGCGCTACCCTCCGGGCGGCCAAATACCAGCAGGACCTGAGGCGCTACCACAGCCGCAACGTGTGCTCGCGCACCCTGGAGGCAGGCGATCTCGTCCTCAGGCGAATCCGCTCCAGGGAAGGCCTCCACAAGCTGTCCCCGATGTGGGAAGGTCCCTACAGGGTCACCCACATCGCCAGGCCTGGTGCGGCTCGCCTCGAGACGCAAGACGGTGTCCCCGTCAAGAATCCATGGAACATCATGCACCTGCGCAAGTTCTACCCGTGATCATTGTCACGTCAGTGCATTTAGCGAAAGAGGCAGCCCACGGCTCAACCTCCAAGCACCTTTTTGTCCTTCAAGGTTAAAAGCTCAAGGCTTAAACCTCACAAACCTTTGTATCCACAAGGAACAGATTAAAAACGTGATTATTGTCACGCCCGTGATCATTGTCACGTTGAGACTTCAAGCGAAAGAGGCAGCCTACGGCTCAACCTCCAAGCATTTTCGTCTCTAGAGGTTAGAACGCCTACGGCTTAAACCTCCAAAATATTTTTTGCCCCCTAAGGGAACAAACGCAAAACCGTGGTCATTGCCACGCCCGTGATCATTGTCACGTTGAGACTTCAAGCGGAAGAGGCAGCCTACGGCTCAACCTCAAAGCATTTTCGTCTCCAGAGGTTAAAATGCTCACGGCTTAAACCTCCAAAAATTTGCCTTGTCTCCTAAAGGAACAAGCGCAAACCGTGGTCATTGCCACGCCCGTGAGCATTGTCACGTCGAGACTTCAAGCGGAAGAGGCAGCCTACGGCTCAACCTCCAAGCATTTTCGTCTCTAGAGGTTAAAATGCTCACGGCTTAAACCTCCAAAAACGTGCTTTGTCTCCTAAAGGAACAAATGCAACCGTGGTCATTGCCACGCCTGTGATCATTGTCACGTAGCCTACGGCTCAACCTCCAAGCGTCATAATCTCTAGAGGTTAAAAGCTCACAGCTTAAACCTCCCCACAACTTTTGTCTCCTAAAGGAACAAAACGTAAACGTGGTCATTGTCACGCCCGTGTTCATTGTCACGTCGAGACCACGAGCGGAAGAGGCAGCCTGCGGCTAAACCTCCAAGCATCCGTGTCTCTAGGGGTTAAAAGCCAACGAATTAAACCTCCAAGCCCCAAAGGCTTCACTCGAGGGCAAACCCTCCGAGCTCTCAATTAAAACGAGCCACCTTAGGCCGTCGAGAGTCTCCGCCACTAATAGGTGGTCCCCATGCCTCGACATGGTCGGAACATTAACTTGGCAACACCAAGTTTAATGGCTCAGTCTCGTTCCTAAGTGAACTTAGCGCCTCGGCGCCATTTTCAAAATATTTTTGGGGGGTTTTATTTACGCATTACTTTGTTGAAGTGTGCGCTTATATATCTCCTCATGCGTACCTCGCGAGCGGGGGCTGAGTACGGTGCCAGTGCCTCAAATGACACACTAGCAGCACTGCAAAATCCAAGAGTCCGAGCTCTGGCTGGAGGGCAAGATCCCACAAACACGCCATCTCTGCAGAGGACCTTGGTACTTACTCTCCTCGCAAGGAACACCTGAGGGGACCTATAAGCGCGCACGAGCCCCTTGAGCCGTGTTCCAGCGTTTGGGTTCGCCCCTCTAACATATGCAGGAAAAAATTCCCCCACAAGCCTGAAGAGGTATCCAGGAGCGACCCCTCAAGTGGGCAACCTCGCCAGGTGAAAAGCCCCCCAGGAGCGACCCCTCAAGTGGGCAACCCCGCCAGGCGAAAAGCCTTCGCAGGGCGAAAACCTCAAGAAGCTAAGTCTCACAACCACGCTTTAAGAGCGTCTTTCTCTCCCTAGCGCGCGTTTTGCCCCTCAAGCGACTTCGCTTTCCCTTAAGCTTCATGGACTATTTGTCGTAGTATCGGCATAATTGATAGGAGACGGGGGTCCTCTAGCCTACGTATGGATTGTGGGGAAGAAGGTTGGTGTCGTCGAGGACGGTATTGAACACGGCGAGTTTACCCAGCTTCAGATCCCGCAGCGGTGGCGAGATCCTACGTGCTGCTATAATTCACTATGAGGCAATAGCCGTGAACAAGTTACAATGTGTATGACGCGTATTGAGGCGTCGATGAGCTTGGCCCTAAAGGCCTCCCGGTGGCCGGCTTATATAGGCGGCCAGCCCCCAGGATACAAGGCAAGTACTTGTCCGGCAAATAATCAGAGTCCTAGACCTAACCGGCTTAGTTGCCGCCTTCCGTCTTGGGCTTGGTGGCTTGATGGGCTTCGGCCTTCCGCCTTTCTTTGACCGTCCGCCTACTTCATTGTACGTCAGCTATCTGGGCCGCCGGGCAGGCTTCAGCCTTACCACCCTTGGGCCACCCTGGACTAGCCGGATTAATCCATGTTGGAGATACCCCTAGTTGATATATCCCCAACATTAGCCCCCAGAAAGGTTGAAGTTCTCCAGGAGCCGGCTTCTTCTTGATACTTCATCCATCAATGTTGGCGGCTGCAGGACTTCAACCATTCTGAAAATCAATGGGGGCACGTGTGTCCCGATGTTGGCACACGGCCGCCTTTATCCACTATGGGAAAAGACGGCTAATCGAAACTTTGCCGAGCATATTTCTTGACGGACATCGCCAGGTGGCTCACGACAGTTTGAAACCGGCCAAGGCGAAAATCTTGTCATGATCACAAATCGCGGGAAAAGTGGAGGCGTGGAGATCGTGCGATCGTGCGGCGTAGCGGATGTTGGACACGTGTCCGACTAACAACGCTGTTGCACAGGAAGCAACGCCTGGACCTATAAATAGGGAGTCGAGCGGTTCATTTCTGCATCCCTGCTCCTGCTCTCCTCGGCCCCTTGCTCTCCCACTTTCCCGCTCCTTTCTCCGAGCTGTAACATCCCAATTTTCAGAAAAATTTAAAACTTTTGCATCCATGCATCATCATCATTAAACTTGTCATAAGAATTACAAAAAAATGTGAATTTAATTATTTAAATATGTTTTAATTGAATTTATGACCCTAAAATTGTTATTTTGAATTTATAATAATGTTCCTTTTATTCTATTTTTACTTTAGACAAAAATAATGGCAAAATTATCTATTTTTCATAAGCTTTTCAAATTATATTTTTATGAATTTTTCTGAGAAGTTTTAATATAGTTTTAAATTTGTTTTATAATCAAAAGATTTAAAAACAGAAAAGAATTTTCAAAAAGAAAAATAGAGTCGGGCCAGTTAGTGGGCCGAAGCCCACTAGCTATCTACCGCGCGCGCGTCGCAACCCAGCCCGCCAGCGGCCTGTCCCCGCCCGCGCGCGCGCTCACTCACCGACAGGTGGGTCCCACCTGTCATCCCTGACCCGGTCTTCTTCCCCAAAATCACGTGCACGTCCACGGTAACCTCCGGCCGGCGATTCCTCCTCGTTAATTCGAGCCATTAAGGACACGATTCATTGCCTCGCATACGCCTACAAATAGCCCCCGAGCTCTTCTTCGTTTTGCCCTTGAAACCGCAGCACGGGAGCTCCCAGGCTGCCGCATTTTTCCGCCGCTGTGCCGCGACTGCCGCCGGCCAAAATCTTGAACTCCGGTGAGTCCCGAGCTCCTCTGGTCACCCCTAGTATCTCTCTCAACTCCCCGTAGCCGTGCACCTCCCGGTGACAACTTCGTTCATTCCTTTCCGCAGCAGTTCGAGGAGAACGTCCACGACCGAATCAAGCCGCCGCCCACAGCAACTCCGGCGTGCAACCAGAGGAGGCAGGAGGAGCTACGAGCCCCACCACTTCGCCAACGACGTCGCCTCGACGCCCTCTACCCGTAGGTATGACCCGCTCATCTTGGAACGCAGTAGAACATCGAGAATATGCGATGCCGTGCGTGTCGCCGCCGCGCGCGCGTCTCCGGCGAGGTCCTCCGGTGACCTAGCGCCGCCAGTTTTTGGTCAACGCGTGTAGGTCGTACGATCTCGATCCTACGGTTAGGATTAGAACTTTTAAAACGAAACGGTACGGTGGATCTGGACCGCCAGATCCAGATCTGACGGCCCAGATCAAATCACTTAAACACGTCAGCATGCCCAGTCAGCGCCCCGTCAGCGCTGACGTGTAATTTCTTTTTCCTATTTTATTTAATTTGGCAGTTTTATAGAAAACACCCTGCACACTGTTTTAATCACTACTTTTTATCTGTTTATCCAAATTTAAATATTTTTATATATTTGAGATCCTTGGAACCAGTAGAACACTTTGGCATCATTTATTCTCTGTTTTGACACACACAAAATTTTCAAATATTTTTTAGAGTAGTTTAAGTGTTTTTGACATAACTTTAGTTATAAAATTTATTTTTGAGTAAATCAAATTGCTAACAACTTGTTTAGATGCCCTCTGCCCAAATGTCATTTTTACAAAATTTAATTTCGAAATTTTATTTAAGTGAACTAAAGTCCTTGTCATTAACCCTTTATTCATGTTTAAATAATAAAACAAATCAAAAATTTGTTCATGCATATATCATGAAAATCCAAAGGGATAGTTTCTAGACGTTGGAAATAAATTGTTGCATCTCATCCCATGCATAGCATATATCTTCTTTGTATGAACCTTTGTTTGTGTACTTATGTGTGGCTCTTTATTTCTCTGTTAGACTATTCGGAGGGAAACGAGAATCTTTGCAACTGTAACTGCTGTACTCCCGATTGTCAAGGCAAGTGGCACACCCCCATAAAAGTCCTATTATTTCTATGCATGAGTAGAGTATTTTCTATAAGCATGTGTAGGATAGCATTGCTATGCAAGCCATAATAGATCTCTTTATTCCTGTGTCTAGGTTCCTATGAAATTACTTAGTAGAATAGTGATGCTATGCAAAAACTATTTTGATGAAAAAGATAAGTCTACTAAGTTTTAATCAAACACCTGGGTGGAAATTGGTTGCTTGGCTGTATGAGTTGAGTGTTGTTCCCAGGGGTTTTACCTGTGGAATATTCACTTGTGGAAGGCCACCCAGGAGCAAAGGAATCTGCAGAACTCCAAGTGAAGATTGCTTCTCGTGCAGCCATTGCCAATATGGGCTCTGGCTTGATCAACTAAGCTGCGTGGACTCTCCCCGGCCTGACAGGTGGTTGTAGAGGATTTGTAGGTGGAGCGCGTCAGGCCAGAGTGGGAGGGAAAATGCTTCTGAAAGATCTCGTCTCATTCTTTCCTTTCCTTATCACAAATGGTGTGTAAAGGGTAAATTGGGTTGAATGGGTACAATGGTGAACGTGCACAACCTCTGAAGAGTTAAAAAAAACTAAGTACTTAGCCGTGTCCCCGGAAACGGACAATTGAGCAGCTGAACGAGGATGTCAACGGAGGATTCCACCATTTCAACTTATAAATTTAAAACTTGATGGGTGAACAAGGGTAGGATGAGACAGTGGATTTCATGCCACGGATGTCTCGAATAGAAGAAAAGTGTTTTGTAAAAAGTGAGGGAAAAACTTGCTTTCTGCAAAATTGCCTTGAGCTCCACCAGCCAAATAAGCATATAGGTTATAGAGTTATTCCTCTAAGTGTCCACCATAGTGTCACTTGCCAGTTCCATTTTAATGGTTCTGACCCACGTTGTTGCAATATATATATCTTATTGCTGACTGTCCTGATGATGAGTGAAAGTTTTACTAAGGGTTTCGAGTCTTCAACCAACATGCTCGCCTGTGGCATATGATGATGTTTGGGGACTCCACGAAGAATAAATTTTCCGTTGTTTACTCTGTTTACTGCTAGCTTTATGCTATGCAAATTTGTAATGAATATTTTCGAAGTCTGGATCAGCGTTGTAATAAATTGATACTTTGTTGTGATATTACATCGTAACTGTGTGTGCAAACGATTCGATCCAGGGATTTGCACTATACACAGGTATCTGCCATATTTTAGGTGCAGGTACACTACAGATGGTATCAGAGCATTGTGTTGCCTGTAGGTTCGAGCCCTTAGGATTGGAAAAACCTTTTTGATCATAGTATTGACTACTTAAGTATTTTTGGATCCTAGCGGCATAGTGAGATGAAGCGGCCTGGAAACAAACCTTACATGTCCGCGTACATGAGACTTGTTCCACAATTAAGTGGCTGGCCGGGTGTCTGTCTCTCTCACTATAGTAAATATCCAATTTATAAGAGTTGTTTATAATTGTTGATCACATTGAGATTTGACTTAGTTTTGACTCTAATTTAATAATACACTTATGACTAGTACCTCCTTACCTTACACATTTCTTGTTTTAAAATTCTTTCTTCTTACTAAAGGATGACGAGCTTCCACTTCACCACTGCGGAGGACTTCGAGGACACCCGTTTTGGCTGCTACCTTCTCGACATCGGCGAGAAGATAGGTTTACCGCTACCTCAAGTTAAGGGCTTCATCCTGAAGAAGTTTAACAAGGAAGGCTGTTAGGGAATAAAAGCAACTCAGCCAGGACGTGGAGAAGAGCCCCCGTTGGAAATCAAAATGGTTAGTGACTCCAAAGAGAAAGGACTCAATCTCGTCATGCAGGACCTGATTGGACGTCTCTGCGGACGCTATAGCACAGAGTTGAGGGGCCACTACTCCATTTTCTTTGGAAAGAGAAATGAGGAGGGAGAACCATACCTCTTTGATGTTGGAGATAGAGGCAAAGCAAAGCCCCTTAGTCTGTATTTCCAGGAGTTGGAGGTCCTCGTCACAGAACTATATGAGGATAGACGCACTGAACTTCTGAAGAACGATGAGTTGTGTGCCTTACTCAAGGAGAACGAGGAAAAGATAAAAGCTCAAGAGGAAGTGGCTAAGGCCCAAGAAGAAAAGTTTGCTTCACAAGAGGAGAAATACAAGAGGCAGGAGAAAAGGGTTCAAGAGAAAAACAAGACTATCAGAGAACAGAAGGCAGAACTCGAGAGCAATGAAGTCGAGTTTGAAGCTGATAGTGACTTGATCAAGCGTCTTCGTACCGAGAAAAGAGAACTGCAAGAGAAGAACTCTGCCCTGGAGAAAGAAGTGAAGGAATTAAGGGAAGTACTCGACAATGAAGGAATCGAGATTCAGGAAATTGAAGAAGAAGAAAACGACATGGTCGAGTAATTCGTTAGCGAGACTACCATTTATTTACACCTCATCGTTATCTTAGTCTTGTATTGACCTATCAACTTGTGATAAGGCAGTATCTTCCATTGTATTCAGAGGAACCTCGCGCTATATTTTTCCAAAACTCTCATGTCTGATTTATCCAAAGTTTTGAGTTGTGTGATGTTTGTTTGTTCCTTAGGTTGTTTGTTTGTTGGGGTAATTTTTCCATTAGATCTTTCCGTCTAAAAAAAAACTCACCTATACAAATCACAGATGCCTCCCCGTCGTACGCCCGATCACAACAACAACAACGACCACAACAACAATGATGCTATACAACAGTTAATGGCTGCTCAAGCTCAGCTAATGACTATGATGACCCAGTTCATTGCGGCAACCAACAACAACAACAACAACCACAACCCGCCTCCGCCGCCACCCCCCCCCCCCATGTGGATAGACTTACCAGATTTCTGAGACTCCGACCGAACAAGTTCTCCACTGCAACTGAACCCATTGTGGCAGATGACTGGCTGCGTTCAGTGGACAGGGATCTGGTGACTTGTGAATGTACTGAAGCTGAGAAGGTGAGGTTCACCACTCATCTGTTGGAAGGACCAGCGATCCAGTGGTGGGAAACCTATCAAATCACCCACCCACTAGAAACCATGACTTGGGAAAATTTCAAGGAAGGTGTTCGTAATGCTCATAACTCCTCGGGCATTATGAACTTGAAACAGGAAGAGTTCAGAAACCTGAGACAAGGAAACAGGAGCCTTAAGGAGTACATGGCTGATTTCCATGCCCTTTCCCGTTATGCCTCTGAAGACATTAACACCGAGGCAAAGAGGAAGGCAAAATTCCTAAATGGGCTGAGTGACGAGCTGAAGATCCCTTTGACAGTGGCATACGCCCCAAATTATCAGACTCTCCTAGATCAGGCTATCATACTAGAGGATAACATCAAGAAGGCTGAAATTAGGAAGAGAAAGTTGAATGTTCACAAACCCCATTCTGAGACTTCTTTCAAGAGGTCTTTCCCTCAAGATGCAAACCCGAGTTATAAACCTGGTCACTATCCTAGTGGAGGAAGCAACCATAAACATCATGGTCACAACCATAGTGGTGGTTTCAAGGGAAACAATGGGAATCACAAGGGAAATGGAAATGCTGGCCACAACAATGGACAACATCGGCCAAACCCCGAATATAAGAAAGATATCAGCCAAGTCCTATGCTTCAAGTGCAATAACAAGGGTCACTACGCCACTAACTGCCCCGAAAAGAAGGCCGCAGAAGCTGCCAAGCCCAATCCCTTCCAGAAAGGACAGGTGAACCACATCAATGTGGAAGAAGTGTACGATGAACCTGATGCTGTCATTGGTACGTTCTTGCTAAATTCATGCCCAGCATTAGTTTTATTTGATACTGGAGCATCGCATTCTTTCATTTCAAGAGCTTTTGTAAACAAACATGGGTTAGTAGTGGAAAATATAGGAAGCCCCATTAGAGTAAGCTCTCCGGGCGGAGAGATGCTAGTAACCTCTGGCTGTAGACAGTTGAGTCTAAAGATTGGAAAGCATCGGTTTCCTACGGACTTGATCATCCTGGAAACACAAGGCCTGGATGTTATCATAGGGATGGATTGGATGACCCGCTATGCAGGAATCATAGACTGCGCAAATAGAACCATCACTCTCACCACTCCAGAAGGTTCGAAGATCAACTTTAGATCAAAGTTTGAACTAAAGAAGGTTAGGCTAAATTCTCTTAAGGGGGTTAGTCTCGGTGAGGTCCTTATAGTTAAGGAATACCCTGACGTGTTTCTGGAAGAACTACCAGGAATGCCACCCGATAGAGATGTAGAGTTCCTCATAGAACTAAAACCGGGGACAGGACCCATTGCTAAAAGGCCCTACCCAATGGCAACTGATGAACTGAAAGAACTCAAGAAACAACTGGAAGAGTTTATGCAGAAAGGCTTTATCCGTCCAAGTTCATCACCCTGGGGAGCCCCGATTCTTTTTGTCAAGAAGAAGGATAGTACTCAGAGATTAGTCACCGATTACCGTGACATAAATGAGCATACAATCAAGAACAAGTATCCGCTACGCAAAATCAATGAACTGTTCGATCAACTAGAAGGGGCTGTCGTCTTCTCCAAGATCGATCTCAGATCAGGGTACTTTCAGATGAAAGTCAGAGAGATGGATATACCCAAGACTGCTTTCGTTACAAGATATGGATCGTATGAGTACACGGTAATGCCTTTTGGGTTAACCAATGCTCCAGCCTATTTCATGAATATGATGAATAAGGTGTTTATGGATTTTCTGGACAAGTTTGTTGTTGTCTTCATCGATGACATCTTAGTCTACTCCAAAAGTCACAAAGAACACGAAGAACATTTACGTCTGGTATTGCAAAGGCTCCGAGAGCATAAATTATATGCTAAGTTCAACAAGTGTGAATTCTGGTTAAAACAAGTAGGATTTCTAGGACACCTGGTGTCTAAGGATGGGATAGCAGTGGACCCGGAAAAAGTTGCTGCTGTGACAAATTGGGAATCGCCCAAAAATGTGGGAGAAATCCGCAGTTTTCTAGGGCTGGCAGGGTACTACCGGAGATTCATTGAAAACTTCTCCAAGATTGCCAAGGCCTTGACTGAATTACTGAAGAAGGGAAAGAAATTTGAGTGGACGGAAGCTTGTGAGATCAGTTTTCAGGAATTAAAGAAGCGCTTGGTGTCGGCACCAGTACTATGCTTACCAGATCTAGAGAAAGACTTCCAGGTTTATTGCGACGCTTCATATCGCGGCCTAGGAAGCGTATTGATGAAAGAAGGCAAAGTAGTGTCTTACGCCTCAAGACAACTCAAAAATCATGAAGTAAACTACCCTACTCATGATTTAGAGTTAGCTTCTTTGGTGCATGCGCTAAAGATATGGAGGCCATGTTTATGGGGAAAGAGATGTGAAGTTTTTACGGATCATAAAAGCCTCAAGTATTTCTTTACTCAGAAGGAATTAAACATGCGTCAAAGGAGATGGTTAGAATTGATCAAAGACTATGATTTAAGTCTACAGTACCACCCAGGGAAAGCCAATGTAGTGGCTGATGCCTTGAGCCGTAAGACTTATGTAAACGGACTCACGGCAGGGGAATTACCGGAAGATCTTTGTAAGGGGTTTAAGGACCTTCGATTAGAGGTGGTACCTGAAGGATTCATAGCATCCTTAGAAGTTCAACCCCTTCTATTTAACAAAATCAAGACAGCTCAGTTAGAGGATAAAGCACTAAAAGAAATCAAGAAGAACCTAAGCGAAGGTAAGGCCAGAGATTTTAGAGAAGATGAAGAAGGAACCGTGTGGTATAAAGAACGCATTTGTGTTCCTGACAATGCCGACCTCAGGAAGTTAATACTTCAAGAAGCTCATGACTCACCTTATTCCATACATCCGGGTAACACCAAGATGTATATGGACGTAAAGGAGAGGTATTGGTGGATCAACTTGAAACGTGATATTGCAGAATACATTGCAAAGTGTGACGTCTGCAGTCGTGTGAAAGCGGAACACCAAAAACCAGCAGGGTTGCTACAACCGTTACCAGTACCAGATTGGAAATGGGAACAGATTGGTATGGATTTCATCACGGGTCTACCCAGGACTAAATCAGGTATGATTCCATATGGGTTATAGTCGATCGGCTGACGAAAGTATCCCACTTTATACCCGTAAAGACTACTTACACTAGTGCCAAACTAGCTGACATCTACATGAAGAGGATTGTGTGTCTACATGGTGTTCCCAAGAAAATTGTGTCGGATAGGGGTACTCAGTTTACTTCCCATTTCTGGAATCAATTACATGAGTCTCTGGGAACTAGATTGGAGTTTAGTACAGCATTTCATCCGCAGACGGATGGACAGACAGAAAGAGTAAATCAGATCCTAGAAGATATGCTGAGAGCATGCACTCTAGATTATAAGTCAAGCTGGGATGATAATCTTCCATATGCCGAGTTCTCTTACAACAACAGCTATCAAGCGAGCATAGAGATGTCGCCATTTGAAGCCCTGTATGGGAGAAAGTGCACTACCCCACTACTGTGGAGTGGCGTAGGGGAACGTAGTTTGTTCGGACCAGACATAATCAAAGAGGCTGAGGAAAAAGTCAGGTTGATTAAAGACCGTTTAAAGATAGGACAATCCAGACAGAAAAGTTATGCGGACTCCAAAAGGAGAGAAGTCACGTATGAAGTGGGTGATCGAGTCTATCTCCGAGTTTCACCTATGCGGGGAGTTAAAAGATTTGGAATCAAAGGAAAGTTGGCACCTAGATTTATTGGACCCTTCAAGGTATTATCCCGCAAAGGGGAGGTCGCCTATGAATTGGAACTCCCGGAAGCACTTTCCGCGGTTCACAGTGTGTTTCATGTCAGCCAGCTGAAGAAATGTCACCCAGAAATGGCAGAAACAGTGCTAAGAGATACGGTGCCACTAGAGGAAGTACAACTAGAAAGTGATCTCACTTATGAAGAAAAACCAATAAAGATCTTGGAGACAGCAGAACGTGTCACCCGAACCAAGACCATCAAATTCTATAAAGTACAGTGGAATCACCATTCAGAAGAGGAAGCAACTTGGGAAAGACAAGATGACCTTAAAGAAGATCACCCTCACCTATTTGCTAGCCAATCCGAATCTCGAGGGCGAGATTCATCTTAAGGGGGTTAGGTTTGTAACATCCCAATGTTCAGAAAAATTTAAAACTTTTGCATCCATGCATCATCATCATTAAACTTGTCATAAGAATTACAAAAAAATGTGAATTTAATTATTTAAATATGTTTTAATTGAATTTATGACCCTAAAATTGTTATTTTGAATTTATAATAATGTTCCTTTTATTCTATTTTTACTTTAGACAAAAATAATGGCAAAAGGATCTATTTTTCATAAGCTTTTCAAATTATATTTTTATGAATTTTTCTGAGAAGTTTTAATATAGTTTTGAATTTGTTTTATAATCAAAAGATTTAAAAACAGAAAAGAATTTTCAAAAAGAAAAATAGAGTCGGGCCAGTTAGTGGGCCAAAGCCCACTAGCTATCTACCGCGAGCGCGTCGCAACCCAGCCCGCCAGCGGCCCGTCCCCGCCCGCGCGCGCGCTCACTCGCCGACAGGTGGGTCCCACCTATCATCCCCGACCCGGTCTTCTTCCCCAAAATCACGCGCACGTCCACGGTAACCTCCGGCCGACGATTCCTCCTCGTTAATTCGAGCCATTAAGGACACGATTCATTGCCTCGCATACGCCTACAAATAGCCCCCGAGCTCTTCTTCGTTTTGCCCTAGAAACCGCAGCACGGGAGCTCCCAGGCTGCCGCATTTTTCCGCCGCCGTGCCGCGACTGCCGCCGGCCAAAATCTTGAACTCCGGTGAGTCCCGAGCTCCTCTGGTCACCCCTAGTATCTCTCTCGACTCCCCGTAGCCGTGCGCCTCCCGGTGACAACTTCGTTCATTCCTTTCCGCAGCAGTTCGAGGAGAACGTCCACGACCGAAGCAAGCCGCCGCCCGCAGCAACTCCGGCGAGCAACCAGAGGAGGCAGGAGGAGCTACGAGCCCCACCACTTCGCCAACGACGTCGCCTCGACGCCCTCTACCCGTAGGTATGACCCGCTCGTCTCGGAACGCAGTAGAACATCGAGAATGTGGGATGCCGTGCCTGTCGCTGCCGCGCGCGCGTCTCCGGCGAGGTCCTCCGGTGACCTAGCGCCGCCAGTTTTTGGTCAACGCGTGTAGGCCGTACGATCTCGATCCTACGGTTAGGATTAGAACTTTTAAAACGAAACGGTACGGTGGATCTGGACCGCCAGATCCAGATCTGACGGCCCAGATCAAATCACTTAAACACGTCAGCATGCCCAGTCAGCGCCCCGTCAGCGCTGACGTGTAATTTCTTTTTCCTATTTTATTTAATTTGGCAGTTTTGCAGAAAACACGATGCACACTGTTTTTATCACTACTTTTTATCTGTTTATCCAAATTCTAATATTTTTATATATTTGAGATCCTTGGAACCAGTAGAACACTTTGGCATCATTTATTCTCTGTTTTGACATACACAAAATTTTCAAATATTTTTGAGAGTAGTTTAAGTGTTTTTGACATAACTTTAGTTATAAAATTTATTTTTGAGTAAATCAAATTGCTAACAACTTGTTTAGATGCCCTCTGCCCAAATGTCATTTTTACAAAATTTAATTTCGAAATTTTATTTAAGTGAACTAAAGTCCTTGTCATTAACCCTTTATTCATGTTTAAATAATAGAACAAATCAAAAATTTGTTCATGCATATATCATGAAAATCCAAAGGGATAGTTTCTAGACGTTGGAAATAAATTGTTGCATCTCATCCCATGCATAGCATATATCTTCTTTGTATGAACCTTTGTTTGTGTGCTTATGTGTGGCTCTTTATTTCTCTCTTAGACTATTCAGAGGGAAACGAGAATCTTTGCAACTGTAACTGTTGTACTCCCGATTGCCAAGGCAAGTGGCACACCCCCATAAAAGTCCTATTATTTCTATGCATGAGTAGAGTATTTTCTATAAGCATGTGTAGGATAGCATTGCTATGCAAGCCATAATAGATCTCTTTATTCCTGTGTCTAGGTTCCTATGAAATTACTTAGTAGAATAGTGATGCTATGCAAAAACTATTTTGATGAAAAAGATAAGTCTACTAAGTTTTAATCAAACACCTGGGTGGAAATTGGTTGCTTGGCTGTATGAGTTGAGTGTTGTTCCCAGGGGTTTTACCTGTGGAATATTCACTTCTGGAAGGCCACCCAGGAGCAAAGGAATCTGAAGAACTCCAAGTGAAGATTGCTTCTCGTGCAGCCATTGCCAATATGGGCTCTGGCTTGATCAACTAAGCTGCGTGGACTCTCCCCGGCCTGACAGGTGGTTGTAGAGGATTTGTAGGTGGAGCGCGTCAGGCCAGAGTGGGAGGGAAAATGCTTCTGAAAGATCTCGTCTCATTTTTTTCCTTTCCTTATCACAAATGGTGTGTAAAGGGTAAATTGGGTTGAATGGGTACAATGGTGAACGTGCACAACCTCTGCAGAGTTAAAAAAAACTAAGTACTTAGCCGTGTCCCCGGAAACGGACAATTGAGCAGCTGAACGAGGATGTCAACGGAGGATTCCACCATTTCAACTTATAAATTTAAAACTTGATGGGTGAACAAGGGTAGGATGAGACAGTGGATTTCATGCCACGGATGTCTCGAATAGAAGAAAAGTGTTTTCCAAAAAGTTAGGGAAAAACTTGCTTTCTGCAAAATAGCCTTGAGCTCCACCAGCCAAATAAGCATATAGGTCATAGAGTTATTCCTCTAAGTGTCCACCATAGTGTCACTTGCCAGTTCCATTTTAATGGTTCTGACCCACGTTGTTGCAATATATATATATCTTATTGCAGATTGTCCTGATCATGAGTGAAAGTTTTACTAAGGGTTTCGAGTCTTCAACCAACATGCTCGCCTGTGGCATATGATGATGTTTGGGGACTCCACGAAGAATAAATTTTCCGTTGTTTACTCTGTTTACTGCTAGCTTTATGATGTGCAAATTTGTAATGAATATTTTCTAAGTCTGGATCAGCGTTGTAATAAATTGATAATTTGTTGTGATATTACATCGTAACTGTGTGTGCAAACGATTCGATCCAGGGATTTGCACTATACACAGGTATCTGCCATATTTTAGGTGCAGGTACACTACACGAGCGAACTCCGGCGAGCATTCTTCTCCGACGACCTTCACCTACGGCGATGTCCACCAGCCAGAACACCCCTTCTGCGGCGTCCGGTGGCCCGGCGACCGAACTCTCCCCCGCGGCGGCGATGGGCGGCGCAGCGTCGCGCCTCGCGACGGTGGCGACGGGCAATGTCAACACCGTCACCTCTCAAACTCCCACCGCGCGCGCGCCGGCGGCGGTCTCCTCTACTCCTTCATCTTCCGCCGCGGCGACGGCGGCGAGAGGCGCTCCCGTCGACGAGGAGGAGGAAGCAGCTGACCTCGGGTCACGCTATTGGCTTCCCTCCATAGTCGACGAAGAGGCACTCCAAGACTTGGAGGCCGTTGGCTACCTCCCAACTCGGGAGGACTGCCAATGGAGATCCGCCTTCGGAGACGTCATCCCGGCTCCGAAAGCCGGGGAGCGGGTAATCCTCACCTCCCATTTAGTTAGGGGAATGGCGCTACCGCCTTCCGCCTTCTTTAGCGAGGTGTTAGATCACTATGGGCTCCAGCCCCATAATATAGCGCCCAATAGCATTCTAGTCTTAGCCGGCTTCACAGTTCTGTTTGAGGGCTATCTAGGTATTAGGCCTAGTTTAGACTTCTTCAGATATTGCTTTCGTTGCTGGCGCCAGACTGTGCCGGACGGCGGACTGGTGACCTGCGGCAGTGTCACCTTCAACTGCCGCCAGGGACGCCAATGGTATCCTAAGATACCATACATCGAGTCCAACAAGGGCTGGACGTCCACCTTCTTCTACCGCCAAGACATGGCAGCACCGGGGCGCCAATTTGGCGTCCCGGACTTTGTCAACGCGCCGCCTATGCCCAGGCCCTTCTGGGACGAGGCGGTCCCCAAGTTGACGGAGGAGCTCCGCCTTATTCAAAGGCGGATTGAGTTCCTCACCCGGGCGATGGCTCCCCCCTTGCTGGACGGGGTGGACACCGTCATCTGCTGGCTTAGCCGGCAGAGACTGCCCCTGCGGTACAGCCCGCACAAGATGAGTCAGTATTTGTCTCGCGTAAGCGAAGAGGGGTTACCAGCCGCCGACCTGGCGTTCCGACTTCGCAGCCTTGTCAAAACAGGGCTGGTGAAGGCGGCGGAAGGCCTGCCCATGCACACCCACGACAACCCTCCCCTCGAGGTAGATATCCTGCTCATTACCCTTCTTTGCCAGCTTTTGCCGGCTAACTAGAGTCCTATTAACACTTGCCTTCTTTCTCAGATCTCTGCCCTGGGGGAGGATGACCTGGCTCCCGACTTCTACGAGTCAGAAGCCGGGAAGACCAAGAAGCGCAAGGCGTCCGGCGCCGCTTCCTCTACGGCAAACGCCGAGAGGAAGAAACGGACCGCAACGGCTGCCGAGCCGGTGCTCGTCGATCTCGATGAGAACGCGGGGATTAACATCCCCCGAAGGTACTCATTTCCGCCTTAAATAGTCGTCGAATTCCTTTAATACTGGCACTCATCTGGCTGTGCTTGCTTTATTGACAGGGAACGGGCGGCAACTTCCAGGTTGCCGACCAGGCCCCTTTCCAAGGGAAGGCGGCTTCAAGGTAGCTCACCTGCTGTAACATCCCAACATTTTATAATGTTCAAAAATCACAAAAATTTAAAACTTTTGTTTTTGATTAAAATAAAACATTAAATGCATAAGAAAACCAACTATAAAAGACTTCAATCATATTGAAAAAGTTTATTAAATTAAATATCTCAGTTTATTATTATTTTCAAAGTTGTTTCAAGTTAAACATTTTATTATCCATTGTATTTCTTAAAACCCCAATATCTAATTTGACAAATGTTTTATAAACTTCAAACCATTTTATTGAAATAGTTTCTTTATAAGTATTTGAATTCAACCTCATAACCATAGCTATTCATAAATTAAAATAATATTTACAAGTGTTCCTTGAAACTAATTAAACATAATATATTTTGCCAAATGGTTTTCATTCTTTTAACTTAGTTCAAAATATAGTTTGGAAATGATAAGCCTATGGTTAATTACTTTAAAACTTCATAAATTAAATTAATGAATTATCCAAATAAACATTTCATTTGCTTAAATGAATGACATTTATTTTCAAAGCATGAAATGATTAATATATTCTAAATAAGAAATGAATTAAAACTAAAATCTTTTCCAAAGTTGTTATGAAGTTCCAATTAAATTATCTTAATATAAAATATAATGGTTCACAAAACATTTAGACTTTAAAAATGGAATTCATTATTTTTCCCATTTCCTTAAAATTATTTATATTTAGTTATTTTACTATTATACCAAAACAAAGAATAATGATGGTTATTAGAAATCAGATTTAAATAAACTTAATATCAAACTTATAAGATTGTGGAAATTCATAGATTTTATTTAAACCCAAATGAAAGTATTAAAACCCTAAAATTCAAAATTGACATTAGGTGTCCATTTTGCAAATAATCAATATTTCAAAAATATTATTTTTGAAAAGTCTTCAAAACATAACCATAAGTGTTTTAAATGATAGACATTGTTTTTACAAAATTATAGAAACTAATTTGAGGTGATTTGGATTCATAATTTAAAAGTTATTTAAAAATCCAGAAAACAGAAAAGAAAAACGGTATAAAAAAAAGAGGAGAACCAAATGGGCCGAGCCCAACATCTATCGCGCACGCGAGCGACAGATAGCAGCCCAGCCCGCGTCGTCTCCTCCTCTCGCTGCCAAGTAGGCCCCACCCGTCAGGCCGTCCATCGTCTTCAAGCTTTGGCCGAAGACCACGCTCGAAAACTGCCGGTTGATTTGCGAATCAATTCGCGTGATTAAGGAGCGGATTCAACGCCACCCCGAGCCCTTTTTATGAACCGCGACCTCCTCCTTATTTCCCCTCTGCCTCCTCTCCAAATCGTGCCCCCAGGCCACC
Source organism: Poa annua (assembly GCA_026929855.1). Classification (NCBI taxonomy): domain Eukaryota; kingdom Viridiplantae; phylum Streptophyta; class Magnoliopsida; order Poales; family Poaceae; genus Poa; species Poa annua. The sequence continues at coordinate 17,641,525 of CM049427.1, forward strand.
CAATTTGCTCGCCGGACTTGCGCAATGCCGCCGGCGTGTTTCAGCTGTTCGCCGGCAAGGTGAGCCCTCCCCTTGGCCGAGAGCGCTCCCCTTACCTCGCCGTGTTCGTGCGCGTCTCATGACCTATTTCCCATCCATCTTATGCAGCTAATCCAGAGAAGGAGCACGAACGAAAAATCACCGATGCCGTTGCGATTTCGTGCTTGCCCAGCCGCTACCCGAGCACGCGCGAGACGCCAGGATCACCTCCATCGTCTTCGTCGGTCCGCGGTGAACGTCGTGGTCACCTCCGCGCGTCCGGGGAAGCACCGGAGCCTCGAAACGGTCCACGACCGAGCCGCCGCCGCCGTCTGCCCCGTCTCCGGCGACCTCCCAGCGCCGCCACGGTGATCCCCTCTCCTGGACCGTCCGATCTGTATTGTACGCGTAGGATTAGATCTCCAAAAACTGAACCGGTATTTAGATCATGACCGTCAGATCTGGATCTGACGATCCAGATCCAATGACTTAACCACGTCAGCAGCCCAGTCAGCAGCCCAGTCAGCGTCCAGTCAGCTGCCACGTGGAAAATGATTTTTCTTATTTTAAATTTAATTGGCAGTTTTGCAGAAAAGCCCCTGTCACTTAGAATTGTTATAACCTTTTACTCACACATCCAAATTCAAATATTTTTATATATTTGGAAAGCCCATGACATGTAGAATATTGTAGATCTGCCAAAATTCAAATTTGACTAAGTTTAAATTATTCAAATTTCAAATGGAAGATTTGAGTATATTTGTCATAACTTTAAATCTATAATTCCAAAAATTGCAAATAAAATTGTTTTAGAAACTTTAGAATATTTGTAGTGTGATGTCTCTGTTATAAAATATTTTTGAGTAATATTTGAATGAATTAATAGTTATATATTTAAATTGAATAGTTTGAATATTTTCAACACAACTTTAATATAAACATTATTCTTGAATAAATCCAATTGCTATAAATTTATTTAAATCCCCTATGTCTATTAATACTAATTAGAAAACTTTGTTATAAAAATTTAATCACATAAACTCTAATAATTATATTTAACCCTTTTGTTATATTTTGCAAAATTAGAAACTAATTAAATTGCAATTATAACTTCATGCATACTTTATAACTATCACAAAAAAAAATTAGTATTATGTTTCTTGTGATTTAAAATTGCATTTCATGCATATCATATTGTATTTTGTAGTTATATTTCCCATAAGAAAACTCCTCCCCCATTTTCTCTAAGTTAGGATTATTTTCAAACTTAGTATTTTGGTAAAAGTACTATGCACTGGACACTTAGGATTTTCAACATGGAGCTAGAAGGCCAATGAAGGACTTAGCCAAAACAAGACTTCAGAAGTACCTTCAAGGAGCAGAAGCACTTAGAAGAAAATCAAGAAGAAGTTCATGAAGACCAACCAACAATATTGTCTAAGTCTTGCTTCCTCTCTCTTTCTTTTCTTCCTTCTTCTCTGAGACTTCATGAAGACTAAGTTAAATCCAAGACCAGCCTAGGTGATACAAAAATCATCAAGTCTGAAGATTCATCAAGACTATCAAGAGCTCAATCAAGACATCATTCAGAAGAAAGTTACAAGTCTGGAGATGAAGCCTGGAGGACAACTACATCTTTCTTCTATCTTTTCCCTCTTTTCGAATCTTGTCTTTCACATTTGACTTAAACAAATTTTGATCATGATATTATCATCTTGAAGAAATGACTTAGTATCTTCTCTAAATATTTCTACACATCAAGACAAAGCCATTAGAGGGCTTATCCAAGATGATATAAAACAAAATATTTTATTCAACTATTGACATTAGCCCTTAGTCATTTTGACATACATTTCGCTTGCATTAACTTAAAAGATGTTCATGGCATGACATGTTTTCCTTTGAAGTTTTAGAAAACTTGTTTGTTCATTTGATATGAGCATGTATGTTTGATGATTGTTGTTTGTTGATTGTTGTATTGTTGTTTGCTATTATTGTTTAGATTAAACGGAGAGCAAACGTTCGTTGTTGAAAAGAGTTTGTGAACAACGACAACATTCAAAGGCAAGTGGCACACCTCATAAACTTCCTATTATTTTCTATATGCATTACTTAGTATTTTTATATGCATGAGTAGGATAGTATTGCTATGCTAAACCTGTGTAGAATTCCCTTACTCCTGTGTCTAGGATCCTATATCATACTTAGTAGATATATTGATGCTAGGCAATTGATGAAAAGTTTTACAAAACGATAAGTGACTACTCAGGGCTATGCTCATGGTTGTCGTCGCCTAGGATGAATGTCTATTCTACTTAGGGCCGTGAGCATGGTGGTTTTCACCTGAGAGTACACATCCACTAAGTTAATGAATCGCCTGGGTGGATTGGTTGAATGCTTTATGTTGAGTGGCTACTCAGGGCTGTGCTTGTGGTGGTCTTCGCCTAAGATAGTTTCTACTATACTTGGGGCCATGAGCATGGTGGTTTTCACCTGGGAGTGCACTTGTGGATGGCCACCCAGGGAACAGAGGAATCTGAAGAACTCCGAGTGACAATTGCTTCCCGTGCAGCCTTTTGACAATGGGCTCTGTCTAGAATAATTAAGTTGTGGGGGTGCAACCTGTTAGCTTGACAAGCAGATGTAGAGATGATAGGTGGAACGGGTCTTGCTAGTATGGTTGCATTCTTCTTCTGAAAGTTCTTGTCTCAATTCTCTCCTTTCCTTAATACACTTCGCGTGTATAGGATTTCTCGGACAAATTGAGTCTAAAGGTGAAAGTGCACAACCTCTGCAGAGTGTAAAACTAAGTACTTAGCCGTGTCCCCGGTACGAACAATTTGAGCAGCTGATCACGGACGTCAACGGAGGATTCCACCATTCCAACTTCAGATATAAAACTTGATGGGTGAACAAGGGAAGATGAGATTTATGGTTTTCATACCATACTTGTATTGATATGAAGAAGGTGTTTCCCAAAAGATAGGAAAAATTGGCTTTATGCAAAATAGCCTTGAACTCCACCAGCCAAATATGCATATAGGCTTTAGAGTTATTCCATTAAGTGTCCACCATAGTGTCACTTGCCAGACTCCATTTTAATTGAATCTGACTCACGTTGTTGCAATATTTTTCTTATTGCAGATTGTTCAGATGACGAGTGAGGCTTCGTTGATAGGTTTTGAGTCTACAACCAACATGTTTTCGCCTGTGGCAGCATGAAAGTGATAGAGACTCACTGCTATTGTATTTCCGCTGTGTACTTTTTCAATGCTAGCTTTAGGCTATGCAACTTGTATCAAATATTTTGTAATTCTGGATCATCGATGTAATAAAATTGACGCTTTGTTGTGATATTACATCGTAAACTGTGTGTGCAAATGAATTGATCCAGCTATTTGCACTATACACAGGTATCTGCCTTATTTAAAGTGCAGGTACGCTACACCTGCTATCATGCCGCCAACTCCCCAGCCCCGGGCCGGTGGCTTTATGAGCGATGCTCGCCGCCAGCCGCAGGCTTCGGCTTCCGGTCCGCCACCAAGGACCTCCTCCGCTGGCCGCGCATCCAGCATTCCCATTCCCTCGGCTGAAGCTACGACCAATGAAGCCGTTCAATCGCGCGACGCCAAGGAGGAACTGCTGGAGGTGGCTGCCGGCGGGACGCAGAGGGAAGCCCGGGCTGCAGGAGGTGGCAAAGTTAGAGACCCTTGGTCCACCTTTAAGGAGGCCAAGGAGTCCGCCTTGGCTTTCGCCAACTTCACCTCCCAGGCCTTTGCCGACTTGGAGGGCGACATGTCTGTAAGTTTTTCTAACTTTGTGGCATATACATAGTCTTCCCCCCGAGCACTTAGATGGCAGGTCGAAAACATTGACCGCCGGCTTAGTGGTTTTTTGACAATATGCTATATGCCTTTGTCCTTGCCTGCAGGGCCTCCGTTCTGCCAACGTTGAGCTTATCTCCTCCCGATTCGAGATAAACCAGCGATACCGTGATCTGAAGAGGGATTGCGAGGCCAAGGACTTGCGGATTGCCGAGTTGGAAGCGGCCCGCAAAAAAGACGAAGGTAGACTTGATCTTTTTTGCCTTCAGTCATCTTTCAATTTGTGCTGCCGCCAATCTTTTATCTAGTGAATCCATATTTGTAGAACTGCTAGATCACGCCCAGGATATACTGAAGGCGTCCACTGATATGCAAGCTGTTATGAATGAAGCTTCCGATTTGGCGGCCGCAAATTTGGCGATGAAGGAGGAGCACCGGAAGGAGATGGAGGCCCAGCAGCTGAAGTTTGCGCAGGAATCTAGCCAGCTTACTGGGGAGCTGGATAGCCTGCGCAAGAAATTGGCGAAGGTGGAGAAGGCGGCTGCCGAGGAGATATCCAAGCAGACTTCTCGCGCCCAAACTGCTGAGGACGCGGTGGCAGCTCATATGATTGAGCTGTCCGCCTTCCATAACTCGGCCCTTGGTAATTTCTCACTCCTTATTTTCTTTCGCCATTTGCTTAGCCTGAGCCAAACTGACGATTTTGTTTTTTGATACAGTTCCTGCCGGCTTAGGCGACGAAAAGGTTGTCAGCCCCCGCCTAGATCGCCTTGCGCGTCTAGGTGAGCTGATCACCGAGACATTGGCGGCATCCAAGCGGTTTTCCGCCAAGTTCTTCATCTCTTCCGGCAGCCAGGAACCGACCGAGTTCAGCGATGTGCCCAACATGTTGGAGCAAGCTACGAAGCTACACAAGAGCTCGCTGAAATTGGCGGCACAGGGTGGTGCCAAGACTGCGCTGGGACTATTCATGGCGCACTACCCCGAGGCGGAGATAGAAGCCGTCTACTTATGAAGACGGTAGCGAGGTCGAGCCGGCCGCTGGGCTGGACAGCGTTGCCGGCTACGCCACGCTGTTGCCGACATGGTTGACACTTCGATCTTCTACCGGCGCCATCTTGTGCCTGCCGCTGGAGAAGCTGGAGCTGCCGGCACGGCCGAGGCGGAGGGGAGTGACAGCTCTGGGGCTGAAGTTGTCAGCCCCCAAGCCTGATATAGGCGCCCCCCGAGCTGTAGTTTCCTTTGCCTGTCTCCTTTCCGACATGATTGCCAGCCCTTTCCTGCCCCTGAAACAGTACAAACTCGATTTGTAATATTTGTATATACTTTTGGAGATGTTCTGCTAGGCGGGAAGCTAGCTGACAAGTTTTATTTTGCCTTATTTTATATGGCCCGCCTTAATTTTACCCTGACTTATATGCTTGATTGTTTGTATGTTGGCGAACCTCAGCCGGAAACTGTCGTGGTGGTGTCACGGCAGATGCCATAGGATGGCTAATGTGTGGGGCCGATGGACGCTGGTGGATCCGGGGAGGGATAGCGAGCTGAAGATCTCACACGAAGGACGATGCCTGAATAACCGGGATCTCCGAAGAACTGTAAACACTACCGAAGGAAACGAGTGAAGATCTAGTAAATACGAACAAATGCACGAAGGCAGAGAACACACATACGATGTACCCAGGTTCGGAGCCCTCGTGGGGAGGTAACACCCCTACTCCTGCCTTTCCTCTCAATAGAAGTGTGGAATAAGCTTTACAACACGCTCTTGGAGCTCTTTCGGTGAAGAACACGATGAACTAGAGAGAGGAGGGAGTAAATGCACATGGAGTAAATGAGACTAGAGTTTTGGCCCTCAAGTTGGTACTCTCTCTCGTCGTGCCTCTCCCTTTCACAGGAGCAGTTATGGCGCCTTTTATAGAGTTTCCGGCCAGGAGGACCGGAAACCCTAATCCGGCACGGCCCCACCAGACAGGCCTAACGGTTATGTCGACACTGGCTAGCGCGACCTAGCCGCCGAGCTATCCGGCATAGCCCTGCCGTCATCATTCCGGCAAGGACAGCAGGCGCCGTCCTGGGACATCATTGTCCCCCAGTCAGAGACAAGACATGTTTGTGCCCATGCCGAGTAGCCTTTTACGGATTGCCGGGCTAGACATATCCGGTCTTGTCGTACTGCCACCGTACCGGCTGACACGCTCCCGTGCCAGACGGGAGGTGACCATGCTTCCGTGTCAGGGGGAATGGGACTTCCCCCCGCGTCAGGTGGGAAAGCCTGCTCCGGACCGTTGACGCCCCACCGGCATCTCTCGTGCCGGCTACCTCCTTGCTCCATTCTGCAAGTCTTCCCTGCACACATACAACAATCTGCCAGGACCAAAACATACATGTCGATTAGTCCGTACCCGGGGAGCGAGCTTGGATCCTCCTCACCTACCCGGGGTGCCTATCCGGTTCATCCGGGCTCTTCTCCTCCGAGAGTCTACCCGGAACCTCCGATAGACGATGAGATCCGGGATCCTTCCCGGATGCCCCTGAGTACCACTTAGGATGCGTATCTCTAGGCCTAGCCTCACGAAGATGTCTTATGCTGCTAGCAAAGACATCTTCGAGAAGCTAGTTCTTAGAGGAACCACCCGCTGATGTTGTGCCGCTACGAGGGCTATGGGGGGGGGGGGCTATTTATACCTCCAACAGACACCTGGCGTCTCACTCTCGCCCGAAAGGTCAAGTTGCCCCTTCAGCGGACCAGAAGCTGACCCTTGCACCTTCCAAAGGTCAAACACTGTTGCCATATTGCAGAATTATGCCGGGATCTGCCCTACCCGGGGGGCAGCCCCCCGACACTAGTCCCCGAAGCTGGTGTTGTGCAGTGGTCCCAGACGATGTGCGGGATCAGCTTTAAGAATAAGAATAATCCAAACAAACAAGGGGCAATCTTCCGCTTTGATACCGAGATGACTTTTACCGAGATCCCTACTCCGAGATTTCCAGCCGGGAGGCTCTGCCTGTGCAACTAGGTAGCATTTAGGGCCTCAACCGAGTATAGCGATGCCGGTACACTTCATTATTCGTGTCGGATGAGGTTCCTTCCCGAGGGGAGGGTCCCACCCGGGGTCTTGTCGCGTCAGAGAAGCACTCGAGTGTTTTTGATTTCCCGCGCCGGGGTGCGCATTCGATCCAAATTCGAACCGTTGGGAGCGTGTGCCCCACGGTGTGGCCGGATCGAGCGCATCGGATGGCCCCACGTGTCGCCTGGCACAAACGGATACCACCCAGGGCTTGGGAGATCGTGGGCGGGAGAGCGGGAAACCGCTCCGGATCCCCCCCATAAATAGGGGATCGGAGCGGTCAGTTGCTCCTCTTCCCCCAAAGCCTCAACTTCTCCCGCACTCCCTCGAGCACAACGCCATAGCAGTGCGCCGCGCTCGAGCACCGCCGCCGTCGTCCGCCGCCGGAGCCATTTGCCTCCGTCATCGGGCATCGATACTCTTGCGCCTCGACGCCCGCTTCTTCTCCGGTGAGTCCTTCTCTCTGTTTCAGCGAGGTTCGCCACGGCGAGGATGCACCGTGCTAGGTCATGAGCCCGTGCATCCACGGGTTGCGCCGCCGTCGGCGAGTGCGTTTGGCGTGGCGTTGACGGTGGCGCCTCCCACGCTCTAGCTTTTACTCGTATTAGCCCATCTTCATATCTTGCCCGCGTATTTCCGAGTCGATTAAGTTTTATTTTGCTCGGGCACGGTAGATCTTATTTCTTAGGAACCCGGTTGCCTTTAGGAGTTTGCAATCCGGAGTCTTAGTTCCCGATAGACTAACCCGACTAACTGCCGTTCCGCCTGCAGAGTAGCTCGAATATGTCCTCTGGCCCCTCCGACATGGGTGACGAGAGTATCCGGGGATGCTGGGACGGGTCCGAGACCACCCAAGAGGATCTCGACTGGTTGTACCGGACACACCGGATTCCGCCACAGGTCGAGAGTCGACTCCCGGAGTGTCGTGGTGGTGTCACGGCAGATGCCATAGGATGGCTAATTTGTGGGGCCGATGGACGTTGGTGGATCCGGGGAGGGATAGCGAGCTGAAGAGCTCACACGGGGAGGATCCCAGTAAAACCGAGATCTCCCAAGAACAGGGGACAAGAACAAAGTGCAAAGGGGAAGATCGAACAAATACAAAGAAATGCTCGAAGGCACACAACACACGCACGATATACCCAGGTTCAGGGCCCTCGTGAGGAGGTAACACCCCTACTCCTGCCTTTCCTCTCTATATAATGGTGGTATAAAGACTACAACCTGCTACAAGATCTGTCCAAGGATGAAGAACAAAGAACTAGATGAACTCAAGGTGGGGAGGAGTAACTGCTCTAAGAGTAAATGTGACTATAGCTTTGGCCCTGAAGTTCGTCTCTTGCTCTCAGGAGCAGTTATGGCGCCTTTTATAGAGGTCCGGCCAGGAGGGCCGGAAACCCTAATTTGGCTTGGTCCCACCGGACAGGCCTAACCGGGATGTCGTCACCGGCTAGTGCGACCTAGTCGCCGGACTATCCGGGGTAGCCCCTTCGTCATCATCTCGTTAAGGACGGCAGGCGCCGTCCGGCATCATCATTGTCCCCTTGTCAGAGACAAGACACGTCTCTGCCCATCCCGGATAGCCTTTTCCGGATTGCCGGGCTAGGCAGGTCAGGTCTTGTCGTACCACGCTCGTACCGGCTGACGCGCTCCCGTGTCAGGCGGGAGGTGACCATGCTTCTGTGTCAGGCGGGAGGTGATCATGCTTCCGTGTCAGGCGGGAGGTGATCATGCTTCCGTGTCAGGCCGAATGGTACTTCCCCCCGCTATAAACGGGAAAGCCTGCTACGGACCGTTGACGGCCTACCGGAAGCCCTTACTCCGGATACCTCCTTGCCTGCCACTGAACCTCTTCTGCACAAGATCAACACCGAGAGTCGCTCCGGTTAGTACTTACCCGGAATACCTATCCGGTAAAGCCGAGTACACCTCCATCCGGAAGTCTCCCCGGAGTCCTAAATCCTGGATCCTTCCCAGAGACGTCCGAGCTCGTCTCAGGATGAGTATCTCTAGGCCTAGCCTCCCGAAGATGTCTTAGCCTACCAGCAAAGACATCTTCGAGAAGCTAGTTCTTAGAGGAACCACCCGCTCATGCTTGTGCTGCGACTGAGGACTGGGGGTGTCTATTTATAGTTACCAGGGCTGACCCTTGCGGTTGCCAGGAGGCACTTTGCCCTCTTCCAGTGCCTAAGGGTCAGGTTGCCCTTTCGGCACACCATAAGGTGTCCCTAGCTGTCGCCAAAGGTCAAGCACTGTTGATATTTACCGGATTATACCGGGATCTGTCCCTACCCGGGGGGTAGCCCCCCGACACTAGTCCCCGAAGCTGGTGCTGCACAGCGACCTCGGATGATGTGCGGAATCAGCTTTAAACAACAACCATTTTCCGAGAACCAATTATACCATCCTTTTATTCCATGTCGAGATCGCTTCTTCCCGAGATCTTTTTACCGAGATCTTCCCACCGAGATTGCCTTAACCGGGAGGCGAAGCCTGCGACCGGATAGTACCATGCCAGTGAATCCCGACCGTTGATCTCCCGATGAATTCGAGACACTGAGTCAGGGCCCACCCGACGTCCCGTCTGCGCAGAGACGCACTCGAGTGCCTCTGCACACGCACGACGTCGCTTGGGTTCCCGCGCCGAGGAGCCGCATCCGATCCGGAATCCAACCGTTGGGGCCGTGTGGCCCTCGGTGTGGCCGGATCGGGCGCTCCGGATAGTGCCACGTGTCCTGCGGCACAAAACAGATCCCACCCACGATCGTGGAGATCGTGGGCGGGAAAATCGGAAACCGTTCCGGAATCCCCCCCATAAATAGGGGGCCGGAACGGTCTCTTTCACTTCTTCTTCTTTGTTTCTCCTCTCCTTCACCGTCTCGAGCTCGTCGCCGCCGCTGCGTTTGTTGCCCCACGACGTCCCGCTCGCCGTTCGCCGGAGCTCGCATCCCGCCGTTCCTCTCGCACGCCGTCGATCTCCTCCACCGGTGAGTTTTTCCTCTCCTCTCCGATGCGTTTCTTCGGTAGAGTAACTGCCCGACTTTGGCCGTGCCCTAGCACAAGCACGGTTGCGCCGCCGCCGGTGACCACATTCGAGCGGCGCGCACGAGGCGCACGGTGATGAATCACCGTGGCGTTAGAAAGTACATCGGTCACCCGCATTTGTGCCTTGCTTGAGTCAAGCGCGAGTCTTTTTTCCTCCCTTTTATCTCGAATTTTCCGCACACGGTAGATCTTGTTTCTTATGAACCCGGTAGCGTTTAGCAGTTTGTGCCCCGACATCCTCGTTTCCGATAGACTAACTCCGACTAACCGCCGCTGCGTCTGCAGAGTAGCCCGGATACCCCTGCGTACTTCTCTGACATGGGTGAAGAACGCGCTCGGGGTTGCTGGGATGGGTCCGAGACGAAGCAGTCTGATCTGGACTGGCTGTATCGGACTCACCGGATTCCCCCGGAAGTCGAGAGCCGTCTACCGGGAGAGGAGGTTGCACCGGAACCCCAACCCGGGGAATTCGTGGTATTCTTATCGCATTTCGAGCGCGGGTTTGGGCTTCCGGCTAGCCCCTTCTTCCGCGACTTCCTCGACACGTACGATGTCCAACCTCATCATCTTCCCCGCCAACGCCATCATGATGCTCTCGGTCTTCACCACCTACGCGGAGGCGTATCTCGGCATCTGGCCATTTGTGGATCTCTGGGCCAAGTATTTCATCCTTCGCCGCCAAGCCATCCCCAATCCGGATCAGAAGATAAAGGACTTAGTCGATTGCGGAGCGGCCACCGTCATCCCCCGCGCGGACTCCGGATTCCCCATAGTCAAGGGACTAGAGTCCTGCCGGAAATGGCAGCGTAGCTTCTTCTACGTGAAGAACCGGGAGCCCTCGGGAGATGGTCCGGGGTCCTCGAACCCAGACTTCATCAATCTGCCGGAATTCGTCATGGGTCCTCCGCGCGAATTCCGTCGCTGGAAGCATCTTCCCGACAACGACGAGATCAACTACATGCACGATGTTCTGCATGTGCTAACTCGGCAGATGACCGGGGATGATCTCTTGCGCTGCTTCATTGTCCGCCGGGTCTGCCCCCTCCAAAATCGAGTGCACAAGATGTGCCACATGTCCGGGAACTTCGATCCCACTAGGACAAGTATCCTTGGGCTAAACCACGGGGGGGGGGGGGGTCGTCCGTCGTGTCCGAGCTATTGCCCGGATGGAGATGACGGAGGACTATACTTGGGGGCTCCTTGGGGAATGTCGGAGAAGACCATGCGATCAGGTGCTTATATCAGTCTTTCGTGCCTTCGCCTTCGTGCATGCGCTGACCTGGACACCGACACGGCCTAACTTGTTTGTGCAGTTGTTCGAGCGTCAACACGAAGAAGACGTTGTCCACGTCAACGGGAATTACACGGCAGACTTCCCGAAACCGGACGCGATGCCGAGAGAGGATCCCGACGGCGAGGACCACCTCGCCATCCCTTTCGTCAAGGCCCCGGGTAATCCTTCAACTCCAGAGGCAGTTTTCATTTCTTCGGATGATAACGATTAGATTGACTGCGAGATCCTTGACGTTATTGACGCTCTTCCTCTGAATTGGGCCCCAGCAGTGGTTCCAAAACCGACAACCGGGACCAAACGTGCCGAGACCCGGAAGCGCGCGGCTTCCGACACCGAGGGGGCCGATAATTCCGGCAACCCCCCCAAGAAGAGCAAACCGACTAAACAGACCACCGAGAAGCCTGCTCGGCGCCGGCAGAGGGGTCCTCCCCTTGTGGATTCCGGGTACGTCTTTCTTGCCTCATGTTATTTGACTTCGTTTTCTCCACAACTCTTACTAAGACATTTCCTTTCAGTGATGCGCTCGAGCTCCCGACACCTGCTGTTCCTCCTCCTCCGGGAACTCGGACTCCTAGCCCGGCTCGGGCCTCTCCTTCACCTCTTCGTCCTTCTGCCCGGGGAAGTGAAGCCGCCGCCTCCGGTGCCGCACCGGCAAGCGTCGCGACCTCAGATGCACCTCCGGTGATCGACGAGATCGCGGTGCAGGCCACGACTATCTCGGGAGAAGTGCTTCTTCCGGAGAGCCCGCGCCGGGTTCCTGGGCTGGAGGCAGAGATCCTCAGCCCCCGCCAGGAACCTGCGGCAAGTGGCGCCTCTCGGCCAGCCGCGACTAAGATCATCCCGGAGAAGCAGCGTACAGCCTCCTCCTGGCCAGCAGAGCAAGCTCCCAAGTCTCGCGGCAAGGCTGCTGGGCATAAAACGCCTTCTGTCCCACCCGCAGCTGCCCCGACTTGGTGCTGCGCCCGGGTACGTTTTCCTCGTTACCACTGCCTCCCGCCGAGATCCCTACTGCAGCCTTGCGGATGTTGCGAGCAACGGTTAGCTCCTTTGTATCTTCAGGATCCCGGGATGTTGCTGCCACCCGCGCTGCCGGCAGCTCCGGCATTCGGGTTGTTGATGACTTCAACAAGGCCTGGCTTGCCGCCGACGCTTCCGAGACTGCAGGGGATTTGCACGCTGCAGGCCCGAGCCGCAGCGCTCAAGCCCTGCATGCTCTCCAGGTGGCCGCGCTGGATGTCACCCGAGTAAGCGAGGTAAGCTTTCCCTCTTTCGAAAAACGCATTTGTTCCTTCCACCACCACTAGTCCCCGAGATTGGTGCTTAGTGCTCTAGATTCCACCGAATAGCAGATCACTAAGTTCCAATCTTAGAGAAAAATCCAGGACTTGGACACCGAGTCCCCGAGATCCTCCCAACCGGATAGGTTGCTTCAAAATTTGCTCCACCACTAGTCCCCGAGATTGGTGCCTAGTGCTCTAGATTCCACCGAATAGCAGATCAATAGGTTCCAATCTTAGAGCAAAATCCAGGACTTGGACATCGAGTCCCCGAGATCCTCCCAACCGGATTTTTTACACTTTTTCCATATTAACTTCGCCTTCTTTGTCTTGCTTCCAGGAGTGCAGCCAAAAACGCCGCAACATCTTCAACCGGGTTCTCTCTGAACTCGGCCGATCCAAGAAATCCGAGGAGCGCTTCCGGGAAGAGCGAGACGCAGCGCGCCAGATCTCGGTGGACCAGAAGACTGCTCTTTCCAGCGCGCAATCCGAGATCGCGCGGCTGAACGGCGAGCTCGGAAAGGCCCAGGCTGCTATGTCCGAGATGAAGACGCGCTTCATCGAGGCGACTAAGAAGCAGAAAGAGACCCTGGACCAATCGGTGGCACGTGCGGATAACGCCGATACTGAGCTGGGTCTTCTCCGGTCGCGTTCCGATTCTTGGCTCAACGAACTCACCGTGTTGAACTGGGATCTCAACAGTGAGTTGTCCGACATCTCTCTTCTCCTGTTACTTTCTTTATTTGCTGTTGCTTTTCTTATGACTTAGCCGTTTGACAGCTCTTCTTTTTAAAGGAGAGTTTGAGCACTCCCGGGAAGCTGCCGCCAAAGCTGTTGCCGTCTTCCGCGAGAAGCGCGCCGGGAAGGGTCCCATCTCGGATGACTGGGACATCGAGGATCACCTCGTCGCCCTGAAGGCCCGGATAGTACCCCTCCGGTCTATCGGGACGGATCTGCTCAGCGCTGCGGTCCACGTCCACGGCGCATTGTGGCCAAGTATCCGGGGGACGCTCTCGCTGCCCGAGCTCTCGAGCGCACTTCGGGGTGCCGGGAGGCGCATCCACGCCTGGAAGCTTTCCGGTGCGCGAGCTGGCGCCGACCAGGTCTTGACCCAAGTACTCAGTTGGTACGAGGGTCTCGATCTGGAGGCAATCCTGCGCCTGCGGACGGTCTCTTCGTGGGTCACCGATCCGGAGAAGATCCGGCGCCAACAAGAGGTGGCGCATCGCACCGCTGCGTGGTCAAGCTTCCGCACATTCATCCCTAGCGTCATCCCTTCCGACTCGGAATCAGATTACGAGGACGACGAAGACGATGTCGTTTCTGGCGAGGCGGAAGACGAATCCCCGGAAGGAGATGACGCCGCTTCCGGTGCCGCGCCCGAGAAGGTGGTCTCCCAGGATGCAGTGACTTCGCCAAGATCGGAGGTCCCCGAGACCGAGGTGCTTCCCGAGGCCCCGAGTATCGTTGCTGTCACCGAATCCGAAATCGGCCCCGTCGTTGCTCCCGCTGCTGCTGCTGCCCCTGCTCCTGAGGTCGTTGCTCCCGAGGTCGCTGCTCCCGAGGTCTCCGTCGAGAAGCCGACTTCCCCTACTGCTTAAAACCCTTAAGTAGCAAATTCGTTAAATCCCCGGGATGCCGGGTGCAAGATGTATCGTACACTTATGTTATTTCTGTTTCATTGTGAACTATTTATTCAAACAATTTATGTCAATGTACTCAGCTTTTAGTTCCCGAGTTGCCTTTCATGTTTACCGTACTTAGGTAATTTCTGCTCTTGTCTACCGTTTCGGCGTTCGACAGTCGAGTCACAAAACTCCACATACGACATACATTACTTAAAACAACCCGAGTTCCTACTAACCGGATTCCCGACATAAAAAACAACTTAGTGAAAACAAGCATGCCGGATAAGTTCCTGCTCCAAGTCCCCGAGACCATTTTCGTGTTTCCCACTTTCCCTCTCTTTGCTCTTGACGGATAAGTTCCTCCCGAGGTGCCTTACTTCCATCAATATTGAAAATTGAGATACACATACAGTGAGCCCTTTAAGTGTAAAAGGGGCGAAGTAGAGCTACATTCCATGGACGCTTGGTTTCCTCACCGGATTTGTCCATTACACCTTTCCTAGCTTCCTGTGCATCTACAAGGTAATAGGAATCATTGTGCAATGCCCTGCTTATCACAAAAGGTCCCTCCCATGGAGGTGACAACTTATGCATTCCGGCCGTGTGTTGGATGAGCCTCAGCACCAGATCTCCCTCCCGGAATACCCTCGGGTGCACCTTCCGGCTATGATAGCGACGGAGGTTCTGTTGATAAATTGCAGACCGAGATAGTGCCAATTCTCTGGCCCCTTCGAGTAAATCAACATCATCTTCTCGGGCCTCCTTTGCCTCAGTTTCGGTGAACATTGTTACTCTCGGGGAGTCATACTGTATGTCGGTTGGGAGTACTGCCTCAGCCCCGTATACCATGAAGAATGGGGTGTACCCGGTAGATCTATTCGGTGTAGTCCGGAGACCCCATAGTACTGCCGGTAACTCCTCTATCCAGCATCCCGGAGTTCTCAACAGTGGTTCGATCAAGCGAGCTTTGATGCCCGCTAAGACTAAGGCATTTGCTCTTTCGACTTGCCCATTTGCTTCCGGGTGTGCGACTGATGCTACATCCAGCCGGATTCCCTTTTCAGCACAAAATCGAGCGAATTCCCCCACAGCAAAGTTTGTTCCATTATCTGTGATAATGCTGTGTGGGTATCCGTATCTCAAGATGATGTCTTCCAGGAATTGCACAGCGGTGTGTCCATCGCACTTCCGGATTGGCTTGACCTCTATCCACTTTGTGAATTTGTCCACCATGACAAGTATATGTGTCATATTGCCCCTTGCCGGCTTGAATTGCCCGACCATGTCCAAACACCATACTGCGAATGGCCAAGTGATGGGGATTGTTTTCAGTGCTGACGCCGGCATGTGTATCCGGTGAGCAAATCTCTGACATCCCCCACACTTCCGGACAATATCTTCTGCTTGTTGCAATGCAGTGGGCCAGTAGAACCCATGCCGGAACGCCTTTGCCACCAGGGCCCGGGACGATGCATGATGTCCGCACTCCCCTTGATGTATTTCCACCAGCATCTCTTGTCCTTCTGCTGGTTCCACACATCTTTGGAGTACCTCTGTGACACTTCTTTTGTACAGTTCTTGATTGAGGACAGTGTATGCTTTTGATCTCCGCAGTATTTGCCGGGCTTCCACCTCATTCTCCGGGAGAATCCCCTCCAAGATGTAAGCCATAATGGGCTGTGCCCATCCCGGGACTGGTCTAATCGGGAACACGGGAGTGTCTATGTCCATTGGCTCTGCCGACATCACCTCTATCATCATCTTTCTTTGCCTCTCCGAGCACTGGGACGCAGTCCCCGGGTTCGATGTTATACTCCCGACATCTACTTCCATGGGTACGGCATCTGAACCAGGCTCCTTGGGGATGAAGATAGATTCTGACTCGGGTGATGGTTGAATAGATGGCTTTCTCAGATGCTCTAGGGCTATCCCGGGTGGGATGGCATCCCGGGACGACCCTAGCTTGGACAAGACATCCGCTGCTTCGTTTTCTCCTCTGGGCACATGCTTGAACTCGCACCCGTCAAAAAATCCGGAAATTTTCTGCACATGAAACCTGTACAAGGCCATGTTTGCATCAAGGGCATCCCAATTCCCCGACACCTGTTGTACTACGAGATCTGAGTCACCAAAGCACTCTATCCGGCGGATGCCGATTTCCTTGGCGACGTTGAGTCCATGAACCAAGGCCTCATATTCTGCGACATTGTTGGATGCCCGAAAATGAATCTGCAGCACATACTTCAGTACGTCTTGCTTTGGGGAAGTGAGGACCACTCCGGCGCCCAACCCGATCTTAGCCTTAGAGCCATCGAAATGCATCCTCCAGAAATTGTAATCCGGTATCGGAGGTTCATACTGCATCTCGGCCCAGTCTACCAAAAAGTCCGGCAGCGCCTGCGACTTGATGGCATCTCGTCTCTCGTATGCCGGGGCATACGGAGACAACTGGATGGCCCATTTGCTACCCGGCCGCTAGCATCCTTGCAACCGATGATCTCGGCGAGAGGAGCTTCGCACACCACTGTGACCGGATGCTCCTGAAAGTAGTGCTTGAGCTTGGATGCTGCCATGTATACTCCATATGCCATCTTTTGGTAGTGCGGGAAGTTCTGCTTTGATTCCGAGATCACCTCACTGAGGTAATACACCGGCCTCTGTATCAGCTTACCCCCCTCTTCCCTTTCTACTACCATCGCCACACTGACTACCCGGTTGGTTGCGGCAATATACAACAACATAGGTTCCTTGGGTAACGGGGATGCCAACACAGGTGCTGTTGAGAGCATTTTCTTCAGATCATTGAACGCAGCATCCGCCTGCGGGGTCCAAACGAATGTTTTGCTCTTCTTCATCAGTTGATACAGAGGCAAGGCCTTCTCCCCAAGTCGGCTCACAAACCGACTTAGGGATGCCAGACACCCGGTAAACTTCTGCACATCTTTGAGACGCACGGGCAATTTCATGCTCTCAATAGCACGAATTTTACCCGGGTTGACCTCAATTCCTCGGCTGGAGATGAGGAAACCGAGTAACTTCCCTGCTGGCACACCAAATGTACACTTATCCGGGTTCAACCTCATCCGGAATCTTCTCAGGTTCTTAAACGTTTCCCTCAGATCATCTATTAACGAGGCTTTTTCATTAGTTTTTATGACTATGTCATCGACATAGACCTCGGCATTTTGGCCTATCTGGTCATGCAAGCACTTCTCCATGCATCTCTGGTATGTAGCACCAGCATTTCTTAACCCGAAAGTCATAACACGATAGCAATAAGCCCCATAAGGGGTAATGAAAGCAGTTTTTAATTGATCATCCGGATTCAAAGGTATCTGGTGAAAACCAGAGTAAGCATCTAGGAAAGTTAAAAGCTCGCTCCCGGCAGTGGAATCTATCACTTGATCTATCCGGGGTAGCGGAAAGGGGTCTTTCGGGCATGCCTTGTTGAGGTTGGTGAAGTCGATGCACATGCGCCACACTTTAAGCAGGAGGGGATCATCTTTCTTCTTCTCCACCAGGACCGGATTCGAAATCCAATCCGGGTGCAGCACCTCCATGATGAATCCGGCGGCCAGCAGTATAGCCAGATGCTCCATGACAGCAGCTCTTCTCTCATCCGAGAGGCGCCTAGTTGGTTGCTTCACCGGCTTCGCATCCGGTCGAACAAATAGAGAGTGCTCAGCCAACTCCCTCGGGACGCCTTGCAGATCGTCACTCGACCACGCAAAGGCATCCCGATTCTCATGGAGGAAGTCGACGAGCTCGCCTTCCTATTTGCTGTCCAGGTTGCTGCCAATGATGACTTGGCGCTCCGGGTTGCTGGGGTCCACGCACACCTTCTTGGTCTCCTTGGGGGGCTGAAATGATGCCCCCTGCTCCGGGTTCACCATCCCGGGCATTCCGAGTTGGGACGTCTTGGCCATCGCCACCACCTGCTGGATCCTCTTCTTCTCCTCCGCGATCACCAGAGACTCAGCCAAGCACGATCCCGCCGAGGCACACTCCATAGAGCGCTTGTGGTCTCCCGAGATGGTGATCACACCGTTAGGTCCCGGCATTTTCATCTTGAGGTAGCCCACATGAGTTGAGATCATGAATTTGGCGAGGGCCGGTCTGCCGATCAGTGCATGATACGGGCTCTCGAGATCCACGACCTCGAACTCCAAGCTCTCGGTTCGGCAGTTCTCCCGGGTTCCGAATAATACCTCAACCCAGATCTTTCCCATGGGCGAGCAAGAGACTCCGGGCACAATGCCGTGGAAGGTTGTCTCGGTGGGCAGCAAGGTGTTCATGGATACTCCCAGCTTCAGCATCGTGTCCTTGTACATGATGTTAATGGCACTGCCATTGTCAATCAGAACCCGACTGAAACGGACGTTGAGGTTGGGTCCGACAAAAGTTGGGTCCACCACCAAGGCATACGCTCCCAGCTTGGGCATAACCTGGGGGTGATCCTTCCGGCTCCATGTGATCTCCATCTCGGACCAGTGCAAGAATTTGGGCACCGCCGGGATCACAGCATTCACCTCCAGGGCACGCTGACGCACACTCTTCCGGTCAGTGGGCTCGGTCACGAAGACCACATAGCTCTGATGTGCCTCCCGGTAGTTGCTCTGCTGATGTCCGGCTTGGTTACCGTTGTCGTTCCGGGTATGCACCACATTCACTGGGCGAGGTGGGGGTCCTCTCGGAGGAGGGGGAAGTCGCACAGCATTGGCCCCCGATGTCGGAGGAGGAGGTCTCGGGATATTGGGCCGAGATGCCGGAGCATTCTGCCGAACGGCTCCCGAGCTGCCCTCCTGCAACGTACGCTGATACCAGCTGCACTGCCGAGTAGAATGGTTTGCGGGCTTGTTGGCCTCCAGAGTGTGGTAGCAACATGGCTTGTTCAGCATTTCCTCATACGTCAGGGGCTTCTTCTGCTCCACCCAAGTCTTTTGCACCTCTTGACTTTGACCCCAAGCCGGGCCACTTGTCTTTTGACGCTGGCTGTTGCCGGCATCCTCCTGCTCCCGGGTCACTGCTGCGACATGCTGCGCGGCATGGTGGTACTCGGGCTGATTCCTCTTGCCGAACTCCTGGCGATCATGGCTCCTGCTCGGTCCCGAACGCTGAGGTCCCGCATTCCTCCTGTTGGAGTCTCCGACATCCACCAGGGGTTGCATGGGATCTCCAAGCGTATAGGTGTCGGCGATGCGCATGGTTTCTGCCAAGGTTGTTGGCATCTTTCTCTGCAATTTCTGCCACAGCATAGAGCCATGCCGGCATCCTTGCGCGAACCAGGAGATGGCATGTGCCTCCACCACTCCTTCGCAAGAGTTGCGAATATTGCTCCACCGGGTAAGGTAGTCCCGGTCAGTCTCATTGCTCCTTTGCCTACAGATGGCGAGCTGTTGAGGCCTGTTGGGCCTCTTGTACGTGCTGGTAAAATTACTGATGAATGCCTCTTCAAAATCTAACCAGCAGTCTATACTGCCAGTTCTCAGATTGTTCAACCAGATTCGGGCTGGTCCTTCCAACATCTGCGGTACATAACGTACCGCCCACCGTCTGTTTCCACCGGCTATGCTTACTGCAGTTACATAGTCGGTCAGCCAATCCTCCGGCTTCTTGCTACCGTCATAGATCTTGGCACCTCGGTTGAGCTGAAAGTTCCGAACAGGAGGTTCTCGCATGATCCGAGGTCCAAAGCAGGCAGGTCCCGGAGGTCCTTGCTCTTCTACTAATTCAGACTGGTGAATCCGGTCGAGCCGGAATCTGGCGTCTGCCGGGTTCAACTGTCTGGTTCCTATCCGAGATCCCAAAGGGTTCTCGTCTGGTTGATATCCGAGCTGCTGCAACCTTGAGTCGCCATCATTGAGCCTGTCCTGTGCAGGGACCAGGGCCTGCTGGGGAACGGAGACGACCTCCCTCTGCGGGTTTCCCTGAACGTGCGGAGGATTCCGGGGTGGATTACCACGGCTAGTCGGGTTATTATTTCCTACACCCGGGTTACCATCCCCACGGGTACTTCCCGCCTGTCCCGAGTTGCGCTGTCCGACCTGTCCGGCTTGCTGGATACCGGCGAAAGCTGGGTCATACGTCTGTAGCTGTTTGTTCTTTCCGGAACCTCGGCTCCGGCTCCGGCTCTTGCTTTTGCTCTTGCTTCTGCTTGGATGTGGGGAAGAGGCCTCCCCATCTGACCTCTGGCTGTCGGGTCTGGCCGAGTACACCTGGGATCCTGCCCCGGGGTGCTTCTTCTTGAAGGCCAGATTCTGACGATTGGCTTCTATCACCAACTCGTTCACCGTTTCCTGCTGCTTGCGCAGGGCTTCACCGGATAGCCCTGCCAACTCGGCCATGGCGGCTTCGGCGGCCCTAAGGGTCTTCGCTGGTGAGCTGTACACCGGCTTTCCCGCAGAAATCCGACTCCCTGTGTTACTGGTGGTGGCTCCACCAGCCAGCTCCTCATTCACCATTCTTCCTTTCTTGCGCAGATCTGCAATGCGCTTCTCCCGGGAGTCGATCTTAGGGAATCCGTGGGCTGCATTGTACTCCCGGAGGCTAGCGCTGAGCTCGCGGCGGATCTCGGCGATCTCCTGCGCCTCAGCGAGTAGCAACTTCCGCTGCTCCTCTAATTCAGCCGACGTGGCCTGCGCGTCTGCTCCGGTAGTTACCGGTACAGCCAACTTTGCCACGAGTCCCGAGAGGGGATCCGGACGACGTCGCGGATGGGATGACTGCGGATCTCCATCTCGGGCCGTAGGCCTCTCCTGCGGGGGTTTGGCTAAACGGGGGTGGCCGTCAGTATCGCCATCAGCATCTTGATATTCCTCCTCGGTTGCCGCGACCATCATCACTGCGACGGAACTCCGGGGGCGACCGGCACGCAGACCCCGAGCTACGCAGAGCATGGGAGGATCCTCAGCTTCCAGGATTACGTCCGGGTAGCTACAGACAACCTCGGTGGCCACGTAGGTGGTGAAACCACCGAAATCGATGAGACACCTGTTTACCGGGAACGGTCTGTTCCGGAAACATCCTGCATTGTCGCAGACGAAGTCCATCTCTCCCAGTCTTACGACTAGGCCAGAGAGAACCCGAACGTCGAAATGAACGGGGGAGCCCGTCCGGATGTGTACACCAGCCAACGTCTCTGTCTGCCCCACGGTGGGCGCCAACTGTCGTGGTGGTGTCACGGCAGATGCCATAGGATGGCTAATTTGTGGGGCCGATGGACGTTGGTGGATCCGGGGAGGGATAGCGAGCTGAAGAGCTCACACGGGGAGGATCCCGGTAAAACCGAGATCTCCCAAGAACAGGGGACAAGAACAAAGTGCAAAGGGGAAGATCGAACAAATACAAAGAAATGCTCGAAGGCACACAACACACGCACGATATACCCAGGTTCAGGGCCCTCGTGAGGAGGTAACACCCCTACTCCTGCCTTTCCTCTCTATATAATGGTGGTATAAAGACTACAACCTGCTACAAGATCTGTCCAAGGATGAAGAACAAAGAACTAGATGAACTCAAGGTGGGGAGGAGTAACTGCTCTAAGAGTAAATGTGACTATAGCTTTGGCCCTGAAGTTCGTCTCTTGCTCTCAGGAGCAGTTATGGCGCCTTTTATAGAGGTCCGGCCAGGAGGGCCGGAAACCCTAATTTGGCTTGGTCCCACCGGACAGGCCTAACCGGGATGTCGTCACCGGCTAGTGCGACCTAGTCGCCGGACTATCCGGGGTAGCCCCTTCGTCATCATCTCGTTAAGGACGGCAGGCGCCGTCCGGCATCATCATTGTCCCCTTGTCAGAGACAAGACACGTCACTGCACATCCCGGATAGCCTTTTCCGGATTGCCGGGCTAGGCAGGTCAGGTCTTATCGTACCACGCTCGTACCGGCTGACGCGCTCCCGTGTCAGGCGGGAGGTGACCATGCTTCCGTGTTAGGCGGGAGGTGATCATGCTTCCGTGTCAGGCGGGAGGTGATCATGCTTCCCTGTCAGGCGGAATGGTACTTCCCCCCGCTATAAACGGGAAAGCCTGCTACGGACCGTTGACGGCCTACCGGAAGCCCTTACTCCGGATACCTCCTTGCCTGCCACTGAACCTCTTCGGCACAAGATCAACACCGAGAGTCGCTCCGGTTAGTACTTACCCGGAATACCTATCCGGTAAAGCCGAGTACACCTCCATCCGGAAGTCTCCCCGGAGTCCTAAATCCTAGATCCTTCCCGGAGACGTCCGAGCTCGTCTCAGGATGAGTATCTCTAGGCCTAGCCTCCCGAAGATGTCTTAGCCTACTAGCAAAGACATCTTCGAGAAGCTAGTTCTTAGAGGAACCACCCGCTCATGCTTGTGCTGCGACTGAGGACTGGGGGTGTCTATTTATAGTTACCAGGGCTGACCCTTGCGGTTGCCAGGAGGCACTTTGCCCTCTTCCAGTGCCTAAGGGTCAGGTTGCCCTTTCGGCACACCAGGAGGTGTCCCTTGATGTCGCCAAAGGTCAAGCACTGTTGATATTTACCGGATTATACCGGGATCTGTCCCTACCCGGGGGGTAGCCCCCCGACACGGAGGACGAGGTCCAGCCGGAACCCGAACCCGGGGAATATGTAGTATTCCTCACGCATTTTGAGCGGGGGTTTGGGCTTCCGGCTAGCCCCTTCTTCCGCGACTTCCTCGACACCTACAACCTCCAACCTCACCAACTCCCGGCCAATGCTATTATGATGCTCTCCGTCTTCGCCACATATGCGGAAGCGTATCTTGGCGTTTGGCCTTTCTTGGATCTCTGGGCCAAGTACTTCATCCTCCGCCGGCAAGTCATCCCCAATCCGGACAAGAAGGTCAAAGACCTGGTTGATTGCGGGGCGGCAACTATTATCCCTCACGCCGATTCCGGATTCCCCAAGGTCCAGGGACTGGAATCCTGCCGGAAGTGGCAACAGAGTTTCTTCTACGTGAAGAACCGGGCGGCCTCGGGAGAGTCTCCGGGATCCTCCAGCCCGGACTTTATCAATTTTCCCGAGTTCGTCATGGGTCCTCCCCGCGAGTTCGATCTTTGGAACATGCTTCCAGACTCCGAGGAGGTCAGATGTATGCACGACGTCTTAAGCGTCCTCACGGATAAAATGACGTCGGATGACCTCCTGCGCTGCTTTATCATCCTCCGCGTCTGCCCTTTACAAACCCGAGTGCACAAGATGTGGCACATGAGTGGGCTATATGATCCCACAAGGACCAGCATCTTTGGGCTGCATAGAGCTGCAGTCTGCCGGCGTGTTCGAGCTATCGCTTGAACGAAGATGCCGGATGACTATGAGTGGGGTCAGATTGGGGGTTCCCGGAAAAAACCATTGCGGCAAGTGCTTGTGTCTGCCTTCCGCCAACTTCCATTTGCACCCGGGTTCTGTTGGAAATCGACATGGTTGTCATGCAATGACTTATTCCTGCAGTTGTTCGAGCGCCAGACCGAGGAGGACGCGATGCATGCCGGTGGCGAATTCGCGGAAGACTTCCCGACACCGGACAAGACGCCGGAGAAAGATCCCGACGGCGAGGATAACCTCGCCATTCCTTTAGCCCGTGCTGCTGTTCCGGGTAAGCCTTCAACTCCAGAGGCTATCCCCATTGCATCAGATGGTGACGATGAGGTTGACTGTAAAATACTTGATGTGATTGACGCTCTTCCTCTCGACTGCGCCCCGCCAGTGGCTCCGAGAACAACGGCCGTGACGAAGCGTGCCGAGACCCGCAAACATGCAGCTTTCGACACCACCCCTGTCGGTGCTTCCGGTGCCACCACCAAGAAGAGCAGGCAGATAAAGCAACCGGCCGAGAGGCCTCCTCGACGAAGGAGAGGTCCTCCCACTGTCGAGTCTGGGTAAGATCTTTTTGCTTTGAGTTATTTGATTTTGGCTTCTTCCGGGGTCTTTTCTGACATGCTCATTATAGAGCAGCACTCGACGTCCCGACTTCCGCGGGTTCCCATCCTCCGGGATCCCGCACTCCTAGCCCATCCCGGGCTGCCCCTTCTCCACCTCGGCCTTCCGCACGCGATAGCGAGCACCCTGCCTCTGGTGCTGCGCAAACCGCCGCCTCGACTCCGGAGGCTCGTCCCGGGGGGGGGGGGGGTGGCGAGACTCCGGTCCAGGCTACCGCCGCATCCGAAGACATCTTCCTACCAGAGAGCCCGCGGCGGGTGTCCCACCTTTAGGCGGACACGCCGAGTCCTCCTCAGCAGATCGTGCCGGGAACCTTTTCCAAAGTTCAATTGTTCCATCCCCACTAGTCCCCGAGATTGGTGCTTAGTGTTCTAGACTCCACCGAGTAGCAGACCACTAGGCTCCAATCTTTAGAAAAAATAACAAAACTCTGAACCCGAGTCCCCGAGATCCTTCCTACCGAGTTGGTTAACTAACATGGATCCTGGATTACCCCAAGTCCCCGGGATCCTTCCCGAGATTGACATCGAATAATTTTCTGGATCCAGGACTGCGGCAAGAAACACAGCAGCGTCTTCCACCGGCTTCTTGCTGACTTGCTGTATCGCGAGATGCTCCATGATGGCAGCTCTTCTTTCGTCCGAGAGACGCCTAGTCGGTTGCTTCACCGGCTTCGCATCCGGTCTAACATACAGCGAGTGCTCAGCCAACTCCCTCGGAACGCCTTGCAGATCGTCACTCGACCACGAAAAGGCGTCCCGATTCTCACGAAGGAAGTCTACGAGCTCGCTTTCCTATTTGCTGTCCAGACTACTGCCAATGATGACCTGGCGCTCCGGGTGGCCGGGATCAACCCCTACCTTCTTGGTCTCCTTCGGTGGTTGGAATGAGGCGCTCTGCTCCGGGTTCACCATCCCGGGCATACCGAGTTGGGATGTCCTGGCCAGCGTCACCACTTGCTGGATCCTCTTCTTCTCCTCAGCTATAACCAAGGACTCGGCCAAACTTGAGCCGGCAGATGCACACTCCATGGAGCGCTTGTGATCCCCCGAGATGGTGATCACACCGTTAGGGCCCGGCATCTTCATCTTCAGGTAGCCCATGTGAGTGGATATCATGAATTTGCCCAAGGCAGGCCTGCCAATTAGTGCGTGGTATGGACTTTTGAGATCCACGACCTCGAACTCCAAGCTCTCGGTCCGGCAGTTTTCCCGGGTACCGAATAGTACCTCAATCCAGATTTTTCCCATGGGTGAGCAAGAGACTCCGGGCACAATGTCGTGGAAGGTCGTCTCGGTGGAGAGCAAGGTGTTCATGGACACCCGCAACTTCAGCATGGTATCCTTGTACATGATGTTAATGGCGCTGCCATTGTCAATCAGTACCCGGCTGAAGCGGACGTTGAGGCTTGGTCCGACGAAGGTCGGATCCACCACCAAGGCATAGGCACCAGGTTTGGGCATAGCCCGGGGATGATCCTTCCGGCTCCATGTGATCTCCGTCTCGGACCAGTGCAGGAATTTGGGTACCGCTGGAATCACAGCATTCACTTCCAGGGCGCGCTGCCGCATGCTCTTCCGGTCAGTGGGCTCGGTCACGAAGACCACATAGCTCTGATGTGCCTCCCGGTAATTGCCTTGCTGGTGTCCGGGGCGGTTACTCGGGCCCGCGCCATTGTCATTCCGGGTATGCACCACGTTCACTGGACGGGGTGGATGTCCCTGGTTGGGCTGATTAATCCGTATCGCATTGGCACCGGATGCCGGAGTGGGGGGTCTCGGGATGTTGGGTCGCGATGCCGGAACATTTGGCCGAGTTGCCGCCACGCTGCCCTCCTGCAACGTGCGCTGATACCAGCTGCACTGCCGAGTAGAGTGGTTAGCTGGCTTGTTGGCCTCCAACGTGTGATAGCAGCAAGGCTTGTTCAGCATCTCTTCATACGTCAGGGGCTTCTTTTGGTCCACCCAAGTTTTCTGAACTTCTTGGCTCTGACCCCAAGCCGGGCCACTTGTTTTCTGCCTCTGACAGTTTCCAGCATCCCCCTGATCTCGGGTCACGGCTACGACATGTTGTGCGGCATGGTGGTAGTCGGGCTGACTCCTGTTCTGGCCAAAATCCTGGCGATCATGGCTTCTGCTCGATCCCGAGCGCTGAGTTCCCGCATTCCTCCTGTTGGAGTCTCCGACATCCACCAGGGGTTGCATGGGATCTAAAAGCGTGTAGGTTTCGGCGATGCGCATGGTCTCCTTGCCAAGGTTGCCGGCATCTTCCTTTGCAACTTTTGCCAAAGCATAGAGCCATGCCGGCATCCTTGAGCGAACCAAGATATGGCCTGAGCCCCGACCACCCCTTCACAGGAGTTCCGAAAATTGCTCCACCGAGTAAGGTACTCCCGGTCAGTTTCATTGCTCCTTTGCCGGCAGATGGCGAGTTGCTGCGGTCTGTTGGGCCTCTTGTACGTGCTGGTAAAGTTGCTGATGAAGGCCTCCTCGAAGTCTAGCCAGCAGTCTATGCTGCCAGTTCTCAGGTTGTTCAGCCATATCCTGACGGGTCCTTCCAACA
Organism: Poa annua; assembly: GCA_026929855.1. Taxonomy (NCBI): domain Eukaryota; kingdom Viridiplantae; phylum Streptophyta; class Magnoliopsida; order Poales; family Poaceae; genus Poa; species Poa annua. Next base: position 17,668,173 of record CM049427.1, read on the forward strand.
TTTGCGGCACATACCGTACCGCCCAACGTCTGTTTCCACCGGCTATGCTTACTGCAGTTACATAGTCGGTCAGCCAGTCCTCCGGCTTCTTGCTGCCGTCGTAGGTCTTAGCACCACGATTGAGCTGGAAGTTCCGGACAGGTGGCTCCCGCATGATCCGGGGTCCAAAGCAGGCAGGTCCCAGAGGTCCTTGTTCTTGCACCAGCTCGGATTGGTGAATCTGGTCGAGCCTGATCCTGGCATCCGCCGGATCCAGCTGTCTGGTTCCTATCCGAGATCCTAACGGATTCTCGTTGGACTGGTATCCGAGTTGCTGCAACCTTGAGTTGCCATCATTGTGCCTGTCGATCACCGGAATTACAGCTTGCTGGGGCATAGAAGCGACCTCTCCATGTCGATTTCCCTGACTCTGTGGTGGATTCCGAGGTGGATTACCACGGCCAACCGGGTTACTGTTTCCTACACCCCGGTTACCACCATCAGGGTTACTTTGCGCCTGCCCGGGATTGTTCTGCCCGGCTCGCTGGATACCATTTAATTTTCATAAAATAGTTTCCTTATAAGAAACTAATTTCAACCACTTAGTCATATCTATTCATAAATTTTAAAACTATTTAAAGTGGAATAACTGCCAAATAGTTTTCATTCATCAGACTAAATCCAAGTATAGCTTTGGAAATTATAATTTTATTATTCATTACCTTAAAACTACATAGATTATATAATTAATGAATTATACAAATAATCATTCCATTAGCTTAAATGATCTTCATGTATTTTCAAAACATTAAATGATTTTCCTGAATATATTCAGTATAAACAATGAATTAAAACTAGAATATTTCCAAAGGTATTTATTATAGTTTTCAAGTTAATTATCTTAATATAAAATATAATGGTGCACCAATTATTTTGACTTAAAATGAATACATTATATTTCCCCTTTCCATTTTAAAATAGATGTGTTATGTCATTTAATTATTGTACTGAAACCAAAATGTTTTAATGTTGGAAAATAAGTTTAATGAACTTACTTTCAAATTTATATAAGTATTGAATTATTATAAAATGTTATTTGGCCAACATGAAATTAAATTAGGCTTAAATTTAAAATTTGACTTTAAGCATCAAATTTGTATTAAAGCAATAATTAAAAATTATTAAAATTTAAAGTGTTCAAAAGATAACCATAAGTATTCTAAATGATAGATATTGTTTTTACAAAAATATAGAAACAAAATTGAGTTGATTTGGATTCATATTTTAAAAGTTATTTAAAATATCCATAAAACAGAAAAGGAAAAGAATAAAACAAAAAGAAAAACTAACTGGGCCGAAGCCCAGCTTCTATCGCGCGCGAGCGACGCGTAACGGCCCAACGCCCAGCCCGTTCCCCTCTTTCTCTCACTGACGTGTGGCGCCCACACGTCAGGTCGTTTTCAACCCCGCGCCAAAGATCACGCGCCCGACAGTTTCGGGCGAGATTTTCTCGTCGTGATTCCGCGCGATTAAGGGGCTTAATGGACACCCCGACCCTACCCTATAAATCTACTAGCCCTCCGCTCGGATTCCCCTCTCATCCCACTCGAAACCGTGCCCCCAGGCTACCGGAAAAGCTCGCCGGAGCTCCTCGGTACCCGCCGCCGTTTTTCTTTGTTCCCCGGCGAGGTGAGCCTCCCCCGAGTCTGAGACCTCCTCCATACTCCTCCCCGCGTCCGTGCGCATCCCCTGACACCCTTAATCGATTCTTTTCGCAGCCGAACGGAGCACCTCGTGCTCGACCGAAGCTCGCCGGTGCTGAAGCACTTCGGCCACGCCACCACGCCCCTCCGAGACGCACGCGAAGCCGCCACCGAGCCCATCGAGATCGCCGCGACGCGCCGCATCCGAGGGCATCATCCGCGCGTCCGAGTTACTGTCGGAGCACCGTCCCCGTCCGCGCCCGAGCCCAGCGCCGCCGTCAGCTCCGTCTCCGGTGACCATCCGCGCCGCCCGGTGAGCTCCTCTTCTCCTGGCCGTCTGATCCGTAATGTACGCGTAGGATTAGATCGTTTAATCGAATCGGTACGATCCGTTCAAATCCGTCGGATCTTGATCCAACGGACCAGATCTACTCACTTGCCACGTCGGATCCGCGTCACCAGCACTGTCAGCGCCCAGTCAGCGCTGACGTGGAATTTGTTTTTCTTTTAATTGTTTAAATGGCATTTTTGCAGAAAAGCCCCTGTCACTTAGATCTGTCATAACTTTTTAACCACTTATCCAAATCCAAATATTTTTACATTTTTGGAAAGCCCTTGACATGTAGAATATTTTGGATCTGCCAAAATTCAAATTTGACTTAGTTTAAATTATTCAAATTTCAAATGGTGAATTTGAGTATTTTGTCATAACTTTAAATCTGTAGATTCAAAAATTGCAAATAAAATTGTTTTAGAAATTTTAGAACATTTGTAAATTGATGCTTCTGATATAAAATACTTTTGAGTTATATTTGAATGAATTCCTAATTATATATTTAATTTGAATAGTTTGAGTATTTTCAACATAACTATTAATAGAAATGTTATTTTTGATTAAATCAAATTGCAATAAATTTAATTAAATCACCTCTGGCTATTAACACCATTTGTCCGGGGGATGCCCCCCGGGTAGGGCAGAACCCGGAGTAATTCAGTAGTGTGCCAGCAGTACTTGACCTCTGGCGCGAACAAGGGCCACCCCCTAGTGTGCTGAAGGGGCAGCTTGACCCTTGAGTGCTGGTAGAGTACAAAGTGCCTCCTGGCAGGCGCAAGGGTCAGCTCTGGCGGCTATAAATAGACACCCCCAGCCTTCACAATAGCAGCACAAGCTTCAGCGGGTGGTTCCTCTAAGAACTAGCTTCTCGAAGATGTCTTTGCTGATAGGCTAAGACATCTTCGGGAGGCTAGGCCTAGAGATACTCATCCTGAGACGAACTCGGATGCATCCGGAAAGGATCTCGGATCTTGGGCTCCGAGGAGACTCCCGGAAGGAGAAGTACTCGGTCTTACCGGATAGGCAATCCGGCTAAGTGCTAACCGGAACACTTAACCCTGTCCTGGACTTGTGCAGGAAGGACTCGCGAGGTCGAGCAAGACGAGAACCGGCATGAGGGATCCCGGTAGGCCGTCAACGGTCTGTGGCAGGCTTTCCCGCCTAATCCGGGGGGAAGTACCGTTCCGTCTGACACGGAGGGATGGTCACCTCCCGCCTGACACGGAATCATGGTCACCTCCCGCCTGACACGGGAGCGCGTCAGGCGGTACGACAACGGTACGACAGGACACGACGTGACTAGCCCAGCAATCCGGAAAAGGCTATCCGGGATGGGCAAAGACATGTCCTGTCTCTGACAGGGGGACAATGATGTTCCAGGACGGCGCCTGATGTCCTTGCCAGGATGATGACGAAGGGGCTACGCTGGATAGCGTGGCGAGTAGGTCGCACTATCCGGTGACGCCATGCCGGTTAGGCCTGTCCGGTAGGGCCAAGCCAGTTTAGGGTTTCTGGCCCCCCTGGCTGGAACTCTATAAAAGGCTCCATAACTGCTTCTGTGAGAGGGAGACGAACTTGGGAGCCAAAGCTATAGTCGCATTTACTCCTAGAACATTTACTTCTTCATACCTTGAGTTCATCTAGTTCTTTGTGTTCTTCACCTTGAGAGATCTAAGAGCAAGCTGTAGCCCTTGTACCACAATTATATAGAGAGGAAAGGCAGGAGTAGGGGTGTTACCTCCTCACGAGGGCCCTGAACCTGGGTATATCGTCTGTGTGTTGTGTGCCTTCGTGCATTTGTTCTTGTTTGTTAGATCTTCCTCCTCGCGCGTTGCTCTTATTTCTCGTTCTTGGGAGATCTCGGCTATACCGGGATCCTCCCCGTGTGAGCTCTTCAGCTCACTATCCCTCCCCGGATCCACCAACGTCCATCGGCCCCACACATTAGCCATCTTATGGCATCTGCCGTGACACCACCACGACAGTTGGCGCCCACCGTGGGGCTGATAGAGGCGTTGGCTGGTCTACACATCCGGACGGGCTCCCCCGTTCACTTCGACATTCGGGTACTCTCTGGCCTTGTCGTAAGGTTGGGTGAGATGGACTTCGTCAGCGACAACGCATGGTGCTTCCGGAGCAGACCCTTTCCGGTGAACGGATGCCTCATTGACTTTGGTGGCTTCACCACATACGTCGCCACCGAAGTTATCTGCAGCTATCCAGACGTGGTCCTGGAAGCTGAAGATCCTCCCATACTCTGCGCTACTCGGGGTCTGCGTGCCGGTTGCTCCCCGAGTTCCGTCGCGGTGATGATGGTCGGGGCAACCGAGGAGGAATACCAGGACGCGGACGGCGATGCCGGAAGCGGCCACGTCCGTTTGGCCAAACCCCCTCAGGAAAGGGATGCGGCCCGAGACGGCGATCCGCAGCCGTCCCAACCACGTCGTCGCCCGGATCCCCTCTCGGGTCTGGTGGCCAAGTTGGTTGTCCCTGTGACTGTTGAAGCAGACACCCAAGCCACTTCGGCTGACTTGGAGGAGCAACGTAGGTTGCTACTCGCCGAAGCGCAGGAGATCGCCGAGATCCGGTGTGAGCTCAATGCTAGCCTCCGGGAGTACAATGCTGCTCATGGATTCCTTAAGATAGACTCCCGGGACAAGCGCATTGCGGAGCTGCGGAAAAAAGGCAGAATGGTGAATGATGAATTGGCGGGTGGAGCCACTACCAGTCACACGGGTAGCCTGATCTCGGCGGGGAGACCGGTGTACAGCTTGCCGGCGAAAACTCTTAGGGCTGCCGAAGCCGCCATGGCCGAATTGGCAGGGTTATCCGGTGAGGCTCTACGCAAGCAGCAGGAGCGGGTAAATGAATTGGTCATCGAGGCCAACCGGCAGAACCAGGCCTTCAAGAAGAAGAACCCCGGGGCGGGATCCCAAGTGCACTCAGCTAGGCCCAATAGCCAGAAATCGGACGGAGAGGCCTCTTCCCCGCATCCGAGTAGAAGCAAAAGCAAGAGCAAAAACCGGAGCAGAAGCCGGGGCTCCGGGAAGAACAAGCAGTTGCAGACCTATGATCCGGCCTTTGCCGGCATCCAGCAAGCCGGGCAGCGTAACTCGGGGCAGGCGGGAAGTACCCGTGAAGGTGGCAACCTGGGTGTAGGAAACAATAACCCGAATAGCCGTAGTAATCCACCCCGGAACCCTCCTCATGTTCAGGGAAACCCGCGAAGGGAGGTCGCCTCTGTTCCGCAGCAGGCCGTGATCCCGGTGCAAGATAGGCTCAACGATGGCAACTCAAGACAGCAGCAGCTCGGGTACCAGCCCGATGAGAATCCTTTGGGATCTCGGGAAGGAACCAGACAGCTGGATCCGGCCGATGCCATATTCCGGCTCGATCGGATTCACCAGTCCGAGCTAGTGGAAGAGAAAGGACCTCCGGGACCTGCATGCTTTGGACCCCGGATCATGCGGGAGCCGCCTGTCCGGAATTTTCAGCTCAACCGGGGTGCTAAGACCTATGACGGCAGCAAGAAGCCGGAGGACTGGTTAACCGACTATGTAACTGCAGTAAGCATAGCCGGTGGAAACAGACGCTGGGCGGTACGTTACGTACCGCAGATGTTGGAAGGACCTGCCAGAATCTGGTTGAACAACTTGAGAACTGGCAGCATACTCTGCTGGTTAGATTTCGAGGAGGCGTTTATCAGCAACTTCACCAGCACGTACAAAAGGCCAAACATGCCTCAACAGCTCGCCATCTGTAGGCAAAGGAGTAACGAGACAGACCGGGAGTACCTTACCCGGTGGAGCAATATTCGCAACTCTTGCGAAGGGGTGGTAGAGGCACAGGCCATCTCCTGGTTTGCACAAGGATGCCGGCATGGCTCAATGCTGTGGCAGAAATTGCAAAGGAAGATGCCGACGACATTGGCAGAGACCATGTGAATCGCCGATACCTACACGCTTGGAGATCCCATGCAACCCCTGGTGGATGTCGGTGACTCAAACAGGAGGAATGCGGGACCTCAGCGTTCGGGATCGAGCAGGAGCCATGATCGCCAGGATTTTGGCCAGAAGAGGAATCAGCCCGAGTACCACCATGCCGCACAACACGTCGCAGCAGTGACCCGGGAGCAAGAGGATGCCGGCAATAGTCAGCGTCAGAAGACAAGTGGCCCGGCTTGGGGTCAGAGTCAAGAGGTGCAAAAAACTTGGGTGGAACAAAAGAAGTCCGTGACGTATGAAGAGATGTTGAACAAGCCATGCTGCTACCATACCCTGGAGGCCAACAAGCCAGGGAACCACTCTACTCGGCAGTGCAGCTGGTATCAGCGCACATTGCAGGAGGGAAGCTCGGGGGATAGCCGGCCGAGTGTTCCGGCATCTCGACCCAACATTCCGAGACCCCCTCCTCCGACATCGGGGGCCAACGCGATCCGGATCAATCAGCCTCAGCGAGGACCCCCACCTCGGCCGGTGAATGTGGTGCACACCCGGAACGACAATGGTGCAGGCCCCGGTAACCAAGCCGGACAACAGCAGGGCAACTACCGGGAGGCGCATCAAAGCTATGTGGTCTTCGTGACCGAGCCCACTGACCGGAGGAGTGTGCGACAGCGTGCCCTGGAGGTGAACGCCGTGATCCCGGCGGTGCCCAAGTTCTTGCACTGGTCCGAGATGGAGATCACGTGGAGCCGGAAGGATCATCCCAGGGTTATGCCTAAGCCGGGGGCGTACGCCTTGGTGGTGGACCCAACCTTTGTCGGACCAAGCCTCAATGTCCGCTTCAGTCGGGTTCTGATTGACAATGGCAGCGCCATTAACATCATGTACAAGGATACGATGCTGAACCTGGGGGTGTCCATGAACACCTTGTTACCTACCGAGACGACCTTCCACGGCATTATGCCCGGAGTCTCTTGCTCACCCATGGGTAAAATCTGGGTTGAAGTGCTATTCGGAACCCGGGAGAACTGCCGAACCGAGAGCTTGGAATTCGAGGTCGTGGACCTCGAAAGCCCGTATCACGCACTGATCGGCAGGCCGGCCCTGGCCAAGTTCATGATCTCAACTCACATGGGCTACCTGAAGATGAAGATGTCGGGACCTAACGGCGTAATCACCATCTCGGGAGACCACAAGCGCTCCATGGAGTGTGCCTCGGCCGGCTCATGCTTAGCTGAGTCAATGGTGATCGCGGAAGAAAAGAAGAGGATCCAGCAGGTGGTGGCGATGGCCAAGACCTCCCAACTCGGAATGCCCGGGATGGTGAACCCGGAGCAGGGTGCATCATTCCAGCCCCCCAAGGAGACAAAGAAGGTGGGTGTGGACCCCAGCAACCCGGAACGCCAAGTTATCATTGGCAGCAACCTGGACGGCAAATAGGAGGGCTAGCTCGTCGACTTCCTCCGTGAGAATCGGGATGCTTTTGCGTGGTCGAGTGACGACCTGCAAGGTGTTCCGAGGGAGTTGGCTGAGCACTCTCTGTTTGTTAGGCCGGATGCGAAGCCGGTGAAGCAGCCGACTAGGCGCCTCTCGGATGAAAGAAGAGCTGCCGTCATGGAGCATCTTGCTATACTGCTGTCCGCCGGATTCATAATGGAAGTGCTGCACCCGGATTGGATATCAAATCCGGTCCTAGTAGAGAAGAAGAAGGATGATCCCCTCCTGCTTAAGGTGTGGCGCATGTGCATCGACTTCACCAACCTCAACAAAGCATGCCCGAAGGACCCCTTTCCACTGCCCCGGATAGATCAAGGAATAGATTCCACTGCCGGGAGTGAACTTTTGACTTTTTTAGATGGCTATTCTGGTTTTCATCAGATACCTTTGAATCCGGATGATCAATTGAAAATTGCTTTTATTACCCCTTATGGGGCTTATTGCTATCGTGTCATGACTTTCGGCTTGAGAAATGTTGGTGCTACATACCAGAGGTGCATGCAAAAGTGTTTGCACGACCAGATAGGCCGAAATGCCGAAGTCTATGTCGATGACATAGTCATAAAAACGAAGGAAAAAGCCTCACTGATCGATGATTTGAGGGAAACGTTTAAAAACTTAAGAAGATTCCGGATGAAGTTGAACCCGGATAAGTGCACTGTCGGGGATGTACTTCCCCGGTACCCTGAGAGTACGGGGTTTACCATGTTAATATTGCAGGTATATTTACACTTGAATAGTAGAGGAAGCGACAAATGAAGATAAAGAAGGAGAAGAGTCAATATGGGCCGGATTTGGTCCCTGGGCCGGGAGCCCCTACTCGGGTGACCGAGAGCCCAACTCGGTCATCTCCATCGACCCACTTCGGCATCCCTTCGTCCTCGACCAAGTCCATCACCAGCGCCTCTGCGACTCGGTGGCATCGCCGCGACCTCGCCCGAGCGCGCCCTCGACCCCGGTCGTCCCCGGCACGGCGCATCCCGGCCGCATCGCACCGAGCTCTCCCCAACCGTCCCCGACATCGAACTCGCTCCGGATCCCCTCCCGACCGAGGCTGCTGTCCGCGTCGCGCCGGATCGCTCCCCCGACCTCGGCCACCCGGGTTCCTCCACGCCGAGCTCCGCATCTACCCGGGGTACCTCCTCGCCGGAGGCGCCTGCGTCATCCTCGCCTCGCCGCCGCCGAGGTCCACATCTCCCCGGATCGACCGTCCCCGGCATCGCCGCGACCTCCCCGGCGCCTCCGACAGCCTCTTGTCCGGCATCGCCCGGCTCCGGCAGCGTTTCCCCGGGTTCTTCCACGCCGTGACCTCCCCATCGCCCCTCGACATCCCCGGCCCCGAGTGCGCCCCGACGCCCCTTCGCCTCGATCTGGATGGTCCGGTTGCCCTTGGCCCCATCTCGGATGCGCCCGGGTTCAGGCTCGCATCGGCCACTCGCGCCGTCCCGGCCTCATCTCCTCGCCTCTGCCCGGCGCCAACCTCGACCCGGGCATGGTCAGGCTGCGCCCTGCCTTGAGGCAAACCGAGTTCGTGCGAGTATCTCATCCACCGAGACGCCTATACGAGACCGAAAACTGTACGGGACCAAGAGGATAAGAAGAGAAGGACATGACGATGTAAAAGACAGCAGCTACGAGACAAGGCAAGGACACCTGTTCTGACTTCTCCGACATGTCCAGCAGGGCTACAGTGACGCTACAGTGTACCGGATGTGACCACAGTACACTGCTGCTGACATCGTGAACAGTACCGATTTCCCCCCTTTCCTCAGCTACAGTTCTGACTTCACCTCAGCTACAGTGTATCGTGAATAGTGATTCGTGTCTCCTTGTCCCCTGCTTGTCCCCTGGGCTCTCCTATATAAAGGGCACCAGGGGGAGGGGGAGAGGAGAGCCAAGCCCCCCACCACTTCATTTCCCCCCTTTCCATTTTCTCCCAAAACTTCGTGGAGGCTTGCCTAGCAGCTCTCGGAGCATAATGTAGCCCGGATACTGAGAGGAGAAATATACCAAGTAGGCTAGATGCTGCAGTAGGGGTTTTATCTCCTCACGAGAGCCCCGAAGCAGGGTAAATCCTTGTGTCTCCGTGTCGACCGAGTTTACCTGTGCGTGAGTTCATCGCGCAATCCCTCCCCGAGATCCCCTAGCGTCCATCGGCCCCACAAATTAGCCATCCTATGGCATCTGCCGTGACACCACCACGACAGTTGGCGCCCACCGTGGGGCAAGTGGCGCTTGCGGGAAGAATTTCGGACGGGACCCGACATCCTAAATCCGGGATCCCTACGCTGCGGGCAGTGGTCACTGACATCCTGCGCCGCGGGTAGCGGTTGCCGGTATCCCAAATCCGGGATCCTAAATCCGGGATCCCTACGCTGCGGGCAGTGGTCACTGACATCCTGCGCCGCGGGTAGCGGTCGCCGGTATCCCAAATCCGGGATCCTAAATCCGGGATCCCTACGCTGCGGGCAGTGGTCACTGACATCCTGCGCCGCGGGTAGCGGTCGCCGGTATCCCAAATCCGGGATCCTAAATCCGGGATCCCTACACTGCAGGCAGTGGTCACTGACATCCTGCGCCGCGGGTAGCGGTCGCCGGTATCCCAAATCCTGGATCCTAAATCCGGGATCCCTACGCTGCGGGCAGTGGTCACTGACATCCTGCGCCGCGGGTAGCGGTCGCCGGTATCCCAAATCCGGGATCCTAAATCCGGGATCCCTACGCTGCGGGCAGTGGTCACTGACATCCTGCGCCGCGGGTAGCGGTCGCCGGTATCCCAAATCCGGGATCCTAAATCCGGGATCCCTACGCTGCGGGCAGTGGTCACTGACATCCTGCGCCGCGGGTAGCGGTCGCCGGTATCCCAAATCCGGGATCCCTACGCTGCGGGCAGTGGTCACTGACATCCTGCGCCACGGGTAGCGGTCGCCGGTATCCCAAATCCGGGATCCCTACGCTGCGGGCAGTGGTCACTGACATCCTGCGCCGCGGGTAGCGGTCGCCGGTATCCCAAATCCGGGATCCTAAATCCAGGATCCCTACGCTGCGGGCAGTGGTCACTGACATCCTGCGCCGCGGGTAGCGGTCGCCGGTATCCCAAATCCGGGATCCTAAATCCGGGATCCCTACGCTGCGGGCAGTGGTCACTGACATCCTGCGCCGCGGGTAGCGGGTATCCCAAATCCGGGATCCTAAATCCGGGATCCCTACGCTGCGGGCAGTGGTCACTGACATCCTGCGCCGCGGGTAGCGGTCGCCGGTATCCCAAATCCGGGATCCCTACGCTGCGGGCAATGGTCACTGACATCCTGCGCCGCGGGTAGCGGTCGCCGGTATCCCAAATCCGGGATCCTAAATCCGGGATCCCTACGCTGCGGGCAGTGGTCACTGACATCCTGCGCCGCGGGTAGCGGTCGCCGGTATCCCAAATCCGGGATCCCTACGCTGCGGGCAGTGGTCACTGACATCCTGCGCCGCGGGTAGCGGTCGCCGGTATCCCAAATCCGGGATCCTAAATCCGGGATCCCTACTCTGCGGGCAGTGGTCACTGACATCCTGCGCCGCGGGTAGCGGTCGCCGGTATCCCAAATCCGGGATCCTAAATCCGGGATCCCTACGCTGCGGGCAGTGGTCACTGACATCCTGCGCCGTGGGTAGCGGTCGCCGATATCCCAAATCCGACATCCTAAATCTGGGATCCCTACGCTGCGGGCAGTGGTCACTGACATCCTGCGCCGCGGGTAGCGGTCGCCGGTATCCCAAATCCGACATCCCAAATCCGGGATCCCTGTGCTGCGGGCAGCGGTCATTGACGTCCCTGCGCTACGGGTTGAGGTCGCTGACATCCCTGCGCGGCGGGTTGAGTTCGCCGACATCCCTGCGCCGCGGGTTGAGGTCGCCGACATCCCTGCGCCGCGGGTTGAAGTCGCCGACATCCCTGCGTCGCAGGTAGAGGTCGCCGACATCCCTGCGCCGCGGGTAGAGGTCTCCGACATCCCTGCACCGCGGGTGGAGGTCATCAACGTCCCCGCATCGCGGAAACCGGTCAAGGACATCCCTCACCGGCATCCCTGCATCACGGGCACCAGTCGCCGGCCTCTGCCCCGACACTCATCATCAATGGACCCCTAGCAATTGCACACCAGTTACCCGGGTTATGTCGCCTACGACATCCCCAACCGCTCCTGTGCTCCGTGAGTATCGTCGTGTGTACCTTGCAATTATGTTATCTTAAATTTGTTCGGGAGCTGCCCATGCATGCTTAGTTTAATTGTTTACCCGGGAACGAGATATCGTAACCCGGGGACTGCCCTGTTTCACCTGTTTGTCATCTATCTGTTTTTCCCCGGGAGCAAGATGTCTTGACCCGGGGACTGCTTTACCGTTTAGTTCTACCTTGCATGCTAAGTCGGTAGAGTTGCTCAGTTTGTATTTATTTATATGCTTGGCGTATCTTGGTTCCTGTTGTAGTTTGTGAGCCGGTATCCCGAAACTGGACTCGGGGACTGCCGGGCTCCTTTGCCTTCCTGCTATATCTGAGAATTTGCCCGGGGAATCGGTGGAAACCGAGGCTCTGTTCTATTGTGTGGTTGGCTGCTAGAGTTATTTTCTATCTTTATTCTTGTTAGATATATATGTCTTAACTAACGTTGAAAGGTGATATCGGTTTTACCGAGAAGATACTCATGTCGAAAGTCTTGATTATATCGGTTATCTCGGGTCCATCTAATATTTATTGTTACCTCAAGGTATATTGCATATGATCTATGATATCAGTTGGCCCACATAGCGCGGTATCACGCAAAATTTCCAGATCCCCGTTTATTTCGGTTCGCCAATATATCATGGCATACTGCAATATCTCCATATCGCTATTCATGTCGGCTCGCCATTATATCGCGGCATCATGCCATATCCCCAGATTCCCGTTTATTTCGGTTCGCCAGTGTATCATGGCATCGGGCAATATTTCCAAATCGTCATTTGTTTCGGTTTATCAAAGTTCGCTAAAGACTACACCTGTGATGTGCCCAGAGTGGCAGAGATACCGAAACAGCTGTGATGCGCCCAGAGTGGCCGAGATACCGAAACATGTGTGATATGCCCAGAGGGGCCGACATACCGACATACCGACATACCGAGATACCTGTGTGACATTGTTTGCGTAGGCGTTTGTGTCGGTATATGCCCAGAGTGGCTAAACGCCGGCACATGAGACTCTGTGTCGGTATACGCCCAGAGTGGCTAAACGCCGGCACATGAGGCGTCCGTGTCGGTATACGCCCAGAGTGGCTAAACGCCGGCATGTGTTGTGTGTTTGTATCAGACCGGCGGTGGCCGAAGACACCTATGTCGGTAAAACGCCCAGAGTGGCTAAGAAACCGGCATAGGATTGTATTTTTGCAGGTACACGGCGGAATAAGTGAAGACAATGATGTTGGAATCTTTTCTAAGTCTGCGCGTGACTCTGCGAGTCCCCCGCAGCCTCGGGGACTAGTGTCGGGGTTATAATCCCCGGGATCCCTAAGAACATGGTATTTGGTATATAGCTTTTCTAATGACTATTTGTTTTTAAGTTGATGCGCGATTCTGCGAATCCCCCATAAACTCGGGGACTAGTGTCGGGGATGTACTTCCCCGGTACCCTGAGAGTACGGGGTTTACCATGTTAATATTGCAGGTATATTTACACTTGAATAGTAGAGGAAGCGACAAATGAAGATAAAGAAGGAGAAGAGTCAATATGGGCCGGATTTGATCCCTGGGCCGGGAGCCCCTACTCGGGTGACCGAGAGCCCAACTCGGTCATCTCCATCGACCCACTTCGGCATCCCTTCGTCCTCGACCAAGTCCATCACCAGCGCCTCTGCGACTCGGTGGCATCGCCGCGACCTCGCCCGAGCGCGCCCTCGACCCCGGTCGTCCCTGGCACGGCGCATCCCGGCCGCATCGCACCGAGCTCTCCCCAACCGTCCCCGACATCGAACTCGCTCCGGATCCCCTCCCGACCGAGGCTGCTGTCCGCGTCGCGCCGGATCGCTCCCCCGACCTCGGCCACCCGGGTTCCTCCACGCCGAGCTCCGCATCTACCCGGGGTACCTCCTCGCCGGAGGCGCCTGCGTCATCCTCGCCTCGCCGCCGCCGAGGTCCGCATCTCCCCGGATCGACCGTCCCCGGCATCGCCGCGACCTCCCCGGCGCCTCCGACAGCCTCTTGTCCGGCATCGCCCGGCTCCGGCAGCGTTTCCCCGGGTTCTTCCACGCCGCGACCTCCCCATCGCCCCTCGACATCCCCGGCCCCGAGTGCGCCCCGACGCCCCTTCGCCTCGATCTAGATGGTCCGGTTGCCCTTGGCCCCATCTCGGATGCGCCCGGGTTCAGGCTCGCATCGGCCACTCGCGCCATCCCGGCCTCATCTCCTCGCCTCTGCCCGGCGCCAACCTCGACCCGGGCATGGTCAGGCTGCGCCCTGCCTTGAGGCAAACCGAGTTCGTGTGAGTATCTCATCCACCGAGACGCCTATACGAGACCGAAAACTGTACGGGACCAAGAGGATAAGAAGAGAAGGAAATGACGATGTAAAAGACAGCAGCTACGAGACAAGGCAAGGACACCTGTTCTGACTTCTCCGACATGTCCAGCAGGGCTACAGTGACGCTACAGTGTACCGGATGTGACCACAGTACACTGCTGCTGACATCGTGAATAGTACCGATTTCCCCCCTTTCCTCAGCTACAGTTCTGACTTTACCTCAGCTACAGTGTATCGTGAATAGTGATTCGTGTCTGCTTGTCCCCTGCTTGTCCCCTGGGCTCTCCTATATAAAGGGCACCAGGGGGAGGGGGAGAGGAGAGCCAAGCCCCCCACCACTTTATTTCCCCCCTTTCCATTTGCTCCCAAAACTTCGTGGAGGCTTGCCTAGCAGCTCTCGGAGCATATTGTAGCCCGGATACTGAGAGGAGAAATATACCAAGTAGGCTAGATGCTGCAGTAGGGGTTTTATCTCCTCACGAGAGCCCCGAAGCAGGGTAAATCCTTGTGTCTCCGTGTCGACCGAGTTTACTTGTGCGTGAGTTCATCGCGCAATCCCTCCCCGAGATCCCCTAGCGTCCATCGGCCCCACAAATTAGCCATCCTATGGCATCTGCCGTGACACCACCACGACATGCACATTCGGCGTTCCGGCAGGAAAGTTACTCGGTTTCCTCATCTCAAGCCGGGGGATTGAAGTCAACCCGGGTAAGATACGTGCTATCGAAAGCATGAAATTTCCCGTGTGCCTCAAAGATGTGCAGAAGTTCACTAGTTGTCTTGCATCCCTAAGTCGGTTTGTAAGTCGACTTGGGGAGAAGGCCTTGCCCCTATACCAGTTAATGAAGAAGAGCAAAACATTTGTTTGGACCCCGCGGGCCGACGTGGTGTTCAACGATTTGAAGGGAATGCTTTCAACAGCACCCGTGTTGGCATCCCCGTTACCCAAGGAGCCTATGCTGCTGTATATTGCTGCCACCAACCGGGTAGTCAGTGTGGCAATAGTGGTAGAGAGGGAAGAAGGGGGCAAACTGATACAAAGGTCGGTGTATTACCTCAGTGAGGTGATTTCGGAATCCAAGCAGAACTACCCGCACTACCAGATGATGGCGTATGGAGTATACATGGCAGTGACCAAACTCAAGCACTACTTTCAAGAGCACCCAATCACAGTGGTGTGCGAGGCTCCTCTGGCCGAAATCATCGGTTGCAAGGACGCTAGCGGCCGGGTAGCCAAATGGGCCATCCAGTTGTCTACGTACGCTCCGGCATACGAGAGACGAGATGCCATCAAGTCGCAGGCGCTGCCGGACTTTTTGGTAGACTGGGCCGAGATGCAATATGAACCTCCGATGCCGGATTACAATTTCTGGAGGATGCATTTCGATGGCTCCAAGGCTAAGATCGGGTTGGGTGCCGGAGTGGTCCTCACTTCACCAAAACAAGATGTGCTGAAGTATGTCCTGCAAATTCATTTCCGGGCATCTAACAATGTCGCTGAGTATGAGGCCTTGGTTCATGGGCTGAATGTCGCCAGGGAGATCAGCATACGCCGGATAGAGTGTTTCGGCGATTCCGACCTCGTGGTGCAGCAGGTGTCGGGGAACTGGGATGCACTGGATGCAAACATGGCCTTGTATCGATTTCATGTGCAGAAAATTTCTGGATTTTTTGAAGGGTGCGAATTCAAGCACATACCCAGAGGAGAAAACGAGGCGGCAGATGTATTGTCCAAGCTAGGATCATCTCGGGATGCCATCCCACCCGGGATCGCTCTTGAGCATTTGAGGAAGCCATCTATTCATCCCTCACCCGAGTCGGATTCTATCTTCATCCCCAAGGAGCCTAGTTCGGATGCCGTACCCATGGAAGTAGATGTCGGGAGCATCACATCGAACCCGGGGACTGCACCACTGTGCTCAGAGAGGCAAAGAAAGATGATGATGGAGGTGATGTCGGCAGAGCCAATGGATATAGACGCTCCCGTGTTGTCAGTTCGACCTATCCCGGGATGGGCACAGCCCATTATGGCATATATCTTGGAAGGAACCGTCCCGAAAAATGAAGTGGAAGCCCGGCAGATAGTGCGGAGGTCAAAAGCATACACCGTCATCAATCAAGAGCTATACCAGAGGAGTGTCACCAAAGTACTCCAGAGATGTGTGGAACCGACAGAAGGACAAGAGATGCTGCTGGAAATACATCAGGGGGAATGTGGACATCATGCATCATCCCGGGCCCTGGTGGCGAAAGTGTTCCGGCATGGGTTTCACTGGCCCACTGCGTTGCAGCAGGCAGAAGACATTGTCCGAAAATGTGGAGGATGTCAGAGGTTTGCTCACCGGATACATATGCCGGTGTCAGCACTGAAGACAATCTCTATCACTTGGCCGTTCGCGGTATGGTGTTTGGACATGGTCGGGCAGTTCAAACCGGCACGGGGCAATATGACACACATACTGGTCATGATAGATAAATTCACCAAGTGGATAGAGGTCAAGCCAATCCGGAAGTGTGACGGACACACCGCAGTGCAATTCCTGAAAGACATCATCTTGAGATACAGGTACCCGCACAACATCATCACGGATAATGGCACCAATTTTGCTGTGGGGGAATTCGCTCGATTTTGTGCTGAGAAGGGAATCCGGTTGGATGTAGCATCAGTTGCACACCCGGAAGCAAACGGGCAAGTCGAAAGAGCAAATGCTTTGGTCTTGGCCGGCATCAAAGCTCGTTTGATCGAGCCACTGTTGAGAACTCCGGGATGCTAGATAGAGGAGTTACCGGCGGTTTTGTGGGGTCTCCGGACTACAAAGAATAGGTCTACCGGGTATACGCCATTCTTCATGGTGTACGGTGCCGAGGCAGTACTCCCGACCGACATACAGTATGATTCCCCGAGAGTGACAATGTTCACCGAGACCGAGGCAAAAGAAGCACGAGAAAATGATGTTGATTTACTTGAAGAAGCAAGAGAATTGGCCCTGTCTCGGTCGGCAATTTACCAACAAAACCTCCGTCGCTATCATAGCCGGAAGGTACATCCGAGAGTGTTCCGAGAAGGAGATCTTGTGCTTAGGCTCATCCAACGCACGGCCGGAATGCATAAGTTGTCACCTCCATGGGAGGGACCCTTTGTGATAAGCAGGACATTGCACAACGATTCTTATTACCTTGTAGATGCACAGGAGGCTAGGAAAGGTGTAATGGACAAATCCGGAGAGGAAACCAAGCGTCCATGGAATGTAGCCCTACCTCGACCCTTTTACACATAAAAGGGCTCAATGTATGATGTATTTCAGTTTTTATGTATTAATGAAAGAAAGGCACCCCGGGAGGAACCCGGGGACTGCCTCGTTGTATGCTCATTTACTTTGTTCAATTTGTCTATTATTTCATACCGGCATCCCGGGAAGGAACCCGGGGACTGCCTAGTACCTATTTTTAATGTTATCTGTATGCCGGGAAAGTTCCGAATTCGATTCTCAAAGTCAGAGTAATGTATGCCGTGTGAAATCATCTTGTGACTCGACTGACGAACGCCGAAATGGTAGTCAAGAGCAAAGAGAGTCAAATGCGGGGAACACGAAAATGGTCTCGGGGACTCGGAGCAGGAACTTATCCGGCATACCTGTTTTTACTAACCCAGTTATTTTTTATGTCGGGAATTCGGTTAACTAGAACTCAGATTTTCTTAAGTAATGTATGCCGTGTATGGAGTTTTGTGACTCGACTTTCGAACGCCAAAATGGTAGACAAGAGCAGAAATTGCCTAAGTACGGTAAACATGAAAAGGAACTCGGGGACTCGTGACAGAGTAAACCGACATAGCTTGTTCTAATAGATAATTTAGTACGAAACATAAATGTTAATAATATATTACATCTTGCACCCGGCATCCCGGGGATTTAACAGTTCTACTCTTAAGTATTTCTAAGTAGTAGGGGAAGCCGGCTTCTCGGCGGTGGCAGCAGCGGGAGCAGCAGTAGTGGCGGTGTCCTCAGCACCGGCAGCGGTACTCGGGGCATCTGGGCGCACCTCGGCCTGGGAGGCCTCGGGTGGCGGAGGAGTTGAAGCATCCCGGGAAACCGCGGTCTCGGTGGCGGCACCAGAAGCAGCGTCGTCCTCCTCCGGGATCTCAGCATCCACGTCATCGGTCGCACCGGTTTCGTCGTCATCCTCGTAATCGGATTCGGAGTCGGAAGCGACGACGCTGGCGGTGAAGGCGCGAATGTTGGACCAGGAGGCGATGCGATGCGCCACTTCTTGTCGCCGCTGGACCTTAGCCGGGTCGCTGCACCACGGCGAGATGGTGCGCAGGCGCTGGATCACGTCAAGGTCGAGACCTTCGTACCAACTCAGTACTTGGTTCAAGACCTGATCGGCACCAGCCCGCGCACCGGAGCGCTTCCAAGCATGGACACGCCTCCCGGCAGCTCGGAGTGCGCTCGCCAGTTCACCGACCGAGAGCGTCGCGCTGACACCCGGCCATAGCGCACCGTGGACGTGAATCGCGGCGCTAAGCAACTCCGTCCCGATCGACCGGAGAGGCACTATCCGGGCCTTCAGGGCAGTGAGGTGATCCTCAATGTCCCAAGCATCCGAGACAGGGCCCTTCCCGGTGCGCTTCTCCCGGGCAGCAGCAACCGCAAGAGCAGCAGCGTCGCGGGAGTGCTCGAATTCTCCTTTAAAAAGAAGAACTGTCAAGCGACTAGGTCATAAGAAGGGCAACAACAAAGAAAGAGAGCAAGAAAAAAAAGGGGGATGTCGGTCCACTTACTGTTAAGATCCCGGTTCAATACGGTTAGCTCAGAGAGCCAAGTATCGGCCCGTGACTGGAGAAGAGCCAGCCCGGTCTCGGCGAGATGCGCGCGCTCCTCGGATTGGTCCAAGGTATCCTTCTGCTTCTGCGTCGCCTCCATGAAGCGCGTCTTCATGTCGGTCGCAGCAGATTTGGCCTTTTCAAGCTCCCCATTGAGCCGCGCAATCTCGGCCTGCGCGGTAGCAAGTGCAGCCTTCTGATCCACCGAGATTTTGCGCGCGGCATCTCGCTCTTCCCGGAGTCGCCCCTCGCACTTCTTGGACTGACCGAGATCAGCAAGAACCCGGTTGAAGATGCTGCCACGTTTCTTGCTGCACTCCTGAAACCAAGACAAAGAAAGATAAGTCAATCTTGGGAAAGAGCCCGGGGACTCGGGAAGTTTCGAGATCGATTACAATTAAAGGTTACTCGGTGGAAAGGGACTCGGGGACTCGGCTTCCGAGTCCTGAAATTTTCTCTAAGATTGGAGCCTAGTGGTCTGCTATTCGGTGGAATCTAGAGCACTAAGCACCAATCTCGGGGACTAGTGGAGTTGGAGCAATTTTTAAAGCTACTCGGTAGGGAGGATCTCGGGGACTCGGCTTCCGAGTTCTGAAAATTTCTCTAAGATTGGAGCCTAGTGGTCTGCTATTCGGTGGAGTCTAGAACACTAAGCACCAATCTCGGGGACTAGTGAGGAAGGAGCAAATATTTATTGGAGAAGATAAAGGGAACAAACTTACCTCGGTAACCCGAGTAACGTCCAGCGCGGCCACCTAGAGAGCGTGCAAAGCTTGGGTGCTGCGGCTAGGGCAGGCAGCGTGCAAGTCCGCCACGATCTCGGAGGCGTCGGCGGCAATCTAGGCTTGGTTGTATTCTTCAACAACGCGTATGCCGGAGCCACCAGGCGCGCGAGCAGCAACAACCTCCCGGGATCCTTGTAACATCCCAATATTTTGGAATGTTCAAAAATCACTAAAATTTAAAAATTATGTTTTGATTAAAATAAAATATTAAAATACATAAGAAAACTAACTATAAAAGACTTCAACCAATTTTGAAAAAGTCTATATTTCAAAATTTCCAATGTGTCATTATTTTCAAAAGTTATTTCCAATTAAACATTACATTATACATTGTATTTCAAAAACCTTCATATGTAATTTGACAAATGTTTTATAAAGTACAAATCATTTTATTTTAAGTAAATAGTTTACTTATAAATAATTGATTTCAACCACTTAGCCTTAGCTATAAATAAAATAAAATAATAATTACAAGTGTTATTTTAAACTATTGAAAACATTGTCTATTTGCCAAAAGATTATTATTCATTTACCTGAGTTCAAAACATAGTTTGGATATTACAAGTCTATAGCATATAACTTTAAAACCTCATAGATTCTATAACTACTTAACAACCCAAATAAACATTTCATTAGCTTAAATGATTTTCATTTATTTTCAAAACATTAAATGACTTTCATGAATATATTTTCTATATAAGAAATGAATTAAATCAAAAATCTTTTCCAAAGTTGTTATAAGGTTTTCAAATGAATTATCATAATATAAAATATAATGGTGCACAAATTATTTTCAATTAAATATACATTCATTATATTCCCCTTTTCATTGCGAATAGTGGTGTTATGTTATTTAACGTTGTACTAGAGACAAAAATGATTTAATGTTGGAAAATGAGTTTAAATAACTTAATTTTAAACTTATATAAGTGTTGTATTTTTATAAATTTTATTTAGCCAAAAACAAAATTATTTAAGCCATGTTTTCAAATTTGACATTAAGTGGCAAATTTGTAATTAATCAATAATGCAAAATTTTGATTTTTTAAAAGTGTTCAAAATATGGCCACAACTGGTTTAACACAAAGATATTATTTTTACAAATTTTTAGAAATTTATTTGACTTGATTTGGAGCATTAAATCAAAAGTTATGAAAGAAATAAGAAAAATCAGAAAAAGAAAAAGAAAAAAAATGCTGACGTCATGATGACGTCAGCATCGTCTTCAAGCTCCCGAACCAGGAAACGCGAAATCAGATGCCGTGCAAACTTCCCGGATTGATTCCCGTTGATTTAGAGCCCCAAATGACGCACCGTTTGTTTCTAATTAAAGCCCTTAATCTCCTCTTTCATTCTCCCATAAAAGCCCTCTCTTAAATGCCCTAAATTGCTCTAATTTATTCCGCCATTAAACATGGACGTTTTTGGTCGAAATTAATGTCCGATTGATTGCGGGCAAATTACTGCACCAAATCAAGCATCGTCGGATTATATATAAAGCCCTCGACCTCCTCCTCCATTCTCCCCCAAAATCCCTCTCCAATACGCCACTAGGCCGACGAATTTGCTCGCCGGAGTTCTTCACATCCACGGACGATTTCATTGATTCCGGCGAGGTGAGGCGACCTCCGAGCACCGAGACCACCTCCATTCCGTCCGCCTTGCCCGTGCGCACCCCCTCAACCCATCCTCGCCTCTCCTCCACGACCAAAACGCTCGGGGCAAGCACGCCGAAACTCGCCGACGCCCGACGCACTCCGGCCGCTCCTCCGCGCCGCCCCGAGGCGCGCCGCTCAACGTCGACGCCACCATCCTCTCCGTCGCGACGCGCCGCATACGCGGAACCCCTCTACACGTCCGGAGAACCACGGGAACGTCGTCTACGACCTCCAGCCGACGCCGGCGCCGCCGTCTCCCTCAACTCCGGTGAACTGCGCCGCCACCTCCAGACCATCTCGCTGTAAGCCCTTACATCTTGATCCAGCGGTGTAGATTAGATGACTTGTTTGATACAATAGCATCGCGCCGCGCGACTGTTGTGTTAGCTATTTTCCATTTTCGTTTTTCTGACTAGACATAACTTCCAAAATTCATATTAAATCGACCGTAACTCCGTTTTTGATGTTTTTGTAGTCTATGGAATCGTATGAACGTGTAGAAAATAGTGGTATAATAAAAACTTGTATTTTAGTCGTGCACTAACTTGTTATTTATAGAAACATGTAAAACATTATTTTAATTATAGTTTTAATTCTGTAAGGTCAAAATTTGTTAATAAAATATCTTTGAAAAGCTCTTGACCTGTAAAATCTTTTGACACTGTTATTTTCCAACCTTGACTAGTTTAAACTCGTTCAAATGTTCAAATGCATGATTTAAGTAAATTGGACATAGATATTATTGTGTATGTCCAAGAAATTTTTAAATGAAATATTTTTAGAATCATTAAGATGTAGAATAAGTATTCGATTATACATTATATTGACCAACCTTAAAATGATTTAGCGTACAAATTTGATTTTAAAACTTGATGCCAACTTAAATAACTAGAATATTAATTCATTGATATGAACTCTTAAGTTTGGTTTTAAAATGATTTGTTATGTTACTTTAATGAAACTTGAAATTTAAATTAGGTTAAAACCTTTACCAAGGTTAATGTGTGATCATTTGAACAAGTTTAACACAATGTCTCATTAAATCAATTTTGAAACATAGACTTGTGTATTTGTATTTAAATATGCTGGATAACTTAAAACTGCGAACCTTGCTTTTAAATTGTTTTCAAACCATCTCGACATTCATTGGTGTAAATCTTTTCAAGACCATCCCCTGACCAAAATGGCAAACCCTTAACTCAATCACATTAATTCTTTTTGCATATCAAATTATGTGATACCCTTGGCCAAACCCTGTGCTAAGCCTTTTTACGCTTGTTTGTTTTAAATTGTTATGTGCTTGTTGAATTGCTTGTTCATTGTATGTATGTTTACTTTATAGATTGAACGGAGTGCAACGTTCGTTGTCGACAATGAGTGAGTGAGAAACGATAACATTCATCAGGCAAGTGACTTCATAAAATACCTACTATTTTATTCTATTGCATATCTAGTGTTTTCAAACAGTATTTGCAAAAGTAGCATGCATGATAGGATTTTGGGAGATTGTAGAATGCTATGCAAACCTTTTAGGTTTCCCCTTAGAAATTCCAGGTTAGACCCCTATTATAATTTAGTGGAAGCAACTGCTGCAATAGTGATTGTTTTATGGTTGATGTAATAAATGAAAATTTCCACTAAATAAATTTAACGACTGGGTGGATTGGGTCGATCGAGGAGGTTTCAAGTTGAGTGGCTTCTCAGGGCCTAGTGTCATGGTTGTCTTCGCCCAGGGTAGTTTCTACTTACCTGGGGCCATGATATGCGGTGTTAACCTGAGTTGCTCACTTGTGGTAGGCCACCCAGGGCTATGAGATTTAAGTTTACACTGAGTCTAGTTGCTTATCGTGCAACCATTGGTCAATATGGGCTCTGTCTTGATGGAGTAAGTTGTTGTGGACCTGGGTCAAGAGATTGATGGTGGTAGAGTTGATAGGATGGTGGTAATCTCTTAGTATGATCATGGGAAAGCAACTTCTGAAAAGTCTCGTCTTGATCTTCTCCTTCTCCTTCTCACTAAAGGAGTGTAGAGGATAGTTTGGGTTGATTGAGTCTAATGGTGAAAGTGCACACCCTCTCGAGAGTTAAAACCTAAGATCTTAGCCGTGTCCCCGGCATCGGACAATTTGAGTAACTACACAAGGCTGTCTTCTGAAAATCTCTTCATTCCTATATCTTAATAAAACTTTGATGGGAGAACATGGGTAGGAGACATGGATTTGTCTCGAGATTGTCTATAAAGAGAAAATATTGTTTTCAAAAAGCTGTTTACCAAAAGTAGGAGAAAACTTGCTTTGCGCAATAGCCTTGAGCTCCACCAGCCAAATAAGCATATAGATATAGCTTAGTAGAATATTAGAAATTAAAGTCACTTGCCACCACAATTCAATTGTGCTGACCCTTTATAGCTGGGCTGCAACTAAACCTTGCAGATTTGACAGACGACGAGTGAGTATTCGATAGGATTTCGAGTCTACAACCAACATGCTTTGCCTGTGGCACATGAAGATGATGAGGCTCATTGTATCTACTATTTTCCGCTGCTACTCTTGGAATTTTTGCTAGCCTTTCTAGGTTATGCAAGTTGTAAGAGATATTTGTAACACTGGATCATGCGATTTAATAAAGTATTTGACACTTTTGCATGATATACTTCTTAAACTATGGTGCTAGCATTTGATCCAGGGACTAGCACATTAACACAGGGACTTCCACCTTATAATAAAAGGTGAGGTCACTACAATCCTGAAGGTACAAAGGAGCTTACGGTTGCTCGCAGCGTCCGCAGGGCAGCAGTGGGGATCTCGGCAGGAGGTGGCGGTAACGGTGAAAACTTACCCGTGCTTAGGGCCAGGTCTTGGGCCGAGGATGTCGGGGCAGCAGTAGGTTTGGCAGAAGTTGTTTTCTGCCCGGCAACCTTTGTGCGCGCTTTCCCAACGGGATGATCAGGTTGCCGGGAAGAGGCCGCGGGCTGTTTTACCGGGGCTGTCTTGCTCACAGCTGGCCGGGAGGGACCACTTGGCACGAGCTGCCGGGGAGGACTCATGATCTCCGCCTCAAGCCCAGGCACCCGGCGCGGGCTCTCCGGGAGGAGGATGTCGCCTGATGCGGTCGTGGCTTGGACTGGAATCTCGTCGACCACCGGACGAGTATCCGGAGTCGCAGCGGCAGTCGGTGCGGCACCAGGAGCAGGAGGCTCGCTGACTCCGGCAGAAGGACGAGGTGGAGAAGAAACAGCCCGAGGCGGACTGGGAGTCCGGGATCCAGGAGGTCGGGAGGCAAAGGATGCCGGGAGGTCGAGTGCATCGCTGAAAGAAGTATATCAGTAAAGACTTCAGGAGAAGACAAAATCATGTAGCATGACGCAAAGGAAATTTACCCGGAATCGACGATGGGCGCACCCCTCCTTCGGCGTTGAGGCTTCTCGGTCGTTTGTTTGTTCGGCTTGCTCCTCTTGGGGGGGTGGCCGGAATCATCCGCAGCATCGGTGTCGGAAGCCACACGCTTCCGGCTCTCGGCGCGTTTGGTCGCGGTCGTAGGTTTCGGAACCACTGCTGAAGCCCAGTTGAGGGGAAGAGCGTCAATCACATCGAGTATTTGACAGTCAATCTCATCCTCGTCATCTGAAGAAACGCAAATAGAATCTGAGGTGGAAGGGTTACCCGGGGCGGCAGCTTTGACTAGAGGAATGGCGAGATGGTCCTCGCCGTCGGGATCCTCTCTCGGCATCTTAGCCGGTGCCGGGATGTTTGGCGCGAAATTCCCGTTGGCGTGGATCGCGTCCTCCTCGGTTTGCCGCTCGAATAACTGCACGAATAAATCATCGCATGACAACCATGTCGGTTTCTAGCAGAACCCGGGTGCAAATTTAAGTTTGCGAAAGACAGACAGGAGCACCTGTTTCAGTGGTTTTTTCCGGGATCCCCCGATAACACCCCAAACATAGTCATCCGGCATCTTCGTCCGAGCAATAGCTCGAACGCGCCGGACAACCGCAGGACGGTCCAACCCAAAGATACTGGTCCTGGTGGGGTCTAAGTTCCCGTCCATATGGCACATCTTGTGCACTCGGGTTTGGAGGGGGCAGACGCGGCGAATAATGAAGCAGCGCAGGAGATCGTCGCCAGTCATCTTGTCAGTCAGCACGTTGAGGACGTCGTGCATACACCTGACCTCTTCGGTATCTGGGAACCGTTTCCAGAGGTTGAATTGGCGGGGAGGTCCGATGGCGAACTCCGGCAAGTTTATGAAATCTGGGTTCGAGGATCCCGGACCATCTCCTGAACTCTCCCGATTCTTCACATAGAAGAAACTGCGCTGCCACTTCCGGCAGGATTCTAGTCCCTTGACTATAGGAAATCCGGAGTCAGCACGGGGGATGATGGTGGCCGCTCCGCAGTCGACCAAGTCTTTTACTTTCTGATCCGGATTGGGGATGATTTGGCGGCGAAGGATGAAGTACCTGGCCCAGAGGTCCAGGAATGGCCATACGCTGAGGTATGCTTCCGAGTAGGTGGTGAAGACCGAAAGCATCATGATGGCGTAAGCTGGGAGATGATGGGGTTGGAGGCTGTAGGTGTCGAGGAAGTTGCGGAAGAAGGGTCTAGCCGGAGCCAAACCCGCGCTCGAAGTGCGTGAGGAATACAACGTATTCCCCGGGTTGGGGTTGGTTGAACCTCGTCCTCCGGGAGACGGCTCTCAACTTCTGGCGGAATCCGGTGAGTCCGGTACAGCCAGTCGAGATCCTCCTGTATGGTCTCAGATCCATCCCAGCACCCCCGAATACTTTCTTCAGCCATGCCGGAGAAATCCGCAGATGTATCCGGGCTACTCTGCAGGCGCAGCGGCAGTTAGTCGGAATTAGTCTACCGGGAGCTAAGATACCGGATCACAAACTTCTAAAGACAACCGGGTTCCTGGCAAGGAAGATCTACCGTGTGCTAGTAAATTGAAACTTAATCGGTGGAAATACGCTCGGGCTAAACACAAACATGGCCTAGTGCGGGCAAGAGACTAAAGTCTACGGTGCGCTTGCATTCCCGCAGCGCACCTCGTACGCGCCGCGTGAATCGTGCTCGCCGGCGGCGGCGCTGCCGCGCGTGTGTTAGGGCACGACCGAGCGCGAGGCATCATTCCCGTGAAAGAAAAGTTCATCTGGGCGAAGAGAAGAACTCAACGGAGAAAGCGAGGTCGGTGATGGGCAAGAAGGGCGCGAACCGATGATGAAGCGAAGGGCTCCGGTGACCAACGAGAGCGGCGGCGTTCGGGCTCCGGGCACGGCTACGGCGGCGTGCTCGAGACGACGGTGGCAAAGTGTGAAGGGGAGGAAGAAGAAGAGGTGACCGTTCCGGTCCCCTATTTATGGGGGGATTCCGGAGCGGTTTCCAAATTTCCCGCCCACGATCTCTCCGATCGTGGGTGGGATCCATTCTGTGCAGCGCGGCACGTGGCGTTCACCGGAGCGCCTGATCCGGCCACACCGAGGGCCACAGAGCCCCAACGGTTGGACTTCGGATCGGCTGCGGCTCCCGGCGCGCGAACCCGAGCAGCGGCGTGCTCGGTCGGAGGCACTCGAGTGCACTTCTGATCAGACAGGACATCGGGTGGGTCCCAGCTCACGATCTGGAATTCAATACAGAGCCAACGGTCAAGATTCACTCAGGCTGCACTATCCGGTTGCAGGCATCGCCTTCCGGTTGAAACGATCTCGGTATGAGGATCTCGGGAAAAACCGATCTCGGCATCTAGTCTGAGGATAATATCGTATGTTCTCGGAAGATAGTTGTTATTAAAGCTGATCCCGCACATCATCTGCGGTCGCTGCGCAGCACCAGCTTCGGGGACTAGTGTCGGGGGGATGCCCCCCGGTAGGGCAGAACCCGGAGTAATTCAGTAGTGTGCCAATAGTACTTGACCTCTGGCGAGAACAAGGGCCACCCCCTAGTGTGCCGAAGGGGCAACTTGACCCTTGAGTGCTGGTAGAGTGCAAAGTGCCTCCTGGCAGGCGCAAGGGTCAGCTGTGGCGGCTATAAATAGACACCCCCAGCCTTCACAATAGCAGCACAAGCTTCAGCGGGTGGTTCCTCTAAGAACTAGCTTCTCGAAGATGTCTTTGCTGATAGGCTAAGACATCTTCGGGAGGCTAGGCCTAGAGATACTCATCCTGAGACGAACTCGGATGCATCCGGAAAGGATCTCGGATCTTGGGCTCCGAGGAGACTCCCGGAAGGAGAAGTACTCGGTCTTACCGGATAGGCAATCCAGGTAAGTGCTAACCGGAACACTTAACCCTGTCCTGGACTTGTGCAGGAAGGACTCGCGAGGTCGAGCAAGACGATAACCGGCATGAGGGATCCCGGTAGGCCGTCAACGGTCCGTGGCAGGCTTTCCCGCCTAATCCGGGGGGAAGTACCATTCCGTCTGACACGGAGGGATGGTCACCTCCCGCCTGACACGGAAGCATGGTCACCTCCCGCCTGACACGGGAGCGCGTCAGGCGGTACGACAACGGTACGACAGGACACGACGTGACTAGCCCGGCAATCCGGAAAAGGCTATCCGGGATGGGCAAAGACATGTCCTGTCTCTGACAGGGGGACAATGATGTTCCAGGACGGCGCCTGCTGTCCTTGCCGGGATGATGACGAAGGGGCTACGCCGGATAGCGCGGCGAGTAGGTCGCACTAGCCGGTGACGCCATGCCGGTTAGGCCTGTCCGGTAGGGCCAAGCCAGTTTAGGGTTTCCGGCCCCCCTGGCTGGAACTCTATAAAAGGCGCCATAACTGCTTCTCTGAGAGGGAGACGAACTTGGGAGCCAAAGCTATAGTCGCATTTACTCCTAGAGCATTTACTTCTTCATACCTTGAGTTCATCTAGTTCTTTGTGTTCTTCACCTTGAGAGATCTAAGAGCAAGCTGTAGCCCTTGTACCACAATTATATAGAGAGGAAAGGCAGGAGTAGGGGTGTTACCTCCTCACGAGGGCCCTGAACCTGGGTATATCGTTTGTGTGTTGTGTGCCTTCGTGCATTTGTTCTTGTTTGTTATATCTTCCTCCTCGCGCGTTGCTCTTGTTTCTCGTTCTTGGGAGATCTCGGCTATACCGGGATCCTCCCCGTGTGAGCTCTTCAGCTCACTATCCCTCCCCGGATCCACCAACGTCCATCGGCCCCACACATTAGCCATCATATGGCATCTGCCGTGACACCACCACGACACCATTTATAAAAATTGTGTTATAAAATATAAATCACATAAAAACTTTAATCCATATGTTTTCCTTTTATTATGTTTGGCAAAATTAAGAACTAATTAAATTGCAAATTATAACTTTATGCATACTTTATAAATACCACAAAAATTAGTATTATGTTTCTTGTGATTTAAAATTGCATTTCATGCATAGCATATTTTATTTTGTAGTTATATTTTACATAAGAAAACTCCTCCCCCATTTTCTCTAAGTTAGGATTATTTTCAACTTAGCATTTTGGTAAAGTATTATACACATATACACTTAGGATTTTCAACATGGAGCTAGAAGACCCATGAAGAACTTAGCCAAACAAGACTTCAGAAGTACCTCCCAGGAGCAGAAGCACTTAGAAGAAAAGTGAGAAGAAGTTCAAGAAGGCCAACCTCCCTTCTATTCCCTAAGTCTTTCTTTCTGTCCTTTCTTCTTCTCTGAGACTTCATGAAGACTAAGTAAATCCAAGACCAGCCTAGGTGATACAAGAATCATCAAGTCTGGAGATGAAGTCTGGAAGACAAGTACATCTTTCTTTCTATCTTTTCCCTCTTTCCTAATCTTGTCTTTAACATTTGACATAAACAATTTTTGATCATGATATTATCATCTTGAAGTTGTTGGATCCTAGCGGTATAGTGAGATGAAGCGGCCTGGAAACAAACCTTACATGTCCACGTACATGAGACCTGTTCCACAATTTAAGTTGCTGGCCGGGTGTCTGTCTCTCTCACTTTAGTGAATATCCAATTTACAAAGAGTTGATAATAATGGTTGATCACCTTATAGACTTAGTATTTTTCTCTAAGTATTTTGCACATCATGACTAAGCCATTAGAGTGCTGGTTTCAAGATGATATAAAACAAAGTATTTTACCCAACTTCTAACCTTAGTCCTTAGTCTTTTCGACCAACACATTTCCTTGCATTAACATAAAAGATTTTTCAAGGCATGACATGCATTTCTAGTCCTTAGAAATGAATTGCATACCATGCATGTCATGTTTTCCTTAGAACTTTAAGAAAATTGTTTGTATGTGTTGTGTTGTTTTATGATTGTTGTATTGTTGTTTGTTTGTATTGTTTAGACTGAACGGAGAGACCCGAGTTCCTTGAAAAGAGTTTGTGAGTAAAGACTGCATTCAAAGGCAAGTGTCACACCTCATAAACTTCCTACTATTTTCTATATGCATTACTTAGTGTATTTTTATATAAGCATGTGTAGGATAGTATTGCTGTGCTAGACCTGTGTAGAAATTCCTTACTCCAGTGTCTAGGTTCCTATATAATATTTAGTGGATATATTGATGCTATGGAACTGATGAAAAGTTTTACAAAATGTTAAGTGACTACTCAGGGCTGTGCTCATGGTTGTCGTCGCCTAGGATGAATGTCTATTCTACTTAGGGCCGTGAGCATGGTGATTTTTACCTGAGAGTTTACATCAACTAAGTTAATGAACCTCCTGGGTGGATTGGTTGTATATGGTGGAGAAGTTGAGTGGCTACTCTGGTCCATGTCTATGTTTCCTGGAGTATGTGCACTTGTGGATGGCCACCCAGGGAACAGAGGAATCTGAAGAACTCCAGGTGACGATTGCTTCCAGTGCAGCCATTGCCATATGGGCTCTGGCTTGATCAATTATGTTGCATGGACTCTCTCCGGCTTGACAAGCAGATGTAGGGGGATGTTAGGTGGAACGGGTCAAGCCAGAGTGGGAGGGAACATGCTTCTGAAAGATCTCGTCTCATTCTTCTCCTTTCCTTATCAGAAATGGTGTGTAAAGGATATTTTGGGTTGAATGGGTACAATGGTGAAAGTGCACAACCTCAGCAGAGTGTAAAACTAAGTACTTAGTCGTGTCCCCGGTACAGACAATTTGAGCAGCTGATCACGGACGTCAACGGAGGATTCCATCATTCCAACTTCAGAAATAAAACTTGATGGGTGAACAAGGGAAGATGAGATTATGGTTTTCATGCCATACTTGTCTTGATCTGAAGAAAGTGTTTTCCAAAGAGATAGGAAAAATTGGCTTTATGAAAAATAGCCTTGAACTCCACCAGCCAAATATGCATATATGCTAGAGAGTTATTCCATTAAGTGTCCACCATAGTGTCACTTGCCAGACTCCATTTTAATGGAATCTGACCCACGTTGTTGCAATATTTTCTTATTGCAGATCGATCAGATGACGAGTGAGGTTTCGTTTAAAGGTTTCGAGTCTACAACCAACATGTTTTTGCCCGTGGCAACATGAATGAGATGGAGACTCACTGATATGTATTTCCGATGTGTACTTTTTCAAAGCTAGCTTTATGCTATGCAACTTGTATCGACTATTTTGTAAGTCTGGATCATCGATGTAATAAAATTGATACTTTGTTATGATATTACATCATAGACTGTTTGTGCAAACGAATCGATCCAGGGATTTGCACTATACACAGGTATCTGCCATATTTAAAGTGCAGGTACGCTACAGATGGTATCAGAGCCTTGTGTTGCCTGTAGGTTCGAAACCCCTAGGATTGGACGGAGACCCAAAAGTTAAATAGCTAAATAAACTAGGTTTCCAAAACTTGAGTAAATTTTGAAATTTCCTTTCTATTGTTTTACATTAATTATCTTGTCTTGCACCTTTCCTTTTCTCTTTAAATTCTAATACTCTTACCTGTTCAAAATCCAGATGGGAGAGTACACTGAGGCTGCGTATGCTGGTGTTTTGTCGGATTTCATCTTTGGGAGGCAGCTGTCCAGGTTGACAAGTCAATTGAAGCTACCACCGCCCTATTTCAGAGGAAGGAAGGAGGAGACTGACATACCCAATGTGACGCGTTGGGAAATCCGCACCATCATGACCCCAGATCCCACGATGCCAGAATTCGAGCCCGTGGACTATGTCACCTACTACCCAGAGTGGATTGAGGGAGTGAACATAGCTATGGTGGACTTAATGGCTCGTTTGTGTTACAAGTATCGCAACAAGCTAGCACCGGAATCGCCCTTCCGTGCCTTTGGGAAGAGGGATGCACATGGTCTCTCGATGGCTCACACGGGAAATCGCTTGGACCTGCCCATCATTAACAAGATGTTTGAAGACATGGATTTTCTCATCAACTGTCTGACTAGGAAGGTTCAACAAGCTAATGACATCGCAGATCATGCCCGAGCCGTCATGCACGCAAAAACCCAAGAACTTCAGACTTCTGAAAACCTTATTGGCCATATGGAGGAACTCATCCATGACCTACATTTGCAGAACCTTGACAAGGATGAGCAGATTGCCACACTTGAGGCGCAACTCAATCCACCTTCACCACCGCCAGTAGCTGAAGAAGGGGGTGACCAAGGTACTGGAAATGTGGCTGTACCCGCAGCTGAAAAGGAGGAAGAACAGAAGGAAGGAGACCTCGAGGAGGTTCCTTCTGAGGAGTCAATTGAGGGAGAAGTCACACCCGTGGCAAATAACCACGCAATGAAGCGCAAGCGTGAGATCAAGGAGGAATGAGTGGAGCAATCAAAACCACGTTAGAAAGACCACCATTTATCATATTTAGCTTATCGATTTAGTGTATTGACCTATCAAATTGTGGTATGGCAGTACTGTCGCTTTTGTATTTCCATGATATTAGTGTGTTTCGCTCGATAGACGATTAGTTCGAATTCTCGAAATAAGTTTGAAAACTTTTCACATATGTGTTGCTTGTGTTTGAACCTTGTTACTAGATGCTTGTTAAATGTTGTTTGTAAGGATTTGTATTGATCTTTTTATATAAGTTAGAGAATTTTGAGTAACAACAAACTTTCTTTTAAGGGTGGTAGCCACCTAGATAATTCAAACCCAGTACTTAAATCCAGAGAGTTCAAACCGTCTAGGTTTCTAACCTCTCAATCCGAAAAATCATTCCCTGCCATTTATCAAGTTTCCATGTCAAAACATTTACATTTCTCAAACCTCTCGTATTA
This sequence comes from Poa annua, assembly GCA_026929855.1. Classification (NCBI taxonomy): domain Eukaryota; kingdom Viridiplantae; phylum Streptophyta; class Magnoliopsida; order Poales; family Poaceae; genus Poa; species Poa annua. Next base: position 17,700,643 of record CM049427.1, read on the forward strand.
TCAGAACCAATCAAACATTTGCTTTCTTTCTAGCTTCTCCGAATCTCGGGGACGAGATTCCTTTTAAGGGTGGTAGTCTGTAACATCCCAACATTTTATAATGTTCAAAAATCAATAAAATTTAAAACTTTTCCTTTTATTAAAACAAAATGTTAAATGCATAAGAAAACCAAATATGAAAGACTTCAAACTTAATGAAAGAGATTAATATTTCAAACATCTCAGTTTTACATAATGTTCAAAAGTTGTTTCTGGTTAAACATTACATCCCTTATTGTATTTCAAAAACCCTAATATGTAAATACCTCAAACCATTTAATTTAAATAAAATAGTTTCCTTATAAGAAACTAATTTCAACCACTTAGTCATATCTATTCATAAATTTTAAAACTATTTAAAGTGTAATAATTGCCAAATAGTTTTCATTCATCAGACTAAATCCAAGTATAGCTTTGGAAATTATAATTTTATTATTCATTACCTTAAAACTACATAGATTATATAATTAATGAATTATACAAATAATCATTCCATTAGCTTAAATGATCTTCATGTATTTTCAAAACATTAAATGATTTTCCTGAATATATTCAGTATAAACAATGAATTAAAACTAGAATATTTCCAAAGGTATTTATTATGCTTTTCAAGTGAATTATCTTAATATAAAATATAATGCTGCACCAATTATTTTGACTTAAAATGAATACATTATATTTCCCTTTTCCATTTTCAAATAGATGTGTTATGTCATTTAATTATTGTACTGAAACCAAAATGTTTTAATGTTGGAAAATAAGTTTAATGAACTTACTTTCAAATTTATATAATTATTGAATTATTATAAAATGTTATTTGGCCAACATGAAATTAAATTAGGCTTAAATTTAAAATTTGACTTTAAGCATCAAATTTCTATTCAAGCAATAATTCAAAATTATTAAATTTGAAAGTGTTCAAAACATAACCATAAGTATTCTAAATGATAGATATTGTTTTTACAAAAATATAGAAACTAAATTGAGTTGATTTGGATTCATATTTTAAAAGTTATATAAAATATCCAGAAAACGGAAAAGGAAAAGAATAAAACAAAAAGAAAAACTAACTGGGCCGAAGCCCAGCTTCTATCGCGCGAGCGACGCGTAACGACCCAACGCCCAACCCGTTCCCCTCTTTCTCTCACTGACATGTGGGGCCCACACGTCAGGTCGTCTTCAACCCTGCGCCGAAGATCACGCGCCCGATAGTTTCGGGCGAGATTTTCTCGTCGTGATTCCGCGCGATTAAGGGGCTTAATGGACACCCCGACCCTGCCCTATAAATCTACTAGCCCTCCGCTCGGATTCCCCTCTCATCCCACTCAAAACCGTGCTCCCAGGCAGCCGGAAAAGCTCGCCGGAGCTCCTCGGTACCCGCCGTCGTTTTTCTTTGTTCCCCGGCGAGGTAAGCCTCCCCCGAGTCCGAGACCTCCTCCATACTCCTCCTCGCGTCCGTGCGCATCCCCTGACACCCTTCCTCGATTATTTTCGCAGCCGAACGGAGCACCTCGTGCTCGACCGAAGCTCGCCGACGCCGAAGCACTTCGGCCACGCCCCCACGCCCCTCCGAGACGCACGCGAAGCCGCCACCGAGCCCATCGAGATCGCCGCGACGCGCCGCACCCGAGGGCATCATCCGCGCGTCCGAGGAACTGCCGGAGCACCGTCCCCGTCCGCGCCCGAGCCCAGCGCCGCCGTCGCCTCCGTCTCTGGCGACCATCCGCGCCGCCCGGTGAGCTCCTCTTCTCCTGGCCGTCCGATCCGTAATGTACGCGTAGGATTAGATCGTTTAATCGAATCGGTACGATCCGTTCAGATCCGTCGGATCTGGATCCAACATACCAGATCTACTCACTTGCCACGTCGGATCCGCGTCAGCAACACAGTGAGCGCCCAGTCAGCGCTGACGTGGAATTTGTTTTTCTTTTAATTGTTTAAATGGCAGTTTTGCAGAAAAGCCCCTAACACTTAGATCTGTCATAACTTTTGAACCACTTATCCAAATTCAAAAACATTTACATTTTTGGAAAGCCCTTGACATGTAGAATATTTTGGATCTGCCAAAATTCAAATTTGACTTAGTTTAAATTATTCAAATTTTAAATGTTGAATTTGAGTATTTTGTCATAACTTTAAATCTGTAGATTCAAAAATTGCAAATAAAATTGTTTTAGAAATTTTAGAATATTTGTAAATTGATGCCTCTGATATAAAATACTTTTGAGTAATATTTTAATGAGTTCCTAATTATATATTTAATTTGAATTGTTTGAATATTTTCAACATAACTATTAAATGAAATGTTATTTTTGATTAAATCAAATGTAGCACCCCAACTTTTATTAAAGTTGGAACACCTGTGTTATGTGCTAGTCCCTGGATCACTGCCAGCACCACAGTACAAAATATAAAGTATCATTGCATAAGTATTAAATTACTACAACGAGATCCAAAAATAATAGCCAATATGGCTTTATTACAAATTGCATAGCCATGAAGGCTAGCTAAAGTTCAAACTTCACAGCGAAAGCAAAATAACATTGAGCCTCATCTTCAAGCATGCGCCACAGGCAGTCATGTTGGGTGTAGACTCGAGCCAATCATTCAGCATAAGAATTTCCTGCACATTGGAATATGCAGCCCCCGAAGGAGGTCAATACAATGATGTATTGGCAAGTGACTATGGTGGATAAATATACTGGCAAGTCTAACATCTATATGCATATTTGGCTTTGTGGGGTTGAAGGCTATTTGCAGAAAGCAAGTTTTCTCCTATCATTTTGTAAAACACTTTTATTTCTCGAAGACTTGGCACCGAGGGACAAAGCCCAAGTGCACCAACAATTCTTTCCTTAGTCAAATTTTACTTTATGAAAACAGTGTTGAGATTCTTCTGCCCATCCTTGTCCAGTTGCTCGAAGTAGTCCATATCCGGGGACACGGCTGAGAACTCAGATTGTCGACTCTGCAGAGGTTGTGCACTTTCACCTTTAGACTCAATTTGTCCGGGAAATCCTATACACGCGGAGTGTATTATGGAAAGGAGAGAATTGAGACAAGAACTTTCAGAAGAAGAATGCAACCATACTAGCAAGACCCGTTCCACCTATCATCTCTACATCTGCTTGTCAAGCTGACAGGTTGCACTCTCACAACTTAATCGTTCTAGACAGAGCCCATTGTCAAAAGGCTGCACGGAAAGCTTCTAAACTTGGAGGGACTTAGTAATCTCTTCGTTCCTGGGTGGCCATCCACAAGTGTACTCCTGGGTAACAACCACCATACTCATGGCACTAAGTAGAATAGACATTCATCCTAGGCGAAGACAACCACAAGCATAGTCCCAAAATCCACTCAACATAAACCATATCAACCAATTCCACCCAGATGTGTATTTTAGAATTTTAACACTTAGAAACATTTCCATAACATGGCAACATTTTTTATAGCATGGCTAAGCAACTAATAAAATCTTTTCATGGCTGCTTAGGGAAAAGGGTGGCTACACACTACTAGGATATTTGTAAAATACCAACTAACTTAGCATTATAAAATAAATCAAAATCCCTATCATGCACACTACTCAAAACATACTACTTATGCATATAGAAAATATGGGATATTGTATGAATGTCAATTGCCTTGGTAACAGGAGGAACAAGCACAGCAAGAATAACAATCACAAGCAAGTCCTTCCTCTTCTTCACAATCTAGCACAAACAATGAATAACATAAATACCATCACCATATCATCACAACACTAAACATAATCATGTATGCATGAATGATATGCTATGATGATAAGACACACTTATTAATAATTCTTATTTTCTGTCATTAATAAATGAATATAATGTTTAGGTATTTCTTATTTTATTTATCAATTAAATAATTTAAAATAATATAGTAAAACTTTGATTTCTATAATTACAACTTTTTATGACATCTTCAATTTGGACATTTATTAATATTGCTGGACAGAGGGAAATTATACAATCTTAAAACAATTACATTTATTTCTAAATCATTTTTATTATTTAAGTTATTATTTTAATGGCCGAAATACTCCTCTGATAATTATACCAATCATAATTTGTCAAAGGGAAAAACAAATGATGTAGAAATAAACTACATGAGCAGAGCTTTCCAATTACATAAAGTTTATCAAATTTGGACTTACGGATCAAAAGTTATGAATTTTCAAAGTTTTAATAGTTTTCTGTTTTAATTTCTAATTTTTATTCGAAATAGAAAAAGAATCGGCCACGCGGCACGATCTGATTCGTCCGTACCGATTCGACGCAGATCGCAGCGTGGGCCGTCCGATCTCCTTTATAACGAGCGCTCGGGATTAAATGGATCTAGATCCAACGGTCCGAAAACGGAGACCACGCGCGGGCGGCGTGGTTCGCCGGCAAAACTCCCGACCGCAGCGGCGCCACGGCCGGCATTGCATGCGCTCGCATCCTAGGGACCTAAGGGATGGATGGTTCTTACCGAAACGTGGAGAAGGTCGATGCGGGGACGGTGGCGAGGTGGCGGTTCCCGGCGTGAATTCCTCCTCGCGTAATCGCTCGCCGGAGTAGCACGAGGCGGCGGTTTTCCTCGGGCGAGCACGGACACGGCGTTGCGCTGCGGGAAAGAGTTCAAAACCGTGTCAAGAAGCTCCACAAGGAAAAGTTAAAGCGAGAGGGAGCAACGATACGGCACGGGGTGGTTAGGGTTGCGCGCACGGCGAGGTTCTCACCGACGGCGACGGCGGAAGAGCGGGGTCTCTAGTGGCCAGCCCAGGGGCTCTTTGGAGGAGTGGTTTGGGGCAAAACACGGAGGAGCTCGGTGGCTTTTAGTAGGGGAAAACAGCGAGGTAAATGGAGCAGTAAATCGCCGTATTCAAACGAAATCAAATCGGGCGTTTCGGTCGGAGACGTGGGCGTGATTTGGGGACGAACGGCTCCGCGGGGGAGATGACAGGTGGGTCCCACCTGTCAGCGGCTGCGAGCGAGCGCGCGGGGCGCTGGGCCGCTGGCGGGCTGCTCGGCTACGCGCGATAGCTACGGGCCACGGCCCACTCGACTCAAAATTCAATTATTTTTATTTAAAACCTTTTCTGTTTTTAAATACTGATTTCAAATATGATTTTTAAACCTATTCCAAATATTTCAGAAAAATTCATAAAAATAAGTTTTGGAAAGGTTATTGAAAATGGAACTTTTTAACATTATTCTTGCTCATAAATAAATTGGTAAAATTTTATTTATTAAAGGAGTTTTAAATAAACACTTTATGGAATTTATAGATTATTTATATTTTTAATTTGAAGTTTTATTTAATATTTTTGTGATGTATTCTTATGCTCAATGATGCATGATGCTTGAATGCAAGTTTTAAATTTTTGCAAAATTTGGGATGTTACAGACTAACCCCCTTAAGAGGAAGCTCGCCCTCGAGCTTCGGAAGGATCAGCAAATAGGTGTGGATGGTCTTCTCGGAGGTCGTCCTCTCGTTCCCAGGTGGCTTCTTCCTCAGTGTGATGGTTTCATTGGACTTTACAAAACTTGATGGTTTTGGTACGGGTGACTCTTTCTGCGGTCTGCAATATCTTGATGGGTTTCTCCTCGTAGGTCAAGTCACTTTCCAATTGTACTTCTTCGAGGGGTACAGTATCCTTTAAAGGAACTCCCATCATTTCGGGGTGACATTTCTTCAGTTGACTGACATGGAACACATTATGAACCGCAAATAGAGCTTCTGGTAGTTCTAACTCATATGCCACCTCACCCTTACGAGACAGAATTTTAAAAGGTCTAATAAACCGAGGTGCTAATTTTCCTTTAATTCCAAACCTCTTCACACCCCTGAGTGGCGACACTCTAAGATAGGTTCTATCACCCACCTCGTAGGCGACTTCCCTACGTTTAGAATCCGCATAGCTTTTCTGGCAGGACTGTGCTACCTTCAATCTATCCTTAATTAATCTGACTTTCTCTTCAGCCTCTTGGATTATATCAGGTCCAAAGAAACTTCGTTCTCCTACACCACTCCACAACAATGGGGTTGTGCATTTCTTCCCATATAAGGCCTCAAATGGTGCCATCTCGATGCTAGCTTGATAAATGTTATTGTAAGAGAACTCGGCATAGGGTAGGTTGTCATCCCAACTAGACCCATAATCCAGCGCACACGCTCTTAACATATCTTCTAGAATCTGGTTTACTCTTTCGGTCTGACCATCCGTTTGCGGGTGAAATGCCGTACTGAACTCCAATCTAGTTCCCAGTGACTCATGCAACTGCTTCCAAAAATGGGACGTGACCTGCGTCCCTCTATCGGACACGATACTCTTGGGGACGCCGTGTAAGCATACAATCCTTTTCATGTAAATATCAGCTAGCTTTGCGCTGGTATAGGTGGTCTTCACGGGTATAAAGTGAGCTATTTTGGTTAAACGACAAACAATAACCCAAATAGAATCATACCCTGATTTGGTCCTTGGTAACCCGGTGATGAAATCCATCCCAATAGAATCCCACTTCCAGTCTGGTACCTTCAGAGGTTGCAAAAGTCCTGCTGGTTTCTGATGCTCGGCCTTTACTCGACTGCATACATCGCACTTAGCTATATATTCTGCTATTTCTCTTTTCAGATTGTTCCACCAAAATCTCTCCTTCACATCCATATACATTTTGGTATTTCCTGGATGAATGGAGTAAGGTGTTTCATGGGCTTCTTGCAGAATTATCTTCCTGAGACTAGGATCATTTGCTACACATACACGTTTTTCAAACCACAAGGTTCCTTGCTCGTCTTCATGAAATCCCTTGGCTTTTCCTGCTCTCAAATTGGCTTTGATTTCTTCAATATCTTTATCTCCCTTCTGAGCTTCTCGTATATTATCCATCAAATTTGGTTGTACTACCATCGAGGCTACAAAACCATCTGGTACCACTTCCAATCGGAGGTCCTTGAATGCCTTGCATAAATCCTCAGGTATTTCTCCGGTCGTGAGGCCATTCAAATACACTTTACGACTCAGGGCATCAACTACTACATTAGCCTTTCCAGGATGGTATTGGAGACTTAGGTCATAATCCTTGATAAGTTCTGACCATCTTCTCTGTCTCATGTTCAATTCTTTCTGTGTGAAAATATACTGCAAACTTTTGTGGTCAGTGAACACTTCACATCTTTTTCCCATTAGGTAGGGTCTCCAAGTTTTTAGGGCATGTACTACTGAGGCTAACTCGAAATCATGGGTGGGATAATTTGTTTCATGTTTCTTGAGCTGTCTAGAGGCATAAGATGCCACTCTGCCTTCTTGCATCAGCACACTTCCCAGGCCTTGGCGTGAAACATCACAGTATACTTGGAATTCTTTCTCTAAATCGGGCAAGCATAGAACTGGGGCTGAAACTAGTCGTTTCTTTAATTCCTGAAAACTGGCTTCGCATGCGTCAGTCCATTCAGATTTCTTCTCCTTCTTTAATAATTCCGTCAGTGCCTTGGCGATTTTGGAAAAGTTTTCTATAAATCTTCGGTAGTATCCTGCTAGACCAAGAAAACTTCGTAATTCTCCAACATTCTTTGGTGGTTCCCAATTGGTTACAGCTGAAACCTTTTCAGGATCCACTGCTATACCCTCCTTGGATACTATGTGTCCTAGGAATGCGACTTGTTCCAACCAAAATTCACACTTGCTGAATTTGGCATATAACTTATGTTCACGTAGTCTCTGCAATACTAGGCGCAAATGCTCTTCATGTTCTTGGTGACTCTCGGAGTAGATCAGAATGTCATCTATGAACACTACCACAAACTTGTCCAGAAAATCCATGAACACTTTATTCATCATATTCATGAAATAAGCTGGAGCATTGGTTAATCCAAATGGCATTACTGTATACTCATAAGAGCCATATCTTGTAACAAACGCTGTTTTTGGTATATCCATCTCTCTAACCTTCATTTGGAGATATCCTGATCGAAGATCAATCTTGGAGAACACACATGCACCTTTCAATTGATCAAATAATTCATTTATCTTGGGTAACGGATACTTGTTCTTGATGGTGTGTTCATTTATATCTCTGTAGTCCGTGACTAGTCTCTGGGTTTGATCTTTCTTTTTGACAAAAAGAACTGGCGCTCCCCAGGGCGAAGAACTTGGACGGATAAATCCTTTCAGAAGGTGTTCCTCCAGTTGCTTCTTGAGTTCTTTCAGTTCATCGACGGCCATTGGGTAAGGTCTCTTGGCTATTGGTCTGGTACCCGGTTTTAGTTCAATGAGAAATTCCACATCTCTATCAGGTGGCATTCCCGGTAATTCTTCTGGGAATACATCTGGGTACTCTTGGACAATCAGCACATCACCAAGGCTAACCCCCTTAAGAGAATTTAGCCTAACTTTCTTAAGTTCGAAAGTTGATATGAATTTAATCTTTTGTTTTTCTGGGGTGGTGAGGGTGATAGCTCTGTTTGCACAGTCTATGATTCCTTCAAAACGGGTCATCCAATCCATTCCGATAATAACATCCAAACCTTGGGTTTCTAGGATGACTAAGTCTGCTGGAAAAATATATTTTCCAATCCTTAATTCTAACTGCCTACAGCCTGAATTTACTATCATCTCACCCCCAGGTGAACTCACTCTAATAGGTTTTCCTAAGCTTTCCTCGGCTAGCCCATGTTTGTTTACAAAAGCTCTTGATATGAATGAATGCGATGCTCCAGTATCAAATAAGACCAATGCTGGAAAATAATTTAGCAGGAACTTACCAATCACAGCGTCAGGTTCATCATGAACTTCTTCCACGTTGAGGTGATTTACTTGTCCCTTCTAGAAATGATTGGGCTTGGAATTTTCATCGGACTTTCTCTCTGGGCAATCAGTAGCATAGTGTCCCGTCTTCTTGCACTTGAAGCAAGTCACATTACACAGGTCTTTCTTCCCTTCAGTGTTAGGACGAGGATTACCATTTCCATGATTATGGCCATGGTGATGGTTTCCCTTGAACCCACCATTATTTCCTTTATACCCTCCATTGTGGTTATGACCATGATGCTTTTGGCCACTACCATTGTTGGAGTAGTTCCAGGGTTTATGGCCACTGACTTCTGAGGTGTGTGGTTTCTTGTGAGCCACTTCAGTGTTACCTTTACTTGCACCAAACTTCCTCTTCCTATTCTCTTCCTTTCCGATGTTATTGTCCAGGGTGATTGCCTGGTCTAGCAGAATCTGATAGTTAGGAGCATATGCCACAGACAAAGGTATCTTTAGTTCTCCCCGAAGTCCATTTAGGAATTTGTCCTTCCTTTTTCCATCAGTGTCGACGTCTTCTGGTGCGTATCTTGATAGCGTACAGAAGTCATCTATATACTCCTTCAGAGTTCTACCTCCCTGTCTCAAGCTACGAAACTCCTCCTTCTTCAGATTCATTATGCCAGAGGAGATGTGAGCATTGCGGAAACCATCCTTGAACGCATCCCAAGTCATGCCATCCAAGGGATGGGTCACTTGATAGGTCTCCCACCACATGGCAGCAGGTCCTTCCAATAGGTGAGCAGTGAACCTCACCTTTTCTGCCTCAGAACACTCACAGGTTACTAAGTCCTTGTTGACTGAACGGAGCCAGTCATCCGCCACCATGGGTTCAGTAGCAGAGGAGAACTTATTAGGTCTAAGCCCGAGAAATCTTGCAAGTCTGTCCACCGGAGGTGGGGGTGGTGGTGGATGGTTGTTATTGTTGTTGTTGTTGTTGTTGTTGTTGTTGGTTGCTGCAATGAACTGGGTCATCATGGTCATCAGTTGGGCTTGAGCTGCCATCAGCTGTTGCATAGTTTTGCTATTGTCGGGATCACTACGTGGAGGCATCTGTGGGGTTTTTGCATGGATGAGTAAAAGATAGATAGATCTATAAGGAGGAACCTTTCCCATGCACAAAACAATCCAGTCAAGCACACCACCAATCAACACACCACTCATAAAACGATCAGCAAACAATTCAAAACCTTTGGTTATAGGAAAACGATATAAAAGTTTGGAAAATAAACTCGCGAGGTTCCGAGGATACAAGGGAAGGTACTGCCTTACCACAAGTTGGTAGGTCAATACAAGATCAAGACAATGTGGTGTATGGTAGTCTCACTAACTAACTACTCGACCATATCCTCTTCCTCCTCTTCATTTTCATGTATCTCGATTCCTTCATTGGCGAGTACATCCTTGAGTTCCTTTACTTCTTTCTCCAGGGCAAGATTCTTTTCTTGCAGCTCTCTCTTCTCAGTACGAAGCCTTTTGATCAAGTCACTATCAGCCTCGAACTCGACTTCATTTCTCTCGAGTTCTGCCTTTTGTTCCCTGATGATCTTGTTCTTCTCTTGAACTCTTTTCTCTTGTCTCCTGTACTTCTCCTCTTGTGCAGCGAATCTCTCTTCCTGTGCCTTAGTCACTTCCTCCTGAACCTTCACCTTCTCTTCGTTCTCCTTAAGTAAGGCACATAACTCATCGTTCTTCAGGAGCTCGGTGCGTCGATCTTCATATAGTTCGGTGACAAGGATTTCCAGCTCCTCAAAGTAAAGGCTAAGGGGTTTTGCCTTGCCTCTTTCTCCGACATCATACAGGTAAGGTTCTCCATCTTCGTTTCTTCTTCCAAAGAAAATGGAGTAGTGGCCCCTCAACTCTAGGCTGTAGCGTCCGCAGAGCCGCCCAATCAAATCTTGCACGACTAGATTGAGCCCTCTGTCTTTGGAGTCACTAACCATTTTGATACCAGTGGGGGCTCCTCTCCACGTCCTGGTTGTGTTGCTTTTATTCCCCAGCAACCCTCTTTGTTAAACTTCTTCAGAATGAAGCCCTTTACTTGGGGTAGTGGTAACCCTATCTTCTCGCCGATGTCGAGGAGGTAGCAGCCAAAACGGGTGTTCTCGAAGTCCTCCGCAGTGGTGAAGTGAAAGCTCGTCATCCTTTAGGTAGGAAGAAAGGAAATTAAAACAAGAATTGCATAAGATAAGGAAGTACTAGTTATGGAGTGTATTATTAAATTAGGGGGAATACTAAGTCAAAATCCTAAGGTGATCAACAGATATTAACAACTCTTCGTAAATTGGATTTTTCACTATAGTGAGAGAGACAGACACCCGGCCAGCCACTTATATTGTGGAATAGGTCTCATGTACGTGGACATGTAAAGTTTGTCCTGGGCCGCTTCATCCCACCATGCCGTTAGAATCCAACATACTTCAAAGATGGTAACATTATGACCAAAAAGGGCTTAACCAATCCTAGGGGCTCGAACCTACAGGCAACACTTTGCTCTGATACCATTTTGTAGCACCCCAACTTTTTTTAAAGTTGGAACACCTGTGTTATGTGCTAGTCCCTGGATCACTGCCAGCACCACAGTACAAAATATAAAGTATCATTGCATAAGTATTAAATTACTACAACGAGATCCAAAAATAATAGCCAATATGGCTTTATTACAAATTGCATAGCCATGAAGGCTAGCTAAAGTTCAAAGTTCACAGCGAAAGCAAAATAACATTGAGCCTCATCTTCAAGCATGCGCCACAAGCAGTCATGTTGGGTGTAGACTCGAGCCAATCATTCAGCATCAGAATTTCCTGCACATTGGAATATGCAGCCCCCGAAGGAGGTCAATACAATGATGTATTGGCAAGTGACTATGGTGGATAAATATACTGGCAAGTCTAACATCTATATGCATATTTGACTTTGTGGGGTTGAAGTCTATTTGCAGAAAGCAAGTTTTCTCCTATCATTTTGTAAAACACTTTTATTTCTCGAAGACTTGGCACCGAGGGACAAAGCCCAAGTGCACCAACAATTCTTTCCTTAGTCAAATTTTACTTTATGAAAACAATGTTGAGATTCTTCTGCCCATCCTTGTCCAGTTGCTCGAAGTAGTCCATATCCGGGGACACGGCTGAGAACTCAGATTGTCGACTCTGCAGAGGTTGTGCACTTTCACCTTTAGACTCAATTTGTCCGGGAAATCCTATACACGCGGAGTGTATTATGGAAAGGAGAGAATTGAGACAAGAACTTTCAGAAGAAGAATGCAACCATACTGGCAAGACCCGTTCCACCTATCATCTCTACATCTTCTTGTCAAGCTGACAGGTTGCACTCTCACAACTTAATCGTTCTAGACAGAGCCCATTGTCAAAAGGCTGCACGGAAAGCTTCTAAACTTGGAGGGACTTAGTAATCTCTTCGTTCCTGGGTGGCCATCCACAAGTGTACTCCTGGGTAACAACCACCATACTCATGGCCCTAAGTAGAATAGACATTCATCCTAGGCGAAGACAACCACAAGCATAGTCCCAAAATCCACTCAACATAAACCATATCAACCAATTCCACCCAGATGTGTATTTTAGAATTTTAACACTTAGAAACATTTCCATAACATGGCAACATTTTTTATAGCATGGCTAAGCAACTAATAAAATCTTTTCATGGCTGCTTAGGGAAAAGGGTGGCTACACACTACTAGGATATTTGTAAAATACCAACTAACTTAGCATTATAAAATAAATCAAAATCCCTATCATGCACACTACTCAAAACATACTACTTATGCATATAGAAAATATGGGATATTGTATGAATGTCACTTGCCTTGGTAACAGGAGGAACAAGCACAGCAAGAATAACAATCACAAGCAAGTCCTTCCTCTTCTTCACAATCTAGCACAAACAATGAATAACATAAATACCATCACCATATCATCACAACACTAAACATAATCATGTATGCATGAATGATATGCTATGATGATAAGACACACTTATTAATAATTCTTATTTTCTGTCATTAATAAATGAATATAATGTTTAGGTATTTCTTATTTTATTTATCAATTAAATAATTTAAAATAATATAGTAAAACTTTGATTTCTATAATTACAACTTTTTATGACATCTTCAATTTGGACATTTATTAATATTGCTGGACAGATGGAAATTATACAATCTTAAAACAATTACATTTATTTCTAAATCATTTTTATTATTTAAGTTATTATTTTAATGGCCGAAATACTCCTCTGATAATTTGTCAAAGGGAAAAACAAATGATGTAGAAATAAACTACATGAGCAGAGCTTTCCAATGACATAAAGTTTATCAAATTTGGACTTACGGATCAAAAGTTATGAATTTTGCAAGTTTTAATAGTTTTCTGTTTTAATTTCTAATTTTTATTCGAAATAGAAAAAGAATCGGCCACGCGGCGCGATCTGATTCGTCCGTACCGATTCGACGCAGATCGCGGCGTGGGCCGTCCGATCTCCTTTATAACGAGCGCTCGGGATTAAATGGATCTAGATCCAAACGTTGGATCTAGATCCAACGGTCCGAAAACGGAGACCACGCGCGGGCGGCGCGGTTCGCCGGAAAAACTCCCGACCGCGGCGGCGCCACGGCCGGCATTGCATGCGCTTGCATCCTAGGGACCTAAGGGATGGATGGTTCTTACCGAAACGTGGAGAAGGTCGATGCGGGGACGGTGGCGAGGTGGCGGTTCCCGGCGTGAATTCCTCCTCGCGTAATCGCTCGTCGGAGTAGCACGAGGCGGCGGTTTTCCTCGGGCGAGCACGGACACGGCGTTGCCCTGCGGGAAAGAGTTCAAAACCGTGTCAAGAAGCTCCGCAAGGAAAAGTTAAAGCGAGAGGGAGCAACGATACGGCACGGGGTGGTTAGGGTTGCGCGCACGGCGAGGTTCTCACCGACGGCGACGGCGGAAGAGCGGGGTCTCTAGCGGCCAGCCCAGGGGCTCTTTGGAGGAGTGGTTTGGGGCAAAACACGGAGGAGCTCGGTGGCTTTTAGTAGGGGAAAACAGCGAGGTAAATGGAGCAGTAAATCGCCGTATTCAAACGAAATCAAATCGGGCGTTTCGGTCGGAGACGTGGGCGTGATTTGGGGACGAACGGCTCCGCGGGGGAGATGACAGGTGGGTCCCACCTGTCAGCGACTGCGAGCGAGCGCGCGGGGCGCTGGGCCGCTGGCGGGCTGCTCGGCTACGCGCGCGCGGCAGATAGCTACGGGCCACGGCCCACTCGACTCAAAATTCAATTATTTTTATTTAAAACCTTTTCTGTTTTTAAATACTGATTTCAAATATGATTTTTAAACCTATTCCAAATATTTCAGAAAAATTCATAAAAATATGTTTTGGGAAGGTTATTGAAAATGGAACTTTTTAACATTATTCTTGCTCATAAATAAATTGGTAAAATTTTATTTATTAAAGGAGTTTTAAATAAACACTTTATGGAATTTATAGATTATTTATATTTTTAATTTGAAGTTTTATTTAATATTTTTGTGATGTATTCTTATGCTCAATGATGCATGATGCTTGAATGCAAGTTTTAAATTTTTGCAAAATTTGGGATGTTACATCAAATTGCAATAAATTTAATTAAATCACCTCTGGCTATTAACACCATTTATAAAAACTGTGTTATAAAATATAAATCACATAAAAACTTTAATCTATATGTTTTCCTTTTATTATGTAAGGCAAAATTAAGAACTAATTAAATTGCAAATTATAACTTTATGCATACTTTATAAATATCACAAAAATTAGTATTATGTTTCTTGTGATTTAAAATTGCATTTCATGCATAGCATATTTTATTTTGTAGTTATATTTTACATAAGAAAACTCCTCCCCCATTTTCTCTAAGTTAGGATTATTTTCAACTTAGCATTTTGGTAAAGTGTTATACACATAGACACTTAGGATTTTCAACATGGAGCTAGAAGACCAATGAAGAACTTAGCCAAACAACACTTCAGAAGTACCTCCCAGGAGCAGAAGCACTTAGAAGAAAAGTGAGAAGAAGTTCAAGAAGGCCAACCTCCCTTTTATTCCCTAAGTCTTTCTTTTTGTCCTTTCTTCTTCTCTGAGACTTCATGAAGACTAAGTAAATCCAAGACCAGCCTAGGTGATACAAGAATCATCAAGTCTGGAGATGAAGTCTGGAAGACAACTACATCTTTCTTTCTATCTTTTCCCTCTTTCCTAATCTTGTCTTTCACATTTGACTTAAACAATTTTTGATCATGATATTATCATCTTGAAGTTGTTGGATCCTAGCGGCATAGTGAGATGAAGCGGCCTGGAAACAAACCTTACATGTCCACGTACATGAGACCTGTTCCACAATTTAAGTGGCTGGCCGGGTGTTTGTCTCTCTCACTTTAGTGAATATCCAATTTACAAAGAGTTAATAATGCTGGTTGATCACCTTATAGACTTAGTATTTTTCTCTAAGTATTTTGCACATCATGACTAAGCCATTAGAGTGCTGGTTTCAAGATGATATAAAACAAAGTATTTTACCCAACTTCTAACCTTAGTCCTTAGTCTTTTCGACCAACACATTTCCTTGCATTAACATAAAAGATTTTTCAAGGAATGACCTGCATGGCTAGTCCTTAGAAATGAATTGCATACCATGCATGTCATGTTTTCCTTAGAAGTTTAAGAAAATTGTTTGTATGTGTTGTGTTGTTTTATGATTGTTGTATTGTTGTTTGTTTGTATTGTTTAGACTGAACGGAGAGACCCGAGTTCGTTGAAAAGAGTTTGTGAGTAAAGACTGCATTCAAAGGCAAGTGGCACACCTCATAAACTTCCTACTATTTTCTATATGCATTACTTAGTGTATTTTTATTTAAGCATGTGTAGGATAGTATTGCAGTGCTAGACCTGTGTAGAAATTCCTTACTCCAGTGTCTAGGTTCCTATATAATATTTAGTGGATATATTGATGCTATGCAACTGATGAAAAGTTTTACAAAATGTTAAGTGACTACTCAGGGCTGTGCTCATGGTTGTCGTCGCCTAGGATGAATGTCTATTCTACTTAGGGCCGTGAGCATGGTGATTATTACCTGAGAGTTTACATCAACTAAGTTAATGAACCTCCTGGGTGGATTGGTTGTATATGGTGGCGAAGTTGAGTGGCTACTCTGGTCCATGTCTATGGTTCCTAGAGTATGTGCACTTGTGGATGGCCACGCAGGGAACAGAGGATCTGAAGAACTCCGGGTGACGATTGCTTCCAGTGCAGCCATTGCCATATGGGCTCTGGCTTGATCAATTATGTTGCATGGACTCTCTCCGGCTTGACAAGCAGATGTAGGGGGATGTTAGGTGGAACGGGTCAAGAGTGGGAGGGAAAATGCTTCTGAAAGATCTCGTCTCATTCTTCTCCTTTCCTTACCACAAATGGTGTGTAAAGGATATTTTGGGTTGAATGGGTACAATGGTGAAAGTGCACAACCTCTGCAGAGTGTAAAACTAAGTACTTAGCCGTGTCCCCGGTACGGACAATTTGAGCAGCTGATCACGGATGTCAACGGAGGATTCCATCATTCAAACTTCAGAAATAAAACTTGATGGGTGAACAAGGGAAGATGACATTATGGTTTTCATGGCATACTTGTCTAGATTTGAAGAAAGTGTTTTCCAAAGAGATAGGAAAAATTGGCTTTATGCAAAATAGCCTTGAACTCCACCAGCCAAATATGCATATAGGCTATAGAGTTATTCCATTAAGTGTCCACCATAGTGTCACTTGCCAGACTCCATTTTAATGGAATCTGACCCACGTTGTTGCAATATTTTCTTATTGCGGATTGATCAGATGACGATTGAGGTTTCGTTTAAAGATTTCGAGTCTACAACCAACATGTTTTCGCCTGTGGCGACATGAATGAGATGGAGACTCACTGCTATGTATTTCTGCTGTGTACTTTTTCAAAGCTAGCTTTATGCTATGCAACTTGTATCGACTATTTTGTAAGTCTGGATCATCGATGTAATAAAATTGATACTTTGTTGTGATATTACATCGTAGACTGTGTGTGCAAACGAATCGATCCAGGGATTTGCACTATACACAGGTATTGTAGTGTACCTGCACTTTAAATAAGGCAGATACTTGTGTGTAGTGCAAATCCCTGGATCGAATCGTTTGCACACACAGTTACGATCTAATATCACAACAAAGTATCAATTTATTACAACGCTGATCCAGACTTAGAAATATTCATTACAAATTTGCATAGCATAAAGCTAGCAGTAAACAGAGTAAACAATGGAAAATTTATTCTTCGTGGAGTCCCCAAACATCATCATGTGCCACAGGCGAGCATGTTGGTTGAAGACTCGAAACCCTTAGTAAAACTTTCACTCATCATCAGGACAGTCTGCAATAAGATATATATTGCAACAACGTGGGTCAGAACCATTAAAATGGAACTCGCAAGTGACACTATGGTGGACACTTAAAAGAATAACTCTATGACCTATATGCTTATTTGGCTGGTGGAGCTCAAGGCTATTTTGCAGAAAGCAAGTTTTTCCCTCACTTTTTACAAAACACTTTTCTTCTATTCGAGACATCCGTGGCATGAAATCCACTGTCTCATCCTACCCTTGTTCACCCATCAAGTTTTAAATTTATAAGTTGAAATGGTGGAATCCTCCGTTGACATCCTCGTTCAGCTGCTCAATTGTGCGTTTCCGGGGACACGGCTAAGTACTTAGATTTTAACTCTGCAGAGGTTGTGCACGTTCACCATTGTACCCATTCAACCCAAATTATCCTTTACACACCATTTGTGATAAGGAAAGGAGAGAATGAGACGAGATCTTTCAGAAACATTTTCCCTCCCACTCTGGCCTGACGCGCTCCACCTACAAATCCTCTACAACCACCTGTCAGGCCGGGGAGAGTCCACGCAGCTTAGTTGATCAAGCCAGAGCCCATATTGGCAATGGCTGCACGAGAAGCAATCGTCACTTGGAGTTCTTCAGATTCCTCTGTTCCTGGGTGGCCTTCCACAAGTGAATATTCCACAGGTAACACCCCTGGGAACAACACTCAACTCATACAGCCAAGCAACCAATTTCCACCCAGGTGTTTGATTTAAAACTTAGTAGACTTTATCTTTTTCATCAAAATAGTTTTTGCGTAGCATCACTATTCTACTAAGTGATTTCATAGGAACCTAGACACGGGAATAAAGAGATCTATCATGGCTTGCATAGCAACGCTATCCTACACATGCTTATAGAAAATACTCTACTCATGCATAGAAATAATAGGACTTTTATGGGGGTGTGCCACTTGCCTTGGCAATCGGGAGTGCAGCAGTTACAGTTGCAAAGATTCTCGTTTCCCTCTGAATAGTCTAACAAAGAAATAAACAGCCACACATAAACACACAAGCAAAGGTTCACACAAGGAAGATATATGCTATGTATGAAATGATATGCAACAATTTATTTCCAAATATATGCATGAATAAATTTTGGATTTGTTTCTATTATTTAATCATGAGTAAAGGGTTAATGACAAGGACTTTTTAGTTCATTTAAATAATTTTTCAAATCAAATTTTGTAAAAATGACATTTGGGCAGGGGGCATCTAAACAAGTTGTTAGCAATTTGATTTACTCAAAAATAAATTTTCTAACTAAAGTTATGTTAAAAACACTTAAACTACTCTCAAAAATATTTGAAAAATTTGTGTGTGTCAAAACAGAAAACAAATGATGCCAAAGTGTTCTACTGGTTCCAAGGATCTCAAATATATAAAAATATTTAAATTTGGATAAACAGATAAAAAGTAGTGATAAAAACAGTGTGCAGGGTGTTTTCTGCAAAACTGCCAAATTAAATAAATTAGGAAAAAGAAATTACACGTCAGCGCCGACGGGGCGCTGCTTGTGCGCTGACTGGGAATGCTGACGTGTTTATGTGATTTGATCTGGGCCGTCAGATCTGGATCTGACGGTCCAGATCCACCGTACCGTTTCGTTTAAAGAGATCTAATCCTAACCGTGCACTTGGGATCTAACGGTCCAGATCTAATCGACCAGAACCGAGCGGCGTTGTCGCCGGAAACCTAGCTGGAGGTGACTCCCGCGGTGGCGGCGCGCCGGCGACGGATGTTCTACACGATCTAGTGCGCTATGGGACGATCGGATCATACCAGAATGCAGAGGAGGTCGATGCGGAGATGATGGCGACGTCGTGGGGGCTGGGGCGTCCTTTGCTTCCTGGGATTGCTCGCCGGAGTCGTGCGCGGCGGCGGGTTGCTTCGGTAGTGCACCGTTACGACGACACGCTGCGAGACAGAGTGCGAAACCATGTCACAACGATGCGCAAAGATGAAACAAAACGAAGGGGAGAGGAGAGAAGGTCCGGGGTGGCCGGAGTTGAGCACACGGTGCGAGTTTTACCGGCGGTAGCGGCGGAAAGTCGAGGTATCGTGCGGGTAGCCTCGTGGCTCTCGGAAGGTGGTGCTTGGGACAAAAGAGAGAGGGGATCGAGGGGATCTTATAGCAAGAAACGGCGACGTAAAAGGGGCAATGAATCCTCCGCAATGAATCGAGATTACTCGGCCGTTTCTCGGCGTCGTCGTGGGCGTGATTTGGGGCGAGCCGTTGCAGCGGGAGGGATGACAGGTGGGGCCCACCTGTCAGCGAGTGAGCGCGCGCGCGGGCGGGGACGGGCCGCTGGCGGGCTGGTTTGCGACGCGCGCGCGGTAGATAGTGAGTGGGCTTCGGCCCACTGGCTGGCCCGATTTATTTTTTTCCTTTTTGAAAATTCTTTTCTGTTTTTAATTCTTTTAAGTATAAAACAAATTCAAAACTATATTAAAACTTCTCAGAAAAATTCATAAAAATATAATTTGAAAAGCTTATGAAAAATAGATCCTTTTGACAATATTTTTGTCTAAAATAAAAATAGAATAAAGTGAACATTATTATAATTTAAAAATAACAATTTTAAAGGATATAAAGTCAATTTAAATATATTTAATTAATTAAATTCAAATTTTATGTGATTCATATGACATGTTTAATGATGATGATGCATGGATGCAAAAGTTTTAAAATTTTCTGAAAATTGGGATGTTACAAACCTAACCCCCTTAAGATGAATCTCGCCCTCGAGATTCGGATTGGCTAGCAAAAAGGTGAGGGTGGTCTTCTTTAAGGTCATCTTCTCTTTCCCAAGTTGCTTCCTCTTCTGAATGGTGATTCCACTGTACTTTACAGAATTTGATGGTCTTGGTTCGGGTGACACGTTCTGTTGTCTCCAAAATCTTTATTGGTTTTTCTTCATAAGTGAGATCACTTTCTAGTTGTACTTCCTCTAGTGGCACCGTATCTCTTAGCAGTGTTTCTGCCATTTCTGGGTGACATTTCTTCAGCTGGCTGACATGAAACACACTGTGAACCGCGGAAAGTGCTTCCGGGAGTTCCAATTCATAGGCGACCTCCCCTTTGCGGGATACTACCTTGAAGGGTCCAATAAATCTAGGTGCCAACTTTCCTTTGATTCCAAATCTTTTAACTCCCCGCATAGGTGAAACTCGGAGATAGACTCGATCACCCACTTCATACGTGACTTCTCTCCTTTTGGAGTCCGCATAACTTTTCTGTCTGGATTGTGCTATCTTTAAACGGTCTTTAATCAACCTGACTTTTTCCTCAGCCTCCTTGATTATGTCTGGTCCGAACAAACTACGTTCCCCTACGCCACTCCACAGTAGTGGGGTAGTGCACTTTCTCCCATACAGGGCTTCAAATGGCGACATCTCTATGCTCGCTTGATAGCTGTTGTTGTAAGAGAACTCGGCATATGGAAGATTATCATCCCAGCTTGACTTATAATCTAGAGCGCATGCTCTCAGCATATCTTCTAGGATCTGATTTACTCTTTCTGTCTGTCCATCCGTCTGCGGATGAAATGCTGTACTAAACTCCAATCTAGTTCCCAGAGACTCATGTAATTGATTCCAGAAATGGGAAGTAAACTGAGTACCCCTATCCGACACAATTTTCTTGGGAACACCATGTAGACACACAATCCTCTTCATGTAGATGTCAGCTAGTTTGGCACTAGTGTAAGTAGTCTTTACGGGTATAAACTGGGATACTTTCGTCAGCCGATCGACTATAACCCATATGGAATCATACCCTGATTTAGTCCTGGGTAGACCCGTGATGAAATCCATACCAATCTGTTCCCATTTCCAATCTGGTACTGGTAACGGTTGTAGCAACCCTGCTGGTTTTTGGTGTTCCGCTTTCACACGACTGCAGACGTCACACTTTGCAATGTATTCTGCAATATCACGTTTCAAGTTGATCCACCAATACCTCTCCTTTACGTCCATATACATCTTGGTGTTACCCGGATGTATGGAATAAGGTGAGTCATGAGCTTCTTGAAGTATTATCTTCCTGAGGTCGGCATTGTCAGGAACACAAATGCGTTCTTTATACCACACGGTTCCTTCTTCATCTTCTCTAAAATCTCTGGCCTTACCTTCGCTTAGGTTCTTCTTGATTTCTTTTACTGCTTTATCCTCTAACTGAGCTGTCTTGATTTTGTTAAATAGAAGGGGTTGAACTTCTAAGGATGCTATGAATCCTTCAGGTACCACCTCTAATCGAAGGTCCTTAAACCCCTTACAAAGATCTTCCGGTAATTCCCCTGCCGTGAGTCCGTTTACATAAGTCTTACGGCTCAAGGCATCAGCCACTACATTGGCTTTCCCTGGGTGGTACTGTAGACTTAAATCATAGTCTTTGATCAATTCTAACCATCTCCTTTGACGCATGTTTAATTCCTTCTGAGTAAAGAAATACTTGAGGCTTTTATGATCCGTAAAAACTTCACATCTCTTTCCCCATAAACATGGCCTCCATATCTTTAGCGCATGCACCAAAGAAGCTAACTCTAAATCATGAGTAGGGTAGTTTACTTCATGATTTTTGAGTTGTCTTGAGGCGTAAGACACTACTTTGCCTTCTTTCATCAATACGCTTCCTAGGCCGCGATATGAAGCGTCGCAATAAACCTGGAAGTCTTTCTCTAGATCTGGTAAGCATAGTACTGGTGCCGACACCAAGCGCTTCTTTAATTCCTGAAAACTGATCTCACAAGCTTCCGTCCACTCAAATTTCTTTCCCTTCTTCAGTAATTCAGTCAAGGCCTTGGCAATCTTGGAGAAGTTTTCAATGAATCTCCGGTAGTACCCTGCCAGCCCTAGAAAACTGCGGATTTCTCCCACATTTTTGGGCGATTCCCAATTTGTCACAGCAGCAACTTTTTCCGGGTCCACTGCTATCCCATCCTTAGACACCAAGTGTCCTAGAAATCCTACTTGTTTTAACCAGAATTCACACTTGTTGAACTTAGCATATAATTTATGCTCTCGGAGCCTTTGCAATACCAGACGTAAATGTTCTTCGTGTTCTTTGTGACTTTTGGAGTAGACTAAGATGTCATCGATGAAGACAACAACAAACTTGTCCAGAAAATTCATAAACACCTTATTCATCATATTCATGAAATAGGCTGGAGCATTGGTTAACCCAAAAGGCATTACCGTGTACTCATACGATCCATATCTTGTAACGAAAGCAGTCTTGGGTATATCCATCTCTCTGACTTTCATCTGAAAGTACCCTGATCTGAGATCGATCTTGGAGAAGACGATAGCCCCTTCTAGTTGATCGAACAGTTCATTGATTTTGCGTAGCGGATACTTGTTCTTGATTGTATGCTCATTTATGTCACGGTAATCGGTGACTAATCTCTGAGTACTATCGTTCTTCTTGACAAAAAGAATCGGGGCTCCCCAGGGTGATGAACTTGGACGGATAAAGCCTTTCTGCATAAACTCTTCCAGTTGTTTCTTGAGTTCTTTCAGTTCATCAGTTGCCATTGGGTAGGGCCTTTTAGCAATGGGTCCTGTCCCCGGTTTTAGTTCTATGAGGAACTCTACATCTCTATCGGGTGGCATTCCTGGTAGTTCTTCCGGAAACACGTCAGGGTATTCCTTAACTATAAGGACCTCACCGAGACTAACCCCCTTAAGAGAATTAAGCCTAACCTTCTTTAGTTCAAACTTTGATCTAAAGTTGATCTTCGAGCCTTCTGGAGTGGTGAGAGTGATGGTTCTATTTGCGCAGTCTATGATTCCTGCATAGCGGGTCATCCAATCCATCCCTATGATAACATCCAGACCTTGTGTTTCCAGGATGATCAAGTCCGTAGGAAACTGATGCTTTCCAATCTTCAGACTCAACTGTCTACAGCCAGAGGTTACTAGCATCTCTCCGCCCGGAGAGCTTACTCTAATGGGGCTTCCTATATTTTCCACTACTAACCCATGTTTGTTTACAAAAGCTCTTGAAATGAAAGAATGCGATGCTCCAGTATCAAATAAAACTAATGCTGGGCATGAATTTAGCAAGAACGTACCAATGACAGCATCAGGTTCATCGTACACTTCTTCCACATTGATGTGGTTCACCTGTCCTTTCTGGAAGGGATTGGGCTTGGCAGCTTCTGCGGCCTTCTTTTCGGGGCAGTCAGTGGCGTAGTGACCCTTGTTATTGCACTTGAAGCATAGGACTTGGCTGATATCTTTCTTATATTCGGGTCTTGGGCGATGTTGTCCATTGTTGTGGCCAGCATTTCCATTTCCCTTGTGATTCCCATTGTTTCCCTTGAAACCACCACTATGGTTGTGACCATGATGTTTATGGTTGCTTCCTCCACTAGGATAGTGACCAGGTTTATAACTCGGGTTTGCATCTTGAGGGAAAGACCTCTTGAAAGAAGTCTCAGAATGGGGTTTGTGAACATTCAACTTTCTCTTCCTATTTTCAGCCTTCTTGATGTTATCCTCTAGTATGATAGCTTGATCTAGGAGAGTCTGATAATTTGGGGCGTATGCCACTGTCAAAGGGATCTTCAGCTCGTCACTCAGCCCATTTAGGAATTTTGCCTTCCTCTTTGCCTCGGTGTTAATGTCTTCAGAGGCATAATGGGAAAGGGCATGGAAATCAGCCATGTACTCCTTAAGGCTTCTGTTTCGTTGCCTCAGGTTTCTGAACTCTTCCTGTTTCATGTTCATAATGCCTGAGGAGATATGAGCATTACGAAAACCTTCCTTGAAATTTTCCCAAGTCATGGTTTCTAGTGGGTGGGTGATTTGATAGGTTTCCCACCACTGGATCGCTGGCCCTTCCAACAGATGAGTGGTGAACCTCACCTTCTCAGCTTCAGTACATTCACAAGTCACCAGATCCCTGTCCACTGAACGCAGCCAGTCATCTGCCACAATGGGTTCAGTTGCAGTGGAGAACTTGTTCGGTCGGAGTCTCAGAAATCTGGTAAGTCTATCCACATGAGGGGGTGGCGGCGGAGGCGGGTTGTGGTTGTTGTTGTTGTTGTTGTTGGTTGCCGCAATGAACTGGGTCATCATAGTCATTAGCTGAGCTTGAGCAGCCATTAACTGTTGTATAGCATCATTGTTGTTGTGGTCGTTGTTGTTGTTGTTGTTGTTGTTGTGATCGGGCGTACGACGGGGAGGCATCTGTGATTTGCATAGGTGAGTTTTTAGACGGAAAGATCTAATGGAAAAATTACCCCAACAAACAAACAACCTAAGGAACAAAACAAACATCACACAACTCAAAACTTTGGATAAATCAGACATGAGAGTTTTGGAAAAATATAGCGCGAGGTTCCTCGGAATACAATGGAAGGTACTGCCTTATCACAAGTTGATAGGTCAATACAAGACTAAGATAACGATGAGGTGTAAATAAATGGTAGTCTCGCTAACGAACTACTCGATCATGTCATCTTCTTCTTCTTCAATTTCCTGAATCTCGATTCCTTCATTGTCGAGTACTTCCCTTAATTCCTACACTTCTTTCTCCAGGGCAGAGTTCTTCTCTTGCAGTTCCCTTTTCTCGGTACGAAGACGCTTGATCGAGTCACTATCAGCTTCAAACTCGACTTCATTGCTCTCGAGTTCTGCCTTCTGTTCTCTGATAGTCTTGTTTTTCTCTTGAACCCTTTTCTCCTGTCTCTTGTATTTCTCCTCTTGTGAAGCAAACTTTTCTTCTTGGGCCTTAGCCACTTCCTCTTGAGCTTTTATCTTTTCCTCGTTCTCCTTGAGTAAGGCACACAACTCATCGTTCTTTAGAAGTTCAGTGCGTCTATCCTCATAAAGTTCTGTGACGAGGACCTCCAACTCCTAGAAATACAGACTAAGGGGCTTTGCTTTGCCTCTATCTCCAACATCAAAGAGGTATGGTTCTCCCTCCTCATTTCTCCTTCCAAAGAAAATGGAGTAGTGGCCCCTCAACTCTGGGTTATAGCGTCCGCAGAGACGTCCAATCAGGTCCTGCATGACGAGATTGAGTCCTTTCTCTTTGGAGTCACTAACCATTTTGATTTCCAACGGGGGCTCTTCTCCACGTCCCGGCTGAGTTGCTTTTATTCCCCAACAGCCTTCCTTGTTAAACTTCTTCAGGATGAAGCCCTTAACTTGAGGTAGCGGTAAACCTATCTTCTCGCCGATGTCGAGAAGGTAGCAGCCAAAACGGGTATCCTCGAAGTCCTCCGCAGTGGTGAAGTGGAAGCTCGTCATCCCTTAGGAAGAAAGAAAAGAATTTAAAACAAGAAATGTGTAAGGTAAGGAGGTACTAGTCATAAGTGTATTATTAAATTAGAGTCAAAACGAAGTCAAATCTCAATGTGATCAACAAATATAAACAACTCTTTGTAAATTGGGTATTCACTATAGTGAGAGAGACAGACACCCGGCCAGCCACTTAAGTGTGGAACAGGTCTCATGTACGCGGACATGTAAGGTTTGTTTCCAGGCCGCTTCATCTCACTATGCCGCTAGGATCCAAAAATACTTAAGTAGTTAATACTATGATCAAAAGGTTTTTTCCAATCTTAAGGGCTCGAACCTACAGGCAACACAGTGCTCTGATACCATATGTAGTGTACCTGCACTTTAAATAAGGCAGATACCTGTGTATAGTGCAAATCCCTGGATCGAATCGTTTGCACACACAGTTATGATGTAATATCACAACAAAGTATCAATTTATTACAACGCTGATCCAAACTTAGAAATATTCATTACAAATTTGCATAGCATAAAGCTAGCAGTAAACAGAGTAAACAATGGAAAATTTATTGTTCGTGGAGTCCCCAAACATCATCATGTGCCACAGGCGAGCATGTTGGTTGAAGACTCGAAACCCTTAGTAAAACTTTCACTCATCATCAGGACAGTCTGCAATAAGATATATATTGCAACAACGTGGGTCAGAACCATTAAAATGGAACTCGCAAGTGACACTATGGTGGACACTTAAAAGAATAACTCTATGACCTATATGCTTATTTGGCTGGTGGAGCTCAAGGCTATTTTGCAGAAAGCAAGTTTTTCCCTAACTTTTTACAAAACAATTTTCTTCTATTCGAGACATCCGTGGCATGAAATCCACTGTCTCATCCTACCATTGTTCACCCATCAAGTTTTAAATTTATAAGTTGAAATGGTGGAATCCTCCGTTGACATCCTCGTTCAGTTGCTCAATTGTCCGTTTCCGGGGACACGGCTAAGTACTTAGATTTTAACTCTGCAGAGGTTGTGCACGTTCACCATTGTACCCATTCAACCCAAATTATCCTTTACACACCATTTGTGATAAGGAAAGGAGAGAATGAGACGAGATCTTTCAGAAACATTTTCCCTCCCACTCTGGCCTGACGCGCTCCACCTACAAATCCTCTACAACCACCTGTCAGGCCGGGGAGAGTCCACGCATCTTAGTTGATCAAGCCAGAGCCCATATTGGCAATGGCTGCACGAGAAGCAATCGTCACTTGGGGTTCTTCATATTCCTCTGTTCCTGGGTGGCCTTCCACATGTAACACCACCCCTGGGAACAACACTCAACTCATACAGCCAAGCAACCAATTTCCACCCAGGTGTTTGATTTAAAACTTAGTAGACTTTATCTTTTTCATCAAAATAGTTTTTGCGTAGCATCACTATTCTACTAAGTGATTTCATAGGAACCTAGACACGGGAATAAAGAGATCTATCATGGCTTGCATAGCAACGCTATCCTACACATGCTTATAGAAAATACTCTACTCATGCATAGAAATAATAGGACTTTTATGGGGGTGTGCCACTTGCCTTGGCAATCGGGAGTGCAGCAGTTACAGTTGCAAAGATTCTCGTTTCCCTCTGAATAGTCTAACAAAGAAATAAACAGCCACACATAAACACACAAGCAAAGGTTCACACAAGGAAGATATATGCTATGTATGAAATGATATGCAACAATTTATTTCCAAATATATGCATGAATAAATTTTGGATTTGTTTCTATTATTTAATCATGAGTAAAGGGTTAATGACAAGGACTTTTTAGTTCATTTAAATAAATTTTCAAATCAAATTTTGTAAAAATGACATTTGGGCAGGGTGCATCTAAACAAGTTGTTAGCAATTTGATTTACTCAAAAATAAATGTTCTAACTAAAGTTATGTTAAAAACACTTAAACTACTCTCAAAAATATTTGAAAAATTTGTGTGTGTCAAAACAGAAAACAAATGATGCCAAAGTGTTCTACTGGTTCCAAGGATCTCAAATATATAAAAATATTTAAATTTGGATAAACAGATAAAAAGTAGTGATAAAAACAGTGTGCAGGGTGTTTTCTGCAAAACTGCCAAATTAAATAAATTAGGAAAAAGAAATTACACGTCAGCGCTGACGGGGCGCTGACTGTGCGCTGACTGGGCATGCTGACGTGTTTAAGTGATTTGATCTGGGCCGTCAGATCTGGATCTGGCGGTCCAGATCCACCGTACCGTTTCGTTTAAAGAGATCTAATCCTAACCGTGCACTTGGGATCTAACAGTCCAGATCTAATCGACCAGAACCGAGCGGCGTTGTCGCCGGAAACCTAGCCGGAGGTGACTCCCGCGGTGGCGGCGCGCCGGCGACGGATGTTCTACACGATCTAGTGCGCTATGGGACGAACGGATCATACCAGAATGCAGAGGAGGTCGATGCGGAGACGATGGCGAGGTCGTGGGGGCTGGGGCGTCCTTTGCTTCCTGGGATTGCTTGCCGGAGTCGTGCGCGGCGGCGGGTTGCTTCGGTAGTGCACCGTTACGACGACACGCTGCGAGACAGAGTGTGAAACCATGTCACAACGATGCGCAAAGATGAAACAAAATGAAGGGGAGAGGAGAGAAGGTCCAGGGTGGCCGGAGTTGAGCACACGGTGCGAGTTTTACCGGCGGTAGCGGCGGAAAGTCGAGGTCTCGTGCGGGCAGCCTCGTGGCTCTCGGAAGGTGGTGTTTGGGGCAAAAGAGAGAGGGGATCGAGGGGATCTTATAGCAAGAAACGGCGACGTAAAAGGGGCAATGAATCCTCCGCAATGAATCGAGATTACTCGGCCGTTTCTCGGCGTCGTCGTGGGCGTGATTTGGGGCGAGCCGTTGCAGCGGGAGGGATGACAGGTGGGGCCCACCTGTCAGCGAGTGAGCGCGCGCGCAGGCGGGGACGGGCCCCTGGCGGGCTGGTTTGCGACGCGCGCGCGGTAGATAGTTAGTGGGCTTCGGCCCACTGGCTGGCCCGATTCATTTTTTTCCTTTTTGAAAATTCTTTTCTGTTTTTAATTCTTTTGAGTATAAAACAAATTCAAAACTATATTAAAACTTCTCAGAAAAATTCATAAAAATATAATTTGAAAAGCTTATGAAAAAAAAATCCTTTTGACAATATTTTGGTCTAAAATAAAAATAGAATAAAAGGAACATTATTATAATTTGAAAATAACAATTTTAAAGGATATAAAGTCAATTTAAATATATTTAATTAATTAAATTCAAATTTTATGTGATTCATATGACATGTTTAATGATGATGATGCATGGATGCAAAAGTTTTAAATTTTTCTGAAAATTGGGATGTTACAGGTATCTGCCATATTTAAAGTGAAGGTACGCTACACTCTTGCTCTTGCTCTTACTCGGATGCGGAGATGACGCCTCTCCGCCCGATCGGTGGGTCTCAGCCCTAGACGAATGCACCTGGGATCCAGCACCCGGGTTCTTCTTCTTGAAGGCTTTGTTCTGACGGTTAGCCTCTATTACCAACTCGTTGACTCGCTCCTGCTGCTTGCGCAGCGCTTCACCGGATAGGCCAGCCAACTCGGCCATGGCCGCTTCGGCGGCCCTAAGAGTTTTTGCCGACGAGCTGTACACTGGTCTCTCAGCCGAGATCATGCTACCCGTATGGCTAGTAGAAGTCCCTCCAGCCAGCTCATCGTTCACCATTCTGCCTTTCATGCGCAGATCTGCAATGCGCTTGTCCCGGGAGTCTATCTTAGTGAATCCGTGAGCTGCATTGTACTCACGAAGACTAGCACTAAGTTCTCGCCGGATCTCGGCAATTTCTTGCGCTTCCGCGAGCAGTAACCTACGCTGCTCATCCAAATCAGCCGAGGTGACTTGGGTATCCACGTCAACTGTCAAGGGGACAACTAGCTTGGCAACCATACCCGAAAAGGGCATCCGGGCGACGACGAAGTTGTGACGGCTGGGGATCGCCATCCCGGGTGGCACCTCTCTCCTGAGGGGGTTTGGCCAACCGAGGCCGGACGCTACCGTCATCGCCGTTGGGAGCATCCTGGAACACCTCCTCGGTTACCCCGACCATCATGACCGCGATAGAGCTCGTGGTGCGACCGGCACGCGGATCCCGGGTGGCGCAAAGCACGGGAGGATCCTCAGCTTCCAGGACAACGTCCGGGTAGCTGCAGATGACCTCGGTGGTGACGTAGGTGGTGAAGGCACCGAAGTCGATGAGGCACCCGTTCACCGGGAAGGGCTTGTTCCGGAAGCACCCGGCATTGTCGCTGACGAAATACATCTCCCCCAGCCTGACGACCAGGCCGGAGAGAACCCGGACGCCGAAGCGAACGGGAAAACCCGTCCGGATGTGTACACTAGCCAACGCCTCTGTCAGCCCCACGGTGGGCGCCAACTGTCGTGGTGGTGTCACGGCAGATGCCATAGGATGGCTAATGTGTGGGGCCGATGGACGCTGGTGGATCCGGGGAGGGATAGCGAGCTGAAGAGCTCACATGAAGGACGATGCCGGAATAACCGGGATCTCCGAAGAACTCTAAACACTACCGAAGGAAACGAGTGAAGATCTAATAAATACGAACAAATGCACGAAGGCAGAGAACACACACACGATGTACCACACGCTCTTGGAGCTCTTTCGGTGAAGAACACGATGAACTAGATGAACTAGAGAGAGGAGGGAGTAAATGCACAAGGAGTAAATGAGACTAGAGTTTTGGCCCTCAAGTTGGTACTCTCTCTCGTCGTGCCTCTCCCTTTCACAGGAGCAGTTATGGCGCCTTTTATAGAGTTTCCGGCCACGAGGACCGGAAACCCTAATCCGGCACGGCCCCACCGGACAGGCCTAACGGTTATGTCGACACTAGCTAGCGCGACCTAGCCGCCGAGCTATCCGGCATAGCCCTGCCGTCCTCATTCCGGCAAGGACAGCAGGCGCCGTCCTGGGACATCATTGTCCGCCTGTCAGAGACAAGACATGTCTGTGCCCATGCCGAGTAGCCTTTTCCGGATTGCCGGGCTAGACATGTTCGGTCTTGTCGTACTGCCACCGTACCAGCTGACACGCTCCCGTGCCAGACGGGAGGGTGACCATACTTCCGTGTCAAGGGGAATGGGACTTCCCCCCGCGTCAGGCGGGAAAGCCTGCTCCGGACCATTGACGCCCCACCGGCATCTCTCGTGTCGGCTACCTCCTTGCTCCATTCTGCAAGTCTTCCCTGCACACATACAACAATCTGCCAGGACCAAGACATACATGTCGATTAGTCCGTACCCGGGGAGCGAGCTTGGATCCTCCTCACCTACCCGGGGTGCCTATCCGGTTCATCCGGGCTCTTCTCCTCCGAGAGTCTACCCGGAACCTCCGATAGACGATGAGATCCGGGATCCTTCCCGGATGCCCCCGAGTACCACTTAGGATGCGTATCTCTAGGCCTAGCCTCCCGAAGATGTCTTATGCTGCTAGCAAAGACATCTTCGAGAAGCTAGTTCTTAGAGGAACCACCCGCTGATGTTGTGTCGTTACGAGGGCTCGGGGGGGGGGGGGGGCTATTTATAGCTCGCACGGACGACCCCTGCGACCTCCAACAGACACCTGGCGTCTCACTCTCGCCCAAAAGGTCAAGTTGCCCCTTCAGCGGACCAGAAGCTGACCCTTGCACCTTCCAAAGGTCAAACACTGTTGCCATATTGCAGAATTATGCCGGGATCTGCCCTACCCGGGGGGCAGCCCCCCGACAGAAACTTTAGCTGAAACAACCAGGGCTAAACCATGTGTTTAGGATCAGAAACCAAAGCCGACATGTTGGTGCCAAAGACATACTACTAGGCGAACCACATATAAGTAATCAGAGGTAAAGGAATTAGGCGGCGCAAAAAGTTGATTTTTGCTTTGGGTTGGCTCGGAAGCTGCAAGTATCTACCAGTTTGAACCTTTGCACGGAGCTAGAAAATAGTTAACTTAGATACATAGGGGATATATGACTGCAAGAAAGGACAAAAGATGGCATGCTTCTCAACACAGATGAGGAACCATAGACTTTTATTTCATAATCATATATAACTTATTACAATTATAAATTGCTAAGTGTAGAAAGGACGTAGCTGCTCAATATTCCAAGGCCGTCTTGTTTGTTTGAACGGATCGTCAATTCCTCTTTTGCGCTTGGTTCCCCTTCTTCCTGCCGCCTTCTTGCGCCTTTTCTTTTCCTCTTCGTCGCGGATGTCGGCTAGATAGTAGGAACCATTGAGCAACGCCTTTGTGACTATAAACGGTCCTTTCTATGGCGGGGATAACTTGTGCAAGCCTTTTCTGTCTTGAATTAGGCAGAGAACCAGGTCACCTGTTCTGAAGCTTCGCTTCCGCACTCTCCGGCTATGATAGCGACGGAGTTGTTGCTGGTACAAGGCGGAGCGATGTAGAGCAACGTCTCTTTCTTCGTCTAGCAGGTCTAGGCTATCCTGTCTTGCACCTTCTACATCTTGCTCGATGTAGGCTTGAACCCTTGGGGAATCGTATTTCATGTCGGTAGGTAGCACCGCCTCCGCGCCATATACTACGAAGAAAGGAGTGTAGCCGGTAGATCTGTTTGGCGTCGTGCGCAAACTCCAGAGTACGGACTGTAACTCTTCTGCCCAAGCGCCGGCTGCCCTATGTAACGGAGCTTCGAGACGAGGCTTAAGTCCTGAGAGGACTAAGCCGTTTGTACGCTCTACTTGTCCATTGGATTGAGGGTGTGACATGGATGCCAAATCAGGCCGGATACCCAGATCACTGTAGTCTTCTTCTATGTCGCCTTGAGATAGGTTGCTGCCATTATCAGTGATAATGCTGCGTGGAACTCCAAACCGAGAGATAATTCCCCAGAGGAAATTGGTGGCTGTTCGTGCGTCAAGTTTGCTGATCGGCTTGGCCTCGACCCATTTGGTGAACTTGTCGACAGCGACCAGTAGGTGGGTATACCCACCACTCGCCTTCTTGAAGGGACCAACCATGTCTAAGCCCCAGACCGCGAACGGCCAGGTGATTGGAATTGTCCTGAGCTCTTGTGCCGGGAAGTGAGGTTGGCGGTCGTACAATTGGCAGCCTTTGCATGTTTTTACGATGTGCTCGGCGTCTTCTTTGGCGGTAAGCCAGTAGAATACCTGGCGGAAAGCTTTGGACACGATAGACCTGGCGGCTCCTTGTCACGGTGGTTTTTTTATGGCCTTTTTTCCTCGAAGAGCTGCCGGCTTGTTTTAGCCGACATCTTCTCCTGTTCTTTCTCGATCTTCTTTGCAAGGCTCTCAACATGCTCCTCTCTTTTACGCAGGAAGTCAGAATGCTTAAGCATGTTAATCCTAAGCTCTTCCACTTCGTCGAGTGGGGTATCCTTGTTCACCGGAGTGTGCATAATCTCTTCTACTTCCTTGATGATGGAGAGCAAATTCGTGGGTTTGCTGCTGTCGCCTTTCTCGAGGCCAGTTTTCTTCTTTGTGCACACCTTGTCGGAACCTTTAATGAGTTGACCGGCAGTGGTGTCGCCGGCATCTTCCACCGGCTTGTTTTGCGTTTCAGAAGCAACTGGGGTTGACTCGTGACCAACGACAACCATCATAGCCAGCTTGTCAGGCATATCAGTATCCGATGTTCCCTCTGAAGAAGCCGGATTATCACTGGAAAAGCGGCTTTTGATCGTCTCTTCGAAGAGACTTGCGTCATCATCAGATTCTGAGTCTACGTTGACTTGAACGGTAGATCTGGATCCGGCATCTGACATCGCATCCTCCTGGAGAGCAGGAAGGATTGATTCAGGATCGTTGTTTTCCGGCTGGGAGTCGGATCCTAGTCCGACAACTCCGACAAAGTGCAAATCAGATTCGGCCGACTCCTGGGAGAAGGCGGATTCAGATCCATCTTGTCGGTCGACTACTTGGTCGAAGGGTTGGTGGGTGGGTTTGTCGAAACGCTGTAGGCCGTACGCCTCTGGCGTGTACCCGATGAAGACGTTGATCCCTCCGATCGGTACGATTGCGCATCCGATAAGGTAGTCGTCCGCCGGGAGCCAGGACTCATCTGAGTTGATGTAGTTGTGGCCGCCATACCTTGTGACGCGACCGACGGCGATCTGCTTGCCCACGCCGCCCAGTGTTCCCGCCTGGAACGTGACGCCAGGAACCTTATGCCCCACGGTGGGCGCCAACTGTCGTAGTATCGACATAATTGATAGGAGACGGGGGTCCTCTAGCCTACGTATGGATTGTGGGGAAGAAGGTTGGTGTCGTCGAGGACGGGATTGAACACGGCGAGTTTACCCAGCTTCAGATCCCGCAAGGTGGCGAGATCGTACGTGCTGCTATAATTCACTATGAGGCAATAGCCGTGAACAGTTTACAATGTGTATGACGCGTATTGAGGCGTCGATGAGCTTGGCCCTAAAGGCCTCCCGGTGGCCGGCTTATATAGGCGGCCAGCCCCCAGGATACAAGGCAAGTACTTGTCCGGCAAGTAATCAGAGTCGTAGACCTAACCGGCTTAGTTGCCGCCTTCCGTCTTGGGCTTGGTGGCTTGATGGGCTTCGGCCTTCCGCCTTTCTTGGACCGTCCGCCTACTTCCTTGTACGTCAGCTATCTGGGCCGCCCGGCAGGCTTCAGCCTTACCACCCTTGGGCCACCCTGGACTAGCCGGATTAATCCATGTTGGAGATACCCCTAGTTGATATATCCCCAACACTACTCGCACGTCTAAGAGGGGCACTTGAGCATCACGACTCAAGGCTCTTACCTCTCCTAGGCCTAAACTCCCCACGGCCTTGCGGAGTCATTGCTCCTGCATACCGAAGTGGCGGAGTCATGGCGCGAAGAGATGGGACCTACCGACGCTGAGAACAAATAGACATGAAGTTGAGTCCAAAGAGACCTCACGGGGGGCAAACAAGCTCGAATTGAAACAGCAATAAGAAGTATATTACAGGCCAAAGGTCTTATGAAATCTAAACACATAGTGGTTTCAGATACAAGTGCTCGTAGGCGCAGTAGAGAAGAGCTCAGGGCGAAGCTGCACCGCCTTGGACCTCCTCCGCGGCGCCCTCTTCAGCCTCGGCAGAGCAGGCCTCCTCCTCGCTGTCCTCCGGCGCAGCCTCCGCGCACCTGAAGCGGTTACAGAAGGCGTCCACCTGCTCGTGGAGGGAGCATGAGACCCGCTGCGCGTCCTCGCCTTGGGCAGCTTCGGTCACGGAGCAGAGGTCAAAGCCTGGCGTGAGGAGCTTGAGGTTGGTGAAGATACGATCCACAACCACCCCCAAGAGCTGTCGGCTCTCGTCCTCAATCACCTCCCGGAGCTCGGCGACGGGACCCTCGAGCGGCGAAGAGCTGGTCGAAGTAGACCAGGTACATGGCAGCATCGCCGTGGACCCAAACGTCGGTATGCGGCGCGTCAACCCTGAGTTGCCCGGCCAGTTCGTTGCCGCGAGGAACCAATGCCTCGAACATGCGCTCGCGCTGCCTCGAGAGCGCGCGAGCCGCATTGGCAGACTCCGAGGCCTCCGCCGCCCGCTCCATCGCCGGGGCCACCTGCTCCTCCACATCCTTGGCCAAGGAGTTGAGGTTGTGAACAGCCTCGGTGCGAGCCTCCTCCGCTCGGCGGCGGCCATCCTTAGCGTCTGTGAGGCGAGCCTCCAGCTTGGAGTTGGCTTTCTCGAGCTCGGTGATCCTCCGAGCATCCGCGGCGTGCTTGGCCTTGAAGCGGTCCTCCTACGTCTAGGCCAGGTCGCGGTATTTCTGAGAGGTGGACTTGCGGAACTGCTTCTCGCGCTCCGTGAGGGCGTCCTCGGCCTCCTTCTTCTTCTCGGCGAAACGCCGCTCGAAGCGCTCGTAAGCTAGCTTCTGGGCAGCGACGTTGTCGTCGTACTTCGAGGTCGCCTTGGCTAGATTTCCCTCTCGCTCCTCGACGGCCTCGCGCTGAGCGACTAGGTCCTTCTCCGCCTGAAGGCGCTGCTCCTCGCGCTGCTGCAGCTCCTTCTCCTGGAGGGCCAGCTGCCGCTCACGCTCGGCAAAGACCTTGCGGTCCTCCTCCAGAGCAGCCGATGCAGCCTGGTGGGCGGAGAGCAGCTGGGCCTCTAGCTAGCCCAGCTCACGGCGCTTCTGCGCCAGCGAACCCTCCATCGCCTCGCGCTCCGCCCTGGCCTCGCGCAGAAGCTCCGCCGCAGCGTCGCGTTTCGCCTGGAGGGGGTCAAGCAGCTCTGCAGCGTCGCGGATGGCCCCTTCGCGGATCTCCTTGGCGAAGCGGGTGGCCTCCTCGCATGCGACCTGCAGCGCCAAATCCTCCAGCCGGTGCGCCTCGACTCCCGCGTGGAAGGACGCCCTTGACTTCGCCAGCTCCTCCTGCTGTCGAGCGAGCCATATGTCCCCGAGGGCGAGGTGTGCCTCTAAGCCCTCCAAGGATTCCCTCACGAGGCCGAAGGCGACCTCGCGGCGCCCCGCGCTCCAGTCCCAGCCGCGAAGCACCAGTTCCTGGCTCGTGGAGGGCCCGGCCCCGGCGTCGAGTCCCGCGGAAGCAGCCTCGGGGAGAGCTCGGGGGCTGGCCTGAGCTCCGCCTGTGCCCGCGCCCGCATCCTCTTCAGGCCCCGCAGCGGCGAGGCGCTCCTCGTTTCCGGCTTGACGAGGGAGAGAGGAGGAATCTCCGCCAGCGGACGCGCCCGCGCCTGCTGGTGCCTCGCCCGGTTCCGTCGCGGGCTGCGCAGGAGCAGCGGCCGCTGGCGGCGAGGTAGGCACGCGCGGAGGCGTCGACGCGCGCGGCGGCGTTGGTTCACGCGGCGGAGTGGCCTCGCGCGGAGGCGTAGCCGTACGAGGAGGAGTAGTAGCGCGAGGCGGCACGGAAGTTCTCTCCTTTGAGCCCTCCACCACCAGAGGCTCGCGGGGCGCTACAGGTGCATCTGGGCCTACTGCGCCCTCCTCCACCTGAGGCCCTGCCGCCCCCGCCTGGGGCGCAGCCACCTCCACTTGAGGCGCCTCCTCAAGGGGGATCACGGGGGCTGCCTCCACAGGCCTCGCTGCCTCATCATCCACGGCCCCTGTCGTGGCGCTCTTCACCTCGGATGCCTTGCGGAGCCGGCGGCGCTTCGCAGGCGCAAGGTCACTGGCAAGAGTCCAAGAAAAGACTTCAATAAAAAGTGAAGTGAAAGAGAAAGCGAAGGGAATATGATCCAGCATCGCGAAAACTCACCCTGAAGGGGGGGGGGGGGCGCCAGCGTCGACCCACGCCAAGCCTGGCGAGCGCCACGAGGGGAAGGGCTTGGGAGCAGGCCTTGCTGGGGGCGTCTCGGCTTTTCTTTTGGAAGGAATGTCAGACGGCCTCACCCCCGAGCGGTCCAAGGCGGCTTTGGTGCGAGGCCCGCGCCCTTCCGGAGAGGCCTCCGTATCAGGGGCCTCCTCTTCCTCAGCCTCCTCCTCCACGAGGCGCGAAGGCGCCACCACGAAGGCGTCTTCATCGCCTGACGAGATGTCGCAAATCTCGTCAGTAAATGGTCCGTCCCTCGAGGAAGAAACCTCCCCTGCCGCGGCCTCCTCCTCACCTGGGCCAGCTCCTGAGGCAAAGGGAGAATCGGCCCCCTCCGCTCCCCGCGTGGCCGGCATCGGCACCTCGAAGTCCGCCTGGCCTGTCGGGGTGAACGGAGGCATCCCCTCCAGGAGGTCCATGCGCTCCGTCAGATTGTACTGGTGAAGGGGCCGGAGCGTTGCGCGGAGCTCATCCACGGAAAGCACCGTGGGGTTGACGAAGAGCGTGGAGAGGACGTTGTCGACGGCGTCCTTGTCCTCAACATGGTGCCGCATCTTGTCGTTCGGCCCCGAGTACATCCACATGGGGACCGAATGTGCCTGGAGGGGCACGATGCGACGCGTCACGAAATCCGCCACAACCATCTGCCCCGTGAGGCCCTCCTCGCGAAGGAAGCTCAGGCGCCCCATCAGGCTCACGTTCCTGGCGCCGTCGAAGGCGGCTTTGCCCCAATGGGAGTTCTTCACCAGGGGCTCGTCGGGGACCTCGAGGAAGGCGTAGAGACGCTCCACCCAAACAAAAAACCACTTCTGAAGGAAGTCATCTACCTTCTTCGTCACGGAAGTGATGGCCTTGCCCTCGCTCCAGGACATGGGGATGTAGACGCCCCCCATGCCGTCGACGATGCGGAACGAGACGCACCCGGAGCGCTCGTTCTTCGCCGTGTTCCGGAGCGCGTAGAAGCACCGGAACAGCCCCACTGTGGGCTTCAGGACCAGGTACGCCTCGCAGAGATAGGCGAAAACGGTGAGGATGAGGACAGAGTTGGGGTGCAGGTGCAGCAGCTACACCTGGTAGAATGCCAGCACCGCCTCCAGGAACGGCGAGAAGGGCGGCACCAGTCCCACGGCCAGGCAATGCTGGAAGATCGGGAAGAACCCTCGCGGGCGCTTCCCGTGCGCCGCAGGCTTCAGGGCGGTGGCGCCATGCTCGTTCGTCCGGTCCGCCACTAGGTACCGGACCTTGGAGAGCGCCTTCTCGTTGACGCGCACGCCGAGCAGCGCCGCGCCCATCACGGTCTCGGTGGCCTCCGCCTGTGAGGAAGACCCCGCGGTGGCCTTGCCCTTGCTCTTGAGGGGACTCATTGTCACGGGCGCAGAGGATGGAGGAGTTGGAGAAGAGAGAATCGCAGGAAAGAGCAGAGGCGGAGAGCTCTGTGGAGCGGAAATTTCTGCGAGAAGAATTGGAAACGGTAACGGCTCCCTGCCGCTGCGCTCGGGCTTTATGTCCCCTCCAGGAGCAGTTACCGGGGCGTGGTGGGACCCCCCACGACCTACGCCCCGGATCATGCGAGTCCGTTATTCGTCCAAGTGTCGCGTGGCTCGGGCTGGCTGGGCACTAAGGGCCCATGACGCTTCGCCTAAGCCCATGGGCTCAGTCGTGCCCATCATGGGCCCGGGGGCTACTTTCGGCCCAGTGGGAGCTGGGGTATGGAGAGCCCCCCTTGGCCTCGCACGCGAGCCAGTCGGACGAAACGACTAAGGACCAGGCGTCACCGCCTGGCGGGACCCTCGAGAGGCGATTCCCTTCGAGGGCCTGAAGAGGAAGCAAGGGCCTCAGGGGATCTTTCACCTCGGGGGACCCTCCCGAGGCGGCCACTCCCCTCGAGGGAGTCCAACATGAATCTCCCCTCAGGCCCCCTCAGGCCTGAAGGGAAACGTCGCGGCCAAGGAAGCGTGGCAAGGCGCACGTGGCCTCTGCCACGCTCATGCAATGACGCACGCACCCCCGTCGCTGTCCTTGGCGATAAAGTGGTCAATAAAGTCGCTCCGTCTGCTGCCCAGCTGCGAGGACCTTCTACTCTGACGATAAAGCAGGTGGACGGCGCAACCCTCCAACGGAGATCGTTCGGCCGCCTGTCAGCCACCGCGCTACCTTTATCTACAATGGACCGAGTCCATGGACGAATGGAGCGTGGTGGACTCATACTCCACCCTGCCTCTGGGATGTGGGAGCCACCTTGAAGGCCAAGCCGAAGGAGAAGGCCAGAGGCGCCTATAAGAAGGACAAGACGTCCCTCGTAGCAAAGGTCGGCCCTTTGCGTGCAAAACACCCTTGTAAACCCTAGCTATACCTGTTAGGTTAGCCTTTGGCTGGAGGAGGAAGAAGACCATTGCTTCCCTCCCCAGGCAAGAACTGCCTCAAGGGGGCCTCCGGCAAGCTCCACTGTACTGTAACCTTCCACATCTATACAGACAAGCAGGAGTAGCGGTCTTACCTCCTTACGAGGGCCGTGAACCTGGGTAAAGGCCGGTGTGTCCCTTCGTCGTGTGTGTGTCTTCTTCGGGTCCGGCGAGCAACGTCGCGGAGCCACTTGAGGGTTTAGACCTCCGCGTTCAATCCCCTTTCGAACTACACTTCAGGAAGTGACTACCCCCGATTCTTGGGAGTCATAACCCGACACCGTTGGGTGGGTTTATGTGTTTTTATGAATTTTAACAACACTAGTGGAAAAAGGGCTACCTGGGGCACACCCTCTAGCCTTTCTGTGGCGCAGCCAGAAAAATTGGGGGTGCGCCACAGTTATCTCGCCACTAAAATATATTTCTGTGGCGCATCCCCTCGATGCGCCACAAAATTTTTGAGAATTCTGTGGCGCATCCTTCCTGCTGCGCCACAGAAATATTTCAGTGGCGCACGTGGTTGTAGTGCACCACAGAATTATATGCGTGTAACGTCCCCAATTTTGCTAATTGGTAAATAGGATTTGTTTGTGCATCATGAGCATCATTTGCATCTAATTAAAATGTGCACAAAATTTGAGTTTAAAAATTAAAAGAGAAAACACTTAAGTGGCTAAACCACTTGTTATTCGAAATGTGTTAAAAAGATTTCAAAATTTTCAAAATCCAAAGTTGCCAATGAATTCCTTGTGAAATTCTGAGTCTCCTGGTAATTTTGTATAAATTTTTTTTGTTCACAAAAAAGGCCCTCAAATGATTTATTTTCCAAAGCAGGGGCCTGTTTCCAAAGACTTTGTGGTTTCCCAAAACTACAGGGGGGTTTTCGCAAAATTTCTTTTCTTTCTTCTTCCTCGCCAGAAGGACGCCGACGCCGTGTCGCGCCGGATGCCGTCCGTGGCCGTGCCGCGCCACGATTCCCGCCGCCGCCGACGCCGCTCTGTAGCACCCCAACTTTTATTAAAGTTAGAACACCTGTGTTATGTGCTAGTCCCTGGATCACTGCCAGCACCACAGTACAAAATATAAAGTATCATTGCATAAGTATTAAATTGCTACAACGAGATCCAAAAATAATAGCCAAAATGGCTTTATTACAATTTGCATAGCCATGAAGGCTAGCTAAAGTTCAAAGTTCACAGCGAAAGCAAAATAACATTGAGCCTCATCTTCAAGCATGCGCCACAGGCAGTCATGTTGGGTGTAGACTCGAGCCAATCATTCAGCATCAGAATTTCCTGCACATTGGAATATGCTGCCCCCGAAGGAGGTCAATATAATGATGTATTGGCAAATAACTATGGTGGATAAATATACTGGCAAGTCTAACATCTATATTCATATTTGGCTTGGTGGGGTTGAAGGCTATTTGCAGAAAGCAAGTTTTCTCCTATCATTTTGTAAAATACTTTCATTTCTCGAAGACTTGGCACCGAGGGACAAAGCCCAGAACGCAATCCCGCAGTCGCCGTCGGTAAGAACTCCGCCGCCCGAGCAAATCCGGCCACCTCGGACCTCCTTTCCACCTCCCTTCGCTCCCTGTGAGCCGTGCGCATCGAGTTGACATGGTGGAGCGTGTGTTTTTTCAGCGAAACCCCGCCTCCGTCCACGACCGAGAGGAACCGACGCCGCGCGCAACTCCGGCGAGCTCTTCCGGGAAGACGAGGACGCTCCGGTCATCACCACCGCGCCATCGCCCTCCCCACGACGTCGCGCATCTCCTGGTGAGCTCCGTTTCCTCCTAGCATCGTAGCACGCCTCGGGCGCAAACGCCGGCCATGGCTCCGCCGCGCCCCGCGCGTCTCCGGCGACCGCGCCGCCCGTTTTTGGTCAACGGATCGTGGACCGTTAGATCTAGATCCAATGGATCTAGATCGATTAGATCTCGCGCGTCCATTTTAATTTAGATCGGACGGCTCTCGCAGCCGATCCGCGCCGAAGCGGTACCGACCAATAGGATCGCGCCACGTAGCCCTGTTAATTTCTTTTTCGCAGGAAATTTTATAAATAAAACAGAACATAGATAAAACTTGCAAAATTCATAACTTTTGATCTGTAAGTCCAAATTTAATAAACTTTATGTCATTGGAAAGCTCTGCTCATGAAGTTTAATTCTACATCATTTGTTTTTCCCTTTGACAAATTATAATTTGTATAATTATCAGAGGAGTATTTCGGCCATTAAAATAATAACTTAAATAATAAAAATGATTTAGAAATAAACGTAATTGTTTATAGATTGTATAATTTCCCTCTGTCCAGCAATATTAATAAATGTCCAAATTGAAGATGTCATAAAAACAATAAAAGTTGTAATTATAGAAATCAAAGTTTTACTATATTATTTTAAATTATTTAATTGATAAATAAAATAAGAAATACCTAAACATTATATTCATTTATTAATGACAGAAAATAAGAATTATTAATAAGTGTGTCTTATCATCATAGCATATCATTCATGCATACATGATTATGTTTAGTGTTGTGATGATATGGTGTTGGTATTTATGTTATTCATTGTTTGTGCTAGATTGTGAAGAAGAGGAAGGACTTGCTTGTGATTGTTATTCTTGCTGTGCTTGTTCCTCCTGTTACCAAGGCAAGTGACATTCATACAATATCCCATATTTTCTATATGCATAAGTAGTATGTTTTGAGTAGTGTGCATGATAGGGATTGTGATTTATTTTATAATGCTAAGTTAGTTGGTATTTTACAAATATCCTAGTAGTGTGTAGCCACCCTTTTCCCTAAGCAGCCATGAAAAGATTTTATTAGTTGCTTAGCCATGCTATAAAAATGTTGCCATATTATGGAAATGTTTCTAAGTGTTAAAATTCTAAAGTACACATCTGGGTGGAATTGGTTGATATGGTTTATGTTTAGTGGCTTTTGGGGCTATGCTTGTGGTTGTCTTCGCCTAGGATGAATGTCTATTCTACTTAGGGCCATGAGTATGGTGGTTGTTACCCAGTAGTACACTTGTGGATGGCCACCCAGGAACGAAGAGATTACCAAGTCCCTCCAAGTTTAGAAGCTTCCCGTGCAGCCTTTTGACAATGGGCTCTGTCTAGAACGATTAAGTTGTGAGAGTGCAACCTGTCAGCTTGACAAGCAGATGTAGAGATGATAGGTGGAACGGGTCTTGTTAGTATGGTTGCATTCTTCTTCTGAAAGTTCTTGTCTCAATTCTCTCCTTTCCATAATACACTCCGCGTGTATAGGAATTCCCGGACAAATTGAGTCTAAAGGTGAAAGTGCACAACCTCTGCAGAGTCGACAATCTGAGATCTCAGCCTTGTCCCCGGAAATGGACTACTTCGAGCAACTGGACAAGGATGGGCAGAAGAATCTCAACATTGTTTTCATAAAGTAAAAATTGGACTAAGGAAAGAATTGTTGGTGCACCTGGGCTTTGTCCCTCGGTGCCAAGTCTTCGAGAAATGAAAGTATTTTACAA
This sequence comes from Poa annua, assembly GCA_026929855.1. Classification (NCBI taxonomy): domain Eukaryota; kingdom Viridiplantae; phylum Streptophyta; class Magnoliopsida; order Poales; family Poaceae; genus Poa; species Poa annua. The sequence continues at coordinate 17,743,427 of CM049427.1, forward strand.
AATGATAGGAGAAAACTTGCTTTCTGCAAATAGCCTTCAACCCCACCAAGCCAAATATGCATATAGATGTTAGACTTGCGAGTATATTTATCCACCATAGTCACTTGCCAATACATCATTGTATTGACCTCCTTCGGGGGCTGCATATTCCAATGTGCAGTAAATTCTGATGCTGAATGATTGGCTCGAGTCTACACCCAACATGACTGCCTGTGGCGCATGCTTGAAGATGAGGCTCAATGTTATTTTGCTTTCGCTGTGAACTTTGAACTTTAGCTAGCCTTCATGGCTATGCAAATTGTAATAAAGCCATTTTGGCTATTATTTTTGGATCTCGTTGTAGCAATTTAATACTTATGCAATGATACTTTATATTTTGTACTGTGGTGCTGGCAGTGATCCAGGGACTAGCACATAACACAGGTGTTCCAACTTTAATAAAAGTTGGGGTGCTACAAAATGGTATCAGAGCAAAGTGTTGCCTGTAGGTTCGAGCCCCTAGGATTGGTTAAGCCCATTTTGGTCATAATGTTACCATCTTTGAAGTATGTTGGATTCTAACGGCATGGTGGGATGAAGCGGCCCGGGACAAACTTTACATGTCCACGTACATGAGACCTGTTCCACAATATAAGTGGCTGGCTGGGTGTCTGTCTCTCTCACTATAGTGAAAAATCCAATTTACGAAGAGTTGTTAATATCTGTTGATCACCTTAGGATTCCCCCTAAAGTATCCCCCCTAAAAGTAATAATACACTCCCTAACTAGTACCTCCTTATCTTATGCAATTCTTGTTCTAATTTCCCTTCTTTCCTACCTAAAGGATGACGAGCTTTCACTTCACCACTGCGGAGGACTTCGAGAACACCCGTTTTGGCTGTTACCTCCTCGACATCGGCGAGAAGATAGGGTTACCACTACCCCAAATAAAGGGCTTCATTCTGAAGAAGTTTAACAAAGAGGGTTGCTGGGGAATAAAAGCAACACAACCAGGACGTGGAGAGGAGCCCCACTGGAGATCAAAATGGTTAGTGACTCCAAAGACAAAGGGCTCAATCTAGTCATGCAAGATTTGATTGGGCGCCTCTGCGGACGCTACAGCCTAGAGTTGAGGGGCCACTACTCCATTTTCTTTGGAAGAAGAAACGAAGATGGAGAACCTTACCTGTATGATGTCGGAGAAAGAGGCAAGGCAAAACCCCTTAGCCTTTATTTCCATGAGCTGGAAATCCTTGTCACCGAACTATATGAAGATCGACGCACCGAGCTCCTGAAGAACGATGAGTTATGTGCCTTACTTAAGGAGAACGAAGAGAAGGTGAAGGTTCAGGAGGAAGTGACTAAGGCACAGGAAGAGAGATTCGCTGCACAAGAGGAGAAGTACATGAGACAAGAGAAAAGAGTTCAAGAGAAGAACAAGATCATCAGGGAACAAAAGGCAGAACTCGAGAGCAATGAAGTCGAGTTCGAGGCTGATAGTGACTTGATAAAAAGGCTTCGTACTGAGAAGAGAGAGCTGCAAGAAAAGAATCTTGCCCTGAAGAAAGAAGTAAAGGAACTCAAGGATGTACTCGCCAATGAAGGAATCGAGATACATGAAATTGAAGAGGAGGAAGAGGATATGGTCGAGTAGTTAGTTAGTGATACTACCATTTATTATACACCACATTTTCTTGATCTTGTATTGACCTACCAACTTGTGGTAAGGCAGTACCTTCCCTTGTATCCTCGGAACCTCGCGAGTTATTTTCCAAACTTTTATATCGTTTTCCTAAAACCAAAGGTTTTGAATTGTTTTGCTGATTGTTTTATGAGTGGTGTGTTGATTGATGGTGTGCTTGACTGGATTGTTTTGTGCATGGGAAAGGTTCCTCCTTATAGATCTATCTATCTTTTACTCATCCATGCAAAAACCCCACAGATGCCTCCACGTCGTGATCCCGACAATAGCGAAACTATGCAATAGCTGATGGCAGCTCAAGCCCAACTGATGACCATGAAGACCCAGTTCATTGCATCAACCAACAACAACAACAACAACAACAACAACAACAACAACAACAACAACAACAACAACAACAACAACAACAACAACAACAATAACAACCATCCACCACCACCCCCACCTCCGGTGGACAGACTTGCAAGATTTCTCAGGCTTAGACCTAATAAGTTCTCCTCTACTACTGAACCATAGTGGCGGATGACTGGCTCCGTTCCGTCAACAAGGACTTAGTAACCTGTGAGTGTTCTGAGGCAGAAAAGGTGTGGTTCACTGCTCACCTATTGGAAGGACCTGCTGCCATGTGGTGGGAGACCTATCAAGTGACCCATCCCTTGGATGGCATGACTTGGGATGCGTTCAAGGATGGTTTCCGCAATGCTCACATCTCCTCTGGCATAATGAACCTGAAAAAGGAGGAGTTTCGTACCTTGAGACAGGGAGGTAGAACTCTGAAGGAGTATATAGATGACTTATGTACGCTATCAAGGTACGCACCTGAAGACATCGACACTGATGCAAAAAGGAAGGACAAATTCCTAAATGGACTTCGGGGAGAACTAAAGATACCTTTGTTTGTGGCATATGCTCCTAACTATCAGATTCTGCTAGATCAGGCAATCACCCTGGACAATAACATCAGAAAGGAAGAGAATAGGAAGAGGAAGTTTGGTGCAAGTAAGGGTAACACTGAAGTGGCTCACAAGAAACCACACACCTCAGAAGTCAGTGGCCACAAACCCTGGAACTACTCCAACAATGGTAGTGGCCAAAAATATCATGGTCATAACCACAATGGAGGGTATAAAGGAAATAATGGTGGGTTCAAGGGAAACCATCACCATGGCCATAATCATGGAAATGGTAATCCTCGTCCTAACACTGAAGGGAAGAAAGACCTGTCTAATGTGACTTGCTTCAAGTGCAAGAAGACGGGACACTATGCTACTGATTGCCCAGAGAGAAAGACCGATGAAAATTCCAAGCCCAATCCTTTCCAGAAGGGACAAGTAAATCACCTCAACGTGGAAGAAGTTCATGATGAACCTGACGCTGTGATTGGTAAGTTTCTGCTCAATTCTTTTCCAGCATTGGTCTTATTTGATACTGGAGCATCGCATTCATTCATATCAAGAGATTTTGTAAACAACCATGGGCTAGCCGAGGAAAGCTTAGGAAAACCTATTAGAGTGAGTTCACCTGGGGGTGAGATGATAGTAAATTCAGGCTGTAGGCAGTTAGAATTAAGGATTGGAAAATATCTTTTTCCAGCTGACTTAGTCATCCTAGAAACCCAAGGTTTGGATGTTATTATCGGAATGGATTGGATGACCCGTTTTGAAGGAATCATAGACTGTGCAAACAGAGCTATCACCCTCACCACCCTAGAAAAACAAAAGATTAAATTCAGATCAACTTTCGAACTTAAGAAAGTTAGGCTAAATTCTCTTAAGGGGGTTAGCCTTGGTGATGTGCTGATTGTCCAAGAGTACCCAGATGTATTCCCAGAAGAATTACCGGGAATGCCACCTGATAGAGATGTGGAATTTCTCATTGAACTAAAACCGGGTACCGGACCAATAGCCAAGAGACCTTACCCAATGGCCGTCGATGAACTGAAAGAACTCAAGAAGCAACTAGAGGAACACCTTTTGAAAGGATTTATCCGTCCAAGTTCTTCGCCCTGCGGAGCGCCAGTCCTTTTTGTCAAAAAGAAAGATCCAACCCAGAGATTAGTCACAGACTACAGAGATATAAATAAACCCACCATCAAGAACAAGTATCCGTTACCCAAGATAAATGAATTATTTGATCAATTGAAAGGTGCATGTGTGTTCTCCAAGATTGATCTTCGATCAGGATATCTCCAAATGAAAGTTAGAGAGATGGATATACCAAAAACAGCGTTTGTTACAAGATATGGCTCTTATGAGTATACCGTAATGCCATTTGGTTTAACCAATGCTCCAGCTTATTTCATGAATATGATGAATAAAGTGTTCATGGATTTTCTGGACAAGTTTGTGGTAGTGTTCATAGATGACATTCTGATCTACTCCGAGAGTCACAAAGATCATGAAGAGCATTTGCGCCTAGTATTGGAGAGACTACGTGAACATAAGTTATATGCCAAATTCAGCAAGTGTGAATTTTGGTTGGAACAAGTCGCATTTCTAGGACACATAGTATCCAAGGAGGGTATAGCAGTGGACCCTGAAAAGGTCTCAGCTGTAACCAATTGGGAACCACCAAAGAATGTTGGAGAATTAAGAAGTTTTCTTGGTCTAGCAGGATACTACCGAAGGTTTATAGAAAACTTTTCCAAAATCGCCAAGGCACTGACAGAATTATTAAAGAAGGAGAAGAAATTTGAATGGACTGACGCGTGCGAAGCCAGTTTTCAGGAATTAAAGAAACGACTAGTTTCAGCCCCAGTTCTGTGTTTACCTGATTTAGTGAAAGAATTCCAAGTATACTGTGATGCTTCACGCCAAGGCCTGGGAAGTGTGTTGATGCAAGAAGGCAGAGTGGCATCTTATGCCTCTAGACAGCTCAAGAAGCATGAAACAAATTATCCCACTCATGATCTCGAGTTAGCCTCAGTAGTACATGCCCTAAAAACTTGGAGACCCTACCTAATGGGAAAAAGATGTGAAGTGTTCACTGACCACAAAAGTTTGAAGTATATTTTCACACAGAAAGAATTGAACATGAGGCAGAGAAGATGGTTAGAACTTATCAAGGATTATGACCTAAGTCTTCAATATCATCCTGGAAAGGCTAATGTAGTAGCTGATGCCCTGAGTCGTAAGGTTTACTTGAATGGCCTCACGACAGGAGAAATACCTGAGGATTTATGCAAGGCATTCAAGGACCTCCGATTGGAAGTGGTACCAGATGGTTTTGTAGCTTCGTTAGTAGTACAACCAAATTTGATGGACAATATACGTGAAGCTCAGAAGGGAGACAAGGATATTGAAGAAATCAAAGCCAGTTTGAGAGCAGGAAAAGCCAAGGGATTTCATGAAGATGAGAAAGGAACCTTGTGGTTTGAAAAACGTGTATGTGTGGCAAATGATCCTGATCTTAGGAAGTTAATTCTGCAAGAAGCCCATGAAACACCTTACTCCATTCATCCAGGAAATACCAAAATGTATATGGATGTGAAGGAGAGATTTTGGTGGAACAATCTGAAAAGAGAAATAGCAGAATATATAGCTAAATGCGATGTATGCAGACGAGTAAAGGCTGAGCATCAGAAACCAGCAGGACTTTTGCAACCTTTGAAGGTACCGGACTGGAAGTGGGATTCTATTGGGATGGATTTCATCACCGGGTTACCAAGGACCAGATTAGGGTATGATTCTATTTGGGTTATTGTTTGTCGCTTAACCGAAATAGCTCACTTTATACCCGTGAAGACCACCCATACCAGCGCAAAGCTAGCTGATATTTACATGAAGAGGATTGTGTGCTTACACGGCGTCCCCAAGAGTATCGTGTCCGATAGAGGGACCCAGTTCACTTCCCATTTTTGGAAGCAGTTGCATGAGTCACTGGGAACTAGATTGGAGTTCAGTACGGCATTTCACCCGCAAACGGATGGTCAGACCGAAAGAGTAAACAAGATTCTAGAAGATATGTTAAGAGCGTGTGCGCTCGATTATGGGTCTAGTTGGGATGACAATCTACCCTATGCCGAGTTCTCCTACAATAACAGTTATCAAGCTAGCATTGAGATGGCACCATTTGAGGCTTTATATGGGAAGAAATGCACAACCCCATTATTGTGGAGTGGTGTAGGAGAACGAAGTTTCTTTGGACCTGATATAATCCAAGAAGCTGAAGAGAAGGTCAGATTAATTAAAGATAGATTGAAGATATCACAGTCACGCCAGAAAAGCTACGCGGATTCCAAACGTAGAGAAATCGCCTTCGAGGTGGGCGATAGAACCTATCTTAGAGTGTCGCCACTCAGGGGTGTAAAGAGGTTTGGAATTAAAGGAAAATTAGCACCTCGGTTTATTGGACCTTTTAAAATCCTGTCCCGTAAGGGTGAGGTGGCATATGAGTTAGAATTACCCGAAGCTCTATCTGCGGTTCATAATGTGTTCCATGTCAGTCAGCTGAAGAAATGTCACCCTGAAATGACGGGAGTTCCTTTAAAGGATACTGTACCCCTTGAAGAAGTACAATTGGAGACTGACCTGACATACGAAGAGAAACCCATCAAGATATTGCAGACCGCAGAAAGAGTCACCCGTACCAAAACCATCAAGTTTTGTAAAGTCCAATGGAACCATCACACCGAGGAAGAAGCCACCTGGGAACGAGAGGATGACCTCTGAGAAGACCATCCACACCTATTTACTGATCTTTCCGAAGCTCGAGGGCGAGCTTCCTCTTAACGGGGTTAGTCTGTAACATCTCAAATTTTGCAAAAATTTAAAACTTTGCATTCAAGCATCATGCAACATTGAGCATAAGAATACATCACAAAAATATCAAATAAACCCTCAATTTATAAATACAAATAGTCTATAAATTTCATAAAGTGTTTATTTAGCACTCCTTTAATAAATAAAATTTTACCAATTTATATATGGGCAATAATAATGTTAAAAAGTTCCATTTTTAATAACCTTTCCAAAACATATTTTTATGAATTTTTCTGAAATGTTTTGAATAGGTTTAAAAATCATATTTGAAATCAGTATTTAAAAACAGAAAAGGGTTTAAATAAAAATAATTAAATTTCTGAGTCGAGTGGGCCGTGGCCCGTAGCTATCTGCCGCGCGCGCGTAGCCAAGCAGCCCGCCAGCGGCCCAGCACCCCGCGCGCTCGCTCGCAGTCGCTGACAGGTGGGACCCACCTGTCATCATCTCCGCGGAAACGTTCGTCCCCAAATCACGCCCCCAAACCCGACAGGAAACGTCGGATTGATTCGCACGATTACGAGCGATTTACTGCTCCCCTTACCTCGCATCCTCCCCCTACTAATAGCCCTCCTCGCTCTCGTCCGATTGCCCCAAACCTCACCTCCCGAGAGCCCATAGGCTGCCCGCACGAGCTCGCGCAATCCCGCAGTCGCCGTCGGTAAGAACTCCGCCGCCCGAGCAACTCCGGCCACCTCGGACCTCCTTTCCACCTCCCTTCGCTCCCTGTGAGCCGTGCGCATCGAGTTGACATGGTGGAGCGTGTGTTTTCGCAGCGAAACCCCGCCTCCGTCCACGACCGAGAGGAACCGACGCCGCGCGCAACTCCGGCGAGCTCTTCCGGGAAGACGAGGACGCTCCGGTCAGCACCACCGCGCCATCGCCCTCCCCACGACGTCGCGCATCTCCTGGTGAGCTCCGTTTCCTCCTAGCATCGTAGCACGCCTCGGGCGCAAACGCCGGCCATCGCTCCGCCGCGCCCCGCGCGTCTCCGGCGACCGCGCCGCCCGTTTTTGGTCAACGGATCGTGGACCGTTAGATCTAGATCCAATGGATCTAGATTGATTAGATCTCGTGCGTCCATTTTAATTTAGATCGGACGGCTCTCGCAGCCGATCCGCGCCGAAGCGGTACCGACCAATAGGATCGCGCCACGTAGCCCTGTTAATTTCTTTTTCGCAGGAAATTTTATAAATAAAACAGAAAATAGATAAAACTTGCAAAATTCATAACTTTTGATCTGTAAGTCCAAATTTAATAAACTTTATGTCATTGGAAAGCTCTGCTCATGAAGTTTAATTCTACATCATTTGTTTTTCCCTTTGAAAAATTATAATTTGTATAATTATCAGAGGAGTATTTCGGCCATTAAAATAATAACTTAAATAATAAAAATGATTTAGAAATAAACGTAATTGTTTTAAGATTGTATAATTTCCCTCTGTCCAGCAATATTAATAAATATACAAATTGAAGATGTCATAAAAACAATAAAAGTTGTAATTATAGAAATCAAAGTTTTACTATATTATTTTAAATTATTTAATTGATAAATAAAATAAGAAATACCTAAACATTATATTCATTTATTAATGATAGAAAATAAGAATTATTAATAAGTGTGTCTTATCATCATAGCATATCATTCATGCATACATGATTATGTTTAGTGTTGTGATGATATGGTGTTGGTATTTATGTTATTCATTGTTTGTGCTAGATTGTGAAAACGAGGAAGGACTTGCTTGTGATTGTTATTCTTGCTGTGCTTGTTCCTCCTGTTACCAAGGCAAGTGACATTCATACAATATCCCATATTTTCTATATGCATAAGTAGTATGTTTTGAGTAGTGTGCATGATAGGGATTGTGATTTATTTTGTAATGCTAAGTTAGTTGGTATTTTACAAATATCCTAGTAGTGTGTAGCCACCCTTTTCCCTAAGCAGCCATGAAAAGATTTTATTAGTTGCTTAGCCATGCTATAAAAATGTTGCCATATTATGGAAATGTTTCTAAGTGCTAAAATTCTAAAATACACATCTGGGTGGAATTGGTTGATATGGTTTATGTTGAGTGGCTTTTGGGGCTATGCTTGTGGTTGTCTTCGCCTAGGATGAATGTCTATTCTACTTAGTGCCATGAGTATGGTGGTTGTTACCCAGAAGTACACTTGTGGATGGTCACCCAGGAACGAAGAGATTACCAAGTCCCTCCAAGTTTAGAAGCTTCCCGTGCAGCCTTTTGACAATGGACTCTGTCTAGAACGATTAAGTTGTGAGAGTGCAACCTGTCAGCTTGACAAGCAGATGTAGAGATGATAGGTGGAACGGGTCTTGCTAGTATGGTTGCATTCTTCTTCTGAAAGTTCTTGTCTCAATTCTCTCCTTTCCATAATACACTCCGCGTGTATAGGAATTCCCGGACAAATTGAGTCTAAAGGTGAAAGTGCACAACCTCTGCAGAGTCGACAATCTGAGATCTCAGCCGTGTCCCCGGAAATGGACTACTTCGAGCAACTGGACAACGATGGGCAGAAGAATCTCAACACTGTTTTCATAAAGTAAAAATTGTACTAAGTAAAGAATTGTTGGTGCACCTGGGCTTTGTCCCTCGGTGCCAAGTCTTCGAGAAATGAAAGTATTTTACAAAATGATAGGAGAAAACTTGCTTTTTGCAAATAGCCTTCAACCCCACCAAGCCAAATATGCATATAGATGTTAGACTTGCCAGTATATTTATCCACCATAGTCACTTGCCAATACATCATTGTATTGACCTCCTTCGGGGGCTGCATATTCCAATAGGCAGGAAATTCTGATGCTGAATGATTGGCTCGAGTCTACACCCAACATGACTTCCTGTGGCGTATGCTTGAAGATGAGCCTCAATGTTATTTTGCTTTCGCTGTGAACTTTGAACTTTAGCTAGCCTTCATGGCTATGCAAATTGTAATAAAGCCATTTTGGCTATTATTTTTGGATCTCGTTGTAGCGATTTAATACTTATGCAATGATACTTTATATTTTGTACTGTGGTGCTGGCAGTGATCCAGTGACTAGCACATAACACAGGTGTTCCAACTTTAATAAAAGTCGGGGTGCTACATGCGGGCAGCCTATGGGCTCTCGGGAGGTGAGGTTTGGGGCAATCGGACGAGAGCGAGGAGGGCTATTAGTAGGGGGAGGATGCGAGGTAAGGGGAGCAGTAAATCGCTCGTAATCGTGCGAATCAATCCGCCGTTTCCTGTCGGGGTCGGGGGCGTGATTTGGGGACGAACGTTTCCGCGGAGATGATGACAGGTGGGTCCCACCTGTCAGCGACTGCGAGCGAGCGCGCGGGGTGCTGGGCCGCTGGCGGGCTGCTCGGCTACTCGCGCGCGGCAGATAGCTACGGGCCACGGCCCACTCGACTCAGAAATTTGATTATTTTTATTTAAACCCTTTTCTGTTTTTAAATACTGATTTCAAATATGATTTTTAAACCTATTCAAAACATTTCAGAAAAATTCATAAAAATATGTTTTGGAAAGGATATTAAAAATGGAAATTTTTAACATTATTCTTGCCCATATATAAATTGGTAAAATTTTATTTATTAAAGGAGTGTTAAATAAACACTTTATGAAATTTATAGACTATTTGTATTTATAAATTGAGGTTTTATTTGATGTTTTTGTGATGTATTCTTATGCTCAATGTTGCATGATGCTTGAATGCAAAGTTTTAAATTTTTGCAAAATTTGGGATGTTACAGACTAACCCCCTTAAGAGGAAGCTCGCCCTCGAGTTTCGGAAAGATCAGCAAATAGGTGTGGATGGTCTTCTCGGAGGTCATCCTCTCGTTCCCAGGTGGCTTCTTCCTCGGTGTGATGGTTCCATTGGACTTTACAAAACTTGATGGTTTTGGTACGGGTGACTCTTTCTGCGGTCTGCAATATCTTGATGGGTTTCTCTTCGTAGGTCAGGTCACTCTCCAATTGTACTTCTTCAAGGGGTACAATATCCTTTAAAGGAACTCCCGTCATTTCAGGGTGACATTTCTTCAGCTGACTGACATGGAACACATTATGAACCGCAGACAGAGCTTCGGGTAATTCTAACTCATATGCCACCTCACCCTTACGGGACAGGATTTTAAAAGGTCCAATAAACCGAGGTGCTAATTTTCCTTTAATTCCAAACCTCTTTACACCCCTGAGTGGCGACACTCTAAGATAGGTTCTATCGCCCACCTCGTAGGCGATTTCTCTACGTTTGGAATCCGCGTAGCTTTTCTGGCGTGACTGTGCTATCTTCAATCTATCTTTAATTAATCTGACCTTCTCTTCAGCTTCTTGGATTATATAAGGTCCAAAGAAACTTCGTTCTCCTACACCACTCCACAATAATGGGGTTGTGCATTTCTTCCCATATAAAGCCTCAAATGGTGCCATCACAATGCTAGCTTGATAACTGTTATTGTAGGAGAACTCGGCATAGGGTAGATTGTCATCCCAACTAGACCCATAATCGAGCGCACACGCTCTTAACATATCTTCTAGAATCTGGTTTACACTTTCGGTCTGACCATTCGTTTGCGGGTGAAATGCCGTACTGAACTCCAATCTAGTTCCCAGTGACTCATGCAACTGCTTCCAAAAATGGGAAGTGAACTGGGTCCCTCTATCGGACACGATACTCTTGGGGACGCCGTGTAAGCACACAATCCTCTTCATGTAAATATCATCTAGCTTTGCGCTGGTATAGGTGGTCTTCACGGGTATAAAGTGAGCTATTTTGGTTAAGCGACAAACAATAACCCAAATAGAATCATACCCTGATCTGGTCCTTGGTAACCCGGTGATGAAATCCATCCCAATAGAATCCCACTTCCAGTCCGGTACCTTCAAAGGTTGCAAAAGTCCTGCTGGTTTCTGATGCTCAGCCTTTACTCGACTGCATACATCGCATTTAGCTATATATTCTGCTATTTCTCTTTTCAGATTGTTCCACCAAAATCTCTCCTTCACATCCATATACATTTTGGTATTTCCTAGATGAATGGAGTAAGGTGTTTCATGGGCTTCTTGCAGAATTAACTTCCTAAGATCAGGATCATTTGCCACACATACACGTTTTTCAAACCACAAGGTTCCTTGCTCATCTTCATGAAATCCCTTGGCTTTTCCTGCTCTCAAATTGGCTTTGATTTCTTCAATATCCTTGTCTCCCTTCTGAGCTTCACGTATATTGTCCATCAAATTTGGTTGTACTACCAACGAAGCTACAAAACCATCTGGTACCACTTCCAATCGGAGGTCCTTGAATGCCTTGCATAAATCCTCAGGTATTTCTCCTGTCGTGAGGCCATTCAAGTAAACCTTACGACTCAGGGCATCAGCTACTACATTAGCCTTTCCAGGATGATATTGAAGACTTAGGTCATAATCCTTGATAAGTTCTAACCATCTTCTCTGCCTCATGTTCAATTCTTTCTGTGTGAAAATATACTTCAAACTTTTGTGGTCAGTGAACACTTCACATCTTTTTCCCATTAGGTAGGGTCTCCAAGTTTTTAGGGCATGTACTACTGAGGCTAACTCGAGATCATGAGTGGGATAATTTGTTTCATGCTTCTTGAGCTGTCTAGAGGCATAAGATGCCACTCTGCCTTCTTGCATCAGCACACTTCCCAGGCCTTGGCGTGAAGCATCACAGTATACTTGGAATTCTTTCTCTAAATCAGGTAAACACAGAACTGGGGCTGAAACTAGTCGTTTCTTTAATTCCTGAAAACTGGCTTCGCACGCGTCAGTCCATTCAAATTTCTTCTCCTTCTTTAATAATTCTGTCAGTGCCTTGGCGATTTTGGAAAAGTTTTCTATAAACCTTTGGTAGTATCCTGTTAGACCAAGAAAACTTCTTAATTCTCCAACATTCTCTGGTGGTTCCCAATCGGTTACACCTGAGACCTTTTCAGGGTCCACTGCTATACCCTCCTTGGATACTATGTGTCCTAGAAATGCGACTTGTTCCAACCAAAATTCACACTTGCTGAATTTGGCATATAACTTATGTTCACGTAGTCTCTGCAATACTAGGCGCAAATGCTCTTCATGATCTTTGTGACTCTCAGAGTAGATCAGAATGTCATCTATGAACACTACCACAAACTTGTCCAGAAAATCCATGAACACTTTATTCATCATATTCATGAAATAAGCTGGAGCATTGGTTAAACCAAATGGCATTACGGTATACTCATAAGAGCCATATCTTGTAACAAACGCTGTTTTTGGTATATCCATCTCTCTAACTTTCATTTGGAGATATCCTGATCGAAGATCAATCTTGGAGAACACACATGCACCTTTCAATTGATCAAATAATTCATTTATCTTGGGTAACGGATACTTGTTCTTGATGGTGTGTTCATTTATATCTCTGTAGTCTGTGACTAATCTCTGGGTTTGATCTTTCTTTTTGACAAAAAGGACTGGCGCTCCCCAGGGCGAAGAACTTGGACGGATAAATCCTTTCAAAAGGTGTTCCTCCAGTTGCTTCTTGAGTTCTTTCAGTTCATCGACGGCCATTGGGTAAGGTCTCTTGGCTATTGGTCCGGTACCCGGTTTTAGTTCAATGAGAAATTCCACATCTCTATCAGGTGGCATTCCCGGTAATTCTTCTGGGAATACATCTGGGTACTCTTGGACAATCAGCACATCACCAAGGCTAACCCCCTTAAGAGAATTTAGCCTAACTTTCTTAAGTTCGAAAGTTGATCTGAATTTAATCTTTTGTTTTTCTAGGGTGGTGAGGGTGATAGCTCTGTTTGCACAGTCTATGATTCCTTCAAAACGGGTCATCCAATCCATTCCGATAATAACATCCAAACCTTGGGTTTCTAGGATGACTAAGTCAGCTGGAAAAAGATATTTTCCAATCCTTAATTCTAACTGCCTACAGCCTGAATTTACTATCATCTCACCCCCAGGTGAACTCACTCTAATAGGTTTTCCTAAGCTTTCCTAGGCTAGCCCATGTTTGTTTACAAAATCTCTTGATATGAATGAATGCGATGCTCCAGTATCAAATAAGACCAATGCTGGAAAAGAATTGAGCAGGAACTTACCAATCACAGCGTCAGGTTCATCATGAACTTCTTCCACGTTGAGGTGATTTACTTGTCCCTTCTGGAAAGGATTGGGCTTGGAATTTTCATCGGCCTTTCTCTCTGGGCAATCAGTAGCATAGTGTCCCGTCTTCTTGGACTTGAAGCAAGTCACATTAGACAGGTCTTTCTTCCCTTCAGTGTTAGGACGAGGATTACCATTTCCATGATTATGGCCATGGTGATGGTTTCCCTTGAACCCACCATTATTTCCTTTATACCCTCCATTGTGGTTATGACCATGATACTTTTGGCCACTACCATTGTTGGAGTAGTTCCAGGGTTTGTGGCCACTGACTTCTGAGGTGTGTGGTTTCTTGTGAGCCACTTCAGTGTTACCCTTACTTGCACCAAACTTCCCCTTCCTATTCTCTTCCTTTCTGATGTTATTGTCCAGGGTGATTGCCTGATCTAGCAGAATCTGATAGTTAGGAGCATATGCCACAGACAAAGGTATCTTTAGTTCTCCCCGAAGTCCATTTAGGAATTTGTCCTTCCTTTTTGCATCAGTCTCGATGTCTTCTGGTGCGTACCTTGATAGCGTACAGAAGTCATCTATATACTCCTTCAGAGTTCTACGTCCCTGTCTCAAGCTACGAAACTCCTCCTTCTTCAGGTTCATTATGCCAGAGGAGATGTGAGCATTGCGGAAACCATCCTTGAACGCATCCCAAGTCATGCCATCCAAGGGATGGGTCACTTGATAGGTCTCCCACCACATGCAGCAGGTCCTTCCAATAGGTGAGCAGTGAACCTCACCTTTTCTGCCTCAGAACACTCACAGGTTACTAAGTCCTTGTTGACGGAACGGAGCCAGTCATCCGCCACTATGGGTTCAGTAGCAGAGGAGAACTTATTAGGTCTAAGCCTGAGAAATCTTGCAAGTCTGTCCACCGGAGGTGGGGGTGGTGGTGGATGGTTGTTATTGTTGTTGTTGTTGTTGTTGTTGTTGTTGTTGTTGTTGTTGTTGGTTGCTGCAATGAACTGGGTCATCATGGTCATCAGTTGGGCTTGAGCTGCCATCAGCTGTTGCATAGTTTCGCTATTGTCGGGATCACGACGTGGAGGCATCTGTGGGGTTTTTGCATGGATGAGTAAAAGATAGATAGATCTATAAGGAGGAACCTTTCCCATGCACAAAACAATCCAGTCAAGCACACCATCAATCAACACACCACTCATAAAACAATCAGCAAAACAATTCAAAACCTTTGGTTTTAGGAAAACGATATAAAAGTTTGGAAAATAACTCGCGAGGTTCCGAGGATACAAGGGAAGGTACTGCCTTACCACAAGTTGGTAGGTCAATACAAGATCAAGACAATGTGGTGTATGATAAATGGTAGTCTCACTAACTAACTACTCGACCATATCCTCTTCCTCCTCTTCAATTTCATGTATCAAGATTCCTTCATTGGCGAGTACATCCTTGAGTTCCTTTACTTGTTTCTCCAGGGCAAGATTCTTTTCTTGCAGCTCTCTCTTCTCAGTACGAAGCCTTTTTATCAAGTCACTATCAGCCTCGAACTCGACTTCATTGCTCTTGAGTTCTGCCTTTTGTTCCCTGATGATCTTGTTCTTCTCTTGAACTCTTTTCTCTTGTCTCCTGTACTTCTCCTCTTGTGCAGCGAATCTCTCTTCCTGTGCCTTAGTCACTTCCTCCTGAACCTTCACCTTCTCTTCGTTCTCCTTAAGTAAGGCACATAACTCATCGTTCTTCAGGAGCTCGGTGCGTCGATCTTCATATAGTTTGGTGACAAGGATTTCCAGCTCCTGGAAATAAAGGCTAAGGGGTTTTGCCTTGCCTCTTTCTCCGACATCATACAGGTAAGGTTCTCCATCTTCGTTTCTTCTTCCAAAGAAAGTGGAGTAGTGGCCCCTCAACTCTAGGCTGTAGCGTCCGCAGAGGCGCCCAATCAAATCTTGCATGACTAGATTGAGCCCTTTGTCTTTGGAGTCACTAACCATTTTGATCTCCAGTGGGGGCTCCTCTCCACGTCCTGGTTGTGTTTCTTTTATTCCCCAGCAACCCTCTTTGTTAAACTTCTTCAGAATGAAGCCCTTTATTTGGGGTAGTGGTAACCCTATCTTCTCGCCGATGTCGAGGAGGTAACAGCCAAAACGGGTGTTCTCGAAGTCCTCCGCAGTGGTGAAGTGAAAGCTCGTCATCCTTTAGGTAGGAAAGAAGGGAAATTAGAACAAGAATTGCATAAGATAAGGAGGTACTAGTTATGGAGTGTATTATTACTTTTAGGGGGGATACTTTAGGGGGAATCCTAAGGTGATCAACAGATATTAACAACTCTTCGTAAATTGGATTTTTCACTATAGTGAGAGAGACAGACACCCGGCCAGCCACTTATATTGTGGAACAGGTCTCATGTACGTGGACATGTAAAGTTTGTCCCGGGCCGCTTCATCCCACCATGTCGTTAGAATCCAACATACTTCAAAGATGGTAACATTATGACCAAAAAGGGCTTAACCAATCCTAGGGGCTCGAACCTCGAACACCTGTGTTATGTGCTAGTCCCTGGATCACTGCCAGCACCACAGTACAAAATATAAAGTATCATTGCATAAGTATTAAATTGCTACAACGAGATCCAAAAATAATAGCCAAAATGGCTTTATTACAATTTGCATAGCCATGAAGGCTAGCTAAAGTTCAAAGTTCACAGCGAAAGCAAAATAACATTGAGCCTCATCTTCAAGCATGCGCCACAGGCAGTCATGTTGGGTGTAGACTCGAGCCAATCATTCAGCATCAGAATTTCCTGCACATTGGAATATGCAGCCCCCGAAGGAGGTCAATACAATGATGTATTGGCAAGTGACTATGGTGGATAAATATACTGGCAAGTCTAACATCTATATGCATATTTAGCTTGGTGGGGTTGAAGGCTATTTGCAGAAAGCAAGTTTTCTCCTATCATTTTGTAAAATACTTTCATTTCTCGAAGACTTGGCACCGAGGGACAAAGCCCAGGTGCACCAACAATTCTTTCCTTAGTCCAATTTTTTTACTTTATGAAAACAGTGTTGAGATTCTTCTGCCCATCCTTGTCCAGTTGCTCGAAGTAGTCCATTTCCGGGGACACGGCTGAGATCTCAGATTGTCGACTCTACAGAGGTTGTGCACTTTCACCTTTAGACTCAATTTGTCCTGGAATTCCTATACACGCGGAGTGTATTATGGAAAGGAGAGAATTGAGACAAGAACTTTCAGAAGAAGAATGCAACCATACTAGCAAGACCCGTTCCACCTATCATCTCTACATCTGCTTGTCAAGCTGACAGGTTGCACTCTCACAACTTAATCGTTCTAGACAGAGCCCATTGTCAAAAGGCTGCACGGGAAGCTTCTAAACTTGGAGGGACTTGGTAATCTCTTCGTTCCTGGGTGGCCATCCACAAGTGTACTTCTGGGTAACAACCACCATACTCATGGCCCTAAGTGGAATAGACATTCATCCTAGGCGAAGACAACCACAAGCATAGCCCCAAAAGCCACTCAACATAAACCATATCAACCAATTCCACGCAGATGTGTATTTTAGAATTTTAACACTTAGAAACATTTCCATAACATGGCAACATTTTTATAGCATGGCTAAGCAACTAATAAAATCTTTTCATGGCTGCTTAGGGAAAAGGGTGGCTACACACTACTAGGATATTTGTAAAATACCAACTAACTTAGCATTATAAAATAAATCACAATCCCTATCATGCACACTACTCAAAACATACTACTTATGCATATAGAAAATATAGGATATTGTAACAGGAGGAACAAGCACAGCAAGAATAACAATCACAAGCAAGTCCTTCCTCTTCTTCACAATCTAGCACAAACAATGAATAACATAAATACCAACACCATATCATCACAACACTAAACATAATCATGTATGCATGAATGATATGCTATGATGATAAGACACACTTATTAATAATTCTTATTTTCTGTCATTAATAAATGAATATAATGTTTAGGTATTTCTTATTTTATTTATCAATTAAATAATTTAAAATAATATAGTAAAACTTTGATTTCTATAATTACAACTTTTATTGTTTTTATGACATCTTCAATTTGGACATTTATTAATATTGCTGGACAGAGGGAAATTATACAATCTTAAAACAATTACGTTTATTTCTAAATCATTTTTATTATTTAAGTTATTATTTTAATGGCCGAAATACTCCTCTGATAATTATACAAATTATAATTTGTCAAAGGGAAAAACAAATGATGTAGAATTAAACTTCATGAGCAGAGCTTTCCAATGACATAAAGTTTATTAAATTTGGACTTACAGATCAAAAGTTATGAATTTTGCAAGTTTTATCTATTTTCTGTTTTATTTATAAAATTTCCCGCGAAAAAGAAATTAACAGGGCTACGTGGCGCGATCCTATTGGTCGGTACCGCTTCGGCGCGGATCGGCTGCGAGAGCCGTCCGATCTAAATTAAAATGGACGCGCGAGATCTAATCGATCTAGATCCATTGGATCTAGATCTAACGGTCCACGATCCGTTGACCAAAAACGGGCGGCGCGGTAGCCGGAGACGCGCGGGGCGCGGCGGAGCCATGGCCGGCGTTTGCGCCCGAGGCGTGCTACGATGCTAGGAGGAAACGGAGCTCACCAGGAGATGCGCGACGTCGTGGGGAGGGCGATGGCGCGGTGGTGATGACCGGAGCGTCCTCGTCTTCCCGGAAGAGCTCGCCGGAGTTGCGCGCGGCGTCGGTTCCTCTCGGTCATGGACGGAGGCGGGGTTTCGCTTCAAAAACACACGCTCCACCATGTCAACTCGATGCGCACGGCTCACAGGGAGCGAAGGGAGGTGGAAAGGAGGTCTGAGGTGGCCGGAGTTGCTCGGGCGGCGGAGTTCTTACCGACGGCGACTGCGGGATTGCGCGAGCTCGTGCGGGCAGCCTATGGGCTCTCGGGAGGTGAGGTTTGGGGCAATCGGACGAGAGCGAGGAGGGCTATTAGTAGGGGGAGGAGGCGAGGTAAGGGGAGCAGTAAATCGCTCGTAATCGTGCGAATCAATCCGCCGTTTCCTGTCAGGGTCGGGGGCGTGATTTGGGGACGAACGTTTCCGCGAAGATGATGACATGTGGGTCCCACCTGTCAGCGAATGCGAGCGAGCGCGCGGGGTGCTGGGCCGCTGGCGGGCTGCTCGGCTACGCGCGCGCGGCAGATAGCTACGGGCCACGGCCCACTCGACTCAGAAATTTGATTATTTTTATTTAAACCCTTTTCTGTTTTTAAATACTGATTTCAAATATGATTTTTAAACCTATTCAAAACATTTCAGAAAAATTCATAAAAATATGTTTTGGAAAGGTTATAAAAAATGGAACTTTTTAACATTATTCTCGCCCATATATAAATTGGTAAAATTTTATTTATTAAAGGAGTGTTAAATAAACACTTTATGAAATTTATAGACTATTTGTATTTATAAATTGAGGTTTTATTTGATATTTTTGTGATGTATTCTTATGCTCAATGTTGCATGATGCTTGAATGCAAAGTTTTAAATTTTTGCAAAATTTGGGATGTTACACGCTCCTTCTACTTATCCCTCCGCCGCCACCGGGAAGAAGTTCGTTGCTCTTTCTCCTCTCTTATTCTCTCCATTTCTCGAAACCCTAGCCGCCGGAGAACCTCACGTTCCGCCGGCGATTGTCGCCGTTTCCGGCCACCCCGGCCCTCCACAAGAAGCTCTGGAGGTCCTCCGTCCTCCCCTCTTCCTCCTCGATGAGTTGTGCTTGCCGGAGAGCAAGAAATCAACGAAATCGGGCCGTCTCCTCCAAGTCCGGCCGCCGGCCTCCGCGGACCATCCCGGCCGTTCGCCGCCTCCCCGTGCTTCGTTGACCCTGCCACGAGCTCCGTGGTGAGCGCCTGGTCCTCCTGGACCCCTCCATTCTCCCCCTCCCTCTCTGGTTCCTCCTGGCCGCGTGCGCCGCCGTCGACCTCCGCTCCGGCGAGCTCACCGCCGCCTCCGGCGACCATCCGCTGGCAGCGCCGCCCGTTCCGGGTCGCCCGCACTCTGACGCGTCTCCAGCGCGTTGTCGCGCTGCTCCTGGCGGCCTCCCTCGTCGAATTCGTGCTCGGCAGGGGAGCATTGCTCCATTGCTGACGTCAGCCGACGTGAGCGAAGCTTTTCTATTTTGCTGAAAAGTAATTAAATTGTTCTTATTCTTTTTTTGTAATTCATTTGATTATGACAGGTGGGTCCCCTTGTCAGAATTTTATTCATTTTCAAATAATCTTTTGTGTAATTAATAAATTTATGACATGTGGGTCCAACTTTTATTTAAATTCATAAATGTTTAAAATGGAATTAACAAATGGTTTAAATTGAATTAAAATTTGTTTAATCTTTGGAAATTCATAAGTAATTCATTTTAAATCAGAAAAATGTGATTTTTATATCAAAATTTGCAGAAAATTAAGATCTATTCAATTATGTCCAAATAATGCATATCTGAACAACTTTGAACCATGTCTATAATTGAACAACAAATTATACCCTTTCTTTTAAATATGGGATTTGTCGAATGGCACCTCTCGGGCATTCGCACTCCATTTAAAATTTCCTTCCATGTGTAGGATTTACATTTCAATACTTTAAATTGTCATGTCATGCATTGTGCGCATTGCATCGATGCCATGCTTGAATGTTGTTTCCCGTTTCTTTTCCGGTGTTTCGTTTTTCGCTTAGAATGTGAATCCGAAGTGGAGTTCGACAACACCGAAGGCTTGATGAATCATCGATGGTCAAATTAAGAGGATTTCTATGAAGAGTTATTTTGGTTATCTCGATCAAGTGAAGCCGAAGATTTCCAATTGCTATATATCTTGTTATCGAAGAGCTAGGCAAGCATAACCTCTTATCTGCACATATACGATTTCAAAGTATTTGATCCTGGTATTATGCATGCGATTCAAATTTGGTTTTGAGTTGAAGTTTAAAGTGTCATAAGTGTTGCATCGCGAGAGTCTGCTATGCTTAGCCCTGCTTAGATCTTCACTCTGTTCCATCCGGTTGATGAACCAGAGCTGTGAAGGATGACGTGGAATGGTGAGGGATGCGTTTAATATGCTAAAGGCTTGGATGGGAGGCCACATAGGGATTGTGGTGGGTTGTTCCATTCTTGCCGACCTAGGAACTGAGTTCTCGTCTTCGGAACCAAGACTATTCGTGCATCCACACAGGGTATTCATTTCCCCCTCGACTCCAACTTGCCTAGCCTACTACGTGAAGCCACTAGATCGAGTGTTCCATTTGCGTGTGCGGTAAAATGAGTTGAGGAAATTAGGGCTCGGGTCAGGAGAGTGTGACGCTCTGATCTTGACCCTGGCAACCCGGACTAGGGATTGCTGAGATTGCGGTCTGACCTACTGTTGTGGCTCATGGACATAGGCGAAGCTTGGGAAAGGTCGTGGCCAACCCTCCTGCCGGCACTCCCCGGAAGAGTGCTAAGAGTACTGGCGTATCGGTTGGTTGGCGTGTGTGGGTAGTTACACCCCCTGCAGGGTAAATCTTTTTGGAAAGTCGTGTCCACGGTTATGGACGACTTGGTACCTTATGTCTGATGATCATAGATAACAAGAATCTAATTATAAAACTTGCCAACTATGGGAGGATCGCTTCCTCGGGTTGAGCGAGGGGGTGATTCTGGTGGGTGGTACAACTCATGATGATCTGGTGGAGACTAAAGATGTGGATGAAGCTTATGTTTCACTCTCTTATCCCTTTTAAAAAGTCTACTGATGCGAGATTCTCTTCTCCCTCAATTTGATAACAAAACTGGCTTTATGCAAAGGACATTCATGATACTCTCTAAACGAGCAGATATTTAGCAGGTTAAATAAGTCTTGTTGAGTACCTCCTGTACTCAGCCTTGCGCAATTATTTGGACAGGTGTGTTTTTTTGGACATCGACATCGACGAGTAGGTTGGGGTTCCCAGACGGCAGCCTGGAATCTATGGACTGGGACGTCGCCGTTATGCTTTGGCCTCTTAGGCCTTTTGCTAGTTTTGCTATGTCTGATAGCATAATTTGCCTTCCGGTTTATTGGTGATTGACAGGTCAGTGACCTTATTTTTCGTGATATTTGCTTCTTCACTCTGTTAAGAGCTTAATATATTGTTTCTTGTGTTGTAGGGTCTCTGTTGTGCTACCGATTTTCAACTGTTGGCTTCCGAGATCCTTGTTAGGCTTATCTCAGATTAAGGTCTCGGATTTGTCTAGCTTGGCTCTTGGGGGTGCTACGGGTTTTGGTATCAGAGCAGGACCGCCTGTAGGAAAACCTTTCTACTGGTCGATGTTGAGTCTAGTGGTTGTGAAAAATATTTCAAAGCTAAAACTATTTACCAAAAAATATAAATAGGCTTCTTTTTACTCCTTATCTGGTATCGCTCTAATTCTGGGTCACCTTACCTTGTTTTGGGTAAAACGCTTTGCTTCCCCTTCTCTTGGTCATTCAAAATATAGGTGCATCTAGTCCAGGTCGTTTCTCAACCAAGTTGACCTAGAGTTAAGTTTTCTAGAGTCTGGTGTGTTCTTTGATCCATCTTTCCCTTTTTTGACATGAGAGATTCCTTTCCCTCTTGATCTCTCAACCTTGTTGTTTCTGCATCATTCTGTTCCAATGTCTCAGATTCCTTTCACCCCGGAGATTTCCTTTCCTCCTTTTGATACTTCAGAAGTTGTGGTTGGTCTCTGAAGCTATCTCGTGATTACTAAATCGTTGTGCATTTGCGACACTCGAATGGTAGTTACTCCTTCTTTCGTCTTTCATCCTGGACTTGAACCGAAGGTCCCATATTGTGCGGTTGGTGGTGTGTTGAGTCATGTTGGTTGTTACCCATGTGATGCTCACTCTATCAGTATGTCGTGGTGGTGTCACGGCAGATGCCATAGGATGGCTAATTTGTGGGGCCGATGGACGTTGGTGGATCCGGGGAGGGGTAGCGAGTTGAAGAACTCACACGGGGAGGATCCCGGTAAAACCGGAATCTCCCAAGAATATGAAACAAGGACCAAGCGTAGCGGGGAAGATCTAACAAATACAAACAAATGCACGAAGGCACCAAGCACACGCACGATATACCCAGGTTCAGGGCCCTCGTGAGGAGGTAACACCCCTACTCCTGCCTTCCTTCTCTTTATATTGGTGGTACAAGAACTACAACTTGCTATAAGATCTATCAAAGGAGGAAGGATCAAGAACTAGATGAACTCAAGGTGAAAAAGGAGTAACTGCTCTAGGAGTAAATACAACTATAGCTTTGGCTCTCAGGTAGCTCCTCCTCGTCCCGTCCCCCTCAGGAGCAGTTATGGCGCCTTTTATAGAGGTCCGGCCGGGAGGGCCGGAAACCCTAATCTGGCTCGGCTCCACCGGACAGGCCTAGCCGGGATGTCGTCACCGGCTAGTGCGACCTAGTCGCCGGGCTATCCGGTGTAGCCCCTGCGTCATCATCTTGCTAAGGACGGCAGGCGCCGTCCTGCACCATCATTGTCCCCTTGTCAGAGACAGGACATGTCCTTGCCCATCCCGGATAGCCTTTTCCGGATTGCCGGGCTAGGCATGCCAGGTCTTGTCGTACCACGGTCGTACCGGCTGACGCGCTCCCGTGCCAGGCGGAAGGTGACCGGGCTTCCGTGTCAGGCGGGAAGTGACCATACCTCCGTGTCAGGCGGAACGGTACTTCCCCCCGCGACATACGGGAAAGCCTGCTCTAGACCGTTGACGGCCTACCGAGAGCTCTCTTGCCGGTTACCTCCTCTCCTGCCACTGGGATCCTCTTCTGCATAAGATCAAGATCGACACGCACCATCCGGTTAGTGTTTACCCGGGATACCTATCCGGTCAATCCGAGTACACCATCACCCGGGAACCTCCTCGGTGTTCCGTGCCCGGGACCCTTTCCGGAGAAGTTCGAACTCATGCCAGGATGAGTAACTCTAGGCCTAGCCTCCCGAAGATGTCTTAGCCTACTAGCAAAGACATCTTCGAGAAGCTAGTTCTTAGAGGAACCATCCGCTCTTGCCCGTGCTGCAAATGCGAGGGTCGGGGATGTCTATTTATAGTCGCAAGGCATGACCCTTACGGCGGCCACTGGACCCCTTGGTCTTTCCCTGCGTCCAAGGGACCAGCTGCCCTCTCGGCACACCAAGGGGTGCCCTTTGTTGCCGCCAAAGGTCAAGCACTGTTGTTATCCATTATAACTTACCGGGATCTGCCCCTACCCGGGGGGCAGCCCCCCGACACTACTCCCCGAAGCTGGTGCGGCACAGCGACTCCGGATGATGTGCGGGATCAGCTTTAATAACAAACTTTCTTCCGAGAAGACATGGCCTCAATCTTTTATTCCATGCCTAGATTAGCTCTTTCCGAGATCCTCTCACCGAGATGGTCTTAACCGGGAGGCGAAGCCTGCGACCGAGTAGCACCATCTCAGCCAATCTCGACCATTAATTGCCCGACGAAACCGAGATAACGAACTTGGGCCCACCCGACGTCCCGTCAGCGTAGAGGTGCACTCGAGTGCCTCTGCGCACGCACGGCGTCGCTTGGGTTCCCGCGCCAGGGAGCCGCACCGGATCCGGAAACGAACCGTTGGGATCTTGTGGCCCTCGGTGTGGCCGGATCGAGCGCTCCGAGTAGCGCCACGTGGCCCTCGGCACAAAACAGATCCCACCCACGATCGTAGAGATCGTGGGCGGGAAAAATGGAAACCATTCCGGGATCCTCCCCATAAATAGGGGACCGGAACGGTCTCCTTCTTCTTCTTCGCATTTCCTCATCTCCACCGTCTCGAGCTCGCCGCCGCCGCTGCGCTCGCTGCCCGTACGTCGTCTCACCGGAGCTCGCGCCCCGCCGTCCTTCTCGCACGCCGTCGATCTTCTCGCACGCCGTCGATCTTCTCGCTCATTGGTGAGTCTTCCCTCTCCATTCCGATGCATTTCTTCGGTAGGATAACCGCCGGATTCCGGTCGTGCCCTAGCACGAGCACGGTTGTGCCGCCGCCGGTGACCACATCCGAGCGGCGCGCTCGAAGCGCACGGCGAAGAACCACCGTGGCATTAGGACGGGCATTTGTCACCCGCCTTCGTGCCTCGCTTTAGTCTAGCGCGAGTCTTTTTCCCTTCGTTTAGTTTTGATTTTATGACCCTTGGTAGATCTTGCTTCGCATAAACTCGGTAGCCTTCAGCAGTTTATGTCCCGACATCCTCATTTCGAGTAGACTAACTCCGACTAACCGCCGCTGCATCTGCAGAATAGCCCGAATACTTCCGCGTGCTTCTCCGAGATGGGTGAAGAGCGTGCCCGGGGGTGTTGGGACGGATCCGAGACAACTCAGTCGGATCTTGACTGGCTGTACCGGACTCACCGGATACCCCCGGAAGTCGAGAGCCGTCTACCGGGAGAGGAGGTTACGCCGGAACCCCAACCCGGGGAATATGTGGTATTCCTATCGCATTTTGAGCGCGGGTTTGGGCTTCCAGCTAGCCCTTTCTTCCGCGACTTCCTCGACACATACAGCGTGCAACCTCACCACCTTCCCGCCAACGCCATCATGATGCTTTCCGTCTTCATCACTTATGCGGAGGCGTACCTTGGCATATGGCCCTTTGTGGACCTCTGGGCCAAGTACTTTATCCTCCGCCGACAAGCCATCCCCAACCCGGATCAGAAGGTGAAGGACTTGGTCGACTGCGGAGCGGCCACCGTCATCCCTCGCGCGGACTCCGAATTCCCCATCGTCAAGGGATTGGAGTCTTGCCGGAAATGGCAGCGCAGCTTCTTCTACGTGAAGAACCGGGAGTCTTCGGGGGATGGCCCGGGATCCTCGACCCCGGATTTCATCAATCTGCCGGAATTCGTCATGGGTCCTCCGCGCGAATTCAGTCGCTGGAAGCATCTTCCCGTCAGCGAGGAGATCGGATTCATGCACGAGGTCCTGCAGCTGCTCGCCCAGGATATGACCGGGGACGACCTCTTGCGTTGCTTCATTGTTCGCCGGGTCTGCCCCCTCCAACACCGAGTACACAAAATGTGTCATATGTCCGGGAACTATGACCCCACCCGGACCAGTATCCATAGGCTAAGCCACTCGGCGATCGTCCGTCGTGCCCGAGCTATTGCTCGGACGGAGATGGAGGAGGATTACGAATGGGGGGTCATAGGGGGATCCCGGAAACGACCGGTTGACCAGGTGCTTATATCAGTCTTTCATGCCTATGCCTTCGTACATGCGCTCACCTGGACACCGACACGCCCTAACCTGTTTGCGCAGCTGTTCGAGCGTCAGCACGAAGAAGACGCCATCCACGTCAACGGGAACTACGCCCCGGATTTCCCGAAACCGGACGCGATGCCGAGAGAGGATCTCGACGGTGAGGACCATCTCGCCATCCCATTCGTTAAGGCCCCGGGTAATCCTTCAACCCCAGAGACAGTTTCCATTTCCTCGGATGATGATGAGATAGACTGCGAGATCCTTGACGTTATTGACGCTCTCCCTCTGAATTGGGCCCCAGCCGTGGTTCCGAAACCGTCAGCCGGGACCAGACGTGCCGAAAGCCGGAAGCGCGCGGCTTCCGACACCGATGGGGCTGAAGCCTCCGGCAACCCCCCCAAGAAGGGTAAAGTGAGCAAGAAGACAACCGAGAAGCCTCCTCGACGCCGGCAGAGGGTTCCTCCCCTTGTGGACTCCGGGTACGTCCTTTTTGCCTCATATTACTTGACTTTGCTTTCTCCACAACTTTTACTAAGACATTTTCTTTCAGTGACGCGCTCGAGCTCCCGACTCCTGCTGTTCCTCCTCCTCCGGGAACTCGGACTCCCAGCCCGGCTCGGGCCTCTCCTTCACCTCTTCGCCCTTCCGCCCGAGGAAATGAATCCACAGCCGCCGGTGCCACACCGGCAATCACCGCGACCTCGGGAGAGGTTGTTCTTCCGGATAGCCCGCGTCGGGTTCCCGGACTAGAGACAGAGCTCGCTAGCCCTCGCCGGCAACCTGCGGCGAGTGGGGCCTCTCGTCCAGCCGCGCCCAAGGCCATCCCGGAGAAACAGCCTACCGTCTCCTCCCGGCCGGCAGAACCAATTCCCAAGTCTCGCGGCAAGACTTCTGGGCAGAAAACATCCTCTGCTTCGCCCGCAGCTGCTCCGACATCTTCTTCCCAGGAGTTGGTGCCGCGCCCGGGTAAGTTCTCACCGTTACCACCACCTCCTGCCGAGATCCCTACTGCCGCTTTGCGGATGTTGCGAGCAACGGTCAGCTCTTTTGCATCTTCAGGATCTCGGGATCTTGCTGCTACCCGCGCTGCCGGCAGCTCCAGCATCCGGGTTGTTGATGATTTCAACAAGGCCTGGCTTGCCGCGGATGCTTCCGAGACTGCAGGGGACTTGCACGCTGCGGGTCCGAGCCGCAGCGCTCAAGCCCTGCACGCTCTCCAGGTGGCCGCGCTGGACGTCACCCGAATAAGCGAGGTAAACCTTTCTTCTTTTATCCCGAACACATTTGTTCCTTCCACCACCACTAGTCCCCGAGATTGGTGCTTAGTGCTCCAGATTCCACCGAATCGCAGATCACTAGGTTCCAATCTTAGAGAGAAAACCCAGGACTCGGACACCGAGTCCCCGAGATCCTCCCCACCGGATAGGTTGGTTAAAAAATTGCTCCACCACCACTAGTCCCCGAGATTGGTGCTTAGTGCTCCAGATTCCACCGAATCGCAGATCACTAGGTTCCAATCTTATAGAAAAACCCAGGACTCGTACACCGAGTCCCCGAGATCCTCCCAACCGGGTTCTTTACTTCTTTTTCCATACTGATTGTCTTCTCTGCCTTGCTTTCAGGAATGCAGCCACAAATGCCGCGACATCTTCAACCGGGTTCTCGCTGAACTCGGTCAGTCGAAGAAGTCCGAGGAGCGCTTCCGGGAGGAGCGGGATGCCGCGCGCCAGGTCTCGTTGGATCAGAAGGCCGCCCTTGGTACCGCGCAAGCCGAGATCGCGCGCCTCAACGGCGAGCTTGCCAAGGCCCAGGCTGCCATGTCGGAGATGAAGAAGGGCTTCGTCGAGGCGAGCAAGAAGCAGAAGGAGACCCTGGACCAGTCGCTGGCGCGGGCGGATAACGCCGAGACCGAGCTGGGTCTTCTCCGGTCGCGATCTGACGCTTGGCTCGCCGAGCTTACTGTGCTGAACCGGGATCTCAACAGTGAGTAATCCGACAACCCTCCTCTTCCGTTATTTCCTTTATTTGCTGTTCTTCTTCTTGTGACTTAGCCGTTTTGATAGCTCTTCTTTTTAAAGGAGAGTTCGAGCACTCCCGCGAAGCCGCCGCCAAGGCTGTTGCCGCCGCCCGAGAGAAGCGTGCCGGGAAGGGTCCCATCTCGGACGCCTGGGACATTGAGGATCACCTCACTGCCCTGAAGGCCCGGATAGTACCTCTCCGGTCTATCGGGACGGAGCTCCTCAGCGCGGCGATCCACGTCCATGGCGTCTTGTGGCCGAGCATCCGCGGGAAGCTCTCGATTCCGGAGCTCTCGCGCGCACTTCTGGGTGCCGGTAGCCGCATCCACGCTTGGAAGCGCTCCAGTGCCAGAGCTGGTGCGGACCAAGGCCTGACCCAAGTACTCAGCTGGTACGAGGGTCTTGACTTGGCAGCGGTTCTGCGCCTGCGGACGGTGTCGCCTTGGGTCAAAGATCCGGCCAAGATCCAGGAGCGGCGAGAGGTGGCGCATCGCATTGCGAAGTGGGCCAGCATCCATGCCTTCACCGCCAGCATCGTCCCTTCCGAGTCCGAGTCAGATACCGAGGACTCCGAAGAAGAAGATGCCGCTTCCGGCGATGAAAGAAGAGATCCTGGAGGAAGATGACGCTGCTTCCGGTGCTGCGTCCGAGAAGGTGGCTTCCCGGGATGCAACATCTTTGCCGGTACCCGAGGCCACCGAGACCGAGGTGCATCCTGACGTCCCGAGTGGTGCTGCCAATGCTGAAGGTGAAGTTACTCCTGCTGCTGTCGGTGCTGCTGCTCCCGAGGTCGTCGCTCCCGAGGTCGTCGCTCCGGAAGTCGCTGTCGAGAAGCCTACTTCGCCCACCGCTTAAAACGCTTAGTAGCAAATTCGTTAAATCCCCGGGATGCCGGGTGCAATATGTATCGTACACTTAAATTATTTCTGTTTCACCGCGAACTAATTACTTGAAGAACTTATGTCAATATACTCAGCTTTTGGTTCCCGAATTGCTTTTCATGTCTTACCGTACTTAGGTAATTTTTGCTCTTGTCTACCATTTCGGCGTTCGACAGTCGAGTCACAAAACTCCACATACGGCACATACATTACTTAAAACAATCCGAGTTCCTACAAACCGAATTCCCGACATAAAAAATAACTAAGTTACCAAAAAGAAGCATGCCGAATAAGTTCCTGTTCCAAGTCCCCGAGACCATTTTCGTGTTCCCCACCTTCCCTCTCTTTGCTCTTGACTACCATTTCGGCGTTCGTCAGTCGAGTCACAAGATGATTTCACATGACATACATTACTTAGACTTTGAGAATCGGACTCGGAACTTTCCCGGCATGCACACAACAAAATATAAAACATCTATCCGACAGTCCCCGGGTTCCTTCCCGGGATGTCGGTAGAAAACAGTAAATAAATTGGACAAAAATAATAAGGCAAGCTCATAACCAGGCAGTCCCCGGGTTCCTCCCGGGGTGCACTTCTTTCCTTAATACTGAAAAATTGAAATACAACATACACTGAACCTGTTACGTGTAAAAGGGGCGAAGTAGAGCTACATTCCATGGACGTTTGGTTTCCTCACCGGATTTGTCCATTACACCTTTCCTAGCCTCCTGTGCATCTACAAGGTAATAAGAATCATTGTGCAATGCCCTGCTTATCACAAAGGGTCCCTCCCATGGAGGTGACAGCTTATGCATTCCGGCCGTGCGTTGGATGAGCCTCAGCACCAGATCTCCCTCCCGGAACACCCTCGGGTGTACTTTCCGGTTATGATATCGGCGAAGATTTTGCTGATAAATTGCGGACCGAGATAGTGCCAATTCTCTTGCCTCTTCGAGTAAATCCACATCATCTTCTCGGGCCTCTTTTGCCTCAGTCTCGGTGAACATTGTCACTCTCGGGGAGTCATACTGTATGTCGGTTGGGAGTACTGCCTCAGCCCCGTATACCATGAAGAATGGGGTGTATCCGGTAGATCTATTCGGTGTAGTCCGGAGACCCCATAATACCGCCGGTAAGTCCTCTATCCAGCATCCCGGAGTTCTCAACAATGGTTCGATCAAGCGAGCTTTGATACCAGCCAAGACTAAGGCGTTAGCCCTTTCGACTTGCCCATTTGCTTCCGGATGTGCGACTGATGCTACATCTAGCCGGATTCCCTTCTCAGCACAAAATCGAGCGAATTCCCCCACAGCAAAGTTTGTTCCATTATCTGTGATAATACTGTGTGGGTATCCGTATCTCAAGATGATGTCTTTCAGGAATTGCACAGCGGTGTGTCCATCGCACTTCCGGATTGGCTTGACCTCTATCCATTTGGTAAACTTGTCCACCATTACCAGTATATGTGTCATGTTGCCCTTTGCCGGTTTGAATTGCCCAACCATATCTAAGCACCATACTGCAAATGGCCAAGTGATGGGGATTGTTTTCAGTGCTGACGCCGGCATGTGTATCCGGTGAGCAAATTTCTGACATCCCCCACACTTCCGGACGATATCTTCTGCCTGCTGCAATGCAGTGGGCCAGTAGAACCCATGCCGTAACACTTTTGCCACCAGGGCCCGGGATGATGCATGATGTCCACACTCTCCCTGGTGTATTTCCAGGAGCATCGCTTGCCCTTCTGCCGGTTCCACGCATCTCTGGAGCACTTCGGTGACACTTCTCTTGTACAACTCCTGGTTAATGACAGTGTATGCCTTTGATCTTCGCATTATCTGCCGGGCTTCCACCTCATTCTCCGGGAGGGTTCCTTCCAGGATGTACACCATAATGGGATGTGCCCAATCCGGGACAGGTCGCACCGGGAACGCTGGAGCGTCAATGTCCATTGGTTCTGCCGACATCACCTCTATCATCATCTGTCTTTGCCTCTCTGAACACTGGGAGGAAGTCCCCGGGTTCGATGTTATGCTCCCGACATCTACTTCCATGGGTACTGCTTCTGAACCAGGTTCCTTGGGGATGAAGATAGAATCCGATTCGGGTGATGGTTGTATAGACGGCTTCCTCAGATGCTCCAGGGCGATCCCGGGTGGGATGGCATCCCGGGATGACCCTAGCTTGGACAAGACATCCGCTGCTTCGTTCTCTCCTCTGGGTATGTGCTTGAACTCGCATCCTTCAAAGAATCCGGAAATCTTCTGCACATGAAACCTGTACAAGGCCATGTTTGCATCAAGGGCATCCCAATTTCCCGACACCTGCTGGACTACGAGGTCGGAGTCACCGAAACACTCTATCCGGCGGATACCGATTTCCTTGGCGACATTTAATCCGTGAATCAAAGCCTCATACTCCGCGACATTATTGGATGCCCGAAAGTGGATCTGCAGCACATACTTCAGTACATCTTGCTTCGGGGAGGTGAGAACCACTCCGGCACCCAATCCGATCTTAGCTTTTGAGCCATCGAAATGCATCCTCCAGAAATTGTAATCCGGTATCGGAGGTTCATACTGCATCTCGGCCCAGTCTACCAAAAAGTCCGGCAGCGCCTGCGACTTGATGGCATCTCGTCTCTCGTATGCCGGAGCGTACGGAGACAACTGGATGGCCCATTTGGCTACCCGGCCGCTAGCATCCTTGCAACCGATGATCTCGGCGAGAGGAGCTTCGCACACCACTGTGATCGGGTGTTCCTGAAAGTAGTGCTTGAGCTTGGTCACTGCCATGTACACCCCATATGCCATCTTCTGGTAGTGCGGGTAGTTCTGCTTGGATTCCGAGATCACCTCATTGAGGTAATACACCGGTCTTTGTATCATCTTGCCCCCTTCTTCCCTTTCTACCACCATCGCGACACTGACTACCCGGTTGGTTGCAGCAATATATAACAGCATAGGTTCCTTGGGCAATGGAGATGCCAATATCGGTGCTGTTGAGAGCATTCTCTTCAAATCGTTGAACGCCGCATCTGCCTGCGGGGTCCAAATGAATGTTTTGCTCTTTTTCATCAGTTGGTATAGAGGTAAGGCCTTCTCCCCAAGTCGGCTCACAAACCGACTTAGGGACGCCAGACACCCGGTAAATTTCTGCACATCCTTGAGTCGTACCGGCAACTTCATGCTCTCTATAGCACGAATCTTACCCGGGTTGACCTCGATTCCCCTGCTTGAGATGAGGAAACCGAGTAGCTTTCCTGCCGGAACACCAAATGTGCACTTATCCGGATTCAGCTTCATCCGGAATCTTCTTAAGTTTTTGAATGTTTCCCCCAGATCATCTATTAGTGAGGCCTTTTCTTTTGTTTTTATGACTATGTCATCGACATAGACCTCGGCATTCCGGCCTATCTGGTCACGCAAGCATTTCTGCATGCATCTCTGGTATGTAGCACCAGCATTCCTCAATCCGAAAGTCATAACACGATAGCAATAAGCCCCGTAAGGGGTAATAAAAGCGGTTTTTAATTGATCATCCGGATTCAAAGGTATCTGGTGGAAACCAGAATAAGCATCTAGAAAAGTTAAAAGCTCACTCCCGGCAGTGGAGTCTATCACTTGATCTATCCGGGGCAGCGGAAAGGGGTCTTTCGGGCATGCCTTGTTGAGGTTGGTGAAGTCGATGCACATGCGCCACACCTTAAGCAGGAGGGGATCATCTTTTTTTCTTTTCCACCAGGACCGGATTCGAAATCCAATCCGGGTGCAGCACCTCCATGATGAATCCGGCGGCCAGCAGTATAGCCAGGTGCTCCATAACCGCAGCTCTTCTTTCATCCGAGAGGCGCCTAGTTGGTTGCTTCACCGGCTTCGCATCCGGTCGAACAAACAGAGAGTGCTCAGCCAACTCCCTCGGGACGCCTTGCAGATCGTCACTCGACCACGCAAAGGCATCCCGATTCTCACGGAGGAAGTCGACGAGCTCGCCTTCCTATTTGCTGTCTAGGTTGCTGCCAATGATAACTTGGCGCTCCGGGTTGCTGGGGTCCACGGACACCTTCTTGGTCTCCTTGGGGGGCTGGAACGACGCACCCTGCTCCGGGTTCACCATCCCGGGCATTCCGAGTTGGGAGGTCTTGGCCATTGCCACCACCTGTTGGATCCTCTTCTTCTCTTCCGCGATCACCAGGGATTCCGCTAAGCACGACCCCGCCGAAGCACACTCCATGGAGCGTTTGTGATCTCCCGAGATGGTGATCACCCCATTGGGTCCCGGCATCTTCATCTTGAGGTAGCCCATGTGCGTTGAGATCATGAACTTGGCGAGGGCCGGTCTGCCGATCAGTGCATGATACGGGCTCTCGAGGTCCACGACCTCGAACTCCAAGCTCTCGGTCCGACAGTTCTCCCGAGTTCCGAATAGCACCTCAACCCAGATTTTTCCCATGGGTGAGCAAGAGACCCCAGGCACAATGCCATGGAAGGTTGTCTCCGTGGGTAGCAGGGTGTTCATGGACACTCCCAGCTTCAGCATCGTGTCCTTGTACATGATGTTAATGGCACTGCCATTGTCAATCAGAACCCGGCTGAAGCGGACGTTGAGGTTGGGTCCGATAAAGGTCGGGTCCACCACCAAAGCATACGCTCCCGGCTTGGGCATAACCCGGGGGTGATCCTTCCGGCTCCAGGTGATCTCCATCTCGGACCAGTGCAAGAATTTGGTCACTGCCGGGATCACAGCGTTCACCTCCAGAGCACGCTGCCGCACACTCTTCCGGTCCGTCGGCTCAGTCACGAAGACCACATAGCTCTGGTGCGCCTCCCGATAGTTACCCTGTTGCTGTCCGTCTTGGTTGCCGTTGTCGCTCCGGGTGTGCACCATATTCACCGGGCGAGGCGGGGGTCCTCTCGGAGGAGGGGGAAGTCGGACATTGTTGGCCCCCAATGTCGGAGGAGGGGGTCTCAGAATATTGGGCCGAGATGCCGGAGCACTTGGCCGAATACCTCCCGAACTGCCCTCCTGCAACGTGCGCTGATACCAGCTGCACTGCCGAGTAGAATGGTTTGCGGGCTTGTTGGCCTCCAGAGTGTGGTAGCAGCATGGCTTATTCAACATCTCCTCATACGTTAGGGGCTTCTTCTGCTCCACCCAAGTCTTCTGCACCTCCTGACTTTGACCCCAAGCCGGGCCACTTGTTTTCTGACGCTGGCTATTGCCGGCATCCTCCTGCTCCCGGGTTACTGCTGCGACATGCTGAGCGGCATGGTGGTACTCGGGCAAATTCCTCTTGTGACCGAACTCTTGGCGGTCATGGCTCCTGCTCGATCCGGAACGCTGAGGTCCCGCAATCCTC
Source organism: Poa annua (assembly GCA_026929855.1). NCBI lineage: Eukaryota > Viridiplantae > Streptophyta > Magnoliopsida > Poales > Poaceae > Poa > Poa annua. The sequence goes on from CM049427.1 coordinate 17,777,549, forward strand.
CTGTTGGAGTCTCCGACATTCACCAGGGGTTGCATGGGATCTCCAAGCGTGTAGGTATCGGCGATGCGCATGGTTTCCGCCAAAGTTGTCGGCATCTTTCTTTGCAGTTTCTTCCATAGCATAGAGCCATGCCGGCATCCTTGCGCAAACCAGGAGATGGCCTGCGCCTCCACCACTCCTTCGCAAGAGTTACGGACATTGCTCCACCGGGTAAGGTACTCCCGGTCAGTTTCATTGCTCCTTTGCCTGCAGATGGCGAGTTGCTGAGGTCTGTTGGGCCTCTTGTACGTGCTGGTGAAGTTGCTGATGAAATCCTCCTCAAAATCTAACCAGCAGTCTATGCTACCAGCCCTTAGGTTATTCAACCAGATCCGGGCAGGTCCTTCCAACATTTGCGGTATATAACGCACCGCCCAGCGTCTGTTTCCACCGGCTATGCTTACTGCAGTTACATAGTCGGTCAGCCAGTCTTCCGGCTTCTTGCTGCCGTCATAGGTCTTGGCACCCCTGTTGAGCTGAAAGTTCCGAACAGGAGGTTCCCGCATGATCCGAGGTCCAAAGCAAGCAGGTCCCGGAGGTCCTTGCTCCTCCACCAACCCGGATTGGTGAATCCGGTCAAGCCGGAACCTTGCATCTGCCGGGTTCAGCTGTCTTGTTCCTATTCGAGATCCCAAGGGGTTCTCGTCTCGCTGATATTCGAGCTGCTGCATCCCCGAGGTGCCATTGTTGAGCCTATTTTGTACGGGGATCTCGGCTTGACGAGGGGCAGAGATGATGTCCCTCTGCGGGTTTCCCTGTACATGGGGAGGATTCCGGGCTGGATTACCACGGCCAGCCGGGTTATTGTTTCCCAGACCCAGGTTACCATCCCCACGGGTACTTCCCGCCTGCCCCAGGTTGTTCTGTTCGGCTTGCCCTGCCTGCTGGATACCGGCAAACGCCGGGTCATATGTTTGCAGCTGCTTGTTCCTCCCGGAACCTCTACTCCGGCTCCGGTTCTTGCTCTTGCTCTTGCTTCTGCTCGGATGCGGGGAAGAGGCCTCTCCATCCGACATCCGGCTGTTGGGTCTTGCTGAGTGCACTTGAGACCCTGCTCCGGGGTTCTTCTTCTTGAAGGCCTGGTTCTGCCGGTTGGCCTCTACCACCAGCTCGTTGAACCTCTCCTGTTGCTTGCGCAGGGCGTCACCGGATAATCCCACCAACTCTGCCATGGCGGCTTCGGCGGCCCTAAGGGTTTTTGCCGGCGAGCTGTACACCGGCTTCCCCGCAGAAATCCGACTTCCGGTGTTGCTAGTGGTGGCTCCACCAGCCAGCTCCTCATTCACCATTCTTCCCTTCTTGCGCAGATCTGCAATGCGCTTCTCCCGGGAGTCTATCTTGGTGAATCCGTGAGCAGCATTGTACTCCCGGAGGCTAACGCTGAGCTCGCGCCGGAGCTCGGCGATCTCCTTTGCCTCAGCGAGTAACAACTTCCGCTGCTCTTCTAACTCTGCCGAAGTGGCCTGGGTATCCGCTCCGGCAACCACAGGTACAGCTAACTTGGCTACCAGACCCGAGAGGGGATCCGGATGGCGTCGCGACTGGGACGGCTGCGGATCACCATCTTGGGCCACTTGTTTTTCCTGCGGAGGTTTGGCCAAACGGGGGAGGCCGTCGGTATCGCCATCAGCATCCTGGTATTCCTCCTCGGTGGTTCCAACCATCATCACTGCGACGGAACTCGGGGAGCGATCGGTGCGCAGACCCCGAGCTGCGCAGAGCATGGGAGGGTCCTCAGCTTCCAGGACTACGTCCGGGTAGCTACAGACAAACTCGGTGGCCACATAGGTGGTGAAACCACCGAAGTCGATAAGACATCCATTGCCCGGAAACGGTTTGTTCCGGAAGCAACCTGCGTTGTCGGCGACGAAGTCCATCTCCCCAAGTCTTACGACTAGGCCAGAGAGAACCCGAACGTCGAAACGCACCGGGGAGCCCGTCCGGATGTGTACACCAGCCAACGCCTCTGTCGGCCCCACGGTGGGCGCCAACTGTCGTGGTGGTGTCACGGCAGATGCCATAGGATGGCTAATTTGTGGGGCCGATGGACGTTGGTGGATCCGGGGAGGGGTAGCGAGTTGAAGAACTCACACGGGGAGGATCCCGGTAAAACCGGAATCTCCCAAGAATATGAAACAAGGACCAAGCGTAGCGGGGAAGATCTAACAAATACAAACAAATGCACGAAGGCACCAAGCACACGCACGATATACCCAGGTTCAGGGCCCTCGTGAGGAGGTAACACCCCTACTCCTGCCTTCCTTCTCTTTATATTGGTGGTACAAGAACTACAACTTGCTATAAGATCTATCAAAGGAGGAAGGATCAAGAACTAGATGAACTCAAGGTGAAAAAGGAGTAACTGCTCTAGGAGTAAATACAACTATAGCTTTGGCTCTCAGGTAGCTCCTCCTCGTCCCGTCCCCCTCAGGAGCAGTTATGGCGCCTTTTATAGAGGTCCGGCCGGGAGGGCCGGAAACCCTAATCTGGCTCGGCTCCACCGGACAGGCCTAGCCGGGATGTCGTCACCGGCTAGTGCGACCTAGTCGCCGGGCTATCCGGTGTAGCCCCTGCGTCATCATCTTGCTAAGTACGGCAGGCGCCGTCCTGCACCATCATTGTCCCCTTGTCAGAGACAGGACATGTCCTTGCCCATCCCGGATAGCCTTTTCCGGATTGCCGGGCTAGGCATGCCAGGTCTTGTCGTACCACGGTCGTACCGGCTGACGCGCTCCCGTGCCAGGCGGAAGGTGACCGGGCTTCCGTGTCAGGCGGGAAGTGACCATACCTCCGTGTCAGGCGGAACGGTACTTCCCCCCGCGACATACGGGAAAGCCTGCTCCAGACCGTTGACGGCCTACCGAGAGCTCTCTTGCCGGTTACCTCCTCTCCTGCCACTGGGATCCTCTTCTGCATAAGATCAAGATCGACACGCACCATCCGGTTAGTGTTTACCCGGGATACCTATCCGGTCAATCCGAGTACACCATCACCCGGGAACCTCCTCGGTGTTCTGTGCCCGGGACCCTTTCCGGAGAAGTTCGAACTCATGCCAGGATGAGTAACTCTAGGCCTAGCCTCCCGAAGATGTCTTAGCCTACTAGCAAAGACATCTTCGAGAAGCTAGTTCTTAGAGGAACCATCCGCTCTTGCCCGTGCTGCAAATGCGAGGGTCGGGGATGTCTATTTATAGTCGCAAGGCATGACCCTTACGGCGGCCACTGGACCCCTTGGTCTTTCCCTGCGTCCAAGGGACCAGCTGCCCTCTCGGCACACCAAGGGGTGCCCTTTGTTGCCGCCAAAGGTCAAGCATTGTTGTTATCCATTATAACTTACCGGGATCTGCCCCTACCCGGGGGGCAGCCCCCCGACACAGTACATGATGCTGACCTTTAACCCAAGATCCATTCTGTTGATCCCTGAGGAATGCTTGCTTCCTCAGAAGGGCTAGTAATGTCAATTCTAGCTAGCATTCCAGCTTGTGGTTTTGTCGTAATTGGCCTACGACATCCAAGGTTTACTCCTTCCACTAGCTTTGGCAGAGGTTCTGTCATGGAACCAAAAGGATCACGACAAGAGTGCTCTTTATGAGTCTCACATCTAAGTTGGTGACTCTGCCACACCTTTCTTATCAGAACAAGTTATCATATGTATTGTAACTTGAGCATCTGCATCCCAGGATTTTCCTGAGCATGTTTCTTTTCTTCCGTCATGTTCTGACCCGTGTATGCCACTTGGCATCCAAGTGGTAAATGTGCATTGGTGTACTAATGCATGTTGCTCTTGTGGTCCGTCGTGACATTCCACTTCGGGATGTTAGGGAGAAACAAACTCCCGTACCTCGTCCATTATAGGACCAGGTCAAAGTGTTGTACTCCGCAAATTAAGAAGCTTTGTTTGCTTCTAATCTGTTCCATCTCAAAGTATCACCCTCTTGTATATCAAAAGGTCGTGTTGTGTCTCATGACTTTATTGATGAAGTGATGCTTTTCATGTCCTTACTCACGCTTTTCTCCTAGCTGCTCGTGCTCGGAATGCTATGGCGAGTGTATTGATGTGATTATCAAATATTCTTAGCAATTTGCATTGCTTTGACATATAAGGACATTTGATCCCTTCCTTGTGTGATTGGTTATCCGGTCACTAAGTGAAGTTGACTGTGCTACCAAGTCCGTTTGTTCCGGTGCACATACTCGGTCAAAGAGTTAGGTTTTTACCGACGCTCTTAAAGCCACATCGTTTTGCTTTGATAAGCAAGACTCCTGTCTACCTGTGTTGTCATGCGGAAGCAAGATGGTATATCCTAATGGATCTGCTATCCTCTCAATCTTTGATTTGATTTGGGCTATCGTCAAATCAAACTCAGTGCCAAGGACCATCTTTGATGATGTTTTACCTATGGTGTTTCGCCAGCTTACATCTTCATGTCCTTGGTTTGACCAATACTATTGCCTTGTTCATGTATTATTTGATTCCATCTTATTGGAGTATCTTAATAAGCTTGTTGTTGAGCCCATCGATAACATTCTTATTGCCTCTGCGTCTGAAGAGGATCATTATGAACCTTTGGCAGTAATGTTGGAAACTTTTGAGAACCATCTTTGTGTCATCACGAAGTATGTGTTCTGGATGTCAGAAGTAACCTCTTCTGGTTCACGTGCAGTTGCTGAAAGATGTCGCCGTGAATCCAAGTAGAGTTTCCCTTTGTTTCCTCTGGAATCATCTCTAGTCGTTCATGCATGTGCGGACTACCCATGGGATGACAAGTTGTTACCTGCATACCTTGAAGAAGTCATTTATGCACACCAAGCCACTGACCGATTCGATCAAGAATGAGAAGAAGTTGGAAAACTTCGTTATCTTCTTTGTTGTTTCCCAAGAAGGACTCAATTGTGTTGGTTGCATATTAATCATGTAGGTGCATTTGTCTTTTGACAAATTGCTAATGCATGATTCTTGCAATCTCGCTCATCTTTTCGAGCTTGACATTGTTGTCCACATCTTGAGAATCTGCAACCTTTCCTCGATGTTAACCATTGCACCTCTCCGTTCGGACGTTCTTAGTATGAACTTTCATCCCAACTAGCCAGAGCTGAATCTCAAGCAGCAACGATGGTTGGTGTTCCTCAAGGATTTTGACATAGGTCCTTTTGTAACTCCGGCAAGATTAATGTTGTGGTTGACACACTTAGTCGGAAGGTCTATCGCCGAAATTCCTGAAATCTTCAAGAACAATCACTCCCCATGAGGATTGTTGTGCGGCTTGTTCTAAAAGTTGCCCCTTGTGGAATTTATCTTTCCAAAGCCCGATGTCACCTCCTCACCTATAAAAGGCTTGTCATGAGCTTGATATGGGTATCTAGAACATCAAGAAGAAGTTCTCTCCTCCGATGATCTAGGAGATTCTGAATGTCTCCCGATTGATCCTCCTGATCCTTTTCTTATCCTTTGATAACATATCCATCATGAGAATTCCCTTTTCATGGTGATCCTCAACATTCCGTTGATCTGTCCTTCCATCCTTTTGCTTGTACTTGAAATCCTTTTCAACTCTCACATTGTGTGAATTTGTCAGTCATCTTAGGACCCTGGACTTTTAATCATGTGACAAACATCTTGTAAGCCAAATGGTTGAAATCTAAAAAGGGTTCTTCCTTTTGTTGTATCAAGATCTCGTTATCTATCCATCTTAGCCTTGTGCAAAGCTCATATTCTAATCGTTTCGCGTAACAGTTGTCTATCAACTTGAAAACTTCTTCCTTTCCATCTGTTACCTTGATGTGTTTCATGCTCGTTAGCTCAAGAGTTGTTTTGCACACTTCTCCCTTGAGTTGATCATGAGGTACCCGATCTTTTTGAAGATCCTCGTTCTAGAGTTATTTCCCTCTTCCCTTTGGTGCAGTTGAAGAACCGTCCGACGAGATATGAAGTGTTCAATCACCCATGAAGTTATGGATGAACCTCTTCAAGAAACAAGATCTTCGTGGGATCGACAAGATCATCCAAGACCGGTGTAGCCTTCCTCCCTGTATCTCTTTTCCTACCTTAGGAATCTCGGGGACGTGATTCTTGTAAGGGGGATAGATCTGTAACGTCCCCAATTTTGCTAATTGGTAAATAGGATTTGTTTGTGCATCATGAGCATCATTTGCATCTAATTAAAATGTGCACAAAATTTGAGTTTAAAAATTAAAAGAGAAAACACTTAAGTGGCTAAACCCCTTGTTATTCTAAATGTGTTAAAAAGATTTCAAAATTTTCAAAATCCAAAGTTGCCAATGAATTCCTTGTGAAATTCTGAGTCTCCTGGTATTTTTGTATAAATTTTTTTTGTTCACAAAAAAGGCCCTCAAATGATTTATTTTCCAAAGCAGGGGCCTGTTTCCAAAGACTTTGTGGTTTCCCAGAACTACAGGGGGGTTTTCGCAAAATTTCTTTTCTTTCTTCTTTCTTCTTCCTCGCGAGAAGGACGCCGACGCCGTGTTGCGCCGGATGCCGTCCGTGGCCGTGCCGCGCCACGATTCCCGCCGCCACTGAGGCCGCTCCTTCTACTTATCCCTCCGCCGCCACCGGGAAGAAGTTCGTTGCTCTTTCTCCTCTCTTATTCTCTCCATTTCTCGAAACCCTAGCCGCCAGAGAACCTCACGTTCCGCCGGCGATTGTCGCCGTTTCCGGCCACCCTGGCCCTCCACAAGAAGCTCTGGAGGTCCTCCGTCCTCCCCTCTTCCTCCTCGATGAGCTGTGCTTGCCTGAGAGCAAGAAATCAACGAAATCGGGCCGTCTCCTCCAAGTCCGGCCGCCGGCCTCCGCGGACCATCCCGGCCGTTCGCCGCCTCCCCGTGCTTCGCTGACCCTGCCACGAGCTCCGTGGTGAGCGCCTAGTCCTCCTGGACCCCTCCATTCTCCCCCTCCCTCTCTGGTTCCTCCTGGCCGCGTGCGCCGCCGTCGACCTCCGCTCCGGCGAGCTCACCGCCGCCTCCGGCGACCATCCGCTGGCGGCGCCGCCCGTTCCGGGTCGCCCGCACTCTGGCGCGTCTCCAGCGCGTTGTCGCGCTGCTCCTGGCGGCCTCCCTCGTCGAATTCGTGCTCGGCAGGGGAGCATTGCTCAATTGCTGACGTCAGCCGACGTCAGCGAAGCTTTTCTATTTTCCTGAAAAGTAATTAAATTGTTCTTATTCTTTTTCTGTAATTCATTTGATTATGACAAGTGGGTCCCCTTGTCAGAATTTTATTCATTTTCAAATAATCTTTTATGTAATTAATAAATTTATGACATGTGGGTCCAACTTTTATTTAAATTCATAAATGTTTTAAATGGAATTAACAAATGGTTTAAATTGAATTAAAATTTGTTTAATCTTTGGAATTCATAAGTAATTCATTTTAAATCAGAAAAATGTGATTTTTATATCAAAATTTGCAGAAAATTAAGATCTATTCAATTATGTCCAAATCATGCATATCTTAACAACTTTGAACCATGTCTATAATTGAACAACAAATTATACCCTTTCTTTTAAATATGGGATTTGTCGAATGGCACCTCTCGGGCATTCGCACTCCATTTAAAATGTCCTTCCATGTGTAGGATTTACATTTCAATACTTTAAATTGTCATGTCATGCATTGTGCGCATTGCATCGATGCCATGGTTGAATGGTGTTTCCCGTTTCTTTTCCGGTGTTTCGTTTTTCGCTTAGAATGTGAATCCGAAGTGGAGTTCGACAACACCGAAGGCTTGATGAATCATCGATGGTCAAGTTAAGAGGATTTCTATGAAGAGTTATTTTGGTTATCTCGATCAAGTGGAGCCGAAGATTTCCAATTGCTATATATCTTGTTATCGAAGAGCAAGGCAAGCATAACCTCTTATCTGCACATATACGATTTCAAAGTATTTGATCCTGGTATTATGCATGCGATTCAAATTTGGTTTTGAGTTGAAGTTTAAAGTGTCATAAGTGTTGCATCGCGAGAGTCTGCTATGCTTAGCCCTGCTTAGATCTTCACTTTGTTCCATCCGGTTGATGAACCAGAGCTGTGAAGGATGACGTGGAATGGTGAGGGATGCGTTTAATATGCTAAAGGCTTGGATGGGAGGCCACATAGGGATTGTGGTGGGTTGTTCCATTCTTGCCGACCTAGGAACTGAGTTCTCGTCTTCGGAACCAAGACTATTCGTGCATCCACACAGGGTATTCATTTCCCCCTCGACTCCAACTTGCCTAGCCTACTACGTGAAGCCACTAGTTCGAGTGTTCCATTTGCGTGTGCGGTAAAATGAGTTGAGGAAATTAGGGCTCGGGTCAGGAGAGTGTGACGCTCTGATCTTGACCCTGGCAACCCGCACTAGGGATCGCTGAGATGGCGGTCTGACCTACTGTTGTGGCTCATGGACATAGGCAAAGCTTGGGAAAGGTCGTGGCCAACCCTCCTGCCAGCACTCCCCGGAAGAGTGCTAAGAGTACTAGCGTATCGGTTGGTTGGCGTGTGTGGGTAGTTACACCCCCTGCAGGGTAAATGTTTTCGGAAAGCCGTGTCCACGGTTATGGACGACTTGGTACCTTATGTCTGATGATCATAGATAACAAGAATCTAATTATAAAACTTGCCAACTAAGGGAGGATCGCTTCCTCGGGTTGAGCGAGGGGGTGATTCTGGTGGGTGGTACAACTCATGATGATCTGGTGGAGACTAAAGATGTGGATGAAGCTTATGTTTCACTCTCTTATCCCTTTTAAAAAGTCTACTGATGCGAGATTCTCTTCTCCCTCAATTTGATATCAAAACTGGCTTTATGCAAAGGACATTCATGATACTCTCTAAACGAGCAGATATTTAGCAGGTTAAATAAGTCTTGTTGAGTACCTCCTGTACTCAGCCTTGCGCAATTATTTGGACATGTGTGTTTTTTTGGACATCGACATCGACGAGTAGGTTGGGGTTCCCAGACGGCAGCCTGGAATCTATGGACTGGGACGTCGCCGTTATGCTTTGGCCTCTTAGGCCTTTTGCTAGTTTTGCTATGTCTGATAGCATAATTTGCCTTCCATTGTATTGGTGATTGACAGGTCAGTGACCTTATTTTTCATGATATTTGCTTCTTCGCTCTGTTAAGAGCTTAATATATTGTTTCTTGTGTTGTAGGGTCTCTGTTGTGCTACCGATTTTCAACTGTTGGCTTCCGAGATCCTTGTTAGGCTTATCTCAGATTAAGGTCTCGAATTTGTCTAGCTTGGCTCTTGGGGTGCTACAATGCGCCACAAAAAAAATAAGCCATGCGCTACTGACTGAATAACAGTAATTTTCGAAAAAAAATCCTGATGTACAAATATAGTTATATATACAGGATTTATACATATACATTATAATCTGACACATTTCTATTCAACCAGTACATAAATTAGAACAGAAATATCACATTCATTTGAGCTCAAGATGTACATACATACATATAGTAATAAGAGTACTTAGTGCCGAATCTTACATAAGTCATGATACAAATGGTGCTCGAAATAGAAAAGTTCATCATTTCATTCATATAGTTATCAAATGGAGTACACATAAGCGAAATCAGCGGGAGAGCACGATCACATGTAGTCTAGCTAGTTCGTCGTCGGCGCCGGGAACGGTTTGTAGAGTTCCTTCGTCGTCCACGTCCTCGTGTCCTGCTGTGATGCTAGACGTTCTTCGATCTACAACTTAGTCAATTCTGGAGATGAATTGGTAAGTATCAGTTAATAAGATAAACAGAGTGAATAATTTATGTATATAAGTGCAATAAAGAAAATAAACACTTCATGCACATAGACAGTATCTAGCTAGCTAAGCGCAGTTTTGTAATACATCCTACCTCTAGGGTAGCGTAGGCAGCCCTCGGTAGCCATGACATCTTGGAGGATGATATGTGATAACTTCATCTGGGTGCGATGGAAGTCTTCTCTAAGCTCAGCATCTGAGATTTCCCCCGCATTTCCAATCCTTTTCCGGAGCCCTACTGGAAACCTCATTTTATCAGCTTTCTGGACATACCATTTAAGATGATGGATGACGTAGAACGCCTCTTTCACGCTGGTAGAGGCCTCCTTGATGCAAGCGAAGTCGGTGACATGCCTAAACTTGTGCTTCTTTTTCTTGTTGAAGAATTTACAGTTCTTTTGGAAGATGCCTCCATTATTAGCGTAGAGCTCGAGAGCCTCATCGAGAACACCCTTTATTCTGGTGTAGTCTTTCGTTATAACCAAACTCCCCGAGTCTAAATAAGTGCCAATGGACCACCTCGTGTTTACGGCGATGAGTACTGCGTGCTGGTCACTGCTTAACGTAATTCAAAGGGAATGTAGGAAATTAATGATAAGCAATGGAACGACTCTATGGGAAAACATAAGTTCCGACATTGACGAGCGGATGTGTACTTACTTGCAAAAGAAAGGCACAAGATGGCTGTCTTTGCTCATGTTATTCAACATGAAGCTTTCTAGGTACTCCCTCGCCCTGACCCGTGTCGATGATCCTTCACATAGCTGGCTGTCACACATATAGTATGGATCCACTACCGCGACGTACGGGTTTGACTCTCTCTTGTTCTTTATCGCCAGATTGAGCGCGTATAGACGTACCAAGTTATAGTCCAGCCGTCTACCGTGAAACAGCTTGAAGATGTTCTCGAAGGCTAAAAAGAATAAATACGCCGGGTCTTCATCGACGAAGTTCACGCCCTTTGGCACCTTGCACGTGAAGACGGGGTAATTTGGGTCCTTGTGTTTAAGAAGCATGGCCTCTAGCATGAAGATAGCATCATGCAAAGATTTTATGGATCCTTGTGCGACACAGAGCAGCTTCGAAGGCAGTATCGGTTTACCAGCTTCATGCATTCGGGTCAAGCCATCACGACGTCGTGGAACCATTCGTTCATCCTGGACAGTTTTAGGAGCTGGCTGGCTTGAAGAGGCACCTGGTTTGCTTATCTTCCTGGGCTTCTTCTTCTTCTCTGGGGATTGCACAACATGAATCGACTTATGCAGTGTGCCAGGGCTGAAAATGTTAGTCGGTTCAACTTAATCGCCGGCCTCCGGAGGCGTTTCTTGAGATAAACCATGAAAGTTTAGGCGTTGCGAGCATGAAGTGGGACGAATAGGCATACTACGAGGGCCGCAGAGTTCTTCTTCATCCAAAGCAGGCATGCCCAAACCATCAAAGGCGCCAGTGGTGAGGAAGGCTTTGTCGGCCCAGTGGGAACTGGGGTATCACTACTGCAGAATAGCCTACTAGTGACAGTCTCAAAAGTCTCATTAGTGACGGGCAACACGCCCGTCACTGGTAACTAGTCACTGATAATAGGTTACTAGTGACAGGCGGGTGCCCGTCACTAGTATATGTTTATTAGTGACGGCTCTTTATTTAGGCCTGTCACCGGTTAGTTTTCCTAAGTAGCATTACTACGATCATAGCAGTGATGGATCCTTTGTTAGTTTCCTAGTTTGGCCGTCACTGCGACATATTTTAGAAATAAAAAAATATTTTACAAATAAAAATATTGCATGTGCACATCGATAGCAAAATATGATCACAAATATTCATAGGCAAACAAAATATGATGATAAGTAATACAGAGTGGAACTAACATTGATGACATAGTATCCAAAACAATTTGCTGCCATTTAAGACACAACGAACGGCACAAGTATAAGTGTCCAGCACTTGTGAAACTTCAAAGTTTCTAACATGAGCTTCCCAGGACGCAAACCAGCAGGCGTTCAGCCAGCCAGGCAACACTTCAGTTCACATCACAGCTCGTGCACAGCACCACCCAACCATAGCTTTTTAACATTCATCTGCGAACATAGAAATCTTATTCAGTATCAGATCAAAGTCACAATCGTTTCCTAGTATTTACGCCAAAGGACTATATATACTTGGGAACATATATACAGAAGTGACACTAATAGAACAAAGGCTTGTGAATGTTTCGATTAAGTTGAGATTCTTAACTCTATCATAGTAGGCACAGACAAAAGCATTTACAACCTTAAAATGCAGCTACTCTTATAAAACATGCATGCATCACTAGTAGATCATGTATGCATGCATCAAAAGAATAATTAGGTACCTAATAGTTTCCTGTAACTAACACGGCTTAAAAAATAGACTATGGCAAATAAATGCATATTCCAGTAATGGAATCTCAAAGAACAGTTTCCAGCAATGAAATGGAGTCAATATCAACAAACAATACTTTCAACAACTCAAAATCCTTTTAAGGATAGTCTATCACACACAAGCGATTCCGATCATGCAGTAACTTAATTTTGCAATTAGACTAGTTCACAAGGGATCAGTGACTAGGCTAAGACTATTTTAGGTCCTAGTAGCCCCAGTATAATTTTCTCCATGTTCAACGAAGCGTAAAATAATTTAAGTTATTATTATGATGATGCGGCCAGTTTCAATTCAGTAATCAACTATCAGGAAACAAATCAGCATTAATGGCTCTTCAGGATCATTAGTAAAACTTCAACGTGATAGCCTGAGTTGGAAGTTAAAAGACCTCTCTCCTGGCTAGAAAAGCATAGTGCGTATCCTACAGGCTGACCATTCCTAAGCAAAAAAAGATTATGCATGTAGAAACTACAAACAAAAAAATATAAATCAGCAACTAAACTTGGATATTTTCACAGGGATAACTTCATAAGCTACTGAAATTACATACGAATTTTAGAGGATAAGTAGGCCGGCTGAACCTCTCTTCATATAGATGATTAAACATTTAGAGCTTGCTGTATAAAATTCAAAAGTATTTTACCAAATATTTATCATAACATGTATATGATCAGTATCTTTTATTGTCGCTGAGTTTATGGAACACATACATCATAGATTAAATTAATGGGGACATCTACATATTTCAAGGACGGAAGAGGATATGTTCATCTAACCTCTATAAATGAGAGACACCTCGAAAGCCATGATGTGCAAAACTATCATGATCAATATGAGACAAAGATTGACTAGAACCTTCTAATATTAACTCATACTTGGATTGGTAAAACAAAACCATCACGAATTAACAGGAACTAACTCACATTTTCATGTATTATTAATTTGAATGGCATTTATCATATTTCCCTGTCAATCTATTTCACGTCTTATATTAAATTGACAACTGACATCAACTAGCATACTGATATTTTAGTCCTGAACAAATAGTAATGCCCCATACCTCGTTTGGTGATCATGCATGCTTTATCAATTGGGTTGAAGCCGCCTTTGTACGTGAATCATGAAGCTCCAGCATGTCATCACCACCATACAAAAGCCCAGATTCCGAGGCTACCTCTTTGTTGAGGATTTTCGCGAAAATGTCCTCGATGTGTGTAAACACTTTATTCCTTTCAAATGGATTGGACTCCATATGAGTACCGAACAACTGAATGTCTACACCTTTGTTTAATGTCTTCTCTGACCTCACAAATTTGTCCATATGGTAGCATAAATAGTAGCCACATAACACAACAATCTACTATAGCACAAGAACTTCACTTGGCACAAAACTTTCTATGTCCACAATCAAGCCATTCATCTGTACTAAAATATATGGAAGCTGAAAGCTCAAGCCTGAACTCACCTACAAAGGCAGTACTATATGTAATATATTCCTAGAAGAACACATTAACATGACTTCTTAGTTTCAGAATATGAATTTGCTAACAAATCTTTATAACACCTAAGGATCCAATGTGAGAACTAGTTGAGTGAGAACAGAGTTACAAAAATCGTCATTGTTGATAACTAGTTGAGTAAGCATCAAATGTGATTCACTAGTCTAGGGAGAAAGAACTGAGTTATTTGGCCTTTGGGGGCATAGAACGTGTGTATGTGCACAAACAAATAAAAAAATAGGGAGTGAGGGTATCTTAGAACCAATAGTAAGAGAATGCACAAGACTTTCGATGCTACCAAAATCTTTCTTCGCTGACTCCGCTGCTTCCTATCAAATGAATATATTCTTCTATTAGTCAAACTATAAAGCTATTGCAAAATAAGCATATTCCATGCCATAGATGTATTTGGTAAACAGGGAGACTTCCAAAAAAAATGGAGCTTCAGTGCCTCTTCTCAACTCCCAAAAATACTCCGGTACATCAACAACATCTGCAGGTCAATAAAAGCAATATACAAGATACAGTCCCTGGTAAATCGAATTGAGGCGTAACAAGCAAGCCGAATGCACGCAGAAAGAAAACACCCAACTAGGAGGCAGCACCAAGGCGATAGAGATCTGGAAGTTACCTTGCTGGGCCATGGCCGACGAGGACGCGATGCAGACTTTCGTGGAGGGCCACGGCCGCGTTTGATGTCGCTGTCGTGCAGCGCTTCTCCAGCGGAAGGGACGCCGGCAAGGTGGGAAAGGAGCCAAAGCAGCTTCCTCGGAGTCGCCGGCGTCCTCCTGGTCGCTGGCCACTCTAGCTGTAGATAAGAGAGAGAGGGAGGTGAGAGCTCAGAGAAGGGAACGAGTGAGGAGACAGGCGTTGAGGTGGCCAACTTGGGGCTCCGCGTGGGCCGACATCGACGTCTCCGCTTCGGTTCCTCCATCAGTCCATCTACGACGACGGCGGGGGCGCGACCTGGATGGGACGCCGGCACCTGCTACCCAGGACATCGAGGAAAAAGGGTTTGTGCATGGCCTCCATTGCAGGATCTCAATCCCTCCACGCCGCCGGTTGCCTCCAGATCCTATTGGGGTGGGATGGGAGAGAACGTGGGGAGATAGAAAATGAAGAGAAAGGCGGGGGCGAGGGGATTTAGCCCGCGAGACTTTTTTCGGGGCAAGGGGATTTCGGTCGTGGGACTATTTTGGGTCGCGCGGGAGCTATTTCGTCGCCCGCCTAACATTTCATCGAGCCTATAACACATGTCTAACTAAAATAAAAACAAAACAAAATATTGTTACCTGTGACGGGCATTTAAACACACATGTCGCTAAATAATTTTACATTCATGTTGGCCTTTTCAATAAATATCAGTGACGGTCATTTTTATGAGTATGTCACTAATATTTTATACTAGTGACAGACTTATTCTTGCCTGTCACTAGTAATAGTTATCAGTGACGGTCATAGTTTTGCCCGTCACTAACCACCTGGCGGCTATAAGCCTTTCTGCAGTAGTGTATGGAGAGCCCACTCCCCCCAGGCCTCGCATGCGGGCTGGTCAGACGAAACGATTAAGGACCAAGCCTCGCCACCTGGCGTGACCCTCGAGGGGCAATCCCCCTCGAGGGCCTGAAGGGTAAGCGAGGGCCTCACGCGGACCCTCGCTTCAGGAGATCCTCCCGAGGCGCCAACGCGCCTGGAGGGAGGTCAACAGGAATCACACCACCGGCCTCCCCAGGCATGTGGGGAAACGTCGAGGCCAAGGAAGTCCGGCTGGACGCACATGAGCTCTGCCACGCCCACGTGGTGACGCAAGCACTCTCGTTGCCGTTTTGGTGATAAAGGAGTCAATAAAGTTGCGCCGCCTGCGGCAAGACTGCCACGGCCTTCCATTCTGGTGATAAAGCGGATGGACGGTGCAACCCTCCAAAGAGAACGTCATCGCGGGCTCCATCTCAGAGACAGCCTCCCCTACGGCAGTACTGCGCGGTCGGCCGCTTGTCGGCCACCGCGCCCACCTTTATCACTGATGGACCGCGTCCATGGACGAACGGGCCGCGGTGGACTCCTGCTCCACCATGCCTCTGCCATGTGGGAACCACCTTGAAGGCCAAGCAGAAGGAGAGCGCCGGAGGGGCCTATAAAAGCACCAAGACCTCCATCGTAGCAAGGGTCGGCCGATTACTTGCAACAACACTTGTAAACCCTAGCAATCCCAAGTAGGATAGCCTCTGACTGGAGGAGGAAGAAGATTATCGCTTCCCTCCCAGGCAAGAACTGCCTCAAGGGGGCCCTCGGCAAGCTCTGCTGTACTGTAATCACCATAATCCAATACAGACAAGCAGGAGTAGCGGTCTTACCTCCTCACGAGGGTCGTGAACCTGGGTACGGGCCGATGTCTATCTCTGTCGTGGGTGTTTCGTCTTCAGTTCCGGCGAGCAACGTCGCCATGTCCCTCGAGGGTCTTGACCTCCGCGTTCAATCCCCTTCACGAACTACACTTCAGGAAGTGACTACCCCCGATTCTAGGGAATCATAACCCGACAGGCATCGACGTCCTCATCATTCATATCATCATCATGATGATCCTCGTTGATGTCTTCAAGTTGAGGTGCAGCGTCTTTGCCTTTGTCTTGTTTTTGCGGTGCAGACGCTCCTAAGAGTATTTGGAGCCGGCTTGTGGTGGCGACAACCGCCGGCGCTTCCTTCCGGGTCTTGGCAACGGGTGCTTGGGGCGCCGGCTCGTTCACAACGGGTATATGTGGCAACAGGACTGATGTGTTGAAACTGAGGCAATACCTCATCCAACTTGATTCTCAGCAAAGCCGGGTTCATGCGTTGGTTGTGCATTAGGGTACCCTTTGGTTGTATGATCGTGCCCTTAGAAACATCCACCAACTCGCCGCCGGCCCCTACCGTATGCAGAAGTGTGCAAATTGTGTCCTGAGAGTGAACACATATGCATGTTGGTGGGCATCATGAGATGGCAGTCATGGAAGGCATAGTTAATTATACAAGATGTCGTGGACTAACTAGTTAGTTACCTTGTCGATTGCGTTGAGCTCCTCTAATGTTGATACAATGGCGCCGGCGACGGGCGTCTCATTGTCTGGCGCCGGAGTTTGCATGGGGGGCTCCTGTGCCTCGGTAGGGGGCGCCGCCTGTGGCATAGTATGAAGCGGCGGCTCGAAAGCGGTGTTGGCCGGCGGGGTCACCAGCTGGTCCGGAGGGGTCGCCATATGGCTGGAGTTGCTGGCGGCGTAGCTGGGCACGTGTATCGGCCCCTGTCGACCTCCCGCATTCCAAGCAACTAACCCCTCCATCAACCTAGAGGGGAGGAGCTCATCGAGCCTATCCTTCACCATCTTGTTCACCGTGGTGGAGTCCACTTTCTTGTTCTCCAATGTCTCCACCTTCTTCCTTAGCTCCACAACCTCCGTGGCATCCTTTTTCGGCTTCCTCCTCTGCCTTCTTGACTGGCCGCCATCTGTGATGTAGTACTGGAGGAACTTCATGCTCGTACCAAAGCCGGTGACACGGCCAGCTGACGTGGGCGGCAAGTTCTTGTCCCTCTTCTTCCAAACGTTCATCGCCCTATTGAAAGTATTGTCCCACGGTTCTGTTGAATCCTGGGACGATGGGCCTGCCTCAGTGTCAGCCTTCAACTCGTCAGCCTGTAGACAAAGCAAATTAAGGTGAACTCATGCATATGTAGACAAATTAGCCTACAGGGTAAATTAAATTCCTTACCAGCATGTTCTCAAATTTCTTCACATCGTCATCATCTGTAACGAATTCCCCCGTCTCTTTGTTCAGATAGTAGCGGGACTGGACAAAGTTCCGGACCTGCTCGTCCGTGATTTGGTGCCACGGGTTCGTTTTTCCCAGACGAAGAACCTCGGCACCTCCTTGTCCCAAATGGATTGTTTTCCTCGGTAGCCACCGCTTCCCAAATGGTGGTTACCTAGGTTCATATCCCGCATTTTCTTCCCCCACTCCGTCCATTTTAGGGACACCTCTTCTTTCAAGGACAACTTGAATGCGTCGAAGTCCTCCTTGTTTAGTGTCGGTTCTTTGCTTTTTATTTCCTCCCACCTTTCACCCTTATCAATCTTTCTCCTCACCCTGAATTTCCAACTGCTCAAGGCGGTGCTCATCTTCGTGATGGCTAACCTCTCCACCTTTTTGTTGAGCGGCTGCGGGAACGTGTATCGTTGGTGAAGCTTCTGGATGAGGATGTTGAACAAAGCCTCATTATGCGTGTGCCTGAGATCCCTCGTGTTGATCGACACGCTTTCCCGGAGTATGCACCCTAGTTGCATGGCGTATCCTTTGGCAAGTCTCTCGGGCTGCAGTGGGAGGCCATTAGGCGAGACCTCAGTGAAGGAGTCTGTGACGTTGCCAAGTGCTTGCGGTGTCCGATCCCTCCTTGGCTTCTTTTTCTTTAGGACGGGCGGGTTCGTCCCATCCTCCATGTGGTCCTCGCCGGCATCGGTTGTGGTATCGGCGTCACCATGGCCGCCACTAGCATCTCCATCGGTAGTGGTGGTGGTATGCTCCTGGCCTTCAGCACCAACACTTTCTTCCGCGGCATCCTCAAACTCCTGTGACATCTCCCAGAAGGTCTTGTGGGCCTCTAGAGGAGCTTCATCCACGCTCATGTGCTAAGAAGTGTCGGGCTCCATTGTTGCACTACAAGAATTAGTACAACAAATATAAGTAAAAAATAGACTTAATTAATTACTAAGGTACCCCGGGTTGACATGCATTACCCCCATATGTACTTTTTTAGCAAAGTTGTAGCGTACATGCACTTTAAATAAGGCAGATACATGTGTATAGTGCAAATCCCTGGATCGATTCATTTGCACACACAGTTTACGATGTAATATCACAACAAAGCGTCAAATTTCTCACATCGATGATCTGGAATTACAAAATATTTGATACAAGTTGCATAGCATAAAGCTAGCATTTAATAAGTACACAACGGAAATACAATAGCAGTGAGTCTCTATCACTTTCATGCTGCCACAGGCGAAAACATGTTGGTTGTAGACTCGAAACCTAAAATCGAAACCTCACTCGTCATCTGAACAATCTGCAATAAGAAAATATTGCAACAACGTGGGTCAGATTCCATTAAAAATGGAGTCTGTCAAGTGACACTATGGTGGACACTTAATGGACTAACTCTAAAGCCTATATGCATATTTGGCTGGTGGAGTTCAAGGCTATTTTGCATAAAGCCAATTTTTCCTATCTTTTTGGAAACACTTTCTTCAAATCAAGACAAGTATGGCATGAAAACCATAAATCTCATCTTCCCTTGTTCACCCATCAAGTTTTACTTCTGAAGTTGGAATGGTGGAGTCCTCCGTTGACGTCCGTGATCAGCTGCTCAAATTGTCCGTACCGGGGACACGGCTAAGTACTTAGTTTTACACTCTGTAGAGGTTGTGCACTTTCACCTTTAGACTCAATTTGTCCGAGAAATCCTATACACGCGGAGTGTATTATGGAAAGGAGAGAATTGAGACAAGAACTTTCAGAAGAAGAATGCAACCATACTAGCAAGACCCGTTCCAACTATCATCTCTACATCTGCTTGTCAAGCTGACAGGTTGCACTCCCACAACTTAATCATTCTAGACAGAGCCCATTGTCAAAAGGTTGCACAAGAAGCTTCTAAACTTGGAGTTCTTTAGATTCCTCTGTTCCCTGGGTGGCCATCCACAAGTGCACTCTAAGGTTGACAACCCCCATTCTCATGGCCCCAAGCATAGTAAAAACTACCTTAGGCGAAGACAACCACAAGCACAGTCCTGAGTAGCCACTCAACATAAACCATTCAACCAATCCACCCAGGTGTTTCATTAACTTAGTGGATGTGTACTCCCAGGTTGACAACCACCATGCTCACGGCCCTAAGTAGAACATAAATTCATCCTAGGCGACGACAACCATGAGCACAGCCCTGAGTAGTCACTTAACATTTTGTAAAACTTTTCATCAATTGCATAGCATCAATATTTTTGCTAAGTATGATATAGGAACCTAGACACAGGAGTAAGAGAATTTTACACAGTTTTAGCATAACAATACTATCCTACTCATGCATATAAAAATACTAAGTAATGCATATAGAAAATAATAGGAAGTTTATGAGATGTGCCACTTGCCTTTGGATGTTGTCGTTGTTAACAAACTCTTTTCAACAACGAACGTTTGCTCTCCGTTTAATCTAAACAATAATAGCAAACAACAATACAACAATCAACAAACAACAATCATCAAACATACATGCTCATCTGAAATGAACAAACAAGTTTTGTAAAACTTCTAAGGAAAACATGTCATGCCATGAACATCTTTTAAGTTAATGCAAGCGAAATGTATGTCAAAATGACTAATGACTAATGTCAATAGTTGAATAAAATATTTTGTTTTATATCATCTTGAATAAGTCCTCTAATGGCTTTGTCTTGATGTGTAGAAATATGTAGAGAAGATACTAAGTCATTTCTTCAAGATGATAATATCATGATCAAAATTTGTTTAAGTCAAAAAGACAAGATTAGGAAAGAGGGAAAGGATAGAAGGAAAGATGTAGTTAGTCTTCCAGGCTTCATCTCCAGACTTGTAACTTTCTTCTGGATGATGTCTTGATTGAGCTCTTGGTAGTCTTGATGAATCTTCAGACTTGATGATTGTCGTATCACCTAGTCTGGTCTTGGATTTAACTTTGTCTTCATGAAGTCTCAGAGAAAATAAAGAGAGAGAGAGAGCAAGACTTGGAAATATTTGCTGGTTGATCTTCATGAACTTCTTCTTGATTTTCTTCTAAGTGTTTCTACTCCTTGAAGATCCTTCTGAAGTCTTGTTTTGGCTAACTCCTTCATTGGCCTTCTAGCTCCATGATGAAAATCCTAAGTGTCTAGTACGTAGCACTTTACCAAAATACTAAGTTTGAAAATAATCTTAATTTAGAGACCAATGGGGGAGGAGTTTTCTTATGAAAAACATAACTACAAAATAAAATATGCTATGCATGAAATGCAATTTTAAACCACAAGAAACATAATACTAATTTTTTGTCATATTTAAAGTATTCATAAAGTTATAATTGCAATTTTAGTTAATTTCTATTTTTGAAAATATAATAAAGAAATAATTATGAGATTAAAGTTTTCTCTGATTAAATTTTTATAATGTAATTTTATAAATAGTGTTAATAGACAGGGGCATTTAACTAAATTTATGGCAATTTGATTTAATCTAAAATAATATTTCTATGAATAGTTATGTTGAAAATACTCAAACTATTCAATTTAAATATATAACTATGAATTCATCCAAATATCACTCAAAATATTTTATATTAGTGGCATCAATTTACAAATATTCCAAAGTTCCTAAACCAATTTTATTTGCAATTTTTGGAATTATTGATTTAAAGTGATGCCAAAAATAGTCAAATTCACCATTTGAAATTTGAATATTTTAAACTAAGTCAAATTTGAATTTTGGCAGATCCAAAATATTCTACATGTCAAGGGCTTTCCAATTATGTCAAGGGCTTTCCAATTATGTAAAAAGTTATGACAGATCTAAGTGACAGGTGCTTTTCTGCAAAACTACCATTTAAACAATTAAAAGAAAACAAAATCCACGTCAGCGCTGACTGTGCGCTGACGCGGATCCGACGTGGCAAGTGAGTAGATCTGGTCCGTTGGATCCAGATCCGAAGGATCTGAACGGATCGTACTGATTCGATTAAACGATCTAATCCTACGCGTACAAAATAGATCGGACGGCCAGGAGAATAGGAGCTCACCGGGCGGCGCGGATGGTCGCCGGAGACGAAGGAGACGGCGGCGCTGGGCTCGGGCGCGGACGGGGATGGTGCTCCGACAGTTCCTCGGACGCGCGGATGATGCCCTCGGGTGCGGCGCGTCGCGGCGATCTCGATGGGTTCGGTGGCGGCTTCGCGGGCGTCTCGCAGGGGCGTGGGGCGTGGCCGAAGTGCTTCGACGCCGGCGAGCTTCGGTCGAGCACGAGGTGCTCCGTTCGGCTGCGAAAAGAATCGAGGGAGGGTGTCAGAGGATGCGCACGGACGCAAGGAGAAGTATGGAGGAGGTCTCGGACTCGGGGGAGGCTCACCTCGCCGGGGAACAAAGAAAAACGACGGCGGGTACCGAGGAGCTCCGGCGAGCTTTTCCGGCAGCCTGGGGGCGTGCTCGGCTAGGGTTTTTGAGGGAAAAGGGAGAGGAAGTCGTGGGGATTAAATAGTGGCAGAGGAGAGAAACACTCGCGTTGATCACGGCGCGGATTTGAACTCCGTCGATCTCGGGCTGAATTTGCGCCGGAGGAGGAAGACGATGACGTCATCGCTGACGTCAGCAGGTAACTTCCTTTTTTTGTTTTATTTATTTAATTCATATCTTTTGATTTAATTGTCCAAATGAGGTCAAACCAATTTCTAAAAATTTGTAAAATTATTATCTTTGTGTTAAACCAGTTGTAGGAATGTTTTGAACATTTTTGAAAAATAATATATTGAAATATTGCTTAAATACAAATTTGACACTTTATGTAAAATTTAAAACTAGGGTTTAATAAATTTTATTTTTGGCTTAAAATAAATTCTATGAAATTTCCATATTCAAAATGTTTGAATTTAAGTTATTTAAACTCATATTCCAATATTAAATAAATATTAGCTTTAATAGATTATTAAATACCACATTACAACTATTTGAAATGGAAAGAGAAAATGTAATGTAATCATTTTTAATTCAAATTATTTGTGCACCATTATATTTTATATTAAGATATATCATTTGAAAATTTTATAAACAACTTTGGAAAAGATTTTAAGTTTAATTCTTTTTTAAATAGAGTATATATTCATGACAGTCATTTTATGTTTTGAAAATAATTGGAATTCATTTTAAGCTAATGAAATGTTTATTTGGATAATCCATTTATTAAAAAAAATATATGAAGTTATTAAAGTTATAAACTATTTGACAGATAGATCATGTTTTAGATAGTTTAAAAGAACACTTATAAATATTATTTTAATTTATGAATATGATTTGAAGGTTTGTAAAACATTTGTCAAATTAGATATTGAGGTTTTAATAGTTGCAATGGATAATAAATTGTTTACTTGAAACAACTTTGGAAAATGAGGTTAAACTAAAGTATTTGAAATATTAAACCTTTTTATCATGTTTAAAGTCTTTTGTAGTTGATTTTCTTATGTATTTTAATATTTTCTTTTAATCAAAACAAAAGTTTTAAATTCTAGTGATTTTCAATATTATAATATGTTGGGATGTTACAGACTACCACCCTTAAAAGGAATCTCGTCCTCGAGATTCGAAGAAGCTAGAAAGACAAAGCAAATGCTTGAAATGATTCTGATAGCTCGAGATGTTTTGAGAAATAAATTTTCTGACATGAAAACTTGAAAACTTGGCAGCGAATGATTTTTCTGATTAGGAGGATAGAGAGATAGTTTGAGATCTCGGGGTTTAAGCGACTGGGTTTGAATTATCTAGGTGCTACCACCCTTAAAAGAAAATTTTGTGGTCAGTCTAGAAACTTTGTTTAATACCTTTTATTTCTCCGTTTTAGAGCGTACAAGTATTTGAAATACAATGACAGGTGGTAGCTACGAGAAGTTTGAGCACTCGCGTTTTCCACTCGCTCCTTGAAGAGATTTAATCCTCTTCCACTCTGGGCAGCCACTGGCATAGTGTCCCTTATCCTTGCACCTATAGCATGTTAAGTGGCTAAGATCCTTCTTGGATTCACTCTTTTGTCTTTGTTCCTCCAGGATCTTCATGAGAGACTGTTGCATTCCTTCCTTGGCTTGCTGGTTAGCTTGTTCACCAAGGGATAATATGGGCATTGGATTCGAACATGGGTCGTTCCTTCACACAGGAAGCAAATAATCCTTTTGGAGCGGCGTCCATTAATTGGACGTCTGATGTGACCATGGGGCCACTCATCAGAGCAATCTTCGGACGTATGTCCTATCTCTCCACAAGTTTTGCATGCCTTTAGTTTGGTCATAGGGTCCTCTTCAACATCCCTATGGTTTTGATCAATCTTAGGCGAGTGGTCATTGATCACCTTCTGACTCTGGTCCCTTAACAGTATTCGCGTAGTTGGGTAAAATTTACTGTTGTTGATATTGTAGTGAGACATCTGCTGGTTTTTAGAGAATAAATGAGTTAATTTATATGTACTATGGAGAATTCAATAATTTTAGAACAAGGCAACCAATTCCTAACAAATCTATCAACATGATTAAAACACATGCAAACACATAAATTTCACACTTATTTTGAGAACTCGAACTAATCATTTATCGAACGAAAACACATCAATGTCATGGAATTACAAAAACGATAGTACTGCCATACCACAATTTGATAGGTCAATACATCGAATCGATTCGATAAGCTAAATGAGATGAATGGTGGTCCCTCTAACTTGGTTTGTATTGCTCCACTTATTCCTCCTCAAACTTACGCTTGCGTTTTATTGCGTGGTTATTTGCCACAGGCGTGACTTCTCCCTCAGTCGACTCTTCAAACAGCACCTCTTCGGGGTCTTCTTCCTCCTGTCCTTCCTCCTTCGTAGCTGCAGGTACAGTCACGTCTCTAGTGCCCTGGTCACCTCCTTCTTCAGCTACTGGCGGTGGTGGAGGTGGAATGAGTTGCGCCTCAAGCGTGGCAATCTGCTCATCTTTGCCAAGGTTCTGCAAATGTAGGTCATGGATGAGTTCCTCCAAATGACCAACACAGAAGCCTGGAGTTCTTGGGTTTTTACGTGTATGACGGCTTGTGCATGATCCGCGACGTCATAAGCCTGTTGAACCTTCCTGGTCAGACAGTTGATGAGAAAATCCAAGTCTTCAAACATCTTGTTAACGATGGGCAGGTCCAGGCGATTTCCCGTGTGAGCCATCGAGAGACCGTGTGCATCCCTCTTCCCAAAGGCACGGAAGGGTGATCCTGGTGCTAGCTTGTTGCAATACTTGTAACACAAACGAGCCATTAAGTCCACCATAGCTATGTTCACTCCCTCAATCCACTCTGGGTAGTAGGTGGCATAGTCCACGGGCTCGAAGTCTGGCATCGTGGGATCTGGGGTCATAATTGTGCGGATTTTCCAACGCGTCACATTAGGTATGTCGGTCTCCTCTTTCCTTCCTCGGAAATAGGGTGGTGGTAGCTTCAATATACTTGTCAACCTAGACAGCTGCCTCCCAAAGATGAAATCCGACAAAACTCCAGCATACGCGGTCTTGGTGTACTCTCCCATCTAAAATTTTGAAAAGGAAAGAGAATTAGAATTAAAAAAAGAATAGGAAAGGTGCAAGACAAAATAATTAATGTAAAACAATAGAAAGGCAATTTCAAAATTTACTCAAGTTTTGGAAACCTAGTTTATTTAACTATTTAACTTTTGGGGTCTCCGTCCAATCCTAGGGGTTTCGAACCTACATGCAACACAGTGCTCTGATACCATCTGTAGCGTACCTGCACTTTAAATAAGGCAGATACCTGTGTATAGTGCAAATCCCTGGATCGATTCATTTGCACACACAGTTTACGATGTAATATCACAACAAAGCGTCAAATTTCTCACATCGATGATCTAGAACAACAAAATATTTGATACAAGTTGCATAGCATAGAGCTAGCATTGAATAAGTACACAACGGAAATACAATAGCAGTGAGTCTCTATCACTTTCATGCTGCCACAGGCGAAAACATGTTGGTTGTAGACTTGAAACCTAAAATCGAAACCTCACTCGTCATCTGAACAATCTGCAATAAGAAAATATTGCAACAACGTGGGTCAGATTCCATTAAAAATGGAGTCTGGCAAGTGACACTATGGTGGACACTTAATGGACTAACTCTAAAGCCTATATGCATATTTGGCTGGTGGAGTTCAAGGCTATTTTGCATAAACCCAATTTTTCCTATCTTTTGGAAACACTTTCTTCAAATCAAGACAAGTATGGCATGAAAACCATAAATCTCATATTCCCTTGTTCACCCATCAAGTTTTACTTCTGAAGTTGGAATGGTGGAATCCTCCGTTGACGTCCGTGATCAGCTGCTCAAATTGTCCGTACCGGGGACACGGCTAAGTACTTAGTTTTACACTCTGCAGAGGTTGTGCACTTTCACCTTTAGACTCAATTTGTCCGAGAAATCCTATACACGCGGAGTGTATTATGGAAAGGAGAGAATTGAGACAAGAACTTTCAGAAGAAGAATGCAACCATACTAGCAAGACCCGTTCCACCTATCATCTCTACATCTGCTTGTCAAGCTGACAGGTTGCACTCCCACAACTTAATCATTCTAGACAGAGCCCATCGTCAAAAGGTTGCACGGGAAGCTTCTAAACTTGGAGTTCTTCAGATTCCTCTGTTCCCTGGGTGGCCATCCACAAGTGCACTCTCAGGTTAACAACCCCCATGCTCATGGCCCCAAGCATAGTAGAAACTACCTTAGGCGAAGACAAACACAAGCACAGTCCTGAGTAGCCACTCAACATTAACCATTCAACCAATCCACCCAGGTGTTTCATTAACTTAGTGGATGTGTACTCCCAGGTTGACAACCACCATGCTCACGACCCTAAGTAGAACAGAAATTCATCCTAGGCGACGACAACCATGAGCACAGCCCTGAGTAGTCACGTAACATTTTGTAAAACTTTTCATCAATTGCATAGCATCAATATTTTTGCTAAGTATGATATAGGAACCTAGACACAGGAGTAAGGGAATTCTACACAGTTTTAGCATAACAATACTATCCTACTCATGCATATAAAAATACTAAGTAATGCATATAGAAAATAATAGGAAGTTTATGAGATGTGCCACTTGCCTTTGGATGTTGTCGTTGTTCACAAACTCTTTTCAACAACGAACGTTTGCTCTCCGTTTAATCTAAACAATAATAGCAAACAACAATACAACAATCAACAAACAACAATCATCAAACATACATGCTCATCTCAAATGAACAAACAAGTTTTGTAAAACTTCTATGGAAAACATGTCATGCCATGAACATCTTTTAAGTTAATGCAAGCGAAATGTATGTCAAAATGACTAATGACTAATGTCAATAGTTGAATAAAATATTTGTTTTATATCATCTTGAATAAGTCCTCTAATGGCTTTGTCTTGATGTGTAGAAATATTTAGAGAAGATACTAAGTCATTTCTTCAAGATGATAATATCATGATCAAAATTTGTTTAAGTCAAAAAGACAAGATTAGGAAAGAGGGAAAGGATAGAAGGAAAGATGTAGTTAGTCTTCCAGGCTTCATCTCCAGACTTGTAACTTTCTTCTGGATGATGTCTTGATTGAGCTCTTGGTAGTCTTGATGAATCTGCAGACTTGATGACTCTCGTATCACCTAGGCTGGTCTTGGATTTAACTTTGTCTTCATGAAGTCTCAGAGAAAATAAAGAGAGAGAGAGCAAGACTTGGAAATATTTGCTGGTTGATCTTCATGAACTTCTTCTTGATTTTCTTCTAAGTGTTTCTACTCCTTGAAGATCCTTCTGAAGTCTTGTTTTGGCTAAGTCCTTCATTGGCCTTCTAGCTCCATGATGAAAATCCTAAGTGTCTAGTACGTAGGACTTTACCAAAATACTAAGTTTGAAAATAATCTTAATTTAGAGAAAAATGGGGGAGGAGTTTTCTTATGAAAAACATAACTACAAAATAAAATATGCTATGCATGAAATGCAATTTTAAACCACAAGAAACATAATACTAATTTTTTGTCATATTTATAAAGTATGCATAAAGTTATAATTGCAATTTTAGTTAATTTCTATTTTTGGAAAATATAATAAAGAAATAATTATGAAATTAAAGTTTTCTATGATTAAATTTTTATAATATAATTTATAAATAGTGTTAATAGACAGGGGCATTTAACTAAATTTATGGCAATTTGATTTAATCAAAAATAATATTTCTATTAATAGTTATGTTGAAAATACTCAAACTATTCAATTTAAATATATAACTATGAATTCATCCAAATATCACTCAAAATATTTTATAGTAGTGGCATCAATTTACAAATATTCCAAAGTTCCTAAACCAATTTTATTTGCAATTTTTGGAATTATTGATTTAAAGTGATGCCAAAAATACTCAAATTCACCATTTGAAATTTGAATATTTTAAACTAAGTCAAATTTGAATTTTGGAAGATCCAAAATATTCTACATGTCAAGGGCTTTCCAATTATGTAAAAATATTGGAATTTGGATAAGTGGTTAAAAAGTTATGACAGATCTAAGTGACAGGGGCTTTTCTGCAAAACTACCATTTAAACAATTAAAAGAAAACAAAATCCACGTCAGCGCTGACTGTACGCTGACTGTGCGCTGACGCGGATCCGACGTGGCAAGTGAGTAGTTCTGATCCGTTGGATCCAGATCCGACGGATCTGAACGGATCGTACCGATTCGATTAAACAATCTAATCCTACGCGTACAAAATAGATCGGACGGCCAGGAGAATAGGAGCTCACCGGGCGGCGCGGATGGTCGCCGGAGACGAAGGAGACGGCGGCGCTGGGCTCGGGCGCGGACGGGGATGGTGCTCCGGCAGTTCCTCGGACGCGCGGATGATGCCCTCGGGTGCGGCGCGTCGCGGCGATCTCGATGGGTTCGCTGGCGGCTTCGCGGGCGTCTCGCAGGGGTGTGGCCGAAGTGCTTCGGCGCCGGCGAGCTTCGGTCGAGCACGAGGTGCTCCGTTCGGCTGCGAAAAGAATCGAGGGAGGGTGTCAGAGGATGCGTAAAATCGAGGAGGAAGACGATGACGTCATCGCTGACGTCAGCAGGTAACTTCCTTTTTTTTGTTTTATTTATTTAATTCATATCTTTTGATTTAATTGTCCAAATGAGGTCAAACAAATTTCTAAAAATTTGTAAAATTATTATCTTTGTGTTAAACCAGTTGTAGGAATGTTTTGAACATTTTTGAAAAAGAATATATTGAAATATTGCTTAAATACAAATTTGACACTTTATGTAAAATTTAAAACTAGGGTTTAATAAATTTTACTTTTGGCTTAAAATAAATTCTATGAAATATCCATATTCAAAATGTTTGAATTTAAGTTATTTAAACACATATTCCAATATTAAATAAATATTAGCTTTAATAGATTATTAAATATCACATTACAACTATTTGAAATGGAAAGAGAAAATGTAATGTAATAAATTTTAATTCAAATTATTTGTGCACCATTATATTTTATATTAAGATATATCATTTGAAAATTTTATAAACAACTTTGGAAAAGATTTTAAGTTTAATTCTTTTCTTAAATAGAGTATATATTCATGACAGTAATTTTATGTTTTGAAAATAATTGGAATTCATTTTAAGCTAATGAAATGTTTATTTGGATAACCCATTTATTAAAAAAAATATATGAAGTTATTAAAGTTATAAACTATTTGACAGATAGATCATGTTTTAGATAGTTTAAAAGAACACTTATAAATAGTATTTTAATTTATGAATATGATTTAAAGGTTTGTAAAACATTTGTCAAATTAGATATTGAGGTTTTAATAGTTGCAATGGATAATAAATTGTTTACTTGAAACAACTTTGGAAAATAAGGTTAAACTAAAATATTTGAAATATTAAACCTTTTTATAATGTTTAAAGTCTTTTGTAGTTGATTTTCTTATGTATTTTAATATTTTCTTTTAATCAAAACAAAAGTTTTAAATTCTAGTGATTTTCAATATTATAATATGTTGGTATGTTACAAAAGTCATGCTCAAATTCACGAAAAATTTCGGCATAACCTTTGCTAAAAAATATCTGGGGAAACAGTAAAAACTTATTGCGACCTTTTATGTGTTAAGCCTTCCACTATAGCCCAATGGTTCCATGTACATACAAACTTGGGGCAGCATGGTTCGAAACCTGTTGTCCCACCTTTTTAGTTTTATTTTTTTGGTTAAACTTAAAAAAAAGAACATAAACAAATTTGTTGCCATATATATTAATACCCCAAAAAAGTATATATCATGCAAATTTAAATATTCATGACATTCACATGCATATATATTCACAGACACACCAAAAAAGTGTTCTTCGTCCCGGGAGGTTCCGAGAGAACTAGCTTCTCTTCTTTCCCTTCTTCGTGGTTGAATACTTTAGGCCAGGCACCTTTATATGTAGCGCCCCAACTCTTATTAAAGTTGGAACACCAGTGTTATGTGCTACTCCCTGGATCACCGCCAGCACCACAGTACAAAATATAGGATATCATTGCATAAGTATTAAATTGCTACAACGAGATCCAAATTTTTTAGCCAAGTATAGCTTTATTACAAGTTGCATAGCCATGAAGGCTAGCTAAAATTTAGAGTTCACAACGAAAGCGAATAACAATGAGCCTCATCTTCAATCATGCGCCACAGGCAGACATGTTGGGTGTAGACTCGAGTCCAAATCCTATTCTTCATCAGAATTACCTGCACATTTGAATATGCAGCCCCCGAAGGAGGTCAATACAATGATGTATTCGCAAGTGACTATGGTAGATATAAAATGACAAGTCTAAAACGAAAGCAAGTTTTCTCCTATCTTTTTGTAAAACATTTTTATTTCTCAAGCCTTGGCACCAAGGGATAAAGCCCAAGTGCACCAACAATTCTTTTCTTAAGTCAAATTTTCTTTATGAAAACAATGTTGAGATCTTCCGCCCATCCTTGTCCAGTTGCTCGAAGTAGTCCATTTCCGGGGACACGTCTAAGTACTCAGATTTGTCGACTCTGCAGAGGTTGTGTACTTTCACCTTTAGACTCAATTAGCCCGAGAATCCTATACACGCGGAGTGTATTAAGGAAAGGAGAGAATTGAGACAAGAACTTTCAGAAGAAGAATGCAACCATACTAGCAAGACCCGTTCCACCTATCATCTCTACATCTGCTTGTCAAGCTGACAGGTTGCACCCTCACAACTTAATTATTCTAGACAGAGCCCATTGTCAAAAGGCTGCACGGGAAGCTTCTAAACTTGGAGGGACTTGGTAATCTCTTCGTTCCTGGGTGGCCGTCCACAAGTGTACTTCTGGGTAACAACCACCATGCTCATGGCCCTAAGTAGAATAGACATTCATCCTAGGCGATGACAACCACAAGCATAGTCCCAAAAGCCATTCAACATAAACCATAACAACCAATTCCACCCAGAAGTGTATTTTAGATTTTAACACTTAGAAACATTTCTATAACATGGCAAACAATTTTATAGCATAGCTAAGCAACTACTAAAACTTTTCATGGCTGCTTAGGAAAAGGGTGGCTACACACTACTAGGATATTTGTAAAATATAAACTAACTTAGCATTATAAATCAAAAATCCCTATCATGCACACTACTCAAAAACATACTACATATGCATATAGAAAACATTCGGTATAATATGAATGTCACTTGCCTTGGTAACAGGAGGAGCAAGCACAACAAGAATAACAATCACAAGAAAATCCTTCCTCTTCTTCACAATCTAGCACAAGCAATAAATAAAATAAATACCATCACAATATCATCACAACACCAAACATAAATATGTATGCATGAATGATATGCTATGAAAATAGAACACTCTTATTAATAAGTTTTATCCTCTGTTATTAAATATATGTAATATAATTTCTAGGAATTTCTTATTTTATTTATCAATTAAATAATTGAAAACAATATAGCAAAAATTGATTTCTATAATTACAACTTTTATTATTTTATGAAAATTTTCCATTAAGACATTTATTAATATTGCTGGACAGAGTGAATTAATACAACCCTAAAACAATTAAATTTATTTCCAAATCATTTTTTATTATTTAAGTTATTATTTTAATAGCCGAAATACTCCTCTGAGAAATACACAATTTATAATTTGTCAAAAGGAAAAACAAATGATGTAGAAATAAACTACACTAGCAGGGCTATCCGTGGATATAAAATTTATCGAATTTGGATTTACAAAACATAAGTTAAGAATTTTCCAAGTTTTGCATATTTTTTGTTTTATTTATAAAATTCCTGCGAAAAAGAAATAAAAGGGGCTACGTGGCACGATCTCATTGGACGGTACCGCTTCGACGCGGATCGGCTGCGAGAGCCGTCCGATCTAATTTAAAATGGACACGCGAGATCTGATCGATATAACGGTCCATGATCCGTTGACCAAAAACGGGTGGCGCAGTCGCCGGAGTTCGCCCGACCGCGGCGGCGCCACGGCCGGCGTTGCTCGTTCTCGCGTCCTAGGGGGCTACGGGATTAACGGAGATTACCGAGGCGTAGCGGACGTCGGGGCGGAGTCGATGGCGCGGTGGTGGTCGTCGACGTTGTCTTCTCCTCCTCGTGCAGCTCGCCGGAGTTGCTTGCGGTGGCGGTTTCCCTCGGGCGTGGACGAATACGGCGTTCGGCTGCAAAATAATCCGCGAGACGAAGTCACAAACGTGCGCAATGCGGAGGGGAATCGAGGAGGGGCAAATGCGAGTTCGGGGGCGGTCGGAATACTCCGTACGGCGTGGTTTTCGGCGGCGGAGGTGGCGGAGGTCTGAGCTCGCTCACGAGCTGCCCGGCGGCGGAAAATTTAGGGTTTGGGGTGGGGAGGGTGGCGGCGGGGTAGGGGTTTTAAATAGGGGAGGGTGGCGGCGAGCAAATCACGCTCGGATTTCCCGGCGCGGCGCGGATCGAGCTCGGCGCGATCTCCGGCGGAGGAAGATGATGCCGACAGGTGGGTCCCACCTGTCAGCGAGAGGGAGAGAGAGAGATGGGCTGCGCGGACTGGCTGGGCCGCTCTCGGGCGCGCGTGCACGGTAGATAGCTAAACGGGCCGTCCCGATTTCCTTTTCTTTTTAATGAAATTAATTTCAGTTTTTAAATACTGATTTCAAAAATGATTTTTGAACCTATTCAAAACATTTCAGAAAAATTCATAAAAATATGTTTTGGAAAGGTTATTAAAAATGGAACTTTTTTACATTATACTTGCCCATAAATAAATTGATAAAAATAATATTTATTAAAGGAGTTTAAATAACACTTTCTAGAATTATAGATTATTTAATCTTATAATTTGATGTTTTATTTTATATTTTTGTGATGTAGTTTTATATCTATTGATGAATGATGCATGGATGCAAAGTTTTAAATTTTTGCAAAATTTGGGATGTTACAGACTAACCCCCTTAAGAGGAAGCTCGCCCTCGAGCTTCGGAAAGGTCAGCGAATAGGTGTGGATGGTCTTCTCGGAGATCATCCTCTCGTTCCCAGGTGGCTTCTTCTTCGGTGTGATGATTCTACTGGACTTTGCAAAACTTGATGGTTTTAGTACGGGTGACTCTTTCTGCGGTCTGCAATATCTTGATGGGTTTCTCTTCGTAGTTCAGGTCACTCTCCAATTGTACCTCTTCGAGAGGTACAGTATCCTTTAAAGGGACTCCCATCACATCGGGGTGACATTTCTTCAACTGACTGACATGGAACACATTATGAACCGCAGACATAGCTTCTGGTAGTTCTAACTCATAGGCCACCTCACCCTTGCGAGAAAGAATTTTGAATGGTCCAATGAATCGAGGTGCTAACTTTCCTTTAATTCCAAACCTCTTTACACCCCTGAGTGGTGACACTCTAAGATAGGTTCTATCACCCACCTTGTAGGCGACTTCTCTACGTTTAGAATCCGCATAGCTTTTCTGGCGTGACTGTGCTATCTTCAATCTATCTTTAATCAATCTGACCTTCTCTTCAGCCTCTTGGATTATATCAGGTCCAAAGAAACTTCGTTCTCCTACACCACTCCACAACAATGGGGTTGTGCATTTCTTCCCATATAAAGCCTCAAATGGTGCCATCTCAATGCTAGCTTGGTAACTGTTATCGTAGGAGAACTCAGCATAAGGTAGATTGTCATCCCAACTAGATCCATAATCAAGCGCACAAGCTCTTAACATATCTTCTAAAACCTGATTTACTCTTTCAGTCTGGCCATCCGTTTGCGGGTGAAATGTCGTACTGAATTCCAATCTAGTTCCAAGGATTCATGCAACTGCTTCCAGAAATGAGAAGTGAACTGGGTCCCTCTATCAGACACGATACTCTTGGCGACGCCGTGTAGGCACACAATTCTCTTCATGTAAATATCAGCTAACTTTGCGCTGGTATAGGTGGTCTTCACGGGTATAAAGTGAGCTATTTTGGTTAAACGACAAACAATAACCCAAATAGAATCATACCCTGATCTGGTCCTTGGTAACCCGGTGATGAAATCCATCCCAATAGAATCCCACTTCCAATCCGGTACCTTCAAAGGTTGCAAAAGTCCTGCTGGTTTCTGATGCTCTGCCTTTACTCGACTGCATACATTGCACTTAGCGATATATTCTGCTATTTCTCTTTTCAGATTGTTCCATCAAAATCTCTCCTTCACATCCATATACATCTTGGTATTTCCCGGATGAATAGAATAAGGTGTCTCATGAGCTTCTTGCAGAATTAACTTTCTAATATCAGGATCATTGGCCACACATATACGTTTCTCAAACCACAAAGTCCCTTGCTCATCCTCATGAAATCCTTTAGCTTTCCCTGCTTCCAGATTGACTTTGATTTCTTCTATTTCCTTATCTCCTTTCTGCGCTTCATGTATCTTGTCCATCAAGGTAGGTTGTACTACCAATGAGGCTACAAAACCTTCTAGTACTATTTCCAATCTGAGGTTCTTGAATGCCTTGCATAAATCTTCGGGTAATTCTTCTACTGTGAGGCCATTCACATATGCTTTACGACTCAGGGTGTCTGCTACTACATTTGCCTTTCCCGGGTGATATTGGAGACTTAAATCATAATCCTTGATAAGTTCCAACAACCTTCTCTGTCTCATGTTCAATTCTTTCTGAGTAAAAATGTACTTCAAACTTTTGTGGTCCGTGAATACCTCACATCTTTTCCCCATCACGTAGGGTCTCCAAGTTTTTTGGGCATGTACTACTGATGCTAACTCGAGATCATGAGTTGGGTAATTTGCTTCATGTTTCTTGAGTTGTCTAGAGGCATAAGATGCCACCCTGCCTTCTTGCATCAACACACTTCCCAGACCTTGGCGTGAAGCATTACAGTACACTTGAAATTCTTTCTCCAAATCAGGTAAGCATAAAACTAGGGCTGAAACTAGACGTTTCTTCAATTCCTGAAAACTGGCTTCGCATGCCTCAGTCCACTCAAATTTCTTCTCCTTCTTTAATAATTCCGTCAGTGCCTTGGCGATTTTGGAAAAGTTTTCTATAAATCTTCGGTAGTATCCTGCTAGGCCAAGGAAACTCCGTAATTCTCCAACATTCTTTGGTGGCTCCCAATTGGTTACAGCTGAAACCTTTTCAGGATCCACTGTTGTAGTGACCTCACCTTTTATTATAAGGTGAAAGTCCCTGTGTTAATGTGCTAGTCCCTGGATCAAATGCTAGCACCACAGTTTAAGATGTATATCATGCAAAAGTGTCAAATACTTTATTAAATCGCATGATCCAGTGTTAGAAATATCTCTTACAACTTGCGTAACCTGAAAAGGCTAGCAAAATTTCCAAGAGTAGCAGCGGAAAATAGTAGATACAATGGGCCTCATCATCTTCATGTGCCACAGGCAAAGCATGTTGGTTGTAGACTCGAAATCCTATCGAATGCTCACTCGTCGTCTGTCAAATCTGCAAGGTTTAGTTGCAGCCCAGCTATAAAGGGTCAGCACAATTGAATTGTGGTGGCAAGTGACTTTTATTTCTAATATTCTACTAAGCTATATCTATATGCTTATTTGGCTGGTGGAGCTCAAGGCTATTGCGCAAAGCAAGATTTTTCCTACTTTTGGTAAACACTTTTTGGAACAATAACTTCTCTTTAGGAGATAGCTCGGGACAAGTCCATGTCCCCTACCCATGTTCACGCATCAAAGTTTTATTAAGAAATTGGGATGAAGAGATTTTCAGAACACAGCCTTGTGTAGTTACTCAAATTGTCCGATGCCGGGGACACGGCTAAGATCTTAGGTTTTAACTCTCGAGAGGGTGTGCACTTTCACCATTAGACTCAATCAACCCAAACTATCCTCTACACTCCTTTAGTGAGAAGGAAAAGGAGAAGATCAAGACGAGACTTTTCAGAAGTTGCTTTCCCATGATCATACTAAGAGATTACCACCATCCTATCAACTCTACCACCATCAATCTCTTGACCCAGGTCCACATCAACTTACTCCATCAAGACAGAGCCCATATTGACCAATGGTTGCACGATAAGCAACTAGACTCAGTGTAAACTTAAATCTCATAGCCCTGGGTGGCCTACCACAAGTGAGCAACTCAGGTTAACACCGCATATCATGGCCCCAAGTAAGTAGAAACTACCCTGGGCGAAGACAACCATGACACTTGGCCCTGAGAAGCCACTCAACTTGAAACCTCCTCGATCGACCCAATCCACCCAGGCGTTAAATTAATTTAGTGGAAATTTTCATTTATCACATCAACCATAAAACAATCATTTTTTCAGCAGTTGCTTCCACTAAATTATAATAGGGGTCTAATCTAGAATTTCTAAGGGGAAACCTAAAAGGTTTGCATAGCATACTACAATCTCCCAAAAACCTATCATGCATACTACTTTTGCAAATACTGTTTGAAAACACTAGATATGAAATAGAATAAAATAGTAGGTGTTTTATGAAGTCACTTGCCTGATGAATGTTGTCGTTTCTCACACACTCATTGTCAATAACGAATATTGCACTCCGTTCAATCTATAAAGTAAAAAGACAAACAATAAATAAGCAATTCAACAAGCACATAACAATTAAAACAAACAAGCGTAAAAAGCCTTAGCATAGGGTTTGGTCAAGGGTATCACATAATTCAATGTGCAAAAGGAATTATTGTGATTGAGTTAAGGGTTTGCCAATTTGATCAGGGGATGGTCTTGAAAAAGAAGCAAGGTCAAGATGTTTTGAAAACAAATTAAAACAAGGTTTGCAACTTTAAGATATTTAGCATATCTAAAACATTTCACAAGTTTAAGTTTCAAAAACTATTTTATTCATATTTGGTTTTGGCATTGTTCACAAGATTAGACATCAATTTGAAAAAAAGTATTTTAAAACAAATTAATATTCAAGAATTTCCTAATTTATCATATCTATACATTTTTAATTTCCAACATAAAAGTTCATAGTAATTTATAATGGAATGACATAAAGTTTTAATTCCCAGTTATTTGCAATGACATAAAGTTTTAGATCACTGTTTTAGTAACACCTAATGAACCAATAACATTTATAAACACTTATAAATGAAATGGTATCATTTAACAGGGTTTTAAACAAAACTTACATATTAATGTTGTGAAATAGATTAATAATAATGGAATTGAGTTTTCTCTGGTCAAGGGAAATTATTTATGGCATTAGTGCAAAGAAAATATTTTGAAAAACATTAATAAAAGATTTTATTAGGCCAAATTAAAATCAAATAAGTATCTGAATATAAACTTCTTTTAAAATTGTTCAAATTTTTTATAGCAGTGGGTCATCATTCTACTTATCTTAAGATTTCCAAAAATATTTTATTTGCAAATTTTAGACATATGAATTTGAATCTATGTCAAATTTACTCAATTTCTAAATATGAAAGTTGGATCATTTTAAACTAGTCAAAATTAAATTATGAAAGTACCAATAGATTCTACTGGTCAAGGGCTTTAATTTGACATAAAAATTGTCCAATTTGGATAATGGGTTAAAAAGTTATGAAGATTCTAAGTTGTAGGGACTTTTAGGTAAATCTGCTAATTAAATCTATTCGGAAATAAAACTGAAAAAGGTTGGCCACGTGGCGGGCTGTGATTGGCTGGGCTCGGCTCGTCTAGGCTCGGCTTAGTCTGAGCCGCGGCTCGGCTCGGCTCGGCTCCAGTCGATCTGGATCGTTAGATCCAGATCCGACGGATCCACACGACTCGTACTGCTTCGATCTGAGGATCTAATCCTACGCGTAGAAAACAGATCGTACGGCCAGGGAGCATTGACCTTACCGTGGCGGCGCTCCGGTGGCCGGAGTTTGGGAGAACGGCGGCGCGCGGCTCGGTCGAGGACGTCGGCGACGCTCTGGTTCCCCCCTGGACTCGGCGAGGCGACGAGGAGGTTCAGCGCGCGACGAGGAGCTCGATGGTGCAGGCGGCGCCGTCGATAGCTTCCCGGATGAACGTGGTGGCGTGGGCGGAGACGGTAGGTCACCGGCGAACTCCGTTCGTGCACGGACCCGAAGAAACGCTGCGCAAAATAGGCGGGAAAGGGGTGATAAGTTTCGCGACGACGCGGGGGACCGATGGGGAACGACCTTAGACAGGAGGAGGTGCTCACCTCGCCGGGGAACAAGAAACGAGCGGGCGGCGGTCGGGCGATTCCGGCGAGCGACTGCGACGGCCTGGCGGCTCTATTTGGAGTGAAGGGAGAGGGGAAGGACAACGGGGCTTGAGGGCTTTAACAGGGAAGGGTCTAGGGCAGCGGGGTCGCGCGAGGGCGAAGAAACGGCGCGAGATTTCCGGCCGGAAATCTCGGACGGAGGTTGAAGATATAGTGACGTCACCGCTGACGTCACAACTGAATTTTCCTTTTCTGATTTTTTTCCATTTTATTCATATCTTTTGATTTAAATGTCCAAATGAAGTCAAACAAAATTCTAAAAATTTGTAAAATTATTATCTTTGTGTTAAACCAGTTGTGGGCATATTTTGACCATTTTTGAAAAATTATATTTTTAAATATTCATTTAAATACCAATTTGATACTTAAAATAAATCTTGAAATAAGGACTTAATTAAACTTTCTTTTGGCTAATAAAATTTGTAAAATACCCACATTCAAATATGTTTGAAAATAAGTTATTTAAACTCATATTCCATTATTAAGTAAAACTTAGCTTTAATAGATTATTAACTAACATATTATACCTATTTGAAATAAACAGAGAAAATGTAATGTACTCATTTTTAATTTAAAGTATTTTGAGCACCATTATATTTCATATTATGATAATTCATTTGAAACTTTATAACATATCTTAAGAATAGATTTTTATATTTAATTCTTTTCTTATATAGAATATATATTCATAAAAAAACATTTCATGTTTTTGAAAATAAATGAAGATCATCTTAAGCAAATGACATGTTTATTAGGGTTGTTAAGTAATTATAAAATCTATAAGGTTTTAAGGTTATAAACTATAGACTTGAAATATCCAAACTATGTTTTGAACTCAGGTAAATGAATAATAATCTTTTGGCAAATAGACAATGTTTTCAATAGTTTAAAATGACTCTTGTAATTTTTATTTTTATTTATTTATAGCTAGGGCTAAGTGGTTGAACTCAATTACTTATAAGTAAACTATTTACTTAAAATAAAATGGTTTGTAGTTTAATAAACATTTGTCAAATTACATATTGAGGTTTAATAACTACAATGGATAATAAATTGTTTAACTTGAAACAACTTTTGAAATAAATGATGAACTGAGATATTTGAAATATTAAATCTTTTCATGATGCTTGAAGTCTTTTATAGTTGGTTCTCTTATGCATTTTAATATTTTCTTTTAATCAAAACAAAAGTTTTAAATTTTTGTGATTTTTAAACATTCCAAATTATTGTGATGTTACAACTGCTATACCCTCTTTGGATACTATGTGACCTAGGAATGCGACTTGTTCCAACGAAAATTCACACTTGCTGAATTTGGCATATAACTTATGTTCACGTAGTCTCTGCAATACTAGGCGTAGATGCTCTTCATGTTCTTTGTGACTCTTGGAGTAGACTAGAATGTCATCTATGAACACTATCACAAACTTGTCTAGAAAATCCATGAACACTTTATTCATCATATTCATAAAATAAGCTGGAGCATTTGTTAATCCAAATGGCATTACGGTGTACTCATAAGAGCCATATCTTGTAACAAACGCTGTCTTTGGTATATCTATCTCTCTAACCTTCATTTGGAGGTAACCTGATCGGAGATCAATCTTGGAGAAGACACAAGCACCTTTTAGTTGATCAAATAGCTCATTTATCTTGGGTAACGGATACTTGTTCTTGATGGTGTGTTCATTTATATCTCTGTAGTCCGTGACTAATCTCTGGGTTTGATCTTTCTTTTTAAAAAATAGAACCGGTGTTGGGGATATATCAACTAGGGGTATCTCCAACATGGATCAAACCGGCTAGTCCAGGGTGGCCCAAGGGTGGTAAGGCTGAAGCCTGCCGGGCGGCCCAGATAGCTGACGTACAAGGAAGTAGGCGGACGGTCCAAGGAAGGCGGAAGACCGAAGCCCATCAAGACACCAAGCCCAAGACGGAAGGCGGCAACTAAGCCGGCTAGGTCTAGGACTCTGATTACTTGCCGGACAAGTACTTGCCTTGTATCATGGGGTCTGGCCGCCTATATAAGCCGGCCACCAGGAAGCCTTTAGGGCAGACGCTTCAATAGAGATCATATCCATTGTAACCTGTTCACGGCTATTGCCTCATAGTGAATTATAGCAGCACGTAGGATCTCGCCACCGCTGCGGGATCTGAAGCTGGGTAAACTCGCCGTGTTCAATCCCGTCTTCGACGACACCGACCTTCTTCCCCACAATACATACGTAGGCTAGAGGACCCCCGTCTCCTATCAATTATGCCGATACCACGACAGTTGGCGCCCACCGTGGGGCATAAGGTTCCTGGCGTCACGTTCCAGGCGGGAACACTTGGCGGCGTGGGCAAGCAGATCGCCGTCGGTCGCGTCACAAGGTATGGCGGCCACAACTACGTCAACTCGGATGAGTCCTGGCTCCCGGCGGACGACTACCTTATCGGATGCGCAATCGTACCGATCGGAGGGATCGACGTCTTCATCGGGTATACGCCAGAAGCGTACGGCCTACCGCGTTTCTACAACCCCACCTACCAACCCTTCGACCAAGCAGTCGACCGGCAAGATGGATCTGAATCCGCCTTATCCCAGGAGTCGGCGGAATCTGATTTCCACTTCGTCGATCGGAGTTGTCGGAATGGGATCCGACTCCCAGCTAGAAAACAACGATCCTGAATCAGTCCTTCCTGCTCTCCAGGAGGATGTGATGTCAGATGCCGGATCCAGATCTACTGTTCATGTCAACGTAGACTCTGACTCCGATGATGACGCTAGTCTCTTCGAAGAAAGGATCAAAAGCCGCTTTCCCAGTGATAATCCGGCTCCCTCAGAGGGAACAGCGGATACCGATATGCCTGACAAGCTGGCTATGATGGTTGTCATCGGTCACGAGTCAACCCCAGTTGCTTCTGAAACGCAAAACAAGCCGGCGGAAGACGCCGACGACACCACTGCCGGTCAACTCATCAAGGGTTCCGACAAGGTGTGCGCAAAGAAGAAAACTGGCCTCCAGAAAGGCGGCAGTAGCAAACCCGCGGATTTGCTCTCCGTCATCAAGGAAGTAGACGAGATTATGCACACTCCGGTGAACAAAGATACCCCACTCGACGAAGTGGAAGAGCTTAGGATTAACATGCTTAAGCACTCTGACTTCCTGCGCAAAAGGGAGGAGCATGTTGAGAGCCTTGCAAAGAAGATCGAGAAAGAACAGGAGAAGATGTCGACTAAAACAAGTCGGCAGCTCTTCGAGGACAAAAGGTCATCAAAAAACCACCGTGACAAGGAGCCGCCAACACGCGCAACGACAGCGGCTCAAGATCTCGGGTTCGACTGGCGAACGACACCACATCGCGTGGACAGAAGGGGAGATGTTGTCTTCTGCACCCCCGTCCTCAACGCGGCTGCCGCGCTAGATACCCTGGACGACAAAACTTGCACGGCGGAGGAAAAGCTTGCCAATGCAAGACACTTCGTGAGAAAGGCCCTCGAGCAACAAGCTCACGCTGACTCCTACGGTCACATGGCGGATGCCCGCGGGGGAGACCTAGAATCCAAGTCGGGAAAGTGCAAAGCCGCACCTGGCGCTGACCCCGAAGGCCCGTCTGGCTCCAGTAGCCATGGTGGCAAAAGGAAAGCAACGCCACCTCCAAAGAAGACGCCACCGCCAAAACCAAGGCGGGATGAAAATTCAAGAATAGGAAGCAGAGGAGACCTGCCACCTCCAGCCCAGCCAAGACGCGACAATGGCGGCAGTCGAGACAATGGACAGCCGCCTAGAAAGGATGCCGGCAATGACCCTCCCAGGAGAGGACGAAGCCGGTCTCCGCAGCGCAGCACCGGCAACAAAAGGAAGGAGGCGGCAGAAGGGCCCAGGCGCAGCGTAAGCCGGGCAGCGCAGGACGAGCCAAACGCAAACAGAAGCGTACAACAGCTCGATCCAAAAGACGCACGACATCGCCTACAAGACATAGCAAGAGGAAAGGAGCCGCTATACTCTGGACCAAAGTGTTTTGGCGACGCCATCCGCAGAGAGCCGTTCCGTAAGGACATGACATCAGTGTCTAAAAATTGTTCTAGGTACAACGGCCTCGTTAAGCCGGATTCATGGCTAGCCGATTATGCTATGGCCATAGAAATTGCCGGTGAAAGCAGCTATATTGCCGTCCGATACCTACCTCTCATGTTGGAAGGCACGGCAAGGGCTTGGATCGACAACCTTCCAGAAAAGTCTATCCACAGCTGGTACGACATGGAAAAGGTTTTCTCCCAGCACTTCCAAGGAACATACAAGCGTCCAAATACCTACAAGGATTTGCAGCGCTGTATCCAAAAGCCGGACGAAACCATGACAGACTTTGTCAGCCGTTGGATATCCGAAAAGGCCAACTGTCATGGTGTTTCGGACGCGCAGACTATCCATGCCTTCTACACGGGCCTGCAGAAGAAGTCCTTGCTCCGCCATCGGCTCGTCCGCGAGCAAATCACGGACGTTGGCGAGATGCTCAACCTAGCCGCCCAATATGCGGCAGCGGATGATGACGCCCGGGATGATGATCCGGACGTCAGCATCGTGCCAAAAAGGAACAACAAGCGCAAGCAGGCGGCTGATGACAAAGTCGGACCCTCCAACGAGGTAGCCGTCGCATTCCAAGGGAATGCTGGCAAAAAGAAGTGGAAGAATCAGAAAGATAAT
This sequence comes from Poa annua, assembly GCA_026929855.1. Taxonomy (NCBI): domain Eukaryota; kingdom Viridiplantae; phylum Streptophyta; class Magnoliopsida; order Poales; family Poaceae; genus Poa; species Poa annua. Next base: position 17,820,514 of record CM049427.1, read on the forward strand.
CGCGACGCCGGCTCAGGGCCTAAGGCGGCGCGGATCACTTATGAGCAGGAAAACTTTTGCCATGCCCTATCCACGCCTCACTTGGCAAGGTCAACCATATGCTTAGCGAGTTTCGTTTCATGGACGACTTCAAAAAGGACCCCACAGTCGGCTGGAAGTCAAAGAAGTCAAAGAAGAACGACAAGAAAGACAACAAGGACGATGAGGATGACGACGACATGTCTGTCTCAAGCGAGGAGGACGCGGCCGCCAAGAAAAAGAAACCATATCCGAAGGTCAAAGAATCTCTCGTATGCTTTGTCGGCACACCTTCGGCTAAGGCAGATAAGGCGGAGATGCGCGAACTCAACGCGACAATGCCGGACGTCCCTCAGTATTTGAACTGGTCGGAAGCAACGATCACTTGGGACCGGTCCGACCACCCTGATCACGTTCCTCACCCAGGCAAGTACGCCCTCGTCGTCGATCCCATTGTCGACAACTTCAGACTCACAAAGGTACTCATGGATGGCGGCAACAGCCTCAACATCCTGTACTACGACACACTAAGCCGCATGAACCTGTCAGAGGACCAGCTGGACCACATCAACCTCACTTTTCATGGCATAGTGCCCGTCAGGCAAGCAAAGTCAATGGGGAGCATTAGGCTGAAGGTAACTTTCGGACCAAAAGAGAACTACCGCTCAGAGTTCCTCCGGTTCGAAGTTGTCCCCTTCAAAAGCGCCTATCATGCAATCTTCGGACGACCGGCTTTCGCCAAATTTATGGCAAGGCCGTGCTACATATACAGCAAGCTTAAAATTCCGGGGGAAAACGGAACCATCACGATTTCCGGCAACTTCAAGAAAGCCAAGGAGTGCGAACGTGGAATGGCCGCCTTCGCAGAAGCCGTCATCCACAAGGAAGAACTCGCGCTACTTGGGACGGATTCAGACAACTCCATGCCCAAGCCAAAGATTGATGTCAAGAAGACCTTTGAAGTTTCAGAAGACACCAAGAAGGCGGACCTCATCCCAGGTGACAAGTCTAAGCAAGTTGTCATCGGCTCCAACCTTGACAGCAAATAGGAAGGCGCACTCGTCGAGTTCCTCCGTGAGAATCGTGACATCTTTGCATGGTCGCCATCCGACATGCCTGGTGTACCGAGGGAACTTGCCGAGCACTCACTCAACGTCATAAAAGGATCTAAGCCGGTGAAGCAAGGTACAAGACGCTTTGGAGATGAGAGACGTAAGGCTATAGGAAAGGAGATAAATAGGCTGAAGGCCGCCAATTTCATAAAAGAAGTTGTACACACCGATTGGGTGGCAAATCCTGTACTTGTTCCAAAGAAGAATAAAGAGCTGAGGATGTGTATCGACTATACCGGTGTTAACAAGTGTTGCCCAAAGGATCCCTTTGCGCTGCCTAGAATTGACCAAGTCGTAGACTCCACAGCAGGCTCCGAGCTACTTTGTTTTTGGGACGCCTACTCAGGATACCACCAAATCAAGATGAGGGTGTCAGATCAATTGAAAACATCTTTCACCACTCCATACGGGACTTTCTGCTACATCACGATGCCTTTTGGCCTGAAGAATGCAGGGGCAACATACCAGCGCTGTATGCAAAATTGCCTGCATGAACAGATCGGCCGCAATGTTCACGTCTACGTAGACGACATTGCGGTGATGTCGAAAAAGAAGGCGAATCTCCTAGAGGATCTGGAAGAAACTTTTCAAAACCTCCGGAGGTACCAAATGAAACTCAATCCCGCCAAGTGTGTTTTCGGTGTTCCAGCCGGCAAACTACTTGGATTCATCGTCTCAGAACGAGGGATCGAGGTTAATCCGGAGAAGATCAAGGCCATCCAAAACATATCCAGACCTACTTGTCTGAAGGACGTGCAGCGCCTAGCCTGATCGGCGGCGGCCGTCAGTCGCTTCATAAGCCGCCTAGGGGAAAAGGCAATGCCTCTCTACCGACTATTGAAGAAATCCGACAACTTTGAGTGGACAGCAGAGGCAGACGCCGCCTTACAGCAACTTAAGGAGGCCCTCACATCCGCTCCGATATTGGCAGCACCTCGATCGCAGGAACCAATGCTGCTATACATCGCGGCAACAGGAACTGTTGTCAGCGTGGTCTTGGCCGTGGAAAGAAAGGAGAACGAAGCTGCGACGTCTGAGCAACGACCGGTCTACTTCATCAGTGAAGTATTCTCCGCCTCCAAGCAGAGGTATCCGCATTACCAAAAGCTGGCTTATGGTGTATTCTTCGCCGCCAGAAAGCTTAGGCATTATTTCCAGCAGCACACAGTAACAGTAGTCAGCAAGGCACCGTTGGGAGACATAATCAACAATACAGAGGCAACAGGTCGAGTTTCCAAATGGGGCATCGAGCTTGCCGCCTTTGATATAGTCTATAAACCACGGACCGCCATTAAGTCTCAAGCGCTTGCAGATTTTGTTGCCGACTGGACAGAAGCCATGGAGGAAACAACACTCCCCGAGTCAGAATATTGGGTCATGCACTTTGACGGATCAAAGATGCTCAAAGGCTCGGGGGCTGGAGTCGTTCTACGCACACCCAAAGGTGACAAGCTTAGCTACGTGTTGCAAATTCACTTTACAGCAACCAACAACGTTGCCGAGTATGAAGCTTTGCTTCATGGGTTACACGTGGCAAACGACCTCGTCGTCAAAAGAATCCTCTGTTATGGCGACTCAGATTTGGTCGCACGACAAGTAAGCGGAACATGGGATGCGAAAAGCGCAACAATGGCGGCATACAGAGCCAAAGTTGACGAATTCGCAAAAAACTTCGCGGGCTACGAAGTCCGGCATGTTCCAAGAGAGGAGAACGAGGCGGCAGATACACTTGCCAGACTAGGGTCAGAACGCAAAAAGGTACCAAAAGATATTTTCCTGGAACATTTGCACAAGCCGTCCATAAAGGGCGCCGATTTGATGGACCCCGATGCAGAAGAACCGGTAGAAGCGGCAAGTCTCGCTGTCTACTCGGTACAGCCGGATTGGATTGTCCCTTACCTCGATTTTCTAGTCGACAAAAAGTTGCCGGAGGACGATGAGGTGCTAAAAAGGCAGGTCATAAGGCGAGCCAAGGCATTCACGATAATAAAAGGCGAGCTATATAGGCGAAGCACGTGCGGCATCTATCAGCGGTGCATACAGCCAGAAGAAGGCCAGGAAATTCTGAAAGACATACATATTGGCACCTGCGGGCATCAGGCTTCCGCCAGGTCCATCGTGTCCAAAGCTTTCCGCCAAGGTTTCTACTGGCTTACCGCCAAAGAAGACGCCGAGAACATCGTAAAAACATGCAAAGGCTGCCAGTTGTACGCCCGTCAACCTCACTTACCGGCACAAGAACTCAGGACAATTCCAATCACCTGGCCGTTCGCGGTCTGGGGCTTAGACATGGTGGGTCCCTTCAAAAAGGCGAGTGGTGGGTATACCCACCTGTTGGTCGCTGTCGACAAGTTCATCAAATGGGTCGAGGCTAAGCCGATCAGTAAACTTGACGCGCGAACAGCCACCAATTTCCTCTGGGGAATTATCTCTCGGTTTGGAGTTCCACACAGCATTATCACTGATAATGGCAGCAACCTATCTCAAGGCGACATAGAAGAATACTGCAGTGATCTGGGTATCCGGCTTGATTTGGCATCCGTGTCACACCCTTAATACAATGGACAAGTAGAGCGTACAAATGGCCTAGTCTTATCAGGACTTAAGCCTCGTCTCGAAGCTCCATTACATAGGGCAGCCGGCGCTTGGGCAGATGAGTTACAATCGGTACTATGGAGTTTGTGCACAACGCCAAACAGGTCTACCGGCTACACTCCTTTCTTCTTAGTATATGGCGCCGAGGCGGTGCTACCTACCGACATGAAATACGATTCCCCAAGGGTTCAAGCCTACATCGAGCAAGACGTAGAAGGTGCAAGACAGGATAGCCTAGACCTGCTAGACGAAGAAAGAGACGTCGCTCTACATCGCTCCGCCTTGTACCAGCAACAACTCCGCCGCTATCATAGCCGGAGAGTGCGGAAGCGAAGCTTCAGAATAGGTGACCTGGTTCTCCGCCTAATTCAAGACAGAAAAGGCTTGCACAAGTTATCCCCGCCATGGGAAGGACCGTTTATAGTCACAAAGGCGCTGCTCAATGGTTCCTACTACCTGGCCGACATCCGCGACGAAGAAGAAAAGAAGAGGCGCAAGAAGGCGGCAGGAAAAAGGGGAACCAAGCGCAAAAGAGGCATTGACGATCCGTTCGAACAAACAAGACGGCCTTGGAATATTGAGCAGCTACGTCCTTTCAACACTTAGCAATTTATAATTGTAATAAGTTATATATGATTATGAAATAAAAGTCTATGGTTCCTCATCTGTGTTGAGAAGCATGCCATCTTTTGTCTTTTCTTGCAATCATATTTCCCCTGTGTATCTAAGTTACCTATTTTTCTAGCTCCGTGCAAAGGTTGAAACTGGTAGATACTTGCAGCTTTCGAGCCAACCTAAAGCAAAATAAACTTTTTGCGCCGCCTAATTCCTTTACCTCTGATTACTTATATGTGGTTCGCCTAGTAGTATTTCTTTGACACCAACATGTTGGCTTTGGTTTCTGATCCTAAACGCATGGCTTAGCCCTAGTTGTTTCAGCTAAAGTTACCGGCTGAGGTTCGTCAACATACAAACAGTCAAACATATAGGTCAGGGTAAAATTAAGGCGGGTCATATAAATAAGGCAAAATAAAACTTGTCAGCTAGTTTCCCGCCTAGCAGAGCAGCAACAAAAGTATATACAAATATTACAAGTTAAAGTTGCATTGTTTCAGGGGCTGGCAAGTCATGTCGGTAGAAGGCAAAGAAAGGAAGCTACGGCTCGGGGGGGGGGGGGGCGTCTACATCAGGCTTGGGGGCTGACAACTTCAGCCCCAGAACTGCCACTCCCCTCCGCCTCGACCGTGCCGGCAGCTCCAGCTTCCCCTGCGGCAGACACAGGATGGTGCCGGTAGAAGATCGAAGTATCCACCATGTCGGCAACGCTGTCCAGAACAGCGGCCGGCTCGACCTCGCTGTCGTCTTCATATGTAGACGACATGGCTTCGGTGACGGCTTCTATCTCCGCCTCGGGGTAGTGCGCCATGAATAGTCCAAGCGCAGTCTTGGCACCACCCCGCGCCGCCGACTTCAACGAGCTCTTGTGTAGCTTGGTAGCCTGCTCCAACATGTTGGGCACGTCGCTGAATTCGGTCGGTTCCTGGCTGCCGGAGGAGATGAAGAACTTGGCGGCAAACCGCTTGGACGCTGCCAAAGTCTCGGTGATCAGCTCGCCTAAACGCGCAATGCGATCCAGGCGGGGGTTGACAACCTTGTCGTCGCCTAAACCGGCAGGAACTGTATCAAAAATAAAAATCATAAGTTTGGCTCAGGCTAAGAAAAATGGCAAAATCAAAAAAGGAGTGAGAAATTACCAAGGGCCGAGTTATGGAAAGCGGACAGCTCAATCATATGAATTGCCAGCGCGTCCTCAGCAGTTTGGGCGCGAGAAGTCTGCTTGGAGATTTCCTCGGCAGCCGTCTTCTCCGCCTCCGCCAACTTCTTGCGCAGGCTATCCAGCTCACCAGTAAGCTGGCTAGATTCCTGCGCAAATTTCAGCTGTTGGGCCTCCATCTCCTTCTGGTGCTCCTCCTTCATCGCCAAGATTGTGGCCACCAAATCGGAAGCTTCATTCATAAGAGCTTGCATATCAGTGGACGCCTTCAGTATATCCTGGGCGTGGTCTAGCAGTTCTACAAATATGGATTCGCTAGCTAAACGATTGACGGCAACATAAGTTGAAAAGATGGCTGAAAGCAAAAAAGATCAACTCTACCTTCATCTTTTTTGCGGGCCGCCTCCAACTCGGCAATCCGCAGGTCCTTGGCCTCGCAATCCTTCTTCAGATCGTGGCACCGCTGGTTTATCTCGAACCGCGATGAGATAAGCTCAACGTTGGCGGACAAGAGGCCCTGCAGGAAAAAGCAAAGGCATAAAACATATTGTCGAATAACCACTAAGCCGGCAGTCAATATTTTTTTGACCTGCCATCGAAGTGCTTGGGGGAAAGACTATGTATATGCCAGTTATAAAAACTTACAGACAGGTCGCCTTCCAAGTCGGCGAAGGCTTGAGAGGTGAAGTTGGCAAAAGTCAAGGCTGACTCCTTGGCCTCCTTAAAGGTGGACCAAGGGTCCCTAACTTTGCCGCCTCCTGCAGTCGGGGCCGCCCTCCGGGACCCGCTGGCAGCTGCCTCCAGCAACTCCTCCTTGGTGGCGCGCGATTGGACGGCATCATCGGCCGTAGCCTCAGCTAAAGGAAGGGGAGTCTTGGGTGTGCGGTCAGCGGAAGAGGCCCTTGGCGGCGCGCCAGAAGCCGGAGCCTGGGGCTGGCGACGAGCATCGCCCATAAAGCCACCGACCCGGGGCTGGGGAGTTGGCGGCACGGTAGCAGGCGAGCTGCCTAGAGGCCGCTTACCCCTGGAAAGGAGCCTGGTCGGCAACCAGGAAGTTGCGACTCTTTCCCTGTCAATAAACAGCAAGCACAGTCAGTTGGGTGCCAGTATTAAAGAAGCTCGTCGACTATTAAAGGCAGAATTGAGTACCTTCGGGGGATGTTAATCCCCGTGTTCTCGTCGAGGTTGACGAGAGCCGGCTCGGTAGCCGTTGCGATCCGTTTCTTCCTCTTGGCCATCGTCGTGGAGGAAGCGGCGCCGGATGCCTTGCGCTTCTTGGTCTTCCCGGCTTTCGGCTCGTAGAAGTCGGGAGCCAGGTCATCCTCCCCCAAGTCGGAGATCTGTGAAAGAAGACAAGTATTAGTGGAACTCAAGATTAGCCGGCGAAGCTGTCAAAAGGGGCAAGAAGCAAGGTGTCTACCTCGATGAGAGGGTTGTCGTGGGTGTGCATGGGCACGCCCTCCACCGCCTTCACCAGCCCCGCCTTGACAAGGCTGCGGAGCCGGAACGCCAGGTCGGTAACCGGCAACCTCTCTTCGCTTACGCGGAGAGAGGCCGTGGCAGTAGGCGAATTCTGACACATTTTGTTCGGGCTGTACCGCAGGGGGAGAATCTGCCGGCCGAGCCAGCAGATGACGGTGTCGACCCCGTCCAGCAGGGGGGGGCCATCGTCCGGGTGAGGAACTCAATCCGCCTTTGGAAAAGGCGGAGTTCCTGCGTCAGCTTGGGCACCGCCTCGTCCCAGTATGGCCTGGGCATAGGCGGCGCGTTGACAAAGTCCGGGACGCCAAATTGACGGGCCAGGGCTGCCATATCTTGGCAGTAGAAGAATGTGGAGGTCCAGCCCTTGACGGACTCAAGGTATTGGCGGCCCTGGCGGCAGTTGAAAGTGACACTGCCGCAGGTTGCCAGCCCGCCGTCCGGCACGGTCTGACGCCCGCAACGAAAACAGTATTTGAAGAAGTCTAAACTAGGCCTAATACCTAGATAGCCCTCGAACAGAGCTGTGAAGCCGGCTAAGACTAGAATGCTATTGGGCGCTATGTTGTGGGGCTGGAGCACATAATGATCTAACACCTCGCTAAAGAAGGCGGAAGGCGGAAGTGCCATTCCCCTAACTAGATGGGAGGTGAGGATTGCCCGTTCCCCGGCTTTCGGAGCTGGGATGACGTCTCCCAAGGCGGGTCTCCACCGGCAATCCTCCCGAGTCGGGAGATATCCAACGGCCTCCAGGTCTTGGAGGGTCTCCTCGTCGACAATGGAGGGAAGCCAGTAGCGCGACCCGAGGTCCGCCGCTTCCTCTTCCTTGTCGACCGGAGCGCCTCTCGCCACCGTCGCCGCGGCTGAGGGTGGAGGAGCCGAAGAGACCGCCGCCGGCGTGCGCTCGGCGGGGATGTGAGAAGCGGCGGCGGCGACATTTCCCGTCGCCACCGTCGCAAGACACGACGCCGCGCCGCCCATCGCCGCCGCGGAGGAGGTGTCGGATGTAGGACCGCCGGACGCCACGGAGGGGATGTTTTGCCCGGTCGACATCGCCGTGGGAGGAGGTCGTCGGAGGAAAATGCTCGCCGGAGTTCTCTCGGAGAAATGCAGGAGAGCGGGAGAGCAAGGAGGCGAGGAGTGCAGGAGCTGGGGTGCGAAAACGGACAGCTCGGCTCCCTATTTATAAGTCTGGGCGAAGTTTCCTGTGCAACGGCGTTTTTAGTCGGACACGTGTCCTGCATCCACTGCAGCGCATGATCGCACGATCGCCACGCCTCCCCTTTTCCCGCGATTTTGTGATCATGGCGAGATTTTCGCCTAGGTCAGTTTCAAACTGTCGTGAGCCGCCTAGCGATATCCGTCAACAAATATTCCCGGCGAAGTATCGATTAGCCGTCTTTTCCCATGTTGGATAAAGGCGGCCGTGTGCCAACATCAAGACACACTTGCCCAATTGATTTTCAGAATGGTTCAAGTCCTGCAACCGCCAACATTGACAGATGAAGCATCAAGAAGAAGCTGGCGCCTGGAGAACTTCAACCTTTCTGGGGGCTAATGTTGGGGATATATCAACTAGGGGTATCTCCAACATGGATCAAACCGGCTAGTCCAGGGTGGCCCAAGGGTGGTAAGGCTGAAGCCTGCCGGGCGGCCCAGATAGCTGACGTACAAGGAAGTAGGCGGACGGTCCAAGGAAGGCGGAAGACTGTAACATCCCAAATTTTGCAAAAATTTAAAACTTGCAGTAAAGCATCATGCATCATGAGCATAAGAATACATCACCAAAAATATTAAATAAAACTTCAAATTTTAAATATAAATAATCCACAATTTCCATAAAGTGTTTATTTAAAACTCCTTTAATAAATAAAATTTTACCAAATATATATGGGCAAGAATAATGTTAAAAGGTTCCATTTTTAATAACCTTTCCAAAACATATTTTTATGAATTTTTCTGAAATGTTTTGAATAAGTTTAAAAATCATATTTGAAATCAGTATTTAAAAACAGAAAAGGATTTAAATAAAAATCATTGAATTTCGGAACAAGTGGGCCGTGGCCCGTAACTATCCACCGCGCGCGCGTAGCCGAGCAGCCCGCCAGCGGCCCAGCGCCCCGCGCGCCCGCCAGCAGACGCTGACAGGTGGGACCCACCTGTCATGACCCCCGCGCCAACGTTCTTCCCCAAATCACGCCACGACCTCGACAGGAAACGGCAGATTTGATTCGCACGATTACGAGCGAATTACTGCTCCCCTTACCTCGCCTCCTCCCCCTACTAATAGCTCTCCTCGCTCTCGTCCGATTGCCCCAAACCTCACCTCCCGAGAGCCCATAGGCTGCCCGCACGAGCTCGCGTTCTTCCGCCGTCGCCGTCGGTAAGAACTCCACCGCCCGAGCAACTCCGGCCACCTCGGACCTCCATTCAACCTCCCCTCGCTCCCTGTGAGCCGTGCGCATCTAGTTGACGTATTGGAGCGTGTGCTTTTGCAGCGAAACCTCGCCTCCGTCCGCGACCGAGAGAAACTGACGCCGTGCGCAACTCCGGCGAGCTCCTCCGGGAAGACGAGGACGCTCCGGTCATCATCACTGCGCCATCGCCCGCCCCACGACGTCGCGCATCTCCTGGTGAGCTCTGTTTTCCTCTTAGCATCGTAGCACGCCTCGGGCGCGAACGCCGGCCATGGCTCCGCCGCGCCGCCCGTTTTTGGTCAACGAATTGTGGACCGTTAGATCTAGATCCAATGGATCTAGATCGATTAGATCTCGCGCGTCCATTTTAATTTAGATCGGACGGCTCTCGCAGCCGATCCGCGCCGAAGCGGTATCGACCAATAGGATTGCGCCACGTAGCCCAGTTTATTTCTTTTTCGCAGGAAATTATATAAATAAAACAGAAAATAGATCAAACTTGCAAAATTCATAACTTTTGATCTGTAAGTCCAAATTTAGTAAACTTTATGTCATTGGAAAGCTCTGCTCATGTAGTTTACTTCTACATCATTTGTTTTTCCCATTGACAAATTGTAACCTGAATAATTATCAGAGGAGTATTTCGGCCATTAAAATAATAACTTAAATGATAAAAATTATTTAGAAATAAATGTAATTGTTTTAAGATTGTATAATTTCCCTCTGTCCAGCAATATTAATAAATGTCCAAATTGAATATGTCATAAAAAAAATAAAAGTGATAACTATAGAAATCAAAGTTTTACTATATTAATTCAAATCATTGAACTAATAAATAAAATAAGAAATACCTAAACATTAAACTTCATTTATTAATGACAGAAAATAAGAATTATTAATAAGTGTGTCTACTCATCATAACATATCATTCATGCATACATAAATTTTGTTTAGTGTTATGATGATATGGTGTTGGTATTTATGTTATTCATTGTTTGTGCTAGATTGTGAAGAAGAGGAAGGACTTGCTTGTGATTGTTATTCTTGCTGTGCTTGTTCCTCCTGTTACCAAGGCAAGTGACATACATACAATATCCCATATTTTCTATATGCATAAGTAGTATGTTTTTAGTAGTGTGCATGATAGGGATTTTGATTTATTTTATAATGCTAAGTTAGTTGGTATTTTACAAAAATCCTAGTAGTATGTAGCTACCCTTTTCCCCTAAGCAGCCATGAAAAGATTTTATTATTTGCTTAGCCATGCTATAAAAATGTTGCTATGTTATGGAAATGTTCCTAAGTGTTAAAATCTAAAATGCACATATGGGTGGAAATTGGTTGTTATGGTTTATGTTGAGTGGCTTTTGGGACTATGCTTGTGGTTGTCATCGCCTAGGATGAATGTCTATTCTACTTAGGGCCATGAGTATGGTGGTTGTTACCCAGAAGTACACTTGTGGACGGCCACCCAGGAACAAAGAGATTACCAAGTCCCTCCAAGTTTAGAAGCTTCCCGTGCAACCTTTTGACAATGGGCTCTGTCTAGAATGATTAAGTTGTGGGAGTGCAACCTGTCGGCTTGACAAGCAGATGTAGAGTTGATAGGTGGAACGGGTCTCGCTAGTATGGTTGCATTCTTTTTCTGAAAGTTCTTGTCTCAATTCTCTCCTTTCCATGATACACTCCGTGTGTATAGGATTTCTCGGACAAATTGAGTCTAAAGGTGAAAGTGCACAACCTCTGCAGAGTCGACAATCTGAGTTCTCAGCCGTGTCCTCGGATATGGACTACTTCGAGCAACTGGACAAGGATGGGCAGAAGAATCTCAACACTGTTTTCATAAAGTAAAATTTGACTAAGGAAAGAATTGTTGGTGCACTTGGGCTTTGTCCCACGGTGCCAAGTCTTCGAGAAATAAAAGTGTTTTACAAAATGATAGGAGAAAACTTGCTTTCTGCAAATAGCCTTTAACCCCACCAAGCCAAATATGCATATAGATGTTAGACTTGCCAGTGTATTTATCCACCATAGTCACTTGCCAATACATCATTGTATTGACCCCCTTCGGGGGCTGCATATTCCAATGTGCAGGAAATTCTGATGCTGAATGATTGGCTCGAGTCTACACCCAACATGACTGCCTGTGGCGCATGCTTGAAGATGAGGCTCAATGTTATTTTTGCTTTCGCTGTGAACTCTGAACTTTAGCTAGCCTTCATGGCTATGCAATTTGTAATAAAGCCATTTCGGCTATTATTTTTGGATCTCGTTGTAGTAATTTAATACTTATGCAATGATACTTTATATTTTGTACTGTGGTGCTGGCAGTGATCCAGGGACTAGCACATAACACAGGTGTTCCAACTTTAATAAAAGTTGGGGTGCTACAAAATGGTATCAGGGCAAAGTGTTGCCTGTAGGTTCGAGCCCCTAGGATTGGTTAAGCCCTTTTTGGTCATAATGTTACCATCTTTGAAGTATGTTGGATTCTAACGGCATGGTGGGATGAAGCGGCCCGGGACAAACTTTACATGTCCGCGTACATGAGACCTGTTCCACAATATAAGTGGCTGGTCGGGTGTATGTCTCTCTCACTATAGTGAAAAATCCAATTTACGAAGAGTTGTTAATATCTGTTGATCACCTTAGGATTTCCCCCTAAAGTTTTCCCCTTAAAAGTAATAATACACTCCATAACTAGTACTTCCTTATCTTATGCAATTCTTGTTCTAATTTCCTTTCTTCCTACCTAAAGGATGACGAGCTTTCACTTCACCACTGCGGAGGACCTCGAGAACACCCGTTTTGGATGTTACCTCCTCGACATCGGCGAGAAGATAGGGTTACCACTACCCCAAATAAAAGGCTTCATTCTGAAGAAGTTTAACAAAGAGGGTTGCTGGGGATTAAAAGCAACACAACCAGGACGTGGAGAGGAGTCCCCACTGGAGATCAAAATGGTTAGTGACTCCAAAGACAAAGGGCTCAATCTAGTCATGCAAGATTTGATTGGGCGCCTCTGTGGACGCTACAGCCTAGAGTTGAGGGGCCACTACTCCATTTTCTTTGGAAGAAGAAACGAAGATGGAGAACCTTACCCGTATGATGTCGGAGAAAGAGGCAAGGCAAAACCCCTTAGCCTTTATTTCCAGGAGCTGGAAATCCTTGTCACCGAACTATATGAAGATCGACGCACCGAGCTTCTGAAGAACGATGAGTTATGTGCCTTACTTAAGGAGAACGAAGAGAAGGTGAAGGTTCAGGAGGAAGTAACTAAGGCACAGGAAGAGAGATTCGCTGCACAAGAGGAGAAGTACAGGAGACAAGAGAAAAGAGTTCAAGAGAAGAACAAGATCATCAGGGAACAAAAGGCAGAGCTCGAGAGCAATGAGGTCGAGTTCGAGGCTGATAGTGACTTGATAAAAAGGCTTCGTACTGAGAAGAGAGAGCTGCAAGAAAAGAATCTTGCCCTGGAGAAAGAAGTAAAGGAACTCAAGGATGTACTTGCCAATGAAGGAATCGAGATACAGGAAATTGAAGAGGAGGAAGAGGATATGGTCGAGTAGTTAGTTAGTGAGACTACCATTTATCATACACCACAATGTCTTGATATTGTATTGACCTACCAACTTGTGGTAAGGCAGTACCATCCCTTGTGTCCACGGAACCTCGCGAGTTGTTTTCCAAACTTTTATATCGTTTTCCTAAAACCAAAGGTTTTGAACTGTTTGCTGATTGTTTTATGAGTGGTGTGTTGATTGATGGTGTGCTTGACTGGTTTGTTTTGTGCATGGGAAAGGTTACCCCTTATAGATCTATCGATCTTTTACTCATCCATGCAAAAAACCCACAGATGCCTCCACGTCGTGATCCCGACAACAGCAAAACTATGCAACAGCTGATGGCAGCTCAAGCCCAACTGATGACCATGATGACCCAGTTCATTGCAGCAACCAACAACAACAACAACAACAACAACAACAACAACAACAACAACAACAACAACAACAACAACAACAACAACAACAACAACAACAACAACAACAACAACAACAACAACAACAACAACAACAACAACAACAACAACAACAACAACAACAACAACCATCCACCACCCCCCCCCCCCACCTCCGGTGGATAGACTTGCAAGATTTCTGGCTTAGACCTAATAAGTTCTCCTCTGCTACTGAACCCATAGTGGCGGATGACTGGCTCCGTTCCGTCAACAAGGACTTAGTAACCTGTGAGTGTTCAGAGGCAGAAAAGGTGAGGTTCACTGCTCACCTATTGGAAGGACCTGCTGCCATGTGGTGGGAAACCTATCAAGTGACCCATCCCTTGGATGGCATGACTTGGGATGCGTTCAAGGATTGTTTCCGCAATGCTCACATCTCCTCTAGCGTAATGAACCTGAAGAAGGAGGAGTTTCGTAGCTTGAGACAGGGAGGTAGAACTCTGAAGGAATATATAGATGACTTCTGTACGCTATCAAGGTACGCACCAGAAGACATCGACACTGATGCAAAAAGGAAGGACAAATTCCTAAATGGACTTCGGGGAGAACTAAAGATACCTCTGTCTGTGGCATATGCTCCTAACTATCAGATTCTGCTAGATCAGGCAATCACCCTGGACAATAACATCAGAAAAGAAGAGAATAGGAAGAGGAAGTTTGGTGCAAGTAAGGGTAACACTGAAGTGGCTCACAAGAAACCACACACCTCAGAAGTTAGTGGCCATAAACCCTGGAACTACTCCCACAATGGTAGTGGCCAAAAGTATCATGGCCATAACCACAATGGAGGGTATAAAGGAAATAATGGTGGGTTCAAGGGAAACCATCACCATGGCCATAATCATGGAAATGGAAATCCTTGTCCTAACACTGAAGGGAAGAAGGACCTGTCTAATGTGACTTGCTTCAAGTGCAAGAAGACGGGACACTATGCTACTGATTGCCCAGAGAGAAAGGCCGATGAAAATTCCAAGCCCAATCCTTTCCAGAAGGGACAAGTAAATCACCTCAACGTGGAAGAAGTTCATGATGAACCTGATGCTGTGATTGGTAAGTTCCTGCTCAATTCTTTTCCAGCATTGGTCTTATTTGATACTGGAGCATCGCATTCATTCATATCAAGAGCTTTTGTAAGCAAACATGGGCTAGCCGAGGAAAGCTTAGGAAAACCTATTAGAGTGAGTTCACCTGGGGGTGAGATGATAGTAAATTCAGGCTGTAGGCAGTTAGAATTAAGGATTGGAAAATATCTTTTTCCAGCAGACTTAGTCATCCTAGAAACCCAAGGTTTGGATGTTAATATCGGAATAGATTGGATGACCCGTTTTGAAGGAATCATAGACTGTGCAAACAGAGCTATCACCCTCACCACCCCAGAAAAACAAAAGATTAAATTCAGATCAACTTTCGAACTTAAGAAAGTTAGGCTAAATTCTCTTAAGGGGGTTAGCCTTGGTGATGTGCTGATTGTCCAAGAGTACCCAGATGTATTCCCAGAAGAATTACCGGGAATGCCGCCTGATAGAGATGTGGAATTTCTCATTGAACTAAAACCGGGTACCGGACCAATAGCCAAGAGACCTTACCCAATGGCCGTCGATGAACTAAAAGAACTCAAGAAGCAACTGGAGGAACACCTTTTGAAAGGATTTATCCGTCCAAGTTCTTCGCCCTGGGGAGCGCCAGTTCTTTTTGTCAAAAAGAAGGATCAAACCCAGAGATTAGTCACGGACTACAGAGATATAAATGAACACACCATCAAGAACAAGTATCCGTTACCCAAGATAAATGAATTATTTGATCAATTGAAAGGTGCATGTGTGTTTTCCAAGATCGATCTTCGATCAGGATATCTCCAAATGAAAGTTAGAGAGATGGATATACCAAAAACATCGTTTGTTACAAGATATGGCTCTTATGAGTATAAAGTAATGCCATTTGGATTAACCAATGCTCCAGCTTATTTCATGAATATGATGAATAAAGTGTTCATGGATTTTCTGGACAAGTTCGTGGTAGTGTTCATAGATGACATTCTGATCTACTCCGAGAGTCACAAAGATCATGAAGAGCATTTGCGCCTAGTATTACAGAGACTACGTGAACATAAGTTATATGCCAAATTCAGCAAGTGTGAATTTTGGTTGGAACAAGTCGCATTTCTAGGACACATAGTATCCAATGAGGGTATAGCAGTGGATCCTGAAAAGGTCTCAGCTATAACCAATTGGGAACCACCAAAGAATGTTGGAGAATTACGAAGTTTTCTTGGTCTAGCAGGATACTACCGAAGGTTTATAGAAAACTTTTCGAAAATCGCCAAGGCACTGACAGAATTATTAAAGAAGGAGAAGAAATTTGAATGGACTGACGCGTGCGAAGCCAGTTTTCAGGAATTAAAGAAACGACTAGTTTCAGCCCCAGTTCTGTGTTTACCCGATTTAGAGAAAGAATTCCAAGTTTACTGTGATGCTTCACGCCAAGGCCTGGGAAGTGTGCTGATGCAAGAAGGCAGAGTGGCGTCCTATGCCTCTAGACAACTCAAGAAGCATGAAACGAATTACCCCACTCATGATCTCGAGTTAGCCTCAGTAGTACATGCCCTAAAAACTTGGAGACCCTACCTAATGGGTAAAAGATGTGAAGTGTTCACTGACCACAAAAGTTTGAAGTATATTTTCACACAGAAAGAATTGAACATGAGGCAGAGAAGATGGTTAGAACTTATCAAGGATTATGACCTAAGTCTTAAATATCATCCTGGAAAGGCTAATGTAGTAGCTGATGCCCTGAGTCGTAAGGCTTACTTGAATGGCCTCACGGCAGGAGAAATACCTGAGGATTTATGCAAGGCATTCAAGGACCTCCGATTAGAAGTGGTACCAGAAGGTTTTGTAGCTTCGTTGGTAGTACAACCAAATTTGATGGACAATATACGTGAAGCTCAGTAGGGAGACAAGGATATTGAAGAAATCAAAGCCAATTGGAGAGCAGGAAAAGCCAAAGGATTTCATGAAGATGAGCAAGGAACCATGTGGTTTGAAAAACGTGTATGTGTGGCAAATGATCCTGATCTTAGGAAGTTAATTCTGCAAGAAGCCCATGAAACACCTTACTCCATTCATCCAGGAAATACCAAAATGTATATGGATGTGAAGGAGAGATTTTGGTGGAACAATCTGAAAAGAGAAATAGCAGAATATATAGCAAAATGCGATGTATGCAGTCGAGTAAAGGCTGAGCATCAGAAACCAGCAGGACTTTTGCAACCTTTGAAGGTACCGGACTGGAAGTGGGATTCTATTGGGATGGATTTCATCACCGGGTTACCAAGGACCAGATCAGGGTATGATTCTATTTGGGTTATTGTTTGTCGCTTAACCAAAATAGCTCACTTTATACCCGTGAAGACCACCTATACCAGCGCAAAGCTAGCTGATATTTACATGAAGAGGATTGTGTGCTTACACGGCGTCCCCAAGAGTATCGTGTCCGATAGGGGGACCCAGTTCACTTCCCATTTTTGGAAGCAGTTGCATGAGTCACTGGGAACTAGATTGGAGTTCAGTACAGCATTTCATCCGCAAACGGATGGTCAGACCGAAAGAGTAAACCAGATTCTAGAAGATATGTTAAGAGCGTGCGCGCTCGATTATGGGTCAAGTTGGGATGACAACCTACCCTATGCCGAGTTCTCTTACAATAACAGTTATCAAGCTAGCATCGAGATGGCACCATTTGAGGCTTTATATGGGAAGAAATGCACAACCCCATTGTTGTGGAGTGGTGTAGGAGAACGAAGTTTCTTTGGACCTGATATAATCCAAGAGGCTGAAGAGAAAGTCAGATTAATTAAAGATAGGTTGAAGGTAGCACAGTCCCGCCAGAAAAGCTATGCGGACTCTAAACGTAGGGAAGTCGCCTACGAGGTGGGTGATAGAACCTATCTTAGAGTGTCGCCACTCAGGGGTGTGAAGAGGTTTGGAATCAAAGGAAAATTAGCACCTCGGTTCATTGGACCTTTTAAAATTTTGTCTCGTAAGGGTGAGGTGGCATATGAGTTAGAACTACCAGAAACTCTATCTGCGGTTCATAATGTGTTCCATGTCAGTCAACTGAAAAAATGTCACCCCGAGATGATGGGAGTTCCTTTAAAGGATAATGTACCCCTCGAAGAAGTACAATTGGAAAGTGACTTGACCTACGAGGAGAAACCCATCAAAATATTGCAGACCGCAGAAAGAGTCACCCGTACCAAAACCATCAAATTCTGTAAAGTCCAATGGAACCATCACACTGAGGAAGAAGCCACCTGGGAACGAGAGGACGACCTCCGAGAAGACCATCCACACCTATTTGCTGATCCTCCCGAAGCTCGAGGGCGAGCTTCCTCTTAAGGGGGTTAGTCTGTAACATCCCAAATTTTGCAAAAATTTAAAACTTGCAATAAAGCATCATGCATCATGAGCATAAGAATACATCACCAAAAATATTAAATAAAACTTCAAATTTTAAATATAAATAATCCACAATTTCCATAAAGTGTTTATTTAAAACTCCTTTAATAAATAAAATTTTACCAAAATATATATGGGCAAGAATAATGTTAAAAGGTTTCATTTTTAATAACCTTTCCAAAACATATTTTTATGAATTTTTCTGAAATGTTTTGAATAAGTTTAAAAATCATATTTGAAATCAGTATTTAAAAACAGAAAAGGATTTAAATAAAAATCATTGAATTTCGGAACAAGTGGGCCGTGGCCCGTAACTATCCACCGCGCGCGTAGCCGAGCAGCCCGCCAGCGGCCCAGCGCCCCGCGCGCCCGCCAGCAGACGCTGACAGGTGGGACCCACCTGTCATCACCCCCGCGCCAACGTTCTTCCCCAAATCACGCCACGACCTCGACAGGAAACGGCAGATTTGATTCGCACGATTACGAGCGAATTACTGCTCCCCTTACCTCGCCTCCTCCCCCTACTAATTGCCCTCCTCGCTCTCGTCTGATTGCCCCAAACCTCACCTCCCGAGAGCCCATAGGCTGCCCGCACGAGCTCGCGTTCTTCCGCCGTCGCCGTCGGTAAGAACTCCACCGCCCGAGCAACTCCGGCCACCTCGGACCTCCATTCCACCTCCCCTCGCTCCCTGTGAGCCGTGCGCATCTAGTTGACGTATTGGAGCGTGTGCTTTTGCAGCGAAACCTCGCCTCCGTCCGCGACCGAGAGAAACCGACGCCGTGCGCAACTCCGGCGAGCTCCTCCGGGAAGACGAGGACGCTCCGGTCATCATCACTGCGCCATCGCCCGCCCCACGACGTCGCGCATCTCCTGGTGAGCTCCGTTTTCCTCTTAGCATCGTAGCACGCCTTGGGCGCGAACGCCGGCCATGGCTCCGCCGCGCACCGCGCGTCTCCGGTGACCGCGCCGCCCGTTTTTGGTCAACGAATTGTGGACCGTTAGATCTAGATCCAATGGATCTAGATCGATTAGATCTCGCGCGTCCATTTTAATTTAGATCGGACGGCTCTCGCAGCCGATCCGCGCCGAAGCGGTATCGACCAATAGGATTGCGCCACGTAGCCCAGTTTATTTCTTTTTCGCAGGAAATTATATAAATAAAACATAAAATAGATCAAACTTGCAAAATTCATAACTTTTGATCTGTAAGTCCAAATTTAGTAAACTTTATGTCATTGGAAAGCTCTGCTCATGTAGTTTAATTCTACATCATTTGTTTTTCCCATTGACAAATTGGAACCTGAATAATTATCAGAGGAGTATTTCGGCCATTTAAATAATAACTTAAATGATAAAAATTATTTAGAAATAAATGTAATTGTTTTAAGATTGTATAATTTCCCTCTGTCCAGCAATATTAATAAATGTCCAAATTGAAGATGTCATAAAAATAATAAAAGTGATAACTATAGAAATCAAAGTTTTACTATATTAATTCAAATCATTGAATTAATAAATAAAATAAGAAATACCTAAACATTAAACTTCATTTATTAATGACAGAAAATAAGAATTATTAATAAGTGTGTCTACTCATCATAACATATCATTCATGCATACATAAATTTTGTTTAGTGTTATGATGATATGGTGTTGGTATTTATGTTATTCATTGTTTGTGCTAGATTGTGAAGAAGAGGAAGGACTTGCTTGTGATTGTTATTCTTGTTGTGCTTGTTCCTCCTGTTACCAAGGCAAGTGACATACATACAATATCCCATATTTTCTATATGCATAAGTAGTATGTTTTTGAGTAGTGTGCATGATAGGGATTTTGATTTATTTTATAATGCTAAGTTAGTTGGTATTTTACAAAAATCCTAGTAGTATGTAGCTACCCTTTTCCCCTAAGCAGCCATGAAAAGATTTTATTAGTTGTTTAGTCATGCTATAAAAATGTTGCTATGTTATGGAAATGTTCCTAAGTGTTAAAATCTAAAATGCACATCTGGGTGGAAATTGGTTGTTATGGTTTATGTTGAGTGGCTTTTGGGACTATGCTTGTGGTTGTCATCGCCTAGGATGAATGTCTATTCTACTTAGGGCCATGAGTATGGTGGTTGTTACCCAGAAGTACACGTGTGGACGGCCACCCAGGAACAAAGAGATTACCAAGTCCCTCCAAGTTTAGAAGCTTCCCGTGCAACCTTTTGACAATGGGCTCTGTCTAGAATGATTAAGTTGTGGGAGTGCAACCTGTCGGCTTGACAAGCAGATGTAGAGTTGATAGGTGGAACGGGTCTCGCTAGTATGGTTGCATTCTTCTTCTGAAAGTTCTTGTCTCAATTCTCTCCTTTCCATGATACACTCTGTGTGTATAGGATTTCTCGGACAAATTGAGTCTAAAGGTGAAAGTGCACAACCTCTGCAGAATCGACAATCTGAGTTCTCAGCCGTGTCCTCGGATATGGACTACTTCGAGCAACTGGACAAGGATGGGCAGAAGAATCTCAACACTGTTTTCATAAAGTAAAATTTGACTAAGGAAAGAATTGTTGGTGCACTTGGGCTTTGTCCCACGGTGCCAAGTCTTCGAGAAATAAAAGTGTTTTACAAAATGATAGGAGAAAACTTGCTTTCTGCAAATAGCCTTTAACCCCACCAAGCCAAATATGCATATAGATGTTAGACTTGCCAGTGTATTTATCCACCATAGTCACTTGTCAATACATCATTGTATTGACCCCCTTCTGGGGCTGCATATTCCAATGTGCAGGAAATTCTGATGCTGAATGATTGGCTCGAGTCTACACCCAACATGACTGCCTGTGGCGCATGCTTGAAGATGAGGCTCAATGTTATTTTTGCTTTCGCTGTGAACTCTGAACTTTAGCTAGCCTTCATGGCTATGCAATTTGTAATAAAGCCATTTTGGCTATTATTTTTGGATCTCGTTGTAGTAATTTAATACTTATGCAATGATACTTTATATTTTGTATTGTGGTGCTGGCAGTGATCCAGGGACTAGCACATAACACAGGTGTTCCAACTTTAATAAAAGTTGGGGTGCTACAAAGACCGAAGCCCATCAAGACACCAAGCCCAAGATGGAAGGAGGCAACTAAGCCGGCTAGGTCTAGGACTCTGATTACTTGCCGGACAAGTACTTGCCTTGTATCCTGGGGTCTGGCCGCCTATATAAGCCGGCCACCCGGAAGCCTTTAGGGCAGACGCTTCAATAGAGATCATATCCATTGTAACCTGTTCACGGCTATTGCCTCATAGTGAATTATAGCAGCACGTAGGATCTCGCCGCCGCTGCGGGATCTGAAGCTGGGTAAACTCGCCGTGTTCAATCCCGTCCTCGACGACACCGACCTTCTTCCCCACAATCCATACGTAGGCTAGAGGACTCCCGTCTCCTATCAATTATGCGGATACCACGATAACCGGCGCTCCCCAGGGCGAAGAACTTGGGCGGATAAATCCTTTCAGAAGGTGTTCCTCTAGTTGCTTCTTGAGCTCTTTTAGTTCATCGACGGCCATAGGATAAGGTCTCTTAGCTATTGGTCCGATACCCGGTTTCAGTTCAATGAGAAACTCTACATATCTATCGGGTGGCATTCCCGGTAGTTCTTCTGGAAAAACATCTGGGTACTCCTGGACAATCAACACATCACCCAGGCTAACCCCCTTAAGAGAATTTAGCCTAACTTTCTTTAGTTCGAAAGTTGATTTGAATTTAATCTTTTGTTTCTCTCGGTGGTGAGGGTGATGGCTCTATTTGCACAGTCTATGATTCCTTCAAAACGGGTCATCCAATCCATTCCAATGATAACATCCAAACCTTGGGTTTCTAGGATGACTAAGTCTGTTGGAAAAAGATATTTTCCAATCCTTAACTCTAATTGCCTACATCCAGAATTTACTATCATCTCACCCCCAGGTGAACTCACTCTTATGGGTTTTCCTAAGCCTTCCTCGGCTAGCCCATGTTTGTTTACAAAAGCTCTTGATATGAATGAATGTGATGCTCCAGTATCAAATAAGACTAATGCTGGGAAAGAATTGAGCAGGAACTTACCAATCACAGCATCAGGTTCATCATGAACTTCTTCCACATTGATGTGGTTTACTTGCCCCTTCTGGAAAGGGTTGGGCTTGGAATTTTCATCAGCCTTCCTCTCTGGGCATTCAGTTGCATAATGTCCTGTCTTCTTGCACTTGAAGCAAGTCACATTAGACAAGTCTTTCTTCCCTTCAGAGTTAGGACGGGGATTACCATTCCCATGATTATGGCCATGGTGATGGTTTCCCTTGAACCCACCATTATTTCCTTTGTACCCTCCATTGTTTCCTTTGTATCCTCCATGGTGGTTATGACCATGATGCTTTTGGTCACTACCACTGTTGGAGTAGTTCCAGGGTTTATGGCCACTGACTTCATATGTGTGTGGTTTCTTGTGTGTCCCTTCAGAGTTACCCTTACTTGCACCGAACTTCCTCTTCCTATTCTCTTCCTTTCTTATGTTATTGTCCAGAGTGATTGCTTGATCCAGCAGAACTTGATAGTTAGGAGCATATGCTACAGACAAGGGTATCTTCAGATCTCCCCTAAGTCCATTAAGGAATTTTTCCTTCCTCTTAGCGTCAGTGTCGATGTCCTCGGGTGCATACCTTGATAGCATACAGAAGTCATCCATATACTCCTTCAAAGTTCTACCTCCCTGCCTCAAGCTACGAAATTCCTCTTTCTTCAGGTTCATTATGCCAAAGGAAATGTGAGCATTGCGGAAACCTTCCTTGAATGCATCCCAAGTCATGCCATCCAAGGGATGAGTCACTTGATAGGTTTCCCACCACATGGCAGCAGGTCCTTCCAATAGGAGTGCAGTGAACCTCACCTTTTCTCCCTCAGAACACTCACAAGTTACTAAGTCCTTGTTGACTGAACGGAGCCAGTCATCCGCCACTATTGGTTCAGTAGCAGAGGAAAACTTATTAGGCCTAAGCCTTAGGAATCTTGCAAGTCTGTCTACTGGAGGTGGTGGTGGTGGTGGAGGTGGCGGGTTGTTGTTATTGTTGTTGTTGGTTGCTGCAATGAACTGAGTCATCATAGTCATCAGTTTGGCTTGAGCTGCCATCAGCTGTTGCATAGTCTCGTTGTTGTCGGAATCACGACGTGGAGGCATCTGTGGGGTTTTAGCATGGATGAGTAAAGGATTGATAGAACTATAAAGAGAGATCCTACCCATGCAGAAAACAATCAATTCTAGCAATCAATCAACAAACAACTTATAAAACAACCAACACACAAATCAAAACCTTTGGTTTAGGGAAAACGATATAAAAGTTTGGAAAATAAACTCGCGAGGTTCCGAGGATACAAGGGAAAGTACTACCTTACCACAAGTTGGTAGGTCAATACAAGACTAAGGTAATGAGGTGTATGATAAATGGTAGTCTCACTAACTAACTACTCGACCATGTCCTCTTGTTCCTCTTCAATTTCCTGAATCTCGATTCCTTCATTGGCGAGTACATCCTTGAGTTCCTTCACATCCTTCTCTAGGGCAGAGTTCTTTTCTTGCAGCTCCCTCTTCTCAGTACGAAGCCTTTTGATCAAGTCACTATCGGCCTCGAACTCGACTTCATTGCTCTCGAGTTCTGCCTTTTGTTATCTGATAGTCTTGTTCTTCTCTGGAACTCTCTTCTCTTGCCTCTTGTATCTCTCATCTTGTGCAGTGAACCTCTCTTCTTGTGCCTTAGTCACTTCCTCTTGAGCCTTCATCTTCTCTTCGTTCTCCTTAAGTAAGGCACATAGCTCATCGTTCTTCAGGAGCTCGGTGCGCCGATCTTCATACAGTTCCGTGACAAGGATCTCCAACTCCTGGAAATAAAGACTAAGGGGTTTTGTCTTGCCTCTTTCTCCGACATCATAAAGGTAAGGTTCTCCATCCTCGTTTCTCCTTCCAAAGAAAATGGAGTAGTGTCCCCTCAACTCTGTGCTGTAGCGTCCGCAGAGGCGCCCAATCAGATCTTGCATGACTAGATTGAGTCTTTTATCCTTGGAGTCGCTAACCAATTTAATCTCCAGTGGGGGCTCTTCTCCACGTCCTGGCTGAGTTGCTTTTATTCCCCAGCAACCCTCTTTGTTAAACTTCTTCAGAATGAAACCCTTGATTTGAGGTAGTGGTAACCCTATCTTCTCGCCGATGTCGAGGAGGTAGCATCCAAAACGGGTGTTCTCGAAGTCCTCCGCGGAGGTGAAGTGGAAGCTCGTCATCCTTTAGGTAGAAGGAAATTAAAACAGGAAATGCATAAGGTGAGAGAGTACTAGTCATAGTGTGTATTATTATTTGAGAAAATACTAAGTCAAATCTTAAGGTGATCAACAAATATTAACAACTCTTGGTAAATTGGATTTTTCACTATAGTGAGAGAGACAGACACTCGGCCAGCCACTTATATTGTGGAACAGGTCTCATGTACGCGGACATGTAAAGTTTGTCCCGGGCCGCTTCATCCCACTATGCCGCTAGGATCCAACATACTTCAAAGATGGTACTATTATGACCAAAAGGGGCTTAACCAATCCTAAGGGCTCGAACCTACAGGCAACACTTTGCTCTAATACCATTTGTAGCGCCCCAACTCTTATTAAAGTTGGAACACCTGTGTTATGTGCTAGTCCCTGGATCACTGCCAGCACCACAGTACAAAATATAGGATATCATTGCATAAGTATTAAATTGCTACAACGAGATCCAAAAAATTTACCCAAGTATAGCTTTATTACAAGTTGCATAGCCATGAAGGCTAGCTAAAATTTAGAGTTCACAACGAAATCGAATAACAATGAGCCTCATCTTCAATCATGTGCCACAGGCAGACATGTTGGGTGTAGACTCGAGTCCAAATCCTATTCTTCATCAGAATTACCTGCACATTTGAATATGCAGCCCCCGAAGGAGGTCAATACAATGATGTATTGGCAAGTGACTATGGTAGATATAAAATGACAAGTCTAAAATCTATATGCATATTTGGCTTGGTGGGGTTGGAGGCTATTTTGCAGAAAGCAAGTTTTCTCCTATCTTTTTGTAATACATTTTTATTTCTCAAGACTTGGCACCAAGGGATAAAGCCCAAGTGCACCAACAATTATTTTCTTAAGTCAAATTTTACTTTATGAAAACAATGTTGAGATCTTCCGCCCATCCTTGTCCAGTTGCTCGAAGTAGTCCATTTCCGGGGACACGGCTAAGTACTCAGATTTTTCGATTCTGCAGAGGTTGTGTACTTTCACCTTTAGACTCAATTAGCCCGAGAATCCTATACACGCGGAGTGTATTAAGGAAAGGAGAGAATTGAGACAGGAACTTTCAGAAGAAGAATGCAACCATACTAGCAAGACCCGTTCCACCTATCATCTCTACATCTGCTTGTCAAGCTGACAGGTTGCACCCTCACAACTTAATTATTCTAGACAGAGCCCATTGTCAAAAGGCTGCACGGGAAGCTTCTAAACTTGGACGGACTTGGTAATCTCTTCGTTCCTGGGTGGCCGTCCACAAGTGTACTTCTGGGTAACAACCAACATGCTCATGGCCCTAAGTAGAATAGACATTCATCCTATGCGACGACAACCACAAGCATAGTCCCAAAAGCCACTCAACATAAACCATAACAACCAATTCCACCCAGAAGTGTATTTTAGATTTTAACACTTAGAAACATTTCTATAACAAGGAAAACAATTTTATAGCATAGCTAAGCAACAACTAAAACTTTTCATGGCTGCTTAGGAAAAGGGTGGCTACACACTACTAGGATATTTGTAAAATATAAACTAACTTAGCATTATAAATAAAAAATCCCTATCATGCACACTACTCAAAAACATACTACATATGCATATAGAAACCATTGGGTATAATATGAATGTCACTTGCCTTGGTAAAAGGAGGAGCAAGCACAACAAGAATAACAATCACAAGCAAATCCTTCCTCTTCTTCACAATCTAGCACAAGCAATAAATAAAATAAATACCATCACAACACCAAACATAAATATGTATGCATGAATGATATGCTATGAAAATAGAACACTCTTATTAATAATTTTTATCCTCTGTTATTAAATATATGTAATATAATTTCTAGGAATTTCTTATTTTATTTATCAATTAAATAATTGAAAACAATATAGCAAAACTTGATTTCTATAATTACAACTTTTATTATTTTATGAAATTTTTCCATTAAGACATTTATTAATATTGCTGGACAGAGGGAATTAATACAACCCTAAAACAATTAAATTTATTTCGAAATCATTTTTTATTATTTAAGTTATTATTTTAATAGCCGAAATACTCCTCTGAGAAATACACAATTTATAATTTGTCAAAAGGAAAACAAATGATGTAGAAATAATCTACACTAGCAGGGCTATCCGTGGATATAAAATTTATCGAATTTGGATTTACAGAACATAAGTTATGAATTTTCCAAGTTTTGCATATTTTTCTGTTTTATTTATAAAATTCCTGCGAAAAAGAAATAAAAGGGGCTACGTGGCGTGATCTCATTGGAAGGTACCGCTTCGACGCGGATCGATTGCGAGAGCCGTCCGATCTAATTTAAAATGGACGCGCGAGATCTGATCGATCTAGATCCATTGGATCTAGATCTAACGGTCCACGATCCGTTGACCAAAAACGGGCGGCGCAGTCGCCAGAGTTCGCCCGACCGCGGCGGCGCCACGGCCGGCGTTGCTCGTTCTCGTGTCCTAGGGGGCTACAGGATGAACGGATCTTACCGAGGCGTAGCGGACGTCGGGGCGGAGTCGATGGCGCGGTGGTGGTCGTCGGCGTTGTCTTCTCCTCCTCGTGCAGCTCGTCGGAGTTGCTTGCGGCGGCGGTTTCCCTCGGGCGTGGACGAATACGGCGTTCGGCTGCAAAATAATCCGCGAGACGAAGTCACAAGCGTGCGCAATGCGGAGGGGAATCGAGGAGGGGCAAAAGCGAGTTCGGGGGCGGTCGGAATACTCCGTACGGCGTGGTTTTCGGCGGCGGAGGTGGCGGAGGTTCGAGCTCGCTCGCGATCTGCCCGGCGGCGGAAAATTTAGGGTTTGGGTTGGGGAGGGTGGCGGCGGGGTAGGGGGTTTAAATAGGGGTCGGAGAGGGGGCAAACGCCGAGCAAATCACGCTCGGATTTCCCGGCGCGGCGCGGATCGAGCTCGGCGCGATCTCCGACGGAGGAAGACGATGCTGACAGGTGGGTCCCACCTGTCAGCGAGAGGGAGAGAGAGATGGGCTACGCGGACTGGCTGGGCCGCTTTCGGGCGCGCGTGTGCGGTAGATAGCTAAACGGGCCGGCCCGATTTCCTTTTCTTTTTAATGAAATTAATATCTGTTTTTAAATACTGATTTCAAAAATGATTTTTGACCCTATTCAAAACATTTCAGAAAAATTCATAAAAATATGTTTTGGAAAGGTTATTAAAAATGGAACTTTTTGACATTATACTTGCCCATAAATAAATTGATAAAAATAATATTTATTAAAAGAGTTTAAATAACACTTTCTGGAATTATAGATTATTTAATCTTATAATTTGATGTTTTATTTAATATTTTTGTGATGTAGTTTTATATCTATTGATGAATGATGCATGGATGCAAAGTTTTAAATTTTTGCAAAATTTGGGATGTAACATTAGATTTCTTCGCGTGAACGGACAACCTTTAGTAGGTACGGAGGTTTTCCTTGGGTTTTTGCTGGTAGTCGGCATGTCGAAGAACATGTCAAAATCCTCCTCGATCTTCGGATCGCCGTCCAAGTCTTCATCGTTGGCGTCTCCGTCCATTCCGAAGATGCTCCTCTTGCCCCGCCTCACCACCACACACCTAGGCTTTGACGGGTCGGTAATGAAGAAGCATTGCTCAATTTGGCTAGCGAGTACCCATGGCTCGTCTTTCGCGGAGGCTTTCTTCGATTTGGCATCGGGTATTACCATGGTGGTGAAATATCGGGCTTCTTTCATGACGTCCTTGTCCCATCTTACACGGAACATTGGCACCAACTCTCCACAGTTGTTGAGCTCCCATATCTCCTGGATCATTCCTAAGAATCTTTCCTTTAGAGTAGCCTCGTCATCACCGTAGGATAGCATAGTTACTCCCGAATTTTGATATTCACTATTCTTGTCCTTTTCCTCAGTGTAGAATGTGTAACCGTTGATGTCGTATGCCTGATAGGTCCTTACGTTCTGTCTGGGGCCCTGTGATAATGAGAATATGAGTTTTTCATCTTCCGTAGATGGCGTTTGGCTCGCTGCTTGAAATATTTGCCTGTCCTTGAACCAACGTGTGAAGCTAGAGTTGTGATGTTTGGATACGTCTCCGTTCTTCCTCTGCTGCCCCAGTTCCATGTAATTCTGCTTGATTAAGGTCTTGTGCTCCTCCACCCAAGAATCGATCAATTGTAAGTGTTGTAGAGCGACACGGTGAGCCCTGTCAAGGTCTTCTCTTCGACCATGAACGCCCTCAAAGAGTGAGCGCGAGCCCTCGCTGTGACTAACTCCACCTAGCCTGCCAAGGTGCTTCCTGGTGGGCAGACCAACATCCTCGTTCTCGGTGCTTAGATAATTCTGGCAGAAAGAGATGCACTCGTAGGTTAGAAAGCCCTTCGCCATACTTGCCTCCGGACGGGCCCTGTTGCGAACGTATACTTTCATGACACCGTTCTGCCTTTCGAACGACATCATGTAATGCAGGAATGTCGGTCCGAGCTGCTTGATGTCCTCAACGACCTGGAGAAGGAGATGCACGTAGATATCAAAGAATGAGGGTGGGAAGTAAATCTCGAGCTCACATAGTATCAGCACGATCTCTTCCTGTAGTCTGTCGAGCTGCTTCACGCCGATCGACTTCCTGTTGATGACGTCAAAAAAGTTGCACAGGGCAAGCAGCGTATCTCGGACGTGCTCATCCATTATCCGTCGGATCGCAACGGGAATTATCTGCGTCATCAGCACGTGACAATCGTGAGACTTCATACCACTGAACCTCTTCTTCGTTGGGACTAGATACCTGCTGATCTTCCCCGCGTAACCGCCCGGAAATTTGACTCCTACGAGGCACTTATAGAACTGGCCGAGCTCTTCCGGACTCATTGTGAAGCAGGTAGCGGGAAGTACCACCGATTTCTTCTTTTCCCTTTTGCGGCGATCTTGAGTTCCTTCCATTTGATCATCTACCTTGTCATCGTCATCGTCATCGTCTTTACTATCGTGTGCCTTCAGATCTTTCTTGATGCCAAGCCATTTTAGATCGTATCTTGCTCTTGTCCGATCCTTGGACTTTTCCAGCATGTTGGAAAGAGTGCCAAGTAGACTCTCGGTGACATTCTTCGTAATGTGCATCATATCTAGGCTATGGGGCGCTTTAAGGACCTTCCAGTACGGCAAGTCGTGAAAAACAGACCTCGCTTTCCATACACCCAGGAGGGGATCAACCCTAGGTCGCTTCTTTCCAGGAGCAGGGCACTCCTCCAAATTTCTCAAAAGCTCGTCGATTTCAATGCCGGTCCACTGGCGCGGGGGGCTTTCGAGCTCGTGTTCACCATTGAAAAGGTCACCGCGTTTCCTCCACGGGTGATCCATGCGAAGCCACCGTCGAGCACCTGTGTACACAGTTTTCGAAGACCCATCCCTTGGTAGCTGTAGATGCAGGGTCCCATCCATGCACCTGACACATGCACAGAATCTGTGGCCTACCTGGGCCGATACATACGAGCAACCAGGATAGTCCTGCACCGTCGTGAACAAGGCGGCTCTCATGTCGAAATATTCTCTAGTGTAGGCATCCCATGTACGGGCTGGCGTCTCCCACAACGTGGCTAACTCCTCCTTTAACAACATGAGATAAAGATGTATGTAGACACCCGGTTTTTTTGGCCCCTCGATGAGAATGCTCATGTGTATGTACCTTTGCTTCATGCACAACCAAGGTGGAAGGTTGTAAGGCCATACAAACACGGGCCAGGTGTTGTGCGTGCCACTCTGGTTCCCGAACGGATTGAGTCCATCGGTGCTCATACCCAGTCCGACGTTCCTTGCGTCGCCTCCAAAATTTTGAAAGGCGTCTAATGCTTCCCACTGGCTAGCGTCTGAAGGGTGTGAAAGGATTCTTCCCTTCTCCGGATCTTCTTCGGGCTTCTCCCTATCCGCGTGCCAATGTATGAGATTTGCTTCCTTAGGGTCCACAAAGTACCGCTGCAGACGGGGAGTGATAGGAAAGTACCTTATCACTTTTCGAGGAACTTTCTTGTTCGCACCCTTGTACCGTCCTATGTCGCACACCGGACATTTGTTTATGTCCTTGTACTCGCCACGATAAATTACGCAAGCATTGATGCATGCATGATATTTAACGTGCGGTAAGTCAAGTGGGCACACGACTTTCTTGGCCTCATCGATCCTTGTTGGCAATGTGTTCCCCTTGGGAAGTCGATCTTGCATGAATTTCAGGTTTCTCGTGAAGCTCACTTTGGTCCATTTGCTTTGCGCCTTCATCTCCAGAGCATCAAGCGTTACTTGCAAGCGCGTATCCTCTGTCCGGCACCCAGGATACAACGGAGTCTTCCCGTCGATCTTCATTTGCGCCAGTTTGGTTTTCAATCTGGCGTTGCTCGTCTCCTGGAGGAGCAGTTCTTGAACATAAGGGTCCCGTAAGGCCGACATTAGGGTGTTCTCCATGTTCGCGTCTACTCCACCGTCATCTCCCCCATGGTCATCATGATCACCATCTTGTCCACCACGTCATGATGTACTCCGCCCACATCTCCTTCTTCATGTCGAGGCGCATTTGCTGCCAGCGGTGTCGATGCCTGGTTAAATCCTACCATGAAACCGTGCCTCAACAAGTGATCCTCCAATTGTCCGGAATCAGGGTTGATCCACCTCTCGAGTTTGCATTTCCGACAAGGACATGTTATCTGGCGCTTGTTGGACTTAATCATTTCCGCCTTTGCTTGTTCCTTGTATTTAGTAATTTGACCGGATCTCATGATGACGACCATGGTTGCCTACACAGGTTACATAAAACACACAACCGAGAAACGAGAGTATACGTTATTTACAATTGTAACACACATGCACACATGCACGCGCATGCATACACACACATGCATTTTCAAGGGAAAATTTTGGCATGACTTCTCCTAATAGTCGGACGTATGGGTGGTGCAAAAATGTGCCGAAATGGAAATAATTCAACACTCGAGGGGCGCGGCGATGATGCTCGCCTGACCTGAAGACGAAACACCCACGACAGAGATAGACACCAGCCCGTACCCAGGTTAACGGCCCTCATGAGGAGGTAAGACCGCTACTCCTGCTTGTCTGTATTGGATTATGGTGGTTACAGTACAGCAGAGCCTGCCGAGGGCCCCCTTGAGGTAGTTCTCGCCTGGGGAGGGAAGTGATGATCTTCTGCCTCCTCTAGCCAGAGGCTATCCTACTTGGTATTGCTAGGGTTTACAAGAGTTGTAGCAAGCAATTGGCCGACCCTTGCTACGATGGAGGTCTTGGTGCTTTTATAGGCGCCTCCGGCGCTCTCCTTCTGCTTGGCCTGCAAGGTGGTTCCCACATGGCAGAGGCATGGTGGAGCAAGAGTCCACCGCGGCCCCTTCGTCCATGGACGCGGTCCACCACTGATAAAGGTGGGCGCGGTGGCCGACAGGCAGCCGACCGCGCAATACTGCCCCCAGGGGAGGTAGTCTCTGAGGTGGAGCCCACGATGACGTTCCCTTTGGAGGGTTGCGCCGTCCATCCACTTTATCACCAGAATGGAAGGCCTTGCCAGTCCTGCAGCAGGCAGCGCAACTTTATTGACTCCTTTATCACCAAAACGGCAACGGGAGTGCTTGCGTCACCACGTGGGCGTGGCAGAGGCCATGTGCGTCCAGCCGTACTTCCTTGGCCGCGACGTTTCCCCACAGGCCTGGGAAGGCCGGTGGAGTGATTCCTGTTGACTTCCCTCCAGGCACGCTGGCGCCTCGTGAGGGTCTCCTGAAGCGGGGGTCCGTGTGAGGCCCTCGCTTCCCCTTCAGGCCCTCGAGGGGGATTGCCTCTCGAGGGTCACGCCAGGTGGCGAGGCTTGGTCCTTAGTCGTTTCGTCTTATCAGCCCACGTGCGAGGCCTGGGGGGAGTGGGCTCTCCATACCCCAGTTCCCATTGGGCAGACAGTAGCCCCCGGGCCCGCGATGGGCATGATTGAGCTCATGGGCTCAGGCGAAGCGTCATGGGCCCTTAGTGCCCGGCCGACCCGAGCCACGCGACACTTAGACGAGTAACGGTTGCGCACGGTCCGGGGCGTGTGTCGTGGGGGGTCCCACCATGTCCCGGTAACTGCTCTTCGAGGTGACATAAAGCCCGAGCGTCGCAGCAGGGAGCCGTTACCGTTTCCAATCTTTCTCGCAGAAGTTTCCGCCATCTCGAGTTGTTCGCCTCCGCTCTCTCCTGCGATTCTCCTCCTTTCGTATTCCTCAGCACTCCGAGCCCCCGACGATGAGTCCCCTCAGGAGCAAGGGCAAGGCCGCTGCGGGGTCTTCCTCCCAGGCGGAGGCCCCTGAGGTAGTGCAGGGCGCGGCTCTCGTGGGGACGCGCACTGACCCTCAGGCCTTGGAGAAAATCCGCCACCTGGTTGCAGGGCGGACCAATGAGCATGGCGCCAGTGCGCTTCAGGCTGCCCAGTTCGGGGGGTTCCCTCAAGGGTTTTATCCCATTTTTCTCC
Source organism: Poa annua (assembly GCA_026929855.1). Taxonomy (NCBI): domain Eukaryota; kingdom Viridiplantae; phylum Streptophyta; class Magnoliopsida; order Poales; family Poaceae; genus Poa; species Poa annua. The sequence continues at coordinate 17,853,189 of CM049427.1, forward strand.
ACACCATCACCGCCGGGCTGGTGCCGCCATACTCGCCGTTCCTGGATGCAGTATTGGAGTTCTACCAAATCCAGCGCCTTCATCTTTATCCAAACTCCATGCTCATCCTCTCCATTTTTGCCTATCTCTGCGAGGCTTACTTGGGCGTGCGTCCCTCTGTGGCGCTCTTCAGGAATTTTTGTTCGCTGCGGTGCATGTCTACCAGTGAGCGAACCGGGTGTGTCTCTTTCCGCATTGCGGATGGCATGGGGAGTGTCACTAGAGCAGAACATGCTATTGGTCTCGGGCCGTATGGGCTATTTGTCCCGGGCACGCCCCCGGGACAACGTGCTCGGGACAAATAGGGTGGCTTTTTGTCCCGGGCACGCCACGACCCGGGACCAATTGGGGTGCACGTGACCGCGTCAGCCAGCCTTTTTGCCGAATGCTATTTGTCCCGGTTCGTATTACGACCCCGGACAATAGTGTTTTTTGTTTTTTTCCTATTTTCTGTTTTTCTTTTTCTTTCGTATTTCTTTCCCGGTTCGTACTGCTGGCTGCTATTATGTTTTTCTTTTTCTTTCGTGTTTTCTATTTTGCTTTTTTTGTTTCTCACTTAGCCACACATTTAATTACCTACTAACCCATACACTTCTTTACTAACTACACATTTAATTTCAGGTCAAACTTCCCGTTCGGTCAACCATCCTCAAACTACTCCAACCCCAGCACGCTTAACATTTGGATTCCTTTCAAATTAGATACTAAGAGAGAACTGAGAACTTACTGATATTACTATCTTATCAATCATATTAACCACTCGGTCATCATGTTATACTTTTTCATTACTTGTATTATAAAAATTAAGTTGAATAAACAACAATGACTATAGAATAACAATAATAGTGTAATAAATAATGATAAAATAAATATTACTTTATTTTTGCCTTTTTCATTTAGTATGGAATAATTCATATCTTTAAAACCTTAAATCAGAATTCAACAAATAAAATGTCTAAATTGATCAAAAAAATTAGAGGATTTCCAATATGACATCCAAATAATCTTTTGCATTACAGAAACATAGATAGTCATGGTAACCATTTTGATCGGTTTTACGGAAAAATAAAATAAAGTGATAAACACCTCAAAAACGAATATCCTTTGGCATGAGGTTCTTATACGTGTACTAGTTGCTATGAAAAATGATAAACTTTATTTTCACAAAATTTCCGAAAAAATCTTGACAAAAAGGTTTTTTATCTATAAACATCTAGAAGTTTCAAGTCAAATGATCAAGTTATGGTCGTTGCCACGACATAATTTGTGATAAAGACCTCATATTGCACAAATAGGTGCATGTTGGTAAAAGAAACAATCATGCTAAAAGGATTCTTCAAATATTTTCATAAATATCATTTTCCATTTTCTAAATGCGGAAAATGACATTTTTGTGAACAAAGTACAAAAATTATGATGCCAAATTGCACCCATTTAATTTTCATGGAAACTAGTACACATATGATGGATAATCCTTAAGTATTTAGGTTTTTGCTTGATTTCTAGCTAATTTCTCCTAGTTAAATGGGTTTATGTCGATATTCGAAACTAATTCAAATTTGAACTACACCTATTTGATAATTTGGTTTTAATCTTTTGGAGAAATAATCTTAAGATACACAACTATTGGTTATATCACAGAAACATTGATAATTCTAGAAACTTTTACCTCAGATCTCATATTCCACAAATAGGTGCATATTGGTATAATAAACGAATTGCCAAAGGGATTCTTCATGTTATTTTCATAAATATCATTTTCCATTTTTTAAGTGCAAAAAATGATTTTTTTGTGAATAAAGTACAACAAATATGATGAAAAATGACACCTATTTATTTTTCATGTAAACTAGTACACATATGATGGATAGTCCCCAAGTTTTAGATTTTTCCTTGATTTCTACCTAATTTCGCCTAGTAAAATGAGTTTATGCTGATTATTTGAATTTAATTCATATTCTTCAAATTATTTGTGAAAAGGTCTAGTATTCCCCAAATGAGTGCATTTTGATATAGTGAACAATCATGCCGAAGGGATTTTTCAAATTATGTTCATAAATATTATTTTCTATTTTTAAGTGTCAAAAATGAATTTTTGTAAGTGTCAAAACATTTTTTAAATATATAGACACCTAACTTTTGTCCCGGTTCGTGGCTGGAACCGGGACAAATAGGGTCCGATGACCTTTTGTCCCGGTTCGTGGCTGGAACCGGGATAAAAGATTCGATTTTAAAGCGCATGGAGGCTAAGACCAACTATTTGACCCCATTTGTCCCGGTTTGTAATACGACCGGGACAAATTGGGTATTTCTGTTTGGTCCTATGGGTTGTTTTCTACTAGTGTGTATACATCCCTATGTCGTGGAGTGGGGACAAACCCGTCACGGCCGTGCTCAAGAAGGTGGATGACTTCCGTCAGAGGTGGCTCCTCATCGGCGTCAAGTCGCCCTACGCGTTCCTAGACATCTCGGAGGCGCCGCCCGTGAAGAACTCTCATTGGGGCAAGTCTGCCCTTTGCGGAGTAGACAACGCGCACCTGGTGGGACGTTTGGAGTATCTCCGGGAGGAGGGTCTCACGGGGCAGTTAGTCGTGGCGGACTTCATGAAGTGCCGCATTGCTCCTCTTCAGGCCCACGATCAGCCGATGTGGATGTACTCGGGCCCCTCAGACCCAATGCGGCTTCATCCTGAGGACCACGGCCTGGATGTCCTCGACACCATTTTGAGTATCCTCTTTGTCAATCCGGAGGTGCCCGGGAAGATCGCAGGCTCCGTGCAACCTCTGCACCAGCTCCCTTTGGGCGACCGTATGGACATCCTGGACGGAATGTCGGACTTCACCCTGTTTGGCCTGGCGGGGGAGATGGAAGAGGTGGTTGCTCCGGCGGCGCGTGTAGTTGTAGGAGCGGATTCTCCCTCAGCCTCCAGTGCCTGGCGTGGCGAGGAAGAGGCCGCAATAGGAGAGATGTCCCCCTTGAGGCGTGGGCCATTCACTGACGAGGTTTGTGACATCTCGTCAGGTGATGACGATGCCTTTGTGGTGGCGCCCTCGCGCCCCGTGGAGGAGGAGACCGAGGAGGGGGAGGCCTCTGAAGCGGAGGCCTCTCCGGGAAGGCGCGGGCCTCGCACCAAAGCTGCTGTGGATCGCTCTGGGGTGAGGCCCTCCGACGTCCCCTCCAAAAGGAAAGTGGTGGCGCTTTCGGGGGGATCAGGCACCAAGACCACGCCCTCCTGGCGCTCACCAGGCCTGGCGTGGGTCGATGCCGGCGCTCCCCCTTCAGGGTGAGTGTTGATAACGCCTGGTCGTTTTGATTCTTGTCTTCCTCTTTTCTTTGCCCTCTCTTGAAGGTCTTTTCTTGGGCTTTTTGCCAGCGATCTTGTGCCTGCGAAACGCCGTAGGCTTTGCAAGGCTGCAGATGTGAAGAGAGCCACGGCTGGGGCCGTGGCTGACAAGGCATGTGGAGACGGCCTCCACAGACCCCACTGAGGGGGCGCCTCAGGCGGGTGCGGCAAAGACTCAGGCAGAGGAGAAAGCGCCTCGGCCAGAGGCACCTACACCGCCCCCCGAGCCAATGGTGGTGGAAACCACGGAGGAGAGGGCCTCTACCCCACCTCGTGCTCCTACTCCTCCTCGCGCGGTTACGCCTCCGTGCGAGGCAACTCCGCCGTCCGAACCAACGCCGGCGCGCGTGTCGACGCCACTGCGTGCGCCCACTCCGCCGTCTGCACCCACGGCTCGCGTGCAGCCCACGACGAAAGCGTGCGAGGCACCAGCAGGCGCGGACGCGTCCGCAGGGGGAGATTCTTCCTCGCCTCCTCGTCCAGCTGGAGGTGAGGAGCGCTCTGCTGCCGCGGGCCCCGAAGAGGACCCTGGCGCGGGAACGGGCGAAGCTTAGGCTAGCCCCCGAGCTCTCCCCGAGGTCAGGCTCTCGGGGCTCGACGCCGGAGTCGGGCCCTCCTCAAGCCAGGAGCTGGTCCTTCGAGGCTGGGACTGGAGCGCGGGGCGTCGCGAGGTCGCCTTCGGCCTCGTGAGGGAATCCTTGGAGGGCTTGGAGGCGCACCTCGCCCTCGGGGACATACGGCTCGTCCAGCAGCGGGAGGAGCTCGCGAGGTCGTGGGCGTCGTTCCATGCGGCGGTCGAGGCACGCCGGCAGGAGGACCTAGCGCTGTAGGCCGCACGCGAGGAGGCCACCCGCTTTGCCAAAGAGATCCGTGAGGGGGCCATCTGCGATGCTGCAGAACTCCTTGCGTCCCTCCAAGAGGAACGGGATGGCGCTGCCGAGCTCCTGCGCGAGGCGATGGAGGGCTCGCTGGCACAGAAGCGCCGCGAGCTGGGCCAACTGGAGGCTCAGCTGCTCGCTGCCCACCAGGCTGCGCAGGCTACCCTGGAGGGGGACCGCAAGGGTCTTTTTGACGTGGGGCTACCTGGGCCACGCCAAGGAGGAGAAGGCCCAAACAAGGCCCACTCGGGGTACCATGTAACCTTGTCCAAGTCGGTTAGGTCTCATAACCTGCCATATTTGTAATTGCCATCGGCATCGGCCACCCGAGACCTGGCTACCTTTAAATCCAGGAGGGTTGCTCGTCCCAGAGGACACGCTCATAGCCACCACCACAAACCCTAGCGAGATCGCAATCTCGCCATTGTAATCGCTACTCGCCGTCAATAACCAGACAAGCAGGAAGTAGGATGTTATCCTCCGGGAGCCTGAACCTGGGCAAATCCTTGCTTGTCAGCCGTCGTGATCACCAACACCTCTCTCTCTCCCCTTCAATCAACCCGGGGTGCACAACCCTGGGATTTGCCGAGTTACACCCTCGTCACTTGTCGAGCGCGAACAGCGGCTGGCCCTCAAGGAGAAAGAACTACGGCAGCGCGATGAGCAACGCCTTCAGGCGGAGAAGGACCTGGTCACTGTGATGCCCGAAAATCGGTACTATGTAGATTTAAGCGATCCCGCCGAAATCCGCATAATAACGATTTTAGGTCGCCCACCAGACATAATGTGCACGCCGAAACATGCGCATTATGTGGGTGGAATTGTGATAACATTATGTCGGGTTATGACTCCCAGGAATTGGGGTAGTCACTTCCAGGAGTGTAGTTCAAAAGAGGATTGAACGCGGAGGTCTAAACCCTCAAGTGGCTCCGCGACGTTGCTCGCCGGACCCGAAGAAGACGCACACACGACCAAGGAAGGCACCGTCCTTTACCCAGGTTCACGGCCCTCGTGAGGAGGTAAGACCGCTACTCCTGCCTGTCTGTATTATGTGTGGAAGATTACAGTACAATTGAGCTTGCCGGAAGCCCCCTTGAGGCAGTTCTTGCCTGGGGAGGGAAGCAATGATCTTCTTCCTCCTCTAGTCCGGGGCTAATCTAACTCGTACTGCTAGGGTTTACAAGTGTGGTTTGCACGCAAAGGGCCGACCTTTGCTACAATGGATGTCTTCTCTCTTTTATAGGCGCCTCGGGCCTTCTCCTTCGGCTTGGCCTTCAAGGTGGCTCCCACATGCCAGTGGCAGGGCGGAGCACGAGTCCACCGCGCTCCCTTCGTCCATGGACTCGGTCCACCGTTCATAAAGGTGGCGCGGTGGCCGACAGGCGGCCGACCGTGCGGTACTGCCCGCAGAGCGGGCAGTCTCTGAGGTGGAGCCCGCGATGACGATCTCCGTTGGAGGGTTGCGCCGTCCACCTGCTTTATCGTCAGAGTAGAAGGTCCTCGCAGCTGCGCAGCAAGCGGAGCAGCTTTGTTGACCACTTTATTGCCAGGGACAGCGACGGGGGTGTGCGCGCCACTGCACGAGCATGGCAGAGGTCACGTGCGCCCTGCCGTGCTTCCTTGGCCGCGACGTTTCCCTCCAGGCCTAAGGGGAAACTCCTGCTGGACTCCCCTCAGGCGGGTTGGCGCCTCGGGGGGGTCCCCTGAGGCGAGGGGTCCCTTGAGGCCCTCGTTTGCTCTTCAGGCCCTCGAGGGGAATCGCCTCTCGAGGGGTTCGCCAGGCGGTGCGAGGCCTAGGGGGAATGGGCTCCACACCCCAGTTCCCACTGGGCCGACAGTAGCCCCCGGGCCCATGATGGACACGACTTAGCCCATGGGCTTAGGCGAAGCGTCGTGGGCCCTTAGTGCCCAGCCGGCCCGAGCCACGCGACACTTGGACGATTAATTGTCTCGCACGATCCGGGGCGCGAGTCGTGGGGGGTCCCACCACGCCCCGGATACTGCTCCTGGAGGGGACATAAAGCCCGAGCGCTGCGGCAGGGAGCCGTTACCGTTTCCAATTCTTCGCGGAAACTTCCGCCCTACAGAGCTCTCCGCCTCCGCTCTCTCCTACGAATTTCTGTTCTCCAGCTCCTTCCAACCTCCGCGCCCGCGACGATGAGTCCTCTCAAGAACAATGGCAAGGCCGCCGCGGGGTCTTCTTCCCAGGCGGAAGCCACGGAGACGTGATGGGCGCGGCGCTGCTCGGCGTGCGCGTCAATGAGAAAGCGCTAACCAAGGTCCGATACCTGGTGGCGGACCGGACGAACGAGCACGGCGCCACTGCCCTGAAGCCCGCGGCGCACGGGAAGCGCCCGCGAGGGTTCTTCCCGATCTTCCAGCACTGCCTGGCCGCGGGATTGGTGCCGCCCTTCTCGCCGTTCCTGGAGGCGGTGCTGGCATTCTACCAGGTGCAGCTGCTGCACCTGCTCCACAACTCCGTCCTCATCCTCGCCGTCTTCGCCTACCTCTGCGAGCGTACCTGGGCCCGAAGCCCACGGTTGGGCTGTTCCGGTGCTTCTACGCGCTCCGGAACACGGCGAAGAACGAGCGCTCCGGGTGCGTCTCGTTCCGCATCGTCGATGGCATGGGGGGCGTCTACATCCCCATGTCCTGGAGCGAGGGCAAGGCCATCACCTCCGTGACGAAAAAGGTAGACGACTTCCGCCAGAAGTGGTTCTTCGTCGGGGTGGAGCGTCCCTGCGCCTTCCTTGAGGTCCCCGACGAGCCCCCTGTGAAGAACTCCCATTGGGGGAAGGCTGCCTTCGACGGCGCCAAGATCGTGAGCCTGATGGGGCGTCTGAGCTTCCTTCGCGAGGAGGGCCTCACGGGGCAAATGGTCGTGCGGACTTCGTGATGCGCCGCATCGCGCCCCTCCAAGCCCACTCGGTCCCCATGTGGATGTACTCGGGGCCGAACGACAAGATGCGGCTCCATGTCGAGGACAATGACAAGGACGTCGTCGACAACGTCCTCTCCGCGCTCTTCGTCAACCCCTCTGTCCTTCCCGCGGATGAGCTCCGTGCGGCGCTCCGGCCCCTTCACCAGTACAACTTGACGGAGCGCATGGCCTTCCTGGAAGTGACGTGGGGCTACCATTCGACTAGCCCACGATGAGGCTACCTGGGCCGCGCCAAGCACATGGAGGCCCGCAGAAGGTCCACTCGGGGTACCATGTAACCTAGTCCAAGTCGGTTAGGTCTCATAACCTGCCATATCTGTAATTGCCATCAGCATCGACCACCCGAGACCTGGCTACCTATAAAGCCAGGAGGGTTGCTCGTCCCAGAGGACACGCTCATAGCCACCACCACAAACCCTAGCGAGATCGCAATCTCGCCATTGTAATCGCTACTCGACATCAATAATCAGGCAAGCAGGAAGTAGGGTGTTATCCTCCGGGAGCCTGAACCTGGGTAAATCCTTGCTTGCCAGCCGTCGTGATCACCAACATCTCTCTCTCTCCCCTTCAATCAACCCGGGGTACACAACCCTGAGATTTGCCGAGTTAACCCCTCGTCAATTGGCGCCGTCTGTGGGAAGAACAGCGTGTTGGATTTACGGTTGCGGCTGCCCAATCTTCATCAACAGCAACGGCGACTCGCCGTATCAGATCAGCGCATGGAAGCTAGACGACAATATCATCTTCACCTGAGGTTGTTCCGATCCAATCTACATCAACCACGGCGGTGACTCGCTGCCACGAGTGTAACGCACAGGGCCTCAACATCACCATTGCCTCTGTGCGGAGCTGACACAATCGGCGAATCAAGGGAAGTCGCGGAGATGATCGTTTGGTCAAAGAAAAGACAGCTAACTTCACTTGGCAAACAGAAGCCGAATCGTCTACGCCTGCAAAATCTCGAAGCAAATCAAGAAAAAAAAAAGGCATAACCTAGCCATGTACGGGTAGTCAAGGGCTGCTAGCACTACGACATGATCTGCGGCGGTTTTCAAGAGAGAGAAAAAAAAACCAGGTCAGCTGGATAAGCGCACGGCCGGTGACATCTCTCGAAGGCGCAACGGATAGGCAGCAGTACGCCCAAGGAATCAGTTCCGAAACAAAGAATAATTTGAGTCGACTACGGTTCCAGTCCAAGGGAAAAAGCAAAAAAAAAGAGGCTATGGCTTGCGTGTTGCGTATGCAAGTAAAGGAAGGAGAAAAGAGAAAGAGGAAAAATAGCTACGTACAAGCATGGATTAGGCGGCCAGAACGCTAATCGCATACATGTTACCAGTGCCCTACTCGCTCGTCGTCACGTCGCGGGTAACTACTACGTCGACTCCGTTGGATTAACTGCTACATAGTATTGGCGTAAATAGCCTGCTCCCTGGGAGGGCGTCACATACATTTGGGGGCTGACGTTTCGTCAACAACAACAAGTTCATCGCTGCACTCGACAAGCGACTCGAGTGCCTTCACCGGCTCCGCACCGTCGACTCCGTTGCGTCGCACCGACTCCGGTCCGCCGCTTCGACTCCCTGCACCACACTACCTTCGCCGCGTCGACTGCCTCTACGGCACTACTTCCGCTACGTCGACTCCGGTCCGCCGCGTCGACTGCCTCTACGGCACCACTCCGCTGCCTCGACTCCGGTCCGCCGCGTCGACTGCCTCTACGGCACCACTCCGCTGCGTCGACTCCGGTCCGCCGCGTCGACTGCCTCTACGGCACCACTGCGCTGCGTCGACTCCGGTCCGCCGCGTCGACTGCCTCTACGGCACCACTTCGCCGCGTCGACTGCCTCTACGCCACCACTCCGCTGCGTCGACTCCGGTCCGCCGCGTCGACTGCCTCTACGGCACCACTCCGCTGTGTCGACTCCGGTCCGCCACGTCGACTGCCTATACGGCACCACTCCGCCGCGTCGACTCCGGTCCGCCGCGTTGACTGGCTCTACGGCACCACTCCGCTGCGTCGACTCCGGTCCGCCGCGTCGACTGCCTCTACGGCACTACTTCCGCTGCGTCGACTCCGGTCCACCGCGTCGACTGCCTCTACGTCACCACTCCGCTGCGTCGAGTCCAGTCCGCCGCGTCGACTGCCTCTACGGCACCACTCCACTGCGTCGACTCCGGTCCACCGCGTCGACTGCCTCTACGGCACCACTCCGCTGCGTCGACTCCGGTCCGCCGCGTTGACTGCCTCTACGACACCACTCTGCTGCGTCGACTCCGGTCCGCCGCGTCGACTGCCTCTACGGCACTACTTCTGTCGTGTCGACTCCGGTCCGCCACGTCGACTGCCTCTACGGCACCACTCCGCTGCGTCGACTCCGGTCCGCCGCGTCGACTGCCTCTACGGCACCACTCCGCCGCGTCGACTCCAGTCCACCTGATGCTCTCCTGGGTGTTGCGCCGCATAGGTCACAAACAAATTCGCCTTGGCCGCCACCCGAAGCACTCGGGGGCTGCGCCGTGCAGGTCTAAGTCAAACATAGGCCGTCACCTGACGCACTCGGGGGCTGCACCATACAGGTATAACTCGAAAAATCCTTGGCCGCCACCCGAAGCACTCGGAGGCTGCGCCGCGCAGGTCTAAGTCAAACCTAGGCCGTCACCTGACGCACTCAGGGGCTGCGCCATACAGGTATAACTCGAAACATCCTTGGCCGCCACCCGAAGCACTCGGGGACTGCGCCGCACAGGTCTAAGTCAAACCTAGGCCGTCACTCGAACACTCGGGGGCTGCGCCATACAGGTCCAACAAGAAAACCTAGGCCGCACTCGAACACTCGGGGGCTGCGCCGTACAGGTCCAACAACGCAGTAGGCCGTTCGGCTGAGCAAATACTCGATATGTTTGTCGAATCCACCAAGTAGGCCGTCGGGCTGAATGAGCACTCGAATCTCATTCGAGTTCCACAAAGTAGGTCATTCGGCTAAATACAAACTCCAATCTCACTTGGGTTTTTTACGGGGTAGGCCGCTTTGCTGAATCAAGTAAGCTTACGCCTGAGAGAACTACTCAAAAGTAGCCCAATTGGCTGAATGAGCACTCGAAAGTGCATCATACAGTAGGCCGCCTGAAAGGCTGAATAAAAAAGGACAATGTTTCCATCAGCGAGTTCCTAAACGTCACTCCCATCGGGAGGGTATCAGAGATCTCTTTTCGACTGAGAAGTTTTTGAGACTAACCTCAGTTACAAGCAATTCAGCTTAATCTCGGGGGCTACTCCCATCGGGAGCACTGTTCGTGCTCCCAATAGACTCAGTCGAAACATTAACGACTAAAGCATCCTCTGTAAGCCCTCAACAGCCGGAGTCGAATTTCTTTAACTATCGTTTCCAGGAACAAGACGGCGTGCCCAGGAGGAAAGAGTACTTACCCGACGCATCGACTACGCCTACATGACATGCTGCTTTGAGTCTCTACCCGATTCTTCGTATCGACCAGACACTTGGGGGCTACTGACGTGGGCGTACCCTCTGGACACCCGACCGTTGGCGTACCCGATGCATCCCAGCACCTGGAGGCCCATGAAGCCCAACAAACTACAACTTGAAGTACAAGACAATAACCTCATGTAAACCCTACCTGGCTCCCTTTATAAAGCCAGGCAGGGGCACCCCATAGAGCAGACCCCCACGGGACACACAGATGGCATAGCCCTAGCGAGACCACGTCTCACATCATCGCGACACGCTCATAGCCACCACCACAAACCCTAGCGAGATCGCAATCTCGCCATTGTGATTGCTACTCGACATCAATAATCAGACAAGCAGGAAGTAGGGTGTTATCCTCCGGGAGCCTGAACCTGGGTAAATCCTTGACCCCTCGTCAGGAAGGGATGCCTCTGTTCACCCCGACAGGCCCGGCGGACTCCGATGTGCCGATGCCGGCCCCGCGGGGAGCGGAGGGGGCCGATTCTCCCTCGGCTTCAGGAGCTGGCCTAGGTGAGGAGGAAGCCACAGCCGGGGAGGTTTCTTCCTCTAGAGCTGGGCCGTTTACTGACGAGATTTGCGATATCTCGTCAGGCGATGAAGATGCCTTCGTGGTGGCGCCCTCACACCCCGTGGAGGAGGAAGCTGAGGAAGGGGAGGCCTCGGGCGCGGAGGTTTCGCCAGGAAGGCGCGGGCCTCGCACCAAGGTCGTCATGGACCACTCGGGGGCGAGGCCGTCTGACGTCCCTTCCAAGAGGAAAGCGGAGGCGCCCCCCGCGAGGCCTGCTTCCAAGCCCTTCCCCGCATGGCGCTCGCCAAGCCTGGCGTGGGTCGACGCTGGCGCTCCTCCTCCAGGGTGAGTTTATATGACGTTGGGTCGTCTGCCCTTTGTTTTCTTTTTCACTTCATATTTTGTTGAAGTCCTTTCTTGGGCTCTTGTCAGCGGTCTTGCGCCCGCGAAGCACCGCCGGCTCCGCAAGGCGTCTGAGGTGAAGAGCGCCACGGCAGGGGCCGGGGCTGACGAGGCTGCGAGGCCTGTGGAGGCAGCCCCAGCGGTCTCCCTTGAGGAGGCGCCTCAGGTGGAGGTGACTGCGCCCCTCGCGGGAGCGGTTGGTCCTCAGGTGAAGGAGGGCGCCGTAGGCCCAGATGCACCTGCAGCGCCCCGTGAGCCTCTGGTGGTGGAGGGCTCGGAGGAGAGAACTTCTGCGCCACCTCGCGCTGCTACTCCACCTCGTGCGGCTACGCCTCCGCGCGAGGCCACTCCGCCACGCGAGCCAACGCCGCCGCACGCGTCGACGCCTCCGAGTGTGCCTGCTGCGTCGCCTGCGCCCACCGCTTCTACGCAGCCCGCGACGGAGACATGCGAGGCACCGGCAGGCGCGGGCGCGTCTGCCGGGGATGGTTCTTTCTCTCCTCCCCGCCAGGCTTGAGGCGAGGAGCACCTCGCGGCTGCAGGGCCTGAAGGGGGTGCGGGCACGGGCTCAGGTGGGGCTCAGGCTAGCCCCCGAGTTCTCCCCGAGGCCGGACCCGCAGGGCTCGACGCCGAGGCCGGGCCTTCTACGAGCCAAGACCTGGTGCTCCGCGGCTGGGACTGGAGCGCGTGGCGCCGCTAGGTCGCTTTTGGCCTCGTGAGGGAGTCCCTGGAGGGCTTGGAGGCGCACCTCGCCCTTGGGGACATATGGCTTGCTCGGCAGCAGGAGGAGCTGGCGAAGTCGTGGGCGTCCTTCCATGCGCCGGTCGACGCGCGCCGGCTGGAAGATTTGGCGCTGCAGGCCACCCGCGAGGATGCCATCAGCTTCGCCAAGGAGATCCGCGAGGGGGCCATCCGCGATGCTGCAGAGCTGCTCGACCCCGTCCAGGCGAAATGCGACGCTGCGGCGGAGCTCCTGCGTGAGGTCAGGGCGGAGCCTGAGGCGATGGAGGGCTCGCTGGCGCAGAAGCGCCGCGAGCTGGGCCAGCTGGAGGCCCAGCTGCTCTCCGCCCACCAGGCCGCATCGGCTGCTCTGGAGGGGAACCGCAAGGTCTTCGCCGAGCGTGAGCAGCAGCTGGTCCTCAAGGAGGAGGAGCTGCGGCAGCGCGAGGAGCAGCGCCTCCAGGCGGAGAAGGACATGGTTGCTCAGTGCGAGGCCCTCGAGGAGCGAGAGGGCGAGTTGGCCAAGGCGACCCTGAGGTACGACGAAAACGTCGCTGCCTAGAAGGTGGCGTACGAGCGCTTCGAGCGGCGTTTCACCGAGAAGAAGAAAGAGACCGAGGACGCCCTCGCGGAGCGCAAGAAGCAGTTCCGTAAGTCCACTTCTCAGAAGTACCGTGACCTGGCCCAGTCGCAGGAGGACCGCTTCAAGGCCAAGCACGCCGCAGACGCTCGGAAGATCGCCGAGCTTGAGAAGGCCAACTCCAAGCTGGAGTCCCGCCTCACTCGCGCTAAGGATGGCCGCCGCCGAGTGGAGGAGGCTCACACCGAGGCTGTCCACAACCTCAACTCCTTGGCCAAGGACGTGGAGGAGCAGGTGGCCCCGGCGATGCAGCGAGCTGCGGAGGCCTCGGATTCTGCCAACGCGGCCCGTGCGCTCATGAAGCAGCGCGAGCGCATGTTCGAGGCGCTGGTTGCTCGCGGCAACGAGCTGGCCTCGCAGCTGGGAGCAGACGCGCCGCACACCGACGTTCGGGGTCGTGGCGATGCTGCCATGTACCTGGTCTACTTCGACCAGCTCTTCGCAGCGCTCGAGGGTCCCGTCGCCGAGCTTCGGGAGATGATCGAGGACGAGAGTCGGCAGCTCTTGGGGGTGGTGGTGGATCGTATCTTCACCAACCTCAAGCTACTCACGCCAGGCTTCGACTTCGGCTCCGTGACCGAAGCCGCCTAGGGTGAGGACGCGCAGCGGGTCTCAAGCTCCCTCTGCGAGCAGGAGGACGCTTTCTGCAACCGCTTCAGGCGCACGGAGGCTGCGCCGGAGGACAGCGAGGAGGAGGCCTGCTCTGCCGAGGCTGAAGAGGGCGCCGCGGAGGAGGTTCAGGGCGATGCTGCTTCCTCTTGAGCCACAATTTATCGCGCCTGCGAGCGCTTGTATCTGCACCAGCTGTGTGCTTAGATATCTTAAGACCTTTGGCATGTAATATACTTTTAATTGCCGTTTTAATTCGAGCTTGTCTGCCCCTCGTGAGGTCTCTTTGGACTCATCTTCATGTCTATTTGTTCTCTGCGTCGTTAGGTCCCATCTCTTCGTGCCATGACTCCGCCACCTCGGTATGCAAGAGCAATGACTCCGCAAGGCCGGGGGGAGTTTAGGCCTAGGAGAGGTAAGAGCCTTGAATCGCGATGCTCAAGTGCCCTCCTTAGACGTGCGAGTAGTCCATGAAGCGTAAGGGAAAGCGAAGTCGCTCGAGGGGCAAAGACGCGCGCTAGGGAGAGAAAAACGCTCTTAAAGCATGGGTGCACGACTTAGCTTCTCGAGGTTTTCGCCCTGCGAAGGCTTTTTCGCCTGGCGGGGTTGACCGCTTGGGGGGTCGCTCCTGGGGAGGCTTTTCGCCTGGCGAGGTTGCCCACTTGAGGGGTCGCTCCTGGGGAGGCTTTTCGCCTGGCGAGGTTGCCCACTTGAGGGGTCGCTCCTGGGGAGGCTTTTCTCCTGGCGAGGTTGCCCACTTGAGGGGTCGCTCCTGGGGAGGCTTTTCGCCTGGCGAGGTTGCCCACTTGAGGGGTTGCTCCTGGGGAGGCTTTTCGCCTTGCGAGGTTGCCCACTTGAGGGGTCGCTCACGGATGCCCCTCCAGGCTCGTGGGGGAATTCTTCCCTGCAGGTATTAGAGGGGTGAACCCAAACGCTGAAACACGGTTCAAGGGACTCGTGCGCGCTTATAGGTCCCCTCAGGCGTTCTGTCGTGGTGGTGTCACGGCAGATGCCATAGGATGGCTAAAGTGTGGGGCCGATGGACGCTGGTGGATCCAGGGAGGGATAGCGAGCTAAAGAGCTCACACGAAGGAGGATGCCAGAATAACCGGGATCTCCGAAGAACAACAAACACAACCGAAAGGAGCGAGAGAAGATGTAGCAAACATAAACAACTGCGCGAAGGCAGGGAACACACACACGATGTACCTAGGTTCAGGGCCCTCGTGGGGAGGTAACACCCCTACTCCTGCCTTTCCTCTGTATGTAAGTGTGGACCAAGATCTACAACATGCTCTTGGAGCTCTTTCGGCGAAGAACACAACGAACAAGATGAACTATAGAGAGGAGGGAGTAAATGCCCAAGGAGTAAATGAGACTATAGCGTTGGCCCTCAAGTTGGTCATGCCTTCACTGAAGCAGTTATGGCGCCTTTTATAGAGTTCCGGCCGGGAGGACCGGGAACCCTAATCCGGCATGGCCCCACCGGGCAGGCCTAACGTTTATCTCGACACCACCTAGTCCGACCTAGCCGCCGAGCTATCCGGCATAGGCCTGCCGTCATCATTCCGGCAAGGACGGCAGGCGCCGTCCTGGAACATCATTGTCCCTCTGTCAGAGACAAGACATGTCTTCGCCCATGCCGAGTAGCCTTTCCCGGATTGCCGGGCTAGGGTTGTCTGATCTTGTCGTACCGTTATCGTACCGGCTGACACGCTCCCATGTCAGACAGGAGGTGACCATGCTTCCGTGTCAGGGGGAATGGGACTTCCCCCCGTGTCAGGCGGGAAAGCCTGCTCCAGACCGTTGACAACCCACCGGCATCTCCCATGCCGGCTACCTCCTTGCTCAATCATGTAAGTCTTCCCTGCACACATTAAGAAACCTGCCAGGACCGAGATGTACATGCCGATTAGCATGCAACCGGGGAGCGAACCCGGGTCCTTCGGGTTCTTCTCTACCCGGGGTCTCTATCCGGAACACCCGGGTGCTTCTCAACCCGGGGTCATATCCGGAACCTTCGATCAACCGTGAGATCCGGGATCCTTCCCGGATGCATCCGAGTACCACTTAGTATGCGTGTCTCTAGGCCTAGCCTCCCGAAGATGTCTTAGGCTGCCAGCAAAGACATCTTCGAGAAGCTAGTTCTTAGAGGAACCATCCGCTGGTGTTTGTGCTGCTCTGAGGGCTCGGGGGGGGGGGGGGGGGGGGGGCTATTTATAGCTTCCACGGACGACCCCTGCGACCTCCAAGAGACACCTGGCGTCTCACCCTCGTCCGAAAGGTCAAGTTGCCCCTTTAGTGTATCAAAGAGATGGCCCCTGCTCTCTCCAAGGGTCAAACACTGTTACCATACTGCCAGATTGCACCGGGATCTGCCCTACCCGGTGGGCAGCCCCCCGACACTAGTCCCCGAAGCTGGTGCTGCGCAGCGACCCCAGACGATGTGCGGGATCAGCTTTAAGAACCATAATCATCCTAGCAAGCAAGGGAGAATCTTCCGCTTTGATACCGAGATGACTTTTACCGAGATCCCTACTCCGAGATCCCTCCAACCGGGAGGCCCTGCCTGTGCAACTAGATAGCATTTAGGGTCTCACCCGGGTACGGTCATGCCGGTACACTTCATTACTCGTGTCGGATAAGATTTCTTCCCAAGGGGAGGGTCCCACCCGGGGTCTTGTCGAGCCAGAAAAGCATTCGAGTGTTTTTGACTTAAAACCCCGCTGCTTGGCTTCGCGTGCCGGAAGCCGCATCCAATCCTAAGCCCAACCGTTGGGAGCGTGTGGCCCCCGGTGTGGCTGGATTGGGCGCTCCGGGTCGCGCCACGTGTAGTTCGGCACAACCTGATCCCACCCACGATCTGAGAGATCATGGGCGGGAAACTCGGAAACCGCTCCGGGTCTCCGCATAAATAGGAGACCGGAGCGGTCTCTCCTTCATCTTACCAAAGTCCCAACTTCTCCCCCAACTGTCCCGAGCGCCCCGCCGTCGCCGCGCCCGGAGCTTGAGCGTTGCCGCCGTCGTCCGCCGCCGGAGCCGTTCTTCTCCGCCATCGGGCATCGTCATTCTCGCGCCTCGCCGCCATCCTCTTCTCCGGTGAGTCCCTCCATCCGCTCCGGCGAAGTTCGCCACGGTGACGGCACACCATACTAGCCCGTGAGTCCGTGCCTCCACGGGCCGCGCCGCCGCTGGCGAGTGCGTTTTGCGCGGCGTCGACGGTGGCGCCTCCCATGCCTTAGTTTTTACTCGCACTAGCACACCTTCATACCTTGCTCGAGTATTTCCGCGTCGATTAACTTTTATTTGTTCGGGCACGGTAGATCTATTTGCTAGGAACTCGGTCGATGTTAGAAGTTTATAATTCGGGGTCTTAGTTTCCGACAGACTAACCCGACTAACCACCACTCCGTCTGCAGAGTAGCTCGGATATGTCCTCTGGACCCTCCGAGATGGGTGATGAGAGTATCCGGGGATGCTGGGATGGATCCGAGACCACCCAAGAGGATCTCGACTGGCTGTACTGGACACACTGGATTCCGCCACAGGTCGAGAGTCGACTTCCGGAAGACGAGGTCCAGCCGGAACCCCAACCCGGGGAATACGTGGTGTTCCTCACGCATTTCGAGCGGGGGTTTGGGCTTCCGGCTAGCCCCTTCTTCCGTGACTTCCTCGACACCTACAACCTCCAACCTCATCACCTTTCGGCCAACGCGATTATGATGCTCTCCGCCTTCGCCACATACGCGGAAGGGTATCTCGGCATTTGGCCCTTCGTGGATCTCTGGGCCAAGTACTTCATCCTCCGTCGGCAAGTCATCCCCAACCCGGACAAGGAGGTCAAAGACCTTGTTGATTGCGGGGCGGCAACGATCATCCCTCGCGCCGATTTCGGATTCCCCAAAGTCCAGGGACTGGAATCATGCCGGAAGTGGCAACGGAGCTTCTTCTACGTGAAGAACCGGGAGGCCTCGGGAGACTCTCCGGGATCCTCCACCCCGGAATTTATCAACTTGCCCGAGTTCGTCATGGGTCCTCCCCGCGAGTTCGATCTCTGGAATAGGCTTCCGGACTCTGAGGAGGTCACATGTATGCACGACGTCTTAAGCGTCCTTACGGATAAACTGACGTCGGTGACCTCCTGCGCTGCTTTATTATCCACCGCGTCTGCCCTCTACAAACCCGAGTGCATAAGATATGCCACATGAGTGGGGTATATGACCCCACGCGAACCAGCATCTTTCCGCTGGACAAACCTGCAGTCTGTCGGCGCGTTCGAGCTATCGCTCGAACGAAGATGCCGGATGATTATTCGTGGGGTCGGGTTGCTGGTTCTCGCAAAAAACCACTTCAGCAGGTGCTTGTGTCTGCCTTCAGCCAAATTCCATTTGCACCCGGGTTCTGCTGGAAATCGACATGGTTGTCATGCAATGATTTATTCCTGTAGTTGTTCGAGCGTCAGACAGAGGAGGACGCGATGCACGCCAACAACAACTTCGCGGAGGATTTCCCGATTCCGAAGGAGATGCCGGCGACGGATCTCGACGGCGAGGATCACCTCGCCATTCCTCTAGCCCGCGCTGCCGCTCCGGGTAAGCCTTCAACTCCAGAGGCTATCCCCATTGCATCCGATGATGATGATGACGCCGATTGTCAAATTCTCGATGTGATTGACGCTCTTCCTCTCGACTGCGCCCCGCCAGTGGTTCCGAGACCGACGGCCGTGACGAAGCGCGCCGAGACCCGCAAACGTGCGGGCTCCGACACCACCCATGCCGGTGCTTCTGGTGCCGCCACCAAGAAGAGCAAGCACAGCAAGCAGCCGGGCGATAAGCCTGCTCGACGAAGGAGAGGTCCTCCAACCGTGGACTCCGGGTAAGACCTTCTTGCTTTGAGTTATTTGACTTTGACTTCTTCCGAGGTCTTTTCTGACATGTTCATTACAGAGCGGCACTCGACGTCCCGGCTTCCGCGGGTTCCCGTCCTCCGGGATCCCGCACTCCTAGCCCATCCCGGGCTGCCCCTTCTCCACCTCGGCATCCCGCGCAAAACAGCGAGCACCCTGCACCCGGTCATGTGCTGACCGTCGCCGTGACTCCGGAAGTTCCTCCCGGAGAGAGCGAGGTTCTGGTCCAGGCTGCTCGGCAGCTGAGGATGTCATCCTTCCGGATAGCCCGCGGCGGGTGTCCCATCTTGAGGCGGAGACGACAAGTCCTTCGCGACCAGCCGTGCCGCGCGCCTCTTCCCGGTTGGCTTCACACAAGACCCCGTCGCCGAAGCCGTCTACCGCTTCCTCCCGGCAACCTAATCTTCCTGGCGGGAACCCGCGCAGCCAGGCCTCCGGGCAGAAGATAGTTTCTTCTAAGCCCAGTGCCCCTCCGACACCCTCGACCCAAGACTTGTCCCTAAGCAAGGGTTCCTCTGCCTCGGGTAAGTCTTCCGGATTACCGCCACCTCCTGCCGAGATCCCCACTGCCGCCCTGCAGGCGCTGCGATCAACCGTAAGCTCCTTTGTGTCTTCAGGATCCCGGGAGATTGTTGTCGCGAACGCACCTGCCGCGACCGGCGTGCGAGTTGTTGAAGAATACAACAAGTCCTGGATCGCTGCTGACGCCTCCGAGGCCGTGGGGGACTTGCACGCTGCCGGCCCGAGCTGCAGCGCCCAAGCCCTGCACGCTCTCCAGGTGGCTGCGTTGGACGTCACCCGGGTGGTTGATGTAAGTTTACTCCTTTTTCTCTTTGTTCAAAGTTTAATTCTTCCATCCCCACTAGTCCCCGAGATTGGTGCTTAGTGCTCTAGACTCCACCGAGTAGCAGACCACTAGGCTCCAATCTTAGAAAAAACAACAAGCCTCTGACCTCGAGTCCCCGAGATCCTCCCTGCTGAGTTGGTTAACCATCCCTGATCCCGGACCATTCCGAGTCCCCGGGATCCTTCCCGAGATTGACACCGGGTAACTTTTTGGGCCCAGGATTGCGACAAGAAACGCAGCAACGTCTTCCACCGGCTTCTTGCTGACTTCGGTCAATCCAAGAAGTTGGAGGGACGACTCCGAGAGGAGCGGGACGCCGCGCGAAAGATCTCGGCAGAGCAAAAGTCTGCCCTAACTCAGGCTCGGTCTGATATCGCGCGGCTAAATGCTGAGTTGGAGAAGGCCAAGTCTGCTGCTGCCGACATGAAGGCGCGCTTCGTGGAGGCTTCTATTAAGCAGAAGGAGACGTTGGACCAATCCGAGGAGCGCGCCCATCTGGCCGAGACCGAATTGGCCCTTCTCCGATCGAAGGCAGATACCTGGCTCACCGAGCTAACCGGATTAAACCGGGATATGAAAAGTAAGTATACCGAGTTCTCTTTTTTCTGCTTTCCTCTTTGCATTGATGTTTCCTCATGGCTTGTCCATGTGACAGTTCTCCTTTCTGCAGGGCATTTTGAGCATTCCCGGGATGCTGCCAACCTTGCGATTTACGGATATGACTCAAAGTTGGAGGGCCAACCTATCCCTCTAAGTACTTACTATACAGACAGATTAGGAATCAACTCATTATTTATATTAAACTGCCAAGCAAGCCAAAGCTAGCAAAGGTGGAGGAGGGCCATCCCAAACATGCAACATATCGAAAAATAGATGCTAAGCCTGCAATGTCCGATAACGGGGCTTCAGTAGTGAATGTTTGGGTTTGGTTCCAGCCGGGTATGGCATGGTCAATTGCTCTTTTAGACAGTTCACCACGGAAAGCGAATTCGATCCTTTAGTTAGTTTATGGCCCCTTCTATACGGTACCAGTTGTTGTTTCATTGAATTTGCTTCCTTCGAGCTTTCTTGCCTAGTGACTAAGGATTTTCACCCCCCGTTTTTTCAAATTTAGAATTTGAAATACTTTAGTTAATTTATTTTTTAGTCCCTTTAATTGACCGCTGCCCGGGAGAAGCGCGCCGGAAAGGGTCCGGTCTCGGATGCGTGGGACATAGACGACCATCTTATTGCGCTGAAGGCCCGGATGGTGCCTCTTCGGTCGATCGGGACCGAGCTCCTTAGCGCGGCTGTGCATGCCCACAACGCCCTGTGGCCTGGTGTCACCGAGACCCTCTCGGTCAGCGATCTGGCCACCGGGCTTCAAGATGCCGGCAAGCGGCTCCACGCTTGGAAGCATTCCGGTGCACGGGCTGGTGCCGACCAAGCACTGACGCATGTGCTTAGTTGGTACGAGGGGCTTGATCTCGAGGTGATCCAGCGTCTGCGCACCATATTGCCATGGTACACCGACCCGGCCAAGATCCGCCAACGCCAAGAGGTTGCCCACCGTCTTACCTTCTGGGCTGATCCCGCCTCGTTCATCACAAGCCTCATTGCTTCAGACTCTGAGTCAGACTATGAAGATGACGGCGAGACGGGTGAGACAGGTGACGTGGACGCCGAGATCCCGGAGGCTGACGACGCTACAACCGGTGCCGCCGCCGAGACCACTACTTCCCGGGATGCTGCTGCTCCTTCGCCACCCGAGACCTCCCATGCCGAGGCGCTGGTGGGGGCTTCGGGTGCTGCTGCTGGTGCGGAGGAGACCGTCATCACTGCTCCTTCTGCCGATGAATCTGAGAAACCGGCTTCCCCCCTGCCTAAAACACTTAAGTGTAGAAACGTTAAATCCCCGGGATGCCGGGTGCAACTTGTAATATATACCTTTTAATTCGTACACTGCTCCTTTTTAAGTAAGACACATTATGCCGTTTTTTTTTTGCTACGAGTCCCCGAGTTCGTTTTCATGTTTACCGTAGTTAGGCAATTTCTGCTCTTGTCTACCATTTCGGCGTTCGACAGTCGAGTCACAAAATTCCACCCCCGGTATACATTACTTATGAACACCCGAGTTCCAGTTTGCTAAACTCCCGACATAACAAAACAAGCCAGCATAAGAGTAAGACGCACATGCCGGAGAAGTTTCTAATCCGAGTCCTCGAGATCGTTTTCGTATTTCCCACACTTGATGCTCTTTGCTCTTGACTACCGTTTCGGCGTTCCTCAGTCGAGTCACAAGATTATTTCACATGACATACATTACTCCGACTTGAAAATCGATTTTGGAACTTGCCCGGCATATACAGAACACAAAACCGGTACAAGGCAGTCCCCGGGTTCCTTCCCGGGCTACCGACATGCATAAAATAAATGAACAGAGAAATTAAAGGGGTTCAAACTGAGGCAGTCCCCGGGTTCCTCCCGAGGGTGCCGACATGCAAGTTAAGATAAATAACACTCGTGGCCAGGCAGTCCCCGAGTAACTTCTCGGGGTGCCGAAATTTCATTGATAGAGAGAAATTGAGATACATACATTGTGCCCTTTAAGTGTAAAAGGGACGAAGCAAGGCTACATTCCATGGTCGCTTGGTTTCCTCACCAGCTTTATCCATTACACCTTTTCTAGCCTCCTGTGCATCTACAAGGTAATAAGAATCATTGTGCAACGCCCTGCTCACCACAAAAGGTCCCTCCCATGGAGGCGAGAGCTTATGCATCCCGGCTGTGCGCTGGATAAGCCTTAGCACGAGGTCACCCTCCCGGAATACTCTGGGATGTACTTTCCGGCTATGATAGCGACGGAGATTTTGCTGATAAATTGCAGACCAAGACAATGCCAATTCCCTTGCCTCTTCGAGGAAGTCAACATCATCTTCCCGGGCTTCCTTTGCCTCGGTCTGGGTGAACAACGTCACTCTCGGTGAATCGTATTGTATGTCGGTCGGGAGTACCGCCTCGGCACCATATACCATGAAGAATGGTGTGTATCCGGTAGATCTATTCGGTGTGGTCCGGAGACCCCACAACACTGCCGGTATCTCCTCCATCCAACATCCCGGAGTTCTCAGCAGTGGCTCAATTAAGCGGGCTTTGATGCCGGCCAAAACCAAGGCATTTGCTCTCTCGACTTGCCCGTTTGCTTCCGGGTGTGCCACCGATGCCACATCCAACCGGATTCTCTTCTCAGCACAAAATCGAGCGAATTCCCCCACAACAAAATTGGTGCCATTATCCGTGATGATGTTGTGCGGGTACCCGTATCTCAAGATGATGTCTTTCAAGAATTGAACCGAGGTGTGTCCGTCACACTTCCGGATTGGTTTGACCTCTATCCACTTTGTGAACTTGTCTACCATGACCAGCATGTGTGTCATATTGCCCCTTGCCGGCTTTAATTGTCCGACCATGTCCAAGCACCATACCGCGAATGGCCAAGTGATAGGGATCGTTTTCAGTGCTGATGCCGGCATATGTATTCGGTGAGCAAACCTCTGGCACCCTCCACACTTACGGACAATGTCCTCTGCCTGCTGCAAGGCAGTAAGCCAGTAAAACCCATGCCGGAAAACTTTTGCCACCAGTGCCCGAGATGATGCATGATGTCCACACTCCCCTTTATGTATTTTCAATAGCATCTCTTGGCCTTCCTCAGGTTCCACACACCTCTGGAGCACCTCGGTGACACTTCTTTTCTATAGCTCTTGATTGATGACAGTGTACTTGGATCTCCGCACTATCTGTCGGGCTTCCACTTCGTTCTCCGGGAGGGTTCCATCCGAAATGTACGCCATGATGGGTTGTGCCCATCCTGGGACCGGTCGAACCGGAAACACGGGAGCATCTATGTCCATTGGTTCTGCCGCCATCACCTCCATCATCATCTTTCTTGCCCTTTCTGAGCACTGTGGTGCAGTCCCCGGGTTCGACGCAATGCTCCCGACTTCTACTTCCATGGGTACGGCTTCCGAACCAGGCTCCTTGGGGATGAAGATAGAATCCGACTCGGGTGAGGGCTGGATAGACGGCTTCCTCAAGTGCTCGAGAGCGATCCCGGGTGGGATGGCATCCCGCGATGACCCTAGCTTGGACAACACATCTGCCGCTTCGTTTTCTCCTCTGGTATGTGCTTGAACTCACAGCCTTCGAAAAAACCGGATATTTTCTGCACATGGAACCGATATAAGGCCATGTTGGCATCAAGTGAATCCCAGTTCCCCGACACCTGCTGCACCACGAGGTCGGAATCGCCGAAACACTCTATCCGGCGGATGCCGATTTCCTTGGCAACATTCAGTCCATGAACCAAGGCCTCGTACTCGGCGACATTGTTAGATGCCCGGAAATGGATTTGCAGCACATACTTGACCACATCTTGTTTCGGTGATGTGAGTACCACTCCGGCACCCAACCCGATCTTGGCCTTGGAGCCATCGAAATGCATTCTCCAGAAATTGTAATCCGGCATTGGAGTTTCATATTGCATCTCGGCCCAGTCCACCAAGAAGTCCGGCAGCGCCTGCGACTTAATGGCGTCCCGTCTCTCGTATGCCGGAGCATACGGAGACAACTGGATGGCCCACTTGGCAACCCGGCCGCTTGCATCTTTGCAGCCGATGATCTCGGCGAGGGGAGCCTCGCACACCATTGTGATTGGGTGCTCTTGAAAATAGTGCTTGAGCTTGGTCACTGCCAGGTACACTCCATATGCCATCTTCTGGTAATGCGGGTAATTCTGTTTGGATTCTGAGATCACCTCGCTCAAGTAATACACCGGTCTCTGTATAAGCTTGTCCCCTTCTTCTCTCTCCACCACAATGGCTACTTTGACTACCCGGTTAGTGGCGGCGATGTATAGCAGCATAGGCTCCTTGGGTAATGGGGATGCCAACACTGGTGCAGTTGAGAGCATCTTCTTCAGATCATTGAACGCCGCATCAGCCTGCGGGGTCCATACAAATGTTTTGCTCTTCTTCATCAGTTGATACAAGGGCAAAGCCTTCTCCCCCAGCCGGCTCACAAATCGACTTAGGGATGCCAGACATCCTGTAAATTTCTGCACATCCTTAAGACGTACCGGTAACTTCATGCTCTTAATCGCACGTATTTTACCCGGGTTGACCTCAATCCCCCGACTTGAAATGAGAAAATCGAGTAACTTCCCGGCCGGAACACCGAATGTGCATTTATCCGGTTCAACTTCATCCGGAACTTTCTTAAGTTTTTAAATGTTTCCCTCAGATCATCGATCAATGAGGATTTTTCTTTTGTTTTTATGACTATGTCATCGACATAGACCTCGGCATTCCGGCCTATTTGGTCATGCAAACATTTTTGCATGCATCTCTGGTATGTAGCACCAGCATTTCTCAAACCGAAAGTCATGACACGATAGCAATAAGCCCCATACGGGGTAATAAAGGCAATTTTCAATTGATCATCTGGATTCAAAGGTATCTGGTGAAAACCAGAATAAGCATCTAAAAAAGTCAAAAGCTCACTCCCGGCAGTGGAATCGATCACCTGATCTATCCGGGGAAGTAGAAAAGGATCTTTCGGGCAAGCCTTGTTGAGGTTGGTGAAGTCGATGCACATGCGCCACACCTTCAGCAGGAGGGGATCATCTTTCTTCTTCTCAACCAGGACCGGGTTTGATATCCAGTCCGGATGCAGCACCTCCATCACGAATCCGGCAGCCAAAAGTATTGCGAGATGCTCCATGATGGCAGCTCTCCTTTCATCCGAGAGACGCCTAGTCGGTTGCTTTACCGGCTTCGCATCCGGTCTAACGAACAGCGAGTGCTCAGCCAACTCTCTCGGAACGCCTTGCAGATCGTCACCCGACCACGCAAAGGCATCCCGATTCTCACGGAGGAAGTCGACGAGCTCGCTTTCCTATTTGCTATCCAGGCTACTGCCAATGATGACTTGGCGCTCCGGGTTGCTGGGATCAACCCCCACCTTCTTGGTCTCCTTTGGTGGCTGGAATGATGTGCTCTGCTCCGGATTCACCATCCCGGGCATTCCGAGTTGGGATGTCTTGGCCAGCGTCACCACTTGCTGGATCCTCTTCTTCTCCTCTGCTATGACCAGGGACTCAGCTGAACTCGAGTCGGCAGATGCACACTCCATGGAGCGCTTGTGATCCCCCGAGATGGTGATCACGCTGTTAGGGCCCGGCATCTTCATCTTCAGGTAGCCCATGTGAGTGGAGATCATGAACTTGGCCAAGGCTGGCCTGCCAATTAGTGCGTGGTATGGGCTTTCGAGGTCCACGACCTCGAACTCCAAGCTCTCGGTCCGGCAGTTTTCCCGGGTTCCGAACAGTACCTCAACCCAGATTTTTCCCATGGGCGAGCAAGAGACTCCGGGCACAATGCCATAGAAGGTCGTCTCGGTGGGGAGTAAGGTGTTCATGGACACCCCCAGCTTCAGCATGGTATCCTTGTACATGATGTTAATGGCGCTGCCATTGTCAATCAGAACCCGGCTGAAGCGGACGTTGAGGCTTGGTCCGACAAAGGTCGGGTCTACCACCAAGGCATAGGCACCAGGTTTGGGCATAACCCGGGGATGGTCCTTCCGGCTCCATGTGATCTCCATCTCGGACCAGTGTAGGAACTTGGGCACCGCCGGAATCACAGCGTTCACTTCCAGGGCGCGCTGTCGCATGCTCTTCCGGTCAGTGGGCTCGGTAACGAAGACCACATAGCTCTGATGCGCCTCCCAGTAATTGCCTTGCTGGTGTCCGGTTCGGTTGCTTGGGCCCGCGCCACTGTCCTTCCGGGTGTGCACCACGTTTACTGGCCGGGGTGGAAGTCCCTGGTGGGGCTGATTAATCTGTATCGCATTGGCACCGGATGCTGGAGTGGGAGGTCTCAGAATGTTGGGCCGAGATGCCGGAACATTCGGCCGAGTAGCCGCCGCGCTGCCCTCCTGCAACGTGCGCTGATACCAGCTGCACTGCCGAGTAGAGTGGTTCCCTGGCTTGTTGGCCTCCAACGTATGGTAGCAGCATGGCTTGTTCAACATCTCTTCATACGTCAGAGGCTTCTTTTGGTCCACCCAAGTTTTCTGTACTTCCTGGCTCTGACCCCAGGTCGGGCCACTTGTTTTCTGCTGCTGATTGCTGCCGGCGTCCCCCTGATCTCGGGTTACGGCTGCGACATGTTGTGCGGCATGGTGGAACTCGGGCTGATTCCTCTTCTGGCCAAAATCCTGGCGATCATGGCTTCTGCTCGATCCCGAGCACTGAGTTCCCGCATTCCTCTTGTGGGAGTCTCCGACATCCACCAGGGGTTGCATGGGATCTCCAAGCGTGTAGGTATCGGCAATGCGCATGGTATCTGCCAAGGTCGTCGGCATCTTCCTTTGCAACTTTTGCCAAAGCATAGAGCCATGTCGGCATCCTTGAGCGAACCACGATATGGCATGTGCCTCGACCACCGCTTCGCACGAGTTGCGAATATTGCTCCACCGAGTAAGGTACTCTCGGTCCGTTTCATTGCTCCTTTGCCTGCAAATGCCGAGCTGCTGCGGTCTGTTGGGCCTCTTGTACGTGCTGGTGAAGTTGCTGATGAAGGCCTCTTCGAAATCTAACCAGCAGTCTATGCTGCCAGTCCTCAAGTTGTTCAGCCATATCCTGGCGGGTCCTTCCAACATCTGCGGCACATAACGAACCGCCCAGCGTCTGTTTCCACCGGCTATGCTTACTGCAGTTACATACTCGGTCAGCCAGTCCTCCGGCTTCGAGCTACCGTCATAGGTCTTAGCACCCCGGTTGAGCTGGAAGTTCCGGACAGGCGGCTCCCGCATGATCCGGGGTCCAAAGCAGGCAGGTCCGGGAGGTCCTTGCTCTTCCACCAGTTCGGATTGGTGAATCCGGTCGAGCCTGATTCTGGCATCAGCCGGATCCAACTACCTAACCCCTATCCGAGATCCCAACGGATTCTCGTTGGGCTGATACCCGAGTTGCTGCAATCTTGAGTTGCCATCATTGTGCCTGTCGATCACCGGAACCACAACTTGCTGCGGCACGGAAGCGGCATCTCCATGCCGATTTCCCTGACTCTGTGGTGGATTCCGAGGTGGATTACCATGGCAAGCCGGGTTACTGTTTCCTACACCCCGGTTACCACCAACAGGGTTACTCTGCGCCTGCCCGGGATTGTTCTGCCCGGCTTGCTGGATACCGGCAAAAGCCGGGTCATATGTTTGCAACTGCTTGTTTCTCCCAGAGCCCCTACTTCGGCTCTGGCTTTTGCTCTTGCTCCTACTCGGATGCGGAGAGGAGGCCTCTCCGCCCGATCTGTGGCTCTTAGCCCTAGCCGAATGCACCTGGGATCCAGCACCAGGGTTCTTCTTCTTGAAGGCCTTGTTCTGCCGGTTGGTCTCTATTACTAACTCGTTGACTCGCTCCTGCTGCTTGCGCAGAGCTTCCCCGGATAGCCTAGCCAACTCCGCCATGGCGGCCTCGGCAGCCCTAAGAGTTTTTGCCGGCGAGCTGTATACCGGTTTCTCAGCCGAGATCATGCTACACGTATGGCTAGTAGCAGCCCCTCCGGCCAGCTCATCATTCACCATTCTGCCTTTCTTGCGCAGATCTGCAATGCGCTTGTCCCGGGAGTCTATCTTGGTGAATCCGTGAGCTGCATTGTACTCACGAAGACTGGCACTAAGTTCCCGCCGGATCTCGGCAATTTCTTGCGCTTCCGCGAGCAGCAACCTACGCTGCTCATCCAAATCAGCCGAGGTGGCTTGGGTATCAGCATCAACTGTCAATGGGACAGCTAGCTTGGCAACCAGACTCGAAAGGGGATCCGGGCGGCGGCGAAGTTGGGACGGCTCGGGATCGCCATCTCAGGCGGCACCTCTCTCCTGAGGCTGTTTGGCCAACCGAACCTTGCCGGTACCGGCATCGCCATCGGGAGCGTCCTGGAACACCTCCTCTGTTACCCCGACCATCATGACCGCGACGCAGCCCGCGGGGCGCTCGACGCGCGGATCCCGGGCGGCGCGGAGCATGGGGGGATCCTCAGCCTCCAGGACAATGTCCGGATAGTGGCAGACGACCTCGGTGGCGACGTAGGTGGTGAAGACGCCGAAGTCGATGAGGCACCCGTTCACCGGGAAGGGCTAGTTCCGGAAGCAACCGACATTGTCGCTGACGAAATCCATTTCGCCCAGCCTGACGACCAGGCCGGAGAGAACCCGGACGCCGAAGCGAACGGGGGAACCCGTCCGGATGTGTACACCAGCCAACGCCTCTGTCAGCCCCATGGTGGGCGCCAACTGTCGTGGTGGTGTCACGGCAGATGCCATAGGATGGCTAAAGTATGGGTCCGATGGACGCTGGTGGATCCGGGGAGGGATAACGAGCTAAAGATCTCACACGAAGGAGGATGCCGGAATAACCGGGATCTCCGAAGAACAACAAACACAATCGAAAGGAGCGAGAGAAGATCTAGCAAACATAAACAACTGCGCGAAGGCAGGGAACACACACACGATGTACCCAGGTTCGGGGCCCTCGTGGGGAGGTAACACCCCTACTCCTGCCTTTCCTCTCTATATAAGTGTGGAACAAGATCTACAACATGCTCTTGGAGCTCTTTCGGCGAAGAACACAACGAACAAGATGAACTATAGAGAGGAGGGAGTAAATGCCCAAGGAGTAAATGAGACTATAGCTTTGGCCCTCAAGTTGGTCATGCCTTCACTAAAGCAGTTATGGCGCCTTTTATAGAGTTCCGGTCGGGAGGACCGGGAACCCTAATCCGGCATGGCCCCACCGGGCAGGCCTAACGGTTATGTCGACACCACCTAGTGCGACCTAGCCGCCGAGCTATTCGGCATAGGCCTGTCGTCATCATTCCGGCAAGGACGGCAGGCGTCGTCCTGGAACATCATTGTCCCTCTGTCAGAGACAAGACATGTCTTCGCCCATGCCGAGTAGCCTTTCCCGGATTGCCGGGCTAGGGCTGTCTGATCTTGTCGTACCGTTATCGTACCGGCTGACACGCTCCCGTGTCAGACGGGAGGTGACCATGCTTCCGTGTCAGGGGGAATGGGACTTCCCCCCGTGTCAGGCGGGAAAGCCTGCTCCAGACCGTTGACGCCCCACCGACATCTCCCATGCCGGCTACCTCCTTACTCAATCCAGTAAGTCTTCCCTGCACACATTAAACAACCTGCCGGGACCGAGATGTACATGCCGATTAGCATGCAACCGGGGAGCGAACCTGGGTCCTTCGGGTCTTCTCTACCTGGGGTCTCTATCCGGAACACCCGGGTGCTTCTCAACCCGGGGTCATATCTGGAACCTTCGATCAACCGTCAGATCCGGGATCCTTCCCGGATGCATCCGAGTACCACTTAGGATGCGTGTCTCTAGGCCTAGCCTCCCGAAGATGTCTTAGGCTGCTAGCAAAGACATCTTCGAGAAGCTAGTTCTTAGAGGAACCATCAGCTGGTGTTTGTGCTGCTCTGAGGGCTCAGGGGGGCTATTTATAGCTTCCACGGACGACCCCTGCGACCTCCAAGAGACACCTGGCGTCTCACCCTCGCCCGAAAGGTCAAGTTGCCCCTTCAGTGTATCAAAGAGATGGCCCCTGCTCTCTCCAAGGGTCAAACACTGTTACCATACTGCCAGATTGCACCGGGATCTGCCCTACCCGGTGGGCAGCCCCCCGACATGTTCCTTACGAGGAGATTAAGTACCAAGGTCCTCTGAAGAGATGGCGTGTTTGTGGGATCTTGCCCTCTAGCCAGAGCTCGGACTCTTGGATTTTTCAGTGCTGCTGGTGTGTCATTTGAGGCACTGGCACCATACTCAGCCCCCGCTCGCGAGGTACGCGTGTGGAGAGATATAAGCGCACACTTCAACAAAGTAATGCGTAAATAAAACCCCCCAAAAACATTTTTTAAGTGGCGCCAAAGCGCTAAGTTCACTTAGGAACGAGATTGAGTCATTATGCTTGGGATTGCCAAGTTAATGCTCTGACCATGTCGAGGCATGGGGACCACCTATTGGTGGCAGAGACTCTCATCGGCCTGAGGAGGCTCGTTTTAATTGAGAGCTCGGAGGGTTTTCCCTCGAGTGAAGCCTTTGGGGCTTTGGAGGTTTAAGCCGTTGTAGCGTACCTGCACTTTAAATAAGGCAGATACCTGTGTATAGTGCAAATCCCTGGATCAATTCATTTGCACACACAGTTTACGATGTAATATCACAACAAAGCGTCAATTTTATTACATCGATGATCCAGAATTACAAAATATTTGATACAAGTTGCATAGCCTAAAGCTAGCATTGAAAAAGTACACAGCGGAAATACAATAGCAGTGAGTCTCTATCACTTCCATGCTGCCACAGGCGAAAACATGTTGGTTGTAGACTCGAAACCTATCAACGAAACCTCACTCGTCATCTGAACAATCTGCAATAAGAAAAATATTGCAACAACGTGGGTCAGATTCCATTAAAATGGAGTCTGGCAAGTGACACTATGGTGGACACTTAATGGAATAACTCTAAAGCCTATATGCATATTTGGCTGGTGGAGTTCAAGGCTATTTTGCATAAAGCCAATTTTTCCTATCTTTTGGGAAACACCTTCTTCATATCAAGACAAGTATGGTATGAAAACCATAAATCTCATCTTCCCTTGTTCACCCATCAAGTTTTATTTCTGAAGTTGGAATGGTGGAATCCTCCGTTGACGTCCGTGATCAGCTGCTCAAATTGTTCGTACCGGGGACACGGCTAAGTACTTAGTTTTACACTCTGCAGAGGTTGTGCACTTTCACCTTTAGACTCAATTTGTCCGAGAAATCCTATATACGCGGAGTGTATTAAGGAAAGGAGAGAATTGAGACAAGAACTTTCAGAAGAAGAATGCAACCATACTAGCAAGACCCGTTCCACCTATCATCTCTACATCTGCTTGTCAAGCTGACAGGTTGCACCCCCACAAATTAATTATTCTAGACAGAGCCCATTGTCAAAAGGCTGCACGGGAAGCAATCGTCACTCGGAGTTCTTCAGATTCCTCTGTTCCCTGGGTGGCCATCCACAAGTGCACTCCCAGGTGAAAACCACCATGCTCATGGCCCCAAGTATAGTAGAAAATATCTTAGGCGAAGACCACCACAAGCACAACCCTGAGTAGCCACTCAAAATAAACCATTCAACCAATCCACCCAGGTGATTCATTAACTTAGTGGATGTGTACTCTCAGGTGAAAACCACCATGCTCACGGCCCTAAGTAGAATAGACATTCATCCTAGGCGACGACAACCATGAGCATAGCCCTGAGTAGTCACTTATCACTAGTGGAAATCGGGGCTCTAGTCCCGGTTCCAGAGGGCCTGTAGTCCCGGTGTAGCAACCGGGACTGTCAGGCCGGGACTAGAGCCCCCGGACCCTTTGGTCTCGGTTTAACACGAACCGGGACCGGAGCCCCCCCCCCCCAATGAGCGCAGCGCACGTGGCCGCGGCAGGGCGTGCGGGGGGCGAACCCTTTAGTCCCGGTTCGTAATACGAACAGGGACTAGGGTTTTTAATTTTTTTTTAAATTTCAGGGTTTTGCTTTTTTCATTTCAGGGTTTACTTTTTTTTATTTCTACCGGTTTTCTGGGTAGGGGTTTCGGATGGTACCACGTCGATGCGTGACGGTAGGGGGTTTCGGATGGTACCACGTCGATACTATAGTCGATGTGTGATGGTAGGGGGTTTCGGATGGTACCATGTCGATGCGTCGGGGGTAGGGGTTTCGGATGCTACAGCTTCGATGGGCGAAAAACACGTATAAATTAT
Organism: Poa annua; assembly: GCA_026929855.1. Lineage (NCBI taxonomy): Eukaryota > Viridiplantae > Streptophyta > Magnoliopsida > Poales > Poaceae > Poa > Poa annua. Next base: position 17,885,364 of record CM049427.1, read on the forward strand.
TATACGAACCTAGATGAAGTTGCATCATGCATATATACAATTACATGAAGATCATGTGTTCATAACACATATACATTTAAGTACGCGTGGTACATGAATATCACGTTTCCCGGTTCCAGAGACTTAGAAATATTTTGTTACATGGAGATCACTATATATTACATGTCCGCACTAGTCAACATAGTGGTACTCTCCGGTCTCCGGTATGACTTCGGTGAGGTAAAATCCCGTCAACTCCTCTGCAATTGCCCTGAAGCGGGTCTTTATTGGTAGCTCGTTGCGCTTTCTTGCCAACTGTAAAAAAATGATATCACAATGAATACATGAGATATGAAATGAATAAAACTCATCACGATTGATGATACAAAAATAATGTTGTGACTAGAGCTTTACGTACTTCGATACTTCTTTTGCTCTTCAAACTCTCGTTGACCACAGTGTGCATGTACTCGCAAACGAAGAATCCACATAGATCAGTACCGGTTGGCTGTTTAAGACAAGTCTATAGAAGAATAAAATTTAATCAAATAATAATAAAGTATGATAATGGTGCATGGGCCTAGTTATAGTACTACTTACATCGTTAGTACGCCAGCGCAGTTTCTCTGGCCATCCACTGTTCGGATGTTCCGCGAGGAACATTTTCCAAACGCTGCATGACAAGAAACTGAATGAATGAGTCATAAATTCCTTGATATTAGGAAATGAACGAAAGAGGCGAAAGTAAAAAAAGTACCTTGCCACCAAATCAAAACAGGTATTGTATTGTTTAGGGCATCTTCTTAACGAGTCAAGGACAACAATTTCTCCTTTCCGCAAGTCAATAACGATAAGAATGTAGTGGTAGCTGCGCACGTTTATAAATAGTCATGCATAACTAATCAATTAAACTTAACATCGGGTGAGAAAAATAGAATGTGTAATAAGCAGTAACACTCACTTGAAGTTGTAAGGCCATAATATATATTTTTTGTAAACTTGTCGCTTGAAAAACATTAGCAAATTCCCCGGTGTATCCTTGTTAAGTAGTGGATCAATTATGTTATCTTCATGCATTATAGAGGGGTCAATGAACCCAATGTGGTTGATTTTCTTCTTCTTGCATTCGAGCATCTTCATTCTGCGTAATAAAGCACACAAAATATTATAGAGAGGATTATCACAGACAATGAACGAGTAGAGCTAATTAAAACATTAAATTACAGGAATAGATGACTTACAGACAATATGAACTTATGATGTTTTTGTCGAGGGCCCGGAGATTGTATAACTGAAAGATTTCGGCGAAGTAAAGGACAACGGAGTATTCTTAGAAATAATGCTCTTCCTTAACTGCCATCTGGAGAGCGACTTTATTCGTCTCCTTATTTACGGTATCCTTGTACCAGGCTTGAAATTGACGCATTCTTGTGGGTAAGTCGCCGTCAACAAAATTCTCCCCGTGAACATAAGTACGAACAACATCCGCGAAGGGGATATCATCTCCCGAATATACCAGCTCCCGCACATTGATGTTTTTGAGAACTCTGTCATCAAGCACCTTGAGCGGGGGGGCCGACTGTGCGTCTTGTTCTCCGAGTTGGGCAACTTGTTTCCCTTTTTTCGATCGATCATCCATCTCTTCGTCATATGACTTACCAATGTTGCGATCATAGTCTGTTGGCGGCGATGGTGGGGGGTTGTATAGGGCATCGATGCAACGGTCATTTTTTTCCTGAGGAATTCCGGCAGTAAATTTTGCAGGAGGCAATTGTTTCGCTAACGCTTTCTGTTTCACGCCAGCAAGCCAGGCATCCGTATGTTCTTTGCATGCGATATCGTTTTCCTCGACGGTTCTCTCCCAAGGTAACTTTGGAGTAGGCGGCGGTGTTTTCTGCTTTCTAGGTTTCTTCCTAACAGGAGAACCAGACTGGCGCCTACTCGAGAGCGACTTAACATTCTGGCGGACTGGCACAGACTGCGATGGCCTCACGCTAGGAACCCTCTCTGGGGGCGGTTGGCTTTGCTGTTGAGCTGGAGATAGACTCGGGCTGGGGTCCCTATCGGGGAGGTGTGGGCTTTGCTGATGGGGTGGAGATGGACTCCGTCTTTGATCCCTCTCGAGGAAGAGTGGACTTGGCTGGTGAGCTGGACTCCTAGAACGAGGAGTGGACTTTGCTTGTTCTGGAAGGACGATGTATTTCTTGGGCCATAGGGCGAAGGCATGCTTGACGTCTGCCAACGTTTTCTCCTCGTCACCTCCAGGTAACTCAAGTTCCAAGGATTCAAATCCCGGCATAATTTCGTCCACCCCGACACGAGCGTAGCCATCTGGAATTTGACCACAATGGTAGAGTTCTCCAGGTTGAATTACTAAAGCTTGCCCCACCGCCACCTTCAAAGTTATGATTCGCATTGCTATATGTAGCTCACAACCTGTAGGCTCTGTGATGTCATCCACTGGGTAGGCACCAACGTCGACCTGACGCGTGGAACCAACGCTGCTTCTACGCTGAGATGGGGCGGCATGCGCTTCATGGTCTAATTGGTGCCGCTCCTGAGGTTCCGTTCTTTGCTCTTTCAATGCTTTTATTTCCGCCCGTTGCTCCTTTATTTCTCGTTCCAATTGTAATATCCGGTCGGCCTCCTTCTTCTTACCTCTGCTACGGCTTCTATAAGTGTGAGCGGATTCCGGCCACGCAGTCTTAAACGTAGCACCGCCAGGAAAGCCTCAAGCTCGTCCAACATGTTCAGAATTCCCCAGTGCCCGTGTCAGCTCGTCATCCTCTCTATCGGGTTTGAACACACCATTGCGAACATCATTAATTGCTTCTTCAAGCTTCTTTTTTATACGCTCCACGAGAACCTTCCATTTTCCCCTTCCAACAATCTCTCCGGTTTTAGGGTCCAACATTGCCCCATGCGCGAACAACCAGAATTTCGACCTCTCGGGCCAGTCAAGTGTCTGTGGACGGACCCCCGATTGAAGAAGTGTTTCTTCATAGGCTAACCACTTAGGAATGGCGCTCTTGTAGCCACCTGTCCCCAATGTATGGTGGTGTTCCTTCAGCTTAGCATTCAATTTATTTATCTCCGATCGGGACACAGCCATAGGTGATTCCCTATACGCCTTAAACGCCGCCCATTCAGATTCTAACTTCTTCCCTTGTGCTCCACTGAAATCTGGCACTTCTTTTTTTTCTACATATTGATTCCATAACTTTTTCTTCCAGTTCCGGAATTGTTCCGCCATCTTAATAATAGTCCACCTCTTGAGGTTGTCCTTCTTCACTTTAGAGAGATCTGGCGGGAGGGTGAAATGTGACAACAGCGTGTTATAGACCAAATCCTTAAGAACTTGGTGGACATAACATGGGTCGTCCACATCTGCGACCGCCGGCTTATTCCATTCGCGTATGCTGATTGGGATCATGTCCCTAACAATAACTCCAGCTTGACTTATAAATTTGTTGCGGTTCTGTTTTGGTTCGAGCGGTTCGCCGGAATCAGCAATTTCCTCAATCGGTAACTTTGGATCCTCGCTCGTCATTCTTTTTGCCTTGCCTCGAGGAGCACATGGTGGCTGCTTTTTTGCAGATTTGCTCGATCCGGATGGCTAAAAGAAAAATAAGTCGTTAATAAATGCATGTAGTTAACAATAACATATCGCCATATTTATTATAAACACATATACACCTCTCCGCCGGAGTTTGCTATCACCACATCAAAGTCTTGTGACTCGATTCCAAAGTCGTTCAAAAATTGGTCGAAATCATAATCATCTACATCTCCTCCAGCTCGGGCATCATTAAAAATAAGTTGTTCCATTTGGTCTTCCATCTCTTCGTCTCGTTGAAATTGTGCTTCTTCTATCTGCTCGTCTCGCAAGTGCTTCATAGCTCAAATGTACCTGCAATCAATCAAATTTGCAATCAAGTTTAGATTTATTCTAAAAAAGATACAAGTATGCAATCCTATAAATTACAAGAATATGAATATTGGGTTGAATGATTGTTTAAATTATTCTATAAATTACAATGTACCTGTTTACTACTCAAGCATGTCAAACTAATGCACCCAAGTGTAATTCTCATAAATAAAACTGGGAGGAAGCAGCTGATACAACTGGGTCATATATATTATATATATTACAATCATCTCAATTTGCATATCTAACACACAAAAGGTCTAAGATTTAATTTCAGACCTCGGCTAACTCACATCACAGTTCAAACAAATATCTGCAACCCAAATTCCATACACATAATGAACGCAATATCTCATCTTCAGACCTCAAGTTCTCCAACAACTTTAAATTCCATCAGCTTTATATACATGTTGTAGACATATCGAGGAATCTAGAATTCCATCAGCTTTATATACAAATAGTTCGGATTTTCTTTACTACTGGATCATATAGGCATGTCTTTTACACCTGAAATCGAGGCAACGACGAGGAGGAGCGGCACAGCCTCGGCAAGGAGCAAGACCTCCTGAAAAGCCGTGGACACAAGGACCCGAGCAGCAGACCTCCTTCAAGTTGTATAATGAATTGTATATCAATCAAATTAGCATTGAGTCACAGAGAGATATAAGAGTCAAACACAACAAGTTAGCAAATAAACGCATGAGTCGACCGAAGTTGAAAAATCCTAGGATGTTACACATGTCGTCACAGCATTTTAATCATCGACATAACAAAAGATTGTAAAATGCAAGTTAAAGAACACTCAACAAAAACAACCAAGGACTCATAATTAGAAGTGACATGCTTCAGGGATGGAGCTAGTGAGCAAGGTAGGATGCACGAGATCTGTGCACTCATGCATATCACAAGGCTCACTAGCCCCACCCCTGCAACCTATATCACAACATTTAATCATCGGCATATCATAAGATGGTAAATAGTACAAAAAGTAAAATGTAATTAAAAAACAAGCAATGCCTCATGTGGAATTGATCAGTCACATATGAAATTTAGAGATGGCGTCAGTGAACAAAGTGGAATGAACATTGCATATATGTTCAGACAACATGGTTCACTCACACCTCTCTAAAGATGTAACACGCAACCATATGTTTAATCATCGACCAAAACTAAATAACACATTCTTGCTTAAGTGCTTTCAAATGTTACACATGAGCACAAATTCTTGCTAAGTGCAAAAACTGCTACATATCATATATTGGACATATTAAATGCTTTCATATTCTTGCTTAAGTGCAAAAAATGCTACACATACCATGCCCTAAGCCAAAAACAGTGCACAAATTCACATATTAAATTGCAACACATATCACTTGAGCACAAATTAAATTGCAACACAAAAAATACAAAATACAGTGCACAAATTCACTTGAGCATTTTCACATACACCTTTGGTGCGGTAATGGAGAGAGGAAGGAGGGGGGAGAGCGAAGCACCTCGGGGAGTTGTCGTGTGCGTCGAGGGCGCGGGAGCGGCGGACAGTGCACGTCGAGGGCTCGGGCAGGAGGAGGAGCGCCGGCGGCAGACCGTGCGCGCGAGGGCGTCGAGGGCGCAGGCGGGAGGACCGGCGGCGGCGAGTTGAGATGCGAGCGAGAGGAGACGCCGGCGCGCGAGAGGATTGTGTCGCGTGGGGTAGGGTTTGGGGGGGGGGGCGACGGCGCGGCGGAGCGGCAGGGCGACGGCGCGGCGAAGCGGCAGGGCGACGGCGCGGCGGAGCGGGAGGCGACGGCGCTTTGGAAGATTTGGGAAAGATAAGAAAATTTCCGGCCACGACCACCCAAAACGTCGCGGAAGGACCTTTAGTCTCGGTTCTAGCCACGAACCGAGACTAAAGGGTCTTTAGTCGCGGTTGGAGTTACCAACCGCGACTAAAGGGTTCTGTCTGGAGCCCAGAGCGCCTCTTTAACTCTTTAGTCTCGGTTGGTGTTACCAACCGAGACTAAAGGTTCTTTTTTCCTTATTTCTTTTTACTGATTTTTGTTTCTGTTTTCTTTTAAATTGTTTGAATTGCTTACTTTTCTATTTCTTATTTTGGTTTACTTATTTTTTGAATTGTTTTGGTTTCTAGCTTATTTTTATGTTTTGTTTTATATTTTCTAACATTTTAAGATGCCAAGGTGATTTCTTCAAATTATATCATAAATATTATTTTCTATGTTTTAAGGTTTTTTGTGAAGTAAGTACATAAAATATGATTCCAAATGGCACCCAATTATTTTTCACTAAGAGTGGTGCACATATGATGGATGATCCCCAAGTATGAGTTTTTTCTTACAATTCTAACTAATTTCCCCTAGTTAATTGAGTTTATGTTGATTTATCGAAAGTAATTCAAATTTGAACTACAACTATTTGATAGTTTGGTCTGAAACTTTTGGAAAAATCATTTTAAGGTACACAACTAGTGGTTATATCACAGAAACATTAATAGTTCTAGAAAATATCACCTCTTCCGATGATTAGTCGTAGCGACCGTTTTGATCGTTTTTAAGAAAAAATGTAATAAAGTGATAAACACCTCAAAAAATCAAATCCTTTGGCATGGGATCCTTATATGTGTACTAGTTGCTAGGAAAAATGATAAACTTGATTTTTGCCTACATTTGCAAAAAAAGTCTTCACAAAAAGGTCTATCATGTATGAACATCTAGAAGTTTCAAGCCAAATGACCAAGTTATGGTCATTTCGACGACATAGTTTGTGATAAAGATCTCATACTCCAGACATAGGTGCATATTGGTATATTGAACAACCATGCCAAAGGGATTCTTCAAATTATTTTCATAAATATCATTTTCCTTTTTTTGAGTGCAAAAAATGAGGTTTTTTGTGAAGTGAGTACAGAAAATATGATTCCAAATGGCACCCAACTATTTTTCACTAATAGTGGTGCACATATGATGGATGATCCCCAAGTATGAGTTTTTTCTTACAATTCTAACTAATTTCCCCTAGTTAATTGAGTTTATGTTGATTTATCGAAAGTAATTCAAATTTGAACTACAACTATTTGATAGTTTGGTCTGAAACTTTTGGAAAAATCATTTTAAGGTACACAACTAGTGGTTATATCACAGAAACATTGATAGTTCTAGAAAATATCACCTCTTCCGATGATTAGTCGTAGCGACTGTTTTGATCGTTTTTAAGAAAAAATGTAATAAAGTGATAAACACCTCAAAAAATCAAATCCTTTGGCATGGGCTCCTTATATGTGTACTAGTTGCTAGTAAAAATGATAAACTTGATTTTTGCCTACATTTGCAAAAAAAGTCTTCACAAAAAGGTCTATCATGTATGAACATCTAGAAGTTTCAAGCCAAATGACCAAGTTATGGTCATTTCGACGACATAGTTTGTGATAAAGATCTCATACTCCACACATAGGTGCATATTGGTATATTGAACAACCATGCCAAAGGGATTCTTCAAATTATTTTCATAAATATCATTTTCCTTTTTTTGAGTGCAAAAAATGAGGTTTTTTGTGAAGTGAGTACAGAAAATATGATTCCAAATGGCAACCAACTATTTTTAACTAAGAGTGGTGCACATATGATGGATGATCCCCAAGTATGAGTTTTTTCTTACAATTCTAACTAATTTCCCCTAGTTAATTGAGTTTATGTTGATTTATCGAAAGTAATTCAAATTTGAACTACAACTATTTGATAGTTTGGTCTGAAACTTTTAGAAAAATCATTTTAAGGTACACAACTAGTGGTTATATCACAGAAACATTGATAGTTCTAGAAAATATCACTTCTTCCGATGATTAGTCGTAGCGACCGTTTTGATCGTTTTTAAGAAAAAATGTAATAAAGTGATAAACACCTCAAAAAATCAAATCCTTTGGCATGGGATCCTTATATGTGTACTAGTTGCTAGGAAAAATGATAAACTTGATTTTTGCCTACATTTGCAAAAAACGTCTTCACAAAAAGGTCTATCATGTATGAACATCTAGAAGTTTCAAGCCAAATGACCAAGTTATGGTCATTTCGACAACATAGTTTTTGATAAAGATCTCATACTCCACACATAGGTGCATATTGGTATATTAAACAACCATGCCAAAGGGATTCTTCAAATTATTTTCATAAATATCATTTTCCTTTTTTTGAGTGCAAAAAATGAGGTTTTTTGTGAAGTGAGTACAGAAAATATGATTCCAAATGGCAACCAACTATTTTTCACTAAGAGTGGTGCACATATGATGGATGATCCCCAAGTATGAGTTTTTTCTTACAATTCTAACTAATTTCCCCTAGTTAATTGAGTTTATGTTGATTTATCGAAAGTAATTCAAATTTGAACTACAACTATTTGATAGTTTGGTCTGAAACTTTTGGAAAAATCATTTTAAGGTACACAACTAGTGGTTATATCACAGAAACATTGATAGTTCTAGAAAATATCACCTCTTCCGATGATTAGTCGTAGCGACCGTTTTGATCGTTTTTAAGAAAAAATGTAATAAAGTGATAAACACCTCAAAAAATCAAATCCTTTGGCATGGGCTCCTTATATGTGTACTAGTTGCTAGGAAAAATGATAAACTTGATTTTTGCCTACATTTGCAAAAAAAGTCTTCACAAAAAGGTCTATCATGTATGAACATCTAAAAGTTTAAAGCCAAATGACCAAGTTATGGTCATTTCGACGACATAGTTTGTGATAAAGATCTCATACTCCACACATAGGTGCATATTGTTATATTGAACAACCATTCCAAAGGGATTCTTCAAATTATTTTCATAAATATCATTTTCCTTTTTTTGAGTGCAAACAATGAGGTTTTTTGTGAAGTGAGTACAGAAAATATGATTCCAAATGGCACCCAACTATTTTTCACTAATAGTGGTGCACATATGATGGATGATCCCCAAGTATGAGTTTTTTCTTACAATTCTAACTAATTTCCCCTAGTTTATTGAGTTTATGTTGATTTATCGAAAGTAATTCAAATTTGAACTACAACTATTTGATAGTTTGGTCTGAAACTTTTGGAAAAATCATTTTAAGGTACACAACTAGTGGTTATATCACAGAAACATTGATAGTTATAAAAAATATCACCTCTTCCGATGATTAGTCGTAGCGACCGTTTTGATCGTTTTTAAGAAAAAATGTAATAAAGTGATAAACACCTCAAAAAATCAAATCCTTTGGCATGGGCTCCTTATATGTGTACTAGTTGCTAGGAAAAATGATAAACTTGATTTTTTCCTACATTTGCAAAAAAAGTCTTCACAAAAAGGTCTATCATGTATGAACATCTAGAAGTTTCAAGCCAAATGACCAAGTTATGGTCATTTCGACGACATAGTTTGTGATAAAGATCTCATACTCCACACATAGGTGCATATTGGTATATTGAACAACCATGCCAAAGGGATTCTTCAAATTATCATTTTCCTTTTTTTGAGTGCAAAAAATGAGGTTTTTTGTGAAGTGAGTACAGAAAATATGATTCCAAATGGCAACCAACTATTTTTCACTAATAGTGGTGCACATATGATGGATGATCCCCAAGTATGAGTTTTTTCTTACAATTCTAACTAATTTCCCCTAGTTAATTGAGTTTATGTTGATTTATCGAAAGTAATTCAAATTTGAACTACAACTATTTGATAGTTTGGTCTGAAACTTTTAGAAAAATCATTTTAAGGTACACAACTAGTGGTTATATCACAGAAACATTGATAGTTCTAGAAAATATCACCTCTTCCGATGATTAGTCGTAGCGACCGTTTTGATCGTTTTTAAGAAAAAATGTAATAAAGTGATAAACACCTCAAAAAATCAAATCCTTTGGCATGGGCTCCTTATATGTGTACTAGTTGCTAGGAAAAATGATAAACTTGATTTTTGCCTACATTTGCAAAAAACGTCTTCACAAAAAGGTCTATCATGTATGAACATCTAGAAGTTTCAAGCCAAATGACCAAGTTATGGTCATTTCGACGACATAGTTTGTGATAAAGATCTCATACTCCACACATAGGTGCATATTGGTATATTAAACAACCATGCCAAAGGGATTCTTCAAATTATTTTCATAAATATCATTTTCCTTTTTTTGAGTGCAAAAAATGAGGTTTTTTGTGAAGTGAGTACAGAAAATATGATTCCAAATGGCAACCAACTATTTTTCACTAAGAGTGGTGCACATATGATGGATGATCCCCAAGTATGAGTTTTTTCTTACAATTCTAACTAATTTCCCCTAGTTAATTGAGTTTATGTTGATTTATCGAAAGTAATTCAAATTTGAACTACAACTATTTGATAGTTTGGTCTGAAACTTTTGGAAAAATCATTTTAAGGTACACAACTAGTGGTTATATCACAGAAACATTGATAGTTCTAGAAAATATCACCTCTTCCGATGATTAGTCGTAGCGACCGTTTTGATCGTTTTTAAGAAAAAATGTAATAAAGTGATAAACACCTCAAAAAATCAAATCCTTTGGCATGGGCTCCTTATATGTGTACTAGTTGCTAGGAAAAATGATAAACTTGATTTTTGCCTACATTTGCAAAAAACGTTTTCACAAAAAAGTCTATCATGTATGAACATCTAGAAGTTTAAAGCCAAATGACCAAGTTATGGTCATTTCGACGACATAGTTTGTGATAAAGATCTCATACTCCACACATAGGTGCATATTGGTATATTGAACAACCATGCCAAAGGGATTCTTCAAATTATTTCAATAAATATCATTTTCCTTTTTTTGAGTGCAAACAATGAGGTTTTTTGTGAAGTGAGTACAGAAAATATGATTCCAAATGGCACCCAACTATTTTTCACTAATAGTGGTGCACATATGATGTATGATCCCCAAGTATGAGTTTTTTCTTACAATTCTAACTAATTTCCCCTAGTTTATTGAGTTTATGTTGATTTATCGAAAGTAATTCAAATTTGAACTACAACTATTTGATAGTTTGGTCTGAAACTTTTGGAAAAATCATTTTAAGGTACACAAATAGTGGTTATATCACAGAAACATTGATAGTTCTAGAAAATATCACCTCTTCCGATGATTAGTCGTAGCGACCGTTTTGATCGTTTTTAAGAAAAAATGTAATAAAGTGATAAACACCTCAAAAAATCAAATCCTTTGGCATGGGCTCCTTATATGTGTACTAGTTGCTAGGAAAAATGATAAACTTGATTTTTGCCTACATTTGCAAAAAAAGTCTTCACAAAAAGGTCTATCATGTATGAACATCTAGAAGTTTCAAGCCAAATGACCAAGTTACGGTCATTTCGACGACATAGTTTGTGATAAAGATCTCATACTCCACACATAGGTGCATATTGGTATATTAAACAACCATGCCAATGGGATTCTTCAAATTATTTCCATAAATATCATTTTCCTTTTTTTGAGTGCAAAAAATGAGGTTTTTTGTGAAGTGAGTACAGAAAATATGATTCCAAATGGCAACCAACTATTTTTCACTAAGAGTGGTGCACATATGATGGATGATCCCCAAGTATGAGTTTTTTCTTACAATTCTAACTAATTTCTCCTAGTTAATTGAGTTTATGTTGATTTATCGAAAGTAATTCAAATTTGAACTACAACTATTTGATAGTTTGGTCTGAAACTTTTGGAAAAATCATTTTAAGGTACACAAATAGTGGTTATATCACAGAAACATTGATAGTTCTAGAAAATATCACCTCTTCCGATGATTAGTCGTAGCGACCGTTTTGATCGTTTTTAAGAAAAAATGTAATAAAGTGATAAACACCTCAAAAAATCAAATCCTTTGGCATGGGCTCCTTATATGTGTACTAGTTGCTAGGAAAAATGATAAACTTGATTTTTGCCTATATTTGCAAAAAACGTCTTCACAAAAAGGTCTATCATGTATGAACATCTAGAAGTTTCAAGCCAAATGACCAAGTTATGGTCATTTCGACGACATAGTTTGTGATAAAGATCTCATACTCCACACATAGGTGCATATTGGTATATTGAACAACCATGCCAAAGGGATTCTTCAAATTATTTCCATAAATATCATTTTCCTTTTTTTGAGTGCAAACAATGAGGTTTTTTGTGAAGTGAGTACAGAAAATATGATTCCAAATGGCACCCAACTATTTTTCACTAATAGTGGTGCACATATGATGTATGATCCCCAAGTATGAGTTTTTTCTTACAATTCTAACTAATTTCCCCTAGTTTATTGAGTTTATGTTGATTTATCGAAAGTAATTCAAATTTGAACTACAACTATTTGATAGTTTGGTCTGAAACTTTTGGAAAAATCATTTTAAGGTACACAAATAGTGGTTATATCACAGAAACATTGATAGTTCTAGAAAATATCACCTCTTTCGATGATTAGTCGTAGCGACCGTTTTGATCGTTTTTAAGAAAAAATGTAATAAAGTGATAAACACCTCAAAAAATCAAATCCTTTGGCATGGGCTCCTTATATGTGTACTAGTTGCTAGGAAAAATGATAAACTTGATTTTTGCCTACATTTGCAAAAAACGTCTTCACAAAAAGGTCTATGATGTATGAACATCTAGAAGTTTCAAGCCAAATGACCAAGTTATGGTCATTTCGACGACATAGTTTGTGATAAAGATCTCATACTCCACACATAGGTGCATATTGGTATATTGAACAACCATGCCAAAGGGATTCTTCAAATTATTTTCATAAATATCATTTTCCTTTTTTTGAGTGCAAAAAATGAGGTTTTTTGTGAAGTGAGTACAGAAAATATGATTCCAAATGGCACCCAACTATTTTTCACTAATAGTGGTGCACATATGATGGATGATCCCCAAGTATGAGTTTTTTCTTACAATTCTAACTAATTTCCCCTAGTTAATTGAGTTTATGTTGATTTATCAAAAGTAATTCAAATTTGAACTACAACTATTTGATAGTTTGGTCTGAAACTTTTGAAAAAATCATTTTAAGGTACACAAATAGTGGTTATATCACAGAAACATTGATAGTTCTAGAAAATATCACCTCTTCCGATGATTAGTCGTAGCGACCGTTTTGATCGTTTTTAAGAAAAAATGTAATAAAGTGATAAACACCTCAAAAAATCAAATCCTTTGGCATGGGCTCCTTATATGTGTACTAGTTGCTAGGAAAAATGATAAACTTGATTTTTGCCTACATTTGCAAAAAAAGTCTTCACAAAAAGGTCTATCATGTATGAACATCTAGAAGTTTCAAGCCAAATGACCAAGTTACGGTCATTTCGACGACATAGTTTGTGATAAAGATCTCATACTCCACACATAGGTGCATATTGGTATATTAAACAACCATGCCAAAGGGATTCTTCAAATTATTTTCATAAATATCATTTTCCTTTTTTTGAGTGCAAAAAATGAGGTTTTTTGTGAAGTGAGTACAGAAAATATGATTCCAAATGGCAACCAACTATTTTTCACTAAGAGTGGTGCACATATGATGGATGATCCCCAAGTATGAGTTTTTTCTTACAATTCTAACTAATTTCTCCTAGTTAATTGAGTTTATGTTGATTTATCGAAAGTAATTCAAATTTGAACTACAACTATTTGATAGTTTGGTCTGAAACTTTTACAAAAATCATTTTAAGGTACACAACTAGTGGTTATATCACAGAAACATTGATAGTTCTAGAAAATATCACATCTTCCGATGATTAGTCGTAGCGACCGTTTTGATCGTTTTTAAGAAAAAATGTAATAAAGTGATAAACACCTCAAAAAATCAAATCCTTTGGCATGGGCTCCTTATATGTGTACTAGTTGCTAGGAAAAATGATAAACTTGATTTTTGCCTATATTTGCAAAAAACGTCTTCTCAAAAAGGTCTATCATGTATGAACCTCTAGAAGTTTCAAGCCAAATGACCAAGTTATGGTCATTTCGACGACATAGTTTGTGATAAAGATCTCATACTCCACACATAGGTGCATATTGGTATATTAAACAACCATGCCAAAGGGATTCTTCAAATTATTTTCATAAATATCATTTTCCTTTTTTTGAGTGCAAAAAATGAGGTTTTTTGTGAAGTGAGTACAGAAAATATGATTCCAAATGGCAACCAACTATTTTTCACTAAGAGTGGTGCACATATGATGGATGATACCCAAGTATGAGTTTTTTCTTACAATTCTAACTAATTTCCCCTAGTTAATTGAGTTTATGTTGATTTATCGAAAGTAATTCAAATTTGAACTACAACTATTTGATAGTTTGGTCTGAAACTTTTAGAAAAATCATTTTAAGGTACACAACTAGTGGTTATATCACAGAAACATTGATAGTTCTAGAAAATATCACCTCTTCCGATGATTAGTCGTAGCGACCGTTTTGATTGTTTTTAAGAAAAAATGTAATAAAGTGATAAACACCTCAAAAAATCAAATACTTTGGCATGGGCTCCTTATATGTGTACTAGTTGCTAGGAAAAATGATAAACTTGATTTTTGCCTACATTTGCAAAAAACGTCTTCACAAAAAGGTCTATCATGTATGAACATCTAGAAGTTTCAAGCCAAATGACCAAGTTATGGTCATTTCGACGACATAGTTTGTGATAAAGATCTCATACTCCACACATAGGTGCATATTGGTATATTAAACAACCATGCCAAAGGGATTCTTCAAATTATTTTCATAAATATCATTTTCCTTTTTTTGAGTGCAAAAAATGAGGTTTTTTGTGAAGTGAGTACAGAAAATATGATTCCAAATGGCAACCAACTATTTTTCACTAAGAGTGGTGCACATATGATGGATGATCCCCAAGTATGAGTTTTTTCTTACAATTCTAACTAATTTCCCCTAGTTAATTGAGTTTATGTTGATTTATCGAAAGTAATTCAAATTTGAACTACAACTATTTGATAGTTTGGTCTGAAACTTTTGGAAAAATCATTTTAAGGTACACAACTAGTGGTTATATCACAGAAACATTGATAGTTCTAGAAAATATCACCTCTTCCGATGATTAGTCGTAGCGACCGTTTTGATCGTTTTTAAGAAAAAATGTAATAAAGTGATAAACACCTCAAAAAATCAAATCCTTTGGCATGGGCTCCTTATATGTGTACTAGTTGCTAGGAAAAATGATAAACTTGATTTTTGCCTACATTTGCAAAAAAAGTCTTCACAAAAAGGTCTATCATGTATGAACATCTAGAAGTTTAAAGCCAAATGACCAAGTTATGGTCATTTCGACGACATAGTTTGTGATAAAGATCTCATACTCCACACATAGGTGCATATTGTTATATTGAACAACCATGCCAAAGGGATTCTTCAAATTATTTTCATAAATATCATTTTCCTTTTTTTGAGTGCAAACAATGAGGTTTTTTGTGAAGTGAGTACAGAAAATATGATTCCAAATGGCACCCAACTATTTTTCACTAATAGTGGTGCAGATATGATGGATGATCACCAAGTATGAGTTTTTTCTTACAATTCTAACTAATTTCCCCTAGTTTATTGAGTTTATGTTGATTTATCGAAAGTAATTCAAATTTGAACTACAACTATTTGATAGTTTGGTCTGAAACTTTTGGAAAAATCATTTTAAGGTACACAACTAGTGGTTATATCACAGAAACATTGATAGTTATAAAAAATATCACCTCTTCCGATGATTAGTCGTAGCGACCGTTTTGATCGTTTTTAAGAAAAAATGTAATAAAGTGATAAAAACCTCAAAAAATCAAATCCTTTGGCATGGGCTCCTTATATGTGTACTAGTTGCTAGGAAAAATGATAAACTTGATTTTTTCCTACATTTGCAAAAAAAGTCTTCACAAAAAGGTCTATCATGTATGAACATCTAGAAGTTTCAAGCCAAATGACCAAGTTATGGTCATTTCGACGACATAGTTTGTGATAAAGATCTCATACTCCACACATAGGTGCATATTGGTATATTGAACAACCATGCCAAAGGGATTCTTCAAATTATCATTTTCCTTTTTTTGAGTGCAAAAAATGAGGTTTTTTGTGAAGTGAGTACAGAAAATATGATTCCGAATGGCAACCAACTATTTTTCACTAATAGTGGTGCACATATGATGGATGATCCCCAAGTATGAGTTTTTTCTTACAATTCTAACTAATTTCCCCTAGTTAATTGAGTTTATGTTGATTTATCGAAAGTAATTCAAATTTGAACTACAACTATTTGATAGTTTGGTCTGAAACTTTTAGAAAAATCATTTTAAGGTACACAAATAGTGGTTATATCACAGAAACATTGATAGTTCTAGAAAATATCACCTCTTCCGATGATTAGTCGTAGCGACCGTTTTGATCGTTTTTAAGAAAAAATGTAATAAAGTGATAAACACCTCAAAAAATCAAATCCTTTGGCATGGGCTCCTTATATGTGTACTAGTTGCTAGGAAAAATGATAAACTTGATTTTTGCCTACATTTGCAAAAAACGTCTTCACAAAAAGGTCTATCATGTATGAACATCTAGAAGTTTCAAGCCAAATGACCAAGTTATGGTCATTTCGACGACATAGTTTGTGATAAAGATCTCATACTCCACACATAGGTGCATATTGGTATATTAAACAACCATGCCAAAGGGATTCTTCAAATTATTTTCATAAATATCATTTTCCTTTTTTTGAGTGCAAAAAATGAGGTTTTTTGTGAAGTGAGTACAGAAAATATGATTCCAAATGGCAACCAACTATTTTTCACTAAGAGTGGTGCACATATGATGGATGATCCCCAAGTATGAGTTTTTTCTTACAATTCTAACTAATTTCCCCTAGTTAATTGAGTTTATGTTGATTTATCGAAAGTAATTCAAATTTGAACTACAACTATTTGATAGTTTGGTCTGAAACTTTTGGAAAAATCATTTTAAGGTACACAACTAGTGGTTATATCACAGAAACATTGATAGTTCTAGAAAATATCACCTCTTCCGATGATTAGTCGTAGCGACCGTTTTGATCGTTTTTAAGAAAAAATGTAATAAAGTGATAAACACCTCAAAAAATCAAATCCTTTGGCATGGGATCCTTATATGTGTACTAGTTGCTAGGAAAAATGATAAACTTGATTTTTGCCTACATTTGCAAAAAACGTCTTCACAAAAAGGTCTATCATGTATGAACATCTAGAAGTTTCAAGCCAAATGACCAAGTTATGGTCATTTCGACAACATAGTTTTTGATAAAGATCTCATACTCCACACATAGGTGCATATTGGTATATTAAACAACCATGCCAAAGGGATTCTTCAAATTATTTTCATAAATATCATTTTCCTTTTTTTGAGTGCAAAAAATGAGGTTTTTTGTGAAGTGAGTACAGAAAATATGATTCCAAATGGCAACCAACTATTTTTCACTAAGAGTGGTGCACATATGATGGATGATCCCCAAGTATGAGTTTTTTCTTACAATTCTAACTAATTTCCCCTAGTTAATTGAGTTTATGTTGATTTATCGAAAGTAATTCAAATTTGAACTACAACTATTTGATAGTTTGGTCTGAAACTTTTGGAAAAATCATTTTAAGGTACACAACTAGTGGTTATATCACAGAAACATTGATAGTTCTAGAAAATATCACCTCTTCCGATGATTAGTCGTAGCGACCGTTTTGATCGTTTTTAAGAAAAAATGTAATAAAGTGATAAACACCTCAAAAAATCAAATCCTTTGGCATGGGCTCCTTATATGTGTACTAGTTGCTAGGAAAAATGATAAACTTGATTTTTGCCTACATTTGCAAAAAAAGTCTTCACAAAAAGGTCTATCATGTATGAACATCTAAAAGTTTAAAGCCAAATGACCAAGTTATGGTCATTTCGACGACATAGTTTGTGATAAAGATCTCATACTCCACACATAGGTGCATATTGTTATATTGAACAACCATTCCAAAGGGATTCTTCAAATTATTTTCATAAATATCATTTTCCTTTTTTTGAGTGCAAACAATGAGGTTTTTTGTGAAGTGAGTACAGAAAATATGATTCCAAATGGCACCCAACTATTTTTCACTAATAGTGGTGCACATATGATGGATGATCCCCAAGTATGAGTTTTTTCTTACAATTCTAACTAATTTCCCCTAGTTTATTGAGTTTATGTTGATTTATCGAAAGTAATTCAAATTTGAACTACAACTATTTGATAGTTTGGTCTGAAACTTTTGGAAAAATCATTTTAAGGTACACAACTAGTGGTTATATCACAGAAACATTGATAGTTATAAAAAATATCACCTCTTCCGATGATTAGTCGTAGCGACCGTTTTGATCGTTTTTAAGAAAAAATGTAATAAAGTGATAAACACCTCAAAAAATCAAATCCTTTGGCATGGGCTCCTTATATGTGTACTAGTTGCTAGGAAAAATGATAAACTTGATTTTTTCCTACATTTGCAAAAAAAGTCTTCACAAAAAGGTCTATCATGTATGAACATCTAGAAGTTTCAAGCCAAATGACCAAGTTATGGTCATTTCGACGACATAGTTTGTGATAAAGATCTCATACTCCACACATAGGTGCATATTGGTATATTGAACAACCATGCCAAAGGGATTCTTCAAATTATCATTTTCCTTTTTTTGAGTGCAAAAAATGAGGTTTTTTGTGAAGTGAGTACAGAAAATATGATTCCAAATGGCAACCAACTATTTTTCACTAATAGTGGTGCACATATGATGGATGATCCCCAAGTATGAGTTTTTTCTTACAATTCTAACTAATTTCCCCTAGTTAATTGAGTTTATGTTGATTTATCGAAAGTAATTCAAATTTGAACTACAACTATTTGATAGTTTGGTCTGAAACTTTTGGAAAAATCATTTTAAGGTACACAAATAGTGGTTATATCACAGAAACATTGATAGTTCTAGAAAATATCACCTCTTTCGATGATTAGTCGTAGCGACCGTTTTGATCGTTTTTAAGAAAAAATGTAATAAAGTGATAAACACCTCAAAAAATCAAATCCTTTGGCATGGGCTCCTTATATGTGTACTAGTTGCTAGGAAAAATGATAAACTTGATTTTTGCCTACATTTGCAAAAAAAGTCTTCACAAAAAGGTCTATCATGTATGAACATCTAGAAGTTTCAAGCCAAATGACCAAGTTATGGTCATTTCGACGACATAGTTTGTGATAAAGATCTCATACTCCACACATAGGTGCATATTGGTATATTGAACAACCATGCCAAAGGGATTCTTCAAATTATTTTCATAAATATCATTTTCCTTTTTTTGAGTGCAAACAATGAGGTTTTTTGTGAAGTGAGTACAGAAAATAGGATTCCAAATGGCACCCAACTATTTTTCACTAATAGTGGTGCACATATGATGGATGATCCCCAAGTATGAGTTTTGTCTTACAATTCTAACTAATTTCCCCTAGTTTATTGAGTTTTTTATTGATTTATCGAAAGTAATTCAAATTTGAACTACAACTATTTGATAGTTTGGTCTGAAACTTTTGGAAAAATCATTTTAAGGTACACAACTAGTGGTTATATCACAGAAACATTGATAGTTCTAGAAAATATCACCTCTTCCGATGATTAGTCGTAGCGACCGTTTTGATCGTTTTTAAGAAAAAATGTAATAAAGTGATAAACACTTCAAAAAATCAAATCCTTTGGCATGGGCTCCTTATATGTGTACTAGTTGCTAGGAAAAATGATAAACTTGATTTTTGCCTACATTTGCAAAAAAAGTCTTCACAAAAAGGTCTATCATGTATGAACATCTAGAAGTTTCAAGCCAAATGACCAAGTTACGGTCATTTCGACGACATAGTTTGTGATAAAGATCTCATACTCCACACATAGGTGCATATTGGTATATTAAACAACCATGCCAAAGGGATTCTTCAAATTATTTTCATAAATATCATTTTCCTTTTTTTGAGTGCAAAAAATGAGGTTTTTTGTGAAGTGAGTACAGAAAATATGATTCCAAATGGCAACCAACTATTTTTCACTAAGAGTGGTGCACATATGATGGATGATCCCCAAGTATGAGTTTTTTCTTACAATTCTAACTAATTTCTCCTAGTTAATTGAGTTTATGTTGATTTATCGAAAGTAATTCAAATTTGAACTACAACTATTTGATAGTTTGGTCTGAAACTTTTACAAAAATCATTTTAAGGTACACAACTAGTGGTTATATCACAGAAACATTGATAGTTCTAGAAAATATCACATCTTCCGATGATTAGTCGTAGCGACCGTTTTGATCGTTTTTAAGAAAAAATGTAATAAAGTGATAAACACCTCAAAAAATCAAATCCTTTGGCATGGGCTCCTTATATGTGTACTAGTTGCTAGGAAAAATGATAAACTTGATTTTTGCCTATATTTGCAAAAAACGTCTTCACAAAAAGGTCTATCATGTATGAACATCTAGAAGTTTCAAGCCAAATGACCAAGTTATGGTCATTTCGACGACATAGTTTGTGATAAAGATCTCATACTCCACACATAGGTGCATATTGGTATATTAAACAACCATGCCAAAGGGATTCTTCAAATTATTTTCATAAATATCATTTTCCTTTTTTTGAGTGCAAAAAATGAGGTTTTTTGTGAAGTGAGTACAGAAAATATGATTCCAAATGGCACCCAACTATTTTTCACTAAGAGTGGTGCACATATGATGGATGATCCCCAAGTATGAGTTTTTTCTTACAATTCTAACTAATTTCCCCTAGTTAATTGAGTTTATGTTGATTTATCGAAAGTAATTCAAATTTGAACTACAACTATTTGATAGTTTGGTCTGAAACTTTTGGAAAAATCATTTTAAGGTACACAACTAGTGGTTATATCACAGAAACATTGATAGTTCTAGAAAATATCACCTCTTCCGATGATTAGTCGTAGCGACCGTTTTGATCGTTTTTAAGAAAAATGTAATAAAGTGATAAAAACCTCAAAAAATAAAATCCTTTGGCATGGGCTCCTTATATGTGTACTAGTTGCTAGGAAAAATAATAAACTTGATTTTTGCCTACATTTGCAAAACAAATCTTCACAAAAAGGTCTATCATGTATGAACATCTAGAAGTTTCAAGCCAAATGACCAAGTTATGGTCATTTCGACGACATAGTTTGTGATAAAGATCTCATACTCCACACATAGGTGCATATTGGTATATTAAACAACCATGCCAAAGGGATTCTTCAAATTATTTTCATAAATATCATTTTCCTTTTTTTGAGTGCAAAAAATGAGGTTTTTTGTGAAGTGAGTACAGAAAATATGATTCCAAATGGCAACCAACTATTTTTCACTAAGAGTGGTGCACATATGATGGATTATCCCCAAGTATGAGTTTTTTCTTACAATTCTAACTAATTTCCCCTAGTTAATTGAGTTTATGTTGATTTATCGAAAGTAATTCAAATTTGAACTACAACTATTTGATAGTTTGGTCTGAAATTTTGGAAAAATCATTTTAAGGTACACAACTAGTGGTTATATCACAGAAACATTGATAGTTATAGAAAATATCACCTCTTCCGATGATTAGTCGTAGCGACCGTTTTGATCGTTTTTAAGAAAAAATGTAATAAAGTGATAAAAACCTCAAAAAATCAAATCCTTTGGCATGGGCTCCTTATATGTGTACTAGTTGCTAGGAAAAATGATAAACTTGATTTTTTCCTACATTTGCAAAACAAATCTTCACAAAAAGGTCTATCATGTATGAACATCTAGGAGTTTCAAGCCAAATGACCAAGTTATGGTCATTTCGACGACATAGGTTGTGATAAAGATCTCATACTCCACACATAGGTGCATATTGGTATATTAAACAACCATGCCAAAGGGATTCTTCAAATTATTTTCATAAATATCATTTTCCTTTTTTTGAATGCAAAAAATGAGGTTTTTTGTGAAGTGAGTACAGAAAATATGATTCCAAATGGCAACCAACTATTTTTCACTAAGAGTGGTGCACATATTATGGATTATCCCCAAGTATGAGTTTTTCTTACAATTCTAACTAATTTCCCCTACTTAATTGAGTTTATGTTGATTTATCGAAAGTAATTCAAATTTGAACTACAACTATTTGATAGTTTGGTCTGAAACTTTTGGAAAAATCATTTTAAGGTACACAACTAGTGGTTATATCACAGAAACATTGATAGTTCTAGAAAATATCACCTCTTCCGATGATTAGTCGTAGCGACCGTTTTGATCGTTTTTAAGAAAAAATGTAATAAAGTGATAAACACCTCAAAAAATCAAATCCTTTGGCATGGGCTCCTTATATGTGTACTAGTTGCTAGGAAAAATGATAAACTTGATTTTTGCCTACATTTGCAAAAAAAGTCTTCACAAAAAGGTCTATCATGTATGAACATCTAAAAGTTTCAAGCCAAATGACCAAGTTATGGTCATTTCGACGACATAGTTTGTGATAAAGATCTCATACTCCACACATAGGTGCATATTGGTATATTAAACAACCATGCCAAAGGGATTCTTCAAATTATTTTCATAAATATCATTTTCCTTTTTTTGAATGCAAAAAATGAGGTTTTTTGTGAAGTGAGTACAGAAAATATGATTCCAAATGGCAACCAACTATTTTTCACTAAGAGTGGTGCACATATTATGGATTATCCCCAAGTATGAGTTTTTCTTACAATTCTAACTAATTTCCCCTACTTAATTGAGTTTATGTTGATTTATCGAAAGTAATTCAAATTTGAACTACAACTATTTGATAGTTTGGTCTGAAACTTTTGGAAAAATCATTTTAAGGTACACAACTAGTGGTTATATCACAGAAACATTGATAGTTCTAGAAAATATCACCTCTTCCGATGATTAGTCGTAGCGACCGTTTTGATCGTTTTTAAGAAAAAATGTAATAAAGTGACAAAAATCTCAAAAAATCAAATCCTTTGGCATGGGCTCCTTATATGTGTACTAGTTGCGAGGAAAAATGATAAACTTGATTTTTGCCTACATTTGCAAAACAAATCTTCACAAAAAGGTCTATCATGTATGAACATCTAGAAGTTTCAAGCCAAATGACCAAGTTATGGTCATTTCGACGACATAGTTTGTGATAAAGATCTCATACTCCACACATAGGTGCATATTGGTATATTAAACAACCATGCCAAAGGGATTCTTCAAATTATTTTCATAAATATCATTTTCCTTTTTTTGAGTGCAAAAAATGAGGTTTTTTGTGAAGTGAGTACAGAAAATATAATTCCAAATGGCAACCAACTATTTTTCACTAAGAGTGGTGCACATATGATGGATGATCCCCAAGTATGAGTTTTTTCTTACAATTCTAACTAATTTCCCCTAGTTAATTGAGTTTATGTTGATTTATCGAAAGTAATTCAAATTTGAACTACAACTATTTGATAGTTTGGTCTGAAACTTTTGGAAAAATAATTTTAAGGTACACAACTAGTGGTTATATCACAGAAACATTGATAGTTATAGAAAATATCACCTCTTCCGATGATTAGTCGTAGCGACCGTTTTGATCGTTTTTAAGAAAAAATGTAATAAAGTGATAAACACCTCAAAAAATCAAATCCTTTGGCATGGGCTCCTTATATGTGTACTAGTTGCTAGGAAAAATGATAAACTTGATTTTTGCCTATATTTGCAAAAAACGTCTTCTCAAAAAGGTCTATCATGTATGAACATCTAGAAGTTTCAAGCCAAATGACCAAGTTACGGTCATTTCGACGACATAGTTTGTGATAAAGATCTCATACTCCACACATAGGTGCATATTGGTATATTGAACAACCATGCCAAAGGGATTCTTCAAATTATTTTCATAAATATCATTTTCCTTTTTTTGAGTGCAAAAAATGAGGTTTTTTGTGAAGTGAGTACAGAAAATATGATTCCAAATGGCAGCCAACTATTTTTCACTAAGAGTGGTGCACATATGATGGATGATCCCCAAGTATGAGTTTTTTCTTACAATTCTAACTAATTTCCCCTAGTTAATTGAGTTTATGTTGATTTATCGAAAGTAATTCAAATTTGAACTACAACTATTTGATAGTTTGGTCTGAAACTTTTGGAAAAATAATTTTAAGGTACACAACTAGTGGTTATATCACAGAAACATTGATAGTTCTAGAAAATATCACCTCTTCCGATGATTAGTCGTAGCGACCGTTTTGATCGTTTTTAAGAAAAAATGTAATAAAGTGATAAACACCTCAAAAAATCAAATCCTTTGGCATGGGCTCCTTATATGTGTACTAGTTGCTAGGAAAAATGATAAACTTGATTTTTTCCTACATTTGCAAAACAAATCTTCACAAAAAGGTCGATCATGTATGAACATCTAGAAGTTTCAAGCCAAATGACCAAGTTATGGTCATTTCGACGACATAGTTTGTGATAAAGATCTCATACTACACGCATAGGTGCATATTGGTATATTAAACAACCATGCCAAAGGGATTCTTCAAATTATTTTCATAAATATCATTTTCCTTTTTTTGAGTGCAAAAAATGAGGTTTTTTGTGAAGTGAGTACAGAAAATATGATTCCAAATGACACCCAACTATTTTTCACTAATAGTGGTGCACATATGATGGATGATCCCCAAGTATGAGTTTTTTCTTACAATTCTAACTAATTTCCCCTAGTTAATTGAGTTTATGTTGATTTATCGAAAGTAATTCAAATTTGAACTACAACTATTTGATAGTTTGGTCTGAAACTTTTGGAAAAATCATTTTAAGGTACACAACTAGTGGTTATATCACAGAAACATTGATAGTTATAGAAAATATCACCTCTTCCGATGATTAGTCGTAGCGACCGTTTTGATCGTTTTTAAGAAAAAATGTAATAAAGTGATAAACACCTCAAAAAATCAAATCCTTTGGCATGGGCTCCTTATATGTGTACTAGTTGCTAGGAAAAATGATAAACTTTATTTTTGCCTACATTTGCAAAAAAAGTCTTCACAAAAAGGTCTATCATGTATGAACATCTAGAAGTTTCAAGCCAAATGACCAAGTTATGGTCATTTCGACGACATAGTTTGTGATAAAGATCTCATACTCCACACATAGGTGCATATTGGTATATTAAACAACCATGCCAAAGGGATTCTTCAAATTATTTTCATAAATATCATTTTCCTTTTTTTGAGTGCAAAAAATGAGGTTTTTTGTGAAGTGAGTACAGAAAATATGATTCCAAATGGCACCCAACTATTTTTCACTAAGAGTGGTGCACATATGATGGATGATCCCCAAGTATGAGTTTTTTCTTACAATTCTAACTAATTTCCCCTAGTTAATTGAGTTTATGTTGATTTATCGAAAGTAATTCAAATTTGAACTACAACTATTTGATAGTTTGGTCTGAAACTTTTGGAAAAATCATTTTAAGGTACACAACTAGTGGTTATATCACAGAAACATTGATAGTTCTAGAAAATATCACCTCTTCCGATGATTAGTCGTAGCGACCGTTTTGATCGTTTTTAAGAAAAATGTAATAAAGTGATAAAAACCTCAAAAAATAAAATCCTTTGGCATGGGCTCCTTATATGTGTACTAGTTGCTAGGAAAAATAATAAACTTGATTTTTGCCTACATTTGCAAAACAAATCTTCACAAAAAGGTCTATCATGTATGAACATCTAGAAGTTTCAAGCCAAATGACCAAGTTATGGTCATTTCGACGACATAGTTTGTGATAAAGATCTCATACTCCACACATAGGTGCATATTGGTATATTAAACAACCATGCCAAAGGGATTCTTCAAATTATTTTCATAAATATCATTTTCCTTTTTTTGAGTGCAAAAAATGAGGTTTTTTGTGAAGTGAGTACAGAAAATATGATTCCAAATGGCAACCAACTATTTTTCACTAAGAGTGGTGCACATATGATGGATTATCCCCAAGTATGAGTTTTTTCTTACAATTCTAACTAATTTCCCCTAGTTAATTGAGTTTATGTTGATTTATCGAAAGTAATTCAAATTTGAACTACAACTATTTGATAGTTTGGTCTGAAATTTTGGAAAAATCATTTTAAGGTACACAACTAGTGGTTATATCACAGAAACATTGATAGTTATAGAAAATATCACCTCTTCCGATGATTAGTCGTAGCGACCGTTTTGATCGTTTTTAAGAAAAAATGTAATAAAGTGATAAAAACCTCAAAAAATCAAATCCTTTGGCATGGGCTCCTTATATGTGTACTAGTTGCTAGGAAAAATGATAAACTTGATTTTTTCCTACATTTGCAAAACAAATCTTCACAAAAAGGTCTATCATGTATGAACATCTAGGAGTTTCAAGCCAAATGACCAAGTTATGGTCATTTCGACGACATAGGTTGTGATAAAGATCTCATACTCCACACATAGGTGCATATTGGTATATTAAACAACCATGCCAAAGGGATTCTTCAAATTATTTTCATAAATATCATTTTCCTTTTTTTGAATGCAAAAAATGAGGTTTTTTGTGAAGTGAGTACAGAAAATATGATTCCAAATGGCAACCAACTATTTTTCACTAAGAGTGGTGCACATATTATGGATTATCCCCAAGTATGAGTTTTTCTTACAATTCTAACTAATTTCCCCTACTTAATTGAGTTTATGTTGATTTATCGAAAGTAATTCAAATTTGAACTACAACTATTTGATAGTTTGGTCTGAAACTTTTGGAAAAATCATTTTAAGGTACACAACTAGTGGTTATATCACAGAAACATTGATAGTTCTAGAAAATATCACCTCTTCCGATGATTAGTCGTAGCGACCGTTTTGATCGTTTTTAAGAAAAAATGTAATAAAGTGATAAACACCTCAAAAAATCAAATCCTTTGGCATGGGCTCCTTATATGTGTACTAGTTGCTAGGAAAAATGATAAACTTGATTTTTGCCTACATTTGCAAAAAAAGTCTTCACAAAAAGGTCTATCATGTATGAACATCTAAAAGTTTCAAGCCAAATGACCAAGTTATGGTCATTTCGACGACATAGTTTGTGATAAAGATCTCATACTCCACACATAGGTGCATATTGGTATATTAAACAACCATGCCAAAGGGATTCTTCAAATTATTTTCATAAATATCATTTTCCTTTTTTTGAGTGCAAAAAATGAGGTTTTTTGTGAAGTGAGTACAGAAAATATGATTCCAAATGGCAACCAACTATTTTTCACTAAGAGTGGTGCACATATGATGGATGATCCCCAAGTATGAGTTTTTTCTTACAATTCTAACTAATTTCCCCTAGTTAATTGAGTTTATGTTGATTTGTCAAAAGTAATTAAAATTTGAACTACAACTATTTGATAGTTTGGTCTGAAACTTTTGGAAAAATCATTTTAAAGTACACAACTAGTGGTTATATCACAGAAACATTGATAGTTCTAGAAAATATCACCTCTTCCGATGAGTAGTCGTAGCGACCGTTTTGATCGTTTTTAAGAAAAAATGTAATAAAGTGATAAACACCTCAAAAAATCAAATCCTTTGGCATGGGCTCCTTATATGTGTACTAGTTGCTAGGAAAAATGATAAACTTGATTTTTGCCTACATTTGCAAAACAAATCTTCACAAAAAGGTCTATCATGTATGAACATCTAGAAGTTTCAAGCCAAATGACCAAGTTATGGTCATTTCGACGACATAGTTTGTGATAAAGATCTCATACTCCACACATAGGTGCATATTGGTATATTAAACAACCATGCCAAAGGGATTCTTCAAATTATTTTCATAAATATCATTTTCCTTTTTTTGAGTGCAAAAAATGAGGTTTTTTGTGAAGTGAGTACAGAAAATATGATTCCAAATGGCAACCAACTATTTTTCACTAAGAGTGGTGCTTGGATGATCCCCAAGTATGAGTTTTTTCTTACAATTGTAACTAATTTCCCCTAGTTAATTGAGTTTATGTTGATTTATCGAAAGTAATTCAAATTTGAACTACAACTATTTGATAGTTTGGTCTGAAACTTTTGGAAAAATCATTTTAAGGTACACAACTAGTGGTTATATCACAGAAACATTGATAGTTCTAGAAAATATCACCTCTTCCGATGATTAGTCGTAGCGACCGTTTTGATCGTTTTTAAGAAAAAATGTAATAAAGTGACAAAAATCTCAAAAAATCAAATCCTTTGGCATGGGCTCCTTATATGTGTACTAGTTGCGAGGAAAAATGATAAACTTGATTTTTGCCTACATTTGCAAAACAAATCTTCACAAAAAGGTCTATCATGTATGAACATCTAGAAGTTTCAAGCCAAATGACCAAGTTATGGTCATTTCGACGACATAGTTTGTGATAAAGATCTCATACTCCACACATAGGTGCATATTGGTATATTAAACAACCATGCCAAAGGGATTCTTCAAATTATTTTCATAAATATCATTTTCCTTTTTTTGAGTGCAAAAAATGAGGTTTTTTGTGAAGTGAGTACAGAAAATATAATTCCAAATGGCAACCAACTATTTTTCACTAAGAGTGGTGCACATATGATGGATGATCCCCAAGTATGAGTTTTTTCTTACAATTCTAACTAATTTCCCCTAGTTAATTGAGTTTATGTTGATTTATCGAAAGTAATTCAAATTTGAACTACAACTATTTGATAGTTTGGTCTGAAACTTTTGGAAAAATAATTTTAAGGTACACAACTAGTGGTTATATCACAGAAACATTGATAGTTATAGAAAATATCACCTCTTCCGATGATTAGTCGTAGCGACCGTTTTGATCGTTTTTAAGAAAAAATGTAATAAAGTGATAAACACCTCAAAAAATCAAATCCTTTGGCATGGGCTCCTTATATGTGTACTAGTTGCTAGGAAAAATGATAAACTTGATTTTTGCCTATATTTGCAAAAAACGTCTTCTCAAAAAGGTCTATCATGTATGAACATCTAGAAGTTTCAAGCCAAATGACCAAGTTACGGTCATTTCGACGACATAGTTTGTGATAAAGATCTCATACTCCACACATAGGTGCATATTGGTATATTGAACAACCATGCCAAAGGGATTCTTCAAATTATTTTCATAAATATCATTTTCCTTTTTTTGAGTGCAAAAAATGAGGTTTTTTGTGAAGTGAGTACAGAAAATATGATTCCAAATGGCAGCCAACTATTTTTCACTAAGAGTGGTGCACATATGATGGATGATCCCCAAGTATGAGTTTTTTCTTACAATTCTAACTAATTTCCCCTAGTTAATTGAGTTTATGTTGATTTATCGAAAGTAATTCAAATTTGAACTACAACTATTTGATAGTTTGGTCTGAAACTTTTGGAAAAATAATTTTAAGGTACACAACTAGTGGTTATATCACAGAAACATTGATAGTTCTAGAAAATATCACCTCTTCCGATGATTAGTCGTAGCGACCGTTTTGATCGTTTTTAAGAAAAAATGTAATAAAGTGATAAACACCTCAAAAAATCAAATCCTTTGGCATGGGCTCCTTATATGTGTACTAGTTGCTAGGAAAAATGATAAACTTGATTTTTTCCTACATTTGCAAAACAAATCTTCACAAAAAGGTCGATCATGTATGAACATCTAGAAGTTTCAAGCCAAATGACCAAGTTATGGTCATTTCGACGACATAGTTTGTGATAAAGATCTCATACTACACGCATAGGTGCATATTGGTATATTAAACAACCATGCCAAAGGGATTCTTCAAATTATTTTCATAAATATCATTTTCCTTTTTTTGAGTGCAAAAAATGAGGTTTTTTGTGAAGTGAGTACAGAAAATATGATTCCAAATGACACCCAACTATTTTTCACTAATAGTGGTGCACATATGATGGATGATCCCCAAGTATGAGTTTTTTCTTACAATTCTAACTAATTTCCCCTAGTTAATTGAGTTTATGTTGATTTATCGAAAGTAATTCAAATTTGAACTACAACTATTTGATAGTTTGGTCTGAAACTTTTGGAAAAATCATTTTAAGGTACACAACTAGTGGTTATATCACAGAAACATTGATAGTTATAGAAAATATCACCTCTTCCGATGATTAGTCGTAGCGACCGTTTTGATCGTTTTTAAGAAAAAATGTAATAAAGTGATAAACACCTCAAAAAATCAAATCCTTTGGCATGGGCTCCTTATATGTGTACTAGTTGCTAGGAAAAATGATAAACTTTATTTTTGCCTACATTTGCAAAAAAAGTCTTCACAAAAAGGTCTATCATGTATGAACATCTAGAAGTTTCAAGCCAAATGACCAAGTTACGGTCATTTCGACGACATAGTTTGTGATAAAGATCTCATACTCTACACATAGGTGAATATTGGTATATTAAACAACCATGCCAAAGGGATTCTTCAAATTATTTTCATAAATATCATTTTCCTTTTTTTGAGTGCAAAAAATGAGGTTTTTTGTGAAGTGAGTACAGAAAATATGATTCCAAATGGCAACCAACTATTTTTCACTAAGAGTGGTGCACATATGATGGATGATCTCTAAGTATGAGTTTTTTCTTACAATTATAACTAATTTCCCCTAGTTAATTGAGTTTATGTTGATTTATCGAAAGTAATTCAAATTTGAACTACAACTATTTGATAGTTTGGTCTGAAACTTTTGTAAAAATAATTTTAAGGTACACAACTAGTGGTTATATCATAGAAACATTGATAGTTCTAGAAAATATCACCTCTTCCGATGATTAGTCGTAGCGACCGTTTTGATCGTTTTTAAGAAAAAATGTAATAAAGTGATAAACACCTCAAAAAATCAAATCCTTTGGCATGGGCTCCTTATATGTGTACTAGTTGCTAGGAAAAATGATAAACTTGATTTTTGCCTACATTTGCAAAACAAATCTTCACAAAAAGGTCTATCATGTATAAACATCTAGAAGTTTCAAGCCAAATGACCAAGTTATGGTCATTTCGACGACATAGTTTGTGATAAAGATCTCATACTCCACACATAGGTGCATATTGGTATATTCAACAACCAAGCCAAAGGGATTCTTCAAATTATTTTCATAAATATCATTTTCCTTTTTTTGAGTGCAAAAAATGAGGTTTTTTGTGAAGTGAGTACAGAAAATATGATTCCAAATGGCAACCAACTATTTTTCACTAAGAGTGGTGCACATATGATGGATGATCCCCAAGTATGAGTTTTTTCTTACAATTCTAACTAATTTCCCCTAGTTAATTGAGTTTATGTTGATTTATCGAAAGTAATTCAAATTTGAACTACAACTATTTGATACTTTGGTCTGAAACTTTTGGAAAAATCATTTTCAGGTACACAACTAGTGGTTATATCGTAGAAACATTGATAGTTCTAGAAAATATCACCTCTTCCGATGATTAGTCGTAGCGACCGTTTTGATCGTTTTTAAGAAAAAATGTAATAAAGTGATAAACACCTCAAAAAATCAAATCCTTTGGCATGGGCTCCTTATATGTGTACTAGTTGCTATGAAAAATGATAAACTTGATTTTTGCCTACATTTGCAAAAAAAGTCTTCACAAAAAGGTCTATCATGTATGAACATCTAGAAGTTTCAAGCCAAATGACCAAGTTATGGTCATTTCGACGACATAGTTTGTGATAAAGATCTCATACTCCACACATAGGTGCATATTGTTATATTAAACAACCATGCCAAAGGGATTCTTCAAATTATTTTCATAAATATCATTTTCCTTTTTTTGAGTGCAAAAAATGAGGTTTTTTGTGAAGTGAGTACAGAAAATATGATTCCAAATGGCAACCAACTATTTTTCACTAAGAGTGGTGCACATATGATGGATGATCCCCAAGTATGAGTTTTTTATTACAATTCTAACTAATTTCCCCTAGTTAATTGAGTTTACGTTCATTTATCGAAAGTAATTCAAATTTGAACTACAACTATTTGATAGTTTGGTCTGAAACTTTTGGAAAAATCATTTTAAGGTACACAACTAGTGGTTATATCACAGAAACATTGATAGTTATAGAAAATATCACCTCTTCCGATGATTAGTCGTAGCGACCGTTTTGATCGTTTTTAAGAAAAAATGTAATAAAGTGATAAACACCTCAAAAAATCAAATCCTTTGGCATGGGCTCCTTATATGTGTACTAGTTGCTAGGAAAAATGATAAACTTGATTTTTGCCTACATTTGCAAAACAAATCTTCACAAAAAGGTCTATCATGTATGAACATCTAGAAGTTTCAAGCCAAATGACCAAGTTATGGTCATTTCGACGACATAGTTTGTGATAAAGATCTCATACTCCACACATAGGTGCATATTGGTATATTCAACAACCAAGCCAAAGGGATTCTTCAAATTATTTTCATAAATATCATTTTCCTTTTTTTGAGTGCAAAAAATGAGGTTTTTTGTGAAGTGAGTACAGAAAATATGATTCCAAATGGCAACCAACTATTTTTCACTAAGAGTGGTGCACATATGATGGATGATCCCCAAGTATGAGTTTTTTCTTACAATTATAACTAATTTCCCCTAGTTAATTGAGTTTATGTTGATTTATCGAAAGTAATTCAAATTTGAACTACAACTATTTGATAGTTTGGTCTGAAACTTTTGGAAAAATCATTTTAAGGTACACAACTAGTGGTTATATCACAGAAACATTGATAGTTCTAGAAAATATCACCTCTTCCGATGAGTAGTCGTAGCGACCGTTTTGATCGTTTTTAAGAAAAAATGTAATAAAGTGATAAACACCTCAAAAAATCAAATCCTTTGGCATGGGCTCCTTATATGTCTACTAGTTGCTAGGAAAAATGATAAACTTGATTTTTTCCTACATTTGCAAAACAAATCTTCACAAAAAGGTCTATCATGTATGAACATCTAGAAGTTTCAAGCCAAATGACCAAGTTATGGTCATTTCGACGACATAGTTTGTGATAAAGATCTCATACTCCACACATAGGTGCATATTGGTATATTAAACAACCATGCCAAAGGGATTCTTCAAATTATTTTCATAAATATCATTTTCCTTTTTTTGAGTGCAAAAAATGAGGTTTTTTGTGAAGTGAGTACAGAAAATATGATTCCAAATGGCAACCAACTATTTTTCACTAAGAGTGGTGCACATATGATGGATTATCCCCAAGTATGAGTTTTTTCTTACAATTATAACTAATTTCCCCTAGTTAATTGAGTTTATGTTGATTTATCGAAAGTAATTCAAATTTGAACTACAACTATTTGATAGTTTGGTCTGAAACTTTTGGAAAAATCATTTTAAGGTACACAACTAGTGGTTATATCACAGAAACATTGATAGTTCTAGAAAATATCACCTCTTCCGATGAGTAGTCGTAGCGACCGTTTTGATCGTTTTTAAGAAAAAATGTAATAAAGTGATAAACACCTCAAAAAATCAAATCCTTTGGCATGGGCTCCTTATATGTCTACTAGTTGCTAGGAAAAATGATAAACTTGATTTTTTCCTACATTTGCAAAACAAATCTTCACAAAAAGGTCTATCATGTATGAAATCTAGGAGTTTCAAGCCAAATGACCAAGTTATGGTCATTTCGACGACATAGTTTGTGATAAAGATCTCATACTCCACACATAGGTGCATATTGGTATATTCAACAACCATGCCAAAGGGATTCTTCAAATTATTTTCATAAATATCATTTTCCTTTTTTTGAGTGCAAAAAATGAGGTTTTTTGTGAAGTGAGTACAGAAAATATGATTCCAAATGGCAACCAACTATTTTTCACTAAGAGTGGTGCACAGATGATGGATGATCCCCAAGTATGAGTTTTTTCTTACAATTCTAACTAATTTCCCCTAGTTAATTGAGTTTATGTTCATTTATCGAAAGTAATTCAAATTTGAACTACAACTATTTGATAGTTTGGTCTGAAACTTTTGGAAAAATCATTTTAAGGTACACAACTAGTGGTTATATCATAGAAACATTGATAGTTCTAGAAAATATCACCTCTTCCGATGATTAGTCGTAGCGACCGTTTTGATCATTTTTAAGAAAAAATGTAATAAAGTGATAAACACCTCAAAAAATCAAATCCTTTGGCATGGGCTCCTTATATGTGTACTAGTTGCTAGGAAAAATGATAAACACCTCAAAAAATCAAATCCTTGAACATCTAGAAGTTTTAAGCCAAATGACCAAGTTATGGTCAATTCAAGCCAAGCCAAATGACCGTGGCAAGACATCTCTGATGATCTACAACCGTCCGACAAGACATCTCTGATGATCTGCAACCGTTTGAAACGGTCGCAGATCATCAGAGACGTCTTGCCGCTGGTTGCCCAGAGATGCCTCTGCCGAGGGGAGGGTTCACCTTCAGCCTTCACTGAGTGCTCTCTGCTACCCGTGTGCTGCCAAAATGAACTACAATGAGTAGACACTGAGTGTTGAACATGTCCGGGAGGGGGGATATATATAAGGTACGTGTGCTTCTTTAGTCCCGGTTGGTAACAACAACCGAGTCATGTGGGTCACGAAGTGGTCGTGATACTGCT
The DNA here is from genome assembly GCA_026929855.1 of Poa annua. Lineage (NCBI taxonomy): Eukaryota > Viridiplantae > Streptophyta > Magnoliopsida > Poales > Poaceae > Poa > Poa annua. The sequence continues at coordinate 17,919,909 of CM049427.1, forward strand.
GATCCAACAGCTCAGAATCTCTCAAAAGAAACACACCTCAGATCCAACGTCTCACAAGCACTAGAAAGAAACACACGATCCATGTGCTTCTTTAGTCTCGGTTGGTAACACCAACCGGGACTAAAGAAGCACATTGATCGTGTGTTTCTTTTAAGCACTTGTGAGCCGTTGGATGAAGAGATGTGTTTCTTTTGAGAGATTCTGAGCTGTTGGATGGGCACTATCATGACCACTTCGTGACCCACATGACCCTATATATAGCCCCCTCTTGAACATGTTCGGCAGTCATTGTCTCCTCATTCTACTTCATCGACAGAATACAAAGCATTCGGATTCCCTGCATACGTCCAACGGTGCATTTCATATGCAGGCACTCACGAGCCACCGTTGGGCTGTATGCAGGTGAAATCGTGTGTTTTGTTCCATGCATCTACAAAATACTTCAGTTCACTTGTTCTTCTGATACAAAACATTCGGATATTACACATCAACAATAATATCCCTCTCTAGTGTTTACTTGTTCTTCCGATTGCGCCGTAACCACGGACAATCTTCTTCATTTAACTTGATACTTGGATCAGTGTTGACTTTAAAGGGCGGAATGTCATGAAACTTATCGTAATCTTCTGACATGTCTGTCTTGTCCTCCACTCCCACAATGACTCTTTTCCCTGAAAGAACTATGTGGCGCTTTGGCTCATCGTATGATGTACTCGCTTGCTTATCTTTTTTTTTTTTTGGTAGAGTAGACATGTCTTTCACATAGAAAACCTGAGCAACTTCACTGGCTAGGACGAATGGTTCATTCTCGTATGAAAGATTGTTGAGATCCACTGTAGTCATTCCGTATCGTGGGTCTACCTCTACCCCGCCTCGTAGGTTGAACCATTTGCACTTGAACAAAGGGACCTTAAAAGTAGGTCCATAGTCATGTTCCCATATCTCCTCTATGTAACCATAATATGTGTCCTTTGTCCCGTTGCAGTTTGTTGCATCAAAGCGTACTCCACTGTTTTGGTTGGTGCTCTTTTTATCTTGTTTGGCTGTGTAAAATATATTTCCATTTATCTCGTACCCTTGAAAAGTCAATATAGTTGAAGCTGGTGATGTGGCCAACAAGTATAGCTGTTCTTCAACATTGGTGTCATTAATGAGACGTCTTTTTAACCAACTGCTGAAAGTCTTCATGTGTTCTCCATCAATACAATCTTCAGATTTCTCCGGGTACTTGGAGCGTAAAACATTCTTGTGTTCCTCGACATACGGACCCACCAAACTGGAATTATGTAGAACGGTGTCGTGTGCTTGAGTGAAAGAATCCCCGTCTTGACATATTGTTGCTTTCTTTCCAAGGGTGCCTTTTCCATGCAGTCTCCCCTCATGACGTGATTCAGGAACACCAATCGGCTTCAGATCAGGAATAAAATCTACACAAAACTCAATGACCTCCTCTGTTCCATAACCCTTGACGATGCTTCCTTCTGGCCTAGCCCGGTTATGCACATATTTTTTTAAGACTCCCATGAACCTCTCAAAGGGGAACATGTTGTGTAAAAATACAGGACCGAGAACAGAAATCTCTTCGACTAGGTGGACTACAAGGTGCGTCATAATATTGAAGAAGGTTGGTGGGAACACCAACTCGAAGCTGACAAGACATTGGACCACATCCTTCTCTAAATTTTTTAGAGTTAGTGGATTGATGACCTTCTGAGAAATTGCATTGAGAAATGCACATAGCTTCACAATGGGTTCTCGAACATTTTCCGGTAGAAGCCCTCTCAATGCAACCGGAAGTAATTGTGTCATAATCACGTGACAGTCATGAGACTTTAGATTCTGAATTTTTTGCTCTGCCATGTTTATTATTCCTTTTATATTTGATGAGAAGCCAGATGGAACCTTCATACTGCGAAGGCACTCAAAAAATCTTTTCTTCTCTTCTTTAGTAAGAGCGTAGCTTGCAGGACCTGGCTGATTCTCTGAATGAGTATCGTCTCGATGCATCTCTTCGCTCATACGTTGATGGGTCTGCCTTCCTTTCGGTGTACCTTTTTTTGACTTCCCATCTTTTGACTTCCCATACACGCCTAAGAAGTTTAGCAAATTGCAACAAATGTTCTTTGTCGCGTGCATCACGCCGATTGCAGAGTGAATCTCTAGCATTATCCAATATGGCAGCTCCCAAAATATAGATTTCTTCTTCCACATGGGTACGTGGTTGTTTGCGTCATTCGGAACAGTGAGACCGCCAGGACCCTTTCCAAAGATTACATTTAAATCCTTGACCATATCATGTATAGCAGAACTAGAAGGGCGGGTAGGCCTCGGCCGATGATCTGCCTCACCTTTGTAATGCTTGCCTTTCTTCCTTAACGGATGCTTGGGTACAAGAAACCGACGATGACCTAGGTACACATTCTTGTTACCTAAATGTATACTATCAGTCTCAGCTAAACAGTGCGTGCATGCATTGTATCCCTTGTTTGACTGTCCTGAAATGTTGCCTAGAGCAGGCCAATCATTGATGGTTACAAAAAGCAAAGCTCGTAGATCAAATTCCTCCAGTTTGTGCTCATCCCACACACGTACACCTTCCTCACACCACAACTGCAAAAGTTCTTCAACTAATGGCCTGAGGTATACATCAATGTCGTTGCCAGGTTGCTTCGGGCCTTGAATGAGCACGGGCATCATAATGTACTTCCGCTTCATGCACAGCCAAGGAGGAAGGTTATAGATACATAGAGTCACGGGCCAAGTGCTGTGACTGGAGCTCTGCTCTCCAAAAGGATTAAAGCCATCTGTACTTAGGCCAAATCTTAAGTTCCTTGCGTCATCTGAAAATGTCGGGAACTCTCTGTCAATTTTTCTCCACTGGGACCCATCCACGGGGTGTCTCAACATCAAGTCTTTTTTACGATCTTCTTTGTGCCAACGCAACAACTTGGCATGCTCTCTATTGCTGAACAAACGTTTCAACCGTGGTATTATAGGAGCATACCACATCACCTTTGCAGGAATCCTCTTCCTGGGGCGCGGCTCGCCCTCAACATCACCAGGGTCATCTCGCCCGATCTTATACCGCAAAGCACCGCATACAGGACATGCATTCAATTTTTCGTGCTCACCGCGGTAGAGGATGCAGTCATTAATGCAAGCGTGTATCTTATGCACCTCTAATCCTAGAGGGCATACCACCTTCTTTGCTTCATACGTACTAGACGGCAATTCGTTATCCTTTGGAAGCATCTTCTTAACTATTTTTAACAAATTTTCAAATCCCTTGTCAGAAGTACCATTCTCTGCCTTCCATTGCAACAATTCAAGTGTGGTACCTAGCTTTTTCTGGTCATTTTGACAAGTTGGGTACAACAATTTGGCGTGATCAGCTAACATACGCTCCAACTTCAACCTTTCGTTTTCACTTCCACAGTCCATTTGTGCATCACGAATGGCCCGACGAAGATCATCGTCGGGCTCATCAATAATGGGATCTTCTTCAGTTTCGTCTTCTCCCATTGTAGTATCACTGAACCAAGGATACTTGTCATTATCCTCCTCTTCTTCATTTTCTTCCATGATAACCCCTGTTTCTCCGTGCTTGGTCCAACAATAATAACCAGGCATAAAACCATTATGCAAGAGGTGTGAGTGAATGAATTTTGAGGTAGAGTGATCACTCATATTCTTTCAGGCACTACATGGACAACGAATAAAACCGTTCTTCGGCTTGTTTGCCTCATCCATATGGAGAAAATTATGCATGCCATCATGAACTCAGGACAACATCGGTCACCGTACATCCATTGTCGATTCATCTGTATTACATAAAAGTATATCGAACCCCATTATTACACTACTGTCATAAATAATATGTAAGAGCAAATTAATTAATACAATGTCATCCATTAAAATAAGAGTAGAGTATTGACAAGCGGTAATACATAGTTCTCATAAAACATACATTAACTGAAACAAATATAAAAATTATCTAAAGAATTTAAATCCAACAACAAATGCGATCAAAATCGCAACTAAGGTAAATACTGAACCCACAGCATAATGATACCAAGCCTCCCGATTAATGGCATATTTTCTAATCCTTTTTATCTTCAAGCGCATTGCATCCATCTTGATCTCGTTACCATCGACCACGTCGGCAAGTTTGAGCTCTAATTTCATCTTATCTTCTAAGCATTGAAGATAAAGAGCTTCACTTCTTTTCAATTTTGCTTTCAAATCATTGTTTTCTTTATCCAAAAACTCGACAATAGGGTCAGGTTCAATTTCTGGTTCAACTACCTCCTAGATAAAAATAATTCTATGTCAAGTTGGTCGCCATAATTGTCAGAAACATAGAATGAAATAAATAGTTTTGAAAATATACCACATCCGAATCATAGACCGGACGAGGACCGACGGGGACGGATATCAGAACCATGACACTATACATATAATACAAGTTAGAAAATTATACAAGTAGTAACTATGCATCTAAATCATAAAAGCTATGTTTTTAAAATAAAATAAAATAAAATATAGAGGCTCACCGAGGTGGTGACGGGACGGCGCGGGCGATCGACGTCGATAAGGCTCCTCACCACACTAAAACACATAAATCATTATTTTAGTTTGAGAACAAATTGCACATATACACAAATGAGATCATAACTTAGGCATTACATCGAACACCTTGCTTGCACAAAAAAATTGAAATGAGCAAAATGAACTAAATAAGCAATGCCGGAAAGAGGATGAAGAGGCTAACCGTGGGGTGGCTTCAATCTCTCCAAATGGTGTAAAATATTATGGATTATCTAGTATTGGGGAGAGGAAATGGAGAAGAAATGGAGAGGAAATGATTTTGAGCTCGGGCTCGGTGGGAAAAATGGAGTTGGCTCGGGCTGGAAGAAGCTGATAAAGTGAGGACCTTTAGTCCCGGTTTGTGTTACGAACCGGGACTAGAGGTCTCTGGCGCTGGGGCCCGCCTCTGCTGCCGCGTGCGGTGAACCTTTAGTCCCGGTTCATAACACGAACCGGGACTAAAGGTCCCTCACAAATCCAGCGGTGTGGCTCTCACCCCTTTAGTCTGGGTTCAAAAAATGAACCGAGACTAAAGGGGTGAACCAAAGGCTCGTTTTCTACTAGTGTATCGTTTTGTAAAACTTTTCATCAATTGCCTAGCATCAATATATCTACTAAGTATGATATAGGATCCTAGACACAGGAGTAAGAGAATTCTACATAGGTTTAGCATAGCAATACTATCCTACTCATGCATATAAAAATACTAAGTAATGCATATAGAAAATAATAGGAAGTTTATGAGGTGTGCCACTTGCCTTTGAATGTTGTCGTTGTTCACAAACTCTTTTCAACAACGAACGTTTGCTCTCCGTTTAATCTAAACAATAATAGCAAACAACAATACAACAATCAACAAACAACAATCATCAAACATACATGCTCATATCAAATGAACAAACAAGTTTTGTAAAACTTCAAAGGAAAACATGTCATGCCATGAACATCTTTTAAGTTAATGCAAGGGAAATATATGTCAAAATGACTAAGGACTAATGTCAATAGTTGAATAAAATATTTTGTTTTATATCATCTTGGATAAGCCCTCTAATGGCTTTGTCTTGATGTGTAGAAATATTTAGAGAAGATACTAAGTCATTTCTTCAAGATGATAATATCATGATCAAAATTTGTTTAAGTCAAATGTGAAAGACAAGATTCGAAAAGAGGGAAAAGATAGAAGAAAGATGTAGTTGTCCTCCAGGCTTCATCTCCAGACTTGTAACTTTCTTCTGAATGATGTCTTGATTGAGCTCTTGGTAGTCTTGATGAATCTTCAGACTTGATGATTTTTGTATCACCTAGGCTGGTCTTGGATTTAACTTAGTCTTCATGAACTCTCAGAGAAGAAGGAAGAAAAGAAAGAGAGAGGAAGCAAGACTTAGACAATATTGCTGGTTGGTCTTCATGAACTTCTTCTTGATTTTCTTCTAAGTGCTTCTGCTCCTTGAAGGTACTTCTGAAGTCTTGTTTTGGCTAAGTCCTTCATTGGCCTTCTAGCTCCATGTTGAAAATCCTAAGTGTCCAGTGCATAGTACTTTTACCAAAATACTAAGTTTGAAAATAATCCTAACTTAGAGAAAATGGGGGAGGAGTTTTCTTATGGGAAATATAACTACAAAATACAATATGATATGCATGAAATGCAATTTTAAATCACAAGAAACATAATACTAATTTTTTTTGTGATATTTATAAAGTATGCATAAAGTTATAATTGCAATTTAATTAGTTTCTAATTTTGCAAAATATAACAAAAGGGTTAAATATAATTATTAGAGTTTATGTGATTAAATTTTTATAACAAAGTTTTGTAATTAGTATTAATAGACATAGGGGATTTAAATAAATTTTATAGCAATTGGATTTATTCAAGAATAATGTTTATATTAAAGTTATGTTGAAAATATTCAAACTATTCAATTTAAATATATAACTATGAATTCATTCAAGTATTACTCAAAAATATTTTATAACAGAGACATCACACTACAAATATTCTAAAGTTTCTAAAACAATTTTATTTGCAATTTTTGGAACTATAGATTTAAAGTTATGACAAATATACTCAAATCTTCCATTTGAAATTTGAATAATTTAAACTTAGTCAAATTTGAATTTTGGCAGATCTACAATATTCTACATGTCATGGGCTTTCCAAATATATAAAAATATTTGAATTTGGATGTGTGAGTAAAAAGTTATAACAATTCTAAGTGACAGGGGCTTTTCTGCAAAACTGCCAATTAAATTTAAATAAGAAAAATCATTTTCCACGTGGCAGCTGACTGGACGCTGACTGGGCTGCTGACTGGGCTGCTGACGTGGTTAAGTCATTGGATAAGGATCGTCAGATCCAGATCTGACGGTCATGATCTAAATACCGGTTCAGTTTTTGGAGATCTAATCCTACGCGTACAATACAGATCGGACGGTCCAGGAGAGGGGCTCACCGTGGCGGCGCTGGGAGGTCGCCGGAGACGGGGCGGACGGCGGCGGTGGCTCGGTCGTGGACCGTTTCGAGGCTCCGGTGCTTCCCCGGACGCGCGGAGGTGACCACGACGTTCACCGCGGACCGACGAAGACGATGGAGGTGATCCTGGCGTCTCGCGCGTGCTCGGGTAGCGGCTGGGCAAGCACGGAATCGCGACGGCATCGGCGATTTTTCGTTCGTGCTCCTTCTCTGGATTAGCTGCATAAGATGGATGGGAAATAGGTCATGAGACGCGCACGAACACGGCGAGGAAAGGGGAGCGCTCTCGGCCAAGGGGAGGGCTCACCTTGCCGGCGAACAGCTGAAACACGCCGGCGGCATTGCGCAAGTCCGGCGAGCAAATTGGGTGGCCTGGGGGCACGATTTGGAGAGGAGGCAGAGGGGAAATAAGGAGGAGGTCGCGGTTCATAAAAAGGGCTCGGGGTGGCGTTGAATCCGCTCCTTAATCACGCGAATTGATTCGCAAATAACCCGGCGGTTTTCGAGCGTGGTCTTCGGCCAAAGCTTGAAGACGATGGACGGCCTGACGGGTGGGGCCCACTTGGCAGCGAGAGGAGGAGATGACGCGGGCTGGGCTGCTATCTGTCGCTCGCGTGCGCGATAGATGTTGGTCTCGGCCCATTTGGTTCTCCTCTTCTCTTTTTTCTTTTCTGTTTTCTGGATTTTTAAATAACTTTTAAATTATGAATCCAAATCACCTCAAATTAGTTTCTATAATTTTGTAAAAACAATGTCTATCATTTAAAACACTTATGGTTATGTTTTGAAGACTTTTCAAAAATAATATTTTTGAAATATTGATTATTTGCAAAATGGACACCTAATGTCAATTTTGAATTTTAGGGTTTTAATACTTTCATTTGGGTTTAAATAAAATCTATGAATTTCCACAATCTTATAAGTTTGATATTAAGTTTATTTAAATCTGATTTCTAATAACCATCATTATTCTTTGTTTTGGTATAATAGTAAAATAACTAAATATAAATAATATTAAGGAAATGGGAAAAATAATGAATTCCATTTTTAAAGTCTAAATGTTTTGTGCACCATTATATTTTATATTAAGATAATTCAATTGGAACTTCATAACAACTTTGGAAAAGATTTTAGTTTTAATTCATTTCTTATTTAGAATATATTAATCATTTCATGCTTTGAAAATAAATGTCATTCATTTAAGCAAATGAAATGTTTATTTGGATAATTTATTAATTTTAATTTATGAAGTTTTAAAGTTATTAACCATAGGCTTATAATTTCCAAACTATATTTTGAACTAAGTTAAAAAAATGAAAACCATTTGGCAAAATATATTATGTTTAACTAGTTTCAAGGAACACTTGTAAATATTATTTTAATTTATGAATAGCTATGATTATGAGGTTGAATTCAAATACTTATAAAGAAACTATTTCAATAAAATGGTTTGAAGTTTATAAAACATTTGTCAAATTATATATTGGGGTTTTAAGAAATACAATGGATAATAAAATGTTTAACTTGAAACAACTTTGAAAATAATAATAAACTGAGATATTTAATTTAATAAACTTTTTCAATATGATTGAAGTCTTTTATAGTTGGTTTTCTTATGCATTTAATGTTTTATTTTAATCAAAAACAAAAGTTTTAAATTTTTGTGATTTTTGAACATTATAAAATGTTGGGATGTTACAGCCGTTGGCGTTTTAACCTCCAGAGACAAGAATGCTTGGAGGTTGAGCCGTAGGCTGCCTCTTCCGCTAGGAGTCTCGACGTGACAATGATCACCTACGTGGCAATGACCACGGTTGCGTTTGTTCCCTTAGGAGACAAAGCATGTGTTTGAGTTTTAAGCCTTTGGCGTTTTAACCTCTAGAGACGACAATGCTTGGAGGTTGAGCCGTAGGCTGCCTCGTCCGCTTGACGTCTCGACGTGACAATGATCACGGGTGTGGCAATGACCACGGCTGCTTTTGTTCCTTTAGGAGACAAAGCTATGTTTGAGGTTTAAGCCTTTGGCGTTTTAACCTCTAGAGACGACAATGCTTGGAGGTTGAGCCGTAGGCTACCTCGTCCGCTTGACGTCTCGATGTGACAATGATCACGGGTGTGGCAATGACCACGGTTGCATTTGTTCCTTTAGGAGACAAAGCTATGTTTTTGGAGGTTTAAGCCGTTGCCGTTTTAACCTCTAGAGACGAAAATGCTTGGAGGTTGAGTCGTAGGCTGCCTCGTCCGCTTGGCGTCTCGACGTGACAATGATCACGGGCGTGACAATTATCACGTTTTTAATTTGTTCCTTGTGGATACAAAGGTTTGCGAGGTTTAAGCCTTGAGCTTTTAACCTTGAGGGACAAAAAGGTGCTTGGAGGTTGAGCCGTGGGCTGCCTCTTTCGCTAAATGCCCTGACGTGATAATGATCACGGGTAGAACTTGCGCAGATGCATGATGTTCCACGGATTCTTGACGGGGACGCCGTCTTGCGTCTCGAGGCGAGCCGCGCCAGGCCTGGCGATGTGGGTGACCCTGTAGGGACCTTCCCACATCGGGGACAGCTTGTGGAGGCCTTCCCTGGAGAGGATTCGCCTGAGGACGAGATCGCCTGCCTCCAGGGTGCGTGAGCGCACATTGCGGCTGTGGTAGCGCCTCAGGTCCTGCTGGTATTTGGCCGCCCGGAGGGCGGCGCGGCGTCTTAGCCCTTCAAGGAGCAGCATGTCGTCGTTGTGGAGGTCCTCTTGCTGGTCCTCGTTAAAGGCAAGGACCCATGGGGATCCATGCTTTATCTCTGCGGGGTGGACTGCTTCGGCTCCATAGACGAGTGCGAACGGCGTTTCTCAAGTGGGCTTGGGTGGCGTGGTACGGATGGACCAGAGCACCGAGGGTAGCTCATTGATCCAGCCCTTGCCATGGCCCTTGAGGATATCAAAGGTCCTGGTCTTTAAGCCTTTGAGGACCTCTACGTTTGCGCGCTCGGCCTGTCCGTTGCTTTGCGGATGGGCGACTGAGGCGAAGCAGAGCTTGATGCCCATTTTTTCACAGTAGGTTCTGAAGATGCCACTTGTGAATTGCGAGCCATTGTCGGTGATGATGCGGTTAGGCACTCCGAAGCGGCAGACCAGGCCTCTGATGAATTTTACCGCCGCGCCTGCGGTGATTGTGCGCGTCGCCTCCACTTCAGGCCATTTTGTGAACTTGTCAATGGCCACGAAAAGGTAGCGATATCCACCTTGCGCCGTTGGGTAATGTCCCAGGATGTCCAACCCCCAGACCGCAAACGGCCACAAGAGCGGAATGGTTTGTAGCCCCAGCGCTGGTTGGTGGATTTGCTTGGCGTGGAATTGGCAGGCTTCACAAGATTGAATGATGTCCGTTGCATCTTAAAGCGCTTGAGGCCAGTAGAAGCCGCTCATGAAGACTTTTCCTACGAGGGTGTGGGCGCACGAATGGTGGCCGCATTCCCTGCTGTGGATGTCCTTAATCAGCAGTTTTCCTTCTTCAGGAGGGACGCACTTGAGCGCGATGCCGTTTGGGCTCTTGCAGTAGAGAATTCCTTCGAGGATTTGGTACGATTTTGCTTCGCGGGCAATTCGCTCCGCTTCAACATCTTCCTCGGGAAGGATCCCTTTGTGAAGGTAGTCCTTGATCTCGTCGATCCATCCTGCCTCTTGGTGCACCGCTATGAGCAACAGACGCTCCCCTGTGGGGGGCCCGCAGCCTGGAGCTCCGCTTGCAGGTGGTGGCGGGAGCGCTTCGTCTGTGCTTGCAGACAGGGCCTCTAGGGGTTGCTTTATGGATGCCTTGACGAGCCTTTCTTCCAAGACACCTGGTAGCTGGGCTTGCCTCTTTGATGCGCGCTTGGCGATGTCATCAATCTCTTGGTTTTCCTTTCTTGGGATGTGCATGAGCTCCATTCCCCTGAAGTTCTTCTCCAGCCTACGGACCTCTTCAAGGTATGCGGCCATGTGGTCGTCTTTAGGCTTGTAGCTTTTGTTAGAGAAGTTGACGAGCAGCTGGGAGTCGCCCTTGATGAGTATATGCTTGACGCCCAGGGCGATTGCGGCTCGTAGGCCCGCAAGTAGCCCTTCATACTCGGCGATGTTGTTGGATATCTTGTCGATTCCGAAGCACAGCTGGACTGCGTAGTACAACTTGTCGCCTTTGGGTGAGGTCAGGACTACGCCTGCCCCACCGTGGCGACAAGCGAAAGCTCCCTCGAACTTCATGGTCCAGTGGCTGGGCATTGCGGCTCCAGAGGGCTCGTGCTCTTCTCCCCAAGGCTCTTCAGGGGTTGGATCAGTCCATTCCGCGATGAAGTCTGCCAGCGCTCTTCCTTTGATTACCCTTGTGGTATCGAAGCGCAAATTGAATGGTTGTAGCTCGATGTTCCATCCTGCGACACGATCTGTTGCATTTGGGTTGCGCAGAATTTGCTCTAGGGGGAAAGAGGTTACCACCGTGATGGGGTGCCCCTGGAAGTAGTGTCGTAGCTTTCTTGAGGCGATGAGGAGCGCGAGGAGAAGCTTCTGCTGCATCGTGTACCGCTCGTGAGCATCACGCAGTACTATGCTGACGAAGTAAACCGGATGCTCGACGAGAGTAGTTCCTGTTGCCTTGGCGTCTTCCGCCTGAGGTGGCCCAGCTTGGCCCTTGATGGGGTTGGCTTTGAGGGGCTTGTCCTGGGCCTCGAGGGTGTTGGCCTCGAGGGAAGTGGCCTCGGGGAACATGGCCTCGAGGGACTTGACCTCGGGGAACATGGCCTCGAGGGACGTGGCCTCGTAGCACTCCTCCTGGCCCTCGAGGGTGTTCGCCTCTTGAGGCTCCTCAGTCCCTTTGGCATGAACCTCTTGCAGCGGTTGACTCGGGGTGGTCCCCTCTTGAGGCTTTGGGCCTGGCGGTGGCTTTGTGAGGACTGCCCTTTCGTCGAGCTCTTTATCAGAAGGCTTTTTCTTTGGAGTGGTTGCACTCTTCTTGTGAAGTACAGGCTCCTCTCTTTCCGCGACAAGGACAGCACTTGCTGTTTGTGGAGTAGCTGACAAGTACAACTTCAGGTGCTCGCCAAGCCTTGGGGCGACCATTACAGGTGGGCTTGCCAAGTACTTCTTCAAATCCTCAAATGCTTTTTCAGCTTCAGGGGTCCACTTGAAACTGCCCGTTCTTTTCATGATCTTGAAGAACGGCATGGCTCTTTCACCGAACTTGGAGATGAATCGACCCAAGCTGGCCATGCAGCCTGCCAGGCGTTGCATGTCCTTGAGCCTGCGTGGAGGTTGCATGCCTTCTATGGCCTTGATTTTGTCTGGGTTCACCTCTATGCCCCGATGAGACACGAGGAACCCCAGCAATTTGCCTGAAGGTACTCCAAAGACGCACTTGGCGGGGTTGAGCTTGATGTTCACCTTGCGCAGGCTGGCGAAGGTTTCTTCAAGGTCTCCGAGAAGAGTATTTCCTTCTCGCAACTTCACGACGATGTCATCGACATATCCTTCGGCGTTTCGCCCCATTTGCCCGCCAAGGGCTATCCTCATTAACCTCTGGAAAGTGGCTCCGGCATTTTTTAGGCCGAAGAGCATGCAGACGTAGCAATACACACCGCATGGTGTGAGGAAAGCCGTCTTCTCCTCATCCTCTTTAGCCATCTTAATCTGCTGATAACCAGAGAAGGCATCGAGGAAACAGAGGAGGTCGCAGCCTGCCGTGGAGTCCACGATCTGGTCGATTCTGGGCATGGGATAAGGGTCTTTGGGGCAGGCCTTGTTTACATCAGTGTAGTCGATGCAGAGGCGGCCTCCGCCCGCGGGTTTTGGGACTACCACGCCGTTGGAGAGCCAAGTGGGGTGCGCGACTTCGCGAACGATTTTTTCCGCTTTGAGCTTTTCGACCTCCTTAACGATGAATGCTTGCTTCTCGGGGGCTTGCTTTCTTGCTTTTTGCTTGACGGGGCGCGCGTTTGGGCACACGGCCAAGTGGTGCTCGATCACCTCTCTCGGTACACCAGACATATCTGACGGCGTCCACGCGAACATGTCAGAGTTTGCCTGGAGGAAGGCGACGAGCGCGCTTTCCTATTTGGGACGAAGCGCGGCGCCAATGGTGATGCTAGCCCCCGAGCCTTCAGCCCCCGAGCTACTGGAGCTCAGAGAGATCTTCTTGGTAGCAGCTGCCTCTTGGGAGAACAACTGCTTCTTCTTCTTGGGCCTCTCAAGGGGCTCTAGGTCCTCTTCTGCAGGGAAGGCCATGACGGCGGTCTTGTAGGCCGTCTCAACGGTGCGCGTAGCGTCCAGGACATGCCCACGGATGGTGATCGTGCCGGCGCTGCCGGGGATCTTGACCATGTTGTACGCATGGTGCGTGACGGCCATGAACTTCGCGAGCGCAGGGTAGCCGAGGATGGAGTTGTACGGCAGGCCGATGTGTGCGACATCGAAGTCGATGTGCTCGGTGCGGTAATTTTCCTCGCTCCCAAAGGTGATGGCAAGCCTGACCTAGCCTAGAGGCTCGATCGAGCCGCTGGTGACTCCCGTGAAGGGCCTCGAGGGCATGAGTCGCTCGTAGGGCACTTGAAGCGCTTCAAACGTATCTATGGAGATAACGTTCAGGCCTGCTCCTCCATCGATGAGCGTCTTGGAGACGGCCACGCGTTGTCGATGGTTGGGGTGCAGACCAATGGGAGGGTTCCAACAGTCTTGGTGGAATTGGGGTGGTCCTGAGCGTCGAAGGCGATGGTGTACTGCGACCACTTGAGGGGCCTGGAGGTTTCCGCGCTTGGGAGGGCGGCGTTGAGCTCGCGGGCGAACTGCTTGAACTGGTTGTTCGACTTCGGCGCCTGCGCCCCCCCCCCCCCCCGAGGATGCAGGCACTGGCGCCCCTCGGGGCTTGGTAGCCGCCATCTTCCTCGTCAGGGAGGTTGCCGTTCTTTTCTGTGGCATTGGCTTGATTTCCAGATGGTTTCCGGTAACCGTCCTTGCGTCCGCTCCCGCGGTAGCCATGACCTCGACCGCGGCTGCCACTGCCTTCTGCTTGATCGCGCTCCTTGCTCAACCTTTTGAGGTCGTAGCAGGACTCCGTAGAGTGGCCGCGCCTGTTGTGGTAGATGCAGAAAGGGCGGTGATCATCTTTCCTCTCTCCAGCCTCGGGGGAGTCCCTGCGGGTGCCTTTTCTGTCAGGCTCTGCCGCGAGAACTGCGGTGGCCTTGCGCTTGGGCTCCTCATTCTTCTTCTGGCTCTTGGACCCCTCAGCATGATCGTCCCCTCTCGAGGACATCTTCACGAAGAGGAGTCCCTCTTCAGCCTTGGCGCACTTTTCCGCCATGTCGAACAGCTTGACCACAGAGGTGAGCTTGTCGTGGATGCCCAGCTTCTCGAGCATTCTGTTGTTTGTGACGCCCTCGCGGAAGGCGGCGATGACTTGAGTGTCAGGGATGTTCGGGATCTTGTTCCGCACTTGGCTGTAGCGCTGGATATACTTGCGGAGCGTTTCATCCTTCCTCTGCACCACGGCGCGCAGATCGTTGTGCGCGAGGGCGCGCTCGTACATCCCATTAAAGTTGGAGACGAACTGCTTGCAGAGCTCCTCCCAGGAGTTCACAGAGTCCACCGGGAGGTTCAGGAGCCACGACAGCGCAGAGTCACGAAGCGCGTGAGAGAACCAGTTGGCCATGACCTTGTCGTCTCCCCCTGCAGCTTGGATGGAGGTGGTGTAGAGCTGCAGGAACTCGATGGGGTTGCTGGAGCCGTCGTAGCCCTTGGGAAGAGCTGGCCTGAACTTCTGCGGCCAGACCACGCGACGCAGAGAGCGAGTGAACGCCATGCAGCCTGAGGTGTACGTAGCGACCCCGTGCTGAAGCGCGCCGCGGTTCTGCTGTCCCGCCTGGCCGAGCTCCTCCACGAGCCGGTTCTGGCGGTCTCGCTGGAGCTCCATCCCCACACGAGCGTCAGGCGCGGTGCGCTGCACGAGTAAGCAATCGTGTGGCGAGGATGCGTGCGAGGCAGCCCTTTGTGCCGCAGCCGGCGCAGGCCCCGGAGGTGGCGCTGGCGCATTTATTGCGACCGTGCCCGCGAGAGAGGGGTGCATGTTGGACTGCGACGGAGCGGGGCGCGTCGTGGCGATGCCGACGAGGTGGTTGAGGCGTTGGAGCCACTGCTCGTGGGCCTCAGCGGTGGGCTGATAGCGGAGCAGCTCCTGCGCCATGAGCAGCGCGGTGTGGGGTGCAGGGTCTGTCCTTCCCGGGCCTGAGCCGCTCGGGTGCAGCGTCGGGTGGGACGACTGCGCGTCCTCCTGGTGGTCGGCGTTGTGCTCCGACGCCTCCGCATGAGGGCTAGAAGGGACATGCTCCTCGTGGCGGGGTCGGCCCCGCCGTGCGCGGGTGGTTGCGGTACCTGGGGGCGCGCGAGCTCCTGCGGGCGCGCGTCGGTTGACACGGGCGACGCGGGTGGCGCGCATGTTCACCATGGCGCAGAGACGAACTCAAAGGTTGTTGACGCGCCTCAATCCCCTACGTGGCGCGCCAAATGTCGGGTTAAGACTCCCAGGAATCGGGGGTTGTCACTTCCTGGAGTGTAGTTCGAAAGGGATTGAACGCGGAGGTCTAAACCCTCAAGTGGCTCCGTGACGTTGCTCGCCGGACCCGAAGAAGATGCACACACGACCAAGGAAGGCACCGTCCTTTACCCAGGTTCACGGCCCTCGTGAGGAGGTAAGACCGCTGCTCCTGCCTGTCTGTATTATGTGTGGAAGATTACAGTACAATTGAGTTTGCCGGAAGCCCCCTTGAGGCAGTTCTTGTGTTGGGGATATATCAACTGGGGGTATAACCAACATGGATCAATCCGGCTAGTCCAGGGTGGCCCAAGGGTGGTAAGGCCGAAGCCTGCCGGGCGGCCCAGATAGCTGACGTACAAGGAAGTAGGCGGGCGGTCCAAGGAAGGCGGAAGGCCGAAGCCCATCAAGCCACCAAGCCCAAGACGGAAGGCGGCAACTAAGCCGGCTAGGTCTAGGACTCTGTTTACTTGCCGGACAAGTACTTACCTTGTACCCTGGGGTCTGGCCGCCTATATAGGCCGGCCACCAGGGAGCCTTTAGGGCAGACGCTTCAATAGGCATCATACACATTGTAACCCGTTCACGGCTATTGCCTCATAGTGAATTATAGCAGCACGTAGGATCTCGCCACCGCCGTGGGATCCGAAGCTGGGTAAACTCGCCGTGTTCAATCCCGTCCTTGACGACACCAACCTTCTTCCCCACAATCCATACGTAGGCTAGAGGACCCCCGTCTCCTATCAATTATGCCGATACCACGACAGTTGGCGCCCACCGTGGGGCATAAGGTTCCTGGCGTCACGTTCCAGGCGGGAACACTTGGCGGCGTGGGCAAGCAGATCGCCGTCGGTCGCGTCACAAGGTATGGCGGCCATAGCTATGTCAACTCGGATGAGTCCTGGCTCCCGGCGGACGACTACCTTATCGGATGCGCAATCGTACCGATCGGAGGGATCGACGTCTTCATCGGGTACACGCCAGAGGCGTACGGCCTACCGCGTTTCTACAACCCCACCCACCAACCCTTCGACCAAGCAGTCGACCGACAAGATGGATCTGAATCCGCCTTCTCCCAGGAGTCGGCCGAATCTGATTTCCACTTCGTCGGAGTTGTCGGACTGGGATCAGACTCCCAGCCGGAAAACAACGATCCTGAGTCAATCCTCCCTGCTCTACAGGAGGATGCAATGTCAGATGCCGGATCCAGACTACCGTTCAAGTCAACGTAGACTCTGACTCCGATGATGATGCTAGTCTCTTTGAAGAAAAGATCAAAACCCGCTTTTCCACTGGTAATCCGGCTCCCTCAGAGGGTACAGCGGATACAGACATGCCTGACAAGCTGGCTATGATGGTTGTTGTCGGACACGAGACAACCCCAGTTACTTCGGAGGCGCAAAACAAGCCGGCGGAAGACGCCGGCAACACCACTGCCGGCCAGCTCATTGAAAGTTCCGACAAGGTGCGCGCAAAGAAGAAGACTGGCCTCGAGAAAGGCGGCAGCAGCAAACCCACGGATTTTCTCTCCGTCATCAAAGAAGTAGACGAGATCATGAATACTCCGGTAAATAAAGACACCCCACTCGACGAAGTGGAAGAGCTCAGGCTTAACATGCTTAAGCACTCTGACTTCCTGCGAAAAAGAGAGGAGCACGTTGAGAGCCTTGCAAAGAAGATCGAGAAAGAACGGGAGAAGATGTCGGCAAAAACAAGCCGGCAACTCTTCGAGGAGAAAAGGTCATCAAAAACCGCCGTGGAAAAGAGCCGCCTACGCAAGCGACGACAGCGGATCAAGATCTAGGGTTCGACTGGCGTACGGCACCACAGCGCGTGGACAGAAGGGGAGATGTTGTCTTCTGCACCCCTGTCCTCAACGCGGCCGCCGCGCTAGATACCCTGGACGACAACACTTACACGGCGGAAGAAAAGCTGGCCAACGCAAGACACTTTGTGAGCAAGGCCCTAGAACAACAAGCTCGTGCTGATTCCTACGGCCACATGGCGGATGCTCGCGGGGGAGACCTAGAGTCTAAGTCGGGAAAGTGCAAAGCTGCACCCGGGGCCGACCCCGAAGGCCCGTCTGGCTCCAGTAGCCATGGCGACAAAAGGAAGGCAACCCCACCTCCAAAGAAGGCGCCACCGCCAAAGCCAAGGCGGGACGAGAATTCAAGGACAGGAAGCAGAGGAGACCTGCCACTAGTAGAAAACGAGGCTTTGGTTCACCCCTTTAGTCTCGGTTCATTTTTTGAACCCAGACTAAAGGGGTGAGAGCCACACCGTTGGATTTGTGAGGGACCTTTAGTCCCGGTTCGTGTTACGAACCGGGACTAAAGGTTCAGCGCACACGGCAGCAGAGGCGGGCCCCAGCGTCAGAGACCTTTAGTCCCGGTTCGTAACACAAACCGGGACTAAAGGTCCTCACTTTATCAGCTTCTTCCAGCCCGAGCCAACTCCATTTTTCCCACCGAGCCCGAGCTCAAAATCATTTCCTCTCCATTTCTTCTCCATTTCCTCTCCCCAATACTAGATAATCCATAATATTTTACACCATTTGGAGAGATTGAAGCCACCCCACGGTTAGCCTCTTCATCCTCTTTCCGGCATTGCTTATTTAGCTCATTTTGCTCATTTCAATTTTTTTGTGCAAGCAAGGTGTTCGATGTAATGTCTAAGTTATGATCTCATTTGTGTATATGTGCAATTTGTTCTCAAACTAAAATAATGATTTATGTGTTTTAGTGTGGTGAGGAGCCTTATCGACGTCGATCGCCCGCGCCGTCCCGTCACCACCTCGGTGAGCCTCTATATTTTATTTTATTTTATTTTAAAAACATAGCTTTTATGATTTAGATGCATAGTTACTACTTGTATAATTTTCTAACTTGTATTATATGTATAGTGTCATGGTTCTGATATCCGTCCCCGTCGGTCCTCGTCCGGTCTATGATTCAGATGTGGTATATTTTCAAAACTATTTATTTCATTCTATGTTTCTGACAATTATGGCGACCAACTTGACATAGAATTATTTTTATCTAGGAGGTAGTCGAACCAGAAATTGAACCTGACCCTATTGTCGAGTTTTTGGATAAAGAAAACAATGATTTGAAAGCAAAATCGAAAAGAAGTGAAGCTCTTTATCTTCAATGCTTAGAAGATAAGATGAAATTAGAGCTCAAACTTGCCGACGTGGTCGATGGTAACGAGATCAAGATGGATGCAATGCGCTTGAAGATAAAAAGGATTAGAAAATATGCCATTAATCGGGAGGCTTGGTATCATTATGCTGTGGGTTCAGTATTTACCTTAGTTGCGATTTTGATCGCATTTGTTGTTGGATTTAAATTCTTTAGATAATTTTTATATTTGTTTCAGTTAATGTATGTTATGGTTACATAGAGGAGATATGGGAACTTGACTATGGACCTACTTTTAAGGTCCCTTTGTTCAAGTGCAAATGGTTCAACCTACGAGGCGGGGTAGAGGTAGACCCACGATACGAAATGACTACAGTGGATCTCAACAATCTTTCGTACGAGAATGAACCATTCGTCCTAGCCAGTGAAGTTGCTCAGGTTTTCTATGTGAAAGACATGTCTACCCTACCGAAAAAAAGAAAAGATAAGCAAGCGAGTACATCATACGATGAGCCAAAGCGCCACATAGTTCTCTCAGGGAAAAGAGTCATTGTGGGAGTGGAGGACAAGACAGACATGTCAGAATATTACGATAAGTTTCATGACATTCCGCCCTTTAAAGTCAACACTGATCCAAGTATCAAGTTAAATGAAGAAGATTGTCCGTGGTTACGGCGCAATCGGAAGAACAAGTAAACACTAGAGAGGGATATTATTGTTGATGTGTAATATCCAAATGCTTTGTATCAGAAGAACAAGTGAACTGAAGTATTTTGTAGATGCATAGAACAAAACACACGATTTCACCTGCATACAGCCAAACGGTGGCTCGTGAGTGCCTGCATATGAAATGCACCGTTGGACGTATGCAGGGAATCCGAATGCTTTGTAGTCTGTCGATGAAGTAGAATGAGGAGACAAATGACTGCCGAACATGTTCAAGAGGGGGCTATATATAGGGTCATGTGACTCACGAACTAGTCATGATAGTGCCCATCCAACAGCTCAGAATCTCTCAAAAGAAACACATCTCTTCATCCAACGGCTCACAAGTGCTTAAAATTATTTTTCCAAAAGTTTCAGACCAAACTATCAAATAGTTGTAGTTCAAAATTGAATTACTTTCGATAAATCAACATAAACTCAATTAACTAGGGGAAATTAGTTAGAATTGTAAGAAAAAACTCATACTTGGGGATCATCCATCATATGTGCACCACTATTAGTGAAAAATAGTTGGGTGCCATTTGGAATCATATTTTCTGTACTCGCTTCACAAAAAACCTCATTTTTTGCACTGAAAAAAAGGAAAATGATATTTATGAAAATAATTTGAAGAATCCCTTTGGCATGGTTGTTTAATATACCAATATGCACCTATGTGTGGAGTATGAGATCTTTATCACAAACTATGTCGTCGAAATGACCATAACTTGGTCATTTGGCTTGAAACTTCTAGATGTTCATACATGATAGACCTTTTTGTGAAGACTTTTTTTGCAAATGTAGGCAAAAATCAAGTTTATCATTTTTCCTAGCAACTAGTACACATATAAGGAGCCCATGCCAAAGGATTTGATTTTTTGAGGTGTTTATCACTTTATTACATTTTTTCTTAAAAACGATCAAAACGGTCGCTACGACTAATCATCGGAAGAGGTGATATTTTCTAGAACTATCAATGTTTCTGTGATATAACCACTAGTTGTGTACCTTAAAATGATTTTTCCAAAAGTTTCAGACCAAACTATCAAATAGTTGTAGTTCAAATTTGAATTACTTTCGATAAATCAACATAAACTCAATTAACTAGGGGAAATTAGTTAGAATTGTAAGAAAAAACTCATACTTGGGGATCATCCATCATATGTGCACCACTATTAGTGAAAAAATAGTTGGGTGCCATTTGGAATCATATTTTATGTACTCACTTCACAAAAAACCTCATTTTTTGCACTGAAAAAAAGGAAAATGATATTTATGAAAATAATTTGAAGAATCCCTTTGGCATGGTTGTTTAATATACCAATATGCACCTATGTGTGGAGTATGAGATCTTTATCACAAAGTATGTCGTCGAAATGACCATAACTTGGTCATTTGGCTTGAAACTTCTAGATGTTCATACATGATAGACCTTTTTGTGAAGACTTTTTTTGCAAATGTAGGCAAAAATCAAGTTTATCATTTTTCCTAGTAACTAGTACACATATAAGGAGCCCATGCCAAAGGATTTGATTTTTTGAGGTGTTTATCACTTTATTACATTTTTTCTTAAAAACGATCAAAACGGTCGCTACGACTAATCATCGGAAGAGGTGATATTTTCTAGAACTATCAATGTTTCTGTGATATAACCACTAGTTGTGTACCTTAAAATGATTTTTCCAAAAGTTTCAGACCAAACTATCAAATAGTTGTAGTTCAAATTTGAATTACTTTCGATAAATCAACATAAACTCAATTAACTTGGGGAAATTAGTTAGAATTGTAAGAAAAAACTCATACTTGGGGATCATCCATCATATGTGCACCACTATTAGTGAAAAAATAGTTGGGTGCCATTTGGAATCATATTTTATGTACTCACTTCACAAAAAACCTCATTTTTTGCACTGAAAAAAAGGAAAATGATATTTATGAAAATAATTTGAAGAATCCCTTTGGCATGGTTGTTTAATATACCAATATGCACCTATGTGTGGAGTATGAGATCTTTATCACAAACTATGTCGTCGAAATGACCATAACTTGGTCATTTGGCTTGAAACTTCTAGATGTTCATACATGATAGACCTTTTTGTGAAGACTTTTTTTTGCAAATGTAGGCAAAAATCAAGTTTATCATTTTTCCTAGCAACTAGTACACATATAAGGAGCCCATGCCAAAGGATTTGATTTTTTGAGGTGTTTATCACTTTATTACATTTTTTCTTAAAAAGATCAAAACGGTCGCTACGACTAATCATCGGAAGAGGTGATATTTTCTAGAACTATCAATGTTTCTGTGATATAACCACTAGTTGTGTACCTTAAAATGATTTTTCCAAAAGTTTCAGACCAAACTATCAAATAGTTGTAGTTCAAATTTGAATTACTTTTGATAAATCAACATAAACTCAATTAACTAGGGGAAATTAGTTAGAATTGTGAGAAAAAACTCATACTAGGGGATCATCCATCATATCTGCACCACTATTAGTGAAAAATAGTTGGGTGCCATTTGGAATCATATTTTATGTACTCACTTCACAAAAAAACTCATTTTTTGCACTGAAAAAAAGGAAAATGATATTTATGAAAATAATTTGAAGAATCCCTTTGGCATGGTTGTTTAATATACCAATATGCACCTATGTGTGGAGTATGAGATCTTTATCACAAACTATGTCGTCGAAATGACCATAACTTGGTCATTTGGCTTGAAACTTCTAGATGTTCATACATGATAGACCTTTTTGTGAAGACTTTTTTTGCAAATGTAGGCAAAAATCAAGTTCATCATTTTTCCTAGCAACTAGTACACATATAAGGAGCCCATGCCAAAGGATTTGATTTTTTGAGGTGTTTATCACTTTATTACATTTTTTCTTAAAAACGATCAAAACGGTCGCTACGACTAATCATCGGAAGAGGTGATATTTTCTAGAACTATCAATGTTTATGTGATATAACCACTAGTTGTTTACCTTAAAATGATTTTTCCAAAAGTTTCAGACCAAACTATCAAATAGTTGTAGTTCAAATTTGAATTACTTTCGATAAATCAACATAAACTCAATTAACTAGGGGAAATTAGTTAGAATTGTAAGAAAAAACTCATACTTGGGGATAATCAATCATATGTGCACCACTATTAGTGAAAAATAATTGGGTGCCATTTGGAATCATATTTAATGTACTTACTTCACAAAAAAACCTTAAAACATAGAAAATAATATTTATGATATAATTTGAAGAAATCACCTTGGCATCTTAAAATGTTAGAAAATATAAAACAAAACATAAAAATAAGCTAGAAACCAAAACAATTCAAAAAATAAGTAAACCAAAATAAGAAATAGAAAAGTAAGCAATTCAAACAATTTAAAAGAAAACATAAACAAAAATCAGTAAAAAGAAATAAGGAAAAAAGACCCTTTAGTCTCGGTTGGTAACACCAACCGAGACTAAAGAGTTAAAAGAAGCGCTCTGGCTCCAGCCAGAACCCTTTAGTCGCGGTTGGTGTTACCAACCGCGACTAAAGACCCTTTAGTCGCGGTTCGGGGCTGGAACCGCGACTAAAGGTCCTTCCCGCGACGTTTTGGGTGGTCGTGGCCGAAAATTTTCTTATCTTTCCCGCTCCGCTCCCGCTCCGCTCCCGCTCCGCTCCCGCTCACCGTCGCCTCCCGCTCCGCCGCGCCGTCGCCCTGCCGCTCCGCCGCGCCGTCGCCCCCCCCCCCCAAACCCCGCCCCGCCGCGCCGTCGCCCTGCCGCTCCGCCGCGCCGTCGCATCGCAACTCGCCGCCGCCGGTCCTCCTCCTCCTGCCCGAGCCCTCGCGCGCACGGTCTGCCGCCGGCGCTCCTCCTCCTGCCCGAGCCCTCGACGTGCACTGCCCGAGCCCTCGACGTGCACCCCGAGGTGGTTCGCTCTCCCCCCTCCTTCCTCTCTCCATTACCGCACCGAAGGTGTATGTGAAAATGCTCAAGTGAATTTGTGCACTGTATTTTGTATTTTTTGTGTTGCAATTTAATTTGTGCTCAAGTGATATGTGTTGCAATTTAATATGTGAATTTGTGCACTGTTTTTGGCTTAGGGCATGGTATGTGTAGCATTTTTTGCACTTAAGCAAGAATATGAACATATATGCAATGTTATTTAGTATGTGTTATTTAGTTTTGCCACCAAACCGCCACACTCCACTAAATTGATGCTATTAGATTTGTCAGGAAATGAGCTTTCACATTTAATTTAGTTGAAAAACATATTATATAGGGAATTGTTAATTCTATTTTGAAAAAACCGCCACACTCCAAAATAGGGACTTTGTATGAAAGTCCACTAAATCATCTAAAGCATGCACAAACATTGATATAAGAATGTCAATAACATCCTAATATGATAGTATGAGTTCATTTGCGCCAACCCCTTGGAGGTGCACTAATGCCATCTTGCCTTGGTTAGGGTTGCAATTGTATTTTGTATTTTTTGTGTTGCAATTTAATTTGTGCTCAAGTGATATGTGTTGCAATTTAATATGTGAATTTGTGCACTGTTTTTGGCTTAGGGCATGGTATGTGTAGCATTTTTTGCACTTAAGCAAGAATATGAACATATATGCAATGTTATTTAGTATGTGTTATTTAGTTTTGGTCGATGATTAAACAGATGGTTGCGTGTTACATCTTTAGAGAGGTGTGAGTGAACCATGTTGTGTCGATGATTAAAATGTTGTGACGACATGTGTAACATCCTAGGATTTTTCAACTTCGGTCGACTCATGCGTTTATTTGCTAACTTGTTGTGTTTGACTCTTATATCTCTCTGTGACTCAATGCTAATTTGATTGATATACAATTCATTATACAACTTGCAGGAGGTCTGCTGCTCGGGTCCTTGTGTCCACGGCTTTTCAGGAGGTCTTGCTCCTTGCCGAGGCTGTGCCGCTCCTCCTCGTCGTTGCCTCGATTTCAGGTGTAAAAGACATGCCTATATGATCTAGTAGTAAAGAAAATCCGAACTATTTGTATATAAAGCTGATGGAATTCTAGATTCCTCGATATGTCTACAACATGTATATAAAGCTGATGGAATTTAAAGTTGTTGGAGAACTTGAGGTCTGAAGATGAGATATTGCCTTCATTATGTGTATGGAATTTGGGTTGCAGATATTTGTTTGAACTATGATGTGAGTTAGCCGAGGTCTGAAATTAAATCTTAGACCTTTTGTGTGTTAGATATGCAAATTGAGATGATTGTAATATATATAATATATATGACCCAGTTGTATCAGCTGCTTCCTCCCAGTTTTATTTATGAGAATTACACTTGGGTGCATTAGTTTGACATGCTTGAGTAGTAAACAGGTACATTGTAATTTATAGAATATTTTAAACAATCATCAAACCCAATATTCATATTCTTGTAATTTATAGGATTGTGTACTTGTATCTTTTTTAGAATAAACCTAAACTTGATTGCAAATTTGATTGATTGCAGGTACATTTGAGCTATGGAGCACTTGCGAGACGAGCAGATAGAAGAAGCACAATTTCAACGAGACGAAGAGATGGAAGACCAAATGGAACAACTTATTTTTAATGATGCCCGAGCTGGAGGAGATGTAGATGATTATGATTTCGACCAATTTTTGAACGACTTTGGAATCGAGTCACAAGACTTTGATGTGGTGATAGCAAACTCCGGCGGAGAGGTGTATATGTGTTTATAATAAATATGGCGATATGTTATTGTTAACTACATGCATTTATTAACGACTTATTTTTCTTTTAGCCATCCGGATCGAGAAAATCTGCAAATAAGCAGCCAGCATGTGCTCCTCGAGGCAAGGCAAAAAGAATGACGAGCGAGGATCCAAAGTTACCGATTGAGGAAATTGCTGATACCGGCGAACCGCTCGAACCAAAACAGAACCGCAACAAATTTATAAGTCAAGCTGGAGTTATTGTTAGGGACATGATCCCAATCAGCATACGCGAATGGAATAAGGCGGCGGTCGCAGATGTGGACGACCCATGTTATGTCCACCAAGTTCTTAAGGATTTGGTCTATAACACGCTGTTGTCACATTTCACCCTCTCGCCAGATCTCTCTAACGTGAAGAAGGACAACCTCAAGAGGTGGACTCTTATTAAGACGGTGGAACAATTCCGGAACTGGAAGAAAAAGTTATGGAATCATTATGTAGAAACAAAAGAAGTGCCAGATTTCAGTGGAGCACAAGGGAAGAAGATAGAATCTGAATGGGCGGCGTTTAAGGCGTATAGGGAATCACCTATGGCTGTGTCCCGATCGAAGATAAATAAATTGAATGCTAAGCTGAAGGAACACCACCATACATTGGGGACAGGTGGCTACAAGAGCGCCATTCCTAAGTGGTTAGCCTATGAAGAAAAACTGCTTCAATCGGGGGTCCGTCCACAGACACTTGACTGGCCCGAGAGGTCGAAATTCTGGTTGTTCGCGCATGGGGCAATGTTGGACCCTCAAACCGGAGAGATTGTTGGAAGGGGAAAATGGAAGGTTCTCGTGGAGCGTATAAAAAAGAAGCTTGAAGAAGCAATTAATGATGTTCGCAATGGTGTGTTCAAACCCGATAAAGAGGATGACGAGCTGACACGGGCACTGGGGAATCCTGAACATGTTGGACGAGCTCGAGGCTTTCCTGGCGGTGCTACGTTTAAGACTGCGTGGCACTTATAGAAGCCGTAGCAGAGGTAAGAAGAAGGAGGCCGACCGGTTATTACAATTGGAACGAGAAATGAAGGAGCAACGGGCGGAAATAAAAGCATTGAAGGAGCAAAGAGCGGAACCTCAGGAGCGGCACCAATTAGACCATGAAGCGCATGCCGCCCCATCTCAGCGTAGAAGCAGCGTTGGTTCCACGCGTCAGGTCGACGTTGGTGCCTACCCAGTGGATGACATCACAGAGCCTACAGGTTGTGAGCTACATATAGCAATGCGAAACATAACTTTGAAGGTGGCGGTGGGGCAAGCTTTAGTAATTCAACCTGGAGAACTCTACCATTGTGGTCAAATTCCAGATGGCTACGCTCGTGTCGGGGTGGACGAAATTATGCCGGGATTTGAATCCTTGGAACTTGAGTTACCTGGAGGTGACGAGGAGAAAACGTTGGCAGACGTCAAGCATGCCTTCGCCCTATGGCCCAAGAAATACATCGTCCTTCCAGAACAAGCAAAGTCCACTCCTCGTTCTAGGTGTCCAGCTCACCAGCCAAGTCCACTCTTCCTCGAGAGGGATCAAAGACGGAGTCCATCTCCACCCCATCAGCAAAGCCCACACCTCCCCGATAGGGACCCCAGCCCGAGTCCATCTCCAGCTCAACAGCAAAGCCAACCGCCCCCAGAGAGGGTTCCTAGCGTGAGGCCATCGCAGTCTGTGCCAGTCCGCCAGAATGTTAAGTCGCTCTCGAGTAGGCGCCAGTCTGGTTCTCCTGTTAGGAAGAAACCGAGAAAGCAGAAAACACCGCCACCTACTCCAAAGTTACCTTGGGAGAGAACCGTCGAGGAAAACGATATCGCATGCAAAGAACATACGGATGCCTGGCTTGCTGGCGTGAAACAGAAAGCGTTAGCGAAACAATTGCCTCCTGCAAAATTTACTGCCGGAATTCCTCAGGAAAAAATTGACCGTTGCATCGATGCCCTATACAACCCCCCACCATCGCCGCCAACAGACTATGATCGCAACATTGGTAAGTCATATGACGAAGAGATGAATGATCGATCGAAAAAAGGGAAACAAGTTGCCCAACTCGGAGAACAAGACGCACAGTCGCCCCCCCCGCTCAAGGTGCTTGATGACAGAGCTCTCAAAAACATCAATGTGCGGGAGCTGGTATATTCGGGAGATGATATCCCCTTCACGGATGTTGTTCGTACTTATGTTCAGGGGGAGAATTTTGTTGACGGCGACTTACCCACAAGAATGCATCAATTTCAAGCCTGGTACAAGGATACCGTAAATAAGGAGACGAATAAAGTCGCTCTCCAGATGGCAGTTAGGGAAGAGCATTATTTCCAAGAATACTCCGTTGTCCTTTACTTCGCCGAGATCTTTCAGTTATACAATCTCCGGGCCCTCGACAAAAACATCATAAGTTCATATTGTCTGTAAGTCATCTATTCCTGTAATTTAATGTTTTAATTAGCTCTACTCGTTCATTGTCTGTGATAATCCTCTCTATAATATTTTGTGTGCTTTATTACGCAGAATGAAGATGCTCGAATGCAAGAAGAAGAAAATCAACCACATTGGGTTCATTGACCCCTCTATAATGCATGAAGATAACATAATTGATCCACTACTTAACAAGGATACACCGGGGAATTTGCTAATGTTTTTCAAGCGACAAGTTTACAAAAAATATATATTATGGCCTTACAACTTCAAGTGAGTGTTACTGCTTATTACACATTCTATTTTTCTCACCCGATGTTAAGTTTAATTGATTAGTTATGCATGACTATTTATAAACGTGCGCAACTACCACTACATTCTTATCGTTATTGACTTGCGGAAAGGAGAAATTGTTGTCCTTGACTCGTTAAGAAGATGCCCTAAACAATACAAGACCTGTTTTGATTTGGTGGCAAGGTACTTTTTTTCTTATCGCCTCTTTCGTTCATTTCCTAATATCAAGGAATTTATGACTCATTCATTCAGTTTCTTGTCATGCAGCGTTTGGAAAATGTTCCTCGCGGAACATCCGAACAGTGGATGGCCAGAGAAACTGCGCTGGCGTACTAACGATGTAAGTAGTACTATAACTAGGCCCATGCACCATTATCATACTTTATTATTATTTGATTAAATTTTATTCTTCTATAGACTTGTCTTAAACAACCAACCGGTACTGATCTATGTGGATTCTTCGTTTGCGAGTACATGCACACTGTGGTCAACGAGAGTTTGAAGAGCAAAAGAAGTATCGAAGTACGTAAAGCTCTAGTCACAACATTATTTTTGTATCATCAATCGTGATGAGTTTTATTCATTTCATATCTCATGTATTCATTGTGATATCATTTTTTTACAGTTGGCAAGAAAGCGCAACGAGCTACCAATAAAGACCCGCTTCAGGGCAATTGCAGAGGAGTTGACGGGATTTTACCTCACCGAAGTCATACCGGAGACCGGAGAGTACCACTATGTTGACTAGTGCGGACATGTAATATATAGTGATCTCCATGTAACAAAATATTTCTAAGTCTCTGGAACCGGGAAACGTGATATTCATGTACCAAGCGTACTTAAATGTATATGTGTTATGAACACATGATCTTCATGTAATTGTATATATGCATGATGCAACTTCATCTAGGTTCGTATAATAATTTATACGTGTTTTTCGCCCATCGAAGCTGTAGCATCCGAAACCCCTACCCCCGACGCATCGACATGGTACCATCCGAAACCCCCTACCATCACACATCGACTATAGTATCGACGTGGTACCATCCGAAACCCCCTACCGTCAAACATCGACGTGGTACCATCCGAAACCCCTACCCAGAAAACCGGTAGAAATAAAAAAAAGGAAACCCTGAAATGAAAAAAGCAAAACCCTGAAATTTTTTAAAAAATAAAAACCCTAGTCCCGGTTCGTAATACGAACCGGGACTAAAGGGTTCGCCCCCCGCACGCCCTGCCGCGGCCACGTGCGCTGCGCTCATTGGGGGGGGGGGCTCCGGTCCCGGTTCGAGTTAAACCGAGACCATAGGGTCCGGGGGCTCTAGTCCCGGCCTGACAGTCCCGGTTGCTACACCGGGACTACAGGCCCTCTGGAACCGGGACTAGAGCCCCGATTTCCACTAGTGTGCCACCTCCATCCCAGCCAAGACGCGACAACGGCGGTAGCCGGAACAACAGGCCACCGCCTAGAAAAGATGTCGGCAACGACCCTCCCAGGAGAGGTCGAAGCCGATCTCCGCAGCGTAGCACTGGCAGCAAGAAGAGAGAGGAGGTAGAAGGGCCCAGGTGCAGCATAAGCCGGGCAGCGCAGGACGAGCCAGACGCAAACAGAGGCGCACGGCAGCTCGATCCAAAAGACGCACGACACCGCCTACAAGACATAGCAAGAGGAAAGGAGCCACTATACTCTGGACCAAAGTGCTTCGGTGATGCCATCCGCAGAGAGCCGTTCCCTAAGGACATGACGTCAGTGTCAAAAAACTGTTCTAGGTACAACGGCCTCGTTAAGCCGGACTCATGGCTATCCGATTATGCCATGGCCATAGAAATTGCCGACGGGAGCAGCCATATTGCCGTCCGCTACCTACCTCTCATGTTGGAAGGCACGACAAGAGCTTGGATCGACAACCTTCCTGAAAAGTCCATCCATAGCTGGTACGACATGGAAAAGGTTTTCTCCCAGCACTTCCAAGGAACATACAAGCGTCCAAATACCTACACAGATTTGCAACGCTGTATCCAAAAGCCGGACGAAACCATGACAGATTTTGTCAGCCGTTGGATATCCGAAAAAGCCAACTGTCATGGTGTTTCGGACGCACAGGCTATCCACGCCTTCTACACGGGCCTACAGAAGAAGTCCTTGCTCCGTCATAGGCTCGTCCGCGAGCAAATCACGGACCTTGGTGAGATGCTCAACCTGGCCGCCCAGTACGCGGCGGCGGATGACGATGCCCGGGACGATGACCTAGACGTCAACATCATACCAAAGCGGAACAACAAGCGCAAGCAGGCGGCGGATGACAAAGCCGGGCCTTCCAATGAGGTAGCCGCAGCATTCCAAGGGAACGCCGGCAAAAAGAAGTGGAAGAATAAGAAAGATAGTCGCGAAGCCGGCTCAGGGCCTAAGGCGGCGCGTATCACTTATGAACATGCAAAGCTTTTGCCATGTCCCATCCATGCCTCATTGGGCAAGGTCAACCATATGCTTGGCGAGTGCCGTTTCATGGACGACTTCAAAAAGGATCCCACCGTCGGCTGGAAGTCAAAGAAGTCAAAGAAGAACGACAAGAAAGACAGCAAGGAGGATGAGGATGACGACGACATGTCTATCTCAAGCGAAGACGACGCAGCCGCCAAGAAAAAGAAGCCGTACCCGAAGGTCAAAGAATCCCTTGTGTGCTTTGTCGGCACGCCTTCGGCTAAGGCGGATAAGTCGGAAATGCGCGAACTCAACGCGACAATGCCGGACGTCCCTCAGTACTTGAACTGGTCGGAGGCAACGATCACTTGGGACCGGTCCGACCACCCTGATCACGTTCCTCACCCAGGCAAGTACGCCCTTGTCGTCGATCCCATTGTCGACAACTTCAGACTCACAAAGGTACTTATGGATGGCGGCAGCAGCCTCAACATCCTGTACTATGACACACTAAGCCACATGAACCCTTAGAGGATCAGCTGGACCACAACAAACTCACTTTTCATGGCATAGTGCCCGGCAGGCAAGCAAAGTCAATGGGGAGCATCAGGCTGAAGGTAACTTTCGGACCAAAAGAGAACTACCGCTCAGAGTTCCTCCGGTTCGAAGTTGTCCCCTTCAAAAGCGCCTATCATGCAATCTTCGGAGGACCGGCTTTCGCCAAGTTCATGGCAAGGCCGTGCTACATATACAGCAAGCTTAAAATGCCGGGGGAAAACGGAACCATCACGATTTCCGGCAACTTCAAGAAAGCCAAGGAGTGCGAGCGTGGCATGGCCGACTTCGCAGAAGCCGTCATCCACAAGGAAGAACTCGCGCTGCTCGGGGCGGATTCAGACAACTCCATGCCAAGGCCAAAGATTGATGTCAAGAAGACCTTCGAAGCTTCAGAAGACACCAAAAAGGCGGACCTCATCCCAGGTGACAAGTCTAAGCAAGTTGTCATCGGCTCCAACCTTGACAGCAAATAGGAAGGCGCGCTCGTCGAGTTCCTCCGTGAGAATCGTGACATCTTTGCATGGTCGCCTTCCAACATGCCTGGTGTACCGAGGGAACTTGCCGAGCACTCGCTCAACGTCATAAAAGGATCCAAGCCGGTGAAGCAAGCAACAAGACGCTTTGGAGATGAGAGACGCAAGGCTATAGGAAAGGAGATAAATAGGCTGAAGGCCGCCAATTTCATAAAAGAAGTTGTACACACCGATTGGGTGGCAAATCCTGTACTTGTTCCAAAGAAGAATAAAGAGCTGAGGATGTGTATTGACTATACCGGTGTTAACAAGTGCTGCCCAAAGGACCCCTTTGCGCTGCCTAGAATTGACCAAGTCGTAGACTCCACAGCAGGCTCCGAGCTTCTTTGTTTTCTGGACGCCTACTCAGGATACCACCAAATCAAGATGAGAGAGTCAGATCAGCTGAAAACATCTTTCACCACTCCATACGGGACTTTCTGCTACATTACAATTCCTTTTGGCCTGAAGAATGCAGGGGCAACATACCAGCGCTGTATGCAAAATTGCCTGCACGAACAGATCGGCCGCAATGTTCACGTCTATGTAGACGACATTGCGGTAATGTCAAAAAAGAATGCAGATCTCCTAGAGGATTTGGAAGAAACGTTTCAGAATCTCCGGAGGTATCAGATGAAACTCAATCCCGCCAAGTGCGTTTTCGGCGTTCCAGCCGGCAAACTGCTTGGGTTTATCATCTCAGAACGAGGGATCGAGGTTAACCCGGAGAAGATCAAGGCCATCCAAAACATATCCAGACCCACTTGTCTGAAGGACGTGCAGCGCCTAGCCGGATCGGCGGCAGCCGTCAGTCGTTTCATAAGCCGCCTGTAACGCCCCGGGATTTATCCCCTTTTAATTTGGTGAGTTTTATTTTTGCATCGACATGGCATCGCATTAAATTAATTTGTTGCATTTAAATTAAATTTTCATAATTAGATTCAAACACATTTCAAATTAACTAAAATTGTGTTATTTTTAAAATCTTTTGCAAATGTTAAAAACTAGTTTATTAAATTGTCTATTTAAAACAAAAAATATTTTGTATAAGATTCGTGTTCAAATTCATTTTCGATTTTGTTCTAAAAATATAAACTGAAAAAGATAAACGGTGACAAATCAAAGCCCAATCCCATCTAACCAAACCCTAGGGTTCCCCTGGAAAAATTCTTTCCCACCCCCTGCCTTTTTGCAGCCACCCTCCTCCTTTTTCCTGTTTTTGCAAAAGATTCCTTCCACCCCCTTCTTTTCTTTTTTTCCCCTTCCTTTTTTTTCTTTTCTTTTCTTTCTTCTTTTCTTTCCTTTCCTTTTCCCTTCTATTCTTTTTCTTTCTTTCTTCTTCTCCGCACGGGAGGAACTGCCCGAGCCCCATCTCCTCCCGAGCTCCTGTGCTCCCCAGCGCCCCGTGCCCGCCGGCCCCTCACGCCCGCGCTTCCCCGGCCCCGAGCCGCTCCGAGCCGCCGCCGCAGCGCGCCGCCGCCGCCACCCCGCGCCAGCGCGCGCGGCCGCCCACCGTTGCCCGCCGCCGCGCCTCACGCGCCCGCGCCGCCGCCGGCCGGCCGCGCCGCCTCTCTCGCGCTCCCCGGCCGCCCAGCTCCCCACCGAGCTCCTCCCGTCGCCTCCTCCCAGTTTCCCCCTGCTCCGGCCGAGCTCCTCCGTGCGCCGCGCCCTCACGCCGCCCCACGTCGCCGTGCTCCACCGCCGGCCGCCCCGCACGCCCGCATCCGCGCCGTGCGCCCCACGCCCCGGCCTCCTCCGCCTCTCGCGGCGCGCAGCTGCGCCGCCGCTCGCCGCGTCGTCGCCGCCCCTCACGCCTCCGTGCCACGCCACGCTGCGCGCCTCCGTCGCCCGTACCGCGCGCCTCTGCCCACGCCAGTCGCCGCCGCCGTGCCTCAGCGCGCCACCGCCGCCGCCTCTCCCCGGCCGCGTGCACGCCGCCGCCGCCCCACGCCGCACCGAGCCCGGTTCTCCGTCCGGTGGCGTCCCCGCCTCCGCCGCCCGCAAAGTGTTTGGTGAAATGCCCGCAAGACCCCGACGCCCTTTTGTTGTTGTCTGAGTTGTCCACCCTTCGTGGTGTTGCTACGTGCACCGTGCGTGCCTCTTCTGGTGCCGCGTTGCCGTGACCGCCGTGCCCGTGTTGCGTTCTCGCCCGTGCGCGCTTTCCTTCCGGTGTCTGTTTGCCGTACTCCTACGTGCCGCGACCGTCAACGATGATAACCGAGTACAACTACCCGACCACTTCCACGACACCGACAAACGACGATGCCCCGGTTCTGCGACGGCTACTTCCCCGACGGCGACTACTTCCTCTACGGACCGAAGACGTCGGTTTCGAACCCTATCTCTCCCGATCCGACGTACGGACCCAAACCCTAACCCTAAACCTATTTTATTAAATGTCATCTATCTTGTGCATTCGCATCATAATTACATGTGTGGCATCTCTTGGGTTTGCGGGTGTAGCAAATCACCTAAATAATTCAATATGGAATATGTGCGGTAATAAATATATAATGCCCTATTTTCCATTTAATTTAAGTAGATCACCCATGTCATGTTTTACCATGTTAACCAACATTTAATATTGCTGGTAAATAAATAACTTGCACCTAAATATTAATTGCCGGGGTTGTTTTCCCGCTTAATTTGAATTACCTGCATTGTATTGCATCTTGCCATGCCATGCATCATTCTCGTATGATCATGCTGAATCTTTTGCCGTAGTTGTAAAATGCATCTTTTACGCTTTCCAGTGTTTGTTGCTTCTTCGCGGATACGACGTTGAGATGTGTGAGCTACGACAAGATCTGCTTCCATGCGGAATTCCAGGCAAGCAAAATTTGCTTGTTTACCTATACATTGTCTTTCATTCCTACCGTTGATCTCTGCTACCTTAGTATTCGATTCTTTATCGCGATCCCATCACATGTTTATCCTGCAGCCCATACAGCTTTATCCCCACATCCTAATACCTGTTGCATGTTTATCTGTTAGCCTTGCGAGTCGTAGCGCATGCTTAGAGTTGTTTGTGCGAGTCGTCTATCTGTATTATTTATTTCACCTGCTTAGTATGATAGCCTATTCTACCTTAATAAAATGTTGTCTTATATTGGGATATTATAATTAAAATATAAGGCACCGGTGGAAGGCCTTGCGAGGTGCTTTGTTCTGCTAAGTGTCGACCTAGGAACTCAGTTCTTGTCCTCGGATCCAATTTGAGCGCACTAACCGCTTGTGGGAGGCCCTATGGAGCCCCCCGCGGCTTCAATCTAATCCGCCTCTTATCCAGGGCGCCGCAAGTAGTTCGGGCTTTCCATTTGATGCATGCATAAGGTTACCTAACGATCTCATGATGATGGAGTAGTCGATTCTCATATAGGGTGGCACGTTCTTAGAGTGCTATGAAGGTCGTATCCCGCGGGCACTGGACCTGATTAGCCGTGCACACAATCATGCGGTTCCCTGGATGGGTTGTAGAGAAGAGATTTGCCGTGTTGAGATGCCCTAGCTTCTGGCTTTGCTTTTGGGGTTGATCGAACGAGTACGGGTCCAGTAGTGCACCCTTGCAGGGTATAATCTTGTCGATGAGCCGTGTCCATGGTTATGGACGACTTGGTGATGATGCTGGCTAACAAGATCATAGACAACTTACACCTAATAATTATTAATTAATTTGCCTAGTAATATAGAGTTACTTTCACAATAAATGGTAACTGAAATTGTTCAATGTGTGAGTATTCCCGAATTGCTTCCTCATACTTGGTTGAGGGGGTTAATCCGATAATGGGTTATGATTGGTGTTAGTAGTAGCTGTTTATCTTATGCGCTCTCTTATCCCTCTCTGATTAGACGGAAGTTGTAGCGTGTCTCTTTACGTTGCTAGTGCTGCTGCCGCTAAGTCCACCTCCCCTATATTTTGGGAGATGGTGTAGAAAGTAGGCAAGTCGGTTTTGCTTGCCAGGGAGTGCCCTGACCCTCTTTTGGGATGTGCTTTATGTGAAGTCAATAGGTTTGAAGTCTGACGACGTTAGCTTGAGAATCCCTCCGGCTTGGCTGGGCAGGGATATGGCGCCATTGCTTATCTTCAGGACTCTTAGTCCAATTTGCATCTTATCCGTAGTCGGATACTATTTTTGCTTCCGCTGCCATTTGAATCATTGTATTGTATCATTTGTATTTTGTCGGGGGGCTGCCCCCCGGGTAGGGGCAGATCCCGGTATATTATAATAAATACCAACAGTGCTTGACCTTTGGCGACACCAAGGGATACCTCCTGAGGTGCTGAAAGGGCCGATTGACCCCTGAGCGCCAGTGGAGGACAAAGTGCCTCCTGGCAGCCGCAGGGGTCACCTCTAACAGCTATAAATAGGCAACCTCGACCCTCACAATCACAGCACAACCATGAGCGGGTAGTTCCTCTAAGAACTAGCTTCTCGAAGATGTCTTTGCTGATAGGCTAAGACATCTTCGGGAGGCTAGGCCTAAAGTTACTCACCCTGAGAGGACTCCGGACATCTCCGGAAAGGATCCCGGATCTAGGACTCCGGGGAGATTCTCGGGTGGAGAGGTACTCGGCTTTACCGGATACGTAGTCCGGGTAAGTGCTAACCGGGAGGCATATGTCGATCTTGATCTTATGCAGAAGCTCATAGTGGCAAGCGAGGAGGTAGCCGGCGAGAGGGCTCCCGGTAGACCATCAACGGTCTAAAAGCAGGCTTTCCCGTCTATCGCGGGGGGAAGTACCGTTCCGCCTGACACGGAAGCATGGTCACCTCCCGCCTGACACGGAAGCATGGTCACCTCCCGTCTGACACGGGAGCGCGTCAGCCGGTACGAGCAGGGTACGACAAGACCTGGCATGCCTAGTCCGGCAATCCGGAAAAGGCTATCCGGGATGGGCAGAGACATGTCTTGTCTCTGACGAGGGGACAATGATGATGCAGGACGGCGCCTGCCGTCCTTAACGAGATGATGACGAAGGGGCTACACCGGATAGTCCGGCGACTAGGTCGCACTAGCCGGTGACGACATCCCGGTTAGGCCTGTCCGGTGGGGCCAAGCCGAATTAGGGTTTCCGGCCCTCCTGGTCGGACCTCTATAAAAGGCGCCATAACTGCTCCTGAGAGATAGAGGGCAACTTCAGAGCCAAAGCTATAGTGGCATTTACTCTTAGAGCAGTTACTTCTTCCTACCTTGAGTTCATCTAGTTCTTGGTACTTCTACCTTTGGCAGATCTTGTAGTGAGTTGTAGTCCTTATACCATCGATATATAGAGAGAAAAGGCAGGAGTAGGGGTGTTACCTCCTCACGAGGGCCCTGAACCTGGGTATATCGTGTGTGTGCTTCGTGCATTTGTTGGTGTTTGTTAGATCTTCCCCCTGATATTTAGTTCTTATTTCCTGTTCTTGGGAGATCTCGGTTCTACCGGGATCCTCCCCGTGTGAGCTCTTCAGCTCGCTATCCCTCCCCGGATCCACCAACGTCCATCGGCCCCACAAATTAGCCATCCTATGGCATCTGCCGTGACACCACCACGACAGTTGGCGCCCACCGTGGGGCCGACAGAGGCGTTGGCTGGTGTACACATCCGGACGGGCTCCCCCGTTCGTTTCGACGTTCGGGTTCTTTCTGGTTTAGTCGTAAGGCTAGGGGAGATGGATTTCGTCTGCGACAATGCTGGGTGCTTCCGGAACAAGCCGTTTCCGGTAAACGGGTGTCTCATCGATTTTGGTGGTTTCACCACCTACGTGGCCACCGAGGTTGTATGTAGCTACCCGGACGTAGTCCTGGAAGCTGAGGACCCTCCCATGCTCTGCGCTGCTCGGGGTCTGCGTGCCGATCGTCCCCCGAGTTCCGTCGCAGTGATGATGGTGGGGGCAACCGAGGAGGAGTATCAAGATGCTGACGGCGATACCGACGGCCACCCACGTTTGGCCAAACCCCCGCAGGAGAGGCCTGCGGCCCGGGATGGTGATCCGCAGTCATCTCACCCGCGACGCCGTCCGGATCCCCTCTCGGGACTCGTGGCTAAGTTGACCGTACCGGTAGCTACCGGAGCAGATGCCCAGTCTACTTCGGCAGAGCTAGAGGAGCAGCGGAAATTGCTACTCGCTGAGGCGCAGGAGATCGCCGAGATCCGCCGCGAGCTCAGTGCTAGCCTCCGGGAGTACAATGCAGCTCACGGATTCCCTAAGATTGACTCCCGGGAGAAGCGCATCGCAGATCTGCGCAAGAAAGGAAGAATAGTGAATGAGGAGTTAGCTGGTGGAGCCACCACCAGTAACACAGGAAGTCGGATTTCTGCGGGGAAGCCGGTGTACAGTTCACCGGCGAAAACCCTTAGGGCCGCCGAAGCCGCCATGGCCGAGTAGGTGGGGCTATCCGGCGAAGCCCTGCGCAAGCAGCAGGAAAGGGTGAACGAGTTGGTAATTGAAGCCAATCGTCAGAATCTGGCCTTCAAGAAGAAGAACCCCGGGGCAGGATCCCAGGTGCACTCAGCCAGACCCGACAGCCAGAGGTCGGATGGGGAGGCCTCTTCCCCACATCCGAGCAGAAGCAAGAGCAAGAGCAAGAGCCGGAGCCGGAGTCGAGGTTTCGGAAACAACAAGCAGCTACAGACCTATGATCCGGCCTTCGCCGGTATCCAGCAAGCCGGGCAAGCCGGATAGCGTAACTCAGGGCAGGCGGGAAGTACCCGTGGGGATGGTAACCGAGGTGTAGGAAACAATAACCCGGTTGGCCGTGGTAATCCGCCTCGGAATCCCCCTCACGATCAGGGAAACCCGCAGAGGGAAGTCGTTTCCGTTCCCCAGCAGGCCCTGGTCCCTGCACCAGACAGGCTCAATGATGGCAACTCGAGGTTGCAGCAGCTCGGATACCAGCCGGACGAGAACACTTTGGGATCTCGGATAGGAACCAGGCAGCTAAACCCGGCAGACGCCAGATTCCGGCTAGACCGGATTCACCAATCCGAGTTGGTGGAAGAGCAAGGACCTCCGGGACCTGCCTGCTTTGGGCCTCGGATCATGCGGGAACCTCCGGTTCGGAACTTTCAGCTCAACCGAGGTGCCAAGACCTATGACGGTAGCAAGAAGCCGGAGGACTGGCTGACCGACTATGTAACGGCAGTAAGCATAGCCGGTGGAAACAGAAGATGGGCGGTACGGTATGTACCGCAGATGTTGGAAGGACCAGCCCGGATCTGGCTGAACAATCTGAGAACTGGCAGTATAGACTGCTGGTTAGATTTCGAGGAGGCGTTCATCAGCAACTTCACCAGCACGTACAAAAGGCCCAACAGGCCTCAACAGCTCGCCATCTGTAGGCAAAGGAGCAATGAGACGGACCGGGAGTACCTTACCCGGTGGAGCAATATTCGCAACTCTTGCGAAGGTGTGGTGGAGGCACAGGCCATTTCCTGGTTTGCGCAGGGATGCCGGCATGGCTCTATGCTGTGGCAGAAGCTGCAAAGAAAGATGCCGACAACTTTGGCAGAAACCATGCGCATCGCCGATACCTATACGCTCGGAGATCCCATGCAACCCCTGGTGGATGTCGGAGACTCCAACAGGAGGAATGCGGGACCTCAGCATTCGGGACCGAGTAGGAGCCATGATCGCCAGGAGTTCGGCCACAAGAGGAACCACCCCGAGTACCACCAGGCCGCGCAGCATGTCGCAGCAGTAACCCGGGAGCAGGAGGATGCCGGCAACAGCCAGCGTCAGAAGACAAGTGGCCCGGCTTGGGGTCAAAGTCAGGAGGTGCAGAAGACTTGGGTGGAACAGAAGAAGCCCCTGACGTATGAGGAAATGTTGAACAAGCCCTGCTGCTACCACACTCTGGAGGCCAACAAGCCCGCAAACCACTCTACTCGGCAGTGCAGCTGGTATCAGCGCACGTTGCAGGAGGGCAGCTCGGGAGGTATTCGGCCGAGTGCTCCGGCATCTCGGCCCAATATTCCGAGTCCCCCTCCTCCGACATCGGGGGCCAACAATGTCCGACTTCCCCCTCCTCCGAGAGGACCCCCACCTCGCCCAGTGAATGTGGTGCATACCCGGAACGATAACGGTAACCAAGCCGGACACCAGCAGAGCAACTACCGGGAGGCACATCAAAGCTATGTGATCTTCGTGACCGAGCCCACTGACCGAAAGAGTGTGCGGCAGCGTGCCCTGGAGGTGAATGCTGTGATCCCGGCGGTGCCCAAATTCTTGCACTGGTCCGAGATGGAGATCACCTGGAGCCGGAAGGATCACCCCCGGGTTATGCCCAAGCCGGGAGCGTATGCCTTGGTAGTGGACCCAACTTTTATCGGACCCAACCTCAACGTCCGCTTCAGCCGGGTTCTAATTGACAATGGCAGTGCCATTAACATCATGTACAAAGACACGATGCTGAAGCTGGGAGTATCCATGAACACCCTGCTGCCCACCGAGACAACCTTCCATGGCATTGTGCCCGGGGTCTCTTGCTCGCCCATGGGAAAGATTCGGGTGGAGGTCCTATTCGGAACTCGGGAGAACTGCAGAACCGAGAGCCTGGAGTTCGAGGTCGTGGACCTCGAGAGCCCGTATCACGCCCTGATCGGCAGACCAGCCCTCGCCAAGTTCATGATCTCGACTCACGTGGGCTACCTCAAGATGAAGATGCCGGGACCCAATGGTGTGATCACCATCTTGGGAGACCACAAGCGCTCCATGGAGTGTGCCTCGGCGGGGTCGTGCTTAGCTGAGTCCCTGGTGATCGCGGAAGAGAAGAAGAGGATCCAGCAGGTGGTGGCGATGGCCAAGACCTCACAACTCGGGATGCCCGGGATGGTGAACCCGGAGCAGGGGGCGTCATTTCAGCCCCCAAAGGAGACCAAGAAGGTGTGCGTGGACCCCAGCAACCCGGAGCGCCAAGTTATCATTGGCAGCAACTTGGACAGCAAATAGGAAGGCGAGCTCGTCGACTTCCTCCGTGAGAATCGGGATGCCTTTGCGTGGTCGAGTGACGATCTGCAAGGCGTCCCGAGGGAGTTGGCTGAGCACTCTCTGTTTGTTCGACCGGATGCGAAGCCGGTGAAGCAACCGACTAGCCGCCTCTCGGATGAGAGAAGAGCTGCTGTCATGGAGCATCTGGCTATACTGCTGGCCGGCGGATTCATCATGGAGGTCCTGCACCCGGATTGGATTTCGAATCCGGTCCTGGTTGAGAAGAAGAAAGATGATCCCCTCCTGCTTAAGGTGTGGCGCATGTGCATCGACTTCACCAACCTCAACAAGGCATGCCCGAAAGACCCCTTCCCGCTGCCCCGGATAGATCAAGTGATAGATTCCACTGCCGGGAGTGAGCTTTTAACTTTCCTAGATGCTTATTCCGGTTTTCACCAGATACCTTTGAATCCGGATGATCAATTGAAAACTGCTTTCATTACCCCTTATGGGGCTTATTGCTATTGTGTTATGACTTTCGGGTTGAGGAATGCTGGTGCTACATACCAGAGATGCATGCAGAAATGCTTGCATGATCAGATAGGTCGGAATGCCGAGGTCTATGTCGATGACATAGTCATAAAAACAAAAGAAAAAGCCTCACTAATAGATGATCTGAGGGAAACATTCAAGAACCTAAGAAGATTCCGGATGAGGTTGAATCCGGATAAATGCACATTTGGTGTTCCGGCAGGGAAGCTACTCGGTTTCCTCATCTCAAGCCGGGGAATCGAGGTCAACCCGGGTAAAATTCGTGATATAGAGAGCATGAAGTTGCCTGTGCGTCTCAAGGATGTGCAGAAGTTTACCGAATGTCTGGCGTCCCTAAGTCGGTTTGTGAGCCGACTTGGGGAGAATGCCTTGCCTCTGTACCAGCTGATGAAGAAGAGCAAGACATTTGTCTGGACCCCGCAAGCTGATGCGGCGTTCAATGATCTGAAGAAGATGCTCTCAACCGCACCGGTGTTGGCATCCCCATTACCCAAGGAACCTATGCTGCTGTATATTGCTGCAACCAACCGGGTAGTCAGTGTCGCAATGGTGGTAGAAAGGGAAGAAGGGGGCAAGCTGATACAGAGACCGGTGTATTACCTCAGTGAGGTGATCTCGGAATCCAAGCAGAACTACCCACACTAC
Organism: Poa annua; assembly: GCA_026929855.1. Lineage (NCBI taxonomy): Eukaryota > Viridiplantae > Streptophyta > Magnoliopsida > Poales > Poaceae > Poa > Poa annua. The sequence continues at coordinate 17,961,406 of CM049427.1, forward strand.
CAGAAGATGGCATATGGGGTGTACATGGCAGTGGCCAAGCTCAAACACTATTTTCAGGAACACCCGATCACAGTGGTGTGCGAAGCTCCTCTCGCCGAGATCATCGGTTGCAAGGATGCTAGCGGCCGGGTAGCCAAATGGGCCATCCAGTTGTCGCCATACGCTCCGGCGTATGAGAGACGTGACGCCATCAAGTCGCAGGCGCTGCCGGACTTTTTGGTGGACTGGGCCGAGATGCAGTATGAACCTCCGATACCGGATTACAATTTCTGGAAGATGCATTTCGATGGCTCAAAGGCTAAGATCGGATTGGGTGCCGGAGTGGTCCTCACTTCCCCGAAGCAAGATGTACTGAAGTATGTGCTGCAGATCCATTTCCGGGCATCCAATAATGTCGCGGAGTATGAGGCTTTAGTTCACGGATTGAATGTCGCCAAGGAAATCGGAATCCGCCGGATAGAGTGTTTCGGTGACTCCGACCTCGTGGTGCAACAGGTGTTGGGGAATTGGGATGCCCTAGATGCAAACATGGCCTTGTACAGGTTTCATGTGCAGAAAATTTCCGGATTTTTTGACGGGTGCGAGTTCAAACATGTGCCCAGAGGAGAAAACGAAGCAGCGGATGTCTTGTCCAAGCTAGGGTCATCCCGGGATGCCATCCCACCCGGGATAGCCCTAGAGCATCTAAGGAAGCCATCTATTCAACCATCACCCGAGTCAGAATCTATCTTCATCCCCAAGGAGCCTGGTTCAGACGCAGTACCCATGGAAGTAGATGTCGGGAGCATAACATCGAACCCGGGGACTGCCTCCCGGTGCTCAGAGAGGCAAAGACAGATGATGATAGAGGTGATGTCAGCAGAACCAATGGACATTGACGCTCCCGCGTTCCCGGTGCGACCTGTCCCGGATTGGGCACAGCCCATTATGGTGTACATCTTGGCAGGAACCCTCCCGGAGAATGAAGTAGAAGCCCGGCAGATAATGCGAAGATCAAAGGCATACACTGTCATTAACCAAGAGCTGTACAAGAGAAGTGTCACCGAGGTGCTCCAGAGATGCGTGGAACCGGCAGAAGGGCAAGAGATGCTCCGGGAGATACACCAAGGGGAGTGCGGACATCATGCATCATCCCGGGCCCTGGTGGCAAAGGTATTCCGACATGGGTTCTACTGGCCCACTGCATTGCAGCAAGCAGAAGATATTGTCCGGAAGTGTGGGGGATGCCAGAGATTCGCTCACCGGATACACATGCCGGCGTAAGCACTGAAAACAATTCCCATCACTTGGCCATTCGCAGTATGGTGTTTGGACATGGTCGGCCAATTCAAGCCGGCAAGGGGCAATATGACACACATACTTGTCATGGTGGACAAGTTCACAAAGTGGATAGAGGTCAAGCCAATCCGGAAGTGCGATGGACACACCGCTGTGCAATTCCTGAAAGACATCATCTTGAGATACGGATACCCACACAGCATTATCACAGATAATGGAACAAACTTTGCTGTGGGGGAATTCGCTCGATTTTGTGCTGAGAAAGGAATCCGGCTAGATGTAGCATCAGTCGCACACCCGGAAGCAAATGGGCAAGTCGAAAGGGCAAACGCCTTAGTCTTGGCTGGCATCAAAGATCGCTTGATCGAACCACTGTTGAGAACTCCGGGATGCTGGATAGAGGAGTTACCGGCAGTATTATGGGGTCTCCGGACTACACCGAATAGATCTACCGGATACACACCATTCTTCATGGTATACGGGGCTGAGGCAGTACTCCCAACCGACATACAGTATGACTCCCCAAGAGTGACAATGTTCACCGAAACTGAGGCAAAAGAGGCTCGAGAAGATGATGTAGATTTACTCGAGGAGGCAAGAGAGTTGGCACTATCTCGGTCGGCAATTTATCAACAGAACCTCCGTCGCTATCATAGCCGGAAAGTACACCCAAGGGTGTTCCGGGAGGGAGATCTGGTGCTGAGGCTCATCCAACGCACGGCCGGAATGCATAAATTGTCACCTCCATGGGAGGGACCTTTTGTGATAAGCAGGGCATTGCACAATGATTCTTATTACCTTGTAGATGCACAGGAGGCCAGGAAAGGTGTAATGGACAAATCCGGTGAGGAAACCAAGCGTCCATGGAATGTAGCTCTACTTCGCCCCTTTTACACGTAAAAGGTTCAGTGTATGTTGTATCCCAGTTTTTCAGTATTAAGGAAAGTAAGGCACCCCGGAAGGAACCCGGGGACTGCCTGGTTATGAGCTTGTCTTGATATTTTTGTCAAATTCATTTACTGTTTTCTACCGACATCCCGGGAAGGAACCCGGGGACTGCCGGGTAGCTATCTTATGTTTTGTTGTATACATGCCGGAAAAGTTCCGAGTCCGATTCTCAAAGTCAAAGTAATGTATGTCATGTGAAATCATCTTGTGACTCGACTGACGAACGCCGAAATGGTAGTCAAGAGCAAAGAGAGGGAAGGTGGGGAACACGAAAATGGTCTCGGGGACTTGGAGCAGGAACTTATCCGGCATGCTTGTTTTTACTAGCTTAGTTGTTTTTTATGCCGGGAATTCGGTTAGTAGGAACTCGGATTGTTTTGAGTAATGTATGTTGTATGTGGAGTTTTGTGACTCGACTGTCGAACGCCGAAATGGTAGACAAGAGCAGAAATTACCTAAGTACGGTAGACATGAAAGGCAATTCGGGAACTAAAAGCTGAATACATTGACATAAGTTCTTCAAGTAAATAGTTCACGGTGCAACGGAAATAACATAAGTGTACGATACATATTGCACCCGGCACCCAGGAGTGCGCGCGAGAGCTCCGGGATCGAGAGCTTCCCGCAGATGCTCGGCCACAATGCGCCGTGGACGTGGATCGCGGCGCTGAGGAGCTCCGTCCCGATAGACCGGAGAGGTACTATCCGGGCCTTCAGAGCAATGAGGTGATCCTCAATGTCCCAGGCATCCGAGATGGGACCCTTCCCGGCACGCTTCTCTCGGGCGGCGGCAACAGCTTTGGCGGCAGCTTCGCGGGAGTGCTCGAACTCTCCTTTAAAAAGAAGAGCTGTCAAAAAGGCTAAGTCACAAGAAGAGCAGCAGCAAATAACAGGGGAGGAGGGATGTCGGATTACTTACTGTTGAGATCCCGGTTCAGTACGGTGAGCTCGGTGAGCCAAGCATCAGATCGCAACCGGAGGAGACCCAGCTCGGTCTCGGCGTTATCCGCGCGCGCTAACAACTGGTCCAGGGTCTCCTTCTGCTTCCGGGTAGCCTCGATGAAGCCCCTCTTCATCTCGGTCAGGGCAGTCTGGGTCTTGGCGAGCTCGCCGTTGAGGCGCGCGATGTCGGCTTGCGCGGTGCCAAGAGCAGCCTTTTGGTCTACCGAGACCTGGCGAGCGGCATCCCGTTCTTCCCGGAGGCGATCTTCGCACTTCTTCGACTGACCGAGTTCAGCGAGAACCCGGTTGAAGATGTTGCGGCGCTGTTGGCTACATTCCTGATAGCAAGACAGAAGACGAAGTCAGTATGGAAAAGTGGTAAAAAGCCCGGTTGGGAGGATCTCGGGGACTCGGTGTCCGAGTCCTGAATTTTTTCTCTAAGATTGGAACCTAGTGATCTACTATTCGGTGGAATCTAGAGGGCTAGGCACCAATCTCGGGGACTAGTGGTGGTGGAAAGAACAAGTGTGTTTTGGATAAAAGAAGAAAAGCTTACCTCGCTTACTCGGGTGACGTTCAGCGCGGCCACCTGCAGGGCATGCAGGGCTTGAGCGCTGCGGCTCGGGCCTGCAGCGTGCAAGTCCCCTGCAGTCTTGGAGGCATCAGCGGCAAGCCAGGCCTTGTTGAAGTCATCAACAACCCGGATGCCGGAGCTGCCGGCAGCGCGAGTGGCAGCAACGTCCCGGGATCCTGAAGATACAAAGGAGCTGACCGTTGCGCGCAACATCCGCAAGGCTGCAGTAGGGATCTCGGCGGGAGGCGGTGGTAAGGAGGAAAACTTACCCGGGCGCAGCACCAGGTCCTGAGACGAGGATGTCGGGGCAGCTGCGGGTGGGGCAGAAAGTGTTTTCTGCCCAGCAGTCTTGCTGCGAGCCTTGGGAACTTGATCTGCTGGCCGGGAGGAGAAGGTACGCTGCTTCGGAACCACAGCTGAAGCCCAATTCAGAGGGAGAGCGTCAATAACATCAAGGATCTCGCAGTCAATCTCATCTTCATCATCCGAAGAAATGGAGACTGTCTCTGAAGTTGAAGGATTACCTGGGGCCTTAACGAAAGGGATGGCCAGATGATCCTCGCCGTCCGGATCCTCTCTCGGCATCACTTCCGGTCTCGGGAAATCCGGCGTGTAGTTCCCGTTGACGTGGATGGCGTCTTCTTCGTGTTGACGCTCGAACAACTGCGCAAACAGATTAGGCCGTGTCGGTGTCCAAGTGAATGCGTGTACGAAGGCGAAGGCATGAAAAACTGATATAAGCACCTGGTGAACCGGTTTTTTCCGGGTTCCCCCGATGACCCCCCAGCGGTAGTCCTCCGTCATCTCCGTCCGGGCAATAGCTCGGACACGGCGGACGACCCCCTCATGGTTTAGCCCAAGAATACTGGTCCGGGTAGGGTCGAGGTTCCCGGACATGTGGCACATCTTGTGCACTCGGTGTTGGAGGGGGCAGACCCGGCGGACTATGAAGCAGCGCAAGAGATCGTCCCCAGTCATCTGCTGAGTTAGCACGAGCAGAACGTCGTGCATGTATCTGATCTCGTCGTCGTCGGGAAGATACTTCCAGCGACCGAATTCGCGCGGGGGACCCATAACGAATTCCGGCAGATTGATGAAATCCGGGTTCGAAGATCCCGGACCATCTCCCAAGGGCTCCCGGTTCTTCACGTAGAAGAAGCTGCGCTGCCATTTCCGGCAGGACTCTAGTCCCTTGACTATGGGGAATCCGGAGTCCGCGCGAGGGATGACGGTGGCCGCTCCGCAATCGACCAAGTCTTTAACCTTCTGATCCGGATTGGGGATGGCTTGTCGGCGAAGGATAAAGTACTTGGCCCAGAGATCCACAAAGGGCCATATGCCGAGATACGCCTCCGCGTAGGTGGTGAACACCGAGAGCATCATGATGGCATTGGCGGGAAGATGGTGAGGTTGGACGGCGTACGTGTCGAGGAAGTCGCGGAAGAAGGGGCTAGCCGGAAGCCCAAACCCGCGCTCAAAGTGCGATAGGAATACCACAAATTCCCCGGGTTGGGGTTCCGGCGCAACTTCCTCTCCCGGTAGACGGCTCTCGACTTCCGGAGGAATCCGGTGAGTCCGATACAGCCAGTCAAGATCCGACTGCTTCGTCTCGGACCCATCCCAACATCCCCGAGCACGTTCTTCACCCATGTCGGAGAAGTAGGCAGGGGTATCCGGGCTACTCTACAGACGCAGCGGCGGTTAGTCGGAGTTAGTCTATCGGAAACGAGGATGTCGGAGCATAAACTGCTAAAAACTACCGGATTCATGGGAAGCAAGATCTACCGTGGGTCAAATAATCAAGACTAAAGGGAGGAAAATGGATCGCGCTAAACTCAAACGAGGCACGAGTAAAGGTAACCAATCTACATCCTAGCGCTACGGTGGTTCTTCACCGTGCACCTCGTACGCGCCGCCCGAATGTGGTCACCGGCGTCTGCGCAACCGTGCTGGTGCTGAGGCGCGGCCGGAGCCGGGCAGCTATCCTACCGAAGAAATGCATCGGGGTGGGGAGGAAAAACTCACCGGTGAACGAGGAGATCGGCGACGCACGAAAGGGATGGCGAGATGTGAACTCCGGCAAACGGCGAGCGCGATGTCGTACGGGCGACGAGCGCGGCGGCGGCGAGGAGCTCGGGACGGCGAAGGAGAAGAAGAAGAGCGAAGAAGAAGTGAAGGAGACCGTTCCGGTCCCCTATTTATGGGGGGGATTCCGGAGCGGTTTCCCATTTTCCCCGCCCACGATCTCCACGATTGTGGGTGGCATCTGTTTTGTGCCGCGAGCCACGTGGCGCTATCCGGAGCGCTCGATCCGGCCACACCGGGGACCACACAGCCCCAACGGTTCGATTCCGGATCGAATGTGGCTCCCCGGCGCGGGAACCCAAGCGACACCGTGCGTGCGCAGAAGCACTCGAGTGCGCCTCTGCGCAGACGGGACGTCGGGTGTGTCCAGGCTCGCTGTCTCGAATTCATCGGGAGATCAACGATCAAGATGTGCGGAGATGACACTACCCGGTCGCAGGCTTCGCCTCCCGGTTAAGACCATCTCGGTGAGAAGATCTCGGAAGGAATGGATCTCGGCATGGAATAAAAGGATGGTGTCAAATGTTCTCGGAAGAGGGTTTGTTATTAAAGCTGATCCCGCACGTCATCCGGGGTCGCTGTGCCGCACCAGCTTCGGGGACTAGTGTGAGGGGGCTGCCCCCCGGGTAGGGGCAGATCCCGGTATATTATAATAAATACCAACAGTGCTTGACCTTTGGCGACACCAAGGGATACCTCCTGAGGTGCTGAAAGGGCCGATTGACCCCTGAGCGCTAGTGGAGGACAAAGTGCCTCCTGGCAGCCGCAGGGGTGACCTCTAACAGCTATAAATAGGCACCCTCGACCCTCACAATCATAGCACAACCATGAGCGGGTGGTTCCTCTAAGAACTAGCTTCTCGAAGATGTCTTTGCTGATAGGCTAAGACATCTTCGGGAGGCTAGGCCTTAAGTTACTCACCCTGAGAGGAGTTCGGACATCTCCGGAAAGGATCCCGGATCTAGGACTCCGGGGAGACTCTCGGGTGGAGAGGTACTCGGCTTTACCGGATACGTAGTCCGGGTAAGTGCTAACCGGGAGGCATATGTCGATCTTGATCTTATGCAGAAGCTCATAGTGGCAAGCGAGGAGGTAGCCGGCGAGAGGGCTCCCGGTAGACCATCAACGGTCTAAAAGCAGGCTTTCCCGTCTATCGCGGGGGGAAGTACCGTTCCGCCTGACACGGAAGCATGGTCACCTCCCGCCTGACACGGAAGCATGGTCACCTCCCGTCTGACACGGGAGCGCGTCAGCCGGTACGAGCAGGGTACGACAAGACCTGGCATGCCTAGTCCGGCAATCCGGAAAAGGCTATCCGGGATGGGCAGAGACATGTCTTGTCTCTGACGAGGGGACAATGATGATGCAGGACGGCGCCTGCCATCCTTAACGAGATGATGACGAAGGGGCTACACCGGATAGTCCGGCGACTAGGTCGCACTAGCCGGTGACGACATCCCGGTTAGGCCTGTCCGGTGGGGCCAAGCCGAATTAGGGTTTCCGGCCCTCCTGGTCGGACCTCTATAAAAGGCGCCATAACTGCTCCTGAGAGATAGAGGGCAACTCCAGAGCCAAAGCTATAGTGGCATTTACTCTTAGAGCAGTTACTTCTTCCTACCTTGAGTTCATCTAGTTCTTGGTACTTCTACCTTTGGCAGATCTTGTAGTGAGTTGTAGTCCTTATACCATCGATATATAGAGAGAAAAGGCAGGAGTAGGGGTGTTACCTCCTCACGAGGGCCCTGAACCTGGGTATATCGTGTGTGTGCTTCGTGCATTTGTTGGTGTTTGTTAGATCTTCCCCCTGATATTTAGTTCTTATTTCCTGTTCTTGGGAGATCTCGGTTCTACCGGGATCCTCCCCGTGTGAGCTCTTCAGCTCGCTATCCCTCCCCGGATCCACCAACGTCCATCGGCCCCACAAATTAGCCATCCTATGGCATCTGCCGTGACACCACCACGACATATTTTGACTCGTTCGAGTCGTTGTTGTAATTATATCTTCTGTTGTATTTGTGGATGTATCGGAACTGTTGTACTGCTATCACAATTCCACCCACATAATGCGCATGTTTCGGCATGCACATTATGTCTGGTGGGCGACCAAAAATCGTTATTATGCGGATTTCGGCGGGAACGCTTAAATCTACATAGTGCCGATTTTCGGGCGTCACAAAGTGGTATCAGAGCTTTGGTTTCGATCTCCTTGTTGTTTCGATACGAATGGTTATCGAAGCAGCGGGTCCGCAAAAGCCTGTAGGATAACCTCGCTAACGTTCGATGTTTGTAGAGTGTCTAAACTATTTGACTAAAATTATTTTGAAAAGATCTCAATAGGTTTCTTTTTACTCCTTACCTCTATTCTACTTCTCCTCTTACCTTATTTGATTTGGAGTCTCTTCTCTTATCCAACTTTCAAAGTTTTCGGATCCTACGTGTGGGTGGACGATTTCTTACCTTTTATCCTATTAGGTTCGATCTTTCGGACTCGTCTTCGTCGTGGGCAACAATCACTTGTTAGTGGTGTCGAGGAGTTCATCACGAAACCGGAAGACTCGATAGTTACCCCTCTCTTCTTGTGGTCTCGGCGTGGATCGCGGGACGCGATCCCTTGTTAGTGGTGTCGATTGTAACGCCCCGGGATTTATCCCCTTTTAATTTGGTGAGTTTTATTTTTGCATCGACATGGCATCGCATTGCATTGCATTAAATTAATTTGTTGCATTTAAATTAAATTTTCATAATTAGATTCAAACACATTTCAAATTAACTAAAATTGTGTTATTTTCAAAATCTTTTGCAAATGTTAAAAACTAGTTTATTAAATTGTCTATTTAAAACTAAAAATATTTTGTATAAGATTCGTGTTCAAATTCATTTTCGATTTTGTTCTAAAAAAATAAACTGAAAAAGATAAATGGTGACAAATAAAAGCCCAATCCCATCTAACCAAACCCTAGGGTTCCCCTGGAAAAAATCTTTCCCACCCCCTGCCTTTTTGCAGCCACCCTCCTCCTTTTTCCTGTTTTTGCAAAAGATTCCTTCCACCCCCTTCTTTTCTTTTTTTCCCCTTCCTTTTTTTTTCTTTTCTTTTCTTCCTTTTCTTTCTTCTTTTCTTTCCTTTCCTTTTCCCTTCTATTCTTTTTCTTTCTTTCTTCTTCTCCGCACGGGAGGAACTGCCCGAGCCCCATCTCCTCCCGAGCTCCTGTGCTCCCCAGCGCCCCGTGCCCGCCGGCCCCTCACGCCCGCGCTTCCACGGCCCCGAGCCGCTCCGAGCCGCCGCCGCAGCGCGCCGCTGCCGCCGCCCCGCGCCAGCGCGCGCGGCCGCCCACCGTTGCCCGCCGCCGCGCCTCGCGCGCCCGCGCCGCCGCCGGCCGGCCGCGCCACCTCTCTCGCGCTCAACCAAGTATGAGGAAGCAATTCGGGAATACTCACACATTGAACAATTTTAGTTACCAGTTATTGTGAAAGTAATTAACAACGATTAGGTGTAAGTTGTCTATGATCTTATTAGCCAGCATCATCACCAAGTCGTCCATAACCGTGGACACGGCTCATCGATAAGATTAAACCCTGCAGGGGTGCACTACTGGACCCGTACTCGTTCGATCAACCCCAAAAATGCAAACCAGAAGGTAGGGCATCTCAACACAACAAATCTCTTCTCTACAACCCATCCAGGGAACCGCATGATTGTGTGCACGGCTAATCAGGTCCAGTGCCCGCGGGATCGACCTTCATAGCACTCTAAGAACGTGCCACCCTATATGAGAATCGACTACTCCATCATCATGAGATCGTTAGGTAACCATATGCATGCATCAAATGGAAAGCCCGAACTACTTGCGGCGCCCTGGATAAGAAGCGGATTAGATCGAAGCCGCGGGGGGCTCCATAGGGCCTCCCACAAGCGGTTAGTGCGCTCAAAATTGGATCCGAGGACAAGAACTGAGTTCCTAGGTCGACACTTAGCAACCCCAAAAATGCAAACCAGAAGGTAGGGCATCTCAACACGGCAAATCTCTTCTCTACAACCCATCCAGGGAACCGCATGATTGTGTGCACGGCTAATCAGGTCCAGTGCCCGCGGGATCGACCTTTATAGTACTCTAAGAACGTGCCACCCAATATGAGAATCGACTACTCCATCATCATGAGACCATTAGGTAACCATATGCATGCATCAAATGGAAAGCCCGAACTACTTGCGGCGCCCTGGATAAGAAGCGGATTAGATCGAAGCCGCGGGGGGGCTCCATAGGGCCTCCCACAAGCGGTTAGTGCGCTCAAAATTGGATCCGAGGACAAGAACTGAGTTCCTAGGTCGACACTTAGCATAACAAAGCACCTCGCAAGGCCTTCCACCGGTGCCTTATCTTTTATTTATAATTCCCAACTGAAGATAACATTTTATTAAAGTAGACAAACTATCATGCTAAGTATAAATGACATAGGAGAAACAGACTCGCAGAACCAACCTTAAGCATGCACTACGACTCGCAAGGCTAACAGATAAACATACAACAGGTGATAGGATGTGGGGATAAAGCTGTATGGGCTGCAGGATAAACATATGATGGGATCGCAATTCAAGAATCGATAACTAGGATAGCATAGATCAAAAGGTAAGAATGAAAGACAATGTATAGGTAAACAAGCAAACTTTGCTTGCCTGGAATCCCGCATGGAAGCACATATTGTCGTTGCTCACATATCTCAACATCGTATCCGCGAAGAAGCAACAAACACTGGAAAGCGTAAAAAATGCATTTTACAACTACGGCAAAAGATCCAGCATGATCATATGAGAATGATGCATGACATGGCAAGATGCAAAACAAATGCATTAAATCCAAATTAAGCGGGAAAGTAACCCCCGACAACTAATATTTACGTGCAAGTTATTTATTTAACAGCAATATTAAATGTTGTTTAACATAGTAACACATGGCATGGTGATCTAATTAAATTAAATGAAATAGGGCATTATATATTTATTACCCCACACATTCCATATTTAATTATTTAGTTGCAATTAACAAATTACACTAAGCAATTAAAATAACAGATGCAAAATGGCATACAAATGGCATATTAAAATTTATTGCATTTTTCTGATATTAAAACATATAAAGATTATTTTATTTTGAGTTATAGAATTAAATTTATTGCATTTTTAGTTGTAGGGGTGTTTCTGTAATAAGGCAGGGGCCTATCCGTGATGGGAGAATTATCTGGGAGGGCTTAGGTGTGAAACACTAAGAGCAGGGGGGTCGGGGTAAATTCCAGGCGCTCTGTCTCTAGTAGTCTATGACAGGTGGGACCCCATGTCAGAGCGTGAAAAAAAAGGGATCTTCTCTCATCCGTGCGCCCGAGGGGATTTGATGCCGCGATCTCACGCACGGGAGGGCGATGCGCTGCGCTAGCCGCTGGAGCTGCTGTGTGTTTGTGATAGAAGAAGGCACAGATTTTCTTTAAGGTGTAAAAACATGCAAAGCTTCTTCTGACGAAACTGAAACTTGTCGGAGACGGAGATCACAACAGAACAGATGAACGCCGGTGACCTCCCCTGGGCGGCGCTGCGGGCGGGCGTGCGCGGTCGGGCGTGCGGGTTGTGTGTAGTGCAGTGGACGAGAAATCCGAGCCGAGGAAGGAGAAGGGGACCCAACAGTTCGAGCTTGAGCTCGGTCTGCCGTTCATGGCGGAGACCGAGAGGGTCGAGCACGGAATCGAGGAACCCGGCGGCAAATAGAGTGGGGGAGAGAGGGAAACAGACCGGTGGCTCACCGGGAGGGGCTTGGAGTAGTAGTTCAGAGTCGAGGAGGACCGATGGGGCTGAATTTCGGCGGCGTGGCTCGCCGGCTGTGGCAGAGGCGGAGACGAGCTCGTCGCGCTGGGTCTTCTCGGGCTCGATTACTGCGGTGGCGAGGAAGGTGACGACGCGGCGCTGCTGCTGGGAGTCCTTGTGGCCCTTCGACGGTGGCGGGGTGGCGGCGCATCGTGGATGTGGCCTGAGTTGCTTCGGTGGTGAAGGAGAGAGAGAAGAGGATGGGGAAGATGGTGGCGGCGCGATGCGATGGGAGGAAGGAGGGAGGAGAGGTGCGGCTAGGGTTTGGAGAAGGGAGGGGTCGGCTAAAAGAGGGGAGGGAGATTTGTTGGAGTGGGCACATGGTGGGGGCAGCCATGGGGCTTTCTGCTCTGCTGCTTTCGGTACGAAGGAAAGAGACATGAGGCAAAGGTGGGCTGGGCTAGAAGGAGAGGGAAGATGGGCCAGCAATGGGGGACTCGGCCCAGGTAAGGTTTCTCACTGGATTTTTATTTCTTTTGTTTAATTCTTTTTTTTGTTTTTGTATTTTAAAACAAATAGAAAAAGAGTTTGAATAAAGAAACTTTATAAAATAGTTTTAGTTTCAAATAGGAAATTTAATAAACTAGTTTTTACTATATTTGCAAAAGATTTGAAATAACACATTTTAATTAATTTGAAAAGAATTTGAATTTAATTATGGGAATTGTATTTAAATGCAACAAATTAAATTAATGAGATGCAATGCGATGCCATGTTGATGCAAAAAAGAAAACACACAAAATTAAAAGGGGGTAAATTCTGGGGCGTTACAGCCACCCAGCGCGAGGCCCTCGAGGCGCGCACAGGAGACCTGGCCCAGGCGATCTCGAAGTACGACGAGAACTTAGCCGCCCAGAAGCTTGCTTACGAGCGCTTCGAGCGGCGGTTCGCCGAGAAGAAGGAGGCGGAGGATGCCCTGGCGGAGCGCGAGAAGCAGTTCCGGCTGACCAAGTCTCAGGAGTACCGAGACATGGTTCAGAAGTAGGAGGACCGCTTCAAGGCCAGGCGTCCCACAGATGCTCAGCGGATCGCTGAGCTCGATAAGGCCAACTCCAAGCTGGAGGCCGGCCTCAAGCACGCCAAGGATGGTCGTCGCCGAGCGGAGGAGGCCCGAACCGAGGCAGCTCATAACCTCAACTCCTTGGCCAAGGACGTGGAGGAGCAGGTGGCTCCCGCGATGGAGCGGGCGGCGGAGGCGACGGACTCTGCCCAGGCGACCCACGTGCTTACGAAGCAGCGCGAGCGCATGTCGCTCGGGGCAATGAGCTCGCTGCGCAGCTAGGCGCGGACGCACCGCACACCCAGGTCCGAGGCCGTGGCGATGTTGCCATGTACCTGGTCTATTTTGACCAGCTCTTCACGGCCCTCGAGGGCCCTGTCTCCGAGCTTTGCGAGCTGATCGAGGATGAGAGCCGGCAACTCCTGGGGTTGGTCGTCGATCGTATCTTCACCAACCTCAGGATCCTCACACCAGGCTTCGACCTCTCCACAGTGACAGAGGCCGCCCAAGGCGAGTATGCGCACAGGGTCTTCAATTCCCTCCGCGAGCAAGTTGACGCTTTCTGCAACCGCTTCAGGCGTGCGGAGGCTATGGCGGAGGACAGTGAGGAGGAGGCCGCCTCTGCCGAGACCGAGGAGGGCGCCGTGGAGGAGGTTCAAAACGATGACACCTCCGCCTGAGCCACACATTATCGCACCTGCGTGCGCTTGTATCTGAAACAATCTTATGTTTAGATATTTGTGATCTTTTGGCATGTAATATACTCTTAATTGCCATTTGCTTTTAGCTTGCTTGCCCCTCGAGAGGTCTCTTTGGACTCATCTTCATGTCTATTTGTTCTCTGCGTCGGTAGGACCCATCTCTTCGTGCCATGACTCTGCCTCTTCGGTATGCAGGAGCAATGACTCCGCAAGACCGGGGGGAGTTTAGGCCTAGGAGAGGTAAGAGCCCTGAGTCGCGATGCTCAAGTGCTCCCCTTAGACGTACGATTAGTCCATGAAGTGTAAGGTTAAGCGAAGTCGCTTGAGGGGCAAACGCGCGCTTAGAGGAGAAAACACTCTCAAGGCGTGGGTGCGAGACTTAGCTTCTCGAGGTTTTTGCCCTGTAGAGGCTTTTTGCCTGGCGAGGAGGTCCTCTTGAGGGATCGTTCCCGGATGCCTCCTCAGGCTTGTGGGGGCTTTTCTTCCCTGTAGATGTTAGAGGGGCGAACCCAAACGCTGGAACACGGTACAGGGGACTAGTGCGCGCTTATAGGTCCCCTCAGGCGTTCGCGAGGAGAGAAAGTACCAAGGTCCTCTGTAGAGATGGCGTGTTTGTGGGATCTTGCCCTCCAGCCAGAGCTCAGATCCTTGGGTTTTGCAGTGCTGCTGGTGTGTCATTTGAGGCACTGGCACCGTACTCAGCCCCCGCTCGTGAGGTTCGCATGTGGAGAGATATAAGCGCACATTTCAACAAAGTAATGCGTAAATAAAACTCACCACCATATATTACATAGCGGCGCCGTGGCGCTAAGTTCACTTGGGAACGAAATTGTCTCATTATGCTTGGGGTTGCAAAGTTAATGTTTTGACCATGTCGAGGCATGGGGACCACCCATTAGTGGCAGAGACTCTCAACGGCCTAAGGTGGCTCGTTACATGGAGAGCTCGGAGGGTTGACCCTCGAGGGAAGGCTTTGGGGCTTGGAGGTTTAAGCCGTGAGCTTTTAACCTCTAGAGACAAAAAGTGCTGGGAGGTTGAGCCGTAAGTTGCCTCTTCCGCCAGATGTCTTGACGTGACAATGATCACGGGCGTGACGATGATCACGTTCTGCGTTTGTTCCTTCTGAAGACAAAAAATTCTGTGAGGTTTAAGTCGTGAGGTTTTAACCTCTGGAGACAGAAAATGCTTGGAGGTTGAGCCGTAAGCTGCCTCTTCCGCTAGATGTCTGACGTGACAATGATCACGGGCTTGACGATGATCACGTGTAGAACTTGCGTAGGTGCATTATGTTCCATGGATTCTTGACGAGGATGCCGTCTTGAGTTTCGAGGCGAGCCGCGCCAGGCCTGGCGATGTGGGTGACCCTGTAGGGGCCTTTCCACATCGGGGACAGCTTGTGGAGGCCTTCCCTGGAGAGGATTCGCCTGAGGACGAGATCTCCTGCCTCCAGGGTATGCTAGCGCACGTTGCGGTTGTGGTAGCGTCTCAGGTCCTGCTGGTATTTGGCCGCCCGGAGGGCGGCGCGGCGTCGTAGTCCTTCAAGGAGCAGCAGGTCGTCGTTGTGTAGGTCCTCTTGCTGGTCCTTGTTAAAGGCAAGGACCCGCGGGGATCCATGCTTTATCTTTGTGGGGAGGACTGCTTCGGCTCCTTAGACGAGGACGAACGGTGTTTCCCCCGTAGGCTTGGGTGGCGTTGTGCGGATGGACCAGAGCACCGAAGGGAGCTCGTTGATCCGGCCCTTGCCGTGGCCTTTGAGGATGTCGAAGGTCCTGGTCTTTCGGCCCTTGAGGACTTCTGCGTTTGCTTGCTCAGCATGTCCGTTGCTCTGCGGATGCGCGACTGAGGCGAAGCATAGCTTGATGCCCATTCTTCCGCAGTAAGCTCTGAAGATGCCACTTGTGAATTGCGAGCCATTGTCGGTGATGATGCGGTTAGGCACTCCGAAGCGGCAGGCCAGGCCTCTGATGAACTTCACCGCCGCGCCTGCTGTGATTGTTCGCGTTGCCTCCACTTCAGGCCACTTAGTGAACTTTTCGATGGCCATGAAGAGGTAGCGATATCCGCCTTGCGCTGTTGGGAAATGTCCCAGGATGTCCAGCCCCCAGACCGCGAACGGCCAGGAGAGCAGAATGGTCTGTAGCCCCAGCGCACGTTGGTGGATTTGCTTGGCGTGGAATTGGCAGGCTTCACATGCTTGGATGATGTCCACTGCATCCTGAAGTGCTTGAGGCCAGTAGAAGCCGCTCCTGAAGATTTTGCCTGCGAGGGTGCGGGCGCACGAATGGTGGCCGCATTTACCGCTGTGGATGTCCTTGATCAGCAATTTGCCTTCTTCAGGAGGAACACATTTGAGCGCGGTGCCGTTTGGGCGCTTGCGGTAGAGATTTCCTTCGAGGATTTGGTAAGATTTTGCTTGGTGGGCGATTCGCTCCGCTTCAACATCTTCCTCGGGAAGGATCCCTTTGTTGAGGTAGTCTTTGATCTCGTCGATCCATCCTGCTTCTGGATGCACCGCTGGAGCAACAGACGCTCCCCTGTAGGGGGCCACAATCTGGAGCCCCGTTTGCGGGTGGTGGCGGGAGCGCTTCGTCTGTGCTTGCGGGCATGCCCTCTTGAGGCTGCTTTATGGACGCCTTAACGAGCCTTTCTTCAAAGACGCCTTGTCGGGGGGCTGCCCCCCGGGTAGGGCAGATCCCGGTACAGATCAGCAGTATGGCTACAGGAATTGACCTTGGAGGGTGAGCAAGGGTTGTCCTGTGGTGCGCCGAAGGGGCAACTTGGCCTTCCGGGAGTGGTTGGGCCCAACGTGCCTCCTGGAGGACGCAAGGGTCATCACTGGAAGCTATAAATAGACCTCCAGACCTTCAGGACAGCATAAGCACCAGCGGATGGTTCCTCTAAGAACTAGCTTCTCGAAGGCCTAAGACATCTTTGGTGATAGCCTAAGACATCTTCTTGAGGCTAGGCCTAGAGATACTCCTCCCAAGTCGGTATCCGGATCAGGGGTGGAACTCGGGCACAACCGGAAAGGCTCTTGGACTTCTCGGTATGTCGGAGTCCTCCGGAAAGATCCCGGGTAGAGGAGAACCCGGATGGTCCAGATGGGCGTCCCGAGTAGATACTAACCGACTTACCTATCTCGGTCCTGGCAAGTTATCTTTGTTGTGCAGGAAGGACGTGTAGAACTGAACAAGGAGGAGACCGACATGGGGGCATGTCGGTCGGAAGTCAGAAATCTGGTGCAGGCTTTCCGCCTGACGCGGGGGGAAGTCCCATTCCTCCTGGCACGGAAGTATGGTCACCTCCCGCCTGACACGGGAGCGTGTCAGCAGGTACGATGACGCTACGACAAGATCGGGCATGCATAGCCCGGCAATCCGGAAAAGGCTATCAAGCATGGGCGAAGACATGTCTTGTCTCTGACAGGGGGACAATGATGATCCAGGACGGCGCCTGCAGTCCTTGCCGGAATGATGACGGCATGGCTATACCGGGTAGCACGGCGGCTAGGTCGCACAAGCCGGTGTCGACATAACCGTTAGCCCTGTCTGGTGGGACCATGCCGGATTAGGGTTCCCGGCTCTCCCGGCCGAAACCCTATAAAAGGCGCCATAACTCCTCCTGTGGAGGCACGACCAACTTGAGAGCCAAAACTAGTCTCCTTTACTTTCAGGGCATTTACTTCCTCCCCTTCTCTAGTTCATCTAGTTCATCACCAAAAGAGCTCAAGGAGCGTGTTGTAGATCTTGAGTTACACATATATTGAGAGGAAAGGCAGGAGTAGGGGTCTTACCTCCTCACGAGGGCCCCGAACCTGGGTACATCGTGTGTGTGACTTTGCCTTCGTGCATTTGTTTGGATTTGATAGATCTTTGAGAGTGTTCTTCGGTGATCTTGCGCATTCCGGCATCTCCTACCGTGTGAGCTCTTTAGCTCACTAGCCCTCCCCGGATCCACCAGCGTCCATCGGCCCCACACATTAGCCATCCTATGGCATCTGCTGTGATACCACCACGACAGTTGGCGCCCGCCGTGGGGCAGGTAGAGGCGCTGGCTGGTGTACACATCCGGATGGGTTCCACCGTTCGCTCCGGTGTGCAAGTTCTCTCCGGCCTGGTCGTCAGGCTGGGTGAGATGGACTTCGTCAGCGACAACGCCGGTTGCTTCCGGAACAGGCCCTTCCCGAAGAACGGATGCCTCATCGACTTCGGCGTCTTCACCACCTACGTCGCCACCGAGATCGTCTGAAGCTATCCGAACATTGTCCTGGAGGCAGAGGATCCCCCCATGATCTGCGCCGCCTGGGATCGACGTATCAATCGCCCCGCGGGATGCGTCATAGTCATGATGGTGGGAGTGACCGAGGAGGTGTTCGAGGATGCCCCCGACGGCGATACCGGCAGCGGCCGAACTCGGTTGGCAAAACCTCCTCATGAGCGAGGTGCTGCCCGTGATGGCGATCCCCAGCCGTCCCAACCTCGTCGCCGGCCGGATCCCCTCTCGGGTCTGGTCGCCAAGTTGGCTGTCCCTTTGACAGCTGACGCTGATGCTCAATTCACTTCGGCTGATTTGGATGAGCAGCGCAGGTTGCTACTCGTGGAGGCCCAAGAGATCGCCGAGATCCGGCATGAGCTTAGTGCTAGTCTCCGTGAGTACAACGCGGCTCACGGGTTCCCTAGGATAGATTCCCGGTACAGGCGCATCGCCGATCTGCGCAAAAAAGGCAGGATGGTGAATGATGAGTTGGCTGGTGGCGCAACAGCTAGCCATAGCAGGTCGGGTAGTTTGATATCGGCAAAGAAACCGGTGTACAGCTCGCCTGCCAAAACTCTTAGGGCTGCCGAGGCAGCTATGGCCGAATTAGTTGGGCTATCCGGGGAAGCTCTGCGGAAGCAGCAGGAGCGGGTCAACGAGTTAGTCATAGAAGCTAACCGGCAGAATAAGGCTTTTAAGAAAAAGAACCCGGGTGCTGGCTCCCATGTGTACTCTGTTAGGGCCGAGAGCAACAAATCGGGCGGAGAGGCTTCATCTCCGCATTCGAGCAGGAGCAAGAGCAAAAGCCGAAGCCGGAGCCGAGGTTCCTGGAGAAACAAGCAATTGCAGACCTACGACCCGGCCTTTGCCAGAATCCAGCAAACCGGACAGAACAATCCCGGTCAAGCTCAGGGTAGCCAAGGTGGTGGTAACCGGGGTACAGGAAACAATGTCCCGGCTGGCCGTGGTAATCCACCTCGGAATCCACCACCAAGTCAGGGAAACCGGCAAAGAGATGCCTCCGACGTCCCACAACAAGCTGTAGTTCCTGTGGTTAACAGGCATGTCGATGGCAACTCGAGGTTGCAGCAACTCGGATACCAGCCTAACGAGAATCCTCTGGAGTCTCGGATAGGAACTCGTCAGCTAGATCCAGCTGATGCCAGGTTCAGGCTTGACCGGATTCAACAATCTGAGTTGGTAGAAGAGCAAGGCCCTCTGGGACCTGCTTGCTTCGGACCTCGGATCATGCGGGAGCCAGCCGTGCAAAATTTTCAGCTCAACCGAGGGGCCAAGACCCTTGACGGCAGCTCAAAGCCGGAGGATTGGTTGACCGACTATGTAACCGCAGTAAGCATAGCCGGTGGAAACAGGCGCTGGGCGGTGCGTTATGTGCCGCAGATGTTGGAAGGACCTGCCAGGATCTGGCTGAATAACTTAAGGACTGACAACATAGACTGTTGGTTAGATTTCGAGGAGGCCTTCATCAGCAACTTCACCAGCACATACAAGAGGCCCAACCGACCTCAGCAGCTTGCCATCTGCAGGCAGAGGGGCAATGAAACTGACCGAGAGTACCTTACTCGATGGAGCAACATTCGCAATTCTTGCGAAGGGCTTGTCGAGGCACAGGCCATATTGTGGTTTGCGCAAGGATGCCGACATGGCTCCATGCTTTGGCAAAAGCTGCAAAGAAAGATGCCGACAACCTTGGCAGAAACCATGCGCATTGCCGACACCTACACGCTTGGAGACCCCATGCAACCCCTAGTGGATGTCGGAGACTCCAACAGGAGGAATGCGGGGAATCAGCGCTCAGGGACGAGTAGGAGCCATGACTGCCAGGATTTCGGTCAAAAGAGGAACTAGCCCGAGTTCCACTATGCCTCGCAGCATGTCGCAGCAGTAGGCCGAGATCAGGGGGATGCCGGAAACAATCAGTGGCAGAAAGTGACTGGCCCAGCTTGGGGTCAAAGCCAAGAGGTGCAGAAAACTTGGGTGGACCAGAAGAAGCCACTGACGTATGAGGAGATGCTGAACAAGCCATGCTGCTACCACACGTTGGAATCCAACAAGCCTGCAAATCACTCTACTCGGCAATGCAGCTGGTACCAACGCACGCTGCTGGAAGGCAGCGCTGGGGCTACTCGGCCGAATGCACCGGCATCACGGCCCAACATTCCGAGACCTCCACCACCGCTATCCGGTGCCAATGCAATCCGAGTTAATCAACCCACCCAGGGAACTCCTTCCACCCGACCAGTAAATATGGTGAATGTCAGAAATGACAATGGTGCTGGTCCGAGTAACCGATCCGCGCACGAGCAAGGCAACTACCGGGAGGCACATCAGAGCTATGTGGTCTTCGTGACCGAGCCTACTGACCGGAAGAGTGTGCGACAGCGTGCTCTAGAGGTAAATGCTGTGATCCCGGCGGTGCCCAAGTTCCTGCACTGGTCCGAGATGGAGATCACCTGGAGCCGGAAGGATCATCCCCGGGTTATGCCCAAGCCTGGTGGTTATGCTTTGGTGGTAGACCTAGCGTACCTGCACTTAAAATAAGGCAGATACCTGTGTATAGTGCAAATCCCTGGATCGATTCATTTGCACACACAGTTTACGAT
Organism: Poa annua; assembly: GCA_026929855.1. Taxonomy (NCBI): domain Eukaryota; kingdom Viridiplantae; phylum Streptophyta; class Magnoliopsida; order Poales; family Poaceae; genus Poa; species Poa annua. Next base: position 17,981,660 of record CM049427.1, read on the forward strand.
GTAATATCACAACAAAGCGTCAATTTTATTACATCGATGATCCAGAATTACAAAATATTCATTACAAGTTGCATAGCATGAATCTAGCTTTGAAATAGTACACAGCGGAAATACAATAGCAGTGAGTCTCTATCACTTTCATGCTGCCACAGGCGAAAACAAGTTGGTTGTAGACTCGAAACCTATATACGAAACCTCACTCGTCATCTGAACAATCTGCAATAAAAAAAATATTGCAACAACGTGGGTCAGATTCCATTAAAAATGGAGTCTGGCAAGTGACACTATGGTGGACACTTAATGGAATAACTCTAAAGCCTATATGCATATTTGGCTGGTGGAGTTCAAGGCTAATTTGCATAAAGCCAATTTTTCCTATCTTTTTGGAAAACACTTTCTTCAAATCAAGACAAGTATGGCATGAAAACCATATATCTCATCTTCCCTTGTTCACCCATCAAGTTTTATTTCTTAAGTTGGAATGGTGGAATCCTCCGTTGACGTCCGTGATCAGCTGCTCAAATTGTCCGTACCGGGGACACGGCTAAGTACTTAGTTTTACACTCTGCAGAGGTTGTGCACTTTCACCTTTAGACTCAATTTGTCCGAGAAATCCTATACACGCGGAGTGTATTAAGGAAAGGAGAGAATTGAGACAAGAACTTTCAGAAGAAGAATGCAACCATACTAGCAAGACCCGTTCCACCTATCATCCCCCTATATCTGCTTGTCAAGCTGACAGGTTGCACCCTCACAACTTAATTATTCTAGACAGAGCCCATTGTCAAAAGGTTGCACGGGAAGCAATCGTCACACGGAGTTCTTCAGATTCCTCTGTTCCCTGGGTGGCCATCCACAAGTGCACTCTCAGGTTGACAACCCCCATGCTCATGGCCCCAAGTATAGTAGAAACTACCTTAGGCAAAGACAACCACAAGCACAGTCCTGAGTAGCCACTCAACATAAACCATTCAACCAATCCACCCAGGTGTTTCATTAACTTAGTGGATGTGTACTCCCAGGTTGACAACCACCATGCTCACGGCCCTAAGTAGAATAGAAATTCATCCTAGGCGACGACAACCATGAGCACAACCCTGAGTAGCCACTTAATAATTTGTAAAACTTTTCATCAATTGCATAGCATCAATATTTCTGCTAAGTATGATATAGGAAGCTAGACACAGGAGTAAGGGAATTCTACACAGGTTTAGCATAGCAATACTATCCTACACATGCATATAAAAACACACTAAGTAATGCATATAGAAAATAATAGGAAGTTTATGAGGTGTGCCACTTGCCTTTGAATATTGTCGTTGTTCACAACTCTTTCAACGATACTCGGGACTCTCCGTTCGATCTAACAGTAGAGACAAACAACAATACAACAATCAACAGCAAGCACAACTCCACAATACACACAAAACACATACTAGATGAATAACTAAGTTTCATAAAACTTTCTAAGGGATTATGTTTATGCATGATGTGCAAACTACTTAGAGGAAAATACTAGCTCTATTCTTCGAGGTGATCAACAATTTTTATCAACTCTTTGTAAATTGGATATTCACTAAAGTGAGAGAGACAGACACCCGGCCAACCACTTAAATTGTGGAACAAGTCTCATGTACGTGGACATGTAAGGTTAGTCTCCAGGCCGCTTCATCTCACCATGCCGCTAGGATCCAATAACTTCAAGATGATAACATCATGATCAAAATTTGTTTAAGTTAAATGAGGAGGATAAGATTAGAAAGGAAGGGAAGAGATAGAAAGAGAGAGATGAAGTTGTCCTCCAGGCTTCATCTCCAGACTTGGTGGTTCTTGTATCTTCGAGGCTGGTCTTGGATTTACTTCGTCATCATGAAGTCTAGCAGAAGAAGGAGGGAGAAAGACTTAGAGATTATTTCTGGTTGGTCTTCCAGCTCCATGTTTAATTTTACTAAGTGTCTCAGTGTAGCACTTCACAAAAATGCAAGGTTGAAAATATTTCTAACTTAGAGAAAACTAATGAAGAGGGGTTTTCCTATGAGAATAAAATATGCTATGAATGAAATGAAACTTTTAATCACAATAAACGTCAAATAACTTTTGTGATTTCTTTATAAATATGCATGAATTTATAAATGCAATTTAATTAATTTCTAATTTTGGAAAATATAATAAAAGGAATAATTATAAGATTAAAGTTTTCTATGATTAAATTTTTACAATATAGTTTAATAAATAGTGTTAATAGACAGAGGTATTTTAATTAAATTTATAGCACTTTACTTAAATCAAAAATACTATTTTTATTAATAGTTATGTTGAAAATACTCAAACCATCCAATTTTAAACACATAACTATGAATTCACCCAACAATTAATCAAAAATATTTTATAGCAGTGGCAAGAATTTTACCAATATTCTAAAGTTTCCTAAACAATTTTATTTGAATTTTTTGAATATACAGATTCAAAGTTATGACAAAAATACTAAAATTCACCATTTGAAATTTGAATATTTTAAACTAAGTCAAATTTGAATTTTGGCAGATCCAAAATATTCTACATGTCGAGGGCTTTCTAAATATAAAAATATTTGAATTTGGATAAATGGTTAAAAAGTTATGACAGATCTAAGTGACAGGGGCTTTTCTGCAAAACTGCCATTTTCTCTAATTAAAAGAAATCAAAATCCACGTGGCTGCTGACTGTGCGCTGACTGTGCTGACACTCTGGCGCTGACGTGGATAAGGCAAGGAATCTGGGTCGTCAGATCTGGATCTGGCGGTCCAGATCTGTTCGTACCGCTTCGATTTAAAAGAATCTATCGTGGCCGATGGATGGAGATCTAACGGTGCAGATCGAGCGACCTAAATCGGGCGGCGCTAGGTCACCGGGGACCTCGCCGGAGACGATGCGCGTGGCGGCGACATGCTCGGATAATCGTTCCCTACGGTCTACGACTTACGGGGACCAACGAATCATACCGCAAGGAAGAGGAGACCGAGGCAGAGACGGTGGCGCGACACTGGTCTCCGGTGCGTTCCCTCTCGCCTCCTATTGCTCGCCGGAGATGCGCACGGCGGCGGTCCTCCTCGGGGTGCACGGACTGCTTGCTCTGGAGCAGAAAAATTAGGGAAAAGATGTCAGTGAGGTTCGTGCGGATGTAACAAGGAGAAAGAAAATGCAAGGAGGTCTCGGGGTGGACGGAGTTCACCGGAAACGAAGAAGTTTGCCGTCGGCCGTGGCGAAGCTCTGAGGACGAACTCGAGCAGCCTGGGGGCTCACGGGCTAGGGTTTCTTGGGGAAAAAGGGAGAGGAGAGGTAGTAGATTTATAGGGCAGGGTCGGGGTGCTCATTAAGCCTCTTAATCGCGCGGAATCACGACGAGAAATTCTCGCCCGAAACTGTCGGGCGCGTGATCTTCGGCGCGAGCTTGAAGACGACCTGACGTGTGGGCCCCACACGTCAGTGAGAGGAAGAGGGGATACGGGCTGGGCGTTGGGCCGCTATGCGCCGCTCGTGCGCGATAGAAACTGGGCTTCGGCCCAGTTAGTTTTTCCTTTTGTTTTTATTCCTTTCCTTTTCTGTTTTCTGGATTTTAAATAACTTTTAAAATATGAATCCAAATCAACTCAATTTAGTTTCTATATTTTGGTAAAAACAATATCTATCATTTATAATACTTATGGTTATGTTTTGAACACTTTCAAATTTTTTTTTTTGAAATATTGATTAAATGTGAAATTGACACTTTATGTTTAATTTAAAACTAGGGTTTAATAAATTTTAATTTTGGGCTACATAATTTATATGAAATACCCATATTCAATTATGTTTGGATTTAAGTTATTTAAACTCATTTTCAAATAATAAATTCATTTTAAGTTTTAGTATAATACTAAATAACATTACACATTTATTTGAAATGAAAAGGGGAATATAATGTATTCATTTTTTTGATTCAAAATATTTTGGGCACCATTAAAATTTATATAATGATAATTCATTGTAAACTTCATAACAACTTTGGAAAAGATTTTAGTTTTACTTCATTTCTTATATAGAAAATGTATTCATGAAACTCTTTCTATATTTTGAAGATTAATGAAAATCATTTAAAAAGAAATGTTTATTTGAAAAATTCCTTAATTATATAATCGATGAAGTTTTACATTTATAATTATAGACTTAACTTTCCAAAACTATGTGTTGAAATCAGGTAAGGGAATGAAAACCATTTGGCAGATATACCATTTTAATTAGTCTTGAATTTATGAATAAATATGGCTAAGTGGTTGAAATCAATTACTTATAAAGAACTATTACAATAAAATGGTTTGAAGTTTGTAAAACATTTGTTAAATTAGATATTGGGGTTTTAAGAAATACAATGGATAATAAAATGTTTAAACTGTGACATTTGAAATATTAACTCTTTCAATAAGTTTGGAGTCTTTTATAGTTGGTTTCCTTATGCATTTAATATTTTATTTTAATAAAAAGAAAAGTTTTAAATTTTTGTGATTTTTGAACATCATAAAATGTTGGGATGTTACACGACCTTTGTCGGACAAAGCCTCAATGTTCGTTTCAGCCGGGTTCTGATTGACAATGGCAGTGCCATTAACATCATGTACAAGGATACCAAGCTGAAGCTAGGGTGTCCATGAACACACTGCTCCCAACCGAGACGACTTTCCATGGCATTGTGCCCGGGGTCTCTTGTTCACCTATGGGCAAGATTTGGATCGAAGTACTGTTCGGAACCCGGGAAAACTGCCGGACTGAGAGCTTGGAGTTCAAGGTCGTGGATCTCGAAAGTCCTTACCATGCACTAATAGGCAGGCCGGCACTAGCCAAGTTCATGATATCCACCCACATGGGTTACCTGAAGATGAAGATGCCAGGTCCAAATGGAGTGATCACCATCGCAGGAGACCACAAGCGCTCCATGGACTGTGCATCTGCCGGTTCAAACTTAGCCGAGTCCCTGGTCATAGCTGAGGAGAAGAAGATAATCCAGCAGGTGGTTGCCCTAGCCAAGACCTCGCAACTCGGCATGCCCGGGATGGTGAACCCGGAGCAGAACGCCTCGTTCCAGGCACCAAAGGAGACCAGGAGGTGGGAATTGACCCCAGTAACCCGGAGCGCCAGGTGATTATTGGCAGTAACCTGGACAACAAATAGGAAAGCGAGCTCGTCGACTTCCTCCGTGACAATCCGGATGCCTTTGCGTGGTCGAGTGACGATCTGCAAGGTGTTCCGAGGGAGTTGGCTGAGCACTCCTTGTTTGTCAGGCCTGACGCGAAACCGGTGAAGCAACCGACCAGGCGCCTCTCGGATGAGAGAAGAGCTGCCATCATGGAGCATCTCGCGGTACTTCTCGCCGCCGGATTTGTAATGGAAGTACTACATCCGGATTGGATATCGAATCCAGTCCTGGTTGAGAAGAAGAAAGATGATCCCCTCCTGCTTAAGGTGTGGCGCATGTGCATCGACTTCACCAACCTCAACAAGGCATGCCCGAAAGATCCGTTTCCACTACCCCAGATAGATCAAGTGATCGATTCCACTGCCGGGAGTGAGCTTTTGACTTTTTTAGATGCTTATTCTGGTTTCCACCAGATACCCTTGAATCCGGATGATCAATTGAAAACTGCCTTTATTACCCCGTATGGGGCTTATTGCTATCGTGCCATGACTTTTGGTTTGAGAAATGCTGGTGCTACATACCAGAGATGCATGCAAAAATGTTTACATGACCAGATAGGCCGAAATGCCGAGGTCTATTTCGATGACATAGTCATAAAAACAAAAGAAAATCGTCTTTGTTCGATGATCAGAGGGAAACATTTAAAAACATGAGAAAATTTTGGATGAGGTTTAATCCGGATAAATGTACATTCGGTGTTCCGGTAGGCAAGCTGCTCGGTTTTCTCATATCAAGCCGGGGGATTGAGGTCAATCCGGGTAAGATACGAGCAATCGAGAGCATGAAACTGCCAGCACGTCTCAAAGATGTGCAAACGTTCACAGGCTGCCTGGCATCCTTGAGTCGATTTGTGAGCCGGCTAGGGGAGAAAGCCTTGCCCTTATATCAATTGATGAAGAAGAGCAAAACATTTGTATGGACCCCGCAAGCTGATGCGGCGTTCAATGATTTAAAGAGGATGCTCTCAACAGCACCGGTGTTGGCATCCCCATTGCCCAAGGAGCCAATGTTGCTCTACATCGCTGCCACTAACCGGTTAGTGAGTGTAGCCATCGTGGTGGAAAGAAAAAGAAGGGGATAAGCTGATACAGAGACCAGTGTACTACCTGAGAGAAGTGATCTCGACATCTAAACAGAACTACCCGCACTATCAGAAGATGGCATATGTGGTATACTTGGCAGTTACCAAGCTCAAGCACTGTTTCCAAGAGCACCGATCATGGTGGTATGCTGTAACATCCCAATTTTCAGAAAAATTTAAAACTTTGCATTCATGCATCATCATCATTTAAACTTGTCATTAGAATCACATATGATTTAAATTAAATTACTTATATATGTTTTAAATTGATTTTAAGTCCACAAAATTGTTACCACCTCCAGTCCACATTAAGTGTCGCGACATACCTACTATGCTAGTACAAAAGTGCATGCAGCTTCCGACACATATTACGGATCAGAGGAGTATTTGAATTTATAATAATATTCCTTTTTATTTTGTTTTTAATTTGGAGAATTTTTTTACCAAAATGATCTATTTTTAATAAGCTTTTCAAATTATATTTTTATGATTTTTTCTGAAAAGTTTTGATATAGTTTTGAAATTGTTTTATACTCAAAAGATTTAAAACAGAAAATAAAATATAAAAAAAATAAGTCGGGCCAGCTAAGTGGGCCGAAGCCCACTGGCTATCTACCGTGCGCGCAGCGCCTCAGCCCGCCAGCAGCCCACTCCCGCCCGCGCGTCGCTCTCTCTCTCTCTAGCAGGTGGACCCCACCTGTCATCCCAGACGCGGTCTTCTTCCCCAAATCGCGCATCCGTCCACGGTAACCTCCGACCGGCGATTCCTCCTCGTTAATCCGGGCAATTAAAGCCGCGATTCCTTTCCTCGCATACGCCTACAAATAGCCCCCACGCTCCTCTTTGTTTTGCCCCAAAAAATCGCAGCACGGGAGCTCTCAGGCTGCCCACACGCCACCCCGCCTCTCCACCTCGCCGCCGGCGAACTTCTTCATTTGCGGCAAGTACAGGAAGCCCCGGGCCTCTCCTCCACTTCCTTGCTTCATATTGCAGTCTTGCGCACGGATATGACTTTGCACGGTAATTTTTTTGCAGCGGAAACACCCCTTCGTCCACGAACCGAAGCTCCCGCCGCCGGTCGCAACTCCGGCGAAGGTTTTCCGACGAACAAAGAAGCTCCGAGGCCGTCGACTGCGCCATCGTCACCCCCTGGCCTTCCTCTTCGAAACGGTACCCCTCATCCATCTCGTAGACGCGTAGAACGTGCGTGCGTACAACTCCGACAATGCCACCGCCATGGGTTGAAGCCACCGGCGAGTCTCCGGTCACCGGCGCCGCTCGATTTGGTCACCCCCCCCCCCCCCCCCCAGATCCGTCTGATCTAAATCATACGCCCGAGATTAAATCATTTAACCGAATCGGTATCGCCCAATCACAGGAGGCCGCGTCAGCACCGCATCAGCGCCACGTCAGATATTAATTTCGGCAGATTTTTCTTCAATCATTTTGTTTGGCAGTTTTGCAGAAAACACCCTACATACTGTTTTTATCATTACTTTTTATCTGTTTAGCCAAATTCAAATATTTTTATATATTTGGAATCCTTAGAACCAGTAGAATAGTTTGGCTTCATTAGTTTTCTTTTTTTACACATTAAAAAAATTCAAATATTCATGAGAGTAGTTGAAGTGTTTTTGACATAACTTTAGTTAGAAAAATTATTTTTGAGTAAATCAAATTGCTAAAAATTTGTTTAGATGCCCTCTGCCCAATAGCAATTTTTACAAACTTTGGTTATGAAATTTTATTATAGTTAACTAAAATTCTTGAGTTACCCTTTTTATTTAAGTCCAAATAATTAAAAACAAATTAAGATTATCATCATGCATAGTCCATAAAAATTCTAAGAGATAAATATATTAGTTTCTTGAAATTAAATTATTGCATGTCATGCATAGCATATTTTGTATGATTATATTGCTTGTATGTTTATGTGTGGCATTTTACTTTGTTAGACTATTCGGAGGGAAACGAGAGTCTTTGCAACTGTGACTGCTGCATCCCCGGTTGCCAAGGCAAGTGGCACACCTCATAAAAGTCCTAGTATTTTTCTATGCATGAGTAGATTATTTTTCTATAAGCATGTGTAGGATAGTATTGCTATGCAAGACCTGTTTAGACTTCCTTATTCTTGTGTCTAGGTTCCTATGAAAATACTTAGTAGAATTGTGATGCTATGCAAAACTATTTTGATAAAATGTTAAATTCTACTAAGTTATAATCAAACACCTGGGTGGAATTGGTTGCTTGGCTGTATGAGTTGAGTGTTGTCCCAAGGGGTTTTACCTGTGGGATATTCACTTGTGGATGGCCACCCAGGAACAGAGGAATCTGAAGAACTCTGAGTGAAGATTGCTTCCCGTGCAGCCATTGCCAATATGGGCTCTGGCTTGATCAATTAAGTTGCGTTGACTCGCCCTGTCTTGACAGGTAGTGGTAGATGAATGTAGGTGGAACGTGTCAGGCCGGCAATGGGAGGAAAATGCTTCTGAAAGATCTCGTCTCATTCTTCTCCTTTTCCTTAACACTTCCAGAGTGTATAGGATAGTTTGGGTGGAATGGGTACAACAGTGAACATGCACAACCTCTGCAGAGTTAAAATCTAAGTACTTAGCCGTGTCCCCGGAAACGGACAATTGAGCAGCTCAACGAGGACGTCAACGGAGGATTCCACCATTCCAACTTCTAAGTTAAAATTTGATGGGTGAACAAGGGTAGAATGAGACTATGGCTTTCATACCATATTTGTCTCAACTAGGTAAAGTTGTTTCAAAGAGTTAGGGAAAATCTTGCTTTTCCGCAAAATAGCCTTGAGCTCCACCAGCCAAATAAGCATATAGGTTGTAGAATTATTCCTCTAAGTGTCCACCATAGTGTCACTTGCCAGTTCCATTTTTAAATGGTTCTGACCCACGTTTTTGCAATATTTTTCTTAATGCAGATTGTTCTGATGATGAGTGAGATTTTGCTAAGGGTTTCGAGTCTTCAACCAACATGCTCGCATGTGGCACATGCTGATGATGGGGACTCCATGAAGAATATTTTTCCGCTGTTTACTCTATTCACTGCTAGCTTTACGCTATGCAAGTTGTAATGAATATTTTCTAAGTCTGGATCAGCGTTGTAATAAATTGATACTTTGTTGTGATATTACATCGTAAACTATGTGTGTAAACGAATCGATCTAGGGATTTGCACTATACACAGCTACCTGCCATATTTTAAGTGCAGGTACACCACAGATGGTATCAGAGCACTGTGTTGCATGTAGGTTCGAGCCCTTAGGATTGGATAAACCCTTTTTGATCATGATATTATCTCCTTGAGTATTTTGGATCCTAGCGGCATAGTGAGATGAAGCGGCCTGGAGACTAACCTTACATGTCCACGTACATGAGACCTGTTCCACAATATAAGTGGCTGGCCGGGTGTCTGTCTCTCTCACTATAGTGAATAACCCATTTACAAAGAGTTATTAATATTTGTTGATCACCTTCAGATTTTGACTTAGTATTTTCTAAATTAATAATGCGCACCATGACCAGTACTTCTTTACCTTATGCATTTCTTGTTTTTAATTCTTTTCTTTCTACCTAAAGGATGACGAGCTTCTACTTCACCACCGCGGAGGACTTCGAGAACACCCGTTTTGGCTGCTACCTCCTCGACATCAGCGAGAAGATAGGGTTACCGCTACCTCAAGTCAAGGGCTTCATCCTGAAGAAGTTTAACAAAGAGGGTTGTTGGGGAATAAAAGCAACTCAGCCAGGACGTGGAGAAGAGCCCCCATTGGAGATCAAAATTGTTAGTGACTCCAAAGATAAAGGACTCAATCTAGTCATGCAAGACCTGATTAGGCGCCTCTGTGGACGCTATAGCACTGAGTTGAGGGGCCACTACTCCATTTTCTTTGGAAGGAGAAACGAGGATGGAGAACCTTACCTTTTTGAGGTCGGAGATAGAGGCAAAGCAAAGCCCCTTAGTCTGTATTTCCAAGAGTTGGAAATCCTCGTCATAGAACTTTATGAGGATAGGCGCACTGAGCTCCTGAAGAACGATGAGCTATGTGCCTTACTCAAGGAGAACGAGGAGAAGGTGAAGGCTCAAGAGGAAGTACTAAAGCCCAAGAAGAGAGGTTTGCTGCACAAGAGGAGAGGTACAAGAGACAGGAGAAAAGGGTTCAAGAGAAGAACAAGACTATCAGAGAACAGAAGGCAGAACTCGAGAGCAATGAAGTCGAGTTTGAAGCTCATAGTGACTTGATCAAACGGCTTCGTACTGAGAAGAGGGAGCTGCAAGAAAAGAACTCTGCCCTGGAGAAAGAAGTGAAGGAACTCAAGGAGGTACTCGACAATGAAGGAATCGAGATTCAGGAAATTGAAGAAGAAGAAGATGACATGGTCGAGTAGTTAGTTAGTGAGACTACCATTTACCTTACACCTCATTGTTATCTTTAGATCGTATTGACCTACCAACTTGTGGTAAGGCAGTACTTTCCCTTGTATCCTCAGAACCTCGCGAGTTTAATTTTCCAAAAATTTTATCGTTTTAATCCAAAGGTTTGATTTGTGTGATGGTTGTTTTGTTTGTTTGTTGGGGTAAATTTTTCCTTAGTCCTTTCCATCTAAAATCATCTATGCTAAAAACCACAGATGCCTCCCCGCCATGCGCCCGATAACAACAACAACAACAACAACAACAACAACAACAACAACAACAACAACAACAACAACAACAACAACAACAACAACAACAACAACAATGATGCTATACAACAGTTGATGGCCGCTCAAGCTCAGCTAATGACTATGATGAACCAGTTCATTGCGGCAACCAACAACAATAACAACAACAATAACCACAACCCGCCACCGCCACCGCCACCACCCCCCAAGTGGATAGACTTACCAGATTTCTTAGGCTCCGGCCTAACAAGTTCTCCACTGCAACTGAGCCAATTGTGGCAGATGACTGGCTGCGCTCCGTGGACAGAGATCTAGTGACTTGTGAATGTACCGACGCTGAGAAGGTGAGGTTCACTACTCATCTGTTGGAAGGACCAGCAATTCAGTGGTGGGAAACTTATCAAATCACTCACCCACTAGAAACCTTGACTTGGGAAAACTTCAAGGAAGGTTTTCCTAATGCTCATATCTCCTCGGGCATTATGAACTTGAAGCAAGAAGAATTCAGAAACCTGAGGCAAGGAAACAGGAGCCTTAAGGAGTATATGTCTGATTTCCATGCCCTCTCTCGATATGCTTCTAAAGACATCAACAATGAGGCTAAGAGGAAGGCAAAATTCCTAAATGGGCTGAGTGACGAACTGAAGATTCTTCTAACAGTAGCATATGCCCCAAATTATCAAACCCTCCTAGATCAGGCTATCATACTGGAAGATAACATCAAGAAGGCTGAAAACAGGAAGAGAAAGTTGAATATTCACAAACACCATTCTGAACCTTCATTCAAAAGGCCCTTTCCTCACGATACAAACCATGGTCATAAACATGGGAACTATCCTAGTGGGGGAAGCAACCACAAACCTCATGGTCACAACCATAACCATGGAGGTTTCAAAGGAAACAATGGAGGTCATAAAGGGAATGGACATGTTGGCCCTAACCATAACCATGGACATCATCGCCCAAATCCTGAATATAAGAAAGATATCAGCCAAATTTTATGTTTAAAGTGCAATAACAAGGGCCACTATGCCACTGACTGCCCCGAGTAGAAGACTGCAGAAACTGCCAAGCCCAACCCTTTCCAGAAGGGACATGTGAACCACATCAATGTGGAAGAAGTGTACGATGAACATGATGTTGTCATTAGTACGTTCTTGCTCAATTCATGTCCAGCATTAGTTTTATTTGATACTGGAGCATCGCATTCTTTCATCTCAAGAGATTTTGTAAACAAACACGGGTTAGAGGTTAAAAGCATGGGAAATCCTGTAAGGGTAAGTTCTCCTGGCGGAGAAATGTTAGTAACCTCAGGTTGTAGACAGTTGAGTCTGAAGATTGGAAAACATCAGTTTCCTACGGACTTGATCATCCTAGAAACACAAGGCTTGGATGTTATCATAGGAATGGACTAGATGTTCCGTTTTGAAGGAATCATAGACTGCGCAAATAGAACCATCACCCTCACTACTCCAGAAGGATTGAAAATCAAGTTTAGATCAAAGTTTGAGCTAAAGAAGGTTAGGCTTAATTCTCTTAAGGGGGTTAGCCTCGGTGATGTTCTTATAGTCAAGGAATACCCTGATGTGTTTCCGGAAGAACTACCGGGAACGCCACCCGATAGAGATATAGAGTTTCTCATTGAACTGAAGTCGGGTACAGGACCAATTGCTAAAAGACCCTACCCGATGGCAACTGATGAGCTGAAAGAACTCAAGAAACAATTGGAAGAGTTTATGCAGAAAGGCTTTATCCGTCCAAGTTCATCGCCATGGGGAGCCCCAATCCTTTTCGTCAAGAAGAAGGATAGTACACAGAGATTAGTCACTGATTACCGTGACATAAATGAGCATACAATCAAGAACAAGTATCCGCTACCCAAAATCAATGAGCTCTTCGATCAATTAGAAGGGGCCGCCGTGTTCTCCAAGATCGATCTCAGATCAGGGTACTTTCAGATGAAAGTTAGAGAGTTGGATATACCTAAGACTGTCTTTGTTACAAGGTATGGTTCGTATGAGTACACAGTAATGCCTTTTGGGTTAACCAATGCTCCAGCCTATTTCATGAATATGATGAATAAGGTATTTATGGATTTTCTGGACAAGTTTGTTGTTGTCTTCATCGATGACATCTTAGTCTACTCCAAAAGTCACAAAGAACATGAAGAACATATACGCCTGGTGTTGCAAAGACTCCGAGAGCATAAGTTATATGCTAAGTTCAACAAGTGTGAATTTTGGTTAGAACAAGTAGGATTCCTTGGACACCTGGTGTCTAAAGATGGAATAGCAGTGGATCCTGAAAAGGTTGCTGCTGTGACAAATTGGGAATCACCCAAAAATGTTGGAGAAATCCGCAGTTTTCTAGGACTGGCAGGATACTACCGGAGATTTATTGAAAATTTCTCCAAGATTGCCAAGGCCCTGACTGAATTAATGAAGACGGGTAAGAAGTTCGAGCGGACAGAAGCTTGTGAGACCAGTTTTCAAGAATTAAAGAAACGCTTATGTCGGCCCAGTGGGAACTGGGGTATGGAGAGCCCATTCCCCCCAGGCCTCGCACGCTAGCCAGTTAGACGAAACGACTAAGGACCAGGCATCACCACCTGACGGGGCCCTCAAGAGGCAATTCCCCTCGAGGGCCTGAAGAGGAAACGAGGGTCTCAAGGGATTCCTCGCCTCAGGAGACCCTCCCGAGGAGACAGCTCGCCTCGAGGGAGTCCAACAGGAATCTCCCCTCAGGCCTCCTCAGGCCTGAAGGGAAACATCGTGGCCAAGGAAGTACGGCAAGACGCACATGGCCTCTGCCACGTGTAACATCCCAAATTTTGGAACCAAGAAAAAATTATTTTTACCAGACCCAAAATTCAGAACCAACAAAAACTTTTTGAAATGTTTCACTAATGATTGTGTTCCCTTCCCATTGCTATGTTCGAACTTGTGTGACTTGCTATTTGAATGGTGATATGATTACTTCTAGGGTTTGAATGTTGTGGCTTTGATTGTGATGATTATTGTATTGTTTACTTGGATGAATAATTACACCAAAATACTTTAAGTGTTAAATTGAAGACACACTTGATAACAAAGTTGGGTGAGACTTGAATAGAAACAAACTCCTCAAATTAATCAACAAATGGGAATTTAAATCATGAGCTAAAGAAATGATCTAAATAAATTAGATTCCCTATTCAACTCTCTAATTTCTTCAAAACAAATACCTTATTATGAAAATAAAATATATTTGAAGTTAAAATATTTGTCAAGGAAGTTCCAAGAGCTCAAAACAACATCTCTCACTTGATTTAAAAATATTAAAGGAGTGTCAAATATTATTTACCAAAAATAACATACTTAAACCCTATGAACAAATATGGTTCAAAACATTTTATTTTCCAATACCAATTTTGGTGGAGCTTCTACATGTATATGGGAGGCTACATGAATAATTTCATAATTTTTGAAGTAGCTTATAGGCCTCAATTAAATCACTGAAAAGCTACTAATTTAAAAAGAAACAGAAAAGGGACTTAGTTGTAAATAGAACCAGGAATCTAGGGGGGTTTTCTGAAAATCGCCGTCGTGTTCCTGTAGCCGCAGCATGGCGTGGCGCCAGTGCCGCCGTGCTCCCTGCTCCCCCTGCCGCCGCGTCCAGGCCCCCCCTCCCGCTCCTCCTGCCGTGTCGGGTGAGCACGACGCCGTGCCGACCTCGGCCCTGCTCCTCCGCGACCGGGTGCCCCTCCCCTCGCTGTCCCCCAGCTCGCCAACCGTGCGTCTACTGCCCTCGCCGCCGTGCACCTCTCCCGTGCGTCCACTGCCCGGGCCCCTCCTCTCCGCTGCCCAGCGAGGAGGATAAGGAGCCACGACGCGCTCCTCTGCTTCCCCTCCCTCATTCGCTCGCTCTCCACTCCCCTGCTGCCTCTCCCTCTCTTCTCTTTTTCCTCTGCCATGGCCGAGCCCGAGCTCGCCGTTGACGCACGCATCGCCGGCGATTGGAGCATCCCCGAGCAGATCGAAGAGCACCAGAAGATCGGCCTCGTCGTCCTCTGCACCCCGGTCCAAGGAATCGCCGCGGGAAGCCGCGAATCGAGCAGCCCGTCTTCATCCTCTTCCGCTCCGGCCGCCGCCTTTTCTTCAAGAACGTGAGCAGCTCCGTCCACCATTCCCCGCCATTCTTGCACCCTCGTGATCCCCATCTTCTTCTCTAGCTTATGGACACCATCATTTCTTTTAGGAACGCCCGAGTCGACGACGCCGTCCTCGCCTTGCTTCCGGCCGTCCCCTTCCCGAGCCTCTGTTCGTGTCGAGGAAGAAGAGCACGCCCCGTACCGCTTCGCTCTTGCGTGGGCCACTGGCTGGGCTGCCTTCTGCTTCGCTCGGCCAGGTCTGGGCCAGATTCGGCCCAATCTTGTTTTTTTTCCAGTAGATGTAGTATAAGATTTTATTTCCTGTTATTTTTACAGTGAAGCTTTAATTCATTTGTGATGGATCTGTGGTAGATTTTTGAGTGATTCAAATTTTGTAGAGTTCCTATGTATTTTCTTAAACATGCAGAACTGGTTGCTTGCTAAAATAGATTTTTAATTGTTGTCTAGGTTAAAACTTGTAAAAAGTATCTTTTTCACTAAATAGTTAATATCTAGAGTTTTATAACTGCAAATATTGCAAACTAAAATTCTATGGATAGCCTTAAGTGATACCTTTCTAGATATGTAAGCCTTGCATGCAAATGAAACCTAAAACAGAAGTTCTATCCATTCTTGTAAACACACCAGTGGCACTTTGGTGATTTTTGTAGATTTTTAGGAGATGAATTTTGGAATGAATCCAATTGGTTGGTCTTCTATATGTATAGGAGAACATATCCCTAGCTTGGTTTGAATTTAGGAGTCATTGATTTACTGTGGTGATAATTAAAAGGTTTGGGTCTTTTCTGGCCTTTTTCTCTAAATCCTACAAATAACAGAAATAGGGTTAAGTGTGTAAATTCAATATCTTGATATTTATAACTCCAAATTAATCAAATTAAAATGTTCTGGAAAGCTTATGAAGTTTTCTAACCAACCCAAGTGGTTTCACCTAATTTAGATCAATAATGAAAATGTATTATTCAAAATACCACGAAGGGTTTAAAATCTAAACTTGTTTGTTTCTGATACTCTGTTAGTCCAAATTAGTGGAGACCAATTTTATTGAGTCACATTTAGTTATGGTTAGTCACCCCTAAAAGGATTTAATTTTTAGAACAACAGGATGTAATTGATAGCTAAAACTTGATTAGTATGCTTCTGGATTGAGACCATTGTGTAGAGAGTTTGGTAACTCCAGTTGACCCAAATCCAATTGTGTTGTCTTCTATACATCTGTAGCTTTCTGTAGAAATTTAGTTTGTATTTTTGGTGATCAACAGAACTTAATATATGTAATTAAACATGTTCAACTAGTTTCTGCCATAAGTAAGACATAATCAAATAATGGCTAATTCAATTAAATTGAAACCAAATTGTGCTGCTTGATATATGAAGTGACTATTTAGAGCATTTAAGGTTACATTGCTGTAATGATTGTTGTGCTGTTGTCGCTTGCTAATTGTTGTAGTTTGGCATGTTATAATATGTTAGTACTGTTAGTGTTAGTGGTTAGACACATTGGTGAGTAATATGTTTGCATGGCTTGATGGACTTGATAGTCTTGGAGTGGAATAATAGCTTAAATATCTTGTTAGTGTCTCCACCTTAGCTTGGTGAGATATTTAAATTATAGAGATTAATTGGTGACGTAACTTTTGTGTGAAGTATTTCCTGATCAGAGAAAAGTGGTTACTAATTACCTCTAATTGAGGATGCCTTGGTGCTCTATATTTTGGCATGTGTATGGTCTTATACTCCTGTGAGTATAATGCCTTAGTAAATATAGATTTAGTTCGTTGCTTGATTAAACTAGTGCCATGTATGTGGCTTGAGTGATTAGTTTGATACTTGTGGTTTGTCCCTTGTTTATATGCCACTCGTGGTTTGGTTTGCTTATTGCGTGTTGTTTATTTCATGTTGCGACGCTAGTTATAAACGCTACCGGAGCGGTATTTGGAAAGGATTTATCGGAGGAGGATGATATTTATCTCTTGAGCGGTGAGAAGAAGTCCAAGAACATCATACTGGAATCAGGCAAGCTACTCTCTGCGCTTGCACCTAACTTATGCATCTAGATTTACAAATCATTTTCAAAAGCAAAGGTTTACAAAAACCCTTTTTCAAAAGTATATAGAGATTATTTTGCCACCCTATGTAGAAGTAGATACTAAAACTATAGGATGGAAAAACGAGGTTGTTTATTCAAAACTCCTTTGAAAACTTGTGTGGATATATAGCACCAAGATGTGGTGTTGAAATAAGGAAATGAAGAAAGATGGTTTTAGGAAAAGCACATTGTGTCCTAGTACTCAGTCAAGCAACCGATACTCTGTGCGACCACATTTACCCACATATGGGAAAGGGCTTAGTCATATAGTTTGCTCTTATTAGTATGGGACACTGCATCAACGGAGATGACTCCGTTATGCATGAGGGAGTGGTTTGGTGACCTAACCCTGACCTGGGTCCTCGCTCAAAAATCTATGAGTAGATAAGGAGGAGGATAGAAGGATGTCCGTATACACCGCCAGATAAAACCTATGAGTCCTCACACTTAGGGTTTCCGACGGGGAACTGGACTAGGTGTAGATGGAATGGTTCATAGGGGCAGGATCCTATACTAGCATGAGCAAAGGAAAGACTAGGGTCGGTGACTCAACTTCGCATACCGCTGGTATGGCGAGACGTGGCTGACACGATGAGTTATCGGATGAGTGTGGGAAAAGCGTGTTACCTCTGCAGAGGGTAATTAAACTATTCGAATAGCCGAGTCCTCGGATATGGACAGTTGAGAGGCCCTACTTCGACCATGTGCAAGTTTTGGAAAAGATTTGAGTGTTAAAAAGAAAATGGAGTGGAAAATGATCCATACACTATACCAACGGATCGGTATGAGATTGTTGGAGATAGTCTTGGAAAAAGTTTGAGTTTTAAAATAAAAAGGAAGTGGAGAATGTTCCATACACCTATACCAACGGATCGGTATGAGGTTGTTGGAGAATATGTATCATGACGGTTTATGGTCAAGAAAAGGAGGAGTTTTGGAGAAACAGATAAAATGGTGAAATTTTGATAAAATGTTTATTAAAGAGACTTCTTACCTTTTTCAACAAAGATGCCACTTTTTGGGAAAAAGTTTTTAAAGAGACTTCTTACAAAGGCAGATTTATGGGAAAAGTTCTGAAGACCTTCTTTCCTTTTTCAATAAAGATATAGAGTTTTCAAGGCAAACAAAGTTTTATTTAAACAAATAAAAGAATAGCGCATGCTCATGTTGGGGTAGTTTGCGAGTACGTAAATGTACTCATGGCTGTGTCCCTGGATATTCCCATGTCCAGTGTTCAAGAAGAAGTATGATGAAGACCGAGAGACCGATGACGTCTTTGCGAACTAGGCCGTCTTCCCAGTCAGCTGCCTGTAGGTGTCTTGGCAAATGACTCGGGCCCCACGTTGATTGGTGTTTTCCGCTGCAATAACTTATTGAAGATTATGGCTTCACTCAAGTAAGTAATTCTTTCGGTAATTATGGATGTTCTTTTGATACCAGTCGATTGTGCCCAGCGACAGACTGATCACGGGATCGCTGATGTTGTAGGCACAAGGGTATTTCGGACAGCTAGTCCGGGGTCCCCACAGACATGGTATCAGAGCCATCCTGACTGTAACAGACCTTAGTTAGCATGGACGTTAGTTAGGAAAGAAATATTTGGTTAAAAATATATTGTTACCAAAAACATATTTTTATCTAAGGAAGTCCAAAAATAACTTCCACTCCTCTCACCTTATCAAATATCTCAAAGTCTTACCCCTCTATTTTAAGATTTTTCAAGGATTCTTCTGTTATCTCTTACCTGTTCAAAATACTTGACGATGAACCCAAGTGAGACCTAATTAGCTAGCACCTACAAGAAGAAGCTTCCGTCACAAGTACTCAACATTCCACATCGAGGTGATGGATCCGCAAATACCAAGATTGTCGAGGTCAACCAAGCAGGAGGCCTTCGAAGACCTCAACTCAATATCAGCAATTCCACTCAGTTACTCCTTCGACAATCTCAATTCTCCGGCTGAAGCCGAAGGAGACAAAATGAAGATTTCAGCAACCATATTAACCAAGGCCCATAGGAAAAACATGATAGGAACCTCGGTTGTACTACCCGACTACCACGAGTAGGACATCCTTTGGTACTAAATGTACCTTGTGTGCTCTTTGCTTATGTGCACTATGCTTCCCTGTTGTTTGTTGAGACTTCTCTGTTAGTGTGTTGTTTTTCTTGCGCGTTCACAATCACGCTTTAATGGCAGCACAAAGTAAACCCAAAATTCCCTTTTCATAAAACTCCCTTCGCCAGTTGCACCTTGTTGCAGATGTAAAGCCTCTTAGGAAAATATTTTCTGGAAAAATCCTCTTATCTCGACCGTCTCCCGATAAGAACTGACAGTTTCGCAAGATACAAAAGACCCCCGATCCTTAACCAATAGCTTGAGATTTTTTTTTTGCAACCTAACCGACAAATCAGATAATGGCCTTCAAGCACCATCTGGAGCAAGTGCGTCAAGATCTCGAAGAGGAACTACTAGGAAGATTCAAGCTCAGAGACCGCAAGAAGAAGGAACTGCGACAAAAAGATCAAAAAGGGATTTCTTAAATTGGTAACAAGTAATTAATATACCGGACTATCCTTGAGTATTCGGAAACTCATACATCAGAAGCTGTGATTATTAATCTCTCTAAAAATAGTGTGATATTCCAATGTTCGTGTTGTATACAAGTAGTTTGGTAACAAGCCTCATGAACTTGTTAACAAATCACTTTTATATGCTCAAACACTTGAGTGTCATACCCCAACTAAATAGAACGCCAGATAATCCAGCACATCTCAGCCTATGGAATATGAAAAGTAGTTTGATGACAAGACTAGCTACCTTGTTAACAAATTCTTTTTGTGTGACTAAGGCCATTCGATATCATAAAAGACAACCGCATTTTTATACAACTAACCAATAGAAAACTTTGCTCGGACTAAGTGGATTCCTTCACCACAGGGGTGAGATAAATGATGTTCAAACCCAAATAAAGGACAATTAAAATTCTCTTAAATCAAGTGTATAACTTAGGAAACATGCAAGTTTCAAATAAGGAAGTCACATGGAGATTTATAGTGTTTCTCCCAAGGGTAGGATTTCTAAAAACAAGAAAATAAAAAGTTACCATTTGGGAAAAACAACGGGTGTGAAGGTTCTTCACGAACTTTTCTAAGATCCGTTAACCGCAACATTTGAACAATCGTCGATCCACTCCCCAAACCACCTACCTCAGGACACTCGAATTGACTTCTAGACTCCTCTGGAAACTCGATACCCTAGATTGGAACTCTTGCAATTCTTACCGAAGCTTCACGGAGATCGATAACCAATGAAGTCAACAATGAAGTCCCTCCTTTATTCAGCTGAAGAAGGAGAAATATGAAGACAGATGTCGACAACCTACTCCAGAAGAAGGTTGCCTCCAAGTCAACTCCAGCTGCGACTTTCCACAAGACCGGTTCAAGACCCTTTTTAAGGGGGGAAGACCTGCAATAGGTATACCGGAACGTGGTAAGTAAATTTTTTTGCGCCTTGGCCCTGTAAAAACCGGAAACATCCGACCAAGACTATCCATACGAGTTAATCATCAAGACAACCCCACCATAAAGGATCTGAACTCAGCACATAAGTTTATCAACAGAAAAAGTCTCGCAACATAAATCTGTCAAGATCTCACGTGGTGAACTTAATAAAGAAGCCACAACCTCGGAAGTATAACCAACCTAAAACCCTTGCCTCGTACTCCCCTGTTAACCCGCCTAGCAAATCTCAGGACGAGATTTATTTTAAGGGGGGAAGTCTGTAACATCCCAAATTTTGGAACCAAGAAAAATTTATTTTTACCAGACCCAAAATTCAGAACCAACAAAAACTTTTTGAAATGTTTCACTAATGATTGTGTTCCCTTCCCATTGCTATGTTCGAACTTGTGTGACTTGCTATTTGAATGGTGATATGATTACTTCTAGGGTTTGAATGTTGTGGCTTTGATTGTGATGATTATTGTATTGTTTACTTGGATGAATAATTACACCAAAATACTTTAAGTGTTAAATTGAAGACACACTTGATAACAAAGTTGGGTGAGACTTGAATAGAAACAAACTCCTCAAATTAATCAACAAATGGGAATTTAAATCATGAGCTAAAGAAATGATCTAAATAAATTAGATTCCCTGTTCAACTCTCTAATTTCTTCAAAACAAATACCTTATTATGAAAATAAAATATATTTGAAGTTAAAATATTTGTCAAGGAAGTTCCAAGAGCTCAAAACAACATCTCTCACTTGATTTAAAAATATTAAAGGAGTGTCAAATATTATTTACCAAAAATAACATACTTAAACCCTATGAACAAATATGGTTCAAAACATTTTATTTTCCAATACCAATTTTGGTGGAGCTTCTACATGTATATGGGAGGCTACATGAATAATTTCATAATTTTTGAAGTAGTTTATAGGCCTCAATTAATTCACTGAAAAGCTACTGATTTAAAAAGAAACAGAAAAGGGACTTAGTTGTAAATAGAACCAGGAATCTAGGGGGGTTTTCTGTAAATCGCCGTCATGTTCCTGTAGCCGCAGCACGGCGTGGCGCCAGTGCCGCCGTGCTCCCTGCTCCCCCTGCCGCCGCGTCCAGGCCCCCCCTCCCGCTCCTCCTGCCGTGTCGGGTGAGCACGACGCCGTGCCGACCTCGGCCCTGCTCCTCCGCGACCGGGTGCCCCTCCCCTCGCTGTCCCCCAGCTCGCCAACCGTGCGTCTACTGCCCTCGCCGCCGTGCACCTCTCCCGTGCGTCCACTGCCCGGGCCCCTCCTCTCCGCTGCCCATCGAGGAGGATAAGGAGCCACGACGCGCTCCTCTGCTTCCCCTCCCTCATTCTCTCGCTCTCCACTCCCCTGCTGCCTCTCCCTCTCTTCTCTTTTTCCTCTGCCATGGCCGAGCCCAAGCTCGCCGTTGACGCACGCATCGCCGGCGATTGGAGCATCCCCGAGCAGATCGAAGAGCACCAGAAGATCGGCCTCATCGTCCTCTGCACCCCGGTCCAAGGAATCACCGCGGGAAGCCGTGAATCGAGCAGCCCGTCTTCATCCTCTTCCGCTCCGGCCGCCGCCTTTTCTTCAAGAACGTGAGCAGCTCCGTCCACCATTCCCCGCCATTCTTGCACCCTCGTGATCCCCATCTTCTTCTCTAGCTTATGGACACCATCATTTCTTTTAGGAACGCCCGAGTCGACGACGCCGTCCTCGCCTTGCTTCCGGCCGTCCCCTTCCCGAGCCTCTGTTCGTGTCGAGGAAGAAGAGCACGCCCCGTACCGCTTCGCTCTTGCGTGGGCCACTGGCTGGGCTGCCTTCTGCTTCGCTCGGCCAGGTCTGGGCCAGATTCGGCCCAATCTTGTTTTTTTTCCAGTAGATGTAGTATAAGATTTTATTTCCTGTTATTTTTACAGTGAAGCTTTAATTCATTTGTGATGGATCTGTGGTAGATTTTTGAGTGATTCAAATTTTGTAGAGTTCCTATGTATTTTCTTAAACATGCAGAACTGGTTGCTTGCTAAAATAGATTTTTAATTGTTGTCTAGGTTAAAACTTGTAAAAAGTATCTTTTTCACTAAATAGTTAATATCTAGAGTTTTATAACTCCAAATATTGCAAACTAAAATTCTATGGATAGCCTTAAGTGATACCTTTCTATATATGTAAGCCTTGCATGCAAATGAAACCTAAAACAGAAGTTCTATCTATTCTTGTAAACACACCAGTGGTACTTTGGTGATTTTTGTAGATTTTTAGGAGATGAATTTTGGAATGAATCCAATTGGTTGGTCTTCTATATGTATAGGAGAACATATCCCTAGCTTGGTTTGAATTTAGGAGTCATTGATTGACTGTGGTGATAATTAAAAGGTTTGGGTCTTTTCTGGCCTTTTTCTGTAAATCCTACAAATAACAGAAATAGGGTTAAGTGTGTAAATTCAATATCTTGATATTTATAACTCCAAATTAATCAAATTAAAATGTTCTGGAAAGCTTATGAAGTTTTCTAACCAACCCAAGTGGTTTCACCTCATTTAGATCAATAATGAAAATGTATTATTCAAAATACCACGAAGGGTTTAAGATCTCGGCTGGAGGTTGAAGAAGATCTGCTGACGTCAGTCACAGGTATTTTCTTTTCTGATTTTTCTATTTTATTTATATCTTTTGATTTATAACTCCAAATGATGTCAAATAAATTTCTAAAAATTTGTAATATTATTATCTTTCTGTTAAACCAATTGTGGGAGTGTTTTGAACACTTTTCAAAAATAATAATTTCGAAATATTGATTAAATGTAAAATTGACACTTTATGTTTAATTTAAAACTAGGGTTTAATTAATTTTAATTTTGGCTAAATAATTTATATGAAATACCCATATTCAATTATGTTTGGATTTCAGTTATTTAAACTTGTTTTGCTGAAATCATTCTTCTTTATTTTGGCATAATATTAAAGAACAAAATATAAATAATGTTTAGGAAATGTGAAATATAAGGTATTCATTTTTAATTGAAAATAATTTGTGCACCATTATATTTTATATTATGATAATTCATTTGAAAACTTCATAAAAACTTTAGAAAGGATTTTAGTTTTAATTCATTTCTTATATAGAAATATATTCATGAAATCATTTTTATGTTTTGAAAATAAAAGAAAATCATTTAAGCTAATGAAATGTTTATTTGGATAATCCATTTATAAACTATATGATTTTATTAGAGTTATAAACTATAGGGTGTAATTTCAACACTAAGTTTTTAACTAGTTGAAAGAATGAAAAACTATTTGACGAATAGATCATGTTTTAAATAGTTTAAAGAGAACACTTGTAAACATTATTTTAATTTATGATTAGCTATGGCTATGTGGTTGGAATCATATACTTATGAGGAAACTATTTATTTCATGAAATTGGTTTGAAGGGTTTTCAACTTTCATCAATTTACATATTAAGGGTTTTGAAATACAATGGATATTGTAATGTTTAAAGTGAGACTTTTGAATTATTAAACTCTTTCCAATAAGTTTGAAGTCTTTCATAGTTGGTTTCCTTATGCATTTAATATTTTATTCTAATAAAAATAAAAGTTTTAAATTTTAGTGATTTTTGAACATTATAAAATGTTGGGATGTTACAGACTACCACCCTTAAAAGGAATCTCGTCCCCGAGATTCGGAGAAGCTAGAAAGACAAAGCAAATGCTTGATTGATTCTAATAACTCGGGATGTTTTGGGAAATGAAATTTCTGACATGGAAACTTGAAAACTTGGCAGCGGATGATTTTTCTTATTAGGAGGATGGAAAGAAAGATAGTTTGAGATCTCTGGGTTTAAGCGACTGGGTTTGAATTATCTAGGTGGCTACCACCCTTAAAAGAAATTTTTGTGGTCAGTATAGGAACTTTGTTTAATCTTGTTTATTTCTCTGATGTAGAGCGTACAAGTATTCAAAATACAATGGCATGTGGTGGATACAAAAAGTTTTTAGCACTCACGTTTTCCACTCGGTCCTTGGAGAGATTTATTCTTCTTCCACTCAGGGCAGCCACTGACATAGTGTCCTGTTGCTCCGCATCTGCGACATGTCACGGGACTGATGATTTTCTTGTGCGGGCGGGTAAGGCATTTCTCCTTCATCTTTTCTGGGCACTTATCAGCATAATGTCCCTTGCCCTTACATTTGAAGCAAATTACGTCGCTTAAGTTCTTCTTCTTCTTCTTAGGTGTTTCCAGGGCTAAAAGTTCTTCCAAATCTTGTTTGCTATATTTTATCTCAATTAAAGAAGTCCAGTCTCGTTTGATGTGACAACTTCGAGCTAGGTGATATCCTTTACACTTATAGCAACACTTGGATATCATCGGGTGTGACTTTACTCTCACTTCATTATCCATCTGGACAGGAGCTTCAATCGTCCTTGGACAATGATTTGGTTCAGTGTCCTTACTAATCTTCTCCTTTATGCAGTTCGATGAACAATGTTCTTGTTCCTCCAGGGTCTTCGTGAGAGACTGTTGCATTCCTTCCTTGGTTTGCTGGGTAGCTTGTTGCACCAAGGGATAAAGTTGACACTGGGTTGGGACATGGTTTGTTCCTTCACACAAGAAGCAAGTAACCTGACTTGTGAGGCATCCTTTAACTAAATGTCTGGTATGACCATGGGGCCACTCATCAGGACATTCTTTGGACGTATGTCCTATCTCTCCACAGGTTTTGCATGCCTTTAGTTTGGTCATAAGGTTCTTTTCAAAATCACTATGGTTTTGATCAATCATAGGCAGTTGCTCATTGATCATCTTCAACAGCTGACTCTGCTTCTCTAATAGTAGTCGCATAGTTGTATGCAAATCATTGGTGTTGGTATTGGGGTGAGACATCTGTTTGGTTCAGAAAGCAATGAGTTGAATTATTTGTACTATGGAGAAATCCTAGTTCAATAAAACAAAACAAGGCAACCAATCTATAACATAATCAATCAACATCTAACTAACATCAAGCAACAAGGTTTAAACACAAGCAAACACATACGGGAAAATTTTCAAAACTTCTTTTGAAAAAAAATCATGCTTATTGTTTATCGAACGAAACACACCAATGTCATGGAAAGGAAAAATTGATAGTACTGCCATACCACAATTTGATAGGTCAATACATCATCGGATCTCGTTATTCTAATGGGTAGGTGGTCTAATCTGTCTTTTTCTTGAGTGCTTCGAGTTCCTCTTCCACTTCCTTGAGTTCTTCAAGATACTTCTGGGTGTTGTGAAGCCTGTAATGAAGTCTTTCTGCAAGGTACTCAATAGCTCTCCATGCTGCATTTCTTGCTGAATCAAAGAATGATGTGTGAAGTATTGGGTTCGTGAACATGCAGTCACCCTCAGTCTTGTGGTCAGCTTCTTTGCTCATGTATAGATGGCCTTGCACCCACCAATACTCTTGGCCTTCATCCATAAAAGGAAAACCTTTGTATACTACTTCTCCTTCAAAACCTAAACTCCTCATGTTATCCTTAAGTGCTCTTGGAAACTCAGTCTCGCATTCCAAGGTCATGGTCATCACTGGTCCCTTCTTGAGTGCTTCAATGAGGGCGGTCATCTAAGAAAACAAGAGAAGAAACTTTACAAAGGAAATAGATAAGGTAGTTACAAGAATAATGTTTGAAAAGTTCTTATTTTCAGCAAAATGAATGAAATAGATTTTCAATCCTATGGCCAAATCCTATTTCTATCCAAACCTAGGGTTTTGAACCTACAGGCAACACAGTGCTCTGATACCATCTGAAGCGTACCTGCACTTTAAATAAGGCAGATACCTGTGTATAGTGCAAATCCCTGGATCGATTCATTTGCACACACAGTATACGATGTAATATCACAACAAAGCGTCAATTTTATTACATCGATTATCCAGAATTACAAAATATTCGATACAAGTTGCATAGCATAAAGCTAGCATTGAAAAAGTACACAGCGGAAATACAATAGCACTGAGTCTCTATAAGTTTCATGCTGCCACAGGCGAAAACATGTTGGTTGTAGACTCGAAACCTTTAAACGAAACCTCACTCGTCATCTGATCAAATCTGCAATAAGAAAAATATTGCAACAACGTGGGTCAGATTCCATTAAAAATGGAGTCTGGCAAGTGACACTATGGTGGACACTTAATGGAATAACTCTAAAGCCTATATGCATATTTGGCTGGTGGGGTTCAAGGCTAATTTGCATAAAGCCAATTTTTCCTACACTTTTGAAAACACTTTTCTTGAAATCAAGACGAGTATGGCATGAAAACCATAAATCTCATCTTCCCTTGTTCACCCGTCATGTTTTACTTCTAAAGTTGGAATGGTGGAATCCTCCGTTGACGTCCGCGATCAGCTGCTCAAATTGTCCGTACCGGGGACACGGCTAAGTACTTAGTTTTACAATCTACAGAGGTTGTGCATGTTCACCATTGTACCCATTCAACCCAAGGTATCCTTTACACACCATTTGTGATAAGGAAAGGAGAGAATGAGACGAGATCTTTCAGAAGCATTTTCCCTCCCACTCTGGCTTGACCCGTTCCACCTAACATCCCCCTACATCTGCTTGTCAAGCCGGAGAGAGTCCACGCAACATGATTGATCAAGCCAGAGCCCATATGGCAATGGCTGCACTGGAAGCAATCGTCACTCGGAGTTCTTCAGATTCCTCTGTTCCTGGGTGGCCATTCACAAGTGTACATACTCCAGGAACCATAGACATGGACCTGAGTAGCCACTCAACATAAACCATACAACCACTTACCACCCAGGTGTTTCATTCTTAACTTAGTAGAATTTAGATTTTCACAAAACAACATTTGCATAGCATCAATAATTCTACTAAGTATTGCATAAGAACCTAGACACGGGAATAAGGAATTCTACACAGGTTTAGCATAGCAATACTATCCTACACATGCATATAAAAATACACTAAGTAATGCATATAGAAATAGGAAGTTTATGAGATGTGCCACTTGCCTTTGATTGTTGTCGTTGTTCACAACTCTTTTCAACGATACTCGGGACTCTCCGTTCAATCTAACAGTATAGACAAACAACAATACAACAATCAACAGCAAGCACAACTCCACAATGCACACAAACACATACTAGATGAATAAATAAGTTTTATAAAACTTTCTAAGGATAATATGTTTATGCATGATGTGCAAAATATTCCTAAGGGCTAGAACTACTTTTTCATGCCATGAAAATCTTTTAAGTTAATGCAAGGCAAATAGGTTGGTCCAAAAGGACTAAGGGCTAAGGTCATAAGTTGAATAAAATATTTTGTTTTATATCATCTTGAATAAGCACTCTAATGGCTTAGTCTTGATGTGCAAAATACTTAGAGAAAATACTAGCTCTATTCTTCGAGGTGATCAACAATTATTATCAACTCTTTGTAAATTGGACATTCACTATAGTGAGAGAGACAGACACCCGGCCAGCCACTTAAATTGTGGAACAGGTCTCATGTACGTGGACATGTAAGGTTTGTTTCTAGGCCGCTTCATCTCACTATGCCGCTAGGATCCAACAACTTCAAGATGATAATATCATGATCACAATTGTTTAAGTCAAATGTGAAAGACAAGATTAGGAAAGAGGGAAAAGATAGAAGAAAGATGTAGTTGTCCTCCAGGCTTCATCTCCAGACTTGTAATATTCTCCTTGATGATGTCTTGATTGAAGTTTTGATAGACTTGATAAATCTTCAGACTTGGTGGTTCTTGTATCCTCGAGGCTGGTCTTGGATTTACTTAGTCATCATGAAGTCTAACAGAAGAAGAAGGGAGAAAGAAGAAAGAGGAAGAAAGACTTAGAAATATTTCTGGTTGGTCTTCATGAACTTCTTCTTGATCTTTCTTCTAAGTGCTTCAACTCCTTGGAGATTCTTCTGGAGTCTTGTTTGGCTAAGTCCTTCCTTGGTCTTCCAGCTCCATGTTGAAAATTACTAAGTGTCTAAGTGTAGCACTTCCCAAATATGCTAAGTTGAAATGATCCTAACTTAGAGAAAACTAATGAAGAGGGGTTTTCCTATGAGAATAAAATATGCTATGAATGAAATGAAATTTTTAATCACAAGAAACATAAAAATAACTTTTGTGATTTCTTTATAAATATGCATGAATTTATAAATGCAATTTAATTAATTTCTAATTTTGGAAAATATAATAAAAGGAATAATTATAAGATTAAAGTTTTCTATGATTAAATTTTTATAATAATATTTAATAAATAGTGTTAATAGACAGGGGTATTTTAATTAAATTTGTAGAAATTTACTTTAATCAAAAATAATATTTTTATTAATAGTTATGTTGAAAATAGTCAAACCATTCAAATTAAATATATAACTATGAATTCATTCAAAATTACTCAAAAATATTTTATAGCAGTGGCATTAATTTACAAATATTCTAAAGTTTCTAAAACAATTTTATTTGCAATTTTTGGATTTATAGATTTAAAGTTATTACAAATATACTCAAATTCACCATTTGAAATTTGAATATTTTATACTAAATCAAATTTGAATTTTGGCCGATCTAAAATAATCTACATGTCAAGAGCTTTCCAAATATATAAAAATTATTAAATTTGGAGTTGTGGTTAAAAAGTTATAGATGTTTTAATTACAGGGACTATTCTGCAAAACTTCCAATTAAAAATAAAATAGAAAAATAATTACACGATGGCGCTGACGCGGCGCTGACTGTGCACGACGTGGCGCTGACGTGGCTGCCACGCGGGCGCTGACTGGATAAGTCAACAGATCTGGGCCGTCAGATCTGGATCTGACGGTCCAGATCGGATCGTACCGATTCGTCTGAGACTCCTAATCTGGGCCGTAAAAACTAGATCGGACGGCTCCGGGCGATTGACCATACCTGGGCGGCGCAGCTCGCCGGAGTTGGAGCGGACGACGGCGCCGGCGGCTCGGGCGTGGACGCTCCAGTCGCCCTAGAGCTTCCCCGGACGCGCGAAGACCTCGAAAGTGCGCGTACGGATGCGGTGGAGACGAGGGTCGCGTCGGTGTAGCGCGACGCTCCTTCTACGACGACCTCGGTGGCGAATCCGTGCGGGGCGTCGGTGAGTTCTCCGGCGTGCTTGTCCTCCGCAAAAATCTGCAGGAGAAGATCGCCCGAAGGCCTCAGGGGACGCGTACGGAAGCGGGGTAGCAGAGGGGAGGGTCTCGGTCGCAGGAGGGGGCTCATCTCACCGGGAGTTGAAGAAAAACGCGGCGGCGGCAATGGCTACTCCGGCGATGAGATTGGACGGCCTGGCGGCGTGTTAGATGCTAGGGTTTGGGGCAAAAGGAAGACGGAGTCTTGGGGTTTATATAGGCCGAAGGGGGAAAACGAATCCGCGACAATCTCGCTCGATTTTGGAAGGAGATCGCCGGCGGAAATCTCGGCTGGAGGTTGAAGAAGATCTGCTGACGTCAGTCACAGGTATTTTCTTTTCTGATTTTTCTATTTTATTTATATCTTTTGATTTATAACTCCAAATGATGTCAAATAAATTTCTAAAAATTTGTAATATTATTATCTTTCTGTTAAACCAATTGTGGGAGTGTTTTGAACACTTTTCAAAAATAATAATTTCGAAATATTGATTAAATGTAAAATTGACACTTTATGTTTAATTTAAAACTAGGGTTTAATTAATTTTAATTTTGGCTAAATAATTTATATGAAATACCCATATTCAATTATGTTTGGATTTCAGTTATTTAAACTTGTTTTGCTGAAATCATTCTTCTTTATTTTGGCATAATATTAAAGAACAAAATATAAATAATGTTTAGGAAATGTGAAATATAAGGTATTCATTTTTAATTGAAAATAATTTGTGCACCATTATATTTTATATTATGATAATTCATTTGAAAACTTCATAAAAACTTTAGAAAGGATTTTAGTTTTAATTCATTTCTTATATAGAAATATATTCATGAAATCATTTTTATGTTTTGAAAATAAAAGAAAATCATTTAAGCTAATGAAATGTTTATTTGGATAATCCATTTATAAACTATATGATTTTATTAGAGTTATAAACTATAGGGTGTAATTTCAACACTAAGTTTTGAACTAGTTGAAAGAATGAAAAACTATTTGACGAATAGATCATGTTTTAAATAGTTTAAAGAGAACACTTGTAAATATTATTTTAATTTATGATTAGCTATGGCTATGTGGTTGGAATCATATACTTATGAGGAAACTATTTATTTCATGAAATTGGTTTGAAGGTTTTTCAACTTTCATCAATTTACATATTAAGGGTTTTGAAATACAATGGATATTGTAATGTTTAAAGTGAGACTTTTGAATTGTTAAACTCTTTCCAATAAGTTTGAAGTCTTCCATAGTTGGTTTCCTTATGCATTTAATATTTTATTCTAATAAAAAGAAAAGTTTTAAATTTTAGTGATTTTTGAACATTATAAAATGTTGGGATGTTACACAGGGTCCCTCGAGGGTCTTGACCTCCGCGTTCAATCCCCTTCACGAACTACACTTCAGGAAGTGACTACCCCCGAACCTACGGAGTCATAACCCGACATTTGGCGCGCCAGGTAGGGGATTGAGGCGCGTCAACAACCTTCGAGTTCGTCTCCGCGCCATGGTGAACACCCGCGCCACCCGTGTTGCCCGCGTCAACCGACGTGCGCCTGGGGGAGCACGCGCGCCGCCAGGAACCGCGACCACCCGCGCACGGCGGGGCTGACCCCGCCATGAAGAGCGTGTCCCTTCTGGCCCTCACTCAGAGGCGCCTGAGCACAAGTCTGAGCACCAGGAGGACGCGCAGTCGTTGCACCCGACGCAGCGCCCGAACGGCTCCAGCCCTGGGAGGATGGACCCCGCGCCCCACACCGCGGTGCTCATGGCGCAGGAGCTTCTCCGCTACCAGCCCACCGCAGAGGCCCACGAGCAGTGGCTCCAACGCCTCAACCACCTCGTCGGCATTGCCACGACGCGCCCGGCTCCGTCGCAGTCCAACGTGCACCCCTCTCTCGCGGACACGGTCGCAACAAATGCGCCTCCGACACCGCCAGGGCCAGCACCGGCTGCAACGCAGAGGGCGGCCTCGCATGCGTCCTCGCGCATGACGCTCGTGTGGGGATGGAGCTCCATTGCAACCGCCAGAACAGGCTTGTGGAGGAGATCGGCCAGGCGGGTCAGCAGAACCGCAGCGCGCTGCAGCACCGGGTCGCCACGTACGCCACAGGCTGCATGGCGTTCAGCAGCTCCAGAAGTTCAGGCCGGCTCTCCCTAAGAGCTACGACGGCTCCAGCAACCCCATCGAGTTCCTGCAGCTCTACACCACATCCATCCAAGCTGCGGGGGGAGATGACAAGGTCACGGCCAATTGGTTCTCCCACGCGCTTCGCGATTCTGCGCTGTCGTGGCTCCTGAATCTCCCCGAGGACTCCGTGAACTCCTGGGAGGAGCTCTGCAAGCAGTTTGTCTCCAACTTCAAGGGGACATACGAGCGCGCCCTCACCCACAACGATCTGCGTGCTGTAGTGCAGAAGAAGGATGAGACGCTCCGCAAGTACATCCAGCGCTTCAGCCAAGTGCGCAACAAGATCCCGAACATCCCTGACACCCAAGTCATCGCCGCCTTCCGCGAGGGCGTCACAAACAGCAGGATGCTCGAGAAGCTGGGCATACACGACAAGCTCACCTCTGTGGTAAAGCTGTTCGACCTGGCGGACAAGTGCGCCAAGGCTGAAGAGGGACTCCTCTTCATCAAGATGTCCTCGAGAGGAGAAGATCAAGCTGAGGGGTCCAAGAGCCAGAAGAAAAAGGAGCAGCCCAAGCGCAAGGCCACCGCGGTTCTCGCGGCAGAGCCTGACGCGAAGGGCACCCGCAGGGACTCCCCTGAGCCTGGAGAAAGGAGAGATGACCACCGCCCTTTCTGCATCTACCACAACAGGCGCGGCCACTCTACGGAGTCCTGCTTCGACCTCAAAAGGTTGAGCAAGGAGCGCGAGCAAGCAGAAGGCAGTGGCAACCGCGGCCGAGGCCGTGGCTACCGCGGAAGCGGACGCAAGGGCGGCTACCAGAAACCATCTGGAAATCAGGCCAACGCCACAGAAAAGAATGGCAACCTCCCCGACGAGGAAGATGGCGGCTACCAAGCCCTGAGAGGCGTCATTGCCTGCATCCTCGGGGGGGGGGGGGGGGGGGCAGGCGCCGAAGTCGAACAACCAGTTCAAGCAGTTCGCCCGCGAGCTCAACGCCGCCCTCCCAAGCACGAAAACCTCCAGGCCCCTCAAGTGGTCGCAGTACACCATCGCCTTCGACGCTCAGGACCACCCCAAGTCCACCAAGACTGTTGGAACCCTCCCGTTGGTCTGCAGCCCCACCATCGACAACGTGGCTGTCTCGAAGACTCTCATCGATGGTGGAGTAGGTCTGAATGTTATCTCCATAGATACGTTTGACGCGCTTCAAGTGCCCTACAAGCGGCTCACGCCCTCGAGACCCTTCATGGGGGTCACCAGCGGCTCGATCGAGCCTCTAGGCCAGGTCAGGCTTGCCGTCACCTTCGGGAGCAAGGAAAATTACTGCACCGAGCACATCGATTTCGATGTCGCACACATCGGCCTGCCGTACAATGCCATCCTCGTCTACCCAGCACTCGCGAGGTTCATGGCCATCACGCACCATGCCTACAACATGGTCAAGATCCCCGGCAGCGCTGGCACGATCACCATCCGTGGGCATGTCCTGGACGCTACGCGCGCCGTTGAGACGACCTACAAGACCGCCGCCATGGCATTTCCCGCAGACGAGGACCTGGAGCCTCTCGAGAGGCCCAAGAAGAAGAAGCAGTTGTTCTCCCAGGAGACAGCTACTACAAAGAAGATCTCTCTGAGCTCCAGTAGCTCGGGGGCTGAAGGCTCGGGGGCTAGCGTCACCATTGGCGCCGCGATGCCTCCCAAATAGGAAAGCGCGCTCGTCGCCTTCCTCCAGGCAAACTATGACATGTTCGCGTGGACACCGTCAGATATGTCTGGTGTACCGAGGGAGGTGATCGAGCACCACTTGGCCGTGTTCCCAAACGCGCGCCCCATCAAGCAAAAAGCAAGAAAGCAAGCCCCCGAGAAGCAAGCATTCATCGTCAAGGAGGTCGAGAAGCTCAAAGCGGCAAAAGTCGTTCGCAAAGTCGCGCATCCCACTTGGCTCTCCAACGGCTTGGTAGTCCCAAAGCCCGCCGGAGGAGGCCGTCTCTGCATCGACTACACTGATGTAAACTAGGCCTGCCCCAAAGACCCTTATCCCATGCCCATAATTGACCAGATTGTGGACTCCACAGCAGGCTACGACCTCCTCTGTTTCCTCGATGCCTTCTCTGGTTATCACCAGATAAAGATGGCTAAGGAGGACGAGGAGAAGACGGCTTTCCTCACCCCGTGCGATGTGTATTTCTACGTCTGCATGCCTTTCGGCCTAAAAAATTCTGGAGCCACTTTCTAGAGGTTGATGAGGATAGCCCTTGGCGGGCAAATGGGGTGGAACGCCGAAGCATATGTCGATGACATTGTCGTGAAATCACGAGAAGGAAATACTCTCCTCGGAGACCTTGAAGAAACCTTTGCCAGCCTGCGCAAGGTGAACATCAAGCTCAACCCCGCCAAGTGCGTCTTTGGAGTACCTTCAGACAAATTGCTTGGGTTCCTCGTGTCTCATCGAGGCATAGAGTCAAACCAAGACAAAATCAAGGCCATAGAAGACATGCAACCTCCACGCAGGCTCAAGGACATGCAACGCCTGGCAGGCTGCATGGCCAGCTTGGGTCGATTCATCTCCAAGTTCGGTGAAAGAGCCCTGCCGTTCTTCAAGATCATGAAAAGAACGGGCACTTTCAAGTGGACACCTGAAGCTGAAAAAGCATTTGAGGACTTGAAGAAGTATCTGGCAAGCCCACCAGTAATGGTCGCCCCAAGGCCTGGCGAGCACCTGAAGCTGTACTTATCAGCTACTCCGCAAACAGCCAGTGCTGTCCTTGTGGTGGAAAGAGAAGAGCCAGTACTCCACAAGAAGAGTGCAGCCACTCCAAAGAAAAAGCCTCCTGGGAAGGAGCTCGACGAAAGGGCAGCCATCACAAACCCAACGCCACGCCCAAAGCCCCAAGAGAGGCCCGCTCCAAGTCAACCGCTGCAAGGAATTCATGCCGAGGAGCCTGAGGAGCCTCAGGAGGCCAACCCCCTCGAGGGACAGGACAAGCCCCTCGAGGCAAACCCCCTCGAGACCCAAGGCAAGCCCCCTGAGGCCAACCCCCTCGAGGCCCAGGGCAAGCCCCCTGAGGCCAACCCCCTTGAGGCCCAGGCCAAGCCCCCTGAGGCAAACCCCCTCGAGGGCCAAGCTGAGCCACCTCAGGCAAAAGACGCCAAGGCAATAGGAACTACCCTCGTCGAGCATCCAGTTTACTTCGGCAGCACAGTACTGCGTGATGCTCACGAGCGATATACGATGCAGCAGAAGCTTCTCCTCACACTCCTCATCACCTCAAGAAAGCTGCGACACTACTTCCAGGGGCACCCCATCACGGTGGTCACCTCTTTCCCCCTGGAGCAAATCCTGCGCAACCCGAACACAACAGACCGTGTCGCAGGATGGAACATAGAGCTACAACCATTCAATTTGCGCTTCGATACCACAAGGGTAATCAAAGGAAGAGCGCTGGCAGACTTCGTCGCCGAATGGACTGACCCGACCCCTGAAGAGCCTTTGGGAGACGAGCAAGAGCCCTCTGGAGCCGCAATGCCCAGCCACTGGACCATGAAGTTCGATGGAGCTTTCGCTTGTCGCCACGGCGGGGCAGGCTTAGTCCTGATCTCACCCAAAGGCGACAAGTTGTATTACGCGGTCCAGCTGTGCTTCGGAATCGACAAGATATCCAACAATATCGCCGAGTATGAAGGCCTGCTTGCCGGCTTACGCGCCGCAATCGCCCTAGGCGTCAAGCATCTACTCATCAAGGGCGACTCCCAGTTGCTCGTCAACTTCTCTAACAAAAGCTACAAGCCTAAGGACGACCACATGGCCGCATACCTTGAAGAGGTCCGTAGGCTCGAGAAGCACTTAATGGGAATGGAGCTCATGGACATCCCAAGGAAGGAAAACCAAGAGGCTGATGACATCGCCAAGCGCGCATCAAAGAGCCAAGCTCAGCCGCCAGGTGTCTTTGAAGAAAGGCTTGTCAAGGCATCCATAAAGCAGCCCCAAGAGGCTCTGCCCGCAAGCACAGACGAAGCGCTCCCGCCACCACCTGCAAGCGGGGCTCCAGACTGCGGGCCCCCTACAGGGGAGCGTCTGTTGCTCACAGCGGTGCACCAAGAAACAAGATGGATCGAAGAAATCATGTCGGGGATGTACTTCCCCGGTACCCTGAGGTTGCGGAATTATTGTGCTAATGTTGCAGGAACGTGAATTTAAATAAGAAAGGGGAAGGAAAAGAGGGGAAAGTACATCTCGGGCCGAAAGGAGAAGAGGTGGCCCATTTTTCCAGCGGGCCGAGATCCACATCTTGGTCCTACAAGTTGACCGCGTCGTCACGATCTCCTCTGCTCGGTCAAACCGAGACGAGCGCGTCCCCAACCACCAGCTTCCTCAACCTCGCGCCCCCGAGGCCTCCCCCGGCCAACTCCGGCAGCGTCTACGCCTCCGCCCCGGAGACCTCGGCTCGCCCCCGACCTCCTGCCTCCCGAGTTCTTCCAACCGCCCCCCGGTGTTCGCCGCCCGACATCCACGCCTCCCCGTCGCACCGCCCGACTTCCGCGCCTCCCCGACTCGGTGGCCTCGGTGGCCGCGCCCGAGCACGCCCCCGACTCCGGCCGTCCCCGGCATCGACCTCGGCACGCCCCCGACTCCGGCCGTCCCCAGCATCGACCTCGGCACGCCCCCGACTCCGGCCGCCCGAGCACGCCCCGACCCCGGCCGTCCCCGGCACGGCGCATCCCGGCCGCACTCGACCGCACCTTCAACCTCGACTCCGGCTATCCCGGCAAGCGCCGCAATCATCCGCACCTCGGCCACGACCGCATCGTCTCCCCCGAGCTCCACTCGGCTTCATCCACCTCGCCTACGCCCCGACCACGGCTTTGTCGGCCCGGCTCCAGCATCACCCGACTCGACCACGGCCGACCTCGCGCCGGTGTGGCCGTGCCCAGCGCCCGACATCGCCGGCGCCCGCCTGAGTTCCTCCCCGCCGTGGCCGCGGTCCAGCGTACCTCCGACCGTCCGCGCGCCCGTCACCGACTCGGATGCTCCCGGGATCGTCAACCTCGGTCCCGGCTGTGCCGGGAAGCCCACCCCCGACGTCGGCGTGCACAGCTCCGCCTCTGGCCGCCCGAGTCCTCCCCGACCTCGGAAGTGGCGGCGCAGCACCCGCAGCACCCCGTGCCTACTCCATTTCGGCGCATCTCCAGTTCGGCAGGGACAAAGCCATCACCTCCCAGATAATTGACCCAGGTTCATCCATCCGGATTGGGTGTTGATTGGCTTATTCTCCTCAGCTCGGTCGACCTACACGGGTAAAGCTGAAGACAACAACTACGAGACAAAGCAAGGACACCGATTCTGACTCCTCTGACATGACCAAACATGGGCTACAGTGACGCTGCAGTATTCACGATGTGACAACAGTACACTGCCGCTGACATCGTGAACAGTGCGGATGTGACCCCAGTAGTCATCTCAGCTACAGTGCGCAGTGAATAGTGTTCTTTGTCCCCTTGTCCCCGGCTTGTCCCCTGGGCTCTCCCTATATAAAGGGCACCAGGGGGAGAGGGAAGGGAGAGACCACCACCCCCCCACTTCATTTCCCCCCTTCTCATTTGCTCTCAAGACCTCATGGAGGCAAGTGTAGCAGCTCATGGAGCGTGTTGTAGCCCGGATAGTAAGAGAGGAAATATACCGAGTAGGCTAGATGCTGCTGTAGGGGTTTTATCTCCTCACGAGAGCCCCGAAGCAGGGTAAATCCTTGTGTCCCCATGTCGGTAGAGTTTACCTGTGCGCGAGTTCACCGCGCAATCCCTCCCCGGGATCCCCTAGCGTCCATCGGCCCCACAAATTAGCCTACCCGTAGGCATCTGTCTGTTCGCCACGACGACAGTTGGCGCCCACCGTGGGGCAGAGTGGCGCTTGCGGGAACAATTTCGGACGGGACCCAACATCCCCAAATCCGGGATCCCTACGCTGCGGGCAGTGGTCACTCACATCCTGCGCCGCGGGTAGCGGTCACCGGCATCCCAAAATCCGGGATCCTAAATCCGGGATCCCTACGCTGCGGGTAGTGGTCACTGACATTCTGCACCGCGGGTAGCGGTCACCGGCGTCCCAAAATCCGGGATCCTAAATCCGGGATCCCTACGCTGCGGGCAGTGGTCACTGACATCCTGCGCCACGGGCAGCGGTCACCGGCATCCCAAAATCCGGGATCCTAAATCCGGGATCCCTACGCTGCAGGCAGTGGTCACTGACATCCTGCGCCGCGGGTAGCGGTCACCGGCATCCCAAAATCCGGGATCCTAAATCCGGGATCCCTACGCTGCGGGCAGTGGTCACTGACATCCTACGCCACGGGTAGCGGTCACCGGCATCCCAAAATCCGGGATCCTAAATCCGGGATCCCTACGCTGCGGGCAGTGGTCACTGACATCCTGCGCCGCGGGTAGCGGTCACCGGCATCCCAAAATCCGGGATCCCTACGCTGCGGGCAGTGGTCACTGACATCCTGCGCCGCGGGTAGCGGTCACCGGCATCCCAAAATCCGGGATCCTAAATCCGGGATCCCTACGCTGCGGGCAGTGGTCACTGACATCCTGCGCCACGGGTAGCGGTCACCGGCATCCCAAAATCCGGGATCCTAAATCCGGGATCCCTACGTTGCGGGCAGTGGTCACTGACATCCTGCGCCGCGGGTAGCGGTCACCGGCATCCCAAAATCCGGGATCCTTAATCCGGGATCCCTACGCTGCGGGCAGTGGTCACTGACATCCTGCGCCGCAGGTAGCGGTCACCGGCATCCCAAAATCCGGGATCCTAAATCCGGGATCCCTACGCTGCGGGCATGGGTCACTGACATCCTACGCCGCGGGTAGTGGTCACCGGCATCCCAAAATCTGGGATCCTAAATCCGGGATCCCTACGCTGCGGGCAGTGGTCACTGACATCCTGCACCGCGGGTAGCGGTCACCGGCATCCCAAAATCCGGGATCCTAAATCCGGGATCCCTACGCTGCGGGCAGTGGTCACTGACATCCTGCGCCACGGGTAGCGGTCACCGGCATCCCAAAATCCGGGATCCTAAATCCGGGATCCCTACGCTGCGGGTAGTGGTCACTGACATCCTGCGCCGCGGGTAGCGGTCACCGGCATCCCAAAATCCGGGATCCTAAATCCGGGATCCCTACGCTGCGGGCAGTGGTCACTGACATCCTGCGCCGCGGGTAGCGGTCACCGGCATCCCAAAATCCGGGATCCCTACGCTGCGGGCAGTGGTCACTGACATCCTGCGCCGCGGGTAGCGGTCACCGGCATCCCAAAATCCGGGATCCTAAATCCGGGATCCCTACGCTGCGGGCAGTGGTCACTGACATCCTGCGCCGCGGGTAGAGGTCTTCGACATCCCTGCGCCGTGGGTAGAGGTCCCCCGACATCCCTACACAGCGGGTGGAGGTCATCGACATCCCCGCATCGCGGAAACCGGTCGTCGACATCCCAAACCGGTATCCCTGCATCGCGGGCACCAGTCGTCGGCGTCTGCCTCGACACTCATCATCAATGGACCCCTGGCAGTTGCACACCAGTTACCCGGGTTATGTCGCCCCCGACATCCCCAACCGCTCCTGTGCTCCGTGAGTATCGTCATATGTGCCTTGCAATTATGTTATCTTAGATATTATTCGGGAACCGCCCCTGCATGCTTAGCTTAATTGTTTACCCGGGAACGAGATATCGTAACCTGGGGACTGCCCTGTTTCACCTGTTTGTCATCTATGTGTTTTTCCCTGGGAGCAAGATGTCTTGACCCGGGGACTGGCTTACAGGTCGGTTGAACCTTGCATGCTTAGTCGGTAGAGTAACTTGGTTTCTATTTATTTATATACATGTCGTATCTTGCTTCTTGCTGTGTCATTGGTGAGCCGGTATCCCGAAACTGGACTCGGGGACTGCCGTGTTCCTTCGTCTGCATGCTATATTTGTTAAATTTACCCGGGGACTCGGTGGAACTAGTATCCCCATGCCCGCTTCGGCGCCTAGTTGTATTCTTCTATCTCGCGTTAAATTCTCTTGGGCATGTCGTTTAAAGTTTTCACTAGCATCAAATACTTGATGTACATATCTATCTGTGCTAACATTAAAAGGGGATGTTGGTTTTACCGAGATGGTACCCATGTTGGATAAACCGCCTTATCGAGAGAATATTCATGTCAAACATTCTGGGGGTACCGATTGTTATACTGGTTATCTTGGATCCATCTTATGCTTGGTTATTTTCTCAAGATGTATTGCATATGGTCTGGGGTATCAGTTGGCTCATATATCGCGGGATCACGCAAAATTTCCAGATCCCCGTTTATTTCGGTTCGCCAATATATCATGGCATACTGCAATATCTCCATATCGCTATTTATGTCGGCTCGCCAACATATCGTGGCATCATACCATATATCCAAATCCCCGTTTATTTCGGTTCGCCAATGTATCATGGCGTCGGGCAATATTTCCAAATCGTCGTTTATCCCGGTATATCAAAGTTGGCCAAAGGCAACACCTGAGATACCGAAACACCTGTGATACGCCCATAGTGGCCGAGATACCAAAACACCTGTGATATGCCCAGAGGGGCCGACATACCGGCATACCGACATACCGAGGTACCTGTGTGACATTGTGTGTGTAGGCGTCTGTGTCGGCATACGCCCAGAGTGGCTAAACGCCGGCACATGAGACTCTGTGTCGGTATACGCCCAGAGTGGCTAAAGGCCGGCACATGAGGCGTCCGTGTCGGTATACGCCCAGAGTGGCTAAACGCCGGCATGTGTTGTGTGTTTGTGTCAGACCGGCGGTGGCCGAAGACATCTATGTCGGTAAAACGCCCAGAGTGGCTAAGGAACCGGCATATGATTGTATTTTTGCAGGTACTCGGTGGAGCAAGTGAAGGCGATGAGGTTGTTATTTTTTCTAAGACTGCGCGCGACTCTGCGAGTCCCCCGCAGCCTCGGGGACTAGTGTCGGGGATGTGATCCCCGGGATCCCTATTAAACGGGACATTCGGTATGGAGTTTTCCTGATAACTGTTTAACTTTTAAGTCTATGCGCGACTCTAACGAATCCCCCATAGACTCGGGACTAGTGTCGGGGATGTACTTCCCCGGTACCCTGAGGTTGCGGAATTATTGTGCTAATGTTGCAGGAACAAATGAATTTAAATAAGAAAGGGGAAGGAAAAGAGGGGAAAGTACATCTCGGGCCGAAAGGAGAAGAGGTGGCCCATTTTTCCTGCGGGCCGAGATCCACATCTCGGTCCTACAAGTTGACCACGTCGTCACGATCTCCTCTGCTCGGTCAAACCGAGACGAGCGCGTCCCCAACCACTAGCTTCCTCAACCTCGCGCCCCCGAGGCCTCCCCCGGCCAACTCCGGCAGCGTCTACGCCTCCGCCCCGGAGACCTCGGCTCGCCCCCGACCTCCTGCCTCCCGAGTTCTTCCAACCGCCCCCGGTGTTCGCCGCCCGACATCCACGCCTCCCCGTCGCACCGCCCGACTTCCGCGCATCCCCGACTCGGTGGCCTCGGTGGCCGCGCCCGAGCACGCCCCCGACTCCGGCCGTCCCCGGCATCGACCTCGGCACGCCCCCGACTCCGGCCGTCCCCGGCATCGACCTCGGCACGCCCCCGACTCCGGCCGCCCGAGCACGCCCCCGACCCCAGCCGTCCCCGGCACGGCGCATCCCGGCCGCACTCGACCGCACCTTCTACCTCGACTCCGGCTATCCCGGCAAGCGCCCGCAATCATCCGCACCTCGGCCACGACCGCATCGTCTCCCCCGAGCTCCACTCGGCTTCATCCACCTCGCCTACGCCCCGACCACGGCTTCGTCGGCCCGGCTCCAGCATCACCCGACTCGACCACGGCCGACCTCGCACCGGTGTGGCCGTGCCCAGCGCCCGACATCGCCGGCGCCCGCCCGAGTTCCTCCCCGCCGTGGCCGCGGTCCAGCGTACCTCCGACCGTCCGCGCGCCCGTCGCCGACTCGGATGCTCCCGGGATTGTCAACCTCGGTCCCGGCTGTGCCGGGAAGCCCACCCCCGACGTCGGCGTGCACAGCTCCGCCTCCGGCCGCCCGAGTCCTCCCCGACCTCGGAAGTGGCGGCGCAGCACCCGCAGCACCCCGTGCCTACTCCATTTCGGCGCATCTCCAGTTCGGCAGGGACAAAGCCATCACCTCCCAGATAATTGACCCAGGTTCATCCATCCGGATTGGGTGTTGATTGGCTTATTCTCCTCAGCTCGGTCGACCTACACGGGTAAAGCTGAAGACAACAACTACGAGACAAAGCAAGGACACCGATTCTGACTCCTCTGACATGACCAAACATGGGCTACAGTGACGCTGCAGTATTCACGATGTGACAACAGTACACTGCCGCTGACATCGTGAACAGTGCGGATGTGACCCCAGTAGTCATCTCAGCTACAGTGCGCAGTGAATAGTGTTCTTTGTCCCCTTGTCCCCTGGGCTCTCCCTATATAAAGGGCACCAGGGGGAGAGGGAAGGGAGAGACCACCACCCCCCCACTTCATTTCCCCCCTTCTCATTTGCTCTCAAGACCTCATGGAGGCAAGTGTAGCAGCTCATGGAGCGTGTTGTAGCCCGGATAGTAAGAGAGGAAATATACCGAGTAGGCTAGATGCTGCTGTAGGGGTTTTATCTCCTCACGAGAGCCCCGAAGCAGGGTAAATCCTTGTGTCCCCGTGTCGGTAGAGTTTACCTGTGCGCGAGTTCACCGCGCAATCCCTCCCCGGGATCCCCTAGCGTCCATCGGCCCCACAAATTAGCCTACCCGTAGGCATCTGTCTGTTCGCCACGACGACAAATCAAAGATTACCTCGACAAAGGAGTCCTTCCCGAGGAAGACGTTGAAGCGGAGCGAATTGCCCGCCAAGCAAAATCGTACCAAATCCTCCAAGGAATTCTCTATCGCAAGCGGCCAAACGGCATCGCGCTCAAATGCGTCCCTCCTGAAGAAGGCAAAATGCTGATCAAAGACATCCACAGCGGGGAATGTGGCCACCCTTCGTGCGCCCGCACCCTCGCAGGCAAAGTCTTCAAAAGCGGCTTCTACTGTCCTCAAGCACTTCAGGATGCAATGGACATCATTCAAGCATGTGAAGCCTGCCAATTCCACGCCAAGCAAATCCACCAACCAGCGCTAGGACTACAGACCATTCCGCTCTCGTGGCCGTTTGCGGTCTGGGGGCTGGACATCCTGGTACATTTCCTAACGGCGCAAGATGGATATCGTTACCTCTTCGTGGCCATTCACAAGTTCACGAAGTGGCCTGAAGTGGAGGCGACGCGCACAATCACAACATGCACGGCAGTGAAATTCATCAGAGGCCTGGTCTGCCGCTTCGGAGTGCCTAACCGCATCATCACCGACAATGGCTCACAATTCACCAGTGGCATCTTCAGAGCCTACTGTGAAAGAATGGGCATCAAGCTCTGCTTCGCCTCAGTCGCCCATCCGCAAAGCAATTGACAGGCTGAGCGCGCAAACGTAGAGGTCCTCAAAGGCCTAAAGGCCAGGACCTTCGATGTCCTCAAGGGCCACGGCCTCCCCTTGGTGCTCTGGTCCATCCGTACCACGCCACCCAAGCCCACCGGGGAAACACCGTTCGCCCTCGTGTATGGAGCCGAAGCAGTCCTCCCCACAGAGATAAAGCATGGATCCCCACGGGTCCTTGCCTTTAACGAGGACCAGCAAGAGGACCTCCACAACGACGACCTGCTGCTTGTTGAAGGGCTACGACGCCGCGCCGCCCTCCGGGCGGCCAAATACCAGCAGTACCTGAGACGCTACCACAGGCGCAACGTGCGCTCGCGCACCCCAGAGGCAGGCGATCTCGTCCTCAGGCGAATCCTCTCCAGGGAAGGCCTCCACAAGCTGTCCCCGATGTGGGAAGGCCCCTACAGGATCACGCACATCGCCAGGCCTGGCGCGGCTCGCCTTGAGACTCAAGACGGCGTCCCCGTCAAGAATCCATGGAACATCATGCACCTACGCAAGTTCTACCCGTGATCATTGTCACGTCACGGCATTTTAGCGAAAGAGGCAGCCTACGGCTCAACCTCCAAGCATTTTTCGTCTCTAAAGGTTAAAATCCCACGGCTTAAACCTCACAAGTCATTGTATCCACAAGGAACAAACTCAAAAAGTGATCATCGTCACACCCGTGATCATTGTCACGTCGAGACTTCTAGCGGAAGAGGCAGCCTACGGCTCAACCTCCAAGCATTTTTGTCTCTAGAGGTTAAAATCTCACGACTTAAACCTCCCAAATACTTTTTGTCTCCTAAAGGAAAAAAACTCAACCGTGATCATTGTCACGTCGAGACTCCGAGCGGAAGGGGCAGCCTACGGCTCAACCTCCAAGCATTTTTGTCTCTGGAGGTTAAAAGCTCACGGCTTAAACCTCCCAAATACTTTTTGTCTCCTAAAGGAACAAAACGCAACCGTGATCATTGTCACGCCCGTGATCACTGTCACGTCGAGACTCCGAGCGGAAGAGGCAGCCTACGGCTCAACCTCCAAGCATCTTTGTCTCTAGAGGTTAAAAGCTCACGGCTTAAACCTCCAAGCTCCAAAGGCTTCTCTCGAGGGAAAACCCTCCAAGCTCTCCATTTAACGAGCCACCTCAGGTCGTGGAGAGTCTCTGCCACTAATGGGTGGTCCCCATGCCTCGACATGGTCAAAACATTAACT
Source organism: Poa annua (assembly GCA_026929855.1). Taxonomy (NCBI): domain Eukaryota; kingdom Viridiplantae; phylum Streptophyta; class Magnoliopsida; order Poales; family Poaceae; genus Poa; species Poa annua. Next base: position 18,026,451 of record CM049427.1, read on the forward strand.
TGGCAACCCCAAGCATAATGACTCAATTTCGTTCCCAAGTGAACTTAGCGCCTCGGCGCCGCTTTGTATTATATTTGGTGAGTTTTATTTTCGCACTACTCTGTTGAAGTGTGCGCTTATATATCTCCACAGGCGTACCTCGCGAGCGGGGGCTGAGTACGGTGCCAGTGCCTCAAATGACACACCAGCAGCACTGCAAAATCCAAGGGTCCGAGCTCTGGCTGGAGGGCAAGATCCCACAAACACGCCATCTCTACAGAGGACCTTGGTACTTACTCTCCTCGCAAGGAACGCCTGAGGGGACCTATAAGCGTGCACGAGTCCCTTGAACCGTGTTCCAGCGTTTGGGTTTGCCCCTCTAACATCTGCAGGGAAAAATCTCCCCACAAGTCTGAAGAGGCATCCAGGAGCGACCCCTTAAGTGGGCAACCTCGCCAGGCGAAAAGCCTCTGCAGGGCGAAAACCTCGAGAAGCTAAGTCTCGCACCCACGCCATAAGAGCGTTTTCTCCCCCTAGCGCACGTTTGCCCCTTAAGCGACTTCGCTTTCTCTTACGCTTCATGGACTACTCGCACGTCTAAGGGTGGCACTTGAGCATCGCGACTCAGGGCTCTTACCTCTCCTAGGCCTAAACTCCCCCCGGCCTTGCGGAGTCATTGCTCCTGCATACATGAAGATGAGTCCAAAGAGACTTCACGGGGGGCAAACAATCTCGAATCAAACAGCATTAAAGAGTATATTACAGGCCAACCGGTCTTAAAATGTCTAAACAAACAGTTGTTTCAGATACAGCGCTCGCAGGCGCAATAAGGAAAGGCTCAGGGGGAAGCAGCGCCGCCTTGGACCTCCTCCGCAGCACCCTCTTCAGACTCAGCTGGGCAAGCCTCCTCCTCGCTTTCCTCAGCCGCCGCCTCCGCGCGCCTGAAGCGGTTGCAGAAGGCATCAACTTGCTCGCGGAGGGAACCGGAGACCCGCTGCGTGTCCTCGCCTTGAGCAGCTTGTGTGACGGAGGAGAGGTCGAAGCCTGGCGTACGGAGCTTGAGGTTGGTGAAGATGCGGTCAACAACCACCCCCAGGAGATGCCGGCTCTCGTCCTCGATCATCTCGCGGAGCTCGGCGATGGGACCCTCGAGCGCCGCGAAGAGCTCGTCAAAGTAGACCAGGTACATGGCAGCATCGCCGCGGCCTCGTACGTCGGTATGCGGCGCGTCTGTGCCAAGCTGCGCAGCGAGCTTGTTGCCACGAGCGACCAATGCCTCAAACATGCGCTCGCGCTGCCTCGAGAGCGTGCGAGCCGCATTGGCAGAGTCCGAGGCCTCCGCCGCCCGCTGCATCACCGGGGCCACTTGCTCCTCCATGTCCTTGGCCAAGGAGTTGAGGTTATGGACCGCCTCGGTGCGGGCCTCCTCCGCTCGGCGACGACCGTCCTTGGCGCGCTGGAGGCAGTCCTCCAGCTTGGAGTTTGCCTTCTCGAGCTCGGCGATCCGCCGAGCATCCTCGTCGCGCTTGGCCTTGAAGCGGTCCTCCTTCGTCTGGGCCAGGTCACGATACTTCTGGGAGGTGGACTTGCAGAATTACTTCTCGCGCTTCACGAGGGCGTCCTCGGCCTCCTTCTTCTTTTCGTCCTCGATCATCTCGCGAAGCTCGGCGACGGGGCCCTCGAGTGCCGCGAAGAGCTGGTCAAAGTAGACCTGGTACATGGCAGCATCGCCGCGGCCTCGGACGTCGGTGTGCGACGCGTCCGCGCCAAGCTGCGCAGCAAGCTCGTTGCCACGAGCAACCAAGGCCTCGAACATGCGCTCACGCTGCTTCGTGAGCACGCGAGACACCTGGGCTGAGTCCGACGCTTCCGCCGCCCACTCCATCGCAGGGGCCACCTGCTCCTCCACGTCCTTGGCTAAGCAATTGAGGTTGTGGACTGCCTCGGTGTGGGCCTCCTCCGCTAGGCGACGACCGTCCTTGGCGCGCTTGAGGCGAACCTCCAGCTTGGAGTTGGCCCTCTCAAACTCGGCGATCCGCTGAGCATCCGCGGCGTGCTTGGCCTTGAAGCGGTCCTCCTACGTCTGGGCCAGGTCACGATACTTCTGGGAGGTGGACTTGCATAAATGCTTCTCGCGCTCCACGAGGGCGTCCTTGGCCTCTTTCTTCTTCTCGGCGAAACGCCGCTCGAAGCGCTCGTAAGCTAGCTTCTGGGCAGCAACGTTTTCGTCGTACTTCAAGGTCGCCTTGGCCAAATCACCTTCACGCTCCTCAAGGGCCTCGCGCTGGGCGACCAGGTCCCTCTCCGCCTGAAGGCGCTGCTCCTCGCACTGCTGCAGCTCCTTCTACTTGTGGACCAACTGCCGCTCACGCTCGGCAGAGACCTTGCGGTCCTCCTCCAGAGCGGCATGTGCGGCCTGGTGGGCGGAGAGCAGCTGGGCCTCCAGCTGGCCCAGCTCGCGGCATTTTTGCGCCAGCGAGCCCTCCATCACCTCGCGCTCCGCCCTGGCCTCGCGCAGGAGCTCCGTCGCAGAGTCGTGCTCCGCCTGGAGGGGCCCAAGGAGCTCTGCAGCATCACGGATGGCCCCCTCGCCGATCTCCTTGGCGAAGCGGGTGGCCTCCTCGCGAGTGGCCTGCAACGCCAAATCCTCCAGCCGGCGCGCGTCGACCGCCGCGTGGAAGGACGCCCACGACTTCGCCAGCTCCTCCTGCTGCCGAGCGAGCCATATGTCCCCGAGGGCGAGGTGCGCCTCCAAGCCCTCCAAGGATTCCCTTACGAGGCCGAAGGCGACCTCGCGGCGCCCCGCGCTCCAGTCCCAGTCGCGGAGGACCAGCTCCTGGCTCGTGGAAGGCCCGGCCCCAGCGTCGAGTCTTGCGGGCCCGGCCTCGGGGAAAGCTCGGGGGCTAGCCCGGGCTGCGCCTGTGCCCGCGCCGGCATCCACTTCCGGCCCTGCAGCTGCAGGGCGTTCCTCGGGCATGGCTTGACGAGGAGGCGAGGAAGCATCTCCCCCAGCAGGGCCGCCTGTGCCTGCTGCTGCCTTGCGCGCTTCCCTCGCAGGCTGCACAGGAGGAGTGGCCGCAGGCGGCGGGGTAGGCGCGCGCGAAGGCGTCAACACGCGCAGCGGTGTTGGCTCGCGCGGTGGAGTGGCCTCGCGCAGTGGCGCCGCCGCGCGGGGAGGAGTAGGAGCGCGAGGCGGCGCGGAAGTTCTCTGCTCTGAGCCTTCCACCACCAGAGGCTCGGGGGGCGCTATAGGTGCATCTGGGCCCGCCGCGCCCTCATCAACCTGAGGCCCTGCCGCCCCCGCCTGGGGTGCAGCCGCCTCCACTTGAGGCGCCTCCTCAAGGGGGACTGCGGGGGCCACCTCCGCAGGCCTCGCGGCCTCGTCAGCCGCGGCCCCTGCCGTGGCGCTCTTCACCTCAGATGCCTTGCGAAGCCGGCGGCGCTTCGCAGGTACAAGGTCACTGGCGAGAGCCCAAGAAAAGACTTCAGGAAAACTAAAGCGAAAGAGAAAGCTAAAAGATGAATGATCCAAGATTATGAGCACTAACCCTGAAGGGGGGGGGGGGGCAGCGTCGACCCACGCAAGGCCTGGCGAGCGCCATGAGGGGAAGGGCTTTGAAGCAGGCCTCGTAGGGGGCGCCTCCGCTTTCCTCTTGGAGGGGACGTCAGACGGCCTCACCCTTGAGTGTTCCACAGCGGCTTTGGTGTGAGGCCCGCGCCCTCCCGGAGAGGCCTCCGCGTCAGAGGCCTCCTCTTCCTCAGCCTCCTCCTCCACGAGGCGCAAGGCGCCACCACGAAGGCGTCTTCATCGCCTGACGAGATATCGCAAATCTCGTCAGTAAATGGCCTAGCCCTCGAAGAGGAAACCTCCCCTGCCGCGGCCTCCTCCTCACCTAGGCCATCTCCTGAAGCCGAGGGAGAATCGGCCCCCACCGCTCTCCGCGCGGCCGGCATCGGCGCCTCGAGGACCACCTGGCCTGTCGGGGAGAACGGAGGCATCCCCTCCAGGAGGTCCATGCGCTCCGTCAGATTGTATTGGTGAAGGGGCCGGAGCGCCGCGGGGAGCTCATCCACGGGAAGCACCGATGGATTGACGAAGAGCGCGAAGAGGACGTTGGCGACCGTGTCCTTGTCGTTGTCCTCGACGTGAAGCCGCATCTTGTCACTCGGCCTCGAGTACATCCAGATGGGAACCGAATGTGCTTGGAGGGGCGCGATGCAACGCGTCACGAAGTCCGCCACGATCATCTGCCCCGTGAGGCCCTCCTCGCGGAGGAAGCTCAGTCGCCCCATCAAGCTCACGTTCCTGGCGCCGTCGAAGGTGGCTTTGCCCCAATGGGAATTCTTCACCAGGGGCTCGTCGGGGACCTCGAGGAACGCGCAGGGACGCTCCACCCCAACAAAAAACCACTTCTGACGGAAGTCGTCTACCTTCTTCGTCACGGAAGTGATGGCCTTGCCCTCGCTCCAGGACGATGCGGAACGAGACGCACCCGGAGCGCTCATTCTTCGCCGTGTTCCGGAGCGCGTAAAAGCACCGGAACAGCCCCACCGTAGGTTCCAGGCCCAGGTATGCCTCGCAGAGGTAGGCGAAGACTGCGAGGATGAGGACGGAGTTGGGGTGCAGGTGCAGCAGCTGCACCTGGTAGAACGCCAGCATCGCCTCCAGGAACGGCGAGAAGCGCGGCCTCAGTCCCGCGGCAAGGGAATGCTGGAAGATCGGGAAGAACCCACGCGGGCGCTTCCTGTGCGCCGCGGGATTCAGGGCAGTGGCGCCATGCTCGTTCGTCCGGTCCGCCACCAAGTACCGGACCTTGGCAAGCGCCTTCTCGTTGACGCGCACGCCCAGCAGCGCTGCGCCCAGAACGGCCTCAGGGGCCTCTGCCTGGGAGGAAGACCCTACGACGGCCTTGCCCTTGCTCTTGAGTGGGCTCATCGTCGCGGGAGCGGAAGATTGAAGGAGTTGGAGAACAGAGATTCGCAGGAGAGAGCGGAGGCGGAGAGCTCTGTAGAGCGGAAATTTCTGCGAGAAGAATTGGAAACGGTAACGGCTTCCTGCTGCCTCGCTCGGGCTTTATGTCACCTCGAGGAGCAGTTACCGGGACGTGGTGGGACCCCCCACGACTCGTGCCCCGGATTGTGCGAGACCGTTATTCGTCCAAGTGCCGCGTGGCTCGGGCCGGCTGGGCACTAAGGGCCCACGACGCTTCGCCTAAGCCCATGGGCTCAATCGTGCCCATCATGGGCCCGAGGGCTACTGTCGGCCCAGTGAGAACTGGGGTATGGAGAGCCCATTCCCCCTAGGCCTCGCACGCTGGCCAGTCAGACGAAACGACTAAGGACCAGGCATCACCGCCTGGCGGGACCCTCGAGAGGCAATTTCCCTCGTGGGCCTGAAGAGGAAACGAGGGCCTCAAGGGATTCCTCGCCTCAGGAGACCCTCCCGAGGAGACAGCTCGCCTCGAGGGAGTCCAACAGGAATCTCCCCTCAGGCCTCCTCAGGCCTGAACGGAAACGTCGCGGCCAAGGAAGTACGGCAAGATGCACATGGCCTCTGCCACGCCCACGCGGTGACGCACGCACCCCCGTTGCTGTCTGTAGCACCCCAACTTTTATTAAAGTTGGAACACTTGTGTTATGTGCTAGTCCCTGGATCACTGCCAGCACCACAGTACAAAATATAAAGTACCATTGCCTAAGTATTAAAATTGCTACAACGAGATCCAAAAATAATAGCCAAATATGGCTTTATTACAATTTGCATAGCCATGAAGGCTAGCTAAAGTTCAAAGTTCACAGCGAAAGCGAAATAACATTGAGCCTCATCTTCAAGCATGCGCCATAGGCAGTCATGTTGGGTGTAGACTCGAGCCAAATCATTCAACATCAGAATTTCCTGCACATTGGAATATGCAGCCCCCGAAGGAGGTCAATACAATGATGTATTGGCAAGTGACTATAGTGGATATATACTGGCAAGTCTAACATCTATATGCATATTTGGCTTGGTGGGGTTGAAGGCTATTTGCAGAAAGCAAGTTTTCTCCTATCATTTTGTAAAACACTTTTATTTCTCGAAGACTTGGCACCGAGGGATAAAGCCCAAGTGCACCAACAATTCTTTCCTTAGTCAAATTTTACTTTATGAAAACAGTGTTGAGATTCTTCTGACCATCCTTGTCCAGTTGCTCAAGTAGTCCATTTCCGGGGACACGGCTGAGAACTCAGATTGTCGACTCTGCAGAGGTTGTGCACTTTCACCTTTAGACTCAATTTGTCCGAGAAATCCTATACACGCGGAGTGTATTATGGAAAGGAGAGAATTGAAACAAGAACTTTCAGAAGAAGAATGCAACCATACTAGCAAGACCCGTTCCACCTATCATCTCTACATCTGCTTGTCAAGCTGACAGGTTGCACTCCCACAACTTAATCATTCTAGACAGAGCCCATTGTCAAAAGGTTGCACGGGAAGCTTCTAAACTTGGAGGGACTTGGTAATCTCTTCGTTCCTGGGTGGCCATCCACAAGTGTACTTCTGGGTAACAACCACCATACTCATGGCCCTAAGTAGAATAGACATTCATCCTAGGCGATGACAACCACAAGCATAGTCCCAAAAGCCACTCAACATAAACCATATCAACCAATTCCACCCAGATGTGTATTTTAGATTTTTAACACTCAGAAACATTTACATAGCATGGTAAACATTTTTATAGCATGGCTAAGCAACTAATAAAATCTTTTCATGGCTGCTTAGGAAAAGGGTGGCTACACACTACTAGGATATTTGTAAAACACAAACTAACTTAGCATTATAAAATAAATCAAAATTCCCTATCATGCACACTACTAAAAAATATACTACTTATGCATATAGAAATTTTGGGATATTGTATGAATGTCACTTGCCTTGGTAACAGGAGGAACAAACACAGCAAGAATAACAATCACAAGCAATTCCTTCCTCTTCTTCACAATCTAGCACAACCAATGAATAAAATAAATACCAACACAATAACATCACAACACTAAACATAATCATATATGCATGAATGATATGCTATGATAATAGGACACACTTATTAATACTTCTTATTTTCTGTCATTAATAAATGAATTATAATTTTTAGGTATTTCTTATTTTATTTATCAATTAAATAATTTTAAAATAATATAGTAAAACTTTGATTTCTGTAATTACAACTTTTATTGTTTTTATGACATCTTCAATTTGGACATTTATTAATATTGCTGGACAGAGGGAAATAATACAATCCTAAAACAATTACATTTATTTCTAAATCATTTTTATTATTTAAGTTATTATTTTAATGGCCGAAATACTCCTCTGATAATTATACAAATTATAATTTGTCAAAGGGAAAAACAAATGATGTAGAAATAAACTACATGAACAGAGCTATCCGTGGATGTAAAGTTTATCAAATTTGAACTTGTAGATCAAAAGTTATGAATTTTCTAAGTTTTGCATATTTTCTGTTTTGTTTATAAAAAATCCTGCGAAAAAGAATTAACAGGGGCTATGTGGCGCGATCCTATTGGTCGGTACCGCTTCGACGCGGATCGGCTGCGAGAGCCGTCCGATCTAATTAAAAATGGACGCGCGAGATCTAATCGATCTAGATCCATTGGATCTAGATCTAACGGTCCACGATCCGTTGACCAAAAATGGGCGGCGCGGTCGCCGGAGACGCGCGGGGCGCGGCAGAGCCATGGCCGGCGTTTGCGCCCGAGGCGTTCTACGGCGCTAGGAGGAAACGGAGCTCACCAGGGATGCGCGACGTCGAGGGGAGGGCAATGGCGCGGTGGCGATGACCGGAGCGTCCTCGTCTCCCCGAAAGAGCTCGCCGGAGTTGCGCACGACGACGGTTCCCCTCGGTCGTGGACGGAGGCGGGGTTTCGCTGCAAAAACACACGCCCCACCGTGTCAAATCGATGCGCACGGCTCACAGGAAGCGAAGGGAGGTGGAAAGGAGGTCCGAGGTGGCCGGAGTTGCTCGGGCGGCGGAGTTCTTACCGACGGCGACGGCGGGATTGCGTGAGCTCGAGCGGGCAGCCTATGGGCTCTTAGGTGGTGTGGTTTGGGGCAATCGGACGAGATCGAGGAGGGCTATTAGTAGGGAGAGGAGGAGAGATAAATGGAGCAGTAAATCGTCCATAATCGTGCGAATCAAATCGGCGTTTTCGGTCGGGGTCGGGGGCGTGATTTGGGGACGAACGTTTCCGCGGGGGTGATGACAGGTGGGTCCCACCTGTCAGCGACTGCTAGCGAGAGCGCGGGGCGCTGGGCCGCTGGCGGGCTGATAGGCTACGCGCGCGCGGCAGATAGCCAACGGGCCGGCCCGATTTCCTTTTCTTTTTAAAAGAATTATTTCCTGTTTTTAAACACTGATTTCAAATATGATTTTTAAACCTATTCAAAACATTTCAGAAAAATTCATAAAAATATGTTTTGGAAAGGTTATTAAAAATGGGACTTTTTGACATTATACTTACCCCTAAATAAATTGATAATATTTTATTTATTTAAGGAGTTTTAAGTGAACACTTTATGGAATTATAGTTTATTCAAAATTTTAATTTGGAGTTTTATTTAATATTTTTGTGATGTAGTTTTATGCCTAATGATGAATGATGCTTGAATGCAAAGTTTTAAATTTTTGCAAAATTTGGGATGTTACAGACTAACCCCCTTAAGAGGAAGCTCGCCCTCGAGCTTCGGAAAGATCAGCAAATAGGTGTGGATGGTCTTCTCGGAGGTCATCCTCTCGTTCCCAGGTGGCTTCTTCCTCGGTGTGATGGTTCCATTGGACTTTACAAAACTTGATGGTTTTGGTATGGGTGACTCTTTCTGCGGTCTGCAGACTTCTCTACGTTTAGAATCCGCGTAGCTTTTTTGGCGTGACTGTGCTATACCTTCAATCTATCTTTAATTAATCTGACTTTCTCTTCAGCTTCTTGGATTATATCAGGTCCAAAGAAACTTCGTTCTCCTACACCACTCCACAACAACGGGGTTGTGCATTTCTTCCCATATAAAGCTTCAAATGGTGCCATCTCAGTGCTAGCTTGGTAACTGTTATTGTAGGAGAACTCGGCATAGGTAGATTGTCATCCCAACTAGACCCATAATCAAGCGCACAAGCTCTTAACATATCTTCTAAAATCTAGTTTACTCTTTCAGTCTGACCATCCGTTTGCGGGTGAAATGTCGTACTGAATTCCAATCTAGTCCCCAGTGATTCATGCAACTGCTTCCAAAAATGGGATGTGAACTGGGTCCCTCTATCGGACACGATACTCTTGGGGACGCCGTGTAAGCACACAATCCTCTTCATGTAAATATCAGCTAGCTTTGCGCTGGTATAGGTGGTCTTCACGGGTATAAAGTGAGCTATTTTGGTTAAGCGACAAACAATAACCCAAATAGAATCATACCCTGATCTGGTCCTTGGTAACCCGGTGATGAAATCCATCCCAATAGAATCCCACTTCCAGTCCGGTACCTTCAAAGGTTGCAAAAGTCCTGCTAGTTTCTGATGCTCAGCCTTTACTCGACTGCATACATCGCACTTAGCTATATATTCTGCTATTTCTCTTTTCAGATTGTTCCACCAAAATCTCTCCTTCACATCCATATACATTTTGGTATTTCCTGGATGAATGGAGTAAGGTGTTTCATGGGCTTCTTGCAGAATTAACTTCCTGAGACCAGGATCATTTGCCACACATACACGTTTTTCAAACCACAAGGTTCCTTGCTCATCTTCATGAAATCCCTTGGCTTTTCCTGCTCTCAAATTGGCTTTGATTTCTTCAATATCTTTGTCTCCCTTCTGAGCTTCACGTATATTATCCATCAAATTTGGTTGTACTACCATCGAGGCTACAAAACCATCTGGTACCACTTCCAATCGGAGGTCCTTGAATGCCTTGCATAAATCCTCAGGTATTTCTCCTGCCGTGAGGCCATTCAAATAAACCTTACGACTCAGGGCATCAGCTACTACATTAGCCTTTCCAGGATGGTATTGAAGACTTAGGTCATAATCCTTGATAAGTTCTAACCATCTTCTCTGCCTCATGTTCAATTCTTTCTGAGTGAAAATATACTTCAAACTTTTGTGGTCAGTGAACACTTCACATCTTTTTCCCATTAGGTAGGGTCTCCAAGTTTTTAGGGCATGTACTACTGAGGCTAACTCGAGATCATGAGTGGGATAATTTGTTTCATGCTTCTTGAGCTGTCTAGAGGCATAAGATGCCACTCTGCCTTCTTGCATCAGCACACTTCCCAGACCTTGGCGTGAAGCATCACAGTACACTTGGAATTCTTTCTCTAAATCAGGTAAGCATAGAACTGGGGCTGAAACTAGTCGTTTCTTTAACTCCTGAAAACTGGCTTCGCATGCGTCAGTCCACTCAAATTTTTTCTCCTTCTTTAATAATTCCGTCAGTGCCTTGGCGATTTTGGAAAAGTTTTCTATAAATCTTCGGTAGTATCCTGCTAGACCAAGAAAACTTCGTAATTCTCCAACATTCTTTGGTGGTTCCCAATTGGTTACAGCTGAGACCTTTTCAGGATCCACTACTATACCCTCCTTGGATACTATGTGTCCTAGGAATGCGACTAGTTCCAACCAAAATTCACACTTGCTGAATTTGGCATATAACTTATGTTCACGCAGTCTCTGTAATACTAGGCGCAAATGCTCTTCATGTTCTTTGTGACTCTCGGAGTAGATCAGAATGTCATCTATGAACACTACCACAAACTTGTCCAGAAAATCCATGAACACTTTATTCATCATATTCATGAAATAAGGTGGAGCATTGGTTAATCCAAATGGCATTACTGTATACTCATAGGAGCCATATCTTGTAACAAACGCTGTTTTTGGTATATCCATCTCTCTAACCTTCATTTGGAGATATCCTGATCGAAGATCAATCTTGGAGAACACACATGCACCTTTCAATTGATCAAATAATTCATTTATCTTGGGTAACGGATACTTGTTCTTGATGGTGTGTTCATTTATATCTCTGTAGTCCGTGACTAGTCTCTGGGTTTGATCTTTCTTTTTGACAAAAAGAACTGGCGCTCCCCAGGGCGAAGAACTTGGACGGATAAATCCTTTCAGAAGGTGTTCCTCTAGTTGCTTCTTGAGTTCTTTCAGTTCATCGACGGCCATTGGGTAAGGTCTCTTGGCTATTGGTCCGGTACCCGGTTTTAGTTCAATGAGAAATTCCAGATCTCTATCAGGTGGCATTCCCGGTAATTCTTCTGGGAATACATCTGGGTACTCTTGGACAATCAGCACATCACCAAGGCTAACCCCCTTAAGAGAATTGCCTAACTTTCTTAAGTTTGAAAGTTGATCTGAATTTAATCTTTTGTTTTTCTGGGGTGGTGAGGGTGATAGCTCTGTTTGCACAGTCTATGATTCCTTCAAAACGTGTCATCCAATCCATTCCGATGATAACATCCAAACCTTGGGTTTCTAGAATGACTAAGTCTGCTGGAAAAAAATATTTTCCAATCCTTAATTCTAACTGCCTACAGCCTGAATTTACTATCATCTCACCCCCAGGTGAACTCACTCTAATAGGTTTTCCTAAGCTTTCCTCGGCTAGCCCATGTTTGTTTACAAAAGCTCTTGATATGAATGAATGTGATGCTCCAGTATCAAATAAGACCAATGCTGGAAAAGAATTGAGTAGGAACTTACCAATCACAGCATCAGGTTCATCATGAACTTCTTCCACGTTGAGGTGATTTACTTGTCCCTTCTGGAAAGGGTTGGGCTTGGAATTTTCATCAGCCTTTCTCTCTGGGCAATCAGTAGCATAGTGTCCTGTCTTCTTGCACTTGAAGCAAGTCACATTAGACAAGTCTTTCTTCCCTTCAGTGTTAGGACGGGGATTACCATTTCCATGATTATGGCCATGGGGATGGTTTCCCTTGAACCCACCATTATTTCCTTTGTACCCTCCATTGTGGTTATGACCATGATGCTTTTGGCCACTACCATTGTTGGAGTAGTTCCAGGGTTTATGGCCACTGACGTCTGAGGTGTGTGGTTTCTTGTGCGCCCCTTCAGTGTTACCTTTACTTGCACCAAACTTCCTCTTCCTATTCTCTTCCTTTCTGATGTTATTGTCCAGGGTGATTGCCTGATCCAGCAGAATCTGATAGTTAGGAGCATATGCTACAGACAAAGGTATCTTTAGTTCTCCCCGAAGTCCATTAAGGAATTTTTCCTTCCTCTTAGCATCAGTGTCGATGTCTTCTGGTGCGTACCTTGATAGCGTACAGAAGTCATCTATATACTCCTTCAGAGTTCTACCTCCCTGCCTCAAGCTACGAAACTCCTCCTTCTTCAGATTCATTATGCCAGAGGAGATGTGAGCATTGCGGAAACCATCCTTGAACGCATCCCAAGTCATGCCATCCAAGGGATGGTTCACTTGATAGGTCTCCCACCACATGGCAGCAGGTCCTTCCAATAGGTGAGCAGTGAACCTCACCTTTTCTGCCTCAGAACACTCACGGGTTACTAAGTCCTTGTTGACTGAACGGAGCCAGTCATCCGCCACTATGGGTTCAGTAGCAGAGGAGAACTTATTAGGTCTAAGCCTGAGGAATCTTGCAAGTCTGTCCACAGGAGATGGGGGTGGTGGTGGATGGTTGTTGTTGTTGTTGTTGTTGTTGTTGTTGTTGTTGTTGTTGTTGTTGTTGTTGTTGTTGTTCTTGTTCTTGTTGTTGTTGTTGTTGTTGTTGTTGTTGGTTGCTGCAATGAACTGGGTCATCATAGTCATCAGTTGGGCTTGAGCTGCCATCAGCTGTTGCATAGCTTCGCTGTTGTCGGTATCACGACGTGGAGGCATCTGTGGGGTTTTTGCAGGGATGAGTAAAAGATAGATAGATCTATAAGGAGGAATCCTACCCATGCACAAAACAATCCAGTCAAGCACACCATCAACAACACACCACTTATAAAAACAATCAGCAAACAAATCAAAACCTTTGGTTTAAGGAAAGCGATATAAAAGTTTGGAAAATAAACTCGCGAGGTTCCGAGGATACAAGGGAATGTACTGCCTTACCACAAGTTGGTAGGTCAATACAAGACCGAGACAAAGTGGTGTATGATAAATGGTAGTCTCACTAACTAACTACTCGACCATATCCTCTTCCTCCTCTTCAATTTCCTGAATCTCGATTCCTTCATTGGCGAGTACATCCTTGAGTTCTTTTACTTCTTTCTCCAGGGCAAGGTTCTTCTCTTGCAGCTCTCTCTTCTTAGTACGAAGCCTTTTGATCAAGTCACTATCAGCCTCGAACTCGACTTCATTGCTCTCGAGTTCTGCCTTTTGTTCCCTGATAGTCTTGTTCTTCTCTTGAACTCTTTTCTCTTGTCTCCTGTACTTCTCCTCTTGTGCAGCGAATCTCTCTTCCTGTGCCTTAGTCACTTCCTCTTGAACCTTCACCTTCTCTTCGTTCTCCTTAAGTAGGGCACATAACTCATCGTTCTTCAGGAGCTCGGTGCGTCGATCTTCATATACTTCGGTGACAAGGATTTCCAGCTCCTGGAAATAAAGACTAAGGGGTTTTGCCTTGCCTCTTTCTCCGACATCATACAGATAAGGTTCTCCATCCTCGTTTCTCCTTCCAAAGAATATGGAGTAGTGGCCCCTCAACTCTGTGCTGTAGCATCCGCAGAGGCGCCCAATCAAATCTTGCATGACTAGATTGAGCCCTTTGTCTTTGGAGTCACTAACCATTTTGATCTCCAGTGGGGGCTCCTCTCCACGTCCTGGCTGTGTTGCTTTTATTCCCCAGCAACCCTCTTTGTTAAACTTCTTCAGAATGAATCCCTTTACTTGGGGTAGTGGTAACCCTATCTTCTCGCCGATGTCGAGAAGGTAACAGCCAAAACGGGTGTTCTCGAAGTCCTCCGCAGTGGTGAAGTGAAAGCTCGTCATCCTTTAGGTAGGAAAGAAAGGAAATTAAAATAAGAATTGCATAAGATAAGGAAGTACTAGTCATGGTGTGTATTATTAATTTAGAGGGATACTAAGTCAAAATCCTAAGGTGATCAACTGATATTAACAACTCTTCGTAAGTTGGATTTTTCACTATAGTGAGAGAGACAGACACCCGGCCAGCCACTTATATTGTGGAACAAGTCTCATGTACGTGGACATGTAAAGTTTGTCCCGGGCCGCTTCATCCCACCATGCCGTTAGAATCCAACATACTTCAAAGATGGTAACATTATGACCAAAAAGGGCTTAACCAATCCTAGGGGCTCGAACCTACAAGCAACACTTTGCTCTGATACCATTTTGTAGCACCCCAACTTTTATTAAAGTTGGAACACCTGTGTTATGTGCTAGTCCCTGGATCACTGCCAGCACCACAGTACAAAATATAAAGTACCATTGCATAAGTATTAAAATTGCTACAACGAGATCCAAAAATAATAGCCAAATATGGCTTTATTACAATTTGCATAGCCATGAAGGCTAGCTAAAGTTCAAAGTTCACAGCGAAAGCGAAATAACATTGAGCCTCATCTTCAAGCATGCGCCACAGGCAGTCATGTTGGGTGTAGACTCGAGCCAAATCATTCAGCATCAGAATTTCCTGCACATTGGAATATGTAGCTCCCGAAGGAGGTCAATACAATGATGTCTTGGCAAGTGACTATAGTGGATATATACTGGCAAGTCTAACATCTATATGCATATTTGGCTTGGTGGGGTTGAAGGCTATTTGCAGAAAGCAAGTTTTCTCCTAGCATTTTGTAAAACACTTTTATTTCTCGAAGACTTGGCACCGAGGGATAAAGCCCAAGTGCACCAACAATTCTTTCCTTAGTCAAATTTTACTTTATGAAAACAGTGTTGAGATTCTTCTGCCCATCCTTGTCCAGTTGCTCAAGTAGTCCATTTCCGGGGACACGGCTGGGAACTCAGATTGTCGACTCTGCAGAGGTTGTGCACTTTCACCTTTAAACTCAATTTGTCCGGGAAATCCTATACACGCGGAGTGTATTATGGAAAGGAGAGAACTGAGACAAGAACTTTCAGAAGAAGAATGCAACCATACTAGCAAGACCCGTTCCACCTATCATCTCTACATCTGCTTGTCAAGCTGACAGGTTGCACTCCCACAACTTAATCATTCTAGACAGAGCCCATTGTCAAAAGGTTGCACGGGAAGCTTCTAAACTTGGAGGGACTTGGAAATCTCTTCGTTCCTGGGTGGCCATCCACAAGTGTACTTATGGGTAATAACCACCATACTCATGGCCCTAAGTAGAATAGACATTCATCCTAGGCGATGACAACCACAAGCATAGTCCCAAAAGCCACTCAACATAAACCATATCAACCAATTCCACCCAGATGTGTATTTTAGATTTTTAACACTTAGAAACATTTCCATAACATGGTAAACATTTTTATAGCATGGCTAAGCAACTAATAAAATCTTTTCATGGCTGCTAAGGAAAAGGGTGGCTACACACTACTAGGATATTTGTAAAACACAAACTAACTTAGCATTATAAAATAAATCAAAATTCCCTATCATGCACACTACTCAAAAATATACTACTTATGCATATAGAAATTTTGGGATATTGTATGAATGTCACTTGCCTTGGTAACAGGAGGAACAAACACAGCAAGAATAACAATCACAACCAATTCCTTCCTCTTCTTCACAATCTAGCACAAACAATGAATAAAATAAACACCAACACAATAACATCACAACACTAAACATAATCATGTATGCATGAATGATATGCTATGATAATAGGACACACTTATTAATACTTCTTATTTTCTGTCATTAATAAATGAATTATGATTTTTAGGTATTTCTTATTTTATTTATCAATTAAATAATTTTAAAATAATATAGTAAAACTTTGATTTCTATAATTACAACTTTTATTGTTTTTATGACATCTTCAATTTGGACATTTATTAATATTGCTGGACAGAGGGAAATAATACAATCCTAAAACAATTACATTTATTTCTAAATCATTTTTATTATTTAAGTTATTATTTTAATGGTCGAAATACTCCTCTGATAATTATACAAATTATAATTTGTCAAAGGGAAAAACAAATGATGTATAAATAAACTACATGAGCAGAGCTATCCGTGGATATAAAGTTTATCAAATTTGAACTTGTAGATCAAAAGTTATGAATTTTCTAAGTTTTGCATATTTTCTGTTTTATTTATAAAAATTCCTGCGAAAAAGAATTAACAGGGGCTACGTGGCGCGATCCTATTGGTCGGTACCGCTTCGACGCGGATCGGCTGCGAGAGCCGTCCGATCTAATTAAAAATGGACGCGCGAGATCTAATCGATCTAGATCCATTGGATCTAGATCTAACGGTCCACGATCCGTTGACCAAAAACGGGCGGCGCGGTCGCCGGAGACGCGCGGGGCGCGGCGGAGCCATGGCCGGTGTTTGCGCCCGAGGCGTTCTACGGCGCTAGGAGGAAACGGAGCTCACCAGGGGATGCGTGACGTCGAGGGGAGGGCGATGGCGCGGTGGCGATGACCGGAGCGTCCTCGTCTCCCCGGAAGAGCTCGCCGGAGTTGCGCACGACGATGGTTCCTCTCGGTCGTGGACGGAGGCGGGGTTTCGCTGCAAAAACACACGCCCACCGTGTCAAATCTATGCGCACGGCTCACAGGAAGCGAAGGGAGGTGGAAAGGAGGTCCGAGGTGGCCGGAGTTGCTCTGGCGGCGGAGTTCTTACCGACGGCGACGGCGGGATTGCGTGAGCTCGAGCGGGCAGCCTATGGGCTCTCAGGTGGTGTGGTTTGGCGCAATCGGACGAGAGCGAGGAGGGCTATTAGTAGGAAGAGGAGGCGAGATAAATGGAGCAGTAAATCATCCATAATCGTGCGAATCAAATCGGCGTTTTCGGTCGGGGTCGGGGGCGTGATTTGGGGACGAACGTTTCCGCGGGGTGATGACAGGTGGGTCCCACCTGCCAGCGACTGCGAGCGAGAGTGCGGGGCGCTGGGCCGCTGGCGGGCTGATAGGCTACGCGCGCGCGGCAGATAGCCAACAGGCCGGCCCGATTTCCTTTTCTTTTTAAAAGAATTATTTCCTGTTTTTAAACACTGATTTCAAATATGATTTTTAAACCTATTCAAAACATTTCAGAAAAATTCATAAAAATATGTTTTGGAAAGGTTATTAAAAATGGGACTTTTTGACATTATACTTACCCCTAAATAAATTGATAATATTTTATTTATTTAAGGAGTTTTAAGTGAACACTTTATGGAATTATAGTTTATTCAAATTTTTGATTTGGAGTTTTATTTAATATTTTTGTGATGTAGTTTTATGCCTAATGATGAATGATGCTTGAATGCAAAGTTTTAAATTTTTGCAAAATTTGGGATGTTACACTGTCCCTTGCGATAAAGTGGTCAACAAAGCCGCGCCGCCTGCTGTGCAGCTGCCAGGACCTTCTACTCTGACGATAAAGCAGGTGGACGGCGCAACCCTCCAACGGAGAACGTCATTGTGGGCTCCACCTCAGAGACTTCCCTCTCTGTGGGAAGTACAGCGTGGTCGGCCGCCTGTCGGCCACCGCCCCCACCTTTATCAACAATGGACCGCGTCCATGGACGAACGGACGGCGGTGGACTCCTGCTCCACCCTGACTCTGCCATGTGGGAGCCACCTTGAAGGCCAAGCCGAAGGAGAGCGCCAGAGGCGCCTATAAAAGGGACAAGACATCCATCGTAGCAAAGGTCGGCTCTTTGCGTGCTACAACCCTTGTAAACCCTAGCAACACTTGTTAGGATAACCTCTGGCTGGAGGAGGAAGAAGACGATCGCTTCCCTCCCCAGGCAAGAACTGCCTCAAGGGGGCCTCCGGCAAGCTCCATTGGACTGAAACCTCCCCCATCTAATACAGACAAGCAGGAGTAGCGGTCTTACCTCCTCACGAGGGTCGTGAACTTGGGTAAAGGCCGGTGTCTATCTCTGTCATGGGCGTGTCGTCATCGGGTCTGGCGAGCAACGTCGCAGGGTCCCTCGAGGGTCTTAACCTCCGCGTTCAATCCCCTTCACGAACTACACTTCAGGAAGTGACTACCCCCGATCCTAGGGAGTCATAACCCGACAGCTTAGTGTCTGCACCAGTCTTATGCCTACCAGATCTAGAGAAAGATTTGCAAGTTTATTGCGACGCTTCATATCGTGGTCTAGGAAGCGTATTGATGCAAGAAGGCAAAGTAGTGTCGTATGCCTCAAGCCAACTCAAAAATCATGAAGTAAACTACCCCACTCACGATCTAGAGTAAGCTTCTGTGGTACATGCCCTGAAAATATGGAGACCTTATTTATGGGGAAAGCGATGTGAAGTATTCACAGGTCATAAAAGCCTCAAGTACTTCTTTACTCAGAAGGAATTAAACATGCGGCAAAGGAGATGGTTAGAATTGATCAAGGACTATGATTTAAGTCTACAGTACCACCCAGGGAAAGCCAACATAGTGGCTGATGCCTTGAGCCGTAAGACTTATGTAAACGGACTCACGGCAGCAAAATTGCCTGAAGATCTATGTAAAGGATTTAAGGACCTTCGATTGGAAGTAGTACCTGAAGGTTTCGTAGCATCCTTAGAAGTTCAACTGTCGGGTTATGACTCCCAGGAATCGGGGGTAGTCACTTCCTGAAGTGTGGTTCGAAAGGGGATTGAACGTGGAGGTCTAAACCCTCAAGTGGCTCCGCGACGTTGCTCGCCGGACCCGA
The DNA here is from genome assembly GCA_026929855.1 of Poa annua. Classification (NCBI taxonomy): domain Eukaryota; kingdom Viridiplantae; phylum Streptophyta; class Magnoliopsida; order Poales; family Poaceae; genus Poa; species Poa annua. The sequence continues at coordinate 18,045,275 of CM049427.1, forward strand.
AGAAGACGCACACCCGACCAAGGAAGACACCGTCCTTTACCCAGGTTCACGGCCCTCGTGAGGAGGTAAGACCGCTACTCATGCCTGTTTGTATTATATGTGGAAGGTTACAGTACAATTGAGCTTGCCGGAAGCCCCCTTGAGGCAGTTCTTGCCTGGGAAGGGAAGCGATGATCTTATTCCTCCTCCAGTCCGGGGCTAATCTAACTCGTACTTCTAGGGTTTACAAGTGTGTTTTGCATGCAAAGGGCCGACCTTTGCTACGATGGATGTCTTCTCTCTTTTATAGGCGCCTCCAGCCTTCTCCTTCGGCTTGGCCTTCAAGGTGGCTCCCACATGCCAGGGGCAGGGCGGAGCACGAGTCCACCACGCTCTCCTCGTCCATGGACTTGGTCCATTGTTGATAAATGTGGCGCGGTGGCCGACAGGCGGCTGACCACGCGGTACTACCCGTAGGGCGGGCAGTCTCTGAGGTGGAGCCCGCGATGACGATCTCCGTTGGAGGGTTGCGCCGTCCACCTGCTTTATCGCCAGAGTAGAAGGTCCTCACAGCTGCGCAGCAGGCGGATCAGCTTTGTTGACCACTTTATCGCCACGGACAGCGACGGGTGTGCGTGCGTCACTGCATGAGTGTGGCAGAGGTCACGTGCGCCCTGCCGTGCTTCCTTGGCCGCGACGTTTCCCTTCAGGCCTGAGGGGAGATTCCTGCTGGACTCCCCTCAGGCGGGTTGGCGCCTCGGGGGGGTCCCCTGAGGCGAGGGGTCCCTTGAGGCCTTCGTTTCCTCTTCAGGCCCTCGAGGGTCTTGCCAGGCGGTGACGCCTGGTCCTTAGTCGTTTCGTCTGATTGGCTCTTGATACCCCAGTTCCCACTGGGCCGACATCAACCTCTTCTGTTTAACAAAATCAAGGAAGCTCAGTTAGAGGATAAAGCAATAAAAGAAATAAAAAAGAACCTAAGTGAAGGCAAAAACAGAGACTTTAGAGAAGATGAAGAAGGAACTCTATGGTATAAAGAACGCATATGTGTTCCCGATAATACTGATCTTAGGAAGTTAATACTTCAATGTAACGCCCCGCGATTTATCCCCTTTTAATTTTGTGTGTTTTCTGTTTTGCATCAACATGGCATCACATTGCATCTCGTTATTTTAATTTGTTGCATTTAATTGCATTTCCCACAATTAAATTCAAATGCATTTCAAATTAATTAAAAATGTGTTATTTTCAAATCTTTTTAAAATGTTAAAAACTAGTTTATTAAATTGTCTATTCAAAACTAAAACTATTTTGTATAGTTTTCGAATTCAAATTCTTTTTCTATTTGGTTTTAAAAATATAAATCAGAAATAATAAATGGGAGAGAAATAAAAGCCCAAAAGCCCACCTAAGCAAACCCTAGGTTTTCCCCCAGAAAATTCTTTCCCACCCCCTGCAATTTTGCAGCGACCCTCCTCCTTTTTCTGCTTTTTGCAAAAGATCCTCCCACCCACTTTCTTTTCTTTTTCCCCTCCTTTCTCTTTTCTTTTCCTTTTTCTTTTCTTTCTTTTTCTTTTCCTTCCTTTCCTCTTCTTTTCTCTCCTTCCCCCCGCTCGCACGCGCGCCTCCACCCCCGTCCACGCCGCGTCGCGCTCCGCCCCGCTGCCTGCCGCCGCCGCGCGCGCGCCCGCCGCCGCCTCTGGCCTGCCGCCGCCGCGCCCCACCCTGCTGTCGCACACCTCCGGCCGCCAGCCGCCGGGCCGCGCCTCCCCATGCCGCTCCCGCCTGCCGCCGCCGCGTCCGCCCCCACGCCGCTGCCGCCTCGGCCGCCCTGCTCCGGCCACCGCCGTCGCCCGTGCGCGCCGCGCCGACGCCTCCTCTCGCGCCGCCCCCGCGCCGCGCGCCCTCTGCACCGAGCTGCGCAGCGCCGCCTCTCTCCGGCGGCCCCGCACGCAGCGCCGCCGCTGCCAGCCGCCGCGCGCCACCGCCATGTCCTCCGGCTGTGCCGCCGCGCGCCGCCGTCGCCCGCGCCGCGTCGCCTCCCCGCCGCGCTCCTCGCGCCGCTGCTCCACCGCACGCTCCACGCCGCCCGCGTGCGCGCCCGCCGCCGTGCGCGTACTCGCAGCCCGCGTCGGCCTCCTTCCATCCGCCGGTTTCCCCGTCCTGTGGCGTCCCCGCATCCGCCACCCGCAAGGTGTTCGACACAATGCCCGAAAGACATTCGGCGTCGCAATTTTGTCTGAGTTGTCCACCCTTCGAGGTGTTGCTACATGCGCGTGTGCGTGCCTCTTCCGGTGCCGCGTTGCCCGTGACCGCCCGTGTCCGTGTCGCGGTGCCCGCCCGTGCGCACTTTCCTTCCGGTGTCCGTCTGTCGTACTCCTACGTGTCGCGACCGTCATCGATGTTGACCGAGTACAACTACCCCGACCACTTCCACGACACCGACAAACGACGATACCCCGGTTCCGCGACGACTACTTCCACGACGACGACTACTTCCTCTACGGACCGAAGACGTCGGTTTCGAACCCTATCTCTCCCGATCCAACGTTTGAACCCAAACCCTAGCCCTATGCCTATTTTTTATAAAATGTCATCTATCTTGTGCACATTGAATCATTCTTGCATGTGTTGCATCTCTTGGGTTTGGGGGGTGTAGCATTTCACCTAAATAATAATTATGGAATGTGTGGGCATCGATTAACTATTGTTGCCCCATTCCATTTAAATTGACTAGATAACCTATGCCATGTCTTGCCATGTTAATCAACATTTAATTTGATGAGTAGATAAATAACTTGCAACTAAGTATTAATTGTCGGAACCCCGGTTCCACTTAATTTGGATTAAATGCATTTGTTTTGCATCTTGCCATGTCATGCATCATTCTCATGATCATGCTGGATCTTTTGCCGTAGTGGTAAAATGCATCTTTTGCGGTTCCAGTGTTTGTTGCTTCTTCGCGGATAAGACGTTGAGATGTGTGAGCAACGACAAAATCTGCTTCCATGCGGGATTCCAGGCAAGCAAAGTTTGCTTGTTTACCTATACATTATGTAGCACCCCAACTTTTATTAAAGTTGGAACACCTGTGTTATGTCCTAGTCCCTGGATCACTGCCAGCACCACAGTACAAAATATAAAGTATCATTGCATAAGTATTAAATTGCTACAACGAGATCCAAAAATAATAGCCAAAATGGCTTTATTACAATTTGCATAGCCATGAAGGCTAGCTAAAGTTCAAAGTTCACAGCGAAAGAAAAATAACATTGAGCCTCATCTTCAAGCATGCGCCACAGGCAGTCATGTTGGGTGTAGACTCGAGCCAATCATTCAGCATCAGAATTTCCTGCACATTGGAATATGCAGCCCCCGAAGGAGGTCAATACAATGATGTATTGGCAAGTGACTATGGTGGATAAATATACTGGCAAGTCTAACATCTATATGCATATTTGGCTTGGTGGGGTTGAAGGCTATTTGCAGAAAGCAAGTTTTCTCCTATCATTTTGTAAAATACTTTCATTTCTCGAAGACTTGGCACCGAGGGACAAAGCCCAGGTGCACCAATGTAGTGTACCTGCACCTAAAATATGGCAGATACCTGTGTATAGTGCAAATCCCTGGATCGAATCGTTTGCACACACAATTACGATGTAATATCACAACAAAGTATCAATTTATTACAACGCTGATCCAGACTTAGAAAATATTCATTACAAATTTGCATAGCATAAAGCTAGCAGTAAACAGAGTAAACAACGGAAAATTTATTCTTCGTGGAGTCCCCAAACATCATCATATGCCACAGGCGAGCATGTTGGTTGAAGACTCGGAACCCTTAGTAAAACTTTCACTCATCATCAGGACAGTCTGCAATAAGATATATATATTGCAACAACGTGGGTCAGAACCATTAAAATGGAACTGGCAAGTGACACTATGGTGGACACTTAGAGGAATAACTCTATGACCTATATGCTTATTTGGCTGGTGGAGCTCAAGGCCATTTTGCAGAAAGAAAGTTTTTCCCTAACTTTTTGGAAAACACTTTTCTTCTATTCGAGACATCCGTGGCATGAAATCCACTGTCTCATCCTACCCTTGTTCACCCATCAAGTTTTAAATTTATAAGTTGAAATGGTGGAATCCTCCGTTGACATCCTCGTTCAGCTGCTCAATTGTCCGTTTCCGGGGACACGGCTAAGTACTTAGATTTTTAACTCTGCAGAGGTTGTGCACGTTCACCATTGTACCCATTCAACCCAATTTACCCTTTACACACCATTTGTGATAAGGAAAGGAAAGAATGAGACGAGATCTTTCATAAACATTTTCCCTCCCACTCTGGCCTGACGCGGTCCACCTACAAATCCTCTACAACCACCTGTTAGGCCGGGGAGAGTCCACGCAGCTTAGTTGATCAAGCCAGAGCCCATATTGGCAATGGCTGCACGAGAAGCAATCTTCACTTGGAGTTCTTCAGATTCCTTTGCTCCTGGGTGGCCTTCCACAAGTGAATATTCCACAGGTAAAACCCCTGGGAACAACACTCAACTCATACAGCCAAGCAACCAATTTCCACCCAGGTGTTTGATTAAAACTTAGTAGACTTATCTTTTTCATCAAAATAGTTTTTGCATAGCATCACTATTCTACTAAGTAATTTCATAGGAACCTAGACACAGAAATAAAGAGATCTATTATGGCTTTGTCGTGGTGGTGTCACGGCAGATGCCATAGGATGGCTAATTTGTGGGGCCGACGGACGTTGGTGGATCCGGGGAGGGATAGCGAGTTGAAGAACTCACACGGGGAGGATCCCGGTAAAACCGGAATCTCCCAAGAACACGAAACAAGAACAAAATGCAGCAGGGAAGATCTAGCAAATACAAACAAATGCACGAAGGCACCAAGCACACGCACGATATACCCAGGTTCGGGGCCCTCGTGAGGAGGTAACACCCCTACTCCTGCCTTTCTCCTCTTTATATTGGTGGTACAAGAACTACAACTTGCTACAAGATCTACCAAAGGAGGAAAGACCAAGAACTAGATGAACTCAAGGTGAAGGGGAGTAATTGCTCTAAGAGTAGATGCAACTGTAGTCTTGGCTCTGAAGTTGTTCTCTCTCCCGTGCGCCCTTGTTCCGTCCTTCTTCTCAGGAGCAGTTATGGCGCCTTTTATAGAGTTCCGGCCGGGAGGGCCGGAAACCCTAATCTGCCTCGGCCCCACCGGACAGGCCTAGCCGGGATGTCGTCACCGGCTAGCGCGACCTAGTCGCCGAGCTATCCGGTGTAGCTCCTGCGTCATCATCTTGCTAAGGACGGCAGGCGTCGTCCTGCACCATCATTGTCCCTTTGTCAGAGACAGGACATGTCTTTGCCCATCCCGGATAGCCTTTTCCGGATTGCCGGGCTAGGCACGTCAGGTCTTGTCGTACCGGCTGACGCGCTCCCGTGCCAGGCGAGAAGTGACCATGCCTCCGTGCCAGGTGGGAGGTGACCATGCCTCCGTGCCGGGCGGAGCGGTACTTCCTCCCGTGATATACGGGAAAGGTCCGTATTAGACCGTTGACGGTCTACCGGGAACCTTCTCGCCGGCTACCTCCTTCCTTGCCACTAGGAACCCTTTCTGCATAAGAACAAGACCAACATGCACATCCCGGGTCAGCACGTACCCGGACTACCTATCCGGTAAAACCGAGTACACCGTGACCCGGGAACCTCCTCGGTGAGCCGTGTCCGGGATCCTCTCCGGAGTCCTGTCGGGATGCGCAACTCTAGGCCTAGCCTCCCGAAGATGTCTTAGCCCACCAGCAAAGACATCTTCGAGAAGCTAGTTCTTAGAGGAACCATCCGCTCTTGCCCGTGCTGCAAATGCGAGGGTCGGGGATGTCTATTTATAGCCGCAAGGCATGACCCTTACGGCTACCTCTGGACCCCTTGGCCTTTCCCTGCGTCCAAGGGGCCAGCTGCCCTCTCGGCACATCAAGGGGTGCCCTTTGCTGCTGCCAAAGGTCAATCACTGTTGTTATCCACCGCAACTTACCGGGATCTGCCCCTACCCGGGGAGCAGCCCCCCGACACTAGTCCCCGAAGCTGGTGCGGTACATCGACTCCGGATGATGTGCGGGATCAGCTTTAATAACAAACTTTCTTCCGAGATCCTCTCACCGAGATGGTCTTAACCGGGAGGCGAAGCCTGCGAAGCCTGCGACCGACCGATGTATCGGCAAGGATATTCCCCCGGAAGTCGAGTGCCGTCTACCGGGAGAGGAGGTTGCGCCGGAACCCCAACCCGGGGAATATGTGGTATTCCTATCACATTTTGAGCGCGGGTTTGGGCTTCCGGCTAGCCCCTTCTTCCGCGACTTCCTCGACACATACAGCGTGCAACCTCATCACCTTCCCGCCAACGCCATCATGATGCTTTCCGTCTTCATCACTTATGCGGAGGCGTACCTTGGCATATGGCCCTTTGTGGATCTCTGGGCCAAATACTTCGGCAAGCCATCCCCAACCCGGATCAGAAGGTGAAGGACTTGGTCGACTGCGGAGCGGCCACCGTCATCCCTCGCACGGACTCCGGATTCCCCATCGTCAAGGGACTAGAGTCTTGCCGGAAATGGCAACGCAGCTTCTTCTACGTGAAGAACCGGGAGTCATTGGGGGATGGTCCGGGATCCTCGACCCCGGATTTCATTAATCTGCCGGAATTCGTCATGGGTCCTCCGCGCGAATTCGGTCGGTGGAAGTATCTTCCCGTCAGCGAGGAGATCGGATTCATGCACGAGGTCCTGCATGTGCTCGCCCAGGATATGACCGGGGATGACCTCCTGCGCTGCTTTATCGTTCGCCGGGTCTGCCCCCTCCAACACCGAGTGCACAAAATGTGTCATATGTCCGGGAACTATGACCCCACCCGGACCAGTATCCATGGGCTAAGCCACTCGGCGATCGTCCGTCGTGCCCGAGCTATTGCTCGGACGGAGATGGCGGAGGATTACGAATGGGGGGTCATAGGGGGATCCCGGAGACGACCGGTTGAGCAGGTGCTTATATCAGTCTTCCACGCTTACGCCTTCGTATATGCGCTCACCTGGACACCGACACGACCTAACTTGTTTGCGCAGTTGTTCGAGCGTCAGCACGAAGAAGACGCCATCCACGTCAACGGGAACTACACCCCGGATTTCCCGAAACCGGCCGTGATGCCGAGGGAGGATCCCGACGGCGAGGACCATCTCGCCATCCCTTTCGTTAAGGCCCCGGGTAATCCTTCAGCCTCAGAGACAGTTTCGATTTCCTCGGATGATGATGAGATTGACTGCGAGATCCTTGACGTTATTGACGCTCTCCCTCTGAATTGGGCGTCAGCTGTGGTTCCGAAACCGTCAGCCGGGACCAAACGTGCCGAGAGCCGGAAGCGTGCGGCTTCCGACACCGATGGGGCTGAAGCCTCCGGCAACCCCCCCAAGAAGAGCAAACCGAGCAAAAAGACGACCGAGAAGCCTCCTCGGCGCCGACAGAAGGGTCCTCCCCTTGTGGACTCCGGGTATGTCTCTCTTGCCTCATATTTTTTTGACTTTGCTTTCTCCACAACTTTTATTGAGATGCTCTCTCTCAGCGAGGCGCTCGAGCTCCCGACACCCGCTGTTCCCCCTCCTCCGGGAACCCGGACTCCCAGCCCGGCTCGGGCCTCTCCTTCACCTCCTCGCCCTTCGGCCCGAGGAAATGAATCCACGGCGACCGGCGCCGCACCGGCAAGCATCGCGACCTCGGATGCACCTCCGGTGATCGACGAGATCGCGGTGCCGGTTACGACCACCTCGGGAGAGGTTGCTCTTCCGGATAGCCCGCGTCGGGTTCCCGGACTGGAGACGGAGCTTGCTAGCCCTCGCCGGCAACCTGCGGCGAGTGGGGCCTCTCGGCCAGCCGCGCGCAAGGCCATCCCGGAGAAACAGCCTACCACCTCCTCCCGGCCGGCAGAACCAATTCCCAAGTCTCGCGGCAAGGCTTCTGGGCATAAAACATCCTCTGCTTCGCCCGTAGCTGCTCCGACATCTTCCTCCCAGGAGTTGGTGCCGCGCCTGGGTAAGTTCTCTCCGTTACCACCACCTCCTGCCGAGATCCCTACTGCCGCTTTGCGGATGTTGCGCGCAACGGTCAGCTCCTTTTCATCTTCAGGATCTCGGGACCTTGCTGCTACCCGCGCTGCCGGCAGCTCCGGCATCCGGGCTGTTGATGATTTCAACAAGGCCTGGCTTGCCGCCGATGCTTCCGAGACTGCGGGGGACTTGCACGCTGCGGGTCCGAGCCGCAGCGCTCAAGCCCTGCACGCTCTCCAGGTGGCCGCGCTGGACGTCACCCGAATAAGCGAGGTAAACTTTTCTTCTTTTATCCAAAACACACCTGTTGCTTCCACCACCACTAGTCCCCGAGATTGGTGCTTAGTGCTCCAGATTCCACCGAATAGCAGATCACTAGGTTCCAATCTTAGAGAAAAATTTCAGGACTCGGACACCGAGTCCCCGAGACCCTCCTAACCGGCCTTTTTATTTATTTTTCCCTACTGACTTTGCCTTCTTCGTCTTGCTATTAGGAGTGCAGCCACAAACGCCGCGACATCTTCAACCGGGTTCTCGCTGAACTCGGTCAGTCGAAGAAGTCCGAGGAGCGCTTCCGGGAGGAGCAGGATGCCGCGCGCCAGGTCTCGGTGGACCAGAAGGCCGCCCTTGGCACCGCGCAAGCCGAGATCACGCGCCTCAACGGCGAGCTCGCCAAGACCCAGGCTGCCATGTCGGAGATGAAGAAGGGCTTCGTCGAGGCGAGCAAGAAGCAGAAGGAGACCCTCGACCAGTTGCTGGCGCGGGCTGAAAACACCAAGGTCGAGCTTGATCATCTCCGGTCTCGTTCCGATGCTTGGCTTGCCGAGCTCACCGTGCTGAACCGGGATCTCAACAGTGAGTAATCCGACAACTTTCCTCCACTGTTATTTCCTCTGTCTGCTGTTCCTCTTCTTGTGACTTAGTCGTTTTGACAGCTCTTCTTTTTAAAGGAGAGTTCGAGCATTCCCGCGACGCCGCCACCAAGGCTGTTGCCGCCGCTCGAGAAAAGCGCGCCGGGAAGGGTCCCATCTCGGACGCCTGGGACATTGAGGATCACCTCACTGCCCTGAAGGCCCGGATAGTACCTCTTCGGTCTATCGGGACGGAGCTCCTCAGCGCGGCGATTCATGTCCACGGCGCCTTGTGGCCCAGCATCCGCGGTAAGCTCACGATCCCGGAGCTCTCGCGCGCCCTTCTGGGTGCCGGGAGTCGCCTGCATGCGTGGAAGCGTTCCGGCGCGCGGGCTGGTGCGGATCAAGTCTTGACCCAAGTACTCAGCTGGTACGAGGGTCTTGACTTGGCAGCAATTCTGCGCCTGCGGACGGTGTCGCCTTGGGTCACAGATCCGGCAAAGATCCGGGAGCGGCAAGAAGCGGCGCATCGCATTGCGAAGTGGGCCAGCATCCATGCCTTCACCGCCAGCACCGTTCCTTCCGAGTCTGAGTCGGATACCGAGGACTCCGAAGAAGATTATGCTGCTTCCGGCGATGGGGAGGAAGAGATCCTGGACGAAGATGACGCTGCTTCCGGTGCTGCGTCCGAGAAGGTGGCCTCCCAGGACGCAATATCCTTGCCGATACCCGAGGTCGCCGAGACCGAGGTGCATCCCGACGTTCCGAGTGGTGCTGCCAATGCTGAAGGTGAAGTTACCCCTGCTGCTGCTGGTGCTGCTGCTCCCGAGGTCGTTGCTCCCGAAGTCGTCGCTCCGGAAGTTTCTGTTGAGAAGCCTACCTCCCCCACTGCTTAAAACACTTAGCGGCAAATTCGTTAAATCCCCGGGATGCCGGGTGCCATATGTATCGTACACTTAAATTATTTTTGCTTTGCCGAGAACTATTTACTCGAAGAACTTATGTCAATGTATTCAGCTTTTGGTTCTCGAATTGCTTTTCATGCCTTACCGTACTTAGGTAATTTCTGCTCTTGTCTACCATTTCGGCGTTCGACAGTCGAGTCACAAAACTCCACATACGGCACATACACTACTTAAGCAACCCGAGTTCCTACTAACCGAATTCCTGACATAAAAAACAACTAAGTAAAAACAAGCATGCCGAATAAGTTCCTTTTCCAAGTCCCCGAGACCATTTTCGTGTTCCCCACCTTCCCTCTCTTTGCTCTTGACTACCATTTCGGCGTTCGTCAGTCGAGTCACAAGATGATTTCACATGACATACATTACTTAGACTTTGAGAGTCAGATTCGGAACTTTCCCGGCATGCACACAATAAAACATAAGGCATCTATCCGGCAGTCCCCGGGTACCTTCCCGGGATATCGGTAGGAAAAAGTAAATAAACTTGACAAAAACAACGAAAGATGCATGCAACCAGGCAGTCCCCGGGTTCCTCCTGGGGTGCCTTACTTTCATTAAATAAAAAACCGAGATGTACATACACTGAGCCCTTTACGTGAAAAAGGGGCGAAGTAGCGCTACGTTCCATGGACGCTTGGTTTCTTCACCGGATTTGTCCATTACACCTTTTCTAGCCTCCTGTGCATCTACAAGGTAATAAGAATCATTGTGCAATGCCCTACTTATTACAAAAGGTCCCTCCCATGGAGGTGACAACTTATGCATTCCGGCCGTGCGTTGGATGAGCCTCAGCACCAGATCTCCTTCCCGGAACATCCTCGGGTGTACTTTCCGGCTATGATAGCGACGGAGGTTCTGTTGATAAATTGCCGACCGAGATAGTGCTAATTCTCTTGCCTCTTCGAGTAAATCCACATCATCTTCTCGGGCCTCTTTTGCCTCAATTTCGGTGAACATTGTCACTCTCGGAGAATCATACTGTATGTCGGTTGGGAGTACTGCCTCAGCTCCGTATACCATGAAGAATGGGGTGTACCCGGTAGATCTATTCGGTGTAGTCCGGAGACCCCATAACACCGCCGGCAACTCCTCTATCCAGCATCCCGGAGTTCTCAACAATGGTTCGATCAAGCGAGCTTTGATACCAGCTAAGACTAAGGCGTTAGCCCTTTCGACTTGCCCATTTGCTTCCGGATGTGCGACTGATGCTACATCTAGCCGGATTCCCTTCTCAGCACAAAATCGAGCGAATTCCCCCACAGCAAAGTTTGTTCCATTATCTGTGATAATGCTGTGTGGGTATCCGTATCTCAAGATGATGTCTTTCAGGAATTGCACAGCGGTGTGTCCATCGCACTTACGGATTGGCTTGACCTCTATCCATTTGGTAAACTTGTCCACCATTACCAGTATATGTGTCATGTTGCCCCTTGCTGGTTTGAATTGCCCGACCATGTCCAAACACCATACTGCAAATGGCCACGTGATGGGGATTGTTTTCAGTGCTGACGCCGGCATGTGTATCCGGTGAGCAAATCTTTGACATCCTCCACACTTCCGGACAATGTCCTCTGCTTGCTGCAACGCCGTGGGCCAGTAGAACCCATGCCGGAACACTTTTGCCACTAGGGCCCGGGATGATGCATGGTGTCCACACTCCCCCTGGTGTATCTCCAGGAGCATCTCTTGCCCTTCTGCTGGTTCCACGCATCTCTGGAGCACCTCGGTGACACTTCTCTTGTACAGCTCTTGGTTAATGACAGTGTATGCCTTTGATCTTCGCATTATCTGACGGGCTTCCACCTCATTCTCCGGAAGGGTTCCTTCCAAGATGTACACCATAATGGGGTGTGCCCAATCCGGGACAGGTCGTACCGGGAACGCGGGAGCGTCTATGTCCATTGGTTCTGCCGACATCACCTCTATCATCATCTGTCTTTGCCTCTCTGAGCACTGGGAGGCAGTCCCCGGGTTCGATGTTATGCTCCCGACATCTACTTCCATGGGTACTGCTTCTGAACCAGGTTCCTTGGGGATGAAGATAGAATCCGATTCGGGTGATGGCTGTATAGATGGCTTCCTCAAATGTTCCAGGGCTATTCCGGGTGGGATGGCATCCCGGGATGACCCTAGTTTGGACAAGACATCTGCTGCTTCGTTTTCTCCTCTGGGTACATGCTTGAACTCGCATCCGTCGAAAAATCCGGAAATTTTCTGTACATGAAACCTGTACAAGGCCATGTTCGCATCAAGGGCATCCCAATTCCCCGACACCTGTTGCACCACGAGGTCGGAGTCACCGAAACACTCTATCCGGCGGATTCCGATCTCCTTGGCGACATTCAATCCGTGAACCAGAGCCTCATATTCCGCGACATTGTTGGATGCCCGAAAATGAATCTGCAGCACATATTTCAGTACATCTTGCTTTGGGGAGGTGAGAACCACTCCTGCACCCAATCCGATCTTAGCCTTTGAGCCATCGAAATGCATTCTCCAGAAATTGTAATCCGGTATCGGAGGTTCATATTGCATCTCGGCCCAGTCTACCAAAAAGTCCGGCAGCGCCTGCGACTTGATGGCATCTCGCCTCTCGTACGCCGGAGCGTACGGAGACAACTGGATGGCCCATTTGGCTACCCGGCCGCTAGCATCCTTGCAACCGATGATCTCGGCAAGAGGAGCTTCGCACACCACTGTGATCGGGTGTTCCTGAAAATAGTGCTTGAGCTTGGTCACTGCCATGTACACCCCATACGCCATCTTCTGGTAGTGCGGGTAGTTTTGCTTGGATTCCGAGATCACCTCACTGAGATAATACACCGGTCTCTGTATCAGCTTGTCCCCTTCTTCCCTTTCGACCACCATTGCGACACTGACTACCCGGTTGGTTGCTGCAATATATAACAGCATAGGTTCCTTGGGCAATGGGGATGCCAATACCGGCGCTGTTGAGAGCATTCTTTTCAAATCATTGAACGCCGCATCCGCCTGCGGGGTCCAAACAAATGTCTTGCTCTTCTTCATCAGTTGGTACAGAGGTAAGGCCTTCTCCCCAAGTCGGCTCACAAACCGACTTAGTGACGCCAGACATCCGGTAAACTTCTGCACATCCTTGAGACGCACAGGCAACTTCATGCTCTCTATAGCACGAATTTTACCCGGGTTGACCTCGATTCCCCTGCTTGAGATGAGGAAACCGAGTAGCTTTCCGGCCGGAACACCAAATGTGCACTTATCCGGATTCAACCTCATCCGGAACTTTCTTAGGTTCTTGAATGTTTCCCTCAGATCATCTATTAATGAGGCTTTTTCTTTTGTCTTTATGACTATGTCATCGACATAGACCTCGGCATTCCGACCTATCTGATCATGCAAGCATTTCTGCATGCACCTCTGGTATGTAGCACCAGCATTCCTCAATCCGAAAGTCATAACACGATAGCAATAAGCCCCGTAAGGGGTAATAAAAGCTGTTTTTAATTGATCATCCGGATTCAAAGGTATCTGGTGGAAACCAGAATAAGCATCTAGAAAAGTTAAAAGCTCACTCCCGGCAGTGGAGTCTATCACTTGATCTATCCGGGGCAGCGGAAAGGGATCTTTCGGGCATGCCTTGTTGAGGTTGGTGAAGTCGATGCACATGCGCCACACCTTAAGTAGGAGGGGATCATCTTTCTTCTTTTCCACCAGGACCGGATTCGAGATCCAATCCGGGTGCAGCACCTCCATGATGAATCCGGCAGCCAGCAGTATAGCCAGGTGCTCCATGACCGCAGCTCTTCTTTCATCCGAGAGGCGCCTAGTTGGTTGCTTCACCGGCTTCGCATCCGGTCGAACAAACAGAGAGTGCTCAGCCAACTCCCTCGGGACGCCTTGCAGATCGTCACTCGACCACGCAAAGGCATCCCGATTCTCACGGAGGAAGTCGACGAGCTCGCCTTCCTATTTGCTGTCCAGGTTGCTGCCAATGATAACTTGGCGCTCCGGGTTGCTGGGGTCTACGGACACCTTCTTGGTCTCCTTGGGGGGCTGAAACGAGGCACCTTGCTCCGGGTTCACCATCCCGGGCATTCCGAGTTGTGAGGTCTTCGCCATCGCCACCACCTGCTGGATCCTCTTCTTTTCTTCCGCGATCACCAGGGACTCAGCTAAGCATGACCCTGCCGAGGCGCACTCCATGGAGCGCTTGTGATCTCCCGAGATGGTGATCACTCCATTTGGTCCCGGCATCTTCATCTTGAGGTAGCCCACATGAGTCGAGATCATGAACTTGGCAAGGGCCGGTCTGCCGATCAGTGCATGATATGGGCTTTCGAGGTCCACGACCTCGAACTCCAAGCTCTCGGTTCGACAGTTCTCCCGAGTTCCAAATAGCACCTCCACCCAGATTTTTCCCATGGGTGAGCAAGAGACTCCGGGCACAATGCCATGGAAGGTTGTCTCCGTGGGCAGCAGGGTGTTCATGGATACTCCCAGCTTCAACATCGTGTCTTTGTACATGATGTTGATGGCACTGCCATTGTCAATCAGAACCCGGCTGAAGCGGACGTTGAGGTTTGGTCCGATAAAGGTTGGGTCCACCACCAAGGCATACGCTCCCGGCTTGGGCATTACCCGGGGGTGATCTTTCCGGCTCCAGGTGATCTCCATCTCGGACCAGTGCAAGAATTTGGGCACTGCCGGGATCACAGCGTTCACCTCCAGAGCGCGCTGCCGCACACTCTTCCGGTCCGTCGGCTCAGTCACGAAGACCACATAGCTCTGGTGCGCCTCCCGGTAGTTATCCTGCTGGCGTCCGGCTTGGTTACTGTTGTCGTTCCGGGTATGCACCACATTCACCGGGCGAGGTGGGGGTCCTCTCGGCGGAGGGGGAAGTCGCACATTGTTGGCCCCCGATGTCGGAGGAGGCGGTCTCGGAATATTGGGCCGAGATGCCGGAGCACTCGGCCGAATACCTCCCGAGCTGCCCTCCTGCAATGTGCGCTGATACCAGCTGCACTGCCGAGTAGAATGGTTTGCGGGCTTGTTGGCCTCCAGAGTGTGATAGCAGCATGTCTTATTCAGCATTTCCGCATATGTCAGGGGCTTCTTCTGCTCCACCTAGGTCTTCTGGACCTCCTGACTCTGACCCCAAGCCGGGCCAGTTGTCTTCTGACGTTGGCTATTGCCGGCATCCTCCTGCTCCCGGGTTACTGCTGCGACATGCTGCGCGGCATGGTGGTACTCGGGCAGATTCCTCTTGTGACCGAACTCTTGGCGGTCATGGCTCCTGCTCGATCCGGAACGCTGAGGTCCCGCATTCCTCCTGTTGGAGTCTCCGACATCCACCAGGGGCTGCATGGGATCTCCAAGCGTATAGGTATCGGCGATGCGCATGGTTTCCGCCAAAGTCGTCGGCATCTTCCTCTGCAGTTTCTGCCATAGCATAGAGCCATGCCGGCATCCTTGTGCAAACCAGGAGATGGCCTGCGCCTCCACCACTCCTTCGCAAGAGTTGCGGACATTGCTCCACCGGGTAAGGTACTCCCGGTCAGTCTCATTGCTCCTCTGCCTACAGATGGCGAGTTGCTGAGGTCTGTTGGGCCTCTTGTACGTGCTGGTGAAGTTGCTGATGAAAGCTTCCTCAAAATCTAACCAGCACTCTATGCTACCAGCCCTTAGGTTATTCAACCAGATCCGGGCGGGTCCTTCCAACATCTGCGGTATATAACGTACCGCCCAGCGTCTGTTTCCACCGGCTATGCTTACTGCGGTTACATAGTCGGTCAGCCAATCCTCCGGCTTCTTGCTGCCGTCATAGGTCTTGGCGCCCCTGTTGAGCTGAAAGTTCCGAACAGGCGGTTCTCGCATAATCCGAGGTCCAAAACAAGCAGGTCCCGGAGGTCCTTGCTCTTCCATCAATCCGGATTGGTGAATCCGGTCAAGCCGGAACCTTGCATCTGCCGGGTTCAGCTGTCTTGTTCCTATTCGAGATCCTAAGGGGTTCTCGTCTGGCTGATACTCGAGCTGCTGCATCTCCGAGTTGCCATCGTTGAGCCTATCCTGCACGGGGATCCCGGCTCGCCGGGGGGTGGAAACGATGTCCCTCTGCGGGTTTCCCTGCACATGGGGAGGATTCCGGGGGGAATTACCGCGGCCGACCGGGTTATTGTTTCCCACACCTAGGTCACCATCCCCACGGGTACTTCCCGCCTGTCCCGGGACATGCTGTTCGGCCTGCCCCGCCTGCTGGATACCGGCAAATGCCGGGTCATAGGTCTGCAGCTGCTTGTTCCTCCCGGAACCTCTACTTCGGCTTCGGCTCTTGCTCTTACTCTTGCTTCTGCTCGGATTCGGGGAAGAGGCCTCTCCATCCGACACCCGGCTATTGGGTCTGGCTGAATGCACCTGTGACCCTGCTCCGGGGTTCTTCTTCTTGAAGGCCTGGTTCTGCCGGTTGGCCTCAACCACCAGCTCGTTGACCCTCTCCTGCTGCTTGCGCAGGGCTTCACCGGATAACCCTACCAACTCCGCCATGGCGGCTTCGGCGGCCCTAAGGGTTTTTGCCGGTGAACTGTACACCGGCTTCCCCGCGGAAATCCGACTTCCGGTGTTGCTAGTGGTGGCTCCACCAGCCAGCTCCTCATTCACCATTCTTCCCTTCTTGCGCAGATCTGCAATGCGCTTCTCCCGGGAGTCTATCTTGGTGAATCCGTGAGCAGCATTGTACTCCCGGAGGCTAACGCTGAGCTCGCGACGGATCTCGGCGATCTCCCTTGCCTCAGCGAGCAACAACTTCCGCTGCTCTTCTAACTCTGCCGAAGTGGCCTGGGTATCCGCTCCGGCAACCACAGGTACAGCCAGCTTGGCCACCAGACCCGAGAGGGGATCCGGACGGCGTCGCGGCTGGGACGACTCCGGATCACCACCCCGGGCCGCAGGTTTTTCCTGCGGAGGTTTGGCCAAACGGGGGAGACCGTCCGTATCGCCATCCGCATCCTGGTATTCCTCCTCAGTGGTTCCGACCATCATCACTGCGACGGAACTCTGGGAGCGATCGGCACGCAGACCCCGAGCTGCGCAGAGCATGGGAGGGTCCTCAGCCTCCAGGACTAGGTCCGGATAGCTACAGATAACCTCGGTGGCCACATAGGTGGTGAAACCACCAAAGTCAATAAGACATCCATTGCCCGGGAACGGTTTGTTCCGGAAGCAACCGGCGTTGTCGGCGACGAAGTCCATCTCTCCTAGTTTTATGACCAGGCCAGAGAGAACCCGAACGTCGAAACGAACTGGGAAGCCCGCCCGGATGTGTACACCAGCCAACGCCTCTGTCAGCCCCACGGTGGGCGCCAACTGTCGTGGTGGTGTCACGGCAGATGCCATAGGATGGCTAATTTGTGGGGCCGACGGACGTTGGTGGATCCGGGGAGGGATAGCGAGTTGAAGAACTCACACGGGGAGGATCCCGGTAAAACCGGAATCTCCCAAGAACACGAAACAAGAACAAAATGCAGCAGGGAAGATCTAGCAAATACAAACAAATGCACGAAGGCACCAAGCACACGCACGATATACCCAGGTTCGGGGCCCTCGTGAGGAGGTAACACCCCTACTCCTGCCTTTCTCCTCTTTATATTGGTGGTACAAGAACTACAACTTGCTACAAGATCTACCAAAGGAGGAAAGACCAAGAACTAGATGAACTCAAGGTGAAGGGGAGTAATTGCTCTAAGAGTAGATGCAACTGTAGTCTTGGCTCTGAAGTTGTTCTCTCTCCCGTGCGCCCTTGTTCCGTCCTTCTTCTCAGGAGCAGTTATGGCGCCTTTTATAGAGTTCCGGCCGGGAGGGCCGGAAACCCTAATCTGCCTCGGCCCCACCGGACAGGCCTAGCCGGGATGTCGTCACCGGCTAGCGCGACCTAGTCGCCGAGCTATCCGGTGTAGCTCCTGCGTCATCATCTTGCTAAGGACGGCAGGCGTCGTCCTGCACCATCATTGTCCCTTTGTCAGAGACAGGACATGTCTTTGCCCATCCCGGATAGCCTTTTCCGGATTGCCGGGCTAGGCACGTCAGGTCTTGTCGTACCGGCTGACGCGCTCCCGTGCCAGGCGAGAAGTGACCATGCCTCCGTGCCAGGTGGGAGGTGACCATGCCTCCGTGCCGGGCGGAGCGGTACTTCCTCCCGTGATATACGGGAAAGGTCCGTATTAGACCGTTGACGGTCTACCGGGAACCTTCTCGCCGGCTACCTCCTTCCTTGCCACTAGGAACCCTTTCTGCATAAGAACAAGACCAACATGCACATCCCGGGTCAGCACGTACCCGGACTACCTATCCGGTAAAACCGAGTACACCGTGACCCGGGAACCTCCTCGGTGAGCCGTGTCCGGGATCCTCTCCGGAGTCCTGTCGGGATGCGCAACTCTAGGCCTAGCCTCCCGAAGATGTCTTAGCCCACCAGCAAAGACATCTTCGAGAAGCTAGTTCTTAGAGGAACCATCCGCTCTTGCCCGTGCTGCAAATGCGAGGGTCGGGGATGTCTATTTATAGCCGCAAGGCATGACCCTTACGGCTACCTCTGGACCCCTTGGCCTTTCCCTGCGTCCAAGGGGCCAGCTGCCCTCTCGGCACATCAAGGGGTGCCCTTTGCTGCTGCCAAAGGTCAATCACTGTTGTTATCCACCGCAACTTACCGGGATCTGCCCCTACCCGGGGAGCAGCCCCCCGACACTAGTCCCCGAAGCTGGTGCGGTACATCGACTCCGGATGATGTGCGGGATCAGCTTTAATAACAAACTTTCTTCCGAGATCCTCTCACCGAGATGGTCTTAACCGGGAGGCGAAGCCTGCGAAGCCTGCGACCGACCGATGTATCGGCAAGGATATTCCCCCGGAAGTCGAGTGCCGTCTACCGGGAGAGGAGGTTGCGCCGGAACCCCAACCCGGGGAATATGTGGTATTCCTATCACATTTTGAGCGCGGGTTTGGGCTTCCGGCTAGCCCCTTCTTCCGCGACTTCCTCGACACATACAGCGTGCAACCTCATCACCTTCCCGCCAACGCCATCATGATGCTTTCCGTCTTCATCACTTATGCGGAGGCGTACCTTGGCATATGGCCCTTTGTGGATCTCTGGGCCAAATACTTCGGCAAGCCATCCCCAACCCGGATCAGAAGGTGAAGGACTTGGTCGACTGCGGAGCGGCCACCGTCATCCCTCGCACGGACTCCGGATTCCCCATCGTCAAGGGACTAGAGTCTTGCCGGAAATGGCAACGCAGCTTCTTCTACGTGAAGAACCGGGAGTCATTGGGGGATGGTCCGGGATCCTCGACCCCGGATTTCATTAATCTGCCGGAATTCGTCATGGGTCCTCCGCGCGAATTCGGTCGGTGGAAGTATCTTCCCGTCAGCGAGGAGATCGGATTCATGCACGAGGTCCTGCATGTGCTCGCCCAGGATATGACCGGGGATGACCTCCTGCGCTGCTTTATCGTTCGCCGGGTCTGCCCCCTCCAACACCGAGTGCACAAAATGTGTCATATGTCCGGGAACTATGACCCCACCCGGACCAGTATCCATGGGCTAAGCCACTCGGCGATCGTCCGTCGTGCCCGAGCTATTGCTCGGACGGAGATGGCGGAGGATTACGAATGGGGGGTCATAGGGGGATCCCGGAGACGACCGGTTGAGCAGGTGCTTATATCAGTCTTCCACGCTTACGCCTTCGTATATGCGCTCACCTGGACACCGACACGACCTAACTTGTTTGCGCAGTTGTTCGAGCGTCAGCACGAAGAAGACGCCATCCACGTCAACGGGAACTACACCCCGGATTTCCCGAAACCGGCCGTGATGCCGAGGGAGGATCCCGACGGCGAGGACCATCTCGCCATCCCTTTCGTTAAGGCCCCGGGTAATCCTTCAGCCTCAGAGACAGTTTCAATTTCCTCGGATGATGATGAGATTGACTGCGAGATCCTTGACGTTATTGACGCTCTCCCTCTGAATTGGGCCTCAGCTGTGGTTCCGAAACCGTCAGCCGGGACCAAACGTGCCGAGAGCCGGAAGCGTGCGGCTTCCGACACCGATGGGGCTGAAGCCTCCGGCAACCCCCCCAAGAAGAGCAAACCGAGCAAAAAGACGACCGAGAAGCCTCCTCGGCGCCGACAGAAGGGTCCTCCCCTTGTGGACTCCGGGTATGTCTCTCTTGCCTCATATTTTTTTGACTTTGCTTTCTCCACAACTTTTATTGAGATGCTCTCTCTCAGCGAGGCGCTCGAGCTCCCGACACCCGCTGTTCCCCCTCCTCCGGGAACCCGGACTCCCAGCCCGGCTCGGGCCTCTCCTTCACCTCCTCGCCCTTCGGCCCGAGGAAATGAATCCACGGCGACCGGCGCCGCACCGGCAAGCATCGCGACCTCGGATGCACCTCCGGTGATCGACGAGATCGCGGTGCCGGTTACGACCACCTCGGGAGAGGTTGCTCTTCCGGATAGCCCGCGTCGGGTTCCCGGACTGGAGACGGAGCTTGCTAGCCCTCGCCGGCAACCTGCGGCGAGTGGGGCCTCTCGGCCAGCCGCGCGCAAGGCCATCCCGGAGAAACAGCCTACCGCCTCCTCCCGGCCGGCAGAACCAATTCCCAAGTCTCGCGGCAAGGCTTCTGGGCATAAAACATCCTCTGCTTCGCCCGTAGCTGCTCCGACATCTTCCTCCCAGGAGTTGGTGCCGCGCCTGGGTAAGTTCTCTCCGTTACCACCACCTCCTGCCGAGATCCCTACTGCCGCTTTGCGGATGTTGCGCGCAACGGTCAGCTCCTTTTCATCTTCAGGATCTCGGGACCTTGCTGCTACCCGCGCTGCCGGCAGCTCCGGCATCCGGGCTGTTGATGATTTCAACAAGGCCTGGCTTGCCGCCGATGCTTCCGAGACTGCGGGGGACTTGCACGCTGCGGGTCCGAGCCGCAGCGCTCAAGCCCTGCACGCTCTCCAGGTGGCCGCGCTGGACGTCACCCGAATAAGCGAGGTAAACTTTTCTTCTTTTATCCAAAACACACCTGTTGCTTCCACCACCACTAGTCCCCGAGATTGGTGCTTAGTGCTCCAGATTCCACCGAATAGCAGATCACTAGGTTCCAATCTTAGAGAAAAATTTCAGGACTCGGACACCGAGTCCCCGAGACCCTCCTAACCGGCCTTTTTATTTATTTTTCCCTACTGACTTTGCCTTCTTCGTCTTGCTATTAGGAGTGCAGCCACAAACGCCGCGACATCTTCAACCGGGTTCTCGCTGAACTCGGTCAGTCGAAGAAGTCCGAGGAGCGCTTCCGGGAGGAGCGGGATGCCGCGCGCCAGGTCTCGGTGGACCAGAAGGCCGCCCTTGGCACCGCGCAAGCCGAGATCACGCGCCTCAACGGCGAGCTCGCCAAGACCCAGGCTGCCATGTCGGAGATGAAGAAGGGCTTCGTCGAGGCGAGCAAGAAGCAGAAGGAGACCCTCGACCAGTTGCTGGCGCGGGCTGAAAACACCAAGGTCGAGCTTGATCATCTCCGGTCTCGTTCCGATGCTTGGCTTGCCGAGCTCACCGTGCTGAACCGGGATCTCAACAGTGAGTAATCCGACAACTTTCCTCCACTGTTATTTCCTCTGTCTGCTGTTCCTCTTCTTGTGACTTAGTCGTTTTGACAGCTCTTCTTTTTAAAGGAGAGTTCGAGCATTCCCGCGACGCCGCCACCAAGGCTGTTGCCGCCGCTCGAGAAAAGCGCGCCGGGAAGGGTCCCATCTCGGACGCCTGGGACATTGAGGATCACCTCACTGCCCTGAAGGCCCGGATAGTACCTCTTCGGTCTATCGGGACGGAGCTCCTCAGCGCGGCGATTCATGTCCACGGCGCCTTGTGGCCCAGCATCCGCGGTAAGCTCACGATCCCGGAGCTCTCGCGCGCCCTTCTGGGTGCCGGGAGTCGCCTGCATGCGTGGAAGCGTTCCGGCGCGCGGGCTGGTGCGGATCAAGTCTTGACCCAAGTACTCAGCTGGTACGAGGGTCTTGACTTGGCAGCAATTCTGCGCCTGCGGACGGTGTCGCCTTGGGTCACAGATCCGGCAAAGATCCGGGAGCGGCAAGAAGCGGCGCATCGCATTGCGAAGTGGGCCAGCATCCATGCCTTCACCGCCAGCACCGTTCCTTCCGACTCTGAGTCGGATACCGAGGACTCCGAAGAAGATTATGCTGCTTCCGGCGATGGGGAGGAAGAGATCCTGGACGAAGATGACGCTGCTTCCGGTGCTGCGTCCGAGAAGGTGGCCTCCCAGGACGCAATATCCTTGCCGATACCCGAGGTTGCCGAGACCGAGGTGCATCCCGACGTTCCGAGTGGTGCTGCCAATGCTGAAGGTGAAGTTACCCCTGCTGCTGCTGGTGCTGCTGCTCCCGAGGTCGTTGCTCCCGAAGTCGTCGCTCCGGAAGTTGCTGTTGAGAAGCCTACCTCCCCCACTGCTTAAAACACTTAGCGGCAAATTCGTTAAATCCCCGGGATGCCGGGTGCCATATGTATCGTACACTTAAATTATTTTTGCTTTGCCGAGAACTATTTACTCGAAGAACTTATGTCAATGTATTCAGCTTTTGGTTCTCGAATTGCTTTTCATGCCTTACCGTACTTAGGTAATTTCTGCTCTTGTCTACCATTTCGGCGTTCGACAGTCGAGTCACAAAACTCCACATACGGCACATACACTACTTAAGCAACCCGAGTTCCTACTAAGCGAATTCCTGACATAAAAAACAACTAAGTAAAAACAAGCATGCCGAATAAGTTCCTTTTCCAAGTCCCCGAGACCATTTTCGTGTTCCCCACCTTCCCTCTCTTTGCTCTTGACTACCATTTCGGCGTTCGTCAGTCGAGTCACAAGATGATTTCACATGACATACATTACTTAGACTTTGAGAGTCAGATTCGGAACTTTCCCGGCATGCACACAATAAAACATAAGGCATCTATCCGGCAGTCCCCGGGTACCTTCCCGGGATATCGGTAGGAAAAAGTAAATAAACTTGACAAAAACAACGAAAGATGCATGCAACCAGGCAGTCCCCGGGTTCCTCCTGGGGTGCCTTACTTTCATTAAATAAAAAACCGAGATGTACATACACTGAGCCCTTTACGTGAAAAAGGGGCGAAGTAGCGCTACGTTCCATGGACGCTTGGTTTCTTCACCGGATTTGTCCATTACACCTTTTCTAGCCTCCTGTGCATCTACAAGGTAATAAGAATCATTGTGCAATGCCCTACTTATTACAAAAGGTCCCTCCCATGGAGGTGACAACTTATGCATTCCGGCCGTGCGTTGGATGAGCCTCAGCACCAGATCTCCTTCCCGGAACATCCTCGGGTGTACTTTCCGGCTATGATAGCGACGGAGGTTCTGTTGATAAATTGCCGACCGAGATAGTGCTAATTCTCTTGCCTCTTCGAGTAAATCCACATCATCTTCTCGGGCCTCTTTTGCCTCAATTTCGGTGAACATTGTCACTCTCGGAGAATCATACTGTATGTCGGTTGGGAGTACTGCCTCAGCTCCGTATACCATGAAGAATGGGGTGTACCCGGTAGATCTATTCGGTGTAGTCCGGAGACCCCATAACACCGCCGGCAACTCCTCTATCCAGCATCCCGGAGTTCTCAACAATGGTTCGATCAAGCGAGCTTTGATACCAGCTAAGACTAAGGCGTTAGCCCTTTCGACTTGCCCATTTGCTTCCGGATGTGCGACTGATGCTACATCTAGCCGGATTCCCTTCTCAGCACAAAATCGAGCGAATTCCCCCACAGCAAAGTTTGTTCCATTATCTGTGATAATGCTGTGTGGGTATCCGTATCTCAAGATGATGTCTTTCAGGAATTGCACAGCGGTGTGTCCATCGCACTTCCGGATTGGCTTGACCTCTATCCATTTGGTAAACTTGTCCACCATTACCAGTATATGTGTCATGTTGCCCCTTGCTGGTTTGAATTGCCCGACCATGTCCAAACACCATACTGCAAATGGCCACGTGATGGGGATTGTTTTCAGTGCTGACGCCGGCATGTGTATCCGGTGAGCAAATCTTTGACATCCTCCACACTTCCGGACAATGTCCTCTGCTTGCTGCAACGCCGTGGGCCAGTAGAACCCATGCCGGAACACTTTTGCCACTAGGGCCCGGGATGATGCATGGTGTCCACACTCCCCCTGGTGTATCTCCAGGAGCATCTCTTGCCCTTCTGCTGGTTCCACGCATCTCTGGAGCACCTCGGTGACACTTCTCTTGTACAGCTCTTGGTTAATGACAGTGTATGCCTTTGATCTTCGCATTATCTGACGGGCTTCCACCTCATTCTCCGGAAGGGTTCCTTCCAAGATGTACACCATAATGGGGTGTGCCCAATCCGGGACAGGTCGTACCGGGAACGCGGGAGCGTCTATGTCCATTGGTTCTGCCGACATCACCTCTATCATCATCTGTCTTTGCCTCTCTGAGCACTGGGAGGCAGTCCCCGGGTTCGATGTTATGCTCCCGACATCTACTTCCATGGGTACTGCTTCTGAACCAGGTTCCTTGGGGATGAAGATAGAATCCGATTCGGGTGATGGCTGTATAGATGGCTTCCTCAAATGTTCCAGGGCTATTCCGGGTGGGATGGCATCCCGGGATGACCCTAGTTTGGACAAGACATCTGCTGCTTCGTTTTCTCCTCTGGGTACATGCTTGAACTCGCATCCGTCGAAAAATCCGGAAATTTTCTGTACATGAAACCTGTACAAGGCCATGTTCGCATCAAGGGCATCCCAATTCCCCGACACCTGTTGCACCACGAGGTCGGAGTCACTGAAACACTCTATCCGGCGGATTCCGATCTCCTTGGCGACATTCAATCCGTGAACCAGAGCCTCATATTCCGCGACATTGTTGGATGCCCGAAAATGAATCTGCAGCACATATTTCAGTACATCTTGCTTTGGGGAGGTGAGAACCACTCCTGCACCCAATCCGATCTTAGCCTTTGAGCCATCGAAATGCATTCTCCAGAAATTGTAATCCGGTATCGGAGGTTCATATTGCATCTCGGCCCAGTCTACCAAAAAGTCCGGCAGCGCCTGCGACTTGATGGCATCTCGCCTCTCGTACGCCGGAGCGTACGGAGACAACTGGATGGCCCATTTGGCTACCCGGCCGCTAGCATCCTTGCAACCGATGATCTCGGCAAGAGGAGCTTCGCACACCACTGTGATCGGGTGTTCCTGAAAATAGTGCTTGAGCTTGGTCACTGCCATGTACACCCCATACGCCATCTTCTGGTAGTGCGGGTAGTTTTGCTTGGATTCCGAGATCACCTCACTGAGATAATACACCGGTCTCTGTATCAGCTTGTCCCCTTCTTCCCTTTCGACCACCATTGCGACACTGACTACCCGGTTGGTTGCTGCAATATATAACAGCATAGGTTCCTTGGGCAATGGGGATGCCAATACCGGCGCTGTTGAGAGCATTCTTTTCAAATCGTTGAACGCCGCATCCGCCTGCGGGGTCCAAACAAATGTCTTGCTCTTCTTCATCAGTTGGTACAGAGGTAAGGCCTTCTCCCCAAGTCGGCTCACAAACCGACTTAGTGACGCCAGACATCCGGTAAACTTCTGCACATCCTTGAGACGCACAGGCAACTTCATGCTCTCTATAGCACGAATTTTACCCGGGTTGACCTCGATTCCCCTGCTTGAGATGAGGAAACCGAGTAGCTTTCCAGCCGGAACACCAAATGTGCACTTATCCGGATTCAACCTCATCCGGAACTTTCTTAGGTTCTTGAATGTTTCCCTCAGATCATCTATTAATGAGGCTTTTTCTTTTGTCTTTATGACTATGTCATCGACATAGACCTCGGCATTCCGACCTATCTGATCATGCAAGCATTTCTGCATGCACCTCTGGTATGTAGCACCAGCATTCCTCAATCCGAAAGTCATAACACGATAGCAATAAGCCCCGTAAGGGGTAATAAAAGCTGTTTTTAATTGATCATCCGGATTCAAAGGTATCTGGTGGAAACCAGAATAAGCATCTAGAAAAGTTAAAAGCTCACTCCCGGCAGTGGAGTCTATCACTTGATCTATCCGGGGCAGCGGAAAGGGATCTTTCGGGCATGCCTTGTTGAGGTTGGTGAAGTCGATGCACATGCGCCACACCTTAAGTAGGAGGGGATCATCTTTCTTCTTTTCCACCAGGACCGGATTCGAGATCCAATCCGGGTGCAGCACCTCCATGATGAATCCGGCAGCCAGCAGTATAGCCAGGTGCTCCATGACCGCAGCTCTTCTTTCATCCGAGAGGCGCCTAGTTGGTTGCTTCACCGGCTTCGCATCCGGTCGAACAAACAGAGAGTGCTCAGCCAACTCCCTCGGGACGCCTTGCAGATCGTCACTCGACCACGCAAAGGCATCCCGATTCTCACGGAGGAAGTCGACGAGCTCGCCTTCCTATTTGCTGTCCAGGTTGCTGCCAATGATAACTTGGCGCTCCGGGTTGCTGGGGTCTACGGACACCTTCTTGGTCTCCTTGGGGGGCTGAAACGAGGCACCTTGCTCCGGGTTCACCATCCCGGGCATTCCGAGTTGTGAGGTCTTCGCCATCGCCACCACCTGCTGGATCCTCTTCTTTTCTTCCGCGATCACCAGGGACTCAGCTAAGCATGACCCTGCCGAGGCGCACTCCATGGAGCGCTTGTGATCTCCCGAGATGGTGATCACTCCATTTGGTCCCGGCATCTTCATCTTGAGGTAGCCCACATGAGTCGAGATCATGAACTTGGCAAGGGCCGGTCTGCCGATCAGTGCATGATATGGGCTTTCGAGGTCCACGACCTCGAACTCCAAGCTCTCGGTTCGACAGTTCTCCCGAGTTCCGAATAGCACCTCCACCCAGATTTTTCCCATGGGTGAGCAAGAGACTCCGGGCACAATGCCATGGAAGGTTGTCTCCGTGGGCAGCAGGGTGTTCATGGATACTCCCAGCTTCAACATCGTGTCTTTGTACATGATGTTGATGGCACTGCCATTGTCAATCAGAACCCGGCTGAAGCGGACGTTGAGGTTTGGTCCGATAAAGGTTGGGTCCACAACCAAGGCATACGCTCCCGGCTTGGGCATTACCCGGGGGTGATCTTTCCGGCTCCAGGTGATCTCCATCTCGGACCAGTGCAAGAATTTGGGCACTGCCGGGATCACAGCGTTCACCTCCAGAGCGCGCTGCCGCACACTCTTCCGGTCCGTCGGCTCAGTCACGAAGACCACATAGCTCTGGTGCGCCTCCCGGTAGTTATCCTGCTGGCGTCCGGCTTGGTTACTGTTGTCGTTCCGGGTATGCACCACATTCACCGGGCGAGGTGGGGGTCCTCTCGGCGGAGGGGGAAGTCGCACATTGTTGGCCCCCGATGTCGGAGGAGGCGGTCTCGGAATATTGGGCCGAGATGCCGGAGCACTCGGCCGAATACCTCCCGAGCTGCCCTCCTGCAATGTGCGCTGATACCAGTTGCACTGCCGAGTAGAATGGTTTGCGGGCTTGTTGGCCTCCAGAGTGTGATAGCAGCATGGCTTATTCAGCATTTCCTCATATGTCAGGGGCTTCTTCTGCTCCACCCAGGTCTTCTGGACCTCCTGACTCTGACCCCAAGCCGGGCCAGTTGTCTTCTGACGTTGGCTATTGCCGGCATCCTCCTGCTCCCGGGTTACTGCTGCGACATGCTGCGCGGCATGGTGGTACTCGGGCAGATTCCTCTTGTGACCGAACTCTTGGCGGTCATGGCTCCTGCTCGATCCGGAACGCTGAGGTCCCGCATTCCTCCTGTTGGAGTCTCCGACATCCACCAGGGGCTGCATGGGATCTCCAAGCGTATAGGTATCGGCGATGCGCATGGTTTCCGCCAAAGTCGTCGGCATCTTCCTCTGCAGTTTCTGCCATAGCATAGAGCCATGCCGGCATCCTTGTGCAAACCAGGAGATGGCCTGCGCCTCCACCACTCCTTCGCAAGAGTTGCGGACATTGCTCCACCGGGTAAGGTACTCCCGGTCAGTCTCATTGCTCCTCTGCCTACAGATGGCGAGTTGCTGAGGTCTGTTGGGCCTCTTGTACGTGCTGGTGAAGTTGCTGATGAAAGCTTCCTCAAAATCTAACCAGCACTCTATGCTACCAGCCCTTAGGTTATTCAACCAGATCCGGGCGGGTCCTTCCAACATCTGCGGTATATAACGTACCGCCCAGCGTCTGTTTCCACCGGCTATGCTTACTGCGGTTACATAGTCGGTCAGCCAATCCTCCGGCTTCTTGCTGCCGTCATAGGTCTTGGCGCCCCTGTTGAGCTGAAAGTTCCGAACAGGCGGTTCTCGCATAATCCGAGGTCTAAAACAAGCAGGTCCCGGAGGTCCTTGCTCTTCCATCAATCCGGATTGGTGAATCCGATCAAGCCGGAACCTTGCATCTGCCGGGTTCAGCTGTCTTGTTCCTATTCGAGATCCTAAGGGGTTCTCGTCTGGCTGATACTCGAGCTGCTGCATCTCCGAGTTGCCATCGTTGAGCCTATCCTGCACGGGGATCCCGGCTCGCCGGGGGGTGGAAACGATGTCCCTCTGCGGGTTTCCCTGTACATGGGGAGGATTCCGGGGGGAATTACCGCGGCCGACCGGGTTATTGTTTCCCACACCCAGGTCACCATCCCCACGGGTACTTCCCGCCTGTCCCGGGACATGCTGTTCGGCCTGCCCCGCCGGCTGGATACCGGCAAATGCCGGGTCATAGGTCTGCAGCTGCTTGTTCCTCCCGGAACCTCTACTTCGGCTTCGGCTCTTGCTCTTACTCTTGCTTCTGCTCGGATTCGGGGAAGAGGCCTCTCCATCCGACACCCGGCTATTGGGTCTGGCTGAATGCACCTGTGACCCTGCTCCGGGGTTCTTCTTCTTGAAGGCCTGGTTCTGCCGGTTGGCCTCAACCACCAGCTCGTTGACCCTCTCCTGCTGCTTGCGCAGGGCTTCACCGGATAACCCTACCAACTCCGCCATGGCGGCTTCGGCGGCCCTAAGGGTTTTTGCCGGTGAACTGTACACCGGCTTCCCCGCGGAAATCCGACTTCCGGTGTTGCTAGTGGTGGCTCCACCAGCCAGCTCCTCATTCACCATTCTTCCCTTCTTGCGCAGATCTGCAATGCGCTTCTCCCGGGAGTCTATCTTGGTGAATCCGTGAGCAGCATTGTACTCCCGGAGGCTAACGCTGAGCTCGCGACGGATCTCGGCGATCTCCCTTGCCTCAGCGAGCAACAACTTCCGCTGCTCTTCTAACTCTGCCGAAGTGGCCTGGGTATCCGCTCCGGCAACCACAGGTACAGCCAGCTTGGCCACCAGACCCGAGAGGGGATCCGGACGGCGTCGCGGCTGGGACGACTCCGGATCACCACCCCGGGCCGCAGGTTTTTCCTGCGGAGGTTTGGCCAAACGGGGGAGACCGTCCTATGCCACAGGCGAGCATGTTGGTTGAAGACTCGAAACCCTTAGTAAACCTTTCACTCATCATCAGGACAGTCTGCAATAAGATATATATATTGCAAGAACGTGGGTCAGAACCATTAAAATGGAACTGGCAAGTGACACTATGGTGGACACTTAGAGGAATAACTCTATGACCTATATGCTTATTTGGCTGGTGGAGCTCAAGGCTATTTTGCAGAAAGCAAGTTTTTCCCTAACTTTTTACAAAACACTTTTCTTCTATTCGAGACATCCGTGGCATGAAATCCACTGTCTCATCCTACCCTTGTTCACCCATCAAGTTTTAAATTTATAAGTTGAAATGGTGGAATCCTCCGTTGACATCCTCGTTCAGCTGCTCAATTGTCCGTTTCCGGGGACACGGCTAAGTACTTAGATTTTAACTCTGCAGAGGGTGTGCACGTTCACCATTGTACCCATTCAACCCAAATTACCCTTTACACACCATTTGTGATAAGGAAAGGAGAAGAATGAGACGAGATCTTTCAGAAACATTTTCCCTCCCACTCTGGCCTGACGCGCTCCACCTACAAATCCTCTACCACCACCTGTCAGGCCGGGGAGAGTCCACGCAGCTTAGTTGATCAAGCCAGAGCCCATATTGGCAATGGCTGCACGAGAAGCAATCTTCACTTGGAGTTCTTCAGATTCCTTTGCTCCTGGGTGGCCTTCCACAAGTGAATATTCCACAGGTAAAACCCCTGGGAACAACACTCAACTCATACAGCCAAGCAACCAATTTCCACCCAGGTGTTTGATTAAAACTTAGTAGACTTATCTTTTTCATCAAAATAGTTTTTGCATAGCATCACTATTCTACTAAGTAATTTCATAGGAACCTAGACACAGGAATAAAGAGATCTATCATGGATTGCATAGCAATGCTATCCTACAAATGCTTATAGAAAATACACTACTCATGCAGAGAAATAATAGGACTTTTATGGGGGTGTGCCACTTGCCTTGGCAATCGGGAGTGCAGCAGTTACAGTTGCAAAGATTCTCGTTTCCCTCCGAATAGTCTAACAAAGAAATAAAGAGCCACACATAAACACACAAGCAAAGGTTCATACAAAGAAGATATATGCTATGCATGAGATGAGATGCAACAATTTATTTCCAACGTCTAGAAACTATCCCTTTGGATTTTCATGATATATGCATGAACAAATTTTTGATTTGTTTTATTATTTAAACATGAATAAAGGGTTAATGACAAGGACTTTAGTTCACTTAAATAAAATTTCGAAATTAAATTTTGTAAAAATGACATTTGGGCAGAGGGCATCTAAACAAGTTGTTAGCAATTTGATTTACTCAAAAATAAATTTTATAACTAAAGTTATGTCAAAAACACTTAAACTACTCTCAAAAATATTTGAAAATTTTGTGTGTGTCAAAACAGAGAATAAATGATGCCAAAGTGTTCTACTGGTTCCAAGGATCTCAAATATATAAAAATATTTAAATTTGGATAAACAGATAAAAAGTAGTGATAAAAACAGTGTAGAGGGTGTTTTCTGCAAACTGCCAAATTAAATAAAATAGGAAAAAGAAATTACACGTCAGCGCTGACGGGGCGCTGACTGTGCGCTGACTGGGCATGCTGACGTGTTTAAGTGATTTGATCTGGGCCGTCAGATCTGGATCTGGCGGTCCAGATCCACCGTACCGTTTCGTTTTAAAAGTTCTAATCCTAACCGTAGGA
This sequence comes from Poa annua, assembly GCA_026929855.1. Classification (NCBI taxonomy): domain Eukaryota; kingdom Viridiplantae; phylum Streptophyta; class Magnoliopsida; order Poales; family Poaceae; genus Poa; species Poa annua. The sequence continues at coordinate 18,076,443 of CM049427.1, forward strand.
TCGAGATCGTACGGCCTACACGCGTTGACCAAAAACTGGCGGCGCTAGGTCACCGGAGGACCTCGCCGGAGACGCACGCGCGGCGGCGACACGCACGGCATCGCACATTCTCGATGTTCTACTGTGTTCCGAGACGAGCGGGTCATACCTACGTGTAGAGGGCGTCGAGGCGACGTCGTTGGCGAAGTGGTGGGGCTCGTAGCTCCTCCTGCCTCCTCTGGTTGCTCGCCGGAGTTGCTGCGGGCGGCGGCTTGCTTCGGTCGTGGACGTTCTCCTCGAACTGCTGCGGAAAGGAATGAACGAAGTTGTCACCGGGAGGCGCACGGCTACGGGGAGTCGAGAGAGATACTAGGGGTGACCAGAGGAGCTCGGGACTCACCGGAGTTCAAGATTTTGGCCGGCGGCAGTCGCGGCATGGCGGCGGAAAAATGCGGCAGCCTGGGAGCTCCCGTGTTGCGGTTTCTAGGGCAAAACGAAGAAGAGCTCGGGGGCTATTTGTAGGCGTATGCGAGGCAATGAATCGTGTCCTTAATGGCTCGAATTAACGAGGAGGAATCGCCGGCCGGAGGTTACCGTGGACGTGCGCGTGATTTTGGGGAAGAAGACCGGGTCGGGGATGACAGGTGGGACCCACCTGTCGGCGAGTGAGTGCGCGCGCGGGCGGGGACGGGCCGCTGGCGGGCTGGGTTGCGACGCGCGCGCGGTAGATAGCTAGTGGGCTTCGGCCCACTAACTGGCCCGACTCTATTTTTATTTTTGAAAATTATTTTCTGTTTTTAAATCTTTTGATTATAAAACAAATTCAAAACTATATTAAAACTTCTCAGAAAAATTCATAAAAATTTAATTTGAAAAGCTTATGAAAAATAGATCCTTTTGCCATTATTTTTGTCTAAAGTAAAAATAGAATAAAAGGAACATTATTATAAATTCAAAATAACAATTTTAGGGTCATAAATTAAATTAAAACATATTTAAATAATTAAATTCACATTTTTTTGTAATTCTTATGACAAGTTTAATGATGATGATGCATGGATGCAAAAGTTTTAAATTTTTCTGAAAATTGGGATGTTACAAACCTAACCCCCTTAAGATGAATCTCGCCCTCGAGATTCGGATTGGCTAGCAAATAGGTGAGGGTGATCTTCTTTAAGGTCATCTTGTCTTTCCCAAGTTGCTTCCTCTTCTGAATGGTGATTCCACTGTACTTTACAGAATTTGATGGTCTTGGTTCGGGTGACACGTTCTGCTGTCTCCAAGATCTTTATTGGTTTTTCTTCATAAGTGAGATCACTTTATGGTTGTACTTCCTCTAGTGGCACCGTATCTCTTAGCAGTGTTTCTGCCATTTCTGGGTGACATTTCTTCAGCTGCCTGACATGAAACACACTGTGAACCGCGGAAAGTGCTTCCGGGAGTTCCAATTCATAGGCGACCTCCCCTTTGCGGGATAATACCTTGAAGGGTCCAATAAATCTAGGTGCCAACTTTCCTTTGATTCCAAATCTTTTAACTCCCCGCATAGGTGAAACTCGGAGATAGACTCGATCACCCACTTCATACGTGACTTCTCTCCTTTTGGAGTCCGCATAACTTTTCTGTCTGGATTGTGCTATCTTTAAACGGTCTTTAATCAACATGACTTTTTCCTCAGCCTCTTTGATTATGTCTGGTCCGAACAAACTACGTTCCCCTACGCCACTCCACAGTAGTGGGGTAGTGCACTTTCTCCCATACAGGGCTTCAAATGGCGACATCTCTATGCTCGCTTGATAGCTGTTGTTGTAAGAGAACTCGGCATATGGAAGATTATCCTCCCAGCTTGACTTATAATCTAGAGCGCATGCTCTCAGCATATCTTCTAGGATCTGATTTACTCTTTCTATCTGTCCATCCGTCTGCGGATGAAATGATGTACTAAACTTCAATCTAGTTCCCAGAGACTCATGTAATTGATTCCTGAAATGGGAAGTAAACTGAGTACCCCTATCCGACACAATTTTCTTGGGAACACCATGTAGACACACAATCCTCTTCATGTAGATGTCAGCGAGTTTGGCACTAGTGTAAGTAGTCTTTACGGGTATAAAGTGGGATACTTTCGTCAGCCGATCGACTATAACCCATATGGAATCATACCCTGATTTAGTCCTGGGTAGACCCGTGATGAAATCCATACCAATCTGTTCCCATTTCCAATCTGGTACTGGTAACGGTTGTAGCAACCCTGCTGGTTTTTGGTGTTCCGCTTTCACACGACTGCAGACGTCACACTTTGCAATGTATTCTGCAATATCACGTTTCAAGTTGATCCACCAATACCTCTCCTTTACGTCCATATACATCTTGGTGTTACCCGGATGTATGGAATAAGGTGAGTCATGAGCTTCTTGAAGTATTAACTTCCTGAGGTCGGCATTGTCAGGAACACAAATGCGTTCTTTATACCACACGGTTCCTTCTTCATCTTCTCTAAAATCTCTGGCCTTACCTTCGCTTAGGTTCTTCTTGATTTCTTTTACTGCTTTATCCTCTAACAGAGTTGTCTTGATTTTGTTAAATAGAAGGGGTGAACTTCTAAGGATGCTATGAATCCTTCAGGTACCACCTCTAATCGAAGGTCCTTAAACCCCTTACAAAGATCTTCCGGTAATTCCCCTGTCGTGAGTCCGTTTACATAAGTCTTACAGCTCAAGGCATCAGCCACTACATTGGCTTTCCCTGGGTGGTACTGTAGACTTAAATCATAGTCTTTGATCAATTCTAACCATCTCCTTTGACGCATGTTTAATTCCTTCTGAGTAAAGAAATACTTGAGGCTTTTATGATCCGTAAAAACTTCACATCTCTTTCCCCATAAACATGGCCTCCATATCTTTAGCGCATGCACCACAGAAGCTAACTCTAAATCATGAGTAGGGTAGTTTACTTCATGATTTTTGAGTTGTCTTAAGGCGTAAGACACTACTTTGCCTTCTTGCATCAATACGCTTCCTAGGCCGCGATATGAAGCGTCGCAATAAACCTGGAAGTCTTTCTCTAGATCTGGTAAGCATAGTACTGGTGCCGACACCAAGCGCTTCTTTAATTCCTGAAAACTGATCTCACAAGCTTCCGTCCACTCAAATTTCTTTCCCTTCTTCAGTAATTCAGTCAAGGCCTTGGCAATCTTGGAGAAGTTTTCAATGAATCTCCGGTAGTACCCTGCCAGCCCTAGAAAACTGCGGATTTCTCCCACATTTTTGGGCGATTCCCAATTTGTCACAGCAGCAACTTTTTCCGGGTCCACTGCTATCCCATCCTTAGACACCAGGTGTCCTAGAAATCCTACTTGTTTTAACCAGAATTCACACTTGTTGAACTTAGCATATAATTTATGCTCTCGGAGCCTTTGCAATACCAGACGTAAATGTTCTTCGTGTTCTTTGTGACTTTTGGAGTAGACTAAGATGTCATCGATGAAGACAACAACAAACTTGTCCAGAAAATCCATAAACACCTTATTCATCATATTCATGAAATAGGCTGGAGCATTGGTTAACCCAAAAGGCATTACCGTGTACTCATACGATCCATATCTTGTAACGAAAGCAGTCTTGGGTATATCCATCTCTCTGACTTTCATCTGAAAGTACCCTGATCTGAGATCGATCTTGGAGAAGACGACAGCCCCTTCTAGTTGATCGAACAGTTCATTGAATTTGGGTAGCGGATACTTGTTCTTGATTGTATGCTCATTTATGTCACGGTAATCGGTGACTAATCTCTGAGTACTATCCTTCTTCTTGACAAAAAGAATCGGGGCTCCCCAGGGTGATGAACTTGGACGGATAAAGCCTCTCTGCATAAACTCTTCCAGTTGTTTCTTAAGTTCTTTCAGTTCATCAGTTGCCATTGGGTAGGGCCTTTTAGCAATGGGTCCTGTCCCCGGTTATAGTTCTATGAGGAACTCTACATCTCTATCGGGTGGCATTCCTGGTAGTTCTTCCGGAACCACGTCATGGTATTCCTTAACTATAAGGACCTCACCAAGACTAACCCCCTTAAGAGAATTTAGCCCCTAACCTTCTTTAGTTCAAACTTTGATCTAAAGTTGATCTTCGAACCTTCTGGAGTGGTGAGAGTGATGGTTCTATTTGCGCAGTCTATGATTCCTGCATAGCGGGTCATCCAATCCATCCCTATGATAACATCCAGGCCTTGTGTTTCCAGGATGATCAAGTCCGTAGGAAACCGAAGCTTTCCAATCTTCAGACTCAACTGTCTACATCCAGAGGTTACTAGCATCTCTCCGCCCGGAGAGCTTACTCTAATGGGGCTTCCTATATTTTCCACTACTAACCCATGTTTGTTTACAAAAGCTCTTGAAATGAAAGAATGTGATGCTCCAGTATCAAATAAAACTAATGCTGGGCATGAATTTAGCAAGAACGTACCAATGACAGCATGAGGTTCATCGTACACTTCTTCCACATTGATGTGGTTTACCTGTCCTTTCTGGAAGGGATTGGGCTTGGCAGCTTCCGCGGCCTTCTTTTCGGGGCAGTCAGTGGCGTAGTGACCCTTGTTATTGCACTTGAAGCATAGGACTTGGCTGATATCTTTCTTATATTCGGGGTTTGGGCGATGTTGTCCATTGTTGTGGCCAGCATTTCCATTTCCCTTGTGATTCCCACTGTTTCCCTTGAAACCACCACTATGGTTGTGACCATGATGTTTATGGTTGCTTCCTCCACTAGGATAGTGACCAGGTTTATAACTCGGGTTTGCATCTTGAGGGAAAGACCTCTTGAAAGAAGTCTCAGAATGGGGTTTGTGAACATTCAACTTTCTCTTCGTATTTTCAGCCTTCTTGATGTTATCCTCTAGTATGATAGCCTGATCTAGGAGAGTCTGATAATTTGGGGCGTATGCCACTGTCAAAGGGATCTTCAGCTCGTCACTCAGCCCATTTAGGAATTTTGCCTTCCTCTTTGCCTCGGTGTTAATGTCTTCAGAGGCATAACGGGAAAGGGCATAGAAATCAGCCATGTACTCCTTAAGGCTCATGTTTCCTTGTCTCAGGTTTCTGAGCTCTTCCTGTTTCAAGTTCATAATGCCCGAGGAGATATGAGCATTACGAAAACCTTCCTTGAAATTTTCCCAAGTCATGGTTTCTAGTGGGTGGGTGATTTGATAGGTTTCCCACCACTGGATCGCTGGTCCTTCCAACAGATGAGTGGTGAACCTCACCTTCTCAGCTTCAGTACATTCACAAGTCACCAGATCCCTGTCCACTGAACGCAGCCAGTCATCTGCCACAATGGGTTCAGTTGCAGTGGAGAACTTGTTCGGTCGGAGTCTCAGAAATCTGGTAAGTCTATCCACATGGGGGGGTGGCGGCGGAGGCGGGTTGTGGTTGTTGCTGTTGTTGTTGTTGTTGTTGGTTGCCGCAATGAACTGGGTCATCATAGTCATTAGCTGAGCTTGAGCAGCCATTAACTGTTGTATAGCATCATTGTTGTTGTGGTCGTTGTTGTTGTTGTGATCGGGCGTTCGACGGGGAGGCATCTGTGATTTGTATAGGTGAGTTTTTTAGACGGAAAGATCTAATGGAAAAATTACCCCAACAAACAAACAACCTAAGGAACAAACAAACATCACACAACTCAAAACTTTGGATAAATCAGACATGAGAGTTTTGGAAAAATATAGCGCGAGGTTCCTCGGAATACAATGGAAGGTACTGCCTTATCACAAGTTGATAGGTCAATACAAGACTAAGATAACGATGAGGTGTAAATAAATGGTAGTCTCGCTAACGAACTACTCGACCATGTCGTTTTCTTCTTCTTCAATTTCCTGAATCTCGATTCCTTCATTGTCGAGTACTTCCCTTAATTCCTTCACTTCTTTCTCCAGGGCAGAGTTCTTCTCTTGCAGTTCTCTTTTCTCGGTACGAAGACGCTTGATCAAGTCACTATCAGCTTCAAACTCGACTTCATTGCTCTCGAGTTCTGCCTTCTGTTCTCTGATAGTCTTGTTTTTCTCTTGAACCCTTTTCTCCTGCCTCTTGTATTTCTCCTCTTGTGAAGCAAACTTTTCTTCTTGGGCCTTAGCCACTTCCTCTTGAGCTTTTATCTTTTCCTCGTTCTCCTTGAGTAAGGCACACAACTCATCGTTCTTCAGAAGTTCAGTGCGTCTATCCTCATATAGTTCTGTGACGAGGACCTCCAACTCCTGGAAATACAGACTAAGGGGCTTTGCTTTGCCTCTATCTCCAACATCAAAGAGGTATGGTTCTCCCTCCTCATTTCTCCTTCCAAAGAAAATGGAGTAGTGGCCCCTCAACTCTGTGCTATAGCGTCCGCAGAGACGTCCAATCAGGTCCTGCATGACGAGATTGAGTCCTTTCTCTTTGGAGTCACTAACCATTTTGATTTCCAACGGGGGCTCTTCTCCACGTCCTGGCTGAGTTGCTTTTATTCCCCAACAGCCTTCCTTGTTAAACTTCTTCAGGATGAAGCCCTTAACTTGAGGTAGCGGTAAACCTATCTTCTCGCCGATGTCGAGAAGGTAGCAGCCAAAACGGGTGTCCTCGAAGTCCTCCGCAGTGGTGAAGTGGAAGCTCGTCATCCTTTAGGAAGAAGAAAGAATTTTAAAACAAGAAATGTGTAAGGTAAGGAGGTACTAGTCATAAGTGTATTATTAAATTAGAGTCAAAACTAAGTCAAATCTCAATGTGATCAACAATTATAAACAACTCTTATAAATTGGATATTCACTATAGTGAGAGAGACAGACACCCGGCCAGCCACTTAATTGTGGAACAGGTCTCATGTACGCGGACATGTAAGGTTTGTTTCGAGGCCGCTTCATCTCACTATGCCGCTAGGATCCAAAAATACTTAAGTAGTCAATACTATGATCAAAAAGGTTTTTCCAATCCTAAGGGCTCGAACCTACAGGCAACACAATGCTCTGATACCATCTGTAGTGTACCTGCACCTAAAATATGGCAGATACCTGTGTATAGTGCAAATCCCTGGATCGAATCGTTTGCACACACAGTTACGATGTAATATCACAACAAAGTATCAATTTATTACAACGCTGATCCAGACTTAGAAAATATTCATTACAAATTTGCATAGCATAAAGCTAGCAGTAAACAGAGTAAACAACGGAAAATTTATTCTTCGTGGAGTCCCCAAACATCATCATATGCCACAGGCGAGCATGTTGGTTGAAGACTCGAAACCCTTAGTAAACCTTTCACTCATCATCAGGACAGTCTGCAATAAGATATATATATTGCAAGAACGTGGGTCAGAACCATTAAAATGGAACTGGCAAGTGACACTATGGTGGACACTTAGAGGAATAACTCTATGACCTATATGCTTATTTGGCTGGTGGAGCTCAAGGCTATTTTGCAGAAAGCAAGTTTTTCCCTAACTTTTTACAAAACACTTTTCTTCTATTCGAGACATCCGTGGCATGAAATCCACTGTCTCATCCTACCCTTGTTCACCCATCAAGTTTTAAATTTATAAGTTGAAATGGTGGAATCCTCCGTTGACATCCTCGTTCAGCTGCTCAATTGTCCGTTTCCGGGGACACGGCTAAGTACTTAGATTTTAACTCTGCAGAGGGTGTGCACGTTCACCATTGTACCCATTCAACCCAAATTACCCTTTACACACCATTTGTGATAAGGAAAGGAGAAGAATGAGACGAGATCTTTCAGAAACATTTTCCCTCCCACTCTGGCCTGACGCGCTCCACCTACAAATCCTCTACCACCACCTGTCAGGCCGGGGAGAGTCCACGCAGCTTAGTTGATCAAGCCAGAGCCCATATTGGCAATGGCTGCACGAGAAGCAATCTTCACTTGGAGTTCTTCAGATTCCTTTGCTCCTGGGTGGCCTTCCACAAGTGAATATTCCACAGGTAAAACCCCTGGGAACAACACTCAACTCATACAGCCAAGCAACCAATTTCCACCCAGGTGTTTGATTAAAACTTAGTAGACTTATCTTTTTCATCAAAATAGTTTTTGCATAGCATCACTATTCTACTAAGTAATTTCATAGGAACCTAGACACAGGAATAAAGAGATCTATCATGGATTGCATAGCAATGCTATCCTACAAATGCTTATAGAAAATACACTACTCATGCAGAGAAATAATAGGACTTTTATGGGGGTGTGCCACTTGCCTTGGCAATCGGGAGTGCAGCAGTTACAGTTGCAAAGATTCTCGTTTCCCTCCGAATAGTCTAACAAAGAAATAAAGAGCCACACATAAACACACAAGCAAAGGTTCATACAAAGAAGATATATGCTATGCATGAGATGAGATGCAACAATTTATTTCCAACGTCTAGAAACTATCCCTTTGGATTTTCATGATATATGCATGAATAAATTTTTGATTTGTTTCTATTATTTAATCATGAATAAAGGGTTGATGACAAGGACTTTAGTTCACTTAAATAAAATTTCGAAATTAAATTTTGTAAAAATGACATTTGGGCAGAGGGCATCTAAACAAGTTGTTAGCAATTTGATTTACTCAAAAATAAATTTTCTAACTAAAGTTATGTCAAAAACACTTAAACTACTCTAAAAAATATTTGAACATTTTGTGTGTGTCAAAACAGAAAACAAATGATGCCAAAGTGTTCTACTGGTTCCAAGGATCTCAAATATATAAAAATATTTAAATTTGGATAAACAGCTAAAAAGTAGTGATAAAAACAGTATGCAGGGTGTTTTCTGCAAAACTGCCAAATTAAATAAAATGGAAAAAAGAAATTACACGTCAGCGCTGACTGGGCGCTGACTGTGCGCTGGCTGGGCATGCTGACGTGTTTAAGTGATTTGATCTGGGCCGTCAGATCTGGATCTGGCGGTCCAGATCAACCTACCGTTTCGTTTAAAAGGATGTAATCCTAACCGTAGGATCGAGATCGCACGGCCTACACGCGTTGACCAAAAACGGGCGGCGCTAGGTCGCCGGAAGACCTCGCCGGAGCAACGCGCGCGGCGGCGACACGCACGGCATCGCACGTTCTAGACGTTCTACTGCGTTCCGAGACGAGTGGGTCATACCTACGGGTAGAAGGCGTCGAGGCGACGTTGTTGGCGAAGTAGTGGGGGTCGTAGCTCCTCCTGCCTCCTCTGGTTGCTCGCCGGAGATGCGCACGGCGGAGGTTCTCGTCGGTGAGCACGGACACGGCGTTTGGCTGCGTAAGAACACACGAGACCTTGTCACCAAGGTGTGCAACGACAAGGTGAAACGATTGGGAGTGAAAAGAGTGCTCGAGGAGGTCGCAGCTCACCGGAGTTTGTTGAACTTGCCGTCGGCAACGGCGCAGCTCCGGGGATGCTCGTGGGCGGCCTGGTGGCTCTCGGGGTACGGGGCTTGGGGCAAAACGTAGAGGGGGTCGAGGGGGTTCTTATAGGAGCAACGGCGAGTTAAATGGGTGAGTAAATCGCCGGGAATCAATCGAATTGATTCGGCCGTTTCTCGGCTAGGTCGTGGGCGTGATTTGGGGAAGAATGGGTCACCGGGACAGGGATGACAGGTGGGGTCCACCTGTCGGCGAGTGAGCGCGCGCGGGGCGGGGACGGGCCGCTGGCGGACTGGATTACGTCGCGCGCGCGGTAGATAGCTAGTGGGCTTCGGCCCACTGGTTGGCCCGACTCTATTTTTCTTTTTGAAAATTCTTTTCTGTTTTTAAATCTTTTGATTATAAAATAACTTCAAAACTATATTAAAACTTCTCAGAAAAATTCATAAAAATATAATTTGAAAAGCTTATGAAAAATAGATCCTTTTGACATTATTTTTGTCTAAAGTAAAAATAGAATAAAAGGAACATTATTATAAATTCAAAATAACAATTTTAAGGACATAAAGTCAATTAAAACATATTTAAATAATTAAATTCAAATTTTATGTAATTCATATGACAAGTTTAATGATGATGATGCATGGATGCAAAAGTTTTAAATTTTTCTGAAAATTGGGATGTTACAAACCTAACCCCCTTAAGATGAATCTCGCCCTCGAGATTCGGATTGGCTAGCAAATAGGTGAGGGTGATCTTCTTTAAGGTCATCTTCTCTTTCCCAAGTTGCTTCCTCTTCTGAATGGTGATTCCACTGTACTTTACAGAATTTGATGGTCTTGGTTCGGGTGACACGTTCTGCTGTCTCCAAAATCTTTATTGGTTTTTCTTCATAAGTTAGATCACTTTCTAGTTGTACTTCCTCTAGTGGCACCGTATCTCTTAGCAGTGTTTCTGCCATTTCTGGGTGACATTTCTTCAGCTGACTGACATGAAACACACTGTGAACCGCGGAAAGTGCTTCCGGGAGTTCCAATTCATAGGCGACCTCTCCTTTGCGGGATAATACCTTCAAGGGTCCAATAAATCTAGGTGCCAACTTTCCTTTGATTCCAAATCTTTTAACTCCCCGCATAGGTGAAACTCGGAGATAGACTCGATCACCCACTTCATACGTGACTTCTCTCCTTTTCGAGTCCGCATAACTTTTCTGTCTGGATTGTGCTATCTTTAAACGGTCTTTAATCAACCTGACTTTTTCCTCAGCCTCCTTGATTATGTCTGGTCCGAACAAACTACGTTCCCCTACGCCACTCCACAGTAGTGGGGTAGTGCACTTTCTCCCATACAAGGCTTCAAATGGCGACATCTCTATGCTCGCTTGATAGCTGTTGTTGTAAGAGAACTCGGCATATGGAAGATTATCATCCCAGCTTGACTTATAATCTAGAGGGCATGCTCTCAGCATATCTTCTAGGATCTGATTTACTCTTTCTGTCTGTCCATCCGTCTGCGGATGAAACGCTGTACTAAACTCCAATCTAGTTCCCAGAGACTCATGTAATTGATTCCAGAAATGGGAAGTAAACTGAGTACCCCTATCCGACACAATTTTCTTGGGAACACCATGTAGACACAAAATCCTCTTCATGTAGATGTCAGATAGTTTGGCACTAGTGTAAGTAGTCTTTACGGGTATAAAGTGGGATACTTTCGTCAGCCGATCGACTATAACCCATATGGAATCATACCCTGATTTAGTCCTGGGTAGACCCGTGATGAAATCCATACCAATCTGTTCCCATTTCCAATCTGGTACTGGTAACGGTTGTAGCAACCCTGCTGGTTTTTGGTGTTCCGCTTTCACACGACTGCAGACGTCACACTTTGCAATGTATTCTGCAATATCACGTTTCAAGTTGATCCACCAATACCTCTCCTTTACGTCCATATACATCTTGGTGTTACCCGAATGTATGGAATAAGGTGAGTCATGAGCTTCTTGAAGTATTAACTTCCTGAGGTTGGCATTGTCAGGAACACAAATTCGTTCTTTATACCACACGGTTCCTTCTTCATCTTCTCTAAAATCTCTGGCCTTACCTTCGCTTAGGTTCTTCTTGATTTCTTTTACTGCTTTATCCTCTAACTGAGCTGTCTTGATTTTGTTAAATAGAAGGGGTTGAACTTCTATGGATGCTATGAATCCTTCAGGTACCACCTCTAATCGAAGGTCCTTAAACCCCTTACAAAGATCTTCCGGTAATTCCCCTGCCGTGAGTCCGTTTACATAAGTCTTACGGCTCAAGGCATCAGCCACTACATTGGCTCTCCCTGGGTGGTACTGTAGACTTAAATCATAGTCTTTGATCAATTCTAACCATCTCCTTTGACGCATGTTTAATTCCTTCTGAGTAAATAAATTCTTGAGGCTTTTATGATCCGTAAAAACTTCACATCTCTTTCCCCATAAATATGGCCTCCATATCTTTAGCGCATGCACCACACAAGCTAACTCTAAATCATGAGTAGGGTAGTTTACTTCATGATTTTTGAGTTGTCTTGAGGCGTAAGACACTACTTTGCCTTCTTGCATCAATACGCTTCCTATGCCGTGATATGAAGCGTCGCAATCAACCTGGAAGTCTTTCTCTAGATCTGGTAAGCATAGTACTGGTGCCGACACCAAGCGCTTCTTTAATTCCTGAAAACTGATCTCACAAGCTTCCGTCCACTCAAATTTCTTTCCCTTCTTCAGTAATTCAGTCAAGGCCTTGGCAATCTTGGAGAAGTTTTCAATGAATCTCCGGTCGTACCCTGCCAGTCCTAGAAAACTGCGGATTTCTCCCACATTTTTGGGCGATTCCCAATTTGTCACAGCAGCAACTTTTTCCGGGTCTACTGCTATCCCATCCTTAGACACCAGGTGTCCTAGAAATCTTACTTGTTTTAACCAGAATTCACACTTGTTGAACTTAGCATATAAATTATGCTCTCGGAGCCTTTGCAATACCAGACTTAAATGTTCTTCGTGTTCTTTGTGACTTTTGGAGTAGACTAAGATGTCATCGATGAAGACAACAACAAACTTGTCCAGAAAATCCATAAACACCTTATTCATCATATTCATGAAATAGGCTGGAGCATTGGTTAACCCAAAAGGCATTACCGTGTACTCATACGATCCATATCTTGTAACGAAAGCAGTCTTGGGTATATCCATCTCTCTGACTTTCATCTGAAAGTACCCTGATCTGAGATCGATCTTGGAGAAGACGACAGCCCCTTCTAGTTGATCGAACAGTTCATTGATTTTGGGTAGCGGATACTTGTTCTTGATTGTGTAGCGTACCTGCACTTAAAATAAGGCAGATACCTGTGTATAGTGCAAATCCCTGGATCGATTCATTTGCACACACAGTTTACGATGTAATATCACAACAAAGCGTCAATTTTATTACATCGATGATCCAGAATTACAAAATATTCATTACAAGTTGCATAGCATGAATCTAGCTTTGAAATAGTACACAGCGGAAATACAATAGCAGTGAGTCTCTATCACTTTCATGCTGCCACAGGCGAAAACATGTTGGTTGTAGACTCGAAACCTATATACGAAACCTCACTCGTCATCTGAACAATCTGCAATAAAAAAAAATATTGCAACAACGTGGGTCAGATTCCATTAAAAATGGAGTCTGGCAAGTGACACTATGGTGGACACTTAATGGAATAACTCTAAAGCCTATATGCATATTTGGCTGGTGGAGTTCAAGGCTAATTTGCATAAAGCCAATTTTTCCTATCTTTTTGGAAAACACTTTCTTCAAATCAAGACAAGTATGGCATGAAAACCATATATCTCATCTTCCCTTGTTCACCCATCAAGTTTTATTTCTGAAGTTGGAATGGTGGAATCCTCCGTTGACGTCCGTGATCAGCTGCTCAAATTGTCCGTACCGGGGACACGGCTAAGTACTTAGTTTTACACTCTGCAGAGGTTGTGCACTTTCACCTTTAGACTCAATTTGTCCGAGAAATCCTATACACGCGGAGTGTATTAAGGAAAGGAGAGAATTGAGACAAGAACTTTCAGAAGAAGAATGCAACCATACTAGCAAGACCCGTTCCACCTATCATCCCCCAATATCTGCTTGTCAAGCTGACAGGTTGCACCCTCACAACTTAATTATTCTAGACAGATCCCATTGTCAAAAGGTTGCACGGGAAGCAATCGTCACTCGGAGTTCTTCAGATTCCTCTGTTCCCTGGGTGGCCATCCACAAGTGCACTCTCAGGTTGACAACCCCCATGCTCATGGCCCCAAGTATAGTAGAAACTACCTTAGGCAAAGACAACCACAAGCACAGTCCTGAGTAGCCACTCAACATAAACCATTCAACCAATCCACCCAGGTGTTTCATTAACTTAGTGGATGTGTACTCCCAGGTTGACAACCACCATGCTCACGGCCCTAAGTAGAATAGAAATTCATCCTAGGCGACGACAACCATGAGCACAGCCCTGAGTAGCCACTTAATAATTTGTAAAACTTTTCATCAATTGCATAGCATCAATATTTCTGCTAAGTATGATATAGGAAGCTAGACACAGGAGTAAGGGAATTCTACACAGGTTTAGCATAGCAATACTATCCTACACATGCATATAAAAACACACTAAGTAATGCATATAGAAAATAATAGGAAGTTTATGAGGTGTGCCACTTGCCTTTGAATATTGTCGTTGTTCACAACTCTTTCAACGATACTCGGGACTCTCCGTTCGATCTAACAGTAGAGACAAACAACAATACAACAATCAACAGCAAGCACAACTCCACAATACACACAAAACACATACTAGATGAATAACTAAGTTTTATAAAACTTTCTAAGGGATTATGTTTATGCATGATGTGCAAACTACTTAGAGGAAAATACTAGCTCTATTCTTCGAGGTGATCAACAATTTTTATCAACTCTTTGTAAATTGGATATTCACTAAAGTGAGAGAGACATACACCCGGCCAGCCACTTAAATTGTGGAACAGGTCTCATGTACGTGGACATGTAAGGTTAGTCTCCAGGCCGCTTCATCTCACCATGCCGCTAGGATCCAATAACTTCAAGATGATAACATCATGATCAAAATTTGTTTAAGTTAAATGAGGAGGATAAGATTAGAAAGGAAGGGAAGAGATAGAAAGAGAGAGATGAAGTTGTCCTCCAGGCTTCATCTCCAGACTTTGTGGTTCTTGTATCTTCGAGGCTGGTCTTGGATTTACTTCGTCATCATGAAGTCTAGCAGAAGAAGGAGGGAGAAAGACTTAGAGATTATTTCTGGTTGGTCTTCCAGCTCCATGTTGAATTTTACTAAGTGTCTCAGTGTAGCACTTCACAAAAATGCAAGGTTGAAAATATTTCTAACTTAAAGAAAACTAATGAAGAGGGGTTTTCCTATGAGAATAAAATATGCTATGAATGAAATGAAACTTTTAATCACAATAAACGTCAAACAACTTTTGTGATTTCTTTATAAATATGCATGAATTTATAAATGCAATTTAATTAATTTCTAATTTTGGAAAATATAATAAAAGGAATAATTATAAGATTAAAGTTTTCTATGATTAATTTTTTATAATATAGTTTAATAAATAGTGTTAATAGACAGAGGTATTTTAATTAAATTTATAGCACTTTACTTAAATCAAAAATACTATTTTTATTAATAGTTATGTTGAAAATACTCAAACCATCCAATTTTAAACACATAACTATGAATTCACCCAAAAATTAATCAAAAATATTTTATAGCAGTGGCAAGAATTTTACCAATATTCTAAAGTTTCCTAAACAATTTTATTTGAAATTTTTGAAATACAGATTCAAAGTTATGACAAAAATACTCAAATTCACCATTTGAAATTTGAATATTTTAAACTAAGTCAAATTTGAATTTTGGCAGATCCAAAATATTCTCCATGTCGAGGGCTTTCTAAATATATAAAAATATTTGAATTTGGATAAATTGATAAAAAGTTATGACAGATCTAAGTGACAGGGGCTTTTCTGCAAAACTGCCATTTTCTCTAATTAAAAGAAATCAAAATCCACGTGGCTGCTGACTGTGCGCTGACTGTGCTGACACTCTGGCGCTGACGTGGATAAGGCAAGGAATCTGGGTCGTCAGATCTGGATCTGGCGGTCCAGATCTGTTCGTACCGCTTCGATTTAAAAGAATCTATCGTGGCCGATGGATGGAGATCTAACGGTGCAGATCGAGCGACCTAAATCGGGCGGCGCTAGGTCACCGAGGACCTCGCCGGAGACGATGCGCGCGGCGGCGACATGCTTGGATAAGTGTTCCCTACGGTCTACGGCTTACGGGGACCAACGAATGATACCGCAAGGAAGAGGAGACCGAGGCAGAGACGGTGGCGCGACACTGGTCTCCGGTGCGTTCCCTCTCGCCTCCTATTGCTCGCCAGAGATGCGCACGGCGGCGGTCCTCCTCGGGGTGCACGGACTGCTTGCTCTGGAGCGGAAAAATTAGGGAAAAGATGTCAGTGAGGTTCGTGCGGATGTAACAAGGAGAAAGAAAATGCAAGGAGGTCTCGGGGTCGACGGAGTTCACCGGAAACGAAGAAGTTCGCCGTCGGCCGTGGCGAAGCTCCGAGGACGAACTCGAGCAGCCTGGGGGCTCTCGGGCTAGGGTTTCTTGGGGAAAAAGGGAGAGGAGAGGTAGTAGATTTATAGGGCAGGGTCGGGGTGCTCATTAAGCCTCTTAATCGCGCGGAATCACGACGAGAAATTCTCGCCCGAAACTGTCGGGCGCGTGATCTTCGGCGCGAGCTTGAAGACGACCTGACGTGTGGGCCCCACACGTCAGTGAGAGGAAGAGGGGATACGGGCTGGGCGTTGGGCCGCTACGCGCCGCTCGCGCGCGATAGAAACTGGGCTTCGGCCCAGTTAGTTTTTCTTTTTGTTTTTATTCCTTTCCTTTTCTGTTTTCTGGATTTTAAATAACTTTTAAAATATGAATCCAAATCAACTAAATTTAGTTTCTATATTTTGGTAAAAACAATATCTATCATTTATAATACTTATGGTTATGTTTTGAACACTTTCAAATTAATTTTTTTTTTTGAAATATTGATTAAATGTGAAATTGACACTTTATGTTTAATTTAAAACTAGGGTTTAATAAATTTTAATTTTGGGCTAAATAATTTATATGAAATACCCATATTCAATTATGTTTGGATTTAAGTTATTTAAACTCTATTTGAAATAATAATTTCATTTTAAGTTTTAGTATAATACTAAATAACATTACACATTTATTTGAAATGAAAAGGGGAATATAATGTATTCATTTTTTTGATTCAAAATATTTTGGGCACCATTAAAATTTATATAATGATAATTCATTGTAAACTTCATAACAACTTTGGAAAAGATTTTAGTTTTACTTCATTTCTTATATAGAAAATGTATTCATGAAACTCTTTCTATGTTTTGAAGATTAATGAAAATCATTTAAAAAGAAATGTTTATTTGAAAAATTCCTTAATTATATAATCTATGAAGTTTTACATTTATAATTATAGACTTAACTTTCCAAAACTATGTGTTGAAATCAGGTAAGGGAATGAAAACCATTTGGCAGATATACCATTTTAATTAGTCTTGAATTTATGAATAAATATGGCTAAGTGGTTGAAATCAATTACTTATAAAGAACTATTACAATAAAATGGTTTGAAGTTTGTAAAACATTTGTTAAATTAGATATTGGGGTTTTAAGAAATACAATGGATAATAAAATGTTTAAACTGTGACATTTGAAATATTAACTCTTTCAATAAGTTTGGAGTCTTTTATAGTTGGTTTCCTTATGCATTTAATATTTTATTTTAATAAAAAGAAAAGTTTTAAATTTTTGTGATTTTTGAACATCATAAAATGTTGGGATGTTACAGACTACCACCCTTAAAAGGAATCTCGTCCTCGAGATTCGAAGAAGTTAAAAAGACCCAGTACATACTCGAAATGATTTTGATAGCTCGAGATGTTTGAGAAGTGAAATTCCTGACATGGAAACTTGAAAATTTGGCGGCGAATGATTTTTCTGATTAGGAGGGTAGAAAGATAAATAGTGTGAGATCTCTGGGTTTAAGCGACTGGGTTTGAATTATCTAGGTGGCTACCACCCTTAAAAGAAAATTTTGTGGTCAGTCTAGAAACTCTGTTTTAATCCCTTTTATTTCTCCGTTGTAGAGTGTACAAGCATTCGAAATACAATGACTGGTGGTAGCTACGCGAATTTTGAGCACTCACGTTTTCCACTTGCTCCTTGAAGAGATTTAATCCTCTTCCACTCTGGGCAGTAACTGGCATAGTGTCCCTTATCCTTGCACCGGTAGCATGTTATGTGGCTAAGATTCTTCTTGGATCCACTCTTTTGTCTTTGTTCCTCCAGGATCGTCATGAGAGACTGATGCATTCCTTTCTTGGCTTGCTGGTTAGCTTGTTGCACCAAGGGATAATAGGGGCATTGGATTGGAACATGGGTCGTTCCTTCACACAGAAAGCAAATAATCCTTTTGGAACGGCGTCCATTACTTGGACGTCTAATATGACCATGGGGCCACTCATCCGAGCAATCTTCGGACGTATGTCCTAATTCTCCACAAGTTTTGCATGCCTTTAGTTTGGTCATAGGGTCCTCTTCAACGTCCTTATGATTTTGATCATTCTTAGGCGAGTGGTCATTGATCACCTTCTGACTCGGGTCCCGTAATAATATTCGTGTAGTGGGGTAAAACTTATTGTTGGTGACATTGAAGTGAGACATCTGCTGTTTTTTTTTTTAGAGGATGAATAGGTTAATTCATAAGTACTAAGGAGAATTTAATAATTTTGATAACAAGGCAAAAAATTCCTAACAAATCTATCAACTTGATTGAAACACAAGCAAACACATAATTTCACACTTATTTTTGATAATTCGACTAATCATTCATCGAACGAAAGCACATTAATGTCATGATATTACAAAAACGATGGTACTGCCATACCACAATTTGGTAGGTCAATACATCTAATCGATATGATAGGCTAAAAGAGATAAATGGTGGTCCCTCTAACATGGTTTGTGTTGCTACACTTATTCCTCTTTAATCTCACGTTTGCGCTTCATCGCGTGGTTATTTGCCACAGGTGTGACTTCTCCCTCAGTTGACTCTTCAAACAGCACCCCTTCTGGGTCTTCTTCCTCTGGTCCTTCCTCCTTCGTAGCTGCAGGTACAGTCACCTCTCCAGTGCCCTGGTCACCTCCTTCTTCAGCTACTGGCGGTGGTGGAGGGGGAATGAGTTGCGCCTCAAGCATGGCAATTTGCTCATCCTTGTCAATGTTCTCCAAATGTAGGTCATGGATGAGTTCCTCCAAATGACCAATAAGATTTTCAGAAGCCTGGAGTTCTTGGGTTTTTGCGTGTATGACGGCTTGTGCATGATCCGCGACGTTATAAGCCTGTTGGACCCTCCTGGTCAGACAGTTCATGATATAATCCAAGTCTTCGAACGTCTTGTTAATGATGGGCAGGTCCAGGCGATTTCCCGTGTGAGCCATCGAGAGACCATGTGCATCCCTTTTCCCGAAGGCACGGAAGGGCGATCCTGGTGCTAGCTTGTTGCGATACTTGTAACACAAACGAGCCATTAAGTCCACCATAGCTATGTTCACTCCCTCAATCCACTCTAGGTAGTAGGTGGCATAGTCCACGGGCTCGAAGTCTGGCATCGTGGGATCCGGGGTCATGATGGTGCGGATTTCCCAACGTGTTCCATGGGGCATGTCGGTCTCCTCCTTCCTTCCTCGGAAATAGGGTGGTGGTAGCTTCAATACACTTGTCAACCTTGACAGCTGCCTCCCAAAGATGAAACCCGACAAAGCTCCAGCGTACGCAGTCTCAGTGTACTCTCCCATCTAAAATTTTGAACAGGTAAGAGTATTAGAATTTAAAAGAAAAGGAAAGATGCAAGATAAGATAAATAATGTAAAACAATATTAAAGGAAATTTCAAAATTTACTCATGTTTTGGAAACCTAGTTTAGTTAACTATTTAACCTTTGGGGTCTCAGTCCAATCCTAGGGGTTTCGAACCTACAGGCAACACAGTGCTCTGATACGATCTGTAGCGTACCTGCACTTAAAATAAGGCAGATACCTGTGTATAGTGCAAATCCCTGGATCGATTCATTTGCACACACAGTTTACGATGTAATATCACAACAAAGCGTCAATTTTATTACATCGATGATCCAGAATTACAAAATATTCATTACAAGTTGCATAGCATGAATCTAGCTTTGAAATAGTACACAGCGGAAATACAATAGCAGTGAGTCTCTATCACTTTCATGCTGCCACAGGCGAAAACATGTTGGTTGTAGACTCGAAACCTATATACGAAACCTCACTCGTCATCTGAACAATCTGCAATAAAAAAAAATATTGCAACAACGTGGGTCAGATTCCATTAAAAATGGAGTCTGGCAAGTGACACTATGGTGGACACTTAATGGAATAACTCTAAAGCCTATATGCATATTTGGCTGGTGGAGTTCAAGGCTAATTTGCATAAAGCCAATTTTTCCTATCTTTTTGGAAAACACTTTCTTCAAATCAAGACAAGTATGGCATGAAAACCATATATCTCATCTTCCCTTGTTCACCCATCAAGTTTTATTTCTGAAGTTGGAATGGTGGAATCCTCCGTTGACGTCCGTGATCAGCTGCTCAAATTGTCCGTACCGGGGACACGGCTAAGTACTTAGTTTTACACTCTGCAGAGGTTGTGCACTTTCACCTTTAGACTCAATTTGTCCGAGAAATCCTATACACGCGGAGTGTATTAAGGAAAGGAGAGAATTGAGACAAGAACTTTCAGAAGAAGAATGCAACCATACTAGCAAGACCCGTTCCACCTATCATCCCCCTATATCTGCTTGTCAAGCTGACAGGTTGCACCCTCACAACTTAATTATTCTAGACAGAGCCCATTGTCAAAAGGTTGCACGGGAAGCAATCGTCACTCGGAGTTCTTCAGATTCCTCTGTTCCCTGGGTGGCCATCCACAAGTGCACTCTCAGGTTGACAACCCCCATGCTCATGGCCCGAAGTATAGTAGAAACTACCTTAGGCAAAGATAACCACAAGCACAGTCCTGAGTAGCCACTCAACATAAACCATTCAACCAATCCACCCAGGTGTTTCATTAACTTAGTGGATGTGTACTCCCAGGTTGACAACCACCATGCTCACGGCCCTAAGTAGAATAGAAATTCATCCTAGGCGACTACAACTGTAACATCCCAACATTTTGGAATGTTCAAAAATCACTAAAATTTAAAACTTTTCTTTTTATTAAAATAAAATATTAAATGCATAAGGAAACCAACTATGAAAGACTTCAAACATGAGTTTAATATTTCAAATGTCACAGTTTAAACATTTTATTATCCCCTGAGTTTCAAAAACCTTAAAATATAATTTGACAAATATTTTACAAACTACAATCCATTTTTATTTTAAATAAATTAGTTTCGTTATAAGTATTTGAATTAAACCACTTAGCCATATCTATTCATAAATACAAGATTATTCAAAAGGGTATATAATTACTAAATGGTTTTCATTCCTTTAACTGAGTTAAAAATATAGTTTGGAATTATAAGCCTATAGTGTATAACTTTAAAACTTCATAGTTTTAAATTAATAAATTAGCCAAATAAACATTGCATTTGCTTAAATGAATTTCATCAATTTTCAAAGCATGAAATGATTAATATATTCTAAATAAGAATAAAATTTAAAACAAAGGTCTTGTCCAAAGTTGTTATGAAGTTTCACATGCATTATCATATTATAAAATATAATGTTGCACAAATTATTTCAATTAAAAAAATGAATACCTAATACTCCCCATTTTCTAAACATTATCTATATTTAGTTCCTTAATATCATGCCAAAATAAAGATGAATGATTTCAGCAAAATAAGTTTAAATAACTTAAAATTAAACATATTGAAATGTGGGTATTTTACAAATTTTATTTAGCAAAAAGAAAATTTAATTAAGTTATAAATTCAAAATTGATATTAAGTATCAATTTTGTATTAAACCAACATTTCAAATTTATTAATTTTAGAAAGTTCTCAAAACATACCCACAACTGGTTTAACAGCAAGATGTTATTTTTACAAAATTTTAGAAATTAATTTGACATCATTTGGACATTTAAATCAAAAGATATGAATTAAATAAATAAAATCAGAAAAAGAAAATACTTGCTGACGTCATGCTGACGTCAGCAGATCATCTCCAACCTCTGTCCGAATCCGGCGCCGAAGATCAAATCGAATCGGAGTCGATTTCCTCTCCGTTTCTTGCGGGATTTGTTGCCATAGATGCGTCCATATAAACCCCAGAACCCGCCGCCGCTTTTCCCTCTCGAAACCTAGCTCAGAACGCCCCCAGGCCGCCACGGTTGCTCGCCGGAGAAGCTCGAAGCCGCCGCCGTTTTCCTTCGTTTCCCGGCGAGGTAAATCCTCCCCGTCTCCGAGACCACGCCTATCTGCCACGCCGCGTCCGTGCGCACCTTCTGACCCCTTCCTCGCTCCTGTCCTGCAGCCGAAGTGGAGGCGAGAGCACGACGCGAAGGTCACCGGCGTTTGAACCACTCCGGCCTCGTACCCTCGCTGCCCTCGCAAGCAATCGACGACGCCGCCACTTCCATCTCCTCCGTCGCCGCACGCCGCACGTCGCCGTCGTCTCCGCCGAGCAAGGGAGTCACCGGAGCGACGAATCTGTCGTCGACCGAGGCCGCGCCGTCGTCTTCCTCATCGCCGGTAGCCACCGCGCTGCCACCTTCTGGTATGCAACGATAGCCCTTCGATCTAGATCTGACGGTGCAGATTAGATGCCGAGGACGAAGCGGTACGATCCGATCTGGACCGTCAGATCCAGATCTGACGGCCCAGATCTATGACTTATCCGCGTCAGCAAGCCACGTCAGCGCCACGTAGTGCACAGTCAGCGCCGCGTCAGCGCCAGCGTGTAAATCAATTTTTTTATTGGAAAAATTGCAGATTAATCCCTGTAATTAAAACATCTACAACTTTTTAACCACAACTCCAAATTTATTAATTTTTATATATTTGCAAAGCTCTTGACATGTAGAATATTTTGGATCTGACAAAATTCAAAGTTAACTTAGTATAAAATATTCAAATTTCAAATGGTGAATTTGAGTATATTTGTAATAACTTTAAATCTATAAATCCAAAAATTGCAAATAAATATGTTTTAGAAACTTTAGAATATTTGTAAATTAATGCCACTGCTATAAAATATTTTTGAGTAAATTTTGAATGATTTCATAGTTGTGAGTTTAATTTGAATAGTTTGACTAATTTTGAAATAACTTTTAACAGAAATATTATTTTTGATTAAATCAAATTGCATTAAATATAATTAAACCACCTCTGGCTATTAACACCATCTATAAAGAAAATTGTGTTATAAAATATAAAACACATAAAATTTTAATCTATATGTTTCGTGTTATTATGTTTTGCAAATTAGAAACTAATTAAATTGCAAACTATAACTTTATGCATATGTTATAAAATTTACAAAAATTAGTGTTATGCTGCTTGTGATTTAAAATTTCATTTCATGCATAGCATATTTTATAGTTATAGTTTCCATAAGGAAAACCCCCCCATTTTCTCTAAGTTAGGATTATTTTCAAACCTAGTATTTTGGGAAAAGTGCTATACACTTAGACACTTAGTAATCTTCAACATGGAGCTGGAAGACCAATGAAGGACTTAGCCAAAAACAAGACTTCAGAAGTATCTTCAAGAAGAAGAAACACTTAGAAGAAAATTAAGAAGAAGTTCATGAAGGACTTAGAAGAAAACAGACTCTGGAAGCACCCTCAAGATGTCAAGCACTTAGAAGAAAAGTGAGAAGAAGTTCAAGAAGGCCAACCCCCTTTTATTTTCTAAGTCTCTCTCTCTGTCCTTTCTTCTCCTCTGAGAATTCATGAAGACTAAGTAAATCCAAGACCAGCCTCTAGGATACAAGAACCACCAAGTCTGAAGATTCAGCAAGACTACCAAGAACTCAATCAAAACATCATCCAGAAGAAAGTTACAAGTCTGGAGATGAAGCCTGGAGGACAACTACATCTTT
This sequence comes from Poa annua, assembly GCA_026929855.1. Classification (NCBI taxonomy): domain Eukaryota; kingdom Viridiplantae; phylum Streptophyta; class Magnoliopsida; order Poales; family Poaceae; genus Poa; species Poa annua. Next base: position 18,100,059 of record CM049427.1, read on the forward strand.
CTTTCTATCTTCTCCCTCTTTCCTAATCTTGTCTTTAGACTTAAACAAATTTTGATCATGATGTTATCATCTTGAAGTTGTTGGATCCTAGCGGCATAGTGAGATGAAGCGGCCTGGAAACAAACCTTACATGTCCACGTACATGAGACCTGTTCCACAATTTAAGTGGCTGGCCGGGTGTCTGTCTCTCTCACTATAGTGAATGTCCAATTTACAAAGAGTTGATAATAATTGTTGATCATCTTGAACAAATGACTTAGTATTTTTCTCTAAGTAGTTTGCACATCATGACTAAGCCATTAGAGTGCTTGTTTCAAGAAGATATAAAACAAAATATGTTTATCCAACTTAAGACCTTAGTCCTTAGTCATTCTTGACCCACCTATTTTCCTTGCATTAACTTAAAAGATTTTTCATGGCATGGCATGCATCTCTAGCCCTTAGAAATAATTTGCATATCATACATAACATGTTTTCCTTAGGAGTTTTACAAAACTTGTTGTTCATTTGATATGAGCATGTATGTTTGATGATTGTTGTTTGTTGATTGTTGTATTGTTGTTTGCTATTAATTTTTAGATTAAACGGAGAGCAAACGTTCGTTGTTGAAAAGAGTTTGTGAACAACGACAACATTCGAAGGCAAGTGGCACACCTCATAAACTTCCTATTTTTATATGCATTACTTAGTGTATTTTTATATGCATGTGTTGCTATGCTAAACCTATGTAGAACTCCTTACTCCTGTGTATAGGTTCCTATATCATACTTAGCAAAGATATTGATGCTATGCAATGAATGAGAAGTTTTACAAAATGATAAGTGACTACTCAGGGCTGTGCTCATGGTTGTCGTCGCCTAGGATGAATTTCTATTCTACTTAGGGCCGTGATCATGGTGACATTTACCTGAGAATGCACATCCACAAAGTTAATGAAACACCTGGGTGGTAAGTGGTTGCATGGGTTATATTGAGTGGCTACTCAGGTCCATGTCTATGGTTCCTGGAGTATGTACACTTGTGAATGGCCACCCAGGAACAGAGGAATCTGAAGAACTCCGAGTGACGATTGCTTCCAGTGCAGCCATTGCCATATAGGCTCTGGCTTGATCAATTATGTTGCGTGGACTCTCTCCGGCTTGACAAGCAGATGTAGGGGGATGTTAGGTGGAACGGGTCAAGCCAGGTGGGAGGGAAAATGCTTCTGAAAGATCTCGTCTCATTCTCTCCTTTCCTTATCACAAATGGTGTGTAAAGGATACCTTGGGTTGAATGAGTACAATGGTGAACGTGCACAACCTCTACAGAGTGTAAAACTAAGTACTTAGCCGTGTCCCCGGTTACGGACAATTTTGAGCAGCTGATCAAGGACGTCAACGGAGGATTCCATCATTCCAACTTCAAAAGTAAAACTTGATGGGTGAACAAGGGAAGATGAGATTTATGGTTTTCATGCCATACTCGTCGATTTCAAGAAAAGTGTTTTCAAAAGAGTAGGAAAAATTGGCTTTATGCAATTTAGCCTTGAGCTCCACCAGCCAAATATGCATATAGGCTTTAGAGTTATTCCATAAGTGTCCACCATAGTGTCACTTGCCAGACTCCATTTTTAATGGAATCTGACCCACGTTGTTGCAATATTTTTCTTATTGCAGATTTGATCAGAAGACGAGTGAGGTTTCGTTAAAGGTTTCGAGTCTACTACCAACATGTTTTCGCCTGTGGCAGCATGAAAGTTATAGAGACTCACTGCTATTGTATTTCCGCTGTGTACTTTTCAATTCTAGCTTTATGCTATGCAACTTGTATCAAATATTTTGTAATTCTGGATCATCGATGTAATAAAATTGACGCTTTGTTGTGATATTACATCGTAAACTGTGTGTGCAAATGAATCGATCCAGGGATTTGCACTATACACAGGTATCTGCCTTATTTAAAGTGCAGGTACGCTACAACAACCATGAGCACAGCCCTGAGTAGCCACTTAATAATTTGTAAAACTTTTCATCAATTGCATAGCATCAATATTTCTGCTAAGTATGATATAGGAAGCTAGACACAGGAGTAAGGGAATTCTACACAGGTTTAGCATAGCAATACTATCCTACACATGCATATAAAAACACACTAAGTAATGCATATAGAAAATAATAGGAAGTTTATGAGGTGTGCCACTTGCCTTTGAATATTGTCGTTGTTCACAACTCTTTCAACGATACTCGGGACTCTCCGTTCGATCTAACAGTAGAGACAAACAACAATACAACAATCAACAGCAAGCACAACTCCACAATACACACAAAACACATACTAGATGAATAACTAAGTTTTATAAAACTTTCTAAGGGATTATGTTTATGCATGATGTGCAAACTACTTAGAGGAAAATACTAGCTCTATTCTTCGAGGTGATCAACAATTTTTATCAACTCTTTGTAAATTGGATATTCAATAAAGTGAGAGAGACAGACACCCGGTCAGCCACTTAAATTGTGGAACAGGTCTCATGTACGTGGACATGTAAGGTTAGTCTCCAGGACGCTTCATCTCACCATGCCGCTAGGATCCAATAACTTTAAGATGATAACATCATGATCAAATTTTGTTTAAGTTAAATGAGGAGGATAAGATTAGAAAGGAAGGGAAGAGATAGAAAGATCAAAATTTGTTTAACTTTTGTGATTTCTTTATAAATATGCATGAATTTATAAATGTAATTTAATTAATTTCTAATTTTGGAAAATATAATAAAAGGAATAATTATTAGATTAAAGTTTTCTATGATTAAATTTTTATAATATAGTTTAATAAATAGTGTTAATAGACAGAGGTATTTTAATTAAATTTATAGCACTTTACTTAAATCAAAAATACTATTTTTATTAATAGTTATGTTGAAAATACTCAAACCATCCAATTTTAAACACATAACTATGAATTCACCCAAAAATTAATCAAAAATATTTTATAGCAGTGGCAAGAATTTTACCAATATTCTAAAGTTTCCTAAACAATTTTATTTGAAATTTTTGAATATACAGATTCAAAGTTATGACAAAAATACTCAAATTCACCATTTGAAATTTGAATATTTTAAACTAAGTCAAATTTGAATTTTGGCAGATCCAAAATATTCAACATGTCGAGGGCTTTCTAAATATATAAAAATATTTAATTTGGATAAATGGTTAAAAAGTTATGACAGATCTAAGTGACAGGGGCTTTTCTGCAAAACTGCCATTTTCTCTAATTAAAAGAAATCAAAATCCACGTGGCTGCTGACTGTGCGCTGACTGTGCTGACACTCTGGCGCTGACGTGGATAAGGCAAGGAATCTGGGTCGTCAGATCTGGATCTGGCGGTCCAGATCTGTTCGTACCGCTTCGATTTAAAAGAATCTATCGTGGCCGATGGATGGAGATCTAACGGTGCAGATCGAGCGACCTAAATCGGGCGGCGCTAGGTCACCGAGGACCTCGCCGGAGACGATGCGCGCGGCGGCGACATGCTTGGATAAGTGTTCCCTACGGTCTACGGCTTACGGGGACCAACGAATGATACCGCAAGGAAGAGGAGACCGAGGCAGAGACGGTGGCGCGACACTGGTCTCCGGTGCGTTCCCTCTCGCCTCCTATTGCTCGCCGGAGATGCGCACGGCGGCGGTCCTCCTCGGGGTGCACGGACTGCTTGCTCTGGAGCGGAAAAATTAGGGAAAAGATGTCAGTGAGGTTCGTGCGGATGTAACAAGGAGAAAGAAAATGCAAGGAGGTCTCGGGGTCGACGGAGTTCACCGGAAACGAAGAAGTTCGCCGTCGGCCGTGGCGAAGCTCCGAGGACGAACTCGAGCAGCCTGGGGGCTCTCGGGCTAGGGTTTCTTGGGGAAAAAGGGAGAGGAGAGGTAGTAGATTTATAGGGCAGGGTCGGGGTGCTCATTAAGCCTCTTAATCGCGCGGAATCACGACGAGAAATTCTCGCCCGAAACTGTCGGGCGCGTGATCTTCGGCGCGAGCTTGAAGACGACCTGACGTGTGGGCCCCACACGTCAGTGAGAGGAAGAGGGGATACGGGCTGGGCGTTGGGCCGCTACGCGCCGCTCGCGCGCGATAGAAACTGGGCTTCGGCCCAGTTAGTTTTTCTTTTTGTTTTTATTCCTTTCCTTTTCTGTTTTCTGGATTTTAAATAACTTTTAAAATATGAATCCAAATCAACTAAATTTAGTTTCTATATTTTGGTAAAAACAATATCTATCATTTATAATACTTATGGTTATGTTTTGAACACTTTCAAATTAAATTTTTTTTTTTGAAATATTGATTAAATGTGAAATTGACACTTTATGTTTAATTTAAAACTAGGGTTTAATAAATTTTAATTTTGGGCTAAATAATTTATATGAAATACCCATATTCAATTATGTTTGGATTTAAGTTATTTAAACTCTATTTGAAATAATAATTTCATTTTAAGTTTTAGTATAATACTAAATAACATTACACATTTATTTGAAATGAAAAGGGGAATATAATGTATTCATTTTTTTGATTCAAAATATTTTGGGCACCATTAAAATTTATATAATGATAATTCATTGTAAACTTCATAACAACTTTGGAAAAGATTTTAGTTTTACTTCATTTCTTATATAGAAAATGTATTCATGAAACTCTTTCTATGTTTTGAAGATTAATGAAAATCATTTAAAAAGAAATGTTTATTTGAAAAATTCCTTAATTATATAATCTATGAAGTTTTACATTTATAATTATAGACTTAACTTTCCAAAACTATGTGTTGAAATCAGGTAAGGGAATGAAAACCATTTGGCAGATATACCATTTTAATTAGTCTTGAATTTATGAATAAATATGGCTAAGTGGTTGAAATCAATTACTTATAAAGAACTATTACAATAAAATGGTTTGAAGTTTGTAAAACATTTGTTAAATTAGATATTGGGGTTTTAAGAAATACAATGGATAATAAAATGTTTAAACTGTGACATTTGAAATATTAACTCTTTCAATAAGTTTGGAGTCTTTTATAGTTGGTTTCCTTATGCATTTAATATTTTATTTTAATAAAAAGAAAAGTTTTAAATTTTTGTGATTTTTGAACATCATAAAATGTTGGGATGTTACAGACTACCACCCTTAAAAGGAATCTCGTCCTCGAGATTCGAAGAAGTTAAAAAGACCCAGTACATACTCGAAATGATTTTGATAGCTCGAGATGTTTGAGAAGTGAAATTCCTGACATGGAAACTTGAAAATTTGGCGGCGAATGATTTTTCTGATTAGGAGGGTAGAAAGATAAATAGTGTGACATCTCTGGGTTTAAGCGACTGGGTTTGAATTATCTAGGTGGCTACCACCCTTAAAAGAAAATTTTGTGGTCAGTCTAGAAACTTTGTTTTAATCCCTTTTATTTCTCCGTTGTAGAGTGTACAAGCATTCGAAATACAATGACTGGTGGTAGCTACGCGAATTTTGAGCACTCACGTTTTCCACTTGCTCCTTGAAGAGATTTAATCCTCTTCCACTCTGGGCAGTAACTGGCATAGTGTCCCTTATCCTTGCACCGGTAGCATGTTATGTGGCTAAGATTCTTCTTGGATCCACTCTTTTGTCTTTGTTCCTCCAGGATCGTCATGAGAGACTGATGCATTCCTTTCTTGGCTTGCTGGTTAGCTTGTTGCACCAAGGGATAATAGGGGCATTGGATTGGAACATGGGTCGTTCCTTCACACAGAAAGCAAATAATCCTTTTGGAACGGCGTCCATTACTTGGACGTCTAATATGACCATGGGGCCACTCATCCGAGCAATCTTCGGACGTATGTCCTAATTCTCCACAAGTTTTGCATGCCTTTAGTTTGGTCATAGGGTCCTCTTCAACGTCCTTATGATTTTGATCATTCTTAGGCGAGTGGTCATTGATCACCTTCTGACTCGGGTCCCGTAATAATATTCGTGTAGTGGGGTAAAACTTATTGTTGGTGACATTGAAGTGAGACATCTGCTGTTTTTTTTTTTAGAGGATGAATAGGTTAATTCATAAGTACTAAGGAGAATTTAATAATTTTGATAACAAGGCAAAAAATTCCTAACAAATCTATCAACTTGATTGAAACACAAGCAAACACATAATTTCACACTTATTTTTGATAATTCGACTAATCATTCATCGAACGAAAGCACATTAATGTCATGATATTACAAAAACGATGGTACTGCCATACCACAATTTGGTAGGTCAATACATCTAATCGATATGATAGGCTAAAAGAGATAAATGGTGGTCCCTCTAACATGGTTTGTGTTGCTACACTTATTCCTCTTTAATCTCACGTTTGCGCTTCATCGCGTGGTTATTTGCCACAGGTGTGACTTCTCCCTCAGTTGACTCTTCAAATAGCACCCCTTCTGGGTCTTCTTCCTCTGGTCCTTCCTCCTTCGTAGCTGCAGGTACAGTCACCTCTCCAGTGCCCTGGTCACCTCCTTCTTCAGCTACTGGCGGTGGTGGAGGGGGAATGAGTTGCGCCTCAAGCATGGCAATTTGCTCATCCTTGTCAATGTTCTCCAAATGTAGGTCATGGATGAGTTCCTCCAAATGACCAATAAGATTTTCAGAAGCCTGGAGTTCTTGGGTTTTTGCGTGTATGACGGCTTGTGCATGATCCGCGACGTTATAAGCCTGTTGGACCCTCCTGGTCAGACAGTTCATGATATAATCCAAGTCTTCGAACGTCTTGTTAATGATGGGCAGGTCCAGGCGATTTCCCGTGTGAGCCATCGAGAGACCATGTGCATCCCTTTTCCCGAAGGCACGGAAGGGCGATCCTGGTGCTAGCTTGTTGCGATACTTGTAACACAAACGAGCCATTAAGTCCACCATAGCTATGTTCACTCCCTCAATCCACTCTAGGTAGTAGGTGGCATAGTCCACGGGCTCGAAGTCTGGCATCGTGGGATCCGGGGTCATGATGGTGCGGATTTCCCAACGTGTTCCATGGGGCATGTCGGTCTCCTCCTTCCTTCCTCGGAAATAGGGTGGTGGTAGCTTCAATACACTTGTCAACCTTGACAGCTGCCTCCCAAAGATGAAACCCGACAAAGCTCCAGCGTACGCAGTCTCAGTGTACTCTCCCATCTAAAATTTTGAACAGGTAAGAGTATTAGAATTTAAAAGAAAAGGAAAGATGCAAGATAAGATAAATAATGTAAAACAATATTAAAGGAAATTTCAAAATTTACTCATGTTTTGGAAACCTAGTTTAGTTAACTATTTAACCTTTGGGGTCTCAGTCCAATCCTAGGGGTTTCGAACCTACAGGCAACACAGTGCTCTGATACGATCTGTAGCGTACCTGCACTTAAAATAAGGCAGATACCTGTGTATAGTGCAAATCCCTGGATCGATTCATTTGCACACACAGTTTACGATGTAATATCACAACAAAGCGTCAATTTTATTACATCGATGATCCAGAATTACAAAATATTCATTACAAGTTGCATAGCATGAATCTAGCTTTGAAATAGTACACAGCGGAAATACAATAGCAATGAGTCTCTATCACTTTCATGCTGCCACAGGCGAAAACATGTTGGTTGTAGACTCGAAACCTATATACGAAACCTCACTCGTCATCTGAACAATCTGCAATAAAAAAAAATATTGCAACAACGTGGGTCAGATTCCATTAAAAATGGAGTCTGGCAAGTGACACTATGGTGGACACTTAATGGAATAACTCTAAAGCCTATATGCATATTTGGCTGGTGGAGTTCAAGGCTAATTTGCATAAAGCCAATTTTTCCTATCTTTTTGGAAAACACTTTCTTCAAATCAAGACAAGTATGGCATGAAAACCATATATCTCATCTTCCCTTGTTCACCCATCAAGTTTTATTTCTGAAGTTGGAATGGTGGAATCCTCCGTTGACGTCCGTGATCAGCTGCTCAAATTGTCCGTACCGGGGACACGGCTAAGTACTTAGTTTTACACTCTGCAGAGGTTGTGCACTTTCACCTTTAGACTCAATTTGTCCGAGAAATCCTATACACGCGGAGTGTATTAAGGAAAGGAGAGAATTGAGACAAGAACTTTCAGAAGAAGAATGCAACCATACTAGCAAGACCCGTTCCACCTATCATCCCCCTATATCTGCTTGTCAAGCTGACAGGTTGCACCCTCACAACTTAATTATTCTAGACAGAGCCCATTGTCAAAAGGTTGCACGGGAAGCAATCGTCACTCGGAGTTCTTCAGATTCCTCTGTTCCCTGGGTGGCCATCCACAAGTGCACTCTCAGGTTGACAACCCCCATGCTCATGGCCCGAAGTATAGTAGAAACTACCTTAGGCAAAGATAACCACAAGCACAGTCCTGAGTAGCCACTCAACATAAACCATTCAACCAATCCACCCAGGTGTTTCATTAACTTAGTGGATGTGTACTCCCAGGTTGACAACCACCATGCTCACGGCCCTAAGTAGAATAGAAATTCATCCTAGGCGACTACAACTGTAACATCCCAACATTTTGGAATGTTCAAAAATCACTAAAATTTAAAAAATTTCTTTTTATTAAAATAAAATATTAAATGCATAAGGAAACCAACTATGAAAGACTTCAAACATGAGTTTAATATTTCAAATGTCACAGTTTAAACATTTTATTATCCCCTGAGTTTCAAAAACCTTAAAATATAATTTGACAAATATTTTACAAACTACAATCCATTTTTATTTTAAATAAATTAGTTTCGTTATAAGTATTTGAATTAAACCACTTAGCCATATCTATTCATAAATACAAGATTATTCAAAAGGGTATATAATTACTAAATGGTTTTCATTCCTTTAACTGAGTTAAAAATATAGTTTGGAATTATAAGCCTATAGTGTATAACTTTAAAACTTCATAGTTTTAAATTAATAAATTAGCCAAATAAACATTGCATTTGCTTAAATGAATTTCATCAATTTTCAAAGCATGAAATGATTAATATATTCTAAATAAGAATAAAATTTAAAACAAAGGTCTTGTCCAAAGTTGTTATGAAGTTTCACATGCATTATCATATTATAAAATATAATGTTGCACAAATTATTTCAATTAAAAAAATGAATACCTAATACTCCCCATTTTCTAAACATTATCTATATTTAGTTCCTTAATATCATGCCAAAATAAAGATGAATGATTTCAGCAAAATAAGTTTAAATAACTTAAAATTAAACATATTGAAATGTGGGTATTTTACAAATTTTATTTAGCAAAAAGAAAATTTAATTAAGTTATAAATTCAAAATTGATATTAAGTATCAATTTTGTATTAAACCAACATTTCAAATTTATTAATTTTAAAAAGTTCTCAAAACATACCCACAACTGGTTTAACAGCAAGATGTTATTTTCACAAAATTTTAGAAATTAATTTGACATCATTTGGACATTTAAATCAAAAGATATGAATTAAATAAATAAAATCAGAAAAAGAAAATACTTGCTGACGTCATGCTGACGTCAGCAGATCATCTCCAACCTCTGTCCGAATCCGGCGCCGAAGATCAAATCGAATCGGAGTCGATTTCCTCTCCGTTTCTTGCGGGATTTGTTGCCATAGATGCGTCCATATAAACCCCAGAACCCGCCGCCGCTTTTCCCTCTCGAAACCTAGCTCAGAACACCCCCAGGCCGCCACGGTTGCTCGCCGGAGAAGCTCGAAGCCGCCGCCGTTTTCCTTCGTTTCCCGGCGAGGTAAATCCTCCCCGTCTCCGAGACCACGCCTATCTGCCACGCCGCGTCCGTGCGCACCTTCTGACCCCTTCCTCGCTCCTGTCCTGCAGCCGAAGTGGAGGCGAGAGCACGACGCGAAGGTCACCGGCGTTTGAACCACTCCGGCCTCGTACCCTCGCTGCCCTCGCAAGCAATCGACGACGCCGCCACTTCCATCTCCTCCGTCGCCGCACGCCGCACGTCGCCGTCGTCTCCGCCGAGCAAGGGAGTCACCGGAGCGACGAATCCGTCGTCGACCGAGGCCGCGCCGTCGTCTTCCTCATCGCCGGTAGCCACCGCGCCGCCACCTTCTGGTATGCAACGATAGCCCTTCGATCTAGATCTGACGGTGCAGATTAGATGCCGAGGACGAAGCGGTACGATCCGATCTGGACCGTCAGATCCAGATCTGACGGCCCAGAGCTATGACTTATCCGCGTCAGCAAGCCACGTCAGCGCCACGTAGTGCACAGTCAGCGCCGCGTCAGCGCCAGCGTGTAAATCAATTTTTTTTATTGGAAAAATTGCAGATTAATCCCTGTAATTAAAACATCTACAACTTTTTAACCACAACTCCAAATTTAATAATTTTTATATATTTGGAAAGCTCTTGACATGTAGAATATTTTGGATCTGACAAAATTCAAAGTTAACTTAGTATAAAATATTCAAATTTCAAATGGTGAATTTGAGTATATTTGTAATAACTTTAAATCTATAAATCCAAAAATTGCAAATAAATATGTTTTAGAAACTTTAGCATATTTGTAAATTAATGCCACTGCTATAAAATATTTTTGAGTAAATTTTGAATGATTTCATAGTTGTGAGTTTAATTTGAATAGTTTGACTAATTTTGAAATAACTTTTAATAGAAATATTATTTTTGATTAAATCAAATTGCATTAAATATAATTAAACCACCTCTGGCTATTAACACCATCTATAAAGAAAATTGTGTTATAAAATATAAAACACATAAAATTTTAATCTATATGTTTCCTGTTATTATGTTTTGCAAATTAGAAACTAATTAAATTGCAAACTATAACTTTATGCATATGTTATAAAATTTACAAAAATTAGTGTTATGCTGCTTGTGATTTAAAATTTCATTTCATGCATAGCATATTTTATAGTTATAGTTTCCATAAGGAAAACCCCCCCATTTTCTCTAAGTTAGGATTATTTTCAAACCTAGTATTTTGGGAAAAGTGCTATACACTTAGACACTTAGTAATCTTCAACATGGAGCTGGAAGACCAATGAAGGACTTAGCCAAAAACAAGACTTCAGAAGTATCTTCAAGAAGAAGAAACACTTAGAAGAAAATTAAGAAGAAGTTCATGAAGGACTTAGAAGAAAACAGACTCTGGAAGCACCCTCAAGATGTCAAGCACTTAGAAGAAAAGTGAGAAGAAGTTCAAGAAGGCCAACCCCCTTTTATTTTCTAAGTCTCTCTCTCTGTCCTTTCTTCTCCTCTGAGAATTCATGAAGACTAAGTAAATCCAAGACCAGCCTCTAGGATACAAGAACCACCAAGTCTGAAGATTCAGCAAGACTACCAAGAACTCAATCAAAACATCATCCAGAAGAAAGTTACAAGTCTGGAGATGAAGCCTGGAGGACAACTACATCTTTCTTTCTATCTTCTCCCTCTTTCCTAATCTTGTCTTTAGACTTAAACAAATTTTGATCATGATGTTATCATCTTGAAGTTGTTGGATCCTAGCGGCATAGTGAGATGAAGCGGCCTGGAAACAAACCTTACATGTCCACGTACATGAGACCTGTTCCACAATTTAAGTGGCTGGCCGGGTGTCTGTCTCTCTCACTATAGTGAATGTCCAATTTACAAAGAGTTGATAATAATTGTTGATCATCTTGAACAAATGACTTAGTATTTTTCTCTAAGTAGTTTGCACATCATGACTAAGCCATTAGAGTGCTTGTTTCAAGAAGATATAAAACAAAATATGTTTATCCAACTTAAGACCTTAGTCCTTAGTCATTCTTGACCCACCTATTTTCCTTGCATTAACTTAAAAGATTTTTCATGGCATGGCATGCATCTCTAGCCCTTAGAAATAATTTGCATATCATCCATAACATGTTTTCCTTAGGAGTTTTACAAAACTTGTTGTTCATTTGATATGAGCATGTATGTTTGATGATTGTTGTTTGTTGATTGTTGTATTGTTGTTTGCTATTAATTTTTAGATTAAACGGAGAGCAAACGTTCGTTGTTGAAAAGAGTTTGTGAACAACGACAACATTCGAAGGCAAGTGGCACACCTCATAAACTTCCTATTTTTATATGCATTACTTAGTGTATTTTTATATGCATGTGTTGCTATGCTAAACCTGTGTAGAACTCCTTACTCCTGTGTATAGGTTCCTATATCATACTTAGCAAAGATATTGATGCTATGCAATGAATGAGAAGTTTTACAAAATGATAAGTGACTCCTCAGGGCTGTGCTCATGGTTGTCGTCGCCTAGGATGAATTTCTATTCTACTTAGGGCCGTGATCATGGTGACATTTACCTGAGAATGCACATCCACAAAGTTAATGAAACACCTGGGTGGTAAGTGGTTGCATGGGTTATGTTGAGTGGCTACTCAGGTCCATGTCTATGGTTCCTGGAGTATGTACACTTGTGAATGGCCACCCAGGAACAGAGGAATCTGAAGAACTCTGAGTGACGATTGCTTCCAGTGCAGCCATTGCCATATGGGCTCTGGCTTGATCAATTATGTTGCGTGGACTCTCTCCGGCTTGACAAGCAGATGTAGGGGGATGTTAGGTGGAACGGGTCAAGCCAGGTGGGAGGGAAAATGCTTCTGAAAGATCTCGTCTCATTCTCTCCTTTCCTTATCACAAATGGTGTGTAAAGGATACCTTGGGTTGAATGAGTACAATGGTGAACGTGCACAACCTCTGCAGAGTGTAAAACGAAGTACTTAGCCGTGTCCCCGGTTACGGACAATTTTGAGCAGCTGATCAAGGACGTCAACGGAGGATTCCATCATTCCAACTTCAAAAGTAAAACTTGATGGGTGAACAAGGGAAGATGAGATTTATGGTTTTCATGCCATACTCGTCGATTTCAAGAAAAGTGTTTTCAAAAGAGTAGGAAAAATTGGCTTTATGCAAATTAGCCTTGAGCTCCACCAGCCTAATATGCATATAGGCTTTAGAGTTATTCCATAAGTGTCCACCATAGTGTCACTTGCCAGACTCCATTTTTAATGGAATCTGACCCACGTTGTTGCAATATTTTTCTTATTGCAGATTTTATCAGAAGACGAGTGAGGTTTCGTTAAAGGTTTCGAGTCTACAACCAACATGTTTTCGCCTGTGGCAGCATGAAAGTTATAGAGAATCACTGCTATTGTATTTCCGCTGTGTACTTTTCAATTCTAGCTTTATGCTATGCAACTTGTATCAAATATTTTGTAATTCTGGATCATCGATGTAATAAAATTGACGCTTTGTTGTGATATTACATCGTAAACTGTGTGTGCAAATGAATCGATCCAGGGATTTGCACTATACACAGGTATCTGCCTTATTTAAAGTGCAGGTACGCTACAACAACCATGAGCACAGCCCTGAGTAGCCACTTAATAATTTGTAAAACTTTTCATCAATTGCATAGCATCAATATTTCTGCTAAGTATGATATAGGAAGCTAGACACAGGAGTAAGGGAATTCTACACAGGTTTAGCATAGCAATACTATCCTACACATGCATATAAAAACACACTAAGTAATGCATATAGAAAATAATAGGAAGTTTATGAGGTGTGCCACTTGCCTTTGAATATTGTCGTTGTTCACAACTCTTTCAACGATACTCGGGACTCTCCGTTCGATCTAACAGTAGAGACAAACAACAATACAACAATCAACAGCAAGCACAACTCCACAATACACACAAAACACATACTAGATGAATAACTAAGTTTTATAAAACTTTCTAAGGGATTATGTTTATGCATGATGTGCAAACTACTTAGAGGAAAATACTAGCTCTATTCTTCGAGGTGATCAACAATTTTTATCAACTCTTTGTAAATTGGATATTCAATAAAGTGAGAGAGACAGACACCCGGCCAGCCACTTAAATTGTGGAACAGGTCTCATGTACGTGGACATGTAAGGTTAGTCTCCAGGACGCTTCATCTCACCATGCCGCTAGGATCCAATAACTTCAAGATGATAACATCATGATCAAAATTTGTTTAAGTTAAATGAGGAGGATAAGATTAGAAAGGAAGGGAAGAGATAGAAAGAGAGATATGAAGTTGTCCTCCACGCTTCATCTCCAGACTTTTATAATATAGTTTTCTATGATTAAAGTTTTCTATGATTAAAGTTTTATAATAATTATAAGATTAAAGTTTTCTATGATTAAATTTTTATAATATAGTTTAATAAATAGTGTAAATAGACAGAGGTATTTTAATTAAATTTATAGCACTTTACTTAAATCGAAAATACTATTTTTATTAATAGTTATGTTGAAAATACTCAAACCATCCAATTTTAAACACATAACTATGAATTCACCCAAAAATTAATCAAAAATATTTTATAGCAGTGGCAAGAATTTTACCAATATTCTAAAGTTTCCTAAACAATTTTATTTGAAATTTTTGAATATACAGATTCAAAGTTATGACAAAAATACTCAAATTCACCATTTGAAATTTGAATATTTTAAACTAAGTCAAATTTGAATTTTGGCAGATCCAAAATATTCAACATGTCGAGGGCTTTCTAAATATATAAAAATATTTGAATTTGGATAAATGGTTAAAAAGTTATGACAGATCTAAGTGACAGGGGCTTTTCTGCAAAACTGCCATTTTCTCTAATTAAAAGAAATCAAAATCCACGTGGCTGCTGACTGTGCGCTGACTGTGCTGACACTCTGGCGCTGACGTGGATAAGGCAAGGAATCTGGGTCGTCAGATCTGGATCTAGCGGTCCAGATCTGTTCGTACCGCTTCGATTTAAAAGAATCTATCGTGGCCGATGGATGGAGATCTAACGGTGCAGATCGAGCGACCTAAATCGGGCGGCGCTAGGTCACCGGGGACCTCGCCGGAGACGATGCGCGCGGCGGCGACATGCTCGGATAATCGTTCCCTATGGTCTACGGCTTACGGGGACCAACGAATCATACCGCAAGGAAGAGGAGACCGAGGCAGAGACGGTGGCGCGACACTGGTCTCCGGTGCGTTCCCTCTCGCCTCCTATTGCTCGCCGGAGATGCGCACGGCGGCGGTCCTCCTCGGGGTGCACGGACTGCTTGCTCTGGAGCGGAAAAATTAGGGAAAAGATGTCAGTGAGGTTTGTGCGGATGTAACAAGGAGAAAGAAAATGCAAGGAGGTCTCGGGGTCGACGGAGTTCACCGGAAACGAAGAAGTTCGCCGTCGGCCGTGGCGAAGCTCCGAGGACGAACTCGAGCAGCCTGGGGGCTCTCGGGCTAGGGTTTCCTGGGGAAAAAGGGAGAGGAGAGGTAGTAGATTTATAGGGCAGGGTCGGGGTGCTCATTAAGCCTCTTAATCGCGCGGAATCACGACGAGAAATTCTCGCCCAAAACTGTCGGGCGCGTGATCTTCGGCGCGAGCTTGAAGACGACCTGACGTGTGGGCCCCACACGTCAGTGAGAGGAAGAGGGGATACGGGCTGGGCGTTGGGCCGCTACGCGCCGCTCGCGCGCGATAGAAACTGGGCTTCGGCCCAGTTAGTTTTTCTTTTTGTTTTTATTCCTTTCCTTTTCTGTTTTCTGGATTTTAAATAACTTTTAAAATATGAATCCAAATCAACTCAATTTAGTTTCTATATTTTGGTAAAAACAATATCTATCATTTATAATAATTATGGTTATGTTTTGAACACTTTCAAATTAAATTTTTTTTTGAAATATTGATTAAATGTGAAATTGACACTTTATGTTTAATTTAAAACTAGGGTTTAATAAATTTTAATTTTGGGCTAAATAATTTACATGAAATACCCATATTCAATTATTTTTGGATTTAAGTTATTTAAACTCATTTTCAAATAATAAATTCATTTTAAGTTTTAGTATAATACTAAATAACATTACACATTTATTTGAAATGAAAAGGGGAATATAATGTATTCATTTTTTTGATTCAAAATATTTTGGGCACCATTAAAATTTATATAATGATAATTCATTGTAAACTTCATAACAACTTTGGAAAAGATTTTAGTTTTACTTCATTTCTTATATAGAAAATGTATTCATGAAACTCTTTCTATGTTTTGAAGATTAATGAAAATCATTTAAAAAGAAATGTTTATTTGAAAAATTCCTTAATTATATAATCTATGAAGTTTTACATTTATAATTATAGACTTAACTTTCCAAAACTATGTGTTGAAATCAGGTAAGGGAATGAAAACCATTTGGCAAATATACCATTTTAATTAGTCTTGAATTTATGAATAAATATGGCTAAGTGGTTGAAATCAATTACTTATAAAGAACTATTACAATAAAATGGTTTGAAGTTTGTAAAACATTTGTTAAATTAGATATTGGGGTTTTAAGAAATACAATGGATAATAAAATGTTTAAACTGTGACATTTGAAATATTAACTCTTTCCATAAGTTTGGAGTCTTTTATAGTTGGTTTCCTTATGCATTGAATATTTTATTTGAATAAAAAGAAAAGTTTTAAATTTTTGTGATTTTTGAACATCATAAAATGTTGGGATGTTACAGATTGTATGCTCATTTATGTCACGGTAATCGGTGACTAATCTCTGAGTACTATCCTTCTTCTTGACAAAAAGAATCGGGGCTCCAAGGGTGATGAACTTGGACGGATAAAGCCTTTCTGCATAAACTCTTCCAGTTGTTTCTTGAGTTCTTTCAGTTCATCAGTTGCCATTGGGTAGGGCCTTTTAGCAATGGGTCATGTCCCCGGTTTTAGTTCTATGAGGAACTCTACATCTCTATCGGGTGGCATTCCTGGTAGTTCTTCCGGAAACACGTCAGGGTATTCCTTAACTATAAGGACCTCACCGAGACTAACCCCCTTAAGAGAATTTAGCCTAACCTTCTTTAGTTCAAACTTTGATCTAAAGTTGATATTCGAACCTTCTGGAGTGGTGAGAGTGATGGTTCTATTTGCGCAGTCTATGATTCCTGCATAGCGGGTCATCCAATCCATCCCTATGATAACATCCAGGCCTAGTGTTTCCAGGATGATCAAATCCGTAGGAAACCGATGCTTTCCAATCTTCAGACTCAACTGTCTACAGCCAGAGGTTACTAGCATCTCTCCGCCCGGAGAGCTTACTCTAATGGGGCTTCCTATATTTTCCACTACTAACCCATGTTTGTTTACAAAAGCTCTTGAAATGAAAGAATGCGATGCTCCAGTATCAAATAAAACTAATGCTGGGCATGAATTTAGCAAGAACGTACCAATGACAGCATCAGGTTCATCGTACACTTCTTCCACATTGATGTGGTTCACCTGTCCTTTCTGGAAGGGATTAGGCTTGGCAGCTTCTGCGGCCTTCTTTTCGGGGCAGTCAGTGGCGTAGTGACCCTTGTTATTGCACTTGAAGCATAGGACTTGGCTGATATCTTTCTTATATTCGGGGTTTGGGCGATGTTGTCCATTGTTGTGGCCAGCATTTCCATTTCCCTTGTGATTCCCATTGTTTCCCTTGAAACCACCACTATGGTTGTGACCATGATGTTTATGGTTGCTTCCTCCACTAGGATAGTGACCAGGTTTATAACTCGGGTTTGCATCTTGAGGGAAAGACCTCTTGAAAGAAGTCTCAGAATGGGGTTTGTGAACATTCAACTTTCTCTTCCTATTTTCAGCCTTCTTGATTTTATCCTCTAGTATGATAGCCTGATCTAGGAGAGTCTGATAATTTGGGGCGTATGCCACTGTCAAAGGGATCTTCAGCTCGTCACTCAGCCCATTTAGGAATTTTGCCTTCCTCTTTGCCTCGGTGTTAATGTCTTCAGAGGCATAACGGGAAAGGGCATGGAAATCAGCCATGTACTCCTTAAGACTCCTGTTTCCTTGTCTCAGGTTTCTAAACTCTTCCTGTTTCAAGTTCATAATGCCCGAGGAGATATGAGCATTACGAAAACCTTCCTTGAAATTTTCCCAAGTCATGGTTTCTAGTGGGTGGGTGATTTGATAGGTTTCCCACCACTGGATCGCTGGTCCTTCCAACAGAAGAGTGGTGAACCTCACCTTCTCAGCTTCAGTACATTCACAAGTCACCAGATCCCTGTCCACTGAACGCAGCCAGTCATCTGCCACAATGGGTTCAGTTGCAGTGGAGAACTTGTTCGGTCGGAGTCTCAGAAATCTGGTAAGTCTATCCACATGGGGGGGTGGCGGCGGAGGCGGGTTGTGGTTGTTGTTGTTGTTGTTGTTGGTTGCCGCAATGAAGTGGGTCATCATAGTCATTAGCTGAGCTTGAGCAGCCATTAACTGTTGTATAGCATCATTGTTGTTGTGGTCGTTGTTGTTGTTGTTGTTGTTGTTGTTGTGATCGGGCGTACGACGGGGAGGCATCTGTGATTTGTATAGGTGAGTTTTTAGACGGAAAGATCTAATGGAAAAATTACCCCAACAAACAAACAACCTAAGGAACAAACAAACATCACACAACTCAAAACTTTGGATAAATCAGACATGAGAGTTTTGGAAAAAAAATATAGCGCGAGGTTCCTCGGAATACATTGGAAGGTACTGCCTTATCACAAGTTGATAGGTCAATATAAGACTAAGATAACGATGAGGTGCAAATAAATGGTAGTCTCGCTAACGAACTACTCGACCATGTCGTCTTCTTCTTCTTCTTCTACTTCCCTTAATTCCTTCACTTCTTTCTCCAGGGCAGAGTTCTTCTCTTGCAGTTCTCTTTTCTCGGTACGAAGACGCTTGATCAAGTCACTATCAGCTTCAAACTTGGCTTCATTGCTCTCGAGTTCTGCCTTCTGTTCTCTGATAGTCTTGTTTTTCTCTTGAACCCTTTTCTCCTGTCTCTTGTATTTCTCCTCTTGTGAAGCAAACTTTCTTCTTGGGCCTTAGCCACTTCCTCTTGAGCTTTTATCTTTTCCTCGTTCTCCTTGAGTAAGGCACACAACTCATCGTTCTTCAGAAGTTCAGTGCGTCTATCCTCATAAAGTTCTGTGACGAGGACCTCCAACTCCTGGAAATACAGACTAAGGGGCTTTGCTTTGCCTCTATCTCCAACATCAAATAGGTATGGTTCTCCCTCCTCATTTCTCCTTCCAAAGAAAATGGAGTAGTGGCCCCTCAACTCTGTGTTGTAGCGTCCGCAGAGACGTCCAATCAGGTCCTGCATGACGAGATTGAGTCCTTTCTCTTTGGAGTCACTAACCATTTTGATTTCCAACGGGGGCTCTTCTCCACGTCCTGGCTGAGTTGCTTTTATTCCCCAACAGCCTTCCTTGTTAAACTTCTTCAGGATGAAGCCCTTAACTTGAGGTAGCGGTAAACCTATCTTCTCGCCGATGTCGAGAAGGTAGCAGCCAAAACGGGTGTCCTCGAAGTAAAAAAAAAAAGAATTGCTCTAAAAAAGAAGTGGAAGCTCGTCATCCTTTAGGAAGAAGAAAGAATTTTAAAACAAGAAATGTGTAAGGTAAGGAGGTACTAGTCATAAGTATATTATTAAATTAGAGTCAAAACTAAGTCAAATCTCAATGTGATCAATAATTATAAACAACTCTTATACATTGGATATTCACTATAGTGAGAGAGACAGACACCTGGCCAGCCACTTAATTGTGGAACAGGTCTCATGTACGCGGACATGTAAGGTTTGTTTCCAGGCCGCTTCATCTCACTATGCCGCTAGGATCCAAAAATACTTAAGTAGTCAATACTATGATCAAAAAGGTTTTTCCAATCCTAAGGGCTCGAACCTACAGGCAACACAATGCTCTGATACCATCTGTAGTGTACCTGCACTTAAAATAAGGCATATACCTGTGTATAGTGCAAATCCCTGGATCGATTCGTTTGCACACACAGTTACGATGTAATATCACAACAAAGTATCAATATATTACAACGCTGATCCAGACTTAGAAAATATTCATTACAAATTTGCATAGCATAAAGCTAGCAGTAAACAGAGTAAACAACGGAAAATTTATTCTTCGTGGAGTCCCCAAACATCATCATGTGCCATAGGCGAGCATGTTGGTTGAAGACTCGAAACCCTTAGTAAAACATGATCAATAGAACCTGGCTGGATCCGGGCTGGGATAGTGGCGCCCATTCCTAACCTGTTCTGAAAAGGTTCGCTCATGCTGGAGGTACTAACCACTTAGTGATCGGTCCGCCCTCTGGAAAGCGCCTACACCTAATGGCTTAAGCCGCTGTTCCCATTTCCTCGCTGACCCATCATGCGAAAGGCTACAAGAGCATCAAGCGTTGGTCAGGCGTCCCCAGGAGTGTTTCGTTCACTCATCATCAGGACAGTCTGCAAGATATATATTGCAACAACGTGGGTCAGAACCATTAAAATGGAACTGGCAAGTGACACTATGGTGGACACTTAAAAGAATAACTCTATGACCTATATGCTTATTTGGCTGGTGGAGCTCAAGGCTATTTTGCAGAAAGCAAGTTTTTCCCTAACTTTTTACAAAACACTTTTCTTCTATTCGAGACATCCGTGGCATGAAATCCACTGTCTCATCCTACCCTCGTTCACCCACCAAGTTTTAAATTTATAAGTTGAAATGGTGGAATCCTCCGTTGACATCCTCGTTCAGCTGCTCAATTGTCCGTTTCCGGGGACACGGCTAAGTACTTAGATTTTAACTCTGCAGAGGTTGTGCACGTTCACCATTGTACCCATTCAACCCAAATTACCCTTTACACACCATTTGTGATAAGGAAAGGAGAAGAATGATACGAGATCTTTCAGAAACATTTTCCCTCCCACTCTGGCCTGACGCGCTCCACCTACGAATCCTCTACCACCACCTGTCAGGCCGGGGAGAGTCCACGCAGCTTAGTTGATCAAGCCAGAGCCCATATTGGCAATGGCTGCACGAGAAGCAATCTTCACTTGGAGTTCTTCAGATTCCTTTGCTCCTGGGTGGCCTTCCACAAGTGAATATTCCACAGGTAAAACCCCTGGGAACAACACTCAACTCATACAGCCAAGCAACTAATTTCCACCCAGGTGTTTGATTAAAACTTAGTAGACTTATCTTTTTCATCAAAATAGTTTTTGCATAGCATCACTATTCTACTAGGTAATTTCATAGGAACCTAGACACAGGAATAAAGAGATCTATCATGGCTTGCATAGCAATGCTATCCTACACATGCTTATAGAAAATACTCTACTCATGCATAGAAATAATAGGAATTTTATGGGGGTGTGTCACTTGCCTTGGCAATCGGGAGTGCAGCAGTTACAGTTGCAAAGATTCTCGTTTCCCTCCGAATAGTCTAACAAAGAAATAAAGAGCCACACATAAACACACAAGCAAAGGTTCATACAAAGAAGATATATGCTATGCATGAGATGAGATGCAACAATTTATTTCCAACGTCTAGAAACTATCCCTTTGGATTTTCATGATATATGCATGAATAAATTTTTCATTTGTTTCTATTATTTAATCATGAATAAAGGGTTGATGACAAGGACTTTAGTTCACTTAAATAAAATTTCAAAATTAAATTTTGTGAAAATGACATTTGGGCAGAGGGCATCTAAACAAGTTGTTAGCAATTTGATTTACTCAAAAATAAATTTTCTAACTAAAGTTATGTCAAAAACACTTAAACTACTCTAAAAAATATTTGAACATTTTGTGTGTGTCAAAACAGAAAACAAATTATGCCAAAGTGTTCTACTGGTTCCAAGGATCTCAAATATATAAAAATATTTAAATTTGGATAAACAGCTAAAAAGTAGTGATAAAAACAGTATGCAGGGTGTTTTCTGCAAAACTGCCAAATTAAATAAAATGGAAAAAAGAAATTACACGTCAGCGCTGACTGGGCGCTGACTGTGCGCTGACTGGGCATGCTGACGAGTTTAAGTGATTTGATCTGGGCCGTCAGATCTGGATCTGGCGGTCCAGATCAACCGTACCGTTTCGTTTAAAAGGATCTAATCCTAACCGTAGGATCGAGATCGCACGGCCTACACGCGTTGACCAACAACGGGCGGCGCTAGGTCGCCGGAGGACCTCGCCGGAGCAGCGCGCGCGGCGGCGACACGCACGGCATCGCACGTTCTAGACGTTCTACTGCGTTCCGAGACGAGTGGGTCATACCTACGGGTAGAGGGCGTCGAGGCGACGTCGTTGGCGAAGTGGTGGGGGTCGTAGCTCCTCCTGCCTCCTCTGGTTGCTCGCTGGAGATGCGCACGGCGGAGGTTCTCGTCGGTGAGCACGGACACGGCGTTTGGCTGCGTAAGAACACACGAGACCTTGTCACCAAGGTGCGCAACGACAAGGTGAAACGATTGGGAGTGAAAAGAGTGCTCGAGGAGGTCGCAACTCACCGGACTTCGTTGAACTTGCCGTCGGCAACGGCGGAGCTCCGGGGATGTTCGTGGGCGGCCTGGTGGCTCTCGGGGTACGGGGCTTGGGGCAAAACGGAGAGGGGGTCGAGGGGGTTCTTATAGGAGCAACGGCGAGTTAAATGGGTGAGTAAATCGCCGGGAATCAATCGAATTGATTCGGTCGTTTCTCGGCTAGGTCGTGGGCGTGATTTGGGGAAGAAGGGGTCGCCGGGACGGGGATGACAGGTGGGGTCCACCTGTCGGCGAGTGAGCGCGCGCGCGGGTGGGGACGGGCCGCCGGCGGGCTGGATTACGTCGCGCGCGCGGTAGATAGCTAGTGGGCTTCGGCCCACTGGTTGGCCCGACTCTATTTTTCTTTTTGAAAATTCTTTTCTGTTTTTAAATCTTTTGATTATAAAACAAATTCAAAACTATATTAAAACTTCTCAGAAAATTCATAAAAATATAATTTGAAAAGCTTATGAAAAATAGATCCTTTTGACATTATTTTTGTCTAAAGTAAAAATAGAATAAAAGGAACATTATTATAAATTCAAAATAACAATTTTAAGGACATAAAGTCAATTAAAACATATTTAAATAATTAATATCAAATTTAATGTAATTCATATGACAAGTTTAATGATGATGATGCATGGATGCAAAAGTTTTAAATTTTTCTGAAAATTGGGATGTTACACCTTTGTCTTTGGAGTCACTAACCATTTTGATCTCCAGTGGGGGCTCCTCTCCGCGTCCTGGTTGTGTTGCTTTTATTCCCCAGCAACCCTCTTTGTTAAACTTCTTCAGAATGAAGCCCTTTATTTGGGGTAGTGGTAACCCTATCTTCTCGCCGATGTCGAGGAGGTAACAGCCAAAACGGGTGTTCTCGAAGTCCTCCGCAGTGGTGAAGTGAAAGCTCGTCATCCTTTAGGTAGGAAAGAAGGGAAATTAGAACAAGAATTGCATAAGATAAGGAGGTACTAGTTATGGAGTGTGTTATTACTTTTAGGGGGGATACTTTAGGGGGAATCCTAAGGTGATCAACAGATATTAACAACTCTTCGTAAATTGGATTTTTCACTATAGTGAGAGATACAGACACCCGGCCAGCCACTTATATTGTGGAACATGTCTCATGTACGTGGACATGTAAAGTTTGTCCCGGGCCGCTTCATCCAACATACTTCAAAGATGATAACATTATGACCAAAAAGGGCTTAACCAATCCTAGGGGCTCAAACCTACAGGCAACACTTTGCTCTGATACCATTTTGTAGCACCCCAACTTTTATTAAAGTTGGAACACCTGTGTTATGTGCTAGTCCCTGGATCACTGCGAGCACCACAGTACAAAATATAAAGTATCATTGCATAAGTATTAAATTGCTACAACGAGATCCAAAAATAATAGCCAAAATGGCTTTATTACAATTTGCATAGCCATGAAGGCTAGCTAAAGTTCAAAGTTCACAGCGAAAGCAAAATAACATTGAGCCTCATCTTCAAGCATGCGCCACAGGCAGTCATGTTGGGTGTAGACTCGAGCCAATCATTCAGCATCAGAATTTCCTGCACATTGGAATATGCAGCCCCCGAAGGAGGTCAATACAATGATGTATTGGCAAGTGACTATGGTGGATAAATATACTGGCAAGTCTAACATCTATATGCATATTTGGCTTGGTGGGGTTGAAGGCTATTTACAGAAAGCAAGTTTTCTCCTATCATTTTGTAAAATACTATCATTTCTCGAAGACTTGGCACCGAGGGACAAAGCCCAGGTGCACCAAAAATTCTTTCCTTAGTCCAATTTTTTACTTTATGAAAACAGTGTTGAGATTCTTCTGCCCATCCTTGTCCAGTTGCTCGAAGTAGTCCATTTCCGGGGACACGGCTGAGATCTCAGATTGTCGACTCTGCAGAGGTTGTGCACTTTCACCTTTAGACTCAATTTGTCCAGGAATTCCTATACACACGGAGTGTATTATGGAAAGGAGAGAATTGAGACAAGAACTTTCAGAAGAAGAATGCAACCATACTAGCAAGACCCGTTCCACCTATCATCTCTACATCTGCTTGTCAAGCTGACAGGTTGCACTCTCACAACTTAATCGTTCTAGACAGACCCCATTGTCAAAAGGCTGCACGGGAAGCTTCTAAACTTGGAGGGACTTGGTAATCTCTTCGTTCCTGGGTGGCCATCCACAAGTGTACTTCTGAGTAACAACCACCATACTCATGGCCCTAAGTAGAATAGACATTCATCCTAGGCGAAGACAACCACAAGCATAGCCCCAAAAGCCACTCAACATAAACCATATCAACCAATTCCACCCAGATGTGTATTTTAGAATTTTAACACTTAGAAACATTTCCATAACATGGCAACATTTTTATAGCATGGCTAAGCAACTAATAAAATCTTTTCATGGCTGCTTAGGGAAAAGGGTGGCTACACACTACTAGGATATTTGTAAAATACCAACTAACTTAGCATTATAAAATAAATCACAATCCCTATCATGCACACTACTCAAAACATACTACTTATGCATATAGAAAATATGGGATATTGTATGAATGTCACTTGCCTTGGTAACAGGAGGAACAAGCACAGCAAGAATAACAATCACAAGCAAGTCCTTCCTCTTCTTTACAATCTAGCACAAACAATGAATAACATAAATACCAACACCATATCATCACAACACTAAACATAATCATGTATGCATGAATGATATGCTATGATGATAAGACACACTTATTAATAATTCTTATTTTCTGTCATTAATAAATGAATATAATGTTTAGGTATTTCTTATTTTATTTATCAATTAAATAATTTAAAATAATATAGTAAAACTTTGATTTCTATAATTACAACTTTTATTGTTTTTATGACATCTTCAATTTGGACATTTATTAATATTGCTGGACAGAGGGAAATCATACAATCTTAAAACAATTAGGTTTATTTCTAAATAATTTTTATTATTTAAATTATTATTTTAATGGCCGAAATACTCCTCTGATAATTATACAAATTATAATTTGTCAAAGGGAAAAACAAATGATGTAGAATTAAACTTCATGAGCAGAGCTTTCCAATGACATAAAGTTTATTAAATTTGGACTTACAGATCAAAAGTTATGAATTTTGCAAGTTTTATCTATTTTCTGTTTTATTTATAAAATTTCCTGCGAAAAATAAATTAACAGGGCTACGTGGCGCGATCCTATTGGTCGGTACCGCTTCGGCGCGGATCGGCTGCGAGAGCCGTCTGATCTAAATTAAAATGGACGCGCGAGATCTAATCGATCTAGATCCATTGGATCTAGATCTAACGGTCCACGATCCGTTGACCAAAAACGGGCGGCGAGGTCGCCGGACACGCGCGGGGCGCGGCGGAGCCATGGCCGGCGTTTGCGCCCGAGGCGTGCTACGATGCTAGGAGGAAACGGAGCTCACCAGGAGATGCGCGACATCGTGGGGAGGGCGATGGCGCGGTGGTGATGACCGGAGCGTCCTCGTCTTCCCGGAAGAGCTCGCCGGAGTTGCGCGCGGCGTCGGTTCCTCTCGGCCGTGGACGGAGGCGAGGTTTCGCTGCAAAAACACACGCTCCACCATGTCAACTCGATGCGCACGGCTCACAGGGAGCGAAGGGAGGTGGAAAGGAGGTCCGAGGTGGCCGGAGTTGCTCGGGCGGCGGAGTTCTTACCGACGGCGACTGCGGGATTGCGCGAGCTCGTGCGGGCAGCCTATGGGCTCTCGGGAGGTGAGGTTTGGGGCAATCGGACGAGAGCGAGGAGGGCTATTAGTAGGGGGAGGAGGCGAGGTAAGGGGAGCAGTAAATCGCTCGTAATCGTGCGAATCAATCCGCCGTTTCCTGTCGGGGTCGGGGGCGTGATTTGGGGACGAACGTTTCCGCGGAGATGATGACAGGTGGGTCCCACCTGTCAGCGACTGCGAGCGAGCGCGCGGGGTGCTGGGCCGCTGGCGGGCTGCTCGGCTACGCGCGCGCGGCAGATAACTACGGGCCACGGCCCACTCGACTCAGAAATTTGATTATTTTTATTTAAACTCTTTTCTGTTTTTAAATACTGAGTTCAAATATGATTTTCAAACCTATTCAAAACATTTCAGAAAAATTCATAAAAATATGTTTTGGAAAGGTTATTAAAAATGGAACTTTTTAACATTATTCTTGCCCATATATAAATTGGTTAAATTTTATTTATTAAAGGAGTGTTAAATAAACACTTTATGAAATTTATAGACTATTTATATTTAAAAATTGAGGTTTTATTTGATATTTTTGTGATGTATTCTTATGCTCAATGTTGCATGATGCTTGAATGCAAAGTTTTAAATTTTTGCAAAATTTGGGATGTTACACATTATCTTTTATTCCTGCTGTTGATCTCTGCTACCCTAGTATTCGATTCTTATCGCGATCCCATCACATGTTTATCCTGCAGCCCATACAGCTTTATCCCCACATCCCATCACCTGTTGTTTTTTTATCTGTTGGCCTTGCGAGTCGTAGCGCATGCTTAGAGTTGATTGTGTGAGTCCTCTGTTGGTCTTATGTTTCACCTGCTTAGTATGTTAGAATTACTCTACCTTAATAAAATGTTGTATTATATTGGGGTATTATAATTAAAAGATAAGGCACCGGCGGAAGGCCTTGCGAGGTGCTTTGTTCTGCTAAGTGTCGACCTAGGAACTGAGATTTTGTCCTCGGATCCAATTTTGAGCGCACTAACCACTTGTGGGAGGCCCTATGGAGCCCCCCTCGACTTTGAACGGATCTTCAGCTTGTCCATGTGCCGCAACTAGTTCGGGTTTTCCATTTGCTCATATCCATGTGCATGATGATGATGATTGATGAGAGGTTACTTGATACGGGGGGTCATATAGGGGTGGTGCGCGCGAAGCGGACATTTCCTACTGTGGTTTGAGCCGCATGGCCTGTGGACACAAACTAATGAGTCCACAATTGAGATTCGGCCGGACTCTTGATGCGGGTAACAACTCATATGGGTGGCACTTGGACTTGCTGTAGTGAAGGAATGAGTCGAGTTGAGAGACCCTGATGCTTGCATGGGTTGATCATACGAGTATGGTTACAGTAGTGCACCCCTGCAGGGTATAATCTTATCGATGAGCCGTGTCCACGGTTATGGATGATTTTGGTGATGATGCTGGCTAACAAGATCTAGACAACTTGCACCTAATTAATGTTAATTAATTTGACTAGTAATATAGAATTATTTTCACAATAAATTATAATTAAAACTGTTCAACGTGTGAGTTTCCCGAATTGCTTCCTCATACTTGGTTGAGGGGGTTAAGCCGAGAATGGGTTATGATTGGTGTTAGTTGTAGATGTTTACTTATGCGCTTTCTTATCCCTCTCTGATTAGACGGAAGTTGTAGCGTGTCTCTCTAGGTTGCTAGTGTTGCTGCCGCTAAGTCCACCTCCCCCATATTTTGGGAGATGATGTAGAAAGTGGGCAGGTCGGTTTTGCTTGCCAGGGAGTGCCCTGACCCTCTTTTGGGTAATGCTTTATGTGCATTTAACAGGTTGGAAGTCTGACGATGTTAGCTTGGGAATCCCTCCAGCTTGGCTGGGCAGGGATATGGCGCCATTGCTTATCTTCAGAACTCTTAGTCCAATTTGCATCTTATCCGTAGTCGGATACTATTTTGCTTCCGCTGTCATTTGAATCTTTGTATTGTATTATTTGTATCTTGACTCGTTCGAGTCGTTGTTGTATTATATCCTTGTTGTATTTGTGGATGTATCGGAACTGTTGTAATGTTATCACAATTCCACCCACATAATGCGCATGTTTCTGCGTGCACATTATGTCTGGTGGGCGACATAAAATCGTTATTATGCGGATTTCGGCGATAAGATACAAATGACAGTGGAAGCAAAATAGTATCCGACTACGGATAAGATACAAATTGGACTAAGAGTCCTGAAGATAAGCAATGGCGCCATATCCCTGCCCAGCCTAGCCGGAGGGATTGCCAAGCTAACATCGTCAGACTTCAAACCTGTTAACTGCACATAAAGCACAGCCCAAAAGAGGGTCAGGGCACTCCCTGGCAAGCTACTGTACCCATACTCGTATGATCAACCCAAGCAAGCATCAGGGCCTCTCAACACGACTCGTTCCTTCACTACAGCAAGTCCAAGTGCCACCCATATGAGTTGTTACCCGCGTCAGGAGTCCGGCCGAATCTCAATTGCGGACTCATTAGTTTGTACCTGCGCGCCATGCGGCTCAAATCACAGTAGGAACTGTCCGCTTCGTGCGCACCACCCCTATATGACCCCCATATCACATAGCCTCTCATCAAACTTCATCATCATGCACATGCATATGAGCAAATGGAAAACCCGAACTAGTTGCGGCACATGGACAAGCTGAAGATCCCTTCAAGGTCGAGGGGGGCTCCATAGGGCCACCCACAAGTGGTTCGTGCGCTCAAAATTGGATCCGAGGACAAAATCTCAGTTCCTAGGTCGACACTTAGCAGAACAAAGCACCTCGCAAGGCCTTTCGCCGGTGCCTTATCTTTTAATTATAATACCCAACATATAACATCATTTTATTAAGGTAGAACAACCTATCATACTAAGCATATGAAACACAAGACATACTGACGACTCGCACAATCAACTCTAAGCAGGCGCTACGACTCGCAAGGCCAACAGATAAACATGCAACAGGTATTAGGTTGTGGGGATAAAGTTGTATGGGCTGCAAGATAACATGTGATGGGATCACGATAAAGAATCGAATACTAGGGTAGCAGAGATCAACGGCAAGAATGAAAGACAATGTATAGGTAAACAAGCAAACTTTGCTTGCATGGAATCCTGCATGGAAGTAGATCTTGTCGTTGCTCACACATCTCAACGTCATATCCACGAAGAAGCAACAAACACTGGAAAGCGTAAAAGATGCATTTTACAACTACGGCAAAAGATCTAGCATGATCATGGGACAGATGAATGATATGGAAAGATGCAGTGCGAGATGCACTTAATCCAAATTTAATATTTAGTTCAAGTTATTTGTCTACGCATTAAATTAAATGTTTATTAACATGGCAAAGCCTGGCATAGGTGTTCTAGTCAAATTAAATGGAAATGGGGCAATACATATACTCCCTCCGATCCATAAAAAGTGTCGCTCATTTTGTACTAAGCTAGTATAAACTTTATATTAGATGAGCGACACTTTTTATGGATCGGAGGGAGTATTGATTTGCCCCCACGCATTCCATATTTATTATTTAGGTGATTTGCTACAACCCCCCCCCCCCCCCAAACCCAAGAGATGCAACACATGCAAGTATGATGCGATATGCACAAGATAGATGACATTTAATAAAATAGGTATAGGATTTGCTTAACTATCTGGAATGTACTAATTGTCGATCACGGATGGCTCCCCCTCCCACCTCTCTCCCCGGAGCTCTCCTCCCCTCCACCGGCGCTAGCCATGGTTTCCCGTCGTACTAGCTACAATGGAGGGACTTCTTCATTGGGACTTCACGCCCGGCTTGGCAGTCGAGGCCCAGGTGCGTCTTCGGTTTTGCTCTCCCGTCTCCTTCTCCTCTCCGGCAACTTCCAAGGAATTCTTCTTGGTGGTCGTTTTCTCCTTCGCTTCCTTCCCCTTGTCGGATGAATTGGTTGCTCTGGTGCTTCAATGTTGTTTGGGAGGTTTAGCACAGGATTTCTGAGTGCTCAAACTTGCTGACAAAAGGTTCCGTTTCTCGGTTGCCTCAAATCTCGTGGGACATTTCATCTATGGTCTTAGAGATCGTGTCTGGCCGGATTTCTATTGTCACTTTCGCTTGTTTCGTGGAGATCCGAAGGCTTTCCCTTCTGAATCAGTCAATGCGGCTGCTGGGTCTTGGTTCCAAAACTATTTTGAGAAGCGAAACTTCTCTCGTGGCAACTTAGCGATCAAGACAAATTTGGATTTCTTAAAACCGAGTCCTTCTTCCAAAGCTATATTGGCAAGTGAACATCTTAAGTTTGGTTCTTTCTCTGTTGGTTTCCTAGTGGTTAATCCACTTGCTGGTTCAAAAGGTTCTGGGTTGGTTCTTACGAATGTTGATCAGGATCCAGATTCGATCACCATTGGTTATGTTCCCTGTCCTTTGAGTGCTCAGGCTCCAGTTGTTGCTAAGGTGGATTCTAGCCAGAAGGAGGATGTTTCTAGTCTGAAAGGTGGTGTTTCTGCTACTCCGGATTTCTAAACCTTCAGCAGAGATTTGTTGCTTAATCTTTTGGATGCAAAGCTTGCAAACTATTCGGATGATGACATCAGCCATATTTTTGAATTACCGGCAATTCCGTCCTTAAATGCTATTTATGAAATTTTGAATAAATGCGCTAATTGCTGGATTAATGGTCATCTGGTCGGAGACTGCCCCGGAATTCGCTGCAATTCTTGCCATGAATTGGGCCGTGCTTGCCCTTCATGTGCTTCCGTGCTCTGTTTCAACTGCCGGCAATTGGGCCACAAGAAAAAGTTTTGCTCTAACTTGCCCAGGTGCGGTTACTGCGATGTCGTGGGCCATCTTAAGCGGGCATGTCCTAAAAGACCCATAAGCTATGGTTGGGCTAAGTGCGAAATTCCTGGACCTACGGTTG
This sequence comes from Poa annua, assembly GCA_026929855.1. Taxonomy (NCBI): domain Eukaryota; kingdom Viridiplantae; phylum Streptophyta; class Magnoliopsida; order Poales; family Poaceae; genus Poa; species Poa annua. Next base: position 18,131,126 of record CM049427.1, read on the forward strand.
TCACATGCCTTAAGAAAAAGATTTGGGTGCCTAAGAGAAAGTCTGCAGACTTAATTGTGATTGACGCTTCGTCTCCGGCTGTCAACCCGACAAACTTAATCGCGCATGTCCCTTCCCAGCCTGCATCGCCCTCTCCGCTCCCTCCACCGCCTCCGCTCTCGCCTCTGCCAAAAACCCTGCCTCCAAGGTCGCCATTGCCGATTTACCTTTCCCCCCCACACCACCCATCTCCCTCGCCCTCTTCGTCGCCGGCGGCACTGCCGGAGGAGGTCGTGCCCCCCGCCGAGGAGATGACGAACTTCCCAGCCAACCCTGACCTCTACCTCCCTGGGCCGGTGGGAGTGGGGGCTGGACCTGAAGGAAGGTTGTAGAGATGCCACATCTTCGTCGGGCCGCCGCCCCTCATGCATGCGGAATTTGGCATTGTGTTGGTCGACTACGACATTCCGGAGCTCAACAAGCAGGCGGTACTCAATGAGGTTTGCCAAATCTTAGCTGCTGAGGAAGCTCCTGTGTTTTACCGAGCTGTTTGTCCGTTAGGCGTTGGTCTGGTTAGTTTTGGTTCGGCGGTTATCAGAGATCAGATTATCACCTCTGGACCGCGCAATCTGGAAAATGGCGGCTCTTTCACGGTTATACCTCATGATGAAGGCTTGAATATGAGGAATCCTGGGCTGTCGAGAGAAGTTTGGGTCATGCTTGTCAGTTTTCCTCTAGACTACCAAACTGATTATTATGTTAACAAAGTAATCTCATTGTTTGGTACCCTGCTGATTTGGCATAGCCCTGGAGTTAATAAAGTGAGAGTGCTTGCTAAGGTGCTGATCAAAGATGATAGGCTGGTTCCGCACAGTGTGGTTATGACTCGAGAGGGTGACACCCTGGGGGCGGTAACTCGTTCCTGGTCTTTCCCAGTTTTCTTTCTGAACAGTAGGTTTGCTGTCAACGCACCACCCTCTATTGAAGAACAAGCTCCCCCGCTGAATGCTTCGCCTCATCCTCGACAGCTGCCCTATCTGACGGTCGCCCAAGAATACCACTTGCAGGTACAGGACTGGCTGCTTCAGAATGCTGAAAATCCTTGGGAACTAGCTGCGGCGCAGCAGATTCAGAACCAAAACAATGGCTGGGGCGAGTGGCCGGATGATGCACAACCTGAGCCGTATGTGGGATTCAGTTACAGGGCTATGACTGGATATACTGGCCCTTCTATGATGGATGGTATCACACCCAACCGCAATTTAACTGACAATCCAAACACCTTGGCTTTTGCTCTGTTGGATGAGGAAAACTCTGAACTTGATGAGGTTGTGGAAGCTGCTGATCATCTGCTGAATGGTACCGTGGGTGGTGTTCGGCACTTTATTCGTGGTGGCGGCCAGCCAGTACAATTCAATGTGGGTGCGCAGGGTTTATCCCAGGCAGTGTTCTCGGAGAACCTGATCAGCATCTCTGTGGACGGGAGACGCTTCTATCTCTCTAAAGTCGGCTTTCTCAGGTTTGTTCAGTTTATGATGACGTCAATCTATCATGAGAACAGCTTTCTGGCTCTGGGTATTGGGCCTGCTTCTCCCCAATCTTGTTGTGACCTGGAAAGTCTGTTGATGAATTGCTTCTTCGCTGGAGTCTTGTCTCAGTTGTTCTACTCTAGGTCCACTGTGGATATTGCCCAGGATGTCGTGTCTTGTCAGGTGTTAAGCAGCCTGAACTCTTTGGATACAGAGCTGTTGTCCTCTGTTCTGGCACCTTTTCTTTCAAACCAGCCATGGTTAGTGCAATTACCTGAAGATCATCCCCTGACTGAGAGCTTTGAACCACTGGACCGGGAGGTGGCCCAGGGGGGGTCTTTTTGGGCTGCTGGCCTGTTAGACTCAGTTCAGCCCATGGATGAGGAGGCCCAAGCCTCAGTGGCCATTTCTGAAAGATCGGTTAAAGGAAAGGACCCCGTAGTGGTGCCTTATGCTACTCGTCGTTCAACCAGAAGGAACAAAGATGGCTTTCGCCATGAAGCACTCCCCTATCTTGGTCCCAGGCGGACTACTGCATCAAAGGCTAAGAAGCCAGAGGTGATGCGTCTAGAAGAGATGCGAAAGCTTGGAGTGGAGAAATGCAACATTCCACCAGCTGAGTTGACTGATGATAAACTGCTCCAAGCCAGGAAGGACTGATCCTTCAGTGTGCGAGATGATCGTTTACCCTCTCATCCTGTTACTTTTATCTAGCTTTTATTTTACTTGGGACTTTTATTGTCTTATGGTTGGTTGGCCGAAATGGCATCTTTTGCTTAAACTATGCAATCTGCCTTAAGGACAAGATTTTGGAATGTTTTGAGCTGGAATGTACGTGGTTTAAATGATCCTGATAAATGGCCACATATTCGATGTAAGATCGAGGAAAGTGGGGCGGTTATTATTTGTTTACAGGAAACAAAACGAATGCTCATTGACCTGGCATTCATCAGAGGTTTTGCTCCGAAGAGATTCGATAAGTATGCTTTTGTTCCATCTGATGGGGCGTCTGGGAGGATTTTAACGTTATGGCCAAGTAAGTATTTCGAGGGTACTATGCTATTTCAGGACTATTGCGGCCTAGTGGTGTCGCTCAAATCTCTGCACTCGCAAGATATTTTCTCTCTGGCTAATATATATGGCCCTTGTGTTGGACCCTCTAGAGAAGATTTTGTGGCGTGACTGTTCCACCTTGATATTGATGATAACTCCCTCTGGTTACTTGTTGGAGATTTTAATTTCTATCGATCAGCTCAGAACCGAAACAGAGATGGGGCAAACCTTGGTGATATTGAAACTTTTAACGAAATCATCAGCTATCATGGTCTAGTGGAACTTCCGATCAAAGGAAGAGCTTTTACTTGGTCCAATATGCAGGCTGATCCACTTCTCGTACAATTGGATTGGTTTTTCACTTCGGTCTCGTGGACACTCAAATTTCCGAACACTTTGGTGACACCTCTAGCTCGACCAACGTCGGATCATGTTCCCTGTGTTATTTCTATTGGCACGACTATCCCCAAAGCAAATGTTTTTAGGTTTGAAAACCATTGGATCTCCTTGCCGGGTTTCTCTAGTCTCGTGGAACCTATCTGGCAAATTCACTGCTCGGGTGATAGTGCTAAACGCCTTTCGAGCAAGTTCAAGCTGCTACGGAAAGGGCTCAAGAAATGGTGTGCGAACATTTCCCAGCTCAACAAAACCATTGATAATTGTAATGAGGTAATACTTTTGCTTGATGATCTTGAAGAACAACGAAGATTGCACATCTCTGAATGGAATTTTCGTTTAATTGTCAAGCGGAAGTTAGATCATCTGCTCAAATGCAAGACTACTTACTGGAAACAACGATGCACGGCCCGTTGGGCCAAACTGGGTGAGGAAAACACGTTGTTTTTCCATGCCATGGCGACCATCAGTTTTCGACGCAATTCTATTGCCTCGCTTGCTAGAGAGGATGGCTCCTTAGCTGTGGATCATGAGGAGAAAGCTGGAATTCTTTGGCACACTTACAGGCAGCGGCTAGGGGTTGCAAATGACATTGATACTTCTTTTGACTTTGCAAGATACATTGTACCACACGACGACCTGGGTGCTCTGTCAGATCCTTTTACAATGAGGGAAATTGAGGATGTGCTAAAGGCTATGCCCAATGCCAAAGCGCCAGGACCTGATGGCTTCACTGGTCTTTTCTTAAAAAAGTGTTGGAATACAATTAAATGGGACTTCTTTGATCTTTTTCGAGACTTTTGGAGTGGATCCTTAAACCTGCAAAGTATCAATGACTCTTTCATCACCTTGATTCCTAAGGTTCATTCTCCGGAGGGTCCAAATGACTTCAGGCCAATTTCTTTGCTAAACTCATCTCTGAAATTTATCACCAAAGTCCTCGCTAATAGACTACAATCAAAAAATTTAAAGCTAATTCATGTTAATCAATATGGTTTTTTGAAAACAAGAACTATCCAAGATTGTATTGCCTGGGCTTACGAATACATCCACCAATGCAAACAGTCCAAGAAGGAGTGCATCATCTTGAAGCTTGACTTTGCTAAAGCTTTTGACACAATTGATCATACGGCAATATTGGAAATTTTGAAATGCTTAGGTTTTGATAGCAGATGGATTGGCTGGATGGATTGTATTATGAGCAGTGGAACTTCTTCTATCCTACTGAATGGGACACCGGGGAAAAAATTTGCATGCAAGCGTGGTGTGCGACAGGGGGATCCGTTGTCGCCGACACTTTTTGTCGATGGTTCGGATTTGCTGCAGTCAATGGTTAATCTTTGCTTCAGGGAAGGGCACCTGGAACCACCTTTGCCTTTGCCCAACACAGATTTCCCAATAGTGCAATATGCGGATGACACGCTACTTATCCTTAAAGCTTGTCCTACTCAGTTACAGATTTTGCGGAATTTGCTGAATGACTTTGGTAGGGCTACAGGTTTGCGAGTTAACTACTCTAAGTCCTGCATCCTCCCCATCAATGTATCGGATGAAAGAATGGGGCACCTTGCTACTAGTTTTGGATGTACAGTGGGCAGCTTGCCCTTCACTTATCTTGGCATGCCGTTGGGTACTGCCCGTCCAATGGTCAAAGATCTTGCTCCTGTTCGTGATCAGATTGAAAGGCGGTTGAACGCCTGCGCGCGTTTCCTGCCCTACGGGGGGAGATTACAACTGGTTAACTCAATTTTCTCGGCACTGCCGATGTTTCTATTGTGCACACTCAAGGTTCATAAATCCTTCATTAAGACGTGCGATCGTGCCAGAAGGCACTGTCTTTGGGATAAGAGAGATGATTCTACCTCTTTTGCTGGATTAGCTGCATGGGACATGTGTTGCAAACCTAAAGTTAAAGGGGGCCTTGGTATTATTAATCTGGAATTACAGAATATAGCTCTCCTCCTAAAGCAGCTACACAAGTTTTACTCCAAAGCTGATATTCCTTGGGTTAAACTGGTTTGGTCTCTATATCCTGAGGGGGCTCCCCATGCTCGTTCTTCCAAAGGCTCCTTCTGGTGGCGGGATATCTTCAGTCTGGTGGAGATTTATAGGAGTATCACAACCTGTAGCATTGGGGAAGGTGCCTCCATTCTTATGTGGAAGGATTTTTGGAGAAAGGAAGGTCTGTTAGCAGACTCTCTGCCAAGACTATACTCTTTCCTTGAAAAAGAAGATTTGTCCATTAAGGAAGTTCTATCATTGCAAAACATCAACTCCATGTTCATGACTCCTCTACCAGTGGAAGCCTTTGAGGAATATCAAACATTCCATCAGATCTGCTCGAGTATCACTCTTACCGTGGAGCCTGATAAGAGAACTTTTATTTGGGGCAAAGTTGGTTACACCTCCGCCAAATTCTACCAGTTCATGTTTGAGAGTGTCCCCAAAGATAAGGTGCTTCAAAATTTCTGGAAATCTAAATGCATCCCGAAGCTCAAAGTTTTTGCTTGGCTACTGATTAATGATCGTTTGAATACCAAAGACATTATGCAGCGTAAGCACTCGAAAGTGGAGGGGGGGGCAAATTGCATCCTTTGTCAGGACAGTCACTTGGAAACGGTGGAACATCTATTTTTCTCATGTGAGTTTGCTAAAGAATGTTGGGCTACGGTTGGTATCACCTGGGATTATTCCCGAGATAGTAGAGGGAGGCTTGTTCAGGCTTATGCAGCATTCTCACACCCGCATTTCAGTGAGTTTGTGGCATGTGTGGCATGGAACATCTGGAAAGAACGTAATGACTGGATTTTCAATGGAATTGAACCCTCTATGCTAAGCTGGAGAAGACGCACTAGAAGTGATCTTCTGCTTCATCAATTTCGTGTCAAGAGCTCTCTAGTGCAGGGCCTGCTGGACGCGGCGGAACTTTTCTTCTCCTAGTCACCACATTTGGTGCTTGTGCTTTTAGACCAATCATCCCCTTTTTTCTTCTTTTCCTTTTGGGCATGAGTCATTACTGTTTGACTCTCGTTGCCCATCTTCTTCCCCAGTGTACCCCCATGTAAATCTCTGTGTTTGTTGTCTCACCTTTATTATAAAATTAACCGTAGGGGTTTTCCCCTACGGTAGATCGGTCTAAAAATAAAATAGGTATAGGGTTAGGGTTTGGGTCCGTACATCGGATCGGGTGAACTAGGGTTTGAAACCGACGTCTTTGATCCGTAGAGGAAGTAGTTGTCATCGGGGAAGTAGTCGTCGCAGAACCGGGGCATCGTCGTTTGTCGGTGTCGTGGAAGTGGTCGGGGTCGTACTCGGTCATCCTCGTTGACGGGCGTGGGCACGTAAGCGCACGGTAAACGGACACCGGAAAGAAACGCGCACGGGCGGGCACCGAGACACGGGCACGGGCGGTCACGGCAACGTGGCGCCGGAAGAGGTGGACAACTCGGACAAAAAATCGACGCCGAAGGTCTTGCGGGCATTTTGTCGAACACCTTGCGGGCGGCGGCGGCCGCGTGCACGTGACCGTGAAGAGGAAGCAGCGGGGACGCGTGCGTGCGGGAGGCGGCGGCACGTAGCGGAGGCACGGCGTGGGGCGAGACGGCGTGGTGGCCGGAGGGCACGGGAGCGTGCGGGGCGGATGCGGGCGTGCGGCTACGCGGCGAGCGGCGGCGCGGCTGTCGGCCCAGTGGAAACTGGGGTATGGAGAGCCCATTCACCCCAGGCCTCGCACGCGGGCCAGTCGGACGAAACGACTAAGGACCAGGCATCACCGCCTGGTGGGACCCTCGAGAGGCAATTCACCTCGAGGGCCTGAAGAGGAAACGAGGGCCTCAAGGGACTCCTCGCCTCAGGGGACCCTCCCGAGGCGCCAGCTCGCCTCGAGGCAGTCCCGCAAGAATCTCCCCTCAGGCCTCCCCGCGCCTGAAGGGAAACGTTGGGGCCAAGGAAGTACGGCGAGAAGCACATGGCCTCTGCCACGCCCACGTGGTGACGCAAGCACCCCCGTTGCCGTTTTGGTGATAAAGGGGTCAATAAAGCGGCTCCGCCTGCTGCGCAGCTGCCAGGACCTTCTACTCTGACGATAAAGCGGGTGGACGGCGCAACTCTCCAACGGAGAACGTCATCGTGGGCTCCACCTCAGAGACTGCTCTCTCTACGGGCAGTACAGCGCGGTCGGCCGCCTGTCGGCCACCGCGCCCAGTTTTATCAACAATGGACCGGGTCCATGGACGAACGGAGAGCGGTGGACTCCTGCTCCACCCTGCCTCTGCCATGTGGGAGCCACCTTGAAGGCCAAGCCAAAGGAGGGCACGAGAGGCGCCTATAAAAGGGACAAGACATCCATCGTAGCAAAGGTCGGCTCTTTGCGTACTACAACCCTTGTAAACCCTAGCAACACTTGTTAGGATAGCCTCTGGCTGGAGGAGGAAGAAGAAATCGCTTCCCTCCCCAGGCAAGAACTGCCTCAAGGGGGACTCCGGCAAGCTCCATTGTACTGTAACCCATCATCTAATACAGACAAGCAGGAGTAGCGGTCTTACCTCCTCACGAGGTTCGTGAACCTGGGTAAAGGCTGGTGTCTTCCTCTGTCGTGTGCGTGTCTTCTTCGGTTCTGGCGAGCAACGTCACGGAGCCACTCGAGGGTCTAGACCTCCACGTTCAATCCCCTTCACGAACTACTCTTCAGGAAGTGACTACCCCCGATCTCTGGGAGTCATAACCCGACAGCGGCTGCGCGGTGCGGGAGGCGGAGGAGGCCAGGGCGGTGGTGGCGCGGGCGGAGCTGGCCGGCGGCGCGGCGTGCGGCGGTCGGGGGCGTGCGGCGGTGCGTGGCGGCGTGGGGCGCGCGGCGGCGCTCGGGCCGGAGGTGGAGCGCGACGGGAGGCGTAGGGGCGTGCGTGCGCGGGTCGGGGAGGCGGCGACCGAACGGCGCATGGCGGCGCGGCCAGAGGCGCTGGGAGGAGGATGCGGGGGGCACAGGCTCAGTGGTTTCTCCTGTGCGGTGCGGGAAGAGTGGAAAAGAAGAAAAAAGGAAAAGAAAGAAAGGAGAAAAGAAAAAGAAGAAAAGAAAAGAAAGGAAGGGGAAAAAGAAGAAAAAAGAGAGGTGGGAGGATTCTTTTGCAAAAGCAGGAAAAAGGAGGAGGGTGGCTGCAAAGTTGCAGGGGGTGGGAAATAATTTTCCAGGGGGAAACCCTAGGGTTTGGCTTTGGTGGGCTTTTATTTCTCTCCTTTTATTCTTTTCTGTTTTATATTTTAAACAAAATAGAAAAGGAATTTGGATACGAAAACTTTACAAAATAGTTTTAGTTTCAACTAGGAAATTTAATAAACTAGTTTTTAACATTTGCAAAAGATTTGAAATGTCACATTTTTAATTAATTTTAAATGCATTTGAATTTAAATGTGGGAATTGAATTTAAATGCAACAAATTAATTTAAATGAGATGGAATGCAATGTCATGTTGAAGAAAAAGAAAACACACAAAAACAAAAATGGGGATAAAACACGGGGCGTTACAAGAACACCCACGACAGAGATGGACACCGGCCCGTACGCAGGTTCACGGCTCTCAGGAGGAGCTAACACCGCTACTCATGCTTGTCTGTGAAAGGAATATGCCCGAGAGGCAATAATAAAGTGGTTATTATATTATTCTATGTTTATAATAAATGTTTATTTCTCATGCTAGAATTGTATTAACTGGAAACGTTAATACATGTGTGACTAATGAACAAATAAGAGTTCCTAGTAACGCCTCTCGTTTAACTAGCTCGTTGATTAACTGATGATTAAGGTTTCCTGATCATGAACATTGGATGTTGTTAATAGCGGGATCACGTCATTAGGAGAATGATGTGATAAACACACACCCAAATTAAGTATAGCAATGCGATCAAGTCATTAAGTTTAGATTGTTGTACTAAGCATACGAAGTAATCCTAATCCTTAGACCATGAGATCATGTCAATCACTAACACCGGAAGAATGCTTTGATAACATCAAATGCCACACCGTGTCGGGTTATGACTCCCAGGAATCGGGGGTAGTCACTTCCTGAAGTGTGGTTCGAAAGGGGATTGAACGCGGAGGTCTAAACCCTCAAGTGGCTCCGCGGCGTTGCTCGCCGGACCCGAAGAAGACGCACACCCGACCAAGGAAGACACCGTCCTTTACCCAGGTTCACGACCCTCGTAAGGAGGTAAGACCGCTACTCCTGCCTGTCCGTATTATATGTGGAAGGTTACAGTACAAATGAGCTTCCTTGAAGCCCCCTTGAGGCAGTTCTTGTGTAGCGTACCTGCACTTTAATTAAGGCAGATACCTGTGTATAGTGCAAATCCCTGGATCAAATCATTTGCACACACAGTTTACGATGTAATATCACAACAAGCGTCTATTTTATTACATCGTTGATCCAGAATTACAAAATGTTTGATACAAGTTGCATAGCCTAAAGCTAGCATTAAAAAAAAGTACACAGCGGAAATACAATAGCAGTGAGTCTCTATCACTTTCATGCTGCCACAGGCGAAAACATGTTGGTTGTAGACTCGAAACCTATCAACGAAACCTCACTCGTCATCTGAACAATCTGCAATAAGAAAAATATTGCAACAACGTGGGTCAAATTCCATTAAAATGGAGTCTGGCAAGTGTCACTATGGTGGACACTTAATGGAATAACTCTAAAGACTATATGCATATTTGGCTGGTGGAGTTCAAGGCTATTTTGCATAAAGCCAATTTTTCCAATCTTTTTGGAAAATACTTTCTTCAAATCAAGACAAGTATGGCATGAAAACCATAAATCTCATCTTCCCTTGTTCACCCATCAAGTTTGATTTCTGAAGTTGGAATGGTGGAATCCTCCGTTGACGTCCGTGATCAGCTGCTCAAATTGTACGTACCGGGGACACGGCTAAGTACTTAGTTTTACACTCTGCAGAGGTTGTGCACTTTCACCTTTAGACTCAATTTGTCCGAGAAATCCTATACACGCGGAGTGTATTATGGAAAGGAGAGAATTGAGACAAGAACTTTCAGAAGAAGAATGCAACCATACTAGCAAGACCCGTTCCACCTATCATCCCCCTACATCTGCTTGTCAAGTTGACAGGTTGCACCCCCACAACTTAATTATTCTAGACAGAGCCCATTGTCAAAAGGTTGCACGGGAAGCAATCGTCACTCGGAGTTCTTCAGATTCCTCTGTTCCCTGGGTGGCCATCCACAAGTGCACTCTCAGATGAAAACCACCATGCTCATGGCCCCAAGTATAGTAGAAACTATCTTAGGCGAAGACCACCACAAGCACAGCCCTGAGTAGACACTCAACATAAACCATTCAACCAATCCACCCAGGTGATTCATTAACTTAGTGGATGTGTACTCTCAGGTGAAAACCACCATGCTCACGGCCCTAAGTAGAATAGACATTCATCCTAGGCGACGACAACCATGAGCACAGCCCTGAGTAGCCACTTAATAATTTGTAAAACTTTTCATCAAATGCATAGCATCAATATTTCTGCTAAGTATGATATAGGAACCTAGACACAGGAGTAAGGGAATTCTACACAGGTTTAGCATAGCAATTCTATCCTACTCATGCATATAAAAATACACTAAGTAATGCATAGAAAATACTTGGGAAGTTTATGAGGTGTGCCACTTGCCTTTGAATGTTGTCGTTGTTCACAACTCTTTTCAACGATACTCGGGACTCTCCGTTCAATCTAACAGTATGGACAAGCAACAATACAACAATCAACAGCAAGCACAACTCCACAATACACACTAAACACATACTACATGAATAAATAAGTTTTATAAAACTTTCTAAGGAATTATGTTTATGCATGATGTGCAAATTGCTTAGAGAAAATTACTAGTTCTATTCTTCGAGGTGATCAACAATTATTATCAACTCTTTGTAAATTGGATATTCACTAAAGTGAGAGAGACAGACACCCGGCCAGCCACTTAAATTGTGGAACAGGTCTCATGTGCGTGGACATGTAAGGTTTGTTTCCAGGCCGCTTCATCCCACTATGCCGCTAGGATCCAACTACTTCAAGATGATAACATCATGATCAAAATTTGTTTAAGTCAAATGTGAAAGACAAGATTAGAAGGGAGGGGAAAAGATAGAAAGAGAGATGTAGTTGTCCTCCAGGCTTCATCTCCAGTCTTGGTGGTTCTTGTATCCTCGAGGCTGGTCTTGGATTTACTTAGTTATCATGAAGTCTAACAGAAGAAGGAGGGAGAAAGAAGAAGAAGGGAGAAAGACTTAGAAAATATTTCTGGTTGTCTTCATGAACTTCTTCTTGATCTTTCTTCTAAGTGCTCCTTCTCTTTGGAGATTCTTCTGGAGTCTCGTTTGGCTAAGTCCTTCATTGGTCTTCCAGCTCCATGTTTTAAAATTTTCTAAGTGTCTAAGTGTAGCACTTCACAAAAATTGCTAAGTTTGAAAATAAACCTAACTTTGGGAAAATGGGGGGGGGGGGGGGAGTTTTCCTTATGGGAAAATATAACTACTAAATAAATATGCTATGCATGACATGCAATTTTAATTCATAATAATCATTTTTTTGTGATGTTTATAAAGTATGCATAAATTTATAATTGCAAATTTATTAGTTTATAATTTTTGGAAAGTATAAAAGGAATAATTATCAGATTAAAGTTTTCTATGATTAATATTTTTATAACAAATTTTTATAAATAGTGTTAATGGACAGGGGTATTTTAATTAAATTTATAGCAGTTTACTTTAATCAAAATTAATATTTTTATTAATAGTTATGTTGAAAATAGTCAAACCATTCAAATTAAATATATATAACTATGAATTCATTCAAAAATTACTCAAAAATATTTTATAGCTGTGGCATCAATTTACAAATATTCTAAAGTTTCCAAAAAAAAATTATTTGTAATTTTTGAATTTACAGATTAAAAGTTATGACAAAAATACTCAAATTCACCATTTGAAATTTGAATATTTTAAACTAAGTCAAATTTGAATTTTGGCAGATCCAAAATATTCTACATGTCGAGGGCTTTCCGAAAATATAAAGTTTGTTAAATTTGGATAAGTGGTTAAAAAGTTGTGACAGATCTAAGTGGCAGGGGTGTTTCTGTAAAACTGCCAATTAAATTTAATTAAGAAAATCATTTTCCACGTGGCAGCTGACTGGGCGCTGACGAGGCACGACGTGGCGCTGACTGTGCGTGCTGACTGGGATTAAGTGATTGAATCTGGGCCGTCCAGATCCAGATCTACGATCCAGATCTAACCGTACCGATTCGAAACATGATCTAATCTCAGCCGTAAGATGTGGATCGGACGCTCACCGTGCTTTGACCAGATCGTGGCGGCGGAGGTTCACCGGAGATGGCGATGGTGGCGGCGCCGGCGTCGGTCGAGGACGGAGTCCACGCTCCCGTAGGTTCCCGGGCTCGGGGAGGTGACGAGGAGGCGCGGCGCGTCACGGCACGGTGGATGGTGGCGATGGTGTCCGCTCGGCCGTCCCGGAGCGGCGGCGGGCCGTGGTCGAAGGTGCTCGGGCGCGGCGGACTTCCGTCGAGCTCGTCCTCGACGTTCTTCTGCAGGAAATAAGGGAGGAGGGGGTTCACGAGTTGCGCCAGGACACGGGGATGAGGGTAGATGGGTCTCTGGCGCGAGGGGGTGGCTCACCTCGCCGGTGGTTGAAGAAAAACGGCGGCGGATGGTGCGGACTCCGGCGAGCGATTTCTTGAGCCTGGCGGCACGAAACAGAGAGGAAGGAGAGGGCAAACGTGCGGCATGGCCTGGGGGAATTTATAGGGCAGAAGAGGCAACCGAAAAGCGTGATTTGAGCTCGGATTTTGGAAAGAATCGGGGGAGGATTTGGGGGCGAAATTCTCGGCCGGAGGAGGAAGACGCAGTGACGTCAGCGATGACGTCATCAATTTTTCCTTTTCTGTTTTTCTGATTTTTCTTTTAATTCATATCTTTTGATTAAATCATCCAAATGATGTCAAATAAATTTCTAAACATTTGTAATATTCATATCTATGTTTTAAAACATTAGTGGGTATGTTTTGAAAACTTTTTAAAATTAATTATTTTGGAATATATTCATAAAATGTAAATTTGCCCATTTAAGTCAATTTTCAAAATATTAATTTAATAATTTTATTTGGGGTTAAATTAAATTTATGAAATTACCACATTCTTATATGTTTGAATTTAAGTTAATTAAACTCATTTTCAAATGCTAAATTCATTTTATGCTTTAGTATAACCCTAAATAACATAACACTTACTATATGAAAATAAAAAGGGAAAATAATGTATTCATTTTAATTCTAAATAATTTGTGCACTATTATATTTTATATTAAGATAATTCAGTGGAACTTCATATTTGGAAAAGATTTTAAATTCCTTTCTTATTTAGAATACATTAATCATTTCATGCTTTGAAAATAAATGAAATTTAATTTAAGCAAATGAAATGTTTATTAGGATAATTCAATGATTTTAATTTATGAAGTTATTAAAGTTATAAACTATAGACTTGAAATTAACAAAATTATGTTTTGAGTTCTGGTAAAAGAATGAAAACCATTTGACAACTAGATCCTGTTTTTAAATATATTAAATGAATACTTGTAAACATTATTTTAATTTATGAATAGTTATGGTTAGGTTATTTAAATCAAATACTTATAAAGAAACTTTTTATTACAAGGTAAGGTTTGAAAGTTTGTAAAACATTTGTCAAAATACATATGGAGGTTTTTAAGAAATACAATGGATAATGAAATGTTTAAACTGAGACATTTGAATTATTAAACCCTCTCAATTAAGTTTGGAGTCTTTTATAGTTGGTTTCCTTAGGTATTTAATATTTTATTTTAATAAAAGAAAAGTTCTAAATTTTAGTGATTTTTGAACATTATAAAATGTTGGGATGTTACGTCTTGCCTAGGGAGGGAAGCGATGATCTTCTTCCTCCTCCAGCCAGAGGCTAACCTAACCAGTGTTGCTAGGGTTTACAAGGGTGTTTTGCACGCAAAGGGCCGACCTTTGCTACGATGGACGTCTTCTCACTTTTATAGGCGCCTCGGGCCTTCTCCTTTGGCTTGGCCTTCAAGGTGGCTCCCACATGCCAGTGGCAGGGCGGAGCACGAGTCCACCGCGCTCCATTCGTCCATGGACTCAGTCCATTGTTGATAAAGGTGGCGATGTGGCCGACAGGCGGCCGACCGTGCAGTACTACCCGCAGAGCGGGCGGTCTCTGAGGTGGAGCCCGCGATGACGATCTCCGTTGGAGGATTGCGCCGTCCACCTGCTTTATCTCCATAGTAGAAGGTCGTCACAGCTAAGCAGCAGGCGGATCAGCTTTGTTGACCACTTTACCGCCACGGACAGCGACGGGGATGCATGCGTCACTGCACGAGCGTGGCCGAGGTCACGTGCGCCCTGTCGTGCTTCCTTGGCCGTGACGTTTCCCTTCAGGCCTGAGGGGAGATTCCTGCTGGACTCCCCTCAGGCGGGTTGGCGCCTCGGGGGGGTCCCCTGAGGCGAGGGGTCCCTTGAGGCCTTCGTTTCCTCTTCAGGCCCTCGAGGGGAATTGCCTCTTGAGGGTCTCGCCAGGCGGTGACGCCTGGTCCTTAGTCGTTTCGTCTGACTGGCCTGCGTGCGAGGCCTGGGGGGAATGGGCGCTTGATACCCCAGTTCCCACTGGGCCGACACACCATAACAGGGTGACTATAAAGGTGGTGTTGGGTATTCCGAAAGTATTAGTTGAGGCTCATGGATCAAGAAGTAGGATTTGTCCATCCAGATGACGGAGAGATATACTCTGGGCCCTCTCGGTGATATCACATCGACACCGCTTGCAAGCACGTGACTAGGTCACAAGGATGTCATATCACATAACGAGTAAAGAGTACTTGTCGGGAACGAGATCGAACTAGGTATAGATGATACCAATGATCGGATCTCGGACAAGTAAAATATCGCGAGATAAAAGGAATTGGTTATGACGTTTTATGTTCACACGATCACAAGATTCATCGCCGAATATGTAGGAGTCATTACGGATCTCCAGATCCCGCTGTTGACTATTGATCGGAGAGGTGTCTCGATCATGTCTACATTATTCACGAACCGTAGGGTGACACACTTAAGGTTTGTCGACGCTTTTGGGTAGACACGGAATTTCGGAGAAAAGTTTGGATAGCACAGAAATTGTTTCGGGTAATATTGAAATAGTTCAAGGAGTTAATTGTCAATGGTTGCCAATGGTTGTTAATAGAATTAACAAATGAACCAAGGGGGTAAGTGTTAATGTTTGTTAATAGAATTAACAAATATTAAAAAGAAATGAAATTGTTTTATTTAATAAAGAAAACCCCTTGGAATTTTGAGTGGGAATTGATGAGAGAATGAGTGGGTTGAGTGGAGACTCCACTCACATGATGAGGGGAGAGGTGGGGGCAGTCCAAATTCGTGGCTCCCTTCCCCTCCTATATAAAGAGGGGTGTAAGCTCCCTCTCCCTACACACTTGCCTCTCTCTCCCTCCTCCCGCTGCTCCACCTTCCAGCCATCCGCTTGGCGAAGCCATGGCCGATTAGTTTCTCCACCACAGCACGTTGTCGTGCTGCTGGAGTTTCCGGTGGTTCTACTACTTCCGCTGCCCCGCTGGATCGAGGGAACGGAGGTCATCATCAAGCCGTACGTGTGACCGAGTACGGAGGTCGCTGCCCGTTGCAGCGCACATCTTCACGATCTTGAGATCGGCGAGTGAACGACTACATCAGCCACGAGAATTATTCTCGAAACGCTTACGGTCTTCGAGGGTTAGTTCTCTTGGAATTTGGTCCACTCGTTACGAGCATCTCCTATACTAGATCTTGGCTTGTTGGTTTGTTCACACCGTAGGAAAAATTTTGTTTTCTATGCTACGATCCCATCAGTGGTATCAGAGCCGTGTCTATGCGTAGATGCTTTGTACGGGTAGAACACATATGTGTATGTGGGTGTTGATGATCATGTTATTGCTTCCTTTGTATATTTTTTATCTTAGTGGGATGAAGCGGCCCGGACTACCCTTACATGTCCACGTACATGAGACTTGTTCCACGACTGACATGCAACTTGTTTTGCATAAGAGGCTTTGCGGGCGTCTGTCTCTCCCACTATAGTTAAGATATAAAATAGAACGGGTTGCTAATAATATTTTCATCACCGTTGTGGTTTCATGTTTGTAGCTAAGAACGGTTCTATTTTCGAAAGCCCTAAGCCACGTAAAATATGCAAAAAATAAATTAGAGGACGTCTAACTTGTTTTTGCAGGGCATGTGATGTGATATGGTCAAAGTTACAAATTTGATGTATGAGATGATACCTTTTTGTAAATTATGACAACCCGGCAGGAGCCAAATGGTTGTCTTTTTAATTTATAGCCTACGTGCTAAATATCATATCTAGATGATATGTTGTAAATTTGGAGGACAATCAAGAAGGACGCGCCATGGACCTTGGTGCCACGCCGGTGGAATGATTGAGATCATGCCAAGATGCACAATATGGAATTTAAGTGCGAGAAGGACCATATCATATCACATTCTCCATGCATGTGATGTTAATCCTTTTATGCATCTTATTTTGCTTAGATCTTTGCTTAGATCGTGACGGTAGCATTATAAGATGATCCCTCTCACAGTTAATATCAAGATAATAATGTGTTCTTCCTTAGTATGCACCATTAAGAAAGCTCATCGTTTCGAAGCACCACGTGATGATCGGGTGTGATAGACTCAACGTTCGCATACAACGGGTGTAAGCCAGATTTACACACGCAAATACTACAGTTCTACTTGGCGAGCCTAGCATGTACAAACATGGTCTCGGAATACGTAACCGAAAGGTAAAGCATGAGTCATATGGATGATATGATCAACATGGTCGATGTTCGCCTTTGCAGCTGCACCATCTCTCGTGATGATCGGTTATTGGTGTAGTGAATTTGGTTCGTGTAATCACTAAAACGACTAGAGGGATGTTGTTTTTGAGTGGGAGTTGACGTAATAATTTAGAATTAGTTTAACTCCATATATCTATCATAAACATAGTCTAAAATTGTGTTTGCATGAATATTTGTAGTATTGGCATCCGTAGTCCACTACGCACTAGGCTTGTTAGTTGAGATCAAAACTGTTCAAAATCTGATATTTACTCTATGGATTGGTACCATATTGTTAGTAAGTAATTATGTATAGAAAAGTTTTAAAGTTCTATTGCAAACTTTCGGTAACTCTAAAATTGCTCCATGTGATTTGGAATCTAAAATGAGCAACAATTCTTATTGGTGCCTTAATTCATTCTTTTCTCCGTGAAACTTAGTTTTCCAATTTGTTTAATAATTGAGGAGAACGATGGAGCTGAAAATTTGTTTTCAGAAATGAATGAGGTATGAGATATGACTGATATCTAGGACCTTGTTTTGGTTACAAGTTTTTATGAATTTCAGTGGGAGTACCTGAGCTCATATTGTATGAGTATGTACTACAAGATAGAAGATGCTAGGCATCTCGATATCCAAATTAGTTTGGCACTGATTCATATCCAATCTAATTGAGCCATGGTAGCTTCATCATGATAGGATTCATGATGGGATGGATAAATAGTGTAAGTGAATTTGTTCATTGCACTAAAAGACCACTATTAAATCCAGAAGAACACTTATCATATGATGATCAACTTCAACATAAAACTCCAAAGGATGCTAATACTGACTATTCACGCCTAGGATTTTGTTCCAATTTGATTGGCACATATTTTGATGTTGAATGCTTCTTCCGCATAGAGAGGAAAAACCGAAAGAGGATCTCCAAAAGTATTTGGCAGAAAAGAAAAGACTAGAAAGTCTAGTTCAGGTGTATATGGCTGATATACATGTTATAGATATTTTTCCTATTAGTCACGTACTGTAATTCTTGGGTATTTGTACTAGATTGGTTAGTATGAACTGTCATACAACTCAATACAAGAATACAATGGCCTAAGTGACTTACGAGGAATGTGGTAACAATACGCAACGAAAATATGATAATTTGTTATTGTGTTCGTAGTTGGTATTATAACTAGCCCGCGAGATTTATTCTAAAATAACTTAATAAATTTGTTATTTTGTTCTGGTCTAAATAAAACAAGTAGTTGTTCAAATTTTGACCATAATCCATAGAAGATGGATAAGTTATTATAAATCTTGTTGGTAAAACATATATCTATAATACTAACGCTAAACGCCACAAGGCTAATGATTTGAATTCCACATAATTGTGGAACCGCCATTTACGTCATATTAGAAATAATTGCATGAAGAAACTCAATTTTGTTGAATTTCATAGTCACCTGATTTTGAATCATTTGACGCTTGCAACACTTTATAAAAGGAAAATGACTTGAACTTCGTTCGAGAGGCCTAAGATTGAACGAATAGCTAAACATGTTGGAAATCACACATGATTGATGTATGTGATCCATTGGGTGTAGCCATAAGCGGTAGATTCATCTACTTCGTTGATGATTTGAATAGATATATTCGGATTTACCTATTCAATGAGAAAGAAGTCTGAAACATTTGAATATGTTCAAAGATTTCAACATGACGTAGAAAATTATCGTAACAATAATATCTATGATGAGTTCATAGAAGGGATTATTTAAGTTACAGGTTTAGCACAAGACATCTAAGTGTTGCGGAATTAATTCCACAAATTATGCCTCCCTAAAACACCACAGAAGTATGGTGGGTTCGAGAGACATAATCAGACCGTGTTTTGACATGGAATATCAAAGATGTAAATTGAAATTGCCATTATCTTTTTGAAGAGCTATGCTTTAGAGACTACCGCTTTTACACTTAAAAGAGTACCATCATATATGATCCACTGAATTGACAACCATATGAGATATGTGACGGGAAGTTACCCAACGGTTTTTTCTTCATTTTTGGTATGCAAATGATTTTCCAACCGAAATGGATAAATATCTTTGTAGGTTATCCCAAGGAAGCATTGGGAATTCTTTCCACTTTAAGCCAAAGACGAAGTGTTGTTGTCGCTGAGAATGGCTTATTTCCGAGAAGGATGTTCTCGTGAAAGTTTTGAGTGGGAGGACAATAGAATTCAATAACTAAGATGAGCAGAGTGGCGCAACATCAGAATTTGTTCTGGAAGCAGCCATGTCGCCCATGACACCCACAACTACAAGTTGTTGAAGCTCTGGAGATTGAATTATATATTGAACCTCACTAGTCGGGTACGCTTTCGTAATCGAATAATAAGGATTTGAGAACGAAATATTATTGTAGGACAATAGTAAACCGATTGTATACAAGGAAGCGATGATGGGCCCCTTAACTCCGTTAAAAATGGTTGAACGCCATAAAATCCAACATAGTATTCATAGACAAAATCAAGCTTGTTACTTGGTAAAATAAAAATGAGTCTATAAACAGAAGTGGATGTCACATCCATAAAAGGTTTGAGTTGTCAAAAATTGTTTACGACAAAGTTCAAGAAGTTGACTACGTTAGATTTGGATCTTCCGTAGCGAAACCTTAAATCTGAATGGGATTATTCTAGCAATCGCTGCATATGAGTTATGCCGGGCAACAAAGTTGTGTTCCTTAGTTGGAATACTAACCAAGGACGTATAGCTGATACATCTGAGGGAGTTGTTGATCCCGAGAGAGCTAGAAAGGGGAATGCAAACTTCCATGATAGAAGTATGCATCACGGAGATGATATCTTCACTGAATGAAATAGTCAAATGAATTTCTGATTTCATTATGAACAATGAAGATGCTTGCTTTCGCAAGAAGTTAAGTGGGAGCGCTAAGACATATTCATGATACTTTACGTAGATGACATATCGTTGACTGAAAGATCATGTATATTTACTTGACATAATTAAAAGTTTCACTGAAAGTAGTTTTCACTGAAAGGACTTAGACCAAAAATCATGTTAGGCATCTAAGATTCATGGAGATGAATTGATACGCTTAAAAGGTTGGGTCAAAGTACATAAAAGAGATACCGAAATAGTTCGATATGGAAACATCAAGAAGTGTTCTTGTTACATGGCGTGTTAACAAGACTTGAGTGTATTCGACACTTGATGAGTTTAGAAGTATGAGTTTTTTTATATATATCAATCATAAACGCCATGGTATGTACACAACCAGATATCATATGCTGTAATATAGTTACATATATATACCAGAGTGATTCATGTGATGATCACTAGATAACAGTAAGATATTCTTGGGTGCTTTGGAAGAACGAAGAATATATTTTGGATACGAAAGTGACAAACATATCGTTGTAATATGTTACACTGAGGGGTTGTATCACATATCCAAATAAAATTAATTTTGATCTCAATAAGGCTATATGTGTCTTAAGTGAAAGTGGCACAATAGGATGGAAGGAAGTTCCATGTTGGTTTTGGATGAGTTCCAAAGTTCAACAATATGACGGATTCTACAAATGAGGATAAGTGTATTGTCGTTGTGACAAACGGAATACTACAATCTAAGGCTAAATATATCATTGCTATGACTAGCAAACGATAGCTAAGTATATTGTTGTTTTGACAACAAATTTTGAGTCAATAAGTTCTTGCGAACTTGGTGTAGTTCCATGTGTGTCAGATCTATGTAGCTATATTGTTTTGACAGTATTAGCAACGTGATTCATACGGATGAACTAAAGGTTCCACCATGTGACCAAAGCTATACTAAGTCATGCCTAATCTCATTCAGAATGAGTCGTGCGTAGAGACGCAAAAGATATGCAATATACATTCGGACCTGAAACGTTCAAGGTCCGTTGACTAAAACCTCTTCCATGAGCTAAACATGATCATCACCAGAAGGCCATTGGTGTTGGATCTTTACAAGTGTTAACTAGATTATTGACTCTAGTGCAAGTGGGAGACTGAAAGGAATATGCCCGAGAGGCAATAATAAAGTGGTTATTATATTATTCCATGTTTATGATAAATGTTTATTTCTCATGCTAGAATTGTATTAACTGGAAACGTTAATACATGTGTGACTAATGAACAAATAAGATTTCCTAGTAACGCCTCTCGTTTAACCAGCTCGTTGATTAACTCATGATTAAGGTTTTCTGATCATGAACATTGGATGTTGTTAATAGCGGGATCACGTCATTAGGAGAATGATGTGATGAACACACACCCAAATTAAGTATAGCAATGCGATCAAGTCATTAAGTTTACATTGTTGTACTAAGCATACGAAGTAATCCTAATCCTTAGACCATGAGATCATGTCAATCACTAACACCGGAAGAATGCTTTGATAACATCAAACGTCACACCGTAACAGGGTGACTATAAAGGTGGCGTTGGGTATTCCGAAAGTATTAGTTGAGGCTCATGGATCAAGAAGTGGGATTTGTCCATCCAGATGACGGAGAGATATACTCTGGGCCCTCTCGGTGATATCACATCGACACCGCTTGCAAGCACGTGACTAGGTCACAAGGATGTCATATCACATAACGAGTAAAGAGTACTTGTCGGGAACGAGATCAAACTAGGTATAGATGATACCAATGATCGGATCTCGGACAAGTAAAATATCGCGAGACAAAAGGAATTGGTTATGACGTTTTTGGTTCACACGATCACAAGATTCATCGTCGAATATGTAGGAGTCATTACGGATCTCCAGATCCCGCTGTTGACTATTGATCGGAGAGGTGTCTCGATCATGTCTACATTATTCACGAACCGTAGGGTGACACACTTAAGGTTTGTCGACGCTTTTGGGTAGACACGAAATTTCGGAGAAAAGTTTGGATAGCACCGAAATTGTTTCGGGTAATATTGAAATAGTTCAAGGAGTTAATTGTCAATGGTTGCCAATGGTTGTTAATAGAATTAACAAATGAACCAAGGGGGTAAGTGTTAATGTTTGTTAATAGAATTAACAAATATTAAAAAGAAATGAAATTGTTTTATTTAATAAAGAAAACCCCTTGGAATTTTGACTGGGAATTGATGAGAGAATGAGTGGGTTGAGTGGAGACTCCACTCACATGATGAGGGGAGAGGTGGGGGCACTCCAAATTCGTGGCTCCCTTCCCCTCCTATATAAAGAGGGGTGTAAGCTCCCTCTCCCTACACACTTGCCTCTCTCTCCCTCCTCCCGCTGCTCCACCTTCCAGCCATCCACCTTCCAAAGCCATGGCCGATTAGTTTCTCCACCACAGCACGCCGTCGTGCTGCTGGAGTTTCCGGTGGTTCAACTACTTCCGCTGCCCCGCTGGATCGAGGGAACAGAGGTCGTCATCAAGCCGTACGTGTGACCGAGTACGGAGGCGCTGCCCGTTGCAGCGCACATCTTCACGATCTTGAGATCGGCGAGTGAACGACTACATCATCCACGAGAATTATTCTCGAAACGCTTACGGTCTTCGAGGGTTATTTCTCTTGGAATTTGTTCCACTCGTTACGAGCATCTCCTATACTAGATCTTGGCTTGTTGGTTTGTTCACACCGTAGGAAAAAATTTGTTTTCTATGCTACGAACCCATCAGTCTGTATTGCACTGCAAAAGTTACAGTACAACTGAGCTTGCCGAGGGCTCTCTTGAGGCAACTCGTGCTTGGAGAGGACACAATGGACGTCTTCCTCCTCAAGCCGAATGCTATCCTACAAGTTGGGCTAGGGTTTACAAGTGTTTAGCAAGTAATTAGCTGACCTTTTATAGGCGCCACGGGCGTCTTCCTTATGCAGGGCGTCCATATTGGGCTCCCACACGGCAGTGGCGCGGAGGAGTTGGAGTCCACCGTTCCCGAATCCTCCATGGACGCGGTCCATCACCAAAGTTGGGTGCGGTGGCCGACAGGCTGTAGACCGCGCAGAACGGCTCGCAGGGGCGGCAGTGATCGTGGTGGAGCTCACGATTACGATCTTCTTGGAGCGTTGCGCCGTCCAGCCACTTTATCAACAGAGAGGAAAGTCCCAGCTGTCCTGGCGCAGGCGGCGTAACTTTATTGACTCATTTATCACCAGAATGGCAATTGGAGTGCTCGCGTCACTCTGCGGCCGTTGCAGAGGCCATGTGCGCCCTGTAGCACTTCCTTGGCCGCGAAGCTTCTCCACAAGACCGAAGTGGCCTGCGGAGGAATCCATGTTGACTTCTCTCCAGGAGGGTGGAGCCTCGGGAGAGTCTCTTGAAGCGCAGGTCCTCTTCAGGCCTTCGCTTCCTCTTCAGGCCCTCAAGAGGAGTTGCCTCTCGAGGGTCTCTCCAAGCGGTGGATTGGTCCTTAGTCGTTTTGTCTGATCTGCCCGCGTGCGAGGCCTGGGGAGAGTGGGCTCTGCACACCCCAGTCCTTACTGGGCCGATAGAATAAATACTTCTATGCTATCTTTATTCAAAATTATCCTTGATTTGTGTCAATTTTCACTATCTCATGAGGAAATAATAGTTGGGTTTGTTATCTTCCATACTAATTAAGTAACCCATGACTTGCATGCTACATCTGCTCGTCATTAATTCTGCAAAGGGGTGGTAAGAGCACTATAATATCAAAGGTTGAGTTTTTCAAAATATAGGCACTCCTCCATGGTTGAGATTGATTGGTGGGTACCCGAGGATTCGGCTAGCCATGGTTATGTTAGAAAGGTGGGGAGGAGTGTCAAGGCTGTGAAAGTAAAGAAAGAAAAAAATATGAATATCATAAAGGCTTGTTTTTAAAAAATAATCGGAACCACCCCTAACTTGCTTAGTATGGAATATGACAAGAACTCTATTACCATTCGTTGACAACGACAAACACCGCTCAAAACTTACTTTTATGTTTTGTATGTGATTTCGAAAACCTATAAAACCAAAAGCTCTAGCACATGCTTGTATCTCTGCTTCCCTCTGCGAAGGGCCTATCTTTTACTTTATGTTGAGTCAGTGAACCTGTCTCCTTCTATCTTAAGCAAGCATTTGAGTTGATTGTGATTCAACCATTTATACATTAGTATTGTTGATCATGTATTTTTTTCTTTCTTGCTTAGCACATTGTTGGCATCTAATGAATTTGATTTTTAGAGTTATCGACTAATAAAGAGGGCTGTTTTATAAAGTAAGCTCAATATGTTCATTGTTCTCTGACCAAGGACTAAGTTTGCCAACACCAACTAAGGTTTTCTCTATGTACCTTATTGTGATTTGTTTCTACTTGTTGCAAGTTGATTTATATGAACGGAGTTGATATCTAAGATGACTTGTGCGTTTATACATGTGATGCTTCTTGTCAGTATATTTAATACCTACACTTCACTCCATAAACCTGTGGTCATGTTTACCGAGTTCAGCTTTCGCTTGGGGACAAGCGAGGTCTAAGCTTGGGGGAGTTGATACGCCCATTTTGCATCACTATTTTATATCACAATTTACTGATATTCATTGATATATTTCGTATTTGGAGATGATACTTATGTTATTTCATCTATTTCGCATGATTGATGATCATTGGAGGATGGAACTCCGGAGTCTGAATTCTGCTGAAAAAGCGTCATCGAGATGCAATATTTGCGAAGCTTAGAAGATCAAACGAAACACTTGGGAATTATTTTTTCACCAGATCACGAAGGAGGCCAAAAGGGGAGTCTGAGGTGGGGCCTAGGGGCCCACACCATGCCTAGGCGCGGTTCTTGTGGCTGTCGCGTGAGCACTAGGTGGGGCCGCCCTGGCCCACCTCTGGTTGTGCCCTCGCCCCGAAAACCTAAGACACGGACGGTGTCCAGAATTGCTCTTCGCCGCAAACACGAGACGGAGACGACAGAGAGAGAAAAGCTCTCCGGCAGGTTGCGTAGCCACCGGGGAAATCCCCTCCCGGAGGTGGGGGGAATCGTCGCCATCGTCACCGTCATCGAGTTGCACTCCATCACCATTGCCAACACCACCATCTCCACCGCCGACGCCGTCATCTCCATCGGTCCACTCCGTTCCCGCTGTAACATCTAGGGCTAAACCTTGTGTATTTGATAGGGGAAACTCTCCCGGTGTTGATTACTCTTGTTATTGATGCTATTGAGTGAAACTTTTGAATTAGAGTTTATGTTCAGATTGTTACCCATCATTATATTATCTCTGATCATGTACCATATGATGTGTTGTGAGTAGTTCGTTAAGTTCTTGAGGACATGGGAAAAGTCTAGATGTTAGTAGTGAACTATGTTGAGTAATATTAATGTTTTGATATTTAAGTTGTGGTGTCATTCTTCTAGTGGTGTCATGTGAACGTCAACTACATGACACTTCACCTTTATGGGCCTAGGGGAATGCATCGTGTACTCGGTTATTAATTGTGGGGTTGCCGGAGTGACAGAAACCTAAACCCCGTTGATATTCCGATGCACGAGGGATAGCAGGATCTCCGAGTTTAAAGCTATGGTTAGATTTATTTTAATTACTTTCTTATATTTGCGGATGCTTGCAATGGGTATAATCATAAGTATGTAGTAGTCCTATGAAGGGCGGTGCATTAGCATAGGTTCACCCACACGACACTTATGCAAACACTAAAAATTAATCATCAATATGAAGCGAAAGCACTAGAAAGAATTCCCGTGTATTCTCAAAAACGTTTGGTCATCATAAGTAAAAAAACCTTCTTGTCCTTTGCTCTCAAAAGGATTGGGCCACTCGCTACAATTATAATTAGCGTGCTCTATTTACTCGCACTTTATTTATCTGTCATATCAAAGTGTACAGAAAACTTGTCTGCTAGTGTTTACAGTGAAATCCTCAACAAAACCACTTGTCAGCACCTTCTGTTGCTCGTTTGGTTCGACACTCTTATTTATCGAAAGTACTGTGATACACCCCCTATATTTGTGGGTCATCAATATTGCAGCAAAAAAATCTATTTTCCACCAAAAATCACGAAAATGCTTCTATGAAGCAAAACTGGTTGTTTCTAATCAGAGTTTTGTACTATTGTATCAAAAGTCTAATTTCCTCTCAAAACTCACAAATATTTCTACGGTGCAAAAAAGTTTATTTGCAGCAAATGTTTTGTGCTGATCGAAGCAAAAATGATTATATGGAGAAAAACATATGTGTTGTTTGTAGCAAGAAAAAATTGTAGCAATTTTTTTTGTAGCACTATTTTTTCTATTGTAGTTAATAGTTCTACGGAGGAAAAAAAAATCATAACAATTTTATTTTGCTATTGTAGCATCCCACGTAGCAAAAAATTGTACTATCACAACATCTCACGTCGGAAAAATATGCTGATGTAGCAATATTAACTTCGGATCACGTACCAAAAATTATGCTATTTTTTCTATTCAAGCATTATCAGTGGAAAAATTATGCTATTGTAGCAAAAAATATTGAAGCAAAATTCTGGGAAAATGCTTCTATGGAGCAAAAACGTGTTTGTGATAAGAACTTTGTACTATTCTAGCAAAATTTCCAATTCTTTCCAAATCTCACAAAATGCAAAATTTCCAATTCTTTCCAAATCTCACAAAATGCTTGTACGAAGCAAAAAGTTTTATTCGTAGGAAATTTTGTTATGTAGCAAAAGTCCGAACAAAACATGATTCTACAGAGCAAAAAGTTTCACTTGTAGCATTTTTTTTTACTATTGAAGTTAAAATTTTCACTTGTAGAAGAAAAAAATCTGAGCACAAAATGTTTCTACGTAGCAAAAAGTTTAATTCGTATCAATTTGTTTTGGTACTGTAGCAAGTTCAATAAGACCTCGTCGTCGCGGCAACACCATGGTAGCAAACGAGTAGCATCACCATCCATGTCTGGTAGCACCATTGGGAACCTCTTGCAGCATATCGACTCCAGCGAGTAGCAACTTCACCGACAATTGGCAGCACCGATGACCGGAGACCTTGTAGTAAAACTTTATACTATTGTAGCAAAGCCATGAAACTATTATAGAAAAGAATGTAATACGGCAGCAACGCCAGCGACGACACCTCGACCTCCGGGCTTGGCACGCGACACGAGGACATGGCGTTGGTGGTCTTCCCTTTCGTCGGAGGAGATCAGCCAGGGCGCGAACGTCATGGGCACTTCTTCGGGTAGATCGACGACATGTGGGGCGGGTCGGCCGGTGAGAACCGGGCTCCGTTTTTGGAGCCGACGATGGTGGCGTCCTCGGGCGTCATCACCTTGTTGAAGGCATCGTTGCTCCGCTCTCATCCGTTTTGTTCCGGGGGAAACCCTAGATCTGGTTGTCCAGATCGACGATGGCGTCACCTATGGTGTCGTTTACCCTCTTGAGGGCATCGTTTTGGAACATGAACTACCTGGAAGGGGTCAGCTGGTGGAGCGGTTGTCATCAACCACGTCGATGTCGGTGCGTCTCGGCGGCGTGGCGCTGCGGGGTCTCGATTTCGGGTCGATGGACTGACGCTTGGTGGCGCTGTCTGGCATCGTGGAGATGCCGACGGCAGGCCGGATTTGTAAGGTCATGGTGTTGATCCTTTCTGATGATGGGTTTGTGGAAGACGGCGGCAGCGACTAAAACGTACATGTCGGTGTACGTTGAGTGTTTAGCTGAACTGGTACTTCAGTTTTAGATGATGTGCGTTGGTGTTAGTCACCCCCATCGTAGTGGTAGTGACCCTTGTTGTCGAGAGGTTGATTTCAGTTTGTTTCATCATTGTACTTTATAAATCTGGTTGGAATTAATAAGTGCGTATTGCTGTGTGCATCACTCGATGCAGAGGCCGGGGAATCGCACCCTCCTTTTCTAAAAAAAAAATCATAGCAACAAAAATCATTAAATTGCATCATCACATAAAAAAAAAATCTCTTGGATGCAAAAACGCCTGAACAGCCGTAGCAATCTTTTTTTCCGATGCAAATCCACACAATGTACAATGCAAAAAAAAATGTCTAATTGTAGCATCTGCCTTGACTGGGAGAGCAAAAGCCGAGGAGCATGTTCGCGCCGCTGCACCGGTGAGCAGCACAGCTACCGCTGGCTCGTAGCACCCACCATAGCCGGTTGGAGCACCGACGCTGTCGGCAGCACCCCGAGGCTGCTCCGCCGAAGGAGCTCTGCTACAAAATTCAGCAAAATCAACTTGGTTGTACTGAGATTTGCTCCTCCGGAAGCATGCCGCATGCACGCTTAGACCTAGCAAACGAGCGCCGCGGCCGCGAGGGTGGTGGTCGCGCCAGAGACCCTCCAGGCGGCGCGTCCGAGCGGCTCCCCCGTGGCGCTGTGCCCGTGCGATCCCGACGTGGGCCGTCAGCCGCGCCAGCCCCCGCCCCATAGATGATCGGACGGGCTCCCCTGCCGCCGCTCCCCTCGCCACCGAAGTTCCCTCCACCCCCACCTCTGTGGCCTCCGCCGCCGCCTCCGTGGCCTCCACCGCCGCCGCCACGGCTGTAAGCGCCGTGGAAGTTGGCTGCTGCTTTTGGCATGCAGACGGGTCGACGCGTACAGCTAGAACAGGCAGGGCTGCGGGCTGCTTATCTAGGGAGAGCCATGGAGGGATTAAGGAGAGGGGAGAGAAGGTGGCCGCCGCCGGACTGGAAGATGGAGGGGCGAGCGCCGCCGGGGATGCGGGGGAGGAGCGGTGCAGGAAGGGGCCGCGAGCAGTGGCGGGCACAGCATCTCTTTTCAATGGGTATTCAAAATAAAAAAATTACCAAGAAAAGTAGCAAAAACAATGAGGCAACGAGTGTTTGAACCTAAGACCTAGTAATGCACATTCGGATACACTAACCAGCTACGCAACAACATACTTCCGTACACAAATGGATTGTTTTCTATACGGTGTAAATCTAATTTGATAGCCACATCATTTGACTCAAAATGTTTGTCAAATTTTTTGGGTATTCACCTGCATACCCATGAATACACGTGTGCCCGCCCCTGGCCGCGAGGGCCAACCGCTCACGGTTCCGGGTGAAGAACCGAAGAGGACCAGTGAGGGAAGAACCAAAAGGAGCACAACATGTTGCTCTGGCTGGACGTAACACACCGAGTTTTCTGGCTCGGCCCGAGCTTTTGCGGCTCGGTCTGAGCAAGGCTCGGCCCGTTAGAAATTTGCTCGAGCCGACCTCCATTATGTGGCCCGCGAAAACCTCAGGCCGAGACAGGCTCGGCTCGGTCCGGCTCGGTTGGCCCGTTTGACTGTTCACGAGTTGGGCATGTTTCTTTGTTTGTGACTGAAAACGACTGAAAATAAAAGAACTATGAGACACCAGGTCGTTCGTTCTCATCTTCTTCCCCGCATTAGGTCAGCCACGCGCCAGTCTCATCCAACCCGCTACGGCCGCCGGAGAAGGCGTTGAGCTGGAGGTGGAGGACCGTGAGGCGCTTGAGGGTGAGCAACTCGCGTAGGAATGCGCTAGAGAGGCTGTTGACATGGAAGCTGAACACCTGGAACACGGTGGCGCAGGACGGGGCCCGAGATGCCGAGTCCCGGAGGCGCAACTTGCAGCTTGACATGAAAGGGAGAAAATATCCCCGACAGATCACTTGCACGGGAGACGGGAGGGAGAAAAGAATTCAACCGTTTTTTCACTCGCCGTGGCAGTGGTGGGTAATATCTTAAAACTATAGGGGTAGAATTAGAAAATAAAATGACGACCGCAAGAAAGATTTCTCCCTTTATTATTAGATATAGATACACACTTGAGGCCAATATCGTTGTGACCGGCTGGCAGCTATGCCAGCTCCCAAGTTTTGTTCTCCCAGACGCACAACATCTCTTCCTCCATGGCGTTGCGCCACGGGTCCTGCTGCATTGCCTCGTCTACCGAGGCCGGTTCCTCTTCTACGTCCATGCACAGCTCGCCTACCTACAGGTCAGGCTGGACGCGGGCCAACTCGGGCTGGCTCAGTCCGAGCCACCAAGAAGCTCGGGAAAAAATGGCGAGCCGCGAGCCGGCTCGCTCCCTCCGGCGAGCCATGAAAATGAACTCGGCCTGAGCTCCCCGCAAGCTCGGTGCAGCTCACGAGCCACGGCGTGGTGTCTCACTGGCAGGTGGGGCCGGTCTTCTCCGGCACCGGGCGATCATGGACGGCGGCACAGTGGTGCTTCCTGGCGGCGGCGGAGCACGAATTTGGGCAGTAGACGAACTCGAGCAGGGCATGGATGAACTCGAGCAGGGAGAGGACGATTCGAGCGGGGCGAGGACGATTCGAGCAGGGCGAGCACGAATTCGATCAAGGATCTTCTCGGGGGCGCTTGAGACAGGAGGAGGAGCACTGCCACACCTAGCTCGGGGAGGAGGAGTCGGACGGAGGAGAGAGTCGAGGAGGCGCGGAATCACGACGCCGACGGGAAGCTCGGGCCACTTGCGTTTGCAACAACAGCGGCGCACTGGATACGGGGAGAAGACGAAGACCACGAACAGAGAAGAAGACAGTGTGCTTTATTTTCAGCCCAATTTTACCTCCTCGCGACGGGCCGACGAGCCGGACCGAGCCGGCTCGGCCCGAGGTCTTCGCGGGCCAGCAAATGGAGCTCGGCTCGGGCAAAAAAACTCATGGGCCGAGCTGTGCTCGGGCTGAGCTCGGAAAACTCGGGCCGAGCCCAAAAGCTCGGGACTTTTCGTCCAACCAAAAGTCCTGAGCTTTTGGGCTCAGCCCGAGCTTTCTCGGCTCGCCCCGAGTTGGGCTCGGCCCGAGAAGGAAATTAATCGGAAAACTCGGGCCGAGCCCAAAAGCTCGGGACTTTTCGTCCAGCCAGACCTAAGGATGGACAGCCCAGACCGAGCTTCTGGGCTCGGCCCAAGCTTTCTCGCCTCGCTCCGAGTTGGGCTCGGCCCGAGAAAGAAATTAACCGAGCCGAGCTCATTTTACTGGACCGCTGCAAGCTCAGGCCGAGCCAGGTTCGGCTCGGTCCAGCTCGTTAGCCCGTAAGTTGTCTTTTTTTCTTACTGAGTTGAGGGAGAATAATGGGCCTGGGTGCCTGGCTGCTGGCCTGTTTACCGTTCTGGAAAAGGTCAATCGCTCACCATCTTCTTGCTCGAAACAGATTACTCCCGTACGCATCCAGTTTAGGTCATGCGCCGCCGCAGTCGCAGCAAATCGCGCTCGTCGCCTCAGCGCAGCTTCGCCTCCCACCTAGCACTATCAACTGGCCCTCGCGCCGCCAGCCCGCCACCCATCGGTAAAATCCTCCTTAATCCCATCTCGAGCAGCCTCCGGCGTCGTGGTTCACCGGCAGAACCCGTCGACCGCCGCCGCCTCCAAGCAGACGCTGTTTGCGCTCCCCTCCTCCAACCTGCTGTCACCGCCGTCGCCTGCTCCGCTCCATCGGCGTGCTTTCTTCCTACGCCATCAGCATAGGGCCCACCTGTCGGTGACCTATTGATATTTGGCTCGCCGAGCTGCACCAAGCTGGGCGATAGCTCGGGTCGAGCTCCATTTTGCAGCTCGCCGGCGGAACGAGCCGGCTCGAGGCTCGCCAACTTTGGCCCGAGCTTTTTGGTGGCTCGCTCCGAGCCCGACCGAGCTGGCTCGCGTCTGTTGAAACATATACTCATGTATTCTCTGTAAGGGCTCTTGTGCCGCACTACTCCCTAATCTATCGCCTGTTCCTAGTTTGTAGGATCTCTGGCACTAAGTGCGGCACCCCCAACCTCCTATATGTACTGGCTTTCACTGGAAATACAATCATCTATTCTATTCCTATCATTCTGCTTGGTATCAGAGCACCTCCGGCCTTCATGCCGAACTCCTCCTCCTCTTCCCCACCTCCGGCCAACACACCGGTCACCAGCGACAAGTTCACCCCGGCCGTTGACCCTCGCACGGCTGATATACACACGCCGCTACAGCAGCGACCGGCCATGCCCCGTGCTCCTCCCTCCCCAGCCGTGTCCGCCGAGCTGAATCTCGGGAACTTCACCCCAACTCTGCCACCTCTGATCATGTCAACCCAAATCCCGAGTTCCCAATCCCACCCAATTCTCGGTACTCACATCTCCACCTATATCAAGTACCAAGTCTCCTCTAGGGGGGGTGGGGGGGATTTCTCCAAGTGGCGTCACACCTTTCTTATGCTCCTCACCATGACCGCCACCCTTGACCACATCCAACGTGAGCCTCCTCCTGCTCCGGACGCCAACTGGCTCGCCATTGATATCCATATATGCCTCTGGTTTGTGGCCTCTCTGTCCGATGATCTCTATCGCCTAGTTCAGAGCCCGTCTGCTTTCAGCACCTGGAATCGCCTTAACCAGTTCTTCCTCAATAACCAATCCTCACGGTACTTGTTTCTTAGCAAGTCTTTGCGATCCACCCCGCGCGGCGACATGACGATCACGGACTACGCCAGCAGACTCCGCGGCATCGCGGATGATCTCGCGGCCATCAGGCGGCCCCTCGACGATCGCGACCTCACGCTCCAGTTTCTGGATGGTCTCGGCGACGCGTACAAGATGCAGGCCGAGATCTTGAAGGCGGCCAACCCTTTGCCCTCCTTCGCCGATGCGTGCTCCCGCCTACAACTCGCCGAAGTCGAGGACTCTTCTGCACAACTCCATGCCGGCGCTCAGGCTATGTACGCCCATGGCAGAAAACGCGGACACACAGGCGGCGGCGGAGGCAGCGGCGGCGGCCACCCGCGCTATCCAGGCGTCAGCCCCAATTACAAAGGCAAGAACCCTATCCCTGGTTTTCAACACGGGGGTGGTGGGCATAACAACGCCGAGCGTGGCTCTGGTCGTGGTTCCAACAGCTGCGCTGGTTCTCACAATGCATCAGGGGGCGGCAACTCATCTGGTGGGCGTGGTACCTCCAGTGGGACGTCCCAGCAGCCGTGGCTCGGGTATTTCGCGCCCGTCGGCGCACCGTTCCCCGCTCGTGTACCGTGGATCCCTCTGAACGCCTCCAGTGTCCTTGGACCGTGCCCTGGCCATCAGTGGGAGTACCTGAGCTCATATTGTATGAGTATGTACTACAAGATAGAAGATGCTAGGCATCTCGATATCCAAATTAGTTTGGCACTGATTCATATCCAATCTAATTGAGCCATGGTAGCTTCATCATGATAGGATTCATGATGGGATGGATAAATAGTGTAAGTGAATTTGTTCATTGCACTAAAAGACCACTATTAAATCCAGAAGAACACTTATCATATGATGATCAACTTCAACATAAAACTCCAAAGGATGCTAATACTGACTATTCACGCCTAGGATTTTGTTCCAATTTGATTGGCACATATTTTGATGTTGAATGCTTCTTCCGCATAGAGAGGAAAAACCGAAAGAGGATCTCCAAAAGTATTTGGCAGAAAAGAAAAGACTAGAAAGTCTAGTTCAGGTGTATATGGCTGATATACATGTTATAGATATTTTTCCTATTAGTCACGTACTGTAATTCTTGGGTATTTGTACTAGATTGGTTAGTATGAACTGTCATACAACTCAATACAAGAATACAATGGCCTAAGTGACTTACGAGGAATGTGGTAACAATACGCAACGAAAATATGATAATTTGTTATTGTGTTCGTAGTTGGTATTATAACTAGCCCGCGAGATTTATTCTAAAATAACTTAATAATTTTGTTATTTTGTTCTGGTCTAAATAAAACAAGTAGTTGTTCAAATTTTGACCATAATCCATAGAAGATGGATAAGTTATTATAAATCTTGTTGGTAAAACATATATCTATAATACTAACGCTAAACGCCACAAGGCTAATGATTTGAATTCCACATAATTGTGGAACCGCCATTTACGTCATATTAGAAATAATTGCATGAAGAAACTCAATTTTGTTGAATTTCATAGTCACCTGATTTTGAATCATTTGACGCTTGCAACACTTTATAAAAGGAAAATGACTTGAACTTCGTTCGAGAGGCCTAAGATTGAACGAATAGCTAAACATGTTGGAAATCACACATGATTGATGTATGTGATCCATTGGGTGTAGCCATAAGCGGTAGATTCATCTACTTCGTTGATGATTTGAATAGATATATTCGGATTTACCTATTCAATGAGAAAGAAGTCTGAAACATTTGAATATGTTCAAAGATTTCAACATGACGTAGAAAATTATCGTAACAATAATATCTATGATGAGTTCATAGAAGGGATTATTTAAGTTACAGGTTTAGCACAAGACATCTAAGTGTTGCGGAATTAATTCCACAAATTATGCCTCCCTAAAACACCACAGAAGTATGGTGGGTTCGAGAGACATAATCAGACCGTGTTTTGACATGGAATATCAAAGATGTAAATTGAAATTGCCATTATCTTTTTGAAGAGCTATGCTTTAGAGACTACCGCTTTTACACTTAAAAGAGTACCATCATATATGATCCACTGAATTGACAACCATATGAGATATGTGACGGGAAGTTACCCAACGGTTTTTTCTTCATTTTTGGTATGCAAATGATTTTCCAACCGAAATGGATAAATATCTTTGTAGGTTATCCCAAGGAAGCATTGGGAATTCTTTCCACTTTAAGCCAAAGACGAAGTGTTGTTGTCGCTGAGAATGGCTTATTTCCGAGAAGGATGTTCTCGTGAAAGTTTTGAGTGGGAGGACAATAGAATTCAATAACTAAGATGAGCAGAGTGGCGCAACATCAGAATTTGTTCTGGAAGCAGCCATGTCGCCCATGACACCCACAACTACAAGTTGTTGAAGCTCTGGAGATTGAATTATATATTGAACCTCACTAGTCGGGTACGCTTTCGTAATCGAATAATAAGGATTTGAGAACGAAATATTATTGTAGGACAATAGTAAACCGATTGTATACAAGGAAGCGATGATGGGCCCCTTAACTCCGTTAAAAATGGTTGAACGCCATAAAATCCAACATAGTATTCATAGACAAAATCAAGCTTGTTACTTGGTAAAATAAAAATGAGTCTATAAACAGAAGTGGATGTCACATCCATAAAAGGTTTGAGTTGTCAAAAATTGTTTACGACAAAGTTCAAGAAGTTGACTACGTTAGATTTGGATCTTCCGTAGCGAAACCTTAAATCTGAATGGGATTATTCTAGCAATCGCTGCATATGAGTTATGCCGGGCAACAAAGTTGTGTTCCTTAGTTGGAATACTAACCAAGGACGTATAGCTGATACATCTGAGGGAGTTGTTGATCCCGAGAGAGCTAGAAAGGGGAATGCAAACTTCCATGATAGAAGTATGCATCACGGAGATGATATCTTCACTGAATGAAATAGTCAAATGAATTTCTGATTTCATTATGAACAATGAAGATGCTTGCTTTCGCAAGAAGTTAAGTGGGAGCGCTAAGACATATTCATGATACTTTACGTAGATGACATATCGTTGACTGAAAGATCATGTATATTTACTTGACATAATTAAAAGTTTCACTGAAAGTAGTTTTCACTGAAAGGACTTAGACCAAAAATCATGTTAGGCATCTAAGATTCATGGAGATGAATTGATACTCTTAAAAGGTTGGGTCAAAGTACATAAAAGAGATACCGAAATAGTTCGATATGGAAACATCAAGAAGTGTTCTTGTTACATGGCGTGTTAACAAGACTTGAGTGTATTCGACACTTGATGAGTTTAGAAGTATGAGTTTTTTTATATATATCAATCATAAACGCCATGGTATGTACACAACCAGATATCATATGCTGTAATATAGTTACATATATATACCAGAGTGATTCATGTGATGATCACTAGATAACAGTAAGATATTCTTGGGTGCTTTGGAAGAACGAAGAATATATTTTGGATACGAAAGTGACAAACATATCGTTGTAATATGTTACACTGAGGGGTTGTATCACATATCCAAATAAAATTAATTTTGATCTCAATAAGGCTATATGTGTCTTAAGTGAAAGTGGCACAATAGGATGGAAGGAAGTTCCATGTTGGTTTTGGATGAGTTCCAAAGTTCAACAATATGACGGATTCTACAAATGAGGATAAGTGTATTGTCGTTGTGACAAACGGAATACTACAATCTAAGGCTAAATATATCATTGCTATGACTAGCAAACGATAGCTAAGTATATTGTTGTTTTGACAACAAATTTTGAGTCAATAAGTTCTTGCGAACTTGGTGTAGTTCCATGTGTGTCAGATCTATGTAGCTATATTGTTTTGACAGTATTAGCAACGTGATTCATACGGATGAACTAAAGGTTCCACCATGTGACCAAAGCTATACTAAGTCATGCCTAATCTCATTCAGAATGAGTCGTGCGTAGAGACGCAAAAGATATGCAATATACATTCGGACCTGAAACGTTCAAGGTCCGTTGACTAAAACCTCTTCCATGAGCTAAACATGATCATCACCAGAAGGCCATTGGTGTTGGATCTTTACAAGTGTTAACTAGATTATTGACTCTAGTGCAAGTGGGAGACTGAAAGGAATATGCCCGAGAGGCAATAATAAAGTGGTTATTATATTATTCCATGTTTATGATAAATGTTTATTTCTCATGCTAGAATTGTATTAACTGGAAACGTTAATACATGTGTGACTAATGAACAAATAAGATTTCCTAGTAACGCCTCTCGTTTAACCAGCTCGTTGATTAACTCATGATTAAGGTTTTCTGATCATGAACATTGGATGTTGTTAATAGCGGGATCACGTCATTAGGAGAATGATGTGATGAACACACACCCAAATTAAGTATAGCAATGCGATCAAGTCATTAAGTTTACATTGTTGTACTAAGCATACGAAGTAATCCTAATCCTTAGACCATGAGATCATGTCAATCACTAACACCGGAAGAATGCTTTGATAACATCAAACGTCACACCGTAACAGGGTGACTATAAAGGTGGCGTTGGGTATTCCGAAAGTATTAGTTGAGGCTCATGGATCAAGAAGTGGGATTTGTCCATCCAGATGACGGAGAGATATACTCTGGGCGCTCTCGGTGATATCACATCGACACCGCTTGCAAGCACGTGACTAGGTCACAAGGATGTCATATCACATAACGAGTAAAGAGTACTTGTCGGGAACGAGATCAAACTAGGTATAGATGATACCAATGATCGGATCTCGGACAAGTAAAATATCGCGAGACAAAAGGAATTGGTTATGACGTTTTTGGTTCACACGAT
The DNA here is from genome assembly GCA_026929855.1 of Poa annua. Taxonomy (NCBI): domain Eukaryota; kingdom Viridiplantae; phylum Streptophyta; class Magnoliopsida; order Poales; family Poaceae; genus Poa; species Poa annua. The sequence continues at coordinate 18,168,234 of CM049427.1, forward strand.
CACAAGATTCATCGTCGAATATGTAGGAGTCATTACGGATCTCCAGATCCCGCTGTTGACTATTGATCGGAGAGGTGTCTCGATCATGTCTACATTATTCACGAACCGTAGGGTGACACACTTAAGGTTTGTCGACGCTTTTGGGTAGACACGAAATTTCGGAGAAAAGTTTGGATAGCACCGAAATTGTTTCGGGTAATATTGAAATAGTTCAAGGAGTTAATTGTCAATGGTTGCCAATGGTTGTTAATAGAATTAACAAATGAACCAAGGGGGTAAGTGTTAATGTTTGTTAATAGAATTAACAAATATTAAAAAGAAATGAAATTGTTTTATTTAATAAAGAAAACCCCTTGGAATTTTGACTGGGAATTGATGAGAGAATGAGTGGGTTGAGTGGAGACTCCACTCACATGATGAGGGGAGAGGTGGGGGCACTCCAAATTCGTGGCTCCCTTCCCCTCCTATATAAAGAGGGGTGTAAGCTCCCTCTCCCTACACACTTGCCTCTCTCTCCCTCCTCCCGCTGCTCCACCTTCCAGCCATCCACCTTCCAAAGCCATGGCCGATTAGTTTCTCCACCACAGCACGCCGTCGTGCTGCTGGAGTTTCCGGTGGTTCAACTACTTCCGCTGCCCCGCTGGATCGAGGGAACAGAGGTCGTCATCAAGCCGTACGTGTGACCGAGTACGGAGGCGCTGCCCGTTGCAGCGCACATCTTCACGATCTTGAGATCGGCGAGTGAACGACTACATCATCCACGAGAATTATTCTCGAAACGCTTACGGTCTTCGAGGGTTATTTCTCTTGGAATTTGTTCCACTCGTTACGAGCATCTCCTATACTAGATCTTGGCTTGTTGGTTTGTTCACACCGTAGGAAAAATTTTGTTTTCTATGCTACGAACCCATCAGTCTGTATTGCACTGCAAAAGTTACAGTACAACTGAGCTTGCCGAGGGCTCTCTTGAGGCAACTCGTGCTTGGAGAGGACACAATGGACGTCTTCCTCCTCAAGCCGAATGCTATCCTACAAGTTGGGCTAGGGTTTACAAGTGTTTAGCAAGTAATTAGCTGACCTTTTATAGGCGCCACGGGCGTCTTCCTTATGCAGGGCGTCCATATTGGGCTCCCACACGGCAGTGGCGCGGAGGAGTTGGAGTCCACCGTTCCCGAATCCTCCATGGACGCGGTCCATCACCAAAGTTGGGTGCGGTGGCCGACAGGCTGTAGACCGCGCAGAACGGCTCGCAGGGGCGGCAGTGATCGTGGTGGAGCTCACGATTACGATCTTCTTGGAGCGTTGCGCCGTCCAGCCACTTTATCAACAGAGAGGAAAGTCCCAGCTGTCCTGGCGCAGGCGGCGTAACTTTATTGACTCATTTATCACCAGAATGGCAATTGGAGTGCTCGCGTCACTCTGCGGCCGTTGCAGAGGCCATGTGCGCCCTGTAGCACTTCCTTGGCCGCGAAGCTTCTCCACAAGACCGAAGTGGCCTGCGGAGGAATCCATGTTGACTTCTCTCCAGGCGGGTGGAGCCTCGGGAGAGTCTCTTGAAGCGCAGGTCCTCTTCAGGCCTTCGCTTCCTCTTCAGGCCCTCAAGAGGAGTTGCCTCTCGAGGGTCTCTCCAAGCGGTGGATTGGTCCTTAGTCGTTTTGTCTGATCTGCCCGCGTGCGAGGCCTGGGGAGAGTGGGCTCTGCACACCCCAGTCCTTACTGGGCCGATAGAATAAATACTTCTATGCTATCTTTATTCAAAATTATCCTTGATTTGTGTCAATTTTCACTATCTCATGAGGAAATAATAGTTGGGTTTGTTATCTTCCATACTAATTAAGTAACCCATGACTTGCATGCTACATCTGCTCGTCATTAATTCTGCAAAGGGGTGGTAAGAGCACTATAATATCAAAGGTTGAGTTTTTCAAAATATAGGCACTCCTCCATGGTTGAGATTGATTGGTGGGTACCCGAGGATTCGGCTAGCCATGGTTATGTTAGAAAGGTGGGGAGGAGTGTCAAGGCTGTGAAAGTAAAGAAAGAAAAAAATATGAATATCATAAAGGCTTGTTTTTAAAAAATAATCGGAACCACCCCTAACTTGCTTAGTATGGAATATGACAAGAACTCTATTACCATTCGTTGACAACGACAAACACCGCTCAAAACTTACTTTTATGTTTTGTATGTGATTTCGAAAACCTATAAAACCAAAAGCTCTAGCACATGCTTGTATCTCTGCTTCCCTCTGCGAAGGGCCTATCTTTTACTTTATGTTGAGTCAGTGAACCTGTCTCCTTCTATCTTAAGCAAGCATTTGAGTTGATTGTGATTCAACCATTTATACATTAGTATTGTTGATCATGTATTTTTTTCTTTCTTGCTTAGCACATTGTTGGCATCTAATGAATTTGATTTTTAGAGTTATCGACTAATAAAGAGGGCTGTTTTATAAAGTAAGCTCAATATGTTCATTGTTCTCTGACCAAGGACTAAGTTTGCCAACACCAACTAAGGTTTTCTCTATGTACCTTATTGTGATTTGTTTCTACTTGTTGCAAGTTGATTTATATGAACGGAGTTGATATCTAAGATGACTTGTGCGTTTATACATGTGATGCTTCTTGTCAGTATATTTAATACCTACACTTCACTCCATAAACCTGTGGTCATGTTTACCGAGTTCAGCTTTCGCTTGGGGACAAGCGAGGTCTAAGCTTGGGGGAGTTGATACGCCCATTTTGCATCACTATTTTATATCACAATTTACTGATATTCATTGATATATTTCGTATTTGGAGATGATACTTATGTTATTTCATCTATTTCGCATGATTGATGATCATTGGAGGATGGAACTCCGGAGTCTGAATTCTGCTGAAAAAGCGTCATCGAGATGCAATATTTGCGAAGCTTAGAAGATCAAACGAAACACTTGGGAATTATTTTTTCACCAGATCACGAAGGAGGCCAAAAGGGGAGTCTGAGGTGGGGCCTAGGGGCCCACACCATGCCTAGGCGCGGTTCTTGTGGCTGTCGCGTGAGCACTAGGTGGGGCCGCCCTGGCCCACCTCTGGTTGTGCCCTCGCCCCGAAAACCTAAGACACGGACGGTGTCCAGAATTGCTCTTCGCCGCAAACACGAGACGGAGACGACAGAGAGAGAAAAGCTCTCCGGCAGGTTGCGTAGCCACCGGGGAAATCCCCTCCCGGAGGTGGGGGGAATCGTCGCCATCGTCACCGTCATCGAGTTGCACTCCATCACCATTGCCAACACCACCATCTCCACCGCCGACGCCGTCATCTCCATCGGTCCACTCCGTTCCCGCTGTAACATCTAGGGCTAAACCTTGTGTATTTGATAGGGGAAACTCTCCCGGTGTTGATTACTCTTGTTATTGATGCTATTGAGTGAAACTTTTGAATTAGAGTTTATGTTCAGATTGTTACCCATCATTATATTATCTCTGATCATGTACCATATGATGTGTTGTGAGTAGTTCGTTAAGTTCTTGAGGACATGGGAAAAGTCTAGATGTTAGTAGTGAACTATGTTGAGTAATATTAATGTTTTGATATTTAAGTTGTGGTGTCATTCTTCTAGTGGTGTCATGTGAACGTCAACTACATGACACTTCACCTTTATGGGCCTAGGGGAATGCATCGTGTACTCGGTTATTAATTGTGGGGTTGCCGGAGTGACAGAAACCTAAACCCCGTTGATATTCCGATGCACGAGGGATAGCAGGATCTCCGAGTTTAAAGCTATGGTTAGATTTATTTTAATTACTTTCTTATATTTGCGGATGCTTGCAATGGGTATAATCATAAGTATGTAGTAGTCCTATGAAGGGCGGTGCATTAGCATAGGTTCACCCACACGACACTTATGCAAACACTAAAAATTAATCATCAATATGAAGCGAAAGCACTAGAAAGAATTCCCGTGTATTCTCAAAAACGTTTGGTCATCATAAGTAAAAAAACCTTCTTGTCCTTTGCTCTCAAAAGGATTGGGCCACTCGCTACAATTATAATTAGCGTGCTCTATTTACTCGCACTTTATTTATCTGTCATATCAAAGTGTACAGAAAACTTGTCTGCTAGTGTTTACAGTGAAATCCTCAACAAAACCACTTGTCAGCACCTTCTGTTGCTCGTTTGGTTCGACACTCTTATTTATCGAAAGTACTGTGATACACCCCCTATATTTGTGGGTCATCAATATTGCAGCAAAAAAATCTATTTTCCACCAAAAATCACGAAAATGCTTCTATGAAGCAAAACTGGTTGTTTCTAATCAGAGTTTTGTACTATTGTATCAAAAGTCTAATTTCCTCTCAAAACTCACAAATATTTCTACGGTGCAAAAAAGTTTATTTGCAGCAAATGTTTTGTGCTGATCGAAGCAAAAATGATTATATGGAGAAAAACATATGTGTTGTTTGTAGCAAGAAAAAATTGTAGCAATTTTTTTTGTAGCACTATTTTTTCTATTGTAGTTAATAGTTCTACGGAGGAAAAAAAAATCATAACAATTTTATTTTGCTATTGTAGCATCCCACGTAGCAAAAAATTGTACTATCACAACATCTCACGTCGGAAAAATATGCTGATGTAGCAATATTAACTTCGGATCACGTACCAAAAATTATGCTATTTTTTCTATTCAAGCATTATCAGTGGAAAAATTATGCTATTGTAGCAAAAAATATTGAAGCAAAATTCTGGGAAAATGCTTCTATGGAGCAAAAACGTGTTTGTGATAAGAACTTTGTACTATTCTAGCAAAATTTCCAATTCTTTCCAAATCTCACAAAATGCAAAATTTCCAATTCTTTCCAAATCTCACAAAATGCTTGTACGAAGCAAAAAGTTTTATTCGTAGGAAATTTTGTTATGTAGCAAAAGTCCGAACAAAACATGATTCTACAGAGCAAAAAGTTTCACTTGTAGCATTTTTTTTTACTATTGAAGTTAAAATTTTCACTTGTAGAAGAAAAAAATCTGAGCACAAAATGTTTCTACGTAGCAAAAAGTTTAATTCGTATCAATTTGTTTTGGTACTGTAGCAAGTTCAATAAGACCTCGTCGTCGCGGCAACACCATGGTAGCAAACGAGTAGCATCACCATCCATGTCTGGTAGCACCATTGGGAACCTCTTGCAGCATATCGACTCCAGCGAGTAGCAACTTCACCGACAATTGGCAGCACCGATGACCGGAGACCTTGTAGTAAAACTTTATACTATTGTAGCAAAGCCATGAAACTATTATAGAAAAGAATGTAATACGGCAGCAACGCCAGCGACGACACCTCGACCTCCGGGCTTGGCACGCGACACGAGGACATGGCGTTGGTGGTCTTCCCTTTCGTCGGAGGAGATCAGCCAGGGCGCGAACGTCATGGGCACTTCTTCGGGTAGATCGACGACATGTGGGGCGGGTCGGCCGGTGAGAACCGGGCTCCGTTTTTGGAGCCGACGATGGTGGCGTCCTCGGGCGTCATCACCTTGTTGAAGGCATCGTTGCTCCGCTCTCATCCGTTTTGTTCCGGGGGAAACCCTAGATCTGGTTGTCCAGATCGACGATGGCGTCACCTATGGTGTCGTTTACCCTCTTGAGGGCATCGTTTTGGAACATGAACTACCTGGAAGGGGTCAGCTGGTGGAGCGGTTGTCATCAACCACGTCGATGTCGGTGCGTCTCGGCGGCGTGGCGCTGCGGGGTCTCGATTTCGGGTCGATGGACTGACGCTTGGTGGCGCTGTCTGGCATCGTGGAGATGCCGACGGCAGGCCGGATTTGTAAGGTCATGGTGTTGATCCTTTCTGATGATGGGTTTGTGGAAGACGGCGGCAGCGACTAAAACGTACATGTCGGTGTACGTTGAGTGTTTAGCTGAACTGGTACTTCAGTTTTAGATGATGTGCGTTGGTGTTAGTCACCCCCATCGTAGTGGTAGTGACCCTTGTTGTCGAGAGGTTGATTTCAGTTTGTTTCATCATTGTACTTTATAAATCTGGTTGGAATTAATAAGTGCGTATTGCTGTGTGCATCACTCGATGCAGAGGCCGGGGAATCGCACCCTCCTTTTCTAAAAAAAAAATCATAGCAACAAAAATCATTAAATTGCATCATCACATAAAAAAAAAATCTCTTGGATGCAAAAACGCCTGAACAGCCGTAGCAATCTTTTTTTCCGATGCAAATCCACACAATGTACAATGCAAAAAAAAATGTCTAATTGTAGCATCTGCCTTGACTGGGAGAGCAAAAGCCGAGGAGCATGTTCGCGCCGCTGCACCGGTGAGCAGCACAGCTACCGCTGGCTCGTAGCACCCACCATAGCCGGTTGGAGCACCGACGCTGTCGGCAGCACCCCGAGGCTGCTCCGCCGAAGGAGCTCTGCTACAAAATTCAGCAAAATCAACTTGGTTGTACTGAGATTTGCTCCTCCGGAAGCATGCCGCATGCACGCTTAGACCTAGCAAACGAGCGCCGCGGCCGCGAGGGTGGTGGTCGCGCCAGAGACCCTCCAGGCGGCGCGTCCGAGCGGCTCCCCCGTGGCGCTGTGCCCGTGCGATCCCGACGTGGGCCGTCAGCCGCGCCAGCCCCCGCCCCATAGATGATCGGACGGGCTCCCCTGCCGCCGCTCCCCTCGCCACCGAAGTTCCCTCCACCCCCACCTCTGTGGCCTCCGCCGCCGCCTCCGTGGCCTCCACCGCCGCCGCCACGGCTGTAAGCGCCGTGGAAGTTGGCTGCTGCTTTTGGCATGCAGACGGGTCGACGCGTACAGCTAGAACAGGCAGGGCTGCGGGCTGCTTATCTAGGGAGAGCCATGGAGGGATTAAGGAGAGGGGAGAGAAGGTGGCCGCCGCCGGACTGGAAGATGGAGGGGCGAGCGCCGCCGGGGATGCGGGGGAGGAGCGGTGCAGGAAGGGGCCGCGAGCAGTGGCGGGCACAGCATCTCTTTTCAATGGGTATTCAAAATAAAAAAATTACCAAGAAAAGTAGCAAAAACAATGAGGCAACGAAGTGTTTGAACCTAAGACCTAGTAATGCACATTCGGATACACTAACCAGCTACGCAACAACATACTTCCGTACACAAATGGATTGTTTTCTATACGGTGTAAATCTAATTTGATAGCCACATCATTTGACTCAAAATGTTTGTCAAATTTTTTGGGTATTCACCTGCATACCCATGAATACACGTGTGCCCGCCCCTGGCCGCGAGGGCCAACCGCTCACGGTTCCGGGTGAAGAACCGAAGAGGACCAGTGAGGGAAGAACCAAAAGGAGCACAACATGTTGCTCTGGCTGGACGTAACACACCGAGTTTTCTGGCTCGGCCCGAGCTTTTGCGGCTCGGTCTGAGCAAGGCTCGGCCCGTTAGAAATTTGCTCGAGCCGACCTCCATTATGTGGCCCGCGAAAACCTCAGGCCGAGACAGGCTCGGCTCGGTCCGGCTCGGTTGGCCCGTTTGACTGTTCACGAGTTGGGCATGTTTCTTTGTTTGTGACTGAAAACGACTGAAAATAAAAGAACTATGAGACACCAGGTCGTTCGTTCTCATCTTCTTCCCCGCATTAGGTCAGCCACGCGCCAGTCTCATCCAACCCGCTACGGCCGCCGGAGAAGGCGTTGAGCTGGAGGTGGAGGACCGTGAGGCGCTTGAGGGTGAGCAACTCGCGTAGGAATGCGCTAGAGAGGCTGTTGACATGGAAGCTGAACACCTGGAACACGGTGGCGCAGGACGGGGCCCGAGATGCCGAGTCCCGGAGGCGCAACTTGCAGCTTGACATGAAAGGGAGAAAATATCCCCGACAGATCACTTGCACGGGAGACGGGAGGGAGAAAAGAATTCAACCGTTTTTTCACTCGCCGTGGCAGTGGTGGGTAATATCTTAAAACTATAGGGGTAGAATTAGAAAATAAAATGACGACCGCAAGAAAGATTTCTCCCTTTATTATTAGATATAGATACACACTTGAGGCCAATATCGTTGTGACCGGCTGGCAGCTATGCCAGCTCCCAAGTTTTGTTCTCCCAGACGCACAACATCTCTTCCTCCATGGCGTTGCGCCACGGGTCCTGCTGCATTGCCTCGTCTACCGAGGCCGGTTCCTCTTCTACGTCCATGCACAGCTCGCCTACCTACAGGTCAGGCTGGACGCGGGCCAACTCGGGCTGGCTCAGTCCGAGCCACCAAGAAGCTCGGGAAAAAATGGCGAGCCGCGAGCCGGCTCGCTCCCTCCGGCGAGCCATGAAAATGAACTCGGCCTGAGCTCCCCGCAAGCTCGGTGCAGCTCACGAGCCACGGCGTGGTGTCTCACTGGCAGGTGGGGCCGGTCTTCTCCGGAACCGGGCGATCATGGACGGCGGCACAGTGGTGCTTCCTGGCGGCGGCGGAGCACGAATTTGGGCAGTAGACGAACTCGAGCAGGGCATGGATGAACTCGAGCAGGGAGAGGACGATTCGAGCGGGGCGAGGACGATTCGAGCAGGGCGAGCACGAATTCGATCAAGGATCTTCTCGGGGGCGCTTGAGACAGGAGGAGGAGCACTGCCACACCTAGCTCGGGGAGGAGGAGTCGGACGGAGGAGAGAGTCGAGGAGGCGCGGAATCACGACGCCGACGGGAAGCTCGGGCCACTTGCGTTTGCAACAACAGCGGCGCACTGGATACGGGGAGAAGACGAAGACCACGAACAGAGAAGAAGACAGTGTGCTTTATTTTCAGCCCAATTTTACCTCCTCGCGACGGGCCGACGAGCCGGACCGAGCCGGCTCGGCCCGAGGTCTTCGCGGGCCAGCAAATGGAGCTCGGCTCGGGCAAAAAAACTCATGGGCCGAGCTGTGCTCGGGCTGAGCTCGGAAAACTCGGGCCGAGCCCAAAAGCTCGGGACTTTTCGTCCAACCAAAAGTCCTGAGCTTTTGGGCTCAGCCCGAGCTTTCTCGGCTCGCCCCGAGTTGGGCTCGGCCCGAGAAGGAAATTAATCGGAAAACTCGGGCCGAGCCCAAAAGCTCGGGACTTTTCGTGCAGCCAGACCTAAGGATGGACAGCCCAGACCGAGCTTCTGGGCTCGGCCCAAGCTTTCTCGCCTCGCTCCGAGTTGGGCTCGGCCCGAGAAAAAAATTAACCGAGCCGAGCTCATTTTACTGGACCGCTGCAAGCTCAGGCCGAGCCAGGTTCGGCTCGGTCCAGCTCGTTAGCCCGTAAGTTGTCTTTTTTTCTTACTGAGTTGAGGGAGAATAATGGGCCTGGGTGCCTGGCTGCTGGCCTGTTTACCGTTCTGGAAAAGGTCAATCGCTCACCATCTTCTTGCTCGAAACAGATTACTCCCGTACGCATCCAGTTTAGGTCATGCGCCGCCGCAGTCGCAGCAAATCGCGCTCGTCGCCTCAGCGCAGCTTCGCCTCCCACCTAGCACTATCAACTGGCCCTCGCGCCGCCAGCCCGCCACCCATCGGTAAAATCCTCCTTAATCCCATCTCGAGCAGCCTCCGGCGTCGTGGTTCACCGGCAGAACCCGTCGACCGCCGCCGCCTCCAAGCAGACGCTGTTTGCGCTCCCCTCCTCCAACCTGCTGTCACCGCCGTCGCCTGCTCCGCTCCATCGGCGTGCTTTCTTCCTACGCCATCAGCATAGGGCCCACCTGTCGGTGACCTATTGATATTTGGCTCGCCGAGCTGCACCAAGCTGGGCGATAGCTCGGGTCGAGCTCCATTTTGCAGCTCGCCGGCGGAACGAGCCGGCTCGAGGCTCGCCAACTTTGGCCCGAGCTTTTTGGTGGCTCGCTCCGAGCCCGACCGAGCTGGCTCGCGTCTGTTGAAACATATACTCATGTATTCTCTGTAAGGGCTCTTGTGCCGCACTACTCCCTAATCTATCGCCTGTTCCTAGTTTGTAGGATCTCTGGCACTAAGTGCGGCACCCCCAACCTCCTATATGTACTGGCTTTCACTGGAAATACAATCATCTATTCTATTCCTATCATTCTGCTTGGTATCAGAGCACCTCCGGCCTTCATGCCGAACTCCTCCTCCTCTTCCCCACCTCCGGCCAACACACCGGTCACCAGCGACAAGTTCACCCCGGCCGTTGACCCTCGCACGGCTGATATACACACGCCGCTACAGCAGCGACCGGCCATGCCCCGTGCTCCTCCCTCCCCAGCCGTGTCCGCCGAGCTGAATCTCGGGAACTTCACCCCAACTCTGCCACCTCTGATCATGTCAACCCAAATCCCGAGTTCCCAATCCCACCCAATTCTCGGTACTCACATCTCCACCTATATCAAGTACCAAGTCTCCTCTAGGGGGGGTGGGGGGATTTCTCCAAGTGGCGTCACACCTTTCTTATGCTCCTCACCATGACCGCCACCCTTGACCACATCCAACGTGAGCCTCCTCCTGCTCCGGACGCCAACTGGCTCGCCATTGATATCCATATATGCCTCTGGTTTGTGGCCTCTCTGTCCGATGATCTCTATCGCCTAGTTCAGAGCCCGTCTGCTTTCAGCACCTGGAATCGCCTTAACCAGTTCTTCCTCAATAACCAATCCTCACGGTACTTGTTTCTTAGCAAGTCTTTGCGATCCACCCCGCGCGGCGACATGACGATCACGGACTACGCCAGCAGACTCCGCGGCATCGCGGATGATCTCGCGGCCATCAGGCGGCCCCTCGACGATCGCGACCTCACGCTCCAGTTTCTGGATGGTCTCGGCGGCGCGTACAAGATGCAGGCCGAGATCTTGAAGGCGGCCAACCCTTTGCCCTCCTTCGCCGATGCGTGCTCCCGCCTACAACTCGCCGAAGTCGAGGACTCTTCTGCACAACTCCATGCCGGCGCTCAGGCTATGTACGCCCATGGCAGAAAACGCGGACACACAGGCGGCGGCGGAGGCAGCGGCGGCGGCCACCCGCGCTATCCAGGCGTCAGCCCCAATTACAAAGGCAAGAACCCTATCCCTGGTTTTCAACACGGGGGTGGTGGGCATAACAACGCCGAGCGTGGCTCTGGTCGTGGTTCCAACAGCTGCGCTGGTTCTCACAATGCATCAGGGGGCGGCAACTCATCTGGTGGGCGTGGTACCTCCAGTGGGACGTCCCAGCAGCCGTGGCTCGGGTATTTCGCGCCCGTCGGCGCACCGTTCCCCGCTCGTGTACCGTGGATCCCTCTGAACGCCTCCAGTGTCCTTGGACCGTGCCCTGGCCATCACTAGAGTGCCTACCCCGTGCTGATCGCTGGGCCTCCTCCGCCATCGCCCTACTCCACGCATCCCCAACAGGCGCCACCGTCGTACGAGCTCGCCAACGTGTTCAACGCCGCCAACAGCGCCAACACCCCGTACATCTATCCCAAGTGGTTCATGGACTCCGGAGCCTCCGCCCACATCACTGGTAAGACGGGTAACCTCTCCACCTTTCATTCTCCATTAGCGCATAATTCTCGTTCTATCATTGTTGGTGATGGGTCTAGGCTTCCGATTCTTGCTGTAGGATCTGTTCAAATTTCATCTCTACCCTTTAATCTACAAAATGTCCTTGTCTCTCCCAAAATTGTGAAAAATCTCGTATCTGTTAGACAATTTACTCGTGACAACTTTGTATCTATTGAATTTGATCATTTTGGTTTTTCCGTGAAGGACCTAGCTACCAAGACCCTCCTCCACTGCTCCAATAGTGTCGGCGATCTTTATCTGTTCTTTGGTTTCAAGACCTCCACTACGGCTACCTTCACCACCACCACCTCCAGCGAGCTATGGCACCAGCGTCTTGGTCACCCAAGCCCCTCCTCTATGCCACACTTAGACCTTGATTTCCTTCAACCATGTAATAATGATGCTCCCAGTCGCTCACCTCTTTGTAATGCTTGTCAACTCGGACGCCACACCCGTTTACCTTTCCCAACATCTACTACCTCCACCTCCGCTGCATTTCAACTTGTACATTGCGACTTATGGACATCCACTATAGTTAGTTTTTCCGGTTATAAATATTATTTGGTTATTCTTGATGATTTCTCACATTACTCATGGACGTTCCCCTTGAAAAACAAATCCGACACATGTGCCACGATTCAACGTTTTTTTGCCTTTATCACAACACAATTTCATCTCACCATCCAATGCTTGCAATGCGACAACGGCGGCGAATTTATATCACACGACCTACGCTCCTTCTTTGCAACTTTAGGTGTCCCATTTCGTCTCTCCTACCCTCACACCTCTCCTCAGAACGGTAAAGCTGAACGACTTACTCGCACCACAAACGACATCATTAGAACCCTACTCCTTCAAGCCAAAATGCCACCACCGTTTTGGGTCGAGGCCCTCCACACCGCCACTCACTTACTAAACCTAAGTCCATCTCGAGCCATCCAAGCACAAACGCCTCACTTTCGCATTTATGGTGTATCTCCATCCTATGATCACTTACGAGTCTTCGGATGCTTGTGCTACCCCCAACACTCATGCCACAACCCCTCACAAATTAGCCCCACGCTCCTCCCGTTGTGTTCTCTTGGGATACCCTCGCGAGCACAAAGGCTACCGTTGCCTGGATCTAGAAACTCGTCGTGTTCTTGTGTCTCGGCATGTGATTTTCGATGAGTCAACTTTTCTTTATTTTACCCCAGGCCACAGCACCCCCAGCACAAACGATCCTAGCTGCCCCAGTCCACCTGACCCGATCAACCCCGGGATCTGCGACCCACCACATGCGCCCAACGACCCACCTGCGCCCCCGGCCCACACCAACCAAATCGCGCCACGTCCACCCACGCCGCATCTTCTGCGCCTACCAGCCCCACCCATCCAACCAGCGCAGACCACGTCCTCCGCACCCACGCCCAGCACCCCAGCCTCCAGATACCCGACTGCATCCGCCTCGTCGGCTCCGCCCACGCCAGAAACCGCGTCCCCTGCCTCCGATCGTGACCGCCCAGCCACTCCAGAACTGTCACCTAGCCAGCCTCTCCCGCCCAAAGCAATATCCATACATCCACCCCAAAACCCCCACACAATGGTAACTAGAGGCAAGTCTGGTTTTTCCATGCCCAAGCAACCTTTTTCTCTTGCCGCCACCACATCTCCCATCTCACCAATTCCCTCCAACTATCGCTCGGCGCTTAAGGATCCCAATTGGAACAATGCTATGAACGATGAATATAATGCACTAATTCAGAATGACATGTGGTCTTTGGTTTCTCGTCCTGCGGGTGTCAATGTGGTCACGGGAAAATGGATTTATCGCCACAAATTCAACTCCGATGGTACTCTCTCTCGGTACAAGGCGCGTTGGGTTGTTCGTGGATTCACACAAAAACATGGAGTGGACTATGAAGAGACTTTCAGTCCCGTTGTGAAGCCTGCCACAATTTGAGTTGTCCTAAGCATTGCCACCGCCCACTCGTGGCCCATTCATCAAATGGACGTCAAGAATGCTTTTATCCATGGCACCCTACAAGAAACAGTGTATTGTGAGCAACCTTCCGGATTTCTTGACCCCTCCAAAACAAATCATGTTTGTAAGTTGAACAAATCTCTTTATGGTCTCAAGCAAGCACCTCGCACATGGTTTCATCGATTCACCACGTTTCTTCTTACACTTGGTTTTTCGGCCTCCAAGAGTGACTCCTCTTTGTTCATCTTACATCGTGGATCTTCCATTGCCTATCTCCTTTTATATGTTGATGACATTATACTCACCGCCAATACCACCACTCTCCTCAACACTATTGCCTCACTTTGTGGAGAGTTTTCTTTGAGCGACTTGGGTGACATCCATCACTTCCTCGGCATTAACGTTCATCGCACTAGTGGTGGTTTATTTCTGTCTCAACAACAATATGCATTGGAGATCCTAGACTGAGCTGACATGTTAGATTGCAATCCCATTGCTAAACCGGTGGACACCAAAAACAAACTCTCAGCCACTGATGGTCCTCTCTACTCCGATCCCACTAATATCGGAGCCTCGCTGGTGCCCTACAATACCTCACACTCACTCGACCTGACATATCATATGTTGTCCAGCAAGTTTGCCTCTTCATGCATGCCCCTCGGGCCAGTCACTATGATTTTCTCAAGAGGATACTACGATATATCAAGGGGACATCTCGTCTTGGGCTGAAGTTTCACACATCATCCACCACCGAGCTCATATCCTATTCGGATGTTGATTGGGTTGGTTGCCCGGATACTCGCAAATCTACCTCAGGCTTTTGTGTGTTTTTAGGGGACAACTTGGTGTCTTGGTCTTCTCGACGACAGCCCACTGTCTCTCGTTCGAGTGCGGAAGCGGAATACAGAGCTGTGGCAAATTGTGTTGCTGAATCATGTTGGCTTCGGCAACTTCTTCACGAGCTTCATCATCCACCGACTCAAGCCACTTTGGTCTACTGTGACAGTGTAAGTGTCATGTACATGTCTTCAAACCCGGTTCAGCATCAACGCACAAAACATGTTGAGATTGATTTCCATTTTGTTCGTGACCGGGTTGCTCTCGGCGAAGCACGTGTTCTCCATGTTTCAACAAGTTCCAAGTTTGCCGACATTTTCACAAAGGAGTTGCCTACAAGCTTGTTTTCAAGAATTTCTATCCAGTCTAAACATCGCCGCAAGCGTTGTTCCGACTGCAGGGGCTGTTGAAACATATACTCATGTATTCTCTGTAACGGCTCTTGTGCCGCACTACTCCCTAGTCTATCGCCTGTTCCTAGTTAACTTTGTAAGATCTCTGACACTACGTGCGGCACCCCCTGTAACCTCCTATATGTATTGGCTTTCACTGGAAATACAATCATCTATTCTATTCCTATCATTCTGCTGTCCAGCCAGAGCCATACCTGTAGGCTACATCTCGTCGCCGGTGTACTTGGGGTTTGGCATGGAGATGTCGCTCTATGCGCGGGTGCGCCGTGCGCATCTTGTGCGTCGGGAGCAGGAGTGGTGCAGGAGCACAACACGTGAGGGCTCAGCAGCAAGGAGTTAATTGCACCAATGATCTCTCAACTCGTCATGTATGTACACTTAAGTCACTCAACTGGATAACTGGATTTGTTGGTCTCTCAACTCGTCATGTGTGTGCAAACTGGTCTAGGACCCCACTTGGCAGTCCGTTTTCCGTTGTGGGGAAGCACGC
The DNA here is from genome assembly GCA_026929855.1 of Poa annua. Lineage (NCBI taxonomy): Eukaryota > Viridiplantae > Streptophyta > Magnoliopsida > Poales > Poaceae > Poa > Poa annua. The sequence continues at coordinate 18,183,392 of CM049427.1, forward strand.
GCGACGCACAAGTTCACTTATCGTACCGCTATTTTTGTGAAAACGACCCTATTGTATTATTTGCTGGATTATAATTTTCGTTTTTATTCTTTTTGGATCGATAGAATCTTTCCATTTCATAAGTCAACCCCGGCGGCTTACGATTCGTTGAACCACAAATCCATGGCCGCTAGAGGCTTACGATTCTGAGCTGCTGACCGGCTACACCGGATTGGAGTCTTGAACTGAGATCGATGCAGAGGCAGGGGCAAGGCGGCGGCGGGCCACCCGCGCATCGATTTCACCGGAGGGGGGCATCGGCCAGCACCTGCAGAGCCTCCTCCAGACCAAGGTGGGCGCCGATGTGAGCTTCGAGGTCGGAAGACATGGAAGCAAGAGTGTTCAGAGCTTTGCTCTGCTTCATCTACACAGACTCGTTGCCTAAGATGGAGATCATGGACGCGGAAGAAGTAGATGATGTCACATGGGTGCACGGCCTGCTTGTGGCGGCGGAAAAATACGATCTCAAGCAGCTCATGTTCTTGTGTGAGAAGCAGCTCTCGGAGCAAATCACCCCGAGCACCGTGACGTCGACTATGGCGCCAGCGGAGCGGCACCATCCTCGTGGGCTGAAGAAGTCATGCTTCCAGTTTCTCCGGGTTCAATCTCCCTCAAGTTTGAAGACAATAATGGCATCTGATGGCTCGAATTGGAGCTCTACCGAGGTCGTCGAGGCGTGGAGGCGCAGGGAGTCGACGAAGGCATGGCGCGGAGCAGCCGGAAACGGCGAGCCGGGCGCGGGGAGGCGCAGGAGACGGACGTCGAGCCGGCGCGAGTTCACGGTAGAGCGCGCTGTGGTCGCGGATGGATGTGCGGCCGCAGCCGGGAGCAATGGACGCGGCCGCCGCGAGCTGGCGCAGGGGGCTGGTTGTTGCTGTGTTGGAGGGCGCGGGAGCCGGCACGGGCGGCCGGGCGCAGTCGCGCGCGGGGAGCCGGAGCTGGAGCAGCCGGAGATAGGCGCCGCCGGTGCCGAGCCCCTGGAGGTTCTCCCACGGCGACGACGGGGACGCCGCCGTCGACGTGCTGGCGCTGGTCGTCGAGGGCGACGGCAGCAAGGAGCACGGCACGCCGTCATCGGAATACTTGGCCGCCGCCACCGCTGGGTCCGGCGGAGGAACTGCAGTCAGGAATGGGGATGAAAGAGTTGACCGGATTTACATTTAGTTTTTTATATTATATTATAAAGTTCAGCATTATTTCCAATTTAGTCCTACATATAATAGAGCAGGGTCGTTTTCGCAAATAAACGGTACGGTAAGTGGACATGTGCGTCGCACGTGCCTCCCCGCAACGGAAAACGGACTGCCAAGTGGGGTCCCGGACCAGTTTGCATACACATTACAAATTGAAAGACCAACAAATCCAGTTATCCAGTTGAATGACTTAATTGAACATACATGACGGGTGCAATTAACTCTACTCCAGCATCAAGGGAAACTGACGGACTGAGTGGGCTCCCCCGTATGTGTGCAGCTTCCTGGTGAGGTGGGCGGTGGAGTGGCAGACCGTGTGCTTGGGGAGAGTGGCGGCTCCGGCATGCACTGAGCGTGTTCTAGACCGCACCCTCTCGACGATTTCAGTTCAGTTTCGTCAGAGTTCACGACTCCGAACTGTTCCAGTAGATGAACTGCATCAGTCCCGGCGTTTCAATCTCATCTTCGTTCCTCCTCGAAGATCACATCTCGTGTGATGTGCACCCGCTTGGCGCCTCCTTCCTCGTATCCGACAAACACGCCTGCGCGCGAGCTCTGTCAGACAGCTTCATGTGTGCCATGTACCATACACCCCAAGGTGCGGAGGTAAATCCACCTTGGGTTTCTTGCCACGCAGAGCCTCGTACGGTGTCACGCCCTTGAGGCTTCTCGTCGGCGATCTGTTGAGAATATGCACTGCTGTCTTGACGGCCTTAGCGGCTTAGCCCAGAATGCGGGCGGCAGTGCGGCATGCCCGTGCTCTTCAGTCTTCATCATGCTGCGTGTCATCACCAGTTCACCACCACGGTTCGGTTGCGCCTCTCAACGACGATGTTCTGTTCATGAGAATACGGCGATGTGGTGTCCTTCTGATCCCAACCTGCTCTAAGAGTTCAGCAAGCTTGTTTGAGTTGCATTCGCCGCCGCGGTCTGTCCGGAACGCCCGCAGCTTCACTTTCCGATCTGATTCAGCGAGAGCCTTGATCTTCTTGAAGTAACGGAAGGCCCATGTGTCGACTAAATTCATCAACGATCAGCAAGAAGAACTTGTTACCTACCGCTCGGTGTGGCCGGCGTGATTGGACAGCAGAATTCGCCATGGAGGACGAGGTCGATGACGCGCTCCGCCCTGTGCTCCCACGCCTGCCCCGCATCACCTCCGGCGGCACCCTCTTGAGGATGAACGCCAGGGCACTCCTGTCGTCCTGTGGGGTGTCGACGCCGTCTTGCATGCGGGACCTCCCAGAGGTGGCCGTCTTTCCTAGGCTACGGAAACTGAAACTGAACCTAGCTACTGTCAAGGTGTGTAGAGACACACACACTACTTGACAAATTTATTTGGAAGTCTGAACATGTGGCTAATTTTTTTTAAATAATATTTATTTTATTAGAATTTCGGAAAATATTGTGCAGAAATAGAAATTTTCAAAAATAATATAGCCTCGGCCCGGAGGAGGCCGAATCGGCTACGTCGGCCCAGAGGAGACCGAGCAGTCCTCATCGGCCCAGAGGAAGCCGACCAGGGCGCATGCAGGTCACGGGCCACGGCCGATTGGCTGATCGGCCGCGAGTGGCTGGGATTCGGCCACGTCTGGGCCGAAGCACTGGTCGGCCTCCTCTGGGCCGACTAGGAGGCTTCAAGACCCAGCGCGCGCGGCGCGGCCTTCCTCTTCCTCGCGACGGCTCTCTCCTCTCTCTCATGTTCTTCGTTACCCGAAAAAACAGCACTGTTTTCCCCGCGATTTGTTCCATCTAGCCACAAAAAATTAATTTTAGGGTGTTCCTAATGTTGTGGGGTGGCTCATCTACGATGTTGTGGAGGCGATTTGGTGGCGTTTGGAGTTGCGGTTTTGGAGGTGTTCGTGCTCGTGGTGGTGCTTCGTTGGTGCTCCGGTGGAGGCTCGAGGTGCTGCGGTGGTGCGCTGCTCTGGCTGGACCGATGGAGACCGGAGACGTACACGTTTCACTTTCGCTGGGGCGAGATGGCTCCTACTCTACAGGATGTCTCCTACCTATTGGGCCTTCCTATAGCTGGTGAGGCCATAGGTCCGTTGCAGGCCCCTGATATGTGGTCTGAGGATATGGCAGACCGGTTCCAACATATAAATCCCAACGCAACTGTGTTTACCCATGAGGATCACGGACCCAATCTTGATTGGTTGCTTAAGTTCCAGGTTAGTACTACGTCATTGTCTTGTTTCATCCATCGCTTCAGCTAACCTAACTTGTACAATTATTGTTTTCTGTGCAGATACAGAATTTTGGCATGATCCAGATGTCCGAGGCCCAGATTACTCGGAGCCTCGAGGCGTACCTTATGTGGCTGCTAGGAAAAGTGATGTTCACGGAGAACCATGTCACCACTATCAGTGCGCGATACATCCCCATCGCATTGGAGATTGCAAGTGCGACACAACCGTACCACATCACTTGTCGTAGCTGGGGTTCTGCAGTCTTAGCGGCCATGTACCGAGGTATGTGCAACGCGTTGTAGCGTACCTGCACTTTAAATAAGGCAGATACCTGTGTATAGTGTAAATCACTGGATCAATTCATTTGCACACACAGTTTACGATGTAATATCACAACAAAGCGTCAATTTTATTACATCGATGATCCAGATTTACAAAATATTGGATACAAGTTGCATAGCCTAAAGCTAGCATTTAAAAAGTACACAGCGGAAATACAATAGCAGGGAGTCTCTATCACTTTCATGCTGCCACAGGCGAAAACATGTTGGTTGTAGACTCGAAACCTATCAACGAAACCTTACTCGTCATCTGAACAATCTGCAATAAGAAAAATATTGCAACAACGTGGGTCAGATTCCATAAAAATGGAGTCTGGCAAGTGACACTATGGTGGACACTTAATGGAATAACTCTAAAGCCTATATGCATATTTGGCTGGTGGAGTTCAAGGCTATTTTGCATAAAGCCAATTTTTCCTATCTTTTGGGAAACACCTTCTTCAAATCAAGACAAGTATGGTATGAAAACCATAAATCTCATCTTCCCTTGTTTACCCATCAAGTTTTATTTCTGAAGTTGGAATGGTGGAATCCTCCGTTGACGTCCGTGATCAGCTGCTCAAATTGTTCGTACCGGGGACACGGCTAAGTACTTAGTTTTACACTCTGCAGAGGTTGTGCACTTTCACCTTTAGACTCAATTTGTCCGAAAAATCCTATACACGCGGAGTGTATTAAGGAAAGGAGAGAATTGAGATAAGAACTTTCAGAAGAAGAATGCAACCATACTAGCAAGACACGTTCCACCTATCATCTCTACATCTGCTTGTCAAGCTGACAGGTTGCACCCCCACAACTTAATTATTCTAGACAGAGCCCATTGTCAAAAGGCTGCACGGGAAGCAATCGTCACTCGGAGTTCTTCAGATTCCTCTGTTCCCTGGGTGGCCATCCACAAGTGCACTCCCAGGTGAAAACCACCATGCTCATGGCCCCAAGTATAGTAGAAACTATCTTAGGCGAAGACCACCAGGACTAACAGGACTGCGACACAATGGTTGCAAAGAGTGTAACCTTACGTGGCCGAGTGGGTTCATGCGCTGACTCGTCTCTGGGTCGAGGCGCAACCCTTCGATCAGGCGCAGTACGACGAGTATCTACAGTGGTACGTCAGGTCCACACGGGTTTCTCTCGTTCATCACGCCCAGCCGGATGTGATGCCGGCCCCTGCTACGTGGAATATGTACCCCAGCCAGTCTATGTCCGGCTCACGGCAACACGCGGTACAAATAATTAACTTCTCTACAATCATTTACTTTTTTTACATATTGTCCTTCATTTCCTAAATGTCTATATCACTTTCAGGCTGAGTTGATGTGGGATCTTGGGAATGATATAGACCAGTTAGACCGTTCACTTTCGACCGGGCCTTTGCTTACATGCGAAGAGCATCAGTCTTGGTTGCAGTCTGCTGCCCAGAGAGTGCGACGGATCTACGAGGCTATCACGTGTGTCCGCTCGTCTGACGTTCTCCCACATGCTGCACGACGGCCACCGCATCCGTCCACGCATCTGCCTCAACGGCGGGCACGGCATAACGTGCAGCCACCTCTAGAAGCACACCGACAGCACCCGCGTCCACGTGTCGCACCACCTCCACATGACCAGCCTGGAGGTTCGGTGTGACAGCAGCAGAGTTACCACCAGGGGGGCTATCAGCAGAGCCCCGCTGGGGGCTATTGAAAAGGGCATGTGCCCTCATGTATGGTTTTGGTAATTAATGACAATCCCTAAGGACTAATGTATGTTTTGAGCATATTGCTAGTATGGCTTGAAGTTGTCAAGGCATCACCTATATGAAGAAAGATGGTATCTTCCATGAGCTTGCAACAAGAAGATCAATTCATATAGCTCATGGAGGATGACGTCATGCCATGATCGTCATCAAGGTTGACTAGTGCAAGACCAAGGGAAGCTGTCAGAGACATGAAGACGAAGCTAAGCGAGACTCTCCCATGATGGAGTATGGGGGAGTATATGGAGGAGTCGACCAAGGGAAGCTGTCGGAGACATGAAGACGAAGCTAAGCGAGACTCTCCCATGTTGGGGTATGGGGGAGTATATGGAGGAGTCTTCATCAAGCATGTGCTAGCAAGCGCAATCAAGAAAGGTGGTCCACTTGAAGAGATCAAGATCGTCATCATCTAGCTCAAGTGGATTGCTCAAGGCAAAGGTATGATCTTGATAGGGCTATAGGATAGATAGGCGTACTATCAAGAGGGGCTCTCGAGTGAGTAACTTGATCGCATCTTTGTGGAGAGCTCAAACCTTTGCATGCTTGGCATATCATCTTTCTTGGTTTTTATTTGTCTTTTCTCCTTGTTGGTTTTTGGTTCTTGTCGTGATCTTCATAACAAGACCAAGTTCTTCGAAAACGGTTTTAGTTTGGAAAACTCGTTGCGTTTTCGGTGTGGAAATATTACCGGTTCAACCTGAAGGAGATATGCCCTAGAGGCAAATAAATAAGTAGTATTTATTGCAGTATCTCATAAGTTTATAATAGGTTTATGTATTATGCTATAACTGTATTAATCGGAATTATTAATACACGTGTGATACATAGACAACCAGGTCCCTAGCAAGCCTCTATATGAGCTAGTCCATTGGGCAACAGTTGATCGAGATTCCCGATCAAGGACAATGACGTCGGTTGACAATGGGGTCATCTTGTTAATAGAATAAGGTGGTGGACATACGCAAAGTATTGCAATAAGATCGTATTACGATGTTTGTCATTTGCAATAGATGATAGTGTGATAGCTTATTCCTTAGACCGTGAGACCGTACTTATTGTTGCTTCGTAGGAGTGCTTTGAGAGCATCAAACGTTGTGTCTTATATAGCATGACAATAACGGTGTCCATCTTGGGTATTCCGAAAGAGCATCGAGACGTAAGGATCAAGAGCGGGATTTGTTCATTCTTGTAATGGAAAGATACTCTGGGCCCACACGGTGATATTGCATCTATATAGTTGCGCAGCTTATGACTAGGTCATGGAGATGTAATATCGCAGACGAGTTAATAACCTTCGTCGGTAACGAGATACAGCAAAGGCATCGGTGTGTCTACGATCATATCTCGGACAAGGTAGTATCGCAGAGACAAAGGGAATGAATATCATATTTATGGTTCAACGACGATATTCGTGGAATGCACAGGGGTCGTCATATATTTCCAGGTATCCCTGACGATCATTGGTGAGCGGAATGTCTCGACCATGTCTGGAGTGTTCCCGAACCGTAGCGTAACAAACTTAAGGTCTTAGCGACGCTAGGAGATAGGTTCTGGAATTTTATAGGTTTTTATTGGAGAGAAAGAAATGATCCGGAAAGAGTTCCGGTGGTCCGGAAGGAGTTCCGGGGAGCTATGGAAGGGTTCCGAGAATGTCCGAAAGTTGTTCGGGTGGTTCCGAAATAGTTTCGGAGTCATGGGATATTGAATTATATATAAATATATTAATTATGAATTAATGGGATTTTTATATTAATTTAATATTAATTAAATAAAGGAAAAAGGGGGGCTCCCACCTAAATGGGCCCTAAGAGGGCCCAAGAGGGGGAAACCGCACCACACAAGGAAGGGAAGGCTTGGGCCTCCTAGTCCAACTCGGACTAGGAGTGGGAGAGCCCATGGAGGGTTCGGCCGAACCCCCCCTCCCCTCTCCTCCTTTTAGTCCCACATGGGGGAGCCAAGGGGGTTGGCACACCCCTTCCCCCTTTATATAGCAAGGCATATTAATTGATTTAATTCATAGGAAATTCAGTTAATTCCCAATTTCTCTCTCGATCCCGTGGTTCCCAAGTTGGAGCCGCACCGAGCTGAGGAAGGGGGTCTCTCTCCACCTAAGCCATACCGCAGAGCGCCGTTGCTCTGCGGGATTCCAGATAAGATCTACTCCTGCGATTTCAGCTGGATCTGAATGACCGGGAGTTGTCGCTAGGCTCTGTATGTTTGCGAGTGCTCGGAGGCTACTCTATTGAGGAGCTTGGGCGACGTCGTATCGCCCCCTACAGCCGCCGCGCCACCCCCCTCTGCTGCCGGCGCGCCAGCCCCGGTGCTGGCGCTCTGCCTTCTTCCGCCCGACGCCCGTCGACGCAGATCATCGTCGACACCCCGGCGTCATCGACTCCGACATCGCGGCAAGTTCTCCGCGACCTCGAGGTCGGCTACGTACGACTTCATCGTCAACGCTTGTGCGGGAGCGTAATCCCCGCTATCGGTCTACATGGAGGTAATGTAACCCGTTCCGCCACCGTTATCGCATGTACTAGATAGATAGATCCTGGCTAGTTAGGGTTTCGCTCGCTAGAAAATTATTGTTTTCTGCACCGTAACCCCTTCAGTGGTATCAGAGCCGATCTATGCGTAGTACTGCTGGTACGGTTAGAACTCATGTTGAATGAGAGTGTCTTTCTTATATTTGCTACCCTCTAGCGTGCACTTGCGATGCCTTCGGTATTGAGTTGATGAAGCGGCCCGGACCGACTTTACGCGTACGCTTACGCGAGACTGGTTCCACTACTGACATACGGCTTGCACCGTATCTGTGGCTGGCGGGTGTCTGTTTCTCTCTCTCTAGTCGGCAAAGCATTTTCAATGGAGGGCCCGAAAGGGATGCTTAAACATGCAATTATACGATCGACGTTGTGGTACAAAGTTCGTAGGTAGGGAAGCGATTCTCTTACGAATAAGCCTATATGCCACGTAAAACTTGCAAAACTAAATAAAGCTAGAGGCGTCTAACTTTGTTTTGCAGAGGCGTTATTTCATGTGACATGGTTACGGTAAGTTTTGATATTACTCGTACTGTCGGAGGCAATGGAGGGCTCTGTAGACTCGGAGTCATGCCGGGGCGCCGGGGGCCAGGCACATGGCGCCATGAAGGTCCAGGCACATCGACCATGTCACATCGCACTTCATTGCATCATTATTGTGTGCTGTTGTGTGTGCATCCTATTGATTGCTTATATGCTAGATATACAACGGTAGCATCATAAATAGGATGATCCCTAACAAATACCAAAATTGTGTTCTCCCTCGTTGCGCACCACCAAGAAAGTTCTACGTTATGAGGCAGGCCGTGATGATCGGGTGTCACACATCTCGTCGTTCGCATACAGTGGGTGTAAGCCATGTTGCACGCGCAGGTCTTCAAGGTTTGATTGGCGAGCCTAGCATACTCAGAGGTATGGCCTCGGAACACGGGAAGATCGAAAGATCGAGCACGAGTCATAGAGTTGTTATGATCGACATTTTATGTCCACCTTTGAAGCTGTGCTGCCGGCCGTGATGATCGGGGGTAGTATGGTGGATGAGGGTCGTGTCATCGCCATTATTATTTTAGGGATAATAATCTTGGTGTGGTGTGTTTTTGATAATGAGATTATAGGACTAAAACTCACCTACATATTATAAACTTAACCTTACCTCTTTTACGATCGCATCTGTAGACTACGCAACTATACTTCGGTTACTTCCTCAAGAGTCCGGATGCTACATTAGAAGCCGACGGATCCAACTTCATCAGATGGTACAGGGGTTTTAGAAACATTCTCGAACACAACAACATTCTATATGTTCTCGATGAACCGGTAGGAGAAGGACCAGGAGATTCTGCTAGCGAGGAGGAGGAAGATGATTTCCGTAAGCGTCGAGACATATTCATTGAAGTGGAGATCACCATGACCGTATGCCTGGCACCCGAGTTGAAAGAGATGTTTCGACGCAAGGAGCCAAGCGTCATGATGGATGCGATAAAGACGCACTTCGGGGATGAATTAAAGCGTGAGCAATTCAGGCAGCTTAGAATGTTCCAGACCATTCACATGGAGGAGCATACCTGTCTGAAGACACATTTGAAGAGATTGTATGACATCTACTTCCAGCTGACGATGGTAATCGATTACTGGATGGCGGATTCTTGCGCCATTCGGACTGTCCTGATATCTCTACCTCCTAGCTATGAGAAGCATGTACGTAAGTACATTTTGAAAGCCGACGATATGAACTTCTACGTATTCATACGTGAGTTCCAGTCTCTGAAGGTTGATTCCATCGAAGGAGAGATCTTCGATGCTACAGGTATATATTTGATATATGCAGAATTATGAATTCGCCCATGGTATATGATGAAATGTTTGATGATTGCTCTGTTTGTAAAACAGGTCCTGATTATCACGTATATGCGGTGCAGTTTGATATGACCTGGCGCTGAAGCTGGTAGTCAAGGAGTTGATGGCCTTTTGGTGTTCACGTCCTCAAGTTATCATAGTTATCATTAATAGTTTTTGATACGATCTTTTTGTAATAGTGAGCGAGTGTGTGTGTCTTGATTGTTGCAAGACAAAGTTATTCATGTAATAAGACAAGTTCAGTTGTGTTATGTTATGGAACAAGTCAGTTGTTTTATCTTATGAATAAAGTTTCCACATCTCAGTTACATTGATTGTATGATAAGTATTCATAATTGTAGATATGATAAAATATCTTGTCCCATGAACAAAGGTTCTATTGCTAGAATAAACATGGTCGAGTTTAGTCATAAAAGCAATGAAAGAAGTAATGGATGTCTTTGGTCCATTTAAGTATTTCGAGTGCTGAATTGATTAAGCTTGAAATCAAGTATTGAAGTTGCAATACTAAGGGAAATTAATTGAGTGTCATTTTTAATGATTAATTAATGATGTTTATGGCTTGATCCGAATTCCTCCATGACTTTGGCAAATAAGAGTATTTGCCCGATGAATCGTGGAGTCTGAGATTAATTTGATAATAGATCAAATGGGGTTTTTCAGAAGAAAGATTTGTGAACATTGTATTCACAGAATTCGATCAAGGACAGTATTTTGGATTATGTTTTCAACACAAGAGACTTGTGGAAATTTGCTTCACTGAATTATAATGTCATATATAGTGATATGTGGGGAATTATAATCATGCTCTATTTTAAATAAAGTGTGGCCTGTCAGAATCAGTCTTAGAATCTCCTAATACGTTCTAAAACATTATAGTCGATGTCCACTTTAGGAAATAGATATTTTTCTCAACGAGAATTCGTAGGATCGACAGTAGTGTCGACATGTATATGATTATGCGATAATTCGGAATATACATGAGTGGTTCTTTGTAGATTGCTCGCATTAAATGAGAGTGTGTTCCAAAACCAAATAGAAACAAAGTTCAGTTTGTTGTCTATGTAGTTCCGAGAAAAGATGACTTTTCGAATTATGGTTTATGGATTGAAATTAGAAGTTTGGAATAAAGTGTCAGACTTATGTTGGAAGATGTTCCAAAGAGTATATGTCTGCTAATGAAATTTGGTGATTAAGAGTGAGGGAGACTAGAAAATTGTTTTCTGCTTGCAATCCTCTTCATAAAGATCATAATATTTTCATGAAAGAAACTTCTAAATAAAGTGTTTAATATTGCTGTCAGGTCACAGCACTGTATTAAGTGTTTCAGATCTTGTTGACAGATCAAGGTGCACTTTATGAATACAAAGAAAGTTGAGAAAATATCGGAATACGAACAAAGGCTTTTTTGAGCCTGGAAATCCAAAGTTGCATTTGAAAGGATTAAGAGAGTAATTGTTGCTGCAATTCATATTAGAGGAATAAGATTGTTTAATCGTCATATAAGATGTTATATGAGAAATGTGACTATAAGAAAGACGCGGTAGCATGTCTTGTCGAGAAATGTGTCTTGGACAAGATCAAATCTGTTGACTACATTTATGTAGACATGCTTGAAGTCTGAGGGATTTGTATTAATGTAATACTGTAGTTTGTATTAAATTCGAATTGATAGTAGATCAATGATTTTGGTTTAACCAAGATGTCGATTTAAGTGGGAGTCATAGTTAGTTCACTCAGGAGAAGTATGTGAAGAACATATTTTTGAGTGGGAGCTTAGGAACTCAAATATGTGGATAACATATTTTTGAGTGGGAGCTCGTGTTGTCAAATATGTGGAGACATAATTTGAGTGGGAGTCAAATTCGTTTTGTGTAGTTAACACATTGTGAAACTGTACCAATAGAATAGGATGAAGTTGTGAAACTATTTGAAAGTCAGTGTCTATTTTGAAATAGAACGGGAATTTTAAAATAGTTAGTCGAGTTGTTTTGGATAATATCTGAGGAGTCAGAATAGAATAAAAGGATGGTCCTTTGGAATCCAATTGGTCATTAAGAGTAATGATGCGTGAAGGTAATGGTTGTATGACATGTGGGTCTATTATGTAATATTAGACATCATACAGAAACCATATTATCTGCTCGATGAAATATAACCGATGTTCTTGGAATAAGAGCAGTTATGAAAGTAAATTTGGAATTTACTGGAAGTAGATGTGCGTTAGTTAAGGGATTGACATTTGAATGTCAAGTTTTCTACATTGGTGCGATAGTATGTAGACATCACGAGTTTGTAATTGTTACAAGGGGTTCGGCATGACTGAGTGTGTTTTTCCAGGGCAGTTATCTGGTTAGTATAATCAGAGTAAGCGCTGGGAAGCGGTAGTCTCACTTAGTTGCGGTGTTTGCATATGTGTTGTTAAACAACATGGTGATATCAAGCAAGTTAATATCCGTGAATCGCAAAAGCATGTACAATCACGGATTGTGCAGTAACACTTTTCCACGAGCAAGCATTATCAAATGATTCTTATTTGATAAGGGATTCTGATAAAGTAAAATGCAGCTGGTTTATTTGTACTCTAGTGCAAGTGGGAGACTGAAGGAGATATGCCCTAGAGGCAAATAAATAAGTAGTATTTATTGCAGTATCTCATAAGTTTATAATAGGTTTATGTATTATGCTATAACTGTATTAATCGGAATTATTAATACACGTGTGATACATAGACAACCAGGTCCCTAGCAAGCCTCTATATGAGCTAGTCCATTGGGCAACAGTTGATCGAGATTCCCGATCAAGGACAATGACGTCGGTTGACAATGGGGTCATCTTGTTAATAGAATAAGGTGGTGGACATACGCAAAGTATTGCAATAAGATCGTATTACGATGTTTGTCATTTGCAATAGATGATAGTGTGATAGCTTATTCCTTAGACCGTGAGACCGTACTTATTGTTGCTTCGTAGGAGTGCTTTGAGAGCATCAAACGTTGTGTCTTATATAGCATGACAATAACGGTGTCCATCTTGGGTATTCCGAAAGAGCATCGAGACGTAAGGATCAAGAGCGGGATTTGTTCATTCTTGTAATGGAAAGATACTCTGGGCCCACTCGGTGATATTGCATCTATATAGTTGCGCAGCTTATGACTAGGTCATGGAGATGTAATATCGCAGACGAGTTAATAACCTTCGTCGGTAACGAGATACAGCAAAGGCATCGGTGTGTCTACGATCATATCTCGGACAAGGTAGTATCGCAGAGACAAAGGGAATGAATATCATATTTATGGTTCAACGACGATATTCGTGGAATGCACAGGGGTCGTCATATATTTCCAGGTATCCCTGACGATCATTGGTGAGCGGAGTGTCTCGACCATGTCTGGAGTGTTCCCGAACCGTAGCGTAACAAACTTAAGGTCTTAGCGACGCTAGGAGATAGGTTCTGGAATTTTATAGGTTTTTATTGGAGAGAAAGAAATGATCCGGAAAGAGTTCCGGTGGTCCGGAAGGAGTTCCGGGGAGCTATGGAAGGGTTCCGAGAATGTCCGAAAGTTGTTCGGGTGGTTCCGAAATAGTTTCGGAGTCATGGGATATTGAATTATATATAAATATATTAATTATGAATTAATGGGATTTTTATATTAATTTAATATTAATTAAATAAAGGAAAAAGGGGGGCTCCCACCTAAATGGGCCCTAAGAGGGCCCAAGAGGGGGAAACCGCACCACACAAGGAAGGGAAGGCTTGGGCCTCCTAGTCCAACTCGGACTAGGAGTGGGAGAGCCCATGGGGGGTTCGGCCGAACCCCCCCTCCCCTCTCCTCCTTTTAGTCCCACATGGGGGAGCCAAGGGGGTTGGCACACCCCTTCCCCCTTTATATAGCAAGGCATATTAATTGATTTAATTCATAGGAAATTCAGTTAATTCCCAATTTCTCTCTCGATCCCGTGGTTCCCAAGTTGGAGCCGCGCCGAGCTGAGGAAGGGGGTCTCTCTCCACCTAAGCCATACCGCAGAGCGCCGTTGCTCTGCGGGATTCCAGATAAGATCTACTCCTGCGATTTCAGCTGGATCTGAATGACCGGGAGTTGTCGCTAGGCTCCGTATGTTTGCGAGTGCTCGGAGGCTACTCTATTGAGGAGCTTGGGCGACGTCGTCTCGCCCCCTACAGCCGCCGCGCCACCCCCCTCTGCTGCCGGCGCGCCAGCCCTGGTGCTGGCGCTCTGCCTTCTTCCGCCCGACGCCCGTCGACGCAGATCATCGTCGACACTCCGGCGTCATCGACTCCGACATCGCGGCAAGTTCTCCGCGACCTCGAGGTCGGCTACGTACGACTTCATCGTCAACGCTTGTGCGGGAGCGTAATCCCCGCTATCGGTCTACATGGAGGTAATGTAACCCGTTCCGCCACCGTTATCGCATGTACTAGATAGATAGATCCTGGCTAGTTAGGGTTTCGCTCGCTAGAAAATTATTGTTTTTTGCACCGTAACCCCTTCACAACCTTGAGGAAAGTTCCACACCTTCACATGTGTGGGGACTTTTCTCTATTTATGGTTTGCAAGTACTCCTTGTCAGTGCCTTTCCAACGGAGTTGGTCTCAAATCATTCGGAGTTTATTTGCAAAAGATATTTCAGTTCTGCTGTTTCTGCAGTTTTTCTAAGGGTCGGAAATGTCCGGACCTTGCTCGGAGATTTCCGGCGCTCAGAGATTTCCGAGCCCCAGTCTGGAGATCTCCGAGCGACGGAAGATTTTTGCTAAGTCCAGAACTCAATTGCGTACTGACTCAGTTCAGTTTTCCATCGGATTTTCTACCGGAGATTTCCGGGGTCCGGAAATCTCCGGCCCTGGTTCGGATATTTCCGGTCACAAGTTGCAGTTTTTCGCCAAGTCTCATTTGCTTTCAGCACTGATCTTTTCTCAGCTCGGGTCGGAATTCCTACCGGAGATTTCCGGGGTCCGGAAATTTCCGGACCTCAGTTCGGAAATTTCCGGTCTGGAGATTCCCAACGGCTAGAAATCTGGGAGGGGCTATAAATACCCCTCCCCTTCTTCTTCCTTGAGCTGACGACTTTCCCCTCTCTCTCTTGCCATTGTTGACCTTGGAAAAGCTTGCCCCCTCTCAAATCCTCCCATGATTCTTGCATATCTTTGAGGGATAAGAGAGAGGAGATCTAGATCTACAATTCTACCAATCCATCTCTCCTCTAAGTGAGGGGAACATAGTGGATCTAGATCTTTGAGTTCCTTTGTGGTTCTCCCCCTTTGTTCTTGCTCTCTCTTATCCCCCCATAAGCATTAGTTGCTTGTGGTGGGATTTGGGAGTGTAGAATTTGTCTCCTTTGTGGTTTCTTGGTTCTTCCTCTCTTATTCCCCCATAAGCATTTGTTGCTTTGTTGGAATTTGAGAGTGAAGGACTTGAGCACTTTGTGTGTTTCTTGCCATTGCATCTTGCATCGGTTTGAGCCCTCCACGAGGATTCGTGGTGGTGAAATTCGTGAGCTTGTTACTCTTGGGTCTTGGACCCTAGATGCCTTAGTGGCCGCCTTTGTGGCATAGGACCTTTTGTGGTCAAGGCCTTTGTGGCTAGTTGGGACCTTTGTGGTCAAGACCTCTTGTGGTCATTTGGGATCCCCCAATTCGGTTGTGGGTGTGTGCCCCAAGGTTGTTGTACGGGATTGTTCTCCGCCCCAAAGGAGTTCATAGTGGAAGGTGGACTCGGACCTTTGTGGTTGAGTTCATCGGAGAAGAAGGTGAGGCCTTTGTGGCGTTGAGCAAACCTGTTGTGGTTGCTCACACCTCTCCAACGAGACGTACACCTTTTGTGGTGGAACTCGGGAATACATCATCGTCTCCGCGTGCCTCGGTTATCCCTATACCCGAGCTCTTTACTTATGCACTTTACTTTGTGATAGCCATCGTGCTTGAAGTTCTTTACCTTGCTATCCCATTGTTGTTTGTGTTGCATAGCATAAGTTGTTGGTGCACATAGCGAACCTAGTATATTTAGGTTGTGTCATTGATAAGTTAAACACTAAGTTTTATTCCGCATTTATCAAGCCTAAATTGTAAAAAGTGTTCCTCGCCTATTCACCCCCCCCCCCCCCCCCCCCCTCTAGGCGACATCTTTCCTTTCAGCTACCAGCAGGGGGCCTACCAGCAGAGCCCCGCCGGGGGCTACCAGCAGCGACCCTCTTCGGAGTACGAGCAGAGCCCCACCACCGGCTTCCAGCCTTGTCCACCACCAGGTATGTCGATTCGTACTACTACATTCTCATGTCTTCAAACTATTTACAAAATAACATGTTACATAAAATTTCTCGATTCTAGCACAATTCGACTTCGAATTGGGGCCTATTATCTCCGAGCATTACTCGGGTGCGTCGGGTTGGGCGAGTCAGCATGACGTGTTTCCCGATGCGGATGCGGACACCCAGTGGCTCAACATGTACAACAACACTCCTCCTCCACCCCCCACACAGGATACGCAACAGGCAGATGACGGGTCTTTGCTTCCTCCACGAGTCACCCGCCCACCCCATCGGTTAGGATGGAGCACTCCTCAGCCACATCCGCCACGTCGTGGCAGAGGCGATGACTGAGACTCTACTTATGTATCAGAGACGTATGTTCGCTATTTTTCATGTACCGTAAGACCTATGTATGAGACATATGTATGCTACTTCTTTACTTATGTGTCTGACGTATTCATATGTATGAGATACACTACGTAATACGAACACCAGACCGTCAAATAAATGCGGAAGTAAGATACAATTCTAAAAATACAACTGCAATACAACACGAAAAAAGAGGCGTGAAACGGTGGCGGGAGAAAAAACAGACGCGGAACGGTGGCGGGAGAAAGGCGGGAAACGGTCACGCGAAAAAAAAAAGGAGCGAAACGGTGGCGGGAGAAAAAAGAGGCGCGAAACGGCGGTGGAAAAACAGCCGATGCAAACGTCGGCTTTCCCTGGGCCGACAGGGCCTGCTCGGCCTCCTCTCGGCCGACCAGATCCATGCAGACCGTGGCAGGCGCATGTACGCGCGGATGCGGCCGACGGCCCCAGTCGGCTTCCTGTGGGCCGACGAGGCCTGCTCGGCCTCCTCTGGGCCGAGGCAGCCGATTCGGCCTCCTCCGGGCCGAGGCTATATTATTTTTGAAAATTTCTATTTCTGCACAATATTTTCCGAATTTCTAATAAAAAATATATTATTTAAAAAAAAAATAGCGAACATGTGGGGCGTCCGGTATTTTTCCGTTCGTTTGTGGGGACAGGGGATGTCAGGACGACCAGAGACCAGGAGAAGTCGTGCAGACACGGGATACACTTTTTATTTGCGACTCAATCATCTTCATTTTACTCAAATAGCGAAATTAAGCAGTCCGTCGGGAAATTTTGGACAAGATTGACCCAAATGCACCTACGTCTATCTTCACTCACATGCCTAGCATTACACTAGACGGACACGCGAGCTTCGCCTCGCCGCCTACATGGCGTTTGGTTCATGCATTTGGGGGTAGTAAACATTTTAGCTGTTTTTGAATTGTTTTACATGTTCCTTGTTGCTGAATATAGTTATTTGTAATGGATATGCTGATTGGATCATATCGATTTTGTGGGTGAAGGCCAGAGATTTGATTATCTAAAAATTTGTCGGTGAATAACATAACCGTTATACAAAGAAAACATTTGGTGGTCATAAGACAAAAAGAGAAGTTTGTGGGTAATGCAAATACTATAGTAAGGATGCAGAACATGTACACAACAAGAGGAAAGTAGAGTTTATTTACAGACTTAGTAACAACAATAACATTAGTATGGTTCTAGCCAGTTTGACATCACCTTTTGGACATATGTAACTATGGTGCACACTATCTTCAGACATGAGGTAAACACATGACCACAGTTCAGAACACCAAATCGATACTGTTAAATGAACTAAGGATTATCGTGAACATATATGCCCTACACATATACGCAAATATGTCACAGATAAAAGTTCTGAAAGGGCATGCTAAAGGTCTTTTAGCTTACAGCTGGTAGCTAAAAAATATCATACATTGTACTCTTAGTGGGATGTGTTGCAAAAAATTGATCGCACTTGACCCTAGCTATTTACTTTGATAGCACACCTTCTTTTTCTGTTTCCTATTGTGCTTATGGCCTAGTCTCCTGGATGTCTAATCTTCTAAACCTGCAATTTTATATCAAAAAATAGCACATGATCAGCAGCAACAATCATGGAACTTAGATTCAGTGGTCAGACAACGTAAATTCAGAGATATTTCAAATCCGACCATGATTTATACTGCACTTTCTGGAGAAGCAGCTTCTCGCACTTCCCTATGATGCAGCAAATATGTGATAGCCAGGTTGAAATCTTCTCTCAGTTGCGACAACTAATTAGTTCAGTTGCCAATTTAGGCACAAGAGCAAACATATGGCATCCAGTGGATATTGTTTTCAACTCCAAGACACGAGTCCATCCAAAATCACGGGTATACTTCACTGTTAGTTTACAGAAAAGCAAACATACACTTGTGTAATATCAGCTGGTTTAGTATGTCGTATGATAAAGCAAGTCCATTGGCATCTGATAGAAATTTAAGAGTTTGGCATTTTGACAACCGTGCATGGGGTGGTGATTGATGAGCCAAGTCTAGTGTATCATTTATGCAAACCTGTGTGCCTTTGCACTAATTACAAAGATAAAGACGTCTTTACACTATATACTAATATAGAGCTAGCTAGATTAAAAATAATATAACAAACAACACATCGAGTTTAATTCTACAATCCGGTGCATTGCCGAGTTAAGGTAAAGAACTTATGGTGCCAAAGTAGGCAACTTATGATGACCATATGATAGGCCTGTTGGGTCGTGCAACCACACAACTAATGCTTCCAGTTGACTGGTTAATCTTCAACTTAATGGATAAGTGTCAATGATTCAAAGATTAGAGAAATGCTCCACTGAGTCAAATTAATACACTACCCACAACGTTGCTGCTAATATGGCGTTTATTGGCACGATGTATCAGGCACATCAAGCATGCCGTAGGTCCTAACAATGATAACTCAAAAACGTTTGCCTTAGTTTGATCCATATTTCCTTCGGCCTTACCTAGTTCAGAAAAAAAATCATGAGGCATAAGAATATCAGTAACATAATAGTGAAATCTAATGAGGTACTTGTTGAAGCCAGTTCCAATAGTCTAGCAGAGAGTTTGGTGGGAAGGTTATTAGCAGGGAATTTTACAATTCAATTTTCCTGTTTACCTATTATATGCATCCTTTGTAGAAAATGAAGTCGACTGTTGTGTAGATGGAGGTGCAAGGGGCCTATATCAATTAAATATAATAAAGGTAGCCGACAGATAAATAAGAAAATTCAACATTAAGTATAATAGATAGAAGAAAGCGCAAACAGTTTACCCGTTTAAGAACCTATAGATAGAAGAAAGCCCAGATAGTTTACCCCTTTAAGAACCTACAAATAGGTGTAAGCAAACTCTGTAACAATATTTAAAACTTCAGTGACAACCCTTGCCTAAGAAAATAGAAATGGCAGAACACACGAACCACCTCGAATCTACACGCATGATTCAACGATAAATACAAGCTAACCACAACTGAAACCATACACCTTCACATCTTAACATAAGATGGCACATATGCAGAAATCGAAATGGCACAAAGCATACATAGAAAGATTCATGCATTGATCTATCTTTGTGGCAGAATTGACACATCAATCACACCACATAAATAAATAAAACTACCACTAAAGGAAATAATTAGATCACAAAGCCAATTGCAGAAAATTGACAAAGACATCACCTATACACACAAAAAAAATACATCAGACTCTTTTGCTGCAGCCAAACGACCAATCCTACATGAATGCACCAAGTATATAAGTACAGCACATAGCAATCTACCGCTCTACTTAAGTACCCATCATTATCCAGTGATTCGAAAATCCAATTAGTAGAAGCAGAAATGGAAGAAATTAGGCCTTTTAAAAGATGTCCGCCTCTCTACAATTTGCACAACCCCGAATTCAGCAAGCAAGATAGACACGAAAACTCAGGATAGACACTATGTTTGGAAATAGAAAGGAAAGTTATAGGGCCTTTTTAGGTCATAAGGAGCACCATATTTAAGCATCATAGTGTTACTGGCCAAACACTCATACTCCCTATGTTCCAAATTAGATGACTTCCTTTTGTCAAAAAGAGCATGTATCTAGACTTGTACATGTCTAGATACATATTCTTTTTGACAAATGAAAGTCATCTAATTTGGAACAGAGGGAGTAGTATTCAATGATTTGGATAGACAGCAGCTTCAACATAAAATAATATCAGACATAAGAAGGGAATATCTGACCTTAATAATTAGCTTCTACTCCCTCCGTATCAAAATATAAGATGTTTTAGCTTTTCTTGATCCAAATGTATCTACCCATGTTTTAGTGCAAGGTTCACATGAATCTTGCATTTAAAGATGTCTAGATACATATGGCCCAAAAAAGAGTAAAACATCTTACATTTTTGACACGGAGGGAGTAAACAAAATAAGCTTACTGCAAATCTATACTCTTCTCCAAGATTATCTATAAAAAAAAGAAAAATTAAATCAAGAAAGTTGGGAACTATGTCAACCTAACAAAGCAACAAATTAAAGAATCCCAGACCATTCTCTATCCCATTATTCAACACTGACACGAGTATATAAGAAATTTTCAATATACTAACAATGAAAGAATCCTCTACTGCTAAAGATATGTTGTTATAAGTGAACCAACACCAAGTAAGAAAATCAAACACCACCATTCCTAGCAAATCCACAAGCATATACAACCATCACATGGCAACACTTCCGGACCAGACCGATGCAATAACTCGAAAAATTGGTCCTACATTTACCTTGACTAAATACTCAGATTAACTAAATCAATTCATGTAATCTCATGTTGCTCAACCATTCTTAAATGACCATGTATATACTACCAATAGATAGTATAATAATCTATTAGCTGATCGAACTGAAACGATACCAGCAAATTCATGGCTACAGCTGAACAACTAATTTCACTGCAAAACGCCATCAACTACACCATTCTGAAGCACAAAACATAGCACAGAGCAATATCATCCAAGTCCAAAAAAATACAAATAAAAAAAACACCTAGATCACATTACCTAGCTCAACATCATTGAAAATCAACAAACTACCAGAAAAATTTACATTACTTGGACGGTATCAACCTGGCTCAACAGACTAAACAGATCCGTAAATAGGTAGACCCATAGAAGACCTTAAGCACATTACATGGGCATCATCGATATATGAGATCCTTACATATTAAAACTGAATGTAGAAACTAACCCCACTGTAGTGAAATAAGAATCTCAATTACCACATCTTTTGATCGAAAGTACGGCGAGAAACCAAAAGAAGTGCTAACCAAAACAGTATATGTCTGTCTGAAGCCTTATTTCTACTTTCTCAGCTCCAACTGCTCCTTCACAATAGCAAGAAGCAAGTGCGGAAGAGAAATAAAATGATAGTATTTACAGTACATGTAGTTTCAGGACATGCACTTTTGGAATGGAGATATCAGAATTAATCTGAATAGCCAATCTTCTGAAAGAACATACTTAACAAAAATTGTTGCAATGTCGGTAAAATACGCCAAAATCTGAAATCTACATGCTCATTTGTACACCCAAGCTCCTTCCCATTAGTACTCACACATTTATCCTATGTATCCTTTCCTTTTCTTAATGGTGGCATTCAAATCTCCTATCATATTGCGGTCAGTGCCATTAAAACAGGTCAAGCTGTCACATTCTCGGTAGAAACAATCAGTCTATTTCTAATTCAAAGTATCGGTTAATCTGACTATCTAACCAATGGAACCTGGTTATTACAGACTTGCTGATTTAGCAAAAAAAAATGATTTATCATGAAAGACATTGAGGTGTTCTCTCTAGCCTATATTTGCAGGCCAACTCCTACTCTCAAGCTGTATTTATAAGGAAATTTTAGCAGATGTGTAATGTGAGAATAAATAAACGTGTTGACACCTTACCCTGAAGTCTGAATACAAAAACATCATAGTATTAAAGAATATGGTGAGGGAGAAAACCACCATCCTCAATTATTAAAATAATTAACGCAAAAGGAAAATGTACTAAGCCACATCATGGGTTTAGACAAACTACATTGATATTCATTTAGAGGTCAATAGACACATTCCCCATCCATGTGAATTTTAAAGGATGGTATTAAAGAATATATATATATATCTAACATCTAAGGTAAGAAGCAAATCCTAAGGGGCACAATCTTCTCTTTGATCTGCATTTGCTGCCCCTCATAGGAACGCCAATTGGCCCTTTTCTGAACACACACAACATAGGATCTGTAACAACTAACAAAGATTCATAATATGCAGGAAAGATTAATATTCAAAATGGAGGTGTTGCTGATCCTTATGTCGGTTTGTAAATTAACAAATGAAGATGATGCCCATCTATTTTTAAACTATAAACTTGTGAAAAATGTGATGCGGTACTTCAAACTTGGCTTGGCAATAGAGAATGTAGATTGTACCTCCAACATCTAGCAGCTAAGTTATTGCATAAATGTTTCTAATACAACCTAGTATCTCTTATAAGAAAAATTAGTAACTAAATGTGCAGTTTCAAAAGGAGTAGAAAACTCAACTGTGCCAAGAGTATACAAAAGAACACTAATGCATATTAGGGAACACTCACATTAGTTTCTATATTTACAGTATTAGGCTATTAGCAGATTCGACCAAAGAGCTGTTGAAATATTAATTTGGAAAAATCATCCATTCGACTTGATTATTGGTAAGTAATCAATACATCGAACATATTGGGTGCATTACCTAAGAGCAAGCAGGAATAGATAGAAGAACGGATCCATAGGACATGTGGAGAAAAAGGAGGCAATTAGCTAGACAGAGAAGAACATCTCCAGATCGATCTTGCTGAAGTCGTTGATGGAGCGGTCAATGTTCCGCCTCATGAAGCCCTTCACCAGTCGACGCTGCGGAAACAGAAATCCAGCCCGTCAGCATCCCTCGCGCCCTCTTCCTCGGAGGCGGCAAAGCGCAGGAGGCGCGGAGGGGCACGCGACGGCGAGGCGGAGGGCCGGCGTCCGCCACAACCAGTCGACGCGGAACGACGCCCCTGTCTGGCGGACTGCGTCGGTGGGCGGTGCTAACAGACGATGCGAAACCTCCTCCGCGCTCGCTGTCCTGCTCGTCCTCCTCGCTTGCGTCGAGCTCGGCGACGCAGCCACCGCCGTCAGCGTCTACCGCCTCATCCAGTACGACCTCGCCGGCGCCCCGCTTGGGTCACGCGCTGCCCCGCTCCCGCTCCCCGCGGGGGCGTACTCTCCCCCGCCCCGCGCTCGTCGCGCCGCTGCTCGGCAAACCTAGAGATCTCTAGAGGAGGAAGAAGGACAGAACACAGGGCTGGGTCTGGGGTGTTTGGAGTATACCTGCCCATCGGGCCGGCCCGGCACGGCACGGCACGCGCCGCCTGAGGCACGGCACGTTAGCGACCCGGCACGCCAGGCCCATTAGCCTAACGGGCCGTGCTCGGGCCGGCCCGCGTGCCTGCGCGCGGCCTCAGGCACGGCACGGCCGGCACGTTATGGGCCCGGCGGCCCGGCACGGCCCGGCCGGTACGGTAGGCACGTTTTTTTTAATTTAAGCTGTTTTTTATCCTGTTTCATGTTTTTTTTTTCTTTTATGATGTTTTATGTTGGTTTATGATGTTTTATGTTGTTTTATGATGTTTTATCTTTCTTATAGTAAAAAAACACGAGGCATAGTTTGATATGATCATAATAATTTTATTTAGCTAGCAAGCCGCCTCATTAAAACCTTCCAGTCCCCTCGGGTACCCTGGTAAGGAAAGAGTGCGTCTGAAACTTGCTGCTCTCCTACTTAATTGTTCATATTACAGACCGAGTTCAAATTATAAAAATAGAAATAAAATTACAAAGAGGAAAAAACTATTCTTCTTCATTGTCCTGGATATGAAAGTTCTCCATCGCAGCCAATAACTCGGGGTCCTCCGGCATGTGTTGGGATCTCCGCTTCGCCCGCTCGCGATCTTTCACCGTCATTAAACTCTTCACCATTGAAGGGTGGAGACTTGCTCTTCTTGGCTCTAGTACTCTTCCACTTAGACTAAATGTTCCCTCCGACGATGTGGTTGATACGGGGACAGTTAACACATCTCGTGCAAGTATGGAAAGCACTGGATATGTACTTTTGTGTTCATACCACCATTGCAAGATGTTGAATTCTTCTTCTTCGTCGTCGGGAAGCACCTGGTCAGTGAGGTAAACACCCAACTCGCTGCGTCGAGGAGCAGTGGCGGTGCTTGAACTTGAGCTGGAGCTGCCGCTAAAGAGTTTGAAGATTGTTTTCTTCTTTCCGGGTTGTGTAGCTGCTGGAGGACGAGGCGGACGAACTGTCGCTGCATACTTATTCTCGTACTTCAAGTAAAGATCAGTGAGTTTGCCCTTAACATTGTATAGATAAGTTGCATAGTCTACCTCTAAGGTGGCTGTTAATAAAGAAAGAGCATATCCTAATCCCTCAAGTTTAGCCCTTGGGTCCAAAATGAATGCAAATGCATACAAATCAGGGATTTCTTTCCAATATTTTAAAAACTTTTCTTTCATTTTTTTAACAGCATCTCTTAAAATTTCATCATGTTCATACTCCTTCAAGTGATTAGCAATCAATACAATCTGATGCACTAGCAGAGGAGATGTGGGATAATAAACCCCTGCTTGCACACCGCGTCCCATTGCTTGGTGCCATCCTCGAGAATCGTTACACGATCCTCGAAATGGCCCTCCAACCACACCCAGGAGCTTCGCCTCCGCCTCTTCGTGCCGGTGGAGGTGCTTGAACTACCGCCAGAACTACCACTAGAAGGTATCGAATGAGATGGTGGCTAAGTATAGGTGGGGGTGGGGTGGGGTGGGGTGGGGCTTATGATGTTGAAATCATCCACTTGAAGACCGAATTGGTCCATTGTGAAGTCGATCATCGGCTCGGGGTGATGCCCCCGGGGGTTTGGGTTGAACGGCGGGGGAGGGGGAGGGTCTTCCATGGGATGAGAAGTGTGAGAATGTATGGTGAGAAGTATGAGTTGAGTTGAGTGTGCTGAATGTAGTGTGAGGCCCTTTTTATAGCAAAAAATAGAGCTGTTTGAAGTTCAAATTTTGAAAAACGAATAAAAAATAATTTTCCGTGCCTAACGGGCCGTCACCGGGCTTAACGGGCCATCGTGCCGCGCGCGGCGTGCCGGTAGCGTGCCGGCACGGCACGCCAGGCGCACGCCGGCCCGACAGCGGCCCGGCGACCACGCTCCCCGCCGGCGTCCCGCGTGCCCGCGTGCCCGCGCCGCGTCGCCACCCCCCCGCTCCCCGCCGCCGGGCCGTGCCGTGCCGCCGGGCCGTGCCGTGCCTGGCGGGCCACGGGCCGGCACGAAAGCAACCGTGCCGTGCCGGGCCAGCCCGCGTGCCTTGCCTGCGAGTTGGGCACGGGCCCGTGGCGTGCCGGGCCGAGGCACGGCACGGTTACAGACGGGCCGGGCCGTGCTCGTGCCGGGCTGCAAAATGCGTGCCTCGGGCCGGCCCGACAAGCACGGCCCGTTTGGCCAGCTTTAGTTTGGAGCGCACGATCCACGCACAGGCAGAGCCCACACACCAGCGACACAGACATCGAAGGCCCACACTCCAGTGACACCGTAACAACGCCAGGACCACACAGACCCACTCGTCATACAGACAGAATCTGAAGATAGCCTCACAGCACACCCTGCTAGCCCGGCTTCACTTGTAGAGTAATTAGCTTCCCTCTTAATAAATAAACTTAAGCTGATGGTCTCATAGTTTGCACTAAGCTCTAAAATTTCCTAGACTACCGTAGCCATCTCTGATCGTTCGCATTGTTTTAAGTTCCACATCTCTATTACCGACATCGCATCAATCTCGAGTGTCACTCTCAAAAGATCCATGTCCACAGCTATTTCTGAGCCCATCTCCACCTGCAAGAGCTTCCATGATCTGATGATCAGGGAGCTTACCGCCCTGACACATGTTTTTTTATTGTTGAGTTGTGCGGGATGCGACGCGAACGAATCAAAGAAACACATGAAACCTTGCTTCCATGAACAAGAAACTAGTTATCCACTAATTGTTTATTTCGGTTGTTAATAACTACCTATGTGTTATGTGCAAATAATTAAGTAAAAAACTGGTGTTCTGTGCAAAACAAAGTGAAAGTTGTGGTTCTCTGCAACAGCTGCATCAGCATGTGGTGTTATGTGCAATTTGCTCAGGCGGCTCAACACAAGCGCGCCATGTTTTTAGAATCGTTGTAGCGGTGGAACATACTAGTACAGCTCCAGTAAGTTAGCGTCCTGAAACTGAAACTGAACAGAATTTTGTAAAATACAGGGTAGTGAATCAAGTTCATCATTGAAAATCATAGATACACATACTGGCATCTAGAAAATCTACTCTGGGCAATATCACCGAGAGTTGTAGATAAGAAATTAATTGAGGTCACGGTAATCAATTCGAGGTTAGAATAAACATGCTCTATTTGTATAATTCGGTTATTAATGATTCCAAACAAACTGAAATAAAAACAGGATCAAATGTACATGAGCATTTCTGAGTATAGTTTGGTTGTTAGAACCGAAACAATTAAGCACATAAGCTCATTAAATAGTGATTGAAACACATGAATCTCCCTGCACAAATTATGAGGGCGCCTACTTGAGTAATACTTGCTTTGCTCACATCAAATACACCTGAAATATGTTGAGCACACACAATCCAGCTCACAAATAACCTCTTTCTAAATACAGACATCGAGAAGTAAAACCTTTCTTCCTGCATTTGCATCCAACATACTATTACTGCAATCCAAATATACTTTACACTCAATAAACATAATTGGGTGAAATATTATATGTTACAGGGCAATCATCTCTAACTGTACCTAAATTTGAGATGCAAAAAATAGTAGCCAACTGAGCATTACGTTATAAAAAAGAAAATTATGTTAGTCAAACAAAAATATACCTTTCATGGATTAATCTTCCCCTGCCACTTGCTTGGATTTTCATCAAGAACCTTATATTACCAAGTTTTGACCACCAAGATATTGTAAACCAATTAGGAAAAACATAAGAATGGAAGGTTCCTACAAAGCCAAGCTCGAGATTGGTAATACGATCTTTTATACACAGGATTGGCCATTTTTTTAAAGGGAACAAAAGTGATTGGCATTACACTATTTTATTGCAGAGCCTTTCCTGGTAATTACTTAACATCAGAGCAAGCATATCTTGTACTTTTTGCCTAATTGCTTCTCGACTTATTGGCTACTCAAATAACGAATAAATTATATTCACAAAGAAAATTAGGAATGTTACAATTGTAAAACACATGAGTAAATAACATAACAGAATGTCTGTGATGAAAAACATCAGCATAGATTTTTTTCTTCTTATTACCAGGAAAAAAAAGCAGAAGAAAGAGTTGTAAGTCTTAATTCTTCTTAAAGCAGTACCTATTATGCCATGCTACGGATCCGTGACCTGAGATTTTCTGAAGCAAATCATAGATAACCTGGCATTCAAAAACCCTAGAGCTGCTTCACTATAGCTTCTATGTAGTACTTTTGTATTAGAATTTAGAAGTGAGTTAAAACAAAGATAATGTCACATGTGTATCATTGGTTGTAACACTACACAGGGTTAAGATCGCCCTTCCAACGTGTCGTCAGCAACTGAACATCCTCTTCTTGCTATAAATCTGCACACCATCATGATCCGAGGAAACAAAGAGGACACTTGTGGCTCAGACATTGGCAGTTCTATGTCAGATTTGCCTGAAAGTTCAAATGGCTTCTCGCCTCTTCATATAAGTCATAATATGGTAAAGAGCAGTGATGATTTTAAAGTAGAGTCAAGATAAGTGCTCGATCATATATTCCTCTCAAGCTGATTCCATGGTTTAGGATGAATTAATGGATGTATTGTAGGACAGAATACTGCACTGTAAAAGCCTCCGACGATGACGGCGACGCGATCTATTTCAAGCTCTGACCCAGTAGTACACCTCTCTCTAAACTCATCAACTATCTTAAGAGCTGAGATTAATGGCATATAAAAAACAGATGTTGTTGATGTGCGCTAAGAACCTTGAATATGAGGAGATTAGCACGTATCAGAAGAAAGGAACAGGGGATAGATATGATTGACTATTCTCTAAAATAAACTGGATTAGGTCAGGACATTATTCTCAAAAAACGGAAGACCAGATATAACTGTAATGTTCAAGACATCATGGAGAAGAGTCATTTAGGTGAAGTTGTAGCGTCACCAACAGTAGGAGTACCTTGAAAATGCAACCAAATACCATAATTTGGTGGACAATAAGAGTCATTTAGGTGAAAAGTAGAAGAATCCTAACACCATATCAGGAGTTTTGCCTCTAATCTTCATCACTTTGTAATGAAAATAAAGCCAACATAGAATCTCATGTCGAAGGATTACCCACATAAAAAAGGGCGACAAAGTTACCATAGAAAGCTACTGCAGTTTAGTAATGCAATATTTGGTCATGATAACAGTTTTGTAAAGAGAATTAGATCGACGAAGCAGAAAGGATAAGTTAGTGCAGCAAGATAAAAAATCATTGATGCCTCATTAACAGGTTATCAAAATAATATGATGCACAATTCTTGAATAGTCCTCGGCACCACCAAAAATGACTTGAAAAGGAAAACCATTGTATACTGGGAAGACTTCTGTTTCTAATCCATGAAAAATGATTGTGTGGAATTAGAACTATCCAAGATGGCGTGAATCCATTTGCTGAAGCTAAACCTAAACAAACCAATTGGTAGCTTCGTACTACTATATATGTCATCTTAAAGAAAACGTGATATAATTACCAGCAACATGTATTGCCACCTTGGTAGCATAGATTAATGGAAATAAAGCAATAATTCAAAATATCATGAAGAAAGATAATTGTAACTACAAAGTCGAGTTTGCAGAGGGGTTTGATTTTATAACTCCTTCCTAGTATGGATCCCACAATGCCAAATCATAATTCGCTCTCTTGCTTTCACAAAGAGCTTAGCTGAGCATTCTTAATTGGAGATACCATTGCCAGGGGAAAATAGAGAAGCAGCAAGGAGCTACATGATGGGAGAAAAATAAAATTAGATAGAAGCCTCTTCACACTATTGGGATGATTTAAATCAGTAGTAGTAATTACGGAGCAGTGCTGACGCCACCTAATAACTTAAAATACAGTAAAATGTGTACATTTGAGACTAAAAACAGACATCCGTAAATAAGGATCACTAATTGATCAGAGCTACTGCTAGTTACCAATCACAAGAATACTGCTTAAAAGATTAAGCCATACAAACCTATACCAACTGAAATCAAGTACGACCATTAGTTTGAACAACAAAAATAGGCTTCAGAGTTATAACGGTCTGCGTAAATCTACCTAAAAGCAGTATGGTTTTAACCAAAAATACTGAATAAAATGGTCAGCAAAACACGCGACATACTTTATGTATAACAGCCTGCGATACCGAGCACCGTTCACAGCGATTGCCTGGAGCTCGGTAAGGTCCCCTTGCTACCGCCTCCAACGCCTATCGTAGCGCCGCCTCGTAGCACCAGAGGTGCGCCTCGATGATGAATCCCCTCCACAAATCGAGCTGCAGGATTTTCTGATAGGCGGCTGGATTTTCTCCCCTGACTAGTTGTGCTTCCATAGTGTTTCCACTCCGTGCTGCTCCGTGGCCATGCCTGATATAAACACAGATTCCGCATCAGGGATGCCTCACCGTCAGATCCAGCTAAGGCACAACTACTCACGAGATTTGTCGACTTCGGTGTTGCTCTCATCAAGGTACGTGTATACCACCCCCTGTTGTCTGTTATTTGACTACTCTTTCTCCAAAAAAATTGAATGATTTTGATTTTCCCTATTATAGGAAGAGACAAGTATTGAACTGATTGTGGCTTTGACATCCAGCTCTTTTAACGTTAGTCATATACTCATGCATAGTATTCAGGTGCCAACTGAAATTCAGTGATAAAAGGATTGTGCAATGGAGTTTAACAATGCAGGTGATTTTTCTAGTATAACATTAACTTGGTAGTGCTTTGTAAAGGTCCTCAAGTCACATACATCTCAAGGACATAATCAAAATTCAGGCTTACTTTCAAAGAATCAAAGTTGATACTCGCTTTACTCCCTTGTTATCTTTCTTATGCTCAGGGAGATTTTCTTAATCACGAGAACCTTGTTAAAGCAATCAAGAGTACAAACATCATCATCTCGGCTGTGGAGCCCCGTCAACTCGCTGAGCAGACGAGGATTGTCACAGTAATCAAGGAGGCCGGCAATGTCAAGGTCAGGTTATCTACTTGTCTTCTTATTTGATGATGGGTGATGGCTTCAGATCACTGAACAATTGCCGTACAGAGGTTCCTGCCATCTAAGCTCCTAAACAATGCACACCGTGGATCCAGCGGCCTCATTGTATGCTTGAAAAGTCAACTTGCGCCGGCTGATCAAGGTGGAGGGTATACCTCATACTTATGTCTCTTGCAACGGATTTGCCGAAGCCTATCTACCAAGCATCAGTGATGTTACAACAATTGGGGATGGTCCTCCGTCTGACAAGATCACCGTCAAAGGTGATGGGAATGTAAATTGGTAGTGTGTACTGATACCGTAAATTTGCACTGTCATCCAGTGGTTGTATGAGGGCCCTATCCTGCATTGATTCTGTATTGATTCCTGATGTGCACAACCATATTTTTGGTGGAAAAGGACATAGCTGTCTACACGGTGAGAGCGATTGATAATCCAAGAACCCTGAACATCGAGCTCATCTCAATGTGGAAGAGGAAAGTGGGCAAGGCTTTCCAGATTGTGCATACCCCGGAGGTGAATCTCCTAGAATGGATCAAAGTTACATCCATTATCGTGCACCCAGACACATAGTAGTTGCAGCTGCATCTCTGACGACTTTCAACATTTGTATGCAGAGGCGGCCTTCCCTCTTAGCATTTTGCTGTCCCTCGCGCTCTCCATCTTCGTCAGAGGTGACCAGACTAACTTCAAGATAGAGTCGTCCTTTGGCGTCGAGGCCACCGAGTTGTGCCTGACATAAAGTACACCACGGTCCACGAGTACCTCAACCGCCTTGATTGAAGAGATATCAGCAATGGTTTTGTGTGTTTCTTCTGTAAATTCAGCTGGAAGAACCTAGTATTCTGGTATAAAAGTTAATTAAGACCTGAGGAAGATTATGACCCCAAGTGTGAAAGCTATACAGTATATACTTTTCAGACTGTGGATTGGATGCCGTATATTCCTGCTTGCTTCAATAACTAATGGCACATTATATTAAATTTTGAGTCTGGCCACCAAATTGATCCAATGTTCTTGAGGCTTTTTCTTATAGGCTAGGACCAACTCTTCAGAGTTACAGCTTTTCATGCAGCAAAACACAGTCATTTCCATTGCTTCAGAAACAAGCATATGATTCAACAAACAAGCATATGATTCAACAAATCTCTTATACCAAATAGTATCTCTTATCAAAACTACGAGCAAATATCTCTTATCAAAAATTAGGAGCAAATAGCAAGCGCTCATGTTCTTGTCGCCGCTGCCGAAAGTCACTGTCTGCTTGGGACTGTCTAGTCTGGGTTGCTTCGTGCTTGGCGATGACCCATACTGATCCAACTACCTTTCGTCGTCCGAGTCTCTGTCACGCCTATAATCACACTCCAATACCATTGGCTCATATTGATCTTGCCCCAAATAATATGAAGTTATTAATATCAACGTATATATTTGACGAGACTAACATAAATTAAATATCATAAAATGCTAATAAATATAAAAGATATGATCTAGAAACAGAGAATACTGAGAGAACAGTCAAACAACAATTTGACACCGAGACTCTCGCTAAAATTGTCGAAGGCCCACGCGTGCGCACCAAATCACACCTGAAGATGGACCCATACATGCCATGAATTTTTTGGGGGTGGCAGTTCAAGGGCATTTCGACATGAATGATCTTCATATCGTGATCATCAGTTTACATCCACGTTTATTATGTTCTCTTGTTTTCCCATATTATTTGTAGGCTGCTTCTTTTAAGCAACTGTTCTAGGTTACAAACTATTGAGACGGTGCTACAGCTTTACACTTTCTTGTTGTAATGACTAACTATGCAAGTACGGTTTTTGTTCTTGTTGAAGGTGAATTATCTCTATACAAATTATAAAGACAACAATCCTTGGGACATGTGAACTGAACTGACAAAGAAAAGGACTTCCAAACTAGTTGTTCTAAAGTAATCAAATTGAGATACTAATACACATAAGAATCTAACAAGTAAAAGTAAACTTACTATACAGGTGAGTCTCGAAACAAAATGAAACTTACAGACAATTTGACATTCGGCGCAAGTCAAATCCGTCCCTCTCCCTCTTCTCCCTTTGTTCACGTACAGCCTGTAGTAGGCGCAAGTCAGGTCCAGAGAGCAACACTTCAGTGTCGATGAATTCTGCCCAGGCACCTGAAAAGAAGCCACCACGCAAAGTCAAGGTGAATTCCACCAGCCAGGCCCTAACACACACAATCCTAGACTAGGTAAGAAAATGAAAATAAAACGAGTGCTGATTGAAGTAGTAACATACAGGCACACAGTGGAAGTGTGGAAGCGATGGCGAACCCAGAGATGGGAATTGCATGGCTGCGTCATCGAAAACAATGAGAATTCTGTGAACTCGGAAACACTAGTGCAGAAATCTCTTGACAGGTTAAGATACATGTACATATCACACTTGTGCAGGAAACTGACGAGGGTGTCTCACGGTCGGCTCCTGCTGCTGCCGGGAGGTGGAGGAGGCCAGCGACGGAAACCGCGCCCTTAGCGCATGAATTTCCTACTCTCCGGAAACCACGCCCCTGGCCCTCCACCACCCGCGCGCTCGATCCGGCCCCGCGTCCACGATTCCGATCCGTCCACAGCCACGGCACCCGCGCTCGATCCGGCCACGGCACCCACGCACACCACCAGCGCATTCGAGCCGGCCACTGCTCCTTGCTGATCAAGGGTGAGGTGGAGGCGTCGACAGGGAGGTGTAGGAGGCTTCTCTACCTGCTGCAGTTGAGGAATTCGTGTGAAGGACTCCGGCGGCCGCAGTTAGAGAAAGGGGATTTGGTGTGATTAGTGGGCGTGAGGAAGAGGGTGCAAATTTATAAATTTACCCTTAAAAATTATTACAGAAAAATAAATATGGTACCGGTCCCATATATTTGAGAGAATTCCTTATTTGCCCCCTCGTTAAATTTCTCTTCCTTATTTGGCCCTAGGAAAAAATTTCTTCCCAATTTGACATCTTAATTTCATTTCCTTCCTAATATGACTCTCAGTGCATTTTGGACAAAACAAAGACTATTTTGCCCCTAACTAGAGGGCGCCCAAGCTAGCTGCATCGGTCGCCCAAGCTAGCTGCATCGGTCGAGGAAGGAAATTTGACATGCATGAAACGAGTAGAGGTACTGCGATATGTATACAAGCTAGCTAACCAGACGGACAGAGACGCATGACGTGACGTGAACTGATATATACACGCATGATGTGATGTTGTGAACTCCTAAAACTCCACTAAGCGTGGTGATTGTTTTGTACCACGGGAATTCAGTTTAATTCCAGCAAAAAGAAACATATATGCAGTGTGAAGTGGTACGGGATTTGGAGAGGATCATAAAGGTACTCCGCAATCGGTACGAGCTAGGTGCGCGTGCGGCCGGCATTGATCTCTGCATGTGTTCTGGCTGTATACTGAATGCTTATATGATAATTACATCCATCGCGGGATCACGTACTGCTCTACATACTCAGCATACGAGTGCTATCGATCAAGCTACGTATAGCTATGCGTGTGGCCGGCTAAAATCGATTTAGCCCTTTAAAGCCAATAATTACGACCAAACTCATCATGAATCGGAGACTACCTTTTTTGTCATTTGGTGTAGGCGTCTCGGAGAACCAGTGCAGCTACATTAAATGAAAAATTTCTTTCACATAATGTATCAGGGGTAAAAAAGTCTTTTTACTGCTCAAAATGCACTAAAGGGCCATATTAGGAAGGAAATGAAATTAAGATGTCAAATTGAGAAGATATTTTTTCCTAGGACCAAATAAGGAAGAAAATTTTAAGGAGGGGCCAAATAAGAAATTCTCTCTATATATTTTGGTACCACGTTACTGTTCAGTACCGTTACATTGGTATAGTCTGCTTTAACACCGTTAGATTAGAGTGGATTAACGGTTTTTAAAAATACCAATCACTATAGAACTTATAAAGTCATAATAAAGTAAAGAGCAGTGATGATTTTAAAGTAGAGTCAAGATAAGTGCTCGATCATATATTCCTCTCAAGCTGATTCCATGGTTTATGATGAATTAATGGATGTATAGGACAAAATACTGCACTGTAAAAGGCTCCGACGGTGACGGTGACGTGATCTACTTCAAGCTGTAACCCAGTAGTACACCTCTCTCTAAACTCATCAACTATCTTGAGAGCTGAGATTGATGGCATATAAAAAACAGATGTTGTTGATGTGCGCTAAGAACCTTGAATATGAGGAGATTAGCATGTATCGGAAGAAAGGAACAGGGGATAGATATGATTGACTATTTTCTAAAATAAACTGGATTAGGTCGGGACATTATTCTCAAAAAACGGAAGACCATATATAATTGTAATGTTCAAGAAATCATGGAGAAGAGTCATTTAGCTGAAGTTGTAGCGTCACCAACAGTAGGAGTACCTTGAAAATGCAACCAAATATCATAATTTGGTGTACAATAAGAGTCATTTAGGTGAAAAGTAGAAGAATCCTAACACCATATCAGGAGTTTTGCCTCTAATCTTCATCACTTTGTAATGAAAACGAAGCCAACATAGAATCTCACGTCGAAGGATTACCTACATAAAAAAAGGGAGACAAAGTTACCCATAGAAAGCTACTACAGTTTAGTAATGCAATATTTGGTCATGATAACAGTTTTGTAAAGAGAATTAGATCGACGAAGTAGAAAGGATAAGTTAGTGCAGCAAGATAAAAAAAACCTTGATGCCTCATTAACAGGTTATCAAAATAATATGATGCACAATTCTTGAATAGTCCTCGGCACCACAAAAAATGACTTGAAAAGGAAAACCATTGTATACTGGGAAGACTTCTATTTCTAATCCATGAAAAATGATTGTGTGGAATTAGAACTATCCAAGATGGCGTGAATCCATTTGCCAAAGCTAAACCTAAACAAACCAATTGGTAGCTTGGTACTACTATATATGTCATCTTAAAGAAAATGTGATATATTACCAGCAACATGTATTGCCACCTTGGTAGCATAGATTAATGGAAATAAAGCAATAATTCAAAATATCATGAAGAAAGATAATTGTAACTATAAAGTCGAGTTTGCAGAGGGGTTTGATTTTATAATTCCTTTCTAGTATGGATCCCACAATGCCAAATCATAATTCGCTCTCTTGCTTTCACATAGAGCTTAGCTGAGCATTCTTAATTGGAGATACCATTGCCATGGAAAAATAGAGAAGCAGCAATGAGCTACATGATGGAAGAAAAATAAAATTAGATAGAAGCCTCTTTACACTATTGAGATGATTTAAATCAGTAGTAGTAATTACGGAGCAGCTTAAAAATAGAGTAAAATGTGTACATTTGAGACTAAAAACAGACATCCATAAATAAGGATCACTAATTGATCAGAGCTACTGCTAGTTACCAATCACAAGAATACTGCTTAAAAGATACAAACCTATACCAACTGAAATCAAGTACGACCATTAGTTTCAGAGTTATTACGGTCTACGTAAATCTACCTAAAAGCAGTATGGTTTTAACCAAAAATACTGAATAAAATGGTCAGCAAAACACGCGACATACGTTGATGTATAACAGCCTGCGATACCGAGCACCGTTCACAGCGATTGTCTGGAGCTCCTGCCTCAGAAATCGGAATTGCTTCAGGTCCGACGATTTCTGTCCGGTAACTGTCCGATGATACCTTAGCTAGGCAGCTTTTCCTCGGTCTCTCTAAAACTAACTATGTATATGGCTACACACAGCAAACATGTATTAAGCTAGTTTTTGCTGCTGAGAAAACATATGCAGCCTAATTATACATGACATGTTCTACTATTTACACGGTAGAAATAAGTCATGATCGACATTTAAAGTAATCTACTTTGTCAGATTAAACTAGTCTAGACTGAGTTTATTTGTTATTTAGATTAATCTACTTAAGATCAATATTTAAATATTCTTATTTACATTTTTAGCTTATTCACTATTTTCTAAAAAAATATTATTTTCTCCGCTCCTTGTCCATTTCCATGTGATTATATTGACGGAAAAAATTTGTCTAAAAAATTGGCCGGAAAAGAGCCAAATTAGCAGGAAATAAATACTACGAATAAAATGGATCTGACAATCGGCTAGACCGTGCACGGCCCTGGGCCTGACGTGAATGTTTGATTTTGTAGTGAAGATTTCGTAGCCCCCCGATGGAGGGCTATGGGGTTTGGTGCGGGGAAATTGGGTAAATGGCCGGAGTGGGAGTGGTGTTCGCGCCACTGCTGGGGCGAGACATAAATGGGGAGGACAGCCCACGGATAGCGCGATCTGTCTTTGGCGACGCAAACCGCGTCCAAATTTAGTCCGTGTTTGCGTCGTCACGGACATCGTGACGAAAATGTGTCGAGCCGTTGGGCTGAGTTTTTCCTGTCCCTAGACATTTCCGGATAAAAACAGACATTCACGGTCCGTTTGCGTCGGGCCACTGGAGACGTCTAGTAATTTCGAGAGTGCGGTAGAAATGCTTTTACAACTTAATCACGTCGGATGGATCTCACGTTGATGATTTTTTTTCTTTTTTGAGATATAAGATCTTCTTACACGGTAGTATCAAACGAGATGGCATGATAGCTGATACTACCTCTGTTCTTCTAAATATAATACGTTTTAACCCTTTAAACTTGTATCTAAACATATTTTAGTGTCTATATTCATTTATTTTTGTGTGTATCTAGACAACATGTGTAATATCTACAACCCGTCCGAACAGTGCTGAAATGGCCCATCCGAAAGGTTTTTGGACGTCCATTCAATCGTCACGAGTGGAGATGCTCAAAATATTCTGATGAAATAAACTATCACTTATTAGCGAAATGTGCAAATTGTATTCCTGAAACTTAGCACAAACTCGATCAAAAATAACTAGGGCAAGTAAACAAAAACCAGGCAAGCAGCTATTAATTCTCTAGCATGCAGGATCGGACGGGGGATCGGACGAATAACATAAGAGCAAGTCCAGCAGTTCCCTTAAAATGTCTCCCCTATATGTGTATGTAGGGGACTGCACCTAAAAAAATCTCCCCTAAAATATGTTCAACTCCAGCTGTTCCCCTAAAACATCTCCCCTATTTAAATTTTTATCTATTTTTTTATATTTTAAAAATATTGTATAACTAACATGTAAAATCTAACGGCTACCTCTGTAACTTGTAGTGTCAAAAAATTATCCATCACCAAAATCTGAAAGATAAACAAAAATATCACGAATATCGACATATTGCAGTGTCAAAAAACTCACTAATATCGGGATAGGGGAGTCTTCCACCTCCCCTACTTGTAGGGGAGACGAGCGAGTAGAACCGGGGGCGCCTATAAATCGGGGGAGCGTTGAGGGAACTGCTGGGTGGTTGTTTTTGAACTTTTTCCCCTAAAAAACGTATAGGGGAGGGTTTGAGTGAACTGCTGGACTTGCTCTAACGTCGGATGTATAGCAGCACCGACCGGGAATATCACATGAGGGGATAATGGCGGTGGAGCAACCCGCAGCTCGAGTCCTCGGCAATGGAGTATCATCCGAAGTAGCAGGACATCAGAAGATGGCTTGGACGTAATAGAAAAAACAGCACCGCAAACATCTCCCGCCCTGTAGAGAGCACCTAAGGGTATCTCTCCAGTCGTTGCACCCTCCATGATCAAATCGTCGAATTTTTACGTCCACCGCAACATAAAACAGCATGAATCCAAAATTCGGGAGGCAGGCGTGCTTATCAACCGGCCGCTCCCCAGACAACGCGTATTCGGCTATATTTCGGTAAAAACATAGTTCGGTTCATTTTGACATACAAATACACACGTTTAATCATATAAATTGATGAGCATACAGAAATAAATAGTTTAATAGTGAGAACTTGCCTGTGGCAAGATGGTTAGGAGGATGGTTGTATCCCCAGCCCACCAGAGTTCAAACCCCAGGTTTGAAGCTGGTGTTTCTCATTTAGTCGGAATATTCTTTCAGTGGGAGGCGACGTTCCCGTCGACAGCGAGGCGTCTGTGGTGACTTCGTCAATCTCAAGACCTGACCCGCCGGCTCAGTCTCTCGGAGGTTCTCATAGGGGTAGGGTGTGCGTGCGTGCGTTCATAGGGGTGAGTGTGTGCGTGTGTTTATGAGCGCTTGCGTTGTACTGTGTTTCTAAAAAAAATAGTTTAATAGTGTAAGAAAATAAAACAAATTGTACTAGACAACGATATTGTCATTGCCCTTACACGCCCACAAGTGATGCACCAGATCATTTTGTAGAGCTTGATGTGTTCCAGCTTCTCGGATCTCCTGGCACGTAGCGAGTAAGTATGTTCATGATGTCGGCACCTGGTGATCAACATCTGCAAAAGGACCCTGGCGGTAGTATGGTATACTTGTCTCACTGTCAGGCACCGGGTCATCCCGCTCACTCTCAATGATCATGTTGTGTAAAATCACACAACACTGTATCACCTCTCACATGTTGGACTTCGACCAAGTCATAGCTGGATACCGCACAACGGCAAATCAAGACTGCAACGCACCAAATGCTCGCTCGACATCCTTCCTGCAGGCCTCCTGACACTTGGAAAACCAACCTTTTGCGCTTGCTGGCACAGGGTTGGAGATGGTCTTCACAAATGTTGCCTGATCACTCCGTGTGGTGTGTTGTTGGCAGACCCCAAGAGGAAGGTATGAAGAGTGCAGCAACAAGTTTCCGTCAGTTATGAAACCAAGGTTATCGAACCAGTAGGAGATGAGAATTCACTTGAGGTGTCAACAACGTCAGACAAGTGCTTACGACGTAGTTGATGTGGAGCCTGCACACAAATAATCAAGATACTTTGCCCCAACTTAACAGTGAGGTTGTCAATCTCACCGGCTTGTTGTAACAAATAGTTTAACGTATGTGTGACAAAAATATGTTTGTTTGCATAAAGTAACAGGTTTATAGTAGGTGGTTTATCAGATTAAACAGAAGGACTGAGGTCCACAGTTCACTAGTGGTGTCTCTCCATAAATAATAATAACATTCATGCGGGTAAACAAATTACAGCTTGACAACTGATACAATAATGAAGTGCATAACAATGCATATACTAATTTCATGATGTCTAGTGTGAGATTCATTTGGGCATTATAACAATATACATAGACCGTTCCAACCGCATCTATGACTAATAATCCACCTTCCGGTTAGCGTCCACACCCTTTCAGTATTAAGTTGCATGCAACAGGTTATCGTCTTAAGAACTGCGTGTAAAGTAAGTAAGTAACATCATTCTTAGACAAAGTACTAATGTTTTATCCCTAATAGCAACAGAACATCTACAACCTTAGAGCTAGTTGTCACCACCCTAGATTAAATAGAGACATGAACCTACTATCGAGTATAAATACCCCTTCTTGGAGTCACAAACATCTACTTGGCCAGAGCATCTACTAGCAACAGAGAGCATGCAAGATCATAAATAACACACACATAATATATTATAAAGCAAATGACTTAGTAATCAATATTCATCGGATCCCAACAAACACAACATGAAGTATTGCATAACGATGATCTTGATCATGATAGGCAGCTCACAAGATCTAAATATGATAGCACAAGAGGAGAAGACAACCATCTAGCTACTGTTATGGACCCGTAGTCCAAGGGTGAACTACTCACGCATCAGTCCAGAGGCGGACATGGTGACGTAGAGCCCTACCGGTAGGGTTCCGGGAAGAAGTTTTGATCTCTCCCGAATTGGTGTTGACGACGGTGGTGGCTCAGGACCCGTGAAAGAAATATTGAACACCGTGTTAGGGTTTTTGCGTCGGGGGGTTTATATGGGCGAAATAGCGAAGTCGGTAGAGCCCCGTGGGTCCCACACCACGTGCTCGCGCGACCAGAAGGGCTGCCGCGCCGGGAGGTGGTGTGGGCCCCTCGGACTCCGTCTTCGTCTCCTCTTCGATGTTCTGGAACCTTCCCACAAAAATATGGATTTTGAAAAAGAAATCGTCTGATTTCGATAATATTTATTTAACTACTTTTTTGAAACAAAAAACAACAGAAAATAGGGAACTGGCACTGTGACATGTTGTTAATAGGTTAGTCCCAGAAAATGCATAAAACTATATAAATGAATATAAACATGTAATAACTTGGTATAATATAGCATGGAACATAAGAAATTATATATACGTTGGAGACGTATCATTGCCCACTTGGGGTAGATGTCATCTGCAAGATAGTAGCCCTTTGTGTACTGGTGTCAATTGATCTCATAGTTCACTGAGTGAGCATGGTCTCAACAAGATCAGCGAAAACATCCGAGCACTACAAGACATTAATATCGTTGTGAGTTGCAGGCACACCA
The DNA here is from genome assembly GCA_026929855.1 of Poa annua. NCBI lineage: Eukaryota > Viridiplantae > Streptophyta > Magnoliopsida > Poales > Poaceae > Poa > Poa annua. The sequence continues at coordinate 18,224,231 of CM049427.1, forward strand.
AAAAATAAAGCGCCCTTTATCAATAAATCTCCACTGGTATGATGTTAGTTCTTAGGATAGACTGAGGTTTTTTTGGGGTGGTCACCCTCGCACTTTTTTTTTGAATTTTAAACTACATATATTAGGTCAGTAGGCCGCCTCATTAAAACCCTGTCAATCCCTTGCGGTACCCTGGTTAGGAAAAGAGTGCGTCACCTACCTGTTGCCTTACACCATCGATACATCGTTTATCAAAAACGGCAGAATGAAGTCAGGGGTACATCACACCACAAAGTCAGTGGATTGTCCCTCCCAAACTTAGCAAGTTCATTTGCCGTTTCATTAGACTCCCTATTACAACGTTGAAGCACAACCTTATGAAAGCCTAACATAAGTTCACTACACTCATCCAAAATATGACTAGCTACAGTCGACAAATAAAGACCAGAGTTGAGAGCTTCCTCCATCGTTGCACAATCCGATCGAACAACAAGATTATGACAAGCCATCTCTCGAAAAAGGCCGTAACCCCGCTATCTCTATCTCTACTATATAATATGGCTTAAGGTGGGGACGGTACGTCATTTTTTTCCGATTCTACCCCTGTAGTTCTAGGATATTACCCACCACTGCCACCGCTAAGTCATCCAAGAAGTTAACGTTTCGCTCTGTTTCTCTTTCGTCCGTGGAATGTCGTACGTTGTACGTCACGTGCAGGTCGCGTTCATCGCTGGCTCGCCCGATCCCGCAATCCTCCTACGTAGCGGGTTCGATGGAGTTCCACACGGAGTCCTCTTCTGGCGTCGCGCCCTATTTTACCACGTCTGCCTCCGCACCGATCCAGCCCACAGCCGTATGCTCCATCGATCGGAACTCGGAGAAGATGGATCCATGGCGGCCGCCAAGTCCTCTCCGACCCCAGGGACCCCATCACCGGCCGCCGCCTTCCGCTCCCGCCCATGGCCACGGTGGCCGTCGGGTTCCCGACCGACCGCCTCGCGTGCTGCAGCTCCGCCGCCGGGTCGTGGACGCCCCTGCGCTTCGGGGGACAGTGAGACACCGCGACGGAGGGCAATGGCGACTACGACGTACCTGCTGCTGGTCTGTGCCCTGGTCGCCGCCGATCTGTTCGGCACGGGCCTCGCCCGGGCGTCCGTGACCGCGCTCGGGAGCGTTGGCGCTGCAATGGCCGGGCACCATCTGGGCCTCCACCCGCAAGTGTTGCGCCATCAATGGCTGCTGCCGGTACATGCTCTCCACCCCCTCTTCTTCTCGATCCCCGGTACCCACGAACCACGGCCGGCCCCAACCACTCGTTCGGGTGTGGTTTCTTGCGTTCTCGAGACTAGAAATTTGATTCTATTGTTATTCCCCTTGTGAGTACTTCAGACAGCGTCGGCTTTAGAGGCGCTAACTGCACCAAATCGATCAAGACAAGGCTCATAGCACAAATTAATGGAGGACCAGGACCAAAGGAGATTACGATTGTGAAGGGGATTAGGAACGGGGCATGAGACAACTAACCAGTACTTGACGCCTGCAGAGAAGCTGGATGGCCGTGACGGGAGTGGATGGGGCCGGCCGTGGAGCACCGGAACGTAGTCAGCGTGGAGCACGGAAGCCACCGGAGGCACCGGCGCGGGATCCCCAACGACCTCTTCATCCTCACGCGCCGGAGCCGCCACCGACCGCGGCGCCCAAATCGGCGCCTCGGGAACTTATGCAACACGCTCGGGAAGACCTGGGAGTAGTACGCTCGTGCAGACATGAACTCGGATTCCTCCACGGCCAGCAGCGGGAGGCGGCGCACCTCTTACCTCCGCGCGTCATCGCGCCGGAGAGGAAACGAGAAAATAGAGAGTACACTCAAAGTTTATTGAGCGGTGGAAAGCCACTTAGAAGTACTATATATTGAAGTTTACTAAAAAGTAATTTCAATTTTTATATATGTATATTCAAAATAATAGTATATGAAATGGTAATATAAATAAGATGTGACTTCATTTGTATACTACTTAGAAGTACTATATATTGAAGTTTACTAAAAAGTAATTTCAATTTTTATATATGTATATTCAAAATAATAGTATATGAAATGGTAATATAAATAAGATGTGACTTCATTTGTATACTACTTAGAAGTACTATATATTGAAGTTTACTAAAAAGTAATTTCAATTTTTATATATGTATATTCAAAATAATAGTATATGAAATGGTAATATAAATAAGATGTGACTTCATTTGTATACTATTTATACATTATATGAAGTAAAGTTGATTATCAAGAAAAAATGCCTCACTAACGAATTTGATACAATAAAAAACTTTGAAAAAAAAGAAGTACAATTTCATAAACCTACGAGGATTAAGAAAAAAACGAATTAATCATCGATTAAAGCCTCAAGGTCGCCAATGCTTGAGTGAGCCATAATATAGTTAAACGACACTTTTTTTCCCGGTGCGTTATACATGATTTTTTTCCGATATCCCGTAGCAACGCACGGGCATTTTACTAGTATAAATATAGCAACCAACCGATACAACCAACTGTTCCGAAATGCTGGGGCAGCAGCAAACACACACCCAAAGAAAAGAAAATAACACAATAGAATAGAGACATAGGCGGATCGACTAAACAATAGTAAACCGATACAGCTGTGCCCTCTCCGACAAAGTACCACCACTCTTCTATCACCGACTCACCGAGTACCAAGCAACACCCTCAAAAGGGAAAGCCACGCTGTTGCCTGAACCAACACATTGGTCCATCTCTTTAGCCATTACCAGCCCCTCCCTCAAAGCCAGAGCTTCTGCAACTTCGACGCTAAACACAGTAGGTAATCTCTTACAGCAAGCACTAATAAAAAACCCCTGTATCATCTAGAATAATTGCTCCAACCGCACCTGTTCTATTATACTCCACGAAAGAAGCATCAATGTTAAGAATTTGGTGATCTTTAGGGGGCTTGGTCCAGTTACCTTGTTTCGGAGCAATAGATCTCTTTCCATTAGCACGCACAAAGTTCATTGCTAGTGCTTGAATAGCCGTGGATGATCTCGGCGCATCCAAGATCGTTTTATCGTGCATTATTTGTCTCCGTTGCCACCAGACATACCAGCAAGCCACAGAGAAAACCTCTCTGCGGGACACCGGATCCATGTACATGTTTTGGTACTGATCATCGCTAAGTATAGCCTCAATCATCGCTGAACCCAATCTGTCAACATTCCTCACATTATCGACAAGCTCCTGAAGGCCCAGGCTGTGCCAAACCTCCTGGACACGGCTACAGTCAAAGAGCAAGTGTCTAGCTAATATCCTCTGCGCCAATTTTGCATACCTCGCATTGTGATCACCCTCGCACTTGATACTCCACTTGATACTCCGTTCTCTCGGTTTTTTATTTTTCTTGGGAAGCTATGTTCTCCTCATATGAAGAGACTCGTGGCGCCTCCATGTTGCATGTCAGGTCGAAGTAGAAGAGCCGGTACGAGTGCATCCTCGTAGGCAGAGCGTCCCAGAGCTCATCCCCTTCGCAACCGCAGCCCAGGCCTGGTCTGAGGTCTACCATGTCCTCGACGCCGGCAGCCCTTCTGCGCTAACGAATCAGATCCCGTCCATGGCCTCCACACCATCCTCTTGGTGCTCTGCTTGAAAGCCGCCGCCTGGAGCTTGGCTCCTATAGTATTTCTCTCTTCATCCAGCCACGCAGCCGGAGCCGGGTCGCAAGAACAGCCGAGGAGGCCCGTCCCAAAGGTGCAGGCGCTGCTGCTATGATGCTATTGCTATCCGGTGTGCAGGCGTTGGGCCTGGGCGTCCATTCTCGGCCGCAGCTGGGTAGAGACGGCGTGCTCTCTGTCCAGGGCGAGTTACACGAGCCGAACCAGGTCCAGCAGGTGGCTGCTCTCTGTCCAGGGCGAGCACGGCGGGCTTCCCCCCGCCACCGAGCCACACAACTGCCATCACTGCGTCGATGCATCTACTAGCAATGGTGCGGCCTTGCTGCGCTGCATTTCTTCTGAAACTGATGCTCTGAACCGAGCGCATTGCGTGGAGTTGTTCATCTGAACCAAAGTTACTTCTCACTTGTACTTTTTTTTTCTTTTTGGCTTGTATGTGCACATGTCAGTTAAATTATTTTTGAATTTATTTTTAACCAAATATTTCTCTCTGCTTATATTTGTCCCTAAATATGTTCGCAAGTAGGAAAAAAATAATGCAAAACACAGAGAGGTAGATATGAAACAGACAAAATGGACTTGTAGAGTTGTAGGGTGTCCATTTGGGGGTCGTCCTCCAAACGGATAAAAAACGACAAAAAGACACAAAATGGGGGTGCCGTTGTAGTTGTCCTCATCTCCTTCAGATTGTCAGACTGCACTTAGTATAACTGAATTTCTCGCCCTCTGCTATCCTGTTGCATTGCAGCACACTCACCAAGTGCAACACCACAACACATTTTTACATCCCCGAACTCAAGCTGGGTTTTAGAACATCCTCTGAATTCACGTCCGGCACCCCCATTGTGCCATATTTAAAGTGTGTCGGACATATGTCGGGTCAAATGTAGGTTGCAGCCCACAGCAGCACCTCCAAAGGCCCGCACCCCAAATGGCGTTAAAACTTAAGAAAATGGCCGAACAACTTGCAGGAAGAGAAACCGCCGTCGGTTCAATTTCACAACGCTTGCAAACAGGGTGGTTCGTTTTGACGCGCGGCCACCGCCGCGTTGCTTCGTGTTGGCGTTCCACCGCTTCGCATCTATATTACCCTTGTCGCGGGACGCACCTCGCTCATATTCTCTCCGCGCACCATCGTCCACAACCCGCTCGTGATGTCGTTGTCTGAGAAGTTGGTTGTGGTGTCCGATCAGGACGAGGAGGCTGTGGTGGCCGATCAGGAGCAGGAAAACGAGGAGGATCATGCGGTCGTGGTGGCCGAGCTAGAGCAGCACGAGGAGGACGCCAAGGCGGAGGACGACGAGCCCGCATGCCCGGCTTACTCACGGTGGGAACCCTGGTCCTCGTGGACCTCCCGTATGGTTGCTGCACCAGTGATCTGTCACCATGCATCACTTATTTTATTCTTTTTTCATTTTCACATATTTGATTCTTTTGGTTAGTAAGCTGGTTAGTAAGCAGACGATAGGTGCTGTATATTTTTTTTAAGTCGTTGATTGAGTGGCCTAGCGTCAAGGTATCACATTTTTTGTTTGCTTATATAGCAAAAAAACAAAGAACGAATTTTTTGTTTGCTTATATAGCAAAAAAAAAGAGAAAAAGAATGAGACAATAGAGCATGAGATGGACTCGAACCTACGACCTGGTGGATGAAACACATAAACCTTGACCACTAGGCGAATGATGCTTCCTTACTAATGTTTCGATACGCTTCATATTTTTAATGTAAGAACTAGAAAAATCAAAATTTAGGGCCGCAAAAATTTGGGCCCTGTGCGGCCGCACACCCATGGGCCCGGGCCTATTTAGTGGCCCTACATTTTTCCATTGAGAGCGCTGGTATAAAAACAAGGTCAAAATTATGGGACCAATTTGTTTAGACACCGCCTCCCCCGCCCCCCGCACTTTGGTCCCACGTTTAAAGAAAGTGTATGGACGTGCCCGGATATGGCCGCCAACTCGACACCAAACATGCTATAGGTTCACTTGCCATCGACCTGGTCATTCAGCCCCGCTCTTCTCTCAGACTTGTGACCGCTTCTTTTCTTGTTGCCGATTGAATCACTAGCGCCATCGTCCCTTTTTTTTGGCCTGCAACACCAACTATCCCCTGGCACTGCTTCCAGAGTTGTTATCGACCCCTTTCCGTTACGATGAGGTCATGCGCAGATGGATCCATCCATTTAAAAACCCACTTCTACCATCATGTGAGGTCGGGTGAATGCGATTTGAGTTATAAATATATCGCTCACTATTCTCGCAAGTCCCTGATTGTGTTGCTCGACTATTGTAGTTCGTCAGTGCCGCCTCATGTCGGCCTTGCGTGTTTGCATGGTGTGCTCGGCCAGTTAACCACAATTTATATACTCCCTCCGATCCCCAAAAAGTGTCGCTCGTCTAGTACAAAGTTTGTACTAGCTTAGTATAAAATGGGTGACATTTTTTATGGATCGGAGGGAGTATATTTTTCAAGAGTTTTCTGAATTTAATATAAATATTATATGAACAATATAGTTTATATATATTTTTTAAAAATCGTGTGCTGAAAATGATTATACATATAATTGGTTCGCCAAGCGGTAGCAATTGTTTCATCCACCTGGAAAACAATTAAAGAAGATAACTGGAACTGAATACCCACTTGTTTCGCTAAGTGGTAATGCCCGATTCGATCTCCATCGAAAAAAAAAGTAAAGCACACTTTAGCCACGGCACCTAGCGAGCTAGGGCACCGACGCCGCTGGCCGCCGGCCGCCGTCCCGCCTCACGCAGCCGAGCAGCCGAGCGCCGGAACTAGCCTATGCTGCGGCGCCACCAACGCCCGGATCGGCACGCCGCTGCGCCACCGACGCCCACGGCCAACGGCGGCAAGCCGCCGCGCCGCCAAGTCAGCCGCCATGACGTCACTACGCCGCGGCGCCAACGCCACGATGGCAGCCCCCCGCCCACCTCAGCGCCTCCGAGTCGCGCCCGCCCTCGTCTCCGCCGGTCGCTCCGCGCCGCGCTGCTGCCGCCGCTGGCTGGGAAGACGGCAGGGAGCGGCTTGGCTCGGACCGAGCCCGATTGGCTCGGGTCGGAAGGTCCAGCGTGGCAGGTGGATGGAGTGATGGACCCATGGTCAGAGAGCCGCACGGTAACCATCTTGAATTCAAATACAGACCTCCTCTTCTTCTCTTCTTCCTCCCCTTCCTCTCATTCATCCCTCTCCTTCCTCCCTCTTCCTCCACCTCTCCCCTCTCCTTCCTCCTCCACCTCCTCTCCCAATATCCCGCCATGGCCGCACCAGCGCGGGCCACCACATTGTATCTCCCCCTCCCACCTCCACCGCTTCTCCTCCTAGGGCCTCTCCCGCCCCCGGCCCCCAACCCGAGCGGTATCCGGCACTTCATCGCGAGCGCTGTGTCCTCCTCCTCATCTCCAGGGCTCCGCAAGTTCATACTAGCGATACTCAAGCAGATGCTGGACCGGAAGCGGGGTCCCGACTGGTTGAGGTGCGTCCTATGGCGGCCGAGTGGAAGGCGCGCGCTGCGGGTTCTCTTCTGGCCGAGGGACCAAAGCTTCCCCAGCCTGATCACCCTGCTCCGAGCTCTGCTTCGGAGAGCAACTGCGGTAGCCATCGTGGTTTCTGTTGCGGCGCTGATGGCGCTTCACGTCTTCCGCCCGCGGCAGGCCCAGGACGAAGACCTCTTGCTTCGGCGGAGGCTTCCTCTCTTCGTCAGACTTGGGCTGAGTCAGCTGGTGGCTGCAGATCCACTCGGACCAGTGCCGGGGTTCCGCTGGCCGCCTCGAACGTGGGTCATCGAGCCCCTGGAGTCCCACAGGTTCGACCACAGGCACCGCCGCCGCCTCGGCATTGATGCCGCCAGCGACAAGCTCAGGTACCTCGCGTCGTCGCCTACCGCTCCCTCATACCCCACTAACATTCCCTCTAATTACCTCGCGCCACGTTTGCGACGCGATCAGTCTCGAATTATCCTTCAACGAATTGCAATTTGACATTGATTTGTTGTTGTTCTCGGTAGGTGCTGCTCCGGCTCCGACATGGGTGACTCCGACCCCAATCAGCCCAGGTACCTCACGCCTCCTCCCAATGCCCCTCCATCCTCTCTCTTTACCTCTTCTTCTTCGGTTCGTTCGTGGGGTACTGGTCGCCGCGTCCCGTCGACATTGTGTTGTGAGTTGTGATGATCTCGATTTCTGATGGCTAGTGTTGCAGTTTTTGGTTCGTACTGTTTCATGGCTCAGTTCATCCGCGCGGTGTTTCATCGTTCCATGACTAATTTGGTCTACCTGGATTATGATTATAGAATGCAATCTGCACATCTAGGTCGTGACTTGATCGCTATCCTATTTTCCTGTTTGTCAACTGGGATTCTGGTGTTTGTTGAACAGGCAGATCAGTCAGCCGAAAGATGAGGAGCGCCTCGACATGGACGACTCCAACCCCCCGCTCAACAGGTACCTCGCGTCGTCTCCCTTCCCCACCCTGCGGTTGCTACAGCTGTATGATTGTATTGGCACACTACAGATTACTCTGCGTGCTGATGGAATTGTTAGAAAACTTATAAATACTGTCCTGAGACATGTAATATGATTTATGGAGCCGCACAGCAAAGTCTCGAGGCATAGTTAGCAACCTGCTATATAGTTGCTGTGTTTCTTCGTGGGCAACTTATGGAGCCGCACAGCAAAGTCTCGAGGCCAGGTTATATATTCTGAGATCGATCCCATGTTGAAATCGTATAGTCTTTCTTATATTACCCTCTGTTCGTTTATGAAACTTGTATGCAATATGATTTTCGGTTAGAAGAATGCAATCTGCACATCTGATCAGTATCCTATCTTGGTGTTATCAAACTCAGATTATGTTTTTTGTTCTCCAGTGCGAACATCACTAAGCAGACAGATAGGGAGAGCCTCAACCTGGACGACTCCAAACCCCCGCTCAACAGGTACCTCGCGCGCGTCTCGCCTCCCCTCCCCCTCTTCCTGATTTGCTCTGTGATTGCCGATGATCGTTCAATATGCTGTCAATATTCGTTTCCAGTAGATTCCCTAATATCGTTACCAGTACACGGTCAGTTCGTAGAATCTCCTTTCCTTTTGTTGACAAGGATGTTGAATTTCTTTTCATAATGGGAATTTGATGCCCTAGTTGGGGTTTTGCTTGCTTTTAGACTCTGTGAGGTCGCTGTGAAGATCGCCGACGGAATGGAACAGAAGAAGCTGAAGGTGTGTGTTTCTGAGGTGTTTCCAGTCCCCATTTACTGTTGGTTATCACATGACTTATGTTGTGTCTGTGTTCCGAAGGGTAAAACCCGATCAGAAACCACTGAGGAAGCCCTACGTTTGTGCCTGGCGTCATTACGCGGCAAGAATCAGAGGTAAGCAGGTATGTTTGTCAACCATTACCCACCTCAAACAGTCATTTCGGTAGAATAGTAGTGACCTGCTCTATTCTCATGATTTGCAGTGTCTCAACTCCCACCGATAAGCTTGGTGAATGAGTGGCCTTCTACCACAAGTATCATTCCTGGAGCACCTTGCATGAAACTCTGTTAACCAGCAAGTTAGCGATGAGTTAGATGATTGATAGGGGAACTTAATGGAAAGAACTGCAGATATTAGGGTGACACTGCACATCAGAATCGTTAGTCTCTGAATATTGCTGAATTCGCTTTTGTCAAACTCTGCTTGTGGTTCGCTGCTTGCTCCTCTGTTATCTTTTAGCGTAGCCGGCTAGTCCTTTAGTTCTCTGCAGTCGTTATAACTCGTTTCCATCTCTGGTGGCCTGAGGGCTTAAGATTTTCCTTAAAAGCGAACTTACCCTGATGGTGCTTGTATTCGGCTACGAAAGCAATTGAATTCGATTCCCCTCTGGGGGTGCGTTGGTATATATGATCTTAATGTTCTATCTGGGTAAGTCAGCTCTTGACAACACCGTCTTGACGGACGGACATGGAACCGCGACGGCTGCTTCGCCCAAGGCTGTATGAGTGGTCGACCAGAACCACTCCTGTCGGCGGCGGGGCAGTGGACGCCGAGAACCGCGACGGGAATTAACCTTCCTGGCCAACAGGCGCGCTGCGGCCACCTTTCCGGCGAGGAATTGTTCCTCCGCGCGTCAGCACGCTCTCCGACATGTGTGCCCGCTCGCTCGATCGGGAGAGCCGCATGGCGGTCGTCTTAGCAGCGCGGCCGAGACGATCTGACGGCGAGCGCGACTCGGAGACGCGCACGAGCACGACCTCGTACGATCGATAAAGGAGTACGTCACAAGATAGTACCATGTCGACGCACGAGGCGGGACGGATGCAGGCCGCTGCTCGGCAACGCGCGAGGGGAGGCACAGTGGTGCGGCGTGTATCCCGGCAGCTCGTCCTACATACAGCACAATGACGCACTAAAGCCGCCAGCGATAAGGGGCCGAGCAGCACGCCCGAGAACGGCGAAGCCGCGCCGTCGCCGGCGACGAGAAGCGGCAGGGCTGTCCGAGCTGCTCACTCGAGAGCACGTCGACGCCACACCGCCGCCGGCGGCGAGAAGGGAACCATCAGCTTGCCCGAGAGCACGGAGATACCACGCCGTCGCCGCCGACAAGAAGCGGCCCAAAAGCTCGACTGAGAGCACGGCGACGCCGCGAGAATCTCGAGAGCTGTTTCGCGTTAATCTGGACCGCGCGGTGGCGTACATGTACGCGACATCTCGAGAGCGACGCGAGCTCCGACATGCCAGATGTTGTCGCCGGCGCTTTACAGTACATGTGCTCTAGGGCGAGAGAGCCTTGATGGCGACCTCCAACACGTAGCAGGTGCAGCTCGTCTTGAACGTGCAGGTTAATTAGCATCAAATGTGAACTTATGTGGGCAAACGAAATCCTACGTAACCGCGAATTTGTTTAGTGGGCCGATGTTTTTTGTTGAACTAAACAAAGGAATTTCCATTCTTAATTCTTCGCCGAAGGAGTCTGACGAGGCCGCGTGTCACGTTACCATGGCGTGTCCATGAGGCAGGTCTTGCGCTGGAGTAGCCAAATGCACGCCGCGACCTGGGATGGCTAGTGGAATTAGTACTGTCTTATTATTACATTAATTATAAATTATATATTTCACATTCAAAATAACAATCACAACATAAAATTTAATTTTATTAGAATCCCCATAAGTTATGTGTTTACAATATATATATTTATTTAGTTTTATAGATGTTAATATTTTCCTATATCAGCGACAACATGGCTCAAAACATCGTGTAGATTCCTTCGGCTAGAATTGTGTTGTGGATGACTTTACTTCTCGGCCTCGCGACAATCAAGGAGCGCAAAGACCGACGCCTCGTGCCAATATCCCGGCAAGGGAGTGGTACCCCTCCTCTTACATTCAAGTGTTGACGTGAATATCTGACGCCTCCGTGTCTACATCTTGCCGAGGAGGGAGGGATGACCCTCCTTCCCCGCAACCCAGCCACAATGTTCGTCTCGTTGATAGGGTCTCTACTTTACCTGGCCATTTCTTAACCAGGCCTAAAGAATCCCGGCATAAAAACTTTTGGCTTGAGTCCGAGTCCGGGCGAACCATCAGGCCACGGAAATCAGGCTCGAGCCCGACCCGACACGACTGTATGGTCCAAAATTCAGGCCCATTCCGACCTGTTGTGCAAGGCCGTCTCGACTCGACCAAGAAGAGGATATAGCAGGGTCAGGTTTCATGGCCGGTGCAGATACTACTCGTGTGTCGGAGACAAGGGTAGGGCTTATCCTCTGCAAGGTGGAGTGTGGGTAAATTTTGAAAACTTACAAGGGTGAAAGCACTTGAACACGAATCCAATCTTAGAATTGTTGTTAGTCGTTGGATTGTTTAGAGACGTAAATCTACATGTGAAAAAATCTTCCTGCCCACACATTGATATAGCGGCACTCAAAGATGAGATGAGCATCAATCCCAAATGCTTGTCGAGTCCAGCTACCAGCAATCTGTGCAAACGATCCAAAGTACTACCTCTTTATCTGAATATACAAAGAGACTAAGTCATAGAGAGCAAACAAAGAAAACAAATTGTATTAGTGTGAATGAATCGATGCCGGTCTTTTTGCACGCACTCGGCCCCTCCGAGCTCAAGCTCGCAAGTCATGAGTAGTCGAACGGCCGTGAAGGTGAAGATGCAAGTTAATCCATCTGATTGCTATGGTGCCGTATGTTTCTTCTCCGTTCAGTCACGTCAGACTTGTTCGCAACGCGTCTTGGTTCAAGGTCGGGCGCTGCGTTTGCCACACCGTGGGTCCATTTTTTTTGCATGTAAGCTAGAAATGTGACATATTCTTGCATTCTCCAAGTACACAAGGGTTTAAGCGTTGGTCGTGCATGCATGGCGCATTTAAAAATGAGTGTCTGTCCAAATGAATTTAATTATGATGATTCAGCCATGCATGCATGAACTTGTCTGAAACGACAATAGCCTGCATGCATGTGGGCCTGGTGCAAGGTTTTTTTTCACGGGTTATTAAATAAGAGAAATGTGTATCTGGTTATTCGCAAAACCTCCATACAGGCCCGTCGGATGTAAATTCGGAATGTTTGGTGGCCTGGGACCTGGGTCACATCAAATTTTCCCCCCAAAGCTAGCCAACTACGTACGGGGAATCGGCCGATTTTTTTTTTTTGACAAACAAGACAGGGAAAAGCACTTTCTGTCTCAGAGATGTAGTATACATGCTACATCGATGTCATGGAAAGAAACTCAGTATGTTATGCATGCTTCTACAACTGTCGGCGCTACCTATACTTAAGCGATAGATAATAAAACAATGAACTAGAGAAAGATGAGCACACCATGGACACATGATTTAACCTGGAATATCCTCCACTCCTTTTACTTCGCTAGGCGCAAGCTTGCGGCGATGAGCCTCCCTCTGCTTCATCCGAACTTAGTTTTATATCTATTTGAATTTGGATCACATCAAAATAACAAACACGATATCAGTAAGCAATAACTGAGTGCTCTCCGAGATGAAGTGAAAGAGAAACCGGCCGAGCATATGTAGGATAAGAAAGAGTTGAGCTTCTATAGTTTTCCTAATGTCGCCCATTCCAAATAGTATGCTTGTTGTGCATAGTGGGTCAAGCTTCTCATCCGATTTAAGCTTACATGTGCACACTAGCTATGCTCCATTCTTTCTTTATTTGTAACACTTTAATTTGTACTTTCCCGGCTATGCCAGCTCCCTCTTAAGTAAAAGGAACATTGCTCGCTGTTTTCCGTCAAAAAAATAAGTGTAGTGGAGAACTTCGTGTCATGCTAGTGTATTTTGAAATTGAACCTAATTGGCAATCCTATATGAAAATCATGAGTACTTAGTCCAGAATAATTTAGTGGTAGGTCGGCCAAATAATTAAACCACACTCTGTTTAAAAAAGGATGTCTTAACTTTATCAAAGTTTAGACGTATTTATATACCTCTATATATAATGGATAAAGATTTTAAAGCTCCCTCCTTGCTAAAAAATTCAGCCGTTCGACAGATCGCGCGGTAAAGCTCCCTCCTTGCTAAAAAAATCCGCGCGATGAACAGTGCTGGGCGCTTTTGTAATTACCCGCCCGCCGAGGACCTAAGTGTTATTACTAGACAGTTTACTAGTTTAGGGACTGTTTTGCAAACTCGCCTCATCCTCTCTTCCCAGGCACAGACACAGCCGTGGCGGCGGCCACGCTCCCTCCGCACTCCAAAACGCCGGCGAGGAGGCCGCCCACGCGCGCGTCCCGGAGGAGGCGACGCAGCCGTCGCTTGGTCGGTCCCTCCTCGCCTCCAGCAGCCGCGCCGCCCCTCCCCCCTCCCTCCCTCTCCCGCGACGTCGGAAGTTGCCGGCCACTCCGCCCCCCTCCCTCCCTCTCATTTTCCCCCATCCCCCCACCGCCGCCCTCCTCGCCACCTGCGGCCGCGCCGAATCGCTCTCGCTCGGGCGCCTCTGGTCGTCGCCGCCGTCGCCTCTTCATTACGGCGAGGTCCGGCCTGCCCACGTGCGGCGCTGAGGCCGGCCTCCTCGGCTCCTCCTCCAGCTCCTCACCGCTAGCGGCTTGCCTCCATCTCACCTCCAGCTCGAGCAAGGACGGCGAGACCCGCTTCGGCCCTTTCTCCTCCTCTTTCTCCATCCTCGACGGCGAGGTCCAGGTAAGAAGAGGAGACGCGGGCGTCAGGGCTCCCCAACCCACGCTGGAGAGCCTCCTCGAGGTGACTCAGGCCGCTGCCGCTTCATCTTCCCGTACATGGCGTCCAGCTGCGGCACGCCGACGACGAGCTGCGGGTGGAGGAGGCGCCGGTGCAACCTGTGACGCCTTCTTCCCTCCACTTAGTCCTCGCCGCTGAGCCCTTGCGCGTGCACCTGGCCGGCTGCTCAAGCGTGCCGCCATGGAGGGACGCTTGCCTCAGAGGCGCCTCGCACGCCGCCCTCCGCCAGCGGCCTATCTGCGGCAGGTGCTGCAGGCCGATGCAGACGAGGTTGGACGCCTCGATCCCGAGCCACGAGCATGGCGTCCATGGCTGAGACTGAACGCGGAGGACGCGCACGACTACTGTTTGTAGAAATGCGAGAGCCTATGGACTAGCTTGGTACGATTATTTTCTTTCACAGTTTTCCCTTGATGCAAAATCGTCCTGAAATAGAGTTGCATATTCAGTTCCTTGAATTAATTGCAGAACCCTCAATAAATCTGCTAACCAAGTTCTATGACGGAGGCCTGGCACCAGGAGCAAAGTAGCAGCAGCAAGTTTCTGTTCAACATTAGTCTCACGGACAACACCAAGAATTAATCAGGCATGGGTCATGTATAGATTCTGCTACTTGGAAACTTGAATCCAACTGTCTTCCGAAGCCACAACGCCACGCCCTGTGAGTGAGTCTGCTACTCAAAGTCTCAAACTGAACTTTTAAAGAGAATGAAAATTTGCTCAGTTGCTTTGGGATACAGGGTAGTTTGTCGGAAAAAATGATACTCTTGAGTGGCATAGTTAGGCTATTGAGAATTCTGTAGATGATCTATAGTTGCACAGGTAGTTATTGCTGTAGAAAATTGAGAAAACTAATGAAGGCGTCACAAATTACTGAGGGCTGTTGTTCTTGAGTTGCAGCAGGAGCTTCAACCAATCCAAATCAGTACAATCAGTTCTGAGCTATTATATCAGTTAAGCCTTACTGAATCTACTGCAACTTAGCTCATGCATGGTCAGTTTTGGTTCAGCTTCTGGCAGCTAGCTATATTCTCTCATGTTTAATTTCATGCAAAGCACGATATATTATCCTTTACATGAACACGTTTTCTTGCTTTGTTTCAGGCTTGCAGCTCTGCACTCCTCTCGGCAGGGGCCGGAGCCGAGCGAGAGAGGCGAGTGCCACAGCCGGCCCTCAGTCCCGCCGGTAGGCAACAATGATTCGAGGTAAGGCCATCCCCCCTTCTCCGTTTTTTTCTCAATCCTGAATCCCCTGGTTTTTTCATTTTCTCTCCGTGTGGAATACCCTAGCTTTATATTTCCTTGCTGATTAGATAGTGGAGAGGGGCGAGCGTGCTAAGGAGATAAATCATGCTCAGATCCCTCTCCTTTATGTTGTTGCAAATATTGTTTCACATGTTTGTTCTCCTGGCAAGAAGAGTAGCATTTGTTCTACATTTGTTTTTGTTATTGCTCACGGGAGATCCTAGAGGATATATATTTGAGTTTGCACTGACCTGAATCACCTTATGATGAGCAACTTTTGTCCAGATACCTCAAGGCTGCATGGAGAAAGGAGCCGTTGCCGCTTTCTCTTTTTTGGTAGAAATATTTCCATGATGTGATGTTGCTAGCCTCTCTTACAGTGTACTGTATGCCTTGATATGCATTCGATCATACTGCAGTAGTTTGCAACCTTTTTGCTCTCCCACTATGGTAATACACTAAAGAGTTCTGGGGTCAGCAGCATTTGGTCGGCGCCTAAAACCTGTAAATGTACGAAAATCAAATTGGCAAAAAGGAGCTTGCTATTAATGATTGTGATTCAAAGCAATCTGTCTATGTGTATGGATGCAAGCATGCTGTCCTTCAAGTAAATGGTAATCTATGAGTATTTACTTACGATATTGTACACTTATGTGTAAGATTTTGGTAAACTGTGAATATAAAAACATTTTGCAGGTAATGTAAACAATATCACTGTCGACAAATGCACCAAGTTTGAAATTGTTTTCAAGGTTAGCGAGACCTGTTCTCGGACAAGACGACATTGGCTCATTAGTATTGAATGTATAAAGGCCAAGTTAGTTTACTATGTATTGCAGGATGTCGTAGCAGATTTTAAGGTTATCGACTGTAATGATGTTGAGGTTCAGTGTCAGGTATTGAATTACTTTGTGAGTTTATGTTTGTAAATTGAGGTATTTCATTCAATCTCAGTCTCAGTACAATGGCAACACTATAAGGTTCTAGGAATTGATGAATTGGCTTACGATTTTTAAAAAGATTTAGTGAGACAAACAATGGCAGCAGCCCAGCCAAGCTAATTATATATATACTTACTTTGAAATTTCTTTTGAGCAGGACGCAAATATTTTAGGCACACTTGCGAGGTTTTCATTCATTGGTTCCAGATTTCTACGGACATAGGTAAGCAGTTGTTTTCCTCCCATAGCCTTTCTAAAACCTCGAAATCTCTGAACCCAAATCCATTTCTAATCTTCATGAACTTACACTTTCAGGAGGTTGTGAATGAGGATGCGAACCCAAACAATGGCAGCAGCCCAGCCAAGCTAATTGTGGATCTACGTTTCTTTCTTGATATTTGGGTTGGGAAAAATCTACAGAGAAAAACAAGAATCTCAGCCCTTTCTTTTGTGTAAGTTCAATGTTTTCTATCGATCTACTGTCATAGAATAAGTGATATCATCCATCTCCCCCATTGAGAGGAGGCCTGCAATACCGTGTTATTATATCATGTTCAAAAATCCTAGCTCTCATTGATGAAAATGACACTTGGGTCTTTTAAAGCTCCGAGTTCTAGCGCTTCTAACATAAAGTTCGCATTGTACATTATTGTTATCCTTATTACTATAAGGTTTCATTTGCTATGGAAATCATGCAGTCAATTCACTCATGATTTCGGCTACCTATTACTTATTGTACATGTACATGCTTAATACAGTATACCTGCTGTAGCGTAAGATTTTTTTTAAAAGATCATATTTGTGTATTGTGCACCAAATTCAAAATAGAGACATGGGATCGTTCATTCTCTTAGTGTTAGTTTGCCATTGCATGATGTGATGATGGAAATATCTTGACTCATAACACCTACGATTCAACTCATAGTAATATTAAGAATATATCGGCTGCCTCTTTTCATATGAATTTATATATCAGTGCCATAGATTATCCGGTGCAGCAGGTTATTCGGAAAGCCAAAGAAACATGCATGTACTTTGTTGACAACTTTGAGAGAAGAAAAATATTAACTTCCTTTTCTTTCATTGGTGACTATCCTGTAAATTTATATCAGCCTACAGTTTTCTCAGTCCGTCAATGGATAGAAATGTTTTGTCCTGCTACCATTCTTGAATCGATCATTTATCTTATTAATCATCTATTTAGTGATGAGAGCATGTAATTGTCTTAGAAACTGCTCGCGGTAGAATTGAGCATGTCCATATGTTGCTTTAATTTCAATTTTCAGTGATTAGTTCTGATCGAGTTTCTTTGAGATGGCAGCGATAACATTGACCAACGACATTGACACGACGTTACGGTGATGCCGACGACGACATCGCCAAGGGGTTGTGGCGGCGACAACGACACGGGGTTGCGACGATGACATTGCCATGGGGTTGGGCGACAACGACATCGACATGGGTTCCTGCAGCGACGAGGACATAAATACGAGCACCGCAGATGGAGAAATCACACTGTAATATACGGCAGATAAGTTCACTCAAATGCTCAGCTTCTTACAACACCATAGTCCTCATTACAGATAATACTTTATGTAGTTATCAACAAACATTTTTTACCACTATAAACAAAAAATATCTTGATACCGTGATTTTGCATCAAGGGCGCGGCGTGCCGCCGCGCCGGATTCACCTAGTATGACTTAGTGTATATAAAAATCATTTGATAGACGGTGGGAGTAGGATAGATTAATTTGGAATGGGATCCAGTGACTTGAAGTCATGGTCTCATGGAGCACCATGCCCCCTTGTATCCACCGTCTAAGTCAATCCAACGGCTAGCAGCAATTATTGAAAAGGAGTCGCGTTGCAAGTCAGAAACGAGGAAACAGATTTGCAGCCAGTCGGGCGGAGCAGGGGAAAACAGCGCGGGCTCTCCTGCAGGCCAGCCGCGGGAAAGGAGTGGAGCGAGCTCCGGCGGCGGCCATCGAAGGAAAGTGCGCTGGCATGCCCCTCCGCTCCACTGCGACAGGTTCCTCCTCCCCGCTCCGACGAGCTCCTCCACTCTGCTCCGATGCCGCCCTCAGCTCCGGCGGTCACACAACGGGAAACGTCGGCCACACGGGTGTGACTTGCGCGCACGAGGTCATCGAGCTACACGTATTCAGGATTTCAGGAGCACTTAAATTACTCAATTACAGCGTTCTTGTTTCCTCTGCCAATGCTCTTTTGGTCGAGCCTGATGTCTGCTAGACTAGATTCTGCTATAACTTCTGTGAACTTATGTGAACGGTACACACTATGGGGACTAAACTGAGAGCGAACAAAAGGAGCTCAGGCTCCACGTGGGGCTTCAGTAAAAAATTAAAAAGAGCAAAAAGGTTGTGAAACAAATCTGAAAAAAATCCTACATTTAGACAGTGTTGTGTTGACAAACATGTACAACCTCAACTCGAAACATCTTACTCCCTCCGATCCATAAAAAGTGTCGCCCATTTTGTACTAAGTTAGTACAAATTTTGTACTAGATGAGCGACACTTTTTATGGATCGGAGGGAGTACATTTTACTGCACGAAAAACAAAAGAAATTTGTCATTTGAAGTACTGAATATTCAAAAATTTCAGATTTTATCATTTTTTGTGTAGCCCTGAATATGAGTTATTTTAGAGGAAACACAAATGACATTTGCGTTTCTTTACATTGAAAAGAGAGAGTTGCTAAAGCCTCCTAGGAGGTACAGTGCCAAAAAACAGAAAATCAGTATACATCCCAAGTGTTTGGGAGAATGGCGCGCAGACCCAATGCACCGGCTCTAGCCCAAAGTGCAGCTTCAGCCTTAATCTTGCTCACCAAGGCGCTGGTTGATGGGGTTGCAGCGTTGAACACACAGTCATTACGGTGTTTCCATATCATCCAAGGAATCAGCAACGCCATGGAGGCAAGTCCTTTGCGCATCGGCTTCGCTGTGTGCTGACGTGCCTTACTCCACTATTCCGTCAAGTTTTTCTCGTCATCAGGCACACGGCAAGTGAGACGCAGCCCTGATAGGATCTCAAGCCACACCTGCTTGGAAAAGGAGCATCCGAAAAAGAGGTGCTGGATTGTTTCCGGTGCTGAATATGAGTTATTTTGAGTTGATATTTCTCATGTTCGGAGAATATATCATTGCCTCCATGCAGGATTTGTTTTATAAATTTTCTAAGCTTCAAAATATTTATTTTATTTAAATAAAAAAAATATCAAAATATAGATTTTTTTTCGAATCTTGCTGTTTGTGTTTTCCGGACTGAATTCTTGCATTCAGAAGTCAAGGGAACTAAATAAACTTCAGAACGCACCACATCGGCATAAACTTCACTACAGTACGATGGAGCCTGAACTTTGCTTGCACAAAATTTCATTGCCATTTCATAATATATACTTGTAATACATGGTTTCTGAAATCGTTTCAGTTTTTTGCCTCTATAATGTATATTGTCTTCTCTGCTGCTTTTTTCTGAACTCTATATTGTTAACTGAATTTCGTGTTTGTCAAGTCCCTCCAGTTCTCTGTCTGAAGAAAAACATTATGAATCGCTGCTGGCTCGTGCCTTGTAGCTCCATGACATTGTGTTGATCGTAGGGGGCAGAACCGCAGAGGAGGAGGCAGAGGTGGGCGTCGGAGGGTACCGCCGAAGCGGAGAGGAGGGCGCCGGCGCGGCTTGGCGGAGGAGCCGGTGCCTGTCGGAGTGGACGGCGTCGCAGGGAGCTCGCTCCCATCAGGGGCGCCAGCAGCAGGCAGAGTATCGTTCGAGAATGCCTCGATGTCTGACTGCGTGCGTGTGATGGGATCCTGCGGTATAGGGGTCTCCGATGAGCTCCTGCGCTCAGCTTCAATGGCGCCCCGCTCCAACGGTCACATGCCAAGAAACGTCGTCCTGTAGCAGTGGCCACAGGGCCGGCTCTATATAATTTGGTGCCCCAGTGCAAGGTTGAAAAAATGGACCCTATATTTACTATAATCTATGTACATGATGCAAAATATTAAAAGTGTACATCTAACCACATATTCTTCTTTCAATATATTGATCATTTAGTTTTCTTTGTTTCCTTTTGATAGCACCGGACAATTGTTTAGGCATTGTAACACCTATAATTGTGAGAGAGGGGCAATTAAGGACGTGGAGGAGGGCATTTTTTTAAAGATGTGTAGTAATCAAATTATGAACAAATAAAAAAAAATCAGCCCCCTATGGCATGGGCCATAGTTGGCCGCACCTGCCAACTAACCTTAGAGCCCTGACCTTAGAGCCGGACCTGAGTGGCCATATAGCTCCAGGCCGCTCTCTGGTGTGAGTACAAGGCCATGAGCTGCACGTATTCAGGAGCACTTGAATTACTCAATTAAGGCGTTCTTGTTTGTTCTCCCCATGCTCTTTTGGTCGAGCCTGATGTGTCCTAGACTAGATACAACTGAAAGTTCAGTGAAGTTGTGTCAACAGTACACTATGGGGACCGAAATTTAGAGCGGACAAATGGAGCTGAGGCTCCTTGTAACCTTTATTTCGAAAAATAAAAAAAATAGCATTTAAAGTTTTCATAACAAATCTGGGGAAAAATCCTACTTGTAGACAATGTTTTATTGTAGAAACGTGTAAAATATCTCAACTCGAAACATTCGAAACGTTGTAATCTGACATTTAAAATAGTGAGCTACTGAGCTGTGCAAATTTTCAAAACATTCAAATTTGTCAGATTTTATAATTTTTGGTAGCGCATGATATGAGTTATTTTGGGTTGGGATTTTCAGGTTCGTAGAACACATCGAGGCCCGCGGCGGCGTGCATGTCGTCCTCGGAGCGGCGCCAAGGGGCAGCGATTCAAAACTCGATCGATGAGGCGTAGAGGCGGCGCGTGGAGGAGTAGACGGAGACGTACGGAGCGTGATGGAGGAGGAGCGAGAAGACGAAGCCAATCAGCATGGTGAGACCGTGAGGCCCAGGTTGATGCCCACCGTCGTCACCACTGCTGACACGATCATCGCGTCGGTGGGCTAGGGAAGCTTCTTCCGGAGAAGGGGCTAGAATGCTCTCGCGCGCACCCTGGCCGCGCTCGCTGCTCGCCTGCGCCGTGCTCGCCCTCGTCCTGGCCGCGCTCGCCCGTGCCTTGGCGTGCTCGCCCATGTCCTGGCCGCGCTTTGACCGGAAGCTGGCGATCTAGAGGAAGAACCGCTCCGCCCCGACCACCCCTTCTCCGGCCTTCCCCGGCTCCGGCTGCCCCGTCACCGGCCACTGTCGCTTTGACAACTCCTTTATTTTATATTTTTTTAAAGATATTTTTCTCAGATTTATTATTTTTTTCGGTATTTTTTCTTTCCTTCGGTTTTTCTATTTTGTATAAGACTGGTAAGTGGGCCCTACTGTCAGTTTATGTATTAAATTATCTGATCTGGCCACGTCAGCCCGACTGGTGGGCCCGAGATGTCAGATTCGGTGTCAATTCGCGATCAGACAACCATTTGGGTTTTCTTAAGAAATTTCGCCAAATCTAGTAGTTGTGTGCGATTCAAAACAAAAGTGATAGTTATACTAATTGATCATTCAAATGTGGTAGTTTTATGCCATATAAAAGTTTCTCCCCAATGCCCAGTTTGTAGTAAAGGTTGTGAAGATATCTGTCATCTCATGCTTACATGCAGCCGAGCTCAAGAAGTTTGGGAATGTTTGGGGCTGGAAAACATAATAAAAGATGTTGTCTCCTTGGATAGATTGGGGTCTGTGATTCTGGAAGAAATCCAGAGAAATCCTACGCGAAAATCTCCGGTGTTAGGACAATTGGGTTTACAAGAAATAGTTATCACGGCCGCGTGGTATATCTGGTGGAAGCGCAGAGAATTTGTGAAAGGTATATCAGTGTCTCCAGCAATTAGCACGACGTTCTCTATTCAAGCTCTCACAAACAACTATGGATCAGCGTCAAAGGGTAAAGTAAGATGGAGTAAGCCACCGGAAAAGCATTATAAACTAAATGTAGATGCAAACTTTTTTCCTGCAGGGAGTGGTGCAGTTGCTGCTATGATTCGTAACACAAAGGGAGAAGCTATTTTGGGGGGTGCTACCCCAATGATAAATTTGTTAGATGCTCCAACGGCAGAAGCGATGGCTTTGAGATATGGCCTCCAACTTATCGAGCATCATAATTGCCTCCCTATAATAGTTGAGTCGGATTGCCTTGAGCTTATTGATGCTTGCCTTGGAGTTACTGAAATAAGAAGTCCATATTCGGCCATTCTAGCTGATTGCTTCCAAATGACTCATGGCTTGGGAAGGGTGATTTTTCAGCATTGTCCCAGGGAAGCGAACAAGGTGGCCCACAACTTAGCTAGACTTAGTTTTGATTTAAACCAAATTTTCTTTTGGGATGGTGATCCACCTCCGTCGGTTTTAAGTGATGTAATAGATGATGTAACTATGTTTTGAACTCGAGGCAGCAAGTTTTTGACGTGCTCTTTTCCTTATCAGGGTACCGAAAGGGACTGGAAGATTTTTAATGATGCGACTTGCTGACCTGTTATAAAGTGGTTGAAAATTCAAAAAAAAAAACCATGCCACTTCTTGGTATAGGATAGTTTGGGTCAAGAAGCGCACGGAATAAGTAACCAAGCAGGAAAGGCATTGGTCAACGAGATATAATGTAGTCTGAGCTGCTATAAAAAACGACCGTGTCAGCGCCGAACACGATCATCGCGCCACTGACATGCAGTTGGATCTGACCCTGGGTGTGGCTAGGCCTGAAATTCGAGCCGAGCCGAGCCAACTCGGCTCGACTCATTCAAGCTTGGTCAACAGTCAAGTTAGTTCGGCTCGACTCAGTTAACAAATAAGTCCAGAAATAAAACTCGGCTCGACTCGCTGAACTCACGAGTTTGCCCGTTTAACTCGTTTAGCTCGATAAAACTATTAGAATGAAATATAATTAATTTTATATACAATTATGTCTCATTAGTTGGGCATATGTAATGTAATTATCACACAATTCAATAACGATGTGATAATATTTAGTCATAAAACTATAACAATCCAAAAAAATGTTCATAAAGGCAATAATTCAATAATAATTTTATTTACCGAGTTAAACGAGCTAAATGAGTAGCTCGGAACTCGGCTCGTTTAACTTGAACTCGTTTATCTTCTAAAATGAAAACTCGGCTTGCCTCGTTTAGCAACGAGTTCGAGCCAAGCCGAGTCGAGCTCCAAGCTACTCATTTAACTCACGAGTTTCGAGTTTTAGTTCTAGTCCTAGGTGTGGCCTTCTGAAGTTATGAACTTATCACAGTTCTTTAATCTTTAAAATTAAGATTCACACTTGCCTTAGATTTCTCTATCGCACAGAGCGTGCTATTGTTCCACGGTTCACGCACACCCGTACAGTCTGCATTTGATGGAGGACGGAACGAGCTAACAAGCGGAGTTCAGGATTGCCACCAAAAGTGGGGTTTTTTCCCTTCTATGGAGCATTATCATCTGAGAAGTTTTGTATGAGAAAATGGAGTTCGGAACATAATTCGTAAAAATAGACGGCGCACGATCCTGAACATATTTTTGTAGGATAGATGTATTGCAGACTTTCTAATGTATGAAGAGTGATAGATCATTCCGCATGGAGAAAATTACAAAAAACCACCACAATTATGGCTAGGTTTTCGCATAACCCCGAGATTTTCAGAAATTGCGCGCAGCCACCGGTCAAGCGCTAATTATTTTCAGACAACCACCACTCGTCAGCTAACTGGGCACGACGCTCAGCTAACCCGTATATTGACAGGAGGGGCCCAGTTTCAGAGGACAGGTGGCAAGTTTGTAAGTGCGTCGTGAACAACCAATTAATTCTGGACTTTTCTGCAATTTGCCAAAAAATTAAAATCCTGAAAAATAAAAATAAATAGGGGACAACGTCGTCCTGCCCGCCCGCCGCTGCTAGCCGTTGCTCGCCGCCGTCGCTGCTCGCCGCCGTCGCTGCTGGCTCGCCTCCGCTTGCCGCTGCTCCCCGCTCGCTCGCCGCCGCTCGCTCGCTGCCGCTCGCTCGCCGCCGCTGCTCCCCGCTCGCCCATTGCCGAGATGCAGAGGCTGCGCGCCATGGATTGGAGGAGGCCACAGGGCGGCAGACCGGAGGTCCCATCTCGACAGGGAGGTCGTCCTCCATCTCATCTCCACCTCCGACACGGGTGAGAAGGCGCGGCGAAGGGACCCGAGGCGGTACTGCTACTCCGCGTGTCCTGCCAGGACTTCCGCAAGCGCGCTCGCGCGCGTGTTCGAGTGCTGGCTACACCCGGCGCGCTACCGAACGTAGCCGTGCAAGGACGGCACAACCTGCCGCCGCCGTGTCTGCTTCTTTGCGCACACGCCGGACCAGCTCCACGCCGTGCTGCAGCAGGGACAGGGGCTAGCTCCAGCCCCAGAGCGTGGCCTCCTCGCATGAGCAGGCCGGCAAGCTCCATGTGCAGCCTCGCGTGCGGCGCGCCGGTAAGCAGCATGAAGCAGCATGATGAGCCACGGCCAGGCGACGCGCACAGGCGGATGAGCCGCAGCCGGCGCGCACGGTGAGCCACGGCGGCGGGGTGAGCCATGGCACCGACGCGAGCTTACGGGCATGGCGGCGCGCGGGTGAGCCACGGCGGCGCGCACAGGCGGATGAGGCGCGCCTGGTGCGTGCGGTGAGCCATGGCGGCGGCGCAAGCTAGCGGACTAGCGGACATGGCGGGGCGAGCTTGCAGGTGCGGCTGGCTGCTCAACGTGGCCGTCTTGCCGGACCCGATCTGCACGCACGGGCGAGGGGGAGCGGCGGGCGCGGGGTTGGGGTAGCGCCTGGCCGGGCCGGAGCGGCCGGAGCACGCGGAATTGCTGTGGAGGACGCCGGCGGCCGCGCGCTTGGAGGAAGGGTGGCGGCGTGGGGACAATGGCGTCCGGAGAACACGGGGAAGACGACGGTGTCATGTTCCCTTTTTTTTCAGATATTTATTTTTTGGAAAATTACAGAAAAGTCTAGAATTAATCGGCCATTCACGGTGCAGTGTTAAACTTACCACGTGTCATCTGAAACTGGGTCCCTCCTGTCATAATACGGGTTAACTGAGCGTCGTGCCCGGTTAGCTGACGAGTGGTG
This sequence comes from Poa annua, assembly GCA_026929855.1. Taxonomy (NCBI): domain Eukaryota; kingdom Viridiplantae; phylum Streptophyta; class Magnoliopsida; order Poales; family Poaceae; genus Poa; species Poa annua. Next base: position 18,249,445 of record CM049427.1, read on the forward strand.
GCTGTTTGAAAATATTTAGCGCTGGACTGGTGGCTGCGCGCAATTTCTGAAAATCCCGGTGGTTATGCGAAAATTTAGCCGCAATTGTGGTGGTCTTTTGTAATTTTCTCTTCCGCATGTAAGCAAGCATTAGATCTGTACAATTTCCACCATGACAAGAAATGTCAAATTTATATGACCCCCGCTACAGTTTGCTTACCAGATAATTAATCATTAGTGGGCACTGCTTCTGTAAGGATGAGGAGGCACTTCCCACATGTCCTCACCACCATTTTATTGTCCAATTGCCTCTGGCACTCTCGTATCTTGTAATACCATTTTTTAGTAACACATAAGCATGTCTTAAAAACATGTTCAGTTAATGAAGCATGTGCACTTGTACACTATAGTTGAAACGTTCCATTAGCTGGGTTCCATTGTGCTTGAAAAGTACAACCCCTTAAATGTCATCTTCTTGCTGCCTTCACTTCCTCTTAGTTTATATGTACCGCGTTACCATCCAGCTTGCTCATGTGTTCCTCCAAAATTAGTAGGAATAAACCAAAGAGTCATATGTGTCATTCATTCGAAGACCGGAAGAGCCAAAACGAAGACATATAGTGTAGAAGTAGCTCAAACAACTTCCGAGCTAGTGGTTTAGTTTTCTCCCCTGTCCCTTGAAATTTGCAGCGACTAGTTAGGACGTCAAAGTAGCAGGACGGCAGAGCAGGTGTGCATAGATCTTTAGCACGAACTGATGCTTCAATTGATCAAAGTTGCAGGACGGCAGAGCAGGTTTGCCCCCGAACTCTTGATGTATGGAGCCTTGGGGCCGTTGTTCTGGCCGCTAGGCCTCTTCTATCTATGAAAACGATACGCCTTTCCATGGCGTATTCTTGCCCCAATTGATGTTGGATGTTCTCGGAATGAGAGGCACCAGGAATGTGAGCCGAACCACATTGATTGATCAGCGTACTGGGGTTTCAGCCAAAGCGAGAAATTGCAGAAACTGAATTGATCAACTAGAAGGCACTGATGCCGAAGTTCAGGGACAGTGGTTGTGGCCTTTTGAGTTCACTAACATAATCGCACTCCCATTACTCTTTTTTCCCCCTGAAAACCTCACATTTTTCTGAGAATTCTCCGTCGGACTTGGTCGAGGCAAACGAGCACAGGTCACAGACTCACGATGGTAGGATCAATCGTGTCCTCGGCGCATTAACTCCTCGAGGGTTGCTTTGCTCCGTCTTTCAGAACCTCATGGTCGTCCTACTGCGGAGGCTCCAGAACTGCAGGCAATATTACAACTTGGCAAGCAAGTTAGATTGGTACAATTTCAAACATTACTACAAATCTCATATTTATATGACCACTCATCCAGTATGTTTTCCAGATAAACCTGGGTGTACACAGATCGATCATTGTATAGATGAGTAGCAGCAAAAGTTTTACTCTTGAAGGAATTTCAACTTCCACAAAAAAAAAGCTTGCACGTTTCTAAATAAGACTGCAATGCAGAAAGCTAACGTATTGTTGCCTTCATTTGGCCAGCACCCTGAGGACTGTGATCATCACAATTCGACAGATAAATCCATGTACATACAAACTGAAGGTTACTCCACAGTCATGTAGCCTATATCTGTTAGAACCGATCTAAATATAGGATTAGGCCAGCCTTTCTGAAAACGACCGGAATACACAAGTTCATGTTTCAAAATACTACAAACGGCATACAGATTTGGATACACCTCACAATGAGGTTAGTTAAGAATCAGTGATCTTTCCATTTCCAGAATCTGATATTTGAACCTTCTATTTGCAAGAGGATGCAGAATCACCTGCTTTCCAAGTCACCCCCAAACATTAAACTGACTCTGCCTTTGACGTTTTTGCTGAGGAGGGGCTTCCGACACGGCCTCACCTCCATTTTCATCTCCATTGTCCCTGGCACTCATATCTCTTAAAACACCATTTTCTATGTTGCTGCGATCCTCCTCCTCACCACACCCACCGGTACCAGGTTCGTCTGCTACTTGCCTTTCAGCGGCGAGTAACACATAAGCCTGTTCAATATCTAGGAGCGTCATATAGCCACGGAAAGTAGTTTCTCCATGCGCGACTCCTGCCTCCTTCAGCTTCTCGACTTTGGTCTGGCCATACTTGAGCAGAGTGTGATGGTTCACCTCCTGGCTACAGAATTCAAAGAGGTGACGCTGTTGTATTTCTGGGCCAAACCTTTCCACAATGTCTGAGGCCCCCCGGTTCATATACTTTGATTCTTTCTGACAGCAGGCAAGATAGGCGCTCCAGCACTGCCCCCGAAGTTCATGGGTACTCAGGGGGACATAGGACGCAGACACAGGGTAACGCACATTTGCAGCTTCGACCCTAGCCTCGAATGTTGCACGGGCCTCATTGATCATTGCCTGATAATGGGCAATCTTGGCATCCCTTTCACCCTGCAGCTTGCTTATCTCACGCGAGTGTTCATCGTTTTCTGCCTGGAACAGGTGGAGGAGGGCCGTCTGCTCGGGCTCGAAGACACCCTTCCCAGATTTGACAAGCTTGACGTGCTGCAGGACAGACTGCAGATTATGCTTGCCCGTGGTCGTTATCAGCCACCGCTCAAACCTGAGCAGGTCCTTGATAGTCAGTACCTGAGCCAACATGACACCTCCGGAATTGTGAGCTCTGGACCACAGGTCACCAAAGATGCCCTGCTGAAGATGGGGCTTCACGGCGTTCACCGCCTTCTCCAAGTCGGCCAAGGTGCTGTTGGAGTTGATAAGATCATCATAACTGCAGCTTTTTAGTACGAGGTTACAATCCCCAAATGTTAACATCAGATCAGCTACCCTTTCAGCCTCAGGGTTCCTTTCTGTGTCGTCCTGATCAATGTGGCTCAGGGGATTGACTGGCATTTCCATGCAATCAGGAGAGCTTGAGGTTTCGTCCAGAAAGTTTAATCGCACTTCCTCTGTAGCATAGTTTTCTGGAGCATTTTGTCCTAGTGAACTTGTTAACTCCACATTCTTTCTAAGAGCATCATTAGCTTGCTCCTGATTAATTTGTGCGCATAGTGACCTGATCGAGCCCTTTGTGATGGGCCCGTTCTCCTTTCTCCCAAAAAATGCAGCAATTGCGTTGTACACACCTAAATCAACATTGTTATTCCTCAACTTGCGAACCAAGTTCCTTGTGTGTGTATCTATATGCTTATGAGATGAACATGTCAACTTGTCTGAACATGACTTGGAAAGAGCATGACTGTGTATTTCCTTATGGTGTGACACGTACCATCCCTTGTCAGCGGATCTCAGTAGCCTAATTTGTGCTGTGCAATTGCACATGAGCGATTTGCCGTTATTCTTCCTGCCATTATTTGGTTTACCCTGCAAGAAAACAGCATTACCGCACAAATTTTCAGGACTGACCGCTATAGAAAGCTAAATAGTCCGTACATGTTTTTCTTACCGAACGGGCACATTCAAATTCCTGCATAGATTTACTTCCCATTGCATTACACCTGCTCTTGCCATACCTAACTCCAAATCCCATTTCCCAGGAATAGATGTTATAAAAATCATACGCCTCCGTAACCGAATCAAAGCTGGTTCCAACAGATGGAAAAACAACAGCCTCAGTTTGCCTCTCCGCAAAGCCAGTCAATGCCTTTTCCAGCGCGATGACATGACCAGCCGGTGTCTCCCGTTCATCTGGGGCACGACCAAGCCTCACCCTGCGTCAAACAAGAAGCATAGTTACAGTTTTGTTGTACATTGACAGTGTTAAGCAGTTGGTACTTGCAATGGAACAGAATACAAGACCAATGGTAAGATGATGTTTCCATAATTCCATTTTAAGTAACACAACTGTGGATGACCAATCCGGATAAATCATGAGACGTCCGTGCCAATCCACTAGCCTAATTACTTAAGCTTTATTACAACTGACGAACATACACAACCCTATAAGATGACCGAGATGTAATTGGACATGTTCCAAAATCAGTAGCACTGATGAGTTTCTGCGATGTACAGCCTGCTGCTGAAGGCCAATCACGGCATACCTGCGAGTCCAGCCACAAGCAGCTTCATTGCCGGCACCTGCAGGCGTAGGTTGGCCGCCCCCATTGTTCTTGGCCGCCTCCGAATTCACACGATCTTCAGAGGCACCCTGCTGCCCGCTCGTAGAGGCACCCTGCTGCGCGCAGCTATTCCCGGTGTTCTGGGCCTCCGGCGGATCCACGCGCTTCGCTGAGGCAGCTGCTGCTCCGTCAGGTCTCAGCTCAGCTGGGGCTCGATTCTTTGGGTCAAGCTGCCGGCTGCGCTGCTCCGGCGGCGGATCCGGTCGACCGAAGGCTCGGGTCACCGCACGAAAGGCGAGATCGTCGCCCGGGAAGGCTCTCCTTATCAGCTCCATGGGATCTTCCACGGGCAGGCCTGACCTGCACCCCGAAACGGATTCAGAAAAGTAGAAGAAGAAAGGTGGGTATGGGGAACGGAATTACTCGGGCCATATGTGCGCGCGATGCGAACCTCTGTCCCTCGTCGACGAACACTTCCATGGCCGTCAATCGTCGGGGCTCTGTGAGATGGGACGAGGAGCGACGGGGTGGATGGGGAATTGAGAACTTATTGCGGTGGCTGAGGGTCTCGCTCGCCTCGGAAGGACCTGCTCTGAGAAGAGCCCCTTCTGCCGGTCAGGAAGCCATGAGCTCCCGTGGCACCGCCTTCAGAGGCGACCCGAGGAAGAAGCTGGCGCGCGCGAGTACAACTGCAAGCGCCGGCGGCGGCGACGACGAGGTTTGCGGCGTCGACAGGCGGAGGACGGTCTGGCCGTCTGGGCCTTTGGGGGTCAGTTGAGTTTTCATCCCGGAGGAAGACAACGACGGATGGCTAGTTTGGGCTTAGTAAGCTTTCGTTACGGATGGCTATTCGCACGGCCCAAGCAATATCCTGAAACTCTTATCTTTATATATTTTTAAATGGCAACCATTTGCTAAGCTTGACAAATGCAATCTTATAAAATAGATTTTATAAACGAGTAAATCACAAGGATCACTTTTTATCAAGTGAAGTGGAAAGCATGTAAATAAAAAACTTAAGGGGAGAGAGGAATAAAAGAGGCTAAACTATATGAAAATTAGCTCAAGAAAAAGAGGTCACCATGCTCAATAAATGGCTAGAAATATGTTTATGGGTAATGTACATTCTGACAGAGTTAAAAATACTAATGCCTCGTTTGGATGTTTATACGCCAATTCTATTCCTAGAGCGATCTCATTCTAGCAACTCCCAATCTCATGTGGTGTGCCACTGCATGCTTCCATTTGCATTTAATTATGAATCCGAAAAATTGAAATGCTTTCTACCTCAAACCATTTATCAAAATTAGATTCCGTTTTCACCGTTGAGTTAGTCGCGATGAAATGTTCAAAACTAGATCCCATGTTAGTATGTTTCGACGATTGTTTTTTGAGGATGTAAATTTTTGCTAGATGTAACTTTCTCTGGTAAATGGGATGTAACTTTTTGCTAGATGATGTAATTCTCTCTTTTCACTGTAATGTAATTTTTTCCTGTATGATGTAACTTTCTCTATCAACTGGGATGTAACTTTTTCCTGGGTGTAACTCTCTCATAAGTGGATATAACTTTCTCTGATGTAACCTTTTAACCGGTTCTGATAACTTGAGTGCAACTTTCAGAACATTACATGCTCAAAAAAATGTCGTCAAAACATATCGACATGGGATTTAGTTTTGAAGATTCCGTCGTGACTAAGCCAACGGCAAAACGGATCTAACGGTTTGAGTTACAAAACATTTTGAATTTTGGATTTTGTAATTAAATGCGTGTGATGGAGGTGTGCAGGGGTCTATTCCTTTTTTTAGAATAAAGCTGAAATTTGTTTGCTTTTCCTATTCCAAAAATAGAAATATTGGTGGGTAGTCTAAACTGACCTTGTTTTTCTTTAAAATGAGGCCGACCTCAAATTAGCATGGTCCATGTTTATATTGAGTCTGGATATTAGACATTCGGCAGCCTTTCGTCCCAAATATCTGAAAACAGGTTGTTTGGTAGTGCTAGATATTCTGTCTAGGTATTCAGATCGATATCGAGGTAGGGTGAAATCGAGCCGAGCCGAGCCGGCTCGAGGCTCGGCTTGATTAGGCTCGTGTAATCTTGAGCCGAGGCAGGCTCGGCTTGTCTCTAAAGACTTTGCAAATTGTAGGCTTGAGGCTCGGTGCGGCCGGCTTGCGAGCCGAGCACCACAGCGCATCGTTGAACCCCAGTTTCTCCTGTGTCTTGCTATCTCTGATTCCTCTCTGCTCTATTTTGTTCCATGTGGACGCGTTGCCGGCCGGCCGCGACTAACGCCAGCGACCGCCACCGAAGCAGTCCTCCGCCTCACTGTGGAGCGCGCCGCCGGTCGGCCGTCATTAACGCCGACGATCGCCACCGAAGCAGTCCTCCGTCGGCCGGGCAGACTGAATCAGTCCAGTGCTAGGGCCAAGAGGGATAAACTCCCCATTCGCTTCTCCTAGTCCGTTGAGTTGAGGACGGGTGAAATTAGCGCCTGGCCGGGCGACCGGCCGCCAGCCCTCAGCCGCTCCCCATCCGTGTACAGCAGAGGGCAGGATGCTTGCGTACAGATGGTGATTTCTCTGAGGTCTCTTCCCCATGGATTCTTTTTTAAAGTACAATAATAGGTTATTCTTTTTCTGTTTTTTCTCTTACATACTACCCCGAGCTGCTCCGTGTTTCTCTGTTTGCACGACCACCTTGGCCGACCTCAATTAGCACAATTGCTCCAGATTTTTCTCGGTTTACACAGGATGGACTGTTTCTTGCAATTAGCTAGAAAGTTAGTGAATGTAAGTGGCCCGTTTATTGCAATTAGCTTGAATGTTTGTGTTTGTGATGTATGAATGGCAACTCACTTCATGTGTTTGTGATGTATGACTCTCTATTTGACGTAGATTATATTGTGGATATATTCACACCGTATTGTTGATTATAATTGTAAATTATCACAGTTTAGCAAATGTTATATTAATTTTTTATATTTCATCGAGCCTTCGAGCCGGTTTGCGAGTTTCACCGAGCCGGCTTATCGAGCCTCGAGCCTTTCCCGGAAGATTTAGGCTTGGTTTATCCGACTTTCGAGACTTGTCGAGCCCAAGCTGAGCCTCGAGACTTAATGTCCACCCCTATATCGAGGCATTGCTCAGCAAGCCAAAAGAAGCCCAGCTAATGTCGAGGTGTTCCCCTCGACGTCGTGAGATATTCGCACCGCGAAGTGGTACGCGAGACGCCGACCATATGTTTCCTCCCTCGTCTTCTCCCCACTCGAGGTCGTGACCTAAGCGGCGACCGGCGGCGCTGCAGGTAGACGCGCATCCCGCCCCCTTCCTCCTTACCGGCAACCGACGGCGCAGGTAGGCGTGGCTCCGTCCGTCCTCCAGCCTGAAATCCTCCTTCCCGACGTCGTCTCTCCCCCGTCACATCTCTACAGGTAAGGTTCGGTTGGATGAGCTCCGGCGGCCGCAGCTGGTCGTGCGCAAGGCGGCCTCGAGGACGTCTTGCGAGCCAGCTCCGGCGGCCGCAGCTGGTCGTGCGCAAGGCGGCCTCGAGGACGTCTTGCGAGCCTGGAGGTGGAGCAAGGCGGCCTCGAGCACGTCCTGGGCCAGAGCGCGGTCGCTTTGCTCGTGCTAGTGTCAAATCAGTTCTGTTGATCAGTTCCTACTGAACTTTTTTGTGGTGCTAGCTGAAAAATCGATAAATCCTATGGCTCGTGTTAGTGCTAGTACCAAGCATGCTCGATGCTCGTGTATTTGTGCTGGCCGGTAGATTAGCGTGACTTTCTTCTGTATATCGCTCCCAATCTTGCTGTTTATCTCAAGCACTCAACCTGTTTGTTGTTTCGACCAAGAGACTGGTTGCGGCCCGTAATTCATAAATGAATTAGAAGTGGAACAATGATGGGATGTCGTTGGTATAATATATGGATGTTCCATACAATATGGGCATGGATATTGCAGTATAATGATCAAAGTCATGAAAATGTGCAATTCATCATTTTTATACCATCCAAACACCATTCGACATTCAATCTCAATATCTTGTCTGCATTCGAATATCTAACTCATCCAAACAGAAAATATTGATATTCACTCTCAATATCAATATCCTGAATATTGTACATTCAACCTAATATAATACCTAGCCTCTCAATGCAAACATCCAAATGAAGCATAAGACATATGTGTATGAATACTGCAGCATATTCGGTGGCACGTAAACTCGAGCGGTACGGTGTGTCATCCCCCTAAGCGGATGTGGTGGTGATGACTCTTCAATGGATACTAGGTAAGATGGCGCGGCGACACGTCGCACCTGTGTGGACATGTAAGTCAGAAGATAGCCCAATATCCTCACATATATAAGCACAATTCAGCGCATATGGCACACCTTTGCAGCCTGGTCATCAGAGTTAGTACTTAAAGATGGCCGATGACCACCAGGCACCAGTGAAGTAATCAGCACAGTCCACACCTCTAGTATGGCCATCCAATGTGAAGTTAGGATCAGGAAAACCAATGCTCCATATATGAAGTTGACGCCAATTATTAGGATAGCAGCTACATACATGCTTCATGAACTTAATTGTGATAGCAATTTATGGATATGCATCTTACACTGTTGTCGTTACCACCCAGACGCAAGCTGGCGGTTATCATAAGACCACTTCAGCCGACAGACCTGAGAAGTTCCAAAATTTATAAATTCTAAACTATTTGGAACTGCAAAATGGAGTATAGGTAGGATAATTTTGGGAGGATAATGCACTCATTGGAAAAAGACTGCAATGTTGTTCATAATATGCGGGGCAGTTAAGAAAATACTACCTCAACGGTGAATGAATCAAGTTGATTCTGATGACACATAAAAAAATTTAATGTATGTACCTTCCTTTCCATGAGTATCGGTAGGCAACAACCTATAAGATAGAGCTAACTGTTCTCATATTTAATTCCCATAATATAAAATCAGTGGTGTGGTAGATGGCTCGTGAGAAAGGTGAGCAGAAAAGAAAGACTGCAACAGTTCTAAATAATTAAGTGCAAAGCATTGCCTCACCTTCCTCAGTAAGCAAGAAAGCAGTGAATCTATTGATAACAGATGTCATGATCTGCTAAGAAAGAAGAGTGTATATCAATGGAAGAACAGAACATATCTATATGTGCCTTTCCACAATATATAATTATGTATTTAACTTCACTGCATGGTCGGACAAAGGTAAGAAAAAGAATGCTGGGCATGAGAAAATATATAAACATAAGGGGAAACAAAGCTTTGTAAGAAAAAATGACCACCCTTGCTAAAAATTAGTTGCACAACCCATGCACGACAGATATGTTCTTACTCTGTTGTCGTTACCGCCCAGACGCAAGCTGACGGTTATCATAAGACCACTCCAGCCCACAGACCTGAAAAGTTCCAAAATCTGTAAATTATAAACTATTTGGAACTGCAAAATGGAGTATAGGTAGGATAATTTCGGGAAGATAATGCACGCATTGGAAAAAGACTTAAATGATGTTCATAATATGCGGGATAGTAGAAAATACTACCTCAACAGTGAATGGATCAAGTTGATCATTGCATAACAAACTCAGATCGGATACTGTCGACGCTGAAGTGTAAATGCTTTGTGAATGCAAGTAGCACAATCCTTGGATAAGATACAAAAATATATGGTCTGCAAGGATAGCACTTTGTATACTTAAGTGGCAGTAATAATACCCAACATTTGTTGGTACTATAGCTCATTTGGAATATCAACAAGATGAGATACAAAATTGGTTCCTGCAATGAGACCCAAGTTTTTCAACGTACTCCTCCTTTCACAACTGAATTAAAGTTCGTCTACGACTCTTCATAGCCATTTAATCATAGTCCATAATCTTAATAAATTGATGTTGCATATGATTGCAAGGTTCACTTCAGTTTTTGTTTGTTTCTTCCTGAAATTAAGAACATAGGCGTAGCATAATACAAAAGGACAAAACATAAACTTATGGGTAATGCTGGCGCTGCTACCCAGAATCTGTATAACCATAATATTTCAACAATTACCCTCTAACAATTGTTTCATCAAGGTAGAAAGATCATGACAGGAGAAGCACCACCAGCCCTCCCTAATTGTCTTATCATCTGCAAGGAGGTACGGATAGAGCCAATAATAAGCTAACCAGACTATTCATCATTTGGAGAACAACTAACTTACTCTATGATATAAGTAGAAATTTATGTGTTATTTACAGTCACTCTTAACATTGCAATCTTACCATCAGTTCATCAAAACAGATTTTCAATTAAAGAGGTGTTTTAGATGGTTATAAAATATGCGCTGGTGTCACGCAATTAGCAATTATTTTTCATATGCACCGAAGTGAACCTTGCAATCAATCAGCTTAACAATACCTTAAACGTGACCTTGTTGCTGCCTCGTCGACGCTTATAATTGTCTTCAATTATCCCTAACTTATATTGATTCTTGTCATTTAGTTGCTTGTTAACCTCAGGAGTATTCCTTTTCTCCTCATCTTTGAGTACGCGATCGATTTTTTTGATTAAGCTGGAAGAAGTCGCATCATGTTAACATAAATTTAAGGAATCACATAAGAACTCATCAGTGCTGCATTTTCCAGGTAAAGAGGGTGCGAAAATTCATCAAGTCACATGCAGAAATTCTGAAAATTGCATGTTGAAGTAGGAACAACAATGGTACATTAGCAGGGCACATGAGAGTGTTCAGCCAGAACTGCCGCTTGCACTCCCTCATCTTCCTAGTGAGCTCCTCGAGCTGCTTGGACTGCCTGTTAGAGTCCTTGATTTTATCAATCTTCTGGAACCCATTTCCGCAGCAAACAACCCCCAAAAAATTAATCTATCCAGCAAGAAAGCAAGCGGAATCTGGTGGCAGCATGCAGCACGCACCCTTCAAATCATTTAATGATTTTTTTGTCGACTTTCAAGTAATGAAATGCCCTGCTTTTCATCAAAACTTTCATACAACTATATGAATTCTTATTATACATCACGCGGGGTATCATCTAGTTACAACTATGTTACCACCTACTATTGACGTAGTAACATAAAATAGTATGATATGCATGATACCACTATATAATACTCCCCACTAGGACTAGTCCCTAATGAAAGGTGCAGACATCAAACACCTGTATGCCAATGATTAATTTAAACTATCCAATGTAATGCTGCCGGAGCGGTGGCGGCGGATCAGGAAATTAATTGAACTTGTAGTATAGGACAGAAAGAACGAGGGCAAAACTAGGTTGGCTCTGAAGAACACAAAGAAAGTCTCGTGGTATCTTACACTAGTCCTAGTGGGGAGTATCATAGAGTGGTATCATGCATATGATACTAGTCTACGTTACTATCTCAATAGTGGGGAGTATCATAAGAGTAGTATCATGTAATCATGCATTTATTAGTCTATAGACTCATCTTGTCTCGAATTCCGCTATGTTACGGTATCTACCTATGATATCACCACCACCTCTTTCTTCATTAAATACTTGCCACATCACTATTTTTGCTTATGTGGCACTTATGTTACTAGCTAAGTTACTCCCACTATGACTAGTCTTATATCAAAAAAGATCATTCAAGTAAGGAAGTAGTAGTACACTAAAGGCAGCTCGTATCGGAAATGTTCTACGTTGAATGTTCGGTCAAGATTTCTAAAATGGTTTACATACAAGAGCAGTCCCACATCATCCTGCTCCCATCTAGTTTCTTGTTAACGGCGCCAACCATTAACAATGCTTTGATCCAGTGATGGAGCATATGATTTGGTCCACAGTAATGGCAAGAAATATCCGCGCAGCCGCCCCTTTGGATCTTCTGCCGACGGTCATTGCAGATCGAATAATTAATGGAACATGCTTTGCTATAAGAGGACCCATCAATTAGGCCTCCTCAGAAACTCACACCTACCAAGATGCCTGCATTTCTCACCTAAACAGCAAAGAAAGAGAGTTGCGTCGAGCACCAAGCCATTGACCTTGCAACGGGAGCCCTGGGCTAGCTCGCTCTTGCAGATCTGGTCTTGTCAAATCGTCATATTCTATTTGAGAACCTGCGCTGCTTGGGGGAATCTGCCGTCTGCACATTCATCGCTTATCGCGGCACTCGGACATCAATTTGCAGCATCTGAGAGAGTTCCAGCCGTACATGCGGTGTGCTCTATTTTCTGTATAATAATAGGTGAGTACTAATCTTAACTTGTTCCGTTGTTCGGATATTGCTTTGTTAGCTATTTCAATTCTGTTTAGCATTTAGGAAGGCAAGCCTCCCGGCCTCTTAGCGAGTTCCAGTCGTAGTTAGCACTCTCTATTCTGCGTAGTAGGTGAGTTCTGATGTTAATTTGTTCGGTAGTGTCGATCTTAATTTTTTAGATAACTAACTTCTGTGTTCGAAAAAAGGAAGGCAAGCCTCCCAGCCTCTCCATCCTCCCTCGGATGCACACAATTGAAATATTATTCAAAATATAGGCAAACATTGGTGTCAAGGAAAAATTGGCTCCATTTAAAGAAACAAAAGAATCCATATTTTCAATCATTTTTGCCCAATTAATAAATCGCTTGTATCGTCCAAAACGAGAAACCTTGCCGATCAGGCAACCGACTGATTCACGATTAATCGGCGTACCGGCCAATTTTGAAAACATTGATTAAAGGTACAAAATATTTATATGAAAAAGGGGACAACACGTATAAAAATCTAGAGCAGTCCGAGATAATGAGCATGCTATGAATTATTTTCCATGCATCAACCGTGTGAGCTTCACCTATGATTTTTTTTACATTTCCCTGTCACCATCAAGTAGCTAGTCTCTTAATCCATGGAGAAACCAAAAAGCAAGGAAATCCTATGCCTTTATCCTTCCTCCAGTGTGTTTTATGCATTTAGTACTTTAATTTTTTGTTATTTATGGATGCATCCATATTTTTGTATTTTCTTGTAACTCTAGTATGTAGGAAAGACCTCCCTTGTTTTAATTTGACACAAAGTTACTCCAGCTTGTATTTTATTCATTCTAAAACGGTGGCCATTATCACAACACCATAACACGTCGAATACCATCAATAAAGGGAAAGTGGCATGAGGAAAACGTGCATTATATTCTTATACTCCCTCCATCCAAAAATAAGTGTCTAAAGTTTGTTACAAAGAAGATAATGTTTCTTTAGCAGATCCCCCGCTAATCCGAGAGCTTTTAAATATTTGTCCCACATTCATTCGAGAGAGTATTCCTAAGGGATTGAAAACCATATCAACATGTCTAGATACATTTTCTTTTGATAGAATTAAGACACTTATTTTTGGACGGAGGGAGATTATATAATGGGTCTACTCTACTCTTGCTTTCAGGTTAATTAGATCCATACTAACTGCAAATGGAACGTGGAGCTAGTCTCGCGCGAAGTGACCTCGAGCACATGCTAGTCGATGAAACCGCAGAGCCCAAGGCCCTACCATTATCACTTTTGCAGGACATCACAGGTGGTTTCTCTAATGACCAAGAGATTGGAAGGGGTGGATTTGCAGTTGTTTACCAGGTATACATACATGGTGCGATTGTCCAAATATTAGTCACGACTGATTTGAAAACTCAAACCTATGCTAACACATAAGAGTATCAGGGAATACTTGGCAGTAGGGTGGTCGCCGTGAAGAGGTTGACTGACGCTTTTATGGATGAAACAAAATTTCACCGAGAGGTTGAATGCTTGATGCGAGTAAAACACAAAAATGTAGTAAGGTTTCTTGGATACTGTGCGGATAGACAAGGAAATATGGGAAGGTACAAGGGAAGACTTGTCATGGCAGATGTCCACCACAGATTACTTTGCTTCGAGTATATACCTAAAGGGAGTCTGGATAAATATATCACCGGTACTAACATCCGGCTTGTAACTATTCTCATTATTTTCTTCTTTGCTTCATATCTTAAATTTTTTTTCATCCTTCATATAAGATTTAATATTTCATAGTTAAGGCATCAAGTATCTTAAAATATGAATCCATTTTCTCTTTTCCCCTTTACAGATGAACATCGTGAGTGGGCAATGTGTTATAAAATAATAAAAGAGATTTGTGAGGGTATGCAGCACCTACATGACAATCATATTGTTCACTTAGACCTGAAGCCCGCCAATATATTGCTTGACAACAACATGTCACCAAAAATTAGTGATTTTGGTTTGTCCAGATGTTTCGATGAAAATCAGAGCCAAGATATTACCAAAACAATTGTAGGAACGATGTAAGTTAGCTCATTTCTCTTGACCATTCAATACTTTAACCTTTGTCATTAAAATTGCAGTCTATTTGTACATTAGTATATGAGACCTTTTATATCTCTACAGAGGATATTTGGCACCCGAACTTCGTGAAGGGGGCGTAATCACATGCAGTGCCGACTTGTATAGTCTTGGTGTTGTTATAATTGAAATATTAACTGGGCAGAAGTGGTTTCAAGCTAACGAGGAAGTAAGAACAATATATGCTATCGTTACAAAAATAAGAGCTTGGTTTGTTTTTATTTCTCAATGAAAAATCGTATGGAAATAATATGGTGCTTCTTTACAGATAGGTAGTGCATTCATTTCATTTATTTTATTTTTTACAATATTATTTCTGGTAGCACGCCAAGTTGTACCTAAAATTGTCAATTTTTTCCTGTGCTAAACATGAACAAATTACTTATGGGGAGTAAATAGAAACTTAAAAGGGATAGAAGTAGACAATTCCTTTAAAATAAAGAATGTAAGGCCATGAAGAAATCAGCAAGTAATGGAAAAATAGTTTCTCATTCCACCCAAAAAAATTCAAACAAATTTCATCTCAGGTATAACTTTTGTAAGGTTGACCAAGTTTATGGAAAACTCTTAACATCCTTAGTATCTCTACTATCTAATATGGCTTGAGGTGGTGATGGTTGGCGATGGTACGTCAAAGCAGATTGAAACCAATCGAAATCCAAACCCGAGTCAGCCTCTGCTTGCCTTATTATGTGAGCCTTTAAATAGGGGCAATTGATTGAGCTGCATCAAATCAATCCAACCTTCATATCCAAATCGTGCTAGCAAATAGCAATACAACGAGAGTTCGTATCCAAATCGTGCTAGCAAATAGCAATACAACGAGAGAGCTCTCACACCCTCGCTCTCTATCTGGCCCAGCCGATCAACCATTCTCTCTCAAGAAAGACAAAAGCCCAGTCTGTCTGGCTGCCTCAGGCCGACACCAACTCCAGCACGAGGTCTCTTTTGACATGAACTCCAGCACTCCCATGGATGTCCGCACTCTTCCGTTTCGCTTGCCGAAGGTTTGTATAAAAAGGACTAAGTCCCTCGAGCAATACACAAATTACAAGTTTCAATGTTCGAAATTGACAGCCAGAGGTGGCGAGAAGCCGAAGACGAGCTCTACGGCAGAGCTCCAGGGTATGAGAGGATGCGAAAACCGGGGAAGATGTCTCGACGAGCTGGTCATATATAGGCCAACGGGAGAGCTGGGATAGAGCATGGCGGCCGAAACTGGTGGAACCGATGGACGGCAAGGATGATTTAGAAGGACGAATTTGGTGCGCACAGTGCACAGAGGGCAAAACAGATTGGTTTGTTCGATCCTTCCTACCTTGACGAACAACTTCATATGGATCAATCTTCGAGCGAGAGTCAACCGAGAACGACATGAGCGATGGTGGAAGGGTGTCACCGTGCTCTGCTCTAGAGAAGGAGCTGCTTTGGGGAAGAAGAAAGGACATATAAGGCTGGATGGGCGTGGTTGCTAGCCTCGGCTGCAGACTGGTTGGGCTGCACTTTTGGGCCAAACAGGTAATTCTTGGTCTCGTTTTCATTTTTTTCTTCCAAATCAACCTATCATATGTCTGAATATTTCGAGGTTCAAAACCAACATATAATAGAGGAAATCATAGGGGGTTCCGGGTTCATGGTCACAACATAATAAATATTACCAGCACCGAATTGGTATATTTTTCTATAAAACTAAAATCAAGTATGTTTTTAAAAGGAGTTTGATTCCAAAATAAGTAATTTTTATAAAGATTTTTTAGTAGATCCCTATTATATTGGAAGAATTGGAATGAACATACTTTTCCCTAGGATCCATAGATATTAGAGGAAGCAAATAATCAAACAGGTAATTAAGGCACATCCGCTTCCTAAATCCTCATCAACGATTATTCCGTTTTCCGAATTGGGATATTTTTCTATGAAACTAAAATCAAGTATGTTTTAAAAGGAGTTTGATTCCAAAATAAGTAATTTTCGTCCAATTTTTATAAAGATTTTTTAGTAGATCCCTATTATATTGGAAGAATTGGAATAAACATACTTTTGCCCTAGGATCCGTAGATATTAGAGGAAGCAAATAATCAAACAGGCAATTAAGGCACATCCGCTTCCTAAATCCTCATCAACGATTATTCCGTTTTCCTATGATTTCTCTACACCCGACGAGAGGGAGTCGAAGGCCTCGCGGAGTGGAGGTGATGGTGCGATGGTGGCACATGACAATGGTGATGCTAGCTCATGTATACTTAGTGGCTTGCCAAAAGCAGCGTACGAACAATGACCAAGTTTTGTCTCTCCCGTTGCAACGCGCGGGCACGTTTACTAGTCAATTTAGTACCGAAAGATAAGTCATCAAATACGCATTTGGAGTAAGTTTATTTGGTGAAGTGAAAAAATTATAATTTGTTGTAAACTTAGTTAACATAAAAACTATTACTTGAGATCACAAACTTAAAGGGCTTATCCTTTTGGGAAGGGAATAACGAAAATATGGAAGAAAAAGGTATAAAAATGTAACCGCATGGGTTATTGCTTGCAAGAATATGTTAATCTTCTATCTCTAATTGTTTGGGTCGAACCTGAAAGTGTAATTTGCGTTGTGATGGATCTGACAACAATTTATTGGGATAAGTTTTATTCAATGCATTTTTATTGTTATTAAGTTGCGTGATTGTTATGTACCATACATATTTGTGTGTCCTATATATAAAAGTGTTCTCGGTCCATTTCCTCGACAATAACTCACCGTTATCCTTTATAGGTACTTCAAAGTTGGAGTGATAGGCTAGAGAGATCACAGCGAGACACACTATGCAAACAAATACAACTATGCTGCGAGATAGCTTTGGAGTGCATAGACTACAATCCAAAGAAGAGGCCCGATAGTGTACAAAATATAATTGCTAGGCTTCATGGAACAGAAAGTAGTAT
Organism: Poa annua; assembly: GCA_026929855.1. NCBI lineage: Eukaryota > Viridiplantae > Streptophyta > Magnoliopsida > Poales > Poaceae > Poa > Poa annua. The sequence continues at coordinate 18,266,774 of CM049427.1, forward strand.
CCAGGTATGTTTAAAATTGAAGAGTCTGTATATTCATTTCTGCATTTCTGAGCTATATATACTACCCCCTCCGTTCTGTACTAAATCTGAGTCAATTAATTCAGAACGGAGTGAGTACATACATATCACACCTAGATACTATATATCTCAAAAAGTTTCATCACAAGAATGTATCAGTATAAGTAGTATAAGTTTTAATGTTGATAACATTTGACAATCTATTTTAATTTGAACAACAAGAGAACATTGAAAACAAATGTATGGACAAAGTTTTAAAGAAGAACTATGTAAACTGAACAACGTGATGGACATTGAAAATTTGCAACCTTTATTATTTTTGGGTTAAAAATACAAGAGTACCGAATATTAATTTTGAAGGATACATTTTATGTATAAAGGGTCTGGGAGTTCTATTTCTATCAGTGAACACTCCACAATCTTTGTCAAACATATTGTCAAATATTATCCACCTCGAATACCTTTAAATTACTTCACCTTATTATGAGGTTGGAGAAAACACTTCACCTAGCGCATTATCTTATTTTACCACTCGAACTTCTTGGACATTGAATATCGGCTTGGAAATAAAAAAAAAGGTTCTCATAAAGGCATTAGCCACCTTAATTATAGACTTCCACCATTTCCCACCCGTCCAATGAGTTCAAGTCTAGTATTACTAAAATTGTCCTCTTATTTGCTCATTGTGATCCCTTCTTGGAGTGCTCGAACCTATTTATCAACCTGTGTGTACTTGATACCGATAAGTGCCCTGAAATGTCTCAGTTTCCCACCCTCCCCATTAACATGTGTTTTTTTCGTGTGAAGGAAACCGATATCGAGAATGTAAAGGAGTTGAGTATTGAAGTGCCTACCAGTGTTTTGGCCTCCCATAATATTGATGGCGTAGAGGTTATGACAATTCGTGATGAATTAGATATTACATTCTCAGACCTCCAGAAGCTAAACTCCTTGAGAAGACTACATTTCAAAGGATGCGACGACACGGTTTTCGTAAAAATTGATGACACCATTGTCCTCCATTCTGTTCAGGATCTTCATCTAGAGGAGTTGTCAATTTCCGGAGAATTGTTTTCGAAGGTTTTGAGGTGTTTCCCAGCTATTTCCAAGCTTACCGTCACCAAGTGTCAGAGCCTAGAACTTGTGCCTGTGGAGGATGGAGGAATTTTGGGCATCAAGATGCTCGAATCATTCAAAGGATACTTTTGTGAGAAGTTGTTCTCTCGGTGGCCCAAGGGAGAAGTAGGTGGCGAAGCTCATGCCATCAAGCCTTTTCCTACTTCCCTAAGAAAACTCGATATTTTCTTAGAGGAAAGCATGCAGTCAATGGGTCTGCTCTCAAACCTAACCTCTCTCACCAGTCTAGAGCTGACACATTGTAGAGTGTTAACAATGGATGGGTTCAATCCTCTCAGCATAGCCAACCTCAAGAAACTGCGCATAGATAATATGTATTCGACACAAGAGGCAGGCATCTCTATAGCAGTGGGTCTGCTCTCAGAGATTGCAAGGAGCAAAGTAATGCAAGCAGGTTCGTTCCAGTTGGAAGAATTTCTGGTGGATAGCATCTCGGCGGTGCTTACTGCTCCCATTTGTAGCCACCTCGGTGCTACTCTTCATACATTAGTGTTCATTTACGATCAGCGGATGACAACCTTCACGGAAGAGCAAGATCGGGCGTTTCAGCTCCTCACCTCCCTCCAATATCTTAAGTTTAGCGATTGCTATAATCTGCAGTCCCTCCCTCAAGGGTTACGTGGACTTTCTTCTCTCAAGACATTAGCGGTCTACTTTTGTAAGAAAATCATGTCCCTGCCACCCAAAGAGGGCCTCCCCACTTCGCTGGAAAAGCTAGAGGTATGCTGTTGCAGTCCTGAGGTCAGGAAGCAAGCTAGAAAACTGAAAGGAGAAGACCCACGGTTTGCGGTAGATATAAGTTGAGGTGATGCCTCGCTTCTGAGACATGGATCATCAATCTGCCGGATCATCAATCTGCCTTCTTCTCCGCGGGCTCTTCTTCATCAAGATCTGGGCCGCATGCCGGTGCGGCCTCTACCACTCCGCCGACTCCAACTCCTACCTCCCCTCGCCATCTCCGACCACTCCGACGACTCCAACGAGATTATACATGATGATGGCTAGCTCTTCCGCTACTTGGACGGGGACATCGCTTTCGACCGGACAGAACGAGCAGTCCAACCGGGCCGCCGAAAGATCCAGCGGCTCCTCCCTGCCGACGTCATCACAATCAAGCACGTAAGGTCTGTATCTGATCCTGATTGCTTTTCTGCTGTTGATTGCTTCAAATCAGTGAACTCGTCGTCTACACAAAGTAGTATTTTTTTACTAGTGACGGATATTGGACTGAACGTCGGTCTGCAGTGTTTGGAAAAGGCTTGCAGATTGATATACAAAGCTCACTGAGAAATACATGATACTAAGATACTATAGCTTAACAATTGAGGATCAATTACCCTTATCTCGGTGATCCTTACAAGTTTTTAGGATTCCGAATTGTGCAGTCCTGCAGTATCCATCAATGGTTTAGGACCTTGTGATATGATGAGAGAACTTTGCAATTTATATAGTGCAACTTTGTTTCAGGCACAGTTGATAAGCTGATGTTGTTGTGTCAGACACAGATTCCTTACAAGTTTACCGGCTAGAGTCCGAGGAGTCCGTCCGGGATGCGTGACGTGGCGTCCAGCGTGCTCAAGGAGGCCTATCCCTGGCCCTGCGGGATCCAGCTGCTGCTCCTGCTCGCCCCCCGTCACTATCGTCTGTCAAGCCCATCTGATTTGTTTTGTTGCTTGCTTGTGACTAGCAAACTCATGTATGTACTCTGAATTGAACAACCGTGTGTTAGTGTTCACAGTCTTGCTGAAAAACTAGCGAATTGAGAATCAGTTACTTTTATCTCATTGATCATCACAAGTGTTAAGGTTCACGATTGGCGCTCCTACAATGTTTATAATTTTTTTTAGGAGAAACCTTGTAAGTAACCCACTACCAAAGGTTCTCCACCCATCAAAGTGATAGGAAAATTGTGTCATGAACTTATAGAAAATTATGGATAAGCTCACCAAGATATGTTCTTCTTCTTCTTCTTCTGTTGTTGCTTGCTTGAAATATGTGAACTCATCATCTCGGTGATCATTAAAAGTTTTAAGATTCTGAATGTCGCAGTCCTACAGTATACATGTTGCATTTAGGAACTTTCCACATGATTGGAAATTTTTGTAATCTGTAGCATGCAACTTTGTTTCACGCACAGTATATATACAGTTCAAAAGCTGATGTTGTTGTGTCAGACACAAACTCCTTATTACAAGTCAAGTTAGCGGCTAGGGTCCGAGGAGTCCGTCCGGGATATGTGCCGTGGCGTGTTGATGTCAAGCCCATCAGGTTTGTTTTGTTGCTTGCCTGTAACTAGCAAACTCATAGTAATGAATTGAACAACAGTGTGCAGTGTTCACAGTCTTGCTGATTTTTTTTCGAATTGAGAATCAGTTACTAGTTTTATCTCATCGATCATCACAAGTGTTAAGGTTCACGATTTGGCGCTCCCACAATGTTCAACAAGAATTTATTAGGACAAACCATGTAAGTAGCCCGCTACCAAAGGTTCCCCGCCCATCAAAGTGATAGGAAAATTGGGTCATGAACTTGTGTTTTCGGAAGCAATATACAATTGAGAACCTCATGCTGCTGTTAGAGAAAAACTGAAAACATTCTTTACAATCTTAGTTGCCTACCTCCTGCGCATCTGGGCCGCCCACGAGCCCGCATGCCTCTACCATTCCGCCGACTCCTACCTCCCCTCGCCATCTCCGAGCCCGTCCTGGGGGATGACGCCGAGCTGCTCGTCGACACGCGGCAGCAGATCATACATGAAAAGATCCAGTGGCTCCTCCCCGCCGACGGCATATTAGTCAATCGCAAGTGTGTATCTGATCGTGATTGCGTTTGAGCCGTTGTTGCTTTCTTGAATTCACTGAACTCATCGTGTACACAGAATTCACTAGTCGCAGATACTGCATCGAACATCGCTGTGCATTGTTTGGAAACACTGAAAGAGATATATAGAGTTTAACAAGTAATTGAGGAGCACTATTCACATTCTTGCCAAGAAAAATTATGACGTTATGATGTGGCTGCTAGCCCAGATAAGTTAAATACTTAACTTGTAAGTATGGAAATTTCTATTTATTGTCTGATGTCCAAATACTTGCAGTTTAAAAACATTCATGGTTCACTAGTCTCCACGGTTTACACTAAAGATTTTTCTATAATGAATTTGGAGCTGAGTAAAGCAAAATTAAATTGTTAAGGACATTCTAGTCTTTGTAGCCTATCCATTATCCATTCTAGTCCTTGCGCAGTAAGATCCGGCAGCTCCTCCTGGAAGCTAGCAATCTAGCATCACCGCATCAGGTACTGGATGCTAATCATGAAACCCGTAATGTATACAGTTACTAGTTACAAAACTATGTCTGGTGTTGTCGTTAGACATGTATAAAGCTCATTGCGCAATCAAAAGTGAGACTATAACTCCTCAATAATTGGGGATAAAGTAAAATGTAACTCAATAACTGGAGACTATAACTAATGTCATCTCTACCTTTCATTTTTTGACATACTTCATTACTCGGTTTCTGTAGAATAATTGCAAGCAATCTTGACTGGCGAGCTCTATCTGTTTGCAATTTTCCCTTCAGGACATAGCTCTTCCATCTAAGTACTAACAGGCACTGAAGTACTTCTCTTTATTCTGAAGCAAAAATTCCACAATTGTCAGTTGGACATTCCTTGAAATAGGCTTGCGCCCCGCTTTATAAATAAATCAACCATCCACAGTTACAACCACAACCAGACGAGGAAAAAAGTACTAAGTGCAAGAGAATAAAGGTTTTGCTGGGCCACAACACAATAGAGCCCAAGGGTCAAACAACTACTCCTGATACAAACTCTACACAGTAAAGCTCAACGGCTGGGTGGTGAAGATAGAAGGCGTGCCGCCTTCAGGAGATCATCAAGAACGCCGTCCAGCCGTTGCATGTCCCTCTATCTAGCCAACGGGTGTCACTCCTGCAGGAAAGCCAATAATTTGAAAAATGAGTCAGCGACCCGTCGTGGTAAGACATGCTCGATGACCATCTTGTTAGGAATCGTCAGTTGGTCATTCTATTGTCAAAATTGGCAATCAATCCCATATGCTGACTTGTATGTGCAGCATTGATGTTTTAACTTGGTGTAAATGTCACGGTTTCCCGGTAATTAGTTGTGCTCCCTATTGGCGAACCTGGACATGAAGGAAGTTCATGATTCAAGATGTACCTTGATTCATGGCTACCCCGGACAATAGTTTAGCACAACCTCTGCCATATCCTCATATGGCAAGCTGATCGATGGAGACCGGATCACCAGGAATTATCTGACTCTGGTATAAAAAAAACTAAAGGTATGCCTTCCTGATTCACCACAGTATTTCATGCGCTTTCCTTGAGATCATTGCCTCAATTCAGTGTAGGAACTCGAGGATCGACGCTGGTATGTGTAGGTTCTGACGTCTTAACTAATGTGATCTGAAGATATATTAGGTACGTAACCCCGCACCGAGAGTCTTCTTAAATTGAGGTCATGCTTCTGGACGGTGACTGAAAGGCTACATGTTTCAATTGCAGTGAGGGATTAGAGGTAGCTGCATCAATCTGCCTTCCTCTCCGACAAGATTCCTCACCTACCTCCTCGAGGTTCACCGGATCCTGTGCCTCTGGGCCTCCCCCGAGCCCGCATGCCTCTACCACTCCGCCTACTCCAACTCCTACCTCAATGTCGTGGTGGTGTCACGGCAGATGCCATAGGATGGCTAATGTGTGGGGCCGATGGACGTTGGTGGATCCGGGGAGTGATAGCGAGCTGAATAGCCCACACGGGGAGGATCCCGGTATAACCGAGATCTCCCAAGAACCAGAAACAAGAGCAGTACGCTAGAGGGAAGATCTAACAAACAAGAACAAATGCACGAAGGCACTCAACACACAGACGATATACCCAGGTTCAGGGCCCTCGTGAGGAGGTAACACCCCTACTCCTGCCTTTCCTCTCTATATAACTGTGGTATAAGGGCTACAATTTGCTCTTAGATCTCTCAAAGTGAAGAACACAAAGAACTAGATGAACTCAAGATATGAAGAAGTAAATGCTCTAGGAGTAAATGCAACTACAGCTTTGGCTCCCCAGTTGGTCTCTCCTTCACAGAAGCAGTTATGGCACCTTTTATAGGGTTCCGGCCAGGAGGGCCGGAAACCCTAAACCGGCTTGGCCCCACCGGACAGGCCTAACCGGCATGTCGTCGCCGCGCTATCTGGCGTAGCCCCTTCGTCATCATCTCGGCAAGGACAGCAGGCGCCGTCCTGGAACATCATTGTCCCCCTGTCAGAGACAAGACATGTCTTGGCCCATCCCGGATAGCCTTTTCCGGATTGCCGGGCTAGGCAGGTCGTGTCTTGTCGTACCGTTATCGTACCGGCTGACGCGCTCCCGTGTCAGGCGGGAGGTGACCATGCTCCCGTGTCAGGCGGGAGGTGACCATGCTTCCGTGTCAGACGGAAAGGTACTTCCCCCCGCATCAGGCGGGAAAGCCTGCTACAGACCGTTGACGACCTACCGGGGTCCCTCGTGTCGGTTATCTTCTTGCTCGACCTCGTGAGTCCTTCCTGCACAAGTTCAGGACCGAGATAGATGTTCTGGTTAGTACTTACCCGGATTGTCTATCCGGCAAAACCGAATACACCTCCTTCCGGGAGTTTCCTCGGAGCCCAAGATCCGAGATCCTTTCCGAGTGCAGCCGAGTTCGCCTCAGGATGAGTATCTCTAGGCCTAGCCTCCCGAAGATGTCTTAGCCTATCAGCAAAGACATCTTCGAGAAGCTAGTTCTTAGAGGAACCACCCGCTGATGCTTGTGCTGCCATTGTGAAGGCTGGGGGTGTCTATTTATAGCTGTTAGAGCTGACCCTTGCGCCTGCCAGGAGGCAGTTTGCACTCTTCCAGCGCTCAAGGGTCAAGTTGCCCCTTCAGCACACCAGGAGGTGTCCCTTGCTCTCGCCAAAGGTCAAGTACTGTTGGCACATTACTGAGTTATTCCGGGATCTGCCCTCCACGGGGGGGCAGCCCCCCGACACTAGTCCCCGAAGCTGGTGCTGCGCAGCGACCTCGGATGATGTGCAGGATCAGCTTTAATAACAACTATCTTCTGAGAACATATGATATTATCCTCCGACTAGATGCCGAGATCGGTTTTTCCCGAGATCCTCATACCGAGATCGTTTCAACCGGAAGGCGATGCCTGTAACCGGATACTGCAGCCTTAGTGAATCTTGACCGTTGGCTCTGTATTGAATTCGAGATCGCGAGCTGGGTCCCACCCGACGTCCTGTCTGATCAGAAGCGCACTCGAGTGCTTCTGACCGAGCACGCCGCTGCTCGGGTTCACGCGCCGAGAGCCGCAGCCGATCCGAAGTCCAACCGTTGGGGCCGTGTGGCCCTCGGTGTGGCCGGATCGGGCGCTCCGGTGAGCCCCACGTGCCGCGCTGCACAGCACGGATCCCACCCACGATCGGAGAGATCGTGGGCGGGAAAATTGGAAACCACTCCGGAATCCCCCCATAAATAGGGGACCGGAACGGTCACCTCTTCTTCTTCCTCTCCTTCACACCTCCGTCACCGTCGTCTCGAGCGCGCCGCCGTAGCCGTGTCCGGAGCCCGAACGTCGCCGCTCTCGTTGGTCGCCGGAGCCCGAACGCCGCCGCTCTTCTTGCGCATCACCGGCCTCACTTTCTCCGGTGAGCTCTTCTCTCCGCCCCGATGCACCTTTCTTCCACGGGAACAACGCCTCGCGCTCGGTCGTGCCCTAACACACGCGCGGCTGCGCCGCCGCCGGCGAGCACGATTCGCGCGGCGCGCACGGGGCGTGCGGCAGGGATGCATAGTCGCTGTAGGACCTAGCCCTTTTGCCCGCACTATGCCCTGTTTGAGTTTAGTCCGATCCTATTTTCCTCATTTTAGTTTTGATTTACTAGCACGCGGTAGATCTTACTTGCCAGGAACCCGGTTGTCTTTAGGAGTTTGTGATCCAGTATCTTAGGTCCCGGTAGACTAATTTCGACTAACTGCCGCTGCGCCTGCAGAGTAACCCAGATACATCTGCGGACTTCTCCGGCATGGGTGAAGAAAGTATCCGGGGGTGCTGGGATGGATCCGAGACCAAACAGGAGGACCTGGACTGGCTGTACCGGACTCACCGGATTCTGCCAGAAGTTGAGAGCCGTCTCCCGGAGGACGAGGTTCAACCGGAACCCCAACCCGGGGAATACGTTGTATTCCTCACGCACTTCGAGCGCGGGTTTGGGCTTCCGGCTAGCCCCTTCTTCCGCAACTTCCTCGACACCTACAGCCTCCAACCCCATCATCTCCCAGCTAACGCCATCATGATGCTTTCGGTCTTCACCACCTACTCGGAAGCATATCTCGGCGTATGGCCATTCCTGGACCTCTGGGCCAGGTACTTCATCCTTCGTCGCCAAGTCATCCCCAATCCGGATCAGAAAGTAAAAGACTTGGTCGACTGCTGAGCGGCCACCATCATCCCCCGTGCTGACTACGGATTTCCTATAGTCAAAGGACTAGAATCCTGCCGGAAGTGGCAGCGCAGCTTCTTCTATGCGAAGAATCGGGAGTGCTCGGGAGATGCTCCGGGATCCTCGAATCCGGATTTCATAAATTTGCCGGAGTTCGCCATTGGTCCTCCCCGCAAATTCAACCTCCGGAAACGGTTCCCCGACACCGAGGAGGTCAGGTGTATGCACGACGTCCTTAACGTGCTAACCGACAAGATGACTGGCGATGATCTCCTGCGTTGCTTCATCATTCGCCGCGTTTGCCCCCTCCAAACCCGAGTGCACAAGATGTGCCATATGGCCGGGAACTTAGACCCCACCAGGACCAGTATTTTTGGGTTAGACCATGCTGCGGTCGTCCGACGCGTTCGAGCTATTGCTCGGACGAAGATGTCGGATGACTATGCCTGGGGTGCCATCGGGGGATCCCGGAAAAAACCCCTGAAACAGGTGCTCCTGTCTGCCTTTCGTAAACTTGCATTCGCACCCGGGTTCTGCTGGAAACCGACATGGTTGTCATGTGGTGATTTATTTGCGCAGTTATTCGAGCGGCAAACCGAGGAGGACGCTATCCACACCAACAGGAATTTCGCGCCGAACTTCCCAGCACCGGAAGAGATGCCGAGAGAGGATCCCGACGGCGAGGACCATCTCGCCATTCCTCTAGTCAAAGCTGCCACCCCGGGTAACCCTTCAACCTTAGAGGCTATTTCGATTTCTTCGGATGAGGAGGATGAGATTGACTGTCAAATTCTCGATGTGATTGACGCTCTCCCCCTCAACTGGGCTTCAGCAGTGGTTACGAAACCTACGGCCGCGACCAAACGTGCCGAGAGCCGGAAGCGTGTGGCTTCCGACACCAATGCCGTCGATGATTCCGGCAACCCCCCCAAGAGGAGCAAGCCGAACAAACAAACGGCCGAGAAGCCTCGACGCCGGAGGAAGGGTCCTCCCATTGTGGATTCCGGGTACATTTTCTTTGCTTCATGCTACATGACCTTGTCTTCTCCTGTAGTTTTTACTGAGATATTTCTTTCAGGGACGCACTTGACCTCCCGTCATCCTTTGTCTCCCGTCCTCCTGGATCCCGGACTCCCAGCCCGCCTCGGGCTGCCTCTTCTCCACCTCGTCCTTTCGCCCAAAGAAGCGAGCCTCCTGCTTCTGGTGCCGCACCGACTGCTGCCGCGGCTCCGGATACTCGTCCGGTGGTCGACGAGACTCCAGTCCAGGCCACGACTACATCGGAAGACATCCTTCTTCCGGAGAGTCCGCGCAGGGTGCCCGGGCTCGAGGCGGAGATCATGAGCCCTCCCCGGCGGCCCGTGCCAAGTGTCCCCTCCCGGCAAGCTGCGAATAAGACAGCCCCGGAGAAACAGCCCGCAGCCTCTTCCCGGCAAACTTATCACCCTGCCGCGAAAGCGCGCACCAAGGTTGCCGGGCAGAAAACAATTTCTGCCCAACCTACTGCTGCCCCGACATCCTCGGCCCAAGACTTGGCCCTACGCACGGGTAAGTTTTCACCGTTACCGCCACCTCCCGCCGAGATCCCTACTGCTGCCCTGCGGACGCTGCGAGCAACCGTAAGCTCCTTTGTGCCTTCAGGATCCCGGGAAGTTGTTGCTGCTCGCGCGCCCGGCGGCTCTGGCATACACGTTGTTGACGAATACAACCAGGCCTGGATTGCCGCTGACGCCTCCGAGACCGTGGGGGACTTGCACGCTGCCGGCCCTAGCCGCAACGCTCAAGCTCTGCACGCTCTCCAGGTGGCCGCGCTGGATGTTACTCGGGTGACCGAGGTAAGTTTGTTTCCTTTCCTTCTCCAATAAATATTTGTTCCTTCCCCACTAGTCCCCGAGATTGGTGCTTAGTGTTCTAGATTCCACCGAATAGCAGACCACTATGCTCCAATCTTAGAGAAAATACCAGGACTCGGAAACCGAGTCCCCGAGATCCTCCCTACCGAGTAGCTTTTCTTCAAAAATTGGTCCATCTCCACTAGTCCCCGAGATTGGTGCTTAGTGCTCTAGATTCCACCGAATAGCAGACCACTAGGCTCCAATCTTAGAGAAAATTTCAGGACTCGGGAACCGAGTCCCCGAGATCCTCCCTACCGAGTAGCCTTTAATTGTTATGGATCTCGGAGTCTCGCGAGTCCCTTAAATCTTTTCCAATATTGACTCACCCTTCTTTGTCTTGATGTCAGGAGTGCAGCAAGAAACGTGGCAGCATCTTCAACCGGGTTCTTGCTGACCTCGGTCAGTCCAAGAAGTGCGAGGGGCGCCTCCGGGAGGAGCGAGATGCCGCGCGCAAAATTTCGGTGGATCAGAAGTCTGCGCTTGCTACTGCGACCGACATGAAGACGCGCTTCGTGGAGGCGACGCAGAAGCAAAAGGAGACCTTGGACCAGTCCGAGGAGCGCGCGCATCTCGCCGAGACCGGGCTGGCTCTTCTCCGGTCACGGGCCGATACTTGGCTCTCCGAGCTAACTGTATTGAACCGGGATCTTAACAGTAAGTGGACCGACATCCCCCTTTTTTCCTTGCTCTGCTTCTTTGTTGTTGCTCTTCTTATGACCTAGTCGCTTGACAACTCTTCTTTTTAAAGGAGAATTTGAGCACTCCCGCGAGGATGCTGCCCTTGCGGTTGTTGCTGCCCGAGAGAAGCGCACCGGAAAGGGCCCTGTCTCCGATGCTTGGGACATTGAGGATCACCTCACTGCCCTGAAGGCCCGGATAGTGCCCCTCCGGTCGATCGGGACGGAGTTGCTCAGCGCCGCGATCCACGTTCACGGTGCCCTGTGGCCGGGTGTCAGCGCGACGCTCTCGGTCGGCGAACTTGCGAGCGCACTCTGAGGTGCCGGGAGGCGTGTCCATGCTTGGAAATGCTCCGGCGCGCGGGCTGGTGCCGATCAGGTCTTGACCCAAGTACTGAGTTGGTACGAAGGTCTCGACCTGGACGTGATCCAGCGCCTGCGGACGATCTCGCCGTGGTGCAGGGATCCGGCTAAGTTCCAGCGGCGACAAGAGGTGGCGCATCGCATCGCCTCCTGGTCCAATATTCGCGCCTTCACCGCCAGCGTCGTCGCTTCCGACTCCGAGTCCGACTACGAGGATGACGACGAAGCCGGTGCGACCGACGACGCGGATGCTGAGATCCCGGAGGAGGATGACGCTGCTTCCGTTGACGCCGCCGAGACCGCGGTTGCCCGGGATGCTTCAACTCCTTCGCCACCCGAGGCCTCCGAGGCCGAGGTGCGCCCAGATGCCCCGAGAACCGCTGCCGGTGCTGAGGACACCGCCACTGCTGCTCCCGCTGCTGCTACCGCCGAGAAGTCGGCTTCCCCTATTACTTAGAAATTTTTACGAGTAGAACTGTTAAATCCCCGGGATGCCGGGTGCAAAATGTAATATATACTATTAACATTTATGTTCCGTACTAATTTATCTATCAGAACAAGTTATGCCGGTTTATTCTATCATGAGTCCCCGGGTTCCTTTTCATGTTTACCGCACTTAGGCAATTTCTGCTCTTGTCTACCATTTCGGCGTTCGACAGTCGAGTCACAAAATTCCATACACGACATACATTACTTAAGAAAATCCGAGTTCTATCTAACCGAATTCCCGACATAAAAAATAACTGGGTTAGCAAAAACAGGCATGCCGGATAAGTTCCTGTTCCGAGTCCCCGAGACCATTTTCGTGTTCCCCACATTTGACTCTCTTTGCTCTTGACTACCATTTCGGCGTGCGTCAGTCGAGTCACAAGATGATTTCACATGACATACATTACTCTGACTTTGAGAATCGAACTCGGAACTTTCCCGGCATACAAATAACACAAAAAATAGGTACTCGGTAGTCCCCGGGTTCCTTTCCGAGATGCCGGTATGCAATAATAAAAAAACTGGACAAAGTAAATGGGCACACAACGAGGCAGTCCCCGGGTTCCTCCCGGGGTGCCTTACTTTCATTAATACATAAAAACTGAAATACATCATACATTGAGCCCTTTATGAGTAAAAGGGTCGAAGCAGAGCTACATTCCATGGACGTTTGGTTTCCTCTCCGGATTTGTCCATTACACCTTTCCTAGCTTCCTGTGCATCTATAAGGTAATAAGAATCATTGTGCAATGCCCTGCTTATCACGAAAGGTCCCTCCCATGGAGGTGACAGCTTATGCATTCCGGCCGTGCGTTGGATGAGCCTTAGCACAAGATCTCCTTCTCGGAACACTCTCGGGTGCACCTTCCGGCTATGATAGCGGCGGAGGTTTTGCTGGTAAATTGCAGACCGAGAAAGTGCCAATTCTCTTGCCTCCTCAAGTAAATCAACATCATTTTCTCGGGCCTCTTTTGCCTCGGCCTCGGTGAACATTGTCACTCTCGGTGAATCATATTGCATGTCGGTTGGGAGTACTGCCTCGGCACCGTACACCATGAAGAATGGCGTATACCTGGTAGATCTATTCGGTGTAGTCGGGAGACCCCATAAAACCGCCGGTAACTCCTCTATCTAGCATCCCGGAGTTCTCAACAGTGGCTCGATCAAACGAGCTTTGATGCCGGCCAAGACCAAAGCATTTGCTCTTTCGACTTGCCCGTTTGCTTCCGGGTGTGCAACTGATGCTACATCCAGCCGGATTCCCTTCTCAGCACAAAATCGAGCGAATTCCCCCACAGCAAAATTGGTGCCATTATCCGTGATAATGCTGTGCGGGTACCCGTATCTCAAGATGATGTCTTTCAGGAAATGCACATCGGTGTGTCCATCACACTTCCGGATTGGCTTGACCTCTATCCACTTGGTGAATTTATCTACCATGACCAGTATGTGCGTCATATTGCCTCGTGCCGGTTTGAACTGCCTGACCATATCCAAACACCATACTGCGAATGGCCAAGTGATAGGGATTGTCTTTAGTGCTGACGCCGGCATATGTATCCGGTGAGCAAACCTCTGGCATCCTCCACACTTCCGGACAATGTCTTCTGCCTCTTGCAACGCAGTAGGCCAGTAGAACCCATGTCGGAACACTTTCGTCACCAGGCCCCGGGATGATGCATGATGTCCACACTCCCCCTGATGTATTTCCAGGAGCATCTCTTGTCCTTCTGCCGGTTCCACACATCTCTGGAGTACCTCAGTGACACTCCTCTTGTACAACTCTTGATTGATGACGGTGTATGCTTTCGACCTTCGCATTATCTGCCTGGCTTCCACTTCATTCTCCGGGAGGGTTCCTTCCAAGATGTAAGCCATAATGGGTTGTGCCCATCCCGGGACAGGTCGAACCGGGAACACGGGAGTGTCTATGTCCATTGGCTCTGCCGACATCACCTCCATCATCATCTTTCTTTGCCTCTCTGAGCATAGTGATGCAGTCCCCGGGTTCGATGCGATGCTCCTGACATCTACTTCCATGGGTACGGCATCTGAACTAGGCTCCTTGGGGATGAAGATAGAATCCGACTCGGGTGAGGGTTGAATAGATGGCTTCCTCAAATGCTCAAGAGCGATCCCGGGTGGGATGGCATCCCGAGATGACCCTAGCTTGGACAAGACATCCGCTGCCTCGTTTTCTCCTCTGGGTATGTGCTTGAACTCGCATCCTTCGAAAAATCCGGATATTTTCTGCACATGAAATCTGTACAAAGCCATGTTTGCATCAAGCGCATCCCAATTCCCCGACACCTGTTGCACTACGAGGTCGGAGTCACCGAAACACTCTATCCGGCGGATGCCGATCTCCCTGGCGACATTCAGTCCATGAACCAAGGCCTCATATTCCGCGACGGTGTTGGATGCCCGGAAATGAATTTGCAGAACATACTTCAGCACATCCTGTTTTGGTGAAGTGAGGACCACTCCGGCTCCAACCCGATCTTAGCCTTGGAGCCATCGAAATGCATCCTCCAGAAATTATAATCCGGCATCGGAGGTTCATATTGCATCTCGGCCCAATCTACCAAAAAGTCCGGCAGCGCCTGCGACTTGATGACATCTCGTCTCTCATATGCTGGAGCGTACGGAGACAACTGGATGGCCCATTTGGCTACTCGGCCGCTAGCGTCCTTGCAACCGATGATCTCGGCCAGAGGAGCCTCGCACACCACTGTGATCGGGTGCTCTTGAAAGTAGTGCTTGAGCTTGGTCACTGCCATGTACACTCCATACGCCATCTTCTGGTAGTGTGGGTAGTTCTGCTTGGATTCCGAGATCACCTCACTGAGGTAATACACCGGCCTTTGTATTAGCTTGTCCCCTTCTTCCCTCTCTACCACCATTGCCACACTGACTACTCGGTTGGTGGCAGCAATATACAGCAGCATAGGTTCTTTGGGTAACGGGGATGCCAACACGGGTGCTGTTGAGAGCATTCTCTTCAAATCGTTGAACGCCGCGTCAGCCTGCGGGGTCCAAACAAATGTTTTGCTTTTCTTCATCAACTGGTACAGGGGCAGGGCCTTCTCTCCAAGTCGACTCACGAACCGACTTAGGGATGCAAGACAACCAGTGAACTTCTGCACATCTTTGAGACGTACGGGCAATTTCATGCTCTCGATAGCGCGAATTTTACCGGGTTGACCTCAATTCCCCGGCTTGAGATGAGGAAACCGAGTAACTTCCCCGCCGGAACACCAAATGTGCACTTATCCGGGTTCAATTTCATCCGGAATCTTCTTAAGTTCTTAAACGTCTCCCTCAGATCATCTATCAGTGAGGCCTTTTCTTTCGTTTTTATGACTATGTCATCGACATAGACTTCGGCATTCCGGCCTATCTGGTCGAGCAAACACTTTTGCATACACCTCTGGTATGTAGCACCAGCATTTCTCAAACCGAAAGTCATGACACGATAACAATAAGCCCCATAAGGGGTAATAAAAGCAGTTTTCAATTGATCATCCGGATTCAAAGGTATCTGGTGAAAACCAGAATAGGCATCTAAAAAAGTCAAAAGTTCACTCCCGGCAGTGGAATCTATCACTTGATCTATCCGGGGCAGTGGAAAGGGGTCCTTCGGGCATGCTTTGTTGAGGTTGGTGAAGTCGATGCACATGCGCCACACCTTAAGCAGGAGGGGATCATCCTTCTTCTTCTCTACTAGGACTGGATTCGATATCCAATCCGGGTGCAGTACTTCCATTATGAATCTGGCGGCCAACAGTATAGCCAGATGCTCCATGACGGCAGCTCTTCTTTCATCCGAGAGGCGCCTAGTTGGTTGCTTCACCGGCTTCGCGTCCGGTCTAACAAACAGAGAGTGCTCAGCCAACTCCCTCGGGACACCTTGCAGATCGTCACTTGACCACGCAAAAGCATCCCGATTCTCACGGAGGAAGTTGACGAGCTCGCCTTCCTATTTGCTGTCCAGGTTGCTGCCAATGATAACTTGGCGCTCCGGGTTGCTGGGGTCCACACCCACCTTCTTGGTCTCCTTGGGGGGCTGGAATGATGCACCCTGCTCCGGGTTCACCATCCCGGGCATTCCGAGTTGGGAGGTCTTGTCCATCGCCACCACCTGCTGGATCCTCTTCTTTTCTTCCGCGATCACCAGGGACTCAGCTAAGCATGATCCCGCCGAGGCACACTCCATGGAGCGCTTGTGGTCTCCCGAGATGGTGATTACGCCGTTAGGTCCCGGCATCTTCATCTTCAGGTAGCCCATGTGAGTTGAGATCATGAACTTGGCCAGGGCTGGCCTGCCGATCAGTGTGTGATACGGGCTTTCGAGGTCCACGACCTCGAGTTCCAAGCTCTCGGTTCGGCAGTTCTCCCGGGTTCCGAATAGCACTTCAACCCAGATTTTTCCCATGGGTGAGCAAGAGACTCCGGGCACAATGCCGTGGAAGGTCGTCTCGGTAGGCAACAAGGTGTTCATGGACACCCCCAGCTTCAGCATCGTGTCCTTATACATGATGTTAATGGCACTGCCATTGTGGATCAGAACCCGGCTGAAGCGGACATTGAGGTTTGGTCAGACAAATGTTGGGTCCACCACCAAGGCGTACGCCCCCGGCTTAGGCATAACCCTGAGGTGATCCTTCCGGCTCCACGTGATCTCCATCTCGGACCAGTGCAAGAACTTGGGCACCGCCGGGATCACGGCGTTCACCTCCAGGGCACGCTGTCGCACACTCCTCCGGTCAGAGGGCTCGGTCACGAAGACCACATAGCTTTGATGTGCCTCCCGGTAGTTGCGCTGCTGCTGTCCGGCTTGGTTACTGGGGCCTGCACCATTGTCGTCCGGGTGTGCAGCACATTCACCGGCCAAGGTGGGGGTCCTCGCTGAGGCTGATTGATCCGGATAGCATTGGCCCCCGATGTCGGAGGAGGGGGTCTCGGAATGTTGGGCCGAGATGCCGGAGCACTTGGCCAAACAGCTCCCGAGCTGCCCTCCTGCAATGTGCGCTGATACTAGCTGCACTGCCGAGTAGAGTGGTTTGCTGGCTTGTTGGCCTCCAGGGTATGGTAGCATCATGGCTTGTTCAGCATCTCTTCATACGTCAGGGGCTTCTTTTGTTCCACCCAAGTCTTTTGCACTTCCTGACTCTGACCCCAAGCCGGGCCACTTGTCTTTTGACGCTGACCGTTGCCGGCATCCTCTTGCTCCCGGGTCACTGCTTCGACGTGCTGTGCGGCATGATGGTACTCGGGGTGGTTCCTCTTCTGGCCGAAATCTTGGCGATCATGGCTCCTGCTCGATCCCGAACGCTGAGGTCCCGCATTCCTCCTGTTGGAGTCACCGACATCCACCAGGGGTTGCATGGGGTCTCCAAGCGTGTAGGTATCGGCGATGCGCATGGTCTCTGCCAAGGTCGCCGGCATCTTCCTTTGCAATTTCTGCCACAGCATCGAGCCATGCCGGTATCCTTGTGCAAACCAGGAGATGGTCTGTGCCTCTACCACTCCTTCGCAAGAATTGCGAATATTGCTCCACCGGGTAAGATACTCCCGGTCAGTCTCATTACTCCTTTGCCTACAGATGGCGAGTTGTTGAGGCCTGTTTGGCCTTTTGTACGTGCTGGTGAAGTTGCTGATAAATGCCTCCTCGAAATCTAGCCAGCAGTCTGTGCTGCCAGTTCTCAAGTTGTTCAACCAGATTCGGGCAGGTCCTTCCAACATCTGCAATACGTATCGTACCGCCCAGCGTCTGTTTCCACCGGCTATGCTTACTGCAGTTACATAGTCGGTAAGCCAGTCCTCCTGCTTCTTGCTGCCATCATAGGTCTTAGCACCCCGGTTGAGCTGAAAATTTCGGACAGGCGGCTCCCGCATGATCCGGGGTCCAAAGCAGGCAGGTCCCGGAGGTCCTTGCTCTTCCACTAGCTCGGATTGGTGAATTAGGTCGAGCCGGAATCTGGCATCTGCCGGATTCAGCTGTCTGGTTCCTATCCGAGATCCCAAAGGATTCTCATCGGGCTGGTATCCGAGCTGCTGCAGTCTTGAGTTGCCATCGTTGAGCCGGTCTTGCGTCGGGATCACAGCCTGCTGCGCGACAGAGGCGACCTTTCTTTGCGGGTTTCCCTGAACATGAGGAGGGTTCCGGGGTGGATTACCACGGCTAGCCGGGTTATTGTTTCCTACACCCAGGTTGCCACCTTCACGGGTACTTCCCGCCTGCCCCGAGTTACGCTGCCCGGCTTGCTGGACGCCGGCAAAGGACGGATCATAGGCATGTAACTGCTTGTTCTTCCCGGAGCCCCGACTCCGGCTCCGGCTCTTGCTCTTGCTCTTGCTTCTGCTCGGATGCGGGGAAGAGGCCTCTCCGTCCGATTTCTGGCTATTGGGTCTAGCTGAGTGCACTTGGGACACTGCCCCGGGGTTCTTCTTCTTGAAGGCCTGGTTCTGCCGGTTGGCCCCGATCACCAACTCGTTCACCCGCTCCTGTTGTTTGCGCAGAGCCTCACCGGATAACCCTACCAACTCGGCCATGGCGGCCTCGGCAGCCCTAAGAGTTTTCGCCGGCGAACTGTACACTGGTTTCCCCGCCGAGATCAGGCTACCCGTGTGACTGGCTGCGGCTCCACCCGCCAACTCATCATTCACCATTCTTCCTTTCTTGCGCAGCTCCACGATGCGCTTGTCCCGGGAGTCTACCTTAAGGAATCCGTGAGCTGCATTGTACTCCCGGAGGCTAGCATTGAGCTCGCGACGGATCTCGGCGATCGCCTGTGCTTCAGCGAGTAGCAACCTACGCTGCTCCTCCAAACCAGCCGAAGTGGCCTGGGTGTCTGCTTCAGCAGTTACAGGGACATCCAACTTGGCCACCAGATCCGAGAGGGGATCCGAGCGACGACGTGGCTGCGACGGTTGTGGATCGTCATCTCGGGCCGCACCTCTTTCCTGAGGAGGTTTGGCCAAACGGACGTGGCCGCTCCCGGCATCGCCGTCAGCGTCTTGGTACTCCTCCTCGGTTGCCCTGACCATCATTACCGCGACGGAACTCGGGGGGCGACCGACACGCAGACCCCGAGTAGCGCAGAGCATGGGGGGATCCTCAGCTTCCAGGACCATGTCCGGATAGCTACAGACAACTTCGGTGGCGACGTAGGTGGTGAAACCACCAAAGTCAATGAGGCATCCGTTCACCGGAAAGGTTCTGTTCCGGAAGCACCCTGCGTTGTCGCTGACGAAGTCCATCTCACCCAGCCTTACGACAAGGCCAGAGAGAACCCGAATGTCGAAGTGAACGGGGGAGCCCGTCCGGAAGTGTACATCAGCCAACGCCTCTGTCAGCCCCACGGTGGGCGCCAACTGTCGTGGTGGTGTCACGGCAGATGCCATAGGATGGCTAATGTGTGGGGCCGATGGACGTTGGTGGATCCGGGGAGGGATAGCGAGCTGAATAGCCCACACGGGGAGGATCCCGGTATAACCGAGATCTCCCAAGAACCAGAAACAAGAGCAGTACGCTAGAGGGAAGATCTAACAAACAAGAACAAATGCACGAAGGCACTCAACACACAGATGATATACCCAGGTTCAGGGCCCTCGTGAGGAGGTAACACCCCTACTCCTGCCTTTCCTCTCTATATAACTGTGGTACAAGGGCTACAATTTGCTCTTAGATCTCTCAAAGTGAAGAACACAAAGAACTAGATGAACTCAAGGTATGAAGAAGTAAATGCTCTAGGAGTAAATGCAACTACAGCTTTGGCTCCCCAGTTGGTCTCTCCTTCACAGAAGCAGTTATGGCGCCTTTTATAGGGTTCCGTCCAGGAGGGCCGGAAACCCTAAACCGGCTTGGCGCCACCGGACAGGCCTAACCGGCATGTCGTCACTGGCTAGTACGACCTAGTCGCCGCGCTATCCGGTGTAGCCCCTTCGTCATCATCTCGGCAAGGACAGCAGGCGCCGTCCTGGAACATCATTGTCCCCCTGTCAGAGACAAGACATGTCTTGGCCCATCCCGGATAGCCTTTTCCGGATTGCCGGGCTAGGCAGGTCGTGTCTTGTCGTACCGTTGTCGTACCGGCTGACGCGCTCCCGTGTCAGGCGGGAGGTGACCATGCTCCCGTGTCAGGCGGGAGGTGACCATGCTTCCGTGTCAGACGGAAAGGTACTTCCCCCCGCATCAGGCGGGAAAGCCTGCTATAGACTGTTGACGGCCTACCGGGGTCCCTCGTGTCGGTTATCTTCTTGCTCGACCTCGTGAGTCCTTCCTGCACAAGTTCAGGGCCGAGATAGATGTTCTGGTTAGTACTTACCCGGATTGTCTATCCAGCAAAACCGAATACACCTCCTTCCGGGAGTTTCCTCGGAGCCCAAGATCCGAGATCCTTTCTGAGTGCAGCCGAGTTCGCCTCAGGATGAGTATCTCTAGGCCTAGCCTCCCAAAGATGTCTTAGCCTATCAGCAAAGACATCTTCGAGAAGCTAGTTCTTAGAGGAACCACCCGCTGATGCTTGTGCTGCCATTGTGAAGGCTGGGGGTGTCTATTTATAGCTGTTAGAGCTGACCCTTGCGCCTGCCAGGAGGCAGTTTGCACTCTTCCAGCGCTCAAGGGTCAAGTTGCCCCTTCAGCACACCAGGAGGTGTCTCTTGCTCTCGCCAAAGGTCAAGTACTGTTGGCACATTACTGAGTTATTCCGGGATCTGCCCTACCCGGGGGGCAGCCCCCCGACACTCAACCTCGCCATCTCCGCATGCCGGCGCCCGCGGCGAGGTCTGCTGCTCGTCGACCTCTTCTGCGTCGTCCTGCGAAGGCCTTGTTTGTTACTTGAGTATTTTACGGGATTGGTGGGGATAATCCTCTAGTAGATTGGGTGAAACCCCAAACTTCACCCAATCCACTAAGTAGGGGTAGTGTATTGAATCCCCTAGGGGATTGACAAAAAATGATTTAGAATTTGGTGATTTGTGGGGAAATGTGGGGATAAAACATGCCCCATACACTAGAAACAAGCGATGTTTTGGAGTATGTGGGGATTTTGGAGTTTCACCGGGGCCCACCAATCCCCCGAAAACTCTAGAAACAAACAGTGCCGAAACGAGATTGTACATGATGATGGCTAGCTCTTCCGCTACTTGGACAGGGACATCGCTTCCGACAGGCCAGAACAAGCAGTCTATCCGGGCGACCGAAACATCCAGCGGCTCCTCCCTGCCGACAACATCAAAGTCAAGCACTCGTAAGGTCTGTATTCGACGGTCATTGTTTATCTGCGGTTGCTTGCTTCAAATCAGTGAACTCGTCATCTCGGTGATCATTACAAGTTTTAAGATTCCGAATATCGCATTCCTACAGTATACGTATTGAATTTAGGAACTTTTGATATGATTAGAAATTTTTGTAATCTGTATCATGCAAATCTGTTTCAGGCACAATATATATACAGTTCAAAAGCTGATGTTGTTGTGTCAGACATAAAATCCTTATTACAAGTTTCTTAAAAAAATACTCCTTATTACAAGTCAAGTTAGCAGCTAGGGCACATGAGAGGCACAATAGAATTGTCACTTGGACGCTCCGCTCTCGCCTCCCGAGTCGCTCCGCTCGAGCGGTTCCGGGGGCTTCCCAAACCCTATCCAAACCACCGCCAATCCACGCCCCCTGGCCATCGCCGACGCCGGCGACGGTGGCGGCGCCCGGCTCAACAAAGGCGAGCGGGCTGTGGAGGCGAGCGGCGGTGACGTTCCTGCGAGCGGTGGGTGCAGCGCCGGCCGGGTCGCGTGCGAGGTGCCCTGGTGGTGTTGGAGAGCAGCGGCGCAGGCTTGCTGGGCGTGGTGGTGAAGCTGGCGGCGGGCGACGATGGCAGCGCCGATGATGGGCGCATTGGCGTCGGCCGGTCCCGATCTGGGCCCATCCGGGCCTGATCTGGGTCCGGGGGCCGCGGCGTTCCTGGGGACGCCGGCGCCTAGCGTGTGACGAGGGTGTAACTCGACAAATCCCAGGGTTATGCACCCCGGGTTGATTGAAGGGGAAAGAGAGGAGCGTTGGTGATCACGACGACTGACGAGCAAGGTCTTACCCAGGTTCAGGCTCCCGGAGGATAACACCCTACTCCTGCTTGTCTGTTATTGATGACGAGTTGCGATTACAATGGCGACGAGATTGCGATCTCGCTAGGGTTTGTGGTGGTGGCTGTTGGCGTGTCCTCTAGGACGGGCAGCCCTCCTGGCTTTATAGGTAGCCAGGTCTCGGGTGGTCGGTATCAATGGCGATTACAGATATGGAAGGTTATGAGACCTAACCGACTTGGACTAGGATACATGGTAACCCGAGTGGGCCTTCTGTGGGCCTCACTGTGCTTGGCGCGGCCCAGGTAGCCTCATCGTGGGCTAGTCGAAAGGTAGCCCCACGTCAGTAGCCCCCGAGTGCTTGGTCGAAGCGTAGAGTCGGGCAAAGGACTTTTTCCTCCTGGACGTGCCACTGGATTGCTTGATCTTTGAGTTTGCACTCGTTTTCTTCAGTCGAAGAGGACACTCCCGATGGGAATAACATCTTCAGTCGAATTTCTTTGTCTTGTTCTTCCTGTGAAGCCTGCTTCTATTCGGCCTGTTGGCTTACATGTAGATTTAGTTCGGCTGCTTGAGCTTACTCAACTTTCTTTGCCACCCGAATGGATGTTTCGGGTTCTCAGATCAGCACTCTGTCCTACTGAGTTGTTTAAGCTTTGAAGCTTACTACCCGAATCTTGCGTTCGAGTTATCGCGCTGTTTCACTTGCTTGGAGCCGTTGGCTTGATGACGTCATTGCTGACGTTTCCTTGCACGCCTCTGCGCCCGATGGGACGTGACGTGGCGGGGCCCACTGGCAGAGCTGACCGCGGTCAGCAGTTGTCACGTCTCCGAACTGGGCGCAAAATTTTCACGCACGATGATGACGCCTCGATTTTTGTGCGTAGTGGAGGAAGTGGGCGGCGACGGTTGGCCTCTTCGATTGACACGTGGACGGCAGGATGGAGATGCTCGGAATCGTTGCACGGCGGACGGCTGAGATGGATTTCGCCGAGGCATAAGTACTGCGCGTGGCGCGAGGGCATCATCTTCTCCAATCGTCCGCGCCTCCTTTCCTCTGCCTTCTGCCATTCTTGCCCTCATCCGAGCTCCGTGCTATTTGTCCTCGCACCTTGCGCTGCCCTACGGAGCCATGGGCAAGTCGAAGACCACCGCTTGCACCTCCGCCGCCGCCGACGAAGCCGGGCTGATGAAGAAGCTCGACGACGACTGGCAAAGGTCGTCTGTGAAGAAGACGGAGTTCGAACTCCCCCGCGCGCAAGGCCTCCTGCCTCCTTCTGACCAAGTCTAGGTACGCGCTCCTGGCAAGGAAGTCTACCCCGCACCCCGCAAGGGGGAACGCGTATGCTTTGTGGATTTCCTTCCGCGGGGCTTTGGGTTCCCCTTGCATGATTTTGTGCGCGGTCTCTTGTACGCATATGGGGTTCAGATCCATGATCTGACCCCCAATGGCGTCTTGAGCATCGCGGGCTTCATTGTGCTCTGCGAGTGCTTCCTGGGGGTCGCTCCCCACTGGGCGCTATGGAAGTCGCTCTTCCTCATTCGCAAGAACGTTGGGAAGAGCGGGTTGCCATTCCCCGTGGGCGGCTTCGGAATCCAAGTGCGCGGTGATACCGCGTACTTTCAGATGAAGAAGTCGGACTCCGTCCAGGGGTGGTGCAAGAAATGGTTCTACGTCCAGTCGAACCAGGACGGCCTGACGGCATTCGACAGCTGGCGCGGGTTGCGGAAGACTCACGCCTGGTCGCATCCGCTGGCCGTGGAGGAGAAGGAGGCCGTGAGGCCGCTGCTGAGCCTGCTGCGCAACCTCACCAAGATCCTGGGGCGCGAGACGGGTGGCGTCTTCCTGATGGCCACCTTCTTCCGTCTTCAGGTGCAGCCGCTTGGTGCTCGGCCCCACCCGATGTGGGCCGTCAAGGGCGTCAGCAACGAGCTACTTGACGACGAGGAGGTGGAAACCAAGGTGAGGTCCATTACCAGCCTCCGAGTCGCGGACGTCTGCAACGTCAAGTGCCCGGTTGCTGCATACGGGGCGACGAACGCTGTTCCCGAGGTAATGTTCTTGACTTGTTCTCTTCGTTTCTTCTTTTCTTTATATCCTGCTTCTTAATTCGACTTGCGTCTACTTGTTTCAGGGTCGATCTCTGCTGGTCAGGCTTCCTCCTCTCCCTGAAAACGGACCCGACGACGAGTCAAAGGTTGTGGAGGAGGATGACGACGACGACGAGCTCCCATCCGCTGTCTCTCCCAATGACGAGGTGGAGGATGATGACGTCGAGGAGGAACCCGCCCGGAAGAGGCAGAAGCGCCGGAGTGGCGGTGACTCTGCGACTGCTTCGTCGCCCGCTAGGGGTGCGGATGCTGATCCGGAGGAAGCCGTCGCGACGTCGTCGGGTGTGCGGTCTCCGGGCGACTGGATCGAGCCCCTGGCCACTCCTCCTGTTAGCTCTGCGCCACCTCGCGCGTTCGCTCGGATGCCTTCTCTTTCCCTGGAAAGCGACGGCGAGTTCGAGACCACCAGGTTAGCTTCTTTTCGTCTTGCTTTTCCAAGTTGCATGTTGTAGTTCCAAGTCTTCGAGTTGATCCTTTTATTGTTTTTGTTCCAGCCGTCGCTCTGGCGATGTTCATTCCCCTCTTCGCGAGGTGGAACACATATCTGCCCCTTCGACAGAGCTGGTGACTCGAGTGGTGACCGAGGAGCGCGCACAGCCTGATGGCCTCGCATCGTCTAGCCGTGCTCCTCCCTCGGCTCCCGAAGATGCCGACCTCCTGGACCACGTAAGTCTTCTATGCTTGTACTCGTAGTCTTGCAATTTCATCGGGTGCGCGATCAGCGCTCCCGATGGGAGTAGCCCCCGAAGGTGTGGGTGACTAGTATAGTCGCCCGCAACTTTATTAACTTCTTGCTTGTGTTTCAGCCGTACTATCGACATCAGCTCGACGCAGCCGCGGCTTATGTTCGCCTGGAGAAGGAGAGGGACCAACTACGTGCTTCTCTGGACCAGGCTACTAGGCGGGTTGCTGAGTTGGAGCTGAGGCTCCAGGCTCAGGCTGAACTCGAGAAGGCCCTACATGAGTCCCAGGAGCACGAGCGACTGCGGGCCACCCAGGAGAAGACTCAACTCGACCGCCTTCTCGCACTCTCCGGCACCCTTGGAGGTTAGTTTTCGGCTTTGTAGCCTACCTATACTTACTTTGCTTTTTGCTGACAGTTTGTGTTTTGCTCAGAGACCTGCGGTGGTACTCCTCCGGAAGGATCGTCAAGCGACGAAGTTGACTTGGCGACCGCAGTCGGCTTCCTGGACCGCGTCTGCGCGTATGCGTCTGATGCGCTGAAGAAGTCGACGGCCGCGCTGAAGACGGCACCGCAGCATCTTCCCGAGTGATGCGCCGCCGGCTTCCCTTGACGCTCTTGCCACTCCGTTTGAGGACGACGCGACCACCCTCGCGGACTTCACTCGGGCGCAGACGGTACGCGGCTCCGAGCTCACCTTCCAACTTCTCCTAGGCCACTAGGTTGCTGGCGACTTCGACAAGGTTGTCAGCGGCTTCCCTCGAAGATCTGATGGGCGGACAGCTTCCTTGAACGGGGTGAAGGTGAAGGCCACACAGCTGGCTGTTAAGCTTGTGGCCACCTTCGAGAGGGTACTCGCCAAGGCGACTGAGGCTGCTGCTGCTTGGAAGAGTCATTCCCAGTCGGAGTTCATGGCTTAGGGTTCTTGTATCTTTAGATTTCCATTGGCCATGCGGCCTGTACTTTTGCCTTTTGTCTGTAATGACTAGTACTCTTTCGGGTGTGATGGCCTTGAATAGTATTTTGCTTATGACTGAAATGATTGCTTCCTCTGAATATCTTTGTTTGTGCTAGGAAGTCGTATATTTGTATTAACTCTGCACATTCATGGCAGACTGACATGCGCGGCGGCACTTCCTCTGCTTCTGCGGCTGGGCCGAGTGACGAGGGATCTTCTTCGGGTGCTCGCCGTCGTCGGGCGACGCCAGCTCCTCCGCAAAGCGCGAACGACCAGCGAATCATCACGTACTTGAAAAATAAGGTGGCTGAGCTTGAGGCGACTTTGAAGAATACCGAGTTGTTACTGCATCGCTCCAAGTCGCATCCTACTGCAGGTTTCTCCCAGCGTGAAGATTTTCTGATCGGGGAGATCGATCTGATCAGTCGACAACTTCAAGGTTGGTATCCTCTACGGCTGCTTTTCCTTGCTAAAACTTGCTGGTTTTGACTTATAGCTTGTGTATGCAGATGTGAACCCGGATTGGGAGGCTGAGCGGGATCGCGTTGAAGAGCGTGTTACCCGGGAGGCGTCTGACGACTCTTACGAAGCTCGCCAATTCTGGGTGAATAAGTCGAGAGGGCGCATTCTTGCTCGTATGCTTGACCGAACTTGGCGTGCGTCTTTCCTTCTAGAGAATTGCCGGAAGACCCTCTGGCACATCCATCGTGTTTACTTCCCGCACAATGGGCAGCCGCATGGGCTGGCCACCTTGCTGGAGAGGTTCCGTGATGGTGATGCGCTGAAGGAGATCGTCCATGCTCAGCTTGTCGCCGGGGCGAATGCGGCACTGGCGTACGTCCGGCTGCATCGGCCGAACCTTCCATTGGAGAGGCTTATGGGTGGACTGCCTGGCAACGCCGACTACGCTGATACCCTGGCGGCTGCGCGCCAGATGATCGAGCAGGTGCAGAAGTATAGTGAGCGCCTCGTAGGCCCACTCGGTGCGCCGAAGGGCGAGCCTGCAGACTAAGAATAGCTTTCTTCTGCTGTACGGGGTTAGCTATAGGTGGCGAATATGCCAATGTAAATGACAGTATATGAAGTTAAAAGAGTTCTCGAGTAATGAGTGAAATTATTTGCATTACTATGCGAGTATTTGCTTCGGCTTTGACTTGCGTGGCGCAGCCCCCGAGTACCTTGGGTGACAGCCTGAGTCTGCGTTGTGAACCTGTATGGCGCAGCCCCCGAGCAGCTCGGGTGGCGGCCTAGGATTTTTTCGATGAAGCCTGTATGGCACAGCCCCCGAGTAGTTCGAGTGGCGGCCTAGGGATTTGTCAAGTGTCACCTGCGAGGTGCAGCCCCCGAGTGCGTCGGGTGGCGGCCTAGGATTTTTGACTTGACCTGTGCGGCGCAACTCCCGAGTAGGTCAGGTAGAGGCCTAGGATTTTTTTGAGTTGTGCCTGTGCGGCGCAACCCCCGAGTGGTTGGAGTGGCGGCCTAGGCTTTTTCAAGTGTGACCTGTGAGGTGCAGCCCCCGAGTGCGTCGGGTGGCGACCTAGGATTTCTGACTTGACCTGTGCGGCGCAACTCCCGAGTAGATCGAGTAGAGGCCTAGGATTTTGCAAATTGTGCCTGTATGGTGCAGCCCCCGAGTGATTCGAGTAGCGGCCTAGGCTTTTCTTTCAACCTGTGTGGCGCAGCCCCCGAGTGATTCGAGTGACGGACTAGGATTTTTTTTTGCCTTGACTGAGAAGGTAGAGTGGACAACATTTTCTTCAAATCACTTTATTGATTGTTGCGAACAGGCCGCCTCATTAAAACCCTTCCAGTCCCCTTAGGTACCCTGGTAAGGAAAAGAGTGCGTCTGAAACCTGCCGCGTTGACATGCTATCCTTGTTACAATGGTTGAGTCGACTAAGCATAGAACCGCCGGAGTTGTGCGACGTTCCACGAGTTGCTGCAGGCTGCTCCTGTCTTCGAGTCCTTTAGGCGATATGCTCCATTGCTAATTGCCTCTGTCACAATGTATGGGCCCTCCCATGGGGAGGCGAGCTTGTGCACTTTCTTCTGTTTGAGGCGGAGGACCAGGTCACCTGCGACGAAAGCTCTTGGTCGCAATCTCCGTCCGTGATAGTTGCGCAGGTCTTGATGGTATACGGTTGATCGCGCCAGGGCGATGTCGCGTGCTTCGTCCAATATGTCCATGTTGTCTTCTAGTGCCTCTTCTGCATCTGACTCGTCGTAGGCGACCACTCGTGGTGCGTCAAACTTAATGTCGCAGGGTAGGACTGCTTCTGCACCATACACCATAAAGAATGGAGTATACTGGGTGGATCTGTTAGGCGTGGTCCGCAGTCTCCAGAGGACTGACGGTAGTTCTTCGACCCATGCGCCCGCTGCGCGTCTGAGTGGCACACGCAGTCGTTTCTTGATGCCGGTGCAGACAAGGCCGTTGGCCTTCTCCACCTGTCCATTGGATTGCGGGTGCGAGACAGACGCATAGTTGAGCTTGATTCCTTGTTCTGAGCAGAAGTCTTTGAATTCCTCGGCTGTGAAGTTCGAGCCGTTGTCCGTGATGATCCCGTTCGGCACTCCAAATCTGAAGATGATGGACCTGATGAAGTTGACCGCTGATAATGCAGTCAAACTTGTGATGGGTGCGGCCTCAATCCACTTGGTGAACTTATCGACTACAACCAGGAGGTGAGTGTGCCCTCCGTGTGAGGATTTCTTCAGCGGGCCCACCATGTCTAGTCCCCATTGGGCAAAGGGCCAGGCTAGCGGTATTGTCTTCAACTCGGACACCGGCGCGTGCGGCTTGTTGGCGAACTCCTGGCACCCGGTACATTTCTTTACTAGATCTTCTGCGTCTTGCATAGCTGTTAGCCAGTAGAACATGGCTCGTAGTGCTCTGGCCACCAGTGCTCGACTGCTGGCGTGATGCCCGCAGATGCCCGCGTGGATGTCGAGTAGGATGGCCTGGCCGTCGACTGGATCTATACACCTTTGCAGGATCTCTGAGATGCTTCTCTTGTAGACTTCTCCGTTGATAACGGTAAAACTTTTGGAGCGCCTGATGATGTGCTTTGCTTCGACTGGGTCTACTGGCAGCCTCTGGTGCAGTATGTATGCCAGGTACGGCCCCATCCAGGTAGCTTCGTCTAGCATGACTTCCATGGGCTCCTTTTCTTGGCTTGGCGGGTTCACGGTGCTTGTTGCCGGTGTGGAAGATTTTGCTGCGGGTCTAGTCTTGATGGGCCTTTGCGTGATGCGCTCGAGAAAAACGCCTGGTGGTACCGGTACCCTATCTTATCCCATGTTGGCGAGGATGTCGGCTTCCTCGTTGTTGTCGCGGCCGATGTGTCGTAACTCGCAGCCGTCGAAGGCGCCCTCTAGCTGGTTGTACAGGTCTCTGTAGGCGATCATGTTGTCGGCGATGGCGTCACAAGACTTCATGGGTTTCTGCACAACCAGGTAGGAGTCGCCCCAGCCGCCATGAATTTCTTGGAGCCGTCGAAGTACATGGTCCATGCATTGGATAAGTCAGGGATGTTTGGTAGCTGGGCTTCTATCCACTCGGTAGTGAATTCCGGAAGGACTTGGGCCTTGATAGACTTCGGGTGAGCATATTTCAGCCCCCAGGGTCCTAGCTCGACAACCCACTTGGCGACTCGTCCTGTCGCGCACTGATTGGTGAGGATGTCTGCTATGCCGGAGGAGCTTACCACCGTGATCGGGTGCTCGGAGAAGTAGTGGACAACTTTTCGTGAAGTCATGAAGACCCCGTACGCCAGCTTCTGGTAGTGCGGGTAGTTTTGCTTGTACAGTGTTAGAACTTCGCTGAGGTAATAAACTGGCCTCTGGACAGGATGAGTATGCCCTTTCTCTTCTCGCTCAACCACGAGTACCGTGCACACCACCCTTTTTGTCGCTGAGACGTATAGGTATAGCGGCTCGTTTTCCAGTGGTGCCACCAGGACTGGGGAAGTCGTCAGGGTCTTTTTGAGATGGTCGAACGCCTCTTGCGCCTCCTGTGTCCACTCGAATTTGTCCTTCTTCTTCATCAGTTGGTAGAAGGGTAAGGCCTTCTCGCCCAACTTACTTATGAACCGACTGAGAGTTGCGACTCGGCCGGCTAATCGTTGCACTTCCCTGAGTTTGGTGGGTGCTGGCATCGTGAGTATGTTCTGCACCTTCTCAGGATTTACTTCTATTCCTCTTGCGGAGACAATGTAGCCCAGCAATTCACCGGCTGGCACGCCGGATACGCACTTCTCTGGGTTGAGCTTGATCTGATATGCGTCGAGTGCTGCGAAGACCTTGCGAAGGTTGTCGACTAGGGTGTCCTCCTTCCGGGACGTGACAACGATGTCATCAACGTAGACTTGGAAAATTTGCCCGATAAGCCCTTTAAGGCATGCCTGCATGGTGCGCTGATACGTGGCGCCAGCGTTCTTCGACACGAAGGACATCGTCTGGTAGCAAAAAACGCCGTCGGGTGTTATGAATGTTGTTTTCTCTTCATCTTCGACTTTCAGCCTGATCTGCTGGTAACCTGAGTAGGCGTCCAGGAAAGATAGGCGCTTGCAGCCTGCTGTCGAGTCGACGATCTGGTCTATCCGCGGGAGCGGGAAGTGATCCTTTGGACAACATTTGTTGACTGCTGTGAAGTCTACACACATGCGCAGTTTCTTTGTCTTCTTCTTTTCCACCAGGACAGGGTTCGCGACCCAGTCCGAGTCCTTGATTTCTCGGATGAACTTGGCGTGCAGCAGCCGGCTGATTTCTGCGGTGATTGTGTCCCGTTTGGGACCTGAAAAGCATCACATGGTTTGTTTGACTGGTCTTGCGTCCTTGTGGACCTTTAGAGAGTGCTCGGCGAGTTCCCTGGGTATTCCTGGCATGTCAGAAGGTTGCCATGCAAAGATCTTCCAGTTCTCACGTAGGAACTCGACGAGCGCGCTTTCCTATGAAGGGGTCAAGCTTGACGATACTTTGACCGTCTTGCTACTGTCAGTCGGATGGACCTGGTGGGTGATGGTGTCGTCGCGTCCTTAGCTGGCTTCTTGCGAGGTGGAAATATGGTCTTGTCGTTGTCGACTGATATGGCCTTGAAGTGCTCTTCGACCCCGAAGAACTCAGAGATCCTGCTGAACTCTCGGTCGTAGCTGTTGGAGCGGTCGAAGTCGCCGCGCACAGTGATTACTCCTTTAGGTCCGGGCAACTTGATCATCAGGTAGGCGTAATGAGGTATTGCCATGAACCTGGCAAAAGTTGGGCGCCCAAGTATGGCGTGGTACTGTGATTTCCAGTCGACAACCTCAAAGTCGATCGACTCTTTCCTGAAGTGCTCGGGTGTACCAAGGATGACGTCGAGTGTGATTGTTCCCATGGGCGTGATTGCTTGCCCTGGTACTATGCCGTGGAAGGTGGTCTCTGATTCTGGCAACTTCTCCGTCGACCTGTTCATTCTTCTCAGGGTGTCGGCGAATATGATGTTGATGCCGCTGCCTCCGTCCATGAATACTTTCTGCAGGCTGTAGTCGCCGATTAGGGCTTCGATCACCAGAGCGGCATGACCGGGTCGCGGCACATCCGACGGGTGGTCTGCCCTGGAGATAGTGATTGGCGTCTCAGACCCTCTCAGGTAGTCTGGTACTGGGCGCGGGTTAGAGGTAGCCTGAAGTACTTGGCGGGTGATTAGCTTTTGGGCCCTGTTCGAAGGGCGTCCTTTTTGTATCATGTTGATATGTCCTCGCGCAGTCGGGTATGCCTCGTGCGCCGCCATCTGAGTGTCATGCTGTGGCTGCTGCTGAGGGAAAGTTCCAACCGCTTGTGTTGTGTTGTTGTTTGCGGGTGCTGCCTGAATTACGAGCTGGGGAGTCGTCGTCAATGCCTGCACGGGAGTGATGATCTGCTGCATAGCCTGGTAAATCTTTCGCGCCTTGCGATAGTCCTTCAACAGGTGGTTGGCACCCCACTTGCCTGTCTCCGGGTTGCGGAACGAGTGGTGCTTGCAAGGTTGCATCAATTCTTGGGCTGCAGTGAGCGGACGCTTCCACTCGCGTTTTTGGCTTCCGTCGTTGTGGCTAATGCTGCCGCTGCTGCGATTATACTGCCTTGAGCTGGACTGTCGACTCTGATCATATTGTCGACTAGTATCTCGTGTGTCATCACGGGGGGTTTGATATCCCGCCGCTACTAGCTCGATGGTGTCTGAGTTGGTGAAGCGTTGCTTTTTCTTCTGCCATCCGTCACGCCAGTTGCTTGTTTCGGCTTCCTTTTTTGGGGAGGTGTCGTGGACATAGTCCTCTCCTTCGGCCCACTGGTTCGCTACCTTCATGAGCTCGATCGTAGTCTTCGGCTGGAGCCTACCAAATTCCTCGCGGAGGTCGCGGCGAGCGACGCCGTGCATGAAAGCATCCATCACCCTGTCTTCTGAGACGGGTTCCATAGTATTCCGGAGGAGTGTCCATCGCTGGATGTACGCGCGAAGCGACTCGTCCTTTCCTTGCTTGCAGGCTTGCAACTCGATGTAGGTAGTCGGCCTTGCGAATGTTCCAGAGAAACTTTTTATGGAAGTATCTTGGAATTCTTCCCAGGTTTTGAAGGAGTCCATGTGCTGGCTGGTGAGCCACCCGCGGGCTGAATCCGTGAGCATGAGCTGGATGTACTGCATTGCCGTAGTCGACGTCCCGCCTTGATAGGTGCAGGCGATGAGGTAATCTTCGATCCACAGACGTGGGTCTTGCTTTCCGTCGTACTTGGGGGTTCCTGCTGTCAGCTTGAAACCCTTGGGCATGCGGGTATCGCGGATGTTGAAGCTGAAGCATGCAGCGCTGCACGACTCAAAGTTGCGGTCGGCCGGATCATCCAGGTTCATCACGTCAGCCGAGCGCTGGCTGCGATTACGGTCCACTGTCCTTTGTGTGATGACGTTGCGGAGATCTTCACCTGGTTGGGCTTGTCTCAGCAGCTGCACTGCCAGGGTCCCTGATGTTGCTGGCTCGCGGGTTTGGCGCTCCCGTTCTTCACGTGCCCGGTTGTTTGGTGCTCCAGTTGCCAAAGCTTCCTCGATTGCCTTCATGGACATGATCTGCTGTTTTTGGAGAAGGGCGCGTGGATCTCCCTCCGGCGGTTGCGTGAGCCGGAGATACGTCTCGACTGACATGATTGCGGCGTTCGCTGTCTTGGGGACAGGTATTCCGTTCTCGTCCTCGGTGATGAAGGCTGAGTCGAGGTTGCGGGTGACCCTTGCTCGATCCGCATCTGTCATGTTGGGAACGCGAGCTCTGTGTTGCCGTCCTCCTTGGTTAACTTCTGTGGAGGAAGTGAACGAGATCGCGGCCCGTCTGGCACTCGATGCATCTGCGTCCCTCTTTCGCCTGAGCAGTTCGGCCTTTTCGGCACGAAGTCGCTCGCCTTCCTTGCGTAGAAAGTACTGTACCGTGGTCTTCTCTAGGCGCGTCGGGTGTAGGGAAGGTGCCATCATCGACATGCTTCAGGGCTCTGATTCCCATGTCTCGCGTGATGGTGAGTCGTGTCTGGTCAGGCATGACCACCTCTAGCGGATATGCGGGTTCCTCGTTGCCTTCTGGGGGATCTATGTTGGCCATGAAGACTTGCTGGGGGTAAACCTCGGTAGGGGTGTTTACGCTGCCGCTGCTGCTTCCTTGATCTGAATCTTGCTCGGGATCAAAAATTGCTGCCACGT
Source organism: Poa annua (assembly GCA_026929855.1). NCBI lineage: Eukaryota > Viridiplantae > Streptophyta > Magnoliopsida > Poales > Poaceae > Poa > Poa annua. The sequence goes on from CM049427.1 coordinate 18,300,386, forward strand.
GGTGGGCAACACAGTCGCCGCTGCGTCTTTGCAGGATGGTCACCGTAGTCGTGGACAGAGATCTCGCAGTCGCTGGGGCGAGTGCGATTGGCTTGGGGTAGACTTGATGGTCCCACGTTGCAGTCGACGGCACGCCCTTGGTCGCACGCATCGGTACAGTCGTGGTTGAGGTAGATCTTGACCTTGTCGACCGTGCGATCGAGATGGTTGGAGTGGACTCGATCTGCGCGGCCGTTGCCGAGGTTGACGGTGTAGTCGATGCAAGTACGATCTTCGTAGGTGTGACAGATGTAGCTCCTGCGGCGGGTGAAGTCGACGGTGGCGCGCGGGTCACGGATGACATTGCCACACGTGGCATGGTTGTCGCAGACCTGAACATGCCACGACTGTCGACGAAACAGTATATGGAGCCGAAGGTGATATGTATACCTTTGCGCAGGTTGGCGTACACCAAGCGATGGGCCGGCGGGTGGAGTGCATACTCGAAGGAGCCGAAGCGGATGGGCTCCCGGGTGATGTCGATCTCGATCTTCATTGCGGATGGAGCCGGTGCGACCATGATTCCAACACTTGATATCTTTCCCACAGACGGCGCCAATTGACGAGGGTGTAACTCGACAAATCCCAGGGTTATGCACCCCGGGTTGATTGAAGGAGAACGAGAGGAGCGTTGGTGATCACGACGGCTGACAAGCAAGGTTTTACCCAGGTTCAGGCTCCCGGAGGATAACACCCTACTCCTGCTTGTCTGTTATTGATGGCGAGTTGCGATTACAATGGCGGCGAGATTGCGATCTCGCTAGGGTTTGTGGTGGTGGCTGTTGTCGTGTCCTCTAGGACGGGCAACCCTCCTGGCTTTATAGGTAGCCAGGTCTCGGGTGGTCGGTATCGATGGCGATTACAAATATGGAAGGTTATGAGACCTAACCGACTTGGACTAGGATACATGGTACCCCGAGTGGGCCTTCTGTGGGCCTCCCTGTGCTTGGCGCGGCCCAGGTAGCCTCACCGTTGGTTAGTCGAAAGGTAGCCCTACGTCAGCGTGTGCTCGGGATTCCCGAGCGGTGCGCTGGGGGTGACGCGGGGCTTCTTCCCGGCCTGGTCGCTGCTCGGCGTGGCTTTGGACTGTTGGGGCAGGAGGCGAAGATAGATTGGCGCAGCTTGCTCTCTCTCTCCTGTGTGGTGGTGGTTGCTGGTCGGAGGTGCGGCCAGGAGGGGTGGTGGACTGCCAGCTAGAGGTTAGAACATTGCAGCCGCCGGCGAAAGCTTGGACCGACCTTGGTCGGCCGACGACGGTGACGCTCGTGGGCGTCATCACCTTCTTGAAGGCGTCGTTGAGGGCGAGTTTGTGTTCCACCTCAAGTGCTCCAGGGGAAACCTTGATCTGGTTCTGCCGGATCCGGCGATGGCGGCATTCTTGTGTCGTGCTCCCTCTTGAGGGCATCGTTGTGGAGCCGGACCCAGTCGGGGATGTGTGGCTTCGCTGTTGGTTTGTCTCTCCGTGGCCTTGATGCACGTGCTTCTACGGAGAGGCTAGAGTCTCTCCTTTGATGCCAGTTAACGGCCGGACTAGTGCTGATGAAGTTTCCCGGATGTCGCCTCGGCTGCGTGATGCCCTTCGATTATGTTGTTGGTTGTTGTGTGAAGTCTCGGCGACACAGGGCCCTTCGTCCGGAGTGGACTCGGCAATGTGCTGCCCTTCGACTGCTCCAACACCATCGTGGCTGATCTCGGCGGATTGGAGCTTTTCGTCTACGGCGGTGAAGTTTTTGGTGCATTGGCGTCCAACGATAACCGGAAGATGAAGAGAGTTGATTCCCTGCGGGGTTGTTACTTAGTGCCATGTTGTTCTTCTTCCTTTGTTGTTGCTCTTGCTTTTCTTTCTTCTTTCTTGTTTCTGTGTATAACTCCATGTAATCCAAAACCGGCATCTGTCCCGGATTCCTCTTAATATAATAAAACCGCGCTCGCGGGTTTCCGTAAAAAAAAAGTTAGCAGCTAGGGTCCGAGGAGTCTGTCCGAATTGCGTGCCGTGGCGTGTTAATATTAAGCCCATCAGGTTTGTTTTGTTGCTTGCCTGTAACTAGCAAACTCATAGTACTGAATTGAACAACAGTGTGTAGTGTTCACAGTCTTGCTGATTTTTTTTCCGAATTGAGAATCAGTTACTTTTATCTCATTGATAATCACAACTTCACAAGTGTTAAGGTTCATGATTTGGCGCTCCTACAATGTTTACCAAGAATTTATTAGGACAAAAACCTTTTAAGTAACCCACTACCAAAGGTTCCCCACCCATCAAAGTGATACGAAGATATGTTAACCTGGAAGTATGGAACATTTCTACTTCAAATTATTTGTGCCTTCCAAATACTTGCGATGATTCATGATTCACTGCTACTCACCACAATTCATACAAACAATATATATTCTGAACCATATGCAAAATTCAAACTTGGCAGATGATACTGTAAGCAAATTAGTCTCTACTCTGTAAACTAAATGCGAGTTTTTATTTCAGGAAAAGGTGGTTCTGCTCGATATGAATCATTGCCACGTAGGGCTGTTCATATGTGGCTCTCTCCAGGCGGGTAGCTGCAACATTCCTTGATTCCTTCTGATGACGATGGCACACTTCAATGACCAACTCTTCTATCACCTCATTGGCAACACCAACGGCCTCCTTGAGATCCAACTTGCAAGGCAACAGATGGACGTTTATGTGTCCTGGCACAAGCAAGCCCGGCCTCTGAACCATGTCTGCCTTGCGCATCAAAAACTTTCCAAGGCCCGCCTCATGGTATCCAAGTTGAAAGAGATAAGTTGAACAAGGAGAGCTCTACATCTTCATCGAGCGCGAAGAGGATAGAAACTAGCTCACCGAGCACATATCACTGGCCACGAAGGCGATCTCTGCTACTCCCAGCTGGCGGTATCACCAAAAGCATATCAAGTGCGTACCTCAGTACCTGATTATGATTAGGATCACATTTCTGCTTCTGCATGCTTGAAAATTCAGCGAACTTATGTACATAATATTATGTTCTAGTAAAAAGATACTGAATTTTACTAGTACTGTTGCGAACTTATGGACCGGTGAATAATAAATCATGGTAAACTGAAAGTAACCTTGGATTGCCTAGTGAACTCTACATGTCCATCAATATTTCCAAGCACTGCGTAATGGTGTCAAGGTACTTGTCATTTACCATGATTTATTATTCACCGGTCACCACAATTCGCAGTAAAGATATCTGTTGCGAACTTGGCGGCAGGGTAAACTAAGGAAATTGCTACGCAAACTATTTTTTGTATCTTCAGCTGAACAAAAGGAGATCCGTTATTTCAAACGAGGTGGTGTTCCTATTTCAGTGCGTCGAGAACTGAGTGCTAGCTCTGTGGCAGAGGCCGCCTAGCCGGCCCGGGTTCGAATCCCAGCTGCGTCTAAAATGACTTCACTAAGGAATTCTCATAAACCGGACATCTCAAGTCAAGGGAGGGGTCATTCCCCCGTTGGCCACGTTTTTTTTTTTCAGTGCGTGACTTCAGAACAAGTGCCCAAGCATGCATCAGGACATTTTGGAGCATTTGTTAATTTGTCGAGTATTCGTTTGCCAAGCTGAACAATGGAGCAATTAATTGTGGTGTGAATTTTGGCTAGTTTACCAAGCAGCAAATTAAGGTGGTATTTAACTATTTTGCAACAGTATGTTCTTGTTCATCCCACTTAACCATTTCGTTGATGCACCTCCTATTTTTATTCAGCCCCATGAATGAACCATCTGTTGTGAAGCTTAAAAATGGTAGTATCATATTTCTGGGTCCAGGAATCCAGGCTCGACATTGGTACGTACGTGTAGGTTCTCACGTATTAACTCATCAATCAATCGGTTGGATCCAAAATTACCGGATAAACTCTGCCGTGACGCTGCGTTTATGGGCCTGCTTCTTACTGGGTTACCAAGTGGGCTGAAACTGCTGCGTGCTTCCTTTTTGCTACGAAGAAGAAGGACCTGGGAGCTGCTGGCGACGAAGCCCACCGGTGACGAGGGAGACGGTGACAACTGACAAGATGGTCGTCGGTGGGCGGCATGGACGGCCGCTGGGCCACCGGGGGTGGGGATGACGGCGAGCAGTCTCAGCTAGAGCAGATGTTGCAGGGAGGAGAAGAAATTCCGATGCGATGCAGACGCAGGTGGAGGAGACCGGCAGGAAGCGCCGCGCGCAGCTGGCCGTGGGCGTGCATGCTGGAGCGGAGCCATCGGGAGGAGTAGGCCGGCGGGTGGTCGCAGCCGGCAGGCAGCGCCGCCGCGCGCGGAGGTAATCCTCTCTCTTTGACTGTTTCTCTTCTCCCCGGCTAGTAAATTTCAAGATTAGACCTTACGTAATTGTTTCTGTATGTATAATCTGCCGTGGGCGCATCCGGCTATAGGGTCAAATCCTTTCCTTGTCACCAAACCCCACATTCCTTGAGTCGCTAGCTTTCGGATGTTTCGCGGGCGTTGCCGTGTGCATCTTGGTGCAGAAACTCCCAAGTGCAGACAAATTCATGGATCCAGTCTTTTCCTTGACACCGATCGAATATTTGACAAGAGGAACCTGCCGTCTTTGCTTCCTAACTACTACCTTTGGAACGAGTGCAGAAACATTCGGAGAAAAAAACTGTCATGACCCTACTTGCAACTTTCCTGGTCATTGCTGATTTTGCACAGTCGTCCAATATTCCTCGAGTGCGCTGCGCACCCAAGAATCGTCAAATCCTTTCCTTGTTGCCGAAACCCACCTTCCATGAGGAGCCTGCCCTGCAGCCAGCTTTGGGATTTGGGAAGCACATCCACGCCAACACTGGCTACCTATAAGAAGAGCCATCAAGCTTGCTAGGCCTCTTCCTCACATAGCTCACCAAACAAACTAACACCGATAATATATCCACCCCATCTGGCTCCAGCGACACTCTCGATCGCCGGAAGAGGTGGAGGAGATGGAAGCGGCTGTCGGCGCGGCGGGCTGGCTTCTTGGCAAGCTGATCACCAAGCTGTCCGATGACCTGGTGGCTGCGTTCGTGGCAAGCACCGAGCTCGGCCGCAATTTCGAGAGCGTCATGGTCCAGCTGCAGTTCACACAAGGGCTGCTGCATGAAGCCCAGGGCAGGGACATGGGCACCAACCCCAACCCTGGCCTGAAGGCCTTGCTGGCGAGGCTGAGCACCAAGGCCGATGAGGCTGAGGACATGCTCGATGAGGTCCACTACTTCATGATCCAGGACATGCTGGATGGCACCAGCGAGGCCGCCGTCCAAGAGCCGGCTGTCCCGGAGATGGGCCAAGTCCTCCGCAGCCACGCTCGTGATGGCCGCCATGCTGTTCGCCACACCTTCGGTAACTGGTTTCCATGCTTTTCTTGCTCCCGTACTCAACATGATGATCCACACATCGTTGAATCTGTTGATGCTGCTGTTATCACCAGTAGTAGTAACCCACAAAATGCAACCAAGTCTGCTACCGGTAACGATGGTGGTGGCAGTGTTGATAAGTTGTCGTTTGACAGAGTAGACATGTCCAACAGAATCAAGTCAGTGATAGAGGAAATGAACTCCATATGTGGACCTGTCTCTGAATTGCTTAAGATTGCAAACCAGAGTAGCACTCCAGCTAGCTCAGCCGTCTCCCTCAAAAGGCCTCCCACGGGCTCAGCCATGGTGCAGGATAAACTGTTTGGGAGGAGTACCATTTTTGAGCAAACTATAAATTCGCTCACAGGTGGCACATATCACACTGAAACCCTCTCTGTCCTGCCTATAGTTGGCCCCGGGGGTATAGGAAAAACAACTTTTACCCAACACTTGTATAATGACAAAAGAACCGAGGGGCATTTCACAGTCAGGGTATGGGTATGTGTTTCAACTGATTTTGATGTGCTTAAACTCACCCGGGAGATACATAGCTGCATACCTGCAACCGAAAAAGAAGAAAACAATATTACAAATGAGACAGCCAACTTAGACCAGCTTCAGAAATCCATTGCAGAGAGACTAAAGTCCAAAAGGTTTCTATTGGTCCTGGACGATATCTGGAAATTCAATAGTGAGGCTGATTGGAAAAACCTATTGTCTCCATTCACAAATGGGGAAACCAAGGGCAACATGGTTATTGCCACAACTCGGTTTCCAACTGTTGCACATACGGTCAAAACAATTGATCCAATCGAACTCAGGGGTCTAGAGTCTGATGGCTTTCTTGAATTCTTTGAAGCTTGTATATTTGGTCATAGCAAACCGGCAGAGCACTATGCACTTGACTTGATTGATGTTGCCAGAGACATTGCTAGGAAACTAAAGGGTTCGCCACTAGCAGCCTATACAGTCGGTCGGTTGTTGAGGAAAAACCTTTCTCGGGAATATTGGATAGAAGTTCTTGAAAACAACGAGTGGCGAAACACAAAAAACATTGATGATATTATGCCATCCCTCAAAATTAGCTATGACTACCTGCCTTTTTATTTGAAAAAATGTTTTTCTTATTGTTCCCTCTTCCCTGAAGATCATAGGTTTCGTAATCTAGAAATCACCGGTTTTTGGACAGCGATAGGTATTATAAACAGTAGTTTCCAAAATGATGAGAATTACTTAGATGAACTAGTAGATAATGGTTTTCTCATGAAGGGAGATGACCGCTTTGGTCCATACTATGTGATGCATGATTTACTGCATGAACTATCTCAGAACGTTTCATCACAAGAATGTGTCAATATAAGTAGTTTAACTTTTAGTGCTAATAGCATCCCTCGATATATTCGGCATGTATCGGTCACCATAAAAAAAAATTATGATGAAAGTTTTAAACAAGAAATGGGTAAACTGAAGAGCATGATAGAGATTGGAAATTTGCGGACCTTGATGATTTTTGGATTCCATGATGTAAGAATAGATAATATTTTGAAAGATACATTTGAAGAAACAAAAGGTCTCCGTGTACTATTTATAGTAATGAATACTCAAAAGTCTTTACCAAACAGCTTTTCAAATCTTATCCACCTCCAGTATCTTAAAATTAGTTCACCTCGTGGCTTAGAGATGACTTTACCTAGCACACTATCTAGTCTTTACCACCTAAAAATCTTGGACCTGAAATATTGGCATGGTAGTGAAAATATTGCTAAAGACTTCAGTCGTCTTGTCAATTTACGCTACATTCGTTCTTCCAAAAAACTCCATTCCAATATTCCTGAGGTTGGAAAGATGAAGTGTTTAGAGGAGCTTAAAGAGTTTTGTGTCAAGAAAGAGAATGTCGGGTTTGAGTTGAAAGAGCTTGCAGGAGAACTCAGTATATGTAATCTCGAAACAGTGAGTTCCAAAGAAAAAGCAAGTGAGGCAAAATTGAAGAATAAAAGAAATTTAAAAGATCTGAGATTGGTTTGGGGTTCAGAGCACAAGACTGTAAATGATGATGTTCTAGATGGTCTTCATCCCCCAGATAATCTGAAAGTGCTTGGTATTATAAATCCTGGTGTTGGTGATGGTCCTAGTTGGTTGTTTGGTGACATAAGCACAAAAAGGTTGCAGTCTCTCCATCTGGAGGGTGTGTCGTGGGGCACTCTCCCACCTTTCGAGCAGCTGCCGCACCTCAATATACTCATTTTGAAGAATATTGTTGGAATGCGCGAGTTTGGGCTTGGCGTTGGTGGTATTACAGAGAGAAGTTTCATGCACTTGAAGAAAATTGTGTTTGAGAATATGCCACAGCTAGTCGAGTGGGTGGGCGGACCTAATATTGCCCATCAGTTTTCAAGGCTTGAGACCATCAAATGCAGAAACTGTCCCCTTCTCTGCTCATTTCCCTTCTTGCAATGCTCTGGCCTATTTACCAACCTGTGTACACTTGATATTGAAAATTGCCCTGAGCTGTCTCAGTTTCCCCTCATGCCTCACACTTCTACGCTAACATATATTCACGTGAAAAATGAAGGGTCGGAGTTGTTGTACGATGGAAAGAAATTGACCATTGAAAGGTATACCAATACTTTGGCTTTCCACAAAATGGATAGAGTAGAGTTTATGGAAATTATTGGTGTATCACACATTAAATTGTTCGACCTCCAAAAGCTAAACTCCTTGAGAAGCGTAGATTTCAAAAGCTGTGACCACATGTTTTCAGTAGAACTGGATGACAGTGTTGTCCTCCATGGAGTTCAGAATCTTCACCTACAGGAGTTGTTGATTTCCGGAGAATTGTTTTCCAAGGTTTTGAGGTGTTTCCCAGCTATTTCCAAGCTTACTATCACTGGGTGTAAGAACCTAGAACTTCTGCCCGTGGATGGTGGAGGACTCTCAGACCTCAAGATGCTCCAATCACTTAAAGGATTCAATTCTGTCAATTGTGGGAGGTTATTCTCTCGGTGGCCCATGGGAGAAGTAGGTGGAGGAGTTCATGACATCAATCCTTTCCCTACTTCCCTCAGAGAACTCAATTTTTTCTTAGAGCACAGCATACAGTCAATGAGTCTGCTCTCAAACCTCACGTCTCTCACCAGTCTAGAGCTTACATCTTGTAGAAACTTAAGAATGGATGGGTTCAATCCTCTCATCACAGTCAACCTCAAGAAACTGCGCATAGATACTAGACATCTAAGGCAAGAGGGTATCTCTATAGCAGGGGATCTGCTCTCAGAGATTGCAAGGAGCAAAGTAATGCAAGGTGCAGGTTGGTCCCAGTTGGAAGAACTTTTGGTGGATAGCATCTCGGCGGTACTTACTGCTCCCATTTGCAGCCACCTCGGTGCTACTCTCCACACATTAGTGTTCAGCTTTGATCAACGGATGACAACCTTCACGGCAGAGCAAGAAGGGGCGCTTCAGCTGCTCACATCCCTCCAATATCTTAAGTTTAGCAATTGCGATAATCTGCGGTCCCTCCCTCAAGGGTTACGTGGCCTTTCTTCTCTCAAGAAACTAGTGATCTTCGATTGTAAGAAAATCATGTCCCTGCCACCCAAGGAGGCCCTCCCCGGTTCACTGGAAAAGCTAGAGGTTGATTTTTGCAGTCCTGAGGTAACGAACCAAGCTAGAAAATTGAAAGGAGAATACCCATGGTTTTCGATAAGTACATTATAGGTACGTAACCCCCGGCCCCGATCGAGAGTCTTAATTTAAATTAAGGTGATGCCTCGCTTATGAGACCTGACTGACTGGCTACATGTTTCAATAACAGTGATGCCTCAGAGGTAGCTGCATCAGGATCATCAATTGAGGTGATGCCTGACCTCCGACAAGCTCCTCGCCGGATCCTGCGCCTCTGGGCCGCCTCTCGCCATCTCTGAGCCCGGCACCGGCCGCCGTCCTGGGGAATGACGCCGCGCTGCTCGTCGACCTCTTCTGCATCACTCCCTGCCCTCGTCTCCCTCTTCCTCTGGCCGGACGCTGACGAAAGGACGTCACCTTCGTCGCCTACCTCCTGCGCATCTGGGCCGCCCCCGAGCCCGCATGCCTCTACCATTCCGCTAGCAGATCACACACGAAAAGATCCAGCGGCTCCTCCCCGCCGACGGCATCAGTCAATCGCAGGTGTGTATCTGATCGTGATTGCGTTTGAGCCGCGGTTGCTTTCTTCAATTCCACTCAACTCATCGTGTAGTGTGTACACAGTATTCACTAGTCGCAGATACTGCATCGAACATCGCTGTGCATTGTTGGAAACACTGAGAGATATATAGAGTTTAACAAGTAATTGAGGAGCACTATTCACAGTCTTGCCAAGAAAAATTATAACGTTATTATGTGACCGCTTGCCTAGATAGTAAGTAGGGAAATTTCGTTTTGTTGTCTGCTGCAACCTATGTCGTCCAAATACTTGCAGTTTACAAACATTCATAATTCACTTGTCTCCACGATTTACACTAAAGATATTTCTGTGCTCCCTATTGGCGAACCCGGACATGAAGGAAGTTTATGATTCAAGATGTACCTTAATTCATGGCTAATCCGGACAATAGGTTAGCACAATGCTCATCTGGCAAGTTTATAATTCAAGATGTACCTTGATTCATGGCTAATCCGGACAATAGATTCGCGACAGTATTTCTTCTGCTTTCCTTGAGATCATTGCCTCAATTTTAGTGTAGGAACTCGAGGATCGACGCTGGTATGTGTAGGTTCTGACGTATTAACTCATGTGATCTGAAGTTTCAATATACCAAATTCTGCAGTAAACCAATGAACCGGTTGGATCTTTGTATTGATGTAGACAGCCGCTTGACGTCTGCTCTGCATGTATCTGTTTTTCAGCGGGCAACCACTGTTATGTGTACACAAGAACTCAGGCAACTGCCTCTTTCCCAGTGACGAAGACACACACACACACACACACCTGGGGCATCCTATTCCCTCAAAGACACGCTCGCTGTAGCATTTCCATATTGTCCACTTCATTCGCTGCCTCTGGTTGGGCTTGGGTAGCTTACGTTACGTGGACCAGACCGCCAGGCTAGAACTAGTAGGAAAAAGCCTACTGCTAGCGAACAGATTTCAGCTACCGCTAGCGAGCAGTTGTCCGTCAGTGGTGCTTCGCCAGTGGTAGCACTTAGCGTTGGCGAACAACAGAAAAGGCTGCCGCTAGCGAACAGATTTCAGCTACCGCTAGCGAACAACTGTCCGCCAGTGGTGCTTCGCGTAGCACTTAGCGCTGGCGAACATTGTTCGTCAGCGGTAGCGGCGGTAACCGCTAGCGAACAAAGTCTTTTCGCCAGCGGTAGCAGTTACCGCTGGCGCACGGCATATATTGTGCGCCACTAGTAAGCTAAATACCGCCGGCGCGCCTAAGCTATTGTTCGCCAGCAGTAGTATTTTAGAAATTAAAAAATTAATATGCTAGTGGCGGATGGCGGATGCATCCGCCACTAGCATATTATTTATCCAATACATTAACAAAGATCATTATTCAAACAGACAATCACATCAGTCAATCATTAATAAGTTCATTTGTACTCAAACAGATAATCACATCATGCAATACATTATTTAAACCTCTAGCTACGGAACAACACACCAAGCTTACAATCATTAATAAGTTTATTTTTTTTTCGCTGGATGAGGTACTCGAAGTAGTCGGCGACACCCTGGCCTCCACTTGCAGGTGCTGCAGCGCTGCCGGCAGCCGCTGGTTCCAAAGCTGGAGGTAATCACGGTCAACAGACGACAAGGGAGTTTGCTATATGATCTCAACGCAGTTTCTCAGGCTCCTTTGTCATGGAAAATAAGATGGTGTCAGGCAATTTGCTAAGATAGGGCAGATCACATGATCGCACAACATAAATATTAAAAAAACTTTGCTAAGATAGGGCAGATCATTTTCTTATCAGTATTTTCAATATAAACAGAGAATAGTTAGCACATGAAGCATCAACAGAACTGACAGCTATAAGTGTCAAAACATCATCATACTAACATTTAATCACTAATTCAGTTAAAAAGATGCATGAATATGTCAAGAAGTAAGCTAAATACCGCCAGAGCACCTATGCTATTGTTCACCAGCAGTAGTATTTTAGAAATTAAAACATTAATATGCTAGTGGCATCCGCCACTAGCATATTATTTATCCAATACATTAACAAAGATCATTATTCAAACAGACAATCACATCAGTCAATCATTAATAAATTCATTTGTACTCAAACAGATAATCACATCATCCAATACATTATTTAAACCTCTAGCTACGGAACAGCACAGCAAGCTAACAATCATTAATAAGTTCATTTTTATTTTCGCTGGATGAGGTACTCGAAGTAGCCGGCTCTGCTGTGTTGGTTCTGGTGCTTGTACACAATGCTCTCGAACACCCCGGCCTCCACTTCCAGGTGCTGCAGGGCTGCCGGCAGCCGCTGGTTCTAAAGCTGGAGGTAATCACGGTCAACAGATGACAAGGGAGTTTGCGATATGGTCTCAACGCAGTTTCTTCCTTTGTCATGGAAAATAAGATGGTGTCAGGCAATTTGCTAAGGTAGGGCAGATCACATGATCACACAACATAAATATTAACAGAACTTTGCTAAGATAGGGCATATCATTTTCTTATCAGTATTTTCAATATAAACAAAGAGAATAGTTAGCACATGAAGCATCAACAGTTCAACACATGAAGCATGTTCAATAACTGACAGCTATAAGTGTCAAAACATCATCATACTAACATTTAATCACTAATTCAGTTAAAAAGATGCATGAATATGTAAAGAATAAACTGTTACACCTAGAATGTACAAGCAAATGGTGGTAAATAAGCATTTAGCAAACAAGAATGCAATTACAAGGTCTTAAAATGATGAACATATTTCTAATACCATGGGTGCATGTTCGAAATGATATTAGCATCACACTAGTACAGAACTTCTACTCTTCTCAGCTTAGGAAACTGTACACAAAAAATCCCTTTAACTTTGCTGCCACTTGAAACTGAAACACTTAATTGTACTACTTGGTGTTGCTGGATTATCAAGTATATGTTGCTGGATAGCTACTTGGTGTTGTCTAGAAACGGTATAAGAAGTGTTATAGGTAGTAAGATTCATTCATAATTGCAAATTGGCAATAACCAGAGCTGCTATGTACCTAATGTGATTTTGGAGCTTAGCTCTAGTTTTAGTAGCAGAATAGAGTGGCACAGCAGGGGATCAGTTTCAGGATGATTCTGAGCTAAAACACATCATGGACCCATCAAAGAATGAGCTAGTGGTCACATGCATCCTCCTACACAATACTATGACGTGCTATTAGGACAGCAACCTCGTCACTTTAGCAGATTTATCCAATGAACCTGTGAGGAAATGAGACCAATCTGAGGATTTTGACAGTGAACTAATTGCTTTCTGATGTCCCTCCTCCTTATCTGACTCCTTGAGCAGTTTTCCAGTCTAGAGGCCAAGAGAAAATAAAATGTAAGTGCATGCTGTTGTAAAAAGTTGGGAAAGGAACATGTCTAATTGTCTATATTGATTGAATAAAACAGCTGGCATGTAAAGCAAACAGATTAAAAGGCAATAAAAACCCACATTTACATAACAAAAGGATAGCTAGTTTTATATAAACTTTGCAGATGGAGTCCTATTAGTTCCTTCATTCTTTCAAGTTAACAAGCCACTAAATAATACGTTAGATATATTCCGGCTGCCAGCAGTTAGATGAGGGTGACACTAGATTGCCCTACCTTCCCTCTTCAGACACGGCACAACTTGGTATCAAGCAAATAAATCAAGGAAGAAACATAAGTAACAAAGTTGCAAAGTTATATGTGAGTTGGAAAGGCATGAACATCTAAGCTAGTGAACAGTATCTATTAAAAGATGCTGCATACAGTTATCATCAAACCATATATGTTAACTAACAAAACATGCAATCCGTATGTAGTTGGTGAAACGAACCGTAGTTCTGATGTCCAATCCTGTATATGACTAAGATACGACTCAGGATTTCCTGTAAAAGGGCTAGCCCATAGCAAAAGAATATCAAACACCTGATCTTCCAGCTCCTGCGTAAATACCAAGATAAAGAATCATCACAATGTAAGCTTTATACTCCTCTGATCCGAAATTAGTGTCGTGGCCGGTACAGGAAGTTGTACATCGCTAGTAGTTCCTCCGCGACAATTTTAACGGACCGGAGGTAGTAGCAATTTATTTGCATGAGACACAAAGAAATTATCTGCAATACCTCTTATGGTCAAATCATCAAAAACAAAGAGCATTAATTATCAGGCAGAATTTCCATTAACAGAACTGAAAGTTGGACATATAAACCACAAACAGCAAATGGGAGTTGTCTCATCCATTCTAAATGTGATTTCAATGCATGTTGGCAGACCCATAAGAACGCATATGGGAGATATGTGAACATACAAAAAAACATCTAAAACAATGTAGGCACAACCTGGCATCACATACCATTTGCATACCAAATATATGGTTCTGATTTCAGAATGTTTGAGCATTTATTTATCCGTTGTTTCAATGTTTCTACTTCGTCACATGAATCACACGGAACATTGTGTACAAACTACAGAACTTAAAGGTAGATACTATTCCCTCCATTCCTAATCGGTTTCCATTTGACTATAAACTTGCCACAAGGATGTATTATCAAGTATGAATACATGGTGGTCATCATACATGATGAATTACAGAGACACCATGAATACTTAACAAACTACTAGTATATTTCCATTATACACTTGGCATAGAGTTACTGAACTGTTCTAATTTGTTTGAGTATAAGCTTGCAAGAGTACTGATGTCACAAGATCTTAGACAAGATCTGGAGTTCTGGACTAGCTCCGTTAGGAACTCCAACGATTTAGTAGGCTCCTCGTTACTGATGGCAGGTGAGAAGATGCACGAGACAAGGGACTCCTCGTTTCTTTCTTTCTTCATTATATTGCATTGCATAGAGGAGATGCACGAGACAAGGGACACGACACACGAGACGAGGGAAAGAGAAGGAACCTTTAGCGGACTGGTTGTTGATGGAGGATGATCTAGGGCTTGGCGAGGTCCCCGACCAAGAGCAACCTATCGACGGCCTGGAGCGGCGAGCATGCTGGGCGGTGGAGGGCGCCGGTTTTGGATCGGGTCGGCGGATGAGCAGAGCCGCTGGTCCCGTTCGTGCCTGCTGGTGGATCCAAATCGAGTTGATTAGTACTAGCAGGAAAAAAGCAAAGAGGAGGAGGAGGAGGATTTGATGCTGACGGGCCTGCGCTTGACGGGGCTGTGTCCGGCGCCGGGCGCGACGCCGAGCTCCCGCGCGACGGACTCGAGCGCGTCCTCGTCCTCCACCACCGCCGCAGCCCCAGCGCCGCCCGCCAGACCTGTTTGACGGAGAGGGCCGACGCTGCTCCGTCTTGTCGGGCGTCCAGGTCGGATCCACCGCCGCAGGGACCTTCTGCCGTCCATGGCACCGGCCGTCGCTGGAGGAGTGGGGGGGGGGGGGGGACGGCGGGTTGGAAACTTGGAAGAGGAAAAGAGATAAGGAACATCTCCGCTCAAATCCGGACCGATTTGGTCCGGATTTTGTCCGTTTGAGCAGCCGTCCGTGGGCGTGTCCGCGCGGACTGGAGTCATGCGCACTACGGGGGGCTGCTCAAATTGTGAGAGTTTTGAAAGTGCACATATAGGCAAATACGAAAATGCTCTGGAAATACCAAAAAACCAAAACTGGCACATGCAAAAAGAGGCCACGGTTCAGGCCATGCCGGCCACGATCAGGCCATGCCGGCCACGGGGTGATGGACTAGTCTAGATGTACAAAATATGATGCCGGCCACTGGTTCAGGCCATGTCGGGCACGATCAGGCCATGCCGATCAGCCCTCGGCCTCCATGTACCGCTGCTGCTTCTTCTCGTAGTAGGCCCTCTTCCTTGGGGCGAAGCAGGTCAGGTCCATGGCCATGATCTGCGCCTCTTGGGCGGTCAGAGCGAGCTCGACCTCCCTCCTCTTGTTCTCGGCCTCCATGGCCCTTGTCGAGGCTTCCAAGGCCCTGGTCTTTGCATTCTCCTCCTCTATCTCGAGCTTCTTCGTTTGGACGAGGAAGAAGTTCTTCGTCACCTCCTCTCGCTCCTGGCGCTTCTTCTCGTCCCTCTCGTCCTTCTTCTCGGTCTCCTTGTCCTTCTGGGTGATGAAGCCTTGGAGGGTCTCCTGCAGCGCGATCGTCGTGGCGTCCCGCTTCAGGTCGAGCTTGGAGTTGACCCGTCCCCTTGGCCTTTCGCTTTCCGGACCATCGGCGGAACCCGTGGCCATTGGCGGCACCCCTCCGGGCACGGCCACTCCTTTCTTGAGGGCGCTGTGAAGCTCCTTCCATTTCTGGTTGTCCTTGAGCTTCCGGTAGCAATGGGCGAAGTTGAATGACTTGCCCCCATGCTCGGCCTTATAGACCTCCAACGCTTGGAACGCCTACACAAACGGCCATTGGAGGACATGGAACGCCAACACAAACAGCAAATGGACAAGGAAAGGAAGGGCCACTCACCAAGTCGGCGATGCCGATGCCACTTTGCGGCCGGGCCGCGGCGTGCTCGAAGGAGCCGGTGAACTTGCTGCACTCCTGCGAGATGAGCCCGAACCTCTTTTGGATGGAGAGCTCGGTCCGTGTGGTGACCATGGAGTACGGCTGGAGGAGGGCCCGTTCATGGTAGTTCCTGAACATCCTCGCCCAGTACGCTCTGCCCTTCATCTCGGCCTCGATAATGGTGTTATGTCCCACCTCCATCCATGTGTCGCAGAGACACTCATCCTCCTTCTCGGTGAAGCCGGCGCCCCGCTTGACGTTCCTCCTCGCCGCCTTGGCCTGCTGGGTGAGCTCGTCCATGAACAACGGCATGTCGGCGATGTGGTGTTCGTCCGCTCCGTCCTCCTCCAGCTCGTCACCGGCGTCGATGTAGCTCGCACGGCCATTCTCGTTGATGAAGCCGTTCATGTACGCGTCGCCTTCCTCAAACGCCAGTCCCGGAGTCGCCTGAGTCGACGGGACCGGCGTTTCGTCGAACAGGTTGCGGGGCACGGGAAGAACGCCCGGCGGAACGCGGATGCAACTTTTGCGGGTCGCGGACAGCCCAGAGCCCGGCGCGGTGTTCAGATCGATCGAGCCCACGGCGGGGCCGCGGAGCGGCGACGAATCTTCCACTTCAATCGAGTAGAAGGGCTGCGGCGTCGGGTCACGGTCGGGCAAGTACCCGTACGTCGGCGCGGGGGATGCGTCGGCGTCGGGGGGGGGGGGGGGGGGGAAGCGCGACCAGGCCGCGGACGTGTTGGAGCTGGCGGCCTGCGAGGGAGGCACGTACGTCGTGGTGGCGGTCGCCGGACGCATGCCCAGCACGCTCATCACCGCTTCCGCCGCCGCCTGGGCGATCCTGGTACGCTCGTCGTCCATCGGCGACAGCTTCTCCTCCTTCGCTCTCCTCCTCCGCCCCGCCCTCTTGGCCGACTGCTCCCTCCTCTCTTCTTCCGTGAGCACCTTGGGCTTTTGCATCGGCTTTGGCGGCGGGGCGGCGGCTTCGGCCTGCGGGGCAGGGCGGGACATGGATAGTGTTTTTGGCGGGCGGAGCTGGGGGTGGGAGAGGAAATGGCAAAATGTGTGTCTCTTTTTGGCGGGCCAGGGCGCCAAGTAGTGGACACGATTGTGTCCAGAGTTGTCCGGGAGGCTGCTCAATTGTGGACCAAATTTGGTCCAGATTTGATCAGTCGCGGACCAAAACACGGACAGCAGTCCGTTTGGGCAGCCCCGCAGGGCCTTGGTTTTGTCCGGGGCTGCTCAAATCCGGACTGTCCGGGGCAATTGAGCAGCCCCGTATGAGATGTCCTAAGGGTGGCGCGGGTTTGTGGTGGCAGTGGCACCGTGGCAGCATATGAGAGAGATGCGCGGATGTATGAGGACAAGCTGCTGGCGAACACAGAAAGGCACGCCAATGCTATATAATTAGGACGCGACTAGGAGTGCCCGGGCACCCTGTAGCGCTACGCGGTGCCCCCTGTCTGAATCAGACAGCGACAGGAAAGGAAAGCGCGGGTAGGGGCCACCAGCTGAAAAGGGAAAAAGGCAGGGTTGGGAGCTTCTGCGCGCGAAAACGTGGACCAACCACCGCACGCGAAAACGCTGACCCGGTCCACACGCCCAGGATCGATATGTAGTACATTAAAAAAATACATTTGGGAGGATCCCCAGACGAGAACCCTACCTCGTTGTCTACTTCCCCCCAGCTGGTGAATGCACTTTCTCCATTGTTCCTCCCCAAAAACCATGAAATGCTTCTTCTTTCTCCGGTTCTTCCCATGAAAACCAGCTGAGGGGATAAACTACAACAAAAAACAACAAGGCATGATAGCTAAAAACGCACGGAGCGAAAAGAAAGAAGAGCTACAGGTAAGCAACAGAAAACACAAATACCCTTCTTAAAGTTCATGCCATGTAATTTCAGTCCATAAAATCGTCCACAAAAAGACCATCCCAAGGAAACACACAAAACTTAAGTTCAAGCCTACAGCAGGAATTGGTTGCTCGCAAAAAAATGTACAACCAACTAGAAGAATTTTGGAAGTAGATTCATGCAGGAAATCAGGAACATAAAAGAAACAATTCACGGTGCACCAGACAGGAAAATAGTCTGATCAGTAGCTCCAAACTGCATAAACATCTCTAATTGTTGTAGTTTTTTCTCTACACTGCATATCCTTGTTCTCCTTAACTTGAAATCACAGGGCATGAAGAAGGCTAATTGTTGTAGTATTTTTGCTCCAAACTGCATAACCTTGAATACACACATAAGCTTGAACCTCCTGCAAAATTACATGTGAAAAAACAGATTAGAACAACAAAAAAACATGGAGGGAAACTGGAGTGGAAAAATACAGTTTGTGTCAATGCAAAATGCTGGAGAAATGTACAATTTGTAGGATAAAGAGCAAAGAAGTCATGAACAAAAAAATGTATTTTTGGCTGCAGGTATGGACATCATGGACATGGATTTTGGGGCTGGTGGAATTGACTTGAACATGCCAGCATTGGATGTAGATTATGAGCCAATTTTGAATGAAGAAGCTACAACATTTGTTGATGTGGATGTAGGACATAACTCAGTTGGGAACACATTTCCATCTGGTGACACCGGTGTGGGCACAGGGGAGACGCTATCTAGCGATGATTTAGAGAGCGAGGATGAAGTTCAGTCGACACCAAGCAGCCATGCATACTAACATTCAGAAACCGTATCCTGACATGATTTTCGATACTTGGCAAGAAGCTAAGCTACATTACAACAAATATGTGAAGCAAGTGGGTTTCTCCATCCATCAAGGCTAGTACATCTAGGCAATCAGTTTTGGACAAACAGAAAGACAAATGTCTTTTTGTGTGAAAGAGCAAGATGTACCTCCGGTAAGGCAGCGGAACCGGAGCATAACAAAGAAGATGTCTCTCCATCAAGGATTCATTTGCAACCTCTGCTTCAGCCGTTTAAACTTTGACGGTCCAGGCTTGGGCACCCCATTTGGTGACCGTGAGAATGTATTAGCCACCTTTGGAGACATCCTAACTAAATCTGTAGAATTCCATAATAAAAACATGTTACTAAAATCTACATTCCACCAAAGGTGCATATTATAAACCGATAAGGATACATGTTAATACAAAAATTACATAATGAAAACAGATATTTTTTTAAAAAAAGCATGCTACTGAACCTACATTCCACCAAAAAGGCTGAAAAGTACAGAATATAAATATAGGACATGGAGACTATGCAAAAAAAAACTAGAACAAAAGAAAAAAATCGATTATATACATGGTTCCCTTATAAAAAACAGAACAACATAAAAAATCATTGCTACCGGAAACTACATTGCCCAACAAATGCTAATGGACGTGTGGACATCTGTGGGCGTTAAAAAAGTACATCACCTAGGCAAATAAATAGCATACAGTTGCAACGTATCATATGTGTCAAAAACCTACATCTATCAGGCTAAAAACATCACGAGGGTTCATAAAAATCTACTTAGGTACAGATAGGCTCCCCAGGACTCGAAATCTCACGCCAAAGTATACTTGAATACTATCTGGCTAAAAAATCACACACGACACTACCCCCTAACTTAAAACTTGCTGTCCTCAAGCACAAAAAGCAAGTTCATAACGGATTATAGATAGGAAATCCCACATACTAAAGGTACAAAAGCCAGACCAGAAAACAACAAGATGTATTTTAGGGTCCGAGCATGAAATCAGCAAGTATATAATCTACATATGAGCCCTCAGAGAGGATGCGGTTACGGTACATGAAAACAGTGGCTAACTTTGCGAAATCAAGTGCGGGGACTAACATCGCTACACCAGAATCAGCAACTAAAACAACAGCTGTAGAAGATGCGTACGCAAACGTACCGCAAGTATGGAGCGGAAGGCTTCGCCGGAAAAAGTAGTCCCGACGAAGCTCGATTTGTCGCTGGCGCGGAGAAGAAGACGGGCCCTGATCTACTTTCCCTTCCGCAAAACAACCAAATCGAGCACCGCCGACGGACGGAGGGAGCTCGCCGTGTGGTTCTCCCAGACTCAGGTGGCCGCGCGACACGACGAGCGGAGGGCGGAGGTCAGGGGAGGAGCTGAGCCTCAAGGGCGAGAGGAGAGGAAGGGGAACGAATTGTTTCAAAATCGAGAACCATCGGCGGACGGAGGGAGCTCGTCGTGTGGTTCCCCAGAATCCGGTGGCCGCGCAACGCCGCGCGACGCGACGGACGAAGGGCGGAGGGCGGAGGTCGGGGGAGGAGCTGGGCAAGAGGAGAGGAAGGGGAACGACTCGAGGACGGAGGAGGGAAGGAAATGATGGGCGGTGGGTTTGTCGGGGAGCGGACACGTCGACGGAATCGCTTTGCGCCCTACGATTAGGATCAGACGGATCGCGGGATGGAGCACCGTGGAGTGGAGACGGAGTGTGCGGGCAAGAAATAGATTTCTCGATATAATTAAGCGCTGGCGCACATTACATTCTGTTCGCCTTCTGTTCGCCAGTGGTAAACTCAGGATATAGCCGCCCCAGCCCCGCCTCAGCCAGACGATACTACTGGCGAACCGTGATAGTTGTACGCCAGCGGTAGCACTTTTACCGCTGGTTGTGACGGCTATATGTTCGCCAGCGGTAAAATTACAGGCAAACAAAGTAATATGTTCGCCAGTAGTAATGTGGTGGCTATAATCCTTTTCCTGCTAGTGTAGAATTAACGCTCAACGGCCCATGTAATATCTGGGAACTCTGCTCTTTATTTTGCAAATGGCCACAATTTTCTAAACTTGACAAATACAAATTTTAAAATAAAACTTTATAAGCAAATACAACACACATATTTATTTGTTATCAACTAAAGTGGAGAGTGAAATTAAAAAGATAAACCTATGTGAAAAAATAGCTCAAGAAAAGGACGCCATCATGCTCAGTATATGGCTAGAAATATTTTGTCTAGGTAATGTAAATGGTGTAAATGCTGACAGCCAAAAATGCTATGACATATGGGTATGAGAAATGCAGCTTAATTGGCGACATATAAACTCATTCTGCATTGGCTCAGCCCCCTAAGCGGTCACAATGGCGGTTACTCCGCTCAGAAACCGAATGAGAGAGATAGAGATAGGATTAAGTAGAATTTTATCTTTTTGTGATATTTTCTATATAGTATTCTGATTTATTTAATTAGCATATATATATATACATATACTTTATATGTTTCCTCCCTAGGTTAACAAAACCTCCCAATTTAACACTCTAGCTTAATGCATTTGACGGTAAAACCATGATGCTCATTTCATTTTTTTAGCCCATGTACATACTGTTTGAAGTGCTTTTAACCTTCTAATTATTATGTATTAAAATTTAATAAATCAGGTCTTTATAAATCATGTGATGTGAAATTTTAAATCCCTCATGCTACAACTCCTCTCACCCGGCCAACAAACACTGATCTTAGACGGTCATAAAGAGGACTCCGGCTCCCTCGCCCTCCCGATGGTGCACCCTAGCCACGAGCTCTTGCAAGGCGGCGACCATATCCTCCCCCGTTGTGTGCTTTATTGAGGCCGCAATTCGGCGCGTGTCACGACTCACGAGCCTCGGCGCGGCGATAGTCTGGACGACACTGCTCCTGTCACGAAACATGAGCTCAGCAACATGCGACTAGAGTTACTACGTAGGGAAGCACGCACGTTGTGCTAGTAATGGTAGATGGCTCTTCTCTTGCCTTTTGGTATGAATAGGAGTAATTAATTCATTTACCAAATCGCTCGCTTACTTTCGCTTCCCATAAAACAGCTCTACTGCAAACCCAACACTCACCACATAGACTTCTACCAACATCAGGATCGCAGTGGTTACCTTTGCCATCATTATTTGCAAACTAGAAATTTTCAATGGGTTAACTTTTGGTGTTTGAACCAGTAATCACTTGTCTCATAAAATGCAACACCGCCATGGTAGAATTCTTCGCACTGCTGGGAATTAGAGGCATCAGAGAAATATGTTGAGCTTCCCACTAGCTTTGAGCGACACGTCCAGCTCGAAAGTCAACTGCATTGTGGTCAGGACTAATCTTCGGTACTCATATAACAAAAGGGAAAGGAGTACTGATAGCACGAGAGAGTCCTGGTCTTGGGATTTCTGATGAGCTGCACTGCCTGGAAGACAAGTACTGGCCAGCACGTACAGCATCACGGTCAGTCGTCCGACATGAGACATCTATGCAGGTTGGGAATGTACACCAGGAACTAACTCATTCTACCGAGTCGCCAGAGCGGAGAAAAGAGCCATGGTCATGACCACCGAGTGATACAAGCTAGTGCCGGATTTGCTTGATTCCATGAAGCTGCACATCTCTTGGTTTCATGTTTGAACCTGAGGAGGAAAGCGGCCGGTGACACCGTGGGAGAGACCCCTTCTGGCAGGCCACAGGACATGGGAATGGGTAGTCAGGGCAACTATCCATGTGAGACAACATTGTCATCTTTCCGGCCGTTAGGCATTCTGTTCGACTTTTTTAACACGATTGACTTTTGAGTTTACCGCACCTAGGAGCATTCACTTGTGGTGGTATATTTATTAGCCCATTATAAAAATGAAGTTTCGACAAAATTTTGAAACCAAAATTTAGAAATATATTCATAATTTTCCATTATTTCCAAGACACACTAGTTGTACGTGGCACCTAAAGTTTTTACTTCTCCTAATTACCAATGTCAAGCCTTTTGACTTATAACCCTCACAATTACAAGAGACCGGAGAAATAATTATGGATACTACTACATCCATCCTAAATGTAATATGTTTTAGTTTTTTCGGATGTAGTAAGACGTTTTAATGTGTGGCTACTCATTTCAGACCGTTTGTAGTCCATATTGACATATCTAAGAAAAATTATAATTTGGAACGCAGGGAGTAGAAGAACAAACTGATGTACGATAACAGATCAAACACGAAAAATTATGAAACATATTGTATCCTCTCGGAATTCTATAAATGGATACTTGAAGTGATAGTATGTAATAGTGTATGATACTACTTCCTCCGTCCTGAATTATAAGATGGTTATTTTCTGAATCACATGTATCTAGACGCGTTTTACCATATATGTTTGCCTATTCTAATCTATATGTATTCCACATTAAAATATCTAAGACATCTTATAATACGAATGGGTGTAGTATTACAGATGAATGTGCTAATTAAATTAGTATCTTGCACACTGCGATAGTATGTCCATTCATTTCACTACGCATATATTACATATTGAAATATGTAAAACATTTTATACTTTGGAACAAAGGTAGTATTAACCATGAATGTAATATCATGCACAGTATGATATGAGATAATGATACTACGCAATATCAGAGACTTAATGTTTTGAGGCCAAGAACAGCTGGATATATGTTTGATAAAGACATGGTTGAAGATTGTGTATTAATTTTCTCATCAGAGCGACATATGTTGAGATCAAAATTAAAGGACTCTTTTATTTGATGCCAACAGTCCTTGCCTACAAACGGTGTACTGCCTTGAACCTCTTAACACCAACCTGTGATGAAATATTTAGAACATGCGTGCACTCTCGTAGGTACTAGCATTTACACATGCAGATGAAGGGCATTAGTTTGATCTAGCTCATCTATCCATTATAAGTACAATCCATTCCATGCATGCTATCTACATGCTGCAACCTGATTAGGGGTGTGCGAGCTAGAAGCTAAATTCCCTCTCTAAGCATTTGAATTACAGTGACTAGGCTGCACGTCATAGTCCTAGAATGACGAAAAATGTCGCGCCTGGATCTCATCGTGGACTCATGCTTGTATCAATATTCAATGCGTTGTTGGAATGAGTGGCACAGGGAATCATGCGAGAGGACGCCGCATGAACAAATATAATAGCTCTACAAGAACCTCTACAACGTTCGTGGAGCGCAAAAGTTCAGTGTGTTCCTCCTGTACGTAGCTGTAAACTTGCAGACGATAAAGCACTTGTAGCTTCAACACATCAATTGTGTCTACGATCCATTGAGTCTGTATACTACTGCGTGCGTCGATATGTTTGAGCGCTAAAGTTGGCTCTTGTGTCAATTCTCTGAGAGGGGACACTTCAGCACCGTGTGGATAAGACAGGCCGGGGAGTTTGGGCATCTAAGCGGGTAGAGAAACATGATCGAGCACACAACAAAAACATGCGCTCCCACTTGTGAAGCTCATTGCTAACAAATTAATATGAGAGTTGATAAGCACAACGGTGGGACGCATTGGCGCTAAGCATTTTAGGCTCAGTCACTTTCAAAACTTGCCGCTGCTTGTGTGCTCTATTTTTACTTCTTTTATTTGGCCGTTGTCTTCACCTATAATGCGAACCATGGTATACTCTTTCTTGCTAATAAAATCCAGGTCTCCGAGACGTGGTACACAAAATTTATATACGTCCACAACATTATCATGGACCTTCATTCTGTAATTTGGGTGATCCAATTGAAAATCATAAAATATTACCTCACAGAGGACAATAGGTCAGCTTGCATCGGAATTAGTGACTTCTCCCCGAGTATCGAGTCTCGAGCCTATAGAGTGAAAATCCTAGAACTGACCTTTCTTGGTTGTACTTGTCATGGTGTTCATATTCTTGTTCAATACATTGCGCCGACTGCGCAAACTTCCTCCTCAGGTTGAAAAAAAACTCCTTGAGCTGGATCTGGCAAGAATGATGCTCGGTCGTAGTTTCCTTCATAGAGGCATGGTTTACGTGTTTCTTCACAGTATTTGTCAGAGTTTTTGAATGTTGATTATTCTTCTTGTGTACGTTGATCGTTATATATGGCATGAAATTTGGATGTCATGTTTTCTCTTAATAATTTGGCTGTGTACGTTTTTTATATTTTGATTATTTCCGGACATAGTCATATTGCAGTGGGTAGGTATACTTGTATTTGCTACCAACAGTCCTTGCCTCAGGAGGGTGTACTGCCTCAAACCTACCAAACCTTTGATAAAATGTTCAGACATACGTACTCGCTGGATACTACTTTTTACACATGCTCGCCATTAGTTTGGGATCCTCTCTATCCATTACAACTACAATCGGTTCCATGAGATATCTAAATGCTACCCTCAGTTCCGCTTAGTTGTTCCTCCTTGTCTGGTTATCCAATCCGACCCATGTATCAGTAGGGGTGTGCGATTACAAGGTAGCAGCTAAATGTCCTCTCTAGCCATTTTAGTTTCAGTTACTAGTTACTTAGTTAGCATGTCATAGTCACGCTTGGATGTTTGCATCAAAGGTGTTGTTGGAATGAGTGGCACCGGAAAGCATACGGGACGAACAACTGCGTAAAGACAATGGAAAATCTGGACATGTTGTATTAGGGCAAATGTTCTACCATGATCCTCCTGTGAATGTAGACTTGCCAATCCTAAAGCATGTTCCTGACGCAGATTCATCGATGCAAAGCAGGTAGCCCAAACTTATTGTCTCTACGCTCCACTGAGTCCACATATTACTGCATTCATCGATGTGTTTGATCGTTCGTCGCCGTCGTTCAATCGGTTGGGCCGTTGGGGCAGAGCGGTGTGAGGGCGAACTTACCGTGTTGTCGAAGCGCCTACGGAAGAGCCATGGGAACTTTGGTAATGAGGGTGTGGCGTCGAATGAAACGTTCTTTTTGTTAGGCGATGGCAATACTTGTAATTACTATGAACCAAAAAGGTATTCGACAATACTTGTAATATGCACTCTTCCTCATATTTCTCATGTGAGAATGCAAACTCGATGTAACCTTTTGAAGTTTATTTTAAAGCATGATATAACTTTTTAAAACAAAATCAGACGTATTTATCGAGCTACAAATATGAGGAAGAATGCATATGTAATTTTAATGTTTGGTCGTTCTATGCTAGCTCAAAGTCTTTATGCATTTTTTACGAACATCTTTTATTAGAATGAATAGTATTCGGAAACCACGCATGATAAGTTTGTTTCATGAATGTTTAGAGATATATGACAAGTATAATACATTTATGAGTTTTATGGAGAACCCGACACGTCTATGTAGCCTTGATAACCAATATTGGAATATCACCATTCTTCTTCAGCTCACGATATGTGGAAGTCCTGTGACATTAGACCATACAGTCTACCAACATATCTCTCGAAACATGCCGATAGCCCCGCTTTATAAATAAATCCAACAACAAGTAAACAAATACAGACACAAGCCCAACAACACACACACCACACAAGCTGGGGCAACAGCAAACACGACGCCCAAAACAAAAAGAAAGGAAGAACAAGGTAAATCGACGACGCGAAGATGACCCGTCACCGCTGCGCCCTCCGCTTTTTCTACCACGCTCCAAGCATCCCGAAGCGTCCAGTACCAAGCAGCGTCTCCAAGAAGGTCACCGTCGACACGGCGCCGCTGCCCGGACCAGGAACTGGTCCTAGGGTTTCCCCCGGCACTCGGAGTATAGTGAGATGAGGCTACTCCGACGCCCTCCAACAAGGACTGGCGCCACCCGAGGGCGGCGCCGCGACGGTGTCAGACGAACCGACAAAGATTTCTCTCGAGCCCCACCCACAAAAACACCCGACATCAAGTGAAATGAGGCTACTCCGACGCCCTCCAACAAGGACTGGCGCCACATGAGAGCAACACTGCGACGGGGTCAGATGAACCGACAGAGATTTCTCTCGAGCCCCACCCACCAAAACATCGGGTCACAACGGAGCACCACCACCCTCTTCGGCGTCCACCAGCATGCGCAACAACGATCGACCAGACATCAACGTCATCTCTTCAAGGGCACTGGCCGCGACCTGCAAGACGGAGCAGGCGACCTCGTCAGACCTAGGGACAGCAGCATCGAAGCCACGCGGGAGAGAACAACCTCCACCACCGCGAGGTGGTAGTCGACCGGACAAAGCAACATGAGCAAACCAGGCCCACCTGGCCCCGGCCCAGCTCCTGTCGCCCTGCTGCAACAGCCTGGCCGCAGCGCCGCCGTCCCCTGAACCAACAACATCGCCGCCATCATCTGCATGAGCCAGGGCAGGCACACACACCGGCCCGCCCGAGCCCAGATAGGGCCCGAAGGGACTAGATCTGGGCCGGGGGAAACCACCGGCGCCGAGCACGCCGCACTGACCGCCGCTCCACGAACGGCGCCGCCGCAGCAGCGCCCACCCAGCTGGGCCGGACCACCGCCTCCCTAGGATGCACCGCCGCCGAAGAAGCGCCGCCCCGCGTGGCCATCTCCGCGCGTCGGGGAATGAACGGCCGTCGCCGCCGGCACCGTCCGAGCCACGCTCGGCGGTCCGCGCTGACGGCGGCGGGAGGGGAGGGGCGGGAAGGGGAGAGGCGAGGAGGGGAGGAGGTGGGGAGCCGCGCCGGCCGCCGCGGGGGCGGCTCGGTCGCGGGAGGGGAGGAAAAAAGGCTCGATCTTCCGAGGAAATATCACTTCGTCTACCAACATATCAACAATGGTTTTGCAAAGCCATAGCATCGTGGCAACACCACCTTTTAGAATCATTATACAGGTATATGCAACTTTGAAAATTAAGATCGATGCTTATGTCTCTAGTTTTATCATTAGAAGGGTCAAGTGCACTTGAGTAACTTAAAGTAAAAGGTTTTGCGCAACCTGCTGAGTTACACCATTGAGTCGGTGACAACTAACACCCATGTTTTTAAGCCAATTTTTCATAACAAAAAGCTTGAACTCGGTGAAAACAACACTCGACAGGTTCATCTGCAGGTGCTATAAGATAGGGGAAATTTATTCTAGTGACCTTTCCACCACCGTTGCCTGGATAATTAGTGGATATATACGTTTCCAAAGCTTTTATTTTCTTTAACAAGCGAGGGACATGAAATATGTGTGTATTTACTAGCTAGTAATCAATTTCCTCTCATTTATGTGTACCAGCTGACCTACACCGCTAAATACATCCGCCTTCCCACTCTTCCCTCCCATTGTATGCTACACCGTCTCATATAGACAGCACGGTTATTTTTTTGTTTATGTTCATGCACAAGCGGCTCAATTCTCTTTTCGAGAGCGCATATTTTTTGTAGATATACCCATGCATGACGTCGTAGGTAAAAGTTTGTTTTACCGTGCTTCCTCTCAGAATGAGCGGCATCGGAAAGCACACTAATAGCTCATCACACTACTTTAGCACGCAAAATAAGCAATACTGTAGAGCCTTCGGTCACAGTAAGACTTTGACCTGCGAGATGTGTGCCATGAAGTACGATGATAGATGGAGGATTCACAAAGTATGCACGGCACGCCCTGGATACCCTCGAGGGCCCAGCCGTGCTACCGTGTAATAAGAAAAAGGAGAGCTCGCCGGATATATTTGGCAAACACCACCTTTTAGCTGCAAAACATGCGTGTTAGTGTGTGTAGCACCTTGTAATGAAAAAACAGCACGGAACTGACTGGTTGCAAAGCCCTGCGTGATCTGATTGATCCAGTCGCCCTACTCAAGCGAGCATGCAAATTAGGACTACGCTCGGCGGATCTTGGCCATGGTACAAACCGATGTCGGCACGCTGCTTCACTGCGATCCCGCGAGTATGTGGGGGGCCTCAGGGTGGCATGAGACTATACGATCTCCTAATATATCCCCAATTGACTACCATAGCAACAGTGGCACCGCCACCATTATAAGAATTAGTTATCAGGATTATGTGCAACTTCAAATTAAGATCGATCGTTGATTTCTAGTTTTATAGTTAACTAGTAGAAGTGCACGTGCATGCACGTGTAATATCATGGAGTTATTTATCATCTTTTCCGCACAGTTTTCTTTTAATTGTATACTCCCGTGCTCCTGATCGATTATTATTAACATCGTAGAACATACTTCAAATATAGAAAATTTATAATTTAAACATACAATTTCTCACGGGAATATTGCTCCTTATGGCAAATCACCATCTATCATAAAACCAACCTATAGAAAGATGAATAGTCAAGCTTATTTTCCAAATAACAATGTACAGCTAAGCAGTGATTTAGCGAAATTGGCAATTCTTTAACCTTGATTGTATGCAAAAATCAATATGAACTATTTTCTCCACCGTAAGCAAACTAAGCAGGGTTTCCTCTAAAATATAAAATGATCGCAAACATGCAATACTGCTATGGTGTGGCTTGAAAATGCATTATATCAAAATAGAAGACATGTTACATCAGCTGTAACATTAGTGATGAGTCCTATTTATTACTCCTAGAAACATAGACATAGAGGGTATGTTTGTTAGGTGATTGTGGCACTCTGCTGCTTCTTAAAAGAAAAAGAGATCGCTTACTATGCCTTTCTGAAGTACTTAAAAAATGCCTGTAATAAACCGGGTCCTTCGTGGAGAGTGAGAACAACACAAGCAAGGCCGAGGACACTGGAAAATGGGTCAGTGTTATTAATTCTCAGGATTATGTGCAGATCGTTGATTTCTATTTTATAGTTAATATGGATCAACGTGCACTGGAGAAGCTAAAGCAAAATTTTCCTAAAAACTTGGAGGGTTGTTGCACTGCACTACACCCGCTAAGCTACAATGTTTATCTAGTGACAACATACACCAATGAGCCTGACCAGAGGGGCAGATGGTTAGCTGAGCGTGGAGTGCGCTCGGCGTAGCCTAACAACCCGGGTTCGAGTCTCGAACACCGCGGTTTGTTGCTCATAGCTCCCCTAGTTCTATAAAAATATGCCCTGGGTGCTCATCCATGGGTCTCGTTTTTGACAACATACACCAATGGCCTATTATTTGTGCATGACCACAACACTGTACCACTGTCGGCTTTAAGATTATTCCTGAGAATTATGTGCAACTTAGGGCTTCTTTGGATCGCAGGAATAGAAAACACATGAATTGGAAAAACACGAAAATCTGGTAGGATTGCAGGTGCAAAACAGAGGAAAGCTGCAGGAATGGTTATTTGGATGGAGCACTTGAAAAAGATCTCGATCCTACGCGAATGAGTGTAAAATAGATGCTATAGTGGATGTTGAAATTCCTATGGAATTGGGGCATAGGAATTTTAGAGGTGTCATTACTTTGATCCAAATGCAATCCTTAGGAAAAAAATCCTATGGATTGAAATTCTCCAATGATTCTATGATAATCCTTCAATCCAAAGAGGCCCTTAAAATCAAGAGTGATGGTTGATATCTAGTTTTTTAATTAACACGGCCAAAGTGTACTAGAGAGGGTAAAGTGAATTCTTTCCTCAAATTTGTAGGGTTGTTACACCGCACCCGCTACAATGTTGATCCAGTGACAACCTACTTCAATGCCTCTAACACAAACTCGCATACCTATTTTTCTAACGCCCGTTCCATCACACTTGACCTGGAAGATGGCTAAAAACTTGAAATGCTAGTTTTTAGAGATTTTTTTCTCCGCTAAGAGGGACATAAAATATGTGTTTATTTATTTTTCACTTCCTTTCATTTCTGTGCCACCTACACTATTAAAGGCATCTAGTCTCACCAATCTTCCTTGCAATCGATGTCCACCTTCTATATAGACAGACACTTCTTTTCTTTTCTTCCCATGTACACCTCTTGGGGAGAGCCCATAATCACCTTAGATACCTATGTGGGATCTAAAAGTTTGTTTTACTTTCATTTCCTTCGGAATGAGCGACATTCAGAAACATGCTAATAGTGTGATACCACTGTCTTGTTCAAATAGGAAGGATTGTGCATGGGTGAGCAGGAGCCGCAGCACCGCATGTCACTTGTCCACATTAGGATAATGGTTTACGTTCGAACATCTAGACTAGAACAATGTGCTTGAATGGATAAATAAGCATCCCTATGAAACTGTCTCAATCTTGAAATTCTGATTCGCCATGATCTAGAGGACTTCAGGAACTAGGCAATCGGTTTCTTTTCGGAGGATATATTTTCCATGTAAAGATTCCAGTTACATCATATGAATTTTGTTTGGTGCATATGTCGAGCACACGGTCCCACCAAGCCAGAATCAGGCACAAGCGCACGGTCGCCACAAGCCCCACGCCACCCATAAGATCTGCTCGTCGGCGCCCACCTGTCCACGACTGATCCCCTTGTGCCAATGGCCACCATACACCTCACGCCCTCTTATTGCCTCGTGAAAAAAAATTAAAATATCTTATTTTAAGTGGTTCAGATTTGGAAATTGCTCATTTTTAATGGTTATTATTTCAAAAATGAGGTATAGTAAAAAATGTTCATTTTGAAAATGGTATGGGTTTTTAAAGAAGGTCTAAATTTTAAAAACTAACGATTTCAAAATTTTAAACTGTTCCATGAGTTATAACTTACTCTAAACTTACTAGCATCAAATGCAAAAACGAGATGCAAAGTGACCCGACACATACGAGACTACCAAATGGGCCGGGCCAACAGGGATGCTCTTCAGGCGTCGAGTCGCGAACCGACGCGTGAGGCGAAGCTTAGGAGCTCTCGAGGTACCTCTATGTTCTTTCCCAATCCCTTAAAACCGTTGTATCCGGATCATTGTATTGGAAATCATTTTGAATCCTACAAACACCTCTTTGATGGAGGAGAGACGGCTATCGAGAACACACAAGATCCTTCCCTCGTGTGTTTCCCAAAAAAAATTGTTCTTCCCACGAGCGCCACCTGCTTGGCCGCCGCCGCTACTGCCGGCCAATGCCACCAACGGCGTGGCACTTGCCACCGAAGAAGACGGGAGCCAATTTAAACGTTATAGCAATAAGGATGTGTCCGTCACGATTTACAGATTTGGTAGTACATTGATACGCACGCATACTGATCATGAATAGCTCCATGCGCACGGTTAAATGGATTTATAGAAGCAATGAAAATTTTCAAACCTATTTTTTCTTGTCACAAGTGACATAAACTCCCTGCGTATTTATTAATCACGTCCTCTCATGATTTATGTGCACGTACATTCTTAAATACCGTTGTATCTCGCCACTCTTCCTATCATGAATACTAGTATGGTTATTCTAGTGCAGTCCGAACTGGAAAAGAGCCTGTGGCGACTAGGATACTAGGAAGAGTATGAGTGTATGACGGAAGAGTTTGGTGGCCTAATGGCGAGTCCAACATGGCGGAAGGGCGGGTCGAGTCCCACCGTAAGAATTTGGTCCAATACCCCTACATATTTTATCATCTCTAAGCCTAGCCAAGAAGCGGTGCAATGTTGATACCTTCTATGCCAGTCCAATTCCATACACATAAAGTTTCTAGGCTGCAGTTTCAATTACCAAGCATTTATGTTCAGAATAACTACCGATGGTTGATATCTAGTTTTTTTGTTAACATGGCCAAAGTGCACTAGAGAGGGTAAAGTGATATTTTCCTCAAATTTTTAGGGTTGTTGCACCACACCCGCTACAATGTTGATCCAGTGACAAACCGACAACCTACTCCAATGTCTCTAACGCAAAAGCATACTATTAATACTAGCAAAATGTCCGTGCGTTGCAACGGGACAACATATACAAAATACAAAGACATTCTACATCAAATGAAGTAGCAATTCATTTAACCAAACAAATTTCTCTCATTTTCTTATATGGCTCATTTACACTGGGATAAGTTGTCATCTTAACCGCTCTTTGTCTGCCCATCATCTTTCTCATTGGATGCATCGCCTCTGTAAAATCTAAGTATCTTGCTTGATTTGTATGAGTTAGAGAACGCTTAAATTGATTGTAGATTGCTATATATTTTCTTTGAATACCTATCAAATTCTCTAACTAAAGTTAAAAGTTAAGTGTCTTATTTTCGGTATGAAGTAAAGGGAACAGTCAGGCCGGTGTCACTGGGATGGTCTTACATCAACAACACGCCAAAGGATAACCTTTCCATAGTACATGACAGTCTAGCCTGCAGCACATGAATAAGGCATGATGAAAATGGCCGCAACAAGCTACATTTAATTAATGATCTCATGATTTACTCAAAACCCTTATTACTCATCCATGTCAGCAAATAATTCAACCTTGAATTTAGTTGAAATACCATAAGTTGGAACGTATACAGTTCACTCTCCATTATGCGGAGATCCCAAGATTTTGGACACACATGGAGAAATAAAATCTAGTTGATTCAGTTTTAGTGAAGTTTGCATATGAAAAGAGCCCGTGTGCGCACAAGGCTTGAACCTTCATGCAGTCCTTACACCAGATCGACTATTGTGCAAAATAATATCACTTAAAAATGTTCAAGTTTAGTAATTTGCATATCTGAATTTTTTTAAGCATAAAGCTTAGTTTGACCGTGAGGATATATGCGAGCCGAGGAGCATCCATTTAGGCGCTTACGCATAATGGAAGGATGATATTTGCTTCTAAAATCAGTACATCAGGAATATTAATAATAATAGTGTACATGTATTAGTACTTGATAAATAATAACAAGCTGATCGATTGGTGTATAAGTACAATGCACTTTGTGTAGCTTAAAGTATATGACTGAACATCTATCTTTTATGTAGGTTTTCCCATATAAATTGCTCTTCTCATACTACCTTGTTGAAGGCTAGAATTTCTAAGCGAGCAACAATAGAATCAGATAAACATATAGACGTGGTATATGTTAAAAAATGTTCATACTATATTAATTAGGAAACATTAACGCTGAATATTTATTGCAAAATCAAGAGTAATAACAATTTTTCAATTCAGGTCATGCCTCACATAAAGTTGTTTCTGCATCAGAAAAGGACAAACTGAAATTTCATAGCAAACTTGTATGCAAAAGTTTATTCACTTAGAAAACCGAGAGCATATGATTTGATCGCTTCCATGATCAAACATTAAGTCTAAGAAATACCTTCTGATAATCGAACAAATTCCACTCAACCATTTAAAACAGGGAGACATCAAGTGTGAATGTGTGATATCTGATCACTGAAATCAGCAATATCATCTACGTCTCTCCCACAATCTCCCAGCATTCCATGACCCCGTGAGGCCTCCCATGCAGTTGCAACTCGGGGGTGAGATTCTGATCATCCTGAAGCGCGAGGCTAAGACAAGATGACTGCACCGACATCAGCGGCTGAGGGACCGCCAACCTGCTCGTGGCGTCGTCCTTATCCTCAATTGCCAGATGTAGCAACTGCAGCGGCAACGACGAGGATCCCCAACTTTTTGGCTGTTCATAGCTGACAAATTACCTCTAGATAGGTTCAATTAGGGGAAGGAGAGAGAACAACTACAACTGTAGCTAGCAGAGAGAGAGAGAGAGCAACAACAACTTCTCCTGCCGCGTGTGAGCATGGGAGGAATAGAGACCAGTAGCTGCTGCGCGTCTGCGCATAGGAGACAGAGAAAAGCAGCTCTTAGCGCTCTGTGTGCGGGAGAGAGAGATACAGATCAAAGTAGCTCCCCGGAAAACTATGATTTGCCTCCATCCCGACATAGCGATTCTGATATCCGTTGCGTCCCTGTCGCTCAGAGGATCAATAGCGTACCCCACGGCATCTTCTTCGTCGTTATTCTCGTCGATCTAGGCAGGCGAGGCGAGAAGAAGTTGCCCGGTCGGGGTGCTCGGCGTGGCGGCCAGGATTCTGGGGAGGCAGAGCTAGGGGGCTGGAAGAAAGTCAGACGTACCCGCGGGGAGAGAGAAGCTTCCAGTTCGGGCCACTACGGGGTGGGAACGACCTCGGCGGGGCTGCGCGATGCTCCGGTCGGTGGCCAACAGTTGGAGATGTGGTGAGCACGAGTGTCTTGATTTATTGCGGGAACGGATGGGGTGAGCACGGGTGTCTTGATTTCCAGCGCGGCCATCCTCTTGAAGGGCGCAAGCGCCGCGACAGGCGTGGCAGCGGCGCGGGTGGCCATGGCGATGGCGGCGGGGAGGTGGGCGGCGGCTGGGCGGTGGCGCTAGGTCGGGTTGGAGGGGATTTGTGGCGTATGTTCTGAAGCGGTACATGGGCTCAAACGAAAATATTGCAACTTTATGTTTGGACGGCGGGATGATTTCCGTATTTTTCAGGGGGCTTTTTGCAAAACGTGCAGCGACGTACGACGCTTCACCGTAAGCCGTATTATATAGTAGAGATTTCTAGCGTTCCATCACGGTTGACCTAACAAATGGTTGACAACTTGAAATGACAATTTCTTAATTTTATTTTCTTCGTCGAAGGGACATAAAATATGTGTTTATTTATTGTTCACTTCCTTTCATTTATGTGCCTGAACCTACACTATTAAAGGGATCTACTCTCACCAATCTTCCTTCAATCGATGTCCACCTTCTATATATAGACATCCGCTTCTTTTCTTGTGTTCCCATGTACAAGCTTGAGTGCTTGACCCTCTTGGGGAGAGCGCATAATCATATTAGATACCTATTTTGTATCTAAAAGTATGGTTTACGTTTCTTTCTTTCTAATTGAGCAGAATTCGAAAACATGCTAATACCATAATATAATCGGCTTGTTCGAATAGGAAGGATTGTGCATGGGAGAGATGGAGTCATAGCACAATATAACCGGCTAGTAGTGAGGATTTTTGTGACAATTTCACGACCCTCAAATTTGGAAGATGGTTGCACTGCACCTACTGAGATACACCATTGAGGGCTTGTTTGATTCATAGGATAGGGTAGGCATAGGAATAGGAAATATAGGATTATTATGTCATGCACAATTCAATCCTATAGAATTTGATTTGTATCAAAGTTTGTTCACTAGTGGAAAAAGGGGCTCTAGTCCCGGTTCCAGAGGGCCTATAGTCCCGGTGTAGCAACCGGGACTGTCAGGCCGGGACTAGAGCCCCCCACCCTTTGGTCTCGGTTCAATACGAACCGGGACCGCACCCCCCACACCAATTAGAGCTCCGCACGTGGAGGTGGCAGGGCGCGCGGGGGCGAACCCTTTAGTCCCGGTTCGTGTTACGAACCGGGACTAGGGTTTTGTTTTATTTTTTACATTTCAGGGTTTTGTTTTTTTTTTATTTCAGGATTTTGCTTTTTTTTTCTAGGTAGGGGTTTCGGATGGTACCACGTCGATGCGTCGGGGTAGGGGTTTCGGATGGTACCACGTCGATGTGTCGGGGTAGGGGTTTCGGATGGTACCACGTCGATGCGTCGGGGTAGGGGTTTCGGATGCTACTGCTTCGATGCACGAAAAACACGTATAAATTATTATACAAAGCTAGATGAATGCATCATGCATATATACAATTACATGAAAATCATGTGTTGATAACACATACACAGTTAAGTACGCCTGGTACATGAAGATCACGTTTCCCGGTTCCAGATACTTAGAAGTATTTTGTTACATGGAGATCACTATATTTTACATGTCTGCACTAGTCAAAATAGTGGTACTCTCCGGTCTCCGGTATGACATGGGCGAGGTAAAATCCCGTCAACTCCTCTACAAGTGCCCTGAAGCGGGTCTTTATTGGTAACTCGCTGCGCTTTCTTGCCAACTGTAAAAAAATAACATCACAATGAATACATGAGATATGAAATGAATAAAACTCATCACGATGGTACAAAAATAATGTTGTGACTAGAGCTTTACGTACTTCGATACTTCTTTTGCTCTTCAAACTCTTGTTGACCACAGTGTGCATGTACTCGCAAACGTAGAATCCACATAGATCAGTCCCTATTGGCTATTTAAGGCAAGTCTATAGAAGAATAGAATTTAATCAAATAATAATAAAGTATGATAATGGTGCATGAGACTAGTTATAGTACTACTTACATCAGTACTACGCCAGCGCAGTTTCTCTGGCCATCCACTGTTCGGATGTTCCGCGAGGAACATTTTCGAAACGCTGCATGACAGAAAATGAATGAATGAGTCATAAATTTTTTGATATTAGGAAATGAACGAAAGAGGCGATAGAAAAGAAAGTACCTTGCGACCAAATCAAAACAGGTCTTGTATTGTTTAGGGCATCTTCTTAACGAGTCAAGGATAACAATTTCTCCTTTCCGCAAGTCAATAACGATAAGAATGTAGTGGTAGCTGCGCACGTTTATAAATAGTCATGCATAACTCATCAATTAAACTTAACAACGGGTGAGAAAAATAGAATGTGTAATAAGCAGTAACACTCACTTGAAGTTGTAAGGCCATAATATATATTTTTTGTAAGCTTGTCGCTTGAAAAACATAAGCAAATTCCCTGGTGTATCCTTGTTAAGTATTGGATCAACTATGTTATCTTCATGCATTATAGAGGGGTCAATGAACCCAATGTGGTTGATTTTCTGCTTCTTGCATTCGAGCATCTTCATTCTGCTTAGTAAAGCAAACAAAATATTATAGAGAGGATTATCACAGACAATGAACGAGTAGAGCAAATTAAAACATTAAATTACATGAATATATCACTTACAGACAATAGGAACTCATGATAGCTTTGTCGAGGGCCCGGAGATTGTATAACTGAAAGATTTCGGTGAACTAAAGGACAATGGAGTATTCTTAGAAATAATGCTCTTCCTTAACTGCCATCATGAGAGTGTCTTTATTCGTCTCCTTTACGGTATTCTTGTACCAGGCTTGAAATTGACGCATTCTTGTGGGTAAGTCGCCATCGACAAAATTCTCCCCGTGAACATAAGTACGAACAACATCCGCGAAGGGGATATCATCTCCCGAATATACCAGCTCCCGCACATTGATGTTTTTGAGAACTCTGTCATCAAGCACCTTGTGCGGGGGGGGGGGGGGGGGGGGACTGTGCGTCTTGTTCTCCGAGTTGGGCAACTTGTTTCCCTTTTTTCGATCGATCATCCATCTCTTCGTCATATGACTTACCAATGTTGCGATCATAGTCTGTTGGCGGCGATGGTGGGGGTTGTATAGGGCATCGATGCAACGGTCAATTTTGTCCTGAGGAATTCCGGCAGTAAATTTTGCAGGAGGCAATTGTTTCGCTAACGCTTTCTGTTTCACGCCAGCAAGTCAGGCATCCGTATATTCTTTGCAGGCGATATCGTTTTCCTCGACGGTTCTCTCCCAAGGTAACTTTGGAGTAGGCGGCGGTGTTTTCTGCTTTCTAGGTTTCTTCCTAACAGGAGAACCAGACTGGCGCCTACTCGAGAGCGACTTAACATTCTGGCGGACTGGCGCAGACTGCGATGGCCTCGCGCTAGGAACCCTCTCGGGGGGCGGTTGGCTTTGCTGTTGAGCTGGAGATGGACTCGGGCTGGGATCCCTATCAGGGAGGTGTGGGCTTTGCTGATGGGGTGGAGATGGACTCCGTCTTTGATCCCTCTCGAGGAAGAGTGGAC
The DNA here is from genome assembly GCA_026929855.1 of Poa annua. Taxonomy (NCBI): domain Eukaryota; kingdom Viridiplantae; phylum Streptophyta; class Magnoliopsida; order Poales; family Poaceae; genus Poa; species Poa annua. The sequence continues at coordinate 18,338,702 of CM049427.1, forward strand.
TTTGCTGGTGAGCTGGACTCCTAGAACGAGGAGTGGACTTTGCTTGTTCTGAAAGGACGATGTATTTCTTGGGCCATAGGGCGAAGGCATGCTTGACGTCTGTCAACGTTTTCTCCTCGTCACCTCCAGGTAACTCAAGTTTCAAGGTTTCAAATCCCGGCATAATTTCGTCCACCCCGACACGAGCGTAGCCATCTGGAATTTGACCACAATGGTAGAGTTCTCCAGGTTGAATTACTAAAGCTTGCCCCACCGCCACCTTCAAAGTTATGTTTCTCATTGCTATATGTAGCTCACAACCTGTAGGCTCTGTGATGTCATCCACTGGGTAGGCACCAACGTCGACCTGACGCGTGGAACCAACGCTGCTTCTACGCTGAGATGGGGTGGCATCTGCTTCATGTTCTAATTGGTGCCGCTCCTGAGGTTTCGTTCTTTGCTCCTTCAATGCTTTTATTTCCGCCCGTTGCTCCTTCATTTCACATTCCAATTATAATATCCGGTCGGCCTCCTTCTTCTTACTTCTGCTACGGCTTCTATAAGTGTGAGCGGATTCCGGCCACGCAGTATTAAACGTAGCACCGCTAGGAAAGCCTCGAGCTCGTCCAACATGTTCAGGATTCCCCAGGGCCCGTGTCAGCTCGTCATCCTCTCTATCGGGTTTGAACACACCATTGCGAACATCATTAATTGCTTCTTCAAGCTTCTCTTTGATTATGTCAACGAGAACCTTCCATTTTCCCCTTCCAACAATCTCTCCGGTTTTAGGGTCCAACATTGCCCCATGCGCGAACAATCAGAATTTTGACCTCTCGGGCCAGTCAAGTGTCTTTGGACGGAACCCTGATCGAAGCAGTTTTTCTTCATAGGCTAACCACTTAGGAATGGCGCTCTTGTAGCCACCTGTCCCCAATGTATGGTGGTGTACCTTCAGGCCAACATTCAATTTATTTATCTCCGATCGGGCCACAGCCATAGGTGATTTCCTATACGCCTTAAACGCCGCCCATTCATATTCTAACTTCTTCCCTTGTGCTCCACTGAAATCTGGATCTTCTTTTGTTTCTTCATATTGATTCCATAACTTTTTCTTCCAGTTCCGGAATTGTTCCGCCATCTTAATAAGAGTCCACTTCTTGAGGTTGTCATTCTTCACTTTAGAGAGATCTGGCGGGAGGGTGAAATGTGACAACAGCGTGTTATAGAACAAATCCTTAAGAACTTGGTGGACATAACATGGGTCCTCCACATCTGCGGCCACCGCCTTATTCCATTCACGTATGCTGATTGGGATCATGTCCCTAACAATAACTCCAGCTTGACTTATAAATTTGCTGCGGTTCTGTTTTTATTCGAGCGGTTCGCCGGAATCAGCAATTTCCTCAATCGGTAAATTTGGATCCTCGCTCGTCATTCTTTTTGCCTTGCCTCGAGGAGCACATGGTGGCTGCTTTTTCGCAGATTTGCTTGATCCGGATGGCTAAAAGAAAAATGAGTCGTTAATAAATACAACACAAATCAATTAATGCATGTAGTTAACAACAACATATCGCCATATTTATTATAAACACATATACACCTCTCCGCTGGAGTTTGTTATCACCACATCTCGTGACTTTATTCCATCACCAAAGTCGTTCAAAAATTGTTCGAAATCATAATCATCTACATCTCCTCCAGCTCGGGCATCATTAAAAATAAGTTGTTCCATTTGGTCTTCCATCTCTTCGTCTCGTTGAAATTGTGCTTCTTCTATCTGCTCGTCTCGCAAGTGCTCCATAGCTCAAATGTAACTGCAATCAATAAAATTTGCAATCAAGTTTAGATTTATTCTAAAAAGATACAAGTATGCAATCCTATAAATTACAAGAATATGAATATTGGGTTGAATGATTGTTTAAATTATTCTATAAATTACAATGTACATGTTTACTACTCAAGCATGTCAAACTAATGCACCTAAGTGTAACTCTCATAAATAAAACTGGGAGGAAGCAGCTGATACAACTGGTAGGAAGCAACTGGAAGGATTCAATACATATAACCAAGATATTCTCTGTTAGCTTTTCATTAAAGATGGGTGCAGTTCAAAACATGTAGTATGGACTGAAAATTTACAATGGATAGTCTAATGCTAACAGAAATGCTAACATATGAAGATCACCCTCGTGAGTTTCTGCTCTGATGTTTTTCATTTACAATGGATAGTCTAATGCTAACAGGTGTATGAAACTGCTAACATATTTCATTTTCTCCAAGTGCACCTCCCTCTAAGTGGAACCAAATTGAATCAACTCGGTTGCCTAAATGATAAAGGCAATGTTATACTTTTCAATAAAGAGCAATTGTCAAATCCAACTTTACATAACAAACTTGTGGGGCATTTCATGTCTCCTGTTCGTTAGATCCACATCTAAACAGAAATATTATATCTTTCAAATACTGTGAGGTAGAATCAACCTATATGGACACAAGTTATAGACTATTTTTTAGCACGAACACAAGTTATAGACTTATAGTGCCATATGAAGTTAATAGCATGTGCATCAGTCCAGCAATTTGCTTAATGACTTGTGCAAAATTCAACAGTTAGGCATGATTAATTATGTAAAATGCACTCACACTTTGATCAATTGGTCATCCGTACAAGATCTGAAATACTGATAACAATCTTCAATAAGGTTGCTTGCCTTAATCACATTAGCCATTTGTGACCACAGTTAACATTTTTTATTGTCGAAGCATGATAGAATTCAGTATTTACTTTATAAGTTTACTTTCAATCTGAAGGCCTAGACTGACAAATAACATAGTTTGATCTGTAAGTTAACATGTTATCTGAATTTGGTGTGATCTAAGCATTTATTAAACTTAATGTTTGACTTTTTTGTTTTCTATAGAAAAGTATTCTTATTGGACATCTATCAAATTTAAAGCTCAATTTCATGTAGATTTATTTCTCGACAAAGGCTGTGTCAATTCCAGGTTGAAATATTTAAATTTGCTTGGAGGAACAAGCAGAGGCATATTCATAATGAATTGATACCTATATATATCAAAATTCGAGTTCGTTCATGTAATTGAGGATCCACGGTGATACATAACCATCACAGCCAAATATTCTCACATTTCATGCGTGCATAGAAACGCAAATGGTTGCCAACATATACTTCTTGTAGAACAACAAACTCCTACACCATATCGAGGAGGATGAGCATCTTACCGAGGAGGAGGAGAAGGTGGGGCAGCACGGGCCGGAGTCGAGCCGGAGTTGGGGCCGGGTAGCACGGGCTCGCGCGGGACGACGGCGTCGGGGACGGGCTCGCGCAGCAGAACGGCAGCCTCGGGCACGACAGCGGCGGCGGGGACAGGACGGAGGCGACTAGGGTTTCCGGGGAGCTAGCGGAGCGCGGCAGGGCTTCGCCGGAGCACGGAGGGGGCAGCAACGGACGGGCTCGCGCAGCGGCGGGGACGGTCGGAGCAGGGCGTCGCCGGAGCAGCAGTCGCGTGTGGATTTGGGGGAGACTTGTGAATTTTTCGGCCTCGACCTGCCTAAACGCCGCGAAACAGGTCTTTAGTCCCGGTTCGTGGCTGGAACCGCGACTAAAGGGTCTTTAGTCGCGGTTCCAGCCACGAACCGGGACTAAAGACCTCACTGGGCCGCCAGTGGCACCTTTAGTCTCGGTTGGTGTTACCAACCGAGACAAATACCTTTTTTCCTGTTTCTTTTTACTGATTTTGTTTTTGTTTTCTTTTAAATTATTTACTTATTTGTTTCTTTTTTGGTTTACTTATTTTTTGAATTGTTTTGGTTTCTAATTTATTTTTCTGTTTTGTTTTATATTCTTTCATTTTAAGATGCCAAGGTGATGCACATATTTTAAAAAAAAAATCATAAATATCATTTTATATTTTTTAGATTTTTTGTGAAGTAAGTACATAAAATATGATTCCAAATGGCACCCAACTATTTTTCAGTAAGAGTGGTGCACACATGATGGATGATCCCCAAGTTTGAGTTTTTTCTTAGAATTATAGCTAATTTTCCCTAGTTAATTGAGTTTATGTTGATTTATCGAAATTAATTCAAATTTGAACTACAACTATTTGATAGTTTGGTCTGAAACTTTTGGAAAAATCATTTTAAGGTACACAACTAGTGGTTATATCACAGAAACATTGATAGTTCTAGAAAATATCACCTCTTCCGATGATTAGTCGTAGCGACCGTTTTGATCGTTTTTAAGAAAAAATGTAATAAAGTGATAAACACCTCAAAAAATCAAATCCTTTGGCATGGGCTCCTTATATGTGTACTGGTTGCTATGAAAAATGATAAACTTGATTTTTGCCAACATTTGCAAAAAAAGTATTCACAAAAAGGTATATCGTGTATGAACATCTAGAAGTTTCAGGCCAAATGACCAAATTATGGTCATTTCAACCCAAGCTAAATGACCGTGGCAAGACATCTATGTTGATCTACAACCGTTCGACAAAACATCTCTGATGATCTGCAACCGTTTGAAATGGTCGCAGATCATCAGAGACGTCTTGCCGCTGTTTGCCCAAAGATGCCTCTGCCGAGAGGAGGATTCACCTTCAGCCTTCACTGAGTGCTCTCTGCTACCCGTGTGCTGCCAAAATAAACTACAATGAGTAGACACTGAGTGCTTAACATGTCCGGGAGGGGGGCTATATATAAGGTACGTGTGCTTCTTTAGTCCCGGTTGGTAACGAAGTGGTCGTGATACTGCTGATCCAACAGCTCAGAATCTCTCAAAAGAAACACACCTCAGATCCAACGTCTCAGAAGCGCTAGAAAGAAACACACGATCCATGTGCTTCTTTAGTCTCGGTTGGGAACACCAACCGGGACTAAAGAAGCACATGGATCGTGTGTTTCTTTAAAGCACTTGTGAGCAGTTGGATGAAGATGTGTTTCTTGTGAGGGATTCTGAGCTGTTGGATGGGAACTATCATGACCAGTTCGTGAGTCACATGACCCTATATATAGCCCCCTCTTGAACATGTTCGGCAGTCATTGTCTCCTCATTCTACTTCATCGACAGAATACAAAGCATTTGGATTCCCTGCATACGCCCAACGGTGCATTTCATATGCAGGCACTCACGAGCCACCGTTGGGCTGTATGCAGGTGAAATCGTGTGTTTTGTTCCATGCATCTACAAAATACTTCAGTTCACTTGTTCTTCTGATACAAAGCATTCGGATATTACACATCAACAATAATATCCCTATCTAGTGTTTACTTGTTCTTCTGATTGCGCCGTAACCATGGACAATCTTCTTCATTTAACTTGATACTTGGATCAGTGTTGACTTTGAAGGGCGGAATGTCACGAAACTTATCGTAATCTTCTGACATGTCTGTCTTGTCATCCACTCCCACAATGACTCTTTTCCCTGAAAGAACTATGTGGCGCTTTGCCTCACCGTATGATGTACTCGCTTACTTATCTTTTCTTTTTTTCAGTAGGGTAGACATGTCTTTCACATAGAAAACCTGAGCAACTTCACTGGCTAGGACGAATGGTTCGTTCTCGTACGAAAGATTGTTGAGATCCACTGTAGTCATTCCGTATCGTGGGTCTACCTCTACCCCGCCTCGTAGGTTGAACCATTTGCACTTGAACAAAGGGACCTTAAAAGTAGGTCCATAGTCAAGTTCCCATATCTCCTCTATGTAACCATAATATGTGTCCTTTGTCCCGTTGCAGTTTGTTGCATCAAAGCGTACTGCACTGTTTTGGTTGGTGCTCCTTTTATCTTGGTTGGCTGTGTAAAATATATTTCCATTTATCTCGTACCCTTGAAAAGTCAATATAGTTGAAGCTGGTGATGTGGCCAACAAGTATAGCTGTTCTTCAACATTGGTGTCATTAATGAGACGTCTTTTTAACCAACTGCTGAAAGTCTTCATGTGTTCTCCATCAATACAATCTTCAGATTTCTCCGGGTATTTGGAGCGTAAAACATTCTTGTGTTCCTCGACATACGGACCCACCAAACTGGAATTATGTAGAACGGTGTCGTGTGCTTGAGTGAAAGAATCCCCGTCTTGACATATTGTTGCTTTCTTTCCTAGTGTGCCTTTTCCATGCAGTCTCCTCTCATGACGTGATTCAGAAACACCGATCGGATTCAGATCAGGAATAAAATCTACACAAAACTCAATGACCTCCTCTGTTCCATAACCCTTGACGATGCTTCCTTCTGGCCTAGCCCGGTTATGCACATATTTTTTTAAGACTCCCATGAACCTCTCAAAGGGGAACATGTTGTGTAGAAATACAGGACAGAGAACAGAAATCTCTTCGACTAGGTGGACTACAAGGTGCGTCATAATATTGAAGAAGGTTGGTGGGAACACCAACTCGAAGCTGACAAGACATTGGACCACATCCTTCTCTAAATTTTTTAGAGTTAGTGGATTGATGACCTTCTGAGAAATTGCATTGAGAAATGCACATAGCTTCACAATGGGTTCTTGAACATTTTCCGGTAGAAGCCCTCTCAATGCAACCGGAAGTAATTGTGTCATAATCACGTGACAGTCATGAGACTTTAGATTCTGAAATTTTTGCTCTGCCATGTTTATTATTCCTTTTATATTTGATGAGAAGCCAGATGGAACCTTCATACTGCGAAGGCACTCAAAAAATATTTTCTTCTCTTCTTTAGTAAGAGCGTAGCTTGCAGGACCTGGCTGATTCTCTGAATGAGTATCGTCTCGATGCATCTCTTCGCTCATACGTTGATGGGTCTGCCTTCCTTTCGGTGTACCTTTTTTTGACTTCCCTTTTTTGACTTCCCATACACGCCCAAGAAGTTTAGCAAGTTGCAGCAAATGTTCTTTGTCACGTGCATCACGTCGATTGCAGAGTGAATCTCTAGCATTATCCAATATGGCAGCTCCCAAAATATAGATTTCTTCTTCCACATGGGTACGTGGTTGTTTGCGTCATTTGGAACAGTGAGTCCGCCAGGACCCTTTCCAAAGATTACATTTAAATCCTTGACCATATCATGTATAGCAGAACTAGAAGGGCGGGTAGGCCTCAGCCGATGATCTGCCTCACATTTGTAATGCTTGCCTTTCTTCATTAACGGATGCTTGGGTACAAGAAACCGACGATGACCCAGGTACACATTCTTGTTACCTAAATGTATACTATCAGTCTCAGCTAACCAGTGCGTGCATGCATTGTATCCCTTGTTTGACTGTCCTGAAATGTTGCCTAGAGCAGGCCAATCATTGATGGTTACAAAAAGCAAAGCTCGTAGATCAAATTCCTCCAGTTTGTGCTCATCCCACACACGTACACCTTCTTCACGCCACAACTGCAAAAGTTCTTCAACTAATGGTCTGAGGTACACATCAATGTCTTTGTCAGGTTGCTTCGGGCCTTGAATGAGCACTGGCATCATAATGTACTTCCGCTTCATGCACAGCCAAGGAGAAAGGTTATAAATACATAGAGTCACGGGCCAAGTGCTGTGACAGGAGCTCTGCTCTCCAAAAGGATTAAAGCCATCTGTACTTAGACCAAATCTTAAGTTCATTGCGTCATCTGAAAATGTCGGGAACTCTCTGTCAATTTTTCTCCACTGGGACCCATCCGCGGGGTGTCTCAACATCAAGTCTTTTTTACGATCTTCTTTGTGCCAACGCAACAACTTGGCATGCTCTCTATTGCTGAACAAACGTTTCAACCGTGGTATTATAGGAGCATACCACATCACCATTGTAGGAATCCTCTTCCTGGGGCGCGGCTCGCCCTCAACATCACCAGGGTCATCTCGCCCGATCTTATACCGCAAAGCACCGCATACAGGACATGCATTCAATTTTTCGTGCTCACCGCGGTAGAGGATGCAGTCATTAATGCAAGCGTGTATCTTATGCACCTCTAATCCTAGAGGGCATACCACCATCTTTGCTTCATACGTACTAGATGGCAATTCGTTATCCTTTGGAAGCATCTTCTTAACTATTTTTAACAAATTTTCAAATCCCTTGTCAGAAGTACCATTCTCCGCCTTCCATTGCAGCAATTTAAGTGTGATACCTAGCTTTTTCTGGTCATTTTGACAAGTTGGGTACAACAATTTGGCGTGATCAGCTAACATACGCTCCAACTTCAACCTTTCGTTTTCACTTCCACAGTCCATTTGTGCATCACGAATGGCCCGACGAAGATCATCGTCGGGCTCATCAATAATGGTATCTTCTTCAGTTTCGTCTTCTCCCATTGTAGTATCACTGAACCAAGGATACTTGTCATTATCCTCCTCTTCTTCATTTTCTTCCATGATAACCCCTGTTTCTCCGTGCTTGGTCCAACAATAATAATCAGGCATAAAACCATTATGCAAGAGGTGTGAGTGAATGACTTTTGAGGTAGAGTGATCACTCATATTCTTGCAGGCACTACATGGACAACGAATAAAACCGTTCCTCGGCTTGTTTGCCTCAGCCACATGGAGAAAATTATGCATGCCATCAATGAACTCAGGACAACATCGGTCACCATACATCCATTGTCGGTTCATCTGTATTACATAAAAGTATATCGAATCCCATTATTACACTACTGTCATAAATAATATGTAAGAGCAAATTAATTAATACAATGTCATCCATTAAAATAAGAGTAGAGTAGTGACAACTGGTAATACATAGTTCTCATAAAACATACATTAACTGAAACAAATATAAAAATTATCTAAAAAAATTAAATCCAACAACAAATGCGATCAAAATCGCAACTAAGGTAAATACTGAACCCACAGCATAATGATACCAAGCCTCCCGATTAATGGCATATTTTCTAATCCTTTTTATCTTCAAGCGCATTGCATCCATCTTGATCTCGTTACCATCGACCACGTCGGCAAGTTTGATCTCTAATTTCATCTTATCTTCTAAGCATTGAAGATAAAGATCTTCACTTCTTTTCAATTTTGCTTTCAAATCATTGTTTTCTTTATCCAAAAACTCGACAATAGGGTCAGGTTCAATTTCTGGTTCAACTACCTCCTAGATAAAAAATAATTCTATGTCAAGTTGGTCGCCATAATTGCCAGAAACATAGAATGAAATAAATAGTTTTAAAAATATACCACATCCGAATCATAAACCGGACGAGGACCGACGGGGACGGATATGAGAACCATGACTCTATACATATAATACAAGTTAGAAAATTTTACAAGTAATAACTATGCATCTAAAACAATAAAGCTATGTTTTTAAAAATCAAATAAAATAAAAGATAGAGGCTCACCGAGGTGGTGCCGGTGACGGGACAGCGCGGGCGATCGACGTCGATAAGGCTCCTCACGACACTAAAACACATAAATCATTATTTAGTTTGAGCATAAATTGCACATATGAAACAAATAAAATCCTAACTTAGGCATTTCATCAAACACCTTGTTTGCATAAAAATTTGAAATTGGCAAAATGAGCTAAATAAGCAATGCCGGAAAGAGGATGAAGAGGCTAACCGTGGGGTGCCTTCAATCTTGCCAAATGGTGTAAAATATTATGGATTATTTAGTCTTGGGGAGAGGAAATGGAGAAGAAATGGAGAGGAAATGGTTTTTAGCTCGGGCTCGGTGGAAAAAATGGAGTGAGCAGGGGTGGAAGAAGATGATAAAGTCAGGACCTTTAGTCCCGGTTCGTTTCACGAACCGAGACTAAAGGGTTCTGACGCTGGGACCCGCCACTGCTGCCGCATGCGGTGGACCTTTAGTCCCGGTTCCTAACACGAACCGGGACTAAAGGTCCCTCGCAAAATCGCGGCGCGGGGTTGCACCCCTTTAGTCTCGGTCCAAATTTAATTTGGGACTAAAGGGGTGAACCTAAGTCCCGATTTCCACTAGTGGTTTTATTTCATCAAAGGAATAAAACGAAGTTGGAGTGAATGTTAGAATTCCTATGTTTAGCCCTGAGTTGGTGACAGCTGACACCAATGTTTATTTATATCCCAAACTCGCACACCATCACAAATAAATTAAACTAACAAAAATAGTGCTAGCCGGTACACCATTGAGTCAGTGATAACTGACACCAATGCCCTCTCATATAGGGATGAAAACAATACAGATACAAACAGAACTGAGTGGTGCCATATTTGTTTTATATTTTTGCGAAAGTGAAAAAGAATACAGAAACCTAAAGATGAATACAAAAACAAATATTGTCGGAACAAATATAAATCAAACACGTTGAGGACACAGAACAAAACACATATGTTTACCGGAACCCAGAGACGTTTCGAATAATGAAGGAAACTCAAACAAACCAACAAATTTGTCAAACTTGTAAGATAAGATCAAATAAAAAGAGATATCATGATTATATCCGCTCCATTCCTTGATATAAGGTCGAAAGTTTTTTCTTGAAAGTAAAACTTGACTAACTTTGACCAAGATTTTAGTAAAAACTATTAATATTTTAAATACTAAAAAAATAAATATAAAAATATATTTCATAATAAATCTAATGGTAATTTGATATGGTTCGGTAACTGGTAACAATTCTACAATCTTGAGAAAAAATAGTCAAGTTTGAATTTTTAGAAAAACTATACATATTATATCAAGAAACAGAGGGACTATAATATAGTATGCATAAATTATCGACCAAAGTTCTTAGACTTGTTGGATTCGTAAAGCACTGCATAGAAACGGACAGTTCCACACCGTCGGAAATAGAATTTCCGTTTCCGTGATCATTTTGTCCAACTATGTTGTTCCGTTTCCGTTCAGCATAAAAGTTTATTTTTCTATTTCGCAAAAATTTCTTTTTGTTTCTGTATTCTATTTTTGTTTCCGTTTTTCATGGAAATGTCAAAAAGTTCTCGTTCCGTTTTCGTCCCTATTCTCATACAGCTGTAAGCTTCACCTAGGTGAAAAATAACTCTCGGCAAGTTCTGTTGCTTGAGATAGGCGGTAATTTATTCTACCACTCTTGTGCCACGGTTGAATGGATAAATAGAAGAAATGCAATTTTCTAAATCTAGTTTTTCTTGTTACGAGTGACATTAACTCCGTGTGAATTTATTAATTACTTCCTCTCAGAATTTATGTGCATCTACATTCTTAAGTACCTTTCTCTCTCGCCACTCTTCCTTCATATATAGACGCACACTTCCTTTCTTTTCTTCTCACGAATAAGCTCGGTTCTCTTTGCCAGAGCGCACGCATAGTCGCGCATCCACAATGTGTGCCAAATTTGGTTGCCAAATAGAGATTTTGGCTACGGGAGCCGGTTCCCTACATTGTGGAGAGTGCCAAAGCCAAATAAATTTAGCATTGGGAGCAACTAGAAGAGCTAGCTCCATTTTCTTACAAATCAATAAAATATGAGAAGAGTGAGTGGAATCTATACCTTTTGAGAGGAGAGAAAATCTGTTGTGGGCCTTTGGCCTAAAATTTTGGCAATCTATACATTGTGGAAAATTTGGCAATCTAGCATCAATGCCATATTTCTTATGTGGCATATTTGGCTTTTGACAACATTGTGGATACCCATGGCAGAGGCCAAAATTTCTTTTACCTTGCTTTTTCTCGGAATGAGCGACATCCAGAAACGTACTAATAGTTGGTTTCACGTATGCAGTTCGAACAGGATCAGAACCGCCTGTGGCGACTAGTGTACCAGGAAGAGTATAACGGAAGATTCCGGTGGCCTGCAGTAGAACAGCGTTTGTGTTTTTACATGTAGAATAGTGCGCTGTAATGGGTGAATAATCATCCATATAAAATGATCGGCATCTTGAAACATTCTTCGATCGGTCAGGTTGTAAAGGATGAGAACCATATGTATTGGTGTATCTTCAGTTAATTGCTTCACATGTCGAGCACAGACGATACGAAATTGGTGTATCTTCAGCTAAGTGCTTCGCATGTCGGTCAGGTTGTAAAGGATGAGAACAAGCTTGGCCCTCTTGAGGAGGGTGAATAATCACCTTTTAGATATCTATGTGGGATCCAAAAGTTTGTTGTGCTAATTTTTTTTCCTTCAGAATGAGCGGCATCCAGGAACATGCTAATAGTGGAATACATCCGCGTGTTGTTCAAATATAGGCAGAATTGTGCACGGGAGAGCAGAAGTCGCTGCACTGTAAGGCGATTTCCTACATTAAGATAATGTTTGTGTTTTTACACCTAAACCAGAACAGTGTGTGCTCCAATGGATGAATAATCATCCCTATGAGTTGTCTGAATCTTCAAATTATAATAGGTCACGATCTAGAGGACTACACGAACTTAGTGTGAGGCAATAAATTTGTTTTCGGAGCCTTTGTTTTCCAAGTAAAGAGTCAAGCGACATCAAATGACTTTGGTATGGTGCATATGTCGAACACATTACTACTATAAAGGTTGAGAGCCCACCCTCCTCCTCATACCATGTGCCCCTCCTGGCCAATCTCAGCCGTCGGATCGGCTTGTGAACAGTGAATCTCACTCCCACTTTTGCCCACAGCCGTTGGATGCGGTGGAATTTTGTTTACAGCGTGCTGGCTCGTTTGCGCATGACAGTGTGGGGCAGGGTGTGGGCTGGGGCCGCAAACTAGTGGGCGAGGTGCGCTCGTCGGCGTCTGTCAGTTTTGTCTATTCGGTGTCGTGGAACAAAACCAGCAAAGTGAAAACCCTAGCCATCCATTCACGTCTGTCTCTCCTCAGTCCTCCCCCCTCGCGTCTCACCTCTCGCGCCGCCGCCTCTCTCCTCCCTAATCCCCTCCCGCATAACTTCCTCCAGCTCGCCATCTTGCGCCGCCACCGTGCGTCGTGCAGGAATGGCATCGATCGTTCTCTTGGGCTCGAGATCTCCTTCTCCGGCGACAGGGACCTGCGCTTCCTCCCTCGTCCGCCACCAGCGCGCCCTCCCCGCTCGGCTCTCTCGTGTCGCTTCCCCTCCATCTCTCCACCCATCCCCTCCGTCTCTGGCAGGTCCTGGCTCGTGCCCGCTCTCTACTCCAGCCTGTGCCTCCTCTCCTCCAGCTGGCGCCCGCGTTGTCGATCGCGGCCGCCTCTCTCCTCCAGAATCCCCTCCGCATCTTCTCCTCCAGCTCGCCGGAGCCGGAAGGGATGGTAGTGGTGGGGTGGGAGGAGGTGCTGCAGCTGCGCGTCTCGGAGGAGAGCACGACGGCCCGACGGTGTGGGGAAGGAGAGGAGTGGCTGGGGTTCGCCGCCTGGCGGCCGGCCAGACGACCGCCATGGGCGACGGCAAGCGCAGCGAGCGGCCACAGCAGCCCGCCTGCTCCGTTCTCTTCCTCCTCACAGCCAAGTTCATGCCCAGAGGTCAGTGCCCCATGAACCCTTCTTGATCCCCTTTCCATGGCAGATTTACATCACAATTGGCTTTTTTAGTTGGTGATGTTGCTAGATCTAAAGTATTCTCCACCAAATACTTGTCCTCGTTTCCAGCAAAAAAATAAATAGCTGCCTCTGCATCCCATAGTTATCCTACACTAAAAATTATTTTGGTGCGTACAACAGGCTAACTTGATTTTCTGATTGAGTGTGTTTATTTGTAGTTTAGTTTTCTACTACCAAAGAAATGTCCCCAGTAGTATGTGTGTACATTATTAGTATTTTGTGAACTCACTTCAGAAAACCTGGAAAACTATGTAGGCTATGGTCAACCAGTAATATCCAGTGAACTGTGTATGTATTTTGTTGTCTCTGAACCATCTAAAATGTAGCTTCAGGAGGAATATAATTGAATCACATTGTAACTTGTTATGTTGTCTATGTGGTAAAGGTTCCCAGGTGTATATGGATGGAATTTCTTAAACACACCTCAACCTATGTAATCAGATAGCATGAGATAAAATAATATGATCCATAATATTACATGCTGAGATCTGGAGGACAATTTAATCCTAGAATACAGTAAGTAAGAAACTGACATGATTTTATGATTGGGTGTGTTTATTTGTAGTTTAGAATTATTGTCTGTAGGTCCATCAGTGAGAAAGCAGGCACAAGAGTCTAGGAAGGCTTATTTGGTGTTGCAGCGGACAATTTGAGCTTCCCCGAGTGTTTGTAGTACGGATTTTTTTTTGTGTCTTCAGCTTGGAAAGGAGCTCATGCCACCAAAAATTGTTGGTACTAAGGCTAGGTGGAAATGCTCCTGCTACTTGATTTTATTTGTTCAGCGTTTGTGTTGATTCTGTTACCAAGATTTATTAATCACAAGCTGTACCTGCAGCTTGCACAATAAGAACAATCTGATATTTCTACGATTATATTATTGTACCATTTATTTTTATTTCCATTTCCATCTTTTTGAGAAGGACAAGGGACTGAGCACCTTTTTTTTATTTTCAATCCACATATAGGTCTATTTGAGTTGGGGTCTGCACTTGGATTAGCCTATGGCCTTCCTGAATGTGCCTCCATGGATGGAGCTTTATACCCTTGCTGAATTAATAAATGAAGGTAAACATGAGTGGAGTAGTGGACCATAAATCTCCAGATTATTTAACTTTGAAATGTGTGAAAAATCATAAGAAATAAAAATTACCTTCCTATTATTTATTTGGTCCAACTTTATACCCAAGGTTTTGCTTGTTGAAACTCGGATGACCTAAATGCGGTAGAGACTGAAGCTTTTGGGAGTATAGATGAATTTATGACCTTTGTATATGTTCCTCTGGGATGGTAGTTAGTATTGGAAATTAGGCCTTCATAATTTTTGAGAGGAGACATTGGTGGGGAGATAAATAAATCAATCATGTATTTCGTTTTCTGTTGGTGGATCAAAATAACTGACTCCTAAGTTCAATGCTACCGTTCTGATGAAAACAGAATTTATGTACCCCACCCTTTTGCCTGTTACTTTAAACTTATATGGTGTTCTTATTTTGCAGGACATGGAAGAAATGAGGAATTATTACGATCGGTTGTTGTCGGTTGCTGCTGGAATAGCATACAGTGTATATGGTATGTTCTAACGCTCCTGGAGTAATTTTTTTTATGGAGCTCCTGTGCATAAAACATACTATTAGAGAGTGTGCGCTAGCATAATACTTTCATAATCATTTGTGATTAAATGTACGCATAGTTTGCAGAAGCTATGGATGAAATGGAAACTTGATTACTTGAGAAAACTGTGATTGATTATGTAGGCACGATACGTGGGAAATTTATGTAGCAAGCCTGTTGGTTTATATATTTTCCATAAAGAATTATGATATAATAAAGAATATTTGTGTTATATAAATTTCTAAATGTGTTATAATTTTTAGTATGCTTAGTGTGTTCTAATTGAGCATCACTCCTGTTTTCGATGCCATTTCCTTTAGTTTGCCGTGCTTCAAGCCCTAGCTTACATGATTGGTTTTATTTGACAGTATCATTTTATCCATGGAATCTAACGAATTCAGCACTCTCTTGAATCAAGACTGCTGCTGTGGCGCATTTCTGCAGTGAATGAAGCATGAGGCTGGAAAGACCAAACCACCATTGAAGACATGAATCACTTGGTATTGTTCAGGTATACCAATCATCCACACCATGAAATTCAGATGCCATCAACTGCAACATCCTTTGATTTTTCTCTAACATTTAGAACCCAATCCAACTACTAGGTTTGTTTTGAGGGGCAAATTCAGTTTACTGGCTTCAAGTGTCGTCGTCAAAGGATTGCTGCTGAAGAAGGCGCATGAGGGTGTGGTGGCCCAAGTGTTAGTGTTGCGGCTATGAGTTTAATAGTGGTCAATGATAAGGCGTCTCGCTGCATCCTCTCTAGCCATCCATCAATGAGGTACAGTACATCATTAGCAATCACTTATAGTTATATGTTGTTCACACTACCGCATCAATCAAGATTGCTTTTAGAATCAAGTCTGAATAGATTTTATGATGTAATATGTTCAGCTTCCTGGTTGTCTGAGACAGGGCTGCTATGATCGATTCATTTCTGTTTTATGTTCGTCTGATGTAAAATGACTATAGAGATTGACATTTTGTTAACTTAATCTGGGAAATTCTTGTGTGTTCTGCTGTAGGTTGTGTAGAACTATTAGTTGATACAGCATGTCGCCGCTCATGCCAACACGACGCCCACATGTAGGTCGAAGGCCAGTTGATAAATCTTTGTTTCTCCTTTACATTAAGTGGATTGTTATTGATCTTATTTTGGTTTGCATTTGTGTGGAATTCTACATTAATCTGTTTACCCTCACTCATGTATAAACACAAACCATGTTTTAAAAATTTGTTAATCGCAGTCTGCAACTACGCTTATAGGAAGGTTACTGGTTTGGTGATGGGGATTTCTGAATTTTGAGGGGCATTTGGTGATCAAACAAGGTTCTTCAAATGGTTCAGTTGTAAATATATTTGACTTGATGTACATTAAAAGTTTGAGATGATCTCTCATATAATGCAGCCTTGATTTGCCATCTTTTTTACTATGATCGATTCCTTTCTGCTATGTACTACTTGCAGCCGTATGGACAAAAAATGTTGTAGCTTATTTATGCTTGATATTTTCATTTGGTTAGAGTTCTCCTTTTCCTGACCGCATATGCATAATTGATTTCTTAAAGTTCATAGCATTTATCTTTAGGTGTTAGTATTATGTTTGGTACCTTTCGAAAAGAGAGTATATATGCAAAGTTCTTGCTTTTGCTGGACGTTTTCTTACTTTTTAGATTTACTTGATGTCTCAGTGCTATATTACCTGTAGATGTGTTGTTGTAGACCCTTTGCTTCACTTTGATTTCTGGTGAACCTGACATTTCAGTGAAATTTGCTCAGAATTGAAGAAACTGAATTGCTAAATTCATATCTTGGCCCCTTTCATTGGACGCCGTCGGCTATTATATGCTTACACGCACATGTTCGTGGTAAGTTGCTTCATCTACAATTTTGGCATGCCTATGTGTCCATGCCCACCATATCTTCAGTGTTTTATCTTGCCAACCTTGGACAACCAATTTTTTGTTGTATGCAAGATTTGAAACGAATTCTATGTATTTTCAGAATAGTGGATCCGCCATTTTTTTCCTGCTATGTTGCCTGAAGAATCGCCAGTCGTTCGTTTCTCGGCTTTATAGTTCAGATCATATAAGTGATTATTTGTTGATCTTATATTGATATGTCTCTATTTTCAGACTACACAGAGTTGTGTGCAAATCATGGAGGGTGCTGCTCCAGAGACTGTTGAGCAGAAGGAGGGAGGGTACTGCCTTCCTGCCTAATCTTGTTGTAGCGTTGTATTTATAAGTGCCCAACTAAGCAAGCGTGTTGTTACCTACAAAGATTGCTAATAAACTCGTTTCACATTTTAGGAACTATCCTCTTTCCAAGAAAGAACGCAAGAGACAGAAGGTGTAGCTTTACTGCTGTATACAGTGGTATCGCTTGTATATAAGGTACCACCTGATCACTGCATGTACAATCTTTGTTGCTTTTTTAGGTTGCTACGGTAGGGATTATATATTTTCATACCTTGCGTTTTAGTCCTGTGAAAGACATATTGGAACATTATGATGATTCTTTGGTCTTTCTTCACATCTTTCTTACCAGGTCCTTGGTTCCTGCTACGGGCATAGCTCACAGGGGCCGGCTAAAGGGCTTATCGATATCTTAGTACTGCACGCTGCCTCAACGGTCGCTGGAGCTCAACGGCCCTTCATTAGTAGGCCATCTAAAAGGCTTATGAATATGTTAGTATTACCCGCTGCATCGACGTCCGCTGGACCAGAGGCTCTTCATTAGTACACGTCGTCGAACCTTGCTCTCTGCACGTACTCCTTTTGAGTTTCCTTCTTCCCTATCATGGATACATCTTCTTTGCTGCAGCATTGAACTGATGTAGCGCCTTTTTAAACTGCTAAGTAAGAACTATTTTGCTTAAGCGCACGTTGTTCTAGAGGCACACTTTTGTAGGTGCTTCCTTTGCCAAGGAGACTATCGTGTAGCCAGATCCAGTCTCCAGAATGTAAGCTAAACATGTGTGATCATTTATGAACCTGTAGAATGGTCAACAATCTATTAGAGATGGTTGTCAGAACATCCTTCAGCCAGGTCTAATTCATGGTGCGGGGTGTTGATCAGAAATGCTTTGTTATGTTCGGATTGGTTGATATGCTTTAATTTTTTCCTTTATTTCCTTGTTTTAGGCGAGTTATAATAAGGGTTATATATTTTAACTTCTCTCTTCTTAAGCCGGAGTTTTCGACGATTCATTCAGAGTCTATGCCTCTGTAACCCCTCTCAAAGCCGAAATGGAAACAATATTTTCTTAAGATAGGTTTCTGTGCTAGAAAAAATGATGTACATACATGTTGATGCTTACAGAGAAAACTGTGTCGGAATTGTAAAGATCAGCTAGCTTATATGAAGTCTGAAAAGTACTATCGATTTGATCTTTCAAGATGAAGTTCACGCCTGATAAATACAAACTCCAGTTTTGTATCCATAATCCATAGCACAATGCACAGTTTTGAAGAAACACGTTTGGTTGCACACGAGCTATAGGTACGGCTCGGTGACAGTGGGACTGCTTTAGAGATTGCTTTCCCCGTTTTAGTCATGCAAGGGAGCAATGTTTGGCGATTTATTCGAAAACTTCCAAATGCTCAGAGAAGTATGCTTGATGATTAGAAATGGAAGGTCATCTTCATCTACAAATGTGTAGTAGTTTTTAGTGTACATGTATTTATTTACCTGATGAAGCAAGGATTGTATAATGAAATCTTGTTAGATTTTGGAAATGGACAAGAGGATTGAAGGAAGGCCTGGCTAGACGTTCAGGTACAAAGGATTGGTTACTTCCTTATTTTAAATCATGCATTTCAATGAAATTACATGCAGCTGTCATCATCAATCAACTGTCGGAGAATGTTTTCAGTAGGAAAAGCTTAACAACTCAACTGATAGTGGTACACCACTCACCCCGGGCGTTCGGTCTGTTCGGTTTGTTCGTTCCAGTCTTTTCGGTCAGTGAAAATTTCGGTCATGCAGAAATGCTACCCATATTACCTTCGGTCTTTTCGGTTATTCTGTATTCGGTCTTCGGTCTGTTCTGTCCGGTCTTCGGTCATGACCATATAGACCGGATAGGAAATGTCGGCAAAAAAAATGGCAGCACAACATACGGTGGCAGCTCAAATGAGAACAAAATGGCAATACAACACTTGAATCACCTACCACAACGAAAACAATAAGGAGATCTCTTATTCCAAATGAAAATAGCTAGCACTCTTGCAAATATCTAAATACAAACGAAAATAGCAGCACAAAAGTAGACCAAATATCTAAATCCATGGATCATTCGGTTCTTATGCATCGGAGTGTAGGAAATATTAGCTGCATCTGGTGATCTGGTCGAGCTGAATCTATTCCTCAATCTAGCAGCAGGCCAGTAGTAGAGCAGAATAGAATAACAGAGGAGGAAGGAGAGAAGTTTTAGTAGAGCTGAATCGATTCCTCAGTCTAGCAGACAGTCACTTGCCGTGTCTCGCCGTTCGGCCGGCGGCTGAGATTGGCGCGGCAGCGTCGGAGATGCAGCGTGGCTGCAACGGAGATGCGTCGGCCGTCGGAGATGCAGCGGCTAGCGGGGACGGGGGTTGGCGCGGCAGCGTCGGAGATGCAGGATGCAGCGACGGCGGGCCGGCGGCGCAGCTGCATGCGGCCGGGATTGAAGAGCTGCGGTGGCACAGGCGCGCATGCGCAGCTAGCTAGGTCATGCGACTCATGTGATGCGAGTTGGGACTAGAGTCTGGGCTGAGCCGAGCATGTAATCGTGTATCTGTATGGACTTGACGGGTCTGGCCGCCTGGGCATACATGCGCGTGTGTACGCTCTCGTTTTGCATCGGTCAATTCGATTGTATCGGTCTTCTGAATAGTATAACCGAACAACCCGATGTTATTTCGGTCACCTGGCTCACAAGACCGATGTGATGACCGAAGACCGAATTACCGTTCATTTCGGTTTCGGTTACGGTTTTTTCGGGTTTGGTCTTCGGATACGGTTTTTTATGCTCAGGGCTATACACCACACGAGGACCGCTTCCAAAAGAACAAACAGCGCTATATCTCCCAACTTATTTCTCCTTGCACATACAAACTTATAGTGCTACACCGCACAATTGCGTCTTGTGCCTTTTTTGCTAAACATGTTTTCACGGTTCTATTTTGCCCGTTTTGCCTTCGTAGCACATACCATAGATTTTCTACCGATATACGTCAATAGAATGTGTGGTATTTCGTGTCGGTTCTTTTTACTTTCAAAGGTGTCCTTACCCCAGTTAATGACAGGATTTAAGACAAAGTTTGCACGTTCCAAATAATGTCCATAGGAGAGCGGTACCAATATAGGGCGAATTTCTAGGTCCCGGGATTTTTTACCATCAAGTTGTTAAAAAGACTCCATTTATTGGCAATTGCTAGAATTATCTATGATCTATTTTGTTGGAAATCCTTATTTTTTGTTTACGAGGTCATTTTTGTTTACGAGATGTCTGGAATTCCTTATTTCTATCTCATGCAAAAGAATCGGATCCAAGGCAAAGGCGAGAACAATAAAAAAAAGGGATTTCTTCCTTTTAGGAGGAATTGCGGGTCTTTTTAATCAATCCTCTATTCGGCACAAGAAAAAGGCTAAAAGCCTTTTTCTTGTGCCAATTCTCAACAAACTAAACCTGTCCTAATAATGGTTGTGGACATGTTATTTATTTTTAGGTCTATTGAAATGGACCAAGGCACTCATCTTCCGCATGCAGGAGACGAAGCGGCAATGAGGCCCACACTTCCGCCATATATATAACCCACACCATGCGCTCCACATAATCCGCTTCACTCGATGATCCATCTATCATCAAATTAAAAAGGAGAATCAATTATAGGTGGCGAAATAAAGAAATGCTTTGGCAAAAATATTGTCCTCCTTCCGACAGTTGCACAGTCGCGCAACGAGTCATCTAGTGGTCCCAAAGGCCAGAAGCACGCACGACAGCCACAAGCCCCACACCCCCACAAGATCTGTCCACCGGCGCACACCTGTCCACGCTTGATTCCCTCATGCCAATGGCCAGCGTACATCCCACGCCCTCATATCCCCTCTTGAAAATTAACTTCTTATTTGAAATGGTTTAGATTTAGAAAATATTCATTTTTAATTGTTCTGATTTAAAAAATATGAAATGGTAGATAAAAATGTTCATTTTGATAATGGTATGGGTTTTTAAAGAAGGTTTAAATTTTAAAAACCAAAAAAATTGAAATTTTAAAATGGTTCCATGAATTTTAGTTTACTCTAGACTGACTAGCATGTGCGATCATTAATTAAATTCGAAAAAAGAAGCACAGGGTCCCGACACACACGTACGAAGCTACGGAATGGGCCGGCCCAGCAGGGATGCTTTTCAGGCATCGAGTGGCGAGCTGAAGCGTAGCATAGGAGCTCAGGTATTCTTTCTTCCTGTTTCTCAAAAAAAAAGGTAATCTTTCTTCCTTTGCTCTACGTCCTTCCCCAATCCCTTCAACCCACTGTATCCAAATCATCGTGTTGGTATTCATTCTGTAGTACACACACCTTTGTGATGGAGGAGAGACGGTTATCGAGAAAACACAAGCTCCTTCCCACGAGCGCCGCCTGCTTGGCCGCCGCGGTCGCCGCTGCTGCCGGCCAATACAACCAACGGCATGGCAACCGCTTGCCACCGAAGAAGACGGCAGCTAATTTGAAAGCTAGCAATAAGGATGAGTCCATCACGATTTATAGATTTCGCAGTATATGGATGCATACGCATACGGATGATTAATACATATTCAATTGGGCATATAGGTTTCTACACAGGGTAGATACGATGTGACGATCTCATCTCTACACAGCTAAATGATTGAGTAACGAGTACAACAATTAAGAATTGGTGATCGCACTTTTAACTTACAAAAAAGAATTGATGATCGCACGGGCTGACATTGTTTATTCCGACAGTGGCCTTGAAAACAAGCTCGGCGGCGTTTATTCGTGGAGACGAGAAGAGCGACTGACGAGAGGGGAACATTTTTAGGGCGATGTCGTGATAGACGACGAGAGAGAGGCACACGACTGTTTGCCCCTGCAAACCGGAACATGATTTGCAAAAGGAGAGCACTGATAGCAAATGAAGTGAGCGGGACCCGAGACTATTCTTGCACGAGATCTAGCACCCCAGCACACCGTTTAGGAGGACCGCCGTCTTGCCCGTCCTGAGGAGGAGGTGGACCCAGGTACATCAACAGTCCCCAGAACCTTGAGTACACGTAATGGTTTCACGGCTGTCCCAATTAACGGAGTCGAAAGACTTGCAGACAAAAAATTGAGGGCGTCTGTTGGGATGCGCTTGAGATGACAACTCTGAAGCTAATCCGCGGCATAAAGAAAACTATATGTATTGTTACGTCCATGGATGAAACCTATCTGTTTGTCCGCCACTATAAGGCAGGTGAATTCTCAGAGCCTAGTAGCGAGAATTTTTGTGACGATTTCACAATGGAAAACCCCCTTTCCCAAAATTTCAAGGATGGTTGCAACCCACCTATTGAGAGACTCGTTGACAGCTGACCAGAGGCGGAGCAATATAGTTCAGTGCCCCCCGCCCCCCACACACACACAACAACAAGCCATGAAAAATTTAGCAACAAACTAGTACTCCCTCCGGTCCAAAAAATGTCACAAGTCCACTAAAATTTGTAGTAGAGAAGTTCATTTTCTACGACACTTTTTATGGATCGGAGAGAGTAGTACTTGGCACATTTACCCTTAAGAATAGTGCTAGTGTTGGGCTCATTTACCCAGTAATCCTAATTCCCTATGCAGCACCGCCCCCCCCCCCCCCCCCCCCCACACCACACACACACAACACACAGCGCCTCAGCCCCAAGCTCCGCCACTGCAGCTGACACCAATGTCTATATATTTCCCAAACTCGGATTAAAATTGCAACAACCTCTACATTTTTTGACGGAGGGTGTAGTTAGCGGGTATTAAGCGTGCTGGAGAAGGTAAAGTGATTTTTTTTTCATAAAATCTAATGGATTGTTGCACTATACCAGAGAGGTAAAGAGGTACACTATTGAGTCCGTGACAACTGACACCAATGCCCTCCTATAGCTACAAGCTTCACTTAGGTGAAAAAATAACTCTCGACAGGTTCTGCTGCTTGATATAGGCGACAATTTTGTACCACAGCTGAATGGATAAATAGAAGAAATGAAATTTTCCAAAAAAAAAAAATCTTGTTACGAGTGACATAAATTCCCTGTGTCTTTATTAATCACTTCCCCTAATTTATATGCACCTGCTTCTTAAATACCTTTGTCTCTGGCCACCCTTCCTTGCGATGAATGATAGTACACACGTCATATATAGACGCACGCTTCCTTTTATTTCTTCTCACGGATAAGCTCGATCGGTTCTCTTGGCCAGAGCGTATAATCGCATTAGATATCCATGTCAGAGGCCAAAGTTTGTTTTACTTTGCTCCTTCCCGGAATGAGCGACATCCAGAAACATACTAATAGTTACACCGCTACAGTTGGAACAAGAAAACTGCCTGTGGCGACTAGCCGACTAGGGGTATCAGAACGAGAAGAACGGAAGGAGATGGTTGCACAGTATAAACGTCGGCAAAGCCACAAATATAGGCGGACGCAGCTTCCCGGCAGCCCAGACGCTTGCCCGGGCTTCGTCCGCGCTCGCTTCCTTCGATGGATCGTATGCCTTCGTGGGTCTTGAAGCTATGAGCTAAATGAGCCGCAGTGGAAAAGGAAATAGACGGCAGGGAACAGAACCATCCGCTAGATCGAGTCCAGTAGCTCGTTCCGTTCCCGGACAGTTCCCCAACTCACGATCCCTTGCCCAGTCTTCCCGTCCGGCCGGCGGCTGCCACGATTCCCCGATAGGTCAGCCGTGCCAAGCCTCTGACGGTAGCAGATCATGGAGGACAGAGACCCGGGAGGTGCAGATCCTAGCGGCGGCACGCATCCTGTTCGTGAGACTACATCGGAGACACTAAAGGATGCTCTCATTCATGTTCTAGATCGTCACAAGCTATCTATTCATAGGCTACAAGGACAAGGATATGATGGAGCTTCCAATACGAGAGGTGAATTCAACTGCTTGCAAAAAAAAACCTAAATAATATGGACAAAGTTGCTCTACTATCTTAAATTTATCATGCCGATTTCTCAAATGGTGATTATGCAACCATAAGAGGCCAACTTGAGAATATCATTCACCATGTGAGAGTCCATGCCTCTTTTTCTTCTTGCACAAATCTTGAGACTTTGGCTACAAAGATGGTTGAAACGGTGAAGCATTTCACCTTCCCGTTGGTCTACAAGCTTATTGAGTTCGCCTTAATATTACCGGTGTCTATCGCATTGCGTTGAGAGGGCCTTTTCACCAATGAAGATCATCAAGTCCAAATTGCTCAACAAGCTCAAGAATGAATTTAAACAACTTGATGATGGTGCTATCACTCAACGGTTTTAAACTAGGAGGAAGAGGACGAAACATTCACCTTGTAGGCCTAGGAATAATTAGCACATCATTGTTGCTATCCAGGTATATTTATTTGTCCGTCTTTCTTTTTATCTTGTATAGTCTCTTTGTCTGTGTTGGGAATTTCAACTTTTGGGTCCGATCGTCGGAGTTTCATTAGTATTTTGGTAGTTTTTATGTTGTAATTTGTGAACATGCAAATATGTTGCGACCATGTATCACGTTTCCACGTTAAATTTATTTTGAACACAATATTTGCTCTATATTTTCTACATTTATCTAGAAAAAAATTAGTTGCACTAAGGCTCGCCCAGGCTTCGACAAATTCCTTGGTCCGCCACTAGCCACAATGTTGTTCCAGTGAACCAACACCAATTTCTCTAAGGCGAACTCTCATACCAACAATATTAACCTCGGTAAAAAATAACTCTCGACAAGTTCAGTTGGTTGAGATAGGTGACAATTTATTCTAGCACCCTTTCCTTCACTGTTGGCACAAGAAATAGTGGAAATGAAAGTTTTTGGAGCTTTTATTTTCTCTGCTAAGAGTGATGTGTTTATTTAATAATCACTCCCTTTCATTTATGTGCCACCTACTCTTTTAAAGGCATATGCGCTCGCCACTTTTCTTAGCAATCTACACACCTCCTATATAGACGCACCCTTGTTTTCTTTTCTTCCCATGTACAAGCTCGATCCTTTTGGCGAGAGCGCGAAATCGCCTTAGCTACCTATATGGGATCCAAAAGTTCATTTTATGTTGCTTTCCTTTGAAATGAGCGGCATCGAGAAGCATTCTAATTGGGCAGCATCCATGCGCAGTCCAATCGGGACGACTTGCGCATAGGAAAGACAACATAAAAGCAGTTGTAAACATGTTACCCTACAGTATAATAGTGTTTACGTTTTAACATGTAGAACAATATGCTCTGATGGATGAATAATCCTCTCTATTGTACTTTCTTGATCTTGAAGCAAATATTAGCCAGGATCTACAGTACTCAGAGAACTAAGTGTAACGCGACCTGTTCGTTTTTGGATGATTTCTTTTTCGTGTAAAGATCTATACTCTTTTTTAAAGGAAAACCCCACTAAATGTAATTAATATTTCCGTCTCAACACGCAACTTACGCACATCACTTTCCGTTTTACCTAATCAATTGTCAACATCATCGTAGTAACATTCATTACTTATTTATTGTCTACCCCTACATGCAAATGCAAGTGCTCCTACTCCACGTCATATTTTTGCGACTAATTGTCCATGTCATCTTTTTTTACCGTTCGGAATTACTTTTTGTCAATAAAATTAACTTTTTCTTACATATTTTCTATAATCAGTTTTAATTTTCTACGGTAATATTATGATTGGAGCCTTGGGAGGGAGTATAGATTTGTTGTTAACATATAGTCATTGTGGTGCATATGCCGAGCACACGGCCCGGTTCGGCAGCGAGAATCAAAAGCCCCGGCGCACGGCAGCCACAAGCTCCGGCGACCCCACAAAATCTGCCGCCGCGCGCCCACCCGGCCACGCCGGATTCGCCCGTGCCAATCGCCGGCGACCACCTCACTTCCTCTTATCCCCGCCTCACCCACTCGCGCCATTCCCCTTATCCCCTCCT
The DNA here is from genome assembly GCA_026929855.1 of Poa annua. Taxonomy (NCBI): domain Eukaryota; kingdom Viridiplantae; phylum Streptophyta; class Magnoliopsida; order Poales; family Poaceae; genus Poa; species Poa annua. The sequence goes on from CM049427.1 coordinate 18,364,873, forward strand.
CTACACAAACCATTCGCCCACCCTCGATCGATCGATCGCGAACCAAACTCCTCCGTCCACACGACTGCGCGCGCCACGGTCGCAGCAGCAGCACCAGCAATGGCCGCCCTCACCGCCTCCATCGCCACCTCCTCGGCGTTCGCCGCCAAGCCGCGCCAGCTCACCCGCTCGCCCGCGCGCCTCTCCGTCTCCTGCTCCGCCTCCAACGACAACAGCACCCCATCACTCACCGCCTCCATCAAGACCTTCTCCGCCGCGCTGGCCCTCTCCTCCGTGCTCCTCTCCTCGGCCGCCACCTCCCCGCCCCCGGCCGCCGCCGACATCGCGGGCCTCACCCCCTGCAAGGACTCCAAGGCCTTCGCCAAGCGCGAGAAGCAGTCCGTCAAGAAGCTCAACTCCTCGCTCAAGAAGTACGCGCCCGACAGCGCCCCGGCGCTGGCAATCCAGGCTACCATCGAGAAGACCAAGCGCCGCTTCGACAACTACGGAAAGTTCGGCCTGCTCTGCGGCTCCGACGGCCTGCCCCACCTCATCGTCAGCGGCGACCAGCGGCACTGGGGCGAGTTCATCACCCCCGGCGTCCTCTTCCTCTACATCGCCGGCTGGATCGGGTGGGTCGGCAGGAGCTACCTCATCGCCGTCAGCGGCGAGAAGAAGCCCGCCATGAGGGAGATCATCATCGACGTCGAGCTCGCATCCAGGATCATCCCCAGGGGGTTCATCTGGCCAGTCGCCGCCTACCGTGAGTGGATCAACGGTGACCTCGTCGTCGACGACGCCGACATCGGCTACTGATCGATCATGCGCTGCATGCGTGGTTGGTTCGCTAGTCGGTCCACGGTCAGGTGAACTCTGCTCGTCCATCCATGGCCTATATATGTGCTCTGCATCCTAGCATCTTGCCTCATCAGGAATATTAATGAAGTTATCTTGTTTGCTTACACAGATGGGCATTGGAGGAGATTGCTGGCTTGTGATGTCTGTCTGTGTGGGGTTTGGTGTAGGAGCTGATAGGATCATGGAGAAACGGAAGCTCTGTTGTACTTAAGAAACTGAAGAAATCTTTGTATAACTATTGTGTTCTCTCTTTGTGTGTATTTTACCATGTTCAAATCATTGATAACGATTTCATGATGCTGAGCATACTATGAGTAAGAATGTGTGTTTAACATAACTAGGAACCTAATTTAGAAAAGGATTGCCCCATAGGATTAGTTGAAGTTCAGCATTACAAATATTTGCTCTGGTATGCAGTACAAGAGCCAACTATTTTATTTTTCCGAAAGATTTTTTTAAAAGAATACAACTATTCCGTCAATACAGAAATGAAGAATTTGTTTAAAGAATACAACTTTTCCGTCCATACAAAAAATGAACAAAACTATACAAGCCAATTGCTCTTGTATTGATATGAAAATACATGTTGCTACTTTAGTTAGAAGACTATTATATTTACAAAATGAATTTCTGGCCACAATGAATACTTTAGTCTGGTAGAGGAAAGCGATGTTCATGTTTAATCACCCGTGCTGCCATCAGTGTTTGTGTTGTTGTTTAAGCCTTAATGGGAGGGAGATAGCAAGCTTTGTTGTGAATTTGCCGTCATTCTCCTCTCTCTATATGTTCCCAGCTCCAAATGTTTAGCGCGTATTGCTAGAACAGACCGGAAGGCCATGCGTCAAAGTAGCAACGTTAAAAACGGTGAAACAGATATAAATTTCTGAACCCAACTTACAACTCGATATTGCACACCCACACAAGATACAAGGCTACCGAGAAGATTACAGGCGAACATCAAAGGGACATAGCTGAAGAAGGAACACCAAAGGGACATAACTGTCCGTGTAGGGTTTGGTGTAGGAACTCATAGGATCATGGAGAAATGTAATCTCTCTTGTACTTCAGAAAATAATGAAAACCTGTGCGTGATTTATTAAGCACAATTTGATGACGTAGAGCAGAGTATGAGTAACAATGTGTGTTTAACATAACCAGACAACTCAGCTTATACAAGGATTAATCCAATATTTGCTGTCACTATTCTATATACAGGCCAAGTGTTCTCTTCTTCTGAATGGTTTTTTTTAAGACACGTAAAATATCTAGTATGGCTAGTAGCAAATTTAGCATACAAGGAGAAGTCTGAAAAATCATTGTAGCTTACAACACTATTGATATTTACAAAATAAATTTTTAATCACATTAATGTACTCTAGCAGAGAAAAGCCTGTTGCAGTGGTCTCAAGTTTAATCACTGGTTGCCACCGTCATGTTCATAATCATCAAATCGGTAGTTGGAATTTGACAGTTCTGCTGAAAAGTAAGCACACCATCAGGATACGGAAAGAATGGAAGATCTAGACTCACTCCTAATTTTAACTTACAAGAAGCATAGATTTCAATAATTTGGTAGTCATCAGTTAAGTGCTCGTAGTTATTCTAAAGGTAAATATTGCTATCGTCATAATTTGGAAGTCAAAAGAGTCTTATTGGAAAAAGGACATTTCTACTTACACACGCTACACGATTTAGCAGCTTAACTTTTATATAACCAATGCTATCACTATGGTTATCAGGAGTATTGAAAGTCGCATACCGTTGTTAGCTTGCAAAAAGTCCTGGTCTGGTAGATGTGCTTGTAGTTCTAGCATTTCCTGCCACTGGAACTGGAAGAACAAACGTCATCATGACATAAAAAGAAGGAGGGCAAACTGAAGCATGTGAGATGTGACTGATATGCTTTAGTAGTTCAGCTGGAGCAGACATATTTGTTCTCTTAAGAATAATTCCCATAGCATGTTCAAGAGAGAAAGCACATACTTCAATCGGAGATAACCCACTAAAGATGTCAGCCGGAACAGGGTTAAGTGAAGAGGTTCCTTGATTGTCCCCATCTGAAATTACCAGCACCAACATTTTGAGCACCCAACAGTGCACATTGGAGAAGTGATTTTAGTATTGCTGATCTACAACACTGCATAGTGCATACACTGTATAAACTGGAAAAACTGAGTGCAGCAAGCATACCTGTTACAAGAGAAGAAGTGCCAGGAGTATCCATCAAGGAGCTTAAGTGTCCATCCTGTTGGCCAGTTAGGCTTGCACCCTTGACCAAGTCATTCTCTGGGATCTACCATCCAGGAAACATTTCAGGTTGTCAAGAAAAATTGCGGCACATAATTGTTGATTGTGCCATAAGTAACTTTACTTACTGGAAATAATATGTGGGACGGAATATTATTTGGCTGTCCTGAGAATGATCCCTGACCGGTTAAGGCGTTTCCCTGGGTCAGATAGTAAGGAGTTCCATTCTGTGGCACAGAAGGATGGTTCTGACCAAGTTCTACAGCTAATTGATTACCAAAACTATAATAAGAAACAATAATAATAAATTTTTATGCAATGAGGCATCAATAACAGTACACAGGAATACAGGATGAAACTGGAAAACTGGGATGTAGAAGGCACACCTGTTACATGACTAGAAGCACCAAGAGCATCAGTTGCCAAGGAGCTTAAGTATTCATTATGTTGGCCAGTTAGACTTGTACCTGTGATCAAATCATCCTTAAATTGAATTTTCAAAACTATGTAACAACCAAGAACAAAGATGGACACAATATAAAAATTCACCATGTTGTGCAACCATGTCAGTAGATTGACATGCTGTTCTAGTTTGTTCAGAAGGACCTGCTTCATTGTTCAGAAGCACTGCACGGACAGGTTGGCCATTGTTCATCCAAAAATCAGGAACAAGACCCACTGAGTTCTCTCGCTCTTCAAATGCCTTGTAGGCGGACATTTTCCAGTTGTTCACTTTAAGCTGTAACAAAATATTTCAGTTATGTCATCGCCATCAGTGTACAAGTACATGCTTACTTGTAATTTTGGCTACAGCAAAGCGATCAGACCTTTACAAAACCTTTACCTTCTAAATCATGGAAAAGGAATCTTTGAGTGGGATAGCAATCTATTGGTGCTGTAAAGCTGTTTATATTTTTTTTGTTATTTAATGATGATTTTTCCTTTTCATGGATTTGCATTAGGTGCACTATGGTTATCATTAGCTTCTACTTTTTTTATGTTCCACTGTGCTTGAAGCAATTTACATGGTGCCAACACATGAACGCCACAAGGTGGGAATCCAATTGTTCTACATATTCTAGGTTTCTAGATCTTGCAAACAAAAAGGGATATTAATTGAACGACAACACATTTTCATCTTGAGGGCATAAGCCTATAGGCAAAATAAACTCAACAGTGTAAGCAGAGGCTCTATTTAGCCATAATTTTCCATTTTGAATCCATGCATTGGTCCTAACTATACCAAAAATAACATCATTTCAACTTTTTGGGAAGGAAAACTGTAAGAGGAACCCTGAAGGTATAAATAGAACCCACATTCATGTCCACAGGGACTTGAACCCCCAGGTGGTGGGATTGTAATCCACTCCTCAACCAAGTGAGCTAGGTTCAATTCTCTAACATCATTTTACCTTGTTTTTGTTCAGCAATGCCAGATATGGCTTAACCAATAGCTGTTCAGTATGACACTAAAGTATCAAAATTTCCAAAAGTAAATCATGACATACCTTCTAAGCGAGACAATATTTGCAAGGTATTTGCCAGCACAGTATTATTGTATTGAATAACAACAGCCTAATTATGATGGTAGTAGAACAGTATGAAATGTATACCTGGTGAAACTGATTAAGGTCTCTGACAGGAACATATTGTCCATTGAGCATCAAACCGACAAGATCATAGAAATCATTGAATAAGAGTTCACCATTTGGCTCTGCAACTCTATAAGAATATATCTCATCCCCGGGATCACACGTGCTGGCGTGTTTAATCATGTTAATCCATTCTTCCTTCTTCATGCCAGTAAGCTATTCGCCAGAAAATTAGGGTTTTATTAGCAATTAATCAAATGCTAGCAGACATTATAGTGCACATAAACATTTAGCATTACATGGAGTCCAAATAAGTCCTAAGAGGTGCTGGACATCATACTTTGATCCAGCACAATCAACTAGAGCAATATCTATTGCAACGTATTTGGACCACTAAAGGCTGCAAAATACAAGTAAAATTGCATATTTACCTTTTGTAGACAAGATTTATCTTTGTGATACTGACGCATCAAGTGCTTCACTGTGTTGATCTTGTTCTGTGTAAGGGCGAAGCAACGTTTGCCCTTTTGGCAAATTCCCTTCAACTGATGTACAGCATCTCCCTTAGATGGCAGATAACTCTTTTCGTTTACTGAGATAGACAAAAAGGTTGGGTGCGTTAAGGCAGGATTGCTGATATGAAATTGGCTCATCCTCGCTATCTTTGCATCTGATGGTAATGTATTTACCATAAATGTACAGTTAAATCAATTTACTATGCATATTATTAAACTAGCGCATAATATACGGTATATGAAATCTCAGCATTGCCCACCCTCTGCACTACTGAGAAAATGAACATGTCAACCTAAGTCTTTACTATCGAAAGAAATGTGCATTTCCCAATTCCAACAACACATACTGTTTTGTGACAGAGCTAGTTGTTTCCTTCTAAGAGCAGAACATTTAGTTTGAAGACTCATATTTTTAGAGGAAGTAATGTGATTGCATGTATAAGGCCATAACGGTTTGTGAAATATATAATATCTTCTGTAATATTTTTTTTCTTAAATCAGAGTGGCAGCCACTTAAAAGAGGAGCCTGTTCCTCAGCTGACTATTGCATATAATATTGTTTGAGCAGATTACAATGTATCAAAATCCAACTGATAATGCTTAAAAAGTTTAGATGTTCAGAATGGATAACTGAATAAATTCACCTTTACTTCGGCCGACTTTGACGATAAAAGGATCACTGATTGCTTCTTGAACTCTGACCACAAGATCCTGACTTTTCACTCTTGCTGTCAATCTTAACTGTTTCCGGTAGGAACACTCCGTAAAGAAGATGGAACCAAGATAGGCCTCACCATTCCTTAGATTAACAGTTTTCAAAACTGACTCTTTCCCTTTATACATATGTATATGCTTGTTTAATTCCTCTTCGGTGAAATCCTCTTGTCCTCGCTCATTAAAGAACTCAGAATGGACTGGTAAAATCTCAATTTGCAATTTGGAAAGGTCACCGTCCATGATTTGCTTCTCATTTCGAAATATTGCTACCTTAGCGTTTCCTCCATTCTTCCACTGTATTGGACAACCAGTGTAAAGTGTATCATTTGGTCTTTCAGCATCGATAAAGCGTAGCTTGACCACTCCAGAGATCCCTCCAGTTTCAGGAAGACCTTCCATTATCGGCCTAAAATTTAAAGAAGGATAAGAGTGAGAAAGTAATAACAAGAAAATCCCCAGATTATGGACAAAATAAATACTTGGTTTGACAAGTTTTTAGTATCATGATATGAATAAAACTATTTAAATGGGGAATTATGATGTTCAGTCCCCATTTTTAATGGTGAACTTATATACACAACTGCAGAAGGAGGACCTACAAGAAAATAAAAAATGTAAGATACCTAGGTGGCTCGTAAACACCATTAGGAAGCAAATCTTCTTGTCGTTCCTGGATCTATTGCATGGCATAACGGGAAGGAGTTAGGACAGACTGCGGGTAGAGAAAGATCAAACATTTGATATGGATAAGAATCAAATACTAACCTCTGTCTGGACCACTGATCGAATCCTATCTTCTATGGATCCCATGAAAGATCTTTTGGAGTGATACAACACAACAAGAGATAAAATTAATCAATCCAACAGAGCAAGCATTTGTCCATTAGTCACATCCACAACAGTAAAAGTGGAATACTCAGTACATAGACTATTTACACAGTTCTGGTCAGAGAAAAGCAAAGCCATGATTTATTCGAGTTGTTAGCATAAAACCGCAACTTTGACGCTCAAATTGCCAAAAACCGCGACAATGATGGGGGATCACACAGAACCGCAGGTTTGATGCTCATACGTCGTAATAAACACACATCGAGCGTTAAACGCGAATTGACAGGAAAATTGACGTGTGGGTCCCACCTAAAACTGACGTGGCATGGAAAACTCGAATTGTGAGGACCAATTTGCAAAATTTTGACAGGGTCCAACATGTCAGCCCCATGTCAGCCGGAGGTGGAGGAGGAAGTATTTTTGGTTTTTTAGATATTGTTATTTTATTTTATTGGCTCCTATGAGGCTGACAAGTGGGACCAAGTTAAAATATGCAAATTGGTCCTGACAATATGCAAGTGGGACTTTGACGATAAAAGGATCACTGATTTATTCACTCTGCAAATATAACTTGAAAGAGTACCATGAATGTCAAGTATTGTCTAAATATGAGCTCGTACGTTGCTGACAGCATTCTTATTTTAAAAAATGGATGTGTCCTGTCTATATGTAATAGGTCAGAGGATTAATGTAGCAATTCCGACAATGAAGTCAGCACTTCAATCATTACTTTCCTGAAATGTGCTTTTCCTATTGTCACTAGTCATTAATTCCTAAAAGGGAATTTTTTAATTATACCGATCCAATTGCAAGAGAACATCTGAATTCTCACATGGACGTTTATGCTTGAAAAATATTGTATACCTCTGGAATTATACCGATCCAATCCAACAGTCTCTATAGTATATTCAATACATAGGCCCTAACATTACGCAGTTATGGACTTATGGTTACTGAAAGAAGAACAATTCCATGTTTTATTCGCTGAATAAATATAAACTTGATAATCCAAACTTGAAGTAGTACTGTGATGGTCAAGTTTCCTTTCTAAATATGAGCATGCATGCTGCTGAGTGCTGACAGCAGTCCTATCATAAATGGCTATGTACTTTTCAGGGGACAACACCTGTCGGTTCCCAAAAGCAAGTCAGCACTTATCAGTACTCTCCTGAAATATGTGTTCTCCTATTGTCACTTATAGCTAATTTCCTAAAGGGGAAATTTCCAAGACTGCAAGTAGAACAACATCTCAATTCCCAAGCAGGGCCGGTCCTAGGGGGGGCGAGAGGGGCGGCCGCCCCGGGCCCAAACATTTTAGGGGCCCTTCCATGATATGTGTATACTAGGGTGCGTGTACGGTGAGAAAAAAATAATAATGGCAGATAACCAAAGAAGGTCTTGCTATAATGCCGTCACAATTGGGCCTTTCTGTTCTCTGGGAGAGCTGCACGAGATGCAATTTGGAGACGTACATAGCGAGAAGTTTTCTGGTTCCTTTTTTCACTGAGAGTTTTCTGATTTCAGTTCTGATGTTTCCATATGGCTATTGCATGGGGCATTCTGTTTCCGCGATTCATCGAGCCCCTAGGCATCTATTACTAACCATCAAAATCGCATCGCTCATCTCCCCCGCCGCAACAGCTTGACAACTTAATTACTTGATTCGTCCCTAATCAAACTATCGCCCAAGACGCCGCCGTCAGGTCCAACCGGCCAATCCGGTCAGAAGATGTATCGTTTCAAATTTCTATTGTAGGTGAAATCTCCCTTTTTTTTACTTTCTGAAATATGTCTTGCCTCTTAGTCTCTATAACAAGTTTAAGTATCTCAATCATTTAGTCATACAAGGGTTCTAAGTAGAGAGATTTACAATCTACCCTGGCATGTCTTCTAAATTTTATTTAAACCTAGATATGCAAAACTAGTTAGCATAAAAAAATTGCGACATGACATTAGGCGAGATTGATATTGATTCGAACATCACTAACTTTGCATCCCATATGCGGAAACAAATTTAGTGTAAGCTGAAATTGTAATGCTCATTCATCATAGTGAAATTATGCTTTGTGTGTCCGTGGTTTTTTCCAAAGATTGTCGATATATCCGTGTATGGGTTCCCTCGTTTGTTCTTTTTTAGATAAATTAAGTTTACTTATTTATATTAAGGGGCCCTATATTTTAGTTTCGCCCCGGGCCCTCGAAATCTCAGGACCGGCCCTGTTCCCAAGTGGATGATTAATTGATTGTGTGCCTGAAAGTAGAGATGTGTACCTCTGAAAGGCATCAAACTGCTCCGCCAACAGTGTCTGCAGCATGTTGGGGAGCTCGAGGAGCAGCGTCTCCATGGGGCCAACCCGGGCGACGAGCACCATGATAAGCATCATCAAGCTTGCCATATCGAGTTGTGCCTGTTGTACGAACAAAAATCAAACCCCGCCCCCCCGCAAAAAAAAAGTCAAACCCCGCCAAAAAAAATCTACTGTATTTATTAGCTCGCCAGTCGCCACGGAACTGATGGCGGGCAGAGCAACGAGGAGACAGCTACAGACACAAAACCGAAATGCGAAGAGAGAGAGAGAGAGAGAGAGAGAGAGAGAGAGAGAGAGAGAGAGGGTGGGGGGAGGAATGGGAAGCCGCGGACGAAACCCCAGCGCCCCGACCCTCACCTGGCGGAGCGTCTGCGCCATCTGCTCGACGGTGACCGCCCTCGCCCTCCGCCTCCTCTCCCTGCGAAGATCCGGAGGAAGCAACGGCGAGCAATGAGTTGGAAACCAACGGCTAGGTAGGAAGGAAGTTGGAGGGGGGGGGGGGGGAGGCACACAACTCACAGCCACATCATGACGAGCACCGTCCGCCGGAGCCGCTTCCTCGGGGAGCGCGCCGGCTCCTGCTCCTCCGGCGCGGCGGCGCCCAGCGACCGCTTGTGCGCCATGACGCGGTTTCGGCAGGACTGATGAGGGGTGGTGCTGGGAGGGAGTGCGGGAGCAGCGGAGGGGAATGGCGACGTACGGGGGTGAGGAGGGTGCCGTCGAGTGGTGGGTTTTGGAGTGTTTTAAACTGTGAGGAGGGAAAGGTCAGCCCGGCCATGATTTTTTTCCGTTCTCTTTGTCGTCGTCTCTCTCTCTCTCTCCCGGTGCGCATCTCGCCTCCAGCGGCTCCCGGTACCGCGTGGCGTGCGCCGGTGGGACCAGAGCGTGTTGGGCCGCCGTGGTGGTGGGAGTGTGCCATGTCCGGGAGCGCCACCGCTAGTTCCACGAAAAGGTTCGAATCCCCTGAGAAGATGGAAAAGGGTCGAATTCTTTATTTCTCTTGTTTTTGTCTGATATGGTTTTTTTTTTGTTGATTCCCCAAATTTTGACTCCCTAGAACATCGAAATGGTTGGCATCAACTTTCCAATTGCACAACCCGGAATGAGTGAAACAGAAGGAATGAACGATCAGCGCTAACAATGCAAGATGTATAGAAAGGTGCTTCAAAAAATATAAAGTGATTTTGAGTAAGCGGTAGTGCTTGTTAATACAAGAAAGAATTTTAATTAGGCACTTCTTCTATAGAAATAAGTCCATATGCTTTTAAAAGTTCTGGATTATTTTTATAATCAACTCTCTAAACACTCCATAGGTATAGGGACAGTCAAGGGCGGATACAGGGGGACCAGCAGGGGCCCTGCCCCCCCCCCCCCAACACCATTGATTTACTCCTAAATATCATGTGAACATCCTAAATATCATGTGAACAGTACATAATTTAATTTTTTTACACTAACCGGCCCCCCCCTTAACACCCAGATTTAGGCAATCCTGCCTCCGCCACTGGGGACAGTCCTTACATAAGTGGTCGGTAAAGCTAGCAAACAGGGTCGTGGGGCTAGCCTCTGCTATCGTATATGAAATTTTAACTTGTGTGTTACGGTTAAGGGCTTAACTATGGCCCAGGGTTTATCTGGTGGGCCACAGACAAGTGGCAGGATGCCCCCCTCCTACAAAAAAGACAAAAAAAAACGAAAAATGATAAATACTTCAGATTTAGATATCCTTTAACATGGATGTACCTCATGTAACCTACTTTTGTATTAAAATTTCAATTTTGAACATAGATTCAAAAAAAACATGATGATCAGTCATCGTAAATCGGCGGTAACATTTGCATATGACCTCAGATCGGATTTCGGCCAGAACAAAACACTTGTGTATCGAAATTTTATGATAGAAACAACCAATTTTAACCGTTGGACACTTCTAAGGGTTTCGTCTAAATCAGCTTCTAAGTATGACATTTTCACGTTGCAAGTTTCGGTGTCAGAACATAAAACTTGTTTATGCAGATTTTTGTGACCGGTATGGCCCATGTTTTTAAATTATTTTGAAAATTTTAAGTTATTTTGTAATTTTTCAAGTATGTTTGAATTTTTTTAGGGTTTTTCCAAAAAAAAAAGGAATGAGTTTTTTGATTTTTTTAGTTTTTTTACTTTTCCAAGTTTTGAATAGTTTTTAAAAAGAAATTTTTGAGGTTTTTTTAACTTTTTGAAGTTTCAAAGTATGTTTGAAGTTTTTTCATTTTTTTGTATTTTTTGAATCAGTGGTTAACATGATTGATAGCATACTATTATCACGAAGTTAGAAGTGTAGTGTTGGGAGAGAATGAGGATGGAAATCAAACTCAAAAGTTAAACGTGTTGGGGTTGAAGTTGTTTGAGAATGGGTGACCGATCATGAAGTGGGTTAGGTAAGTGTTAGTTGTGAGTTAAGCATGTCTAGTGACGTGGTTAGGAATAGTGATGTGTTGGTTAAATTGAATTAAATTTTCAATTTGAATAATATTTTAAAATAAAAATAACTGAACAAAAAATTCAAATAAATTGTTTGAAAAATTAAATGTGCCGCATATCTATGGCGCACTTGGTGCGCCACATATAAGCTCTTATCTACGGCGTGCAGACTGTGGCGCATGACCTGGTGCGCCCACAGATTGCCTTTTCTAGGTAGTGGAAATAGCTCCAGTTTGGTAGGTAGTATCTACAATACATGTTTTACTGTTCAAGTTATGGCTGCTTCATACTTAGTGGTTGGTTACTACTTGTAACACATGTCAGTTATGTATGATGTGGTTTGTTAATCATGATAATAGTGGACTACATAGAATTTAAATATGCCTACGATGGGAATAAAGGTGTGTTGCATGGTGATTGACACATTTTGAATTAGCAAAACTGAACGATGTTCAAGCACACCATCTGCCAAGCTACTAGTGTCATTAACCTTGTGATAAACCTTGTGATGTAAGATGGACTCTTTGAGACATAATCTTTGTAGCATTTGGTGTACAACAAATGTTTCTAGCGACTGGATTACTACTTTTTTTTTGCTTTAGATCATTTACCAACTCTATTTCTAATATATAACAAAAAGGTAGAACTTCTTATCTTCAAAATTGGACAACTTGATACATAGTTTTAGTAAACCCATAAAACATATCAAACTTGATGGTGACAACCAGAAGGATCCACTAACAAATAATTCCTCTATTTCATAATGTAAACTTTTTAGCCAGTTAGTTTAGTTTATTAAAAAAGGTTTATATTGTAGAACGGAGGGAGTACAACTGATTATATAATAAGAGGCAAGTCAGGATATTAAAACAAATACTTAGAAATAAATACCACACTGAAAACCAAATTTTTTTTGCAATACGAAAAATTCTGCATCCGCTTTCGGAAACGAGTGATATGGTAGTTGAGGCTTTAAAATTTGGATACATATGGAAGATAGGTAACGACAAAAGAGTGCGTTTTTTAGATGACATATTAGTCATGAAAGGATGTGGGACATTTACTATGCATCGATAGAAACCGGTAACGGTAAATAAGAGAAATGGTATGTCAATCAAATTATATGTACTAATCTTAGGATTGTTAATCCTCAGGTGATGCAGTAATGGTAGGATTTGGAAGCTATTGCAAAAGTATCATCTATGTACATGATGATGATGTTATTTAATTGTATGAACCTAAAGGTGTATACTTATGCAAATTCATCGTATAAAAATGTTAATTTTAGGGTGCACAGGAGGGGTGACACCAGTTTTCCTTCTAGTTCCTGGAAACTAAAAGTAATCCAAAGATTAGTATTTTCTAACGGTTGTCTGCCTAGAATAAAACTAGTGAGTTTGTAAGTAAAAGAAATATGGAAAAGCCCCTATAGAATGTGTCTTGTACAAAGACCTCGAATATAAGAAACATTTATTTTTTAAATATGTGGTGAAAAAAAGATGTCATGAGTTTTACAAACTTCTTTGCTCTAGATGTTAAGGAAGTTAGTGATGTTTCTAACAATGGCTTTAAATCATGATGTTGCTTTAAAATCACGCCCTTCTTTTTTCCATACGACTACATCTCTCGCCGACCATCTACTGATCAACGAGAGGTGTTGCGATGTGCTTATTTGATGTTCTACTGTGAAATTTTAGCTGTAAATTTTGAAAAACAGGTCAAATAAAAAACTATAAATACTCGGGTGGCAAACAGGATTTTATAATACTCCAATGCAATGTCAAACACATCAGACTTAATAACATCCAAAACTGCCGCTTGTGAGAAGAGCTATTCCAGCTCTTATCGCTTCGCCGCTACAGTTTTTTTTTTGCTCCTTTCGTTCTGCTTAAAGCATCAGAGGGGGTGTGAGCGGCAGTCGTCAGTTCGTTCTCCTCTTTGACATTTCAGTAAACTCATCCTTTGGGAAAAGGTAATCCACCAATTCTATTGCTCAAACAAGAGCCATTAGTAACCAGAGCTTGGGCAAAATCAACCTTCCAACTTGTTCTTATCCGATACCATTGATCGATGGCCCATCTGGAGAGCACACGCTGCGATACTCTCTGGTCTTCGTCTTCCTCCTAACCCACCTGCTCCTGCGTCGAGAAAATGCAGAGATCGTTAACCAGTAAGGAACAGAATTCGCAAACGGTACTGTCTTCCAAAGACGATGATCGTCACTGATGCCGACCAGCTCCCGAGACGAACATCAAGATGGCGCATTGGCGCAGCAGAAGCGAGTGGGGGAGGCTGGAGCGTGTAAGCAGCGCGCGAGCGAACATGAAGAACATGAAGATGGCGGAGCAGATGCATATATATGCTACGAACTTCAAGTCACCGGTCGTAAGGTGGACGAAGTCATTTGTTGGATTGAGACGCTACGCCGCCAGCGCGCGCGTGAAATTCCGGCGACGCTTCCGTGTGAATAGCCCATGAGAATTAAAATAGATACTTCGAAGAAGATCAAAGCCAACCTCGTAGGGGACGGGGTGGGGGGAGACTAGCTAGTCTCCGCTGCTTCGAAGAGGAATTTCTGTTCATCTTCCATGCATTTTCCGTCGGTTTTCCCGGCATTTTCAGGGCGTTTTGGTATGACTTCCGGGCCTGCGTTTCGTTGGGATTACCTAGCTATATACTCTCCAAATTCTTTCCTGGAAATTTGCACGCTGTTTCGAGCGTTTTCTTACACGGGGGACTTTTCTGCGATAGACTGTCCGGGAGATTTGTAATACGCCAGTTCCCTTCTGTTCTCCCGAGCTCCACTGATCCTGGTGGTTTAGCAAAAATCAGAAAAAATATTTGATTTAATTTTTTGAAAGCAATCCTGGAGGTAGCCTATAGTATATTCAATGAACGTGTCAAAAATCATTTTCAAATACTGTGTATTTTGGGCTAAAAAATGATAAAATCTGATAAATTTGAAGATTTAAAAATATAAAGGTCCACACTTTTACCATTTGCATCTGTCGCTCCTAGAGTCTGGTTCTGCAAAAATGAGGTCTACCCCATAAAGTGGTAACCAGATCCGTTCAGCCGGATACGAGTTTTTAAGCCCATCGTTTGGTGTATATCCTTGTTTCAAGTATTCCCACCTCTTACGAGTGAACTTACCTCATATCACTTTTACCGCCTCAAATTACCTTTACCATCGGTGAGGAGCAGGACGACAGTGCGGCATGATGTCCGTGCGGTGGCCGAGGTTGCGGTGGAGGTTAAGAATGGACGCTGAGTACTGCCTAATATAGTCGTTGTGCCAACAACGGAATTCATGGCTAGGAGCGACGTCGTCGTTTGAGTGAAGAAAGTTGCAAGGTTAAAAGCACACATACACCAACATAGTAGTTGCCGATACAACGACGCAGTTCATGGTGGCGATCAGCAACCATAGAGGTTTAAAAACACACAGGTATATACATGGCCGCTCTGCCCCGGGCCGCCGAGAAATATTGAGGGGCCCTAATGATCTGCCCGATTCTCAAAAAAATATGTAATGATCCGTTCGATTCCTTAGTTTTTTGGGGTGCTTTTTCCACTGAAAAGTTATTAAAAGCCCAAACAAACACCCTCCATCATATACGATCACATCGTACCGCTCAAACATCGAGCCACATTTCAGAGGAACCACCTGACATGTGATCCTGGTTCCATGTTTTCATTGGCGAAGCGCGTGTAATTACCGGAGTCAGATCCTCTGACTTTATAACCCTGAGTTTTGCTGACTTTGATTCACTTACGGGTTGATCATCCTTGTTTTTAGAGTGTTCGGTTCGAAATCTTGATGATCGTTCCACCCACCTAGACAAATAATTCCTCTAGATGCCGCGGCAAATGGTGGGATCGAATCGGCCAGACCATTTGGTCCACGCGTGCTAATTGCCTGAAATCTTCTCTCCCTCCTCTTAATTCTTCCTCAATATCGTCTATGTTACCCCTCTTGTCGGTAGCTCCCCCCGCCCGTCGGTAGCTTGCCCAACCATGTCTTGCCACTTGCCACTTGCCTGAACCGGTGCTTCTCCCTGCACCCACAACGGTCATATGCTTAGAGCTGTCGGAAAAATTTCGGAGGATCCAAATCTCAACAAAAATAGGTAAGACTGAAACAAGGATTGTGATATAGGTCATGTGATGAACTATTCTCTCTCTTTGACGAACATAGGTACACAACAAGGTATAATTTGCTTATGAATTTTAAGAAGGTGATACAACATTTACTCATTGGTGAAGATAAAAAAAGGTGATAAAACCCAAGCGTTGAGCACGCGTCCAGCACTCACTGGCGCCACACTGCCTCCCTGTCGCCGCCACGAGTGACGAGCCCCATCGGGGCCTCCGCAACGTCACACTCACCAACAGCAACTACCCTCACTGACAAGTGGGCCCAAGCTCCTCCAGTCCCACACGCCAGAGAGTTGACGGCCGTACCCGCAGCCTCGACACATCTCCACACCCACACCCTTCTCCGCATCCACCCGTCCCCAACTCTCGCCGGCGGCCGCAGAGAAGGCAAGACGCCTCCTCCCCACACCGGATCTTCCTCCTCCCTCCCTCACTCCGCTTGCCGCGCCATTTCAAACCCCGCCCAAAACCCTACCTCCGACTCCGAGCATGGCCGACGCGGCGGCGCCGCCCGCGACCTCCTCCGATCCGCCGCCGCCGCCGGAGCCCGACGGCGAGCCGCTCTCCCGCGGCTACCTCTCGCTCCGCCAGGCCGGCGCCGCCAGCGAGGCGGAGGAGGAGGACGATTATCCTCCTCGTCCCGCTCCCGCGCCCGACGACGGCAGGTGCAGGGCGATGATGGAGGTGGTGATGAAGGACGGGGCCGAGCCGGCGGGGGGCAGGTGGAAGGTGTCCAAGCTCGTCGTGGACCACAACCACGACCACCTGGAGGTTGCCGCGGCCCCCGGTGAAGCTTCCGCGGTGCCGACGGTTGGGATGGAGTTCGGCTCTGTCCACGACGCCAAGGGGTTCTACTACGGGTACGGCAGGGCGGCGGGGTTCAAGGCGTGCACGGGCTCCAACCGCCGCGCGGCCGGGACTGGCACCATGGTCATGCAGCGGTTCCTCTGCTCTAAGGGGAACTACGCGCACAGGAGGGGCAAGGCCAAGGATTCGGATGCAGCCAAGGAGGTGGAGGAGGGCGTCGTGGGGAATGAGAAGGGGGTGGCCGCTGGTGAATCTAAGAAGAGGGGCCGCAAGCCTGGGAAGAAGAACACGCAGGCGGTCGAGGCGGAGAAGGGTGCTGCGGCAGCTTGCACAGAGAACAGTCAAGGGGTTCCTAGTAGGAGGGATTTGCGGAGTGGTAGGGATAAACAGGATGTTTCGAAGATGGATGTTGATTCGGAGCAAGAAAATGGCGAGGTGGCGGATGTTGCACATGATGCTGCCCATGGTGCCGGTGTTGATGGCAATGATGCCGCTATTGTGGATGCGACGGAAAAGGAGGCGGAGGTGAAGCAAAAGAGAGGGAGGGGGAGGCCGAGAAAGTCTATTACAGAGGGCAATGCATGTGTGTTGAGCGACCTAGGTGTGGCGGCGTCACAGTCCACTAATGACGAGAGGAAGAAGATTCTTAGTAAATATCTCTCGAAGCGACAGAGCAGAACCGTTTCAGGAAGGCCTGCCAAGGTAAATCACATACAGCTTGCTATTAGTTGTATGGAGATGAAGGATATACCATACACTGCCATATTGTGTAATGTGGCGCGTATTATAGGATGTATTTAGGCGACCAACTTTCACTTGTGAAATATTTGAGCTGCACATTCTGATGAGATGAAACATCCATTTGTAGATGTGCAGCATTTTTTAGATAATCTCATTTCTGGATGATTAGCAATATATGAACTTCGTAAAGGTTCCAAGTTGGTGTCTACTCTTGCACTTAGTTTGGTCACATTCGTAGCTGAAATCAGAAATCAATCTGTGACCATGGATAGGATGGTTCAGTTAGTTTCACTGTAAATGTTTGAAGGTTTCAATTGTGGTGACCTGATAATAGGTACCAATGTCGCAAGCTCGCTAACTATCATAGTCCTGATCTGAAGTGTGTAACGCTGATTGTATATAATCATTTAGTTCATGATGGACTTAAGATGTGTGTATAAACAACCATCCGACTAACATGGGATTGTCTGTTATGCAATGTAACATAAGAACCAAGTGAATCCTAATATGAAAAGCAGAGTCTGATTTGGCCCATGTCGAAGTAAGGACTAAGAAGCCAGCGTAAGTTGAAATTAGAAAAACCAAACATGCACGTTTCCCTTCGAAAGCACGTGAGAACTTATCAGCATGTGTTGCATATATCCGGACTCCGGACATAAACATGTGTTAAAATGTTGAAGTGTCTAGGTACTGAGCCCATAGAACTTAAATAGCACATAATAATATTCCATCATTGTACTTTGTTTTACTTTGTAAGTATGTGTGCTTGTCCTATTTAGATTGTCTCACGCCAAACATTGGCGGATAGACGTCAGCGTGGTGATGGAGGTAGATTTCTCGCAAGCGAAGGACCGCAGGTAACTTTGCTTGCACATCACCTAGAAGTATTCGTGAATGCCCTGTAGTTATTGTGCTCTATTCTGTTAGGTGTTAATGGGTGGTTGCATAGCCCAGAGAAATAGAGAACTCAGTTGGTGTCTTAACTGTTATCTCACAGCTCTTTGCAGTTTTATACATACTGGCACATTATGCGGCTGATTTCAACAGAGACTATCTGTAGCTCTTCTCATTGGCCTTTGCTGAATTAATTTTATATGAACCGTGGGTGGTTTGTATTTACCTGGACTTTGCGGCTCTTGTTAGCTAACACAGTTTGCATTTTTCTTACCTGACACCTCTTTGTATTGAGGTCTTTCATAAATATAGAATTTATTTGAATGAACAAGCATTAACGTGCTTCTGCTTCTATCAGAAAATACGTGAAGCATTATTGTGGCCTCTCATTGTTCTTATGCTTCCTTATCCTTGTACTTAACAGCCTTCAAGGCAACCTTCTGAAAGGCGCTCCAAACGTCTCGAGAAGCAGAATCCTGAAAAAGAAGAGAAGGTAAGCTTTTGCCTTTTGCCCATAATTTTTAATTGCAATTATCTGTTATAACCTTTTTTCTGCAAGTGTTGCATACAAGCTAATCCTTTGAGTTCTATGTATCTTAAATTTGGTTACATAACATGAAAAGGAAACATTGTTTTCTCTGATTATACACCCTTCCATATGAACTGCTGCGCTTGCATATTACTATATTTAATCTCCCCTTCACTTTAACACGAATTATTGTTTCCCATGCTCCAGCCTGAGAGTAAAGAAGATGAAATGATTGAAGCAGAACCAGATCCAGAAACTGAAGTTGTTGCTGGGCCTGGAGGAGAGCCGAAAGCTGGAATGGTTTTCCTGAACGAAGACAAGGCCTATGAGTTTTATGTCAGCTATGCTGGAACTGCAGGATTCAATGTTCGGAAAGGATGCTCTGAGAAAACATCGAAGAATGTTAGGATATCTCGGGCTTATGTGTGTTCAAAAGAGGGATTCCGCCCTAAAAGTGTTACGGCTGAACCAAAGAAACATCGACCAGAAACAAGAACTGGCTGCCAAGCACACATGACTGTTAAAATCACAACTAGTGGCAAATATGTAGTGACTGAGTATGTTTCTGATCATAATCATGATCTTGAATCTCCCTTGGTGGACATTCAGATTCTAAGATCACATAATTTATTAGCAAAGTTACAGCAGCCGCCTGATCCACCAAAAGTTGTTTTGATTCCAAATGATTATAAAAATTACATAAGGACAAGGCACACCAAAGGTATGCAGTTGGGCGATGCTCGAGCGATTTCTGAATATTTACAGAGCAAGAAAGGCGAGAATCCTTCTTTCTTTTATTCCATTCAAGTAGATGAAGAAGACCAATTCACAAATGTTTTCTGGGCAGATGTTAAATCAATGATGGATTATAACTACTTTGGAGATGTAGTATGTGTTGATACAAGGTATAGCACAAGTTATTATGGTAGGCCTCTGTTGTTGTTCATTGGAGTTAACCACCATAAGCAACCAATCATATTTGGCGCAGCATTTATTTATGATGAATCAGTCGAATCCTTCAAGTGGTTGTTTGAAACATTCAAATCTGCTATGAGTGGAAAGCAGCCAAAGACAGTTTTGACTGACCGCTCTACATCAATAAGGGATGCAGTTGCTTCTGCTTGGCCAGGGACTGTCCACCGCTTCTCACTTCTGCATTTGTATAAAAGTGCTGCCAAGGTATTAAGGGATATATTCCAATGCTCAGAAACTTTTGCCCATGATTTCAGTAGGTCTTTGTATGACTATGAGGAGGAGGTGGACTTCTTATCTAGCTGGGAAATCCTCTCAGCGAAGTACAATTTGAAGGATAATGAGTGGCTAAGTAAATTATACGAGGATAGAGAAAGATGGGCTTTGCCTTACGGGCGTGATATATTCTGCGCAGATATTGCAGGAACACTTCGAAGTGATAACACGGATGCTATCCTGATAGATATTCTTAAAACAGAAATAGATCTTCCGTACTTCTTTAACAGATACGATACATTTTTGGAGGAGAAACGTCTAGCTGAACAACAAGCTGATTACCTTGGAGTTCAAATGACGCAAAGGGTAGCACCGCTGCGGTTACTTTGGCAAGCTGCTAATGCATATACTCCTGCACTGTTTGAGATGTTCAGATTAGAATTTGAACTGATCTTGGATTGCATGGTCTATAACTGTGGTGAAATTGGATCCATATCCGAGTATGAGATAACTGTCAAAAACAGACCTCAGGGTCATCTTGTTACATTGGACTCATCAGAATATATGGTCGTTTGTAGCTGCAAGAAGTTTGAAAATGTAGGCCTTCCATGTTGCCATGTATTGAAGGTTCTTGAGATCAGAAATATTAAAGAAATTCCACCACACTATGTTTTGAAAAGATGGCGAAAGGATGCTAAGAGTGAACCTCCAAAGGAGAACTATGGTTTTGCTGTTGTAGATGAAGACCCCAAGTTCTCTGTGTCAAAAAGGTACAACTCGCTGTATCGAACTCTATATAAAGTTGCAGCAAAGGCTGCAGAAAATGATGAAGCTCATGCATTTATGGAGAGCCAATATGATCACCTCCTGGAGCAAGTTGAGAATCTTTTGCAAGCAAAGCTGCATGACAAACCTTCCTTAAGCAATATCCTGAAAAGTCATCAGCAAAATCTCCTTCAGAACGATACCACCAACAGTGAACCTCGAAGAGGAAGTAGTAAGAAAAATAAAAATGTAGAGATGCGTGGCCGGCAGCGAAGAACTCTTGAATCAGTTAAGAAGAAAAAGGGCAGACAAGGTTTGTTCATCATCTAAGCTGCTCCATACTGTTTGAACTTGACCAGTGTTTGATCTGATTAAGCTGTTGCAGGTCTAGTGGAGCCTGTGGAGGCTGAACTCCCACACAGTGTTGTTTCTCCCACAATATCAAATGATATTCCACATCACATTAGCACTCAAACGAACCAGTTTCTTACACCAAGTCATATGATGCAGGTAAATCTTATTCCTTTCTACAGTTTCATGTACCTTTGTTTTCAGGAACAGAGGAGTGACGCATTATAGCTTTGCCAAAACAGGCACCTTATGTTACACAGCAGTTCGGCCTTAGTTCTCTTCAAGGATTTTCTGGAATCTCACCATTTGTTCAGGTCATAAGCTTTTCTTTATGTCTTGAAAAATATATGCAATTTGTACTTTACTCTCACTGCAAATCGGTGTGTCTAGATGCAGGAACCATCACATGTTCATCTTCAGCAACCTCATCTACAACAGCCACCCTTTCATAGCGGCCCTCAAATGCACGAGGTTATTCTACATCTCTACAACGATGCATTACTCTGTTCAGTTGCACCCATGTTCTTCTTGAGGGATCTTTTCTGTACTCGACATATATCTTTAGCAGTAGCCACAGTAGGACTTTAAATAAGCATTGTGTTTGTATCCACCCATTAGCCTGTAGAGTAACTTCTTTGCATGGTAGATATTCATATAGGGCTTGTAATCATCAATATTTACATCGCATGAACCCATTACATAACTTTCTCGTTGACTAATTTTTTTCTAAAGGTGGGAAAAAGATAATAGCTTGTTTTCGCTGCGTTCTGATGCAGGCCCCCCCTCCAGATATCCAGTCATTGCAGTTTCTTAGCAGCAATACTCAGCTGGGTCACCAGAGCACGGATCAAGGCCAGTACACCATCCCAGTCTGGGATTTCCTGTGATGTAGCATGTGTTTATGCCAGATTGTAGAATCTGAACTATTCTAATTGTAAATTATGTAATGAATTAGAAACTGAGCTATCCTCCCTTGCTCACCTTGTTTATATTAATGAAAATATGGAGCATTGGTTAAAGTGGGACTGAATCTTAGTACTATGGGTGAAAGGTTTCGGTGCGTTGAAACTTGAAAGCCATGAAGAGTGCAGTTTAGCCCTCCATTCCAAATTAGATGACTTTCATTTGTCAAAAAGAGCATGTATCTAGACATGCACATGTGCCTAGATACATACTCTTTTTTGACAAATGGAAGTCAAGTAATTTGGAACGGAGGGAGTACTTGTGACAGAAAAATGGTACTCCGTCCGTTTGAATGTGAGCGATTCTAGTTTTGTCGTAAGTCAAACATCTTCACATTATAATGAGTTCCATTAGATTCATCATGAAATATTTTCATGATTTGTTTATTCAATGTTGTGTTATATTTTTTGGATTTTTTTCCCTATGAGGTCAAAGTCAAAATTCAACTTGTGACAAAACTGGAATTAGTAAATGAGCTGGCACATGGGATATTGTCCTCATGGAATGCACATTAGTTCCATCATTTCAAGATCAGAAGATATGCATGCCAAAAAAGCTATGGTTATGCTTCTCAAATATTCTTCCAAAAATGATGATGTATGCTTTTGACTTCGCTAAAAGGAATCAGTCTAGTGAATACAACATTCTAGCGACCATTTGGTTAAAATAACACAGGTTCTTTCACAGAATCACAGGTATGTGTGATAGGTTAATAGGTAACCCAAATCTTATATCTTGTGCCACACCTGAAAGGCTGAAAACCCTATCAAATGCTGACGCCCCCCTACCGCACAATGGAGAACATAGGATGAAGTGCCGTCTTTCAGGTGCTCAGTATCGCGTCAGACTTCTGATTGAGGAACTGCTGCCAGGCCTCGCCGGAGCCTTTCTCTTGATGCTGATGCCCATCTTCAGTGCAAACATTCTTGGGTCCATCGTAGTAGAAAACGTCCGTGTTAACCTCTGAGCGCTTCAATTTGGTATAGAGCGCATCTATGCGCTGCCAGTTGATGGGGAGCTTCAGATAATCATCATAGAAGGCCAGAGTCATTGCCAGCCTAATGCTGTCCCTGAATGGATGTCCAATGGGGCCAGAAATGGTGTTATAATATACCCTAGGTGAATCAATATGATTCTATAATATCTGCTGAAGATAAATATTTTGGCCCAAAACACAATCAAGTCACTGACCTTTGATTAGCTAGGTTGACAGCCTTGGCCCAGAACATGATAGAGTCAATCAGATTCCTCTTTAGATTACGTGGCTCCATGATAAGCACATCAAAATCAGGTAAGCACGCATCCTTGTCGAAAGGTTCAGTATATACCAAACCTTTCGGAGCTGTTCTTTGAACAGCGTTCAGAACATCCATACTGATGTAGTCCCCAAGGCGCTTTCTACAATCTTCAGCAGCACCGATGGCGTAACTGCCTAAATCAATGCTAGCAAGGTCTTCAATTTTTCCCTGGGTAGAAGAGTGATGTTTCACGTAAGGTCATTGAAGATACTGGGAAAATGCTTACTTAGCCATAGCACTTAGACCTGACATGGTTATGCTTTTATGCTTCGGGAATTAGATCTGCATGCTCAAAATTTTGTCAGGAGCTATCCTAATTCATCAAAGAACTTATAACGCTGGCAATATGATTATCTTACACTATACGGGTCTATTTTGTTGATTGACTGGGGTTGGTCATTTTCATTTGATTCGTCTCATGCAAAGTAAAGACTGGTAATTCTTCAATTATTAGACAATACTAATGCAAATGGCTGATAAGAACTTCTTGAAGAAGCTTTGCGCAATTGGGGTATTCTATTTAAATTATCATCAACTACCGCTCACTATCACAGGTTAAAACATTGTGAGACAAACAGGCGATATGGCGATAGAACTGTCTTTTTGCAAGAAAAAAAATCTTAATGGGTTTAATGATTGTTTTTCCAGAAATTCACTAATAGGTTCGAGAATATAGACTTGATGTATGCATAGTACCTTTACAATTGAGTCTGTTGAGATATAAACATGTCTCTTTCGCGAGAACTTGGTTGCGACAATGATTGGTGACAGTTCATTGCGGAATGACCAAAAAAGGTTTCCTTCTGGAGTGGCAACATTTAGCTTATCCTTGATTTGCTTTTGACTGAAGAGGTAATCAAGAATGAGGACAGACTAATTCCAATGACAACACGAGCATTTAAATTTGTGTGCTCTCACCTAGTAACAGTAATATTTGAATCAGGTAGTACTGATTTTATCTTGTAGAAGGGCAATTGATCATTGCCTCCTTCAGGTATCAAGAAATTGAAGGATACATCGTGTGGATCACTGTCAAACAAACAATAAGAAACATGTTGATGATATGAGACACTAAAATAATAGTTAAAGCCACAATTCTGTGATTAACTCTACATCATTACTAGTGCAATGGGGACATTAGTTAAAGTCTACAAAACCAAAGAGATTTATAACTATATGTTCTGCAGTCACCGTTGCTACACGGAAATGTGAAATAATCATGAAGTTTATTAGTCAAAGTTCACTGTTATCGTGCTAATATCTTCAGAGCAAAATTACTGAAACACACGTGAAACGCATAGAGAGAACCTTGAGCTGGACAGGGTGGAGTTTGTCAGCACAGCAAGACTACGAAGATCCAGACAGCTTATCCAAGAGATGATATCCACACCTCCAACCTGGTGCGACAAATCCTACAGAGAAAAAAAATTATAGCTTCTTTTCGGGTAACTGGGAACTAACTTGTGATGAAACCATAGTCAGCGTGAACCAATATTACCATCTCTACGGAGACATCACATGAAGTGCAGTAAATACTACGTATTAAGATACAAATTCAAATTTTCCACTGCACTACTACTGCCTACTCTGAAGCTGTTGTTTAGAACCTGAATTTGTCCTTTAGAATTTCAAGAATCCATGAGATGGAAGCCAAATTGCATTTACCAACTATCCCCATCCGAGAAACGAAGCATTTCACATGAATACGGCAGTTAATAACACGGCAACCATCACAACAATAATAGTATGAAGGTATGAATCTCATGCTAGCGATGTATGGTGTGTACTGTCGAGGTGAAATGTGGAGAAATCAGTAGGCAGGGAATACAGCTCTGCCAAGGCGATCCACGCAGACAACAGAGGGCGGCACGAGGCAGCAGAGAGCAGTAGTACCGCGGCGTGGCGCGATGGGTCGAAGGGGATCCAGTTGCGGCCGGGGTCGGCGGGGTGGCGGAAGTGGGTGGCCGGCAGGAACTGGAGGCCCCCGAGCACGAGGATGGCGGCGAGGGCCAGCATCTGCATCCCCGGCCACGCCCGCGGCGCCGGCTCGACGTCGCAGTGGATGACGCGCTGAGGCTGCTGCGCCCCCTCGCTCCTCGCGTTCGCGGCCGCCGCCGCGGGCCGGCGCTGGAGGCCGTCCATGGATGGGGCGGAGGAGGGAGGTGGTCCGGGCGGTGGTGAGAACGGTGTTCGAACTGTGGAGTCGCCGCCGCCGTTGGGTTTGTAGACGAGCCGGTGAGCTCTTGGTGCGGGCCGGCCGGGCCGTTTTTTTCTCTGTTTTTCTACTCGGCTCTTGGATCTTGCGACGATCGGGCGGTCCGATTAATGCAAAGAGTTCATGCCTTGTTGGATAGAAACAGTTTTTTTTTTAATTTTGGAGGGCTTCATAAACATTTTGACCAAGTCTTTTTTGCATTGTGGTTTTGCTAGAGCACAATTTGTCAATTCGGTCGTCGCTTCTTGTAACGTGAGAGGAGATGGTGGCATCGGGAGTTGGTATTTCGTCTAGTATTAAGGAGGATTCCGCGAATACTTAAAATAGAGATGATCATAGAAAAAGTGAAATAACGAGATCTCAAGATAGTTTGAATTTAAGAAAAGCATGTTTGTGCCATTAGAAATTCATGTCTTCAACCAATTAATCATACGTGCGCTTATTAATGGAATGTAGCTACCAATCCAAACTCTTCTAACATGCATAAAGTTACACTCTTTCTATCGTCCTCTACCATGTCCCGGTTCTTATATAAGTACATCTTCTTGTTGATTTTTTCTTCAAAAATTGTAGATGTATACACGAACACGACCGTTGGAGCTCGCATATACATGAAAACAAATTAGGAGTGTTAGGAATGGTTGGCATCAGGAGCACTAGCAACAATATCACCGGAGATTATAGTTTGCACAAAGTGGTACACATTACCTTGATGTATGGTTTGGTAGTCAAGCTACTAGTAACATCCACTGCGATCAACCTTTTTAGTAATGTGGCGATAATCAAACACATTACACTTCAAATTAGGATATGTTTCCCGACTTGTGAAGGTATGTCCTATTTATAGTGTTGCACGTGTTTTTGCACACTCTTATAACGCACATGATGTCAATGAACCTGCCGCCTAGGAGCATGATGCATATTCCGCAAGAGATGTGACTGTACACAAAGACTTGTCACATAGTATATCGTAACAAAGCTTTCCGTTACGCTAAAATAATACGCAATTAAAGCTTAACATGTTTCATGATATGTGCAGCTGTCCTAAAATAAACAAGACCGTTGAGAAGATTTGGAGCTTGGAGCAGGTAAAACACTAACGTACAAGAGGAAGAAGTACATGCCACCAAGATTTGGCACCGAGCTACTTGACCATCAGGTTGGACTGTTTGATCTATAGTTGTTCGTTTTGGATAGGGTTGGCTGGCGATCTGCTGCACAAACCTACACATAACCAACCATTTACAAACCACAAGAAACACCCAAGCAATCTTGCTCATGTTGGTGTTCAATCTGTAACATTGTCCTCATTTTCCCCCAAAAAAACTGGAATTAAACCCTTTTATATGAGTAATCATGCACTAAATTTATGCATCATTATAAAATTTTCATGGTAATGGCATTTCGAGTGGAGAACTCCTTAATCCTAAAAAAATAAACCTTTCTTATATGACAATTCTATAGTTGTGAATTAATTTCTTTCTAAAATTTCCTAGTTGCTTACACAAGAAAAAACACGACTTTAATGTTTAGAGTATCCGTCACATGTGAGCAAATAGTATGAATACACCCGATCGTCTCTAAACAATATGAGAAGCAAAATAAAGGGAATAATCTCTTGGCATGCTAGATAGGTCAATATGCTAGATGCAATGACCTAGCTAAAAGATGTTTTAGCTATTTTTAATATGGACTAAATACGGAGTGAGCATACACACTAAAACACATTTGTGTACATATAAAACTGAAAAAAGCTACACCATTTTTACTTACGAGCGAATGAGTAATTACTAGTGCTCCTAAGGGCATGTACAATGGAGGGTGTTTAGAGAAACCGTTTTTTATTTAACCACCGGTGCTTACATACACTAGATAGATAGATGGCTAACTAGACACCTTTCCTATACAAATAAGCACCGTTGTTTAAGAAAAAGGTTGGTTTATTTTTATAAGCACTCACTCTCCATTATACATGGTCGAAGTGAGATCTCCCGAGTGCAAGTGCATAGATGCAGCAACCGATGCGGCAGCACTCATGCGTGTGGGAGGTGACGTGCAACCTTTGGTTCACTTGGGATCGAACCAACTTAATCTAAATCAGTTTAGGGTTAACCATCCAGCTTACTAGGATTTATGTTTGGTTAGATTAACATACACACTAGATAAACTAGTAAAAATCAAGTCCTATTTTTTAGTTTTTGTTTATGCGTATGTGCCTTGTCATATCAGGAAAAAGACTGCATACGAAGAGTGCATGTCTTGGTGGACAAAAAAAAACATAATTTTCTTTATCGAGTTCCATTAGTGTAAAGTGGGTTTCCCACAAGAAGGGTTTTGACCGAGTCTTAATCATGGTTTTGCTACAGAAAAAATTCAAGGTGCCTGTGCCTCTTTTTTATATATTCACTCATGCATGTGGCGTGAGAGATGAGGTTTTTGGTTAGTACTCGGGGTGTGGGTGGAAACACATAGAGCATGTGATGCGAGAGGGTATGGTTGCGTTGGGAGTTGGAAGATGAGATCCCAAGATAGTTGAATGATCACCAAATTTCTCGAAAAAAGTTACTCGAGTTAATTTCTAGTCACTTTAAGTGATAGTAGAACAGTTTCTGAACAAGTGGTGTATTTTATGGCCAATGTATTGTGATCATTATATAAGATCTCATGACCACTCGATGAGATCTAGTGGGTGAAAAAATCTCCAAATTTAAGAAAAGGCAGAGACTTATTGTGGTAACCAGATCCAATGACCTTATTGACGCTAAATTTTAAACCGTTAACCAAACATGCACATAATAAATGACATAAATTCCCCCAAACTATTATGAACATGGATACAGTTCAGTCGCAAACATACACTATTTATATTGTGATCTGCCATATCCTAATTCTTATAAATAGGCTTTCCGTTCTGAACATTTTGTCACGGATTGGGACATTACACACGCAAACTATTGCTTGAGTGCATTATAGGCAAATGGTTAAGCATACATTAGGAATGGTAGGCAACAGGAGGGATTGATGGGTCCATGTTGAGTTGTGAAATCGTTTGTCAACTGGTATACCATCAAGCATTGTCATCCAATGCATGCTAGTCGTAATGAACTCTACAGATTGTTCCTAGTGAAGGAGAAAAGTTGTACTTTGCACAAATTTTAAGAAATGGAGCACTGCGATGTTTTCATACTTTTAAATCTTGTGGCAACCTAGTGGCTTGATTTATGTGTATGTCCCAAGACGGACTTTACTCGTTGTCATGTGTGCCATCCTGAGGAAAATGCCTACACCAACACTGGGAATCCATATGCCTTGTTTGGGACAAAATACACTACTAGAGTTCCATTAGGTGGGTTTCCAACAAGAAACCTTTTTTTGACCTAGTCCTTTGAATTGTAGTATTTTTGCTTGCTCTTCTTTCTCCCCCTAGTGGGAGAGGTGGAGGCGACACCAAGGAAGGAAATGCAAAATGAAGGATGATATAAAGGTTTGTCTATGATTCGGGTGGGGACAAATAGCACATAAGATCCATTGAAGGGAAGGTGGTGGTGTGGGAGTCGGAACTAAGAGTACTACCCTAGTTATTGGTAAATTTCAAGAGATGACCATCTCGATACATTATCTCTTAAGGGTTGTATCTAAGTGGTCTTGTATTTGTTGATTTAGAACTGAACTGGGCATCAATTTTTCATCTATTATCATGTGCAAAATTCATATGTTAGCTTAGGCGGTCACAAATGTATTTTCCCTTAGAACACTATTCTAATAAGTGGCATATTTTAAGACTGCTACCGAATGTGTTGTAATCATTAGATATTCAGACCGGTTTTGGTGTATTTAAGAAACTACTACTGAATGTATTGTAATCGTTATGTAAGATCTCAGGACCACTGGATGGAGATCTTGTGGGACCAGAGCCAATGGCTTTATTGATGTTAAAATTATAAATCTTACACCACACATGCGCACAATAAATGGCATAAACATGGATAGAGTTCAGTTGCTAACATACTCTCTATATATATTTATATTGTTCTCTACCATATCCTAGTTCTTATATAAATAAGTATTTTGTTGTAACCTTTTTGTCACAAATCGTCATGCACAAACAATGTTGCTTGAGCACACGGATATGGAAATGGTTAAGCATATGTTAGAAATGGTAGGCAACATGAGAGCTTTCGTGACCCATGTCGATTTGTCCAGTACTTTGTCTTCTGGTACAACATCGATCATCGTCCTTAAGTTCATGTTAGTCGTGAAAAACTCAACATAGGGTTTTGGGGGAGCTCCAAAATGTTTTTCTTAGTGAAGTCTCAAATAAATTCAAAGCTAAGGACATGTCGAATTATCGAAAAATGGGGTATCGCTTTCATGTTCTCGATGTTGCAAAGTTCCATCGCATTTTTTTCCTTTTTAGACTCATGTTTTCCTTTTGTTAGATTGAGCTGCGACGAAACGTTATTACATTGCATCACATTTTCTGCCTAATTTTACTTTACCACTAAACTTGCACTTGTGCAGGCCAACAAACCCACCGCTCTTATTTCATTTCAGGCCGGGTTCGGTCTATTTAATAAACTAATACTACCGAATGTCTTATAATCATTACGTAAGATCTGGAGTAACTGGATGGAGATCTTGTGGGACCATAGCCAATGGCTTTATTGGCGTTAAAATTATAAATCTTAAACCAACCATGCGCACTATAAATGGCATAGCTCCCGAAACTATTTGGAACATGGATAGAGCTCAGTTACTTACATACTCTCTTTATATTGTTCTCACCATATCCTAGTTCTTATATAAATAAGTTTTTCTGTTGTGACCTTTTTTGTCACGAACAGTGATGCATAAACAATGTAGCTTGAGCGCACAAATAGGAAAATGGTTAAGCATGTTAGAAATGGTAGGCAACAGGAGAGCTTTCGTGATCCATTCCGATTTGTCCAGTACGCCATCTTCTGATATAACATCGATCATCGTCCTTAAGTTCATGTTAGCCGTGAAAAACTCAACACAGGATTGTGGGTGAGCTCCGAAATGTTTTCCTTAGTTAATAGGGAAATCACTTCCAAGCTAAGGGTAGGAGGAATCATGGAAAAATGGATTATCGTTTTGGTGTCATGAAGAAGAGTAGCGGATGATTTCCCGATGTTACGGAAGCTTGACAGAATAAAGAAGCCCTTCACCAACACCCTAGAAAGCAAGAAAGCCAAATGAGCCGACGGGAGAGCTTACACCTAAGTTTAGGAAGCTAGAGTAGACCAGAGTGAGATCTAAAATGCTGACCATAATGCTTAGGACCAACTTATCTCAACATGTGCAATTTCTGTCTGGCTTTTCCTTTTCTTTTTTAAAGACATTCATCCACGGTTTACCACTCCACTCGCGCGTGATGCTGCGCTACAAACAAACCCATTTCATCTCAGGTCCGTCTCCACTACCGCGCGTCCGGTCAGTCCCCACTCCACTCACTCGCCTCTTTAACCGCCGCACCTCGCCGCCGACACGGCGCGCGGCGCACCCCACCCCCACCTCGCCTCCCCTCGCCCCGCATCTCGGCCAAACCAGCCACCTCCTCGCGCGTAGGCCATGGCGGGCGCGTCGTCGTCGTGGGGCCCGAGCCCCGGGGCGGTGATGGCGCTGGTGGCGCTGCTCGGCCTCGGCGTCGCCGGCTACATCGTCGGCCCGCCGCTCTACTGGCACGTGGCCGAGGCGGTAGGCCGCTCGGCGGGGGCCTGCCCCGCCTGCGCCTGCGACTGCGACGCGCTCCCGCTGCTCTCCCTGCCCGAAGGTACTGTCCTGTCGGTGCCCCCCAACATCGTAACCCAGATCCCCTTGCTCCACCGTCTTCTCTGTGCTTTCGCCCTGCATTTTTCGCTGCTGTGAGCCGCAATGCGTTCTGCTGTGGGCGAGGCAGGACGATATGACCGTGAACAGGCTAAGGACTTAGCACGATAGATATGTGTCTGTGGATAGGAGATCGTAGATTCTTTTGGGCGCTCTAGCCTGTGGCTTGAATGTCAGGGCGAGCATGCGTAGATTAGCTTGCTCAATTTTTTCAACGCAGGTGCATCACATTTTCTGTGCCTGGGCTTGTCATGACTGAATAATTATGACTCTTATAGTATACTTGAAATTTGGAGGGGATCCAAGATGTTTTCAGCTAGTCTGAAGCCGAACATAGTTTCAGGTTGTAGTTTTATGTTGGGAGTATGCATGGTAACAGAACAAGATTGAATAGAGTGTCTAACATGACATAATACCGACATGTTGTCTTGGTGCTTTTGTAATTGACTACCTTGCCTAGGAATTGAAATGTTCTTGACCGAGTAACTATTAATTTTTGCATTAGTCGTGACCGTCACATTTCCTGAATCTACTTAAAGATTTGTAGTTGCTATTCATGGAAATCATATGTTGTATACTACTAACCTCAGTTTTTTCCTCCCTGTTTACAGTAAGTGTAATAGCTGAAAAAAATATATGCAAAATTGATATGTTTACCTCTAAAGTCATACTATGGATTATCATTACAATACCAGATCATAGGCTCGACCCCCTGAATCATATTCTTTTACTTTACACAAATTCCACAGTATCTTAGAAGCACTGTCTTATCTGTAAACGTGGTTCTGTACATAAGCAATCGAACATAAAAAATTGATCTTCCACGGGTCTATATTCCATGCAGTATTTTGCAAATTTGAGGTGACTGCTTTAACTGGTTATCTCTGGTCATGATGTTTTCAGACTGCGCCAAACAGTTCAAAGGGGCTAGTGGTCGCGCTTCTAGTGAAGAAACAGAGAAGAGCTTTACGGAGCAACTGATAGAAGAACTGAAGCAGAGAGAGGAGGAAGCAGCTGAAGCTCAACAAGAAGCTGATGTGAAATTGCTTGAGGCCAAAAAACTAGCTTCTCAGTATCAAAAGGAGGCTGACAAATGCAGTTCAGGTATGGATACATGTGAAGAAGCTCGGGAAAAGTCAGCAGACTCACTGCTCGGTCAAAAGAAATTGACTGCTCTGTGGGAGGAAAGGGCTCGGGAACTAGGGTGGAAACCCGGGAATGTCAAACCACACCAGAATGTGTAATGAACACCGGCAAATGGTAATGCAGAGCATATAGCATGCCAAACAACAGAGATCTTGTAACTAATACCCTTCCTCAAAGCACGCTGAGGGATAGAGGAAAGAAAAGGGTTTCACTTCAAGTGGCCCCAATCTTAATTTGGGCCTCCACGAACTTCCTTGTCCATAGTTATTAATTTATATCTGTTTGTAGTATACGTCCGCAGCTGTTTGCGATTGTATGTTAAAATGACCATAAAATTACACGTTCATCAAACTCTTGAAGGGAGTATCAGTTTCGTTGTTGTTTATGAATGCTTGTTATTTAGAAGAAATTGACCTTACGTCTACGTACTTGTGGACTGGATAGTTGCTTGATGAGTTTTTTTTGCTGGGTCTTGATGAGTTGTCACATTAGTATTTATCAAATTCTCGTAGTACTACTGAAAAGAGAAGGAGATGGTTTGGTAGAGATATTATTAAGATGCTATTTTCGTGAGCTGACTAATGAAGACACTGTCAAAAAAAAGGGAGAGGCACACCAGAGGACTTCTCCAAGCCCTGTGAGTACTTTTCCGTTTGACATGATAATGTGAATATGTGATAGACATCTTTAGGAGTCAGCTTTTTATTTTACATGCTTGCGATTTGTGTATTTGAAATCTCATATTTTGCTGATCTATCCATGTATATGGAATCCATATAACCGATCTTCCTTCCAAAACTTCCATGGTACCTTTCTGGAGAATTTATTAAAATTTGCCCGTAATACATGAAATAAGTGCACATGCCAACTCACTTCTTATAGGAAGAGTTCAACTTTTGGGTAGACTTGTCATTCTTTTCCACAATGCCACACTTCTTATATTAGTAGGCGGTTTGTCTTCCCACGAAATTGTAACTGTTACACTACAGCAGTGTTGCTCTAGCTTGTTTGTTGGGAAATTACACAATGTTGGGAATGGTAGGCAACAGGAGCACCGGCAACAGTTCCTTCACAGGGCGTTGTGTGCACAAACTATTGTATATGTGACTAAATGGCTGCATGTGTGCGAACTGTCCGAACACATGAAGAGTTCAACTTTTATGTAAGCTCGTTGGTCTTCTCCATGATGCCAGTCACGGTGGGACTGGGTCAGGTCAGCCCGCTGGGTCACTAGCCCGACCCAAAATCATTCAAGGACGAGAAGTGCAGGCTGCAAGATGTTCAGAAACTCGAAGTCCAAGATATCGGACATGTGGACGTCCAATCGTACAGTGGCGTATATAAGCATTACTGCCCACTTCATTGACGACGATTGGAAGCCGTAGAAGAGGATAGCAAAGTTCACCGCCATGGAGGCGCCACACACGGGAATTTCTATGTTCAACGTAATGGTGAATTTTATTAGGGAGTGGCACATAGAGTATGCTTTAATTTTCGAGGGTAGCCAGGATGTTTTCAGTTAGTGAGAAGCCAAAATTAGGTTCAGGCTGTAGCTCTCTATTGACAGACAAGATAGAATAGAATGTGTAACATGGCATGATATCGACAGGTTTTCTTTGTGCGTTTGTAATTTGGTGCAGTGACATGACTGTAAAATTGATTGCCTTGCCTAGGATATGCAATGATCTTGACCGAGTATATATTTTAATTTTTTGCATTAATCGTGACTGTCACATTTCCTGAATATAGACTGTCACATTTCCGGAATATACTTAAATATTTTTAGTTGTATTCATGGAAATCATTTGGTGTACTAGTAACCTCTTCTCCCCTATTTACACTAACTGTTTACTTGGATGTTATGGTACTTCTGAAGTATCTGAAAGCAATTAAACAAGGAAAATTGATATATTTACATCTGAAGTCATATTATGCAGTATCATCATAACACCAGGCCATAGGCTCTACCTATGGAGTCATATTTATTTATTTCCCCAAATTCTGCTGTATCTTAGGAGCACTATCTTATCTGTAAACGTGGTATGTACGTAAAGCAATCAAACATGAAAAATGGAGCATCCACGGGTCTATATTCCATACCATATTTTGCATTATTTTAGGTGACTGCTTTAACTGGTTATGATTGGTTCTGATGTTTTCAGACTGCGCCAAACAGTTCAATGGGGCTAGCGATCGCGCTTCTAGTGAAGAAACAAAGAAGAGCTTCACGGAGCAACTGATAGAAGAACTGAAGCAGGGAGAGGAGGAAGCAACAAAAGCTCAGCAAGAAGCTGATGTGAAATTGGTTGAGGCGAAAAAACTAGCTTCTCAATATCAACAGGAGGCTGACTAATGCAGTTCAGGTATGGATACTTGCGAAGGAAGCTCGAGAAAAGTGAGCAGACTCACTGCTATGGTAAAATGGCCATAGAATAACACATGCGTCACCTGTAAGTCTTGAAGGGATTATCACTTATCAGTACTCGTTATTTATGAATGATGATAATTAAGAAGTAATTTCCCTTACATCTACCAACTTGTTGAGTTTGTTTGATGAGTTGTGACATTGGTTTTTCGCAAACCCTCATGGTACTATTGAAAAGAGAAGAAGATGGTTTGTTAGAGATATTATTGAGATTCTATTTTAGTGAGGCGAGTAATGAAGACTCTGTCAAAGAAAGGGAAAGAGACACCAGAGAATTTCTCCAAACCCTAACAGTGCTTTTATCTTTTGAATCCTGCATGGTAATATGATAGACATCTTAGGTGTTTGTGCTTTCCTTTTTTACATGCATGTGTTTGTGCTTTTGAAATCTCATACTTTGCTAATCTGTCCATGTCAATGGAATCTATATATCCAATATTCATTCCAAAACTTCCATCGGTACCTTTTCTAACAGTTCAAGCTTCCCTTATAAATTTCACTAAATGAATGCATGTGCCAACTTTGGGAACAAAGACAGAGTTAAACTTTTAGGTAGACTCGTCATTCTTCTCCATGATGCCACACTTTGTATATAAGTATGTGATATGTCTTCCCCGAGAATTGTAACGGTTCCACTACATCATTATTGCAGAAAAAACTTCATTATTGCTCTAGCTTGTTGGTTTGGAATTTGCACATAGTGATAGGAATGGTAGGCAACAGGAGCACCTACAACATTATCTTCTGGGGGCATTGTTAGCACAAACTATTGTATCTGTCACAGTGACATCTACACGCAAGCGTGCGACCAGTATCATCATGATAGAAGGAAGAAGTACTATTATGAACTCAAAACAGGTGAGCTGCTCAGTGACCTCCTCGATCTTACGCATGAGGACCTTGTGCAACCACAAAACTAACCAGATGTATGTAATAAACGAAAATGTTGAACGGCTCTGCAATCCTTCTTGTTCATCAAGTTGGACAGCAGAACCGGTGATAAACACCAGCGGATGGTAATGCCAAACCATACAGCGCGCTAAGCAACATATATCTCACAACAAATGCCCTTCCCTGGAAGCACGCTGAGAGATAGAGTAAAAATAAGGGTTTCACTTGAAATGATCTCTGTCTCAGTTTTCTCCATACTTAATTGATTTGTTTATAGTATACGTCCGTAGCTATTTGTGATCGTTGTGTTAAAAATGCCATATAATGACACATTCATCCATGTAACTCTTGAAAGGATTATCAATTTTATTGTTGTTGATTATGGACGATGATAATTAAGAAGGAATTGCCCTTAAGTCTACCAGTTTGTTGACTGGATAGGTGTTTCATGGATGGTGACATTAGTTTCCCCAATTTCTCATGGTACTTGAGAAGAAGATGGTTTGGTAGAGATATTATTGAGATGCTATTTTGTGATGCGACTAATGAAGACACTTCATGATGCTATTAGGTCTAGAGAATTCAAGTTTGTAAACATATGCCCATGGTAAATGAGATAACTGCATTTACCAACTCTCCAAAGATAGGACGGGTTCAACTTTTATGTAGACACTTCATTCTTATCCACAATTCCGCAATCCTTATATAAGTAGTTGATACGTCTTCCCTAGGAATTGTAACTATTACACTCCAGCAATAATCTTCTAGCTTGTCTTGTCGGTTAGGAATTTGTAAAGAGTGTTAGAAATGGTAGGCAACAGAAGCACCGACAGCAGCTCCAAATGTGAAGATGGTTAGCATAAACTGTTGCCCATGTAAGATGGATATCTAATGTGAGCGTGTTGCGAGCATCATCTAGGTAGTGTTCAACATCTACTGCTTTCCTCCTTTCTCTTCTATTTATTCATCTATCGACCGTAGCCCACTAGCTTCTACTAGATCGTGCCATCCCATGACCTATTCGTGTGCTCGATCGATCCTACAAAGGTGAAGAGGAACACACAGACCGCGTCCTCGCTTACTGCAAAGAAACGACTAACAGAAAACAACATCTAAGTCCTACCTGAAAACTACTACCTATTAAACTACAACTAGCATGGTGGCCCTCGCAAATGCGAGGGCACCATCTTTATTTTCATTAGACAGAGAGAATCTTCTTATTCAGTGTGTGCGGAATTATTAAAACACAATATTTACATATTTATAGATATATCTTCATTTAGCGATATTAAATAGAGCAAACTCATGGACTTTTTGACAACCTTAGGGAAATTTTTTACCATCAACATTTTTATGAAAGGTTTTAAGAAAAAAAACCTACTAAATGTGTTAAAAAAAACATCCTCATAAATGAAAAATGTCTAGAGAACTTCATAAAATTTAAAATTTTACAATAATTCTTAATAAAATTCGTATATAGAGAACATCAACCCCTTATTCATATTGTCATAATATGCCAAAATTACATTGACACGATAACTTGCATCTATGTAGACTATAAAGAAACATTTAAGAATTGGACTAATCAATTGATTGTTTAGGTATAATGCTTCGTTTTAGCAAGCATCCAGCCTTGCATATTTCTCCTCCTAATGTCATGTGGGTGCCTTGCCAATCGACGTTATTCCATTCATGTTGAGTGCTTCAAGTTTGTATTTTTCTATCTACATTCAAGTATAACATGCTTACACCAGGCGCAACATGTGAATTGTTTGTAATCCAAGTGTCCTATAACTAATTAGAATCTAGTGTATAATTGTTAATTTTATGTTTTACACTTACGGAATTTACTGTATTAATTGAAATATATCGGAACTTTCATGCTATGCATGTACCATGTATATTAAATTAGTCCCTCTATACCAGAATATAATATATTTTATGCATTTCAAACATATAGATATATTTTAGTGTCTAGATCCACTCATCTTTCTTTGTATGAGTATGTATTGTGTGTGGTGTTTTGTCGCCGAGCTACATGTAGCTCTTTATGCTATTTTTAAATCATCTTTTGTAGTATCAAGAAAAAAATACTGAGAAAATATAGGATGTAGATTATGTTTTCTGTAGGAACGTATATACTCAAATAGAGATATGTGAAATTTTAGGCTATAAAAATGACTAAATCTCAATCTGAAAGCACTGAATAATGCAAATTTAGAATTTCTAGTATTTTGATTGTTTCATATTTTTAGATATACAATTACATTTTTTCGACAAAGGGAGATTTATTACTTAAAGAGTATTAAGCATTACATCCGACCTCTGCATAACAAAGATGCACACAGCCGTAAGATTTAATGTTTAAAATAAATAAAAAGTAGCTAGACATATTACATATCATGATGAAAAAAATGTAAAACGCCTAAGATGTAGGAGGGCCGATCCGCAAATTATGCTGCCATCAATGTTGGGATAAAAAGTCTCTCATCGTATCCTCCAGTTTTAACTCTCTAATATTAGAGTATCTGATACATACTATTGTATATGACATGGACGAAATATATTTAGAGCCTTGCATGCATTTTGCTACCACGCTTCTACTTTCCAGGTTACTAAGCAACATGCTTTTTTTACTTTAAATTGGTTCCACGTAGGTCACATGTAAAATATATACATTTTGGGTTATATGGCTTTTTATTTCGGTTGAGCCATAAATTTGTGCACCTAGTATTAAGAGACTCCGTGCCCACGCGATATAGATTGAAGCAACGGAAATTATACAGATCAGTTTTTTTACGTACCGATCAGTTTTGATTTTTGTCACGTACAAAAAGAATCTGATTACCTAACCACCATGAGTTGATCCGGCCGCCGGCCGATCAGCCAAAATATTCTATTCGTATGAGGGACTCTCCTGTTAGCCTTTTTTTTGTGGAATCCGTTTAACGTGTTGCGTTCAGGTGTTATGTTAACATGTTGTACGGATACGTTTTACTAATACCCTAATTAAATCACAGCCATAAGTTCTAGATTCAACGGTTAATATAATTAAGATGATGTGGCTTAACCTAATGTCTCGAAAAACTAACTCATTTTGCTTTTAGTATATAATAGATAGTGATAGACGGGTTTTTGCAACTTATTCAGTCTCTGGGCAACAGACTTTGAACAACCTATATGTTTAGGAACAATTTATCTCAACGAGTGCCGTTTCTTTCGGGCTTGTTCGTTTAAGTAATACAAATATTTGTTCTTTCTTCATGAATTTTCCCTTGACTTCATATGCAACTACTTTTCAGGTAGCTCTTTTTTTGTTTTTTTAGATTCAGACTCGTGTCTTCCTTTTGTATCGAGCTAAAAACTTTGTTCCACCCTGCTCTTGTTTCGGTCAGTCCCCACTCTCACTCCCTCTTCAACCCCGCACCGCCGGACTGCGTCGCCGACAAGGCGCCCCTCACCCAACGCCCACTGCCACCTACCCTCGCCTCGCCCAGCATCCCGGCCGAACCAGCCATCTCCTCGCGCGTAGGCGATGGTGGGCGATGATGGCGGGCGACTACGACGCCCTCCCGCTGCTCTCCCTCACAGAAGGTACCCACCGTGCTGTCCTGGTAGTGCCCGCAACCTCTGTCCAGATCCCCTTGCTCCACCGTCTTCTCTCTGCAATGAGCCGCAATGCGTTTGTAACTGCTGCCCGTCACGTTCTGCTTTGGGCGAGGCGCCATGATAAGACTCGGGACAGGCCAATTGGATTTAGGCATGATGTGTCTGTAGATTCTTTTTGGCGCTCTAGCCTGTCGACATGAGTGTCCTACCAAACACGCTTCGATTAGCTTGCAAGATTTTCCAAACTTGGATGCATCAGATTTTGTATGATTGGGCTTGTCATGACTGAATGGTAATGCCTTTTAAGTATGCTTGAATTTTGGAGTGTGAGCAGGCAGGGCCGGTCCTGAGATTTCGAGGGCCCGGGGGCGAAACTAAAATATAGGGCCCCTTAATATAAATAAGTAAACTTAATTTATCTAAAAAAGAACAAACGAGGGAACCCATACACGGATATATCGACAATCTTTGGAAAAAACCACGGACACACAAAGCATAATTTCACTATGATGAATGAGCATTACAATTTCAGCTTACACTAAATTTGTTTCCGCATATGGGATGCAAAGTTAGTGATGTTCGAATCAATATCAATCTCGCCTAATGTCATGTCGCAATTTTTTTATGCTAACTAGTTTTGCATATCTAGGTTTAAATAAAATTTAGAAGACATGCCAGGGTAGATTGTAAATCTCTCTACTTAGAACCCTTGTATGACTAAATGATTGAGATACTTAAACTTGTTATAGAGACTAAGAGGCAAGACATATTTCAGAAAGTAAAAAAAAGGGAGATTTCACCTACAATAGAAATTTGAAACGATACATCTTCTGACCGGATTGGCCGGTTGGACCTGACGGCGGCGTCTTGGGCGATAGTTTGATTAGGGACGAATCAAGTAATTAAGTTGTCAAGCTGTTGCGGCGGGGGAGATGAGCGATGCGATTTTGATGGTTAGTAATAGATGCCTAGGGGCTCGATGAATCGCGGAAACAGAATGCCCCATGCAATAGCCATATGGAAACATCAGAACTGAAATCAGAAAACTCTCAGTGAAAAAAGGAACCAGAAAACTTCTCGCTATGTACGTCTCCAAATTGCATCTCGTGCAGCTCTCCCAGAGAACAGAAAGGCCCAATTGTGACGGCATTATAGCAAGACCTTCTTTGGTTATCTGCCATTATTATTTTTTTCTCACCGTACACGCACCCTAGTATACACATATCATGGAAGGGCCCCTAAAATGTTTGGGCCCGGGGCGGCCGCCCCTCTCGCCCCCCCTAGGACCGGCCCTGTGAGCAGGATGTTTTCATTTAGTCACAAGCCAAAATTAGGTTCAAGCTTTCGTTTCAAAAAAAAAAAGTTCAGGCTGTAGCTCTCTATTGACAGACAAGATAGAAGAATCTGTGGCATGCCATGATACCGAAAGGTATTATTTGTGCGTTTGTAATTTGGTGCAGTGACATGAGGACTGTCAAATTGACTACCTTGCCTAGGATATGAAATGTTCACGACCGAGTATATATTAATTTTTTACATTAATCGTGACCGTCACATTTCCTGAATATACTTGGAAGATTTTTAGTTGTTATTCATGGAAATCATTTGGTGTACTAGTAACCTCTTTTCCCCCCTATTTACAGTATGTTTGGACTTCGATTATGTGTTACTTCTGAAGTATCTGAAAACAATTAAACATGGAAAATTGACATGTTTACCTCTGAAGTCGTACTATGCAGTATCATTATTATGCCAGCCCTTAGGCTCTACCTCTGGAGTCATGTTTAATTTCTTTGCCCAAACTCCGCAGTATCTTAGAAGCAATGTTTTATCGGTAAACACGATCTGTACATAAGCAATCAAACATGAAAAATGGAGCATCCACTGGTCTATATTCCATACCATATTTTGTAATTTTGTGGTGACTGCTTTAACTAGTTGTGATTGGTTCTGATGTTTTCAAACCTAACCAGATGTATGTAATAAACAAAAATGTTGAACGGCTTTGCAATCCTTTTCGTTCATCAAGTTGGACAGCAGAACCGATGATGAACACGAGCGGATAGTAATGTCAAACCATACAGCGTGCTAAGCAACATATATCTCACAACAAATGCCCTTCCCTGGAAGCACTCTGAGAGATAGAGTAAATAAGGGTTTCACTTGAAATGATCTCGGTCTCAGTTTCCTCCATACTTAATATCTGTTTATAGTATACATCCGTAGCTATTTGTGATCGTTGTGTTAAAAAGGCCAGATAATGACACATTCATCCCTGTAAGTCTTGAAAGGATTAACAATTTTATTGTTGATTATGGATGATGATAATTAAGAAGGAATTGCCCTTAAGTCTACCAGTTTGTTGACTGGATAGGTGTTTCATGGATCGTGACATTAGTTTCCCCAATTCCTCATGGTACTTGAGAAGAAGATGGTTTGGTAGAGATATTATTGTGATGCTATTTTGTGATGCGACTAATGAAGACACCTTATGATGCTATTTACGTCTAGAGAATTCAAGTTTGTAAACATATGCCCACGGTAAATGAAATAACTACTTTTACCAACTCTCTGAACATAGGACGGGTTCGACTTTTCTGTAGACTCTTCATTCTTATCCATAATGCCACAATTCTTATATAAGTAGGTGCTACGTGTTCCACAGGAATCGTAACTATTAGTAGTACACTCC
This sequence comes from Poa annua, assembly GCA_026929855.1. NCBI lineage: Eukaryota > Viridiplantae > Streptophyta > Magnoliopsida > Poales > Poaceae > Poa > Poa annua. The sequence continues at coordinate 18,406,900 of CM049427.1, forward strand.
AGCAATAATCTTGAGTGTTAGAAATGGTAGGCAACAGGAGCACCGGCAGCAGTTTCAAATTGGAAGATGGTTTGCATAAACGGTTGCCCATGTAAGAAGGATATCTACATGTGAGCATGCTACGAGCATCATCTAGGTAGTTTTCAACATCTACTGCTTTTCTCTTCTATTTATTCATCTCTCCATCGGAGCCCACTAGCATCTACCGGATTGTGCCACCCCACGACCTATTTGATTCTTCGATCGATCCTACAAAGGTGGAGAGAACGCACAGACCACGTCCTCGCTTGGTAGAAAGAAACGACTAACGGAAAGAGTCCTAACGGAAAATTACCTAATAAACTCCAGTAGTGACGGACAGGTTTTTGAGACTTATTCGGTCATCGAGCAGCAGAGTTTGAACAACACATGTGTTTAGGAACAATTTATCTCAACGCGTGCCGTTTCTTTCAGGCTTGTTCGTTTAAATAATAGAAATTTTTTACCCTTCTTCATGAATTTTCCCTTGACTTCCTTTTGTATCGAGCTAAAAACGTTGTTCAATACTTATGACCTCGTGCTGCCCAACGAACCCACCCTGCTTCTCAGTATCAAAAGGGGGCTGACAAATGCAGTTCAGGTATGACACGTGAAGAAGCTCGGTCAAAAGAAATTGACTGATCTGTGGGAGGAAAGGGCTCGGGAACTAGCATGGAAACTCGGGAATGTCAAACCACATCCGAACCGGTGATGAACACCATAGAGCATGCAAAGCAAGAGATATCTTGTAACGAATGCCCTTCCTCGAAGCACGCTCAGGGATAAATAAAAAAAGGGATTCACTTCAAGTGACCTCTATCTCAATTTGCAGCACCACTAACTTCCTTGTACATAGTTAATTTATATCCTTTTGTAGTATATTTTTTTACCTGTTTGTGATGGCTATGATAAAATGGCCAATTGGCCTTAGAATGACATATTCATCACCTATAAGTGTTGGAAGGGATTATCAGTACTCGTTGTGGTTTATGACATGGTAACTAAGAGTAATTGTCCTTACATCTACGGACTTGTTGAGTTTTTGATGAGTTGTGACATTGGTTTTTCGCAATTACTCATGGTACTATTGAAAAGAAAAGAAGATGGTTTGTTAGAGATATTACTGAGATCCTATTTTAGTGAGGCGAGTAATGAAGACTCTATCAAAGATGGGGAGAGAGACGCCAGAGAAATTCTCCAAACCCTGACAGTGCTTTTATCTTTTGAATCCTGCATGGTAATGTGATAGACATCTCAGGTGTTTGTGCTCTTTTTTTACATGCATGGGTTTGTGCTTTTGAAATCTCATGCGTTGCTAATCTGTCCATGTAAATGGAATCTATAAATCCAATCTTCAATCCAAAACTTCCATCGGTACCTTTCCTGACAATTCAAGCTTCCGTATAAATATGACTAAATGAATGCATGTGCAAACAATGGGAACACAGAAAGAGTTAAACTTTTAGGTAGACTCGTCATTCTTCTCCACGATGCCACACTTTTTATATAAGTATGTGATATGTCTTCCCCGGGAAATTGTAACTGTTACACTACATCATTATTGCTCTAGCTTGTTAGCTCGAAATTTTTACATAGGGATAGGAATGGTAGGCAACAGGAGCACCGACAATGGTATCTTCTAGGGATCCTGTTTGCACAAACTATTTTATCTGTGATAGTGATATCTACATTCAAGCACGCTACCAGTATCAGCTCAGTGATCTCATCGAACTGAGAGTAGTTCTTGCGCGTTTGGCCCTTGTGCAGGCACAAAACTAACTGGTTGAAAATGATGAACGGCTATGCAACCTTTCCTAGTTCATCAAGTTCGAAACAAAGAACCGGTGATGAACACTGGCGGATGGTAATATCAAACCATACAATATGCAAAGGAACATAGATCTCATAACAAATGCCCTACCCTAGAAGCACGAGCTGAGAGATATAATAAAATAAGGGTTTTCACTTCAAGTGATCTTTGTCTCAATTTTTGCCACCACCAGCTTCATTGTCCATAGTTAATTTAGCTGTTTGTAGTATACGTCCGTAAGTATTTGTGATCATTATGTTAAAAAGGGCATACAGTGAAACATTCATCACCTATAGGTCCTGAAAGGATTATCAGTTTTTGTTGTTGATAGTTTGCCTAAGTTTGTGCTAGCATTTTTCTAATACTTGGGCCGAAGTCTTGGACGCGCGGTTGGGAATCGGCGCCCCTGAAGACGTAAAATAGTTTCGACGCCCCCAAGCCGACCCATAGTTGCGCCGGATTTACTTCTGGGGGGGGGGGGGGGGGGGGGGGCAAACGGCTGGAGATGCTCTAAGCTCCTTGCTAGGAAAGGTCAACATGAACATCAACCAATTTGCTTGTTTTTCTCATTTTGCAACTTCGCTGGACAAATGTCAATAGATAAGAGACACAAACCAGAGATATCGAACTCTGGGCATTTTTATCCGATTCGGTGAACTGAATGATCATAAGAAAATAAGAAGCAAACATCTTCAAGGAAAAAATATAGATCAAAATGGCGGCTTAAGTCTATTGTTCGAAATGGGGTCATACACCCTCTCTCCATCAAGTGATACACATAAATTTGATTGAAATCTAGGTAAATTTCCCCAATTTGGTCAACTGGTTGTGAAAATAAGATGCAAAACATCAAGATTTTTGTTTGAAAATGGCAGCAATTTTTCAGGAATGTCCCGGCGTATGTTCACCAGTATCACGGTGAGCGCTAGGATGAAAGCATGGTCCACGCCGACCTTGACGCTAACATCATAAGAAAACCCATCCGAAAAATACCGTCCTATATGCTGGCAGAAAAGAGTTGTCGGTGCTCCCGTTGCCTACCATTTCTAACACTATTTAAAACTCGTTGTGGGGGTTTCCCCCACCGTTTTCCTTTAAACAACCATTTCTAACGCTATATATAATTTGAGCTCTTTTACGGTGATTGGGACGGTACCCCATGGTACCGACGGTACCGTTGTCTACCATTTTTCTCAACCCTTGATTTTGACATGATTTCTTTTAGCCGTTGATTAAATCTTGATCAAATCCACCGGTTTTTAGACCCAGTTATGTGTTGACCTTCGTTATGATCCATCAGCCGCCGCCGACGCCGACGCCAGGCTGCGACTAGGGCTAGGGCTGTCGCCGCCGAAGCGAGATCGCGACTAGGGTTAGGGCTGGGGCTGTGACTACGGCCGCGGCGGCTGGTGGCTCGAGGGCGGCATGGTCGGCGGAGGGAACAACGTTGTTGTCAGGACTACTTAAAGCACCTACGGATTCACCTTTTTGGAAGGGACTAATGGAGGTTAAACAAGAATTCTTTTCACGGGGAACTTTTGTAGTTCGGAATGGGCAAAAAACGAATTTTTGGAAGGATACTTGGATAGGGAATGCGCCACTATCAATACAATATCCCTCTTTATTTAGCATTGCGGAAAATAAAAATGCCACAGTTGCGGATGTGCTTAATTCAGTACCTATAAACCTTTTGTTTCGGAGAAATGTTCTAGGTACTAGGAGAACGGCATGGCTAAGCCTTGTTCAACAACTAATGCGAGTTCATCTCACAAACGATGAGGATACTTTTAATTGGAAATTAACGGCCAATGGAGTTTTCTCTGTAAAAACTATGTATGCTGATATGTTAAACGGTCAAACAAGGTTTCTTCGAAAATATCTGTGGAAACTGAAAATTCCACTTAAGATTAAAAAATTTCTTTGGTTTATGCAAAGAAAAGATTTATTAACAAAGGATAATCTAAAAAAAAGAAATTGGAATGGTTGTACAAAATGCGTGTTTTGTCACTCGGATGAAACAGTAAATCATCTCTTCATATCATGTCCCTTTGCACAAAGTATTTGGCGCTTGTTTTATTTCACCTTTAATTTGTATCCTCCAACTAGTATTTCTAATTTGTTTGGGACTTGGTTGAACGGAATTGATAAGGCAACAAAAGGGAGAATTCGAGTTGGTGTTGCAGCCTTTTTATGGGCGATATGGAACTGTCGTAACGATGTTATCTTTAACAAAATCAATGCTATTCATTTTTTACAGGTGGTCAACAAGGCGGTATATTGGATCAACACGTGGTCCGTGCTACTTCCTGTCGACCAACGTGGACTTATGGATTCCGGATGTACCCGCATGCTGGCGGTCGTACGGGCTATCTTGTGCCGGGCTGGCTGGCTTCGATGTTTAGGCTTCGTGCTTTCCAGTGGCTGGTTTTTTTAGCAACGTTGAGTGGTGCTTGAGCTGTAAACTTTGAATTTATGTTGAAGGATGATAAGTAATAATAAGCGGTGGCTGTGTGCATCATTTTGATGCAGAGGCCGGGAAGCCGCACCCTTTTTTCTAAAAAAAAACTTAAAGCTTATTCTTGAACAAATCGGCGAGAGTGTGGAGTCTGAATCGGAGTACAAAGCAAGTCGTGAAGCCTGTGAAGGACTGAAAACCAATAAACCATACATAACCTGCTGGCCGTCGGCCTTGATCGATAACTCAGTGACTGCTTGTAGTTTTCTGAAAACGTTGTTACAAAGTTCTGCTAGTGGCACATGCATGCACATCGCTAACTGCCTAGCTAGCTGGAGAAACCGTTCGTGGTCCATCTGTGGTATACTGACATTTGTTAGTCAAGCGATGTAACAATGGAGTATTTGCATTTAGTTTTGGATTCAGAGTTGGATATTATATTTTTATCTGTCGTGTTTGCCATCATATGCCAGTTTGAGTTAGCCTTGTATCTGCCAGTCTGAAAATTCAAGGATACAACTCTCAGTTCAGTACAGACTACAGAGTAGACAACCATTGTTCAGTACTAAGTGGAAACGACCAAGAATGCAAAGGCTTTACTGAAGTTGTTAAAGTCAGCAATCCAAAGCATTTGTGTTATATACAGAAGCTGTTCGTTTAATAAGGCGTGTAGCTCAGGGTAGGAACGCACACTATTCAAATCAAGATCAGTTCTCAAGCTTGAACTGGATAAAAAACTAAAAGCCAGAGATGATGTCAAGTCCTAGCAAATAATAATTCTTCTAGACTTGAAATGATGTCAAGTCCTAGCAAATAATAATGATCACATATAATTCTTGTTCATCGATCACTACAAGTTCTTAAGTGAAGTTCAGACCTAAAGGGTACTGAAGAACCGTTAAACACCATCGGTTTCTTAAGTTCTTTATGCGTGCGGAATGATCACATGTTCTCGTCGCCGTTGCCAAAAGTCTCTGTCTGCTTGGGATTGTTAAGTGTAGGTTGCTTCGTGCTTGTCAATGACCCATACTGATATGAGTCCCTGTCGTCGTTCGAGTCCCTGTCGTGCTTATAACCACACTCCAATAACATTGGCTCATATTGATCCCTGTAGCTATTTCAGTTCTATCTCAAGTGCCAGCTTCTCAAGCTTTCCAGACTCATCCTCATCCAAAGCACATGTACCACAGTTCCAGAGCATCAGTACATTTACATCTACCATAGTTCCAGCATCTGCAAGTAAATATATTCCAGTTACAAAAGCATTCAAACGAAAACCAGACAAGGTCTCTTAGAGCTTGAACATATGAAGCACATGATATTAGCAAAAAGGAGCATCCAGCAGGAAATGCATATGTCTATCCTTGCTAGAAATGCAACTATGCCAAAGAACAAGCTATCATAAGTTGTAGAATGAGCAAATTTATTCGGGAAAGAAGCTGCAGATGTCTGCTACACTCGTTGGAAATTGATCAGTACTAGTACTAGAACTCAAACATTTCCACAGAACAACAGAACTGGAAATACAGGTTGTATGCCAAGTATCTAAATATGGTGGTTAGCAAGTGGCTAGATTACATTTACACACTTATCTCATAATCTAAAGAGATCATAATCTCACAGAAACTAAAGAGGTCATAATCTACAAGCCTTGATTCAGAAACTAAAGAGGTCATAATCTACAAGCCTTGATTCAGAAACTAAAGAGGTCATAATCTCACAGAATAACGGTGACATCACAACGTTGATGCTCTAGCAGTCTGGTGAGTGAAATGCTTTTCTCTAAACTCAGAAAGTCAAACTGAATCAGATGACAAGCTTTCGTCCAAATCGATCGGGTGCTCTCCATCGCTACTTTGGTAGAGATGGAGGAGCCGGCAACAGAACCCGCGCCCACGGCCGGCCACCGCACGCGACCGCGAACGGCCACCACCCGCGTCCACCATCGGCCACGGCACCCGTGCCCACGGCCGGCCACGGCTCATGCTGCTGAAGGGGGAGGTGTAGGCGTAGACAAGGAGGTGTAGGAGGCTTCATGTGCTGCTGGTTGGGAGGTGGAGGAGGGATTGGTACGGTGGACGCCGACAGCCGGTGTGAGGAGAAACTGATGTGAGCGGCAGAATAGATTGGTAATTGACAAATTTAGCCTTAAAAAATTATAAATAATTATAGATACATAATTATGATAATGGTCCCATACTGTTTCGGCATCAGCCCCACTTAATTTTGGTACCGCGGTACCGTTCGGTACCGTCAATCTGGTACCGTCTTTTTTACACCGTTAGATCAAGGTAGATTAACGGTTATTAAAAATGCCAATCATTCTAAAACTTGTAATATAATTTACCAGTAAATATTGTTACTGTACAGTTAGAGATCCTGAGGAAGACTAGCACCAAACGGATTCTTATATAAGTGTGTCATCTTGAAGAGAATAGGTTGAATATTTGCATATTCCGGGCCTGGCATGTGCATTTGTTTCATTTATTGCATACATATTTTATTGAAAACTTAAATTCCCAGAAAAGTTATGTAGGAAAGTTTTAGAAAAAAATATGGTATATGGATTTCAGCAAAATGAGAGTTCCTAGTACCTTCTTTCGGATATCTAATATATGCAGATTGTATTTAATTTTATTTGGTTACCTACTGACTGAAGTGGTGAGGACACCACATACATATGAGACATCATCTATCTATTATATACTAAAAGCAAAATGAGTTAGTTTTTCGAGGCACCACGTTAATCCACATCATCTTAATTATTTTAACTGTTAGATCTAAAGTTTACGGTTAGGATTTAACATAAAAGAATAGAAACGTAACTATGTTTTTTTGTTTGACACGAGTCATATTGGAGAAGGTCTTTCGTACACATAATATGTCTTGATTTGACGTATCCTAACAGGACTCTAACAGCCGGCACGTACATATGCACGCCGCAACAGCTGATCAAACTTTGGATGTCCGGCCGGCCGGCTATGGCTCGGTCCCACATAGTAAGATTATTATAGTTATTATGTTTCAGATTAATTCAAGTTTTATGTTACTCTAAAAGTGACAGTTTTTTTACTAATCCATCCCTTCGTAATTTCTATAATACATAACGCAGTATACGTAATGATGGCTTGATCCATTTATTTATGTGCCTCTAGGTATTAACGGGAACACAAAGAAACCACGAGTGTAACCACTTCTCACGAGGATGGATCTCCAAAATTGATGAAGAGACAATATTAGTCGACACATTATCAACGAGAATCTCTCTCAAGATTATTATAAAATGTTTTGGTATAATGATTAACACAGGTTAACTAACAATTATTATAGATCTTTCTAATGTTTATCAAGTAAACATGTATTATGACTTAATCTCTTCACAACCAAAAGTTTTATTACTTTACTTCAACCTCGGTATCCGTTGGTATTTATTCTTAAATTTAATATGAGACATCACTTAATATAGCAAAGTTGTAAAAATATATATGAATAATGAAGTTGCCAAAACAATGTGCTCAATAACAACATAGTGATGTTTCATGTCACGAGGCTTTGGTCTCTAGCATGCTGACATGGGAACACCATCTTGGACATATTTGCCCTCTCGCAGTGTAGGATGATTGGTAATTAAGGTTATGGACCTAAACTGATTATGTATTTAATCCAACGGAATTGCAAAAAAGAAGAAAAACAACTTCGAGATCTCCGCAACTACTACGCTACTATAAATTAATTGCTATCTTCGAGTTGTGAAGTATAATTGTTTCAATACATATGATGGAAGATAGTCATTAGTACATAGTTTCTGTGCGTGAACTAAAGTTCATGTAGCACAATGGTGAGTGGAATATTTTCTTAGATTTGTCTTTCTTCACTTATCATTTTGAGTCTTCTTAGAAATAATTGATTTAATATAAATTAGCACATGAGTTGTAGATGTTGTTCACAATAATAATTTCGTTGGTTGGAATACAATAATGCAAATAGTTTTTTAGTGGAAAAGTAATGCTTCACTTTATAGTGTATTTAGAGTGAGCTTGTCCATATCATTGCCATTGTGTTATCTGATGAAACAGTGTCAAAAATATTTGTCACTCATAATTAGCTTCTTCAGATTATTATCATTGTATTATCCGGCCAACTATGTCATCGAAGTTCCAATCCATTACTATCAATGATTTTTCTTTCTTCTTCTTTTTGCGGGTAAATATAGATCTAACCTACCTACAGTTTCATTGTAAAATATAACATGTGATAGAAAATGTGCTGGTAAGTTGACAAAAACAAATATGTAGCTATTGATATAGCACCTATTTTAAGTAATGAAGGAAAAATATATCTAATTAAGGAGTAATTCAGGATGACCATTCGCATTGTCAGATAAGTACCTAAAGGAACATTGGTTGTGAGAACCAATGACATCAGGGTATGTTCGTCATTTATTTCATAAAGTAAAGTGTCTTTTGGTAAAATATGGATCAAATTGTGTATGCATTCAAGAATTTAATCTCACCGGTACTTATTTTTTACAATGAGAACAAAAACCCACATAGTGAAGTGCTCTCTATTCAAACGCACAAAATGACGTAGACGCGTAGTGTTGTCAACTTACGCTGCCAAACAAGGATAACTGATCTTGCAAGCATGTGTTAGTTTTTTGGTGTCCATTCAACTCCATGTTTGGCGCTATAATCGGGTTACCTTTTACAAAATCCTATTTATTTTTTATTATTTACCATATAATCATGTATTTGGTCGTGTCTAAAACATTGTGTATTTCACAATTAAGAGGTGTGTACATATGAGGAAAAACTATCCACGTTAGAAGAAAGAAGAATATACAAAAATTAACTATTTTGACAAACTAAATATGATGCCTTCACATTTTTAGGGGCCAAATGTCTAGAAGAAACATAGTAAAATCAAATGCACAAGATTACAGAAACAAAGTTTCATTCCAATTAACACGACATAGATAAAACAGGTACTGGAGGCATTTTTTCCACATTTGATATCTATGGTGACTACATCATTATAATATTTTTATTAATCCAGTATAAGTATATTTGTGGATTTAGACATTTGTAAACATAATTTCAGAGGTTGCCCTCGCATGTGCGAGGGCCACCGTGCTAGTGTTTACAAAAGAAAGATGAGGAAAACCCTCATGTTGTCATTCTATCGGCATCATACTCAATCCAGATGGGACTAACTTTAGCAAAGTACTATGCATTTGTTTGATCTGTGCCAGATAACAGAAACAACAAGCGAACTGAAATAACTTCCATTCCACAAAAACATAATCGAAACCTGCAAAGACAACACAATTAATTCTCGTGTTCACTACAAAAGGAATTGAGCAAACAAAAGCAACAGTATTAGTTATAATTCCTAGATGCATCCAACATGGTTGTATGTACTTTCAACAATACACAGTTCAGAGATGCATACGACCCAGATAATATAAAACCTTCGACAGTACATGAGTACTACATAGCCACATAGCTATTGTTTGTTCATTTGAGCACAGACAGCTGCGTACAGTTCTGGATGTGATTTAGAATATTTGTTCATGTATATGTATATGCAGAAAAATGAGTACTGCATAGGTATTGTTAACCGCATCTACAGTTCCAATTTTTTTTGCATTAATCACGATCGTCACATTTCCTGGATATACTTGAAGATATTTAGTTGTTATTCATGGAAATCATTTGTTGTACAGTAACCTCTGTTTTTTCCCCTATTTACACTAAGTTTGGACCTGGATGTTGTGGTACGTCTGTAGTATCTGAAAACAATTAAACATGAAAAATTGATATGTTTACCTCTGAAGTCATACTATGAAGTATCATTATTATGCCAGCCCTTAGGATCTACCTCTTGAGTCATATTTAATTTTTGTGCCCAAATTCCACAGTATCTTAGAAGCACCGTCTTATCTGTAAAGGTGGTATGTACATAAGCAATCAAACATGAAAAATGGAGCATCCACGTGTCTCTATTACATACCATATTTTGCAAATTGGAGGTGACTACATTAACTGGTTATATTTGGAAAATTCAAAAAAAAAACTGGTTATATTTGGTCATGATGTTTTCATACTGCACCAAACAGTTCAAAGGGGCTAGCGGTCACACTTCTAGTTAAGAAACAGAGAAGAGCTTCACGGAGCACTTGATAGAAGAACTGAAGCGGCGAGAGGAGGAAGGAGCGGAAGCTCAACAAGAAGCTGATGTGAAATTGCTTGAGGCGAAAAAACTAGCTTCTCAGTATCAAAAGGAGGCTGATAAATGCTGTTCAGGTATGGATACGTGTGAAGAATCTGCTCGGACAAAAGAAATTGACTGCCCTGTGGGAGGAAAGGGCTCGGGAACTAGGATGGAAATCCGGGAATGTCAAACCACACCAGAACCAGTGATGAATGGTAATTCCAAACCATACAACATGCCAAGCAAAAAAAGATCTTGTAACAAATGCCCTTCCTCAAAGCACGCTCAGGGATAAAGGAAAGAATAGGGTCTCACTTCAAGTGACCTCTATATCAATTTGCACCACCACGAACTTCCTGGTACATAGTTAATTTATATCTTTTTGTATTATATTTTCGTAGATGTTTGTGATGGCTACGATTAAATGGCCAATTGGCCATAGAATGACATATTTATCACCTGTAAGTCTTGGAAGGGATTATCAGTACTCGTTGTTGTTTATGAAATTGTAATTAAGAAGTATCCAATCTTCAATCCAAAACTTCTGGTGGTACCTTTCCTGACAGTTCAAGCTTCTCGTATAAATATGACTAAATGAATGCATGTGCATACAATGGGAACAAAGAAAGAGTTAAACTTTTAGGTAGACTCATCATTCTTCTCCACGATGCCACACTTTTTATATAAGTATGTGATATGTCTTCCCCGGGAAATTCTAACTGTTACACTACATCATTATTGCTCTAGCTTGTTGGTTGGAATTTGCACAGAATGATAGGAATGGTAGGCAACAGGAGCACCGGCAACAGTATCTTCAGGTTGCTTTGTTTGCACAAACTGTTGTATCTGTGATAGTGATATCTACATGCAAGCACGCTATCATTATCATCATGATAGAAGGAAGAAGTATTGTTGTGAATTCAAAACAGGTGAGCAGCTGAGTGACCTCATGGATCTTCGAGTAGATCTTACGCGTCAGGACCGTGTGCAGCCAGAAAACTAACCGGTTGTATGTAATAAACAAAAATGTCGAACGGCTCTGCAATCCTTCCTTGTTCATCAAGTTGGACAGCAGAACCGGTGATGAACACCATCGGATGGTAATGTCAAACCATACAGCATGCCAAGCAACATAGATCTCATAACAAATGCCCTTCTTTGGAAGCACGCTGAGAGATAGAGTAAAAATAAGGGTTTCACTTCAAGTGATCTCTGTCTCAGTTTTCGCCACCACCAGCTTCCTTGTCCATCGTTAATTTATCCGTTATAGTGTACGTCCGTAGCTATTTGTGATCATTATGTTAAAAGGCCATATAATGACACATTCATCCTTGTAAGTCGTGAAAGGATTATCAATTTTATTGTTGTTGATTATGGATGATGATATTTAGAAGGGATTATGGATGATGATAATTAAGAAGGAATTTCCCTTACGTCTACCAATTTGTTGACATGATAGCTGTTTCATGAATCGTGACATTAGTTTTCCCCCAATTTCTCACGGTACTATTGAGAATAGAAGATGGTTGGGTAGAGATATTATTGAGACTCTATTTAGTGATGCAACTCATGAAGACACTATATGTTGCTATTTAGGTCTGGGGAATTCAAGTTCGGAAACATATGCCCACGGTAATTGAAATAACTGCATTTGCCAACTCTCGGAACATAGGAAGAGTTCAACTTTTATGTAGACTTGTCATTCTTCTCCATGATGCCACGCTTCTTATATAATGAGGTGATCCGTCTTCCCCAAGAAGTGTAACTGTTACACTCCAGCAGTATTGTTCTAGCTTGTTGTTTGGGAATTTGCAAAGAGTGTTAGGAATGGTATGCAGCAGGAGAACCAACAACAGTCTCTACTGAACACACGGTTTGCATAAACGGTTGTCCATGTGAGAATGATATGGAAAATTCGTAACTCTATTTGTTTTCAGGCCTCCACTTGGGTAAGCATGAAGGTCATCCGGACAGAAATGATCTCATTGCTATCTTGTTGGCGACCTCTCTGCAAATCACCGACGCTCCTGAGTCAGGGGATCAGAGTCCTGGAGCGCACCCGTGTCGAATTGCTGAGGATTGCCTGGACCCCAACCTCCTCTCTCCGTCCCTGACTGATGAAGAGCATTGTCACAACCTCACCACCTTCACCACAACTGGGCGCTCTCGCCTTGAAGTTTCTCTCGCTCTCTGTAATATTGATTGTTGGTGGCTGCAGTCCTTCTGTCGTTGCAGGGTGAGATCTAATAAGGATGCTTTGGTTCTTACCTGGCAAAAAACCCAGCTCCCCTGTGATTGTTTGGGGACTCGGATGCTGTAAACGTACTTGCGATGTGCACGGTTTCATTCTCTGGTAATGGAACAGGGAGGAACCCCTATTTTTCTATACGAAAAAGAATGATATCTACGTACAAGCACGCTCAGTATCATCTAGAGAGAAAGAAGGAATACTATTTCGAAATCCAAACAGATGAGCTGCTCATTCAAATCTTCGAACCGCGGATAGATATTTGCACATCTAGACCTTATGCAGGCAGAAAACTAACCGGCTGTATGGAATAAGCAAATATTGTGAACGGCTCTGGACTGGAGTCATTCCAAGTTCATCAAGTTGAATAAGGTTAGCCTCCGATCTGCGCCACTTAGGTAATATATGGTCAGCAAGGTTGGTAGATTAGTGATTATTTAAGCATACACATGCCACAGGGAACGTCCAGGCTATATTCGTGAAGATGTCTCGATGTACATATTACAGTTCATGTCCTCGTTTCCAAATGCGGGAATAAAACCTTCTATAAAAAGCAATCGCAAACAAAGCTGATGGCCCTGCTTGGGCTCGGCTACGCCGGCTACATCGTTGGCCCCGCCGCGCTCATGCTGCTCTCCCTGCACAAAGGTACCTGTCCTGTCGGAGTGTCGGTGACCCCAACCTACTACTACCTCTGTTCGGATTTAGGTGTCGCAGCTATAAGCTCACGATGGCTTGCTTTTGTACTATCCCCACGTCATGTAAAACAGAACGGAGGGAGTACCTAGATCCCCTTGCTCCACCGTCTTTTCTATGCTCTCGCCGCCCTACACTTCTCTCTGCAGTGAGCCCCATTGCGTTTGTAGCGGCTGGCTGTCGTGTTCTGTTGTCTCCTAGAAAGTATGCATAGATTAGCTTGCGAGATTTGTTCAACACAAACGCATCGGGTTTTCTATGGCTTGGCTTGTCTTGACTGAATGTCTGAATGATCATAACTGTTAACTATAAATGAAAGTTGGAGGAGACCCGAGATGGTAACAGAACAAGATAGAAAATAATACTATGGCATGATACCGAAAGGTTGTCTTGGTGCGTCTATAATTTGGCGCAGTGATATGACTGTCAGATTGACGCAAAGATCAGGTGACATGCGAATGGCATGTCACCATGTACCATGTGTGAAATAGCTTGCGGAAACGATGCCTCTCCCTGGCTCGTACTTCGTGTTAATATAGGCGCATAACATACAGAGTCCAGAGAGAATTACATGGGATATAGAAGAGATATGATCGGTATCTGAACCGTATCAGAGTCCTATACAAACTCAGAGATATAACCGAAAACTACTGCTAAATATTTCTAACACTCTCCCTTAATCTAAACCTTTTGAAAGGTTGAGATTACGTTTGAACTCATTCAGAAGCTTGACAGGAAGCGCCTTGGTGAAACCATCTGCAACTTGATCTTTACTGGAAATGAACTTGATGGCTAATCTTTTGCTTGCAACTCTTTCACGTACAAAGTGAAAATCAATCTCAATATGCTTTGTACGCGCATGAAACACTGGGTTAGCAGATAAATAGGTGGCACCTAAATTATCACACCACAGACATGGTTTCTCCTTTAGAGTTATCCCAAGTTCACCAAGAAGAGCTTCAACCCATATTAATTCGTCTGTTGCATTTGCCAAGGATTTATATTCAGCTTCAGTACTAGAACGAGATACTGTAGCTTGCTTCTTGGCACTCCATGAGACCAGATTGGGTCCAATAAATATAGAAAAACCTCCTGTAGACCTCCTATCATCAAGGCAACCTGCCCAATCTGCATCTGAAAAGGCACTCAGGAGAGTAGAGGATGATTTCTGAAATGTGAGTCCAACATTGATTGTACTGTTTACATATCTCAATATTCTTTTTGCAGCTGTCCAATGCAATGTGGTAGGAGCATGAAGATATTGACAAACTTTATTGACAGAAAAGGCTAAGTCTGGCCATGTCAACGTTAAGTATTGAAGAGCTCCAACGATGCTTCTATATTTTATGACATCATCCGGACCAAGGAGAGTACCTTTAGCAATGGACAATGGTTCTGTAGGAGAGCAGATCGGATGCATACTTCTCTTGAGTCAATAACAAACCATAATTCAATTTCCGAACCTCAATACCAAGGAAGAAATACAAATCTCCAAGATCTTTAATAGGAAAGTGCACATTTAAATCTTTTAGCAAGGCAGAAATAACATCATCTGAAGAGCTCGTCACTATGATGTCAACAACATATATCAAAATAAACACTGTGATACCTGACTTAGTATACAGGAACAATGAAGTGTCGGCCTTTGAGGAAACAAAACCGAGATCATGCAACTTAGAGCTTAATCGAGAGTACCATGCCCGAGGTGCTTGTTTTAATCCATACAATGCTTTATCCAATTTGCATATGTAGTGTGGACTATTGGGATCTTCAAATCCTGGAGGTTGTTTCATATAAACTTCCTCTTCCAGAACACCATGGAGAAACGCATTCTTGACATCTAGCTGCCGAATACTCCAACCTCGAGACACAGAGATAGATAAAACAATTCTGATTGTAGCTGCCTTTGAATGAGATATGCCCTAGAGGCAATTAATAAAGTGTATTCTTTATCATATCTCGTTTGTTCATAATAGGTTTTTGTGTCATGCTAGAACCGTATTAAGCGGAAACATTAATGCGGGTGTGATACGTAAACAACCAGGTCCCTAGTAGCCTCTACTAAGACTAGTTTCGTTGCGCGATTGATGATCGAGGTTTCCCGGTCATGGGGCATGGCGCCGGTCGGCAATGAGAGTCATATCGATGGAGAGCGATGTGATGGACATACCCAGTTTTGGAGAACATAGTCGTTACACCTTTGACCGTGAGATCAACTCTTATTGATATTCCCCGAAGATACTTTGATTGCACCAAACGTCGTATCTTATTTAGTATGACAATAACGGTGATACTTTTGGGTATTGGAAGGGAGTATTAAGACGAGGGGTCAAGAGCGGGATTTGCCAGTCCGCATAGCAGGATAGATACTCCCGGGCCCACTCGGTGAGATCATGTCTAATGAGCTTGCAAGCATGTGACTAGGTCACGGAGACATGCGATCATGAACGAGTAGAAGATAGCGTCGTCGGTAACGAGGTCGGGATTAGGTAGGGAGATATGTATGGAACGACGCTCGGACATGCTAAGTATCGCTATGGCAAAAGGTCTAAGACTTTACGTTCAGGTTTGATAGATGAAAGTCATTCGTTATATCTCAGGGATTAATTCATGGGGTCCAGGCCTACGGGTTAGTCGTTGATCATTGAGGAGTCTTGATCATACCTGATATTATATCGAACCGCTAGGGTAACACACTTAAGGGGTTTCGACAAGACAACCGGAAATGAAGGAGATCTCCGGGAGCGTCCCGGGAGAGGTCCGATGGAGATCGGGCAGCACCGAAAGAGTTTTCGGAGCTAGAAAAAATTATATATATTATGTTTGATATTAATTAGTGTTATTAATATGCAAATATGATTTTATATATTTATTTTCGAATTTATTAAGGCAGATTTCCCTAAATGGGCCTTCCGGACGAAAGAAGGCCCAAGAGGGGGGGGGGGGGGGGGGGAACCCCCTTGGGAATTCGGTGGGAGCCTAGGGGCCGGCCTAGGTGGGCCACAAGGGGCCCACCAGGGGGCCGGCGCACCCCCTTGGCCGAACCAGACATGTGGGATTAGTCCCACATTGCCTGGCTGGCAAGGTAGGCTCCCCTTGGGAGCCTATATAAGAAGGGGCACCCCCAACCTTTTAATTCACCAATTAATTCCCGATTTCTCTCTCGATCTCGTGGTTCCCAAGTCGGAGCCGCGCCGAGCCAGAGGAGTCGGGGATCTCCTCCACCATAGCCCGCTGCCGCGCTGCTGGTGTTCCGGTCCAAGTCTTCCGCTGCTCGTCCTGGACTGGAGCTTCGGAGGCGTCGTCTCCACCGTACGTGTGCGACTCCCTGCGAGGTGCTGCGCTAGCGGTACTCGGAGGCCTGCTTCCTCTACACGACCTTGAGGTCGGCTTCGTCGGTCTGCATCGACGACGTTTGTGCGGGAACGTAATCCCCGCTTTCGGTCTACAAGGGTACGTATTCCGATCTCCGTTCGTACTACTATATCTGCATAGAATAGATCTTGGCATGCTTTTAGGATATCGTCGGTAGGAAATTTTTTGTTTTCTGCACACGATCCCCTTCAGCCTTAACCACAGGACTAAAGGTATCTTCATAATCAATCCCATACCTTTGCTTAAAACCTTTGGCTACAAGTCGTGCCTTGTATCTATCAATTGTACCATCAGCTTTCTTTTTAATGCTGTAAACCCATTTGCAATCAGTGACATTTTTATTGGAACTTGCTGGCACAAGGTGCCATGTTTTGTTTGTAAGCAGTGCATCATATTCCTCCTCCATTGCTTTGCGCCAATTCTTGTCATCAAGGGCTTCCATAAGTGAAGACGGTTCACCTGAGGAAGTAAGCATTCCATATTTGATGCAGCCATCTTTGTATATTTTTGGTTTTCTTATGCCTTTTTGTAGTCTTGTTTGAACACCTGAAGCTACATGAACTACATGCATAGAAGATCCTGCCGCATGCAGCTCAGAATCTTGCTGATTTCTCTCATCATTGTTTGCATGCCAATCATCAGCCTCATCATTGCTATGCACCAGAGATGCTCCTGCATGCAAATCATTGGTGTCATCATTGCTCTGAGATGCTCCTGCATGCAAATCATTAGTGTCATCATTGCTCTGCTCATCATTGCTCTCATCATTGAGATCTGCATGCATGGACGAATCACATGGCTGCTCATCATTGTTCTCATGATTGGTATCTGCATGTGCATGCTGCTCATCATTGGTGTCATTATTGCTCTCTGCATGCGGCTGTGCTGCGCTGTTGCTACTGCGCACAGACCGGACAGAGGAGTCAGCATCGGGATCAGGAGCGCCAGAATCAGAAGAATCCTCCTCAGATTCCGAGCTGGTTTTGTCTTTTTCCTCAGAACTCAAATCTGTACTGATTTCATCATTTGAGCTGTCAGTTTGAACTGAATTTTCTGGAGTATCAATATTTTCACCAGTAATATTTGCTGAATCTGTAGGATCTGCACCATGCTCATGAACATCATTAGTAACAATAGGCACAAAAGGTAAAGGCATATGATCACTATTTTGTGCACCCCCATGAGTGAAATTTGAGGGCAAAAGAAGAATGTCATCCTTGAGACGTTTTCCTGCATTTGGATTTAGGGATGCAAAAGGAAAGACGTTCTCATCAAATACCACATCCCTAGAAACATAGACACGACTTGTTGAAGGATCTAGACATCGAACCCCTTTATGGCGAGGGCTATATCCAAGGAACACACACCGAGTGGAACGAAAACAAGTTTTCGCTTGTTGTATGGACGAAGATTGGGCCAACAAGCACAACCAAATATGCGTAGAGAAGCATAGTTAGGTGTGGTATTTAGGAGACGCTCAACAGGGGTATCAAAGTTTATGGTCTTGCTAGGGAGAAGATTTATCAGAAAGGTGGCTGTAAGAAAAGCATCATCCCAGAATTTAAGAGGCATAGAAGCATTGGCAAGTAATGAGAGACCAACTTCGACAATGTGACGATGTTTTCTTTCTGCTGAACCATTTTGTTGATGAGCATGTGGACATGATACATGATGTGTGATGCCAATCTTTTGAAAGAAACCATGGAGTTTTTCATATTCACCACCCCAATCAGTTTGCATAGTGATTATCTTTCTATTAAACTTTCGTTCAACTAGTGCTTGGAAATTCAGAAACACTTGATAAACTTCAGAACGTTTCTTGAGCAAGTAAATCCATGTAAATTTACTAAAATCATCTATAAAGCTTACATAGTATGCATGCTTGCCAACAGAAAGAGGTGCAGGACCCCATACATCAGAGAACACTTGCTCCAAAGGAACAGTGGACACACTCAAGGATACAGGATATGGCAATTGATGACTCTTAGCTAGTTGACAACGATCACATATATAAGGACTCGTTTCTGGAGAATAAGAAATATTGTGTTTCCTAAGAATCTTATTGACTATAAATGAAGAAGGATGTCCTAGACGACGATGCCACGTTGAAGACGAAGGCTTTATTGTAACGAAAGCTTGTTTGGGCGACCCGGAAGATACAGGCACTAGCGGGTAGAGACCACCATGGCAGGGACCTTTAAACAGAGTTCTTCTTGTGGCCTGATCCTTAATCAAAAAGAAGTATGGGTGAAACTCAAGAAACACATTATTGTCAAGTGTAAGTTTATGAACGGATAAAAGATTTTTTGAAGCACTAGGAACATGGAGAACATTATTAAGATGCAAGGAATCATGGGGGGTGCGTAAAATAGAGTGACCAATATGACTTATGTGCATACCATTACCATCGGCGGTGCGGATGCAATCTGTCCCTTTGTACTTTTCAGCCGTGGTGAGCTTGTTCAGTTCCCCCGTGATGTGGTTTGTAGCACCAGTATC
Organism: Poa annua; assembly: GCA_026929855.1. NCBI lineage: Eukaryota > Viridiplantae > Streptophyta > Magnoliopsida > Poales > Poaceae > Poa > Poa annua. Next base: position 18,426,214 of record CM049427.1, read on the forward strand.
GGAATACCAGTTTGTATCAACACCATAGGCAGCAACTTGAGCACTCTTGGTATTGGAGTCACGTTCACGATCACCCTCATCATCAGACTCATCACGCTGATATCGCCACCAGCAGGCATCGGCTGGATGGCCATGTATCTTACATATTTGACAGTCTGTATTGACATATGGAGTGGGCGCACGGCTTCGGCGTCCATCTCTGCGACGGCGATCACGCCTGTCATCATCTCTGCGAGGGCGATCATCTCTGTTCTGACGCCCTCCCTTGTAGCCTCCATCGTCACGACGCCGATCCTGAGCACGGTCATCGCGGCGAGCATCATCATATCGGCCGGCGCGGCGATCATCATCATAGCGCTCACTGCGGTTACCACCACGTGAACCGCGATCATCATTGCTTCCTTGTCCGCCACGGTCACCACGTACACCGCGGTCCTCGTAGCTTCCCTGTCCGCCTTGATCACGGCGAGCAGCATTGGCAGAAGAGGTGAACACTTCTGGAGCAGATTGGCCGGAGGCACGGAGCATCTCCTGGCGAGTATCATGAGCAGAAATCTGACCGAACAGATCGGCAAGATTGGTTTTTACGACATTGGCTGTGGACACTATGTTGTCATAAGATCCATCTAACCCATTGAGTATATATCCAACGAGTTCATCTTCATCTATTGGCTTTCCCGCGGCGGCCATCTCGGCACTGAAGCCCTTCATCTTCGTGAAGAACTGCGCAGCGGTGAGGTCTTCTTTCCTGGTGTTATTGAGGGCCGATCGAAGAAACTGAATCCTCGAGCGAGATTGCGAGGAGAACATCCCTGTGATCTCAGCCCAGACTTCAGCGGTGGTGGCAAGGCCCAGAACGTGCGAGAGCACATCCGGCGACATCGAATTCAGAAGATATCGCAACACCAGCTGATCCCGTGCAAGCCAGTCGAAGAACGCTGGATTGTCGACGAGCTTTTTCTGTTGCTTTTCATCCTCAACCTCCAGCTTCTCTGCTGGTGCAGCATCGGTTCCATCCAGGAGACCCAGAGCACGAGCGCCGCGCAAGGCGGGGATCACGAGAGCTTGCCAGAACAGGAAATTCTCCCGTGTCAGAGGTTGGGAAGGAGGAGCCCCAAGGGCTGAGGCCAGGACGGTCGTGGAAGACGACGAGGACGCCATGAGCTTGCAGCAATGGGGTTATCGGTATTGATCTGTGGTTTATTGGCTATTGGTTATTGGCTTTGACTGTGGAAGGTTTTTGGTAGATCGGTCGGCGGCTAGGTCATGGAAGAGCCTGCTCTGATACCATGTGAAATAGCTTGCGGAAACGATGCCTCTCCCTGGCTCGTACTTCGTGTTAATATAGGCGTATAACATATAGAGTCCAGAGAGAATTACATGGGATATAGAAGAGATATGATCGGTATCTGAACCGTATCAGAGTCCTATACAAACTCAGAGATATAACCGAAAACTACTGCTAAATATTTGTAACACCATGCACCATTACATCTACCATCCAATATTCATCTAATGGCTAAAAATGACCCAAATTTTTATCTCGAAAATAAAACATTTTAGAAAATTTTGAAAAAAATCCAGTTAGTATAATATGGCCCGATCTTTAATCCGAGAAAGTTTAGAGTCATTTGGATCACTCGTTTAGGAGATAACTGCTTTTAAGATCAAACTTTGAAATGGAATTTCAAGATAAACCAATTATCCAGATGAGCTGAAACTTTGTCAGATTATAGATCGGGCCATATTATACTTACTGTAATTTTTTAATTTTTCTAAAATATTTTATTTCCAAGATAAAATTTTAGATCGTTTTGCATGTCACCAGATTGACTACCTTGTCTACAAAATGAAATGTTCCTGAGTGAGTATCAATAATCTTTGCATTAGTCGTGACGGTCACATTTCCTGAATCTACTCAAAGATTTCTAGTTGCTACTCATGGAAATCATTTGTTGTACCAGTTAATACAGTTTTTTTCCCTCCCTGTTTCTGTTTCCAGTAAGTGTGGACTTGGATGTTATGGTAATTTTGAAGTATCTGAATTTAATTAAACCTGGAAAATTGATACGCTTACATCTGAAGTGTCATACTATGCGGTATCATTGAAATACCAGGCCATAGGCTCTGTACCCCTGAAATCATATTTCTTTTTTGTGCACAAATTCTGTTGTATCTTAGAAGCATTGCCTTATCTGTAAACGTGGTCTGTACATAAGAAATCGAAAATGAAAAATGGAGCATCACGAGTCTGTATTATAATACCATACTAGCAAAATGCCCGTGCGTTGCAACGGGGAGAAAACCCATTTTTTTAAGAAAATGTCAATACAGTCCATTATATTTAGCAGTAAGCAAGATGCTAAATAAAATAACTACTCATTCTTTTCATAAAAGAATGTCACAAGTTTATCCAAACTTGTATTTATCTAGACATGTTTCAGTGTGTAGATACATATAAGTTTGAACAAATTTGAGACATCTTTTTCTGGATGAAGGGAGAACACAGTATATTTAGGTGCATATTTGATTCTACTTAGTTCAAATAAACGTTCACCATCATTCCACGAAGTTCCATAATAACACATCTAGCAAATCAAAACAAAAAGCAGAGGAATAAGTCAAATATCTTGCTTTACCTTGCACCCCAACACTTGATGATTGCCTATAGAATTTATTGCCCTCTTTAGGTTGCTCAGTTAATTGATGGTGGCAGATTAATTACTAATGGATCATGTTTGCTTAAACAGATGGTATTGGAAGATTGCTGGCTTGTGATGTCTGTGTGGGGTTTGATGTAGGAGCTGATAGAATTATGGAGAAACATAATCTCTGTTGTACTTACGAAAGTGAAGAATTCTTGTATAACTGGTGTATTCTCTCTTTATGTGTATTTTACCATGTTCAAAACATGCATTGATTATGATTTCATGATCCTGAGCTTACTGTGACTCGAGAACGAAGTTATGATGCACATAGCTTACTGTGAATGAAAATATGTCAACATAGAAGAGGAAACTCGACTTAAAAATAGATGGATTAACAAGATCATAAAAGGTTAAGAATTCCAAATATTTGCTCTCAGTGTTCTATACACAAACCAAGTACCAAATTTAGCATACATGGAGGCGAGCAGTTGAAGAATAGCTACTTACAACACTACTGATAAACAAATGTTTAATTGCACTGAACAAAGTACTCTAGCAGGAAAGCCTGTTGCAGTTTTCTAGAGTTTAATCACTGATTCCAACCATCATGTTCATAATCGCCAAATTGGTGGTTGGGATTCGGCATTTCTTCTAAAATGAAAGAAGCAGACTATAAGACCATGGAAAGAAAGGAAGATCTTAGATTCACTCCGAATTTGGCATTTTAATAATTTGGTAGTCAACAGTTAAGCATTGCAACTCAAGTTATTCCAAAGGTAGACATTAATTTGCTATCTCATATTAGTTAGGAAGTCAAAAGAGTTCTTAATGGAAAAGGAACGTTTCTAGTTACACAAGCCCCATGATTTAGCAGCTTAACTTGTATATGAGCAAATGCTATCGCTATCTAGAGTTGCATACCGTTGTTAGCTTGTATAAACTCCTGGTATGCTAGACTTGCTTGTAGTTCTAGCAATTCCTGCAACTGCAAGACCAAACATCATCATGATATGAAAACAAGGGTTAAAAACTAAAGCATGTGACTGATATGTTTCAGCGGGTCAGTTGAGCAAAAATATTTTCCTGTTGTAAAAAATAATGCTCGTAGCATGTTCAAGAGAAAACACATATATACTTCAGTCGGAGATAACCTACTAAAGAATTTAGCCGGAACATGGTTAAGTGAAGAGGTTCCCTGATTGGCTCCATCTGAAAAGTCCCAACGAATCATGCACAGTGCCGAAGTGATTTTAGTAATGATGATCTAGAACACTGCATATATACTGTATAGACTAAGATGCAGGAATCCCACTTGTTACATGACAAGAAGTACCAGGAGCATCAGTCATCAAGGAGCTTAAGCATCCATTCTGTTGGCCAGATAGACTTGCACATGTGATCAAGTCATCCTCTGGAACCTAACACCAAGGAAACATTTCAGGTTGTCAAGGAGTACTTGCGGGACATAATTGTTTATTGTGGCATAGGTAGCTTTACTTACTGGCAACAAAATGTCGGACGAAAATAGTTGGCTCTCCTGAGAATGGTCCTTGGCCATTTGAGATATTTCCTGGGGTTGGACAGTAAGGAGTTCCATACAGTGGCACAGGAGTATGGTGCTTACCAGGTTGAACATAGCAGATTTAAAGTCTACTCTGTAAGAAATACCATGGACATGTATTTTAGCTGGAGTACACTGGATGGCAATAATGAATGATTTGAGTTGTGCCTAGCAAAGTAACAATCTTAGAGCAGGGCGAGGGTATGGGTATAAAAATAACAACAATAATTAGTGACTCACCATTGCAATCTCACTGAGAAAATCTGAGACGAAAATGAAAGAAAAAAAAGAATGATTCGAGATTGTGCCTAGCAAAGTACCTAGGGATAGCAAGGTCATCTTACTTTCCATCCTAAACATCTTAACACAACCAAGAGGTGCTCGATTCAAGCACACAAGCAAACAATCTTAGAGCAGGGCGAGGGTATGGGTATAAAAATAACAACAATAATTAATGACTCACCATGGCAATATCACTCAAAATTTGAGACGGAAATGAAAGAAAAAAGTGAAGTTTTACCTTGTTGGAATATCATCAAACACCGGCCGGGCTTCAATGGCAGCAAATGCCAGAGCTGCGGAGATACCCGCTGGGTTTGACGAATAGGCGAGGGATAATGCGTCAATGAAGGAGAGGGTCGGCTGACCTGCCACACTACGAAGGCTGACGTCCGCCTAGGGTCCACACACGCGGCAGCTGCTGGTCACCGGCCATGGCTTTTCCGTTGCCGCGACTTGCTCCAGAAGTACGAGCGTCGTGGTGCTCCATACGCAGCGAGATGGTCGGGTCCCACGGCGCGTTGCGGTGGTGGAAAGAGCCACTGGAGAGGTCGTGGGATGGGCGCGGCGCGTGTGGCAGTATTGGAGGGAGGGCGGGATTGTGGTCCCAGTGCCCCTGCAAGAGGACGGGATCAGGGTTCTCCGCGGCGCCAAGAAGAGATCGTGGGATTGCGGCGGCGTGCTGCGGAAATTCGTGACGACGGGCACACCAGTGGCGGCGGCGGCAGGGTTCCCCTGCTCGCGGGCGGAGACATGCCCTCGCTCGGGCTGAGGAACAAACAGCCGAACCGGTGTGTGACTTAAAAAAAGACTGCGGGCTAATTACTTTAAAACCGGAGGGGCAAAATGAAAAATAACCATGACGACGTACGACGCCTCACCGCAACGGATATTATATAGTAGAGATTTTACAATTTTGAGGTCACTAGTTTTAACCGGTTATGATTGATTCTGATGTTTTCTGATTAAAAGGGCTATCGTTCGCGCTGTAGAAAGATTAGAGGAGACTGCACAGTTCCAATAGGGCCGGCTATCATGTATATATAGGAGCAAACAGATTACAAGCCTTGGCGTAAAAGGAAACTATCAAGGAAATCTATACGGATACGTATATCTCAACACCCACCCCCCCCCCCCCCCGCCCCGCAGTCGAAGGGTCGGTAGCGACACATAGACTAGACCGAAACTCAGTAAAGGCCGCTGTCGGTAATCCCTTCGTCATGATGTCCGCAAATTGCTGAGAGGTCGGTACGTGAAGAACTCGAACGTGACCGAGAGCAAGATGCTCACGAACAAAATGAATATCCAGCTCAACGTGCTTGGTGCAACGGTGATGCACGGAGTTGGCGGAGAGGTAGAGAACGGAGACGTTGTCGTAGAACATGACGGTGGCCTTTTCAACAGGACATGCGAGCTCAGAAAGGAGCTGGCGAAGCCAAGTGCACTCATTGACTGCATTGGCCACAGCGCGATACTCAGCCTCAGCACTGGACCGGGAGACAACGGGTTGGCGCTTGGACGACCAGGAGATTAGCGACGAGCCAAGATATTCGCAATAGCCCGAGGTAGAACGTCGAGTGTCAGGGCAGCCTGTCCAGTCTGCATCCGAATAAGCCACAATATCCATGGATGAGGAGGCCGAGATCGAGAGGCCGAGATCCATAGTGCCGCAAACGTACCGAAGGATCCGTTTCAGCGCGGTCCAATGAGCATCACGAGGCGCATGCATGCATGTGGAGGCAAACTTGCTACACGGCGTACTGCAACTCTGGATGAGTGAGCGTCAAGTACTGCAAGGCACAAACAATGGAGCGATACTAGGATGCGTCAGGGGCCGGCGAATCATCGGTGGTAGAGAGCTTGGCCTTCGTGTCGACAGAGTGGTCGCGGGGTGGCAATTAAGCATCCCAGCGCGCTCGAGAAGCTCATGAGCATACTTGCTGGTGAAGAAAGACCCGTCCGCTCGGCGTACCACCTCAAGACCGAGGAAGTAATGGAGCGGCCCAAGGTCCTTGAGCGCAAACTCAGCACGAAGACGATCAATGAGATGTTGAAGAAGAGCGGTGTTGCATGCCGTCAGGATGATTTCTTCCACGTAGAGCAGCAAGTATGCAGCTTCAGAGCCATGGCGATAGACGAACAAAGAGGCGTCGGAGCGCGTGGAGTGAAAGCCAAGCTGATGAAGAAACGTCGCGATGCGCTGGTACCAGGCGCGTGGTGCTTGCTTCAGCCCGTATAAGGAGCGGGAGAGCAGCCATACACGGTCTGGATGCTCGACGTCGACAAACCCGGTGGGTTGCTGACAGTACACCTGCTCCGAGAGATGTCCATGAAGGAAGGCGTTGGAGACGTCCATCTGATGTACTGGCCAGGACCGAGAGGCGGCGAGGTGTAGAACGGTCTGTATCGTGCCCGGCTTGACGACCAGGGCGAACGTGTCCGTGAAGTCGACGCCGACACGTTGGCGGAATCCAGCGCGCCTTGTAGCGCTCGAGTGTACCGTCAGGACGCAGCTTGTTCTTGAACACCCACTTGCTAGTGCTGACGTTGGCGTGAGGGGGGCACGGAACAAGCTCCCTAGTCTGGTTCCGCTGCAAGGCGTCGAACCCCTCCTGCATGGCCGCATGCCACTGCAGGTCCCAAAGAGCTGCCCGAGCGGAGGTGGGAACCGGCGAGAGCACAGGAGTGGACGCCGTGCATGCATACTCGTCGGCGGGGTAGCGAGTAGACGGCTGACGCACACCATGCGTGCACGAGTGATAGCACCCGTGGGCGGAGGCGGTGGTGGAGCAGCGGACGAGCTCGATGAAGAGGCCGGTGACGAGGGCGCCGGGCTGTGAGCCGGCGATGAGGCGGATGACGGTGTGAACGCGGCGTTGCTGGGCGTCGCTGGTGCAGGCGTAGATGCTGGCACGGGTGGGGCTGCTGCCGTTCGCCGCCGCGAAGGAGCGACCACAAGGGGTTCGGTAGGCGCCGCGGGCGGTGCCGAAGAAGTCTCTAAAACGACCTGCTTAAATGGAAAGATCAGCTCATCAAAGTAAACATGTCGCGAGGTAATGACACGGTGAGAGACCGGATCATAGCACCGATAGCCTTTGGTGTTAGCCGCGTAGTCGAGAAACACACACGGAAGGGAGCGGGGTGCTAGCTTATGTGCAGCGGTGGCAGCAATACTAGGATAGCAGCGGCAGCCGAAGATGCGGAGATCGTCATTGGAGGGTGGCACACCGAAAAGGAGGTGGTGTGGCGTATACTGCCAACGAGAACGACAAGGCCGGATGTTGACGAGAAGAGTGGCGGTGGCGAGGGCATCCGGCCAGAAACACGGTGGCATATATGCATGGAATAACAAAGTGCGGACGCAATCGTTGAGGGTGCGGAGGATGCGTTCAGCGCGCCCGTTTGTTGAGAAGTGTAAGGGCAAGTGATACGGAATATAGTGTCGTGGGTGGCGAGGAGAGTACGGACAGTGAGGTTGTCGAAATCTTTGCCATTATCAGTTTGTAGGGCGTGTATGGGCCTACCAAATTGGGTGGAAACGTAGGAGAAGAAAGATGTGAGGGTAGCGGGAACGTCGGATTTCCGACGAAGAGGAAAAGTCCACCCAAAATGTGAATATCATCCAATATTACAAGATAGTAAGTAAAACCAGAATTGCTCGGAATTGGAGAGGTCCACACATCACTATGAATTAATTGAAACGGAAAAGAAGCTATTGTGGAGGATGAACTAAAGGGGAGACGAACATGTTTGCCTAGGCGACATGCTTCACAAGAATGAGACTCTGTTTTATTACAAGAAAAGGAAAATCCTTGTATTATTTGGCGAAGAGCGGTGGAGCTGGGGTGGCCGAGGCGCGCGTGCCAAAGATCGACACCGGCGGAGAGAGCGAAGTGGCTGGTGGCGGTGGACGTAGGCCGGACAGGGTACAGGTCGGCGTCGGGGCTGTCACATCGGTGGAGAAGCATCCGAGTGCGACCATCCTTCACAGAAAAACCGAGAGCGTCAAATTCTACACTGACAGAATTATCACGAGAGAAAGAGCGAACAACAACTAAATTCTGAATGAGATCAGGAGAAACAATAACATTATTGAGAGAGAGAGGCCGAGAGTTAGATAGAAAAGTGGTGGAACCAGTGTGGGTGATAGGGAGAGCATGACCATTGCCGACGATAATGCGAGAGGAAGTGGTGGTGGGAGAGGAAGTTGAGAGATTACTAGGGTGGGAGGTCATGTGGGAGGAGGCACCGGTGTCCATGAACCAATCACCACCACCACCATAGGAGCCAGTGTTGGGGGCGGACTGGAGGGCGTTCAGCAACGCAGGGTCGACCTGTGACGGCGGTGGTGGTACGCCGTGGAAGGAGGGCGCGGGGTAGAAGGGTGTCGCATGCGGGTAGAACGGCGGGACGCCGTGCTGAGGAGCCGCGAAGAACGCCTGATGGGTGGCTGGACGTGGCCCCAGCATGCCGGGGAGCGGGACACCGGCATCGTGTAGGCGTGGACGACTCCGGTCCAGTGGTTGTGGCACGTGGTCCAGGGAGGCGTCGGTGAGAACCTCTGAGCAGGTGGCGTGTTGGTGGTGCCGCCGTTGGGCTGGCCGTCGTTGCCGCCACGACCGCGTCGACCGCGGCAACCGCCACCACCATTACTGCCGTGGGCAGGAGGGGCTGTGTAGGCCGGTGGCTGGGGCGGGTAGAACGGGGGCAGCGCCTGGGCGCGCGGTGGAGTCGACATAGGCGAGGCGGGGGCGCCACGGGAGAGACCCGCGGTGAAGGCGGTGTGGACCGCGCGAGCCCGCAGATGCTTCAGCCGGTGCTCCTCGTTCTGAAGATAGGCCACCGCCTGCTCAAAGGTCGGCGTGGTGAGCAGCGTGAGGTTGGAGGCGGCGTTGCTGAGATCTTCGCCAAGACCAGCCGTGAGCGTGGAGAGGAGGAGCGCGTCCGTGATCGGGAACTCGAAGTCGCGTAGCTCGTCGGAAAGGGTCTTGAGGCGCAAACAGAAGGCGTCGACAGTGAGATCGTTTTGGTGGAGGCCGAAGAACTCTAGCTGGAGGAAGGTGATGCGCTGGAGCTTGTTGTCGGTGAAGAGGCCGGTGATCTTCTTCCATACGACACGCGCGGTGTCGCCGCCATCACGGACGACGGTGTGCAAGATGTCGGTGGAGACCGTCTAGAAGAACCAGCGGATGATGGTGGCGTCAATGGTGCTCCAGTCATGGTCTTGGGGCGCACCAAGGAGGTCGACGGTGCCGTCGACGTGGTCGAGGAGATCGTACTCGCGGAAGAGGAGGCTGAAGTATGTCTTCCATGCAAAGAAATTGGCCGTGGTACGGGAGAGCTTGACTGGCACGCGCTCGAGGACGGGAACGGCGCGGATGACGGCGACGGATGGGCCGGCAAAGGGGTTGGAGCTCCCTGATCGAGAGGAGTCGAAGGGGTTGGACATGGTGGAGTCGGACATGGTGGCGGAAGCGGAGCCGGCGGCGACGTCAAGGGAAGAAGGCGGCGGCGGCTAGGTTTAGAGTTTAGAGAGGTTCAGTCGTGCGCTAGAGGAGAGCAGCAACGCAAGCGCCCGAGCGAGCGATCGGAAAGATGCAGCGCGGCTGAACTCACGCGCGTGAGCTAGCTAGCGGGAAGGAGCTGAAGGCTGGGAACGAAGGCTGGGAACGCACGCATGCGTGATCGTAGAAGCAAGGCGGCGGGCGCGTGGGTAGGGATCGTGAGTTAGGCTAATACCATGTAGAAAGATTAGAGAAGATTGCACAGCTTTAATAGGGCCGGCTATCATGTATATATAGAAGCAAACAGATTACGAGGCTTGGCGTACAAGGAAACTACCAAGGAAACATATACGCGCTTATAGTAAGGAAACGGATACGCTATTCACAGAGCATTGATAGAAGAAATGAATCAGGGAGATGAAGCAGCGGAAGCTCAGCAAGAAGCTGATGTGACATTTCTTGAGGCAAAAAAACTAGCTTCTCTGTATCTAAAGGAGGCGAAAAATGGAGTTCAGGTATGGATACATGTGAAGAAGTCCACCCAAGACCCGGGAGACGGGGCGGCGACATATTTTTTTGGCCGTCTTCTAGTCTTTTCTTTTTTTATTTTGTTGGTTTGGGATGCTGTAGTTAAACACTCTCCTTCTATCTAATCGAATGGCAAACAACTGCTTTTACGGTTTTACCTAAAAAAATGTGAAGAAGTTCAGGAAAAGTCAGCAGACTCGCTGCCCGGAAATGTGAAAGCACACCAGAAGTGGTGATGAACACCTGCAGATGGTAATGTCAAACCATACAACATGCCAAGAAACATAGATCTTATCACAAAATCCAATCCTCGAACTATGATAGGCGATAGAGGAAAGAATACAGGAGAAGTGCTCATGTGCTTTCGGAAACTTGTTCTGTTTTTCTGCATGAATTTTAAGGCGCACCAATGGCTGTGATTAGTACTCATCTTATGTCACTTGTAGTTGTAGATCCACGTGAACCCATCAATGTGGTAAGGGTCCAAGCCCATGTCGCACCCCTAATCAAATTCGTCGGTGTGCTTTAAATCCGTGCAGAAGAACTTCCTGGAAAGCACCGTAACATTTCTCTAGGGGTTTATTTCAAGTGACCTATGTCTCAATTTGTGCCACCACGAGCTTCGTTGTCCATATTTAATTATATTGTTTGCACTATACGTCTGTAGTTGTTTGTGATCATTATGTTAGAAAGGCCATATAATGGCACATTCATTACATGTATGTCTTGAAGGGATTATCAGTTTTGTTGTTATAGATTATAGATGATGGTAATTAAGAAGGAATTGCCCTTACGTCTACCTATACTTGTTAACCAGATAGTTGTTTAATGAATTGTAACATCAGTTTTCCCCAAATTCTCATGATAATAATATTCAAAAGAGAAGAAGATGGTTTGTTAGGGATATTATTGAGATGCTATTTAATGAGGCGACTAATCAAGACATTGTCAAAGAAATGGAGATACACCTGATGACTTCTCCAAACCCTGTAAATACTTTTCCATTTGAACCGTGCATGGTAGTGTGATAGCCATCTCATATGTTTGTGCGTGCTCTGCTTCTTACACGCATGTGTTTGAACTTTTGAAATCGCATACTTTGCTAATATTTCCATATAAATGGAATCCATACATTCAATCTTTAATCCAAACCTCCATCGGTACCTTTCCTGAGAATTCAATTTCCCGTACAAATATGACTAAATGAGTGCATGTGCCAACTGTCCGAACACAAGAGGAGTTCAACTTTTATGTAGACTCGTCTTTCTTCGTGATGTCACATTCACACTTCTTATATATAAGTATGTGATACCTCTTCCCTAGGAATTGTAACTGTTACACTCCAGCGGTATTGCTCTTGCTAGTTAGATTGGGAATTTGCACAGTGTTAGGAATGGTAGGCAACAGGAGTACTGGCAACCGTTCCATCAAGAGGCGTCGTCTTCACAAACTGTTGTATATGTGACACTGATATCTCCATGTAAGCATGCGACCAGTAATGTATCATCCATATAGAAGGTGAGCAGCTGTGTCACCTTATCAAACCACGAGTAGAAACTGCTCGTCTAGAAACTGCTCTAGTCTATACATAAGCAGTTGAACATGAAAAATGAAGCATCCACGGGTCTATATTCCATACCATATTTTGCAATGTTTATGTGTTTAACTGGTTCTGATATTTTCAGACCGGGACAAACAGTTCAAAGGAACTAGTGCTCGTGCTTCTAGTTAAGAATCAGAGAAGAGATTCACGGACCAGTGATAGAAGAATTGAAGCAGCGAGAGCAGGAAGCAGCGGAAGGTCAGCAAGAACCAAGAAGCTCATGTGAAATTGCTCGAGGCCAAAAACTAGCTTCTCAGTATCAAAAGCAGGCCGATAAATGCAGTTCAGACATGGATACATGTGAAGAAGCTAGGGAAAAGTCTGTAGCCTCACTGCTCAGTTAAAAGAAATTGACTGTGCCGAGAGGAAAGGGCTCGAGAGGCGAGAGCTAGGATGGAACTGTTTGTTGAAATTCACAACCACAATAATAAGTGCATCTTCTTTTTGGAATTGAGGAACTAGCTCACCGCCGACAAATGTTGTTTTCCTGAAACTCATACATATTTATAAATGTTGTTTTGGCGAGGCTCTAGACGAGACCGAGCTCTATGCCGAACTCTTCGGTTGTGAGCAAGGTCAATTTCCGATTCGGTATTTAGGCATTCCGATTCATTATCGGAGGCTTACTATTGCCGAATGGAAAGACGTTGAAGAAAGACTACAAAAACGCTTAAGTAGTTGGAAAGGAAAATTGTTGTCCCTTGGCGGAAGACTGATACTCATAAATTCGGTGCTCACCAATATGACACTATATATGTTATCTTTCTTCCTCCTGCCAAAAGGCGTGCTTCAAAAGCTAGATTATTATTGGTCTAGATTCTTTTGGCAAGGGGATAGCGAGAATAAGAAATATCGACTGGTTAAATGGAGTGTGGTTTGTACACCTAAAGACCAAGGAGGGTTGGGAATTCATGACCTTGAGGTCAAGAATACGGCTCTTCTAGGTAAATGGTTGTTTAAGTTACTGACCAAAAGTAGACAGTGGCAAACCCTCCCGAAGCGGAAATATGTTGGTTCCAAACCGCTGTCACAAGTTTCTTGGAAGCATGGTGACTCGCATTTTTGGGCTGGTCTGATGGCTGTAAAAACACAGTTCTTCAGATCTGTAAATTATTCTATTAAAGATGAGTCTCAGATAAGGTTCTGGGAGGACTCGTGGTTAGGTAATACCTCACTCCGAGAACAATATCCGACATTATATAATATCGTTCGTTACAAAAGTGATACCATTAAGAAGATAATGGCAACCTCACCTCCAGATGTAACGTTCAGAAGAAATTTGATTGGTCAAAGGTTGGTTGCATGGCAAACCCTTTTACAAAGGTTGGCCAACATACAACTTTCAACCGGGCCGGATGAATTTCGATGGAACCTACACAAGAATGGCAAATTCTCGGTAAACTCCATGTATAATGCTTTATCCCAGACTCATATACCGGTTGATAACAACAAACTCCTTTGGAAGATGAAGATACCACTTAAAACCAAAGTGTTTGGATGGTACCTTCGTCGTGGAGTAATCCTAACCAAAGATAATCTTACTAAACGAAACTGGCAGGGAAGTAAGAGTTGTGTTTTCTGTCATAAGAACGAAACAATAAAACATCTCTTCTTCCAGTGTCGATTCGCGAGATCTATATGGTCAATCATCCAAGTAGCATCTAACCTTTATCCCCCTCGCAGTGTGACCAATTTCTTTGGGAATTGGTTACACGGTATCGATAATAGGTTTAGGAAGCTTATTAGAGTGGGAGCGCTTGTCATGATTTAGTCGCTATGGCTATGTAGAAATGATAAAATATTTAACGAAAAATTGTTTTCTACCTTACAGATCATCTACCGGTGTACCGGTATACTCCGTTCATGGTCGTCTCTTCAGCGGGTGGAACACCGAGATCTATTTACGGAGATCTGTGCACGGTTGGAGTACACGGCGAGGGATACTTTTTCCCATCATGGGTGGCAGCATAATCTACGGATTGAGTCACCACAACTTCAGGCGTAGTTACAATTGCTCATTTTTATGATATGTAATGCGCCTTTATTCAGTTTTGGTTTATGTACTGTGTTTCAGCTGTGTGCATCTTCGCTATGCAGAGGCTGGGTGTAAACGATTAAACTTTTTAATTAATAAAGCGCCCTTTATCGAAAAAGTAGTGTGGTTACACGGAGATATCAATGTGACATGAACAGAACTTTGTGCACACAACATGCTGGCAAAAAAACGTTGCCGGTGCTCCTGTTGTCTACCATTTCCAACACTATAAATAATTTTCCAGTCAATATTGTTAGTGTACCTACAGTTACAGTTCATAAGGAGGAAATTGTAATAAGTTCTCTATTGAGGAAATTTTCCCTTGACAACCGGCTGATGTGCTTTATAAAATGTTAATCTTTTTGCAGCAGTGGTGTCTGCTGATGAAGCCTAACCTGTTGCCGCTGGTGGAGGAGCTGCGTCTGCTGATCCAGGAACTTTTTCTCCAAGACTCACTCCCAAGCACATCGCCATCCAGTTCCTGGAGCTCCATAGTTTATCCATCTTTACCTTGTGTTGCCCTTTGTGGCCTGCCCACGAACTCTATTCGTGCCTTCGGGCCCTCTGTATTGGTGCCATCTAACTTTGCTCGTGCTGGTGCTTTTCTCCCAGCAGTCGTGTACTCTGCCTTGAGGCTTTATTAAGTTATAGTCGGGCACCGTGTTGCCTTTTATTTAAAAAGGAAGATATCGCACCAAAGTGAATGCTTATATAAGAAGTGTGCCATCTTGGAGAGAATAGGTTGAAATCTTCCCATTTTCGGGTCCTGGCATGTGTACATTTGTTTCATTTTTTTTCGATAAAGGGCTTTATTACTCGATAGGTTTAAGTTTTACACCCGGCCTCTACATAACAAATGCACACAGCCGCAAACCAACTGAAAAGGTAAATAGTTGAATAATAGATAAACACTAAACAACATGATAAAATGAACCATCTATGACAAAGCAATCTTATGAGCCTATGGAGGTCCAATTTGGCGATCAAGCGACCACCCATGTTGTGAGAAAATGTCCCTTGCCACCTCCTCCAGTCTTGCACATGCCTCCGTAAAGAGGTCTCGATGTCCCACTCGTTGTAAGGTGGACCACATACGGAGAGTACTCGTGCAACGGTATATTACCTGCAAAAAAGAAACATCTTTGTCATTGAAAAGCTTGTCATTTCTACTAAGCCAAAGCGACCATATAACGGCAATCGCTCCCACCCTAATAACGGTTCTCAGCTTTTTATCTATCCCATGCAACCAGTTACCAAAAACATTGGCTACAGACTTGGGTGGATATAAGTTTGACGCTATTTGGATAGATGACCAAATAGAACATGCGAAACTACACTCGAAGAATAAGTGTTTTATTGTTTCTTGTTTAGTACAAAACACACACTTAGTACTTCCATGCCACTTCCGCTTGACAAGGTTATCCTTGGTTAAAATGACACCCCTACGAAGATACCACGTAAATACTTTTATCTTAAGTGGAATTTTCATGTGCCATATTTTTTTATTGTCGTCGACTGGAATGTCGGAATGCACCAGCGCCCTATACATGGAATCTACTGAGAATTTTCCGTTCCCGCATAAAATCCACCGAAATTCATCCGAGCCTTGTGTGAGTTGAACTGAATCCAACCGTGTCAGCAGGGCGTTCCAAGATGCTAATCTCGGACCAAATAAATTTCGTCTGAATGACACATTGGGTGGTGAACACTGCATAACAGTGGCTATAGTGTCCCCTTTATGTCGAACAATATTGTACAATGACGGATATTGGTCCCGGAGGGTGGTGTTACCTAACCATTTGTCCTCCCAGAATCTAATTTCCGAATCATCCTTAATATTAAATACACCAAAGCGAAAGAAATGTTTCTTAGTCGCCATTAGGCCGGCCCAAAAATGGGAGTCACCAGATTTCCAATACACTTGTGATACCGTCTTTGAACCGATGTATTTATTTCTAAGAAGAGTTTGCCAATTTCCCTCTTCGGTTAGTAGTCTAAACAACCACTTCCCTAGGAGGGCCGAATTCTTGATACAAAGATCATGAATACCCAGCCCTCCTTGATCTTTAGGTCGGCAAACAACATCCCATTTAGCCAGTCGATATTTCTTTTTCTCACCATCCCCTTGCCAGAAGAATCTTGATCGGAAGTAATCCAATTTATTCAAGACACCTTTTGGTAACTGGAAAAAGGATATCATATACAGTACCATGTTTGTCAGTACTGAATTAATGAGAACCAATCTTCCACCAAGGGACAACAGTTTTCCTTTCCAACTAGACAACCTTGCTTGCAACCGCTCCTCGACGTGTCTCCATTCCGCATTAGTCAGTTTCCGATAATGTATTGGTATACCCAGGTACATAATAGGAAACCGACCCTGCTCACAACCGAATATTTCGGCATACTGAGCAGCATCGTCCTGTGCCTCGCCGAAGCAAAACAATTCGCTTTTATGGAAATTAATTTTTAGACCAGATAATTGCTCAAATGCTGACAATATCAATTTCAGATTCATCGCCTTATCAAGATCATGTTCCATGAATAGAATTGTATCATCCGCGTATTGAAGTATAGAAAGACCCCCATCAACAAGGTGTGGGACTACCCCTTCAATTTGGCCATCCGTTTTTGCCCATTCAATCATGATGGTCAACATATCTGCCACTATATTAAATAGTATAGGCGATAGTGGGTCACCTTGCCTTAAACCTTTTTTTGTCAGGAAATAGTGTCCGACGTCATCATTGACCTTTATCGCCACACTTCCCCCGGTAACAAAATTATGTATCCAATCGCACCACTCATCAGAGAACCCTTTCATTCTCAGAGTTTGTTGTAGAAAAGGCCACTTTACTTTGTCATAAGCTTTTTCAAAGTCGATTTTAAATATTACCCCACTAAGTTTTTTCGTGTGCATCTCATGTACGGTTTCATGGAGAACCACCACCCCGTCTAGAATATTCCTCCCTTGCATGAAAGCAGTTTGGGTAGGTTTTACTACACGATCTGCTACCGAATTTAACCTAATAGTTGCTACTTTTGTAAAGATCTTGAAGCTAACATTCAGGAGGCATATTGGCCGATACTGTTGTATCCTTTCAGCCTCCTGAGTCTTAGGAATCAAGACGATTTCCCCAAAATTTAGGAGAAAAAGCTCTAGTTGCCCAGCGTGTAAGCAGCCGAATAACTCGAGCAAATCAGACTTGATGGTTTCCCAAAAATGCTGGTAGAACTCAGCTGGGAATCCATCAGGTCCGGGTGCCTTATTATGCTCCATTTGGAAAACAGCCTTGCTAATCTCTTCTTCAGAAAAGGATGCGATGAGCAGGTTATTTTCCTCCGGAGTAACTTGGGTGATGTCATATGTTCGCGTCTCATCAAGAGTGAAGGTTCCTTCCTCTGGAGCGCCGAACAGACCTTTATAATAGTCAGTAATAAAAGCTTTTAGCTTGTCCTGTCCCTCGATCAGACCCTCATCCTGATGAAGAGAATGAATGAGTTTCCTCCTATGTCTGCCATTAGCGACATTATGGAAGTACCTCGTGTTCGAATCCCCTTGGAGAATGAACTGAGCCTTAGATCTTTGGTACCATTTAAGCTCTTCTTCTCGCAGCATCCTCCCTACTTGCTCATTCGAGTGCCGCTTGAGGTCACTCTCATTTGCGGATAAGGGACGCGATTCCGCAAGTTTATCAAGCTCCTCAATTATTAAGCACAGACGCTCCTTTTCTTTTTTAAGCATCCCGGTAGTGTGTCTTGCCCATCCTCGCAGGAATGTACGCAAATTGCGTATCTTACCATTCCATCTTTGGATAGCAGTGACGCCCCCAACCGGTTGAACCCAAATCCTTTTAACCAAATCATCAAACCCATGACGTAACAACCAACCTAATTCAAATTTGAACATGGACTTAACGGTTGGTTTCAAAGATCCAGTAGAAAGGAGAATGGGGGCATGATCCGAGAAAGCCTCAACACGCTCCAAAGCACGTACCGACACCAATGGATATTTATCCTCCCAACGGGCATCCATTAGCACCCGGTCTAGCTTCTCGAACGTCGGCTCGGGAAGACTGTTAGCCCATGTAAATTGTCTCCCCGTCATGTGAACCTCTAGTAGAGACAAACTATCAATTACAGCATTGAATAAGAGAGGCCAATGACCATCGAATCTACCTTTGCTTTTCTCGTACCGGTATCTCAGCATATTGAAGTCCCCTCCTATGAGTATAGGATATGGGTTATCCTTAGCTAGATTGACCAGTTCACGAAGAAAAGCAGCCTTATAATCCTCTTGGGCAGCGCCGTACACAGCAACCAAACTCCATATAAAATTATCAGACTTATTTCGGATGTGGAATTTAATATGGAATTCACCATCCGAACGGTCCAACAATTCCATGGTATCAGTTCTGATGCCAAGTAACATGCCACCCGATCTTCCCCGAGGGGGACAAGAATGCCATGCAAACTCCACACCACCTGATAGGCGGTCTAGTAGAGCGCTTGGAAAATCTCGTCTACTCGTCTCAGAGATAGCCAAAAAATCCAAATTATAATCCCTCACATGATGCGCAATATTTAAATGTTTAGCCAAGTCACCTAGACCTCTGCTATTTTCAAATATGCCATTCATTGGGTAACTAATGGAGATTTTTTCTTTCTCGCGCTTTTGCACGAGGCTTTATTCTTTTTGTTTTTAGCGGACTTGGATCTCCGGCTAGTAGCGTACAGATCATCAAAAGATCCCAGCCTAGCCTCGTCCAAATCCACCTCCGTAATCTCTCCTACAAGATGTGATAGAAGCTGTCCATCTAAAGTTTCATTCACATCATCATCATCATCATTTGTAGGCGAGATAATCGGCTTACTCGAAACACTAGGTGATACCTTACGGCGATCATATTCTACATGTTTCAAAACATTAGCCGATAAAACAATTTCCTTGTCGTTCCTCCCTAAACTTACGCCTACAGTAGACAACTGAGCTGACAATTTTGTAGGCGAAAAAGATAGGAAGGAATTTCGTGCGGTAGACTTACCAGGGGTCGGAGTAGAGAACAGCCTTGCTTTGCGCCGCATCGCCTTGGTCATGGTGTCCTCATCCGTTGCTGACGCGCCGTCCTTCCCCGTTAGGTGGCGCTCGCTACGCCTAGGCGTGGCCATAGGTAGCGATTGCCCCCGAACAGGTGATAGTGGCGTTGTAGCTCCCGTCGCCACCACAACGTCTGTCGTCAGAGAAGACGCAGACGGCGGAGACACCACAAAGTCCGTCGTCGGAGAAGACGCAGACGGCGGAGACACCACAGGGGAAGGCACGGTCGATGTAGCAGCCCCCACCACTGTAGTGTCCGACGTCGTCGATGACGAGGTCGCCCCGGCCGCCACATTTGGACAACCCATCCGACCCACCATGAGCACTACAGGAGCTTGGCCGGAACAGGTCGCCGCAGGGACGGCGTAGTGCAGTCCAACACTAGCGTCCGTCGTCGTTGGAGACGCAGACGGCGGAGACACCACAGGGGAAGGTACAGTCGATGTAGCAGCCCCCACCACTCTAGTGTCCGACGTCGGCGATGATGAGTTCACCTCGGCCGCCACATTTCCCACCATGCGCACCTCAGGAGCTTGGCCGGTACAGGTCGCCGTAGGGGTGACGTAGTGCAGTGCAACAATAGCATGCGGAAGCTGCGAGCCAGTCTTCACGTGAGCGACCACGCTCCCGTCGTTCCCATCCGCGCGCATGACATGGTCAGTCTCCGGTGCATAGACGGATTGCTGCAGCCCGTCGAGAGTATTGGACGGCGCCACCTCGTCCAAACCACCACGGCTAGCAGCAGTCAGACTTCCACCGGCGGAGGACAACTGCACGCCACCCCACTGATCCTCCAGACCCACAGTCTCAACAGTGACAGATTTAACTTGAACACTAGGCATAGGAAAAGAGGTAGATTTTCTCCATATCTTCACCAATTCTATACCTCTGGGAGTCTTGGGATTGGGATTGAAAGGTGTTACCGCCACCGTTTGCAATTTTTGTGCCACCGTGGCACCATGAACCTGCCCACTGCCTGATGATGAGCCATGTTCAGTCAACATGTTCGAGGTGTTATTTCCGTTATCAGTCATACCCTCTTCTCCAAGGCCTTCCATGTTGTCGTCACCCATGCCATGATCATCCGGATCATCCTTGCCCTTGCGCTGCCAAAGGAAAGGCACAAAATCTGCCTCTGGCACATAATCCGCAGTCTCCGGTCGGAAAGTAAATTCATAGCCTTTGAGCCTCAACACTCCAGCAGTCTTGAGAAAAGGGCCCTGCTCATCAATGTCTTTGAAGCACCCCTCATTCACCATCCCTACTAAGATACGAACAACACCTCTGCGACGTAAAGAGAGCAAGTCCACATCAATCGTAGTGCCGATGAGATGGCCCACAGACCCCAAAAGTGCCTCAAAGTGTTTGGCACTCCCGTCACATGCACCCAAGTCTCGTATAATTCCGAAGTGTGTTCAACATCCACAGGCTTCCACTCACTGAAAATAAGCTTAGTTGCTTGAGATGGGACACCGAGTTCAGCACCAACAAACCGTGACAGCTCATCCTTCGATGGGAAGTTCACTGTGAAGGAATTTTCCCCATTAGGAATTGCCTCCCAACACCAAGACCGTGCCATACACAACCTAGCAATCTGGGCTACGACTTGATTCGCAGTGGCGGCCACCCCCTGTACAGTGACAAGAGCAACAGGGGTACCCTTCGGAGCCACCTCCTTCTTGTACAAGTGGTCGGGAAACATAGTGAACATAGTATCGTGTTGTCCATGACCAGCAACAAAAACCGTGGGCCTCGGCAGCTTGAGTGTTGGACACATAGGTGTAGGGTGCTTCATATTATCACAGATATAGCAGTAATGTTTTGCTGGACAATCCTTAGTGGCGTGTGTATTGACGGCACACTTCGAACACCATGCCTTAACCTTCTTAGCTCCTTGCACGTTAGAGGGAACCGCTGCCCCTGCCACCCCATTCTGCATCGGCAAGGAGGGAGCGATCCCAGGTTTGGCTGACCCTGGAATCAAAAGTTGAGAAGCTACACCTTGTTGCTGCATCACCGTCTCCTGGATCGGCAATAACGTAGCAGCACCCTGCAGCACTCCGGCTTGCTGACCTAGACATCCTACTTGCTGCCCTTGAACCGCAGCCGCCGGTTTGTTGCGCTTCTTCTTCCTCTTTTGCACATGGGCAGCAGCCCCAACAGCGAAGCCCACCGGAGGCGGATGTCCGCCCGCAGCACCTGGCACAAAATGCCCGCCGTACTGCTGGACTGCACCCGTGCCAGACTGACCTGCACCCACGCCTGGCTGAACCGCGACATGGCCGTACTGGACGGCGCCCCCGCCGTACGGACCCGCACCCGCGCCAAACTGACCAGCGCCCGCACCAAAATGACCTGCACCCACGGCAGCACCATTATGTGACGGCGTCCCAGCGCCGAATTGACCTGCACCCGCGCATTGGTGAGGCGCGCCGAAGTTGGTCGCCGTACCCTGCTGCGCCGCGCCAAGTCTCGGCGCGATTGACGGTGCTCCCCCATTGCCAAAACGTCCACCGGCGCCACGCCCTTGTGTTCCAGTTCCACGCCCATGAGGACCATGAGCCATCGACTGAGCCCAGCCCGGAGGTCCCGGGAAGCCAGGGGGCGCAGCCATCGGGGGCGGCGCTGCAGCAACTTGAGCGAAGGATTTCCGCGGTGGCGCTCGAAGGTCGCTTCGAAGAAAGGAAGTCTGAGATGGAGATGATCGAGGAGCACTGGCGGCGATCAGGGGTGCCCTAGACCGACCCCTTCTCCACAGGCCATCGTACCAGCGGCCCAGATGAGCCCAAGGAGATGGATGGCTGATCGAGTCATGCATCAGAGCCCCACCCGGCAGCGACGCTGAAGTTTCAATTTGTGAAACCGCCTCCGGCCCCGTCGTCTCCGCCACAAACTTCGCTGGGCAGGAGCCACACGGAAACTCCGCTGATGGTGAGTCAGAGCCATGCGCCGCCGTCGAATGCATCAACTCCGGTAGGAAATCGCCAAGGCAAGGAGGCGGCGTGACCCGGGGTCGAGGAATAGGGCCACACCATCCCATGCGCACCGTCGGTTTCCGAAGAGCTTGAGGTTGAGTCGGTCTACTCCGTTCTTCCCCGTCCCCGGTAGAGGACGCTGACATTGTATCAGTCGCTCCCCTTGCATGCTCGATTCCCGACCTGCACGACGAAGCCATACCTGTCTGTTCCGGAGGTCCGATTGGAGATGGTGATTCCCAGGCTCTCGATTCCTTCGATGGAAAACCAATCTCCTTCCAGAACTCTTGTGCTATTTCCTCGTCGGACTTTACCGGTCGGCGTACATTGACGTCGGATACCAGCCAATCTTCCCGGAGAACATGCTCCGCCGCACTGTTAGCAACCTTCTCGGCAACCTGAACGGAATCATGGTCTTCATCTATGCCAGAAGGCGCTGCAGTCAGGTCTCCAAGGCACGCAAAACGCGAGCCCGCCATGCCCGAGTCCCAGGCAGGGGGCGCGAGCGTCTTCCTGCGGCGTCCCCCGGTAGAGGTTACCGGCGGCGAAGACCCAGGACCAGCCCAGAAACGGCCAGCAAGAGGCGCCGCGGGCGCACCCCCGAGATCATCGCCTGGATCGCCTGGCATTGTTTCCACTTCTATTGCAAACTTAAATTCCCAGAAAAGGTACGTACTAAAGTTTTTTAAAAAGATACGATATATGAATTTCAGTAGAATGTGGTGTCTCGCTTCCGAGTTCCTAGTACCTTCTTTTGGATATCTAATATCCCATCCAAAGGCCAAAAGAAGTACTATGAGGGTGTTTGTTGTGCAGACTATATTTAGTTTTATTTGGTTACCTCCTCACTGAAGTGGTGAGGACTACATGAGAGTGACATCATCTTTACAAAAGAAATATGAGGGCAAACCTCAGGTTGTCATTCTATCGGCATTATACTAAATTTACATTGGACTAACTTTAGCAAACGAACAGAAATTACTTCCCTTCCACAAGAACATAATCGAAACCTGCAAAGGCCCAGATAATCAACAATGCATAGTTCAGAGATGCATCCAATATGGTTGTCTGAACTTTCCACAATACATAGTTCAGAGATGCATACGACCCAGATAATCTAAAACCTTCGACAGTACATGATTACTGCATCGCTATTGTTTGTTCATGTGATTTTAGAATGTATGCCCAGACAGATGCATGGTTGTGATTTTAGAATGTTTGGTCATGTGTGTATATATTCAGATATTAACATATATTAAAAATGAGTACTGGAGAACTTGCCTGTGGCAAGATGGTTAGGTGAATGGTTGTATCCCCAGCCCAACAGAGTTCAAACCACAGGTTTGACGTTGGTGTTTCTCATTTAGACGAAATATTCTTTCAGTGGGAGGCGACGTTCCCGTCGACAGCGAGGCGCCTGTGGTGACTTCGTCAATCTCAAGACCCGCCGGCTCAGTCTATCCGAGGTGCTCATAGGGGTAGGGTGTGCGTGCATGCGTTCATAGGGTGAGTGTGTGTGCGTGTATATAAGCGTTTGCGTTGTATTGTGTTTCTTAAAAAAAAAATGAGTACTGCATAGCTATTGTGAACCGCATCTACAATTCCAAGCCATGATCCTTTCTATCAACCCTTCCGTAGCTAAGATTATGTAGTCCATTAAGAACGAAATGAATCCAAAACAGAAAACGCAAAGGGAAAGGAACAGACGCACAGTGCAAAAGGCATTCGGCAAAAAGTCGTGCACTACTGCCCTGCGTATAGCCGTACAGGGTTTGCGACACTCGGAGCCGGGACGAACCTGAAACTGAAAGGCCGCTGGTGGTGGGAGCTGGAGTCTGGGAGACGCCGAGACTGACGGTGAGGGGTCGATGTGGCCAGTGACGCTTAGGAAGATGGTGGCCGGGGAGGACAAGCAGTTGGTCAGAGCTCGGTGGCTGGATGGACGTACGAGATGAGAACGAGGACGCTCAACCGGCGCTCATGCGAGAGAGAGCTCCGGATTCGCTGACGTGAAGAATATAAGTGAGCCAATCTACGGTACCGCTGAGTTTGTTAATTCTTAATCGTTAACTGAGTGATCAGGAACCATTTCACGAGGAACCATTTCACGGCACTAAACAGTTCTATCACTACGGGACTGGCAGCTCAGCCCGACGACAATAATAACGTCGATGGCCAAATGTCGGGGCCGTCGGCGTCACAAAATAACACCGACGGCCCACGAAATACCGTCGGGCTCAAAGTACCGTCGGCTTCCTAGACGTGTTTGTGCTTTTGGATTCTCACTTTTGCATTTCTGTATATGTAGAAGATATCTATATATCCGATCTATCATCAAAAACTTCCTACCTTTCCTGAGAAGTCAAGTTTTCAATCAAATATGCGCACAATAAATAAAACAAATGCACATGCCAGGTCCCATAACATGGGACGAGCTCAACCTATATGTAAACTCTTCATATTCTCTCCAATAGGGCACACTTCTTATATAAGCATGTGTTCTGGTGATATGCCTTCCTAAGGAATTGTAACTGTGCACTACAACAATATTGCTCTGGGATGTTGATTGAAAATTTGTATATAGTGTTAGGAATGGTAGGTAACAGGAGCGCCGGCAACAGATTTTGCTGGAGGTTTTGCTTGTACAAAGTGATCTTCATGTCATACCAATGTCACCGTGGAATCACGCCACTATTAACATTCTGACCCATGGCGAAACGTGGCAGACGATTCTTAAGGTGATGTGATATATAATACACGTCTGAACCCTGAGCAGGCAAAAAACTAAGTTGATGGCAGCGAAGAAGGAAAAATTGAACGGCTCTCAGTCGTTCCTAGTTCATTCCGTGGATTACATAGGGTTGGCTGGTGATCTGCTGCACAAACATAACATCTGATCATCACCATTACTAGGTTTGTGTTCAATCATTCATAAGTACGCAAAGTGTAACGTCCAAACAATGCTGCTCAAGATGTGTTGGTGTACAAATTGCAATTAATATCCTCATTTTCCAAAAGCGGCAATAAACCTTTTACTATTGAAATCTGTGAACATAACTGGTGCACCAATATGTATCTTGAAACAACATTTTAAGGTTGATGGTTCCTCAGTTCACAAAAAGCAGAATCTATTTCGGATGCAATTCTTGTGGTTGTGAATTTCTTTTTATGAAATTTCACGTTCCTTCAATGTTATGACAGAAAAAATAAATGTCTCCTCAAAGTTGCTTGTATAAGAAAAACATCTCCTTTCCACAACCCGTCACGAGAATGAATAAATAAGCAAGTTAGGGAATAGTGTAGCTCCATATATGCTAGATGAACTATACAGCTAGCCAAACTGATGTGGTTGAATCGGGGATGTCCGTAACTTGCGGAGACCCGTTGGAGGCGAATCATGGGCGATTCTGGGCGTTGGCGGACGACTTCGCCGGTGATGACCGGGATTCTTCCACCGGCGACGAAGAGGCTAGCGTGGAGAACGACGATCTCAAGGAAGGTGAGGTCGGCGACTCAGGTGCGTTCCGTAATCTCTGTCGTTCTCTTTCGCCGGTCAGTGGGATTACTTTGACCGATCGTCGGTCGAGAGAAGAGTGTTAGATTGATCTCGTTTTTAATGAGATTAATACCGAATTGATTAGCCCAACGGTCAAATCAATCCTCTTGATTGCGCCCTAATCGGGGGCGTCTGTTTCCTGTTATGGAGCAGTGGGCCCCTGTGACCTGCGCTATATAAAGAGGTGGGGGGCCGGGGCACACGGTACGAGGTTCACCGCGCCGCCAGTTTCCCCACCGACACTCCCCTCCGATTAGGGTTAGCGCAGTGCTCACGGGAAGCACCCTGCGCCACCACTGTCCGGGCCGCCGCCACCATCGACCACCATGGCAGACTCCTCGAGCTCCTCTGGACAGAGCCAAGGTATCTCTCGAATCCCCTCTCTCTCACACTACTTACACACCCACTTACATGATCTACATGCTGTACACATTGATCTACCGATGCAAGTAATAAAAGGATCTAACAATGGTATCAGAGCACAATTAAATCCTATTTTTCGTTTCGGTAGCAATGGAAAGAGCAAAGCAAAGATGTCACCGGAAACCCTCGGGCTCACCGGCAAAGTTGCGCCGCCGTTCTCGGCCGCGCCTGTTCCTCTCGATCCGATGCGCACCGAAAGGGGCACTGGACGAAGAACACAACCTCCTCGGAGGAAAAGATAAGAGAAATTCGAACCCTAGCCTAACCCTAACCCTAACTAGAAAGAGGGGAAGGGGAAAAAGAGCTCACCGGCCGGTCGCCGCAAAGGGCACCGCCGCTGCGCCACTTGACGGCGGCGCGCTCTCCTTCGGGAGCTTCGCGCACACCGGCAAGGGGAGCAGGGGAGGCACCGTGTCTTCTCCGGCTGGTTTTGCCTTCGGGCTATTTTGGTTGAGGAAAAGATAGAAAATCAGAGGGGAAAAGGGAGGAGCGGCGTGGGGCGCACGGCGCCGTCGCCGCCACAGCGCGGCTCGGCCGTCTCCGACGAGACCGCGGGGGCGCCAAGCACACGGTTGCGTGGGCTCGCCACGAGGCGCACGGACGGCGCAGCCCGGCGTGGTGCTCGACGCGGCGCAACGCGGCACGGTCGCGGCGGCTGGGGGCCGGCGGCCGGGGCGGTTCTTCCGCCGCCGGCGCGCACCGTTTTCGGGTCGAGAGGAAGACGGGAGAGGAAAAGAATGGATTGCGGCTAGGGTTAGGGCACCGGTCCACCCGGCCGTTTTTCTTCTAACGCGAATCGCGCGCAGCCGTCGGATCGGCACGAACGGCCACGATCAAAACCCTAGCCGGCGCTGGGCGCGAAAGCAGGCCGTGGGCCGTTTTCCGTCGCAGAGCGGGCCGTGGGCCATTTTTTGCGCATCGCGCGTGAGCGGCAGATAGCGCGAGCTGGGCTGGCTGGGCCGTGGGCCAGTTTCTTTATATTTACGCACAGTTTTTTATTTCAGAAGCATTTAGCAAAGTTTTTTGACAATTTTTAATGCAGTTTTGTGCTGAATTCTGCATAGTTTTTCCTATTCAATTTATTCCAACGAATTTTTTGTCTAGAAAATACAAAAGTTTCAGAATGCTTCTGAAAAGTATAAAGTTTATAATTTTTTAGTCAAAGTTTCCGCTGCATTGATTAAAAGAAATAAAGTGATCTTTAATTCTTTAAAGATGTAATAAAATGATATTAAAGATGATTATGATTCTGTTATTATATGACCAACGTTGTTAATAGCATTATCATGATTCATATATAGTATGTTAAATGGTGCATTTATTTCTTTTATTGCCCAACAGTGATATTATTTAAATGCACAACAGTTGTATGCTTTAATTTATACCAACGTTGGATTAAATGTATGCAATTGTTTTTTGTTATCTTATATCCTTGTGGTTTCAGGAAGTTTTCATCTGATGAGCTGCCTGAAGGATGTTCCTACGCTCAGAGGTGACAACTACTCTGAGTGGTGGAAGAAAGTCGAACTGGCCTTTGTCTGTGCTGAGGTCGACTGGGTTGTGACTACTCCACAGCCAGTCAAACCAGCAAAGCCAGTGAGAGCATCTGATGATGATGATTCTGCTTGGCAGAAAAAAGAGCTGGACTATGCTCCAGTAGAGATGAGCTACACCCTAGAGAACCAAAAGTGGGTGAACGCCAATAAAAAGTGCATGACATTCATAAAGAACACAGTTGAGACCGCTATTGTGGGCTCAATTGAAGAGTGTGCCTCTGTAGGAGAGTATCTCCAAAAGATAAAGAGTCAGTTTACTGGTTCTTCAAAGACATATGCTACCCAGTTGCTCAGACAGCTGGTGACAGAAAAGTATCATAGAGGTACACATGGTATAAGGGAGCACATTCTCAGAATGAGCAACATGGCTGCTAAGCTTAAGTCCATGGAGGCTGATCTGGAGCTCAAGCCTGCACTTATAGTTCACTTGGTGATGGCTTCACTGCCACCACAATTTGAAAATTTCATCATCAACTACAATGTGTCACCTGAAAAATAGGACATTGAAAAGACAATTGCGATGCTGTCACAAGAAGAGGAAAGGTTGAAGTCCCAGAATGGGGGCTCCTTGAACTACGTGAAGGACAACCAGAACAGGAGCTACAATGGTTCTCCTTCTAAGCCGTATGGCAAAGGCCCTCATCAGTATAAACCACATGGCAAAGGGCATCAGAAGTATGAGAACCAGCTTCCAGTGGACAAAGACACATGCCTCCACTGCAAGAAGAAAGGGCATTACAAGAAAGATTGCCCTGATTGGCTCAAGAGCATAATGGCAAAGAAAGGTATTGATATAGTTTCTTTTGTAAATGAATCCCTGTATACACAGTTTTCAAAATCTACTTGGTGGATTGACTCAGGTGCAACTGTTCATGTTGCAAATTCTTTACAGGGATTCCATTCGACAAGGACTTTGCAAAGAAGCGAAAGACACATTGAAGTCGCGAATGGAGTTCAAGCAGAAGTTGAGGCTGTTGGCGACGTCTCCTTGGAGCTAGCTGATGGTTTTAATATTATGCTTAGAGATGTGTTATTTGTTCCTTCCATTCACAGAAATTTAATAAGTGTATCGTGCTTGGATAAAGACAATTTTGAATGTTATTTTGGTCATGGCAAATGTGCCATATGGATTAAAGATGCTTGTGTGGGTGTTGCATTACTTCATGATAAGCTTTATTTGTTATCCTTGCGTGAAAAAGTGCATTCTGTTTGCAATGT
The DNA here is from genome assembly GCA_026929855.1 of Poa annua. Classification (NCBI taxonomy): domain Eukaryota; kingdom Viridiplantae; phylum Streptophyta; class Magnoliopsida; order Poales; family Poaceae; genus Poa; species Poa annua. Next base: position 18,455,198 of record CM049427.1, read on the forward strand.
GAATGAACAAATCCCCTTGTCGAACAAAGAACAAAAGAAAAGAAAGCGAACTCATGACTCATCGAAGTTATGGCACTGTCGACTAGGCCATATTTCGAGGGGAAGAATAGAAAGCCTCGTTAAAAATGATATTCTTCCTCCGTTAGAGTTCTCGGATATCGAACAATGCATAGATTGTATAAAAGGAAAATACGTAAAGAAAATTAAAAAGGGTGCAAACCGAAGCACAGCGACACTAGAAATTATTCACACCGATATTTGTGGACCATTTCCGGTGAAAAGTGTGGATGGCTATGACTCGTTCATAACATTCACAGATGATTATTCCCGATATGGTTATATTTATCCAATTAAAGAAAGATCTGAGGCATTGGATAAATTTAAGATATTCAAAGCTGAAGTTGAAAATCAGCATGATAAAAGAATTAAAATAGTCAGGTCTGACCGTGGGGGGGAGTACTACGGTCGGCACACTCCATATGGTCAAGTACCTGGACCTTTTGCAAGGTTTTTACAGGAAAATGGAATAGTCGCCCAGTATTCTATGCCGGGCGAACCACAACAAAATGGAGTAGCTGAAAGGCGTAACCGTACTCTTATGGATATGGTGCGCAGTATGATGAGTTATTCCACACTGCCATTGGGATTATGGATGGAGGCGTTAAAAACCGCCATTCACATTCTCAACAGAGTACCAAGTAAATCGGTGCCCAAAACACCGTATGAGTTGTGGACGGGGAGAGTTCCTTCTCTAAGCCACTTGAAAGTCTGGGGGAGCCCAGCTGAGGCAAAAGTTTTTAATCCACATATTGCTAAGTTAGACCCCAAAACAGTGACTTGCCATTTCATTGGCTATCCTGATAGATCAAAAGGTTATCGTTTCTACTGTTCAGACAGACACACAAAGTTTGTAGAAACGAGACACACGGTCTTCTTAGAAGACGAAATGATGAGGGGGAGCATGGTAGGCCGGAAAATTGATCTTGAGGAGAAGAGGGTGTGTGCACCTTTTCCGATGATCCATGAGCCATTTTTTGCCCTACCTTTTGTACCTGCACCGACAATCCCAGAGGTTGTGATGCAAGCACCTGTTGCAACTCCACCCGTGACTTCAACGAGGCAAAATTCGGAACCTGTTCGCCAGGAGCCGAATCAACCCGTTGTTGAGCATGAAAGGGAGCAGCGACAGCCACATATAGAAGAAGAGTCGCAAATTGAGACACATGATGTGCCAGAGAATGAGACTCTTAGAAGGTCTACAAGAGCTAGGAAATCAGCTATTTCTAGTGATTATAAAGTTTATAACACAGAAACAGTTCATGTGGAAGGAGATCCCACTTCATATGAAGAAGCCATGAGTAGCGTTCACTCTTCGAAATGGCTGGAGGCCATGGAAGATGAGATGAAATCAATGAGTTCTAACAATGTTTGGGACTTAGAGGAAATTCCTAAAGGAGCCAAAACAGTAGGCTGCAAATGGGTCTACAAAATAAAGTATGACTCCAATGGAAAAGTAGAAAAGTATAAAGCAAGACTTGTGGCAAAAGGCTTTACGCAAAGAGAAGGAGTAGATTACAATGAAACTTTTTCTCCGGTCTCATGTAAGGATTCCTTCAGAATCATCATGGCACTAGTTGCTCATTTTGATTTAGAGTTACATCAAATGGATGTAAAGACGGCATTTCTAAATGGAGATTTAGAAGAGAATGTCTACATGAAACAACCGAAGGGTTTTTTCATGGAGGGGAAGGAACATATGGGATGCCACCTAAAGAAATCCATTTATGGGTTAAAGCAAGCCTCTAGACAGTGGTATTTAAAGTTTAACAATACAATTAAAAGTTTTGGATTTAAAGAGAATGTTGAGGACAACTGCATTTATGCAAAGTTTAAAAGTGGGAAATATATTTTCCTAATTCTGTATGTGGATGATATTCTGCTTGCGAGCAATGATGTCAGTCTACTACTAGAAACAAAGAAGTTCTTGTCCTCAAATTTTGATATGAAAGATCTTGGTGAAGCTTCTTATGTTTTGGGCATAGAAATTCACCGGGATAGAAATAATGGAGTGCTAGGACTATCACAAAAGGCATATTTAGAAAAGGTTCTAAAGAAGTATAATATGCACAAAAGTAGTACTTCACCTGCTCCTATAGTCAAGGGCGACAAGTTTGGGAAATTTCAATGTCCCAAAAACCAATATGAGATCGATCGAATGAAAGCAGTACCATATGCTTCGGCTGTTGGAAGCTTACAGTATGCACAAGTGTGCACTCGCCCTGACTTAGCTTTTATCACCGGGGTTGACGAGGTTGTACCTCGGCAAGTCCCAGGGTTGTACACCCCGGGTTGATTGATGGGGAGAGTGAAGAGTGCAAGGTGATCACGACGGCTAACAGGCGAGGTTTTACCCAGGTTCAGGCTCCCGGAGGATAGCACCCTACTCCTGCTTGTCTGGTTATTGATGCGAGTAGCGATTACAATGGCGAGATTGCGATCTCGCTAGGGTTTGTGGTAGTTCTGAGCGTGCGTGTCTATGTGTGTCCTCTAGGACGGGCAACCCTCCTGGCTTTATAGGCAGCCAGGTCTCGGGTGGTTGATACAGATACGGTAGGTTACAAGACCTAACCGAGTTGGACTAGGATACGAGATACCCCGAGTGGGCCTTCTGCGGGCCTTTCCATCCTTGGCGCGGCCCAGGTAGCCTCATCGTGGGCCACCCACAAGGTAGCCCCACGTCAGTAGCCCCCGAGTGCTTGGTCGAAGCGCAGAGTCGGACAGAGGACTCCTCCTTCCTGGACGCGCCATTGGATTGCTTGATCTTGAGCTTGAACTCGAATTCTTCAGTCGAACCGGCCGCTCCCAATGGGAGTAACCTTTGCCGTCGAATTACTTTTTCCTTCATCTTCTTTGCGAAGCTTGCTTCTACTCAGCCTGCTTGGCTTACTTTGTGGATTGGTTCGGCTGCTCGAGCTTACTGTGTTGCCACTCGAATGGTTCTTTCGGGTGCTCGGATCGTTGCTCGATCTTACTCTGCTGACTTCAGCTGCTAAGCTTACTACTCGAACCACTCTGTCGAGTTGTCGAGCTATTTCACTTGTGCTTGTAGCCTTGAATTTTCATTGGGTGCGCGATCAGCGCTCCCAATGGGAGTAGCCCCCGAAGGTGTGGGTGACTAGTATAGTCGCCCGCAACTTTATAAATATCTTGCTTTTGTTTCAGCCCCGATGGCTTACTCGTGTGACTCGAATGGGTTCGAGTGTTTGCTCAGCCCGACGGCTTACTCGTGTTACTCGAATGGGTTCGACCATTTGCTCAGCCCCGTGGCCTACTGCGTTGCACTTTTCGAGTGCTTGCTCAGCCTGATGGCTTACTTGTGTGACTCGAATGGGATTCGAGTGCTCATTCAGCCTGACGGTCTACTTGGTGGACTCGACAAACATATCGAGTATTTGCTCAGCCGAACGGCCTACTGCGTTGTTGGACCTGTATGGCGCAGCCCCCGAGTAAGTTGAGTGACGGCCTAGGATTGCAAGTGTTACCTGTTTGGCGCAGCCCCCGAGTACGTCGGGTGGTGACCTAGGATTTGGAACTTGACCTGTGCAGCGCAGCCCCCGAGTATGTTCGAGTGGCGGCCGAGGGTTTTTCTGAGTCCTGTTTGGCGTAGCCCCCGAGTAGGTCGAGTGGTAGCCTAAGCTGTTATTTCAACCTGTGTGGCGCAGCCCCCGAGTGGCTCGGGTGGCGGCCTAGGATTTTGACTGTGCTTGTATGGCGCAGCCCCCGAGTGGATCGAGTGGCGGCCTAAGCTGTTATTTCAACCTGTGTGGCGCAGCCCCCGAGTGGCTCGGGTGGCGGCCTAGGATTTTGATTGTGACCTGTGCGGCGCAACACCCGGGAGAGCATCAGGTGTGGCCAAGGCGAATTTGTTTGTGCGTGGCGGACTGGAGTCGATGCGGCGGACCGGAGTCGACGCAGCGGAGTGGTGCCGTAGAGGCAGTCGACGCGGCGGACCGGAGTCGACGCAACAGAGTGGTGCCGTAGAGGCAGTCGACGCGGCGGACCGGAGTCGACGCAGCGGAGTGGTGCCATAGAGGCAGTCGACGCGGCGGACCGGAGTCGACGCAGCGGAGTGATGCCGTAGAGGCAGTCGACGCGGCGGACCGGAGTCGACGCAGCGGAGTGGTGCCGTAGAGGCAGTCGACGCGGCGGACCGGAGTCGACGCAGCGGAGTGGTGCCGTAGAGGCAGTCGACGCGGCGGACCGGAGTCGACGCAGCGGAGTGGTGCCGTAGAGGCAGTCGACGCGGCGGACCGGAGTCGACGCAGCGGAAGTAGTTGAGGTAGATCTTGATTTGACCGACCGTGCGATCGAGATTGGTGTAGTAGACTCGATCCGCACGGCCGTTGCTGAAATTGTCGATGTAGTCGACGCAGATGCGATCTTCGCGGGTGCGGCGGGCGCGTTCTCCGCGGGTGCGCCAGATGCGATCTTCGCGGGTTCGGCGGGCGCGATCTCCGCGGGTGCGACAGATGCGATCTCCGCGGGTTCGGCGGGCGCGATCTCCGCGGGTGCGACAGATGCGATCTCCGCGGGTTCGGCGGGCGCGCGGGTTGGCGATTCGGGTGACATCGCCGCGCGTGGCGCGGCAGCCGTAGACTCGAAGGAGCCGAAGCGGATCGACTCCCTGGCGGCGTAGACGCCGATCTTCATTGCGGATGGAGCCGGAGCGACCATTATTCCAACACTTGTTTGACTTCCCACAGACGGCGCCAATTGACGAGGTTGTACCTCGGCAAGTCCCAGGGTTGTACACCCCGGGTTGATTGATGGGGAGAGTGAAGAGTGCAAGGTGATCACGACGGCTAACAGGCGAGGTTTTACCCAGGTTCAGGCTCCCGGAGGATAACACCCTACTCCTGCTTGTCTGGTTATTGATGCGAGTAGCGATTACAATGGCGAGATTGCGATCTCGCTAGGGTTTGTGGTAGTTCTGAGCGTGCGTGTCTATGTGTGTCCTCTAGGACGGGCAACCCTCCTGGCTTTATAGGCAGCCAGGTCTCGGGTGGTTGATACAGATACGGTAGGTTACAAGACCTAACCGAGTTGGACTAGGATACGAGATACCCCGAGTGGGCCTTCTGCGGGCCTTTCCATCCTTGGCGCGGCCCAGGTAGCCTCATCGTGGGCCACCCGCAAGGTAGCCCCACGTCAGGGGTACTCGGTAGATATCAAGAAAATCCAGGCCAAGAGCACTGGAATATGGTAAAGAAAGCTTTGCGTTATGTACAAGGCGCAAAAGACCTCATGCTAACATATAGAAGATCTGATTCCCTAGAAATAAGAGGGTATTCAGACGCAGATTTTGCGGGAGATAAAGATGATAGAAAGTCCACGTCAGGATACGTGTTCACTCTCGCAGGAGGGGCTATTTCGTGGAAAAGCTCCAAACAGTCATTAGTTGCATCGTCCACGATGTATGCAGAGTTTATAGCATGTTATGAGGCCACGGGGCAGGCAGTATGGTTAAAGAAATTTATACCCGACTTGAAAGTGGTAGATTGTATTGACAAACCACTAAAGATGTACTGTGACAACCAGCCCGCAGTATTCTATGCTCACAACAACAAGTCGAGTAATGCTACAAAGGCAATAGATATAAAGTATTATGTTGTGAAAGATAAAATCCAGGATCAAACTATAAGTCTCGAGCATATAAGGACAAAGGAGATGCTTGCGGATCCGCTAACGAAAGGCTTACCACCCAGTGTGTTCCAGGAACACACAGCCGGCATGGGTTTAATGGAAAGCCTATGATTTCTGGATTACAGAGGCCCAAAAGTAACAGAATTTGTTTTCAACACAGAAAAGTATATAGTGGCTGTCTGATTCTATCGGCAATTGAGCTGTGACGATGAAACATGCTCTATGTATTAATCCGTGCTGAAACGAGTAAGGTAAAAGTTAACAAAGTAAAAGTTGAGATCAAGGGGGAGAATGTTAGATTGATCTCGTTTTTAATGAGATTAATACCGAATTGATTAGCCCAACGGTCAAATCAATCCTCTTGATTGCGCCCTAATCGGGGGCGTCTGTTTCCTGTTATGGAGCAGTGGGCCCCTGTGACCTGCGCTATATAAAGAGGTGGGGGGCCGGGGCACACGGTACGAGGTTCACCGCGCCGCCAGTTTCCCCACCGACACTCCCCTCCGATTAGGGTTAACGCAGTGCTCACGGGAAGCACCCTGCGCCACCACTGTCCGGGCCGCCGCCACCATCGACCACCATGGCAGACTCCTCGAGCTCCTCTGGACAGAGCCAAGGTATCTCTCGAATCCCCTCTCTCTCACACTACTTACACACCCACTTACATGATCTACATGCTGTACACATTGATCTACCGATGCAAGTAATAATAGGATCTAACAAAGAGAAGCGCATACTCCGGTGGCAAGCGCAGAGGCATGCGGCTATTGCGATGTGCTCGTTCTCGCCGGAGACAGCGAGTGTTACTCCGGAGATTCAGGTCGCTCAAGATCACATGCTTGTGATGGCTTCGCGATTGTCACTTGGAAGGTTGTCTCAACTCAAGTTGCCGGTTCTTGCTCCATCTGTTTCTTGCGACGATGGTAAGGGCGACTGGCAGCTGGTATCACGAGGTCAACGCCGATGCGGCGGTGGTGCGTCGCCGGTGCCGGAGACGTCGACGGGAATTCCAGGATCGGCAATTTTGAAATCTTCTGGGAACCGAACGGGCCATGTGGGCCGAATCTTGGGCGTCAGTTTCCGTAAGCAAGGTAACCGATCAGGAGGGCATGCGGCCCAAAACCGTGATCCAGGCAAACTATGCGGTCGATTACATCTGGATCAGAGGATCGGTTTCTTCTCGATTTTAGGGTTTTTCAGTCGCGTCGGCATACCTCCTACTACTGCTATGGCGAACAATGGCGGCGGCGCTGGGGATGGGCGCGGCTTTCCTCCTGCGCGTGGATACTGTGGGTTCCCTCCCGGGCGGGGCTACGACAACGGATCGTTCTGTGGCGGCGCCATGGGAGGATGAGGTGGTGCACAGGCTGGTGGACAGAGCGCTGCCGCGGGTCAAGGTGATCACCGTCAGAGGTCCTTTGAGATAGGAGGCTCTAGTGGTACGGCTAGCAATCAGCAAGGCTTCCATGGAAACTTCCAGAGTTACAACGCAGGTTCAGGCTTCGCTCATGGTGGACAGCAACATAGGTCATACACTTACACCCGCCCGTATCAGTTTTGTGCTGACAATGGCGGGAGACCAACTCAGTTTCGTGGCAATCAGAGAGGAAGTGCTGCAGCAGATAATGCCTCTCCCCCAGTCTTGTCCGAGGAGATCTTAGCCAAGATCGTGAGCCAGGTTACTGAAGCTCTTCGTCCTGCTGCGGCTGTGGTAACACCTGCGAAGGTTACTACGGCTTCGGTGGTGTCTGCTTCGTTGGGACAAGTGGCTACGGCCGCAGAATTGATAGCAAAGGGCGCTACACCGGTGATGCCTGCGACATTACCGCATGTGGTTTCAGTTACAAAACCGGCCATGGGAGATCGACAAGGGGGAAATGAGGTGGTTGTAGCAAAGAAGGCTAAAACTGGTCACAAAACCCGCTGCTACCGGTGTGATGGGTCTGGTCACTTTGGCAAAGAATGCGTGGTTGAGGTGTATGTTATTTGCGAAAGCAAGGAGCACTCGGGGGAGCTGTGTCCATTGCTCACGGCACCAAAACCACAGGCAACCATACATGGAATAATAAATGAGTATCTGATGTTTTTCGAACAGCCAACATCCGATTCATATAAACCGAAGATTGATAATGCTCGATTGGCTAGGTTGACTGTCACTCATGGAGATCTTTCGACCCCTCAGATTGTAGATCAACTTCAACGTTTGGTACCGTGGGAACAGTTTCATTGGGCGGTTCAACAAGTGGGTCATAATGTTTTCAAAGTACCTTTCCCGTCGAAAAGTGAATTAGAAAGACTGACTATTTTTGGACCTTGTAAGGTACCGAATAAAACTTGTGAGATTACAGTGGTCCCTTGGGTTGCGACAGTGGAACCTCTGCAATTGTTACCAAAGAAATGGATACGAGTTTATGGTATTCCTCCCAAGGTTACAGGGGATTTTCTTTCGCTTTGGAGCTTGGGTTCTCTTTTCGGTAAAACGATCAAAGTGGATATGCACTTCACTCGCAAACATGGGGTGCTGCGTATCCTTGTGGGGTGTGTTGATTACACTCATATTCCTGCTAGTTGGACAGTTTTTATAAAGGATGGTTTTTATCGGCTGAGGTTTAAAGTTGAGGTCCATGTTGATACCTCTGACAAAGAGGATGATGATCCGAGGTCACCACCACCGGATGATGATGCGGAGGATAGTGCCAATGGGGAGTCTTCCAATCAAAAAAAGAATGAGAGGGAACATGAAAACAAATCCACTGACGACATGCTTACGGATGATCTCCCAAAATCACCAGACGGGAAGAGTAATACGGGTGCTGCGGTGTCCGAAAGTATGCAAGAAAGGATCTCGGGTGTGGTTTTTTCACCGCTGGTTCAAAAACAAATATATGTGGCTAAACAGGAGTTCCTGATGCTGAAGAAGTCTGGTGATGGTATGATGCATAATGCTGCAGGGTGCCCTGAACGTGTCTTTGATCAAGGAGATAAAACTGGAGTGGAGAATGGTACAGCTTCCGGTACTGATGGCGTGAGCTATGGGAAAACAGTGGAGGTTGGTGCAGTTTTTGGTACTGATGTAGGGACTGATCTTCTAGGGTCCGACAGTGTAGCTAACAGCATATGCGACGCTGATTCAGATTCAGATGATCGTGCCGATGGTTGGGTTGCTACTGAGGAAGGCAATGATCTCTCGCATGATTTTTTGGTGGATACTGATGCTGTTCAATGCAATGGTTCTGAGGAAGTTTTTGCAGTACATGACACTCCTCTGTTGACAACACCTACTAGAACTTTGTCTCCGATCTCTCCGCTTGAGGGTGATGGTGGTATGTACCTTGATCGCCACGGTCGTACGGCGGCAGTACAACCTCAGTCTTGCGGCCCTATTGTCAGTGTTTGCGAGACACGACCGTCTGAGAGTGATATGTTGGCGTTTGGGGGGATGTATGAGGGGGAGGTGAGATCAAGCCAGAGGTTGAGGAAGCAGCAGAATGTGGGTCTTCCACAACTTGAGCGTGCGATGGATCTTACCTCACGCAAGATGTACGGCTCTCCCACAGGTACTAATTTGCTTTCCAAGCTTTCTTTATGTTCTTTATCTAATTCTGACATTAAGAGTAGAGCGGATAGATTAGGAATATCTCTGGGTAATAATGAAAATCAAGTAGGTAATTCAATTATGAGTATTTTGGAGTTAGAAAAAGAGAGGGAAGTCATATTCTTACAAAGTTCACTACCCCCGGTTGTTGAGGAACTCGAGTCTAGTTTTCTCTTAAAAAGAGCCATGAATCTTTGCGAAGATCTTGAAGATGAGGAGGCTCAGATGTCGGAAGATCATGCAGATCTTCATGAGACATTAGCATCAATTAAAAAAAGACGGAAAAATAATAATAATAACAACTCGAAGGGTGCGGCTAGGAGGCGTGTTAGGCTACAAATTTATAAAGGCTTGAGATGAAAGGCATCATTTGGAATTCGGATGGTTTTGGGGACACGGAAAAACATCTAGCGGTTCATGAGTTTGTGAAGGAAAATAAGCTAGATTTTATTGGCATCATTGAGACAGGTCGTTCATCCTTTGCGACGCCTTTTCTAAATTTCTTAGCTGCGGGATCAGATTTTACTTGGTATTGTATACCTCCACACGGAAGATCTGGTGGTATGTTGTTAGGTTTTAATAATAATACGGTCATGGTACAACATGTGGTCTCGGGTGACTTTGCGTTAAGTTACATCTGATGATCAAAGCGGATGGATTCCGTTGGGCTTTGGTAGTGGCTTATGGTGCGGCTCAAGATGATAAAAACCAGAATTTCTTGCAGAAATGGTGCGAATATGTGAAGGAGAAACTTTGCCTATGTTAGTTGGGGGAGATTTTAATATAATCAGGAGACAATATGAGAAAAACAATGCAAATTTTAATGCTAGGTGGCCTACTATTTTTAACGCGGTAATTGAGAGTTTAAATCTGAAGGACTTGCGAATGTCCGGACGACAATATACCTGGGTGAGTAGACGAGATACACCAACTTATGAGAAGTTGGATCGTTTTTTAGCCACAGTGGATTGGGAGGCTAAATTTCCGTTAGTCACGATTCAGGCACTCAGCCGGACAGGGTCTGATCATACGCCGCTGTTGTTAGATACAGTGGATCAGGCTTTCGTGGGAAATTTTAGTACATTTTCGTTTGAATTATCCTGGTTTCGACAGGATGGTTTTTTGGATATGATTGCTCGGGAGTGGCATGCGCTAAACACTGGTACTGATCCTATAGAACGATGGCAAAATAAGATAAGGCATTTTCGCCAATTCCTTCGAGGTTGGGCCAAAAACTTAAGTGGAGAATACAAACTTTTGAGAGATAAGTTAACTATGTTAATAAATGCGTTGGATATTAAGGCAGAAACGACGCCCTTGACTGCAGCCGAGCGGGTTGCTAAAAGGGATGCCGATGATAGATTGGCAAAATTAAGACGTGATGAGGAGTCTAAATGGGCACAGAGAGCAAAAGTAAAATTTATCCAGGAAAGCGGAAGTAATACGCGATACTTCCATATAATAGCAAACGGAAAGCACCGGAAAAAAAGGATACTACAGCTAGAGCAAGATGAAGGCACCATCGTAGGAAATGAAAACTTAAAGACTTATATCTCTGAATATTACAAAAAATTATTCGGGGCGCCGGCCCAAAATAATTTCTCTCTTGATGAGGCAACGACACAAGATATGCCCCAAATATCGTCTGAGGAAAATGCAATTTTGACCCATGAATTTTCGGAAAAAGAGGTGTTTCAAGCAATCAAACAAATGGAACATAATAAGGCCCCCGGACCTGATGGTTTCCCTACGGAGTTTTATCAGAAATGTTGGCACATTATTAAATTAGATCTAATAGAAATGTTTACCCAATTGCGTATGGTAAATTTGCCATTATTTAAACTTAACTTTGGTATTATCACATTGTTACCCAAAAAGGAGGACGCTAGCCGAATTGAGCAATATCGGCCCATTTGTCTTTTGAATGTCAGTTTTAAAATTTTCACAAAAGTTGGCATGAATAGAGTTACCTCTATTGCGAGTAGGGTAATTCGGCCAACTCAATCAGCTTTTATACCCGGCCGGAATATTCTTGAGGGGGTGGTGGTCCTCCATGAAACAATCCACGAGATACATAGAAAAAAGATGGATGGTGTTCTTTTCAAAATTGATTTTGAAAAGGCGTATGATAAGGTTAATTGGTCATTCCTGCAACAAACCCTTCGTATGAAAGGGTTCGCGTCACAATGGTGCGAATGGGTGGCACGGTTTGTTCAGGGTGGGAGTGTGGGAATTCGTGTCAATGATGATATTGGGCATTACTTCCAAACTCTAAAAGGACTGCGACAAGGGGATCCGTTGTCTCCTCTACTGTTTAACCTTGTTGTCGACATGCTGGCCATTTAAATCTCTCGTGCGAAGGAGGATGGCCAAGTGCGAAGGAGAATATGCTGATGATACGATCCTATTTCTTGAACACGACATTGCGAAGGCCGTGAACATGAAATTAATTTTGGCATTCTTTGAACAATTATGGGGGTTGAAAATTAATTTTCATAAGAGTGAGTTATATTGCTTCGGGAGGGCTAAAGATAACCAGGAGGAGTACCGCCGTATTTTCGGATGCGAACTCGGATCACTCCCATTCCGGTATTTGGGCATCCCGATTCATCACCGTAAACTTTTGAACAAAGAGTGGAAAATAGTTGAGGATAGGTTTGAGAAGAAACTGGCAGCATGGGTAGCCAAGATGTTGTCTTACGGTAACCGCCTTGTGCTAATCAATTCGGTTCTAACAAGCTTGCCAATGTTTCTTCTATCCTTTTTTGAAATACCGAAGGGAGTTCGGAAAAGGTTAGATTATTATCGTTCACGGTTCTTTTGGCAAAGTGATGAAATTGTCGGGGGGCTACCCCCGGGTAGGGTATAGGTGTGGTAAAAGCTACATCCAAGACCCAACCGACATACTCCAACCGGCATGCTCCGACTGACCGACATATTTTACCCGACTTGTGTATGTCGGTATCTTCTCGTTTTCTCTCATGTGCAGGAAGGGTGATTTAGAAAGGGTAATCCGGCATAACCATGTCGGGTCTCGGGAGAAGGAGGTTATCCGGTATACTCATGCCGGGTAGAGACGGGGATTCCGGCATATCCGTGCCGGGTTGCCCGGGAGAGGAGTCGCCAAGGCACCCGGCACACCTGTGCCGGGTTACGCGGAGACGATGCCATGCCACGCGCTACAAGACAAAAGATAGACAAGACATCTCAAGCCCATCCCCTGATGTGACAAGAGTACAACTGCATGACGCAGTGAATAGTGTGACAAGACCCCAGTAGTCATGTCATGGATAGTGTGCAGTGGGCCACCTCTTGTCCCCTGGGCTCCCTCTATATAAGGAGCACCAGGGGGAAGGCTCCAGGGACGCGCGGGCTAGCTCATTTCCCCCCGCTCATTTCCTCCCGAGTTCTCCTAGAGGCATGCTTCGCCCAGCTCGTGGAGCAATTTGTACCTCGTATACACAGAGAGAAAATACACCGATGAGTAGGGGTTTTATCTCCTCACGAGAGCCCTGAAGCAGGGTAAATCCCCGTGTTCATGTGTTCTTCGTGTGAGCTTCTTAGCGCGCTATCCCTCCCCGAAATCCTCTCGCGTCCATCGACCCCCAAGATTAGCCACCCCGTGGCATATGCCGTGACACCACCACGACATTTGGCGCCCACCGTGGGGCAGAGTGGCGTTTGCTGGACTAATTTCGGACGGGGCCTTCTTCGTCAACGCGGGGACTCGACTTCGCCATTGCCCCCGCGCATCCCGGTGGCCCGTCGCCGTCTTCGTCGTCTCGCCGTCGGCAACCGCATAAGAAAGAGCTCGAAGGCTCGGCTGCTGCCAAGGTGGTTGTGCGTGCGCCTGGGTCGCCCCTGCGCTCATCCGCGCGCTAGGCGGCATCTGCACGGGCAGGCGCTCGCGCGTCGTCCTCCTCCGCATCCTCGTCGCGGCGCACACAGCCTCGGACCGTGTGCCCGCTGCCATCGCCTCGGGCCTGCGGCCGCCTCGCCCCTGCGTCGCGCGCAGACTTCATTCCGCTCGTCGGCGGCCGGCCGCAATCCCCGCCCGCCCCCGCCTCGGCCGCGCCTCCACAACCCAAGCCTCACCTGCGCCCGTGCGCGGCACGCCACCAACGCATCCATCCTCAGGGCCGGTCGAGCTCCCCGTGGGTCGCCCACGCTTCCTGTTGTGCGTCCTTGCGCCTCAGCTCGCCGCTCGACGCCGGCTACGCCTCGTCGTCCGGATGTGCCGCGGCTTCCACATCGACCGGATCTCCGGCCTCGAGCCCGCAGCTCGCCCCGGCCTCTGTCGCTCCCGCGTTGGCCGAGCGCCACGGGGCACAGCGCCCGCGCTCATGCAGGGTTGCTGGCTGGCCGATTCAGGTGAGAGCTCGCAGGCTCATCTCGCAAGGGGAGGAAGAAAGCAAAAGAAAAAAAAAGGAGAGATAAGATCGAGCCTGTCAGGTGGAGAAAAGAAAACTAGGAAGAAAAAATAAAAAGAAAAAGGATAGGAAGGAACCGGGCAGGTTGACCGGATAGAATAGAAAAGGAGGAAAGGGAAAAAGGAGTGGGGCACGGTCTGTGGAGTAGTGAGTGCAGCTACCGGGAGCTGGGTTCTTAGTTGGGTCGATCACCAAGTAGAGGTGGGAAGAGAGAAAGAAAAAGGATGAGCTGCCGCCATACAAGGCCTGTGTCGGTCGGCAGAATGGAAACAAGAGACCGACATATTGCCATGTCTGGCAGAAAAATGATGTAGGTATCCGGCGCGTCCCCGGGTGATTGTGTCGACAGTTCGACATCGACCGTTACGCCGACCTCGCAAGCACGACAACGACTTATACCCGGCATCAAAATTACATTGTGAGTATTTACAATATATTTGTGTTGCATGCTAAGTAATAATCTCCAAATGTACTCGGTGACTGCCCCTTCGTATTTTGCTCAATTATTTACCCGGGAACGACATGTCGTAACCCGGGAACTGCTCTATTATGCCTGCTTTGTCGTCTGTTTATTTTTTCCCGGGAGCAAGATGTCTTGACCCGGGGGCTGGCTCACTGGTCAGTTGGGTCTTATATGCTAGGTCGGTAGAGTAACTCGGTTTATATTTATTTATATGCTTTTCATATCTTGCTTCCTGCTATGTCGTTTGTGTGCCGGCATCCCGAAACTGGACTCGGGGACTGCCGTGCTCCTTTGTCGTCCTCCTATATCTGAACGTTTACCCGGGGACTCGGTGGAACCGGTATCCCCATGCCTTCCTCGGCGAGTAGTTGTATTCTTGTGTCTCGCATTAAATTTTCTTGGGCATATCGTTTAAAGTTTTCACTTCCATCGAATATTTGTTATACATACCTGTTTGCGCTAATATTAAAAGGGGATGGTACCCATGTTGGTTTTACCGAGATGGTACCCATGTTGGATAACCGCCTTACCGAGAGGATATTCATGTCAAAGATTCTGGTGATACCGGTCGTTATACTGGTTGTCTCGGATCCATCTTATGATTGGTTATTTTCTCATGATACATTGCATATGATCTGTGATATCAGTTGGCCCACGTATCGCGGTATCCTGCACAATTTCCAGATCGCCGTTTATTTCGGTTCGCCAATATATCATGGCATCCTGCAATATCTCCAGATCGCTGTTTAGGTCGGTTCACCAACATATCTGGCATCATACCATATCTCCAGATCCCCGTTTATTTCGGTTCGCCCATGTATCATGGCATCGGGCAATATTTCCAAATCGTCATTTGTTTCGCTGTATCAAAGTTCGCCAAAGGCAACACCTGAGATACCGAAACACCTGTGGTATGCCCAGAGTGGCCGAGATACCGAAACACCTGTGATGTGCCCAGAGTGGCAGAGATACCGAAACACCTGTGATATGCCCAGAGGGGCCGACATACCGACATACCGACTTACCGAGATACCAAAACACCCGAGATACCTGTGTGACATTGTGTGTGTAGGCGTCTGTGTCGGTATACGCCCAGAGTGGCTAAACGCCGGCACATGAGACTTTGTGTCGGTATACGCCCAGAGTGGCTACAAGCCGGCACATGAGGCGTCCGTGTCGGTATGCGCCCAGAGTGGCTAAATGCCGGCATGTGTTATGTGTTTGTGTCAGACCGGTGGTGGCCAAAGACATCTATGTCGGTAAAACGCCCAGAGTGGCTAAGGAACCGGCATATGATTGTATTTTTGCAGGTACTCGGTGGAGCAAGTGAAGACAATGAGGTTGAGATTTTTTTCTAAGTCTGCACGCGACTCTGCGAGTCCCCCGCAGCCTCGGGGACTAGTGTCGGGGATGTAATCCCCGGGACCCCTGATAACAAGGCTTTCGGAATAGATGAGTTTAATTGAGAGAGGTAAAGGAAAAGAGGAGAAGGGGCATCTCGGGCCAAGACGATGAGAACTGGGCCGATTTCCATGCGGGCCGAGATCGGCATCTCGGTCAAATTGACTTGACCGCATCGTGATCCCCTCGCTCCCGGATTCATCGACCTCGACCTCCACGGACGCGAGCGTCTCGTCCCCGAGCTCCAGTGCTGCGCCCCAGCATCTCCCGCCTCCGAGCTCTCCTCCAACCCCGACTGCGGCCACCCCGGCACCGGCACCGCCCGAGTTCGCCTCCACCTCGCGTGGGTCCGCGCCCGGCCGCCCCCGGCAGCCCCACGCCCGGCGTCCTGATCTCGGCCGCCCGAGAGCTGCTGCGCCCCCCGGCCATGACTCGGCGCCCTCGCCCGAGAGCCCGACACCGCGACCTCGGCCACCCGAGCCCCGCCTCCGGCATCACCCAGCTCGGCGCCACCGCCACCAGCAGACCGCGCATCCCCGGCATCCTCGGGCCCGGTGTCTCCCTCGACCCCGGCCTCCTCCGCGGCGGACCTCAACCGAGGCTGCCTCCACCGCGACGCCTCCAACATCGCCCCCGACATCACGAGTCCGGTATCACGCCCTCGAGCTCGACGGTGCCGTCCTTGACTCCGGTCGCCCAGGCCCGCTCCACGCCCGACCTCGACATCTTCCCCGAGTTCGGCATCTTCCCGCCCCCGACGTCAGGGCGCCCGACACCGGCGTGCCCCGGCCGGACTCTCGGCGACATCGCTACATCCCGGTTTCACCGACACCGCCGTGCCCCGACATCAGCAACCCGACATCTCCTCACCTCGGCTGCGCTGGCCCGGCCGTGGTCAACCTTGCCACCGACTCGCCGCGCCTCGGCCGAAATCGCCGCCAACGTCGACAACTTGGCCCGAGCGCGCCCGGCGTTGACTTCGCCTCCTCGGCCGTGTCCCGCCGCTCTGCCTCGGTTGCTTCCCAGCGCATTTCTGAGCTCGGCAGCACCCTACTGCGCCTCGTCCTGGCTCCGACACTCCTGCAGCATGGCCCTGCCATTGCTCCCCCGCCGCTTGTCGGGCTCGTGCGCTGGCTCATCGCTGGGCGACACCCGCGTCTAGCTGCGCACCCGATTTGTTCGCTGGCTGGCGGGCTGCCGGCCGCACTGCCCGGGTCGCCGGCTGCTGGGTTCCGGTGGCGTCCGCATGCCTCCCCCTGATCAGCCCGCGTATGGGTAATCTCGGCACCGACTGGAGTTTGGACTCTGAAAGCTCTTGAGATTGACCTACGGGGGAATATCGGGCTGGTTTGTCGGGTTGGTTTCTGTTTGTAAATCTGATCCGGCCCTTCATCCAGGGCTGCAGGACCGCACCAGCTTCGGGGACTAGTGTCGGGGGGCTACCCCCGGGTAGGGTATAGGTGTGGTAAAAGCTACATCCAAGACCCAACCGACATACTCCAACCGGCATGCTCCGACTGACCGACATATTTTACCCGACTTGTGTATGTCGGTATCTTCTCGTTTTCTCTCATGTGCAGGAAGGGTGATTTAGAAAGGGTAATCCGGCATAACCATGTCGGGTCTCGGGAGAAGGAGGTTATCCGGTATACTCATGCCGGGTAGAGACGGGGATTCCGGCATATCCGTGCCGGGTTGCCCGGGAGAGGAGTCGCCAAGGCACCCGGCACACCTGTGCCGGGTTACGCGGAGACGATGCCATGCCACGCGCTACAAGACAAAAGACAGACAAGACATCTCAAGCTCATCCCCTGATGTGACAAGAGTACAACTGTATGACGCAGTGAATAGTGTGACAAGACCCCAGTAGTCATGTCATGGATAGTGTGCAGTGGGCCACCTCTTGTCCCCTGGGCTCCCTCTATATAAGGAGCACCAGGGGGAAGGCTCCAGGGACGCGCGGGCTAGCTCATTTCCCCCCGCTCATTTCCTCCCGAGTTCTCCTAGAGGCATGCTTCGCCCAGCTCGTGGAGCAATTTGTACCTCGTATACACAGAGAGAAAATACACCGATGAGTAGGGGTTTTATCTCCTCACGAGAGCCCCGAAGCAGGGTAAATCCCCGTGTTCATGTGTTCTTCGTGTGTGCTTCTTAGCGCGCTATCCCTCCCCGAAATCCTCTCGCGTCCATCGACCCCCAAGATTAGCCACCCCGTGGCATATGTCGTGACACCACCACGACAGAAATAAAAAGGAAATATAGGCTCACGAAATGGAATATAGTATGTAGACCGAAAGATCAAGGAGGTTTGGGAATTGCGGTTCTGGAAATTAAAAATAAATGCCTCTTGAGTAAGTGGCTATACAAATTATTACACGAGGAGGGTGTCTGGAAAGAAATCCTAGTAAACAAATATTTGGGAGACAAGGCATTATCTCAACTGCAAATTAAACCCTCCGATTCACCTTTTTGGAAAGGCATCATGAAGGTAAAAGATGAGTTTATTAAGCGTGGTAAATTTTTGATTGGCAACGGTGAACATACTCGGTTTTGGGAGGACTCTTGGTTAGGAACGGTCTCACTAAAAGATGAGTACCCATTGTTGTATGACATTGCCTCGAATAAACATAGTACGATAGCTAATGTTATTGGGGCAGCCCCTATTAATCTACCTTTTCGACGGACTTTACTAGGGCAACGGCGATCCGTTGCAACTGGTGGAGAGATTAATGCGCATCACTCTTACAGATGAACCTGATAACTTTAAATGGTCGCTTACTAACAATGGAGTTTTCACGGTAAAATCATATTATGAAGATCTTCTAAATGGCCACACAAGGTATCTGCGTAAATACCTATGGAAATTGAAGATACCTCTAAAAATTAAAATATTTCTATGGTTTCTCAATTGAAAAGAAATATTGACGAAGGATAATTTGGCTAAACGACAGTGGACAGGATGCAAGAAGTGTGTATTTTATGATGCGGATGAGTCTGCACAACATCTTTTTATTAAATGTCCGTTTGCTAGAGATATTTGGCGTTTAGTACACTTTACTTTTAATATTTGCCCACCTGCGAGTATTGCGAACTTGTTTGTGAGTTGGTTGAATGGGATAGATAAGATAACAAAGGCTCGCATTCGAATTGGTGTAGCGGCCATTCTGTGGGCTCTTTGAAATTGTCGAAATGATATTGTGTTTAACAAAACAATGTCTATTCATTACTTGCAGGTCATTCACAAGGCATGCTACTGGATCCACTCTTGGTCGTTCCTGTTGCCGGTGGATCAACGTGGACTCATGGATGCTGGTTGTACCCGTATGTTGACGGTCGTGCGGGCTATCTTCAATCGGGCTGGGTGGTTTCATTCTAGAAGAATTGATGTTTAGTTCTTTTCTATTTGATTGGCTCATCTTTGTAGCCACCCTCTGTGATCCATGAATTGTAATACTTACTGAATTGTTATGTCTAAATAATTGCGGATGGCTGTGTGCATCTTTTTGATGCAGAGGCCGGGGATTCGCACCCCCTTATCTAAAAAAAAACTGATGTGGTTGGGGTGATGGAATCACATGCATGTTAATGTTATTACGCTCCCCTCTCTGGCATTTGACCAAGTTCGTAAGGTTAACAACTAAAATGAGCACAGCGGCACCATTATGTCTGACTTTTGAGCTTCCACCATGGTTTTGGTTACCGGTCGGTAACCGGACATCCGAGCGCCCCAGGGAAATGGTCATACCGGATAAAAAATCTCAATTTTAATGAAGTCTCTCGGTAAATGGTCGTACCGGATAAAAATCTTAAATTTTGATATTTTTTTTATGAAATCTCACGGTAAATGGTCATATTGTGAACCAAAGAAATTCGAATTTTCATGATTTCAAATTCATCCGGTAGCCGGTCAGGATTTTCCGGTAATCACGGTAACCGGATGTCCCGACCCACCTCAGGATTATTTTTTTACCGGTAACCAAAACCTTGGCTCCCACTACCTTCTTTCAGATATCTCTTATCCCGGAGTAGAATGTATTGAGTTTGATTTGGGTACCTCCTCCCGGAAGTGGTAAGGATACCACCACACACCTGAAACCTGAGACATCACTTTTACAAACAATCTTGTGAGAACTAAACCGGACACTATTATTCTACAGGAATCGTACCCAGTCGAGATTGGACAAACTTTGGTAAAGTATTGTGCCAATGTTTCATCCGTGTCAGATCACAGAAACAACAAGCGAGTCAAAAATTACTTCCCTTGCACAGAGACATGATCGAAACCTGTAAGGACAACACGACTGATTCTCCTGTCACTGAATGTGCTACACTGGACCGAATATATCCCTGTCCTCTGGCTCTCACCCGCCTCCTTTTCTGAACTTCACCGGTGGCCTACACCCGACAAAGCCCGTGTGGAGAATTCAAGTCTTCAACCAAACATGCCCATAATAAATCACAGATAATTCAAGACCTCAACCTCCTTCTGAACAAAGCCATGGAGTACATAGACTCTTCAGAATTCATCACACTCTTCTTACCCTGTCACATTTCTTATATAACTTCATTTTACCATGCTACCACTTTCTCGGGAATTTTAACAGTACGATCGACTAATATTGCTCAAGACTATTGTCAGGAAAATGGTAAAAGAGTGTTAGGAATGGTAGGCAACAGGAGCACCGGCAACATTGTTTTTGCTAGGAAGGTTGTGAGCGCAATGTGGCATGTGTGCCAAAATTATATGTCCGTGTAATCAAGGTACTAGGGGCATCCAGTTCCATGACTGCGGATTGCATCATGGGTCCAATTGCCTGTCGAGTAGTAAGTCGAAACCGGCGAGGAAATCAAAGCCCGTAGCACGTAGAACTAAAGGGCCGTAGCAAAAAAACTTTGGCCACTCTGTTTTTGCTCCGAGGGTTTGCTTGGTCGTCGCATGGCTTGTTGCTCTACGCTTGCATCATGTGGGAGATGTTGTTATCGTTACGGATCTGTTTTTTTTAGATAAAGGGGTTTTATTACTTAAAGTTTCAGCATTACACCCGGCCTCTGCATATCTAAGATGCACACAACCACATTACGGATCTGCTGCAGCAAGCTGATACATGAGCATACCAAACATGCCCACAATGTTTGGTATCGCTGTGTATCAGATCAATGGAAATGAAATTGAGAAGAGGGACCTCCTCAATACGAAAAAATAATTTGTTTCATGTGAAGTTTTTCTGGTTGCGGAACTCTTTGTACAAACTAACATGCCTTTAGAGTTAATGGCAGACGAACATTTTGTTATTGCAAAAGTAAACATTGATCCAGAGTTTAAAGTATCTCATGCGTGAAACATATGTAATGTGCAAAGAAAATATCGATTTGCTAGAATTCGATGGGATGTTTAACATGATTAAAAAGAGTACCAAAAGGTTAATCTTTATCTTCTCTTTGTGATCTCAGATATGAGTACTGCAACATCTTAATGAGTTTTGACATAATCCAAGGGATTACCAATTTATATGTAAGTCTCAAAGGATCACCAATTTATAGTTTGTTGTTTATGAATGATGGTATTTTGTAAATACTTGCTGACTAGATAGTTATTTAATGAGTTTTGACATCCCTCTTTCCCAAACTATTATGATACAATGAAAAGACAAGATTTTTTTTTACTTGAGATGGTATAAATTTAGTGCAGAGACTAGCAAAGACACCGAAAGAAGATGCTCTCAAAAACTTCTATAACATGCCATTTCCTACAATTCAAGTGTGCATGATAATTCAAGTCTTCAACCTAACATACCCACAATAAATGACATAAATGACTGATAATTCAACTCTTCAACCTCTTACATATGTAGACTCTTCACATTCTTCTATAACATGCCATTTCCTATAAATTCAACTCTTCAAACTCTTGCATTTAAGTTTTTGCATGTCACCTCTTTCTCATGGACTGTAATTGTAAGCTCGAATGATCTCGAGCGTGTTGAGAGGAAAATGGTAAAGAATATTAGGAATCGCAAGTAACAAGACTACTGGCAAGGTTGTTGACGCAAAGTGGTATCTACATCATAGTTATATCTCCATGTATTCATGGTACTAGTAACATCCAATTACATGGCTACGAACCGCACCAGATTGCCTTTGATTTCTAGAGTACCAAGACAAAAGCGGTGAAAAAATCTGGACCCCGAGCAGCAAAAGAAACTGACTGTAAGATCTGCAGCTGGGTCACTATACATAGATGCTCCAGGGGTTTGCTTGGCCGTATGGGCATCTTGTCTGATCTGCGCTTGTCCCTAATGTCACCTGTTGGGTAGATTTGATTGCCCATCTGCTGTAACAACCTGAAATATGATCACCAAGACTAGCACACCGACACATCACAATTCATGTCCTTGTTTCCAAAAGAGGATTTAGTAAAACCGCTTTTTATCGTTGTGTATCAGATAAATGAAAATAAAATTGAGAGAAAAGATCTCCTCAATTTGACAAAAAAGGAGGTTGCTTTTGTGACATTCTTGTGGTTACGGAAGTTTCCTTGTGAAAACAAACATGCCTGTGGAGTTACTCTCATAAGAAACTCTTCTCTTTCGACCACCTGACATGAGAAGGAAACAAACAAATAAGTGAATTAGCGAAATGTTTCTCAACATGCTAGATGGTCCAAACAGATAGTCACAGCGATCCGACTAGGGAGCTCGGGCATGCATGCTATTTTGTTGCCCTCTTTGATCATTCATATGACTAAGTTTGCAAGGTTAACAAGAAGAATTGAGTGTAACAACACCACTGCATCTCGCTCACGTCATGAGGCAATGTTCTTCTGAAATCTCGTATGCCAACCAAAGTATTAAAAAAGATAGTCCACAACCACGTAAACTGAGCTCATCACCAATCGCCCATCAATTCAAGTTTTTTCTCACAAAGTACTCGTGTTGCTAAATGTTGCATATTAAATTGTGCACGTACTATATGACCAACCATCTCTTCTCACGGATTATGCTTGCTATACAATCCTCCAAGATATTATATCACACCTTTGCTTCTTTATTTGTGTTTTGGTTCTACTCTTGATTAGATACCCGATAGCCCACTGTATATGTATATATGATATGGGAATTCAGTGAAGAGTTCCAATAGTATATTTCATAGAGCAACGCTCCAAATCACAATTGGATAACAGAGACTAGTGAGGGAAGATGGTTAGACTTTTTTTCATCTCAGAAATGAGAAGACACAGGCTTTCGGTTGGAAGGCATCAGAACAATCTATCAACCAAGTGTTCTCTTCATGGAAGACCAAATGTGTCCACCAAGGTCAAGTCCAAGAACTTCACCACGAAATATGTTTGACCAAACTCTACACAGTGTACTCAACCTGGAAACGGAGAGTAAACCAACCAATGAAGGTTCAATCACCAAGACACTCTTTCCTGTGATGCATGTGTCTACTTCCGTTACAAGACATTATTCTCATGTGGAAAATTGTATGCTTGTAACAAACATGGAGAGCTTGTAACACAAAAAACATCGAGATTTGGTGAGGCGGAACTGAGCAGCATTGATTCCTCAATTTCAAATAGAATTTAATAGTGATCAGTACTACAGAGCAGTCAAGATCATACAATCTTCCAACTTGCAACAATGTCGTTACTACATCTGTTCCTGATTTAATGTCATAAGTTATACTACAAATTTGTGCTTCGTATGTACTCTTTCCATCCGCAGCAAATAAAGCCGAATGGAGGAGTACTGAATTAAAAAATAAACACTTGTATCAGTGTTAGGCAACTAAGGTCTAAAGAAAAATAAACCCTGGAACAGTCTAACATCATAACATCTTGCAACTACGAACGTTTGTTACTACTGTGTTAGGCTGCTACAGCAAAACTCGGTGAAAACTGACCGTGCAAAAATGTCAATTATGTCTCCGTCTGGTTGAGCCACAGCAGAGAATCCAGTATTCTCTAATGCCAATATGCATCCAAGGGTATGGAGAAGATGGCAGATGCAGTGTTGTAGGGATCCTGGGGTGAAATAGAGCAAGTGTCATGAATGGCATAAAAGGGATAAATTTTAATCATCCAGATAAGTAGCAACCTTGCGCCCCTAAGGATTCCATGAGCCAGTTTTTGGCAGAAGGGGAGAGCAATACCATTAAAAACTTTTTGGTAATGTGGCCCTATTACTTGTGCTGCATTTAGCCTCATTTGTGTTAGCAAAATCACAGCGGAAAGATATTACATAAGATAAACTGTATGCTAAAGATGATTTCATTCTTCAAAGCATGATTTCTTAGTTCTTCCATATGATCTACAAATCTAAACTGACAGATTAGGAAATGAGTGCTAAAATTAAATGAAAACACAACAGGCCTGTCATCACAAAAAGTGCTTGAATAAAAAGTAGGGCAGGCACTGCTAAAATGTTATAGTGAAACTATACACCGATAAACAAGAGTGGTATGGGCATAAGAAAGGTGTGGAGAAAAGTATACAGAACAGCTTACCTAGGGAGTTATAATTACAGTCAAGTTCTGAAACTAGTGGTACTGAATGTAGATGGATGCTCCCGTCTGTAATTTCAACTGGTAGAGCATCACCTTCATCAGTAGATAATGATGACGACGACATAGGGAGGAATAATAATCCAGCAGGAAATCGTTGCCTCCTTGTCACCCACAGAATTAATGCAGCATAAGGAGTACAGTGGATTATACAAATTGTAATTTCCAATGCTATGCACAAACAGATGATTGTGCTGCTTAAGATAGAAAAGAATATATAGAATATAGAAGCTGTGGGTAGAAGAAGCAAGACTGGTGTAAACAACAGTGAACCAACCACATGTTGTTCAACCGTGTAGTCATAGCTATCTAATCTCAGCCTAAGAGGATTCCATTTGCGCCCTCTGTTAATAATACAAGCATGTATCAGCAAATCTACAAGAAAGGTACAAAGATGAAATCTAATGAAGAAACCAAACATTTTAGGGCTTAAGTTGCTATAAGTTCATTTATAATTGCGATAATTTATCAACTCATCATATTTAATAAACAACTGGTTATGACAGTCATCAAACTAATCATGTCAAGTAGGCAGAAAATGAGAAATGAACACTAGCCAAATTTTATAACTGAGATGTTATGGGAAAATTAGCACTTTTTACTCTCTCTAAAAGAGGTTGGCCCCGCGACTGATTTCTAACTTCTAGATTTTCACCATTCGACTAAATCAACTTGTTTCTAGCTTCTTATCTCCATCTACATAGGGTCTCGCTCCATGATTTAATTCTAAGCATCAGATATCCAACAATTCAAGTATGTTAATATTTTACGACAAAATATGGCAATTACAGTCCATCAGTTAACTTATAATCTGATGCTAGTCATTCAGCAATACGATCAGGTTTAGGTTGCGACAAGTTCTTTTTATACTTGAAGGACGACATAATTGTACCCACAGTTTACCTGAAAAGGCGCCACAATGATGTCACTGTCTGAATCTGCCTTGAATATATTAAGGAGATTAACCACTGAAGCATGGTAATATGCAATGTCGCAAGCTGGATAATGTCTATGAAGAATGAAATGGGAATCGTGAACCCTAAAAGGATTCCAGAAAATGCAAGGCCTTGGATTACATGCCTCAGGAAGTTTCCCATGATGAACCAAAGGGTAGAATAACTTTGGATCGCATTCAGAGAAATCATGCCTAGAAGCTCTGCTAACTCCGTATTCAGCTTAAAGCCTGCTGGAACACCCATCAGCCACACACAACCAGATCTCAAGACAGCATCTGTCATGTAGTGGAGAAGTGAAAAAATCCAAGAGCAAATATACTCAATGTTTAACAATAGTGTTGTTCCGAGGATGAAACCCATCAGAAGATCCATGATAATATTTGACCACAATGCATGCTTCTTGATTGCAGCTCTGTGTGCATATTCAACATTCACAGAGGAGCTGCACAGTATACAAGATAATAAACCTCAAATAGAGTACCAAGGATAATTGAAGCGCATTCATAACAATTTATTTTATCATCGCCACTAACAGCTAACATATATGTAATAACAACTCCTAATATTGGGGAAGCCGAAAGGCAATTTACATCGAGGTTAACATGAACCAACAAATGGAATGAAATACAGTGGTCAGCTATCATAAAGCAAAGAAACCAGGTGAGTTTGTCAACCACATTTGACATGTCTAGACAAGATAACTAGATACCGGTTAATTGATTTATAATGGCAAAATTAAGCAGCAACATAGGCATCCCAAGTTACCTTAAGGAAGTTTCTTGAAGTAAAATTGGCCAATACAGAATTTGGCAACAACGGAGATGCAAGTTTTTCCATGTGTGCCTGAAAACTTTTTGTAACATGAAGTACTCGGCCACATGGCTCAAACATTTTCGGAACAGTTGAATAAAGATGTAGACAGTAGTTGATACTGAAGCCACTACTATTCCGGTAAAATGTTGTGCCAATTGAACTAAGGCATCAAACCTGAATAAACAAGCCGCAGTCAGGTAGCAGAAGAAAAAAACAGTCACAGTCAGAGAAGAGTAGAGAAAGAATGATGCTTACACAGTTGCAAATAAGAAACGAGCTCCAGAACTATCAGTAGCAGTTTTCCAAGCTAGTGGTACTCTAGCTGCATTTGAACAATTAAGCGCCAAAACAATCGTATCCTTCAAATATAAACGTGGACCAGATTATCGAAGTGTTTAAAGTATACCGTAATAACATGTAAAAGCATTAAGAACATACCAAATCAAGAACTGGTGGTTTCTTTTGCAGATTATCTATCCAACTTGGCTTCTTTGAGGGGGACTTCAAACTATGAGGCACATCGTTACCCAGGGAAAAATGGTTTCTACCAACAATTGGAATATCATAAAGTATGACCTAAATAAATTGAAAAATACTCAAGTAACTGGTCACAGTAAAACAATTGAACAGAATCCAAAACTATGATTATTGAAAGAATGTAAGTGAGAGTTGACTTACATACGTGGCAATGATTAATTTCAATATTCTGGTCGTCAAGTGACAAATGATGAAGCATTGGAAACTGATTCAGATTACATTTGAAGCTCTTTTCACGCTTACAGCAGAAGTGCACCCACTTACCACCTTTAACTACTGACTTCTTGCAAGAATCAAGAAAATCATCTAATGCGCCACAATCGCAGTTATTTCCAATTTGGTCGTGATCTTCACTTCCCAGTGGTCCATTCAATATAACAGAAGTGTATTGGTTTATATCAGAATGTGTTGTCTTAACAACTTGAGAGCGCAGCTGATATTTTTGTTTAACACAGCTGGCTCCGAAATCTCCTGGAAGATGCACAACACAATCCCCAAGGATGGTAAATGCTGCAGATTCTTGAAGCATTATTGGCATCCTTTTATTTGAGGAAAGAATAATGGTCTAACAAGAAACAAAACATTGAGCAAGGCAGTTATCAATAAAACAGCTAAACCAGAAATGAAGTGTCATAGTGTAATGTTCATTAGAAAAAATATACTAACTTCTACCATGCACTTATAACTATCTATATTGCAAAATTAAACTGGAACATAAAGCAAACACATTGTTTCCCATCCTCGCATTTTTTTTATCTTTCATCTAGCAAAATCTCATGCAATGTTTCCCCACAGGAATTATGAAACTTAGCAGCTAAAGATGACTTCACACTTGATGTCATATCTCTCTACTCGTCTCCAAATTTTGTAGTGTATGCAAATGGACGATTGCAGTAATCAAGCAACGGTCCTGGTATAAGAATCTAAGTCGAGTACAAAATTGAAGACAACAAAATTCAGCCCATCACAAAAAACTAATCGGTACTTATAAAGGGAATTCTATCATACTTTATGCATATAATAGGTATTTGCAGGAAACATTCAGCCTATTTTTCCCAGAGATTTCCAAGTCGTCTGGTTAAATAATAAAGTGATTCAAATATTCAGAGTCTTGAGAAATAAGTTCATTCAAAACAACATAAGTGTTACGAGAAACCCATTCAACAAGTGGTGGTGCTAGGACTCAATTGGTGTGATGTAAATGCTTCATAAATGATTAAACATGCAGGGATTGTTGTGATGTGTAGCACAGCCAACCGCCTTATCATAACATGTATATGATCAGTACCTTTCACGGCTGTTCAGTTTATGAAACACAAACAAATCCTAGATTAAGCTAATGGCACCATCTACAGAATTCAAAGGATGTAAGAGGATCCATGTTACCAATTTCCACGAGCCAAACACAAATATGTCGGATTAGATAATATATTTCAACTAGCCAAACACAAACCAGCAGGACTGGATGACTCCAGGATGCAGGCATCCATACAAATAAATACCCATTTGGTTTCTGAGGATTTTAACTCGCTAACCCCTAACCCAAAGACTTTGGTTTTATAAGTATGCTTAAACAATATCCGTTATTTATTCACAATTCAGGAATAAGTTAATTGTGTATCTCACTGACTGTACACCAAGTGCAACTAAATGTCAGTCAGGTAACAAAATCAATAATTGATTCACGAAAAATAAATGCTTTACAACAAACTACATTGTGGTTTATGTGCTACATAATAAACGGGCAGAAACATCTCAAATGTGTTGCATTTCTGAAGTGATCTCTTATATGCTAAACTAGGTCAGTTCGCCTTAAAATTACAAAAAATGTACCAAACTGGCCATTGTCACAGCCTCCTGCTAAACCCAACTAGAATCCAAGATAAGCGGGATAAGATGGCAAAAATACATTTAAAAGCACCATTTATGCTACTGTAGCGCTGCCATGACTGACCTGGAGGGCGTCGACGGAGGGGAAGGAGCGCAAGATCTCTCCCTCAGAGACGAACGCCGCGACGACGATGTCGACGGACCCCGCGCGGGGGAAGAGCCACCCGAGCAGGAGATATCTGGCGGGCACGGCGTCCAGTTCAGGCTGACGCGGCCACCAGATCCTGCACCGCTCCATCAAGTAGGGGCGGATCTAGGTGATGTGCCGAGAAATTGTGAAGGTCCCTCCCTCCTTCTGGTGGTGGGGTTAATTCAACTAGGAGAACCGCTCGCTGCAGGATGAGAACAGAAGACCTAGCTCATACTTCAAAGAAAGGAATGGGCGGAGAGAGCAGCAGGAGCACGCGCGATGTTCCGGGCGCCGGTGAGGGAGGGGAGCGGCGATGGGGGCGGCGGCGACGCGTGTGAGAGGCGGGAGCACGGAGCGGGATCGAGGCGGCGGCGGTGACGCTAGAGGTACGGCACGGCTGAAGCAGTACAGCGAAGACGGCTAGTTTGGCTCTAGGGCCAGGTTAGCCCTTTTTGGATTGAATGAATTTCATAGGAATTTTGGAGGATTTTAATTTATAGGATTTTTTTCTAAGGAATGCTTTTAATGATTTCATTCCTATGTCCTCTATTTCATAGAAATCTTAACATGAGCTCAAACTTAATTTTACTTTTCTTTTGAAAAGTTCAATACACTCACACTCTACCTCTCTACTCTTTCTACATTTTTGTTTCCTGTGCACTATTCAAAGACATTCTTTACAAAAAAACATATGTTTAAAAATCCCGTAGAAATCGAAATGCATGACATCTCAATCCTATGTTTTTACTATTATTATGTTTTAAAAATCCTGCAATCCTTTAAAACCCTGCAATCTAAAGAGACCCTTACTGAGCAGGATTATTTTTTATAGGAAGAAACGGCTTATCCAATTTGTTAATTATTAGAACCGCTTTGACTCGTATGATTGAAACACAGGATTACACAAAATCTTGGGCTTACAGCTTACAAGAAATTGTATTCAAGCTAAGTCGAACTAGCTTTGTTTCAAATTCGCTAAAACAACAAGTTACTCTTGTTTGACTCGTTAGCACAACAAGGGACAGACTCGACTCACTAGATAAGGTCGTGATTAGCTCATTAACTAGCTATAAGTCGGATTGCTCATAGAAAACCACTAGTAATTTTCTTACTATTCTGACGAGGTTAACGAGGGTAGACAACTAAATCATTAGGTCGGCTCATGTAGTTTAGTCAACAAACAAGATCAAATCCAAAAATCAATACTTGTTGGACACTGAGTCTAATCGAGTCATTATCTACTTGTTTATCTTAAGAGTTTTCAGTTTAATTTCATCTTTAACTCTAATCATACATGAGTTCATATGCATCAAATTTTGTTTCATTCACTAGAGTAATCTATATATAGCAACTCCAAAAGGTTAACAATGATGGGGAGAACTTACCTAAATGGTTGGAAATCTAGCAACCTCAAAAAGGTTAACAATGATGAGGAAAACTTACCTAAATAGTTGGAAATTTGAGGGGCCATAGGGCTCCTTTAAATAGGTT
The DNA here is from genome assembly GCA_026929855.1 of Poa annua. Taxonomy (NCBI): domain Eukaryota; kingdom Viridiplantae; phylum Streptophyta; class Magnoliopsida; order Poales; family Poaceae; genus Poa; species Poa annua. The sequence goes on from CM049427.1 coordinate 18,485,169, forward strand.
TCCCAAAGTCCAACCGTTATGTGCATAAGACTTGCGAGACTGATAATTCAGGTCACAGCCGCATTACCATGATGTTCCAGGGTGTTCTCGAATAATTTGTGGGCCCGCATATTATGACACAGCTGGACAAAAAATTAAAATTTCGTTTGGAAAATATTGATTTTGATAATTTTGGGCTTGTTTTGAACCTAACAACAAGGTCTAGAACACCATGCAAAGAAACACCAAATAACAACAAGGTCTATAACGTCATGCGGAGAAACACCAAATAGCACCAAGGGAGGATAAAGTTGGCATCTCTACAGAAGATGAACCGGTAAAAACTCTAACATAAAAAAATGCAACACATTTTTCATATGAAAATCAGTTTTTGATGAAATCGGGTTTGTCTTGAAGATAACCACAATATCTAAACTTGCATAGAGAAGAGCCAAATTAGAGCCAACAAAGATTATGGAAAGGTATACTCTCTCTCTCCCTCTCCCTCCCTCTCTGCCTCACAATCATCTTCTTATACGTTCTTCCTCTTTCAACCTTTCACTTCCACACCAGACTTACATATGGTTTATAAGTGCATATGGACTCAATACAAAAAAAGGTTTACAAGATTATCATCAATGACCGAAACCACACATGGGCCACCATGTAAATTTTAGTTAGACAGATCTATGTATCCACTATGATGAAGGAGACCGCCGTCCAACAGGTTATGACCGACGAGCAACAAAGCCGACGCGTCAGTGCAAACCCACCGGGACGCTACATACCCGGGCGGCACGTGGCTGCAACGAGGAAGAGGCAGAGCGTGCGACGACAATTCACGCAAACCCGACAACTCTACCGTTCTCGATGTAGACCTAGATTAGGCATAATTTGTGTTTAATTTTAAATTTTTAGTTTTACATGTACTTAAGTTTGAATTAGAATAAAATCGTTTGCTAAGCAAAAAAAAAACAATAAGGAGATTTGTTTTGGTTGTACCGTGCCATACCGTAAAAGCGGTTTATGGCGCGAGATCTCCTAGAGATGCTCTCAACACAATCTTCACGTGTTTTTACCGAAACGTAATAAATATAATAATAATTATTACCCAGCATAAAATCTCAAAACCTCCCTAAATCAGCTCGTCTATATCTTCCTTTACCAAAATGCACTCCCTAAGATATTACAGGATCTCACCTATATCTTCTTTACCAAATGTAATAATAATGTAATAATAATCGTGATTATTACCCGTAGATTTGACCACCACCATAATCCCAAACACCTCCCTAAAACTCCTCTCTTCCAAACTTTTCAAACAGAAGAAAAGCAGGCGATAGCGTCCTCGAAAACCTCAAAAAAGGCCAACACTCACCACGCACGCTTCATCGCAGGAGCAGAGGAACACACACAGGAGACAGGCAGGTGGGCCCCACCCGCCTTCAGCTCGCTGACTCCGCCCTCCTCCTTTACCTGCTCCTCCTCCTCCTCCCATCCGATTTTAAATTTCGAAACCCCCCTCTTCCTCCGCCTCCTCCGCCCTTAAACCTCGCTCTGCCACTGGGCGCTCGCAGGGACGCAGCCGGCTCCGGGACGCGGCGGATGATATCTCGGCCCCGCAGCTCGGGGAGGCGGACGCGGTGAGCGGCTGCGCATGGGGTGGTTGTTCGACTGCTTCCGGGCGGCCGGCGGCGAGCCGCGGGGCGGGCGCGCCCGTGCCCAGCTCGTCTCTTCCTCCGTCATCCCCGCCGCGTACCCCAAGGTAATTTTTTCTCCTTCCTCCTCTGTAAAGCACCGAACCCGCGCGCCCATTCCGGGATGCGGATCAGCTAGCTAGCCGGGCTTCCCAAAATTTCAGACGCGGTTCGTTGGTTTAATTCTGCCCGTTCGTTGGGCGCCGATCGCTCAGGTCGGCGACGAGAGGGCGGCGCCGTCCAGGAACGCGCTCTCCGCGGTGTTTCTGCGCGAAGGTTCGCGAATTTTCCTCCCCCTTTCCGTATCTCTCCTTCACAAGCATGCCGATTTATCCCCGTGGTTTGGTTCTGACGCTACTGTTTCGGCTTTGGTGAAGATGACGGATCGCAGGCCAGGAGCTCGGGGACGAACCAGGACGCCGAGAGGAGGAGCGGGGATCCGGAGCCCGGGCGGCAGCACGAGGTACGGCGATCGATCGCTTCTGCGAATCTGGCCCGGTTCAGATCTGTTCCCTTGCTAATCTATTGCCACTTGAGCTGAATTTTTGTCTGACCTAGTCACGCTCCGGCGGCATGTGTAGCAGTGAGCTTGTTCCATTCTTCTTCTGTTTTTCATACTTTATTAATCTCGTACTCGTACGCAGCAGTTTTGGTTAAAAGGTGATACTGTACTCATGTGCGTGATGTTTGTGGCGTTTTCTCTATCGGGATTCTCACTGACATTACCTGAACCGGAATTGGCATCGCACTTGTGAGCTGGCCATTGTTCATTTTTTTTCTTGCGTCCTCTGAAGACTGGACATATAATGACAATCGGTTACGTTGATGTTTGTAGCTAACTGGTGATCTTATATACGAGGATGATGATTTTTTGTTCTCTTATAAGTAACACAGAGTGGACACCTAGTAGCGAAATGAACATGTTATTAACTTCTATCCGTTTCTGCATGTTTTGCTCAACAGACCACTTTCCACAAAACTGACGATGCGCTGTTGGAAAATCCAAATGAAATCACAAAAGGGCATGAAAGCACAGATTCAGTTTATCAGGGTGCAACACATTCAGCAGTTCTACCTGCCTTGTCTGAAAACTTGACTTTCATGGACAAGTTGAACGCCGAGGATTACGAAACTTCTCCAGAATCTCATCAGAGCTCCTATATACCAGATGCTACGAGGTATGCCAGCCTTGTGCTATCTGTTGATAATGCTAATATATGTATTATGTTCCTGCTTCTGAAGAGGCTGGGACATTCACCTTCACTGTAATGAGTAGTAGAATAACATTTTGGTTGTTTCTACTTCTTGATAACAGCTCTTCTTGGAAAGGGTGTGATGCATCAAACCTGCATGAGTCTGAAGCTGTAAGCAAGACTGAAGATTCTAACGGTGTGAATAATGAGTCTGTGATTGACTGTGAAGTAAAGTTATCCAGCATAGATTCATGCTCTTTCACCAGTAATAGTGGTGATATCTATCTGGATATATCCAAGTCTTCAACCTTTTCAACTCCTTCGAAGCTCAATGCTGAGATAAATACTCCAGCTACTAATGCACCTAACTTGGAAGCGTTGGGAAATGAGCACAATGCCAAGAATTTATCTAAAACTCTGAATCCAGCTGGGGATTTCCAAAATTGTGAGGTATTCAGAGAGGATTTCTTCCAGCTCAATATATCAGACAAGGATCTCAAGTGTGCAAAGACCGGCAGTCTGGTTTCAATTGAACTTCCAATGTCTGATGAGTGTTCCCTGTTCCAGAACTCTGCGGGCTCTGTATCATCTTGTAACAACATAAGCAATAGCATGAGCACAGTTTTTGAGGAGCAATGCCAGACCACTGCGGTAACAGTTCATGCCAGCAGAAAGAAGGTGATTACAAACAGTGGTTCAGACGTGGAATTCCCAAGCTTGTCCCAGTGGTTGAAGCCTCCAAATTCTAGATCAAGTGGCAGTGCTAAGAGTTCTGAAGATGATAGGCCTATTATTGGAATGGTCGCGGCTCACTGGAAAAACGAAGAGCCGGAGAATTGTACTCCTCAATGGTGGGATGGAAATGGCATTCCCAACTCAACAAATAAGTACAAAGAAGTAAATTCTATTTCTGCTTCTCGTACTTTCTGTTACTTGCGTAGAAGTGACTTACCTAGTAATAATGCATTACATGATCAGGATCAGAAGGTTAGTTGGCATGCGATGTCATTCGAAGAGAGGCTTGAAAAGGCTTTATCTGAAGAGAAGTTGGTTTCTCAAAGGTTCAGAATTCTCCTCTATTTCAAAGTAAATCACAGTTTGATCTGGCATAATCATTCTTTCATTTCATGGTGTAATGTTCTTGTTTGATTTTGGCAGGAAATGCTCCAGTGGAAGCACATCCCAGTTTTCAGGTGTAGAAGGTGACGAAAGTGATACTGCTGCATCTAACCATCTACGTGTTGCTGCTTTTACATAATATATCTTGATATGCAAAGAGTTATGAAACTTACAAGTAATATGGTTTTCTCTTGCCACATACCGTATTGATGGCTTCTGCACAGTTTTGCTCCCCTCTACTTAGTATCCTTCAGTAGGTAGCTCCTAGAAGTGATCTTTCTGGCGATTGCTTTGTATTAAAGGACCAATGTTCCAAGTTCAAAGACAAATCAACATTGTTGATTTCAAATATAATTGGCTTCAAGATTCTCAACTAGTGCTGCTGACTCTTAAATTATCTTCTTTGTGTGGTACTTCTTTTTGTCTTGATTGGTGTGCATTTTCAGTCACAACATAAACTATCTATTTAAAAAACTGCAGAGAAATGATCAATTGTTCCTGTTATCTGAAAGGAAGCAAATAACATTTAACGTATCGTCTAAGACTGAAATTCTTATCCTTCGCCTTTCTAATGTCTTCTGTGGTTCCTTTCAATTAAAATTTGCCTTTCCATCCTTGTCTGCAACACATTTTGTAGCTTTTGGTTTTGACTGTTTCTAGTCCAACACCACTAGCTAGCTTGGCCATCTTATTAGCTTTGCCAAAAGCAACTATATGGCCTCCTTGGTCAGGTAACCCACAAAAATGTGCTTATCTCTTCTTGCAGTTATCCAAACACGCTGATGAATATTATAAACTGGATGCGTAATTAACATGAGAAAAATGTTTGATTGGGTGGATGTTTCCTGCCCTTGAATGGGCAGTATATATATTACAGTTTCTTGAGGTTTTGATGATTTCATATTTTATAAAGTCACATTCAGCCTCCAGAATAGTACACATTTTTCTTTAACTATTCATGGCAGTGACATATGCGAAGATGTTCGCTAAGTTTGATAGATCGATTGACATTTAAATTTTTATTCAACTGACATGCTTCAAGTGATTCGAGAGCATTGAAATTACAGCATCAACCTGGGAGAAGTCTGCTAGGTTGCTGGAAGAGTCAAATCATGGGGTCAGCACAAGAAATCTTGAAAGCGACCCATTGATTACTTTTTTGTTTGTAATGTAACACGTATAGATAATTCTTGTTCTCCACAAGTGACAAAGTCTATCTGATCTTGTCTATACCACGCACGCAAGCACATATCATGCGCAGGTTCGCGTGACTTTCTGGTGGCGAATCAATCTAGGAGCGACAAAATGAATGTCCACAGGGTTCATTATTCTAGCTCGCTTAACTCTGAAAGTGACAGGAAACCCGGAGAATAATACTACTTCTCTTACATTCTGAAGTTCATTATTGAGCAGCAGGGCTGCACTATTGAGCTACAAGATATTCTGTTACACAGCCAGTCTTGCGTATCAGTAACAAGATGTCTGTTCGAGTGACCTGAACAAGTTGCAAGAGTGTTTACACACTGGCTGAAGCAAAACAGTTACGGGTTACTGTTATAATCTTATACACTCAAATCATACATAGTATCACAAGTAAACATGTTCTACACTAGATCAGAAGAAACGAAGCTCTGCCCATGAAGAAGCTCTGCTGTGGCCTCTGCGCCGTGCCGCGCGGGCCCTGCATGTCTGCCCCCCCACTTGACGGCATCTGTTCTAGCTTTGTCGGCGAATTCAGTATGTCTAGCCATGCATCTACCTCCTGAACTCTGAAGAAGTTCGAAGCCCTCGGTTTACGGTCGATCAAGCGTATGATCTGTAGTCATAGAATGCTACTGGATCGTTGACCTCCATCATCCTGGCGATCTCCTCCAAGTACCCTTCAACCTTGTAGAAGTCATTGGTGGTGGCGGTGGCGAGGCCATGCTCATTCTGATGAAAGGCGGCGGTCGTCGACAGCGGATTATTCACTGGTTTCTGCTCCGGCATCGGCGCAGCAGGTAGAGTGTCCCATTGCCCCTGAAACTGCTGGTTCTGCATGGCGTCTCTATAGAACAAGTGGACGTTGTTCGCCGTGCCCATCTGGTTGGTGTGCTGCTGCTGCTGCTGCTGCGGGATGCAGGGAGCGGCAGGGGCTGGCGCCGGAGCCAGGCAGTTCATGTACTCGTCGCCGCCCTCCGACGACTCGAAGCTCCCCGTGTTGGAGCTCGACTCGGCGACGACGGTGGTTGACATCGCCGGCGCCGGCCTCCACGCCAGCTGCTGCGGTTGCTGATGCTGCTTCCTGTAGGTGATGGTCCTCCTGAAGATCCTGCAGATGGTCCACACCTCCTGCATTTTCGGGGGCCACACGTCAGATCAGAGGGTCAATGTTGCACCACACACTACACAAGCACGCATGGAACGGTCGCCCGTTGCAGAAGCACATGTTGCGACTGTAGTCTGCACGTGTGGGGCTTGATATGGAAATGACGGAGCGCACGCGCGCGTGGACAAGCCTACTTACAGCTTCCTGCATGCTCGGGGAGGCGTTGGTGGCGGCGGTGGCCGGCGGGAGGCGGAACTCGTGCATCATCCAGTCGGTCTTGGTGCCCTTGCCGGCGCTGCCGCGGTAGTAGACGAGGGACTTCTTGAGACCGATGGACTCGCCGGAGTTCCCGGTGGCGGCGGGGTAGATTGGCCGGTCGATGCCCGTCGCCTTCCAGAACCCGGAGCCGGTGACCCTGTTGGGCCGGATGCTGTTCCGGTACTTCCTCCCCCTCAGGCAGAAGAAGTACCACTCTTTCTCTCCACCAACCGTACTCGCCTCTGCACAAAAGGAATTGTATTCCGTCAGACAAGTGAAAGTGATCTTGTTCCAGAGAAGAAGTTAGGAACAGCAAGATCAACAGATAACATGCATGGGTATGATGCATGAACAGAGGAAACTTACTGGGGAGATCCCATGGGTCGTGCTTGTAGATGTCCATCTCCCGGATGACCTCTATTCTGAGCCCCTTCCTCGCAACCTTCCGCCGGAGGTAGAAGGTCACGAGCTCCTCGTCGGTGGGGTGGAACCGGTAGCCCGGCAGCATCACGTCATCTTCTTCCTCCTCGTCTCCCGCGGAGCCAAGCAGCACCTCCCCGTCGCTCTTCACTCTCTCCATGACGCTGGTCTCTTCCTTGGCCACCATGGACACCATAAGTACAGATCTCTAGCTATCTAATCAGCTGTATATATATATATATATCTGGACAAGCAGCTCCTCCTGTGATCTTGCCTTCTCGGACGTTTATACGTCTTGCTTGCTGCTGCTGCTACTGCTTCTGCGGCTGTGGCGCGTAGCTCTTTGGATCCTCTTGATGCAGCCGATATCCTTGTGCTAGCTGCGTATATATAGCTAGCAAGCTCTCCTGAATGGCCTTGGAGTTAGGAGATGGAGGGGTAAGCTTCCATGGGGTTATAAATGGGGAGAAAGAAGCAGGCTCTGCGAGACGCTAGGATCGGCCGAGGTGACATGTCTGGTCCAAGTCTCTGGGTTTGAATCATCTTTGGCCACAGTCCATCGTGACGAATCTTCACAGCAGCAGCTTAACTGCAATAGTACTGGCTATATAGGTGCCTAGCTAGCTACCTGTTGTGTTACTCTCCAGCTCTTTCGTGTGGTTGTTTTGTGAGTGTAGAAAAATCTTGCTAGGTATAATACATGCAACTTGGCGCCTAAGAACAGGCCAAAAGTCACTGGATGGTGAAAAGTTTGGGGAGAAATCAAAAAAGGGCATGAGCTATATAGCCTTTGACTGGGTTCCGGCCGGATTAGTAGAGAGAAAGGAATATTTGTGGACGTATTCGGTTTTTGGTGTCAAGGGTTTGTCGTTCGTTCCATGATCTAGAGACGCAGAGGGAGATCTTGATGCACGACTTATTTTCTTTGTGATGACGCAGGCGATTGCATTGCTAACTAAGTAAAGGGCTGATAAATCAAACCGAACTGTTTCTGAATTGGACACTTGGTGCAATGTTGTCGATCCGGGAAGAAAACTTAAACCTTCAGGGGGACAACGTGGTGCAATAGCATAGCATGTAAAGGAGGCTGTGCTTAGTCGTTTTGTCACACACTAAAAAGAAGCATGCGTGTGTAGTAGTCTTCGTTGACATATTGGAGCAAATGTGAGGAACGTTGCTGTAACACGTAGGCATGTGTTATATATGTTCCGGATCAAGGAGCGCTTCTGGAACATATATAACAATTCGATTAAATTTTTTTTTTAAACTTTGCTAGAAAGAACAATTCGATTAAACAACAAAACTCTTATAAGAAATGGCAAGATCTTCATTTATGGACTCGACTGACAATTCACAATTACTAAGTCGATTGAGAAATAGTCAACCGTTCCATTTTTCGCAAAACGTTCGACCGACTTTGGGTTTTTAAATTAACAAAAAACTATTTCTATATGTTCTGATTATCTTTCATGTTTATGTTTCGTCCCTGAACTTTATTGGTATATTTTTGTCCCTAAAGTGTATCTATTTTTTGATTTCGTACATCATTAGAAGTGGTTTTCATTTTGTAAGCCGGTCAATTTGAATAGATATTTGGAGACACATAAATTTCAATAATTAGAAAAAACAAGATTTAGAAAATAGTTATTTGATAAAAACTATTTTGAAATATAGGAAATCAACCTTTTTTAGTTTATTTAAAATCTTGACTTGTTTAGAGTATTTAGGTATGATTTTAAATCTATTAAAACTTTTTAGGAATACTTCTAGGTTTTATATTATTTGTTTAGTGTTTTCCTTCAAATTTCCTAGATTTCTATACAACCGCGTCCCATGTTTGTAAAATTGGCACCAAAAAACATAATCAAAGCCGCTTCTAGCAAGACAAGTGACCAAGACTGCTAGACTAGCCAATATTAATTCTTGAGTGAACCCAAAATGACGTGAGATAAAACTTAGACTTCGTCAATAGTTGATTGAAAAAATGAACCTCGTCTTTTAATTAAATTCTCCCATGAATCTATTTTTTAATAATTAAATAAAGGACTAATAATGTCAAAACGATCACACAAAAACAATAGTTTTTTGTATAGTCCTAGTATAGTAAGATGGCATATATTTATCTTATAGGCTTAAATAAGTGCATGTGAGTTTGCCTGCTAAAATTTAGTTGAGAATTAACTAGCTGGATGTTGTACTCCTTAGAAGATGAATCTTCCCCTTCATGATTAGGGATTATGGCTCATATGTACATAATTACTCCATTCTAGTTTTAGTATAATTTTTCTCCTATATGTTTATTGTAGAACAAAAGGAAAAACATGCTTCGTTTATAAAAGAACATATACACGGTTAGTTATCTTTGCAACCTTTCCTTCTTTTTACATCTCAATTAACTTGGTAAACAATTTTATCGACATCTAGAAATTATCATCTTATCTCATTTTATAAAGCAATGCACTAAAAGTGTACTAGCACCATTACACTGAAGTTCCACTCTCATTACTACATCTTTTTCCAGCTGATGTGCAATTTTAGGTAACTAAGATGTATAAAAATATCTAGCAACTATGAAGGAGCAATATTTGAAGGTATGCTTATACATAGAGTAGATGTCTAAGTGCATGTATGTCATGGTGATATCACCGTTCCTATAGGTGTCACATATGAGATTTTTTGGGAGGGCCTCAGATGGAAGAAAATAGAGTCTTTTCAGCCCTCCCCCTTCCAAACAGTTATGGCCATTTTACCCACATCCATTGTCGAAAAGCTCCCCCACTGCTTAAACGATGAATATTTTTCTTAGTTCAATCATATGGCACATTCTGGACACATGTTTTGTTATTGAACTTCAATCATTGTATAGGCATGTACATATTTATATTTTATTCTGAAAAATAGGGTAAACCTGACCTTTGTATCAGTGGATGCCTGGCCGAATGAATCGACTTCATATATTGAAAGAAAAATAATGACAAGCAAAATGACAATATGAATAATCTTCCGTGAAGTCTAGAGTTATTAGTCTAGAAGTGGATCGAGTTTTGAGCCAACCACATATTCTTTACGAACAATATGACACATTTCCGACTAAGTGGACATGCAATCGATCTTTTAAATTTGACTACAAATATAAACTTGAATAATTCAGATTAGAAATTTTGAAACCATGTCCATAGATTGTCATGAAGAAAGTATTCATAGGATCTTATAAACTGTCTTGATTTCCATAACATAGCACAACAACAAAATTGTGGCCAATGATACATTTTATTATCTTATCATGGACCATGCCATATGCCCAGAACATCACTTGCTTCTGATACGCAGGGGGGTAACAAATTCACCAACAAACATGACGGCCCCACCTTTGGTGAATCAGTATAGCCAAAAGTTCATTTTTAGTGCGTGGAAGAATGTTGGAAAATGGAAGGTTTAAAACGGACCACGACGCATTCCAAAATTCATATGGTCGTTTTCTATGGCCCACCGGACCAGGTCAGCAGCCGATCTGTCTCCAGATGGGCCCACGAATGGCCCGGCCTTTTGCTGTCAGTGCACGAGCGGAGGGAGGACCTACTCTTGTAAGCTATCGTTGAAATCTAAACAGGTTTACCGCTGCCGGTAAGCAGGATTTCCAGCTAAATAATCCTGATCGTGAGTTGGGCTCGTGCCTAACTAATCTTGATCGTGCTTCACTCTTATGCTACACTATACTAGTACAAGGTTTTCACTATTATATCCCGTAAATCATGATAACATATGGTCCTCCTCCTTTGCATAAGATGTTTGTACTTATTATATATGTTGTCAACATTTACATTAAAACAAGTGCACACATATAGTACTAAAATTATCTAGATACATGTATGTGCATTTGAATGTGGAAAAATAACACCTTATAATGCAGGGGCGGAGCTAGCGTTACAGCAACGGTGTCAATTGACACCAACAACCCAAGTTAATTCCATTGTAAATAAGTGAAGGCTACTACATATTTGGAAAAAATGACACCAATGCAGTGAACATGACACCAGTGGTGTTCTAAGCTAGCTTCGCCAAATATAATTAATGTGAAACGGAAAAAGTATAATCTAGCGTTGTATCGTTGTTCATCTATGCAGCATTAAGTACAATGCATGTGTAAAGTTGACCTTCTTACAGTGATGTTGAAATTGACCCTTTAACAGGGCCACCGGCCACATGCGACCAGTGACATGCACATAAGGGCAAACTTGTGATTTCAATTTATATTTGTTATATATTAAATACATGTATTCGTATGATTTTTATATTTATACCGCGTGATTTTAACCTACATATGAAGAATTTGACATGAAGATTTGTTGTCATTTGACTACACAATCATATAAGCCACTACATGTCAGTCCTCTATGATACATTACATCTGGAGTGTTTACCCTACATTAAGCTGTCTACAGTGATGTCACGTTATATTGCTTTGTGAGACAGAAAAAAAGGAGGAGCAACGATAATAATGTTTTGTGTAATTCTAGAGGCAATTTGTATAATGTTAATAGCCAAATTATGTAATTTTATAGCTGTATATACATACATCATCCTTTCCTGAGAGCTATCTACCGATGAATACAACTACTAGAGTAAGTCGAATGTGCCCCATCTAGCAGAGCTTGTTCTAGTAGACACAAGAGAAGTCATCATGATAATGTCACCCAAAGTACCATCACACAACAACGACCGTCATCAATGATGAGAACCCTAACTCGGAAGAGTCAGACCTACAAGACCCACGCAAATGAAAATTGACTGAATCGCAGGATCACCGCTAGACACACAACTATATGTGCCCTCCACTAACACTAGGTTCAACACGAGAGCAAGGATGGGGCGGGAGAAGCTTATTTTGGCTTTAGAATATCGCCGCCACCTCACCATACCGAAGCACACTAGAAATCCTAAAAAAGGAAACACTCCCACCAGGCGAGGGAAGGTGGTCTGTCACACCTCCAAGGTCCCAAAGGCTGCCGGAGGCACCACAAACCGACAAAATCAATGACAAGGGGAACGGAAAATCAAGATAGCCTCCTCTCTCCTAGCAGTTTGTACCAGTTTATTTTGTTACTTTCACCGGGTCGCTACTGCCCACCGTCACTGTTTGGTGGGACGCTTTGCCCCTCGGCTTTCCCCGAGATGGATTGAGGAGAGGAAGAGAGGGAGGGAGGGAGAGAGGCGGGGAGGGGAGGGGGTGGGGTGGGGAAGAAGGTAGGGTTTGAAGACGGCACATACGTTTTGACCTATAACGGAGTTTGTTTCTTGGTGGCAGGTGAGACTAAGAGCATCACTAGCGGTACCCTTAAAAGTCCAACCCTTAAAGGCGGAATAAGGGTTGAGAAATAATAGTTTTAAGGGTTAGAATATGAGGGCGTAGATCAGTACCCTCAAACTCAACCCTTATAACAGAATATTCCATTTTAAGGGTTGGGTTTGAGGGCACTGCTAGACGCCACAACCCTAACCCTTAAAACTGCCATATATGTTTCCTTTCAATTTTCATAGAACAATAATAGTTTGAACTAAACAATAATCATTCTAGTTATAATTACAACACCAAATAGTAGTTTCAAACACATAATAATCATTCAACTTATAACAACAAGGGTTATTCGAAATTACAACAATTGTTAGAATCAAATAGAACATGGAAAATGAACACAATGGAAGATCTATGGCGACGCCCATCTAGCTGCCAATGGTGCTCGATAAGATCCTTCTGTAGCTGGCAATGAGTGTTGGCACTCTCAATCTCTCGATGTGTTTGCAGAAAAGCTTGTAGGCGATTTGGGTTCTTTTCCGGTTGCACTCGGATTCCAACATTGTCATAGAAACAAGGCAAATTCAAACCCCTCTCATCCTCAAGGATCATGTTGTGTAGAATCACACAACATTTCATAATGTTCACAAGGGTTTTTTTGTCCCAAAACCGAGCTGGACCCGAACTATGGCAAACCTTGCTTGCAAAACACCGAAAGCTCTCTCAATGTCTTTGCGGGCTGACTCGTGTGCCTTGGTAAAATTAGCCTCTTTTCTGGTTAAGGGCACTCCATTTTTCTCCTTAATGAACTTGACTAGAGTTGCCCACTCAGGATAAATGCCATCAATGAGATAGTATACCATAGAGTACTCATTGTCCATGACTTGAAGTTTCAAGGTGGATCATCTCCAGAAACTATTCTAGAAAATAAAGGGGATCTTGCTAGCACATTGATGTCATTGAGTGTTCCCGGTAAACCAAAAAATGCATGCCAAATCCACAAGTCCTCCGATGCTACGGCCTCAAGAACAATGGTATGATCATGGCTTTTACCAAAATACATACCATGTCATGCTTTTGGATAATTTTTCCATGTCCAATGCATGCAATCAACACTACCAAGCATGCCTGGCCATCCCCTTTTTTTCATTCATCTCCATCAACCTCTTGGTTCTTGCTCATTCGGTGCTCGGAGATACCAATCACCATACAAACATATGATCATTTTGGCAAACCTACGGACGGACTACGTGGTTGTATCTTGGCCAATGCGAAGATACCCATCCGTATAGTCAGCGGGCACGCCATATGCGATCACCCACATTGTAGCCGATATCTTTTGGTATGCACTAAACCCCATTGTGCTGGCGGCGTTTCTATGCCGCTTGAAATACTCGGAGTTGGCCTCACAATCCATGACAATTTTCACAAACAAACTACGGCGCATTCGGTACCTTCTCCGGAAGAGGCGAGGTGGGTATGTCGGTACCTACGTGAAGTAGTCTTGCATAAGTTGTTCGTGCCCGAGACCGCGGTTCCTGTGGATGCAAATGCGACCCATCTGAGACCCCCTCCTCTGACCGAGCAGTTTCGCTCGGTCCTCTAGCTCTTGCACGACGAGGACGACGACCATCATCTCCTCATCGTCGTCTTGAAGCAAATCATCGATGTTCGAATCGTCGGACGAAGACCAACCGGAGCCATCGGTGATGGAATCATCGGTGTCCATCTACAAATATTTGAGAACCTACAAATTAAACAAGCAAACCAGAAAAAATTCATACCTGTGCGTCGACGTCGGGCGGTGACGGAACTCGCGGGCGGAAGCGAGGCGCGGCGCGCGATCTCGAGGCCAGAGCTCGCGAGCGGAGGCGGGGTCGGGCGGTGACGAGGTGGTAACTCGGCAAATCCCAGGGTTGTGCACCCCGGGTTGATTGATGGGGAGAAAGTGAGGTGTTGGTGATCACGATGGCTGACAAGCAAGGTTTTACCCAGGTTCGGGCTCCCGGAGGATAACACCCTACTCCTGCTTGTCTGATTATTGATGCGAGTAGCGATTACAATGGCGAGATTGCGACCTCACTAGGGTTTGTGGCGGTGGCTATGAGCATGTCTTCTAGGACGGGCAACCCTCCTGGCTTTATAGGTAGCCAGGTCTCGGGTGGTCGATGCCGATGGCGATTACAGATATGGCAGGTTATGCGACCTAACCGAGTTGGACAAGGATACGTGGTATCCTGAGTGGGCCTTCTGTGGGCTTTTCCATGCTTGGCGCGACCCAGATAGCCTTACGGTGGGCTAGTCGAAAGGTAGCCCCACGTCAGTAGCCCCCGAGTGCTTGGTCGAAGCGCAGCGTCGGGCAAAGGACTTCCTCCTCCTGTACGCGCCATTGGATTGCTTGATCTTGAGCTTGAACCCGATTCCTTAGTCGAACAGGCCTCTCCCGATGGGGGTAACCTTTGCAGTCGAATTACTTTGTCTTGTCCTTCATGTGAAGCTTGCTTCTATTTGGCCTGTTGGCTTACTTGTAGATCTGATTCGGCTGCAGGAGCTTACTCGACTTTCTTCGTCACCCGAATAGACGTTTCGTGTTCTCAGATTGGCACTCTGTCTTGTTCCTGAAAACGATAGTTAAAGAAATTCGACTCCGGCCGTTGAGGGCTTACAGAGGATGCTTTAGTCGTTAATGCTTCGACTGAGTCTATTGGGAGCGCGAACAGTGCTCCCGATGGGAGTAGCCCCCGAGATTAAGCTGAATTGCTTGTAATTGAGGTTAATCTCAAAAACTTCTCAGTCGAAAAGAGATCTCTGATACCCTCCAGATGGGAGTGACGTTTAGGAACTCGCTGATGGAACCACTGTCATTTTTTATTTGAGTGCTCATTCAGCCCGACGGCCTACTTGGTGGATTCGACAAACATATCAAGTATTTGCTCAGCCAAACGGCCTACTGCATTGTTGGACCTGTATGGCTCAGCCCCCGAGTGTTCGAGTGCGGCCTAGGTTTTTTGTTGGACCTGTATGGCGCAGCCCCCGAGTGTTCGAGTGACGGCCTAGGTTTGACTTAGACCTGTGCGGCGCAGCCCCCGAGTGCTTCGGGTGGCGGCCAAGGATTTTTTGAGTTATACCTGTATGGCGCAGCCCCCGAGTGCGTCGGGTGACGGCCTAGGTTTGACTTAGACCTGTGTGGCGCAGCCCCTGAGTGCTTCGAGTGGCGGTCAAGGATTTTTCGAGTTATACCTGTATGGCTTAGCCCCCGAGTGCGTCGGGTGACGGCCTAGGTTTGACTTAGACCTGTGCGGCGCAGCCTCCGAGTGCTTCGGGTGGCGGCCAAGGCGAATTTGTTTGTGACCTGTGCGGCGCAACACCTGGGAGAGCATCAGGTGTGGCCGAGGCAAATTTGTTTGTACGCGGCGGACTGTAGTCGACGCGGCGGGTGTGGTGCCGTAGAGGCAGTCGACGCGGTGGACCGGAATCGACGCGGCGGAAATAGTGCCGTAGAGGCAGTCGACGAGGCGGACCGGAGTCGACGGCGAAGTGGTGCCGTAGAGGCAGTCGACGCGGCGGACCGGAGTCGACGCAGCGGAGTGGTGCCGTAGAGGGAGTCGACGCGGCAGACCGGAGTCGACGCAGCGGAGTGGTGCCATAGAGGCAGTCGATGCGGTAGACCAAAGTCGACGCATCGGAGTGGTGCCGTAGAGGCAGTCGACGCGGCGGAAGTAGTTGAGGTAGATCTTGATTTGACCGACCGTGCGATCGAGATTGGTGTAGTAGACCCGATCCGCGCGGCCGTTGCTGGGGTTGTCGAGGCAGTCGTCGCAGATGCGATCTTCCCAGGCGCGACAAGAGCGATCTCCGCGGGTGCGGCAGACGCGGTTTTCGCGGGCGCGGTAGATGCGATCTTCACGGGTGCGACAAATGCGATCTTCGCGGGTCTTGATGAAGTCGGCGGTAGATTCGCCGATGCGGGTGCCGCCGCGCATGGCGCGGTTGCCGTGGACCTGAGTATTCCGCGACTGTCGGCGAAGCAGCACACGGAGCCGAAGGTGATGCGTATACCTTTGTCCAGATCGGCGTACACCGAGCGGTGAGCCGGAGGGTGAAGGACGTACTCGAAGGAGCCGAAGGTGATTGACTCCCTGGCGACGCGGACGTCGATCTTCATTGCGGATGGAGCCGGAGCGACCATGATTCCAACACTTTTTTGACTTCCCACAGACGGCGCCAATTGACGAGGTGGTAACTCGGCAAATCCCAGGGTTGTGCACCCCGGGTTGATTGATGGGGAGAAAGAGAGGTGTTGGTGATCACGACGGCTGACAAGCAAGGTTTTACCCAGGTTCGGGCTCCCAGAGGATAACACCCTACTCCTGCTTGTCTGATTATTGATGCGAGTAGCGATTACAATGGCGAGATTGCGATCTCGCTAGGGTTTGTGCCGGTGGCTATGAGCGTGTCTTCTAGGACGGGCAACCCTCCTGGCTTTATAGGTAGTCAGGTCTCGGGTGGTCGATGCCGATGGCGATTACAGATATGGCAGGTTATGCGACCTAACCGAGTTGGACTAGGATACGTGGTATCCCGAGTGGGCCTTCTGTGGGCTTTTTCATGCTTGGCGCGGCCCAGGTAGCCTTACGGTGGGCTAGTCGAAAGGTAGCCCCACGTCAGTAGCCCCCGAGTGCTTGGTCGAAGCGCAGCGTCGGGCAAAGGACTTCCTACTCCAGGACGCGCCATTGAATTGCTTGATCTTGAGCTTGAACCCGATTCCTTCAGTCGAACAAGCCTCTCCCGAAAGGTAGCCCCACGTCAGGCGGAGGCGGGGTTGCCGGATCCGGCCGCCGCGTGCTCAGGTGAGCTCGCCCACGGCCTGGCGGCGGCGAATCGGGTAGCTGTGGCGGCGAATCGCGGGGCGGGGCGGAGGCGGGCGTGGCGACGGAGGAGCTCGCGAGGCGGAGGCGCGGCAGGGGCGGGCGCGGCTCCGTGCGGCGCGGGGGCGACCGAGCGGGCGGCGGCGCGACAACGATGTGGCGGGCGGCGGCAATGGCGCGGCGGGGTCAGGGTCGGGGGAGGAGGATGAAATTTCCCTCCCGCGCGCGTGCGACGGGCGAGTGTAGGTTGGGGCTTTTTTCCCCTCCAAAAGTTGGGAGGAGGAAACCCGGGTTGACCCACAATTTTTTTAAGGGTTTAATGATTTAAGGGCTATGATAGTTTGTGTTTTACCCCCCGAATCCGTAAAAAACCAGTTATTTTTAAGAGTGAACCCTCTAAGGGCACTGTTAGGATGCTCTAACCGATTGGAAGCTTTGGAATCTCTACCGTTCCCATGACCACACACACATATCGCTATGTCCTTGTCAACATGTATAGCGTGGTACCAGTAATAATTCGCCTGGCAGTCTAAAAAACAAGTAAGTAATTCTCCTACCGAAACCGAAATTGGAAATATATATGTCGCTCCCTTCCTTTTTCACCGTTACCGAAACCTCCTGTCTTTTATGAACCTTCCGAGAGAGAAAAACGGCGCCTTTGAAATGGCTCTTGTCCTCTAGTCAAGAAAGGACGTCGATGCTCCACTTCCCAGGAGAAAAATATGGTACAGGAGAAAAGGCAGCACGTACGTAGGCACGGTGATTTTTTACCACATCAATCCACATTGACTTATTTGTGTTCATCTGCTCGATTAACCAAAGTCAGGGCGTACGATTTATTTATGTCAAATTAGGGCATGCCTGAGACAAGTAGCTACATAGTGTGAATTGTGAAGTGGAGGCAGCATATTGCTACTTTGTTGTCTTAATTTAGCCGCACGTGTGAGCTCGCTCTCTTAGTTTACCATGGTTAAAGAGACAAGTGACTAATGGAGCCACTACTTTCTTAATCAGATAGATTTATTATTTAGGGCAAGAGTCGTTCCAGGAAATGCAGTGTTAAGACTGTAAATTAGCTTAATCAGTCCACGCTAATGACTGGTTAACGTATAAGAGTTCGATACTAATTGTGGAAAACGTGGGTCAGGATAGGTGTGAGGTACTTCTGGACTGAGGTCTGAATGTCATGGGATATTTCGGACCGAGATCAATTTTGTTTCTACCACCACGTACACTACGGGGGTTACAACGCAACCCGACGTTAATTTTAACGCCGACACCAATTTGTCGGGGCCGTCGGCGTCACAACGTAAGACCGACGAACCGAGAAATACCATCGGCGTCGGCGTCCTAGTTGTGACCTCGACGGCCACCGTCGGGATCACAGTGCCGTCAGCGTACCTTCATCGAGCCCGACGACCACCGTCGGATTTAGAGTGCCGTCAGCGTCCATTTAATCCTATTGTGAGTCCGACGGCATTACCATCGGACTCACTATATTGTTTTCCAGTTTTTCTTAAAAAATTAGAGTACATTCAAAAAAATGAAAAAATACTAAAAAAAAGAAACCCTTTGACATGCAGTTTTTTGACGTGTACTAGTTGTTAGAGAATGATAAACTTGAGTTTTGGTACTCCCTCCGATCCATAAAAAGTGTCGCCCATTTTGTACTAAGCTAGTACAAAGTTTGTACTAGATGAGCGACACTTTTTGTGAATCGGAGGGAGTAACTTATTAAAACAGAACTTTACAAAAAATATCAATCATATACAAACATGTATAAGTTTCAACACATATGTGTGACCATTATCATGTCATAGTTTGTGATAAAGTGCTAATATTCAGCACATATGTGTGTCATGGTATGGGAAACAACGTCGCCAAAACGATTTTCAAAATTCTTTTTAGAAATATTATTTTCCATTTTTTAAGTGCGAAAAATGACTTTTTTGTGAAGCAAGTACATAAAATATGGTCCAAAATGACACGCATTTATTTTTCACAAAGAGTAGTACATATTTGATAGATAATACCTGAATATGAGGATTTTTCTTGCTTTTTATCTAAATTCGCCTCTTAATTGACTTTATGTCAATTTTCTAAAAGTAATTCAAATTTGAACTACAACTGTGTGATAGTTTGCTCTGAAATTTTTACAAAAATAATTTTAAGGTACAAAAGTAGTGGTTACAATATAGAACCGTCGTTAGTTTTTAAAAATTCGACCACTTTTGATGAATAGACATGCTCTCCATTTTGACCTTTTTTGAAAGAAATGAAAAAATATGAAAAAATACTTAAAAAATAAACCTTTTTGCATGGAGTCCTTTTATGTGTACTAGTTTATAGGAAAAATGATAAACTTGATTTTTGGCAAACTTTTTAAAACAAAACTTCCCAAAAATGTGAATCATCTATAAACATGTATAAGTTTCAAGACAAATGACAAATGTATGACCATTATCATGTCGTAGTTTGTGTTAAAGTGTCCATATTCAGCACATATGTGTGTCATGGTATGGGAAAGAACGTCGCCAAAACAATTTTTAAAATTCTTTTTGGAAATATTATTTTCCATTTTTTTAAGTGCCAAAAATGACTACTATTATTTAAGTATTATTAAGCATAGTTATTGTGTTCATTCAAATCTTATTTTTAAAATTTTAAAGATTAAAAAGTATAATATCTAAAATGAGAGTTAATATGATTGTTATCATATTAATAGCAACAAGGTATGACATCTTAACTGGAATCTTATTTGAATAGAACTCTTGACCTGGAGCAATCTGAGGATGAGTGACCGTCTGAGAAGTTTGACTAATGGTGGATAGTTTGACCTAAGATTATAATTAAGTGTGTGATATGAGATTAAATATATGACTAAATTGGTGTTGAAATAATAATAAAAAAAGTTGAAAAAAATTCCAAAAAAAATATTTGTTAAAAGAAATTGGTTTTTAAAAATATTTGTTAGAGCTATCTATGAGCCCGACGGCAATGCCATCTGCGTAGGTAGCTATGAGCCCGAAGACATTTGCGACGCCGACGGCAGCGGCGTGAGCTCGATAGATTACACGTGTACGCCGAGAGTTTCCAGCGTGATCCCGACGGTAAATGCCGTCGGTCTGGGTTGTTACTCCCGTAGTGGTATTGAGTAGAAAACAGTGTAGCCATGGATAATACAAAGGAGTTTTTAAGCACGTTGGTCATAATCCTGGAAAGAGGTGTTTGGTAAACTTTGAAATTAGCCTATTGCTATTCAAACGGCGTAGTACAAACACAAATAAAATTAGACCCGCCTATTGTTTCTGTAATTGTCTCAGATTTCACAATATTCTGATGCATTCATGCATGTTGAATTCTATGTAACCTATCTTGTCAAAAAATATGAGCATATATCCCCGTAAAAAAGAAGAAGACGATGAGCATATTATCCCCACTCTGAACCATACATATACATCCGCCGAAGTCGAATTGTTCACTTCTACCAGTAAAGCAGATCACTGCATTTTGTCATGAAGTAGCACAGTGCAACAACCTAGGCCATTTCTGGCCAACTAACCTATAAGGAAATGCCGAAAACCGTCAAGCGGGCCCAGAAAGAAAAAAACAGAACTCCAGCAAACAAAGTGCCTAAATAACTCAAAGAGGACTGCGGTCTTAGCAATGCAGCTGACATTGTTAAGGTAGCTACTGTCTACAGGCCTACACAGGATGAACCTGACTTATGCTACTTACATGACATGGAATTGTTCAAAACATTTATGATTGTTCTTTCTTGCTTCCAGCAGCCAAAATCTTACTATTTGGTCAGAAGGATAACTGCCGCAAGATAGTAGCAACAGCATAATACATAGTGGCCTACAGAATATCCAGTAAACATTAGTACTTCCTCCTGGACGGAGAAGAATTTCCAGGAAGCAAGCCCTAGAACAGGCTAGTAGTCGACAGGATCGATGAGGTCAAGCAGCCACGATCAATTCCAACCATCACATTCACGTATTTTCTGCCAAAAATGGCCTTTTAGTGAAACTAATGTTGTATATGGCCATTCTATAAAACTATTTTCAAATCTGGCCTTCCGAAGTCGTCGGCACAGACATGTACAAGTTCGGCGCCAACCTTTTTGGCGCCGACCTCAGAAGGCCAGATTTGAAAATAGTTTCGTAGAACGGTCATATACATCATTGGTTTAACCGAGAGGCCTTTTTAGATGAAAAATACCATATTCACAGTTTAGGGATGTAATTGTTCCTTTCAGGTTGTGCCGACAGTTTCTTTCCAGGAACAGTTTCCTGCAACAGTAGAGCCAAGAGAAATGTGAGATACCCATATGACTGTTCTCAGGTCAGCTCAAACTAAAATCCTCGTCGCTGTCAGTTGGGTTATGCATTTCATGTTCCGTTTCTTGTTTCTTGCAATCGTTCGCCGCCGGCCAGACCTTCGCGATCCTTAAGTACAGTGGTAGCAACAATGATGGTCCATCCTTTTGGAAGTTATGCTGGTCCCACGGACAGAATGATAGCTACTAGTATTCAGGAGCAGCAAATGCAAGATGGCCACCCGATAGTTATGATTTTGACTGGATAGAGGCAAGGATTGAAAATTTTGTACTACTAGACTTTGTGTCGTCACATTTGAACTCGTGGCAGAAGATTATGGTTGATACGGTGAGCTCGAGGTCACTGTATGCATGGATTGACCTTCCCGGAACTATGAAACCCAATATCATCAAGTTTCTTCAGAGAGATCTATGATTTGGTCAAAACTCTGAATCCGGTGAGTCACATGATCTGACCATCAACTTGAGCTACCAATGACTAACTACTTAAGCAGGCTGCATGCTCAGCGCGTGCTGATTTAACCCCAGGAGAGAATGTCAATGCCCAACAGCCCAGGGTTGTTTTACAAAGTTACAGCAACATATAGCTATCTAAGGATTTTGGACTGTCCTAACGCCTTTGCCCGGACATATGACTGTGCTGTTTGTCATGTTTGTCAGATAATATTACATAAATTACACTATTAGCACAAAGTACTGCACCTTGCAATCTATCGTCAGAAAGTTCGATGAACTCCTTGCATTATCAATGACATGTTGAATTTAGGCAATTTTCTGTCTTTGTAGGTTCTTTCTGGGTGTGCTCTTAATGAAGAGTTGAACAGAGTTAATGTAAGCTTCATTGTTTGAGGAATGTTTTGCTACCACATGGTGATGACTGATAACAGATTCAACAATGTCATTTCATCGTAACCTGGACCGTTTCCACAGTCGTCAACCCGAGGCACGACGATCTACTGATTGACGAAATTGGTTGGGACATCGTTGAAGAGCTTCCAATGGAACAATGTTCTTCTTCTAGAAGAGGGTAATAAGTTTTTTGAGTGCCCACAAACAAAAACGAGCGAACAAAGGAATTCTTTCGATGGAATGCATGATCTTCTCACAATTCCTACATAATTGAATTCAACTCTGAACTTTCTTTACAATAAGTTACTTTTGAAAGATTTACAAGAGTTTAGTCTTTGGGCAGTTGTCAATTCGCACAAACAAAGGCTGATAGATACTAGAGTTGAACTTTCTTTACAAGAAGTTACTTTTGAAAGATTTACAAGAGTTTTAATCTTTGGGCAGTTGTCAATTTGCACGAACAAAGGCTGATAGATACTGTGTATGCTAGTTAGTTTTGATATAGTAAAATGTGCATGTAGAAATGTTCTAAGTCACCCTGTATTGGGAAGACATCTGACCAGGGACAAACGCGGTCATTTGGTCAACATCTAGCGTGAACTGGAGGTTGAAAGTCAAGTAGTCAATGAGGCTTACACTCTTGATGATTCTTTTTATAGAACATTGCAATATGCATGAAGCCTCAATTGGAGTTTAAATGCTTGATGTGGAGATCACAACAAAGAGACATTCTGCAGACTTTTCGACGAAGAATGTCCACTAGTCCTCTACAAGATATGCATTGCTTTGACACTGCAATCATATAAATCATCACTCTGTGTTGAATTGGATGCCCTGCATTTATCTGGGGGACCTTTCTGGTCCTGCATGGATCGACTTAGATGCTTGTAGGAATTAATAGGAACTTTCTAGAAGAAATGAGGCTGAATAATTCTTATAACAGAGACCCTGACCAATGGTCACAGTTTTGGAATTAGGAGGTTTTAGGAATCATAACAGTCACAGCCAAAGGTAAGACAAATGAACAGTAGCACAAAAATTGGCGGCTCTAGGATAAGAGGTCAGCAGATATTCGAATTACTCGTTCTGCAACTTGTATCCTTGTTCAGATGTATGGTACAATCAGCACAACAATGTTAATAATGTCGATGGAAAGCGAATCGCTACCTCATCGCGATCGATGCAAAAACAACTTCATCTGAATATGCACAGGCTAAAAAATGGAACCGGATTTCCCTTTCCCCATGAGCATGTCCTTGGCCTCGTTAATCTTGGAGGCGATGTAATGGCTACCGCCGCCATCAGGGTGGTTGGCTACCATTACCCTCTTATGGGCCTCCTTTATCTTGTCCAGCGCAGCACGCTCTCTGAAACAACAACAGTGGAGTTAACAATGACAGTAGTACATCATTTATGCTGAAAGGATCTCAGCGATTCAGTTAACAAGCATACAAGGAAGGGGACGAAAAATCACCTTACGCCAAGGATCAATGCTGCCTCTCGTCTGCTCATCTCCCTCTCGAATCCACCGGGATAGAACCGACGCACCCGTGGCATCGCCGCACGGATTCGGAAGGCTTGCCATGCCTGAATCATGTACCTGCTTCCCAGTGCAGCAGCCGCGACCGACAGCCCAGCTACCAGCGGCGTAGCCTGTTTGATAGTGTTCCGGGACCCCGATTAGATGGACAATAGTACCAAATTCAGAACCATAATTCAATTCAAACATGAAAGTTTACATGGCACAAGTAAACTTTTGCTGTCAGTGTGCAGGTTCAGTTATACATCCCAACAGAAGTTCAGTAATGCAGACACAGTCCTAAAAATTCAGAATCATAATTATTCTACATGACATGTGTAAGCTTGGGCCTTGTGGGCTGTGTGCAGGTTCAGTTGTGCATCTTGAAATAGTAACAATTTCATCTGCACCCAGCCAAAATGATTTGAGTTCAGCCCCAAACTCCCAAAACCATCTCAGATACACGAACCAGCCATGACTGCTATCGTTGTCTAGCATCTGGACCAGCTGTGGGGAGCAGGGGATTACGGCTGTTGCAGTTGATGCAGCCATGCCCCGGACCACCGGACCACACTCGCCGCCGGGACTCCCTCCCACGACCCGATTGAACCCACCCAGTAGCTCTACTAATAGCAGCCCGGTCGCCGTCATCAACTGGAGGGACAGGATGTTGGATTATTAGGCACAATTTCCATGATTAATTTCAGTATATTTAACATTATAACAGCAGCTACTAGCATGTTAATCTCGCAAATACTAGATGTATTAATTAACATGAACAGCAGCAAAACGTCTACATGCATGGACATACTAAATCGGCACATCGGCACGTGATGAACGTACCGAACAACTGTAGATGAAGTAGTCGTAGTAGTCGTAGTAGTCGTCGTAGTTGTTGCAGCAGCAGCAGCGACGGCGGCAGCTTCGGCAGCAGCTTCCTGAAGGCGATGGCGACGTTGTTGACGAGCAGCCCGCGAGTCCGACGAGCGTACAGGAAGGCGAGCCGTGATGAAGAGCTTGAGAGCAGTCGCGCGGAGCGCTTCCCAAAAACCTTATTCGCCCTCTCCCGTACAGGATCACAAGGACGAGGGTTCCGGAGACCTGCTGTCCCGTTCGCCGGTGCACGCCGGCGCTCGGGATGGAGTAGACTACGGTTGCGGCGCAAGGCACGAGGTGGCAAAACCTAGATTGGTTCGGGTACTTTGCAGCGCACGCAGTGCCCGACTTTATATAGCACGTCTAGGGAAAACCCTAACGGGTACAACATGGGCCAAGCCCACGTCGTGCACGTTTAGGTCGGTTACAGTAGCCCACGATCCGGGAGCGACCCAAACCGACTATCTGTGACGCGTCCGTCCAAACCGTTTTTCCCAGACTGCAAAAACGGGCGGGCGGGCGGTGCGGTGCGGTGCGTGCGTGCGAGCGGCGGCGGAGGAGGAGGAGCGCGTGAGAGAGCCTCATGTTCTCACAAGCTTACCAAGTATCACTCCACTCCACTATATAAGGTGGTGCCACTCCTCTTAAACTAGCAATGTGGGACTAAACTTTAGCTCCCACTCCACTCTCATGTGAGCTGCCATTTTTCCATGGGCTTTGAGATTTCAGAAATTGCTATTGGGCTTTCCACTCATGGGCCCAAATTCTAACACAGGAACCCGCTCCCGAATTGGCCAGACGGAGCAAGCACGAAATTTCCCAGACAGTGTCGCTGCTCCGCCGTACCTTTCGTCCCAGCCGGCTCAGCTCAGCTCGGGACCTCAATTAATGGATTCTAATTGAAGAGATGCGCGACCACTGTTTACTCTATCTGGCGAGGCGGGGGCAGGAGGCGCGGCCGGGGACGGCAGGCAGACACGGCGGCAGAGCGACAGCGATAAAGGTTGAATCTTTTCTACCACAACAAAATCGCGCGAACGGGACGGGGGAAGAAGAGAGAAAGAGAGGCGTACCATCGGGCACCGTGGGGCGGAACGGCGGCGAGCGAGACGGCCGGGCCAAAATCCGCCGACGAACGAACCAGCGGACTCGCCGGAGCTCTACGGAGGCGGCGGACCGGAGAGCGAGACTGGAGATTGTGGATTAAGGCGAGCGCGTGATCTTGTGCAGCAAGAAAGAATCCGAGTGGGGGAGAAGGAGGAGGAGAGGTCGGTCTTGATTTTATATTTTCGTTGGTTCTTCTTCTTGGGGAAGAAGATGAAGAAGATGCTGAGGCGGAATTGGTTTCCTCGCGCGGGCGATCGGATCGATCCAGACGATTCTGGAGAAGGCTGGAAACCTGGAAGGCCCACACGGTTATTGGGCCTTACGCAGAGCCCAGCACGAATTCGCTTTTCTCATTGTTTTCTATCCACACAAAGGTTCTCACCATCATCTAGGGCATCACCTATGTATATGGACAATTTCACCTTAAGAAGGGTCCCAATGGAGATACTTGTGGCATATAGATTTATCTACTATGTATGTTGACAAACTTCACCTTAAACTGGGTCCTACGAATCAGGAAAAGTATGCATACTATATTGTCAAATTCATCTTAAGTTGCCAAATTTAATTGTTGTGTACACTCTATGGGTAAAAGTAATATTATTTTATTTCTTATGAATGTCCATAAGCTTGTGGACAACCCATAAGCTTTTTGCTTGTGGACAACCTTATGGATAGGTGCAACTATGTATATAGTTGTCCATAAGGGGTACTTTTTGCTTATGGACAACCTATTGGACTACATAGTGGATGCCCTTAGCTATTGCATTTATTTTTCTCATTGCCGGTCACGAAACTTATTGAATATAGAAAATTTCGAAAATATAATAAAAAACAAAAAAAAAGTTCCTCTCCGTGGTTCTTCAACCTTCATCATTTCAGTCGATGGGAATAAACTCTCATGTCCACTATTTCAGTACAGATGAAACTAAGAATGAACTATCAGCTATAACCCGACAAGAGCCAAATATCGCAAACGACATCATGAAATAACAAAAGAAAAATCCAGCACAAACAATTGTATTTGTTTTGGTTGATCCTTGATCGCCTCAACCACTTGAGGCTGCTTGGATCACGACACTGGTTCCATCATTCATCCATAAAGATGGTTATTTATTCAAATAAAACTGAACCGAATGTATCGGTCGATGGGCAACTAATACCCTCTTCGTCCCCAAATTGGTGGCGTATAAACTTGGTAAAAAAATCAATATTTCCTAACATTGACCAAATATATAGAAGAATATATAAAATAATATATAATTAATTTATTCTCAAAATATATCTTATAATGAATTTATTGAAATCTTCTTGGTATTGTAAATTTTCATATTTTTAATATATACTTAGTCAAACTTATTTTTACCTTTTAACGCAAATTATAAGCGACATATTTGGGGACTGAGGGAGTAATAAAGTAAGTTTGGTCATTGATTTATAGTACATCATGTATCCGAGTTGATAATACTCCCTCTGTAACAATATATTAGACATTATGTAAAGTTAGTTTAGCTTATCTAAACATCTTATGTAAAGATATAGAAGTTTATGGCCAATCTTTTTTTACTACAGTTTTCCTGACGACACAAAATGGAACCTATAGTAGGTTACAACAAGGTTTCTGGTAGGAAAATGTTCCGATAGGGGTCAAGATTTTTGATTGCCGTGGTTACCGGAAAATTTGAAAACTGAAATTCAAAAATTCATTTTTGGTTCACATTTTCATAGTTTGACCATTTATAAAAAACATGAAAATTAAAAAAATCGTAAGTTTTTGCATGGTATGACCATTTTCCAGGGTGGTCAGATATCCGGTTACTAACCAGTAACCGGATTTCCGACCGGTAACCAAAACGTTGCATTACACACAACACAACTGTATAACAAAGAAAAAATAACAACATGCTTGGAAAAAATTCCGTGGCGTGCGGTGAAGAGAGATCAAATCAATTTCATCCCAGAACAAGCGCATAATGATCATTATATTTTCTAGGACATCGAGCCTCGTTCACGGCTCAAGCCCCTTAATAATACAGTATCATTGTTGGGTGCTCTGCTGCAAACATACACTTAGCTCTTCCATATACAACATGTTTAGAAAGGTTTCATGTATTGAAGAAGAGATACCAGATCTATCTCGTGCAAGAACAAGCTCGTGACCGAAGCATTTCCCCGGTTACGCAGCCTGCTGACGAGCTTGGTTCCTAGGTCGAGCCGGATGAGCTGATTACTGTCGACCACCCTCACGATAACTGCGCCACTCCCCTCCCCGAACCCTTCCAGTTCCAGAACAAACTGTGGAGGCGATGGCGAGCTGGCAAGTCCAACCGGCTTCTCGATGATCTCCTCCATGCCGATCTTGAGCTCCCGGCTCCATGTCGAGGTTGGCGCCAAGGTCCACATCGATATCCCACCACTTTCCGCGAGAAGCAAGCTTAGACGGCCATGCAGGGAGGCCAAGAGGAGTTGCGTGTTTTCCTTGAAATAATCCATCTTTTTGGACAAGCACCCATGCGGCAGGTCCATCGTCGTCACCGCCTGCGCGTCGACGTCCAAAGCGAGGATCCCGAGATCCCAAGAGAGCAGCCCGCAGAGCCAGTAGACAGTGCGGCTGATGACGACGGCCGGCCGGGAGGAGGCGCGCACAAACCGCCGGGGCCAAGTGATGGAGGCTTTCCGGACGTCGCCCCATTGGCCGTACTTCGAGGACAAAGTCTGAAAGCGCATGTTCCAGTCCGCGACGAGCAGCTCGTAGGAGCCGGAGCCCCCGGAATGGCCGTCGCCGACGCTGAGGAAGACGTACGGGTACGCCAGGATGTCGGACACGGCGATGGGAGGGAGGTAGGTGATTTCGCCGGTGAAGGTGTTGCAGACACGCAGCTCGTGGTTGATAGTATCACGGTCGGAGGATAAATAAACTCCTCTTTCCCCGCGGAGGAGGAGCAGGCTGCCGCGCGACGCCACGGGCTCGAACGATTTCCAGATGCTACGGCTCGTGGTGTCCAGCCAGACGCGGTGCTTCGTTCGGCATGGGGTGTGGATGACGCGCCTGTCGGGGACCCGACTATGGACGGTGTGCCGTAGGAAGGAGACGCCGAGAAGGAGGGCCGGGTCGAAGCGGCGGCCATCAGCCGCAGATTTGAGCGCGAGGCGGCGGCGGAAGGCCGGGTCGAGGATGGCGAGACGGAGTGTCCTGCAGGTGCTGGCGAAACGGACGATGGTCGCAACGTCGGAGCAGGCGATGATCTCGAGCAGCAGATCGGCCGGGAGGGATTCCCGTGCCGGCGGCGCCGACGTCGGCGGTTTCCTGCTGCATTTGCGGACGCGAACGCGCTGCTTGATCGGCATCGGCGTCGGTTTGTTCAGTCTAGGAAGGCGTGAGATTTTTTCCCCAGCTTAGTAGGCGTGAGATACTCGGATGTTGATACAACGTCATATTGCCGGGGGATATATTGACACGAGATATAGGTTGTTGACTTGTTGTATTCTAATCGGATACGATTAGATCGCTTTTTTTTGTTGCAAATGATACGATTAGATCGCTGATTGCTATTCGCCTTGTTCACCGAGATCACTTCCAAATTATGTCTCCTTTTTTTTGAAATGTAAGATGTTTTACATGTTGTTTAGATGGATATAAAAATGAGTTAACATAAACACCAAAATATGTCTAAATAATTTATTTACATATAGGTGAATATGAACAATGGTTAAACCATCTTATATTTAAAAACGGAGGGAATACTCTATATATGAAAGGGCGTCAGATTCACCCTCCATTCTGGTGTCCACGTCACCCTTTTTGTTCTGACCGTCCGATCTGTGCAACAGACGGACCAGATTGCAAGTTTCTGGGTGGAAATTGCGAGTTACTGTAGCACGGCCTTCTCCACCAATCGCAGCGCGCCACGTCTCCCGGTCTCCGGCCGGTCGTCCCCGATTTCGACCTGTCACCGCACCTTTTTGCAGAAACAACCCTTCAAACATCAAGCCCATGCCCCGCATTCCAAAATTTACAAGAGCGAAGGACCTATTAGCAATTACGTCAAACCTCACAGGCTTTTTCATAAAATAACCCGCACAATCACCCCTTCCGTTCAGCGAGCTAGGTTTCAGGGAGACATTCTTCTCCGTCCGGCGCCCCCGATGCCGCCGCCGCCGCCACACGCCTCCCCGCTCAAATCTACAGACACGAGGAGCTCTGCCGCGGGTCCCTATCCAACCTCACCGGCGCATGCGTCCCGAGATAGTCTGAATCGGCCGGGATCGCCGATGTCGTGTTCTGCATCCGCCGTTGATGTTTAGGGCGATTCCGGCTCGCACGCGCCTTGGTTGTGCTTGCTTGGGATGGACGAAGAGTAGAGCCCCCTGCCGTCAGCTCGCCGGCCCGACCTCTCATGTGGTACGCAGCCCGTTGCCGAAGCGGTCCGGCTTCTCCGGCACAGCTCTCATTGGGATTGCGGCCCTGACCCATCGGTGAGTTCAGCATCGACTTAAACCCGTTCTTCCCACTTGCCGCTCAGTTTTCCACTTCTCCTGGTGGCCTGCGCGCTCCCCATCTATGCTATTTTTATATCTAAGTGTTGTACTTATTCTTAATTTTGTTAGTCTATTCTATTTCCGTGGTGATTTTCCAATTAATTTCCCTGTTCTTTGGTCTTATTGTCCAATCTGAGCTGCACTAATCCTTGGTTGCCGCAGCTGCCGCTGCTGTGGTTTCTAGGTTCCAGATCGAGCTCAACGGCAGCGTACCTGATGGTGATGAACACCACAACTAACCATCGCCTCAGATTTCTCCTAGCTATTACCGCTACTGATTGGGCCAAAGGGTGGTGTGGCACATGTAGCATTGCTTGCTGCGTGCACTACCGTTTTGACGGCATGGAGTATATCAGAACACTGCAATTAACGACGGTGCTGCCATGTTGACCTGCTCGCGAGTTTGCCTTCGCTTTGGTGCCATGGAGTTCTTCGGTACTTCAGAGTTCAGCCACGACGGTGCTCCATGCAACTGAGGTATATGTTTCATCTTTCCTTTCTCTTTGTTCTCTCCCGTCGTGAATCGAATACATGCGATTATGTGCTTGGAGACGAGCGCAAGGACATTGAGTGGGCAATGGATGCAACAGGCATCGAGAGATAGGTAGAATCAACATGAATAATGATACAGAACATGCACACAGTTAGTTGGGGCACCAATTTTTCATTGCCCTATCTAAAATACTCCCTCCGTTCCTAAATGTAGGGTGTATAAGTTTTCTGCACGGATATTAAGATAAGCTATTTTGTACATAGTGTACTAAAATTTTATTTGAAAAAAATGGCAAGAGATGAGTTCTTAATTAGTATAAAATGAATACAATCTGTTAAATTGCTCTTTCGAGACTAGATCTCATCTTTTAATGGGTCAAATTGTGCATAAATAGCAAATACACCTTATATTTTGGATTTTTCTTCAAAAAACTATATACCTTATATCAAGAAACAGAGGGAGTATATGTTTTTACTATATGAAAAAAAGGCCTTCCAACATTTTCTTTTTCCTTCATTCTCTTCGTAATTCTACAGAGAAATCAATTAATTCTTCGTTCTAGATTTGGCAAGCACATATACCTTCTGACCTTCCAGAACGATATAATCCGACTAGCTATTGGGACCCAAATGGTAATTAACAAGGTACCCATGTAAGCTCAGTTACATAAATTGCAATAGCTTCCTTGGTGTCCTCCTACTTCAAGCTCTACATAGGATGAAAGGTATACAACTAGCAGGACTGCTGAATTCTGATATGTCAGGTAGCATATCAAGTACTGCTATTTGTAATGTTATCTTTGGTATGACAAAGCAAATCATTAGGGCCAGTGTAGCTGTCGGCCAATAGAGACAATTGAATCCTCAGTTCTTTATAAGGAAATTATGCATCTTGCGTGCAAGGTTTATAGTCATCTTAAACATAAGGTAGTTCAACGAATTTGTGATAATGGTTACATTTGAGTTATTCTCTATCTCCACAACTTCTTTTCATGCAATCCTTGATTGTGTCTACTACAGATTTTCTCTTAACTGAATTT
The DNA here is from genome assembly GCA_026929855.1 of Poa annua. NCBI lineage: Eukaryota > Viridiplantae > Streptophyta > Magnoliopsida > Poales > Poaceae > Poa > Poa annua. The sequence goes on from CM049427.1 coordinate 18,517,068, forward strand.
CTATTTTTCCTCTTATTTCATAGAATCGAATATGTTCCCTACGTTGGTACAGACTGAGTTTTTTCATTTAACTTAAGAGTGGAATTACTCCTCAGTTGCTGACTAACATCCTGGTGAGTGCCCCTTCTCCATTAGTTAAGTATACTAGAATGTTGGTTCACTTGCTGAGTGTAGTTTCCCCTTTGAGCATACTGCAATATTAGTTAAGCACTTTCAGCTACCAAGTCTCAAGCATAGAGTAGTATTAATCATTGCCGCACAGTTCAAATTTCAGATATTTTTGTTTAATATGTTAAGTTTCGAGCTTATGCTGAATCAAATTGGTGGTACAAGACTACTGATCAGATCTTTGGATGGCCTAAGGTGAAACTAGGAATTATACATAAATACAACTAATGTGAACTAAGAATTATACATAAATGCAACCACCGTGCCCAGCTCACCTGAACAAAATGATGTATGCACCAAGCTTAAAGAAATCTTCTTGGACATAAGTTGGTGTATTCTGGTCGTATTGGTATATTTGATGTCTTCCGGCTTTCATTTATGTTTTTTTCATTCTTTTAATTTAATTTTGTTAAGTGTTAGACTTTATAAATGATATCAATCTGATTGTGGATAAATTGTTCATGCTTACTGACTAACTATTTTGCCACTATATATACTCATTTATCCTACTGATTCTTACATGTCTTTTAACTGGGCATTCATGGTTCATCTACCACTGTATTTGCGTCCATCGATTTGAGGAATTGTTGGGAATCGCGCAAGCCTTTGCAAGATTGTATGTGTTATTCCTACCATTTTTGTGTAAAAGTTTCAGTTTTATATGTCCACTTCCAGAGTCAGCAACAAATGTCACTAGACAGTTTACGTCACGGCATAAGAATGTTATCAAAGTGAACGTTCATTTCAGTTTTTATTTAAATGTGTACTGTGCTTAGGCTCCAAATATTTCCCTGGTGTTTTCTCCAATCTTCTCAAGCATCTCCTTCAGATTTTATCATTACCACTTTTGATGATTTTTCTTATAGATTCGCTATGTCTCTTTCTTGAAGTCTCGGTAATTTTTAAAAAGTATAACCGTAAAAAATTGTTCCAAGAAATAGTGTATCTTTTTTATATTAATTAGACCAATTTTCATAACATAAAATTACTCCTATAAATACCCTCACAAAAATAAATGCTGGTTATTTGTGTCACATAATCCAATTCCAAATCTGCATACTTCGAAGTTTCCCGTATCTTTGAACTCTTCTCATTTTACGAACGTGCAAAAAAAGTCTGAATCTGAAAAAAAACTTGAACAATTTTCAACACCTAAATAATTTTTAGACGTAAACTTCTTTTTATTTCACGAATTTTGAGACCCACATAATTTTCAAATGCACACATTACCAAATTTAAATTTTATTTACATTTTCGGACCTACATGATTTCTAAATGTGCATATTATCAAATTTAGATTTCATTTATTAAACGGGCGCGGCAATGCCGCGCTAAGTTACCTAGTAGAATACAATCATACGAGGAGGGTAAACACTTATGCCATCGGCGGATGGTTACACACTTGTAATTCAAATTTTAATTATTTTGAAAAAACAGCGTACAGTTATTTAAATAAGCGGATTAATTAGTAATTAAGAAAATTTCCAATATTTATGTGTTGTACATCTAATATGGAATACTTTATATGATAATTATATGTGTCATTTCACCATATTTAATATACTTACTTCACACAAAGTCATTTTTGACACTTAAATAGAAAATAATACTTTAAAAAATAATTTTCCGTGGTGGAAGATATAGCTACTCACCGCTTTTGAAGTTGACAAATCACATCGAGTTTCACATGTCGGAGTACCGGCAGTCTGGCCTTACACCGAACCTAGTAGACGGAACATTACACATGAACCACACATGTCGAAAATCAAATAGAATTACACGTGAACTGTAGCCAAAAAACATAAACACCTTAATTAATTAGTAAGTTAGTAACGATATTTGGTGGAGTAATCCTTGGGAGCAACGACGAGACCCCGGCCCTTGCGAGCCCCTCGGTAGACGGTCTCCACGACGTCGACAAACTCCTGCTTGTCCCTCATCGCCCAGTTGATCTTGTTGTTGTCCCCCGTCCCGAGATCGACCATGATGCGCTTGTTGCGGAAGAAGAACATGACCGTGGAGGGGTCGTAGAGCTCGTAGAGGGCGTTGAAGTCGGGGACCTCGGCGACGTCGACGAGGTAGGTGACGGCGAGGTTCCTGATCCGGTCGGCCACCCCGGCGAGCGTCTCGTCCATGGCCATGCAGGTGTCGTCCCCGTCGTGGCCGAAGCGGATCACGACGAGGCGGTCGGTCTCGGCGAGGATGGCCTGGTCCACCGCCCACCCCGAGCGCAGGTGCGGCAGGAGGTACGACATCGCGGTCGATCGATCGATCTTCTCCGCGTGCGTTGTCGCCGGATGCTTCTCCTTCCTAGTTAGCCTCGCCTGGCTGCGGCCGGAGCGCGGTGCACACGCAGGAGCAGAGGCGAGTGAGTTTAACTGGGAACGATGCGAACCGAATATGTCAAACTCGCTGGCCTCGCCTCGTCGGCTCGTCCTGTGTTAATATACTAGTGCACGATGGAGTGAGTTGCATGCCGACCAACAGGAACCGCCTAAGCCTAGTCGTACAAGAATTCCGAGTAGGGCACGTACTCGGACGGCGCACTTTCGCGGTGCAGACGCGAGTGAGTTTGATTAGGCGCGCGCCTCGCCTCGTCTCTTTAATTAATTTCCACTCAATCCATCGCTCCCCTTGCTTGTGTGGTATCCCCTGCTTCAAGCTGGGTATGAGTTAATTAGCGTACACGTACGCCAGGAGCAGACGCGAGTGAGTTAATTAGCGCGCACGCATGAGCAGACGCGTGATTGTGTTTCGTTTGGATCAACTCGATCGTCAAAATTGGAAAGAAAGCTAAAAGTGTATTACCATAGTATATACGTATCATGAAAAAAGCTAATATAAGTTTCCCTGATTGAAATTTCAATTAAGTTCTGAGAAAATAACGCTGATGGAAGAATGCCTATAAAAAGTGTGCTGAACTTTTACAAGCTCATCAGAATGGGTTTCCATGACTTGAAACTTTCCAGATTAAGCAGGCTAGACCTTTACAATCTTGTTCATAGAGCAAGATAGTAACTTCTGATCCCACCGAAGTAGACAAGTAACAAGAGCTTTATGCTCAGAGAGTGTTTGAACACACTGAAAAGTTTGAAGCTCCCGTACTTAAATACCAAGAATATATCAGATACAGACATAACAATTAGTAGATAATAGAGATAAGCAGGTCTGCAACATTTTCACACATTATCAAGTGAGCTAGTGCAAAACCTTGTTGCTGAGACAGAGAGTAAAATCACTTGGCGCTCATTAACACTGAGGATTGCAACTCGTCTCAAGTTGCTCTCCTTAGTAGGAACTTTCCAATTCATCATGCAACCGTCCCTTGTGCCAGCAAATATTATATCAGCGTTGATAGTCATCAAACAAACAAGCCCAAAAGACGATTGGTTAGTTTCATGGCTGTCTGTATGGTCCATGCCTACAAGTTACCAGAACAACAAAGATAAAGGGCTCAACATCCAATAGCGTAAATTGGCTATACTCTTAGGGAAATTAAATATCGAGAATATTACCTCCAAGGATTTTGGGATTCCAAAAATACCAACTTGTCCTGAGTAATCATGCAGCCAATTTTCCATCCCATCTTGACGATATCGCACACTGCTGAGAAACATTAAGAATTAAAAGGGCAATATGATAACAGATTAGAACCTCTTCTCTTCTCTTTCCTTATTTTTTTGCTCTGCTATGCACCAAGTATTTTCTCTATGTTCTACTTTTGTTTATCTTGCCCCTTTTCTTAAGGCTCTTCTCTCTTCATCTCTATTTTTCTATTACTGTTAGCTAGCATATTTTTTATATCATTCTACTCAACGAGCAATATTCGTCGGCTTCAATCAACAATCAGCGTGTAGATTAGGATTTGGAGTATAAAGCATAGATTAAACAATGAGCGACCTGGAGGCGAAACGATTCAATCAGTAGTAGGCAGGCGCCTGCGGTGGCCGCTGATGTTGCAGGCAGGTGTTGCGTCTATCCTGTATCCGCATCCCCGGGTTCCATGGTCGCCGCTCGATCTCCTCACTCCCCTCCTGCCCCCTCCCTCCTCCCTCTCGCCGCCAGGGCCCCTACCTCCTCCATCCCCTCCAGTTAATTTTCCCTCCTTGCTGGCCATCCGCAACTCATCCAGTCGAGGTCGCCCCCAACTCCCCTTCCTACCTCCTCTGCTGGTCGTCCCCCTCCTTCCATAGGCACACCAAAGCGAGGCTCACTATGGATAACGGATTGTAGTCGAGCGTGCGTGACTTTGGAGACATGGGTGTGTGGGTAGTCGAGCGTGCGTGACTTCTGGATGGGCTCATGCTGCTAAGATATATGAAAAAAACATAATAAATTGTCCTTTCGGCAGACTAAAAATTGTTGTATGGTAAGAACTCATTGGTTAAAAGGTGCTCAGAAACATGGTACGAGCCAGGAACATGACGCTGTTTATGATGCTCCAAAATCTCCATACGGTTAAAGGATATTCTTTGCAAATAAGAGAATCTGCAGTTTCATCTTTTATTATTTGTACCGAGTTTTTCTTGAGATTGCAGCTTATTTTCAGTTTTCACCATCAGCTATAGATGGTTTTCCACTGTTGTTTGATCCCTATCATTTTGCTATATTGCAATAACATGTTTTCTGTTACTACATATGTGGAATTATCTAGATCATGCATGATGCAAACTTATACGGATAGTCCGGTAAAAAGATAAGTTTTCAGTTGTCAGCTTACAGAGCAATTATTGTATCTGAATCTGCAACAGTTCCAAAACAGAAGCAAAATCAGTGTCCTCACTAATCCACCAGATGAGTTGAGCTGTCAACAAAAAATGGATGTCATGAAATCTACCGACTAGAAGGAAATAACTGTAAATAATTAAAGGATCTCTCACCACATAACTCATAAGAAAATTCAGACTTGAGCCTCATTTGGAGAAACAAAGGGGTGAAGACTGAAGATTGATCAAACATATTATTTATTAGCTATCAGATAAGGTGCCTTCTTTACTGGCTGGCAAATGATCACAATCGATTTAGAATTTGACAAATCATCCAATCCTTGGTGACACGCTACTTTCCAGGTCACAGAGCCATAGAAGCATAATGACAATCACACCCACCACTCACAATAGCACTCTTTCTTCTGAATCTACTTGGGCTTAATTATATTCTTTATCCTCGTCCTCCTCTGATTCATCCATGTTTTCCTCCTCAATATTATTGGCAACCTTGATGCCCTTGTGGGTGGCATCCGCCCTCTCTTTCTGCAGCATCTCATTCCTCCTCCTCAGTTCCCCCAAATACTTCCTATGCCCCTCATCCATGATCGCCATGAACCTCTCCTTCAACTCAATCATAGGATCCCTATCCACAAGCTCCCCATTTTCATCGTACGCCTCCCTCAACACAACAGTCTTGATGCCACCCTTGAGTGAAACGTAGAATATGCCCGGGTGCCTTGTGAACGCGTTAGAAAACGCGTTCGAGAGCTTAAACTCCTCACAGAATTTCCCTATAATCGGCACCGCCATCCTCCTCTGCACCGACAACGACAACACCTCATGTAGAACGCCAATCAACCTCTTCTCCGCTTCCGGTGACGCCGGGTGAAGCCCGAACGTGTCGGCATACGGTGACACGTACGGCAGCTCGAGCCAATCCCTCACCCAATCCCGCATCTCCTTCTTGAGGTAGAAGCCCTTGGGTAATTTGACTGCGAAGTTGGGTCTCGGCCGAATGCCAACAACGTCGGCCTCCCTGTCGGCCCTCAGCTCAATCACTGATTTGGCGAGCCGGTCGTCCCAGGAAGCAAGCTCCAGAAATGCATTGCCGGAGGCGTCGGATCCAGGGTCACCAACGAGGCGGAATAGGTCGGGGTACCTCGGCACCAGGGAGACCAGGAAGTCGTCGGGGAGGCCGAAGTCGCGCTTGGCAGCGGCGATCTTGGCGACCGGGAGGGCGCGCGTGGAGGAGATCATGAGGAGCTTGGCGAGCCTGGAGGCGAGGAGCTGGGAGTGGGTGGCCTGGAGGCCGGACGCGAACTCGAGGAAGGAGGCGAGCTGTGGGGACGGGGAGGCGACGGGGTCGGGAGGAGGGGAGACGGAGAGGAGCGTGGGGTACCGACGGAGGAAGGTCTGGACGTGGACCGGGAGGCCGATGCGCTGGCGGCGCTTGGTGAGGTACCGGAGGAGGAGGCGGCGGTCGGGGGAGAGGAGCACCTCGCGGACGAGGCGGGACGCGAGGCGGAAGCGCCGGTCGCGGTTTATGGAGTCGTCGAGGGCTTCGTCGCGGCGCCAGGGGACCTTCAAGGAGGCTATGCTGCGCACGGGGTTGGTGGCGAGGAGGCGGTGGGCGACGCCGCCGGCGGCGGCGGCTACCCGGAGAAACATTTTGTCGTGGGTAGTTTCGTATGGCAGAGTGGGAGAGAAGACCAATTCTGGGCCCCGGCCCTCTCTGCGTGGCGGCTTCGACTACTGGGCCGCATCTGGACTGCTCCTGCGGCAAGGCCCACAAGTGGTTACTGGGCTGCAGCTGGACTACTGCGCCGAGGAGATCATGCATTCTACTCAGAAATCAACAAAAAAAGGTTTAACCCAGCCGACCGTGACTTCATAATAAGTGTCGGCTTCTCCCTTCATACAGATTGGGTGTTTACATATGTGATAAGTGGTAGCATGAAAGATTCTCCTTCTCTGTGACCAGTTATATGTGCATTTATTTGAGATTCGTTTTTTAAAAAAGAAATATCTTAAAAACCGTTTATGCAAATTACGAACCGTTTTTACTTTTGAGCTCCTCGTTTCAAGATCTTCAAATAAAACTTGATCCTATGTTAATAGATTTCGATGATTTATTGTGTACTTCCGATTATACATTGATGTACAACATGTGTTTATATAGTTGTACAACCTGATCTGTAGTTTTATCATTTATGTCTTTGTAGTTGTACAACCTAGTCTGTATAAACTGTATCTGCGTAGTTGTACAACATGTGTATGTATAACATGTGTCTGTCTAGCTGTAAAATGTATTTGTACAACATGTGTTTGTCTAGTTGCACAACATGTGTCTATGTAGTTGTAAGGTCGGTTTGATCAAACCGTTGAATATTGGAATGAATAGGTCATTCCATTTTAAGATAAATTTTCTGATTTGATATTTGCAATGAACACCAGAGTTTTGTTTCTGAGATGACAGAATTAGGGGTTGTGATTGATAACAATGACATACCAGATGAATTTCTCTGTCAAATACATATATGAATTTATCAAGCACTGATGTGGATTGACCATTCAGTCATCTTTAGACAACAAAAAATCATTTATCAACCCTTGGGTGTGGCTGATCCGGGACAATGCAAGTGCATCTAAGGATAACATGGTTGGGAGGAACTGGGTAGGCGATGCAAAATGTTGATTACATGCGGGGTAAGAAGTGAGATCAGCAAACGCTGAGGGAGGCTTTGATTTATAGGAAGTATTCTGTATGCCATCGTTCACAGAGCACTTGAAACATTTTTCTTTTCCATCTTTAGATAATATACAATATATACGGGCGTACAGAAAGAAACAATAACGCAGGCCTGCATGATCAGAATGATTTCTTGAGCAAAGAGAGCAGATCTGTCTCGTGCAGAAACACGCAGGCGACGGACGCATCTCCCGGGTGATGGAGTCTGCTGACGCTGACGGCGTTGGTTTCTAGGTTGAGGCGGAGGAGGAGATCCGTGCAGGTCTCCTGCTGGTTTGATATTTGCCGCTCCTCTCCCCGAACCCGGACGATAACCGTGCCGCTCCTCTCCCCGAACGCTTTCAGAACAAATGACGTCAAAGGCGAGCTGATCAGCGCCGCCGGCCTCACGATGTCCTCTGTGCAGATAACCAGCTGTCGACTCCATGTCGCGGGCGCCGTCGATGTCAACGTCCACATCGATATCCCACCGGTCTTGGCGACGAGCAAGCTGAGACGGCCACGCAGGGAGGCCAAGAGGAGGTCCGTCTTACCGGACGAGAAACCTTGCGGGAGCTCCGTCATCGTCACCTCCGCCGCATCGATGTCTAGTCCGATTATCCCGTCCGAGAAGTGTCCCCGGCGGCCGGTGCTCAGGCGGCAGAGCCAGTAGACGGTGCGGCCGATGACGCGGGGCGAGGGCTCGAAACAGCGCAGGCGATCAGGGACGGATGCTTCGCGGACGGCGTCCCACTGGCCGTGGTTCGAGGAAAAGGTCTGGAACCGGAAGCGACAGTCCGTGACAATCAGCTCGTAGGAGCCACCGGCGTCGCTGACGCTGAGGAAGCAGGCGTTCGAGTAGGCGTCTGCCACCGCGACATTGGGGAGGGGGTTTAAGTGGCCGGTGGTGGTGTCGCAGATGCGCAGCTCGACGACGGGGAAAAGTCTAGTCCGACGGAGGAGGAGCAGGTGGCCGCAAGAGGCCACGGGCTCGAACGAATCGCCTAGACTCAAGGTTTGCAGGCGGTCGTGGAGCTGGATCGAGGATGGCGTTTGGACAATGTGATGGGCGCGGGTTGTCAGGTAGGAGACGCCAAAGAGCAGTGCGGGGTCGAAGCTGCCACCGTCGGCCGGTGCTTGGAGGCGGCGGCGAAAGGCCGGGTCGAGGATGGCGCTGCGGAGGAATTTGGAAGCACCGGCGCAGCGGATGATGCTCGTAGCGTCACAACACGCGACGATCTCGAGCAGTAGATCGACTGGAAGGGGTTCCATCGTCGACGCCGGCGGCGGCGCCGGCCAATCGCACTTGCCAACACCTCGTTTCGTCGGCATCATCGGATTGCCGTATCTTTGTGCGGGCGTGATGGCGTGAATTTTGACATATCTTCCCCTTCTGTTGGAAAACATTGAGGCGTGAGATTCTGGGACAATCTTCCCTTCTGTTGTATAAACACTAGTACTCCTGCTAATCTACGCTTTTATGGAAGGCGATCTGAAATCGGGTCAGTTACGAATTAAACTGCTTTATAAACAGTTAAATCCCACGGCGAGTTTGAATAATGCTCTTAATAATCCCTACCATCGTGCTAATAGTACATGGAAGCCTACAAGTGTTGAACTTTCCGAAAAAAATATTTAAGAATCCAACGCGGTTTTTCCGCAACTATGTGCGACCGCACCTTCCACCAATACCGTCCGTTTGTTGAAGATTTGTGCTAACTTTTTACATTGACCCCCTTACTTTTAAACGTTTTTTGCACTTAACTACTCGGTATTATGGAGATACCTACCTAAGTTTTCATCATTAGCATTAATAAGTGCACAATACGTTTTTTGGATTACGCAATGACATATTTTTTTGATTTTTATTTATTCGAATTAATGTAATAACAAAATAGTTTACATTGTACTCAAATAGGTACTAAAGCATTTTCGGAATGATATTTATAAATATAAAAAAAATACATATTTGTTTATATATATACATATACAAATTACATACTTGTTTATATATATATAAAACTGCATGAGGGTCCGAGTTCTATAACAAAACAAATACATTTTCCGAATGTAATAACATTTTCTGGATATATTTTTTTCCGGATGTAGTAACATTTTCCGAATGTAATAACATTTTTCTGGACGTAATAACATTTTCTTGAATGTAATAATAGTTATTTCAACTAGCCATTTTCCGAATAATCTCCCAATCATGGAATATAGGGGATCGTTTTGTCCATTTAAACAAATGGAGGATCTTTTTGCAAAATTTTACACGGACCGTCGGATTCGGGATGTACGTCGCAGATAAGCAGTGCGGTCACACATAGTTGCGTAGTTGCATTTTCATTAAGAATCTCGTCTTGTTCCTCACGTGCCTGCAAGTCCAAATCTATACCAATATACTTTTTTTTGACAAAAAAATCTATACCCATATACTAATAAACCAAATACCGTATAAGAAAACGGTGGATGCTCTGATAAAATGATCATTATTTTAGACAACTAGTAATTTAATTTATTGACAGATATACCATTGTTTCCTTGATGTATAGGTGTTCAATTCAATTTTACTCTATTTAAATTAGTCGACATGGGTGCAATGTTTATCCCTCTTTTTTATTTACTTCGTGTTCTGAGTTTTTACTTCTGATGTATTTTATCAAAATGTATGAAGTTTGAATTCTACTAAACATAGAATACAATGTAATTGAAAATGGAGGAAGTATTACATATGCATTGACACCTGAGTCGCGTCAACACGGGCAAGGACTGCGCAGTCAGGCACCAAGAATATTGTGAAGATAAAGAAGAAAATATTGACATGAGGAAGAAAATAATTCAAAGAAGAAAATTACAAGCTATGAATTCAATCTTTCAAACCCTCTTAATTGTAGGCTAGGCTTAACTATGCCTAATTAACTCCGCTGAAGATTTGAAAAAATTGTAGCATGAATCAAAGTTGCCGATCTTTGGAGCTTGGCTGAGCCGCCGATAATTTCCGCCAGAAATTGATCCCGGCCGCGGTGCAACATTGCTTAAACACTTGTCTTTTTATGAAAGCTAATAATGCGGTAACAAAACAGAGGTAGGATAAAGCATGCAATTAATAAGCAGCCGGGGGCACTTGAACTTCAAGTTGTTGATCATAAAGATTTGTTGAGCAAAGAGACCGGATCAGTCTCGTGCAAGAACACGCACGCGATGGAGGCGTTTCCCAGGTGACGGAGCTTGGTGACGACCTTGGTTGCTATGTCGATCCGGAGGAGACTCCTCCTGTCGACCCGGACGATGACCGCGCCGCTCCTCTCCCCGAACCCTTCCAGAAGATACGACAGAGGCGAGCTGACCAGCCCCACCGGCCTCATGGCGATCTCCTCCGCGCCGATGACCAGCTGTCGACTCCACGTCGCCGTCGCCGGCGCCAGGGCCGGCGTCAACGTCCACATGGATATCCCACTGCTCTCCGCAACGAGCAAGCTCAGGCAGCCGCGCAGGGAGGCTAAGAGAAGATTCTTGTCTTGAATAGGAGACATCATTCTAGATAAGCAGCCTGGTGGGAGCTCCATTGTAGGTGCTTCCGCAGCGTCGACGTCTAGAGAGACAATCCCGCCCCAGCAGCCTCCCCCGGAGTTGCGTTCGCAGAGCCAGTAGACGGTGCGGCCGATGACGCGGCCGGAGGAGGTGTCCATACGGCGTGGGCAGTACCCGGAGACGGACGCTTCACGGACGGCGTCCCACTGGCCGTGGTGGCCGTGCTTCGAGGAGAGGGTCTGGAACCGGAAGTACATGTCCGTGACCATCAGCTCGAAGGCGGCACCGGCGTCGTCCGGGTCGCCCACGCTGAGGATGGCGTGCGCGTGGAACGTGGAGACGTTAGGGAGGGTGGTGAACTTGCCGGTGGTGGTGTCGCAGACCATCAGCTCGACGTTGGGAGGATGCGGGGAAGCTCGGAAGCGGCGGAGGAGGAGCAGGGCGCCGCGAGAGGCCACGGGCTCGAACGTGTACTGTAGGCTCGAGGAGGCGCCTTCCAAGCTGGCCGCGTTGGCGTGGAGCTGGATCGAGGATGGTGTGGGGACGATGTTGTAGGTGCGGAGCAGTTCAGAGCCGTATGACACGTAGGAGACGCTGAAGAGCAGAGCAGGGTCGTGGAAGGTGTCACCGCCGGCTGCTGCTTGGAGCTGGAGGCGGCGGCGGAAGGCCGGGTGGACGATGGCGGCTCGGAGGAATTTAGAGGCCCTTGTGCAGCGGATAATTGTACTGATGTCGCAACACGCGACGATCTCCAGCAGCATATCCATCGGGAGCACCGAGGCCGACGCCGCCGGCGGCGGTGCTGGAGCTGGCGTCGGAGGCCGGTTGCGCTTGGTCGACATCTTCCGCATCTTTTTGTTGGAAAATATCAGAGCCTCTGTTATCGGAACTCTGTTTGCAACAACACGTATTTTATGGAAGGTGATAGCTGAAATCGAGTCGGTGGTGACCAGCGCTCGGATGTCTGAGTTCCCATCGGACTCATTTTAAGACGTAAAGGTTTTTAGGTTTTCACATGTTTAGGACGTTAAAATTGTTTTTGCCTTTGACCGTCCCATGCATGGCCCAAAACATAACGTGAGTCTATGTAGTTAGTTTAGATGCAGCGATTTTTCATAACTACAGAGTAACTCTACTTTTTGGAAACTAATTCATTGTACATCATATTTTTAATGATTCGGTAGGAGCAATTTGGTAGCAAAGAGATGATTAGAAAATTGTTACAAAAGATAGTAAGAAACGACGAATAAGAGTGGAACGATCAAACCAATGGGGACACTCCAAACAAAGGAGAGGAAAAAATCACGGGCGCTAACCAGCAATACTTCACTATATCGAGATGAGGTTACAAACGTCATATTTTTTTAGGTATAAGGTGGTCGTATCCACCGCCCGAATAGATAGAAATAGTTGACCCAGTTTATACCGGGTCTAAAAACTATATAATCTGTACAAAAAATTACACAAACAAATCGACTCGCCGCCCACACGAAGCCAAGTCGACAAACGGCACAACACACACCACCCGCTCCGGAGCCGCCGCCCCGGCGTAACAACCAGATCAACCTTCGCATTGCCCGAAAGTGATCCAGTCATGGTCGACAAACCCTCTGCCCACGGAGTTTTCATCCAGGTTGCCACTAAAACCACCATGTTCCAGGGCCGCCGCCCCGGAGTAGCAACCAGATCGGCTTTCGCATTGCCCGAAAGTGATCCAGTCAGTTCGACGAACTTTCTACCCATGCAGTTTTCATCCGGGTCGCCACCTAGACCCCCGCTAGACAACGGCTCCGCCTCATGGAACCATTGTAGCGTGGGACAATGAGATCGCCGTCTCGTCGCACCGCCACCGTCTGGGGCCGCCACCCCGGTCATCCGCTCCCCGGGCAACAAAACCGCCCTCCCCGAGCGTCACGAGCCCATCACACCATGAGAGGCTAAGAACTTCCAAGGCGGCGCCTCCAACATGGAAGTAACGCGTCCGTCGTCGTCGCCCGCCCCCGATGGAGCTTAGGCTTTCACCCAAAAATCTTAGCACCACCCACGTCGCGTCGGAACAAGCACTCCAGAGCGATGCCCCCAAGAGGGAAAACGACACCCAAAATCGCCGCCGTCGCCGGCTCCGACCAAGTCGAAACAAGGCTTTCGCCCGGAGCTCGTCCCGATCGCAAAGCAAGGGAGCAACACTACAGGAAGTGCCGCCTTGACGCTGTCCACCGAGCCCGACCACCGGCCATGTCGGCCACAACCCCATGGCCACGACCTCCATGCCGCACCCGCGGGTCCGGGGCCGCCGCCCCGGCTTCCTCCTCCCGTGAGCAATCGCCGCCATGCCGCGCTACATGTCACTGAGTTGTCGTACCGCTTGCCGCGAAAGCCGCATGCCGCTGAGAGCCGGCATCCTCGCTGCCCAAGAGCCGGAGAGCAGCAGCGAGGGCTGCCACGCCTGCAGCCGCACCCGACCTCCACCACCTCCATCCACTGTGCCGCACAGGCCCAGAGCCGCCGCGGACGGCCCGTCCCCAGCCCAGATCGAGCCCGGACGGCACCATCGCATCCAATACCTCCAAGGCCAGGAACCTCTAGCCCCGGCGACCCACACCATCTCCGCGTCGACAGGACCACCGGAGACCCACGCCGCCGAGCACGCCAACATCCCTGCCGCCTTGCGCCGCCATCAGGACCTCAAAACTTGAGCAAGGGAAAACCGCCCCGCCGCCACCATCCCTGGGGCGCGCGTGGCTTTTGCCGGCGGCCCCTCCGGCGGGGGCGATGCGGAGGGGAAGGTCGGGGGCTGCAGATGCGGTGGTGGCTAGGCTTTCCCCTGTCGTCGCCCAGGAGGAGGACGACGCGGGGGCAGGGGGGTGCTCGCCGTGGGTTTACAATGTATGACTTACCCAACATGCGACTTACAAGATGTATTTATAGATGGACAAAACACTAAGTCGGTTGCGATCTGACTTTGACACGATCCGTACCGTACCGCGGGGGCTGTCGCTTCACTTCACTCCGAAGTTAGCTGCTCACTTTATATCGTCATATGAATTTGGATCACCATAAAACAACAAAAATAACCTATTGTACATCATTTTTTACGTCATATCTTGATTACTTGACATATTTAAGATAAGGCCCTTTTATCAAACATCGTATATGTCCTAAAAAATTGCAATAAAATTGTGCGTTGGTGAATCAAAATTAATACCCCCTCCTTCAGAAAAGATGTCACTAAAATGGATGTAAATATCACTAAAATATGTCTATATACATCCATTTTGCGACATCCTTTTAGGATGCAGGGTGTATAATGCAGAATCCAGAATGTTTGACACGCATCTAGTACCCCTTCCGCCGACCAAACCAACTTCCAACATAATATAAATATTTCTTCAGGGATAACAAAATTATTTTCACTTACATGGTTATACACATGCTTCAAATGATCTGGGATGTGCTTCTAAAGAAATAAAATTTTGCTCCTACCGAATGAGATATGCTTCCACGGACACAATACATTAATTTCCAATTACATGTTTTACGTTGATCTGTAATGAAAAAGGTCTACTTTCCCACCATCAAGATTTTAATTACCGATAGAAAACAATTCCTAAGAAGGATTGGGATTTCCGGTTTACCAGGTTTACCGAAAAATCCCAACCTGACGAATTTGAAATTTAAATTTTAAAAACTTTTTCCCAGCATTGCCTGGGGGTACGTGCTCGGAATATCCGGTTACTATCCAGTAACCAAAACCATGTCCATCATCTCATGAATTCATGATGCTTCCATACATGTTGTGCTTCCTACGCTTCGTGTTTAGTTCATACGACCAAAAGTGACTTCTAGTTGTCTGTTTCGTGACATATGTCGCAATGTAGACTGCATGTCGTGCATGGCGTCGTGCTGGTGACATTATGTCTTCCCTCCGATGGTTGTCCTGCTCCATTCCAATCGAGGCCTGAATCCTTCCGGTGGTCATGCATGGTCGTGCTTTTTTTTTTTAGTTTAAGGCGGTCGAATCCGCCGTCCCATTAGATAGAATAGAGTGTTGTGTATAGAATTTTGAGCAAGAGAAAAATCCCTATACAAGCAAAAACAACAAAAACTAGTCTACATGATCTTGCGTGTGGGCGAAAGCCCGCATCGCCACCTCCTCCCGCACCAAATCCGCCACCTCCGGAAGGAAAATTGCCACATTACAGAAAGTCCACATGTACCTCTCCTTCCCTTTCCGCCCCATCAAGTGGATGATGGTTTCACCAGCCGCTCTCCTAGTCTCGTGTGAAAACCCCACAGGTGCTCGGAACAACAACAACCAGCATCAATCAGCAACAACAACGCGCATATCTCCCTTCGTAGCAGCAGCTCGACACCCCATCTCGTTGACGCAAACTTGGGCCCCACAGACATGGAAAGCACCTTCTCCCAACAATCGCAAGGAGGAGTGCCCAAACATCAAAAGCTTCATCATCAAACCACACCCAGCGGCGTCTGCCGCTCCATCCTGGTCCCTGACATCGTCTTCTTCTTCTTGGTCTTCTTCAAGGCGAGGACGAGGTCGTCGATGGCCGCCACCGCCTAGTCCGAGAAGGGATGATCCGAGACATCTAACAAGGCCAAGAAGTCATCTCGCCGGCGCCCCGAGGGGAGGGCCTCCTCTGGCAGCGAGCCAAGACGGCGCGCCACGGTCTCCCTGGCCAGTTGCTCGATGTTGGCGCCTTTCGGGTGCAGCTTGGCGAGCCTACCACTTCTCCACACAGACGGTGTCGCCACCTCCATCTCAGGGGGCAACGTCGTGACCGGCGTCCCCAAAATGATGGCCGTGAGCGGCACCGTGATTTGGGCGAGGAAGCTCGACAAGGGGCACAGTGGTGCCCCAACCTCCACATCTTGCTACTCAGGGTCAGTCCGCACCGACGATGCGGTACCCATCTCAAGCTTATGCTCAGCCTCCTTTGAAGGAGATATGCCCTAGAGGCAAATAAATAAGTTGTATTTATTGCATTATCTCATAAGTTTATAATAGGTTTGTGTATTATGCTATAACTATATTAATCGGAATTATTGATACACGTGTGATACATAGACAACCAGGTCCCTAGCAAGCCTCTATATGAGCTAGTCCATTGTGCAACAGTTGATCGAGATTCCCGATCAAGGACAATGACGTCGGTTGACAATGGTGTCATCTTGTTAGTTGAATAAGGTGATGGACATACACAAAGTATTGCAATAAGATTGTATTACGATGTTTGTCATTTGCAATAGATAAGAATATGATAGCTTATTCCTTAGACCGTAAGACCGTACTTATTGATGCTTCGTAGGGGTGCTTTGAGAGCATCAAACGTTGTGTCGTATATAGCATGACAATAACGGTGTCCATCTTGGGTATTCCGAAAGAGCATCGAGACGTAAGGATCAAGAGCGGGATTTGTTCATTCTTGTAATGGAAAGATACTCTGGGCCCACTCGGTGAGATTACATCTGTATAGCTGCGCAGCTTATGACTAGGTCATGGAGATTAATATCGCAGACGAGTTAATAACTTTCGTCGGTAACGAGATACAACAAAGACATCGGTGTGTCTACGATCATATCTCGGACAAGGTAGTATCGCAGGAACAAAAGGAATGGATATCATATTTATGGTTCAACGACGATATTCGTAGAATGCACAGGGGGCCGTCATATACATCCAGGTATCCCTGATGGTCATTGGTGAGCGGAGTGTCTCAACCATGTCTGGAGTGTTCTCGAACCGTAGCGTAACAAATTTAAGGTGTTAGCGACACTAGGAGATGAGTTCTGGAATAATATAGGCGTTTGTTGGAGAGAGAGAAATGATCCGGAAAGAGTTCCGGTGGTCCGGAAGGAGTTCCGGGAAGGTCTGGAATGGTTACAGGGATGTCCGAAAGTTGTTCGGGTGGTTCCGAAATTGTTTCGGAGTCACGAGATATTGAATTATATATAAATATATTAATTATGAATTAATGGGATTTTTATATTAATTTAATATTAATTAAATAAAGGAAAAGGGGGGCTCCCACCTACATGGGCCCTAAAAGGGCCCAAGAAGGGGGAGCCGCACCACCTAAGGAAAAGGGGGCTTGGGCCCCCTAGTCCAAGTTGGACTAGGAGTGGGACAAGCCCATGGGGGATTCGGCCGAATTAGTACCACATGGGGGAGCTAGGGGGGTTTGCACACCCCCTCCCCCTTTATATAGCAAGGCATATTAATTGGATTAATTCATTGGAAAATACAATTAATTGTATTGCAGGCCGGCCGAGCTGTTTCTCCGCCCGTTTTGCCCCCTCTCTCCACCTAAGCTATACCGCCGGGCACCGTTGCCCTGCGGGATTCCAGATAAGATCTACCCCTGCGATTTCAACTGGATCTGAATGACCGGGGGTTGTCACTAAGCTCCGTATGTTTGCAAGTGCTCGGAGGTAACTCTTTTTGAGGAGCCTGGGCGACGTCGTCTCGCCCCTGCAGCCGCCGCACCCCCCCCCCCTCTGCCGCCGGCGCACCCCCTGGTGTCGGCGCCCCGCCTTCTTCCGCCCGACGCCCGTCGACGCAGGTCATCGTCGACACCCTGACGTCATCGTCTTCGTCATCGCGGCATGTCGTGGTGGTGTCACGGCAGATGCCATAGGATGGCTAATGTGTGGGGCCGATGGACGTTGGTGGATCCGGGGAGGGATAGCGAGTTGAAGAACTCACACGGGGAGGATCCCGGTGGAACCGAGATCTCCCAAGAACACGAAACAAGAACAAAACGGAATAGGGAAGATCTAATAAACACGAACAAATGCACGAAGGCACCAAGCACACACACGATATACCCAGGTTCAGGGCCCTCGTGAGGAGGTAACACCCCTACTCCTGCCTTTCTTCTCTATATACTGGTGGTATAAGGGCTACAACTTGCTACAAGATCTGTCAAAGGAGGAAGTATCAAGAACTAGATGAACTCAAGGTAAAGAGGAGTGAATGCTCTAAGAGTGAATGCAACTATAGTTTTGGCCCTCAAGTTGGTCCCCCTCCCTCAGGAGCAGTTATGGCGCCTTTTATAGAGTCCCGGCCAGGAGGGCCGGAAACCCTAATCCGGCTTGGCCCCACCGGACAGGCCTGGCCGGGGTGTCGTCACCGGCTAGTGCGACCTAGTCGCCGGGCTATCCGGTGTAGCCCCCGCGTCATCATCTCGTTAAGGACGGCAGGCGCCGTCCCGCATCATCATGGTTCCCCTGTCATAGACAGGACATGTCTTTGCCCATCCCGGATAGCCTTTTCCGGATTACCGGGCTAGGCATGTCAGGTCCTGTCGTACCGTTGTCGTACCGGCTGACGCGCTCCCGTGTCAGACTGGAAGTGACCATGTTTCCGTGTCAGGCGGGAGGCGACCATGCTTCCGTGTCAGGTGGAATGGTACTTCCCCCCGCGGTATACGGGAAAGCCTGCTCTAGACCGTTGTCGGCCTACCGGGATCTCTTTCACCGGGTACCTCCTCGGTTGCCATCGAGAACCTCATCTGCACAAGACCAAGATCAAACACATTCAGCATGATTAGTACGTACTCGGAGTACCTACCCGGTAAAACCGAGTACGCCATCCCCCGGGAACCTTCTCGGTGCCCCAGGCCCGGGAACCTTTCCGGACGTGCCCGACATCTCCGGATGCGCAGCTCTAGGCCTAGTCTCCCGAAGATGTCTTAGCCTATCAGCCAAGACATCTTCGAGAAACTAGTTCTTAGAGGAACCACCCGCTCATGTTTGTGCTGCGATTGTAATGGTCGGGGGTGTCTAGTTATAGCTGCCAGATGTGACCTTTGCGGCAGCCAGGCGGCTCCTTGCCCTCCACTGGTGCCCAAGGATCAAGCTGCGCTGTGGGCACCTCAGGAGATGTCCCTTGCTATCTCCAAAGGCCAAGTACTGTTGATATTTATTACACTTTACCGGGATCTGCCCCTACCCGGGGGGCAGCCCCCCGACACTAGTCCCCGAAGCTGGTGCTGCATAGCGACCCCTGACGATGTGCGGGATCAGCTTTGACAACAAACCCTCCTCCGAGAACTTGTGACGTCACCCTTGCGTTCCATGCCGAGATCAGTTCCTTCCGACATCCTCTCACCGAGATGATCTTAACCGGGAGGCGGAGCCTGCGACCGGGTACTCTCATCTCAGGAAATCTCGACCGTCCATCTCCCGATGCGGCCGAGACAGCGAACTAGGGCCCACTCGACGTCCCGTCCGCACAGAGATGCACTCAAGTGCCTCTGCGCGTGCACGGTGTCGTTTGGGCTCCCGCGCCGGGCAGCCGCATCCGATCCGGAATCGAACCGTTGGGGCCGTGTGGCCCTCGGTGTGTCTGGATCGGTCGCTCCGGATAGCGCCACGTGGCTCACGGTACAGACAGATCCCACCCACGATCGTGGAGATCGTGGGCGGGAAAAACGGAAACCGCTCCGGAATCCCCCCCACAAATAGGGGACCGGAACGGTCTCCTTCTTCTCCTTCGCACTCCACACCTTTCTCCCACCGTCTCGAGCTCGTCGCCGCCGCCGCTCCCGTTGCGCGCACGTCGCTCCGCTTGCCGCTCGTCGTCGTTCGTGCCCCGTCGTCGCCTTCGCACGCCGCCGGTCTCCTCGTTCACCGGTAAGTTCTTCCTCTCCACCCCGATGCATTTCCTCGGTAGATTAGCCGTTCTAGCGCCGCTGTGTGCTGGCACGCACGAGCACGGCCGCGCCGCCGCCGATGACCACATTCGAGCGGCGCGCGCGCGGTACATGGTGAAGAACCACCGCGTCAGTAGGGTGTAGATTAGCTATCCATATCCGTGACTCGTTTGAGTTTATCACGATCTCTTTTTCTGCCTTTTAACTTCGATTAAACGACCCACGGTAGATCTTGTTTTCATGTACCCGGTAGTTTCTAGCAGTTTGCGCCCCGACATCCTTGTGTCCGGATAGACTGACTTCGCCTAACTGCCACCGCATCTGCAGAGTAATCCGAATATTCCCGAGTACTTCTCCGAGATGAGTGAAGAACGTGCCCGGGGGTGCTGGGACGGATCTGAGACAGAGCAGTCTGATCTCGATTGGCTGTATCGGACTCACCGGATTCCTCCGGAAGTCGAGAGCCGTCTTCCGGGAGAAGAGGTTGCGCCGGAACCCCAACCCGGCGAATATGTGGTATTCCTATCACATTTCGAGCGCGGGTTTGGGCTTCCGGCTAGCCCCTTCTTCCGCGACCTCCTCGACGCATATTCCGTGCAGCCTCACCATCTCCCCGCCAACGCCATCATGATGCTCTCCGTCTTCGTCACCTACGCAGAGGCGTATCTTGGCATCTGGCCCTTTGTGGACCTCTGGGCCAAGTACTTTATCCTGCGCCGACAAGCCATCCCCAATCCGGATCAGAAGATCAAGGACTTGGTGGATTGCGGAGCCGCCACCGTCATCCCCCGCGCAGACTCCGGATTCCCCATCGTCAAGGGGCTAGAGTCCTGCCGGAAATGGCAGCGCAGTTTCTTCTACGTGAAGAATCGGGAATCCTCGGGAGAAGGTCCGGGATCCTCGAACCCGGATTTCATCAACCTGCCGGAATTCGTCATGGGTCCTCCGCGCGAATTCAGTCATTGGAAGTATCTCCCCAGGTCGGAAGAGATCGACACTATGCACGACGTCTTGCGCGTGCTAACTCAGAAGATGACCGGGGACGATCTTCTGCGATGCTTCATTGTTCGCCGGGTTTGCCCCCTCCAACACCGAGTACATAAGATATGCCACATGTCCGGGAACTATGATCCCACTAGGACTAGCTTCTTCGGGTTAACCTATGGCTCGGTCGTCCGTCGTGTCCGAGCTATTGCCCGGACGGAGATGACGGAGGACTACCAATGGGGGATGACAGGGGGATCCCGGAAGAAACCATGCGAGCAGGTGCTTATATCGGTCTACCGAGCGTTTGCCTTTGTTCATGCATTCACCTGGACACCAACACGGCCTAATCTGTTTGCGCAGTTGTTCGAGCGTCAACACGACGAAGACGCCGCTCACGTCAACAACACTTACGCGCCGGACTTCCCGGAGCCGGAGAAGATGCCGAGAGAGGATCCCGACGGCGAAGACCATCTCGCCATCCCTTTCGTCAAGGCACCGGGTAATCCTTCGACTTCCGAGGCAGTTTTCATTTCTTCGGATGACGAGGATGAGAGTGACTGCCAGATCCTTGACGTTATTGACGCTCTCCCTCTGAATTGGGCCCCAGCAGTGGCTCCAAAACCGACAACCGGAACCAAACGCGCCGAAAGCCGGAAACGCGCGGTTTCCGACGCTGAGGGGGCCGAGACCTCCGGCAACCTCCCCAAGAAGAGCAGACCGACTAAGCAGACTACCGAGAAGCCTCTTCGGCGCCGGCCACGGGGTCCTCCCCTTGTGGATTCCGGGTACGCTTTTCCTGCCTTAACTTATTTGATTCTGCTTTCTTCATAACTTTTACTAAGTCATTTTCTTTCAGCGATGCGCTCGAGCTCCCGACACCTGCTACTCCTCCTCCTCCGGGTACCGGAACTCCCAGCCCAGCTCGGGCCTCTTCACCCCTTCGCCCTTCCGCTGGAGGAAATGAAGCGGCCGCTTTCTGCGCCGCACCGCCAAGCGCCGCGACCCCGGATGCACCTCCGGTGGTCGACGAGATCGCGGTGCCAGCGACGACTACCTCGGGAGGGGTCGTCCTCCCGGATAGCCCGCGCCGGGTTCCCGAGCTGGAGGCCGAGGTCGCTAGCCCACGCCGGCAACTTGCGCCGCGCGGAGCTTCTCGGCCAGGCGCACCCAAGGCCATCCCGGGGAAACAGCCTGCGGACTCCCGGTCAGCTGAACAACCCGCCAAGTCTCGCGGCAAGACTTCTGGGCAGAAAACACCATCTGCTCCGCCCGCGGCTGCTCCGACAACTTCCTCCCAGGACCTGGTAGTGCGCTCGGGTAAGTTCTCGTCGTTACCACCACCTCCTGTGGGGATCCCTACTGCCGCTTTGCGGACGTTGCGCGCAACGGTCAGCTCCTTTGCATCTCCAGGACCTCGGGACGTTGCCGCCACCCGCGCTACCGGCAGCTCCGGCATCCGGGTTGTTGATGACTTCAACAAAGCCTGGCTTGTCGCCGATGCTTCCGAGACTGCGGGGGACTTGCACGCTGCAGGCCCGAGCCGCAGCGCTCAAGCCCTGCACGCTCTCCAGGTGGCCGCACTGGAAGTCACCCGAGTAACCGAGGTAAATTTCCCTTCTTACATTGAAAACATAGTTGTTCTCCACCACCACTAGTCCCCGAGATTGGTGCTTAGTGACCTAGATTCTCCCGAATAGCAGGTCACTAGGTTCCAATCTTAGAGAAAAATTTGGACTCGGACACCGAGTCCCCGAGATCCTCCCAACCGGATTCCTTACTTCTTTTTCCATATTGATTTTGCCTTCGTTGTTTTGCTACCAGGAGTGCAGCCAACAGCGCCGCAACGTCTTCAACCGGGTTCTCTCTGAACTCGGTCAGACGAAGAAGTGCGAAGAGCGCCTCCGAGAAGAACGGGACGCCGCGCGCCAGGTCTCGGTGGATCAGAAAGCCGCCCTTGGCAGCGCCCAGGCCGAGATCTCACGCCTCAACGACGAACTTGCCAAGGCCCAGACTACCATGCTGGAGATGAAGAAGAGCTTCATTGAAGCGAGCAAGAAGCAGAAGGAGACCCTGGACCAGTCAATGGCACGCGCGGATAACGTCGCGGCCGAGCTGGGTATTCTTCGGTCGCGCTCCGACACTTGGCTTGCGGAGCTCACCGTGCTGAACCGGGATCTCAACAGTGAGTAATCCGACAACCCTTTTCTTCTGCCACTTCCTTTATCTGCCTTTGTTTTCCTTGTGACTTAGTCGTTTTGACAGCTCTTCTTTTTAAAGGAGAATTCGAGCATTCTCGTGACGCTGCCATCCAAGCCGTTGCCGCCGCACGCGAGAAGCGCGCCGGGAAGGGTCCCATCTCGGACACTTGGGACATTGAGGATCACCTCACTGCCTTGAGGGCCCGGATAGTACCTCTCCGGACTATCGGGACGGAGCTCCTCGACGCCGCGATCCATGTTCACGGCGTACTGTGGCCCAGCGTCCGCGGGACTCTATCGATTCCGCAGCTCTCGTTAACACTTCGGGGTGCCGGCAGCCGTCTTCACGCATGGAAGCGTTCCGGCGCGCGGGCTGGCGCCGAGCAGGTCTTGACCCAAGTACTTAGTTGGTACGAAGGTCTTGACTTGGAGGCGATCCAGCGTCTGCGGACGGTGTCGTCATGGCTCACCGACCCGGAGAAGATCCGACAGCGGCGAGAGGTGGCGCACCGCATCGCCAAGTGGTCCAACATCCGGGCCTTCACTGATAGCCTCATCTCCTCCGAGTCTGAGTCAGACTATGCGGACTCTGAAGAGGATGAAGCCGCTTCCGGTGACGGGGAAGACGAGATCCTGGATGAAGATGACGATGCTTCCGGTGCCGCGCCCGAGAAGGTGATTTCCCGGGAGGAAATATCTTCTCCGATACCCGAGGCCACCGAGAGCGAGGTGCGTCCCGACGCCCCGAGTGGTGCTCCGGAAGGTGAAGTCCCTCCTGCTGCTGGTACTGCTGCCCCCGAGGTTGCCGCTCCCGAGGTGGTTGCTCTGGAAACCGCCGCCGAGAAGCCTTCGTCCCCAACTGCTTAAAATACTTAGGCGCAAATTTGTTAAATCCCCGGGATGCCGGGTGCCATATGTATCGTACACTTATGCTATTTCTATTTCACTGTGAACTATTTATTCGAACAAGTTATGTCGATGTATTCAGCTTTCTTAGTTCCCGAATTGCCTTTCATGTCTACCGTACTCAGGTAATTTCTGCTCTTGTCTACCATTTCGGCGTTCGACAGTCGAGTCACAAAACTCCACATACGGCATACATTACTTAGAACAATCCGAGTTCCTATTAACCGAATTCCCGACATAAAAAATAACTTAGAAAAAACAAGCATGCCGGGTAAGTTCTTGCTCCGAGTCCCCGAGACCATTTTCGTGTTCCCCACCTTCCCTCTCTTTGCTCTTGACTACCATTTCGGCGTTCGTCAGTCGAGTCACAAGATGATTTCACATGACATACACTACTTTGCCTTTGAGAATCGGATTCGGAACCTCCCCGGCACGCATACAGTAAAAAGGTAAGATAGCTATCCGGCAGTCCCCGGGTTCCTTCCCGGGATGCCGGTAGAAAACAGTAAATGGACTTGACCAACTAGGCAGTCCCCGGGTTCTTCCCGGGGTGCCTTTCTTTCATTAATATTGAGAATTGAAACATAACATACACTGAACCCTTTACGTGTAAAAGGGGCGAAGTAGTGCTACATTCCACGGACGCTTGGTTTCCTCACCGGATTTGTCCATTACACCTTTCCTAGCCTCCTGTGCATCTACAAGGTAATAAGAATCATTGTGCAATGCCCTGCCTATCACAAAAGGTCCCTCCCATGGAGGTGACAGCTTATGCATTCCGGCCGTGCGTTGGATGAGCCTGAGCACCAAATCTCCTTCCCGGAATACCCTCGGGTGTACTTTCCGGCTATGATACCGGCGAAGATTTTGCTGATAAATTGCCGACCGAGATAGTGCCAACTCTCTTGCCTCCTCGAGTAAATCTACATCATCTTCTCGGGCCTCTTTTGCCTCAGTCTCGGTGAACATTGTCACTCTCGGGGAGTCATACTGTATGTCGGTTGGGAGTACCGCCTCAGCCCCGTATACCATGAAGAATGGGGTGTACCCGGTAGATCTATTCGGTGTAGTCCGGAGACCCCATAACACCGCCGGCAACTCCTCTATCCAGCATCCCGGAGTTCTCAACAATGGTTCGATCAAGCGAGCTTTGATACCAGCCAAGACTAAGGCGTTTGCCCTTTCGACTTGCCCATTTGCTTCCGGATGTGCGACTGATGCTACATCCATCCGGATTCCCTTCTCAGCACAAAATCGAGCGAATTCCCCCACAGCAAAGTTTGTTCCATTATCTGTGATAATGCTGTGTGGGTATCCGTATCTCAAGATGATGTCTTTCAGGAATTGCACAGCGGTGTGTCCATCGCACTTCCGGATTGGCTTGACCTCTATCCACTTAGTGAATTTGTCCACCATCACCAGTATGTGTGTCATGTTACCCCTTGCCGGTTTGAACTGCCCGACCATGTCCAAACACCATACTGCAAATGGCCAAGTGATAGGTATTGTTTTTAATGCTGACGCCGGCATGTGTATCTGGTGAGCAAATCTCTGGCATCCTCCACACTTCCGGACGATACCTTCTGCCTGCTGCAACGCAGTGGGCCAGTAGAACCCATGCCGGAACACCTTTGCCACCAGGGCCCGGGATGACGCATGATGCCCACACTCCCCCTGGTGTATTTCCAGTAGCATTTCTTGCCCTTCTGCCGGTTCCACACATCTTTGAAGTACCTCGGTGACACTCCTCTTGTACAGCTCTTGGTTGATGACAGTGTATGCTTTTGATCTTCGCATTATCTGCCGGGCTTCTACTTCATTTTCCGGGAGGATTCCTTCCAAGATGTATGCCATAATGGGCTGTGCCCATCCCGGGACGGGTCGCACCGGGAACGCGGGAGCGTCTGTATCCATTGGTTCTGCCGACATCACTTCTATCATCATCTGTCTCTGCCTCTCCGAGCACTGGGAGGTAGTCCCCGGGTTCGATGTTATGCTTCCGACATCTACTTCCATGGGTACTGCCTCTGAACCGGGCTCTTTGGGGATGAAGATAGAATCTGATTCAGGTGACGGCTGTATAGATGGCTTCCTCAAATGCTCCAGGGCGATCCCTGGTGGGATGGCATCCCGGGATGACCCTAGTTTGGACAAGACATCTGCTGCTTCGTTTTCTCCTCTTGGTATGTGCTTGAACTCGCATCCCTCAAAAAATCCGGAAATTTTCTGCACATGAAATCTGTATAATGCCATGTTTGCATCCAGTGCATCCCAATTTCCCGACACTTGCTGTACGATGAGGTCGGAGTCCCCGAAACATTCTATTTGGCGGATACCGATTTCCTTGGCGACGTTTAGTCCGTGAACCAAAGCCTCATATTCCGCGACATTATTGGATGCCCGAAAATGGATTTGTAGCACATACTTCAGTATATCTTGTTTCGGGGAAGTGAGAACCACTCCGGCACCCAATCCGATCTTCGCTTTTGAACCATCGAAATGCATCCTCCAGAAATTGTAATCCGGCAAGGGAGGTTCATACTGCATCTCGGCCCAGTCTACCAAAAAGTCCGGCAGCGCCTGCGACTTGATGGCATCTCGTCTCTCATACGCCGGAGCGTATGGCGACAACTGGATGGCCCACTTAGCTACTCGGCCGCTAGCATCCTTGCAACCGATGATCTCGGCGAGAGGAGCTTCGCATACCACTGTGATCGGGTGTTCCTGAAAGTAGTGCTTGAGCTTGGTTACTGCCATGTACACCCCATACGCCATCTTCTGGTAGTGCGGGTAGTTCTGCTTGGATTGCGAGATCACCTCACTGAGGTAATACACCGGCCTCTGTATTAGTTTGCCCCCTTCTTCCCTTTCTACCACCATCGCCACGCTAACTACCCGGTTGGTCGCAGCGATATATAACAGCATAGGTTCCTTGGGCAATGGGGGTGCCAACACTGGTGCTGTTGAGAGCATCCTCTTCAAATCATTGAACGCCGCATCTGCCTGCGGGGTCCAAACAAATGTCTTGCTCTTCTTCATCAGCTGGTACAGAGGCAAGGCCTTCTCTCCGAGTCGGCTCACAAACCGACTTAGGGATGCCAGACACCCGGTAAACTTCTGCGCATCCTTGAGACGCACCGGCAACTTCATGCTCTCAATAGCACGAATTTTACCCGGGTTGACCTCTATTCCCCGGCTTGAGATGAGGAAACCGAGTAGTTTCCCTGCTGGAACACCAAATGTGCACTTATCCGGATTCAACTTCATCCGGAATCTCCGCAGGTTCTTGAATGTTTCCCTCAGATCATCTATTAGTGAGGCTTTTTCCTTTGTTTTTATAACTATGTCATCGACATAGACCTCGGCATTCCTGCCTATCTGGTCATGCAAGCATTTCTGCATGCACCTCTGGTATGTAGCACCAGCATTCCTTAATCCGAAAGTCATAACACGATAGCAATAAGCCCCATACGGGGTAATAAAAGCGGTTTTTAATTGATCATCCGGATTCAAAGGTATCTGGTGGAAACCAGAGTATGCGTCTAGAAAAGTTAAAAGCTCACTCCCGGCAGTGGAGTCTATCACTTGATCTATCCGGGGCAGCGGAAAGGGGTCTTTCGGGCATGCCTTGTTGAGGTTGGTGAAGTCGATGCACATGCGCCACACCTTGAGCAGGAGGGTATCATCTTTCTTCTTCTCTACTAGGACCGGATTCGAAATCCAATCCGGGTGCAGCACTTCCATGATGAATCCGGCGGCCAGCAGTATAGCCAGATGCTCCATGACAGCAGCTCTTCTCTCATCCGAGAGGCGCCTGGTTGGTTGTTTCACCGGCTTCGCATCCGGTCGAACAAACAGAGAGTGCTCAGCCAACTCCCTCGGGACGCCTCGCAGATCGTCACTCGACCACGCAAAGGCATCCCGATTCTCACGGAGGAAGTCGACGAGCTCGCCTTCCTATTTGCTGTCCAGGTTGCTGCCAATGATAACTTGACGCTCCGGGTTGCTGGGGTCCACGGACACCTTCTTGGTCTCTTTGGGAGGTTGAAATGATGCACCTTGCTCCGGGTTCATCATCCCGGGCATCCCGAGCTGAGAGGTCTTGGCCATAGCCACCACTTGCTGGATCCTCTTCTTCTCTTCTGCGATGACCAGGGACTCAGCTAAGCACGATCCCGCCGAGGCACATTCCATGGACCGCTTGTGGTCTCCCGAGATGGTGATTATGCCGTTAGGTCCCGGCATCTTCATCTTGAGGTACCCCATGTGCGTTGAGATCATGAACTTGGCGAGGGCCGGTCTGCCGATTAGCGCATGATATGGGCTCTCGAGGTCCACGACCTCGAACTCCAGACTCTCGGTTCGACAATTCTCCCGAGTTCCGAACAGCACCTCAATCCAGATCTTTCCCATGGGCGAGCAAGAGACCCCGGGCACAATACCGTGGAAGGTTGTCTCAGTAGGTAGCAGGGTGTTCATGGATACTCCCAGCTTTAGCATAGTGTCCTTGTACATGATGTTAATGGCACTGCCATTGTCAATCATCACCCGACTGAAGCGGACGTTGAGGTTGGGTCCGACAAAAGTTGGGTCCACCACCAAGGCATACGCTCCCGGCTTGGGCATAACCCGGGGGTGATCCTTCCGACTCCAGGTGATCTCCATCTCGGACCAATGCAAGAATTTGGGCACCGCCGGGATCACCGCGTTTACCTCCAGGGCACGCTGCCGGATACTCTTTCGGTCCGTAGGCTCGGTTACGAAGACCACATAGCTCTGATGGGCTTCCCGGTAGTTACCCTGCTGCTGCCCGGCTTGGTTGCCGTTATCGTTCCGGGTATGCACTACATTCACCGGGCGAGGAGGTGGCCCTCTCGGAGGAGGGGGAAGTCGAACATTGTTGGCCCCCGATGTCGGAGGAGGGGGTCTCGGAATATTGGGCCGAGATGCCGGAGCACTTGGCCGAATACCTCCCGAGCTGCCCTCCTGCAACGTGCGCTGATACCAGCTGCACTGCCGAGTAGAGTGGTTTGCGGGCTTGTTGGCCTCCAGAGTGTGGTAGCAGCATGGCTTATTCAGCATCTCCTCATACGTCAGAGGTTTCTTTTGCTCCACCCAGGTCTTCTGCACCTCCTGGCTCTGACCCCAAGCCGGACCATTTGTCTTTTGACGCTGGCTGTTGCCGACATCCTCCTGCTCCCGGGGGCCTGGTTCCTGCTCCCGGGTTACTGCTGCGACATGCTGCGCCGCATGGTGGTACTCCGGCTGGTTCCTCT
Source organism: Poa annua (assembly GCA_026929855.1). Taxonomy (NCBI): domain Eukaryota; kingdom Viridiplantae; phylum Streptophyta; class Magnoliopsida; order Poales; family Poaceae; genus Poa; species Poa annua. Next base: position 18,546,249 of record CM049427.1, read on the forward strand.
TGTGGCCGAACTCCTGGCGATCATGGCTCCTGCTCGGTCCTGAACGCTGAGGTCCCGCATTCCTCCAGTTGGAGTCTCCGACATCCACCAGGGGTTGCATGGGATCTCCAAGCGTATAGGTGTCGGCGATGCGCATGGTTTCTGCCAAGGTCGTTGGCATCTTCCTTTGCAGCTTCTGCCACAGCATGGAGCCATGCCGGCATCCCTGCGCAAACCAGGAGATGGCTTGTGCTTCCACCACTCCTTCGCAAGAATTGCGAATGTTGCTCCACCGGGTAAGGTATTCCCGGTCTGTCTCATTGCTCCTTTGCCTGCAGATGGCGAGCTGCTGAGGTCTGTTGGGCCTCTTGTACGTGCTGGTGAAGTTGCTGATGAATGCTTCTTCAAAGTCTAACCAGCACTCTATACTGCCAGCTCTCAGATTGTTCAACCAGATCCGGGCAGGTCCTTCCAGCATTTGCGGGATATACCGTATCGCCCAGCGTCTGTTTCCACCGGCTATGCTTACTGCAGTTACATAGTCGGTCAGCCAATCCTCTGGCTTCTTGCTGCCGTCGTAGGTCTTGGCACCCCTGTTGAGCTGAAAATTTCGGACAGGTGGTTCCCGCATGATCCGAGGACCAAAGCAAGCAGGTCCCGGAGGTCCTTGCTCTTCCACCATTTCGGACTGGTGAATCCGGTCCAACCGGAACCTTGCGTCTGCCGGGTTCAGCTGTCTTGTTCCTATCCGAGATCCCAAGGGGTTCTCGTCTTGCTGATACTCGAGTTGCTGCCTCATGTTATCATCATTGAGCCTATCCTGCATAGGGATTCCGGCTTGCCGGGGGGCCGAGATGATTTCTCTTTGCGGGTTTCCCTGTACATGGGGAGGATTCCGGATTGGATTACCACGGCCGACCGGGTTATTGTCTTCCAGACCCAGGTTACCATCCCCACGGGTACTTCCCTCCTGTCCCGGGTTGTTCTGTCCGGCCCGCCCTGCCTGCTGGATACCGGCGAACGCCGGGTCATAGGTTTGCAGCTGCTTGTTCCTCCCGGAACCTCTACTCCGGCTCCGGTTCTTGCTTTTGCTCTTACTTCTGCTCGGATGCGGGGAAGAGGCCTCTCCATCCGACCTCCGGCTGTTGGGCCTGGCCGAGTGCACTTGGGACCCTGCCCCGGGGTTCTTCTTGAAGGCCTGGTTCTGCCGGTTGGCCTCAACCACCAGCTCGTTGACCCTCTCCTGCTGCTTGCGCAGAGCTTCCCCGGATAGCCCCACCAACTCGGCCATGGCGGCTTCGGCGGCCCTGAGAGTCTTTGCCGGCGAGCTGTACACCGGTTTCCCCGCAGTGATCCGACTCTCGGTGTGGCTAGTGGTGGCTCCACCAGCCAACTCATCATTCACCATTCTTCCCTTTTTGCGCAGATCTGCCATGCGCTTCTCCCGGGAGTCAATCTTGGTGAATCCGTGCGCAGCATTGTACTCCCGGAGGCTAACGCTGAGCTCGCGGCGGAGCTCGGCGATCTCCTTTGCCTCCACGAGTAACACCTTCCGCTGCTCCTCTAGCTCAGCCGAAGTAGCCTGAGTATCGGCTCCGGCGACCACAGGTATAGCTAACTTGGCTACTAGACCCGAGAGGGGATCCGGACGGCGTCGCGGCTGGGACGGCTGTGGATCACCATCTCGGGCCGCAGGTCTCTCCTGCGGAGGTTTGGCCAAGCGCGGGACGCCGTCGGTATCGCCATCAGCATCCTGATATTCCTCCTCGGTGGTTCCGACCATCATGACTGCGACGGAACTCGGGGAGCGATCGGTACGCCTGCCCCGAGCTGCGCTGAGCAAGGGTGGGTCTTCTGCCTCCAGGACCACGTCCGGATAGCGACAGACGACTTCGGTGGCCACGTAGGTGGTGAAACCACCGAAGTCGATGAGAGATCCGTTCCCCGGGAACGGTTTGTTCCGGAAACAACCGGCGTTGTCGGAGACGAAGTCCATTTCCCCTAGCCTCACGACCAGGCCAGAGAGAACTCGAACGTCGAAACGAACCGGAGAGCCCGTCCGGATGTGTCTACCAGCCAACGCCACTGTCGGCCCCACGGTGGGCGCCAACTGTCGTGGTGGTGTCACGGCAGATGCCATAGGATGGCTAATGTGTGGGGCCGATGGACGTTGGTGGATCCGGGGAGGGATAGCGAGTTGAAGAACTCACACGGGGAGGATCCCGGTGGAACCGAGATCTCCCAAGAACACGAAACAAGAACAAAACGGAATAGGGAAGATCTAATAAACACGAACAAATGCACGAAGGCACCAAGAACACACACGATATACCCAGGTTCAGGGCCCTCGTGAGGAGGTAACACCCCTACTCCTGCCTTTCTTCTCTATATACTGGTGGTATAAGGGCTACAACTTGCTACAAGATCTGTCAAAGGAGGAAGTATCAAGAACTAGATGAACTCAAGGTAAAGAGGAGTGAATGCTCTAAGAGTGAATGCAACTATAGTTTTGGCCCTCAAGTTGGTCCCCCTCCCTCAGGAGCAGTTATGGCGCCTTTTATAGAGTCCCGGCCAGGAGGGCCGGAAACCCTAATCCGGCTTGGCCCCACCGGACAGGCCTGGCCGGGGTGTCGTCACCGGCTAGTGCGACCTAGTCGCCGGGCTATCCGGTGTAGCCCCCGCGTCATCATCTCGTTAAGGACGGCAGGCGCCGTCCCGCATCATCATGGTTCCCCTGTCATAGACAGGACATGTCTTTGCCCATCCCGGATAGCCTTTTCCGGATTACCGGGCTAGGCATGTCAGGTCCTGTCGTACCGTTGTCGTACCGGCTGACGCGCTCCCGTGTCAGACTGGAAGTGACCATGTTTCCGTGTCAGGCGGGAGGCGACCATGCTTCCGTGTCAGGTGGAATGGTACTTCCCCCCGCGGTATACGGGAAAGCCTGCTCTAGACCGTTGTCGGCCTACCGGGATCTCTTTCACCGGGTACCTCCTCGGTTGCCATCGAGAACCTCATCTGCACAAGACCAAGATCAAACACATTCAGCATGATTAGTACGTACTCGGAGTACCTACCCGGTAAAACCGAGTACGCCATCCCCCGGGAACCTTCTCGGTGCCCCAGGCCCGGGAACCTTTCCGGACGTGCCCGACATCTCCGGATGCGCAGCTCTAGGCCTAGTCTCCCGAAGATGTCTTAGCCTATCAGCCAAGACATCTTCGAGAAACTAGTTCTTAGAGGAACCACCCGCTCATGTTTGTGCTGCGATTGTAATGGTCGGGGGTGTCTAGTTATAGCTGCCAGATGTGACCTTTGCGGCAGCCAGGCGGCTCCTTGCCCTCCACTGGTGCCCAAGGATCAAGCTGCGCTGTGGGCACCTCAGGAGATGTCCCTTGCTATCTCCAAAGGCCAAGTACTGTTGATATTTATTACACTTTACCGGGATCTGCCCCTACCCGGGGGGCAGCCCCCCGACACGGCAAGTTCTCCGCGACCTCGAGGTCGGCTACGTACGACTTCATCGTCAACGCTTGTGCGGGAGCGTAATCCCCGCTATCGGTCTACATGGAGGTAATGTAAACCGTTCCGCCACCGTTATCGCATGTACTAGATAGATAGATCCTGGCTAGTTAGGGTTTCATACGCTAGAAAAATTATTGTTTTCTGCACCGTAACCCCTTCAGTGGTATCAGAGCCGATCTATGTGTAGTACTGCTGGTACGGTTAGAACTCATGTTTAATGAGGGCGTCTTTCTTATATTTGCTACCCTCTAGCGTGCACTTGCGATGCCTTCGGTATTGAGTTGATGAAGCGGCCCGGACCGACTTTACGCGTACGCTTACGCGAGACTGGTTCCACTACTGACATACGGCTTGCACCGTATCTGTGGCTGGCGGGTGTCTGTTTCTCTCTCTCTAGTCGGCAAAGCATTTTCAATGGAGGGCCCGAAAGGGATGCTTAAACATGCAATTATACGATCGACGTTGTGGTACAAAGTTCGTAGGTAGGGAAGCGATTCTCTTACGAATAAGCCTATATGCCACGTAAAACTTGCAAAACTAAATAAAGCTAGAAGCGTCTAACTTTGTTTTGCAGAGGCGTTATTTTACGTGACATGGTTACGGTAAGTTTTGATATTACTCGTACTGTCGTAGGCAATGGAGGGCTCCGTAGACTCGGAGCCATGCCGGGGCGCCGGGGGGCCAGGCACATGGCGCCATGAAGGTCCAGGCGCATCGACCATGTCACATCACACTTCATTGCATCATTATTGTGTGCTGTTGTGTGTGCATCCTATTGATTGCTTATATGCCAGATATACAACGGTAGCATCTTGAATAGGATGATCCCTAACAAATACCAAAATTGTGTTCTCCCTCATTGCGCACCACCAAGAAAGTTCTACGTTATGAGGCAGGCCGTGATGATCGGGTGTCACACATCTCGTCGTTCGCATACAGTGGGTGTAAGCCATGTTGCACGCGCAGGGTCTTCGAGGTTTGATTGGCGAGCCTAGCATATCCAGAAATATGGCCTCGGAACACGGGAAGATCGAAAGATCGAGCACGAGTCACAGAGTTGTTGTGATTGACATTTTATGTCCACCTTTGAAGCTATGCTGCCGGCCATGATGATCGGGGGTGGTGTGGTGGATGAGGGTCGTGTAATCGCCATTATTATTTTTAGGGATAATAATCTTGGTGTGGTGTGTTTTAGATAATGAGACTATAAAACTAAAACTCGCCTACATGTTATAAACTTTACCTTACCTCTTTTGCGATCACATCTGTAGACTACGCAACTATACTTCGGTTACTTCCTCAAGAGCCCGGATGCTACCTTAGAATCCGACGGGTCCAACTTCATCAGATGGTACAAGGGTTTTAGAAACATTCTCGAACACAACAACATTCTATATGTTCTCGATGAACCGTTACGAGAAGGACCAGGAGATTCTGCTAGCGAGGAGGAGGAATATGATTTCCGTAGGCGTCGAGACATATTCATTGAAGTGGAGATCACCATGACCGTATGCCTAGCACCTGAGTTGAAAGAGTTGTTTCGATGCAAGGAGCCAAGCGTCATGATTGATGCGATAAAGACACACTTCGGGGATGAATTAAAGCGTGAGCAATTCAGGCAGCTTAGAATGTTCGAGACCATTCATATGGAGGAGCATACCTGTCTGAAGACACATTTGAAGAGATTGTATGACATCTACTTCCAGCTGACGATGGTCTTCGATTACTGGATGGCAGATTCTTGTGCCATTCGGACTGTCCTGATATCTCTACCTCCTAGCTATGAGAAGCATGTGTGCAAGTACATTTTGAAGGCCGATGATATGAACTTCTACAAGTTTGTGTCTGCATTCAAATCTCTGAAAGTTGATTCCATCGAAGGAGAGATCTTCGATGCTACAGGTATATATTTGATATATACAGAATTATGAATTCGCCTCTTGATATATGATGAAGTATTTGATACTTGTTCTGTTTGTGAAACATGTCCTAATTATCACATATATGCGGCGCAGTTTGATGTGACCTGACGCTGAAGCTGGTGATCAAGGAGTTGATGGCCATTTGGTGTTCACGTCCTCAAGTTATCATAGTTATCATTAATAGTTTTTGATAAGATCTTTTGTAATAGTGAGCGAGTGTGTGTCTTGATTGTTGCAAGACAAAGTTATTCATGTAATAAGACAAGTTCAGTTGTTTTATTTTATGGAACAAGTCAGTTGTTTTATATTATGAATAAAGATTCCACATCTCAGTTACATTCATTGTATGATAAGTATTCATAATTGTAGAAACAATAAAATAGCGTGTCCTATGAATAAGAGTTTTATTACTAGAACAAACACCGTCGAGTTTAGTCATAAAGGCAATGAAAGAAGTAATGGATGTTTTTGGTCCATTTATGTATTTCGAGTGCCGAGTTGATTAAGCTTGAAATCAAGTATTGAAGTTGCAATACCAAAGGAAATTAATTGAGTGTCATTTTTAATGATTAATTAATGGTGTTTATTGCTTGATCCGAATTCTTCTATGATTATTGGTAAATAGGAGTATTTGCCCGACAAATCATAAGTCTGAAATTAATTTGATAAGAGATCAAATGGAGTTTTTCAGAAGAAAGAATGGTGAATATTATATTCACAAGATTCGATCAAAGGACAATATTTTTGAATTTTGGTTTCAACACAAAAGGCTTGTGGAAATTTGTTTCACAAAATTATAATGTCATATATGGTGATATGTGGGGAATTATAATCATGCTCTATTTTAAATAAAGTGTGGTCTGTCAGAATCTGTCTTAGAATCTCCTAATATGTTCGAAACATTATAGTCGATGTCCACTTTAGAAAATAGATGTTTTTCTCAACAAGAATTCATGGGATCGACAGTAGTGTCGACATGTATATGATTATACGATAATTCGGAATATACATGAATAGTTCTTTGTAGGATACTCGCATTGAATGGGAGTGTATTCCAAAACCAAGTAGAAACAAAGCTCAGTTTGTTGTCTATGTAATTCCTAGGGAAAAGATGATTTTTTGAATTATGGTTTATGTATTGGAATTAGAAGTTTGAAATAAGGTGTCAGACCTATGTTGGAAGGTGTTCCAAAGAGTATATGTCTGCTAATGAAAATTTGGTGATTAAGAGTGAGGGAGACTAGAAAATTGTTTTCTGCTTGCAATCCTCTTCGTAAAGATCATAATATTTTCATGAAAAAAACTTCTAAATAAAGTGTTGTTATATTTAATATTGCTGTCAGGTCACAGCACTGTATTAAATGTTTCAGATCTTGTCGACAGATCAAGGTGCACTTTATGAATACAAAGAAAGTTGAGAAAATATCAGAATATGAACGAAGGTTTTTCAGCCTGGAAATCCAAGTTGCATTTGAAAGGATTAAAAGAGTAATTGTTGCTACAATTCTTATTATAGGAATAAGATTGTTTAATCATCATATAAAGTGTTATATGAGAAATGTGACTATAAGAAAGACGTGGAGGCATGTCTTGCCAAGAAATGTGTCTTGGACAAGATCAAATTTGTTGACTATATTTATGTAGACATGCTTGAAGTCTGAAGGATTTGTATTAATGTAATACTATAGTTTGTATTAAATTCGAATTGATAATAGATCAATGATTTTGGTTTGACCAAAATGTCGATTTAAGTGGGAGTCGTAGTTAGTTCACTCAGGTGAAATATGTGAAGAACATATTTTTGAGTGGGAGCTTAGGAACTCAAATATGTGGATAACATGTTTTTGAGTGGGAGCTCGTGTTCTCAAATATGTGGAAACATGTTTTGAGTGGGAGTCGAATTCATCTTGTGTAAATGACACATTGTGAAATTGTACCAGTAGATTAGATGAGAAGGATGAAGTTGTGAAACTATTTGAAAGTTAGTGTCTATTTGGAATAGAACGGGAATTTTAAATAGTTAGTCGAGTTGTTTTGGATTATATCTGAGGAGTCAGAGTAGAGTCAAAAGGATGGTCCTTTGAAATCCAATTGATCATTAAGAGTAATGATACAAGGTAGTAACGGTTATATGACGTGTTGGTCTATTATGTAATATTAGACATCATACATAAACCATATTATCTGCTCGATAAAATATAACTGATGTTCTTAGAAGAAGAGCGGCTATAAAAGTAAATTTGGAATTTACTGGAAGTAGAAGTGCGTTAGTTAATGGATTGACATTGGAATGTCAAGTTTTCTACATTGGTGTGAGAGTGTGTAGATATCACGAGGTTGTAATCGTTACAAGGGGCTCATAGTGACTAAGTGTGTTTTCTAGGAAGTTATCTGGTTGGTATAATAAGAGTAAGCACTGGGAAACATAAGTCTCACTTGGTTACGGTATTTGCATATATGTTATTAGATAACTTGGTGATATCAAGCAAAATGATATCAATGAATCGCAAAAGTATGTAAAATCATGGATTGTGCAGATTGTCAGAGTAACACTCTTCCACTAGCAAGCATTATCAAATGATTCTTATTTGATAAGGGATTTTGATAAAGGAGAATGCAACTAGTTTATTTGTACTCTAGTGCAAGTGGGAGACGGAAGGAGATATGCCGTAGAGGCAAATAAATAAGTAGTATTTATTGCGTTATCTCATAAGTTTATAATATGTTTGTGTATTATGCTATAACTGTATTAATCGGAATTATTGATACACGTGTGATACATAGACAACCAGGTCCCTAGCAAGCCTCTATATGAGCTAGTCCATTGTGCAACAGTTGATCGAGATTCCCGATCAAGGACAATGACGTCGGTTGACAATGGTGTCATCTTGTTAGTTGAATAAGGTGATGGACATACGTAAAGTATTGCAATAAGATTGTATTACGATGTTTGTCATTTGCAATAGATAAGAATATGATAGCTTATTCCTTAGACCGTGAGACCGTACTTATTGATGCTTCGTAGGGGTGCTTTGAGAGCATCAAACGTTGTGTCGTATATAGCATGACAATAATGGTGTCCATCTTGGGTATTCCGAAAGAGCATCGAGACGTAAGGATCAAGAGCGGGATTTGTTCATTCTTGTAATGGAAAGATACTCTGGGCCCACTCGGTGAGATTACATCTGTATAGCTGCGCAGCTTATGACTAGGTCATGGAGATGTAATATCGCAGACGAGTTAATAACCTTCGTCGGTAACGAGATACAACAAAGACATCGGTGTGTCTACGATCATATCTCGGACAAGGTAGTATCGCAGGAACAAAAGGAATGGATATCATATTTATGGTTCAACGACGATATTCGTAGAATGCACAGGGGGCCGTCATATACATCCAGGTATCCCTGATGGTCATTGGTGAGCGGAGTGTCTCAACCATGTCTGGAGTGTTCTCGAACCGTAGCGTAACAAACTTAAGGTCTTAGCGACACTAGGAGATGAGTTCTGGAATAATATAGGCGTTTGTTGGAGAGAGAAAAATGATCCGGAAAGAGTTCCGGGAAGGTCTGGAATGGTTCCAGGGATGTCCGAAAGTTATTCGGGTGGTTCCGAAATTGTTTCGGAGTCACGGGATATTGAATTATATATAAATATATTAATTATGAATTAATGGGATTTTTATATTAATTTAATATTAATTCAATAAAGGAAAAAGGGGGCTCCCACCTACATGGGCCCTAAGAGGGCCCAAGAAGGGGGAGCCGCACCACCTAAGGAAAAGGGGGCTTGGGCCCCCTAGTCCGAGTTGGACTAGGAGTGGGACAAGCCCATGGGGGGTTCGGCCGAACCCCCCCTCCCTCTCCTCCTTTAGTCCCACATGGGGGAGCTAGGGGGGTTTGCACACCCCCTCCCCCCTTTATATAGCAAGGCATATTAATTGGATTAATTCATTGAAAAATACAATTAATTGTATTGCAGGCCGGCCGAGCTGTTTCTCCGCCCGTTTTGCCCCCTCTCTCCACCTAAGCTATACCGCCGGACACCGTTGCCCTGCGGGATTCCAGATAAGATCTACCCCTGCGATTTCAGCTGGATCTGAACGACCGGGGGTTGTCGCTAAGCTTCGTATGTTTGCAAGTGCTCGGAGGTAACTCTTTTTGAGGAGCCTGGGCGACGTTGTCTCGCCCCTGCAGCCGCCGCACCGCCCCCCCCCCCCCTCCTCTGCCGCCGGCGCACCCCCCTGGTGTCGGCGCCCCGCCTTCTTCCGCCCGACGCCCGTCAACGCAGGTCATCGTCGACACCCCGGCGTCATCGTCTTCGTCATCACGGCAAGTTCTCCGCGACCTCGAGGTCGGCTACGTACGACTTCATCGTCAACGCTTGTGCGGGAGCGTAATCCCCGCTATCGGTCTACATGGAGGTAATGTAACCCGTTCCGCCACCGTTATCGCATGTACTAGATAGATAGATCATGGCTAGTTAGGGTTTCATACGCTAGAAAATTATTGTTTTCTGCACCGTAACCCCTTCATCCTTCTCCCCAACATGTTCCCGCTCATCGGGCAACAGGGCAGAGCCGGAACCGAGACTGACATTGCCTTCCCCTTCATGCTCCAACACCTTGTCATCCATCAACACCACCTCCCGAGCCAACTCGGCGAGGCCAGGAACCAGCTGGAGCAAGATTGCATTAGCAACCACATCATCTTCATCCTTGCCGACAAGCCCGCCATCGCAAAACAAATCTCCAACCACCCCCGAATCAACCAGCAACATCCGGCCAGCCCGCTCGTTCTCCTCCGAGAGAGCACCATCCACCCCCTCCCTGTAGCACCGCAGGCTGGCTAGCATCACCTCGTTCGCCATGGTGTACGGAGACCTTGGCCACAATATGTTGATCGTATTTCGTCGGATTATGGAGTGAAAATGCTCCTTCCACTGCTGCCACCGGGGCGCAGCTCGCCAAGGCTCTTGTCAGATTGGTGCGAGAGACCTTGGGGAGATGACATGTTGCTCGTCTCTCATCAGATTGGTGGCGGAGGACATAAATGATACTATGAGTTAGGGCAAACTCTTATAATACTCCTATATATGATTCTACCTAATCACATAGAAACATATATTATTTGAATACACATAAAACCTGAAAAAAAATCAATAATAAAATTTTAACAACATATAGAACTCATATGGGGCAAAGCTCTACCTTCTATTGAAAATCTTCAGTAATTTTACGGATCAAACTTTTGAAATCCCTCCCAAGCAGACATATTGATAGCAAACTCGGATATGATTGTTTGTTGATGAGAAACTCCTTTCAATAGTTGTCGTCATCGTAACCGGTAAGAGCAAGGACAACTCAATGAGATGATAAATCACGGGAAACATGACATGTCTTTGAATTTTTAAGACAATCTCTTTGTTTAGTTCTCCGCGTATGAATAATGAATAGCCATGGTAAGACACATAACTAGAAAATTTTCCATGATAAATATTAGTAAGATGAGCAAGTTTTTCACACTAAACATAAAAAAGAGTATCTTGACTAGAGAGATAAGAATTTCTATAGCAACTCTCAAAATAGAGTCAAAACAAGAGAAATTTCGAAGCAAATGGGAAAATATTCTCTTGAGTCAAGACAAGAAAAATTCTCTTGCAACTCTGAAAATAGTCTCTTCACAATCAAAATAAGAGAAATCCTGAAGCAACTCCGAAAATAGTCTCTTGAGTGATGACAAGAGAAATTACGAAGAACCTCTGAAGTTAGCTCATTTAAACAATGGTCAGAATTTGTGCTGATTTGACTACCATTCATCCATATTTGCATTTTTCAAGAGGTGATTTCAACTAATATTTTCCAGCTGAGCAAACAGCCAAACAGGTCCTCGCTTCTTTAACCAAAGAAACTGAGCTAATACAATTATAATTTGATATCAATAAAATATACAAAGGCAAAGTAGAAACATAAACATAACACTAGTCACACTGGGTAGTAACTTGAGAGTAATATAAGTGCCACATAAGTAAAAAATGATGTGCCATGTAATTAATTAAGAGAAAGACAAATGGAGAAACTAGTTATGTTACCATAATATCACATATTTCCAGATAATATGTGTCTACAACCTAATTAATAATGCATTGCATGACATTACTACACACAATAGAGATAGTAGTATATATTCATAAAAGCGTGTAGGTTACTAGTGAGAGAACATAAGTGTCACGTAGGTAAGAAAATGATGTGATATGTAATTAATTAAGAGAGATCTATATCTATGTTATCTATATCTATGTTACTAAAAAAATAGCTCAAATACAGTACTACACACTCACAGCTGACGTGCTTTGGCCCATACAGAGATCGTAAACAACTAGGTACGCATTGACTCAGCTGGTCGGTCGCGTCAACACGGGCGTGGACGGCAAAGGCGCGCACTTCTTAGTCGCAACGAAAATGAAACTTCGACGAAGCACAGGTTGGTGGCGTGTCGCAAACTCGCAACTGGCATTCAGCCATGAACGCCGGTGACGCGTCGACGAGCGATGAGCATAGGGAGTGCCGTCACCGTGAGGCGTCAAGGCGCCGGCTGCGGGACAGCGCGATCGCCGTCCGTGCGCGGCCGCTGGCCGACGTTCTGCGCGAGCACGCGCTGGTGCATCTCCCGCCGGCGGCCGCCGCGCGGCTCCGGCTCGTGCACCCGTCCTGGGCGCGCAGGATCTCCTCCCCGCTCTTCGCCGTGGCGCACGCGGCCGCGCCGCGCCGGATGTCGGGGCTCTTCGTCCCCTCGGCCGGCGGGTTCATCCCGTTCGACGGGCCCGACGACGCCGTGCCGTCCCCGTCCCTCTCCTTCGCGCCCGCGTCGTCGGACGTCACCGTGCTCTCCTCCTCGCACGGCCTCGCGTGCTGCTTCTCCCCCGCCGACGACGCGCTCTTCGTGTGCAACCCGGCCACCGCGTCCTGGTCCGCCGTCCCGCCCCCGCCGTGCCGAGCCTGGCCGCGCCCCACCGTCGTCGTGCTCTTCGACGCGACGACGTACAACTTCCGCGCCGACTACGCCCTCGTCTGCGCCGTCGAGTGCGCGCCGGGGTCCGGCGCATACGTCTTCCAGGTGTTCACGTCCGGGACGGGCGCGTGGCGGTTCGCCGACGCGGTCGCGCCCGCCGAAGGGCTCGTCGCCGCGTCGGGCGTGGCGGCTGGTGGGACGGCGTGGTGGCGGACGAGCGTCGGCACGGCCGTGGGGTACAGCCCGGCGACGGGGCGTGTGGAGGTGGTGCTCTGCCCCGGCGACAGCGCCAAGTGGGAGATCGGCTCGGCCGGGGACAAGCTCCACTGCGCCGTACAGCATGGTGACGGCGTCGCCATGTACCGACTTGGCGAGCACGGGTGCTGGGAGGAGGCAGCCGCGTGGGTGCCCGTCGGGGAGATGCTGCCACATCACCAGATAACAGAGCCGGCGCAGGACGACAACGTACAGAACTCCGCCGACGGCGAGGACCTGGTCGCGCAGTCTATTGTCATCGTGGAGAACGAAAGGCTGCAGCTTGACGACGACGTGCAGCTTCTGGGGTTTCAGGGAGCGGCGCTGGAGGTGGTGGTTCTGGCCGGGAGGCGGCTCGCGGCGTTCGACACGAGGACGCGGCGGCGCCGGGAGGTCAGAGTGCCCGTTCACGAGGAAGAGCAGGGGAAACGGTGGGACGGCGGCGAGTACGCCGTCCACACCAACACGCTCGCGCTGGTCGCGCCCACTGTGCTCGTGGAGTCGCCGGACGGCGAGGAGGTCACATTTCCATGACCGGAAATAACGCTTTCGATTATTGTGTACTAGGTAATAAGGCGCGGCGACACGTCGCACCCGTGGCTTATATATGTAATTTTTTTTGAATTTTGGGTTTTATAGAATTAAATAACAGAGTTTAGATTACAATCCCGCTTTCGACACGTAGGTCGGAACCGCACCTTGTAAAAACCCCGTACACAACGCACTACGGCTCATCTGGCACAACTCGTGTGCAACCTGATTACAGTTCCTATTGATTTTTGCTATAATCACTTGACGATCTGACGGTTTCAGTGAGTTAAACTCCTTTGCAATTAGACAAACTTCAGAACGATCAGGGCTATCTTCTCTAAAAGATCTAAAATGGAGGCACAGTCCGTCTCAATGATAACATTTGCAGAACAGTTTGTGAGTACAAGCTTCAACCCTTCAAGACATGCAATCGCTTCTCCCATAACTGCTGACTGATAGTGAGGAAGAGTGTCTCAAGCCGACATAAGAATTTTTCCCTTATGGTCACGGATCATCACTCCCCATCCACCTTTCTTTTCCTCCATCACAAAGCTTGCATCAACATTACATTTAATCCAGCCATCAGGAGGTTTCTCCCATTTTGGAAAATCTTGGCCTCCCAATAGAGTTGTATTCTGTATATTTGCACGTTGGTCTAATTTTCCTTTCCCTTTTCTGTCCACTATGATATTTCCACACTTTAGATTCTGTAGAGTAGCTACATAATTTTGGAGGAAACTGATGGAGTTTTGTATTGAAGCTTTACCATCATCAAAAATAATATTGTTTCTATGGTGCCACGCCCTCCACCAGGTAAACATCATTTTGTCCCTCATTTCCTGGTTCAGCTTGTCCAGCAAAACCAGGACCCAGTCGTCCCCGGTGCAAGCAAGATCATGATCATGTGGGAGATTCCAAATATCAGAAAGTTCTTGTCTGAGTGCCTTTGCTTTTGTACAATTCATTGTAGCATGATATCCAGTTTCTTCCTCCATGCCGCATATAGAGCAAATAGGTAGCACATTTGGGAGTCTTCTACTTCTGCTCACTTGAACCGCCAAACTGTTTGTAGCCAATTTCCAAGAAAAAATCTTGACTTTAGGTGGTGTGTTAGCCTTCCAGATAGTATTCCACAGGTCTCTATCTCCATTTTGATTTGCGCTTGAGTTTGTTGTAATATTATTTCGGAGGTCAAGAGCCAAATTGTATGCACTCCGAACAGTAAACATGCCATGATTTTCCCGAGTCCAAGAAATGAAATCCTCTTCATCATTGTAAATAGATTACTAAAACATTGATATTTTTTGAATTTTATTTTGAAACATGTGTCATTTTTTTTATGTGTAGGGGTAAGCATGTGAGAAGTAGAAGTAAAAGGGAATTCGAGATACGTTTGTCATTAGAAGAAGTATTATCGCGGTGTAAAATATTATAGCAAGTTCGTAATTAGATAGAAGACATCATATGAGCATTTATCAAATTCAATCTATGAGTTGAAGAAATGGATTTAAAATCTGTCTAAATGTACACCGATTTTGAAACATGCGAATGTTTTGCATTTTCCATGAGTAATTAGTTTGTTTTATTGTGGTCATTCTAATATTTGTTCATATTTTTTCTGGTGCGTATATTTGAAGTTATATTTAATTTATAATTCATGGATTTGAAATTTGTGTAGATCTACACCGTTATGAGACTTTTAAGTATTTTGCATTTTGTTGTAAGTAATATTTTTTTAGTGTGGGTATTTTGGTATTTTTTTCCTTAATCATTTGGTGGATATATTTAAAGTTATTACTTTGCCAGAGTTTTGAAATTTGTTTAAATTCCCAACATTTTAAAACTTTCAAAAAAATTACCTTTTGCTAGGGGTAATTAGGTTTTTTTTGTGTGGTCGTTTTGATATATTTTTTATATTTTTCGGATGCATATATTGGAGGTATTATTAAACATAAATTAATTGTTTGTTGGTTTTTCTGAAAAGAAAAGAAAAAGAGGCTGACAGGCGGACCCACGGTGACGTCGTGATGACGTCACCGTCGGCCAGCTCTGCTAGGCACGGGCGCGGCGGCGCTGAGCACGGCGGCGGCGAACCAGCGCGGCCCATGACGCGCGGCTGGTCGCATTGGACGCGCGACAACGCGGGGCGTCTGGAGGTGGCGCCCATAGGTCACTGGAGCGTCGCCGGTGGCGCGCCGATGCGGCGGCGGCCATTGAGATCAGCGGAGACGACTCCGACGCCCCTGCGGCGCCCCAGATGCGGATCTCCGGCGGAGAGGGAGAGGACGCGACGGTGCACCTCCCCCTGTTGATCTGAGCGGGGAGGGCCGTAGCGGCGGCGACGGCGATCTCCAGATCGCGGGAGAGAAGAAGGGGACATGGAGGTCTACGGGGTGTTTTTTGCAAAAAAGATTCTGAGATTTTCTGTAATCACGAATAGGTCCTGCGCTATACTGGAAAATGGAGCGCGGGTTACGTGTCAA
Source organism: Poa annua (assembly GCA_026929855.1). Classification (NCBI taxonomy): domain Eukaryota; kingdom Viridiplantae; phylum Streptophyta; class Magnoliopsida; order Poales; family Poaceae; genus Poa; species Poa annua. The sequence goes on from CM049427.1 coordinate 18,561,954, forward strand.
AATTTTCAAGACACGGTGACCGATTAAAACCGGCGACGACCGGCGGGCTACCGGGAGACGTGGCGCAACATGATTGGATTAGAGCCCCGTGCCACACTAACTCGCATTTGGGTGTGGATCTGTGCGCATCCTGACCGTCCGAGACGTCGATCGAACGGCTGACGAAAAAAGGGTGACGTGGATAGCGGATTGGGATGCAAATCTGACCAACTTTTTCTATATATAAGGTATATTTTCCTTTGTTTTCTACGCGATGATTCTGTTGTGACACTGACACGTATTGAAAGAAACTATCGGATCATGGGGGAAGACGCCTAATTTTTGCAATCAGTCAGAGCTGGATACCATAATTTTCAGATCTCCGCCTGCGCGCTAGCTTGCAGTTTCTTGAGTTGATCGGTGCTCATAAGACTACAAAATGCACATACCATAATTTTCAGAACTTATTTTCTGTTTATTTGTTTGTTTTTTTGTTTGTTTATTTGTTTGTTTGAGACATCACGTGTGCCACCTCATAATTTTAGAGCTTATTTTGCCTAGCTGCTTAGAATTTTTAATCAAAACTCTAGAAATCCATTACAGTTTTTAAATAATTCATAACACAATCATAGAAGTTGTTGCTATATTAGTGAACTTGGACCGAACTACTAGAATTTTTTTTTTAATATAGAGATTCGAACAAAGTTTAGCAAATAGTTATAGAAATGACAAAATACACCAAACACTTGGGGGGTCAAATGTACCTCAATTTTTTTTCTCTTAATAAACATTATTTGAACTACTAAAGTTTTTGAAGAATTGTTTTCCAAACATTAAATATGTGAAAACTTCAATACGGTTAAGGTCTTGTCTAGTATGCATGATAGAACTCTGAAAACCAACATGATTTGCCACATGCTACCTCTCTAGTGTGTCCGAATTGTCAGAGCAGGTGTCGACCGATTCAAACAGTTTAACCTACAAGCTATGTATTCCTAATAAAATTTCAAGCGGTTGTGGTTTCTGATACTATCCAGCAATAGTTTTGGTTTTGTGATATTTTTTCAATAGTTCTATAGTTTAGTGGATCAAAATAACAATTAAAAAATTTGATAGATGTTTTAACCTAAATTATGTGAAAACTGGATTATATTTACATTCACACACACGTTCCTAATTTCATATCAAATTATGAACTTTCACTCTACACCATGTCTTCAGTAACAATATCTTCAATACCTTCAGTACCTTTCACTCTACACCATGTTTTAAGTAACAATTTAATATCACACTACCGTAACAATATCTTCAATATCTTGCTAAGTATAGTATCAACATCTTGTTAAATATATTAGCTACACCATGGTAACTTCATGATAATCATGAGTGACAACTTTTCGCCAGACTCCTGGTTAACGATATCGTCATCACCTTTGTAATAGCACCATGAACGCCTAGCTAACTACATTATCAACACAATCGTAACTAAAACATAAACACCTTGATAAATATGTACTTGCATCATAGTACGTCGTTTGAAAATTAATTGCCAATTGAAGTCACATGAAAGGACGCAACTGCTCTCCGAAAAATGTTTTGTTAACCCCTACGGTGTTGACAACCCATAGAACATCGTCGTGATGGTGACCTCGGGTTTTAGCATCCACATCAGAATAATAGAAGGCTCTCACCCTCCCTCTCAACACGAATGATGATAAGATCTGAATATTTTTTGATACAAATACATGTTATGATACAATCTATTTTGGAAGCACATTAAATTTTGAGCAAATGAACTTTTAAATTTGGAATTCTTATCTCTTTTGACTTGAAAGTGCCTTTACCACCCGTCCTTCGTGGAACTGAATCCTCTAACTTTGCCAAATCCTAACTTTCCTAACCTTCAAGTGGGTCTCATGTGTGGTGGGTCCTACATGTCTATGACCCAAAGTCAGGAACCTACAAAGTCAGAGGATCCCGGTCCGTCCTTCTTACCCTGAAACCCGTTGCCCAAAAAGAGAATTAGAAAAAGGTTGAACAAAGGAACTTGTATTTTGATACGGAGTACAATTTTTTCCGACGCGTTCCTTTGGTCAACCTTTGTAATTGTGACGGATAAAGTAATGAAATCAATCATAAAGTGTGGACAACAAGATAAATTTAGCCAAACAACAACATTTGATAAACCAGCGAGTGAAGCGGTAATATTATAACTTGATGCATAGAGTCATACGGTACGAACGACATCAGCGGTGTGACTGGTCTTACAAATTTGCAATTTAGCCACGTAAAATTTACGACACACAAAAAAATGCATGAATTTTTTTCTAAGAATGCATTAGGACGCTACCGTATATTGTATATGTTTTGTTTTGTTCTATGCATGGTATACGATATTTGTAAAGAAAAGAAAGAAAGAACTGCCCAAGAGGCAAAATGAAGGTATTTCTTTGTTATAGCCATCTAATTTCATCGTTGAAAATTGGTTTGCATCAGTAACAGTCTGGCCTAATGCATTGGAAAATCTTTGCACTCACGAGAATTTAATTTAATTTCAAAAGGATAAATAAACGGATAAAACATGACCAGGTATTTTAGGTGTAGAACAAAATAAAAGGACTCAAGTCCGTCATGTCGTGTTAGAGCAAGTAACAGTATCATATCCTGATCTCGTTTTTTTTTTTGCACTCTATCATATCCTGATCTAGTGTAGTGTGAGCACAGCTGCACAATAGGACTCGTATACGGCCTCCACTCCGTGTCGTACTCCTGCTCGGATACAACATGGAATCGTTCGAGTCCCGACATCGATCATCTACAAATATACGTGCTCCGAGAGAAGAAACACAAGGAAACTTGAGTTCACCACCCGATCGAGAGCCTGTCGCAGCAGCGAGAAGTTCTTGCGATCTGCAGCTTCCATAGTGCGGCGCAAAGCAAACGGACGGCGGCCATGGAGGAGGAGTGGGTTCTTCTCGGCGAGAGCGGCAGCGAGGCCGAGTCCGTGCAGTTCGTGGACGGCAGCGACGACGACAAGGGCAGCGAGATGAGCTTCACGAAGGTGCAGATCGACAGGAACCGCCGCCCCGCCGCCGCCGCTTCCGACTCCTCCGGCGGCGACGAAGAGCTCCCGGGGTCGCCCATCCATGGCGAGAAGGAGGAGGAGGAGGAGAGCAACGGCGAGTACGGTTACTTCGATCTAGACCTCCCGGTCCTCGCGGGCAGCAAGGCCGTCTTCGGCGCCTCCGGCGACTGCTTCCACCCCAGTTTTGCGGCTGGCATCCTCAGCATGGGCAACGTCAACGTTGTAGATGACGAACGTGACGGCGGCGAGGAGGAGCCGTCGGATTCGTGCGCGCGCGGGAGACTGCTCGACGACATTGGCATGGAGAGCATTGCCGCCGCGGACGGGACTGAGGACAGGGAAAGTGACGCCGGCGACGGCGTCGAGCACCCAGAGCGGCGCGTCTGCGCCCAATGCAGCAACATTGACACCGACCAGAGCTCTGACGGCGCAGCACCAGCAAAGGTTGTCAGCTACGATGACATTGACACTGAAAGCTCTGACCCCGCGGACGACACTGAGCACTCTCAGTTTGGACGTGGCGGCTACGATGACATCGACACCGAGAGCTGTGACGGTGACGAGGAGCAACCTGAGTCGTACTCGTGTGGCAGACACCTCGATGACATTGACACGGAGAATGTTTACACGGCGGACGACGACGACGATGTTGAATCCGAGAGCTCTGACGTTGAGCGTGGCTTTGGTGCCACGGCGTTGTTTTTTATCAGCAGCATCGCGGGGAACACTGAAGCGGCGCCATGTCTCGCTTCCTTGTTAGCTTCCCAACTGAATCGTCAAGTCGACACTGAGAACTCTGAAACGGCGGAGGAGAGCGACTACGGCGATGATGGCACCGAGAACTCCGACGAGTCAGAGGGCGACTACAGCGAAGATGGCACCGAGAACTCTGGCGCCGGTGACAGCTTGGCCTCCATGGCAGCGTCGCGGCCGCCCTGTGCGCCCCACCTCTTCTTCCCCAACAGAGACGGGGCCTCCATGGCGGCGTCCCGGCTCCCCAGTGCACCCCACCTCTACTTCCGCACCCGAGCGGGGGCATCATCAACGGCAGCGTCGCAGCCCCCCAGTGCGCCCCATCTCTTCTTCCCCAACAGAGACGGGGCCTCCATGGCATCGTCCCGGCTCCCCAGCGCGCCCCACCTTTACTTCCGCACCCGAGCCGGGTCATCAACGGCAATGCCGCAGCTCCCTAGTGCACCCCACCTCTTCTTCACCAACCGAGCTGGGGCCTCCGCGATCACCGAGGAGGCAGAGAGCGGAAACGACGATGAGACGGAGAGCTCCGATGACGAGGAGAGCGAGTACAGCGACGATGACACCGAGAGCTCCGAGGAGGCAGAGAGCGGCGACGACGATGACACGCAGAGTTCCGATGCGGAGGAGAGCGACTACAGCGACGACGACGCCGAGAGCTCCGATGCAGAGGAGAGCGACGATGACACCGAGAGCTCCGACGCGGAGGGGAGCGACAACAGCGAAGACGGCACGGAGAGCTCGGACGAGTCAGAGGACGACGACTGCAGCGAAGATGGCACCGAGAGCTCGGGCGAGTCAGAGGACGACTGCAGTGACGATGGCAGCGAGAGCTCTGACACGGAGGGGAGCTACTACACCGACGATGGCACGGACTACTCTGACGCGCCGGGCAGCACCGGCGGCGGAGACGGGACTAGCAACTCGGATGTCGCGGCAAACGGGGCCTCCATGGCGCCCAGTGCGGCCCACCTCGACTTCATCCGAACCGGGGATACCACGGCACGATTGCGCGCTCTTCTTCAGTCAATGCGATAATAGAACCGTAGACACGGCTCTGCATATTATTTACAATCTTGTGTAAGTGGGTGACAATGTCTCGGTGGTTAATAAGTGATTATGTCTCACTTTTTTGATAGTACTATTTTGGTATTTGTTTGACTCTTCTTTGTTCAACTTTTGAGGTTAATTTTAACGGTTTTGTTAGTTCTAAGTCGGCTGAAAACTCACGAGTTCTAAGTCGCGTCCACCACCGTTCGATCATGCGTCAAGATGCGTGAGTTTTTCACGTTTTTTCCAGTTATAAGTAGTTTGCAACTGAATTTTTTCCAGTTGCAAGTTGGTCGAAACTGTTTTTTTAGTCACTAGTGGGTTGTAACTGAATTTTTCGATTGCAAGTGGGTTGAAACTGATTTTTTCGGGATAATTTTTGAATTTGAATATTTTTGGGACAAAACTCATACGTATGTCATGCTTACGTCACCCGACTGAGAACTCGCGAGTTCTAAGTCAACTGAGATCTAGACACGCCCTAATTTTAACAACTGATTATAAATTAAACACAACACAACTCAACAATCCACAAAATAACAGCTACAAGTAATTGGCGTTTTCTTCAGCCTATGATGACATGCTTCGTTCTGAAAACAAATGTTTTTTTTTTAATTTTATGACTCCATCTTCTATTTAAATAGGAGCACCCCACTGTTTGATTTCTCTCAACATGCAATCATGTCATTACCAAGTATCTAATTGGTCCACCTCATTCCACCATTCACATTTACCTTTATCCTATGAGTTACTATTTGAACAAAGAAATTAAACAACTCAATTCATATTCCTTACAATAGGTTTTTAAATATATATTACTATGAAATTTCGCAGCAACGGGCAGGGTGTTATCTAGTTCATTCAACACCAGAGCCAAATTCGAACTTACAAAACTAGGGGATAGCCAATCAAGTTTGATCTAACTTATTCATGCAGCCTTCCTTAGCCAAATTATGCGCATCTAAATTACCAGTACGCTTCACGTGTTTGGTCGTCCACTCCTGGAACCCTCCGAGCAGCTGCTTCACCTCCTCGACTAGGTGACCATCAGCCGATCTATCCCAGCTAGTGTCCTCCAGCTTCGACATCACTGCCATGCAGTCCGATTCCATCTCCAGCTTTTCCACTTGTAACTCCAGAGCCAGGTGGACAACACGCCGACACGCGAGGAGCTCCAAGTGAGCAGGATCTTGCACCAGAGGGAAAAAATGGCATGCCCCTGCAATGAAGGTGCCAAATGTTGATGTCTGACAGCTCATACTTCTTAGCTAGAAATTACCTAGTATTAAAATAACTAAAGGGTATCTAATGAGATTTCGCTTAATTATCATTCAAATGATATCGCCATCATTAAAATGTGTGACGCCCGAAAATCGATACTATGTAGATTTAAGCGCTCTCGCCGAAATCCGCATAATAACGATTTTAGGTCGCCCACCAGACATAATGTGCACGCCGAAACATGTGCATTATGTGGGTGGAATTGTGATATCATTACAACAGTTCCGATACATCCACAAATACAACAGAAGATATAAATACAACAACGATTCGAACGAGTCAAAAAAATACAGATGTTACAATACAAAGATACAAATGACAGCGGAAGCAAAAATAGTATCCGACTACGGATAAGAAGCAAATTGGACTAAGAATCCTGAAGATAAGCGATGGCGCCATATCCCTGCCCAGCCAAGCCGGAGGGATTCCCAAGCTAACGTCGTCAGACTTCAAACCTGATAACTGCACATAAAGCACAACCCAAAAGAGGGTCAGGGCACTCTCTGGCAAGCAAAACCGACTTGCCTACTTTCTACACCATCTTCCAAAATGTAGGGGAGGTGGACTTAGCTGCAGCAGCACTAGCAACCTAAAGAGACACGCTACAACTTCCGTCTAATTAGAGAGGGATAAGAGAGCGCATAAGTAAACAGCTACTACTAACACCAAGCATAACCCATTCTCGGATTAACCCCCTCAACCAAATATGAGGAAGCAATTCGGGAAACTCACACATTGAACAATTTTAGTTACCATTCATTCTGAAAGTAATTCTATATTACTAGTCAAATTAATTAACATTATTTAGGTGTAAGTTGTCTAGATCTCATTAGTCGGCAACGCACCAAGTTGTCCATAACCGCGGACGCGGCTCATCGATAAGATTATACCCAGCAGGGATGCACTACTGGACCCATACTCGCATGATCAACCCAGTCAAAAACATTAGGGTCTTTCAACCCAACTCTTTTCCTTCACCGCAACAAGTCCAGGAGCCACGGGAGCTATGCTGGTCCCGGCCAAAATGGTGCGGACTCCCGCAGGACACACCCCTCCGCACCAACAGGCCGTGCCCTATATGCATGTAACAAGGCACACCGCCAAAGTAAAATACTACACTAGTATCATCAATGCATATGAGACAAATGGAAAACCAGAACTAGGTGTGGCTCCCGGACAAGTTGAAGTTCCAGTCAAAGCCGAGGGGGGCTCCATAGGGCCTCCCACAAGTGGTTAGTGCGCTCAGTCTTGGATTAGGGGAGCAAGATCTCAGTTCCTAGGTCGACACTTAGCAGAACAAAGCACCTCGCAAGGCCTTCCGCCGGTGCCTTATCTTTTAATTATATTACCCCAATATAATATAACATTTTATTAAGGTAGAATAATCTATCAAGCTAAGCATATGAAATAAACGACCAACAGAGGAATCGCACAACCAACTCTAAGCATGCGCTATGACTCGCAAGGCTAACAGATAAACATTCAACAGGTGATGGGATGTGGGGATAAAGCTGTATAGGCTGCAGGATAAACATGTGATGGGATCGCAATGAAGAATCGAATACTAGGGTAGCAGAGATCAACGGCAGGAATGAAAGACAATGTATAGGTAAACAAGCAAACTTTGCTTGCCTGGAATCCCGCATGGAAGCAGATCTTGTCGTTGCTCACACATCTCAACGTCGTATCCGCGAAGAAGCAACAACACTGGAAAGTGTAAAAGATGCATCTTATAACTACGACAAAAGATCCAGCATGATCAGAATATGATGCATGCATGGCAATATGCAAAACAAGATGCAATTAATCCAAATTAAGCGGGAGAGCAATCCAGACAATTAATATTTAGGTGCAAGTTATTTATTTACTCAGCAATATTAAATGTTGGTTAACATGGTAACACATGGCATGGGTGATCTAATTGAATTAAATGGAATAGGGCAATAATTAAATAAATTCCCAACACATTCCATATTTATTATTTAGATGCAACAATTTGAAGGGGTTACGGTGCAGAAAACAATATTTTTTCTAGCGTACGAAACCCTAACTAGTCAGGATCTATCTATCTAGTACATGCGATAACAGTGGCGGAACGGGTTACATTACCTCCATGTAGACTGATAGCGGGGATTACGCTCCCGCACAAGCGTTGACGATGAAGTCGTACGTAGCCGACCTCGAGGTCGCGGAGAACTTGCCGCGATGACGAAGACGATGACGCCGGGGTGTCGACGATGATCTGCGTCGACGGGCGTCGGGCGGAAGAAGGCAGAGCGCCAGCACCAGAGGTGGTGCGCCGGCGGCAGAGGGAAGGGAGGCGCGGCGGCTGCAGGGGCGAGACGACGTCGCCCAGGCTACTCAAAAGGAGTTACCTCCGAGCACTCACAAACATACGGAGCTTAGCGACAACCCCCGGTCATTCAGATCCAGCTGAAATCGCAGGGGTAGATCTTATCTGGAATCCCGCAGAGCAACGGCGCTCTGCGGTATAGCTTGGGTGGAGAGAGATTCCCCCTTCCTCAGCTCGGCGCGGCTCCAACTTGGGAACCACGAGATCGAGAGAGAAATCGGGAATTAATTGTATTTTCCAATGAATTAATCCAATTAATATGCCTTGCTATATAAAGGGGGAAGGGGGTGTGCAAACCCCTTGGCTCCCCCATGTGGGACTAAACAAAGGACAAGGGAGGGGGGGTTCGGCCCCCACATGGGCTGGCCGAACCAGCCAATGGGACCCACCCCCTTTGGTGGTGCGGCTCCCCCTCTTGGGCCCTCTTAGGGCCCATGTAGGTGGGAGCCCCCTTTTTCCTTTATTTAATTAATATTAAATTAATATAAAAATCCCATTAATTCATAATTAATATATTTATATATAATTCAATATCCCGTGACTCCGAAAACTCTTTCGGACCACCCGAACAACTTTCGGACATTCCTGAAACCATTCCAGACCTCTCCGGAACTCCTTCCGGACCACCGGAACTCTTTCCGGATCATTTCTCTCTCTCCAACAAATTCCTATAAAATTCCAGAACCTATCTCCTAGCGTCGCTAAGACCTTAAGTTTGTTACGCTACGGTTCGGGAACACTCCAGACATGGTCGAGACACTCCGCTCACCAATGATCGTCAGGGATACCTGGAAATATATGACGACCCCTGTGCATTCCACGAATATCGTCGTTGAACCATAAGTATGATATTCATTCCCTTTGTTTCTGCGATACTACCTTGTCCGAGATATGATCGTAGACACACCGATGCCTTTGTTGTATCTCGTTACCGACGAAGGTTATTAACTCGTATGCGATATTACATCTCCATGACCTAGTCATAAGCTGCGCAGCTATATAGATGCAATATCACCGAGTGGGCCCAGAGTATCTTTCCATTACAAGAATGAACAAATCCCGCTCTTGATCCTTACGTCTTGATGCTCTTTCGGAATACCCAAGATGGACACCGTTATTGTCATGCTATATAAGACACAACGTTTGATGCTCTCAAAGTATTCCTACGAAGCATTAATAAGTACGGTCTCACGGTCTAAGGAATAAGCTATCATACTCTTATCTATTGCAAATGACAAACATCGTAATACGATCTTTATTGCAATACTTTGCGTATGTCCACCACCTTATTCAACTAACAAGATGACCCCATTGTCAACCGACGTCATTGTCCTTGATCGGGAATCTCGATCAACTGTTGCCCAATGGACTAGCTCATATAGAGGCTTGCTAGGGACCTGGTTGTCTATGTATCACACGTGTATTAATAATTCCGATTAATACAGTTATAGCATAATACACAAACCTATTATAAACTTATGAGATAATGCAATAAATACTACTTATTTATTTGCCTCTAGGGCATATCTCCTTGAGTCTCCCACTTGCACTAGAGTACAAATAAACCAGCTGCATTTTACTTTATCAAAATCCCTTATCAAATAAGAATCATTCGATGATGCTTGCTTGTGGAAGAGTGTTACTCTGACAATCTGCACAACACACGATTTGTGCAAACTTTTGCGATTCACTGATATCAACTAGCTTGATATCACCATGTTGTCCAACAACATATATGCAAATACCGTAACCAAGTGAGACTTCTGTTTCCCAGCGCTTACTCTGATAATATACTAACCAGATAACTGACCTGAAAAACACACTTAGCCATGCAGAGCCCCTTGTAACAATTACAAACTCGCGATATCTACATACTTTCACACCAAATGTAGAAAACTTGACATTCAAATGTCAATCCCTTAACTAACGCACTTCTACTTCCAGTAAATTCCAAATTTACTTTCATAACTGCTCTTATTCCAAGAACATCGGTTATATTTCATCGAGCAAATAATATGGTTTCTGTATGATGTCTAATATTACATAAAAGACCCACATGTCATACAACCATTACTTTCATGCATCATTACTCTTAATGATCAATTGGATTTCAAAGGACCATCCTTTTGATTCTATTCTGACTCCTCAGATATAATCCAAAACAACTCGACTAGCTATTTAAAATTCCCGTTCTATTTCAAAATAGACACTAACTTTCAAATAGTTTCACAACTTCATCCTATTCTATTGGTACAGTTTCACAATGTGTTAACTACACAAAATGAATTCGACTCCCACTCAAACTATGTCTCCACATATTTGACAACACGAGCTCCCACTCAAAAACGTGTCATCCACATATTTGAGTTCCTGAGCTCCCACTCAAAAATATGTTCTTTACATATTCCACCTGAGTAAACTAACTATGACCCCCACTTAAATCGACATTTTGGTCAAACCAAAATTATTGATCCACCATCAATTCGAATTTAATACAAACTACAGTATTACATTAATACGAATCCCTCAAACTTCAAGCATGTCTACATAAATGTAGTCAACAAATTTGATCTTGTCCAAGACACATTTCTTGACAAGACATGCTACCGCGTCTTTCTTATAGTCACATTTTCATATAACACTTTATATGACGATTAAACAATCTTATTCCTCTAATAAGAATTGCAGCAACAATTACTCTCTTAATCCTTTCAAATGTAATTTTGGATTTCCAGACTTAAAAAGCCTTTGTTCGTATTCCGATATTTTCTCAACTTTCTTTGTATTCATAAAGTGCAGCTTGATCTGTCAACAAGATCCGAAACATTTAATACAGTGCTGTGACCTGACAGCAATATTAAATATAACAGCACTTTATTTAGAAGTTTCATGAAAATATTATGATCTTTATGAAGAGGATTGCAAGGAAAACAATTTTCTAGTCTCCCTCACTCTTAATCACCAAATTTTCATTAGCAGACATATACTCTTTGGAACACCTTCCAACATAGGTCTGGCACTTTATTTCAAGCTTCTAATTCCAATCCATAAACCATAATTCGAAAATTCATATTTTCCTCGGAATTACATAGACAACAAACTGAGTTTTGTTTCTATTTGGTTTTGAAATACACTCTCATCCAATGCGAGCAATCTACAAAGAACCACTCATGTATATTTTGAATTATCGCATAATCATATACATGTCGACACTACTGTCGATCCTACGAATTCTCGTTGACAAAAATATCTATTTTCTAAAGTGGACATCGACTATAATGTTTCGAACATATTAGGAGATTATAAGACAGATTCTGACAGACCACACTTTATTTAAAATAGAGCATGATTATAATTCCCCACATGTCACCACATATGATATTATAATATTGTGAAACAAATTTCCACAAGTCTTTTGTGTTGAAACCATAATTCAAAAATATTGTCCTTTGATCGAATTTTGTGAACACAACATTCACTAATATTTCTTCTGAAAAACCCCATTTGATCTATCATCAAATTAATTTCAGACTCCATAATTTATCGGGCAAATACTCCTATTTACCAAAATCATGGAACAATTCGGATCATGCAATACACCATTGATTTATCATTTAAAAATGACTCTCAATCAATTCCTCTAGTATTGCAACTTCAATACTGCATTTCAAACTTAATCAATTTTGGCACTCGAAATACTTAAATGGACCAAAATTATCTATTACTTCTTTTATTGCCTTTATGACTAAATTCGATGGTGTTTGCTCTTTGGACACATAATTTTATTATTCCCGCTATTATAAATGTATATCATACGCATAATGTAATTGAGATGTGATGCAAATTACTCATAACTTGAAACAACTGCTTTGTTTCATAACATAAAACAACTGATGTGTTCTATATGAATAATTATGTCTTGTAATATTCAAGACACCAAACTAGATCACATTCTCACTATTACAAAATGTCTTATAAAAAACTATTGATGATAACTAATATGATATCTCGAGGGCGTGAGCACTACTGGCCATTAACTTGCCATCACTTGTGCACTGTCACGTCACCCTTCGCCACATACTTGTGATAATCAGGGACTGTTTCACAAACAGAACAATTATTAAACACTTTTCATCAAGTATGAGAAGAATACATTTATATCTTCGTATATCAAATATACCCATAGCGTCGAAGAACTCTTCTTCGATGAATCAACTTTTAGAGATTTGAACTTGTTCACGAACGTGAAGAAGCTCACCGTGTCTCTATAGCATATTCACGCACATGCTATTCACAGCTAGGAGGTAAAGCACAATCTCTATTGCACTGGAGTTCGCTATCTAGAAATCGTAGATATTCGTAAGCCTGAAGTAGATGTCACACAACTTCTTCAACTGAGTCTCCAGACAGGTATGCTCCCCATGTGAATGGTCCGAAACTTTCTAAGCTGTCTGAACTGCTCAAGACTCAATTCATCTTTGAAGTGACCTCTGATCGCATCAATCACGACATATGGCTCCATGTGTTGAAACAACTTTCAACTCGGGTGCTAGGCATACGCTCATGACGATCGTCACTTCCATGAAAATATCATGATGCTTATGGAACTCATCATCTTGCTCCTTGCTATCAGAATCATCTGATCTAACTCCTAACTAATGTTCTAGCACATATAGGATGTTTTGTTGTGTTTGGAGAATGTTTCTAAAACCAATGTACCAGCTGATGAAGTTGGACCCGTCGGCTTCCAAGGTAGAATCCGAGCTCTTGAGGAAGCAATCGAAGTGTAGTTCCGCAGTCTCCAGATGTGATCGCAAAAGAGGTAAGATAAGTTTATAATATATAGGTGAGTTTTAGTTCTATAATCTCATTATCAAAAACACACCACACCAAGATTATTATCCCTAAAAATAATAATGGCGATTACACGACCCTCATCCACCACACTACCCCCGATCATCACGGCCGGCAGCACAGCTTCAAAGGTGGACATAACATGTCGATCACAACAACTCTGTGACTCGTGCTCGATCTTTCGATCTTCCCGTGTTCCGAGGCCATACCTCTGAGTATGCTAGGCTCGCCAATCAAACCTCGAAGACCCTGCGCGTGCAACATGGCTTACACCCACTGTATGCGAACGACGAGATGTGTGACACCCGATCATCACGGCCTGCCTCATAACGTAGAACTTTCTTGGTGGTGCGCAACGAGGGAAAACACAATTTTGGTATTTGTTAGGGATCATCCTATTTATGATGCTACCGTTGTATATCTAGCATATAAGCAATCAATAGGATGCACACACAATAGCACACAATAATGATGCAATGCAGTGCGATGTGACATGGTTGATGCGCCTTGACCTTCATGGCGCCATGTGCCTGGCCCCCGGCACCCCGGCATGGCTCCGAGTCTACAGAGCCCTCCATTGCCTTCGACAGTGCGAGTAATATCAAAACTTACCATAACCATGTCACATAAATAACGCCTCTGCAAAACAAAGTTAGACGCCTCTAGCTTTATTTAGTTTTGCAAGTTTTACGTGGCATATAGGCTTATTCGTAAGAGAATCGCTTCCCTACCTACGAACTTTGTACCACAACGTCGATCGTATAATTGCATGTTTAAGCATCCCTTTCGGGCCCTCCATTGAAAATGCTTTGCCGACTAGAGAGAGAGAAACAGACACCCGCCAGCCACAGATACGGTGCAAGCCGTATGTCAGTAGTGGAACCAGTCTCGCGTAAGCGTACGCGTAAAGTCGGTCCGGGCCGCTTCATCAACTCAATACCGAAGGCATCGCAAGTGCACGCTAGAGGGTAGCAAATATAAGAAAGACGCCCTCATTCAACATGAGTTCTAACCGTACCAGCAGTACTACGCATAGATCGGCGCTGATACCACTGAAGGGGTTACGGTGCAGAAAACAATAATTTTTCTAGCGTACGAAACCCTAACTAGCCAGGATCTATCTATCTAGTACATGCGATAACGGTGGCGGAACGGATTACATTACCTCCATGTAGACCGATAGCGGGGATTACGCTCCCGCACAAGCGTTGACGATGAAGTCGTACGTAGCCGACCTCGAGGTCGCGGAGAACTTGCCGCGATGACGAAGACGAAGACGCCGGGGTGTCGAAGATGATCTGCGTCGACGGGCGTCGGGCGGAAGAAGGCAGAGCGCCAGCACCAGAGGTGGTGCGCCGGCGGCAGAGGGGAGGGAGGCGCGAAGGCTGCAGGGGCGAGATGACGTCGCACATGCTACTCAAAAGGAGTTACCTCCGAGCACTCACAAACATACGGAGCTTAGCGACAACCCCCGGTCATTCAGATCCAGCTGAAATCGCAGGGGTAGATCTTATCTGGAATCCCGCAGAGCAACGACGCTCTGCGGTATAGCTTGGGTGGAGAGAGATTCCCCCTTCCTCAGCTCGGCGCGGCTCCAACTTGGGAACCACGAGATCGAGAGAGAAATCGGGAATTAATTGTATTTTCCAATGAATTAATCCAATTAATATGCCTTGCTATATAAAGGGGGAAGGGGGTGTGCAAACCCCTTGGCTCCCCATGTGGGACTAAACAAAGGACAAGGGTGTCGTGGTATCGGCATAATTGACAGGAGACGGGGGTCCTCTAGCCTACGTATGGATTGTGGGGAAGAAGGTTGGTGTCGTCGAGGTCGGGATTGAACACGGCGAGTTTACCCAGCTTCGGATCCCACAGCGGTGGCGGGATCCTACGTGCTGCTATAATTCACTATGAGGCAAATAGCCGTGAACATGTTACAATGGGTATGATGCCTATGAGATTGTCTCTGCCCTAAAGGCTCCCCGGTGGCCGGCTTATATAGGCGGCCGGACCCCATGGTACAAGGTAAGTACTTGTCCGGCAAGTAAACAGAGTCCTAGATCTAGCCGGCTTAGTTGCCGCCTTCCATCTTGGGCTCGGTGGCTTGATGGGCTTAGGCCTTCCGCCTTTCTTGGACCGTCCGCCTACTTCCTTGCACGTCAGCTTATCTGGGCCGCCCGGCAGGCCTTGGCCTTACCACCCTTGGGCCACCCTGGACTAGCCGGATTGATCCATGTTGGTTATACCCCTAGTTGATATATCCCCAACATTAGCCCCCAGAAAGGTTGAAGTTCTCCAGGCGCCGGCTTCTTCTTGATTCTTCATCTGCCAAAGTTGGCGGCTGCAGGACTTGAACCATTCTGAAAATCAACGAGGCACGCGTGTCTTGATGTTGACATGCGGCCGCCTTTATCCATCATGGGAAAATACGGCTACTCGGCAATCTTTGCCGGGCATTCTTCTTGACGGTTACCGCCTAGCCGGCTTCACGACAGTTTGAAAACAGACTAAGCGGGAATCTCGCCACGATCACAAATTGCGGGAAAAGAGGAGGCATGGAGATCGTGCAATCATGGGCTGCAACGGATGTTGGACACGTGTCCGACTAAAGACGCCGTTGCACAGGGAGCAACGCCTGGCCCTATAAATAGGTAGCCCAAACGGTCCATTTTCTTTACCCAGCCTTTGCTCTCCTCGCGCCCTTGCCTCTTCCACTTCATCGCTCCCTGCCTCCGAACGAGCTCCGGCGAACTCCTCTCCTCCGGCGACCTTTCCTGACGGCGATGTCCACCGGTCCAGCTCATTCGACGGCGTCGAGCGGGCCGGCGACCGAAGCCGCGCTCGCAGCGTCGACGGGCGGCGCCATTACTCGCCCTGCGACGGCGGCGACGGCGGGCAATGTCTCCACCGTCCCCCCTCGGGCTTCTGCCGCGCGCGCGCCAGCGGCGGGCTTTCTCGCTCCTCCACCAACCACCGCAGCGACGGTGGCGACGACCGCCCCCGGCGACGAGGAAGAAGAAGCGCCGGACCTCGGGTCCCGCTATTGGCTGCCTTCCATTGTCGACGAGGATGCCCTCCAAGATTTGGAGGCAGTCGGCTACCTCCCCACTCGGGAGGATTGCCGGTGGAGGTCCGCCTTGGGAGACATCATTCCGGCTCCGGAAGCCGGAGAGCGGGTAATCCTCACCTCCCACCTAGTCAGGGGAATGGCTCTTCCGCCTTCCGCCTTCTTTAGTGAGATTTTAGATGACTACGGGCTCCAGCCCCATAATATCGCACCCAACAGTATATTAGTCTTAGCCGGCTTCACAGCTCTTTTCGAAGGCTATCTAGGTATTAGGCCTAGTTTAGACTTCTTTAGATATTGTTTCCGTTGCCGGCGACAGACGGTGCCGGACGGCGGGTTGGCGACCTGCGGCAGCATCACCTTCAACTGCCGCCAGGGCCGCCAATGGTATCCTAAGATACCATACCTCGAGTCCGTCAAGGGCTGGACCTCGACATTCTTCTACTGCCAAGACATGGCAGCGCCGGGCCGTCAAATCAGCATTCCGGCATTCGTCAATGCGCCACCCATGCCTCGCCCATGCTGGGACGAGGCGGTGCCCAAGTTGATGGAGGAACTCCGCCTTATTCAAAGGCGGATCGAGTTCCTCACGAGGACGATGGCTCCCCCCCCCAGCTGGATGGGGTCGACACCGTCATTTGCTGGCTCGGCCGGCAAATCCTCCCCTGCGGTACAGCCCGCACAAGATGTGTCAGTATTCGCCTACTGACACAGCCTCTCTTCGCGTGAGCGAAGAGATATTGCCGGTCGCCGACCTGGCATTCCGGCTCCGCAGCCTCGTCAAGGCGGGGTCGGTGAAGGCGGCCGAGGGCGTGCCCATGCACACCCACGACAATCCTCCCCTCGAGGTAAATATTTTCTTGCCTTGCCCCTTGTTTGACAGCTTTGCCGGCTAAGGTTGAGTTCCTTTAACATATCTTCTTTTTCAGCTCTCCGAGTTGAAGGAGGATGACCTGGCTCCCGACTTCTACGAGTCGGAAGCCGGGAAGACGAAGAAGCGCAAGGCGTTCGGCGCTGCTTCCTCCACGGCGAACGCCGAGAGGAAGAAAAGGATCGCATCGGCTACCGAGCCGACTCTCGCCAACATTGGCGAGAATGCGGGGATTAACATCCCCCGAAGGTACTCAACTTTGCCTTTCCCAGATGGCAAACCTCTTGAATATTGGCTGACTTATTGTGCTTGCTTTTGTTTGACAGGGAAAGGGTCGCGACTTTCCGGTTGCCGACCAGGCTCCTTGGCAAAGGAAAGCGGCCGCAAGGCGGCTCGCCGGCCACCGTGCCGCCAACTCCCCCGCCCCACGCCGGCAGCTTCATGGCTGACGCTCGGCGCCAACCTCCAGCCCCGGCTTCAGGTGCTCCGCCAAAGATCCCCTCCACCGATCGCACGCCGACAACTCCTGTACTACTGGCTGAGGCTACGGCCGATGATGCCGCTCAATCGCGCGCCGCCAATGAGGGGTTGCTGGAAACGACTGCCGGCGGGACTCGGAGGGCAGCTCCGACTGCGGGAGGCGGCAAAGTCAGAGACCCTTGGTCTACCTTTAAGGAGGCTAAGGAGTCAACTTTGGCCTTTGCCGCCTTTGCCTCACAGACTTTCGACGACTTGGAGGGCGACTTATCTGTAAGTTTCTCCGGCATATACATAGTCTTCCCCCCGAGCACTTAGATGGCTTGGTCAAAAGAAACTTTGACTGCCGGCTTAGTGGTTTTTCGACAATATGTTATATGCTTTTGGTTTTTGTTGCAGGGCCTTGTGTCCGCCAACGTCGAGCTTGTCTCCTCGCGAGTCGAGATAAATCGGCGCCATCGCGACCTGAAGAAGGAGTGCGAGGCCAAGGACAAGCGGATCGCCGAGCTGGAGGCGGCCCGCAAAAAGGATGAAGGTAGGGTTGATCCCTTTCTCCAACTATGCTTTTGACTTATGTTTCCGTCAATCATTTAGCTTAGCGAATCCATATTTGTAGAACTGCTAGACCACGCCCAGGATATCCTGAAGGCGTCCGCTGATATGCAAGCTCTTATGAATGAAGCTTCAGACTTGGCGGCCGCCAACTTGGAGATGAAGGCAGCTCATCAAAAAGAGATGGAGGCCCAGCAACTCAAGTTTGCGGAGGAATCCAGCCAGCTCACTGGTGAGCTGGAAAGCCTGCGCAACAAGTTGGCGGAGGCGGAGAAGATGGCTGCGGAAGAGATATCCAAGCAGACTTCTCGCGCCCAAACTGCAGAGGACGCGCTGGCAACTCATATGATTGAGTTGTCGGCTTTCCATAACTCGGTCCTTGGTAACTTTTTGCTCCTTTTTTTTTGATACTGCCATGTTGCTTTTAGCCTGAGCCCAACTCATGGCTTTATTTTTGATGCAGTTCCCGCCGGTTTAGGCGATGACAAGGTTGTCAGCCCCTGCCAGGATCGCCTTGCGCGTCTGGGCGAGCTGATCGACGAGACTTTGGCGGCGTCCAAGCGGTTTGCCGCCAAGTTCTTCACTTCGTCAGGCAGCCAAGAGCCAACCGAGTTCAGCGACGTGCCCGCCATCTTGGAGCAGGCGACCAAATTGCACAGAAGCTCGCTGAAGTCGGCGGCGCGGGGAGGAGCCAAGACTGCCCTTGGGTTGTTCATGGCGCACTACCCTGAGGCGGAGATTGAAGCCGTCACCGAAGGCATGCCGTCAACGTATGAAGACGGTAGCGAGGTCGAGCCGGCTGCTGTTCTGGACAGCGTTGCCGGCTACGCCACGCGAGTCGCCGACATGGTGGATACTTCAATCTTCTACCGGCGCCATCCTGTGCCTGGCGGAGAGGGAGCTGGAGCTGCCGGCGCGGCTGAGGCGGAGGGGAGCGATAGTTCTGGGGCTGAAGTTGTCAGCCCCCAAGTCTGATGTAGACGCTCCCCCGAGCCATATCTTTTTCTTGTCCTTGCCTTCCACCAGCCTTATTTTGTCGGCCCCTGAAACAATGCAACATTTGTAATATTTTGTATATACTTTTGATGTTGCCTTGTTAGGCGGAAACTAACTGACAAGTTTTACTTTGTCTTTATTTATATGGCCCGCCTTAATTTTACCCTGACTTATATGCTTGACTTTTTGTATGTTGACGAAACCTCAGCCGGTAGCTTTAGCTGAAACAACCAGGGCTAGACCATTTGTTTAGAATCAGAGACCAAAGCCAACATGTTGGTGTCAAAGACATACTACTAGGCGAACCACATATAAGTAATCAGAGGTAAAGGAATTAGGCGGCGCAAAAGGTTTGTTTTTGCTTTGGGTTGGCTCGAAAGCTGCAAGTATCTACCAGTTTGAACCTTTGCACGGAGCTAGTAAATAGGTAACTTAGATACATAGGGGAAATATGATTGCAAGAAAAGACAAAAGATGGCATGCATCTCAACACAGATGAGGAACCATAAACTTTTATTTCATAACCATATTTAACTTATTACAATTATAAATTGCTAAGTGTAGAAAGGACGTAGCTGCTCAATATTCCAAGGCCGTTTTGTTTGCTCGAACGGGTCGTCAATGCCTCTCTTGCGCTTGGTTCCCCTTTTTCCTGCCGCCTTCTTTCGCATTTTCTTTTCGTCTTCGTCGCGGATGTCGGCTAGATAGTAGGAACCATTGAGCAGCGCCTTTGTGACTATAAACGGTCCTTCCCATGGCGGGGATAACTTGTGCAAGCCTTTTCTGTCTTGAATTAGGCGGAGAACCAGGTCACCTGTTCTGAAGCTTCGCTTCCGCACTCTCCGGCTATGATAGCGGCGAAGTTGTTGCTGGTACAAGGCGGAGCGATGGAGAGCTACGTCTCTTTCTTCGTCTAGCAGGTCTAGGCTATCCTGTCTTGCACCTTCTACGTCTTGCTCGATGTAGGCTTGAACTCTTGGGGAGTCGTATTTCATGTCGGTAGGTAGCACTGCCTCTGCGCCATATACTAAGAAGAAAGGAGTGTACCCGGTAGATCTGTTTGGCGTTGTGCGCAAACTCCACAATACCGACTGTAACTCATCTGCCCAAGCGCCGGCTGCCCTGTGTAATGGAGCTTCGAGACGAGGCTTAAGTCCTGATAAGACTAGGCCGTTTGTACGCTCTACTTGTCCATTGGATTGAGGGTGTGACACAGATGCCAAATCAAGCCGGATGCCTAGATCGCTGCAGTATTCTTCTATGTCGCCTTGGGACAGATTGCTGCCATTATCGGTGATAATGCTGTGTGGAACTCCAAACCGAGAGATAATTCCCCAGAGAAAATTGGTGGCTGTTCGTGCGTCAAGTTTGCTGATCGGTTTGGCCTCGACCCATTTGGTGAACTTGTCGACAGCGACCAACAGGTGAGTGTACCCACCGCGCGCCTTTTTGAAGGGACCCACCATGTCTAAGCCCCAGACCGCGAACGGCCAGGTGATTGGGATTGTCCTCAGCTCCTGTGCCGGCAAGTGAGGTTGACGGGCGTACAACTGGCAGCCTTTGCATGTCTTTACGATGTTCTCGGCGTCTTCTTTGGCGGTGAGCCAGTAGAAACCTTGGCGGAAAGCCTTCGATACAATGGACCTAGCGGAAACATGATGCCCGCAGGTGCCAATATGTATGTCTTTTAGAATTTCCCGGCCTTCTTCCGGCTGTATGCACCGCTGATAGATGCCGCAAGTGCTTTGCTTGTATATCTCGCCTTTTATTATCGTGAATGCCTTGGCTCGCCTTATGATCTGCCTTTTTAGTACCTCATCATCTTCCGGCAACTTTTGGTCGATTAGAAAATCGAGGTATGGGACTGTCCAATCCGGCTATGTTAAGTAGACAGCTAGACTTGCCGCTTCTACCGGTTCTTCTGAGTCGGGGTCCATCAAATCGGCGCCTTTAATGGATGGCTTGTGCAAGTGCTCCAGGAAGATATCTTTTGGTACCTTTTTGCGTTCCGATCCCAGTCTTGCAAGTGTGTCTGCCGCCTCATTCTCAGCTCTTGGAACATGTCGGACTTCGTAGCCTACGAAGTTTTTTGCAAATTCGTCAACCTTGGCTCTGTAAGCCGCCATTGTTGCACTTTTGTATCCCATGTTCCGCTTACTTGCTGTGCAACCAAATCCGAGTCGCCATAACAGAGGATTCTTTTGACGCCTAGGTCGTTTGCCACGTGTAACCCATGAAGCAAGGCTTCGTACTCGGCAACATTGTTGGTTGCTGTGAATTGGATTTGTAACACGTAGCTAAGCTTGTCACCTTTAGGCGTACGCAGAACGACTCCAGCCCCCGAGTCTTTGAGCATCTTTGATCCGTCAAAGTGCATGACCCAATATTCTGACTCGGGGAGTGCTGTTTCCTCCATAGCCTCTGTCCAGTCGGCGACAAAGTCTGCAAGTGCTTGAGATTTGATGGCGGTCCGTGGTTTATAGACTATATCAAAAGCGGCAAGTTCGATGCCCCATTTGGCGACTCGACCTGTTGCCTCTGCATTGTTGATTATGTCTCCCAACAGTGCCTTGCTGACTACTGTCACTGTGTGTTCCTGGAAGTAATGCCTAAGCTTTCTGGCGGCGAAGAATACACCATAAGCCAGCTTTTGGTAATGCAGATACCTCTGCTTGGAGGCGGAGAACACTTCACTGATGAAGTAGACCGGTCGCTGCTCACACGCCGCGGCTTCGCTCTCCTTTCTTTCCACAGCCAAGACAACGCTGACAACAGCCCCTGTTGCCGCGATGTACAGCAGCATTGGTTCCTGTGATCGAGGTGCTGCCAATATCGGAGCGGACGTGAGGGCCTCCTTAAGTTGTTGCAAGGCGGCGTCTGCCTCTGCTGTCCACTCGAAGTTGTCGGATTTCTTCAGTAGCCGGTAGAGGGGCATTGCTTTTTCCCCTAGGCGGCTTATGAAACGACTGACGGCTGCCGCCGATCCGGCTAGGCGCTGCACGTCCTTCAGACAAGTAGGTCTGGATATATTTTGGATGGCCTTGATCTTCTCCGGGTTAACCTCAATTCCTCGTTCTGAGACGATGAACCCGAGGAGTTTGCCGGCTGGGACGCCGAAAACGCACTTGGCGGGATTGAGCTTCATTTGATACCTCCGGAGATTCTGAAAAGTTTCTTCCAAGTCCTCTAGGAGATCTGCCTTCTTTTTTGACATTACCGCGATGTCGTCTACATAGACGTGAACATTGCGGCCGATCTGTTCGTGCAGGCAATTTTGCATACAGCGCTGGTATGTTGCCCCTGCGTTCTTCAGACCGAAAGGCATTGTAATGTAGCAGAAAGTCCCGTGCGGAGTTGTGAAAGATGTTTTCAGCTGATCTGACTCTCTCATCTTGATTTGGTGGTATCCTGAGTAGGCGTCCAGAAAACAAAGCAGCTCGGAGCCTGCTGTGGAGTCTACGACTTGGTCAATTCTAGGCAGCGCAAAGGGATCCTTTGGGCAACACTTGTTAACACCGGTATAGTCAATACACATCCTCAGCTCTTTATTCTTCTTTGGGACAAGTACAGGATTTGCCACCCAATCGGTGTGTATAACTTCTTTTATGAAATTGGCGGCCTTCAGCCTATTTATCTCCTTTCCTATAGCCTTGCGTCTCTCATCTCCAAAGCGTCTTGTTGCTTGCTTCACCGGCTTGGATCCTTTTATGACGTTGAGCGAGTGCTCGGCAAGTTCCCTCGATACACCAGGCATGTCGGAAGGCGACCATGCAAAGATGTCACGATTCTCACGGAGGAACTCGACGAGCGCGTCTTCCTATTTGCTGTCAAGGTTGGAGCCGATGACAACTTGCTTAGACTTGTCACCTGGGATGAGGTCCGCCTTTTTGGTGTCTTCTGAAGCTTCGAAAGTCTTCTTGACATCCATCTTTGGCTTTGGCATGGAGTTGTCTGAATCCGCCCCGAGCAGTGCGAGTTCTTCCTTGTGGATGACGGCTTCTGCGAAGGCGGCCATGCCACGCTCGCACTCCTTGGCTTTCTTGAAGTTGCCGGAAATCGTGATGGTTCCGTTTTCCCCCGGCATTTTAAGCTTGCTGTATATGTAGCACGGCCTTGCCATGAACTTGGCGAAAGCCGGTCGTCCGAAGATTGCATGATAGGTGCTTTTGAAGGGGACAACCTCAAACCTAAGGAACTCTGAGCGGTAGTTCTCTTTTGGTCCGAAAGTTACCTTCAGCCTGATGCTTCCCATTGACTTTGCTTGCCTGCCGGGCACTATGCCATGAAATGTGAGGTTGCTGTGATCCAGCTGATCCTCTGACAGGTTCATACGGCTTAGCGTGTCGTAGTACAGGATGTTGAGGCTGCTGCCGCCATCCATGAGTACCTTTGTGAGTCTGAAGTTGTCGACAATGGGGTCGACGACAAGGGCGTACTTGCCTGGGTGAGGGACGTGATCAGGGTGGTCGGACCGATCCCAAGTGATTGTTGCCTCAGACCAGTTCAAGTACTGAGGGACGTCCGGCATTGTCGCGTTGAGTTCGCGCATTTCCGCCTTATCCGCCTTAGCCGAAGGCGTGCCGACAAAGCACACAAGAGATTCTTTGACCTTCGGATATGGCTTCTTTTTCTTGGCGGCTGCGTCATCTTCGCTTGAGATAGACATGTCGTCGTCATCCTCATCCTCCTTGTTGTCTTTCTTGTCGTTCTTCTTTGACTTCTTTGACTTCCAGCCGACTGTGGGATCCTTTTTGAAGTCGTCCATGAAACGACACTCGCCAAGCATATGGTTGACCTTGCCCAATGAGGCGTGGATGGGACATGGCAAAAGTTTTGCCTGTTCATAAGTGATTTGCGCCGCCTTAGGCCCGGAGCCGGCTTCGCGACTATCTTTCTTATTCTTCCACTTCTTTTTGCCGGCGTTTCCTTGGAAAGCCGCGGCTACCTCATTGGAAGGCCCGGCTTTGTCATCTGCCGCCTGCTTGCGCTTGTTGTTCCGCTTTGGTATGATGTTGACGTCTGGGTCATCGTCCCGGGCGTCGTCATCCGCGGCCGCGTACTGGGCGGCTAGGTTGAGCATCTCACCAAGGTCCGTGATTTGCTCGCGGACGAGCCTATGGTGGAGCAAGGACTTCTTCTGTAGGCCCGTGTAGAAGGCATGGATAGCCTGTGCGTCTGAAACACCATGACAATTGGCCTTTTCGGATATCCAACGGCTGACAAAATCTGTCATGGTTTCGTCCGGCTTTTGGATACAGCGCTGCAAATCCGTGTAGGTATTTGGACGCTTGTATGTTCCTTGGAAGTGCTGGGAGAAAACCTTTTCCATGTCGTACCAACTATGGATGGACTTTTCGGGAAGGTTGTCGATCCAAGCTCTTGCCGTGCCTTCTAACATGAGAGGTAGGTAGCGGACGGCAATATGGCTGCTCCCGCCGGCAATCTCTATGGCCATGGCGTAGTCGGATAGCCATGAGTCCGGCTTAACGAGGCCGTTGTACCTAGAACAATTTTTTGACACTGATGTCATGTCCTTGGGGAACGGCTCTCTGCGGATGGCGTCACCGAAGCACTTTGGTCCAGAGTATAGCGGCTCCTTTCCTCTTGCTATGTCTTGTAGGCGGTGTCATGCGTCTTTTGGATCGAGCTGCCGTGCGCCTCTGTTTGCGTCCGGCTCGTCCTGCGCTGCCCGGCTTATGCTGCGCCTGGGCCCTTCTACCTCCTCTCTCCTTTTGCTGCCAGTGCTGCGCTGCGGAGACCGGCTGCGGCCTCTCCTCGGAGGGTCGTTGCCGGCATCTTTCCTAGGCGGCTGCCTGTTGTTCCGGCTACCGCCATTGTCGCGTCTTGGCTGGGGTGGAGGTGGCAGGTCTCCTCTGCTTCCTGTCCTTGAGTTCTCGTCCCGCCTTGGCTTTGGCGGTGGCGTCTTCTTTGGAGGTGGCGTTGCCTTCCTTTTGTCGCAAAGGCTACTGGAGCCAGACGGGCCCTCGGGGTCGGCGCCGGGTGCAAATTTGCACTTTCCCGACTTGGACTCTAGGTCTCCCCCGCGAGCATCCGCCATATGGCCGTAGGAATCAGCGCGAGCTTGTTGTTCCAGGGCCTTGCTTACGAAGTGTCTTGCGTTGGCCAGCTTTTCTTCCGCCGTGTAATTGTTGTCGTCTAGGGTATCTAGTGCGGCGGCCGCGGTAAGGACCGGGGTGCAGAAAACAACACCCCCCCTTCTGTCCACGCGCTGCGGTGCCGTGCGCCAGTCAAACCCTAGATCTTGAGCTGCTGTTGTTGCTTGCGCAGGCGGCTCTTTTCCACGGCGGTTTTTTGATGACCTTTTCTCCTCGAAGAGTTGCCGGCTTGTTTTGGCCGACATCTTCTCCTGCTCTTTCTCGATCTTCTTCGCAAGGCTCTCAACGTGCTCCTCTCTTTTTCTCAGGAAGTCAGAGTGCTTAAGCATGTTAAGCCTAAGCTCTTCCACTGCGTCGAGTGGGGTATCTTTGTTCACCGGAGTGTTCATGATCTCGTCTACTTTTTTGATGACGGAGAGCAAATCCGTGGGTTTGCTGCTGCCGCCTTTCTCGAGGCCAGCTTTCTTCTTCGCGCGCACCTTGTCGAAACCTTCAATGAGTTGGCCGGCAGTGGTGTCGCCGGCTTCTTCCGCCGGCTTGTTTTGCGCCTCCGAAGTAACTGGGGTTGTTTCGTGACCGACAACAACCATCATAGCCAGCTTGTCAGGCATGTCTGTATCCGCTGTGCCCTCTGAGGGAGCCGGATTACCACTGGAAAAGCGGGTTTTGATCTTCTCTTCGAAGAGACTAGCATCATCATCGGAGTCAGAATCTACGTTGACTTGAATGGTAGATCTGGATCCGGCATCTGACATCGTATCCTCCTGTAGAGCAGGAAGGATTGATTCAGGATCGTTGTTTTCCGGCTGGGAGTCGGATCCCAGTCCGACAACTCCGACGAAGTGGAAATCAGATTCCGCCGACTCCTGGGAGTAGGCGGATTCAGATCCATCTTGCCGGTCGACTGCTTGGTCGAAGGGTTGGTGGGTGGGGTTGTAGAAACGCGGTAGGCCGTACGCCTCTGGCGTGTACCCGATGAAGACGTCGATCCCTCCGATTGGCATGATTTCGCATCCGATAAGGTAGTCGTCCGCCGGGAGCCAGGACTTATCTGAGTTGACGTAGCTATGGCCGCCATACCTTGTGACGCGACCGACGGCGATCTGCTTGCCCACGCCGCCAAGTGTTCCCGCCTGGAACGTGACGCCAGGAACCTTATGCCCCACGGTGGGCGCCAACTGTCGTGGTATCGGCATAATTGACAGGAGACGGGGTTCCTCTAGCCTACGTATGGATTGTGGGGAAGAAGGTTGGTGTCGTCGAGGTCGGGATTGAACACGGCGAGTTTACCCAGCTTCGGATCCCACAGCGGTGGCGGGATCCTACGTGCTGCTATAATTCACTATGAGGCAAATAGCCGTGAACAGGTTACAATGGGTATGATGCCTATGAGATTGTCTCTGCCCTAAAGGCTCCCCGGTGGCCGGCTTATATAGGCGGCCGGACCCCAGGGTACAAGGTAAGTACTTGTCCGGCAAGTAAACAGAGTCCTAGATCTAGCCGGCTTAGTTGCCGCCTTCCATCTTGGGCTCGGTGGCTTGATGGGCTTAGGCCTTCCGCCTTCCTTGGACCGTCCGCCTACTTCCTTGCACGTCAGCTTATCTGGGCCGCCCGGCAGGCCTTGGCCTTACCACCCTTGGGCCACCCTCGACTAGCCGGATTGATCCATGTTGGTTATACCCCTAGTTGATATATCCCCAACAAAGGGAGGGGGGGTTCGGCCCCCACATGGGCTGGCCGAACCAGCCAATGGGGCCCACCCCCTTTGGTGGTGCGGCTCCCCCTCTTGGGCCCTCTTAGGGCCCATGTAGGTGGGAGCCCCCTTTTTCCTTTATTTAATTAATATTAAATTAACATAAAAATCCCATTAATTCATAATTAATATATTTATATATAATTCAATATCCTGTGACTCCGAAAACTCTTTCGGACCACCCGAACAACTTTCGGACATTCCTGGAACCATTCCAGACCTCTCCGGAACTCCTTCCGGACCACCGGAACTCTTTCCGGATCATTTCTCTCTCTCCAACAAGAATGAACAAATCCCGCTCTTGATCCTTACGTCTTGATGCTCTTTCGGAATACCCAAGATGGACACCGTTATAGTCATGCTATATAAGACACAACGTTTGATGCTCTCAAAGCACCCCTACGAAGCATTAATAAGTACGGTCTCACGGTCTAAGGAATAAGCTATCATATTCTTATATATTGCAAATGAAAAACATCGTAATACGATCTTATTGCAATACTTTCTGTATGTCCATCACCTTATTTAACTAACAAGATGACCCCATTGTCAACCGACGTCATTGTCCTTGATCGGGAATCTCGATCAACTGTTGTCCAATGGACTAGCTCATATAGAGGCTTGCTAGGGACCTGGTTGTCTATGTATCACACGTGTATTAATAATTCCGATTAATACAGTTATAGAATAATACACAAACCTATTATAAACTTATGAGATAATGCAATAAATACTACTTATTTATTTGCCTCTGGTGCTCAGTTTTTGACGAAATTGGACCCGAACAGAGACAGAGCTCGCCGGAGATGAAACTCGCCGGCGACAGCCATTCGTGGGGGGCTTCGGACGGGCGTGTGCGTGCGGGGGTGCAGTTTTGGGTGGTGAAACCATTCCCACCCTCAGATGAACGGAAGACGAGCCGGAGGCTCGGTGCGACGCGCGTGGTCATGCGGGAAAACGCGGCCATGCGCGAGCTCACTCCGGCGCCGGCGAAAAGTGGCGAACGGAGCGGGAAAAAGGAGGGGGGAGGCGGCGGAGAAGAAGAGGCTCACCTCAGGGGAGTCGATGGCGCAGCGAGGAGGCTCGGGGGCGACGGAGACCACCGAACGGTCTCGGGGAAGAAGAAGGTGACCGACGGCCGCGCCGGGGAGTCGCGCTCGTTCCGGTCGCGTTGAAGGAGCCCTGTGCTTGTGAGGCGTTGAGGGGGTAGAGGAAGGAGAGGGGCATCTCGTGGCGCAAGGAGGTCGGAGGAGATGGCCGGAATCACACCGGAGACGACCTCGTGCCTTCGGTTTCATGGCGACGACGTGCACAGGGAGAAGAGCGAGTGGCGGCGGGAAAGAGGGAAACAATTAGGGTTAGGGTTTGGGACGGCTGCGGCTCGATTAAAAAGGAGAGGGGAAGAAGCAGTGGGGGTAGTGGGGGCGCAGGGCATTGACCATGGCCGGCGTCTCTACCTCGGTGTAAAGTTGTACGGGGAAGACGACAGGGATTAGGTGGGTTGGGCTAGGAAGGGAGAGGAGAGATGGGCAGGGTCTTGGGCTTTGGCAGAAAAAGGTGGGCCAGAGTGGGGATTTCGGCCCAGGTGGGTTTTTCTCTGGATTTTTATTTCTTTTATTTATTCTTTTCTGTTTTTGTATTTTAAAACAAAATAGAAAAAGAATTTTAATAAATAATCTTTACAAAATAGTTTTAATTTTAAATAGGCAATTTAATAAACTAGTTTTTATAATATTTGCAGAATATTTGAATTACCCATCTATCTATACTTCTAATAAAGCAAAACCCCACTAACTTATAATAAATGATTCTATCTCAACATGCAAGCCATCCACATCACTTCTTCTTTTAGCCAACCAATTATCCACATCATCTCACAAAAACTAATTACTTATTGTCCATCTCTACATGGAAGTATCCACATCATTTTTTTCTTTAGCCATTAAATGAGCCACATCATCTTTTTATTTTGTGGTTCAATGATAAGACCACACAATTCCTCAATGTAATTACTAAATTAAATCACGTGTTATTCATGCATGCATATTTCTATAGTTTGCTTCAGAGTTTATGCGTTTATTTTGTTCTTAGTGATACCCGCTGCAACGCGCGGGGTATCCATCTAGTTTTAATTAATTTGAAAAGCATTTGAAAATTAATTGTGGGAAAAAGAATTTAAATGGAGTTGAATTTAAATGCAACAAATTGACAATTACAAATGATGCATGATGATGTTATGTTGATGCAAAAAGAAAAACAAACAATTTTCTTATTGGGGAAAAAATATCGGGGCGTTACAATCGACACCACTAACAAGGGATCGCGTCCCACGATCCACGCCGAGACCACAAGAAGAGAGGGGTAACTACCGAGTCTTCCGGCTCCGTGAAGAACTTCTCGACACCACTAACAAGGGATTGTTGCTCCACCTCGAAAATCTCGACACCACTAACAAGGGATTGTTGCTCACGACGAAGATGACTCCGAAGGATCGAACCTAACAGGATAAAAGGCAAGAAATCATCCACCCACACGTAGGATCCTTAAACTTTGAAAGTTTGGATAAGAGAAGAGACTCCAAAACAAGTAAGATAAGAGGAGAATTAGAATTGAGGTAAGGAATAAATAGAAACCTATTGAGACCATTTCAAAAATAATTTTAGTCAAATAGTTTTCGACACTCTAAAAACAACGACCGTTAGCGAGGTTATCCTACAGGCTTTTGCGGACCCGCTGCTCCGATAACCGTTCGTATCGAAACAACAAGGAGATCGAAACCAAGGCTCTGATACCACTTTGTGACGCCCGAAAATCGATACTATGTAGATTTAAGCGCTCCCGCCGAAAGCCGCATAATATCGATTTTAGGTCGCCCACCAGACATAATGTGCACGCCGAAACATGCGCATTATGTGGGTGGAATTGTGATGTCATTACAACAGTTCCGATACATCCACAAATACAACAGTAGATATAAATACAACAACGACTCGAACGAGTGAAAAAAATACAGATGTTACAATACAAAGATACAAATGACAGCGGAAGCAAAAATAGTATCCGACTACGGTTAAGAAGCAAATTGGACTAAGAGTCCTGAAGATAAGCGATGGCGCCATATCCCTGCCCAGCCAAGCCGGAGGGATTCCCAAGCTAACGTCGTCAGACTTCAAACCTGATAACTGCACATAAAGCACAACCCAAAAGAGGGTCAGGTCACTCCCTGGCAAGCAAAACCGACTTGCCTACTTTCTACACCATCTCCCAAAATATAGGGGAGGTGGACTTAGCGACAGCAGCACTAGCAACCTAAAGAGACACGCTACAACTTCCGTCTAATTAGAGAGGGATAAGAGAGCGCATAAGTAAACAGCTACTACTAACACCAAGCATAACCCATTCTCGGATTAACCCCCTCAACCAAATATGAGGAAGCAATTCGGGAAACTCACACATTGAACAATTTTAGTTACCATTCATTCTGAAAGTAATTCTATATTACTAGTCAAATTAATTAACATTATTTAGGTGTAAGTTGTCTAGATCTCATTAGTCGGCAACGCACCAAGTTGTCCATAACCGCGGACGCGGCTCATCGATAAGATTATACCCAGCAGGGGTGCACTACTGGACCCAAACTCGCATGATCAACTTAGTCAAAAACATTAGGGCCTTTCAACCCAACTCTTTTCCTTCACCGCAACAAGTCCAGGAGCCACGGGAGCTATGCTGGTCCCGGCCAAAATGGTGCGGACTCCCGCAGGACACACCCCTCCGCACCAACAGGCCGTGCCCTATATGCATGTAACAAGGCACACCGCCAAAGTAAAATACTACACTAGTATCATCAATGCATATGAGACAAATGGAAAACCAGAACTAGGTGTGGCTCCCGGACAAGTTGAAGTTCCAGTCAAAGCCGAGGGGGGCTCCATAGGGCCTCCCACAAGTGGTTAGTGCGCTCAGTCTTGGATTAGGGGAGCAAGATCTCAGTTCCTAGGTCGACACTTAGCAGAACAAAGCACCTCGCAAGGCCTTCCGCCGGTGCCTTATCTTTTAATTATATTACCCCAATATAATATAACATTTTATTAAGGTAGAATAATCTATCAAGCTAAGCATATGAAATAAACGACCAACAGAGGAATCGCACAACCAACTCTAAGCATGCGCTATGACTCGCAAGGCTAACAGATAAACATTCAACAGGTGATGGGATGTGGGGATAAAGCTGTATAGGCTGCAGGATAAACATGTGATGGGATCGCAATGAAGAATCGAATACTAGGGTAGCAGAGATCAACGGCAGGAATGAAAGACAATGTATAGGTAAACAAGCAAACTTTGCTTGCCTGGAATCCCGCATGGAAGCAGATCTTGTCGTTGCTCACACATCTCAACGTCGTATCCGCGAAGAAGCAACAACACTGGAAAGTGTAAAAGATGCATCTTATAACTACGACAAAAGATCCAGCATGATCAGGATATGATGCATGCATGGCAATATGCAAAACAAGATGCAATTAATCCAAATTAAGCGGGAGAGCAATCCAGACAATTAATATTTAGGTGCAATTTATTTATTTACTCAGCAATATTAAATGTTGGTTAACATGGTAACACATGGCATGGGTGATCTAATTGAATTAAATGGAATAGGGCAATAATTAAATAAATTCCCAACACATTCCATATTTATTATTTAGATGCAACAATTTGAAGGGGTTACGGTGCAGAAAACAATATTTTTTCTAGCGTACGAAACCCTAACTAGTCAGGATCTATCTATCTAGTACATGCGATAACGGTGGCGGAATGGGTTACATTACCTCCATGTAGACCGATAGCGGGGATTACGCTCCCGCACAAGCGTTGACGATGAATTCGTACGTAGCCGACCTCGAGGTCGCGGAGAACTTGCCGCGATGACGAAGACGATGACGCTGGGGTGTCGACGATGATCTGCGTCGACGGGCGTCGGGCGGAAGAAGCCAGAGCGCCAGCACCAGAGGTGGTGCGCCGGCGGCAGAGGGGAGGGAGGCGCGGCGGCTGCAGGGGCGAGACGACGTCGCCCAGGCTACTCAAAAGGAGTTACCTCCGAGCACTCACAAAT
The DNA here is from genome assembly GCA_026929855.1 of Poa annua. Lineage (NCBI taxonomy): Eukaryota > Viridiplantae > Streptophyta > Magnoliopsida > Poales > Poaceae > Poa > Poa annua. Next base: position 18,594,254 of record CM049427.1, read on the forward strand.
ATACGGAGCTTAGCGACAACCCCCAGTCATTCAGATCCAGCTGAAATCGCAGGGTTAGATCTTATCTGGAATCCCGCAGAGCAACGGCGCTCTGCGGTATAGCTTGGGTGTAGAGAGATTCCCCCTTCCTCAGCTCGGCGCGGCTCCAACTTGGGAACCACGAGATCGAGAGAGAAATCGGGTGATCTAATTGAATTAAATGGAATAGGGCAATAATTAAATAAATTCCCAACACATTCCATATTTATTATTTAGATGCAACAATTAAATTTCACTAAGCAATTAAAATAAAAGATGCAAAATGGCATATTAATATTCATTGCATTTTTCTGATAAATAAACATATAAAGATTATTAAATTTGGAGTTATAGAATTAAAGTTATTAGCAAAACAAGTTTTAGGGGTGTTTCTGCAGTTTATAGGGACCTATCCGTGATGGAAAAATTACTGGGGAGGACTCTGTGCAGAAAATAGAGACTGCAGGGGGTTGGGCGCAAAGATCCAGATCAGATCTGGATCTGAACTTTTTGTCACCGAGGCAAAGCTACCCAGGGACAATGACTTGCGGGCCCGGTGCCACGCTGGTGCGCGCGTGTGTGTTGTGCATGGTGTTCTGTCGCTGACCGGTGGGCCGCTTCTATCAGTGAGGCGAAAAAGAAAAGAAGTGGCCTTTTATTTCGGTCAACGCGGCCAGGGGATTCGACCCCGCGAGCTCGAGCACAGATTGATTCGGTGGGGCTAACCACGGGGACTGCGAAGTGTTGGTGATGTGTTAAGGGCGCGTTTAGTTATAAACTGTCTCTGGTGCTCAGTTTCTGACGAAATTGGATCCGAACAGAGACAGAGCTCGCCGGAGATGAAACTCGCCGGCGACAGCCATTCGTGGGGGGCTTCGGACGGGCCTGTGCGTGCGGGGGTGCAGTTTCGGGTGGTGAAACCATTCGCACCCTCAGATGAACGGAAGACGAGCCGGAGGCTCGGTGCGACGCGCGTGCTCGTGCGGGAAAACGCGGCCATGCGCGAGCTCACTCCGGCGCCGGCGAAAAGTGGCGAACGGAGCGGGAAAAAGGAGGGGGGAGGCGGAGAAGAAGAGGCTCACCTCGGGGGAGTCGATGGCGCAACGAGGAGGCTCGGGGGGCGACGGAGACCACCAAACGGTCTCGGGGAAGAAGAAGGTGACCGACGGCCGCGCCGGGGAGTCGCGCTCGTTCCGGTCGCGTTGGAGGAGCCACCATGCTTGTGAGGCGTTGAGGGGGTAGAGGAAGGAGAGGGGCATCTCGTGGCGCAAGGAGGTCGGAGGAGATGGCCGGAATCACACCGGAGACGACCTCGTGCCTTCGGTTTCATGGCGACGACGTGCACGGGGAGAAGAGCGAGTGGCGGCGGGAAAGAGGGAAACAATTAGGGTTAGGGTTTGGGACGGCTGCGGCTCGATTAAAAAGGAGAGGGGAAGAAGCAGTGGGGGCAGTGGGGGCGCGGGGCAGTGACCATGGCCGGCGTCTCTGCCTCGGTGTAAAGTTGTACGGGGAAGACGACAGGGATTAGGTGGGTTGGGCTAGGAAGGGAGAGGAGAGATGGGCTGGATTTTGGGCTTCGGCAGAAAAAGGTGGGCCAGAGTGGGGATTTCGGCCCAGGAGGGTTTTTCTCTGGATTTTTATTTCTTTTATTTATTCTTTTCTGTTTTTGTATTTTAAAACAAAATAGAAAAAGAATTTTAATAAATAATCTTTACAAAATAGTTTTAATTTTAGATAGGCAATTTAATAAACTAGTTTTTATAATATTTGCAGAATATTTGAATTACCCATTTTAATTAATTTGAAAAGCATTTGAAAATTAATTGTGGGAAAAAGAATTTAAATGGAGTTGAATTTAAATGCAACAAATTGACAATTACAAATGATGCATGATGATGTCATGTTGATGCAAAAAGAAAAACAAACAATTTTATAATTGGGAAAAAAATGTCGGGGCGTTACAAAAGGTATCAAATTTATGGAATTGATACGAGAAAGGGTGGTTAAGCTCGAAAATTAGCGACTTTATGGCTTCTTTGGATTGTCAGATTTCCGTAGGAATTATGGAGGGTTTGAATCCAATGGAAATGCTTTGGGTTATAGGATTGGGGATATTGAATACCCTAGTTCTATAAAATTTTCAACATGAGGTCAAACCTCATTTTAAATTTCCTACGGAAAATCATATGCATTTCCACTCTACCCCTTTCCACCGTCTCTTATCAATCCTTCAAAATTCCTGTGTTCATGGCACTTACTGAAAAATTCTCGCTTTTCAGTACCATGTGGTCATCTACTTTACATGACATCTCAATCCTGCATTTTCATTCCTAGTTTTATAAAAGTCTCCAATCCAAAGAAGTCCTAATTGGATGTGTCTAATTCAACTTGTAAAAGTATTCAATGGCTTTGAAGCGTACTTCTGCCGGAACGACGCACAACGGAAGGTGGGACGGCATGGCGTGGCTGCAAGCGCCGACACCGGAGATATGGTATGTTGGAGCTTCTCGCTATGATTGCTCTATCGACTTCCTCCACGACAACGAGCGGTGAGCCTAGGCCTATGTTGGACGGTTGTCTGGGTAAGCATCAATAGAGAAATCACTCCTATATGCAAGATTTATGTAATAAATCTGATTTATGACATGCACCAACTGCGTTTCTCCATTCCTACCGCCGCTATATGTAACCATAGAACTTCTCATCATCACTTCATATGTCATTTTCCAAGGTTAAAACTAGTTGCTTGAGTTACCTAGCTCTATATATGGTTCTACCGCATGCTATTCTTTAGGAATAGATTACCATACCATGCTCCATCATAAAATATACACATCACTGTTGTTCTGACCAACCCATATACAGGGAAGATTAGTATCTTAACATGAATTGCAATATGTATGTTGCAACGTACACGGCTTGGAATGAGTGGCACCGGGAAAACTTATATTTCGTAACATGAATTTGTGATTAGAGGTATGTCGAGATCCGGTGCCTTGCTAGAGGCATGACACGCAGCGCCTTGAAACCCAAGATCCACCGTTCCTTCACAGCCAGCGGACAAAAACATTCAACGCCCAAATGACTTGGTCGTCTTTCGTCATACGCGCAAGGAAACAGAACACAAAAGGGAACTCTCCAGGGCGACCCCGGCAGATCTCTGCCACAGTTCGAAAGAGAGCCGTGTGAGCTTAGTCCGAAGCTACTAGATAAAACTTTAGTTGTTCTATCTCCATTGAATTCAAGTATTGCAAAGTGTCTAGTTGAGGAAATTAATGTATTCAGTAATGTATTGCGAGCCCACTATTCTGAATCCATGTATTCAGTACTAGCACTTGTTGTCTAACCCGAGAAACTCGTTTGCATGTATTCAGAGTATGTGTCGTGTTCAATTGGTTTTTCTAGTAGTACTATTTTAATTAACTGAATCCATGTACTTACAATTCGGTTTTATTTAGTACACAATTTTGATGAACGAAATGTGATGTCGTTGAAGCTCAACGACAAGGCAGTTGGTAAATTACATGAAGAACGTCTGGAGGATCAGAGGCACTCTGGAATCCAGCCAACTGGCTGACAAACGCTTTATCCTCGACTTCTCGATCGAGGGCGACTTCGAGCATGTCACGAAGGCAGGCCCATGGAGATACCAGAAGGACGCAATCCTCATTCGCGAGCTCAAGGAAGGGGAGGACCCGAACACTGTCAGGTTTGAGCAAATGCCTATCTGGGCCCAATTCACCGGCATCCCCTTCTACCTCCTCTCCAAGCAACTTGCCAGGAACCTCGGAAAGAAGGTGGGCGAGTATGTCTCCATCGACAACAAGGCGCGAGGCGACATCGACAACAAAATCCTTCACGCTAGGATCCGGCTGCCTGTAGCCCGACCCCTACAACGTTGGGTTACCCTCAAGGACGAAATCTCCACCAACAAACAGGAAGTTGTGGTCGGCGTTCTCTACGAACGCCTACCGAAATACTGCCTGTTCTGCGGCATCATAGGACACAAAGAGAAAACCTGCCACCTGCCGGAGGAACTGAAGAGAGTCAGGTATACCTCCTCCCTTGGTGTCCCAGCTACCCACCCTGACGACCCGAGGAAGTGGTACCTGCCAGAGTCTGCCGCCGAGACCGGCCGCGCCCTCCGGATGGACCTGCCATGGCGGAACGTCGTGGCGCTCGGCCCCAGGTCTGCCGCCTCGCCCTCTGAACACCTCGCCATCATCGACCACGTCGCCGAGAAGGTGGAGTACCTCTCCGTGCGTGACGACCCGCTGCACCGAGCCGGCAACACCGACGACAACCTCGCCCTTGCGCCTTCGCTCGCCCCAGACGCCGGTGCAGGCTCGGCGGGGGGAAAACCGAGCGGCGCCACCATCATCAACAAAGGCGACCATCGCGACACCGACAACACCACCCAAGAACGCCCAGAACAAATCTCGGCGCACGCGGGCTCTGGCTCGACCAAGGCCGACAAGGGGAGCAGCGACAACATCGACAACACCAGAACGCGCCCGACAAGCGACGACACGGTGGCCTCACCGGGAAAATCAGGGAAGTGGAAGAGGACGCAGAGGGAGAGGCAGCAGCACCAACAACCACCGTTGAGCAGCGAGAGTCCCCTAGTTGCAAGCACGAAGCCAAGCTAGACACAGAACAAAAAGAGAAGCAATGAAGCAAAAGAGGAGGAGAAGACCAGGGCTGACATAACCAACAAGAAACTGAAGGAACAGGGCAAACATGAAGCCGAAGACCAGATAGGTGGAAGCACAGGGAGAGTGGAAGAAAAGGTAGCAACCAGCCCAGGGGCTGCTGGTACTCTGACAGGCGCGACAGACAGCGCCTGTCAGAAGCAATGAGGATTATAAGCTGGAACTGCTGGGGCCTGGGGCTGCCCCGGACAGTTCAGGAACTTGTGCGGCTCGTTCGCACTCTCAAGCCCAAGATTTTGTTCATCAGCGAAACTAGACAACGCGAAGGAAAATAAAAGAACTTAGATGGAGGCTAGGCCTAAAAAACTGCATCACGCAGGATGGTGTTGGCAAGGGTGCCGGGATCGCTTTGTTTTGGGATGAACATGTTAAGATTTATGTCTTGTCTGAAGGCCCGAGATACTTTGATGTCATTATCACGGAGGACACCATTGGCCACCCATGGCGGTGTACCTTTGTGTATGGGGAACCAAAAGCTTCGGAGAGGCATCATATGTGGACTACTATCCGAAGAATCAAACTGGCTGCATCTGAACCATGGCTCATGATAGGGGACTTCAACGAAACAATGTGGCAACATGAACACTTCTCTCACACGAGAAGATCTGAGAGACGCATGACTGACTTTAGAAATGTCCTCTCCTTCTGCAACCTGCGTGATATTGGATTCAGCGGTACTCCTTGGACATTCGACAACAGGCAAAAGAATAACAAGAACGTCAGAGCCAGGCTGGACAAGGGAGTCGCCTCGGATGATTGGATCACCCTCTTCGCGGATGCGAAACTGAGTCATGTCTGTTCCACAAGATCGGATCACCTCCCTCTCTTGCTGGAGCTAGACAAAGAAGAAACCAACAACACAACCAAAGAAATCCCCAGGTACGAGTACATGTGGGAAAGAGATCCGAACCTTGCTTCTGTGATAGAGGAGGCCTGGACTAGCTCCTCTGCATGCACATCTCTTAGCGACCTGAGCAAGAAGCTGAGCAATACGAGAGACCACATGCACTCCTGGAGCAAAGACAATTTTGGCAATGTCACTAAAGAAATCAAGAAGAAGAAGAACAGGATAAATACCCTCTGGAAGAAACCCCGCTCAGTTGCTCGTGATGAAGAAGTGCACAAAATCAGCGCCGAGATCGACGAGCTCCTCCATAGGGAAGAAATGATGTGGAGACAACGCTCGCGAGTCAATTGGCTGCTGGAAGGCGACATAAATACGAAGTACTTCCACAGGAAGGCGACTTGGAGACGCTCAAAAAACAGAATAAATAGGATCAAAGGTACAAATGGCAATTGGACCGATGACCCTAAAGAGATTGAGAACAGGGCCACTGATTTCTTCAGGAACCTGTACACCAGAGACCCCAACACCTGCCCGGAGGACCTCATGAACCTGCTGCCCAGATCCATTTCCGATGAGACGAACTCCAACCTCTGCAAAGAGCTCACTGATGATGAAATCGGTGATGCACTATTCCAAATTGGCCCAATAAAAGCGCCTGGGCCCGACGGCTTGCCCGCCCGCTTTTTCCAAAGAAACTGGGCCTTGATGAAAGAAGAGGTTAGTGCTGCTGTCAGGAAGTTCTTCTCTGATGGCATCATGCCTGAAGGAACTAACGATACAGTCACCGTGCTGATTCCCAAAGGAGACAAGCCTGAACACCTTACGGATTTCAGACCGATCAGCCTCTGTAATGTGATCTACAAGGTCATCTCCAAATGCTTGGTCAACCGCCTCCGCCCTCTGCTCGACAACATTATCTCAGAATCCCAGAGTGCCTTTATCCCTGGCCGGCTGATCACGGACAACGCCATGATTGCCTTCGAGAGCTTCCACAAAATCCAGAAAAGCAAAAACCCAAAAGATACTCACTGCGCCTTCAAACTTGATCTCTCCAAAGCCTACGACCGGGTTGACTAGGACTGCCTCGAGAAGATCTTGAGAAAATCTGGCTTTTGCGATGACGAGGTGTTAACTCGACAAGTCCCGGGGTTGTGCACCCCGGGTTGATTGATGGGGAGAGAGATGAGTGCAGGTGGTCACGACGGCTGACAAGCAAGGATTTACCCAGGTTCAGGCTCCCGGAGGATAACACCCTACTCCTGCTTGTCTGGTTATTGATGCGAGTTGCGGTTTACAATGGCGAGATTGCGATCTCGCTAGGGTTTGTGCCGTAGCTATGAGCGTGTCCTCTGGGACGAGCAACCCTCCTGGCTTTATAGGCAGCCAGGTCTCGGGTGGTTGGTGCCGATGGCAACTACAGATATGGCAGGTTATGCTTCCTAACCGACTTGGACTAGGTTACATGGTACCCCGCGTGGGCCTTCCTGTCCTTGGCGCGGCCCAGGTAGCCTTATCGTGGGCTACCCGAAAGGCAGCCCCACGTCAGTAGCCCCCGAGTGCTTGGTCGAAGCGTAGAGTCGAGCAAAGGACTCCTTCCTCCTGGACGCGCCATTGGATTGCTTGATCTTGAGCTTGAACTCGATTTCTTCAGTCGAACCGGCCACTCCCGATGGGAGTAACCTTTGTAGTCGAATTACTTTGTCATGTTCTTCATGTGAAGCTTGCTTCTATTCGGCCTGTTGGCTTACTTGTAGATCTGATTCGGCTGCGGGAGCTTACTCGACTTTCTTCGTCACCCGAATAGACGTTTCGGGTTCTCAGATTGGCACTATGTCTTGTTCCTGAAAATGATAGTTAAAGAAATTCGACTCCGGCCGTTGAGGGCTTACAGAGGATGCTTTAGTCGTTAATGCTTCGACTGAGTCTATTGGGAGCGCGAACAGTGCTCCCGATGGGAGTAGCCCCCGAGATTAAGCTGAATTGCTTGTAATTGAGGTTTATCTAAAAAACTTCTCAGTCGAAAAGAGATCTCTGACACCCTCCCGATGGGATTGAAGTTTTAGGAACTCGCTGATGGAACCACAGTCCTTTTTTATTTGAGTGCTCATTCAGCCCGACGACCTACTTGGTGGATTCGACAAACATATCGAGTATTTGCTCAGCCAAACGGCCTACTGCATTGTTGGACCTGTATGGCGCAGCCCCCGAGTGTTCGAGTGCGGCCTAGGTTTTCTTGTTGGACCTGTATGGCGCAGCCCCCGAGTGTTCGAGTGACGGCCTAGGTTTGACTTAGACCTGTGCGGCGCAGCCCCCGAGTGCTTCGGGTGGCGGCCAAGGATTTTTCGAGTTATACCTGTATGGCGCAGCCCTCGAGTGCGTCGGGTGACGGCCTAGGTTTGACTTAGACCTGTGCGGCGCAGCCTCCGAGTGCTTCGGGTGGCGGCCAAGGCGAATTTGTTTGTGACCTGTGCGGCGCAACACCCGGGAGAGCATCAGGTGTGGCCGAGGCGAATTTGTTTGTGCGCGGCGGACTGGAGTCGACGCGGCGGAGTGGTGCCGTAGAGGCAGTCGACGCGGCGGACCGGAGTCGACGCGGCGAAGTGGTGCCGTAGAGGCAGTCGACGCGGCGGACCGGAGTCGACGCGGCGAAGTGGTGCCGTAGAGGCAGTCGACGCGGCGGACCGGAGTCGACGCAGCGGAGTGGTGCCGTAGAGGCAGTCGACGCGGCGGACCGTAGTCGACGCGGCGGAGTGGTGCCGTAGAGGCAGTCGACGCGGCGGACCGGAGTCGACGCAGCGGAGTGGTGCCGTAGAGGCAGTCGACGCGGCGGACCGGAGTCGACGCAGCGGAGTGGTGCCGTAGAGGCAGTCGACGCGGCGGACCGGAGTCGACGCAGCGGAGTGGTGCCGTAGAGGCAGTCGACGCGGCGGACCGGAGTCGACGCAGCGGAGTGGTGCCATAGAGGCAGTCGACGCGGCGGACCGGAGTCGACGCGGCGAAGTGGTGCCGTAGAGGCAGTCGACGCGGTGAAGTGGTGGCGCAGAGGCAGTCGACGCGGCGGACCGGAGTCGACGCGGCGAAGTGGTGCCGTAGAGGTAGTCGACGCGGCGGATCGGAGTCGACGCGGCGAAGTGGTGTCGTAGAGGCAGTCGACGCGGCGGACCGGAGTCGACGCGGCGAAAGTAGTTGACGCGGCGGAGTACGTCGAGGTTGACCCGTAAAAGTTGTGGAGGTCGATCTTGGCGAGTTGTTGATGTCATAGTTAGTGGAATCGACGCCGTGAAGTGCGACGGAGGGAGTCGAAGCGGCGAGCCGGAGTCGACGAGGCGGAAGTAGTTGAGGTAGATCTTGATTTGACCGACCGTGCGATCGAGATTGGTGTAGTAGACCCGATCCGCGTGGCCGTTGCTGAGGTTGTCGATGCAGTCGACGCGGATGCAATCTTCCCGAGCGCGACAAGAGCGATCTTTGCGGGTGCGACGGATGCGATCTTCGCGGGCGCGGTAGAAGGCGGCGGTAGATCCGCCGATGCGGGTGCTGCCGCGCGTGGCGCGGTTGCCGCGGACCTGAGTATTCCGCGACTATCGGCGAAGCAGCATACAGAGCCGAAGGTGATGTGTATACCTTTGTCCAGATCGGCGTACACCGAGCGGTGGGCCGACGGGTGGAGGACGTACTCGAAGGAGCCGAAGCGGATCGACTCCCTGGCGGCGCAGACGCCGATCTTCATTGCGGATGGAGCCGGAGCGACCATGATTCCAACACTTTTTTGCTTTTCCCACAGACGGCGCCAATTGACGAGGTGTTAACTCGATAAGTCCCAGGGTTGTGCACCCCGGGTTGATTGATGGGGAGAGAGATGAGTGCAGGTGGTCACGACGGCTGACAAGCAAGGATTTACCCAGGTTCAGGCTCCCGGAGGATAACACCCTACTGCTGCTTGTCTGGTTATTGATGCGAGTTGCGGTTTACAATGGCGAGATTGCGATCTCGCTAGGGTTTGTGCCGTAGCTATGAGCGTGTCCTCTGGGACGAGCAACCCTCCTGGCTTTATAGGCAGCCAGGTCTCGGGTGGTTGGTGCCGATGGCAACTACAGATATGGCAGGTTATGCTTCCTAACCGACTTGGACTAGGTTACATGGTACCCCGCGTGGGCCTTCCTGTCCTTGGCGCGGCCCAGGTAGCCTTATCGTGGGCTACCCGAAAGGCAGCCCCACGTCATGCGACACTTGGATTAAATGGGTCATGTGAAGGGGATCGTGTACAGAAAACAAAAAATTTCCTAGCAACGATATCCTTAAACTAGCCAAGATCTACACTATGCAGATATAGAAGTACAGCGGAGATCGGAATACATACCCTCGTAGACCGAATAGCGGGGATTTCGCTCCCGCACAAGCGTTGACGACGAAGACGACGTAGCCGACCTCTAGGTCGCAGAGAACTCGACGCGACGAAGACGACGAAGATGACCCCGAGGTCGGGTGGAGGAAGTAGGCCTCCGAGTACCGCTAGCGCAGCACCTCGCAGGGAGTCACACACATACGGTGGAGACGACGGCCTCCGAAGCTCCAGTCCAGGACGAGCAGCGGAAGACTTGGACCGGAACACCAGCAGCGCGGCAGCGGGCTATGGTGGAAGAGATCCCCCTCCTCTACTCGGCGCGGCTCCGACAAGGGAACCACGAGATCGAGAGAGAAATTGGGAATTAATTGGTGAATTAAAAGGCCAGTGGTGCCCCTTCTTATATAGGCTCCCAGGGGGAGCCAACCTTGCCAGCCAGGCAATGTGGGACTATCCCCACATGCCTGGTGCGGCTAGGATAGGTGCGCCGGCCCTAGGTGGGCCCCATTTGGCCCACCTAGGCCGGCCAAGCCTCCCCCACAAAATTCCCTTGAGGGTTTTCCCCCCCATGGGCCTTCTTTCGACCAGAAGGCCCATTTAGGGAAATCAGCCTAAATAAATTCGAAAATAAATATATAAATCATATTTGCATATTAATTACACTAATTAATATCAAACATAATATATATAATTTTTCCTATCTCCGAAATCTCTTTCGGCGCTGCCCGATCTCCATCGGACCCCTCCCGGGACGCTCCCGGTGATCTCTTTCCTTTTCGGTTGTCTTGTCGAAACCCCTTAAGTGTGTTACCCTAGCGGTTCGATATAATAACAGGTATGACCAAGACTCCTCTATGATCAACGACTAACTCGTAGGCCTGGACCCCATGAATTAATCCCTGTGATATAACGAATGACTTTCATCTATCAAACCTGGACGTGTAGTCTTAAACCCTTTGTCATGACGATACTTAGCGTGTCCGAGCATCATTCTCAGATATCTCCATACCTAGCATGATCTCGTTACCGACATCGCTATCTTCTACTCGTCTATGATATTATTTCAGCTGGTGACCTATTCACATGTTTGCAAACTCATTTGACATAATCTCACCGAGTGGGCCCTAGAGTATCTATCCGGCTATGCGGACTGACAAATCCCGCTGTTGACCCCTCGTCTCAACTACCCCCTTCCGATACCCAAAAGTATCACCGTTATTGTCATACTATATAAGATACGACGTTTGGTGCGATCAAAGTATCTTCCAGGGATAACAATAAGAGTTGATCTCACGGTCTTAAGACGTAATGACTATGTCCTATAAATACTGGGTATGTCCATCACATCGTTACACCTAACGATATGACTTCCATTGCCGACCGACGCCATGCCCTATGATCGGAAAACCTCGATCATCAATCGCGCAATGAAACTAGTCTTAGTAGAGGCTTATAGGGACCTGGTTGCTTTATCTACCACACATGTGTTAATGTTTTCGCTTAATACAGTTATAGCATGGTATAAAACATACAATGAACGATTGGGATATTGCCAATAAACTATGTTTATTAAGTGCCTCTAGGGCATATTCCCTTCAGTCTCCCACTTGCACTAGAGTAACAATTAATCTAGTTTACAACCTCGTAAAAGCTCAACACCCATAGCATCTTGGTGCCTGCTCGTCTTGTGGAAGAGGAATACAGTCAATAGAACTCACACATTGAGATCTATATGTGCTTTGCAACACTTCTATGTCACCTAGTTTGACATCAACCCGTATCTTACGATGACGGTGAAATATATCCCAGTGGATGGAGTGAGACTCGAGCATTCGCGTAGCATGCGACTTAAAAGTCTAAGAGATCTATTAAGGGGACCACCTACCCTCGGAAAACTGCTAAGTCCAATCACACTAGCTACTTCTGAAGTCGCGATATATTTCTATACCTATGTAGATTATGCGACATTGCATTCATATGTGACTTCGCGAGCTAACCATGTCTATCTTCAAAATAAAGGACATCTCCTATATGAGATTTCTAGTCGTATGGGTCAGTGTAATAACTTGCATCATCGTAACCGCTTTACGGCAAGTTGCCATTCCACTCTTACCCGTTACTAGAAACCCTATCTTCAGTTCTCATAGACATTGAAGAATAAACTTAACGTTTGTTCATTGATCCACACAAGGATCACTCTAGAACCTGTTCTTTAACCAAGAACTCGGGTCACACTAAGTCGAGCTTTCAGTCTGACAGCATCTATGACTGATACATAGATAATGTCGAACATCATTTGCTATAACTGAAAATGCCAAGATTAACTTAATCTTTTACCTAGTCATACAAGCAAGAACCTCTTTCTTCGCTTGTCCTTTTCTGAAACACTTCAGAATCCTGACTTAGGAAATACTCCGACTCAATGTTATTAAGCCCCCTCTGATCTATACAATTATAAATCGGATGCCTAATACTCCTAACTTCATTTCATAGAAAATTTAATCACTTAAATAATCCTTTACACTCTACTAGAGGATCTGTGTCATTCAATATGTTGTTACATACCAAATCACGAATGACACCTAGCTCCCACTCAAATATGCCTTCCGCATATAAGATCAAGGAAAAGCTACTTAGCTCCCACTCAAATATGCCTTCCGCATACAAGATCAAGGAAAGCTACTTTGCTCCCACTCACTTCTTTGCAAATGTAGGTTTCTTCAACTATTTTGGACAACTCCAAAATCCTTTGATCACATTATCAAAGTGAAGATTCCAGCTCCGATATGCTTACTTCTGCCCATGAATGGACAACCGAAGTTTGCATACATGTTTAGCATCCTCAGGATTACAAACCATTCTTAATTACACTATTAAGAACCATGGTTTTCTCATCCATCTATCAATTTCTCATTCGAAATTATAGTAATTGCTAAACGACCCAGAATAGATTTAGGCTTCGCCACTTGAGACAAACTCTCATGTGGTCTGTCGGAACTGTTTCACGACAAATCGAACCTGCTCAATGTCTACTCTCTCATAAAATTCCATATACTATTAACATCCTAGATGCCATCAAGAAGATCTCCCAAGTCAATACCTGGTAATCGTATATGGATTTTATTTCGGATCACAAATGACTCATAGCCATTTCTCGGACTTAGGTCCACCATCTCTTCTTCGTAGTTCGTAGGTCTATCATATTCCATTAATATGACCTCCATAACAAGATTGTCGTAACACACAGTGTGGAACACAACCTCGTATGCCTACGCTCTTAGTATGAGCTCAGAACATCATGATCTTGAATCATTAGCTTTTTCAAGCTGTGGGGCCTGACACTGAAAACACTTTCGATTGCGCCACTCTGATGTTTGGAGAAGAAGTTCACCAACTTCGTCTTGCTCTACTTTCTTTCTCACTTATACCCTCGGACAAGAAACTATTTCTTTCGGAAGGTATATCCCGGCAAAGATTTTGCCTATGTCGTGAGACATGTACCCAACTAACTCTTTAGGTAGGGTATACTACAAAGATTAATCCATTTTAGGTTCGATTACATCGAAACACTAAATTGCTGAAACGACAATCCAGGCTCAAAAGCCATGCCATCACTCGTATGGCATTGTCTCCATGGATTCAAATGGTTTCCCTATTTGCTAACGTGAGTGTTTACGTTTCTACCATATGACTCTAATGATTACAATAATTCGGTAAGAGATTCATTTACCACACACTATCCGATAGGGTGCGATTACGACGCCCTAACACACCATAACACTATGGTGTTCCATGCGACGTAATTTGTGGAACTCTTCTCACAAGTCTTCCAATGATGTGCCAACATTATAACTCAAATCTTCATTCCTCGATTTGCATCGCGGGAATTTGATTTTCTTGTTAAGTTTATTTCCTACTTCATTCTGAACTTCGTTTGATCGAATCAAAAATTCAGACTAACATTCCCCGGAGTGGATATCCATATATCTACTCGGAATATTCATGAAGTCTATGAAATAAAGACTTCCACTACACGTTAAAGTACTTCATTGATTCACATACACCCATATGCATGATTCTCAACAAGCTATACTCAAAACGTTCAGTGAAGTTCACGAAATAAAGGTCTCCACTACCCGTCAATTACTTCATTGAACCACATACATCTCCATGTATGACTATCAATAAGTTATATGCCCGTTTTCCAAAAACGGTGTCACAGTTATTTTGCAAGTGTCAAAAGATCAAATCTTAGGACTTGTAGGTCCATCCAGTGTGGAGCTAATGCATATAACATTGACATGACTAAACGGTAGTGCCACACATATGTGGTGTCTTTATTAAGTTTGTATCCTTTGGCATTAATATTATGAATGTGGGAGCTTCTACCATCTAAATTCAAACCGGCATATGATCATTACTTTATAAATATAGGACACCAATTTGTCACTATCATGTATGAACAAGTGTCTCGCTAGAGGAGACACACTCGTAACGATCATACCAACACCCCATCATAAAGAATTTATTCAAATGGTAGATCTAGAGGGAGAGTGTCTACGGCCATCACAACAACTTGATTGCCATTATCAACACGCAATGTCGCCTCATCCTTTCAAGCTACTCAAGCAGTAAACCTGGTTTTTCACAAAACATGACTAGTTCAAGACTTAGTCACTACTGCGAGTACTTGCTTAGCTAAAACATTCATAACATGTATATCCTATATACACCATCATCATTGATGACTTCCGGCGATCTGTTTCATTTTCTTGATACTTCCACCGTGATCAAGAACCATGAAGGTGAGTGATCCCCCTTGCATGACATAGTCTATGACAGAGGATTTGCACTTGGCAACGATGTCTGTCATCCAGTAATTGAGCTGAGCGAGGCGTCTCAATGTTTATTAGTCATGAACATACGTCATTAAGCATGACCGCCACGTGCTCCCTCAATGTGTGTATTCTCTTCCATCTTGGTTGAGAAGACAATCAGTCAACGTACTGATAAACTTCATCAACCCAACTATAGAGGTACCCCGAGTTTAGCGACCAAATGTTCGCGATCTAAAAACTCGTACCCACCGTTGGTTCTTTATGGCAGAGATCATAGCATACACTGGACTATGATGATATCATCCGCACAAAATCCGATAATCAAAATTATCTTTTGTTAGCGGAATCTCCGGGTTTATCTCCTAGCGGGTATTGTAACACAAAGAGATAACGGTTTAAACAAGGAGTATCCTCAAGCTAAAGTATAAAACTATGAAGTTTGGACCCAACCTTTTAAGTTTCTCAAATCGCAGGAATGCGCCTAATTTGAAAAGATGCTATCACAATGGTTAATATCTACAAAGATTTGCAAAACATAATCTGTTCATTATATTCTGAGTTCAAGTATTTTTAGAAAATAACTATCCGAACTCCCACTCAAACGAACATCCCTCCTGGTCGTTTAAGCGATTACACGACCCCCATCCATTACACCACCCCTCATCATCAGAGCCGGCGGCACAACTTCAAGAGTAGACAAAATCGTCCGCCACACCAATTTTGTGACTCGTGCTCGACCTTTCGGTCTTCCTGTTCCGAGGCCATATTTCTGAATATGCTAGGCTCGCCACCAAAGACCTCCACGCTGACGCTTGTGCAACATGGCTTACACCCACTGTATGCGAACGACGAGATGTCTGACACCCGATCATCACGGCCTGCCTCATAACGTAGAACTTTCTTGGTGGTGCGCGTTAGAGGGAGAACACTAGTGGTATTTCGAAGGGATCATCTTATATAGCTACCGCCGTGTAACTAATGTATACTATTGACACAATCACACAATATAAGATGCACACAAAACATCAAATGTAATGCAATGTGATATAGTCCATTGCGCCATGGTCTTCTTGGCGCCCGCAGTTTATAAACAATTTAATAAACCTACCTTGACCATATCACATAGCCCCTGCAAAATAAAGTTAGACGCTTCTACTTTATCTTTTGCATATTTTACGTGGCTCGGGGCTTTCGTAAATAGAACCGCTTCATACCTACGAATCTTATGACCACAACAACGATCCAATAATTGCATGTTTAAGCATCCCTTTCGGGCCCTCCATTGAAAATGCAAGACCAACTAAAGAGAGAGAAACAGGCACCCGCCAGCCACAGATACGGTACAAGCCGTATGTCAGTAGTGGAACCAGTCTCGCGTAAGCGTACGCGTAAAGTCGGTCCGGGCCGCTTCATCAACTCGATGCCGCTGGAATCACAAGTGCACGCTAGAGGGTAGCAAATAACAGGAACGGTGCCCCTATGCAGAACACGGGTTCTAACAGCGTACAGCTATATCTACGATAGATTGGCTCTGATACCACTGAAGGGGATCGTGTGCAGAAAACAAAAAATTTCCTAGCAACGATATCCTTAAACTAGCCAAGATCTACACTATGCAGATATAGAAGTACAGCGGAGATCGGAATACATACCCTCGTAGACCGAATAGCGGGGATTACGCTCCCGCACAAGCGTTGACGATGAAGACGACGTAGCCGACCTCTAGGTCGCGGAGAACTCGACGCGACGAAGACGACGAAGATGATCCCGAGGTCGGGTGGAGGAAGTAGGCCTCCGAGTACCGCTAGCGCAGCACCTCGCAGGGCGTCACACACATACGGTGGAGACGACGGCCTCCGAAGCTCCAGTCCAGGACGAGCAGCGGAAGACTTGGACTGGAACACCAGCAGCGCGGCAGCGGGCTATGGTGGAAGAGATCCCCCTCCTCTACTCGGCGCGGCTCCGACAAGGGAACCACGAGATCAAGAGAGAAATTGGGAATTAATTGGTGAATTAAAAGGCCAGGGGTGCCCCTTCTTATATAGGCTCCCAGGGGGAGCCAACCTTACCAGCCAGGCAATGTGGGACTATCCCCACATGCCTGGTGCGGCTAGGATAGGTGCGCCGGCCCTAGGTGGGCCCCATTTGGCCCACCTAGGTCGGCCAAGCCTCCCCCACAAAATTCCCTTGAGGGTTTTCCCCCCCATGGGCCTTCTTTCGACCAGAAGACCCATTTAGGGAAATCAGCCTAAATAAATTCAAAAATAAATATATAAATCATATTTGCATATTAATTACACTAATTAATATCAAACATAATATATATAATTTTTCCTAGCTCCGAAAACTCTTTCGGCGCTGCCCGATCTCCATCGGACCCCTCCCGGGACGCTCCCGGTGATCTCTTTCCTTTCCGGTTGTCTTGTCGAAACCCCTTAAGTGTGTTACCCTAGCGGTTCGATATAATAACAGGTATGACCAAGACTCCTCTATGATCAACGACTAACTCGTAGGCCTGGACCCCATGAATTAATCCCTGTGATATAACGAATGACTTTCATCTATCAAACCTGGACGTCTAGCCTTAAACCCTTTGTCATGGCGATACTTAGCGTGTCCGAGCATCATTCTCAGATATCTCCATACCTAGCATGATCTCGTTACCGACATCGCTATTTTCTACTCGTCTATGATATTATGTCAGCTGGTGACCTAGTCACATGTTTGCAAACTCATTTGACATAATCTCACCGAGTGGGCCCTAGAGTATCTATCCGGCTATGCGGACTGACAAATCCCGCTGTTGACCCCTCGTCTCAACTACCCCCTTCCGATACCCAAAAGTATCACCATTATTGTCATACTATATAAGATACGACGTTTGGTGCGATCAAAGTATCTTCCAGGGATAACAATAAGAGTTGATCTCACGGTCTTAAGACGTAATGACTATGTCCTATAAATACTGGGTATGTCCATCACATTGTTACACCTAACGATATGACTTCCATTGCCGACCGGCGCCATGCCCTATGATCGGAAAACCTCGATCATCAATCGCGCAATGAAACTAGTCTTAGTAGAGGCTACTAGGGATCTGGTTGCTTTATCTACCACACCTGTATTAATGTTTTCGCTTAATACAGTTATAGCACGGTATAAAACATACAATGAACGATTGGGATATTGCCAATAAACTATGTTTATTAAGTGCCTCTAGGGCATATTCCCTTCACATGTGTGAAATCCGTCAGATTTTCAGTCAGAATAAACGGCCACACCCTGGACCCTTTCTCCCCAACAAGAGGCCTCAGGCAGGGAGACCCCCTGAGCCCTTACATGTTCCTGTTCATTGGGGAAGCCCTCTCCTGTATTCTGAAAAAAGAAGTTGTCGAAAGAAGAATCACGCCCCTCAAGGTCGCTAGAGACGCCCCTAGTGTTTCCAACCTACTGTTCGCCGATGACAGTCTCCTCTTCTTCAAAGCCACTACAGAGGGGGCTAGGGCTGTTGACACCGCTCTGAATTCCTTTCAGAGATGCACGGGTCAGCTGCTTAGCCCTAACAAGTGCTCCATTATGTTCAGCAGCACCTGCCCCTCGGAGGTTCAGTCAGCCATTAGAAACACCTTGAGCATCTCCAGCTCAACCTTCGAGGAAAAATACCTCGGCCTCCCCACACCCGAAGGAAGGATGAAGGACGAGCATTTACAACCGATCATGAACAGATTCACCAAAAGGCTGACCAGATGGGCTGAAAGATTCATGTCCTACGCCGCTAAAGATACACTCATCAAATCAGTCGCCCAATCCCTCTGCAGCTATGCAATGTCAGTGTTCAAGCTGAGTGTTGGCTTCTGTGAGGAGTATGAGAAGTTGATCAGAGATTTCTGGTGGGGAGACGAGGATGGCGCTAGGAAGGTTCATTGGACGGCTTGGGAAAATCTCATCAAACCTAAAGGAAAAGGGGGCCTGGGCTTCCGCGACATCCACCTGTTCAATCAAGCCATGTTAGCCAGACAAGCATGGCGGCTCGTCCACAAACCTGATAGCCTGTGTGCTAGGATCCTTAGGGAAAAAATACTATCCGAAAGGCAATATCCTGGACACGGTTTTTACCTCGGATCCGTCACCAGTTTGGAGGGGGGTCGAGTTCGGATTGGAGCTCCTGAAGAAAGGAATCATCCACCGTGTTGGTAATGGCAAGGGCATACAAATCAACCGTGACCAATGGGTTCCTAGGGAGAGTGGGCTGAAGGTGACGGTCATGAAGAAAAACTCAAGACGGCGCTGAGTAAATCAACTTCTGACCCCGGGCACGAGAACTTGGAACAACGACCTGATCCAAGAACTCTTCCACGCACATGGCGCCGAGGCCATCTGCAATATCAAACTACCCAGGCATGACGCAGAGGACATCATCGCGTGGCACTACGAAAAGAATGGCCTCTTCTCGGTCAGGAGTGCCTATCGCCTTGGCCTTAGCCTCAAACTCCAACACCATGATACCAGCAGCAGCAACGCCACCAACGGGGAGAGACCGATTTGGGACTGCATATGGAAGACGGCTGTTCCGCCAAAGGTGCGGACTTTCGGTTGGCGGGTTGCGACTGATACCCTGGCCACCAAGAAGAACAAATGGAGAAGGACCCTGGAACACAGCCCACGCTGCTCCCTGTGCGGCATGGCTGATGAGGATTCCTACCACGCCACCGTGTCCTGCACAAAAGCCTCCGCGCTCCGCCACGCAATGCGCGACCACTGGGACATCCCTGAGGAGAGCAACTTCGTCTTCACGGGGAAGGAATGGCTCCTAAACCTGCTCTCCAGATCGGATGCTGCGTCCAGAACCAATATTCTGCTCCTTCTCTGGCGTTCCTGGCACCTGAGAAACGACTGCATCCACAACGAGGGCAAAGAAACACTGGCCCACTCCGTCCAGTTCCTAAGAGCCCTCAACTCCAAGAGCTCCACCAGACTGCAAGTCGACGCGAAAGGAAAGGCTCCATGTTCCCTACCCCAGTCCAACGTACCCATCAGGTCCAGGAAATCAAGCATTGGCTTCCTCCCCCTGATGGATGGATCAAACTAAACTCGGATGGCTCCTTCGTTAGCCCATCTCATCCGGGCGGCTTGGGTGTGGTGGCCAGAGACCACCTGGGTAATATGGTGTGGGCCTCCTGCGCCAGAATTGACTCATGTATGTCGGCGGAAGAAACAGAAGCTAGGGCCGCGCTCCTCGGGCTGCACATGATGGTCAACTCACGCGTCTCCAAACTGATCCTAGAGACGGACTGCACTGCTGTGTCTACTGCTCTGACCTCCAAAGAGCCTGATCTCTCACCTCTCTGGGACACATACGAGGATGCCAAGCGCCTGCTGAACAGCTTTGAAGCTGTGGTCGTACAACACTACAGAAGAGAAGGCAATGCCATTGCTGATGCCCTGGCGAAATTCGCTATCTCCAGTCGGTTTGCGCCCCTGGAGAACCCCCTTCCCACTGACCTGGAGCTCCTGATCATCCGTGACTCTCCGCTCACGGCCCATGGGGATGCTAGTGCTCTCTCTTCTATCTCAAAAAAAACGACAAGGGAATCACTGCCGGCGTTAAGGGTTGGACGGGGCGGAGCGAGCCGTCGACGACAGAGATGATCTCAGCACGGATACTTTCCCACGGGGGCAACGAAGGTGTAGGAAGTGCGGCTCCTTTCCAGCTGCGATGTCAGCAGCAGTGCCGGACTGAGAACGCCCAATGCCGACGAAGCATCTTCTCTTCCTGTCACTCGTACACAGGCAAAGCGTTTGGCACTGAATTGTTTCATCTGCTCTACACGGAAGGAGGAACGACCGGGCATTGACTACTGTTCTTCGTTGGATACGAATGGATGGTGGATTTTGAGCCCCAAGCGGTCGCGTGCCCTTGACTCTAGCAAGGTACTGGATCTCAGTTCCCCAAAAAAACTTTGGGATGTGCCGGACTAAAAATGGCTCTCACTCGCGACGGCCAAATGCAATTTTGGTCCGACGCCACCAACAGTTAGGTCCAGCACATCTAGCCCACGTCCTCCCCTGGGAAAGTGGTTGGGTGTTGCGCCGGAGGAAACCGCACGCGGGCGTCACGTAGGGCTCCGACGCGCGGGGCGAGCCATGTCAGCGACAAAATGCTTTGCACGTACAGTTATAGGTCCAACCTTTTTGCCTCGTTTTCCTAGGTTGCACCTCTACGACTCTCATTTCCTCCCTTGATGCCGTTGTCGGCTACGGTATCATGTCCATGTCGGCCCATGCCGGGTTGGACACCATCCGGTAGGAGATGCTGCCGCGATGGCGGCCGCGCACGCTCAACCTGGTCGACTAGATCCTGCGGTGGCACCGGCGGCACCGGCGGATCTCTGCGGTTGCAAACTCGATCTACAAGGGGATATGGTGATAGTCGTGGCTTGAGACAGAGGGGCTAGGGTTTGTGTTATAGGGTTTGACCGGCCGATGCCTTTTAAAGAGCTTCACCGCCCAAGATTAATGGGGTTAGTTAGCCGTTCGAGCCAATGAAACACGGGACAGGGGAGGACACGGGGCGGACGCGAAGGAGGTTCATGAGTGTCCGGCCGGGCCGACACAAACTCAGCCCGAATTTAGGCTGAGAATGGGTCACGACAACAAAAAATGACCGCTAACCGTTTGCGTCGTCCCGTTGGGTCGGAAAAGAACGGACGCGGACGGACTCGATGCGTCAGCCCATTCAAGTTATCCTAAAAGCCTAAAATCCAACTATTCCTTATTCGTTGTGTCCAATTCAATGGCTTCGAACCAGACTTCCCCAGGAATGCCATGCAACAAAAGACGAGACAAGTGGCGTGGCTGCAAGCGCTGACACCGAAGAAATAGCATGTTGGAGTTTCTCGTTGTGATTGCTCTATCGACTTCCTCCATGACGATGAGCGGTGAGCCTAGACCTATGTTGGAGTGTCAGTGTTTGTCGGGAAAGTGGTTTTGAGCCCTGCTGCCACACCGTCTGGGTAAGCAGCACCCCACTCCTAGGAGGACACATGATAGGCGATAAAAGCTGACCAATAGAGCAATCACTCCTCCTATGTGCAAGAGTTATATAATAAATCTGATTTATGACATGCACCAGCTGCGTTTCTCCATGCCTACCACCGCTATATAACCATCGGATTTCTCCTCATCACTTCATATGTGACGGCCGCCCTTGTGATTGTCTAAGGTTAAACCAGTTGCTTGGATTACTTAGCTCTGTGGTTTTAGTGCATGTTATTCTTTAAGAATAGATTGTCATGCCATGCTCCATCATGAAATCTACATCACTGATGTTCTGCCCAGCCTATATACAAGGAAGACTCGTGCCTTAACACGAGTTGCAATATGTATGTTGCAACCTACACGGCTTGGAATGAGTGGCACCAGAAAAACTAATATTACACAAACTAGTAAAATGATCGTGCATTCCAACGGGCAGAAAAACCATCTTTCTGAAAAAACAAATAATACAAAGTTTGAATAATATTTTAGAAAAAGCAAGCCAAAAACGATAACAATAATATATGGACATCATATGGATATATATTTCATGATGTTTGGTAGTAGCTTCAAATTTATAAATTTCGAAATACTCACTCCGTTCACAAATAAGTGTCTCAAGTCTCTAAAAAAGAAGATGTATCTAGACAAATGTCTCAAGTCATGTAACCGGGTTCTATAAGAATCAGATAGTATGGTAGTATCTCCTGACAGCAGTCCTTCTCGAACTAACGTATGGCCTTCACTGCCTCTTCGAGTTGCAAAAATGGAAGTAGAACCATTGGAGGTGATTCACAGTGAAACACGCATTTGCGAGACTAGTCCACTGACCATTGCTCGTGTTGGACATTGCAGGGGACAACATTCCAGCTTTGCATCAGGTTATTGAGACCATTGGGGATGCCAGTCTGTCAACGGTTTGCCTATCATCATCTACCTTTGGCCAGCAAGAATGAGAAACCACGGCAGCACGCCAGCACCTCACATGGAAAGCAGTACTCAAAGCAAGGTATCACCTTCACTGCCTACTGAAGTTACCAAAACGGAAGTAGAACCATTGGAGGCCATTGACGATGAAGCTTGCATGGGCCAGGACTGCCCAGTGTTTGCTGCTGCGAATAGAAGTCCGGCGGAAAGTGGTCAAGATTCTTCAGTCCAAGACAACCTGCAAGGCGCACGAGAGAACTGCATAAGGAAAGCAACAGATCGAAGCACCGTCGAGGAACACGTCCCCGATTACGACGATGAGGAGGACGCATCTGGATCCCCGCTGGCGACGAGGGCTTCAAACGAGGTGTGCGGCATGGCTGCCGCCCGACGGTGGCGGCGACGACGAGCGCTGGCTCGCTGAGGGCATCGTCACCATTTGCCACTTTCATAGCTAGTGGTTCAGTTTTTTGTGTGTCACACTGGATGGATGCTACCGACCATAGCTGAATTTGTGAAGCTACTACTGCTTCCCGAATCTACCAAAATCAAAAGAACTTGGCTGCCAATCATTGCCCGCGGGCGAATGGTTTCTACACCATCTGTTCCTGACATTGCATGAATGGAGAGGCTGAGTTGTTCTGCTTGTGCAATATCGTGGAGCTCGAGCATATTCAACACCTCTTCTGACAGTTGTTCAGCCTGCTCCTCGAGCTGCATAGCATGTGCCTCTGCCGCTCTGCCCCTTGTTTCTTTGCACACACATGAGTAGGGTCGTATTTGTCTCCACACTTGTAACAGAACCCATTGATGCGATGATAATCTCTGAGTTGCCGATCTTTCCATAGCCCGTCATTGTTTCCTGTTATTGCTGCTCTCCCACCATCAAGGTTTGCATTTCCTGTGTCCTGATGAGCTTGATAATGCCCTCTGTATTTGGATTCTTCTCAGACCTCCGGTTGCACTCGTGCCAATAAATAAGCACGCTCAAGTGATGTGGGAACCTGAGATTCAACATCAGCTCTGAACTCTTGCTTTAAGTAAACGAATAAATTGTGCAATAAACATGTACTCATCATAATTGTGGTTTAGCATCATAGACTTATAGACTAATTCTTGCTGAAACTCTCACTGGTACTCGTCAACAGATGTGCGTTGGTTGAGATTGATCAGCTTCTTTGTCACCTTCCTGTGATCGTCACTGCCGAACTGGTCCTCAATAGCAGTGATGAACTGCTGCCAAGAAGCATCGTGGCCGCACGGGCGGGCCATGGCCGTGCTACATCGAAGAGCCTCGTGAGGTTGTTGCCTGCGACGACGGTGTTGCGGGCGTCGGCGTCGTAGCCGACGCGGGCGCCGCGCTGCACGA
Source organism: Poa annua (assembly GCA_026929855.1). Lineage (NCBI taxonomy): Eukaryota > Viridiplantae > Streptophyta > Magnoliopsida > Poales > Poaceae > Poa > Poa annua. Next base: position 18,618,345 of record CM049427.1, read on the forward strand.
CGAAGAGGTACGCGACGGCCTTGCGCGCGGGGCCGTGGCCGGGGAGGACCGTCACAGAGCGGAAGCCGAGGCGAGCCTAGTAGGCGAGGGTGAGCAGCGCGGCGCCCGGGTGGGACCACCCGGGCGGCGTCGCCTCGTCCGCCACGGTGAAGAGCTGCCACCCGGGGACGGCGGAAGGGCAGACTGTGAGGCGCCGCCGTTGAGGAAGGAGCCACACCCTCCCGTCTTCGGCGCCACGAGGAGGACGGCGGCGCGCTGCTGCTCCCGCCGGAGCTGGCCACGGGACGACCGCGCGGTCGATCCCCTTCCTGTCGATCCCTGACTCTGACGAGAAACAATGAACCGGTATATGACTTTTAAAAGGTCTGCGGGTTGATTTCCTACTTTGTGAGGGGCTGAAACGCAAAAGTGACACAACGTACCATCCTCATCTTAACGAATATTATATAGTAGAGATGAGAACTAGGACTGTAGTTATGTCCGGCCCGTCCAGAAAAACTTGCTAGACGCAAGGCACACAACGCCTTCAGGCTCAAAATCCATCATCCATTCGCATCCAGCAGACGACAACAGTCACCACCTGGTGGTCCGTCCTTCCGTGCAGAGCAGAAGAAACAATTCAGTGTCAAATGCTTTGCCTATGTAGGAGTGATGGGGAGTTAATTGCAGAAAACCACCACAACTGTGATTAGGGTTTTAAAAAACCACAATGTCTTCATTTTTTATCAAAAAACACTCTTTTCCGGTCTGACAGTCGCAAGAAACACTAATATGTCTGTCAGCCCGTTCTAATAAAGAACGTTCTAATTGAAGGAGATATGCCCTAGAGGCAAATAAATAAGTAGTATTTATTGCATTATCTCATAAGTTTATAATAGGTTTGTGTATTATGCTATAACTGTATTAATCGGAATTATTAATACACGTGTGATACATAGACAACCAGGTCCCTAGCAAGCCTCTATATGAGCTAGTCCATTGGGCAACAGTTGATCGAGATTCCCGATCAAGGACAATGACGTCGGTTGACAATGGGGTCATCTTGTTAGTTGAATAAGGTGGTGGACATACGCAAAGTATTGCAATAAAGATCGTATTACGATGTTTGTCATTTGCAATAGATAAGAGTATGATAGCTTATTTCTTAGACCGTGAGACCGTACTTATTAATGCTTCGTAGGAATACTTTGAGAGCATCAAACGTTGTGTCTTATATAGCATGACAATAACGGTGTCCATCTTGGGTATTCCGAAAGAGCATCAAGACGTAAGGATCAAGAGCGGGATTTGTTCATTCTTGTAATGGAAAGATACTCTGGGCCCACTCGGTGATATTGCATCTATATAGCTGCGCAGCTTATGACTAGGTCATGGAGATGTAATATCGCAGACGAGTTAATAACCTTCGTCGGTAACGAGATACAACAAAGGCATCGGTGTGTCTACGATCATATCTCGGACAAGGTAGTATCGCAGAAACAAAGGGAATGGATATCATACTTATGGTTCAACGACGATATTCGTGGAATGCACAGGGGTCGTCATATATTTCCAGGTATCCCTGACGATCATTGGTGAGCGGAGTGTCTCGACCATGTCTGGAGTGTTCCCGAACCGTAGCGTAACAAACTTAAGGTCTTAGCGACGCTAGGAGATAGGTTCTGGAATTTTATAGGTTTTTGTTGGAGAGAGAGAAATGATCCGGAAAGAGTTCCGGTGGTCCGGAAGGAGTTCCGGGGAGATGTGGAATGGTTCCGGGAATGTCCGAAAGTTGTTCGGGTGATTCCGAAATAGTTTCGGAGTCATGGGATATTGAATTATATATAAATATATTAATTATGAATTAATGGGATTTTTATATTAATTTAATATTAATTAAATAAAGGAAAAATGGGGCTCCCACCTACATGGGCCCTAAGAGGGCCCAAGAGGGGGAAACCGCACCCTACAAGGAAGGGGGAAGGCTTGGGCCTCCTAGTCCGAGTTGGACTAGGAGTGGGACAAGCCCAAGGGGGGTTCGGCCGAACCCCCCCTCCCCTCTCCTCCTTTAGTCCCACATGGGGGAGCCAAGGGGGTTTGCACACCCCTTCCCCCTTTATATAGCAAGGCATATTAATTGATTTAATTCATAGGAAAATCCAATTAATTCCCGATTTCTCTCTCGATCTCGTGGTTCCCAAGTCGGAGCCGCGCCAAGCTGAGGAAAGGGGTCTCTCTCCACCTAAGCCATACCGCAGAGCGCCGTTGCTCTACGGGATTCCAGATAAGATCTACTACTGCGATTTCAGCTGGATCTGAATGACCGGGAGTTGTCGCTAAGCTCCGTATGTTTGCGAGTGCTCGGAGGCTACTCTTTTGAGGAGCTTGGGCAACGTCGTCTCGCCCCTGCAGCCGCCGCGCCACCTCCCCCTCTGCTGCCGGCGCACCAGCCCCGGTGCTGGCGCTCTGCCTTCTTCCGCCCGACGCCCGTCGACGCAGATCATCATCGACACCCCGGCGTCATCGACTTCGACATCGCGGCAAGATCTTCGCGACCTCGAGGTCGGCTACGTACGACTTCATCGTCAACGCTTGTGCGGGAGCGTAATCCCCGCTATCGGTCTACATGGAGGTAATGTAACCCGTTCCGCCGCCGTTATCGCATGTACTAGATAGATAGATCCTGGCTAGTTAGGGTTTCGTTCGCTAGAAAATTATTGTTTTCTGCACCGTAACCCCTTCACTAATATAATTGTGGTGGACCCCAATGACAGGCTTATGTGGCATGTTCATTTTACATAAAAGACCTTTATATATTGCATCTTCTAATTTCCGGTCCCTAAATCAAGAAAAAAAAGATTCCCCACCGCACACGCTGCTCCGGCCTCCGGCCGTGGGATCCGACAACGATGACGGGCATCGCTCGAAGCGCGGGCGAACGTGTCAGTTGCCTCACCAACAATGCTAGACGGAGCTCGGAGAAAGGAGTTGAGAAAAGGCTCGGAGGTGGGCGAGCTCTTGTGGCGCGCACGATCCATGGCGCGCGGCTGGGCTGTGCGGGTGCAGGTTGAGTCACGGTTGGCGCCGGATTGGCGTGGTGGCGGTAGACGTCACTGGTGAGAGAGGCGGCGATCCGGCAGCGCAGTATGGGATGTGGCTGATGCGGACTTTGGGTCCACGGGATTTGTTGGACTCTGCCTTTGGGGAAGAAAGGGGCAAAGTCTTTATTTTTACATCCATGACAGGGATGACGGCCGAGCACCATTGCGGAGAGCGTAAGGGCGGCCGGGCGGCCAGAGCACCATTGCGTCAGGATTTGATGCGGCCGGAGCAACAGCGCCGGCGACGCGTGGTGCCCGCCCGGAGCGTGTGACCCTGGTGGCTCACCTCACCCACCTCACCCGCGCTTCTCCGGCGTCATCCCTGTGGCGGGCGTGCCTCGACGCGCCGTCGTCCGCTCCCGGTAGCAGCAGCTCTCCGCGCGCATCGGACATCCCCAAAAAATGCTCGCCCTCGCCGCGCTGCTCGCCATCCCCAACGCCTGTTGGCCGAAGAGGGACAGGCGCACAACACGAGGGAGGACGGCGTGCAGCCGTGCATGAGCTCTGGCCCTCTGCACGCGCGGCCAGCGAGGCCGCCTTCCTCTACACGGGTTGTGACACGCGAACGCACCGGTCCAGGTCCCGCCACGTGCAGGCTACGATGCGAGGTCTGCGAGCACGCGCTCACCTGCAAGGCCGACGCCGCCCGACCTGGCCGGTGCGCCTGCTTGGTGCTCTGCTGCGCGCCGCTCGGACATCGCCTTGCCCTTGCGCGCGCCTGCTCGTTGCCTGGAGCTCCGCCCTGCCCTTGCGCGTGCCCGCTGCTCTGCTGCGCGTCGCCCGGAGCTCCGCCACGCCCGACGACTTCTTCCTCGACCTCCCCATGACCATGGCGTGCGGGCGGTGGTGGCCAGCTTTGATTTGGCCGGAGCCAGGGACGATGGACTAGGTAAACACGTTGTAAACTTGTGACCGCAAAAAGAAAAAAAAAACAGAGAAAAAAAGTAAGGAAAGGTCTTTTCACAAAATACACATGGCACGTTGACCTGACAAATAGACCCACCTGTCAGGAAGAGGGTTTACTCACTTAAAATGGACGATCAGTGTTTCTTGTTACCGCATTACGCAATACCGGTGTTTTTGATAAAAAATAAGACATGGTGATTTTTTGAAATCCTAGGCACAATTATGGTGGATTTTTACAATTTTCTTAGTGATGGGAAGGGAAGAGGCTTCATCGGCGTTGGGCGTTCTTGGACCGGCACTGCTGCTGATGTCGCAGCTGGAAATGAGCCACGCTTCCTACACCTCCGCCACCCTGCGGGAAAAGATCCGCGCTGACATCATCACCACTGGCGACGGCTCGCTCCGCCCCGTCCAACCCATAACGCTGCTTGGGGTTCCCTTGTCGGTGAGCTGTAGTGACATCACATTCAGCTCATCAAAATTGTGTTGTGAAAAAAAAACGAATTGTATGTGCATGGATTCAGTTTAGCAGAATTGTACTACTAGAAAACACGATTACACGGCACCTACCTTACTCAATACATGCAAACGGGTTTCTCGGGCCAGACAACAAGTGCTAGTTAGCTAGTAGGGATTAGGGAATACATGGATTCAGTACAGTGGGCTAGCAAAAGATCACCGAATACATGGATTTCCCCAACTAGACACTTTGCAATACATGGATTCAATGGGGGAAACAACAGCTGAAGTTTTATCTAGTCGCCTCCGCCGAAGCTCGCACGACTTCCTTTGAGACGGTGGTAGAGCTCTGCCCAGGAGTAATCGCCCTAGAGAGTTCCCCTTCCCACGTTTAGTTTCCTTGTGCGTGTGAGGAAGGAGCAAGGCATTGGATCTCAGTCAAAATTTCTCCACTGAATGAGGCCTTCTTATCCACGACCAGCTAATTTGTTGCTGGCCACTCTCCATGCTTGATACAAGACGAATACCAACTGCTCAAATAAGGCTAGACATATCGTGGCTCCTTGTAACCGGCACCCACGTAATAGAGAGAGAGAGATGATAAAATTCAGCAGCGTATGTCGAGCTAAATGTTGTTGTAAACTTCTAACAGTATTGGATAGCTTAGTTAGTATCCTAAATATGGTTGTTACGTATTAGCTTAGTCTTTTTTGTAAAACTATGTATTAGCTTAGTTGTTAATATGTGTACTTATCTGTATTGTTGCCTGATATGTATAAAGACCATTACGGCGTATTGTTAAAATATTATTCTGATGAATGCAGAAGAACAAACACCAATAAAGTATTTTCACCTTTAGTAATTCTTAATTTCATTTATAGGGTAGCAACTTGGCGCTGAAGGGCATGCATAAAGGTGTGTTTGGAAAAAAATAGTGTTTTCTAGAGAGCTGAACTGAAAATAACAAACACTCTCAAACGAATAAGCCTCATCCAAACATTCTCTAACCATATGAGAATGGGTAGTCAAGCTCGAAAATTGGCGACTTTAGGGCTTCTTTGGATTGTCGGATTTTCGTAGAAATTTTGCAGGGTTTGAATCCTATGAAAACGCTTTGGGACATAAGATTGAGCCTATTAAATTCCTATGACCCCGGTTCTAGGGAATTCTCGACATGAAGTCAAACCTTATTTTAAATGTTTTACATGTGAGTCCAATGATGTTTCGCTCTATCTCTTTCCACAGTTTCTCATTTTTTTTAATTCCTGCGTACAAACTTCAATTCATGTGCACCACCCAAAGGCATCTAGTAGAGAAATCACTCCTCCTATATGCAAGGGTTCTTTAATAAATCTGATTTTCATGACATGCACCAGCTGTGTTTCTCCATGCCTACTATCGCTATATATATGACCATATAACTTCATCACTGCATATGTGACGGGCCGCCCCTGTGATATTATCCAAGGTTAAACTAGTTGTTTGAACTACCTAGCTTTATGGTTCTGCTGTATGCTCTTGAGCTATTCTCTATGAATATATTGCCACATCATGCTCCATATATAAGGAAGCGCCGAGCCTTAACACGACTTGCAATATGTGTTGCAACGACATGGCTTGGAATGGGTGGAACCAGGAAAACATGTATTACGAACTCGGTAACAGCGACTATAGCATATAGGTGTAGGTATGTCCGGCCCATCTTTTAGCAGACCAGCCGTGCATGTCAAACTTGTATAGGTGAAACTTGTTTCGCAGGGAACAGCTGATAAAGCGGACTTCAATCGGTAGTAAACAACACATTATGTCAGTTAGGATGCATGAAGCAAGCTGATCAGGTAACAATACAGTTGAGCAAGGCATGCAGCACAAATATTCGATCAAACTACTACCTACAGCAAATACAGCAAAAACACAATGTAACATGGATTGGATTTCCAAGGGAAATGTAAAACACATAAATTTTGTAGGATGTATATTTTAAACACAGAATTTTAGAGGATTCAGGAAAGATTAGAGGGTGCAGAGGATTACCAAAGCAAACCTAAAATGAGGTTTGAGCTTATAGTTTCAAACCTGTAGAAGGTTTAAGTGGCAAGTCATAAGTAAGCAATATGAAGTGTGCCACGAAAAGAGAAACTAAAGATTGAATTTACACATTAGAGAGACGATGATTGCTCAGCTTATATATACATTGCTTCCTCTGGGCTCTCCAAGTACTTCTTCAATTGACTGTGAATCTGGTGGTCGTTTGTCACACAACTTTATTGTTATAAAAGATAGCAGAAAACGATGAAGAGCGGAACGATCAAATCAACGGGGACACGAGATTTTAACGTGGAAAACCCCTCCAAACAAAGGAGAGGAAAAAAACACGGGCGTCAGCCAGCAATACTTCACTATATCGGGGTGAGGTTACAAACGCCGTGGGTTTACAATGTGTGGCTTACCCCAACAGGCGACTTACAAGATGTATTTATAGAGGGCAGAAACCCTAAGTCGGTTGCAATCCGACTCGGATACGATCCGTACCGTACCGCGGGGTCTGCCGCCCCCGCACCCCCGCGACCGCAGGATGGGCCGGTGGGCTAACTTTCTCGCTACGCTACGGCCCAATCCTCTCGGCGACGGGCCTCCGCTTTGCTCCGTAGTTAGCCGCTCACTTCACATCGTCATATGAATTTGGATCGCCATAAAACAACACTCCACCTTGAGACAAATTTCACCTTGTAGTATGAACGAGAACCTTCACCCCTGAAACAACAAATAGAACACTTTCGGCGCCAAGTAGCCTCTTGGGCTAAACAGTGATACCAACTAAGCCTGAGCATAGCTCAAACTTAGATACAGGAACAATCTTTGTCATCATATCAGCTGGATTATCAAGAGTACTAATCTTGCATACCTTTAACTTACCTTGTGCAACAACATCACGCACATAATGGTATTTGATGTCAATGTGTTCTGTTCTCTCATGGAACATCTGGTCCCTAGTAAGGTAAATAGCACTCTGACTATCACAAAACAGGTTAATGCAAGTATCAACTCCACAAAGCTCAGCAAACAAAACTTTCAACCAAACAGTTTCTTTAACTGCTTTTGCAATGGCCATGTATTCAGCCTCCGTGGTGGATTGGGCAACAACTGGCTGAAGTGTTGCCTTCCAACTAACAGCACAACCACCAATGGTGAACACATAACCTGTGAGGGACCTCCTCTTATCTAAATCGGCAGCAAAATCTGAATCCACATAGCCAACGAGTCCCTCACTAGCTCTGCCAAACTTCAAGCAAGCATCAGACGTGCCACAGAGGTACCTGAAAATCCACTGAACAACTTTCCAATGTTCTTTACCAGGATTAGCCATGTATCTACTCACCAAAGACATAGCATATGACCATCAGGACGTGGACAGACCATAGCATACATCAAGGAACCAACAACACTAGAATAGGGAACTCCAGACATGTACTCCATATCATCATCGGTAGTAGGACATTAAGTAGATGACAACTTAAAATGAGAAGCAATAGGAGTACTAACAAACTTTGCATCATGCATGTTAAAACGATGAAGAACTTTCTTAATGTAACTTTGTTGACTAAGAAATAAGAACCCAGACTTTCTATCACGTGTAATTTCCATACCTAGGATTTTCTTAGCAGCACCAAGATCCTTCATCTCAAATTCGCTACTCAACTGTGACTTGAGAGCAGCGACATCTTTCATGCTTTTGGCAGCAATCAACATGTCATCGACATATAACAGCAAGTATATAGGTGATCCATCAACCAACTTAATGTACACACAACTATCAAATTTAGACCTCTTAAAGCCATGTGACAACATAAATGAATCAAACCTTATATACCATTGATGAGGGGATTGTTTCAAACCGTAGAGAGACCTTTTCAACTTACAAACAAGATCCTCCTTACCCGGCACTATGAACCCTTCTGGCTGGTCCATGTATATCTCCTCCTCCAACTCTCCGTGCAGAAACGCAGTTTTAACATCTAACTTCTCAAGATCACGCATAGCAACAATGGAGAAAAATGTCCGAATAGAACTATGCTTGACAACCGGAGAGAAAACATCATTGTAATCAATACCAGGAATTTGACTGAAACCTTTTGCCACTAACCTTGCCTTAAATCTTGGAGGCTCACTTGTAGACAAACCCTCCTTTCTCTTGAAGTTCCACTTACAGCGGACAACCTTCTTTTGTTTAGGCAGGCGCACAACATCCCATGTGCAATTCTTCTCAAGTGACTGCATCTCCTCTTGCATAGCGGAGATCCATTTATCACGATCACTTGTGGCAATAGCTTCAGTATACGTGGATGGCTCATGTCCATGCTCCACCTGTTCTGCACAACTTAGAGCATAATTAACAATGTTACACTCCTCAACCAACCGTGTAGGTTTAACAATATTCCTCCTTGTTCTGTGATCAGCGATGGACTGATTTTCTGGCTGCAAAACAAGAGGTGAGTGCTGAACAGTATCATTATCAGAATCATCTGATGTATCACCATCATTGTCAACAATGACATTATCCTTTTCCACAGGATGCTCCAACTCGACACGAACCTGTTCCTCATCAGAACTTTTTGAAACATCTGAGGACAACTTATCAAAGTACATAACAAATTCATTGAAAACAACACTCCTACTCATGAATGCTTTGTTAGTTTCGGGATTCCACAACTTATATCCTTTTACTTCTGAACCATAACCAATGAAAACAGACTTAATAGCTCTCGACTCTAACTTTCCATTATCAACATGAGCATAAGCAGTGCAGCCGAAAACCTTAAGATGTGAATAATCAGCAGGAGTACCAGACCATACCTCAATGGGAGTTTTCTTGTCGAGGAGAATAGATGGTGACCTGTTTATCAAGTAACATGCAGTGGCAGTCGCCTAAGCCCAAAAACGCTTACTCATGCGAGCGTTAGATATCATGCAGCGAGCTTTAGACATGATAGTCCTGTTCATCCGCTCCGCTACTCCATTTTGTTGAGCCGTGTACGGGATGGTGAGGTGCCTAACAAACCCTTCTGTTCCGCAAAAATCATTAAAAGCATTCGAACAAAAATCGCCATCATTGTCAGTACGAAGTATTTTCACCTTCCTCTCAGTTTGCCTTTCTATCATAGCTTTCCACTCTTTAAAAGCAGCAAACGAATCATCCTTATTTTTCATGAAATAAGGCCAAACTCTCCTAGAGTAATCATCAATAATAGTAAGATTATAACGAGCACCACCATATAAGGGCTTACGTGACGGCCCCCAAACATCAGCATGTTGAAGGAGATATGCCCTAGAGGCAAATAAATAAGTAGTATTTATTGCATTATCTCATAAGTTTATAATAGGTTTGTGTATTATGCTATAAATGTATTAATCGGAATTATTAATACACGTGTGATACATAGACAACCAGGTCCCTAGCAAGCCTCTATATGAGCTAGTCCATTGGGCAACAGTTGATCGAGATTCCCGATCAAGGACAATGACGTCGGTTGACAATGGGGTCATCTTGTTAGTTGAATAAGGTGATGGACATACGCAAAGTATTGCAATAAGATCGTATTACGATGTTTGTCATTTGCAATAGATAAGAATATGATAGCTTATTCCTTAGACCGTGAGACCGTACTTATTAATGCTTCGTAGGGGTGCTTTGAGAGCATCAAACGTTGTGTCTTATATAGCATGACAATAACGGTGTCCATCTTGGGTATTCCGAAAGAGCATCAAGACGTAAAGATCAAGAGCGGGATTTGTTCATTCTTGTAATGGAAAGATACTCTGGGCCCACTCGGTGATATTGAAGGGGACCGTGTGCAGAAAACAAAAAAAATCCTAGCAACGATATCCTTAAACTAGCCAAGATCTACACTATGCAGATATAGACGTACGGCGGAGATCGGAATACATACCCTCGTAGACCGAATAGCGGGGATTACGCTCCCGCACAAGCGTTGACGACGAAGACGACGTAGCCGACCTCTAGGTCGCGGAGAACTCGGCGCGACGAAGACGACGAAGATGAGCCCGAGGTCGGGTGGAGGAAGTAGGCCTCCTAGTACCGCTAGCGCAGCACCTCGCAGGGCGTCACACACATACGGTGGAGACGACGGCCTCCGAAGCTCCAGTCCAGGACGAGCAGCGGAAGACTTGGACCGGAACACCAGCAGCGCGGCAGCGGGCTATGGTGGAAGAGATCCCCCTCCTCTACTCGGCGCGGCTCCGTCAAGGGAACCACGATATCAAGAGAGAAATTGAGAATTAATTGGTGAATTAAAAGGCCAGGGGTGCCCCTTCTTATATAGGCTCCGAGGGGGAGCCAACCTTGCCAGCCAGGCAATGTGGGACTATCCCACATGCCTGGTTCGGCCAAGGCTGGTGCGCCGGCCCTAGGTGGGCCCCATTTGGCCCACCTAGGCCGGCCAAGCCTCCCCCACAAAATTCCCTTAAGGGTTTTCCCCCCCATGGGCCTTCTTTCGACCAGAAGGCCCATTTAGGGAAATCAGCCTAAATAAATTCGAAAATAAATATATAAAATCATATTTGTATATTAATTACACTAATTAATATCAAACATAATATATATAATTTTTCCTAGCTCCGAAAACTCTTTCGGCGCTGCCCGATCTCCATCGGACCCCTCCCGGGACGCTCCTGGTGATTTCTTTCCTTTCCGGTTGTCTTGTCGAAACCCCTTAAGTGTGTTACCCTAGCGGTTCGATATAATAACAGGTACGATCAAGACTCCTCTATGATCAACGACTAACTCGTAGGCCTGGACCCCATAAATTAATCCCTGTGATATAACGAATGACTTTCATCCATCAAACCTGGACGTATAGTCTTAAACCCTTTGTCATGGCGATACTTAGCGTGTCCGAGCATCATTCTCAGATATCTCCATACCTAGCATGATCTCGTTACCGACATCGCTATCTTCTACTCGTCTATGATATTATGTCAGCTGGTGACCTAGTCACATGTTTGCAAACTCATTTGACATAATCTCACCGAGTGGGCCCTAGAGTATCTATCCGGCTATGCGGACTGACAAATCCCGCTGTTGACCCCTCGTCTCAACTACTCCTTTCCGATACCCAAAAGTATCACTGTTATTGTCATACTAAATAAGATACGACGTTTGGTGCGATCAAAGTATCTTCCAGGAATAACAATAAGAGTTGGTCTCACGGTCTTAAGGCGTAACGACTATGTCCTACAAATACTGGGTATGTCCATCACATCGTTACTCCTAACGATATGACTCCCATTGCCGACCGGCGCCATGCCCTATGATCGAAAAACCTCGATCATCAATCGCGCAACGAAACTAGTCTTAGTAGAGGCTACTAGGGACCTGGTTGTTTATCTACCACACCTGTATTAATGTTTTCGCTTAATACAGTTATAGCATGGTGTAAAACATATAATGAACGATTGGGATATTGCCAATAAACTATGTTTATTAAGTGCCTCTAGGGCATATTCCCTTCAGTCTCCCACTTGCACTAGAGTAACACTTAATCTAGTTTACAAACTGGTAAAAGCTCAACACCCATAGCATCTTGGTGCCTGCTCGCCTCGTGGAAGAGGAATACAGTCAATAGAACTCACACATTGAGATCTATATGTGTTTTGCAACACTTCTATGTCACCTAGTTTCACACCATCCCGTATCTTACGATGACGGTGAAATATATCCAAGTGGATGGAGTGAGACTCGAGCATTCGCGTAGCATGCGCCTTAAAAGTCTGAAAGATCTATTAAGGGACCACCTACGCTCGGAAAACTGCTCAGTCCAATCACACTTGCTACTTCCAAAGTCGCGATATATTTATATACCTATGTAGATTATACGACAGTGCATTCATATGCGACTTCGCAAACTAACCATGTCTATCTTCAAAATAAAGGACATTTCCTATATGAGATTTCTAGTCGTATGAGTCAGTGTAATAACTTGCATCATCGTAACCGCTTTACGGCAAGTTGCCATTCCACTCTTACCCTTTACTAGAAAACCTATCTTCAGTTCTCATAGACACTGAAGAATAAACTTAACGTTTGTTCATTGATCCACACAAGGATCACTCTAGAACCTGTTCTTCAACCAAGAACTCGGGTCACACCAAGTCGAGCTTTCAGCCTGATAGACTCTATGTCTGATACATAGAGAATGTCGAACATCATTTTCTATCACTGAAAAAACCAAGATTAACTTAATCTTTTACCTAGTCATACAAGTAAGAACCTCTTTCTTCGCTTGTCCTTTTCTGAAACATTTCAGAATCCTGACTTAGGAAATACTCCGACTTAATGTTATTAAGCTCCCTCTGATTTATACATATATAAATCGGATGCCTAATACTCCTAACTTCATTTCATAGAAAATTTAATCACTTAAATAATCCTTTACACTCTACTGGAGGATCCGTGTCATTCAATATGTCGTTACATACAGAATCACAAATGACACCTAGCTCCCACTCAAATATGCCTTCCGCATATAAGATCAAGGAAAAGCTACTTAGCTCCCACTCAAATATGCCTTCCGCATATAAGATCAAGGAAAGCTACTTTGCTCCCACTCACTTCTTTGCAAATGTAGGTTTCTTCAACTATTTTTGGACAACTCCAAAATCCTTTGATCACATTATCAAAGTGAAGATTCCAGCTCCGATATGCTTGCTTCTGCCCATGAATGGACAACCGAAGTTTGCACACATGTTTAGCATCCTCAGGATTACAAACCATTCTTAATTACACTATTAAGAACCATGATTTTCTCATCCATCTATCAATATCTCATTTGAAATTATAGTAATTGCTAAACGACCCAGAATAGATTTAGGCTTCGCCACTTGAGACAAACTCTCATGTGGTCTGTCGGAACTGTTTCACGACAAATCGAATCTGCTCAATGTCTACTCTCTCATAAAATTCCATATACTATTAACATCCTAGATGCCATCAAGAAGATCTCCCAAGTCAATACCTGGTAATCGTATATGGATTTTATTTCGGATCACAAATGACTCATAGCCATTTCTCGGACTTAGGTCCACCATCTCTTCTTCTTAGTTCGTAGGTCTATCATATTCCATTAATATGACCTCCATAACAAGATTGTCGTAACACACAGTGTGGAACACAACCTCGTATGCCTACGCTCTTAGTATGAGCTCAGAACATCATGATCTTGAATCATTAGCTTTTTCAAGATGTGGGGCCTGACACCGAAAACACTTTCGATTGCGCCACTCTGATGTTTGGAGAAGAAGTTCACCAACTTCGTCTTGCTCTACTTTCTTTCTCACTTATACCCTCGGACAAGAAACTATTTCTTTCGCAAGGTATATCCCGGCAATTTTTTTGCCTTTGTCGTGAGACATGTACCCAACTAACTCTTTAGGTAGGGTATACTATAAAGATTAATCCATTTTAGGTTCGATTACATCGAAACACTAAATTGCTGAAACGACAATCCAGGCTCAAAAGCCATGCCATTACTCGTATGGTATTGTCTCCATGGATTCAAATGGTTTCCCTATTTGCTAACATGAGTGTTTACGTTTCTACCATATGACTCTAATGATCACAATAATTTGGAAAGAGATTTATTTACCACACACTATCCGATAGGGTGCAATTACGACGTCCTAACACACCATAACACTATGGTGTTCCATGCGACGTAATTTGTGGAACTCTTCTCACAAGTCTTCCAATGATGTGCCAACATTATAACTCAAATCTTCATTCCTCGATTTGCATCGCGGGAATTTGATTTTCTTGTTAAGTTTATTTCCTACTTCATTCTGAACTTCGTTTGATCGAATCAAAATTCAGACTAACATTCCCCGGAGTGGATATCCATATATGTACTCGGAATATTCATGAAGTCTATGAAATAAAGACTTCCACTACACGTTAAAGTACTTCATCCATTCACATACACCCATATGCATGATTCTCAACAAGCTATACTCAAAACGTTCAGTGAAGGTCACGAAATAAAGGTCTCCACTACCCGTCAATTACTTCATTGAACCACATACATCTCCATGTATGACTATCAATAAGTTATATGCCCGTTTTCCGAAAACGGTATCACAGTTATTTTGCAAGTGTCAAAAGATCAAATCTTAGGACTTGTAGGTCCATCCAGTGTGGAGCTAATGCATATAACATTGACATGACTAAACGGTAGTGCCACACATATGTGGTGTCTTTATTAAGTTTGTATCCTTTGGCATTAATATTATGAATGTGGGAGCTTCTACCATCTAAATTCAAACCGGCATATGATCATTACTTCATAAATATAGGACACCAATTGGTCACTATCATGTATGAACAAGTGTCTCGCTAGAGGAGACACACTCGTAACGATCATACCAACACCCGATCATAAAGAATTTATTCAAATGGTAGATCTAGAGGGAGAGTGTCTATGGCCATCACAACAACTTGATTGCCATTATCAACACGCAATGTCGCCTTATCCTTTTAAGCTACTCAAGCAGTAAACCTGGTTTTTCACAAAACATGACTAGTTCAAGACTTAGTCACTACTGCGAGCACTTGCTTAGCTAAAACATTCATAACATGTATATCATATATACACCATCATCATTGATGACTTCCGGCGATCTGTTTCATCTTCTTGATACTTCCACCGTAATCAAGAACCATGAAGGTGAGTGATCCCCCTTGCATGACATAGTCTATGACAGAGGATTTGCACTTGGCAACGATGTCTGTCATCCAGTAATTGAGCTGAGCGAGGCGTCTCAATGTTTATTAGTCATGAACATACGTCATTAAGCATGACCGCCACGTGCTCCCTCAATGTGTGTATTCTCTTCCATCTTGGTTGAGAAGACAATCAGTCAACGTACTGATAAACTTCATCAACCCAACTATAGAGGTACCCCGAGTTTAGCGACCAAATGTTCGCGATCTAAAAACTCGTACCCACCGTTGGTTCTTTATGGCAGAGATCATAGCATACACTGGACTATGATGATATCATCCGCACAAAATCCGATAATCAAAATTATCTTTTGTTAGCGGAATCTCCGCGTTTATCTCCTAGCGGGTATTGTAACACAAAGAGCTAACGGTTTAAACAAGGAGTATCCTCAAGCTAAAGTATAAAACTATGAAGTTTAGACCCAACCTTTTAAGTTTCTCAAATCGCAGGAATGCGCCTAATTTGAAAAGATGCTACCACAATGGTTAATATCTACAAAGGTTTGCAAAACAGACTCTGTTCATTATATTATGAGTTCTAGTATTTTAGAAAATAACTATCCGAACTCCCACTCAAACGAACATCCCTCCTGGTCGTTTAAGCGATTACACGACCCCCATCCATTACACCACCCCTCATCATCAGAGCCGGCGGCACAACTTCAAGAGTAGACAAAAGTCCGCCACACCAATTTTGTGACTCGTGCTCGACCTTTCGGTCTCCCTGTTCCGAGGCCATATTTCTGAATATGCTAGGCTCGCCACCAAAAACCTCCACGCTGACGCTTGTGCAACATGGCTTACACCCACCGTATGCGAACGAAGATATGTCTGACACCCGATCATCACGGCATGCCTCATAACGTAGAACTTTCTTGGTGGTGCGCGTTGGAGGGAGAACACCAGTGGTATTTTAAAGGGATCATCTTATATAGGTACCGCCGTGTAACTAATGTATACTATACACACAATCACACAATATAAGATGCACACAAAACATCAAATGTAATGCAATGTGATATAGTCCATTGCGCCATGGTCTTCTTGGCGCCCGCAGTTTATAAACAATTTAATAAACCTACCTTGACCATATCACATAGCCCCTGTAAAATAAAGTTAGACGCTTCTACTTTATCTTTTGCATATTTTACGTGGCTTGGGGATTTCGTAAATAGAACCGCTTCATACCTACGAACCTTATGACCACAACAACGATCCAATAATTGCATGTTTAAGCATCCCTTTCGGGCCCTCCATTGAAAATGCAAAGCCAACTAAAGAGAGAGAAACAGGCACCCGCCAGCCACAGATACGGTACAAGCCGTATGTCAGAAGTGGAACCAGTCTCGCGTAAGCGTACGCGTAAAGTCGGTTCGGGCCGCTTCATCAACTCGATGCCGCTGGAATCACAAGTGCACGCTAGAGGGTAGCAAATAACAGGAACGGTGCCCCCGTGTAGAACACGGGTTCTAACAGCGTACAGCTATATCTACGATAGATCGGCTCTGATACCACTGAAGGGGATCGTGTGCAGAAAACAAAAAAATTCCTAGCAACGATATCCTTAAACTAGCCAAGATCTACACTATGCAGATATAGAAGTACGGCGGAGATCGGAATACATACCCTCGTAGACCGAATAGCGGGGATTACGCTCCCGCACAAGCGTTGACGACGAAGACGACGTAGCCGACCTCTAGGTCGCGGAGAACTCGGCGCGACGAAGACGACGAAGATGACCCCGAGGTCGGGTGGAGGAAATTAAGGAGATATGCCCTAGAGGCAAATAAATAAGTAGTATTTATTGCATTATCTCATAAGTTTATAATAGGTTTGTGTATTATGCTATAACTGTATTAATCGGAATTATTAATACACGTGTGATACATAGACAACCAGGTCCCTAGCAAGCCTCTATATGAGCTAGTCCATTGGGCAACAGTTGATCGAGATTCCCGATCAAGGACAATGACGTCGGTTGACAATGGGGTCATCTTGTTAGTAGAATAAGGTGGTGGACATACGCGAAGTATTGCAATAAGATCGTATTACGATGTTTGTCATTTGCAATAGATAAGAGTGTGATAGCTTATTCCTTAGACCGTGAGACCGTACTTATTGTTGCTTCGTAGGAGTGCTTTGAGAGCATCAAACGTTGTGTCTTATATAGCATGACAATAACGGTGTCCATCTTGGGTATTCCGAAAGAGCATCAAGACGTAAGGATCAAGAGCGGGATTTGTTCATTCTTGTAATGGAAAGATACTCTGGGCCCACTCGGTGATATTGCATCTATATAGCTGCGCAGCTTATGACTAGGTCATGGAGATGTAATATCGCAGACGAGTTAATAACCTTCGTCGGTAACGAGATACAGCAAAGGCATTGGTGTGTCTACGATCATATCTCGGACAAGGTAGTATCGCAGAGACAAAGGGAATAAATATCATACTTATGGTTCAACGACGATATTCGTGGAATGCACAGGGGTCGTCATATATTTCCAGGTATCCCTGACGATCATTGGTGAGCGGAGTGTCTCGACCATGTCTGGAGTGTTCCCGAACCGTAGCGTAACAAACTTAAGGTCTTAGCGACGCTAGGAGATAGGTTCTGGAATTTATAGGTTTTTATTGGAGAGAAAGAAATGATCCGGAAAGAGTTCCGGTGGTCCGGAAGGAGTTCCGGTGAGCTATGGAAGGGTTCCGAGAATGTCCGAAAGTTGTTCGGGTGGATCCGAAATAGTTTCGGAGTCATGGGATATTGAATTATATATAAATATATTAATTATGAATTAATGGGATTTTTATATTAATTTAATATTAATTAAATAAAGGAAAAAGGGGGCTCCCACCTAAATGGGCCCAAAGAGGGCCCATGAGGGGGAGGCGCACCAAGCAAGGGGGGGCCTTCCCCCCCTAGTCCGAATTGGACTAGAAGAGGGCCCAAGGGGGGGGTTCGGCCGAACCCCCCTCCCCTCTCCCCTTTTAGTCCCACATGGGGGAGCCAAGGGGGTTGGCACACCCCCTTCCCCCTTTATATAGCAAGCCATATTAATTGTTTTAAATCACAGGAAAATCCAATTAATTCCCAATTTCTCTCTCGATCTCGTGGTTCCCAAGTCGGAGCCGCGCCGATCTGAGGAAGAGGGTCTCTCTCCACCTAAGCCATACCGCAGAGCGCCGTTGCTCTGCGGGATTCCAGATAAGGTCTGCTCCTGCGATTTCAGCTGGATCTGAATGACCGGGAGTCGTCGCTAGGCTCCCTATGTTTGCGAGTGCTCGGAGGCTACTCTACTGAGAAGCTTGGGCGACGTCGTCTCGCCCCCTGCAGCCACCGCGCCTCCTCCCCTCTGCTGCCGGCGCGCCACCCCCCCCCCCCCTGGTGCTGGCGCTCTGCCTCCTTCCGCCCGACGCCCGTCGACGCAGATCATCGTCGACACCCCGGCGTCATCGACTTCGACATCGCGGCAAGATCTTCGCGACCTCGAGGTCGGCTACGTACGACTTCATCGTCAACGCTTGTGCGGGAGCGTAATCCCCGCTATCGGTCTACATGGAGGTAATGTAACCCGTTCCGCCACCGTTATCACATGTACTAGATAGATAGATCCTGGCTAGTTAGGGTTTCGTATGCTAGAAAATTATTGTTTTCTGCCCCGTAACCCCTTTAGTGGTATCAGAGCCGATCTATGCGTAGTACTGCTGGTACGGTTAGAACTCATGTTGAATGAGGGCGTCTTTCTTATATTTGCTACCCTCTAGCGTGCACTTGCGATGCCTTCGGTATTGAGTTGATGAAGCGGCCCGGACCGACTTTACGCGTACGCTTACGCGAGACTGGTTCCACTACTGACATACGGCTTGCACCGTATCTGTGGCTGGCGGGTGTCTGTTTCTCTCTCTCTAGTCGGCAAAGCATTTTCAATGGAGGGCCCGAAAGGGATGCTTAAACATGCAATTATACGATCGACGTTGTGGTACAAAGTTCGTAGGTAGGGAAGCGATTCTCTTGCGAATAAGCCTATTTGCCACGTAAAACTTGCAAAACCAAATAAAGCTAGAGGCGTCTAACTTTGTTTTGCAGAGGCGTTATTTCATGTGACATGGTTACGGTAAGTTTTTGATATTACTCGTACTGTCGGAGGCAATGGAGGGCTCTGTAGACTCGGAGCCATGCCGGGGCGCCGGGGGCCGGGCACATGGCGCCATGAAGGTCCAGGCGCATCGACCATGTCACATCGCACTTCATTGCATCATTATTGTGTGCTGTTGTGTGTGCATCCTATTGATTGCTTATATGCTAGATATACAACGGTAGCATCATAAATAGGATGATCCCTAACAAAATACCAAAATTGTGTTCTCCCTCGTTGCGCACCACCAAGAAAGTTCTATGTTATGAGGCAGGCCGTGATGATCGGGTGTCACACATCTCGTCGTTCGCATACAGTGGGTGTAAGCCATGTTGCACGCGCAGGGTCTTCGAGGTTTGATTGGCGAGCCTAGCATACTCAGAGGTATGGCCTCGGAACACGGGAAGATCGAAAGATCGAGCACGAGTCATAGAGTTGTTATGATCGACATTTTATGTCTACCTTTGAAGCTGTGCTGCCGACCGTGATGATCGGGGGTGGTGGAGTGGATGAGGGTCGTGTCATCGCCATTATTATTTTAGGGATAATAATCTTGGTGTGGTGTGTTTTTGATAATGAGATTATAGGACTGAAACTCACCTACATATTATAAACTTTACCTTACCTCTTTTGCGATCACATTTGGAGACTACGGAACTACGCTTCGGTTACTTCTTCAAGAGCTCGGATTCTACCTTGGAAGCCGACGGGTCCAACTTCATCAGCTGGTACATCAGTTTTAGAAACATTCTCCAAACACAACAAACATCCTATGTGTCCTAGAACATTAGTTAGGAGTTAGACCAGATGATTCTGATAGCAAGGAGCAAGATGATGAGTTCCCTAAGCATCATGATATTTTCATGGAAGTGGAGGTCATCATGAGCGTATGCCTAGCACCTGAGTTGAAAGTTGTATTCAACACATGGAGCCATATGCCGTGATTGATACGATCAGAGTTCACTTCAAAGATGAATTGAGTCTTGAGCAGTTCAGACAGCTTAGAAAGTTCCGGACCATTCACATGGGGAGCATACCTGTCTGGAGACTCAGTTGAAGAAGTTGTGTGACATCTACTTCAGGCTTACGAATATCTACGATTTCTAGATAGCAAACTCCAGTGCAATAGAGATTGCGCTTTACCTCCTAGCTGTGAATAGCATGTGCGTGAATATGCTATAGAGACACGGTGAGCTTCTTCACGTTCGTGAACAAGTTCAAATCTCTAAAAGTTGATTCATCGAAGAAGAGTTCTTCGACGCTATGGGTGTATTTGATATACGAAGATATAAATGTATTCTTCTCATACTTGATGAAAAGTGTTTGATAATTGTTCAGTTTGTGAAACAGTCCCTGATTATCACAAGTATGTGGCGAAGGGTGACGTGATAGTGCACGAGTGATGGCAAGTTCATGGCCAGTAGTGCTCACGCCCTCGAGATATCATATTAGTTATCATCAATAGTTTTTGATAAGACATTTTGTAATAGTGAGAATGTGATCTAGTTTGGTGTCTTGAATGTTGCAAGACATAATTATTCATATAGAACACATCAGTTGTTTTATGTTATGGAACAAAGCAGTTGTTTCATGTTATGAGTAATTTGCATCACATCTCAATTACATTATGCGTATGATATACATTTATAATAGCAGGAATGATAAAATTATGTGTCCAATGAACAAACACCATCGAATTTAGTCATAAAGGCAGTGAAAGAAGTAATGGATAATTTTTTGGTCCATTTAAGTATTTCAAGTGCTTGGTTGATTAAGTTTGAAATCAAGTATTGAAGTTGCAATACCAGCGGAAATTAATTGAGTGTCATTTTTAATGATTAATTAATGGTGTTTATTGCTTGATCCGAATTCCTCCATGACTTTGGTAAATAGGAGTATTTGCCCGATGAATTGTGGAATCTGAGATTAATTTGATAATAGATCAAATGGGGTTTTTCAGAAGAAAGATTAGTGAATATTGTATTCACAAAATTCGATCAAAGGACAATATTTTTAAATTATGGTTTCAACACAAAAGGCTTGTGGAAATTCGTTTCATAATATTATAATGTCATATATGGTGATATGTGGGGAATTATAATCATGCTCTATTTTAAATAAAGTGTGGTATGTCAGAATCTGTCTTAGAATCTCCTAATATGTTCGAAACATTATAGTCGATGTCCACTTTAGAAAATAGATATTTTTCTCAACGAGAATTCGTAGGATCGACAGTAGTGTCGACATGTATATGATTATGCGATAATTCGGAATATACATGAGTGTTTCTTTGTAGATTGCTCGCATTGGATGAGAGTGTATTCCAAAACCAAATAGAAACAAAGCTTAGTTTGTTGTCTATGTAATTCCGAGGAAAATATAATTTTTCGAATTATGGTTTATGGATTGGAATTGGAAGTTTGGAATAAAGTGTCAGACCTATGTTGGAAGGTGTTCCAAAGAGTATATGTCTGCTAATGAAAGTTTAGTGATTAAGAGTGAGGGAGACTAGAAAATTGTTTTCTGCTTGCAATCCTCTTCATAAAGATCATAATATTTTCATGAAAGAAACTTCTAAGTAAAGTGTTGTTATATTTAATATTGCTGTCGGGTCACAGCACTGTATTAAGTATTACAGATCTTGTTGACAGATCAAGGTGCACTTTATGAATACAAAGAAAGTTGAGAAAATATCGGACTACGAACGAAGGCTTTTCAGCCTGGAAATCCAAGTTACGTTTAAAAGGATTAAGAGAGTAATTGTTGCTGCAATTCTTATTAGAGGAATAAGATTGTTTAATCATCATATAAAGTATTATATGTAAATGTGACTATAAGAAAGACGCGGTAGCATGTCTTGTCAAGAAGTGTGTCTTGAACAAGATCAAATTTGTTGACTACATTTATGTAGACGTGCTTAAAGTCTGAGGGATTTGTATTAATGTAATACTGTAGTTTGTATTAAAATCGAATTGATAGTAGATCAATGATTTTGGTTTAACCAAGATGTCGATTTAAGTAGGAGTCATAGTTAGTTCACTCAGGAGAAATATGTAAAGAGCATATTTTTGAGTGGGAGCTTAGGAACTCAAATATGTGGATAACATGTATTGAGTGGGAGCTCGTGTTGTCAAATATGTGGAGACATAATTTGAGTGGGAGTCGAATTCATCTTGTGTAGTTAACACATTGTGAAAATGTACCAATAGAATAGGATGAAGTTGTGAAACTATTTGAAAGTTAGTGTCTATTTGGAAATAGAACGGAAATTTTAAATAGTTAGTCGAGTTGTTTTTGGATTATTTCTGAGGAGTCAGAATAGGATCAAAAGGATGGTCTTTTGGAGTCCAATCGATCATTAAGAGTAATGATGCGTGAAAGTAATGGTTGTATGACATGTGAGTCTATTATGTAATATTAGACATCATACAGAAACCTTATTATCTGCTCGATGAAATATAACCGTTGTTCTTGGAATAAGAGCAGTTATGAAAGTAAATTTGGAATTTACTGGAAGTAGAAGTGCATTAGTTAAGGGATTGAAATTTGAATGTCAAGTTTTCTACATTGGTGTGAAAGTATGTAGATATCGCGAGTTTGTAATTGTTACAAGGGGCTCTTGCATGGCTGAGTGTGTTTTTCAGGGCAGTTATCTGGTTAGTATAATCAGAGTAAGCGCTGAGAAGCAGAAGTCTCACTTAGTTACGGTATTTGCATATATGTTGTTAGACAACGTGATGATATCAAGCAAGTTGATGCCAGTGAATCGCAAAAGCGTGTACAATCATGGATTGTGCAGTAACACTTTTCCACAAGCAAGCATTATCAAATGATTCTTATTTGATAAGGGATTCGGCTAAAGTAAAATGCAGCTAGTTTATTTGTACTCTAGTGCAAGTGGGAGACTGAAGGAGATATGCCCTAGAGGCAAATAAATAAGTAGTATTTATTGCATTATCTCATAAGTTTATAATAGGTTTGTGTATTATGCTATAACTGTATTAATCGGAATTATTAATACACGTGATACATAGACAACCAGGTCCCTAGCAAGCCTCTATATGAGCTAGTCCATTGGGCAACAGTTGATCGAGATTCCCGATCAAGGACAATGACGTCGGTTGACAATGGGGTCATCTTGTTAGTAGAATAAGGTGGTGGACATACGCGAAGTATTGCAATAAGATCGTATTACGATGTTTGTCATTTGCAATAGATAAGAGTGTGATAGCTTATTCCTTAGACCGTGAGACCGTACTTATTGTTGCTTCGTAGGAGTGCTTTGAGAGCATCAAACGTTGTGTCTTATATAGCATGACAATAACGGTGTCCATCTTGGGTATTCCGAAAGAGCATCAAGACGTAAGGATCAAGAGCGGGATTTGTTCATTCTTGTAATGGAAAGATACTCTGGGCCCACTCGGTGATATTGCATCTATATAGCTGCGCAGCTTATGACTAGGTCATGGAGATGTAATATCGCAGACGAGTTAATAACCTTCGTCGGTAACGAGATACAGCAAAGGCATTGGTGTGTCTACGATCATATCTCGGACAAGGTAGTATCGCAGAGACAAAGGGAATAAATATCATACTTATGGTTTAACGACGATATTCGTGGAATGCACAGGGGTCGTCATATATTTCCAGGTATCCCTGACGATCATTGGTGAGCGGAGTGTCTCGACCATGTCTGGAGTGTTCCCGAACCGTAGCGTAACAAACTTAAGGTCTTAGCGACGCTAGGAGATAGGTTCTGGAATTTATAGGTTTTTATTGGAGAGAAAGAAATGATCCGGAAAGAGTTCCGGTGGTCCGGAAGGAGTTCCGGTGAGCTATGGAAGGGTTCTGAGAATGTCCGAAAGTTGTTCGGGTGGTTCCGAAATAGTTTCGGAGTCATGGGATATTGAATTATATATAAATATATTAATTATGAATTAATGGGATTTTTATATTAATTTAATATTAATTAAATAAAGGAAAAAGGGGGCTCCCACCTAAATGGGCCCAAAGAGGGCCCATGAGGGGGAGGCGCACCAAGCAAGGGGGGGCCTTCCCCCCCTAGTTCGTATTGGACTAGAAGAGGGCCCAAGGGGGGGTTCGGCCGAACCCCCCTCCCCTCTCCCCTTTTAGTCCCACATGGGGGAGCCAAGGGGGTTGGCACACCCCCTTCCCCCTTTATATAGCAAGCCATATTAATTGTTTTAAATCACAGGAAAATCCAATTAATTCCCAATTTCTCTCTCGATCTCGTGGTTCCCAAGTCGGAGCCGCGCCGAGCTGAGGAAGAGGGTCTCTCTCCACCTAAGCCATACCGCAGAGCGCCGTTGCTCTGCGGGATTCCAGATAAGGTCTGCTCCTGCGATTTCAGCTGGATCTGAATGACCGGGAGTCGTCGCTAGGCTCCGTATGTTTGTGAGTGCTCGGAGGCTACTCTACTGAGAAGCTTGGGCGACGTCGTCTCGCCCCCTGCAGCCGCCGCGCCTCCTCCCCTCTGCTGCCGGCGCGCCACCCCCCCCCCCCCCCCCCCCTGGTGCTGGCGCTCTGCCTCCTTCCGCCCGACGCCCGTCTACGCAGATCATCGACGCAGATCGTCGACGCAGATCATCGTCGACACCCCGGCGTCATCGACTTCGACATCGCGGCAAGATCTTCACGACCTCGAGGTCGGCTACGTACGACTTCATCGTCAACGCTTGTGCGGGAGCGTAATCCCCGCTATCGGTCTACATGGAGGTAATGTAACCCGTTCCGCCACCGTTATCACATGTACTAGATAGATAGATCCTGGCTAGTTAGGGTTTCGTACGCTAGAAAATTATTGTTTTCTGCCCCGTAACCCCTTCAGGAAGTAGGCCTCCGAGTACCGCTAGCGCAGCACCTCGCAGGGCGTCACACACATACGGTGGAGACGACGGCCTCCGAAGCTCCAGTCCAGGACGAGCAGCGGAAGACTTGGACCGGAACACCAGCAGCGCGGCAGCGGGCTATGGTGGAAGAGATCCCCCTCCTCTACTCGGCGCGGCTCCGTCAAGGGAACCACGAGATCGAGAGAGAAATTGAGAATTAATTGGTGAATTAAAAGGCCAGGGGTGCCCCTTCTTATATAGGCTCCCAGGGGGAGCCAACCTTGCCAGCCAGGCAATGTGGGACTATCCCACATGCCTGGTTCGGCCAAGGCTGGTGCGCCGGCCCTAGGTGGGCCCCATTTGGCCCACCTAGGCCGGCCAAGCCTCCCCCACAAAATTCCCTTAAGGGTTTTCCCCCCCATGGGCCTTCTTTCGACCAGAAGGCCCATTTAGGGAAATCAGCCTAAATAAATTCGAAAATAAATATATAAAATCATATTTGCATATTAATTACACTAATTAATATCAAAGATAATATATATAATTTTTCCTAGCTCCGAAAACTCTTTCGGCGCTGCCCGATCTCCATCGGACCCCTCCCGGGACGCTCTTGGTGATTTCTTTCCTTTCTGGTTGTCTTGTTGAAACCCCTTAAGTGTGTTACCCTAGCGGTTCGATATAATAACAGGTACGATCAAGACTCCTCTATGATCAACGACTAACTCGTAGGCCTGGACCCCATGAATTAATCCCTGTGATATAACGAATGACTTTCATCTATCAAACCTGGACGTATAGTCTTAAACCCTTTGTCATGGCGATACTTAGCGTGTCCGAGCATCATTCTCAGATATCTCCATACCTAGCATGATCTCGTTACCGACATCGCTATCTTCTACTCGTCTATGATATTATGTCAGCTGGTGACCTAGTCACATGTTTGCAAACTCATTTGACATAATCTCACCGAGTGGGCCCTAGAGTATCTATCCGGCTATGCGGACTGACAAATCCCGCTGTTGACCCCTCGTCTCAACTACTCCTTTCCGATACCCAAAAGTATCACCGTTATTGTCATACTAAATAAGATACGACGTTTGGTGCGATCAAAGTATCTTCCAGGAATAACAATAAGAGTTGGTCTCACGGTCTTAAGGCGTAACGACTATGTCCTACAAATACTGGGTATGTCCATCACATCGTTACTCCTAACGATATGACTCCCATTGCCGACCGGCGCCATGCCCTATGATCTGAAAACCTCGATCATCAATCGCGCAACGAAACTAGTCTTAGTAGAGGCTACTAGGGACCTGGTTGTTTATCTACCACACCTGTATTAATGTTTTCGCTTAATACAGTTATAACATGGTGTAAAACATATAATGAACGATTGGGATATTGCCAATAAACTATGTTTATTAAGTGCCTCTAGGGCATATTCCCTTCAGATATTGCATCTATATAGCTGCGCAGCTTATGACTAGGTCATGAAGATGTAATATCGCAGACGAGTTAAAAACCTTCGTCGGTAACGAGATACAACAAAGACATCGGTGTGTCTACGATCATATCTCGGACAAGGTAGTATCGCAGAGACAAAGGGAATGAATGTCATATTTATGGTTCAACGACGATATTCGTGGAATGCACAGGGGTCGTCATATACTTCCAGGTATCCCTGACGGTCATTGGTGAGCGGAGTGTCTCGACCATGTCTGGAGTGTTCTCGAACCGTAGCGTAACAAACTTAAGGTCTTAGCGACACCAGGAGATAGGTTCTAGAATTTTATAGGGATTTGTTGGAGAGAGATAAATGATCCAGAAAGAGTTCCGGTGGTCCGGAAGGAGTTCCGGAGAGGTCTGGAATGGTTCCAGGAATGTCCGAAAGTTGTTCGGGTGGTCCGAAAGAGTTTTCGGAGTCACGGGATATTGAATTATATATAAATATATTAATTATGAATTAATGGGATTTTTATATTAATTTAATATTAATTAAATAAAGGAAAAGGGGGCTCCCACCTACATGGGCCCTAAGAGGGCCCAAGAGGGGGAGCCGCACCACCAAAGGGGGGTGGGCCCCATTGGCTGGTTCGGCCAGCCCATGTGGGGGCCGAACCCCCCTCCCTTGTCCTTTGTCCATTGGCTCTGCCGACATCACCTCCATCATCATCTTTCTTTGCCTCTCTGAGCACTGTGATGCAGTCCCCGGGTTCGATGTGATGCTCCCGACATCTACTTCCATGGGTACGGCATCTGAACCAGGCTCCTTGGGGATGAAGATAGAATCTGACTCGGGTGAAGGTTGAATAGATGGCTTCCTTAGATGCTCAAGAGCGATCCCGGATGGGATGGCATCCCGAGATGACTCTAGCTTGGACAAGACATCAGCTGCCTCGTTTTCTCCTCTGGGTATGTGCTTGAACTCGCATCCTTCGAAAAAACCGGATATTTTCTGCACATGAAATCTGTACAAGGCCATGTTTGCATCAAGGGCATCCCAATTCCCCGACACCTGTTGTACTACGAGGTCGGAGTCACCGAAACACTCTATCCGGCGGATGCCGATCTCCTTGGCGACGTTCAGTCCATGAACCAAGGCCTCATATTCCGCGACATTGTTAGATGCCCGGAAATGGATTTGCAGAACATACTTCAGCACATCCTGTTTTGGTGAAGTGAGGACCACTCCGGCACCCAACCCGATCTTAGCCTTGGAGCCATCGAAATGCATCCTCCAGAAATTGTAATCCGACATTGGAGGTTCGTACTGCATCTCGGCCCAGTCTACCAAAAAGTCTGGCAGCGCCTGCGACTTGATGGCATCTCGTCTCTCATACGCCGGAGCGTATGGAGACAACTGGATGGCCCACTTGGCTACTCGGCCGCTAACGTCCTTGCAACCGATGATCTCGGCCAGAGGAGCTTCGCACACCACTGTGACCGGGTGTTCCTGAAAGTAGTGCTTGAGCTTGGTTACTGCCATGTACACCCCATACGCCATTTTCTGGTAGTGTGGGTAGTTCTGCTTGGATTCCGAGATCACCTCACTGAGGTAATACACCGGCCTCTGTATCAGCTTGCTCCCTTCTTCCCTTTCTACCACCATTGCCACACTGACTACTCGGTAAGTTGCAGCAATATACAGCAGCATAGGTTCCTTGGGTAATGGGGATGCCAACACGGGTGCTGTTGAGAGCATCCTCTCCAAATCGTTGAACGCCGCGTCAGCCTGCGGGGTCCAAACAAATGTTTTGCTTTTCTTCATCAATTGGTACAGGGGCAAGGCCTTCTCCCCAAGTCGACTCACAAACCGACTTAGGGATGCAAGACAACCAGTGAACTTCTGTACATCTTTGAGACGCACGGGCAATTTCATGCTCTCGATAGAACGAATTTTACCCGGGTTGACCTCGATTCCCCGGCTCGAGATGAGGAAACCGAGTAATTTCCCCGCCGGAACCCCAAATGTGCACTTATCCGGGTTCAACTTCATCCGGAATCTTCTTAAGTTCTTAAATGTCTCCCTCAGATCATCTATCAGTGAGGCTTTTTCTTTTGTCTTTATGACTATGTCATCGACATACACCTCGGCATTCCGGCCTATCTGGTCATGCAGACACTTCTGCATGCACCTCTGGTATGTAGCACCAGCATTTCTCAAACCAAAAGTCATGACACGATAGCAATAAGCCCTATAAGGGGTAATAAAAGCAGTTTTCAATTGATCATCCGGATTCAAAGGTATCTGGTGAAAACCAGAATATGCATCTAAAAATGTCAAAAGCTCACTCCCGGCAGTGGAATCTATCACTTGATCTATCCGGGGCAGTGGAAAGGGGTCCTTCGGGCATGCTTTGTTGAGATTGGTGAAGTCGATGCACATGCGCCACACCTTAAGCAGGAGGGGATCATCCTTCTTCTTCTCTACCAGGACCGGATTTGATATCCAATCCGGGTGCAGTACTTCCATTATGAATCCGGCGGCCAGCAGTATAGCCAGATGCTCCATGACGGCAGCTCTTCTTTCATCCGAGAGACGCCTAGTTGGTTGCTTCACCGGCTTCGCATCCGGTCTAACAAACAGAGAGTGCTCAGCCAACTCCCTCGGGACACCTTGCAGATCGTCACTCGACCACGCAAAAGCATCCCGATTCTCACGGAGGAAGTCGACGAGCTCGCCTTCCTATTTGCTGTCCAGGTTGCTGCCAATGATAACTTGGCGCTCCGGGTTGCTGGGGTCCACACCCACCTTCTTGGTCTCTTTGGGGGGCTGGAATGATGCACCCTGCTCCGAGTTCACCATCCCGGACATTCCGAGTTGGGAGGTCTTGGCCATTGCCACCACCTGCTGGATCCTCTTCTTTTCTTCGGCGATCACCAGGGAATCAGCTAAGCATGACCCCACCGAGGCACACTCCATGGAGCGCTTGTGGTCTCCCGAGATGGTGATTACGCCGTTTGGTCCCGGCATCTTCATCTTCAGGTAGCCCATGTGAGTTGAGATCATGAACTTGGCCAGGGCTGGCCTGCCGATCAGTGCGTGATACGGGCTCTCGAGGTCCACGACCTCAAACTCCAAGCTCTCGGTTCGGCAGTTCTCCCGGGTTCCGAACAGCACTTCAACCCAGATTTTTCCCATGGGTGAGCAAGAGACTCAGGGCACAATGCCGTGGAAGGTCGTCTCGGTAGGCAACAAGGTATTCATGGACACCCCCAGCTTCAGCATCGTGTCCTTGTACATGATGTTAATGGCACTGCCATTATCGATCAGAACTCGGCTGAAGCGGACATTGAGGTTGGGTCCGACAAAGGTTGGATCTACCACCAAGGCATACGCCCCCGGCTTAGGCATAACCCTGGGATGATCCTTCCGGTTCCATGTGATCTCCATCTCGGACCAATGCAAGAATTTGGGCACCGCCGGGATCACGGCGTTCACCTCCAGGGCACGCTGTCGCACACTCCTCCGGTCATTGGGCTCGGTCACGAAGACCACATAGCTTTGATGTGCTTCCCGGTAGTTACCCTGCTGCTCTCCGGCTTGGTTACTGGGGCATGCACCGTTGTCGTTCCGTGTGTGCACCATATTCACTGGCCGAGGTGGGGGCCCTCGCGGAGGCGGATTGATCCGGATAGCGTTGGCCCCTGATGTCGGAGGAGGGGGTCTCGGAATGTTGGGTCGAGATGCCGGAGCACTCGGCCGAACAGTTCCCGAGCTGCCCTCCTGCAATGTGCGCTGATACCAGCTGCATTGCCGAGTAGAGTGGTTTGCTGGCTTGTTGTCCTCCAGGGTATGGTAGCAGCATGGCTTGTTCAGCATCTCTTCATACGTCAGGGGCTTCTTTTGTTCTACCCAAGTCTTTTGCACTTCCTGACTCTGCCCCCAAGCCGGGCCACTTGTCTTTTGACGCTGACTGTTGCCGGCATCCTCTTGCTCCCGGGTTACTGCTGCGACGTGCTGTGCGGCATGGTGGTACTCGGGCTGACTCCTTTTCTGGCCAAAATCCTGGCGATCATGGCTCCTGCCAGATCCCGAACGCTGAGGTCCCGCATTCCTCCTGTTGGAGTCACCGACATCCACCAGGGGTTGCATGGGATCTCCAAGCGTATAGGTATCGGCGATGCGCATGGTTTCTGCCAAGGTCGCCGGCATCTTTCTTTGCAACTTCTGCCACAACATTGAGCCATGCCGGCATCCTTGTGCAAACCAGGAGATGGCCTGTGCCTCTACCACTCCTTCGCAAGAATTGCGAATATTGCTCCACCGGGTAAGGTACTCCCGGTCGGTCTCGTTGCTCCTTTGCCTACAAATGGCGAGCTGTTGAGGCCTGTTTGGCCTTTTATACGTGCTAGTGAAGTTGCTGATAAATGCCTCCTCGAAATCTAACCACCAGTCTATGCTGCCAGTTCTCAAGTTGTTCAACCAGATTCGGGCGGGTCCTTCCAACATCTGCGGTACGTATCGTACCGCCCAGCGTCTGTTTCCACCGGCTATGCTTACTGCAGTTACATAGTCGGTTAGCCAGTCCTCTGGCTTCTTGCTGCCGTCGTAGGTCTTAGCACCCCGGTTGAGCTGAAAATTCCGCACAGGCGGCTCTCGCATGATCCGGGGTCCAAAGCAGGCAGGTCTTGAAGGTCCTTGCTCTTCAACTAGCTCGGACTGGTGAATTCGGTCAAGCCGGTATCTGGAATCTGCCGGATTCAGCTGTCTGGTCCCTATCCGAGATCCCAAAGGACTCTCGTCGGGCTGGTATCCGAGCTGCTGCAGTCTCGAGTTGCCATCGTTGAGCCTGTTTTGCGCCGGGATCACAGCCTGCTGTGGAACAGAGGCGACCTCCCTTTGTGGGTTTCCCTAAACATGGGGAGGGTTCCGGGGTGGATTACCACGGCCGGCCGGGTTATTGTTTCCTACACCCAGGTTACCATCCTCATGGGTACTTCCCGCCTGCCCCGAGTTACGTTGTCCGGCTTGCTGGAATCCGGCAAAGGCCGGATCATAGGCCTGCAACTGCTTGTTCTTCCCGGAACCTCGACTCCTACTCCGGCTCTTGCTCTTGCTCTTGCTTCTGCTCGGATGCGGGGAAGAGGCCTCTCCGTCCGATTTTTGGCTATTGGGTCTAGCCGAATGCACTTGGGATCCTGTCCCGGGGTTCTTCTTCTTGAAGGCCTGGTTCTGCCGGTTGGCCTCGATCACCAGCTCGTTCACCCGTTCCTGTTGTTTGCGTAGAGCCTCACCGGTTAACCCTACCAACTCGGCCATGGCGGCCTCGGCAGCCCTAAGAGTTTTGGCCGGTGAGCTATACACAGGTTTCCCTGCCGAGATCAGGCTACCCGTGTGACTGGCTGCGGCTCCTCCTGCCAACTCATCATTCACCAATCTTCCTTTCTTGCGCAACTCCGCAATGCACTTGTCCCGGGAATCTATCTTAAGGAATCCGTGAGCTGCATTGTACTCCCGGAGACTGGCATTGAGTTCGCGACGGATCTCGGCGATCTCCTGTGCTTCCGCAAGTAGCAACCTCCGCTGCTCCTCCAAATCAGCCGAGGTGGCCTGGGGTCTGCCTCAGCAGTTACAGGGACAGCCAACTTGGCCACTAGACCCGAGAGGGGATCCGGGCGACGTCGTGGCTGGGATGGTTGTGGATCGTCATCTCGGGCCGCACCTCTTTCCTGAGGAGGTTTGGCCAGGCGGATGTGGCCGCTTCCGGTATCGCCGTCAGCGTCTTGGTACTCCTCCTCGGTTGCCCCGACCATCATCACCGCGACAGAACTCGGGGGGCGACCGGCACGCAGACCCCGAGTAGCGCAGAGCATGGGAGGATCCTCAGCTTCCAGGACTACGTCCGGGTAGCTACAGACAACTTCGGTGGCGACATAGGTGGTAAAACCACCAAAGTCAATGAGGCATCCGTTCACCGGAAAGGGTCTGTTTCGGAAGCACCCTGCGTTGTCGCTGACAAAGTCCATCTCCCTGGAGGGGTTACGGTGCAGAAAACAATAATTTTTCTAGCGAACGAAACCCTAACTAGCCAAGATCTATCTATCTAGTACATGCGATAGCGGTGGCGGAACGGGTTACATTACCTCCATGTAGACCGATAGCGGGGATTACGCTCCCGCACAAGCGTTGACGATGAAGTCGTACGTAGCCGACCTCGAGGTCGCGAAGAACTTGCCGCGATGTCGAAGTCGATGACGCCGGGGTGTCGACGATGATCTGCGTCGACGGGCGTCGGGCGGAAGAAGGCAGAGCGCCAGCACCGGGGCTTGGTGCGCCGGCAGCAGAGGGGGGTGGCGCGGCGGCTGCAGGGGGCGAGACGACGTCGCCCAAGCTCCTCAACAGAGTAGCCTCCGAGCACTCGCAAACATACGGAGCCTAGCGACAACTCCCGGTCATTCAGATCCAGCTGAAATCGCAGGAGTAGATCTTATCTGGAATCCCGCAGAGCAACGGCGCTCTGCGGTATGGCTTAGGTGGAGAGAGACCCCCTTCCTCAGCTCGGCGCGGCTCCGACTTGGGAACCACGAGATCGAGAGAGAAATCGGGAATTAATTGGATTTTCCTATGAATTAAATCAATTAATATGCCTTGCTATATAAAGGGGGAAGGGGGTGTGCAAACCCCTTGGCTCCCCCATGTGGGAGTAAACCAAGGACAAGGGAGGGGGGTTCGGCCCCCACATGGGCTGGCCGAACCAGCCAATGGGGCCCACCCCCCCCCCCTTGGTGGTGCGGCTCCCTCTCTTGGGCCCTCTTAGGGCCCATATAGGTGGGAGCCCCCTTTTTCCTTTATTTAATTAATATTAAATTAATATAAAAATCCCTTTAATTCATAATTAATATATTTATATATAATTCAATATCCCGTGACTCCGAAAACTCTTTCGGACCACCCGAACAACTTTCGGACATTCCTGGAACCATTCCAGACCTCTCCGGAACTCCTTCCGGACCACCGGAACTCTTTCCGGATCATTTCTCTCTCTCCAACAAACTCCTATAAAATTCCAGAACCTATCTCCTAGCGTCGCTAAGACTTTAAGTTTGTTACGCTACGGTTCGGGAACACTCCAGACATGGTCGAGACACTCCGCTCACCAATGATCGTCAGGGATACCTGGAAATATATGACGACCCCTGTGCATTCCACGAATATCGTCGTTGAACCATAAGTATGATATTCATTCCCTTTGTCTCTGCGATACTACCTTGTCCGAGATATGATCGTAGACACACCGATGCCTTTGCTGTATCTCGTTACCGACTAAGGTTATTAACTCGTCTGCGATATTACATCTCCATGACCTAGTCATAAGCTGCGCAGCTATATAGATGTAATCTCACCGAGTGGGCCCAGAGTATCTTTCCATTACAAGAATGAACAAATCCCGCTCTTGATCCTTACGTCTTGATGCTCTTTCGGAATACCCAAGATGGACACCGTTATTGTCATGCTATATAAGACACAACGTTTGATGCTCTCAAAGCACTCCTACGAAGCAACAATAAGTACGGTCTCACGGTCTAAGGAATAAGCTATCACACTCTTATCTATTGCAAATGACAAACATCGTAATACGATCTTATTGCAATACTTTGCGTATGTCCACCACCTTATTCAACTAACAAGATGACCCCATTGTCAACCGACGTCATTGTCCTTGATCGGGAATCTCGATCAACTATTGCCCAATGGACTAGCTCATATAGAGGCTTGCTAGGGACCTGGTTGTCTATGTATCACACGTGTATTAATAATTCCGATTAATACAGTTATAGCATAATACACAAACCTATTATAAACTTATGAGATAATGCAATAAATACTACTTATTTATTTGCATCTAGGGCATATCTCCTTCAGTCTCCCACTTGCACTAGAGTACAAATAAACTAGCTGCATATCACTTTATCAGAATCCCATATCAAATAAGAATCATTTGATCATGCTTGCTTGTGGAAGAGTGTTACTGCACAATCCATGATTGTACATGCTTTTTGCGATTCATTGACATCAACTTGCTTGATATCACCATGTTGTCTAACAACATATATGCAAATACCGCAACTAAGTGAGACTTTCGTTTCCCAGCGCTTACTCTGATTATACTAACCAGATAACTGCCCTGAAAAACACACTCAGCCATGCAGAGCCCCTTGTAACAATTACAAACTCGCGATATCTACATACTTTCACACCAATGTAGAAAACTTGACATTCAAATGTCAATCCCTCAACTAACGCACTTCTACTTCCAGTAAATTCCAACTTTACTTTCATAACTGCTCTTATTCCAAGAACATCGGTTATACTTCATCGAGCAGATAATGTGGTTTCTGTATGATGTCTAATATTACATAATAGACCCACATGTCACACAACCATTACTTTCATGTATCATTACTCTTAATGATCAATTTGGATTTCAAAGGACCATCCTATTGATTCTAATCTGACTCCTCAGATATAATCCAAAACAACTCGACTAACTATTTAAAATTCCCATTCTATTTCAAAATAGACACTAACTTTCAAATAGTTTCACAACTTCATCCTATTCTATTGGTACAGTTTCACAATGTGTTAACTACACAAGATGATTCGACTCCCACTCAAACTATGTCTCCACATATTTGACAACACGAGCTCCCACTCAAAAATATGTTCTTCACATATTTCACCTGAGTGAACTAACTATGACTCCCACTTAAATCGAAATTTTGGTCAAACCAAAATCATTGATCCACTATCAATTCGAATTTAATACAAACTACAGTATTACATTAATACAAATCCCTCAGACTTCAAGCATGTCTACATAAATGTAGTCAACGAATTTGATCTTGTGCAAGACACATTTCTTGACAAGACATGCTCCTGCGTCTTTCTTATAGTCACATTTTCATATAACACTTTATATGACGATTAAAAAATCATATTCCTCTAATAAGAATTGCAGCAACAATTACTCTCTTAATCCTTTTAAACGTAACTTGGATTTCCAGGCTGAAAAGCCTTTGTTCGTATTCCGATACTTTCTCAACTTTCTTTGTATTCATAAAGTGCACCTTGATCTGTCAACAAGATCTGTAATAATCAATACAGTGCTGTGACCCGACAGCAATATTAAATATAACAACACTTTATTTAGAAGTTTCTTTCATGAAAATATTATGATCTTTATGAAGAGGATTGCAAGCAGAAAACAATTTTCTAGTCTCCCTCACTCTTAATCACTTAACTTTCATTAGCTGACATATACTCTTTGGAACACTTTCCAACATAGGTCTGACACTTTATTCCAAACTTCTAATTCTAATCCATAAACCATAATTCGAAAATTCATATTTTCCTCGGAATTACATAGACAACAAACTAAGTTTTGTTTCTATTTGGTTTTGGAATACACTCTCATCCAATGCGAGCAATCTACAAAGAACCACTCATGTATATTCCGAATTATCGCATAATCATATACATGTCGACACTATTGTCGATCCTACGAATTCTCGTTGAGAAAAATATCTATTTTCTAAAGTGGACATCGACTATAATGTTTCGAACATATTAGGAGATTCTAAGACTGATTCTGACAGACCACACTTTATTTAAAATAGAGCATGATTATAACTCCCCCACATATCACCATATATGACATTATAATATTGTGAAACGAATTTCCACAAGTCTTTTGTGTTGAAACCATAATTCAAAAATATTGTCCTTTGATCGAATTTTGTGAATACAATATTCACTAATCTTTCTTCTGAAAAACCCCATTTGATCTATTATAAAATTAATTTCAGACTCCATAATTTATCGGGCAAATACTCCTATTTACCAAAATCATAGAAGAATTCGGATCAAGCAAAACACCATTGATTAATCATTAAAAATGACTCTCAATCAATTTCCTCTAGTATTGCAACTTCAATACTGCATTTCAAACTTAATCAATTTTGGCACTCGAAATACTTAAATGGGCCAAAAATTATCCATTACTTCTTTCACTGCCTTTATGACTAAATTCGATGGTGTTTGTTCTTTGGACACATAATTTTATCATTCCGCTATAAATGTATATCATACGCATAATGTAATTGAGATGTGATGCAAATTACTCATAATATGAAACAACTGCTTTGCTTCATAACACAAAACAACTGATGTGTTCTATATGAATAATTATGTCTTGCAACATTCAAGACACCAAACTAGATCACACTCTCACTATTACAAAATGTCTTATAAAAAACAATTGATGATAACTAATATGATATATCGAGGGCGTGAGCACTACTGGCCATTAACTTGCCATCACTTGTGCACTGTCACGTCACCCTTCGCCACATACTTGTGATAATCAGGGACTGTTTCACAAACAGAACAATTATCAAACACTTTTCATCATAGCGTTGAAAAACTCTTCTTCGATGAATCAACTTTTAGAGATTTGAACTTGTTCACGAACGTGAAGAAGCTCACCGTGTCTCTATAGCATATTCATGCACATGCTATTCACAGCTAGGAGGTGAAGCACAATCTCCATTGCACTGGAGTTTGCTATCTAGAAATCATAGATATTCGTAAGCCTGAAGTAGATGTCACACAACTTCTTCAACTGAGTCTCCAGACAGGTATGCTCCCCATGTGAATGGTCCGGAACTTTCTAAGCTGTCTGAACTGCTCAAGACTCAATTCATTTTTGAAGTGACCTCTGATCGCATCAATCACGACATATGGCTCCATGTGTTGAAACAACTTTCAACTTAGGTGCTAGGCATACGCTCATGACGATCGTCACTTCCATGAACATGTCATGATGCTTACGGAACTCATCATCTTGCTCCTTGCTATCGGAATCA
Organism: Poa annua; assembly: GCA_026929855.1. Classification (NCBI taxonomy): domain Eukaryota; kingdom Viridiplantae; phylum Streptophyta; class Magnoliopsida; order Poales; family Poaceae; genus Poa; species Poa annua. Next base: position 18,655,935 of record CM049427.1, read on the forward strand.
TCTGGTCTAACTCCTAACTAATTTTCTAGCACATATAGGATGTTTGTTGTGTTTGGAGAATGTTTCTAAAAACAAATGCACCAGCTGATGAGGTTGGGCCCGTCGGCTTCTAATGTAGAATCCGAGCTCTTGAAGAAGTAATCGAAGCGTAGTTCCGTAGTCTCCAGATGTGATCGCAAAAGAGGTAAGATAAGTTTATAATATATAGGTGAATTTTAGTTCTATAATCTCATTATCTAAAAACACACCACACCAAGATTATTATCCCTAAAAATAATAATGGCGATTACACGACCCTCATCCACCATACTACCCCCGATCATCACGGCCGGCAGCACAGCTTCAAAGGTGGACATAACATGTCGATCACAACAACTCTGTGACTCGTGCTCGATCTTTCGATCTTCCCGTGTTCCGAGGCCATACCTCTGAGTATGCTAGGCTCGCCAATCAAACCTCGAAGACCCTGCGCGTGCAACATGGCTTACACCCACTGTATGCGAACGACGAGATGTGTGACACCCGATCATCACGGCCTGCCTCATAACGTAGAACTTTCTTGGTGGTGCGCAACGAGGGAGAACACAATTTTGGTATTTGTTAGGGATCATCCTATTTATGATGCTACCGTTGTATATCTAGCATATAATCAATCAATAGGATGCACACACAACAGCACACAATAATGATGCAATGAAGTGCGATGTGACATGGTCGATGCGCCTGGACCTTCATGGCGCCATGTGCCTGGCCCCCGGCGCCCCGGCATGGCTCCGAGTCTACAGAGCCCTCCATTGCCTCCGACAGTACGAGTAATATCAAAACTTACCGTAACCATGTCACATAAAATAACGCCTCTGCAAAACAAAGTTAGACGCCTCTAGCTTTATTTAGTTTTGCAAGTTTTACGTGGCATATAGGCTTATTCGTAAGAGAATCGCTTCCCTACCTACGAACTTTGTACCACAACGTCGATCGTATAATTGCATGTTTAAGCATCCCTTTCGGGCCCTCCATTGAAAATGCTTTGCCGACTAGAGAGAGAGAAACAGACACCCGCCAGCCACAGATACGGTGCAAGCCGTATGTCAGTAGTGGAACCAGTCTCGCGTAAGCGTACGCGTAAAGTCGGTCCGGGCCGCTTCATCAACTCAATACCGAAGGCATCGCAAGTGCACGCTAGAGGGTAGCAAATATAAGAAAGACGCCCTCATTCAACATGAGTTCTAACCGTACCAGCAGTACTACGCATAGATCGGCTCTGATACCACTGGAGGGGTTACGGTGCAGAAAACAATAATTTTTCTAGCGAACGAAACCCTAACTAGCCAAGATCTATCTATCTAGTACATGCGATAGCGGTGACGGAACGGGTTACATTAACTCCATGTAGACCGATAGCAGGGATTACGCTCCCGCACAAGCGTTGACGATGAAGTCGTACGTAGCCGACCTCGAGGTCGCGAGTCGATGACGCCGGGGTGTCGACGATGATCTGCGTCGACGGGCGTCGGGCGGAAGAAGGCAGAGCGCCAGCACCGGGGCTTGGTGCGCCGGCAGCAGAGGGGGGTGGCGCGGCGGCTGCAGGGGGCGAGACGACGTCGCCCAAGCTCCTCAACAGAGTAGCCTCCGAGCACTCGCAAACATACGGAGCCTAGCGACAACTCCCGGTCATTCAGATCCAGCTGAAATCGTAGGAGTAGATCTTATCTGGAATCCCGCAGAGCAACGGCGCTCTGCGGTATGGCTAAGGTGGAGAGAGACCCCCTTCCTCAGCTCGGCGCGGCTCCGACTTGGGAACCACGAGATCGAGAGAGAAATCGGGAATTAATTGGATTTTCCTATGAATTAAATCAATTAATATGCCTTGCTATATAAAGGGGGAAGGGGGTGTGCAAACCCCTTGGCTCCCCCATGTGGGACTAAACCAAGGACAAGGGAGGGGGGTTCGGCCCCCACATGGGCTGGCCGAACCAGCCAATGGGGCCCACCCCCCCTTGGTGGTGCGGCTCCCCCTCTTGGGCCCTCTTAGGGCCCATATAGGTGGGAGCCCCCTTTTTCCTTTATTTAATTAATATTAAATTAATATAAAAATCCCATTAATTCATAATTAATATATTTATATATAATTCAATATCCCGTGACTCCGAAAACTCTTTCGGACCACCCGAACAACTTTCGGACATTCCTGAAACCATTCCAGACCTCTCCGGAACTCCTTCCGGACCACCGGAACTCTTTCCGGATCATTTCTCTCTCTCCAACAAACTCCTATAAAATTCCAGAACCTATCTCCTAGCGTCGCTAAGACCTTAAGTTTGTTACGCTACGGTTCGGGAACACTCCAGACATGGTCGAGACACTCCGCTCACCAATGATCGTCAGGGATACCTGGAAATATATGACGACCCCTGTGCATTCCACGAATATCGTCGTTGAACCATAAGTATGATATTCATTCCCTTTGTCTCTGCGATACTACCTTGTCCGAGATATGATCATAGACACACCGATGCCTTTGTTGTATCTCGAAGGTTATTAACTCGTCTGCGATATTACATCTCCATGACCTAGTCATAAGCTGCGCAGCTATATAGATGTAATCTCACCGAGTGGGCCCAGAGTATCTTTCCATTACAAGAATGATAAAATCCCGCTCTTGATCCTTACGTCTTGATGCTCTTTCGGAATACCCAAGATGGACACCATTATTGTCATGCTATATAAGACACAACGTTTGATGCTCTCAAAGCACTTCTACGAAGCAACAATAAGTACGGTCTCACGGTATAAGGAATAAGCTATCACACTCTTATCTATTGCAAATGACAAACATCGTAATACGATCTTATTGCAATACTTTGCGTATGTCCACCACCTTATTCAACTAACAAGATGACCCCATTGTCAACCGACGTCATTGTCCTTGATCGGGAATCTCGATCAACTGTTGCCCAATGGACTAGCTCATATAGAGGCTTGCTAGGGACCTGGTTGTCTATGTATCACACGTGTATTAATAATTCCGATTAATACAGTTATAGCATAATACACAAACCTATTATAAACTTATGAGATAATGCAATAAATACTACTTATTTATTTGCCTCTAGGGCATATCTCCTTCACTCCCCTAGCCTCACGACAAGGCCAGAGAGAACCCGAATGTCGAAGTGAACGGGGGAGCCCGTCCGGATGCGTACACCAGCCAACGCCTCTGTCTGCCCCACGGTGGGCGCCAACTGTCGTGGTGGTGTCACGGCAGATGCCATAGGATGGCTAATGTGTGGGGCCGATGGACGTTGGTGGATCCGGGGAGGGATAGCGAGCTGAATAGCCCACACGGGGAGGATCCCGGTATAACCGAGATCTCCCAAGAACTAGAAACAACAGCAATACGATATAGGGGAGATCTAACAAACACGAACAAATGCACGAAGGCACACAACACACGCACGATATATCCAGGTTCAGGGCCCTCGTGAGGAGGTAACACCCCTACTCCTGCCTTTCCTCTCTGTATAACTGTGGTACAAGGGCTACAACTTGCTCTTAGATCTCTCAAAGTGAAGAACACGAAGAACTAGATGAACTCAAGGTATGAAGAAGTAAAAGCTCTAGGAGTAAATGCAACTGCTGCTTTGGCTCCCAAGTTGGTCCTGCTCTCACAGAAGCAGTTATGGTGCCTTTTATAGGGTTTCGGCCAGGAGGGCCGAAAACCCTAAACCGGCTTGGCCCCTCCGGACAGGCCTAGCCGGCATGTCGTCACCGGCTAGTGCGACCTAGTCGCCGCGCTATCCGGCGTAGCCCCTTCGTCATCATCTCGGCAAGGACAGCAGGCGCCGTCCTGGATCATCATTGTCCCCTTGTCAGAGACAGGACATGTCTTTGCCCATCCCGAATAGCCTTTTCCGGATTGCCGGGCTAGGCACATCGTGTCTTGTCGTACCGTTGTCGTACCGACTGACGCGCTCCCGTGTCAGGTGGGAGGTGACCATGCTTCCGTGTCAGGCGGGAGGTGACCATGCTTCTGTGTCAGACGGAAAGGTACTCCCCCCCGCATCAGGCGGGAAAGCCTGCTACAGACCGTTGACGGCCTACCGGGATCCCTCGTGCCGGTTACCTCCTTGCTTGCCCCCGTGAGCCTCTCCTGCATAAGATCAAGACCGAGATAGACACTCCGGTTAGCACTTACCCGGACCATCTATCCGGTAAAACCGAATACACCTCCTTCCGGGAGTCTCCTCGGAGTCAGAGATCCGAGATCCTTTCCGGAGGTGTCCGAGCTCGTCCGTGGATGCGTATCTCTAGGCCTAGCCTCCCGAAGATGTCTTGGCCTACCAGCAAAGACATCTTCGAGAAGCTAGTTCTTAGAGGAACCATCCGTTGATGCTTTTGCTGCCATTATGAAGGCTCGGGGTGTCTATTTATAGCTGTTAGAGCTGACCCTTGCACCTGCCAGGTGGCACTTTGCACTCTTCCGGCGCTCAAGGGTCAAGCTGCCCCCTTCAGCACACCAGGGGGTGTCCCTTGCTCTCGCCAAAGGTCAAGTACTGTTGGCATACTGCTGAGTTATTCCGGGATCTGCCCCTACCCAGGGGGCAGCCCCCCGACAAACATCCTATATTCCTAGAACATTAGTTAGGAGTTAGACCAGATGATTCTGATAGCAAGGAGGAAGATGATGAGTTCTGTAAGCATCATGATATTTTCATGGAAGTGAAGGTCGTCATGAGCGTATGCCTAGCACCAGAGTTGAAAGTTGTATTCAACACCTGGAGCCATATGCTGTGATTGATGCGATCAAAGGTCACTTCAAAGATGAATTGAGTCTTGAGAAGTTCAGACAACTTAGAAAGTTCCGGACCATTCACATGGGGAGCATACCTGTCTGGAGACTCAGTTGAAGAAGTTGTGTGACATCTACTTCAGGCTTACGAATATCTACGATTATTAGATAGCGAACTCCAGTGCAATAGAGATTGCGCTTTACCTCCTAGCTGTGAATAGCATGTGCGTGAATATGCTATAGAGACACGGTGAGCTTCTTCACGTTCGTGAACAAGTTCAAATCTCTAAAAGTTGATTCATCGAAGAAGAGTTCTTCGACGCTATGGGTATATTTGATATACGAAGATATAAATGTATCCTTCTCATACTTGATGAAAAGTGTTTGATAATTGTTCTGTTTGTGAAACAGTCCCTGATTATCACAAGTATGTGGCGCAGGGTGACGTGACAGTGCACAAGTGATGGCAAGTTAATGGCCAGTAGTGCTCACGCCCTCGAGATATCATATTAGTTATCATCAATAGTTTTTATAAGACATTTTGTAATAGTGAGAATGTGATCTAGTTTGGTGTCTTGAATGTTACAAGACATAATTATTCATATAGAACACATCAGTTGTTTTATGTTATGAAACAAAGCAGTTGTTTCATGTTATGAGTAATTTGCATCACATATCAATTACATTGTGCGTATGATATAAATTTATAATAGCGGGAATAATAAAATTATGTGTCCAAAGAGCAAACACCATCGAATCTAGTCATAAAGGCAATGAAAGAAGTAATGGATAATTTTGGTCCATTTAAGTATTTCGAGTGCCAAAATTGATTAAGTTTGAAATCAAGTATTGAAGTTGCAATACCAGAGAAAATTAATTGAGTGTCATTTTTAATGATTAATTAATGGTGTTTATTGCCTGATCCGAATTCTCCTATGATTTTGGTAAATAGGAGTATTTGCTCGACAAATCATAAGTCTGAAATTAATTTGATAATAGATCAAATGGGGTTTTTTAGAAGAAAGATTAGTGAATATTGTATTCATAAAATTCGATCAAAGGATAATATTTTTGAATTATGGTTTCAACACAAAAGACTTGTGGAAATTCGTTTCACAATATTATAATATCATATATGGTGATATGTGGGGAATTATAATCATGCTCTATTTTAAATAAAGTGTGGTCTGTCAGAATCTGTCTTAGAATCTCCTAATATGTTCAAAACATTATAGTCGATGTCCACTTTAGAAAATAGATATTTTTCTCAACGAGAATTCGTGAGATCGACAGTCGTGTCTACGTGTATATGATTATACGATAATTCGGAGTATACATGATAGTTCTTTGTAGATTACTCACATTGGATGAGAGTCTATTCCAAAACCAAATAGAAACAAAACTCAGTTTGTTGTCTATGTAATTCCGAGGAAAATATGAATTTTCGAATTACGTTTTATGGATTGGAATTAGAAGTTTGGAATAAAGTGTCACACCTATGTTGGAAGGTGTTCCAAAGAGTATATGTCTGCTAATGAAAGTTTAGTGATTAAGAGTGAGGGAGACTAAAAAATTGTTTTCTGCTTGCAATCCTCTTCATAAAGATCATAATATTTTCATGAAAGAAACTTCTAAATAAAGTGTTGTTATATTTAATATTGTTGTCAGGTCACAGCACTGTATTAAGTATTTCAGATCTTGTTGACATATCAAGGTGCACTTTGTGAATACAAAGAAAGTTGAGAAAATATCGGAATACGAACAAAGGCTTTTTGAGCCTGGAAATCCAAAGTTGCATTTGAAAGGATTAAGAGAGTAATTGTTGCTGCAATTCTTATTAGAGGAATAAGATTGTTCAATCGTCATATAAGGTGTTATATGAGAAATGTGACTATAAGAAAGACGCGGTAGCATGTCTTGTCAAGAAATGTGTCTTGGACAAGATCAAATTTGTTGACTACATTTGTGTAGACATGCTTGAAGTCTGAGGGATTTGTATTAACGTAGTACTGTAGTTTGTATTAAACTCGAATTGATAATAGATCAATGATTTTGGTTTGACCAAAATGTCGATTTAAGTGGGAGTCAATGTTAGTTTACTCAGGTGGAATATGTAAAGAACATATTTTTGAGTGGGAGCTCAGGAACTCAAATATGTAGATGACACGTTTTGAGTGGGAAGTCGTGTTATCAAATATGTGGAGACATAATTTGAGTGGGAGTCGAATTCATCTTGTGTAGTTGACACATTGTGAAACTGTACCAATGGAATATGATGAAGTTGTGAAACTATTTGAAAGTTAGTGTCTATTTTGAAATAGAACGGGAATTTTAAATAGCTAGTCGAGTTGTTTTGGATTATATCTGAGGAGTCAGAATAGAATCAAAAGGATGGTCCTTTGGAATCCAATTGATCATTAAGAGTAATGATGCATGAAAGTAATGGTTGTATGACATGTGGGTCTATTATGAAATATTAGACATCATACAGAAACCATATTATCTGCTCGATGAAATATAACCGATGTTCTTGAAAGAAGAGCAGTTATAAAAGTAAATTTGGAATTTACTGGAAGTAGAAGTGCGTTAGTTAAAGGGTTGACATTCGAATGTCAAGTTTTCTACAATGGTGTGAAAGTTTGTAGATATCGCGCGGTAATTGTTACAAGGGGCTCTGTATGGCTGAGTGTGTTTTTCAGGGCAGTTATCTGGTTAGTATAATCAGAGTAAGCGCTGGGAAACAGAAGTCTCACTTAGTTACGGTATTTGCATATATGTTGTTAGACAACATGGTGATATCAAGCAAGTTGATGTCAATGAATCGCAAAAAGCATGTACAATCATGGATTGTGCAGTAACACTCTTCCACAAGCAAGCATTATCAAATGATTCTTATTTGATATGGGATTCTGATAAAGTGATATGCAGCTAGTTTATATGTACTCTAGTGCAAGTGGGAGACTGAAGGAGATATGCCCTAGAGGCAAATAAATAAGTAGTATTTATTGCATTATCTCATAAGTTTATAATAGGTTTGTGTATTATGCTATAACTGTATTAATCGGAATTATTAATACACGTGTGATATATAGACAACCAGGTCCCTAGCAAGACTCTATATGAGCTAGTCCATTGGGCAACAGTTGATCGAGATTCCCGATCAAGGACAATGACGTCGGTTGACAATTGGGTCATCTTGTTAGTTGAATAAGGTGATGGACATACGCAAAGTATTGCAATAAGATCGTATTACGATGTTCGTCATTTGCAATAGATAAGAATATGATAGCTTATTCCTTAGACCGTGAGACTGTACTTATTAATGCTTCGTATGGGTGCTTTGAGAGCATCAAACGTTGTGTCTTATATAGCATGACAATAACGGTGTCCATCTTGGGTATTCCGAAAGAGCATCAAGACGTAAGGATCAAGAGCGGGATTTGTTCATTCTTGTAATGGAAAGATACTCTGGGCCCACTCGGTGATATTGCATCTATATAGCTGCGTAGCTTATGACTAGGTCATGGAGATGTAATATCGCAGACGAGTTAAAAACCTTCGTCGGTAACGAGATACAACAAAGACATCGGTGTGTCTACGATCATATCTCGGACAAGGTAGTATCGCAGAGACAAAGGGAATGAATGTCATATTTATGGTTCAACGACGATATTCGTGGAATGCACAGGGGTCGTCATATACTTCCAGGTATCCCTGACGGTCATTGGAGAGCGGAGTGTCTCGACCATGTCTGGAGTGTTCTCGAACCGTAGCGTAACAAACTTAAGGTCTTAGCGACACCAGGAGATAGGTTCTGGAATTTTATAGGGATTTGTTGGAGAGAGAGAAATGATCCGGAAAGAGTTCCGGTGGTCCGGAAGGAGTTCCGGAGAGGTCTGGAATGGTTCCAGGAATGTCCGAAAGTTGTTCGGGTGGTCCGAAAGAGATTTCGGAGTCACGGGATATTGAATTATATATAAATATATTAATTATGAATTAATGGGATTTTTATATTAATTTAATATTAATTAAATAAAGGAAAAGGGGGCTCCCACCTACATGGGCCCTAAGAGGGCCCAAGAGGGGGAGCCGCACCACCAAAGGGGGGTGGGCTCCATTGGCTGGTTCGGCCAGCCCATGTGGGGGCCGAACCCCCCTCCCTTGTCCTTTGTTTAGTCCCACATGGGGGAGCCAAGGGGTTTGCACACCCCCTTCCCACTTTATATAGCAAGGCATATTAATTGGATTAATTCATTGGAAAATACAATTAATTGTATGCAGGCCGGCCGAGCTGTTTCTCCGCCCGTTTTGCCCCCCCTCTCTCCACCTAAGCTATACCGCAGAGCGCCGTTGCTCTGCGGAATTCCAGATAAGATCTACCCCTGCGAATTCAGCTGGATCTGAATGACCGGGGGTTGTCGCTAAGCTCCGTATGTTTGTGAGTGCTAGGAGGTAACTCCTTTTGAGTAGCCTACGCGACGTCGTCTCGCCCCTGCAGCCGCCGCGCCCCCTTCCCCTCTGCTGCCGGCGCACCACCCCTGGTGCTGGCGCTCTGCCTTCTTCCGCCCGACGCCCGTCGACGTAGATCATCGTCGACACCCCAGCGTCATCGTCTTCGTCATCGCGGCAATTTCTCCGCGACCTCGAGGTCGGCTACGTACGACTTCATCGTCAACGCTTGTGCGAGAGCGTAATCCCCGCTATCGGTCTACATGGAGGTAATGTAACCCGTTCCGCCACCGTTATCGCATGTACTAGATAGATAGATCCTGTCTAGTTAGGGTTTCGTACGCTAGAAAATTATTGTTTTCTGCACCGTAACCCCTTCACATGTATATAATCAAGTGTACCTTTGGTGGTATGAACAGAAGCATTGAACTTAACTCTCGTGTGCTTACCAAATATGCAGTGTTCACAAAACTGCATCTTACCCAAACTGCAGTCATGCAGCAACTCTCTCTTGATCAATTCTGCCATACCAAGTTCGCTCATGTGTCCAAGACGCTTATGGCAGAGGTTAGTTTTATTTGCGTCATCATGAGAAACAACAGCAACAGTACCAGATAAAACGCTGCCTCTAAAAACATATAACTTAGCAGAATTCATATGACCAACCATAGTAATGAGAGAACCTTTTGATACCTTCAGGAGTATGTTCCCGCCGGTATACTTGTACCCGTCACAATCAAGGGTACTGAGCGAGATCAAATTTCTCTCCATGGTTGGTATGTGCTTCACGTCCGTCAACGTGCGTGTCATGCCATCATGGGTCTTGATCTGAACTGATCCAACGCCAGCAATGGTGCATTGTTGGTCGTTCGCCACACGCACAAAGTCTCCAGTCTGCACTAACTCATAAAAACTAAACCAATCTCTGTTACAGCAAATATGAAAACAACATGTAGAATCTAGAATCCATTCATCCTGATGTGAAACACATGCAGCTAAAACAGCTAGGCATTCGCCATCAGAACTACCATCAAGAAAAACAGCCTCACCGGTATCATTACCTTCATTATTTTTCTGTTGGTAAGTACCTTTTCTTTTCTCCTTGTTCTGCAGCTTCCAACAATCATCAATGTTGTGGTTAGTCTTCTTACAATACCTGCAGAACTTATCACGACCTTTAGACTTTGAGCGACCTCTGTCGCCCTTACTCTTGTCTCTGTTGTTGTTGTAGTTGTTGTTGTCTCGCTGCTGAGGCCTTCCACGGACCTCCAAAGCATCACCCTTTGAAGAGGATGACTCCTCCTTCTGTACCATACCCTTCATCTTTTCCCTCGTCATGAGGGTCTCATAAACTTCAGAGGTGGTTAGTTCATCACGACTAAGCAATATGGTATCACGGATATTTGCATAGGAATTTGGCAGCGAAACTAGGAGTAAGAGGGCTAGATCTTCATCCTCATATTTTACCTCCATCAACACTAGGTTGGAAACGATCTCCTTGAAGATCGATATGTGATTCATAACAGAACCACCTTCTTGCAATTTGTGCGAGAACAACTTCATCTTCACATGCATCTTGCTGGTTAGATCCTTTGACATGCAGATCGACTCCAGCTTAGCCCACAGCGCGGCTGCGGTTTTCACATGTAGAACTTCTTGCAGGATATCATTAGATAGATTTAGTTGAATAAGAGATGTAGCCTTACGGTTTTTTTCTCTTCTCATCGGCAGACCACTCAGCCGCCGCTTTATCGCCGAATTTCTCCAGCGCTTCGTCAAGATCATTGGACCGTGCGAGGATCGCACGCATCTTGACCTGCCATAACGAGAATCTCGTCTTGTAGTCCAGCAACGGTAGATCGAACTTCATCGATGCCATCCAAAACCCTAATCTGAAAACAGATCTGAAACACGGGCTCTGATACCACTTTTTTTTTTGAAATTTAAAACCCACTATATAAGGTCAGCAAGCCGCCTCATTAAAAACCTTCCAGTCCCCAAAGGTACCCTGGTAAGGAAAAGAGCGCGTCTGAAACTTGCCGCCAACACAAGAACCACAATTACAATATTAGTCGGGCTGCAGCACCGACTCATCGTTAGCAAGCGCCTCTAAAATAAAATCAGGAGGGTCATCAATCCAAACGACCGACTGATTTCCCTCAGCTCTACTAGCAAGCACATGCGCTGCCACATTGGCCTCTCTAGGACAATGACTAAAAACAACCTCGGTAAAATTACTACTAAGAAAAGTACACTCTGCAAAAATTGTTGTCGCTGGACCCATTGAGTATCCGCCTTCCATCATCACCTTAATTACCTCCACGTTATCCGAATTAACCTCAACTCTGTTGCATCCGATTTGTCCTGCAAGTAAAAGACCATCGCGAAGAGCTTGCACCTCCGAAGAAACAGGGTCAGTCGCAAAGGGGATACCACAATTGCTTGCCGCCGAAAACAGCCCCCTATCACTGCGGATGATTGCACCAGTGCCTCCAGTACCATCATCATAACTGAATTTCGCATCAACGTTTAACTTAACAAAATTATCTCTTGGTCGAGACCATCCATGTCTTTTGATCCCGGTGTTTCTTTTCTTAGCACGTGAATAGTTCAGAGATAAAGAAGAAATTGCTTGCGCCGATCTAGCCGGATTTTGGACAGATTCACCATGAGTAGCTTGCCGTCTCTCCCACCAAATATACCACACAGCTGTGGCAATTAACACCATGAGTAGATTGGAAGGTTTGCTGACGTACCAAAATTTGAAGTCCGTCTCAGTTTATTACCGTGTTGGTGCTCCCATTCCACATAGTAACACGATCTAACCGAAAAAGTACCAGTTTTGTTAAAATGCCAGGAAATAAAATCCTCCATCGGTGTTCTAGGAAGCGGAATATGCATAATTCGTTGGACATCAGTAGGCCAAAATATATCATTCAGAATTTCTTCATCCCAGCAGTCATTCTCATGATCAATAAGATCTGAAACCTTGTTGTACACAACATTACCTCTTTGGCTGACCACTTTTCTAGACGGGCTGGTGGGGATCCAGGGGTCCTCCCATATGTTAATATTAGATCCATCACCTATCCGCATGATATGTCCTCTTTTAAAACTTTGAATACCAGCCCAGATGCTTTGCCATGTATAAGAGCTCCCTTTTTTCAGCTTACAGTTAAGAATATCATCCGAAGGAAAATACTTAGCTCGAAGAACCGTAGCACACAAAGAATTTGGTGAATTGATTAACCTCCAACATTGTTTGGCCAGCATAGCTAAATTGAAACAATGTAGATCTCTAAAACCCATGCCTCCTTGCTTCTTGGATACACACATTTTCCACCAAGCAAACCAGTGCATATGCTTCTTCTGATCATCATCTCCCCACCAGAATTGGGATATTGCAGAGATTATCCCGTTTATAATCTGTTTGGGCAGCTTGAATACAGACATCGCATAGGCAGGGATGGCCTGAATGACAGCCTTGAGTAACACTTCTTTCGCTCCATAAGACAAGTTCTTCACCTTCCAACCACTCAGCAATTTACAAACTCTATCCACAATGTGTTGAAAACAGTCCGACCTATCCACCCCAACGAGAGGTGGCAGTCCCAAATATTTATCCGTGATAGCTTCAGTCATAATATTCAGTATGAGACAAACCTCTTCCCTACTTTGAGCATCCGTACAAGGGCTGAAAAAGATACTTGACTTGGCATCGCTCACCAACTGTCCCGAAGCCCTACAATAATCCTCCAGGGCACGACTAAGACTAGAGGCATTGGCTGCATCTGCTCTCATAAGAATCAAAGAGTCATCAGCGAAAAGAAGATGCGAAACAGCCGGAGCCCCTCTGCAGACTTTAACACCTAGAATATGTCCAGACTCCTCCTCAAAGTTCAGCAAGCTGGTTAGTCCTTCCGCGCAAAGCAAGAATAAATAAGGAGAAAGAGGGTCCCCTTGGCGGAGACCTCTTGAAGGAGAAATGTGATCAGAAAGAACATTGTTTAGCCGAATTTGATACCTTACTGATGTCATACACGCCATGATAAGATCAACCCATCCAGTGTCAAAGCCCATCCGAGTTAAAACCTTCTTCAAAAAGCCCCATTCTACCCTGTCATAAGCTTTGTGCATATCCAGTTTCACCGCACAAATTCTATACTTCCCCACCTTCCTGTTTTTTATAGCATGATAGCACTCATATGCAACCAACACATTATCAGTAATAAGTCTTCCCGGCACGAAAGCACTTTGGGTAGGGGAAATGATATCGGGTAAAATAGTCTTCAGTCTCGAAGCAATCAACTTAGATATTACTTTATAAATCACGTTGCATAGACTAATCGGACGAAATTGTGCGATCGATTCCGGATTTTCCACCTTCGGAATAAGAACAATTGTGGTGTTGTTCCAGCCATCAGGGATAATCCTGTTATTTACTGCCAACAAAACCTCATCTGTAAGATCTTCTCCAATGATGTGCCAGAAACGCTTATAGAAAATAGCATGAAGGCCGTCAGGTCCAGGGGCCTTTAAATCACCTATATTGAACATTGCTTTCCTAACCTCTTCCCTTGTGTAGGTTGCCAGTAATAATTCATTCATCTCTCTAGAGACACACGGTTTGATTTTATCCACAACAGCTTGGTCCGGATCATGGACCTCAGCTGTAAAGAGATGCTCAAAATAAGAAGACGCCAAGAACATAAGCTGGTCCTGATCTTCTATTGTATCACCTGTCTCGTTTTTCAAGGATTTGATAAAATTCCGCTTTCTTCTATCCGTTGCTGAGCGATGGAAAAAAGATGTGTTCTGGTCCCCTTGTTTCAACCAATTTACTCTCCCTCTCTGAATCCAATAGAGTTCTTCTTGTTCAAGGAGATTTTCAATTCTCAACTGAATTTCTTTTTGTTGCGCCACTGCATCATCTGTTAATGGTCCCGTCATCACAGAATTCAGTTCTTTTTGTAACTCCCGTAGCCTTCTCCTTGGCCCCTTAAGGATTTCTCTATCCCATCGATGCAAAGCTTCATGTACTTCTTTGGTATGATCACTTAAAGCTTTATCTGCGTGCAATAATTTTGCCCGATCCCAGGCTGTCTGTATAATTGTCTCCACCGACTCTTCACATAACCATCTCGCCTCAAACTTTGGAAGACCCCTAGGCCGGTTTGTCAGTAACCCAACATTCAGTTCAGTGTCAATAAGAATGGGTCTATGATCAGACTTACCAAAATCTTCATTTTTCACTCCAGCTAACGGGAATCGTCCAGCCCATCTCGGATCACAAACAGCTCTGTCTAATCTCTCACGAATTTTACCACGCCTCCAAGTAAAGATGTCCCCTGAGTAACCCATGTCCTCGAGGTTGCAATCATTAAGTACCTCCCTGAACGCTTGCATGCAACGAAAGGGTCGGACGTTCCCACCCTCCTTCTCAGAACTATATAAGATTTCATTAAAATCACCGAGCATAACCCATGGTAAATTTATATTTGCATGCAATTCCCTGATGTATTGCCAAGACAAATGTTTTCTCGAGCCATTTGGTTCACCATAGAACCCAGTAAAACGCCATCCCGAATCACTGTGTTCATTGATGCGAATATCAATGAAATGAGGGCTAATATCTTTAGAAGTCACCGTAATATCCTTGTTCCAGAAAAGAACCAAACCTCCACTCCTACCATCGCTTTCCGAAACCGCCATCTCATCGAACTTAAGCCTCACCCTTAACCGCTCTGCCTTAACTTTGTTCAGATGTGCTTCAGACAAGAAAAGCACATCCGATTTGTGACGCTCCTGGAGTCCCAGAAGCGACCGCACTGCCGAGGGCTTTTGCATCCCCTGGCAGTTCAAACCTAGGATGATCATTGCTCCTGGACAGCCTCCAGCATGGAGACCGCCGATCCTGGGGAAGAGGACTTAGCTCCACCTTCATTGTCATTTACGACAGATTGAACAACCACCGGATTTGTCACACCCGTCTTACCCACAGCTTCAGACGCCATCCCCTTCTCTTCTTGCAGACCTCGGGTATCTATTGCTACACCATCATTATCTTTCATCTTTTTCCTATTGAGATTCTTCTGTGGTGTGCCAGATGGAGTAGCTGATCTCACTTGCTCCGACTCAATCAGACCCACCCGTTGTAACACTGAGGAGCCATCAGTAATCATCAAGTTCGATTTGCCAGAAGTATTTGCTGTCTCATCCATAGGTGGACGCTTTCTTGCTGTCGGATTAATAACATTCTTAGCGGTATCAACAATCGTCCCTTTTGCCGTATCACTCAACTCCTCCGTCCTCTCTTGATACCACTTGTTATAAAAGATAGCATGAAACGATGAAAAGCGGAACGATCAAACCAACGGGGATACGAGATTTTAACGTGGAAAGCCCCTCCAAACAAAGGAGAGGAAAAAACCACGGGCGCCAGCCAGCAATACTTCATTATATCGGGGTGAGGTTACAAACGCCGTGGGTTTACAATGTGTGGCTTACCCCAACAGGCGACTTACAAGATGTATTTATAGAGGGCAGAAACGCTAAGTCGGATGCGATCCGACTCGGATACGATCCGTAGCGTACGTAGCGCGGCGAAAAAAATGTTTTCAAACAAGCAACACAGATTTTGGTTGCTGAGGAACCTTAGCTTTTGACAAAGAAGAGATTTCTGACGGAGACGAAAGGATGAGGCGAACACCAACCACCCGCCAAGATCGGGCGCCGACGGCAGAAGACGCAGCTGCCAACTCCCGCGACAGAAAAACAGGGGAGATCAGAGACACACACGCGCGCGCAACTGAAGCAGAGGAGATCACGCCTCATCGATCGGGATCGGGCCTGTTGAAGTTGAATTGAACAATCCGTCCTGTCTCGCCGCCTCGCCGGCATGTCCTCCTCTAATTCCTCGGCGCCCCAGTCGCCGCCACCGAACACCACCACCCCCCCTTCAGCCGCTCCGCCGCCGTCCTCTCCACCTGCGGCCAACTCCTCTTCTCCGGCGCCTTCCAGCTCCACGCCTCCGCCGGCGCCGTCCAACTCCCATGGCGCTCCGCCGGTGTCACCGGCTGGGACGCGCACTCCACGAAACCAATCACCCAGAGGCCCGGCTGACTCGAGCTTGCCGTCACAGCAGGAGTCTGTGCGCCGTATCAGCCCGGCTGAGATCGTCTTCGCTGCCGCCGGGGCCGCAGCTCTTCTCGCCCTCCTCGTCGCAGCCTGTGTATGCTGCTCCAGGAGGACGGCACCCAGGAGGCGGCGGAAGCCCCAGAACCCGATGCATTTCTACGCGGATACTGCCTCCGGCCACAAAGGTAAAGCGCCATGCCCCATTACGTCTCGCCGTGTATTAGCCGCCGATGACACACATGGCGTGCACACCGCAGGAAAAAGCACGTACTACACCAGCGGGCCGCAGCCACAATGGCAGAGCAACGCCGGCGCGGGGCCGTCGACGAGCACATCCGGCCCAGCGGGTGGCTCCTTGCACGTGCCGCCGCCCGACATGAACTCAGCCAGCCAGGCGCTGCCACCGCCGGCACGGCACCGAGGGCTGGAGATCGGCAATGGAACGTTCACCTACGACGAGCTAGCGGTGGCGACGGACGACTTCTCGCAGGCGAACCTGCTCGGGCAGGGCGGGTTCGGGTACGTGCACAAGGGGGTGCTCCCCAGCGGCAAGCCGGTGGCCGTGAAGCAGCTCAAGTCCGGGAGCGGCCAGGGAGAGCGCGAGTTCCAGGCCGAGGTGGACATCATCAGCCGGGTGCACCACCGCCACCTCGTGTCCCTCGTCGGGTACTGCATCGCCGGCGCCAGCCGCATGCTCGTCTATGAGTTCGTCCCGAACAGGACGCTCGAGTTCCACCTACACGGTCAGTGGCTCTGCCTCCATTACGCTGCCGTGCACACTTTGATCAGGTAACTACTTAACTGACACTGACACAGCATTGCATACTGATGATTGGAGTGCTGAGCTGCAGGGAAAGGGTTGCCGCCGATGACATGGGCGACGAGGCTGCGCATCGCGCTCGGGTCAGCGAAGGGGCTCGCCTACCTGCACGAAGACTGTGAGCAAATCTCACCATCTCCGTCAACAACGGACATTGGGTTTTGTTAATTCTGACGAGTGAATTGCATTTGTCATGTGACCGTGAAGGCCAGCCTCGGATCATCCACCGCGACATAAAATCCGCCAACATTCTCCTGGACGCCAACTTCGAGGCGATGGTGGCGGACTTCGGCCTCGCCAAGCTGCTGGCAGCCGACGGCAGCACGCACGTCTCGACCCGCGTCATGGGCACGTTCGGGTACCTGGCGCCGGAGTACGCGTCGAGCGGGAAGCTGACGGAGAAGTCGGACGTGTTCTCCTACGGCGTGGTGCTGCTCGAGCTCCTGACGGGGCGGCGGCCCGTCGACGCCGCCCACTCGTTCCTGGAAGACGGCCTGGTCGACTGGGCGAGGCCGGCCCTGTCCCGGGCCCTGGCCGGTGGTGACTACAGCGCCGTTGCCGACCCCAGGCTGGACGGCGGCTATGACCCGGTGGAGATGGCGCGCGTGGCCGCAAGCGCCGCGGCCTGTGTCCGGCACTCGGCCAAGAAGCGCCCCAAGATGAGCCAGGTGCTGTACAATGCTACTCAACGCATGCTCTGCCTCTGTCTTGTGCAGATTTTCACGGCAAATTAATGGACATGGTGTGCAGATAGTGAGGGCGCTGGAGGGGGACATGTCGCTTGAGGACCTCAACGAAGGGGTGCGGCCGGGGCAGAGCGTGCTGTTCGGCGAGGCGGGGTCGTCGACGTCGGGGTGAAGGAAGGATGGTTTTTGGCCGGGCCTTATCAAGTAAGTGACCATGGCGAGCCCGGTGCATGGTGATGCGTTTGGCCGGCCGTCGCGTTCGGCAGGGAGCCACACACACTTCTCCGACGAGATGAGTCCGGCTGCGAGCCAGCCATCGCATCGTGAGAATGGGCCGGCCGTAGATGTGCTGGTCTGGTCTACTCCTCTGTCAGTGAAAAATATAGCAGGTTTGGAATTTGGATACGGAGAGGGTGGAAAATTACTTCGGATCCACACAATTTCGAAATATGAAATCCGAGAATTAATATGTTGAGCTAGATTCAAAAGTATCTGCATTTACAAAAATCACACGACTGTAGCCGCATTCCCAACTCCTCACCGACAACATACTAGCCTCCATTATCCATACATTTTCTTGTGAAAAGACACGTAACCAACTATTTTTCTAAACCGAAGTTTTGTGAAAAAACAACATTAGCATATTTGCTCATTACTGGTAAAATAGCACTGGGATGTAAAAACTCAATCGAGAAGGCTACGATTTCTACTGCGATTTAGCTCAGTTGCATAGCACTTCTGTCAAGACTCAAGAGAAGAGTCTCTTCTCACCCTCATAATTAAATTCGGTATCCTAGTCATGGACGTTCTAGCTGGAATTCTTCTAAGAACAAAGTTATGTAACGTATATATTTTTTGAAACTGAAAGGTATACATAAACGGCCCAACTTTTTTGAGTTCGTTTATTGCGTCCATGTCCCCGGAGGGTGTTTGGGCAAGTCCTTCCTCGTGCACGTTCTGGCTGGAATTATTCTAAGAACAAGATTATGTAAGGCATAAAATCTATGAAACTGAACGTTATACAGAAATGGACCAACTTGTTCTGAGTTTTTTCTTGTGTCCATGTCCCAAGAGGGTGTTTGGGCTCCTTCCCGTGCCCACCACCGCGGAATTATGGACTAATTTGGAGAGCATGTATATGTCGGGCGAACCAACAAGGATCACATGCAACTCGAAAATATAAGGAAAGATATCTTTCAGTGTATGATAACTTCACCAAAGTTGCAGAATTTGATGGCACCATGGCAATTGTATTTTTTCTTACTACATATCAGAACAACACTTGGTTCCGCTCCACTTCTTAAAGACGGGTTCCGCTCCACTTCTTAAAGAATTAAGATTCAAGTGAGTGGGCTTAACTACGGTGTAAGTTCAAACCTTCTTCCCGGTGCCTCCTACTACTAGACCTTGAAGCTATTATCATGAGCGAAGCCACTTTCTATGGTCACTTCATTTTTCTCAAGACCACGTTTCTCTCAAATCCAAGAAATATATAACCCTGGTTCAGAAGACCCTGACATTATTTAATTCTAGCATGTGCCTTTTGTTGCCTCTCATTGATGCATTTTTTTTTTAGGTTTTCATTGATGCATATATGGATTTATTTGCCATAAATTTTGTATGTGTGATGACGCCAGCTAGCAATGCGTAACTATTTCATAATAAATATTCCCTCTTCCCAACTCACGTTTACAACAACGTTTAAGTACTGTTGCACGAGCCTTGCCTACCATGTTCCTTTCAAAAACATCTAAAAACATTCAATTATTTGCGTACAACAATAAGGCCGAGCCGGCCGAGAATTATTGGACCAAACCACCAGATTGGTGGGTGAAACTTACAGTTGATGGCTCGTATAAGGGCAAAGGGCATCTCCAGTCGTTGTCCCCCCCCCCCCCCCCCCCCTAGGATACCCAAGCAAGAAAAATAGGACTTTTGGTGAGAGCATGTGGGATGGGGGAGAAAAAGTAGGAGATAGAGGCATCTTTGCATACAAATTGGAGAAAAAGTATGAGAAATATACCATTTTGCATGCAAAGCGGTGTTTTTGCCTGGGGTGCACCAACGCTAAAAAGGCATTTTTTTCAAATCTTGGAGGGGCTGGCTGGTGGATTTCGGCACTTTTTGGCCAAAGGTGGCCTTGGGGTGAAAGCCTTGTTACAATGTATTTATCAACGAACAACTCACAAACTAGCATACCGAAAAAATATTAAATTAACATAACATCAAGACATGATTCACAACAGAAGACACCAAAAATGTAGATGACGACGAGCAAAAATTGCATATACTTGCTCGCTTTTTCACAAATGGCGGTGAAAGAAATAAATGCACATATTATTTTTCACAATCATTTAATATTCACTTTGTATATATGCATGTCATAAGATATACTCCTCTGTTCAACAATATAAGCCTTTTTAACAAACTAAACTAGCTAAATAAAAAGATTTACATTATAAAAAAAGAGGAAGTAGAACATATATATGCATCAAATGTACAAGTAACAAGCGGACCCAACCAAACCTTGAGGACACAAAGACAGTCACAAACTATGGAACGATCGCGGAATAACCAAACATGTGTTCGATAATAGCACACACGTCTGGACAGTCGACAGTACCATGTGTCAAGTACACTTCAATTGGGAAGCTCAGAGATGGAAGTCGAAGGTGCTACTCTACAGTACGATGTTATTCACGCTTCTCACAGGGGAACTGGAAAGGGTGACAATACGTCGTTCCTACAAGACAACCAATGTTGACTGCGTGAGGCGGGCTATGTCCTACACTAGCAGTTGTGACTCGTAGAAATGGCGTAGGTGGCGGACATTGCGTCGCGACCTCCACTCAACACTAGGCCAATAAGCGCCCCAAGACGAGACAATTACATACATCACGCGTCGATGTTGCACACTGGAGGTGCGCTCTATTTTCTAGGGATCTTCATGCCACATGGCAATCCTGTTTTTTTCTTACAACAAATCAGAACAATACTTGGTTCCGCTCCACTTCTTTAAGGTAAAAGATTTCAGAGAGTGGGCTTAACTATAGAATAGGTTCAAACCTTATTCCCGGTGCCTCCTACTACCAGACCTTGAAGCTATTATCATGAGGGAAGACATTTCTATGGTCACGCTTGGTCAGTTTATTTTTCTCAATACCACATTTCTCGCAAATCTAAGAAATATATATAACCTTGGTTCAGAAGTCCCCGACATTATTTAATTCTAACATGTGCCTTTTGCTGCCTCTCATTGATGCATATAAAGATTGATTTGTCATAAGTTTTGTATGTGTGGTGACGCCAGCAATACATAACTATTTCATAAGAAATATTCACTCTTCCCAACTCACTAAACGTCAAGTATTGTTGCACGAGCCTTGCCTACCATGTTCCTTTAAAAAACATCTAAAAACATTCAATTATTTGAATACAACGTTAACTACTCTCTCCGTTCCAAAATAAATGTCTCAAGTCTCTTAAAACTATGATGTATCTAGACATGGTTCATGTCTAGCAATTGATGTTATTTTGGGATGGAGGGAGTATATGGTAGCAATTGATGCATCTGGTCCTCCTTTGCTAAACGTGTATTGGGGAGTTCCTTATTAGTCTATGTCTAAAAACATTCAATTATTTGCATACAACGTTAACTATATGGTAGCAATTGATGCATCTGGTCCTCCTTTGCTAAACATGCTACACAAACTCTTTGTTACTTGGGGAGTTCCATATTAGTGTATGTCCGGCATTACAGTAAGGAAACGTGAATGTCCGGAATGTTCTGGATGTTGTGTCCATGCATATTTCGTTTCTTGGTGGTTTGTAATAGTTTTTTTTCCTAGTGATATCCATGCTACATGTGTAAATTTGAGTGATTAGTATAACACCACTCCTTTTTACCCTTTTAGCAAAAAAACACCCGTTTTTGCTTCACTGCTCACAAAAAACACTGAATGCAAATTAAACATGAATTAACGATCATGGGTCCCACATGTCAGGCCGACGTGGCAGGAGAGCCCCACTGTCAGGACCAATCAAATACTTAGACCCAATTAATCAAAATATAAAAATTTAAAGAAAAAACCCACCATCGTCGCCCTTTCTCCCCCACCTCCTGCGAGCGGACGCTAGCGCACCCTGCTCACCCACCGTCGGTGCATGCGCTGGAGCTTGATCTTCTTGCAAAAAAAAGATAAATAGGAATGGACATAGGAAAAAATGATTTTCCACATTCTTTTTTTTGTGGACGTGTAAATAATTACGAATGAACAAACAACAGGGAGAACAGAAAATCCTTAGAAAAATGGTTCCCTTCGTAAAGGTCTACGCGCGTGCGTTCCGGTGCTGACAAGTGTCGTAATTTCGTTCGTTTCTGCTCCCACCTTTTCTCCACGCGGTGACAAGTGGCAACTCCCTGGTGGTGGGCAGAGGGTTGTACATGCATTTATTTTGAGATTCGTTTTTTAAAAACGAAATATCTTGAGAACCGTTTATCCGATTTACGAACCGTTTTTACTTTTGAACTCCTCGCGTCGAGATCTTTAAAACTAGATCCCATATTGATAGGTTTCGAAAAACTTTTTTTTGTACTTCGGATTGTGTATGTTTTGTACACCCTAAGGGTAGTCGTACGTACAAACTGAATTTTGTAGTTGTACGTACAACTTGCTACGTGTAGTTGTTTGTACAACCCGAATGTATTTCTACGTACAACATGTCCTGTGTTGCTGTATAACCCGGTC
The DNA here is from genome assembly GCA_026929855.1 of Poa annua. Lineage (NCBI taxonomy): Eukaryota > Viridiplantae > Streptophyta > Magnoliopsida > Poales > Poaceae > Poa > Poa annua. Next base: position 18,678,564 of record CM049427.1, read on the forward strand.
TGTGTGTTGCTGTACAACGCGGTCACCGTTGCTGTACAACGCGGTCTCCGTTGCTGTACAACCCGGTCGGGGTTGCTGTACATACAAACTGATTTGTGTTGTTGTACAACCCTGTCTGTGTTGTTGTACAACCCGGTCTGCGTTGCTGTACATCCCGTTCTGCGTTGATGTACTATCAAAATTTGTGTTTTGTACAAATTTAATAATAGATTCAGATCTAGATCTGAATTTAAATCTGGATCTGTTCATGCGCGGGACCGCCTCAATTTGCGCATCCACGTGGCGGCAACAGCTCATGCACGAGACCACAAAATAGACCTTCGCGAAGGTCACCCTTTTCATAGTCCAACCCGGGAGAACCCCCACGAGATCGTTTTTTCCTTCTTAACATGCGAATGGCACGATCGTTAAAAGCGGGGAAACCTTGAGGCCAAACCCGTCAGACTGACGCGTACCCCTAGAAGCCCACAGAAAGAAAGGGCCAGGTGGCCCACCTCACCACCGCACGCGGCACGCCTCGCCGCCTACTGGTGCCAGCCGCCTTCCTTCCTTCTCCTTCCCTCTCTCTCTTCCTCCCCCTCGCTTCCCTCCCCGTGCTCCTCCTCTCGACCCCCAATTACACGCCCGAGCCGGAACCCTACGCCCCGCGTGCGCGAGGGGCCGCCCCCGATCTGCGAGATGTGGCGCAGCTGCGTGTCGCGGGGCCTCAGGGAGGCCAAGGCCGCCGCCGCAGCCGCCTCCAGGCGCTTCTCATCTACCACCAAGGTAACTAACTCGTCGCCTCCTCCCCCGATTCGTCGCATCTAGGCTACACCCGCTTTTTTTTGGTGAAGTAATAATGTCTTGATCCGTGGTCGTGATGCGGTCCGATGATGGTGATATCCTCGTCGTGTTTGATGTGTATTTTATTTTATAAAAATGGATGGAATATCCGGGAGCGATTTCCGTGGCAGTACCGTTCAGTTAAATCAACCAATCGAGCATGATTCCTTTAACGTGATTCCACTTCCAGCGGGTTGAATTGCAGTATGCGCCGCCAGATCAGAAGCTACGCGATTCGCTTTTTGTTCGACCGATTTCACGATTTTCACGATGATGAAAGTTGACTGGGGTTTGTGCTTGTAATTACAGCCCTACACTGTGGTGGACCACACGTACGACGCCGTCGTGGTCGGAGCTGGAGGCGCTGGGCTCAGGGCGGCGATCGGGCTCTCGGAGCATGGGTTCAACACTGCCTGCATCACCAAGCTCTTCCCCACACGGTCGCATACCGTGGCGGCACAGGTACCGTGTCACCTGCTTTTCTCTTTGCCTTGGCCAGAACGGCCGGTGTTGTATTCTGTGTGTGATGCAAGCGGCAGACTAGCAGATTACTTTTAATCAGACTGCCTGCTTTTCTTCTGTGGAGGTTCAATCTGAATTTCTGATGCTGCCACTTGTTTTATTTATGCGGAGAATCTTGGTTGGCAGAGTGTAGCAGTTACCCCTTTAGAATTTGATCTTCGTTGAAGACTTGAAGTGTTGTACCACTTTCAGCCTTTTATTCTCTATGTTTGGAAATATAATCAGTTTAGGAATACCATGCTTTTGTTTGATTACTGTCTGATCCTGTAAGAATGAATTCATAAATTCGTCCACAGTTAATTCTTAATTGTATTAAATTATATTCAGAAAGTGGCTCTTGGGACCACTGTGGTATTTGCATGATTATTGTCCTTTTGCAACTTAGGGTTAACGCTGCTTGAAGATTCTTACCGGAGGATTATCTGTTAAATTAGTGCATTGCTATATTTTCTTTCCAATAGTTTAGTTTAGTTTCTGCCTATTCAAAGTGTTATTATATTGCTAGTTAAAGTTGTCTGTAATTTTATACTATATACTTTTGATTGTCCCATCATTCTCACTCCCAATGGATCATCAAAATATAAATTCACTGAGCACGTGGGAAAATTTATACTTAGTTTTGCAGTTGAGGTATAAGATTTAAGGCTTTGCTGTGCATCTCTATATGATGATTTGTATGTTCTGTTGTGCACTGCTGCCTGCTGGAGAATCCTCTATGTGCTTTTGTTGTTCGCACCTCACACTTGAGAATGCAGGGAGGTATAAACGCTGCTCTTGGAAACATGAGTGAAGATGACTGGAGGTGGCATATGTATGATACAGTCAAAGGAAGTGATTGGCTTGGTAAGTTTACTTGGAGAAACTATTTAAGTAATGCATGATGATGCTTCATTAGCTGAGCTTATTTTTTTATATTTAAATCCTTTGATTTTGTGGGTTTGACATGCTATTCTTATTCATTTCCAGGTGACCAAGATGCTATCCAGTACATGTGTAGAGAAGCACCAAAAGCTGTTATAGAGCTTGAGAACTATGGATTGCCATTTTCCAGAACTGAAGATGGGAAAATTTATCAACGTGCTTTTGGAGGTCAAAGCTTAGATTTTGGAAAAGGTAATTTGACTTCCATCATCATTTTGAGGTTGCAAATAGGCAGATGTAACATATTTTCTTATTGTTCTTACTCTGTCTAATTAATCTTCAGGTGGCCAGGCCTATCGATGCGCTTGTGCTGCTGACAGAACTGGGCATGCTATGCTGCACACACTTTATGGTCAAGCAATGAAGCACAATACTCAGTTCTTTGTTGAATATTTTGCGTTGGACCTTATCATGGACAAGGAAGGTACTTATTTATTTGTTGTGTCTTGTTACTATCCAAGGCCCATGATATGTTTTTTTCTGCCTTGAAACATTATGCATCGCTCTACTACATTGTGTAGATTTGCATAACTTTCATATGGTGGAAAACAGTTTTCAGTTGGCCCCATTAACTATCTTTGCGTTTTGTTAGACTTGATTGGTGAGGGTATTTTTTAATCTTTTTCTTTCCTTTGTTTTTAACCGTCGTGTTTGTTCGGTTGCTCTAGATTTTTATTCTACAAGCGTTAAGCCGGTAATACACTACCTGTTTTAGTGTCGTCTGCTAAGCTTTTCCTTTGTGTTGGCACAACCTGTTACATGCCCAGTTAACTTTGATTAGGTCTATCATCTTGTTGAGAACTTAGTTTCTCTTCCTGCTTCATTTATCAGTTGTTGTAATAGTCCCTGTGTTCTGCACCGAATGTTTATGATGCCGGTTATTTATCATACTCGTTTTCCAGGTACCTGCCAGGGGGTGATTGCACTGAACATGGAGGATGGTACCCTTCACCGTTTCCGTTCCACAAATACTATTATAGCAACAGGAGTAAGAATCTTTCTGTCTTAACGAGTAACCTTTTTGTTTGCAGTTTAATGCAAGTATAACCATGTCTTGTTTAAACGTCAACAGGGTTATGGCAGAGCTTACTTCTCAGCCACTTCAGCTCACACATGTACTGGTGATGGCAATGCTATGGTTGCACGTGCTGGGTTACCCCTTCAGGTCAGTCCTTTAGTCTAAATCTAGGGGATATAGCTTCTTCATCATATTATATGGTTATTTACCTATATCTATTTGTTGAATTTGCAGGATCTTGAGTTTGTGCAGTTCCATCCTACAGGCATTTATGGTGCTGGCTGCCTCATAACTGAAGGTTTAATAATCCGCGACTTGTTTATCCTACTGTAGTCATGTTTATTAACTCTAGGTTGTGCACGATATATTTCTTAAGCTGGTATTGAAATATCAGATACACTACCAATTTTCTTAATATAATGTTTCCATCATTTGTTTTCCAGGTTCCCGGGGTGAAGGTGGTATTCTTAGGAACAGTGAAGGTGAGAGGTTCATGGAACGATATGCCCCTACTGCAAAAGATCTTGCATCTCGTGACGTTGTTTCAAGATCTATGACAATGGAAATTAGAGAAGGGCGTGGTGTTGGTATGTGTGCATTCTCTTGTTTTATGCTTTAGGTGGTAATCTGGTGTGGCTGTTATCATACTGCTTACTATTTCTATCCTCTCACTTCAGGACCATTGAAGGACCATATCTACCTGCATCTTAATCACCTTCCTCCCGAAGTTCTGAAGGAAAGGCTTCCTGGTATATCTGAAACTGCTGCTATTTTTGCTGGTGTTGACGTCACCAAAGAGCCTATTCCTGTGTTGCCGACTGTGCACTATAATATGGGTGGGATCCCGACAAATTACCATGGGCAGGTATGCTTTGAGCATGCAGTACTGTCGTTATTATTATTATTATTATCTGTCTATGTTGTGACAATTGTCCTGCTGGTTTGCACATTAGGTGGTGGATATCAAGGGTGATAACCCAGACAATGTTATTCCGGGCCTGTTGGCTGCTGGGGAAGCAGCTTGTGCATCTGTCCATGGCGCAAACCGTCTCGGTGCAAATTCACTTCTCGACATTGTTGTATTTGGGAGGGCTTGTGCAAACAGGGTTGCTGAGATATCCAAGCCAGGCAAGTTCATGCTTGGCTGACTTGTATTTCTTTAGTTGTTTGACCCTTTGAAGCTTATTCTCTTCCATGGTGCACCAAATTTTATAGGAGAGACACAGAAACCTCTTGAAGCAGACGCTGGGCAGAAGACCATCGCTTGGTTGGATAAGCTGAGAAATTCAAATGGATCATTGCCTACTCATAAGATCCGCCTCAACATGCAACGTGTTATGCAAAATAATGCTGCAGTGTTCCGTACACAGGAAACTCTCGCTGAAGGTATGTAGACAGCATTTGTATAGTTTCACTGTACATTTATCTTGAGACCATCTCGCAGTAGGAAGCAAACATGTAACCTCCAGTACCAAATCATATGAGAGGTGGTGTTAATGACGCATTTTCACTGGTCTTTGAACTTTTTAGGCTGTGAGCTGATTAATAAAGCACAGGAAAGTTTCCATGATGTCAAGATCAGTGACCGAAGTCTCATATGGTAAATCTCTTTCTCATCAAATGTTGCTATCTGCATTTTACCCCTACTAACTGCACCATTCTCATTGGTTTCTGCAGGAATTCAGACTTGATAGAGACCATAGAATTAGAAAATCTTCTAATAAATGCATGCATAACCATGCATTCAGCTGAGGCTCGCCAAGAAAGCAGGGGCGCTCATGCTCGTGAAGATTTCAAGGTTTGCTGCTCTTCACATTATATGTTTTTCTTGCTTTCGCTAGCACATATTTCTTTGTGGTAACATAGCATTTCCCCTTTTCCATCACAGACAAGAGATGACGAGAAGTGGATGAAGCACACAATAGGGTTAGTGTCTTCTCTTTATTAGTTCTCCTTTTCTGAACGATTGCATCATTTCATGGATAAAAAAATTGACACTATCTTTCATATAGGTATTGGGAGGACGAGAAGGTTAGACTTGACTACAGGCCAGTTCACATGAATACCTTGGATGACGAAGTCCAGGCTTTTCCTCCAAAAGCACGTGTTTACTGATCTGGACATGGCTGCTGACACTTCGGTTGTTTGAGAAGGGTATAGCTTACAGTGTGGTATTTTCCGGGTTGCAATAAATCAGGGGCTTGCAATTCTCTCAAAGCTTCAGAATTGTAGTTTCGTCGCCAATTGCCCATGTACTTTCCCTATCTGGTGTAAACTTACTGAAAGCTTCTGATGATATATTTTTGTCCTGCATCAACCTTCAGTAGAAATAAAAAGACATGCCATTTTTTGATGATCTATTATTTGACACTGTAAATAACCTTTTGCATTAGCTGCAAACGCAATGGTTGTTTTGTCTATGTTCATTGTGGGCATTTGTTAAATTTTGAATTGTCGTGGAGTCACCAAATGCACCACCATGAGAATTTTTTCTATTACTGTTTGTACTCGCATTTATAGGCATTTGGATCATAGCTCCATGTGTATTTCAGTTATAATTTCTTGTAATGTGCCTGTAAGTTAACTTTGCTACATATATTTTCTGGAACTTGATCAGTTGATCTACCTGTTCCAACTGCCACCATCTTCTAAAAGTGGTTACAAGCTTATTAGTATTTCACTACCTTGACAATGAACATTTTTTTCTGAAAGGAACTATAATTTTTTCTTTCTCTAAAAGTCACAAGGTTCAGTTTCGAATCAGAATATTTGATGTAGACGCAAGTAGACTACTTTACGGATAGACACAACCAGATTTTTTGGACAATGATTCCCTTCATCTGACTAGATTGGTTGGGTGGCTTGTCACTCCTCGGTCGCTTTTGGACTCCGCATGCCATGCCGCACACTGTTTCTTGTGCTTCAGATTACCATGAGGTGCTTCACCGTGAGATCAGCTCCTCTTCTACCGATTCCTTCCCCCTCACTCCGTCACCCTCCTACTCCTAGTTGAGAGTTTGTGACCATGGATGACCTCAGGGCTCGAACTTGAGGTGACTTTGACGTTGAGATATGGTGCACAAGATTAGGTGAGCTGGATTTGCTGTTGGCGAGCCCAGAGAGGTCATAATCCATAAATGAATGTTAGTTATATGGGGTATTTCAATGTTGCGTCCTTTTGACATGCTAAAACCTGTTTTTTTCTTTGCTGCAATAGCATAGACGACATGCTACAATCAATCTAGTGTGAGTTGTCATGCGGTGTTCATGTTACAAGTGCATTTTTGTTGTGCTACAACTTAGCTTCTAGATGTCATACGCTCAGAGATGCAAGTGGGTCCTCATTTGGGTACCCTTCGATCCTGCTTAGTTGAAACAAATGAACCAGTAATTTTGAGAAGTGGTGTGATTTTTTAATTTTAGTTCATTTCATTGAACTAAAATGTTGACCCACTTACATCTCTACATATACTTGGTGGTTCTACTAGGTGACGTCAGATTTGTTGCATATACTCATTATTTTTGTTGCATGTGTGCTTTTGAAATCATGTGTTTTCCCACTTATTTTGACATGTCGAGGAAAAAAATATGACGATGTTGCAAACAAATAAATAGCCCCTCCCAAAATTCAAATCTCTTGGTTCTTTTCACGCTTTCTCACAAGCGGAATAAAAATTAGACTCACATAGTACTAATTTCATTTCGACGAGATCAAAAATATTATGTTGAAAAGAAAAATTCATAGACCCAATGTCACATTTTGAAAACTTTACGATACATGATAGAAAACTGAATACCACTGTGCCTAGCTGCCAAGTGTCTAAACTTCCAATTTTCTATGGAAGAAAAAGAAAAGAAATGGGCAACACACTAGGTAGGAAACTATGGATTGCATTTTTTTTAAAGAACTCAAGCAAATCGCGCTATATTCTCAACAAACTAATCCACCAAATGACTCACTTGTTTTGTTTATCTCGCGCATGCCCATCGGAATAGGGTTCCATTATCTAAGTATGGCTCACCATGAGAAGTGGCATGGAAAAACCCGAAAGAGACACAATTACATGAATTCACAAAAAAAGAAGACACACGAACAAGGGCGTGAATCGAAGGCATACTTTGTTTTTCACGTTGAGTTTTGCTCCTAGCTGTCAATATCTTGCTTCCATCTTATATACCGAAAATGGCCTCATAAAATGTTGCCTTAGTCGATAGGGTCGTGGATTGCTCTTCTGACCGAATGTATTTTGTTTTCATCCTCATCAGATTCTCTCCCATCTACTAGTGAGATGTTTTTATCAAATACACTTGTTTCTAAGGAAAAGCAACTTTTTTTGCACAAGACATAGTAGTTTTCATGGAGCGTCGTTGGCAAGTGAAACGGCCTCCTTCTCCCATCAGAACATCGCCCCTTCCACCGTGTGTGTGGGGATGACCATGTCACCGAGAACTCCGGAAGCGGGTGAATGGGTGGAGGCACAACGACGACTTATGTCGAGGAAGGGAATGTCGTTACTGATGGTTGACAACGCCCTCGAGGCAGCCATCGGTAGCATCTCCCGCCCGAAGGATTTTCTCGTGCTTGGATGTGCAACGACAATAACTTTATGAAGCATGCTTGTAAAACTGGAGGAGCATACTATTATTTTTACCGGCTCCCTTTTTTCCCTTAATTGTGTACCGGTGTAATCTAGTGCCTTCCCCATTTAAAGAAGAAAAAAAGGGAAAAAAGAAAAGAAAAAGTAGGTAAACCTGCCTATTTGTTTTCAGCGGAACATCACGTCACTCTATCTATATCGTTCCCAAAGAAAAAACCAACCGTCACTCTCCAGTCACTCTTGGGTTCAAAAGGATGTGGCAGGTGGCAGGGGATCGGGTGACCTAGGCAGCCCTGCACGGCCCTAAATTGGCCCGCGATCCGCTACAGGCCAACCCCACGCCGCCGCTCACTCACTCCCACAAAATCCCCTCCACCACCACGCCCACAAAAAGTCAATCAATCGATTCACTGCGCTATAACCACGCTCCTCGTTCCTCTCCCTCCCTCACCCTCCCATGGACCCGCCCGCCGCTCCACCGCCTTCCATTCCGGGCTCCTCCTCCCACGCCGCCCCCAACGCTCCTCCTCCCCCGCCCGCCGACGCCGACTGCGACTCCGACGCGACCCTCCCGGTGGATCTGCTCCTCGAGATCGCTGCGCGGTCCGACGCCGTGAGCGTCGTCCGCTGCGCCGCCGCCTACAAGCCCCTCCGCCGCGCCATCCTCGACCGGGGCTTCCGCCGCCTGCTCGCCCTCCGCGCCGCCCCCACCAACGGCTTCGACCCGTCCCTCCTCCGCGGCGTCTCCTACAGGCTCGAGGACAGCGACAGCGAGGCGGGCCGCCGCCCCGTGCGCGTCGTCCACCACATCCCCGACGCCCCCTCCCCCCTCGTCCGCTTCGACGAGAGCCTCGTATTCGAGCCCGTCGCCTCCCGCGACGGGCTCGTCGTGCTCCGCCGCCTCCGCCCGCGGCCCCTCTTCGGGCAGTCCCTCGAGGAAGGGCCCCCCGGGAGCGTGCTCCGCGTCGTCAACAGCGTCACCGGCGGCGGCGACGGCGCCTCCACCACCGTCCTCCCGTCCGTATCCATCCGGGACTACCGCAAGCACGCGCTGCTCAGCGTCGAGGACAACGGCCGCGCCTTCGAGCTGCTCGTCGCCGACGAGCGCCTGCGGACCCAGATCTACTCGTCGCGGGACGGCGCCTGGAGCCCCGTCCGCGCGCCACAACTCCTGCGAGGGTCCAGGCCGTTCCATGACTCCTGCCCCTTGGTCATCGGCCGCACCGTCCATTGGTTGTGCAACCCCGAGCCGCTGCCCCCGGGCCGCCATTTGTCGGGACCGGAGCCGTATATCGTCGCTATGGATGTCGACACCATGCACGCCAGGGTGATCGATCTTCCACGGGGCTGCACTAGTAGAATGACGGCCTCCATGAGCCACCGGGGCCTCCTGCTGGCCGCCACAGTGGACGGGAAACTGTTAGTTGTCGTCTCAGAGACCCAAGTGATCTCTATGTGGACGATGGCACCCCCCGTGGAGGGGGAGCCCAGCTCGCCGCCGAGGTGGAGCCGGCAGGTGCTGATAGACAAGCAGGATTGGGGTGTGCACAGCTCGGTTCAGTTCGAGGGCTTCGGGCAGAGGAGTGGCACTGTGGTCTTGTACATTGGTAGAGTTGGCCTCATCCGGCTCAACCTTGCAACAAAAGAGGCTCACGTCATATTCCACCGCACCGAGACGGCCTACATTTCGCAGGTTTGCCTGCACGAGATTAATTTGTCGTCTGTGCTCCAAGCCATGAAGCCTTTGAGCTAGATTCTTATGGATAAGTTTTGAAAATGTTCTTCAGTTCAGTTCAGTTTGCGCTGTACTTTGTTTGCTTAGAGCAGCTGTTTTAGCTCTAAGCTGTCGTGGCTGTTGGCCGATAGTTACAAAAGGAAATGTAGCCACCCCTGAATCTACTAGTATGTTTTGATAGTTTGTCGTTATGCTATGAGTGTTTGCCTCTAAAATAACAGTTTGCGTGTATCGTTATGTATTTGAGCCAGTTGTCAAAATGGTAATAAAATGTGTTTACCATATTGATTCCATGTTCTACACGACAGCCTTTGGTTACTAGAATTCACCGAAAATGTATATGTGCTACCGCTGCTAATGGTGCTCCTGTCAAAAGATCAATGCATAGGGATAATTCCACATGGAACATTTGCAATCAATGCCGATGGCTGGTTCATCGCAGAGGTAAGAAGAGGTGAGCTCAATATGTTCTTCCAATATGATTGTGTTTTCAGTTCTGAAGTGCTATGGTCTCACAAGCTGCGTCGTTCATGGTCCATTTCTTATCTATTTGCTTTGTAGGAGTAGCATATACTCTGCTCAAATACAGTGCATTTTATCGAGTAATTCTGTCCAAAATCCAAATATGGTTAATCGAGAAAAAAATACGTGCAAATATGATGCACTGTTAAAAGACACTATGATTTTCCGAAGATTTCAGTTCCCATTCTGAGGTTAGTGAATGAGTCGGGACCTTTTGGCTCAACTTTATCCTAGTTTTGCCAAAGGAGCAACCCCCTCTTAAATTCGTCCAAACATTCTGAGGAAACTATTCTCATGTACAATTTATTTCTTGCTCCAAGGATATAAGTCAGATCATGGCATGCACATTCTCCTATAAATTCTGCAAACCATTGATATATTCATACTTATCGCAATGTATAATTTTTTGAAGTATAGTACATTATATGAGTTATTCAAGTGCACCAGCTATCATTCATGAATGTTCATGTACTAGAGAGACGGTTGAAGAGCTCTTTGAGTTTACTAGCTAACCATTCTTGAATTTTCATATGCTATAGACGGTTGAAGTTACAAGGATGTGTTTGATATGGATTTTTTTATATGGACTATTGATAGTGCTTGTACAGCTCTGAAGTCGGTGTAACTCAGTCGATTAACTCGGGTGGATCCACTAAACCATGAGTATGTTGCAACCTCCTGTGGACAAATATATCTGCATGTCAAGCACTAATTTATGATATTTTTTAGTGCTAACTTTCATCTAGTATTGGTTTCGTGCTAACTTCTGACTTTATAAAAAAATAGTAGTAGTACTATTATGCTGCAAATGTGATTCCAACATGCAATCTGTAGAAACATTTGTCTCTGTTGCCCAAAGCCCCAAACATTGACCAAAAGAACAACCTTTGTCTGGCACTTGTTTCCATTTTGAGTCTGGTGCTAAGTCTGGAATTGTTATTTCCTTTATCTGTTCCTTAGAATTATTTCGTCTTGTTAGTGAATGATTTGTTCAGATTTCAATACCTGCTTTGTGGGTAAGTATAGCTGGCCATGGTTTTAAATTTCAGTTTCGGAAAAATTCCAGCCTCCGTGATTTCGTTATTCAGATTTCCAAATCTGCTTTGTGGCTAAGTGTAGCCTGGGCGCCTGGCCATAGATATATTTTTTTCATCTGCTCCCATACATTATATTCCTGGAAGAACTACCTGGTGTGTCATATATTTTGAGTCAATGTTATTCAATAACTTTGTAGTCTTGTGTAGAAGGGACCGATGGAGTTGTAACTCTTGCGTGGAACCACCAAGAACCAACTTGCCACCTCGACGCGTGTTAGAAGTCGTAGGAGGAACTTGGGCTCGCTGGATTGAGTGTTGGCGTGTGGTCCCCGCTATTTAGTTCAGGTGTGAGCTAGATACCAGAGGGCAGGGAAACAAAAGTTACATCCATGCTAGACAGGAGCAAACTGCCTCAGAGGTACCCCTTCTCTTCTCTCAAAGAGGATGCGGCCGGGAAAGGTAGCCGGACCATGGTGTTCAATCAGGAGGCAGCTGTGCCAATGGAGGAGACGGAGCAGCAGCGTGTGATCAGAAACCAGCTGGCCTCCTGCCCGACGACACGCTCGCTCCACGGACAGCCATGTCGACAAAGTCCAGACTCAGAGGTGACTGACGAGCCACCTCCGCTGCACCATCCTCGACCAGGACTTGCATTGATGCCAACGGCGGCTCTAACCCCGCCCTTCTCCACGACATCTCCTAACAACTTAGCGGGACAACAAATGATACCGTCAAAATCCTTTCCCCATCTGCTTCGATCACAGTTTCTATCTCTACCTCGTGTGGTTTGGTGTTGCCCGCCGCCACATCCGTCGTCCGATATGGTGGTCTGCAATTGCTAGCTCACCGACGGGGACTTCAATGTACCTGGTCCGATGGATCTACCGATAAAGTAGCCGATCAAAGAGAAACCATGAAGCAGCCGGTACCACGTGTAGCATAAGGCGGGGTGAATCAGCGATGATAATACATTGGATCAAAATACAACCAGTAACCATCGGACGGATGACGGTAAAATAAAATGAAAAGAATGTCCACGGCTGTATCCAAAGATGTCCAACATTTTCATAGCTTGCTCTTTTCTAAAGTAAACGACTAAAAATACAGTAGCTCCATGTGCCAATTGAAGACCGTACGTGCTTCCACTACTATCTTGGAAGCAGGATAAACCCTAGATTATTACTCTGTGTTCGTAGAAGGGTCAAGAACGTGGCCGGCGAAGATCACCGTATTGGACTCCTCCTCAACTATGAAGAACACAAAGGGATGCTCCGCGACGAAATCAACAGGCGGTTCAAGATAAGTTGTGCGGCTTAGCAACTTGATGGTGACGGCCGTGGAGGCGACCGCCTCCGTGCCTTCCTCGTTCACTTCGACGACTGCCTTGTGAAACACATCTTCTACACATCGGAGTCCTCCACCATGTCCGACAGATCAGCCTTTGGGCTGAACGCAACCAGGAGCCCCAAGCTCTGGAGAACTTTCTTCATGTTGCAGAAGAAGGACAGCTTGAACTTGGGGAGCCGGAGCTTGCTCACTCTCATTGTCCTAGTGGGCAGGTGGTCGACCAGGAAGCTTGGACCGCTGGACGCCATTTGGTCGGCAAGGCTTGGCAACCCGTCGCGTTCGGTCGGCAGGAAGACACACATGGAGTACTGCGCGCTGCCGCCGCCGCCGTCCTTGTAGGTGAGCTTGAGCACCTTGAACCCGTCGTAGCAGGACACCATGTACTTGCTTTCGCTCCCAGCCATGAAGGGCACACGGACCATGCTGCCGTCGAGACGGTAGAACCCGTCCTCTTTGGTGTGGCTCCGGCGGAAGGCCTTCTTCCACTCGCCCTTGAAGTAGATGGCATTGGTGAGCACGAGCCTGGTGTCCATGTGCACGGAGCCTGGTGGGAGGATCACTACGGGACTAACCCGACGGTATTTGCCGTCGGGCTCACGCTAAAAACCGTCGGCGTACATGAGCCCGACGGTCCATCGGCCTCACGTCGTTGCCGTCGGCGTTGTAAATACCGTCGGGCTCATAGTTAGCCCGACGGTATAACCGTCGGCCTTACAACTAGGACGCCGACAGCAATGCCGTCGGGCTCATAGATGGCTTTATCAAATTTTTTTTAAAATTATTTTTTTCAACTTTTTTAATTATTATTTTAACTCCAATTTAGTCATATATTTAATCTCATATCACACACTTAATCATAATCTTATCTCAAACTATCCACTCACACACTTAATTATAATCTTCCCAGCCGGTCACCCATCTTTAGAGTGTTCCAGGCCAAGCACGTTTAACTATTGAGTTCTATTCAAATGAGATTCCAGTTGAGATGTCATACCTTGTTGCTATTAGTATGATATCAATCATATTAACCCTCATCTGAGAGATTATACTTTTTAATCTTTAAAATTTCAAAAATAAGATTTGAAGGAACAAAATAACTATGTTTAATAATACTTGAATAATAATAATAATAATCAATTATTTTATTTTTGTTTTGTCTTTTCCATTTAATAAGAAATAATTCATATCTTCATATTGATATATCAGAATTTAATAAATAAAATGTCTATGTCGATCATAAAAATGAGAGGAATCCAAATATGACATCCATGCCATCATTTTCATAATGAATGATGTCTTTTAAAACAAATAAGAATCAACATAAATCAGCATAAAAGAAATTAAAGAGGCGAATTTAGATAGAAAGCGAGGAAAATCCTCATATTCAGACATTATCCATAAAATATGTTCTACTCTTTGTGAAAATTAAATGGGTGTCATTTTGGACCATATTTATGTACTTGCTTCATAAAAAAAGTCATTTTTCACACTTAAAAAATAGAAAATGATATTTCTATAAAGAATTTTGAAAATCGCTTCGGTGACGTTGTTTCCCAAACCATGACACACATATGTGCTGAATATGGACACTTTATCACAAACTATGACATAATAATGGTCATACATTGCTCATTTGTCTTGAAACCTATGCATGTTTATATATGTTTGACATTTTTGTGAAGTTTCGTTTTGAAAAGTTTACCAAAAATCAAGTTTATCATTTTTCCTATTAACTAGTACACGTAAAAGGACTCCATGCCAAAGGGTTTCTTTTTTTGAGTACTTTTTCATATTTTTCCATTTCTTTCAAAAAACGGTCAAAATGGAGAGCATGGCTATTCATCAAAAGTGGTCGAAGTTTTCAAAACTATTGACGGTTCTATGTTGTAACCACTACTTGTGTACCTTAAAATTATTTTTGTAAGAACTTCAGAGCAAACTATCACACAGTTGTAGTTCAAATTTGAATTACTTCCGAAAATTGACATAAAGTCAATTAAAGAGGCGAATTTAGATAGAAAGTAAGGAAAATCCTCATATTCAGACATTATCCATAAAATTTGTTCTACTATTTGTGAAAATTAAATGGGTGTCATTTTGGACCATATTTTATGTACTTGCTTCACAAAAAAAGTCATTTTTGACACTTAAAAAATGGAAAATGATATTTCTAAAAAGAATTTTGAAAATCGCTTCGGTGACGTTGTTTTACATACCATGACACACATATGTGCTGATTATGAGCACTTTATCACAAACTATGACATGATAATGGTCACACACATGTGTTATAACTATTGCATATTTGTATATGATTGATATTTTTTGTAAAGTTTTGTTTTGAAAAGTTGCCAAAACTCAAGTTTATCATTTTTCTAAAAACTAGTACACGTCAAAAGACTTCATTCCAAAGGGTTTCCTTTTTTTTAGTATTTTTTCATATTTTTTTTGAATGTAATCTAATTTTTATAGAAAAACTGAAAAACTGTATAGTGAGCCCGACGGTTATACCGTCGGGCTCAGAATATGATTAGATGGACGCTGACGGCACTGTAAGCCCGACGGTGACCGTCACCGTCGGGCTCACTAAATAAACGCCGACGGTCCTGCGAGCCCGACGGTGGCCGTCGGCCTTACAACTAGGACGCCGACGGCAAAACGACGCCGACGGTTTTTTCATTTCGTCGGTTTCACGTTGTGACGCTGACGGCCATCGTCGACGTTGAAATGACCGTCGGGCTGGGCTGTGTTTCCTGTAGTGGATGGAGGTGATGAGGTTCTTTGTGGCCTCGGCCACCCAGCTGTTGATCTTCTTCCTTGCAACCTTTGCCTGTAGAACCGGAGAGATCGCATGGATCATGCATGGATTCATGGTTGAAAAGCACAAAAATATATCTAATCCATCGATTGCTTTGGTGGTGTACTAGTACTAGGTACAACTGCTGACCTTTGTGACGAAGTCGACGGCGCGTGCTTCCGCTTTGTAGGACTCCACGGTGGCCTGCCGGTAGGCCGGCTTGAGCGACATATTCTTCTGGTACCACACGCCCAGGGCCGGTCATGAGATCTCAGGGACCCGGGGCGAAATTAGAACTTTGGACCCCTAGTATAAATAAGTAAAAATATGCGCTAGCTAAATATAGATCGCCAGACATATAAACTCTTACATGAAAATCATTATGGTAAAAGTTAGTGATCGAAATTAGACCATAGATCATCTATACTAGACTAGAGAATTAGAAAATATGTCGGTAACATGTGCGATTTGCGCCACCAAAAAAAGGGGACAAATCACGGAAGACGACGTTCAGTCATGCCTTGTCCCTTGGGCGCCGCGGCGAGCGAGACGAGAGATCAGAGCAACGGCGACGCGGTTTTCCTATGGTTTTTATGAACGGATGAATAAAAGCGATAAAGAAAACTAGCGAACAAGCTGATGTTTTTTTTTTGAAATTGCGAACGAGCTGATGTTGATCGATAGAAAATGTACTTCTACGACTCGCTGTCTCCATGTAAAGGTGAATGGGCCTGCATTTTCAACGGTAACAGAAGGGTCCAATTTGTGTGCACATAACTTGATTAACTATCGATTGATATATTTTTCTCATATATATATATATTGTAGACTGATATACAGAGATATACTACTATACATATACCTCGGAAGGGCCCTAAAATTTTCTGGACCCAGGGCGGCCGCCCCTCCCGCCCCCCTAGGACCGGCCCTGCACACGCCGCACGCGGACGTAATGACCAGTGGCCCTGACGGATCATTGGCGTCGGCGAGGACACGCTCCGCCACGGTCTGAACGATCTCCACGACCTCGTCGCGCGATAAGGCGCCGAGCATCGTGAGGAGTTCGTCCAGGGTGCTGCCGCGGGCGCCGGCCGCCAAAAGGCCTAACGCGGTGTAGATGGACAGCGGCGAGAACATGATATTCCTGCCCCTGTGCTCCTCGCCATTGGAGAACTTGTTGGACAGTTGAACCGCGAGGGCCGCCAGACCACCGGAGTCGACGGACGTCCTGCGAGCCTTCTTGCTTGGGCGCATCGGCGGCGGCGACGGTTCTTTCTCCATGATGATGCCCTAGCTAGCGAACTTGTGGATGCGACCTATATATAT
This sequence comes from Poa annua, assembly GCA_026929855.1. Lineage (NCBI taxonomy): Eukaryota > Viridiplantae > Streptophyta > Magnoliopsida > Poales > Poaceae > Poa > Poa annua. The sequence continues at coordinate 18,695,209 of CM049427.1, forward strand.
GTACGGCGCATGGTTTTATAGTAGCGTTTAAGGACGACGCTTACCGAGAAACAATTTGAGCTCTTCAGCCGTTGAATCGCTCGTAATGGACGCATAGGATGTTCTTCGCTGATGCTTCACAGGCCGACCTGTGTGTTCGTACTGGGCTAAGTGCGCGTGAAACTCGTTCAATGGGCTGACGGTCCGTGTAACGCGTTCGAGAAGGCTCGTTCGAAAAAGGCAACCCTTCGCGAAGGTCGTTTCTCCTCCCCTGCGCTGCTGCCAAGTGTCGTCTTGGCGTTAGCTGTCCCTCCCCCCTTTTTGTCCGCGCGTGACAAGTGTCAGTTTCTGAAGCGGGCGAAGCGGCGTTTTTTTCCCTTTTTCTATTTTCTCGCGAAGCGGGCGTAGCGGGCGCACTCCGCACTCCGCGAAGCGGACCCGATAACAATTTTGTTCGAACCCAGTGCACTCCAAAATTTTGTACAACCTGTTTTGCCCTTCTTGTACATCCATTTTCCCTTTTTCCCTTTTTCAGGAACATAGTTAAACCAATGTAGTTACTAACTTTCACATTTGTTATTTTCCCTTTGTAATTTTCGGGCATGGAGTTTTCAGGGGTAGTTAAGGGAGGGAGGTAGCAACTTTCAATCAAAATATGATGAAACTTTCAATAACAGCTGAAATTTAAAAAATTGCGAGTCTGTTCAGGATGTACAGTCACATCATGCGAGTCTGTACATGATTGTAATTCTTTCCTGTACATCTCTTTCCTGTCCTGGTGTTAGCACCTACTCCTTCTTCGTACACCATTTTATTCTCTTCTGTACAAGGGCTAAGCGGTGTCCGTACGTTCCACCCGCCCTGTGCTGTACAGTCCCGAATAACTTTTCTTCGTTTGTAATGCGCTTACGTCGATTTTCGTTCTCCTGTACAGACTCTCATGCGAGTATGTACTGGAAGTTTTGTCTTTCCTGTACGTCGATTTTCGTTCTCCTGTACAGACTCTCATGCGAGTATGTACTGAAAGTTTTGTCTTTCCTGTATGTCGATTTTCGTTCTCCTGCACAGACTCTCATGCGAGTATGTACTGGAAGTTTTGTCTTTCCTGTACATCTCTTTCCTGTCCTGGTGTTAGCACCTACTCCTTCGTACACCATTTTATTCTCTCCTGTACATGGGCTAAGCGGTGTCCGTACGTTCCACCCGCCCTGTGCTGTACAATCCCGAATAACTTTTCTTCGTTTGTAATGCGCTTACGTCGATTTTCGTTCTCCTGTACAGACTCTCATGCGAGTATGTACTGGAAGTTTTGTCTTTCCTGTACGTCGATTTTCGTTCTCCTGTACAGACTCTCATGCGAGTATGTACTGGAAGTTTTGTCTTTCCCGTACGTCGATTTTCGTTCTCCTGCACAGACTCTCATGCGAGTATGTACTGGAAGTTTTGTCTTTCCTGTACATCTCTTTCCTGTCCTGGTGTTAGCACCTACTCCTTCTTCGTACACAAATTTATTCTCTCCTGTACATGGGCTAAGCGGTGTCCGTACATTCCACCCGCCCTGTGCTGTACAATCCCGAATAACAAAGTCGCAAGGCTATAGTTTGTACGACCGTTTTTGTTCTCCTGTACATCCCCCTCATGCGAGTCTGTACAGGTTTGTAAACCTTTTCTGTACAATTATTTCCGGACCTGGTGTTAGCACCTTCTCCTTCTTCGTACACCAATTTATTATCTCCTGTACATAGGCTAAGCGGTGGCCGTACGTTCCAGCCGCCCTGTGCTGTACAACCCCGAATTAACATAGACGCGAAGCAAAAGTTTCCTAACCTGGGGTTAGCATCCCCCTCTTTCTTCGTTCACCCATAATATTTCCTGTTCATCCTCTTATCGGTGGTCGTACATATCGAAGAGTTAAAAGTTCGTACGGCCGTGCTTGTTTTCCTGTACGTCGTGTTGATCCCTTTTCGTACATGCAGTGTCGTCTATTCTGTACATCAGTCTACTAACCTGGTGTTAGCACCGACTCCATGTTCGTACACTAATTTCTTCTTCCTGTACTTTTACTTATAGGTGTCTATACGTTCCGCTCACCGTGACCTGTACAATCATGATAACATATTCTGTGATAACATCCAGTAAATAATTCCTTGAATGATCGTTTAAGTGTGTGAAATGCACATATTGTGTGTTTAAATATTGTAGCTTACATATTTCTCAATAGGGGCAGTAATATTTTTCGAAACTATTTGCCATATTTAACTATTGCTTTTCTTTCTATTTATCTTGTCATACTTCCTTCCTCTTTCCTCTTTATCACTCTATCTTGTCATTTTATTCTCCTCTTTGTCAGCTGTTTGCCCTGCATTAATTTTTTTACAGTTTGTAATTATTATATTGATTTGTAAGCAAGAAAGAAAAAATTGTTGCTAGATATCTTTGTTACAGCATTATGAACTTTTTACCTGTTTCTTGGTGTTCCAAATAGTAAGAAATTGAATCCAGTACATACCCTTCCATCGTTTTGATTCCATGATTCCCTGTCGCTGTACGTGTTTTGTGTTGTTGAAGTATTTTGGTTCTTCTGTGGCTGCTGCTGTTGTTGCTGATTGTTTTGTGTTTGCTGACTGTTTTCTCTGTGTTGAAGAGCCTCTGTTTCATCTTTTAGGGTAGGGCATGATGTCCTAATGTGCCCTGACGCTTTGCAATGGCCGCACTTCCTTTGCTTGGATTTTTCTGAACCAGGTTTAGGTCTGTTTCCTCTGTTTGTGTTTTTTCTAGTTGTTATCGGCGGATCATGAAGCCTGTCATCCTCGTTGTTGTTTTCTTCATTTTCCTGTTCGTTTTCTTGTCCTGCAAGCGCTGCCATTACTCTTGATTGCATATCCTGCATACATTCCCTCATTACCTTGTATGCTCTATCCACTGGGCATGCCAGGTTGCATAATTCTGCCATGCTGCTCATGGTGCCTGCAAACCTTATAGTTTCCTCTGTGTTGCTATCACCCTCGGAAGCTCCTAATGTTTCTATTTCAATCTCTATATCTTTCCTCCATCTTCTGATTACAAAACTGTTTGGCAAGTCTATTAATCCAAGGTGCACTACTGCTTTTAAAACATGGCAACATTGTATTCCATCCCTCTGCATTTTCTTGCAACTGCAGCTGAAAACCTTGTACTCCTGGTCGTGATACACATCAAAATGTTTCCTTCGAAACTCCATTTTGTCGTAACTGCTCACTCTCACGAGATTTATTTGGCCTGGAAGTATTCCGTGTACTGCGAAAGCTGTGCTGTTCGTTAATTCAGTCTGGAACTTTAGGAAAATGTCATGGGTGTACACCTCAAGAGCTTGCCTCTCGAACGGATTGTGTGTAATTGTTTTCGCTGTTTTAAGTGTTGACTTCAACTTCTTCTTGTCCAGAGCTGACAAACACTTATCTTGGATAACTTCGTACTGCTCGAGGAACTTTGTTATTGTGTCTGAGTTCCTACTGTAGCATTTCCACATGTTGTTTGTACTCTCGCTTCTTCCTGTGCTTGATGAAAATGGATAGAACTTGTCCATGAAATAAGCTGGAACCCATCTGTCCCTTATTCTGTACAGCTTAGTTAGATGCTTCTCTCCTGCAGCGCCATATTCTTCTATAACATGGTTCCATGCTTGTTCAAATTCTTCTGGAGTGAAGGCATTCTTCGCTGCAAACCTCAATTGTTCTGAACAGTTTGGGTGTGTTGCGAAGAAGGAAGCTTCCTTCTGGCTCATCTTCGTTACAATATGGTAGTAGCAATTCCTATGCGTTGTGTTTGGCAGTACTTCTTTGATGGCTCTCTTCATAGCTTTGTCCTGGTCCGTTATTATCGTTTGTGGCTCCTTTCCTCCCATTGCTTCAACAAATGTCTCGAGGACCCACTTGAATGAACCAATCTTTTCATCTTTCAGTAGCGCTACGCCAAAGAGCACAGTTGCCCCGTGATTGTTCACTCCGACTATGGGAACAAACGGCAGGTTATACTTGTTTGTGCTGAATGTTGTGTCAAATGATATGTATTCTCCAAACATCTTATAGTTCATGACACACATAGCATCCATCCAGAAAATGCTTCTAACCCTTTTCTGTTCATCCTTTTCAATTGCATAATAGAACCCAGGCACTTTTTTCTGGAGCGTCTTAAAACGCTCAATGCAGTGGTCAATATCGTGGTCCTTCTCAATCACATTTTGTTGACACTGTAAGTTGCTCAGATCTGTTGCATCAAAAGTTATGTTGCGGAAACTCCCTCTGATCTTTCTGAAGATTAGCATCGTCTTTCTAGGTGGCAGACGACCCATTTGTAGAAGCTGAATCAGCTTTTTGTCTAGGTCTGTCATACTTTTGTGGCAATGCGAGAACCTGGTCAGGTAGTCAGTTGGGTCCAGTGGATGGTTGTGTTGGAGGTTCACTTTTTTGATAAACCAACCACTCTGACTCTTATGAACCATTATATTTGCACCACATCCAGTCTTCACTAGAGTGGTTGTTCTCCTTGTCTTGGCAGGTTTGACATCCATTTTAGTCTCCCCTTGTTTGTTGCATGTGAAGAACTGCAAGTATATCTCGTTGTCCCTCCTTGATCTCTTGCTGCTGAATTTCTTTATTGAGAACCCTGCTTTTCTTGCATACAGAGCGTATCTGTAAAATGCATCTTCCAAAGTTTTGAATCTATCTCCTTCCTTTGGGGTTGGTGCGTTGACAATTTCTTCCACTGCTGGATAGCTGTCTGCATCAAACATCCTGTCCATTTCTTCCTCCATCATGGTTGGTGGTTCAGGGTTTATCGTTGGGTCGTCATCTTGTATACTTTCAGTGTTTTCTTGTTCTTCCTCCGCTTGCTTTCTTTCTTGCTTGTCTTTTGATCCATCATCTTTTGCTGCTGAGCTTTGTGTTCCAACTTTTCTTGGAGAGCTTTCTCCCATTATCTCACCGTGCATAGTGAAATCATTTTCAAGTATTCTTATTGTCTGTCTGTTCTGGTTCTGACCGCTTCTATGATCATGTGGTGAACAACCCAGTTTTGTTGCAGAACTTTCTGTGTATGGTGTTCTTGTGCCTGCGCTCTCCTCCATCATCTCCTTGTTCTTGTAGCTTCCTTCGTAACTCTGTGTACATTCGTTATGTTAACTACATATTTTTATTTGGTCTGCTGCTGCAGAAGAGTAAGTGGAATTTGGTTATGTTTTATATATTACCTCTTTTCCTTTCCATTCGCTATGGCTGCTATTTTCTGCTTGTAGCCCAACAGAGTAACTTTTAGTGGTGTTCCCATCCTGTTTTTAAAAATAAAAGAAAGAAACATGTAAAGTACAAGCTATCCGTTCCATTACGTTCAATGAAGATCAATCTCTAGTACAGGCTGTGGATTGCCAGTTGTACAATAATCTAGTTCAAAGAATAACATGTTTCTGATGTGCATCATCATGTATTTGCAAAACCAGTTCGTACGAGTTCAAGTTTTTAAATCCCTGGTTTGTTCCACTTTTTATAGATAATCAAGATTTCAATATTTCCAGGAAAAATCAGTTTCAAAGAAGATTGGTGGGGGTGTACACTTGTTAGTCGCGGCCCTGTTGATCATATTATAGTTTTAGGTACGCACCTTGGTTGGTGTGAAGCAGTTTTCAACTCCACTATAGTCTTCACTTTTGTTGTTTCGAGTCGTCGTTGGTGGTTGATTGTGAAAGCTGATATCCTGTCTGAGTCCATTTGACTTGAAAATCTCCTGGAAATAGCAATGTAAAATAAATCAGTTGCCTTCTGTTTTTTTTTCTTCTTTTGTTGCTTCTTTCAATTTTCCCTCCAGAAACCATCCGTACCTTGGAAACTTTTGTTTCTCTATACTGTGCAAACACAGCAGAGCAACTGGCAGCAGTGTCCCCATCCTGTTCAAAAATAAAAGAACGAATCAGTAAAAGTTCAAGTTACCAATTTTCACGTCGTTCATGGAAGATTCGTTGCATACTTCCATGCAGAGTAGCCGGCTGGCGATGTCCCCATCCTGTTGAAAATATAAAAGAAATAATCATGAAAAGTTCAAGCCACCAGTTCCACGTCGTTCAAAGAAGATCAACGGCTGGTACAGGACTTGATTTGCTAGTTGTACAATTCTCTATAAGGGCAACGTAAAAGTACAGGACATTTAGGGCAAGTTGTAGAAAGAGCATTTGTGTTAGAGTACAAGATATTCAATTCATGACCCATGTTTTTGATGTGCATCTTCATGCATAGCAAAACCAGACCGTTGGAGTTCTAGTTTTATTAAAACCCTGGCTTAATGCACCTTATTTATATAATCATTAGTTTCAATATTTTCAGGAAAATATTAGGTACAGATAAGATTTGTGGGTGGTTCGTTGTATATTTTAAGATATGCAGTACCGTTGATCGTATTTGTCTATTTAGGTTCTCACCTTGCTCGGTGTGGAGTAATTTTCATCTCCATTGTAGTATTCACTTTGATTGTTTCGAGCCGTCATTTGTTGTTGATTGTGAAACCTGCTATCCTGTCTGATTCCACTAGTCTTGAAATTCTCCTGGAAATAGAAATGTAAATTAAATTAGCTTCCCTTTTTTATTTTTCTTCTTTTTTATGTTTTCGTCAATTTTCCATCCAGAAATCATGTGCACCTTGGAAGCTGGTGGTTCTCTATATTTGGTTATCCCAGCAGAGTAACTTGTAGTGGTGTTCCCATCCTGTACAAAAATAATAGAAAGTTTCAGGTGAAGTTCAAGATACCAGTTCGACGTCGTTCAAGGAAGATCAATATCTAGTACAGGTCATTGTATGACAGTTTTACAATTCTCTAGAAGGGCAACATAAAAGTTCATGGCTTTTAATGGAAGTTGTACAAAGAGGTTATGTGACGGAGTTCAAGATTTTCAAGTCATAATCCTTGTTTCTGATGTGCATCAATTTGTATAGCAAAGCCATATTGTTGGAGTACAAGTTTTAATAAACCCCTGGTTGTATCCACCTTATAATAGATAATCTATAGTTCAAATTTTCCAGAAAACATGCGCACCTTGGAAACTGGTGGTTCTCCGTATTGCGTTATCCCAGCAGAGTAACTTGCAGTAGCGTCCCCATTCTGTTAAAAAATAAAAGAAAGGATCGGGTTAAGTTCAAGCTTCCAGTTTCCACATCGTTCAACGTAGTTAATTCGCAAGTACAGTACAACCATTGCAAATTGTACGAGCAAACATGGTCGGAGAGTACATAGTGTTCAAAGCAGGACTCCTGTCTATGTTGTACAGGTAGATGTTTAGAAATCATTATATTGTGCAACTGCATAGCTACCAGGTTCGTGGTGTACAATAATCTAGAAGGGCAACATAAAATGTTCAGGTCATTTAATGCTAGTTGTACAACTATTATATCTGACAAAGTACAAAGTTTTTCAAGTCATACCATGTTTGTTGATGTATGCGATAGATTTGTTGAAGTGTAGATTGTTGCTGAATTTGTTGATGCTGTTTCTTTCCTCATTTTTTTCCTTGAATTGTTTTCATCCACTGTATTGTCTAGTGGATGTTTATTGCCAGTGGTACACTCTCCTGTTTGCCACACTTTTTCTTTCTTTACCCCTACCAAGGCTCGTCTCAGGTGAGATTGTTGTACCTCTCTGATGGATTCTATGAGCGTAGTAGTTTGATCTGTATCTTTCCTTGCTCTCTTGTCGCGCCATCTTTTAGAAATTAACTGCAATTGAAGAAACACATTGTATCATTAACTCACGGTTGCTAGTATGGTGTAACACCATTCTTTTCGTTTTGTTCTTTACCATTCTTATTATTGATCCCATCTCTTCTCTCGTTGGTAGCCTCCTCATCTCTGGTGGTGGGTTGCTTTGTATAAGATTTCCGTTGTTCTATTCATTCATCTTATCTAGCATCCTCGCTGCCCTGTATTCAACAAGAAAAACCATATTAAGGATAAACCAATTTAAGTAATACTCAGGAGTTAATAGGTTTAGTTAGACCCAAGAGATAAATCTTGTTGATCTATCACCAGTTAGGTTGGCATCTGGTGGCCCATGGCAGTGGCGGAGGCAGACCACTCAGGGATACTGGGTAGAAACTAATAACAATGCACGACAACTAGCTTTTGCCCCTGCCTAATCACTATCTTTAAGCTAATTCTCAAGGAAAAGCTGCAGGAACAGCCCGGGCAGCTGCCCGCGTTCGCCTCCTCCAAGTGAAGATGAGCGCCCCCAAAAGTCGCTGGTCGAGCGCCATCGATCTGTTCGTCTACAACGCCGCGGCCGAGCCCCATCTCTGTCGAGGCTCCACCTCACTGCCCGTTGGATAACCCCAAGCGTGAAACCACCGGAAGGCGTGTGTGATCTCGAGCTCGAGGAAAGAGGGGGAAGTCGGAGATTGTCGACGACGCAAGAAAATAGCAGCTCGTAGGGAGATTGACTACTGCCTAGCTTGTAGCGAGCTTTCTTAACAAACAAATTAGTCGTCGATGCAGCTATCGGTGAGCTATTTGCCGGCATGCTCCGGCTGTTTATATTCAATCGGAGATAAAATCCGGTTCTCAGAGATCAAGATTGAAGTTAGGACGAACCTATCGCCGAGGTCGAGGAGGAATTACGAAGAGGTCGAGGTTTGCTCTATGAGATTTCGGCGATCGTCTTCGCCGCCTGGTTTTCTCTTGTGTGGTTTTGAAATTTGAATCTATCAAAGGGGTGAGTGGTGAGAGAAGGGAAAGCTTCGGAAAGGTACAGATATTTCTCGTTCTCTTACAGGTGGGGCCAACTTTCTCTGCGTCTTCTGTTCCGCCCCCTTCTCCTCCCTTACGTGTGGGTCCATCTTCTTCCTCTCGGTTCCTTTCCTTTCGTTTCTTTTCTTTCCATTTTCTCCGGCGGCCCACCTCTTTTCTCCTCGTTTCTTCTAGGTTCTAGGGTTCGTCCGCCACATTGGAGTGAGGGTTCGTCCGTCAGTTTGGAGAGAGGGTTCGTCCGTCAGATTCGTCAGATTGGAGAGAGGTTTCGACCGTCAGTTTGGATTTAGGGTTTTCGCCAACCTGGATCAGTCGAGTTCGTGTGATGAGGATCTGTTGTCTGATTCATGTCCTCAGTGGATAGATTCGCCTTCATGTTCAGTCGAAGGATCTGAGATAGTTACGCAGGATTATATGGTCGCAGACCAGCTAGAAAAAGAGCGTGTTAGGATTCTGGACAAGACTATTGCCTTTCAATTGTCTGTCGAGGAGTACAGAAACAGAAAATCCAGGTTTGCTTCTTCCATTATATCTGAAACCATTGTGTGCTTCAGGATAATAGCCATATTTGTACTAGATAAGAGTGTAGTTTGTACATGCTGCCCTTCAACTTTTGTACATCTGAACTTAGACTGTTATTAGTGATCCTTGTCCTTGGTAATTTATGGTTGTACTATCTCCCTCCTTTCCACGTACAACAAAAAATGAGTGGTTGTACTTCTCCGTCTGGATACTTTGTTAACTTGTGGTTGCTCATTCAAGTTTTATAAATTTGTTGTTTCCCCTGTTTTTGGTTTATTGATCCAATCTTAATTCTTCTCTTGTCGATAGGGCAAGTACTATGTCTGGCTCTAAATTTGAGTTGACTACTAAATTTAGTCTTCCAAAGTTCTTGTCTGTCCGGCGTTCTCTATGTGGAAAGCGAGAGAAGCTTGTCAATGATATTGGTCAAGGCTCTCTTTTAGGTCTGTGTCTTGAAGAGTTGCCCAGAGACCTTGTCATCTGGATCGTTCGACATTTCAACCCACGGAAGAATACTGTCGAGTTTCCTGATGGTTCAAGCTTTCGCCTTAACTCGATGTGTACTCACAAGGTTCTAGGCGTCCCCATTGGTGGCCGTTTAATTCCTAACAGGTGCAGTGAGGAATTCAGGGTAGCAATCAGAGAGAAGACAAAATGTGCTGGCCAGTTGCCCTCCATCAACGAGTTGATTGAGATTCTGAAAACTGATTTAGATGATGCTGATTTCCAGATGTACTGGATGATGTTCAACATTACTGTCTTCCTCTGCCCCACCACATATGAGTGTGTCAGCCCGGAATACCTATCCGCACTGGAAGGTCCAACTGAAGAGATAGCTTCTTACGACTGGTCCAGCGTTGTTTTCTGGAAGCTCTCAAAGTGTGTTGAAACTTTTATCAACAATGGCTTCTCTGGAGCTTTGGGTGGTTGCCTTCTTGTTCCTCTGGTCAGTAGTTTTGAGCTGGACACATGGAGTAGTTCTTATTCTTAAGTTCATATCAACCAAAGTTCTCTAATTTTTATTCCCTTGTGATCATTTTCTTCTAGGTGACATATCTTGATCATCTGAACTCTGAAGCTGCGAAGCTTTCGAGAGTTGTCCCGCGGATCAGTGTATGGGACAATGAAACAGTCAAACTCTATCGGGCGCTTGATTTGATATGTGAAGAAGATGGAACATTCGGTGGACTATCTGTAAGTTTATGTGCTATCTGATTACCTATAATCTTTGGCTGTATCTTTTTTGTTTCGTTTTGTTTTATTTTGCTTATATCTTTTTTTCTATTTTTGTCACAGTTGAAGGATACCAAGCATACTGTTTACTATCAGGGTGTTCGTCCAGATTTTCCGCTGGATGATGATGTGCGACATGACCTTGGTTCTTCCCTGAGCTCGCTCGTTGGAGGTGGACATAATTTTCTGGTATGTAGTCGTATTCATCTAGGATGGTATCGATTTGATGGATCTGGTTATTTTCGTGGATGGTCTCCTGCCCGTCTTGCTTGTTCAGCTTTTCTTTGATTTTGTTCACCAAGACTTGTGATCCCGTACAATATTTGAATTTGTTCATCGAGTCTTGTGTTACTGATCAACTGTTTTCTCTTCTACGTACAATATGAACATAAGGTTTTTCTTTATAGATGTACACAACGACTCTCGGTCCTATAGGCCGTGTGATCGCATTAGCATTCGTTTCTTATTCAGCTTTTCCCTTGTAGTTGTACGTGAGTTCAGGTGTTCAAATTCAAGCTTACCTTCAATTTTGTACATCTTGTTTTGACGTTTCTCTACTGATGCTTGTTTTGTTCGAGTGCATCCACGATTTAATTTCCTAGTTGTACAACTGGACTTATGTTCCCGTACTACCAATGTTTGATCTTTCATTTGCATGCCCTGTTCAACTAAACTTTCTTTGTTTTTGTACTGTAGGCAATGGATGATCCGAAGGGAATTCTCGGGGGTATGTACACGGACATATTCTGTGCTATCCGGCCTGTAGTTGACAAGAGTCTATGTAAATTTTTAGAAATCGTAATCGCAAGTGAAAAGTTGCGTAGCAACTCGTCAGACAAGGGAAACCAAGATAGTTCCGCAAGGATCGAGCCACTGAGTCAGCCTGATTCATCTGATGGAAAATTGGAGGATAGGATTATTCCACTAAGCCAGACAGTCCATGAGCAGATCAGGTTGTTACAGGAGGTAATAAAGGTTGATTGCGAGTACAGTCCCAATGTTCTCTACATAGAATTCCTCCAAAACCTTAAGAATTATCTAGACCGTGTTGTTGATGTTCTTCCAGATACGCTTCCATTCCAATCGGAGATGGATGAATGCATCCATTGTGCAGAGCTAAACACTCCCCGTGTTTGTGCCTCTTGCAAGGGCAAGGGTGTATCAAGCTCTGAAGTTGTTTGCAAACCTTTTGTTGAAGGTGAAAAGGTTGAAACCTTTTTAAAAGCCGCAGACTTGAATCTCGTGTCCTTATCTGAAAAAGACTTGGGTGTAGCAAACATCATTGGAAAAGGGGAGTCAAGCTCTGAAGTTGCTTGCAATCATATTGGAGGAGTTGTATCGAATGTCTCACTTACATCTGAAAAGGGCAAGGGTGAATCAAGCTCTGAAGTTGTTTGCAAACCTTTTGGTGAAAGTGAAAAGGTTGAAACTTTTTTGAAAGCTGCAGACTTGAATCTCGTTTCCTTATCTGAAAAGGACTTGGGTGTAGCAGAAGTCATTGGAAAAGGGGAGTCAAGCTCTGAAGTTGCTTGCAATCCTATTGGTGGAGCTGGATGGAATGTCTCACTTGCATCTGAAAAGGGCAAGGGTGAATAAAGCTCTGAAGTTGTTTGCAAACCTTTTGGTGAAGGTGAAAAGGTTGAAACATTTTTGAAAGCTGCAGACTTGAATCTCGTGTCCTTATCTGAAAAGGACTTGGGTGAAGCAAAAGTCATTGGAAAAGGGGAGTCAAGCTCTGAAATTGCTTGCAATCCTATTGGTGGAGCTGGATCGAATGTCTCACTTGCATCTGAAAAGGGCAAGGGTGAATCAAGCTCTGAAATTGTTTGCAAACCTGTTGGTGAAGGTGAAAAGGTTGAAACATTTTTGAAAGCTGCAGACTTGAATCTCGTGTCCTTATCTGAGAAGGACTTGGGTGTAGCAGATGTCATTGGTAAAGGGGAGTCAAGCTCTGAAGTTGCTTGCAATCCTATTGGTGGAGCTGGATCGATTGTCTCACTTGCATCTGAAAAGGGCAAGGGTGTAGCAAACGATATTGGAAAAGATGTGTCATCTTATAGAGCCCCAGAGATAGTGTCAAAGGAAGGATCTATTTTCCTTGATGAGTCCAAGCTCTCAGAAAATCAGGCTGTAGGTTTATCTGGTTCGAAAAGATTCTTTCCGCAAATTGTAGATCCAGAATCTGTGAAGAAGACGAGGGTTGATGAGACAGGGAAGGATTTGTTTTTTGAGAACTCAATTTTTTCAGACTGTGATAGATCCTTGGATAGTATTGAGGTGTGGGAGAGTATAGATAAAATTGAAAAACGAAAGAGAGCTGCCAGGTCGGGGGTTTCATTTTCTGATTCTACTAGGTTTCCTTTGTCCCAAGATCCAAGCTCACTGAGGATGAAAGAAGCTGTCTGCAGTTTTCAGCAGAACCCTTCTCCCGTTGCAAACAACTCGTTCCAACCCCCAGTTGATGGACCCTCCTATAGGCATTCCAGCTTCATTCGTGAAAATCAGTCCAGAACGCCAATCGCTTGTCCAAGGGTTGTTAACTTCTCAGACCCGCCTGTGTCGCACATGTATTCCCAGTCGCCTCCCGCAACTGGTGTGATGGATTGCAGAGGACAAACCAGCCATCCTGGAGTGCAGAGAATGGATAATTTTAGACACTCTCCAGGTACAATGGCGAATTCTTTTTGTGGCGTTGCTAGACCTGGGTTTGGAGCAACAGGTTTTATGTACAGCAGCCCGGACCCATGCGCAAGGATTTTCTCCCAGAATCCATGTGTTACCCGGCCAAACATCGACATCTTTTGTTCCCAAGGATTTTATCCGCACTCTCGTTCAGCCCCGTCGTCTAGCACGAGGATGGACCATTCTCTTGTTAATCCTATGGGTTCAGGCAACAGTTGTAACAATCGGTTTGCTGCTTGTGTTAGCTTCTGTCCAACTGACAGTGGTCCTTCTTCATCTTACGGGCATCAGAACCACCAAAACTTCAGCAATTGTCAGCAAGGTTTCAATGCTGATCACTCTTCAGGATCTGGTAGCCGTTTTTCTGGGATTGGAATCCATTCATCAGCAAACACAGGAACTGGTTATCATCCAACGATTGACTCTGCTGTTCTTAGTGTGGAAAACGCCGTTACAGATGATAACAAACCAGAACTAATCGTGAGAGAATCGACAGAGAAAGAAGTTTTGGTGTTGGAATGGGTTAATAAATACTTGCCAGCGAAATTTGCCAGAAGGTACTATAAGTGTATTTTCAATTTCTGTCGATACTTCAATTGTCTTGGTGTTCATTTTAACAATGAATTTTCTTTCTTATTGTACAGTCCAAGAATAGTAAACATTAACAAAAGATACGCTGTGCATCGTAATTTTGGCCTTTCTATGCAAGTTGGTGGTTACGTTCATGGATATGTCATGGATGTTTTTACTGAAACTTTGATGCAAGAGCAATATGACAACACTGAACACTATGATCAGCGTCGACCAAGATTTTTAAAGTACATGATGAACCATGAAGCCGCGGTGCGTTTTTTTAGCTTATTTAGTGCTGTATATTTATCTTGTTTTGTTTTCTTTTTTCTGTTTTCTCAATCATTTATTTATTTATTTGTCAGACACTGTTCGCGACCGTTGATGCAGATGTTGAGAGGCTAAAAAAAGTGACCAGCGAGCCAATCATGCCTGCCAGGATGAACTTTTTTTCTGCTGTGAGTTCAATTATTCTGCATTGCTGCCACTCTCCTGCTTTTGCGTGCTCTCTGTATTCATGCTTCTGTTTATTTTCAGGCTTATATTCCAGTTATAGAAGAGAAGTTTTGGGTCCTTATTGTTGCCAATTTTCAACGTCAATGTTTTGAGACGTACTGCCCCTACAACAACGCCCAAGATGTTGATAGAATTGCAGGAGCTGTAATTGCGAACTTCAAGCGCGCCCATCACGGGGCCTATCATTCTCACCCATTCAGTGCCCATAACATCCAGATTAAGCCTGTGCAAATCGTGACAGATGATTCTAATGAGTAGGATTTCTCATATTACTTTTTTGTTGCTGAATTTTCCTTTTTACTTGTGTAGCATTTTGTGATGAATTTTACTTGCTTCTTCTTCCGCTATTTTTATACTCTGCTGAAACAGGAATGACGCTGGCATTATTGTAATGGCGATTTTACGTTGCCATAATGGAGACTTCCCATATTTTATTAGAGCCGTAAGCTATCATTTTTTAACCTTCTGTCTCTCTCTCTTTTTCAATATTATAAATTGCTGATTAACATTTTTTGTGTGCAGAACAACGTAAAGAAGCTCCGTGAACAAATTGGCTACTACATGCTTTCGTTCTCGCACAACACCTTTTGCCCGAGTGGTGTCAAGGACATTATTGCGAGACAATTTTAATGGAATAACAATCTGATTAACACTGAAGTGCTAATCTTCAAATAAATCTTCTTGTTACCGTTTTGTACTGTGGATGGTTTTGTAATGATAAGTTTTTGTAGTGACTGGGATGAAAGAAAACAGTGGGTTAGTATGGATTATAAGAATGCTCTTTTCTAATGTTTCGTGTTTGTGCTATCTCTGATGTTAAATGTCTACAACGTCTTAGTCTCCGCAGTACTATCATTCATACACCCACGTACAAACACTTGCAACCAACTGTACACAGTGAGAAAAATTGACGTACGCTGAGATATTCATTTACGTACATGGAAAAATTAACGGTTGTTCGTCCAACCTGTGTGCTGATGGAACCCACTGCGAGTGTGTTTACATGTTCTGTTTCAAATCGCGTGTGTACCCGACGAAACTCGATTTGTAGGCACAACGTGGGGGCTATTAGGAGATGAGCTAATAGGTTTCCTGGTTGAACAAGCAAGGAATAATAGAAGTTTGATGTACGTAAATCCTGTGTGGTGCTCTGCCAATGTGTTTACAGTTTGTACAGGCAATTCTGATGCACGTGTACACGCGCAGCTGACACCATGTACACCCGATGAGAAAACGTTGCACGCACTCAGAAATCTGCAGGACTGTGGTGACCTCCATGCAACCATTTTCACTCGCCAGTCACCACCAGTCGCCACCGGTCACCTCAATAGGTTATTTTTTGTACAATCTCAACTGAACTGGTGAACAGGGTAATAACAATGGGTGAGTAACATAATGGGGGATAACAGATAGTTCACTTATCCACTGAATAATGTAGGAAGTTATAAAGTACATCGGCACCTTTCAGGTGGAACAAATTCTGTCTGAAGGGGTGTACACAAAACAAAGTAGGACAACATAATTTCTTATTCGCAAACCTCTTCCATTCTTAAGAATCACATAACTAAATATCACTTTTAGAATCTCTTGAATGATCCAGATGAATAAACTTTGTTCTGTTACAGGATCCGTACTTATAAATTAACAAGTTCACTCTTGGGCACAAGACATTCACCATAGACATATATATATATATATATATATATATATATATATATATATATATATATATATATATAACAAGCAGACCTTGAACAGATATCAGATGTTTCCAGTTACTTCATTCACTTTTCCAGGAAGAGAAGTCTTGATGTCGATGAACCAGCGGCGTGCATTGTTTCTTCGAGCCTGGTCGGTCACAAACGATTTCCTGGACTCAATGATGCTGAGGGGAAGCTCATTCTGGATGCCGGTGTCATGTCCTTCATTCACAGAGTTGCGGGGACGGCTGTCTTTTTCGATATTGTCTTCTGAATCATCACTTGAAAACGTGGAACGACAGTCAGACATCCTCTGTGCTTGGGCGGCTGGGTCCTCATGTGTCCCAAGAGGAGCCAACGATTGAAAAAGAACTAGCTGTAGCAATTCAATCTCATCAAAATCATTGTCTGCCGGTGTGACCTCCTCTTCATCGACCAGAAATAAACCTGCTTCCACAGGCTGCAAACCATGCTCCTTGGGGTCTTCCACTTCCTCCTGATCCATGCAACCATCATCGACCACCTCTCCAACCACGGCGTCTTCTTCATCTTCAGTTTTCTTCTCAGAAATCTCCAGGTTTCCATCAAAGCCATGGACATCAGATGCGAATGTTGATTCACACTCAATTTCATGCTTCACCATGCTAGCCTCCTCCTCATCCAAGTCGATTGCGGCAACCTGGTTACCACGCTCTAAATCAGCCTCTACCGGCCCTTTCTGGATCAGATCTGACCTTGGATCCATGTCATGCTGGTCGCGTAGCGGAGCCTCATCAACAACCAGCACATGACGGCAACGACGGTAATACCTCGTGGAAGCCGACAAATAAACCATCCTAAAGAAACTAGAGAAGCTTCTGAGTTTCTTGGGGACCCTCCTGGTTAGAGGAGCTCGAACGTACCGATGGTCCCGAGCGGCGTAACCGGCGGCTATGCGGCCAACCATGGCGACAAACCCGGCGGCTAAGCGGCCAAGCTCACTGACGGCAAAGGAGACGACTTGGAGAGGGCTGCGGTGAGGTCGTGTCTAGATTTGGTATATGTTGTTAACAGACAGGTAAAAATATATTTAAGTATGCGAACTAGTAGTAATAGCAAAGAGGTCCTCTCTTGACAATATTTGTACTTGTTCCTCTGTGTGATCTGTACATCACGGTCAGATTGCTTTCGTACAAACCCCTATGATTGTGCTGTACAAGCAGGATACCCATTCGCTGAACTTCAAATAGCACAGTCGTCGTACGAACAACCTTTTGATCATTCTGAATACATGCGCTCATTCGTTTTCCATACAAGATTCTCATCCTACTTTGTACAACCTGAAATCTCCTTCGTAGGGACTAGCATTAGCACACAGGTTGAACGTCCAAACATTTTGCAACCTATTTTCACCTTCTTATTTGATTTCTTACAAACCACATAGCCTATACAGTACGACCTGGTTCCTCATTTGCTCAACTTCCATATGAACTTGTTCGTACAACGGTTTTGGTCCTAGTGTACATTCTGTCACTCGCTCTCGTACAAAAGTATAGGATCGCTCTGTACAATCATTTTCACTCGACAGTCGCCACCGGTCACCTCAATACAGTTATCTCCGCCCACTCGGGATCCTGCGGCCCTCGAGCTGCGCCGTTTGGTGTGCACGGACATGATCTCATCCGCTATAACTTAGTCGGAAAACTTGCCAAAAAAAAAGGAAAACCCCCAAACCCCCGATATATTCCCTGGCGTTCCTTCTTCCTCGCTGCCGATTCAGTTGGAAACCAGCTCTTCTTCCTTCTTCCTCGCTGCCGATTCAGTTGGAATCCAGTACTTCTTCCGTCTTCCTCGCTGCCTATTCAGTTGGAAACCAGCTCTTCTTCCTTCTTCCTCGCTCGCGATTGAATCAGTTAGAGATACTCGCGGATAGATTGGGAGTAGTTCAAACGACCACCCTCGCAATACGGCAACAACCTCCCCGTCCCGTTGGTTGATCCTCCCTCTATATATTCAGCTGCCCTGACCTCGTCGTTCCGCTCTCATCACCACCTCGTCCCGATCAAAAAAACCCACGCGACGACCACCCTCGCCCCGCAAACAAAAACCCCGACGTTCCGCTCTCAGCACCGCCATGTCGAAGCGCAGGGCTATAGATTCTGATGGGTGGCTATGTGGGAGGTACTTAAACATTGGGGAGAACACCACGGACCCAAGGTACCGCCAGGATTGGGGATGGGGGAACCTTGATCCCGCAAGCGTTTGTAATATCACAAGCAGCATGGACATCATGTCTGCATGTCGCACCAGTCGCGCCTTTCCTGGCTTTCGCGAAGGGATGCGTCAAGACACGGACCATCCTTACAACATGCCGGGTCTCCTTCACATGGAAGATGGTGATGAACAGGCTTTTGAACCGTCGGTGAGTTCTCCCTCGGTTTTTTCAATGTTGGCATTCCTTCAATTTCTTTGCACAATCTGGAATAGGAGTGGTTTAGGTTAGGAGTTCATCTGAAGCTGTTTAATTCTGACCCAATTCTATCTGAATCTGTAATACTAATATCCGATCTAGCTGAAGATTCTTGAATAGATCTACGTTTATTGAACTACCCTAGTTTGTACCTTACGACATGCTTACTACCATTATACCTCAGATTGAATCTCTTTGATAGAGCATAGAATCGAGTAGTCTCTTTTTTTTTGCTTGTACAACCGCTCAGGTACGGTCGTTCATACTAGTTCACCTTGAGTGTACAACCTTAAAAACCCATAGTCTGCGTTACCAAAATCATAACAATGAACATCTGAGGTAGGATAGAACCTACAACCTTTTGATGTTTCCATGTACAATCTGGGAGGTGTTGTCGTACATATCGTACAATTTCTTGTTAACTCCACGTACAAACTGAGAGATGTCGACGTACAGATCGTTACATTTATGCTGTACGAAAAAGAAGAACGTGTGATATATTACCATCAAGACTATCTGATCGTTACAACCTGTAAACCCTCTGCTGACACTCAATTAGATAATTCTTTTTACCCCAGATGTAGTTTGAGATTGTTGCAATATTTTTTATTTCCATATACAACCGGACACTATTGTTTGCACTGACCAATATATATGATTTTATGCTGTTAAATTGTTGACATACAGACCGTTGTTTATGATCATCTGCTGTTAAATTAACAAATTTAAACTTAAATCTTGTAGGACGCGATAAGCACTAAAATCATGATCTTGGACAAGGGCGATGTCCCGGCGTTGGTTCGCGTGCAGGAGGAGGGAGCTGGCAGACAGTACTGGGTCGGGGGAGTTGAAGAGTGGATGATGATGATTAATGTTGCAGATCCTTGCAGCTGGGTTCTGTCTAACGTATACAGAGCAATTAAGTTCAGAATGCCATCGTTAGAAGTGTCCGGCTTATCTCATTACAGAGGTTGGCTGGCAAACGACCCATTCACTTTCATCTACAATGGGGCAAAAATAGTGCTCCAAAAGGTTCAGTTCCCTCGAAGGCCCTACCAGATCAACGATGAGTGGCGCTGCGATGCGATAGCTGTGTTTGACAAAGCCATCGCAATCATCTGCTGGCCGGAAGACAAGGCATGGACATTCCTGCCCCACACAGACCTACGACCATCGATGTACGTGGATGTCGTGGGTGGTTACCCATCCACAGATTACCGGAGCTTTGGCCGCGTATACGCGGTAACTAAACCCCATGGCAATGTGTATGTCTGGGAACCGTTCGTATGGGGTAAGTCTAGATAAAAACTTCAGAGTTATATGTATTGCTTATATGAGTATATTTTAATTTACTGTTTAATTTCCTGCTGAGATTCATTTTTACTGCTGTTGTGTATATCAGTCAATATTTTTCCTTTAATAGCAACTAACTCAGAGTAAACTCATAGGTACGCACGCAGTGCCGCGACTCATCCAGCCCCCAACAGTTGAAGACGCAGCCGAAGGAGGCCCTGCTTCTCGAAACTGGTTCCTGGTACAAGATCGATTTGATCTTCTGTGGATCCAGATCAGTGGCTCTTCAGCGACGTCTCGCGGAACATCGAATGTTATGGGGAGAAGATTATACTCTTACCCAGACCGCCGATGCGACGTTTTCAAGCGGGATGCAAATGAGTACCACAATGACGCTGTTGCAGTAGAGTGGTCAAGAGTAGACAGCTTCGATGGCCTTGCTCTATTTGTGGGTGTCAACACTCCATTTTTCTTAAAGCCCCCTGACTCTGCTGTTGCTGCTGTTGCCGCCGAGGAAGCGGAAGCTGCTGCTGCTGTTGCCGCCGAGGCTGCTGCTGCTGCTGTTGCTGGTGGTGGTGATGAAGTAGGAGAAGAGCCTGTTGGTGCTGCTGCTGGTGATGGTGATGAAGAAGGAGAAGGGCCTGCTGGTGCTGTTGCTGCTGATGGAGATGATGCTGGAGCTGAGGATGGAGAAGTTCAGGATGGTGAGGCTGCTGGTGATGATGATGAACAACCTCCTGGGGGTGAAGATGAACAGCCTGCTGTTGTTGAAGAGGTTCCCCAAAAGGAGCCAGTGTTCAGGCCTGACTGCTTGTATGCTTCTCATCCAAGCGTGTTTGACTCCGACCCTCAGCAAGAACCAACCTGGAGCCGCATGCACGTCCGTCGGGGGGGCTGCAATTGGAGGATCGCTGGACATAAGGAGATATCACGGAGATGAAATCAGAGGCGAGGCACCAATGTGGTTCGTTCCATCGCTGCCACCCAGTCCTAACTGATGCAGCCTGGACCCCAATTTGCCACTTCCATCTATCTAGCTTATCGTATCAGTGTGTGAAACTATTTCTTTTTAAATTTTATTGAGTGATTTGTTTAAGACAATGTTTATGTTAATTATGCGTGTGGTGATGGTTTTTTTAATTTGGTTGTTTATTGAGTGATTTTTTTTATAATTTGGTTGTTTAAGAAATGAAGCTGGGACTCGGAATTCGTAGAGAACATGGATTGCCAATCTCAGATATGTCTTTACAGAACATATTATAGTCATACATGTATAATATAGACCATTATCGATTTTATGTACGACCCCAACATGTGTGTCCGAACAAGTATGAACATCTATCAAGTACAACACTATACTGCCCTGGGGTGCACCCCCCCTCATACTTAGAACACCCAAGATATATTCCTTGTACACCACCTAGCGATGGCCGTACGATCCACGCGCGCTTTTCTGTACAACCCGGAAAACATACGTCCGATTCAAAATTTCGTACGACAGCTCTCTTTCTTCCTGTACGACGAGATCAAGCGTGTTCGTACTGGAAGGTCCGACCATCATGCACATCGTTTTCCTATCCTGGGGATAGCACTCGCTTTTTCTTCATGTACAACACCCTCATGCGACAGTACAACCATGATCGAAAACCTGTACATCCCTATCGTGCGAGATTGTACAGGTAGGTGCACCTATCCTGTACAACTATTTCCTTTCCTGGGGATAGCAGCCGCTTTTTCTTCCTGTACAACACCCTTTTTTGGGTCCGTACAAGCAAGTTCGTCTATACTGTGCAACCCTTTCCTGACTTGGGGATAGCATTCCCCTCTTTCTTCGTTCGCCCATTGAATTTTTCCTGTACAACCATTTAGCGGTGACCGTACGATCCTCGCGCATTGACATGTACAACCCGAATGAAATATCGCCGAATCAGAGATTGGTACAACCATGATCGAAATCCTGTACAACCTTATAGTGCGAGAACGTACAGGCAGGTGCGTCTATCCTGTACAACTCTTTCCTAACCTGGGGATAGCACCCGTTTTTTCTTCCTGTACAACACCCTTTTTTGGGTCCGTACAAGCAAGATCGTCTATACTGTGCAACTCTTACCTGAGCGGGTGCTGACCTGGGGATAGCATTCCCCTCTTTCTTCGAACACCAATGGAATTTTTCCTGTACAACCACTTAGCGGTGGCCGTACGATCCTCGTGCATTGACTTGTACAACCCGATTCAAATATCGCCGAATTAAAGATTCGTACAAGCATGATCGAAATCACGTACAGGCCTAACGTTCTAGATCGTACACGAAGGTGCGTCTATCCTGTACAACTCTTTGCTGACCGACCTGGGGTTAGCACCCGCTATTTCTTCCTGTACAACACCCTTATTAGGGTCCGTACAAGCAAGTTCTTCTATACTGTATAACTATTTCCTGACCTGTGGATAGCATTCACCTCTTTCTTCGAACAACGTTGGAATTTTTCCTGTACAACCACTTAGCGGTGGCCGTACGATCCTCTCGCTTTGACTTGTACAACCCGAATCAAATATCGCAGAATCAAAGATTCGTACAACCATTATCGAAATCCTGTACAACCCTATCGTGCGAGATCGTACAGAAAGGTGCGTCTATCCTTTACAACTATTTGCTGACCTGGGGTTAGCACCCGCTATTTCTTCCTGTACAACACCATTATTTGGGTCCGTACAAGCGAGCTATTCTATACTGTACAACTTTGTTCTGACCTGGGGATAGCATTCCCCTCTTTCTTCGAACACCAATGGAATTTTTCCTGTACAAACACTTAGCGGTGACCGTACGATCATCGCGCATTGACATGTACAACCCGAATCACATATCGCCGAATCAAAGATTCGTACAAGCATGATCGAAATCACGTACAGCCCTAACTTTCTAGATCGTACAGAAAGGTGCTTTTATCCTGTACAACGCTTTGCCAGACTGCCCCACCACGCATCCTCTCCATCACGCCCGGGTGCCTAGCTTATTTTGAAAACTCGAAGAGGGAAACTACTCAATAGCAGCAAAGGGGACTAGTTCATCGGAGGAACCGCTGCGCGCCATCTGAACCGACGCCACCATCTCTGTCGACGCCGTCCCATCTCCGTCGTCGCCGAAGCCGCCATCTCCGTCGCCTCCGTCCTCACTATACCCGACGGCGCCCTCGTCGCCAACCCGGCCGCCACAAATCTCCGTCGCCTTTGCCTACCCCGCCGCAGCCATCTCCGTCGCCGCCAACTCGGTCGCCAACTCCGACGCCGCGGTCGTCGTGATCTCCGTCGCCACCGTCGTCACCAACTCCGACACCGGCAACTCTGTCGCCGCCATTTCCGACGCCTCCAACTCCGTCACCTTCGTCACGACTTCTTAATCTTCAACATCATCGGGGACATCGGGGAAATCGGAGCCGAAAAGAGGTGGAGGAGACAATCGGAGCCGTGAGGAGGAGAAGAAGGTTGTTGCCGGATGTCTTCCTCCAAGGAAAAAACAGGTGAAGACAACCCTTGTTCTTAACCCTTCCGAAAACCTAGATAAATTGATAGTTAATCCGGGGTTTACCATCTGGGGAAAATTGGTGCCTCCACCGTTACGCCGCCTGGTGCCGTTTGACTGTCATCGACTCGTCGGAGCCGTCCAGGACTCCAGGTGTGACCGATGTCGTCCCCGCTAGGCGCCCAGCGCCGTGCGCGTATTCCTTGTGCCTTCTAGCGTAAACGCTAGGATGGATGAACAGGCATTAGATACATGGTCTATTCTTCTAGTATTTTGTGACTGGGATAAATGCATGCCTAGTCTTGACGGCTTCTATAGTGTCTAAGCTTAAAGCTTCTACGGAGTATTGTTGTACGATCTATCCAATTAAGGTGTACGTGATGGATGAACCATCAGCAGCGTAAACGCCGAGGGACGTGTTTTGGTTCAGCGTGCCTATTGATCTGCTGCTCGAGGAGGCGGCGCGTGAGCTGACACAGCGTCGTCGCGTGAAATGATCCGGACGCGCTGGTGAGATGCGCAGGTAAGCCGTACGCGTGAGATTGAATGGATGACTCAGGGTTTTGGTGCGCACACATGATATCTGATCGAACTAACTTTTTTAGGTGATCTCTAATTGATCAGGGGCTGGTATAATTTGACTTTTAGATCCCTATTCGGTATTTGTTTTGCTTTTCATTCTGTATTGGGTATTTTACTAATGTACACTCAACTTTAGATACATAATCTAAGGTCAGTCAAGTTTTGGGTAAATAACAAATTTTCCCTACCATCTTTTTTCAGGTGATTTTGCAAATTCCCCGACTAGTCAGAAGATTGCTGAAACAATTCGTGATTTGAAGACTTTAGAGGCTCAGGATGATTCCCCGTCAGGAAAAAAACCTGAAATGGTTTACAAACGGTCTAAAACTCGGAAGTCTGCAGACAGTAATATGTTGCAGGGAGGGACGAAGAAAATAAGAAAGGCTGCTGCAGACGATGGGGAAAAAGGAAAATCAGATAAGAGAATTCTCAGGAGTTCGCCAACCAGATCCAAGGCAGTAACTACTGGAAGAAATGGGGCAGATGAACATAAAAGGGATAAACAAATAGAAGAAGAACAAGATAAGGATGAAGAGCAATGAGAGGAAGAGGACAAGGAAGAAGAGGGGAAGCAAGATGAAGTAGACAGCGACTATGCTGCCGAAAATGATGAAGAATCCCCACACGGAAATAATAGCCAGATTGTGCTTCATGACTCTCAGACTGCTAGTCCTCGAGTGGCTGCAAATCTAATGAGACCCAAAGCGTCAAGGAAAAAACTAGTCCTAGTGGATGAGGAAAACCAGTCTCCTTATGATTTCCAGAGCCATCAATCGGTTTCAGTGGTAAAGAAAGCATTTGAACACTTAGTAAAGGTTCCAGCATGGTTAGAGAGTGTCAATGCTGCAGGGTTCGGTGCTTTCCGTACCACTGATATATCCACAACAATGAACAAGAACTGTATGGGATTCAGCATGAAGAATCTCAACACCCATACAATGACAATGGAGTTTGGAAACAACAAAGAGATAGAGGTTAACCGGTTCAATATTCACTTGTTGACTGGACTGCCAAATGGGGACCAGACAGCCCCAAGACCGACAAGAAAAGGGGCGCAAGTTAAAGAAGAAGTTGTGAAGTTGAAGAGTGAACTTCAGATAACGATGGGGAATAAGGGTGAGATTACAATAAAGTCCCTTCTAGAAAAGCTGGGTACGTTGGTAGACGATGAACTGAAAGCACCTGAGCCTGGGAGGCAGAACACTGCTCTGAAAGTGTTCTACCTAATCTTCTTCAACAAGATATTATGCCCCGGATCTTCAGCACGCCTGATGAGAGAACTTGGAATGGTTGAGGGTCTGCAGTTCGATAAAATGATACAAATGGACTACTGCCAAATTGTTGTGGACGAGATTCAAAGAGCAGCGGAGGAATGGCAAAACAATACAAAAAGGACCAAGTGGACGTATCTAGAAGGCTTCACCCTTGGACCAATGCTGATGTACTTAGATTCGCTGATATGTGACAACCTAGCCGAAATGACTACTAGATCTCCTAGAATATCCTATCTGAAAACAGCAAATCTAGAGAGAATTGCACATCTTGATTGCAGGAAGGATGAAGATGGGATTCAATTTGGCAATCTTAAATTGAGTATTCCTTCTCCTACTTCTTTGTCAGATTGTAGTTCATTTACTACTCCTTTACGATCCCTTTTTTATGAAATTTTTTTTTGGACTGACAAAGAAAATAACTGGATTTTCAGGCCTGGAAAGCACAAGCACAGCGAGTATTCAAAACATAAAAAGATCATGAGGCAGCAAAAAAAGAAGCTAGAAAATACAAGGCCTTAGCCATCTTTCGTGCTACAGATGGGGATTCTTCAACCCAAGTAGTGCCCCTGGGATCAAGGAAGAGGAAATTGGTTGATGGTGACCAAGAATGCAAAGAGGATGTACTGGGAAGGATTGAACAAAATTTGCAGGAGGTGGTTCGACTGGCAGAAATAATACCAACATCTGGTGAAATCATAGGAGACAACAACAAAAAACCTAAGGATGCATTTGCTCAAGATGTCCTTAGGGAAGAGAGAAGTATAAAAACATTTATAAGCCAGACAAGCAATCTCATTGAGATGCTTCGCAACTTTGCCAAAGACCAGGAGTACACAGTGAATGAAAACATGGCTGTGCCGTCTCACAATACAACAAAACAAGTGCGGTTTGATCAGGAAACCGCAGGCTGTTCCAACCAAGACGAGCACAGAATTGAAAAGAAGAACAAGAAAAAGAAAAAGTTGAAGAAACAGCCACCTGCTAAAAAAATTGACGAACAAGTGGTCGATCCATCGTCAGCGGTTCAAGAGACAGAAACACTGGCAGGCAAACCAGTAGAAATTTTAGGTGAAAATGTTTGACCGGCTAAATTTTAAATGGCCACTAAACAATTGCGACAATGATTTGATTGATTCAATTGTCGTTGATTCTTATTTTTCAGGAACAAGCAAATCAAATCCCACAACTGGAGAAAGAGCTGACGAACTTAAAGTGAGTGATTGGGTGACTACTTCTGGCGAGGTAATATTCTCCCACAAATATCCGTATTTATTTATGCCGTAGGATCGAACCAGCATCTGAGCTTGATCAACAGGCCTTGCGTTCCCGTTCTACCAGATGGGTGTTCTTTGTTTATTCTATCGCAAGTTCATCATGTTTATACTTTTTTGTAGGATAAAGCAGACGAGACCCAATGTCAGCTAAAGGAAGGAGAAGCACAAAATCAGCCTAAGGATGCAACTCCTGCTAAACAGTTACTCGAAGAACAAGATCATCGCTCTCCGGAGAAAGATGATGAGACAACTCCTGCTAAGGATGGCGACGGAGAAAACAAGCTGGACAATAAAACTGCTGATCTAGAGGAGAATCAACAACAGGATCAAGATCCTAAAAACAAGACAGGCAAGAACAAACATAATCAAAAATTTATTTCTATAATCTCAGAATTACTAAATAGCTAATATAAAGTTCTTTTGATTTCTTATACAACAGACGCCGAGAATCTGAAATTTGCGGACAGTGTAATTGTCTATCCACAAGAGGACGACGAACATGATCAACAAAAACAAATAGGTAACAAACTACTGCACATAAATGAATATAAAAACAGACCAGTATAGTCCATCAAATATTTAGTTGCATCTTTCTTTTCAATTTCCATTCAAGGCCGTGGGAAAGAAAATACAGGAGAATTAAGGGCAAGCATTGAAAGCGAAAATAATACCAAAGAGCAAAAAAGGAATCAGGTTAGTTGTTCTTTTTCGATTTTATTTATGCTTTTTACATCAAAAATAAAAAACAAACTGTCGTCTCAATTCCATTACGTCAAAATTTAATCCAGGAAACAACCGGACAGATAGCAGAGGATCCACAAGAAAGATGACAAGAAAGTGACAATCCTCAACCGGAAAAACCAGAAGAACCCAACTCATCGAGGGAAATACAACAGGTGGAAGAACAGCCAGTAGAAGAGGCCCTACCAAGTCCTTTCAAAGACATAGGCAAGTAGAACTATGTTTTTTAAAACCATGAGCCATACAGACAACAAGAAAATCGAGGGATCATGTATATTTCTCATACTGTACTGGAAATGTACTTCATGGGAGGTTGCAATCTTTCCTGCCATTCGCATTTTGTAGTCCTTTTACTCAAGGACAACAACTATAAATAAAGAGAAGACTTTTGAGCAGCCAAGTTTTGGCCACTCTCAAACTATATTTTTTTCCCCAATTATTCATGCTGGATTGAAGACAAAAAAGGAAAGTCCATATATCTCATATCTGCTGCACTAATTTTAAGCTCATATTTGTTCAAACTTAATTATCACTTGATTGAATCTATGAATCTCTTATCGCCGGTGCACTGGATTTGTTCTATTTGTAGGTACTAGGGAACCTGAAGAAGATTCTGGAGAAAAAAGGAAAGAAGAACGTGCAGTCGAAGAAATGGAAATATTGCTGGGAGTGATAGAGAAGCTGCATAGCGATATTTGCACAGAACAGCATACAAAAGAAAAAATGTAAGCAAACAACCAAAAAATTTAACCGAGGTACATGTTAGGGATAAATGCATTTGATTTTTTTACCGATTGTTTTGATTAAATACAACAGGGAGGAAACATTTGTCGTGCATGGCGACGAAGTAAATGGAGAAACCATAGTGAATCTTGGTACTCTTGCAAGATCATTTAAAGATCTATCTGGTCTTGATTCTCGTGTAGCAAACATAATAATTGAAAGAATCTGAGAAGAAGCACAAGAAACAAAAACCCTGATAGTTCCACTGTTCACGCTTGTGAGTACAATTATCTGCATCAGTTTAATTATGATTTAAACTTCATCATAGTATGAGAAAAAAATGATCGCACTTAAATTTCCTAAGATGAGGGTAACAAAGAGAGTGGATTTGACAAAGAAAGCTCTGAAACGACTACTCAAAGCGATGGATCCAAACAACCCAGACCGTTTTCTGAAGGGATACAATTTGGTACGATAATTTCACATCAATGATCTGTTTTTTTCCTCTGATTTTTTAATGTTGTTTTGCTCCTGGAATGGACAATAAGATTTACTGGAATGCTGATTATTCACAGATAAAGATCCCTTGTATGGATGAGCCTGATAAAGTGGGAGAAATTGCCCATTTCTTCACGATAACGTTGAACGTAAAGAGAAAAAGATTCGAACTACTGGATTCCTTAGGAGGAAAAAGATACGAGCTGTTCTTCTTCAGAATGGTGGGAGTTCTAAAGGAACTATGGAGACTTGCAGCAAAGGAAAGCGGCAACGAGCTATCGCCGCCAAGCATAGACGACTTTAAGTGCTACAAGATTTATGTTCCCGACCAAGGAGAGACGTAAGAGTCTTAAAAAAACAAAAAAATTATTTAACAACAGAAAACAAAGTTGGATACCATTGATTGGTAGCTTTTTTAATCTGGATGTTTAATGCAGGTTAAATTGTGGATTTCACATGGTCTTAATCTTAATGCACTGGACTGGAGATCGTTGGTCAAGTTTGACAGTTCGGATATTCTCCAAGTCAGAAAAAAATACTACACATACTCATGACATGGAAAACTTTGAAGATAGACTTCAGCCTGATTGGTTATAACAAAGGTAAATTGAGTTTTTAATGATCATGCTTCGTTCGATTACTATATTTCATTCCCTAACACCATATGATATGTCCTTTTCTTTGAAGCAAAAACTATATAGATAGCAAGGATTTATACCCTCTATCTAATCTACTTTTTATGTATATTAGTGGAAATACATTGCACTGGGCTCCTTCTTAAATCATGGTGGAGTGGATAAGTAGAATATAACTAAAATAATGTCAGGGAGATATGTACAATCACGCATGAGGGGGCTGTACAGGAATACGATAATTGTCGTACGAAAATTTTGATAATGAAAGAAAAATTATTCGGAGGGAGCGAGGAACGTACGGCCACCTCTAAGTGCAAGTACAGGGAAGTGAAAATAGGGGTTCGAAGGAGGGGGGAACTCGCATGAGGGGGGATGTACAGGAAGAAATATAGAGGTCGTACGAAAATTTAAATCGGAGATATGTTATTTCGGATTGAACAGGACAGGGCGCGTAGGACGTACGGCCAACGCTAAGTGGTTGAACAGGAAAGCTAAAAATGGGTCAACGAAGGAGGGGGAGCTACCACCCAGGACAGGAAAGGGTTGTAAAATATAGACGAACAAGCTTGCACGGTCCCACAAGAGGGGTTTGAACAGGAGAACGAACACGTGTGCTTTATGATAGTTCAGCTGTTAATTGATGAAGTTTTATAATATTCTGATTGATAGTTGCTACATCCCCCTCCCACAATATAAGCTGTTGTGCTTATGATAGTTCCCACGAACTCTCCCTGCCCTACAATATATTGTCTATATAGTATGGTATACATCTCATTTCGACAAAAATAAATTAAAACCAATTTTCTGTTATCCTCATTTGTTCTTAGATAAATACTCAAAAATTCTCTTACAATAACAAATCCAATATGAATGCAAATATGAATCCTGGTGACACTAACAGTTTTTTTTATAATCCTGACAACCCTAATTTCAATTGTGTAGATTACTTGCACAAGTTTCAGAATTAAGTCGTCTGCTCCCAGACATGAAGATCCAACCAGAAGCAAAGTTAATGGAGGAGATTGAAAAAACCCCTCAAATAAGCATAAGAGAAAGGACGAGTACAGACAACTATGTCCTTCACAAACAAATGCAACACAAGGAAGTTGTGTTGATTGATCAAGCTGGCATCGAAGATAACAGGCAGAAGCAACTGAGCATGGAGTACAGGAGGACAAAAAGGAGAGAAGAGGATGGACCTCAGGAAGAAGTTACCGAAAAAGAAGAACCAAAGAAACCAGATAAACAAGCGACAACTAGAAGAGAAACCCCACAGATGCAGCTCCTACCTGCCCCTAACTACGCAGTTCCAACGGAAAATCAACAACCTGGAGGTTACGCAGTAACACCTGATCGTTATAGGGCTCTTCAGCAGATATCCAAAGACTCGCAGTCCCCAGAGGTTCAGAAAAGGAAGAAAGGCATTAACTCTGCAGACATTCTGTCAGGCGTGAGGCCGATTGCACCTGCAAACAAGGTCTGCCAGGAAGTTGCTGAATATCGTCCACTCGTATGTAAAAAGAGCAACCTTGCAAAGAAGGTGATGGATGTCATATTCGGACATGAGACAAGAGGAAAGATTGCAGGGTGAGAAGTTTGAATTGAAAAAACTGCCTCAAAAACTACTACTATAAACGTATGCTATGAAAACTAACAACACTGACCGTTTTGCAGAGAACTCCTGTTCGAAGCAAAACATCTTAAATTCCCTGAAACGGGTCTCACGTTTTCTCTGAATGGCCACCACATCCAAGATTTGTTCGGTCCTAGCAGTTGCATCGAATGTCAGGTGATGGATTACATCATTGATGACTGGAACAGAACATCCAAACTATACAGGACAGAAGAACGCATTATGCTGACACCGGATTTTATAAAGGTAAGACCTCGTTACCATGGAAAACAACCAAACTGAAAATTTCACAGATAATTGTTTATAGAATAAAACAGAATATCTCACTAGAAAACTTATCTCCACAGGATGTGATTCAAGTTTTTGAACCGACAGCAGATTTGGTAGAAATGGAGAGACAAAAAGCTGAAATGAAATCTGGCAAAGTTCAAACAAAGGAGGAGATGGTAAAGGGATTTGACATGGACAAAGCAATGAAAATGTTTGACAAACACGTAAGAAGGAACAAAAGCTTGCTTCAAGCAAAATTGGTAATTTTTCTGATCAATGATTTTTTCCCGTAATCTTGTCAGTCGTTGTACAATAAGAACTATCGTGTACTGCAAAATTATTTACTACCTAGTTGAACAGAAGATAACTCGATCCTGAACCACTATAAATCGTAATATTGAACGCCGTGGGATCGCATTAGCAATCGTGCTTGTTCAGATTTGCCGTGTGATTCACCAGTTCAGATAAACCAGTTCAAGTGGTACCTCTGTATAGTACAACATGATAAGCCATTCATGCACTACTCTCCTACCACTACATGCACATAAAATTTTAATGAACCTACTACTACTCCGATAGCCTGTACAACTACTCTTCCTGGTTGAACAACAGGTATTGGGTTCCCGTACAACAATCGTCTAAACTACTGCGTCAGTAAAATATTTTGCACAGCTATTTTCTTTGTATATGTACACCAGGTCCGGTGAACCTGTACAACCTGACTCTTTTAATTTGTACGCCCTATGATATGTCTTTCTGGTCTTGATTACCATCACTTACAACTCTATATTTGTACTCATAACAGATACTTCTACCTTATTTCAAATGCAACCATTACTGCCTGTACATAATGAATAGATACAAAAAGTCAGTTCAAGTAATTGACTTAAGGAAATACAAACCTAGGGATGTGCGCTCATACAACTCCTTCAACTACGAACTAATGAAGATTGTAAGTTCTGAACTCTCACATATTATTTTTTTCAACTAGATGATTATTATTTCTGTTTAAAAAAGTATTGATGAAATGAGCTCAAATTTTATTAAAACAGATGTGCAGAATGAAACTAGTACTAAAGGAAAAGTACGGAGAGGCTGCATACAAAGCAAGCAAACAGCCAGATTGGGTTCAACTGGCTAAAAAAACAGAGGATCAAAGTCCCTTGCCAAGGGGTCAACGAGTGTGGCTTCTACATGCTGCGGTACGCCTACCATTTTGATGGACATCAAATGATTTACGACAAACCAGAGAACAGGATGAAATACAAAAAAATTGTGGACGAAGATGTAAGCAAGCTCGGTTGCAATGTTATTTTTAATTTGAACAACAATAAATCTGAACTCATGTTTTTGTGATCTTACAGCCAAACTCAAATGAATGGAAGGCGGAGTACTTGTACACCATGTTGTTCAGCTCGCACAACATGGCACAATTGCCAAAAGAGATCGAGGAATTTGCTCCACCGGACTACAGGAGTAAGAGTTGACAATCTGTAAAATAAATCTTTTTTTTTTGCCTAGCAACCAAGATTAACTATTTTGCAGACTTATTAATAATGGACTAATAACATAAGCACTGTTTTGTTTCCAGAAGACATCAAAATAATCAGGAATGACAGTGAAGACACAGGACCATCAGAAAGAAATGAAGCTGGGACTCGGAATTCGTAGAGAACATGGATTGCCAATCTCAGATATGTCTTTACAGAACATATTATAGTCATACATGTATAATATAGACCATTATCGATTTTCTGTACGACCCCAACATGTGTGTCCGAACAAGTATGAACATCTATCAAGTACAACACTATACTGCCCTGGGGTGCACCCCCCCTCATACTTAGAACACCCAAGATATATTCCTTGTACACCACCTAGCGATGGCCGTACGATCCACGCGCGCTTTTCTGTACAACCCGGAAAACGTATGTCCGATTCAAAATTTCGTACGACAGCTCTCTTTCTTCCTGTACGACGAGATCAAGCGTGTTCGTACTGGAAGGTCCGACCATCATGCACATCGTTTTCCTATCCTGGGGATAGCACTCGCTTTTTCTTCATGTACAACACCCTCATGCGACAGTACAACCATGATCGAAAACCTGTACATCCCTATCGTGCGAGATTGTACAGGTAGGTGCACCTATCCTGTACAACTATTTCCTTTCCTGGGGATAGCATCCGCTTTTTCTTCCTGTACAACACCCTTTTTTGGGTCCGTACAAGCAAGTTCGTCTATACTGTGCAACCCTTTCCTGACCTGGGGATAGCATTCCCCTCTTTCTTCGTTCACCCATGGAATTTTTCCTGTACAACCATTTAGCGGTGACCGTACAACCATTTAGCATTGACATGTACAACCCGAATGAAATATCGCCGAATCAGAGATTCGTACAACCATGATCGAAATCCTGTACAGCCTTATAGTGCGAGAACGTACAGGAAGGTGCGTCTATCCTGTACAACTCTTTCCTAACCTGGGGATAGCACCCGTTTTTTCTTCCTGTACAACACCCTTTTTTGGGTCCGTACAAGCAAGATCGTCTATACTTTGCAACTCTTACATGAGCGGGTGCTGACCTGGGGATAACATTCCCCTCCTTCTTCGAACTCCATTGGAATTTTTCCTGTACAACCACTTAGCGGTGTCTGTACGATCCTCGCGCATATGACATGTACAACCCGAATCAAATATCGCAGAATCAAAGATTCGTACAACCATTATCGAAATCCTGTACAGCACTTTCGAGTGAGATCGTACAGAAAGGTGCGTCTATCCTGTACAACTCTTTGCTGACCTGGGGTTAGCACCCGCTTTTTCTTCCTGTTCAACACCCTTATTAGGGTCCGTACAAGCAAGTTCTTCTATACTGTACAAATTTTTCCTGACCTGGGGATAGCATTCACCTCTTTCTTCGAACAACATTGGAATTTTTCCTGTACAACCACTTAGCGATGGCCGTACGATCCTCGCGCATTGACTTGTACAACCCGAATCAAATATCGCAGAATCAAAGATTCGTACAACCATTATCGAAAACCTGTACAGCCCTATCGTGCGAGATCGTACAGAAAGGTGCGTCTATCCTTTACAACTATTAGCTGACCTGGGGTTAGCACCCGCTATTTCTTCCTGTACAACACCATTATTTGGGTCCGTACAAGCAAGCTATTCTATACTAAACAAGTTTTTCCTGACCTGGGGATAGCATTCCCTCTTTCTTCGAACACCAATGGAATTTTTCCTGTACAACCCCTTAGAGGTGACCGTACGATCCTCGCGCATTGACATGTACAACCCGAATCACATATCGCCGAATCAAAGTTTCGTACAACCATGAACGAAATCCTGTACAGACCTATCATGCGAGATTGTACAGGAAGGAGCGTCTAACCCGTACAACTCTGACCTTACCTTGGGGTCACTGATTAGTGGGGCCTGATAAATTGGGGGACCACCTGACTAAACTAACCACCACCATTTCGCAACCTCTGCCGTCTCTCTCCCACGCAGCGCACAACTCCAGGAGCCGAGCAGTCGAGGTTCATCTGGGACCTCCCTTCCGCATCGCCGCCACCTAGATCTATCCTCCCGCATCGCCGCCGCCTACAACTAGGCAGCAACGTCGCCGAGATAACCAGAGTTTTGGCTCGGTCTCTCGGAACTCGGAGATCCCTGGGGGCAACGCCGCAACGCCACGGGATCAAGCAGCGGGCGCATCAAAATCCACCGCCCGCAACAACTCCGAACAAATTCAAATCGAACCAGCACATCGGAAAGGACGGACTACACAGCAACAATTCAAAGGTTAGTTTTCTTTAACGAATTTCCAACTTTAAATCTCTGCCACTCAAACAAATAAACAAAGCAATGATCTGGTCGCTAGGGTTGGAAGAAATTTTCCACCAATTCTCAACAAGCCAGGAAGAAAAATTAAGGAAATAACCGCCCAAATAGTTTTCAAATAATTTGAAATCCAGGAGATCCTGAAAGTACCACAAGTTGGACAACAATTTCAAGACGGGTTAAACAACACTTATATGATGATTTTTCATATATGTGAAATATTATATACTATGTACAAATAGGAATCTGAGTAATACTTGTAACATCCCAACATTTTATAATACTCAGAAATCACTAAAATTTAAAACTTTTCTTTTATTAAAATACAATATTAAATGTATAAGAAAACCAACTGTAAAAGACTTCAAAGTTTAATATTTCCAATGTCACAGTTTAAAACATTTTATTATCCCATGTAATTCAAAACCTTAAAATATAATTTGACAAAAATGTTACAAACTACAATTCATTTTATTTTAAGTAAATAGTTTACTTATAAGTATTCGAATTAAATCACTTAACCATATCTATTCATAAATATAAGATTATTCAAAATAGAATATAATTACTAAATGGTTTTCATTCCTTTAACTATGTTCAAAATATAGTTTGGAAATTATAAGCCTATAGTGTATAACTTTAAAACTTCATAGAATTTAAATTAATGAATTAGCCAAATAAACATTTCATTTGCTTAAATGAATTTCATCTAGTTTTCAAAACATGAAATGATTAATAGATTCTAAATAAAAATAAAATTAAAATAAAGGTCTTGTCCCAAGTTGTTATGAAGTTTCAAATGCATAAAATGAAATGTTGCACAAATTATCTTCAATTAAAAAGGGATACATTATCTTTTCCATTTTCATATAGTTGTGTTATATCATTAATAATTATACCAAAGCCAAAAATGAATTTAGAAATTGAAAATGAGTTTAAATAACTTAAATCCAAACATATTGAAATGTGGGTATTTTTACAAATTTATTTTAGCCAAAGGAAAATTTAAATGAGATAGAAATTCAAATTTGACTTTAAGTGTCAAATTTGTAATTAAGCAATATTTCAAAATACTAATTTTCAAAAATATTCAAAACATACCCACAACTGGTTTAACAGCAAGATATTATTTTTACAAATTTTTAGAAATTAATTTGACATCATTTGGACATTTAAATCAAAAGATATGAATTAAAGAAATAAAATCAGAAAAGAAAATACTGGCTCACGTCATGCTGACATCATCAGATCTTCTTCAACCTCTAACCGAACGAAGCGCAGAATATGGATTCGAATCGGAGTCGATTTCCTCTCCGATTCGTGCGGGATACGATCTCCTGCAGCCCCTATATAAACCCCGGACCCCGCCGCGTGTTTTCCCCCTCGAAACCCTATCAAATCGCGCCGCCAGGCCGCCGCACGGGCTCGCCGGAGTACACCCAGGCCGCCGCCGTTTTCCACTGATCTCGCGACGAGGTGAGCACTTCCCCGCCCGAGACCGCGCTCCTCGTCTCTCCCTTTTTGTTGCGCACCTCCTCATGCCTTAGGGCTAATTTTTGTGCAGCCGAACGTCCGATCCTTGCACAACCCGAGCTCGCCGGAACTTCACCGCTCCGCCCGCGCCTCCTCGTCGCTGCACGGCAGCCGAGCCCACGCCACCGCTCCCATCCAACTCGCCGTGCTGCGGGGAGTCTTTTGACACTCGCCCCACGCCCGGGGAACCACCGGAGCAACGAATCCGTCGTCGACCGAGGCAGCGCCGTCGTCCCCTCCATCGCCGGCCACCGGAGCGCCGCCACGGTAAGGTCATTGCATCCTGGCCGTTCGATCCGATCTCAGCGGCCACGATTAGAAATTTAAACGAACCGGTATGATTCCCTGTCGTCCGTCAGATCTGGATCTAACGATCCAGATTCATCCACTTAAACACGTCAGCGCTGACGTGGCCTGCACAGTCAGCATCCCAGTCAGCTGCCACGTCAGAAAATAAATTCTTTGAATTAGATTATTTGGCAGTTTTGCAGAAAAACCCCTGTCACTTAGATCTGTCACAACTTTTTAACCACAACTCCAAATTTAATAATTTTTATATATTTGGAAAGCTCTGGATGTGTAGAATAATTTGGATCAGACAAAATTCAAATTTGACTTAGTATAAAATATTCAAATTTCAAATGGTGAAATTGAGTATATTTGTAATAACTTTAAATCTATAAATCCAAAAATTGCAAATAAATATGTTTTAGAAACTTTAGAATATTTATAAATTAATGCCACTGCTATAAAATAATTTTTGAGTAATTTTTGAATGATTTCATAGTTGTGTGTTTAATTTGAATAGTTTGACTAATTTTGAAATAACTTTTAATAGAAACATTATTTTTGATTAAATCCAATTGCAATAGATTTAATTAAATGCTCTCTGTCTAGTAACACTAATTATAAAATTTTGTTATAAAAATTTAGTCATAGGAAACCTTAATCTTATAACTATTCCTTTTATTATATTTTCCAAATTTTGAAATTAATTAAATTGCAGTTATAAACTCATGCATATTTATAAAGAAATCACAAAAGCTATTTTAGGTTTCTTGTGAATTAAAATTTCATTTCATTCATAGCATATTCTATTCTCATAGGAAAACCCCTCTTCATTAGTTTTCTCTAAGTTAGAAAATAATTTCAACTTAGCATTTCTGTGAATTTCTACAATTAGACACTTAGTAATTTCCAAGATGGAGCTAGAAGGCCAATGAAGGACTTAGCCAAAAACAAGACTACAGAAGTAT
The DNA here is from genome assembly GCA_026929855.1 of Poa annua. NCBI lineage: Eukaryota > Viridiplantae > Streptophyta > Magnoliopsida > Poales > Poaceae > Poa > Poa annua. Next base: position 18,732,699 of record CM049427.1, read on the forward strand.
CTTCAAGGAGAAGAAACACTTAGAAGAAAATCAAGAAGAAGTTAATGAAGGACTTAGAAGAAAACAGACTCTGGAAGCATCCTCAAGATGTCAAGCACTTAGAAGAAAAGTGAGAAGAAGTTCAAGAAGGCCAACCCCCTTTTATTCTCTAAGTCTTTCTCTGTGTCTTTTCTTCTCCTCTGAGACTTCCTGAAGACTAAGTAAATCCAAGACCAGCCTCTAGGATACAAGAATCATCAAGTCTGAAGATTCATCAAGACTACCAAGAGCTTAATCAAGACATCATCCAGAAGAAAATTACAAGTCTGGAGATGAAGCCTGGAGGACAACTACATCCTTCTTTCTATCTTTTCCCTCTTTCCTAATCTTGTCTTTTAGACTTAAACAAATTTTGATCATGATGTTATCATCGTGAAGTTGTTGGATTCTAGCAGCATAGTGGGATGAAGCGGCCTGGAAACAAACCTTACATGTCCACGTACATGAGACCTGTTCCACAATTTAAGTGGCTGGCCGGGTGTCTGTCTCTCTCACTATAGTGAATGTCCAATTTACAAAGAGTTGATAATAATTGTTGATCATCTTGAACAAATGACTTAGTATTTTTCTCTAAGTATTTGCACATCATGGCTAAGCCATTAGAGTGCTAGTTTCAAGAAGATATAAAACAAAGTATGTTTATCCAACTTAAGAATTTAGTCCTTAGTCCTTTTGGACCAACACATTTGCCTTGCATAAACTTAAAAGATTTCCATGGCATGAAAAGGCATGTCTAGCCTTAGGAATATTTTGCACATCATGCATAAACATATTTTCCTTAGAAAGTTTTATAAAACTTATTTATTCATCTAGTATGTGTTTGTTTGCATTGTGGATTTGTGCTTGCTGTTGATTGTTGTATTGTTGCTTATACTGTTAGATTGAACGGAGAGCAAACGTTCGTTGTGAAAAGAGTTTGTGAACAACGACAACATTCAAAGGCAAGTGGCACACCTCATAAACTTCCTATTTTTATATGCATTACTTAGTGTATTTTTATATGCATGTGTTGCTATGCTAAACCTGTGTAGAATCCCTTATTCCTGTGTCTAGGTTCCTATATCATACTTAGCAGAAATATTGATGCTATGCAATTGATGAAAGGTTTTTACAAAATGTTAAGTGACTACTCAGGACTGTGCTCATGGCTGTCTTCGCCTAGGATGAATTTCTATTCTACTTAGGGCTGTGAGTATGGTGATTTTTACCTGAGAGTGCACATCCACTAAGTTAATGAAACACCTGGGTGGTAATTGGTTGTATGATTTATGTTGAGTGGCTACTCAGGTCCATTTCTATGGTTCCTGGAGTATGTACACTTGTGAATGGCCACCCAGGAACAAAGGAATCTGAAGAACTCCGAGTGACGATTGCTTCCAGTGCAGCCATTGCCATATGGGCTCTGGCTTGATCAATTATGTTGCGTGGACTCTCTCCGGCTTGACAAGCAGATGTAGGGGAATGTTAGGTGGAACGGGTCAAGCCAGGTGGGAGGGAAAATGCTTCTGAAAGATCTCGTCTCATTCTCTCCTTTCCTTATCACAAATGGTGTGTAAAGGATACCATGGGTTGAATGGGTACAATGGTGAAAGTGCACAACCTCTGCAGAGTGTAAAACTAAGTACTTAGCCGTGTCCCCGGTTACGGACAATTTTGAGCAGCTGATCAAGGACGTCAACGGAGGATTCCATCATTCCAACTTCAGAAATAAAACATGATGGGTGAACAAGGGAAGATGAGATTTATGGTTTTCATGCCATACTCGTCGATTTCAAGAAAAGTGTTTTCAAAAGAGTAGGAAAAATTGGCTTTATGCAAATTAGCCTTGAACTCCACCAGCCAAATGTGCATATAGGTTTTAGAGTTATTCCTTAAGTGTCCACCATAGTGTCACTTGCCAGACTCCATTTTTAATGGAATCTGACCCACGTTGTTGCAATATTTTTCTTATTGCAGATTTGATCAGATGACGAGTGAGGTTTCGTTTAAAGGTTTCGAGTCTACAACCAACATGTTTTCGCCTGTGGCAGCATGAAAGTTATAGAGACTCACTGCTATTGTATTTCCGCTGTGTACTTTGTCAATGCTAGCTTTATGCTCTGCAACTTGTATTAAATATTTTGTAATTCTGGATCATCGATGTAATAAAATTGACGCTTTGTTGTGATATTACATCGTAAACTGTGTGTGCAAATGAATCGATCCAGGGATTTGCACTATACATAGGTATCTGCCTTATTTAAAGTGCAGGTACGCTACAGATGGTATCAGAGCACTGTGTTGCCTGTAGGTTCGAAACCCCTAGGATTGGACTGAGACCCCAAAGGTTAAATAGTTAACTAAACTAGGTTTCCAAAACACGAGTAAATTTTGAACTTTCCTTTAATATTGTTTTACTTTATTTATCTTGTCTTGCATCTTTCCCTTTTCTTTTAAATTCTAATACTCTTACCTGTTCAAAATTTTAGATGGGAGAGTACACTGAGACTGCGTATGCTGGAGTTTTGTCGGGTTTCATCTTTGGGAGGCAGCTGGCTAGGTTGACAAGTGTATTGAAGCTTCCTCCACCCTATTTCCGAGGAAGGAAGGAGGAGACCGACATACCCCATGGGATACGTTGGGAAATACGCACCATCATGACCCCGGATCCTACGATGCCAGACTTCGAGCCCGTGGACTATGTCACCTACTACCCAGAGTGGATTGAGGGAGTGAACATAGCTATGGTGGACTTAATGGCTCGTTTGTGTTACAAGTATCGATTCCAGCTAGCACCAGGATCGCCCTTCCGTGCCTTTGGGAAGAGGAATGCACATGGTCTCTCGATGGCTCACACGGGAAATCGTCTGGACCTGCCCCTCGTTAACAAGACGTTTGAAGACTTGGATTATCTCATCAACTGTCTGACCAGGAGGGTCCAACAGGCTTATGACATCGCGGATCATGCACAAGCCGTCATACGCGCAAAAACCCAAGAACTCCAGGCTTCTGAAAATCTTATTGGTCAGTTGGAGGAACTCATCCATGACCTACATTTGGAGAACCTTGGCAAGGATGAGCAAATTGCCATGCTTGAGGCACAACTCATTCCACCTCCACCACCGCCAGTAGCTGAAGAAGGAAGTAACCAAGGCACTGGAAATGTGACTGTATCTGCAGCTACGAAGGAGGAGGGACCAGAGGAAGAAGACCCCGAAGAGGTGCTGTTTGAAGAGTCAACTGAGGGAGAAGTCACGCCTGTGGCAAATAACCACGCAATAAAACGCAAGCGTAGTATTTAGGAAGGATAAGTGTAGCAATCAAAAGCATGTTAGAGGGACCACCATTTATCTTATCTAGCTTATCGTATCGATTTAGTGTATTGACCTATCAAATTGTGGTATGGCAGTACTGTTGCTTTTGTTTTTCCCCGACCTTTCGTTCGATAAACGATTAATTCGATTTCTCAAAATAAGTTTGAAATTTACATGTATGCATTGCTTGTGTTTGAACCTTGTTGCTTGATGTTTGTTAGATGATGTTTGTAATGGATTATCTTGATTTTTGGTTGTGCATTAGGATGTTGAATTATCAACAAAACTTCTCTTTTAAGGGTGGTAGCCACCTAGAATATTCAAACCCAACTTATTAAACCCAAAGATCCCAAACAATCTTCTAGCCTCCCCAATTAGAAAATTTATTCACTGCCAAGTTTTTCAAGTTTCATGTCAGAGATTTCATTCCCCAAAACATCTCGAGTTTTCAGAATCAATCAAACAATTGCTTTGTCTTTCTAGCTTCTCCGAATCTCGGGGACGAGATTCCTTTTAAGGGTGGTAGTCTGTAACATCCCAACATTTTATAATACTCAAAAATCACTAAAATTTAAAACTTTTCTTTTTATTAAAATACAATATTAAATGTATAAGAAAACCAACTATAAAAGACTTCAAAGTTTAATATTTCCAATGTCACAGTTTAAAACATTTTATTATCCCATGTAATTCAAAACCTTAAAATATAATTTGACAAAAATGTTACAAACTACAATTCATTTTATTTTAAGTAAATAGTTTACTTATAAGTATTCGAATTAAATCACTTAAACATATCTATTCATAAATATAAGATTATTCAAAATAGAATATAATTACTAAATGGTTTTCATTCCTTTAACTATGTTCAAAATATAGTTTGGAAATTATAAGCCTATAGTGTATAACTTTAAAACTTCATAGAATTTAAATCAATGAATTAGCCAAATAAACATTTCATTTGCTTAAATGAATTTCATCTAGTTTTCAAAACATGAAATGATTAATAGATTCTAAATAAAAATAAAATTAAAATAAAGGTCTTGTCCCAAGTTGTTATGAAGTTTCAAATGCATAAAATGAAATGTTGCACAAATTATCTTCAATTAAAAAGGGATACATTATCTTTTCCATTTTCATATAGTTGTGTTATATCATTAATAATTATACCAAAGCCAAAAATGAATTTAGAAATTGAAAATGAGTTTAAATAACTTAAATCCAAACATATTGAAATGTGGGTATTTTTAAAAATTTATTTTAGCCAAAGGAAAATTTAAATGAGATAGAAATTCAAATTTGACTTTAAGTGTCAAATTTGTAATTAAGCAATATTTCAAAATACTAATTTTCAAAAATATTCAAAACATACCCACAACTGGTTTAACAGCAAGATATTATTTTTACAAATTTTTAGAAATTAATTTGACATCATTTGGACATTTAAATCAAAAGATATGAATTAAAGAAATAAAATCAGAAAAGAAAATACTGGCTGACGTCATGCTGACGTCAGCAGATCTTCTTCAACCTCTAACCGAACGAAGCGCAGAATATGGATTCGAATCGGAGTCGATTTCCTCTCCGATTCGTGCGGGATACGATCTCCTGCAGCCCCTATATAAACCCCGGACCCCTCCGCGTCTTTTCCCCCTCGAAACCCTATCAAATCGCGCCGCCAGGCCGCCGCACGGGCTCGCCGGAGTACACCCAGGCCGCCGCCGTTTTCCACTGATCTCGCGACGAGGTGAGCACTTCCCCGCCCGAGACCGCGCTCCTCGTCTCTCCCTTTTTGTTGCGCACCTCCTCATGCCTTAGGGCTAATTTTTGTGCAGCCGAACATCCGATCCTTGCACAACCCGAGCTCGCCGGAACTTCACCGCTCTGCCCGCGCCTCCTCATCGCTGCACGGCAGCCGAGCCCACGCCACCGCTCCCATCCAACTCGCCGTGCTGCGGGGAGTCTTTTGACACTCGCCCCACGCCCGGGGAACCACCGGAGCAACGAATCCGTCGTCGACCGAGGCAGCGCCGTCGTCCCCTCCATCGCCGGCCACCGGAGCGCCGCCACGGTAAGGTCATTGCATCCTGGCCGTTCGATCCGATCTCAGCGGCCACGATTAGAAATTTAAGCGAACCGGTATGATTCCCTGTCGTCCGTCAGATATGGATCTAACGATCCAGATTCATCCACTTAAACACGTCAGCGCTGACGTGGCCTGCACAGTCAGCATCCCAGTCAGCTGCCACGTCAGAAAATAAATTCTTTTAATTAGGTTATTTCGCAGTTTTGCAGAAAAACCCCTGTCACTTAGATCTGTCACAACTTTTTAACCACAACTCCAAATTTAATAATTTTTATATATTTGGAAAGCTCTGGATGTGTAGAATAATTTGGATCAGACAAAATTCAAATTTGACTTAGTATAAAATATTCAAATTTCAAATGGTGAAATTGAGTATATTTGTAATAACTTTAAATCTATAAATCCAAAAATTGCAAATAAATATGTTTTAGAAACTTTAGAATATTTGTAAATTAATGCCACTGCTATAAAATAATTTTTGAGTAATTTTTGAATGATTTCATAGTTGTGTGTTTAATTTGAATAGTTTGACTAATTTTGAAATAACTTTTAATAGAAACATTATTTTTGATTAAATCCAATTGCAATAGATTTAATTAAATGCTCTCTGTCTAGTAACACTAATTATAAAATTTTGTTATAAAAATTTAGTCATAGGAAACCTTAATCTTATAACTATTCCTTTTATTATATTTTCCAAATTTTGAAATTAATTAAATTGCAGTTATAAACTCATGCATATTTATAAAGAAATCACAAAAGCTATTTTAGGTTTCTTGTGAATTAAAATTTCATTTCATTCATAGCATATTCTATTCTCATAGGAAAACCCCTCTTCATTAGTTTTCTCTAAGTTAGAAAATAATTTCAACTTAGCATTTCTGTGAATTTCTACAATTAGACACTTAGTAATTTCCAAGATGGAGCTAGAAGGCCAATGAAGGACTTAGCCAAAAACAAGACTACAGAAGTATCTTCAAGGAGAAGAAACACTTAGAAGAAAATCAAGAAGAAGTTAATGAAGGACTTAGAAGAAAACAGACTCTGGAAGCATCCTCAAGATGTCAAGCACTTAGAAGAAAAGTGAGAAGAAGTTCAAGAAGGCCAACCCCCTTTTATTCTCTAAGTCTTTCTCTCTGTCTTTTCTTCTCCTCTGAGACTTCCTGAAGACTAAGTAAATCCAAGACCAGCCTCTAGGATACAAGAATCATCAAGTCTGAAGATTCATCAAGACTACCAAGAGCTTAATCAAGACATCATCCAGAAGAAAATTACAAGTCTGGAGATGAAGCCTGGAGGACAACTACATCCTTCTTTCTATCTTTTCCCTCTTTCCTAATCTTGTCTTTTAGACTTAAACAAATTTTGATCATGATGTTATCATCTTGAAGTTGTTGGATCCTAGCAGCATAGTGGGATGAAGCGGCCTGGAAACAAACCTTACATGTCCACGTACATGAGACCTGTTCCACAATTTAAGTGGCTGGCCGGGTGTCTTTCTCTCTCACTATAGTGAATGTCCAATTTACAAAGAGTTGATAATAATTGTTGATCATCTTGAACAAATGACTTAGTATTTTTCTCTAAGTATTTGCACATCATGGCTAAGCCATTAGAGTGCTAGTTTCAAGAAGATATAAAACAAAGTATGTTTATCCAACTTAAGACTTTAGTCCTTAGTCCTTTTGGACCAACACATTTGCCTTGCATAAACTTAAAAGATTTCCATGGCATGAAAAGGCATGTCTAGCCTTAGGAATATTTTGCACATCATGCATAAACATATTTTCCTTAGAAAGTTTTATAAAACTTATTTATTCATCTAGTATGTGTTTGTTTGCATTGTGGATTTGTGCTTGCTGTTGATTGTTGTATTGTTGCTTATACTGTTAGATTGAACGGAGAGCAAACGTTCGTTGTGAAAAGAGTTTGTGAACAACGACAACATTCAAAGGCAAGTGGCACACCTCATAAGCTTCCTATTTTTATATGCATTACTTAGTGTATTTTTATATGCATGTGTTGCTATGCTAAACCTGTGTAGAATCCCTTATTCCTGTGTCTAGGTTCCTATATCATACTTAGCAGAAATATTGATGCTATGCAATTGATGAAAGGTTTTTACAAAATGTTAAGTGACTACTCAGGACTGTGCTCATGGCTGTCTTCGCCTAGGATGAATTTCTATTCTACTTAGGGCTGTGAGCATGGTGATTTTTACCTGAGAGTGCACATCCACTAAGTTAATGAAACACCTGGGTGGTAATTGGTTGTATGGTTTATGTTGAGTGGCTACTCAGGTCCATTTCTATGGTTCCTGGAGTATGTACACTTGTGAATGGCCACCCAGGAACAGAGGAATCTGAAGAACTCCGAGTGACGATTGCTTCCAGTGCAGCCATTGCCATATGGGCTCTGGCTTGATCAATTATGTTGCGTGGACTCTCTCCGGCTTGACAAGCAGATGTAGGGGAATGTTAGGTGGAACGGGTCAAGTCAGGTGGGAGGGAAAATGCTTCTGAAAGATCTCGTCTCATTCTCTCCTTTCCTTATCACAAATGGTGTGTAAAGGATACCATGGGTTGAATGGGTACAATGGTGAAAGTGCACAACCTCTGCAGAGTGTAAAACTAAGTACTTAGCCGTGTCCCCGGTTACGGACAATTTTGAGCAGCTGATCAAGGACGTCAACGGAGGATTCCATCATTCCAACTTCAGAAATAAAACATGATGGGTGAACAAGGGAAGATGATATTTATGGTTTTCATGCCATACTCGTCGATTTCAAGAAAAGTGTTTTCAAAAGAGTAGGAAAAATTGGCTTTATGCAAATTAGCCTTGAACTCCACCAGCCAAATGTGCATATAGGTTTTAGAGTTATTCCTTAAGTGTCCACCATAGTGTCACTTGCCAGACTCCATTTTTAATGGAATCTGACCCACGTTGTTGCAATATTTTTCTTATTGCAGATTTGATCAGATGACGAGTGAGGTTTCGTTTAAAGGTTTCGAGTCTACAACCAACATGTTTTCGCCTGTGGCAGCATGAAAGTTATAGAGACTCACTGCTATTGTATTTCCGCTGTGTACTTTGTCAATGCTAGCTTTATGCTCTGCAACTTGTATTAAATATTTTGTAATTCTGGATCATCGATGTAATAAAATTGACGCTTTGTTGTGATATTACATCGTAAACTGTGTGTGCAAATGAATCGATCCAGGGATTTGCACTATACACAGGTATCTGCCTTATTTAAAGTGCAGGTACGCTACAATACTTTTCCTGTTTTTAGATTTCGATGACTAACTGCTGGCTAAACAATGTTGCAGAGCAAATATATGGACCCTAATCGCACAACAGTTAGCGACGAAGATGAGAAAACCATTTCAGTGGAACCACTGAATGTTTTACCTCCGGATAGTTCCAATGACTCAACAGGCCCCAAAAACGAGCCTCATGCATCGATGAGGAGGAGCGGAAGGAAAAGAAAGCCAGAAAAACAAGATACAGAAGCAACTACTGAGAACACACAGGATCAATTGGAACAGAAAACCACATGGCAAAGAGTCTGGAAAAAGACCAAGAAATATGCTAACCGGAAATATCTTGGCGAGCACAGGAGCCCTAGATTTGAAAGTACTGCCAAAAGTACTAATTATGTACACCTGAATCCCTCGGAGGAGGAAGAACATGAAAGTAGCCAGCAAGAAGATTCTAGAGATAGTAATTTTCAAGAGGGGGAAAAAGAGGATGAAGAGGACACAAGTAGCCAGCAACAAGATTGTAGTGATAGTAGCGATGACAACAATAAGAAGGAAAACAATAACAGCCTAAAGGTACAATAACACTTTACTCTTAATGTGCTGAATAAACTTACAATACTTATATTATATGGAATTAAATGCTCATAATAAATGCAGGGGAAAAGAGTGAAAGGAGAAAAGAGGAGGGAGGGCAAAAAAACTCAACAAAAAGGATTCAACGAGGAGAAGAGGAGCAAAAAAGCTGAAAAGAAGCTTGAGAGATACAACTATCAGATGCTCTCTGACAGAGTTCTACAAATGCGTAGATTTGTTGGATGAAGAACGTCACATAAGAAGGCTACGGGATGCAGGACTTGGACCATTCCTAGATGGAAAAGTGAAAGAAAACATTGATCGGCAGCTAGCTTATCGAATCATGGAAAAAATAGATCCAGAAACAATGACATTGGACCTCGGAGTACCAAACAAAGTTATACAAATAACTGCATACGCAATCCATCAATTGTTTGGTCTTCCTCATGGCAACAACACAGCACCCAGACCTTCGGACACCGGCAATGACCAGGACTTATTTGACTTGAAGAAAGAGTTGGGATTTAAGAGGAGCGACCAAATCAAAACAAATAAACTTAGGATACTACTTGAGGAGAATGTGAATGATGAAGGGAAGGATGATAAAGTCATATAAGTTTTTATGCTGCTAATGTGCATGAAGATCATATGTCCAGGAACTTCTGTGCGAGTCTCAAGGGAGGCAACCCTGGTGAAGAACCTGGACTTGAATAATCTGAAAGAAATGGACATCTGTCAGTTGATTGTTGATGAGCTAAAGAGAGCAGCCATAAGCTTCCAGAAAGCAAAGTCAAAAGTAAAGGCAGTACCAGGTTGCGTTGTGGCGCCGTTGCTGATATACTTGGACTGCTGCCTCAAAAGTAACTTATCTGATATGGACAAAAAGACACCCCGCATACACTACTTGGATACAAAAAAGCTTAAGCTGATTACAAAAGCAGACAGGGTAACTGAAGGATGTGGCGGTGCAAAATCGTGGGGGTACGGCAACTTACCGGTAAGAGTAAATTTTCAAAATAACTTTCTTGTATCCCGCGCCTATATCTGCAGAATTAAAATGATGAACTAAAATTGAAATTATTGATTGCAGTGGAAAGCACCAAACGACATTGTTTACTACCATGCAAAAACTCCAATGAAGAGAGTAGCCGAATCTCATGAAGAACAAAGGGCAACCAAAAACCAGTTTCAAAAAGGAAGCCCAAGTTGTTCAAAAGAACAATATGAAGAAAGCAGAAGCAAAAGTCCGAATTATACAGCATTCGAAGAAATTGATTCTTTGATGACTAGGACGTACGAGGTTTCACTAACAATAGATAAATCACATGCGAACGACGAAGAAGAAAATCTGTTTCTACATCACTTGTAGCGGAGTACATTCCATCTCAAAGAATCATATAAAAACTTCAAGAACATCAGGGAAAATCAAGGCAGGAAAGCTCAGGAAAAGAATCAGACGATCGATCCTGATGAAGATAACAGACCAGCACAAGAAGGTTAGCCTTTCTATAATTTTTGACCTTCCTATTATGCAATATCCAGTTACTAGAGATATTATTTTGTATTAGGAAAAAACTTAAAACATTGAACCTCCACTGATAAAATAAACAATCCAGAGACTGAATTGATTCACAAGAATGATGAAGCCTCAGATTATTTGACCAAGAACCAGCCTGCAACGAAGACTAAAACATCAGGTCTATAAAACAACAATACAAGATTAACATCTCTATTAGAAATATATATATTTTGGCCTTCAACTCACAAACAATTGATATTGCTTCAGGTCCTGCTGCCAACCAAAGGGAAGAAAAGAGTCCATCACAACAAGGTTGCAATCTATAATATTTTTTTCTTTCCTTTTGTTGAAATATACTCCACTCACCACATATACTCTCCAGGGACAGAAACAACACAGCAGAATGTTGAAACATCGGCTGACTTGCCAGAGGAACAAGCTCCAGAGGCTTCGGAGATGACTAAAACGACATGTTTGAAAAAACAACAATTTCATGTTAATCTCCTATATTTGAATTTTTCCTGTACAACCACTTAGCGGTGAACGTACGATCGTCGCGCATTGACATGTACAACCCGAATCACATATCGCCGAATCAAAGTTTCGTACAACCATGAACGGAATCCTGTACAGACCTATCATGCGAGATCGTACAGGAAGGACCGTCTATCCTGTACAACTCTGACCTTACCTTGGGGTCACTAATTAGTGGGGCCTGATAAATTGGGGGTCTCCTATAATTGAATTTTTTTGCTAGAATAAATAAAAAGATCAAATGATAATACCTCAGGACATGTTGACAAACTAAGGGAAGAAGACAGACCAGAACAACAAGGATGCAATCTATAATATTTTTCATTCCTTTTATTACAATAGCCTTCCTTTTATGTTCTAAGATCTCCCAGAAAACTTTGGGGCACTAACAAAAGAGTTAATAATAGACTCCATTGATCACACAGACAATCGAGATTATGAATCAATACAATTATGCCAATAATTCAATTCAACTTCTCTGCAATTTTTATGACACATGACACGCCAATTAAGCCAGGAAATTTGATTTTTTTGTTATTTACAATTAAGGTGAACGTTATTTTTTCAGATGAAGACAGCAATCAACAATTTGAAAAAGGCAAAAAGACAATGGAGGAGACAAAATTGAAGAAAAGAGAAGACATGGACCTGCTTATTCATAACGAAAGGATAATTGAGGCCACTATGGAAGAGCAGAACTTGTACTGGCAATACGTAGCTCATGGTCGAAAATTTAAGAATACCAAGGCCATAAACAAAGACACGTAAGACGGACAAGCTTATTTAGAAGAAGAAAAATTAATCAAACAATTACAAGCACATACTAAATACATTTTTGTGGCCTAACTTTTGCAGGCAACCTTTTATTGAGATTGGAGAAGCACACTGCTCATACAAGAATTTCAAAGACTCTCTTAGGCCACGCGAGGAACTGAGCTCCGAGGTCATGGATATATGGGCACGTGATTTCAATAAAATAGAAGGACAGCTGGCTAACAAAAACAAGCTTCTAGTAAAAAAATATGCATTCTCATGCTACCTGGCGGTAAGATCTTTAAAGATTACTACACACTTGGGCCTCTCTATCGAATTTTATTAATTTTACAAATTTCGGTAAAATATATCAGATGAAACTGATTGTTGATCCAAAAGAATTCAAGTCCAGCAGTTGTATGGGAGCCTTGAAAAGAATAAATAGAAAATTCAACGTTCTAGACGACGACCTCGTAAGATTTGAAAACCTTTACCCAATTTTGTTTACCTTCTCCAGTTGCTGATTTTTAACTATAAGACTGTTTTTTTAATGTTGAAATACAGCTGTTCTTCCCGGTGGTGAAAAACAATCACTAGATTGTTTGTTGCTTCAACCTTCTGCGCCAACAGTTCAACATTTTTGATTCCATGAAGTCAGATTATAAAGCAAGCATCCTAGAAAATGAAGCAATGAATCTGGTAAGAAGACAACAACCTAGGAACAAAATAACTGATATAGAATATCTAACTATGGATAACAAGACAATGTTTTCGATCAAACAGTTCAGGAATTTCTCACACTTGTCAAAGGCTTTGAAATATCTGGAAAAGACTTTGGAAATTTCAAGCACTTCACTCCTAATCACCCAAAGCAAAGAACAATGTAAGTTTACACCGCCAAAAGTTTGATTTTACAACAATAGAGTTGATGTTGAATGTTAATAAATATTTTGAACTTACAAAAACACAGATTTGATTGTGGCTTCTTCTGCATGCTGTTCATGGAATACTATGATTCAAGAGAAGTGGTGGAATACATATTGGAAAGTATTACTCAGTACCGGAAGATTGTTGCAGCTAGACTAATAAAGAACAGGGACAACAAAGTTGACTTAACAGACATTATGGAGAAGCAGTTGAAGTTTGTGTAGGATGAAAGAATTTATTATCTCGTCCAGAGTGTAAGTTAATGTTCAGGATTGATCGAACTGTCACTCTTAGACATTCTGAACAACAAGAAAGGTGTGAAAGTAGAAACCAGTAGGCAAATAACAATCAACCTTAACAGTCACACAGGATGTTCGAAGTCTAGTTTGATTGAGAGATGTCGACTGTAGCGACACGTCTCGCGACTGTAGCGACCCCGATCTTCCCCCATGGCGGGACCACCTCGGCTTCCGTCCATGGCGCCCCGACTCCGAGAGTTATCCCCCGACACGCGGCGACTCAGCAAGTCCATTCCCACTCGTCAAGCCATCCTGTCGTCTCGGCTTCTCCGTAGGCAATCTCTGGGCCATTCTGGAGGAAATCGACACTGGAGCAGGAAGTAGATGGAGATGGGGGGATGGGCGGCGGCGCTTGCAACAGGGGAGGCGGTCTCGGAGCGGGCACGGCGGGCGCTGGAGCGGGAGTGGCGGGCCGCAGACCTGCAGAAGGCCAGTTCTATGGCAGTGCATGGCAGTTGGGGGACAGCGGGTACCCGTGCGCCGCGAAGGGCGGCGGCGAGATTTGCGGAGAGGAAGTCGACAACGTCAGCCTCGACATCGATCTTTGGCAGGAGATACAAGGTATCGCTCCGGATGATACTCAAACAGGCTTGGACTACGCATGCACTGCGAAGAGGAGTTCCCCAGAGAATCCGCTTTCGACCAGCGCGGCGATTCGGATCCATGCGCAGGATCATCAGAAAGCAGAGGAAGACGGAGGGAGTTTTGAACTTGGGACCTCCAGTGGTGGAGCTCCTAGAGACAGAGGTGGAGTCAGCAATGGTGCTCGAGGACTTCAGAATGGCGACGTTTCAGAATCTGGATCAAATCTGGGCGGCGCTGAATCTGTGCGAATTGAAGAACCTGTGACGGAATGCCTGGGTTAGGATTTCTGTTGTGAACAGCCGATTGCAGGAGGAAGGCGGTCGGGAAAACCCCAACACCATGGATGGGTTCAGAAGCAGGACCGGAGCTTGCGGGGGCTTTTGTGGGAGAACCAGCGGGGTCGGGGAGTCAGTCGCACAGAGGCTTTGACACTCGCAGTGGAGGATTGCCCGGTGAAGAAAAGACCTAGGCAGATGGAAAAGTTCATTGGCAGTGCAGCATCGGGTTTGGGGTTCTATCATGTGGAATGCCCTGAGAAGGTTCTCCATCCAGTAGCTTCTAACAAGAATTGCGGAGTGGTGATAATTAACTTTGAAGTTTTAGCATCTAAGTGGCTGTGTAACACCAGGTTCTTTCATCTAAACATAGCTAGTGCTGCTGTTTTAGGGAGTGTTTGGCTAAATGGAAAGAACCACCAGAGGAAGACTGGAACTCTTGGCAACCTTGCTGATCGCAAAGCTCAAAGCACCCCCTGGAGCTGGAACCGGGCTGAGGTGAACAGACTTCAGCTGGATCAGTACATGGTCGACAACGGCGACATCGGCTTTTGCTGGCCGTGCTTCGATGAAGTACCTGAAGATGCACCCGGAGGAGGCTGATGCGATTCACGTGGTCATCTGAAAGGGTCGTGACTCCCTGAGAGTGGAAAGAAGCCGGAGGTGCTTCCTTTTGGATTTTTGCATAAGTTGTAAAGAAGCCATGTGGCTTAAACTAACTAGAGGGTGGTTTTGTTTTGGGAGCTGGTGGTCGCCGTAATCCTTTAGCTGGAGCCGAGACAAATGTTGGGGGAGGGAGCATCGTAGGTGCTCGTTTTTGTTGTCCTGTCTAGTTTTAGTAGCTGCTCGTCTTTCTTTTTAGCTTGCAAACTAGTGTTAACTCTTTGTACTTGCCTTTTCGGCATGTTTTGTCCAGTGATCGGTTTCGTTTAATATAAATGGAACCGAGAAGGGGCTCCCTGGATTTCTTAAAAAGTTGACTTAACAGACATTATGGAGAAGCAGTTGAAGTTTGTGTAGGATGAAAGTATTTATTATCTCGTCCAGAGTGTAAGTTAATGTTCAGGATTGATCGAACTGTCACTCTTAGACATTCTGAACAACCTGAAATTAGAACATTCTGAACATTCTGGTGTGAAAGTAGAAACCAGTAGGCAAATAACAATCAACTATCAAAATTTGGCTGAACTACCAGTAGATAACACTATATACCGAGGCGTAGCCGAGCCGTAGATGCCGAGGCGTAGCCGAGCCGTAGATGCCGAGGCGAAGCCGAGCCGTAGCACACGCTAGGACAAATGCGCGCAACGACCAATGCCCCCCTTTCAAGATATTATTATAAGATAACGAGGCGAAGCCGAGCCGTCATTGGCGAGGCGTAGCCGAGCCGTAGCACATGCTACGACAAGTGCGTGCAACGACCAATGCGCGCAACGACCAATGCCCCCCTTTCAAGATATTATTAAAAGAAAACGAGGCGAAGCCGAGCCGTCATTTGCGAGGCGAAGCCGAGCCGTAGCACACGCTACGACCAATGAGAGTAACGACATTTTTTTATAAAAAAATATTATATTTATATTATTTATATAATTTTTTTTTAAAAGTTTCATCATATTTTGCTTGAAAGTTGATACCTCCCTCCCATAACTACCCCTGAAATCTCCCTGCCCGAAAATTACAAAGGGAAAATAACAAATGTGAAAGTTAGTAACTACATTGGTTTAACTCTGTTCCTGAAAAAGGGAAAAAGGGAAAATGGTTGTACAAGAAGGGCAAAACAGGTTGTACAAAATTTTGGAGTGCACTGGGTTCGAACAGAATTGTTATCGGGTCCGCTTCGCGGAGTGCGCCGCTGCGCCCGCTTCGCCCGCTTCGCGCGCTTCGCGAAAAAAGAGAAAAAGGGAAAAAACGCTTACCTCCGGATTAGCTCCGCGCGCACCACGTGTCGCAAGCGGAGCGCGCCCGCGCGCGCACGTTTCCCTTTGCGAAGGCAACCCTTTCCCTAGTCCAACCCCAGAGATGCGCATGGAGAGGCATGGTGGCGTCGCCGATGCAGTTTGTTACTTTGTTGTAGTAGGCACAACTCACAAGTCACAACTGATCGGAGCATCTCCATTCTCTAGTTCGTCATCTTCACCAGTGCAATCTAAAATTTTGTATACGGATTGGGTTTGGAGTACCCAGAAGTGCTGATCTCCTCGAAACAGGCTCGCGCCCCGCTTTATAAATAAAGCATCCACCACAGTTACAAGCGTACCAGAAAAAAGTGCAAAGCCTAGAGTGACAGAAAAGCTGGGGCCACAGCACAACAAGCCTAGGGACAGGTAAAGAGAACGGAGACAAAAGCACGCTCACTCCCTAAGGAGGAGCCATACGACTGGAAGAAGAGTGAACACGGCGAGCCGCCCGTAGGAGGTCATGAAGCATCGCATCCAGCCGCTCCCTGTCCCGCTGCCTATATAGCGGGTTCCATTCCTGAAGAAAAGCCAAAAGTTTGAACACCGAGTCAGAGGCCTGTCGTATAAAGACATGCTCGATAACCATTTTATTGCGAATATTCCATAGCGTCCAGGTCATCGCAGCAAACAGCAGCCAGAAGAGGCGCCTCCTCCTTCCGGCATGGTTTTCTTGCACTTCAATGAACCCTACCAGGTCATGGGCCTGCCACTCAGGCCCAAGAGCCTCGGCAATGAAGTTCCACATGAAGCGAGCGGCGGAGCAGGAGAACACGATATGGGTCACTGTCTCCGGGACCCCACAGAGGGGGCATAGCCCATCCCCCGGGCCCGAGCGCTTGGCCACCTCCACCCCCGAGGGGAGGCGGTTCCGAAGCAGCTGCCAAGTGAAAATCCTGATCTTAAGCGTCATGGGAGCCTTCCACAGGTGGGAGGTCCAAGGTAGGGCGGGCCCTCGAAAGAGGGCCCGGTACATGGAGCCGACGGAGAATTGTCTCAAGGGCGAGAGGGCCCAGGAGACAGTGTCTGGGTGGTCCGAAAGGGAAGTAGGGAGGACCGCTAGCAGGCCCTCCCAACTACGTGCCTCCAAAGGTCCAAATGTGCGGCGGAACCCTATATTCCACCGACCGCCCTGGACGGCAGAGGCGACCAGTAGAGACTGATCCACGCAGATATTGAAGAGTTCCGGAACCTTGTCTCTCAGCGGCCGCCTGCCACACCAAGAGTCAAGCCAGAACAGGGTACTCCGACCGTCGCCTACGTTCGAGGTAGCCCCGAGTCTAATCTCATGTTTGATGGATTGGATGGATCGCCAGAATTGGGATCCCTCCTTTTGCTCACAAGCCATGAGTGGGCACCCTCGGAGGTACTTGGCCTCAACCAACTGGAGCCATAGGCCTCCATCTCCTCGTAGGATGCGCCAAATCCATTTGAGCATCAGAGCCTTGTTCATATGGCGGAAGGACACAATGCCTAAGCCCCCAAGATCCTTGGGGGCGCAAATGTCCGCCCACTTGACCATATGGTACTTCTGGCGCCCCGAGGCCGCCTGCCAGAAGAACCTGGAGAGTTCCCTGTCGAAGTCGCCATGTGTTCCTTCCGGTAAGATATACATCCCCATCAAGAACATGGGAAGGCTAGACATGCAAGCATCGATGAGAATGGTCTTGCTTGCCTTGGAGGTAAACCTCCCTCGCCAGGGCTCCGATCTATGTTTTACCCGCTCTACTAGCGGGTCCAAGTCCTTCGTCAAGATACGGGAATCCCGAATCGGCATGCCAAGATAGGTGACCGGGAAGACTGCCAACCTATAGTTGAGGTTGTCGGCGATCCTCTGCTGGTCCTCCTGGGAATAGCCTAAAATAATGACTTCACTCTTGTCAAAGTTGATCTTGAGGCCCGACATAGCCTCAAAACACAGGAGTAGGAACTTGAGGTTGATAAGGCCAAGTTCTGCCCCCTCAACCATGATCATGGTGTCATCGGCATACTGCAGGTGGGTCACCACCCCCCGGGACGAGATGTCCAACCACTCCTGAGATGTGGCCGGCGGTCTTAGCCCTCTCTAAGACCTCCGTGAGGGAGTCAACTGCGGCGTTGAAGAGCAACGGGGCGAAGGGATCCCCTTGTCTAACGCCACAAGATGAACGAAAATAGGGACCCACGTCCCCATTAATGTTGATGGCCGTACTGCCACTCGTGACCAGCTGCATAATCCAACTAATCATTCTCTCATCTACCCCTCTCCGCTCCAGCACCAAGCGGAGAAAAGCCCAGTCCAAGCGGTCATAAGCTTTCTGGAAATCAAGCTTGAGGAACACGGCCTTCTGCCGGCGTGTCTTGAATGAATCGCCCCTTGAGGAAGGCGAACTGGTAAGGATGAGTGAGCCGCTGGAGAACAGGAGCGAGCCGTAGCGCGCACACTTTGGAGATGATCCTAAAGATAACATTTAGGACAATGATTGGCCTAAATTGGCGGATGTCCGTGGCCCCCACCACCTTGGGGACCAAGGTAACCACGCCAAAGTTAAGTCGGGATAGCACCAAGGTTCCAACATAGAATTCCTGGAACATGGGCATGATCACCGCCTTAATAGATTCCCAGAAGGTTTGGAAGAAGGCCACCGGGAGCCCATCTGGGCCAGGAGCCGAGTTGGGCTTCATCTCCAACACTGCCCTCTGCACCTCCTCCGGTAGGAAGGGGAGCGTGAGTTCCCTATTCTCCTCCTCAGAGACGTGGGCCGCCTGCCAAAAGTCCACCGAGAGGGAGGTCCCCGAGCGGGGGCCTGCCAGGAATAGCGCTCTGTAGAAGGAGTAAATATGGGCTGAGAGATCTCTTGGCGCCTCCAGGAGTCGGTCCCCGTCCCAAAGGCAAGGAATATAACACTTCCTGCGCCGACCATTGGCGATCGCATGGAAGTAAGCTGTATTCGCCTCTCCCTTGAGGAGCCAGTTCTGACGGCTCCGTTGCCGCCAGAAGAGCTCCTCACCCCTGAAAATCTCCAAAAGAGAGGCCTCCAGGGCATAACGCTGTTGCCACTCCTGAGGGTCAAGGCCCACCGAGTCTGAGGCAAGGTCAAGTGCCTGGATGTCACTGAGCAGAGACGCCTTTCTCTGCTTCAGCTCCGCCCCCCAACCCCGCATGAATTGGCGGGCCAACTGAGCACAGTGATGCCACACATCCACCGCGTTAAAAAACGCGAGGGGGGTGGGCCGCCGCCTCTAACCACTTCACACGGACGGCCTGTTTAAAACCAGGCTGGGTCAACCAAAAGTTCTCGAAGTGGAAGCGGTTGAGCCTGGGCGGACGGGAGCCCCCTGAGGAAAGTAGGAGGGGGGAGTGGTCAGAGCCAACCCTAGTGATAGCCCGGAGGGAGCACAGGGGGTAGGCCACCTCCCAGTCCACTGAGACCAGGACCCGGTCGAGCACGCACCGTACTGGGTCCGCTCGGTTGTTAGACCAGGTATACCTCGCGCCCACACGACGGATCTCTCTAAGAGCGAGATCAGCAATGAAGTCGTTGAACATCCGCATCCTCCGGGGGTCAAAAAGATTCGAGCTCTTATCATCTGGGGACCTAATCAGGTTAAAGTCCCCAGCAATGACAAACGGGGTGGAGCACCTCTCCACCTTAGCCCTAAGCTCGGCCAAGAAGGCCGGGGATCTACTATGGTCCGCGGGGCCATAGACGATGATAACCTCCCACGTGAAGGTAGACCGTCTATGGGTTAGCAGCATGCTCACAGAGAACTCCCCCCGATCCATATCCTCGACTTCGAAGGTCTCCTCCTTCGCCCCAAGGAGGATCCCCCTGGAGTGACCAGCCGCCGGAAGCCAGTGCCACGCAAACTTGTGCGGACTAAGACCCTGGAGCTCCGCAATGGAGAAGTCTTGCCTAATCGTCTCTTGGAGGCCTACAATGTCGACATGCTCCTGCCACAAGTAGTCTCTCAGCTGTCGCCGACGACCCACTTGCCCAAACCCCCTCATGTTCCAATCTAGAAGATGGAAGGGCGTATCCATTATGGAACACTGCTGGGGGTAGTCCCTTGACGCGGGACTGAGCGGGCCCCACCAGAGGTCGAGGGCCGAGACGGAGCCTTCGGGGGTCGCCCTCGGGGGGTCGCGAGGGGAGCATCCCCGCTAGAGGGTCCCTGCGAGGAGTCCCGACTGAGCCCTAGTGCCTCCTGCATCAGGGCGCCAGAGTCTGTGGCCTGCTCTCGAGCGCGCTCCGCCTGAGCGCGCGCGGCAGCCATGGCCCCCTCGTATTCCTCCTGTGCCTTGAGGACTGCAATCTGCTCAAGTCGGGGGCCACGTTCGCCCCTGAAGATAATGCCGCTATCGTCGGCCACCTGTGCCAGGTGATCCAACGGTACCTCTGCAAGAATAGAGAATCTAGAGCCGGAAGGAGAGGAGGGGGTAGGGGTACCTGAGAGACTGCGACGGGCGGCGGTCCTTTGGATCGCCTGCTCGACCACTGACAGCACAGGGGCACCCGCACCTCCTCTAGCTGACGCGAGCCTGGCGCTCTGGCGGGGGGTCAGGGGGACCGGCGCGGGCTGGCTACCCCGACGGCGGGTAGGCACCTGTGAGACATCCACCGGCGTGTCGTGGAGGACATTGGACAGCTCACAAGCCCCCGGAGCCGGCGTCGAAGGGAAGAGGGGCGGGGAGCTCGCTGGAGAGGTCGGAGTAGAGCCCGGTGAGAGGGTGGGGGCTCCACGAGGGGTGAGGGGTCTGGGCGCGAGGACCTGGGCCGGTCCACCGCCGCCAGCTTGGGCGGCGCACTCCGAACGAGGCCCGTCGTAGCTGGAGGAGAGGCAGGGGACACAGGCGAAGATGCCTGTGCCGGAGCCAGGGTGGCCGAGGGGGCGAGGGTAGCGCCGTCGCGGGGGTCGGGGGCGTCGTCGTCGTGGTCGTCGCCTGAGAGGTCAGTGTCGCCTGAGGGGGGGTCCTGAGCCGGTGACCTAGCCGTCTGTGCGGATGGAGGGGCCGTGTCTAGCGCCACAGACAGGATAGCCTCACGGTCACCGCCCCTTCCGCCAAAGAAGACCGGCGGAAGCGTGCCCACGACGAGGGACGGGTCAGGGCAGAGGATCCGGAAGCGAACCGGCCCCTCCCCCGACAACGAGCTGAGGTCGATCTCGGCGAGCTTGCCGATCAGGGGGGCGAGCAGCTCGACGATCCGCTGGGTCCGGGCAAGAGCTGGAAGGCCTCTGAGGAGGACCCAGGAGGAGCGCAGCTGGAGGCCCGCCTCAGGAGTAGCAGTCGGGGCCTGGATGGACATCCGGACACCGCTGAGTGAGAGCGTGAGGTGTGGGAGCCCGGCGTACGTTTGTAACATCTGCACCGATGGGAAGTCCACCGCAAACTCAGTCGGGGCAGTCTGGCGCACCTGCCACTCGTGCCCAGGGAGGATCTGATCCAGCTCTCGACGTAGGGCCGCCACTGAGAGGTCGGCAGTCCCAAGAGGGAGCTGGCCCGGGATCGCCGTCAGTGTGGCCAGGGTCGGTGGCACAGACATCGGCACTCCCCCAAGGTCTACATAGTAGAAGATGGCCTGGGCGGCGAGACCTAACAGCTCCAGGCGCGGGAGGCCCAGTGGCGCAGAGGGGGTCGGACAGTCACCCATCCGGTGCCCGGGAAGTCCACAGCGGAGGCAAGCCATCGGTCGAGTGCAGTCTGAGCGCATGTGGCCTAGCAATCCACAGTTGAAGCACTCAGGACGAGAAGGCGAGTTCACCCCTCCCTCCGCCTCAGGTCGGGGTGCGCCCCCCCCCCCCCCCCCCGCCTGGGAGAGGCCACTCATCGTGTGGGGAGCACTAGGAGGCGGTGGTGCAGGAGGGAACCCGCCTTGGTTCCCTCCCGCTCCTCCACCTCCTGCCACCTGCGAAGACTTGTTCTTCTTCCTCTTGATCTTCTTCTGCGGGTTGGAGCCATCCCGCGTGCTCAAACTCGCGTGAGCGACCGCAGGCGCCCGTGGGCGAGCGGTCACCGGAGAGCGGCCATCCTGCGGGTGGGCGTCACGGTCCTGCAGCCACGAACCTGACTCCACCCTCGGCTCCTTTCCCGCCCGGCGGCTGGGGGAGTGGTCACTGTGCCGTGGGCGGGGCGTCACAGCAGGCCTGGCCACCAAGGCACGCCGCAGCTCTTCCTCTCGCTGCAGGCCATCCGCGGACCCCTCGCGGCCACCGGTGGCGGGAGCCCGGGCCGGTGACAGCCTACGGGGGGGGGGGGGGGGGGGACCGGTGGCGCGTCTCCTCCGAGAGAGACGGCGGAGGGGAGCGGCGCTGCAACCCACCGCGGGGAGGGGTGGGGGCCCGACAGCCACCGTGAGGGGGCTGGTAGCGGCGCGGGGGCGAGCGAGGGCGGCCGGTAGCGGGAGGGCGCTCGGCCGGCGGCGGGGAGCGGGGGCGGCGCCGGTGGTGGGTGTCGGCCTCCTCCTCGTCGGGCCGAGACCGCTTCATCTCCTGCGGAGGGGCGGCGGCGCGGGGGCGGGGAGGCGGCGGCGGCGGCTGGGGGCGGGGATCGCAGGGGCGGGGACGGGGACGGGTGCGGGAAGAGACTAGTTGGGCTAGTGTTTCCCGAACAGGCCTTAAAGAGGACCAGGCCCCGGGACTTGGGCCGTAAGTGGGCCGAGCCCGGTGCCACTCCAGCACGGGCTGGGATGGGCCTAGGGGCCCATCTGGCCTGGCCCGCTGGAGCATGTCCTCCACCTCCGCCAGCCGTGCGCTAGGGCACAGCTCCAGCGCCGGCCACGCCGCCGAGGAGGGGGGCGACGCCTGCGCCGTCGCAAGCTGAGGGCCGGGCGGGGCAGCCGGGGGAGACCCCGACCCGGGGCGCCTCCCCGGGTGCTTGAGTGCCGCCGCTGTCCCGAGGGAGGCAGAGGCCGGAGGGGAGCGGCGACCCGCCGCCGCCGGAGGCCGCCGCGCAGGGCACACCGGGGAAGGGCGGGGACGCAAGCGGCACGGAGGGACCCGGCGCGCCGTCGCCAGGTAGTCCCCGAGCGTCGGCGACCCCGGCAAGAGGAGCCGGGCCTCCAGCTCCGCCTCAGCCGCAGCCGCGTCGTCGAGCTCGTCCGCCACGTCCGCCCAAGCGCGGCCACGGATGGAGTCCGGCGTCAGCGCCGGCGCCGCGAGCAGGGGGGCCATCACCGGAGGGCGCAGAGGAGAGGGCGGCCGCACCCGCGAGCCTGGGGCAGGCCCCTCACCGTCGCCGGTCGGAAGGCGTCGGGGACCTCATCCTCTTCAGCGTTGATAGAGACCGTGACCCCAGAAGTGCTGATCTGATGTTTTTTCCGGTTTGATTCATTTTTCTTTCTAAATTTCTTTGAGGTTTCCCTGGTTTTTCATGGTTAGGAGTATCAGTTTCACAAACTCCATGTTTTTTTGTTATGTTTGCAGAGTCATCTAGATGTGCTGAGATGTTGATCAGTTCAGCACAGAGTAGAGAGAAAATTGCTCATTGACAGGTTTGATTCTCATTGCTTGTTTTGCTTACGTTGTTGCTTTTCTGTAATATGCATGGTCGTGGTTGTGTGTTCCTTTTCCCTTTTTTTTTTTGCTAAGATTGTCCATTTTTAAGCCGTTTCATTAGTGGTAGGTCCGTAGGTGCCCTTGTTCAACAGTTCAGGTTGTTATGGTGAAGCAGGTCAACAAGCCATTGGTGGTCTATTTAAATAAACTAATGATCTGAGTAGATCCTGAACAATGTAATGTATAAGGAGTGCACTTTTTACTAAAAAAAAATTTACACGCGAAAAAGATCGATTTCCATTTAAAAGAACGGAACCACCACCACCAGCGTTAGTTCGCTCACCCCCATTTTTACACGCCCCACTGGGCCAACCACCAACCTCGACACAGCGAGCTCAAAACGTGCAAAAGTTAGCAACCACCATACCACAGGGTTTTTAAACGGCCTCCCTGCTCCTCAACTCCAACTTTTTACAACTTAACTAGGCTAGGCAAAACACACAGCACCAGACTTCCCCAGCTTCCTCACTTTTGCGACTTCAGTTCTTCTTTTTCCTGGTGTGTATGACAGCACCACATCAACATCAAGCTTCAGGTGATGCATCTCCATCTCCTCCACCAGGTGCTTCTACCCTCAGTCTTGATCCTCTCCACCCATCACCAGCATCATTGTTAGCGTCAGCAGTAGCAGCAACACCTGTAGCTGCTCCTCTTGTCGCTGAGATGGCTACGTTGAGCAGCACCTCAGCCCCTCCCCTCATTGTCACCTGCTCCTGTCCTCCAAGCAAGCCTGCCCAATATTTCACAAATACACAAGCATAGCTTAGTAGCTCAACGGGAGAAGAGATGATCTTTCCCTCAAAACAAGCACAATTACGAATCTTCTAAATTGCCCAACAAATTGCTGGCACACCAGCAATTTGAATATTTCTACTAACATTAATATGTTTTGGAAGCCACCAAAAAACCTGCAGAAAAGATCATGGTCTATCCGGGGCCCAGTAGCCCTGGCTACCACACTCCAGACAAATTTGGTTGCCGAACAAGTAAAGAACAAATGAAGTATCGTCTCATTTTGATCACAAAACTGACATTTAGGATTACCCACCCAGTTTCGCTTGATCATATTATCTTTGGATGCAATCGCATCGTGCCAAATTAGCCAAAGTCATATCTTAATTTTCAAAGAAATTTTAGTTTTCCACATGTGCCTGAAAGATCTGTCCACTCCCCCACTGCACAAATGCTGATACATTGATTTAACACTGAACTTCTTGTTCCCAATCCATTTCCACTTGGGCCTATCTCTTTCCCTATTTAGAGCCGTTCCACAAACCATATCTCTCAACTTCCTGAGCTGGTCTTGCAGATCTCCACTCAACCATCTTCTAAATGTCAGATTCCACCTTCTTCCAGCTATCCAGGCCATAGAACCAGATTGTTCATTGCCAATTTCAAACAAACCAGCGAAAATCATTTTCAAAGGATGTTGTCCACACCAGGCATCTCCCCATAAATCAGTGCATTCACCATTTCCAATCACCATAACTCTACCACACATGTAAATATTCTTCACTGCGAACATGTCTGTCTAAAAAGCTGAGTCTCTAGGTTTCTGTTTTACCCCATAAATCCCAGCCTTTCTTAAATATTTCTTCCTCATGTAATCCTGTCAAGGACCTTCTTCATTATCCAACATCTACCACCAATATTTACTAATTGAACCAATTTATTTTGCTTTTGTAATGGAGCAGAGCTTACCAACGAGGTGGAGCCGCGAGCATGGAGGGTTTGCACAGCTCGGTTCAGATCGAGGGGTCCAGGCACAGAACTGGCACTGTGGTCTTGTACATTGGTAGAGTTGGGCTCATCCGGCTCAACTTCCAGCAAAAGAGGCTCACGTCATGTTCTACCAAACCGAGACGGCCTATGTTTTGCAGATGCACGATAAATTTGTCGTATGTGCTCCAAGCCATGAAACCTTTGAGCTAGATGCTCATGGATAAGTTTGAAATGTTTGCAAGCCAGAGGAAATAGCAACGTCTCCATCGTTGCCCTTGACGATTTGATCTCCGGCCAGCCGCCAGCCAGCACTACGGGAGTGACAGCTCAGCCCGACGGTAATTATAACGCCGACGGCCAAATATCGGGACCGTCGGCGTCACAACATATTTGGCCGTCGGCGTCACAACATAACACCGACGGCTCGAGAAATACTGTCGGACTCAAAGTGTCGTCAGCGTCCTAGTGGTGAGCCTGACGGCCACCGTCGGGTTCAGAGTGTCGTCAGCGTCACATCAATGAGCCCGACGGCCACCGTCGGCGTCAAAACACCGTCAGACTACTCCCCGCGTGGACGTCTGGACGCAGCGATCTGACGGCGCCGTAACCACCCACCCTGACACCGACGATAATACCGTCGGGCTAAATACACTATTTTCTATTTTTTTAAAATATTAGATTACATTCAAAAATATTTTTTAATTGATTCTTTGTTAGCTTCTTTCCAGATTTTTTTTCAAACTTCTCTATACGGTTTTTCCAACCAATCGTATTGAAAAAACCTAAGGCCCTGTTCCCATTACTAATCAGTAGATGTTTGCGTATGAAAACATTTAGCACAGTACATGAGGGTTACCATACTACCAACACATCCTCTGTGAAACCAAGATTTTTTTTTAAATAATACGAATTTTTATTAGAAATTCGGATTCTAGCGCGCGGAATCAGAAAATTTCAAAAATAGCGCGGCGTCGGCGTGAGTCGGCACGGCCCGTGTCGAAAAGCCCTCGTCGGCATTAGCCGTGCCGACGGCTGCATGGATTTCGCGTACTCTGCTGCTGACAACACGTTTCGGCATAAGCCGTGCCGATCGGCACGGGCCATGCCGAAAGGTGCTGCACCCGCCGCAGAGCCGTTCCCGCCTATTTCTCCCGCCACCGATTCGCGCTCGTTTCTCCCGCCAGCCGCCCGTTTCTCCCGCCACCGTTTCCCGCCCGTTTCTCCCGCCACCGTTTCCCGCCCGTTTCTTCCGCCACCGTTTCCCGCCCATTTCTCCCGCCACCGTTTCCCGCCTGTTCCTCCCGCCCGCCACCATTTCCCGCGACCGTTTGCACCTCCAATGTCCTATAAAAACCACTCTAGGCTAAGCGGGGTACTCTCAAAGAGCGCCAGCATGGTGTGTATTGTACCTTGTGAGAAGTGTGTGTCCGGCTTTCATATAGATGCATCCGAGCATCTAGCTAAGATTATCACCTATTTGAAAGTAGATGGTAGGGAAGTTCCACTTGAAGAAATTGTTGGTAGTGAGAGACATCTCGCTTTGCTAGGGGCGAGGCTATGCCGAGATGGGTTTCCGTATAGGACCACAGAACAAATCCGTGCTGAAGTCTTGAGGCTTGCGGATAAGTTCGATAGGCATGTTACCAATGAGCCGATTCATCGAACTCAAGACATACGTGAGAGGTACAGGTACGGTCGTTCCTTTCTCTGGGTGTACTCCAGCGATGATGACGACGATTTCATGCCGTCGTCAAAGGAAAGTGGGGCTGAAGCACTGCGTAAGGGAAAGGAGAAGAAGACAGAAACATCGAGCAAGGGTGCGGGAAAGAAGCCTGAATCATCGTCAAAGGGAAAGGGTGCTAAATCTGCGGATGGTGCAGGCTGCATTGATGGGAGATAGGTAGAATCTTAATTTGAGTTATGTTGTATCTTTCTTTGAGTATCTATTAATTAGTAGTTGTACCTTCATTTCCTATTGTTGTGTGGTGTGATCAGTATGTAAGGTTTGTTGTATCTTATCTTACGTACCAATGTATACCGGTTACTGACATATCAAATTTTGCTACATAGGTAGAAATAAGTCTAGTACATAACGATACATAATGTCTTCTCTGGCCACCGTTTCGCGCCTCAAAGGAAAGAAGTAGCATACATATGTCTCATACATAGGTCTTACGGTACATGGAAAATAGCGAACATATGTCTCTGATACGTAAAAGAATCAGTCCTCGTCGACCTGACGACGGTACCACGTCCTCCTTCGCCGAGGGCCGGAAGGTGACAAACGCGTGGGAGCCTGGTGTTGCCGCATTCCGCGGCCTTGCAACGGCGCATCGTCATGCTCGTCGTCTGGCTGGGCTGTCTCCGGAGGTGGTGTCTGCTGAGTGGGCATCGGTGGCGAAGGCGCGTATGCCTGAGTGGTGTCCAAGTCGTACTGGGGAGAGTTGTACACCTGATCTGCACCTGCACAAGATAATATGTTAGTGTGAGTTGTCTGGATATAAATTATATATGTACGAGAAATTAAAAATTCTAACCTCCGTGCATTAGTTGCTGAGAGTACTGGCCCATAAGATTGGCCATCTGCGGCTGGTGTGATGCTCCAACGAACTGTGGTCCACCCCCATAACCGTACGAATATGGCATCCCGGTGTACGGTGGTGTGTTTGCCTGCCAGGATGAACTACCCGGCATAAAGAGTGGAGGCTGTGCAGTACCCGACATAAACAATGGCGACTGTGAAGTTGCCGGCATAAACATAGTTGGCTGTGAAGGACCCGACACATACACTGGAATCTGTGAAAGAGGTGGCTGGGATGGACCAGGGTCGATAGCGTCCGGCTGGCGAGAGGTAGACGCAAATGTGTGGTCTGTGGGGCGTGTGCAAGGACTCTGCTGAGGTGTAAAACGTGGGCGTGGATCGTGCCGACGAGTGGTGTCACGGGGTGGTGATATCTGTGCGGCACCTAACAGCCGTGCCGAGGAGTGCCGTGGGGGACGCGGGGGTGCATGGCGTGGAACAACGTCCCGAGCATCGGTGCATATGAGCACACCATAAGCACGTCGTAGCTTGTCCTGTAGACGCTTGAACCACGACTAGTGCTGAGCACCAACGACGGGGTAGTACGCAGCGACGTCCGCCTGAATATCTGCTATGATGTCGGCCTGTAAAATATAAAAATAGTGTCAGATATGTTTTTACTGTAGCACGTACAGTGCGTAGTAGAGTACTGAAACTAGACCACTTACCGCTGTGTTTCCCCGAGCCCCGATTCCCTGTGTTGGGTACTTGTCCGTGATATCAGCCGCATGAAGGTCGTCAGGGTCGGCACTCGTAACCAAACGAGTGCGACAGGCGAGCCTGTACGTCCGGAGGTACTCCTCAAAATCAACAAGCACAAAGGGTGCTTCCGCGGGCCATAAATTTGCCGGATCCGTCGCACTCCCCCATTCTTGTATGTATGGTAGGATCGTCTGCATATAAGATGCGAGCGATCTCTCTCCCTGCCGTCCTTTCCTGCGAAATGCACACATAGCATAAGTACGTACTAGAACAACACTAGTACCCCACATTTTAAATACAAGTTGTAGCACGTGCTGAGGAAGTGTAGCTCTAGTAGGAGGCACCGGCCACTGGCGAAGTCCAAACTGTCTCATAACACGGTGTTGCGACATCTCCTCCACCAAGACGTCGAACACAATCCGACGTGTAGTCAACCAGTATGCACGGTCTCTGGTGCACAAAGAAGAAATCCCGCCGGGGTATCGTGCATGTATCCGTGACTCGTGATATGGCTCCCATATAACCTGGTGATGTGGCAGTTGATCGAACCACTCAGTGAACATCACGTAGCAGTTTCTCACTTGATCACCCTGGAATCGTCTCTGCAAACAATTATAATTTTTAATGAATAATTGAACATTAAAATTTGGAAGAACCTAACTTCAAAGTAATGGAGTATCGAATGGGTACCTCTCTATATGCCCACATACTACCAAATGTGGGAAGATCAACTGCGTTGTGATCTATCAGTCTGTAGTCCCAGGGCCTGGTCGTGTCACGTCGGGTCTACCGACAGGGAACCTCTCCCAAGACCAGAGCTGCAAAAATAGAGGACATCCTAGTATCGAAGAGTTATCCGAGTTCTTCGTGCACACGGTGCACAGAGCCCTGTATGTAGCAGCTAATAGTGCAGACCCCCAACTCCGCTGCTCTATGTCTTCTTGGTTCTGTGCCGCTGCAATCTCTAGTGCTATAGGTACCCAACGAGCAGTAATAGTGTCTTGATGAGTCTCAGTGAACATCACCTTGCCAAATAGCCACAGTACGTACGCCTCGAGGCTCCGCGTAACCTGCTCCTGAGTCAGGTGCTCCACCGGGATGCCGTCTGCCCGTAGCTAGAAACCGCAAACTAAATAAGTTAGTCATGAAGTATACACCGAGAAAGTAAACTCGCTACATAATTAACATTTACCTGCCACTTGTTAAGCCACTTCAGCTGTACACCATGCTTGTGCTCAGGCAACATGGGGTTCCGAGGATGCACGCCTGCGAAGCGTGCCTGCATGGCCTCATGCCAATCGGGCGGAGGATCTGCAGGTCCAAGCACTGTGCCAGCCAAAGGGAGTCCCA
Organism: Poa annua; assembly: GCA_026929855.1. Taxonomy (NCBI): domain Eukaryota; kingdom Viridiplantae; phylum Streptophyta; class Magnoliopsida; order Poales; family Poaceae; genus Poa; species Poa annua. The sequence goes on from CM049427.1 coordinate 18,762,691, forward strand.
ACAAATATGACACATCCTGAAGAGTCGGTGCCATCTCCCCCCACGGGAAGTGAAAAGTGTGGGTCTCCGGCCTCCAACGGTCCACTAAGCAGCTAAGCAGTGACCTGTCCATCGTGATCTTGGTAGTGCCAACCTGGTGCATCTGCCTCGGCTCGCCGTGTACCTCATCGGGCTGAAGCTGAACCCATCCTGCGGGGATGCTCTCAACTAGACGTGCAAGCGGTAAAAGACCTGCCCAAGTCAACCTGCAAATACTTAAAAGAACTTTGTTAGAAGTCCGTTAATAAAACCGTTGACAGTCTAAACAATATATAAAATTATTACGTCCAACGTACCGATCAATCCAATCAGGATGCAACTCCCAGTTAATCGATGGTGTCCGAGTACGCAGAAGATGTGGCTGCCCACCTGACTCCCATATCTTAGCACGATGCTTTGAATCAACATCGGCACTAAGCAAAGCACGGCCCGCCATCTGCAAAGTTATACAACATGAACATACTAGTAGAAATACCACTTTAAACAATTGTACGTCATTATTACAAATACGAATTAAAACAGATACCATTCAACAAACAACATCGTCCCATTGTACTTAATTATTACAAATACGAATTAAAACCGATACCCTAGAACAAACAACATCGTCCCATTGTACTTAATTATTACAAATACGATTGAAAACACAATACTAGCCACGATTTGGTCGCCCTCTTCCTCCTCGGGTGCCTCGGCCACGTACCGTTGCGCCTCCTTGGGGGAATTTCGTACAATGTTTCTCTTTGTGGCCGAACATATTGCATAGCAGACACTGACGAGTGGAACCACCTGCTTCAGACTCATCCATATCATTCCGGATGCGCCGTGTCTGACGTCGTCCTCTACTAGTCCGCATGTTTGCTGGATGAGGAATGATTTCTCTATTAGCCTCTTCAACCGTGTTGAAGTTACCTTCGAGTCGGAAACCTCTCATTTCCCCGGTCCATGTTTGAACCAGTGCGTCCTTCATGTAATATGGTGACACGAATGTGGCTGCATGCAAGCCCAACTGACCACAAACTGCTAACACATGAGAGCATGGCAGGTGAAGAAGTCTGGGATTGTTGCATGTGCACTCACAAGTTGGCGGATATCCGTCAGTAATGAACACCTCATGGGTTCTCTGAACGCTATCACCAAATCTGTCTGTCGGCAGGCGCACCTCATACCTAGCTTCTTCATTACCTACTCGAACCACGTTGTGGAACCGAGCCTTCTGTGTCTTCTTCTCCATGTATGTTCTTATCTTGCGACAGTAAGGTGTGCCAGGGTACCACTGACAATGATTCACGGCTTCGACACGTCTATCTATGAAATAATTCATTGTTCCATGCATAATCCCCTCGACCAGAGCTGTAAGTGGTAGACCACGGTTACCTCGAAGGACAAAATTATATATCTCCGCAAGGTTGGTTGTCATGATGCCATATCTCGCTCCATGTGCATCGTGCAACAAAGACCATTTCACTGGCGGTTCTTTCTCTATCCATTCTTCAAAATTCCGGATGCGTGCTCCTTTCTTCCTCTTTGTTCCAGGTGGATCAATTCCAGGCAAATCACACAGCCCTACTGGTTCTGAATCTTCGGCTTCTGCCGCTTGTGCTGCCGCCACCTGAGCAGCAACTGCCGTCGCCTGTGCAGCTCTTCTCTCTTTCACTTGGTTCTGCGTGAATTCGGTGAGCCTCTCCCATAAAAATTCATACTTCCGTTGCTGATTCACATTGCATAGTCTTTTAAACAGATTCATCAGACGTTTACTCTTGAAGCAAGAATAAAAATTAGCACCCGGATGTGTCATGCACCATCGACTCTGCACATCAGTCCACGGAGTTTGTTCATCATCGGCGGGCTGCTCTAGTGACCTGATTGAAGGGAATATGCCCTAGAGGCACTTAATAAACATAGTTTATTGGCAATATCCCAATCGTTCATTATATGTTTTATACCAAGCTATAACTGTATTAAGCGAAAAAATTAATACATGTGTGGTAGATAAACAACCAGGTCCCTAGTAGCCTCTACTATGACTAGTTTCGTTGCGCGATTGATGATCGAGGTTTTCCGATCATAGGGCATGGCGCCGGTCGGTAATGGAAGTCATATCGTTAGGAGTAACGATGTGATGGACGTACCTAGTATTTATAGGACATAGTCATTACGCCTTAAGACCGTGAGACCAACTCTTATTTTTATTCCTGGAAGATACTTTGATCGCACCAAACGTCGTATCTTATTTAGTATGACAATAACGGTGATACTTTTGGGTATCGGAAAGGAGTAGTTGAGACGAGGGGTCAACAGCGGGATTTGTCAGTCCGCATAGCCGGATAGATACTCTAGGGCCCACTCGGTGAGATTATGTCAAATGAGTTTGCAAACATGTGACTAGGTCACCAGCTCACATAATATCATAGACGAGTAGAAGATATCGATGTCGGTAACGAGATCATGCTAGGTATGGAGATATCTGAGAATGATGCTCGGACACGCTAAGTATCGCCATGACAAAGGGTTTAAGACTATACGTCCAGGTTTGATAGATGAAAGTCATTCGTTATATCACAGGGATTAATTCATGGGGTCCAGGCCTACGAGTTAGTCGTCGATCATAGAGGAGTCTTGATCGTACCTGTTATTATATCGAACCGCTAGGGTAACACACTTAAGGGGTTTCGACAAGTCAACCGGAAAGGAAAGAGATCACCGGGAACGTCCCGGGAGGGGTCCGATGGAGATCGGGCAGCGACGGAAGAGTTTTCGGAGCTAGGAAAAATTATATATATTATGTTTGATATTAATTAGTGTAATTAATATGCAAATATGATTTTATATATTTATTTTCGAATTTATTTAGGCTGATTTCCCTAAATGGGCCTTCTGGTCGAAAGAAGGCCCATGGGGGGGGGGGGGGGGAGAACCCTCAAGGGAATTTTGTGGGGGGGGGGGCTTGGCCGGCCTAGGTGGGCCAAATGAGGCCCACCTAGGGCCGGCGCATCAGCCTTGGCCGAACCAGGCATGTGGGATAGTCCCAATGCACCCCTGGCCTTTTAATTCACCAATTAATTCCCAATTTCTCTCTCGATCTCGTGGTTCCCTTGTCGGAGCCGCGCCGAGAAGAGGAGAGGGATATCTTCCACCATAGCCCGCTGCCGCGCTGCTGGTGTTCCGGTCCAAGTCTTTCGCTGCTCGTCCTGGACTGGAGGTTCGGAGGCCGTCGTCTCCACCGTATATGTGTGACGCCCTGCGAGGTGCTGCGCTAGCGGTACTCGGAGGCCTACTTCCTCCACCCGACCTCGGGGTCATTTTCGTCGTCTTCGTCGCGCCGAGTTCTTCGCGACCTAGAGGTCGGCTACGTCGTCTTCGTCGTCAACGCTTGTGCGGGAGCGTAATCCACGCTATTCGGTCTACGAGGGTATGTATTCCGATCTCCGCCGTACTTCTATATCTGCATAGTGTAGATCTTGGCTAGTTTCAGGATATCGTTGCTAGGAAAAAATTTGTTTTCTGCACACGATCCCCTTCAGTGGTATCAGAGCCGATCTATCGTAGATATAGTTGTACGCTATTAGAACCCGTGTTCTACACGGGGGCACCGTTCCTGTTATTTGCTACCCTCTAGCGTGCACCTGTGATTCCAGCGGCATCGAGTTGATGAAGCGGCCCGGACCGACTTTACGCGTACGCTTACGCGAGACTGGTTCCACTACTGACATACGGCTTGTACCGTATCTGTGGCTGACGGGTGTCAGTTTCTCTCTCTTTAGTTGGTCTTCGCATTTTCAATGGAGGGCCCGAAAGGGATGCTTAAACATGCAATTATTGGATCGTTGTTGTGGTCATCAGGTTCGTAGGTATGAAGCGGTACTATTTACGAAAGCCCCGAGCCACGTAAAATATGCAAAAGATAAAGTAGAAGCGTCTAACTTTATTTTGCAGGGGCTATGTGATATGGTCAAGGTAGGTTTATTAAATTATTTATAAACCGCGGGCGCCAAGAAGACCATGGCGCAATGGACTATATCACATTGCATTATATTTGATGTTTTGTGTGCATCTTATATTGTGTGATTGTGTGTATAGTATACATTAGTTACACGGCGGTAGTTATATAAGATGATCCCTTCAAAATACCACCAGTGTTCTCCCTCCAACACGCACCACCAAGAAAGTTCTACGTTATGAGGCAGGCCGTGATGATCGGGTGTCAGACATCTCGTCGTTCGCATACAGTGGGTGTAAGCCATGTTGCACAAGCGTCAGCGTGGAGGTTTTTGGTGGCGAGCCTAGCATATTCAGAAATATGGCCTCGGAATAGGGAGACCGAAAGGTCGAGCACGAGTCACAAAATTGGTGTGGCGGACAATTGTCTACTCCTGAAGTTGTGCCGCCAGCTCTGATGATGAGGGGTGGTGCAATGGATGGGGGTCGTGTAATCGATTAAAACGACCAGGAGGGATGTTCGTTTGAGTGGGAGTTTGGATAGTTATTTTCTAAAATACTAGAACTCAGAATATAATGAACAGAGTCTGTTTTGCAAACCTTTGTAGATATTAACCATTGTGATAGCATCTTTTCAAATTAGGCGCATTCCTGCGATTGAGAAACTTAAAAGGTTGGGTCCAAACTTCATAGTTTTATACTTCAGCTTGAGGATACTCCTTGTTTAAACCGTTAGCTCTTTGTGTTACAATACCCGCTAGGAGATAAACCCGGAGATTCCGCTAACAAAAGATAATTTTGATTATCGGATTTTGTGCGGATGATATCATCATAGTCCAGTGTATGCTATGATCTCTGCCATAAAGAACCAACGGTGGGTACGAGTTATTGGATGGCGAACATATGATATGGTCGCTAAACTCGGGGTACCCCAAACGTTGGGTTGATGAAGTTTATCAGTACGTTGACTGATTGTGTTCTCAACCAAGATGGAAGAGAATACACACATTGAGGGAGCACGTGGCGGTCATACTTAATGACATATGTTCATGATTAATGAACATTGAGACGCCTCGCTCAGCTCAATTACTGGATGACAGACATCGTTGCCAAGTGCAAATCCTCTGTCATAGACTATGTCATGCAAGGCGAATCGTTCACCTTCATGGTTCTTGATTACGGTGGAAGTATCAAGAAAATGAAACAGATCGCCGGAAGTCATCAATGATGATGGTGTATATATGATATACATGTTATGAATGTTTTAGCTAAGCAAGTACTCGCAGTAGTGACTAAGTTTTGGACTAGTCATGTTTTGTGAAAAACTAGGTTTACTGCTTGAGTAGCTTGAAAGGATGAGGCGACATTGCGTGTTGATAATGGCAATCAAGTTGTTGTGATGGCCATAGACACTCTCCCTCTAGATCTACCATTTGGGTAAATTCTTTATGATCGGGTGTTGGTATGATCGTTACAAGTGTGTCTCCTCTAGCGAGACACTTGTTCATACATGATAGTGACAAATTGGTGTCCTATATTTATGAAGTAATGATCATATGCCGATTTGAATTTAGATGGTAGAAGCTCCCACATTTATAATATTAATGCCAAAGGATACAAACTTAATAAAGACACCACATATGTGTGGCACTACCGTTTAGTCATGTCAATGTTATATGCATTAGCTCCACACTGGATGGACCTACAAGTCCTAAGATTTGATCTTTTGACACTTGCAAAATAACTGTGACACCGTTTTCGGAAAACGGGCATATAACTTATTGATAGTCATACATGGAGATGTATGTGGTTCAATAAAGTAATTGACGGGTAGTGGAGACCTTTATTTCGTGAACTTCACTTAACGTTTTGAGTATAGCTCGTTGAGAATCATGCATATGGGTGTATGTGAATCAATGAAGTACTTTAACGTGTAGTGGAAGTATTTATTTCATAGACTTCATGAACATTCGAATATATATGGATATCCACTCGGGGAATGTTGGCCTGGAAATTTTGATTCAATCAAACAAGTCCAGAATGAAGTAGGAAATAAACTTAACAAGAAAATCAAATTCCCGCGATGCATATCGAGGAATAAAGATTTGAGTTAGTTGGCACATCATTGGAAGACTTGTGAGAAGAGTTCCATAAATTACGTCTCATGGAACACCATAGTGTCATGGTGTGTTAGGACGTCGTAATTGCACCCTATCGGATAGTGTGTAGTAAATAAATCTCTTACCGAATTATTGTGATCATTAGTCATATGGTAGAAACGTAAACACTCACGTTAGCAAATAGGGAAACCATTTGAATCCATGGAGACAATACCATACGAGTGATGGCATGGCTTTTGAGCATGGATTGTCGTTTCAGCAATTTAGTGTTTTGATGTAATCGAACCTAAAATGGATTAACCTTTGTAGTATACCCTACCTAAAGAGTTAGTTGGGTACATGTCTCACGACATAGGCAAAATCATTGCCGGGATATACCTTGCGAAAGAAATAGTTTCTTGTCCGAGGGTATAAGTGAGAAAGAAAGTAGTGCAAGACGAAGTTGGTGAACTTCTTCTCCAGACATCAGAGTGGCGCAACCGAAAGTGTTTTCGGTGTCAGGCTCCACAGCTTGAAAAGGCTGATGATTCAAAATCATGATGTTCTGAGCTCATACTAAGAGCGTAGGTATACGAGGTTGTGTTCCACCCTGTGTGTTACGACAATCTTGTTATGAAGGTCATATTAATGGAATATGATAGACCTACGAACTACGAAGAAGAGATGGTGGACCTAAGTCCGAGAAATGGCTATGAGTCATTTGTGATCCGAAATAAAATCCATATACGATTACCAGGTATTTGAAGAAGATATGCCCTAGAGGCAATTAATAAAGTGTATTCTTTATCATATCTCGTTTGTTCATAATAGGTTTTTGTGTCATGCTAGAACCGTATTAAGCGGAAACATTAATGCGGGTGTGATACGTAAACAACCAGGTCCCTAGTAGCCTCTACTAAGACTAGTTTCATTGCGAGATTGATGATCGAGGTTTCCCGGTCATGGGGCATGGCGCCGGTCGGCAATGAGAGTCATATCGCTAGAGAACGATGTGATGGACATACCCAGATTTGGAGAACGTAGTCGTTACGCCTTTGACCGTGAGATCAACTCTTATTGTTATTCCCGGAAGATACTTTGATTGCACCAAACGTCGTATCTTATTTAGTATGACAATAACGGTGATACTTTTGGGTATCGGAAAGGAGTAGTTGAGACGAGGGGTCAAGAGCGGGATTTGCTAGTCCGCATAGCAGGATAGATACTCTCGGGCCCACTCGGTGAGATCATGTCTAATGAGCTTGCAAGCATGTGACTAGGTCACGGAGACATGAGATCATGAACGAGTAGAAGATAGCGTCGTCGGTAACGAGGTCGGGATTAGGTATGGAGATATCTATGGAACGACGCTCAGACGTGCTAAGTATCGCTATGGCAAAAGGTCTAAGACTTTACGTTCAGGTTTGATAGATGAAAGTCATTCGTTATATCTCAGGGATTAATTCATGGGGTCCAGGCCTACGAGTTAGTCGTTGATCATTGAGGAGTCTTGATCATACCTGATATTATATCGAACCGCTAGGGTAACACACTTAAGGGATTTCGACAAGACAACCGGAAAGGAAGGAGATCACCGGGAGCGTCCCGGGAGGGGTCCGATGGAGATCGGGCAGCGCCGAAAGAGTTTTCGGAGCTAGGAAAAATTATATATATTATGTTTGATATTAATTAGTGTTATTAATATGCAAATATGATTTTATATATTATTTTCGAATTTATTTAGGCAGATTTCCCTAAATGGGCCTTCCGGACGAAAGAAGGCCCAAGAGGGGGGGAACCCCCTTGGGGATTCGGCGGGGGCATGGAGGCCGGCCTAGGTGGGCCAGATGGGGCCCACCAGGGGGCCGGCGCACCCTCCTTGGCCGAACCAGGCTGTGGGATAGTCCCACATTGCCTGGCTGGCAAGGTTGGCTCCCCCTGGGAGCCTATATAAGAAGGGGCACCCCTGGCCTTTTAATTCACCAATTAATTCCCGATTTCTCTCTCGATCTCGTGGTTCCCAAGTTGGAGCCGCGCCGAGTAGAGGAGGGGGATCTCCTCCACCGTAGCCCGCTGCCGCGCTGCTGGTGTTCCGGTCCAAGTCTTCCGCTGCTCGTCCTGGACTGGAGCTTCGGAGGCCGTCGTCTCCACCGTACGTGCGCGACTCCCTGCGAGGTACTGCGCTAGCGGTACTCGGAGGCCTGCTTCCTCTACACGACCTTGAGGTCGGCTTCGTCGGTCTTCATCGACAACGTTTGTGCGGGAACGTAATCCCTGCTTTCGGTCTACAAGGGTACGTATTCCGATCTCCGTTCGTACTACTATATCTGCATAGAATAGATCTTGGCATGCTTTTAGGATATCGTTGGTAGGAAATTTTTTGTTTTCTGCACACGATCCCCTTCAGTGGTATCAGAGCCGATCTATCGTAGATATAGCTGTACGCTGTTAGAACCCGTGCTCTGCACGGGGGCACCGTTCCTGTTATTTGCTACCCTATAGCGTGCACTTGTGTATTCCAGCGGCATTGAGTTGATCAAGCGGCCCGGACCGACTTTACGCGTACGCTTACGCGAGACTGGTTCCACTACTGACATACGGCTTGTACCGTATATGTGGCTGGCGGGTGTCAGTTTCTCTCTCTTTAGTTGGTCTTCGCATTTTCAATGGAGGGCCCGAAAGGGATGCTTAAACATGCAATTATTGGATCGTTGTTGTGGTCATAAGATTCGTAGGTATGAAGCGGTTCTATTTACGAAAGCCCCAAGCCACGTAAAACATGCAAAAGATAAAGTAGAAGCGTCTAACTTTATTTTGCAGGGGCTATGTGATATGGTCAAGGTAGGTTTATTAAATTGTTTATAAACTGCGGGAGCCAAGAAGACCATGGCGCAATGGACTATATCACATTGCATTACATTTGATGTTTTGTGTGCATCTTATTTATATGTGATTGTGTGTATAGTATACATTAGTTACACGGCGGTAGCTGAATAAGATGATCCCTTCAAAATACCACTAGTGTTCTCCCTCCAACGCGCACCACCAAGAAAGTTCTACGTTATGAGGCAGGCCGTGATGATCGGGTGTCGTACATCTCGTCGTTCGCATACAGTGGGTGTAAGCCATGTTGCAGAAGCGTCAGCGTGGAGGTCTTTGGTGGCGAGCCTAGCATACTCAGAGGTATGGCCTCGGAACAGGAAGACCGAAAGGTCGAGCACGAGTCACAAAATTGGTGTGGCGGACGATTTTGTCTACTCTTGAAGTTGTGCCGCCGGCTTTGATGATGAGGGGTGGTGCAATGGATGGGGGTCATGTAATCGCTTAAACGACCAGGAGGGATGTTCGTTTGAGTGGGAGTTATGTTAGTTATTTTCTAAAATACTATAACTCAAAATTATTATGAACAAAGTCTTATGTTGTTGCAAATTCCATTGTAGATGTCTCGCCCCTCGTTTAACCTAGGTCTGTTCCTTGAGAAAGAAAAGCTTAAGACCAATGGGTCAAACTTCATGGCCTGGTTCCGCAACCCGAGGATCCTCCTCACTCCCCATAGGGTGGCCTACGTCATTGAGGCCGTCATAGGTGACCCTCCTGCAGATGATGCCTCTGAGGATGAGAAGAAGGTCTTCCAGACCCGATCGGAGGATTCTGCCTTTGTCCAGAGTGGCATGCTCTACGCCATGGAAGCCGACCTGCAGAAGCGCTTTGAGAAGATGAGCGCCTTTGAGATCATTTCGGATCTTAAGGCTGAGAGATATGAGGCTTCTGAGCTTTTCTTCTCAGCCAAGATGGAAGAGCATAGCAGTGTGAGCGAGCATGTAGTCAAGATGTCTGGCTACGTTCAACGCCTGAATGCTCTGGAGTGCAAGATTCCCGATGAGCTGGCGATTGACAGGGTGTTGCAATCGTTGCCACCAAGCTACAAAGGCTTCGTCATGAACTACAACATGCAGGGCATGGCTAAGTCCCTGGGTGAAGTGTTCGTGATGCTCAAGACTGCTGAGGTAGAGATTAAGAAGGAGCACACGCTGTTGATGGTCAACAAGACCGTTGATTTCAAGAAGTCCGGTGGCAAGGGAAAGCAGAGCTGGAAGTCCCGGAGGGAGGCAAAGTTGGCTGCCAAGCCCAGGACTAACAGGTCTGGTCCCAGAGCTAGCGTGGAGTGCTTCTACTGCAAGGGGAAGGGTCACTGGAAGCGCAACTGCCCCAAGTATCTGGAGGATAAGAAGTCTGGCAAGACGGTCGACAAAGAGCAAGGTATATTTGATATACATGTTATAGATGTGTACGTTACATCCGCCCGGAGCAATACGTGGGTATTTGATATTGGTTCTGTTGCTCATATATGTAACTCTCAGGAGGAGTTACGGAATAGAAGGCGGCTGGCGAAGGATGAGGTGACGATGCGCGTCGGCAACGGATCGAGAGTCGACGTGGTGGCTGTCGGCACGCTCCCTCTGCATCCACCATCGGGATTAGTTTTGGTTTTAAATAAGTGTTATTTTGTGCTATCCTTGAGTGTAAACATTATAAGTGGGTCTTGCCTGTTACAAGACGGTTATTCATTTAAATCAGTGTCAAGCAATTGTGCTATTTATATGAATGATATCTTTTATGTTGATGCTCCCGAGAATAACGGTTTATTCTTGTTGAATCTCGATCGTACTACTCACATCCATAACATAGAAGCCAAACGGATTAAGTGTAGTGACGATACCGCCATGTTTTTGTGGCATTGCCGTCTTGGTCATATTGGTATAAAGCGCATGAAGCGACTGCACTCCGATGGACTCTTGGACTCGTTGGATTTCGGATCCCTCGATACATGCGAACCATGCCTCATGGGCAAAATGACCAGGACACCGTTCAAAGGTTTCGTTGAACAGGCGTCGGATTTGTTGGGGATCATACATACAGATGTGTGTGGACCGATGAGCGTTTCGACACGCAATGGTTATCGTTACTTCGTCACCTTCACTGATGACTTGAGTAGATACAGTTATATCTATTTGATGAAACACAAGTCTGAAACGTTTGAAAAGTTCAAAGAATTCCAGAGTGAAGTTGAGAATCAGCTTAATAGGAAAATCAAGCATCTCCGATCCGATCGCGGTGGAGAGTACTTGAGTTTTGAGTTTGGCACACATCTGAAGAGTTGTGGCATAGTGCCCCAACTTACGCCAGCCGGAACGCCGCAGCGTAACGGTGTGTCCGAGCGACATAATCGTACTCTACTGGATAGTGTCCGATCTATGATGTCTCTTACCGATCTGCCAGTGTCCTTCTGGGGTTATGCGTTAGAAACAGCCGCATTCATTTTAAATTGGGCTCCGTCCAAGTCCGTTAAAACGACGCCGTATGAATTATGGTATGGCCAAAAGCCTAAGTTATCGTTTCTGAAGGTTTGGGGCTGTGAGGCGTACGTTAAGAAATTACAGCCCGACAAACTCGAACCGAAGTCGGAGAAAGTCGTCTTTGTAGGATATCCACGGGAAACCGTTGGGTACACCTTCTACAACCAAGCTGAGGGCAAAACTTTTGTCGCGAAGACCGGTACCTTTCTAGAGAAGGAGTTTCTCGCGAAAGGAGTAAGTGGGAGGAAGGTAGACCTCGATGAAATCATTGATCCTGAACTCGAGATTCCGAGTGGCGCAACGGAAGCAATTCCGGAAACGTCCTCCGTGGAAGGAGTGGGAGAAACTGTCGAGGAAGATGTTCTACCTCGTATGTCTGGTAGATCTCGGATCGCACCAGAATGGTATGGCAACATGGTTTGCACCGTCATGCTAGTCGAGCAAGACGAACCTACGAACTACAAGGAGGCGATGGAGAGTCTAGAGTCCGAGAAATGGCTTGAAGCCATGAAATCCGAAATAGGATCCATGTATGATAACAAAGTGTGGACTTTGGTGGATATTCCCGAAGGGCGCAAGGCCGTCGAGAATAAGTGGATCTTTAAGAAAAGACTGATGCTGATGGTAATGTGACCGTCTATAAAGCTCGGCTTGTCGCAAAGGGTTTCCGACAAGTTCATGGAATTGACTACGATGAAACCTTTTCACCGGTAGCGATGCTTAAGTCTATTCGGATTTTGTTAGCGGTAGCTGCCTACTATGATTATGAAATCTGGCAGATGGACGTCAAAACGGCCTTCCTGAATGGAAACATTGAGGAAGAGTTGTACATGGTACAGCCGGAAGGTTTTGTCGATCCAGGAAATGCTAACAAGGTGTGCAAGCTTCAGCGATCCATCTATGGATTGAAGCAGGCATCTCGGAGCTGGAATCTTCGCTTTGATGAGGTAATCAAAGGTTTTGGATTTATCCAGAATGTGGAAGAGACCTGTATTTACAAGAAAATGAGTGGGAGCTCGGTTGTGTTCTTAGCACTGTATGTTGACGACATATTGCTAATAGGGAATGATGTGGAACTTCTGAATAGCGTGAAAGAATATTTAAACAATAAATTTTCCATGAAGGACTTAGGAGAAGCTGCGTATGTTTTAGTCATAAAAATCTATCGCGATAGATCAAGGCGCCTATTAGCACTAAGTCAGAGTACTTATCTTGATAAAATACTGAAGCGTTTCCGTATGGAGAAGGCAAAGAAGGGTTCTCTGCCGGTTATCAAGAATAAAATATTGCGTAAGGCGCAGTGTCCGGTGACGGAACTGGGTAAGGCCGAAATGACGAAACATCCTTATGCCTCATCCATAGGATCGATCATGTATGCAATGTTGAGTACTAGACTGGATGTGACATTAGCTCTAAGTTTGACAAGCCGGTTCCAGAGTAATCCTGGAATGCCGCATTGGGTAGCTGTTAAGAGCATTCTTAAGTATCTCAATAAGACAAAGGAAATGTTCCTTGTGTATGGTGGCTGCGATGAAGAACTTGGCGTAACGGGTTACGTAGATGCAAGTTTCTGCTCAGACCCCGATGACTGTAAGTCACAGGCAGGTTACGTGTTCAAGGTGAATGGAGGCGCCGTGTGCTGGAGAAGTGGGAAGCAACCCATAGTCGCACAATCTACAATGGAGTCGGAGTACATTGTTGCCTGCGAGGCCGCGAATGAAGCTGTGTGGTTGAGGAAGTTCGTCATCGAACTTGGAGTGTTCCCAAGCGTGCAAGACCCCGTGATCCTCTTCTGCGACAATACGGGTGCCATTGCAAACGCCAAGGAGCCAAGGTCTCACTCCACCGCCAAACACATTCTCCGACGCTTCCATGTGATACGTCAGTACATACAAGGAGGTGATGTGAAGATTTGCAAAGTGCATACGGATCTGAATGTGGCAGATCCGCTGACGAAGCCTCTCCCACTTGATAAGCATGAACAGCACCAGTTAGCTATGGGTGTTAAGCTTTTACCAAGTTGTAATCTAGATTAAGTTGTACTCTAGTGCAAGTGGGAGGCTGAAGGAGATATGCCCTAGAGGCAATTAATAAAGTGTATTCTTTACCATATCTCGTTTGTTCATAATAGGTTTTTGTGTCATGCTAGAACCGTTTTAAGCGGAAACATTAATGCGGGTGTGATACGTAAACAACCAGGTCCCTAGTAGCCTCTACTAAGACTAGTTTCGTTGCGCGATTGATGATCGAGGTTTCCCGGTCATGGGGCATGGCGCCGATCGGCAATGAGAGTCATATCGCTAGAGAACGATGTGATGGACATACCCAGATTTGGAGAACGTAGTCGTTACGGCTTTGACCGTGAGATCAACTCTTATTGTTATTCCCCGGAGATACTTTGATTGCACCAAACGTCGTATCTTATTTAGTATGACAATAACGGTGAGACTTTTGGGTATCGGAAAGGAGTAGTTGAGACGAGGGGTCAAGAGCGGGATTTGCCAGTCCGCATAGCAGGACAGATACTCTCGGGCCCACTCGATGAGATCATGTCTAATGAGCTTGCAAGCATGTGACTAGGTCACGGAGACATGAGATCATGAACGAGTAGAAGATAGCGTCGTCGGTAACGAGGTCGGGATTAGGTATGGAGATATCTATGGAACGACGCTCGGACGTGCTAAGTATCGCTATGGCAAAAGGTCTAAGACTTTACGTTCAGGTTTGATAGATGAAAGTCATTCGTTATATCTCAGGGATTAATTCATGGGGTCCAGGCCTACGAGTTAGTCGTTGCTCATTGAGGAGTATTGATCATACCTGATATTATATCGAACCGCTAGGGTAACATATTTAAGGGGTTTCGACAAGACAACCGGAAAGAAAGGAGATCACCGGGAGCGTCCCGGGAGGGGTCCGATGGAGATCGGGCTGCGCCGAAAGAGTTTTCAGGGCTAGGAAGAATTATATATATTATGTTTGATATTAATTAGTGTTATTAATATGCAAATATGATTTTATATATTTATTTCCGAATTTATTTAGGCAGATTTCCCTAAATGGGCCTTCCGGACGAAAGAAGGCCCAAGAGGGGGGAACCCCCTTGGGGATTCGGTGGGGGCATGGAGGCCGGCCTAGGTGGGCCAGATGGGGCCCACCAGGTTGCCGGCGCACCCTCCTTGGCCGAACCAGGCTGTGGGATAGTCCCACATTGCCTGGCTGGCAAGGTTGGCTCCCCCTGGGAGTCTATATAAGAAGGGGCACCCCTGGCCTTTTAATTCACCAATTAATTCCCGATTTCTCTCTCGATCTCGTGATTCCCTTGTCGGAGCCGCGCCGAGTAGAGGAGAGGGATCTCTTCCACCATAGCCCGCTGCCGCGCTGCTGGTGTTCCGGTCCAATTCTTCCGCTGCTCGTCCTGGACTGGAGCTTCGGAGGCCGTCGTCTCCACCGTATGTGTGTGACGCCCTGTGAGGTGCTGCGCTAGCGGTACTCGGAGACCTTGAAGTCGGTTTCGTCGGTCTTCATCGACAACGTTTGTGCGGGAACGTAATCCCTGCTTTCGGTCTACAAGGGTACGTATTCCGATCTCCGTTCGTACTACTATATCTGCATAGAATAGATCTTGCCATGCTTTTAGGATATCGTTGGTAGGAAACTTTTTGTTTTCTGCACACGATCCCCTTCAGTATTGACTTGGGAGATCTTCTTGATGGCATCTAGGATGTTAATAGTATATGGAATTTTATGAGAGAGTAGACATTGAGCAGATTCGATTTGTCGTGAAACAGTTCCGACAGACCAAATGAGAGTTTGTCTCAAGTGGCGAAGCCTAAATCTATTCTGGGTCGTTTAGCAATTACTATAATTTCGAATGAGAAATTGATAGATGGATGAGAAAACCATGGTTCTTAATAGTGTAATTAAGAATGGTTTGTAATCCTGAGGATGCTAAACATGTGTGCAAACTTCGGTTGTCCATTCATGGGCAGAAGCAAGCATATGGAGCTGGAATCTTCACTTTGATAATGTGATCAAAGGATTTTGGAGTTGTCCAAAATAGTTGAAGAA
Source organism: Poa annua (assembly GCA_026929855.1). Classification (NCBI taxonomy): domain Eukaryota; kingdom Viridiplantae; phylum Streptophyta; class Magnoliopsida; order Poales; family Poaceae; genus Poa; species Poa annua. Next base: position 18,778,196 of record CM049427.1, read on the forward strand.
ACCTACATTTGCAAAGAAGTGAGTGGGAGCAAAGTAGTTTTCCTTGATCTTATATGCGGAAGGCATATTTGAGTGGGAGCTAAGTAGCTTTTCCTTGATCTTATATGCAGAAGGCATATTTGAGTGGGAGCTAGGTGTCATTCGTGATTTTGTATGTAACGACATATTGAATGGCACAAATCCTCTAGTAGAGTGTAAAGGATTATTTAAGTGATTAAATTTTCTATGAAATGAAGTTAGGAGTATTAGGCATCCGATTTATAATTGTATAGATCGTAAGGGGCTTAATAACATTAAGTCGGAATATTTTTAGTCAGGATTCTGAAGTGTTTCAGAATAGGACAAGCAAAGAAAGAGGTTCTTACTTGTATGACTAGGTAAAATATCAAGTTTATCTTGGCATTTTCAGTGATAGCAAATGATGTTCGACATTGTCTATGTATCAGACATAGATGCTATCAGACTGAAAGCTCGACTTAGTGTGACCCGAGTTCTTGGTTAAAGAACAGGTTCTAGAGTGATCCTTGTGTGGATCAATGAACAAACGTTAAGTTTATTCTTCAGTGTCTATGAGAACTGAAGATAGGTTTTCTAGTAACGGGTAAGAGTGGAATGGCAACTTGCCGTAAAGCGGTTACGATGATGCAAGTTATTACACTGACCCATACGACTAGAAATCTCATGTAGGAGATGTCCTTTATTGTGAAGAAAGATATGGTTAGTTTGAGAAGTCGCATATGAATGCACTGTCGCACAATCTACATAGGTATAGAAATATATCGCGACTTTAGAAGTAGCAAGTGTGATTGGACTGAGCAGTTTTCCGAGCGTAGGTGGTCCCCTTAATAGATCTCTTAGACTTTTAAGGCGCATGCTACGCGAATGCTCGAGTCTCACTCCATCCACTGGGATATATTTCACCGTCATCGTAAGATACGGGTTGATGTCAAACTAGGTGACATAAAGTGTTGCAAAGCACATATAGGTCTCAATGTGTGAGGTCTATTGACTGTATTCCTCTTCCACGAGGCGAGCAGGCACCAAGATGCTATGGGTGTTTAGCTTTTACCAGGTTGTAAACTAGATTAAGTGTTACTCTAGTGCAAGTGGGAGACTGAAGGGAATATGCCCTAGAGGCACTTAATAAACATAGTTTATTGGCAATATCCCAATCGTTCATTATATGTTTTATACCATGCTATAACTGTATTAAGCGAAAACATTAATACAGGTGTGGTAGATAAACAACCAGGTCCCTAGTAGCCTCTACTAAGACTAGTTTCGTTGCACGATTGATGATCGAGGTTTTCCGATCATAGGGCATGGCGCCGGTCGGCAATGGAAGTCATATCGTTAGGAGTAACGATGTGATGGACGTACCCAGTATTTATAGGACATAGTCATTACGCCTTAAGACCGTGATACCAACTCTTATTGTTATTCCTGGAAGATACTTTGATCGCACCAAACATCGTATCTTATTTAGTATGACAATAACGGTGATACTTTTGGGTATCGGAAAGGAGTAGTTGAGACGAGGGGTCAACAGCGGGATTTGTCAGTCCGCATAGCCGGATAGATACTCTATGGCCCACTCGGTGAGATTATGTCAAATGAGTTTGCAAACATGTGACTAGGTCACCAGCTGACATAATATCATAGACGAGTAGAAGATAGCGATGTCGGTAACGAGATCATGCTAGGTATGGAGATATCTGAGAATGATGCTCGGACACGCTAAGTATCGCCATGACAAAGGGTTTAAGACTATACGTCCAGGTTTGATAGATGAAAGTCATTCGTTATATCACAGGGATTAATTCATGGGGTCCAGGCCTACGAGTTAGTCGCCGATCATAGAGGAGTCTTGATCGTACCTATTATTATATCGAACCGCTAGGGTAACACACTTAAGGGGTTTCGACAAGTCAACCGGAAAGGAAAGAGATCACCGGGAACGTCCCGGGAGGGGTCCGATGGAGATCGGGCAGCCACGAAAGAGTTTTCGGAGCTAGGAAAAATTATATATATTATGTTTGATATTAATTAGTGTAATTAATATGCAAATATGATTTTATATATTTATTTTCGAATTTATTTAGGCTGATTTCCCTAAATGGGCCTTCTGGTCGAAAGAAGGCCCATGGGGGGGGGGGGGGGGGGGAAACCCTCAAGGGAATTTTTTGGGGGAGACTTGGCCGGCCTAGGTGGGCCAAATGGGGCCCACCTAGGGCCAGCGCATCAGCCTTGGCCGAACCAGGCATGTGGGATAGTCCCACATTGCCTGGCTGGCAAGGTTGGCTCCCCCTGGGAGCCTATATAAGAAGGGGCACCCCTGGCCTTTTAATTCACCAATTAATTCTCAATTTCTGGTTCCCTTGTCGGAGCCGCGCAGAGTAGAGGAGAGGGATCTCTTCCACCATAGCCCGCTGCCGCGCTGCTGGTGTTCCGGTCCAAGTCTTCCGCTGCTCGTCCTGGACTGGAGCTTCGGAGGCCGTCGTCTCCACCGTATGTGTGTGACGCCCTGCGAGGTGCTGCGCTAGCGGTACTCGGAGGCCTACTTCCTCCACCTGACCTCGGGGTCATCTTCGTCGTCTTCGTCACGCCGAGTTCTTCGCGACCTAGAGGTCGGCTACGTCGTCTTCGTCGTCAACGCTTGTGCGGGAGCGTAATCCCCGCCATTCGGTCTACGAGGGTATGTATTCCGATCTCCGCCGTACTTCTATATCTGCATAGTGTAGATCTTGGCTAGTTTCAGGATATCGTTGCTAGGAAATTTTTTGTTTTCTGCACACGATCCCCTTCAGTGATTACAGAGCCGATCTATCGTAGATATAGATGTACGCTGTTAGAACCCGTGTTCTACACGGGGGCACCGTTCCTGTTATTTGCTACCCTCTAGCGTGCACTTGTGATTCCAGCGGCATCGAGTTGATGAAGCGGCCCGGACCGACTTTACGCGTACGCTTACGCGAGACTGGTTCCACTACTGACATACGGCTTGTACCGTATCTGTGGCTGGCGGGTGTCAGTTTTTCTCTCTATAGTTGGTCTTCGCATTTTCAATGGAGGGCCCGAAAGGGATGCTTAAACATGCAATTATTGGATCGTTGTTGTGGTCATAAGGTTCGTAGGTATGAAGCGGTACTATTTACGAAAGCCCCGAGCCACGTAAAATATGCAAAAGATAAAATAGAAGCGTCTAACTTTATTTTGCAGGGGCTATGTGATATGGTCAAGGTAGGTTTATTAAATTGTTTATAAACTGCGGGCGCCAAGAAGACCATGGCGCAATGGACTATATCACATTGCATTACATTTGATGTTTTGTGTGCATCTTATATTGTGTGATTGTGTGTATAGTATACATTAGTTACACGGCGGTAGTTATATAAGATGATCCCTTCAAAATACCACCAGTGTTCTCCCTCCAACGCGCACCACCAAGAAAGTTCTACGTTATGAGGTAGGCCGTGATGATCGGGTGTTAGACATCTCGTCGTTCGCATACAGTGGGTGTAAGCCATGTTGCACAAGCGTCAGCGTGGAGGTTTTTGGTGGCGAGCCTAGCATATTCAGAAATATGGCCTCGGAACAGGGAGACCGAAAGGTCGAGCATGAGTCACAAAATTGGTGTGGTGGACAATTGTCTACTCTTGAAGTTGTGCCGCCGGCTCTGATGATGAGGGGTGGTGCAATGGATGGGGGTCGTGTAATCGCTTAAAACGACCAGGAGGGATGTTCGTTTGAGTGGGAGTTCGGATAGTTATTTTCTAAAATACTAGAACTCAGAATATAATGAACAGAGTCTGTTTTGCAAACCTTTGTAGATATTAACCATGGTGATAGCATCTTTTCAAATTAGGCGCATTCCTGCGATTGAGAAACCTAAAAGGTTGGGTCCAAACTTCATAGTTTTATACTTTAGCTTGAGGATACTCCTTGTTTAAACCGTTAGCTCTTTGTGTTACAATACCCGCTAGGAGATTGTCGTGGTGGTGTCACGGCAGATGCCATAGGATGGCTAATGTGTGGGGCCGATGGATGTTGGTGGATCCGGGGAGGGTTAGCGAGCTGAAGAGCCCACACGAGGAGGAACCCGGTATAACCGAGTTCTCCTAAGAACTGGAAATAACAGCAATACGATGTAGGGAAGATCTAACAAACAACAACAAATGCACGAAGGCACACAACACACACACGATATACCCAGGTTCAGGGCCCTCGCGAGGAGGTAACACCCCTACTCCTGCCTTTCCTCTCTATATCTCAATGGTACAAGAACTACAACTTGCGGCTAGATCTCTCAAGGGGAAGAGTACAAAGAACTAGACGAACTCAAGGTAAGAAGGAGTGAATGCTCTAAGAGTAAATGTGACTATTGTTTTGGTTCCCAAGTTGGTCTCCTCTTCTCAGGAGCAGTTATGGCGCCTTTTATAGAGCTCCGGCCAGGAGGGCCGGAAACCCTAAATCGGCTTGGCCCCACCGGACAGGCCTAGCCGGCATGCCGTCACCGGCTAGTGCGACCTAGTCGCCGGGCTATCCGGCGTAGCCCCTTCGTCATCATCTCGATAAGGACGGCAGGCGCCGTCCTGCATCATCATTGTCCCCCTGTCAGAGACAAGACATGTCTTTGCCCACCCCGGATAGCCTTTTCCGGATTGCCGGGCTAGGCATGTCAGGTCTTGTCGTACTACGGTCGTACCGGCTGACGCGCTCCCGTGCCAGGCGGGAGGTGACCATGCTTCCGTGTCAGGCGGGAGGTGACCATGCTTCCGTGTCAGGTGGAATGGTACTTCCCCCCGCGACAGACGGGAAAGCCTGCTACAGACCGTTGACGGCCTACCGGGAGCCCTCTCGCCGGCTACCTCCTCGCTTGCCACTATGAGCCTCTTCTGCATAAGATCAAGATCGACACATATATTCCGGTTAGTACTTACCCGGACTACCTATCCGGTAAAGCCGAGTACACCTCCATCCGGGAGTCTCCTCGGAGTCCTAGATCCGGGATCCTTTCCGGAGGCGTCCGAGCTCGTCTTAGGATGAGTATCTCTAGGCCTAGCCTCCCGAAGATGTCTTAGCCTATCAGCAAAGACATCTTCGAGAAGCTAGTTCTTAGAGGAACCACCCACTTATGCATGTGCTGTGATTGTGAAGGCTGGGTGCGTCTATTTATAGCTGCCAGAGCTGACCCTTGCGGCTGCCAGGAGGCATTTTGCCCTCTACCAGTGCTCAAGGGTCAAGTTGCCCTTTCCGCACACCAGGAGGTGTCCCTTGCTCTCGCCAAAGGTCATGTACTGTTGGCATCTTACTGAATTATACCGGGATCTGCCCCTACCCGGGGGGCAGCCCCCCGACACTAGTCCCCGAAGCTGGTGCTGCACAGCGACCTCGGATGATGTGCGGGATCAGCTTTTAAATAACAACTATCTTCCGAGAACACCTGACATCATTCTCCGTTTTCCCGCCGAGATTGATTTCTTTCGAGACCTTCTTACCGAGACTGTGTTAACCGGGAGGCGAAGTCTGCAACCGGATAACACAATCTCAGTGAATTTTGACCGTTGGCTTCATGCTGAACTCAAGATTGCGAGCTGGGGCCCACCCGACGTCGCGTCCGAGCAGAAATGCACTCGAGTGCTTCTGCCCGAGCACGCCGTCGTTTGGGTTCCCGCGCCGGGAGCCGCAGCCGATCCGGAGTTCAACCGTTGGGGCCGTGTGGCCCTCGGTGTGGCCGGATCGGACGCTCCGGGTAGCGCCACGTGGCTTGCTGCGCAAACTAGATCCCACCCACGATCGTGGAGATCGTGGGCGGGAAAATTGGAAACCGCTCCGGAATCCCCCCCCATAAATAGGGGACCGGAACGGTCTCCTCCCCTTCTTCTTCCTTGCTTCTCCTTCATCCTCTCGAGCACATCGCCGCCGCTGCGCTCGTCACCCGAACGCCGTCGCCCTCGCCGTGCGCCGGAGCTCGAACATCGCCGTCCCTCTCGCACGTCACCGACCTCCTCTTTCACCGGTGAGTCGCTCTCTCCGTCTCTATGATTTTCTTCGGTAGAACAACCGCCCGACTCCGGCCGTGCCGTAACACAAGTGCGGTTGAGCCGCCGCCGGTGAGCACAACTTGAGCGGCGCGCACGAGGCGCACGGCGGTGATGTACCGTCGCGGTAAGATGTAGATCATTCACTCGCATTGCGCCTCGCCCGAGTCTAGCGCGAGCCTATTTTCCTCCTTATTATTTTGATTTTCTAGCAGACGGCAGATCTTACTTCCTAGGAATCCGGTTGTGTTTGGCAGTTTGTGCTTCGGCATCCTAGTTTCCGGTAGACTAACTCCGACTAACCGCCGCTGCGCCTGCAGAATAGCCCGAATACACCTGCAGTCTTCTCCGACATGGGTGAAGAGAGTATCCAGGGATGCTGGGATGGCTCCGAAACCAAACAATGGGACCTGGACTGGCTGTACCGGACTCATCGGATTCCGCCAGAAGTCGAGAGCCGTCTTTCGGAGGGCGAGGTTGAGCCGGAACCCCAACCCGGGGAATACGTTGTATTCCTTACGCACTTCGAGCGTGGGTTTGGGCTTCCGGCTAGCCCCTTCTTCCGCGACTTCCTCGACACCTACAGCCTCCAACCGCATCACCTCCCAGCTAACGCCATTATGATGCTCTCGGTCTTCACCACGTATGTGGAAGCATACCTCGGCGTGTGGCCCTTTCTGGATCTTTGGGCCAAGTATTTTATCCTTCGCCGCCAAGTCATCCCCAACCCGGATCAGAAAGTGAAAGACCTGGTCGATTGCGGAGCGGCCACCATCATCCCTCGCGCTGACTCCGGATTCCCTATAGTCAAGGGACTAGAATCCTGCCGGAAGTGGCAGCGCAGTTTCTTCTACGTGAAGAACCGGGAGCACTCGGGAGATGGTCCGGGATCCTCGAATCCGGATTTCATAAATCTGCCGGAGTTTGCCAATGGCCCTCCTCTCAAGTTCAACCTCTGGAAACAGCTCCCGGATACCGAAGAGGTCAATTGCATGCATGACGTGCTCTTGGCGCTGAACAAGAAAATGACCGGCGACGATCTCCTGCGCTGCTTTATTATCCGCCGCGTCTGTCCTCTGCAAAACCGAGTGCACAAGATGTGCCATATGGACGGGAGCTATGACCCCACCAGGACTAGTATTTTCCCTCTTGACCGTCCCGCGGTCGTCCGACGTGTCCGAGCTATTGCCCGGACGAAGATGTCGGATGAGTTTGTTTGGGGTGTCATTGGGGGATCCCGGAAAAAGCCATTAAAACAGGTGCTCCTGTCTGTCTTTCGCGCATTTGCCCACGTACATGCGTTTACCTGGAAATCATGTGATGACCTGTTTGCGCAGTTATTCGAGCGGCAAGCCGAGGAGGACGCAGTCCACGCCAACGGGAACTTCGTGCCGAACATCCCGGTGCCGGATAAGATGCCGAGAAAGGACCCCGACGGCGAGGATCATCTCGCCATCCCTCTGGTGAAAGCTGCCGCCCCGGGTAACCCTTCAACCTCAGAGGCTATTTCAATTTCTTCGGATGATGAGGATGAGATTGACTCCCAAATCCTCGATGTTATTGACGCTCTCCCTCTCAATTGGGCCTCAGCAGTGGTTCCGAAGCCGACTGCCGGGACCAAACGTGCCGAGAGCCGGAAGCGCGCGGCTTCCGACACCGAGGCTGCCGAGAACTCCGGCAACCCCCCCAAGAGGAGCAAGCCGAATAAGCAAACGGTCCCGAAGCCTCGCCGACAAAGGGGCCCTCCCACTGTGGACTCCGGGTAAATTCTTCTTGCCTTATGCCACATGACTTTGCCTTCTCCATAAATTATTACTGAGATATTCTTTTTTCAGGGACGCACTCGATCTCCCGTCACCTGCTATTCCTCCTCCTCCCGGAACTCGGACTCCCAGCCCTGCTCGGGCTTCGCCTTCTCCTCCTCGGCCCTCTACTCGGGGAAGCGAGGCTGCCGCCTCCGGTGCCGCACCGGCATCCGTTGTGACTCCGGATGCTTGCCCGGTGACCAACGAGATCCCGGCGCAAGCCACGACGACCTCGGGAGATATTCTTCTTCCGGAAAGTCCGTGGCTGGTGCCCGGGCTTGAAGCGGAGATCTTAAGCCCTCGCTGGCAGGTCGCGGCCAGCGGCCCCTCCCGGCAAGTCGCCACCAAGACTGCCCCGGAGAAGCGTCCCACAACTTCTTCCCGGCAAGCTGATCCACCTGCCGCGAAGTCGCGCCCCAAGATCGCCGGGCAGAAAACAACTTCTGCCAAGCCTGCAGCTGCCCCGACATCCTCGGCCCAAGAGTTGGTGCTGCGCAGGGGTACGTTTTCATCGTTACCACCGCCTCCCGCCGAGATCCCTACTGCAGCCTTGCGGATGTTGCGAGCAACCGTCAGCTCCTTTGTACCTTCAGGACCCCGGGATGCTGTTGCTACCCGCGCTGCCGGCGGCTCCGGCATACAGGTTGTTGATGAATACAACCAGGCCTGGCTTGCCGCCGACGCCTCCGAGACTGCGGGAGACTTGCACGCTGCAGGCCCGAGCCGCAACGCTCAAGCTCTGCACGCTCTCAAGGTGGCCGCGCTGGATGTTACTCGGGTGACCGAGGTAAGCTTGTTCTCTTTCTTTCCTCAAAACACACTTGTTCCTTCCACCACCACTAGTCCCCGAGATTGGTGTTTAGTGCTCTAGATTCCCCCGAATAGCAGATCACTAGGCTCCAATCTTAGAGAAAATTCCAGGACTCGGACACCGAGTCCCCGAGATCCTCCCAACCGGGTAGGTTGCTTCAAAATTTGCTGCATCACCACTAGTCCCCGAGATTGGTGCTTAGTGCTCTAGATTCCCCCGAATAGCAGATCACTAGGCTCCAATCTTAGAGAAAACTGCAGGACTCGGACACCGAGTCCCCGAGATCCTCCCAACCGGGTTCTTTACATCTTTTCCAGACTGATTCCTCCTTATTTGTCTTGCTTTCAGGAGTGCAGCCAGAAACGCCGCAGCATCTTCAACCGGGTTCTTGCTGACCTCGGTCAGTCTAAGAAGTGCGAGGAGCGCCTCCGGGAGGAGCGAGACGCCGCGCGTAAGGTCTCGGTAGACCAAAAGGCCGCCCTTGCTACCGCGCAAGCCGAGATCGCGCGCCTCAACGGCGAGCTCGACAAATCCAAGGCTGCCGCGTCCGAGATGAAGAAGTGCTTCATCGAGGCGACCAAGAAGCAGAAGGAAACCTTGGACCAGTCCGAGGAGCGCGCGCATAATGCCGAGACCGAGCTGGCTCTCCTCCGGTCACGGTCTGACACTTGGCTCTCCGAACTCACTGTATTGAACCGGGATCTTAACAGTAAGTGGACCGACACCCCTCTTCTCTTGTTACTTCCTTTATTTGCTGTTGCTTTTCTTATGACCTAGTTGTTTGACAGTTCTTGTTTTTAAAGGGGAATTTGAGCACTCCCGGGAGGCTGCCGTTCTTGCCGTTGCTGCCGCCCGAGAGAAGCGCGCCGGGAAGGGCCCTGTTTCGGAAGCCTGGGACATCGAGGATCACCTCACCGCCCTGAAGGCCCGGATAGTGCCTCTTCGGTCTATCGGGACGGAGCTGCTTAGCGCTGCGGTCCACGTTCACGGCGCACTGTGGCCGAGCATCCGCGGGACGCTCTCGGTTCCCGAGCTCGCGAGCGCACTGCGGTGTGCCGGGAGGCGCATTCACGCCTGGAAGCGTTCCGGTGCGCGGGCTGGTGCCGACCAGGTCTTGACCCAAGTACTTAGCTGGTACGAAGGTCTCGATCTGGAGGCTATCCAGCGCCTGCGGACGATCTCGCCATGGCTGAGTGACCCGGCCAAGATTCAGCGGCGACAGGAGGTGGCGCACCGGATTGCTTCGTGGTCCAGCATCCGTGCCTTCACCGCCAGCGTCTTTCCTTCCGACTCGGAATCTGATTACGAGGATGATGAGGAAACTGTTGCAACCGGCGACGCGGAAGACGAGGCCCCGGAAGAAGATGATGTTGCCTCCGGTGCTGCGCCCGAGAGTGTGGTTCCCCGGGATGCAACGACTCCGCCGAGACCCGAGGCCACCGAGACCGAGGTGCGTCCCGACGCCCCGAGTAGCGCTGCCGGAACTGAAGCCGAAGTTGCTCCTGCTGCTTCTTCCGAGATTGCTGCTACTGCTGACGCCACCGGGACTGCTACTCCTGCTGCTCCTGCTGATGCCGCTCCCGAGGTCGCTGCTCCTGCTGGTGTCTCGGTCGAGAAGCCAACATCTCTTATCCCTTGAAATACTTTTAAGAGTAGATTCGTCAAATCCCCGGGATGCCGGGTACAATATGTAATATACACTTATACTGTTTTCGTTTCGCACTGAACTATTTACCCGAGTAACTTATGTCAATTTATTCTGTTTTGAGTTCCCGAATTGCCTTTCATGTTTACCGTACTTAGGTAATTTCTCCTCTTGTCTACCATTTCGGCGTTCGACAGTCGAGTCACAAAACTCCACATACGGCATACATTACTTAAAACAATCCGAGTTCCTACTAACCGAATTCCCGACATAAAAAAATAACTAAGTTAGTAAAAAACAGGTATGCCGGATAAGTTCCTGCTCCGAGTCCCCGAGACCATTTTCGTGTTTCCCACCTTCCCTCTCTTTGCTCTTGACTACCATTTCGGCGTTCGTCAGTCGAGTCACAAGATGATTTCACATGACATACATTACTTTGACTTTGAGAATCGAACTCGGAACTTTCCCGGCATACAAAATAAAATATAGAACAGTTATCCGGCAGTCCCCGGGTTCCTTCCCGAGATGCCGGTGAAAAATAGTAAATGAACTTGACGAAAATGAGAACAAAACATGCATATAACCAGGCAGTCCCCGGGTTCCTCCCGGGGTGCCTTACTTTTATTAATACTAAAAACCGAGATACAACATACACTGAGCCCTTTACGTGTAAAAGGGTCGAAGTAGAGCTACATTCCATGGACGCTTGGTTTCCTCCCCTGATTTGTCCATTACACCATTCCTAGCCTCCTGTGCATCTACAAGGTAATAAGAATCATTGCACAATTCCCTGCTTATCACAAAAGGTCCCTCCCATGGAGGTGAAAGCTTATGCATTCCGGCCGTGCGTTGGATGAGCCTCAGCACCAGATCCCCCTCTCGGAACACCCTCGGGTGCACTTTCCGGCTATGATAACGACGGAGATTCTGTTGATAAACTGCAGACCGAGATAGTGCCAACTCTCTTGCCTCCTCGAGTAAATCTACATCATCTTCTCGGGCCTCCTTTGCCTCGGTCTCGGTGAACATTGTCACTCTCGGGGAGTCATACTGTATGTCGGTCGGGAGTACTGCCTCAGCACCGTATACCATGAAGAATGGCGTGTAGCCGGTAGATCTATTCGGTGTGGTCCGGAGACCCCATAACACCGCCGGTAACTCCTCTATCCAGCATCCCGGAGTTCTCAACAATGGTTCGATCAAACGAGCTTTGATACCAGCTAAGACTAAGGCATTTGCTCTTTCGACTTGCCCATTTGCTTCCGGGTGTGCAACTGATGCTACATCCAGCCGGATTCCCTTCTCAGCACAAAATCGAGCGAACTCCCCCACAGCAAAGTTGGTGCCATTATCCGTGATAATGCTGTGCAGGTATCCGTATCTCAAGATGATGTCTTTCAGGAATTGCACAGCGGTGTGTCCATCACACTTCCGGATTGGCTTGACTTCTATCCATTTGGTGAACTTGTCCACCATAACCAGTATGTGTGTCATATTGCCTTTTGCTGGCTTGAATTGACCGACCATATCCAAACACCAAACTGCGATTGGCCAAGTGATGGGGATTGTTTTCAGTGCCGACGCCGGCATGTGTATCCGGTGAGCAAATCTCTGACACCCTCCACACTTCCGGACAATATCTTCTGCTTGCTGTAATGCAGTGGGCCAATAGAACCCATGCCGGAACACCTTTGCCACCAGGGCCCGGGATGATGCATGATGTCCACACTCCCCTTGATGTATTTCCAGGAGCATCTCCTGTCCTTCTGCCGGTTCTACACACCTCTGAAGTACTTCAGTGACACTTCTCTTGTACAGCTCTTGATTGATGACAGTGTATGCTTTTGCCCTTCGTAGTATTTGCCGGGCTTCCACTTCATTCTCCGGGAGAGCTCCCTCCAAGATGTACGCCATAATGGGTTGTGCCCATCCCGGGACAGGTCGAACCGGGAACGCGGGAGCGTCTATGTCCATTGGTTCTGCCGACATCACCTCTATCATCATCTTTCTTTGCCTCTCTGAGCACTGCGATGCAGTCCCCGGGTTCGATGTTATGCTCCCGACATCTACTTCCATGGGCACGGCGTCTGAACCGGGCTCCTTGGGGATGAAGATAGATTCCGACTCGGGTGATGGTTGAATAGATGGCTTCCTCAAATGCTCTAGGGCTATCCCGGGTGGGATGGCATCCCGAGATGACCCTAGTTTGGACAGGACATCTGCTGCCTCGTTTTCTCCTCTGGGTATATGCTTGAACTCGCATCCTTCAAAAAATCCGGATATTTTCTGCACATGAAACCTGTATAAGGCCATGTTTGCATCGAGGGCATCCCAATTCCCCGACACCTGTTGCACCACGAGGTCGGAGTCACCAAAACACTCTATCCGGCGGATGCCGATCTCCTTGGCGACGTTCAGTCCATGAACCAAAGCCTCATATTCTGCGACATTGTTGGATGCCCGAAAATGAATTTGCAGCACATACTTCAGTACATCTTGTTTTGGGGAAGTGAGGACCACTCCGGCACCCAATCCGATCTTAGCCTTTGAGCCATCGAAATGCATCCTCCAAAAATTGTAATCCGGCATCGGAGGTTCATACTGCATCTCGGCCCAGTCCACCAAAAAGTCCGGCAGCGCCTGCGACTTGATGGCATCTCGCCTCTCATACGCCGGAGCGTACGGAGACAACTGGATGGCCCATTTGGCTACCCGTCCGCTAGCGTCCTTGCAACCGATGATCTCGGCGAGCGGAGCTTCGCATACCACTGTGATCGGGTGTTCCTGAAAGTAGTGCTTGAGCTTGGTCACTGCCATGTAGACCCCATACGCCATTTTCTGGTAGTGCGGGTAGTTCTGCTTGGATTCCAAGATCACCTCACTGAGGTAATACACCGGTCTCTATATCAGCTTGCCCCCTTCTTCCCTTTCTACTACCATTGCTACACTGACTACTCGGTTGGTTGCAGCAATATACAACAGCATAGGTTCCTTGGGTAACGGGGATGCCAACACTGGTGCTGTTGAGAGCATTCTCTTCAGATCGTTGAACGCCGCATCAGCCTGCGGGGTCCAAACAAATGTCTTGCTCTTCTTCATCAGTTGGTACAGAGGCAAGGCCTTCTCCCCAAGTCGGCTCACAAACCGACTCAGGGATGCAAGACACCCGGTAAACTTCTGCACATCCTTGAGACGCACGGGCAATTTCATGCTCTCGATAGCACGAATTTTACCCGGGTTGACCTCGATTCTCCGGCTTGAGATGAGGAAACCGAGTAACTTCCCTGCCGGAACACCAAATGTGCACTTATCCGGATTCAACTTCATCCGGAATCTTCTTAAGTTCTTAAATGTTTCCCTCAGATCATCTATTAGTGAGGTTTTTTCTTTTGTTTTTATGACTATGTCGTTGACATAGACCTCGGCATTTCGGCCTATCTGGTCATGTAAGACTTTCTGCATGCACCTCTGGTATGTAGCACCAGCATTCCTCAAACCGAAAGTCATGACACGATAGCAATAAGCCCCATAAGGGGTAATGAAAGCAGTTTTCAATTGATCATCCGGATTCAAAGGTATCTGGTGAAAACCAGAATAAGCATCTAAAGAAGTCAAAAGTTCACTCCCGGCAGTGGAGTCTATTACTTGATCTATCCGGGGCAGTGGAAAGGGATCCTTCGGGCAGGCTTTGTTGAGGTTGGTGAAGTCGATGCACATGCGCCACACCTTAAGCAGGAGGGGATCATCTTTCTTCTTCTCTACCAGGACCGGATTCGATATCCAATCCGGGTGCAGCACCTCCATTATGAATCCGGCGGCCAGCAGTATAGCCAGGTGCTCCATGACCGCGGCTCTTCTTTCATCCGATAGGCGCCTAGTCGGTTGCTTCACCGGCTTCGCATCCGGTCTAACAAACAGAGAGTGCTCAGCCAACTCCCTCGGGACGCCTTGCAGATCGTCACTCGACCACGCAAAGGCATCCCGATTCTCACGGAGGAAGTCGACGAGCTCGCCTTCCTATTTGCTGTCCAGGTTGCTGCCGATGATAACTTGGCGCTCCGGGTTGCTGGGGTCCACACACACCTTTTTGGTCTCCTTGGGGGGCTGAAATGATGCGCCCTGCTCCGGGTTCACCATCTCGGGCATTCCGAGTTGGGAGGTCTTGGCCATTGCCACCACCTGCTGAATCCTCTTCTTTTCTTCCGCGATCACCAGAGACTCAGCCAAGCACGATCCCGCCGATGCACATTCCATGGAGCGCTTGTGGTCTCCCGAGATGGTGATTACGCCGTTGGGTCCCGGCATTTTCATCTTGAGGTAACCCATGTGAGTCGAGACCATGAACTTGGCGAGGGCTGGTCTGCCGATCAGTGCGTGATACGGGCTTTCGAGGTCCACGACCTCGAACTCCAAGCTCTCGGTTCGGCAGTTCTCCCGAGTTCCGAATAGCACCTCAACCCAGATCTTCCGCATGGGCGAGCAAGAGACTCCGGGCACAATGCCGTGGAAGGTTGTCTCGGTAGGCAGCAGGGTGTTCATGGATACCCCTAGCTTCAGCATCGTGTCCTTGTACATGATGTTAATGGCACTGCCATTGTCGATCAGAACCCGGCTGAAGCGGACGTTGAGGTTGGGTCCGACAAAAGTTGGGTCCACCACCAGGGCATACGCCCCCGCCTTAGGCATAACCCGGGGGTGATCCTTCCAGCTCCACGTGATCTCCATCTCGGACCAGTGCAAGAACTTGGGCACCGCCGGGATCACAGCATTCACCTCCAGGGCACGTTGCCGCACACTCTTTCGGTCAGTAGGCTCGGTCACAAAGACCACATAGCTCTGATGTGCCTCCCGGTAGTTACTCTGCTGCTGTCCGCCTTGGTTACCGTTGTCGTTCCGGGTGTGCACCACATTCACCGGGCGAGGTGGGGGTCCTCGTGGAGGAGGGGGAAGTCGGAGAGCGTTGGCCCCCGATGTCGGAGGGGGGGGGGGGTCTCGGAATATTGGGCCGAGATGCCGGAGCACTCTGCCGAATAGCTCCCGAGCTGCCTTCCTGCAACGTGCGCTGATACCAACTGCACTGCCGAGTAGAGTGGTTTGCGGGTTTGTTGGCCTCCAGAGTATGGTAGCAGCACGGCTTGTTCAGCATTTCCTCATATGTCAGGGGCTTCTTTTGTTCCACCCAGGTCTTGTGCACCTCCTGACTCTGACCCCAAGCCGGGCCACTTGTCTTTTGACACTGGCTGTTGCCGGCATCCTCCTGCTCCCGGGTCACTGCTGCGACGTGCTGTGCGGCATGGTGGTACTCGGGCTGATTCCTCTTGTGGCCGAACTCCTGGCGATCATGGCTCCTGCTCGGTCCTGAACGCTGAGGTCCCGCATTCCTCCTGTTGGAGTCACCGACATCCACCAGGGGTTGCATGGGATCTCCAAGCGTGTAGGTATCGGCGATGCGCATGGTTTCTGCCAATGTTGTTGGCATCTTTCTCTGCAATTTCTGCCACAGCATAGAGCCATGCCGGCATCCTTGCGCAAACCAGGAGATGGCATGTGCCTCCACCACTCCTTCGCAAGAGTTGCGAATATTGCTCCACCGGGTAAGGTACTCCCGGTCAGTCTCGTTGCTCCTTTGCCTACAGATGGCGAGCTGCTGGGGTCTGTTAGGCCTTTTGTACGTGCTGGTGAAGTTACTGATGAATGCCTCCTCGAAATCTAACCAGCAGTCTATGCCACCAGTTCTCAGGTTGTTCAACCAGGTCCGGGCTGGTCCTTCCAACATCTGCGGTAGATAACGTACCGCCCATCGTCTGTTTCCACCGGCTATGCTTACTGCAGTTACATAGTCGGTTAGCCAGTCCTCCGGCTTCTTGCTGCCGTCATAGGTCTTGGCCCCCCTGTTGAGCTGAAAGTTCCGAACAGGTGGTTCCCGCATGATCCGAGGTCCGAAGCAGGCAGGTCCCGGAGGTCCTTGCTCTTCCACCAATTCGGATTGGTGAATCCGGTCGAGCCGGAATCTTGCATCTGCTGGGTTCAGCTGTCTGGTCCCTATCCGAGATCCCAAAGGGTTCTCGTCTGGCTGATACCCGAGCTACTGCAGTCTCGAGTTGCCATCGTTGAGCCTGTCTGGTGCAGGGATCACGGCCTGCTGGGGGACAGAGGCGACCTCCCTCTGTGGGTTTCCCTGTACATGAGGAGGGTTCCGGGGTGGATTACCACGGCCAACCGGGTTATTGTTTCCTACACCCAGGTTACCATCCCCACGGGTACTTCCCGCCTGTCCCGAGTTACGCTGTCCGGCTTGTCCGGCTTGCTGGATACCGGCGAAGGCCGGGTCGTAGGTCTGTAGCTGCTTGTTCTTCCCGGAACCACGACTCCGGCTCCGGCTCTTGCTCTTGCTCTTGCTTCTGCTCGGATGCGGGGAAGAGGCCTCCCCGTCTGACTTCTGGCTATTGGGTCTGGCTGAGTGCACTTGGGATCCTGCCCCGGGGTTCTTCTTCTTGAAGGCCTGATTCTGACGGTTGGCCTCAATCACCAACTCGTTTACCCTCTCCTGCTGCTTGCGCAGGGCTTCACCGGATAACCCCACCAATTTGGCCATGGCGGCTTCGGCGGCCCTAAGAGTTTTCGCCGGTGAGCTGTACACCGGCTTCCCCGCAGAAATCCGACTTCCTGTGTTACTGGTGGTGGCTCCACCAGCCAGCTCCTCATTCACCATTCTTCCTTTCTTGCGCAGATCCGCAATGCGCTTCTCCCGGGAGTCTATCTTAAGGAATCCGTGAGCTGCATTGTACTCCCGGAGGCTAGCATTGAGCTCGCGACGGATCTCGGCGATCTCCTGCGCTTCGGCGAGTAGCAACCTCCGCTGCTCCTCCAAATCAGCCGAGGTGGCCTGGGTATCCGCTTCAGCAGCCACAGGTACAGTCAACTTGGCCACCAGCCCCGAGAGGAGATCCGGGCGACGCCGCGGCTGGGACGGCTGTGCATCACCATCTCAGGCCGCAGGTCTTTCCTGCGGGGGTTTGGCCAAACGGGGGTGGCCGTCGGTATCGCCGTCAGCGTCCTGGTACTCCTCCTCAGTTGCCCCGACCATCATTACTGCGACGGAACTCGGGGGACGACCGGCACGCAGACCCCAAGCAGCGCGTAGCATGGGCGGGTCCTCAGCTTCCAGAACCATGTCCGGGTAGCCACAGACAACCTCGGTGGCCACGTAGGTGGTGAAACCACCGAAGTCAATGAGACATCCGTTCACCGGGAAAGGTCGGTTCCGGAAGCACCCTGCGTTGTCGCAGACGAAGTTCATCTCCCCTAGCCTTACGACCAGGCCAGAGAGAACCCGAACGTCGAAATGAACGGGGGAGCCCGTCCGGATGTGTACACCAGCCAACGCCACTGTCTGCCCCACGGTGGGCGCCAACTGTCGTGGTGGTGTCACGGCAAATGCCATAGGATGGCTAATGTGTGGGGCCGATGGACGTTGGTGGATCCGGGGAGGGTTAGCGAGCGGAAGAGCCCACACGAGGAGGAACCCGGTATAACCGAGTTCTCCTAAGAACTGGAAATAACAGCAATACGATGTAGGGAAGATCTAACAAACAACAACAAATGCACGAAGGCACACAACACACACACGATATACCCAGGTTCAGGGCCCTCGCGAGGAGGTAACACCCCTACTCCTGCCTTTCCTCTCTATATCTCAATGGTACAAGAACTACAACTTGCGGCTAGATCTCTCAAGGGGAAGAGTACAAAGAACTAGACGAACTCAAGGTAAGAAGGAGTGAATGCTCTAAGAGTAAATGCGACTATAGTTTTGGTTCCCAAGTTGGTCTCCTCTTCTCAGGAGCAGTTATGGCGCCTTTTATAGAGCTCCGGCCAGGAGGGCCGGAAACCCTAAATCGGCTTGGCCCCACCGGACAGGCCTAGCCGGCATGCCGTCACCGGCTAATGCGACCTAGTCGCCGGGCAATCCGGCGTAGCCCCTTCGTCATCATCTCGATAAGGACGGCAGGCGCCGTCCTGCATCATCATTGTCCCCCTGTCAGAGACAAGACATGTCTTTGCCCACCCCGGATAGCCTTTTCCGGATTGCCGGGCTAGGCATGTCAGGTCTTGTCGTACCACGGTCGTACCGGCTGACGCGCTCCCATGCCAGGCGGGAGGTGACCATGCTTCCGTGTCAGGCGGGAGGTGACCATGCTTCCGTGTCAGGCGGAATGGTACTTCCGCCCGCGACAGACGGGAAAGCCTGCTACAGACCGTTGACGGCCTACCGGGAGCCCTCTCGCCGGCTACCTCCTCGCTTGCCACTATGAGCCTCTTCTGCATAAGATCAAGATCGACACATATATTCCGGTTAGTACTTACCCGGACTACCTATCCGGTAAAGCCGAGTACACCTCCATCCGGGAGTCTCCTCAGAGTCCTAGATCCGGGATCCTTTCCAGAGGCGTCCGAGCTCGTCTTAGGATGAGTATCTCTAGGCCTAATCTCCCAAAGATGTCTTAGCCTATCAGCAAAGACATCTTCGAGAAGCTAGTTCTTAGAGGAACCACCCACTTATGCCTGTGCTGCGATTGTGAAGGCTGGGTGCGTCTATTTATAGCTGCCAGAGCTGACCCTTGCGGCTGCCAGGAGGCATTTTGCCCTCTACCAGTGCTCAAGGGTCAAGTTGCCCTTTCCGCACACCAGGAGGTGTCCCTTGCTCCCGCCAAAGGTCATGTACTGTTGGCATCTTACTGAATTATACCGGGATCTGCCCCTACCCGGGGGGCAGCCCCCCGACAGAGATAAACCCGGAGATTCCGCTAACAAAAGATAATTTTGATTATCGAATTTTGTGCGGATGATATCATCATAGTCCAGTGTATGCTATGATCTCTGCCATAATGAACCAACGGTGGGTACGAGTTATTGGATCGCGAACATATGATATGGTCGCTAAACTCGGGGTACCCCAAACGTTGGGTTGATGAAGTTTATCAGTACGTTGACTGATTGTCTTCTCAACCAAGATGGAAGAGAATACACACATTGAGGGAGCACGTGGCGGTCATACTTAATGACATATGTTCATGATTAATGAACATTGAGACGCCTCGCTCAGCTCAATTACTGGATGACATACATCGTTGCCAACTGCAAATCCTCTGTCATAGACTATGTCATGCAAGGCGAATCGTTCACCTTCATGGTTCTTGATTACGGTGGAAGTATCAAGAAAATGAAACAGATCGCCGGAAGTCATCAATGATGATGGTGTATATACGATATACATGTTATGAATGTTTTAGCTAAGCAAGTACTCGCAGTAGTGACTAAGTTTTGGACTAGTCATGTTTTGTGAAAAACCAGGTTTACTGCTTGAGTAGCTTGAAAGGATGAGGCGACATTGCGTGTTGATAATGGCAATCAAGTTGTTGTGATGGCCATAGACACTCTCCCTCTAGATCTACCATTTGGGTAAATTCTTTATGATCGGGTGTTGGTATGATCGTTACAAGTGTGTCTCCTCTAGCGAGACACTTGTTCATACATGATACTGACAAATTGGTGTCCTATATTTATGAAGTAATGATCATATGCCGATTTGAATTTAGATGGTAGAAGCTCCCACATTCATAATATTAATGCCAAAGGATACAAACTTAATAAAGACACTTAGTCATGTCAATGTTATATGCATTAGCTCCACACTGGATGGACCTACAAGTCCTAAGATTTGATCTTTTGACACTTGCAAAATAACTGTGACACCGTTTTCGGAAAACGGGCATATAACTTATTGATAGTCATACATGGAGATGTATGTGGTTCAATAAAGTAATTGACGGGTAGTGGAGACCTTTATTTCGTGAACTTCACTGACGTTTTGAGTATAGCTCGTTGAGAATCATGCATATGGGTGTATGTGAATCAATGAAGTACTTTAACGTGTAGTGGAAGTATTTATTTCATAGACTTCATGAACATTCGAATTTATATGGATATCCACTCGGGGAATGTTGCCCTGGAAATTTTGATTCAATCAAACAAGTCCAGAATGAAGTAGGAAATAAACTTAACAAGAAAATCAAATTCCCGCGATGCATATCGAGGAATAAAGATTTGAGTTAGTTGGCACATCATTGGAAGACTTGTGAGAAGAATTCCACAAATTAAGTCGCATGGAACACCATAGTGTCATGGTGTGTTAGGACGTCGTAATTGCACCCTATCGGATAGTGTGTGGTAAATAAATCTCTTACCGAATTATTGTGATCATTAGAGTCATATGGTAGAAACGTAAACACTCACGTTAGCAAATAGGGAAACCATTTGAATCCATGGAGACAATACCATACGAGTGATGGCATGGCTTTTGAGCATGGATTGTCGTTTCAGCAATTTAGTGTTTCGATGTAATCGAACCTAAAATGGATTAATCTTTGTAGTATACCCTACCTAAAGAGTTAGTTGGGTACATGTCTCACGACATAGGCAAAATCATTGCCGGGATATACCTTGCGAAAGAAATAGTTTCTTGTCCGAGGGTATAAGTGAGAAAAAAAGTAGAGCAAGACGAAGTTGGTGAACTTCTTCTCCAGACATCAGAGTGGCGCAACCGAAAGTGTTTTCGGTGTCAGGCTCCACAGCTTGAAAAAGCTGATGATTCAAAATCATGATGTTCTGAGCTCATACTAAGAGCGTAGGTATACGAGGTTGTGTTCCACCCTGTGTGTTACGACAATCTTGTTATGAAGGTCATATTAATGGAATATGATAGTCCTACGAACTACGAAGAAGAGATGGTGGACCTAAGTCCGAGAAATGGCTATGAGTCATTTGTGATCCGAAATAAAATCCATATACGATTACCAGGTATTGACTTGGGAGATCTTCTTGATGGCATCTAGGATGTTAATAGTATATGGAATTTTATGAGAGAGTAGACATTGAGCAGATTCGATTTGTCGTGAAACAGTTCCGACAGACCACATGAGAGTTTGTCTCAAGTGGCGAAGCCTAAATCTATCCTGGGTCGTTTAGCAATTACTATAATTTCGAATGAGAAATTGATAGATGGATGAGAAAACCATGGTTCTTAATAGTGTAATTAAGAATGGTTTGTAATCCTGAGGATGCTAAACATGTGTGCAAACTTCGGTTGTCCATTCATGGGCAGAAGCAAGCATATCGGAGCTGGAATCTTCACTTTGATAATGTGATCAAAGGATTTTGGAGTTGTCCAAAATAGTTGAAGAAACCTACATTTGCAAAGAAGTGAGTGGGAGCAAAGTAGCTTTCCTTGATCTTATATGCGGAAGGAATATTTGAGTGGGAGCTAAGTAGCTTTTCCTTGATCTTATATGCGGAAGGCATATTTGAGTGGGAGCTAGGTGTCATTCGTGATTTTGTATGTAACGACATATTGAATGGCACAGATCCTCTAGTAGAGTGTAAAGGATTATTTAAGTGATTAAATTTTCTATGAAATGAAGTTAGGAGTATTAGGCATCCGATTTATAATTGTATAGATCGTAAGGGGCTTAATAACATTAAGTCGGAATATTTTTAGTCAGGATTCTGAAGTGTTTCAGAATAGGACAAGCAAAGAAAGAGGTTCTTACTTGTATGACTAGGTAAAATATTAAGTTTATCTTGGCATTTTCAGTGATAGCAAATGATGTTCGACATTGTCTATGTATCAGACATAGATGCTATCAGACTGAAAGCTCGACTTAGTGTGACCCGAGTTCTTGGTTAAAGAACAGGTTCTAGAG
Organism: Poa annua; assembly: GCA_026929855.1. Classification (NCBI taxonomy): domain Eukaryota; kingdom Viridiplantae; phylum Streptophyta; class Magnoliopsida; order Poales; family Poaceae; genus Poa; species Poa annua. Next base: position 18,800,260 of record CM049427.1, read on the forward strand.
TGATCCTTGTGTGGATCAATGAACAAACGTTAAGTTTATTCTTCAGTGTCTATGAGAACTGAAGATAGGTTTTCTAGTAACGGGTAAGAGTGGAATGGCAACTTGCCGTAAAGCGGTTACGATGATGCAAGTTATTACACTGACCCATATGACTAGAAATCTCATGTAGGAGATGTCCTTTATTTTGAAGAAAGACATGGTTAGTTTGAGAAGTCGCATATGAATGCACTGTCGCACAATCTACTAGGTATAGAAATATATCGCGACTTTCGAAGTAGCAAGTGTGATTGGACTGAGCAGTTTTCCGAGCGTAAGTGGTCCCCTTAATAGATCTCTTAGACTTTTAAGGCGCATGCTACGCGAATGCTCGAGTCTCACTCCATCCACTGGGATATATTTCACCGTCATCGTAAGATATGGGTTGATGTCAAACTAGGTGACATAGAAGTGTTGCAAAGCACATATAGGTCTCAATGTGTGAGGTCTATTGACTGTATTCCTCTTCCACGAGGCGAGCAGGCACCAAGATGCTACGGGTGTTTAGCTTTTACCAGGTTGTAAACTAGATTAAGTGTTACTCTAGTGTAAGTGGGAGACTGAAGGGAATATGCCCTAGAGGCACTTAATAAACATAGTTTATTGGCAATATCCCAATCGTTCATTTTATGTTTTATACCATGCTATAACTGTATTAAGCGAAAACATTAATACATGTGTGGTAGATAAACAACCAGGTCCCTAGTAGCCTCTACTAAGACTAGTTTCGTTGCGCGATTGATGATCGAGGTTTTCCGATCATAGGGCATGGCGCCGGTCGGCAATGGAATTCATATCGTTAGGAGTAACGATGTGATGGACGTACCCAGTATTTATAGGACATAGTCATTACGCCTTAAGACCGTGAGACCAACTCTTATTGTTATTCCTGAAAGATACTTTGATCGCACCAAACGTCGTATCTTATTTAGTATGACAATAACGGTGATACTTTTGGGTATCGGAAAGGAGTAGTTGAGACGAGGGGTCAACAGCGGGATTTGTCAGTCCGCATAGCCGGATAGATACTCTAGGGCCCACTCGGTCAGATTATGTCAAATGAGTTTGCAAACATGTGACTAGGTCACCAGCTGACATAATATCATAGACAAGTAGAAGATAGCGATGTCGGTAATGAGATCATGCTAGGTATGGAGATATCTGAGAATGATGCTCGGACACGCTAAGTATCGCCATGACGAAGGGTTTAAGACTATACGTCCAGGTTTGATAGATGAAAGTCATTCGTTATATCACAGGGATTAATTCATGGGGTCCAGGCCTACGAGTTAGTCGTCGATCATAGAGGAGTCTTGATCGTACCTGTTATTATATCGAACCGCTAGGGTAACACACTTAAGGGGTTTCGACAAGTCAACCGGAAAGGAAAGAGATCACCGGGAACGTCCCGGGAGGGGTCCGATGGAGATCGGGCAGCGACGAAAGAGTTTTCGGAGCTAGGAATTTTTTTATATATTATGTTTGATATTAATTAGTGTAATTAATATGCAAATATGATTTTATATATTTATTTTCGAATTTATTTAGGCTGATTTCCCTAAATGGGCCTTCTGGTCGAAAGAAGGCCCATGGGGGGGGAAAACCCTCAAGGGAATTTTGTGGGGGAGGCTTGGCCGGCCTAGGTGGGCCAAATGGGGCCCACCTAGGGCCGGCGCATCAGCCTTGGCCGAACCAGGCATGTGGGATAGTCCCACATTGCCTGGCTGGCAAGGTTGGCTCCCCCTGGGAGCCTATATAAGAAGGGGCACCCCTGGCCTTTTAATTCACCAATTAATTCCCAATTTCTCTCTCGATCTCGTGATTCCCTTGTCGGAGCCGCGCCGAGTAGAGGAGAGGGATCTCTTCCACCATAGCCCGCTGCCGCGCTGCTGGTGTTCCGGTCCAATTCTTCCGCTGCTCGTCCTGGACTGGAGCTTCGGAGGCCGTCGTCTCCACCGTATGTGTGTGACGCCCTGTGAGGTGCTGCGCTAGCGGTACTCGGAGGCCTACTTCCTCCACCCGACCTCGGGGTCATCTTCGTCGTCTTCGTCGCGCCGAGTTCTTCGCGACCTAGAGGTCGGCTACGTTGTCTTCGTCGTCAACGCTTGTGCGGGAGCGTAATCCCCGCTATTCGGTCTACGAGGGTATGTATTCCGATCTCCGCCGTACTTCTATATCTGCATAGTGTAGATCTTGGCTAGTTTAAGGATATCGTTGCTAGGAAATTTTTTGTTTTCTGCACACGATCCCCTTCACTGATTGCCTTCAACAGACCTGCATGCCTGTCATGAAGAATACATACATTTGGCCTATCCTTCACAACACCGCTTTTCAACAGCCTCAGAAAACATAACCAGCTATCATAATTCTCACTCTCAACAAAGGCAAATGCAACAGGAACGATTTGTCCGCTGCCGTCCACACCTATTGCGGTAAGTATAACACCCTTGTACTTGCCCGTGAGAAATGTGCCATCGATGCACAACACTGGCCGGCAATACTTAAAAGCTTCAATGCATATGGCGAATGAGAAGAACATTCTGCTAAACACAGCCAACTGAGGATGCCCAGGAATTTTTACTAGTTGGACGGTTGCCTCTGTACCAGGATTTCGCTCTCTCAACGTGGAAACCATTTTGACAGCATTATCATAAGCATCATAAAATGTCCCGAATCTCATTTTTAGAGCCTTCTGCTTCGCTCTCCAAGCCTTCCCATAAAGAATTTTTGTTTTCCATCTACTCTTAACTGTCAACTGAATGCTTCTCGCGGTCATGTCTTTCTTCCGCACTATCTCACTGAACAAGAGTCGTGCAATGAGAGTTGAAGACAGGTTTGGATGGTTCGGCACCGTACTAGAGATCTCACATGTGTGTGGTACGACATCTGAAACCACCCAAAGCATGTCGTACTTCGGTAAGTGAGCATGCACCCTTGCTGGACAGTCAATATTAATGCAGCTCATAGTCAAATAGCGACTATTTGACACCTCAGTACGGAAAACCCTTTGCGTGGACAATGTCCACTCAATCACGGCTTCCCTCAACTCTTGCTTTGTGTTATACTGGGCTCCGATTGTTACATTTTTCCTTCGGTACTCCCATGCCGGATGATATCCATCATCCACAACTGTCATATTCGACTTGTCGAGATCCCACGAGTGAGGACTCGGCAAAGTGTCGACATTCCAGGACTCAGGAAGCGGCACATCTCCAACATTATCTTCTTCATCATTATCTACCTCATCCTCATTGCCAACATCTTCATCACCTGAATCAAGATCTTCTGCAACACCATCCTCATCTTCAGCCAACATCTCTTCTTGCATAGTTCCTTCGTACTCATCCGCATCAGCCTCTCCAAGTGGCGGAGGTCCTTCCGACTCAACACTGAGTGATGGCTCATACTGTTCAGGAATGTCCACAGTTCCTGAATGAGTAGCATCACTGCTCTCTCCATGCTGAAAATCTCCGTCTCCTTGTTCTAAATTGTTCTGCTTCGGATAAAATATCAGTAGGATTTCTGGTTTGGTGCCTCGACGTTTGCATGATGCTAGCCAAGCTATCCACTGACCAGTTCGATCCAGCGGTAACAACTCCCGAAAAATATCGGGATTTGGACCACACTGACTGAATCTTAACCGTAAACATATTAGGATTAAACCCAAAATTTCCAGTGAAAAACTCCTGCACTGCTGCTATTCTAACTCTCTCTGGGTCTGGCAACTGCATCATCATATTATTAAATTCACTAAGATCAACCCCTGTCTCCGTAACACGGACATTACCGACGCCGAAGTGCACAACAAAATCAACGACTTCCATTACCTAAACAAATTAATTCCGTCAAATAATACGCTACAAAATATTGCGACCACCGAAAATATTACCAATATTACTAATAATCCTCAAATAATAACAAAGAACCAACATACACCCATTAATATCGACCGGCACAAAAACCACCCGCCACCAACTAACGCATCCATCCGGTATATATCCACCGACTAAATTTACACACACACATATATATATATATATATATATATATATATATATATATATATATATATATGCTTTCTACTCCCGGGTGTAACTACACCCACGTCTCGTATACCACCTTACGGAAGTATTTTTCATACTTTATCGGTTTGAGTATGTTCATATACTATATCTAAGATACCCCGAAACAAGTTTCATGAAAGAATTGCAAATGTCATAATATTTTACACTATATACTCGAAATATTGTCATATGTGCATATAAAAGAGAAGTATGTAGAAATCTTTTACATACTACCAAAAAATAAGTATCTATAGTACTAAAATATCATTATATACTCCATACTACATGTTACATACCTCTCGGTATGATATATACTCCATACATGTGTGAAAGACACGTGGGTGTAGTTACACCCGGGTGTAGTATGAATATGTCCTATATATATATATATATATATATATATATATAATACAGCTAACGCATTGTTCGGCCAAATTTATTTATACAACAATATTAACAGAATAATCATAAACCACCGACAAAAATATTGTACGGTACACCTATCACATCCACCGACACAAATATTTAACAACTAACACATACATAAGAAATAAATGCACTAAAAATATAAACAAGATTCATCTAGTGATTACTTAGGGTTTACCCTTGACGCGTGGAAAGACCGTTTCTTCCGTTCTCGGCCTCAATCTACCGCCACGACTGCTCCACCACCACACCTCCTCCTCCAACACGAGATCCCACCACTTCTATCTACCATTATTTGCCTCCATTGCTTCCAATCCTTCACCTCCTCTCCTTAAAACGAATCCACCAAAAATTACTGCATGGACAGATCCTTGATGCCCTAGTCCTCCTCTCTTGTTTCCTAGCAATCTAACCTGCTCGCACTAATTATTTGGGTAAGATTTTTCGTGGGGGAGGAACAACTGAGCTCACAGCTCTTGGGTGCGATGGGAGGAAGAAGAAGAAGAAGAAGAAGAAGGGAGAAAGGAAAGGGAGCCGGCGCGGGGACATAACTCGGCACAGATCGGCACGAGCCGTGCCGATCGGCACGAGTAACGCCGAAAGGTGGGGGCCCGGCCTGCGAGCGCCTGCCGCATGCATCCGTCGGTGCGGGTCCCGCTGACAGTAGCTTTTCGGCACTATCCGTGCCGATCGGCACGGGTCAAGCCGACCGCGCCCTAGTTTTGAAATTCTCAGATTCCGCGCGCTAAAATCCGAATTTGTATTAAAAATTTGTATTATTTAAAAAAAAACTCGTGAAACCAACTAGTGCGATGACATATATTTAGATATGAAAGATGCAGCTAATTGGATCAGTGTTCATTGCTACCGCCAATCCTGACACATCCCTCCTAACTCAACCGTATAAGATTAAAAAAAATCCTGCCATAGATCATGAGGACACACATACATGAACAAAGACACGAGCCATCGAAGCTATAGCTACATATACAAGATACGAGCGATCGAAGCTAGCTACATACACAAGCGCCCTCAAGCTCCTGCTAGCTTTGCATGAATGTACGTTGCTTTCATTTGCTACTGGCAATCCTGACATTTGATTCGATGATTGTACATAGAGAACTAGGTAGACTACCTACACAACAAGGCATTCACACAACCTGTGTAGCAAAGCACGATACTTATCTAATGTACTATAAACGAAAAAAACGACACACTGGTTTCACTACTACTATATATCTTGGCCCAATAATTACTCTGTGTTCGTAGAAGGGTCAAGAACATGGCCGGCGAAGACCAATTCTATTCCTCTTATAATGCATAGGCAGAGCTCCTGCTATTTAACGTCAAAAGACCACCACACCGGACACCTCCTCAACTATGAAGAACGTAAACGGATGATCCGCAACAAATCACCTCCTCAACTATGAAGAACGTAAACGGATGATCCGCAACAAATTCAAAAGGTGGTGGAGGCTCCTCGTAGCCAAAAAGGACCATACCCGTGGTGGCCGTGGAGGCGACCGCCTCCGTGCCTTTTTCGTTCACTTCCACCACTGCCTTGTGAAACACATCTTGTACAAAAAGAATGTAAGCGAGGCCGAGCTACCCAGTGCTACACCCCTTGCCGTCCACACGACCAAGCAGCATAGCCACCACCGCCGCAATGATGCCCGCCATAGAGCCCATCATGCGGACCGCCATCCGGGGCCGCCACCCCGGCATACATGTCCCAAGCCACCGCCAACCTTCTACTCACAACGCACCTGTCATGGAGGTAAAAACGGAAAGCGCTTCCTTCCATTCCTAGCCCAGCATCAGCCACTAGGCCTGGGTTAACGCCTCAACCGTAGGAGGCGAGTCCCCAGTCAGTCCCGGAGGACCTGGGACCCCAACCCAGTGGCTACCGACGGCCGCCGCAAAGCCGACCTCAGCAAGCTTGCACAACGCCAAACCCATAGCCATCAACGCTGATCGGACAGACGACATCACGGTGTCTCGAGACTGACTCGGACCACCACACACACGAGTTGTAGCAGGAAAAAGAGCATAAACGTGAAGGCTTGCACCGTCGCGGACTAGGTCGGCTCCCTGTACCTCATCATGTTGGGAACGGTCCGGGTCGACCCGTTGGGTGACTGACCCGACCCAATATATCAAGGCCATGGGCCATGTGGGCCGGCTTTGATGCATAGTTGGGTCAAGGGGGACGGCTCCGTCTGACCCGACGGATCAGACGGGTCGACCCAGATTTAGACTTTGTCGTCGTCCCCGGTCGCCACCTTGCCCTAGTAGCCGCCGCCGCTGGCCGCCCACCATGCGCTAGTCGCCGCCGTTCTTTCCATGCTCCCCATCTTGATCTCGTTACCATCAAGGTCGCCATCAAGGTCGCCTGCAGGAGCCGGCGGAGCGCTCCCGTTCTTGGTCTCATCGCCATCAAGATTGGAAAAGAGCGACTGCTAATACTGAGCCAACATTGCTTCGGTTCATGACAATTTTCTGGAAGCGGAAGGTATGTCACATATGTCCGCTTCATATTTATTTAGGTTGCTATTTTTTCATCTCATATACGTATCAGTTAAATGTTTGCCGATTTTTTTGTCCCATTGTATGCAATATCATTTGTTGGAAACATAACCATATTTTTATATTGTTGCGTAAAATAATGCAGATCATGAGGACGGTGAAACAAGTGAGATTAATAGACACTAATCTTGGCTTATGATGATGAAGAAATAGTAATTCCTGAACGAAGCAAGGCATGCACTTTCTGCTATGTTGAAATGGAATGGAAATACAGTGCCTGTTGCCTTTTCCTGTATTATTGAATTTACCAGCGTGTTGTTGTGTTGCATATCCAGTGATTTGATACTCGTTTTAGCCTCTTGCTCTGTCCAAGTGTTTTCTGAGTTCCGTTTCTATCTGATGTTGATTAGCTGAAGGTTAACAACGCAGAGATATGTGAGTTTCAGTAAATTTGACTTGTCAATTCTGATTGTTTTCACCCATACACACACTTACAGAGTTCATATGATCTGCTCTGCATTCTATCCTAAATCCCTTGTCCTTTGTCAGTGTTCGCTATCTAGTTATTATGTTGTGTTGTGTTTGCATGCTGCTGCTGTGATATGAATGCATGATTCTGTGGATCTGGTGATTTTACCTGCTTGATGCTCGTTTGGATTCAGTGTCGTGACTTCTAGTGTATATTTCTTGTTCGCACGTTGTTTCAACATTGACTTGATATCTGTCAACCAGTAATTTATTTTAAGTGATTCCTGTCAACCAGTAATTTCTTAGGATAAACACGTCATGTATTTCTAAAATTTGTTTTACATTTTGGGTCGACCCAAAATATCCAATGGGACAGTGAGGCCACAACCATTATAGAATGGGCCGAACCGTGGCCTCTCAAATTGGCCTTGAGGCCATTGGGCCCAGGTCTAAGGCCAGGTCCGGGCCGGCCCATTCCCTACCTCATGCAGGCGGATGTCAAACCATCGGTTGACTTTGGTGCCTTTGTTTATTCCTGTAGTTGACCAGGGCTACACGACAGTCGTGTCTGTCCTCTTTCACGAGGGCTCTGCCATTTACGATTCTGCACCTCGCCTTCCTCGTCGGCGCCGACGGAGACCATCCATCCAAGGCGAATGGCTGCCCCGGCGACCGAGGACGACGGCAAGGACGTGGATGCCTTCCTGTTGTCGTGCGCGGCGTCGGACGAGGCCACGTACGCCGCCGCCGAGTCCGTGCTCGAGCTCCTCCAGGATCCCGCCATCCGCGCTGTGGCCCGCCGCTTCCTCGGCGCCGTCCGTCGCCGATTAGCCAGTGGCTACCGACGGTCGCCGCAAAGCAGACCTCAGCAAGCTCGCACGTCGCCAAACCCATAGCCATCAATGCTGATCGGACAGACGGCATCACAGTGTCTCGAGACTGCCTCGGACCACCGCTACACACGAGTTGTAGCAGGAAAAAGAGCATAAACGTGAAGGCTTGCATCGTCGCGGACTAGGTCGGCTCCCTGTACCTCATCATGTTGGGAACGGTCCGGGTCGACCCGTTGGGTGACTGGCCCGACCCAATGTATCAAGGCCATGGGCCATGTGGGCCGGCTTTGATGCATAGTTGGGTCAAGGGGGGCGGCTCCGTCTGACCCGACGGATCAGACAGGTCGACCTAGATTTCGACTTTGTCATCGTCCCCGGTCGCCACCATGCCCTAATAGCCGCCGCCGATGGCCACCCACCATGCGCTAGTCGCCGCCGTTCTTTCCACGCTCCCCATCTTGATCTCGTTACCATCAAGGTCGCCTGCAGGAGCCGGCGGAGCGCTCCTGTTCTTGGTCTCGTCGCCATCAAGGTCGCCATCAAGATTGGATAAGAGCGACTGCCAATACTGAGCCAACATTGCTTCGGTTCATGGCAATTTTCTGGAAGCGGAAGGTATGTCACATATGTCCGCTTCATATTTATTTAGGTTGCTGTATCAGTTAAATGTTTGCCGATTTTTTTGTCCCATTGTATGCAATATCATTTGTTGGAAACATAACCATATTTTTATATTGTTGCGTAAAATAATGCAGATCATGAGGACGGTGAAACAAGTGAGATTAATAGACACTAATCTTGGCTTATGATGATGAAGAATAGTAATTCCTGAACGAAGCAAGGCATGCACTTTCTGGTTTGTTGAAATGGAATGGAAATACAGTGTCTGTTGCCTTTTCCTGTATTTTTGAATTTACCAGCATGTTGTTCTGCTGCATATGCAGTGATTTGATACTCGTTTTAGCCTCTTGCTCTGTCCAAGTGTTGTCTGAGTTCCGTTTCTATCTGATGTTGATTAACAACGCAGAGATATGTGAGTTTCAGCAAATTTGACTTGTCAATTCTGATTGTTTTCATCCATACACACACTTACAGAGTTTATATGATCTGCTGTCTAATTATTCTGCTGCATTCTATCCTAAATCTCTTGTCCTTTGTCAGTGTTTGCTGTCTAGTTATTCTGTTGTGTTGTGTTTGCATGCTGTTGCTGTGATATGAATGCATGATTCAGTGGATCTGGTGATTTTACCTGCCTGATGCTCGTTTGGATTCAGTGTCGTGACTTCTAGTGTATATTTCTTGTTCGCACGTTGTTTCAACGTTGACTTGATATCTGTCAACCAGTAATTTATTTTAAGTGATTCCTGTCAACCAGTAATTTCTTAGAATAAACACGTCATGTATTTATAAAATTTGTTTTACATTTTGGGTCGACCCAAAATATCCAATGGGACAGTGAGGCCACAGCCATTATAGAATGGGCCGAACCGTGGCCTCTCAAATTGGCCTTGAGGCCATTGGGCCCAGGTTCAAGGCCAGGTCGCCGGCCCATTCCCTACCTCATGCAGGCGGACGTCAAACCATCGGTTGACTTGGGTGCCTTTGTTTATTCCTGTAGTTGACCACGGCTACACGACAGTCGTGTCTGTACTCTTTCACGAGGGCTCTGCCATTTACGATTCTGCACCTCGCCTTCCTCATCGGCGCCGCCCGCCTCCTCCTCTCGGACTCGGACGGAGACCATCCATCCAAGGCGAATGGCTGCCCCGGCGACCGAGGACGACGGCAAGGACGTGGATGCCTTCCTGTTGTCGTGCGCGGCGTCGGGCGAGGCCGCGTACGCCGCCGCCGAGTCCGTGCTCGAGCTCCTCCAGGATCCCGCCACCCGCGCCGTGGCCCGCCGCTTCCTCGGCGCCGTCCGCCGCCGATTAGCCGCCGGGCATGAGCATTTCACCCGCACCTTCCACTTCCGCGACGTCGTCGTCGACCCAGGTCGGTTCCCTAATCCTTCTCCGCAAACCTATCACCTCTCGTCGGAATCGGCGATCTGGCCGTCGAAATTTCGAGAACTGTCAAGTATTAGGTCTTTGATTCGAGACTGGACTGTAGAGAGGTGGAGAATGTTACGGATACAGTAGCAATTAGTACTGCTTTCGTAGTAGGCATGATTTTGAGAAAAAGAACGGAAATCACGTTTATCTATGGACTTTTGGTGTTCATATAAAATGGAAACTACGGCACTCCGGATCTGTCTGACATAGTTTACTTGATGAGATTTTTTTAACTTTTAGCTTTGCATCAGAATCCGGTACTGCACATAATATGATGGCTTCCTCATCGTGTGCCTTTTTAGTATATCTGATCCCTAGCACTTTTGTACAGAGATTACCTATGCGTTTTTAGAAACACATGTGCATATACTATTTCTATTTGTAAGAACAAGGAATTCTTGTGTGACTAGTTAGAGCCAGATTTATGTGTGTGAGAAAGTGAGCCAAAAACAGGCCCCTAGTTTTGTTTGTGAGCTAGTTGTATTCAAAGATATGGCTTCAATGTGGCCACCTTCTTTCCTTGTGGAAGTATGATAGTCATGGATGATCAACGGAAGTTCACATGAGATTAGAACACAGCAAGGAATTGTTCAAATGATGTACTCAGAGCAATGTTAAATGGCCTCTAGGCATGATTCTTTCCATTCTTTTGTGTAAGCTGCAGAATTTGGAGGTTGATGTTATCTATTTTTCTTCTTAGAATTCATCATTGGTAGAACAACCCTAACACAGTTTAATCAAAATTATTGCAGTAACAAAAAGGGCATAACCTATATACATTCGAGAGAATGTTACTATCAAAAAATTTCTCTTCTAATTTATCAACTGCTTCTAGGGTTCCAGCAAAGCACCAAGCTAGCAATGATGGAGATACCTAGCATTTGCACTCCTGAAGATTGGTCCTTCGCTTTCTATGAGGGCCTTAATCAGTATCAAGATTCCACTTCCAGCGATAAGACTTATGCAGAGCTGGGGTGTGGCAATGGTTGGATATGTATTGCGCTTGCAGAGAAGTTGTCCCCTTTGAAGGTGTTTTTCTTTAGTTTTGTTGATAATTTATCTTATCGCCATTGCTATAGAAGTGAGGGCCACATCAGTTATACATTTACTTTGCTTTAATGATATTACTTTTGGTACCTCTGAGAAAAATAATATCTAGTGAGCATATTTAATTTAATTTTGAGCAAGGATCTAGTCTAATACCACACATTGTTCAAACCATCATGAACATTGTGTCCTTTTCTTCTTGACCTGAGCAGATTAGATTTTGATCCGCACGTGTCAGCTAATTTTTTTAATTTGCTAGCAGCTTGTTGTTACCTTCATAGTCCAGCCGTTGTTTCTGTCAGAACCCAAGCTGAGGATTGTATTATTTCTTTGAAGGTCTATGGTCTGGATATTAACCCGAGAGCCATCAAGGTTGCATGGATAAATCTGTACTTGAATGCCCTAGACGACAATGGTCTCCCGGTCTATGACGGGGAGGGAAAAACATTGCTGGATAGAGTTGAATTCCATGAATCTGATGTTCTTTCATACTGTATAGATAACAAGATAGAACTTGATTGCATTGTTGGCTGCATACCACAGGTATTGTCAGTTATTACTCTACCGTGAAAGGAAATTATAGTAGATCAGAACTGAAGGGAAGTTCCCACTTTCAAAATCTGCTTTTCAGATTCTTAACCCCAATCCAGAGGCAATGTCAAAAATTATGACTGAAAGTTCAAGTGAGACGTTCTTGTACTCCTTGAGCAACTACTGCGCTCTTCAGGTGAGTAGAGATATATCTTCTTCATGATTATCACTAAAGGAAAATGTATTGACATTTGTAATGTGTTGAACTTATTCCATTCAGTTTACCTAATACCAATGGTGATTTGTCTTCATGTCGCTTCTCTAACTGGAGTAGGAGTACCAGGAGTGGAATTATTTCTTGATTGCTCTTTGATAAATAACTACGTTTTGTTTATAACCATATATAAGAAAAAATGCTTTCATAGTGTATGATGTTTCCTTGTAGGCATGTGGCACTAGCTCTGATATAATAAAAATTATTTTTATAAATATTATAGGATCAATAATGAAAACTTGGTCCCACTAGTATCATAATCAGTTTAACTGGATGGTTAGTAATCTCGACAGGACTGGCAGTCTACACTGAAAGGGCAACTTGGCTAAATGCTGGATACTAGAGTAACTTTTTTGACAGTTTCCATGTTTGAGATTCCTCACCTGGACTTCCACCTATTGCACGACTTCATTTGTTTTGCAACATATCTCTTTTGACCCCTATATAAGGGGCGTACCCAGTGCTGAGAGCTCCCACGCTGTGCGGGGTCTGGGGAAGGGTATTAGTGGCAAGCCTTACCCTCGCGTTGTGCAATGCGAGGAGACCGCGACTCGAACCCGGGACCTTCCGGTCACAGGCGGTAGTACTCTACCGCTGCACCAGGCCCGCCCTTCTCTATATATTGAAGTTTTTTTCACTTGCTAAGTATTTTATTATTATTTGACATGATGCACAGATAGTATTAATCAAGACAATATTTTATATGATGGTTGAATGTTCTATTTCATTTCCCTTTTCCTCATTTGTTATATGGTTATAAACTTATTGCATCTCTTACTTCCAGGGTTCTGTTGAAGACCAGTTTGGCCTCGGGTTGATAGCTCGGGCAGTTGAAGAAGGAATAGCTGTCATAAAGCCTATGGGTATCATGATATTCAGCATAGTAGGCCGACCAGGTCAAGATGTATGTGAACGCTTATTTTTGCGCCGTGGATTCCATATCAATAAGCTCTGGCAAACAAAAATTATGCAGGTATCAACTTTGTAAAACCAGGAAATCTTTTCCATGCCAGCATTATGTTATTGTTTTTGTAGGGCATAGATTTTGCATTTCTCACGTCATAGTATTGATTGCAATTTGATATTTTTGTTTGGAATCATTACCAACTAGTTGATAATTATCCAGGCCGCCGACACTGATATTTCAGCTTTAGTTGAAATTGAACAAAACAGCCCACATCGATTTGAATTTTTTATGGACCTTGTTGGGAATCAGACTGTCTCTGCACGCACAGCCCAGGCATACATGCAATCTGGTGGCCGCGTTTCACATGCGTTGTCTGTGTATAACTGTCAACTTCACAAACCCAGTCAGGTTCCTTCACGCTCTCTTTAGATTTGTAAGATAAACAATACAGTGATGAAAGTAGTACTAATTCAGACGATTTTCAGGTGAAGAAATTATTTGAGATTCTTAAAGATGGGTTCAACGAAATCAGCACCTCCCTTGATCTGTCCTTTGATAATGGTTCGGTTGCTGCTGAAAAAATGGCCTTCCTAATATACCTTGCTAGTTTTTTGAAAGATAATAAGTCCAATCCTTGCGAGCCTTCATTTGGATGTTTAAACTTCCGGAACCTTGTTGCTGAATTTATGAAGAGCTACTACAACATCCCATTAGCTTCTGATGTAAGGTTTCGTAGTTGTGTTCGCTTATACCAGAAATTCAGAGGATCAACTTATTTGCCGCTTCTATCATAAGCTTCATATGATCCTTTTTTTTCTGGTGCACCAGAATGTTGCTGTATTCCCTTCTCGTGCTGTTGCAATAGAAATTTCTCTTCGACTATTCTCACCGGCGCTTGCAATTGTGGATAAACATCTGACCGGACACTTGCCCAAGCAATGGTTAACATCCTCAATTAAGGTACTCCCTGCGTGTGGCCCATGCATGCATATGCAGCTGGTGAATGTAGTGCAACACTTTTTCGAGCAACACCCTACTACTTAAAAGTGCAATACTTTTCTGCTTTCAAGAAAATATTGTTCGACGGGAATAATGGAAAAGGCATGCCTGTTTGGTGAAGTAAATATGATGATTCAAAAGAATGTTGATGCTAATGCTTCTTTTTTAAATTTCAGGGAAGAGTAAATTGCAACCATGCTGAAGACACAGTCATTGTAGTTGAAGCCCCACGTCAATCAGATTTGCTGATTGAGTTGATCAGGAAACTGAAGCCTCAGGTGGTTGTTACTGGCATGACTAAGTTTGAGGCTACCACCAGTGCTGCTTTTGTGAACATACTAAATGCAACAACAGATGTTGGTTCACGGCTGTTCGTAGATATTTCAGAGCATCTGGAGTTGTGTACCCTGCCAAACTCAAATGGTGTCTTGAAGTATCTTGCCGAGAACACTCTACCTTCGCATGCAGTTATACTCTGTGGTCTAGTAAAGAATCAGGTGCCTACAACTTTACCACATCAGTTTTGTTTTATTGTGGATCGATCTCTCATGTTTCCTTTTAACTATGATTTTATTGTGATGAGTTAAATGCCTTATGTGCCTCATCCTGACGCCCTGACTCCACAGGGGGATGTGAATATGTGATCGATGGTTGATCTTATACGTCATAAGATCACCGTACACTGTATTTGAATTTCTCTGCATTCTTACACCTACTTTAGAAACTTCCTAAATATTTTAATCTTCACGTGCCCTACCTTATTTTGGATTAATGTGCAGGTTTATTCTGATCTGGAAGTTGGTTTTGCCATATCTGAGGATGTAACTGTCTATAAGGCGCTGTCACAAACTATTGAGCTATTGGAAGGCCGTACTTCTGTGATCAGCCAGCAGTATTATGGCTGTCTTTTTCACGAGCTACTGGCGTTCCAAATTGGTGACAAACATGCACAGCGAGAGGTAATCATGACTTAACTCCCCCAGTTTTCCACTCATCCTCATGATGATGGAGAACTGTGCTGTCTAATGTCGCTAATAGTGGACATTCCCCTCAGCATTACTCAGCCCTTTAGCTGGATAATGGGTACTCAGAATGAACATATAAATATATTAGTAGGATGACTGATTATATTCCATGATGTCTAACTATGAGTAAAGTAATAATATGCCCTGGAATATGGAATATCGCACTTCAAACGAAAGGGCCAAAGGGGGCCTATGGAATATCTTTTGACCTTAATAGGTTAGATGGCTTTTGACGTTTGCTTGCCCTTTTGTAGAGACAACCTGCAGAAGGGATACCTCAGAAGATGATAGGATTTTCTACTTCAGCTATGTCAACCCTAAAAGAAGCTGAATTTTTCATTCCTGATTCTAAGGAATCTAGTATCATTCACATGGATCTAGACCGCAGCTTATTGCCAGTACCTTCTGTGGTGAACACTTCCATTTTTGAAAGTTTTGTTAGGCAGAACATCACGGATTCTGAAGCTGATGTTCGTTTGAGCATTGAAAATCTGGTGAAAGGCTACTATGGTGGTTTCCCAGGAGACCGAGATTCTGTCATGTTAGATGGCTTCAGTCAGGAAATTATCTACGGAAGCACCTCTGTTGCGCTCTTCAACAAGCTTGTTCTTTGCTGCATTGAAGAACAAGGTACCTTCTTTTTCCCCTTGGGCACCAATGGGCACTATGTCTCGGCAGCAAAGTTTATGAACGCAAACATCTCAACTATTCCAACAAATCCAGAATCAGGATTCAAGATCGAACCAAAGGCTCTAATCGAAGCTCTACTTAAGGAAGAATCTTGGGCCTGGGTGTATATTTCTGGCCCTACAGTTAACCCTTCTGGTTTCCTGTACAGTGACAACGAGATACGTGATCTGCTTACCATTTGTGGTAGGCATGGAGCTAGGGTAGTGATAGATACCTCCTTCTCTGGTCTGGAGTACCAAACCGACGGCTGGGCTTGGAAGGATTTGAAAAGATTTTATTATAATGTTTGCATAGATCCCCCATTCACGGCTTTTATGCTAGGAGAGCTGTCCCTTGGGCTGACTCTGACTGGCTTTGATTTCGGGTTTCTCATTTTAAATGACCTGTCCCTCGTTGAACATAATTTTGCAAACTTGAGTCAGCCACATAGCACACTGAAGTACACTTTCAGAAAGCTATTGGGTCTTAAGAACAAGAGGGATCAACACTTCTCTAATCTCATCATGGAGCAAAAGGAGACACTAAAGAATCGTGCCCACCACTTGGCGAAGGTTAGCCTTCTGTAACATTCTGAACTGCCTTCTTAAATTCTGTAGTCCCTTCCAGATCTTAGTTTCACATAGAAAGATTGGCAGAACCTTATCAGCATAATCTGAGTAACTTGAGTTCATGTTGGCAATCAGTCCATCGAAAAACCAGTTCGGTCCGTACTATTGCATGGAAAATTGTAGATGTGCAGTTAGGTAGACACTTTTGCACAACTAGCTGTGAGGACCTTGAATTTGCGCGCTGTGGAGTTTGCCAGGCAATTTCTTGACATGCTCTTCTTTTTTCTGCAATGAACAGACACTTGTGAGCTGTGGTTGGGATGTTCCTGGCTGTCATGGGGGTATCTCGATGCTGGCGAAACCCACCGCCTACATTGGCAAATCATTCAAGACCGAAGGTTTTGAAGGCACGCTCGATGGTTGCAACATCAGGGAAGCCATACTTAGATCCACTGGACTATGTATAAGCAGTAGTAACTGGACCAGGATACCGGACTACTGCCGCTTCAGCTTTGCTCTAGAGAGCAGCGAATTCGAGCGGGCAATGGGCTGCATAACCAGGTTCAAAGAGTTTGTTCTGGGAGGCGACATGCTCAGATGAACGGGTAGCTAGAGTGCTTCATCGTCTCAGAAAGGAAAATAAATGTATTGGCAAGTGGTTACTATTCCAAAGAAGTGGGGTACATTTTCCTTTCTACAAGTTGGCTGCCAGATGATTCTTTTCTTCCTGGTTTCCGGTGGTTATAGTTATTTTGGACTGATTGTGTAATGTCCCCTTGCCGTCAATATGATTGCTGGCGACAGTAGACACTATATCGGACTGGATTGACAGCTTGGAGAGCAAGGAGAGGCAGCAAAAGGAGAAGTGGGGAAGATTTAACTCGGATTGGTGTTGTGTTTATTTAACCGAGACATTTTGCCTCCCTGCCGATCCCATCCTTTTCCAAAATCCACTAAGATAGCCAAATGTATTTAAAACGAATCAACCTGAGGATATTAGATTATATAACACATTCAATTTCGCTGTGAATTTGTTTAGACTAGAAAGAGAGAAAGAGAACAATTGCTGTTACAGGGAAATGAAAAAGAAACTAAGGTATCCATGCATGAAGTACTATTTGTTCATCTGAACCAGAAGATGCATTTTGTTTCAAGAGGTTAACATATTCATCCCGATGGCATATTACTCAATAGTTAGCAAGGGCCGGGCCACAATCAAACATCCCAGCATGCAACCTGTTACAACATGGCCTGAGGGGAGGCCAGTGCGATTTCCTCTCTAGTGCCTTCCCACACGTCGTTGATCTGCTTGGCAAGCAGCAAAGAGCAGGAAATGGCCTTCCACTTCACCACCAAGTTCTTGAGATCACCAAGCTGAGCTCCTGATTCCAGTTGTTGGCGACCTGGATCGCAAACTCCCTTAAGAGCATCACTAGCAGTGCCCTTAAACTTGCAACCCTCAAATCCAGTTTGAGAACTGAGAAAATGTGATTTTGAAGAACCAAAACAGCCGGCGCAGATCAGTACCCTCAAACCAACCCTCAAAACAGAATATTTTGTTTGAGGGTTGGTTTGACGGTAGTGATCTGCGCCCTGACCTTCAACACTTAGCATCATTGAGCAATCCTATGGACTCCTTTCGTTGAACACCTCATTGGCGCTTGACGCCGGAGTGCCAAGACGGTTGGAGGAGCGGTCGCGGCCATGGCGGAGGCCCGCTTGCGGTCGGCCAGCTTCTTCTCCGCGGGCAGCGCGCCAGGAGCGTTCTTCTTCACGGTGGCGCCCTTTGTCCCCAAGGAGGGAACCGGCGCCCTTCGGGGCAGGTGCATGGTGGTAACGAGGTGCGCCCGCCTCCTCTTCACGCCAGCGCCCTTCGGGGTCGGGAGGCGGCGGCGCGACTGCGCGAGGGTGGCAGGGCTCCTGGCGGGCGGCGGCGAAAGGGTGGCGGGGCTCCCGTCGGGCGGCGGCGGACCGGGGGCACGGGTTGGATGAGGTGGCGGAGCCTCCATGGCGCGCGACAGCGCGGAGGATGGCCGGCGGCGGCGTGGGGAAGTAGCCCGTGAGGAAGCAGTTGAGGATTTTTTCCTCATCGAAAATGAAGGGCCCTTCAGTTTTGCCTCTCAACCTATGTTTGTGCAGGTTAGGATGGAAAATGAGGGTTGGGCGTTCAAATTTTTTTGAGGGTTTACGGTTTTGAGAGCTCTGTTCTGCGCCAACTTTCAGACTGAGTTCAAAAAACAGTTAATTTAATGGTTTAACCAGTTTGAGAGAACTGCTAGTGATGCTCTGAGGCGTGGCCTCTGTTAGTGTCACCACCAGAAGGCGGACGGCGCGAGCAACGCCGCCGAAATCAGCGGTGGGGTTGTTACAGTTGTACCGGTAATTGGTGATCTCACTAGTATGAGAAAAGTGCAAGCGCTACTAGTAAGTATTAGGGCATGTACAATGGGGTGACGTCAGCCTTCTCTTAGCGTTGACACGTAGGATAATTGTCTAGGTGGCGGAGAGAGAATGAAGAAAGGGAAGGTTACCTTCCCTTAGTTAAGGAATGATCAGTTACGAAATAAGAGAAGGCTAATTTCACCATTGTACCACTTGTCTTCCCTTAAAACTTTAAATTTCCTACCAAAATATAATTAATTCTCATTAATTATTAGGGATGGCAATAAGAGATAATGAATTGTACAACTTATAATTTTGTCTTCTCTAAATGACGTGGATGGTTAAGAGAAAGCGTGTCTTACCTACCATTGTACATGCCCTTACTACTAGCTAGACCTAGTGCTTAGCGAGAAAGGATCGTTGTCCAAAGGATCGTTGTCGAAGCATTGGGTGGGCACGGCGATGGTCAGCAGTAGAAGCTCGTAGTAGCGTATCGCCTGCCGGCCGGTGTGGAGAACGGACTTCAGAAAACGCAGTGTGCCGCATTATATAGTGGAACTAGCTACTCCTTGAAGGGGATCGTGTGCAGAAAACAAAAAAATTCCTAGCAACGATATCCTTAAACTAGCCAAGATCTACACTATGCAGATATAGAAGTACGGCGGAGATCGGAATACATACCCTCATAGACCGAATAGCGGGGATTACGCTCCCGCACAAGCGTTGACGACGAAGACGACGTAGCCGACCTCTAGGTCGCGGAGAACTCGGCGCGACGAAGACGACGAAGATGACACCGAGGTCGGGTGGAGGAAGTAGGCCTCCGAGTACCGCTAGCGCAGCACCTCGCAGGGAGTCGCACACATACGGTGGAGACGACGGCCTCCGAAGCTCCAGTCCAGGACGAGCAGCGGAAGACTTGGACCGGAACACCAGCAGCGCGGCAGCGGGCTATGGTGGAAGAGATCCCCCTCCTCTACTCGGCGCGGCTCCGTCAAGGGAACCACGAGATCGAGAGAGAAATTGGGAATTAATTGGTGAATTAAAAGGCCAGGGGTGCCCCTTCTTATATAGGCTCCCAGGGGGAGCCAACCTTGCCAGCCAGGCAATGTGGGACTATCCCACATGCCTGGTTCGGCCAAGTCTGGTGCGTCGGCCCTAGGTGGGCCCCATTTGGCCCACCTAGGCCGGCCAAGCCTCCCCCACAAAATTCCCTTGAGGGTTTTCCCCCCATGGGCCTTCTTTCGACCAGAAGGCCCATTTAGGGAAATCAGACTAAATAAATTCGAAAATAAATATATAAAATCATATTTGCATATTAATTACACTAATTAATATCAAACATAATATATATAATTTTTCCTAGCTTCGAAAACTCTTTCGGCGCTGCCCGATCTCCATCGGACCCCTCCCGGGACGCTCCCGGTGATCTCCTTCCTTTCCGGTTGTCTTGTTGAAACCCCTTAAGTGTGTTACCCTAGCGGTTCGATATAATATCAGGTATGATCAAGACTCCTCAATGATCAACGACTAACTCGTAGGCCTGGACCCCATGAATTAACCCCTGAGATATAACGAATGACTTTCATCTATCAAACCTGGACGTATAGTCTTAAACCCTTTGTCATGGTGATACTTAGCGTGTCCGAGCATCATTCTCAGATATCTCCATACCTAGCATGATCTCGTTACCGACATCGCTATCTTCTACTCGTCTATGATATTATGTCAGCTGGTGACCTAGTCACATGTTTGCAAACTCATTTGACATAATCTCACCGAGTGGGCCCTAGAGTATCTATCCGGCTATGCGGACTGACAAATCCCGCTGTTGACCCCTCGTCTCAACTACCCCTTTCCGATACCCAAAAGTATCACCGTTATTGTCATACTAAATAAGATACGACGTTTGATGCGATCAAAGTATCTTCCAGAAATAATAATAAGAGTTGGTCTCACGGTCTTAAGGCGTAATGACTATGTCCTATAAATACTGGGTACGTCCATCACATCGTTACTCCTAACGATATGACTTCCATTGCCGACCGGCGCCATGCCCTATGATCAGAAAACCTCGATCATCAATCGCGCAACGAAACTAGTCTTAGTAGAGGCTACTAGGGACCTGGTTGTTTATCTACCACACCTGTATTAATGTTTTCGCTTAATACAGTTATAGCATGGTATAAAACATATAATGAACGATTGGGATATTGCCAATAAACTAGGTTTATTAAGTGCCTCTAGGGCATATTCTCTTCAGTCTCCCACTTGCACTAGAGTAACACTTAATCTAGTTTACAACCTGGTAAAAGCTCAACACCCATAGCATCTTGGTGCCTGCTCGCCTCGTGGAAGAGGAATCCAGTCAATAGACCTCACACATTGAGACCTATATGTGCTTTGCAACACTTCTATGTCACCTAGTTTGACATCAACCCGTATCTTACGATGACGGTGAAATATATTCCAGTGGATGGAGTGAGACTCGAGCATTCGCGCAGCATGCACCTTAAAAGTCTAAGAGATCTATTAAGGAGACCACCTACGCTCGGAAAACTGCTCAGTCCAATCACACTTGCTACTTCTAAAGTCGCGATATATTTCTATACCTATGTAGATTGTGCGACAGTGCATTCATATGCGACTTCGCAAACTAACCATGTCTTTCTTCAAAATAAAGGACATCTCCTATATGAGATTTCTAGTCGTATGGGTCAGTGCAATAACTTGCATCATCGTAACCGCTTTACGGCAAGTTACCATTCCACTCTTACCCCTTACTAGAAAACCTACCTCCAGTTCTCATAGACACTGAAGAATAAACTTAGCGTTTGTTCATTGATCCACACAAGGATCACTCTAGAACCTGTTCTTGAACCAAGAACTCGGGTCACACCAAGTCGAGCTTTCAGCCGGATAGACTCTATGTGTGATACATAGAGAATGTCGAACATCATTTTCTATCACTGAAAAAGCCAAGATTAACTTAATCTTTTACCTAGTCATACAAGGAAGAACCTCTTTCTTCGCTTGTCCTTTTCTGAATCACTTCAGAATCCTGACTTAGGAAATACTCCGACTTAATGTTATTAAGCCCCCTCTGATCTATACAATTATAAATCGGATGACTAATACTCCTAACTTCATTTCACAGAAAATTTAATCACTTAAATAATCCTTTACACTGTACTAGAGGATCTTTGTCATTCAATATGTTGTTACATACCAAATCACGAATGACACCTAGCTCCCACTCAAATATGCCTTCCGCATATAAGATCAAGGAAAAGCTACTTAGCTCAAACTCAAATATGCCTTCCACATATAAGATCAAGGAAAGCTACTTTGCTCCCACTCACTTCTTTGCAAATGTAGGTTTCTTCAACTATTTTGGACAACTCCAAAATCCTTTAATCACATTATCAAAGTGAAGATTCCAGCTCTGATATGCTTACTTTTGCCCATGAATGGACAACCAAAGTTTGCATACATGTTTAGCATCCTCAGGATTACAAACCATTCTTAATTACACTATTAAGAACCATGGTTTTCTCATCCATCTATCAATTTCTCATTCGAAATTATAGTAATTGCTAAACGACCCAGAATAGATTTAGGCTTCGCCACTTGAGACAAACTCTCATGTGGTCTGTCGGAACTGTTTCACGACAAATCGAATCTGCTCAATATCTACTCTCTCATAAAACTCCATATACTATCAACATCCTAGATGCCATCAAGAAGATCTCCCAAGTCATTACCTGGTAATCGTGTATGGATTTTATTTCGGATCATAAATGACTCATAGCCATTTCTCGGACTTAGGTCCACCATCTCTTCTTCGTAGTTCGTAGGTCTATCATATTCCATTAATATGACCTCCATAACAAGATTGTCGTAACACACAGTGTGGAACACAACCTCGTATGCCTACGCTCTTAGTATGAGCTCAGATCATCATGATCTTGAATCATTAGCTTTTTCAAGCTGTGGGGCCTGACACCGAAAACACTTTCGATTGCGCCACTCTGATGTTTGGAGAAGAAGTTCACCAACTTCGTCTTGCTCTACTTTCTTTCTCACTTATACCCTCGGACAAGAAACTATTTCTTTCGCAAGGTATATCCCGGCAAAGATTTTGCCTATGTCGTGAGACATGTACCCAACTAACTCTTTAGGTAGGGTATACTACAAAGATTAATCCATTTTAGGTTCGATTACATCGAAACACTAAATTGCTGAAACGACAATCCAGGCTCAAAAGCCATGCCATCACTCGTATGGTATTGTCTCCATGGATTCAAATGGTTTCCCTATTTGCTAACGTGAGTGTTTACGTTTCTACCATATGACTCTAATGATTACAATAATTCGGTAAGAGATTCATTTACCACACACTATCCGATAGGGTGCGATTACGACGCCCTAACACACCATAACACTATGATGTTCCATGCGACGTAATTTGTGGAACTCTTCTCACAAGTCTTCCAATGATGTGCCAACATTATAACTCAAATCTTCATTCCTCGATTTGCATCGCGGGAATTTGATTTTCTTGTTAAGTTTATTTCCTACTTCATTCTGAACTTCGTTTGATCGAATCAAAATTTCAGACTAACATTCACCGGAGTGGATATCCATATATCTACTCGGAATATTCATGAAGTATATGAAATAAAGACTTCCACTACACGTCAAAGTACTTCATTGATTCACATACACCCATATGCACGATTCTCAACAAGCTATACTCAAAACGTTAAGTGAAGTTCACGAAATAAAGGTCTCCACTACCCGTCAATTACTTCACTGAACCACATACATCTCTATGATGACTATCAATAAGTTATATGCCCGCTTTCCGAAAACGGTGTCACAGTTATTTTGCAAGTGTCAAAAGATCAAATCTTAGGACTTATATGTCCATCCAGTGTGGAGCTAATGCATATAACATTGACATGACTAAACGGTAGTGCCACACATATGTGGTGTCTTTATTAAGTTTGTATCCTTTGGCATTAATATTATGAATGTGGGAGCTTCTACCATCTAAATTCAAATCGGCATATGATCATTACTTCATAAATATAGGACACCAATTTGTCACTATCATGTATGAACAAGTGTCTCGCTAGAGGAGACACACTCGTAACGATCATACCAACACCCGATCATAAAGAATTTATTCAACTGGTAGATCTAGAGGGAGAGTGTCTATGGCCGTCACAACAACTTGACTGCCGTTATCAACACGCAATGTCGCCTCATCCTTTCAAGCTACTCAAGCAGTAAACCTGGTTTTTCACAAAACATGACTAGTTCAAGACTTAGTCACTACTGCGAGTACTTGCTTAGCTAAAACATTCATAACATGTATATCATATACACACCATCATCATTGATGACTTCCGGCGATCTGTTTCATCTTCTTGATACTTCCACCGTAATCAAGAACCATGAAGGTGAACGATTCCCCTTGCATGACATAGTCTATGACAGAGGATTTGCACTTGGCAACGATGTCTGTCATCCAGTGATTGAGCTGAGCGAGGCGTCTCAATGTTCATTAATCATGAACATACGTCATTAAGTATGACCGCCACGTGCTCCCTCAATGTGTGTATTCTCTTCCATCTTGGTTGAGAAGACAATCAGCCAACGTACTGATAAACTTCATTAACCCAACGTTTGGGTACCCCGAGTTCAGCGACCATATCATATGTTTGCGATCTAAAAACTCGTACCCACCGTTGGTTCTCTATGGCAGAGATCATAGCATACACTGGACTATGATGATATCATCCGCACAAAATCCGATAATCCAAATTATCTTTTGTTAGCGGAATCTCCGGGTTTATCTCCTAGCGGGTATTGTAACACAAAGAGCTAACGGTTTAAACAAGGAGTATCCTCAAGCTAAAGCACAAAACTATGAAGTTTGGACCCAACCTTTTAAGTTTCTCAATCGCAGGAATGCGCCTAATTTGAAAAGATGCTATCACAATGGTTAATATCTACAAAGGTTTGCAAAACAGACTCTGTTCATTATATTCTGAGTTCTAGTATTTTAGAAAATAACTATCCGAACTCCCACTCAAACGAACATCCCTCCTGGTCGTTTAAGCGATTACACGACCCCCATCCATTGCACCACCCCTCATCATCAGAGCCGGCGACACAACTTCAAGAGTAGACAATTGTCCGCCACACCAATTTTGTGACTCGTGCTCGACCTTTCGGTCTCCCTGTTCCGAGGCCATATTTCTGAATATGCTAGGCTCGCCACCAAAGACCTCCACGCTGGCGCTTGTGCAACATGGCTTACACCCACTGTATGCGAACGACGAGATGTCTGACACCCGATCATCACGGCCTGCCTCATAACGTAGAACTTTCTTGGTGGTGCGCGTTGGAGGGAGAACACTAGTGGTATTTTGAAGGGATCATCTTATATATAGCTACCGCCGTGTAACTAATGTATACTATACACACAATCACACAATATAAGATGCACACAAAATATCAAATGTAATGCAATGTGATATAGTCCATTGCGCCATGGTCTTCTTGGCGCCCGCAGTTTATAAACAATTTAATAAACCTACCTTGACCATATCACATAGCCCCTGCAAAATAAAGTTAGACGCTTCTACTTTATCTTTTGCATATTTTACGTGGCTTGGGGCTTTCGTAAATAGAACCGCTTCATACCTACGCCTTATGACCACAACAACGATCCAATAATTGCATGTTTAAGCATCCCTTTCGGGCCCTCCATTGAAAATGCGAAGACCAACTAAAGAGAGAGAAACTGACACCCGCCAGCCACAGATACGTTACAAGCCGTATGTCATTACTGGAACCAGTCTCGCGTAAGCGTACGCGTAAAGTCGGTCCGGGCCGCTTCATCAACTCGATGCCGCTGGAATCACAAGTGCACGCTAGAGGGTAGAAAATAACAGGAACGGTGCCCCCGTGCAGAACACGGGTTCTAACAGCGTACAGCTATATCTACGATAGATCGGCTCTGATACCACTGAAGGGATCGTGTGCAGAAAACAAAAAATTTCCTAGCAACGATATCCTTAAACTAGCCAAGATCTACACTATGCAGATATAGAAGTACGGCGGAGATCGGAATACATACCCTCGTAGACCGAATAGCGGGGATTACGCTCCCGCACAAGCGTTGACGACGAAGACGACGTAGCCGACCTCTAGGTCGCGGAGAACTCGGCGCGACGAAGACGACGAAGATGACACCGAGGTCGGGTGGAGGAAGTAGGCCTCCGAGTACCGCTAGCGCAGCACCTCGCAGGGAGTCGCAGTGATAATTGTCTAGGTGGCGGAGAGAGAATGAAGAAAGGGAAGGTTACCTTCCCTTAGTTAAGGGATGATCAGTTACGAAATAAGAGAAGGCTAATTTCACCATTGTACCACTTGTCTTGCCTTAAAACTTTAAATTTCCTACCAAAATATAATTAATTCTCATTAATTGTTAGGGATGGCAATAAGAGATAATGCATTGTACAACTTATAATTTTGTCTTCTCTAAATGACGTGGATGGTTAAGAGAAAGCGTGTCTTACCTACCATTGTACATGCCCTTACTACTAGCTAGACCTAGTGCTTAGCGAGAAAGGATCGTTGTCCAAAGGATCGTTGTCGAAGCATTGGGTGGGCACGGCGATGGTCAACAGTAGAAGCTCGTAGTAGCGTATCGCCTGCCGGCCGGTGTGGAGAACGGACTTCAGAAAACGCAGTGTGCCGCATTATATAGTGGAACTAGCTACTCCTTGAAGGGGATCGTGTGCAGAAAACAAAAAATTTCCTAGCAACGATATCCTTAAACTAGCCAAGATCTACACTATGCAGATATAGAAGTACGGCGGAGATCGGAATACATACCCTCGTAGACCGAATAGCGGGGATTACGCTCCCGCACAAGCGTTGACGACGAAGACGACGTAGCCGACCTCTAGGTCGCGGAGAACTCGGCGCGACGAAGACGACGAAGATGACACCGAGGTCGGGTGGAGGAAGTAGGCCTCCGAGTACCGCTAGCGCAGCACCTCGCAGGGAGTCGCACACATACGGTGGAGACGACGGCCTCCGAAGCTCCAGTCCAGGACGAGCAGCGGAAGACTTGGACCGGAACACCGGCAGCGCGGCAGCGGGCTATGGTGGAAGAGATCCCCCTCCTCTACTCGGCGCGGCTCCGTCAAGGGAACCACGAGATCGAGAGAGAAATTGGGAATTAATTGGTGAATTAAAAGGCCAGGGGTGCCCCTTCTTATATAGGCTCCCAGGGGGAGCCAACCTTGCCAGCCAGGCAATGTGGGACTATCCCACATGCCTGGTTCGGCCAAGGCTGGTGCGCCGGCCCTAGGTGGGCCCCATTTGGCCCACCTAGGCCGGCCAAGCCTCCCCCACAAAATTCCCTTGAGGGTTTCCCCCCCATGGGCCTTCTTTCGACCAGAAGGCCCATTTAGGGAAATCAGCCTAAATAAATTCGAAAATAAATATATAAAATCATATTTGCATATTAATTACACTAATTAATATCAAACATAATATATATAATTTTTCCTAGCTCCGAAAACTCTTTCGGCGCTGCCCGATCTCCATCGGACCCCTCCCGGGACGCTCCCGGTTATCTCCTTCCTTTCCGGTTGTCTTGTCAAAACCCCTTAAGTGTGTTACCCTAGCGGTTCGATATAATATCAGGTATGATCAAGACTCCTCAATGATCAACGACTAACTCGTAGGCCTGGACCCCATGAATTAACCCCTGAGATATAACGAATGACTTTCATCTATCAAACCTGGACGTATAGTCTTAAACCCTTTGTCATGGCGATACTTAGCGTGTCCGAGCATCATTCTCAGATATCTCCATACCTAGCATGATCTCGTTACCGACATCGCTATCTTCTACTCGTCTATGATATTATGTCAGCTGGTGACCTAGTCACATGTTTGCAAACTCATTTGACATAATCTCACCGAGTGGGCCCTAGAGTATCTATCCGGCTATGCGGACTGACAAATCCCGCTGTTGACCCCTCGTCTCAACTACCCCTTTCCGATACCCAAAAGTATCATCGTTATTGTCATACTAAATAAGATACGACCTTTGGTGCGATCAAAGTATCTTCCAGAAATAATAATAAGAGTTGGTCTCACGGTCTTAAAGCGTAATGACTATGTCCTATAAATACTGGGTACGTCCATCACATCGTTACTCCTAACGATATGACTTCCATTGCCGACCGGCGCCATGCCCTATGATCGGAAAACCTCGATCATCAATCGCGCAACGAAACTAGTCTTAGTAGAGGCTACTAGGGACCTGGTTGTTTATCTACCACACCTTTATTAATGTTTTCGCTTAATACAGTTATAGCATGGTATAAAACATATAATGAACGATTGGGATATTGCCAATAAACTATGTTTATTAAGTGCCTCTAGGGCATATTCCCTTCACTCCTATCTAGGGCTCGGACGGGCGGAGGCATTGTTGTGCTATCGACATAATTGATAGGAGACGGGGTCCTCTAGCCTACGTATAGATTATACGGAAAAAGGTTGGTGTCGTCGAGGTCGGTATTAAACACGGCGAGTTACCCAGCTTCAGATCCCGCAGCGGTGGCGAGATTCTACGTACTGCTATAATTCACTATAAGGCAATAGCCGTGAACAGGTTACAATGGATTTGACGCGTATAGAGGCGTCTGTCTGCGTATTGAAGCGTGCCCTAAAGGCTTCCTGGTGGCCGGCTTATATAGGCGGCCAGACCCCAGGATACAAAGCAAGTACTTGTCCGGCAAGTAATCAGAGTCCTAGACCTAGCCGGCTTAGTTGCCGCCTTCCGTCTTGGCCTTGGTGGCTTGATGGGTTTCGGCCTTCCGCCTTCCTTGGACCGTCCGCCTACTTCCTTATACGTCAGCTATCTGGGCCGCTCGGCAGGATTCAGCCTTACCACCCTTGGGCCACCCCTGGAATAGACGAATTGATCCATGTTGGAGATACCCCTAGTTGATATATCCCCAGCATTAGCCCCTAGAAAGGTTGAAGTTCTCCAGGCGCCGGCTTCTTCTTCTTGATACTTAATTTGTCAATGTTGGCGACTGTAGGACTTGAACCATTCTAAAAAACAACGGGGGCGCGTGTACCCCAATGTTGGCACACGGCCGCCTTTATCCAACATGGGAAAAAACGGCTAAACGAGACTTCGCCGAACAGCTTCACAAGAAAGCTTAATCTTTAACGGCGAGCCAAACATATTTCTTGACAGACATCGTCAGACGGCTCACGACAGTTTGAAACCGGCCGAAGCGAAAATCACGTCATGATTGTAAATCGCGGGAAAAAAGGAGGCGTGGAGATCGTGCGATCATGTGTTGCAGCGGACGTTGGACACGTGTCCGACTAGCAACGCCGTTGCACAGGAAGCAACGCCTGGACCTATAAATAGGGAGCCGAACGGTTCATTTTTCACCCCTGCTCCTGCTCTCCTCTGCCCATTGCTCTCTCGCTCTCCTGCTCTCTTCACCGAGCGAACTCCGGCGAGCATCCTTCTCCGGCGACCTTCGCGTACAGCGATGTCCTCCAGCCAGAACACCCCTTCTGCGGCGTCTAGTGGCCTCGCGGCCGAGACCACCTCCGCGGCGGCGATGGGCGGCGCAGCGTCGCGCCTCGCGACGGCGGCGACGGGCAATGTCGCCACCGTCGCCTCTCTGACTCCCACCACACGCGCCCAGGCGGCCGCCTCTTCGGCTCCTTCGTCTTCTGTCGCGCCGGCGGCGGCGAAAGGCGCACCCGCCGACGAGGAGGAGGAAGCAGCCGACCTTGGGTCACGCTATTGGCTTCCCTCCATCGTCGACGAAGAAGCACTCCAAGACTTGGAGGCCGTCGGCTACCTCCCGACTCGGGAGGCCTGCCAATGGAGATCCGCCTTCGGGGGCGTCATCCCGGCTTCGAAAGCTGGGGAGCGGGTAATCCTCACCTCCCACTTAGTTAGGGGAATGTCCTTGCCGCCTTCCGCCTTTTTTAGCGAGGTGTTAGATCACTACGGACTCCAGCCCCATAATATAGCGTCCAATAGCATACTAGTCTTAGCCGGCTTCACAGCTCTGTTCGAGGGCTATCTAGGTATTAGGCCTAGTTTAGACTTCTTCAGATATTGCTTTCGTTGCCGGCGCCAGACTGTGCCGGACGGCGGATTGGCGACCTGCGGCAGCGTCACCTTCAACTGCCACCAGGGACGCCAATGGTATCCCAAGATACCATACATCGAGTCCGTCAAGGGCTGGACGTCCACCTTCTTCTACTGCCAAGACATGGCAGCACCGGGGCGCCAATTTGGCGTCCCGGACTTCGTCAATGCGCCGCCTATGCCCGGGCCATGCTAGGACGAGGCAGTCCCCAAGTTGACGGAGGAACTCCGCCTTATTCAAAGGCGGATCGAGTTCCTCACCCGGGCGATGGCTCCCCCCTTGCTGGATGGGGTGGATACCGTTATCTGCTGGCTTAGCTGGCAGATAATGCCCCTGCGGTACAGCCCGCACAAGATGTGTCAGTATTCGCCTACTGCCACAGCTTCTCTTCGCGTAAGCGAAGAGGGGTTACCAGCCGCCGACCTGGCGTTCCGACTTCGCAGCCTTGTCAAATCAGGGCAGGTGAAGGCGGCGGAAGGCGTGCCCATGCACACCCACGACAACCCTCCCCTTGAGGTAGATATCCTGCTTATTACCCTTCTTTGACGGCCTTTGCCGACTTACTTGAGTCCTATTAACACTTGCCCTCTTTCTCAGCTCCCTGCCCTGGGGGAGGATGACATGGCTCCCGACTTCTACGAGTCGGAAGCCGGGAAGACCAAGAAGCGCAAGGTGTCCGGCGCTGCTTCCTCTACGGTGAATGCCGAGAGGAAGAAACAGACCGCAGCGGCTACAGAGCCGGTGCTCGTCGATCTCGACGAGAACGCGGGGATTAACATCCCCCGAAGGTACTCATTTCCGCCTAAATAGTCGTCGAATTCCTCTAATACTGGCATTCATCTGGCTGTGCTTGCTTTATCGACAGGGAACGGGCGGCAACTTCCAGGTTGCCGTCCAGGCTTCTTTCCAGGGGAAAGCGGCCTCAAGGTAGCTCGCCCGCTACCATGCTGCCAACTCCCCAGCCCCGGGCCGGCGGCTTTATGAGCGATGCTCGCCGCCAGCCCCAGGCTCCGGCTTCCGGTCCGCCGCCAAGGACTTCCTCCGCTGGTCGCGCAACCAGCATTCCCCTTCCATCGGCTGAGGCTACGGCCAGTGAAGCCGTCCAATCTCGTGCCGCCAAGGAGGAGCTGTTGGAGGCGGTTGCCGGTGGGACGCAGAGGGCAGCCCTGGCTGCAGGAGGCGGCAGAGTTAGGGATCCTTGGTCCACTTTTAAGGAGGCCAATGAATCCACCCTGGCTTTCGCCAACTTTGCCTCTCAGGCCTTTGCCGATTTGGAGGGCGACATGTCTGTAAGTTTTTCTAGCTTCGTGGCATACACATAGTCTCCCCCCCCCCCCCCCCCCCCCCCCCCCGAGCACTTAGATGGCAGGTCAAAATCATTGATCGCCGACTTAGTGGTTTTTTGACTATATGCTATATGCCTTTTTCCTTGTCTGCAGGGCCTCCTGTCCGCCAACGTTGAGCTTATCTCTTCCCGGTTTGAGATAAACCAGCGGTGCCGCGATCTGAAGAAGGATTGCGAAGCCAAGGACTTGCAGATTGCCGAGTTGGAGGCGCCCGCAAAAAAGATGAAGGTAGAATTATTCTTTTTGCCTTCTGTCATCTTTCAACTTTTGTTGCCGCCAATCGTTTAGCTAGTGAATCCATATGGTAGAACTGCTAGATCACGCTCAGGATATATTGAAGGCGTCCACTGATATGCAAGCTATTATGAATGAAGCTTCCGATCTGGCGGCCGCCAATTTGTTGATGAAGGAGGAGCATCGGAAGGAGATGGAGGCCCAGCAGTTGAAGTTTGCGCAGGAGTCTAGCCAGCTTACTGGGGAGCTGGATGGCCTGTGCAAGAAATTGGCGGAGGCGGAGAAGGCGGCTGCTGAAGAAATATTCAAGCAGGCTTCCCGCGCCCAGACTGCTGAGGACGCGGTGGCAGCTCATATGATTGAGTTGTCCGCCTTCCATAACTCGGTCCTTGGTAATTTCTCACTCTTCATTTTCCGTCATCAATTTTTTTAGCCTGAGCCGAACTGATGCTTTTATTTTTGATACAGTTGCTGTCGGCTTAGGCGACGACAAGGTTGTCAGCCCCCGCCTAGATCGCCTTGCGCGTCTGGGTGAGCTGATCACCGAGACATTGGCGGCGTCCAAGCGGTTTGCCGCCAAGTTCTTCATCTCTTCCGGCAACCAGGAGTCGTCCGAGTTCAGCGATGTGCCCAGCATGCTGGAGCAAGCTACGAAGCTACACAAGTGCTCACTGAAATCGGCGGCGTGGGGTGGTGCCAAGACTGCGCTTGGACTATTTATGGCACACTACCCCGAGGCGGAGATAGAAGCCGTCACCGAAGGCATGCCGTCTACTTATGAAGACGGCATCGAGGTCGAGCCGGCCGCTGTGTTGGACAGTGTTTCCGTATACGCTACGCGTGTTGCCGACATGGTTGACACTTCGATCTTCTACCGGCGCCATCCTGTGCCTGCTGTTGTGGAAGATGGAGCTGCCGGTACGGCCGAGGCGGAGGGGAGTGATAGCTCTGGGGCTGAAGTTGTCAGCCCCCAAGCCTGATATAGGCGTCCCCCTAGCCATAGTTGCCTCATCCTGTCTCCTTTCTGACTTGACAGCCTGCCTTTTCCTGTCCCTGAAACAAAACACTCTCAACTTGTAATATTTGTATTTACTTTTGGAGATGCTCTGCTAGGCGGGAAGCTAGCTAACATGTTTTATTTTGCCCTATTTTATTTGACCCGCCTTAATTTTACCCTGATTTATATGCTTGACTCTTTGTATGCTGGCGAACCTCAGTCGGGAACTTTAGCTGAAACAACTAGGGCTAAACCATGTGTTTAGAATTAGAAACCAAAGCCAACATGTTGGTGCCAAAGACATACTACTAGGCGAACCACATATAAGTAATCAGAAGCAAAGGAATTAGGCGGCGCAAAAAGTTGATTTTTGCTTTGGGTTGGCTCGAAAGCTGCAAGTATCTACCAGTTTGAACCTTTGCACGGAGCTAGAAAATAGGAACTTAGATACATAGGGGATATATGACTGTAAGAAAGGACAAAAGATGGCATGCTTCTCAACACAGATGAGGAACCATAGACTTTTATTTCATAATCATATATAACTTATTATAATTATAAATTGCTAAGTGTAGAAAGGACGTAGCTGCTCAATATTTGAAGGCCGTCTTGTTTGTTCGAACGGGTCGTCAATGACTCTTTTGCGCTTGGTTCCCCTCCTTCCTGCCGCCTTCTTGCGCCTTTTCTTTTCCTCTTCGTCGCGGATGTCGGCTAGATAGTAGGAACAATTGAGCAACGCCTTTGTGACTATAAACGGTCCTTCCCATGGCGGAGATAACTTGTGCGAGCCTTTTCTGTCTTGAATTAGGCGGAGAACCAGGTCACCTGTTCTGAAGCTTCGCTTCTGCACTCTCCGGCTATGATAGCGGCGGAGTTGTTGCTGGTACAAGGCGGAGCGATGTAGAGCAACGTCTCTTTCTTAGTCTAGCAGGTCTAAGCTATTCTGTCTTACACCTTCTACATCTTGCTCGATGTAGGCTTGAACTCTTGGGGAATCGTGTTTCATGTCGGTAGGTAGCACCGCCTCCGCGCCATATACTAAGAAGAAAGGAGTGTAGCCGGTAGATCTGTTTGGCGTTGTGCGCAAACTCCAGAGTACGGACTGTAACTCTTCTGCCCAAGCGCCGGCTGCCCTATGTAACGGAGCTTCGAGACGGGGCTTAAGTCCTGAGAGGACTAAGCCGTTTGTACGCTCTACTTGTCCATTAGATTGAGGGTGTGACACATATGCCAAATCAAGCCGGATATTTAGATCACTGCAGTATTGTTCCATGTCGCCTTGAGATAGGTTGCTGCCATTATCAGTGATAATGATGTGTGGAACTCCAAACCGAGAGATAATTCCCCAGAGGAAATTGGTGGTTGTTCGTGCGTCAAGTTTGCTGATCGGCTTGGCCTCGATCCATTTGGTGAACTTGTCGACATCGACCAATAGGTGGGTGTATCCACCACGTGTCTTCTTGAAGGGACCAACCATGTCTAATCCCCAGACCGCGAACGGCCAGGTGATTGGAATTGTCCTGAGCTCTTGTGCTAGCATCTGAGGTTGGCGGGCGTACAATTGGCAGCCTTTGCATGTTTTTACGATGTGCTCGGCGTCTTCTTTGGCGGTAAGCCAGTATAAGTCTTGGCGGAAAGCTTTGCACACGATGGTCCTGGCGGAAGCGTGATGCCCGCAGGTGCCAACATGTATGTCCTTCAGAATTTCCTGGCCTTCTTCTGGCGGTATGCACCGTTGATAGATACCGCACGTGTTTCTCTTATATAGCTCGCCTTTGATTATTGTGAATGCCTTGGCTCGCCTTATGATCTGCCTTTTTAACACCTCATCATCCTCCGGCAACTTGTTGTCGATTAGAAAATCGAGGTATGGGACAGTCCAATCCGGCTGTATCGAGTAGACAGCGAGACTTGCCGCTTCTACCGGTTCTTATGCATCGGGGACCAACAAGTCAGCGCCCTTAATGGACGGCTTGTGCAAATGTTACAGGAAAATATCCTTTGGTACCTTTTTGCGTTCTGACCCTAGTCGGGCAAGTGTGTCTGCTGCCTCGTTCTCAGCTCTTGGAGCATGCCGGACTTCGTAGCCCATGAATTTTTTGGCGAATTCATCAACTTTGGCCCTGTATGCTGCCATTGTTGCGCTTTTCGCATCCCATCTTCTGCTTACTTGATGTGCGACCAAATCTGAGTCACCATAACAGACGATTCTCTTGACGCCGAGGTCGTTTGCTACATGCAGCCCGTGAAGCAAAGCTTCATACTCTGCGACGTTATTGGTTGCTGTGAAATGAATCTGCAACACGTAGCTGAGCTTGTCGCCTTTGGGTGTGCGTAGAACAACTCCAGCCCCCGAGCCTTTGAGCATCTTTGATCCGTCACAGTGCATGACCCAATATTCTGACTCGGTGAGTATTGTTTCCTCCATGGCTTATGTCCAGTCGGCAACAAAGTCTGCAAGCGCTTGAGACTTAATGGCGGTCCGTGGTTTGTAGACTATATCAAAGGCGGCAAGTTCGATGCCCCATTTGGCGACTCGACCTGTTGCCTCTGCATTGTTGATTATTTCTCCCAACGGTGCCTTGCTGACTACTGTCACTGTGTGCTCTTGGAAATAATGCCTAAGCTTTCTGGCAGCAAAGAATACACCATAAGCCAGCTTTTGGTAATTGGATACCTCTGCTTGGAGGCGGAGAAGACTTCACTGATGAAGTAAACTGGTCGTTGCTCAGACGTCGCGGCTTCGTTCTCCTTTCTTTCCACAACCAAGACAACGCTGACAACTGATCCAGCTGCCGCGATGTAGAGCAGCATTGGTTCCTGCGATCGAGGTGCTGCCAATATCGGAGCGGATACGAGAGCCTCCTTAAGTTGTTGTAAGGCGGCGTCTGCCACCGCTGTCCACTCAAAGTTGTCGGACTTCTTCAATAGCCGGTAGAGAGGCATTGCCTTTTCCCCTAGGCGGCTTATGAAACGACTGACGGCCGCCGCCGATCCGGCTAGGCGCTGCACGTCCTTCAGACAAGTGGGTCTGGATATGTTTTGGATAGCCTTGATCTTCTCCGGATTAACTTCGATCCCTCGTTCTGAGACGATAAATTCGAGTAGCTTGCCGGCTGGAACGCCGAAAACACACTTGGCGGGATTGAGTTTCATCTGGTACTTTTGGAGATTCTGAAAAGTTTCTTCCAGATCCTCTAGGAGATCTGCCTTCTTTTTCGACATCACCGCAATGTCGTCTACGTAGACGTGAACATTGCGGCCGATCTGTTCGTGCAGGCAATTTTGCATACAGCGCTGGTATGTTATCCTGCATTCTTCAGGCCAAAAGGCA
Source organism: Poa annua (assembly GCA_026929855.1). Classification (NCBI taxonomy): domain Eukaryota; kingdom Viridiplantae; phylum Streptophyta; class Magnoliopsida; order Poales; family Poaceae; genus Poa; species Poa annua. Next base: position 18,836,206 of record CM049427.1, read on the forward strand.
TCGTGATGTAGCAGAAAGTCCCGTATGGAGTGGTGAAGGATGTTTTCAGCTGATCTGACTCCCTCATCTTGATTTGATGGTATCCTGAGTAGGCGTCTAGAAAACAAAGCAGCTCGGAGCCTGCTGTGGAGTGTACGACTTGGTCAATTCTAGGCAGCGCAAAGGGATCCTTTGGGCAGCACTTGTTAACACCGGTATAGTCGATACACATCCTCAGCTCTTTATTCTTCTTTGGAACTAGTACAGAATTTGCCACTTAATCGGTGTGTACAACTTCTTTTATGAAATTGGCGGCCTTCAGTCTATTTATCTCCTTTCCTATAGCCTTGCGTCTCTCATCTCCAAATCGTCTTGTTGCTTGCTTCACCGGCTTGGATCCTTTTATGACGTTGAGTGAGTGCTCGGCAAGTTCCCTCGGTACATCAGGCATGTCGGATGGCGACCATGCAAAGATGTTGCGATTCTCACGGAGGAACTCGACGAGCGCGCCTTCCTATTTGCTGTCAAGGTTGGAGCCGATGACGACTTGCTTAGACTTGTCGCCTGGGATGAGGTCCGCCTTTTTGGTATCTTCTGAAGCTTCAAAGGTCTTCTTGACATCAATCTTTGGCTTGGGCATGGAGTTGTCTCGGTCCACCTCAAGTAGTGCGAGTTCTTCCTTATGGATGACGGCTTCTGCGAAGGCGGCCATGCCACGCTCACACTCCTTGGCTTTCTTGAAGTTGCCGGAAACCGTGATGGTTCCGTTTTCCCCCGGCATTTTTAGCTTGCTGTATATGTAGCACGGCCTTGCCATGAATTTGGCGAAAGCCGGTCGTCCGAAGATTGCATGATAGGCGCTTTTGAAGGGGACAACTTCGAACCGGAGGAGCTCTGAGCGGTAGTTCTCCTTTGGTCCAAAAGTTACCTTCAACCTAATGCTCCCCATTGACTTTGCTTGCCTGCCGGGCACTATGCCATGAAAAGTGAGGTTGCTGTGATCAAGCTGATCCTCTGACAGGTTCATGCGGCTTAGTGTGTCATAGTACAGGATGTTGAGGCTGCTGCCGCCATCCATGAGTACCTTTGTGAGTCTGAAGTTGTCGACAATGGGATCGACGACAAGGGCGTACTTGCCTAGGTGAGGAACGTGATCAGGGTGGTCGGACTGATCCCAGGTGATCGCCGCCTCGGACCAGTTCAAGTACTGAGGGACGTCCGGCATTGTCGCGTTGAGTTCGCGCATCTCTGCCTTTTCCATCTTAGCTGAAGGCGTGCCAACAAAACACACGAGAGATTCTTTGACCTTCGGATATGGCTTCTTTTTCTTGGCGGCCGCGTCGTCCTCGCTTGAGATTGACATGTCGTCGTCATCCTCGTCGTCCTTGTTGTCTTTCTTGTCGTACTTCTTTGACTTCTTTGACTTCTTTGACTTCCAGCCAACTGTGGGGTCCTTTTTGAAGTCGTCCATGAAACGACACTCGCTAAGCATATGGTGACGTGGGGCTACTTTGCGGGTAGCCCACGATGAGGCTACCTGGGCCGCGCCAAGGATGGAAAGGCCCGCAGAAGGCCCACTCGGGGTATCTCATATCCTAGTCCAACTCGGTTAGGACTTGTAACCTACCGTATCTGTACCAACCACCCGAGACCTGGCTGCCTATAAAGCCAGGAGGGTTGCCCGTCCTAGAGGACACGCTCGGAACTACCACAAACCCTAGCGAGATCGCAATCTCGCCATTGTAATCGCTACTCGCATCAATAACCAGACAAGCAGGAGTAGGGTGTTATCCTCCGGGAGCCTGAACCTGGGTAAACCTCGCTTGTTAGCCGTCGTGATCACCTTGCACTCTCCTCTCTCCCCATCAATCAACCCGGGGTGCACAACCCTGGGCCTTGTCGAGTTACAACCTCGTCAATTGGCGCCGTCTGTGGGAACTTCAACAAGTGCTAGGATCATGGTCACACCGGCTCCATCCACAATGAAGATCGGTGCACCCGCCATCAGGGAGTCGATCCGATTCGGCTCCTTCGAGTACGTCATCCACTCGCCAGCTCACCAATCGGTGTACGCCAATCTGGACAAAGGTATACACATCGCCTTCGGCTCCATATTCTGTTGCATCGATAGTCGTGGCATGCTCAGGTCTACGACTACTGCGTTGCGCGCGGCGGCGTCATCAAAATCGCCGACCACCGCGCCCGCTGGACCCGCGAAGATCGCATCTGCCGCACCCGCGGAGATCGCGACCGCCGGACCTGTGAAGATCGGATCTGCCGCACCCGCGGAGATCGCGACCGCTGGACCCGCGAAGATCGCATCTGCCGCACCCGCGGAGATCGCGACCGCTGGACCCGCGAAGATCGCATCTGCCGCACCCGCGGAGATCGCGCCCGCCGAACCCGCGAAGATCCCATCTGCCGCACCCGCAGGGTTTGCGCCAGCTGCACCCGCAAAGAGGACATCTACACCGACAATCTCGGCAACGACCACGCGAATCGAGTCTACCACCCCAACCTCGGTCGCGCGATCAATCAAGTCAAGACCCACCTCCACCGCCGCGCCCGCACGCGCGATCGGGGGCCCGCGTCTGACATCGACGCCGCGCGCGCCCTCATCTTCGTGGAAGTCCCAGGTCTACCCCAAGCCACTCGCACTCGCCCCGTCGAGTGCGGGCACATGGACAATCGCGAAGAGACGCGACAGTAAGTGCGCCGCGCGCCACGTTGCAGCAATTTTCGACCCCGAGCAAGAAGAGGGTGACAGAAGCAGCAGCGGCAGCACCAACTCTCCAACACAAGTCTACCCCAAGCAAGTCTTCATGGCCGGCACAGCACCGCATGACGACGGAGACGAACCCGTATATCCGCTAGAGGTGGACATGCCAGACCAGACCAAACTGGTCATCACACGGGACATGGCGATCCAAGCCATGAAGCATGTGGACGAGGGCACGTTCCCCCCACCCAACGCATCTCGGGAGGACCACCTGGCGGTCCAGTACTTGCTACGCAAGGAAGGCGAAAGGATTCGTGCCGAAAAAGCCGAACTTCTCAGGCGCAAAAGGGACGCGGACGCATCAAGCGCCAGGCGGGCCGCCCTCTCCTTCACATCCTCCACTGAGGTGAACCAGGGAGCACGGCGAACCAGAGCCCGTGTCCCCCACATGGCAGAAGCTGATCGAACAAGGCTCACCCGCAACCTCGACTCTTCCTTCGTCACCGAAGATGAAAACGGGATACCCGTCCCAAAAACAGCGAACGCTGCCTTAATATCAGTCGAGACGTACCTTCGGCTCACGCAGCCACCGGAGGGTGACGCGCGCTCCCTCCTCCACAAGCAACAAATTGCCTCCATAAGGGCAATCGAAGAAGCTCTAGCGGCCAAAGGGCCAAGTAATCAAGCTCATGAACCAACAACGTCGGGCATCCCGGCGGCGCAGCGACAGCCAGTCAAGGACCTTCGTGACGTCCTGACACAGAAGGCGGTGGACCGTAACCGCAAGGAGCGTTCGGCTAACGCAGCACAGGCAGATGATCATACGGACCGCGACTTCGAGCCATGTGGTGCGGCATGCTTCAGTTTCAACATCCGCGACACCCGTATGCCTAAAGGCTTCAAGTTGACGGCTGGCACACCAAAGTACGACGGGAAGCAAGACCCGAAGCTATGGCTTGAGGACTACCTTATCGCTTGCACCTGCCAAGGCGGAACATCGACAACGGCAATGCAGTACATCCAGCTCATGCTGACAGACTCTGCGCGCGGGTGGCTCACAAGCCAACCTAAAGATTCTTTCCGAACGTGGGAGGAGTTCCAGGACAACTTCATCAAAAGTTTCTCGGGAACATTCGCCAGACCAACAACCTACATCGAGTTGCAGGCCTGCAAGCAAGGGAAAGACGAGTCGCTCCGATCTTACATCCAGAGGTGGACACTCCTTCGCAACACCATGGAACCCGTATCAGAGGACAGGGTGATGGACGCCTTCATGCATGGTGTTTCTCGCCGCGACCTCCGGGAGGAATTTGGTAGGCTCCAGCCGAAGACCACAATAGAGTTAATGAAGACAGCCAACCAATGGGCTGAAGGAGAGGACTACGTCCGCGAAACTTCTCCCAAAAAGGAAGGCGAAACAAGCAACTGGCGCGAGTCACGTCAGAAGAGGAAGGCACGTTACACGCACGACTCAATCGAGTTAGTAGCGGCGGGTTACGAAACCCCCCGCGAGGTCAAGCGTGAGGACAGTCGACAGCACGAGCAAAGTCGACAGCCCAGCTCGAGTCAGTACAACCGTGGCAGCAGCAGCATCGACCACAACGACGGAAGTCAGAAACGCGAGTGGAAGCGCCCGTTAACCCCGGCAGAGGAACTGATGCAACCCTGTAAACATCACTCGTTCCGCAACGCAGCAACAGGAAAGTGGGGTTCAAACCACCTGCTGAAAGATTGCCGCAAAGCAAGAAAGATCTACCATGCCATGCAGCAAATCATCGCCCCGGTGCAGGCCATTCAAGCAGCACCGCAGCTGGCCATCCAGGCAGCACCCGCAAATAATAACCAAGTGCAAGCGGCAGGAGCATTCCCCCAGCCGCAGCAGCAGCAAGGTCCGCCGGCAGCAGCCGACGCATACCCAGCCGCACGAGGACAGCTGAACATGATACAGAAAGGACCCCCGTCGAACAGGAGGCAGAAGATCATCACACGCCAAGTACTCCAGGCCATCAACAGCCCGCGCGCGGTACCAGACTACCTGCGCGGGTCTGAGACACCAATCACATTCTCCAGGGCAGATCACCCAGCAGAGGTAGTCCGACCCGGACACGCCGCACTCGTGATTGAGGCCCTGATCGGCGACTACAGCCTGAAAAAGGTATTCCTGGACGGAGGTAGCGGCATCAACATCATATTCGCCGACACCCTCAGACGAATGAACAGATCGACAGAGAAACTGCCGGAGTCGGAGACCACCTTCCACGGCATAGTACCAGGGCAACCTATCACACCCATGGGAACAATCACACTCGACGTCATCCTCGGAACACCCGAGCACTTCAGGAAGGAGTCGATAGACTTTGAGGTCGTCGACTGGAAGTCACAATACCACGCCATCCTCGGACGCCCAAGCTTTGCCAGGTTCATGGCAGTACCCCACTACGCCTACCTGATGATAAAGTTACCCGGGCCAAAAGGAGTGATCACCGTCCGCGGCGACTTCGGCCTCTCCAACAGTTGCGACCGCGAGTTCGCCAAGATCTCCGAGTTCTTCGGCGTCGAAGAGCACTTCAAGGCCATATCAGCCGACAATGACAAGACCATCTTCCCGGCTCGCAAGAAGCCCGCCAAGGACGCAGCGTTCAACACGAATGACGACACTGTCACCCACCAAGTCCATCCGACCGACAGCGGAAAGACAGTCAAGGTCTCATCAAGCCTGACACCCGCATAGGAAAGCGCGCTCGTCGAGTTCCTACGTGAGAACTGGAAAATCTTCGCATGGCAACCTTCTGACATGCCGGGGATACCCAGGGAACTCGCCGAGCACTCTCTGAAAGTACACAAGGACGCAAGACCTGTCAAGCAATCCATGCGACGCTTCTCAGGGCCCAAACGAGACGCTATCACCATGGAAGTCGACAGATTACTGCACGCCAAGTTCATCCGAGAGATAAAGGACTCGGACTGGGTCGCTAACCCTGTTCTAGTTGAGAAAAAGAAGACGAAGAAACTACGCATGTGCGTGGACTTCACCGCAATCAACAAATGCTGCCCCAAAGACCACTTCCCGCTCCCGCGGATAGACCAGATCATCGACTCGACCGCAGGTTGCGAACACCTATCTTTCCTGGACGCCTACTCAGGTTACCAGCAGATCAGGCTGAAGGTCGAGGACGAAGAGAAGACAGCCTTCATCACACCCGACGGTGTTTTCTGCTACCAGACTATGCCGTTCGGGTTAAAGAACGCAGGTGCCACATACCAGCGGACAATGCAAGCGTGCCTCAAGGGGCTAATCGGGCAGATCGTCCAAGTCTACGTCGACGATATCGTCGTCACTACCCGGAAGGAGGATACCCTAGTCGACGACCTACGCAAGGTCTTCGCCGCACTTGACGTGTACCAGATCAAACTCAATCCAGAGAAGTGCGTGTTCGGCGTGCCAGCCGGAGAGCTACTAGGGTACCTTGTATCCGCAAGAGGAATCGAAGCAAATCCCGAGAAGGTGCAGAACATACTCACAATGCCAGCACCAACGAAGCTCAGGGAGGTGCAAAGGTTAGCTGGCCGAGTCGCAGCTCTCAGCCGGTTCATTAGTAAGTTGGGAGAGAAGGCCTTACCCTTCTACCAACTGATGAAGAAGTCAGACAAGTTCGAGTGGACGCAAGAGGCGCAGGACGCATTCGACCATCTCAAGAAGACATTGACAACCTCTCCGGTCCTCGTGGCACCAATGAAAAACGAGCCGCTCTACCTATACGTCTCAGCAACAAACAGGGTGGTGAGCACGGTGCTCGTAGTCGAACGCGAAGAGGAAGGGCACAGCCACCCGGTGCAGAGGCCCGTCTACTACCTTAGCGAGGTACTCACTTTGTCCAAGCAGAATTACCCGCATTACCAGAAGCTGGCATACGGAGTCTTCATGACCTCCAGAAAAGTCGTCCATTACTTCTCCGAGCACCCAATCACGGTGGTAAGCTCCTCTGGACTAGCAGACATCCTCACAAATCAGCGCGCGACAGGACGAGTCGCCAAGTGGGTTGTCGAACTAGGACCATGGGGTCTGAAGTATGCTCATCCGAAGTCCATCAAAGCCCAAGTTCTCCCAGAATTCACCACGGAGTGGATAGAAGCCCAGCTACCGAACGTCCCCGACCTGTCCAACGCATGGACAATGTACTTTGATGGCTCCAAGAAATTCAAGTCAGCTGGGGCAGGAGTCGTGCTCATCTCCCCCAAAGGCGACAAGCTCAAGTACGTCCTACAGATGGACTTTCTGACGCCGTCCAACAACGAAGCCGAGTACGAGGCCCTGATCCATGGCATGCGGATGGCTAAGAACTGCGGTGCCACACACCTCATGATCTACGACGACTCCTACTTGGTGGTGCAGCAAACCATGAAGTCCTGCGACGCCATCGCTGACAACATGATCGCCTACAGAGACCTCTACAACCAGATGGAAGGAAATTTCGACGGCTGCGAGCTACGCCACATCGGCCGTGAAAGCAACGAGGAAGCCGACGCCCTAGCTAACATGGGCTCAGACAGGGTGCCAGTCCCACCCGGCGTCTTCCTCGAGTGCATCACACAGAGATCCATCAAGACTCAAGGTACAGCAAGCACTGCAACCGCAAAAGGCGATGCCAACTCGCCAAGCCAAGACAAGGTCCCCATGGAAGGCATGCTAGTCGAGGCCACATGGACAGGACCATACCTGGCATATATACTGCATCAGAAGCTGCCAACTGACCCAGTCGAAGCAAAGCGTATCATCAGACGCTCCAAAAGTTTCACCGTCATCAACGGAGAACTCTACAAAAGAAGCATATCAGGAATCCTGCAAAGGTGCATAGATCCAGTCGACGGCCAAGCCATCTTACTTGACATTCATGCGGGTACCTGCGGGCATCACGCAAGCAGCCGGGCACTGGTGGCCAAGGTGCTACGAGCTGGGTTCTATTGGCTCACAGCCATGCAGGATGCCGAGGAGCTGGTGAAGAAATGCACAGGGTGCCAGGAATTTGCCAACAAGCCGCACGCCCCAGCATCAGAGCTCAAAACAATACCACTAGCCTGGCCCTTTGCCCAATGGGGCCTTGACATGGTGGGCCCGCTGAAGAAATCCTCACCCGGAGGTCATACTCACCTCCTGGTCGCAGTCGATAAATTCACAAAGTGGATCGAAGCCGTGCCCATCACAAGTTCGACTGCATCCACAGCGGTCAACTTCATCAGGTCAATCATCTTCAGGTTTGGAGTACCTAATGGGATCATCACCGACAACGGCTCGAACTTCACAGCCGAGGAATTCAAAGACTTCTGCTCAGAGCAGGGGATCAAGCTCAACTACGCGTCGGTCTCGCACCCGCAGTCCAACGGACAAGTAGAGAAAGCCAATGGCTTAGTCTGCAATGGAATCAAGAAGCGACTGCGCGTACCCCTAAAACGCGCAGCGGGCGCATGGGTGGAAGAACTGCCATCAGTCCTCTGGAGTCTGCGAACAACGCCGAATAGATCTACCCAGTACACGCCATTCTTCATGGTGTATGGTGCAGAAGCGGTTCTCCCCTGCGACATCAAGTTTGACGCACCAAGAGTAGTCGCCTACGACGAGTCAGACGCAGAGGAAGCACTCGAAGACAGCAGAGACACCCTGGACGAAGCACGCGACATCGCCCTGGCACGATCAGCCGTGTATCAGCAGGACCTGCGCAATTACCATACTCGGAGGCTGCGACCAAGAGCGTTCGTGGCAGGCAACCTGGTTCTTCGACTCAAGCAAAAGAAGGTGCACAAGCTCGCTTCCCCATGGGAGGGCCCGTACATCGTAACAGAAGCAATAGGCAATGGAGCATACCGCCTAAAGGACTCGAAGACCGGAGCGGACTGCAGCAATCCATGGAACGTAGCACAACTACGCAGATTCTACGCCTAGCTCAAGTAACCATTGTACAAGAAAATCAGCGCGGCAGGTTTCAGACGCACTCTTTTCCTTACCAGGGTACCTACGGGGACTGGAAGGTTTTTAATGAGGCGGCCTGTTCGCAAAAATCAATAAAGTGATTTGAAGAAAATCTGTCTCCTTTTCCCGTCAATCAGGAAGCTCAAAAATCCTAGGCCGCCACTCGAACCACTCGGGGGCTGCGCCACACAGGTTGAAATAACAGCTTAGGCCGCCACCTGAACCTACTCCGGGGCTGCGCCATACAAGCACAGTCAAAATCCTAGGTCGCCACCCGAACCACTCGGGGGCTGCACCACACAGGTTGAAATAAAAGCTTAGGCCGCCACCCAACGTACTAGGGGGCTGCGCCATACAAGCACAGAATCAAAAAATCCTAGGCCGCCACTCGACCGACTCGGGGGCTGCGCCATACAGGTCAAGTCCAAAATCCTAAGGCGTCACCCGCAACTCACCGGGGGCTGCGCCACACAGGTCACACTTGCAACCCTAGGCTGCCACTCGACTTACTCGGGGGCTACGCCAAACAGGCCTCAGAAAAATCCTAGGCCACCACTCGACAGACCCGGGGGCTGCGCCATACAGGTCAAGTCCAAAATCCTAAGGCGCCGCCTACCACACACGGGGGCTGCGCCACACAGGTCACACTTGCAAACCCTAGGCTACCACTCGACCTACTCGGGGGCTACGCCAAACAGGACTCAGAAAAACCCTCGGCCGCCACTCGAACATACTCGGGGGCTGCGCTGCACAGGTCAAGTTCCAAATCCTAGGTCACCACCCGACATACTCGGGGGCTGCGCCAAACAGGTAACACTTGTAATCCTAGGCCGTCACTCAACTTACTCGGGGGCTGCGCCAGACAGGAGTTAGTAAAGATCCTAAGTCGCCACCTGATAAAACCAGAGACCGCGACATACAGGTAACACTTGAAAAACCTAGGCCGCTGCTTGGCATACTCGGCAGCCGCGCCACACAGGTCGAATCAGTCACCCTCACTTTTCGAGTAAACATATCAATTCTCATTACTCGGAACAGTACTATAATCTATTACAGTATATTTACACAAGCAAATTTGCTCTCTATAGCTAACCCTGTGCATCAGAAGACAGCTACTCTAAACTGCAGGTTCAGCCTTTGGCGCATCGAGAGGACCTACAAGCCGCTCGCTCAAGTCCTGAACTTGCCGGATAATCCGGCGCGCAGCTGGCAAGGTCTCGTCGAAGTCGTCGTCACCTGGCAGGCCTTCAAGCACCCGCTCAAGCGGAAGATGTGGCCGGTGCATCCGAACGTACGCCAGCGCCGCGTTTGCACCAGCCACAAGCTGAGCGTCGACAACTTCCTTCAGCCCTTCGCCATCGCGGAACCTCTCCAGCAAGGCAGGCAACCCGTTCGGCTGCGGGCATTATGCGGGAAGTACACGCGGTTGACGTGCCAAAGCGTCTTCCGGCAGCTCTCCAGAAGAAAGGCAGCGCGCCAAGTACGATCAAGCATCGTGGCTAGGACGCGCCCCCTCGAATTGTTCACCCAGAACTGGCGAGCTTCATAGGAGTCACCGGACGCCTCTCGAGTGACTCGCTCTTCAACGCGAGCCCGCTCGGCCTCCCAATCGGGATTAACATCTGCACACACGAACTGCAAGTCAGAGTGAGGACAAACAACAGCGACGGCAGCCGCCAACATGATACATACCCTGCAACTGCCGACTGATCAAGTCCATCTCTCCGAGCAAAAAATCTTCACGACGTGAGAACTCCGCCGTGGGATGCGACTGGGAGCGCTGCAACAGCCGCTCCGTATTCTTCAGGGTCGCCTCAAGCTCCACCACCTTGTTCCTCAAGTAGGTGATTACCCGCTGGTCATTTACACTGCGCGGAGGAGCCGGCGCCGCCCGGCGACGGCGAGCACCCGAAGAGGAAGCCGCGCCACTCGGCTCGGCCAAGGGAGAAGGTGGAGCATCATCGCAAGTGGCATTCTGTCAGGAATACGTAGAGTCAATACAGAAATGCGACTGCCAAAAACAGTTCAACTTCGAAGACAGAAAAGTCAGCAAATTCAATACTGAAGAGCAAAAGACCCGACAGGGCAATATTCATTACAAACATGAAGTTCAAAATACAGGTCGCAGCGGCTGCCGCATCCCTACAGCTATGCCTACTCTAAGGCCGCAGACTGCGACCGGGAACGGCCTTTCCGAGCAGCCGCTTCAGTCGCCTTAGCAAGGGCCCTCTCGAAGAGTGCCACAAGCTGCGCAGCCAGCTGTGAGGCGCGCTCCTTCACGCCACTCAGCGACGCGGTCCGACCATCAGGTTTGCGAGGAAAACCGCTGACGATCTTCTCGAAGTCACCTGGAACTTGGTGGCCTAAAAGGAGCTGGAAGGTGAGCTCGGAGCCGCGTACCGTCTGCGACCGCGTGAAGTCGGCGATGGTGGTCGCGTCCCCAAACGGTGCAGCCAGAGCGTCCACGGTCGCCGGCGGCTGGTTGCCCGGGAAGATGCTCTGATGCACCACTGCCAGAGCTCCGGTCGACTTCTCCAACGCGGCGGAAGATTTCTTCAGAGCATCCGAGGCATAGGCGCAAACCCGGTCGAAGAAGCCAACCGCGGTCGCCAGGTCGACTGTGTCACTCGAAGCATCTTCTGGAGGAACTCCACCGCAAGTCTCTGCGCCAAAATCCAAAGTCAGGACAAGAAAAGAAACGAAGACTCAGTAAGCGTCACGCCGATACTCACCTCCAAGAACAGCGGCGAGTGAAAGGAGACGACCGATTTGAGTTTTCTCCTGGGCGACCCGCGCCAACTCCCGCTCTTGAGACTCATGGAGAGCCTTCTCAAGCTCATCCACCCGGCCAGTAGCCTGGTCCAGCGAGGAACGCAGTTGGTCCCTCTCCTTCTCCAGGCGAACATAAGCCGCGGCTGCATCAAGCTGCTGGCGATAGTATGGCTGAAAATAAAAGAGCAAGGTGTCAATAAAGTTGCGGGCGACTATACTAGTCACCCACACCTTCGGGGGCTACTCCCATCGGGAGCGCTGATCGCGCACCCGATGAGAAATCAGAAATACAAGAGAACACGAGAAGACTTACGTGGTCCAGGAGCTCAAGGTCCTCGGCAGCCGGAGGAGGAGCCCGGCTAAACGAGGCCAGACCGGCGGCCTCAACATGCACCTTCTCCACCACCACATGCGTCTCCAGCCCAGTCGAAGGGCCAGAAGTAAGCTCCATGTCCCGAAGGGGGGAGCTGACGTTGTCAGAGCGGTGGCTGCAGCAAAATCAAGAACACAAGTCAACTAAACGACGAACCTGCAAAGTACTACTCGAAGAACATGTTGCAAAGAAACTAACCTGGGGGAGCTGGCGTCGTCGAAGCTCGACAGGGAAGGCGAAGGCATCCGCGCGAAGGACCGTGGCGCTGCAGAGCTGACTGGAGGAACATTGAGAGGTTCCTCCCAGCCACCCGAAGATTGCGCACCCGGGGACGTCGCCACGGTCTCCTCCTCAGCAACGGCCGCACCCCTGGCAGGCGACGATGCAGTGGCAGACTCGCCGCGACTCGGAAGCTTCCGCTTCTTCTTCGCGGGTTCCTCCACTTCGTCTTCCTCCTCCACCTCATCGCGGGGAGAGTGTGCGGAAGGGATTTCTTCGTCCTCATCCTCCTCCTCGACGAACTTCAATTCATCGTCAGGTCCGTTCTCAGGGAGAGGAGGATGGCTGATGAACAGAGCCCGACCCTAAAGCAAAGTAGACGCAAGTCGAATCAAAATGCAAAGTAGATTCAAGTCGAACAAGTACAAAGAGAGAGCAAGATCAGACTCACCTCAGGAACGGGTTTTGCGGCCCCGTAAGGAGCAATGGGGCACTTGACGTTGCAGGCGTCCGCGGCTCGAAGGTTGGTGATGGACCTGACGTTGGCCTCCACCTCCTCGTCATCCATCGGCTTGGCGTTGACGCCCTCGGCGGCCCACATCGGGTGGGGCCGGGCGCTGAGTGGCTGCACCCGAAGGCGGAAGAAGGTGGCCATCAGAAAGACGCCACCCGCATCACGCCCAAGGGTCTGGGTCAGCTCGTGCAGCAGGGTCAACAGGGGCCGCACGGCCTCCTTCTCCACTGCAGACAGCGGGTGCGCCCAGGCGCCAGTCTTCCGCAGTCCGCGCTTGCCGTCGAATGCGTCCAGTCCGTCGTCGTTCGACTGGACGTAGAACCAGCGCCGGCGCCACCCTTGGACGGAGTCGGACTTCTTCATCTGGAAGTACGCGGTATCACCGCGCACCTGGATTCCGAAGCCGCCCACTGGGTAGGTCAGCCCACTCTTCCCCACGTTCTTGCGAACGAGGAAGAGCGACTTCCACAGTGCCCAGTGGGGCGCGACACCCAAGAAGCACTCGCATAGCACGATAAAGCCCGCGATGCTCAAGATGCCATTGGGGGTCAGATCATGGATCTGAACCCCATAGGCGTACAGGAGCCCGCGCACAAAATCGTGCATGGGGAACCCGAAGCCACGCGGAATGAAGTCCGCGAACCAAACGCGCTCCCCATCGCGGGGAGTGGGAAACACCTCTTTGCCAGGGACTCGTACCTGGACTTCGTCCGCAGGCGGCAGCAGGCCTTGCGCGCGGAGCACCTCGACATCGGTCTTCTTCGTCGACGACCTCTGCCAGTCGCCCTCGGGCTTCTTCATCAACCCGGCAACGTCGGCGGTGACGGCGGAGGAGCCAGCAGTGCCCTTCGGCTTGCCCATCGCCTTGGTCACAGGGTGCGTGGACAGATTGCTTCAAGCTCGGGACGGCGGCGGCAATGGCAGAGCGCAAGAGGAGAGGAAAAGGCAAGAATGGATTGGGGAAGATGACATCCCAAACACCAGGGCGCAATACTTATTCCTCGAGGATCGGCATCTCAACCGTCCATCACGCAAGGGCTCCGAGCGAGAGCATCCAGCCGTCCACGTGTCGTGCGGAGAAACCAACCGTCGCCGCCAACTTCCTCCACTACGCACGGGAACCGAGGCGTCGTCATCGTGCCGCGCAAATTTCGCGCCCACTTCGGAGACGTGACAAGTGTGGACGTGGTCAGCTCTGACAGCGGGGCCCACCACGTCACGTCTCATCGGGCGCAGAGGCGTGCAGTAAACCGTCATCAATGACGTCACCAAGCCAACGGCTCCGAAATCAACCAAGGAACCTCGAAAGATTTATTCGAGTAGTAAGCTTCACAGCTGAAATCAGCAAGGTAAGATCAAGCAATGATCCGAGCACCCGAAGGGACCATTCGAGTGGCAACGCAGTAAGCTCAAGCAGCCGAATCCATCCAGCAAGTAAGCCAAGGCAGGCTGAATAGAAGCAAGCTTCACAAAGAAGATGAAGTCAAAATCATTCGACTGCACAGATTACTCCCATCGGGAGTAGCTGATTCGACTGAAGAAATTCGAGTGCAAGCTCAAGATCAAGCAATCCAATGGCGCGTCCAGGAAGAAGGAGTCCTTTGTCCGACTCTGAAGATTCGATCAAGCACTCGGGGGCTACTGACGTGGGGCTACTTTGCGGGTAGCCCACGATGAGGCTACCTGGGCCGCGCCAAGGATGGAAAGGCCCGCAGAAGGCCCACTCGGGGTATCTCATATCCTAGTCCAACTCGGTTAGGACTTGTAACCTACCGTATCTGTACCAACCACCCGAGACCTGGCTGCCTATAAAGCCAGGAGGGTTGCCCGTCCTAGAGGACACGCTCGGAACTACCACAAACCCTAGCGAGATCGCAATCTCGCCATTGTAATCGCTACTCGCATCAATAACCAGACAAGCAGGAGTAGGGTGTTATCCTCCGGGAGCCTGAACCTGGGTAAACCTCGCTTGTTAGCCGTCGTGATCACCTTGCACTCTCCTCTCTCCCCATCAATCAACCCGGGGTGCACAACCCTGGGACTTGTCGAGTTACAACCTCGTCATATGGTTAACCTTGCCAAGTGAGGCGTGGATGGGGCATGGCAAAAAAATTGCCTGCTCGTAAGTGATACGTGCCGCCTTAGGGCCTGAGTCGGCGTCGCGATTGTCTTTCTTGTTCTTCCACTTCTTTTTGCCGGCGTTGCTACCTCGTTGGAAGGTCCGGATTTGTCGTCCGTTGCCTGCTTGCATTTGTTGTTCCGCTTTGGCACGATGCTGACGTCCAGATCATCATCACGTGCGTCGTCATCCGCCGCCGCGTATTGGGCGGCTAGGTTAAGCATCTCGCCAAGGTCCGTGATTTGCTCGCGGACGAGCCGGTGATGGAGCGGGGACTTCTTTTGCAGGCCAGTGTAGAAGGCATGGATAGCTTGTGCGTCAGAAACACCATGACAATTGGCCTTTTCGGAGATCCAACGGCTGACAAAGTCTGTCATGGTTTCGTCCGGCTTTTGAATACAGCGTTGCAAATCCGTGAAGGTATTTGGACGCTTGTATGTTCCTAGGAAGTGCTGGGAGAAAACCTTTTCCATGTCGTACCAGCTATGGATAGACTTTTCAGGAAGGTTGTCGATCCAAGCCCTTGCCGTGCCTTCCAACATGAGAGGTAGGTAACGGACGGTAATATGACTGCTTCCGCCGGCAATTTCTATGGCCATGACATAATCGGCTAGCCATGAATCCGGCTTAACGAGGCCGTTGTACCTAGAACAATTTTTAGACACTGATGTCATGTCCTTGGGGAACGGCTCTCTGCGGATGGCGTCGCCAAAACACTTTGGTCCAGAATATAGCGGCTCCTTTCCTCTTGCTATGTCTTGTAGGCGATGTCGCGCGTCTTTTGTACCGAGCTGCTGTGCGCCTCCGTTTGCGTTTGGCTCGTCCCGCGCTGTCCGGCTTACGCTGCGTCTGGGCCCTTCTGCCGCCTCCTTCCTCTTGCTGCCGGTGCTATGTTGCGGAGACCGGGTTCGACCTCTCCTGGGAGGATCGTTACCGGCATCTTTTCTAGACGGCTGTCTATTGTCTCGGCTACTGCCATTACCGCGCCTTGGCTGGGCTGGAGGTTGCAGATTGTTCATCTTTACTTTAAGAATTTGTTGTATTGGTGAAGCAATTCAATTTCACCTACTACTACTGTCACTCGCTCCGAGCGAGACACAGATGGAAGCTGTACAACTTTGTCCATGGAGTAATCCCCGGCGTCATCTCTCCTCGCTAGCTATATGTATCAGCCTATCAGGTGCAGTTAGCATATTTCCATCTTCCTGTTTGAAAGTTGAAACTATGATCAATAGGGAGAGATTTTACAATTTGCCATGCTTTAGTTTGGATCTTTATTATTTGTCACTCTTTACTTAACCTTTTATTATTTGCCATGTATTAGACTAATCTCTTTACTATTTGCCCTCTTTCTTCTTTAATCTTTATACATAATTATTATTTTTAAGTACGAAATACAATATATAGTTTCTTCCTTTGTGAGTTTGCTGGTGAGCTTAATTGCAGCAATATGTGTTCATCATTTTTTTCCAAAGACCTCTAAAAGCAGGGCGGGGCTAGGTTCTGCTATCAGAACGATAACCGTGCAGCTTGCCCATGTCCATCGATCTGTTCCATCTCTTGATTTATCAACCTACAGCTGGCTAATAGCTGGTTCGGTCTAAAATATTTTTTGGCACGGGGCAAATTAATTAATAAATATAGTTATATCAAACTCATGTACTTAAAATAAAACATAGCCTTATTATATATATGTTATTTATTTAGCACATAATATTCTTCTCAATATATAGTCACAGTTAACTTCACTAAAATATAAATCTTATGTGTATCTTTTTTGTATTATAATGTTAATCAAATATAAATTCACATAAGCTAAAAATTTAAAATCATTGTACGTCTGATGTCTACGCACACTTCTATTCTTATAGGCAGTGTTGGTCCTTCAAGAGCAGAGGTTTGTAGGACAGCAGCAAGTTTCCCTTAAGTGAACCACCCAAGGTATATCGAACTCGGGTAGGTAGATGTCAAAGATATTCCTCTCAAGCAACCATGCAATTAAGATACGAGAAGTCTCTTGTGTCCCCAACACACCCAGTACACTTGTCAGATGTATAGGTGCACTAGTTATGCGAAGAGATAGTGAAATACAAGTAATATGGATGATTATAAGTATTAGTTGCAATCTGTAATAAAAATGGCAGCAAGCAAACATGTAGCAAAACTTATTGGAAATGGTGTTTTAATGCTAGAAACAAGGCCTAGGGATCATACTTTCACCGGTGGACATTCTCAACAATGACATGAAAGTTAAATAAATAAAACTGCTCTCAAACACTCTCATGTTGGATAACAAACACCTTCATTGTGTAGGGCCACAAGAGCACCCTCAAAGTCAGAGTAAACTAACACCTCACACACAGTGCACACACTGTCACCATTACACTCGTGAATAACTCCGGAGTTCATATTAAGGTAACCTCTAGAGTGCATAATAGACAAAGAGTAGCATCACATATTCAACTAGATTACAAAGCTCATGATCACATAAATGATCACATCATGGAAGAGAGAGATAAACCACATGGCTACCGTAGATCCCGCTGCCCCGGGGGAGAACTACTCACTACTCATCATAGGAGTCTGCAACGGCGATGGAGATGATGGTGGAGTCGATGGAGATGGTGAAAGAGCATTTTCCCTCATGTGTGGTTTTGGTAATTGAATGACAATCTCTATGGACTAATGTTTACTTTGAGATATCATTATAGATCATGTCCATGGAATTGTGGAGTTCATGTGTTGAACTCTTGAAGCTTATGTGTTGAGTGAAGCTTATTGCAAGTATGTCTTGAAGATTCAAGACATCATCTTAGTGAAGAAAAGATGAGTTGTGCAAGACCAAGAGAAGCTTTATTGAAAAGATCCTATGCTTGGTGCTTGCAATGGATACATGAAGACGAAGCTTAGCGAGACTCTCCCATTGTGAGCATGGGGGAGTATTTGGAGAAGTCTTCATCAAGCAAGTGATTGGACGCGCAATCAAGAAAGATGACCCACTTGAAGAGATCAAGATAGTCATCATCTAACTCAAGTGGAATGCTCAAGGCAAAGGTATGATCTTGATAGGGCTATAGGATAGATAGGCATACTATCAAGAGGGGCTCTCAAGTTAGTAACTTGATCGCATTCTTGTGGAGAGCTCAAACCTTTGCATACTTGGCATATCATATTTCTTGGTTCTTATTTGGCTTTTATGTTGGTGAGGAATTAGAGCTTGGTTCATCTCCATGTCAAGCTCTAGGTCATCGAAATCGGTTTTACTTTGGACAACTTGTTGCGTTTTCGGTGGCGGAAATATTGCCGGTTCTACCTTGAGGAAAGTCCCACACCTTGCCATGTGTGGAGATTTTACTCTATTTATGGGATGCACTTTTTGTTGGGTAGTCATCGTCGCTATCTTTCCAACAAAATTGGTCTCACCTCATTTGGAGTTCATTTGCAAAAGTTATAGCAGTTTTCGTTTCGGTGTTCTGCTGATTCGGATTAAGTTGTAGCAGTTTTCCAACAAGACCTTTTGTGGTCAACACCTTTTGTGGTCACTTGAGAGCCCCCAATTAAGTTGTGGGTGTGTGCCTCAAGACTTGGGAGTCCCCAATTAAGTTGTGGGTGTGTGCCTCAAGAGTTGTACGGGATTCGATCTCCGCCCCAAAGGAGATCAATAGTGGAAGGTGAACTCGAACCTTTTGTGGTTGAGTTCATCAAGAGAAGAAGGTGAGCCTTTGTGGCGTTGCGGCTAACCTGTTGTGGTTGCGCACACCTCTCCAAACGAGACGTACACCTTTGGGTGGAACTCGGGAATACATCCTCGTCTCCGCATGCCTCGGTTATTTCTATACCCGAGCTCTTTACTTATGCACTTTACATTGTGATAGCCTTCGTGCTTGAAGTCATATATCTTGCTATCATCTTGTTACTAGTATTGCTTAGCTTAAGTTGTTGGTGCACATAGGTGAGCCTACTTTATATTTCTAGGTTGTATGCTTGTTAAAGTAAACCTCTAGTTTTATTCCGCCTTTATCAAGCATACAGGAATTTCCGGGTCATTTGTGTACCGGATATTCCGGCTACTCGGAATTTCCGGTCACTCTTGGACCGGATATTCCGGCTCCTCGAAAAAGTTTTAAATCGCCTATTCACCCCCCTCCCCTCTAGGCGACGTCTATCCGTTCAGATGGCTCTGGTGGCAATTCCCCATCCCGGTAGGGTGCCAGAACAGAGACTTCTGTCCCCCGAAACTTGTCGGCGATGGCGGCGGCGTTTGGGACCCGTGGAGGTAAAAGTGTCTAATGTCCCGTCGTTTTTTAGGTCAGGGAGGTATTTATGGGCGAAAGACCAAGGCTGGTGGGTGCCCGAGGGCTCCACATCGCCTCCCGTCGCGGCCATATTGGGGCCCGCGCCACCAGGTGATGTGGGCGCCTCGCGGCCCCTCTTCGTCTCGTCTTCGGTTCCTCGTGACGAAAATATTTCAAAAATAATTCCATATTGATTTATTTCCAGTTTGGCGGATATTTCCTTAAGTACTTTTTTGAATCCAAAAACAGCAGAAAACAGGAAACTGACACTGTTGCATCTTGTTAATAGGTTAGTCCCAGAAAATGCATAAAACTATATAAAATGCATATAAAACATGTAATAATATGATATAACATAGCATGAAACATAAGAAATTATGGATACGTTGGAGACGTATCAACATCCCCAAGCTTAGTTCTACTCGTCCCGAGTAGGCAAGAACGATAAAAGAAGAATAATTTCTTAAGTGACATGCTTTCACAATCTTGATCATATAATAATGTAAGACTCATGTTATGAATGAAATGACTCAAGGCAATGATATATAGTTTGCTAACAAATAGAAAAGGAGTAAACAACTACATCATATAAGTAAAAACTCTTCATGAATAGTACTTTCAAACAAGCATCAATAAGGTTTGCATAAGAGGTTAACTCATAAAGCAATATTATCTAAGTAAAAGAGTATTTAAGCAACACAAAGGAAGATATAAGTTTCAGGGGTCAATTGGTTCTGCGCCATGGTTCGCTGAGTTTTATCGGTATGTGCCTTACTCGCGTTGTTTCTCTGTTCTGTGACCTGGTTTGCTCGCATATCGCCCAAACGCTCGTTTCCCTCTGGTCAACCTCCTTTGACCCGCACTTGGCCTGACTGGTGGGGTCGGCCTGGCGCGGCTCGGTTGGAGTCTCGTGGGGTCGGCTAGTGTGTGGCTCGGCTCGGTTGGGATTTCGAGGTGTCGGCTTGGGGCCGGGGGACTTGTTTAATCAAGGGAAAACGCCGATGGGTCCCACGTGGTCTTTCTTCCCTGCCTCACTGCTGTTGCACATAGAACCTCCGATGAACCCCCAAGAACAGAGCAAAACAGAGCAATAGGAGTTGGACTGAGGGCGGAGAGCAGGGTGATTGAAGGCGTAAAGGAGCTCCATCGCCATCGCCATTTCCGTAGCCGGCCAGTCCCCCGTCGCCCGTCGAGAAGGAGGGACAAGCAAGGAGCTCCATTGCCCACGCCATTATAGGGCCGCCTTCGTCGTTTGGAGTTTTTTGGTCGCCGACGGTTTCAGATGCAGTCCATCAACCCCATTTTGTCGCCGATGGTCAGTGCTATCTTCTCTACATGTTTCATTTTCCTGTTTGGTGCATTATATGTGAGTAGATTTGATTTTGTATTTGGATTGTGGAATGGGGAAAACCCCAGGTTCCGCCTGTTTATCTGGTTCTAAATTTCATTTGTTAAAATAGGATTCCAATAGCGATAGCTATAACGATAGCGATAGCTATAGCGATGGCGATAGCGATGGCGTCGATCGATGTGCTCTGTGCAGTTACGAAGCAACTCTCTGTCGCACACTAACTCGTGGTTCCACTTTCAAAGTCCCGATAGAACGCAGTTTCAAAACGGCCATTGTAAGTATTGACTTTCAAATTCGAGGGAATGTCATTTGTTTTTCCTTCAATGAATGTCTTCATAGTTTCTCCGGTTTGGTATTACATGTAGGTTCTGCCATGCCTTTTAAGATATCTTCTAGATCAGAGCCGGGGACTTGGCCCTCGTAAGAACTGGATGGAGGCTAGGTGTCCGAACGGAGACCAGTACTTGTTCTACCTGGATAAGTGGGTAGAAGATGACGAAGAACATCCATATCTTGTTAAGCAGCTAAGTGGTAGCCCAAACATCCATGTATACACGGAGATCTGTGGAACGTAGTGGAGAGCACTATGTGAAGGCTACGACATCGAGGAGAGCGATGTTGTCAAATTCGCTTGGATTGAAGTTCTGCATTTGTTCAGTGTTGAAGTGACTAACAAGCACAATGCTGCAAAACCTCTTGTGCAACACACGGGTATGCTCGTTTGTGTTCGTTTTCTTACATATTGAGTAGTTTACAAGTTTTCTGAATGTCTTCCTCTCTTTGATCAGAGTTTCAACATATTGACGGACGCTGCAAGCCTGCCCTCGTGTCGAGCATATTTCACGAACCGAGAGATGTCACATATTCAGATATGAATGCGATATCTCTCGTTTTATTGCAAGATGCCACGATGGAGTTGGAAGAGATCCCTCAATACTCCGTGCGCAAGATTGAGAATGATTATTTAGATGAAGATTCTCTGGTATTCAGATATGATGCTCATGTTCTGTCATTTGAATGATCTCTCAGTTCTGTCATTTGAACTATTCTGATATGATGCTCATGTTGTTTTCATATCATCTCAAGATTGAGTTACTAGATGGCTACCCCGAGGTTTTTCCACCGCGTGAGCTCATATTACGGCAAGATCACGGAGTTTCTCGTCTTTTGGGGAATGATGTCGAGATCTTTGGATCATATCATGTGGTCAACGGCTACGAATACCTCGAGTTCGAGAGGAACTGGGATCTATTCTGGGAGCAACTGTCGATTCGATTTGGTGATCTCTACGTTATCATGGTGATCATCAAGGTGGAGTACATCCAGCTGACATTTGTGAAGGTCAGTGAAGAGATCGAGCAGTCGGACGAAGAAATCGAGTAGTCGGACGAAGAAATCGAGCAGTCGGGCGAATAAATCGAGCAGTCAGACGAAGAGATCAGCGACCCCAGCGAAGAGATCGACAAGTGGATTGACGAGATGTTGTCCGGCTTTGACGACCACAGGGAAGAGACTGATTAATATTTCTAATCCCTTGTATTTTGGTCGGATGTAATTTGGTTGAACACCTTATGGGCTCAGAGCATGAACTGTGCGCGCTCTGGGCATGAACATTCAAATGATCATAAATGATTTTAAAAAAATCAAAAAAAAATGTGAAACCAGCGCACATTGTCTTATTATATGACATAATTATGATAAAAAAATATAAACCTGGGTTTGGTTAATTTCATGAAAGATGGTACGCACAAATGAGTTATCACGTACAAAGAGTTATAGAGTTCGTAGAAGAGTGAGAGGGTTTAGGTTTCGGTAAAATAAAAAAATCACAAAAGCTTCATTTTATTGTTACTAAGAAGCATCTGCACTTTATTTTTCATTTTCATATTTTAAACTTATTTTGGAGACGTTCAAAGTGCGTTTGACCAGGTTTGACCAAACATTTAAATGATCATAAATGATTCAAAAAAACAAAAAAAATGTGAAACCAGCGCACATTGTCTTATTATGTGACATAGTTATGATAAAAAAATATAAACCTGAGTTTGGTTAATTTCATAAAAATGGTACGCACAAATGAGTTGTCACGTACAAAGAATTATAGAGTTCGTAGACGAGTGAGAGAGGGTTTAGGTTTCGATAAAAATGCCTTCTTAGCCACTTCAAAATGAAACTTGGACACTTTATCAAACTTTTCAAAACCCCGTTGAGTGCCTCCAAACCCCATTTGAACAATGACCATCGATCTAACCCTACTGCTGAACTGCAGCCGTTTGATCGTCCTCTAGAAGGAATCTGGCAGATTCGGGGCTCATTCTGCAATCTGATTGGCGGTGCTCATTCTGCACAACCCGTTCGATGTGTTTAAAATGAGCTCCAAAGGTAGGGTAAACGGCCACATTTCTAAGCAAAAAGGGTTGGTGGACTTGCAACAGCCGCACCGCCGCATGTGACCGTTACACGCTCACCGCGGACCCACCATTTGCCTCCTCTTCATAGACAGAGCACCCATCCTCCTCCTTCCTCTTGTTCCTCTTCTTCTTTCTCGCATTCACAGAGCATCCATTCTTGCTCGCATGGACAGAGCATCCATTCTTGCTCGCATAGACAGAGCACCCATCCTTTCTCGCATAGACAGAGCATCCATCCTCCTCTTTGGACCATCTTCTTCCTATTCCTTCCTCTTCTTCCTCTGCGGCGACGAAGGGCGGCAGCAATGTCGAGCTCCTCCACTTCATCCGCTCGCCCCAATTGGCCAAGGCAGCCTGAGGTGTCGTTGCCGCAATGTTTTAAATGCTCACGCAAGGAACCATTGCTCCGTCAGATTACTAAGCATGGAAGGAACATGGGGCGCGAATATTTGACATGCGGGAGCCTACCACAAGATGTAAATATCTTTCTCTCGCATCCTTTTGATTTGATTTCTTCAGTGTTTTCAATTTCTTGCTCAGATCTGGGATTGAGAGTTCAGGTTGACTTTTTCAGGGTATAGATCCATGCAACTATTTCAAGTGGTTGGATGAATACGTTGCGCAGCTTAAACATGAGAGGTGGGCGCACAGCGACCTTCCTCTACCGTCTGATGTGGAGATTGCACCCTCTGCTCCACAGATGGGGCTTGCGGAAGCGGAAGTGAGAGGCGAACTGAAGAAGTTGAACAAGCACTTAAGGCAGATGAATGATCTGAAGAAGCAGACTAATTTGATAGCTGCAGGATTTTATCTCTGTATAGTTGCTCTAGGATTTGTTTATCTGCTGATTGTCAGTCGTAGTTAATTAATGCGATGTAAGCATAATTAATGCAATGTAACCTCTATGTAACCAACCGCTTTTATGATAAGCCAGTCGTCTCATTTGGACCAACCGCTTCTACTTCAGAAATTAGAGGCAGATCTATACACCAACACGTTCAATGCTAACGACAGCTTTGGAATATTGTGATATACTCCCTCTTCTGATTTTTTTTTGAATTTACTCCCTCTTCCGAGTCAATTTAGAACGGAGTGAGTATATAAAGAGGTCGCGCACACACCAAGTCAATACCCCACTAGGTCAGACTTGTGACCCGGCCCCACCAGTCAGACTAGTGCTCCAGCCCCACCAGTCAGACTAGTGCCCCAACCCCACGCGCCGACCCCAGGAAATCCCAACCGAGCTGACAAACGAGCCAAGCCGCGCCAGGCCGACCCCACCAGGCCAAGTGCGGGTCAAAGGAGGTTGACCAGTGGCAAACGAGCGTTTGGGCGATATGCGAGCAAACCAGGACACAGAACAGAGAAATAGCGCGGGTAGGGCACAGACCGATAGAACTCAGCTAGGTATGGCACAGAACCAATTAACCCAAGTTTCAGCATTGGCTTTCAACTTTGAACATGTATATCATATAGATAGTTGTCAACACAAAGGAATATAACAAGTGCAATAAGTAAGCATATAAGAATTGTTCCACACAGTTGACACAAGTGTTTGCTTCGGGGATAGAAAGAAGTAGGTAAACTGACTCAACATAAAGTAAATGATAGACCCTTCGCAGAGGGAAGCAGGGGTACAAGCATGTGCTAGAGCTTCTTAGTTTTACAGGTTTTTGAAATCATATAGAGAGCATAAAAGAAAGTTTTCAGCAGTGTTTGTTGTTGCCAACGAATGGTAATGGACACTCTACCCCCTTGTCAACCAGACTTTCAAGAGCGGCTCCCATGAAGGACGTTATTTCTACCAGCAAGGCAGATCATCCATCTTTCTCTTTTGTTTACACATGTAGTTTAGAGCTAGTATCATTGCTTGGCTGATTAGATCAGGGCAAAAATGTGAATAGAATGCAGCGGTTAAAGTTGTAATTAATTGGGACTGGGCACCCCTTTTGCCAGCTCTTTTTGCAAAATTAATGGATAAGCGGTGTATATGTCACTAGTCCGGTTGGTGAAAGTCTGTCTAAAAGTAAACGACAAGGTTGATATCCGTAACACCACATACTTCCTCATGAGCTAATAAACATTGACACAAATAAGGGATAATAAATTTTGAGGTAGCATACGAAATATTTGCTTGGAATGATAGGAAATACCATGTAGTAGGTAGGTATGGTGGACACAAATGGCATGGGTTTTGGCTCAAGGTTTTGGATGCACGAGAAGTATTACTCTCAGTACAAGGCTTTGGCTAGCAAGGTTGTTTGAAGCAAACACAAGTATAAACTATGATAACAAGACGTATATACAAAACATATTGCAAGCATTATAAAACTCTACATTGTCTTCCTTGTTGCTCAAACACTTTAACTAGAAAATATCTAGACCTTAGTGATACCAAACATGCAAACCAAATTTCAGCAAGTTTTACGGTAGTTCCTCACTAATAGGTTTTAACTACATGATGTAAAAAAGCTTAAACATGATCTACACGAGAGCTCAAAACAATTGCCAAGCACCAATACATACAAGATAACAATCCATAAGAGCATGCATATCTTTTTTTATACCATCTACCACATTTAGCATTTTCTGTTTCCAACCAAACACCAATCAACTTATTTAAAAGATAAACTCTCCAAGTAATTAAACAATGAGATATGAGAGTATGATATAACAAATCTAACAGCTCTAACAAGAGATGCATGAAAAACAAGGGCTAGATAGCGAACAATAACATGAAAAGAATACTCAACGAATATAAGTGAAGAATACGAGTATTCATACGAAAAAGCGGAGTGTGTCTCTCTCCCACAAAGGAATGAAAATAACAAAACAAAAACAAACAGACGCTTCAAGCAAGCACATAAGATGTGATGGAATTAAAATATAGTTTCACTAGAAAGGACCTGATAGTTTGTCGATGAAGAAGGGAATGCCTTGGGCATCCCCAAGTTTGACGCTTGAGTCTTCTTGAATTATATTGGGATGAACCACCAGGGAATCCCCAAGCTTTGGCGTTACTATCCTCTTGATCACATTATATCATCCTTCTCTCTTGATCCTTAAAAACTTCCTTCACACCAAAAGAAAAGTTCATATAAAACATTCTTATCATGATCCATATGCATAAAAGTATCATTTTCTCCCTCATAAGAAAAGTTCTTCTCATTAATAACAAGGGGAGTAGGATCATCATAAAGAACTTGAACATGATAGACAAGTTGTATATTAAAAGGATTGGTTTGAGTAATTCCTCTATAATTATGAAAAGTTTCAAAAGGATAGTTGTAATTATAACCCATGTCATAGTATTCTTTATAATTATCAAAGACCAGAGGCATAGTATCATCATAATCAATAGAATAATTATCCTCTAAAGTGTGTTAATTTGAAAACATGTCATCATTTTTACTAGAGGGATATGTATCAAATATATAACCTAGTTGCAAAAGGATTTTCAAACACCTCATTCCCGAGCTTAGAGCTCTCTATATCATCATGGGAAGGAACATGGATAGTATTAATAGTGCAACAATTATTAACATCATCATTTTCAGAATTATTATCCCAAAGATCTTCAATATCAAAAGAGGTGTGCTTATCCCAATCATGATCACTAACATAGATAATAGGCGTAGGTACATCATCAAGTTCACAATCATCGAATTCAGAATTATAAGTATAAATAGTAACAGGAGCAACAAGTTTGGGAGAAGATATCGTTTCCTCTCTCCTTTTACTCCTCTTCTTCTTCCTCTTTCCATTTTTCTTCTTATTTTCCTCTTTTGGAGGGAGAGGCTTGAAAGGAAGCTTCTCCACATAACCTGGTTTATTATTTGAGACAACGGAAGAAACTTGGGAGAATTCCTCTCTTTCATTAATAAGATGAAAACCCAAATTAGTCTTATCATACTTTGGTAAAGTCCCGTCCTTTATCATATTTTGTATGTAGGTGTTAGCATGGCAATTATTAACACAATAGAGATAACATCCATGCAAAAAATAATTCATATCAATATCACTCATATTTAACAAAGAAGTTTTTCTTGATATCTCTTCACACCCCAAAAATAATGTAAGTTCATCATGTTGATTAGGGGTGATCATGTTATCACCAAACTCTCCTGCAATATCTTTATGAGAGACTGAGCATTGAAAATTTAACTGACATTTTTCATAGCAAAGTTCACAAATAAGAGGATAGGTGTCACAAATCGTGTTACCAAGATCTCTTAAAATTTTATACCAACCTCTAGTATTTTCATTCCTATGATGGATACAATATTCATCTTCAATTTGATTAATTCCACAAGGTCTATGCATTCCACAAAAATCAACATGCTTATAAGAAATAGTATTTTTAGAAGTTTGAGCATGTTTATTGTAATCATTAACAACAATTTCATTTTCCATGCAAGTGTCTTTGAAAGGTTCATGATACACGTCCCACTAGTTCCATTGGAGAGCTTTCATATACTTATAGCTCATTGTGCATCCATTGTATGGCAATCACTACTCCTTGCATAGATTCTATTGTATGACTTTCTCTTGTCTAATCATCATCTATAGCTTTGTGAGCCTTTATTCCGCTGGCCTTCCAAACCTTCGTTAACATTCTCTTAGCCATAACATCCTTGTGCCAGGAACCAACGTTGAACACTTGCTTGTTTCTTTTGAACAAATAATATATTGATATTCTACGTGCATATTGCTATTACTTGACTTGATCCTTTCATAAATTTGTCATGTTTGTTGGAAGCATTAGATGATTATATTGTTGTGCTTGAAGCTTAAATCATCTTTAATATCTACTTTGCACAGATGATTGCTATCTAGTACTATATCATTGAAAGCTTTGCTTGCTTCACCTACTTGTTTGTTCATTACTCATTTGATATCAATATAAACTACAACCCTTATTCATTTGATTTCAGTTTACATGCCTTACAATGAATTACATGATCAAGATTGTGTTTAGCATGTCACTTCAGTAATTATTCTTCTTTTATCGTTCTTGCCTACTCGGGACGAGTAGAACTAAGCTTGGGGATGTTGATACGTCTCCAACGTATCCATAATTTCTTGTGTTCCATGCTATGTTATATCATGTTATTACATGTTTTATATGCATTCTATATAGTGTTATGCATTTTCTGGGATAAACTTAGATGCCACAATGCAAGTTCCCTGTTTTCTGCTGTTTTTGGTTTCAGAAAAGCTCCTAAGGAAATATCCGCCAAATTGGTAACGAGCCAACCAGTATTTATTTTTTGGAATATTTGCGACCAGAAGAACCAAAGACGAGACGAAGACGGACCCTGAGGGTCCCACATCACCTCGTGGCGCGGGACAGATGCCAGCCGCGCCGGGAGGGGCTGTGGCGCCCTCGGGCACCCACCGACCTAGGTCTTTCGCTCATATAAACCCCCCTGACCTAAAAACTCCAGACGGTTAATCAATTTTTCCTCCACGGGTCCCGAGCCGCCACCGTCGCCGTGTCCACTTCGGGAGAGATCAGAACTGCTCCCCGACACCCTACTAGGAGGGGGAATCGTCCCCGGAGGCCTCTACGTCGCCATGACCACCTCCGGACTGATGCGTGAGTAGTCTACCTTGGACTACGGGTCCATAGCAGTAGCTAGATGGTTGTCTTCTCCTCTTGTGCTATCATGTTTAGATTTTGTGAGCTGCCTATCATGATCAAGATCATCTTTATGTAATTCTCCATGTTGTGTTTTCTGGGATCCGATGAATACTGAGTACTAAAGTTATTACTTCATAATATATCATGTGTGTGCTATTTAATGATCTTGCATGCTCTTCGTTACTTGTTTATGCTCTGGCCAAGTAGATGCTCGTAACTCCAAGAGGGGGTATTTATTCTCGATAGTAGGTTCATGTCTCTATTTAATCTGGGGCAGTGACAGAAAGCTCTAGGCTTGTAGATGTGTTGTTGCTACAAGGGATAAAACAGTAGTACTTTGTCTAAGGATGATGTTACTTACTTACTTTACACACAGTGCTTAAGGCGATAATCTGTTGCATGCAACTTAATACTGAAAGGGGTGCGGACGCTAACCGGAAGGTGGATTATTAGTCATAGATGCGGTTGGAACGATCTATGTATATTGTTGTAATGCCCGAATGGATCTCACACTAGACAACATATCTTTAGTATATGCATTGGGTTGCTCATCATTATTAGGTCAATTGGCTAGCTGTAATTTTTTTACCACACATGGATGAATGTTATTATTATTTATGGAGAGACTCCACTAGTGAATTATGGACCCCGGTCCTTCTCATTAATCTGATAAAACCACAACTGCAAATCTGCTACTTTCTGCAAACATCACTCTTTCTTCCACACATACGTTTAATCCTTTTGTTACAGCTAGCCGGTGGGATTGACACCCTCACCGTTGAGTTGGGGCAAAATACTTTGATTGTGGTGTGTGCAGATTCCACATCAACTATGTCAAGCTCTTTTCTGGCGCCGTTGATACCTCGAGTGAATTATTCATCTCCTACTGGTTCGATAACCTTGGTTTCATACTGAGGGAAACTTGTTGTTGCACTACTTCACACCTTCCTCTTGGGGTCTCCCAACAACACACCCACCGTGTGCATCACCCTACATATCGGTTATTCATAACACGTTCAATGATTTTCATAGGTATTTTAAATGGCACTATTTCTTTAGGTGGCTTAAGAATATCACAAGCATCATAAGAATTATCGCATATTGGAGGCACAACATTATGAAGGCAAAATAATTCCTCCAAAGCTGAGGAGCAAAAAAGATAATTTTTGTTTAAACTATCTCCCCCAAGCTTAGCCTTTTCCACGGCCTTAGCAATAATGGTGTCGAAAGAATTTATACTAATAACATTACTACCACTATTATGCAAATAAACTTCCATAGGTTTTTTAATTTTCTCTTCAAAAGTATCATGTCCTAATGCAATATAAATTTCATAGAGATCCCTAATTTTGTTGTTGTTTTCCACTAGTCTAACTAGTGAAAATAAAAACAAGAAACAAAAAGTAATAACTCATAATCTAAAGGAGATACCTTCAAGCGCTCACCTCCCTGGCAACGGTGCCAGAAAATAGTTTAATGTCTACGCATACTTCTATTCTTGTAGACAGTGTTGGGCCTCCAAGAGTAGAGGTTTGTAGGACAGCAGCAAGTTTCCCTTAATTGAACCACCCAAGGTATATCGAACTCAGAGAGGAAGAGGTCAAAGATATTTCTCTCAACCAACCCTGCAATTAAGATACGAGAAGTCTCTTGTGTCCCCAACACACCCAATACACTTGTCACATGTATAGGTGCACTAGTTATGCGAAGAGATAGTGAAATACAAGTAATATGGATGACTATAAGTAGCAATTGCAATCTGTAATAAAAATAGCAGCAAGCAAACATGTAGCAAAACTTGTTGGAAACGGTGTTTTAATGCTTAGAAACAAGGCCTAGGGATCCTACTTTCACCGGTGGACATTCTCAACAATGACATGAAAGTTAAATAAATAAACACTGGTCTCAAACACTCATGTTGGATAACAAACACCTTCATTGTGTAGGGCCACAAGAACACCCTCAAAGTCAGAGTAAACTAACACCAACAATGTCATAAAGGAACACACACGGTGCACACACTGTCACCATTACACCCGTGAATAACACCGGAGTTCATATTAATGTAACCTCTAAAGTGCATAATAGACAAAGAGTAGCATCACATATTCAACTAGATTACAAAGCTCATGATCACATAAAAGATCACATCATGTGAGAGAGAGATAAACCACATGGCTACCGTAGATCCCGCACCCCCCGGGGGAGAAGTACTCACTACTCATCATAGGAGTCAGCAACGGCGATGGAGAAGGTGGTGGAGTCGATGGAGATGGCTCCAGGGCAATTCCCCGTCCCGGCGGGGTGCCGGAACACATACTTCTGTCCCCCCGAAACTTGTCGGTGATGGCGGCGGCGTTCGGGACCCGTGGAGAAAAAAGTGTCTAACGACCCGTCGTTTTTAGGTCAGGGAGGTATTTATGGGCGAAAGACCAATGTCAGTGGGCGCCCGAGGGCCCCACATCGCCTCCCGGCGCGGCCAGATTGGGGCCTGCGCCACCAGGTGATGTGGGCGCCTCGCGGTCCCTCTTCGTCTCGTCTTTGGTTCCTCGTGACGCAAATATTCCAAAAATAATTTCAGGTTGATTTATTTCAATTTGGCGGATATTTTCTTAAGTACTTTTCTGAAACCAAAAACAGCAGAAAATAGGGAACTAGCACCGTGACATCTTGTTAATAGGTTAGTCACAGAAAATGCATAAAACTATATAAAATGCATATTAAAACATGTAATAATATGATATAACATAGCATGTAACATAAGAAATTATGGATACGTTGGATACATATCAACGCCTTCTCATTTTGTATGTACAATTAAAAATTAAGTATCCTTAATATTTGTGAGACATATATATTCACAATACTTTAACAACTATCTTAATACCGACTTGTCTTGTATCAAGTTATAAACAAATTTATAGTAAATTCTAGAATATATAGCTTGACTGTCTAATAAGTTGCATTGTGTTCAATAACTATCCAACACGTGCATTTATGTACTTGATACTATAATATAAACACTTAAACTAACTACTAATGATAATTTTTATAGATTCCACAACTTTTACATTCATACACAACTTTCCATGTAACTTTCTCAAAAAGATAGTTGTGCATAATATTAAAACTGCAGAAACTAGTTTACTATGACCTATAGTGCTCCCACTGAAGAAAGACCAATTGGTTTTCCCCTACACGATACACGGTTCACACGGTAAGGTCCCTGCCAGTTGGTTTTCCCCTACACAATACACGGTTCACACGATAAATCTTTATCTTATTTTTCCTGAAATGTGTCAGTATATAAATGTATTAATTTGGTTGGGCCCCTACCACTCAGGGGTCCAAGGCGATCACGGATCCTCACTGTAAGGGTCTGTTTGTTTAGGCTGTTTAGAAGCAGCTGAAACTGGTGGGATGTGAAAAAACAGTTGTATGAAGTGGAGATTTAATTTTTGGTAGACATGGCTCTAGATTGTCCTTGAGTATTGAAGTCTGTATAGATACCGATTTGAAACTAATTAGCTAGCTATTCTTAAGAGCTAATTCTCAATTTAACATTTTTAGATAAAATTATTTTAACATGTTTTTACTAGAATAAATTTTAAAGTATTTTGTATTTGAATATATTCATCGCAGGCGGCGTCTAGAAGTGCTCCTCTCGCCGGTGATCGACGGGAACAAGATTGATCCGTCATGCGCCCGATCAATTCAGGGGGACGATTCATATTTGCAAACTGAGCATCAAGTGTGGTTCAACAAGGAAAGTGTAAACACATATCTTCATAACTATGAGATATTCATGTCACCACGGCGAAAAGAAAAAGTTATAACAGGAAAGTCGTGGAAAATGGCAAAATCGGTTTACTTGTGAAAGGAAATTTTAGACGGTTCACCAAGTACAACAAATTAGACCAAATTTGTGTAAAAATAATGTAAACTTTGATTTAAAATTAAAAAGCTACTGTCCATGAATCTCAAAACTTATCACAGAAATGGAACCTAGTCATCGACACATACATATATTTCATATACAAAATTATTTTAATCAAAATATATTTGTATGAGAGGAGTGTGGTTTAACTGCTAGTTCTAAAGTACATGTACAACATGGTGTACAGGTGCATGCATGCCAAGGGAAAAGTACAACGGAATGTACAGGCGGGCATGCGCCAGTTCGGTCTCAGCATGGCAGCATGCTTGTAATTTCCAGCAACCTAATAGGCAATACTCTCTCCGTTATTTTTTTATGAGGTGTACAGTTTTTTCCTAAAATGTTAAACTTGACTAAATTGACCAGGATTTTAACAAAAACTATCAATATTTTAAATATTAAGAAAATAAATATGAAAATATATTGCATGATGATCTAATGGTAATGATTTGATATAGTAACTGCTAATAATGTTTTCTCAAAATCTTGGTCAAAGATAGTTAAGTTTGATATTTCAGAAAAAAGTATACACATTATATGAAGGACGGAGTGAGTAGCAATTAACGATTCGGTACTTGAGTTGGAAGCTGCAGGAAGCACCTCCCGTGCTGCTTCCACTGCGCTTTTCTCCTCGGCGTCCACTTTGGTACCAAGCTTTTCAATCTGATGATGTTTGTTTGGGCTTCTACTTTTAGGCTTCAAAAGCATAAGCAAAAGTTGTGTCTAATGCTACTAAACTCAATGTTTAGCACAAATTTTACACATGATAAATACAAATCTTTGTATCTAATGTAAGGACACCTTTATGTGTATGGACATATTTCATAAGTTGCACCGAACAAGAATTTTTAGAAATAACCATTGTATAAGGCTATGTATGTGGACAGTTTTTTACTATAAAATTTATGTTTAGTGGTGTGGAGGGGAAGAATAGAGGGGTGGGGTGGGGGAGTGTTTGGCTCGGGTTCTCTCTACCGCTCGTGGGACATGACGAAGGGCAGGTACCACCAAGGGTAAACCTCTCTTGTCAATTTTTTTGATGTAGATTCCTTGGACTAACCCTTAGTTCGAGTTCTTGGTTAAATCTTAAGTAGGTCACATGGTCATACTTCCTGAACCAAATCGGGAGCAGAGAATATCTCTCTGACTAGAGGGACAAACTTCATCTTCATCAATCAAAGGCACACTGCTTGTTTCACAGTTAACCCTAAATTTATAAAGGCAACATTATAGTGAAATCGTGACAGGTACAGTAATATTATTTAGCATATACGATCTTAATAATTTACATACTATTGGAGTCAAAAGATGGTCAGGTATGACTACACTTATTTTAGGAATAAATGTATTTACCAATGAAGGTAGTACAGTTGAGATTCTTTGGCCAGAAGCAGTTCACCAAGTGTTACTGGATTTTTCATATGTGTGGCATGGTCATATTTGCGTGGGTGAGAAATATTTGAAGATCATGCAGTGTTGCAGTCGGTTTATTTATTTATTTATTTATTTAGATAAAGAGAATTTATTGATATCAAGAAAGTATCAAATACATCCAACCTCTGCAACAACGTAGTGCTCTAACGGCTCTCCGGATGCACACAGACAAAAAAAATGAAAGAACAACTACAAAAAAAAAGTTGCTGCAATTTACTCCTTGAGACAACAAAAATCCCGCTGCAGTCGGTTTATTGGTCGTGAAGTTGAAGTTAGGATGTTTGACTCTTCTTTTTTTTTACTTAGAACGTTTGAGAGTTTGAGAATCGGGACAACTTCACCTGCTTCGAAATTGTGCTGTGGAATTAATCTTTCTAAATACTAAGCTCCCTAGAATTGGAGCTCTCGCATTCTCCAACATGTACACATCATGCTATAGCCCACTTAGCTCATATTATTTATTTCTAGTTCATAATCACACATGTCAAAATCATGGTAGACGCCATTTAGCTCACATTGTTTAATTATAGTTCATAGTTTAAATTTAGTTTTAAAAAAATTATATTGGATATATACATATGTTTGTACTTATCTCCTAAATTTTGGTGAAATAAAAAGGGATTCTCATCTCTTTCTAAATACTAAGCTCCCTATAATTGGAGCCGTCTCATTCTTCCACATGTCAACGCCATGCTATACCCCACTTAGCTCGCATTATTTATTTATTTATAGTTCATAGTTAAATTCAATTTGATTTTTTTGAATATATACATATTTGTGTACTTGATTTAATTATGTCAACTATTATTATTGATTTTGGCATAAGTTGTGTCAGGAAAGTCTACTTGATCTAATTATATAAAAAACCGTGACCTTCAATATAGAACCTCAATGGCTAATCAAATCTTGGCTAATCTATCTCTCTGATTTTGTAAGATTCATCATATAGTACAGTTTCTACATATTGTTGGAACTTTGATCAATTCATTTTTTGTTCGAATCATTATAGAACCATGTACACAATTTAACTTTCATGACATTTGATAATGTTTGTTGTATTCTAATCATCTAACTAAGTGTAAATTTTAGGGGGGGCATGTTCTTTCTGTTGACTGGTGTACTTCTAACCTTACTACAACTAAATAATTATTTCTCTTGTCTACTCCTCTTTGATTATGTATGGATGTCTGAGTAATCGTGTTTTAAAATAGTGAACCAGTGATATTGTTTTATCTATCATTGATACAATTTTTTATGTCTTACTAATTTTTTTTTTGTTCAACTATCATTGTTCGTATTAGGACAGACGCGGCAACACACGTCTTTTCCTTCTAGTATACCCTTAATCCTAGTGGCTAATATGGTTTTTTACATCATTTGTGTTGCTAACCACGTATGCCATGTGGTACTTGCTAATACAATCTACACACGCCATTTTCATAGTAAGAAAAAATAACCTGTCGAAAAAAAGGAAAAGAACACAAGCACGCGGAGGCACACTCACACATTTCTTTTTGCTTTTAGAGGGTTTTTTCTCTAGCCCAAAATTTTGTACATAACACTCTATTCTATCTAATCGGATGGCGGATTCGACCGCTTAAACTTCAAAAAAAAAAAAAAACTCCTCCCCAGTCTCAGTACAAACACTTGACCTCCACTCAAGCTACGCAGGGACAACAGCCTTGCCGCACCGATACTCCGATGAGATCCCTCGCCACATCCGTGATAATGCCGCCCAGTATGTTCCTCTCCAGATCCTTCACCACCTCGTTCCTCTCGATCGGCAGCTCCCACACGCGGTTCCAGCCAAAATCCCACGTCGAGTTGGCGTCCGGGTGCTCGTTCTCAATGTCACTCTCAAGTATCCTATGCAAGCCTTGAGCCCTACCATTGGCCTTCTTGGAGATGTCCTGCAGGCACTCAACGTCACCGTCCAGTTCTCTGACGAGACCGTCGAGACGCCGCAGCTTGGGGTTGCCGGTGCGTGCCGCGCTGACTTCCTCCGTCGCCTCGGTCCGTTTGCCTTTCCTTCTGATCACCTCCCGGGCCACGTCGGAGAGGAGATCGTCGCCTCTGTGTGACCAATTCCGATCAGCACCGGCGTCGTCGATGAAGCTGACAGGATCGTGAACTCCGACGAGCGCCTTCGCTGTCTCGAGCAGGTACCGGTCCTTGGCCAGGATTCTGACGAGCAAGAGCTGGCTGTGTGTGAAAGAATCGCATGATACGACATGTGTCGCTTGTTCCTGGGAACCTGTCGAATCAATGCAGGTTGTGGTATCATCCGAACCTGCAATAAAAGCATAGGGTTGTGAGGTTGTCCATCCAATAACTTTTGAAAAAGATGTCGATATATTTGTTCAGATTACTACTGCAGTACCACACAAGAATATGCGTACCCTCAGTTAGTTGCTCTTTCACTATCACTTCTTGTTGCTGATGCTGATGCTGATGCTGATGTTCTTCCTCGGCAAATGGTTCAGCAGGTATCTGTGTAGTTTCACTAGCTGTGTGGTTAATTTTCCCGTCCTGCATTTTACACAAGAATGATATAATTGTATGAACGGAGCGTTTAAACCTAGTTTTAGAGAAAGTTACACTTACCTCAGCAATTGCACTCTGATCCAGTAACTCTAAATCCTCACTTCCCTTTTTGAAATTGCACTCTAAATCCTCACTTCCCTGTACAACAGTATGTACAGGAATTGCAGGATCACTAGCTCCTTCAGTTAATTTCTGTATAGCTTGGTCTGGGGAACCCGCTCCAGTTGTGCTGCTGTCTCTCACTACTATTGCCAATTGTTCCGGGAAACTACCATACTCATCAGTGCTATCTGATGGTTCGCTAAAACTTATATCATTTACTTTTGGCTGTTCTTCGTCCTCTTGTTGCATCAGTACCGTATACTCGGTCTTCTTTGCCGTAGGTTCTGCTTCTGACATCAGTAGCGTCTTGTCTTCCAAGTTCCGGCTTGGTGTTTCACTCTCGGTTTCCCGACAATTCTGCGCTTTCCTCGCCATGGTTTCTCTGTCTATGTGTTTACCTTGTGTTTGCCGTCTCATCTGATCTGCATTGCCATTCTTTCCTGAAGCCTTGGTTTCTGCAGTGGCAAGGTTTTCCTTGTTGAACTTTTCTCTCGCCCTCCTTGATTTCGTCGTCTCACTGTTTCTTCCCAGCAACCGTCTCATCCCTGTTCTTTGCTTCTTCTCAACCGATGTACTCTTTTCTTGAGCAGTGTGCTTGTCCTCTGTGGGTGGTCTGATGTCTGAATTCTTCCTGAACCTTTTCAGAAAATCAATCTTCTTACCCGAATCGTTCCGGCAACCAACACTGACAGGCTTCTGCAGTTTGATTTCTTCAGTAAGAATCTTATCCTCATGGATGATCCCCTCATCAACTCCTTGGCTACCATCTCTCTCTGCTTCTACCATCTTTCTCAGCACTTCTCTCATGGTTAGCCTGACATGCTTATTACCAGTTGCAGGGTGTGACGAATCCTTTGACAGTTCAGATTCTCCAAAGTTCGTCAGGCTATTCTTCCACTCTTCAGGCAACAAAATCCTGTGTTGTCCATTGGATAACACCTTCTCTGAAGCTACGATCCGTATTGGCAACTTGCGGTCCGTTGCATTTGCTCTGATCTCCATTCTTGGCACTGATTCAGGTTTAACAAACCTCTCCGTCCCCTTGCGCTCCGCGACCGTCTTCGCGGCCGACGATGGCAGATTCTCCAGCCCCATCAGCTTGGCGATCACACTGGGCATCCTCACTTTTGAACTGTCCTTGTCAACTTCAGAAGCCCTGTTGATCTTGGAATCGCTTGGACCAGACTGCATGACTGAGCTATGTTTTGGGCAGTGATGGCTCTGAACAAACTTGTCGTGAACAACTATCTGCATGGAAGCATTCTTGGCCTGCTCAGCCTCTGATTCTTCATCGACGATCTCAACGATCCTTGCGGGGCTCGTCGCCGAGCTCTCCCTGTTCTCCTTGCCTTTGAGCAGCAGCACCTTGCCGCTCCCCGATCCTTCCATGTATGCCGATGCGTCCTGGAGCATCACCAGCATGCTCAGTGCCTCCTCCATGTCCATCGATCCTCTGAAGACCTTCTTCCCGGCCTCTTCGGTCTTCCTCCTCCCACCGGCATCGCAGCCAGAATAGTACGCCGCCATGAGCATGTCATTCAGGTCCTGCACCCCGATCGCCATGTTGCTGCCGTGTGCGCCGCCGCCTCGGTGGTGCCCCGGCGTGTCCGGCTGATGGAAGAACACTGAGCCGTTTCGTGCCGCGATCTCGATGTTCCGGAGCCTCCCGCCTTCGCTGAGCGCGAGGGCCAGCGCCGCCATCTTCTGCACTTCGACGTCGCCAGCGACAACATGCCTCGACTTGCTGCCTCCGCATTCTCCTTGGAATGGCACGATGGCACGCGCGTCGGCAGGGGTGACAGGCGCGACGTCCCGGCGCCGCCGTGGCTTGCCGGCTGTGGCTGTGGCATTGCCGGGCTGTTGCTGATACGTCAAGCGCAAAGGAAATCAGTGGGCGATGGGAGGTCAGAGAATTTTGAGCACCGGTGTATCCTGATCTCTAACTTGGATTGCTTACTGATGATCTTGGTGTAGTTGTAGTTGCTTCTGGCCTCTTTGATCGAGGAGCAGGAGCTGCATGGGGTGACCTCTGGTTTCCAAGTGGTTTCTGAGAACTCGAACAAGCATCTGTAACAGACAGCAAATTCAGGATTACATAAGTGCTGAAAATCAGGATTACATCAACAACAACAACAACACACCAAGATTAGTAGTATCCGCACACCCATCACATACATAGGAACATTCTGAAGCAAGGACACAATTGAGCATACGAAGCAAACTCAACGCAACTTACCCCGAGGCGTGGCAGCGCCGCCGCGCTGCTGCTGCGTCGTTGCGGACGATGACCCCAAGCCAAGCCTCTCGC
The DNA here is from genome assembly GCA_026929855.1 of Poa annua. Classification (NCBI taxonomy): domain Eukaryota; kingdom Viridiplantae; phylum Streptophyta; class Magnoliopsida; order Poales; family Poaceae; genus Poa; species Poa annua. The sequence continues at coordinate 18,874,892 of CM049427.1, forward strand.
GGCGTCGCCGGAGGTCCAGCAGAAGCTTCTGCGCGAAGTCAGAGCCAAGATCAGGCACCATGGCCATTCCTCACCTGTCCACAACAAAAACTCTCCCAAGACTGCCAACTCCTGCCCTGCACCGCACCATGAAACTGCCGGGCAAATTAGGTGCCTGAAAAACGCAGAGGCAATGCAGTGCAGAGTTGTTTTCCTGAAGTTGGTGCGTCAGACTGCTCAGGCCTCTCGTTTTCCCCCGACCTCTTTTTTGCCCCTTTCTTCAACGAGACCTGCACGAAGAGATGAGTGAGGTGAGGTGTCTCGTCTGGGAGAGTCTCCTGCTGCCGTCAGTGGACGCTTTCGGTTGAGGGCAAAGATTGCCTTGGAAGTTACATGCGTAGGAATGATACCTGACTGTGTGTGTGTGTGTGACCTGTTGTGTTTGCATCTCCAGTTCACCCACATTCCAAGCAAACTAGACAGAAAAGACAGAGAGATGGGGAGGAGTGTGTGCATTTGGAATGATGCTCATAATCTGTGAGGCTTGTGGCTTTTGATTAGGTGGTAGTGGGGGTGGTTAATGTACTTTTGACTGATGGCACATGCCCATTGTGGATTAAAGGTAAATGATTTTGGTTGTGACATTGTGGTGGTGAGTAAAGGTTATTCTGATTTTTTTAAGCATAATATTTCTCGGGTACAAATGTATATGCATTTATCGTCGGTTAGGGGGGAATATGATGATTAACAAGTTGCTTGTGAGTTGTAAGCAAACAGGCATTTTCAGTACTGCAAAAGGCTTTGGAAGGATGCTCACGTTTTGGTTGTACAAGAGAAAGCTCTCTATGTGCGACTGTGCTCTACGGTCTTGCAGTTGCAGAATTGGCTTTCTGTTGGGGTGATTAAGAAACAGGTGTACAGTACCATCTTCGGTATTAAGGGCCTACTACAGTGACCACTCTAGATTCCATCTGCCCTACTCATGTACAGATTAGGATAGTCGTCGATGGTACCTATGCTTTAAAGTAGTGAAACGTGTAGGCAAACTGTTGTGACTTTCACCATTACTAACAAATTGATATACAGGAGGATTCACTGGGATAAGTCACATAATTTAATATTATTAATGTTGCCATGAAAATCTTTCACTATTATGTATATTTCTCCTGACATATTCATGAAAATCTTCAAATGATGTCAAATATCTAAATCATCATATACTTCTGATCAGGGAGAGAAGGATAGTACAAAACTCTAGTTACAACACACACACACATCGTGATATTCACATGTTTCGAACTCTGGTTTTACACTTCAGTTTTATAAACAGGATGCCAATACCAAGCTCAAAGTGATCAAAATCTTGGAAAACCTCAACTAACCACATGACACAAATAACTGACCACCTAATCAAGTTCTCTCCACAAACAAGTCAGGACTTGCAACAATCCTTAGGTGTAGCATCACCCTCAAAGACCATACGCTGCACTTGTCACTTAAGTTCCTTCATCGGCACATTTAGTTCAGAAAGAACAATCTTATGCTCAGTGACAGCAAGAGACTTGACGATTATTTTTACTATACATACTCGCATGTACACCTCAAAAGGGCAAAAATGATTGGCAGTTCACACAAGAAAGCAGCAGGGATGGCCCAGAGTGTCTGAACAAAAGGCCTAACTCATCTATCACTAGCATGGACAGGGAAGATGGAAGAGTTAGTCTCCTACAAGGACAGGATAAATACGTAGCTATATTCGTCGGGAAGGTTTGGCCATCACGGCAGTCGCCTCCTGAAGTTCCTGCTGGTGCTTTGGTACGTCCGGACCATCAGACCGACACCCAATCCGACACCCACACATACTCCAAGACCGATCCCGACTCCAACCCGCACGCCAGCATTAAACCATGAAAGCGCACCATCCTCGCCATCTAAAAAGTCCTGCCTTGCATACAAGCTGTTATAGTCAACGTCCACGTCTGTCTCGGATTTAGGATCCTGGAATTCAGATATCTGAAACGAGAGATGGAAAGGAAATAGTACTGTCAGGTATCAGTACAATATGAACTAAATTACATGCACTTGCTGTGAATTTTCACAAGAATGAAAAATGAAAAGAAAAGGGGAGAGAAGAAAACCAGTCTAAGCTATTGAAGTACCACCAGCATTTGTCGCTGATCTTTTTCACAACAAATGTTGATATACATATCCTAGTTGTACGATAAAATATGGACTTTGTGTTCAACAGGGATAGCAGCAAATAACTGAATACCCATTCTAACATGCATCCAAAGATAAAGAACAACATGTTCGGTGCTGTTCTTACAAAATAATAGGGGAACAGGACTTGATGTTAGTCAAAACAGAAAACATAAGGAGAAGGCATAAATCAACAGTCAAAAGCTGCATCATAAATCCGAATGAAGAGTTCTGTGGTACCACCAGGAGAACTGCTACATACACGTAATTCAGGGCAGTCAGTCCAAGTAAACCAGTGAGATCTATTCAGGAAGAACATTGCCAGTCTGAATTTATTTCTTCTTGTTCTAAGGTTTTGAATACTGTACAATCAGTAATTTAGTTAGAACTCAATCATTTGGCGACCAGCATATGTACACTGTGGAACAGCACTGTCCTCTGATCAAGCATCTAGAAGCTACAGAGTACATAGTGAAGGTACTCAAGTAAGGATGGTATGAGGAATCAAAATATAAAATCCATTTTGAATGTACAACCAATAGGGACATTTTGGCTTTATTGTAGTATAACCAATTTGGCGTGTATTGTAGGATAACCAAATTGGCTTGTATTGTAGGATAACCAAGGAAACTGAAGACTAAATTAATGCATGGTATTTTTCATGGATCTAACTACTTCAAAGAGCAAATCTACAAACCTTGATACCCTCTATCCAGAATCAATATGTGTGTATAGTGATTTTGACTTTAAAATGAACAATAGTAGCATCTCTCTAAAACTACAAACTGAGATTACATCGCTGTATATCTGAGCTAAAAGATTTTAGCATCTGAAACTCTCACAGGAAACATGTCTTGGGGTACAATATCAATACACTACCAACGTTACTAATCCGATGGCATACATCAACCAGTTTGATAGCTTTTACATTCACATGTGTCAATGTTCTGTTTCTTCTACGGTTCACTTCATTCTATGAGCACGCGCGCCAGCAAATGTCCACACATACATCAGAATAAGAAGTTTCATCATTTTAAAAGGGAAATAGTGAATGTTAGCAGGTCATATTTTATCTCCTAGCCACCCTCCTAGAAGAATATTTAAGCAGAAAGTGAGAAACATCATTCAGAAATAAAAGATAGGACTTGCACAACATGCTACAATTAGTATCACACACAATGACACAAGCCATGTGAAAAGTGGGATGTGTGGAGATAGTACCATGGTGAGAAATGGGTATACAGATACGTGGATACTAGTTTAGATGAAATTTGTTTGTTAAGAGCACATACACAAATACAAAAAACAGGAGCTTGTCAATGTTTGTTAAGATGAAATTTAACTGTGCATACTTGCAGGAATTATTCTATGGTAAGAGGTTTGAATATGGTTAAATGCGCTGGATAAGCAAGAATTTGTCTAGAGAAAATACGTCTCCATTGATGAGTTTCCTTATAGCGAATATGTCATAGGAGAGTTACAGTTGTGCTGAGAGAAATGTCGCTAAAACCCAACCCCCATTATGTTTTAAGCATGAATTGTCATACAACGTAAGCTTAAAGGGGCAAACAGGAGACCAAACATGGAGTAGGAATTCTGATATCACTATGCATAAGTGGTGAAGTATGTACCTTCAACGGGTCCTCATTTGAGTTTTCTTTCTGCTGTTCAGTTGCTTCATTCTCTGGGATGGAATCAAGCTTTAGTTTCATTTGGGATTTCCTCCGTGATATATACTGAATCGTCTTAGTTAATATGATTGGTGTGCCAGAGAAAGTGCCGGCAACATAAACCTCGACCACAGGATGTGCAGATTCTGGGCCTGTGGACATCTTCCCCTTCAAGAAACCACTCGACGATGCTGACGACTGACACTTTATATTCCATTTCTTGTTGCTGTTCTTCGGCTCCCCGACCACTCCGTTGGCATTGCATAACTCCAGGTCTCCGGTGAGCAAGAGATCATTCTTATCAAACACCTGAAACCTCACGCTCCCTGTCATCCTTATGCTATCGGTGCTCACGTACGTGGCTTCCTCGGTCTGCTTGTCGATCCTGTCCCTTCTGAGGGACGACGAGACGAACTCGGTGTGCATGCTGCTCCTCCGCCCGTTGACCTCGATGACGGTATCAGGAGACAGCGGGACGTGGTTGAGCGTGAGGTGTTCCGGCGCAGACTCGTCCACCACGCAGTTGCTGACCCTCACATAGAACACCCTGAGGTCAAGCCAAGGCGACGACCTCGACGCGTAGAGCGGGTGCATGATGATCTTCCTGGCAGCCTCAAAGGCCAGCCCGTCCCCCATCTCGATCTCGTTGTGTATATATACTGCCAAGACCACGCCTTTCACTCGAACCAGAGCACCACAAACTTCTCAATCCCACTGCCTGTGACAGAAAAATTCCAGGTCAGTTACAGGAGAACTGGATTTAAGTGGCATATACATAATCCTAAGAAACCCTATCTGACGGCAAAATTTAGCACGACCATCAATATTTTTTCGCATAGAACAGCTCGAACATCGATTCAATTAACTGCAAGTAACAGGGGAAATTAAACTGCTAATAGTAAGTACAACACAACCAAACCAGAAAATCCGCGATGAAATGGACGGATCGGCGCGTCCGTCCCAGAAAGAAGAGAGAAAAAAAACAGAACAAGTAGGTTAGGGTTCGTCACCAGCCAAAGAATCCGATCCCTGGGCGGGCTCCCGGTGGATCCACACCGCGCGCCGATCCAGTAGAGCCGAGGGAGAGGAAGAATCCCTTGCAGTGCCTCGTCGGAAGGAGGAGGCAGAGGCGGGCGAGCTGGTGGGCGCGCGCGGAGGGGATCGCGAGGGGAAGATGAGAAATGAAGGAGGATAAGGACTGGAGGATGGGATTTCCGATATTTTCCGGGTAGTTTTTGCACGTAATAATGTGGAAAGAGATACCCGCGGCCCATCTTTCTTAAGCGTTTGACTAGGTTTTTTCTTCTTTATAGAATTGTTTTATCTTCATATTTTGCTTTTTTGGCAACTTGGCACTAAACATGAATTGAATTTATGTTGTAGTTTATGCTCAGTTTGCGGCCGAATTACACCCGCACGCAATAGTTACGAAAAGCTAATGATGACTTCTAGTTGTAATTGTTGTCAACACACCATCTTGGATTGTTCATTGGCCCTTATTAATCTCTCTATAATGATTCTGGTTTTGCTATTCTTAGGTGGCTGAGATTTTCTTAAGTCTTAGTCACCAATAAAAATATGCATCAGTTGCCCTTTTTTGACAGAAGAATACAATGTAACTCGTGTCAGTTGCACTTTTTTATGAACTGCAGTTGCACGGTTTCTAAGTCGATTGAGACTTAACAAACAATCAGGCGTCTGAGACATAAGCACTCCCAATTTTGGTTTTCCACGACACAGTAATGTGGTATCATTTTCCCCGTTGTTTCCACATGGTTGGCAAAATCGACGGTTTGAGATGTGAGTAGGGCACTTTATTTAGCTGGAAAACTTTCTAACAAAGATAACTTCCTTTTTGTAAGCTTCTCATCAACTTATATACAGTACCATGATTATAGAAATACTACTCCCTCTATCCACAAATAAGTGTATCAAATTTGTCTAGATACATCTTTTTTTTGACAAACTTGAGACAATTATTATGAGACGGAGGGAGTATTTTCACCTAAAATATTGTCATTGCTTTATCCCAAACCGTGGACTCTAAAACACAGTACCTTATCCACTTGACAAACACATGCGGGCCCATGGGACCAGGTGAGCTACAGGGCGATGTATCCACGCAGCACAACCATGGCCACACGTGGGCTGCGCGTGTAGCTCCCGCACCAATACAAGGAGCTAGCTCACCTCAATCCAAAGAAGAAGAAAAATATCTCTGTCACTGTCTCTCCGACCATGACTAATTTAATCTAATCGCCTCTGCACCAGCTAACCTGAGGCTCTGGAAGGCTCGCGTCGGATGGTCGGCAGCAACACCAGATCCAACGTACCTATCTGCCTGAAGATCCGGCCTTGTCTTGTCGTGTGCGGTGCAGGTGAGAATGCTGGTCTTAACAGGGCGTGAGTCTCTGTTTGGTCAGACTTGGCTTGAGAGAAGGAAAATGCATCCATTTTACTTTCAGTGTGTGAAATCATGCGCTAATGGAGGTATTTCCAGTCAAAAGAAGTTGGGTTAGTGCTTGGGTCATGTGTTTGTCACATCATTTGCAGACACTGATTAGGAATTAAGACCTGATTCTTTTTAACCATCATCAGCAAGCGAAAATGCACAGAACCAAATCGAAGGGAATTGTCGTCATTTTAACCTACTCCTGTATGTGCAATACACATAGAACCAAATCTCAGGGAATTGTCATCTGACGAGAAGATCACTATCGTGGCTGCAGTCAACTGGACAAGTTCCTCCCAGTTCACATGCTCGATAAATCCGAGTCATGTTTCTGACTCAGGGACAAGATGAAGACAAGTCCATCCCAAGGACTGAGTTACACAAGAACAGCTCGCCGCGGACGTTAACACGCCAATAATTAGAATTTTGGTCCTTTGGCATTGCCAAGTGTATTGTAGAGCACCACACGGCTCTCCTTCTTCTTAACAAAGTTGATAACCAGTGACTAATGCGTCTAGAGAAAATAAGATGACAGCAAGCAATGGAGAGATTAGTCAATACCAAAAGCATGACGGGCTTAACAGCTTATCGTATTCCATTTGTAGACTCTGTTGGCTCATAAGAATTAACAGAAAATCAGTAAAGTAGGACCAAATCATGGTACAGTAAAATACTCTCTTCCTTTTCTCCTTTTTGTTGACGAAGAGTACAACACTAGACGGTGTATCATACACTTACTACTTTCAGCAGGAATAGAAAAAACATTGTGATATTCAGGAAATAAAATACAGCTAAAAAAAGGAAGGGCACATACTACATGATCAGGTGCGCTATAGGGCAAAACACAACATGCCTGATTATTGCTGTACAGCAGGCAGGTTGTGGCTGTGGCGTACCAGGGACTAGTTAATACGAGGATGAATGATCGGAGCAGAGGCAATCATCGACCAACTGGCGAAGGTTGGGGTTCTCCAAGGCTGCCGCAACTCGCTCCTTGTCGTTCAGTTGTTTGTTTACTGTCAATTCAGCATGTTATTGATTTTCCTAAAGTTTCTCAGTTCAAATAATTGTGCTATGCAACAGACGCTCCCATTCTCCTGGTTAAAAGTGAAATGGATCTATAGTACAATCTGGCTAATTTAGCATACCAAAACGTCTTATAATTTGAGACAGAGGAAGTATAATTTTATGGATACTGCTGCTCTGTAATGAGTTGTAATGCTATTGCCCAATTTATGTTGGAGTGGCAGCAACAAGCTTAGCCAATGAGTTAGATAGGTGTCATCTTACACACCTGATTCTTCATTAGCTAGAGATCCTGGAGCAACCTTAATGTCAATCTGCATATTCATACACAAGAATGAAAAGAACCGTTACAGTCCTACTGAAATGCTTAATAACTGAAGAAAGTAATAGCTTCAGAAATAATTATGAAGAGGGCTTCTTTTGTGAAGGTATTTGCCTTATTCCTCCAAGGCAGATAAAACCATCAAAATGGTGTTCAGTACATTCATTAACATATTCTGTTCAAACCACATAGGAACTTCTAAGTGCACACATATTAGAGTGTATGGCTTGGGAAGATGCTTGTTTGCTTCCCTTGATTGACATCATGTTTACGAAATTGCAAACATCCACATATGTTGCAAACATGCACATATTTACATATGTGGCAGGTCATTTCATTTTAGAAAAAAATAATATCAATTAATGATAAAAATTTGGCATTCCGTCTATCCCATATTTCATCATACATAGACAAAGAAACCAAATTATTTTGCAAAACAGCATGCAAGTAAACTACAACAGATTGGATACATGGCTGCTGATGGCATCATATGCTACATAATACTTAACGTGGTCTATAAAGTGTCTCACCCAGTTGACTTAGTAAAAAATCCATGAATATAAAAACATACTAAGCACCTTGAAATGCGGAGGAAAGTTTTGCATCAACTTAAGCCTGAGGCACAGACCAATCACTGTAGCCATACTACAGTGTTGCACGGTTGGGGTGAAGGTTATCCTGCAGGCAATTTGTAAGGTGTGATCAGTGAGCCCAAAAATACTGAAGCTGGACCATAGTTTTTCGCATGAAGATAAATTTCTCTTCTGTACAAGCAGACAGTATTGTACAATGAGGGTAATGAATTGGAGGATGCTCCCAATAAGCAAATGCATCCTGACTGACACTCACAGATCCTGTATTCAGACCGAAGATATGTGTGGAGCAGCAAGCTAGTGGAAAGTCAAATCCCAAACATACAATGATTCATATTCTGATTTGTGTGAAGTAGCTTGTCAAAGATCACACTTTTAATTTCTCCAGTGAGATATATAGATGGTAAGAGGTTCATATTCGGACGAGCTCCACATTTTCACTACAAACCCACAATGATTCTGACTTGTAAGATTGGAACTTGGATGGGGATCATAGCCCAGAACATCAGTACATGACACGGCAGGAGGTACTAGAAAACTTGAGGTCATTCCACGCATACTTACTGGATGTGGCCGAGCTTCTCGTCGACGGAGACGGATTCCTGGGAGAGCACGCTGAGCTGCTCCAGCGAGTAGGGGTGCTCCGGGTCCTTGATGTCCCGCACCGTATCTGAAGATGAAACCTCCCGGTGAAGCTAAGCAACCAATGATTAAGGGGCGAAAATGAAGAGGGAACTTGTGCTTCCGTTACCGAAGACGTCGAGCGCGGCGTGCGCCGGGTGGGCGGAGCGCTCCGGCCGCTCGTGCACCACCGGGTTCGCGTTGATCATGCCCACCGTCATCTCCCTCCTCTTCGCCGGCGCTGTGGTGGTGGTGACGTGGTGCCGTGGTGGGAGAGAAGATGAGGACAAGATTTGTGGGGAAAGTGGAGCTAGTGAGTGAGTCAGGGTGATGAGTGAGTGAGTGAGCCGGTTTTGCTTAGCTCGCGTGGGCCGCGGCCCGCCGACCCGCGAGCGGAAGCCCGCTGACATTTCCGCGACATGCGAGATGCCGCCGCCGTGGAGCTCCAGCTCCACGCCGGGGCGCCGCGGACGGCGAGGGTGGCCGACCACTACGCGCGCCTCCTGCGGCTGTGCGAGACGGCCGCCAACCCGGCCGCCGGGCGCGCCATCCACGCGCGCGCCGTCAAGGCCGGCCTCCTCGCCAGCGCCTACCTCTGCAACAACCTCCTCTCCTACTACGCCGGGCCCGGCGGCGGCTTCCGGGAGGCGGCGCGGCGCCTGTTCGACGAGATCCCCGCGGCGCGGCGGAACGTGTTCACGTGGAACTCGCTGCTGTCCATGTACGCCAAGTCCGGCCGCCTGGCCGACGCCCGCGCGGTGTTCGCGGGAATGCCCGAGCGCGACGCCGTCTCGTGGACCGTCATGGTCGTCGGGCTCAACCGCGCAGGCCGGTTCGGGGAGGCCGTCAGGACGTTCCTGGACATGGTCGGGGACGGGCTGGCGCCGACGCAGTTCACGCTCACCAACGTGCTCTCGTCGTGCGCCGCGGCGGGGGCCGGCGGGGCCGGGAGGAAGGTCCATTCCTTCGCCGTCAAGCTCGGCCTCGCCAGCTGGGTGCCCGTCGCCAACTCGGTGCTCAACATGTACGGCAAGTGCGGAGATGCCGAGACGGCGAGGGCTGTGTTTGAAAGGATGCCGATGCGGAGTGTGTCGAGCTGGAACGCCATGGTGTCACTGCACGCGCGTCTGGGGAGGATGGACCTTGCTCTTTTCATGTTCGACAGCATGCCAGACCGGACCAACATCTCATGGAACGCAGTCATCGCAGGGTACAACCAGAATGGGCTCGATGGCGAGGCACTGTCGTTCTTCTCGCGAATGCTGAGTGAGTCTTCCATGGATCCTGATGATATCACAATCACCAGCGTCCTATCTGCTTGCGCCAACCTCGGCATGGTGACCATAGGAAAGCAGGTGCACACATATATCTTGAGGAGTGGAATCGCGTACACCTGTCAGGTCACGAATGCCCTCATCTCAATGTATGCCAAGTCTGGTAGTGTTGAGAATGCCAGAAGGGTCATGGACCAGACAGAGGCGGCCAATCTCAATGTGATATCCTTCACTGCTCTCCTGGAAGGCTATGTTAAGCTTGGTGAAATGAAGCGTGCAAGAGAGATCTTCGATGTTATGAGGAACCGAGATGTTGTTGCCTGGACTGCGATGATTGTCGGCTATCAGCAGAATGGTCACAACGACGAGGCCATGGAGCTCTTCAGGTCAATGATTACAAGTGGACCAGAACCTAACAGCTATACGCTTGCTGCTGTTCTTAGCATCTGCGCGAGCCTGGCATGTCTTGACTACGGCAAGCAGATCCACTGCACGGCTATCAGGTCATCGCAGGAGCAATCTAGCTCCATCAGCAACGCCATCGTCACCATGTACGCAAGGTCGGGATGCTTGCTATGGGCGATGAGGGTATTTGATCGGGTCCGCTGGCGCAAGGAGAGAGTCACATGGACGTCGATGATTGTAGCGTTAGCACAGCATGGCCTGGGAGAAGATGCTGTTGGCCTGTTTGAAGAAATGCTCCGTGTTGGTGTGAAACCGGACCGCATTACCTATGTCGGCGTGCTTTCAGCCTGCGCTCATGCCGGTTTTGTGGACAAAGGGAAGATGTACTATCAGCAGATGCAGGATAAGCATGACATTGTACCTGAACTGAGCCATTATGCCTGCATGGTCGACCTCCTCGCCCGCAGCGGACTACTCTCTGAAGCTCAGGACTTCATACAACAAATGGCTGTGGAGCCTGATGTAATAACCTGGGCATCACTCCTTTCAGCTTGCAGAGTCCACAAGAATGCAGACTTGGCAGAACTGGCAGCAGAGAAGCTATTGTCAATCGATCCAGAGAACAGTGGCGCCTACGCCGCTCTCTCCAACGTCTACTCGGCCTGCGGGAGGTGGAACGATGCGGCGAAGATCTGGAAGCGTAGGAACGATAAGGCTGTGAAGAAGGAGACAGGTTTCAGCTGGACTCACATACATAACAGAGTCCATGTCTTCGGAGCAGACGACGTCCTGCATCCGCAGAGGGAAGCAGTCTACAGGACGGCTGCCAAAATGTGGGAGGACATCAAGAAGGCTGGCTTCGTGCCTGACCTCCAGTCGGTCCTGCACGACGTCGACGACGAGCTCAAGGAGGAGATGCTGAGCCGCCACAGCGAGAAGCTCGCAATCGCGTTCGGCCTCATCAGCACGCCGGAGGGGACGACACTACGGATCATGAAGAACCTGCGGGTGTGTAACGACTGCCACACCGCGATCAAGTTCATCTCCAAGGTTGCGGACAGGGAGATCATACTGCGAGACGCGACAAGGTTTCATCATTTCAGGGATGGGTTGTGCTCGTGTAAAGATTATTGGTAGAAAACCCGTGGCTCCCAAGGAAATAAGAGTTCTTTGTTGTTTCGGTCTTGCAGATGTAGCTGCTTCTCAAGAACAAAGCCAGAGAATCAGCGCTCGCTAAACAAGTGAAGTTAGATAATACTGCTACCTGTAGGGTTTTCTTTATGATCGAAAAGCCAAAGTGTAAACATAGCACTACGATTTGTATTATTCCTTACAGCCAGATGGGATGAACGAGTATTATAACATGCCTCTGTCATTCTGCAACTTCATAGGAAAAAGTGTGTAACTGATACAGTCTTAGGCCATTTAACCAGTTTTCCATATGTCACAAACGTGTAACCATCTGCATCTAATCGACCAACCAGAACGTGAACCCATTTAACCGATTTTCAGTGACGCAGTTGTACATTTGCCGGAATGGATGGGATTAAGGAAAACAACACTAGCAGAAAGTTTTCAGGTGTAAAAAGAACAGATGTTACATGTTGTAAACACTCAAGTATTGAGACACAAATGACACAGGAGCCCCAGTCTCTCACAATTCTTGGTTCCAAAATTTTGACTACTGGGATGTGGTACATAGGTTAGTCACTGAAAGCAGCCGTCCCATGGCTTGGTGACAAGATTGGCCAAGGTTAGCCTTTGAGTGCTGCAGCTCCATGGCGCCTTTCCTTCTTGAAGCGAGCTTGATCTGGGTCGAAGCCACCTTCCTCTGCACCATAGACTGCCCAAGAAGGTGTCATGGCCATGTAATCACTGCTCTTGAAAGGCTTTCCAGACATCACCTGCATTGGTGAATGAATGGTCAATTTAGATGTGCAATTACTCCCTCCATTCCAAAATACATGACACAACTTTGTCCACATGTGAATGTATTTAGACAAATGGAGGTCAAGTATTTTGGAATGGAGGGAGTAATAGTTACGGCCGAGTAAATGTAAAGGACAACAATGACAATACAAAAATATGGAACCCAAAACATTACCATTTTGAACATGTCAAAACTTCATATGCACCAACTGTTATTTTGACTACTTGGGCAGCATTAAAATTCCCAAAGCAACTTAGTACTTGAACATGTTAGGATATGTACACACACAAAAGTTTGTACAAAAAATATGCTCACGTTTCTACACACGTTTATACATACGTGCAATGGTGCCCAGTGATCCTTTTTTGCATAATTTTTATGTGTGCATTTGCTAAGATGATCTGGTGCTGTAATGTTTTTTTTCATGCCTCATATAAATATAACAAATACTTGCATGTGAACATAGGCACATATGGAGAAGACCATTTCAAAGCTCAACCCAGTATTAATTCTTGTTGAAGAAAGCTCACCAGTTCATTGAATTGGTCATAATCTATCCAGGTATGCCATTTGCCATTGATCTTAAACTTATCCACCTTTGCTAGTAGAACACAGCATGAATGCACATGCTCACAGGCTAATTCATATACGCCACCACTTTTGGTTGCCAACACCTCAGAGAATTCTTTTACATCAGCGTGCCAGGGGACATTTTCCATTGTCAACTTTGAAGTTGCTGACCTGTATGCATTACAGGAAAACATCAGATGAGAAAATCCGCAAGCCAAGAAGCCAAAAGCCAGAATCAGCAGGTTTGTTTTTTTCTTAAAATTCACTTACGAGCCACAGTACGTCACACCCTTGATTTCAATGAAATCAGGTTGCCCAAGTTCTAATAGGTTTGCGTACGCATCTATCTCTTCCACATTCCAGCCTTTGACCAATGTCAGTCTGTACACTGTCCTTTGATCTTTGTCATGCAGGGACTTGAGAGAATCCTAGTGCAGCATCGAAGTAAAAGATATAAAACAATACAGTTAGTATTTGTAAACCATAATTTCATGATGTGCATCTGCAAATATTTCTGCATATCTACCAGAAAACGCTCCCAGAAGTCCGAAAAGAGTGGCCTGTCAACAGCCTTCAGGCTTTCTTTTGTAGCTGCATCCACGCTGACATATAGCTGCAACCATAGAGGCATTTAAATATCTTTAGAATGTGTTGTTTGGCATCCAAATGCCAAGTTCTGGGTCTTAACTGAATCTATTGAGAATATGGACCTGAGTGATTGGCTTCAGCGCCTTAATCTTGTCAGGAAATTGAGCATTTGTAACCAGAAACGTAGATATATGTCTCCGATGTAGGTCATCAACCAGAGCATTTATCTCTGGGTACATAATTGGTTCGCCAACAAGAGATAATGCACAATGTCTAGGGGACAGGCCCTCTGCTAGTCGCTCTGCCTTTACTCCTGAAGAAAGAGAGCAAGAAACAACATAATTAAAGACTGCAGTGTACTGCTTGATGATACACATATTACGGCACTAACATATATTCCTGACAGAAAATCTATACTACTTATGTAACCAACGACTTTACAGGATAACAAGGTTCTATTAATCATGTAGGGCCTAAGTTCTCAGCACTACAGGCTGAGTACAAAATATAGAGATTGAAAGAACTTAACATTAACATTCTGACCCTGGCCTATAATGGAACACTTCCACCATGGTTACTGCTGGCGCATGGAAAGATTCTAAAGGCTGTATCCATTTAGGCAAGTTACGGGCTTTTTGTCATAAATCTACCTTTTGTTTGGGCACTACAATATGCAGTGCGACTTTAATAGGACTTCACAGTAATGCATACCTGGCACGCCTTTCATTTGCTTAACCATCTTCCTGTGTTCATCAATTGCAGTATTAACAATGTCAAGAGGATCGTCCATCTTCCACTTCCAACTCTTGCCAACAGGATTTGTGTGATGTCTCCAACAGAACACACACTTATTTGCACAAGCCAAACTTGGAGTTGCCTCCATGCATCTACCAAATTGAGCATATAATCAGAAAAAACAAGCGATGGTCTACAGGTCTATGTTATAAGACAGATCTGTGTCACAGAACATTTATGAACTGAGTCCAACAAGCATCATACAGTACCAGGTTACAGAAAGAAGAATCACCTGTGGCTTTCTATGCCATAAAATGAGTGCTTGTAACACCCTCCACGACCTCGGAGCTGCGACTTTGTCCATCTACAGATCTTCACCCCACTATGGGAACCAACAATTTTGTAGCCCTGTAAAAACATAAAGATTGAAATACAATAAGTAGAATGACAGAAATATACATAAAGAACATAAACTATAGGCAAGAACTAAAAACTGTTAACCCCACTTATACAGATCATGATTCTATCTTACAGATTTCTGAGTAAAAATACACAACGCGAGTGTTAACCAACATCAGTTTGGCATCAGTAAATAATTGTCTTAGCTCCTAACCATAAGTTTCACCAAGATGTTAGATTGATTACTTGTACCTTGCTTCAATGATCTCACTATCATAGCAAATTGTCAAGCTAAATATTCTACACAGACCATTAGTTCCACTAGCACTATATACACTACTTTAATAAATTTATTGAAGGAAACTACTTCATTAGCTGCCTAGCTAAGCCTGTAAATTGCCAGTCCATAAAGGTCTTCGAACTGTGCTCTAATACCTTATCATTGATGTATGTACTAATGTACACATAGATCAAAGATAACAGAATGTTCACTACTCTGTTTTAATTATGTCCAGCCCACTAGCTATACTCATCGGACTCTTCAAAAGTTTTGGGTTGACGTGCTTTTACGTATGCAGTCACGAGCATTATCATGTACAGCAAAATGTAACGAGAAGAACTTGATGTTCACCTGCTTCTCCAAGCTCGCCCTGATGATTGGTGTGACCATCGCCCTCGCCCCATTCTGCCCTCCATTCGGCAAACTACCATTCACCTTCCCATTTTGCTTCTTTGCTATCGCCTTGCCCGCAATGTCTTCCATGTCAACCTCCCCGCTCGCCACCTCTTCCTCCTCCTCCTCATCATCATCATCATCCTCATCGTCATAATCGGACTCCTCGCCATCCAACTCTTCAAGTCCATTGGCCTCCCCATTGACCCCATCTTCATCCTCGTCCTCCCCTTTGACCACCCTCAGCACCCTCACACACCAGTCCTCGAACGCGTCGTCGAGGTCCCCGCCATCCACGTCGCCCTCCCCGACGGGCACCACCTCGACGGCCCCCAGCGCGCGCAGCCACCGCGAGAAGCTCCTGGCGGCGGCGTTGTAGGTCTCCCCGTATGCCCTGGACCCGACCCCGAAGATGGCGAAGCGGAGGCTGGAGAGGAGGAGCGCCCCGGCGCGGAAGTCGGCGGCGGACTCGGCGAGCCAGCGCGCGAGGAACGCGGCGTCGGGCGGGGGCGCGCCTGCGTCGTGCGTGGGGAGGACGAGGAGGAGGAGCGGGACGGAGGGGAGGTCCTCCGGGTCGAAGGCGGCGGCGTCTGTGGGTGGTACGGCGGTCACCCCGGCGTCGTCCGCGAGGCGAAGGGAGAGCCGGGATGCGAGGGCCTTGGAGGTTCCGGTGGCGGAGGCGTAGAGGAGGGTCGGGGTGGCGGCGGTGGTGGGGGTGGGGGAGGAAGCGGATGGGGAAGGGGAGGGGCTGCGGCGGAGGCGGCGGAGGGTGATGGACTTGTAGAGGAAGAAGAGGGAGGTGGAGGAGAGGACGATGAGGAGGGCCAGGTGGGAGGTGGCGGAGGCGGTGGTGGCCGCCGGGAAGGCGGGCATCGCGGCGGCGGCGGCGCGCGTGCGAGGGTGAACTACTGGGGTTTGGGGGAGGTTGTTGCGTGCCCTTTGCGTTGGGGTTTTGCTGTTCTTTGCTGAAGTTTCAGAGCACGTTAAACTTCAGAAAGGATCACATTGTTCTTCAGCTTCAGAGCAAAAGATAAAAGATGCAGCGTCTTCATTAGGGGCACAATTTCCTGAAGAACACATCGCAAAGCGTCCGAGTACAACAATCTTTCAGAATCAGCTAACAATTGCTGAGCTGTTCCGTTGCGATGTCCAGAGACTATACATTCTTTACACATCGTTACAAATTACATTGTTCAGAGAGACTCTATAAACGGCGTGCACGTCAAAACTTCAGAAACGAGCATTGTTCTCCGGTTTGTTCAGGTGTTGCAGGTTGCAAAGAACAACTTTCAACAAGAGCACCACGCAAGCGTCCAAATTCTTTAAGCTTTACATGTTTTGGGGAGTAGTACATCTTTTAAGAAGCGCCAAAGAATTGCTCAACTGTTACATCATTTACACATCCATTTACAATGTTCAGACATTCTTTACATCCTTTGCACATTGTTACAAATTACAGCGTCCCGAGACTCTACATCCTTTACACGTCGTTACAATGTTCAGAAACAACACAGTACATCCCTCAGCTCAGTTTGTTTACACAATCCAAGCTTCCGGTTCCAGGGAGTCAGTCCCCTTAGTCTGAACCTAGCTGGATGTTGTCAAAGACGAATGCAACACCAACTGGAACCCGCCAACAATCGTGTGCAAACTCAGGCAGTAGATGGTCTTGTAAGGCAACAAATGAACAAATCGTGTGTCTTTATCCCATATATCAACAACTGTACCACTTCAAAAATTGGTGTGCTGGAAACCGTGTGATCCACGACAGATCAGCTCATGGCCGCCACATTGTTTTCTTTACAGACATGATGCCCTCCTTGTCCTTTCTGAAGGTCATCACAATTTCCCAATGCAGGGATTTCAAAATTGCCTCCAGTGGGTCAAGGATCTCGAGTTTTTCCCGGATGATGGCCCAGCCTCCAGGTCTTAGGATCCGGTCCATCTCGACCAAAATAGTGACAGGTTCCTTACATCTACATTATGAAAGCAATAAATATCACACCAAACATTGTACAAAGTCAGTTCAAGTAAGATTCGTACATTCGACAACGACAACATACCTGTTTTTCAAGCGTGAGAATAAATGGTCAGCGTGAAGAAGATCGTATGACCTTGGATATGTGCTAAATGGTTCGCACCAATCATGGTAAACACCAATCAGCCCACGCTCATAGATTACAGGTAGGGTGTCTGGAGCATGCACAGGAACAACATTCATGACCCAAACTTTTTCAGATGCCAAAGCCGCAGCAAATCTGCAAGGAAACAATCACAGCTAACTCATGGCATACATTATAAAATAACGCATAGTATTACTAGGACTTCAGTTTATATATTGGGGAATGGAAATTAAGAAAAGAGAGTTTACCCTCCATATACAGCTTTCATATCCATTATGTTTCGGATGTTCGTCCAATTAATTCCCAAGCCATCCAGATATGATTTCTCAACAACGGCCTTCCAATGGCTGTGATCAGCAGCCACCCTTGTTTGCAAGTCCCCAAGCCAATCAGGAAAAGTCTCGAGCCTCTTGGGCCACTCTTCAGGCCACTCACTACCTCTTTCTTCAATACCAGCAGGAGCTTTGTGCAGGCAATGCTTGATTACAGTATACCTACAAGGGAAAACCAACCTTTCTGTTTTACAAGCCAAACAAACTCTAGAAGTCTAGTGAGTACATAATAAACATGGAAACACCATAGTGATTAATCCAAGTGTCCTACGAACCATGCTGTAGCTTTGTTCTGGTCTTCCTTGCAAAATGGAGGGTCTTTTTTTGCTCTCAGATCATATTCCTCATTTGAGGCTGGTCGTTGAAATATTTTTACACCAAGCTCGCTGACATCATCATTATTGTAAGATATTGTGTGCCAACAAACCGCGGTCATTGAAGCTGATATTCCTGTAAAGTTCATCAAGATATTTAAAACACAAAGAAAAGAAAATTACTATTGAGGAAATGCCGTGCTACTGTACATGCTTGTTCGTTCAGAATGACATCAGTATTTCACCAATATCAGCTTTGTCTCCATACATCGTAATGTGGCATACCTTCTTCACTCTCGAGGTCACCATGTTTGCTCGATATAATGAAGTATCCTCCTGGGCGAAGGATCCTATTCATCTCTAGGAGGAGCTTTCCACCTAATCCATACAATGCATGGTGTTGTTCACTATGTGAGTACGCAAGATAGTGACATGTTGGTTGTACAGAGAGGAAAGAAGAAGCACATACATACCATTAGAATGCCACGGTATGTTGCATTCACTACAGTGGATAACATCAAATGAACCACTAGGAAAGGGTAATCTTCTTGACCCTAGACTGCCAACTGTGGCAGGGATACCACGTTCAAGGGCAACTTGTGCAAGGTCCGTTTGGTCATTTGTAAGGCCTAATGATAGCGTAATCACATCCTTCTCGAGTAGAGCGACTCCAAATCCAGCACTTTTGCATCCAATGTCCAAGGCTATGCGAATGTTTTTACCCCAGTCAATATCAGGTGCCATCTACATGACAAACAAAGTATCGTGTAGATTGTGTTAAGCACATAAAATATAAATACATTTGTATTTGTATTTGTATTTCCATTTCAAACTTTTAATACTATTCCATCTTAAATTTAGACAAAGAAAAATCATTTTTCCATTCTGCGTTGTTATATGTTTCATTCTGTGTTGTAGGTAAGAATTGCTTTTTTTGTAGTCCGTATACCAGGACAACCAGTGCAGATTAATGGTAAGTGTCTTTACAGTTGATGGAACTACCTAAAAATGACGCTCCAGAAATTAGGAAAGGTATTGGTGCATTATGAGAGAGGAACTTTAAACCAAAGAGAAGAATTGCAGTCAGTTTTAACACATCCACCAACTATGGTTAAATCATTGGACATATCCACGCGAAATGTTAAATAATAAACACAGCTGAGTGCAAAGATTCACAAATAATGATTCCATATCCATGTTTCTAATCCATAGTTACCCTAAATTATCGGTTCAGTTGTTAGTATGCTTATTTAGAGGTCAAGCTAGTTGGCAATGTGCAGAAACTGACTTAAAATCATTTCGTCAGTAACAAACTAGTACTTCCTCCGTTCTGAATTAATTGACTCGGATTTAGTACAACTTGTACTAAATCTGAGTCAATTAATTCAGAACGGAGGGATTAACTGCTAAGTGCTAGATCGAGCTCTTTTTGCATATAACTACATTGCATCAAAAGCAAATGTAATATGAGAAATGCTCCAGTGCTTTCCCAAAAAACATGTTGCACGAATTTTAAAGCAAATCGATGGTTGTGATTAGGGGTGGGGATTAAAGGTGTTAATCCCACATGATTAGTACTCTCTTTGATTACTTTGTGAACCTAATCATAGCCGTCGATGCGCTTTAAAATTCGTGCAACTTATTTTTTTGGGAAAACACCGGAGCACTTCTCATGTAATATATCCACCATTTTTTTACCTCATCAATTGATTCAATATAATGTCTTGCGCCACCTTTGAACTCAGATTCCTCGGGCAGGAAGACCAGGTGCTCACCGGTCCGATTCAGCCAGCTCTGGTCCTTAACATAACTTGCTAACCTGGGATGTCCAACATTCCCATACCAAATCTGCAAGTGTAAGTGCATAACAACAATTTAACTACACGTAACAATCTAAGCAGCAGAGAACGTCATAATTAACATCCAACTATGCTCGACTACTCACCTTCTCCTTCCTCTCCGGCCATGGAGCCGGCAGCTTATACTCCTTGGGCAGTGACACCAGGCATGTCACCGGCGACCTCGGGCAGCTCCGCTCGTGGTGCCTCTGGCTGCCATCCCCGTCGAAATCCACGCAAGGGGTGTAGTGGTGGCCGCTCTTGGCACTACAGAGCTTCCAGTGGTAATGCGCGGCCGCGCTGAACAGAGGCGGCAGCTTCTTCTTCTTCTTTGAATCCTTGTTCTTCCCCGCCTCCTCAAAATCCTCGTCGCCGTCCAGCTCGCTCGATTCGTCGCCCAATTCCAGCTCCGGCGCCTTCCCCTGCTCGTCCTCCTCCTTGGGCGCCTTCCCGTTGCTCGCCCCGTCCTCCTCCGGCACGGCCAATTCCGCCTCCTGCTCCTGCTCCTGTTCCTCCTCCGGCTCTGTCTCCCACTCCTGCTCCTTCACATTGGCTTCCTGCTCGAGTCCCGAACCCGGCTCGGTGCGATTGGCCTTTGACGCGGCGGCGGCTTCCGGCGAGGGGGTGGCATTGGGACGGTGGGATCTGGGTGGAGGATGGCGCTTCTTGTGGGCGCGGGGGCTGGGCTTCTTCTTGTGGCCGCCGGCGCTGGTGGCGTTGTTGCGGGAGGCGGGAGGCGGGTCGGCGATGTCGGCGGCGAAGTAGGTGCGCTCGGTGGAGATCTGCTGGGACGATGAGGTCGGGGAGAGCGTGGTCCATGTGATGACGAAGGAGAGGCCGAGCGCGATGGCGATCGAGACCTTGGCGGCGAAGCCCAGCGGCGGGCGCCTCCTCCACCAGCTCACGAGGGCGGAGGGACGCCCGGGAGGGCCGCGGAACACCGTCATCCGGCGCTCGGCGCGGCGAGGCTGTCGGTCGGTGTAGTGCGGGCGGAGCTGAGCTGAGCGGTTGGTGGCGTGGACTGTGGAGAGGCAGAGGAAGATCGGGGAAGAACAAGTTAGTTGCCACTGGATTCTCAAAAAAAAAAACGTTGCTGCTGCTGTTTCTTTATTTGTTACTTTTTTTGATAAACACAGTACAAACGCATACGCTCACAAACACACACGTACAGACACCCCTATGAACGTACGCACGCAAACCCTACCCCTATGAGCACCTCCGAAAGACCGGTCCGGCAGATCTTGAGATTGACGAAGTCACCACAGGCGCCTCGCTGTTGACGGGCACGTCACCTACCACTGAAAGCATAGCGCTGGTTAATTCCTAGAAAATTCAGGAAAGCGTGACCACCCATGTCAAGTCTAGAACTTGAATCTGGGTGGGCTGGTTCCACCACAAGGAACCAACCAGTTGAGCTAGGCCCACTTGACGTTACTTAATTTTTTTGAACTTCTTTTTCACTCTATTTGGAGGATTTTTCTCATTTTTTTTTGGCTTGAAGAAACATGTCCTTGTGCATGGTTAGTCAGTGGTGAATTTTAATGAAAACTTACTCCAGCTACCAGACTACAACAGTGAGTGGGTGAGCACACCAGCACAGCAATGCGTGGGTTACTAAGAAAATCATGGCAGAAAGTGGTGCATGTTCTTTCCGTAAGAATGTAACTATAGTAGTAATAGAATCATTCACAAAAAACTATAGTGATAGAAGGAAACGGTAGTTATGTTTTTGAATGAGTAATTATGAAGGGAAGTAATCAATTAGAGGAGGTGATATGTTATCTTTCCATAGTAGTGCCTGCTGATGAGTGAGCTGGACAGGCCACCAGCTGGTTGATGAGCAGTCTTTGAGGTTCCACTCCTTTGAGATGCGTTTATCAAAAGAATGGCACTATTCAAATTTGCATCGACTATTCAAAAGGACTTTTATCAAAAGAATGGTGCAATCGCAATTCTTATGTATTAGATTTATATGGCTTGATTTCATATGAATTTTAACATCTACTAAACTTCTCATATATTTTTATATTTTTTTCAATGTATTTATCCTAATGACTAATCATGCATTTCACAATTGCTGTCAAATTATTGTGTTTTTCCTATCTATATGTCTACTTATCGATACTTCTTATAAAGCAAAATCCGACCAACATGCATTAATTATTTTTCTGTCTTAGTATGCAAGATATTCACACCATCCATTCTTTCGGCCAATAATTTGTTCATGTCATCCTCTACTAATATTTATTAGTCATGTTATATTATACATGCAATCTATCCATGTCATATTTTTTAACCATACGTCCACGCCACCATTATTTATCGTCAAATACACAACAATTTCATATCAATTAATATAACATCTCAATTATTGTGGAAAAATTTGCATATTTCTAGAAATAATTTTCATGTGTCTTATACATCTTCATTTATACAAAGTTCTTAATAAAATTCCCCACTGCAATGTGCGAGATATTTTTCTAGCTCATATGTATTCTTGATCCAAGGGTCCAAAGCAGCCCTTCATTGTAAGAACCCAAACAAAAGAAAAACGGAGAGGTGTTGTGCATATGCACCCTTTATTTAAAATGCCTTTTCAATGCATTTGAAAAGGTGTGTTGATTTTAGTATCCTATGTGTTCATAAGTCGGTTCATGTTTTTTAGCTTGTTTAAAGACAATTTTCAGTGTGAAGACAATGCTTTTCAAAAGAGATTGTTTTGGTCTTTTGTACAAGCCACCAAAAGAAGTCGGTTTTCCATGATACGACTTTGTGAATACAAATAATGTGAAGATGTATCCGATAAATTTATTTTGATATTTAGAACTATATGTTTCTTAAATATCGGGTGCATATGCCCCCGGGGAGCCAAAGTAGATTTCCCCAAACTTTAGAAGAAAATATGGGGATAATATAGGCGGAGAGAAAACAAAAGCATGGGCATTGTTAATTTGGTGACCTTAGGGATGACACTGTAATAAATGAATTTTCTTCTCAGAGTTTTTTTACTAAAAGTTTCTAGTGGAACTTAGTTTTTTTTAGTTGCCACTGAGTTTTTTTCCAGTTACGCTATTGCAGCTGAACTTGTTTTTTAATCGTAGGTGATGTTGATCAGATCCTATAGTATAATATGAGGTTAAACTACTAAATTATGTGGGATACCATTCAAGGGAAAGGGCTGTTCACTTTAGGTAAAATCATTGGTAGGAATAATAAATTTATAAGACTCTCCACGTGCTTGGTTAGAGAGAAATGAGGTGTTAGCTTGAGCGATGTCAGCATAGGTTACAATCATGGACTAAAATATCATCCAAAGAACAATTGTTACCTTTATTTCTTTATGGTGCTAGAATGTTGGAACATAAGCTCTTAACTCTTGCGCTATATTTCTCCTATTTTTCATGGACACTAATCTAACATGTGATTGCAATTCATAACCTCCAAACTCTCATCTTCACCTTAATTCCATTATACCAATACATGTTGCAGGGGAGTGCTTGTTCAGGTTCATTGATCAAGGACCATTCCTTCCCATATAGCTTTCCTAATAAGCTCTTAACAACAACAACAACAACAGCAACAACAGCAACAACAACAGCAACAACAACAACAACAACAACAACAACAACAACAACAACAACAACAACAACAACAACAACAACAACAACAACAACAACAACAACAACAACAACAACAACAACAACAACAACAACAAACGCTGCATTGATATCAGTCGAGACGTACCTTCGGCTCACGCAGCCACCAGAGGGCGACGCGCGCTCGCTCCTCCCCAAGCAACAAATTGCCTCCATAAGGGCAATCGAAGAAGCTCTAGCGGCCCAAGGGCCAGGTAATCAAGCTCATGGACCAACGACGTCGGGCATCCCGGCGGCGCAGCGACAGCCAGTCAAGGACCTTCGAGACGTCCTGACACAGAAGACGGTAGACCGCAGCCGCAAGGAGCGTTCGGCTAACGCAGCACAGGCGGATGATCATACCGACCGCGACTTCGAGCCATGTGGTGCGGCATGTTTCAGTTTCAACATCCGCGACACCCGCATGCCCAAAGGCTTCAAATTGACGGCCGGCACACCAAAGTACGACGGGAAGCAAGACCCGAAGTTATGGCTTGAGGACTACCTTATAGCTTGCACCTGCCAAGGCGGAACATCGACAACAGCAATGCAGTACATCCAGCTCATGCTGACAGACTCTGCGCGCGGGTGGCTCACAAGTCAACCCAAAGATTCTTTCCGAACGTGGGAAGAGTTCCAGGACAAATTCATCAAGAGTTTCTCGGGAACATTCGCCAGACCAACAACCTACATCGAGTTGCAGGCCTGCAAGCAAGAGAAAGACGAGTCGCTCTGATCTTACATCCAGAGGTGGACACTCCTTCGCAACACCATGGAACCCGTATCAGAGGACAGGGTGATGGACGCCTTCATGCATGGCGTTTCTCGCCGCGACCTCCGGGAGGAATTTGGTAGGCTCCAGCCGAAGACCACAATAGAGTTAATGAAGACAGCCAACCAATGGGCTGAAGGAGAGGACTACGTCCGCGAAACTTCTCCCAAAAAGGAAGGCGAAACAAGCAACTGGCGCGATTCACGTCAGAAGAGGAAGGCACGATACACGCACGACTCAATCGAGTTAGTAGCGGCGGGTTACGAAACCCCCCGCGAGGTCAAGCGTGAGGACAGTCGACAGCACGAGCAACGTCGACAGCCCAGCTCGAGCCAGTACAACCGTGGCAGCAGCAGCGTCGACCGCAACGACGGAAGTCAGAAGCGCGAGTGGAAGCGCCCGTTAACTGCGGCAGAAGAACTGATGCAGCCCTGCAAACATCACTCGTTCCGCAACCCGGTAACAGGAAAGTATGGTTCAAACCACCTGCTGAAAGACTGCCGCAAAGCAAGAAAAATATACCATGCCATGCAGCAAATCATCGCCCCGGTGCAGGCCATCCAAGCAGCACCGCAGCTGGCCATCCAGGCGGCACCCGCCAATAATAACCAAGTGCAAGCGGCATTCCCCCAGCCGCAGCAGCAGCCGCAAGGTCCGCCGGCAGCAGCTGACGCGTACCCAGCCGCACGAGGACAGCTGAACATGATCCAGAAGGGACCCCCGTCGAACAGGAGGCAGAAGATCATCACACGCCAAGTACTCCAGGCCATCAACAGCCCGCGCGCGGTACCAGACTACCTGCGCGGGTCTGAGACACCAATCACATTCTCCAGGGCAGATCACCCAGCAGAGGTAGTCCGACCCGGACACGCCGCACTCGTGATTGAGGCCCTGATCGGCGACTACAGCCTGAAAAAGGTATTCCTGGACGGAGGTAGCGGTATCAACATCATATTCGCCGACACCCTCAGACGAATGAATAGATCGACAGAGAAATTGCCGGAGTCGGAGACCACCTTCCACGGCATAGTACCAGGGCAGCCAATCACACCCATGGGAACAATCACACTCGACGTCATCCTCGGAACACCCGAGCACTTCAGGAAGGAATCGATAGACTTTGAGGTCGTCGACTGGAAGTCACAATACCACGCCATCCTCGGACGCCCAAGCTTCGCCAGGTTCATGGCAATACCCCATTACGCCTACCTGATGATAAAGTTACCCGGGCCAAAGGGAGTGATCACCGTGCGCGGCGACTTCGGCCTCTCCAACAGTTGCGACCGCGAGTTCGCCAAGATCTCCGAGTTCTTCGGCGTCGAAGAGCACTTCAAGGCCATATCAGCCGACAATGACAAGACCATCTTCCCGGCTCGCAAGAAGCCCGCCAAGGACGCAGCGTTCAACACAAACGACGACACTATCACCCACCAAGTCCATCCGACCGACAGTGGAAAGACAGTCAAGGTCTCATCAAGCCTGACACCCGCATAGGAAAGCGCGCTCGTCGAGTTCCTACGTGAGAACTGGAAAATCTTCGCATGGCAACCTTCTGACATGCCGGGGATACCCAGGGAACTCGCCGAGCACTCTCTGAAAGTACACAAGGATGCAAGACCCGTCAAGCAATCCATGCGACGCTTCTCAGGGCCCAAACGAGACGCTATCACCATGGAAGTCGACAGATTATTGCACGCCAAGTTCATCCGAGAGATCAAGGACTCGGACTGGGTCGCTAACCCCGTTCTAGTCGAGAAAAAGAAGACGAAAAAACTACGCATGTGCGTGGACTTCACCGCAATCAACAAATGCTGCCCCAAGGACCACTTCCCGCTCCCGCGGATAGACCAGATCATCGACTCGACCGCAGGTTGCGAACGCCTGTCTTTCCTGGACGCCTACTCAGGTTACCAGCAGATCAGGCTGAAGGTCGAGGACGAAGAGAAGACAGCCTTCATCACACCCGACGGCGTTTTCTGCTACCAGACGATGCCGTTCGGGTTAAAGAACGCAGGTGCCACGTACCAGCGGACAATGCAAGCATGCCTCAAGGGGCTAATCGGGCAAATCGTCCAAGTCTATGTCGACGATATCGTCGTCACTACCCGGAAGGAGGACACCCTAGTCGCCGACCTACGCAAGGTCTTCGCCGCACTCGACGCGTACCAGATCAAACTCAATCCAGAGAAGTGCGTGTTCGGCGTGCCAGCCGGAGAGCTACTAGGGTACCTTGTATCCGCACGAGGAATCGAAGCAAATCCCGAGAAGGTGCAGAACATACTCACAATGCCAGCACCAACGAAGCTCAGGGAGGTGCAACGATTAGCTGGCCGAGTCGCAGCTCTCAGTCGGTTCATTAGTAAGTTGGGAGAAAAGGCCTTACCCTTCTACCAACTGATGAAGAAGTCAGACAAGTTCGAGTGGACGCAAGAGGCGCAGGACGCGTTCGACCATCTCAAGAAGACATTGACAACCTCCCCGGTCCTCGTGGCACCACTGGAAAACGAGCCGCTCTACCTGTACGTTTCAGCAACAAACAGGGTGGTGAGCACGGTACTCGTAGTCGAACGCGAAGAAGAAGGACACAGCCACCCGGTGCAGAGGCCCGTCTACTACCTTAGCGAGGTACTCACCTTGTCCAAGCAAAATTACCCGCATTACCAGAAGCTGGCATACGGAGTTTTCATGACCTCCAGAAAAGTCGTGCACTACTTCTCCGAGCACCCGATCACGGTGGTAAGCTCTTCCGGACTAGCAGACATCCTCACGAATCAGCGCGCGACAGGACGAGTCGCCAAGTGGGTTGTCGAGTTAGGACCATGGGGGCTGAAGTATGCCCACCCGAAGTCCATCAAAGCCCAAGTTCTTCCAGAATTCACCACGGAGTGGATAGAAGCCCAGCTACCGAACGTCCCCGACCTGTCCAACGCATGGACAATGTACTTTGATGGCTCCAAGAAATTCAAGTCAGCCGGGGCAGGAGTCGTGCTCATCTCCCCCAAAGGCGACAAGCTCAAGTACGTCCTACAGATGGACTTTCCGACGCCATCCAACAACGAAGCCGAGTACGAGGCCCTGATCCATGGCATGCGGATGGCCAAGAACTGCGGCGCAACGCACCTCATGATCTACGGCGACTCCTACTTGGTGGTGCAGCAAACCATGAAGTCCTGCGACGCCATCGCCGACAACATGATCGCCTACAGAGACCTCTACAACCAGATGGAAGGAAACTTCGACGGCTGCGAGCTACGCCACATCGGCCGCGAAAGCAACGAGGAAGCCGACGCCCTAGCTAACATGGGCTCAGACAGGGTACCAGTTCCACCCGGCGTCTTCCTCGAGTGCATCACACAGAGATCCATCAAGACTCAGGGCACAGCAAGCACTACAACCGCAAAAGGCGACGCCAACCCGCCAAGCCAAGAGAAGGTCCCCATGGAAGTCATGCTAGTCGAAGCCACATGGACAGGACCATACCTGGCATATATACTACATCAGAAGCTGCCAGCTGACCCAGTCGAAGCGAAGCGCATCATCAGACGCTCCAAAAGTTTCACCGTCATCAAAGGGGAACTCTACAAAAGAAGCATATCAGGAATCCTTCAAAGGTGCATAGATCCAGTCGACGGCCAAGCCATCTTACTCGACATCCATGCGGGTACCTGCGGGCATCACGCAAGCAGCCGGGCACTGGTGGCCAAGGCGTTACGAGCTGGGTTCTATTGGCTCACAGCCATGCAGGACGCTGAGGAGCTGGTGAAGAAATGCACAGGGTGCCAGGAATTTGCCAACAAGCCGCACGCCCCAGCATCACAGCTCAAAACAATACCACTAGCCTGGCCCTTCGCCCAATGGGGCCTGGACATGGTGGGCCCGCTGAAGAAATCCTCACCCGGAGGTCATACTCACCTCCTGGTCGCAGTCGACAAATTCACGAAGTGGATCGAAGCCGTGCCCATCACAAGTTCGACTGCGTCCACAGCGGTCAACTTCATCAGGTCAATCATCTTCAGGTTTAGAGTACCTAATGGGATCATCACCGACAACGGCTCAAACTTCACAGCCGAGGAATTCAAAGACTTCTGCTCAGAGCAGGGGATCAAGCTCAACTACGCGTCGGTCTCACACCCACAGTCCAACGGACAAGTAGAGAAAGCCAATGGATTAGTCTGCAACGACATCAAGAAGCGACTGCGCGTGCCCCTCAAACGCGCAGCGGGCGCTTGGGTGGAAGAACTACCATCAGTCCTCTGGAGTCTGCGAACAACACCCAATAGATCTACCCAGTACACGCCATTCTTCATGGTGTATGGTGCAGAAGCGGTCCTCCCCTACGACATCAAGTTCGATGCACCAAGAGTAGTCGCCTACGACGAGTCAGAAGCAGAGGAAGCACTCGAAGACAGCAGAGACACCCTGGACGAAGCACGCGACATCGCCCTGGCACGATCAGCCGTGTATCAGCAGGACCTGCGCAATTATCATACAAGGAGGCTGCGACCAAGAGCGTTCGTGGCAGGCGACCTGGTTCTTCGACTCAAGCAAAAGAAGGTGCACAAGCTCGCTTCCCCATGGGAGGGCCCGTACATCGTAACAGAAGCAATAGGCAATGGAGCATACCGCTTAAAGGACTCGAAGACCGGAGCGGATTGCAGCAATCCATGGAACATAGCACAACTACGCAGATTCTACGCCTAGTTCAAGTAACCATTATACAAGAAAGTCAACGCGGCAGGTTTCAGACGCGCTCTTTTCCTTACCAGGGTACCTGCGGGGACTGGAAGGTTTTTAATGAGGCGGCCTGCTCGCAAGAATCAATAAAGTGATTTGAAGAAAATCTGTCTCCTTTTCCAGTCACTCAAGAAGCTCAAAAATCCTAGGCCGCCACTCGAACCACTCGGGGGCTGCGCCACACAGGTTGAAATAACAGCTTAGGCCGCCACTCGATCCACTTGGGGGCTGCGCCATACAAGCACAATCAAAATCCTAGGCCGCCACCCGAGCCACTCGGGGGCCGCGCCACACAGGTTGAAATAACAGCTTAGGCCGCCACTCGATCCACTTGGGGGCTGCGCCATACAAGCACAATCAAAATCCTAGGCCGCCACCCGAGCCACTCGGGGGCTGCGCCACACAGGTTGAAATAACAGCTTAGGCGCCACCCGAACCACTCGGGGCTGCGCCAAACAAGCACAAAGTCAAAAAATCCTAGGCCGCCACTCGACCGACTCGGGGGCTGCGCCATACAGGTCAAGTCCAAAATCCTAAGGCGCCACCCACGACTTACGGGGAGCCGCGCCACACAGGTCACACTTGCAATCCTAGGCTACCACTCGACATACTCGGGGGCTACGCCAAACAGGCCAAAGAAAAATCCTCGGCCGCCACTCGAACCTACTCGGGGGCTGCGCTGAACAGGTCAAGTTCCAAATCCTAGGTCACCACCCGACATACTCGGGGGCTGCGCCACACAGGTCACACTTGCAACCCTAGGCTACCACTCGACCTACTCGGGGGCTACGCCAAACAGGACTCAGAAAAACCCTCGGCCGCCACTCGAACATACTCGGGGGCTGCGCTGCACAGGTCAAGTTCCAAATCCTAGGTCACCACCCGACGTACTCGGGGGCTGCGCCAATTAGGTAACACTTGCAATCCTAGGCCGTCACTCAACTTACTCGGGGGCTGCGCCATACAGGAGTTAGTCAAAACCCTAAGTCGCCACCTGGTAGAACCAGAGACTGCGGCATACAGGTAACACTTGTTAAAAATAGGCCGCCGCTTGGCATACTTGGCAGCTGCGCCATCCAGGTCGAATCATACGCCCTCACTTTCGAGTAACATATCATGTTTTCATTACTCGAAACAGTACTAGGAAATATTACAATGTATTTACAAAGGCAAATTTGCCCTCTATAGCTAACCCTGTGCATCAGACGACAGCTACTCTAAACTGCAGGCTCAGCCTTTGGCGCGTCGAGAGGACCTACAAGCCGCTCGCTCAAATCCTGAACTTGCCGGATAATCCGGCGCGCAGCCGGCAAAGTCTCGTCGAAGTCGTCGTCACCTGGCAAGCCTTCAAGCACCCGCTCAAGCGGAAGATGTGGCCGGTGCATCCGAACGTACGCCAGCGCCGCGTTTGCACCAGCCACAAGCTGAGCGTCGACAACCTCCTTCAGCCCTTCGCCATCACGGAACCTCTCCAGCAAGGCAGGCAACCCGTTCGGCTGCGCATTATGCGGGAAGTACACGCGGTTGACGTGCAAAAGCGTCTTCCGACAGCTCTCCAGAAGAAAGGCAGCGCGCCATGTACGATCAAGCATCGTGGCAAGGACGCGCCCCCTCGACTTGTTCACCCAGAACTGGCGAGCTTCATAGGAGTCGCCTGACGCCTCTCGAGTGACTCGCTCTTCAACGCGATCCCGCTCGGCTTCCCAATCGGGATTAACATCTGCACACATCAACTGCAAGTCAGAACGAGAAGGATAAACAACTGGTACGGCAGTCGCCAGCATGGTACATACCCTGCAACTGCCGACTGATCAAGTCCATCTCTCCAAGCAAAAAATCTTCACGACGTGAGAACTCCGCCGTGGGGTGCGACTGGGAGCGCTGCAACGTCAGCTCCGTCTTCTTCAGGGTCGCCTCAAGCTCCACCACCTTGTTCTTCAAATAGGTGATCACCCGCTGGTCATTTGCGCTGCGCGGAGGAGCCGGCGCTGCCCGACGACGGCGAGCACCCGAAGAAGACGCCGCGCCATTCGGCCCGGCCAAGGGAGAAGGCGGAGCATCAGCGCGTGTGGCAATCTGTCAGGAATACGCAGAGTCAATACAGAAAGGCGACTGCCAAACACAGTTCAACTTAGAAAGAAAGAAGTCAGCAAATTCAATACTGACGATCAAAAGACCCGACATGGGCAATATTCATTACAAAACAAGAAGTTCAAGATACAGATCGCAGCGACTGCCGCATCCCTAAAACTACGCCTACTCTAAGGCCGCGGACTGCGACCGGGAACGGCCCTTCCGAGCAGCCGCTTCAGTCGCCTTAGCAAGGGCCCTCTCGAAGAGCGCCACAAGTTGCGCAGCCAGCTACGAGGCGCGCTCCTTCACGCCACTCAGCGACGCGGTCCGACCATCAGGCTTGCGAGGAAAACCGCTGACGATCTTCTCGAAGTCACCTGGAACTTGGTGGCCTAAAAGGAGCTGGAAGGTGAGCTCGGAGCCGCGTACCGTCTGCGACCGCGTGAAGCCGGCGATGGAGGTCGCGTCCCCAAACGGCGCAGCCAGAGCGTCCACAGTCGCTGGCGGCTGGTTGCCCGGGAAGATGCTCTGATGCACCACGGCCAGAGCCCCGGTCGACTTCTCCAGCGCGGCGGCAGACTTCCTCAGAGCGTCCGAGGCATAGGCGCAAACACGGTCGAAGAAGCCAACCGCAGTCGCCAGTTCGACGGTGTCACTCGAAGCATCTTCTGGAGGAACTCCACCGCAAGTCTCTGCGCCAGAATTCAAAGTCAGGACAAGAAAAGGAACGAAACCTAAGTAAGCGAAAGGCTGACACTCACCCCCAAGAGCAGCGGCGAGTGAAAGGAGGCGACCGATTTGAGCCTTCTCCTGGGCGACCCGCGCCAGCTCCCGCTCTTGAGACTCACGGAGAGCCTTCTCAAGCTCATTCACCCGGCCAGTAGCCTGGTCCAGCGAGGAACGCAGGTGGTCCCTCTCCTTCTCCAGGCGAACATAAGCCGCGGCTGCGTCTAGCTGCTGGCGATAGTATGGCTGAAAATAAAAGAAGCACGATGTCAATAAAGTTGCGGGCGACTATACTAGTCACCCACACCTTCGGGGGCTACTCCCATCGGGAGCGCTGATCGCGCACCCGATGAGAAATCAGAAGAACAAGGACAACAAAAGAAGACTTACGTGGTCCAGGAGCTCAAGGTCATCGACAGCCGAAGGAGGAGCCCGGCTAGACGAGGCCATGACGTTGGCCTCCACGTGCACCTTCTCCCCCACCACAGGTGTCTCCAGCCCAGTCGAAGGGCCAGAAGTAAGCTCCGTGTCCCGAAGGGGAGAGCTGACGTTGCCAGAGTGGTGGCTGCAGTAATATCAAGAACACAAAGTCAAGTAAACGGCGAACCCGCAAAAGTACTACTCGAGGAACATGTTGCGAGGAAACCAACCTGGGGGAGCTGGCGTCGTCGAAGCTCGACAGCGACGGCGAAGGAATCCGCGCGAAGGACCGCGACGCGGCAGAGGCGACTGGAGGAACGTTGAGAGGTTCCTCCCAGCCACCCGAAGACTGCGCACCCGGGGACGTCGCCACGGCCTCCTCATCAGCAACGCCCCTGGCAGGCGACGACACAGTAGCAGACTCGCCGCGGATCGGAAGCTTCCGCTTCTTCCTCGCGGGTTCCTCCACTTCGTCTTCCTCCTCCACCTCATCGCGGGGAGAGTCTGCGGAGGGGATCTCTTCCTCATCATCCTCGTCCTCGATGAACTTCGACTCATCGTCAGGCCCGTTCTCAGGGAGCGGAGGATGGCTGATGAACAAATCCCGACCCTAAAGCAGAGTAGACGCAAGTCGAATCATAAGGCAAGGTAGACGCAAGTCGAATCAAAATTCAAAGTAGACTTCGGTCGAACAAGTACAAAAAGAAAGCAATAACAGACTTACCTCAGGAACGGGTTTCGTAGCCCCGTAAGGAGCAATGGGGCACTTGACGTTGCAGGCGTCCGCGGCTCGAAGGCTGGTGATTGACCTGACGTTGGCCTCCACCTCCTCGTCATCCAGCGGCTTGTCGCTAACGCCCTCGGCGGCCCACATCGGGTGGGGCCGGGCGCTCAGCGGCTGCACCCGAAGGCGGAAGAAGGTGGCCATCAGAAAGACGCCACCCGCCTCGCGCCCAAGGGTCTCGGTCAGCTCGCGCAGCAGCATCAGCAGGGGCCGCACAGCCTCCTTCTCCACGGCAGACAGCGGGTGCGCCCATGCGCCAGTCTTCCTCAGCCCGCGCCTGCCGTCGAATGCGTCCAGGCCATCTCCGGCCGACTGGACGTAGAACCATCGCCGGCGCCACCCCTGGACGGAGTCCGACTTCTTCATCGCAAAGTACGCGGTATCACCGTGCACCTGGATTCCGAAGCCGCCCACTGGGTAGGTCAGCCCACTCTTCCCCACGTTCTTACGAACGAGGAAGAGCGACTTCCACAGCCCCCAGTGGGGCGCAACCCCCAAGAAGCACTCACAGAGCACGATGAAGCCCGCGATGCTCAAGACGCCATTGGGGGTCAGATCATGGATCTGAACCCCGTAGGCGTACAGGAGCCCGCGCACAAAATCGTGCATGGGGAACCCGAAGCCACGCGGAATGAAGTCCGCGAAGCAAACGCGCTCCCCATCGCGAGGAGTAGGAAAAGCCTCTTTGCCAGGGAGTCGTACCTGGACTTCGTCCGCAGGCGGCAGCAGGCCTTGCGCGCGGAGCACATCGACGTCAGCCTTCTTCGTCGTCGACCTCTGCCAGTCACCCTCGGGCTTCTTCATCAGCCCGGCAGCGTCGGCGGCGGCGGCGGAGGAGCCAGCAGAGCCCTTCGGCTTGCCCATTGCTTTGGTTGCAAGGTGCGTGGACAGATCGCTTTGAGCTCGAGACGGCGGTGGCAATGGCAGAGCGCAAGAGGAGAGGAAAAGGAAAGAATGGATTGGAGAAGAGGACATCCCAAACGCCAGGGCGCAGTACTTATTCCTCGAAGATCAACATCTCAACCGTCCATCGCGCAAGGGCTCCGAGCGAGAGCATCCGGCCGTCCACGTGTCGCGCGGAGAAACCAGCCGTCGCCGCCAACCTCCTCCACTACGCACGGAAACCGAGGCGTCGTCATCGTGCCGCGCAAATTTCGCGCCCAC
This sequence comes from Poa annua, assembly GCA_026929855.1. Classification (NCBI taxonomy): domain Eukaryota; kingdom Viridiplantae; phylum Streptophyta; class Magnoliopsida; order Poales; family Poaceae; genus Poa; species Poa annua. The sequence goes on from CM049427.1 coordinate 18,909,243, forward strand.
TTCGGAGACGTGACAACTGTGGACTGTGGTCAGCTCTGACAACGGGGCCCACCGCGTCACGTCCCATCGGGCGCAGAGGCGTGCAACAGGTCGTCATCAATGACGTCATTAATCCAACGGCTCCAAAATCAACCGAAGAAACTCGAAAGATTCATTCGAGTAGTAAGCTTCGCAGCTGAAATCAGCAAAGTAAGATCAAGCAATGATCCGAGCACCCGAAGGAACCATTCGGGTGGCAACACAGTAAGCTCGAGCAGTCGAACCAATCAACAAAGTAAGCCAATCAGGCTGAGAAGCAAGCTTTGCAGGAAGATGAAGGCAAAAGTAATTCGACTACAAAGGTTACTCCCATCGGGAGCGGCCGGTTCGACTGAAGAATTCGAGTTCAAGCTCAAGATCAAGCAATCCAATGGCGCGTCCAGGAAGCAGGAGTCCTCTGTCCGACTCTGCGCTTCGACCAAGCACTCGGGGGCTACTGACGTGGGGCTACCTTGCGGGTAGCCCACGATGAGGCTACCTGGGCCGCGCCAAGGATGGAAAGGCCCACAGAAGGCCCACTCGGGGTATCTCATATCCTAGTCCAACTCGGCTAGGTCTTGTAACCTACCGTATCTGTATCAACCACCCGAGACCTGGCTACCTATAAAGCCAGGAGGGTTGCCCGTCCTAGAGGACACGCTCAGAACTACCACAAACCCTAGCGAGATCACAATCTCGCCATTGTAATCGCTACTCGAATCAATAACCAGACAAGCAGGAGTAGGGTGTTATCCTCCGGGAGCCTGAACCTGGGTAAACCTCGCCTGTTAGCCGTCGTGATCACCTTGCACTCTACTCTCTCCCCATCAATCAACCCGGGGTGCACAACCCTGGGACTTGCCGAGTTACAACCTCGTCAACAAGACATGGACCTCAATGGTGCTTCAAGTAATTCTTCATCTTCCTCATCCACTACTCACTTTTGCCTTATGGCTAAGGAGTCTAAGGTATCTCCTACCTTGAATTCCAATACATCTAATGATGATGATATTAATGATGAAAGTGATAATGATGCCTCCATTGAAAAGAACTTTGATATTGTCTCTCATGCTCTTTTAAAGAAAAAACATGCCCATGATAGCTTCTTAGAAATCATGACTATTCTTATTGAGCGCAAGGAGACTATTGAGGCCTTGGAGACTCGTTGTGATGAAGGATGGGGTCTTGCTCGTGATTCCGCGGGTGAGATCCACAATCTTGAGATTGCTCTTAAGGAAGAGCAAGAAACTCGAGTTTCTCTTGAGGAGAAGCTAGAAACTAGTGAGGAGTTAAATAATGAAATGATTGCTAAACTCACTAAACAATGTGACCATGCTCTTGCCAAACTAAAAATGGGCAAATCCAAATCTCTTGAGGAGACTCTTACTTTAGAATTATCTAAAGTAAAAGAAACCCGTGATAGAGCTCTTGAGGAAGCCATTAACTTCAAAAGAAAGTATAATGAGCTTGTTAAATTGTCCTCTTCTATTCCCAATGATAATGATGCTTGTGCTACTAACTCCATTTCTTGTGAAGCATCTATTTTGAAGGAAAATGTTGAGCTAAGGGCTCAACTTGAGTTGCTATCTAGCAAGTATGGAAGTTGGAGGAAAATCATGAAAAGCTTTCGAGCTCTAATGATGATCTTCTAGCATCCCATGCTATGCTAGAGGTTGCTCTTGAGGCAATCTCTACAAAGGTAAAATCTTGTGAGCCTCTTGTGATCACTAGCACAATTTCTAGTAAAAATACTTCATTGCCATGTGCTAGTTCTACTAATTCATTCACTCACAACATTGTTACATATTGTGATGAATTACTCTCCATGCCTTGTTGCTCTAACAATGTAGCATCTACTTCCTCTAGTATTTGTGTTGATACTAACCATGTAGAGGAAATCAAAGAGCTCAAGGCACAAGTCACTTCTTTGAAGAAAGACTTGATCAAGGGTCATGAAGGGAAGTCCACCCTCGACAAGATGTTGAGAGCGCGAAGACTTCCTCATGACAAGAGTGGACTTGGATTCAACTCCAATATCAAGAACAAGTCCATTGACAATATGAAGCACAAGTTCGTCTAGAAGAAGGGCCAAGAACAAGCTATTGATTCGGCCAAGATTGTGTGCTTCAAGTGCAAGGTCGAAGGGCACCATGTTAGATCTTGCCCCTTGAAGAAGAAGAAGCCTCTTAGTGAGAAGCAACAAGGGAAGCAAGCTCAAGTTCAAACTCAAGCTTCCCAAGTTGAAGGATCTTCACCTCCCAAGAAGAAAATTAAAGGCCGAGTGTGCTACACATGCCGTGGTAAGGATCACTTTGCCTCTTCATGCACTCATGGTAACTTATCCAACCCCACTATACTTGATCATGCTTATTTGCTTCGGAAGGATAAGGTTGGCAATTTGTTTGCCAAGTATGTTGGTACTCAAAGTGGTGTCAAGAAAAGAACCATTTGGGTTGCCAAGCCTATTGTGACTAACCTCTTAGGACCCAACTTGGTTGGGGACCAACAAGCTAAAACTTGATCAATAGGTGGAGTCGGAGGACATTGGAGACTTGGCTATATCATGAAGAGTTAAGGCATCTTCATCAACCATATTCTCTCAAGCCAAGTCAATTGGATTATATGGCCTCATCTTATAACCAATGCTCCTCCTTGCGGTAACTTGTATTTAATTCATATGTACTCATTAAAAGTTACTTGCACCCTTGCATGTGTTTGGTTTTGTACCTTACTAGTGTTTTATATGTGTTGTGCACTCTACTTACTTTTGATTGAGTAATCAAGCATGTGTATGATGGTTTGCACACCATGTATGTTTTTGAGCCTCTTATCTATTTGCTTCCATCTTAATTGGCTCTTTTAAGGATATTAATGGACTATCCCATTTTGGGGGAGTGATGTGCTTTTTGGTAACACACTATCCTAAAATGTGTATTCATGAGGACTACCACTTAGTGGTGATATATCAATGTTATCTTCTCTCTTTGTGGTATGTCTTACTCATGAGAAATTCAAATTCTAATGTCCATTAATCATCTCTTGGATTTCTTTTGCCTCTTGTTAAAAAAGAATGGATTATCACATTATTGGGGAGTAATAAGCTATGTGCATATTACAAGCCTAGAAAATGTGAACATGTGAGGTAGTGTCACCTAGAGTTGATATTGTTGATTATCTTGTTCCTAGGTGGCATGGTACTCAAACAAGTTCCATTTTTGCTTAAATGCATTTTGTTCACCCTTCTTTTGGTATCTTGTTTGTGAGAGAGTTTCTTGATGCTTAGTATGATCATTGAATATGTGAAGTCATCAAGAATCTCTAGATAAGCATGTTTTTCAATTCTTTTTTTTGTCACATGCTTATGTTTTGTGAATATGATCTTGAATACATATATATGTCATGAACCACCGAGAACTATCTATATACAATCATTGTCTTTGACAAGTGATAATTATTTGTGGTAAATGTATTGATCATATTTTCTTTGGCTTTTGTCCATAAATTGTCTTATTTTATCGCCAAGTTTGTTTTAGTCTAACCACCATTTTGTCATCCTTGCTTCATTTGGATCTTTTTGTTGCTCTACTCATTTTGTGTTGTGCTTTCTTTAGTTAGGACAAGCAAGGATCCCATTGTTGTGCATTTACATTCGAAGAATCAATTCTAAGTAATGCACTATTCTTGGGGGAGCTATCCTACTTTGAGTAGAACATCATCCTTTTAATTGTTATCGGGTCTTATTGATTTTCTTGAACTTTGTGTTCAAAAAGATATATGGAGGGTAATGATCCCACTTGTGTGCATTTTGTATTTACATACAAGATCTTAAAAATGCACTAATCATGGGGAAGCCACTCTATACTCTTTAGAACACTATTCTTTAAAATTGGTTTGGTATCTTATTGCTCTTCTTGAAATAACTAATGTTGTAACAATGTATATGGAATGTGATGATCTCAATTATGTGCATTTTGTATTCATATACAAGATCATAAAGAATGCACAAATCTTGGGAGAGCAATCCTATACGTTATTGAACATTAGTTATCTTCAATTGATATTTGATCCCTATGACATGTCTCTTTAAAAGACAAACATTTTTCGTCTTGGTACTTTGTGCCATCATGAAAATTGTAGAGGGCTTGGTTTATTTGTTGGAACCTTACTCCTCTTTGTGGAGTTGGCTATCTCATCCCACGGTTCTTAATGTACCTTCTTGGATGAGATGAAACCTTCGAGCATGTTTGCTTGTTTTATTTCTTATGCTCATTGGTTTAGCCTTGACCTTATTTTCATTTGATCTATTTTCAAATTGGTTTCTCGAATCATTTGTTGGTTTGAATCTTTGATACAATGAGGACAAATCCTTCTCTTGCCACACTTTTGTGTAGCTTCTTGATTTAATTGGTGTTTTGTCCAAATTGTATCTAGTTTGGTTCTTAAAAGTTTTATGCATGCATATTTACTATATGTATATCTTATGGCATGCTTACTTTCCTTGTTCCAATATATAGTATAAACTCCACCAAATCCTAAATGGCTAAGATGTGCTTGAAATTCAATTTCATATCAATAGGCACATATTTACGTGGAGTTTGTCCTATGTATTGTAGTTGCTCTAACTACTTTGGACCCAATGAGTTTGGGAACCACTTTGTACTTAAATTTGTTTTAGGTACATTGGAGATGCATTGGAAGCTTGTCTCGATTACGAGGAGGAAGTCATCATCATGTGCCGTTTGAGCCAAGCTTGGATGATCATGAGCACCTACCTTCTACTTCTTCAATGCTATCTCGGTAACAAGTATCTATCTCATGCATACTCTTCTAGCCCTCAACCTTGTGTAGGTTGTTTCTTGGCATGAGTCTCTCGAGTTGCTTTTGATATGGTTTTTGCAAAGTTCCCTTCAAATCGTCTTTATTACAAATATGAGCAAGCCGGGATGATTACATAGTAAAGGGAACACACTTGATCGTGTTCATTATTCATCAATTCAAACTATGTTAATCTAACAATTCTTCTTATTTTATCTCATATGCAATATGGATGAATTTTCAAAATCATTTGCCGCTTGAGAGAGTGTTTACCATTCTCAAAGCATCTCAACTATCACTTATTTTTTTGGGTATTTGAGATACTTTGAAGAGTGTGTGTTGGAAGTCTTCCTAGCTTTGTGCTATGGGTGTAGGCAAAATTCTTATTGGTTTATTTAGACTTCCAAGTGAATATCATGTTCTTTATCTAGTACCTATTTTGTGTGTGCATGTTTCTTTGTGGACTTAGTGCCTACTTAGAAACTTATATACATGAGATTCGGTACATCTTTAATTGATATTCAAAATCTTTATTGATCACCTTTATTTCTCTCTTGATCCTTTTGTGATCTCTAAAAGGCACAAGCTTTGCTTTTGATTTGGTATCCTCTTGCCTCTTAATAAGCTTGTTAATCTATTTGATGTGTTGCCGTTGGTGTGCTTGTATGCGAAATACATGATTTGCACTATGTGCCACTTACCTTGAAAGACTATGGGAATGCCTAGGCTCATCCTTCTTAGTCTCCTAACACGTGTTTCCATATTACATCCATCCTTCTCGTTTGAGCAAGTCTTTAATTGTCTCGTTTCTTTTCGTTTGCTCAACATTTGTTTGTTGCAAAGTGCATTCTTTCTTTCTCCGTCTATGCACTCTTGCACTTATTGTTCAAATTAATCTAGGAAGGAACGAGGATTCCATGTTGCGCAACCTTTATTGAATTTCAAATTATTCATTGTGCATGTACCTTGGGGAGTTCCATCTTGATTCATTTGAACATTTGATTGCTTTTATCATAACATCTTCTTGTGTCCAATTGGTTTTTCGGATCCTTTGATTGCATATTTCGAGTTGCAATTGATTTCTTTCTATATTTTTATTGATATCTTTTCTTTTTGCATTTCTTGAATCCTCAATATAATTTGATCCCCTCCATGTATTCGTTATTGGATATATGCATTTGATTTCACTCATATCATGAGAAATGCATAATTTATGAGGAAGCTCTTATTATATTGGCCTTCTAGATTTTTCTCCCATTCCGGCAATGGATGCCAATGGGGGCGAGATTTAGAGGGTTTTAAGGGATTTAGTTCTTTTCTCTTGCAACCTTGCTTTGCTTAGTGTGTTGCATGGTTGTTTTTAATTCCTTATATAAACCCTCGTAAAAGGGATTGTCATCAATTACCAAAATGGGGGAGATTGAAAGGGCATGTGCCCTCATGTATGGTTTTGGTAATTAATGACAATCCCTAAGGACTAATGTGTGTTTTGAGCATATTGCTAGTATGGCTTGAAGTTGTCAAGGCATCAGCTATATGAAGAAAGATGGTATCTTCCATGGGCTTGCAACAAGAAGATCAATTTATATTGCTCATGGAGGATGATGTCATGCCATGATCGTCATTAAGGTTGACTAGTGCAAGACAAGGGAAGCTGCCGAAGACATGAAGACGAAGCTAAGCGAGACTCTCCCATAATGGAGTATGGGGGAGTATATGGAGGAGTCTTCATCAAGCATGTGCTAGCAAGCGCAAGCCGGAGACATGAAGACGAAGCTAAGCGAGACTCTCCCATGATGGAGTATGGGGGAGTATATGGAGGAGTCTTCATGAAGCATGTGCTAGCAAGCGCAATCAAGAAAGGTGGTCCACTTGAAGAGATCAAGATCGTCATCATCTAGCTCAAGTGGATTGCTCAAGGCAAAGGTATGATCTTGATAGGGCTATAGGATAGATAGGCGTACTATCAAGAGGGGCTCTTGAGTGAGTAACTTGATCGCATCTTTGTGGAGAGCTCAAACCTTTGCATGCTTGGCATTTCATCTTTCTTGGTTCTTATTTGTCTTTTCTCCTTGATTGGTTTTTGGTTCTTGTCGTGATCTTCATAACAAGACCAAGTTCTTCGAAAACGGTTTTAGTTTGGAAAACTCGTTGCGTTTTCGGTGTGGAAATATTACCAGTTCAACCTTGAGGAAAGTTCCACACCTTCACATGTGTGGGGACTTTGCTCTATTTATGGTTTGCAACGGAGTTGGTCTCAAATCTTTCGGAGTTTATTTGCAAAAGATATTTCAGTTTTGTTGTTTCTACAGTTTTTCTAAGGGTCAGAAATGTCCGGACCTTGCTCGGGGATTTCCGGTGCTCGGAGATTTCCGAGCCCCAGTCCAGAGATCTCCGAGCGACGGAAGATTTTTGCGAAGTCCAGAACTCAATTGCGTACTGACTCAGTTCAGTTTTCCATCGGATTTTCTACCGGAGATTTCCGGGGTCCGGAAATCTCCGGCCCTGGTTCGGATATTTCCGGTCAGAAGTTGCAGTTTTTCGCCAGGTCTTATTTTCTTTCAGCACTGATCTTTTCTCAGCTCGGGTCGGAATTCCTACCGGAGATTTCCGGGGTCCGGACAGTTCGGAAATTTCCGGTCTGGAGTTTCCCAACGGCTAGAAATCTGGGAGGGGCTATAAATACCCCTCCCCTTCTTCTTCCTTGAGCCGATGACTTTCCCCTCTCTCTCTTGCCATTGTTGACCTTGGGAAAGCTTGCCCCCTCTCAAATCCTCCCATGATTCTTGCATATCTTTGAGGGAAAAGTGAGAGGAGATCTAGATCTACAATTCTACCAATCCATCTCTCCTCTAAGTGAGGGGAACATAGTGGATCTAGATCTTTGAGTTCCTTTGTGGTTCTCCCCCTTTGTTCTTGCTCTCTCTTATCCCCCCATAAGCATTAGTTGCTTGTGGTGGGATTTGGGAGTGTAGGATTTGTCTCCTTTGTGGTTTCTTGGTTCTTCCTCTCTTATTCCCCCATAAGCATTTGTTGCTTTGTTGGAATTTGAGAGTGAAGGACTTGACCACTTTGTGTGTTCTTGCCATTGCATCTTGCATCGGTTTGAGCCCTCCACGAGGATTCGTGGTGGTGAAATTCGTGAGCTTGTTACTCTTGGGTCTTGGACCCTAGACGCCTTAGTGTGGCCGCCTTTGTGGCGTAGGACCTTTTGTGGTCAAGTCCTTTGTGGCTAGTTGGGACCTTTGTGGTCAAGACCTCTTGTGGTCATTTGGGAGCCCCCAATTCGGTTGTGGATGTGTGCCCCAAGGTTGTTGTACGGGATTGTTCTCCGCCCCAAAGGAGTTCATAGTGGAAGGTAAACTCGGACCTTTGTGGTCGAGTTCATCGGAGAAGAAGGTGAGGCCTTTGTGGCGTTGAGCAAACCTGTTGTGGTTGCTCACACCTCTCCAACGAGGCGTACACCTTTTGTGGTGGAACTCGAGAATACATCATCGTCTCCGCGTGCCTCGGTTATCCCTATACCCGAGCTCTTTACTTATGCACTTTACTTTGTGATAGCCATCGTGCTTGAAGTTCTTTACCTTGCTATCCCATTGTTGTTTGTGTTGCATAGCATAAGTTGTTGGTGCACATAGCGAACCTATTATATTTAGGTTGTGTCATTGATAAGTTAAACACTTAGTTTTATTCCGTATTTATCAAGCCTAAATTGTAAAAAGTGTTCCTCGCCTATTCACCCCCCCCCCCCCTCTAGGCGACGTCTTTCCTTTCAATCTCTACTATATAATATTGCTTAGGGTCACCGGTCGTACGCCATTTTTATTCCGATTTTACCCCTGTGAGTTCGGACATATTACATGGTATGCCACCGCCGAGTGGAAGGTAACGTTTCGATTTCTTTTTCGTCTGTCGCGATTTTACCCTTTTACCCCTTATAAACGGTTCGTTTATATCCCAATTATTTCCGCACGTCTTGTGTCGGCGACCGCAGTGCTGAGCCGCCGCGCGTACCGCGCAGCCCCATGACGACCTTCCGCCGCTGCACCGAGCTCTGTCAGACCCGGATCGTGCCGCCGGACTTGGCAGCCGCGCGCCACCCCACCTTTCCCTGGCGTCGGCACCCGCGCGAGCCATCCGCCTTTTCCCAGCGCAAGCATCCGCCGGCAACGGTAGCCGATGCAAGCCAACCCTCCTTTCCCGTCGCTGAAAATTGCATCGCACCCATAGTCCCCCGCCGTCAGCAGCCACACATACCAGAACTCTCGCCTCCGAGCAGCACTCCCTGCTGGCCTGCATCGTTCCTGTCCTTCCCCCTTCGTGCAGGCAACAGAGTTCGCGCGTCGCCCGCCGGATGGTCCGCACCCGACGGAGGGTCGCCTACCCTCATAAGTAAATGTTCTCCTCCGTCAAGACTGCCATGGCCGCCCTACCACACTCCCGCTGGGCACTGCAGCCAGCTGCTCTATCTCTCTAACTCAAACGAATTGGTTTGGTCTGTACGGCAATTTTCGGTGCAAAGAAGCCTCGGCCAAAACAGGGATATAGTGGACGTCCCACGCGGCCGCGTTCATCCGGCGATGGCCGTCGGCCGTAGGTGTCCTTCCATGTCAGCCACGTTCCTCCGATGATGGCCCTCGGTGGCGGGCGGGCCGACGTCGCCGGTTCTGACCCGAGGATCCCGTTAAGTGGCCGCCGCAACCCAGATCTCCGGCCAAATCCACCTGTCAGGTGCCGATGCTGCCAAGTTTTGATCGAGGGTCTCTCTCCCACCCAATATCTCATCTCCTACGCGAAGACTGTGAAACTGCCGCCTGCCACGCCAGTTTCTCCGAGAGCCACTGTCAATGACAGACGCCACGCCGCCGCCGTGGTTCCGCACTGGTTGGACAACGCGAGCACATGGAGTTTCTTCGTTGCTTCTGGTCCAAAATTGCCGCCGGCCGCCGCAACTCCGCACTGGCTGGCTGGCCAGAATTGCAGCGCATGAACATGGAGACCCACTGCTGAGGACGATCTAGGTCGGAGTTCTCAATTCCCAATTCCCAATTCCCAATTCCCATGTTGCGGTCCTAGTAGGCTTCTCCTCGCGCTACTCCAGCACAACTCGACGGGTTCGCTGAGACGATGTGGTATAGGCTCGTGCCACAGCCAGCTTCTGCTACCCGCGCGGCTTGCCGTTGCTATGCTCCGGCAGCGGTGCCACTCTACACGGCTCCTCTCTCCCATGGGGAATATGATAAGTGCAATTCAGGTCACGCTAGCCGAGCACACGACGATGGCCTACCCTGATGATACTTTACCTACCTCTCCATCACCGCAATAGAATCAGTGCAAATTGAGCACTAAAAATTATTTTATTTGGGTTGTTTTTATTTTGAAGAACTGAAATGTTTAATGCAAATTGATTTGTACAAATTCTCTTATTAGTGTTTGTTTTGCGTAACGGAAAATTTCAGTAATAATTATGGTTAAATGAATTTGCATTTGACCTTTGTAGAAGACTATATCCATTACAACATTACTATCCTTTAGACCAAATTACTTAGTTAATTTAATCACGAATAGATGTTAAGTTACAACAAAATCTTATGATATGCTTTTATAATCTCCGTTGCTACGCACGGCCAATTTGCTAGTTCTATTAGTATCTGATGACCTGATTCTAAATTTGTTAACACATACATATAATAATTTTGTTTCCAGATATAGGAGCTCATACCACACATGCATAATCTAAATTTTCTATAAATCCAAATCTTTTCTGATCTTTCGAACATGTCCGAACTATATATAGAATGTACGTACTACATGCCTCCTTATAGTTTTTAGAATAAAAAATAAACATGTCAATATTTAATAATTGAGCGAGTAATGAGAAAAGAATCACACAACATAAGATGAAAATTCTTTATATAATTACCCTAATTACACAGACATATAATATGTGATTTTCAATAAAATGTTTAACAAACCTTAAAATGGTTATATAGACACCAAATCGAATTATGATAGGGTTGTATATTGAATAATTAATCTGATCTATGTTTATTGTAAAGGGCACAACTAACTAATATTAGCAACTATCCATTGAAGTCACATGAACATATATAAATCGATCAAAAAAGAGTTAGCATAGTTTTAACCTAACGCCAAAGTAACATAAAATAAAATCAATATGTATTACTACATCTATTTTTTAATACTAAGATGTTTTAGTCTCCATATTCACTCATTTAAGTGTGTCTGAGAACATGTGTAATAGCGAAAACATCTTATATTAAAATATTGAGGGAGTATTTCTTATGGTATAACATAAGTTTCCATGAAACAATAAATAGTTTTTACACATATTCAGACATTGCGCGAGGGCCACCTTGCTAGTTGATGGAAAAGGAGATATTGGTTGAAAGGAGGACTGAGAATTTTTTCCTCAGGAAGGTTAGTTGTAATTCATTTTGCCCACCTGATGGGTAATTCTTAATTTTGTTCCTATGCTCTCTCAAGTTTTTATAGTTACAAAGTAGTGGCCTATTAACCTTGATCTTTGTCTCTCAATGTCTCGTCAGAAATGGAGTCATGGAGGCGTGTGTGCTAGACTAATACAATCATAGGAAACAAGAGGAATTTCAGGTTTCTATCTATAGGAGTATGTGATTTCCTAACATGATGAATTACTTTTATGCTCAGGAGCATATAGAGAAGATAAGCTGATCAACACTCTTATCTAATTGTGCTCGAATGGTTCATTGATGTGGAAATGTTTTTGCTCAAAGCGGCGGCTTAGATGGTTCATTGTAGGAGGTCACATCTTATTTCATTGATAGATGTTGCAGTATATTTTCTAGTCGAATGGTTCATTGATGTGGAAATGTTTTTGCTCAAGGCGGCGACTTAGATGGTTCATTGTAGGAGGTCACATCTTATTTTGTTGATAGATGTTGGAGTATATTTTCTATCTATGTCAATAGCTTGAAGGTAAAGGCTTCCTCATTCTTTATACCAGCACCAGATAGTACGTTTACAAAGACTATACTGCATCAGTTTTAAACTGATGCCTCCTATTCTCAAATTTTCACTATGACTTCTGCTTCATTGTGTCCATGGTTTGTGGAAACAATTAATTTTGCAGGATAACAAGTTAACGCCGATTAAAGTTTCAGTTGAACATTACTGCTGAATGTTGTTAGAAAGTTGTAGGGCAACGTTGGTCGCCCATTCCATCAAGGTCACGGGGAGGCTGACGTACAGTTCTTCTCCAGCGCCGCGGCGATCGTCAAGCTCTTCGTCGGCGTGGGCTCGTCCGGACGAGACAACCAGTTTGATGGAGCAGACCCAAAAACAGCAGTATCATAGTAAAAGTGCAACCAATTACTTATATTAGAAGGAGTAGACATACATCATGATAAAAATTAATTGATGAGCTATGTTGTGGAATATAAAGTTCACCATATTGCAAATGTGCTTAAGTTTGACTTCTATTTCTTCATATTATATTTCTTTTCTTTAATGCACATGGAGCAATGCTCATTACATCAGAAGGAAATATTTATTTGCAAAATGAGTCATAGAGCAATATTGAGATATTATCTGGCTATTTTTTCTATGCTCGTGATATATGTTTAAAAGTGAAGTTATAAAAAAAATGTCGGAGACACATATTTTCCTTACCCGTAGCAATGCACGGGGATTCAACTAGTATAATATAATAGGGTTACAAGTGCTGAAATTTTGGCCTTTAGCCCATTATCAATTCCTGAAAAATCACTAAGTCCCATGTTGTGATGGCATGTGGTGGGAGTTTAGTCTCATACTGCTAGTTGGATGAGATGTGCATCAGCTTATATAGTGGGACATTCTACTACTAGTATGAGTTGGTATGACAAGAACGGATGTGTACCACACGCGAGCTCCTCCTCCTGCGCCGCCCGCCTCACCACACGTCGCCTCGTCACGACACGTCACGGCGTGCCGCGGGTTGCGGGAATCTCGCCGAGCCGATGTATTCTTTTGTCACACGGGAATAAAATGTCAACGATCACGAAACGTTCTCCGGTAATGGAGATTGATTGTTAGCTGAAACATTGTGTCTTAAGTGCTCTTAAGTACGTACGTTTTCAGTCTTAACGATCATTGCGTTTCGGCTGGACCTTTGGTCTCCCGCATCTGTGCATAAAAGGAGAGGTCGCTCCTCTCCGAAGACACACCAGAAAGAAGAACTCATCTGCCCACAGCCACGACCGTCGTTCCTCCTAACCTGTCGCTGCCATCATTGATCCCATCCCGTCCGCCGCGTACACGGTCGACGGGAGAGTAGGCCTCCGAAACCCGCATCTCTGTTTCCTGTACGGGAGAGGGACGATTAGTCTTTTGGGGAGCGTCTCCTACGCGAATGCTCGCCAATCTTCATCCATTGCGTCGGCTACTTCACCTACTTCATCTACGTATGTCGCGTCGCCTTCATCGTCATCATGAGCACCGACGCCAAGATCGAGAAGGCTGTTGTAGAGAAGAGGATCGCCGACGAAGCTGCTTCCGCTTCGGCCAATTGGCCAACCGTCGGGTATAATATGTTTATACCTCTCCTACATATTTACTTGTTTACCGTACTAGCGATTTGCAAAGATGTATCTACTATATGTCTAGTACACGATTACACTACTAAGTTTCAGTATGTCATTAGCACCATATGTGTCATGATTTTAATTAATATTTGGATTAATATAATCAGAAATTGCTTATATTCTCAACAATCCAAAAACCTAATTTGTGTAGGTAATTTTCGGTCAATGGTTTTGCTGCTGCACTGAAACCAGTCCCGTTTACGGGGACATATTTTAAGTGTTGGCAAACCAAAACCATCTTATGGCTCACTGCAATGAACGTGTTCTGGGTCGCCGGTGTCACTCCCTCTGAAACGATTACTCCTGAACAAGAGAAGGCGTTTAGGGATGACACCGTCGTCTTTATTGGAGCCATTCTGAGTGTGGTCGGAGATAAGTTGGTTGACGCATATTTACATGTGCGGGTTGCCAAGGACTTGTGGGAGGCGCTCGAATCTAAATTCGGCGCAACTGATGCTGTAAGCGAGATGTACACTATAGAGCAGTTTCATGATTACAAGATGGTTGAAAACCGTTCTGTATTAGAACAAGCTAATGAGATACAGTGCATCGCTAAGGAGCTTGAGCTTCTAAAGTGTGTGTTACCGGGCAAGTTTGTCGCGGGATGCATAATCGCTAAGCTGCCCAATTCCTGGAGAAACTTTGCTACTACTCTGAAACATCAGAGGCGTGAATTCTCTGTTGAGGATGTCATTGGACATCTGAGTGTTGAGCAGAATTTAAGGGCAAAGGACTCGCATGGAGGCGAAGGTGCTTCTGTTGCCAATATGGTACAGAAGAACTTCAACTCCCACAAGCACAAGGGAAAAACTGTTGTCCAACAGAATACCGACTTCAAGAAGAAGGGTAACAAACCTCTCAATAAGGATAAGAAGAAAGGTGCATGCTACACCTGTGGTTCAGAGGAACATTGGGCTCCTAAGTGCCCGAAGAAGTTCAGGAAAACAGGACAAGACCCCAAGTCTGTCAACATGATCGTGAGCAACAATGAGAACGATGCATCCGGGTACGGTAATTTGTTTATTGTATTTTCAGTTTTTTAGTCTAACGAATGGTGGATTGATACAGGTGCAAATACTCATGTGTGTGCTGACATTTCATTGTTTTCTTCTTATCAGGTCACAGGGAACGAATCCGTATTGATGGGGAATGGCGCGAGTGCTTCTGTTCTTGGTGTTGGCACGGTCGATCTGAAGTTTACTTCGGGAAGGATCGTGCAGCTCAAGAACGTTCAACATGTGACGAGGTGGTAACTCGGCAAATCCCAGGGTTGTGCACCCCGGGTTGATTGATGGGGAGAGAGAGAGGTGTTGGTGATCACGACGGCTGACAAGCAAGGATTTACCCAGGTTCAGGCTCCCGGAGGATAACACCCTACTCGTGCTTGTCTGATTATTGATGCGAGTAGCGATTACAATGGCGAGATTGCGATCTCGCTAGGGTTTGTGGTGGTGGCTATGAGCGTGTCCTCTAGGACGGGCAACCCTCCTGACTTTATAGGTAGCCAGGTCTCAGGCGGTTGATACAGATATGGCAGGTTACAAGACCTAACCGAGTTGGACTAGGATACGTGGTACCCCGAGTGGGCCTTCTGTGGGCCTTTCCATGCTTGGCGCGGCCCAGGTAGCCTTACAGTGGGCTAGTCGAAAGGTAGCCCCACGTCAGTAGCCCCAGAGTGCTTGGTCGAAGTGCAGCGTCAGGCAAAGGACTTCCTCCTCCTGGACGCGCCGTTGGATTGCTTGATCTTGAGCTTGAACCCGATTCCTTCAGTCGAACAGGCCTCTCCCGATGGGAGTAACCTTTGTAGTCGAATTACTTTGTCTTGTTCTTCATGGGAAGCTTGCTTCTATTCGGCATGTTGGCTTACTTGTAGATCTGATTCGGCTGTGGGAGCTTACTCGACTTTCTTCGTCACCCGAATAGACGTTTCGGGTTCCTTGACCAGCGCATTGTCTTCAGTTGTTTAAGCTTATAAGCCTACCACCCGAACCTTGGATTCGAGTTATCTCGATGTTTGTTGTTTGGAGCCGTTGGCTTGATGACGTCGCTGCTGACGTTTCCTTGCACGCCTCTGCGCCCGATGGGACGTGACATGGCGGGGCCCGCTGGCAGCGCTGACCGCGTTCAGTGAAGGGGTTACGGTGCAGAAAACAATAATTTTTCTAGCGAACGAAACCCTAACTAGCCAGGATCTATCTATCTAGTACATGCGATAACGGTGGCGGAACGGGTTACATTACCTCCATGTAGACCGATAGCGGGGATTACGCT
Organism: Poa annua; assembly: GCA_026929855.1. Lineage (NCBI taxonomy): Eukaryota > Viridiplantae > Streptophyta > Magnoliopsida > Poales > Poaceae > Poa > Poa annua. Next base: position 18,924,971 of record CM049427.1, read on the forward strand.
CCCGCACAAGCGTTGACGATGAAGTCGTACGTAGCCGACCTCGAGGTCGCGAAGAACTTGCCGCGATGTCGAAGTCGATGACGCCGGGGTGTTGACGATGATCTGCGTCGACGGGCGTCGGACGGAAGATAGCAGAGCGCCAGCACCGGGGCTGGTGCGCCGGCAGCAGAGGGGAAGGAGGCGCGGCGGCTGCAGGGGCGAGACGACGTCGCCCAGGCTACTCAAAAGGAGTTACCTCCGAGCACTCACAAACATACGGAGCTTAGCGACAACCCCCGGTCATTCAGATCCAGCTGAAATCGCAGGGGTAGATCTTATCTGGAATCCCGCAGAGCAACGGCGCTCTGCGGTATAGCTTGGGTGGAGAGAGATCCCCCTTTCGTCATCTCGGCGCGGCTCCAACTTGGGAACCACGAGATCGAGAGAGAAATCGGGAATTAATTGTATTTTCCAATGAATTAATCCAATTAATATGCCTTGCTATATAAAGGGGGAAGGGGGTGTGCAAACCCCTTGGCTCCCCCATGTGGGACTAAACAAAGGACAAGGGAGGGGGGGTTCGGCCCCCACATGGGCTGGCCAAACCAGCCAATGGGGCCCACCCCCTTTGGTGGTGCGGCTCCCCTCTTGGGCCCTCTTAGGGCCCATGTAGGTGGGAGCCCCCTTTTTCCTTTATTTAATTAATATTAAATTAATATAAAAATCTCATTAATTCATAATTAATATATTTATATATAATTCAATATCCCGTGACTCCGAAAACTCTTTCGGACCACCCGAACAACTTTCGGACATTCCTGGAACCATTCCAGACCTCTCCGGAACCCCTTCCGGACCACCGAAACTCTTTCCGGATCATTTCTCTCTCTCCAACAAATTCCTATAATATTCCAGAACCTATCTCCTAGCGTCGCTAAGACCTTAAGTTTGTTACGCTACGGTTCGAGAACACTCCAGACATGGTCGAGACACTCCGCTCACCAATGACCGTCAGGGATACCTGGAAGTATATGACAACCCCTGTGCATTCCACGAATATCGTCGTTGAACCATAAATATGACATTCATTCCCTTTGTCTCTGCGATACTACCTTGTCCGAGATATGATCGTAGACACACCGATGTCTTTGTTGTATCTCGTTACCGACTAAGGTTATTAACTCGTCTGCGATATTACATCTCCATGACCTAGTCATAAGCTGCGCAGCTATATAGATGCAATATCACCGAGTGGGCCCAGAGTATCTTTCCATTACAAGAATGAACAAATCCCGCTCTTGATCCTTACGTCTTGATGCTCTTTCGGAATACCCAAGATGGACACCGTTATTGTCATGCTATATAAGACACAACGTTTGATGCTCTCAAAGCACCCCTACGAAGCATTAATAAGTACGGTCTCACGGTCTAAGGAATAAGCTATCATATTCTTATCTATTGCAAATGACAAACATCGTAATACGATCTTATTGCAATACTTTGCGTATGTCCATCACCTTATTCAACTAACAAGATGACCCCATTGTCAACCGACGTCATTGTCCTTGATCGGGAATCTCAATCAACTGTTGCCCAATGGACTAGCTCATATAGAGGCTTGCTAGGGACCTGGTTTGTCTATGTATCACACGTGTATTAATAATTCCGATTAATACAGTTATAGCATAATACACAAACCTATTATAAACTTATGAGATAACGCAATAAATACTACTTATTTATTTGCCTCTAGGGTATATCTCCTTCAGTCTCCCACTTGCACGAGAGTACAAATAAACCAGTTGCATTTTACTTTATCAAAATCCCTTATCAAATAAGAATCATTCGATGATGCTTGCTTGTGGAAGAGTGTTACTCTGACAATCTGCACAACACACGATTTGTGCAAACTTTTACGATTCAATGATATCAACTAGCTTGATATCACCATGTTGTCCAACAACATATATGCAAATACCGTAACTAAGTGAGACTTCTGTTTCCCAACGCTTACTCTGATTATGCTAACCAGATAACTGCCCTGAAAAACACACTCAGCCATGCAGAGTCCCTTGTAACAATTACAAACTCGCGATATCTACATACTTTCACACCAATGTAGAAAACTTGACATTCAAATGTCAATCCCTTAACTAACGCACTTCTACTTCCAGTAAATTCCAAATTTACTTTCATAACTGCTCTTATTCCAAGAACATCGGTTATATTTCATCGAGCAGATAATATGGTTTATGTATGATGTCTAATATTACATAATAGACCCACATGTCATACAACCATTACTTTCATGTATCATTACTCTTAATGATCAATTGGATTTCAAAGGACCATCCTTTTGATTCTAATCTGACTCCTCAGATATAATCCAAAACAACTCTACTAACTATTTTAAAATTCCCGTTCTATTTCAAAATAGACACTGACTTTCAAATAGTTTCACAACTTCATCCTTCTTATCTATTCTACTGGTACAATTTCACAATGTGTCATTTACACAAGATGAATTCGGCTCCCACTCAAATTATGTCTCCACATATTTGAGAACACACGCTCCCACTCAAAACGTGTCATCCACATATTTGAGTTCCTGAGCTCCCACTCAAAAATATGTTCTGTACATATTCCACCTGAGTAAACTAACTTTGACTCCACTTAAATCGACATTTTGGTCTAACCAAAATCATTGATCTATTATCAATTCGAATTTAATACAAACTACAGTATTACATTAATACAAATCCCTCAGACTTCAAGCATGTCTACATAAATGTAGTCAACAAATTTGATCTTGTCCAAGACACATTTCTTGACAAGACATGCTACCGCGTCTTTCTTATAGTCACATTTCTCATATAACACCTTATATGACGATTAAACAATCTTATTCCTCTAATAAGAATTGCAGCAACAATTACTCTCTTAATCCTTTCAAATGCAACTTTGGATTTCCAGGCTCAAAAAGCCTTTGTTCGTATTCGATATTTTCTCAACTTTCTTTGTATTCATAAAGTGCACCTTGATCTGTCAACAAGATCTGAAACACTTAATACAGTGCTGTGACCTGACAGCAATATTAAATATAACAACACTTTATTTAGAAGTTTCTTTTATGAAAATATTATGATCTTTATGAAGAGGATTGCAAGCAGAAAACAATTTTCTAGTCTCCCTCACTCTTTAATCACCAAATTTTCATTAGCAGACATATACTCTTTGAAACACCTTCCAACATAAGTCTGACACTTTATTCCAAACTTCTAATTCCAATCCATAAACCATAATTCGAAAAGTCATCTTTTCTCGGAATTACATAGACAACAAATTGAACTTTGTTTCTAATTGGTTTTGGAATACACTCCCATTCAATGCGAGTATTCTACAAAGAAATATTCATGTATATACCGAATTATCGTGTAATCATATACATGTCGACACTATTGTCGATCTCACAAATTCTTGTTGAGAAAAACATCTATTTTCTAAAGTGGACATTGACTATAATGTTTCGAGCATATTAGGGGTTTCTAAGACTGATTCTGACAGACCACACTCTATTTAATATAGAGCATGATTATAACTCCCCACATATCACTATATATGACATTATAATTTTGTGAAACAAATTTCCATAAGTCTTTTGTGTTGAAACCATAATTCAAAAATATTGTCCTTTGATCGAATTTTGTGAATACAATATTCACTAATCTTTCTTCTGAAAAACCCCATTTGATCTATTATCAAATTAATTTCAGACTCCATAATTTATCGGGCAAATACTACTATTTACCAAAATCATGGATCTTGCAATAACACCATTGATTAATCATTAAAAATGACTCTCAATCAATTTCCTCTAGTATTGCAACTTCAATACTGCATTCCAAACTTAATCAATTTTGGCACTCGAAATACTTAAATGGACCAAAAATATCCATTACTTCTTTCATTGCCTTTATGACTAAATTCGATGGTGTTTGTTCTTTGGACACATAATTTTATCATTCCCGCTATTATAAATGTATATCAAACGCATAATGTAATTGAGATGTGATGCAAATTACTTATAACATGAAACAACTGCTTTGTTTCATAACATAAAACAACTGATGTGTTCTATATGAATAATTATGTCTTGTAACATTCAAGACACCAAACTAGATCACATTCTCACTATTACAAAATGTCTTATCAAAAACTATTGATGATAACTAATATGATATCTCGAGGACGTGAGCACTACTAGCCATGAACTTGCCATCACTCGTGCACTGTCACGTCACCCTTCGCCACATAATTGTGATAATCAGGGACTGTTTCACAAACAGAACAGGTATCAAATACTTTTCATCAAGTATGAGAAGAATACGTTTATATCTTCGTATATCAAATATACCCGTAGCGTCGAAGAACTCTTCTTCGATGGAATCAACTTTTAGAGATTTGAACTTGTTCACAAATGTGAAGAAGCTCACCATGTCTCTATAGCATATTCACGCACATGCTATTCACAGCTAGGAGGTAAAGCACAATCTCTATTGCACTGGAGTTTGCTATCTAGAAATCGTAGATATTCGTAAGCCTGAAGTAGATGTCACACAACTTCTTCAACTGAGTCTCCAGACAGGTATGCTCCCCATGTGAATGGTCCGGAACTTTCTAAGCTGTCTGAACTGCTCAAGACTCAATTCATCTTTGAAGTGACCTCTGATCGCATCAATCACGACATATGGCTCCATGTGTTGAAACAACTTTCAACTCAGGTGCTAGGCATACGCTCATGACGATCGTCACTTCCATGAACATGTCATGATGCTTACGGAACTCATCATCTTCCTCCTTGCTATCAGAATCATCTAGTCTAACTTCTAACTAATGTTGTAGGACATATAGGATGTTTGTTGTGTTTGGAGAATGTTTTAAAAACCCTTGTACCATCTGATGAAGTTGGACCCGTCGGCTTCCCAGGTAGAATCCGAGCTCTTGAAGAAGTAACCGAAGCGTAGTTCCGTAGTCTCCAGATGTGATCGCAAAAGAGGTAAGATAAGTTTATAATATATAGGTGAGTTTTAGTTCTATAATCTCATTATCAAAAACACACCACACCAAGATTATTATCCCTATAAATAATAATGGCGATTACACGACCCTCATCCACCACACTACCCCCGATCATCACGGCTGACAGCACAACTTCAAAGGTGGACATAACATGTCGATCACAACAACTCTGTGACTCGTGCTCGATCTTTCGATCTTCCCGTGTTCCGAGGCCATACCTCTGAGTATGCTAGGCTCGCCAATCAAACCTCGAAGACCCTGCGCGTGCAACATGGCTTACACCCACTGTATGCGAACGACGAGATGTGTGACACCCGATCATCACGGCCTGCCTCATAACATAGAACTTTCTTGGTGGTGCGCAACAAGGGAGAACACAATTTTGGTATTTGTTAGGGATCATCCTATTTATGATGCTACCGTTGTATATCTAGCATATAAGCAATCAATAGGATGCACACACAACAGCACACAATAATGATGCAATGAAGTGCGATGTGACATGGTCAATGCGCCTGGACCATCATGGCGCCATGTGCCTGGCCCCTCCGGCGCCCCGGCATGGCTCCGAGTCTACAAAGCCCTCCATTGCCTTCGACAGTACGAGTAATATCAAAACTTACCGTAACCATGTCACATAAAATAACGCCTCTGCAAAACAAAGTTAGACGCCTCTAGCTTTATTTAGTTTTGCAAGTTTTACGTGGCATATAGGCTTATTCGCAAGAGAATCGCTTCCCTACCTACGAACTTTGTACCACAACGTCGATCGTATAATTGCATGTTTAAGCATCCCTTTCGGGCCCTCCATTGAAAATGCTTTGCTGACTAGAGAGAGAGAGAGACAGACACCCGCCAGCCACAGATACGGTGCAAGCCGTATGTCAGTAGTGGAACCAGTCTCGCGTAAGCGTACGCGTAAAGTCGGTCTGGACCGCTTCATCAACTCAATACCGAAGGCATCGCAAGTGCACGCTAGAGGGTAGCAAATATAAGAAAGACGCCCTCATTCAACATGAGTTCTAACCGTACCAGCAGTACTATGCATAGGTCGGATCTGATACCACTGAAGGGGTTACGGTGCAGAAAACAATAATTTTTCTAGCGAACGAAACCCTAACTAGCCAGGATCTATCTATCTAGTACATGCGATAACGGTGGCGGAACGGGTTACATTACCTCCATGTAGACCGATAGCGGGGATTACGCTCCCGCACAAGCGTTGACGATGAAGTCGTACGTAGCCGACCTCGAGGTCGCGAAGAACTTGCCGCGATGTCGAAGTCGATGACGCCGGGGTGTTGACGATGATCTGCGTCGACGGGCGTCGGACGGAAGAAGGCAGAGCGCCAGCACCGGGGCTGGTGCGCCGGCAGCAAAGGGGAAGGAGGCGCGGCGGCTGCAGGGGCGAGACGACGTCGCCCAGGCTACTCAAAAGGAGTTACCTCCGAGCACTCACAAACATACGGAGCTTAGCGACAACCCCCGGTCATTCAAATCCAGCTGAAATCGCAGGGGTAGATCTTATCTGGAATCCCGCAGAGCAACGGCGCTCTGCGGTATAGCTTGGGTGGAGAGAGATCCCCCTTTCCTCAGCTCGGCGTGGCTCCAACTTGGGAACCACGAGATCGAGAGAGAAATCGGGAATTAATTGTATTTTCCAATGAATTAATCCAATTAATATGCCTTGCTATATAAAGGGGGAAGGGGGTGTGCAAACCCCTTGGCTCCCCCATGTGGGACTAAACAAAGGACAAGGGAGGGGGGGTTCGGCCCCCACATGGGCTGGCCGAACCAGCCAATGGGGCCCACCCCCTTTGGTGGTGCGGCTCCCCTCTTGGGCCCACTTAGGGCCCATGTAGGTGGGAGCCCCATTTTTCCTTTATTTAATTAATATAAAAATCTCATTAATTCATAATTAATATATTTATATATAATTCAATATCCCGTGACTCCGAAAACTCTTTCGGACCACCCGAACAACTTTCGGACATTCCTGGAACCATTCCAGACCTCTCCGGAACCCCTTCCGGACCACCGGAACTCTTTCCGGATCATTTCTCTCTCTCCAACAAATTCCTATAATATTCCAGAACCTATCTCCTAGCGTCGCTAAGACCTTAAGTTTGTTACGCTACGGTTCGAGAACACTCCAGACATGGTCGAGACACTCCGCTCACCAATGACCGTCAGGGATACCTGGAAGTATATGACGACCCCTGTGCATTCCACGAATATCGTTGTTGAACCATAATATGACATTCATTCCCTTTGTCTCTGCGATACTACCTTGTCCGAGATATGATCGTAGACACACCGATGTCTTTGTTGTATCTCGTTACCGACTAAGGTTATTAACTCGTCTGCGATATTACATCTCCATGACCTAGTCATAAGCTGCGCAGCTATATAGATGCAATATCACCGAGTGGGCCCAGAGTATCTTTCCATTACAAGAATGAACAAATCCCGCTCTTGATCCTTACGTCTGGATGCTCTTTCGGAATACCCAAGATGGACACCGTTATTGTCATGCTATATAAGACACAACGTTTGATGCTCTCAAAGCACCCCTACGAAGCATTAATAAGTACGGTCTCACGGTCTAAGGAATAAGCTATCATATTCCTATCTATTGCAAATGACAAACATCGTAATACGATCTTATTGCAATACTTTGCGTATGTCCATCACCTTATTCAACTAATAAGATGACCCCATTGTCAACCGACGTCATTGTCCTTGATCGGGAATCTCAATCAACTGTTGCCCAATGGACTAGCTCATATAGAGGCTTGCTAGGGACCTGGTTGTCTATGTATCACACGTGTATTAATAATTCCGATTAAAAAAGTTATAGCTTAATACACAAACCTATTATAAACTTATGAGATAATCCAATAAATACTACTTATTTATTTGCCTCTAGGGCATATCTCCTTCAGTCAGCAGTTGTCACGTTCTTGAACTGGGCGCGAAATTTTCGCGCACGATGATGACGCCTCGATTCTCGTGCGTAGTGGAGGAAGATGGCGGCGACGGTTGGCCTCTTTGCTTGACACGTGGACGGCGGGATGAAGATGCTCAACCGCTGCACGACGGAGGGCTGAGATTGATTTTTTTTTTTTTGACACCCTTTACCGTAGGGGAATCCCCTACGGTTAATTCTGAGATTGATTTTTGCTGAGGCATAAGTACTGCGCCGCCGCGCGAGGGCATCGTCCTCTCCATTCGTCTGCGCCTCCTTTCCTCTGCCTTCTGCCATTCTCGCCCTCACCAGAGCTCCGTGATTTTTGTCCGTGCACCTTGCGCTGCCTCGCGACGCCATGGGCAAGCCGAAGAGCGTTGTTGGTTCCTCCGCCGCCGTCGACGAAGCCGGGCTGATGAAGAAGCCCGACGGCGACTGGCAAAGGTCGTCGGTGAAGAAGGCGGAGGTCGAACTCCTCCGTGCTCAAGGTCTTCTTCCGCTTGCTGATCAAGTCCAGGTACGCGCTCCTGGCAAAGAAGTTTACCCCACACCCCGGGATGGGGAACGCGTTTGCTTCGTGGATTTCCTTCCGCGGGGCTTCGGGTTCCCCTTGCACGATTTTGTGCGCGGTCTCCTGTATGCCTATGGGGTTCAGATCCATGATCTGACCCCCAATGGCGTCTTGAGCATCGCGGGCTTCATTGTGCTTTGCGAGTGCTTTTTGGGTGCCGCGCCCCACTGGGCGCTGTGGAAGTCGCTCTTCCTTGTTCGCAAGAACGTTGGGAAGAGCGGGTTGCCATTCCCGTGGGCGGCTTCGGAATCCAAGTGCGCGGTGACACCGCGTACTTCCAGATGAAGAAGTCGGACTCCGTCCAGGGGTGGCGCAAGAAGTGGCTCTACGTCCAGTCGAGCCAGGATGGCCTGGTGGCATTCGACAGCGGACGCGGGCTGCGGAAGACTACCGCCTGGACACACCCGCTGACTGCGGGGGAGAAGGAGGCCGCGCGGCCTCTGGTGGGCCTGCTGCGCGATCTCACCAAGACCCTTGGGCGCGAGGCGGGTGGCGTCTTCTTGATGGCCACCTTCTTCCGTCTTCGGGTGTAGCCGCTCAGCGCTCGGCCCCACTCGATGTGGGCCGTCGAGGGCGTCAGCACCGAGCCACTTGACGATGAGGAGGTGGAAGCCAAGGTGAGGTCCATCACCAACCTCCGAGTCGCAGATACATGCAATGTAAAGTGCCCGGTTGCTGCTTACGGGGCATCGAACCCCGTTTCTGAGGTAAGTTCTTGACTTGTTCTCCTTGTTATTCTGTTTCTTGATTTCTTTCTTCTTGATTCGACTTGCGTCTACTTGCTTCTTGATTCGACTTGCGTCTACTTGCTTCAGGGTCGGTCCCTGCTGATCAGCCTTCCTCCTCTCCCCGAGAACGGACCCGACGACGAGCCAAAATTCGTCGAGGAGGAGGATGATGATGATGACCTTCCGTCCGCTGTCTCCCCCAACGACGAAGCGGACGACGATGATGATGACGAGGAACCCGCGCGGAAGAGGCAGAAGCGTCGGAGCGGCGGTGACTCTGCGACTGCTTCGTCGCCTGCGAGGGGTGCGGAAGCTGATGCAGAGGAAGTCGTCGCGACGTCGTCGGGTGCGTGGTCCCAAGGTGGCTGGAGCGAGCCCCTGGCTGTTCCCCCTGTTAGCTCCGCGCCACCGCGCGCGTTCGCGCGGCTGCCGTCCGTCTCCCTGGGGAGTGATGATGAACTCGAGACCACCAGGTTAGTACCTTGTTGACTCCAATCTTTTGTAGTTCCAATCTTGCAGTTGGTCATTGTACTGTTGCTGCAGCCGTCGTTCTGGCGATGTCCACGCTCCTCATCGTGAGGTGGAGCATACATCCGCCTCTTCGACCGAGCTGGTGACCCGGGTGGCAGTTGAGGAGTGCACGCAACCTGCTGTCATCGCGTCTTCGAGTCGCGCTCCTCCGCCGCCTTCCGTTGATGCCGAGCTTCTAGACCACGTAAGTCCTTTGTACTTGTAGTCTTGAATTTTCATCGGGTGCGCGATCAGCGCTCTCGATGGGAGTAGCCCCCGAAGGTGTGGGTGACTAGTAGAGTCGCCCGCAGCTTTATTAAGATCTTGCTTCTGTTTCAGCCCTACTACCGCCAACAACTTGATGCAGCCGCTGCTTACGTTCGCCTGGAAAAGGAGAGGGACCAGCTTCGTGCTTCCCTTGACCAGGCTGATAAGCGGGTTGCTGAACTTGAGCTGAAGATTCGGAGTCAGGGTGAGCTTGAGAAGTCTCTCCACGAGTTCCAGGAGCAGGAGCGGATGCGGGTTGACCAAGAGAAGACTCAAGTCGACCGCCTTCTTTCCCTCGCCGGTGCTCTTGGGGGTAAGTTTCGGCTTGATGCCTACTGTGTAGTTGCTTTTGCTTTGTCTGATGTTTGACTTCTTTGCACAGAGACATGCGGTAGAGCTCCTAAGGAGGGCTCGTCGAGTGACACCGTCGACTTCGCGACGGCTGTCGGCTTCCTGGACCGTGTCTGCGCGTATGCGTCTGATGCTCTGAGGAAGTCCACAGATGCGCTGAAGAAGTCGACAGGAGCCCTTACGACGGTGCACCGTAACATCTTCCCAAGCGACCCGCCGCCGACTGCCGTGGACGCCCCTGCTGCTCCATTTGAGGATGACGCGACCACCCTCGCCGACTTCACTTGGGCGCAGACGGTACGCGGCTCCGAGCTCACCTTCCAGCTCCTCCTAGGCCACCAAATTCAGGGTGACTTCGAGAAGGTCGTCAGCGGCTTCCCTCGTAAGCCTGATGGCCGGACCGCGTCCTTGGGTGGAGTTAAAGTGCGGGCTGCACAGCTTGCTGCGACGCTTGTGTCTACCTTCGAGAGGGCGCTGGCCAAGGCGACTGGGTCGGCTGCTGCTCGGAAGAGTCGCTCGCAGCCGGAGTCTGTTGCCCAGGAGTAGTTGTAGGGGCTTAGCAGTCGTTGTTTCATGTACTGATAACTTTTGCTTTGTAATTGCTGTCGACCGATACTTTGTTGGGTCTTCTGGCCTTTGTCAATACTCTGTCTGAAATTGAATGTTTCCTCCCATCATATTTGTCTATGCTGATCAATCGTACATTGGTATTGATTCTGCACGTTCATGACAGACTGACTTGCTCAGCGGCACGTCTTCTGCTTCTGCGGCTGGTCCAAGCGGCGTTGGGTCTTCTTCAGGTGCTCGCCGTCGCCAAGCTGCTCCGGCCCCTCCGCGAAGTGCGAACGACCAGCGCATAATCACTTACTTGAAGAATAAGCTGATTGAGCTTGAGGCTACATTGAAGAATACCGAGCTGCTCTTGCAGCGCTCCAGGTCGCATGCGACTGCGGGTTTTTCCCAACGCGAAGATTTTCTGATTGGGGAGATCGATCTCATCAGTCAGCAACTTCAAGGTTGGTACTTTCTGCAGCTGCCTTTCCTTGTTGAAATTTGCTGGTTCTGACTTCTAGCTTGTGTATGCAGACGTGAACCCAGATTGGGAGGCTGAGCGGGACCGCGTTGAAGAGCGTGTTACCCGGGAGGCGTCAGGCGACTCCCACGAAGCTCGCCATTTCTGGGTGAACAAGTCGCGAGGGTGCATCCTTGCCCGCATGCTCGACCGAACCTGGCGTGCGGCTGTCCTCTTGGAGAATTACCGGAAGACCTTGTGGCACATCCACCGTCTCTACTTCCCGCATAATGGGCAGCTGCATGGGCTGTCCACCTTGCTCGAGAGGTTCCGTGACGGCGATGCTCTGAAGGAAATCGTCCATGCACAGCTTGTCGCCGGGGCGAATGCGGCTCTGGCGTACGTTCGGCTGCATCGGCACAACCTTCCGTTGGAGAGGCTGATGGGTGGACTGCCTGGCGATGCCGAGTACGCCGATACCCTGGCGGCTGCGCGCCAGATGATTGAGCAGGTGCAGAAGCACAGCGAGCGTCTTGTTGGCCCACTCGGAGCGCCGAAGGCTGCTGTATAGGGTTAGTTAATGTGGCGACTATGCCAATTTAAATGACAGTATATGAAACTAGAAGAATTCTCGAGCAAAGAGTGAAATTATTTTCATTAATGTGCGAGTATTTGCTTCTGTTTTGACTTGTGTGGCTAGCCCCCGAGTACCTTGGGTGACGACCTAAGCCTGCGTTGTGGACCTGTGTGGCGCAGCCCCCGAGTGAGTCGAGTGGCGTCCTAGGATTCTTTCAAGTGAGACCTGTGTACCGCGGCTACCGATTGCATCGGGTGGCGATTTAGGGTTTTGGACTTGACCTGTATGGCGCAGCCCCCGAGTAGCTCGGGTGGCGGCCTAGGATTTCTTCGGTGAAACCTGTATGGCGCAGCCCCCGAGTGATTCGAGTGGCGGCCTAGGAATTTTCAAGTGTGACCTGTGAGGTGCAGCCCCCGAGTGCGTCGGGTGGCGAACTAGGATTTTGGACTTGACCTATGCGGCGCATCTCCCGTGTAAGTCGGGTAGAGGCCTAGGATTTTTGAGTTGCGCCTGTTTGGCGCAGCCCCCGATTGGTTCGAGTAGCGGCCCAGGCTTTTCAAGTGTGACCTGTGAGGTGCAGCCCCCGAGTGCGTCGGGTGGCGACCTAGGATTTTGGACTTGACCTGTGCGGCGCATATCCCGAATAAGTCGGGTAGAGGCCTAGGATTTTTGTGTTGTGCCTGTTTGGCGCAGCCCCCGAGTTTGTTCGAGTGGCGGCCTAGACTTTTATTTCAACCTGTGTGGCGCATCTCCCGAGTAAGTCGGATAGAGGCCTAGGATTTTTGAGTTGTGCCTGTTTTGGCGCAGCCCCCGAGTGGTTCGAGTGGCGGCCTAGGCTTTTATTTCAACCTGTGTGGCGCAGCCCCCGAGTAAATCGAGTGGCGGCCTAGGATTTTTTGTTTGTCTTGATTGAGAAGGCAAGGTGAACATCATTTTCTTCAAATCACTTTATTGATTGCTGCGAACAGGTCGCCTCATTAAAACCCTTCCTGTCCCCTCAGGTACCCTGGTGACGAGGTGTTAACTCGACAAGTCCCAGGGTTGTGCACCCCGGGTTGATTGATGGGGAGAGAGATGAGTGCAAGGTGATCACGACGGCTGACAAGTAAGGATTTACCCAGGTTCAGGCTCCCGGAGGATAACACCCTACTCCTGCTTGTCTGGTTATTGATGCGAGTTGTGGTTACAATGGCGAGATTGCGATCTTGCTAGGGTTTGTACCGTAGCTATGAGCGTGTCCCCTGGGACGGGCAACCCTCCTGGCTTTATAGGCAGCCAGGTCTCGGGTGGTTGGTGCCGATGGCAACTACAGATATGGCAGGTTATGCATCCTAACCGACTTGGACTAGGTTACATGGTATCCCGCGTGGGCCTCCTGTGGGCCTTTCCATCCTTGGCGCGGCCCAGGTAGCCTTATCGTGGGCTACCCGCAAGGCAGCCCCACGTCAGTAGCCCCCGAGTGCTTGGTCGAAGCGTAGAGTCAAACAAAGGACTCCTTCCTCCTGGACGCGCCATTGGATTGCTTGATCTTGAGCTAGAACTCGATTTCTTCAGTCGAACCGGCCACTCCCGATGGGAGTAACCTTTGCAGTCGAATTACTTTGCCTTCATCTTCTTTTGAAGCTTGCTTCTACTCAGCCTGTTTGGCTTACTTGTGGATGGATTCGGCTGCTCGAGCTTACTATGTTGCCACCCGAATGGTTTCTTCGGGTTATCGGATCATTGGATGATCCTACCTTGTTGGTTTCAGCTTTGAAGCTTACTACTCGAACCACTCTGTCGAGTTGCTTCAGTTGATTTTGGAGCCGTTGGCTTGATGAAGTCACCAGTGACGATCTGTTGCACGCCTCTACGCCTGATGGGACGTGACGTGGCGGGCCCCGCTGTCAGATCTGACCGCGGCCCACAGATGTCACGTCTCCGAAGTGGGCGCGAAATTTGCGCGGCACGATGATGACGCCTCGGTTTTCGTGCGTAGTGGACGAAGTGGGAGGTGACGGTTGGTTTCTCCGTGCGACACGTGGACGGCCGGATGTGCCTGCTCGGAGCCCTTGTTCGGTGGACGGTTGAGATGCTGATTTTCGAGGCATAAGTACTGTGTCTTGACGTTTGGGATTTCATCTTCTCCAATCGCTCTGTGCTTCCTTTCCTCTGCGCTCTACCATTTCCGCCGCCATCCAGAGCTCCGGGTAATCCGTCCGTACACCTTGCGACCTGACCATGGGAAAGCCGAAGAGCGCCGCTGGCTCCTCCGCCGCCGCCGATGAAACCGGGGTGATGAAGAAACCCGACGGCGACTGGCAGAGGTCATCGGTGAAGAAGGCCGAGGTGGAGCTTTTCCGCGCGCAAGGTCTGCTGCCACCTGCCGACCAAGTCCAGGTACGCGTTCCTGGCAAGGAGGTCTTCCCCACTCCCCGCGACGGGGAACGTGTTTGCTTCGCGGATTTCCTTCCGCGGGGCTTCGGGTTCCCCATGCACGATTTCGTGCGCGGTCTCTTGTATACCTATGGGGTTCAGATCCACGATCTGACCCCCAATGGCGTTTTGAGCATCGCGGGCTTCATCGTGCGCTGCGAATGCTTCTTGGGTGTCGCGCCCCATTGGGCGTTGTGGAAGTCGCTCTTCCTCGTTCGCAAGAACGTGGGGAAGAGCGGGTTGACCTTCCCTGTGGGCGGCTTCGGAATCCAGGTGCGCGGTGACACCGCGTACTTCCAGATGAAGAAGTCCGACTCCGTCCAAGGGTGGCGCCGGAGGTGGTTCTACGTCTAGTCGAACCAGGACGGCCTGGACGCGTTCGACAGCGGACGTGGACTGCAGAAGACCGGCGCCTGGGCGCAACCGCTGTCCACCGTGGAGAAGGAGGCCGTGCGGCCCTTGCTGGGCCTGCTACGCGATCTGACCAAGACCCTTGGGCGCGAGGCGGGTGGCGTCTTCCTGATGGCCACCTTCTTCCGTCTTCGGGTGCAGCCGCTCAGCGCTCGGCCTCACCCGATGTGGGCCGCCGAAGGCGTCAGCGCGCAACCGCTTGATGATGAGGAGGTGGAAGCCAATGTCAGATCCATCACCAACCTCCGAGTCGCGGACACGTGCAACGTCAAGTGCCCGATTTCTCCTTACGGGGCCTCAAACCCCGTTCCTGAGGTAAGTCTTGTCTTGTTTTCCTTTTGTCCTTGTTCGACTTGAGTCTACCTTTCTTTTTGATTCGACTTGTGCCTACTTGCTTCAGGGTCGAGCTCTGTTCATCAGCCTTCCTCCTCTTCCTGAGAACGGACCCGGCGACGAGTCGAAGTTTGTCGAGGAGGAAGACGAAGACGAAGAGATTCCCTCCGCACACTCTCCCCATGACGAGGTGGAGGAGGAGGATGAAGTGGAGGAACCCGCGCGGAAGAAAAGGAAGCTTCCGAGTCGTGGCGAATCGGCCACTGCGTCGTCACCTGTCAAGGATGTCGACGTTACTGTGGAGGAGGTCGTCGCGACATCTCCGGGTGCGCAGTCCTCGGGTGGCTGGGACGAACCCCTAAACGTTCCTCCAGTCAGCTCTGCAGCGCCTCGTTCTTTCGCGCGGATGCCTTCGCCCTCCACGCCGGCACCCCCAGGTGAGCTTCTTTGTGATGTGTATCCTTCGAGTTGTACTTTGCACTTTCGACGTTTTAGCTGACAGGTGTGCTTGGTTTTGCTGCAGTCACCGTTCTGACAATGTTAGCTCCCCCCTTCGGGACGTGGAGCATACATCCGTCCCTTCGACCGGACTGGGGACGCCGGTGGTAGTGGAGAAGATGCGTGCTGAGCCTGCCGGCATTGCATCGTCTAGCCGCGTGCCTCCTTCGACTGCAGACGACCTTGAACTCCTGGACCACGTAAGTCTTTTATGCTTTTTCTTGCATTCTTGATTTTTCATCGGGTGCGCGATCAGCGCTCCCGATGGGAGTAGCCCCCGAAGGTGTGGGTGACTAGTATAGTCGCCCGCAACTTTATTAACATCTTGCTTTTGCTTCAGCCCTACTATCGCCAACAGCTCGACGCAGCCGCGGCTTATGTTCGCCTGGAGAAAGAGAGGGACCAACTTCGTGCCTCTCTGGACCAGGCTACTGGGCGGGTTGATAAGCTTGAGAAGGCTCTTCACGAGTCTCGAGAGCGGGAGCTGGCGCGGGTCGCCCAGGAGAAGACTCAAGTCGGTCGTCTCCTTTCACTTGCCGGTGTTCTTGGGGGTAAGTTTCGGCTTGATGCCTACTCCGTCTTTGATCTTTTTCTTTGCTTGACCTTGAATTTTTGCGCAGAGACTTGCGGTGGAGCTCCTCCGGAAGACGCATCGAGTGACACGGTTGACCTGCCGACCGCTGTTGGCTTCCTCGACCGGGTCTGTGCCTACGCCTCAGACGCGCTGAAGAAGTCCGCAGCTGCGTTGCAGAAATCGACTGGAGCCCTCACTTTGGTGCATCAGAGTATCTTCCCGGGCGACCAGCCGCCGGCAACCGTGGACGCCCTAGCTGCGCCGTTTGAGGACGCGACCACCATCGCCGACTTCACGCGGTTGCAGACGGTACGCGGCTCCGAGCTCACCTTCCAGCTCCTATTAGGCCATCAGGTTCCAGGTGACTTCGAGAAGGTCGTCAGCGGTTTTCCTCGCAAACCCGATGGCCGAACCGCGTCGCAGAGTGGCGTGAAGGAGCGTGCCTCGCAGCTGGCCGCGCAGCTTGTGGCACTCTTCGAGAGGGCCCTTGCTAAGGCGACCGAGGCGGCTGCCGCTCGGAAGGGCCGTTCCCGGTCGCAGTCCGCAGCCCTAGAGTAGGCGTAGCTTTAGGAATGCGGCAGTCGCCGCGGTCTGTACTTTGAACTTCATGCTTTGTAATGAATATTACCCTGTCGGATCTTTTGGTCTTCAATATTGATTTTGCTGACTTTCTTTCTTCTGAGTTGATCTACGCTTAGCAGTCGCGTGATTGTATTGACTCTACGTATCCCTGGCAGAATGCTGTGCGCGATGATGCTCCACCTTCTCCTGTGGCCGAGCCGAGTGGCGCGGCTTCCTCTTCGGGTGCGCGCCGTCGTCGGGCGGCGCCGGCTCCTCCACGCAGTGTAAATGATCAGCGGATAATCACATACCTGAAGAACAAGGTGGTGGAGCTTGAGGCGACCCTGAAGAATACGGAGCGGCTGCTGCATCGTTCCCAGTCGCATCCTACGCCGGAGTTCTCGCGACGTGAGGATTTTTTGCTTGGGGAGATCGACCTGATCAGTCGGCAGTTGCAAGGTATGTATCCCTTTGGCGGCTGCCGTCTTTGTTGGCCTTCCTTCTCGTTTTGTCTTGTATTTTGTGCGTGCAGATGTTAATCCTGATTGGGAGGCCGAGCGGGCTCGCGTTGAGGAGCGAGTCACCCCGGAGGCGTCCGGCGACTCCTACGAAGCTCGACAGTTCTGGGTGAACCAGTCGAGGGGGCGCGTCCTTGCCACCATGCTTGATCGTACGTGGCGCGCTACTTTTCTTCTGGAGAACTGCCGGAAGACACTCTGGCACATCAATCGTGTGTACTTCCCGCATAATGCGCAGCCGAACGGGTTGTCCGCCTTGCTGGAGAGGTTTCGCGAGTGAAGGGTTGATGGAGGTTGTCGACGCCCAACTTGTGGCTGGTGCGAACGCGGCGCTGGCATACGTCCGGATGCACCGGCCACATCTTCCGCTTGAGAGGGTGCTTGAAGGCCTGTCGGGTGATGATGACTTTGACGAGACCTTAGCGAGCGCCTTGTAGGTCCCCTTGATGCGCCGAAGGCCGAACCTGCAGTTTAGAGTAGCTGTCGTCTGATGTACAGGGTTAGCTATAGAGGCCAAATGTGCCTGTGTAAGCATGATGTAACAGATTAAAGTACTTTCGAGTTATGAGAGTTGATCTGTTTACTCGAAAGTGGAAATGCCTGTTTTGATTTGCGACCTGTATGGCGCAGTCGCCTAGTATGCTAGGAAACGGCCTAGGTTTTTTCAAGTGTAACCTATATGCCGCAGTCTCTGATTTTAACAGGTGGCGACTCAGGATTTTTGTAACTTGACCTGTATGGCGCAGCCCCCGAGTTGCTCGAGTGGTGGCCTAGGATTTTGGCTAAGACCTGTGTGGCGCAGCCCCCGAGTAGGTCGAGTGGCGGCCTAGGATTGCAAGTGTTACCTGTTTGGCGCAGCCCCCGAGTATGTCGGGTGGTGACCTAGGATTTGGAACTTGACCTGTACAGCGCAGCCCCCGAGTGGGTTCGAGTGGCGGCTGAGGATTTTTCTGAGAAGGCCTGTTTGGCGTAGCCCCCGAGTAAGTCGAGTGGTAGCCTAGGGTTACAAGTGTGACATGTGCGGCGCAGCCCCCGTGTGTGTCGGGTGGCGACCTAGGATTTTGAACTTGACCTGTATGGCGCAGCCCCCGAGTCGGTCGGGTGACGGCCTAGGGTTTTTGACTATGCTTGTATGGCGCAGCCCCCGAGTAAGTCGGGTAGCGGCCTAAGCTTTTATTTCAACCTGTGTGGCGCAGCCCCCGAGTGGTTCGGGTGGCGACCTAGGATTTTGGACATGCTTGTATGGCGCAGCCCCCGAGTGGTTCGGGTAGCGGACTAAGCTTTTATTTCAACCTGTGTGGCGCAGCCCCCGAGTGGTTTGGGTGGCGGCCTAGGATTTTGAGCTTCCTCTGAGTGATAGGTAAAGGAGACAGATTTTCTTCAAATCACTTTATTGATTCTTGCGAACAGGCCGCCTCATTAAAACCCTTCCAGCCCCTCAGGTACCCTGGTAAGGGAAAGAGTGCGTCTGAAACCTGCCGCGCTGATTTTCTTGTACAATGATTGTTTTGAACTAGGCGTAGAACCGGCGGAGTTGTGCTACGTTCCACGGGTTGCTGCAGTCCGCTCCTGTCTTCGAATCCTTTAGGCGGTAAGCTCTGTTGCCTATTGTTTCTGTTACGATGTACGGGCCCTCCCATGGGGAAGCGAGCTTGTGCACCTTCTTTTGCTTGAGTCTAAGAACCAGGTCGCCTGCAACGAACGCTCTTGGTCGCAGCCTCCGTGTGTGATAGTTGCGCAGGTCCTGCTGATACACGGCTGATCGTGCCAGGGCGATGTCGCGCGCTTCATCCAGGGTGGCTCTGCTGTCTTCGAGTGCCTCCTCTGCGTCCGACTTGTCGTAGGCGACTACTCTCGGTGCGTCGAACTTGATGTCGCAGGGGAGGACCGCTTCTGCACCGTACACCATGAAGAATGGAGTGTACTGGGTGGATCTGTTTGGCGTTGTTCGCATACTCCAGAGGACCGATGGCAGTTCTTCCACCCATGCGCCCGCTGTGCGTTTTAGGGGCACGCACAGTCGTTTCTTGATGCCGTTGCAGACGAGGCCGTTAGCTTTCTCCACTTGCCCATTGGATTGCGGGTGCGAGACAGACGCGTAGCTGAGCTTGATCCCCTGCTCTGAGCAAAAGTCCTTGAATTCTTCGGCTGTGAAGTTCGAGCCGTTGTCGGTGATGATCCCGTTCGGTACCCCAAATCTGAAGATGATCGACCTGATGAAGTTAACCGCTGTGGATGCAGTCGAACTTGTGATGGGCACGGCTTCGACCCACTTTGTGAACTTATCGACTGCAACCAGGAGGTGAGTGTGACCTCCGGGTGAGGATTTCTTCAGCGGGCCCACCATGTCCAGACCCCATTGGGCAAAGGGCCAGGCTAATGGTATTGTTTTGAGTTCTGATGCTGGCGCGTGTGGCTTGTTGGCAAATTCCTGGCACCCTGTGCACTTCTTCACCAGCTCCTCGGCGTCCTGCATGGCTGTCAGCCAGTAGAACCCGGCTCGTAGCGCCTTGGCCACCAGTGCCCGACTGCTGGCGTGATGCCAGCAGATACCCGCGTGGATGTCGAGTAAGATGGCTTGGCCGTCGACTGGATCTATGCACCTTTGCAGGATTCCTGAGATGCTTCTTTTGTAGAGTTCTCCGTTGATGATGGTGAAACTTTTGAAGCGTCTGATGATGCGCTTTGCTTCGACTGGGTCGGCTGGCAGCTTCTGATGTAGTATGTATGCCAGGTACGGTCCTGTCCATGTGGCTTCGACTAGCATGACCTCCATGGGGACCTTGTCTTGGCTTGGCGGGTTGGCATCGCCTTTTGTTGTTGCAGTGCTTGCTGTATTCTGAGTCTTGATGGATCTCTGCGTGATGCACTCGAGGAAGACGTCGGGTGGGACTGGCACCCTGTCTGAGCCCATGTTAGCGAGGACATCGGCTTCCTCGTTGCTTTCACGGCCAATGTGGCGCAGCTCGCAGCCGTCGAAGTTGCCTTCTAACTGATTGTAGAGGTCTCTGTAGGCGATCATGTTGTCGGCGACGGCGTCAATTGACGAGGTGTTAACTCGACAAGTCCCAGGGTTGTGCACCCCGGGTTGATTGATGGGGAGAGAGATGAGTGCAAGGTGATCATGACGGCTGACAAGCAAGGATTTACCCAGGTTCAGGCTCCCGGAGGATAACACCCTACTCCTGCTTGTCTGGTTATTGATGCGAGTTGTGGTTACAATGTCGAGATTGCGATCTTGCTAGGGTTTGTACCGTAGCTATGAGCGTGTCCCCTGGGACGGGCAACCCTCCTGGCTTTATAGGCAGCCAGGTCTCGGGTGGTTGGTGCCGATGGCAACTACAGATATGGCAGGTTATGCATCCTAACCGACTTGGACTAGGTTACATGGTATCCCGCGTGGGCCTCCTGTGGGCCTTTCCATCCTTGGCGCGGCCCAGGTAGCCTTATCGTGGGCTACCCGCAAGCCAGCCCCACGTCACCTGGTAAGGGAAAGAGTGCGTCTGAAACATGCCGCTTTGACATGCTATCCTTGTTATAATGGTTGATTCGACTAAGCATAGAACCGCCGGAGTTGTGCAATGTTCCACGGGTTGCTGCAGGCTGCTCCTGTCTTCGAGTCCTTTAGGCGATATGCTCCGTTGCCAATCACCTCTGTGACGATGTACGGACCCTCCCATGGGGAGGCGAGCTTGTGCACTTTTTTCTGCTTGAGGCGAAGGACCAGGTCACCTGTGACGAAAGCTCTTGGTCACAATCTTCGTCCGTGATAGTTGCGCAGGTCTTGCTGGTATACGGCCGATCATGCCAGAGCGATGTCGCGTGCTTCGTCCAATATGTCCATGTTGTCCCCGCCATCAAGAAGAATCTCGTTAGTGGCTCCCTTCTATGTAGAGAAGGGTTTAAGTTGGTATTCGAGTCTAATCAAGTAGTTGTTACGAAATATGGACTATTTGTTGGAAAAAGTTATGAATGTGGAGGCATGTTCCACTTTTCTCTTGCTGATTTCTGTAATAATGTCGTGAACAATATTCATTCGAATGTTAATGAAACTGAAGTTTGGCATTCACGTCTTTGTCACATTGGTTTTGGTTGTATGATGCGGCTAGCAAAACTAAGTTTAATACCATCTTTCACTTTAGCCAAAGGTTCTAAATGTCTTTCATGTGTTCAAGCAAAGCAACCTCGCAAGCCTCATAAAGCTGCGGAGGAAAGACACTTGGCACCGTTAGAACTTATACATTCTGATCTTTGTGAGATGAATGGTGTTTTGACTAAAGGTGGAAAGAGATACTTCATGACACTAATAGATGATTCCACTAGATTTTGCTATGTATATTTGTTAAGTACTAAAGATGAGGCTCTACACTACTTTAAAATCTATAAGGCAGAAGTTGAGAACCAACTTGAAAAAAAATTAAACACATCCGGTCCGATCGTGGTGGAGAGTACTTCTCTAGTGAGTTCGACTCTTTCTATATGGAACATGGAATTATTCATGAGAGGACGCCTCTCTATTCTCCCTAGTCAAATGGGGTTGCCGAACGGAAAAACCGTACTCTAACTGATTTGGTTAACGCCATGTTAGACACATCGGGATTATCCAAGGCATGGTGGGGGGAGGCGCTATTGACGTCATGTCATGTCCTGAATAAGGTTCCAACAAAAGATAATGAACTCACTCCCTATGAACAATGGGAGAAGAGAAGGACAACACTCTCATACTTACGTACTTGGGGCTGTTTGGCGAAAGTCAATGTGCC
Organism: Poa annua; assembly: GCA_026929855.1. Lineage (NCBI taxonomy): Eukaryota > Viridiplantae > Streptophyta > Magnoliopsida > Poales > Poaceae > Poa > Poa annua. The sequence goes on from CM049427.1 coordinate 18,947,086, forward strand.
GATCCCCAAAAAGCGTAAGCTTGGACCTAAGACTGTGGACTGTGTTAATTTGGGCTACGCTAAGAATAGCGTTGGCTACAGATTCTTGGTAGTGAAATCTGATGTACCTGACGTGAAGATCGGTTCGATTATGGAGTCTAAAGATGCTACTTTCTTTGAGTATATTTTTCCTATGAGACATAGGCAAAGCACTTACAGACAGGAATCTGAGCAAACTCCTGAGTCTGTCATTCCTATGGAATATTATGAACAAACCCATGATGAAAATCCTGAGAAGGATGATGAGGAAACCCTTGGTAGGGGCAAGCGACATAGGACTGCAAAGTCCTTTGGCGACAATTTTCTCGTGTACCTTGTGGATGACACTCCCACTTCCTGAAAAATCCCTAAGGCCCATGTTGTCATGGCATGTGGTGAGAGTTTAGTCTCATACTGCTAGTTGGATGAGATGTGCATCAGGTTATATAGTGAGGCATTTTACTACTAGTATGAGTTGGTATGAGGTATGAGGAGAATTGATGTGTACCACATGCGCGCTCCTCCTCCTCCGCCGCCCGCCTCACCACGCCTCACCTCGTCACGACACGTCACTACGCGTCGCGGGTTACGGGAATCTCGCCGAGCCGATGTATTCTTTTTTTCACGCGGGAATAAAATGTCAATGGTCACGAAACGTTCTGCGATAATGGACATTGATTGTTAGCTGAAACGTCATGTCTTAAGTGCTCTTAAGTACGTGCGTTCTCAGTCTTAACGATCATTCGTTACGTGTGTTTCGGCTGGACACTTGGTCTCCCGCGTTTGTGCATAAAAGGAGAGGTCGCTCCTCTCCGAAGACACACCAGAAAGAAGAACTCATCTGCCCACAGCCGCCACCGTCGTTCCTCCTGACCTGTCGCTGCCATCGTTGATTCCACCCCGTCCGCCGCGTACACGGTTGGCGGGAGAGCAGGCCTCCGAAACCCGGCCTCTCCGTTTTCTGTACGGGAGAGGGGCGATTAGGTTTTTGGGGAGCGTCTCCTACGCGACTGCTCGCCAATCTTCAACCACTACGTCGGCTACTTCACCTACTTCCTCTACGTCTGTCGCGTCGCCTTCATCGTCATCATGAGCACTGACGCCGAGATCGGGAAGGCTGCTGCAGGGAAGAGGATCGCCGACGAAACTGCTTCCGCTTCGGCCAATTGGCCAACCGTCGGGTATAATATGTTTATACCTCTCCTAGATATTTACTTGTTTACTATACTAGCGATTTGTAAAGATGTATCTACTATATGTCTAGTACATGATTACACTACTAAGTTTCATTATATCATTAACACCATATGCGTCATGATTTTAATTAATATTTGGATTAATATAATTGGAAAATTACTTATATTCTCAACAACAAGTGTACGAGTCAACACTACAACTTTCCGCATATTCAACTCCATCTGTAATCTATACACACATATTTGACACAAACTATAACACTTTATGTAATACTTGAGATGTTACTTCGCAATAAAATGTTTTGTTGCCGGGGCTCAAGTCTGTTTCAAAAAAAAAAGTAGAAGCAAAAAAATATGTTGTGGACTTGTGGTAGTAGATGAAAATTCCGGCTTTGATGGATAAAGTTTGTGACGAAGTTGGTCATCGACTGTTCACAGGATCACAGTTTCATAATTATCATCATCCCGTTGTGGATTGCTCCGGTGGCCGGCGGCTAGGGATTCATTTATGGGAGCACTATCCGATTCTCCCATTTCGAGGTTCGTATGAGGGGTCGACTACTATCACCTTTGCAGATTGAGGATGTGGATAGAGCCGCCAGTCAGTCAACACGTAAGTGCTACACGCTGGTAGAGTAGCACCGTATACGTAGCCCATCACAAGCAGAAGGTTTTCAAACTCGTGCTAAACCATGCATGGCGCGCCACCTGGTGTTTCCACTGTCTGTCCATCTGATCCTTCTCCCTGCAGATAGGAGAGGAGAGGAGAGAGAAACCGCCTCGACAGCGGTCGTCGCCGCCACACGCCGCCGCATCTCTGCGGGAATGCGTCGGCGAGTCCGGGACCTTCTGTCCACGCGGGCTATAAATGTTAGTACATGGCGATGTGTTTATCCACATCCATATCCGTATAAGTTCCGGCGGCGTCGAGCACCGTGCCTAGCTCGATTCCGACGACCTATATATTCCCCCCGGCGGCAAGCTCCCTCGGCATAACAACACAACCATCTTGTGTTTTCTCTTCTCCACTCTACTCTACGACACGAGATATCAGCGAGCTACTATTTGGATCACGAATGACGAAGCTTTCGAGCAGCTTGTGCTTGCTGCTTCTGGTGGCACTCTGCAGTTTGGCCTGCTGCAACCTGGTCCGAGGACAGCAACAAATCCTCTTCCAGGTATACTACGTGAACAACTGCATACTACGTACTCCTTCCGTTCTGAATTAATTGACTCATTTTTCATTGAGAGCGGAGGGAGTACCTAGATGCATCATTTTTCATTGAGAAAATGATGTGTGTGATGGAGTACGTGAATGGTAATGCAGGGTTTCAACTGGGAGTCTTGCAAGAAGCCGGGGGGCTGGTACAACTTCCTCAAGGGGCAGGTCAAGGACATCGCCAAGGCCGGCGTCACCCATGTCTGGCTCCCTCCACCCTCGCACTCCGTCTCCCCACAAGGCTACATGCCAGGGCGGCTGTACGACCTGGACGCGTCCAAGTACGGCACCGGCGCCGAGCTCAAGGCTCTCATCGCGGCCTTCCACGGCGAGGGCGTGCAGTGCGTGGCCGACGTGGTGATCAACCACCGCTGCGCCGACTACAAGGACGCGCGCGGCGTCTACTGCATCTTCGAGGGCGGCACGCCCGACGACCGCCTGGACTGGGGCCCCGCCATGATCTGCGGCGACGACACCAAGTTCTCGGACGGCACGGGCCACCGCGACACGGGCGACGGCTTCGACGCGGCGCCAGACATCGACCACCTCAACGCGCGCGTCCAGAGGGAGCTCTCCGACTGGCTCGCCTGGCTCAGGACCGACGTCGGCTTCGACGGCTGGCGCCTCGACTTCGCCAAGGGCTACTCGCCCGCCGTCGCCAGGACGTACATCGACGCCGTCAAGCCCAGCTTCGTGGTGGCGGAGATATGGAACTCGCTGACCTACGACGGGGACGGCAAGCCGTCGCACAACCAGGACCAGTGCCGGCAAGGGCTGGTGGACTGGGTGCAGGCGGTCGGCGGGACGGGCATGGCGTTCGACTTCGCCACCAAGGGGGTGCTGCAGGCTGGCGTGCAGGGCGAGCTGTGGCGCCTGCGTGATGGCGCCGGGAAGGCGGCCGGCATGATCGGGTGGCGGCCCGACAAGGCAGTCACGTTCGTCGACAACCACGACACCGGGTCCACGCAGAAGCTCTGGCCGTTCCCGGCCGACAAGGTCATGCAGGGCTACGCCTACATCCTCACCCACCCAGGTGTCCCCTGCATCGTAAGCATCTCACCCAAACTCTCTCAAGTTACTGGAACCTTTTTTTCTTTCTTTTTTTGCGAAAGACGGTATAAACTCGGATGCTGGCCCTATGAAGGCACACCCGCACACCCTAGCCACTTCTAATTACATGTTCTTATGTGCATATGTAATATTGTAGTTCTACGACCACATGTTCGACTGGAACCTGAAGCAGGAGCTGACCCAGTTGGCCGAGATCAGGGCGCGGAACGACATAAGCGCCACGAGCACACTGAGGATCCTCGTCGCGGACGCCGATCTGTACATGGCCGTCGTCGACGAGAAGGTTCTGGTCAAGATCGGGACGAGGTACGACGTGGGCAACGTGGTACCGTCGGATTTCCATCACGCGGCGCACGGCAAGGACTACTGTGTCTGGGAGAAGGGGAGCCTCCGTGTTCCAGCGGGGCGGCACCTATAGCCCGAAACTGCTAGCTCTTCAATATCCAAAAAACTTTTAGGTTTTCTAGTCCAATTTTATGACAGTTTGAACATGTAATGGACAAGTAATAACGAAACAAGCTTACCCGTGGTTAGTTTTCCAGGCACAGCTTGTGCTTTGTACTATGTATGAACACAACTCAATATATGTGTAAAAGACTTTGATGCACCTAATAAGGATGCATTTATAAAATATTTTTCCTCATTATATGCACTATATTAAGATTTGCAGGATTGAGGAAAGTGTCTTTGACTCCAAGGTTTAATGCTCCCTTCATTTTGAATTATTCTGAAAAAATTATGTACATAGACTATGATATATCTTCCAAACATGAAAAATTGCAGTGCAACAATATTTGCATTATGGGCTATGAAAAATAACAAAATATGATAAATCTAGAGTTTTGAATATATGGATATTTAGATCTACACTTTCTCACTTTTGTGTAGCTCAGAAAAAAGTATTTGACATTGATATTTTGAACATATGTGGGATACACCGTTTGATTAAATACGTACTTTTTACTTTATTTGAATCTTGTAAATATTATTTTCATTTTTTTAAAAACAGAATAGGATCACTGGAGGTCGGGTTAAGAAATCTCCACTCACAAGATTTGAGCTTTCTTAGCAACAAGAAACTACAGACTTGATTTTTTGGTCTGTTGCTTTCGTGGTTCTGTGGCATCTTTGGGGTTGGACCGTGTAACGCTTAAACCACTGACCCCGCCCGTGAAGTAAATCATTGCCCTTATGATCCAACCAATTGTAAGAGAATCAATATACTCCTTTTCATGAGCGATTCATCCTCCCTAAACACAACATACAACTCCCCGTTGTACTTTGCTCGTCAAGTGTGCTCCTTCTCCCTTCTCCCTCTTACCATGGCAAGTCGTTTTCTGTTTTCCGTTTCACTTTTTTGTGATGTTGTTTCGATTACTTTTCCTTTATTATTTGTTCTTATGTCTGCATGTCCCACGAAAAGTACCACAAGTAAAACTGAAGGAGATATGCCCTATAGGCAAATAAATAAGTAGTATTTATTGCGTTATCTCATAAGTTTATAATAGGTTTGTGTATTATGCTATAACTGTATTAATCGGAATTATTAATACACGTGTGATACATAGACAAACCAGGTCCCTAGCAAGCCTCTATATGAGCTAGTCCATTGGGCAACAGTTGATCGAGATTCCCGATCAAGGACAATGACGTCGGTTGACAATGGGGTCATCTTGTTTGTTGAATAAGGTGGTGGACATACACAAATGTAACATCCCAACATTTTATAATGTTCAAAAATCACTAAAATTTAAAACTTTTCTTTTTATTAAACTAAAATATTAAATGCAGGAGGAAACCAACTATAAAAGACTTCAAAGTTTAATATTTCAAATCTCACAGTTTAAAACATTTTATTATCCCATGTAATTCAAAATCTTAAAATATATTTTGACAAATATTTTACAAACTATAATCCATTTTATTTTAAGTAAATAGTTTACTTATAAGTATTTGAATTAAATCACTTAGCCAAATAAACATTTCATTTGCTTAAAGTAATTCATCTATTTTTCAAAACATGAAATGATTAATAGATTCTAAATAAGAATAAAAATTAAAACTGAAATCTTTTCCAAAGTTGTTATAAAGTTTTCACATGAATTATCATAATTAAAATATAATGTTGCACAAATTATTATCAAATAAAAATGAATACTTTATATCTCCTCTTTTCCATTTTCATATAGTTGTGTTATACCATTAATAATTATACCAAAGCCAAAAATGAATTTAGAAATTGAAAATGAGTTTAAATAACTTAAATTCAAACATATTGGAATGTGGATATTTTTACATATTTTTTTTAGCCAAAGGAAAATTTAAATGAGAAATAAATTCAAATTTGACTTTAAGTGTCAAATTTGTAATTAAGCAATATTTCAAAATATTATTTTTCAAAAATATTCAAAACATACCCACAACTGGTTTAACAGAAAGATATTATTTTTACAAATTTTTAGAAATTAATTTGACATCAATTGGAGTTATAAATCAAAAGATATGGATTAAAGAAATAAAAATCAGAAAAAGAAAATAGTCGCTGACGTCAGCAGTGACGTCAGCCGTTCATCTCCAACCTCCAGACGAGAAGATCCCGGCTCCGACTCTATCTCAAACTGCAGATCGATTCGAGCGTTTAAACCAATTCTATCTCGTGCCCCCGCCCCCTATAAGTACTCCGGGACCCCGCCTCCTTTTTCCCCCGATAAATTTCATCCACGAGCCGCCAGGCTGCCTGTACGTAAGCTCGCCGCCGCCGACATTGCCGCCGCCGTTTCCTTCAAACCCCGGTGAGCATCGTCGACCCCGAGCCACCACGATGCCCCCATCCTTCTCCTTGTCTTCTGGCGCATCTCCCTGACCTCTCTGCTCGATTTCTTGTGCTCCAGAACGAGTCGTGCATCCGCACCCGAAGCAATCCGCCGCCCACACCAACTCCGACGAGCAAATTGAGGAAGAGAAGAGCACGCCAAAGATCGCCGCCGCGCCAAAGTCTCCGCCTCGACCTCCCCGACCCAACGGTATGATCCGTTCGTCCCCACTCGGCGTAGATCGCAATGAACGCTCGCGAGCATGCTGTCGCCGCCGCGGGTGCGATCTCCGGCGAGGACTCCGGCGACCTAGCGCCGCTGGCCTCGGATAGATTAGATATCCACCGTCGGATCTCGATCGGACGGGCGAGATTAAATCACCCTTACCGCTTCGTCCATCAGATCTGGTGCGTTGGATTTAAAGTAGATCGTACGGTCCTCGTACGCGATCCGCGCGAAACGGTACCGGCCAATCAGAGAGCGCCGCGTGGCTATTTTAATTTTCTATTTCGGCAGAGAATTTGTTTTAAAAACAGAAAATAACACAAACTTGCAAAAATCATAACTTTTGATCTGTTCATCCAAATTTGATGAATTTTATATCCACGTGAAGCTCTGGATGTGTAGAATAATCTGGATCAGACAAAATTCAAATTTGACTTAGTATAAAATATTCAAATTTCAAATGGTGAATTTGAGTATATTTGTAATAACTTTAAATCTATAAATCCAAAAATTGCAAATAAATATGTTTTAGAAACTTTGGAATATTTGTAAATTAATGCCACTGCTATAAAATAGTTTTGACTAATTTTTGAATGATTTCATAGTGGTGTGTTTAAATTGAAGTGTTTGACTAATTTTGAAATAACTTTTAAGTAGAAACATTATTTTGGATTAAATCCAATTGCAATAGATTTAATTAAATGCTCTCTGTCTATTAACACTAATTATAAAACTTTGTTATAAAAGTTTAATCATAGGAAACTTAATCTTATAATTATTCCTTCTATTATATATTTTTAAAACTAGAAATTTATTTAAATTACATTTATAAATTCATACATATTTTATAAACTTCACAAAAAAAAATAGTGTTATGTGCTTGTGATTTAAAATTGCATTTCATGCATAGCATATTCTATAGTTATATTTCCATAAGGAATACTCCTTCCCAATTTCCCTAAGTTAGAATTATTTTCAAACTTAGTACTTTGGGAAGAGTGCTATACACTTAGACACTTAGTAGTTTTCAAGATGGAGCTAGAAGACCATTGAAGGACTTAGCCAAAAACAAGACTTCAGAAGTATCCTCAAGGAGAAGAAACACTTAGAAGAAAATCAAGAAGAAGTTCATGAAGGACTTAGAAGAAAACAGACTCTGGAAGCATCCTCAAGATGTCAAGCACTTAGAAGAAAAGTGAGAAGAAGTTCAAGAAGGCCAACTCCCTTTTATTCTCTAAGCCTCTCTCTCTGTCTTTTCTTCTCCTCTGAGATTTCATGAAGACTAAGTAAATCCAAGACCAGCCATCCTCAAGTCTGAAGATTCAACAAGACCACCAAGAGCTCAATCAAGACATCATCCAGAAGAAAGTTACAAGTCTGGAGATGAAGCCTGGAGGACAACTACATCTTTCTTTCTATTTTTCCCTCTTTCCTAATCTTGTCTTCTAGACTTAAACAAATTTTGATCATGATGTTATCATCTTGAAGTTATTGGATCCTAGCAGCATAGTGGGATGAAGCGGCCTGGAAACAAACCTTACATGTCCACGTACATGAGACCTGTTCCACAATTTAAGTGGCTGGCCGGGTGTCTGTCTCTCTCACTATAGTGAATGTCCAATTTACAAAGAGTTGATAATAATTGTTGATCATCTAGAACAAATGACTTAGTATTTTTCTCTAAGTATTTTGCACATCATGGCTCAGCCATTAGAGTGCTTGTTTCAAAAAGAAATAAAACAAAGTATTTTTATCCAACTTAAGACCTTAGCCCTTAGTCATTCTTGACCCACCTAATTGCCTTACATAAACTTAAAAGATTTCCATGGCATGAAAAAAGCATTTCTAGCCTTAGGAATATTTTACACATCATGTATAAACATATTTTCCTTAGAAAGTTTATAAAACTTATTTATTCATCTAGTATGCGTTTGTTTGCATTGTGGATTTGTGCTTGCTGTTGATTGTTATATTGTGTTTGCTTATATGGTTTAGATTAAACGGAGAGCAAACGTTCGTTGTTGAAAAGAGTTGTGAACAACGACAACATTCAAAGGCAAGTGGCACACCTCATAAACTCCCTATTTATATGCATGTGTTGCTATGCTAAACCTGTAGAATCCCTTATTCCTGTGTCTAGGTTCCTATGCAATACTTAGTAGAATTATTGTTGCTATGCAAATGTTGTTTTGTGAAAATCTAAATTCTACTAAGTTAAGAATGAAACACCTGGGTGGTAATTGGTCGGATGGTTTATGTTGAGTGGCTACTCATGTCCATTTCTATGGCGAGTATGTACACTTGAGAACGGCCACCCAGGAACAGAGGAATCTGAAGGAACTCCAAGTGACGATTGCTTCCAGTGCAGCCATTGCCATATGGGCTCTGGCTTGATCAATTATGTTGCGTGGACTCTCTCCGGCTTGACAAGCAGATGTAGGGGATGTTAGGTGGAACGGGTCAAGCCAGTATGGGGAGGGAAAATGCTTCTGAAAGATCTCGTCTCATTCTCTCCTTTCCTTATCACAAATGGTGTGTAAAGGATACCTTGGATTGAATGGGTACAATGGTGAAAGTGCACAACCTCTGCAGAGTGTAAAACTAAGTACTTAGCCGTGTCCCCGGTTACGGACAATTTTGAGCAGCTGATCAAGGACGTCAACGGAGGATTCCACCATTCCAACTTCAAAAGTAAAATTTGATGGATGAACAAGGGTAGAATGAGGCAGTGGATTTCATGCCACGGATGTCTCAGATAGAAGAAAAGTGTTTTCAAAAGAGTTAGGAAAATTGGCTTTATGCAAATTAGCCTTGAGCTCCACCAGCCAAATATTCATATAGGTTTTAGAGTTATTCCTTAAGTGTCCACCATAGTGTCACTTGCCAGACTCCATTTTTAATGGAATCTGACCCACGTTGTTGCAATATTTTTCTTATTGCAGATTTGATCAGATGACGAGTGAGGTTTCGTAAAGGTTTCGAGTCTACAACCAACATGTTTTCGCCTGTGGCAGCATGAAAGTTATAGAGGCTCACTGCTATTGTTTTCCGCTGTGTACTTTTCAAAGCTAGCTTTATGCTATGCAATTTGTAAAGAATATTTTGTAATTCTGGATCATCGATGTAATATAATTGATGCTTTGTTGTGATATTACATCGTAAACTGTGTGTGCAAATGAATCGATCCAGGGATTTGCACTATACACAGGTATCTGCCTTATTTAAAGTGCAGGTACGCTACAACAAAGTATTACAATAAGATCGTATTACGATGTTTGTCATTTGCAATAGATAAGAGTGTGATAGCTTATTCCTTAGACCGTGAGACCGTACTTATCAATGCTTCGTAGGGATGCTTTGAGAGCACCAAACGTTGTGTCTTATATAGCATGACAATAACGGTGTCCATCTTGGGTATTCCGAAAGAGCATCGAGACGTAAGGATCAAGAGCGGGATTTGTTCATTCTTGTAATGGAAAGATACTCTGGGCCCACTCGGTGAGATTACATCTATATAGCTGCGCAGCTTATGACTAGGTCATGGAGATGTAATATCGCAGACGAGTTAATAACCTTAGTCGGTAACGAGATACAGCAAAGGCATCGGTGTGTCTACGATCATATCTCGGACAAGGTAGTATCGCAGAGACAAAGGGAATGAATATCATACTTATGGTTCAACGATGATATTCGTGGAATGCACAGGGGTCGTCATATATTTCCAGGTATCCCTGACGATCATTGGTGAGCGGAGTGTCTCGACCATGTCTGGAGTGTTCCTGAACCGTAGCGTAACAAACTTAAGGTCTTAGCGACACTAGGAGATAGGTTCTGAAATTTTATAGGTTTTTATTGGAGAGAGAGAAATGATCCGGAAAGAGTTCCGGTGGTCCGGAAGGAGTTCCGGTGAGCTATGGAATGGTTCTGAGAATGTCCGAAAGTTGTTCGGGTGGTTCCGAAATAGTTTCGGAGTCATGGGATATTGAATTATATATAAATATATTAATTATGAATTAATGGGATTTTTATATTAATTAAATAAAGGAAAAAGGGGGGTCCCACCTAAATGGGCCCTAAGAGGGCCCAAGAGGGGGGAGCCGCACCCCACAAAGGGGGGTGGGCCCCATGGGGGTTCGGCCGGCCCATGGTGGGGCGCACCAACCCCCCCAACCTTTAGTCCCACATGGGGGAGCCAAGGAGTTTGCACACCCCCTTCCCCCTTTATATAGCAAGGCATATTAATTGATTTAATTCATAGGAAAATCCAATTAATTCCCGATTTCTCTCTCGATCTCGTGGTTCCCAAGTCGGAGCCGCGCCGAGCTGAGGAAGGGGGTCTCTCTCCACCTAAGCAATACCGCAGAGCGCCGTTGCTCTGCGGGATTCCAGATAAGATCTACTCCTGCGATTTCAGCTGGATCTGAATGACCGGGAGTTGTCGCTAGGCTCCGTATGTTTGCGAGTGCTCGGAGGCTACTCTACTGAGGAGCTTGGGCGACGTCGTCTCGCCCCCTGCAGCCGCCGCGCCACCCCCCTCTGCTGCCGGCGCACCAGCCCCGGTGCTGGCGCTCTGCCTTCTTCCGCCCGACGCCCGTCGACGCAGATCATCATCGACACCCCGGCGTCATCGACTTCGACATCGCGGCAAGTTCTTCGCGACCTCGAGGTCGGCTACGTACGAATTCATCGTCAATGCTTGTGCGGGAGCGTAATCCCCGCTATCGGTCTACATGGAGGTAATGTAACCTGTTCCGCCACCGTTATCGCATGTACTAGATAGATAGATCCTGGCTAGTTAGGGTTTCGTACGCTAGAAAATTATTGTTTTCTGCCCCGTAACCCCTTCAGTGGTATCAGAGCCGATCTATGCGTAGTACTGCTGGTACGGTTAGAACTCATGTTGAATGAGGGTGTCTTTCTTATATTTGCTACCCTCTAGCATGCACTTGCGATGCCTTCGGTATTGAGTTGATGAAGCGGCCCGGACCGACTTTACGCGTACGCTTACGCGAGACTGGTTCCACTACTGACATACGGCTTGCACCGTATCTGTGGCTGGCGGGTGTCTGTTTCTCTCTCTCTAGTCGGCAAAGCATTTTCAATGGAGGGCCCGAAAGGGATGCTTAAACATGCAATTATATGATTGACGTTGTGGTACAAAGTTCGTAGGTAGGGAAGCGATTCTCTTACGAATAAGCCTATTTGCCACGTAAAACTTGCAAAACTAAATAAAGCTAGAGGCGTCTAACTTTGTTTTGCAGAGGCGTTATTTCATGTGACATGGTTACGGTAAGTTTTGATATTACTCGTACTGTCGGAGGCATTGGAGGGTTCTGTAGACTCGGAGCCATGCCGGGGCGCCGGGGGGGCAGGCACATGGCGCCATGAAGGTTCAGGCGCATCGACCATGTCACATCGCACTTCATTGCATCATTATTGTGTGTTGTTGTGTGTGCATCCTGTTGATTGCTTATATGCTAGATATACAACGGTAGCATCATAAATAGGATGATCCCTAACAAATACCAAAATTGTGTTCTCCCTCGTTGCGCACCACCAAGAAAGTTCTACGTTATGAGGCAGGCCGTGATGATCGGGTGTCACACATCTCGTCGTTCGCATACAGTGGGTGTAAGCCATGTTGCACGCGCATGGTCTTCGAGGTTTGATTGGCGAGCCTAGCATACTCAGAGGTATGGCCTCGGAACACGGGAAGATCGAAAGATCGAGCACGAGTCACAGAGTTGTTGTGATCGACATGTTATGTCCACCTTTGAAGCTGTGCTGCCGGCCGTGATGATCGGGGGTAGTGTGGTGGATGAGGGTCGTGTAATCGCCATTATTATTTTTAGGGATAATAATCTTGGTGTGGTGTGTTTTTGATAATGAGATTATAGAACTAAAACTCACCTATATATTATAAACTTATCTTACCTCTTTTGCGATCACATCTGGAGACTACGGAACTACGCTTCGGTTACTTCTTCAAGAGCTCGGATTCTACCTTGGAAGCCGACGGGTCCAACTTCATCAGCTGGTGCATTGGTTTTAGAAACATTCTCCAAACACAACAAACATCCTATATGGGCTAGAACATTAGTTAGGAGTTAGACCAGATGATTCTGATAGCAAGGAGCAAAATGATGAGTTCCGTAAGCATCATGACATGTTCATGGAAGTGACGATCGTCATGAGCGTATGCCTAGCACCTGAGTTGAAAGTTGTTTCAACACATGGAGCCATATGTCGTGATCGATGCGATCAGAGGTCACTTCAAAGATGAATTGAGTATTAAGCAGTTCAGACAGCTTGGAAAGTTCCGGACCATTCACATGGGGAGCATACCTGTCTGGAGACTCAGTTGAAGGAGTTGTGTGACATCTACTTCAGGCTTACGAATATCTACGATTTCTAGATAGCAAACTCCAGTGCAATGGAGATTGTGCTTTACCTCCTAGCTGTGAATAGCATGTGCGTGAATATGCTATAGAGACACGGTGAGCTTCTTCACGTTCGTGAACAAGTTCAAATCTCTAAAAGTTGATTCATCGAAGAAGAGTTCTTCGACGCTATGGGTATATTTGATATACGAAGATATAAATGTATTCTTCTCATACTTGATGAAAAGTGTTTGATAATTGTTCTGTTTGTGAAACAGTCCCTGATTATCACAAGTATGTGGCAAAGGGTGACGTGACAGTGCACAAGTGATGGCAAGTTAATGGCCAGTAGTGCTCACGCCCTCGAGATATCATATTAGTTATCATCAATAGTTTTTTATAAGACATTTTGTAATATTGAGAATGTGATCTAGTTTGGTGTCTTGAATGTTACAAGACATAATTATTCATATAGAACACATCAGTTGTTTTATGTTATGGAACAAAGCAGTTGTTTCATGTTATGAGTAATTTGCATCACATCTCAATTACATTATGCGTATGATATACATTTATAATAGCAGGAATGATAAAATTATGTGTCCAAAGAACAAACACCATCGAATTTAGTCATAAAGGCGATGAAAGAAGTAATGGATATTTTTGGTCCATTTAAGTATTTCGAGTGCCAAAATTGATTAAAGTTTGAAATGAAGTATTGAAGTTGCAATACTAGAGGAAATTGATTGAGAGTCATTTTTAATGATTAATCAATGGTGTTTTGCTTGATCCGAATTCTTCTATGATTTTGGTAAATAGGAGTATTTGCCCGATAAATTATGGAGTCTGAAATTAATTTGATAATAGATCAAATGGGGTTTTTCAGAAGAAAGATTAGTGAATATTGTATTCACAAAATTCGATCAAAGGACAATATTTTTGAATTATGGTTTCAACACAAAAGACTTGTGGAAATTCGTTTCACAATATTATAATGCCATATATGGTGATATGTGGGGAGTTAAAATCATGCTCTATTTTAAATAAAGTGTGGTCTGTCAGAATCGGTCTTAAAATCTCCTAATATGTTCGAAACATTATAGTCGATGTCCACTTTAGGAAATAGATATTTTTCTCAACGAGAATTCGTAGGATCGACAGTAGTGTCGACATGTATATGATTATGCGATAATTCGGAATATACATAAGTGGTTCTTTGTAGATTGCTCGCATTGGATGAGAGTGTATTCCAAATTCAGTTAGAAACAAAGTTCAGTTTGTTGTCTGTGTAATTCCGAGGAAAAGATGATTTCCGAATTACGGTTTATGGATTGGAATTAGAAAGTTTGGAGTGTCAGACCTATGTTGGAAAGTGTTCCAAAGAGTATATGTCTGCTAATGAAAGTTTAGTGATTAAGAGTGAGGGAGACTAGAAAATTATTTTCTGCTTGCAATCCTCTTCATAAAGATCATAATATTTTCATGAAAGAAACTTCTAAATAAAGTGCTGTTATATTTAATATTGCTGTCAGATCACAGCACTGTATTAAGTATTTCAGATCTTGTTGACAGATCAAGGTACACTTTATGAATACAAAGAAAGTTGAGAAAATATCGGAATACGAACAAAGGCTTTTTGAGTCTGGAAATCCAAAGTTACATTTTAAAGGATTAAGAGAGTAACTGTTGCTGCAATTCTTATTAGAGGAATAAGATTGTTTAATCGTCATATAAGGTGTTATATGATAAATGTGACTATAAGAAAGACGCGGTAGCATGTCTTGTCAAGAAATGTGTCTTGGACAAGATCAAATTTGTCGACTACATTTATGTAGACATGCTTGAAGTCTGAGGGATTTGTATTAATGTAATACTATAGTTTGTATTAAATTCGAATTGATAGTAGATCAATGATTTTGGTTTAACCAAGATGTCGATTTAAGTGGGAGTCATAGTTAGTTCACTCAGGAGAAATATGTGAAGAACATATTTTTGAGTGGGAGCTTAGGAACTCAAATATGTAGATAACATGTTTTTGAGTGGGAGCTCGTGTTATCAAATATGTGGAGACATAATTTGAGTGGGAGTCGAATTCATCTTGTGTAGTTAACACATTGTGAAACTGTACCAATAGAATAGGATGAAGTTGTGAAGCTATTTGAAAGTTAGTGTCTATTTTGAAATAGAACAGGAATTTTAAATAGTTAGTCGAGTTGTTTTGGATTATATCTGAGGAGTCAGAATAGAATCAAAAGGATGGTCCTTTGGAATCCAATTGATCATTAAGAGTAATGATGCATGAAGGTAATGGTTGTATGACATGTGGGTCTATTATGTAATATTAGACATCATACAGAAACCTTATTATCTGCTCGATGAATTATAACCGATGTTCTTGGAATAAAGAGCAGTTATGAAAGTAAATTTGGAATTTGCTGGAAGTAGAAGTGCGGTAGTTGATGGATTGACATTTGAATGTCAAGTTTTCTACATTAGGTGTGAAAGTATGTAGATATCACGAGTTTGTAATTGTTACAAGGGACTCTGCATGGCTGAGTGTGTTTTTCAGAGCAGTTATCTGGTTAGTATAATCAGAGTAAGCGCTGGGAAGCAGTAGTCTCACTTAGTTACGGTATTTGCATATATGTTGTTAGACAACGTGTTGATATCAAGCAAGTTGATACCAGTGAATCGCAAAAGCATACACAATCATGGATTGTGTAGTAACACTTCTCCACAAGCAAGCATCATCGAATGATTCTTATTTGATAAGGGATTTTGATAAAGTAAAATGCAGCTGGTTTATTTGTACTCTAGTGCAAGTGGGAGACTGAAGGAGATATGCCCTAGAGGCAAATAAATAAGTAGTATTTATTGCGTTATCTCATAAGTTTATAATAGGTTTGTGTATTATGCTATAACTGTATTAATCGGAATTATTAATACACGTGTGATACATAGACAAACCAGGTCCCTAGCAAGCCTCTATATGAGCTAGTCCATTGGGCAACAGTTGATCGAGATTCCCGATCAAGGACAATGACGTCGGTTGACAATGGGGTCATCTTGTTTGTTGAATAAGGTGGTGGACATACGCAAAGTATTGCAATAAGATCGTATTACGATGTTTGTCATTTGCAATAGATAAGAGTGTGATAGCTTATTCCTTAGACCGTGAGACCGTACTTATCAATGCTTCGTAGGGATGCTTTGAGAGCATCAAACGTTGTGTCTTATATAGCATGACAATAACGGTGTCCATCTTGGGTATTCCGAAAGAGCATCGAGACGTAAGGATCAAGAGCGGGATTTGTTCATTCTTGTAATGGAAAGATACTCTGGGCCCACTCGGTGAGATTACATCTATATAGCTGCGCAGCTTATGACTAGGTCATGGAGATGTAATATCGCAGACGAGTTAATAACCTTAGTCGGTAATGAGATACAGCAAAGGCATCGGTGTGTCTACGATCATATCTCGGACAAGGTAGTATCGCAGAGACAAAGGGAATGAATATCATACTTATGGTTCAACGACGATATTCGTGGAATGCACAGGGGTCGTCATATATTTCCAGGTATCCCTGACGATCATTGGTGAGCGGAGTGTCTCGACCATGTCTGGAGTGTTCCCGAACCGTAGCGTAACAAACTTAAGGTCTTAGCGACACTAGGAGATAGGTTCTGGAATTTTATAGGTTTTTATTGGAGAGAGAGAAATGATCCGGAAAGAGTTCCGGTGGTCCGGAAGGAGTTCCGGTGAGCTATGGAATGGTTCCGAGAATGTCCGAAAGTTGTTCGGGTGGTTCCGAAATAGTTTCGGAGTCATGGGATATTGAATTATATATAAATATATTAATTATGAATTAATGGGATTTTTATATTAATTTAATATTAATTAAATAAAGGAAAAAGGGGATCCCACCTAAATGGGCCCTAAGAGGGCCCAAGAGGGGGGAGCCGCACCCCACAAAGGGGGGTGGGCCCCATGGGGGTTCGGCCGGCCCATGGTGGGGCGCACCAACCCCCCCCCCCCAACCTTTAGTCCCACATGGGGAAGCCAAGGAGTTTGCACACCCCCTTCCCCCTTTATATAGCAAGGCATATTAATTGATTTAATTCATAGGAAAATCCAATTAATTCCCGATTTCTCTCTCGATCTCGTGGTTCCCAAGTCGGAGCCGCGCCGAGCTGAGGAAGGGGGTCTCTCTCCACCTAAGCCATACCGCAGAGCGCCGTTGCTCTGCGGGATTCCAGATAAGATCTACTCCTGCGATTTCAGCTGGATCTGAATGACCGGGAGTTGTCGCTAGGCTCGGAGGCTACTCTACTGAGGAGCTTGGGCGACGTCGTCTCGCCCCCTGCAGCCGCCGCGCCACCCCCCTCTGCTGCCGGCGCACCAGCCCCGGTGCTGGCGCTCTGCCTTCTTCCGCCCGACGCCCGTCGACGCAGATCATCATCGACACCCCGGCGTCATCGACTTCGACATCGCGGCAAGTTCTTCGCGACCTCGAGGTCGGCTACGTACGACTTCATCGTCAACGCTTGTGCGGGAGCGTAATCCCCGCTATCGGTCTACATGGAGGTAATGTAACCTGTTCCGCCACCGTTATCGCATGTACTAGATAGATAGATCCTGGCTAGTTAGGATTTCGTACGCTAGAAAATTATTGTTTTCTGCCCCGTAACCCCTTCAAAAACATCTTATATTTATAAAGTAAAACATGTTATATTTGTTCACTTATTTTAGTCTAGATCTAATCAACATATGTAACAAGTAAAATATCTTATATTTAAAAACGGAGGGAGTGTATGTCAGTAGGTCAGGGGAGATTATGAGAGCTTCAACTAATTTTATCGTTGTTTTTATTTGTGATGCTAATTAAGCTGCCCATTTGTGTGCTGAACACGCTAGTTCGACTAGGAGCCTAGGAGGAGGTGTTTGTTGATTGATTATAAGACTAGTCATAATGGAAGTATCATAGGTGGTACTCCCTCCTTCTCGGTTTACTGAGCGCGTTTAAGGATTCTCTGGGATCAAGGCAATCATGGATTAGCTATTAGTTAGTTTACCAACAACGCCTAATAGTACGCAATTAAATCACCGGTTACTTACTCCCCTCCAATGACCGATGTGTTCTCTGCATGCATGCAGAATCCCAACTACTTTCACACTTATATGAGCCTACTACATGCCAAATCCCTCTTTTGGAGAGGAGTCGGCGGGTTGATTTTCCTTCCTCACGCCCTAATTAACTCTGCAGTTAATGCAATCACGCCTAAATTAGCTCTCAATCTGAAACTGCATGTTTTTTGAAAGACGTCGAGTAAACTAAGGAGGGAGTATCATAGATGTCATGTTGGCAAAGAGATAATGTGTCACTGCAATTAATAAAGAGAGAGGTGATAGTGTTATCATAGGTAGATACCGTAACATAATAGATTTCAATAAAAGATAGTCTACAACCTAATAAATGCAATCATATATGATACTAAATACATTATATGTTATCATGCATTGTGAGAGTATTAATATGTAGTAGTATCATATGTATAATACTAGTATATGATACTCCTGTGAGTAGTCTACCCTACCAGCTCTCGCCACCACTCAGCAAGTGATTGTAATCATGTTGGTGTTGTATTGTAATCTTCTTGTTGATTGATAAAGCTATCTGAATTCGAAAAAGAAAACATCATGTGTGTGTGCACGTGCACCCTCACGCCGCCACGCTATAGTACAGACGATCCTTGGCGATGCCTGTACTCTCGCCGATCTTGTCGCGGCCGCCCCTCGCGCGCGCGCGCACGTGCTTGTCGTCCTCTCCGCTCCGCTCGACAGCTCCAGTCGCCCACATCGATCGATTAATGAGCAACCGGACATGCCCAGGCCCGCCGTCGCCGTCGCTCCACAGTTCTCCGGCCGACGCGCGCCGTACGAGCCACCCGTGGCGCATCACACACACATCTGATCTGACTGACTGACATCGCGCAACTCACGAGCTGGGCTCGCTAAGCCCACCGTGCGGACGAGTGGTCCTCTTTCCTTATCTCTTCCTCCCCATACAACGAGCGATCGACGTAAAGCGAGCGAGGTTTATCGGCCGATCGGATGAACGCCGGCACGGAGCCGGAAGCTGGTGGACGGACGTACGCTATATATGCGTCCAGCTAGGACATTGTGTGGCCGGCAGCCGGCTGGCCGCGCAGCGCTAGCTACCTCTTTCATAGCATAGGCCGCGCGCCGGGAGCCACCAGCTAGCTCTCTGGTCGATCATGTCGTCCGGGGAGGAGGACGCGCGCGTCAATGGCGAGGGGGAGCTTGAGGCGGCGATGGAGCAGCTGGCGCCGGAGGGGGTGCGGGCGCTGCACGCGCGGGTGGACGCGGAGTGGGGCCCCGTGCTGCAGAGCGCGTGCCAGACGGCGGCGGCGCGGGCGCTGTGGGCGGCCGCGGTGAGGGACCCGGCGGCGGGTGTGCTGGCCGGGGAGAGGCACCTCAGGGGCCTCAGCGACAAGATGCGCCGCGACGAGCGCGCCGGCGCCAGGGAGGTGCCCGGGGTCATGATCGCCGTGCGCACGCTCTGGTTCGACGCCCGCATCGAGGCCGCCGTCGCCGAGCTCGGCGGCGCCCCGCAGGTCGTCCTCCTCGGCGCAGGTCCGTGCATTCACCAAATGCGTTGCTGTATAGTATCGCGAGTTCAAAATTTTCAAGCATACTGTTTGTTTGCGCGCCATGCATTATACAGATGGAGCGCTGCATGCATACTTGCACGCTGCACGCATACAGATCATGCCTGCTGCCTGCATTTGCTTATTCGAAGTTGATTATTCACTGTTTTTGCCGACTCTCCGTGTTTTTGCATTTGGTCATTTACTTTTAATCAGTCTATGATCTGAAGGAAAAGTAAAAAATTCTGCCAGTTAACAGAAAAAGAAACAAACACATGCATTTCATCCTCATGGAGAGTTTACCGTTTTGTTTTGGTGTGCTTTATGGAAGTCATCTACTATGATAAATACTCAAACTTTTGTACCATAAGAGCTGTTTTTCCTTAAAAAATTGCATTTTTATTCAACACAAAACAACTTAGCAACCGTGAGTCGAGACTTGGTAGTCATATGTACTTTGGTTATAAACACGAGTAGCTGTTATCTTGTTAAATTTCAAAGGTAATGCACATATAACTAATACTCAATTTATATCTAGCCATGAAAAATGAATATAAACTTTCTAGAAGATGTGTTATCAAAATTTTAAATTTATAAATATACTAGAATATAGAAATACAATTAGTAAAATAGTAGTATTAATTGGTTTGTCATGAAAAACATTTTCTACTAGCATATGTCAACAAAATCTAGTGGTCAATTTTCTTGCGGGGGAACTAATGGTCAGATATGTATTACGGAGAGATGCTATCTATTCATAGTCTGTGGTGGTAAGACTTGTGTGTGTTACTTCGGTTACCGATTTAAAAGAAAATGCACTGTTTATGCAGACTATGCATGTTTTTGCTTATTCGAAGTTGATTATTCACTGTTTATGCAGACTCTGCATGTTTTTGCATTTGGTTATTTACTTTACTTACTCCATTTGCTTTTGATCAGTCTATGATCTGAAGAAAAAGTTAAAATTCTGCCAGTTAACAGAAAAAGAAACAAACACATGCATTTCATCCTCATGGAGAGTTTAGCGTTTTGTTTGTTTGGTGTGCTTTATGAAAGTCATCTACAGTATGATAAATAACCTAACTTTTACACCATAGGAGCTGTTTTTCCCTTATAAATTTACATTTTACTTCAACAGAAAACAATTTAGCAACCGTGAGTTGAGACTTGGTATTCATATGTACTTTGGTTATGAACATGAGTAGCTGTTATCTTGTTAAATTTCAAAGGTAGTGCACATATAACTAATACTCAATTTATATCTAGCCACAAGGAATCTTAGCTCCTTTATAAATATATAACTTTCTACAAGACGTGTTACCAAAATTTTAAATTAATAAATACTAGAATATAGAAATATAATTAGTAAAATAGTAGTATTAATTGGTTTGTCATGAAAAACATTTTCACTCTATAAAAGTTCCATAATTTTTACTAGCATATGCCTACAAAATCTAATGGTCAATTTTTTTTTTGCGGGGGATCTAATTGTCAAATATGTATGTTGGAGAGACGCTATCTATTCATAGTCCGTGGGGGGGTAAGACTTTTGTGTGTTACTTCGATTACCGATTTAAAAGAAAATGCACAAGACTTGCACACTATTTAGAACCCTTTTGGTAAATCATACTATTAGAGATGTTCATATCATAGGAACCAAGAGTTGTTTATACTTTATCGCATATTTTACTGGGAACACAGAAATGATGCCCACCCTTTAGTTAAGATAATACTAAAATGTGAAAAAACATATACCTGAACCGTACTGTCACAGTCAATTAGGTAAACTAGATTGACAGAATTGCATTATACTCCCTCCACTCAATATTATAAGTTTTACCCTTTTTCGAAAAAAGAATGTATCTAGACACATTATAAATTTACAATCTATAGATTCACTCATCTTGGTCCGTATCTAGTCCATATGAAAATATCTAAAACATCTTATAATAGGGAACGGATGGAGTAATATGGAACTAAACTTGAGATCTATAGAAAAAGTACGCCTCAGAAATCAAAATCTCCAGTAGGGGAGTTATGTGGTCCAAACTTACGTGGTCCACTTTTTGGGAAATAATCGATCTGAAAAAATAAACAAGGCCAACGAGAGACTTTTTCATCGTGCATGTAGACGCAAAGGGAAACAAAATGCAAACTGTGGCTGGCAATGGAGACACCCGGCCACATTATCAGCAACAACAAAGCTACAGTATCCAGCAATGTAGGGATGTGAATTGCAGTACTGTCCGAGTGCGATTGTCCAGCCCCCAGAGAGCACACATCAACTTGCAGGTCTTCAAGACCCTGGCATTTATATATGTCCTCCATACTATTGGCATTTTCCCTGCTGTTAGGTACTGTCATTTGTTGGCACCATGTAGACCAGGTCTTTCTTTGTACTTGGATATAAAATACCAGCTTATTTTGTTGGCGTCTATCTACCTAGGGGAATAATGGACACACATGTAATATTTCCAAGAAAAGGGGAAAGTCGATTTTTATCAGCTACGGATGAAAATGTGGATACATGACGGTTCTTCGAAATTAGTTGTGTATTCAACAATGCATTGGGGTTCATCATTAAACATTCTAATGTTTTCAAAGTAATTGCACAAGAAACTGCTAGAGCATGACATCATTTTGCAGCTGATGGAACAAGTAGAGATGCGTAAGTAAATTTTAAGCAATTTTCATTTGGACATGTAACATGATGACAATACGATGATCCATCAAAATGTATGAATTCAACAATGCTGGCAAGCTAACCTTCTAATGTTTTCTGAAGAATTGCAGCAGAACTTGATGATGAAACTTGGGAGAAATTCATTTATCAACGGATATGTTCATATGTACAACACTTTAACTTTCAGAGAAAAAATCTAACTTGGATAAATAATGTTTCCACAGGAATGGATGCGAGAGCCTATCGACTAAGCTGCCTAAAGGATTGCACCGTATTTGAGCTTGACTTTGCGGAGCTCCTAGAAATGAAAACTGACATTCTGCACGAAGCAACGAGTTCTGCAAATCCTCAGAAACTCGCCATGATGGCAAAGTCGTTGACTAGGGTTCCTGCTGACATACGAGATGTCGATTGGATGACCAAGCTACAGAGCTGCGGGTATGTTCCTGAAAGAAACACCATATGGGTTCTTGAAGGAATCCTCTATTACCTTCATCATGTACATGCGATGCAAGTCCTCCAAACCATTGCGGCATGCCGCACCTCAACCTGCACAGTCCTCCTGGCTGACTTCATGAACAAAAATGCAGCTTCACTGTCCCAGACAATGTACCATTTTTACCACGACAGCCCTGATCTCCTACTGCCTTCTATTGGGTTCTCTCAGGCAATGTTGTCACAAATCGGAGATCCACAAGCACATTTTGGTCTGCTAAATCACCCACAGAATCTTTTTGATAAGCTGAGGAGACTGCCAAGATCAATGGAGATAAATCCAGAGGATGGCACGCCATGCCGCAGATTGTATTTAGTGGAAGCATCTGCTTCTCCAGATGATCATGCCACCTTATAGAACTTTACATCCACTGGGTTCGAAATAATTATATGCCTCTTTCTTTTCCTCCGATTACCTGGAGAATCCATTAGCACTCAAACACAGAAGTGACTTTGTATAATACCTTCCAGTCTGAGATAATCCACAAACTCGGTGTCAGAGAAATGACATATTACCGAGGTTTTGCCAGTTCCTCGCGCATTTATAATACGTTCCAAGTAACCGCAGTTCATCCAGAATCATCAATAAGTGTGAGCATAAACAAGGGAGTGGTATACTAAGTGAAAGAAGAAAATCACACTTTCATGACCAAATATATTTTACTGCTGTTAAATATTCATGAATATGGAACACAACAGAAAGAAACCACTGAAGGAAAACACCGGAGGAAGTAACTAAAATGAAATTGTGGAACACACTGAATAGAAAGCAATGAAAGAAGTGTCAAATAGCTCCATGATCTGTCATTTCTTTCACCTTAACATTAAGACGATTAATTATTTGCATCATCAGTAGCATATATCAAACCAGATATAAAAACGGTATTGAACAAGAGAAGGCCCTTACGAGCGAACACCAGAGGCAAACAAACCCTTACCACACAGATAGAAGGGAAACAATGTCCATTCTGAAAAGATTTAGGCCTCAATAGGTGCTTCAAAGTAAATTTAATGGAAATCGGCCAAAAATATTCTATACACCTAAACAATCCTTAACACCTTGTTCATATTTATCAAGGGCAGAGATAGTGCTCAGCAGGTCATCCTTCATCTTCTTTCTGCAGTACAGTGAAATTGGTAAGCTGCAGTGACCTTTCAAGCTTGCAAAGACACCAAAGCAATCCCATAGAAAAACAAAAACTGTAATATACATTCTAAAACAACTTGTAAGGCAAATCGAGGAATGAATACATCACCATTTTTGTAGAGTTCCTATGTAGTATTAGTGTGCATAATTGTAAAATTACTTGATGGGAACATGAAAATACATTTCATACAAGAAAAACAGAAAATATGATTGTGATGACAATAGAGACCTAGGATTGTTGAAACACGGTTTTCTCAAACCGTTTCAAACCATCACTTGGACTAGCAAATTGAAAAAATTGTAACATCGGTACAGTCATTAGGACTGAAACTAGTATTTTGTGGGTTTTTTCGACCTGGCTGAATACTGGCATGGACAACCCTAATAAGACCCACCAAAAAACACAATTCACATTGGTTGCTCATGGACAAGTTTTTTTTCCTTTGAGCTAAAAGACAAGTAAGTGGCATGGTCACATCACTCACCTATCACCACTGAGCTCAAAGTTACTGGTATCCACCACATTTACGAGATCAGCGAATGACCTGCACAAGGTATACCATCAGTTTGCTCAACATAGCATACAACAGTTTGACAAGCTTCTTGATGAAAGAGGATGTTGGCGATCAAGATAAACTCACTCTATTAGCTCGGCAAGCCTCGCATCAGCTTCAACCTTGATAGGATCCTTGTTATCGAGCAGCGACGCGGCATTCTTCAGAATCAAGCTGAATGTGCAGACCTAGATCGAGGTATAATTCCATCAAACACCTGGCATACAAATAAAATGCAAGGACAAACCCACCCATGGCTAGACTAATGCAAATCCCCCGACCTCGACGCCGGTCCGTGACTGGAAGGCGACTATCGAGTTCCTCTCCCGCGGCACGCAGTCCCTCCCCGCCGCGCTCAGCCGGCCCCTCACCTCCTCGGCGTCGGCAGCGGACGCGTTCTCCGAAGCTGCATTGCGAAGTCAAGAGTTGCCGATGATGAGCAGCGGGACCGAATTCTGCAAATTACTAAGTTGGGCGATTGGCAAAATACCAAGAAGGGCCTGCGCTTTGACGAGGGTCTCGCGGGAGGCGGCGATGGGCGCGAGGAGGAAGCGCGCTGACTTCCTCTTCTGCTCCCGCAGCATCTCCTTCGGCCCAGCTGCGCATACATACACCAGCGAGGAAAGCAAGAAGAGAGGTGAGGGCCTAAGATATATGACCGGCGTTTGAAGAGACGAAGACGGTTTCAGTACGGAAGCTGAAGGAGAAGGCGGCGGCGGCGGGCCGGGCAGGCCCGGCGGCCAGGACGACGGCGAGGAGGGAGGCGCGGCGTGTGGAGACGCTCGGGGACGGTTGCGGAGTCTGTGAGGAATCCAGGATGGTCGAGGAGGCGGCGGTAGCCCGCCGGAGGTGTGGCGTCGCCGGCGCGCTGAGCGAGTGGACGGCGGGCGTTGGGGCGCTCATGGTCGTTGCCGGATGTGCTTCTGCGTGGGCCCCACGGAATTGTTCGACGCTATTTTGTGCTTTACGCGCGCGCGCGCGCCCGTCTCCGAACTCCGAAGCCAGTTTTAGGAGGCTGCTATCCATAATCCGTCTTCTGAGGAACCAAACGTACTCCCCTGTTTATGTTTTTCGACTGCCCAGAACTTTCCGTCTATTACTCTATTTTTGATGAATAAATAAGATAAAAAATAAAAGAAAATGGCACTTTGAGGAAAAGGAATAAAAAGGAATATTCTAGAGAAACGAGAAGTCAATTCCGACGGAAGCAGAAACGGCTCAAATTTTGAAAAAACTAATATGAAAACTCTTTGAGATATACTAGTATAACCCGACTAGTTTGGCGTATTGGGTAGAAGGACTTTGATGAAGACGACATGGAGGAGAACGTACGAGTTTATAAAGCCTACATGTTTTCTAAAACTATTTTTCATAGGTATTGTAATAGCGTGTGCAACGTTGTACCAAAATTGCTTGTAGACTCACCATGCATGTCAGATCTTAGCTTGAGTCTAAGGATTTACACGCTGTATACGCTTTAAGTGTCATTGTATGCATGAGAAACAATTTGATGTGTCCTTCCGTACTTATCAAAGTGTTGAACTATATGTGTAATTTTGTTAATCAACTATCATTGGTCGAACTTGTGAGCTATTTTATTGTCTTGTTGTCTACTTTTGTATGTGTATGTGTATTTTTCGTTTACAAATCAAGGTATTGTATCGTTACTGTGTTCCGACAGATGTTCCTATATGCGAGTGCCACGTCGCATATATATTCATGTTTTCATTCTGCTCCACACACGCACGCACGCGAAAGCATTCATGGAATCCATAAACTCGATTGTCCTATAGGCTATATAGCCACACGCTCCTTCTAGCAAAGAAATTCCTCGAGTTAAATTCTACTCCTACAAGGAATGGTGTGTTCCAGTTCGGCATCTTCTCTTTTTATTTGATGCGGGTGCATGCCAGTGCGATACCGGCCGGATCCACATGCTTGCTTACTCTAAAATGGATCCAGTGGCGTTACTCACCATGAATCAGATTCGAGCTAGCTTTGCTTCGATTAGTCTAATCATGATGTCCTGATCTGATCCAGGCCTAATAAACATAGAAAAGGGGCAAATGTACTGGCGGCAGCTCCCTAGCTCGTGTCAAGATCGGATTTGTTGCAGTGCTGTCCCCGTTTACCAGATCTGTTGCTACACTCACTCTTGCAAGTAAAGCTGGGCTATAAATGAGGAAAAAACTAGTGAAAAGTTCACCGAAATGACATGATGTGTTATCACTTCAGTTTATTTTGCTTTGATATTGATCATTTTACAGGTCATCTGCATGTAACATGCTACTACTCGATCACGTGGAATTTCCAACCAGTCAGTAGTGGGGCCATAGAGCGACGCCAACGGTGAGCCTCCTCCTCCACGGTTTTTGTTAAACGAGACAAAATGTTTGCTTTTTATTGATATAGAAAAAAGAGTTCAGGTTATAAGGGGAACCGGTCGAAAACCCGACATATTTCTCCTCCACGAGTCCAATCTTGGTCAGAGCCAACCTGGAAGGGGCCATATTGAATTTATATGCACATACTCCCTTCGATTTATATTAATTGTTGCTAAATCAGATGCTAGCACTACTTGTCTATTTACATATGATTCAACGACAATTAATATTGGATCAGAGCGAGTATACATTTTGTTTTGTTTTGATGGCTTCTAAATGTACACAAAAATAATACAAATACCATCTAACAAGTTATATTCCATGCTAGTGCTCGCATACACTATCGCTAAATCGGTTCGACATGTTGTGGCATCATTGTGGCCGCTTCTTTTCCATGGCTATAGTTTATTCGTCATCTTTCAAGTTCCTTTTATGCATGACAAAAACCCAGTTTGATCTACCTCCTTATGGTTGTGTGTTCCTAATCTCACTTGATTCTATGTGCTACCGCGTACACGTCGTTGTAATCACACTCGCTACACGCGCTACTTATCGATCAAGTTATAATAGGGGGGAACTTCGAAACCAAATCAATTCGAGATTGCTGACAGTTATTTGTGTTTGCCGAACTTGACGTTAAAACCCTCTCACCTATTTTCCTCAATCCTTTTGATTTGACAACCAATGTTCCATTTGCTTTGTGCAATAACCTAAAGTATTTCCTTAATGGCACGACATGTCAATTTTGGAAGTGCCTCCATTTCTATGTTAGTAAACCTCTTCGTAATGACATTGATGTCTCTCTCTAGTGTCATCGGTTTTATTATCATATTTACTCCCATAAATATGTCAGTGGGTGATGTGCTCCATTTATCACCTACTCTCTTTACACGACCAATCTTGAAGAACAGCGAGTCATATTACTCTAGAAGGTTTGACATCAACTTGCTATGACTGTCGGCATGATTGATGGTAAAGCTTATTTGTGTACAACAACACATGAGTGTTAAGCTAGCGTGATCTATAGGCGAAAATCCCGCTATTAAGCTAGTCTTGCTTTTGGACCCGCAATATTTTCTTGCACACGGCCTGTTATCAGGGTCAAATTCCTCTATCAAAGTGATGGAACGAGAATAGAAAATATGCATTATAGTTCAAACGGAAATAAACTCCACGCAACGTACGCCTACTGCTAATGTTCAGGGAGTGCAGATAAAAGTAGCACGAGAGCTAAAAGGACTGAAACCAGACAAGCCAAACCACATTGGTGCTCAATGAATTAAAATGGATGGAGCACAAAGAAAATGGCAAATGTCTTTGGGCCAGTTCTCTTTTGCAGTGTTGTCCCTATTTTCCAAATCTGTTGCTACGCTCACTCTCACAAGTAAGCTAGGATATACTGCATAAACGAGAACGATACAGGTGAAAAAGCTCAACTGAAAGTCGTGATGTGTTATCGCTTAGCATAAGCAATCTTGTCAGCATATAAAAGTGGTTGTTTTACAGGACATCTGGTAATCGATCATGTGCAGCTTCTGCTAAGATCTCCATCCTGCATTCAAGCTAGTCAGTGGGACCAAAGGCGATGCCAACAGTGAGACTTATCCTCCACGAGTTCTTGATCCAGAGCCCACGTGGAATCTACGGTGGAAATTGCGTGAGACTGCATTAAGCTGGGATTTTTTCTTATTTATTTTTCGCTTTGCTCACTCATGTATCTACACGAAAAGAACATTACACAAGGACCACCTAAAAATGCCATTCCACGCTACTAGGTGCGCATATGCTTTCGTTCCTCATGCTTGGGCCTTCTAGCCTTCACTCACCATCCATGATGTCATAATCACCCACTTCCGCTTCCACGTGTCGATCGGGTTATGGTGGATGAACTTCGTGGACACAAAAATCTACCTTAACAAAAATTAGGCTGGTTACCTTAGTTTCCACAGAAGGAAAGGCTTAACGACAAAGCGAGGTTCTTGTCACTTCCTTTGATTTGACAACCAATGTTTTTTTTTGGTTTATCTACCAATAACTCAAAGTCTTCCATAATGGATGATCATATCAATATTTGGACGTAATCAGTAAGGTGGAGAACTCTCTCATGGACTTCACTATTAGGGACAAAAGAAGAAATAAAGGGAAAACAAGGAAACCTTCGGCAACATCGTGGTCCTAAAGTTGTTGCCAGTTCGTGGTTGGTTTAGGTTGAGGGAGGTTGTTGCATTGAATGTTTTTTGCTTAGTAGTTGCTCTTTGTGGTCGTGTGGACTCGTCCTTGTAGCGCCCAGTTTCTTCCGCTAATAAATCGGGTACCTTCTTTTTAATTAATGGATGAGACAAAAAAATACCCTCGTTTAAAAAAAGTCCTACTTGAAAAGGACTCGTTTCATAGAGAAGTGATCCAACACTATCGAAATTGTAAGATCGAAGACTGAAACTCGAGTGTCCGTTCTTTATAGATATCTTTGCTCCTATGAAGATGTGAGCTAGTGATGCACTCCATTTACCACCCACTCTTTTCATACAAGGCGCGTGATGGGATGCTTTCATTTTTTGCTGCTAAAATCGTCAGATATACAGAATAACCGACGGTGTCACCTCACAAATGTATTGCATCAGCGGTCGCTATGACTCGGTATGAGCGAATCTCGAGTTTGTTCATTTGTAGCAATGCTCGATGTTGAGCCGGTGCTGCGATCCCGAGATAGAAATCCAGCTATCAAGCTAAGGTCTTGCTTCAGTTTTGGATATCCCTGGAGTATATCTCCAAAAGTCCAGGAAATTTAATTTATCTATTTTGCAATCACAAAAATGAAAAAAAAACCTAAGGGGCATATCCACATGTCACCCCAACACGATACAACCAGATCCGGCTCGTGCGCATACGAGTGGTGGCCGGAGCAAAAATCCCGGCGCCCGTTATCCACCACAACCGTACCCACGACCGTCTCATCTCATTATTGCCTCGCGTCCCCCCTGGCTCGGCGTCCACGACCACCGGAGCTCTTCCCCCGCGCATCTCCCTCCGTCGATCGCTGCTGGCCTGGCATCCGAATCCGCACCCGATCCCCGCGCCACCACTTGTCCGGTTGTCCCCCGTCCCTCCTCCCGCCGGCCAATGCCCGGCCCCCGGTGAGATGGCGCCGCCGCGCGGCCCTAGTGCTCGTGCTCCCCCCACCATCCCCCGCATTTATTCCTCCCCCACGCCAGGTCGCCAGCAGCGTCCCGTCCCGTCGTCCTCATCCGCGCTCCCTCGCGTGCGTCCCTAGCTCCTAGCTCCTCCTCCTCGGCCCTCGCCTATTTAAAGGGGGGAGCGATATGCTCTCCAGGAGGCCGCTCGCCGCCGCGCTACGCCTCGCGCCCCTCTCGCCTCCCCTGCTCCTCTTCCTCGCCTCCGCCTCCTCATCCTCCGCCGCCGCCGCCTCAGCTTCGGCCTCCGCTTCCGGCCCTAGAGGTGCGTGTGCGCTCCTGAGCATTCCTGATTCCAACCGTTTTAATACGTTCTATGTAAATAATTCCCAGTAAATTGCTCAATTCTGCGATTTTCTGTAAGAAGTTTCTGTGGTCATGCTGCTCCCCTCTAATTAATTTTTGGTGATACGTGAAATGGCGGTTTTCACACAACTCGATTATCCGTCCACGGGCCAATTGCGAAGCTTATGGTGTTCATGCTGTTTTGTTCTGCTCAGAGTTCGTGCCTGTTATAACGGAATTCCGTGCCTCGTATCTGTTCGCTGTGAGGTTTGTTTTGGTTGACTCGTATGGGTTGATCGGAGCTTTCGATGAATTGACGATGACAAAGCGGAGACTGAATTCCGTTTGAATTTGCCGCATCCGTTTTCTGATCGTATTGTTATGGTAGTCCAAATGTGCGTTTTTGATGAACCTGCTGTCAGTTATGCACTTATTCTTTCTTTTTTGTCGGTTGATCAGACCGACTCTGGTCAATTTCCTGACTGGAAGCACCAAGTTTTCCCTCTGATGATCACTGTGGCCTCTTAACTGTACCTTTGCGTGCTCTCACTGGTCTATTCACATCGTATCAGGCTGTGGTGCTGTAAGGATGGATACTGGTGCTGTGGAACCAGCATCAACGGGGGCGATATGGTCAACACCGTCCGCGGAGCCGAGAAGCATTTCGATTGGGAAGCAGATATTCTGCAACAGGTCGCTCAACATGAGGAACATCACCGCTGTAGGATTTGATATGGACTACACCCTTGCGCAATACAAGCCCGAGACGTTCGAGGCCCTTGCTTACCATGGCACGATTGAAAAGCTTGTTAAGGACCTCAACTACCCTGAGGAGGTTAGTTACACTGATACATGAAAATCTTTTAAGTGGATTTGTGCTTTAGTACTAGATTGACTGTTTTAGAGTTTAGGAGTGACTGTGCCTGGTCTTTCATTGTCAACTGCATACAAAAATAGAAGAGGCTTGATGGTAAATTGGTAATAGTTTTCCCGTTTCAGACTCCGTGCAGGGACTTACGGTTTGCACCTGTATTTGTCCATGCTTTGGAGTTGAGCATAGAGCCATGTTTTTTTTATGATATACAGCCATCGATTTGTTGCTGCTCTTTACTAAAGCATGTTGTAGGAGTTATTGCTGCTAATCTTAGGGAGGATACGGCTGCTGCACTAATGTAGTAGCAAAATGATCATAACATCAAAATCAACGCCTGGTTGTTTAGAGAAGTGAAGAACTATTTGCTAGAAAGGACTTTTAGTTTGTTCTCAGGCCTATGATATGATTGAGTTGTGAACCTAGCATTATTCTGCTTTGCTAGTTTTTGTTCTGAATTTGATTTAACTCTGTTCACTCTGCAGCTGTTAACATGGCAGTTTGACTGGAAATATATGGTCAGGGGACTAGTCCTTGATAAGAAGAGAGGAAATATCTTGAAGGTCAGCTATAGTTGCTTGCAACACTTACTTAGAAACACCCAATTGTTTATTGAAAAACAGAATTCTCATGTTTAAATTGATATCTGGAACTATTTGTGTGTGCTTCAATTTTTGGAACTTTTAAGTGGTATCTAGTTCCGACCTAATATCTACGTTTTCTTTAAAATCACATGGTATAGATAAACCGTAATTATGATATTTCACATTTGTGAGCTAGCACATCCACACTTGTTGAAAGTTGAAAATATTAATTGGTTCACTGAGCACTGAGTGATTCTCGTCATGTTGAAAATATCAACTCGTTTCTATCAATGCAAAAAAAAAAGATGACCTCGTCCTCTCCGTGAAGAAGCCAAAGAAGAAGAAGATGCCAGGAACTGGAGTGGAGCAGCAGATGCCGCCGGTGGTAGCCTAGATGATGATGTCTGGGTGCTCCTCCTTGGTGCGGGATGAGTTGGAGCTGCGGGCTTTCGCCCACACGCAGGATCCTGGAGACTTTTCTTTTTCTTTTTATTTTTGGTTTTGAAGGAGTTTTTTCCTAACTCAAAATTCTGTAGATAAACCTCTATTCTATCTAATCGTCGTAATCGGATGACGGATACGACCGTCTTAAACCTAAAA
Organism: Poa annua; assembly: GCA_026929855.1. Classification (NCBI taxonomy): domain Eukaryota; kingdom Viridiplantae; phylum Streptophyta; class Magnoliopsida; order Poales; family Poaceae; genus Poa; species Poa annua. The sequence goes on from CM049427.1 coordinate 18,979,471, forward strand.
AAACACTTGATTAGCTGCAACAACGCAGACAGTCATTGCATAAAGTTCAATTTCCACGCTGTTTGCTACTATTTTTCCTTTTCTTGATATACTTTATTCTGTAAGATATACACGTATACTGCTACTGTTGGTTCAATTTGTTTTAATATTTGCTGGATCAGATTAACCGACATTTAAGCATTTTGTATGCAATATCAGATGGATCGGCACAAGTATGTAAAAGTTGCATACCATGGATTTAGGGAGATGTCGAAGGAAGAAAAAGTTGCTGCCTACGGGAGTACATTGATAAGGGATTCCTTTGATGAACCTGATTATGCCCTTATCGACACTCTATTCTCACTGGGTGAAGCCTATCTATTTGCTCAGCTTGTTGATTTCATGGACAGCAATCCTGGAAAAGTACCTTCAGATACTGAGTATGATCATTCTGATTAATACATGTTTATGATAACGAATGCATTTTATTTTCCCACATGCAATTTGAATACGACTGGAGTGAGACAAATATGTTTGCTGATTGGCAAACCTAACTATATGAATAGATGTTTGTTCATACTCTGTTCACTAAAATTTACTATTAGGCTCAGCTTGCCAATCTTCGCTACCAAGGCAAATAGTGCATCTAAAATAAAGCCAAAGAGCACATGTTTTGGTCATATTTTCGATTTTCATTTTGGCCAAAAGATGTGGGACCCAAGAGACTTGCAATAGATGCATATTTGGAATGGTAGGCATGCATTGGTAGCAGTTAATTCAGAGTTGGAACCTGAGAGTCTTGCAGTTAAGTCAAACGGGGTTTGAGCTAAAGGAGTTGGAAAATGGCCTTATAATCACGGAAAACCAAACAGGGACCTACTAAACTTGGATAAGAGAATAACTTTTTGAATACAAAGTTAAGTAAGATATGCTCTCAGAAATAAAATAACTATGCAGCCACTTCACAATATTCTTAGAACCAGTGGTGCCTAGTATTAGTATTAGTATTAGTATTACAGCACAGACTGTGCCTACTATTAAGCTGTCCCTGTGTACTAAGCTATCCAATAAGTCCTGAAAAATTGTTTGCACACTATTCCATGGGCAACTCTTTCCAAATTTAAGACTTATTTTGGAACGTGCTATTCTTTGTGGGCTCTAAAGCTTCTAGCGGTAGTTATGACTCGCCTAACCTTTACCTTTTTGGGTATGAGGCAAAAAAAAGTGTGCACATGATCAATGTCTTCCACCATCACACGTCAGCATTAGCATGTGAACAAGGGGATTTTAGCATGTGTTGTTTAATGTAACTGAACTGAAATTGGCCTTTTGTCTCCAAGACGAACATATTTAAAAAATACATAAGCTTTATACCATATATATTTTTTTATCTTTCATTTAACTTGTACTGTAATGCTAATATACTTACTAGCTTGGATTGTTATATTGTTACAGTTATGCACTTATGTATAAAGATGTGAGGTCTGCGGTTGACCTATGCCATCGTGATGGAACTTTAAAACGAATGGTTGCAAAGGAACCTAGCAGGTAATTCAGCTTTCCTTTTATTGGTGATCTTACCCAACGATGTACTGGTTGTTCTGCAACATACTGATCTGGTTGGTCCTGCTTTTCATCTGTCCATGCGTCTATGGACACACGTGCATTTCTTCCAATGTTTATGATATAAGCGACTATATTTATATTCTTACTGGCACTGCTAATTAGTGTATTCGAACTTACAGGTATATCAATGAGGACTTGGCAATTGTACCAATGCTTGAAATGCTAAGAAAATCTGGACGGTCAACATTCTTGGTAACAAATAGGTATGTTCCGGTGTCAGTTCAGGCTTCTCGAGAGACTTATCTGCTGAACTCTTATTTTTTTTATTCAGTAAAACTATGTAATGAGTTATTTTCTCATCTTGCTGCATTCCACATTTTTGAGCTTTCAGTTTCTATCTCTTACTATCCGGAGATATGCACATGCTTGTTTATGCAGCTTGTGGGACTACACTGATGTTGTCATGAACTACCTATGTGGGCCATATATACCGGATTTGGGATCAAGTCACAAACACAGCTGGCTTCAGTATTTTGATGTTGTTATAACAGGCAGGTCGGCATCCTTTGTGCCTTTCTTGAATTTTTGTTGCCTTTTCTTTTCATTAATCTATGATTAAGTATCTGCTTTCCCAGCTCAAACATTTCCTTTCTTAACTTTTCAGTTCAAAGCCAAGTTTTTTTCATGATGATAATCGAACAGGACTGTTCGAAGTTGAGCCTGCTTCTGGGAAACTTCTAAATGCTGATCTTCAGGTCAGTAAAGGTATTAATGTCTAATATATTCCTATGATCCATATTTTATAGTGTTTGCTGTGCTTTATGAAGATTGGAAGCCCGAGAGCAGGTCAACATCAGCCAAAACCAATTCACAAAGTTTACCAGGTACTTATTTTCCTGACATAGTGTTTGTAGGAACGTGAGCATAAACTGTACCCCCTCCGGTCCGGAATAATTGCCGCAAGTCATGTACCTATTTTGTGCTGGGTAGTACACTTTTCACGACACTTTTTCTGAACCAGAGGTAGTGTTTTCTTTTGGAAGGTATACTGTCTTTCTATATGTGGGTAAAATTTCAGAAGTAAAAAATACCATTAGTCTTGTTACTTTTTAACAGTGCAAATGACTGCTTGCCAATTAACAAAGTTACTTCTATTAGCCCGTGTTGTGTGGATTAAGGTGTAATTATTGTGCTATGCATGCTATATCTCACTCTAATAAGTGAAAAAACTGTTTTACAGGGAGGGAACGTTGGTCATCTTCATAGATTGCTTTCTATTGCTTCTAGTTCACAGGTATCTGTCTGTACTTATTATACAATCCATTGTAGTTTTCTGCATGTTGACTTTCCATTATGTATGTGTGGTTGGTTGCAAGGATTTTCCTGTTTAGCTGGAATGCCATCTTATATGGCACATTAATTAGATCAAATAATGCAACATATTACCGTAATACAGATCCTGTATGTTGGCGATCATATATACGGAGATATACTGCGCAGCAAGAAAGTCCTAGGTATGAGTGTTCGTCCTTCTCTAATTCGTGCTTGAAATCGACACCTGCTATAAAAATTGATTCAGTTTGATACTTTTGATGGTGCGATGTCTAGTGTTCTGCTAGATAGCTATACATGTGTAACTTGCATGCTTGATCTTTTGAAGTAACTATATTGTAGTACTGTTCAGTGAGCCCTAGGTGCTTTATTTCTGTTTGTTTTTATGCTTCGTTAATTCATGTTGCCTGTCCTCTGAGTTGCAACTGAGGATTCATTTCAGCATTTTAGTTTCATTTCTCAAGTGGTTACATTATGTGATTATTTAAAGGTTGGCGGACTATGCTTGTAATACCTGAGCTGGAGCAAGAAGTGAGCCTTCTTTCCGAATCTAAGTCTACTCGAAAGGTATACAGTTATTGCTCTGTCTCCGATCCTTTTTAGCGAAATTTTAGGGGGCGCAAGCTAAAACTGACCTAAGTGTTTACAATATCCAGTTGTTGATTCTGAAAATGACTCTTAACAAGCGGTCCCTATTTGATCAACAAAAGGGAGGTTCTCGTCTGCATAACTAATCATCTCTTATTTGCATTGGTTGCACGATCCCAAGCTACCAGATCCATGACCTACCACACACAGTTATGCCCTTAGGAATTTGGGGCAGAATATCTGGCCTGAAAACTCTGCGCATTAGAAGTTTCACATAGGCAAAGTGTATGAGGACTGAGGGTACTTGCACATCACTGTAGCTGTAAGGAATTGCAGCAAATTAGATTATTTCTGTATTGATTTGAGAAAATATGGGGAAAAATCACCCTCTTGTCCATCATGCTCTCCATCGTCATACATCATTAGGGAAAATGTAGACAAATAACACATGTGAATTGAAATATTTCATTTGCCAATAACATGCATTTGAGTTTATCTTCTTTAACGAGTTTTTTCTATGTTGAACTTACCATGTTGGCAATCTTTCTGATTGCTCTTTTTGTTGTACCACCCTACTCAGGAGCTTAGACAACTTAGGATGGAGCGAGATTCAATTGAGGACAGAATCCATCGCCTTGAATGGTCTCTTCAGTAAGTAAATAAAGTCCCTCACTCGAGCCTCAGCTTTAGTGTTTTTATGACTTCTGAGTCGCCGACATTTACTAATAGATTCTTGATTCAGCATTTAAGGGTGAACATGAATACTTCTACTGTTGAAAAGAAGTTTCCAGGAATGTTTTTAATTATTTTTACATTTTTATGTGCATAGATCAAACAGATAATGGATGTAACTCATTATATATGCATACACCAAATAGTAGAACTAAAATAACCAATTGAAAAAAAGTACAGCTAATTTTGACTTTTGAGACTACTTTACCCTTTAATAGTATTGCAAATGTGTTCACTAGGATGATAAATGTTCATTGAATGCAAAAGTAGTACGATGGGACCTTCCTTCGTAAGCATGCATATGATATCTAGGTTACAGTAGGAGCTGACCAAAGAACATGATTACTGGGAAAGTGGGAATATATTCTCATGCTAACTGGTAGTGTCCATTCCGTAATACTCCCTCCGTTCTGAATTAATTGACTCAGATTTAGTACAGATTGTACTAAATCTATTGTACTAAATCTGAGTCAATTAATTCAGAACGGAGGTACAATCTGTACTAAATCTGAGTCAATTAATTCAGAACGGAGGGAGTACAACCTAACAGAAAAATCTACTACCTCTGGTCCTAAAAAAGTGTCGGAGCTGTGGACAAATGTTGTACGTGATTAGTTAATTTCTATTGACATTTATATAGGATCGGAGGGAGTATAGAAAGTAATGCATCTAAACAAATGAGACAACAAAAAATCTTACTTTGGATGAATAGGCACATATATATATATGCCTTCTGAAACATGTTTGTGCCTTTTGATGCTATCTTCAGAGTAGTTCTCTAAGTCTTTTTACATCGTGAATCACTATGTCTAACCTCTTAATGTTGTCCAGATTTGAAAATCTTGCACAAAATGAGAAGGAAAAGTTGGTATCTGAGCATACCAATCTACTGGTAAGTCCTTGTTTTGAGCTAGTCATGGTTCATGGATATCTGAGAGTTACTACCTCCGTTGTTCTGATTTGGTTGTGTTCGTTAGTGGGTATCGGAGAGAAAATATTCCCCTCATTACTTTTGCAGAGCGTATTTTGATTGGTCGAGATCAGGCTTTGGCCAACAAATATTCAGTTAGTACACAATTTATATAACATTAAATTACTAATGTAGCAACATAATTCAAAAGTGTTCATGAGTTATGATTGTCCTTCTCTAGCGCATAAACAACGTATTACCAACGTAATTGTTGGTCAAAATCTTGTCTTAACCAATGAAATACGCCTGCAATAAGAAAGTAGGGAGTAGCCATCTCGCATGAAGCAAAATGATAACAACTTTTTCCTCGAAGAATGGTGGCATGTACTACTGCCATTTCATGCTTGACCAATATAACATTACTACTTGACTGGAAAAGCTTAAGATAGTGTTCAGTTTTTGTTTTGTTTCTTTTGAGAAAACAGAATTGTTCCACGTCCAGATGCATAGATAGAAGAAAAAATAATCACGAGAACGTGGTATCAACTCCTAGCTGGCTTGTTTTCAGCAGCAAATGCATTTCCGGGGCTTTGTAATTCATGATTGTTGTTTCTTTTGATCGCAGCAAAAGCTTAAGGGTATCCGCTGCCTTCTCCGAGATGCTCAGATGCAACATCATCAGAAGGTAATAGATAACTATGTGACACCACTGATCATGTCGTATCGTGGTTAACAAAAGTTCAGGGATGTATCATGCTTAATTCATCATAATTATTCCTCGAAAAAAGTATCATGACTGTTTATATCTATAGCTTTCCCTTCTAATTGAGTATTATTTATTTGCATCCAGTTTCACAAGGTGTGGGGGCAGCTTATGAAGACTGGATACCAAAATTCCCGTTTTGCTCATCAGGTACTGTACTGTTTCACCTATAAAAAAGTCATAGTCAGAAAGCACAGTCATGTCTAGCAGTCAGTTGAAATATTCCGCTTCTGCTTGTCGACAGGTTGAGAGATTTGCGTGCTTATACTGCAGCCAAGTTACAAACTTCAGTTTATATTCCCCCAACAAGTATTACCGTCCAAGCGAAGATTACATGCCCCATGAGTTTGATGTGCTTGGTCTGTAGGAACTAATTTATGATCGTATCAAATCAAAGTTCTCCTTGGAAGACTCTGCAGCAAGACATGAGCATGATTTTAGTGTGACAGTGTATAAAAATCTAGTATCCCATATTACCACCTTAAACAAAGGATGAGGTTACCTGGTGAAACTTCACCCATTTTACATGTTTATATGTAGTAACTATAGTTCATCATAGAAATTTACATGTTTCCCTTTTTGTACATAACATGTTTTACAAGGGGGCGAATGAAAGTAATGTTGAATGTCGATCATATCCGAGTTTTGATGTGAATAATTTATAGTGGTCACACCATCTTGTAATGCTTATCTGGATTGGATGTGGAATCAAGTTGCACCGAGTTGATGTGTAACAATTGATAAACATTCTGACAGCGTCTGCCACGAGTTTTTCTTGTACTGGTGCTTTCAATCAGCAGGAACTTGCCAGAGCTGCCCACTAGAAGTAATACTACGTAGTTTTTTATTCTTACTGAATTACGGCTGACATTCAGCCTGAACATTTTCATTACTCAAAGCATAGCACTCCAGCATTTGAACCATATGTCAATAGAATGCGAAAGACACCGACTCAATTTCTCATCCAACTCTGATTCGTGAAATGCGATCTACAAATGTTAATTCGTTATCTGCAATCGGAGATACATACAGGCAAAACAGAAGGCTTTGAAAAACCATAGTTGTAAACACTAGGATAGCTAAATTTTACATTGATCAGACGTTTATTGAAGTAGTTTATTTTTCTCAGAAACATCATGAACAACTTAGATGCATATATGATTGACGAAGTCACCTATGCTATATGTCTAGAACAACGTATCACACTAAACCAATAAGGAATTTAGTAAAAGACACACAATATCAAACGTCAAGATTTACTACCTCCGTTTCATAAAGCAAGACGTATATTTTTAGTCTAAAGTCAGTGAAGTGTAACTTTGTCCGATCTTATCTCGTTTCATAAAGTAAGGCATATATTCATAAAGTGTAACTTTGGAGGATCTTATAGATAAAAATATGAATGCTTCAAATACCAAATAAATATCAATAAACTCACCATAGAATATATTTTCATTGTATCCTAATTGAATTTCATAGATGTCCATATTTTTGTTACTCCAGTTAGCTTTTGACTAAGAATATACATCTTACTTTAATGAACGGAGGTATCAATTATTAGTGTCAGTTTGGGAGCTCCATTTTTAAAAAAGTATTCTGATAATACTTCAGTTTCTAAAAATATTAAAGTATCAAATACTTTTTGGATCCAATGAATGTTGTGTTTTATAAACTAAAGTATTACACACACAAACAACGTTTTTTTTGCCATAATAGAAACTTCAGTCTGAACCACTTTTATTTTTGTAAACTGCAGTATTGTACAAAACTGAGGTATCGCAGGCACACAAATACTTCATTGTTGAAATCATGTTGTTGTTTGTTTTTTGAGAATTTGAAATCATGTTGTTAAGAAAAAAACCGAGCTCCGAAACTAGACACTAGTCTTAAATGTCGTTATTTTATCCATAACATTTTTTAGGGATATCCATAACATTTCTTACATGGTAGAAGTCCTGTTTTTTTCTAATTCACATCTCTATTTTGTTTTAGCAAAGTCACATGTTTATCTTTTTTTCCGAGACAAAAGTCACATTTGCTTTTCTAGATCCTGTCTGGGCCACTGCAACACTTCCCAGCCCGGCCCACTGACAAGTTCCTCTTCCTCTTCCTCACCTGGCCATCCCCCAGCCCACCTCAACCCCATTCCGATCCGAACCCACCGTCTCATCCAGCTCCGGCTCCGGCTCCGTCCACGCCACCATGGCGGCGCTCCTAGCCCGGCAGGCAGCGCTGGCCCTGCGCGCGAGGCAGACTGTGAGCAACCCTTCCCCAGCTCCCCTCTCTGCCGCCGCCGCCCCATCATAGATCTCTCCCCTCTGCCCGCCTCCGCCGACCTTCAGATCGAGCCACGCTGCTCGGTACTCCATCTTATTGTGCCGTGCGTCTGATTATGTGTGTTCCTCGGTTGCAGGCGCATCTAGGCCCGTCCGCGACGGCGATGCAGGGCCACATCCGGACCTACATGGACGCCGGGACGCCCAAGCGGTTCAAAGGTCGCCACGTTCCCCCCTTCCTGTTCATCTGTTTGGCACTATGATAACTGCTGAAAGAAAAATTCGGGTCGTGGCACGCTCGGTGTATCGTATCACTTCTAGGCATTCTGTAGCTCTGGACCTGTGGTGCATACGGTAGCTTGTGAGCGGGGAATTAGGGTTGTACATGAAGCTCTTTGGAATAGGTCTTTGGTTACCGTTAAATTGCAGGCTAATGCCTGATAGCCACTATGAAATGCTCAAAAATTGTGTCATGTTGCCTTGGTTAGCTTGAGGACAACCTGTACATTATAAAGGGGTCAATTGCTGATGATGGACTGCTGTACTGGACTATATATGCCATTACACTTTGATAAACCAAACCTATAATATTTGTTCATTTGCATATTTGAATCCGTGTGATGCTACTGTGCTCTGAAAGTGTTGTCCTTTGTAATGACCAGAGGATGAGGAGAAAGAACAGCTCGCGAAAGAGCTCGCTAAAGATTGGAATACTGGTTAGTATCTATACATGTTCCTTCTGTGCGTACGATTGATGATCCTGAGGCAATTTTCTTGTTGCCGTTTGGATGCTGGTTGTTTTCTCATTTTTTGTTTTTTTTGCTTTAGTGTTTGAAAGGAGCATCAATACATTGTTCTTGACTGAAATGGTCCGTGGTTTGAGTCTGACCCTCAAGTACTTCTTTGAGAGGAAAGTTACAGTTAAGTGGTGAATTTCACTTGCGCTGTTAGTCTTACTGTAGTTGCTTGTTTATGTTAACATTTTTTTAATCTTGTCTCCTTGTAGATTAACTATCCATTTGAAAAGGGCCCTCTGAGCCCCCGCTTCCGAGGGGAGCATGCTCTCAGACGTTATGACTCTGGAGAAGAGCGTTGCATTGCATGTAAACTATGTGAAGCTGTAAGTTGTGTTCTCTTAAGTCTTGCATTGTAAGTGGGGTAATACTAAACCTAGTTAGCAATAGTAGTAGATTAGTTACAAACGATGTGAATTTCTACCACCGAAAGAAATTGAGTTTTCCATGGTCCATAGCAGTAGCAGATCATGCTTATATGAAAAATTTCATGGTTGCGCCAATAACACTGTTCTATGCAGTATTATGACTGATACCTCTTTGCCATATTAAATTTAGAGTTCTATGATAATCTAATGTTTTCCATTTTGCACAATTGGAGTTCCTTTCAAGTACATCTGACCAAAATTGATTTGAATTTTAAGAAAGTTTGATCCCTTAAGTCCATGGAGTTGAGCGCAGTGCATGATGATTTTGTTCTTGTTGTCGGTGCACCTTGTAGTTGTTAGTGTTGTGAAGTAAAGCATTAAGATCGATGTTTTGTGAGTATTTCCTGTAGATCAGTTGCTGTGTGTAGGCTTTCAAATCCTGGCATTGATCACTTTTCCCGGTGGGTACAAGGAGATCAAATACTGGCTTGAGAACATAAGTTGAAATCTGAATTACAATTCAAGTACAATTGGTGGAAGTAATCATGCATGCTAATCCAACAGAAGTCGATCTTACGGGGAGGGTAATGGAGTAATCAAACCATCTAGGAAAATACTGGTTACTAACCGGGAAACAGTCCTAAAAGAGTCCACAACTCCAGAGTTCAAACTTTGCTAGTGCAATCTCTTTAGTCTGTAAGATGTGTACGGTGTTATAATTTAGAACTTTGAGCTCTGAATTACTAGCAACAAGAGCATGCAGCTTCCTGCCATATTGGTACTGTTTCTTAGGCCTCATGCTTCCTCAATCTAGTGCACATATGGGACCTGAGAAATTCTTGAAGAAGCGTCATATCTAGATTTATTGGTATTTTGCAATTGAAAATACAAAGCTGAAATTCATGAGGGCATGTAACCACTAGTACCAGCCTAGATTAACAATAAACTCTGTTGAACACTGATAATTTCCAGAAGTAACTGGTTGTACCATGGAGCACTAATGTAAGTTATGGAAGTCTTGGAGTTTGAGAAGTTTTGAACTTATTGGAATTCTCATGTATAGTAGTACAAAACTGTGGTTGGTTTAAGATGCTTGAATGTTGGGTGTTTCTCATACTAGTTCAGATTTTAATTATTGATGCATAAGTATGGGTGTGCTCACATAGCACTACATGTGATCAGATATGCCCAGCCCAGGCAATTACTATTGAGGCAGAAGAACGTGAAGACGGCAGTCGCCGAACCACAAGGTAACCAAATTCCTGTTCATTTTCTGTCAACTGTGTTAACTGGAAAAGCATGCCACTTTGATGTACTGCTCTTAATCTGAATAAAGCTCCATTCTGATGATTCTTTTTTTGTTTTGCAGATACGATATTGACATGACCAAATGCATCTACTGCGGATTCTGCCAGGAAGCTTGCCCTGTTGATGCTATTGTTGAAGGCCCTAACTTTGAGTTCTCTACTGAAACTCATGAGGTGAACTAGTTATTTCCACCGTGCTTTTTTATTTCCACAATTTTTTGGAGAATCATAATGTCAACATTTTCGGCTATGTTGCAGGAGCTGCTGTACGACAAGGAGAAACTGCTCGAGAACGGTGACCGTTGGGAGACTGAGATTGCTGAAAACTTGAAGTCGGAGGCCCTTTACCGTTGAATTTCTCCCTTTTGCTACAAACTGGATCTGTTATTTCCCCTGTTTTGCTCAACTAGCCGATAAATAAGCAAACATTGTATCTTACTTGAACTGGAAACCAGGTGCCATGTTTTTTGCCTGGACCCCATCTGTTGTATTATGCTCAAGGGTTAAGGTGCACGGCGTGTTTTTGCTACCGTGAGTTGTTTCCGACTCTGGTGACATTGTGAACTGAATATTGGTGTCAACTGTCAAGGAGGCTCCCCTTCCTTGCCACAGTGCCACTACATATGCTTGCTCTTGTTACAAATTATCAAGTGGTTAGGGCTATGAACTGAAGTGTAAACTAGACTTGTGTCTGCTTGCTTGCTTGCCTGCTCTTTTAAGAATGTAAAGACGTTTCCATTAGTCTGATTACAACTAGGAAGGTCGATTATTACGGTAAAATGAATTGCTCAAGGGTTCTGATGGCCTCCTAGTGCGACTGTGCGACTACACATAAGATTAGTGGACTTGAGCGATGATGTTGGTCATGATTCTGTTGATCGTTCTGAGAATTTATAAAGCAGCATAATTTATTTCTAAACAAAAGCTTTCATAGCTCAGTTGGTTAGAGCACCCGTTTAGTAAGCGGGAGGTCTTGAGTTCAACTCTCAATGAAAGCAAGTTTTTTTGCCTAGTTATTTCTCCTCAATGCTGTATTGTACCAATACCAATGTTGAGTTCAACTCTCAATGAAAGCATATTTTTGGCCAGTTATTTCTCCTTACTGCTGTATAGTACCAATACCCATGTTTATTTCCGCAGCAAGAATTTTAAATCTTTTTGGAAGTTACTGAAATATGTATGTGCACTGAATAGTCAGTGAAACAGTTCTTACACAGATGAAACAAAACTTTGTGAAGGACGTGGCTGTGATTCTCATCGCCTTCGCGAGCGGGCCGTCGACTGCAAGCAGCTCGGCCGGCGAGGCGGCAATACGGCGGGTTCCAGCTGCATGCAGGTTGAGGGAAAGGGTGAGCGACCTGCGCGCTGAATAGTACCTCGTCGGCTCGTCGCCATGGTCGACCTGATCGGCGAGCAGCTCCGCTTGAACACTCGGCCGATTGCAGCTTCTCCTGGTGTGATCGGCGGGGCGACGTCAATTTGTCTTACTTTTTTCCTTCATTAAGCGACCAGGTGCTCGATTGGATGAATAATTCTCCCTATGGAACTGTCCAAATCTTGAAGCATTGATCGGCCAAGATGTAGAGGACTCCGAGAAATAAGTGTGAAAGAACACTGGAGCTTTTGAGGTTTTATTTTCCATGCTAATTAAGACCAGGCTGACAACAAATGGCTTTGATGTGTTACTAAATACTCCCTGCATTTCAAATTAGATGACTTGCATTTGTTTTTTTTATGGTCACGGGGGGGGGGGGGGGACAAAGTCCCCACCTGAATTTTTCATATATCACTTGAGCCGAAGAAACAAGGGGAGGGAGGAACCCCTCCATTTTACATGGGCGTAAACTGTGGGTATAAAGAAGAGAAAGAAGGGGGAAAAGAAAACTAGTTTCTACAGAGCCTGGCATTGTCCAGAGAAGCTATCCAAGCATCGGCATCGGATTCTTCCCCCGCCGGCAACCTAACCTTCCAGAGGAAAGCTTCATCGCGACAATTTTTGAGTAGCAGAGGTAGGCTAGGAGTTTGCTCACGGAAAGCAACCGCGTTCCGGTGCTTCCAAAGGTTCCACGCGCAGAGCAGGACGAATGTGGGCGCTGTCGCCCGAGGGACAGCAGCAGGGGTGTCGTAGCTGTGCAGCAGCCGGACATCAGGATTTGACGGGAAGAGGAAACCCAGTTTCCTCCAGAAACGAGCCGCCACGGCACAACCAAAGAGGATGGGATTGGGGGTTTCATCCGGGTCGTCGCAGATGGGGCAATGTGCCTCCGCAGCCGTCAGCACATGTTTCTTGAGCAAGGCACTTCTCGACTGGATTCTCGACTTCGAGAGCAGCCAGGCAAAGAACTGAACCTTGGAGGGGGCATGGTTTTTCCACACAAAATCATGGGAGGGGGAGGCGACGCCACCCCAGTCACGGAGCCGGTAGAGGGCAGCGGCGTCCAGCGCGCCGTCTTTTTTCGCGCAGCGAGTAAGAGAGCGCTCATCGGCACCATCAGTGAGCGCCACTCCCTCGAGCAGCAGGGTCATCGCGGCGAATTGGGCAGCGCCGGCAGAGCTCAGCCGGGGGGCGAGTGAGTGGCGAACTCCGCCGAGGAGCACAACCGCCACAGAGGCCTCCATCTTCAGGGCGTGGGAGAAGAGGGCGGGGAACTGCTCCTTCAGAGCCCCTCCCGGCAGCCAAGCGTCAAGCCAGAACGCAGTACGTCGCCCGTCGCCGAGCTTGACCTGCGTGATGTTTCTGTACAGCGGCATCAGAGCATCCAAATGCTTCCAGTGTGGGCCGAGGTGCTTGCGGTCCGAGGACCACACCCAACGCGGCCAGGGGGCGGAGACATCACGGTGTACCCTGTGCACCAGCTTCATTTGAAGACACTCGTTCTTCACCGCGAGGTTCTTGATCCCGAGGCCGCCCTCCTCCTTTGCACGGCAGACCGTGTCCCAGGCGACGAGGCACTTTGCGCCGCTGGCGCGGTCCTTGATGTTCCAGAGGAAGGAGCGGCAGAGCCCCTCGATTGCACGAAAGAGGGCGGGGGGCAGCTCGAGCGTGCCCATGGCGAAGGTGGGTAGGGCGTCCAGGACTGCATTTAGGAGCACCACTCGCCCACCGGAGGAGAGGAGGATGGAGCACCAGCCGGAGAGGTACTTATCCACCTTAGCGATCAGTGGCGTGAAGTGGGCCAGTTTCAACTTCTCAGCAGTCAGCGGAAGCCCGAGGTAGGTTTGGGGGAATCCTTCCACCCTGCATCCGAGAGTCGCACGGATGGACTCGAGGTCAACAGGGGGAACGTGCATGGGGACCAGAGTGCTTTTATGAAAGTTTATCTGCAGCCCTGTGGCAGCGGCAAAGAGGTCCAGCAGCTCCTTGAGACGGCGAGCAGCGGCAGCTCCAGCCTTCATGATAATGAGTGTGTCGTCCGCGTACTATAACACGGGGCACGGCTCAGCGTCGATCAGAGGGTGGCACAACAGGGGGTCCTGCCTGATCATCTGCTGCAACACATCCGCAACCAGAAGGAAAAGGTACGGGGAGAGGGGGTCCCCCTGCCGCAGTCCTCGTTTGCAGTCAATCCAGGGACCAGGGATCCCATTGAGGAGGATCGCGGAGCGTGAAGAGGTCAGGATGAGGTCAATCCAGTCGCACCAAACATCAGGGAAGCCTCTTGCCTTCATGATCTTCCGGAGACTTGTCCAATCGATGGAGTCAAAAGCTTTCGAGAAGTCGAGTTTCATGATGACCGTAGGGCTTTTCCGCTTGAAGCAGCACTGGACCAGTTCCGTTGCGAAGACAAAGGTTTCCGAAATGCTTCTCCCCGAGAGGAACCCTGTCTGATTCTCGTCCACCAGCGCACCGATCTGAGCTTGCAGGCGAGTTGTGAGAGCTTTGCAGACCGTCTTGATCGAGCAGTTTTGCAGGGAGACTGGACGAAATGAGCTCGGCGATAGGATCCCCTCGTCCTTGGGAAGAAGAACAACATGGGCCCTGTTAATCGCGCCCAGCTGCGCATGTCGCGCATGGACCGCGCCGAAGAGGCAGAGCATTGCGGGCTTCACCGTGGGCCAACATGCGCGGTAGAAGGAGGGCCCCAGCCCATCAGGTCCAGGTGCGCTGGTGCGGTCCATGCCGAGGACTGCTGCCTTAATTTCTTTTTCGTCGAACTGGGCCGTGAGAGCCGCACCAGCAACCTGCTTCGCGCTGCGGTAGAGGTGGTCCAGATAGAACCCCCAGCTCGTGGGCCTAACCTGACCCAACAACGCCTTGTAGAAGCTATGTAGAGCGGCTTCCTTTCCGGCATGATCAACCACAGGGACTCCGTCAACCTCCAGCTCTCTGATTTGATTCTTGCGGAACCGCTGAGAGGCCCGGGCATGTAAAAACCTGGAGTTTTCGTCTCCTTTGACGGCACGAAACTTCCCCCGTTGCCTCCAGTGAGCAGCTGAGACCCGCACCGACATGGCAAGCCGTTCGCGAGCGACGACCCGCAGCTCCAGTTCAGGACCTGAAAGGGCACGGTCCTCTTCGAGAGAATCCAGCATGGTGATGATAAAACGACAATTATTATCAAGCAAGGGGATGTACCGGTGTTCCCGTTTCCATACCTTGGCAGCAGCTCTGTAGCTTTTGATGCTTGAGGCGAGATCAAGGACGGCATTGCGAGGGGTACCCCGACAGTTCCATTTGTTGAGGGTGGAGGCGAGGAAGGAAGGGTCAAGCAGCCAGGAGTTTTCAAAGCGAAAAAGCGAGGGGTTGGGGATTTTGGTGGCGGCGCTGACAAGGAGAGGGTGGTGGTCGGAAATGGGGCGGGGTAGAGACGACAAGTTCGAGTTGGGGAAGGCCGTGTTCCACTTCAGGTTAAAGAACGCACGATCGAGGCGTGCAAGAACGGGGACAGCTTGGCCGTTTGTCCAGGTGAAGAGACGATCCTGAAGCGGAAGCTCGAGCCACGCCATGTCCCTGATCAGAGAGTTGAAGGAAGCAGCCAGCGCACGATCGAAGTTGCAGTTGTTTTTCTCGTGGGGGTATCTGATAAGGTTGACGTCCCCTGAAAGAACATTTCTTAATCCCTAGTGTTTTGTGTGTTAGTTAACAATACCAATGATATACTAATCACATTGCTAAGTATTTCAGTTTGGGTGAAACTCATATCACAAATCTTAAAGCCAAACTGTAGAGAAAAAGAGTTTCTGGAATTCTTCAGGGACTCGGATATTCCGGTCCCCCCACCGGATATTCCGAGTCAGCCCCAGATTTTGGCTAAGTCAAGTTCAGAAGTGGTACTGACTTCAATCGGAAAATCAGCCCGGATATTTTCAAGGACCCGGATATTCCGGTTCACCAACCGGATATTCCGGTTCACCCACCGGATATTCCGAAGCAACCTCAGGAAATTGCTAAGTCAAGATTCAGAAGTGGCACTGACTTCAATCGGAAAATCAGCCCGGAGATTTCAAGGACCGGATATTCCGGTTCACCAACCGGATATTCCGGGTCAGCCTCAGGAAAATTGGCTAAGTCAAGAATCAGAAGTGGTACTGACTCCAACCGGAAATTCAGCTCGGAAATTTCAAGGACTCGGATATTCCGAGTCAACCGAAGAAAATCGACTAAGTCAAGTTCAGAATCTGTTCTGATCTCAACCGGAAATTCAGCCCGGACATTTTCAAAGGCCCGGATATTCCGGGGCACCGGAATTTCCGGTGCAACTTATACCGGAATTTCCGGGTGACCAAGACAGCCAACGGCCAGATTTTGAGGGGGAGTATAAATACCCCCTCACTCACTCAAGAACATTTGAGCTCTCAGACTTTCTCTCTCCTATCATTCTTGAAAGCTCAATTCATCAAGATCTCCCAATCCCTCCACCCAAACTCATAGATCTTTGGAGGATTGGAGGAGAAGGCCCCGATCTACATCGTCACCGAAGGGATCTTCATTTCTCCCCCATTCATTTGGGGATTTCGTGGCTAGGGTTTCCGGTGGGAAAACCTAGTTCACCATTGTTGTACTCTTGGTGTTACCTTGACCTCTTGTGGTCCTTGACCTGTTGTGGTCTTCTTGGGAGCCCCCAATTCAGTTGTGGGTGTGTGCCTCAAGCGTTTGTAAGGGATTCGATCTCCGCCCTAAAAGGGGATCAATAGTGGAAGGTGGACTCGAAACCTTTGTGGTTGAGTTCATCGGAGAAGAAGGTGAGCCTTTGTGGCGTTGCGGCTAACCTGTTGTGGTAGCGCACACCTCTCCAAACGAGACGTACACCCTTGGGTGGAACTCGGGAATAAATCTTCGTCTCCGCGTGCTCCACTTGGTTCCCCTTACTCTTAACTCCCTTACTTGCTTCTTGCTATTGCTTAGTTTCTCATTTAGGTAAATTCACCGTAGTTGCATATCTATCTAGAGAATTTACCTTTGAGTTGAGCCTAAAATTAAAAAGACCTAAAATTTGTAATAGCACCTATTCACCCCCCCCCCCCCCTCTAGGTGCCGGATTCCTGTTCAATTGGTATCAGAGCCTTGTTCACTTTTAAGGGCTTGACCGCCTAAGTGCAACGATGACGGAATCCGATGCCGAGAGGGCCGCCCGCGAAAAATTAGAGGCGGAGAAGGAGGCGTTAGCCAAAGGGGCAACCATGGCCGATCTTATTGATATGAGATCGTCCTTGGAGGCCCAACTCCTCAAGATGAATGAGATGCTCATGGCACTCTTGAAGTCTAAGGAGCCCGAGGCTACCTCTCCCTCTCCTCCTCCTAAGGAACACGCGGGGAACTCTAAGGAGTCATCTTCGGATGGGTCCAAAGATGTTACCTCAAGTGTTCCCGGGATGGCGGAAAAGGATGAACCACCTAGCTCCTCTAACACCATCAAAGGAGAGGAATTTCATAATGTCAACCATAATTACTCTCCTAACCCTCCTATCCCTAACCCTCATGTAAACTTTAGAAGTGACCCTCCTAAGCTTAAACCTACTCATTTCTCTCAATGGGTGTTTCTAATGAAGTCTCATCTATGTAGTGCCTCCATTGAGCTTTGGCGCATCATTGAAGAAGGATACAAGCCCCATGATCCAACCAACTTGACAAGAAGAGAAGTGGTTGATAGCCAACTCAACGCCACCGCTCTTCATCAACTCCAAATGGCCGTTGGAGAGAAGGACATGGCGCTCATCCAACAATTCTCCACCGCCAAGGAAGTTTGGAATGCTCTTTCCGACATCTTCGTTGGGAATGAGAGCATGAAGAAGAACCGGTATGATGCCTTATGCAATGAGGTGGAAGGGTTCTACAAGTTGGATGGAGAAAGCCACGAGGACATGTACCGGAGATTGGTGTTGGTTGCCAACTCTTTCAAGAACCTCGGGGCGGAGTACATCAATGATGCTTGGATCAAGAGGAAGTATGTGACCGCTCTCATGCCCTTTGAGGACACGGATTTGAAGACACTCCAAGGGAGACATGACTTCGCAAAGATGACATCCAATGAAGTTATGCAAGAGATGACCGCATACAAGGTGGCCTCCAAGATTGCACAAGATGCAAGAGCTAGAGCCATAGGGATGCACAAGCATGCCTTAATCGCTTTGAAGGCCACCATTGAAGAGGAGGATGAAGAGGAGTGTGATGATCAAGTCGAGCTATCTAGTGAAGCTCTCTCAAGCACCCTCACTCAACACATGGGTCTTGCGGCAAGAACCTTTTGGAAGAACCCCGGAAGGGCCAAAGCAAGAATTGACAAGAAGTTCCCCCCCAACGGAGGAAAGCCATTCAACAAAGTGAGACTTTGCTATAATTGCGATGACAAGAGCCACTTTGTTGCCGATTGCCCATGGGAGAGAAGAGAGGATCATGGTGGGAGGCTCGTGGCCAAGACGAAGGGCAAGGGGCCCATGCCCATGAAGAAGCCTTTCTTCAAGAAGAACCAAAAGATTGTCTTGGTGACTCAAGAGCAATATCCCACCGATGATGAAGATAGTGACAAGGAGGATACTCCAACGCAAGTGGCCGCACTAGCCATGTCTTCCACTACTCCATCACTCTTCTCCTCGCCAAACGAGAGCGTCATCATCAAGAATGGAAGATGTCTTATGGCTAAGATATCCGAGGTACAACTATCCCCCAACTCCATATCACATGACATTGATGATGCTATGAGTCTAGAAGTCAAGGAAGAAATCATTGCTTTTGATAAATTCATGACTAACTTGCAAGGAGAAGGAAAGAAACACTTTGGCTCAATCATGAGTCGTATAGGTGAGCTTGAGGATGAGCTTTAGCTCAAAGGTGAGATTGAGAGAGAGGATGCACACGCTAAGGTGGCTCTCCAATCCTCTCTCGAAGATGAACAAGAAGCTCATGCTCTCCTTGAGGAGCAACTTGCTAAGATCACTAAGGATCGTGATCTCTACTTTGCTAAATGTAAAATTGTGCAAAATGAAAAGTCCGAGCTTGTAGTTGCTCACGCTAGACTTTGCGAAGACTTCGAGTCACTTGACAATGCTCACAAGGTGTTGACAAGTGATCACGAACGTCTTCTCAAGTCTCGTGATCAACTCCAAACTCGGATATCTACTCTTGAGAAATCTAGCACCTCTACTCCTTTGAATGCTAATGCAAATGTTGTGAAGGGTATTGCTAGAGTTTTGTTTGTTCCTTCTATGGCAACCAAGCCCAAGACTTCTCTTGATAAAGGTAAGGGGGCACTCACTACTCCTCTTCATGAGCGAGTGCCCCACAAGGGTAAGGAAGGTCTAGGCTATGTTGCTAAGGAGAAGAAGGAGATCAAGAAGAAGCCCACACAAGCCAAGAAGGTTGATATTGCGAGTGGAAATGCCACAAGGGGCACTCCCACTCGTAATGACTTTGCGGGCAAATCTAACCCCAACTATTCTTTATATGTTGATTATTATGGGGATGTCTATGCTAGATACATTGGACCCTTTGATGGTTACATTGAATATTCTATTTGGGTTCCAAAGACCCTTGTTGCTAACCAAAAGACACCCATTGCAAAATGGGTACCTAAATCCAAGAATTGATTGTGTGTAGGGCCTTGCTTCCGGAGGATCGAAATGGATAATTGATAGTGGGTGCACTAGTCATATGACCGGAAGCAAGGATATTGTAACGGAGTTGAAGCCCAACGATGATCAAATGACCGTTACATATGGTGATAATTCCAAGTCTAAGGTAATAGGGCTCGGCAAGGTGGTAGTGGCACCGGACATCACACTTGTGAATGTCTTGCTTGTCGAGTCCCTAGGTTTCAACTTGATCTGCGTCCATTCCTTAACTTGTTTGGGCTATACCGTTGTCTTTGAAAAGGAAATGGTCATTCTCTTGCGGAGCAAGTCTCTCAATGTGTCTTTCGTTGGGTACATTGAGAATGGGCTCTATGTGGTTGACTTCTCCGGAGTCACCACTTCCCATACAATGTGCCTATTCGCAAAGGCGGACTTGGGTTGGCTATGGCATCGCCGACTAGCCCATGTCAACATGAGGACTTTGCAAAGTCTTCACAAGGGTGGCCATATCCTAGGACTAAAAGACCATGTTTCTTTCTCGAAGGATCGAATGTGTAGGGCGTGTGTTGAAGGAAAAATGCATGACATCTACCATCCAAGCAAGACCATCATTTCGTCAAAGAGGGTTTTGGAGCTTCTCCATGTTGACCTCTTTGGTCCCATTCCGGAAGCTAGTCTTGGTGGCAAGAAATATTGCTTGGTGATTGTTGATGATTATTCAAGATACACATGGGTTTTCTTCTTCAAGACGAAGATGGAGACTCAACAAACAATCATCGACTTCTCCAATGAAGCTCAACGTCAACACAATGTCCCTATCTTGGTGATACGAAGTGACAATGGGTCCGAGTTCAAGAACTACACCTTAAACGAGTTCCTTAGTGAAGAAGGGATTCGTCATCAATATTCCGCTGCTTATACTCCCCAACAAAATGGTGTAGCCGAAAGGAAGAACCGCACTCTTATTGAGATGGCAAGATCGATGATGGCCGAGTTCAAGTCCCCTCACAACTTTTGGGCCGAAGCCGTCAACACCGCTTTCCATTCATCCAACCGGCTCTTCTTTCGCAAAGGACTCATGAAGACACCTTATGAAGTGCTCACCGGGAACAAGCCCAATATCTCCTACTTCCGTGTATTTGGTTGTAAGTGCTTCTACCTCATCAAAGGTGTTCGTTTGGGCAAGTTTGATTCTAAGTCCCTTGAAGGGACATTTGTGGGCTACGGATCCGAATCCCACACTTATAGAGTCTATGATAAGGCCTCGCGCATAATCATAGAAACTTATAGTGTGGTATTCGAGGAGAATGACGGCTCCCTCGTAGAGCAAAGTGGTGTTTCCGGTGTAGGTGATGATGAACCTCAAGATGCTATCCGAAGAATGGGGTTGGGAGTCCACCGCCCCGTTGAACTCTATTATGAGGATGAACATCAAGGACCAAGTTCTTCCCAAGTGATGACCACCCCAACACAAGAAACACCCATCGACAACACCGTGCCCAATGCCCCTCTCCAAGAAGAAGAACAAGACTCTACAGCTGCTCCAGGAATTTCCGGAGGACCGGAATATCCGGTTCCTGGACCGGAATATCCGGTTCCTGAACCCGGAATATCCGGTCCTGAACCCGGAATATCCGGTCCTGCTGACATTCCTGGTGGCAGTTCGCAAGGCCAAGGTCAACCCTCTCCCTCACCAATGAACACCTCTCCAATGGTTGATCAAGGCCATCAAATCAGTCAAGGCGAAGACATGAATGATCAAGATGATCAAGCGATTCCTCCCACCACTCGGAGGGAAATCGAGATTCGCCGCTTGAATAGGGTTGGCACCTCACAAGAATTAAGAGCTTTATCTCTTGACAAGGTGCTTGGTGATGTGAGAAGCAAGGTCTCTACCCGAAGACAACTTGCAAGCTTTAGTGAACATCAAGCTCACATCTCCATGGTGGAACCCAAGAAGGTCTTTGAAGCTCTTGAAGATAAAGATTGGCTTGATGCCATGCATGAAGAGCTCAACAACTTCGAGCGCAACAAAGTGTGGAAGTTGGTGGAAAGACCCAAAGATTGCCGCAATGTTATCGGCACCAAGTAGATTTTCAAGAACAAGCAAGATGAACATGGCATGGTGATAAGGAACAAGGCAAGATTGGTGGCTCAAGGGTATTCTCAAATTGAAGGCATTGACTTTGGAGAAACCTACGCGCCCGTGGCTCGACTTGAGTCAATCCGTATTCTTCTTGCCTATGCCTCTCACCATAACTTTAAGTTGCAACAAATGGACGTTAAGTCCGCTTTTCTAAATGGTCCACTAAATGAACTTGTTTATGTTAAGCAACCACCGGGGTTCGAGGACCTCAAGTATCCGAACCATGTCTACAAGTTGGATACGACACTCTATGGCCTTAAACAAGCCCCACGAGCGTGGTACGAGCACCTTAGAGAACTACTTGTAGATCGTGGATTCCAAGTTGGGGAAATCGACCCCACACTTTTCACTAAGAAAGTTAATGGGGAGCTTTTCATTTGTCAATTATATGTGGATGACATTATATTTGGTTCGACTAACAAAGCATTTAACGAAGAATTCTCTAAGCTTATGACTGACAGGTTTGAGATGTCTATGATGGGCGAGATGAAGTTCTTCCTCGGATTTGAGATCAAACAATTGAGGGAAGGAACGTTCATCAACCAAGCAAAATATATTCAAGACATGCTCAAGAAGTATGAGTTGCTTGATCTCAAGGGTGCCTCTACTCCAATGCAAACCAAATGCCACCTTGAGCTCAACCCGAAGGGTAAGGATGTGGATCAAAAGGTATATCGCTCCATGATTGGATCTCTCCTCTACATTTGTGCATCTAGACCGGATATAGTGCTAGCCGTAGGAGTGTGTGCAAGATATCAAGCGGCTCCTAAAGAAAGCCACGATGTGGCGGTCAAGAGAATCTTTCGATATTTGGCTTATACCCCAACTTATGGATTGTGGTATCCCAAGGATGCAAATTTCTCATTATGTGGATTCACGGATTCCGATTGGGCGGGAGATCATGATGATAGGAAGTCCACCTCCGGTGCTTGTCAATTTATTGGGAGGTCCTTGGTGAGTTGGTCTTCTAAGAAGCAAAATTGCATATCTCTCTCCACCGCCGAAGCCGAATATGGCTGTAACACCCCAGAACTTAGGGTCCAGAAATAGAGTGGACACAGGAGTGTGCATTGCATTCATGCATCAAAAAATCCGGATAATTTTCGCGCATTTAATTTTCAACACACTAAGTGATTGAAGTTTCACTTAAGTTGGTGAGATTGAAGTAGATCATCAACTTGAGCGTTATAAACTTTGAGATGATCTTGGCTTAAACCTTATTTTGGGGTAAAGATATACACGATGAGAGGTTACACTAAAGAAAACAAAACTTGTTACATCAAAACAATATTTAGGAGTTAATGACCCAAAACAACTATTCTTAGTTATTCTCTGATCATCTATTCTTACCAATTGTGCTAGACATATTTCTAGTACATCGAAACCATGACATTCTTGGAGACCAACTGAATTACCTAAACCTTAAACCAGATCCTCTTACTTGATCTAGACATCATATATTCTTAACTCCTAATCTTCTTGAAGGCATCAACCAGAGAAGATATCGAGAAGGGAAGAAATACAACAAGAAGACATAGAGAAGCATTCCTTAGATGGGCATAGAAGTGTTATGCCAATCTATCATGAAGAATTGGAAACTCTTTTATCTTCAACCATCTTTATTCCTCGGGAAATGATATGACATCACACTGTTAGTGTTATATAGAAATAGGTTGATGACAAGCTTTGCAACCTTGTTGACAACTCATTTTGGTATGCACAAACAATGGAGTGCCATATACACATGAATAGTAGAATAGATCCTCTAGTACATCAAGATCTTTGATGTCATAAAATACACATACATTCACATACCACCAACCAAGAAAGTGGTTTGGTTAAATTGAATTATCCTCACCACAAGGGTGAGACAAGTGATGTTGGAAATTCAATGCATGACAAGAAGAACTTGTCTTGAATATCTACTTCTTGTTCAGAAGGAACAATGCCAAAGTTAAGTCACTTATGGATTTATGGTGTTTCTCCAAGGGGACCATAACCAAAGAGAAAGTAATGCCAAGTCGTAAGTGTATATAATCAATATACATATCTCAGAGTCACATGTATCATATCCCATGACTATGTGAATGAAGAAACATATAAGAGAGGAGCCACAAAATCACTAATGGATAATCATCCATTGGTTGAACCAAGAATTCATTTTCAACAAAAGATAATCTTGTACATATGGCAAAATAATCATCTAGAAGCATTAGTTGACATATGTTCAAGGATACTCATTTCACAAACTCAAATATATATTATTAGATATATTCCTAATACATTAACTCTATCAAGAAAGAATGTATCCTTCTTACTCCATCTTAACTGGGGAATGAAATGAGAAGAAGTCTAAACTCATCATCTCATCACCATAAGCCCTGACCTTAGGCAGGAATTCTTATCTTGTGCTTTCATAAGTAATTGATCATGTACTCACATGATTTATTTGTCAAGGGTCACAAATAAAAGCCATTTGGCAATCTATCATGCTTAGCATGGATTTGACATAGAGCATTGTGTATACTTTTCTTTGGATTCACAATAACCCGTTTTGTTATTTCCATCTAACCACAATTTGGTGTGGTATGAAATACTTAAACCATTATACCACCAATTGGTGTACTCCAATGTTTCAATACATTAAAACCCATAACCTATATCATTTTAGAAGTTGATGGAAACAAATTAGAAACTAATAAATAATGCCATAGAAATAATATTCCTATGGATATAATGCATCATAAAAATGATTTAGTGGAATCAACAAAATATAACAAAATGGACTATTCATGTTCACATATATTCTTTGAAACAAAATCTCATATCAATTGTTAATTTGGAAACAACAAATTCCAAATTAAATGATAGCATAGGAAATATTCTCATATTCCTAAATGCATCCTAGAAATTTAATCAAGTGCCAGATATAAAGTTCAATGAAAGGAAAATACCTAAATATGTCCAAACTCAATTAAAAGGATAAAATAATTCAAAAATATACCTAGCAATAAAATTATATCAAGAAATGATTTCACATGGTTATAATGCACCATAAAAACAAATAAGTGAAAACCATGAATAGAAACAAATTGGATAATTATTTTATCCAAAGTCTTTTAACCAAAACCTCAAATCAATTTAATTGGAATTGTAACATAGAAAATATTCCATGTGCCTCACATGCACTACCAAAAATTAATTAAGTAAAAGACATTAATGAAAGAAAATAGCAAATGGCCCAAATTCATCTTATGAGATAAAAGAATTCAAAACTACACCAAATATTCAAAATATATCAAAGATATAAATGTCTTAAAGTAAATAAACATTTTATTCCATTTATAAACTTCCCTGGACTTGTTTGCAAGTCCCAGAATCACAAACAGGCCCAAAACAGGAGGCAGGGGCCTGTTTAAACGTTTTCTGTGGTTTCTGAAACTACCAGGGGGTTTTCTGCAAAGTTGTTTTAAACGATTTCTTCTTCCTCTCCGGCCAGAAGGACGCAGACGCCGTGGCCACGCCTCCGAGCTGCCGTGGTCGATTCCTTCACCTCCCTCGCGCGGATAAGGCAGGGGAGAGACGTCCGCATCCCTCAGCTTCTCACCCGCACCCATCTCTTCCTCTCCCCAATCCTCTCTGAATCCTAACCCTAGTTTCCCGGGCCGCCGCCGTGCGCCGGCGATCCTCGACGATTCCGGCCGTTCCTCATCGCCCCGAGCTACTGCGGAGAAGCGCCTGGTCATCTCCTTCCTCCTAGCCGAGCCACGCTTGCGGGGATGGTCGCAATCAGTAGTAATAGAGCATCTTCTCCAACTCCGGCCGGCGGATGCTCCAGACAAGCTCGTCGCCGTCCGGCGTCCCCAAGTCTTCCCGAGCGTCTCGCCGTGCCCAGGGTGAGCTTGTGCATCCTCCTACACTCTCAGATTGGTCCAAATCATTCGGGAAATAGCTTTGCGTCGTGACCCGAGCGCCGCCGCCGCAAACCTCGCCGCCGGCGATGCTCCGGTGACCTTTTGGTCCAAGCGCCGCCACTAGTTTGTTCGTCTCAACGTCCTCTAGCGCAACCCGTAAGCCGTTCTTCCCAATTTGCATTATAACAACGAATTTGTGTTCGGCTTTGGAGATGAACTCCGGTATGACGTCAGCTGACGTCAGCAAAGCAATTTAAATCATTTTCTTGATTTCCTGTATTTATATTAATTCCAGAAATTCATATAAACTTTGTAAATTCATAAGTAATTCATTTTAAATCAGAAAAATATAATCTTTATATCCAAATAATCAGAAAAATAAAATCTAAATAACTACATCATTACACTTTGTATTTGAATAAATTTTAAACAGAATAAACTTTAAAATACAAAACACTTAATCTTTTAAATGTGAAGTTAAATTGGAATGCTATTTTGGAAACATTTCAAACTTCATTTAAATTAATTCACATGCATAACTTTAAATTTGAAAATATATTTCAGTTATAACATGTAATATCCATATTACAATAATTGATACTTTAAAATAATATTCTATTTTAGAGAAGAATAAAGAAGTATTATTTTCAGAATTTTCAAAAATAAAATTTTAAGCTCAGAAGAGATATTCTAATACCTTCTAGTAATAATTTATGATAAATAAAATCTAATAAAGATTTAAATTACTAAATCTTACTTGAATAAATGTTTTACTTATTCCCTTAATTACTTAACTCATGTTTATTTATAATTGGAATTTGAATATAGTTAAAAAATAAATAAATTGGAAAACAAATTACTTAATCTTTTAAATAAAAGATAATTTGAAATGCTATTTTGGATGCATTTCAAACTTCACTTAAAATGTCACACATAATTAGCTTTCAATTTTAAAATGTGTTTTCATTATAACATGTAATATTAATATCTCAACAATTTCATTTTAATATGATATTTTATTTAAGGAAATAATTAATAATTACTACTTTTCATAATTTTGAAAATGATGTTATAAGCATTTGAAACTTGATATACTACCATTTGATTATCATCTAAAACAAATAACATCACACAACACTTTGAATTACTATGCTCCTTTTGAATAAATGTTTCACATATATCACTTAGTACATAATTATCTTCCATTTATCTTATGTGTAAGTAAACTAAGTGGGAACAATCTAAAATTCATAACCCCGAGATAGTAACTCAAATTGTTATATTCTAAACACAAAGCATCCATCCATAAGAAACAATGCATAGTTTAGAAGTAAGTGCTCAACTAAAATAAAATCATATTGCAATGTCTTGGGTAAAACACGCAAAGAAGAATAATATTATAATCTTTCTATGAACCATGTAATATAGTATCAGCAATGTAAGATATTATTTTTGTTCTTCAAAAGTTATTCTTTTTGCCATCTTGTAATAACACACTAGTTCCCTACTAAATTAAAGTTGATACAAGTTTTCCACCAACATAAGATGAACACAACTTCAAACAACCATTGAATGTTTATATATGGTTTGACTTTACTCTTATGCTTAATATGATACATGAAGATTACTGTTAAACAACTCATCTTGCTTGTGAAATAAACCTGTAGACAAAACAACTCTAAATGAAAACACCCAACTCAAACAACACACAATCTCCGAGAGTGAGATACGGGGTACTTTGCGAAGCATCTCATACTTAAGCATTAATCATGCTGCTTCTTTAAACATTAGTCCTTACCGGACCAATGATGTTGTTTCCAGATTTCTTGGAGTTTATATTATATCGAAGACCCTGGCTGCATAATCTTGCAGTCAGAAAGGCAAGTTCATCCCTTTTATTCATGTCCTCTTGATGTATTTGTTAAGAAACTATTTTCAAAATGTTAGTATTGCATATCACACAAAAAGGGCAAAACTTATTCTACAATAATATGACTATG
The DNA here is from genome assembly GCA_026929855.1 of Poa annua. Taxonomy (NCBI): domain Eukaryota; kingdom Viridiplantae; phylum Streptophyta; class Magnoliopsida; order Poales; family Poaceae; genus Poa; species Poa annua. Next base: position 19,007,155 of record CM049427.1, read on the forward strand.
GTTATCCACCAGTGAGGTGATAATCTCATATGGCTGGCAGATGGGACCACGGTAAGAATGTTGTGGTGGAGGTTCCATTTGCACGGGAAAGTATCACCTAGGAATTAACAACCAATGTCGCCAGTGATTCTTGCGCCGAATATTACGTGCAACCATAAGATTTGGAATGGGACGGAGAAGTCAGCTGTACCCTTTTCCTCTCGTACACCAACGGGTGACTAGATCAAAGCCGGGCGGTGTGTAAATCCGCTGAGCTTGAGGTGGCCAGGATAATAACCTCACCTTCGGGTTGTGGCTTCTAGCATCTATTGAAGGTTGGCTTCAGGACTAGGTTGGGACGGTGCCCACGAGTCAGCAAGTTGTAGGTTGGGATGGTTCCCACTAGCTTGCAACTGAAGTAATGGGGGGTGTGCGGGGATGGTGGAAAGGCGCAGTGATTGGCTTGGATTATTGACTGGGCCCCACACCAAGGAAGTGTGGACGGGAAGATCGCCCGGATGTGCAGCAAAGTCTTGATCTCTTATGGGTAAAGCAGCGCACCTCTGCAGAGTGTATGAATGTGACATGTTACTCCACGTTCCAGGACGGAACGACGAACGCAGCCGGAAAGGAGGCTCCTCAAAGCCCTAGCCCGGTGACTCCTGACGGACATAGCTCTTTGGATTAAAAGCAACCATTTGAAGAAATGTTTTTCGAAAACTTCTATAAGCCTACGACAATCCATTGTCTGTGGCTGTATTTATGCATCAAACTTCCCACCTTGCATAATGAACTTGCTGGGTAACGCTGTTACTCACCCTTGCCTCCTAAACCCCTGCTAGACATGAAGAACCACCAGAAGGCAGCACTTTAGGCTATGAAGACTCTGAAGACGGATAAACTCAATATACCAAAGAAGGCAACTACATCGAGTTGAAGCAATTGAAGGAAGACGGAGGACAAATGAAGGCGTAGTGTAAAATAGGATAGAATCCTAGTCGTAGAACCTATCTCTGTAGGCGTTGCTTTAGCGCAATTGCAAGCCTTGCCGTATTAGCAGTAGGCTTAGTATAGGTTAGTTCCTCCGAGATTTTCCATTTGATGTTCTTTTATTAGGGCCTTGCCTCATTGTTTCGAGGAGGTTCTAAAGATCTGTTGTTTTTGGATCTTCTGTTTGTAATCTATAGTCATGCCTTGGACCTGCGATGTTTCTGTTGTACCACTCTGATGACGTAACTCTGGTGGACGGTGATCCATTGGTGCTATGTCAACGACTATAGCATACTACACCATGCAGTGGTATGCTGGGTCATCACAATGTTGCAGCCGCTAGTTGTTGCACTCAGTTGCTATGGATGAGGCAAACTTTAAAGGAGTACGGTGTCAATTGTGACAAAGTGCCTCTTCTATGTGACAACGAAAGTGCCATCAAGATTGCCTACAATCCGGTGCAACATTCAAGAACCAAGCATATTGAGATCCGCCATCATTTCATAAGAGATCATGTGGCCCGTGGAGACATTGACTTATCATATGTGGGCACAAGGGATCAATTGGCGGATATCTTCACGAAGCCCCTTGAGGAAGGAAGGTTTTGCTTTTTGAGGAATGAGCTTAATATCATTGATTCGAGGTCCTTGGCTTGATCGCTTGCACACTCACCTAGGGCGTAATTGCATCTTATCTAGTTTAGATGTAGGCATGGAAATAGGGGGAGTGCGGTCCTAATACATTGGACCATCCCTCCCCCCATTATGCCGATAGCAAGTGTTCTTTTATCTCTATATTCATTCTTGTGACTAATGAGCTAAAACGACGAGTATTGGTTATGTACCCAAGATACATCTTCGCGGTAACATGCCATACACTCCTACACGGTGGCCTCGGCCACCAACCTCTTCTCCTTGACGAGTTGATGTTATTTGGAGCTTTATGTTGCTATTTGCCCTCCTTTTCATGCATGTGGGAAACCTACTCAACTTGGCTCTTTTGATTCGATTTGGTTGTTGTGAGTTGAGTATGGTGTACCAATATCAGTTTGGAAATCTATCCCAAGCCTACTTTCCCCAGAAAACATTTCTCTCTATTGCACGCAAGTCATCCTTTTGAAAACTGGGGTTTTGGTTCAGCAGGTCGGAATATCCGGTTCATTTTGAGCCGGAATATCCGGTGACTCGGAATATCCGGTACAACTTATACCGGAATATCCGGTGTGGCGGTTTTGTCCAGATATATAAGGGCTGGCTCGGGGTGAAGGGCTCATTAGTGCCTTTCTTCCACCCCCGACCTCCCTCTCCTCCACACGCCGCCCCTGCTGCTCCCAAGCCCCTCCGGAGCACTCCGTCCGCCGGGGAACCTCTTTCTCGGCCGGATCTGCTTCTCCTCCGCCCAAGGAACTCACTCCTCCAAGCAATGGCCTCAATGGATGAGGGTAACTTCACTTTTCTTCTTCCTCTTTTGGATCTTGATGTGGAGTTATTTGTTTCAATGTTGCTTGGTAGAGATTGTTCCTAGGTCTATTCCCTGCCTTGTACATACATTAGATTTGCATTACATTGGATCGATCTAGTTTTAGACCGAGTCAAATCTCAGATCTGTAGTTTCTGTCTGACTCGGAATATCCGGTCCATCGTGACTCGGAATTTCCGGTCCCCCGGAATTTCCGGTCATGTATGACCCGGATATTCCGAGCCAAACAGAGCAGTTTTAAGATTAACTCTTGTTTAACTACATATGATCCATCGAATGCCTATCTAATGTGTGTATATTACCTCCTGACTTGTGTGCACTTACCTTATGCTACCATCTATGCTCAAATTCACAGGTTCAGGTGAGTCCGCAGGAGGATCAAGGCACACTACTCGAGCACCTGTTTCCAAGAAACCTGTCAACAAAGGAAAGGGTATTGCACCTCAGAGGAAGAAAGCTCTTGCCAGCAAGCCAGCATATAAGAAGAGAAAGAGTACCTCTACTCCCGAGCGTCAGAACTATTCCAAGATGCATGCTGTTGACTATTCTCAGCTGAGGCAGGGGGACTGGTACCTTGAAGCAAGGGACACATCTCTTGATGATAGCAGTTATTGGTGCCAAGAACAGGAGCATATACTTGTGGATCTATACCTCTCTCTGACGAAGCCAATTCGTCCCATGCATCCATTTGACTTTGCAACACTGCAGAAGAAGCTTGCTTTCTCTGAGGCCATCCATATTGTGAAGACCATGGGGTTGGAGAGATTGGCACTCATCCGTTGCGCCTACAGCGCGCCGCTCGTTATGCAGTTCTTCGCCACCCTGGTGATCAAGGGTGACTCGAAGAAGACAATGAAATGGATGACTGGGGAAGCTTACTATGAGTCGAGCTTCGAGGAGTTTGGCCAGGTGCTGGGCTACGAGTTTGGTGGGGAGGACAATCCCCAAGGCGCTCGCATGCACCACCCCCACAAGCTCAACAAGAAGGAGACAGCTCATCTATATGGTGTGGATGCCACCCCTGGATTCTCTCGGAACTTGCTGCCCTTGTATGATGTTCTTGTGCGCATTCTGCGTGAGAACATTGCACCAAGTGGTGGCAACAATGATAATGTGGTCACCCCTCTTTGCAACCTGCTCCTTCACGCCAACCGCATTGTGGAGGAATCGGGCTCTGACACTGACTGGTCAGTTGATGTGATGGATTACATCTTCCATGAGATGTTTGAGGCTATGACCACCAAGGTCTCCATTCCATATGCTCCATACATCATGAAGCTTATCCTGTTTAAGTTCCCCAACCTCCACGTCAGCAGCAGAGATATGACACCTCATGACTTCAAGAAGCTCTATGAGAAGAAGTCTGTGGTCAAGCCCCCACCTAAGCCTTCGACTACTTCAGCTCCAGGTGGATCTTTCATGGGTGATGCGAGGAGGACTGGTGCTACCTCTACTCATGTTCCCACCACTCATTCACATGTGAAGAAACTGAACTGGTTCCAGCGCAACATCCTCTGCATGAATGTGGACATCCGTAAGGAGCAATACAGGGCCTACAAGGATCGCCGCCAGCAGGACCACAAGCTTGACTTGATCCTTCACCATGCTTCTGGCTCCCAGGACTGCATTTAGGAGCACCACTCGCCCACCGGAGGAGAGGAGGATGGAGCACCAGCCGGAGAGGTACTTATCCACCTTAGCGATCAGTGGCGTGAAGTGGGCCAGTTTCAACTTCTCAGCAGTCAGCGGAAGCCCGAGGTAGGTTTGGGGGAATCCTTCCACCCTGCATCCGAGAGTCGCACGGATGGACTCGAGGTCAACAGGGGGAACGTGCATGGGGACCAGAGTGCTTTTATGAAAGTTTATCTGCAGCCCTGTGGCAGCGGCAAAGAGGTCCAGCAGCTCCTTGAGACGGCGAGCAGCGGCAGCTCCAGCCTTCATGATAATGAGTGTGTCGTCCGCGTACTATAACACGGGGCACGGCTCAGCGTCGATCAGAGGGTGGCACAACAGGGGGTCCTGCCTGATCATCTGCTGCAACACATCCGCAACCAGAAGGAAAAGGTACGGGGAGAGGGGGTCCCCCTGCCGCAGTCCTCGTTTGCAGTCAATCCAGGGACCAGGGATCCCATTGAGGAGGATCGCGGAGCGTGAAGAGGTCAGGATGAGGTCAATCCAGTCGCACCAAACATCAGGGAAGCCTCTTGCCTTCATGATCTTCCGGAGACTTGTCCAATCGATGGAGTCAAAAGCTTTCGAGAAGTCGAGTTTCAGGATGACCGTAGGGCTTTTCCGCTTGAAGCAGCACTGGACCAGTTCCGTTGCGAAGACAAAGGTTTCCGAAATGCTTCTCCCCGAGAGGAACCCTGTCTGATTCTCGTCCACCAGCGCACCGATCTGAGCTTGCAGGCGAGTTGTGAGAGCTTTGCAGACCGTCTTGATCGAGCAGTTTTGCAGGGAGACTGGACGAAATGAGCTCGGCGATAGGATCCCCTCGTCCTTGGGAAGAAGAACAACATGGGCCCTGTTAATCGCGCCCAGCTGCGCATGTCGCGCATGGACCGCGCCGAAGAGGCAGAGCATTGCGGGCTTCACCGTGGGCCAACATGCGCGGTAGAAGGAGGGCCCCAGCCCATCAGGTCCAGGTGCGCTGGTGCGGTCCATGCCGAGGACTGCTGCCTTAATTTCTTTTTCGTCGAACTGGGCCGTGAGAGCCGCACCAGCAACCTGCTTCGCGCTGCGGTAGAGGTGGTCCAGATAGAACCCCCAGCTCGTGGGCCTAACCTGACCCAACAACGCCTTGTAGAAGCTATGTAGAGCGGCTTCCTTTCCGGCATGATCAACCACAGGGACTCCGTCAACCTCCAGCTCTCTGATTTGATTCTTGCGGAACCGCTGAGAGGCCCGGGCATGTAAAAACCTGGAGTTTTCGTCTCCTTTGACGGCACGAAACTTCCCCCGTTGCCTCCAGTGAGCAGCTGAGACCCGCACCGACATGGCAAGCCGTTCGCGAGCGACGACCCGCAGCTCCAGTTCAGGACCTGAAAGGGCACGGTCCTCTTCGAGAGAATCCAGCATGGTGATGATAAAACGACAATTATTATCAAGCAAGGGGATGTACCGGTGTTCCCGTTTCCATACCTTGGCAGCAGCTCTGTAGCTTTTGATGCTTGAGGCGAGATCAAGGACGGCATTGCGAGGGGTACCCCTACAGTTCCATTTGTTGAGGGTGGAGGCGAGGAAGGAAGGGTCAAGCAGCCAGGAGTTTTCAAAGCGAAAAAGCGAGGGGTTGGGGATTTTGGTGGCGGCGCTGACAAGGAGAGGGTGGTGGTCGGAAATGGGGCGGGGTAGAGACGACGAGTTCGAGTTGGGGAAGGCCGTGTTCCACTTCAGGTTAAAGAACGCACGATCGAGGCGTGCAAGAACGGGGACAGCTTGGCCGTTTGTCCAGGTGAAGAGACGATCCTGAAGCGGAAGCTCGAGCCACGCCATGTCCCTGATCAGAGAGTTGAAGGAAGCAGCCAGCGCACGATCGAAGTTGCAGTTGTTTTTCTCGTGGGGGTATCTGATAAGGTTGAAGTCCCCTGAAAGAACATTTCTTAATCCCTAGTGTTTTGTGTGTTAGTTAACAATACCAATGATATACTAATCACATTGCTAAGTATTTCAGTTTGGGTGAAACTCATATCACAAATCTTAAAGCCAAACTGTAGAGAAAAAGAGTTTCTGGAATTCTTCAGGGACTCGGATATTCCGGTCCCCCCACCGGATATTCCGAGTCAGCCCCAGATTTTGGCTAAGTCAAGTTCAGAAGTGGTACTGACTTCAATCGGAAAATCAGCCCGGATATTTTCAAGGACCCGGATATTCCGGTTCACCAACCGGATATTCCGGTTCACCCACCGGATATTCCGAAGCAACCTCAGGAAATTGCTAAGTCAAGATTCAGAAGTGGCACTGACTTCAATCGGAAAATCAGCCCGGAGATTTCAAGGACCGGATATTCCGGTTCACCAACCGGATATTCCGGGTCAGCCTCAGGAAAATTGGCTAAGTCAAGAATCAGAAGTGGTACTGACTCCAACCGGAAATTCAGCTCGGAAATTTCAAGGACTCGGATATTCCGAGTCAACCGAAGAAAATCGACTAAGTCAAGTTCAGAATCTGTTCTGATCTCAACCGGAAATTCAGCCCGGACATTTTCAAAGGCCCGGATATTCCGGGGCACCGGAATTTCCGGTGCAACTTATACCGGAATTTCCGGGTGACCAAGACAGCCAACGGCCAGATTTTGAGGGGGAGTATAAATACCCCCTCACTCACTCAAGAACATTTGAGCTCTCAGACTTTCTCTCTCCTATCATTCTTGAAAGCTCAATTCATCAAGATCTCCCAATCCCTCCACCCAAACTCATAGATCTTTGGAGGATTGGAGGAGAAGGCCCCGATCTACATCGTCACCGAAGGGATCTTCATTTCTCCCCCATTCATTTGGGGATTTCGTGGCTAGGGTTTCCGGTGGGAAAACCTAGTTCACCATTGTTGTACTCTTGGTGTTACCTTGACCTCTTGTGGTCCTTGACCTGTTGTGGTCTTCTTGGGAGCCCCCAATTCAGTTGTGGGTGTGTGCCTCAAGCGTTTGTAAGGGATTCGATCTCCGCCCTAAAAGGGGATCAATAGTGGAAGGTGGACTCGAAACCTTTGTGGTTGAGTTCATCGGAGAAGAAGGTGAGCCTTTGTGGCGTTGCGGCTAACCTGTTGTGGTAGCGCACACCTCTCCAAACGAGACGTACACCCTTGGGTGGAACTCGGGAATAAATCTTCGTCTCCGCGTGCTCCACTTGGTTCCCCTTACTCTTAACTCCCTTACTTGCTTCTTGCTATTGCTTAGTTTCTCATTTAGGTAAATTCACCGTAGTTGCATATCTATCTAGAGAATTTACCTTTGAGTTGAGCCTAAAATTAAAAAGACCTAAAATTTGTAATAGCACCTATTCACCCCCCCCCCCTCTAGGTGCCGGATTCCTGTTCAATTGGTATCAGAGCCTTGTTCACTTTTAAGGGCTTGACCGCCTAAGTGCAACGATGACGGAATCCGATGCCGAGAGGGCCGCCCGCGAAAAATTAGAGGCGGAGAAGGAGGCGTTAGCCAAAGGGGCAACCATGGCCGATCTTATTGATATGAGATCGTCCTTGGAGGCCCAACTCCTCAAGATGAATGAGATGCTCATGGCACTCTTGAAGTCTAAGGAGCCCGAGGCTACCTCTCCCTCTCCTCCTCCTAAGGAACACGCGGGGAACTCTAAGGAGTCATCTTCGGATGGGTCCAAAGATGTTACCTCAAGTGTTCCCGGGATGTCGGAAAAGGATGAACCACCTAGCTCCTCTAACACCATCAAAGGAGAGGAATTTCATAATGTCAACCATAATTACTCTCCTAACCCTCCTATCCCTAACCCTCATGTAAACTTTAGAAGTGACCCTCCTAAGCTTAAACCTACTCATTTCTCTCAATGGGTGTTTCTAATGAAGTCTCATCTATGTAGTGCCTCCATTGAGCTTTGGCGCATCATTGAAGAAGGATACAAGCCCCATGATCCAACCAACTTGACAAGAAGAGAAGTGGTTGATAGCCAACTCAACGCCACCGCTCTTCATCAACTCCAAATGGCCGTTGGAGAGAAGGACATGGCGCTCATCCAACAATTCTCCACCGCCAAGGAAGTTTGGAATGCTCTTTCCGACATCTTCGTTGGGAATGAGAGCATGAAGAAGAACCGGTATGATGCCTTATGCAATGAGGTGGAAGGGTTCTACAAGTTGGATGGAGAAAGCCACGAGGACATGTACCGGAGATTGGTGTTGGTTGCCAACTCTTTCAAGAACCTCGGGGCGGAGTACATCAATGATGCTTGGATCAAGAGGAAGTATGTGACCGCTCTCATGCCCTTTGAGGACACAGATTTGAAGACACTCCAAGGGAGACATGACTTCGCAAAGATGACATCCAATGAAGTTATGCAAGAGATGACCGCATACAAGGTGGCCTCCAAGATTGCACAAGATGCAAGAGCTAGAGCCATAGGGATGCACAAGCATGCCTTAATCGCTTTGAAGGCCACCATTGAAGAGGAGGATGAAGAGGAGTGTGATGATCAAGTCGAGCTATCTAGTGAAGCTCTCTCAAGCACCCTCACTCAACACATGGGTCTTGCGGCAAGAACCTTTTGGAAGAACCCCGGAAGGGCCAAAGCAAGAATTGACAAGAAGTTCCCCCCCAACGGAGGAAAGCCATTCAACAAAGTGAGACTTTGCTATAATTGCGATGACAAGAGCCACTTTGTTGCCGATTGCCCATGGGAGAGAAGAGAGGATCATGGTGGGAGGCTCGTGGCCAAGACGAAGGGCAAGGGGCCCATGCCCATGAAGAAGCCTTTCTTCAAGAAGAACCAAAAGATTGTCTTGGTGACTCAAGAGCAATATCCCACCGATGATGAAGATAGTGACAAGGAGGATACTCCAACGCAACTGGCCGCACTAGCCATGTCTTCCACTACTCCATCACTCTTCTCCTCGCCAAACGAGAGCGTCATCATCAAGAATGGAAGATGTCTTATGGCTAAGATATCCGAGGTACAACTATCCCCCAACTCCATATCACATGACATTGATGATGCTATGAGTCTAGAAGTCAAGGAAGAAATCATTGCTTTTGATAAATTCATGACTAACTTGCAAGGAGAAGGAAAGAAACACTTTGGCTCAATCATGAGTCGTATAGGTGAGCTTGAGGATGAGCTTTAGCTCAAAGGTGAGATTGAGAGAGAGGATGCACACGCTAAGGTGGCTCTCCAATCCTCTCTCGAAGATGAACAAGAAGCTCATGCTCTCCTTGAGGAGCAACTTGCTAAGATCACTAAGGATCGTGATCTCTACTTTGCTAAATGTAAAATTGTGCAAAATGAAAAGTCCGAGCTTGTAGTTGCTCACGCTAGACTTTGCGAAGACTTCGAGTCACTTGACAATGCTCACAAGGTGTTGACAAGTGATCACGAACGTCTTCTCAAGTCTCGTGATCAACTCCAAACTCGGATATCTACTCTTGAGAAATCTAGCACCTCTACTCCTTTGAATGCTAATGCAAATGTTGTGAAGGGTATTGCTAGAGTTTTGTTTGTTCCTTCTATGGCAACCAAGCCCAAGACTTCTCTTGATAAAGGTAAGGGGGCACTCACTACTCCTCTTCATGAGCGAGTGCCCCACAAGGGTAAGGAAGGTCTAGGCTATGTTGCTAAGGAGAAGAAGGAGATCAAGAAGAAGCCCACACAAGCCAAGAAGGTTGATATTGCGAGTGGAAATGCCACAAGGGGCACTCCCACTCGTAATGACTTTGCGGGCAAATCTAACCCCAACTATTCTTTATATGTTGATTATTATGGGGATGTCTATGCTAGATACATTGGACCCTTTGATGGTTACATTGAATATTCTATTTGGGTTCCAAAGACCCTTGTTGCTAACCAAAAGACACCCATTGCAAAATGGGTACCTAAATCCAAGAATTGATTGTGTGTAGGGCCTTGCTTCCGGAGGATCGAAATGGATAATTGATAGTGGGTGCACTAGTCATATGACCGGAAGCAAGGATATTGTAACGGAGTTGAAGCCCAACGATGATCAAATGACCGTTACATATGGTGATAATTCCAAGTCTAAGGTAATAGGGCTCGGCAAGGTGGTAGTGGCACCGGACATCACACTTGTGAATGTCTTGCTTGTCGAGTCCCTAGGTTTCAACTTGATCTGCGTCCATTCCTTAACTTGTTTGGGCTATACCGTTGTCTTTGAAAAGGAAATGGTCATTCTCTTGCGGAGCAAGTCTCTCAATGTGTCTTTCGTTGGGTACATTGAGAATGGGCTCTATGTGGTTGACTTCTCCGGAGTCACCACTTCCCATACAATGTGCCTATTCGCAAAGGCGGACTTGGGTTGGCTATGGCATCGCCGACTAGCCCATGTCAACATGAGGACTTTGCAAAGTCTTCACAAGGGTGGCCATATCCTAGGACTAAAAGACCATGTTTCTTTCTCGAAGGATCGAATGTGTAGGGCGTGTGTTGAAGGAAAAATGCATGACATCTACCATCCAAGCAAGACCATCATTTCGTCAAAGAGGGTTTTGGAGCTTCTCCATGTTGACCTCTTTGGTCCCATTCCGGAAGCTAGTCTTGGTGGCAAGAAATATTGCTTGGTGATTGTTGATGATTATTCAAGATACACATGGGTTTTCTTCTTCAAGACGAAGATGGAGACTCAACAAACAATCATCGACTTCTCCAATGAAGCTCAACGTCAACACAATGTCCCTATCTTGGTGATACGAAGTGACAATGGGTCCGAGTTCAAGAACTACACCTTAAACGAGTTCCTTAGTGAAGAAGGGATTCGTCATCAATATTCCGCTGCTTATACTCCCCAACAAAATGGTGTAGCCGAAAGGAAGAACCGCACTCTTATTGAGATGGCAAGATCGATGATGGCCGAGTTCAAGTCCCCTCACAACTTTTGGGCCGAAGCCATCAACACCGCTTTCCATTCATCCAACCGGCTCTTCTTTCGCAAAGGACTCATGAAGACACCTTATGAAGTGCTCACCGGGAACAAGCCCAATATCTCCTACTTCCGTGTATTTGGTTGTAAGTGCTTCTACCTCATCAAAGGTGTTCGTTTGGGCAAGTTTGATTCTAAGTCCCTTGAAGGGACATTTGTGGGCTACGGATCCGAATCCCACACTTATAGAGTCTATGATAAGGCCTCGCGCATAATCATAGAAACTTATAGTGTGGTATTCGAGGAGAATGACGGCTCCCTCGTAGAGCAAAGTGGTGTTTCCGGTGTAGGTGATGATGAACCTCAAGATGCTATCCGAAGAATGGGGTTGGGAGTCCACCGCCCCGTTGAACTCTATTATGAGGATGAACATCAAGGACCAAGTTCTTCCCAAGTGATGACCACCCCAACACAAGAAACACCCATCGACAACACCGTGCCCAATGCCCCTCTCCAAGAAGAAGAACAAGACTCTACAGCTGCTCCAGGAATTTCCGGAGGACCGGAATATCCGGTTCCTGGACCGGAATATCCGGTTCCTGAACCCGGAATATCCGGTCCTGAACCCGGAATATCCGGTCCTGAACCCGGAATATCCGGTCCTGCTGACATTCCTGGTGGCAGTTCGCAAGGCCAAGGTCAACCCTCTCCCTCACCAATGAACACCTCTCCAATGGTTGATCAAGGCCATCAAATCAGTCAAGGCGAAGACATGAATGATCAAGATGATCAAGCGATTCCTCCCACCACTCGGAGGGAAATCGAGATTCGCCGCTTGAATAGGGTTGGCACCTCACAAGAATTAAGAGCTTTATCTCTTGACAAGGTGCTTGGTGATGTGAGAAGCAAGGTCTCTACCCGAAGACAACTTGCAAGCTTTAGTGAACATCAAGCTCACATCTCCATGGTGGAACCCAAGAAGGTCTTTGAAGCTCTTGAAGATAAAGATTGGCTTGATGCCATGCATGAAGAGCTCAACAACTTCGAGCGCAACAAAGTGTGGAAGTTGGTGGAAAGACCCAAAGATTGCCGCAATGTTATCGGCACCAAGTAGATTTTCAAGAACAAGCAAGATGAACATGGCATGGTGATAAGGAACAAGGCAAGATTGGTGGCTCAAGGGTATTCTCAAATTGAAGGCATTGACTTTGGAGAAACCTACGCGCCCGTGGCTCGACTTGAGTCAATCCGTATTCTTCTTGCCTATGCCTCTCACCATAACTTTAAGTTGCAACAAATGGACGTTAAGTCCGCTTTTCTAAATGGTCCACTAAATGAACTTGTTTATGTTAAGCAACCACCGGGGTTCGAGGACCTCAAGTATCCGAACCATGTCTACAAGTTGGATACGACACTCTATGGCCTTAAACAAGCCCCACGAGCGTGGTACGAGCACCTTAGAGAACTACTTGTAGATCGTGGATTCCAAGTTGGGGAAATCGACCCCACACTTTTCACTAAGAAAGTTAATGGGGAGCTTTTCATTTGTCAATTATATGTGGATGACATTATATTTGGTTCGACTAACAAAGCATTTAACGAAGAATTCTCTAAGCTTATGACTGACAGGTTTGAGATGTCTATGATGGGCGAGATGAAGTTCTTCCTCGGATTTGAGATCAAACAATTGAGGGAAGGAACGTTCATCAACCAAGCAAAATATATTCAAGACATGCTCAAGAAGTATGAGTTGCTTGATCTCAAGGGTGCCTCTACTCCAATGCAAACCAAATGCCACCTTGAGCTCAACCCGAAGGGTAAGGATGTGGATCAAAAGGTATATCGCTCCATGATTGGATCTCTCCTCTACATTTGTGCATCTAGACCGGATATAGTGCTAGCCGTAGGAGTGTGTGCAAGATATCAAGCGGCTCCTAAAGAAAGCCACGATGTGGCGGTCAAGAGAATCTTTCGATATTTGGCTTATACCCCAACTTATGGATTGTGGTATCCCAAGGATGCAAATTTCTCATTATGTGGATTCACGGATTCCGATTGGGCGGGAGATCATGATGATAGGAAGTCCACCTCCGGTGCTTGTCAATTTATTGGGAGGTCCTTGGTGAGTTGGTCTTCTAAGAAGCAAAATATCGGATATTCCGGTCCCCCCACCGGATATTCCGAGTCAGCCCCAGATTTTGGCTAAGTCAAGTTCAGAAGTGGTACTGACTTCAATCGGAAAATCAGCCCGGATATTTTCAAGGACCCGGATATTCCGGTTCACCAACCGGATATTCCAGTTCACCCACCGGATATTCCGAAGCAACCTCAGGAAATTGCTAAGTCAAGATTCAGAAGTGGCACTGACTTCAATCGGAAAATCAGCCCGGAGATTTCAAGGACCGGATATTCCGGTTCACCAACCGGATATTCCGGGTCAGCCTCAGGAAAATTGGCTAAGTCAAGAATCAGAAGTGGTACTGACTCCAACCGGAAATTCAGCTCGGAAATTTCAAGGACTCGGATATTCCGAGTCAACCGAAGAAAATCGACTAAGTCAAGTTCAGAATCTGTTCTGATCTCAACCGGAAATTCAGCCCGGACATTTTCAAAGGCCCGGATATTCCGGGGCACCGGAATTTCCGGTGCAACTTATACCGGAATTTCCGGGTGACCAAGACAGCCAACGGCCAGATTTTGAGGGGGAGTATAAATACCCCCTCACTCACTCAAGAACATTTGAGCTCTCAGACTTTCTCTCTCCTATCATTCTTGAAAGCTCAATTCATCAAGATCTCCCAATCCCTCCACCCAAACTCATAGATCTTTGGAGGATTGGAGGAGAAGGCCCCGATCTACATCGTCACCGAAGGGATCTTCATTTCTCCCCCATTCATTTGGGGATTTCGTGGCTAGGGTTTCCGGTGGGAAAACCTAGTTCACCATTGTTGTACTCTTGGTGTTACCTTGACCTCTTGTGGTCCTTGACCTGTTGTGGTCTTCTTGGGAGCCCCCAATTCAGTTGTGGGTGTGTGCCTCAAGCGTTTGTAAGGGATTCGATCTCCGCCCTAAAAGGGGATCAATAGTGGAAGGTGGACTCGAAACCTTTGTGGTTGAGTTCATCGGAGAAGAAGGTGAGCCTTTGTGGCGTTGCGGCTAACCTGTTGTGGTAGCGCACACCTCTCCAAACGAGACGTACACCCTTGGGTGGAACTCGGGAATAAATCTTCGTCTCCGCGTGCTCCACTTGGTTCCCCTTACTCTTAACTCCCTTACTTGCTTCTTGCTATTGCTTAGTTTCTCATTTAGGTAAATTCACCGTAGTTGCATATCTATCTAGAGAATTTACCTTTGAGTTGAGCCTAAAATTAAAAAGACCTAAAATTTGTAATAGCACCTATTCACCCCCCCCCCCCCCCCCCCTCTAGGTGCCGGATTCCCGTTCATCCCCTACAACGAGCCAAGGGCCGCGAATCAGAGCCTCCAGCTCAAGCATCTCACCGACAAAGGCTGAGGTGAGGCTATGATCCGAAGAAGCATAGACGTTTGTGATTGTGAAGGTGATATCCGAGACCGTGGAGGAAAGAACGGTGGTAAGACTGAATGTTTTGTGGATAGAGGAGCAGAGGGAGAGGTGGCGAGAATCCCAGGCAGTGAGGATGCCACCATGGCTTCCATCAGCATCAAGTGTAGCGAACTCGACGAGGTTTGGAGGGAGGAGAGAGCGGGCTTTCGCCGGAGAGGTGACAGCCAACTTGGTTTCCTGAATGCAGCAGACCGTAAGCTGAGGGAGAGAGAGAGTGTTTCGCGCGATGGTGCACTTGTCTACGTCTCCGAGGCCGCGAGGTTCCAGGAGGCGAACAAAAACGTTCTAAGGGAGATATTATCCATTACACTGAGAGGCACCCGAGAACATGAGATTACAGACGAGAGGCGGCGAACGGCGACACCCCTTTTGGTTAACAGACACAGAACAAGAAAAGAAGACATGGATGGGACGCAGCAGCGCGCGCGCTACGTTGCACGAATGGAGGCTGGGCTTTCTAATCATCGGCACCGGAGGGCACCAGAACAGACTGACCGAAGGTCGCGGTCTGTAGATCGGACACAGTCTTCACTCCCATTGGCGAGCGCAGGGTGAGCAACTTGTTGGTTCTGACGTGCGCTTGGAGCCTGGCTGTGCAGCCCTTGAGGGCATCCTTCATCTCCCTGAGCTTGATCGCTTTGGTCGTGATGTCCAAGCGTTCTGCGGGCTCCTTAGCCGCGAGGCGGCTGCTGGTGCGAGCGCGCTCAACGTCTGCACCTCTTTTTGCTTTGCCACGGGTCTTGCGCCGGTGGTGAGCAGAGCCGATGACCTCAGTCCAGACCTCCTCCTCGTCGGCCTCAACAGCGGCCAGGTCCTCAGCACTGGCACGGGCGGGGATGGGACCCCGTGCAGCCACGACGCCCCCCATAGAAGAGATGGTCGCACCTGTGGAGGCAGCATAGCCGTTGGCGACGTCAGAGGTGTCCACTACAGCCCCAACGCTGAGGGGAGACGAGGCAGACGATGTAGCACTCGACCCTTCCGCCGAGCTCCAGCGCTCGGAGGCCGGAGAGCAGATCTCTGAGGCGCCGGTGGAGGTTGGGGACGGTGGTGGGGGCGCCGGGACAGCGAGCTCCAGGCTTGGCATGGTAGACGGCGGGGCTGTCGGCAGAAGCATGTCTTGGGCCTCTGCCCCCCCTCTACGGCCACCCCGTGGCGGTCCTGGCGCGGCGTCCTGCCGTGCGTCCACTCCGGCGTCCCGACGGTCGGCCTCGCGCAGTGACGCAGGAATGCGTAGGTGACGGATCGGCGGAGGCGGTGGAGGCGCGAAGAAGGACTGGTACTGGCCACCGTCCAACGCGTCCTCGAGAGCCCAGATTTTCATGTTCTCCGCTTGGACCACGCGGGAGCCCCACGGGCTGCCACCCCGTGGCCAGATGTCGTTGGGTAGGGAGCGAGGATCATCCATCGTGAGCACCACGCTGACCCCAGTCATGTCTCCGCCGAGGAGGCAAACAGGCCCGATCTCCATAACCTCCCCAAACTTGCCCAAGAGGGCCGTGATGCCGCGTGGGTTGACGTGCTCTGCAGCCAGGGGGGAGATTTGTAGTAGGACGCACACAGATGCCTCGTCCGGGATCCTCCCGGCTTCCTCCTCTCTCTCCAGGGTGATGCGGACATCGTCGTGCATGATGGGTGGGAGGTCCATAGCCATTTCCCGCATCGCATGCGAGCGGAAACGGACGTAGGAGGCCCCGATCCCCGAGGGCACCACCTCGAACTGGATATGCGGGATAGCACGGAAAAGAGCGGTAGAGATGGAGCGAGAGGGGTCGATGAAGCCGTTTGCCGGTTCCAGCCAGACCACCGCCAGCCGGCGTGCAGCATCCAAGTCGCCGGGCGGCATGAACACCTCGACGGAGTCAGGGCGGTCCGTAGAGGCTGGAATGGACAACCTCCCCACGGACGAGCCCGTCTCATAACCTCCTTCCGACTCGCCGCCCTCCGAGGCCGCCGACGAAGGGACGGCGTCAGAGGCCGCAGGCCCCTCAGTCGAAGCGCGAGACGCGGCGCGGTGCAGGCACCTGAGGCGGCATCACTTCGATGTCGCGCATAGGCGGAACGTCCTCGTCCTCCGCGGCCGCAGGGCCGGACCCAGAGCTGGATCCACGGCGCAACGTGGTGGTAGTGGTAGGGGCAGCAGGGGAGGCCACCAAGGGAGGGAAGCTGGGCGAGCCAAGGGCGGAGGGGAAAAGCAGCGTCCCGCGCGGAGAGGTGGGTGGCGGGTTGGGGGCGGAGGGCGGCGGCGGTGTTGGTGGGGTAGCGCGGGTAGGCGAGGGGAAAGGCATGGTGCAGTCTTTCGCGCGGTGGCCGGAGACACCGCAGCGTAGACAGCAAATGGGGTCGCGACAGCCGGTGACCTTGTGGTGTTTGAGTTTGGCAAGGCAACGGAAACAGCTGCCCTGAGTGGAGCGGCGCGGAGAGCTTTTTGAAGGTGAGGGAGGTGGGGGAGCAGCCGGGGTGAGGAGGGCTTGAAGGTACGATGGAGTGAATGGGGGGAGCTGGCCGGTGCCTCGCGCCCCGCGCCACCCGCGCTCACGCCAATGCCAGAGGGACACGGTGTCGCCGTAGGATCGGAAGGAGTACTCTACGTAGGCGCCGCGGGGGTGTCTGCCTTGCTCTTGGGCGGAGAGGCGACAGTCGGAGTGACGGGGAGCGGTAGCAATCCAGCGGAAGTAGTAATGGCAGGGGTCTTCCATTTAGTTGCAGTAGATTTTGTGGGTGGGCTTCTCTTCCCGGATCTAACTCTGACAGGCAGCGGATCTTTTGTGGGCACAATCAGAGCAGCAGCCATGGCGTCTTCGAGTTTCAGATGCAGGCCAAAATCGAACCCAGGTAGCTGCCAAGCACCCCAGATCACAACATAGCGCGCGACATGGGCACTGGCAAAACTGGTACGAAAGACATTTGGTGCCACAAGCGAGACACGGAGGCGCTCAGGCGGAGCGCAAAGGAAGAAATTCAGAAGGTTCTCGACGCAGAGAGGGGAAAAACACGGAGACAGGAACGGCGGGGTGAGCCAGAGCTCGCCCGGCGATTCCGAGCAAAGGGGGTCGAGGTTTTGGAAAGAGACGACTGACTGGAACTGCTCGAGGATGTGGCTTTGGAAATGCTCACCTGGGGTACCCGCCGCAATGCTGCACCGTCCTCGGTCGTGGCCGCGAGCAAGCTCCAGGGCTCCGCCATGGACAGGAGGTAGGGGAGCAGAGGTGGTTGCGTGAGGCGTGGAGGTGGGGCTGGCTGTTTGGTGTGCGTCCGGCGCCGGAGTGGCTGCCACCGCTAGATCGCCGCGGCGAGCGAGCCCAGGGTCGCTCTCGCCGCTGTTGCCAAGGGCGTGCGAGCGCTCCGAGGTGTGGTCGCCGTCGGCCGGAGCCGCAGGAGGTGCCGGGCGGACCGGGGGAGCGACAGAGGAGCTGAGGACACCGGCCGCCGGGGCGGCGGGGGGCGGGTCGCCCACGTCGCCTGACGCGTCGCGGGAGCTCCCTGAGTCCATCCTCCCTCTTTCAAGAGCTCACGTAGAATACTTATCGACTTGCATTTGTCAAAAAGAGCATGTATCTAGACTCTAATTTGAAACGGAGGGAGTAGTAATCAATACATCATCTAGTGATTTTATTCTTCATGTGATGAGTGCCATCATTTAGGATTTTCTTTCTAAGCATGATGTAACCTTTGTTACAAAATAATCAATACATCCTCTAGAGGTTTAACCAAATCAGACGGTCCGTCAAGCAATACAAATGTTGGAACGATTCTCGCTTAGCAATAGTTTTGATTGGCTCTATATGGGACTATTCAAAAGTTATGTGCGTGCAATTAGTAGATATGCTACAAGCGGCGTGCCTAATCACACAAATGACTCCTTATTTCATCGCGTCCGATGTGAGACGCATCTCCAACTCGGGGTGTCCTGCGAGTAGTTTTGTGCTACTATGAAGTCACTAGAGAAGATTAGGAAACCACACATGACAAGTTTGTTTCATGAATGTGGTGGAGATATATGGCGAGTATAATACTTTAATGAGTTTATGGTGATTAGTGATAGTGGAGGTGACGTGGAGGGGGAGGCGGAACGAGGCGGCGGGGTGGCTGCGCCGCACGGTGGGGGCCGTCGCCGGACGGGACCTGCCGGAGGAGCCGTCGGAGGAGGAGTTCCGCCTCGGCCTCCGCAACGGCCAGATCCTCTGCAGTGCGCTCAACAGGGCCCACCCGGGAAGCTTGTCCCGATCGATGGGTGGCGACCCAGGAGGCGGTTCGCCAGGCGACTCGTCGAGATGCTGGGTGGCCGGGAGCTCGTCGGCGGCCCTCACCGGTGATGTACTAGCGACGTGGGCGGCGCCTCCCCTGCTTTCGGTGCACAGCGTGCCCCTGCTCGATCCTCTCGCTGAGGTACCAACTGATTTTGCTTATCTCGTTCCACCGATTTCGCTTGCACGGCTGCTCCTTGGTGCGCAGGATACAGCGGTTCGGCAAGGGGATAGGGATGGTGAGGACGGTGGCGCGCCGGAGTGTTGGGTGACGAAGCGGGATCAGGAGCTTCAAGCTGATGCCGCGAATCAGGACGTGACGCGTGTGGAGTCAATTCGGGACCTGGTGACGCCGATTACGCCATTAGAGGATACGCCTTCCTTTCTCAGAAAGCTACTGGAAATACAATGGGATCGGGCACCGTCCCAGAAGACACAATATCGTGCTAATTTTTTTTAAATAATATTTTTTTTTTAGAAATTCGGGAAATATTGCGCAGTTTGAGTTATTTGCAAAAATAACACGGCCTCGGCTAGGTGGTGGCCGACTGGAGCTCGTCGGCCCGGAGCAGGCCGACTGGGGCTCGTCGGCCCAGAGCTGGCCGACCAGGTCTGGTCGGCCGCATCTGCGCGCCTGCAGGACCATGCGTACACCTGGTCGGCTGGGAGGTGGCCGACCAGCCCTGTCGGCCCAGGGTAAGTCGATCCTTGCATGGCAGCAAACCCCCCATTTCTCCGCATGATTAGCGCGCGTTTCTCCCGCCAGACGTTCCCGCCTTTTTCTCCCGCCACCGTTTCCCGCCCGTTTCTCCCGCCAGACGTTCCCGCCTTTTTCTCCCGCCACCGTTTCCCGCCCGTTTCTCCCGCCAACCGTTCCCGCCTATTCCTCCCGCCACCGTTTCCCGCCCGTTTCTCCCGCCACCATTTCCCGCATGTTCCTCCCGCCACCATTGTCCTATAAAAACCACTCTAGGCTAAGCGGGGTACTCTCACAGAGCGCCAGCATGGTGTGTATTGTACCTTGTGAGAAGTGTGTGTCCGGCTTTCATATAGCCGCATCCGAGCAGCTAGCTAAGATTGTCACATATTTGAAGGTAGATGGTAGGAAAATTCCACTTGAAGAAATTGTTGGTAGTGAGAGACATCTCGCTTTGCTAGGGGCGAGGCTATGCCGAGATGGGTTTCCGTATAGGACCCCAGAACAAATCCGTGCTGAAGTCTTGAGGCTTGCGGATAAGTTCGATAGGCATGTTACTAATGCGCCGATTCATCGAACTCAAGACAACCGTGAGAGGTACGGTCGTTCATTTCTCTGGGTATACTCCAGCGATGATGACGACGATTTCATGCCGTCGTCAAAGGAAAAGCGGGCTGAAACAGTGCGTAAGGGCAAGGAGAAGAAGGCAGAAACATCGAGGAAGGGTGCGGGTAAGAAGCCTGAATCATCGTCAAAGGGCAAGGGTGCTAAATCTGCGGATGGTGCAGGCTGCATTGATGGGAGATAGGTAGAATCTTAATTTGAGTTATGTTGTATCTTTCTTTGAGTATCGATTAATTAGTAGTTGTACCTGCATTTCTGTTTGTTGTGTGGTGTGATCGGTATGTAATCGAGGTTTGTTGTATCTTATCTTAATCGAATCAATGTCTACCGGTTACGGACATATCAAATATTGCCACATAGATCGTACTAATAAGTCTAGTACATAACGATACATAAGTCTAGTACTCATACATAGGTCTGACGGTACATGGAAAATAGCCAACATAAGGTCTCTGATACAGAAGTAGAGTCTCAGTCATCGCCTCTGCCACGACGTGGCGGATGTGGCTGAGGAGTGCTCCATCCAAACCGATGGGGTGGGCGGGTGACTCGTGGAGGAACTAAGGACCCGTCATCTGCCTGCTGTGTATCCTGTGTTGGTTGTGGAGGAGGAGTGTTGTACATGTTGAGCCACTGGGTGTCCGCATCCGCAGCGAGAAACACGTCCGGCTGACTGTCCCAACCAGAAGCACCTGAGTAATGCTCGGAGATAGTAGGCCCCAAGTCGAAGTCGAATTGTGCTAGAATCGAGAAATTTTATGTAACATGTTATTTTGTAAATAGTTTGAGTACATGATAATGTAGTAGTACGAATCGACATACCGTGTGGTCCACGAGGCTGGAATCCGGTGAAGGGGCTCTGCTGGTACTCCGAAGAGGGTCGCTGCTGGTAGCCCCCAGTGGGGCTCTGCTGGTAGCCCCCCTGGTGGTAACTCTGCTGCTGCCAGCCCAAACCTCCTGGCTGGTCAGGTGGAGGTGGTGCGACACGTGGACGCGGGTGCTGTCGGTGTGCCTACGGAGGTGGCGGCACGTCACGCCGTGCCCGCCGTTGAGGCAGCTGCGTGGACGGATGCGGTGGCCGTCGTGCAGCATGTGGGAGAACGTCAGACGAGCGGACACACGTGATAGCCTCGTAGATCTGTCGCACTCTCTGAGCAGTGGACTGCAACCAAGACCGATGCTGTTCGCGTGTAAGCAAAGGCCCGGTCGAAAGTGAACGGTCTAACTGGTCTATATCATTCCCCAGATCCCACGTTAACTCAGCCTGAAAGTGGTACAAACAGTTAGGAAATGAAGGATAATATAGATAAGGGTAAATGATTGTAGATAAGTTAATTATTTGTACCGCGTGTTGCCGTGAGCCGGACATAGACTGGCTGGGGTACATATCCCACGTAGCAGGATGCTGGGAATACGACATGTATGCATGACCATGTCACTCACAACCCAGTTTGTATCATACTTGGGGACATATGCGTGCACCCTACCCGGACAATCTATCCTCGAGCATTCCATGGTCAGATATTTCTTACTCGACACAGTTGTCTTGAAAACCCTTGATGTCGACATTGCCCACTTTATGATTGCTTCCTGCAGATGTTGCTTGTCAGCGTAAATTGCTCCCACAGCCATGCTGCTCTGGTGATATTGCCAGGAAGAATCATGACCATCCTCCAGAGTCATGCCAGATGAGAAGTCCTGAGTCCATGAAGCTAGATAAGGCACCTCCGGCTCGTACTCTGTGTCATTCGATGAATCAGAATCACTGCCATCACCGCAATGACCCTCAATATCTTCATCTTCCATCTCGTCCTGCATTCGGCCATCTTCCTCATCCCCATCTGCCTCCACGTTTTCACCGTCATCATGCCCTCCAGCCATACTACTCTGCCCTGATTCATAAGCACTGCCTCCTTCGTAACCATGGCTGTCATCATGTTCAATTTCCATGGTTGCTGCACTGCTCTGCCCTGGATCGTGCCCACCCTCGCCTTCAGGAGGATTGACATTTACCTCCTTAACGACAGGAAGCAACAAGGCAACTGGGTGGCTTCCCCTGTTTTCGCAACCTTGCAACCAGTTCACCCACTGAGAATCCCGATCAATCGGCCTCAGAATGTACCAATTTTTTTTACTGGACCTTGACCATAACGCGTGCACCCCGACAGTGTGTGTTTCTGCATTTAATCCCAAACACTGTGCCAACCAATCTTTTAACTGACTAACAGACCAATTTTCAGGGTCGGTCAGATCCAACTCGACGTGCTCAAACTCACTCAGGTCCATCCCATACTCATTTTGCTTTACTGAACCGACACCGTAGTAGAAAACAAACTTTACTACATTCGACATAATTGCTCACCTAAAAAATATTATAATGCATCAAATATTAATATCACATCGTACCTAAAATTCTACCGAAACTACTAATACAAACTAAATCCTAACCCTAACCCTAACCCTAACCCTAATACATGGAAAAGTCTTACCCTTGAAGCGTGTGCGGCCGTCACCTGCGGCGTCCGCGGCACCGTCGTGGGGCTCGACGTGTCCGGCCTCCTCCTTCGCGGCCTCCTCCGCCTTCAACGGCTCCCTTCCGTCCGCGCTCGCCCGCCTCCGCGCCCTCACCAGCCCGCTCCCCGTCGCACCCTCCGCGCCCTCCGCGCCCTCCCCGTCCTCTTTTGCTCGTGGATATGAGAGGAAGAGGAGCAAGAGAAAGAGAGAGAGGAGAGGAAGAGAAAACCGTGAGATGGGAGGAAGAAGAAGGCTCGGGCTGTTAAACAGAACCTCGTCGGCCAGGAGGTAGCCGACGGGCCTGTCGGCCGCGACGTGGCCGAACCGTGGCCGATCGGTGCCGATCAGGCAGTCGGCCGCGCCCGTGATTCTCTCTCAGCGCTGGTCGGCCTGCTCTGGGCCGACGAGCCCAGTCGGCCACCTCCGGGCCGACCAGCCCCAGTCGGCCACCACCTAGCCGAGGCCATGTTATTTTTGCAAATAACTCAAACTGCGCAATATTTCCATAATTTCTAAAAAAAAAGTATTATTTAAAAAAAAATAGCCAATATCGTGGAGGGTGGGTGGTGCTCCCGCGACGTATCTCAGATCCAGATCGAGTGGCGGCGGCGGAGGCAGTGGAGTGGCCAACTATATCGGTCGGTGGAAGTAGTGGTGGGCAATATCTGAGCATGGCGGGGAGAGGAGAATGGCGGTCAGGCGGTCGCCCTGCTTTTGGGGGTGGGCGGGGCAATTGGAATCAACCTGGTCCTGCTGCGGGAGGATGGAATTGGAGGGGGCAGCCGCCTAATCCATCTGCGCCAGGGGGATATGGAGGAGGAGGGCAATTTCCAGTACCAGACCCAAGGGCGGCGGCGCCGGGAGGATTTGGTCATGGTGACTACTACAACTACAGAGGGAATTACAAGGGGGCACCGCATCTGAACCATGGTATGGCTCCAAAATCTACTACTGCTGGGGAGTTTGGGGGTGTAGGTTGTATGAATCAGATGAGACCTGGTGGTGCGTTTGATCCGAGTTTTCGAGGTCCCGGGCCGATGGTTGGTTATGAGCAGCAAACTGGAGGCGGGAAAGGGACAATGATCAATGGTGCTCAACCTTTTGTCCCTGCATCTTCAGTTGCGACGAGCAGCTCCAGCTCTGGTGCTGGTTCTTCAAGCAAAATTGCGCAAGGTCAATGCTATCGATGTGGGCAACCTGGGCATGGTATAAAGGAGTGCAAAGAGACAGTGTTATGTGATATCTGTGGGAAGGTTACTCATATTTCTGGAAACTGTACGCTACCCAATCAACCTAAACCAGTTGCGGCGCTAGTTGGGTGTGGAGGTGAGGGTTTACAAATGTTCTCAGCTCTGACAGGCAAGAAAATTGATCCAGATAAGGCAAAACAAGCCATTGCTCTTGTGTCAGTGCACTCAGGGAATATTTATGTGCAGCAACTAGTTGATTCATTCAGTAAGATGTTCTCGTGTGGCTGGGAATGGAAAGCTAAGCAATACATCAACAACAACTTTCTAGTTCAGTTCCCATCAATTCAGAAGATTGAAGAAATGAAAGGCTATGAATATTTTGGATTGTCTGGGCTGAATGCAGCAGTTAAAGTGAGCAAGTGGGACAATGCAGCAATGGATAAATATAAGTTGTATGTGGTATGGGTGAAAATTTCAGGGATCCCTGATTCGCTTCAGCATTATCATGGTATTTGTGAGGCTGCTTCGCTGATTGGTAAAGTGAAGGAAGTTGACATGAAGACTTTTAGGACAAGTGGTGCTGTCAGAGTTAAGTTGGGGGTAAAAGACCCGAGGAAAATTCCTGCTATGGCTCCACTAAATGAGGATGATTACATCTATGACGGTTCGAGATAGAGGACATTGTGGAACAAGGGGGGCCTATGAAAGGTGGGGTGTTGGTGATCAATCAACTCCCTGAAGCTCAGCTGGGTTCAACTAACAATGAACTGGTTATGAACAGTAGCATGTCCTCTGCTGCACAACACAATGTAGGAGGGGTTAGCTCGCAGAATGTTGGTGGCTTATCTGGTCCTTCACATCAAGTTAGTAGTCCCGCTGCAACACACAGTGTTGGTGTGAATAGATTACAAATGGATGATGGCATAGTTGATAATATTGCCAAAAGAACCACTGCTGCACCACAAAATGATGGTAGCTTGGCTGGTTCTATGCAACATGGTACACAAGGGATAGATACAGAGGAAGTCCTCTCTAGCCAATATGAATTGGACATGAAGTTTCAAGATGAGATTATAGCTAAGAAATTAGCTGCAGCCAGAGAGCAGAATAGTATTTCTATGAACACAACTGGACAGGTGGAGGTGGTGATGGCACAATCCACTGAAAAAGATGTAGCACCAATGGAAGATATGAGAGAGGAACAGGAGTTAGATTACGGCACTTCAGATGACCCAGATGAGTTCACAAGAAAGGTGGGGTTGAGCACACAGAGAATTAGAGAGATAGATCAGCAGATTGAAATGGAGGATCGTGATAAGGAGAATTGTGCGCCTGTGTCCGGGATAGGCAAGAATGCTTTTGGGGTCTTTTGAAAACAGCCAGACTCCGACTGAAGAGACGAATAGTCAAGTTGAAGCACACGAGAGGATTAGGAAGGCTAGGCAAAGGCTGAACGGATAGACGTCGCCTAGAGGGGAGGGGGGTGAATAGGCGATTTAAAAACTTTTTCGAGAAGCCGGATTATCCGGTCCAAGAATGACCCGGATATTCCGGTATGCTTGATAAAGGCGGAATAAAACTAGAGGTTTACTTTAACAAGCATACAACCTAGATATAAATACTAGACTCACCTATGTGCACGAACAACTTATGCTAAGCAATAGAAGTAACAAGGTTATAGCAAGATAGATGACTTCAAGCACGAAGGCTATCACAATGTAAAGTGCATAAGTAAATAGCTCGGGTATAGAAATAACCGAGGCACGCGGAGACGAGGATGTTTTCCCGAGTTCCACCCAAAGGGTGTACGTCTCGTTTGGAGAGGTGTGCGCAACCACAACAGGTTAGCCCGAACGCCACAAAGGCTCATCTTCTTCTCCTGATGAACTCAACCACAAAAGGTTGTGAGTTCACCTTCCACTATTAATCTCCTTTGGGGCGGAGATCGAATGCCGTACAACACTCTTGAGGCACACACCCACAACTTAATTGGGGGCTCCCAAGTCTTGAGGCACACACCCACAACTTATTTGGGGGCTCTCAAGATGACCACAAAAGGTCTTGGCCACAAAAGGCCGGCCACAAAAGGCTTCTAGGGTCCAAGGACCCAAGAGTAACAAACTCACAAGTATCACCACCACGAATCGTCGTGGAGGGCTCAAACCGATGCAAATGCAATGGCAAGAGCACACAAAGTGCTCAAGTCCTTCACTCTCAAATTACAACAAGCAACAAATGCTTATGGGGGAATAAGAGAGGAAGAACAAAGGAAACCACAAAGGAGTCAAATCCTTCACTCCCAAATCCCACCAAAAGAAACTAATGCTTATGGGGGGAGAAGAGAGGAAGAACAAAGGAGAAGAACCACAAAGGAACTCCAAGATCTAGACCCACTAGGTTCCCCTCACTTAGAGGAGATATGGATTGGTGGAAATGTGGATCTAGATCTCCTCTCTCTTTTCCCTCAAGAAATAGCAAGAATCATTGGAGGGATTGAGAGATCTCAAAGCTTTGGAGGTCAACAAAGGAGGAGGAGAGAGAGCACCAAAACTTGGGAACCATTGGAGAAGATGACCCCTTAAATAGGTTCCAACAAATCTGCCCGTTGGGACAGTTTTTCCCACTCGGGCCGGAAGTTCCGGGCTTACCCCGGAACTTCCGGACCCCCCAAACACCCCAAAACGCGTCCGGGAAGTGTTCTCTGGTCAAACCGGAAGTTTGAGCGGAAGTTTGGCCGGAACTTCGCCCCTGGCAGAAACGTCAACACGAAAACAATGATATCTTTACCATACGAACTCCGTTTTCGATGATTTTTGGCTCGTTGGAATCACCACGAAGAGCTCTATAAGATCATGCATAGAAACATCATAGTACAACAAGTGAGGTTAAAACCAAATGGGGAAATGAAAGATCTCTAGATAAAAGAACAACCGATAAAACCTCAAACATCAAAAACACAACAAGTATTCCAAAGTAAAACCGTTTTTGATGAACTAGAGTCTGACATGGAGATGAACCAAGCTCTAATTACTCACAAGGATAAAAGTCAAATAAGAACCAAGAAATATGATATGCCAAATATGCAAAGGTTTGATCTCTCCGCAACGATGCGATCAAGTTACTCACTTGAGAGCCCCTCTTGATAGTACGCCTATCTATCCTATAGCCCTATCAAGATCATACCTTTGCCTTGAGCATTCCACTTGAGTTAGATGATGAATATCTTGATCTGTTCAAGTGGTTCATCTTTCTTGATTGCGCGTCCAAGCACATGCTTCATGAAGACTTCTCCAAATACTCCCCCATACCCATAATGGGAGAGTCTCGCTAGGCTCCGTCTTCATGTATCCATAGCAAGCTCCAAGCATAGGATCTCTTCCAAAAGCTTCTCTTGGTCTTGCACATCTCAACCTCAATGACGATCACCACATGACGTCATCCTCCATGAGCTATATGAAATCATCCCAAGAGATACATGATCGCTCTTGATACATCTTGTAGCTTTGTGTGTTGATCAACATCTTGATCAACCTTGTATCTTCCAACATTTCTTCACTAATATTATGTCTTGAATCTTCAAGACATAATTGCAATATGCTCCACCCAACACATAAACTTCAAGAGTCCAAGACATGAACTCCACAATTCCATGGACATGATCTATAATGATATCTCAATGCAAACATTAGTCCATAGAGATTGTCATTCAATTACCAAAACCACACATGAGGGAAAATGCTCTTTCAATCTCCCCCATTTTGGTAATTGATGACAATCTCTTTTGAGAGGGTTTATCATATGGAATTTAACGAACAAGAATGGTTGCACTAACATCAAATACTACAAAGGTATGTGATGTTAGTCCATCCACATATATAGAGCAAACTCCCCCATAATTTATGCATGTGTGTATGAACATTAATTCATTGCATATATTATCGACCATTATCGATAGTGGAGTTTTCACTATATATATAAAACCAAGCAACGAATGCAAAGGCAAGGAAGGCAAATACTTAAGAATAAACCAAAGTACAAATCCAATTCCATACAACCCTCCAAAACTTCTCCCCCATTGGCAACGATTGCCGAAATGGGCGAAAAGCTTTGGAAAGGTAACATAATAAGACCTCCTTCATGATTTATGCATTTCTCATGATATGAGTGAAATCAAATGCTATCCAATGTCGAATAGATGAAGGGGATCAAACTATATTGAGGATCCAAAAATTGCACAAGAAAGATATCAATTGAAATCCACTGGAAGGATACGAATTGTAAAGGGGGAAAGCATTCACAAAGAAGCAAGCAATCAAGGGATCCAAAAACCAATTGAGCACAAGAAGACGTTATGATAAGATCAACCAAGTGTTCTAAAAATTAAGAGGGAACTCCCCAAGGTACATGCACAATGAAAAGATTTGTATTTCAATATGGTGTGCATAACATGGAATCCTCACTCCCTCCAAGATAATTTTGAACACAAACAAATGTTGAGCAACAAGAAAAAGAAAAGGAAAACAAAGACTTGCTCAACCGGGAAATGATGGGTGTGATATGGAAATACAATTTAGAGACTAAACAAGGATGAGCCTAAGCAACACCATAGTCTTTCAAATTATAAGGCACATAGTGCATATCATGTATTTCGCATACAAGCACACCAAAGAGGATACATCAAAGAGGATCACAAGCTTATTGAGAGGCAATGTTATACTAATAGAAAAACAAATCTTGAGCCTTTTAAAGATCACCAAAGAATCAAGAAAGAAATAAAATGTGATCACTAAAGATTTTGAATACCAATTAAATATGTAACTACCTTCATGTGTATAAGTTTCTAAGTAGACACTAAGTCCGCAAAGAAACTTGCACACACAATGTAGATACAAGGTAAAGAACATGATATCTAAGAGGAAGTTATAAGTACACCGATAAGATTTTTCTTAAAAGCAAAGCACATAGCTCAAATTATTCTTAGAGGGTATAGATGAACTTCCAACACCAAGTTCTCAAAGCATCACAAATACCCACATAGGATAAGTGATAGTTGGGATACTTCAAGACACAAAACAAATATCACATAAGGCAAATGATTTATGAGAATTCATCAATATTGCACATGAGAGACTTTGAAATGAATTTGCTAGATTAACATATTGGGGATCGGTGAATCATGAAGATGATTATATAAATCCCCTTGATGTGTAATCATCCTGGCTTACTCACATTAGCAATGAAGATATTTTGAAAGAAACTTTGCAAAAACCATATCAAATGCAAATTAGATAAACTCATGCCAAAAAACAACCTACACAAGGTTGAGAGCTAGAAGTATATGCATGAGTTAGATACTTGTTACCGAGATAGCATTGACGGTGTAGAAGATGAGAGTTCACAATCATCCAAGCTTGACTCCAAGAAGCACATGGTGAAGACATCTTCTTTAAAAAGAGGCAAGCTTCCAATGCATCTCCCATGTACCTAAAACAAATCAAGTACACTATGGTACCCAAACTAATTGGGTCCAAAGTAGTTAGACCAACTACAATACATAGGACAAACTCCACATAAATATGTGCATATTGATATGAAATAGAATTTCATGCACATCTTAGTCATTTAGGATTTGATGGATTTTATCCTATATATTGGATCAAGGAAAGTAAGCATGCCACAAGATATACAAATAGTAAATATGCATGCACAAAACTTTCAAGAACCGAACGAGATATAATTTGGACAAAACACCAACTAAATCAAGAATCTACACAAAAGTGTGGACAGAGAAGGATTTGTCCTCATTGTATCAAAGACTCAAACCAACACATGATTTGAGAAACCAATATGAAAATATATCAAATGAAAACAAGGTCAAGGCTAAACCAATGAGCATAAGAAATAAAACAAGCAAACATGCTCGAAGGTTTCATCTCATCCAAGAAGGTACACTAAGAACCGTGGGATGAGATAGCCAACTCCACAAAGAGGAGTAAGATTTCAACAAATAAACCAAGCCCTCTACAATTTTCATGATGGCACAAAGTACCAAGACGAAAAATGTTTGTCTTTCAAAGAGACATGTCATCGGGATCAAAAACCAATTGAAGATAACTAATATTCAATAACGTATAGGATTGCTCCCCCAAGATTAGTGCATTACTTATGATCTTGTATTTGAATACAAATGCACACAAATGAGATCATCACTCTCCATATATATTGTTAAAGCATTAATCATGTTCAAGAAGAGCTATAAGATACCAAACCAATTTAAAGAATAGTGTTCTAAGGAGTATAGAGTAGCTTCCCCATGATTAGTGCATTATTTGAGATCTTGTATGTAAATACAAAATGCACACAAGTGGGATCATTACCCTCCATATATCCTTTTGAGCACAAAGTTCAAGAAAAGCAATAAGACCCGATAACAATTAAAAAGGATGATGTTCTACTCAATGTAGGATAGCTCCCCCAAGGATGGTGCATTACTTAGAATAAAGTCTTCGAATGAAAATACAAAACAATGGGTTCCTTGCTTTTCCTAACTCAAGAAAGCACAACACAAATTATGAGTAGAGCAACAAAATGATACAAATGAAGCAAAGAGGACAAAAGGATGGTTAAACCAAAACAAACTTGGCGATAGAATACTACAACTTAAGAACAATAGCCAATGTGAATATGATCAATAAATTTACCACAAATATAATTATCACTTGTCAAAGACAATGATTGTATGGAGACATTTATTCGGTGGTATATGACATATATGTATTCAAGATCATATTCACAAAACAAGCATGTGGCAAAATAAAAGAATTGAAAAACATGCTTATATAGAGTTTCTTGATGACTTCTCATATTCAAAGATCATACTAAGCATCAAGAAACTCTCTCACAAACAAGATACCAAAAGATGGGTGAACAAAATTCATTTAAGCAAATATGGAACTTGTTTGAGCACCATGCCACATAGGAACAAGATAATCAACAATATCAACTCTAGGTGACACTACCTCACATGTTCACATTTTCTAGGCTTGTAATATGCACATAGCATATTACTCCCCCATAATGTGATAATCCATTATTTTTAACAAGAGGCAAAAGAAATCCAACAAGAGATAATTAATGGACATTAGAATTTGAATTTCTCATGAGTAAGACTTACCACAAAGAGAGTAGATAATATTGAAATATCACTACTAAGTGGTATTCCTCATGAATACACATTTTAGGGTGGTGAGTTACCAAAAAGCACATCACTCCCCCAAAATGGGATAGTCCATTAAAATCCCTAAAAGAGCCAATTAAGATAAAAACAAATAGACAAGAGACTCAAACATACATGGTGTGCAAACCAACATACACAAGCTTGATTACTCAACATAAGTAAGTAGAGTGCACAACACATATGAAACACTAGTAAGGCACAAAACCAAACACATGCAAGGGTGCAAGTAACTTTCAATGAGTACATATGAAGTAAATACAAGTTACCGCAAGGAGGAGCATTGGATATATGCTAAGACAATATAATCCAATTGACTTGACTTGAGAGAATATGAGTGATGAAGATCCCTTAATTCTTCATTGATGTAGTCAAGTCTCCAATGTCCTCCGCTTATACCTATTGATCAAGTTTTAGCTTGTTGGTCCCCAACCAAGTTGGGTCCTAAGAGGTTAGTCACAATAGGCTTGGCTACCCAAATGGTTCTTTTATTGACACCACTTTGAGTACCAATAACTTTGGCAAACACATTGCCAACCTTATCCTTTCGAAGAGAATGACCATTATCAATAGTAGAAGGGTTGGATAAGGTACCATGAGTGCATGAAGAAGCAAAGTGATCCTTCCCACGACATTTGTAGCAAAGACGGCTTTTACCTTTCTTCTTGGGAAGGGAAGGTTCTTCAACTTGGGAAGCTTGAGTTTGGACTTGAGGTTGCTTCCCTTGTTGCTTCTTACTAGGAGGCTTCTTCTTCAAAGGGCAAGATCTCACATGGTGCCCTTCAACCTTGCACTTGAAGCACACAATCTTGGCCAAATCAATAACTTGTTCTTGGCCCTTCTTCTTGATGAACTTGTGCTTCATCTTGTTCTTGGACTTGTTATTGTTGTTGGAGTTGAATCCAAGTCCACTCTTGTCATGAGGAAGTTGTTGCACTCTCAACATGTTGTCGAGGGTGGACTTCCCTTCATGACACTTCTTCAAGTCTTTCTTCAAGGAAGTGACTTGTGCCTTGAGCTCTTTGAGTTCCTCTACATGGTTAGTTTCAACACAAATACTAGAGGAAGTTGGTGCTACAATGTTAGAGCAACAAGGCAAGGAAAGTAATTCATCACAAGATGTAGCAATTTTATGAGTGGATGAATTACTAGAACTAGCACATGGCAATAATGCATTAGAAGTAGAGTTTGTGCTAGTGTCCACAAGAGGCTCACAAGATTTTACCTTCGTAGTGACCGCCTCATGAGCTAACTTTAGCTTAGCATGGGATGCTAGGAGATCCTCATTAGAGCTAAAAAGCTTTTCATGAGTTTCTTCCAACTTCCCATACTTGCTAGTTAGCAAATCAAGTTGAGCCCTTAGCTCAACATTCTCCTTCAAAATAGATGTTTCACACAAAGTGGAGTTAGTAGCACAAGCATCATTAATATTAGAAATGGAAGGAGACAACATGACAAGCTCATTATTTAACTTAGCATTTTCTTTACTAAGCACATTATATTTAGCAATAGCATGGTCATGTTTTTAGTGAGTTTAGCAATTACTTCATTGTTTAACTCCTCACTAGATTCCAATCTCTCCTCGAGAGCAACCCGAGTTTCTTGCTCTTCATCAAGAGCGTTCTCAAGATTATGGACCTCACCCGCGGAATCACGAGGAAGACCCCACCCTTAATGACAACGGGTCTCCATAGCCTCAAAGGTCTCCTTGAGCTCAAAAAGGGTAGTCATGATTTCTAAGAAGTTCTCATGAGAATTTTTATTATTTAAGAGAGCATGAGAGACAATGTCAACCTTCTCCTAATTAGATCATCATCATTATCATCATCATGAGATATATTGGAGTGCACGGTAGGTGATACCTTATACTCCTTAGCCATTAGGCAAATGTGAGTAGTGGATGAAGACGATGAAGAGACACTTGAAGCACCTTTGAGGTCCAAGTCTTGTTCCAACAATTGTTGAGATTCCTCTACATTGTTAGCCAAACAAGTACTAGAGGAAATAGAAACATTTTGATCATGGCAACAAGACAAGGAAAGCATATCATCATGAGATTTAGTTAAGCAACTACTAC
Source organism: Poa annua (assembly GCA_026929855.1). Lineage (NCBI taxonomy): Eukaryota > Viridiplantae > Streptophyta > Magnoliopsida > Poales > Poaceae > Poa > Poa annua. The sequence goes on from CM049427.1 coordinate 19,040,322, forward strand.
ATGATATGCAAGGACTATCAACACTAGCATTTAAGACATTTGAAGTGCTAGAGGTGTTTAAGTCCAAAGATAGAGCATTGCAATAAGATGGGTGAGAAGTATAGTCAATAGTGGATTCACCATCAAGATTGCAATTTCTATCACCACTCACCATATCATTACCTTGTGGCAAACCACATGTCGGTGAAGTGGAGGAAGTCGTGAACTCATCACGACCGGATGTGGAAGGAGGACAATCATCATTGGAAATGTTGGACACCTCATATATATCTTGAAGTTTTGTCCATAATTCATGAGCGCTCCGAAAAGGCATGATTGACGCAAGGACTACATCGCTCAAAGCACATATAAGACCATTAAATGCTAGAGTATCGAGATAAGAGTTTTTCTCATCCTCTAAAGATAATTCTTGTGAATCCTTTGGAGGAGAAAAACCCATATCTACAATACTCTCTAAATTTGAACCCATGTCTCTAAAAAGATTAAGCATGCGAATTTTCCACACATCATAATTTGTGCCATCGAATCTATAAGTGGGATTGTGCACTAGATCTCTAAACGACATATTTATCTCTAGGCGGTTAGTCCTAATAATGAGATAACCTGGCTCTGATTCCAATTGAACGGATAGACGTCGCCTAGAGGGGGGGGTGAATAGGCGATTTAAAAACTTTTTCGAGAAGCCGGATTATCCGGTCCAAGAAAGACCCGGATATTCCGGTATGATTGATAAAGGCGGAATAAAACTAGAGGTTTACTTTAACAAGCATACAACCTAGATATAAATACTAGGCTCACCTATGTGCCCGAACAACTTATGCTAAGCAATAGAAGTAACAAGGTTATAGCAAGATAGATGACTTCAATCACGAAGGCTATCACAATGTAAAGTGCATAAGTAAATAGCTCGGGTATAGAAATAACCGAGGCACGCGGAGACGAGGATGTATTCCCGAGTTCCACCCAAAGGGTGTACGTCTCGTTTGGAGAGGTGTGCGCAACCACAACAGGTTAGCCGCAACGCCACAAAGGCTCACCTTCTTCTCCTGATGAACTCAACCACAAAAGGTTGTGAGTTCACCTTCCACTATTGATCTCCTTTGGGGCGGAGATCGAATCCCGTACAACACTCTTGAGGCACACACCCACAACTTAATTGGCGGCTCCCAAGTCTTGAGGCACACACCCACAACTTAATTGGGGGCTCTCAAGATGACCACAAAAGGTCTTGGCCACAAAAGGCGTCTATGGTCCAAGGACCCAAGAGTAACAAACTCACAAGTATCACCACCACGAATCGTCGTGGAGGGCTCAAACCGATGCAAATGCAATGGCAAGAGCACACAAAGTGCTCAAATCCCTCACTCTCAAATTCCAACAAAGCAACAAATGCTTATGGGGGAATAAGAGAGGAAGAACAAAGGAAACCACAAAGGAGTCAAATCCTTCACTCCCAAATCCCATCAAAAGAAACTAATGCTTATGGGGGGAGAAGAGAGGAAGAACAAAGGAGAAGAACCACAAAGGAACTCCAAGATCTATACCCACTAGGTTCCCCTCACTTGGAGGAGATATGGATTGGTGGAAATGTGGATCTAGATCTCCTCTCTCTTTTCCCTCAAGAAATAGCAAGAATCATTGGAGGGATTGAGAGATCTCAAAACTTTGGAGGTCAACAAAGGAGGAGGAGAGAGAGCACCAAAACTTGGGAACCATTGGGGAAGATGACCCCTTAAATAGGTTCCCAACAAATCTGCCCGTTGGGGACAGTTTTTCCCACTCGGGCCGGAAGTTCCGGGCTTACCCCGGAACTTCTGGACCCCCCAAACACCCCAAAACACGTCCGGGAAGTGTTCTCTGGTCAAACCGGAAGTTTGGGCGGAAGTTTGGCCGGAAATTTCCGGCCGGCCGGAACTTCCGCCACTGGCAGAAACGTTAACACGAAAACGATGTTATCTTGACCATACGAACTGCGTTTTCGATGATTTTTGGCTCGTCGGAATCACCACGAAGAGTTCTATAAGACCATGCAGAGAAACATCATAATACAACAAGTGAGGTTAAAACCAAATGGGGAAATGAAAGATCTCTAGATAAAAGAACAACCGATAAAAACTCAAACATCAAAAACGCAACAAGTATTCCAAAGTAAAACCGTTTTCGATGAAATAGAGCTTGACATGGAGATGAACCAAGCTCTAATTACTCATAAGGATAAAAGTCAAATAAGAACCAAGAAATATGATATGTCAAATATGCAAAGGTTTGAGGTCTCCGCAACGATGCGATCAAGTTACTCACTTGAGAGCCCCTCTTGATAGTACGCCTATCTATCCTATAGCCCTATCAAGATCATACCTTTGCCTTGAGCATTCCACTTTAGTTAGATGATGACTATCTTGATCTCTTCAAGTGGTTCATCTTTCTTGATTGCGCGTCCAAGCACATGCTTGATGAAGACTTCTCCAAATACTCCCCCATACCCATAATGGGAGAGTCTTGCTAGGCTCCGTCTTCATGTATCCATAGCAAGCTCCAAGCATAGGATCTCTTCCAAAAGCTTCTCTTGGTCTTGCACATCTCAACCTCAATGACGATCACCACATGACGTCATCCTCCATGAGCTATATGAAATCATCCCAAGAGATACATGATCGCTCTTGATACATCTTGTAGCTTTGTGTGTTGATCAACATCTTGATCAACCTTGTATCTTCCAACATTTTTTCACTAATATTATGTCTTGAATCATTCAAGACATAATTGCAATATGCTCCACTCAACACATAAGCTTCAAGAGTCCAAGACATGAACTCCACAATTCCATGGACATGATCTATAATGATATCTCAATGCAAACATTAGTCCATAGAGATTGTCATTCAATTACCAAAACCACACATGAGGGAAAATGTTGTTTCAAAGGCTGACACTGATGAAGCTGTAGTGAGAAGGAGTGTGAGAAATAAGAAGAATGAGGACGTTCATGCAATGGATAGATGTGAGGACATGGCGAGAAAGAAGAACCTGGAGCCGATGCCTGGTAATGAACCTTTTCCCACTGTTCTTAATACGCCAAATACCTTTTTGTCGCATATTACTTCTTGTGTTGGTATTAGCTTAGGCGTTAACGATTTGGAAGCAGAAAAAACTGCTTCAATGATTAAACAGTTGGAGATTACGAGGTGTAATTTGTATCTAGCTGAACTTAGGAAAGAGAAGAGTGTGGCCCCTATAGTGGAGTCAAAGCCAGATAGCTTTGATCCAAAGCATATACAGGAATTACTCTCGGATGGGGAGGATAATGAAAGTCTAAATGATGAGGATGCAGAGTTTGATGCTTCCATTAGATTGTTAGCGTCTTTAAATGGTAAAAGAGAGTCTAGGGCTTCCACTTCAAGTTTTAGTGTGAAGCCAAAGGTATTAAGTAGAATAAGGGTAGGATAAGCTCTTCACTTGTTGTTGTTTTATGTATGCTCTTATATTAAATGCAAGGGGTCTTGGTGACCCGGAGAAAAAGAGATTTGTGTGCAATGCGATTAGAGAGTATCAATTAGACTTTATTTGTATTCAAGAGACCAAGAAAATAGAGTTTACTGATTCTTGGCTTAGTATTATTAGTGGTAATTTAGTTTACATTTGGCTTTGGGAACCTTCCAAAGGAGCCTCAGGTGGGCTGCTCATGGGGGTAAGAGAAGACAAGTATGAAGTTGGTTCTGCCTCGACGGGTAGATTTTTTACTAGAATGTCTCTTATGGATAAGGTTTCGTTTTTTAAATGGGATCTGGTGAACATTTATGGTGCTTCAAATGTAAAAGATAAGCCTGAGTTTTTAGTTGAACTAGTACATATCCTTAATTTGAATAAGTTACCTATTTTTTTGGGTGGAGATTTTAATATTATTAGGCGGCTCACTGATAGAAATAAAATTAAGAAACTTTCTAGATGGAGTAATATTTTTAATGCAATAATAGAACATTGGGGTTTGAAAGAGATCGAGCTTTCTGGTCGTTGTTTTACATGGTCCAATAATCAAAGAAATCCTCTCTTTGCTAGATTGGATCGAATTCTTATTACTCCTGTTTGGGAGATGCAATATCTACTAGTTACTGTTAGAACCCTGGTTAGAGGGGTTTCTGACCATGCTGCTCTGCTTCTTGATTCAGGAGATCGTCGTATTGTTTTGAAAAAAACTTTTAAATTCGAGCTTTGCTGGTTTCTTAGAGATGACCTGGTAGATGTTGTATCAAAAGTGTGGATGGCCAAGTACCAAGGTAGAAGTGCAATTGATGTTTGGCATGCTAGGTTTGTTAAAATGCGTAGTTCACTTAAAGGGTGGAATCTGAATATTGAGGGGCAAAACCGTAGAGATAGAATAGATATAGAAAATAAACTAGATTTTATTGATAAACAAAGTGAGCTGGCAGGTTTAAGCACATCTGACTATGACTGTAGATGTTTTTTACAAGATAAGCTGAATAAATTACTTAGGGAGGAGGAAGTTAAATGGTTTCAGAGAGCAAAAGAACGTGATTTATTGGAGGGGGATAGAAATACTAGATATTTCATGCTTAAGGCCAGTGGCCGTAAGCGAAGGGGGAAATTTTTCAGGCTTTGCCAAGAGGGTGAAATAATAGAAGGTGATGATAATATTTTGAAGGTTGCTACTTCTTTTTATAAAGAACTTTTTGGTCCTGTTAATCTTTTGCCGGTAACCTTGTCTCAACCTCTTGAGAATGATTTAGAGGATGGGGACAGGAAAATGTTGATTGAAAAATTTACTTTGAAAGAGGTTAAGGAGGTTGTCTTTTCTATGAAACATAATAGGGCCCCTGGACCAGACGGCTTCCCCATTGAGTTTTACCAAAAAATTTGGGGGCTGATTAGCAATGATAGTATGCTCCTTTTTGATGATTTCTTTAACAACAAATTAGACATTAGCAGATTTAATTATGGTATTACAATTCTTATTGCAAAAGGTCAGGGAGCTGACCGTTTGCAGATGTATAGACCAATCTGTCTATTAAACGTGGTCTTTAATTTTTTTACTAAGGTTTTAAACAATAGGGCTATTAAATTGGCTGATAAGATAATTTCAAAGATCCAATCTGCGTTTATTAAGGGTAGAGTTATTTTTTATAATGTGGTGCTGCTACATGAAACTCTTCATTACATGCATAGAAGTAAGAAGTCTGGGGTTTTCTTCAAAGTGGATTTTGAGAAAGCCTACGATAAAATTAATTGGGATTTTATGTTTTCGGTATTAGATATGAAAGGATTCCCGGAGCAATTTGTTCGGTGGACCAAAGCAGTACTGAATGATGGTAAAGTTTGTGTAATGGTGAATGATAAGTTTGGTCCCTATTTCCAAACTAGAAAAGAGTTGAGACAGGGAGATCCATTTTCTCCTTTGCTTTTTAACATTGCCGCTGAAGTTTTAGCGGTGCTTATTAGTAGAGCTCAAGACGCTGGTCTGATCAAGGGTTTAGCAACAGACTTGCTGGATGATGGAATAGCCATCATCCAGTACGCCGACGACACAATTTTCATGTTTGAGGATGATTTGGAGAGCGCTCGAAATCTGAAATTTATCCTTTGTATTTTTGAACAGTTGACTGGTCTTAAAATTAATTTTCATAAAAGTGAAGTTTCCTTTTTTGGTAAAGCAATTGATAATCAAGGTAGGTATGCTTATATTTTCACTTGCAAAAAAGGGGACTTCCCTTTCAAGTATTTGGGAGTCCCTATGCATTACAAGAAATTACTTAGCTCTGATTGGAAAGACGTCGAGGAGAAAATTATGAAAAAGAATGCTAGTTGGAAAGGTAATTTGACTTCCATTGGTACTAGATTAATTTTGATTGAATCTTCGCTCAGTAATGTTCCTAGTCAAATGTTGTCATTGTTTATAATGTCCAAGAAAGTTATTAAGAGATGTGACTTCTACAGAGCAAGAATGCTCTGGCAGGAGAAAGCCAATGTCAAAAAGTACCATCTAGCTAGCTGGAAGGTAGTTTGCCAACCTAAGGATCAAGGGGGGCTTGGGGTGACAGATTTGCACCTTAAGAATGTGAGTTTAATTTGCAAATGGATTTGGCGCCTAGAAAACGAAGAGGGGATTTGGCAGGACATGGTGAGAGCAAAATATTTAAAGAAATGCACTTTTACTCAATGTAAACCTAGTTCCTTGCACTCCCAATTATGGTCAGGTCTGCTTAGTGTTAGAGATGTGTTCTATAGTTGCTGCAATAGAATTATTGGGGATGGCAAGAAGACTAGGTTTTGGGAAGACATTTGGGTTGGACAAAAACCTTTATGCCTATGTTTCCCGAGATTGTACAACATCTGCTATTCGTGTAATGTAACAGTTAATCGAGTGCTAGGCAGTAATTTTGATTGCTTAAAATTTAGAAGGTTTCTTCGGGAAGAAACGAAGGAGATGTGGTGTGAACTTATAGATTTATGCAGTATTGTACAGTTAACTGACTCGCCCGACAGGGTGAGGTGGCTTTTAACTAAGTCGGGGGAGTTCTCCGTCAAATCTATGTACTCTTTCCTGATTGCAAAAAATGTCTCATTTCCATATAGAAAGCTGTGGGATCTTAAATTACCTTTGAGGATCAAAGTTTTTTGTTGGATTCTGATCAAGAATAGGATCTTGACCAAAGAAAATCTGAAAAGAAGGGGGTGGAAAAAGGTTGAATTGTGTGAGTTTTGTGATGACCACGAGACAACAGAGCACTTATTTTTTACATGTCCCTTTGCTAAATATATTTGGATGGTTGCTGGTATTGCTTTAGGCATTAATCACATTCCTGTGAGCTTTCCTGATTTATATGATAAGTGGTTTTCAATTTTTACGGGTAGAGATAGAAAAGCTGTCATTTTAGGTGTTGTAGCTATCTTTTGGGCCATTTGGAAAAGCAGGAATAATTCCTGCTTCCAACGTCTTAGGCCGAAAGATCCTACTAATGTGATTTTGTATATGTGCAATTTTTTGCATGTGTGGGCGAAACTCCAGAAAGACGAGCTCCAAAAAATGTTGTTGCGGGGGGCTGAGACTATGACAAAGGTGGCACGGGAGGTTTTTGGACAGAGTCACGGATGGAACCTAACTCATAGAAGGATTGATCGATGACTCTAAAATCCAGTCGGCGTGCCATCTTCAAAAACACAATGGATTGTCTCTAGCTTATGTCCTGTTTCAGCAGCTTTGGCTTGCAACTTGTATTACGCGGGCGATGATTTTTTTACTTTATGCTTTGTTTCATCCTGGAGCCGTGTTCTCCGAGGTTGCTCTCTTGATCGTTTTTGGGTTGTCCAAAACGATTATTGCTTTTAGTCTGTAGTCTCTTTATCTGGACCACATTTTTGCGGATGCGGTGCTCAATTTCTTCAATGAAATTGGGGACCCTTTGGGTTCCTCTTTATCTAAAAAAAAAGTTTATGGTGAACCCAACATGTTTATGAAGCTTCGTCCAGCAATAATGGAATATCACATTTCATCTTTAATAACTGGCGATATGTGGAGGTCCTATGACACCACCTTTTAGAATCAGTATTGAGGGTTATGTGCAACTTTGAAAATTAAGATCCATGCTTATGTTCAGTTTTATTATTAAGAGGGTTAAGTAAAAAAAATCTAACTTGGAGGTTTGCATAACTCCTAACCGACTCCTACCCAGTTACAACATTTGAGTGGTTGACAACTGACACCAATGTCTTTAACCCAAACTTGCATCGTACACGCTTGTAAGCATCATGGCTCCTTGTTAAGTTTCAAAGTACTCTACATCTTAGTTGGATCCCACGTATTACTAATTAAGATGAGAAAGATAATTGGGCAAGTAAGCAATAGGTACAAATGATTTGTTTCATGTGATAATTTAATGTACTGCATGCTTGGTGCGTGACTCAATAGCACTAATAAAGTCTTTCCCAGTTTATCTGAATATTTCTAAAATGTAGAGTACTCCCAATCAACTTCCTCTCATTTATGTGCACCTACCGGCTCTACATCTCACCAATCTTCCTTGCAATGTATGCTACACCTTATATATAGACTCCACGCATCGCTTCTTTTCTTCTCATGTAGAGCTTGATTCTCTTATCCAGAGCGCGAAATCGCATTAGATACCTATGTGGGATCTGAATTTTTGTTTTATGTATTTTTCTTTCTTTTAGAATGAGTGGCATCGAGAAATATTTTGATAGTTCCTCTCGTCATGGCCGTCTAAATAGGAAGAATGGCACATGTGGTAGCAGGAAAGGGCGCTCACATATTTCTTGCAGGAGCAATTGATGCAATGCCTTGCTTCGGATGAAGAATACGTGAAGCACAGAGGTCATCAATATTGGTTCCTTAAAGGGGATGCGAACACGGTGTTCTTCCACGCCCACGTCAATGATGGTAAACACAAGTTAGCGATTTTCCATCTGGAAACACAGCTTGGAGTAATTTTTGACTGAAACCCGATCCAGCGGCACATCTCTCTCATGGGCTCGTATGAACCAAAGTTGGTCCATTTGACGGAGGGTCCATGGCCCGTGGGCAGGGAGCTTTTGGTCACCGCTGATGAAATTACGGCTGGCTATCAAGTTTTTGGTCGAGGAAATGGAAGATTGCGTAAGAGTGCCAAGACCAACACTGCTCCACAGTCTGATGGGAGTAACCTTTCCAAGTCGTCCTCTTTAGAGAAACATACTAGGCAACTTAGCGCGGTAACGTCGCACCCGTAGAGTAAATAAAATTTAAATTTGGTAACGTGTAAATTTAATTATTATTTAGGTTTAAAGATGGGTGAAATTCAGAGGAGTTCATGATTGGAAGTTGTTTAGATTCCGTAATTGTTGAAATTGGGGAGCGGTGAGTTTAGTTAGTTTATGTATGCATTAATTATAAACCTATTTTATTTGTATTTGTCTGTCTATTTATATATTTACTGGGTAGCACCAAGTTATATTAGTGCTTGTATTTTTTATTGGTTGTAACGGATTAAAATAGTCAGCAATTCTGAACTGTTTTTCTGAAAGCCGTATAGGTAACATAATAAGATATAATGTTTATTGTAACCAATTTGGTGTAAAAAGTAGTTTGAACATGGAATTTAATTAAAATTAGTTGTTTTAATTATTCGTGCAATTATTTTAAAAATAGTTTAAACATGCATAAGAAGATACAATGTAGCTATTTAGAATTAGAACTGAGCGGTAACGAAAAGTTCTATTAGTTGTTTTATTTAGAATTAGAAGTGAGTTGTAATGAAAAGTTATAGTAGTTGTTTTAATCATTTGTGCAATTGAATTAAAATTTGCTTACCGTGTGGGTTAGAATTTCCGATACGATTTATATGAGTCGTATAATGAATATTAGTTTGAACATGCCTAAGAAGATACAGTGTAGTTATTTTAGAATTAGAAGTGAGTTGTAATGAAAAGTTATATTAGTTGTTTTAATCATTTGCGAAATATTGTGGCTCGGAATCTCCTATATGATTTTACATGAGCCGTATAATGAATATAGGGAGATATAATATTAATATGAGGTATGATCTTCTATAAATTTTGCAATAAATATGGAAAGGTGTAATATTTTCTGTAATTATTTATTTTAGAAAGTTGTGTAAACATGCATGAAAATGTGGTAGTTGTGTATAATGAATATAGGGAGATATAATATTAATACGAGGTATGATCTTATATAAATTTTGCAATAAATATGGAAAGGTGTAATGTTTTCTGTAATTATTTTATTTTAAAAAGTTGTGTAAACATGCATGAAAATGTGGTAGTTGTAAAGAGGTTTTTTCTGCAAATCGTGGTATTTTATTTGTATTTTTTCTGATTTGTGGGTGAAAATATATAATTTTTCCAAATTTTACCAGTTTTCTGTAATTTTAAAAAAAATGGGCCCCGCGCGTTAGCCGGACACCGCTGACGTCAGCCCTGGACGTCAGCGGGCGGCGGCGCAACGCCACTCGCCCTCGACCCGTGGAGGCGTGAACCCGGACGCGCGTCTACCTAGCGGCGCCGAGCACCAAATGGTGTCCGGAATCACCGCCGGCGGCTGTTTCCGGCGCAGTGGCGACCCCGGGCGGCCGGCCGCGAATCCTCCGTCCAGAAGGTAGCGGAGAAGACGACGGACCTCTTCGTGGCCTTGGATTTGAGAGAGAATGGCTGCGGCGGCGATGGCGCGCGGCGGCGGCGCCGGCGACCACGGGTCGCGGGAGCGAGGGAAGCGGAGGGGAGATTGTGGCGTGCTTGTTTTGCGAAAAAGTCCTTGGCTTTTTTCCCTCTTGCAGAAAGGTCCCTCCGCACGTTAAATTGTGGACTACGGATAGTTCAGATGCTTTAGTGCAAAATGGCTCGGTGACCGGCAGAACCGGGTGCGACCGGGCGACGTGGCGACTCGTGATTGGTTTAGAGGGCCGTGCTACAGTAACGCGCATATGGGAGTGATTTTGGGTGCATCCTGACTGTCGAACGCGCCGATCAAACGGCTGGAGGAAAAAGGGTGACGTGGATAGCTGTTTTGGAGGCAAATTCGACGCCCTTTTATATATAGGTTATGTATGTTGGGGCTACGGTCTCCCCTCTCTCGCTGCGACGAACGTTGAAGAAGGATCCCGACCACTCTTGAGTCTTGAGCACCTACATTATTACTCCAGAAAGTGGTAGTGGGCATCACTTGGTATAAGTTGATCGCCCTTACCAATGTGATTTTCAAGATAGTGGCCAAGGAAGTGGTCGGGATGCTCTCGCCTATTGTGCACCGAATCATTAGCCCGGATGGCCATGCGGCGTTATGGTAGCAAGATTACAAATGTCACCCGTCCTGGACACCATTGGGATGAGATCAGCACAGCAATTGAGCAGGAATTGTTACTTGTTATCGTTGTGTGTTTACTGCAAAAAAAAATTGAAATTTTTCGAGCCCCCCGCAGTTTACTGCAAAAATTTACGAGTTTACTGCAGTTAACAGGATCAGTTACTAAATTATCGTTGTGTGTTTGAGGCTGCAATGTATCATCTCATTACTTTTGATCCTGCCTTCAACAGAAAATTCTTCGTCTCTCACTTTGTGTTGGGTTAGAAAGATTGAACTCAGCAATTGGTCAGAAGTTTGCCGGGCATAGGTTTGTGAAATTTCACAAAAATAACCCTTTGGTCAAACTTCATCCAAAACTAACCCCTTTTCAAAACTATTTCAAAATCTAACCCTTTTTGGTAGCGCCCAACAACGTGGCGCTACCCTCTCTGTGGTAGCGCCACAGGCTTCGGTGCTACCCTCGTGACAGTGTGGCACGGCGGGCCCCGCGAGGTGGACGCGCAACGTCGAGGCCCGCGGCGTTGCCCTTCAGAGGGTAGCGCCACACGCCCTGGCGCTACCCTCCGCGACTTAAGGGTTGCGCCCAGCGCCCGAACGGTTCTTCTTCTCCATTCGACCCCAACAGCTCCTCTCTCCCTCTCTCTCCTTGTACTCACCCCCCTCACAAATTCCTCCATATTGGTTCGATTTGGCTGTGGATTTGGGCTCCCCTGCGTTGAGAGAGGTAATCTCCTCCATCCCCCATGTTTTTGTCCAACCAAATTGTTGCAATTTTGTGGCATTATGTTTAGATCTTTGAAACCCTAGAAATGTCATATGAGGGTGTAATATTTCGTTTTTGTGGATAATAGTGGGCAATGTGTGTGTGTATGCTTCTATTTGCCCATTGTATGTTAGGGTTAGGGTTAGTGTTGATTTGGACACATTGTATGTTAGGGTTAGGGTTAGTGTTGATTAATTTAGCTTTAGGTTAGTTTAATTTTGCTTTAGGATTTAATTTGCTATATCATGTTATCATCAAATAATTTGTTCTCTACAAATTATTTGTTTTTAGATGGAGAGAATGGTTAGTGTGCATCATGTGGATAAAGAAGCATTTTATAAAGGCCACGTTGAGCATGACCCGGAGGAGAAGGTTGGGGTGTTTGACCGTAGTCCGAACTATGCCGATGTTGTTGCTAAAGTGAGGATTGCATTGAATTGGACGGACCTAAATGATATAGTTTGTTTGGAGGGAAGGCACAATGTTGGGTTCGGTCCTCACTCCCGTTGGAAGATCATGCCTATCAACTCCGAGTTGTGTTGGAGTGCATATAAGGAGATGGTTGTCGCATCTCAAGACAAGGCTCTCGAGTTATTTGCCACCCAAACATTTGACTTGAACCGGGGTGCCGCCCAAGGTGAAGTTGGGGTTCAAAATGAGTTATCCAATGAACAAGAAGTGTACCAAGCAACGTGGAGCCAACCTCCGATGACCCAACATGAACCTAGCCAACCTCCAAGCCCGATGCAATTTGACCGCTATGAACTATCGGAGGAGGATACCGATGAGTTGGAGGACGAGCTTCATAACACTTGTATTGGTGACGTTGAGAGAACTTGTAGGCAAGAGGACATGGACCATGACATCCCTTATAGCCGAGGCTACGCATCGGACTCGGAGGATGACGGACCGGACGAAGAAGTGGATGAGGATGGGTTCACGGCTAAAGAATCGGAAGTGTTCAAGAAGATAGTGGGGCGGGACCATCGGATATCGTTGTTCCGTGATCTTAGTCTCGCGGATAAAGCCGTGGTTGATGGAGGCTCATGTAAATTGCTTGAAGCAAGGCCGAGTTCGAAGAGAGATACCAATGCCGACAATTATGGTATTGCCGAGGGATTGAAGTTTGAAAGCTTCTTGGAGTTGAAGACTTGGATCAAGGAGTATGCGGTTAGGTATTTTCGACCGTTCAAAGTTGTTCACTCCGATGTCCGAAAGCGGTACACGGTAAAGTGTGAGGACGCGACAAATGGGTGTCCATGGGTTGTGCGTGCAAGTCCATGGAAAGGTGGTCCTCAATGGATTCTAACGAAATGTGTTTCCTCTCACATGTGTAGTGGGAAGGGTGATGATCACAAGGATGTGGATGACGTACACCGTCAACTCACCTCCGAATTCATTGGTTATAGGCTTTCCAATTCCATAGAGGCATTCCCGACGTTCACGGTGAAGTCTATCCAGGGCACGGTGAAAGAAGTCTTTGGTTACTCCGTAAAGTATGGCAAGGCATGGAAGGCAAAGCAAGCGGCATTCCAGATGTTGTATGGTGATTGGGAGCAAGCATACAACCGACTTCCTAGACTATTGGGAGCTATGGCCGCTACCAATCCGGGCATGATTACCGTAGTGGAGCCATTTGGTCAAAAGACTAGAGAGTACAAAGGTGCAACCGTCCGTGTTTTTGGTCGTGCTTTTTGGGCTTTCGGGCAATGCATAAGGGCTTTCAAGCATTGTAGGCCGGTTGTCTCTGTGGATGGCACATTCTTGACCGGTCAATTCAAGGGCACTATTTTGATAGATGTAGCTCATGATGCAAACGACCGATTGCTTCCATTGGCCTTTGCTTTGGTCACGGCGGAGAACAACGACAATTGGGAGTGGTTCATGGGGCTATTGAGAACCATGGTCTTCGAGCCTCAAAGAGAAGTTTGTATCATCTCGGACCGGCACCAGGGCATACTCAACGCGGTGGAGATGGATATTCCCGGGCATGCTCCAGTACATCATCGATGGTGTATGAGGCATTTTGTGTCCAACTTCTATAGGGCATGTGGGAATAAGGAGTTGTCCGATGATCTAAAAGATTGTTATCTTGCTTTCACCGAGCGGCATTTCGCGAGATTGTACAACCGATTGCTCACGCTTACAACATCAGCTGGGGGTAAAGAGTTCTTGCATAGGCATGAGGCACTTACACACAAGTGGGCTAGAGCATTTGATCCGGACGGTCGGAGGTATGGTGACATGACAAGCAACATGGCAGAGTGTTTCAACAATGTGCTCAAGGGTGTGCGTGCGTTGCCCGTGACAGCAATCGTGCAATATACATTTGACAAGTTGAGTGAGTATTTCATGAAATACAGTGAGGAAACAGATGATCAGATTGAAGGGAGGAACAAGGATAACAAGAAGTATAACTATCCACCCGAAGTTGACAAGTGGATGTTGTACCAGTCTCGAAAAGCGGACGCTAGTACGGCTCAGTGTTTTGACCAAAATGAGTGGACTTACCAAGTCAACGAGCCAGGAGGCACTACGTTAGGTGGTGTGCAACATGGAGGGAGGGCGCGCAAAGTTTTACTTAAGCAATGTTTGTGCTCATGCCAGAGGCCTCAGTTGCTTCACCTCCCATGCTCCCACTTGCGGACGGCGTTGCTCGCTCGGAAAGTGGGATACACCGATCCCGTGAGGTTGTCTGGGTACTCTATCGAGGCTACAAGGGATACATGGGCTCAGCGATTTGAGCCTTATTTCGACCAATCGCAATGGCCTGAATACCATGGCATTCAAATGTGGCCTGATCCAGCATTGAAAGTGACGAAACGGGGAAGACGGAAGACAAAGCATTTCCGAAATGACATGGACGCTTGGGGTGGGGGAGGCCTTAGAGAATGGGGCAACCAACATTTTCAAGAGCCTCGTGCGAGTGGCCGTTGTGGAGATTGCAATGAAGTTGGGCACAACACAAGAGGTTGTAGCCAAAACAAGAGATCCAAGGGCAATGATGGAAGCACTAGTCGTGGAGGAAGGGGAGGTGGGGGTGGAGGTGATGGGGGAGGTGGTGGTGGGTTTGTAGGTGGTGGTGATGGGGGGTGGTGGGGGTGTGGGTGGTGGTAGTGGTGGTGGTAGCCGTGGTGGTGGTGGTAGACGAGATGGTGGTGGTGGTAGACGAGATGGTGGTGGTGGTAGCCGTGGTGGTGGTGGTGGTGGTAGCACAAGTGGATACGGGGATACACGAGTTCGAATGTTTGACGAGCTTAGAGGGGGTAGCGGTTCGAGGCGTAGAGGTGGTAGCCGTAGATGATTGGTACGACTACAAATTATTTGGTTGTTCTCTTTTATTTATTATATTGTTTATTTGATCATGCAAATATCAATTGCTTTTCATTTTGTAGGGTATGGGGTCCGATGATTGGATGTCGAGGCCGTGGGCATGGAGGGTGGCGTCTACCAAGCCCGAGGAGGAGGCACCAAAGTGTTTTTGTCAAGACATTTGCAAGGCCAAACAGTCAGATGATTGGGATGAGACAAGAGGACGACGGTTTTGGTTGTGTCCCAACTATTGTAGGGACAAGGAAGAACTCAAGTCCGCTTATGATCGTCCCAAGGTATGTCTCCTCTTACGCATGCAAATTTAAATAAATTTGTGTACTAATATCTAATGCTCCTTCTCTCTTTTGTAGTCACCGCCGCCCCTTTGTGTATTTATCAAATGGATAGACTTCGTCCAAGATAGGTACTTCAAGAACAAGGTCGAATGGGAGCGAGAGACTGCAGAACGGCGCATGAGGGAGAGGAAAAAGGATGAGGAGAGGGAGGAGAGGTTGAGGTTGAAGAAGGAGAAGGAACGTAAGGAGAAAGCAAAGAAGAAGCATGAAGAGGCCAAGGCTCGTGAGGCCGAGAGGGAGAAGAAACGTGCAAAAGCTCGCCGTGCCATGGAGGATGAAGCATCGGGAAAACGCCGGGACAAGTACCCGCGTTGGACTCAGTAGAGCCTCCAACATCGTTGTCTCCTATCTCGTAGGCTTTGTTCTGAACCATGTAATATTGTGAACCATTTGATGCTCTTTGAACCTTGTAATGTGCTCCTATCGATGGGTTTATTCTGAACCTTCCAAATATTGTTTGTGAACTGGCATAGTACTGTTATCTTGTTCTCAATATTTTGTTTGTGTTCAGGGAGGCTGATAATTAAAACAAAATCTTCTGTTTTCAGGACGGTAGCGCCACGGGCCGTGGCGCTACCCTCCATATGGTAGCTCCGAGCCCCGTGGAGCTACCCTAGTTAAAAAAATTACCAGATGGAGTCTGGGAGGGTAGCGCCGCAGGGCTCGGAGTTACCGTATGGAGGGTAGCGCCACGGAGCTTGGCGCTACCCTAGTTAAAAAAAAATCCAGAGAGCTTCCTTTCCATGCCAGCGCTAGCACGTCAAAAACGACTAAGTCTGGGAGGGTAGCGCCGCATGGCTCGGAGTTACCGTCTGGAGGGTAGCGCCAGGGAGCGTGGAGCTACCCTAGTTAAAAAAAATTCCAGAGAGCTTGCTTCCATGCCAGCGCTAGCGCGTCGAAACGACTAAGTCTGGGAGGGTAGCGCCGCAGGGCTCGGAGTTACCGTATGGAGGGTAGCGCCACGGAGCTCGGCGCTACCCTAGTTAAAAAAAAATCCAGAGAGCTTGCTTTCCATGCCAGCGCGAGGTCGTCAAAAACGATTAAGTCTGGGAGGGTAGCGCCGAAGGGCTCGGAGCTACCGTCTGGAGGGTAGCGCCACGTACTGTGGCGCTACCATCCTGAAAACAACAGGTGTGGAGCACGACGTCGGCTCTGTGGGCACGGTGTCATCGGTGGTACGACAACCAAGCAGTAGAGCTAGTGAACGTAGCCGTTGGGCGCTTTTATGTGACATTATGGATGCAACATAGGTCTAAGGATAACATTCATATAACTACCTTACTAGGATGCACAATATCGACTTACCTTAGCAAACTCTCTAACGGCACTGTCGCCCTTCTTGGTCCGAGGATAAGCGGCTGCTTCCTCGGCCTCATCGGCTTGCTGCGAGATCTCCTTGCGCTATAACAATATAGAGATATGTCAACACACAATTTATATTTACGACAACGTGAGGTACAAGAGAATCATATTACCATGAAGTTGAGCAATGGAGCAAACTTGGTTTGTGTGCCATCTCTCACAAGCTTGTTGTAACCAAGCGTCCGGAAATTTGTATCGGTGGGCGGGTCCTCAAGTATGGTAGAATCAAAAGCCGGCGCGCATAGCTCCACACGACTGTTCGAAAGGAACCAAGCTAGATAGTTGTCGAAAGCACCTTGGTCATATTGAAGGTAATGTGAGAGGGTTTTCGGATGCGCCTTCGCCGCCGCCAACACCTGATGCCACTTAGCAACGTAGTCCTCGTGATGCACGTCCCACTTGAATACCTTCTTCTGCCTTTTGCGCTCCAACCTGCAAATTAAAGTTCAATTGTACCGTCAACCACAACCAAGTTCAATATGAATAGAATGACTGAGCGAGGTGAACAATGATCTCACTCGTGGAGCGCTAAGCCCGTGTTCACCCACTCCGGCGGTGTACTCTGAAATAGCCCAAATTTGGTCATCACTCGTTGCGGCAAGTGAAACTCGACCGCCCACAAGCATATGAGCGGCGTCTCCATCAACCAAAGATGTTGTTCCGCCATGCATATAGGGTTGAGCTCGAATTCACCCGTGACTCCCAACCTATGGCCATGACCATATGGATCCCATACCACCTACAACATAATAGTGGGCTCATTTCACATGGTGCAATATAGACAAAAGAAGAGTTAACAAAAAAAAGACATCCATTAGCTGCTCGGGCGTTAGCGCGTCGAACTCGTTTGTGTACCTCTCGTACTCCTTTTCACTGTCGCCATAGAACGGGGGAATCACGTCCCACTTGTACGCCCAAGTTGGCAGACGGTCCTCGTCGCCGCCATTATCCCAAGGCAGCCAATGCCCGGGGGTCGGCCGACCAACGGAGAAGCGCTCCCACTTCCAAACAGAAAGCAGGAGTAACGGGCCACCTATCCCGGACTGACCTTCTCTCCGACGGCAGGCATCGTCTAGCTGCAAGTGTAGGGTAAGCATTGTGATAAGTAATGACTTCATGAGATGTTAGATGCAAAAACAAACCCAATTTGTTACCTGACGGTACAAGTATGCCAAAGCCGCAGAACCCCAACTCCAGTTTGTGTCCCAACCGCTTAACGCCTTGAGCCACATCCACGGACACGTCCTGCCGCTACCATCCGCAAACAACGCCCGTGAGATCACGTACCACACGTACGCACGGGCGTACATCTGAACCACAATGTCATCCGCATCGGCAGGCGGTGGTCTACCAAAGGTTGCACGGACCCAATGAAAGGACGCTCCAGAAGGCATTCTATTCTTTTTCGGTTCTGGATTCGGTTCAGGAGACCTCCCAATAAGACCTTCCATATTTGCTCTCCAACCATCTGAACTTGTGCTAAAACACAAGGGCCTTCCATCGATAGGGAGCCCTAGGATCATCGCCGTGTCCTGGAGAGTGACGGTCATCTCACCCGTGCGGAGGTGAAAAGTGTGCGTCTCCGGCCTCCATCGATCAACGAGAGCGGTGATAGCAGAAGGGTTAAGGTTCACCGTTGACCGGGTGACAAGGTGGATGAAGGGCAGTAGAGGCAGCCTGCGGATGTACGGGGTATACCTCTCGTCGTATTGCATCTTATCGGGGTCTGATACCTCATGAGAGCGAAGACGAAGAGGTTTAAAAACCTACAAAAATTAAACACAAGTTAAATACATATAATCCATCTCAAGAATATTTTACAAGTTATGTCACAAAAAAGTAGTACCTTACTCCCTTCCGCAATGAATCGTGCACGATGCACTCGGTCATATGCCTCATTAAGTAATTCCATCCAACGCATTTACATATAAAGATACACAAGTAAGATGTAGCCCATATTTGTAGAAATCCAAATTTTAGCATGTGAGCAACTACATAAATCGGAGAAGTATTGAACTATACATCTGCTAAAAGAAAAACTATAATAGATAGCTTAATTTAAAATCGGTGTAGTATTCATCTACAAATCGGAGGAGTATTCCACAAATCAATTATTAATATATCTAAAAAATAGCACTACCACCTACACTTATTGGCAAATGATTTCACCCCAACAAAACTTGAAAGATTTCACCTAGACTAGACCTAATTCCGAATCACGCATGAACTAGGGTTTCACCTAACATAGCAAAAATACAGCAAATCTGACAACTCCTATGGATGAAATTGAGAAGAGAGGAGGAGAATACCCGGGGGAAGGAGATGGAGACGATCTCCTCCAAGAGCTGCTTCAAATCCGGCCGGATTTGGTGGGGATTTAGGAGGGAGGAGAGAGAGGCAGCAGCCGCCATGGAGACAGAGCGCACGGGATGAAGAAGAAGAACCGTTCGGGCGCTGCAGCCCTTAAGTCGCGGAGGGTAGCGCCAGGGCGTGTGGCGCTACCCTCTGAAGGGCAACGCCGCGGGCCTCGGCGTTGCGCGTCCACCTCGCGGGGCCCGCCGTGCCACGCTGTCACGAGGGTAGCGCCGAAGCTTGTGGCGCTACCACAGAGAGGGTAGCGCCACGTTGTTGGGCGCTAACAAAAAGGGTTAGATTTTGAAATAGTTTTGAAAAGGGGTTAGTTTTGGCTGAAGTTTGACCAAAGAGTTATTTTTTGAAATTTCACCATAGGTTTCTACATAATGGGGTATGAGACACTTTACGGGGCATTCACTGCCCTGTTCCGGCGACATTGAACAGATGACAATGGATAAATTTAAGAAGGCGCTGGCAGGAAATGATGTCTGGGCAATGACCCTTGTAGATCATCAGGCAAATTACTCTTCTTTGGTAAGAACCACTCTTCCACTAAACTTGGCACCATTATTATCTGAATTTTAGGTTGGCTCGGTTATTTACTGTATTAGGATTAGGATGCGTGAATTTGATGAGAAGACTGTTCAAGAAACATACCAAGCAACCTTCCACTATTTTGATGCGATTAAAATTGACAAAACGGACTGGAAACCTTCCAGTATTTTACAAAAATTCAATACTTTACCCTAGCATGGGAAAGTTATCGTGTTGAAGGACAACACTTTGTACTGTATTCAATTTCCACTTCTTTACATGGAACAAATGAAACATATGTTTGGATTCACGATTTTTGATTGCTCATTGTTCAAAACAACAGACTTCAAAAGCCAGGTTCAGAAGCAAAACGATTTGGCAAGAGATTTTTCAAAACAAATTGGGAAGACAATGTAATCAGAAAAGCAAAAGGGACAGATGATATTAAGCGAGATACTTGTTCCACGAAGTACTAATGAAGCAGTTCAACAGCGACACAGGAAGCCCTCAGGCTTAACAACTCGACACCCAGACACAAGTTTCAAGAACAGGACGCACAGCAGCACACTAAAGATAGGTAGGAGTAAACATCCTTTGACGAGCGATGCAGCAGATTAGTAGTCGTCCTCATCCTCACCCTCCTCATCATCACCACCCTCAGCACCAACCTCCTCGTAGTCCTTCTCCAGGGCAGCCAGGTCCTCACGGGCCTCAGAGAACTCACCCTCCTCCATGCCCTCACCGACGTACCAGTGGACGAAGGCGCGCTTGGCGTACATGAGGTCGAACTTGTGGTCAATGCGGGAGAAGACCTCAACCACGCTGGTGGAGTTGGAGATCATGCAGACCGCCCTCTGCACCTTGGCGAGGTCACCACCAGGCACCACAGTAGGCGGCTGGTAGTTGATGCCGCACTTGAAGCCCGTGGGGCACCAGTCCACGAACTGGATGGTGCGCTTGGTCTTGATGGTGGCCACAGCCGCGTTCACGTCCTTGGGCACCACATCTCCACGGTACATGAGGCAGCAGGCCATGTACTTGCCATGGCGAGGGTCACACTTGGCCATCATGGACGACGGCTCAAAGGCGCTGTTGGTGATCTCAGACACAGAGAGCTGCTCATGGTAGGCCTTCTCAGCGGAGATGACAGGAGCGTAGGACGAGAGCATGAAGTGAATCCTCGGGTAGGGGACCAGGTTGGTCTGGAACTCAGTCACATCCACGTTCAGGGCACCATCGAACCTCAGGGAAGTGGTCAGTGATGAGATCACCTGCAGACAGCACAAGTTCGAAACATCAGTTTTAAGTTACAGATTGCAGAGTAGAACTACAAGAAGAGTTCCAGATGCACAGCAACGTCAAACTGTACCTGAGAGACGAGGCGGTTCAGGTTGGTGTAGGTGGGCCTCTCAATGTCCAGAGAGCGCCTGCAGATGTCGTAGATGGCCTCATTGTCGAGCAGGATGGAGACGTCAGTGTGCTCAAGCAGAGAGTGGGTGGACAACACACTGTTGTAGGGCTCAACAACAGAGGTGGACACCTGAGGAGACGGGTACACAGTGAAACCAAGCTTGGACTTCTTTCCATAGTCCACAGACAGGCGCTCGAGGAGGAGGGAACCAAGTCCAGACCCAGTTCCACCACCAACAGCGTTGAAGACCAGGAAGCCCTGAAGACCAGTGCAGTTGTCGGCCAGCTTGCGGATGCGGTCCAGGCAGAGGTCCACAATCTCCTTACCAACTGCAGGAGCAAGAGCAAATCACACATGAGGCACTGAAACATTGGTTTGGATCAGCAAACGGTATGAAATGAAGCAGAGACAGGGTTGTGGTGAATTTACTTGTGTAGTGACCACGGGCGAAGTTGTTGGCGGCGTCCTCCTTGCCGCTGATGAGCTGCTCAGGGTGGAAGAGCTGGCGGTAGGCGCTGGTGCGGACCTCGTCGATCACAGTGGGCTCAAGATCAACGAAGACAGCACGGGGCACGTACTTGCCTGCTCCAGTCTCGCTGAAGAAGGTGTTGAAGGCGTCATCACCACCTCCAATGGTCTTGTCACCGGAAGTCTGGCCATCAGGCTGCAGGAGACAGGGAGGTGTTTAGGTGGTTGCAGTGGATGTACTGACATAACAAATCGAAACTAAGCATCATACTAATACAAAGAAGTGATTTAATTAGATCTGTGATTGGGTTAAAATAATTAGAACAAATACAGAATCGAGGTATACATGATCCCATTTCAAATCAGATCTAATGTGCAAAACAGAAATGATAAACAACACAGATCCTAAAACCGACCAGTTCGTGTTCCTCGCTAATCAAACGGTTTAATCATACAGAGAACAGTTGAATCAATATTACCTACAAATGAAAATACATAACAGTTCGAAAAACTACTCGCTAGTACATTCCAGCACTAATCGAACTAATTGCTACAAAATCCAATCTCTATCCAGATCAAGAGAACAATCATCATCAACCAAGGCACAATGATTCGAGGGTGTGATTCACTAAAATGGAAAACAAACCCCTAACAGTTCATATCGCGCATCACCTACAGCCTACCAAGCACCCAAACAGGAACAGATCTGACCGCAAACATTTCGCGCCACAACCGGAATCTCGACGCAGATCCACAATCCACGACACAGGATAACGAATCAAGCAGAGACGCACTGTCATGGGAGGAGGAGCGGGGGTGAGCGGGGACGAACCTGGATGCCGTGCTCGAGGCAGTAAAGTTCCCAGCAGGCGTTGCCGACCTGGATGCCGGCCTGGCCGATGTGGATCGAGATGCACTCCCTCATCTTCGACGCTGGCGGCGGCGGCGGCGGACGGAGGAGGCGAGAGGTCTCGGCGACGAGATCTGGAGGGAGGTGTGAAGTGGAGAACGGATCGAGCCGGCGTTTGTGAAGACGCCGGATGTGTAAGTGGCTCCTCCGCTCGGCCCCCCTCGGCGCCTTTATAGGCGGCGCGGGGTTAACCTAACGGCCGTTCCGCTCGCCGTTTGGGCGCTGGGCCGTGGCGCTGGCCCACCTAGCCAGCCTGGCCGGACGGGTGCGGAGCCTGCGGTGTTACGCTGACGCATGGGGCCAGAAGTGGGATCCCATGCGTGTGGCCCGCGTGTCATTGGGGGTGGGTGGACGAGGGACGAGTGGACCAGAGGATGGATTGTGCGGGACGGCAAGGGGACGTTGGCCCCGGTCGAGTCGCTCGCCGACGGCGGATTCGAAATTTGAAATTCGTAAATGTGCGCCGCGGCGGTCACGGGAAAAGATCTCGTGTGCGGTTGAGGTTGAGGAGGGAGTGGGGTCCCGGTGGGCCGCCCATCAATGGTCCACTTGTTTCGCTGGAACGCAGAACAGAACATTTGACAGCACCATACCTTTCGCACGCTGCTACGCTCGACACAATTTCGTGATCAAAGTATAGTCTTTGTATGGTATGGTTCCCGCAGAAAATTATAGTCTTGGTATGGTTGAGCTGTTTTAGAGACAAAGGTAGAGCTTAATAATGCAAAAAAAAATGGTACCCATTGAGGCCACCTTTGATTAGCTAAAGAATTTTGGCTGACTTCTTATAGGCTTTTGCTTGTAGATTCCGGCAGGGAGACACTGTGGTGGAAAGATGATGCATGAGATTTTCAAAAGACTTCTTTTGTGTTTGTACGGTTTTGGCTTGTTTACTGTGGTAAGTTGTAAAGATGTATGTTATGCCTCTGATTTTGATACGTTCACTTAATAAAATGATGTATATCGTACAGATGCTAGTTTTTAGTACAAAATGAGATGCTAATAAAATAAAAATAATATGAACTACTCAAGCTACTAATCCGTACGTGATAATAGAGAACATGGTGTCGTAGGTATAATTCTTTACATGTCATACTAATAATAGAAAACAAGAACTAATCAAGCGATGTTATCAGACAACGACGATGGACTGGGTCCACCGGTATAAAATGTGCTCTCCTCGTAGACATATGGGCACCGGTGAAACCGCTCGAAATGTTGATCATATAGACTACTTCACGAATAAAGTTATGCAAACACATTCACATGGTGATGATCTTCGTTTGGGTTGCAGTGTCAGAGAAATGTGGTATACCTTGTAGAATGCGCCACTTCAATGGCATTTTGTAGACAAGAATGAGGATACTTGAATCTCTTTTCTCCATCATGTTTTGTGGAGGTGCCCCCTGAAATTCCGGATCATAGTAGTGCTGCTCTTTGAAAGAGGCGAGATAACCAACTATGTTTGGTTATCCGAAGTCAACAAGACCGTACTTGTAATTAGTACAAGTATAAGGACATAACTATTTCTTTTTACATATACATATGTGAGAATATTATCAGTAATGTGTGTTTCATCTATTGCTCTAGTGGCATCTTTAAATGGGGCAAAAATCTAGGATGTTTAAGTTTATCACGTACTTGGGTGAAAGTAGGATCATTAGGTTGATATAATCACCTGCCATGCGGTTCACACAGTGTAAAACATGATGAAACTTGTTCCTCACGGTAGAAACACTATGCTCAAAACGATTAGCAGCTCGACGGTCCCCGCAACATCCATAGAAATAGAGCTAGTGATTCTACACTTGACATCTGAGAAGTGGATTGGTGGCCATAGTCAGCAACAGTAATGGCATATAGCATTCTAAAGTTTGACCTTCTCATTCTAAAAGACTTGTAGAATTGTTTTGGATCTTTTTGCCTCCCCTCAACCCATTGTATACCTGACATCCAAGACGGGTCTCTCGTATCAGCATAAGACGATAGTTGTGAGCAAACAAGACGATAACGACCCTTATGTGTAGGAAGGCTCGTGCGTGCATGAGTTTTTAGAGCAAGTGCATGAATTTGTGCCATGAACCGGTGGTCGATCATGATCCATCACTGGATCTTTAGAGAAGGCCGCTCACAAAACTGAAAAACGTTGATATATAGTTAGATTGTGTTATCCGGTCTCATGCTTAATTGTGTTATCCAGTTAATCGGCTGTATTTTGTTACTTACTGTGCTCGTACCAACGAACACTGATTTGTTCTTGTTCCGACAAGGATATGATAAGAATTGATGCAGATATATGTACATTTTCACTATTAATTGGTTAACAAAGTCATAAATACAGTAAATGTTTTCATCCAAAATGACGCTTATTTGCCACTCAAGATATTAGAGTATAAACCATGATTTCCAAGGCAGCATACAATACATTCACGATAATTTTATTTTGCTTCAAATGTCAACTACATTTGACATTTTACAGAAGGCTAATGGCAAACAAACCTGATGTTCCTTTTGCAGGTATACACCACTTCACAGATCCTGCTTACGCACGCACTTCCTCAACGGGACTCAGTCTACCACCCACGAATAATAAAATCCAGCACATTGCACACTGCACACACCACACGCGTATAGCAAACGCACACATGTATTACAAGCACGTCGAAATTTAACTGAGGCTCTCATCAGGGCAATGCGACCTGAGACGCCTTGCAGTTCTCCACGATGGCCTTGGACTTGGTGTACAGGGACGTCAGCTGCCCCTGCCTCTGCGAGAAGGCCTGGCTGAAGACCCTGATATCCTGCTTCAGCTCCTCCATCTTGTACCTCTCAGCCTCCAGCTCCTTCAGCAGCACCTCCTTCTCGGATACGAGATGATCAGCATCGTGCTTCGACTTGGAGAGCTCTTGCCGCAAGGAAGAGTTCTCCACCTTGAGCAAGTTGCACTCCTTCTTGAGCGTTGCGCAACTCGCTTTGGAATCCTCTAGCTGCTGTCGTTCCAAGCTGCAGTCCTTTTCCAGCCTTTGGCATGTCGCCTCAATAGGCTCATCTAGTGGCACAACCTGTGGGGAGAAGACCAGAGTTAGCAGCGAGAAGGCAACAACTTTACATTGGGAAAAGAAATTTTGGCAGCTTGATGAAAAATTACCATGAGTAAAGCCAAGTTTCAAGTGGAAACACACAGATTAATCAGAAAACAAATTCGTATTGGCAAATTATCATGACCAAGCGAGCAATGGAGTTCCTGAATATTCATTTTTTACACTAGCATAATCTTTAACACACAGTTTTTTGTTCTTTTCTGGATAATTTACAAATAAATCATCTACTAGATGGAAAAGTCACATGTTCTATAAATCACACATCTATGCTAGTACATTGAACACCAAGTAACTTACTCTGGAGCTGAACCAGTGCCTTTAAGTTTGATTCAATAGGCAGTCTTTGGGTGTGTAAGTGCTACTCTTGTTGAGTGAGAAATTGTATTGCTTAGTACTGTACTATTTAACCATCAAATAGCTAATTTAACCATCAAAGAGCTGTCCAGTTCAGGAAATGTGCCAATGGTTGTTTTAAATTCTACTATTAATTCTTTTATGCTAACTAGTTTCCTTAAAAAAAGCAAATTACAGAATTTGTACCTTCTAAAACACTTAAATTAGTTGAACTTACTGCTGTTGTATTTTCTAGCAAGGACGGAGGACATTTGAAATCAGGTGTCATCTCAAGCGCATCGAGATCAGTGATGCATCCTTTGTTCAGCTGCATCCATAGGTCCTCATCAGCTACAACACTTAAATTTTCAGGTATTGGGCTGAACTCCACACTCTTCAAGTAGCGTGAGCGGCTTGCAACAAATCCATCTGGTGTCCGCTTACAATTTGGAGTTTTCAGTGCATCTAGCTGCAAAACGCCAATAAATAGACTATCATCAACATCTGGGCCCGATTACCCACAAGGCCACAAGCAGGTTGAAAGGAAGAATGTGATGTGGTTGCCACTGGACCAGGAAAAGATGTGAAAATGCAAAATATTAAGCTTCAGCACTAACACCAACATACGAAGTTGCAACAAATCCATCTGGTGTCCGCTTACAATTTGGAGTTTTCAGTGCATCTAGCTGCAAAACGCCAATAAATAGACTATCATCAACATCTGGGCCCGATTACCCACAAGGCCACAAGCAGGTTGAAAGGAAGAATGTGATGTGGTTGCCACTGGACCAGGAAAAGATGTGAAAATGCAAAATATTAAGCTTCGGCACTAACACCAACATACGAAGAGACTAAACGTTGAACTGGCAAAAAATACCAGGCTGCTGCTTCGCCAAACATACCTGGATAGAATCTGTAAACTGCTCTGCTGATATGCCAATATCATTGTGGTTCTCTAACATCCTTTGTTGCTCGGCCAACCGGTGCTCTAAAGTTTCCCTTAACCTCCTTTCATCTTCAAGTTCCATTGCAAGTCGATCGCGCTCAAGCTCAAACTACAAGAGATAATCAGCTTAACTTTATCTGTTAAAAAACAGTTCAGTTGGGTGATGGAGGATGCATCCAAAAAGGGATGTTCATAACTAAATGGGACACGTGTTCTACTTAGACTTTACACGGACCTTATGCATATCATTGCGTTGCTTTAGGATAAGCTGCTCCAAGACTTCTGAATGGGAACCCTGAAATTTAAGGAAAATAACCTCAAGTAACAGTAACACATATCACATATGTGGAGCAACAAAAAACAAACATGACGAACCTGCAGCTTCTTACGAAGTTCTTCTATTTCCAGTTTTTGCCTCTTCAGCAGAGCAGCATCTGTTAAAATCTGATACACCAACATCCATTATTAGGTTCTCAGAATGTCACTACTAACAAAGCAAGCTGACAAACTGAACCCAACATAATGATTCTTACGCTGAAGATGCAACTATCTATAATGAGAATGAGACCATTGTCTTAAATATATTTTACTAATTTATGTAAAAAATCACAAATAAAAATTAATAACAATTAATGTTACAAAATTAGAAATTAGAACTAATTCTAATACTATCAAAATTAATGTGAATAAACTTATTGTTGTAAGATATACTTACTATAACTAATAAATTAGAACTACAATGTTGCAAAACAGAAGTTTCAGAACTCACCTCATTTACTTGGGCACAATTGCTGACACATTTTGCTCTACTTGCAAATTGAAGAGTTCCTCTAGTTTCCTCGATATGAATCTGTATTTGAATTTTAGAAGATGCATACAAATGAAGGCAGGGTAAGTGCATGAGGGCTGGACACTATGCGATTTACTTGGGTGTAGCATATAAAATACGAGCACACCTCTTCAGGTGCAGCAGTACAGATGATTGATGTCTTCGCATTGCCTCCAAGTGCAGACTGGAGAATGCGAGTCAACTTACTATCACGGTAAGGAATGTGCCCTCTGCATCAAAACAATTAACCACCTAAGTGCCTAGAACAATGCAAATCCTGGATATTACAAAGTTTCCACATGGTTCAAGTACCCAAGAGGAACTAATACTCCCTCCGATCCATATTAATGGACTCAACTTTGTCTAGATACGAATGCATCTAGTCTAAACACTTAACTAGATACATACGAATCTAGACAAAGTTGAGTCCATTAATATGGATCGGAGGGAGTACAATAAAACAATTCATTGTAGAAGAGAACTTTTATCATAATGGACAAGCCCATGATATTATAGAGGGAAAATACAAGAACATCTGATGGTGCAATTTAACAAATTAGCCAAATAGACAACATCAAGGCTGATAGGAAAAAGATAGAATAATATAATTGCAGTGGGGCAGTACAGTAGTTTGCTCTGCATGGCATAGTTGGATATTTCATTTTCCGGGAACAACTCTCTTTTTTTAGGCGAGTTGGAACTAATGAAAAGATGGCAAGAAAGATCCATTAACTTCTGGCTACAATATCCTTGGATAATCGCTTGACCATTACAACCTAGTAAGCGGATAAATGATAAAATATAAATAAAACCTACACTTAACTTTACTATAAAATTGGTGCTTGTCATTTGTTACCCATGCTCTAAACTAAGGTTGCGTTTGGTATTGTGGCGCATTATGACAATCGCAATAGCTCAACCCAGTTTTGCCCATCTTTGTGGTTCTTTGACCTGCTTTTCCCTTCTTTTGTTGATAAATTCCAACAGCAGATTGTCAAATAGGCCCAACACAGGACAGTTCAACAACCGCAAACTGGCCCAAAATGAATAGCACCACTAGCTACTTAGGGTTGCTGGGAACTTCTGTATCTAAGTAAATCAGAGCATTCACATTCACCTACATTTGTTGCTGTTACAAATCTATGAGATTACTGTCACATCACACTAAATGATTTTTTTTGCTACAATTTAGTTAGAGAAAGTTACAGATTTAACAAGTCAGTGTAATGCTCCATAGACGTACCTTTGCTTTCCATTCTCACTCAACTTATTGATGACATTCCCAAGAATCATCAAGCTTTTGTTGATATGTTTCCCTTCCTTAAGCCGCACGCCATCAGCTCCTGTCTTGGCAATTCTTTCTGACCCAGCTAAATCCACCAAATTCTACATGTAAATAAGCAGTGTTAATCAGAGCAGTCTTTACACCTATTCTTTATTTCGTGCACGGGTGTGGAGTCATCAGCACATACCAAGACAGATACGCGAATTGCATCTCCAGAGTTCATCTGGTCCTTAGCACTGCTTTCAATGACCTGAAACCACACAATTCGAAATTTTGGTACTACTTCCACTCTGTCAAAGGACTGAAAATCATCCGAAAAATCACTTGCGGTTTCAGTATACCATCCGAAAAATAGTATGAGACCGGCTGCTCCGGACATTCATGTTTGTTTCCCCAAAATGTCTATTTTCTGGAGAAAAAGGGAAAAACTTAGGAACTGGTGAAAGTGGAAATACTTTGGATGATTTGAACAAGCACAGCAATAAATGGACAGAAATGGCACCTTCTCCGAGCTGAAGAAGTTCTAGCACTTGTTCGGCATTGTTAACAATCTCTTCCCGCAGTCCGGACACATAAACACCACGCTGTAGCCACAACACAAATCCTTACACAATCTATCAAGTAGTTGAAGAAAAAATAATCATTTCTAGCATTTACCTCCAGGCTCTCGTGAATGGGCAGCTTCTCGCTGCCGAGTGTAAGGAGGTCATTGATCTCCTCATTATAGATCTCCATGTACGACACCCTGATCAGGAACTCGCGATCTGCAGCCTGTCCCAGAACCGAAATCAAACAAACAATAAGCTTGCACCCAAAGTGGCTTGCCTTGGGAGACCTAACAAGCCGGTACTATCACCTAGATGAATTTTGTGTACTAAGCTTTCATGTCCTAAACCATGACAGGTAATACTTATGACCCAATTCCAGTGTTGGGGTTTGACTTTTGTTTATGGTGGTGTGGCCACATAAGCTGCGCAATCCTCACAACTAGTTGGTCACAAAAGAGAAAGTGAGCTCATCGAGAAACTAATTACCTCAGCCGCAGTGTCAAAGATGTCACGGACAGCGAGCGGGATGATCCCAGGGTTGGCACCGGAGCCGTTCATGGTGAAGGTCTTGCCACTGCTAGTCTGTCCGTAAGCGAAGGCGGTACCGTTGAATCCATCTACAGCGGCGCGGATGAGGGAGCCTACGAGCAAGCCGTAGATCCGCGCGTTGGTCGCAGTTTCGTCGAACACGTGGTCTTAACAAAATGGGGAGAGAGAGCGCGCGGGTTAGGAACTGAGGGGGAGGGTTGTAAGAGAGGTCAGGGGTTCCCGTACCGAATGCGAAGGAGGTGCCGGGGACGGGGACGGCGCGGTGGAGGAGGGAAATTCGGGTGTCGTCGATGCGCCACTCGCGGTTTCCGCCAGCGCCGCCTCCCGAGAAGCAGGAGTAGTCTACGTCAGCTTCAGTGGAGGATTTGGGCGGACGGAAGCGGACGGCGACGGAGATCTTCTCCATGAGCAGGAGCGGCGGCTGTCGGCGAGTCCTAGGCCCAGTTCTTTTCGGCTCGAGTATAAGCCACTCCAGTTTGAGCTGTCCAAATAATCTGCAGTGGAAATAAGCTAATGAGAAATTGTTATCCAGTTCTTTTCGGCTTCCACTGTCTTAGCTTATTTTATTTTGAGAAACCACTGTCTTAGCTTATTGTTTGAGATGTACACTTAAAAGTCGTTAATGCCCTTGGAATGATTTTGTTCTGAAACTAACTGATTTTGAGTTACTTTTATTTTCACAATAAAAAACTTAGCAACATATATAGATTTTTTTTTTGCGATTTGCAACATATATTAGATTTGAACACGTGCTATCCTTCCGCCATGAACTGGAGGTTGAATCAGGAGGAGAAGAGCAGTACCTTTGGCAGAGCACCAGTGCAGCGCTCGACGCGGGAGAAGAAAATGAACCCAGATGCAGGAGAAGCAGGTCAGCCGGTGGAGGGCTCGATGCGGGAAAAGCAGGTCGGCCGGTGGAGAGCCTAGCGGAGGCGGGTGGCAGCGGAAGGAGGCGGCAGTGGCGGGCGGAGGAGGGCGGAGGAGGGCGCGCGGAGGCGGCGAGGGCTGTGGGCGGCGGCAGCGGCGGGCGGTCGACGGCAGCGGCGGGCGGTCGACGGCAGCGGCGGCGGCGGGCGGGCGAGCGGCAGAGAAACCCTAGGTTCGCTGCTCGCTCGTTTCGTCCGTGCGCTCGGGAGAGAATGGTTCGGGGAAGAAGACGGATTTGAAATTGAAATTTGGGCGTTAGAGAAACCCTAGGTTGGTTTGGACTTTGGAGCGGGCGGGTTGTGTAAGCGTGTGTTTGGTTGCTAGTTTGACCTGAATGGGATGGAACCATTCACCTTGGTGCATGAGATGGCCCTCATTCTACCTTTTGTTTGGTTCCAGCTATTTGAGATGGTCGGATGGAATCGTGTTTGGATCAATAGTTAAGTGTGTATGGTTTAGCACGTTATTAAGGTAATAAATAGTTGGTTAATGGGCAAACTAACCTCTTCCCGGCCGCCCGCCTGCCAACGAGGGGCATAACAGCTCAAGGCGACCTCTCCGTCGCCGGCCAGCTCGAGGCAATCTCCTCCGCGGGCCAACCTTCCCGTCTACCGCAGCTCGAGAAAGCTCCACCGCTGTCCAGCTCAAGAAAGCTTTTGTCACCGCCTAGCTCGCGAAAGCTCTATTGCTGCCCATCTCGAGAACTATGACCATGGGCCGCTGACGGCCCAGTCGCTAAGCCAGGCATGGACGCCCCACCTCGCCGACGTCCTCGGCCGCGCGGAGGTCCATGGCCAGATCGGACATCTTGAAACCGTCTTGTGAAGGAAACTGGCCGGAGGTTGTGCAGCTGACCTCGGTGTACTGCTCGCCGGAGGATCCAATGATGCCTCCTCCTGATTTTTGTGTCCCGTGTCTGCTAGGAGATTAGCGCCATAGAGAGGATTAAAAAAGGTGAACCAAAGGATTCGGCCAGTTTTGGGGGATGGATTGGGTCAGCATATTTGAGGTATATTCCTCACCCGTGGTCGGTTCCACCCTTCGATTTTACAACCAACGCATATATCTAAAGTGAACTATTCCATTCCATCCCTCTTTGGGGCAGCAACCAAACGCACGCTAAGAAAGGTGGGAATGGGATCGGTTGGTCCGTCCGGGCTTCCAAATTTGTTAGGCCGGTACAACTGGTAATCCGATCTATTACACTTTCTACACATAGCTTACCCGCTTGTCTTACGTGATTCACTTCAGCTTGATTGGTTGACAAAAAACAGAAACTGCCGAACGTCAGATCCATATCTGAGTGTATCTCTACGAACGATGGGCGCTCAGACGTCGAGTACGGGACGAAGTCCAATGTCTCTATTTTGCCTATATGAGTAATTCTGATTACTAATTTTGATTACTACTTTCTTTTAGCTTCATGTGACAATTTTCATAAAAAAAGTAGTTGTCATTTTATTTGACTCAAAATTGACGATGACAGTTTAAGAATAGAGCAGCCAAAGATGACGAAGCCAGTTTATTACTTCGATCGTATCATAGCGGTTTATTTCATATCAGTGTGATTGATTTATTTGTTAACCTGTAATTACAGATTTACTTGCCTTATGAAATTATTGGTATATTTATACTTTTCGTGTTCGATCAAAAGAATAAATTAATATATGTTTTAGACCAGCTTCCGAGATCGACTTGGGGGACACACATATTTACGAACATGGAAAATGGTAAGAAGATTAACCTTACCCTTCGATTGGCAAAGCCTAAATGGAATGATGACATTTCCAGATTGGGACGCAAAGTCCCTATGGTTGAGTTGTGAAATATATATTGTTGTGATAAAAAAAACACAAACTATAAATGATGCTACATGTTCTTTCCCAAAGGAATCGAAGATGGAGTTGCACTTTACACTGTTGGATCGCAGGGGGCCTGGTCCGTTGGCCACGACACCCCATTCCCACATGCAGACCGGCGCTCTATTATGATGCGACCTTTCCCCGTGTTCCCACTCCAGACTCCACGGGCGCCAAAATCTAACCCAAAACCAGAAGAAGAGAACCACCAGCGTTAGCGAGCAGCAGTGGCAGAGAAAAGAGATGAGCTTCCGGCGCCACCACCGCCTCCCGATCCCCTCCGCCCCCTCCGCGCCACACCCCACCGGATAACGCTCCCTCCCGCCGCAACCCTCCAAAATCCCCCACTCTGTCCCCCCACCACCACTAAACCCCCAAATCATCAGCAGCTCAGCACACACACCGCCGCCGAGAGCCGCCATGCACCCCGACGCCAGCTCCCCCTCGCACCGCATCGCCCGCGTCGCCGCGCACCTCAACCCGCCACGCCCGCACATGGAGGAGGGGGCGGGGTCCGCGCTGCGGCCCCAGGCGTGCCGCGCCAAGGGCGGCGCGCCGGGGTTCAAGGTGGCCGTGGTCGGCGCCGCGGGCGGGATCGGCCAGTCGCTCTCGCTGCTCATGAAGATGAACCCGCTCGTCTCCGTGCTCCACCTCTACGACGTCGTCAACACCCCCGGGGTCACAGCAGACGTCAGCCACATGGACACCAGCGCCGTGGTACGTACTGTGAAACCAACCTACTACTCCCTACTGTCATCGATTGTCATCCAGTCAACAGCTAGCGACGGATATTCCTGATATGAGCATTTCATACACTGAAATATTGATCTGGTTGGTGGCTCGCCTCGTTAGCTTTCTACTAATTCTAGGTGGTGTTTTCCGATGTTGTTGCCTCCATTTGGGGTGACATCTGATATGGGATTCTCAGTCTTAACAGTTTCGCACGCTCCCTACCTAAACCGTGACCGATTGGGGGCATGATTGTAGGTTCGGTAGGCTGGAAATGTTAAACAATGGCCTCTCTCAATCATCTGATGCTTATGGCGCAACAGAAAATTTGACTTGTTAGTGGTTTCTTAATGTGGGATCGATCGGCCTCCTGAAGTTCCCGAAATATATCTGAAGCCGTGACAACATCTTGTCTTGTGTTAAAAAGGCACCTGTTATTTTTCAGAAAATGGCTTTTCTTGTACATCAAGTGTTTTACTGGTTTCTTCTTGTGTGGTTGGCCTAGTAAAGTTCCCAAAATGTCTTTGAAACCTTGACTGCGCCTTGTCTTTTAGTATTCAGTTCATGTATGACAAATGATAACCGAGGTCCAATCTTTGTTGTTGTCTTATTGACTACTGAGACACTGAAAGAAACGTTTTAAGAAAATGTAAATTAGCTGCAAGTTGAAGGAAGAAAGATAAGGGGAAGTGGTTCTCTTTGAAGTTCTTATGTGTTGTGCAGCTAATATTATTGGCCAGTATATCCAGATGGTCTAAACTATCAAATAGATAGATTTATTCTGTCTCCCACTAATCCACTATGGAGATTGATGCAGGAACTAACTTTGAAAAAAAATCTCTTCAGGTACGTGGCTTCATTGGGCAACAACAGCTTGAGGCAGCACTTACAGGAATGGATCTTGTCATCATCCCTGCTGGCCTCCCAAGAAAACCGGGAATGACAAGGGATGATTTATTCAACAAAAATGCTGGGATCGTCCGCTCAATTTGTGAGGGCGTTGCCAAGAGCTGTCCTAATGCAATAGTCAATTTGATCAGCAACCCTGTGAACTCAACCGTCCCCATTGCGGCAGAAGTTTTCAAGAGAGCTGGAACTTACTGTCCCAAACGTCTCCTTGGAGTGACAACACTTGATGTAGCGAGGGCTAACACCTTTGTGGTATGTAGCCTAAGAAAATTCTATCCTGAATGTCTTCTCTGAAACAGCTTTTACATATTTGCATACTATATAATCGTGAATTTGCATCTTTGATGCCTCTTGGTGATTAACTTTTTTTTGTCTTTGCTGCTTTTTTCAGGCAGAAGTACTTGGAGTTGATCCGAGAGAAGTCAGTGTTCCTGTTGTTGGTGGGCATGCAGGGATCACTATATTACCCCTCCTGTCCCAGGTATCGTATGGTGATGTCATCCGTTGGAAGTTTTATTATTGACCATTAAGAATTTTCTCTCCAGCTTCTGTGAATAGAAATTGCTAACTTGTAACCAATCTCTCCGCAGGTCAGCCCCCCATGCTCATTCACTCCAGATGAAATCATCTATTTGACTAACCGCATTCAGAATGGTGGTACAGAAGTTGTTGAGGTATGATGCCCTTTGCCTTCCCTGATTGGAGAAGCTTCATTTGATATAATTTCATATTCTGGCTTTGCATTTTTTTTACTGATAAATGTTACTTCGGTAATGATGGTTTTGTGTCAGGAAATATTTTAGTGCAAACCTATTTATAATGGCACCTTCCACCTTAAAAAAAAGGCATACCATGCGGCATTTCATTGAAATCCCCAATTTGTTTATTAGTACACACAGGTAGCTGATGATGTCTTCAGCTCATGATCACAGCCAGAGCAAACATTTGTATCAGGATAAGACAACAGATGGCCTAAGAAATTTGGCCAACCAATCATACAACTCATTTAAAAGCGATTTCGCTATGTCAAGTTCCACTCCTACAGTAAGTCATCAGATGTATTGTTTTAAAGCTAACACACTTGTTGTGATAAGCATGCACAGCAAGACCGCATCTCAATTTTTTTTCTGAAGTAAAATTGCTTCAAGATTGGCAGTGATCAGCCATGGTTGTGTTGTGGGTATTAGCTGTATTACCATCCCTCGGCGTAATGAAATCAGACGATATAGTATACCAAGCTACCAGGAATTAATTTCAATGGTTCCGAAAGTTTCTACCGTTAGTAAGCCACAGGAATGCTCAGGATAAAAAAAGTTACCACGAATGAGCATATTCTCAGTTACAGATTGAGTTATCTTTTCTTTATCCGTTTAAGTTTCATACCCTCTTTTCACTTATGATTCAGGCAAAGGCTGGAGCAGGCTCTGCAACTTTGTCAATGGTAGGTTATGCTGTCTACTTCTCATTATTAGTCCCCTGAGTCAAATACTCAATGCTAACAGTAAAAGGAACACGTCAGGCTTTTGCTGCTGCGAAATTCGCCGACGCGTGCTTGCGTGGAATGCGCGGTGATGCTGGCATCGTGGAATGTTCTTATGTTGCATCTGAGGTATTGTTAGCTACACCATATCTCAACCCCTTCTCCTTCACAGTACACAGTCTTATGATCAGTTCCCTATTGTCTTGCATTAGGTGACAGAGCTGCCCTTCTTTGCAACGAAAGTGAGGTTAGGCCGTGGTGGAGCCGAGGAGATCCTCCCACTTGGTCCACTGAACGACTTCGAGAGGTAGCTTGGCTGTACTTAATTAGTCGCTTTCATACACAGTTTGTTGCCTGCAAATCGTCGGTTGCTTGCCTGCAAATCGTTACGCTTCGCCTAATGTCTGTCTGGTTGCAGAGCCGGCTTGGAGAAGGCGAAGAAGGAACTGAGCGAGAGCATCCAGAAGGGTGTGTCGTTCATGAACAAGTGAGATCATATGGAAGGGGTCGCCCCCGACCTATACATAGATGATGCCAAGACTAAAGAAAAGAGTGTGATATAGTGCTCATATACCTGTAAATCACTCCTGCCTGTTAAGACGGTAGTCGAAAGGTTAAATACCCTTTAGCTAACGAAGCCTTTTTTTTCCATCATGGAATAATAAATCATTTACTAGACAAAAGCAACCTGTTGTGGATCTATACGCTTTTTGTTTTTTGTTTTGCATTGCTTGTGATGTTCGACGTTGTTGTGTCTGTGAACGACAAAGAGTTAAGTAGTCTATCAGGTTGCGTATCGGAGCAAAGCAGTCGTGATCAAGTCAAACTTTACTATACATATAACCCATCTGTCGTAGAGTAAACTTTTTGTCAAGTTCTACAACACTTTGTGGCATCTAATTTCTTACCCACATTGTGGTGCCAAGCAAAACCAAACAACCCCTTGATCTCATACCACACCAAAACATGCAATTGTCAGCACCATCAAATAAAATAGTAGCAAATTAAACTACACATGGAGATTGATCCAACCATTACATGGCAAGTGGATGCCCGTTCTTGTTGCTACACATGAAATAATTCACTGAATGTTCCTTGGCTGGCCTATGAAACAAAATAGCAGTCGGTGCCAAAGCACTACAGCACAGTGAATTTCATGGCCGCTCAGTCGCGCTCGCTTATGGCTGTTAGGTGCTGATCAATCTCCTCCGTCTTCAGTGCTCTGAAAACACGATCTTCTTTCCTCACAACACCAACCTGCCAATCGCAAGTTATCGACGTAAGCACACAATCACACAGAACCGCTGAAAAAAGATGACTTATGTATTCATCTAGGAACGGCATAATACCTCAATCTCGGTAGCCTTGAAATCTTCCTGCAGAACTGACTGCAAAGCAGAAATCGCAACCTGGGAGTGTAGGATACATGGTTAGTGGAGAGTAAACTCAGCTTATACAAGGACTAGGAACAAAAAAACACGAACATCTCTTCGAGCTTCAGTAAAATAAACACAACCTAGACTATAGCCTCTTGTTGGCCTGACAAAAATTTACCTGAACAGTTTCATCATATGTGAACTGTGGGCTATCCTTCATTTTCTTCTCCAGAAAATTTATTGCTTCCTGCTCCTTGAGTCCGGCACTAGTTGCCTACAAAAATGTCAGTAGTTTGTTAGAAGAAAGAAGGCAGACAATAAACTAAGCATTCAACTCATACAATATTAAGGAGTGACAATATAATACGGTGCAAAAAATTACTGTATACCTTGTGTCCAAAGAAGTGACCTGCCGGGTCACACTTGAAAAGTTGAGCATTTTTCTCTTCGTCATAGCCAACGACCATAGCAACTATAAACAGAGCCAAAGAAAATGAATACCGTGGGTGAAAGGC
Source organism: Poa annua (assembly GCA_026929855.1). Lineage (NCBI taxonomy): Eukaryota > Viridiplantae > Streptophyta > Magnoliopsida > Poales > Poaceae > Poa > Poa annua. The sequence continues at coordinate 19,078,007 of CM049427.1, forward strand.
TTTGTACAAATTGATTTTACACCAGAACATCATAGGGGAGTGAGAAAAACGAAATGTATTAGACAGTACTAACCTACACCAAGGGGTCTCATGTAGGCATGCTGCGTGTATATTTGAGCTTTGTCTGCTATCCTGAAACATTAATCAGAAATGCAATGTTATTAAATATACCACTTTGTTATATGAACAGACATATTACACAAGCAAGGGACTTGGATAAGGAAAGACGTAGTACCATTTTGCTAATACATCCACAGGCATCTCGTACCCCCATTTTTTACGAAACTCAGCTGCTTCGTTTCTTGCTTGAGAGACCAAGGACCTCGCATCAGCTGGGAAACAAAACATGATATTCAACATCAATGACATGCAGCAAGCGTGAGTAAATGTAATCCAGCATCCAACAGTCATAACCTAACTTCATCAAAACATGAATAAAAAAGTCATGGATGATATCTGATACTACTGACACCATGATTAGATGAGGATACAAGGGAGATGCAAAGGGAATTTTAAAAAACAGTGCATTTTTTAATGGTTCCGTTATTGCAGCCTTTTGCTGTTCTCCAAAAGAAAAGAGAACTGCTATATCATAGTTTAAGGGTGGAATAAAATGTACACAGATACTATCCAGTGTCTCATGTATAGTTAAAAAAAAACTAGCAAATCTATGCTACAAATGTTTCTCTGATAATTAGCTCTTCGTTAAGAGCCAAAAATTTCATAGAAGCCTAACCTACATTGTCATTGTTCCACAATACTCCCTCCGTTCCATATTAGATGACTTCGTTTTGTCAAAAAGTGGATGTATCTAGACTTATAGCATATCTAGATACATCCACTTTTGTCCAAATAGAAGTCATCTAATTAAGAACAGAGGGAGTAGAAATCAAGAAGAGTTGGAATCATTTCTTGGAGTAAAACATGTCCAACTCGTTGAACAAATAGAACCGTTCTAATCTATCATGACACACATAAAATGAGACATGTTGACTGTTCGCTCCACGAAGTACACACTGCAACAATCCAACACATAAACATATATAAGCAGAGCTCAATTTTACTAGAGCATGCCATCATCTGCAATCATATCGTAGTTAGGACCAGAATATAATGGACAGTAGGCATTGGGTACTGGCCTATTTCCAATGCGTTTTACTCAAAATGATATATGAGATCACCAAATCACAAAGCCTAGCACACAAACGAAAGCAAACTTTCCTCATCAATCCACACAGAAAGAAGTTTAACGCCACCATTATCTATAACGAATTCATCACTGTGCGAAAATACTAAATCAGTATCACTCGTTGCACAGTAACAGGAACCATACCTGTGAGGCCAGTGGCAAGCAACCCGGTGTACTTGGTAACTGCGAACAAGTGCGTGATACTCGTGTCGTCCAGCAATTTATCCTACAATCAGAGCCACATCACAGGGCACAAAATTTAGTCTTTCAGCATCTGCAGCCTGGTAAACAGCTAACCGAACCCCAAAAGGAGCACAAATCTGATAGCAGCAGCAGCGGCTGGGATCGACCAAGGCGGGCGGCGGCGGGTTACTCACCGGTACTTTCTTCTGGGTGACGACGCAGACGGAGTCCTTGCCGCGCACGCCGATCGACGTGACCCCCGACGACTTCACCGCCTTGAACGCGTACTCTGCGCACACGACACGACACGCACGGATCAGACGCCCTCCAAAATAGAGAGGCCAGCTTCCGCAGATCTATGCGAGGGAGAGGGGAAAGAGCTAGGGTTTTGGGGGTCGAGAGATTGCACTCACCGACTTGGTAGAGCCGGCCTTCTGGGGAGAAGATGGTGATGTGGCGGTCGTAACCCGCGCCCGATCCGCGGCTCATCTCGAGTTCGCCGGAGATCTCGCCGGAGCTGAACCTGGGCGAGTACACGGGACGGATTTTTTTTTTCTGGAGGGGAGTGACGGAAGTTTGTGTGACCTTGCGTTTAGAGACTAGACAAAATCCTATTCTCCGCTCAGGCTCACGCGCGGCGATGGTTTGGGCCAGGCCCAAAACGAAGCAGGCCTCGCACGCCTCCATTGCATTTTTTTACCACCTTTCGTTTCTTTTTCATTTCATTTTTTAATATTTATTTTTACGTATTTTTATATTTTAATTTTTATTTAGATTTAAATTTTTTGGATCTAAAGTTTGAAATTACGAAATATTTTAATATTTATAGAATTTTTTAGTTTTGTGAAATATCGGTTTTAAATTGTTCACATTATTAAAATGTTTGCATTTTGAAATGTTCCGTTTTGAAATATATTCCAATTTCATAATGTAAGATTTTTTTTATATTTATAAAAAATATTTAGATTTGAAAATGTTTGGTTTTTAAAAAATGTCCACATTTTGAAAATGTCCGTCTTATAAATTGTTAAGACTTATAGAAATTGTTCAGGTCTGAAAATTTTCAACTTTTGAAATATATTTTATTACACATAACATAAATATTCTTATTAAAATAAATCATATAACATAATTGTTCAGACAGAAAATAGTTCAAATAAAATGGAAGCTACTTTTTTGTCATTTAAATAACTAAGTGCTCATACTTTAAAAAAATTCAAATAACATAATTGTTCATATTTGAAATTGTTCATATAAAATAAATATTTATACCTAATAATCTTTCATAGAAATAAATGTTTGTTTTATTAGTTTTACATGTGTGGATATTTATATGCTACAAGAATTTTATGTGTTCCATTGATTCCGAGAAAAACTCTGAAAGCTGTAATTAGGTTTATGTGATTTTGAATTTAACTAAGTTTATATAATTGGATTGTGTAGTCTAACCGCTTTAATTAGGTTTAGATCGATGATTTTCTCTTGATTATGTAGGTTCTTCTCTTGTGATTGATGAGAAAATTCTAGGCTAGGATGAGAGGCGAAGTTTCCTTATTTAGGTACTAAAAATCTCTCCGTATGCGATTATGCCACCGCACTTTTTTTCTACTTTTCTTATTATCATTTGGCTGAACACTAAACTTATGTTTCACGTCAAAACTCCACTTTTGAATTTTTACTATACTTTTGCTAATATATCATGTAGTTTGGAGGGGATTAAAAGTTATATTTTCTCATATTTTTTAGGCATTAGAAATTGGCCCAGGTACTTCCCAAATCATAGGCCCGCCATTGTTAACAACTGCTTCTGTCTTAATGGATTGATCCTGGTGAACATGCGCCATACTCCCACAATCACACCCATATCTCATTAACTCTATGTCGTGCACCATAGGATGGAGTCCAACCTCCGAAACACTCACCCTTCCTTGCCCATTCCTGTTCCTACCACCTCAAATAATTTTAGAAATTTATTCTGTAAATAAAGTCATATAAGATCCATGACATATGAACTTGTTTGTTGAGATATGAAAGATTCAATGGATTACTATTGTTAAAGGGATAAATTAATTGACATGATTTTCTAAGTATTCAATGAATAAGAATTGCTAACACAAGTTAATTGGATGGATAAAAAGTAGCTGCTGGGGATATGTTGGATGCAATAAAATATTGGGTTTAATAAATGTGAATGGGATGATTAGGAGAAGAGATGATGTGGATACCTTACATGTCCAGATAGAAAAACAAGTAATACATCCAAGGCCGGCCCTTATTAAGTGCGAGAGGTGCGGCCGCACGACCCCCAATCTCTAGGGGCCCACTCGGCCTATTAGATTCGGATTATTTAACAAAATTAGACAAACTGATAATAGCATAACACACAACATAGTTTTCTCTATAGCAAAAATATTCAAAAGATAAGCCTCCCTCAAAACAGAAGGAGGAAGAGATGAGCACACCTATAGGGTCCATTTTTTTCATGCGCAAGGCTGTTTAGGTTATGTCTAATAGGTATACCTACCGCATGGAGTAAATCCAGCCTATCAGGGTGGTCTAAGGGTGATAAGACCCTACGACTTATCGGGCGACCCAGTGGGCTGAAAGCGAGAGTGAATATAGAAGCCGATCGGAGTCCAATACTCAAGACATGCCGACATTCTGTTTAGAAAACATGTCAGGGCCGACTCTAAAGCATGTATTAGGATTTTACTTTATAAGAGTTAGAAATTCTTCGTTGGAGACGTTTCCATCCTCTTTAGTCCAGAAGAAAAGAAGAGGCCGGCACCCAGGTATAGACCATGACTGCATCCGAAAAGAAGAGAATCGAAGGTGAGGGTGAGCTGGCTTCATCTCCATTTCACGCAGGTGTACATGGCAGGCTAGAAAAAAGAAACATGGCTTCATTTCTTGTTCAGAAAAAAGACATGGCAGGCTGGAAAATGCAGCAGATATGTTCCAATCTCCCCGTTTGTAGCATTGTTTGCACCTCCTTTTCATGTGAAGGTTGGCAGGTTCGTGCGCTTTGCCTGATCATAGCTTCCACTTCATCGTGTCTGAACTTCGCTTCGGCCTGAGGCAGACGAATGGCGCCTCGATATCAAGGCCTCTGCCCGCTGGAGCCAATCACTCATGGTCCGCTCCAGCCTTCGGTTCAGTACTTGAGCCTGGTGCTCGCCGCTGCGCCGGCGACATGAAGTCATGAACTGTACCGTGATCTTTACACGCGTGCCGAATCATCAGCCGGACAGACGCACGCACGCACGCACGCACGCACGCAGCTGCAGAGAGAGAGTTGACATCGCCGGGCGGGACAGCGTCGTCAGATCGACGACGGAATACCGCGGGTCCGTGCTGCACTGCACACGACGAACACGAACAGGAACAATGGCCGGCGAGCGCGCCGTCCTTCCCTGCCCTGGCCCTGCGCGGCGAGAGTCTGAGCGACGGTCCCTCGCCCGCCGCGGTTTCCTCCATATGTGGTACCACTGGTGCTGGTGTAAAGCCCAGAGAGTGTCCAGAGCAAAACAGCCGTGCCGTGTGTCGTCTAGGGCCTCTAGGCCCTCTTGCTTCAGCTAAGTGGGCGTCGCCTTCAAAGAAAAGGAGCTCCTGCACTGCACCACCACCACCTCCACATACAAGACGATGATCCGGGCTCCTAGCTACCACGTGAAGACGTCCGTCCTCGATCGGCTCCGTTCGTTCGTCTCTTGCTAGACGCTGGACCATGCACCGGAAACGCAGGTTGCACGCTGCCACGCTGACTTCCAGTTCAATTTATCTGATGATATTCACCAACTCCAACAGCGTTCAAAACGCACTTAGTGCCGGCCGCATCATTCTGTTTTGGACCGGCCTTCGTTAGTCCTGAATCTAACCCGTGTACTTTGTCTGCAAGAAATAGTTAGACACATGAACTCCATTCTCGTGTCTAACTACTACCTAGGTAGTAGGTACCCTCTACTACCTCTGCTTTTTAATATAATACGTTTTAACTTTTTTCATATTCACATATTAATGTCTATATTTTTTATATGTATCTATACAACAGCTAAAACATTTTATATTAAAAAAAAGAGGGAGTAAGAGTGCTCTGATAACCTCTATGGTCATCTCTTGCGTGCATGCCGCCTTGGCTTCATATGCGTGGGAGACCAATGCTGATTTGGCACCCACTAAACAAGAGGGGTACGGTATTGAAATTAAATTTTCATCTGCTCAGACGGTTCCCAACATCTGGCCCAGTCATAGACTAGTCATAGTGGGGAGTATCATATAGTGGTATCATGCATATAATACTACTCTATGTTACTATGTCAATAGTGGGTAGTAACATATGTAGTATTATATAGTAATGCATTTATTAGTCTATAGACTCATCTTGTCTCGAAATCCGTTATGTTACGGTATCCCTATGATACCATCATCAGATCTCTCCTCATTAAATACTTGCCACATCATTATTTTTGTCTACGTGGCACTTATGTTACTATGTATGATACTCCCACTATGACTAGTCTTAGGGGGTTTGGGATCCCTGCAAACTTGAGTTTCTAGGCTCTCTTTTTTCTTCAAAAGTACATTTTATAGGTTTGGGATCCCTGCAAACTATGTGGAGAACTCTATGCGTTGCATAGACTACCACGGACCATATATTTACTAAATATGTATAAGTTATGTAGATTATGCATCGTAGAAAACTTAGTTTTATAGGTTTTGTTACAAAACACAATTTACTATCATTCAGTGAGTGCACTACAAATAAAAACATACCAACTAATATTTAGAAATATACCCAACCATATGTGGTTACGCCATACAAATAAACATACATTATTGTTGAAATACTATAACATTGTAAAATTAAAAGATTTATCAATGTATAAATGTTTAGTATAAATTATAACTATTTTCATTCGCGCTTCCAAAGTTTTTATTGGACCGACCACGTACATGTAAGCAAAACTTGTAACTCTACTTGCTCCTATACTTGTAATTTAATGTTTAAGTGGATTAATATTTCAACTAACTGGCCAACTTATGGTGTTATTTAATGTTGAAAGTTCTTTTAATATTGAAATAGCTGATAGTCTACTGAAATTTCTAATCATGGAATGTTGTAATTACTTAAACACTGACATACTTAAGCAAACTCTTGTCTTAATGTCTAGTTGCGATGAGCCATGATTCCACCAATTTAACTTGTTTTCAATTAGTATAATTAAGGACTGAAATAACTGGACCCTTTTGGCTTCCTTTAGTTAGGGTTTATGAGATTAACCTGGGAGAAAATTTTCATTTCTAGTATGTGGAAACGCTTGTTCCATGTTATTTTTTATACTGCTAGAGTTGAGAAAGATATATTGTCACGTTCTTGAAGAGCACATTCAACATTTTCTGTTTTATTTGTACTACTTTGGCAAATTACATAATATTTAACCTCCTTTTCCTTATTTGATAAATGATGGGGGATGTCCCATCTAGCAATTACAAGCATGATATACGGGTTGATTTCTCACACATCAAGATCCTCATTAAGGAGGACATAGCCGTCATTTTGTTTAGCACATTCGAGAAAATTGCACATAACACCAACCTTTGGTGCAGAAGTTGCACAAAACACATAAATCAAACATCTTTTGCGGCTAGCCCCAGCTTTTCGTTTAATAAGTTGCATCTAGACCAAAACATTGATTTACGGGCTTAACAGTTAACTAACATGAGTATTTTTACACCACATATCATAATTATACGAGAATCTACATCATCTATATTATTTGATGACTAGATTTAAAATTTATGACTAATACTTAAGAAGACAAGTATAGATGTGTTACCAAGTAATCTAGGTTGACAAGATTAAGTTGAAACACTCTCGACTTAAAAGACGTTACGTACATAATAATCGTGTATGCGTACATTGTTTTCAGCAATCTGTTTTATCCATTTTAGACTCTCATATTTTTCTCCGTAGAAACAACTCTCATGTTTGATCGGACGGGAAGAGTGTGTATAGATATTAAAAGTTTAGAACTAATGTGTCAAGATAATATACTAGCTGAGTTTGTTAAGAAAAAAAGCTCAAACAAGGAGAGATGTACATAAGCGGGTTGTTCAAGCTAATTAGTGTGGGTGTATGTCATGAAGTGGTACATTGTAAAAAGAAAAATCTGATAAAAAAACATAAACAATGTCGTAACATAGTCAACTTCTTTTTTATAATATATATATATATCATAGAACGTGGATTTTGTACACACACTAATGGGTATGGGGGCTATCCTGTCCATCCGTTGTCTTCTCGGGATCTGTGCCCGAAACATTTTGGTTTCCCTATAGCGAGGGATGTCGAATTAATCCGTCAAATCGTTTCTTGTACCTTTCTCTGTAGACTTTGGCTTTTTCCCGGCGTGTGCGCGGTTTAGACGGGTGTGTAACAGTGGCGGCATGGGGTATACAGTGCGGGTCGTATGGTCCGGACGGGCCATACCGTGTACTATTAAAATATTTTTTGAGACAATAATGCATCTCCAAAGCACACATCGGAACACCCTCCAACACCGATTCACCACACCAGAGCCCATCGTCGGCGTCGTCTCCCCTACTGCCGGCGAGAACGTGGCTACTCGCTCAGCTCGCCGTCGATTTCTGGAGTGCCGGCAGAGAAAGAAAGCCGCCCCTTAGATCGTACCCCGGGTAAGTCGTTATCGACTGTGTCCTCACGCATTATCAGTTCCACAAATCTGGCCATGGTTCTCTCCAGTTTGTTGTCAAAAAGCATCAGTGCTGAGCGTCATCCCATTGTGTTCGTTTGTAGGCCATGGCTGGTGAAGGTGATCCGTCTGTAGTTCAGATGGCGGCGGACGACACCGATTTGCTTGGTCTTGAGGCGGCCGTCAGGTCATCTGCCTCCTTCGTTGGTAATGAGGACAAGGGGGAGCAGGACATTGACAGGGACACAGGGTGGACGGACAAGGGGGCGGCGTTGAAAGACACCGGCGCATCAACAGAACCTAGTGCTGGTGGAGGTCCACTTCACTGTTGAAAGGAAAGACGTCGCCTAGAGGGGGGGTGAATAGGCGAGGAACACTTTTTACAATTTAGGCTTGATAAATGCGGAATAAAACTTAGTGTTTAACTTATCAATGACACAACCTAAATATACTAGGTTCGCCTATGTGCACCAACAACTTATGCTATGCAAGACAAACAACAAAGGGATAGCAAGGTAAAGGACTTCAAGCACGATGGCTATCACAAAGTAAAGTGCATAAGTAAAGAGCTCGGGTATAGGGATAACCGAGGAACGCGGAGACGAGGATGTATTCCCGAGTTCCACCACAAAAGGTGTACGTCTCGTTGGAGAGGTGTGAGCAACCACAACAGGTTTGCTCAACGCCACAAAGGCTCCACCTTCTTCTCCGATGAACTCGACCACAAAGGTCCGAGTCCACCTTCCACTATGAACTCCTTTGGGGCGGAGAACAATCCCGTACAACAACCTTGGGGCACACACCCACAACCGAATTGGGGGCTCCCAAATGACCACAAGAGGTCTTGACCACAAAGGTCCCAACTAGCCACAAAGGCCTTGACCACAAAAGGTCCTATGCCACAAAGGCGGCCACTAAGGCGTCTAGGGTCCAAGACCCAAGAGTAACAAGCTCACAAATTTCTCCACCACGAATCCTCGTGGAGGGCTCAAACCGATGCAAGATGCAATGGCAAGAACACACAAAGTGCTCAAGTCCTTCACTCTCAAATTCCAACAAAGCAACAAATGCTTATGGGGGAATAAGAGAGGAAGAACCAAGAAACCACGAAGGAGACAAATCCTACACTCCCAAATCCCACCACAAGCAACTAATGCTTATGGGGGGATAAGAGAGAGCAAGAACAAAGGGGGATAACCACAAAGGAACTCAAAGATCTAGATCCACTATGTTCCCCTCACTTAGAGGAGAGATGGATTGGTAGAATTGTAGATCTAGATCTCCTCTCACTTTTCTCTCAAAGATATGCAAGAATCATGGGAGGATTTGAGAGGGGGCAAGCTTTCTCAAGGTCAACAATGGCAATAGAGAGAGGGGAAAGTCGTGCTTACTCAAGGAAGAAGAAGGGGAGGGGTATTTATACCCCTCCCACAAATCTAGCCGTTACAGCAGCTCAGGCCGGAGATTTCAGGCCTAGGGCCGGAGATTTCCGACCCCCGGAGATTTCCGGACAGATCTCCGAAGTTTTCTGGGCGACATCAGTACTGAAATCCGCCCGATTCGGAAATCTCCGAGCCCGGTTCGGAGATTTCCAAGCAACCAAAAACTGCATAAATACCAACACGAAAACGACAATATCTTGACCATCCGAACTCTGTTTTTGATGATTTTTTACTCGTTGTAATCACAACGAAGAACTCTACAAGATAATGAAGAGAAACATCATAGTCCAAGATGGGAGGTTAAAACCAAATGGGGAAACATAAAACCTCTCGAAAAAGGAACAACCGGTAAAACCTCCAACATCAAAAACCAAAAGCTTTTCAAACGAACTTTGTTTTTGATGAACTTGAGCTTGTTATGAAGATCACAACAAGCTCCAAAACCTCACAAGGAGAAAAGCCAAATAAGAAACAAGAAAGATGATATGCTAAGTATGCAAAGGTTTGAGCTCTCCATAAAGATTCGATCAAGTTACTCACTCGAGAGTCCCTCTTGATAGTACGCCTATCTATCCTATAGCCCTATCAAGATCATACCTTTGCCTTGAGCATTCCACTTGAGCTAGATGATGACGATCTTGATCTCTTCAAGTGGACCACCTTTCTTGATTGTGCTTGCTAGCACATGCTTCATGAAGACTCCTCCATATACTCCCCCATACTCCATTATGGGAGAGTCTCGCTTAGCTTCGTCTTCATGTCTCCGACATGCTTCCCTTGTCTTGCACTAGTCAACCTTTACGACGATCATGGCATGACATCATCCTCCATGAGCTATATTAATAGATCTTCTTGTTGCAAGCCCATGGAAGATACCATCTTTCTTCATATAGGTGATGCCTTGACAACTTCAAGCCATACTTGCAATAAGCTCAAAACACACATTAGTCCTTAGGGATTGTCATTAATTACCAAAACTATACATGAGGGCACATGCCCTTTCAATCTCCCCCATTTTGGTAATTGATGACAATCCCTTTTACGAGGGTTTATATAAGGAATTAAAAACAACCATGCAATCACACTAAGCAAAGCAAGGTTGCAAGAGAAAAGAATTAAATCCCTTACAACCATCTAAATCTCTCCCCCATTGGCATCCATTGCCGGAATGGGATAAAAATCTAGAAGGCCAATATAATAAGAACTTCCTCATAAATTATGCATTTTTCATGATATGAGTGAAATCAAATGCATATATCCAATAACGAATACATGGAGGGGATCAAATTATATTGAGGATTCAAGAAATGCAAAAGAAAAGATATCAATAAAAAAATAGAAAGAAATCAATTGCAACTCGAAAGATGCAATCAAATGATCCGAAAACCAATTGGACACAAGAAGATGTTATGATAAAAGCAATCAAATGTTCAAATGAATCAAGATGGAACTCCCCAAGGTACATGCACAATGAATAATTTGAAATTCAATAAAGGTTGCGCAACATGGAATCCTTGTTCCTTCCTAGATTAATTTGAACAAAAAGTGCAAGAGTGCATAGACGGAAAAAAAAAGAATGCACTTTGCAACAAACAAATGTTGAGCAAACGAAAAGAAACGAGATAATTAAAGACTTGCTCAAACGAGAAGGATGGATGTAATATGGAAACACATGTTAGGAGACTAAGAAGGATGAGCCTAGGCATTCCCATAGTCTTTCAAGGTATATGGCACATAGTGCATATCATGTATTTCGCATATAAGCACACCAACGGAAACACATCAAATAGATTCACTAGCTTATTAAGAGGCAAGAGGATACCAAAACAAATGTAAAGATTGTGCCTTTTAGAGATCACAAAAGGATCAAGAGAGCAATAAAGGTGATCAATAAAGATTTTGAATATCAATTAAAGATGTACCTAATCTCATGTATATAAGTTTCTAAGTAGGCACTAAGTCCACAAAGAAACATGCACACACAAAATAGGTACTAGATAAAGAACATGATATTCACTTGGAAGTCTAAATAAACCAAAAATAATATTGCCTACACCCATAGCACAAAGCTAGGAAGACTTCCAACACACACTCTTCAAAGTATCTCAAATACCCAAAAAAATAAGTGATAGTTGAGATGCTTTGAGAATGGTAAACACTCTCTCAAGCGGAAAATGATTTTAAAAATTCATCCATATTGCATATGAGACAAAATAAGAAGAATTGCTAGATTAACATAGTTGGAATTGATGAATCATGAACACGATCAAGTATGTTCCCTTTACTATGTAATCATCCCGGCTTGCTCATATTTGTAATAAAGACGATTTGAAGGGAACTTTGCAAAAACCATATCAAAAGCAACTCGAGAGACTCATGCCAAGAAACAACCTACACAAGGTTGAGCGCCACGAGAGTATGCATGAGATAGATACTTGTTACCGAGATAGCATTGACGGTGTAGAAGATGAGAGTTCACAATCATCCAAACTTAGCTCCAAGAAGCACATGGTGAAGACGTCTTCTTTAAAAAGAGGCAAGCTTCCAATGCATCTCCCGTGTACCTAAAACAAATCAAGTACACAATGGTACCCAAACTCATTGGGTCCAGAGTAGTTAGAGCAACTACAATACATAGGACAAACTCCACATAAATATGTGCATATAGATGTGAAATAGAATTTCATGCACATCTTAGCCATTTAGGATTTGATGGAGTTTATCCTATATATTGGATCAACGAAAGTAAGCATGCCATAAGATATACATATAGTAATATGCATGCACAAAACTTTAAAGAACCAAGCGAGATACAATTTGGACAAAACACCAATTGAAACAAGAAGCTACACAAAAGTGAGGCAAGAGAAGGATTTGTCCTCATTGTATCAAAGACTCAAACCAACACATGATTGGAGAAACCAATATGAAAATATATCAAATGAAAACAAGGTCAAGGCTAAACCAATGAGCATAAGAAATAAAACAAGCAAACATGCTCGAAGGTTTCATCTCATCCAAGAAGGTACATTAAGAACCGTGGGATGAGATAGCCAACTCCACAAAGAGGAGTAAGGTTCCAAAAAATAAACCAAGCCCTCTACAATTTTCATGATGGCACAAAGTACCAAGACGAAAAATGTTTGTCTTTCAAAGAGACATGTCATAGGGATCAAATATCAATTGAAGATAACTAATGTTCAATAACGTATAGAATTGCTCTCCCAAGATTTGTGCATTCTTTATGATCTTGTATATGAATACAAAATGCACATAAATGAGATCATCACATTCCATATACATTCTTTCAACATTAGTCATGTTCAAGAAGAGCAATAAGATACCAAACCAATTTTAAAGAATAGTGTTCTAAAGAGTATAGAGTAGCTTCCCCATGATTAGTGCATTTTTAAGATCTTATATGTAAATACAAAATGCACACAAGTGGGATCATTACCCTCCATATATCTTTTTGAACACAAAGTTCAAGAAAATCAATAAGACCCGATAACAATTAAAAGGATGATGTTCTACTCAAAGTAGGATAGCTCCCCCAAGAATAGTGCATTACTTAGAATTGATTCTTCGAATGTAAATGCACAACAATGGGATCCTTACTTGTCCTAACTAAAGAAAGCACAACACAAAATGAGTAGAGCAACAAAAAGATCCAAATGAAGCAAGGATGACAAAATGGTGGTTAGATCAAAACAAACTTGGCGATAAAATAAGACAATTTATGGACAAAAGCCAAAGAAAATATGATCAATAAATTTACCACAAATATAATTATCACTTATCAAAGACAATGATTGTATATAGATAGTTCTCAGTGGTTCATGACATATATATGTATTCAAGATCATATTCACAAAACATAAGCATGTGACAAAATAAAAGAATTGAAAAACATGCTTATCTAGAGATTCTTGATGGCTTCACATATTCAATGATCATACTAAGCATCAAGAAACTCTCTCACAAACAAGATACCAAAAGAAGGGCGAACAAAATGCATTTAAGCAAATATGGAACTTGTTTGAGTACCATGCCACCTAGGAACAAGATAATCAACAATATCAACTCTAGGTGACACTACCTCACATGTTCACATTTTCTAGGCTTGTAATATGCACATAACTTATTACTCCCCCATAATGTGATAATCCATTCTTTGTCAACAAGAGGCAAAAGAAATCCAAGAGATGATTAATGGACATTAGAATTTGAATTTTTCATGAGTAAGACATACCTGAAAGAACATTTCTTAATCCCTAGTGTTTTGTGTGTTAGTTAACAATACCAATGATATACTAATCCTATTGCTAAGTATTTCAGTTTGGGTGAAATTCACATCACAAATCTTAAAGCCAAATTGTAGAGAAAAAGAGTTTCTGGAATTCTTCAGGGACTCGGATATTCCGGTCCCCCCACCGGATATTCCGAGTCAGCCCCAGATTTTGGCTAAGTCAAGTTCAGAAGTGGCACTGACTTCAATCGGAAAATCAGCCCGGAAATTTCAAGGACCCGGATATTCCGGTTCACCAACCGGATATTCCTGTTCACCCACCGGATATTCCGAAGCAACCTCAGGAAAATTGCTAAGTCAAGATTTAGAAGTGGCACTGACTTCAATCGGAAAATCAGCACGGAGATTTCAAGGACCGGATATTCCGGGTCAACCTCAGGAAAATTGGCTAAGTCAAGAATCAGAAGTGGCACTGACTCCAACCGGAAATTCAGCTCGGACATTTCAAGGACTTGGATATTCCGAGTCAACCGAAGAAAATCGACTAAGTCAAGTTCAGAATTGGTTCTGATCTCAACCGGAAATTCAGCCCGGATATTTTCAGAGGCCCGGATATTCCGGGGCACCGGAATTTCCGGTGCAACTTATACCGGAATTTCCGGGTGACCAAGACAGCCAACGGCCAGATTTTGAGGGGGAGTATAAATACCCCCTCACTCACTCAAGAACACTTGAGCTCTCAGACTTTCTCTCTCCTACTATTCTTGAAAGCTCAATTCATCAAGATCTCCCAATCCCCCCACCCAAACTCATAGATCTTTGGAGGATTGGAGGAGAAGGCCCAGATCTACATCGTCACCGAAGGGATCTTCATTTCTCCCCCATTCATTTGGGGATTTCGTGGCTAGGGTTTCCGGTGGGAAAACCTAGTTCACCATTGTTGTACTCTTGGTGTTACCTTGACCTCTTGTGGTCCTTGACCTGTTGTGGTCCTTCTTGGGAGCCCCCAATTCAGTTGTGGGTGTGTGCCTCAAGCGTTTGTAAGGGATTCGATCTCCGCCCTAAAAGGGGATCAATAGTGGAAGGTGGACTCGAAACCTTTGTGGTTGAGTTCATCGGAGAAGAAGGTGAGCCTTTGTGGCGTTGCGGCTAACCTCTTGTGGTAGCGCACACCTCTCCAAACGAGACGTACACCCTTGGGTGGAACTCGGGAATAAATCTTCGTCTCCGTGTGCTTCACTTGGTTCCCCTTACCCTTTACTCCCTTACTTGCTTCTTGCTATTGCTTAGTTTCTCATTTAGGTAAATTCACCGTAGTTGCATATCTATCTAGAGAATTTACCTTTGAGTTGAGCCTAAAATTAAAAAGACCTAAAATTTGTAATAGCACCTATTCACCCCCCCCCCCCTCTAGGTGCCGGATTCCCGTTCAATACCACAAAGAGAGTAGATAACATTGATATATCACCACTAAGTGGTAGTCCTCATGAATACACATTTTAGGATAGTGTGTTACCAAAAAGCACATCACTCCCCCAAAATGGGATAGTCCATTAATATCCTTAAAAGAGCCAATTAAGATGAAAGCAAATAGACAAGAGCCTCAAAAAGATACATGGTGTGCAAACCATCATACACAAGCTTGATTACTCAATCAAAAGTAAGTAGAGTGCACAA
The DNA here is from genome assembly GCA_026929855.1 of Poa annua. Lineage (NCBI taxonomy): Eukaryota > Viridiplantae > Streptophyta > Magnoliopsida > Poales > Poaceae > Poa > Poa annua. Next base: position 19,093,460 of record CM049427.1, read on the forward strand.
CACATATAAAACACTAGTAAGGTACAAAACCAAACACATGCAAGGGTGCAAGTAACTTTCAATGAGTACATATGAATTAAATACAAGTTACCACAAGGAGGAGCATTGGTTATAAGATGAGGCAATATAATCCAATTGACTTGGCTTGAGAGAATATGGTTGATGAAGATCCCTTAACTCTTCATGATGTAGCCAAGTCTCCAATGTCCTCCGACTCCACCTATTGATCAAGTTTTAGCTTGTTGGTCCCCAACCAAGTTGGGTCCTAAGAGGTTAGTCACAATAGGCTTGGCAAACCAAATGGTTCTTTTCTTGACACCACTTTGAGTACCAACATACTTGGCAAACAAATTGCCAACCTTATCCTTCCGAAGCAAATAAGCATGATCAAGTATAGTGGGGTTGGATAAGTTACCATGAGTGCATGAAGAGGCTAAGTGATACTTACCACGACATGTGTAGCACACTCGGCCTTTAATTTTCTTCTTGGGAGGTGAAGATCCTTCAACTTGGGAAGCTTGAGTTTGAACTTGAGCTTGCTTCCCTTGTTGCTTCTCACTAAGAGGCTTCTTCTTCTTCAAGGGGCAAGATCTAACATGGTGCCCTTCGACCTTGCACTTGAAGCACACAATCTTGGCCGAATCAATAGCTTGTTCTTGGCCCTTCTTCTTGACGAACTTGTGCTTCATCTTGTCAATGGACTTGTTCTTGATATTGGAGTTGAATCCAAGTCCACTCTTGTCATGAGGAAGTCTTCGCGCTCTCAACATCTTGTCGAGGGTGGACTTCCCTTCATGACCCTTGATCAAGTCTTTCTTCAAAGAAGTGACTTGTGCCTTGAGCTCTTTGATTTCCTCTACATGGTTAGTATCAACACAAATACTAGAGGAAGTAGATGCTACATTGTTAGAGCAACAAGGCATGGAGAGTAATTCATCACAAGATGTAACAATGTTGTGAGTGGATGAATTACTAGAACTAGCACATGGCAATGAAGTATTTTTACTAGAAATTGTGCTAGTGATCACAAGAGGCTCACAAGATTTTACCTTTGTAGAGATTGCCTCAAGAGCAACCTCTAGCATAGCATGGGATGCTAGAAGATCATCATTAAAGCTCGAAAGTTTTTCATGATTTTCCTCCAACTTCCCATACTTGCTAGATAGCAACTCAAGTTGAGCCCTTAGCTCAACATTTTCCTTCAAAATAGATGCTTCACAAGAAATGGAGTTAGTAGCACAAGCATCATTATCATTGGGAATAGAAGAGGACAATTTAACAAGCTCATTATACTTTCTTTTGAAATTAATGGCTTCCTCAAGAGCTCTATCACGGGTTTCTTTTACTTTAGATAATTCTAAAGTAAGAGTCTCCTCAAGAGATTTGGATTTGCCCATTTTTAGTTTGGCAAGAGCATGGTCACATTTTTTAGTGAGTTTAGCAATCATTTCATTATTTAACTCCTCACTAGTTTCTAGCTTCTCCTCAAGAGAAACTCTAGTTTCTTGCTCTTCCTTAAGAGCAATCTCAAGATTGTGGATCTCACCCGCGGAATCACAAGCAAGACCCCATCCTTCATCACAACGAGTCTCCAAGGCCTCAATAGTCTCCTTGCGCTCAATAAGAATAGTCATGATTTCTAAGAAGCTATCATGGGCATGTTTTTTCTTTAAAAGAGCATGAGAGACAATATCAAAGTTCTTTTCAATAGAGGCATCATTATAACTTTCATCATTAATATCATCATCATTAGATGTATTGGAATTCAAGGTAGGAGATACCTTAGACTCCTTAGCCATAAGGCAAAAGTGAGTAATGGATGAGGAAGATGAAGAATTACTTGAAGCACCATTGAGGTCCATGTCTTGTTCCAACAATTGTTTGGATTCCTCTACATTGTTAGTCAAACAAGTACTAGAGGAAATAGAAACATTTTTATCATGGCAACAAGACAAGGAAAGCATATCATCATGAGTTAAGCAACTACTACATGATATGCAAGGACTATAGACACTAGCATGTAAGGCATTTATGGTGCTAGAGGAGTTTAAGTCCAAAGATAGAGCATTGCAATAAGATGGGTGAGAAATATGATCAATAGTAGATTCACCATCAATAATGCAATCAACAATTGAAAGGAAAGACGTCGCCTAGAGGGGGGGGGGGTGAATAGGCGAGGAACACTTTTTACAATTTAGGCTTGATAAATGCGGAATAAAACTTAGTGTTTAACTTATCAATGACACAACCTAAATATACTAGATTCGCCTATGTGCACCAACAACTTATGCTATGCAAGACAAACAACAAAGGGATAGCAAGGTAAAGGACTTCAAGCACGATGGCTATCACAAAGTAAAGTGCATAAGTAAAGAGCTCGGGTATAGGGATAACCGAGGAACGCGGAGACGAGGATGTATTCCCGAGTTCCACCACAAAAGGTGTACATCTCGTTGGAGAGGTGTGAGCAACCACAACAGGTTTGCTCAACGCCACAAAGGCTTCACCTTCTTCTCCGATGAACTCGACCACAGAGGTCCGAGTCCACCTTCCACTATGAACTCCTTTGGGGCGGAGAACAATCCCGTACAACAAACTTGGGGCACACACCCACGACCGAATTGGGGGCTCCCAAATGACCACAAGAGGTCTTGACCACAAAGGTCCCAACTAGCCACAAAGGCCTTGACCACAAAAGGTCCTATGCCACAAAGGCGGCCACTAAGGCGTCTAGGGTCCAAGACCCAAGAGTAACAAGCTCACAAATTTCTCCACCACGAATCCTCGTGGAGGGCTCAAATCTATGCAAGATGCAATGGCAAGAACACACAAAGTGCTCAAGTCCTTCACTCTCAAATTCCAACAAAGCAACAAATGCTTATGGGGGAATAAGAGAGGAAGAACCAAGAAACCACGAAGGAGACAAATCCTACACTCCCAAATCCCACCACAAGCAACTAATGCTTATGGGGGGATAAGAGAGCGCAAGAACAAAGGGGGAGAACCACAAAGGAACTCAAAGATCTAGATCCACTATGTTCCCCTCACTTAGAGGAGAGATGGATTGGTAGAATTGTAGATCTAGATCTTCTCTCACTTTTCCCTCAAAGATATGAAAGAATCATGGGAGGATTTGAGAGGGGGCAAGCTTTCTCAAGGTCAACAATGGCAAGAGAGAGAGGGGAAAGTCGTGCTTACTCAAGGAAGAAGAAGGGGAGGGGTATTTATACCCCTCCCACAAATCTAGCCGTTACAGCAGCTCAGGCCGGAGATTTCAGGCCTAGGGCCGGAGATTTCCGGACAGATCTCCGAAGTTTTCTGGGCGACATCAGTACTGAAATCCGCCCGATTCGAAAATCTCCGAGCCCGGTTCGGAGATTTCCGAGCAACCAAAAACTGCAGAAATACCAACACGAAAACGACAATATCTTGACCATCCGAACTCCGTTTTCGATGATTTTTTACTCGTTGTAATCACAACGAAGAACTCTACAAGACAATGAAGAGAAACATCATAGTCCAAGATGGGAGGTTAAAACCAAATGGGTAAACATAAAACCTCTCGAAAAAGGAACAACCGGTAAAACCTCCAACATAAAAAACCAAGAAGCTTTTCAAACGAACTTTGTTTTTGATGAACTTGAGCTTGTTATGAAGATCACAACAAGCTCCAAAACCTCATAAGGAGAAAAGCCAAATAAGAAACAAGAAAGATGATATGCTAAGTATGCAAAGTTTGAGCTCTCCATAAAGATTCGATCAAGTTACTCACTCGAGAGCCCCTCTTGATAGTACGCCTATCTATCCTATAGCCCTATCAAGATCATACCTTTGCCTTGAGCATTCCACTTGAGCTAGATGATGACGATCTTGATCTCTTCAAGTGGACCACCTTTCTTGATTGTGCTTGCTAGCACATGCTTCATGAAGACTCCTCCATATACTCCCCCATACTCCATTATGGGAGAGTCTCGCTTAGCTTCATCTTCATGTCTCCGACATGCTTCCCTTGTCTTGCACTAGTCAACCTTTACGACGATCATGGCATGACATCATCCTCCATGAGCTATATTAATAGATCTTCTTGTTGCAAGCCCATGGAAGATACCATCTTTCTTCATATAGGTGATGCCTTGACAACTTCAAGCCATACTTGCAATAAGCTCAAAACACACATTAGTCCTTAGGGATTGTCATTAATTACCAAAACTATACATGAGGGCACATGCCCTTTCAACTGTGAAGCCCTTCCACGTGACGTGCGCGGTGTGGGCGTCCAGGAGGGAGGCGATGTCGCGGCTCGCCTGGCGTGGCTTGTAGAGGTGCACAGCGGCGCGCGGCTCCACCGGGGCTGGAGTTTGCGGCGGACTGGAGGCCACCGGCGGCGGGCTGGAGAGGAGGGGCGGCTGGAGATGGTGGCGGGCTGAAGGCCGGCGGCCGGGACCTGTACGGGCTGGAGATGGCGGTGGCCTAGAGAAAACGGGTGGCCGTTGATTTGCACCATGACGACGACGCAGAGAAGGTCCACGGGATTAGGGGAAAGAAAGAGAAGGAGAAGAGAGAGAAAGGAGAACATAGAGAAGGATGTGGAGCAGTGACAGGCGTGTCCTGTCGCAGACTTTATGTTACATCAAAGTACAGTTCTCACTATTCAGAAATGCACAAAAATATTGAGATAATATTTCTCTCCCCTCCTTTTTCTACGGATCTCAAAGCACGGACAAAAGGTTCAACGGACATGATAGCTCTCATACCCGTGTGTGCATGTAAAAAATCATTTTCGATATATCATAATGTCATATAATTATGATATACGGTGTAAAAATTCAGTATAATGATCATGGACCCACACATCAGATTCTTGTTAAGCCCCTAAATCAATGTTTTGTGCTAGATGCAACCTATTAAGCGAAAAGTTGAGGCTAGCTGCAAAAGATGTTTGATTTCTGTGTTTTGTGCAACTTTTGCACCAAAGGTTGATGTTATCTGCAATTTTCAGCACATTCAAATATGTTCACCGTGCACAAGATATATTATATCAACTAGTCGATAAGAAGCAGTTCTTTGTTTACAACATGGATGATGACGACCAACACAGGTGCACTAGTAAATTTGTTTCACTTTTTGTCCCAAAGTAGATCCAAGTTGTTTCATCGTTTGTGGTCTTGAGCCGCATACTTGCATGGCCGCTTTGGCCTTCCGCAAGACACTTACAAGAGGGATCCATTTGACTATCACAAGTTAGCAAATATAACCGCTAGATTAGATCTAGATGCAACGGATTACACCAGGATGTGTTTTATGCAAGAAAATTATACAATAAGTGTTCTACTCAAAAGTTGCACAAACAGGTGGTGGTTTGTGCAATTATTCCCCACAACCACAATTTTTTTTAATGTGGTTTGTGCATTTCTTCCCCACGACAGGATTTTTTTGATAGATGGAAATATAGATTATACACATACTCTGTATTAACAAGATATCCAAAGACTTATAGGATGCACATTGCCAAACAAGAAAGGAAAAAAGAGAGAGAAAAAAACTCCACCACAATGATTAATCACTCGCAGTCGCAGCAGCAACACTCTAGCCAACACCTTTATTGCTGGATAGATTGTGCTGAAAATTGGTAATGCAAAATCCGACTCTCCTTTGTTATTGATTCTAGAATTTTTGATCTAAAAAGTTTTATCCAATAGCCGTACTATTTTAGTACAGGATTTTGATCCATAAATTTTTATCCAGAAAATACTCGTCAATGCGAAGGGTGAGGGTACGGGGCAGATTACGTTTATTGTGCAGGTGGAATGACTGGATCAAAACTCTTTTTCAGACGCTTACGCTGGCACGGATCTCGATGGGATGAAATCAGAAGTCGGCATGCCTGCTTGGCTAGCATAGAGAGGTTAAACCCGTGCAGATCTCGAAAGCCTAGGCCACCATGATTGCATCCGAAAAGAAGAGAAGGTGAGGATGAGCTGCTTCATCTCCGTTTCAAACAGATACATGGTAGGTTGGAAAAAAAGAAACACAACTTCATTTCTTGTTCAGAAAACAAAACATGGCAGGCAGGAAAATACAGCATATTTGTTCCAATCTCCCCATTTGTAGCATTATTTTTTATTTATTTATTATGCAAAGAAACTTTCAATCTATTCATCAACTGTCAAGGCAGTACAAAGAACACCAACACCAGAAGCAGTAAGAATTACATCTAGATCTGAAGACCACCTAGCAACAACTACAAGCGCTGGAGCGAGCTGTGCAGAGTCGGATGAACCTTGTTGTAGAAAACATTCGGGAAGTCATCGTGCTAAGTCCCCATGGGACCAATGCACCAGCACAACAACCACCACTGATGAATCGAAGCATAGAACAGAAGCATCTAATTTTTTAACACACGAGCGAAGACGAACGAAGATCGGATCCAAACGGATCCACCAAAAACATACAGTAGCCGGATCTAACGAGATCTAACAGAGATAAACCTCCACATACTCTCCAACGACACTAGAGACGCCGCCGGAACGTAGGTTAGGTGGGGAGGACCTTATTCTATTTTCAGAGAGCAGCCGCCGTTGATATCTTTAAGGAAGACACAGAACCTAACCAAACACACACAAAAAACTTGTGAGCGTGGAGCCCTCCCGCTGACAGGGACCGGGATCCACCATGCGACCATGGTACTGAGGCCACATAGGCGTGCGGACTGGCGGCGTGGCCTGGAGGAGGCGAAACCCTAGAGTCGCCTTTCCTGGGAGCTTGGGAGCGAAGGGGTACGCCATGTCCCATGTGTAGCATTATTTGCATCTCTTTTTCACGTGAGAGAGCTCTCGGTGCTGCTGCTGCTGCTTACTCTCATGCATCCAGTATTACCTAGGGTTGGTTGGCAGGTTCGTGCACTTGGCCTGATCATAGCTTCCACTTGAACGTCTCTTGGCATGAGGCAGACGAATGACTCCTCGATCCCAAGCCTCCGCCCGCTGGCGCCAATCACTCTTCAGCCTTCGATTCGGTACTTGAGCGTGGTGCTCGCCGCTGCGCCGGCGACATGAAGTCATGAACTGACCATCTTTACGCGCGGCGTGCCGAATCATCAGCAGGACGCATGCACGCGGCTTCAGAGAGAGTTGACGCCGCCGGTCGGGACAGCGTCGTCAGATCGACGACGGAACACCACGGGAAACAGGAACAACGGCCGGCGCCGCACACACGAACAGGAACATGAACAAAGGCCGGTGCTCCTTCCCTGCGCGCGCGGGAGCGCGATCTGATCTGCGCGACGGTCCCTCGCCGCGGTTTCCTCTGTATGTGGCAGTTTGCACGCTGACTTCCGCCTTCCGGGGAACTTTATCTCATGATTCACCAACTCCAGCGTTTTGCGCATCATTCTGCTAACCTCAATGGTTCATCTCCTGCGTGCATGGCCTTTGGCTTCCGATGGGAGGGAGACCAATGCTGATTTGCTACACGCTAGTTTGTCACGAGGGGCATGCACGCTACTGATTTTTTTCTGGTCCTTGCAAATTTAAGTTCCTACACCCTCCGATCCGATTTGGTTGTCGCAACCTCTCTACGAATTTCTACCGGCCTAGCTATACTTCTGCGTCAAACAATTCCGATCGGAGGAAGTAGGTGTTTTTCGACAAACAACATTTTATAATTCATAGCATCCAAGGGTTTATATAACTTACACCCGATCTCTCATAGCATCCCAGGGTTTATATAACTCACACCGACAAGAATAAAGAAAATACGAAACATCTATTAAAAATAATCATAGGGAGCTCGTAGAACGTAAATGCAACATGTGGGTCAATCCAAATATACCACATGCCAGTGCCACCCATGTCAGAAAAACAAAACCTCAGAGTATTCTCCAACCTTGTTGACACCTCCAAAACAGGTCTCTAAACTACACACGTTGTAGAAACAATCATGAACAAACCATATGTGTACACTAGTAGATGACCTGCATTGAACAAAATTTCCTATGATAAACAATATTTCATTTCTATATAGGAAAAACGACCATATTATGATAAGCAAGCCCACCCTAAGAAGTGCCCTATAGCAGTGATCAATAGCACGCAGTCAGTTGCCAAAAATAGTTGCAATACATGACGGGTAAGTTATGACCTATTTGGATGACTAACCATATAAAATGAGCAAACTTACATTAAAAACTACAAGTATCCCATTATCTCATCCTAATAGAGACATGTTGTGTTTGCATGCGAGTTGCACCCTACAAGGTTATCATTAGTGGCGTCTACATTTTCCATATTGTCCTATTATAGTAGACGGGCACATCTTGATGAAAAAGTGCTCTAAGGAAACATGCTAGAATCGACCCTTTTCTTTCATTGGTGATTACTCTAAGCAAAATTGTTTACATACTGAATACAAAGGATGCACACTTTATTACATGTTGATTTGCTAAATAATTTTGACCTGAAAAACAAGTTGTCATTGGTTCAACTTATATGCTACAAGTTCCTATGAAGATAATAACTAAATTATACACTAGAAACTACTATGGGGACATTTATTAAATCATATATTTTAAAGATTGTACTCCATATGTGTAAGTTATAGAGATATGCATAATTGAAGACATAGTTCTATTTTAGAATTTTGTTATAAAACAAAGTTTCATCATTCAATAAATATCATTACAAATAAAAACATACCTACTAACATTTAGTAATATATCCAGTTATGTGGTATTTAAAATATGTGAACAAATATAAATTATAGTTGTAATACTACAACACGCTAAAAATATAAACGTTTAGTACAACTTGTAATTATTTTAGTTCGCCATATGGCCAAATCACTAGTAGAAAAATTATAGACAAGAACTTACTGCTGCACACAAAAATATATGTACACAAAAATATATGTACGCCTGCGAAAGCCATTAGCTAACCGAATATTAGGTGCGCTATGGGTAGTTGGCCGCCCAGTTACCCATGACCCTAACACACACGCACTTCTCTCCCTCTCAATCCCCTTCTTGTGCACATGATGTCACAGACGCCTAACAACGTCCCGACCAACGACATCCGCATCTGCCACAAACCGAGGAAATTACGCGTAAGAACCCTTCATCGGTTCCCCATCGTCAACTCTCTATTCTGCCCACTGAGCGTGACGACGAGGATTACCCTAGACATGGGATACGGCTCAGTCGCCAACGTGATTTCCGTGCCACCACGCCTCTTGCTGCTCCCCTCTGTGTCGTCCACGACCTCTTCCTCGACCCTGTGCTCCTGCTCCTCCTTGCTGCCTCGTTACCGTGCGGTTTGACATGACCGTGTGGTGGTCGCCGCCGCTCGATGGTGTTGTTACCCGTTCGGTGTGCTCTCCAGCGCTGCTCTTGCCTCCTCTTCACGGTCTTGCTCCTCCGACCCGATACCTTCGAGCGCCTCCAGACGCATTTCTTCCGGTACAACTCGAGTTGCACTTTACTTGTTCACATAATATCTGTGAGAAATTTATCATGGCAATGGTTTCTATCTTCTGATTTTTTGTGGTGCCTCTAGCTAGATTGTAATCAAACCAATATACGTAGCATTTCCATCCCAAAGGAATTACAAGTTCCCAACATGCAAGTCATCCAATTTCGTAGCTCAATGAACTGATTTGTTAGTGTTGTGTGAACCGGACTGATGTGTTCTTCTAGAGAGATATTAGTTTCAGATGAATCACTTGTCTCTATAATTCTAGTTAAATGGAAATAGTATTGCCTTTTTTTTTTTTTTTTTTTTTGTACTCTCCGCAGTCTCGTTCAGTAAATTGGTGGCAACTTTTACGGTACCTTTTACTACTCACGGGAAATGACTAGTATGGAATCAACGGGTGGCTCAGATTAAACGGGAGAGATTAAGCCCAGCAGCCTGTTAGCCGTAAGTATCTGAAAAAACTAGGCCCCACTGATGTAGCCATACCAATCGACCTCACCTTCAGAGGCCGCCGCCGCATCCACCTGACCCTGGCCATCGACACCTTCACGCCGCCGACGCCGCCTCGCACACGCCCGAGCACGCGGACAACGCCTCATTCCTCCGTCTCAACTCGTCTCCCATACCGGCCGGCAAGCCAACCCGTTCCTGCTGCATAGTGCCGGCCCAATCTCCACCAAAGGCAAGAGGTACGTGTGCCCCTCCATCTTCTAAAATGATGAACATTCAGTTCTCTATGCAGTATTGGTTTCACGCGTACACTGATGAATGATTTAAGTCTGGAAATTCAGATTTGCCAATTGTTTAACAAATGCATCTACTGTTTTCTCATGGGTAGGATCGATTCTGATATCTGAATGAGTAAGAAAAAACTTGGGAACAATCAGCAGACTGGTGTTTGGAACTTTTGACACCTCCACTTCTGTTTGTTTAGTGCGGTCTGTAAGGTATGAGATGTAAATTGTACTATATGCTACAGCAGTGCAAGACACCATCACAATCACCAGCATTTGCTAAGTATTGATACTGAATTTTCCATCATACCATGTCGCGGCAAAGTTCACAAAAGAAAATAATCCAACTTGTACTTTTTTGTAAAGTATGAAATTGTCCCACTGGAACGGTCCATAAACTATGAGTATCAAGCTGATCAATATATGATTGCTACAAGCTACTTTAGTTACTTAAGGGAAACAACCTAGTTATGGTTGAGTAATGGATATGGTGATACATATAATCAGGTTGTGTAGCCCATCTGCCGATGTAACTTGTAAGATGATTCACTTACTAAATTTTTGGACATGAGAGTATGTTGCAATATTTTTGGGACTCTCACTATCATTGTTCAATTGAAAACTGTAAAGCAAAACAGAGGAAAATATCTTGAAATTTTATCAAGTTGTGTGTGCATATAATGGAGAACAGAGGAAAAGTTTGCAGCAATAGAGAAGAAAATTTAATTATGATCAGAAAAATCATTTCATCTTGCAAATGAAAATATCGTTTTTCTTATGAGACATGATGATTTATCTGACTAGTAACATGAATCTTACTTTGATGATATGTGGTTTTCAGACATGGACCATGAGGAGCGTGATGAGTACCACCACGTGGTTAGGAAGACCTTTAGAAGTGAGGAGGAAGCACGACCTGCCGAGAGCGTGAAGGCCTTGAAGCATATCACCACAAGAACTCATCGAGACAGAAGTGAATACAAGAAGGATGCGGCTGTCTAGAGTCTGAATCAGCTACACGTACATGCTCTTGGTTGAATCTGTTGATGCAATGATGCGATTTGGTCCAGTGATCATACCAGAGATTATGTTCTGTTTGTTCTTTTGAGTTGTTTGTTAGTGATCATGAAAAGCAGTACTAAATATCAGGGATTTGCTGATTTGCCTCAAGTATCATGTTTGAATTTCCTTGAGTATAATTTTTCTAGTGGATGGTCAGTTCATCACTGTCATATTGTTCCTTAGCTGAAGAATTCATAATGTTAAACTGCAACCCAAAGCTACTGTCATCGTGTTGGAAGATCATCATTCCAAAGCGAAAGAGGTCCGTTCAAATCTGGGACAAGGAATAACAGTTTATTTACAATAAGGACCTCAACGTGCAAAGATCTTATTACAAAGAACTTGCAAAGAATGGTTATCCGGATGTGCAATCTGAGACGTAAGAAAAATCATCTACTATTAATTAGGGCCCCAACAATGGTGGCACATACAAGATGTAAACTTTGATATTAATATTTCAACATTGCATGTCTACACTGTGGGATTTGAGCTATGTACAGGACTACAATCGTCAAAGGCATGTCGCACTGTTTGCGGCGAGCACATTAGAGCTCTGACAGATCACAATCGTCAAAGGCAGGTGATCCATGACGACTGAAACACGATATGGATCCTCTCATTGACGTATTAGAGAAAAATCTTTGAACCTACAAAGAACCACACATGCATAATTTACAAATAATTTGCATGTGATTAATCTTTTTTTCAATAAAATGAGTAAAACGGAGATCATTCAATTGACATACCTATTGGATCGTCGGGCCGCCGTCGTACCTCTGGGTGCAGCAACGAATTCATAGATGAGAGGATTCGTAGGTCACGATGTTGTCTCTAGATGTAGAAGAAAGGTCCGTAGGTAAAAGATGGTTAATGTTGGGCGACGGATTCGTTTAATCATGGTTTGTCGTCATGGAGAAGGAACGTCATGAAGGTCAGAGGATGGTACTAAATCACGGGATAATTAGTTCGATTGTCTCTAAAATAATGCTTAACGATTATCTAGGGCAGGCACCCATCTGCCCTCTTGGGCCAAGGCCCATCTGTGGGAAGTGGCGATTTTAGCACTAGTATGATTCGTACTAGTCCTCTTTTTGGCACTAGTATGATTTCTTATGAACCTTTGGATGGACAAAAATAGAGGGCTGTTATTGATTTGAGGGTACCATAAAACACCTCAAATTGGTGGATCTTGACCTTGCCCACAATTTCGACCATTCATTATGGAGCATGTTGCTCAGGGTGTACCTCTCCTGTAAAATAGAAACAATTGTGCCCTGTCCATTCTTCTGAACAGAAATAACTGTGCCCTCTTCTATAAAATAAAGTTTGTGCGTTGGATCTACTCATCTATGCTTGGTCATTTAACTGGACTTGGTGATCTTCATCTCCAGTCTCTGTTCTCTGACAGATGCTTATTTAGGACCATCTCACTGTGTATAACGTTATGGACTAGGGAAGCGGTCTTCTTTGTAATTCTGGATCGTTTGCGGTTAACTGCTGGCTTTGTTTCTAGCATGTCAGTGTCTACCTTTTATTTTATTTTTGAATTTCCTATAATTCCAAGATTGCGCTTTTCTATCTATAAAACATGCAATATGATGGTTAAGTTGCTATGACAGCCACTACCATGTAGTGTGTACTGTCTGTCTACGGCTGCATGGCATTACCCATATATATTAAGGCGCGAGATACTGGAACTCTCTCCGCCTTAGCATCCCGGGCCATCTGATCGAAATCGGACGGCCGAATTTCACCGATTCGGCCGATAAACAGTAGCCAAACACTTTTTGCAATTTCCCCCTGCCAAGGACCTAAGCACAAAAACCATACACTTCAGGGACTTTTTTGCAAAAGCGTTTGGACACAACCCCCCCGGCTCTTTCCTCTCTCCCGCGACCTCCGAGTCGCCGGCGCCACCGCCGCGCCCCGCAGCCGCTCCGCGACTCGCTGCTCCAGTCCACGGCCACCGGAGACGTGGCGTCGTCTCCTCTATCTTCGCGTAAGAGGAATCATGCTCGGGCGGCCGGAGTCGTCGCCGCTCCGCCGGAGTTTGCCGCCGGCATCTGCGGTGTCCGCCGCCGCGGAAACGGTCGCCGGTGGCGATTCCAGCCACCATTTGGCGCACCGCGCCGCGCAGTGTCGAAGCCACGCGCGTGCGCCACCGGCCGTCGTGGTCGCGTCAGCGCCGGCCGCGTCCGCCACCTGACGTCAGCGGGGTGAGGCTGACGCATGGGCCCCGTCAGTGTTTTCCGAATTTCAGCTGGAAAAAAACAAAAAATCATATCTTCCTCACTACACCACGAAAAAATGCAAAAAAAGAAGTCAAAATTGATAGAAAAATATCTTTTTACGTATAACCCAACCCCATGCAGGTTTAAACATTTTTTTTTAAAAAGAATTGCCCATTACACTGTTTACATATTAAATGTGGCTTCTATAAATTCATATATTTTTAGATACAGCTAGCAAAAATGCGGAAGAATATCAAAAAACACAGCAAAAAATGTCTTTACATCGAACCCGACCCTAGCATGTTTAAACATTAAAAAAAAACATTACCCATCATAGTGTTTCCATATTAAATGTGGCTTTTATAGATTCATCTCTAATATTGCTCAACAAAATCTAAGTCAACTGAAAAACAATTACATCAACTAATATGGCTAAATGGTACCACTTATTTTCTGATTTCAGTAACCACATAAATTTTTTATACGCGTCAAATTCCTAACTTTCAAACCATGATCGACGCAAATATATAACCATCAAATTCTAATTCGGTTAAAAACAAAAAAATATAAATTACATAAGACTTTGCAATGCAACTCATATTCCGCATAAAAAAATACTTAACAATTAATACGCCTCCCCGCATGTTCATACAGTTTCTCAAAATTGTACTGTAAATTTACCAAAAAACAATTCAAAAGTGGTGAACGACTCTTCACAACTAAACTTAAATTTTACTAACCATCTAATTCTAATTTGGTTAAAAACAGAAAAACATAAATTATATAAGACTTCGCAATGCAACTCATATTCGGCAAAAAAATGACTTTACAATTAATACGCCTCCACGCATATTCAAACAGTTTCTCCTCGAATAAAATTATAATAAACATTACACCTCCTTACATTACTTACATTACTGTAGATTTACAGAAAACAATTCAAAACCGGTGAACACTCTTAATTTAAATTTTACTTATCCTGAACGACAACATATTCGGAATAAAGATGTCTTAATCTTACCCTCTAAAAAAGTTAACCTGACCGACAACCTACACACCTATATGTATCATAGGTCATTTATGTAAATACAAACACATTGTTACATAACTATATCCAATACTCAAACTATATGCCTGGCATTTCGTGTTCAGCTAGATCTTTATAGTCCATCCAAGAGCGATGAACCTTCGCGATATACAATCATCCTGATTCTTCTAAACGAAAGATTTTCCCATGAAGATGATAATCATGCTCTTCACGTTGTGCTATCGCAAACACACAAACACCGTTGCTACCCTTCCTCAAATCAAAGAAACTTCTGAAAACAAAGTAATATGAGAGAACATCACGAACAATCTGCTCTAGATCCACGTCACCTTCTTTTAACCAAAACTGAGCAACATCATCTTCTGGAGGCAGCAACTCATGAACATCCTTCCTCGAACATACCGGCAAATCCTACCATAATTGGCAATCCCTCAAGCATCCCGACAGATCTGACCACAACTCACGATTCTTCGACATCTAAACTTCTAAACGATCACACTGAATATCTCGCCTTTGTGGATAATTCTTCTTTCGTATATTGTTGCCTCACACTACCACCTATCTTATATAGCACTAAGAACAACATCCATATATGCAGCATTAGATGAAGGTTAACACGACATGTAGCCAGACACAAAAAAAGCTACATGTCTGCAGCAAACACTCATACGTGTAAAATATGCACTCAGACACGTGTCCTAAGCGTCGAAACTACGTGCCTGCACCTGACACTCATGCCCACATCTCGACATAAACAACATATCATTTCCCATACACGTCACCCATTTGAGGAAAAAAATGAACTAACCAAAAGACAGTACATAAACACAGTATCCTTACTTTAGAAAATACTAAAGAAAATCGATGTACGGAACAATGCAAACAAACAGTCTAAACAAACTTACTGGCACTTCTTACAAGAAAAAATTTGAAAATTGATTAACTACGTTAATAACATGGTCTACTATTTATAATACTCACACACAAAAGACATGGTACCCTAAGTTTATCCCTTCTAGATTGCTCCGGTAAGTTGTTCAAATTGATACTATTCTTCTACTACTTTATACATAAGATTAGCATTCCACACTTATTTACAAAGTACATAATACTTATAAAATAGAAGAAACCGTCACGAAATACTCTCATCAAGGGCGCGGCGTGTCGCCCGCCAAATTCAACTAGTCTACTTTAAGTTTGTATAGGATTGAGGAGCACCTCATCTATATGGGCATTCCAAACGCTTTTAGAAGACCGTGGGGCAAAAAAAAGGCTCCCAATGACTCATCTATATGGACATGTAAATTTAGATGTCCATAAAATCTGGTAGGCATCATCCACATATGGATGACCTTTGGAGGATCATCCAAACCCAATTGCTCACTCTCATTTGCCGGTTTCGAAGAGGTGGAAATATAAAATTGAACTATTGTATAAATATATGGGAGATCATATAGATGTCTTAAATATAGACATTATGCTAGAAAACTAACAACATCTAAAAGAGAATCTTTTTAGACGAACTTCTATACGGAGATATGATGACAAAATTTGGATGAGCTAGTGGAGATGCTCTTAAATGGCAAAATGCATCCGTTAAGTATTACTCCCCTAGTGTCCTTGTATGTGCATTTCAGATTATTGTATTGCATCAGCTCTGCATGGGCTAAAGAATGATTTGTACTAAATTCAAAAATAAAATAAAGAATGATTTGTACTAAGAGATCCACATGTTGCATATTAGCTCTGAATAAACATTGCGTTATTCAGCCTTCGGTTCAGTACTTGAGCGTGGTGCTCGCCGCTGCGCCGGCGACATGAACTGGACCGTCTTTACGCGCGCGTGTGCCGAGTCAACCGCAGGACGTACGCACGCACGAAGCTGCAGAGAGAGAGAGAGAGAGTTTGGCACCGCCGGGCGGGCAGGACAGCCTCGTCATAACGACGACGGAACAGGAACAACGGCCGGCCTTCCCCTGCACGGCGCGAGTCCAGAGCAAAACAGCCGTGCCGTACAGGACTACAGGTGTCGTGTAGGACTGTAGGTCCTCTCGTTTGGGCGTCGCCTTCAAAGAAAGAAGGTAGTTCACATTAAAACCACCATCAACACACACTCCTAGAGAATAGGCCAAAGCACCAAAAGTAAATAGCCCATCTATCCCGGTCGTAGGACAGATGGAGGCCTACAGAGGCCGGGCGCATGTACAGCAGGCCATTTGTCCCGGTTTCAATCACGAACCGGGACAAATAGGGCGTGTCTCAAGGCACCAGCCTATTTGTCCCGGTTTGTGATTGAAACCGGGATAAATGGCACATGTCTATATATACTCAGCAGCCCCCTCCCCTCTTCCAAAACAAGGAGACATTTTTTATGAAATGGTAGGAGGGGGTATGTGCTAGTTATATTTTTTTACTTATGCATGCAAAGTGTTCGATGAAATGCCCGAGAGAGTTCACAAAATGATTTGATTTACACTTAAAGTTTATTCTTCTTTTCGATCGAGGTTAATTTTTCTCTCATTTCATTTGTAATTAATTGATACCGTACGTGCATGTTCAGTGTTTATTTGTCGATGTTCTGTAATGGTTATTGATATAATTCATTATATAATGCAGATGGACCGATAATGGATGTATGGTGACCGACGCACTGCCGAGTACATGACAGGTTTGAGGAAATTTCTAGAGAAAGCCCAGGCCCACAGTACCAATGGTTTCATGTGTTGTCCATGTGTCAACTGTCAGAATAAGACAGATCACCAAACGTGAGAAAACTTCAAAGTCATCTTATTCGGCATGGTTTCATGCCCAGCTATAATTGTTGGACGAAGCACGGAGATAAAGGGGTTATGATGGAAGACAATGAAGAAGAGGAAGATGATGAGAACTATCCTATGTTCCCGGAGTACGGAGATTCTGCAACGGGGGAAGCTGAAGCTGAAAAGGCACCAGATGAGCCCGCTGACGATCTTGGTAGGGCCATTGCTGATGCAAAGAGAGAGTGCGAAACTGAAAAGGAGAGGTTGAAGTTCGACCAGATGTTAGAGGATCACAAGAAAATTGTTGTATCCAAGTTGCGAAGATGGTCAGAAAAAGTTGGGTACCACACTGGAATTACTACAGTGGAAGGCAGAGTGTGGTGTGACTGACAAGGGATTTGGAAAGTTGCTGCAGATAATTAGGAAGATGCTTCCAAAGGTCAACGAGTTGCCCGGCAGCACGTACGAAGCAAAGAAGGTTGTGTGCCCTCTAGGATTAGACGTGCATAAGATACATGCCTGCCCTAATGACTGCATCCTCTACCGTGGTGAGTACGAAAATTTGGATGCATGTCCAGTATGCACTGCATTGCGGTATAAGATCAGACGAGATGACCCTGGTGAAGTTGAGGGTGAGCGTCCCCGGAAGAGGGTTCCTGCCAAGGTGATGTGGTATGCTCCTATAATACCACGGTTGAAACGTCTGTTCGTGAACAAAGAGCATGCCAAGTTGTTGCGATGGCACAAAGAGGACCGTAAGAAAGACGCGATGTGCAGACACCCCGCTGATGGGTCGCAGTGGAGAAAAATTGAGAGAGAGTTCCCGGAATTTGAAGATGACGCAAGGAACTTAAGGTTTGGTCTAAGTACAGACGACTTCAATCCGTTTGGGGAGCAGAGCAGCAGTCATAGCACATGGCCTGTGACTCTATGTATTTATAACCTTCCTCCTTGGTTGTGCATGAAGCGAAAGTTCATTATGATGCCATTGCTCATCCAAGGCCCGAAGCAACCTGGCGACGACCTTGATGTGTACCTCAGGCCATTAGTTGAAGAACTTTTACAGTTGTGGCGGGAAGAAGGTGTACGGGTGTGGGATGAGCACAAACATGAGGAATTTGACCTACGAGCTTTGCTTTTTGTAACAATTAACGATTGGCCTGCTCTTGCTAACCTCTCAGGGCAGTCGACCAAGGGGTACAATGCATGCACACACTGTTTGGGTGAGACTGAATGTTTATATTTGGATAAATGTAAGAAGTGTGTGTATCTGGGGCATCGTCGATTTCTTCCGATCAGGCATACCGCAAGGAAGAAAGGCAAGCATTTTAAAGGTGAGGCTGATCATAGTAGGAGGCCTGTCAACCGTATTGGTGAAGAAATATTTGATATGGTAAAGGATCTAAAAGTAATCTTTGGAAAGGGTCCTGGAGGACAACAGGTTCCGAAAGACGCTAACGGGCACGCACCCATGTGGAAGAAAAAATATATATTTTGGAAGCTACCATATTGGAAGGTCCTAGAGGTTAGATCTGCTATCGACGTGATGCACGTGACGAAGAATGTTTGCGTGAACCTGTAGGCTACTTGGGCGTGTACGGGAAGAAAAAAGATACATAGGAAGCACGGGAGGACCAGAAACGTGTGAAAGAACGAGACGGCCTAAGTCCCGAACACTACGAAGGTCCGGCCAGCTACGCTCTTACCAACAAGAGAAAGTAATATTCTTTCAATGCCTGAGCAGTATCAAGGTCACGGCTGGGTTCTCGTCGAATATAAAGAGGATAGTAAATGTGAGACTCAAAAAATTTCAGAACCTAAAGTCTCATGATTGCCACGTGATTATGACGCAATTGCTTCCGATTGCACTGACGGGGCTACTACCGGAAAATGTTCGAGTACCCATTGTGAAGCTTTGTGCATTCCTCAATGCAATATCTCAAAAGGTAATCGATCCGGCGATTATACCAGGGTTGCAAAATGATGTGGTTCAGTGTCTTGTCAGTTTTGAGTTGGTGTTGCCTCCATCCTTCTTCGATGTTATGACGCATCTCCTGGTTCACCTAGTCGAAGAGATTCAAGTTCTCGGTCCTGTATTTCTGCACAATATGTTCCCATTTGAGAGGTTCATGGCAGTCTTAAAGAATTATGTGCATAACCGTGCTAGGCCAGAAGGAAGCATCTCCAACGGCTACAGTAACGAGGAGGTCATTGAGTTCTGTGTTGACTTTATTCATGACCTTAAGCCGATAGGTGTTCCACAATCACGACATGAGGGTAGACTTAGTGGAAAAGGCACACTAGGAAAGAAAACAAAAATTTGTATGGATGGACATTCTTTCACTGAAGCACACTATACAGTTCTACAAAGTTCTACCTTGGTGGCCCCGTATATCGATGAACACAAGAATGTTGTACGCTCTCTACACGCGGGGAAGTCTGACAACTGGATTGTACGTACACACATGGCCACGTTCGGCGGTTGGTTGCGAGCACATCTTGAAAATAAAGACAAGGTTGATGAAGAGTTACACTTGTTGGCCAGGGCACCATCTACAACTATATGTACTTTCCAAGGGTACGAGATAAATGGAAATACATTTTACACGAGTGTCCAAGATAAAAAGAGCACGAACCAAAACAGTGGTGTTCGCATTGATGCA
The DNA here is from genome assembly GCA_026929855.1 of Poa annua. Lineage (NCBI taxonomy): Eukaryota > Viridiplantae > Streptophyta > Magnoliopsida > Poales > Poaceae > Poa > Poa annua. The sequence goes on from CM049427.1 coordinate 19,113,424, forward strand.
ACAAACAACAATGGGCAGAAGAACACATATTATGGTTGCATAGAGGAGATATGGGAACTTGACTATGGACCTTCTTTTAAGATCCCTTTGTTTCGGTGCAAATGGGTCAATCTGAAAGGCGGGGTTGAGGTAGACAAGATGTACGGAATGACAACAGTGGATCTAAACAATCTTGCGTACAGAGACGAACCATTCGTGCTAGCCAATGATGTGGCTCAGGTTTTCTATGTGAAAGACATGTCTAGCAGACCCAAAAAAAGAAACATCCTGTGAGTGGAGGAGCCGAGGCGTCACATAGTTCTTTCAGGAAAAAGAAACATCGTGGGAGTGGAGGACAAGACAGACATGTCAGATGATTATAATAATTTTGATGAAATTCCGCCATTCGTAGTGAACATTGACCCAATCATCAAGTTGATTGAAGAAGATGCTCCATGGTTCCGACCCAGAAGAACTGGCGGTGTTGTGTGATGGAGATGTTGGTGCGATGTGTAATAATTAATACTATATTATACTTTTTATATGAAGAAGATGCTCCATTTTTACCTGCATATCAAATGGATCCGTCGGCGTGTGTGGAGACAAAACACATGATTTCACCTGCATACAACCCCACGGTGGCTCCTGATGAGTGCCTGCATATCAAATGCACCATGGGGCGTAGGGAATCCGAGTGATTTATATATATTCCTCAGTAGATGAATTGAACTAGTCTTTTGATAGAACAAAACACACGATTTTACCTGCATACAGCCCCACGGTGGCTCCTGAGGAGTGTCTGCATATCAAATGCACCGTGGGGCGTATGCAGGGAATCCGAGTGATTTGTATACCACACCCGGCCGGGCACTAGAAGGAGGAAACACTGAGTGCTCGCCTCGTCCGAGAGGGGGCTATATATAGGGTCACGAGATCAACTAGTGGTACTGATAGTGTTGATCCAACAACTCTCAAGTGCTCAAAAGAAGCACACCCCTGATCCAACGGCTAACAAGTGTTTCAAAGAAACACACGATCCGTGTGCTTCTTTAGTCCCGGTTTGGAACTGAAAGCGTTAATCAAACAGCTCAGAAGCAATCAAAAGAAACACACACCTGATCAAACGGCTAACAAGTGCTTCAAAGAAACACACGATCCGTGTGCTTCTTTAGTTTTTCATACTGAAAGTTTTTGTAAGTCAAAGAAACACACGCCTGATCAAGTCAAATTCAAACACTTTTCATATTGAAAGTTTTTTTAAATTTCAAAGTTTGCAAAAGTTATACAAATTCACATTCAAACTAGTTTTAAACTAATTAAAATAATTATTATAGAAAACATAAAATGTTTTTGTATTAGTTAGTCAAATTCAAACACTTTTCTGAAAGTTTTTTCAAATTCCAAAGTTTGCAAAAGTTATACAAATTCACATTCAAACTAGTTTTAAAGTAATTAAAATAATTATTATAGAAAACAGAAAATGTTTTTGTATTAGTTAGTCAAATTCAAACACTTTTCATATTGAAAGTTTTTTCAAATTCCAAAGTTTGCAAAAGTTATACCAATTCACATTCAAACTAGTTTTAAAGTAATTAAAATAATTATTATAGAAAACAGAAAATGTTTTTGTATTAGTTAGTCAAATTCAAACACTTTTCATATTGAAAGTTTTTTCAAATTCCAAAGTTTGCAAAAGTTATACAAATTCACATTCAAACTAGTTTTAAACTAATTAAAATAATTATTATAGAAAACAGAAAATGTTTTTGTATTAGTTAGTCAAATTCAAACACTTTTCATATTGAAAGTTTTTCAAATTCCAAAGTTTGCAAAAGTTATCCAAATTCACATTCAAACTATTTTTAAACTAATTAAAATAATTATTATAGAAAACAGAAAATGTTTTTGTATTAGTTAGTCAAATTCAAACACTTTTCATATTGAAAGTTTTTTCAAATTCCAAAGTTTGCTAAAGTAATACAAATTCACATTCAAACTAGTTTTAAACTTATTAAAATAATTATTATATAAAACAGAAAATGTTTTTGTATTAGTTAGTCAAATTCAAACACTTTTCATATTGAAAGTTTTTTCAAATTCTAAAGTTTGCAAAAGTTATTTAAAACAGGAAACAGAAAAAGAAAAGAAAAAGAAAAAACCCCTTCTAGGGTGCTATCTGTCCCGGCTGGCGGCTCAGCCCGGGACAAATATGATGCTATCTGTCCCGGGTGCTGGCTCAGCCCGGGACAAATAGGGTGCTATCTGTCCCGGGTGCAGCCACGGCCCGGGACAGATGACCCCTATTTGTCCCGGGCTGAGCCACCACCCGGGACAAATAGTGTGTTGCTATATAAGCAACAATTAGCCACGGGTGGTGGCTCAAACCGGAGCAAATCAGACCTAGCGCCGTCAGGCTGTCAAAATTTTTCGTCGCCGGAGCTCGCCGCTGCCGTCCCCGATTCACCTCCGTCCTTCCTCGTCTCCGTCCCCGACGCCGCGTGCTCCTCCTCTCCGCGCGCGTCTTCTTCCTCGCTAGATCTCGGAGCTCCGCCGAGCCATTGCCGAGCCCCACACGCACGGTGAGCCCCGCTGACATCTCTCTCTCTTTCTCCCCGTGCCGCACTCCGCCGCCACCGCGCGTGTCTCCTAGGCTTCCGGCCGCCACCAAAAACCCTAGATAGCTAGGTCTTCCGCCTGCCACCGCCGCCGGACCGAGGCTAGGGTTTGTCCGGGAGATGGGAAGAAGAGGAGAAAAGGGAGTGGGCTAAGGTTCCTCCCGCGGCGGCGGAGGGCTTCTTATACCCGAATCATCGTCGGTGGCGCGAATCGCAGAGCATCCACGGCGAGGGACGGCCTCGCGAGCGACAGCGCGCGGTCGAAGTCGGAAGGAGGAAGACGACTCGGCGTTTTATGGAAAAACCCCTGGCGTTTTTCGGAAACCACAAAACCATTTAAAACAGGCCCCTACTTTGGAAGATAAATCTTTTGAGGGTCTTTTTGTGAACACAAAATTTATACAAAAATACCAGGAGATTCAGAATTTCACAAGGAAGCCATTGGCAACATTGGATTTTGAAATTTTTGAAATATTTTTAACACCTTCAAATAACAAATAGTTTAGGCCACTTAGAGGTTTTTCTCTTTATTTTAGAACTCCAATTTTTTTGTGCAAATTTTAGTTAGATGCAAATGATCCTCATGATGCACAAACAAATCTTGATTAACAAATAGAAAATTTGGGTACGTTACAGATCTATCCCTCTTACAAGAATCTCGTCCCCGGGATTCCTTGGGTAGGAAAAGAGATACAGAGGGGAGGCTACACCAGTCTTGGATGATCTTGTCGATCCCGCGACGATCTTCTTTCTCGAAGATGTTGATCTTTTACTTCAGGGATGATTCCACACTTCATGTCTCATTGGACTGTTCTTCAACTACTCCAAAGGGAAGAAGGAAATAACTCTAGAACGAGGATCTTCAAAAAGATCGAGTATGTCATGGTCAACGCAAGGGAGGAGCTTGTGTATTTAATTTGTGTTTGTTAAAGTTTTTACATGTTGCAATGCTGATACTCAGACCCGCCGCCGCCCTCTCGGAGCCCTCCGGGTTGAAATTGAAATGTTTTTGTACAAATAAATGATAAAAGATGTTGAGTTAGATTTAGTTGGATGACATGTGGGTAAAGTTATTTAGATGTTGAGTTATTAAAATTATGTAAAGTTGTATGACCACATTATTATATATTGCAATTGTTCGGAGTGACATATTATATATTGTTCGACTACATTATTATTGCAAATGTAAATGGACTAGTGAAATGTAAATGGATGATTGAAATGTAAATTAACATATTTTATATTGTTCGACTACATTATTAACACATTACTATTGCAAATGTAAATGGATTGAAATCCATTGCAGAAACTATGGACACCGGTAGAAACCTTGAACAAGAAGAGGACATGTTCGGCATCATCCATGAAAGTGATGGGTTGGACCAACAAGAAGAGGAACACTTAGACGATTTCACCGGACAATTTCTGAACGAGTCCGGTGATGGACTGGAGGGGCATTCAGACGGAATAGACGTCACCGACAGTTCACTGACTCTACTATTGGAAAGTCGTCCACCGAGGTAGATATACGCCCTCAGGTTTTCGTCTCCGTTGAATAGATTTGTGTGTATACATATATTAACCATCACTTTTTCTTGTGTTTAGCCATCGGCGGGCCAAGAACCGGCACCAAGCAAAAATGTATCCGTGAAACGAGGCGGGCCACAAACCGGGACCAAAAAGTTCCAAGGGAAACAGAAGTACCATATCGACGCAATCAATGAAAAAGGCAAACCGATTGCTCCCGCTAACCAAGCAAGGAAATTTGTAGCTCAATGCAGAGTCATCGTTCGGGACAGACTCTCCATCAGGGCTCAAGAATGGTATAAGCCAAAGTTGCCAAAAGAGGGGGTTATTTATGTCTCGGATGAAGAAAGACAACTCCTTTGGGAGGAGCTCATGCAGAATTTCACTTTATCGGAAGAGGAGGATGTAGAGAAGCCGGTTATAGAGAATCGATGCAAGGCCTGGACTTATATTGAGATGGGTGAACTGTTCCGCAGCTGGAAGAAAAGGCTAAACAGGTTCATAACTGAAGGTAAGACTCCAGAATTTATCGGAGTCTATCAAAAGATAAAAGATGAGTGGCCCGAATTTAAGGCATACAAGCAATCGGAAGCCTCTAAGAAAATCTCAGCGAGAAATAAGAAAAATGTACAGAAAAAGATATATCACCATAACATGGGGTCAGGTGGCTACCTGACGGCCATGCCTAAGTGGACGAAAATGGAGGAAGAGTTTTTTGAAGGGAATATGCCCTAGAGGCACTTAATAAACATAGTTTATTGGCAATATCCCAATCGTTCATTATATGTTGTATACCATACTATAACTGTATTAAGCGAAAACATTAATACAAGTGTGGTAGATAAACAACCAGGTCCCTAGTAGCCTCTACTATGACTAGTTTCGTTGCGCGATTGATGATCGAGGTTTTCCGATCATAGGGCATGGCGCCGGTCGGCAATGGAAGTCATATCGTTAGGAGTAACGATGTGTAGGACATAGTCATTACGCCTTAAGACCGTGAGATCAACTCTTATTGTTATCCCTGGAAGATACTTTGATCGCACCAAACGTCGCATCTTATCTAGTGTGACAATAACGGTGATACTTTTGGGTATCGGAAAGGGGTAGTTGAGACGAGGGGTCAACGGCGGGATTTGTCAGTCCGCATAACCGGATAGATACTCTAGGGCCCACTCGGTGAGATTATGTCAAATGAGTTTGCAAACATGTGACTAGGTCACCAGCTGACATAATATCATAGACGGGTAGAAGATAGCGATGTCGGTAACGAGATCATGCTAGGTATGGAGATATCTGAGAATGATGCTCGGACACGCTAAGTATCGCCATGACAAAGGGTTTAAGACTAGACGTCCAGGTTTGATAGATGAAAATCATTCGTTATATCACAGGGATTAATTCATGGGGTCCAGGCCTACGAGTTAGTCGTTGATCATAGAGGAGTCTTGGTCATACCTTTTATTATATCGAACCGATAGGGTAACACACTTAAGGGGTTTCGACAAGACAACCGGAAAGGAAAGAGATCACCGGGAGCGTCCCGGGAGGGGTCCGATGGAGATCGGGCAGCGCCGAAAGAGTTTTCGAAGCTAGGAAAAATTATATATATTATGTTTGATATTAATTAGTGTAATTAATATGCAAATATGGTTTTATATATTTATTTTCGAATTTGTTTAGGCTGATTTCCCTAAATGGGCCTTCTGGTCGAAAGAAGGCCCATGGGGGGGAAAACCCTCAAGGGAATTTTGTGGGGGAGGCTTGGCCGGCCTAGGTGGGCCAAATGGGTCCCACCTAGGGCCGGCGCATCAGCCTTGGCCGAACCAGGCATGTGGGATAGTCCCACATTGCCTGGCTGGCAAGGTTGGCTCCCCCTGGGAGCCTATATAAGAAGGGGCACCCCTGGCCTTTTAATTCACCAATTAATTCTCAATTTCTCTCTCGATCTCGTGGATCCCTTGTCGGAGCCGCGCCGAGAAGAGGAGGGGGATCTCTTCCACCATAGCCCGCTGCCGCGCTGCTGGTGTTCCGGTCCAAGTCTTCCGCTGCTCGTCCTGAACTGGAGCTTCGGAGGCCGTCGTCTCCACCGTATGTGTGTGACGCCCTGCGAGGTGCTGCGCTAGCAGTACTCGGAGGCCTACTTCCTCCACCCGACCTCAGGGTCATCTTCGTCGCGCCGAGTTCTCCGTGACCTAGAGGTCGGCTACGTCGTCTTCGTCGTCAACGCTTGTGCGGGAGCGTAATCCCCGTTATTCGGTCTACGAGGGTATGTATTCCGATCTCCGCCGTACTACTATATCTGCATACTGTAGATCTTGGCTAGTTTAAGGATATCGTTGCTAGAAATTTTTTTGTTTTCTGCACACGATCCCCTTCAGTGGTATCAGAGCCGATCTATCGTAGATATAGTTGTACGCTGTTAGAATCCGTGTTCTGCACGGGGGCACCGTTCCTGTTATTTGCTACCCTCTAGCGTGCACTTGTGATTCCAGCGGCATCGAGTTGATGAAGCGGCCCGGACCGACTTTACGCGTACGCTTACGCGAGACTGGTTCCACTACTGACATACGGCTTGTACCGTATTTGTGGCTGGCGGGTGCCTGTTTCTCTCTCTTTAGTTGGCTTTGCATTTTCAATGGAGGGCCCGAAAGGGATGCTTAAACATGCAATTATTGGATCGTTGTTGTGGTCATAAAGTTCGTAGGTATGAAGCGGTTCTATTTACGAAAGCCCCGGGCCACGTAAAATTGTCAAAAGATAAAGTAGAAGCGTCTAACTTTTTTTTTGCAGGGGCTATGTGATATGGTCAAGGTAGGTTTATTAAATTGTTTATAAACTGCGGGCGCCAAGAAGACCATGGCGCAATGGACTATATCACATTGCATTTCATTTGATGTTTTGTGTGCATCTTATATTGTGTGATTGTGTGTATAGTATACATTAGTTACACGGCGGTAGCTATATAAGATGATCCCTTCAAAATACCACTAGTGTTCTCCCTCCAACGCGCACCACCAAGAAAGTTCTACGTTATGAGGCAGGCCGTGATGATCGGGTGTCAGACATCTCGTCGATCGCATACAGTGGGTGTAAGCCATGTTGCACAAGCGTCAGCGTGGAGGTTTTTGGTGGCGAGCCTAACATATTCAGAAATATGGCCTCGGAATAGGGAGACCAAAAGGTCGAGCACGAGTCACAAAATTGATGTGGCGTACTTTTGTCTACTCTTGAAGTTGTGCCGCCGGCTCTGATGATGAGGGGTGGTGCAATGGATGGGGGTCGTGTAATCGCTTAAACGACCAGGAGGGATGTTCGTTTAAGTGGGAGTTCGGATAGTTATTTTCTAAAATACTAGAACTCGGAATATAATGAACAGAGTCTGTTTTGCAAACCTTTGTAGATATTAACCTTTGTGATAGCATCTTTTCAAATTAGGCGCATTCCTGCGTTTGAGAAACTTAAAAGGTTGGGTCCAAACTTCATAGTTTTATACTTTAGCTTGAGGATACTCCTTGTTTAAATCGTTAGCTCTTTGTGTTACAATACCCGCTAGGAGATAAACCCGGAGATTCCGCTAACAAAAGATAATTTGGATTATCGGATTTTATGCGGATGATATCATCATAGTCCAGTGTATGCTATGATCTCTGCCATAAAGAACCAACGGTGGGTACGAGTTTTTAGATCGCGAACGTATGATATGGTCGCTAAACTCGGGGTACTCCAAACGTTGGGTTGATGAAGTTTGTCAGTACGTTGACTGATTGTCTTCTCAACCAAGATGGAAGAGAATACACACATTGAGGGAGCACGTGGCGGTCATACTTAATGACGTATGTTCATGATTAATGAACATTGAGACGCCTCGCTCAGCTCAGTTACTGGATGACAGACATCGTTGCCAAGTGCAAATCCTCTGTCATAGACTATGTCATGCAAGGGGAATCATTCACCTTCATGGTTCTTGATTACGGTGGAAGTATCAAGAAGATGAAACAGATCGCCGGAAGTCATCAATGGTGATGGTGTACATATGATATACATGTTAATGTTTTAGCTAAGCAAGTGCTCGCAGTAGTGACTAAGTCTTGAACTAGTCATGTTTTGTGAAAAACCAGGTTTACTGCTTGAGTAGCTTGAAAGGATGAGGCGACATTGCGTGTTGATAATGGCAGTCAAGTTGTTGTGACGGCCATAGACACTCTCCCTCTAGATCTACCATTTGAATAAATTCTTTATGATCAGGTGTTGGTATGATCGTTACGAGTGTGTCTCCTCTAGTGAGACACTTGTTCATACATGATAGTGACAAATTGGTGTCCTATATTTATGAAGTAATGATCATATGCCGATTTGAATTTAGATGGTAGAAGCTCCCACATTCATAGTATTAATTGAAGGGATTACGGTGCAGAAAACAATAATTTTTCTAGCGTACGAAACCCTAACTAGCCAGGATCTATCTATCTAGTATATGCGATAACGGTGGCGGAACGGGTTACATTACCTCCATGTTGACCGATAGCGGGGATTACGCTCCCGCACAAGCGTTGACGATGAAGTCGTACGTAGCCGACCTCGAGGTCGCGGAGAACTTGCCGCGATGACGAAGACGATGACGCCGGGGTGTCGACGATGATCTGCGTCGATGGGCGTCGGGTGGAAGAAGGCAGAGCGCCAGCACCAGAGGTGGTGCGCCGGCGGCAGAGGGGAGGGGGCGCGGCGGCTGCAGGGGCGAGACGACGTCGCCCAGGCTACTCAAAAGGAGTTACCTTCGAGCACTCACAAACATACGGAGCTTAGCGACAACCCCCGGTCATTCAGATCCAGCTGAAATCGCAGGGGTAGATCTTATCTGGAATTCCACAGAGCAACAGCGCTCTGCGGTATAGCTTAGGTGGAGAGAGGGGGCAAAACGGGCGGAGAAACAGCTCGGCCGGCCTGCATACAATTAATTGTATTTTTCCAATGAATTAATCCAATTAATATGCCTTGCTATATAAAGGGGGAAGGGGGTGTGCAAACCCCCTGGCTCCCCCATGTGGGACTAAAGGAGGTGAGGGGAGGGGGGGGGGGGTTCGGCCGAACCCCCCTTGGGCTTCTCCTACTCCTAGTCCAACTCGGACTAGGAGGCCCAAGCCTCCCTTTCCTTGTGGGGTGCGGCTCCCCCCTCTTGGGCCCTCTCAGGGCCCATGTAGGTGGGAGCCCCCCTTTTTCCTTTATTTAATTAATATTAAATTAATATAAAAATCCCATTAATTCATAATTAATATATTTATATATAATTCAATATCTCATGACTCCGAAACTATTTCGGAACCACCCGAACAACTTTCGGACATTCCTGGAACCATTCCATACTTCCCCGGAACTCCTTCCGGACCACCGGAACTCTTTCCGGATCATTTCTCTCTCTCCAACAAATTCCTATAAAATTCCAGAACCTATCTCCTGGCGTCGCTAAGACCTTAAGTTTGTTACGTTACGGTTCGAGAACACTCGAGACATGGTCGAGACACTCCGTTCACCAATGATCGTCAGGGATACCTGGAAGTATATGACGACCCCTGTGCATTCCACGAATATCGTCGTTGAACCATAAATATGACATTTATTCCCTTTGTCTCTGCGATACTACCTTGTCCGAGATATGATCGTAGACACACCAATGTCTTTGTTGTATCTCGTTACCGACAAAGGTTATTAACTCGTCTGCGATATTACATCTCCATGACCTAGTCATAAGATGCGCAGCTATATAGATGCAATATCACCGAGTGGGCCCAGAGTATCTTTCCATTACAAGAATGAACAAATCCCGCTCTTGATCCTTACGTCTTGATGCTCTTTCGGAATACCCAAGATGGACACCGTTATTGTCATGCTATATAAGACTCAACGTTTGATGCTCTCAAAGCACCCCTACAAAGCATTAATAAGTACGGTCTCACGGTATAAGGAATAAGCTATCATATTCTTATCTATTGCAAATGACAAACATCGTAATACGATCTTATTGCAATACTTTGCGTATGTCCACCACCTCATTCAACTAACAAGATGACCCCATTGTCAACCGACGTCATTCTCCTTGATCAGGAATCTCGATCAACTGTTGCCCAATGGACTAGCTCATATAGAGGCTTGCTAGGGACCTGGTTGTCTATGTATCACACGTGTATCAATAATTCCGATTAATACAGTTATAGCATAATACACAAACCTATTATAAACTTATGAGATAATGCAATAAATACTACTTATTTATTTGCCTCTAGGGCATATCTCCTTCATTAATGCCAAAGGATACAAACTTAATAAAGACACCACATATGTGTGGCACTACCGTTTAGTCATGTCAATGTTATATGCATTAGCTCCACACTGGATGGACCTACAAGTCCTAAGATTTGATCTTTTGACACTTGCAAAATAACTGTGACACCGTTTTCGGATAACGGGCATATAACTTATTGATAGTCATACATGTAGATGTATGTGGTTCAGTGAAGTAATTGACGGGTAGTGGAGACCTTTATTTCGTGAACTTCACTGAACATTTTGAGTATAGCTTGTTGAGAATCATGCATATGGGTGTATGTGAATCAATGAAGTATTTTAACGTGTAGTGGAAGTCTTTATTTCATAGACTTCATGAATATTCCGAGTAGATATATGGATATCCAGTCCGGGGAATGTTAGTCTGAATTTTTGATTCGATCAAACGAAGTTCAGAATAAAGTAGGAAATAAACTTAACAAGAAAATCAAATTCCCGCGATGCAAATCGAGGAATGAAGATTTGAGTTATAATGTTGGCACATCATTGGAAGACTTGTGAGAAGAGTTCCACAAATTACGTCGCATGGAACACCATAGTGTTATGGTGTGTTAGGGCGTCGTAATCGCACCCTATCGGATAGTGTGTGGTAAATGAATCTCTTACCGAATTATTGTAATCATTAGAGTCATATGGTAGATACGTAAACACTCGCGTTAGCAAATAGGGAAACCATTTGAATCCATGGAGACAATACCATACGAGTGATGGCATGGCTTTTGAGCCTGGATTGTCGTTTCAGCAATTTAGTGTTTCGATGTAATCGAACCTAAAATGGATTAATCTTTGTAGTATACCCTACCTAAAGAGTTAGTTGGGTACATGTCTCACGACATAGGAAAAATCTTTGCCGGGATATACCTTGTGAAAGAAATAGTTTCTTGTCCGAGGGTATAAGTGAGAAAGAAAGTAGAGCAAGACGAAGTTGGTGAACTTCTTCTCCAAACATCAGAGTGGCGCAATCGAAAGTGTTTTCGGTGTCAGGCCCCACAGCTTGAAAAAGCTAATGATTCAAGATCATGATGTTCTGAGCTCATACTAAGAGCGTAGGCATACGAGGTTGTGGTCCACACTGTGTGTTACGACAATCTTGTTATGGAGGTCATATTAATGGAATATGATAGACCTACGAACTACGAAGAAGAGATGATGGACCTAAGTCCGAGAAATGGCTATGAGTCATTTGTGATCCGAAATAAAATCCATATACGATTACCAGGTATTGACATGGAAGATCTTCTTGATGGCATCTAGGATGTTAATAGTATATGGAATTTTATGAGAGAGTAGACATTGAGCAGATTCGGTTTGTCGTGAAACAGTTCCGACAGACCACATGAGAGTTTGTCTCAAGTGGCGAAGACTAAATCTATTCTGGGTCGTTTAGCAATTAGTATAATTTCGAATGAGAAATTGATAGATGGATGAGAAAACCATGGTTCTTAAAAGTGTAATTAAGAATGGTTTGTAATCCTGAGGATGCTAAACATGTACGCAAACTTTGGTTGTCCATTCATGGGCAGAAGTAAGCATATCGGAGCTGGAATCTTCACTTTGATAATGTGATCAAAGGATTTTGGAGTTGTCCAAAATAGTTGAAGAAACCTACATTTGCAAATAATTGAGTGGGAGCAAAGTAGCTTTCATTGATCTTATATGCGGAAGGCATATTTGAGTGGGAGCTATGTAGCTTTTCCTTGATCTTATATGTGGTAGGCATATTTGAGTGGGAGCTAGGTGTCATTTGTGATTCTGTATGTAACGACATATTGAATGACACAAATCCTCTAGTAGAGTGTAAAGGATTATTTAAGTGATTAAATTTTCTGTGAAATGAAGTTAGAAGTATTAGGCATCCGATTTATAAGTGTATAGATCAGAGGGGGCTTAATAACATTAAGTCGGAGTATTTCCTAAGTCAGGATTCTGAAGTGTTTCAGAAAAGGACAAGCGAAGAAAGAGGTTCTGGCTTGTATGACTAGGTAAAAGATTAAGTTAATCTTGGCTTTTTCAGTGATAGAAAATGATGTTCGACATTCTCTATGTGTCACACATAGAGTCTATCAGGCTGAAAGCTCGACTTGGTGTGACCTGAGTTCTTGGTTCAAGAACAGGTTCTAGAGTGATCCTTGTGTGGATCAATGAACAAACGTTAAGTTTATTCTTCAGTGTCTATGAGAACTGAAGATAGGTTTTCTAGCAACGGGTAAGAGTGGAATGGAAAATTGCCGTAAAGCGGTTACGATGATGCAAGTTATTACACTGACCCATACGACTAGAAATCTCATATAGGAGATGTCATTTATTTTGAAGAAAGACATGGTTAGTTTGCGAAGCCGCATATGAATGCACTGTCGCACAATCTACATAGGTATAGAAATATATCGCGACTTTAGAAGTAGCAAGTGTGATTGGACTGAGCAGTTTTTCGGGCGTAGGTGGTCCCCTTAATAGGTCTCTTAGACTTTTAAGGCGCATGCTACGCGAATGCTCGAGTCTCACTCCATCCACTGGGATATATTTCACCGTCATCGTAAGATACGGGTTGATGTCAAACTAGGTGACATAGAAGTGTTGCAAAGCACATATAGGTTTCAATGTGTGAGATCTATTGACTGTATTCCTCTTCCACGAGGCGAGCAGGCACCAAGATGCTATGGGTGTTGAGCTTTTACCAAGTTGTAAACTAGATTAAGTGTGACTCTAGTGCAAGTGGGAGACTGAAGGGAATATGCCCTAGAGGCACTTAATAAATATAAGTTATTGGCAATATCCCAATCGTTCATTATATGTTTTATACCATGCTATAACTGTATTAAGCGAAAACATTAATACATGTGTGGTAGATAAACAACCAGGTCCCTAGTAGCCTCTACCATGACTAGTTTCGTTGCGCGATTGATGATCGAGGTTTTCCGATCATAGGGCATGGCGCCGGTCGGCAATGGAAGTCATATCGTTAGGAGTAACGATGTGATGGACATACCCAGTATTTGTAGGACATAGTCATTACGCCTTAAGACCGTGAGATCAACTCTTATTGTTATCCCTGGAAGATACTTTGATCGCACCAAACGTCGCATCTTATCTAGTGTGACAATAACGGTGATACTTTTGGGTATCGGATAGGGGTAGTTGAGACGAGGGGTCAACAGCGGGATTTGTCAGTCCGCATAGCCGGATAGATACTCTAGGGCCCACTCGGTGAGATTATGTCAAATGAGTTTGCAAACATGTGACTAGGTCACCAGCTGACATAATATCATAGACGGGTAGAAGATAGCGATGTCGGTAACGAGATCATGCTAGGTATGGAGATATCTGAGAATGATGCTCGGACACGCTAAGTATCGCCATGACAAAGGGTTTAAGACTAGACGTCCAGGTTTGATAGATGAAAGTCATTCGTTATATCACAGGGATTAATTCATGGGGTCCAGGCCTACGTGTTAGTCGTTGATCATAGATAAGTCTTGGTCATACCTGTTATTATATCGAACCGCTAGGGTAACACACTTAAGGGGTTTCGACAAGACAACCGGAAAGGAAAGAGATCACCGGGAGCGTCCCGTGAGGGGTCCGATGGAGATCGGGCAGCGCCGAAAAAGTTTTCGGAGCTAGGAAAAATTATATATATTATGTTTGATATTAATTAGTGTAATTAATATGCAAATATGATTTTATATATTTATTTTCGAATTTATTTAGGCTGATTTTCCTAAATGGGCCATCTGGTCGAAAGAAGGCCCATGGGGGGAGACCCTCAAGGGAATTTTGTGGGGGAGGCTTGGCCGGCCTAGGTGGGCCAAATGGGGCCCACCTAGGGCCGGCGCATCAGCCTTGGCCGAACCAGGCATGTGGGATAGTCCCACATTGCCTGGCTGGCAAGGTTGGCTCCCCCTGGGAGCCTATATAAGAAGGGGCACCCCTGGCCTTTTAATTCACCAATTAATTCCCAATTTCTCTCTCGATCTCGTGGTTCCCTTGTCGGAGCCGCGCCGAGTAGAGGAGGGGGATCTCTTCCACCATAGCCCGCTGCCGCGCTGCTGGTGTTCCGGTCCAAGTCTTCCGCTGCTCGTCCTGGACTGGAGCTTCGGAGGCCGTCGTCTCCACCGTATGTGTGTGACGCCCTGCGAGGTGCTGCGCTAGCGGTACTCGGAGGCCTACTTCCTCCACCCGACCTCGGGGTCATCTTCGTCGCGCCGAGTTCTCCGCGACCTAGAGGTCGGCTACGTCGTCTTCGTCGTCAACGCTTGTGCGGGAGCGTAATCCCCGCTATTCGGTCTACGAGGGTATGTATTCCGATCTCCGCCGTACTACTATATATGCATAGTGTAGATCTTGGCTAGTTTAAGGATATCGTTGCTAGGAAATTTTTTGTTTTCTGCACACGATCCCCTTCATTTTTGGCTAAAGGTATAGAGATCGAGACATTTGGCTGGCCAGACCGGTTTAAGGCTTGGTTCTATGGGCATGGTGGAAAATTAGACCCTGCAACAGGTGACTGTCTTTTTACGAAGGAGCACGGAGTTGACCCTATGAAAGCTCTCAGAGAGGTATGGAAGGAGGTCACAGAAGGCAGGTTCCACCCTAACAGAGAGAAGGACGAGCTATCGCAAGCCCTTGGGAATCCTGAACACAGTGGACGAACACGAGGAATTGTTGGCTCCGTACCGTGGATAATTGGGTTTCCCAAAGATGTTGGCACTTACAGAAGTCGATCGAGAAAGAAGAAAGAGCATGCCGACCGGGCCCAGTGGATGGAAAATAAAATACTAGAGCATGAGAAGGAGATAGCAGAGCTGAAGGCAGACAAGCAGACTCGACGGATGCCCTGCGAATCTGAGACGCCCGAAGATCCTTCTCTTGATCCAAAATCAATGCGGAGAAGCAGCGTGGCTTCGACGGAGCTCGATCGCCACAATGATATGCCGGGTCCTCGTCACCCCGTGGATAATATCGTGGAGCGGGAACTTTGCGACCTACATGTGCCATGCTTGAACATAACCGTGAAGGTAGCGCACGGCTTTGCCCTACCGCATAGACCAAATGGAACTTACCATTGCCGCCCTATTCCAGATGGCTATGCTGTTGTCGGGGTTGATGAGGTTATCAAGACATATGAGGGAATTAAGCTGAAATTCCCTACGGGTGAAGACGAGGTTGAGTTGAGATTTGTCCTCAAGAGTACCTGCTTATGGAAAAAGGAATACATCGTGTTCCCACACATGCAGCAAAATCGCCCTCCCAGTACACATGCCAGTCCACATAACTACAACAACGACAACCAATGCGCTAGTCCAGACACCCCCCACAACGACAACCAAGGCGCTAGTCCATCTCCGCCGTCGCGTGAGCGTACTCCGCCACCGCGTCAATGGACTCCGTCGCCTCCGCAAAAGAAGCGGAAGTGCACTGCTGCGTCGACTAGTACTCAGAAAAGCGAAACAGGGAAGTCTCGCTTTGTGAACTCTCGCGAAGATGTCGATATATGGGTCAACGAGATCCAGGCTGCCCAGAGAAAGAAGGCAAAAAAGATGACTTTGCCTTTTCCGGTATATTCTTCGGAAGCGATACGGTGGGCCATAGAATTTCGTACGCATCTGTCGCAATATGAACTAAATATGAACGATGACTACACACGCGTTCTGGTGCGTACATCTAGGGGAGTGCGAGAAGAACAAAAATCTGCTGCCACCCAGAACAGAGATGTTCCACAGCTCGGAATGCAGGCGGGACAATCGGCCCCTCCACTCATATTGGCGCCTTAAAACCGGAACCCGTTCGATGTTGTACTTTCGCAGCAAGCTAGAGATATGGGTATAACTCTGGCAGAGCTTAAGGCATTACAATCTGGCGAGAGTGTCACCATACATGAGGTGGTGCGGAAATATGTGAGAGGAGAAGATCTTGTCGAGCCTGCTATGTTGCGCAGTCTACCAGTTAGGTTGCACCAACTAAATACATGGTACATGCGTACTACGGCAAGTCAAGAAGGAGACTGGCTCTATGGGAAAATTCCAACGGACTTTTATGGCCCAGGTGATGATGAGATTCAAATTGAGTATTGCGAATTATGACAGTTATTCAATTTTGACGCGCTCGACAAATCTATCATCAGTGTCTTTTACATGTAAGTAATTAAATTATGTATATATGTCATTAATTCTCTTGCTCAACTTATTTTTCTTTGCTTATAATTATCCTTATCACTATATTCCTTTTGTACTCTATTATGTAGGCTGAAAATTATACAATCTCGAAAGTTGGGACTCAATCATAAGATTGGATTCATTGACCCTAATCGAGTTCATCATCATGGTTTGTTACATTACCCAGAGAATACGGAGGAGCTTTTGCTTACTTATTTGATGGCGCAACATTATAAAAACACCATAATTTTCCCGTACAACTTCGAGTGAGTTGTTTACTTTCTTATACATACTCGATTTTAAGTATATGTAATTTATGATTTAGTTATTAACAAATATAAACATATGGCAGATTTCACTAGATATTATTTGAGATTGATGTTGAAAAGGCAATCGTTGATGTCTACGACCCATTATCGAAACCTGAAGAAAAGTTCGACGACACGAAACAGATGCTCCAGAGGTAATTTCGTTCATTATCACAATCGACCTCGTCTTTTCTAATAATATATCATAATTAGAAAACTTTTTTACTAATTTTTCATACCGTAAACTTCAGGGTTTGGGACAAGTTCACCGATTTCCACAAGGACGTCGGTATAGCCCGGAACCTCACTTTTAAATGGCGAGAGGTAAGCCGTACTAGCTAGGTTCCACGTCTGCATATTTTTAATTTTAGTCTCACAATACCATTTTCCCAATATTTTTGATTATTTTTTGATTGGTTTCTTATCGTATTCTCTCATAAAGTGCGCGAAGCAGCAACAAGGCACCAATTTGTGTGGATTCTATGTCTGCGAGTTCATCCGAATTCACTTCAATGAGGGGGCAGACTGGAATGGCGTACGTTAACAATTTATTCAAACTTATTCACTTTTTGAATTGAATTATTTTCATATTGGTTGATATATTGGTGTTGATCTCTCCTTTTTAGTTTGAGACTATACGGAACATGCTTAATGAAAAAGACCGCCTCCTATCAATTGCGGAGGAAATTGCGGGCTTTCTGCTTAACTATGTGATAAAGCCAGACGCAGAATGCAGTATAATCCAGCCGCCGAAAAAGACCATCCGGAGGAGAAAATAGGGTCTAATGCCTCTCTGTCATGTAATGATCTCTGTTTGTAAATATTTAGACATGATCTTCCGGTTGTTAATATTTGTTGTAAATTTTTGTTTCGGAGAACTCGTGTATTATTAGTATTCATGACTATCCCGAGAAAAAAATCGTGTATTCATGATATATATTATATATATAGTAGCGAATAATATGTAACTCGATCTTGTTTGAAATGAAACATAAATATCAAAACATAAACACAAAAGAATCAGTAACATAAATATCAAAAACAGAAACACAAATAGAAAACGGGAAACAAAATAAAAGAAACAAAAAAAACAAAAAATCATATATACTGTCCCGGTTCGTAATACGAACCGGGACAAATGAGAGGCAGCCAGAGGCTATATTAGTTGGCCACGTGACCCCCCTATTGGTCCCGGGCCGTGGCGTGCCCGGGACAAATAGGGGAGCCTATTTGTCCCGAACACGTTGTCCCGGGCGCGTGCCCGGGACAAAAAGCTCTCCCGGCCCAGGACAAATGGCTTGTTCTGCTCTAGTGACATACATGACGATGAGCCAGGCCCCCTAGCTACCATGTGAAGACGCCCGTCTTCGATCGGCTCCGTTCGTTCGTTTCTGCTAGACGCTGGACTAGGCACCGGAAACGCAGGTTGCACGCTGCCTTCCAGTTCACTTTAGATGTTCGATGATACTAGACAAGATGGCGTGCGGCGACACGCCGCGCCCGCTTGGAAAAACAATGTAGGTTATGTTTTAGTTAGGGTTAAATTAGAGAGAAATATGTACATGTTCTAAATATGTATATTTCTATAAAAAAAGGTTGAAGCATGAAACTTGTTTGAAAGGGTGATATCTATGTACGCATAAAAGGAAATTCAAACGGATGACTGAGTGCGATGAAATTGACAATTTTCATCATTTTTTTGCGAGTTTGCATCCAAAATTAAGTAGCTAGAGTCGACCAGACTCGAAACCGATCACGGGAATGGAACCACACTTGTCGACGTGCATGTATTTCATGTACATATTATCATGAAAGGAGAATAAATCGCAATACTTGGTAAGTGCGACGGTCTTTCTATCAAAAACTGTTTCATATTTGGTGGAAAATGCAGAGAATTTTTTCTGGAAAAACAAAGGGGAAAACGTGGGGACTTTTCTCAAAAAAAACGTGGGGCGTGCGGGTGTGTTATGTCGGAGGATCGATTCACAATTTTTGGAAAATGTGGGGACTTGTCTATACCGTTTTCAATTTTTTAAAAACTTCCTAATTTTTTTAATAAAAATACAGGGTTATAGCTAACTCTGTTTACTACGACTGTGCCAAAAATCACTGCAAAACACCTTATATTTTAGGCTCAACAAAAAAGACAAAATCAGTAAATTTTAGAAGCTAGTCTCGAACGCGCAATGTTTATCGCGCAATGTTTATCGATTAGACTACTGTTCGGGTCACCGGGACTGTTCATCGCAGGCACCAACCGGATGTTTAGCACAGGCCACTGTGCATGAACCGGCACCGTTCATCCTGGGCACCGGTTTTGTTCTGTTCATCACCGGAAGCACCCGCCGAGTGTACTGTTCACAGGTATTGTTCACCACGGGACACTGTTCATCACGAACTGTTCATCGAACATGGTTGGATCTGGACTGTCGATTGATGATCGGATGGCCGGGAAAAATGCACGAATGAACAGTGACTGAAGGGCTGAGAGGCCGAGATTTGTTCGCGCCATTATATATAGTACTCCCTCCGACCCGAATTAATGGGCGGAGTGTTTTTTTTTGCAAAACGCCCCTGATATTTTTCACCTGAAGTAATGAGTCCTCCCGCAGCCTCTCCCTCTCTGGCGATGTGCTCTTCCCCTCTGGCGTCGCCTGCTCCGCCGCTTCCACCCCGCCTGCTCCGCCTCTCCTGCTCCGCCTTGCTCCTCGTCCTCGTATTTCTTTCACGAACCCCTCCCGCGACGAGGGAGATCAATCCCCCCCCCCCCCCCAAAGATCCTATCTTGCCCACTGTGCGTCGTTGACCTCCGGCGGCCGGGCCGTGGAGGAGCACGGGAACGGCGAATTCTTCGCGGAGGCTCGTGGGTGGCGCAGCCTGTCGCCGGCAGGAGGGGGAGCATGCTCGGTAGCGCGCTCGAGCTGCAGCAGGGGTCGGGGAGGCAAGGCAGCATGAAGGACCCCAAGCTCTCAAGCTCGCCCTCAGCTGCGGCCCTCAATCTCGCCCTCAGGTGTGCCATGGTGGCCGGCATCACCGTCCTCCCGCCTCTGTCCCTCTGCATCCATGGTGAGTTTTGCCCAAGCCGTATGTGTTTGCTCTGATTTTTTTAATATGTGTCAGATATTTTCATGCTGGAAGTGCTTGTTCAAATCAAGTGTGGTGCTGTAACATCCAGTGTTGCTGTTAACATTTGAGGAAGATGATCTTGCTTGTGCTGCTATAGTGCTTTGCTTGTGGTGCCTCTGGTAAAATCAAGTGTGATAAGATGTCTTTGCTTGTGCTGCTGTAGTGCTTTGCTTGTGGTGCCTTTGTAGTGCATTGCAGTTTACTGTTCTTGAACTTCTTTCCACGACCATAATTGTATCTTCCTCTGTTTATTTTCATGAGTATAAATTTATGACTATTATTTGTGGTGCAATTCAACAATAGAATTTACAACTCATGAATATCAATGTGAATGATGATGGCCATCAGAGGCAGCTAAATCTGAGGCAAACATGATTGCTCTCATGTTGAAAAGCACTTATAATTTACAACATAATATACTCCATAATTTACAACATGATTGCTCTCATGTTGAGCCAAACATCCGAAAGTAAGAACATGATTGATGTGTGCTTCATTCCTCATGTGAAACAGGCCTCATGCTTGCTTGTGCCTTCCTGGCCTTCTTGTATTGCCCTTCTTCTCCTCCTCTTCTCCTCTTGATCATCTTCTTCTCCTTAGGCTTCTCTACATCTAGTATTGGTTGTTTTCCCTTCCTCTTCTTCTCATTAGGCTTCTGTACATCTAGAATTGGTTGTTTTCTCTTCCTCGTCTCCTTCTTAGGCTTCTCTTCTTCTATTCTTGGTTGAATTGAAGCTTCAAATTCGCCTATTTGTGCTTCCCGTATGAGATCAAGTTTCTGCAAATAGTAAACAAAAAATTATGTTAAGATGAGATCAAGTTGCTGCAAATAGTACTAAATATAATTACAGTACAAGCAATAATAGTTTCTGCAAATGTTAAGATGAGATCTAGTTGACATACACTCTTGACTCGACGGCGTGGACGAACAATGCTTGATGGGTCGTTCAACCATGTGGCATATTCTTTTCCTGCGATCATTGAGTCATACTCTAGGATTACTTGGGACCTTCCTTTCCTCTTTGATGCTTTCTTTGCTTGTTTATCCTTCATCTTCTCCTCCTCTTGTTCCACCTGTTGTTTCTCATAGTCGGCTATTAGCTTCAAGGTTTCTTCATACAGAGTGCCATCAACCTCGAGTATGTTAGGCAGGTTTCCCTCTCTTATTAGCTTGTCTTTGCCCATGTGGGTTAGCTTATATGTGTTTCCACCTTGGTTTTTCATAATCTCAAGCAACACAGACTGCAAGGTCACATACACTTTGGCAAGTGTCTTCACCTCATATGCATCATAAGCTTGTTCGACTGATTCTATCAGTTCTTTCAGAGTGTTAGGTGCACTCTCAAATGCCAAAGATTGGATGGAGCTGAATAAACAAAGGTCCAATACATTCAAATCCGGCGAGTTTGGAGGTTGGAAAGTTAACCTGATATCTAGTCCTGAAGCTTTTACAGCGACCAGAAATATAGGATCATCAGGCTGAACATGGGTTCTAGCATTGTCTTGTTGTATCCATAGTGTTTCCACAACTCCATCGTCAGGCCACACTTCTACAATTGCTGGAATTACCTTCTCGCAGAGGTATTCCCGCATGACGTCTCTAGTAACATTGACGTTCTTTAGTTCCCTTGTGCCTTTTTCCCTATACTTCGAGTTGTATTTGGCTGCATCTTCTGTGACAAAAGCCCAAATGTCCACCTTTCCGTCAAATGTCACATTTCCTTGTGCATCATGTCGAGGTCTTGCAACTATAGTTAAGAACATGACCTTGCCGATGTTGTTTTTGTTATGGATAGTGCGGACTGGTTCTGGTTCTTCTCGTGTTAGGTAGTAGACCCGATCTCGCTTAGTCATATCAAACCATTTTTCATCCATATGCATTGTGTTCCTCATCTTTTTGAACAAAGTTTTGCTTGTAATATTGTTGTTTCATCGACCATTGAGATGCAATATACGAGCCTTCTTATTCTGTTTTCCAAAGAGAGATGTGGTTTTAGGCTATTGGTATGGATCCTTAAATCGCCCCATTCCAACCTCCTTTACAGTGTTGAGAAAGGGATACCAATGGACCTTGCCAACGCCCTCAATATACCCCTTTTGTTGAAGGGAACTTGAGGCACCCTTTCATCGAGGTTAAGCTCTCTCCTCTTTCTTCCGCACCTGCCCTTCCGCTTATTTGAGAAATCAAGCGCTTCATTTCTTCCCTCTTGATCCATGGCCTTCTTCCATATCTTCTCAACGGATCTAAGACTTATTCCCAAAAGTTGAGCCACTACTTCTTTATCCTCCTTCACCACTGGCCTATCTTTTCCAAGAGCTTTCAGCGTAATATATGCTGCAAATTTATAACTCTCCGGCACATCTTTATGGTGCCTCTGCACAACATGTTTTGGTTCTTGTTCTTCTGGAACATGAGCAACTTCTTCTTGTTGTTGTTGTTGTTCTGGAACATGAGAAGCTTCTTGAGTATGTGGACTGAAGTTGAGATCGAGCTCTTGTGGAGGAGTTAAGTTGATGTCAAAGAGGACCATCTTTGAGGAGTAAGGAATGGACAACCTGTAGAAAAGCAATTGAGGAGTATTTAGTTTCTCTAAAATATTATAGAGGCAGCATAACCACAATGTTGCATCTAGTACAAAGTTAATATACAACTCATGCTACAACACAATATTGGAGTATTTGCTTTAACAGAATATGTAAATGATCTCTGAAGTATTTGCTTTATTTTGAAAGCTCATGATGATGAAATGTTAGCACATAAGTTAGCACATAAGTCGACGCTTTCTTTCCACTGGTTGAGGCATCTCTAGCTTACGCTGTAAATGATCTCTACTTTCCTGTTAGTAGCACAAGTAGGCTTTCCCATGTCTTGTTGTATCACTTGAAATACTCCTCTGCATTATTATTGTTTCCGTTTAATTCATGGACATCATCTCTAACCTTTTATTGTTTCTGTTTACTGTGTAACCAGGGAATAATCATCTCTAACCAAATATGTTCATTACATCATTGAGGATTTCCTAAATGTCACAGGAGTAGCTCAACTTTGACATCAGAAGAAGCCCCAACAGTATACATGGACAATTGAGGTACTCCTGACATGTGAAACTGGGCATATGAATTACTGGGCAATTGGAGTACTACTGTATTCACTTTGTAGACTATATAGTCTGTTTCTATCGAGTGAAACTGGGCATATGAATTACATGTGAATTACTACTCCAGAATCTGAAACTGAAACATCAAAAACTGGGCATATCGACTATATAGTTCTTCACTGTCTAGTAGTTTTCAGATGAAACAAGTGAACTGAAACATCAAATGGTACTGGTACAAGCTATTGTCTATCATTGTCTAGTAGTTTTCAGATGAAACAAGTGAACTGAACCCAAATGGTACTGGTACAAGCTACTCCTGACAGTATGATGATCTTGTCACTGCTGAATTTTCTTGGTTGTCTATCAGTGCTGAATTTTCTTGGTTGTTCATGCTTCAACAATACTCCTGACAGTATGATGATCTTGTGCAAATTAACCATATGATGATCTTGTGCAAATTAACCTACCCGACGTGTTCAATATTTCAGTGTCTCAGTGCCGTCTGCTAACGATATGATGATCTTGTGCAAATGAACGAAGCAGCTAATAATCTGAAACTCTGCATTTTCAGGGAACACAGAGAACACAGACCTGCTTCACCAGTTCCTGGACCTCGTCCACCTGCTGCAGGACCTGCACCACCGGAGAACGATGGATGCAGCCTGCGCTCCGCCGCGGCTGCCAGTGCTAGCTCGGCTCCCCGGTGGCCAGCGGCGGGATGGCGGCGGAACGCGGCTCCGGCTCCATCTGGGGCTGTAGTTAGGGAGGCGCCGCAGCGGGTAGGCGGCGGACCGCGGCGGGATGACGGCGGACCTTGGCGCCGGCTCCCTCTGGTGGCGCTGCGACGACGGCTGCGGAGGAGGACGAGGTGCAGCGGCGGCGTCTGGTCCCGTCGTCCCGGCGGAGGCGTCGCGCAGGGATTTGAAGGGGGATCGGCCGGGATGGGAAGGGGAAGTGGCCGGCGGCGATAGCCCTCCGAGGGAGCCTCCGAACTGCGGGCGGAGTCGCCGTGGACAAGCTCTCTCCGGCGAGCCGCGGAGGGGGAGGAAGAAGCTGAGATGAGACTGGTTTGTAACGACTTCAAAATGACAGGGGGTTTTTTAAAATAAAAATAAAACGTACTCCCGCTCATTAATTCAGGTCGGAGGGAGTAGTATATTCACTAACTCCAACAGCTCGTTGAAAACGCACTTGGCGCCGGCCGCGTCATTCTGTTTTGGACCGGCCTCCTGAATCTAACCCGTGTACTTTGTCTGCAAGAAATAGTTAGGCGCAGGAACCCCATTGTCGTGTCTAGCTAGTCCCTACCGACGTGCTAACCTCTATGGTTTCATCTCGTGCGTGCATGCCTTGGCTTCAAATGCATGGGAGACCAATGCAGATTTGCCACCCAGTAGTTCACCACGACGAAGGGCATGCACGCTATTGAAATTAAATTTCATCCGCTCTGCGGTTCCCAATATCGGGTCAACTCATTTGGGGTTTGCCACCCCTGTAAATTTATTTATTTTAGCCTTTTTTCTATGACAAAGGACATTTTAATATTCATACCATCACAATGTAAAACACCTGATTTTTACATAATAAATATGCACACAATGATACATATAAAATAAAAATAGTGAATATGAAATCACAAATAGCTCTTAGAAGATCGCCCATATAACAAGAGGGCCAACCCAAATATCAAGCTGACAACTCTGTGGGATAAAAAATACATCGCATCTCCAACCTTGTAGAACTCCACGTGTTGCATAGACCCCCATAAATGAATCATATATTTACTAAATATGTAGAGGTTATATAGATTATGCATCGTCGAATACAGAGTTATGTACTAGACTTTGTTACAAAACAAAAAATATTGTCATGTAGTGAATTCAATACAAATAAAAAAACATACCAACTAATAAGAAATATGTCCAACTATGTGGTTAAATTGTACAACCAATAGAAAATTCTCGTTGGATTACTATAACATTGTGAAAATAAAGATTCATAAAAGTATAAAAATTTAGTATAAAATGTAAATATTTTTCATTCGTGCGTCCCAAATTTTTCTTGGACCGACCACGTACGTGTTAGGAATATTCAACTTGGTGTTATACTTTTAATTTAGTGTTTAATTGGATTATTATTTTAACTGTTGTTGAAAATTCTTTTATATTGAAATAACTAGCAGCCTACTGAAACTTGTGAGCACTGAATGTTGTAGTTAATTAAACACAAGATGGACGATAGAGTGAACCTTTGTGTTTAACTTTGAGGTTGTCCCTTAATGGAATCAAATAGTTTAATGAAAACAAATAGTTGCGATGACTATTAATATTCCACCAATTTAATTTGTTTTTTAATAAGTATAAATTAATGACTAAAGTAATTGGAATTTTTACTTTCCTTATTTAGGGTTTATGAGTTGAGAGATTCTTTTCATCTCCAAATGTGGAAAATGACAATTTGGACAAAGTGGAGTTTGTTCCATGTCATTGTTTATACTGGTAGAGTTGAGAAAGATGGTGTTGCATATACTGTTATGTTCTTAAAGAGCACATTAACACTTTTGTTTTCCTTGTACTATTGTGGCAGATATAAAATATTTAATCTTATTTTCATTTATTTTGATCATTTATGGGGGATGTTCCATCTAGCAATAGAATCGTCTATATAGGTTGTTTTCTCATACATGAAGATCCTCATTAAGAAGGACATGGCCCCCATTTTGTTTGGCATAATCAAAGATGTTCATTGTGCACAAGATGAATTATATGAACCTGGAAGATAAGAAGCAGTCCTTTATCTACAAAATGGATGATAACAACCAACACTTTGAGGCACTGGTGAATTTATTTTCATTGTTTTTGTCCCAAAGTGTATCCAAGTTGTTTCACCGTTTCTCGCCATGACCCGCTGACTAACATGGCCGATTTTGTCTGCCCAATTACACTTACAAGCGGGGTCCACTTGCCAAACACCATGTTATCAAAATAAAACCGCTAGACTAGATCTACATGCAACGGATTACCTCGGCCGTGCTCATCATTCTGTTTTAGACCGGCCTTCCTCATCATTCTGTTTTAGACCGGCCTTCGTTCTCCAACCCGTGTACTTCGTCTGCGAGGAATGGTTATGGACTCCACCAGTCCACTGTGTCTCGTGCCTAACCTCGTGCGTGCAGTGCATGGATTGGCTTCAGAATTCAGATGGCAGACCAATGCTGATTTGCTACACATTACATTTCTCTTCTTAGATTCAAGGCGTGCACCGGTGCACAGGCTCTTCCCAAGCGATCTCCAGCCATGAAATTATTTACCCTGAATTGCTCTGGCCAATGAAACACTGTGGTGGTGAAAGCTTTTTTCCTTTCTATCCTTGGCACAGTGTCGTTAAATTTGGATGAACAGTTTGCAAGAGAGGCAGAGGCCGTGTCATCTCTCATGACCAGACCGGCCACCAACGTACAGAAGCAATCGATCGTCGTTGGAGTAGAGCACTGTAGCGTGCGTCCCAATAATGGCGGTGCCACTGCTTGCTCCACGGGAGACCGAATCACCAAACTCTTTATTACACTAACTCTTAGGCCAGAGTGCTACTGTAGTAGCCTAGCATGCTAGTACTAGGGTTTACAAGTAGTGCTACTGTTACCGTAAGGCGCCCCTCAATGAACGCCCGATCTCTCCTTCTTCTCCTCTACTTAGACCATCTCTAACAGATCTCTTAAACTCGGAACCTAAAAATCATTATATAGTTCACTTTTTTGCAATTCTGCTCGCAACTACGAACGGCACATAGCAAAATCCTTAAAAGGAACTGTAAATTTCCCAATTTAGGCGGAAATGAACGAGTTCATCACCGATTCTGAAAACATACGAGTTCATCATCAGCGATTCACACATAATTTACATATCCATACACTAATCCAAAAGCTATACTACTCATTACTCGTCGCCGCCCTAACCCTACTTCCAAAAATTGGCTCACCTCAGCCTTAGGTGCGGCAGCGACGAGGTCGAGGACGACGAGTGAAGATGACGACCTCCACGTCGGCCTCCCAGTAGGCCTTCTTATCCGCGGCGAGGCGGGCTGCCTCGAGCCCCTAGTGGAGGAGGATCTGCTTGATTTCCTCGTCGCAGGCGAGTTGCGCCTTCCGCTCCTCGGCCTCACGCACGGACCGAAGCAGCACCTGAGCCATGATGGCCTCAAGTGCCTTATCGGCGATGAAGTCCTCCGACCTCACGGATGAAACGAATGCGGTGGCGTCGTATTCCTCCGCCGGAGGAAGAGCCACTAGCGCGGTGGAGGAGCT
Source organism: Poa annua (assembly GCA_026929855.1). NCBI lineage: Eukaryota > Viridiplantae > Streptophyta > Magnoliopsida > Poales > Poaceae > Poa > Poa annua. The sequence goes on from CM049427.1 coordinate 19,140,874, forward strand.
CATGCCGCCGCTTGAGCTTCCCTCACCGTCGAGACGCGTGCGGCGGCGGCGGACCTAGTGCTCGGCGTGCAGCCGGTCGAACTCCACGACCTCACGCCAGAAGTACGACGGCGGGCGGGATCAGGAGGTTGCAATTGCTATAGAAGCGCGAGGCCCGCTTGCGCGCGTCTACGACGGGGACGAGTACTCGTGCTTGTGGGCCATCGGCGTTGGTAGATCTACATCTACGGCGGTGGATTGGTTGTCGGAGAAACGAAGGCGCGCGACGAATATCTCGGCAGCGGCAGTGTGGAATAAGGGTTGCGACCTAAGAATATGCTGAAACCCAACATAAGTACCATTCGGTGGTTCGCAGGTACGGACACCCTTATCCTGTTTACGGGCTGACAGGTGTTTATGGGATCTGCTATGATCTAGAAAAAAAATCAAAGCCCATAAAATCGCTGGAGTTTTACGGTTTTCTGTTGTTTAAGGTCTCTGTTAGACATAAGAGATGCTCTTATGTCGGTTAAAGTCAGATTACAACATTTTTTTCTTTTGATTGAGAAGAATTACTCCAGGTACTACAATATTTGACACGCGGAGAAATTTACCCTGAACGTGGAGTGACATTGCAGGCCACCACACCAAAAATTGGCTGGGGTGGGCAGGTGAAGGCGAAGTGGCAAACAAACAAACAACCACATGGCGTTGTTGCCGTGCGGTCGATCGAGCGCATTTGCTGCATGCTGTGCTGGTGCTGCCGTTGTTTGGTTGCGGATGTGGCCATGCCGTTGGTTGGACGGACGCATCGAACAAACGGCAAAACAGTGTCCTGTACAAGCGTACCATCGATCGCACTGTCCACCTAATCTCACCGTCCCTTTTGCCTCCCCGTAGATTATTGCGTTCCAGCTTGGCCCGTGTCCCTCCCGTACAAGCCTACCATCGATGGGGTACGTATCTTCGTTAGAATCTACAGTACGTCCATGGAAGGGAATCGAGCAGCTCGATCCGGAAACGGCGGCGGTCAGGCGGTGATCTCGCCGGAGTACTGAAGACGGCCAAGAGACTGGATCGAAATCCCTAATTCTTCGTACCGACAATGCAGTGGAAACCAACATTAGTTAGCTACAGTCTCTACCCATTGTTCGTCTGATCCGATCTGATGCTTCGGCCTGGCGTTACGCCAAGGGCAAAGCATCAACAGATTGTGAATCTCTCCCCAGTCCCCAACCCGTACTGCGCGAATCCTCCTTTGACATTTGTGAGCCCGCCGCCAACATAATAAGGGGGATGAACAGAACTACTCCTACTTTGATTGCGAAAGAAAGTCAAAACTGAGCCATCGATCGAACGCTTTGGCAGCACCAAAGCACTTTTCCAGCGAGGGTTATTTCCATGTCAGCTGACAGAAAGTGCTTTATTTTCATTCATAGGCAATTATAGTACTATCAGATCTGGATACGAGACCAGCCCACTTCAAACGCTTTTGCGCATGAACAGCAAGTGCTTTAAACTTTAAAGCACACCATGGTTCCACAACAAAGATTAACAGATTCTCACGCTGCCTGGATCGGATAGCAAAGGCACTTGACACTTAAAATGGCTACTGAATTGCACAAGGAGAAGATCAAAAGCTCTGCTAGAGTTCCTTAACTACAGAATCCTACTACATCAATCAAAGCAGCAAAGCAAACAACATCAAACTGGACACCCCACCACCAAGCCATCGAGCTTGACTATGTACAGCACAACAAGTCTTCAACTTATAATAATACGCCCTAGATTCAGACCTAAGCTTTGAAGCATGATACGAAGCTCGCATACTTCTGTCCGCGACCAATGGTGACGACGACGTTTTCGAGGGCCTGGGATCATCAGATGCTGATGAGATCCGGAGGGTGTGACGACGACTCTGTGCCTGTCTGCTGCTGAAGTTCCTGTTCTTTCGCGGCGTCGCCAGTTGGTGCTTCACTGGAACTGGTCGGAGCCGGAGGGTCGGACGCGGAACCTTCATCAGAATGTGGGAACTCCTCTTCTCCTTGGTTCAGAGGTGCCTTTGGGAGCTCGCTGAGGATCTGCACAACCTCCCGCATCGTCGGGCGCTGCACGCTCTGCTCCTCGATGCACAGCAGGGCGACATAGAAGACGTGGATGACTTCGTGCAGCGGCACAGTCGAGAGCCTTGGGTCCAGGATCTTCATCACTTGCTCCTTGTTTGAGTCCGTCATCATCTTCACCCACTGGACAATGTCGACGCCGTCGCCAAACTCCCCTACGGGTTTACGCCCGGTGACAAGCTCCAGAAGCACAACACCAAAGCTGTAGACATCACTCTTCTCGTCGACCTTCAGGGTGTATGCATATTCTGGATAGACACAGATGACAAAGTAATGAAGATTTGTCAATTGGAAAGTAATACATGGATGCTCTTTGTCAGCTAGAGAAATGTCAAGTTACATAGAAGATACAGAATTGAAGTAATCAAACCTAACCATGCACAAGGAGAGGGTACTTTTATGATCAAAAGCAAGGGCTCAATGTTTAAACTACAACATACCGCTAGCAATTGTAGAGATACCAAGAGTACATTCAGTAGTTGGCTTTTTTCTAATAAAATGAGGTGGTTCTAGAAATAGACAATAGGTTTGCAGATGTCATTCATGGCTAATCAAAGAATGTCTCATTTCACTAACTACATCTTGATAGCAATTTGCATGACCGTACCAGTGTCCATAAAAATACTCACAAAGAGTTCTACAAGCCTGCAAGTAATAACAGTAAACAGTAGCATGAAGTGTGTGCTGACAATTTGATAACCTGCCTATGTTGTAAGCATTCCAGTATTAATCAAATCAGTATTATATGCTATAATCTTAAGAAAAGTCTGACGGATTTTTAATTGAGTGAGTACATGTTTTATTACCTGGAGCAATGTAGCCATATGAGCCAGCGATGGCAGACATGCATTCAGATGCGCCGGTATCCTGCAAGAATTTCGCCAGCCCGAAGTCGGCCACATGAGCTTCAAAGTCAGAGTCGAGAAGAATATTGTTTGATTTGACATCACGGTGAAGTATCAACGGTGAACAATCATGGTGCAGGTAGCACAGCCCCTTTGCAGCCTCAATGGCAATCTTGTACCGAGTGTCCCAGTGCAGGTGTTCGCCCTTCTTGCCATGGAGAAGCTCCCCAAGACTGCCATTTGGCATGTACTCATACACTAGCAGGTTGGTCTCATTGTTTGAGCAGAAGCCTAGCAGGCGCACAATATGGCGATGCCGAATCCTCCCAAGTGTCTGGATCTCCGCTGAGAACCCATGATCATGTGACGAGCCACGGACCATTGCTGGGAGCCTCTTCACAGCCACATGGTCACCATTAGGCATTGATCCCTTGTACACAGTTCCTGCCCCGCCTTTACCAATAATGTTCTCCTCCTTCAGGGAATCAAGCACATCATCACAGGTGAAATCAAGGCGCTGAAATGCAGTGAGCTTCCACAGCCGTGCATCACTGGCTTTCTTCAACGACCTCGCCTTGAGGATTGCCGCGGTGGCGAATACAATGGAGCAAAAGAGCAAGGCCAGCACAATGAGCAGCTTGATACCATTAGACAGCCCTCCATGGCCATGGGTGTTGTGACCAGTATCAGCAATGCCAGGACGACATGGACCAAGGTATGGTCCACACAGGCTTGGATTGCCAACGAAGGATGTTGCATTGAAGTAGCTGAACTGGCCGGTCCCTGGAACAAGGCCAGACAAGTTGTTATATGAGAAGTCGACCGCCGTCAAGCTCTGCATTGTGGCGATGGACGGTGGTATCTCCCCATCAAGGTGGTTTCTGGACAGGTTGAGGTAGTTTAGTATCCTCATTCCGGAGATGGCTGGAGGTATCTTCCCGGAGAGGTTGTTCCGGCTCAGGTCCAGGTAAGTGAGCAGCCGGCATTTCCCAATCTCGGGCGGCACACCTCCCTCAATGGCATTGCTGCTAAGGTCAGCCTTGGACAGCTGCTGCAGCCGGCCAATCTCTGCAGGCATCACACCGGAGAACAAGTTCCGATCAAGAAGCAGCTTCTGAACCCCAGAGAAGTTTCCGATAGATGCTGGCAACGTGCCGGTGAGCTGATTGTTGGACAGGTTGATCTCCCCCAGATTAGGCGCCGCGACGCCAACCACAGCCGGGAAGTCGCCGGTGAGGAGGTTGTCTTGCAGCTCGACCTGAGTGAGCTTCTGCAGCTCGAAGAGCCCCTTTGGAATGGAGCCGTTCAGGTAGTTCTCCCCGAGACGGATACGGCTCAAGGATTTGCACTGGCCGAGGGAGTCGGGGATGGCGCCGAAAAGAAAGTTGCCGAGGGCGATGAGCGTGTGCAGCTTGCCCCCGGCGCAGAGCTCGGGCGGCAGCGTGCTGGTGAGCCTGTTGGAGGAGAGGTCGACGAGCTGGAGGCGTCCGTTGCGGCCGAGGCGGCGGGGCACGCCGCCGGTGAAGTTGTTCTCCCACAGCTGCAGCACCTCGAGGCTGGGCAGGTCGCCGACGAAGTCGGGGATGTCGCCGCGCAGCCTGTTCCGGAACAGGTTGAGCAGCGTCATGTTCTTGAGCTCGGAGAAGCTGGGCGGTATCTCCCCCGTGAGGGCGTTGTTGGACAGGTCCAGAGAGCTGAGTGTCGTGAGGCCCCCCAGCTCCGACGGTATGGCGCCGGTGAGGCCGTTCACCTGCAGGAAGAGCGTGTCGAGGTTCCGCAGCCTGCCGAGCTCCGGCGGGATGGGCCCGGAGAGGCCGCAGTTGGCGGCGTCGAGGCGCACGAGGTCCGTGAGGTTCCCGAGCTCGGGAGGGATCCCGCCGGAGTAGCTGTTGTAGTAGCCGATGTATAGCTCTCTGAGGGCGGTGAGGTTGCCCAGCTCGGGCGGTATCCTGCCGGAGAGCTCGTTGCCGGAGACGGCGAGGTACTGCATCCGGGTCCAGCGGCCGTAGTCCGCGGGAATCTGGCCGGAGAAGAAGTTGCCGCCGAGGTGGAGGTGGCGGAGCAGCGGCATGCTGACGACCTCGACGGGGAGCGGGCTGGTGAGGTTGTTGTTGTAGAGGTCGAGGACGCGGAGGGCCCGGAGGCGGGCGAGGGCGGGCGGGAGGGAGCCGTTGAAGGCGTTGTTGGAGAGGTTGAGGTGGGTGAGGAAGCGGAGGTGGCCGAGCGAGGCCGGGACGGGGCCCGAGAGGGCGTTGGCGGCGGCGTCGAGGCGGAGGAGGCCGCGCAGGCGGGAGAGCGCGGGCGGGAGCGCGCCGGAGAGGTTGAGGCCGGACACGTCGAGCCCCACGACGGTGCCGCGGACGCCGCAGGTGACGCCCGCCCACGCGCAGTGGGCGTCCGTGGCGTTCCGGGAAGGCGGCGCCGTCCAGGAGGCGAGGCCGGCCGTGGGGTCGGAAAGCGCCGCCTTTGCGTCGAGCAGCGCGTCCGCGTCGCCATCGGCCGCGGCGGCGGCGAGGTGGGCGGCGAGCAGGAGGAGGAGGAGGAGCGGGGGGAGGCTGCGCCGGAGATGCATTGGGGAAGAGGGGATGGGGGGTGGGGGAAGGGGTCACACTCCCGGCGAGGAGTGGAGAGTGGAGACAAGGGGAGTGGGAGATGAAAGCGGAAGGGTGTGCAGGCTTTGATGTAGGTGTCGAGCACGAGGGGCTGGCAGTGCAATGGGAGATGGTGAACAATGTGATCTCTATTTTCTTTTGGTTTCGTTTGGGGAGGCGTGGTGTGAGGGTTTCCTTTTGGGGGATTGGGTTGGATTTATAATGTTCATCTTGGGTGCAGGGACATGGCCAGTTTGACCAATGGTTAGTGCTAAATTGTTTTTCTATTGTTATTTTATGGTGCTCCTATACTTGTTTTTCGAGTTTTTTTTGCCCTTGATTTGGTTCGAGGATTTGTCTCTAGTGTTGCACTCTAGAGCACTACAGTATGAGCTCACCTGTTTTTTTTTCAAGAAATTCAGATAAATAAAGTGCAAGTTTTTTTTGAGAAAGATACTCCTAACATTTCACAATATGAGTTTTTTTTACATTTTGAACCGAAAGAATAGCACATCTCACATCTACTCTCTCCGTTCTGAATTAATTGACTCAGTTTTAGTATCAGAACGGAGGGAGTAGTATACAATTAGGTATTGGAATTTGTTTTCTATAAATATTGAAACTAATTTAAGGGAAAATTAGCGACAAAAATTGAAAATCACACAAATCAAATGTCACCACGCGTGAAATCACATAGGTATAAAACACACCATTGCCGGAAAATTCTTAGAGATTGCATTTATCACACAATCTTTCAAAAAGAAAACAATTAATAGAAGAAATGGACAATTCATCCATTTAAATAAAATGAACTACATACAAACAAGTTCTCTATCTACTCCAAAATAAGTGTCATAATTCAAATGTGAAACTAAATCACAATGCTTATTGCAAAACTGAGGTATAAATATTATTGGAATAAACACAAAATTTATTTTTTGAAAGATCCATCATTGGCCACAACCTTAGGTTATACTTAAATAGTTTGAAAAATTAAAATGTGTTTTGTAATTAGGTAAGAGAATGAACACATTTACAAGTACAAATACACTGCAAGGATTTATTATAGATCAAGTTGTATCCGTTCTTGTAAAATTCTTGCCGACATAACCAAAGCACTATCCTCTTTGAGTTGTCTTTTCATTCGAATGTTGATTTCTCCTTTTTGAAAAAATATCATTTACTTCTATATATTCGGCATTCTAGTACATTTATCTCCATTTGAATATGCTTATTGAGATCATTTTTTATAGAAGTATGTCAAGCACACATAATGATTCAAACATTTCAAGCAAATTCATGTGTTTATGTATGGTGCAAACAAACTATTTCGGCTACACTTATGTCTTGAGTAAGCATGGTACTTAACATACTCATGCATTTTCCAAATCTTACAATTCAAAGAAGCCAAAAAGGCTACTAGTTAAGCGTGTGGTTAAGAATCCAGTAGAAAAAAGTAATAACTACTCCCTTCGTCCAAAAATAAGTGTCTCAAGTTTATCTAAAATTAGATGTATCTATATATGAAACATGTCTAGATACATTCACTTTTGGGCAAAGTTGAGACACTTATTTCTGTACGGAGGAAGTAGTTCATGTTGAATCGTAAGGATCTAGTAAATATTACAGTTGATAGGTATGCAAATATAGAGAAGAAATGGAACAATATTTGCTCCCATTTGCTTCCTTTTTTCTCTCTCAACTCTTCCTCGGGTCGAGAGTTGACTGCTTCGTCCCGTCTCGATCATATCTAAATTTAGGCTAGTTTGGTGGGGAGCCTGCCAAAGTTCCATTGGGAGGGGCAAAATACAATATGTGGGTTCTTTGGGGTCAAAACACTTAAAATCTTGTAGGACGTGTTTGTTTAACGGAAACGTGAATGGAAATGAATGACACTATTTATATAAACCGAATGGGTAAAAAACTGGAACATGTTTGGCACACTTTTGGACGGAATCAGATTTATACTGGGCTGGTAACGGAGACAGTAGCATCTAATTACGGGCCGATCGTACCAAACACAATCTAACGTACTCAGCTCACACTGTAAACAGGTTACTTTACAAATCTTTCTAATGTAAATTGTCCCAACAAAAATACCTTACCACATGTCTTAATTAGACGGACGGGGGACGGGGGGTGGTGGTGGCCCCCTTGGCATACACAGAGCTCCACCATTATTGGGCTAGTTGAAGGTTTACCGCTATGTCGACTCATGTTATGCAACCATGAATTTGGTTCTCAGATTTGGTAGCGGGGTTTGCGTGATTCGTGGTTGTGATTTCCATTGTCCGCGGTGTTTCGTAGGATGTAACCGGAGATTTGTAGCATTCTACCTGATGCTCAAATTTGGTGTATTCCACCGGCTGATCTTATTTTTCGAGGCGTAACCATCAAAGCAATTTTGATGTTGCAAAGGCGAGAGGACGGGCTCTGATCGTGCGAGGCCTAGGGTGAGGATGTATTTGGAGAGACAAACGTTGGATGCTGGAGAACAAGGAGGCTCAGAACTAAAATAGAAATGGAGAAGAAGAAGTTGGATGATGTAAAATTCACGGAGGAAGTCAAGGTGGAATGTGTGTGTTTGAAGATGCCGGTCTCTCGGTTGGATGTTGGTAGCGCAACGTGAAGAAGAAGATTTCCGACCGATGATGATCTTGGTTACTCTTGATTCATTCTTGTACTGTATCAGTTGTGTTGTGGCGAAGAAGAACAAATCTTGTTTTAGAAATCCCGCATAAGTTTTGGTGTGTGCGCTGGCTGCTTCCCACGGCGTGAGTGAGCGAGTGCGACACATGGATTCACGGTGCGTGGGTCGCGGAGCAGCGCGAGTTTCATTTTTACTCCTCGGAGCGCGCGGGGGCGTGGTCCTCCCTCTCCTCTCGGCTGGACCGCTGGAGAGCGTGGTTCGATCTTCGAGCGCGCGCCCTAATCTCGCCTGCCTTCAATAGACCGGCCGAAGCCCCCATCCATGGCCATGGATCCATCACTGCAAGCTCCACCAGCAATGTTGACCCGGACGGACGAGAGGCACAGCTCAGCCGGCTTCATCCATCACCATTTGCTGCCTAGCAAACTCGATCTCACCCTCCTGTATTTTGGAGGTTTATACATTACGGGTCCTCAGTACAGCTGCGTGCGTTCACTTCAGTGCAGCAAGTGTTGTTGGATTCTCGCTTCTCGGGATGCCGTCCGCCGTACGTCGGCCGAACAACTCAGCGACCGGCGGGATGGCCCGAGTCAATGCCTCTCCTCTCTACGTACGTACGTACGTACTACTTCCTTTTGTCCTACTCTCTGTAGTATCTTCGCTTCCTACTGCATGGTCGTACGTACTATACAAAATACTCCCTCCGTTCCTATGCCGTACTGCTAAATATGCTCCTGCATTATGAGCAGCTTTATAACCACCACCAACAACGCTGACTCGCAGTCGCAGCAAAATTGGGGCTCATCAATTTTCCTCTCAGAGGCCGCAGCCGATTATTAACCCGCGGCGTCGTGTCTGTCAGCTGACGCTGGCTGCTGCTACTGCTAGGTACGAAGACATACAGTAAAAACTAGTGATGAACTCACCGTCAACAAATTCACTGCGCGTGCTTAGGCCACCACTTATCAATCACTAATCGTACTGGTCGGACAGTGGTAGTCATTCTCGGCTCCACTCATCCCTAGAGTAGTTTTTTCTTACTCATTCACGGTGGTGGTGATACGCCGGTACTTGAGCAGGCAGGCAGGCTTCACTCACTCGCTGTCGCCGCTGGTGGCGAGCATATCATTGTTTTCTACTGCAACCCGCCAGTGGCTGACCCCCTGCTCGGCGCCACACTACATGCCGCCAGCCACGGTCAAATTCTTGCGCTTGTCTTCGTACCACTACCCACTGCCCGGCCTCTCCCTCTGCGACGCTTGCCGCAGCACACAGCACCACACAACACAACCGGAGAAGCCGTACCACTCTCGCGTGATTCCGAGGGTAATTTCCAGCTGAAACCTTCCGTCAGTCAGACCTTCGCCATTGGACACGGCCACTGCCTCTGCCTGGCTGGAGGTCCCGGACTCCCGGTAGTAAGATACAAATCACTTGTTTGACTGCATGACGTAGTGCATGCCGCTGTACTACTGCATCAGTTTGCAGCCAGTGTTTAAGGAACCCGCTGGTTCTAGTAGTTACTGGGAGGTTTATGATAAGCACTTGAGAAGCTCGCACTGACAGGAGATCAGGACTGATCTGAATGCTTGATGACGAGGGCGACACCTGTTTCTCTCGTCAGCCTAGTCCTGGTTCGTATTTTCGAAATGCCTAATTAAGCACCAGCAGCACGTACCGTCGCACAAAGCCGCTAACCTACTGCCAAAAGGGAGCCAAAGTTCTCGCTTTAGACCAGTAGGAATCTCATCAGCTTTTATGAGTCGATCGCTGGTGTTTAGTAGGAGATGGTGATGATGATGACACTGTCTACTCTACTCCTGCACGCCCAAATTAATCTCTAAGATACTACTAATCAGGAAGCAGAGATCAAAAAAATGTTACCGCTACAAAGGCCATGGCCCTTTACCCCACGCCCATGCATGTGATGACCGCTTTGGAACAGGTGAAAAGAGAGAAAGAAACCATGGTTGAGATTCGCACTGTTCATGTACCGGGCGACCGCCGACGCATGGTTCCAAGGCTTGATCCGCGGTGGTGGCTCACGTACTCCCATCAAAATCAAAATTATACTTTGAATCGTGTATGCATATGGTTTCTCTTGAACGGCTGGAGAGTTTATCGGATTAGATTAGGATTGATAGAGTAGTACACGGGTGCTTGCCCAAGGGTTTTCAACGTCGTGGTAATGGCAAGTTATTACGTCCTAGATTAGGGCGTGGTCGTCGTGATCGATCCTAGAGCCGATCGAGTAGCAATCAAAACTTTGATTGTCTGGTTTCTCCCACTGAGTAGTAGATTGAGGAGGTCATCAGTGCGGTCATGGACCTTGAGCTCCATGGAATTGATAGAGTTTACTTTAATTAGATTTAGGCTTCATACTAGTACTACTCAATTATGGAGAGGCAGATCGTAGAGACATGTAATTGGTAAACAACGGCCAGCTAATAGCGCACTGCAATCAAAACTTTGATTCAATGGAGTTTACTCTGATTATATTTAAATATTAGGCTTCACCGAGGAGGACGTCGCTGGTGCTCGTCCATAGTTTTTCAACATACTATTACTCCTAGATTAGGGTGTGTGGGATGGTACGTAGAGCCTGCTAGAGCCAAGTAAAGAAATGACGATAGCGTGGTGTTTCTGCTTGGAAGCATGTAGTAGGTCTAACAAAAAATACAGTATTGATTTGCTTAGTGCTTAGTGGGATTGCTAATGCCCAAGTTACAAGTTCCGAGTTGTCTGTATTTTGTACTCCTCGATTGATTGCCTATCAATCTCTTGGGTCGATCTTACCCGGAATAATGATGTTGCTAAAATGAATATTATCTAACACTAAAAAATGTCTAGAGGGAGTATTAGCTTTGCAGCTGGTATCAACTTTGAGGGCCCAGTAAACGCCGCGAGTTTCTGTACCCAAACAGGACGCCGGCGCCGGGAACACGGCGTCTGCACGCATCGTTTGGCTTGCCTCGCCGGCGTGCACGACTTGCGTTATCTCCCTGTACTGAACTGAACCCCGGCGATGGATATCTGTTTCTTCTCACCGGCCGGATGGTCTAGAATTTCTAGACTAGAATGCTGCCAACATTGCAATACCAGACACTGTCATGAAAAGACAAAATTACAGCATTTTGGCTTGTCAAGGCCGTGTCATCGATCATCTAATCAGAGATGGAAGCAGAAAGCTTGCTTTGAATGTTTTTTTTTAGGTAAGGCTAGCTTTGAATGTTGCCGCTACGGCATGACATGATTTTTCCCTTTTCTCCTTTGCTATTACTCGCTATAGAAAAGTCCAGACTAACATAGTTCGTGCTAAATTTCTTTCGACGTGCGACACTTCACTGCCAGCCAGCCAGGGATGAAGATGAAGGCTTGTCCGGCCGTCCGACCAAACATGCTATCGAGCAGTCACACACACGCACGTAATGGCGGGCTAGGCCGAAACCCAAGCCCCAGCAGCCTCGTGTAGCTAGCTCTAGCTGGTGTCAACGTAATGGCGATGCTGTGGCGTTGCCGTGCAGATTCAGCCGCTGCGGCGTCGCATCATTCAGCGAAACCATGAACAATCGATGTGGAGTTGTCTGCTCTAACTTAACAGCGCTAGCTGCAGCAAGGAGGAGAGGACCATGGCATGCATGAATGTGGTCTCCGGAGTGGGTGACGACGACGACGCCCAGGCCTCCAGGGGGTATTCAATGGCCAGATCCCACCATCCCCGGGCCAGCAGCAGCAGCAGTTAGTGGTAGTACCGGCCCATGCGCGACGCATTGTTCGTCCATCCTACTCCACCATTGCTACCCCTGTCCTTGGATTCAATCATCAGATATTCGCCCCAGCTAACGGTGATGTCAGTGCTAACCGCCTGAGATGCCCGTTTCATCGGTTCTTCAGCAACGGTGCCGAAAGGTTGCATTGATTCAGGCCCGTTTGGAACACTGGTATTCTCTTGGAATTCTTGCGTTACAAGCGGCAGGTTCAGACCCAGTAGATGCAGTCAGTATATACAAGGAGTCAGAGAGGAGAAAGGGTACAGCGGAACTAGATGAGAAGCTAACAGCAACTGTACAGGAGTGGAGCGAGCCATGTCGTGATCTAGAGGCACCAAAATGGCCATGGACGTGGCCTATGGCATGGCAACAGCTTGGCCTAAGAACTACTGGTAACATCTATGGAACTTGACCTAGGAACTTGGGTAACGCCAGTGACGGCAGAAGATGGGCGCGTTGCAAAGCTCCATCCATCTGGCTGGTATAACAACCATGTGCTGGCTGTGTGCATGGAGGTGTCATGACCCTTGTTGAACCTTCATTACCTTTCTCTAGAGCAAGAATCCTGAAAAGATGAAAATCTTGTCCAGGTCAGGTGTCACATTTTACCACCGTGCTCACGAAACAGGAAGATGCTATCATGTTATTACTGTCATGCTTCTAGTTCTTGACCGGTTACCCGAGCAAGTTAAAATTATTCGGTGCACTCATTTATAATGACAATTAGACAAAAGAGGAACACATTACCTTCCTTCGTAGACTGAAATCTTTGTTTCCAGAATGGGAGGTGGGGTGTTCCCCGCTATATGGCGACCGCTCACCTTTCATTCCAGGGTACAAACCATGCATTTCCCCAGGTTTTCCAGGGGTGGAAAAGTATGGGGTTGACCTTCCACTTGACCATTGTTTTCCATCACCAGCACAAGGCCCACTTGCCCATTGTTTTCCATCACCAGCACAAGGCGAGCAGTCAGACACCATGTAGTAAGAACTGAGATGCTCCTGCCTACAGAAGGTTGGTGTCTCATGTTGATTTTTCAGAACAGACATGGTGCTGAAACCTTGTTGGAAAAAACAACTGGATGGAGAAGAAGACTGTGATTGTGGGCTAGGAAACGACATGAACGGTGGCAGCCTTCCATGAGGCAGAAAGGAAGGTGATGCGGTAACATCAGGGCTCGAGCTAGGCAAAGGACAGCCTTCTACAGTTAAGCCTTGCTTCGCAGCCAGCTTAAGAATCTGCTTCTGGTTTAGCCCTGTTCCATAAAGCATGTTCCATAGGCTCCTTAGAGATTCCCTCTGATTATGTATTACTTGATCCCGCATCGCCATCTCAATTTGAAGCTCAGCATTAGTCATTCCCTAAAGGATACATAATATATAAGCAAATTGTGGGGTATCATATTCTGGAAGGAACAGAAACAAAAAAAATCTTTGGGGATTACTCACAAGAAGTCTGTATTGGCTGAGGATCTGCAGGTACGTTCTATTCCCATTGTTACTGGTAGCTTCCTCGATCATATCTTGGAGCTGACGCCTGCGATTCTCATTCAGTTCAATATCCTACAGATAAAAGATAGCCATGTAAGTTTGCTTCGAGATGATAGAAAAGAAAACTTTCAACTATATATACCTGTCTGTAGCCAGCACCAGCTTCATCATTGTCACGAATATTGTCAAGAATAACTTGTCTCCTTGATGTTAAGGCTTGCGAAACTGTATAATCCTTCTCATTCACCTGAATACAAAGTCATCAGTGCACTGCAGTACTACAGTCCGGAGATTCTGTTTAATGAAATGTTACCAACCTGTGATCTCGCAATCGCGCCGTCAAGATGCTGGAGCTCCATCCGATTATGCTTATTGGTTTCTTCAATCTCAAACAGCGCTTTCTGTAGATTTATACGTTCCTGAACATTCTCACCAGTTTCCTGGCTCAGGATATTTAGCCAAGATAGCTCATTATCTGCAGCCTTTTCAGCAGGTTTTACACTTAACTGATGCTCCTTATCAGCTAATTCTTTTTTCAAATGCGAAACCTCACCCTACAAAGTTACGTAGTGACAGATTTTTAGAATTTATATGTGGTCCACAATCTGGTAAAACTTTACAAATTTATGTGTTTCCCCGCTAAGGCAAACCTGGAGATTCTCAATCATCCTCTTATAGTCTTCCACATGAGTGTCAACTGTTCCAATATTTTTCTGTATGGGAGAAAAACCAAGCATTAGAATAACAGAAATGGCTAGTTTACCATATATTTTTCAGAAACATAATTCGTTCTCTTGTGTGAAGAGAAGATGTATGAACAGAAAAGGCAACTCAATGTATGAGCACTCAACCAAAACAATTGACCCTTACATGGACATGTGTTTTTATCTCCTTAGCACGATCCGCATATTTGAGTGTATTTGTAGTGTGATGATACTGATCATCAGCTGGTGAAATTGTAGCTATCATAATAGTCCGGGAATTGCCAGAGAGACCATCTTTCAGGATTCGAGTTAATTTGCTGCAAATATCTGGTGTTATATATCGAAAATGGACAAATTTGGTCCCAAATCGTAAATCAACAGTCGAAATACCTGTTGCGGTATGGAACATACGCAAGACCTTTCTTATTTTGCTTGCCAAGGGCATTGATGCAATTTGCTAATGCTAGAAGTGATTTATTAATGTTGGCACCATCTCTCAGCTTTTGGCCAAAGTTGTTTGTTTCAGAAGCCCTCTCACTGCTCATAGGAAATTGTATTCAGCACCTATTTTACATGACAGGGTAAAAGGAACAACGGCCCAAAAATAATAGTTATTACCTGCCGGCAAGATCAACCAAGGCAAGCTTTCCACGAAGAACTTGACTACCATACTGTCCTTTCTGCTTTCGTCTTACAGTAATCTCCAGTACAGCGTGTGAACTTGAAAAAAGAAGAAAATAATTTCCTATGTGAGAATAATGTAAAATATGACAGGCACTATTACCTGACGTTGCTGTCGACTCAATCTCAAGAATTTATCAGATTAAAGATATTACAAAAACCTTTAATTAAAGTAACTTATTTTCCTAAGCAAAAGGTTGTTCCCTAATGAAAGCATGGACCCTAAAAAGGAAAACATACAATAATTACCGTGATGAAGTTGCATTTGCTTCCGTGCTCTCTGTTTTGCGTCTGCTATTGCCTATGTTCAAGAGTTCAAGAATCTTATCTGCCGAATGGACCTAGCAAAATAAGAGTTTAGACATCAAAAACCTATTTATGCTGAAATCAATAGGTATTAACAGGCACACCTTCAGAATATGCATGCAATAGACCACCAAGATATTGTAAAACAATTAGACAAAAACATAAGAATGAGGCTAGGCAAAACCAAGGACCAGATTGGTAATATGATCTTTTATACACAAGACTGACCAAATATCTTTGAAAAAAGGGAATAAAGTTTGCATTGCACCATTTTATTGCAGAGCCTATTCCTGCTAATTATTCAAAATCACAGCAAGCATGTCTAGTAGTTTTTTCTTTCTTCTAGACTTATCGGCTACTCAAATAATAATAACATTATACAATGATAAACACGGGAGAAAATAACAGAAAAGAATGCCACGTAATCGAAACTAGCAACAAAAAATATTTATCTTCTTATAACCAGGAAAAATAAATACAGAAGAAACAGTTGTAAACCTTAATTCTTCTTAAACCAGCAACTATTATGCCATGCTCCGGATCCTCACGAAGCTCCAGGTGACCCGAGGATTTCTCAAGCAAATCATAGATAACCTGGAATTCAGAAACCCAACAACTGCTTCACTATAGCTTATAAGTAGTACATTTATATTAGAAGGCCTGGTTGTTTAACAGTATTGAAACAATATACTGAAACTTACCTCATTGTACACTTCCAGATATGAACAAGAGACCTCAAATGTATCTGAACTATCATCTTTTTTAATTTGATCAAAGATTGTGCGAAAGCTAAGAACCATAAGACCAGGATCGTTGTGGCTTCCAACCATCGTATAAGTTTTGCCACTGTACAATCACATACAACAGAATATATAAATATGCATATGGAACAACTTCAGAAAACAGCTCAATACCCAAGCGTAGCAACAGCCCTTTTATAGTAACATGATGAAAGTGTACTGAAGAAACAAAGCAACATCACCGAGCAACTGGGAACAGTTTTAGAACAATGATTAAACTGGAGCGCCAAACGACTAGGTGTAAGGAAAATACAATTTTGGGTTGAAAATCACTTAATAACTTTTTTAACACAATCACAGTAGTACACATCACACATATCTTTTTTTAGAGAGACATAAAAAATATCTGAAATTGAGGAAATTCAGGCAAATATAATACGTTAATTCAATGGTCATATCAGAAGAAGTATTTGGACACATCATCCATTTCCTTAATTTATTAAGTATTTGAAATGTACACCATTTTTAATGACAGCACCATATGAGATCCTTGAGTACTGTGAGTGTGAGGCTGTACATACTTGATGATAGCTAAAGATAAGCAGTCAGCTCACTTGAAGTAAATGCATACCTGCCAGTAGAGCCATAAGCAAAGACTGTCACATTGAGGCCTTGAACTACACCCAAAACTGTGGAAGAAATATTCTTATAAACATCCTGTACAATGAATGCGATTATCAAATTAAAATCTTGAGATGTTTAAGTGTGAAATGCGAAGTACAAGAAAACAATAATTGTTCCAGCAATTAGCTGACTAGAGCATTTCTCCACATCTTAAATCCATAGACATCCATATGATTCTCAATTCTCATCTTGCAGTTTCCATATATGGTCCAGTACTAATAATCTTTAGTATGAAAACAGTAGATACTATTGGCATCAGTTTGCATAGCAATGCATTTTAGACAACTGCAATTGTGGGTTGTGTTAAGGCACAACCTAGTGCCACATTCGTTCCAAAATAATACTACCTCTGTTCCACAATGTAAGCCTTTTTAGCTAGCAAGTTTACCTTGCCAAAAAGGCTTATATTATGGAACGGAGGGAGCACAAGTTCTATTGGAGATGTTGATATATTTTTCTACAAACTTGGTCAATCTTAAAATAGTTTGACTTAGGACAAACAGAACTTCAATTATTTTGGAACAAGGGAGTATATTACTAAAAAAGGCAAGAAATTCCAACACTAACAGGTGAAAAACATATGGCTTTTATATTTGTGGACCTTGACTGTAATGGTGGAGATTAGTCAGCTACAATTAAGAGCTGTCGAACTGTAATAATTGTATAGGAAATGCACCTATAAGTTCGAACAAGTACACCATGAAATTTCAAATGCTAACACAATAAAAACAAGTAGTATTGAGTCAAAAGCATGGTTGTAGAATGGACTACTGGTATTGTATCTGGCTGACCGTGAGATAAAAGAGGAACGCCTAGTGAGTTGCACTTAATTAAGTTTACAGGATAAGTGATAATGTATAACACATGCGCCAGGCTCTAATTCAGGGCTCCGAAAAAATAAAAACCTGGCTTTTGGAAATTGGTTTTCTAAACTAGAGTCCTTTTCCCTGAAACAGATGTATATGTGTTAGATAGCATACCTAACAGTAAGAATAGAGCCAAGGGTTTGCTTCATTCCAGACTGAATTGGCGTTTTGTACATATCAATAGTATTATTACATCTTACAACAATAGAGATAAGTGGTACTGAGTAAAAATATGGGTGTATAGTTGACTACTGGAATTGTATGAGTGGGATAAAAAAAAAATTACGTAGCTAGTTGCACTTAATTATAGTCATGTGGTAAGCGATGAAGATAAAGTGTCATTGTATAAGACATGCCTCAGACTCCAATCCAAGGCTCTAACAAAAATCTGGTTTTTGGAAATAGGTTATCTAAACTAGAGTCGTTTTCCCGAAGCATACGTGTATGCGTTAGGTACCATACCTAACAGCAAGAATACAGCCAAGGGTTTGCTTTGTTCCAGACTGAATTGGCGTTTTGTACATGCCAATAGCACAGTTACAAGTATTCCAAGCAAGAGAAACTGCCAAGTTGGTAATTGATAGTCCAAAGAACTTAGTTGCTGTTTTGCCTCTTTGGAGTAACGTTTCCCTAAAATGCAAGATATGGCCAATTTATGGACTCGTAAGCCGCCAGGGAGGTTTCAATCACTTTACTATAATGAGCATATGAGCCCCCAGTGTCAAAAAGCAAGCAAAGGGATCGCAGTCTCGAGTAGAGCAGCATAATAATAATGAGCTCTAGTATAAGTTTGCGTACCGTATTGGAGCATCCTGGCGCGAACACGTGATCGAAGCTATATCTCTTCTCCTTGGTCCTGTTTTGGATGAGGTCGAGGTAGCCCTTTGACAGATCAGGGTCCAAGACAGCTACATTCTGGAGGAACATCCAGGGCACCACATTACTACCATGCCATCCATGGCAAAATTCTCTAACCACCCACTGATCATTGCACAAACTGAAACCAAACCAAGCTGCGGTCTGTTTACCTTATCATCGATGACCTGTATGATATGCCGGGCGCGGCGCCGCTCGTTGTCGGTCAGTGGCCTGCACTTGACAGCCACCTGCAAAAATGATACAGAATGGTGGCAAACACAGCAGCAGAGTAAATAAGCAACGGAACATAATGCAGTTGGATTATAGTCCAGTCCAGTTGAATCCCTGTATCGTTAGAGAAAGGAATAAAGGATCTACCTGCAGGGTGGCCGTCTGCCTGGAGGCCGGCGCCCGGATGCTCGGCATTGCCCGGAACCTTCCTTCCTTCCTCCGTTACTGGCTGCAACTGCACCCTCCCTCCCGAAAGATGCGATTCTTTCTAATTATCCACCACCAGAAACCAACGCCACGGAGGCCTGCTTCGGAATCACGCCACGGGGAGGGGGAGGCGGCAGAAAGTCGAGGCGCATCCCCACCGCACCAGCAGCGACGGCGAAAAGGGGCGCCGCGAAAAAGGCGTTCTTTACCTCTGCAGCTGCTGCTGCTGCACTGGATTGCCCGGCCACCCCCACCAAGTCACCAACCCGAGCCGCCGCCGCCGGCGCCCAAACACAGCACCAGAGACCAGGAATGCCAGAGGATCGCCCCGAAACGCCGCTGGAGCTCAGCTCAGTGAACCACCGAAATGCGACCCCGCGGAGCCGCCGCCAGGAACCGCCCAAAAGCTCCCGACAGAGGAACAGTTGCAGCAGCTCTATAGAAGAAGAAAGAAGAAAAATGGCAGGTCGAGCGCGTATGTGTATGATTCGGTGGGTGGCACGACGGACGGGACTGACCGCGTACGAAGAGATTCAGGGGGAGGGATTGATGGAGATGAAGAGGAGGAGTGGGCGGAGGCGGAGGTGGAGGTGGTGGTTTAATGGGGGCGAAGAATAATTAATTGGCGGCAGCTAGCTGGAGAAGGCGACACGGAACGGAAGGGGAGAGGTGGGTGGGCCCGCCGTCTCGCGTCTGCCGGGTGGGCCCCACGTCCCCGCCAACGGTCCGTTTTCTTTGCTTTGCTCCGGTCCGGTCCGGTACTACGCGACGCCGCAGTCCTGCACTGCACCGCCCCTGCGTCACGAACACGGCTCATCTGATCCTTTGCCGGCTAGGTCTCGCGTACTCTCGTGTAGAGCTAGAATTGGATTGGATGCTAGCTACCGATGGCGATGCATGCAAATATGCAATGTTGCAAAAAGGACAATGAGGTCGAGTTGGAGAACCGTTTGGTTGCAAGATCGGTCCATGGTGAAAGAAGATATATGGTGATGGGAGGCAGATCGACTTTGGCACTTTGTAATATCGTGAACAAGCTATGGTGATCCACCTATTACTCTAAGTGACATCCGAGCTGTGACCGTAAACCCTAGTCGACGCGCTCCTCTTCACCTAGTCGGTCCACCTTGGGTTCGACGATTGATTAGAACCTCGCAGCAACCTCCCTCTCCCACTTAGCACTTCAAACTCGGAGTTTGTTCTTATATAGAGGAAATACACTCTTTCCAAAATGACTAACCTGTAATTCATCAGAGGACATATTTGACCAAACCAATGCTAAAGAGTCATCAAAAAGTAATACTTAGGTTTGAAATGCCACATGAGTCCGTATGGTTCTCCCCCCCCCCCCCCCCCCCCCCCCCCCCACCCCCCACAATGTGTTGACACACATTATAGTTGACATGACTAGCAGTGTCATATTCCAGCAATGAAATGGTCATGATGGTGGGGGTGGGGGAGGGGGGTCAATAGAAGAGGAAAAACATTTATACATGTGTGCTTTAGGAAGAACCGTGAGGAAAGCTTGTAGAAACTCATCTATATTAGATAAATCCTATCATCAATATTTAAACTTCCTACGGTGCTCCATTGCTTAGTTGGCAACCTTCCATTGGTTACATCAGATCAAGTCAGAAATAATATTATTTGTCTATTCAGTTGAATATGAAACTATTTTATATATACGACACATGAAATTGCAGGCATCCCATCTTTTAGAGCATCTTCAATAGTTGCCGTAATTTAGGGCATAACTATTTCCAGCTCATTTTGGGGTCTTTTTTTTTTTCCTCGAGCAGCTATCCATGATATAAATTTTGTCAAACATTTTTGTCAGAAAAAAATAGACAATAGGTGCTGCAAATATTGAACAATTGGGATGTTGTTATATAATAGAAAGGCCAACATGCTCGCGCTAGCTTTCAATTGTAAGTTTCATGTTGCCCTCATGCCTCTCCTTAGGTGACCGCCACCGCCTCTTCTCTCATCGATTCGGCCTCGAAGCCGACATCTCCGCCACAATTCTGACCGATTCAGACGTAAATCAACCAACACTTCTCAAAGCACCACAAATTAGGATAGATTCAGACTCGAGTGTTGTTGTCCCTCTCCTACTGCGCACGGCCATCAGTGTATCTCGTTTAACTGTGACTGACGAGCCACCTCAACCGCCATCCTCACTTCCCCTTCCTCACTGTGCCTTCTGCTTCCCTACAAGCAAGAGCATAAGTGACACATGGCGGCTCTACCTCCTGTTGCACCTCGACAGCCCCGCCTCTCACGGCTCCACGGCATCCACATAACAGTTGTCGGGCTCGCCTCGTTAAGAGATTAACAAATCTGAAGTTTATATTTTTATATTATACAACTACATATGTTAGACTACTACGTGTAATATAGAAAAGCTTTAAATTTACAACTGTAATAATGCCCTCGAGCGCAACAAAGCTGTCCAACCCCTTCTAGTTCATATTTCAAATTACTAAGAGTAATATGAGTCGTCCTCTAAAAACAAAATTTGATTCACGAAATGGTCCGGCAAACATTGATTGTAATAAATCCCGTAAGCAACAATTAGGAACGTATACTGCAATTAACGGTAACGTGCATGCCTCCCTTAAACAGCTATAAAAGCATCAGTAACGTACAACCGATCAAAGCAAATTAAGCTGGCGGTCGTGCATAAATAACAGCGTGCCAAAACGCTCAATATGTAGTCATGTAATCAGATCGAAGCATTAAATCCGACGATCCTGACATCTGCGTGTCAATCATTTTCTAGATAACATTAAATAAAACACGATGTACATACTGTATTTCCGTTTCTGCATTATAAAACGATCTCGATGTCGGTTAGTTACCCTGTCGATCTCTTTCCTTAAACCACCAGCAGCTGCAGTAGTACCTGCAATGCGACTACAGCGAAACGGGTACAGTTTTTGCCCCCGTTGATTTTCTTGGATCAGAAGCGCTACTTAGTCAGGAAAAACATTAGTGAACCCGTCACCATTGATTCAACGTGTGCACAGTGATTAAGCAAGAAGAAAAATGGGTGCTTTCTTGTAAGTACCTTGTGCAGTTGTGCTTTGATGCACACAGAAGCTAGCTGACTCTTTCCTCTCGAGTCCAGATGCACGGAACACGTGATAAATAATTGAGATTTGATTCGGATCGGAAGTACTGTTCGTTTTCTATTTTTCATTGATTTTCTTGTCGCATTTCTGATCAATTAGAAATGCGCGTGTGTCGCACCTAAAACACGAGCATGTGAGGGTTTTCTGAGTATAGAACTGTACTCGTTTAGTTGCGGTCCATGCGTGCCTATCGATCCATGATGCCCAAACGCGCGCGCCATCTTCGAATTTGAACTCGTGGAAATAGTACTTAAGTCACCCAGCTACAAAAATGTATCGGCGTTACGTTTGTGTCCCGGATCTTGGAGGCATCAAACAATTGATTGACACGGGGTTCAAAAGACAATTGTAGACGTGGAGCCAAGAAATATAATACTGTACCCTGGTTTGAACTGAATTGGCGAACTCGTTTGAATGGCGATCTGTGGGAAGTTATTGGTTTCAACTACAAGGCGGGAACTATTTATGTTTCAGACAAAAAAACACTTAGACATCGGGCAACCACTCACTGGTCGAAAATTCAAAAGTCAAATGAGCAGTGATCGAACCAACGACGAGCTCATGGACACCGCGCGAGTCATGGTTTGTCACACATTCAAGAGTGATCGGTCTGCCTACTTGTCACACAATGATGTATTCCCTAGCCTAAACTGTTTTTGTATTATCTTCACATAGCATTGTCATGTGTCAAAATCAGAGTCCATAACGACATTTTTATAATTGAGGTTAGAACAATTTCTTGGTATTAAAATTGATGCATGAGGTCAACTATTCAACAAAATCTTATAGACAAATTTATCTATCTATATGTCTGTCTATTTGTCTGCCTATCTATCCATCTATCTACTCCGTTCGTTCAAAAATAAGTGTCTCAATTTTGTATAAAAATATAAGTATCTATGTATGAAACATGTCTAGATACATTAAATTTTGAGCAAAATTGAGACACTGATTTTGAGACGGATGGAGTATCTATCTATCTATCTGAAACCACCTTATTGATGATATGTCAGCTACACTTATAATTTTGATGAAATGCTTCACCTTGCTCGGTGACGTGCCCTGACCTCACATCTACGCACAATGTCTAAGTCTGGAGGCCTCACCAAGGGGTCAAAACACAAAATATTAGTTCTAGAGGGGGGTAAAACACTTCTATTTGCTCATCTAAACCCTTTACAAAACCAATTCTCCATGAAAGATGCAAATCTTAATTAAGTTTACGGGGGCCACCGCCCCCCCCCCCCCACACACACAGTATAAGATTTTTTTTATATTGACCCCTAAAATTTGATAAACTTTAGTCAAAACATGTCTGTTTTACTCCACCCCCCTCCAAATCTGGCCCAAAAGCTCCTCCTAGCCCATGTGACCCCCCCCAACAGGTTGGCGCAAACTCCGCCACTGCTTCATGGTAGTGAGCTTCACCACTAAATATTTGGTTACCGGGGAAATAGCGTAGTAGCTCTTCCTAAATGTATTTACCTTGCAAAAAATCTCACAACATTTGAATTTATGATGTGTAGTCATTCTAATAAAAACCTTACATGTTTTCCCCCCTGATGTTCCCCAACATTAGATTATCAATACCCCCCTCCTCCTTACTCTCTTGCTAGAGAAGAAGTGATGGATGTTGCTAATGCTTGCATATTGCTACAATGGCTGTTTTTTTAGTCTTCTAACCAACGTGTGTGGTGTGTGGTCTATCTGTTGCAAGCCGTATGCGGATGTTTCCTTGGGACTAGCAAGTTCCATGACGACGGAAAGTGAATGCGGTATAACAATTTCCGTCTTACTTTCCTCTTATAACGAGTGGAGATTTGTAAATTAAAAGAAAAAACTGAAAATTTTACCGACCGTAACCATAGGTATATCCTGTGAATTAAATTTGAAATACTTTGTATTTTAGGGTACACATTGTTTTTAAAATGAGGATATGTTAGGAGTGATGTATCTCCCAAATATGTAAAATATGAATTCCAAATACTGAAAATTTCCTAGGTACGGGAAATTCCATATGTATCTTTGAGTGGCAGGATCAACTTATTTTTTTTTTGAACGATTGAGGGGGTATGGCCTGTCTCCACTTATATTTAGAAAAAAAAAACTCAGCGCAACACTCGTGTGCAGCACGTACGGTCGGCCTGGGCCATCATAGCCTGAGCGAGCGGGGTGTCGGAGATAGCGAGTCGGCAATGCAAGGTTGCTGTCTCGGCGATGAGGTGGTTGACACGCTCCCGTTATTTTAATCTAGCCGGAAGAAGAAGAAGGTCCCCCAGACAATGCGATCATTGGGCTAATCAAGCCGAATCATCATAACCCGATGGAATCTAGCGAGCCTAGCTCTAGCTTTGTTCGTTCCCCTTCGTATAAAATCTTTTTTTGTAAGTACAGTACAGTATTGTATTTCAGTCATGTACTGCACGGTGGCGCGCCGCACGGATGCTTCCCGTCCCGTGTGCTTTGTCGTGGATCGGCTGCATGTGCGTGTGAGTTTGCTCTCTGCATGCGCGTGAGCGACGGTGATCGGTGCTTGAGGCAAGTACCGTCCGCGGTGGCAGTAACGTAGTACTACGGAGGTGTCCAACACTTGGGAACACGTGACCCTGAACTGTATGTAATCTTTGGGTGCTCGTATTCAGTGTCTTGTATCGATCCCCGTCAGCGGCGAGGTCTTCGGCGGGCGTTTCTGTCTCCGGCGAGGTCGCCCCGGCCGGCGCATCATCTTCTCCGTCTTCGGTGAGGTCCGTACGCAGCTGATCGTGGCGTGGGCCGGGCCGCGAAGCACCAGGGAGAAGCCATCATCGAATGGGTAGGCGAAATGGTGATAACCAGGCTACAAGGCGTACAATAGGGTTTGCCTTTTTTTCTGTGAATATAGAATAAGGTTTGCCTGAATCTTCATACAGGGTTGTCTTTACAAAGATCTTTTTTTGACCCGCACACCCTCTCTCAGCCCGACATGTGGCGTACAAACTGCGGAACCGCATCAGATCCAGATCCAGTTAATAATAAGATGTACAAACATCACACAACATTATATACAAAAATAAATTTAACTAGTACAACTAAACAAACATGGTTGTACGTAGAACTACACAAATCACGTTGTACAAATCACGTAGCGGGGAGTCGTTCCAATTAGGAAGTTAAGCTCGTTACTTTTTATTTTACCAGAATTGGAGCCAGAATCTATCCATTTATTCACTAGAACCAGAAAATCGTAATTTTTATTCCATTCAAAAAAAATCAATTGATTTTACACAGATCTGGTTGTACGTACAGCTACACCCAATTTTAGTTGGATGTACAACTACGTATACCAGGTTGTACAAACGGTACATAATCCGAAGTACATTTTTTTTGAAACATATCAACAATGGATCTAGTTTTAAAGATCCCGACGCGAGGAGTTCAAACGGTTCGTAATTCGGATAAACGGTTCTCAAGATATTTCATTTAAAAAAAATCTAAAAGAATGCACGCACAACTCTCCGCCCACCCCACTTGTCATGTGCAGAGGAAAAGTGGGATTGAAAGCGTCCGAAATTGCGACACGTGTCGGAATCTGAGTGGATAGAAATATTTCTAATGATTTCCGAATCTTCACATAAAGACTATTTGTGGTGGACCTGAAAAAGGTCGGCCCAGGCGTAATTCCAGTACCAAGGCCCGTGGCAGGAGTGCGAGGTGGGCTGCTCGAACGAGAGCGAAGAGCACACACACGTGCTGCTGCTGCCGAGCAAAACGCCATGGCCACTGACCATGCGACCGAGGGACAAGATCATCTTGGGCGCGTAAACAAAGGAAAACACTGTTTAACAGCCGGAGGCTGCGAGCGTTCCAGCGTCCTCCTTCGCGAGCGTCCGATCTGTTCTCATCGTGCCTTCCGTGTGGCGACGCGTGTACTCTTTTTTTCGGACAGTGACCCCCGATCCATTTTTGCTGCGACCCCGTTCCGTTTCGGGGCAGACCCAGTTCGAGCGCATTTACGCCGCTCTCGCGGAGGGAGGAGGCGACGACGACGGAGACAGCGTCGCGCCACGCCGCCAAACTCGCCGGGACGCGTCCACGCGTCGCCGGCGGAAGGCGAGCCTCTCCGCCCACCTGCTCCGTCCGAACCCCTTCTGCTTCGTCCTCTCCGCCCACCTGCTCCGTGCTCTCCGCCTACCTACTACCTCCTTCGATTTGCTGCGAGCCGCGAACGCCGACGTCCTCCCGCGCTGCCCGGTGAGCGATTCCGGCGACCGCTCTCACCTTCTCACTTCTGCTATCCCCTCGCTCGTCGTGCGGTGGATTCAGTTTTGTTGTTTATGCCTGTTTGTTGATCTATTTTGCTTTTTTCAGGGATAATTCAGGGACGACGGGGAGATCAGCCACCAATTTCGGGCCCCTCCAGCACGTTCCCATGGCGGTTAGATCTACTACCCTATGCGACATTCCTAGGGTTTCTGTTGCTGTTATTGTTATTTTTCGTCCCCATGTCCCTCTGTAGTTAGTTTTTTGTGGCTCAGAAGCATGTTATTGTTCTGTTTATGTTTTTGCCACTTGTTACTCAATACCTAGTGTTTTTGTTTCAATACCATTTGGATTCAGTGTCATTAACCTATGTGATGTTGCAGCATGTTTTTTTTTGTTCTGTTTTTATGTTTTGCCACATGTTACTCAATACCTAGTGTTTTTGCTTCAATAGCATTTTGGATTCAGTGTCATTGATCTGAGTGTTTTGCTTCAAAACACTAGTGTTTCTATTTATTGTTACTCAATACCTAGTGTTCATATTTTTTTTCATGTTATTTGTTGGTATCCACAGGCTCTTCAGTGTTGTTCGAAGGACAGATTCGCTGCAAAGCGTTTGCGCGCTGTTGCAGACGAACTGTCTCCTGTCAAAAGAGATGTAATTCAGAAGAATAGCGCTTTCAGTTCTCTGCTAAACGTGTCACCTTTCAATGTTCCCAATGAACTCGTTGATTTTGTTGCTTTCAACACTGATCCAAAGCTGCGTGAGTTCCATTATCGACACAAGAGAATAGTTTTCACCAAGCAGATGGTGAGCAAAGTATATGGCATCCGGTCAGGCAGCAAGCCGGTTTTGCTTCTTGGGAAGAGTGACCAGTCCGCCATGCGTGATGCGTACAAAGGAGGCCTCGCGAAGCTTCCAATAAAGAATGATGTTAAGATGTTGAAGGGGTTTGAAGACAATGCTGTTGATTCTATAATCAGGACATGGGACCTGTTATGTGTCGCTACTGTTCTGAATCCTGGCACAGGGAACATGATGCTTCTAGATTATCTGGGGAGCATGTATGACCCAAAGAAGACGCATGAATTTGCATGGGATGAGCATCTTTTGGAATTAGCGATGCAATCTGTTGACAGAATTCAGAAAAAGATTAGAGATCCAGTGGTGCTTGAGAAGGATGATTCTAAACCTGAATTTTGGATTTCTGGTCCAATCCCTTTGCTTGTTGTAAGTACTGTTTTATCTACCTTTTTATTTGCTACCCAAGCTAATTTGGAATGCTTCAATTACTTTTATGTTTTTGCTACGTATATGTGATTTTTGCAACTTATTATGCTTTCTTTTTGTGTTTTTGATAGACTATTTACATGGACCACTTGATTATCCCCCAAATGAGCACATCTTCAACTATTCTGTTCCAAGGGTTTGCTTTGTTAATAGCAGCGACTTTTCATTCATTGTAGCCACCGACATTGATAAGTTAATTCTGAACAACAAATCTATCTTCGGGAGGCGCCCGGTAATTTTTCTGGCCTCAGTTTTGCCTCCTTTTTTGTCCATTTATGCATAATAGCATTGTTTTTCATTTTGGGTTTTTTCCTTCTTTCAGTTCTTAGATATATCAAATGCTCCATATGCAATATTGCAAGTTGATGGCCATGGTAGAGTTGCTCCTACTGTTTTAGCCAATGATCATGTCCAAGTTGACGCATCTGTCGAAGAAACCGAAGTCAACCCGTCCGCATCTTTGAATGAGTGGCTTGCTTTCCCTAGCTGCCAAGAATTGGAGGTATGCTTTTCTTGCTGCATTAGTTCCTTTCTTTTGCATCCATAGCACAACTTACTTGCATTTTCTATTGTTTAGGGTTTGCTGCAAAAATATATAATAATTGCTTATTTGTGCTATTTTTCTTTTTTGGTTTCTACTGTCAGGTTCCTGCTCGGTTTAAGCAATTATATGACAAGCACAAGGACATTTTTGATTCTGATGTGGATGCAACTTTGAAGTCGCTTGCTACAGGGTTAAAATCTATGCAGGCACTGCGCATGTCTAGTTTGTTGGTTGATGTGGATGCTGCTTTGAGATCAGCTGAAGAAGTTCCTACTGTTGTGTTTCCGAGATTTGCTTCGTCAGACAAGCATCCAAACTTGCAAACTAGCTTAGGGTCACAGGATGAAGCTGGATCAAAAGTTGTCAAGGAAACAGTTGTCGCCACAGCAAGTGATGTTAGTGTAATCAGGGTTGCAGCTAGAGACGCTTGTGCGCGTGTTGTGGAGCAAAAAGATGTTGAGGTTCCGGTTCTTGCACGCAACGTTGTCCCACCAGATTTGCAACAAGAAGCCGTTCTCATAGATTCCACACTAAAAGAAGTTGATTCTGGTTTGCAGGATGATGTCAATAGCCCTACCAGATTCCCTCTACCAGTCATGCCTGTTCCGAGGTCCCCAACTGATTTTGGGTCAGGGTATTGGGATCATAATCCATCATTTAACCTTTCTAGCAAGGATGATTTTTATGCTGATGCGAGGGTTGAAGCGTCTACACCGGAGGCTGTTGCTCCTACAACAGTTGGCACTCACATCTCGCCCGCAGCAAAGGGAGTTGCTGAAAGTATGAACCATTCACATTCATCTCAACCTGCTTTTTTGGCAATTTGTTTTTGCTATTTTTGTGTGTTGCAACTTTATCGAGTCATTCTTTCCAATTGTAGGTGTCAAACAAGGTAAAGAGCTGGATATTTCGAACGAGGTTGTTGTTCCGTACTTGGTCCCAAGCACCGTTACAACTGATGCTCCAATGCAAGTTGGAACTCCTGATTTGCTAAACCCCAAAGGTTCATCAACTTTTTTAGCTCCAATTGTTTGCTCCAATTGTGTAGTTATCACTGTCTTTTCTTCAGTAATTTGTCCCCCCTCTTAGTTTTACGTACCTAATATTCATTTTTTCATTCCTTTTTTTGCATGTTTTGCACCAACAATAGATCTTGCCACTACTGAAGCAATTGAAAAGCCTGCCAGTACTAGGATAGCAACAATTGATAGGAAGAATAGGTACAAGAGGGCTGCAAAAGCAGATGATTCAACTCCAAAGTTGAAAAAACTTAAGGTGTATGAAGATGTCAACGAGACATATTTGAAGTTCGTGGCACATGGGCGGATTTATAAGAAGGGAAGAAAGAAGAATGATGAGATCCCGTGAGTTCCTTCTTGCTATCATTTTCATTTTTGCTGCTTCCATTTTATGTATTTTTGGAAATGCTTTCATAACTACATTTGTTTTTGCTACACAAATGTTGAAATAGTTGTTTTCTGTTGTTGTGTCTTATACTTTTTATAATTATTTTTGCTGCAGAAAACCTTTCATCTTGATTGGACGCAACCATTGCTCTTACAAGAGTTTTCAAATGTCTCTGAAGCCTCGTCAGAATCTTGACACTCAAGTTATGAGTGTGTGGCTTGAGAATTTTAATAAGAGCTCAAAGGGGAAGTATGCTTTCTCATGTTTTCTTACGGTGAGCTGCTTCGACCACTATGTGATTTTTCATTTTTTCGCTTCGCACTGTCACCTAACTATTTGTTTTGCTCTCATGTCCATTTGTTTAATGTCACAAAAAAGTTGAGGCTGTCTGGTGATACAGAGTCTTTTAATGCAAAAGACTGTATGAATGAATTTAAGCAGCAATATGCGCAGTACAAGTTCCTTAAAGATGGCGTTGTGAGTTATTTTGTTACATTTTTCATCCTTTATCATGCATTTCAGTTTAGTTTCATAAGCTGATGGTTGTTTTGTTTGGTGCAATTTTTGAAGCTGTACTTTCCTCTTGTTGCGAACAATCATTGGATCGTTTGCTGCGTAAACATGGTCTACAAGCAGTTTCACACGTTTGACTCGTACAGGGGGTCAAAGAACCGAAGCATATTGCAGAATTTAGCAAATAGAGTGGTACTTCTACGCAGCAAAAGTTGAATAATGTTGCCATTTTTGACTGTCAATTTGTATTCTGAAGATCTGAATCTATCGTTCATTTGTTGTTTTGTAGTTCACAAATTTCTGCAGCTTAGTTGATCAGTCAAAGGTGGTCAAGAAAATTAACTGGACTGAATTTCAGCACACTACACCTGACCACCCACAACAGAACACCATGTAAGTTTTTATTTTTTGATAATTTTAATGTTGGTTGCTTCTAGTTCAAGGCATCATATCAGCAAAGCAATCATGTTTTTGCTTCTCTGAGCTTTTCCTCCATTTTAACAGCTACGACTGCGGATACTTCTGCATGCTCTACATGGAGCACTTCAATGCTAGAGTCATGTTGGAGTTCGACAGCGATGCTATCCCGTCGTACCGCAAGATCGTCTCAGCAAGGCTCATCGAAGCAAGGGAGAATGAAGGCGAAATTGTTAGCATAATGGAGGAAGACCTTATGTAGACATTTTTAGCACAAAATGTAGTTCTGCTCTCAAGTTGTAACAGGGTAGTTGATGTAGTTCAGTTTTTGGGTTTTGTAGCTGGGATAAATCATGTTCCCTTGGAAAACATGCTTGGGTGGACATAGGATGTTTTTTATTGCTCCAAAGTACTTACTGCTTTGCTGCATAAATTCCAGTTCTTATTTTCCTGGAGTAATGTTGCAGAAGAATAGTTTTGTTGTTATCACATCAGATGTTATTTGCAACAATGCACTTACTGCTTTGCTGCATAAATTCCAGTATTGGTTTCTGTTTTTATAACAAGGGTCTAAGTACTGCCTTTTAAGTTACTATAGAAGATTTTTGCTTTTGGTGCAAATCAGTATAATTCAAGATACAAATATCAGGGTGGCCGTTTTTTTCATTTTTATTTGAATATAAAGCTTCTGTAATTGCATATTGTTGCTGCTGACGAACAGGCAGGTTGTTGCTACATAAGAAAAGTTTTGTAACCATAGCATAAATAGGTTACTTCAAAAAACAAGATCCCTTTTCCACCATGTTGCTGCTAAAGATCAGAAAGGTTGCTGCTACATAAGAATTTTTTTGTAACTATAACACAAAGAGGTTGCTTCAAATGCTCCAGGACATCAAACATATATTTATAAATCCAGACTCTCAGAACAGCAAAATAAATTGTATCCATTTTGTATTGATATTGTTTTCTATGCAGCAAATATTACTAACAAGGAAAATTTCTCTTGTCATTCTTCCTTTAAAGCAAAATTACAAATGCAAGAAATAAAACAAATATATTATTTGTAGCAATCTCTTCTATATGGCTTCAAAATGCTTTTGACCTACAACCTCAAACCTGCTGCAGCAGCCAATTCAGCATCTTTTTCAAGCCTGGCTTTCATGGCCATGCAATCTTGCACTGTATGTCCATCATCATAGCAGAATGGGCATTTCTTTTTCCTTTTCTCCCTTGGTTTCTTCACCACTTTTTTTGCTTTCTCTGGGTCTTTGGCCCGCTTCCTCCTTTTTGCATTTGCTTCGCTGAGCAATTCTACCAACGGCTTCCGCCTTGGTTCCATTTGCTTTGGTAGGCCTTTAGGTTTCCTCCTTTCAGGATTTTTCAGATCTTCATCAGCATTACTATCTCGGTTTTCATCTTGTTGCTTGTTTCCAGCTCCCGTGCTAGTTTCTTCAGTAGCTGTTGGACCACCTTCAGCTCCAACTTGCTGCCCTTCAACATGAACTCTTTTCATCGCATCAACTCTTTTTGCAGCTTGCTCCACCATGCTTGAAACAACCTCATATGTGTCATCTGCGTAACATGCATCTGATGCCAGGACATTCATTTTTCTGCATAGCGCATTGTACTTGAGTGTGTTTGTCGGCGGGATACCAAATCTGAAACTGTCTGCACCTGGGGAAGGTGTAGGAGTTGCTGCTGCTGACCATCGCCGAAGCAAGTACCTTCCTGGGATTTCATGCACATTAAGATGCACCATGACCCTGATTATGTGTGGGCATAGTAGTCCACACATCTCGAAGTTGTTGCAGCCGCAGGAATACATGCTCTCCACAAAGTTGACTCGGACCCGGTATGTTTTCATATCATATCCGGGGTTCGGAATAAGATCAAAACAAAGGCCTCCTATGTCTTCCTCTGCTTGCAGGGGATAAAAACGTGTAGAAGTGGAAACCATTTTTTGGAACCTGTCAAACACCTCCCTTGTGTAGAATTCCCCACCTTGCTTCTCGATGGGGTAACTGCAAAATTTATGAAATTAAGCTTAATACACATACCAAACTTGCTTCCTAATATGGTGAAAATCGATGTGTATTGCTACTAAACAAGCTTGCTGTCTTCATTGTTTTTTTTTGTTGCCAACCAAGTTTTTTCATGTTTTTACCTGCCCCAAAGTGATGCTGTTGTTGTCTCCATTGTGAATCCTGAATTTTCCTCACGATCGAGCATCAAGATTTGGCACAACTCATATTGCTGCACAAAATTCCACACAGAGTCATTTGGGCGGATGAGCGTCTTGAAATATGAGTTTAGGCCTTCCGATCTTCCTGTTGTACTAGTGAATGGGAAGAAGCAACGCCTAAAATAAACCGGTGCCCAAGTTTTACGACTCTTCCACATGTTAGCCAAATGTTTATTTTCAGACATTTCGTAGCAATGCAGCATTTGTTGCCAACAAGTCTCAAATTCTTCCACTGTGTCAGTGCCATATATGCATGCATAGAAAGCATCAGCAAATGGATTCCCATCTGCCAGGCTCTTCCCAAGTTTTTTTTCTCGCTAAACGCAAAACATGGAACACGCAACATCTGTGAATAGAGCTTGGGAATATCTCTGAAATTGCTGTCGCCATTGCTTGATCTTGGTATGTCATTATGTGTTCAGGGTGCTGCCCATCCATTGCAACCATCCACTGTGAGAATACCCACTTGAAAGTTTCAATCGTTTCATCTGGAAGCAAGGCACATCCAAGAACAACTGTGTGGGTATGGTTGTTGATACCCACAATGGGAGCAAAAGGCATGCTGTACCTATTTGTGCAGAATGTCGTGTCAAAAAACACGCAGTCTTTGTACTTTGGATACAAAGCTCTGGTCCTTCCGTCCACCCAGAATAGAGCCCTGACAGCATCATTCTCATCAACTTGTGAAGCATAGAAAAATCCTGGATTTTCAACTTGCCTCTGCTTGAAATAAGCGATTGTCATTGCCATGTCTCGCTGCGAAACATCATCACGAAGCATTGTTCTAATGTTGGATACATCCCTCTTCACATAACCAAGACACCTCGGGTCACCACCATGAACGCTTCCAAGACATCCCATAATCTGGGCAGTAGTAATGTTCTGGTTGTGTAGTGTTTGTAGCAACTGGAAATCCTCTTCAGGAACCTTTCTGTGAGATCGGTAGTACCTGCGTCTCCCAACCTGCATGACCATGGGGTGAGTATGCTCCTCTGTGAAAACGGTTACTGTCCACATTCCTTGCCTCCTGCCAACAACCATGTGTGCTTTGCAATCGTGTCGGAGCAATATGATTCGCTGCCGAGAGTTCGAGACATCCATTTGCGAACCAGCTTGCTTGCTGCGAGACTTTTGACCGCGATAGCTACTCATGTCAACTCTTTCATCTTTGGCTGATGCAGTAACACAATTATTGCTGCCTAGTATATGCTTTTCAGGTACTGCTTTTCCAGTGTGCACACACTCAAATACCCTATTGAGGATTGTGTCCTTCGGAGCATTTCTTGCCTGGCTGAACCTAGTGTTCCCTATGCGTGTCCCAAATCCCAGCTTCCTAGCATATTCATTGTAGACTGACTTAGCATCATCAATGTGCTCGAATGTCATTCCAACAAAAGGAACCACAGGCTGGGAGCAAATTTCTTCACCATCTTCTACGATATCACTTGCAGCATTTCCACTAGCAGCACTCCCTGGTCCTGGTGCTAGTTTGATTGGAGCAAGGTTCCCTAAGGATATCGTTGCAAATGTTCATCATAGGGTCGTTCATGGTCTGGCTGGTTCAATTCAAATACACTCAACATTTTGTCTGCAACCAAATCCTGAAAATACATGTAACAAGTTATTAGTTAAGTGCACTTTTTCCCTACTGATGCAACATCACACCTAATGTTTTTTTGAAGTTTGCACATCACAGTACCAAATTCTGAAGGGGATCGTGTGCAGAAAACAAAAAATTTCCTAGCAACGATATCCTTAAACTAGCCAAGATCTACACTATGCAGATATAGAAGTACGGCGGAGATCGGAATACATACCCTCGTAGACCGAATAGCGGGGATTACGCTCCCGCACAAGCGTTGACGATGAAGACGTCGTAGCCGACCTCTAGGTCGCGGAGAACTCGGCGCGACGAAGATGACGAAGATGACCCCGAGGTCGGGTGGAGGAAGTAGGCCTCTGAGTACCGCTAGCGCAGCACCTCGCAGGGAGTCGCACACATACGGTGGAGACGACGGCCTCCGAAGCTCCAGTTCAGGACGAGCAGCGGAAGACTTGGACCGGAACACCAGCAGCGCGGCAGCGGGCTATGGTGGAAGAGATCCCCCTCCTCTACTCGGCGCGGCTCCGTCAAGGGAACCACGAGACCGAGAGAGAAATTGGGAATTAATTGGTGAATTAAAAGGCCAGGGGTGCCCCTTCTTATATAGGCTCCCAGGGGGAGCCAACCTTGCCAGCCAGGCAATGTGGGACTATCCCACATGCCTGGTTCGGCCAAGGCTGGTGCGCCGGCCCTAGGTGGGCCCCATTTGGCCCACCTAGGCCGTCCAAGCCTCCCCCACAAAATTCCCTTGAGGGTTTTCCTCCCCATGGGCCTTCTTTCGACCAGAAGGCCCATTTAGGGAAATCAGCCTAAATAAATTCGAAATAAATATATAAAATCATATTTGCATATTAATTACACTAATTAATATCAAACATAATATACATAATTTTTCCTAGCTCCGAAAACTCTATCGGCGCTGCCCGATCTCCATCGGACCTCTCCCGGGACGCTCCCGGTGATCTCTTTCCTTTCTGGTTGTCTTGTCGAAACCCCTTAAGTGTGTTACCCTATCGGTTCGATATAATATCAGGTATGATCAAGACTCCTCAATGATCAACGACTAACTCGTAGGCCTGGACCCCATGAATTAATCCCTGAGATATAACGAATGACTTTCATCTATCAAACCTGGACGTATAGTCTTAAACCCTTTGTCATGGCGATACTTAGTGTGTCCGAGCATCATTCTCAGATATCTCCATACCTAGCATGATCCCGTTACCGACATCGCTATCTTCTACTCGTCTATGATATTATGTCAGCTGGTGACCTAGTCACATGTTTGCAAACTCATTTGACATAATCTCACCGAGTGGGCCCTAGAGTATCTATCCGGCTATGCGGACTGACAAATCCCGCTGTTGACCCCTCGTCTCAACTACTCCTTTCCGATACCCAAAAGTATCACCTTTATTGTCATACTAAATAAGATACGACGTTTGGTGCGATCAAAGTATCTTCCAGAAATAATAATAAGAGTTGGTCTCACGGTCTTAAGGCGTAATGACTATGTCCTATAAATACTGGGTACGTCCATCACATCGTTACTCCTAACGATATGACTTCCATTACCGACCGGCGCCATGCCCTATGATCGGAAAACCTCGATCATCAATCGCGCAACGAAACTAGTCTTAGTAGAGGCTACTAGGGACCTGGTTGTTTATCTACCACACCCGTATTAATGTTTTCGCTTAATACAGTTATAGCATGGTATAAAGCATATAATGAACGATTGGGTTATTGCCAATAAACTATGTTTATTAAGTGCCTCTAGGGCATATTCCCTTCAGTCTCCCACTTGCACTAGAGTAACACTTAATCTAGTTTACAACCTGGTAAAAGCTCAACACCCATAGCATCTTGGTGCCTGCTCGCCTCGTGGAAGAGGAATACAGTCAATAGAACTCACACATTGAGAACTATATGTGTTTTGCAACACTTCTATGTCACCTAGTTTGACATAATCCCGTATCTTACGATGACGGTGAAATATATCCCAGCGGATGGAGTGAGACTCGAGCATTCGCGTAGCATGCGCCTTAAAAGTCTAAGAGATCTATTAAGGGGACCACCTACGCTCGGAATACTGCTCAGTCCAATCACACTTGCTACTTCTAAAGTCGTGATATATTTCTATACCTATGTAGATTATGCGACCGTGCATTCATATGCGACTTCGCAAACTAACCATGTCTATCTTCAAAATAAAGGACATCTCCTATATGAGATTTCTAGTCTTATGGGTCAGTGTAATAACTTGCATCATCGTAACCGCTTTACGGCAAGTTGCCATTCCACTCTTACCCGTTACTAGAAAACCTATCTTCAGTTCTCATAGACACTGAAGAATAAACTTAACGTTTGTTCATTGATCAACACAAGGATCACTCTAGAACCTGTTCTTCAACCAAGAACTCGGGTCACACCAAGTCGAGCTTTCAGCCTGATAGACTCTATGTCTGATACATAGAGAATGTCGAACATCATTTTCTATCACTGAAAAAGCCAAGATTAACTTAATCTTTTACCTAGTCATACAAGCAAGAACCTCTTTCTTCGCTTGTCCTTTTCTGAAACACTTCAGAATCCTGACTTAGGAAATACTCCGACTTAATGTTATTAAGCCCCTTCTGATCTATACGATTATAAATCGGATGCCTAATACCCCTAACTTCATTTCATAGAAAATTTAATCACTTAAATAATCCTTTACACTCTACTAGAGGATCTGTGTCATTCAATATGTCGTTACGTACAGAATCACAAATGACACCTAGCTCCCACTCAAATATGCCTTCCGCATATAAGATCAAGAAAAAGCTACTTAGCTCCCACTCAAATATGCCTTCCGCATATAAGATCAAGGAAAAGCTACTTTGCTCCCACTCACTTCTTTGCAAATGTAGGTTTCTTTAACTATTTTGAAAAACTCCAAAATCCTTTGATCACATTATCAAAGTGAAGATTCCAGCTCCGATATGCTTGCTTCTGCCCATGAATGGAGAACCGAATTTTGCACACATGTTTAGCATCCTCAGGATTACAAACCATTCTTAATTACACTATTAAGAACCATGGTATTATCATCCATCTATCAATTTTTCATTCGAAATTATTGTAATTGCTAAACGACCCAAAATAGATTTAGGCTTCGCCACTTGAGACAAAGTCTCATGTGGTCTGTCGGAACTGTTTCACGACAAATCGAATCTGCTCAATGTCTACTCTCTCATAAAATTCTATATACTATTAACATCCTAGATGCCATCAAGAAGATCTCCCAAGTCAATACCTGGTAATCATATATGGATTTTATTTTGGATCACAAATGACTCATAGCCATTTATCGGACTTAGGTCCACCATCTCTTCTTCGTAGTTCGTAGGTCTATCATATTCCATTAATATGACCTCCATAACAAGATTGTCGTAACACACAGTGTGGAACACAACCTCGTATGCCTACGCTCTTAGTATGAGCTCAGAACATCATGATCTTGAATCATTAGCTTTTTCAAGCTGTGGGGCCTGACACCGAAAACACTTTCGATTGCGCCACTCTGATGTTTGGAGAAGAAGTTCACCAACTTCGTCTTGCTCTACTTTCTTTCTCACTTATACCCTCGGACAAGAAACTATTTCTTTCGCAAGGTATGTCCCGGCAAAGATTTTGCCTATGTCGTGAGACATGTACCCAACTAACTCTTTAGGTAGGGTATACTACAAAGATTAATCCATTTTAGGTTCGATTACATCGAAACACTAAATTGCTGAAACGACAATCCAGTCTCAAAAGCCATGCCATCACTCGTATGGTATTATCTCCATGGATTCAAATGGTTTCCCTATTTGCTAACGTGAGTGTTTACGTTTCTACCATATGACTCTAATGATCACAATAATTCGGTAAGAGATTTATTTACCACACACTATCCGATAGGGTGTTATTACGACGTCCTTACACACTATGGTGTTCCATGCGACGTAATTTGTGGAACTCTTCTCACAAGTCTTCCAATGATGTGCCAACATTATAACTCAAATCTTCATTCCTCGATTTGCATCGCGGGAATTTGATTTTCTTGTTAAGTTTATTTCCTACTTCATTCTGAACTTCGTTTGATCGAATCAAAAATTCAGACCAACATTCCCCGGAGTGTATATCCATATATCTACTCGGAATATTCATGAAGTCTATGAAATAAGGACTTCCACTACACGTTAAAGTACTTCGTTGATTCACATACACCCATATGCACGATTCTCAACAAGCTATACTAAAAAACGTTCAGTGAAGTTCACGAAATAAAGGTCTCCACTACCCGTCAATTACTTCATTGAACCACATACATCTCTATGTATGACTATCAATAAGTTACATGCCCGCTTTCCAAAAACGGTGTCACAGTTATTTTGCAAGTGTCAAAAGATCAAATCTTAGGACTTGTAGGTCCATCCAGTGTGGAGCTAATGCATATAACATTGACATGACTAAACGGTAGTGCCACACATATGTGGTGTCTTTATTAAGTTTGTATCCTTTGGCATTAATATTATGAATGTGGGAGCTTTTACCATCTAAATTCAAATCGGCATATGATCATTACTTCATAAATATAGGACACCAATTTGTCACTATCATGTATGAACAAGTGTCTCGCTAGAGGAGACACACTCATAACGATCATACCAACACCCGATCCTAAAAAAATTATTCAAATGGTAGATCTAGAGGGAGAGTGTCTATGGCCGTCACAACAACTTGACTGCCGTTATCAACACGCAATGTCGCCTCATCCTTTCAAGCTACTCAAGCAGTAAACCTGGTTTTTCACAAAACATGACTAGTTCAAGACTTAGTCACTACTGCGAGCACTTGCTTAGCTAAAACATTCATAACATGTATATCATATATACACCATCATCATTGATGACTTCCGGCGATCTGTTTCATCTTCTTGATACTTCCACCGTAATCAAGAACCATGAAGGTGAACGATTCCCCTTGCATGACATAGTCTATGACAGAGGATTTGCACTTGACAACGATGTTTGTCATCCAGTGATTGAGCTGAGCGAGGCGTCTCAATGTTCATTAATCATGAACATATGTCATTAAGCATGACCGCCACGTGCTCCCTCAATGTGTGCATTCTCTTCCATCTTGGTTGAGAAGACAATCAGTCAACGTACTGATAAACTTCATCAACCCAACTATAGAGGTACCCCGAGTTTAGCGACCATATCATATGTTCGCGATCTAAAAACTCATACCCACCGTTGGCTCTTTATGGCAGAGATCATAGCATACACTGGACTATGATGATATCATACGCACAAAATCCGATAATCAAAATTATCTTTTGTTAGCGGAATCTCCGGGTTTATCTCCTAGCGGGTATTGTAACACAAAGAGCTAACGGTTTAAACAAGGAGTATCCTCAAGCTAAAGTATAAAACTATGAAGTTTGGACCCAACCTTTTAAGTTTCTCAATCGCAGGAATGCGCCTAATTTGAAAAGATGCTATCACAATGGTTAATATCTACAAAGGTTTGCAAAACAGACTCTGTTCATTATATTCCGAGTTCTAGTATTTTAGAAAATAACTATCCGAACTCCCACTCAAACGAACATCCCTCCTGGTCGTTTAAGCGATTACACGACCCCCATCCATTGCACCACCCCTCATCATCAGAGCCGGCGGCACAACTTCAAGAGTAGACAAAAGTCCGCCACACCAATTTTGTGACTCGTGCTCGACCTTTCGGTCTCCCTGTTCCGAGGCCATATTTCTGAATATGCTAGGCTCGCCACCATAACCTCCACGCTGACGCTTGTGCAACATGGCTTACACCCACCGTATGCGAACGAAGATATGTCTGACACCCGATCATCACAGCCTGCCTCATAACGTAGAACTTTCTTGGTGGTGCGCGTTGGAGGGAGAACACTGGTGGTATTTTGAAGGGATCATCTTATATAACTACCGCCGTGTAACTAATGTATACTATACACACAATCACACAATATAAGATGCACACAAAACATCAAATGTAATGCATACTTTCTTGGCGCCCGCGGTTTATAAACAATTTAATAAACCTACCTTGACCATATCACATAGCCCCTGCAAAATAAAGTTAGACACTTCTACTTTTTGTTTTGCATATTTTACGTGGCTTGGGGCTTTCGTAAATAGAACCGCTTCATACCTACGAAGCTTATGACCACAACAACGATCCAATAATTGCATGTTTAAGCATCCCTTTCGGGCCCTCCATTGAAAATGCAAAGCCAACTAAAGAGAGAGAAACTGACACCCGCCAGCCACAGATACGGTACAAGCCGTATGTCAGTAGTGGAACCAGTCTCACGTAAGCGTACGCGTAAAGTCGGTCCGGGCCGCTTCATCAACTCGATGCCGCTGGAATCACAAGTGCACGCTAGAGGGTAGCAAATAACAGGAACGGTGCCCCCGTGCAGAACACGGGTTCTAACAGCGTACAGCTATATCTACGATAGATCGGCTCTGATACCACTGAAGGGGATCGTGTGTAGAAAACAAAAAATTTCCTAGCAACGATATCCTTAAACTAGCCAAGATCTACACTATGCAGATATAGAAGTACGGCGGAGATCGGAATACATACCCTCGTAGACCGAATAGCGGGGATTACGCTCCCGCACAAGCGTTGACGATGAAGACACCGTAGCCGACCTCTAGGTCGCGGAGAACTCGGCGCAACGAAGATGACGAAGATGACCCCGAGGTCGGGTGGAGGAAGTAGGCCTCTGAGTACCGCTAGCGTAGCACCTCGCAGGGAGTCGCACACATACGGTGGAGACGACGGCCTCCGAAGCTCCAGTCCAGGACGAGCAGCGGAAGACTTGGACCGGAACACCAGCAGCGCGGCAGCAGGCTATGGTGGAAGAGATCCCCCTCCTCTACTCGACGCGGCTCCGTCAAGGGAACCACGAGATCGAGAGAGAAATTGAGAATTAATTGGTGAATTAAAAGGCCAGGGGTGCCCCTTCTTATATAGGCTCCCAGGGGGAGCCAACCTTGCCAGCCAGGCAATGTGGGACTATCCCACATGCCTGGTTCGGCCAAGGCTGGTGCGCCGGCCCTAGGTGGGCCCCATTTGGCCCACCTAGGCCGGCCAAGCCTCCCCCACAAAATTCCCTTGAGTGTTTTCCCCCCCCATGGGCCTTCTTTCGACCAGAAGGCCCATTTAGGGAAATCAGCCTAAATAAATTCGAAAATAAATATATAAAATCATATTTGCATATTAATTACACTAATTAGTATCAAACATAATATATATAATTTTTCCTAGCTCCGAAAACTCTTTCGGCGCTGCCCGATCTCCATCGGACCTCTCCCGGGACGCTCCCGGTGATCTCTTTCCTTTCCGGTTGTCTTGTCGAAACCCCTTAAGTGTGTTACCCTAGCGGTTCGATATAATATCAGGTATGATCAAGACTCCTCAATGATCAACGACTAACTCGTAGGCCTGGACCCCATGAATTAATCCCTGAGATATAACGAATGACTTTCATCTATCAAACCTGGACGTATAGTCTTAAACCCTTTGTCATGGCGATACTTAGCGTGTCCGAGCATCATTCTCAGATATCTCCATACCTAGCATGATCCCGTTATCGACATCGCTATCTTCTACTCGTCTATGATATTATGTCAGCTGGTGACCTAGTCACATGTTTGCAAACTCATTTGACATAATCTCACCGAGTGGGCCCTAGAGTATCTATCCGGCTATGCGGACTGACAAATCCCGCTTTTGACCCCTCGTCTCAACTACTCCTTTCCGATACCCAAAAGTATCACCGTTATTGTCATACTAAATAAGATACGACGTTTGGTGCGATCAAAGTATCTTCCAGAAATAATAATAAGAGTTGGTCTCACGGTCTTAAGGCGTAATGACTATGTCCTATAAATACTGGGTACGTCCATCACATCGTTACTCCTAACGATATGACTTCCATTGCCGACCGGCGCCATGCCCTATGATCGGAAAACCTCGATCATCAATCGCGCAACGAAACTAGTCTTAGTAGAGGCTACTAGGGACCTGGTTGTTTATCTACCACACTTGTATTAATGTTTTCGCTTAATACAGTTATAGCATGGTATAAAACATATAATGAATGATTGGGATATTGTCAATAAACTATGTTTATTAAATGCCTCTAGGGCATATTCCCTTCAAATTCAGTGTTCTAACTAACAGCAGCAAATTCATTCTCATAACTGACAGCAATTTGAGTGGTCTAGCTAAATGGCATAGAAACATTTTTTTGTTCAGTTCAATCTGTGGAAATGCTACTATCCATATTCAATGTTGTGTCAACCTACTTAGCCCTATCTTAGCTTTTTAATGCAGCAAATTCAGACCAGTTCCACACTTTGGACCAGAAGCAAAATCAACGGAAACTCACCAATTTTGTAGGCTGCTGAATCTCGGGGTTCTGCTCGAAAACCACAGGAGGGTTGTTGTACTGGCGCAGGATCCCCAGCTGCAAAGATGATCCGGCGCTGCCGCTCGCAGATCCGGCTGCTATTCGCCACCGTGGGGCAACCTGCGAGGTCGAGGTGGACGCAACAATGACGGGAGGAGCAACATGGAGCGGATGACCAGGGGGAGGATAGAGGATTTGTTGCCGAAGTTGATTCATCTGGGTAGCAACGACGTCTTCTGCCGGATCCCACGCCGCCGCCCGCCTCGCGCCTCCGTGATCCACGGGATCCTGCCGGATTTTTCTGATTTTTCCGTTGCCTCTATTTTTGCTACGATGCGAACGTTTTTTGCTGCCTGACGCAAAAGCAGGAGAGAACGGCTCCGCAGCTCGCGTGGACAGCCACGATAAGACAGATCGGACGACCAGCAACCCGGCGGATGGTTCGCTCGCAACCCACTGAGGCCGCTCAGCGCTTTCCATAAACAAAACACGCTTGCTTTTAGTACGTGTGGCCGGAAACGTACGTGCGCATCAGCACGTACCACGTAGATCGAGTCAGGTCGTACGTGTCGGTGCAACACAACAAGCGTGTTCAGTAGATGTAACACTGTCAGAATGCAGTTTTATTTTTTTTAAACGTCATAATGCCCCGGTTACAGGTCTACTACAGACTACAGTAGAGACGTACAGTACATACAATCTTAATTTCCTGAACGGAGACTGCATGCGATATCCACGCCAGACGCCACTACTCTCTGGCTAGGCTAGGCGGCTAGCTAATGCACACAATAGATTCAGTACGCATGATCCACACACAATATACTCAACCAAAAGGGCCGCAACCACCGAGTATATCCTAGCCGCCGCGACTCCTCCCTCCTCCAACCCTAGCGGCCGCCGCAAGCCAGCCCGAGCCGCCGCCGGCCAGCCGCCGCCGCCCCCCGCCCTCCTCTCTCCCTCCCCTCGCCCCCTCTCGCCCCCCGAGGGCGACGGGGCGGGCCACCTCCTCCAGTCGCAGCCTCCTCTCCTCCACCCTCCCCCCGTCGCCGCCGCCGGCAGAGGTCGCCGGGCGCCGCCCGTGCGACGCCGGCGGCGGCGGCCTGCCTTTCCCCTCGCGATGGATGGTGGTCGGGGCCTCCTCTTCCTCCGTGGCGGTGCTCTCCGGGAAGCTTCGGTCCGGTGCGGCTGGGTGGCGCTGGAGGTGGTGCTGGGCACGGCAGGTGCTGGGCTCAGCCGGCCCCATGGCTGCAAGCTCGCCGGCGGTTCTGAGCGCAAGATCTGAGCTCCCCGGGTCTCAGATGGGCTCGGGCGGGCTCCAGATGGGCTCGGGCGGGCCGGGGTGCTGTAGCTGTGGAGTTTCTGCAGGTGGTGGTGATGACATGTCTGGGCTGAGGACGGCGACGGTGCGCCTGCCCATTGCAGCAGTGTGGCCGGAGCTTTACGGGCCCGTCTGGGCCTGGCCGAGCCAGTGTGGGCCTGGTGTGCTCTGACTGCTCTGTCCGGCCGATGACTGCCTTCCAGGGTGGAGGGCAGTGGAGGTGGACCCCTCCCGCACGGTTGCGAGGCTGCTGTCCTTTGTCATGACGTTGTTGTCCGCCGCTACCTTGTAGGCCACTCTTCGGTGTTCACGAAGAGACGAAGAACTGTGACTTCAAAATCGTGTGGCGCATGCTAGTGGGTGACGAAGATAGGTGGTGGTGCTCCGTTGCGCCAGGGATTTGGACGGGGTCGGGAGAAATCCCTGTCGGCTGGTCTGGCCTGACGCGGTGCCGCCTTCGAGTGGCACCTTGCCTTCCTGAAGGGCGTCGTGGGAATTCCCTGTCAACTGTACTCTGTGTGCCGGGGGAAACCCTAGGACCAATGGTCCGGGCAACAGTGCCGGTGACGGTGCTTCCTTCTTGAATGTGTTGCTTGGCACGGAGCGCTTCGGGGTGCTTGGAGCATGGTGGAGCAAAGTCAGAGGGTGCAACGATTG
Organism: Poa annua; assembly: GCA_026929855.1. Classification (NCBI taxonomy): domain Eukaryota; kingdom Viridiplantae; phylum Streptophyta; class Magnoliopsida; order Poales; family Poaceae; genus Poa; species Poa annua. The sequence goes on from CM049427.1 coordinate 19,185,456, forward strand.
CGAGTCATCAGTGTTTCGTCAATTCACCGTTGCTTTCATTTACTTTCTTTGGGCATGTTTGTGTTGTTGCCCTAGCATTTTCTTTGGTTAAAACTGTTGTATCGATGTGGTTACTATATTTATATAGCTGGACGTAAGCCTGTTTTCGAACCGAAAGGGCCGGTTTTACTTTAACCGATTGGTTTACTCTAGGCTGTGGATAGGCGCGTACGTACTTCATTGAATCATGATGCCAAATTTCTGTCTATGCACGGTAGGAATTGACTAAAACACCCTACATGAGTTTGGGACAGAAAATGTTAAAACAGCTTATATTTAATACACTCTGTATTAAAATATAAAATGTTTTAGCATAATTTAATTTCACATTAAGATATGTCTACATGTATTTGAATATATTCCGTGTGAAAACATCTTATATTTCGTCTCACATGGCGGCGCCTAGATAAATAGTATGAATTGACGTCTAACTATCTACTCGTGGCAGCCTGAGCCTGCTCGACGTGTCTCGGCTCGATTAGCTTATCCGATCGAGCATGAGAACAGTTCTTGCTAGGTGGAAATTTCAACGGAACAGCCGAGTGTCTTTGGAAATTCGACGCAGATTTTGCTTCATGATACGAGCCGCCTAATTAGTCCCAACAAGTGACGTCTTCTTGCTAGGTGGCGCTAAACTTCAATCGATCCTAGTGCTAGACATATGCAAAACCATCCATCCGAGCAACCGAACTTGGCGATGTGAGGATGTATACTACTGTTGGAAGCAAAGCTTCTCATGAGATAAAAATACTAAGGACATCTCCTACGGGGCTGCTCAATTGCCTCGGATAGTCCGGATTTGAGCAGTCCTGGACAAAACCAAGGCCTTACGGGGTTGTCCAAACGGACTGTTGTCCGTTTTTTGGTCCACGACTGTTCAAATCTACACCAAATTTGGTCCACAATTGAGCAGCCTCCCGGACAACTCTGGACACAATCGTGTTCACTACTTGGCGCCCTGGCCCGCCAAAAAGAGGCACACATTTTGCCCTTTCCTCTCCCACCCCCAGCCTCCGCCCGCCAAAAACACTATCCATGTCCCGCCCTGCCCCGCCTACCGAGCCCGCCGCCAAAGCCGATGCAAAAGCCGAAGGTGCTCACGGACGAAGAGAGGAGGGAGCAGTCGGCCAAGAGGACGGGGCGGAGGAGGAGAGCGAAGGAGGAGAAGCTTCCGCCGATGGACGACGAGCGTACCATGATCGCCCAGGCGGCGGTGGAAGCGGTGATGAGCGTGCTGGGCATGCGTCCGGCGACCACGACCACGACGTACGTGCCTCCCTCGCAGGCTGCCAGCTCCAACACGTCCGCGGCCCGGTCGCGCTCCCCCCCCCCCCCCCCCCCCCGACGCCGACGCATCCCCCGGGCCGACGTACGGGTACTTGCCCGGCCGTGACCCGACGCCGCAGCCCTTCTACTCGATTGAAGTGGAAGATTCGTCGCCGCTCCGCGGCCCCGCCGTGGGCTCGATCGATCTGAACACCGCGCCGGGCTCTGGGCTGTCCGCGCCCCACAAAAGTTGCATCCGCGTTCCGCCGGGCGTTCTTCCCGTGCCCCGCAACCTGTTCGACGAAACGCCGGTCCCGTCGACTCAGGCGACTCCGGGACTGACGTTTGAGGAAGGCAACGCGTACATAAACGGCTTCATCAACGAGAATGGCCGTGCGAGCTAAATCGACGCCGGGGACGAGCTGGAGGAGGACGGAGCGGACGAACACCACATCGCCGACATGCCGTTGTTCATGGACGAGCTCACCCAGCAGGTCAAGGCGGCGAGGAGGAACGTCAAGCGGGGCGCCGGCTTCACCGAGAAGGAGGATGAGTGTCTCTGCGACACATGGATGGAGGTGGGACAGAACACCATTATCGGGGCAGAGATGAAGGGCAGCGCGTACTGGGCGAGGATGTTCAGGAACTACCATGAACAGGCCCTCCTCCAGCCGTACTCCATGGCCACCACACGGACCGAGCTCTCCATCCAAAAGAGGTTCGGGCTCATCTCGTAGGAGTGCAGCAAGTTCACCGGCTCCTTCGAGCACGCCGCGACCCGGCCGCAAAGTGGCATCGGCATCGCCGACTTGGTGAGTGACCCTTCCTTTCCTTGTTCATTTGCTGTTTGTGTAGTCGTTCCATGTCCTCCAATGGCCGTTTGTGTAGGCGTTCCAAGCGTTGGAGGTCTACAAGGCCGAGCATGGGGGCAAGTCATTCAACTTCGCCCATTGCTACCGGAAGCTCAAGGACAACCAGAAATGGAAGGAGCTTAACAGCGCCCTCAAGAAAGGAGTGGCCGTGCCCAAAGGGGTGCCGCCAATGGCCACGGGTTCCGCCGATGGTCCGGAAAGCGAAAGGCCAAGGTGACGGGTCAACTCCAAGCTCGACCTGAAGCGGGACGCCACGACGATCGCGCTGCAGGAGACCCTCCAAGGCTTCATCACCCAGAAGGACAAGGAGACCGAGAAGAAGGACGAGAGGGACGAGAAGAAGCGCGGGAGCGAGAGGAGGTGACGAATAACTTCTTCCTCGTCCAAACGAAGAAGCTCGAGATAGAGGAGGAGAATGTAAAGACCAGGGCCTTGGAAGCCTCGACAAGGGCCATGGAGGCACAGAACAAGAGGAGGGAGGTCGAGCTCGCTCTGGCCGCCCAAGAGGCGCAGATCATGGCCATGGACCTGACCTGCTTCACCCCAAGGAAGAGGGTCTACTACGAGAAGAAGCAGCTGCGGTACATGGAGGCCGAGGGCTGATCGGCATGGCTTGATCGTGCCCGACATGGCCTGAAACAGTGGCCGGCATCCTATTTTGTACATCTAGACTAGTCCATCACCCCGTGGTCAGCATGGCCTGAACCGTGGCCTCCTTTTGCATGTGCCAATTTTGGTTTTTGGTATTTCCAGGTCATTTTCGTATTTGGCTATATGTGCACTTTGAAAACTCTCACAATTTGAGCAGCCCCATAGGGCGTATGTCTCCAGTCCGCACGGACACGCCCGCGGACGGCTGCTCAAACGGATAAAATCCGGACCTAGGAGATGTCCTACTCCGGTTCGTGGTCACGGTTTTGTCACACGCAAGCCAGGGTGACTGAGCTATCCAGCCCAGCTGTCTGTCGGCAGTTTTGGACTAAACACAACGGAGCATCCGTTCCGCACGCAAGCAATCTCGATTCTCCAGGATTAGACCATTCCAATACGATATGACGAATCAAATTGCTCATTGACTGACTGACTGTTACCGATGTGCGAGACGACAAAAATGTGGTTCCTGTGTGATAGCAAACGGCGAATAGATGAACAAAGCTTCCGCAAAGAATTCTTGTTTTGTTCCGCAGCATGTAAATTGCGTCTTCCCTGATGTTGCACTCGCGAGATACGATACGTAGTACTCTTACCTTTCAGCTGGATTACCATTTACCAGAAGAGAAGAGTCGACGCGCAGGTCGTACTATTTCTACCTGCGTTGGGTTTACATGGAAGACTGCAGAGAAAGCTTACGAGGCTAATGAGGATAGTGTTCAAGGATTAACTGAACTTCTCTTCTAGGCTTCTACTCGCCTCGTTTGTAAATATAAGATGGTGAGTTGTTTCACATTTTGTGTGGGTGCACACATATAAAACTTGTTTAGATATATTTATATATGTGAACAAAGTATAAAAATCTTATATTCAAAATAGAGGGAGTAACAATTTAACAAATATATTCATAAAAATGCGTCAATCTGTCCTGACCGGTCTTCTTGGTCGCAAGCCTACCAAACTCAAGTGTGACGGTTTTTTCCTATAAGGAAGAGGCTCTCAAATGGTGTCATCCTTCTTGGATGAATACGCGACGATGGTGGCGGATCGGCTCTAACCAGCGGGGGGTTGCAATTTACCAACTGATTCTCAAGTTCGTCCATCGCCGTTGTGTACGTCAACTCCGACCACATCCATCTCCTTCCTTACTCCGTTAAGAGCAACTCTAGCAGCTACCGTAAAACAGACTATTAAATTTCGGAGACGTATGGGTTCGTATCAGTTTGGTGCGCCGATCAGCTACGTTAAATGGGCTGAAACCGTAAATCGTGTGAGGTGGCACGTAACGAGCCCCGCGTGCGAACAATATATCTACTGCTTAAGCGACTGGAACCATATATGCTCCGTCATGAACCCTAATTAATCCCCTCCACCACCACACTTGCCCCCCTCTATCGCATCGAGATGAGTGACGTGGGGCTACCTTGCGGGTAGCCCACGATGAGGCTACCTGGGCCGCGCCAAGGATGGAAAGGCCCGCAGAAGGCCCACCCGGGGTATCTCATATCCTAGTCCAACTCGGTTAGGACTTGTAACCTACCGTATCTGTACCAATCACCCGAGACCTGGCTGCCTATAAAGCCAGGAGGGTTGCCCGTCCTAGAGGACACGTTCAGAACCACAAACCCTAGCGAGATCGCAATCTCGCCATTGTAATCGCTACTCGCATCAATAACCAGACAAGCAGGAGTAGGGTGTTATCCTCCGGGAGCCTGAACCTGGGTAAACCTCGCTTGTCAGCCGTCGTGATCACCTTGCACTCTCCTCTCTCCCCATCAATCAACCCGGGGTGCACAACCCTGGGACTTGCCGAGTTAGCACCTCGTCAATTGGCGCCGTCTGTGGGAAGTTCAAACAAGTGCTAGGATCATGGTCACGCCGGCTCCATCCGCAATGAAGATCGGCGCACCCGCCATTAGGGAGTCGATCCGATTCGGCTCCTTCGAGTACGTCATCCACTCGTCAGCTCATCAATCGGTGTACGCCGATCTGAACAAAGGTATACACATCACCTTCGGCTCCATATTCTGTTGCGTCGATAGTCGTGGCATGCTCAGGTCTACGACTACGACGTTACGCGCGGCGGCGTCATCAAAATCGCCGACCACCACGCCCGCTGGACCCGCGAAGATCGCATCTGCCGCACCCGCGGGGATCGTAACCGCTGGACCCGCGAAGATCGCATCTGCCGCACTCGCGGAGATCGCGATCGCCGGACCCGCGAAGATCGCATCTGCCGCACCCGCAAGGTTTGCGCCAGCCGTACCTGCGAAGAGGACATCTACACCGACAATCTCGGCAACGACCACGCGAATCGAGTCTACTACCCCAACCTCGATCGCGCGGTCAATCAAGTCAAGCCCCACCTCCACCGTCGCGCCCGCACGTGCGACCGGAGGCCCGCGTCCGACATCAACGTCGCGCGCGCCCTCATCTTCCTGGAAGTCCCAGGCCTACCCCAAGCCACTCGCACTCGCCCCGTCGAGTGCGGGCACATGGACAATCGCGAAGAGACGCGACAGCGGGTGCGCCGCGCGCCACGTTGCGGCAATTTTCGACCCCGAGCAAGAAGCGGGTGACATGAGTAGCAGCGGCAGCACCAACTCTCCAATCCATGCCTACCCCAGGCAGGTCTTCATGGCCGGCACAACGCCGCATGACGACGAAGACGAGCCCGCATACCCACTGGAGGTGGACATGCCGGACCAGACGAAACTTGTCATCACGCGCGAGATGGCGATCCAAGCAATGAAGCATGTGGATGATGGCACGTTCCCGCCACCCAATGCGCATCGAGACGATCACCTGGTGGTCCAGTACTTGCTACGCAAGGAAGGCGAACGAATTCGCGCCGAAAAGGCCGAACTTCTCAGGCGCAAAAGGGACGCGGATGCGTCGAGTGCCAGGCGAGCTGCTCTCTCCTTCACATCCTACACAGAGGTGAATCAGGGAGCACGGCGAACCAGAGCCCGTGTCCCCCACATGGGAGAAGCTGATCGAACAAGGCTCACCCGCAACCTCGACTCGTCCTTCGTCACCGAAGACGAGAATGGGATACCCGTCCCGAAGACGGCGAATGCCGCCCTGATATCAGTCGAGACATACCTCCGGCTCACGCAGCCACCGGAGGGTGACGCGCGCTCCCTCCTCCACAAGCAACAAATTGCCTCCATAAGGGCAATCGAAGAAGCTCTAGCGGCCAAGGGGCCAGGTAATCAAGCTCACGAACCAACGACGTCGGACATCCCGGCGGCGCAGCGACAGCCAGTCAAGGACCTTCGAGACGTCCTAACACAGAAGACGGTGGACCGTAACCGCAAGGAGCGTTCGGCTAACGCAACACAGGCGGACGACCATACCAACCGCGACTTCGAACCATGTGGTGCGGCATGCTTCGGTTTCAACATCCGCGACACCCGTATGCCTAAAGGCTTCAAGTTGACGGCCGGCACACCAAAGTACGACGGGAAGAAAGACCCGAAGCTATGGCTCGAGGACTACCTTATTGCTTGCACCTGCCAAGGCGGAACATCGACCACGGCAATGCAGTACATCCAGCTCATGCTGACAGACTCTGCACGCGGGTGGCTCACAAGCCAACCCAAAGATTCTTTTCGAACGTGGGAGGAGTTCCAGGACAACTTCATCAAAAGTTTCTCGGGAACATTCGCCAGACCAACGACCTATATCGAGTTGCAGGCCTGTAAGCAAGGGAAGGACGAGTCGCTCCGATCTTACATCCAGAGGTGGACACTCCTCCGCAATACCATGGAACCCGTATCAGAGGACAGGGTGATGGATGCCTTCATGCATGGCGTCGCTCGCCGCGACCTCCGGGAGGAATTTGGTAGGCTCCAGCCGAAGACCACAATAGAGTTAATGAAGACAGCCAACCAATGGGCTGAAGGAGAGGACTACGTCCGCGAAACTTCTCCCAAAAAGGAAGGCGAAACAAGCAACTGGCGCGAGTCACGTCAGAAGAGGAAGGCACGTTACACGCACGACTCAATCGAGTTAGTAGCGGCGGGTTATGAAACCCCCCGCGAGGTCAAGCGTGAGGGCAGCAGACAGCACGAGCAAAGTCGACAGCCCAGCTCGAGTCAGTACAATCGTGGCAGCAGCAGCATCGACCACAGCGATGGAAGTCAGAAGCGCGAGTGGAAGCGCCCGTTAACCCCGGCAGAGGAACTGATGCAACCATGTAAGCATCACTCGTTCCGCAACCCGGCCACAGGAAAATGGGGTTCAAACCACCTGTTAAAGGATTGTCGCAAAGCAAGAAAAATCTACCACGCCATGCAGCAAATCATCGCCCCAGTACAGGCCATACAAGCGGCACCGCAGCTAGCCATCCAGGCAGCACCCGCAAACAACAATCAAGTGCAGGCGGCAGGAGCGTTCCCCCAGCCGCAGCAGCAGCAACAAGGTCCGTCGGCAGCAGCCGACGCGTACCCAGCCGCACGGGGACAGTTGAACATGATCCAGAAGGGACCCCCGTCGAACAGGAGGCAGAAAATCATCACACGCCAAGTACTTCAAGCCATCAACAGCCCGCGCGCGGTACCAGACTACCTGCGCGGGTCGGAGACACCAATCACATTTTCCAGGGCAGATCACCCAGCGGAGGTAATCCGACCAGGGCACTCCGCACTCGTGATTGAGGCTTTGATCGGCGACTACAGCCTGAAGAAGGTGTTCCTGGACGGGGGCAGCGGCATCAACATCATATTCGCCGACACCCTCAGGCGAATGAACAGGTCGACAGAGAAATTGCCGGAATCGGAGACCACCTTCCACGGCATAGTACCAGGGCAAGCAATCACGCCCATGGGAACAATCACACTCGACGTCATCCTCGGTACACCCGAACACTTCAGAAAGGAGTCGATAGACTTTGAGGTCGTCGACTGGAAGTCACAATACCATTCCATCCTAGGACGCCCAAGCTTTGCGAGGTTCATGGCGGTACCCCACTACGCCTACCTGATGATAAAGCTACCCGGGCCAAAAGGAGTAATCACCGTCCGCGGCGACTTTGGGCTCTCCAACAGCTGCGACCGCGAGTTTGCCAGGATCTCCGAGTCCTTCGGCGTCGAAGAGCGGTTCAAAGCCATATCAGCCGACAACGACAAGACCGTCTTCCCGACTCGCAAGAAGCCTGCCAAAGACGCAGTGTTCAACACGAACGACGACACCGTCACCCACCAAGTCCATCCGACTGACAACGGAAAGACAGTCAAGGTCTCATCAAGCCTGACACCCGCATAGGAAAGCGCGCTCGTCGAGTTCCTACGTGAGAACTGGAAAATCTTCGCATGGCAACCTTCTGACATGCCGGGGATACCCAGGGAACTCGCCGAGCACTCTCTGAAAGTACACAAGGACGCAAGGCCTGTCAAGCAATCCATGCGACGCTTTTCGGGGCCCAAACGTGACGCTATCACCATGGAAGTCGACAGACTATTGCACGCCAAGTTCATCCGAGAGATCAAGGACTCGGACTGGGTCGCTAACCCGGTTCTAGTTGAGAAAAAGAAGACGAAGAAACTACGCATGTGCGTGGACTTCACCGCAGTCAATAAGTGCTGCCCCAAAGACCACTTCCCGCTCCCGCGGATAGACCAGATCATCGACTCGACTGCAGGTTGCGAACGCCTATCTTTTCTGGATGCCTACTCAGGTTACCAGCAGATCAGGCTGAAGGTCGAGGACGAAGAGAAGACAGCTTTCATCACACCCGACGACGTTTTCTGCTACCAGACGATGCCGTTCGGGTTAAAGAACGCAGGTGCCACGTACCAGCGGACAATGCAAGCATGCCTCAAGGGGCTAATCGGGCAGATCGTCCAAGTCTACGTGGACGATATTGTCGTCACTACCCGAAAGGAGGATACCCTAGTCGACGATCTACGCAAGGTCTTCGCCGCACTGGACGTATACCAGATCAAACTCAATCCAGAGAAGTGCGTGTTCGGCGTGCCAGCCGGAGAGCTACTAGGGTACCTTGTATCCGCAAGAGGAATCAAAGCAAATCCCGAGAAGGTGCAGAACATACTCACAATGCCAGCACCAACGAAGCTCAGGGAGGTGCAACGATTAGCCGGCCGAGTCGCAGCTCTTAGCCGGTTCGTTAGTAAGTTGGGAGAAAAGGCCTTACCCTTCTACCAACTGATGAAGAAGTCAGACAAGTTCGAGTGGACGCAAGAGGCGCAGGACGCATTCGACCATCTCAAGAAGACACTGACAACCTCTCCGGTCCTCGTGGCACCACTGGAAAACGAGCCGCTCTACCTGTACGTCTCAGCAACAAACAGGGTGGTGAGCACGGTGCTCGTAGTCGAACGCGAAGAAGAAGGGCACAGCCACCCGGTGCAGAGGCCCGTCTACTACCTTAGCGAGGTGCTCACCTTGTCCAAGCAGAATTACCCGCATTACCAGAAGCTGGCATACGGAGTCTTCATGACCTCTAGAAAGGTCGTCCACTACTTCTCCGAGCACCCGATCACGGTGGTAAGCTCCTCCGGACTAGCAGACATCCTCACAAATCAGCGCGCGACAGGACGAGTCGCCAAGTGGGTTGTCGAACTAGGACCATGGGGGCTGAAGTATGCTCACCCGAAGTCCATCAAGGCCCAAGTCCTCCCAGAATTCACCACTGAGTGGATAGAAGCCCAGCTACCGAACATCCCCGACTTGTCCAACGCATGGACAATGTACTTTGATGGCTCCAAGAAATTCAAGTCAGCCGGGGCAGGAGTCGTGCTCATTTCCCCCAAAGGCGACAAGCTCAAGTATGTCTTGCAGATGGACTTCCCGAAGCCGTCCAACAACGAAGCCGAATACGAGGCCCTGATCCACGGCATGCGGATGGCCAAGAACTGCGGCGCCACGCACCTCATGATCTACGGCGACTCCTACCTGGTGGTACAGCAAACCATGAAGTCCTGCGACGCCATCGCCGACAACATGATTGCCTACAGAGACCTCTACAATCAGATGGAAGGAAACTTCGACGGCTGCGAGCTACGCCACGTCGGCCGTGAAAGCAACGAGGAAGCCGACGCCCTAGCTAACATGGGCTCGGACAGGGTGCCAGTCCCACCCGGCGTCTTCCTCGAGTGCATCACACAGAGATCCATCAAGACTCAGAGTACAGCAAGCACTGCAACCACAAAAGGCGATGTCAACCCGCCAAGCCAGGACAAGGTCCCCATGGAAGTCATGCTAGTCGAAGCCCCATGGAAAGGACCATACCTGGCATACATACTGCATCAGAAGCTGCCAGCTGACCCAGTCGAAGCAAAGCGCATCATCAGACGCTCCAAAAGTTTCACCGTCATCAACGGGGAACTCTACAAAAGAAGCATATCAGGAATCCTGCAAAGGTGCATACATCCAGTCGACGGCCAAGCCATCCTACTCGACATTCACGCGGGTACGTGCGGACATCACGCAAGCAGCCGGGCTCTGGTGGCCAAGGCGCTACGAGCCGGATTCTATTGGCTCACAGCCACACAGGACGCCGAGGAGTTGGTGAAGAAGTGCACAGGGTGCCAGGAATTTGCTAACAAGCCGCACGCCCCAGCATCGGAGCTAAAAACAATACCACTAGCCTGGCCCTTTGCCCAATGGGGCCTGGACATGGTGGGCCCGTTGAAGAAATCCTCACCCGGAGGTCATACCCACCTCCTGGTCGCGGTCGATAAATTCACAAAGTGGATCGAAGCCGTGCCCATCACAAGTTCGACTGCGTCCACAGCGGTTAACTTCATCAGGTCAGTCATCTTCAGGTTTGGAGTACCTAACGGGATCATCACCGACAACGGCTCGAACTTCACAGCCGAGGAATTCAAAGACTTCTGCTCAGAGCAGGGGATCAAGCTCAACTACGCGTCGGTCTCGCACCCGCAGTCCAACGGACAAGTAGAGAAGGCCAATGGCTTAGTCTGCAACGGCATCAAGAAGCGACTGCGCATACCCCTAAAACGCGCAGCGGGCGCATGGGTGGAAGAACTCCCATCAGTCCTCTGGAGTCTGCGAACAACGCCGAATAGATCTACCCAGTACACGCCATTCTTCATGGTGTACGGTGCAGAAGCGGTCCTCCCCTGCGACATCAAGTTTGACGCACCAAGAGTAGTCGCCTACGACGAGTCAGAAGCAGAGGAAGCACTCGAAGACAGCAGAGACGCCCTGGACGAAGCACGCGACATCGCCCTAGCACGATCAGCCGTGTATCAGCAGGACCTGCGTAATTATCATACTCGGAGGCTGCGACCAAGAGCGTTCGTGGCAGGCGACCTGGTTCTTCGACTCAAGCAAAAGAAGGTGCACAAGCTCGCTTCCCCATGGGAGGGCCCGTACATCATAACAGAAGCAATAGGCAATGGAGCATACCGCCTAAAGGACTCGAAGACAGGAGCAGACTGCAGCAACCCGTGGAACGTAGCACAACTCCGCCGGTTCTACGCCTAGTTCAAAGCAAGCATTGTACAAGAAAGTCAACGCGGCAGGTTTCAGACGCACTCTTTTCCTTACCAGGGTACCTGAGGGGACTGGAGGGTTTTTAATGAGGCGGCCTGTCCGCATGAATCAATAAAGTGATTTGAAGAAAATCTGTCTCCTCTTTCCCGTCACTCAAGAAGCTCAAAAATCCTAGGCCGCCACTCGATCCACTCGGGGGCTGGCCACACAGGTTGACATAATAGCTCAGGCCGCTACCCGAACCACTCGGGGGCTGCGCCATACAAGCACGCCAAAAATCCTAGGTCGCCACCCGAACTACTCGGGGGCTGCGCCATACAGGTTGAAATAAAAGCTTAGGCCGCCACCCAACTTGCTCGGGGGCTGCGCCACACAAGCACAGAATCAAAAATCCTAGGCCGCCACTCGACAGACTCGGGGGCTGCGCCATACAGGTCAAGTCCAAAATCCTAGGGCGCCACCCACCACACACGGGGGCTGCGCCACACAGGTCACACTTGCAACCCTAGGCTACCACTCGACTTACTCGGGGGCTACGCCAAACAGGACTCAGAAAAATCCTCGGCCGCCACTCGAACCTACTCGGGGGCTGCGCTGCACAGGTCAAGTTCCAAATCCTAGGTCACCACCCGACATACTCGGGGGCTGCGCCAAACAGGTAACACTTGCAATCCTAGGCCGTCACTCGACCTACTCGGGGACTGCGCCAGACAGGAATTATTCAAAACCCTAGGCCACCTCTTGAACGACTCGGGGGCTGCGCCGTACAGGTCAAGTTACAAATCCTGAGTCGCCACCTAATAAAATCAGAGGCCGCGGCATACAGGTAACACTTGAAAAACCTAGGCCGCTGCTTAGCACACTCGGCAGATGCGCCACACAGGTCGCAAATCGAATCAGGCACCCTCACTTTCGAATAAACAGATCAATTCTCATTACTCGAAAAAGTACTGTAATCTGTTACATTATATTTACACAAGCATACTTGCCCTCTATGGCTAACCCTGTGCATCAGACGACAGCTACTCTAAACTGCAGGTTCAGCCTTTGGCGCATCGAGAGGACCTACAAGCCGCTCGCTCAAGTCCTGGACTTGCCGGATAATCCGGCGCGCAGCCGGCAAGGTCTCGTCGAAGTCGTCGTCACCTGGCAGGCCTTCAAGCACCCGCTCAAGCGGAAGATGTGGCCGGTGCATCCGAACGTACGCCAGCGCCGCGTTTGCACCAGCCACAAGCTGAGCGTCGACAACTTCCTTCAGCCCTTCGCCATCGCGGAGCCTCTCCAGCAAGGCAGGCAACCCGTTCGGCTGCGCATTATGTGGGAAGTACACGCGGTTGACGTGCCAAAGTGTCTTCCGGCAGCTCTCCAGAAGAAAGGCAGCGCGCCACGTACGATCAAGCATGGTGGCAAGGACGCGCCCCCTCGACTTGTTCACCCAGAACTGGCGAGCTTCATAGGAGTCGCCGGACGCCTCTCGAGTGACTCGCTCTTCAACGCGAGTCCGCTCGGCCTCCCAATCGGGATTAACATCTGCGCACACGAACTGCAATTCAGAACGAGAAGGGCAAAAAAGGGTGAAGGCAGCCGCCAACATGATACATACCCTGCAACTGCCGACTGATCAGGTCCATCTCTCCAAGTAAAAAGTCTTCACGACGTGAGAACTCCGCCGTGGGATGCGACTGGGAGCGCTGCAACAGCCGCTCCGTATTCTTCAGAGTCGCCTCAAGCTCCACCACCTTGTTCTTCAAATAGGTGATTACCCGCTGATCATTTGCGCTGCGCGGAGGAGCCGACGCCGCCCGACGACGGCGAGCACCCGAAGAGGAAGCCACGCCACTCGGCTCGGCCAAGGGAGAAGGTGGCGCATCATCGCACATGGCACTCTGTCAGGAATACGCAGAGTCAATACAGAAATGCGACTGCCAAGCACAGTTCAACTCAGAAGGCAGAAAAGTCAGCAAAATCAATACCGAAGAGCAAAAGACCCGACAGGGCAATATTCATTACAAACATGAAGTTCAAAATACAGGTCACAGCGACTGCCGCATCCCTACAACTACGCCTACTCTAGGGCCGCGGACTGCGACCGGGAACGGCCCTTCCGAGCAGCCGCCTCAGTCGCCTTAGCAAGGGCCCTCTCGAAGAGTGCCACAAGCTGCGCAGCCAGCTGCGAGGCGCGCTCCTTCACGCCACTCAGCGACGCGGTCCGGCCATCGGGTTTGCGAGGAAAACCGCTGACGACCTTCTCGAAGTCACCTGGAACTTGGTGGCCTAATAGGAGCTGGAAGGTGAGCTCGGAGCCGCGTACCGTCTGCGACCGCGTGAAGTCGGCGATGGTGGTCGCGTCCCCAAACGGTGCAGGCAGAGCGTCCACGGTCGCTGGCGGCTGGCTGCCCGGGAAAATGCTCTGATGCACCACGGCCAGGGCTCCGGTCGACCTCTCCAACGCGGCGGAAGACTTCTTCAGGGCATCCGAGGCGTAGGCGCAGACCCGGTCGAAGAAGCCAACCGCGGTCGCCAAGTCGACCGTGTCACTCGACGCGTCTTCGGGAGGAGCTCCACCGCAAGTCTCTGCGCCGAAATTCAAAGTCAGGACAAGAAAAGGAGCGAAGACTCAGTAACCATCAAGCCGACACTCACCCCCAAGAACAACGGCGAGTGAAAGGAGGCGACCGATTTGAGTTTTCTCCTGGGCGACCCGCGCCAGCTCCCGCTCTCGAGACTCACGAAGAGCTTTCTCAAGCTCATCCACCCGGCCAGTAGCCTGGTCCAGCGAGGAACGCAGTTGGTCCATCTCCTTCTCCAGGCGAACATAAGCCGCGGCTGCATCGAGCTGCTGGCGATAGTATGGATGAAAATAAAAAAGAGCAAGGTATCAATAAAGTTGCGGGCGACTATACTAGTCACCCACACCTTCGGGGGCTACTCCCATCGGGAGCGCTGATCGCGCACCCGATGAGAAATCAGAAATACAAGAGAAGACTTACATGGTCCAGGAGCTCAAGGTCCTCGGCAGCCGAAGGAGGAGCCCGGCTAGACGAGGCCAGGCCGGCGGCCTCAGCATGCACTTTCTCCACCACCACAGGCGTCTCCAGCCCAGTCGAAGGGCCAGAAGTAAGCTCCGTGTCCCGAAGGGGGGAGCTGACGTTGTCAGAGCGGTGGCTGCAGCAAAATCAAGAACACAAGTCAACTAAACGGCGAACCCGCAAAGTACTACTCGAAGGACACGTTGCAAAGAAACTAACCTGGGGGTGCTGGCGTCGTCGAAGCTCGACAGAGAAGGCGAGGGCATCCGTGCGAATGACAGAGGCGCTGCAGAGCTGACTGGAGGAACGTTGAGAGGTTCCTCCCAGCCACCCGAAGATTGCGCACCCGGGGACGTCGCCACGGTCTCCTCCTCAGCAACATCCACACCCCTGGCAGGCGACGACGCGGTGGCAGACTCGCCGCGACTCGGAAGCTTCCGCTTCTTCTTCGCGGGTTCCGCCACTTCGTCTTCCTCCTCCACCTCATCGCGGGGAGAATGTGCGGAAGGGATTTCTTCGTCCTCACCCTCCTCCTCGACGAACTTCGATTCATCGTCGGGTCCGTTCTCAGGGAGAGGAGGATAGCTGATGAACTGAGCCTGACCCTAAAGCAAAGTAGACGCAAGTCGAATCAAAATGCAAAGTAGACTCAAGTCGAAGAAGTACAAAAAGAGAGCAAGATCAGACTCACCTCAGGAACGGGTTTCGCGGCCCCGTAAGGAGAAATCGGGCACTTGACGTTGCATGCGTCCGCGGCTCGGAGGTTGGTGATGGACCTGACGTTGGCCTCCACCTCCTCGTCATCCATCGGCTTGGCGCTAACGCCTTCGGCGGCCCACATCGGATGAGGCCGGGCGCTGAGTGGCTGCACCCGAAGACGGAAGAAGGTGGCCATCAGAAAGACGCCACCCGCATCACGCCCAAGGGATTGAGTCAGCTCGCGCAGCAGGGACAGCAGGGGCCGCACAGCCTCCTTCTCCACAGCAGACAGCGGGTGCGCCCAGGCGCCGGTCTTCCGCAGTCCGCGCTGGCCGTCGAACGCGTCCAGTCCGTCGTCGTTCGACTGGACGTAGAACCATCTCCGGCGCCACCCTTGGACGGAGTCGGACTTCTTCATCTGGAAGTACGCGATATCACCGCGCACCTGGATTCCGAAGCCGCCCACTGGGAAGGTCAGCCCACTCTTCCCCACGTTCTTGCGAACGAGGAAGAGCGACTTCCACAGTGCCCAGTGGGGCGCGACGCCCAGGAAGCACTCGCATAGCACGATAAAGCCCGCGATGCTCAAGACGCCATTGGGGGTCAGATCATGGATCTGCACCCCATAGGCATACAGGAGTCCGCGCACGAAATCGTGCATGGGGAACCCGAAGCCACGCGGAATGAAGTCCGCGAAGCAAACGCGCTCCCCATCGCGGGGAGTGGGAAACACTTCTTTGCCAGGGACTCGTACCTGGACTTCGTCCGCGGGTGGCAGCAGGCCTTGCGCGCGGAGCAGCTCCACGTCGGACCTCTTCATTGACGACCTCTGCCAGTCGCCCTCGGGCTTCTTCATCACCCCGGCGTCGTCGGCGGCGGCGGAGGAGGAGCCAGCAGCGCCCTTCGGCTTGCCCATTGCCTAAGTCGCAGGGTGCGTGGACAGATTGCTTTGAGCTTGGGGCGGCGGCGGCAATGGCAAAGCGCAAGAGGAGAGGGAAGGCAAGAATCGTTTGGAGAAGATGACATACCAAAGGCCGAGGCGCAGTACTTATTCCTCGCGGATCGGCATCTCAACCGTCCATCAGGCAAGGGCCCCGAGCGAGAGCATCCAGCCGTCCACGTGTCGCACGGAGAAACCAATCGTCGCTGCCAACTTCCTCCACTACGCACGAGAACCGAGGCGTCGTCATCGTGCCGCGCAAATTTCGCGCCCACTTCGGAGACGTGACAACTGTGGACGTGGTCAGCTCTGACAGCGGGGCCCACCACGTCACGTCCCATCGGGCGCAGAGGCGTGCATCACAACCGTCATCAATGACGTCACCAAGCCAACGGCTCCGAAATTAACCGAAGAAACTCGAAAGATTCATTCGAGTGGTAAGCTTCACAGCTGAAATCAACAAGGTAAGATCAGCCAGTGATCCGAGCACCCGAAGTAACCTTTCAGGTGGTAACACAGTAAGCTCAAGCAGCCGAATCCATCCAACAAGTAAGCCAAAGCAGGCTGAATAGAAGCAAGCTTCACAAGAAGAAGTCAAAGTAATTCGACTGCACAGATTACTCCCATCGGGAGCGGCTGGTTCGACTGAAGAAATTCGAGTTTAAGCTCAAGATCAAGCAATCCAATGGCGCGTCCAGGAAGAAGGAGTCCTTTGTCCGACTCTGAGATTCGATCAAGCACTCGGGGGCTACTGACGTGGGGCTACCTTGCGGGTAGCCCACGATGAGGCTACCTGGGCCGCGCCAAGGATGGAAAGGCCCGCAGAAGGCCCACTCGGGGTATCTCATATCCTAGTCCAACTCGGTTAGGACTTGTAACCTACCGTATCTGTACCAACCACCCGAGACCTGGCTGCCTATAAAGCCAGGAGGGTTGCCCGTCCTAGAGGACACGTTCAGAACCACAAACCCTAGCGAGATCGCAATCTCGCCATTGTAATCGCTACTCGCATCAATAACCAGACAAGCAGGAGTAGGGTGTTATCCTCCGGGAGCCTGAACCTGGGTAAACCTCGCTTGTCAGCCGTCGTGATCACCTTGCACTCTCCTCTCTCCCCATCAATCAACCCGGGGTGCACAACACTGGGACTTGCCGAGTTAGCACCTCGTCAATGAGGCCCGACAGTGCATCCTCCCCTCGCGCTACGGCTCCCGTGGCCAATCGTGGGAGGTACCTGCTATGGGGGGTGCCGGTGCAGCTTTCCATCACGATGTACAATGCATTCTACACCGGCAGCTCCTCAGTGGGTGCGGGTCCTCCCGCCGTTGCACTCCCTCTCTGCCTCCGGCTCTAACGAACTTTGAGAGCTCCAAGTACCGTGATTGCGTGATGCTAGGGGACACCGACTCCTCCATTGACAGCGACGACGATAAACCCGTCGCAAACATACCTCCCACGACGGGCCCAGTCGATGTATCTCGTGCTCGATATGACACCACTATAATGCACGTTCGGATGCACACTATTGGAGTTGTAATCGAATCGATGAGTAACCCAACGTGGTTTCTTTCCGCTCCTGGAGAAACGACGATGACAGCAAACCTAAATTTTCTGCGAATGGGAAAAGAAGCAACTCGTAGGACACTCCACATAGTACGTGGCCAAGAAGTGCCAGCGCACCCGCCACGAATACGCACGCACGGTCGCAACAATGATACGTGCAATCTGGTCAGACCCCACCTGGCTCCCGCGCCGCCACTACCCACCGGGCCCCACTTCCACCACACCACACACTAGTGACAGAAACCTCTGGGACCCCACAAGTCAGTGTCGTATGGCCTTTTCGTTTCGCGCTCGCGTCTCCCCGTGCTCCCCGTGGTCAACTTGGCTGCTTCCACGGACGCTGACCGGCGACGAAATCGGCCACCGAACACCTTACGCCGCGCGCACCACCTCCGCCATGGGCGCGCCATGACACAGACCTCCACCACCACGCCGTATCTACCGCTACCGCTACCGCTACCTCACACCCACACACACACCCACTCTGCTCCACCTCCCCCATGCTTCCGCGCCGCGGCCTCGCCGTCCTCCTCCTCCTCCCGCTGCTGCTCTCGTCCGCGGCGCTCGCCCAGGGCCAGCCGCTCCGGCCGCAGGACCTCAACGCCCTCCACGGCCTGCGCGGCTCCCTGGGCCTCCGCGCGCGGGACTGGCCCGACAGGGCGGACCCCTGCGCCGCCTGGGCGGGCGTCACCTGCCGCGCCGGCCGCGTCACGGGGATCCGCCTCGCCGGCCTCCGCCGCCGCACCCGCGCCCCTAGCGCCTCCCTCGACGCGCTGCGCGCCCTCACCGCGCTCGAGTCCTTCAACGCCTCCGGGTTCCCGCTCCCCGGCCCGCTCCCGGCCTGGTTCCCGCCGTCGCTCGCCGTCCTCGACCTCCGCTCCGCCGGCGTCGATGGCTCTCTCCCCCTCGACCTTGGCGCGTCAGGTAACCTCACCACCCTCGTTCTCGCCGGGAACAGACTCTCCGGCCGGATCCCGGCGTCGGTCTTCTCCGGCGAGGCCCTCCGGTTCCTTGATCTTTCCGACAACAACCTCACCGGGGAGCTCCCGGACGTGTCTGTCGTCGTCTCCGCCGGTGGTGGGCTCGGGGCTCTGTTCAACGCTTCGGGGAATTCGCTCTACGGTGCAGTCGGCGATGGCCTCAGGAAGAGGTTTCAGGTGGTCGATGTGTCCAGCAATTACTTTGCCCAAGTGGGAGTGACCGGGACTGGCTTTGGCAATGGCTCTGATGGAACAGTCCATGTCGAGATGAACTGCTTGACAGGCACACCGAGCCAGCGCAGCCGTGGTGATTGCGAGGATTTCTATAAGAGGAATGGATCGCCATTGCCACAAGCATCGCCATCAGCGGGCAAGAAAGGGTTCAAGCGGAAGCATATACTAGCTGGAGTACTTGGAGCTGCGTCAGTTGTGGTTGTCCTTTTCCTTGCAGCACTGGTGTTTTGCTTGGTGAGGAGAGGAAGGAGGAGGCCGAGAGGAAGAGGGTTGGAGCACAACGACGACGGCCTCCGCTCTGCCCGCAGGAGCAGCAGCGTGAACCCGATGGTGCTCTCACCATCCTGGGCAGCTAACAGTCCACCCAAGGCCAAGGGTTTGCCTACTACTCTGGATGAGTTCACCTACGAGCAGTTGCACCATGTCACCGGAGGCTTTGGGGATGATAACCTTGTTAAGCGTGGGCGTTCTGGGGACATTTACCGTGGTGCCTTAGAGAGTGGCTTGAATGTCGTCATAAAGAAGACCGACCTCAAGAGCAGTAAGAAGAACAGAGAGGAATTGCGTTTTCTTGTGAAAAAACCCCATGTGAGGATTGTTCCGTTGCTGGGGCATTTGGTCAAGGTTGACGAGGAATTGCTTGTGTACAAGTACATGGCAAAGGGAGATTTGACAACCGCGCTGCACAGGAAGCCAGTGGATGCTGGAGAAGGGTTGTGTTCATTGGACTGGATAACAAGATTGAAGATTGCCATTGGTGTAGCTGAGGCCTTGTGCTTCCTACACGATGGATGTAGTCCACCATTGATTCACAGGTATGGTTATGCATGCCATGAACTATATTTTTTTGGAATATGGTGATTACAGAATATTTTATTGCATAAAAATCTAATAACTGTGCTAAACTAGTTTCAGCATTAATATCATGATAAGAAAATGGAAGTTTCAGATGCTATGTCAGCATGTGATCGCGGTTTAATAAAGTTCTACTACAGACCACATTGAAATAGTGACAGAAGGAGAAACAATATTACCTATGTAGGCATTTTGAAATGGTTCGTAGTTACAAATCTCATTGGTGTATTTTATTTGACCATTTCGGATGTATAGGAAATCTTTTAACCAGCCAGACAATACCGAGAACGCCCTATTGCCAAGATGTGTTGGCTTAATGTGATTATGTGAATAGCATATAACATGATTTTTGAATTTCTATGGACTTGGTTGTTTAGATATTCTTTTTATCTGAAGTACTAGGTGCTATGGTTTTGCATTAAGATTGGAAACATGGTTACAATGCCCAATCAAGAAAAATACATCTATAGAAGAAAGAAAACACACCATAATTGCAACACTGGCAGTTCGACTAATACTGTCTACATGCATATGTTATCTTTACATGTCAAACAGTAAAATATATGAAATCATTTATTTGTGTAGTGTATTAACTATATGAAAGCCTCGTTTCTCTCTGTCATGGCGTCGCAACTTGCAATTGCCTTAATTCTGACTCCAGATATTCGCTTCATGCATTCTGCTCATTTTCTTTGGTGCTTAAATAGGTGTTATCATATGTTTATTTGTTTGTAATATTTTCATTATATTTGCAGGGATATCCAAGCAAGCAGTGTGCTTCTTGATGACAATTTTGAGGTGCGCCTTGGAAGCTTGAGCGAAATTTGCCCTCAACCAAGTGAGGGTACCCGGAGTTTCTTCTCTAGGATGTTGAGATCATCAAAGTAAGATCTCTATGTCATCGTCTATTCTAATTTGCATGCTATTCTTTAAAATAAATTTTAGCAACCTTAATGGTTATAGCGTGAGAATATTGCATATACAAAAAACATATCACATTTTCAACTCAGAGCAAAAGTGATGACATATTTACTTGTCGATATAATTTCCTTAGTTTAGTGCTTCACATAATGTTGATGATCTGGGGACATCTATTAGATTTTTTCTCTACAAGCAGTGTGGCAACATAACTTCTCCAAGAATGTGTTGCTGACATCTAACTAGAGTATTCATCATACATGTTAGAGGTTCCTCATCCTTGTTTCGTAGCTAAGAGTTTTCTTTTAGTAAGTTATTTGGTATATCCAATGGAATTGTGTGCATCAAGGTTAACAGCAGCTGTTCTCTAGTCACTGTAACTTATTGCTGTAATTAATACTTTTGTCTGTATGAAGTTCGAAAGTTTTCCGTCATGTCCCAAAATAAAGTATCAACCAATTTTTAGATTATGCAAAAAGGGATTTATCCTTATGCAAACAACACTATGAAAACTTTTGAGTATAATATATCAGGGCTTTGGCTGACATCTGTATGTCTCATCTTTTATGGCAGGTCTCTCGACAAGAATACATTAGGTGCGTAAAGCTTCGGCATATGTGCAATAATTCTAATGAGCAAAATAAACCCATGTTGTCTAACATTGCCGCATGTTCACCTAACAGGTCCACCTGCTAGCTGCTCATACGATGTTTACTGCTTTGGAAAGGTGCTGCTTGAGATAATCACAGGGAATTTTGGTGCCAGTGGCTCAAATGACACTGACTCAGAGGAGTGGGTGGCAAGCATGTTAGGTCACATTGAAACCCATGACAAGGAGAGTGTCTCAGATATTGTAGACCCCTCACTTGTTGTGGACGAAGACCACCTAGAAGAAGTATGGGCAGTCTCCATTGTCGCGAAGGCGTGCTTGAACCCAAAACCCTCTAGACGGCCACTTGCTCGGTACATCTTGAAAGCGCTGGAGAACCCGCTAAGGGTGGTCCGGGAAGAGCCCTTCTGTCCATATCGGATCAGGAGTACCTCATCTCGGAGCTCTTGGCATTATGCTTTCCACGGGCACTCGCACCGCTACTCAGAGGTGCAAGTATCAGGCAAAACACTTACTCGCAAGCAGTCGGCGGAATCGCAAGGAAGCGACGAGGAGGAAAATTCTTTCTCGTTCAAAAGAGCTTCGCGGGAGATGTTCCCGGGCTCACTAGAGCTGGAGGACAGTGCTGTTGTGTAGGATTACCACGGATTAGTGATAGTTTACATGCGCTGAGACTCTTTTTTGTTAATCTTAGGTGTATAGTTCACCCTCATGTGCTGTACATATTTCAGTGCCCCTAGTAGCCTAGTAGGTGGAAAAACTGTGCATACAGATACAGGGAGTAGGCTTTCCTTCTGCCGCCCTTTTCCCATTTCAGCCTGTAGTGACAATAAATATGTAACGGGAATAAACTGCGTTGCAAGTGTCCAGTTGTTTTGGTGAGCGGCCATACCCATCTATCATTCTGGACTTCTGAAAGTAAATATATTTTGCTCTGCTCTAACTACAGTAAGTGGTTCATGTTTTGGAGCTGGTATTGAGTAAAAAAAACTAACATCTTGAATTCTATATCTTAGTATATAGGTAAAATTGAAGAGATGGGCAAAGAAAAATCAGGTCCTACCGAGAATTGAACTCGGGTTACTGGATTCAGAGTCCAATGTCCTAACCGCTAGACCATAGGACCGAATTGTTGTTTGTTTCAAAGTGGATATATTAGTAGTTTCGTAGGTGACAATATTGGGCCAGATGTAGCAGAGTGGCCCAATAGAAATTAAGAAAAGTTGGCGTCATGCCTTTCAGTACCGCAAGTGACAATGGTGTGCCACGTGTAGGAGGGTGGCTCAATAGAAATTCAGAAACGTTGGCGTCGTGGCTGCATATGCCATCCTTTTGACCCACAATGCTGCCACGTTGCAGTTACACAATTTACACACCCTTCAGATCAATGACCATGTTGGATGTGGCTTCGTCTACTACAGTAGTCTTGGCATTAACTAAAAACATACGTTTAAAGGCAGTCGCCTCCTCTTGGGGCATCCACGACGCTCTGATTCGTTGGAGCGTGGGTTTAGCATTCGATTAGTTTATGCCTTTTGCTGCTGTCGAGTGGGCCCTTCGCGTGTGCGTCACTGGTATGTGCGGTCTGTATGGATAGCGTGCGTCCGGACACCCGAACCCAGCCCCGTAGTCCGTTTCTTTTCTCCCTCCCCTTCTTCCTCCTTTGGATGTGTTCGTTTTTTAAATGAAGTGTAATGGAATGGAATGGTTCCGTCCTATTCCATTCCATTCCATTCCATCTCATCTGTGTGTTCGGTTGATTTTAGAAGAAACGGAATGGAATGAAATCCAATTAGCTTAAAGACCCAATTAATTATTAGATCTTTATTTACTCTTATACTTTATTTCCCTAATTAGTGCCCAAATCACGGGAGAGGATCAGCTTCTCCCCGAGCTTGTGCCCGTGCCCACACGCCCGCGACCTCCGCCCGTCTCCCTGCCGCCGCCGGCCTCCGCCTCTGGCCGCCGACGTACGCGCGCCTCCCCGTCGCCCGCGGCCTCCGCCTCCGGCCCCCGACGTCCGCGCGCCTCACCGCCGCCCGCGCCTTCCCGCCGGTGGCGGCCATCGCGCCCGCGACCTCCGGCCTCCGCGCGCACGCGCGCGCCTCCGCGCCTCCCCGCGACGTCCGACGCCCGTCCTCGCGCGCCTTCCCGCGACCTTCGACCCCGCGCTCGCGCGCCCGCGCGCCTCGCCGCCGCCGGCCATCGCGCCCGCGACCTCTGGCCTCCTCCGCCCGCGCTCCTTTGCGCCTCCCCGCGACCTCCGACGCCCGCCCTCGCGCGCCTCCCCGCGACCTCCGTCCCCGCGCTCGCGCGCCTCGCCGCCGCCGGCCACGCGCCTCTCCGCCGGTGGCGGCCTCAGACCTCCACGCTTCGTTCCTGCGGGAGTTGAGAGAGAAAGAGAGAGTAGCGATTAGCGCTGACGGAACCCGTTCCACTCGGTCCGGCCGATTTGGCCGGACGAGTGTGTTCCGGATCTATGAGGAATATTCCACCTCGGGGAATCAACTCATTCCGTTCCTTGCCCCAACTGAACACAAGAATGGCCTCCAGGTGCGGAACGGTTCCATTCCATTCCAACTGGTTCCAGAAACAAACACACCCTTAGAGCATCTCCAGTGAAACGTGTATATGGGTGTGTATGTTAAATATACACGAGGTAAGCTCAAAAAACCCTCCAGTGGAACGTGTATATGAGCGTGTATGCATCCACATCCCCACCCACGATGCTACCGGGCGTGGAACTAAACACGCCCACGCCACGCTCGTGGCTGGCGAAAAGGAGACGCTGCGTCGTCCCGCTCTGCTCCACCTCCACATCCCGCCTCTGTCCGGAGGTCATCGATCCTCGCCGGCGTCCACTCCCCTCAGATAATCTCTCTCCCTCGATCTTATTTTTCCATTCCCGCTTGTGAATCGATTGAGGAGAGGGAGGAGGGAGATGGGGCGGCGGCTGCACGCTGGCCCATCTAGCGGTGGCGGCGTGCGCCATGTAGAGGGGAGGGCGAAGAGAGAGGGGCTGGGGGCGGTCGGGTGAGCTCCGGCTCCGGCCATGACCATGCGAGGCGAGAGCAGGGAGATGGGGGCGGTGGGGTGAGCTCTGGTTCCGGCTGCGAGAATGGGGGAGGTGGGGCTGTGGGTGCGACCTCTCGATCTGGGAAACGGCGGAGGAAGATGGAGCTCGACGCGACGGTGGGGCTGCTCCCCACGGCGGCGGCGCCTGGCGTTTGCTCCGGTTGCAGTGGGGGCCGGCCTCATGGGCACGATGGAGGGAGCGGAGTGCGGGCGGCAGGCGGCGTTGTGCTGGCGACTGGAGGGCAGCGGCGGTGAGCTGGAGGGAGGGCAGCGGCGGCATGCAGGGATGGTCTCTGAGGAGGAAGACGATGACCTCTGTACATCGATAGAGAGTTTCTCTGCTTGATCTTTGTACCGATCCATCAGGCAACATTTTTCTGGGTTGCTACGTTGTGTAATCTGGCTAGTGGTATGTACCGATTTGGGCTGCAGATTTGGTGCTCTGATTTGGCTAGCTGTATGTAGATTTGTGCTGCATATTTGGTGCGGATTTGACTAGTGATATGTAGATTAAAATGCACACTGCTTTTCTAGTTGCTTGATGCTCTTGTTGAGAATGTAGATTAAAATGCTATTATTATTTTGTAGATGGAAATTTTGAAGGAGATATGCCCTACAGGCAAATAAATAAATAGTATTTATTGCATTATCTCATAAGTTTATAATGGGTTTGTGTATTATGCTATAACTGTATTAATCGGAATTATTAATACACGTGTGATACATAGACAACCAGGTCCCTATCAAGCCTCTATATGAGCTAGTCCATTGGGCAACAGTTGATCGAGATTCCCGATCAAGGACAATGACGTCGGTTGACAATGGGGTCATATTGCTAGTTGAATAAGGTGGTGGACATACGTAAAGTATTGCAATAAGATCGTATTACGATGTTTGTCATTTGCAATAGATAAGAATATGATAGCTTATTCCTTAGACGGTGAGACCGTACTTATTAATGCTTCGTAGGGGTGCTTTGAGAGCATCAAACGTTGTGTCTTATATAGCATGACAATAACGGTGTCCATCTTGGGTATTCCGAAAGAGCATCAAGACGTAAGGATCAAGAGCGGGATTTGTTCATTCTTGTAATGGAAAGATACTCTGGACCCACTCGGTGATATTGCATCTATATAGTTGCGCAGCTTATGACTAGGTCATGGAGATGTAATATCGCAGACGAGTTAATAACCTTAGTCGGTAACGAGATACAACAAAGACATCGGTGTGTCTACGATCATATCTCGGACAAGGTAGTATCGCAGAGACAAAGGGAATGAAGTCATATTTATGGTTCAACGACGATATTCGTGGAATGCACAGGGGTCGTCATATACTTCCAGGTATCCCTGACGGTCATTGGTGAGCGGAGTGTCTCGACCATGTCTGGAGTGTTCTCGAACCGTAGCGTAACAAACTTAAGGTCTTAGCGGCACCAAGAGATAGGTTCTGGAATATTATAGGAACTAGTTGAATGCCCGTGCGTTGCTACGGCATATATGTTATATTGTATTTGGTCACATTTCAATATACAATTAAATATATGTACATATAAAACATAACAAGAGAAAACTATAAATCAATATAAACTATAAATATGGTTATACGCATATACACGTCAGTACTTGGGCGATGTTGTCGCTAATTAATCATACTCCACCTTTCATACTTACTTGGTGCACCAATGATCCGATGTTAGCCTATTTGGGGCTTGCGACGTCGTTCTCTATAACAACGAGTAATCTACTTTATACTGCTGCGAGCTCGGACACCGCCATTTACTTTTAGGAACATAGAGAGTGTCATTAAAATAGGCATATTCAGAAAATGAATATCTAAAATCAGAATATAATTGATGGAGTGAAATATTGTGTAAATTGTATTTCTACACACATGAGTAGAGCTATAGACACGTCTTTGATATATGTATAATTTTATAATTAGTATATTTATATTTTTATGATAATCTGTCAAGAAGTCATCATGTCTGTTTGAGGTCCATGATCTGCCAAGAGGTCCATGATCATGCTTTTGATTAGTTGAATGCATGTGCGTTGCTACATGTCCTATTTTTATCGTAATCTTTGCTAAAATAATTTATGTAAATATTCATGTGTAAGAATAAGATATCACAAAATGTTTTAAAACCAAATAAGATTGCACTTTTCTCGAAGTGCATGTCCATAACGATATAAGATTACATCATTGTTAATTGTTCAAATGAAAAAATCTATCCCTAAGAACTTGACCATATCTCTAACAACTTGAGGGATGTTGTCTTCGCACTCGTTGTCAGGGCACGTCAGAATGTGTACCAACACTTTGTTTCGTAGGTTACCATCCTGCAATTACCATGTTGCATCAAAAGGAGCTGCAGCTCGAAAGTTGAGTGATGATCATAACATGAGAATCTCACTAACCTGATGGTGTAAGCAACATTGATTTAAGTGCTAAGGACTTCTTTGTAGACTATGTTCTTCGTGACCGTTATTAAATCTTCGAATCGTTTTCTCTTCTTTGAATTTTGGCTCTGATCCTTGCCATTGCCACTGTCCTCTTCCTCTTCTTTGGTAACGAGGATCTTAATGTTAATCTTAGCAGTAGCTCTGGACAAGGCGACATACAACTGTCCATGGGAGAATACAGGCTCTGGTAGGTAAACACCGACAATAGGGATAGTCTGCCCTTGCGCCTTGTTGACCGTCATGGCAAAGCTGAGCCTGATCGGAAATTGCTTCCTTTTGAATCTGAATGGGAACATGTCGTCATCAGAGGGACATAGAGGTATACGAGGAAGGAACACCCGTTGTCCGGCATGTTGTCCTACCACGATCTCCGCGTCGATAGCGTTCATCTGAAATCCCCTTACAACAAGCCTCGTCCCGTTACATAGGCCGTTAGCTGGGTCAAGGTTTCTGAGGAGTATAACAGGACAATTTATCTTCAATTTAAGCTCGTGTGGAGGCAGCCCATTAGGAGCTAGTGAGTTTAAGAACTCGGGAGCATAGTATCCATGCGGATCATCTTCTGCACTGTCGAAGCTGTGGTAGATCTTCTCATCACCAGTAAATCGCTCTATCATATGTTTATTTATCTTGTCGACACTGTCATTTTTTGTTGCGAGAATTGCTCGAGAAGTCATGTAATTGGGATTATCCATGTTATCTCCTAGAGCAGGATATACATGATCGATCAGCTTATGTAGATCCTCCTTCCCCCCTGTGGACGGTACACATATATCTTCTGGGAGACGTATGTTCCCTTCCACGTCAGCTTCTTCTGTGCCATTCCCTACCCTCAACAAGTAATCTGCGAACCATGGATCACTTTGTGCCCTCATGTTGGTGACAAGCCTTAGCTGCCGCATGCCCATCCAAAGGTATGAACTCCGCAGGGAAGCATCGACAATCTGCCCCCGTGATCCCTTTCTGACGACAGGAAGCACTTGCCTAAAGTCACCACCGAAAACGATAGTCTTCCCGCCAAACGGTCTGTCCCGTCGACCCATGATGTCACGCATGCTCTTGTCCAGTGCCTCAACCGCCTGTCGCTTCGTCATTGTGGCCTCGTCCCATAAGATGAGCGCAGCTCTTCGCAGGAGCTTGGCTGTCCCACTCTGCTTCGTGAAGTTACATGACGTTCCATCTTCACTATTTAGTGGGATCTTAAACCTCGAGTGGGCGGTCCGACCTCCAGGCATGATGGAAGCGGCGACTCCTGATGTCGCCGTTGCCACAGCGATCTTGCCATCGCCTCGAACTGTAGCGAGGAGCGCCTTGTATAAAAAGGTCTTCCCTGTGCCTCCAGGGCCATCGACAAAAAAGACACCTCCTTCAGCACTATCAACCGCCAACAATATTTCATCATAGGCACGCCTCTGCTCTTCATTTAACAAAGACGCTAGATTAGCATCACTGGGGTCAACCTCGATGTTGGTCTCTTCGATGATCTCCCTAGGCTCGCCTCCAGTGTTGTCATACGCCTCGTCCATGTCAGGTAGAGGGAAAGTTCGTATGTCTTTTCCCATGGATTGCAATATGGCACTGATATCTAGCAACACCATCTGCTCAACTGCGTTCGGGCATGTGTGTTGTCGCCGGTAGTCATCAGACATTGCCTCTAGGTGCCTATCCCACAAACCTCGCACGTCGCCAGGCTCACAGAATACCAGGATTGTTGCGAAGAGTCTCCTGAGCGAAGCTGGCATCGCAAACTGTTCAGACTCGGTCAGACACTCATCGAGCGTGTTATCAGCCTCGATGAGGCCTCTCCTCTCAGCAGACTCGCGAAAGCTATCACACAAGACACCTTCTACGGTTCTCAGATCTTCGAAGGACGTCGATCCTGACACATGGTTTAGCAGCACCCTCAAAAAATATCGCTCCCCCTCAGCTGGATGTGCTGACACAATTCGACCTACTTGATGACGTTGCTGCCTTGGTTTCCAGTGTTTTGATGGTTGCCATGTGAAACTCCCTGGAAAATTTCTGTACAAAATACCTCGAGCCCACTCATAATTCTGGTTGGCCACAAAATACTCAGTCAGCATGGACCTCGACACATTCTCTCGGGCTACAACGTCATTCAGGTCATCTCCTGCCTTGAACGTGACCCTGTGCATATTTGGGAGATGAAGTGGCATCTGTAGCACTGAGGGAGAGTTCTCACAGAGCTTGAAGCCAAATATCCTCCACATCGCCTCTGGTGGAGTAACCCACCTTGCGTCAATGTATCTCTTGATCTCGTCTATGTTACCATCGCTGTCAGGCTGATCGATGTTGAACGACGCTTTATCATGGCCCTTGTATATGTACTTATAAAGGTACTTGACGGCCTTGATACTGGAGCACACCTCAACATTGATGTGGCAGTTAAACATCCGCAGAAGGTGAGGGTTGTAAGGCACAACCCATCTATTGTCCAGAGTCTGACCACGGACCTTCACTTGAGGACCGTTCCTACGTCTACGATAAACAGGGTAGGAGTCCTTTCCTTGCACGGTGCTCTCGTTGAACGGTCGGGGGTATCTGCACCTGCACACCCCATCTTGCATGCATACGTTGTTGGGCTTGAGAACACCGCATGGGCCGTGCATCATATGCTTTACAACCATGGCATAGAGCTCCGGGTACTTATGCTTGTCAGGGAGCTCAGCAGATATGAGCCGGTCATATTGCTCTGGCACAAGAAGCTTATGTGTTGAGTCCATGATCAAAAGAAAGTGAGCATGCGGGAGGCCTCTCTTCTGGAATTCAACAACATATACATGGGCTGTCACAACACCAAGGATGTGTTTCTTGAGGAGCATCTCTTTCATCGCCTCCAGCTTGGCTCTAAACACACGTGCAACAAGATCTGGTCGGTCTTGTGGGGTTTGACCAGGATACAACTCGTCAAGTATCTCCGGCCAATTCGGGTTGCAGGTCATTGTCAAGAAGATATCTGGTTTGCCGTATGTTTGAACCAATGCCATGGCGTCCATATGCCTCCGCTTCATGTCTCGATAGCCCCCCTGGAATGACCAAGGAAGCACCGTCCTTATGCCCACTTTGGTCCCTCGAGATTCTCCTGCAGTGATGCTATCAACAATTCCTTTATATAGATCAGCACGTATCTCAGGTTGGTGCTCCCTTACCCAGTTCAACCTGCAACCCTCAATCTTGATGTACATGTCGACCGCGAACTGCTGCAACAATCGTCCTCCATGCAATATAGGATTAAATATCGCAGGACGCGTCTGTAGCCTGTAGCAGTAGTAGTCCCTTACTGAGACGCACAACCGGCTATTCCCCTCTGTGCAAAGGAGAGAAAGCAAAAAGTAAGGCAACATACAAAATAATGATAGGAAACACATATAAAAACAAATGTAATGGCGGACCTGCATCGCTGCGATTAGCTCTTGGCTGCTGCGCATCTTCCCAAGACACCTTACGTTTAGGGATATTTGGATGCCAACCGAGTTCGCCCTTTGGGAAAAAGAGGGGGTACGAGAGCGGGTCATAGCAGCCTTGTGTGGCATGGATACCGTATCGTTTATTGTCGGTACCATGTAGGGTGATGCTGCGCTCAAACCTTTTCGCGAGGTTGCTGCCCTCTACCCAGATAGCAGCCACCTCGGACGAGACAGGTTTGTTATATCTCCTCTGATCTAGCTTCTGGTCGGTGTTCAGTTCTATCCGGTACTCGTCTAGATTTTCCCTGTGAGCTCCCAAACTCCTAAACTGTTGGGAGTATGGGTTTTCTTTAAGGATTTCCTTCACCGAATTGACGACAGTCTGATCTAACGACTGGGTCAACGGCGCACGATGGTTTAGGCTAGGGTCATCATCGTAGAAGTACAACTGTAGATGTTCTGGCCGTGATCCTGGCCCAAACGAGTACACGTTATGGTACATGTTGCCCTGCGCCCGGAAAGTGTATGTCCCTGACCTCATGTTCGTGTACTTTTCATCGAGGGTGACACCAAGGGTTGTGAAGGCAAAGTGGCCGTTGAAGTACCGAATGCTCTCACGAAAATGTCGGGAGTCATTATCGGATGCAGACCAGAGCCTCATCAGTTCTGGTATAGGCTCGGGTTCAAGCAACTCAGTGGCCCCGCCCCGACAACAGAAACCGTCGGTCTCATACTCAAATCTCTTGGCCTTGCAGTATTCACAGTCCACAGCGTGTTTAAGGATGTGTGTGTTGTCTGGCAGATTTGAGTAGACAAACTCAAAAGGATCATGTGGTTCATCGGGGTTCATCTGGGTCGGCTGAGCAGAATCATGTGGTTCATCAGGGTCAATGCCATCATAGTCATCACCTGCGATGAATTGTTGAGTTATAGTCCACTAATAAGCAATACTTGAACGTACTGAACGACTGTGCATTAATACCTTCATTGTCAAATAAGTAATACTCATCATCCATTAGGTCCGCAGGATTGGGATTATCCTCCATTAGTCTGCTGAGCATCGCCTCCATTTCACCTTCAGCATTTTATAGTGTATAAGGGACCATTACTACTAAAGTATATAGTATATACATTATAACTGCAAAGTCAGGAGTGTTTACCGTCAGTCCCGATGGTGTAATCCTGTGTGTTTCCTGAAGGGGAAACACCGGGAAGGGAAGAAGTTGTGGCATTCTCTGCGAAGCGAGCATTGGAGCGTTGTTGTTGTGCATGCCTCTCCCCATGTGGGATGTTTTGCCTATTTGCTCTTTGGCTCGCACATTTCTCTCGCCTCTGTTCTGCAGCCAAAATTTCTTTATGAGTTCGCTCTCGATTTCTACGCTGAGCTCTGGTCTCTGGCCTCTGCTCTGTTACTTGATCGTCAGGTGTGAGATTTTCATTGAAGCTCCTGAAAATGTAATCACCTGCATGATCGTCGAACAGGTAAGATTTAGCATGATAAATTATGTACATAGGAAATGAAATTGAGAGGAAAAATTTACCGTCGGTTTCTAAGCTGTCGTTAACTGTCGGGCATGGCATTGCGATGCATGCAGCACACGGGGTCTTTCGCTTAGTCTCATCGTTTGCCCTGCGTAGTGCTAGAATCTTTTGCTCCTCTTCGGGTGTACGGCTCTTTCGGAGTAATTTTCGAGTTAAATTATATCCTCCTTTCCTATGTTGGTCCCGTCTCCGTGCGTTGATCGCCTCCTTCTGCTCGGCAGTTACTTTCTTCAGTTGCCAGGCCTCACGCTTCTTCTTATTAATGTCTTCCTTATTTCGTGCATATCTCTCCCGGTCCTTTTGTCTCTTCAATTCTTTTGGGTCTGCTATTTGCCCTGAGAGTCATAAATATTTACCATTAAATGATCTTGAAATGTACAAGATCCAAGTAGATAACTGGTAGTGATATATTTACCTGAACTGGTGGTGTTCGGCAGGTCAAGGGTGACACCATTTAAAATATCTGCATGGTTAGTGGCATAAGCACTTGCGAGAGTGCTCCCACCAGACCTCCAAGAAGCCATTTGGGTAGAAAGGTCAACATCATACGGAAGATGGTTCATTGTTTCATCTGGTTTGTCTGAACGATCTGAATTTGGTGTTTCCAATGTAGTTGCACATGAAGGCATTGCCCCAGACGTTTTGCCTACACCACAATTTTGATACAATCAGTAGTATTAAAAAAAATGATGATGCTACATCTGGTAGTAAAAATTACCTTCTATAATTGGGGTGTATGATAGTTGGGTGATAGCTGATTTCCCAGTGTCATTATTTGGAGTGTGAAATTCTGCATAAAAAATCATTTTATTTATGAGAGGATGGTTCATAAAGCTTTTGATTAGTAGATGGTCTCAAGAATGAACGTACCTGGCGACGTGGGAACCTGTTTTCCATTGAGATTGGATGTTGTAACATTCCTCAGTTGCCGAGCCTCACGCTTCTTCTTATTAATTTCTTCCTTATTTCGTGCATATCTCTCCCGTTCCTTTTGTCTCTTCAATTCTTTTGGATCTATTACTTGATCTGAAAGTCATAAATCAATACCATTAAATGATATTAGAATGTATAAAATCCAAGTAGGTAACGGTGGTGATATATTTACCTGAACCATTGGTGTTCGTCAGGTCTTGAAATGGAGTCCGTACCCCAGTACGCTTTGATGATGCCATAGTCAGAACAATCTACTTCTTGTAAACAAAAAAAGTGAACTTTGAGTCACCTTCCGTGTGTCTCGCAAACGTCATAATTATCTAGAGCATGATATGATAACAGTTTTTGGTATGATTACGAAAACAATGATCTTACATTTCTAACCGCTTTATTTCATTCATATTTTAAAATCCCCGACCGCTCTATATCGTACATAAATGGGGCATGTGTCACACACGTGTAGCCTTAATATAGCTACATCATCTACACATTTGTAAACAAATTGAAAAAGTATGAAAATGTAATGTAAATCCTAGAAGTAATTGAGAAATAAATCCAATGCTAATCTGATAGCTAAGTCTGGCCGACTAAGATTTAGAAATTCAATCGTAATTGGAAGAATATATCTAGGTACTTAGAAATACAATCGGAAGAATATATTTAGGTACTTAGAAATTCAATCGGAAGAATATATTTAGGTACTTAGAAAATCAATCAGAAGAATAGTTGATTTGTAGAAAAGCTTCATAATTAATTCAAACTTGTAACCCATTCAAATTTAGAACCAGCAACAAACCAACATTGATATCATAATTTGTTTTGTAAAAAAATTATTTGAAAATGCATGATCTTTCTTCATCACATAAAAAATCTAAAATTAATAAAATTAATTGTAAAAAAGAAAGAACCCGTTACAGAATATATGGTAACACTATTAAGCTGTAGATTATTGGATGTAGGCAAACCAACCAAAATAATAAAACAGAATTTGTGAACATACATAGAAACTTCCATTTAGAAGCCGTAGAAGTTTTCCCCGTTAAAACTAAAATACGTTTGATGCCACCAATGTTAGCATGGCCTTTTTAATGGACAATTCATTAAGCTTGATATTATCCTTTTGCTATAATACATTTATTAAGCTCAAATTATCCTTTTGCTACAGTACCATGGCACACTGAACAGTTCGTTTTAGTATGCAAGAAATCCACCACTGTGAGTAGAATAGGTACAGACTTTATCTTTCATTTTGTCATATTTATCATTTAATTGTTACTTCCTCTCAGTTATAAAAAATGTGTTATTTATGCTACGTAAGAAATGATGTTTGGCATTTTTTGAAAAAAATGATGTTTCGCACCACAGAGGAGTCTAAATAAACTGTAGTACAGGCGAGAGTCTAAAACTACTGATTTTAAAAATCTCATCTTCACGGAGGACTAAAATCCTCTGCTCCCAACTGATTTAGAAAACAACACTGCTATACGTCCGATCTTTTTTGTTCGACGTTTGTCCGACGGATGCCTGTATCCGACCGATGGCAGCAGCTAATCAACCATAAATGTAGGATTCTTATATCGTACAGCAATCGGACACACAACGGGACGCGAAGCAATTTCGTTTAGATAATCCCATTTTATCGGACTGAGATCCAGTGCCTTGCCTTAGGCGAGGCACAGGTTGCCTTGAGGCTAATCTCCGCCGTTCGTCACGCATCCAACAGCCACAAGCAGTCAACCCAAAAGTAAAGCCTGGTCGCCTCATCTCCATGACTGTTCGTCACGCGCACAGAGACAAAATTACCGCGGGAAAGCTCAGTGCTTCACGGGCAGAACTCTGTCGCCGCCGTCGTCGTCGTGGGGAAAGACGCCATGGGATTTCCGGCGGCGGCCACCGGATAAACGGCGCCGCCTAGCCCCTCTGCCCCCACGGCCTTCTTCTCCCTGCCCCGCTCCAACGAGCTCCTCGTCTCCGCTCCGTCAGCTCCGACGACGGCGTCCACACGCCTACTGCCTTCAGTTTTTGCCTCTCCGACGAGGTTTGCGCCTGCGAACTCTCCACATTTTTGCCTGCTGCCTGTAGTTTTTGCTTGCTGCCTATAGTTTATCCATCCGCACCCCCTACAGCCTGTACTTTTTTTCGTGTAGTTCTCTGGCCCCCTGTGTATACTTGCTGAATTTTCTTGCTGCCTGTAGTTTTTTCGTGTAGTTTTTGCTTGCTGCCTGTAGTTTTTTCGTGTAGTTTTTGCTTGCTGCCTGTAGTTAACTGAATTTTCATGCACTGTCTCTACTGTAGTTAACTGAATTTTCTCTCTCTTTTTTCAGTTAACTGAATTTTCACTCATCCCGATTGGCAGGTCTCCTCTCATCCCGTCTCGCTGCTGCGAGTTCAATCCATGGCGTCGTGGCGGCGTCGGGCCTTCAGAGGGAGCGTAGGAGGACGGCGGAGGGGCCATTGGAGTTCGTCGGAAAGGGCGGAGGCAGCCGCCGGATGGGAGGCGAACGGAGCAGCCGGAGATGGGCGGATGGGAAGCGGACGGTGGTTCGTTTCCCCCTGAGGTGGAAGGGCAGCGCCATCTCCACGGTGGCGACGAGGTAGCGCTCGGCGCGAGAGTTCCCGCCGGCCGCCCGCGCTGCGTTGCCTTCCCGTGCAAACTGCGTCTCGCGCGTGACGAACAGTCATGGAGATGAGGAGACCAGGCTTTGCTTTTGGGTTGACTGCTTGTGGCTGTTGGATGCGTGACGAACGGCGGAGATTAGCCTCAAGGCAACCTGTGCCTCGCCTAAGGCAAGGCACTGGATCTCAGTCCCATTTTATCACGCACCAGCGAGCACATCCACTCCCCCACGCTCTGTAAGTTCTTCTCTCTCCCTTATCTCATTCTTTCCCTTATCTCTCCTGCTCCTCAATCACACACAACTCCAGCGCGACCGCTCCAGCGCCCCAGCAGCCTGCTGCGCCGCTGCTCCTGCGATGCCCCGCCGCTGCCGCTCCTGCGATGCCCCGTTGCCGCGCCGCCGCACAACCTCTCTTGCGCTGCTCATCTTCAAGTCGTCGTTGGCGGCGCCGTCGTTTCCGATGCACGCCTCTGCCTGTTGAGCTTGTTGCGCCACCGTTTCCGATGCGCGCGACCTCGCCCTCCCCTCGCTCCCGGCCGATTCCGCGGCGACCTCGCCCTTCCCTGCCTCCCGGCTGATTCCGTGGCGAAATCGCCGTCCCCTGCCTCCCGGCCGATGCCGCGGCGACCTCGCCCTTCCCTGCCTCCTGGGCGACTCCGCGGCGAACTCGCCCTCCCCTGCCTCGTGGCCGTGCCCGCGGAGAACTCGCCCTCCCCTACCTCCGGCCGATGGCGCGGCGAACTCACCCTCCCCTGCTTCCAAAAGCTGCCGCAACAAATCGCCCCTCCCATGCCTCTCCGTCAACGGAGGCGGAGCGGATTGATGGCTGGCCGCTGGAGGACCGCCGGGGAGATGAGCCGCTGCCCGTTCCCCGTTGGTGCGTCCTCCCATCCACACGCCGGAGAAACGACATGGCGTCGTCACCCTCAAGTGCAACAGCTCTGCCGGTATGATTTCCGCTCTACTCTACCTGGTTGTGAAGAGGATTTGATGGAAAACATAGAAAAATTCATCAATCTTACCGTGAGTTCGTCGTTGTAGCTGATTGCGTCGGTCGTTCTGTGCCCTCCCCGTCGAGTTTTAATTGGGCTAAGCAAGGCAGTTCCGCATGGATTGGTTGTCTTATAGTAGTATATTTGTTAGGAAACAAATCGCAGGTGCAGGTGGGATTCACGTCTTGTTATTATGGCATCAAAATCTGTTTTTTTTGGAATGTAGGGAATGGAAAATCTCCTATATGTTTTTAATTCCAAGAGTGTAAAGGCACACGTACATTTCCTTTTTTGCTGTTTTCCATACGAGCTTCTTAGTAGCTATTGTTGACTAACAAAACAAGTATTCGCCAAAATAGTTTGTGCTACTGTTGTGTTCACCGGTTAGCATTAGCAATTTAGTTGAAGGTTTTTACTGTTGTGTTCACCGGTTAGCATTCTGACAATGGCACACATCATAACAATGAAGCCTCTAGTTCTGGCCTTGAGCTTGGTAATTGTGCCTGGTCATTAAAAGGTCCAAGAGCAAGTATTACCTATTTGCCAAGCACAGTGTTTGTGTCAGGCCATGCCTTAGATTGTGACTATAACTCGCTGAAGGAAAATGATGTTATTTTGTTTTCGGATTTCTCATCCTTGAATGCCATGGTTGAGGATAATGATAATCTGGGTGAGAATGCAATGCTTTCTGATGACCCAATGTCCAGGTATATAAGTGTGTTGCACTTCTGTTATATATGACTTGCATACGTGCTAATAACCTTTCCTGCCTTTTTTTTGCATGAAATGTTACTTCAAACCTTCAAGAGATGATGGTGTTGATGAGGATGAAAACGTGCAAATCCTGTGTAAGAATGATGACAGTGCAGAGGAGATTGAGAGAATCATCTTCATATGCTCATGTATGCCACCCAACAAAATCTGGAGGTTCTGTTTTAGTACCAATAGGACGATATGGTGTTATTCTCTCAATTTTGGAGATTATATCAGAAACTCTACATTCTTTCG
This sequence comes from Poa annua, assembly GCA_026929855.1. Taxonomy (NCBI): domain Eukaryota; kingdom Viridiplantae; phylum Streptophyta; class Magnoliopsida; order Poales; family Poaceae; genus Poa; species Poa annua. The sequence goes on from CM049427.1 coordinate 19,222,657, forward strand.
ACAGGAAGGTAATTGTTGTCATCGACCGACCCCTTGTTATCATATATTTGTATTGTGCGTGCTTAATGCGCCTTGTCCATGTGGACCTCAACTATAGAGGGACACATTAAATAACATTGAAATATATTTGTACTGACCTTAATGTCCTTTGTGAATACCAGCATATATGTTGTTTAGGATTTGCATGAGTTCACTAATGTTGAAACGCAAAGTTTAACAATGCCTGGCTCACATACAACTGGCTGTTAGGTAATTATAGCTTTAAACAGGTTTTAGAGATGAATTGGTTCAAAGGGTGCTTAGTAGTTAGTACTACACTGTGGTGATATTAAATATTGAGCTCCTTTCTGTAAAATGAAATTTTAGTTCCATTCCAAATCACTATATTTTCTCTGTACCAACCATTTAATTTCCCGCATGTTTTCATCTGGGCTGACATTTTGCCCCTGTTTGAGTCAGGTACCCATCTTTATGATTTCTGGTGCAGCAGAAAAAATAATGGCTTTTACCAATGCCGTGCCAGAATGGCTATGCAAGCCACGTCAAGAAAAGGTCATTCCCTTTTCAGTTTGCTAGTTTTGATATATAATTTCAACATGGTCTTACTTGAACAAGCTTGCCATGCAGCTATTCTCCGGGGAGGCATTATTTGGCCATGTGGAGCTTTTGAAGGAAGGCAAACTATCTATGTTCCCTCATCTATACTCAAAGGGCCTGCTGTAAGAAGTTAATCAATAGTTGTTGTAGTTATTACTACTATACAAAGTATACAACTATACATGATAGCTAACCTTAATATTGTTTAGTTTAGGATCACAAACTGTGACTTGTTCTTCTTTTCTAATCTCCTTGTAGAAGCTAGGTAATGTGGGTTTCTTATTTTGGTTGCATGTTAATTTTACACAGGTCCAGTAATATTTGGCTGCTATGTTTAGCATGATCTATGGAATATTTCCTGTTTTTGTATTCATACGTGCTCACTTGGACAGTTGGACTTCACTAATTCCTTTATTTTCTGCTTTCTAACAACACTCGAATCTTGTCAGGGCAGCATGGAAGGAACCGTGCGTTGTATTTTGTCCAGACTGGGGCCTTAGCCTTAGGCACGGCACAGCTGTTCATTTGCTTCGTGGGTGGCATACAGATAAACGAAATCTTCTTGTTTTGGAGGTAATCTAGTGTCTAATCTTTGTACCGAACCTAGCATAATCTAGTGTCTAATCCTTCCATATGGACACCAGCAAGATTGAGCGCCTGTCGACCAAACGTGGCAAGGAATATGGGCACCCCATGTTCGCCTACTTCCTCGCATGGCCGACTGCGTTCCTGGCTCATCCAGAGTACTAATTTTTGGTAACAGCCCTATACTCTTGATCTTGTCATTTTTGTGTAGAGTTATTATGCCTGGAGTAATTTCTTGCATGTGCATAACACCATAAGTGCGTGCATTAGCTTTAGGGGTAGGGTACTGGAACTTGGGAGCACAAATTTCCATCCTTTCTAGGATTTAAATGGTTATATACTTATATGGATTTCTTCTTGCAAGATAGGTAGGATCATGAGACGATTGTGCTCAAAATGACAAGGTGGTAGGCGATGATTCCAGCATCTAAGCCTGTTTTAGAAGTTCTCATCACAAGTTTTCGCTCAAGAGTACTGAACTGGAGAGTAACTTGTAAGACAACCCTCTACTCTAAATGGTGTCGTTTTTGCGTTTTCCTGAGACTGTTTGTTTCATATGGATAATACAATATGTATGTGTGTCCATTAGCTTTGGAGTGCACAATATGTATGTGTGTCCATTAGCTTTGGAGTGCACGTAAGTTCTGTTTTGCATAGATATAAACAAAAAAAGATCTGGTCTGTTTAAATTGCAAAAAAAAAATTGTGGATGATTTGGATGATCAAATCACTTTGTCCACTATAGCCATGGTCAAATCCTGTTTTTCCAGCTATTAAAGCATTTATAATTAATGTGTTGATTCAATTGCAGAGTACAAGAGGCTTAATGCTCTAATGAACGGAGAGGTGATAAAAGGCTTGCAACTTGCTGCTAGTTCAAGGTTAGGTGTTCAATATTTCAGAAAAGTAATCTGTAGAGCCTTTAGCTGCTTGATGATATTATACGTGCAGTCACAAAAAAATGATTATAAAATATTGGTGTTTCTTGTATTACTTAGTGACAGAGGACGTGCTGAAGGAGAAAAAATGTGATTACATGGTTTGCTAAGATGGCTATGGTAAATCATATAGAAGTTTAGCAACGAGCAGCCACTCATAGAAGAAGACTGAATTTTCTTTTCAGGTATTTCAAATTATAGCATTTCTTACATGTTCTTTTTGTTCCGTCACAAATAACAACCAGTTGGTGCAGCATAAATAGACAATAGTCGATGCATTTTATATGCAACTAAGTAGTACATACCACATACTCTTGTGCTTAAGTTTTCATTTCTCAGAAAATGCAAATAACAACCAATATGACGTACCAACGTACGGTTGAATGCCCGCGCATTGCTACTCTTCCTATTTTTACGTAATGTTTGCTAAAATAATACATGTAAATATTCATGTGTAAAAATAAGATATCACAAAATGTTTTAAAACCAAATAAGATTCCACTTTTCTCGAAGTACATGTCCAGAATGATATAAGATTACATCGTTGTAACATGAATTGTTCAAAAGAAAAAATCTATCCCTAGGAACTTGACCATATCTTTAACAACTTGAGGGATGTTGCCTTCACATTCGTTGTCGGGGCACGTCAGAATGTGTACCAACACTTTGTTTCGTAGGTTACCATCCTGCACATGCATTATATAATATAAGTATATACCATGAAGAAGAGATCACATTTCAAGTTTAACATGGCTGAACTCACTTTGGCATCTAGTCGTATAACTTCTTTACCATTCCATGATCGCATAAACTTTAAAACCAAAAATCCAGACATGTTGCTATAGAGATGTACAGATCTTCGTTAGCACGAGTGTAGAAAAATATTAGAAAATATACATATTGTCAAGTTTCTAACCTGTCATGGTTAGTTGGCAATGACACCGGTTTAACACGACGCCATAGAAAAACATCATCATTCCAGCCAGGAATTGCATCTTCAAGAGCAATGTTAAGGTGGAATGAAATATCTTTTAGCTTCAATGTATCCTTCTTGAGAAGACTTGTTTTCCAAATATCCGGTAAAGGAATGGGATCAAGTATGGTAACTGTTTTTTCACCCAGATCAAAATCAAAAAGAATGTAGCGGCCGGCTGTACGATACGGTAACATAACCTGCATTAACTTATGTTTAGAATTTTACTTACATAATGACCCAAACAATTATATGAAAATAGCAATCTTACTGAGTTGCATGATGAGACATGTAAGCACATCCCTGGCCAGCAGTCAAACATTTTTGCTATGGTGTAGCGTTTGGCATTGAATCGTGGACGAAGTCTTGGGTCTCTAATTGAGTCGGTCACAATGCTCTAAAATGAGAGTATGTATTATTAGAATTATGAAAACATCAATATGTGTTTTATTGTAAAATGAAATTAGTAAACTAAACAACTCACACAGAATTGGAGATCCATATAGTGACGCTGGTTGTCACTAAGAATTTGTTGAAACTCATCTGTAGCATTTGCTCGTACGGCCATGTTGAAACAAGAGGTGTTTATACCCTGATCATCCTGTAACAAGTCTTGCAGTTGCTTGAGAGTTAATGTTATTGGATATGGCTTGGAGCTCTGAACCCATACTTCTCTATGAGAAACAAACAATGGAGTTAACCAGAAGAAAATAATAATAATGTAAGGTGACATATCATATATCAATATGGTGGAAACTTTTGACTTACTTAAGTGAATCTTCGTTATCAATGGACATGATATAGTTTCGAAGTTTGAAAACTATTTCATTCTTGTTTCTTGGCAACTTGGACTTAGCCATAATTGGCATCCTATGCGGAGCCAAAGACAGTGTTTTCTTGGCTACCTTAGTTGGTTGTGGTACTTCAGTAGGCATGGGATCATTTTTGTCCCACATTTCTACATCGTTATCATCTCCGCTATTGGTCTCCTCAACAATTTCTGGTTTTCCTTTAATTTCGTTGAAAACAGATTCATGGAGAATAATAGGCAAATGCTTCCTAAAGATCTTCATACCCTCCTGCAAATTGGTTATTAAAAAATGTTTAGTCGTAGCACTGTATTTGACATGGATCCAATATGGTTTCTCTGTTAATATACCTGTGTTACACCATTTGCTAGCTCGAGACCAGTCCACTCTTCCATGAACTTGAGGACAAACAAGCCGCATGATGAGCTGCAAATTTTGAAAACATGGGTATTACTTAACACTTTCTCCAATGATATATTAAAGCTAGATTTTAACGTACCCATCTGTTTGTATTGGCTTTTGGATACACTCCTTGATAGGCCAGTTGGTTACTTCAATGTCCTTCCACTGATTACTTATGGTATTGAAATCAGGATCCAGAGAAGCGATTTTAAGATGGTTTTCGAGCCCTTGGAGCTGTTTAAAAATCCAGAGTAAGATAATATACATTTTCAATCATGAAAACTGAGTACAAAATTAGTATATGCTCACCGTAAGGTCCACATCATGACGGCTCATTCGTTGACCAAATGAATCGAGTACTTGTACATATTGATTCTTTGCATCAACATTACATAGTATCCAATGTGTATTATTCACGTTAACCGGTATGAAGAGCTAAACAAAAAGAATAAGTTATAGCTCATTTTTAGCTGTATGAGGGTAGTGCTTAAACTAAAAAATAATTCAATCCGATCTAGCCCACAGTAACACATTAACTCGAAACACTTAATAGCTAAGAATGTACATTTTCCAAGCCTACAGATTCCCAACCTGACGCATTTGCACAAAAATAAGTGCACTTTACCTCTGAAAATGGCCCATTGTAATAGGAGATAGGTAAAAACAGGCACCCTCATTAGATTGAATCATGATTCATGCTATCTAATAATCGGAACAACTTTGAAAAATATAGAAAGTTCTTCAAACAATGAAAACTGGACGGAAATACACAATATCTGGCAAACTACAAACCTCGTACATCATTAAATTAGTTAAACTACTTTGCAAAGTTGGGCATTAACTCACAAGAAACCAATCTGTACTAAGAAGGGAGCTGATATGAGGATTAAACTGTAATCAGTAGTAAAAGCGATGCAAGATGTTGTGTTTTTTTCACACCTGAACAGTGTCGTCCAAGATATGTATGTCTAGTGTGACAGACAAAGGAGATGGGATTTCTATACATAATTAGTTCAGATTTGTTGAGTGCAACTTGCCCAATACAAAAGTTTAACCAAACATTAATTAGTTCAGATGGAATTTATGTATGGGCAATTACCATGTCATGTTCAAGATAGATAAGCGCCCTCCGCACAATGTAAACATGGTCTTCTGGACTTATAGGTATTTCACCATCTCTCTTTAGTATGGCCGAGACATGTGTGGTATCCAGCCATACCTTCCCACCCGCTCTATTTTGTAGATGCTCTTGGGTCCGTAGGTAATAAATGTAGGCAGTTATCACCTGTAAAATATCAAGAAGCACATTATATCATTTAACACACATTGGTTTTACTATATGTGGACATTGTCAACTTACATCACTGTTTAACCAACCATTCTCTTTGAACAAACATTGCAAATCTTTACGTTTCAAACATGCATCTGAGATCCGCACCAGCCTTGTTTTTTCAGGAAAGGGCATGATGTAATTCTTCATTTTAGTATAAACAATCTCCAGTGGCATATCTTTGAAGTCAATCTCGGTTGATCCCATCTAGAACAAGTAGAAAAAATATGGATAAATTTCTTTAATGTTTTTATTGTGTCTTACTCCATTAAAAATGAAAAAAAATATGGATATATAGACCATCTATATACTAATCCAAAAATGCAATTCTCACCACTTCCGATTGTGTAGAACATGTTGATTTTTCAGTGTGCACCACCATCATTGCATCGGGGTCTATGCCTCTAGATTCTTTTGGATTGGTGATAGTATCTATTTCTATCGCACGCACGATCTACAGATATGGAAATATAAAATTAAATATGACAATATATAATTTGTATAGAAGGAATCTCTCATTGCACCTCATTCGATTTTGTAGAACTCGGCAAGCTTTTGTTCTCATCCAACACCATATCGTTGCCTATTGTCTCCATAACTGCATATAATTTGAATTTTCAGTAAACACATGAAATTAGACAAATATTGCACATATGTCTAAATTAGCTTACTGGTAAAAGTTTCTTTTAACAGTCAGAAGCATGTATCTCATAATTGTGAGGGGTGTCTAAATTAGCTAATATGAGTGTTTGTGAGAAAGGCCTGGACAGCTCCGTGTGATTTTTTTGCATGGTTTCTAAATGATCAATGTTAGAATTATCGAACTTCTACTCTATGCTGTAGGTTAAACTTAAAAGAGCATGGGGACAATAGGTTCATAGGTGTTTCGTGGATTCAGATCATACCTTGTCGCCGGCGAGGCCGTCGTGTTTCGTGAATCCTCTATTGAAGGATGATCACCGAGGCATCTGAAAGGTAAGCTCTATTTATATACAGATTATAGCATATTTGTTATTTGGTAAGTGTCGCTGTAAATATATTTCCTTCCTTTACATGATTTGTAAATTACGAACTAAACATTTATAGTAACAATCTCACGCCTGCTATATTTACTGGTTATGAAAGGAATTAAATCTCTTAATACTTGGAAGCTGTAATTAATGACGTGTTTGGTAATAAATGGTTACCAAAGATTAAAAAAATCCTTATATATGGAACGTGTCATTAAGGACGTGTATCAGCTACGTGATTGATTTGAACTGGTTACAGAAGACAATAGAGCATTTGGATGTATGTAACGGTTTAATTAATGGCCACATTTTTTTCATTTTTTTCCTGGTGCTCATATTTGGGTCGGTAGGGACGCGGGTAAACTACACGAAGATGGTGAGTTAATTATTTGTGCCTAATAACAAGCGGTGCATTTCCGTTAAGTAGTAAAGTTAACGGAAAAGGAGTGCACTGCATCTGTGCACCATGTATTGGGTGTATATATGTGACAACCCTTAACCTGCAACCTTTGTTTTTGATAGATGATCATTCTAACGAGCCGATGTATCCTCTTTTTGGACTTGGTATTTGCATCGAAAACGTGGCCACGTCACCCTGACTCAACTTTTCGGGCCAGGGGTCATTGTTTTTCCTTATTTATATCAGAATGAGGTAAATTGGAGGAGGGGCGGATGCAGAGTTGTCCAACGATAGCTCGAGCAGGCAGGATGAAGATTTGTACTATAATTTAAGCCAAAATATATTAATCAAGGTGTCTATCCAAGGAAGCATAGTTGTGCAATTCAGACACAATATTTAAAACATAGAACGACTTTAAACATTGTCCACACACACTTCACAAAATGAATTTAGTTCTGAATGCATACAAACATTTGTATGCATGTAGATGATGTAAATAAATCACTGATGACCCGTTGAGTTATTTATGGAAATTGTAAGTCCTCCACTATATTGACCGTAGTGTGCTTTCGACGAGGTTGTCATTCGTTGCCTGCATCTTCCTTAGTTCGACAGTCCTCCTAAAATGACCCCAAAACGACCGGTCTTCCTTAAATAGTGATGCACGAAATGCATCTAATTCCACGTTTGGTTCCTCCAGCACAATCGTGCTCTCGTCTAGTGTGGACAATCCCCCTTCATTAATATTATGTACGGTCATTAGAGTAGAATCTAATCGTTTTATGAGAAGATACATTTCTAGGCAAAAATAAATTACCTTGTTGATAATTTGTCACCAACAAAGTAGCAGCTAGAGTCCATAAGCTGTAGTCCGACTGTCTCCACAGGGTGATGTGTTCTCCGACGTGTCGTCCCGAGACACGGAAAAATAGAATTTCCATCCTGTTTATTGCAAAAATGATTCATCTAAACACACATTGCTTAAACGATGAATATTGGACTTAATAATAAATGTACACATATGAATATTGGACTTAATAATAAATGTATACCTCGTGTTTATTATTGCAACATCAAGGTATGGGACGTGGTGTATATACGATTCATACTTTTTGTACATGATATTGCTAACATACGCTACCAGTCCAACAACATCTATAAAAAAGAATGACTTAGTTAACTGATACATAATTTAGTGAAAATTAAACAATACATATTTATTCACATTACCTGCAAACATGTTGTTCTGTAGACGATAGACCGTGCTAAAGTCATTGAATCGTTGTGGTAGCCTAGGAATGTAGGTTAGCGGTCCTGCTAGCTGGATCTCAGTTTGTGCACGTAATACAATGATATAGTTTGACGGTATTGTGACCCTGAAGGGCAATGGGAGATCAGCCGGCTGAAAGACTATACGCCTGAACTCATAAATGCTGCCTGACTGAAGTTGACTGTTGAACCGATCTACGAAAGTGTCGTAGCAAATCGCCTCCATCTTCGTCCCCTAAAAGTACGCTTATATTAGCAAATGTGATACCCATTTTTTAAAGGAACAAACATCACAGCTTTCATATGAGTTTTAAATAGTGTTACTCTAATGTCAGATAGTATAAACGACATGAACCGTCCATCTGGAGTATCCTTTGTGTGAGTGCACACCACTTTAGCAGTTGTTTTCCAAGGGAAACGTAGATGTAGATGATCTTCATTGATCTCATCAAATGTTAGATGTCTGAAAAGTATATAATACATTAGATTAGATATTTTATGATACGTTGAGTCCATTTTGTGTAGCTATACCAATTTTACTTAAGTTACAATGATAATTATTTCACATGCATTTAAATACAGTATACCAAAATGAGCACAAGGACACAAAAGTTTAGCATGAGATGAACTAATTAACCCAAAGTGAGTGTACTTTTATAAAGTATGCTATTTTTTTTTGAATTTTACTCCCTGTACGTTATGTTGTGGTAGAGCAGAATTCAATTTACTATAATATGCTAAAACGACACACTGTACGTTCTGCTAAGGTCTACCATAACTTGTTATTTTGAGCACAGGCACTTCAGTATAGTCATACCAATCTAGGAAGAAGAAATCTATTGTGATGTCTATTTATCATTTAAAAATGAAGAGATCTCTATAACCATAAAAACCTAGAAATGATGGAAATTTCAGTTAGCCTACTCCAAAGCTAATGGACACACATACATATGTTTTATCCATATGAAAAAACAATTTCAGCAAAACACAAAACGACACCATTTAGAGCAGAGCCCTGTCTTAAAATGATATCATGTGGTGTTGACAGCCGTAAGTTAAATCGTGGGTGCCACTTCCTTTTCGCTTGTTATACATGGATTCAAGATATGCAATTAAATCACAGACTTGTTCTCTCACTGCCAACCTTTTTAAGATTGGGTGTCTCTATACTCAGAGGTTAATTCTCAGCATGTCAGTCTTATGCACCAAATCGCTTTGTTGAGTATATATTTATAAGGCCTTTTGGGTAGGACTTAAGCTTTAGCTGAAAGCTGCCCCGAGAGTAAGCCCCACCAAACACATATAGTCTATTCTGTACACGTAGGACAAATTCTGATGACATAGCGATTTATGCTTTGTATCCACCATATATTTGTCACTCAATCCATCTCAGTGAGCTTCTGAAACTTGTCTCTAAGGAATTACCTCAACAGATTGTAGGGTTTAGGGTTTGTAATCTACTAAATACTATAAGGTAAGTTTATGTGCACTATATGACATTGATTAAATCATTGGCAGGAGGATCGTCCACTTTTTTTCAGCTTTCTGCCAAAGAGATGCAAATATGGTGGAAAAACATTGCGTTTATGTTGACATAAACTTTTGGGACTGTTCCAACCTCTATTATATTATACTGAATCTTTTTAATGTATGTGGTAACTTATCTAGCTCTCTTTTTGGTAGCTTGTATGTTAGTCACATAAAAAAGGTACTTCGGTCTGCTTTTGATAAATGATACCTAAGTAACTCTGTGACAGCCTGATATTGGTAGTAGGCCATGCAGTGATACAAGTTAAACTTCCCCAACTGTTGCGTTGTACTGTGTTTGAAGGTTTGAAAGTTTTCGTTTTATGTCTAGGATTATATTTTACTCATGCAAATTAATATCATTGTCATTTTTTATATCTAATAACTGCAGTATGCCCCGATGGTGCATCATGTGTCGTCGCTTTCCCATGTCCTTGCCTCAGCAGCCGGCCTGCACAAGCCTTGGACTTCTGCTGGAGCTGGCTCATTGCAAGTATTTCCTCCTCTGATTCTATAATTTTCTAGCTCCTTGTTCAGACTGTGTGCGCTAAAAATCTGGTACACGAGTACATAATGCTGTGCTCTTCTTTGTTGCTTTTTCCTAAATGTTGCTTGCCACAACATAAGAATATGTAGGGACTATCATTAGATGGAATAAAGAGTATCAGTTTTATACACTTTTCAGTTGTTAATATCAGATGCCTTGTGAAAGTTAGGAAGCTTGATCGCATAAAGACAACCTAAGCACATGATAGGGTGGCATACATGAGCTTAGAACAGTCCGGTCTTGGTTACTGTTACATGCATGTACACGTATTTTTTCACTGCATCGCTTTGTTGGTCACATGAGTAATGCGACTTGACTAACCCAATACCCTCATAATTTTCTTTGCTCTGTTCATTTAGGTAATCTAAACACATGGATAGTACATATGCTTTGAGTTTAACAAAATTCATCGCTCAAATAGTGATCAAACATGATTATACATATATCTACCTATGTGCTAGATATTGTTTTATTTGTAGATATCTTTTACAAATTGGCCATACAACTCTTTGTACATGGGTAGGACTTACTTTCTTCCCCCCCTGATGTAATACTTGTCACTCACTCCCCCCATATATTTGAAAATTAAACCGTAGGAATTTTTCCATAAGGCGAAGATACAATTTTTTTTATGCATTACACAGGTAAAAATGTGTTAAATGTTTGCAAACTGCTAAGTATTATATGTTGAAGTGCGAATGTGACTGGTTAATATTTGTCAGTGTCCCTGATCTTAGTATATGCTTATCGCCTTATCCATCTACGATTGCAGTGTCCGACTCTGGAAAGATCCTATGCGTAAGATGATGGACACAACGATGCTATTGGAGATGCTTCCAAGGTATACTGTGGATGGATGCTTTAATTTATTTGCTATGTCTACATTTTATGTTGTCACATTTCTTAACTTATTGATGTGGTTTACAGCCATCAGCAGTATATACATGGAAACATGCATTTTGGTAAGAGCATTATTGCATTGTTTTGACTTCTTCGAGATTTTTCTCATCTTCTTTTCTTGATGAAATATTTCGATAAATTTAGGGGTGTTGACTACCAGTGGGATGGAAATATTTTTGCAACCGTAGGTGCTCAGGTAGATATATGGGATCATAACAGGTATAGTAACTGATAGCCTTTTCCCAGCATTTTTTTTCTGTTTTCTTAATGTGAATGCTGTATTCTGCTCTACTCAGAACTTCTTTTTTTCCTACTAAAACACAATTATGTTAATTTTTCCGTGATCGGAGTTTAACACTTTTTGACCTGCGCATGTCATCCCCAGCTAGAAAGCTCTGTAATACCTTCAAAATTAATTAGAGATACATTTACTTTGTTCCCATAAAAAGGTGTAGCTAGAACATACTTAAAAAAGGTGTAGCTAGTATCAGTATACCTCTTTATTTCATATAACTTATCCTACTATATTGTTTTTTGTTCACATTCATTGAACTACAATGCGACTTTACATTGTGCTTTCGTCACACAATGTTTCCTCTAGGGGCAATGGATTTTTACATGCGGGGTAAACAGAATGTAGAAGTAAAAAGTGGAGGGTACTCGAAACATACGTGTTCACCGGCGGCGGCGAGAAGGCCGGAGGAGACAACACAACCCTTTTTGAACACGGGTATCGAGCCGCCATGGGTTATTGAGGCGAGAAGAGGTGAAAATAGCAGACGGAAGCTGAGATGAGGCAAAAAATGATATTCAACTTCGGGTGTGGTATATAGAGTAATCCGGGTGCATTTTTGGATTTGTTGCGGCGTGATTCCTAAGGAAACAGATCGGGTCTTGATTGACCAGGTTAATTATTAATTATTACGTGTTTAAAATTTCCTTTGAATATGTTTGTTGGTAAGGAAAGAGATCGGACCGTGATTGTTCGATCGATAGATTGTTTGCAAGCAAGGAAAGAGATCGATAGAGATTGGTCTGTATTCTATGGTCTGTATCGTATTGAGTAAGGAAAGAACTTTACAACATACCGATATAATTTATTCCAGATCGGTAGAGATCGATAGATTGTTTTAATGGGCTGGGCCTTGGACGCTCGCTAGGGAAAATCTCTCGATCGCTAGACCGATCGGCAGACCATGTCGATGCGGACGATCGGCCACGGACTGCGCTTTAATAGTAAAGATTTGTTGGAGAGAGAGAAATGATCCGGAAAGAGTTCCGGTGGTCCGGAAGGAGTTCCGGGGAGGTCTGGAATGGTTCCAGGAACGTCCGAAAGTTGTTCGTGTGGTTCCGAAATAGTTTCGGAGTCATGGGATATTGAATTATATATAAATATATTAATTATGAATTAATGAGATTTTTATATTAATTTAATATTAATTAAATAAAGGAAAAAGGGGCTCCCACCTACATGGGCCCTAAGAGGGCCCAAGAGGGGGGAGCCGCACCCCACAAGGAAGGGAGGCTTGGGCCTCCTAGTCCGAGTTGGACTAGGAGTAGGAGAAGGTAAGTTTTGATATTACTCGTGCTGTCGGAGGCAAAGGAGGGCTCTGTAGACTCGGAGCCATGCCGGGGCGCCGGGGGCCAGGCACATGGCGCCATGAAGGTCCAGGCGCATCGACCATGTCACATCGCACTTCATTGCATCATTATTGTGTGTTGTTGTGTGTGCATCCTATTGATTGCTTATATACTAGATATACAACGGTAGCATCATAAATAGGATGATCCCTAACAAAATACCAAAATTGTGTTCTCCCTCGTTGCGCACCACCAAGAAAGTTCTACGTTATGAGGCAGGCTGTGATGATCGGGTGTCACACATCTCGTCGTTCGCATACAGTGGGTGTAAGCCATGTTGCACGCGCAGGGTCTTCGAGATTTGATTGGCGAGCCTAGCATACTCAGAGGTATGGCCTCGGAACACGGGAAGATCGAAAGATCGAGCACGAGTCACAGAGTTGTCGTGATCGACATTTTATGTCCACCTTTGAAGCTGTGCTGCCGGTCGTGATGATCGGGGGTAGTGTGGTGGATGAGGGTCGTGTAATCGCCATTATTATTTTTAGGGATAATAATCTTGGTGTGGTGTGTTTTTGATAATGAGATTATAGAACTAAAACTCACCTATATATTATAAACTTATCTTACCTCTTTTGCGATCACATCTGGAGACTGCGGAACTACACTTCGGTTGCTTCCTCAAGAGCTCGGATTCTACCTTGGAAGCCGACGGGTCCAACTTCATCAGCTGGTACATTGGTTTTAGAAACATTCTCCAAACACAACAAACATCCTATATGTGCTAGAACATTAGTTAGGAGTTAGACCAGATGATTCTGATAGCAAGGAGCAAGATGATGAGTTCCGTAAGCATCATGATATTTTCATGGAAGTGAAGGTCGTCATGAGCGTATGCCTAGCACCTGAGTTGAAAGTTGTTTCAACACATGGAGCCATATGTCGTGATTGATGCGATCAGAGGTCACTTCAAAGATGAATTAAGCAGTTCAGACAGCTTAGAAAGTTCCAGACCATTCACATGGGGAGCATACCTGTCTGGAGACTCAGTCGAAGAAGTTGTGTGACATCTACTTCAGGCTTACGAATATCTACGATTTCTAGATAGCGAACTCCAGTGCAATAAAGATTGTGCTTTACCTCCAGCTGTGAATAGTATGTGCGTGAACATGCTATAGAGACTTGATGAGCTTCTTCACATTTGTGAACAAGTTCAAATCTCTAAAAGTTGATTCCATCGAAGAAGAGTTCTTCGACGCTAAGGGTATATTTGATATACGAAGATATAAATGTATTCTTCCCATACTTGGTGAAAAGTATGTAATACTTGTTCTGTTTATGAAACAGTACCTGATTATCACTAGTATGCGGCGAAGGGTGACGTGACAGTGCACAAGTGATGGCAAGTTCATGGCCAGTAGTGCCTTCGAGATATCATATTAGTTATCATCAATAGTTTTTGATAAGACATTTTGTAATAGTGAGAGTGTGTTCTAGTTTGGTGTCTTGAATGTTGCAAGACATAATTATTCACATAGAACAAATCAGTTGTTTTATGTTATGAAACAAAGCAGTTGTTTCATGTTATGAGTAATTTGCATCACATCTCAATTATATTATGCGTATGATATACATTTATAATAGCGGGAATGATAAAATTATGTGTCCAAAGAACAAACACCATCGAATTTAGTCATAAAGGCAATGAAAGAAGTAATGGATATTTTTGGTCCATTTAAGTATTTCGAGTGCCAAAATTGATTAAGTTTGAAATGCAGTATTGAAGTTGCAATACTAGAGGAAATTGATTGAGAGTCATTTTTAATGATTAATCAATGGTGTTATTGCATGATCCGAATTCTTCCATGATTTTGGTAAATAGGAGTATTTGCCCGATAAATTATGGAGTCTGAAATTAATTGGATAATAGATCAAATGGGGTTTTCAGAAGAAAGATTAGTGAATATTGTATTCACAAGATTCGATAAAAGGACAATATTTTTGAATTATGGTTTCAACACAAAAGACTTGTGGAAATTTGTTTTCACAATATTATAATGTCATATATGGTGATATGTGGGGAATTATAATTATGCTCTATTTTAAATAAAGTGTGGTCTGTCAGAATCTGTCTTAGAATCTCCTAATATGTTCAAAACATTATAGTCGATGTCCACTTTAGAAAATAGATATTTTTCTCAACGAAAGTTCGTGTGATCGACAGTAGTGTCGTAATGTATATGATTATATGATAATTCGGAATATACATGAATAGTTCTTTGTAGATTACTCGCATTGGATGAGAGTGTATTCCAAAACCAAATAGAAACAAAACTTAGTTTGTTGTCTATGTAATTCCGAGGAAAATGTGATTTTTCGAATTATGGTTTATGGATTGGAATTAGAAGCTTGAAATAAAGTGTCATACCTATGTTGGAAAGTGTTCCAAAGAGTATATGTCTGCTGATGAAAATTTGGTGATTAAGAGTGAGGGAGACTAGAAAATTGTTTTCTGCTTGCAATCCTCTTTATAAAGATCACAATGTTTTCATGAAAGAAACTTATAAATAAAGTGTTGTTATATTTAATATTGCTGTCAGGTCACAGCACTGTATTAAGTATTTCAGATCTTGTTGACAGATCAAGGTGCACTTTATGAATACAAAGAAAGTTGAGAAAATATCGGAATACGAACAAAGGCTTTTTGAGCCTGGAAATCCAAGTTACATTTGAAAGGATCAGGAGAGTAATTGTTGCTGCAATTCTTATTAGAGGAATAAGATTGTTTAATCGTCATATAAAGTGTTATATGAGAAATGTGACTATAAGAAAGACGCGGGAGCATGTCTTGTCAAGAAATGTGTCTTGGACAAGATCAAATTTGTTGACTACATTTATGTAGACATGCCTGAGGTCTGAGGGATTTGTATTAATGTAATACTGTAGTTTGTGTTGAATTCGAATTGATGATAGATCAATGATTTTGGTTTGACCAAAATGTCGATTTAAGTGGGAGTCAAAGTTAGTTTACTCAGGTGGAATATGTAAAGAGCATATTTTTGAGCGGGAGCTCAGGAACTCAAATATGTGGATGACACGTTTTTGAGTGGGAGCTCGTGTTGTCAAATATGTGGAGACATAATTTGAGTGGGAGTCGAATTCATCTTGTGTGGTTAGCACATTGTGAAACTGTACCAATAGAATAGGATGAAGTTGTGAAACTATTTGAAAGTCAGTGTCTATTTTGAAATAGAACGGGAATTTTAAATAGTTAGTCGAGTTGTTTTGGATTATATCTGAGGAGTCAGAATAGAATCAAAAGGATGGTCCTTTGGAATCCAATTGATCATTAAGAGTAATGATGCATGAAAGTAATGGTTGTATGACATATGGGTCTATTATGTAATATTAGACATCATACATAAACCATATTATCTGCTCGATGAAATATAACCGATGTTCTTGGAAGAAGAGTAGTTATGAAAGTAAATTTGGAATTTACTGGAAGTAGAAGTGCGTTAGTTAAGGGATTGACATTTGAATGTCAAGTTTTCTACATTGGTGTGAAAGTATGTAGATATCGCGAGTTTGTAATTGTTACAAGGGGTTCTCTATGGCTGAGTGTGTTTTTCAGGGCAGTTATCTGGTTAGTATAATCAGAGTAAGCGCTGGGAAACAGAAGTCTCACTTAGTTACGGTATTTGCATTTATGTTGTTGGACAACATGGTGATATAAGCTAGTTGATATCAGTGAATTGCAAAAGTTTGCACAAATCGTGAGTTGTGCAGATTGTCAGAATAACACTCTTCCACAAGCAAGCATCATCAAATGATTTTTATTTGATAAGGGATTTTGATAAAGTAAATGTAGCTAGTTTATTTGTACTCTAGTGCAAGTGGGAGACTGAAAGAGATATGCCCTAGAGGCAAATAAATAAGTAGTATTTATTGCATTATCTCATAAGTTTATAATGGGTTTGTGTATTATGCTATAACTGTATTAATCGGAATTATTGATACACGTGTGATACATAGACAACCAGGTCCCTAGCAAGCCTCTATATGAGCTAGTCCATTGGGCAACAGTTGATCGAGATTCCCGATCAAGGACAATGACGTCGGTTGACAATGGGGTCATCTTGTTAGTTGAATAAGGTGGTGGACATACGCAAAGTATTGCAATAAGATCGTATTACGATGTTTGTCATTTGCAATAGATAAGAATATGATAGCTTATTCCTTAGACCGTGAGACCGTACTTATTAATGCTTCGTAGGGGTGCTTTGAGAGCATCAAACGTTGTGTCTTATATAGCATGACAATAACGGTGTCCATCTTGGGTATTCCGAAAGAGCATCAAGACGTAAGGATCAAGAGCGGGATTTGTTCATTCTTGTAATGGAAAGATACTCTGGGCCCACTCGGTGATATTGCATCTATATAGTTGCGCAGCTTATGACTAGGTCATGGAGATGTAATATCGCAGACGAGTTAATAACCTTAGTCGGTAACGAGATACAACAAAGACATCGGTGTGTCTACGATCATATCTCGGACAAGGTAGTATCGCAGAGACAAAGGGAATGAATGTCATATTTATGGTTCAACGACGATATTCGTGGAATGCACAGGGGTCGTCATATACTTCCAGGTATCCCTGACGGTCATTGGTAAGCGGAGTGTCTCAACCATGTCTGGAGTGTTCTCGAACCGTAGCGTAACAAACTTAAGGTCTTAGCGGCACCAGGATATAGGTTCTGGAATATTATAGGAATTTGTTGGAGAGAGAGAAATGATCCGGAAAGAGTTCCGGTGGTCCGAAGGAGTTCCGGGGAGGTCTGGAATGGTTCCAGGAATGTCCGAAAGTTGTTCGGGTGGTTCTGAAATAGTTTCGGAGTCATGGGATATTGAATTATATATAAATATATTAATTATGAATTAATGAGATTTTTATATTAATTTAATATTAATTAAATAAAGGAAAAAGGGGGCTCCCACCTACATGGGCCCTAAGAGGGCCCAAGAGGGGGGAGCCGCACCCCACAAGGAAGGGAGGCTTGGGCCTCCTAGTCCGAGTTGGACTAGGAGTAGGAGAAGCCCAAGGGGGGTTCGGCCGAACCCCCCCTCCCCTCTCCCCCTTTAGTCCCACATGGGGGAGCCAAGGGGTTTGCACACCCCCTTCCCCCTTTATATACCAAGGCATATTAATTGATTTAATTGATTTAAAAATACAATTAATTGTATGCAGGCCGGCCGAGCTGTTACTCCACCCGTTTTGCCCCCTCTCTCCACCTAAGCTATACCGCAGAGCGCCGTTGCTCTGCGGAATTCCAGATAAGATCTACCCCTGCGATTTCAGCTGGATCTGAATGACCGGGGGTTGTCGCTAAGCTCCGTATGTTTGTGAGTGCTCGGAGGTAACTCCTTTTGAGTAGCCTGGGCGACGTCGTCTCGCCCCTGCAGCCGCCGCGCCCCCTTCCCCTCTGCTGCCGGCGCACCACCCTTGGTGCTGGCGCTCTGCCTTCTTCCGCCCGACGCCCGTCGACGCAGATCATCGTCGACACCCCGGCGTCATCATCTTCGTCATCGCGGCAAGTTCTTCGCGACCTCGAGGTCGGCTACGTACGACTTCCTCGTCAATGCTTGTGCGGGAGCGTAATCCCCGCTATCGGTCTACATGGAGGTAATGTAACCCGTTCCGCCACCGTTATCGCATGTACTAGATAGATAGATCCTGGCTAGTTAGGGTTTCATGCGCTAGAAAAATTATTGTTTTCTGCACCGTAACCCCTTCAAATTTGCCTTTATAAATTTGATGCCAGATTGTGGTCTAGATTAGTTGTGCTTTGTGTTTTGCTTGCAGATTTCTCTATCGTCTCTCACGCAACACAATGAACACATCCACTTGAGTTCTTCGTCATCTTCATCTAGCAACGATGAACTCATACCGACGAGGTGTTAACTCAACAAGTCCCAGGGTTGTGCAGCCCGGGTTGATTGATGGGGAGAGAGATGAGTGCTGGTGGTCACGACGGCTGACAAGCAAGGATTTACCCAGGTTCAGGCTCCCGGAGGATAACACCCTACTCCTGCTTGTCTGATTATTGATGCGAGTAGCGATTAAAATGGCGAGATGGCGATCTCGCTAGGGTTTGTGGCGGTGGCTATGAGCGTGTGCTTTTGGACGAGCAACCCTCCTGGCTTTATAGGTAGCCAGGTCTCGGGTGGTCGATGCCGATGGCAACTACAGATATGGCAGGTTATGCTTCCTAACCGACTTGGACTAGGTTACATGGTACCCCGCGTGGGCCTTCTGTGGGCCTCCACGTCCTTGGCGCGGCCCAGGTAGCCTTATCGTGGGCTACCCGAAAGGCAGCCCCACGTCAGTAGCCCCCGAGTGCTTGGTCGAAGCGTAGAGTCGAGCAAAGGACTTCTTCCTCCTGGACGCGCCATTGGATTGCTTGATCTTGAGCTTGAACTCGATTTCTTCAGTCGAACCGGCCACTCCCGATGGGAGTAACCTATGCAGTCGAATTACTTTGCATTTGTCTTCTTGTGAAGCTTGCTTCTATTCGACCTGTTGGCTTACTTGTGGATGGATTCGGCTGCTCGAGCTTACTCGGTTTTTCTTTGCCACCTGAATGATTTCTTCGGGTTCTCGGATCATCAGTCGATCCCACCTTGTTGGTTTCAGCTAAGAAGCTTACTACTCGAATCACTCTGTCGAGCTGTTTCAGTTGTTTTTGGAGCCGTTGGCTTGATGACGTCACTGGTGACGATCCATTGCACGCCTCTGCGCCCGATGGGACGTGATGTGGCGGGCCCCGCTGTCAGAGCTGACAGCGGTCAGCAGTTGTCACGTCTCCAAACTGGGCGCGAAATTTGCGCGACATGATGATGACACCTCGGTTTTCGTGAGTAGTGGACGAAGTGGGCGGCGACGGTTGGTTTCTTCGTGCGACATGTGGACGGCTAGATGTGTCTGCTTGGAGCCCTTGTTCTTTGGACGGTTGAGATGAAACATTTTCGAGGCATAAGTATTGCGTTTTGACGCGAGGGCCTTCATCTTCTCCAATCGTCCTGGCCTCCTTTTCCTCTGCTCTCTACCATTTTCGCCGCCATCCAGAGCTCCGTGCTTTTAGTCCGTGCACCTTGCGCTGCCTCGCGGCGCCATGGGCAAGCCGAAGAGAGCCGTTGGCTCCTCCTCCGCCGCCGACGAAGCCGGGCTGATGAAGAAGCCCGACGGCGACTGGCAGAGATCATCGGTGAAGAAGGCAGAGGTCGAACTCCTCCGCGCTCAAGGTCTTCTTCCACCTGCTGAACAAGTCCAGGTACGCGCTCCTGGCAAAGAGGTTTTCCCCACACCCCGGGATGGGGAACGTGTTTGCTTCGTGGATTTCCTTCCGCGGGGCTTCGGGTTCCCCATGCACGATTTTGTGCGCGGTCTCCTGTATGCCTACGGGGTTCAGATCCATGATCTGACCCCCAATGGCGTCCTGAGCATCGCGGGCTTCATCGTGCTTTGCGAGTGCTTTCTAGGTGTCGCGCCCCACTGGGCACTGTGGAAGTCGCTCTTCCTCGTTCGCAAGAACGTTGGAAAGAGCGGGTTGCCCTTTCCCGTGGGCGGCTTCGGAATCCAAGTGCGCGGTGACACCGCGTACTTCCAGATGAAGAAGTCGGACTCCGTCCAGGGGTGGCGCAAGAGATGGTTCTATGTCCAGTCGAACTAGGACGGCCTGGGGGCATTCTACAGCGGACGTGGGCTGCGGAAGACGCAAGCCTGGACGCACCCGCTGACTGCTGGGGAGAAGGAAGCCGCGCGGACTCTGCTGGGCCTGCTGCGCGATCTCACCAAAACCCTTGGGCGCGAGGCGGGTGGCGTCTTCCTGATGGCCACCTTCTTCCGTCTTCGGGTGCAGCCGCTCAGCGCTCGGCCTCACCCGATGTGGGCCGTCGAGGGCGTCAGCACCGAGCCACTTGACGATGAGGAGGTGGAAACAAAAGTAAGGTCCATCACCAACCTCCGAGTCGCGGATACGTGCAACGTCAAGTGCCCGGTTGCTGCTTACGGGGCTTCGAACCCCGTTCTTGAGGTGAGTTTTGGCTTGTTTTCCTTTTGTCTTGACTCGACTTGCGTCTACTTGCTTCTTCATTCGACTTGCGTCTACTTGCTTCAGGGTCGGTCCCTGTTGATCAGCCTTCCTCCTCTTCCCGAGAACGGACCCGACGACGAGTCAAAATTTGTCGAGGAGGAGGACGACGACGATGAGATTCCTTCCGCGCATTCTCCCCACGAAGAGGTGGAGGACGAGGAAGAAGAGGAGGAACCCGTACGGAAGAAGCGGAAGCTCCCGAGCCGTGGCAATTCTGCTACTGTGTCGTCACCCGCCAAGGATGCCGACGTTACTCTGGAGGAGGCCATCGCGACGTCGTCGGGTGCGCGGTCCTCGGGTGGCTGGAATGAGCCCTTGAATGTTCCTCCAGTCAGCTCCGAGGCTCCTCGTTCGTTTGCGCGGATGGCGTCGCCCTCCCTGGGGAGTTACGACGACTTTGAAACCACCAGGTGAGCTTCTTGATGATTTATTTTCTTCGAGTTGTGTTTTGTAGCTGCAACCTTTGAGCTGACCAGTGTGCTCGTCTTCGCTGCAGCAATCGTTCTGGCGATGTTAGCTCCCCCCCTTCGGGACGTGGAGCATACATCCGCTCCTTCGACTGAATTGGTGACTCAGGCTGTGGTGGAGGAGGTGCGCGCACAGCCTGCTGGCATTGCATCGTCGAGTCGCGCTCCTCCTTCGGCTTCAGAGGACCCTGACCTCCTGGACCATGTAAGCCCTTTACGCTTGTACTTGTACTCTTGAGTTATCATCGGGTGCGCGATCAGCGCTCCCGATGGGAGTAGCCCCGAAGGTGTGGGTGACTAGTATAGTCGTCCACAACTTTATTAACATCTTGCTTTTGTTTCAGCCGTACTACCGTCAGCAGCTTGACGCAGCCGCAGCCTATGTTCGCCTGGAGAAGGAGAGGGACCAGCTGTGTGCTTCTCTGGACCAGGCTACTGGGCGGGTATCTGAGCTTGAGAAGGCTCTGCATGAGTCTCGAGAGCGGGAGCTGGCGCGGGTCGCCCAGGAGAAGACTCAAGTCGATCGCCTCCTCTCACTCGCCAGTGTTCTTGGGGGTAAGTTTCGGCTTAATGCCTACTGTGTCTTGATCTTTTTCTTTGTCTGACCTTGAATCCCTTGAGCAGAGATTTGCGGTGGAGCTCCTCCGGAAGACACGTCGAGTGACGCGGTTGATTTGGCGACTGATGTCGGCTTCCTCGACCGGGTATGCGCCTATGCATCCGATGCACTGAAGAAGTCCACAGCCGCGCTGAAGAAGTCGACTGGAGCCCTCACCGTGGTGCACCGGAGCATCTTCCCGAGCGACCAGCCGCCGGCAGCCGTGGACGCCCTTGCTGCGCCGTTTGAGGACGCGACCACCATCGCCGACTTCACGCGGTCGCAGACGGTACGCGGCTCCGAGCTCACCTTCCAGCTCCTTTTAGGACATCAGGTTCCGGGTGACTTTGAGAAGGTCGTCAGCGGCTTTCCTCGAAGACCCGATGGCCGAATCGCGTCGCTGGGTGGTGTGAAGGAGCGTGCTACACAGTTGGCTGTGCAGCTTGTGGCACTCTTCGAGAGGGCCCTTGCTAAGGCAACTGAGGCGGCTGCTACTCGGAAGAGTCGCTCCCGGTCGCAGTCTGCAGCCTTAGAGTAGATGTAGTATAAGAATTTGGTAGTCGCCGTGGTCTGTACCTTTAAACTTCTGGCCCTGTAATGAATATTGTCCTGCCAGGTCTTTTGGCCTTTAACAATGCTTTTGCTAGAACTGAATTTCTTGCTGCCGAGTTTATCTTTGCTTCACAGTCGTATGATTGTATTGACTCTGCGCATTCGTGGCAGACTGTCGCGCGCGGTGGTGCTTCTTCTTCTCCTGCGACTAAGCCGAGTGGCGAGGCTTCTTCTTCGGGTGCTCGCCGTCGTCGGGCGGCGCCGGCTCCTCCACGTAGTACAAATGATCAACGGATAATCACGTACCTGAAGAACAAGGTGGTTGAGCTTGAGGCGACCCTGAAGAATACTGAGCTGCTGCTGCACCGCTCCAGGTCGCATCCTACTTCAGAGTTCTCACGACGTGAGAATTTTTTGCTTGGGGAGATTGATCTGATCAGTCGACAGCTGCAAGGTTGACATCCTTTTGGTGGTTGCTTTCTTTGCTGAAACTTGCTTATTCTGACTTGCAGTTTACGCGTGCAGATGTGAACCCGGATTGGGAGGCTGAGCGGGATCGCGTTGAAGAGCGAGTTGCCCGAGAGGCGTCCGACGACTCCTATGAAGCTCGTCAGTTCTGGGTGAATAAGTCGAGAGGGCGCGCCCTTGCCACTATGCTTGATCGTACATGGCGTGCGGCTTTTCTTCTGGAGAATTGCCGGAAGACACTCTGGCATATCAATCGTGTATACTTCCCGCATAATGCGCAGCCGAACGGGTTGTCCGCCTTGCTGGAGAGGTTTCGCGACGGTGAAGGGTTGAAGGAGGTCGTCCACGCCCAACTTGTGGCTGGGGCGAATGCGGCGTTGGCATACGTCCGAATGCATCGGCCGCATCTTCCGCTTGATAAGGTGCTGGATGGTCTGCCTGGTGATGACGACTTCGACGAGACCTTGGCGGCTGCGCGCCAAATTATCGGGCAGGTTCAGGGGCTAAGTGAGCGCCTTGTAGGTCCACTCGATGCGCCGAAGGCCGAGTCTGCAGTTTAGAGTAGTTGTTGTCTGCTGTACAGGGTTAGCTATAGAAGGCAAATGTGCCTGTGCAAGTCGCAGTGTACTAGATTAAAAATACTTGCGAGTAATGAGAATTGATCTGCTTGCTCGGAACTGTAAATGATTGTTTTGATTTTCGACCTGTTTGGCGCAGTCGCCTAGTATGTTAGGCGACGACCTAGGTTTTTCCAAGTGTGACCTGTATGTCGCAGTCTCTGATTTTAACAGGTGGCGACTTTAGGATTTTTGTAACTTGACCTGTATGGCGCAGCCCCCGAGTTGTTCGAGTAGCGGCCTAGGAGTTTTGCTAAGGCCTGTATGGCGTAGCCCCCGAGTAGGTCGAATGGCAGCCTAAGATTACAAGTGTTACCTGTTTGGCGCAGCCCCCGAGTATGTCGGGTGGCGACCTAGGATTTTGAACTTGACCTGTACAACGCAACCCCCGAGTGAGTTCGAGTGGCGGCTGAGGATTTTTTGATAAGGCATGTATGGCGTAGCCCACGAGTAGGTCGAGTGGTAGCCTAGGATTACAAGTGTTACCTGTTTGGCGCAGCCCCAGAGTATGTCGGGTGGCGACCTAGGATTTTGAACTTGACCTGTATGGCGCAGCCCCCGAGTGGGTCAGGTGGCGGCCTAGGATTTTTTGATTTATGTTTGTATGGCGCAACCCCCGAGTAGTTCGGGTAGCGGCCTAAGCTTTTCTTTCAACCTGTGTGGCGCAGCCCCCGAGTGGTTCGAGTGGCGGCCTAGGATTTTAGCTTCCTCTGTGTGAAAGGTAAAGGAGACAGATTTTCTTCAAATCACTTTATTGATTCTTGCGAACAGGCCGCCTCATTAAAACCCTTCCAGTCCCCTTAGGTACCCTGGTGAGGGAAAGAGTGCGTCTGAAACCTGTCGCGCTGATTTTTCTTGTACAATGATTGGGTCGAACTAGGCGTAGAACCGGCGGAGTTGTGCCACGTTCCACGGGTTGCTGCAGTCTGCTCCCGTCTTCGAGTCTTTCAGGCGGTAAGCTCCGTTGCCGATTGCTTCTGTCACGATGTATGGGCCCTCCCATGGGGAAGCGAGCTTGTGCACCTTCTTCTGCTTGAGTCGAAGAACCAAGTCGCCTGCGGCGAACGCTCTTGGTCGCAGCCTCCGGGTGTGATAGTTGCGTAGGTCTTGTTGATACACGGTTGATCGTGCCACGGCGATGTCGCGTGCTTCATCCAGGGTATCCATGCTGTCTTCGAGTGCCTCCTCTGCATCCGACTCGTCGTAGGCGACTACTCTCAGTGCGTCGAATTTGATGTCGCAAGGGAGAACCGCTTCTGCACCATACACCATAAAGAATGGAGTGTATTGGGTGGATCTGTTTGGCGTTGTTCGTAGACTCCAAAGGACCGAAGGTAGTTCTTCCACCCATGCGCCCGCTGCGCGTTTTAGTGGCACGCGCAGTCGCTTCTTGATGCCGCTGCAGACGAGGCCGTTGGCTTTCTCCACTTGCCCATTGGATTGCGGGTGCGAGACGGACGCATAGCTGAGCTTGATGCCCTGCTCTGAGCAGAAGTCCTTGAATTCTTCGGCTGTGAAGTTCGAGCCGTTGTCGGTGATGATCCCATTCGGTACTCCGAATCTGAAGATGATTGACCTGATGAAGTTGACTGATGTGGATGCAGTCGAACTTGTGATGG
Organism: Poa annua; assembly: GCA_026929855.1. Lineage (NCBI taxonomy): Eukaryota > Viridiplantae > Streptophyta > Magnoliopsida > Poales > Poaceae > Poa > Poa annua. Next base: position 19,247,999 of record CM049427.1, read on the forward strand.
GCACGGCTTCGATCCACTTTGTGAACTTATCGACTGCAACCAGGAGGTGAGTGTGACCTCCGGGTGAGGATTTCTTCAGCGGGCCCACCATGTCTAGACCCCATTGGGCGAAGGGCCAGGCTAGTGGTATTGTTTTAAGTTCTGATGCTGGCGCGTGTGGCTTGTTGGCAAACTTCTGTCACCCTGTGCATTTCCTTACTAGCTCCTCGGCGTCCTGCATGGCTGTCAACCAGTAGAACCCTGCTCGTAGTGCTTTGGCCACCAATGCTCGACTGCTGGCGTGATGCCCGCAGATACCCGCGTGCATGTCGAGTAAGATGGCTTGGCCGTCGACTGGATCTACGCACCTTTGCAGGATTCCTGAGACACTTCTTTTGTAGAGTTCTCCGTTGATGACGGTGAAACTTTTGGAGCGCCTGATGATGCGCTTTGCTTCGACTGGGTCGGCTGGCAGCTTCTGATGCAGTATGTACGCCAGGTACGGTCCTGTCCATGTAGCTTCGACTATCATGACCTCCATGGGGACCTTGCCTTGGCTTGGCGGGTTGGCATCGCCTTTTGTTGTTGCAGTGCTTGCTGTGTTCTGAGTCTTGATGGATCTCTGCGTGATGCGCTCGAGGAAGACGCCGGGTGGGACTTGCACCCTGTCTGAGCCCATGTTAGCGAGGACGTCGGCTTCCTCGTTGCTTTCGCGGCCGATGTGCCGCAACTCGCGGCCGTCGAAGTTGCCTTGCAACTGGTTGTAAAGGTCTCTGTAGGCGATCATGTTGTCGACGATGGCGTCGCAGGACTTCATGGTTTGCTGTACCACCAGGTAGGAGTCGCCGTATATCATGAGGTGCGTGGCGCCGCAGTTCTTGGCCATCCGCATGCCGTGGATCAGGGCCTCATACTCGGCTTCGTTGTTAGACGGTGTCGGAAAGTCCATCTGCAGGACGTACTTGAGCTTGTCGCCTTTGGGGGAGATGAGCACAACTCCTGCCCCGGCTGACATGAACTTCTTGGAGCCATCGAAGTACATTGTCCATGCGTTGGACAAGTCGGGGATATTTGGTAGCTGGGCTTCTATCCACTCGGTGGTGAATTCTGGGAGGACTTGGGCCTTGATGGACTTCGGGTGAGCATATTTTAGCCCCCATGGTCCTAGTTCGACAACCCACTTGGCGACTCGACCTGTCGCGCGTTGGTTTGTGAGAATGTCTGCTAGTCCAGAGGAGCTTACCACCGTGATCGGGTGCTCGGAGAAGTAGTGGACGACCTTCCTGGAGGTCATAAAGACTCAATACGCCAGCTTCTGATAATGCGGGTAGTTCTGCTTGGACAGGGTGAGGACTTCGCTGAGGTAGTAGACGGGCCTTTGCACCGGGTGACTGTGCCCTTCTTCTTCCCGTTCGACTACGAGTACCGTGCTCACCACCCTGTTTGTTGCTGAGACGTATAAGTATAGCGGCTCGTTTTCCAGTGGTGCCACGAGGACTAGAGAGGTTGTCAGGGTCTTCTTGAGATGGTCGAACGCGTCCTGCGCCTCCTGTGTCCACTCGAACTTGTCCGTCTTGTTCATCAGTTGGTAGAAAGGTAAGGCTTTCTCTCCCAACTTAGTAATGAACCGGCTGAGAGCTGCGACTCGGCCGGCTAATCACTGCACCTCGCGGAGTTTTGTTGGTGCTGGCATTGTGAGAATGTTCTGCACCTTCTCGGGGTTCGCTTCGATTCCTCTTGCAGATACGAGGTACCCTAGTAGCTCTCCGGCTGGCACACCGAACACGCACTTCTCTGGGTTGAGCTTGATCTGGTATACATCGAGTGCGGCGAAGACCTTGCGGAGGTCGTCGACTAGGGTATCCTCCTTTCGGGTCGTGACAACGATGTCATCGACGTAGACTTGGACGATCTGCCCGATTAGCCCTTTGAGGCACGCTTGCATTGTCCGCTGGTACGTGGCACCTGTGTTTTTTAACCCGAACGGCATCGTCTGGTAGCAAAAGACGCCGTCGGGTGTGATGAAGGCCGTTTTCTCTTCGTCCTCGACTTTCAGCCTGATCTGCTGGTAACCTGAGTAGGCATCCAGGAAGGACAGGCGCTCGCAACCTGCTGTCGAGTCGATGATCTGGTCTATCCGCGGGAGCGGGAAGTGATCCTTGGGGCAACACTTGTTGACTGCGGTGAAGTCAACGCACATGCTTAGTTTCTTCGTCTTCTTTTTCTCCACTAGGACCGGGTTGGCGACCCAGTCCGAGTCCTTGATCTCTCGGATGAACTTGGCGTGCAGTAGTCTGTCGACTTCCATGGTGATCGCGTCTCGCTTGGGTCCTGAGAAGCGTCGCATGGATTGTTTGACTGGTCTTGCGTCCTTGTGGACTTTTAGAGAGTGCTCGGCGAGTTCCCTGGGTATCCCTGGCATGTCAGAAGGTTGCCATGCAAAGATCTTCCAGTTCTCACGTAGGAACTCGAGGAGCGCGCTTTCCTATGCGGGGGTCAGACTTGACGAGACCTTGACCGTCTTTCTGCTGTCAGTCGGATGGATTTGGTGGGTGACGGTGTCGTCGTTCGTGTTGAATGTTGCGTCCTTAGCTGGCTTCTTGCGAGATGGAAAGAGGGTCTTGTCGTTGTCGGCTGATGTGGCCTTGAAGTGCTCTTCGACCCCGAAGAACTCAAAAATCTTGGGAAACTCGCGGTCGCAACTGTTGGAGAGCCCGAAGTCGCCGCGTACGGTGATTACTCCTTTCGGCCCGGGCAGTTTTACCATCAGGTAGGCGTAGTGGGGTACTGCCATGAACCTGGCAAAGGTTGGGCGCCCGAGGATGGCGTGGTATTGTGACTTCCAGTCGACGACCTCAAAGTCTATCGACTCCTTCCTGAAGTGCTCGGGTGTGCCGAGGATGACGTCGAGTGTGATTGTTCCCATGGGCGTGATTGCTTGCCCTGGTACTATGCCGTGGAAGGTGGTTTTCGATTCCGGCAATTTCTCTGTCGACCTGTTCATTCTTCTCAGGGTATCGGCGAATATGATGTTGATGCCACTGCCTCCGTCCATGAACACCTTCTTCAAGCTATAGTCGCCAATCAAGGCCTCAATCACGAGTGCGGCGTGCCCGGGTCGGGTTACCTCGGATGGGTGATCTGCCGTGGAAAACGTGATGGGTGTCTCAAACCCGCGCAGGTACCCTGGTACCGCGCGCGGGCTGTTGATGGCCTGAAGTACTTGGCGAGTGATGAGCTTTTGGCGCCTGTTTGACGGGGGTCCCTTCTGGATCATGTTCAGTTGTCCCCGTGCGGGTGGGTACGTGTCGGTTGCTGCCGACTGACCTTGTTGCTGTTGCTGTTGCTGTGGCTGGGGGAATGCTCTTGCCGCCTGCACCTGGTTGTTGTTTGCGGGTGCTGCCTGGATGGCTAGCTGCGGGCCTGTCTGTATTGCCTGTACTGGAGCGATGATTTGCTGCATGGCTTGGTATATCTTTCTTGCTTTGCGACAATCCTTCAACAGGTGGCTGGAACCCCATTTGCCTGTCTCCGGGTTGCGGAACGAGTGGTGCTTACAGGGTTGCATCAGCTCCTCTGCTGGGGTCAGTGGGCGCTTCCACTTGCGCTTCTGGCTTCCATCATTGTGGCCAATGCTGCTGCTGCCACGGTTATACTGACTCGAGTTAGACTGTCGACCTTGGTCGTACTGTCGACTATTGTTGCGTTTGTCCACACGGGGGGTTTCATAGCCCGCCGCTACTAGCTCGATTGAATCGTGGGTGTAACGTGGCTTCTTATTTTGGCGTGCCTCACGCCAGTTGCTTGTTTCGACCTCTTTCTTGGGGGAAGTTTCGCGGACATAGTCCTCTCCTTCGGCCCATTGGTTGGCTGTCTTCATGAGCTCTATTGTGGTCTTCGGCTGGAGCCTACCGAATTCCTCGCGGAGGTCGCGGCGAGCGACGCCGTGCATGAAGGCGTCCATCACCCGATCTTATGAGACGGGTTCCATGGTGTTGCGGAGGAGCGTCCATCGCTGGATGTAGGAGCGGAGCGACTCATCCTTTCCTTGCTTGCAGGCCTGCAACTCGATGTAGGTCGTTGGCCTTGCGAATGTTCCCGAGAAACTCTTGATGAAGTTATCCTGGAATTCTTCCCATGTTCGGAAAGAGTCTTTGGGTTGGCTTGTGAGCCACCCGCGTACCGAGTCCGTCAGCATAAGCTGGATGTACTGCATTGCCGTAGTCGACGTCCCGCCTTGGCAGGTGCAGGCGATGAGGTAGTCCTCGAGCCACAGTTTTGGATCTTTCTTCCCGTCGTACTTTGGTGTGCCTGCTGTCAACTTGAAGCCCTTAGGCATGCGAGTGTCGCGGATGTTGAAGATGAAGCATGCCGCGCCGCACGGCTCGAAGTCGCGGTCAGCGTGATCGTCTGTGTTTGCTGCACCAGCCGAGCGCTCCTTGCGACTGCGATCTACTGTCTTCTGTGTGAGGACGTCGCGAAGATCCTTGACTGGTTGTCGCTGTGCCGCTGGGATGCCCGAGGTTGTTGGTTTGTGCGCCCGGTTGCCTGGCCCCTTGGCCGCCAGCGCTTCTTCGATTGCCCTTATGGAGGCAATTTGCTGCTTGTGGAGAAGGGAGCGCGCGTCCCCCTCCGGTGGCTGCGTGAGCCGGAGGTATGTCTCGACTTAGATCAGGGCGGCGTTCGCCGTCTTTGGGACGGGTATCCCGTTCTCATCTTCGGTGACGAAGGACGAGTCGAGGTTGCGGGTGAGCCTGGTTCGATCGGCTTCTGCCATGAGGGGAACGCGGGATCTGTTTCGCCGTGCTCCTTGGTTAACCTCCGTAGAGGATGTGAAGGAGAGGGTGGCTCGCCTGGCACTCGATGCGTCTGCGTCCCTTTTGCGCCGGAGTAGGTCGGCTTTTTCGGCGCGGATTCGCTCGCCTTCCTTGCGCAGCAAGTACTGGACCGCCAGGTGGTCGTCTCGAGGTGCGTTGGGTGGGTGGAACGTGCCCTCATCCACATGCTTCATGGCTTGGATCGCCATGTCCCGCGTGATGACAAGTTTAGTCTGGTCCGGCATGTCCACCTCTAGCGGATATGCGGGTTCTTCGTCGTCGCCATGTGGTGATGTGCCGGCCATGAAGACTTGCTTGGGGGTAGACTTGAGTCGGGGAGTTGGTGCTGCCGCTGCTGCTTCTGTCGCCCGCGTCTTACTCGGGATCGAAAATTGCTGCAACGTGGTGTGCGGCGCAGTCGCTGTCGCGTCTTCTCGCGATCGTCCCTGTGTTCACGCTCGCCGGGGCGAGTGCGATTGGCTTGGGGTAGACTTGGGATTCCCACGAAGATGAGGGCGTGCGTGACGTGGCTGTCGGGCGCGAGCTCCTGGTTGCCCGTGCGGGTGCGACAGTCGAGGTAGATCTTGACTTAGTCGACCGCGCGACCGAGGTTGGGGTAGTAGATCCGATCCGCGCGGCCGTCGCCGAGATTGTCGATGTAGTTGACGCAGATGCAATCTTTGCGGGTGCAGCGGGCGCACTCTCCGCGGATGCGGCAGATGCGATCTTCGCGGGTTCGGCGGGCGCGGGAGTTGCCGATTCGGGTGACGCCGCCGCGCGTAGCGCGGTAGTCGTAGACCTGAGTATGCCACGACTATCGATGCAGCAGTATATGGAGCCGAAGGTGATGTGTATACCTTTGTCCAGATCGGCGTACACCGAGCGGTGGGCCGGCGGGTGGAGGACGTACTCGAAGGAGCCGAAGCGGATCGACTCCCTGGCGGCGGACACGCCGATCTTCATTGCGGATGGAGCCGGAGCGACCATGATCCCAACACTTGTTTGACGTTCCCACAGACGGCGCCAATTGACGAGGTGTTAACTCGACAAGTCCCAGGGTTGTGCACCCCGGGTTGATTGATGGGGAGAGAGATGGGTGCTGGTGGTCACGACGGCTGACAAGCAAGGATTTACCCAGGTTCAGGCTCCCGGAGGATAACACCCTACTCCTGCTTGTCTGATTATTGATGCGAGTAGCGATTACAATGGCGAGATTGCGATCTCGCTAGGGTTTGTGGCGGTGGCTATGAGCGTGTGCTTTTGGACGAGCAACCCTCCTGGCTTTATAGGTAGCCAGGTCTCGGGTGGTCGATGCCGATGGCAACTACAGATATGGCAGGTTATGCTTCCTAACCGACTTGGACTAGGTTACATGGTACCCCGCGTGGGCCTTCTGTGGGCCTCCATGTCCTTGGCGCGGCCCATGTAGCCTTATCGTGGGCTACCCGAAAGGCAGCCCCACGTCACATACTTGCAGCATTTGCCGAGCACGAGGAGGAAGAGAGAAAGAACGCTCGATGCCATGGTGGTTCCAATCATGGATGCCAGTCAATCGATCGAGAAAGAGATGCCGGATTTATTGTTCTGTGGGACGACTACTTCAAAGAAGTTCCTCGCTTTCCTAAACATTTATGCAATGAGCAATGTAATCCGTTTGAAAATATAGCCGTTGAAATATACACGTCTTAATTTACACGTTCCACTGAAAAACTGGGAGGTGTATAATTTACGAAGGTGTATATGGACGTGTATATGGAGATATACACGTCCAAATTTACACGTTCCAATGGAGATGCTAGGTCTTGTTTACTTCACCGGTATTTCTGGGGATCGGAGGGTATTTTCCCGGTCCAACCATAAATCCCCAAATTTCCCAAACAACCCGTTTACCTCGGTATGTGCGGGGTTTGGTTTGGCCCATCCCGAGAAATCCCCACCCGAACACTATCTATCCCCTCGTGTATCACACGCGAGGCTCCCTGTATCGGCCGGGAAGCTCTCGCTCGACGGCGGCGACCAAAGGCTCCGGCGTGGACGTCCACCTCGGAACGCCGCCGACGTACGCGGCCTCCTCCTCTGGCTACAACACGACGTACCGCCCCAATCTCTTCCCCTCTCGGGATCACCTAGGTATTCTTGGCCAACGCCGGCGTCCGCCTCACGTCGCCGCCGTTGCCGTCTTCCTCGAGTCCAGCGGCCTACCCCACACGCTCGCCGTACTCCAGTTCGTGTTTCTCCCTGTCGTCTTGGGACGAAGACGAGGAGGCGGCGCTGCCCACCTAGTTCCACGGCAGTACGACGATGTTGGCCATGCCAGATGGGGAGCTCAAGGAGGTGAACGTTCAGAAGCTACAACGCATTGCCTGCCTCGGCCATGAGCACGAGCGGCCCCTCTCCAAGTTCAAGGTACACGACCTTCTTCCATTCTTCAGTTCTCTACTCACCCAAGCAGAGATGATACAGATAGCTTGCACTCCTAAGATCTTGATTGGTACTTGGTCTTAATCCCATGCCCTAGTCAAGCGGGATGTGGGATATTATTCCAAAATCAACTGAGATTTGATTGGTACTTCAGTCTGTTAATGCCATAGATATTATTCCAAAATCAACTTGTTTGAATGCTCTGTCTGAATTCTTAGAATACAATATGTGATACTCCGTCTGAATTCTTAGAATACACTGTCTTTTCTGAAAGCTTGTTTGAATGCACAATTAAATGGAGTACTGAATGATTTCGCCCACAATAAATCATTGTAGTGCAATCTGCTTGTGCAAGCAATACTTCAGTTTATCCAAGTATCCTGAAGGAATTGTTTCCTTATGATGGTATACTGCAGTAGCAATACTTGGAGTATGTCCTTCTGCACTATTTTGCTAGCTTGGAGTACTTTGTTTGTTGTAGTGTATTATTGCTTGCCGTACTGTCATTTGGCAACTCCTCTTGTTCTCTTTGTGTGTGATTTTCTTGTTTGAAAGCACAATAAAAGGAGTATTGAATAATTTCCACCACCATATAGCATTGCATTACTAATTGGATAATTTCCTGTGCTTGCTTCCTTACTTTTCATCCTCCAAAAAATTGTTGCTTCTGCTTGTTTATGCAAGTGTAATGTGGTCTGTTTTCTTCTGCTTGTTTATCCAAGTGTAATGTGGTATGTTTTATAATCTACCCGTATTATGTTTTTGGTTGTTACATTTTGCAGCAGCTTCGTTTTCATGAACTGTTGCTGTTGTTGCTCTGCATTCGTATTTTGGCATGTAATGATCTGAACTGAACATAAGCTCAGAGTGCAGCTGAGAAAAATCTTGATCTAGTTGCCATCAATACTGAATCTGGTGATTTATGTTGGTCGATGGTATCGTCTTTTTACGAGTTATTAACTCACTGTATATTTCTTGTAGACCTGTATTTGCTGATATTTTGTTTGAATGATCAATTTGCAGCTAGCTTTGCAAGACGAAGGTTGAGCGTTGCTCTGTTGCTCTGTCCTTGTCGAGACAAGGAAGGTTGACGGTTGCTCGTTAGAGATCGGTCAAGATTTTCTATTCAACAATCGGACTATAAATAGTATTTAATTATACTCCCCTCCGTTCGTGAATATAGGGTGTATAAGTTTTCCGCACGGATATTAAGACAAGCTATTTTGTACACAGTGTACTAAATTTTTATTTAGAAAAAATGACTAGAGGTGAGTTCTTAATTGGTATAAAATGAATACCATCCGTTAAATCGCTCTTTTGAGACTATATTTTATTTTTTGATGGGTCAAATTGTGCATAAATAGCAAATACACCTTATATTTTAGATTTTTCTTCAAAAACTTATACACCTTATATCAAGAAACGGAGGGAGTATAACCTGATGTCTTGCTTCGACTCCCCTGTAGATTTATTTTGACACGGAACAAAATTTGTGTGGTAGGCAATAATATAGCTAGTGTAAAGATTGAATTTTTACTTCAGCCAAAGTTTTAATTTTTAGTATCAAGTCCAATACACCACAATACCCTATCATCCAAAATCCAAAAAACGTAGGTAAACAGGGGGAATTGGGAAAAGAGAGGAAATTAGGGGAAATGTGGGGATTGGGTGAAAGGGAGGGATTCACCAAATCCCCTCCAATCCCAACCTTCCCATCCAAAAAAAAAACGCTTGTAGTAAACAAGGCCTTAGGGTTTCTCCCATCCCGCACACAGCGCGCCGCCTGTTTTCCTGCCTGATTCGCCGCTTCCCCGCCGCTGTGCGCCGCCTCCTCCCCCCCGATTCCCCGTCTCTGCTCATCCTGCACCCCGCCCTGTTCCTCTCCACCTCGTCGTGCGGCACAGCGCCGCCAGGTCTCGCTCCTGTTCCTCGGCGTGGGGAACAAAATCGAGCGGCGGCGGCGCAGAAAAAGCAAGCGCCGATGAGGGGCTGGCTGGCGGTGGCAGCGGGAGGACCGAAGGAAAGGGAGGCAACAGGGACAAGGACCGGTCGGTGACGGCGGGCTAGCAACGGCAAGTTCTAGCAGCGATTGCACGCACTAGCAGCAAGGGAAGGCGAGAGAACGTCATCATCCCCATCGATCCATTTTCTGTAAGGTGAGAAGAAATCATGTGCAATCTGTTTCTTCAATCTCTTATGCCTTTTAGATTTTTTGAGGACGGCTGTTAAATCTTGGACTGCAATATATAGGCAAGGAAAGGGGAGGCAACAACGACAAGGAACGGTCGGCGACGGCAGGCTAGCAGCGACTAGTTCCATCAGTGACGACACGGACCAGCAGCAAGGGAAGGCAGGAAGAACATCAACAACCCCATCGATCCATTTTCTGCAAGATGAGCTGAGATCAGTGCAATCTGTTTCTTCAATCTCTTATTCCTGCCCAATTTTATGAGGATTACTGTTAAATCTTGGACTGTAATTTATAGCTTTTCTTGCAAATATATGATGTTGCATGCTATTTTCATATGGTATACAGTCAAATCCTAAAATTACAAGGATGTCAGCATAAGAGATTATATTATCATGTTGCTTAGTTCTGTAGGGTATAACATGTACTGGGCAGTGACTTGAAAGATAACAAAGACTACCCAACTGGAAAATGATAGATGTAAATGGTCAAAAAACATTTACATGAAGTGCACCTTTTCCTTTTGATTTTCTATACATATTTTGTCCTTTAATTAGATTAGGATTTCACGGTTCATGTGTAGCGCACCATTTTTTAACTCCTTTCATGTTGTGCTACAGGGGATGTGGCGCACTGTTGAAGCAAAGTTCTGAAAGCTTGGGTCATGCATGTAATAAGAGAGGTATATAAATACGTTGAAATACCTTAGTAATCTTTGTTATTGAACTCTCATGGTCCAAATTGTTCCAACAAATTTTATTTGAATTTTTACTAGGTCAGAGGTGAAATGATATTGTGCCCCTAAGAACTGAATCTATATGCATCTGGTATGCTATGATTTGATTTCGATGATTCGTTCATATATAAGCGACGTGTAGTTGTTTAGCTTTAGTGATCTGCATCGGCATGAAAGTCAGAGAATGACACTTCATACATGGTTTATTTTGACTTTCCTTTTTTAGTAATATTTAGTCGATTTTAATAGAGTTTCATTACCTATTAGTTAGTAGATAGTAGTTAATATCAGTTAATACTATAAGTTGGGTATCATGTGTACATGTTTCTTTCATGGATGTGCACGTTCTACTAAAACCTTCTTTTTGTCCAATTGACTGATCGAACTTCTGTTAATTATAAATAAAGCTTTTCGTGTCATGTTTGTATTTTACTTCCATCCAGCAGTTAACATGCCTACGCCAAAATTCATTTGGTACAAGCCCAATAGTTCAAGTCTTCTATTAGATCATACGTTTTTTAATCCGATGATTGGTGGAAGTGGAGACGAGTTCTCATGATTATGAGTGGTGAATGAGGAACCTGTTTTGGTATGTTGATTGCAGAATGCAGATTATCGAAATATTGGTTCTTACGTTAAATTTCATTATTGCAGATTTATGTGAAGTGACCATTGAATCGACAACAACTAGAGTACATGAGCTACTGAATATACAGGAGATATGCAAGGAAGAAGACCTCTGGTTAGCAATGTTGTCTTGTATTGACTTATAAGGTTTTGATGTTTAGTTCCAGTTTGCTTATCTGTCCATGCTGCAATTTATACTGCATGAACATATAAACTTAACCTGGTGCTTACATCAGAATTACTGATAATTATCATCTACTGGGGATTCGGTGCACTTTTAGGTTTTAAAATTGCGAGCAAGCTGGCATTTACGACGACCTAAAAGGTAAATAGTCTGGACAATCGCAAAGAAAGTAGATACTTTCTTTTCTAATTTATTTTGTGTAGAACGGATGCTCATTTCCATGTTTGTAGACATGTTTGTGAAATAGTGTAACTTTGATGGTTTTGTATCACACTCAATGTATCAAAATGTTGCTCAGGTTTGTTGAGATTTAGCTCAGCCTGAACAAGGTTGGTAAAGGCTATAGTGCTTACTTTGATTTTGTGGTTCAGTTGGATTTTAGACAGCAGTACCTCAATTCAGTTAGATGTATATAAGTTGATTATGAGGCTATTTGTTGTCAAAGTAAGAAAGTTTATAGACTGTAGAGAAAATTTGATCAGAAAGTTTTATGCCTGGTTACATATGATCTGATCATGTCTTAGGATTACTTATTTCCTAGAATCATATATAAGTAACTTACATAGTTAATAATAGCATTCTTATTTATAATGCTTATGCAATCTTAAACCTTTTTTTTTAATGTTTGTCAATATAGTACGCCATATAAGTATGATGTTTTATTGTTCTATTCTCAGCTTTAGATGTTCCTTTCTCATGTCACAAGTGCCTATGTCAATATATTGATGATTGGATTCTTTTTTTTAACGAGATATACTCGACAGAGAAAACATATGGACATTAAGAAGTTATACCCACCTCTTATATGTTCGACTTCCATTAAAAATATAGGTAGTATTGTTACCACTTCTAACTTCCATGCTCTTGAACAATGGTACTATGCTATAGTATGTAATTTAAGACAAATATAATTAGTACATATGGCCATTTTTTTGACAAAAGGAAATCAGTGAAACTCATTTTGTGTGACCAGTAGGCTTTATACTTCTTTGATATGTATTGTGTTGTTCGATATATATTTTTATTCAAGAGTGTAAGATCTATAGAGTTGTTTGTCATTTTTAGTAGCCGCTTAGCTTTATATCTCTATCCTGCAATATGATTTAGATTATCATGCCCTTGGTTATCCATAGTTCATAGCATTTCATTCTAAGTCAGGTATCCGTATCTACTTTAAAGAGATGACTACAACTCTGCTTCACTTGATATGGTTTTCAATAGACAAGTCATATGACATACTTTTCTCAAACACCTTTGGATTTTTATCAGGATCTATGATTGGGAGAACCCAGTTTGTTATCGGAGATATAGCCCAATTTCCATCTGACCTGTATGTGGATGAGCATTTTTATTTTGTAGCCGGACTTTTGAGCAGACACTATTAGTTCACGTCGCCTTCCTCTCTAGGTGCGGTTTTATCTGCTTTTTCCATATAACTACATGGGCACGGCGTGTCGACGCGCCAAGCTGACCAGAATCCTTACTAATTTGCCTAGAGATGAATAGCTAATTGATTCTAGAGAAAACTTAATTATTTTGCAGGCTTTGTCTAGGCTATACAGACTTATTCGGTAATTTTAGAAGAGACAACAAAGAAGAAGATATTTTACAGTTAGTCTTTAAATTAGGAGGGCAATTCATTCAGTCTGCACGTTGTTATACTGTTGCCGTCACATTTACAACAGAGAAGTGATCATAACGCTTTGACATATGAGAGGTTAGAGTGTGCAAAGTTGTCTGTTGTGTTACAAAGCATACTTAGAACCTGGTTGCTAGAGCAATTTCTTTATACTTCCCGTGTATTATAGACGACATGTTGAACTATCTTTTGTTATTGTTTTCTTACTTCCAGTTTCCTTCATGTATTCATACTTAGCTACGGATTCGCTTAAGTCACTAATCTGTCTTCCAGCAGGCATGAAAGTTTTTTTTATTAAGAAGTGTATTTAATCTGAGAAACATGTGATCGCAGTAGTGATTTATCTCTTCTCTTGCAAGGTATGGTTCGTTCTATAGTCTTCAGCAGCAGTGACATCTCCAGCATGTTGAACTCTTAAACTTCTTGAATTTTACCTTCACTAAAGCTTTTTGGAATGAATGCTAATTCTAAAACACCTTTATCTTCCTTTAGTTTTGATCATCTGATTTGATTACCCGATTAGAGTCTGTTGAATTTTCTAGCCCTTTGATGCTTAACTTACTGGTAGCCAAAAAAACTTACATTTTTATTCTTCGCTGCTTTGCTTTATGTTGGGGTTTTCAAAGTTTTTTCTTTTACCTTCTTTTTTTAAGGTATAGTCGCGTTATTTGCTAGCTGTGAAATAGTTTACCACTAGTTTAATTTAATGGATCGTTCTTACACGATTGCCTAATCTTAGATAATCAGTTAGCTAATTAGAATAGACTGACTGTCTGAAACATACCGAATTAATGAAAACTAGCTATTAATACTCCATTGGTTCCATCAATTTTGCAATCCTTCGTTCCTCAATTCTATTAATACTTGTGTTGCGCTTTTGCTTAATGAGTGCTCAGATTATAACAACTGCTCTCTTAAAAATTATATCGCAGGTTGTTGGTTCCATCATTTTGCAAACCAATGTATTCACTATCCTCATGCAGAAGATATGTTATGTCGAACAGATGCAAAACCAAATTTTCTAATTTTTTTACTTTGCATGCCATTTACCCTTGTTTCTGGATGAACAGAAAGCTCCTTGATCATACGACTCTTTTTCCAACAGCTATATAATCCAACTGACTTGCTTGCGATTGTTTGATTTTTCCTGGGAAATAGTCCATGGTGTACTTTCTAAAGGAGATTTTTGTCGTGGTATCAGCATATTTGATAGGAGACGGGTCCTCTAGCCTACGTATGGATTGTGGGGAAGAAGGTTGGAGTCGTCGAGTACGGGATTTGACACGGCGAGTTTATCCAGTTTCAGATCCCGCAGCGGTGGCGAGATCCTACTATAATCCACTATGAGGCAAATAGCCGTGAACTTGTTACAATGGATGTGATGCCTATTGAGCGTTGATGAGTCTGGCCCTAAAGGCCTCCCAGTGGCCGGCTTATATAGGCGGTCAGACCCCGGGTGTTAAGGTAATTAATTGGTCGGCAAGTAAATAAAGTCCTAGTTGTAGTTGGTTTTGGTTGTCGCCTTCCATCTTGGCCTTGGTGGCTTGATGAGCTTCAGTCTGCTGCCTTTCTTAGACCGTCCGTCTACTTTCTTTTACGTCAGCTATCTGAGCCGCCTGGCAGGCATCAGCCTTAACACCCTTGGGCCACCCTGGACTAGCCGGATTGATCCATGTTAGATAATAGAAGATACCCCACACGTTGCTGCGGCAATTTCTTTTATAGGTTGTTTTTGTGATAACAAAGGATAAAATTTTTGAAGTTAATGAAGGACAATGTCAACTACTGATCAAATCCCACACATTCATGGAACAAAAGATGATGGAAACTGTCTTATAATTTGTAGCATGGACAAAGATCAGTCGTTAAAACATACAACACCATAAGTAAACTGGAAATTGTAAGTCAGTTCCTATGTACTGAAGAGATACAATTTATCATCTTACTCTGATCCGAATTGGTAACAACTTAGTAAGCAGAAAATGAGTATGCAAAAATATAGTACATAGACTGAGAGCAACATTTTTTAAAACGACGCTTAATTACATGGGCTAAACCTAACCTGATGAACGATATGGTTTTAGTGCATAATGGTGGAACAATGGCTGGTATTGAAGCAATCTGAGAGCAAGATGTCAATAGCTGATTAAGGAAAGACTGAGTGATATCAGCTACACTCCATGTGTGTGAGGAATAAGAAACATGAGTTTGGGTCGACACAACAACATAATAATTGAATATGTTCTTGAGTGAGGCTTAATCTCTTTCGTCCGCAAGATCCACGTGCCAGCACATGGTGAAAAGTACATGTTGAGTTTCCGTATCAGTAAACACTGCAAGCACACATGAATTATAAAATAAAAACACATGTACATAATATGTAGTCTTCAAGTAGGACAATACATGCATGCCTGAAAATGGCCTGCATGATTTAGATAAAGATAATATGCATGGTTATCAAAATAAAGTGTAGATGATGAAAGCCTGAATATAATTGATCATTCACAGGTTTTGGTCACTGGTCAAATGAGAGATTAAAATAGTAAAGCATGCACTACCTTAGACCATACACTATGTGGTGCCGATTCAAGTAAAAAAGTTGTCAGATTTGAATCGCTTAGCCAATGTCCACTATGTGTTGAACCACATCAAATAGTAGCTGTGGGACCTAGTAAGACATGCATGCAGAGAAAAGTTTGCCCCTCTCTCTCTCCATTCCTTCACACACGGATGTGAGATGCATGCAGGAAATTGTTTTTTACTTGGCTTGAACCGAACCAATAATATGAGCCGCTTTTGTTGTCAGACAATATGATGCGATGCTCTACTATGTGGTGAACCGGTTCAATTGCCTCTTTGAATCACTTTTGACACACATAGTGGATGGTCTTAGGAACCAATCGAGTTGCTCCACAGCTGCTAGCTCTGTATAACTCTGAAATAAAAAAGATGGTATGTACGTTAGTTTACTTCGAAAAGATAAAGGAAGTTAGGAATTTAAATTAAATAAATCGAGCATGGTAACTTCAACAAATTTCAACAATAGTATTAAAAGAAGTTAGGAATATTAAATTACGTAAATCAAACATAATCTTGAGGCAAAAATAAATAGATAAAGAGTTACAACCATTTAAGTAGATGATTCTTTTTTATCCAAGTCAAGTAGTTGAGCCAAATCCAACGTTATATCCTGCTCGTCTAAAATGTTGCTTCTCATAAGGTAGCTGGTTGAGAGACAACTCCATGCATCACCAATTAGATAAACACAAATCCAGGCATCACCTGAGTTAGGAATATTAAATTACGTAAATCAAACATGATCTTGAGGCAAAAATAAATAGATAAAGAGTTACAACCATTTAAGTAGATGATCTTTTTTATCCAAATCAATTAGTTGATCCAAATCCAACGTTATATCATGCTCGTTTAAAATGTTGCTTCTCATAAGGTAGCTGGTTGAGAGACAACTCCACGCATCACCTATTAGATAAACACAAATCCAGGCGTCACCTATTACTTCATCCATAATGAAACCAGAGAAGTAGTCTGGAAGGCTGCAAAAGTAAAATTTTGAATTTCTTCTCTTCGAAAACTTGAAAAAGAGTGGAGGAGCATAAAGATTACATACGTTCTTTTTCACATACAGCCTACTTTGACTTTTGTCAGATACCTTGTGGATACTAAACATAGATAAATAATCTGCAAAACAAAGATGAGAAATATTTAGGATTAAGTTTGGAAAAGCACTGCCGGCCCAGATATTCTGGAAGTTCCCGTATAGATAATCAAAAGAAAGAAAAATCAAAAGAATCCCATAACTATGGTGTAGAGCCTCTCAAAACCACATGCATCTTCTTGGATGTGTACACGGCTATCGGAACAGTAGTACAAGACTTACCCTGCGCTCCAAAAGAAAAGGAGAAGACATGACAGGCAGATCAGCTAGTAATTTTTTGCAGATGATCAGTTCCTTATGAATCACATGATCTGATTTGGTTCTATTAAAAACAGGCAGAAGAGAGCTTACCCTTGTGGCGAATGGTAGATCTAACACATACACAGCTCGAGCAGGAAAACAATCGGTGCAGGAATAGTGCGTTGGAGACGGACTTGCCCTATCCTTGGTTACTTAGCTCCTGCGTCAGAACCCACGGTCGTGGGATGAAGAAGATGATGTCCCAGAACAGCTCGATGGAAGAAGCCCAGTCTTGCCAGGGTCGATAAGAACAAATCCATCGAAGTTGGACCTCAGATTTTAAAGGGAAATATTGCGGCGACTCCTTTGGTGCTTCCATCAGTTACGGGTTGTTGAGGAGATAGTGGGGGAGAGGAAGAGAGTATCCCACGAAGTTTATTGCGAAGAAGAAACGGAAATCATGATCATTATAGCGGATGGGATGGCGATTGGCGAGTTCTAAAGGTCCATGGACAGATTTGGGGAGGAGGAGCAGGGTCAGATGGGCCAGTTATACAGGTAGACATAAAACCGTAACACGGGATTAATTGGACCAATCAGCCCCGGCTGATGTGGACGCCCTGCATGTCGAGAGAAATAACGTAAGTGGGTTGCTCTCGTATAGAAACTATAGATACCCATAGTTGGTATATCCTCAATATTAGCCCCCAGAAAGATTGAAGTTCTCCAGGCGCCGGCTTCTTCGTCTTCTTGATCTTCAATCTTCAATCGCGGCTGCAGGGATTGAACCATTCTGAAAATAATGGGGAATGTGTACCTCAATGTTGGCACACGGCCGCCTTTATCCGACATGAGAAAGACGGCTTAGTCAAACTTGCCGGATAGCTTCATGAAAAAGCTTGATCCTTGGCGGCAAGTCAAATTGATGTCTGATAGATGACGTCATTTGTTCCACGACAGTTCTTATCCAAATATAACGAAATTGTGCATTGTCGGCCATACCAAGGAGGCGGTCTTTGCCACGGAGGCAACCATGTCGCTGATGACAATGGCGGTTATGCCATGAGGGCGGTTATATCGCTGACGACAAGACAATCATGCCACGGAGGCGACTGTGTCGCTAACGATAAGTCAGCCGAGCCATGGAGGTGACCGTGTCGCTGACGACAAGACAGTCATGCCACCAATGCGGCCTTCTTGTTGACGATAGAGCTGCATGTCGTGCAGCCCCCAAGTATTGAACGAGGGTAATATCGATGTCGAGCCCCCGAGTGTCAAAGTTTTTTCTTGATCCGCCTATCTCCAGCCCCCGAGCGTTGAGTCGATGTACTCGGAAGTCGTCCGACGCTTGGAAGAACTTGTGGCATTGTAAGTCGATGATTGCAGTCCCCGAGGCTCGTGCCGCCTTGACTGAAAGACGGCTCGAGATATGATGAAAATGTTGCGATTGCAGCCCCAGGTGTATCCTACATAGCAGACATAGCTACATTAAGATGCACTTTTAATGAAACCTGAATAATTTTAAAGCCTGAGCCGGTAGATTTTAACAAACACTCATGGGTTGTAAATTTTATGTGGCCCGCCTTAATATTTATCTGGTTTATATGTTTAACTTTTCATATGTTAGCAGAACCGCAGCCGGAAATTTTAACTGAGACAATCAAGGCTAGTACCAAATAGTTTAGAATCAGAGACAAATTAAAGCCGGCATGTTGGTGCTAATGACATACTACTAGGTAATCCGCACATAAACAATCATATAACGGTATTAGGCGGTGCAAACTGATTGCTTAATTTGGCCCGGAGGCGGCAAGTATCTACAAGTTTGAACCATGCAGCGCAGAGCAAATATCAGGTAACTTAGAGCAAGTCCAGCAGTTCCCCTAAAATGTCTCCCCTATATGTCCATGTAGGGGACTGCCCCTAAAATAATCTCCCATAAAATATGTTCAACTCCAGCAGTTCCCCTAAAACATCTCCTCTATTTTATTTGTTTATATTTTTTTTTAATATTTTAAAAATATTGTATAACTAAAATGTAAAATCCAACGGCTACCTCTGTAACTGCTAACTTGTAGTGTCAAAAATTTGTCCATCACCAAAATCTGAAAAATAAACAAAAAACTCACGGATATCAGCATATTGCAGTGTCAAAAAGCTCACTACTAATATCGGGATAGGGGAGTCTTCCACCTCCCCTACTTGTAGGGGAGACGAGCGAGCATAATCGGGGGCGCCTATAAATCGGGGGAGCGTTGAGGGAACTGCTGGGCGGTTGTTTTTGAGCTTTTTCCGGTTTAGGCTTTCAAGAAATGGGATAATCAAAGCAAGAGGGTTTGAGGGAACTACTGGACTTGCTCTTAGATACTAAGAGGGATATGATCAAATGAAAAGACAAAAGATGGCATGATCTCAGAGAATAATGAGCAAACCACAAACTTTTTATTTCATGACCATACATATGATTAAATGTTAAGTGTATATAAACTTAGCTTGTTTGACGTTGATGTCGAGGAGCTGGGCGTGGCGGAAGACGCTAGCCCTATAATGTAGGCGGCAACACCATGCTGACAATATCAGCCCCCAGGGATCCCGAAGATGATCCCAGCAAGGTAGCGAGGAGTAGGCTGCAGCAGTAATTAAGCCGAGATGACGGCGATGATATTGAATACACTACAAAGCGTCATGTCGCGTTAGCAATTAAGCCGGAACGTGACGATAAATGCGCCGTCAAGGCGTCTTGTTGCGTTAGCAATTAAGACGAAACACAGAGGTTTGTTATTATGTATGATCGATGTCTACCCAAATTGATCGATGTCTACCCAAATTGATCAGGTTTGGGCGATCGGTAACAACAACTAGCAAACAGGCGATGAGTTTGCCTAAGCCGAACCGTTGTTGGTGGCGTCCCACTTAACATTGAGGGAACGGCGAGTCCTGGGATATCCGCTGCATCAGACATATATGAAAAGATTTACTTGCCGGAAGAAAACTAAATCTCATAATCCGTGCAGCATGTATCATGTTTCTTGCCAACAAGCTACGTAGCTAGCCTTGCTAATTTCTATGTGGGAGCGTCGTACAGGACTGCAGTCAGATCGGACGTAGCTAATCCAAAGTCCTGTCGCACGACGCACGTGGAAAACTTTTCGTCGTGGGAATTCTTACCATCCCAATCGGCTTGTCATTGACTCAGATCGCTGTCTCGTGAGAGCAACTCGATCGTCAATCGGGCGACTCAGAAGATGACGGCAATTATTTTATCAATCTGCTTAATCTGATCTCACGGCACTGGCAAGACGAGCCGATCAGATCCATGACGATTTATGATGTTTGATCGAGCCGGCCTGCCAGGCAGAGTACACGGCTAGACGCTTTATGGCGTTCGATCATGCCGGCCTGCCGGAGCAGAGTACACGACTAGATGCGATTTGATCGCGATAGATGAAGATGACGATCGGAATCGCCGGCTGCAGACAGCCAATATTGTTCCCGCCTGGAACGTCACGCCAGAAACCTTATGCCCCACGGTGGGCGCCAATTGTCGTGGTATCGGCATATTTGATAGGAGACGAGGGTCCTCTAGACTACGTATGGATTGTGGGGAAGAAGGTTGGAGTCATCGTGGACGGGATTGAACACGGCGAGTTTACCCAGCTTCAGATCCCGCAGTGGTGGCGAGATCCTACGTCCTGCTATTATTCACTATGAGACAAATAGCCGTGAACAGGTTACAATGGATGTGATGCCTATTGAGCGTCGATGAGCCTGGCCCTAAAGGCCTCCCAGTGGCTGACTTATATAGGCGGCCAGACCCCGGGTTACAAGGTAAGTACTTGGCCGGCAAGTAAGTAGAGTCCTAGTTGTAGTTGGCTTTGGTTGCCGCCTTCCATCTTGGGCTTGGTGGCTTGATGGACTTCAGTCTGCTGTCTTCCTTGGACCGTCCGCCTACTTCCTTATACGTCAGCTATCTGGACCGCCCGGCAGGTATCAGCCTTACCACCCTTGGGCCACCCTGTACTAGCCGGATTGATCCATGTTAGAGATACCCCTAGTTGGTATATCCCCAACAGTTTTGTGATCCAAGATTCCTAAGAAGATCTCATAGGAGATTAAAAGTAAGCATCAAGGTACGTGCAAGTTAAGTTCTTATTGTATGATCTCTAGATAATGATGTGTGTTTTGTGTTTACATTTTCTCTCTATACCAATAGAGTGATGATTTAGTGTATTTTCCATGTGCCGGTGTTGATTACCATATTATTAAAAGTAAAATGCTTTTCTAATATATTAGTGCAATCATGTCCAAAGTAAAAAGCAATTGTTTTTCTATGTCTCTCTCTGTCTGCAACTAATTCTTGCAGGAACAAGGTAAAGCTACCCCTTTGACAAGTCTCGGCCAGAAGGTATTCCAAGGAAGCATGCTCAAACAAATCCATGAGCCTTCTTTAATTAAGCTCTATATTTAGCTCATGTGTTACGTCAGTGTACTTCGCAGGATTAATATATTACTAATGGAATGGAGCAGCGATTGCTGCAGTGGTATAATACTCTGTTGTTGACATGATTATATTTTGTGTCGTAGCCGAAGATTTTAACGTTAACAGTGTTAAGGATCTGGCGACCAAAACCTATGATTGGTGTTTGTTGCACTTGTACTTTGGTCTGGGGGAATTATGTTGTGGGTGTCACAATTTCATAGTATTTCTTCCAGAGAGATGACATATATTTCCATGTCCTCCGTTTTTGAAGGAAACATTGTTTTGGCACACAAACATTGCTTTTCTAGCGTGGGTCTGAAGTCATTACATATTTTGCTTTTCGATTGTTGTATACTTTGGTTTTTCTAAATCAGAGTAAGAAACTGGTGACAACAGGGTTGAGTCACCTGAGATTGATGCCTCTCTTTTATCACGATCTTATAGTCAGCTCTATGTTTTTATTTAAAAGACCTCATGCAGCTGCCGGATTGCGGCAAAAATTACCGCAACGGTGAAGCTATGTCAAAACGTGGTGCAGCGAAGCGCGCTGTTCGTCTAGTGTTATAACAGTTTAGGTGCATCAAAACGTGCTGCATTTGGTTGGTTGGGTTGGTGCAGGGGAATGGTGAAGTTTCTCTATTATTTAATTTTTCTTGTAGCACAACACCTCCCCATATATATACGAGAACATATGTTGTTGTGTATATATGTTGTATAATGCCACCAGAAATCAAAGCTCACTCCTCTCCAGTCTCCACAAGACCATAAACTTCGAAATGGATAGGGAGATAGATGAGATCTCTCTATGCTCTAGCTACCAGAAATTAGGGAGATGGTACTGATAATACTCTATAGGAATAGGAGAAATCTGAAATTGATGTTTAATTAGAGTTCCACATTCGCGTAGGAAAGATAAGGAAGGGCCATACAATTCAACAATTTTAAGCCCAACCACATCCTGCAGACTTACAGAGTCATCCAGAACGAGAGGGTATCCCAAGTCAAAACTTAAGAAATGGACACACAATTCAAGCACTACGGGTTTAACCACTGCCTTATGTCTTGCAGAATTACATTATTCTACGTAGTTTGGATATGTACAGACTGGAAGACTAGTAATGTTAATACTACAGAAAGGAGAGAAGGCTGAACCTTCACTGTTTATTTTCACTGTAGTGGTATCATAGTAACTTTTTTCTTTTGTACTATGGGCTAAAAGCTTCCCTGTGAAAGTAAAGTCTATTAAGAGTGACTAGTGGAGTTGGTGCGGCTATGCCGCACCCATGTAGAAATAAATTTAAATATGCTAGTTTGAATAGTTGTATTTTTATGTATATTTGAAAATTTCAGATATATTTGTTGTTGTATTTTTTGTTTGTAAGAAGATATATTGCTTGTCGTATTTTTTGTGTAAAAGTTGTTTAAACATGTGTGGAGATGTGCTAGGAGTAAAGTGTATTTTTTCTGTAAATTTAGGTATTTTGAATGTATTTTTATGATTTAAGGTTTGGGAGTTATGAATTTTTTAATTGTAAGTCTTTTCTGATTTTTTTTGTATGGCTGACAGTACGTCAGGTTTTTTTTCCCCGGAGAAAATCATTTCAGAACTCCAGAGCCGCATGCGGGCCTGGGCTGACGTCGGGCTGGCGTCAGCGGCCCGCCGAGCTCGTGCCCGCGCGGGGTCGGAGGCGTCAACTGCAAAGAGGAGACGCCGCCGAGTCAAAGGGGCGGCGCTGAGGACCAAATGGTCGCCGGAGTTGAGGAAATCCGCGGCTGCGGATGCGAAACACAGCGGCGACGTCCGGCGTCGGTTGGGTGTTCCTGCTGCTACCTTGGGCATGCGAGTGTCGCGGATGTTGAAACTGAAGCATGCGGCGCCGCACGGCTCGAAGTTTTGGTCGGCTTGATCGTCCAGGTTCGTCGTGTCAGTCGTACGCTGGGTACGGTTGCGGTCCACCGTCCTTTGCACGATGACGTTGCGAAGGTCTTCGCCTGGTTGTGGCTGTCGTAGTAGCCTTGCTGCTAGGCCATCTAGTGCTGCCGGCTCGCGGGCTTGGTGTTCTCGCTCCTCTCGTGGCCGGTTACTTGACACTTTGTTTCACAAGGCGTTCTCGATTGCCTTCATGGACATGATCTTCTGTTTGTGGAGAAGGGCGCGCGCGTCACCCTCCGGTGGCTGCGTGAGCCGCAGGTATGTTTCGACTGCCATGATAGCGGCGTTGGCCGTTTTGGGGTCGGGTATCCCGTTTTCATCCTCGGTTACAAAGGACAAGTCGAGGTTGTGGGTGACCCTGGCTCGATCGGCTTCTGTCATAAGGGGCACGCGAGCTCTGTGGCGCCACGCTCCTTGGTTGACTTCCGTGGAGGAGGTAAATGAATAGGCGGCCCTTCTGGCGCTTGATGCGTCAGCCTCCCTCTTGCGCCGAAGGAGTTCGGCTTTTTCCGCGCGAAATCGTTCGCCTTCTTTGCGTAGCAAGTACTGGACTGCCAGCTGATCTTCCCGAGGCGCGTCGGGTGGTGGAAACGTGCCGTCGTCGACGTGCTTCATAGCCCTGATCGCCATGTCGCGCGTGATGGTGAGCTGCGTCACCTGGTCGGGCATGACCACCTCCAGTGGGTATGCGGGTTCGTCGTTGTCCTCTGGCGGCACCGTGCCAACCATGAAGACTTGCGCGGGGTAGACTTGGGTTCGGGTGTTTACGCTGCCGCTGCTGCTTCCATCATCCGAGCCTTGCTCGGGATCAAAAATCGCTGCAACGTGATAGGCAGCGTAGTCGTCGCTGCGTCTCTTTTCCTGGAACCCTGCGATCTTTACCGCGGTCATGAAGGGCGACTTCGCAGTCGCCAGAGCGAGTACGATTGGCTCGGGGAAGACTTGGTGAGTCCTTGAAGATGCGCGTGACGCGGCTAACGGTAGCGCGATCCCGGTCGCACGCGTAGACGCGGTCGACGCAGTCGAAGTTGGTGTAGACCTTGGTTTTGCCAGCGGTGCGATCGAGACGGTCGAAGTAGACTCGATCTGCATGGCAGTCGCCGAGGTAGTTGACGTAGTCGACGTAGATATGGATTGATCAGTCGAAGATGCGATCTTCGCAGTCGCGGTAGATGCGATCTTCGCGGTAGATGACGGTGGGGGCGACACGATGGTGGCAGATGCGGGTGTCGTCGCCGCGCGTGGCGCGGTCGCCATGGACCTGAATATTCCACGACTGTCTACGAAGCAGTGTATGGTACCAAAGGTGATGAATATACCTTCGTACAGATCGGCGTACACCGAGCGGTGGGCCGGCGGGTGGAAGGTGTACTCAAAGGAGCCGAAGCGGATTGGCTCCTGGGTGATGCAAATGTCGATCTTCTTCGCTGATGGAGCCACCGATGCGACCATGATTCCAACGCTCGTTCTTCCCACATACGGCGCCAATTGACGAGGGTGTAACTCGGCAAATCCCAGAGTTGTCCACCCCGGGTTGATTGAGGGGGAGAAAGATGAACGTTGGTGATCACGACGGCTGACAAGCAAGGCGTTTATCCAGGTTCAGGCTCCCGGAGGATAACACCCTACTTCCTGCTTGTCTGATATTGATGGCGAGTTGTGGTTACAATGGCGAGATGATGATCTCGGTAGGGTTTGTGGTGGCGGCTATGAGCGTACGTATGTCCATGTCCTATTGGACGAGCAACCCTCCTAGCCTTTATATCATAGGCTAGGTCTCGGGTGAATGGTGCCGATGGCGTTTACAGATATGTAAGATATGGTAGGAGTCGCATGACCTAACCGACTAGAACTAGGCCACGCGATATCCCTATTGGGTCTTCCTTGGGCCTTCGTAGTCTTGGCGTGACCCAGGTAGCCTCATCGTGGGATAGTCGAAGAGTAGCCCCACGTCAGCTGCCCCGGGAAGATTCGACCGGCGAGGCAGACGCGGGAGAGGCGCCGGAGCTCCCCATGCCCTTGTATTTGGACGGGGAGGCCCGTGGCGACGGTGGTGGCCGGCGGCGGCGCCGGTGACCTCGGCGACGCGCGTGCGGAAGAAAGGGCGAGGGGGGAATGCGGGCGCGTTTTTGCAAAAACTTCCGTCCTTCTCAGTTGTGGGAGATGGACTGCGGGGCGCTGGTCTGATTTTTCAGATCTTTTTTTTGTAAAAGAGGCGCGGTGACCGGTGGGAGGGGCGACGTGGCGGACTGCCATTGGTTATAAATAGCAATGAACAGTCCTAGAGGGTCTCCATGGGCGTGGATTCTGCCCTCCTTTATATATAGTAGGATGCTAACATGAAAATATGTATACATAAGTACTACGCAACAACTAATATCCATGAGATAAGCACCATACAAATGAGAATATGAGATAATTAAGCTTCTATACTACATGAAGAGTAAGAAAGTGTAAAGTACCATCCCGATGAAAAATCCACCAACAAAGCGGAAGCATATTTGCATGATGTTGTTATTTTTTGACCATCTTGAGTTTTCTTGAGCATCCTGATCTATTATGTTACACAAAACAATGTGGTGTCTGTAAAAATGCCAAATTTTCTATTTATACGATATTATAACTTCCAACATCATCTGGTCTGGATATTTTCACAATGAAAATACTATATTATGCTTGGACTTAGAAGCTGCAATCTCATTTTTACTATCTAGAAATACAATGTCATCTCATTGTTGACTTTCCACGATCCTATTTGCACAATAATAACTTTTATAAAAAAATAGTTTGTAAATATATTGTTTTGTTTTTCGTGCACTGGTAGAAATATTTTAATTTCTTATCTAGAGCACAAAACATATACAACATACTGGAAGGCGCAATAGCACACACAATATTTTGTTCTTGAATACGAGTGTGGCTCCAACTACTATAGGCATCAGACATTTATAGTGAGTGATAGCATCACATGGTTTGAAGGTGGCCTTCAAGAGAAACCTAAGTGAAAGTTGGTAATGTAAATAGGTTCCAAAAGGCCATCGTATGAGATAAAAGGCAATGTGACCGATTCACATAGATTAGTGTCCTCATAAAAGTTAGGCATTGTAATATGGTATCCCTATTAGAGTATTGTATCGATGTCCATAAGAAGATCGATTACATGACGGAACATCGAAGGAGTACATGTATTGTTGGATTTATCAAGAAGGCTTGATAAAAGATAAAGACAAGTTGATGAAAGACAACTAAAGTATTACAAGGGAAACTTTGGGTCTTTAACAAGGATCTCTCTCTCTCTCTCTCTCCAAATACTAGCTACACAACTCTCTCCAAATACTAGCTCGTGGCAAAAATAAAACTAGGTACACAATATGAAAAGCATACACGTCACTTAGGTTATTATTAACAAGGATCCGTCTCTCTCTCTCCAAATACTAGCTACACAACATGTCAAAAATAAAACTAGGTACACAATATGAAAAGCATACATGTCACTCAAGTTATTAGTACTTGTAATATCTGGACGTGGGGTCGGTAACGACTTAGGGTGTGTTTGTTTGGGCTTTTAAGTGTTTTTCACAAAAATAAGTCAGATAAACCAAACAAACACCGTAGCTGTGCATTAGGCTTTTCCCGAAGCACCTTAATTTCCTTCACACTCAAAAAAGCACCTAGAAAGGGTGCTTCCCGAGCTTCCTGAACCGAAACGGTACCAGCCGCCATTTTTATTCCTCGAAATTACAAGTAAACTGCCACCCGAGTTTAACATCGAAACGACATATCCCCAATCGATAACTACTTTCTAATCCTCTGTCCAGAGCAAGCGGCCCCGCGTTTGTGCCGCTCCGTCCGCCCGCCGGCCGCCCCCACTACATCCGCCTACCGGCCGCCGCCGCCACTACATCGTTGGAGGTCCGTTCCACTCCGACGGGACTCGTCCCTGTCGCCAACCGCACGCCTCTCACCGTTGCAGGTCGCCAGGCGCCCAGGCCACATGAATCCCGCCGCCTCCCTGACAGACCCCGCCTCTCTATACTTGCCGACCGACCTCGCATTCCCGTTGCGAGTGCAGCTGAACTGCTCAAGGTCACAGGCTAAGAATCGATCGAGCGGATAATGGCTCAGGCTGATCCATATGCAAGTTGCAGCATCCGTAGAAGTTAAAACTGAGTAGCGGCAGTACTACTCTCACGGTGGTGGCCTCTAAGATATGATTAAACTACACAGTCAAAAAATAATTAAACTTGTTGGATATGCTAAAATAATGGTACCGCACTATATATATTGATCAATTTTTTACTTAAACAGTATAATGTAATAGAAATGTACGTAAAATGTGGAACACATATGATCATTTTATTCTTATTATTACAGTGATCTAGTATATGTTATATAACACACGATAAATCAGCAATAATACGAAACACTCCGGGTGTTTCAGACAATTTCAAATATTACAGCCAAACAGCCAGCTAGTTGACCAAACGCTGAAACTCAAAACAACAGCTTTTCCTAGACAGCAGCTTTCCCTTCACAGCAGAACAGCCAGCCGCAACCAGGCACAGCCAACCCAAACAAACATACCCTTACTACGCTCACATATGGGTTTTCATGTGCCAAAGACAACTAGGCCATGATATTTGAGTGTTCCTTGACAAGATAAAAGACTTGCCGACATAATTACTAAGTGTTTTAGATTATATAGTTTACTAAATGTAAGTACTTTACATGATAATTAATATTGAGCGTCAAGTGTTTGTTATTATAATTGAACACAGTTGCACATGAAGAATTTGGTTGCAGTTTAGATTTGTCTTTTTTCCCATGTCGGTATCATAGCATGCATCTGTAAAAAAAATTGAAACACAAGAGATATTTCATATCCAATATAGAGTTTAACCATAATTTGATGAACAAAATCCTATTTAATATTGTAGTATATTTACCCTCTCATTACTCATGTATAGTAGAATAAAAACTATCTCTACACAGTACACTGAAGGAGTACAAAAAAAATCAGTATTTTCGCATACATTTGATTACACAAAACCACATGGCAACTTTGTAACCTCAACTCTATTTTTCTTTACTTAAATACACCCTGATTTGTAGCCCTTTGGTCCAATGGAGATCACATTCTCACGGGAAACCGACATGAGAAAACACGTTTTTAAGGATAATGAACTATTCGTGAATTGTCAATGCTAATTCCCTGGTGAACACCATCAAGTGACAATGAACTGAGAAATAACCGCCGCTTACGATTTTTGAGTCGAAATAAGTGTCACAACAACAATCGTAAAAGTGGATGACCGAAAAACCTTTTCACGCGTCTAAATTTTTACCCCTCTGAACTGAAAAATTCACAGGTCTCGCCGCCAAACTGAGTGTGGCATGTATCTGGTGCGAGGCGTTGGAGGGAGTGAATCTTTAGAACGCGCCAATGAACTTTCAACATGAAACTCGCAATATTTTTACTGTCCTCCAGCAAAGTCACCAGAATCAAGTAAACTGAAGCCACAACTAGCAGCACCTATTCGCCGGCCCCGTGGGTATCTGACCGGCCCAACCCGTGCGGCTTTGCGGCAGAGGCTGCAAGCAGAGGCACGGACGGCGTACAGACTGCATCTAGATATCTACCACTTTGTTTGGATCAATAGATAGCTAGCTAGCTCGACCAATTTGATCGACAACTAGCTACTCCCTCTGTTACAAATTAGATAACTAAGTCTAGATACATGCTCTTTTTAACAAATGGAAGGCATCTAATTTGGACCGGAGGGAGTAGCTCTATACACGGGCGCTGACGATCGCGGGGAGTCGCGGAGAGTCGTGGGCGGCTTGACGGTCAGAGAAGGAATATGTTGGCTGCCAACTCCACGAACAAGAAGGTGGGGAAAGAGACAAAAAATATTAGGAGAATTCAGGAATATTCAATTTTACAGTTTGTATTTTTGTCTCTATTCTGCTCGAGCGGTTTTTAGCCCCTAAAACACGTAAAACACGAACTGAAAATTGTGTTTTTAGTTCCGCAGTTTATGATCACTGCTAGAGATGTTCTGAGACCTTGTTGGAACAAAAGAAAATTATAAGAATTTTAGAGAATATGATTTCTGTAGAATGTCCTATGATATCATTTGCAACAAAGGAATATGTAACTTGTTTTTTGTTTCAAAACCCTACGAAATATTTTTATGGCGGAAAATAAACATAAGGTCTTACCACATCTTTTTATGTCTGGGTCTACAAATTTACGTTTTCTTCTTCCAGATGACATTTTAAACGTTAATTTTGAAGTTTTCCTGTGGTTTTGTCCCCACTAATATTGGATTCTTACATCACATCTAAATACTACATTTTTTGCAGCTCATATACTTTGAGGTCCCACATTCCAAATGGGGCTTAAACTTTTAAAGCATACGAAAATTGAAGCTACACGTTATGTCACAATTTAGCTTGACAACGTTTTTGCAAGCGAAAGACTTTGTTACGCTACGGTTCGAGAACACTCCAGACATGGTCGAGTCACTCCGCTCACCAGTGACCGTCAGGGATACCTGGATGCATATGACGGCCACGTATTCTACGAATATCATCGTTGAACCATAAACATGATATTCATTCCCTTTGTTTCTGTGATACTACCTTGTCTGAGATATGATCGTAGACATCTGATGTCTTTGTTGTATCTCGTTACCGACAAGGTTATTAACTCGTCTGTGATATTACATCTCCATGACCTAGTCACAAGCTGCGCAGCTATATAGATGCAATCTCACTGAGTGGGCCCAGAGTATCTTTCCATTACAAGAATGAACAAATCCCGCTCTTGATCCTTACGTCTCAATACTCTTTCGTGATACCCAAGAAGTACACCGTTATTGTCATGCTAAATAAGACACAACGTTTGATGCTCTCAAAGTACCCCTACGAAGCATCAATAAGTATGGTCTCACGATCTAAGGAATAAGCTATCATATTCTTATCTATTGCAAATGACAAACATCCTAATACGATCTTATTGCAATACTTTGCGTATGTCCATCACCTTATTCAACTAATAAGATGACCCCATTGTCAACCGACGTCATTGTCCTTGATCGGGAATCTCGATCAATTGTTGCCCAATGGACTAGTTCATATAGAGGCTTACTAGGGACCCTGGTTGTCTATGTATCACACGTGTATAAGAATTCCGATTAATACAGTATAGCATAATACACAAACCTATTATAAACTTATGAGATAATGCAATAAATACTACCTATGTATTTGCATCTAGGGCATATCTCTTTCAGTCTCCCACTTGCACTAGAGTACAAATAAACTAGCTGCATTTTACTTCATAAGCGTCATATGATAATGCTTGCTTGTGGAAGAGTGTTACTCTGACAATCTATACAATACATAATTGTGCGTTCTTTTGCGATTCATTGATATCAACTTGCTTGATATCACCATGTTATCCAATAACATATATGCAAATACCGTAACTAAGTGAGACTTCTGTTTCTCAGCGCTTACTCTGATTCTGCTAACCAGATAACTGACTTGAAAACACACTCAGTCATAGAGAGCCCCTTGTAACAATTACAAACTGGCGATATCTACATACTTTCACACCTATGTAGAAAACTGAACATTCCAATGTCAATCTAATAACTAATGCACTTCTACTTCCAATAAATTCTAAATTTACTTTTATAACTGTTCTTTTTCTAAGAACATCGGTCATATTTCATCGTGGTTTCTGTATGATGTCTAATTTTACATAATAGACCAACATGTCGTACAACCATTACTACCGTGTATCATTACTCTTAATGATCAATTGGAATTCCAAGGACCATCCTTTTTTATTCTATTCTGACTCCTCAGATATAATCTAAAACAACTCGACTAACTATTTAAAATTCCAGTTCTATTCCAAATAGACACTAACTTTCAAATAGTTTCACAACTTCATCCTTCTCATCAATTCTACTGGTACAATTTCACAATGTGTCATTTACACAAGATGAATTCGGCTCCCACTCAAATTATGTCTCCACATATTTGAGAACACGAGCTCCCACTCAAAAACATGTCATCTACATATTTGAGTTCCTAAGCTCCCACTCAAAAATATGTCCTTTACATATTCTACCCGAGTGAACTAACTTTGACTCCGACTTAAAATCGACATTTTGGTCAAACCAAAATCATTGATCTCTTATCAATACGAATTCAATATAAACTACAGTATTACATTAATACAAATCCCTCATACTTCAAGCATGTCTACATAAATGTAGTCAACAAATTTGATCTTGTCCAAGACACATTTCTTAACAAAACATGCTTCCACGTCTTTCTTATAGTCACATTTCTCATATAACACTTTATATGATGATTAAACAATCTTATTCCTCTAATAAGAATTGTAGTAACAATTACTATTTTAATCCTTTCAAATGTAACTTGGATTTTCCGGCTGGAAAGCCTTTGTTCGTATTCTGATATTTTCTCAACTTTCTTTGTATTTATAAAGTGCACCTTGATCTATCAACAAGATCTGAAACACTTAATATTGTGCTGTGACCTGACAGCAATATTAAATATAACAACACTTTATTTAGAAGCTTATTTCATGAAAATATCATGATCTTTATGAAGAGGATCGCAAGCAGAAAACAATTTTCTAATCTCCCTCACTCTTAATCACCAAATTTTCATTTGTAGACAGATACCCTTTGGAACACCTTCCAATATTCTACTTTTATGATTATAGGTCTTACATCTTATTTCAAGTTTCTAATTCCAATTCATAAACCATAATTCAAAAAATCATATTTTCCTCGGAATTATATAGACAACAAACCAAGTTTTGTTTCTATTTGGTTTTGAAATACACTCTCATCCAATGTGAGCAGTCTACAAAGAATTGTTCATGTATATTCTGAATTATCGTATAATCATATACATGACGACACTATTGTCGATCACACGAATTCTCGTTGAGAAAAATATCTATTTTCTAAAGTGGACATCGACTATAATGTTTCGAACATATTAAGAGATTCTAAGATAGATTCTAACAGACCACACTTTATTAAAATAAAGTATGATTATAATACCTCACATATCACCATATATGATATTATAATATTGTGAAACGAATTTTCACAAGCCTTTTGTGTTGAAACCATAATTCAAAAATATTGTCATTTGATCAAATCTTGTGAATACAATATTCACTAATCTTTCTTCTGAAAAACCCCATTTGATCTCTTATCAAATTAATTTCAGACTCATGTTTTATTAGGCAAATACACTTATTCACTAATAATCACAGAAGAATTCGGATCAAACAAAAACACCATTAATTAATTTAATAATCATTTGAAATGACTCTTAATTAATTTCCTTTCATATTGACACTTCAATACTACATTTCAAACTTAATCAATTCTGCACTCGAAATAGTTAAACGGACCAAAAATATCCATTCTTCTTTCATTGCCTTTATGACTAAATTCGATGGTGTTTGTTCTAGTAACAGAACTTTTATTCATTGGACACACTATTTTATCATTTCTTCAATTATGAACGTTATCATACAATTGATGTAATTGAGATGTGAAACCTTTATTCATTATGTAAAACAACTGGCTTGTTCCATAACATAAAACAAATGAACTTGTCTTATTACATGAATAACTTTGTCTTGTAACAATCAAGACACTGAACACACTTTCTCACTATTACAAAAGATCTTATCAAAAACTATTAATGATAACTATGATAACTTGAGGACGTGAACACCAATGGCCATCAACTTCCTTGATCACCATCTTCATCGCCAGGTCACATCAAAATTCACCGCATATATGTGATAATCAGGACCAGTTTCACAAACAGAATAAGTAACAAATACTTTATCACATATCAAGAGGCGAATTCATAATTATATATATATCAAATATATACATGTAGCATCGAAGATTTCTCCTTCGATGGAATCAACTTTCAGAGATTTGAATTCGAACACAAACTTGTAGAAGTTCATATTGTCGGCCTTCAAAATGTACTTGCGCACATGCTTCTCATAGCTTGGAGGCAGAGATATCAGGACAGTCTGAATGGCACAGGAATCTGCCATCCAGTAATCGAAGACCATCGTCAGCTGGAAGTAGATGTCATACAATCTCTTCAAATGAGTCTACAGACAGGTATGCTCCTCCATATGAATGGTCTGGAACATTCTAAGCTGCCTGAATTGCTCACGCTTCAATTCATCTCGGAAGTGTGTCTTTATCGCATCAATCATGACGCATGGCTCCTTGCGTCGAAACAACTCTTTCAACTCAGGTGCTAGGTATACGGTCATGGTGATCTCCACTTCGATGAATATGTCTCGACGCCTACGGAAATCATCTTCCTCCTTCTCGCTTGCAGAATCTCCTGATCTTTCTCCTAACGCTTCATCGAGAACATACAAGATGTTGTTGTGTTCGAGGATATTCCTAAAACCCTTGTACCAGCTGATGAAGTTGGACCCGTCGGCTTCTAAGGTAGAATCCGGGCTCTTGAGGAAGTAACCGACGTATAGTTGCGTAGTGTACAGATGTGATCGCAAAAGAGTTAAGGTAAAGTTTATAATATAGGTGAGTTTTAGTTTATAATAATATTATCAAACACACCCCACCAAAATTATTATCCCTAAAATAATAATGGCGATTACACGATCCTCATCCACCGTACCGCCCCCGATCATCACGGCCGGCGGCACAGTTTCAAAGGTGGACATAAAATATCGATCACAACAACTCTGTGACTCATGCTCGATCTTTCGATCTTCCCGTGTTCCGAGGCCGTATCTGCATATGCTAGGAACGCCAATCAAACCTCGAAGACCCTACGCGTGCAACATGGCTTACACCCACTATATGCGAACGACGATATGTCTGACACCCGATCGTCACGGCCTGCCTCATAACGTAGAACTTTCTTGGTGGTGCGCAACGAGGGAGAACACAATTTTGGTATTTGTTAGGGATCATCCTATTTATGATGCTACCGTTGTATATCTAGCATATAAGCAATCAATAGGATGCACACACAACATCACACAATCAAATGATGCAATGAAGTGAGATGTGACATGGTCGATGCGCCTGGACCTCCATGGCGCCATGTGCCTAGCCCCCGACGCCCCGGCATAGCTCCGAGTCTACGGAGCCCTCCATTGCCTCTGACAGTACGAGTAATATCAAACTTACCGTAACCATGCCACATAAAATAACGCCTCTGCAAAGCAAAGTTAGACGCCTCTACCTTTATTTAGTTTTGCAAGTTTTACGTGGCATATAGGCTTATTCGTAAGAGAATCGCTTCCCTACCTACGAGCTTTGTACCACAACATCGATCGTATAATTGCATGTTTAAGCATCCCTTTCAGGCCCTCCATTGAAAATGCTTTGCCGACTAGAAAGAGAGAAACAAACACCCGCCAGCCACAAATACGGTGCAAGCCGTATGTCAGTAGTGGAACCAGTCTCGCGTAAGCGTACGCGTAAAGTCGGTCCGGGCCGCTTCATCAACTCAATACCGAAGGCATCGCAAGTGCATGCTAGAGGATAGCAGATATAAGAAAGACGTCCTCATTCAACATGAGTTCTAACCGTACCAGCAGTACTACGCATAGATCGGCTCTGATACCACTGATGGGGTTCCGGTGCAGAAAACAATAATTTTTCTAGCGTATGAAACCCTAACTAGTCAGGATCTATCTATCTAGTACATGTGATAACGGTGGCGGAACGGGTTACATTACCTCCATGTAGACCGATAGCGGGGATTACGCTCCCGCACAAGCGTTGACGAAGAAGTCGTACGTTGCCGACCTCGAGGTCGCGGAGAACTTGCCGCGATGACGTAGACGATGACGCCGGGGTGTCGACGATGATCTGCGTCGACGGGCGTCGGGCGGAAGATGGCGAGGCGCCGGCGACGGGGGGGGGGGGGGGGGGTGGCGCCGACGGCAGGGCAGCGGCAGGGCTGAAGGGTGGGCGAGACGACGTCGCCCAGCCTCCTCAAAGGTGGTGCCTCCGGGCACTCGCAAACATACGGAGCTTAACAACAACCCCCGGTCATTCAGATCCAGCTGAAATAGCAGGGTTAGAACTTTTCTGGAATCCCGCAAGGCAACGGCGCCCGACGGTATAGCTTTGGTGGAGAGGGAGGGCAAAACGGGCGGAGAAGCAACTCGGCTGGCCTGCTATAAAATTAATTGTATTTTTCTGTAATTAATCCAATTAATATGCCTTGCTATATAAAGGGGGGAGGGGCTGTGCAAACACCTTGCGTCCCCCATGTGGGACTAAAGGAAAAGGAGGGGGAGGGGGGTTCGGCCGGCTCTCCTAGTCCGAGTTGGACTAGGGGCCCAAGCCTCCTTCCTCCTTGGTGGTGCGGCTCCCCCTCTTGGACCCTCTTAGAGCCCATGTAGGTGGGCTGCCCCTTTTTCCTTTATTATTTAATTATTAAATTAATATAAAATATAATTAATTCATAATTAATATATTTAAATACTATTTAATATCCCGTGACTCCGAAACATTTTTTGAACCACCCGAACAACTTTCGGACATTCCTGGAACCCTACCAGACCTTCCCGGAACTCCTTCCGGACCACCGGAACTCTTTCCGGATCATTTCTCTCTCTCCAACAAAATCCTATATTATTACAAAACCTATATCCTGGTGTTGTTAAGACCTTAAGTTTGTTACGCTACGGTTCGAGAACACTTCAGACATGGTCGAGACACTCCGCTCACCAGTGACCGTCAGGGATATGTGGATGCATATGACGGCCCCTGTGCATTCTACGAATATCGTCGTTGAATTGGAATCCGACACCTAGAGGGGGGGGGGGGGGTGAATAGGTGCTATTACAAATTTTAGGTCTTTTCAAATTTAGGCTCAACACAAAGGTAAATTCTGTAGATATGAAACTATGGTGAATTTACCTAAATGACAATCTAAGCAATAACAAGATAAATAAGCTAACAAGACAAGCAAGTAAGGGAGCAATGATAAAGGGAACCGAGTGAAGCACGCGGAGACGAAGATGTAATCCCGAGTTCCACCCAAGTGTGTACGTCTCGTTTGGAGAGATGTGCGCTACCACAACAGGTTAGCCACAACGCCACAAAGGCTCACCTTCTTCTCCGATGAACTCAACCACAAAGGTTGCGAGTTCACCTTCCACTATTGATCCCCTTTTAGGGCGGAGATTGAAGCCCTTACAAACGCTTGAGGCACACACCCACAACTTAATTGGGGGCTCTCAAGATGATCACAACAGGTCAAGGACCACAAAAGGTCAAGGCAACACCAAGATTACAACAATGGTGAACTAGATTTTCCCACCGGAAACCCTAGCCACGAAATCCCCGAGTGAATGGGGAGGAAATGCAAATCCCTTCGGTGAAGATGTAGATCCGGGCCTTCTCCTCCAATCCTCCAAAGATCAACGAATTTGGGTGGAGGGATTGGGAGATCTTGATGATTTGAGCTTTCAAGAATAGTAGGAGAGAGAAAATCTGAGAGCTGGCTGTTCTTGAGTGAGTGAGGGGGTATTTATACCCCCTCCCAAAATCTGGCCGTTGGCTGCCTCGAGGACCCGGAAATTCCGGTATAAGTGACACCCGGAAATTCCGGGTCACTCGGAATATCCGAGTCTGCGAAATATCCGAGTTGAATTTCCGGTTGAGATCAGAACGTCTTTGACATCTTGACTTAGCCAAATTTCTGAGGGTGACTCGGAATATCCGAGTCTGTGAAATATCCGAGTTGAATTTACGGTTGAGATCAGAACGTCTTCAACATCTTGACTTAGCCAAATTTCTGAGGGTGACTCGGAAATTCCGAGTCAGTGAAATTTCCGAGTTGAATTTCCGGTTAAAGTCAGAACCACTTTCTCTTCTTTCCTTAGCCAAATCTGGAGTGGTTTTCTGGGTGACTCGGAAATTCCGAGTCAATGAAATTTCCGAGTTGAATTTCCGGTTTGAGTCAGAACCATTTCCTTGAAGGAGATATGCCTTAGAGGTAATTAATAAAGTGTATTCTTTATCATATCTCGTTTGTTCATAATAGGTTTTTGTGTCATGCTAGAACCGTATTAAGAGGAAACATTAATGCGGGTGTGATACATAAACAACCAGGTCCCTAGTAGCCTCTACTAAGACTAGTTTCGTTGCGCGATTGATGATCGAGGTTTCCCGGTCATGGGGCATGGCGCCGGTCGGCAATGAGAGTCATATCGCTGGAGAGCGATGTGATGGACATACCCAGATTTGGAGAACGTAGTCGTTGCGCCTTTGACCGTGAGATCAACTCTTATTGATATTCCCGGAAGATACTTTGATTGCACCAAACATCGTATCTTATTTAGTATGACAATAACGGTGATACTTTTGGGTATCGGAAAGGAGTAGTTGAGACGAGGGGTCAAGGGCGGGATTTGCCAGTCCGCATAGCAGGATAGATACTCTCGGGCCCACTCGGTGAGATCATGTCTAATGAGCTTGCAAGCATGTGACTAGGTCACGGAGACATGAGATCATGAACGAGTAGAAGATAGCGTCGTCGGTAACGAGGTCGGGATTAGGTATGGAGATATCTATGGAACGACGCTCGGACGTGCTAAGTATCGCTATGGCAAAAGGTCTAAGACTTTACGTTCAGGTTTGATAGATGAAAGTCATTCGTTATATCTCAGGGATTAATTCATGGGGTCCAGGCCTACGAGTTAGTCGTTGATCATTGAGGAGTCTTGATCATACCTGATATTATATCGAACCGCTAGGGTAACACAGTTAAAGGGTTTCGACAAGACAACCGGAAAGGAAGGAGATCACCGGGAGCGTGCCGGGAGGGGTCCGATGGAGATCGGGCAGCGCCGAAAGAGTTTTCGGAGCTAGGAAAAATTATATATATTATGTATGATATTAATTAGTGTTATTAATATGCAAATATGATTTTATATATTTATTTTCGAATTTATTAAGGCAGATTTCCCTAAATGGGCCTTCCGGACGAAAGAAGGCCCAAGAGGGGGGGAACCCCCTTGGGAATTCGGTGGGGGCTTGGAGGCCGGCCTAGGTGGGCCAGATGGGGCCCACCAAGGGGTCGGCGCACCTCCTTGGCCGAACTAGGCTGTGTGGGATAGTCCCACATTGCCTGGCTAGCAAGGTAGGCTCCCCCTGGGAGCCTATATAAGAAGGGGCACCCCCAGCCTTTTAATTCACCAATTAATTCCCGATTTCTCTCTCGATCTCGTGGTTCCCAAGTTGGAGCCGCGCCGAGCAGAGCAAGGGGATCTCCTCCACCATAGCCCGCTGCCGCGCTGCTGGTGTTCCAGTCCAAGTCTTCCGCTGCTCGTCCTGGACTGGAGCTTCGGAGGCCGTCGTCTCCACCGTACGTGTGCGACTCCCTGCGAGGTGCTGCGCTAGCGGTACTCGGAGGCCTGCTTCCTCTACACGACCTTGAGGTCGGCTTCGTCGGTCTTCATCGACAACGTTTGTGCGGGAACGTGATCCCCGCTTTCGGTCTACAAGGGTACGTATTCCGATCTCCGTTCGTACTACTATATCTGCATAGAATAGATCTTGGCATGCTTTTAGGATATCGTCGGTAGGAAAAATTTTGTTTTCTGCACACGATCCCCTTCATTCCTGACTTTTCCTTAGCCATTTTTCTGTTAGATATAGGAGACCCGGATATTCCGATCCTGAAAATTTCCGGCTCCAATATTCCGATTCTGGGAAGAATTACAGAAACTCCTTTTCTCTACATTTTGGCTTTGGGATATGTGGTATGCAACTCACACAAACTGAAATATTTAGCAATAGGATTAGTACATCATTGGTATTGTTAACTACACTCAAAACACTAGGGATTAAGAAATGTTCTTTCAATCTCCCCCTTTTTGGTGTTAGATGACAATACCAAGATTTGCAAAGAGACAAAATGTAATATCATGTTTTTGACAGAAAATAGCTCCCCTAAACAAGTGCATGTATGAGACACAGTATGACAAAGGATAGGAGCAATTTTATAATAACAAACACAAGATATCACAAAGGAGTAAGGAGACAAAATGTAAGGTTATGGTAGCATTTGAGACTAGATAGATTTTCATACCTTGTGTATATAGGATATGAAGAGAATACCAACACAATAAATTTGAAGTCTCAACCATAGGATAATGATAACATAACATAGTCTCAATACACATAGTCAACACACATAGATAATAAAAGAGTTCAACAAATAACCACAAATAAGATAAATGGACACAAGCGCAAAGAAATGGTAAACGCATATGCTTGTGCCCGAACCCCTGCAAATCCCCGAAGTCCTACTAGAGCAACTTCTCCCCCTTTGGCATCTAAACGCCAAAAAGGAAGAGGAGCGATGCTACGTCCCGTGAAGGTCTTCAGTCCGAGGGGGTCTCCTCATCATCATCATCATCATCCTCATGAGCATCATCAGCCTCATCATCATCATACTCTGCCTCCTCCTCCTCATCATCATCATAAACATGTCTAGTGGTGTACGAGCTGCCGCCAAGGTCATGGTCAATCTGAGTCCAAGGAGCCAAAGAACCCTGGTTCCACTGAGCAAAGGTCAGGGGATCAGAGAGATCTACAGGAGCAGGAGAGCCAGACACATGATGAAGGATCAAGTCTTGATTGTAGGCCAGCTGACGCCGATCCTTGTAGGCAGTTTATTGCTCCTTGCGGATGTCCACATTCATGCACAGGATGTTGCGTTGGAACCAATTCAGCTTCTTGACCTGCGCATGAGTGGCCGAGACATAAGTAGGAGCAGCAGCCCTCCTAGCATCACCCATAAAAGATCCACCCTGAGCTGAGCTAGAAGAAGGCACAGGAGGAGGCTTGACCACTGTCTTCTTCTCATATAGTTTCTTGAAGTCATGCGCCTCCAACTCATCATTACTGAAGTTACGGTCAGGAAACTTGAACTTGATGAGTTTCATGATGTAAGGTGCATAGGGAATAGTGACCTTGGTGGTCATGGCTTCGTACATCTCATTGAAGATATAATCCATAACATCCACACTCCAATCTTTAGGGTCAGGGTCCTCCACAATGCGGTTGGCATGAAGGAGCAAGTTGCACAGAGGGGTTACCACATTGTCATTGTTGCCACCACTTGGTGCAATGTTCTCACGGAGGATGCGCACAAGGGCATCATAAAGAGGAAGCAAGTCTCGAGAATTGCCAGGTGTGGCTCCCTCACCATATAAGTGCACGGTCTACTTCTTGTTGATCTTGTAAGGGTGGTGCAAGCGATAGCCTTGAAGATTGTCACCATCAAACTTGTAGCCCAAAACCTTGGAAAACTCCTCAAAGTTGGACTCACGGAAAGATTCACCAGTCATCCACTTAATTGTCTTCTTTGAGTCACCCTTCATCACAAGAGTGGCAAAGAATTGCATCACAAGCTGAGAGTTGTAGGGGCAACGAGTGAGCACTAGCCTCTCCAAGCCCATAGTCTTGACAAAATGTATAGCTTCAACAAAAGAGGCTTTCTTCTGCAGAGTTGCAAGGTCAAACGGATACATAGGCCGAATGGGCTTCGACAGAGAGTAGTAGAGGTCCACGAGTATGTGCTCTTGCTCTTGACACCAAAAACTACGATCATCCAGAGTGTTGTCCCTTGGCCTAAGGTACCAATCCCCTTGTCGGAGCTGAGAGTATTCAACAGAGTCCATCTTTGTATAGTTCTGACGTTGAGGAGCAGGAGCATTCTTCCTTTTCTTGGACGGTGGTTTGCTAGCAACAACTTTCTTCCTCCTTTGAACAGGTGGGTTGCTTGAGGAGGCAGGACCCTTGCCCTTGTCAACAGGGGTCTTGCGAACAGGTGCTCTTGAGATGTTCCTTGATGCTCCAGCGGACATACTCCCACTAGAACCTGTGAATTTGAGCATAGTGGGTAGCATAAGGTAAGTGCACACAAGTCAGGAGAGGATACACACATTAGGTAGGCATTTGATGAATCATATGTAGTTAAACATGAGTTAATCTTAAAACTGCAGTGTTCAGCTCAGAAATTCCGATTCAAACATAACCGGAAATTCCGGGGGACCGGAAATTCCGAGTCACGCTGAGTCGGAAATTCCGACCTAAATAGAAACAGTGCAGATCTGAGATTGACTCGGTCTAAAACTAGATCGATCCAACACAATGCAAAACTAATGTATGTAGATGGCAGGGAATGATGCTAGGAACAATCTGAAAGAACATTTTCCCTCATGTGTGGTTTTGGTAATTGAATGACAATCTCTATGGACTAATGTTTGCATTGAGATATCCTTACAGATCTTGTCCATGGAATTGTGGAGTTCTTGTGTTGGACTCTTGAAGCTTATGTGTTGAGTGAATCTTATTGCAAGTATGTCTTGAAGGATTCAAGATATCATATTAGTGAAGAAATGTTGGAAGATACAAGGTTGATCAAGATGTTGATCAACACACAAAGCTATAAGATGTACCAAGAGCGATCATGTATCTCTTGATA
This sequence comes from Poa annua, assembly GCA_026929855.1. Classification (NCBI taxonomy): domain Eukaryota; kingdom Viridiplantae; phylum Streptophyta; class Magnoliopsida; order Poales; family Poaceae; genus Poa; species Poa annua. Next base: position 19,289,507 of record CM049427.1, read on the forward strand.
TGGTAAACACTTGTCCGCATAGCTTTGTGAACTAACCCATGATATATGTGTGTGTGGTATCTTTATATGAGGTTAGGTATCTTCCCATGGGCTTGCATCAAATGAAGATTTCATATAGCTCATGGAGGATGACGTCATGTGGTGATCGTCATCAAGGTGAGATGTGCAATACCAAGAGAAGCTTCTTGAAGAGATCCTATGCTTGGAGTTTACTATGGATACATGAAGACGGAGCCTAGCGAGAATCTCGCATTATAGGTATGGAGGAGTATTGGGAGAAGTCTTCATCAAGCATGTGCTTGGACGCGGAATCAAAAAAGATGATCCACTTGAAGAGATCAACATAGTCATCATCTAACTCAAGTGGAATGCTCAAGTCAAAGGTATGATCTTGATAGGGCTATAGGATAGATAGGCGTACTATCAAGAGGGGCTCTCAAGTTTGTAACTTGATCACATCGTTGTGGAGAGCTCAAACCGTTGCATACTTGGCATATCATATTTCTTGGTTCTTATTTGGCTTTTATGGTGGTGAGGAACTAGAGATTGGTTCATCTCCATGTCAAACTCTTGTTCATCGAAAATGGTCTTACTTTGGAAAACTTGTTGGCTTTCATCCATGTGAGGATTTAGAGCTTGGTTTATCTACATACTAAGCTCTAGTTCATCAAAAACAAATTTTGTATGAATATCTTGTTACGTTTTTGCTATTGGAGGTTTTACCGCTTTAAATGTTTTAGAAAAGTTAAACCTTTCCCCATTTGGTTTATCCTCACATGATGGACTATGATGTTTCTATGCACATTCTTATAGAGCTCTTTGTAACGATTACAACGAGCCGGAAATCATCGAAAACGGAGTCCGTATGAAGTTACTGCAGTTTTCGTTTCGCTGTTTCTGTCAGTTTTCGGGGACTCGGAAATTCCGAAAAAGTGAAATTTCCGATCATAATTTCTTTCTTGGTTCTTATTTGGCTTTTATGGTGGTGAGGAACTAGAGATTGGTTCATCTCCATGTCAAGCTCTTGTTCATCGAAAATGGTCTTACTTTGGAAAACTTGTTGGCTTTCATCCATGTGAGGATTTAGAGTTTGGTTTATCTCCATACTAAGCTCTAGTTCATCAAAAACAAATTTTGTATGAATATCTTGTTACGTTTTTTATATTGGAGGTTTTACCGCTTTAAATGTTTTAGGAAAGTTAAACCTTTCCCCATTTGGTTTATCCTCACATGATGGACTATGATCTTTCTATGCACATTCTTATAGAGCTCTTTGTAACGATTACAACGAGCCGGAAATCATCAAAAACGGAGTCTGTATGAAAAAGTTACTGCAGTTTTCGTTTCGCTGTTTCTGTCAGTTTTCGGGGACTCGGAAATTCCGAAAAAGTGAAATTTCCGATCACAATTTCCGGTTCAAGTCAGTACCGAAATTTCCGACTGGAGCAAATTTCCGGTCTAAATTTCTGACCGGAATTTCCGGTTTTCTCTAGGTCCAACGGTAAGAATTTCTGGGGGGGGGGGGTATAAAAACTCCCCCTCTTCTTCCTCCTTGGCCCATCCAAGGGAGCACGGATTTCCCCTCTCTCCTACTCCATTGTTGACCTTGGAAAGCTTAATTCCTCTCAATACCTCCATTGCTTCTTCCATATTCTTTAGGGAAAGTTGAGAGGAGATCTAGATCTACAATCCTATCAATCCATCTCTCCTCTAAGTGAGTGGAACCTAGTGGATCTAGTTCTTGGAGTTCCTTTGTGGTTCTTCTCTTTGTTCTTCCTCTCTTCTCCCCACATAAGCATTAGTTGCTTTTGGTGGGATTTGGGAGTGAAGGATTTGACTCCTTTGTGGTTTTCTTTGTTCTTCCTCTCTTATTCCCCCATAAACATTTATTGTTGTGTTGGAATTTGAGAGTGAAGGACTTGAGCACTTCGTGTGCTCTTGCCATTGCATTTGCATCGGTTTGAGCCCTCCACGAGGATTCGAGGTGGTGATACTTGTGAGCTTGTTACTCTTGGGTCTTTGGACCCTAGACGCCTTTTGTGGCCGGCCTTTTCTGGCCAAGACCTTTTGTGGTCATCTTGAGAGCCCCCAATTAAGTTGTGGGTGTGTGCCTCAAGACTTGGGAGCCCCCAATTAAGTTGTGGGTGTATGCCTCAAGAGTTGTACGGGATTTGATCTCCGCCCTAAAGGAGATCAATAGTGGAAGGTGAACTCGCAACCTTTTGTGGTCGAGTTCATCAGGAGAAGAAGGTGAGCCATTGTGGCGTTGCGGCTAACCTGTTGTGGTTGCGCACACCTCTCCAAATGAGACGTACACCTTTGGGTGGAACTCGGGAATACATCCTCGTCTCCGCGTACCTCGGTTATTTCTGTACCCGAGCTCTTTACTTATGCACTTTACATTGTGATAGCCTTCGTGCTTGAAGTTATCTATCTTGCTAGCTATCATCTTGTTACTTGTATTGCTTAGCATAAGTTGTTGGTGCACATAGGTGAGCCTAGTATTTATATCTAGGTTGTATGCTTGTTAAATTAAACCTCTAGTTTTATTCCGCCTTTATCAAGCATACCGGAATTTCCGGGTCATTCTTGGACCGGATATTCCGGCTCCTCGGAAAAAAGTTTTAAATCGCCTATTCACCCCCCCCCCCCCCCCCTCTAGGCGACGTCTATCCGTTCACAATCTCTACCAAGCAATCTTGAAACAAATAACTCCACATCAAGATCCTAGTGCAAGCACATAGGGAAAAGGAAAAGTGAAGTTACCCTCATCCATTGAGGCCATTGCTTGGAGGAGCGAGTTCCCGGGGCGGAGGAGGAGCAGATCCGGCCGAGAAAGAGGTTCCCCGGCGGTCGGAGTACTCCAGAGGGGTCTTGGAGCAGCAGGGGCGGCGGTTGGAGGAGAGGGAGGTCGGGGGTGGAAGAAGGGCACGAATGAGCCCTTCACCCCGAGCCTGCCCTTATATTTTTTAGACAAACCGCCCGATCGGAATTTCCGGGTGTAACTTACACCGGAAATTCCGAGTCACCGGATATTCCGATTCGCTAAACTAAAATCCCAGTTTTCAACTGGATGACTTGTGTGCAATAGAGAGAAATGTTTTCATGGGGAAGTAGGCTTGGGATAGATTTCCAAACTGTCATTGGTACACCATACTCAACTCACAACTACCAAAACGAAACATAAAGCGCCTAGTTGAGTAGGTTTCCCACATGCATGAAAAGTAGGGCAAATAGCAAATAATAAGCTCCAAATAAAACCAACTCTTCAAAGAGAAGAGGTCGGTGGCCAAGGCCACCATGTAGGAGTGTATGGCATGTCACCGCGAAGATGTATCTTGGGTACATAACCAATACTCGTCGTTTTAGCTCATTAGTCATAAGGATGAATATCGAGATAAAAGAACACTTGCTATTGGCATAATGTGGGGAGGGATGGTCCATTGTATTAGGACGGCACTCCCCCTATTTCCATGCCTACATCTAAACAAGATAAGATGCAATTACGCCCTAGGTGAGTGTGCAAGCGATCAAGCTAAGGACCTCGAATCAATGATATTTAGCTCATTCCTCAAAAAGCAAAACCTTCCTTCCTCAAGGGGTTTCATGAAGATATCCGCCAATTGATCCCTTGTGCCCACATATGATAAGTCAATGTCTCCTCGGGCCACATGATCTCTGATGAAATGATGGCGGATCTCAATATGCTTGGTTCTTGAATGTTGCACCGGGTTGTAAGCAATCTTGATGGCACTTTCGTTGTCACATAGAAGAGGCACTTTGTCGCAATCGACTCCGTACTCCTTCTCATCCATAGCAATTGAGTGCAACAACTTGCGGCGGCAACATACTCGGCTTCGGCGGTGGAGAGAGATATACAATTTTGCTTCTTAGACGACCAACTTACCAAGGACCTCCCAATAAATTGACAAGCGCCGGAGGTTGACTTCCTATCATCTTGATCTCCCGCCCAATCGGAATCCGTGTACCCACATAATGAGAAATTTGCATCCTTGGGGTACCACAATCCAAAGGTTGGGGTATAAGCCAAATATCTAAAGATCCTCTTGACCGCCGTATCATGGCTTTCTTTAGGAGCCGCCTGATATCTTGCACACACTCCTACGGCTAGCACTATATCCGGTCTAGATGCACAAAGGTAGAGAAGAGATCCAATCATGGAGCGGTATACCTTTTGATCCACATCCTTACCCTTGGGGTTGAGCTCAAGGTGACATTTGGTTTGCATTGGGGTAGAGGCACCCTTGAGCTCAAGCAACCCGTACTTCTTGAGCATGTCTTGAATGTACTTTGCTTGGTTAATGAACGTTCCTTCCTTCAATTGTTTGATCTCAAATCCGAGGAAGAACTTCATCTCACCCATCATAGACATCTCAAACCTGTCAGTCATAAGCTTAGAGAATTCTTAGTTAAATGCTTTGTTAGTAGATCAAAATATAATGTCATCCACATATAATTGACAAATGAAAAGCTCTCCATTAACTTTCTTAGTGAAAAGTGTGGGGTCGATTTCCCCAACTTGGAATCCATGGTCTACAAGTAGTTCTCTAAGGTGCTCGTACCACGCTCGTGGGGCTTGTTTAAGGCCATAGAGTGCCTTATCCAACTTGTAGACATGGTTCGGATACTTGAGGTCTTCAAACCCCGGTGGTTGCTTAACATAAACAAGTTCATTTAGTGGACCATTTAGAAAAGCGGATTTAACATCCATTTGTTGCAACTTAAAGTTATGATGAGAGGCATAAGCAAGAAGAATACGAATAGACTCAAGTCGAGCCACGGGCGCGTAGGTTTCTCCAAAGTCAATGCCTTCAATTTGGGAGTAACCTTGAGCCACCAATCTTGCCTTGTTCCTCACCACCATGCCATGTTCATCTTGCTTGTTCTTGAAAATCCACTTGGTGCCGATAACATTGCGGCAATCTTTGGGTCTTTCCACCAACTTCCACACCTTGTTGCGCTCGAAGTTGTTGAGCTCTTCACGCATAGCATCAAGCCAATCTTTATCTTCAAGAGCTTCAAAGACCTTCTTGGGTTCCACCATGGAGATGTGAGCTTGATGTTCACTAAAGCTTGCAAGTTGTCTTCGGGTAGAGACCTTGCTTCTCACATCACCAAGCACCTTGTCAAGAGATAGAGCTCTTAATTCTTGTGAGGTGCCAACCCTATTCAAGCGGCGGATCTCGATTTCCCTCCGAGTGGTGGGAGGAATCGCTTGATCATCTTGATCATTCATGTCTCCGCCTTGACTGAGCTGATGGCTTGATCAACCATTGGAGTGACGTCTAGCGGTGAAGGAGAGGGTTGATCTTGGCCTTGCTGCGAGCTGCCACCGGGAATGTCAGCAGGACCGGATATTCCGGGTTCAGTATGGACCGGAAATTCCGAATCACCGGAATTTCCGACTCCAGTTTGAACCGGATTTTCCGGCCCTCCGGAAATTCCAGGAGCAGCTGAAGAATCTTGTGCTTCTTCTTGGCTGGGCGTGTTGGGCACGGTGTTGTCGATGGGTGTTTCTTGTGTTGGGGTGGCTACCACTTGTGAAGAACTTGGTGAAAGGAAAGACGTCGCCTAGAGGGGGGTGAATAGGCGAGGAACACTTTTTACAATTTAGGCTTGATAAATGCGAAATAAAACTTAGTGTTTAACTTATCAATGACACAACCTAAATATACTAGGTTCGCCTATGTGCACCAACAACTTATGCTATGCAACACAAACAACAAAGGGATAGCAAGGTAAAGGACCTCAAGCACGATGGCTATCACAAAGTAAAGTGCATAAGTAAAGAGCTCGGGTATAGGGATAACCGAGGCACGCGGAGACGAGGATGTATTCCCGAGTTCCACCACAAAAGGTGTACGTCTCGTTGGAGAGGTGTGAGCAACCACAACAGGTTTTCTCAACGCCACAAAGGCTTCACCTTCTTCTCCGATGAACTCGACCACAAAGGTCCAAGTCCACCTTCCACTATGAACTCATTTGGGGCGGAGAACAATCCCGTACAACAACCTTGGGGCACACACCCACAACCGAATTGGGGGCTCCCAAATGACCACAAGAGGTCTTGACCACAAAGGTCCCAACTAGCCACAAAGGCATTGACCACAAAAGGTCCTATGCCACAAAGGCGGCCACTAAGCCGTCTAGGGTCCAAGACCCAAGAGTAACAAGCTCACGAATTTCACCACCACGAATCCTCGTGGAGGGCTCAAACCGATGCAAGATGCAATGGCAAGAACACACAAAGTGCTCAAGTCCTTCACTCTCAAATTCCAACAAAGCAACAAATGCTTATGGGGGAATAAGAGAGGAAGAACCAAGAAACCACAAAGGAGACAAATCCTACACTCCCAAATCCCACCACAAGCAACTAATGCTTATGGGGGGATAAGAGAGAGCAAAACAAAGGGGGGAGAACCACAAAGGAACTCAAAGATCTTGATCCCTATGTTCCACTCACTTAGAGGAGAGATGGATTGGTAGAATTGTAGATCTAGATATCCTCTCACTTTTCCCTCAAAGATATGCAAGAATCATGGGAGGATTTGAGAGGGGGCAAGCTTTCGCAAGGTCAACAATGGCAAGAGAGAGAGGGGAAAGTCGTGCTTACTCAAGGAAGAAGAAGGGGAGGGGTATATACCCCTCCCACAAATCTATCCGTTACAGCAGCTCAGACCGGAGATTTCAGGCCTAGGGCCGGAGATTTCCGAGCCCCGGAGATTTCCGGAAAGATCTCCGAAGTTTTCTGGTCGACATCAGTACTGAAATCCGCCTGATTCGGAAATCTCCGAGCCCGGTTCGGAGATTTCCGAGCACCCGAAAACTGCAGAAATACCAACACGAAAACGACAATATCTTGACCATCCGAACTCAGTTTTCGATGATTTTTGGCTCGTTGTAATCAAAAAGAAGAACTCTACAAGATAATGAAGAGAAACATCATAGTCCAAGATGGGAGGTAAAACCAAATGGGGAAACATAAAACCTCTCGAAAAAGGAACAACCGGTAAAACCTCCAACATCAAAAACCAAGAAGCTTTTCAAACGAATTTTGTTTTTGATGAACTTGAGCTTGTTATGAAGATCACAACAAGCTCAAAAACCTCACAAGGAGAAAAGCCAAATAAGAAACAAGAAAGATGATATGCTAAGTATGCAAAGGTTTGAGCTCTACATAAAGATTCGATCAAGTTACTCACTCGAGAGCCCCTCTTGATAGTACACCTATCTATCATATAGCCCTATCAAGATCATACCTTTGCCTTGAGCATTCCACTTGAGCTAGATGATGACGATCTTGATCTCTTCAAGTGGACCACCTTTCTTGATTGCGCTTGCTAGCACATGCTTCATTAAGACTCCTCCATATACTCCCCCATACTCCATTATGGGAGAGTCTCGCTTAGCTTCGTCTTCATGTCTCCGACATGCTTCCCTTGGTCTTGCACTTGTCAAACATGATGACGATCATGGCATGACATCATCCTCCATGAGCTAAATTAATGGATCTTCTTGTTGCAAGCCCATGGAAGATACCATCTTTCTACATATAGGTGATGCCTTGACAACTTCAAGCCATACTTGCAATATGCTTAAAACACACATTAGTCCTCAGGGATTGTCATTAATTACCAAAACCATACATGAGGGCAGATGCCCTTTCAATCTCCCCCATTTTGGTAATTGATGACAATCCCTTTTACGAGGGTCTATATAAGGAATTAAAAACAACCATGCAACACACTAAGCAAAGCAAGGTTGCAAGAGAGAACTAAATCCCTTAAAACCCTCTAAATCTCTCCCCCATTGGCATCCATTGCTGGAATGGGAGAAAAATCTAGAAGGCCAATATAATAGGAGCTTACCCATAAATTATGCATTTCTCATGATATGAGTGGAATCAAATGCATATATCCAATAACGAATACATGGAGGGGATCAAATTATATTGAGGATTCAAGAAATGAAAAAGAAAAGATATCAATCAAAAAATAAAATACAAAGATGCCAATTGCAACACGAAAGATGCAATCAAAGGATCCAAAAACCAATTGGACACAAGAAGATGTTATGATAAAAGCAATCAAGTGTTCAAATGAATCAAGATGGAACTCACCAAGGTACATGCACAATGAAGAATTTGTTATTCAATATAGGTTGCGCAACATGGAATCCTCGTTCCTTCCTAGATTAATTTGAACAACAAGTGCAAGAGTGCATAGACGGAAAAAGAAAGAACGCACTTTGCAACAAACAAATGTTGAGCAAACGAAAAGAAACGAGACAATTAAATACTTGCTCAAACGAGAAAGGATGGATGTAATATGGAAACACATGTTAGGAGACTAAGAAGGATGAGCCTAGGTATCTCCATAGTCTTTCAAGGTATGTGGCACATAGTGCATATCATGTATTTCGCATACAGCACATCAAAGAAAACAGATCAAATAGTTTCACAAGCTTATTAAGAGGCAAGAGGATACCAAATCAAATGCAAAGCTTGTGCCTTTTAGAGATCACCAAATGATCAAGAGAGCAATAAAGGTGATCAATAAAGATTTTGAATATCAATTAAAGATGTACCTAATCTCATGTATATAAGTTTCCAAGTAGGCACTAAGTCCACAAAGAAACATGCACACAAAAAAATAGGCACTAGGTAAAGAACATGATATTCACTTGGAAGTCAAAATAAACCAATAAGAATTTTGCCTAGACCCATAGCACAAAGCTAAATTTTTAGGAAGACTTCCAACACACACTCTTCAAAGTATCTCAAATACCCAAAATAATAAGTGATAGTTGAGATGCTTTGAGAATGGTAAACACTCTCTCAAGCGGCAAATGATTTTGAAAATTCATCCATATTGCATATGAGACAAATTAAGAAGAATTGCTAGATTAACATAGTTGGAATTGATGAATCATGAACAAGATCAAATATGTTCCCTTTACTATGTAATCATCCCGGCTTGCTCATATTTTTAATAAAGACGATTTGAAGGGAACTTTGCAAAAAAAACATATCAAAAGCAACTCGAGAGACTCATGCCAAGAAAGAACCTACACAAGGTTGAGGGCTAGAAGAGTATGCATGAGATAGATACTTGTTATCGAGATAACATTGAAGAAGTAGAAGGTAGGTGCTCATGATCATCCAAGCTTGGCTCAAAAGGCACATGATGAGGACTTTCGCCTTGTAATCAAGACAAGCTTCCAATGCATCTCCAATGTACCTAAAACAAATTTAAGTACAAAGTGGTACTGTGACGCCCGAAAATCGGTACTATGTAGATTTAAGCGATCCCGCCGAAATCCGCATAATAACGATTTTAGGTCGCCCACCAGACATAATGTGCACGCCGAAACATGCGCATTATGTGGGTGGAATTGTGATAACATTACAACAGTTCCGATACATCCACAAATACAACAGAAGACATAAATACAACAACGACTCGAACGAGTCAAGATACAAATGTTACAATACAAAGATACAAATGACAGCGGAAGCAAAAGTAGTATCCGACTACGGATAAGATGCAAATTGGCCTAAGAGTCCTGAAGATAAGCAATGGCGCCATATCCCTGCCCAGCCAAGCCGGAGGGATTCCCAAGCTACGTCGTCAGACTTCAAACCTGTTAACTGCACATAAAGCAGATCCCAAAAGAGGGTCAGCGCACTCCCTGGCAAGCAAAACCGACTTGCCTACTTTCTACACCATCTCCCAAAATATAGGGGAGGTGGACTTAGCGGCATCAGCACTAGCAACCTAAAGAGACACGCTACAACTTCCGTCTAATCAGAGAGGGATAAGAGAGCGCATAAGATAACCAACTACTACTAACACCAAACATAACCCATTATCGAATTAACCCCCTCAACCAAGTATGAGGCAGCAATCCGGGAAACTCACACGTTGAACAGTTTTAATTACCATTTATTGTGAAAGTAATTCTATATTACTAGTCAGGTTAATTAACAAAGATTAGGTGTAAGTTGTCTAGATCTTGTTAGCCAGCAACATCACCAAAACGTCCATAACCGTGGACACGGCTCATCGATAAGATTATACCCTGCAGGGGTGCACTACTGGACCCATACTCGCATGATCAACCCAGTCAAAAACATTAGGGCCTTTCAACCCAACTCTTTTCCTTCACAGCAACAAGTCCAGGAGCCACGGGAGCTATGCTGGTCCCGGCCAAAAGGGTGCGGACTCCCGCAGGACACACCCCTCCGCACCAACAGGCCGCGCCCTATATGCATGTAACAAGGCACACCGCCAAAGTAAAATACTACACTAGTATCGATGCATATGAGACAAATGGAAAACCCGAACTAGGTGCAGCTCCCGGACAAGTTGAAGTTCCAGTCAAAGTCGAGGGGGGCTCCATTGGGCCTCCCACAAGTGGTTAGTGCGCTCAAAATTGGATCCGAGGACAAAATCTCAGTTCCTAGGTCGACACTTAGCAGAACAAAGCACCTCGCAAGGCCTTCCGCCGGTGCCTTATCATTTAATTATAATACCCCAATATAATACAACATTTTATTAAGGTAGAATAATCTATCAAGCTAAGCATATGAAATAAAAGACCAACTGACGACTCGCACAACCAATTCTAAGCATGCACTACGACTCGCAAGGCTAATAGATAAACATACAACAGGTGATGGGATGTGGGGATAAAGCTGTATCGGCTGCAGGATAACATATGATGGGATCGCGATAAAGAATCGAATACTAGGGTAGCAGAGATCAACGGCAGGAATGAAAGACAATGAATAGGTAAACAAGCAAACTTTGCTTGCTTGGAATCCCGCATGGAAGCAGATCTTGTCGTTGCTCACACATCTCAACGTCGTATCCGCGAAGAAGCAACAAACACTGAAAAGCGTAAAAGATGCATTTTATAACTACGGCAAAAGATCCAGAATGACCATATGAGAATGATGCATGGCATGACGAGATGCAATACAAAAGCAATTAATCCAAATTAAGCGGGAAAACATTCCCGGCAATTAATATTTAGGTGCAAGTTATTTATTTACTAGCAATATTAAATGTTGGTTAACATGGCAACACATGGCATGGGTGATCTAATTAAATTAAATGGAATAGGGCATTATATATTTATTACCCCTAACATTCCATATTTAATTTTTTAGTTGCAATTAACAAGTTATACTAAGCAATTAAAATAACAGATGCAAAATGGCATACAAATGGCATATTAATAATCCTTGCATTTTTCTGATAAATAAACATATAAAGATTATTAAATTTGGAGTTATAGATTTAAAGTTATTGTATATTTAAAACTAGGGTTGTTTCTGTAATTAAGCAGGGACTTATCCGTGATAGAAACTTTGCAGTGAAGGTTCTCTGTGCATACAGGAAACTCCAGGGGGCTCGGGATAAAATTACAGCGCCTCTGCCTATGACATGTGGGTCCCGCTGTCAGTGAGAGGGGAGAAATAAAAGGGGTGGACTTTTATTCACTCCGGCCAGGGGTCGAACTCGCGACGTCGTGCGCGCGGTTTGGATCGGTGCCCTAGCCACTGGGATGGTTCGTGTTGGTGTTAGGAATAACGGGTTTTGTTATTTTGTACTGCTACTGCACTGCAAAAAAAACTCTGACGAAACTGACGGAAGTAAACTACAGTGCGCGGCGACGGACCAAATCCCGCCGGCGGCGACCATCCGGGGGCGGCGCCGCTGCCCGTGTGCGTGGAGGTGGTTGCGGGATGTGGGACGGATCCGTTTTGTGCATCTGAGCCTAGTGGGGGGGCACGGGGACCTCGGGCCCGTCCTCGACTTCCGGCGACACGCCATGGCCGTGGCTGGGAGTGTTCCGGCGCCGGCGATTCGCGGTGAGACAGAGAAGAAAGGAGGGGGAAAAGGACGAGGGCGAGGTGCAGCTCACCTAGGGCGTCTGGTGGCGAGAGGAGGGAGCGCGGGGTGGACGGAAACGACCAGTCGGTGTCGGAGAAGAGGAGAGGAAGCCGTGGCCGGCTTCGGGGAAGATGCCCTCGACGAAGAGGCTCCCGGTGGCTTCGTCTCCTGGAAATCAGCGCGGGGACGAGGTTGCTGCGGCGTAACCGTCCCTGGCCTCCTCCTAGCACGGCGATGAGCACGGTGGCGGGGCGCCAGCGATTTTCCAGAGCGGCTCCGTCGGCTTCTGTGGCGGCAGAGAAGAAGAAAAAGAAAGGGGGGGGGGGGGCGGCGGCGTGAGAAGAGGAGGAAGGAGGATGGTGCTAGGGTTCCGGACGCTGCGGGTTAAAGGAGGAGAGGGGAAGGGCAGGTGGAGGTGGGGCGCAGCGGCCAGTGACTCCATGGCGTCTCCACGCTGTAAAGCGAGGAGCGGCCGTACGGAGGTGGGGGTGAGGGGAGCGGGTCGGGCTGGCGTGCTGGGCCAGGAAGTGGCCCAGTTCGGCCAGGAGAGCCCCACTCCATTTTTTTTTGTTTTTCTCTTTTTCTTTTAAAGTTTTTCTGGTTTTGTATTATTAAAACAAAACAGAAATTAAACATGATAAAATCTTTTGGATATTTTTATTAGTTTCAAAATAGTAGAACTAATTTACTAGTTTGATGCTTTAGTAATATTTTGAAACTTCATTTGGAATTTATTTGACAAAGCATTTGAAATTAAATATGAGATTTGAAATTTGAAAATAATTTATTTAATTTCAATGCCAAACAAAAGAAATATGCATGATGTCACACTATATTACAACACAGACATACAATTTAGGAAAGTAAAACTTTTGGGATGTTACAACACTCCCCCCCCCCCCCCCCCCCCCTCAAAGGAATCACGCCCCAAGATTCTTCATGGAGCAACGAAGAGGTCAGGATACTCGGCACGAAGGTGGTCTTCACGTTCCCATGTAGCTTCCTTGTCAGAATGATGAGACCATTGAACCTTGTAGAACTTGACAGTGTTGTTTCGGGTGCGACGTTCAGCTTCGTCAAGAATGCGAATCGGTTGTTCCACATAAGAGAGATCTTCTCGAAGTTCAATTGATCCATGATCAACTGCACGTCCTGGATCTTGGAAGCACTTCTTGAGTTGTGACACGTGGAATACATCGTGCACTTTGGAGAGGTTTGGAGGAAGTTCCAGACGGTAAGCCAATTCACCACGCCTTGAAAGAACGTTGAAAGGGCCAACATAACGCGGAGCGAGTTTGCCTTTGATGCCAAAGCGTTACGTGCCTCTCAGAGGAGTGACACGAAGGTAAGCTTGATCACCAGGTGCATAGACCATGTCCCTGTGCTTGCTATCATAATAGCTTTTCTGCCGAGACTGGGCAATCTTCAGATTGTCACGAATGATGCGAACCTTTTCTTCAGCCTCCTGGATAATATCCGGCCCAAAGAATGGACGTTCACCAGCTTGAGACCAATTGAGAGGAGTTCTACATTTGCTCAAATGGAGCCATGCCTAGACTTGCTTGGAAACTGTTGTTGTAGGAAAACTCAGCATACGGAAGGCAATCCTCCCATTTCATGCCAAAGGAGATAACACAAGCTCTGAGCCTATCCTCCAGAATTTGATTCACTCTTTCAACCTGTCCACTGGTCTGTGGATGGTAAGCTGTGCTGAACAGAAGTTTGGTACCCAAGGCTTTCTGAAAGCTATCCCAAAATCGAGAAGTGAAGATACTTCCACGATCTGAGCTTATTGCCAAAGGAACACCATGTAACGGAACCAATCTTGTCATATAGAGTTCTGCCAACTGACTAGCTGATACTGTCTCCTTGACTGGGAAGAAGTGAGCCACTTTGGAGAGACGATCAATGACAACAAAGATTGCATCGTTGCCTTTCTTGGACTTTGGAAACCCAGTAACGAAATCCATCTCGATCTTGTCCCATTTCCACTCAGGAATTTGCAGTGGTTGAAGAAGTCCAGGTGGTCTCTGATGAACTGCCTTGACACGACAACAAACATCACAATGAGACACATAGCGAGCAATTTCACGCTTCATCCTGGTCCACCAATAGATTGACTTGAGATCCTGGTACATCTTTGTGCTGCCAGGGTGGATAGAAAGCGGAGTATCATGAGCCTCCTTGAGAATGAGTTCTCTTAAGCTGTCAAGCTTGGGCACTACAATGCGTTCTTCAAACAGCAAGGTACCCTTGTCATCAAGAGAGAAACTCTTGTACTTATCCTTGCCAATGTTGTCTTTGATACTCTTGACACCAGAATCACGCAACTGTGCGGCACGGATCTTATCCTCAAGTGTAGGAGTGGCAATCAAGTTTGCAAGATAACCAGAAGGAACCACTTGAAGATTGAGCTTCTTGAATTCTTCGTGAAGAGGAGGTTGGATGTCCTCAACCATGAGATTGTTGCAATAGGACTTGCGACTGAGAGCATCAGCCATTACATTAGCTTTGCCTGGAGTGTAAGAGATGGTAAGATCATAATCTGAGAGTTTCTCAAGCCACCTTGTTTGCCTGAGGTTCAAGTCTGGTTGAGCGAAGAGATATTTGAGACTCTTGTGATCAGTGAAGATCTCACAGCTGTGCCCCAACAAATAAGGTCTCCAAGCCTTGAGGGCATACATGATTGCTGCAAGTTCAAGATCATGTGTTGGATAGTTGAGCTCATGAGGCTGCAACTGGCGAGATGCATAAGCCACAACTTTGCGTTCTTGCATGAGGATTGCGCCTAGTCCTTGAAGAGATGCATCGCAACATATTTGGAAAGGTTTGGAAGTGTCTGGGCCAACTAGAACAGGAGTAGAAGTGAGTTTAGCTTTCAAGAGATTGAAGCTCTCATCACACTTTGGAGTCCAAAGAAACTTTCTATCCTTCCTAGTAAGATCGGTGAGAGGCTTAGCGATTTTGGAGAAGTTCTCAACAAAACGACGGCAATAGCTAGCCATTCCAAGGAAACTCCTGACTTGTTTCACCGATGTAGGAGGCAACCATTCAACAATGGCCTTCACTTTTTCTGGATCAACAGAAATGCCTTCAGAAGAGATGACATGACCAAGGTAGGATACTTTAGGAAGCCAGAATTCACACTTGGAGAACTTGGCGTAGAGACGGTGTTCTCGGAGTTTCAACAAGATAAGACGTAGATGTTCTCCGTGTTCTTCCTCGGTTTTGGAATAGATAAGAATGTCATCGAGATAGACTACCACAAACTTATCGAGGTATTCCAAGAAAACGAAGTTCATGAGACGTGAGAAAGTCGCCGGAGCATTTGTGAGACCGAAAGACATGACAGTGTATTCGTAGAGACCATAACGAGTGGTGAAAGCTGTCTTTGGAATGTCTTCTTTGCGGATCTTGATCTGGTGATAACCTGACCTCAAGTCCAACTTGGAGAAAACCTTAGCACCAGCCAGTTGATCAAACAGGTCATTGATGCGAGGGAGAGGATACTTGTTCTTGATGGTTTTCTTGTTCAGAGGACGGTAGTCAACAACCAGTCGCTCAGTCGTGTCCCTCTTTTTGACAAACAGAGTAGGACAACCCCAAGGAGAAGTACTAGGTTGGATGTGACCTTTACTTTCCAACTCCTCTAGATGTCTCTTAAGTTCAGCCAGTTCTTTGGGGCCCATCTTGTAAGGACGTTTGGAGATAGGAGCAGTGCCTGGTTCTAGTTCAATAACGAACTCCACGGCTCTGTCAGGCGGCATGCCTGGCAATTCTTCAGGAAAGACGTCAGGAAAGTTTTGGACCACCGGTATATCTTCCATAGCAGGTAGAGGATGAACATTGAGGGCATATAGCTGAACAGATGGAGATTTTGAATAGAAGTAGACTATCTGGCCAGAAGAATGGGTAAGCTTAACAGATTTAGCAGTACAATCAATTACCGCTTTATTTGCCACAAGCCAATCCATCCCTAGGATGACATCAATGTCTGAAGAACGAAGAGCAATAAGAGACGCTTGGAATGGAAGATTTCCGATTAAGATCTCGTTGTTCAGGCTAACTTCTCTTGTAAGCCATTTGGATCCTGGTTGCTGCACTAAGACAGGGTTGTCCATCTTTTCGAAAGTAACACCATTGCTGGAAGCAAAACTTTGCGAGATGAAAGAATGGGACGCACCAGAATCAAACAACACTTTAGCGAGGATAGAGTTCACGAATAGATTTCCAAGAACCACATCAGTAGCTTCCTCTGCTTCTTTTGTTGTAACATGATTCACCCTTGCACGTCTACTAACAGACCTTTTGTCGATGTTGGGGGCCTGAGGAGTAACAACACAACTCTTAGGGCGACAAGGTGGAGAAGGAAGTGTGTTTTGCGGACACTTGTAAGAGAAGTGGCCCGGCTCACCGCACTTGAAACAGGTGACCGAAGAGTTTGGAACTATAGGCGTTGTCTGCTCGACGAAACTCCTTGTAGCTGAAGCTGGGTTGGTTAGACCGGAATAAAACCTCGGAGAGATTAGACTGTGGATGAGTTGAGTTTGAGTTGCATAGGGTATCCAAACCCTACGTTTCTGTGGAGGTGTAGAATCTGATGGAGAAGAAGTTGTTTCAAGAGAGTGTTTACGAGATTCTTCGAACTTCTCACGTCCAAATTCCTCTCGGAGAGCTGTGTTGACGAGGTCTTCAAAGGTATCGCACTTGATAAGAGTGAGTGCGTACTTAAGATCTGGGTTTAGACCTCTGCGGAATTTGGCTTGCTTTTTGGCATCAGTTGATACCTCATCCTGAGCATAGCGGGCCAAACGATTGAACTCAGCCTGATAGTCCAATACAGACATGATACCCTGAGTCAAGTCATAGAATTCCTCCCGCTTTCTTTCCATGACCCCATCTGGAATATGGTAGCATTTGAAAGCGTCCTTGAACTCATCCCAAGTAGTCACAACACCTGGTGCTCGTAACTGTAGGAAGTTCTCCCACCAAGACATGGATTCACCGCGGAGCAGATATGTGACATAAGGAACACGGTCCTCATCGGATACATGAGAAACAGCCAGAGCATTGTTCATCTCACGCAGCCAGTCATCAGCATCGAGTGGCTCAGAGGGAACATCAAACGTGCGGGGATTGAGCTGGAGAAACTGCACGATAGACACACAGTTGTTGCTCTGATTCTGGTTTTGCTGAATTTGACTCAAAACTTGCGTCATCTGAGACAAAACTTGCCCCATTTGGGAAGGCATTGTAGTATCTTCTTCGCCACTCTCCATCATGAGGAGGATACAACGTTAACACGAGAATCGGATAAAAATCCAACGTAAGTGCTTAAAGGAAAACTTCAGATTGCTTAGAAAAGACAACAAGGAACGAGACATGGCCATCCATCATGGCACGCCAGCTTGTTCACTTCCAGAAAGATTTAAAGAGAGGTAAGAACGAAGACTATCACTAGAACTAGGAAACACCAATTGAGCTTGACGTAACTTCCCCAAAAGAGGAGAAACAACTGATTCATTCAAGAATGAAACTGAACGTAGTCGAAGAGGTTGAAACTGCTGAAACAAAGAGCACCACCTTGAAGACACCTGCAACTATGGTACTACAGAAACCCAGAACACGTGATGTCCTAATTTTAAAATTAAGGTGAGAAGGGAAATATCGTAACACTTCCTTACCAGAAGAACAGGGAGGGTGGGTGGGGAAAGAAGTACAAGAACAGAATTCCTACTCTCACGTTTAAGAATTTCCTGATAACTACAAAATATTTTTCTAGACTCAAACAACGACCAGTAGAAGGGAACCTGAGGGCGTTTAAGCTCTGATACAAACTTTGTGACGCCCGAAAATCGGTACTATGTAGATTTAAGCGATCCCGCCGAAATCCGCATAATAACGATTTTAGGTCGCCCACCAGACATAATGTGCACGCCAAAACATGCGCATTATGTGGGTGGAATTGTGATAACATTACAACAGTTCCGATACATCCACAAATACAACAGAAGACATAAATACAACAACGACTCGAACGAGTCAAGATACAAATGTTACAATACAAAGATACAAATGACAGCGGAAGCAAAAGTAGTATCCGACTACGGATAAGATGCAAATTGGACTAAGAGTCCTGAAGATAAGCAATGGCGCCATATCCCTGCCCAGCCAAGCCGGAGGGATTCCCAAGCTAACGTCGTCAGACTTCAAACCTGTTAACTGCACATAAAGCACATCCCAAAAGAGGGTCAGGGCACTCCCTGGCAAGCAAAACCGACTTGCCTACTTTCTACACCATCTCCCAAAATATAGGGGAGGTGGACTTAGCGGCATCAGCACTAGCAACCTACAGAGACAAGCTACAACTTCCGTCTAATCAGAGAGGGATAAGAGAGCGCATAAGATAACCAACTACTACTAACACCAAACATAACCCATTCTCGAATTAACCCCCTCAACCAAGTATGAGGAAGCAATCCGGGAAACTCACACGTTGAATAGTTTTAATTACCATTTATTATGAAAGTAATTCTATATTACTAGTCAGGTTAATTAACAAAGATTAGGTGTAAGTTGTCTAGATCTTGTTAGCCAGCATCATCACCAAAACGTCCATAACCGTGGACACGGCTCATCGATAAGATTATACCCTGCAGGGGTGCACTACTGGACCCATACTCGCATGATCAACCCAGTCAAAAACATTAGGGCCTTTCAACCCAACTCTTTTCCTTCACAGCAACAAGTCCAGGATCCACGGGAGCTATGCTGGTCCGGCCAAAAGGGTGCGGACTCCCGCAGGACACACCCCTCCGCACCAACAGGCCTCGCCCTATATGCATGTAACAAGGCACACCGCCAAAGTAAAATACTACACTAGTATCGATGCATATGAGACAAATGGAAAACCCGAACTAGGTGCAGCTCCCGGACAAGTTGAAGTTCCAGTCAAAGTCGAGGGGGGCTCCATTGGGCCTCCCACAAGTGGTTAGTGCGCTCAAAATTGGATCCGAGGACAAAATCTCAGTTCCTAGGTCGACACTTAGCAAAACAAAGCACCTCGCAAGGCCTTCCGCCGGTGCCTTATCATTTAATTATAATACCCCAATATAATACAACATTTTATTAAGGTAGAATAATCTATCAAGCTAAGCATATGAAATAAAAGACCAACTGACGACTCGCACAACCAATTCTAAGCATGCACTACGACTCGCAAGGCTAACAGATAAACATACAACAGGTGATGGGATGTGGGGATAAAGCTGTATCGGCTGCAGGATAACATATGATGGGATCGCGGTAAAGAATCGAATACTAGGGTAGCAGAGATCAACGGCAGGAATGAAAGACAATGTAAAGGTAAACAAGCAAACTTTGCTTGTCTGGAATCCCGCATGGAAGCAGATCTTGTCGTTGCTCACACATCTCAACGTCGTATCCGCGAAGAAGCAACAAACACTGAAAAGCGTAAAAGATGCATTTTATAACTACGGCAAAAGATCCAGCATGACCATATGAGAATGATGCATGGCATGGCGAGATGCAATACAAAAGAAATTAATCCAAATTAAGCGGGAAAACATTCCCGGCAATTAATATTTAGGTGCAAGTTATTTATTTACCAGCAATATTAAATGTTGGTTAACATGGCAACACATGGCATGGGTGATCTAATTAAATTAAATGGAATAGGGCATTCTATATTTATTACCCCTAACATTCCATATTTAATTGTTTAGTTGCAATTAACAAGTTATACTAAGCAATTAAAATAACAGATGCAAAATGGCATACAAATGGCATATTAATAATCCTTGCATTTTTCTGATAAATAAACATATAAAGATTATTAAATTTGGAGTTATAGATTTAAAGTTATTGTATATTTAAAACTAGGGTTGTTTATGTAATTAAGCAGGGACTTATCCATGATAGAAACTTTGCAGTGAAGGTTCTCTGTGCATACAGGAAACTCCAGGGGGCTCGGGATAATATTACAGCGCCTCTGCCCATGACATGTGGGTCCTGCTGTCACTGAGAGGGGAGAAATAAAAGGGGTGGACTTTTATTCACTCCGGCCAGGGGTCGAACTCGCGACGTCGTGCACGCGGTTTGGATCGGTGCCCTAGCCACTGGCTGGTTCGTGTTGGTGTTAGGAACAACGGGTTTTGTTATTTTGTACTGCTACTGCACTGCAAAAAAAACTCTGACGAAACTGACGGAATTAAACTACAGTGCGCGGCGACGGACCAAATCCCGCCGGCGGCGACCATCCGGGGGCGGCGCCGCTGCCCGTGTGCGTGGAGGTGGTTGCGGGATGTGGGACGGATCCGTTTTGTGCATCGGAGCCTAGTGGGGGGGCACGGGGACCTCGGGCCCGTCCTCGACTTCCGGCGACACGCCATGGCCGTGGCTGGGAGTGTTCCGGCGCCGGTGATTCGCGGTGAGACAGAGAAGAAAGGAGGGGGAAAAGGACGAGGGCGAGGTGCAGCTCACCTAGGGCGTCTGGTGGCGAGAGGAGGGAGCGCGGGGTGGCCGGAAACGACCAGTCGGTGTCGGAGAAGAGGAGAGGAAGCCGTGGCCGGCTTCGGGGAAGATGCCCTCGACGGAGAGGCTCCCGGTGGCTTCGTCTCCTGGAAATCAGCGCGGGGACGAGGTTGCTGCGGCGTAACCGTCCCTGGCCTCCTCCTAGCACGGCGATGAGCATGGTGGCGGGGAGCCAGCGATTTTCCAGAGCGGCTCCGTCGGCTTCTGTGGAGGCATAGAAGAAGAAAAAGAAAGGGGGGGGGGCGGCGGCGTGAGAAGAGGAGGAAGGAGGATGGTGCTAGGGTTCCGGACGCTGCGGGTTAAAGGAGGAGAGGGGAAGGGCAGGTGGAGGTGGGGCGCAGCGGCCAGTGACTCCATGGCGTCTCCACGCTGTAAAGCGAGGAGCGGCCGTACGGAGGTGGGGGATGAGGGGAGCGGGTCGGGCTGGCGTGCTGGGCCAGGAAGTGGCCCAGTTCGGCCAGGAGAGCCCCCACTCCATTTTTTTTTGTTTTTCTCTTTTTCTTTTAAAGTTTTTCTGGTATTGTATTATTAAAACAAAACAGAAATTAAACATGATAAAATCTTTTGGATATTTTTATTAGTTTCAAAATAGTAGAACTAATTTACTAGTTTGATGCTTTAGTAATATTTTGAAACTTCATTTGGAATTTATTTGACAAAGCATTTGAAATTAAATATGGGATTTGAAATTTGAAAATAATTTATTTAATTTCAATGCCAAACAAAAGAAATATGCATGATGTCACACTATATTACAACACAGACATACAATTTAGGAAAGTACAACTTTTGGGATGTTACAGGTACCCAAACTCATTGGGTACAAAGTAGTTAGAGCAACTACAATACATAGGACAAACTCCACATAAATATGTGCCTATTGATATGAAATTGAATTTCAAGCACATCTTAGCCATTTAGGATTTGGTGGAGTTTATTCTATATATTGGAACAATGAAAGTAAGCATGACAAAATATGTATATAGTAAATATGCATGCACAAAACTTTCATGAACCAAAAGAGATATAATTTTGGACAAAATACCAATTAAATCAAGAAGCTACACAAAAATGTGACAAGAAAAAGAAATGTCCACATTATATCCCAACACTTGAATCAGCACATGATTGGAGAAACCAAAGAGAAAAGATTTCAATTGAAAATAGATCAAGGCCAAAACTATTGAGCAAAAGAAATGCGTCCAATAAACATGCTCAAAAGTTTATCTCATTCAAGAAGATAGACTAAAAGACAAGGAATGAGGTAGCCAATTCCACATAGGAGAAAAAGGTTTCATAGAATAAACCAAGACACTCTACACTTATCGTGATGGCACAAAAGTACCAAGACACGAACAATGTTTGTCTTCCAACGAGACACGTCATCGGGATCCAACACCAATAAGAAAAGACCAAATATCAATTGAAGACAACTAATGTTAAAAAGTATATAGGATTGCTCCCCCACAATTCGTGCATTATATGATCTTGTATAAGAATACAAAATGCACATAAATGGATTCATTGCTCTCCATGTATATCGTTAAAACACTAGTCATGTTCAAAGAAGGGAATAAGATACCAAACCACTTTAAAGAATAGTGTTCTAAAGAGTATAGAGTAGCTACCCAATTATTAGTGCATTATTTGAGATCTTGTATGTAAATACAAAATGCACACAAGTGGGATCATTACCCTCCATATATCCTTTTGAGCACAAAGTTCAAGAAAAGCAATAAGACCCGATAACAATTAAAAGGATGATGTTCTACTCAATGTAGGATAGCTCCCCCAAGGATGGTGCATTACTTAGAATTGATTCTTCGAATATAAATGCACAACAATGGGATCCTTGCTTGTCCTAACTAAAGAAAGCACAACACAAAATGAGTAGAGAAACAAAAAGATCCAAATGAAGCAAGGATGACAAAATGGTGGTTAGACCAAAACAAACTTGACGATATAATAAGACAATTTATGAACAAAAGCCAATGTAAATATGATCAATACATTTACCACAAATATAATTATCACTTTTCAAAGACAATGATTGTATATAGATAGTTCTCGGTGGTTCATGACATATAAATGTATTCAAGATCATATTCACAAAACATAAGCATGTGACAAAATATAAGAATTGAAAAACATGCTTATCTAGAGATTCTTGATGACTTCGCATATTCAATGATCATACTAAGCATCAAGAAACTCTCTCACAAACAAGATACCAAAGGATGGGTGAACAAAATTCATTTAAGTAAATATGGAACTTGTTTGAGTACCATGCCACCTAGGAACAAGATAATCAACAATATCAACTCTAGATGACTCTACCTCACATGTTCACATTTTCTAGGCTTGTAATATGCACATAGATTATTACTCCCCCATAATGTGATAATCCATTCTTTGTTAACAAGAGGCAAAAGAAATCCAACAAGAGATAATTAATGGACATTAGAATTTGAATTTCTCATGAGTAAGACATACCACAAAGAGAGTAGATAATATTGAAATATCACCACTAAGTGGTATTCCTCATGCATACACATTTTTAGGATAATGAGTTACCAAAAGGCACATCATTCCCCAAAATGAGATAGTCCATTAAAATCACTAAAAGAGCCAATTAATATGAAAGCAAATAGACAAGAGGCTCGAAAACATACATGGTGTGCAAACCATCATACACAAGCTTGATTACTCAATCAAAAGTAAGTAGAGTGCACAACACATATAAATCACTAGTAAGGTACAAAACCAAACACATGCAAGGGTGCAAGTAACTTTCAATGAGTACATATGAATTAAATACAAGTTACCGCAAGGAGGAGAATTGGATATATCCTAAGACAATATAATCCAATTGACTTGATTTGAGAGAATATGAATGATGAAGATCCCTTAATTCCTCATGATGTAGTCAAGTCTCCAATGTCCTCCATTTTTACCTATTGATCAAGTTTTAGCTTGTTGGTCCCCAACCAAGTTGGGTCCTAAGAGGTTAGTCACAATAGGCTTGTCAACCCAAATGGTTCTTTTCTTGACACCACTTTGAGTACCAACATACTTGGCAAACAAATTTCCAACCTTATCCTTCCGAAGCAAATAAGCATGATCAAGTATAGTGGGGTTGGATAAGTTACCATGTGTGCATAAAGAGGCTAAGTGATCCTTCCCACGACATGTTTTAGCACACTCGGCATTTTCTTTTCTTCTTTGGGAGTGAAGATCCTTTAACTTGGGAAGCTTGAGTTTGAACTTGAGGTTGCTTCCCTTATTGCTTCTCGCTACGAGACTTCTTCTTCTTCAAGGGGCAAGATCTAACATGGTGCCCTTTGACCTTGCACTTGAAGCACACAATCTTGGCCGAATCAATAGCTTGATCTTGACCCTTCTTCTTGATGAACTTGTGGTTCATATTGTCAATGGACTTGTTCTTGATACTGGAGTTGAATCCAAGTCCACTCTTGTCATGAGGAAGTCTTCGCGCTCTTAACATCTTGTCGAGGGTGGACTTCCCTTCATGACCCTTGATCAAGTCTTTCTTCAAAGAAGTGACTTGTGCCTTGAGCTCTTTGATTGCCTCTACATGGTTAGTATCAACACAAATACTAGAGGAAGTAGATGCTACATTGTTAGAGCAACAAGGCATGGAGAGTAATTCATCACAAGATGTAACAATGTTGTGAGTGGATGAATTACTAGAACTAGCACATGGCAATAAAGTATTTTTACTATAAATTGTGCTAGTGATCACAAGAGGCTCATAAGATTTTACCTTTGTATAGATTGCCTCAAGAGCAACCTCTAGCCTAGCATGGGATTCTAGAAGATCATCATTAGAGCTCGAAAGCTTTTCATGATTTTCCTCCAACTTCCCATACTTGCTAGATAGCAACTCAAGTTGAGCCCTTAGCTCAACATTCTCCTTCAAAATAGATGCTTCACAAGAAATGGAGTTAGTATCACAAGCATCATTATCATTGGGAATAGAAGAGGACAATTTAACAAGCTCATTATACTTTCTTTTGAAGTTGATGGCTGTAACATCGTGGGATTTGAAAAATCAGAAAAATTTAAACTTTTAAAAATTACTTTGTATGTTACTTTTAAAAGAGTATTCAAGCATTGCATTCATACACTCATGCATTCATGCATCAACATCATTTCATCTTGTTGCCTAAATTAAATAAGAGTATGAAATTTAATATTTATTTATATGTTTGTTTTGGAAATTATTCCATAAACATGTTATTTGTATCTTTTATAAGATTCCAATTTATTAATTTTTTATTTTGGGCAAGAATACTACCAAAAATTTCTAAATTAAACAAGCTTTCCAAAACATATTTTTATGAATTTTTCTGAAAAGTTTTGGTTAAGTTTAAAAATCAAATTTGAATTAAAAGTTTGAAAACAGAAAATGATTTGTCAAAAAAAAAGAGAAGAACAGCCCGAGTCATCTGGGCCGAAGCCCATCTTCTATCTACCGTGCGCGAGCGACACTCAGCAGCCCAGCAACGGCCCGTCTTCGACCTCCCTCTCAATGACGCGCGGGACCCATATGTCATCCCTTCCAATCGTATCGTGAACGAACTCCAGAACACGATTTCTACCGGTAGAGTTCGTTTCAAAATCGGATCAATCCAATCCCGTTTCTTGCGGAATAATCCATCCCGTGCGCCCCCCATAAATACCCTAGCTCCCGCCGCCTTTCTTGCCCCGAAACCCTAGACTCATCGCCCCCAGGCTGCTCACAATCTCCCGCCGCCGTCCGCCGTTTCCGCCGGCGAAAACCGTCGAGTTCCGGTGAGCCTCTTCAACCCCGAGCCCTCCGTCTCTCCCTTCCTTCTTATTTGCTTCTTGCGCATCGTTGTGACACGGTGGCGTGGCTTTTCCCGCAGCTTTTCGACGCACTCGTCCACACCCGTAGCAACCGCCGCCGTCTACTACTCCAGCAAGAGATTACCGGCGACCGTGGAGGCTCCGAAGACCCCATCCTCGCCATCGACACCGCCTCCTCTTCCTCTACACTCTGGTATGACTCGTTCATCTCGAGAACTTGTATATCAGTGGATCGTGCGACGCCGGCGATGGCGCCGCCACGGGTAGAGACCACCGGAGCTTCTCCGGCCACCGGCCCCGCTCGGATTTGGTCCATTGCTCCAGAGCCGTCCGATCTCAATCCCACGGTCCATAATAGATCACTTATTGAAACGGTATTGTCCAATCAGAGGAAGCCACGTGGACGCTCCGTCAGCAGCACAGTCAGCGCCAGATCAGCGCCACGTCAGATTTGACTTTCTGTGATTTTCTTAAATAGATTAAAACTGGCAGTTTTGCAGAAAAGCCCCTGTATCTTAAATCTATTATAACTTTTTATTGGTTTGGCCAAATTTAACAAATTTATATTTTTGAAAAGCTCTCGACTTGTAGAATATTTTAGCACTGTTGGTTTTCTGTTTTGAGTCTGTTTAAATTATTCAAATTTCAAATTATGAGTTTAAGTAAATTTGACTTAGATTTAAATCTATAAGATCAAAATTTGTAAATAAAATTGTTTTGGAAACCTTATAATATGTGTTATATGAATACACTGTTAGAAAATATTTTTCAGTATTATTTGGACTATTTCAAAATCATAATGTTAAATTGAATAAAGTTTGAGTAATTTTTACATAACTTTTGATAGCAATATTATTTTTGAGTAAATCCAATTACTATAAATTTGAATCACTAAGGATTTGCAGTAGTATTTTTCTACTAATCTTTGTGGAATAATTTTCTGTTTATTTTGTAAATAATATTGATTTAATACTTTTAAATGATATTTTAATGAATAAAAACTAATTAAAAATATATTAAAATTAACAGGCATATTATGAACACTTTGGTCACAAAAAGTAGTTAGAAATATTTTGCCTTCTTAAAACAAAGTAAATTACTCTCTTAGAAAATATTTGATAAATATTCGAGAATACTTTCCTTAGAAAAATTTCAACACTTAGAAATGCTAAATCTTTCCTTAGAGAAATTTAGCATCTACAAACTTAGTTGTTTTTATTTTGTTAAGTGTTGTCCTTAGAAATAAATTGCATTGCATACATAGCATATTGTATTGTATAGTTATTGTTTTTCTCTAAGTTAGGATTATTGAGCATAGTGTTTTGGTAAAGTGCTACAATATAAAGACTAGAAGGCCAACAAAGACTTAGAAGAAAACAGACTCTGGAAGCAGCTCCAAGAAGTAGAAGCACTTAGAAGAAAATCAAGAGGAACTGCAAGAAGACTATTCCCTTTTATTTCTCTAAGTCTTTCTCTCTTTTCTTTTCTTCTCTCTTAGACCTCGTGGTGGCTAAGTTATATCCAAGACCAGCCCTGGTGATATACAAATCATCAAGTCTGAACTATCAAGTCTACATGATTCAATGAAGACATCACCAAGGAGAAAGTTACAAGTCTAGAGATGAAGCCTGAGAGATCAACTATAATTTCTCTGTATATTTTTCTGCCTTTCTACTCTTCTTCCACTTTGGACATAAACCAAGTCCTTAGTGATTTTGACCAAGTCCTTAGAGTGCTAATTGA
Organism: Poa annua; assembly: GCA_026929855.1. NCBI lineage: Eukaryota > Viridiplantae > Streptophyta > Magnoliopsida > Poales > Poaceae > Poa > Poa annua. The sequence continues at coordinate 19,316,575 of CM049427.1, forward strand.
AGATGAAGGAAACTGGGAGTTGAAGAATTCAAGATCAAACATGATGAAGACTAGGAGCAGTCTTACAACTTAGTCAAGATGGAGTTATAGCAATTAATTTTATGACCTTGGTCCTTAGTCATATTTGACTAACACACTTGCCTTGCATTCACTTAGAATAATTTCTTGGCATGGCATGCATCTCTAGTTCTTAGAAATATTTTGCACATCATGCATAACATATTTTTGTATTGTTATTTTGTGTGTATGTTTATTTGGCTTTGTTTGATGTGTTAGAAATTTCGGAGGGAAACGACAACTGTTGTAGCTGATGTTGCTATTCTTCTTGTTGCCAAGGCAAGTGGCACACCCTCATAAACTTCCTAAGTATTTTCTATGCATTACTTAGTATGTTTATTATATGCATGTGTTGGATAGTATTGCTATGCTGAAACTACTATATCCCTTACACTAGTTGTGTCTAGAATCCTATGGGTAACTTGGTAGAAATATTGATGCTATGCAAAAGTTGTTTTGTGAAAAGTTATTTTCTACTAAGTTAAAGATACTTCTGGGTGGATGTGGCAAGAGGATGGAGGTTAGAGTTGAGTGGCTGCTTAGGCTCATTTAGGTGGGTGCACCTGGCTAAGACCCAGACTCATTTAGATGAGTGAACCTGAGTACGTACACTTGAGGATGGCCACCCAGGAACAAAGGGACCAAAGTTTTCTCCAAGTGAAGATGTTTCCAGTGCAGCCGCGTGGTATGATGGCTCTGCCTTGACTTTTCCCCAAAGGTCTCGTCTCAGGCTTCTCCTTTCCTTTTCACTACATGAGGGTCAAGGACAGAAGGGTTGTTTGAGTCTCGTGCTGAAAGTGCACAACCTCTGCAGAGTGTAAAACTAAGTACTTAGTCGTGTCCTCGGTTACGGACAATCTGAGCAGCTGATCAAGGATTCAACGGAGGCTCCCAACATTCAAATTTCTAAGTTAAAAGTTGATGGGTGAACAAGGGAAGATGAGATTATGGTTTTCATGCCATACTTGTCCTGATTTCAAGAAAAGTGTTTTCAAAAGAGTAGGAAAAATTGGCTTTATGCAATTAGCCTTGAACTCCACCGGCCAAATATGCATATAGGCTATAGAGTTATTCCATTAAGTGTCCACCATAGTGTCACTTGCCAGACTCCATTTTAATGGAATCTGACCCACTCTGTTGCAAAATTTTATTTGATACAGGTTGTTCAGATGACGAGTGAGGTTTTCGTTAAGGGATTTCGAGTCTGCACCAACATGTTTTCGCCTGTGGCGTATCATGAAGTTGGAGGCTCATTGAAGATTTATTTCCGTTGCTTTATTGTTTTGAGCTAGCTTTAAGCTATGCAAAGATGTATCGAACTATTTATTTTTGTAAGTCTGGATCCTCGATATAATAAAATTGATACTTTGTTGTGATATTACATCGTAAACTGTGTGTGCAAACGAATCGATCCAGGGGTTTGCACTATACACAGGTACCTGCCATATTTTTAAGTGCAGGTACGTTACAATGGCTTCCTCAAGAGCTCTATCACGAGTTTCTTTTACTTTAGATAATTCTAAAGTAATAGTCTCCTCAAGAGATTTGGATTTGCCCATTTTTAGTTTGGCAAGAGCATGGTCACATTTTTTAGTGAGTTTAGCAATCATTTCATTATTTAACTCCTCACTAGTTTCTAGCTTCTCCTCAAGAGAAACTCGAGTTTCTTGCTCTTCCTTAAGAGCAATCTCAAGATTGTGGATCTCACCCGCGGAATCACGAGCAAGACCCCATCCTTCATCACAACGAGTCTCCAGGGCCTCAATTGTCTCCTTGCGCTCAATAAGAATGGTCATGATTTCTAAGAAGCTATCATGGGCATGTTTTTTCTTTAAAAGAGCATGAGAGACAATATCAAAGTTCTTTTCAATGGAGGCATCATTATCACTTTCATCATTAATATCATCATCATTAGATGTATTGGAATTTAAGGTAGGAGATACCTTAGACTCCTTAACCATAAGGCAAAAGTGAGTAATGGATGAGGAAGATGAAGAATTATTTGAAGCACCATTGAGGTCCATGTCTTGTTCCAACAATTGTTTGGATTCCTCTACATTGTTAGTCAAACAAGTACTAGAGGAAATAGAAACATTTTTATCATGGCAACAAGACGAGGAAAGCATATCATCATGTGATTTAGTTAAGCAACTACTACATGATATGCAAGGATTATAGACACTAGCATGTAAGGCATGGTGCTAGAGGAGTTTAAGTCCAAAGATAGAGCATTGCAATAAGATGGGTGAGAAATATGATCAATAGTAGATTCACCATCAAGAATGCAATCTCTATCACCACTCACCATATCATTACCTTGTGGCAAGCCACATGTTGGTGAAGTGGAAGAAGATGTGAGTTCATCCCGGTTGGAGGTGGAAGGAGGACAATCATCCTTGGTAGTCTTGGACACATCATATATATCTTCAAGCTTTGTCCATAATTCATGAGCGTTCCGACAAGACATGATTGACGCAAGAACTACATCGCTCAAAACATAGATAAGACCATTACAAGCTAGAGTATCGAGATAAGAGTTTTTCTCATCCTCTAAAGATAATTCTTGGGAATCCTTTGGAGTAGAAAAACCCATATCTACAATTCTCTCTAAATTTGGATCCATGTCCCTAAAGATATTAAGCATGCGAATTTTCCAAACATCATAATTAGTGCCATCGAATATATAAGTGGGATTGTGCACTAATTTTCTAAACGACATCTTTATCTCTAGGCGGTAAAGCCTAATTATGAGATAACCTGGGCTCTGATACCAAATGAAAGGAAAGACGTCGCCTAGAGGGGGGGTGAATAGGCGAGGAACACTTTTTACAATTTAGGCTTGATAAATGCGGAATAAAACTTAGTGTTTAACTTATCAATGACACAACCTAAATATACTAGGTTCGCCTATGTGCACCAACAACTTATGCTATGCAACACAAACAACAAAGGGATAGCAAGGTAAAGGACCTCAAGCACGATGACTATCACAAAGTAAAGTGCATAAGTAAAGAGCTCGGGTATAGGGATAACCGAGGCACGCGGAGACGAGGATGTATTCCCGAGTTCCACCACAAAAGGTGTACGTCTCGTTGGAGAGGTGTGAGCAACCACAACAGGTTTTCTCAACGCCACAAAGGCTTCACCTTCTTCTCCGATGAACTCGACCACAAAGGTCCAAGTCCATCTTCCACTATGAACTCCTTTGGGGCGGAGAACAATCCCGTACAACAACCTTGGGGCACACACCCACAACCGAATTGGGGGCTCCCAAATGACCACAAGAGGTCTTGACCACAAAGGTCCCAACTAGCCACAAAGGCATTGACCACAAAAGGTCCTATGCCACAAAGGCGGCCACTAAGGCGTCTAGGGTCCAAGACCCAAGAGTAACAAGCTCACGAATTTCACCACCACGAATCCTCGTGGAGGGCTCAAACCGATGCAAGATGCAATGGCAAGAACACACAAAGTGCTCAAGTCCTTCACTCTCAAATTCCAACAAAGCAACAAATGCTTATGGGGGAATAAGAGAGGAAGAACCAAGAAACCACAAAGGAGACAAATCCTACACTCCCAAATCCCACCACAAGCAACTAATGCTTATGGGGGGATAAGAGAGAGCAAGAACAAAGGGGGGAGAACCACAAAGGAACTCAAAGATCTTGATCCACTATGTTCCACTCACTTAGAGGAGAGATGGATTGGTAGAATTGTAGATCTAGATCTCCTCTCACTTTTCCCTCAAAGATATGCAAGAATCATGGGAGGATTTGAGAGGGGGAAATCTTTCCCAAGGTCAACAATGGCAAGAGAGAGAGGGGAAAGTCGTGCTTACTCAAGGAAGAAGTAGGGGAGGGGTATTTATACCCCTCCCACAAATCTATCCGTTACAGCAGCTCAGACCGGAGATTTCAGGCCTAGGGCCGGAGATTTCCGAGCCCCGGAGATTTCCGGAAAGATCTCCGAAGTTTTCTGGGCGACATCAGTACTGAAATCCGCCCGATTCGGAAATCTCCGAGCCCGGTTCGGAGATTTCCGAGCACCCGAAAACTGCAGAAATACCAACACGAAAACGACAATATCTTGACCATCCGAACTCCATTTTCGATGATTTTTGGCTCGTTGTAATCAAAAAGAAGAACTCTACAAGATAATGAAGAGAAACATCATAGTCCAAGATGGTAGGTAAAACCAAATGGGGAAACATAAAACCTCTCGAAAAAGGAACAACAGGTAAAACCTCCAACATCAAAAACCAAGAAGCTTTTCAAACGAACTTTGTTTTTGATGAACTTGAGCTTGTTATGAAGATCACAACAAGCTCAAAAACCTCACAAGGAGAAAAGACAAATAAGAAATAAGAAAGATTATATGCTAAGTATGCAAAGGTTTGAGCTCTCCATAAAGATTCGATCAAGTTACTCACTCGAGAGCCCCTCTTGATAGTACGCCTATCTATTATATAGCCTATCAAGATCATACCTTTGCCTTGAGCATTCCACTTGAGCTAGATGATGATGATTTTGATCTCTTCAAGTGGACCACCTTTCTTGATTGCGCTTGCTAGCACATGCTTCATTAAGACTCCTCCATATACTCCCCCATACTCCATTATGGGAGAGTCTCGCTTAGCTCCGTCTTCATGTCTCTGACATGCTTCCCTTGGTCTTGCACTTGTCAAACATGATGACGATCATGTCATGACATCATCCTCCATGAGCTAAATTAATGGATCTTCTTGTTGCAAGCCCATGGAAGATACCATCTTTCTTCATATAGGTGATGCCTTGACAACTTCAAGCCATACTTGCAATATGCTTAAAACACACATTAGTCCTCAGGGATTGTCATTAATTACCAAAACCATACATGAGGGCACATGCCCTTTCACTTGGTCCTTGTTGAGCAACCTCATAATAGACTTTAACGGGGCGGTGGACTCCCAACCCCATTCTTCGGATAGCATCTTGAGATTGATCATCACCTACAACGAAAACATCACTTTGCTTCACAAGAGAGCCGTCATTCTCCTCGAACACCACACTACAAGTTTCTATGATAATGCGCGAGGCCTTATCATAGACTCTATAAAGTGTGGGATTCGGACCCGTAGCCCACAAATGTCCCTTCAAGAGACTTAGATTCAAACTTGCCCAAACAAACACCTTTGATGAGATAGAAGCACTTACAACAGAAAACTCGGAGGTAAGAGATATTGGGCTTGTTTCCGGTAAGCACTTCATAAGGGGTCTTCATGAGTCCTTTGCGAAAGAAGAGCCGGTTGGATGAATGGCAAGCGGTGTTGACGGCTTCGGCCCAAAAGTTGTGAGGGGACTTGAACTCGGCCATCATCGACCTTGCCATCTCAATAAGAGTGTGATTCTTCCTTTCGGCTACACCATTTTGTTGGGGAGTATAAGCAGCGGAATATTGATGACGAATCCCTTCTTCACTAAGGAACTCGTTCAAGGTGTAGTTCTTGAATTCGGACCCGTTGTCACTTCTTATCACCAAGATAGGGACATTGTGTTGACGTTGAGCTTCATTGGAGAAGTCGATGATAGTTTGTTGAGTCTCCATCTTCGACTTGAAGAAGAAAACCCATGTGATTCTTGAATAGTCATCAACAATCACCAAGCAATATTTCTTGCCACCAAGACTAGCTTCCGGAATGGGACCAAAGAGGTCAACATGAAGAAGCTCCAAAACCCTTTTTGAAGAAATGATGGTCTTGCTTGGATGGTGAATGTCATTCATTTTTCCTTCAACACAGGCCCTACACATTCGATACTTCGAGAAAGAAACATGGTCTTTTAGTCCTAGGATATGGCCACCCTTGTGGAGACTTTTCAAAGTCCTCATGTTGACATGGGATAGTCGGCGATGCCATAGCCAACCCAAGTCCGCCTTAGCGAATAGGCACATTGTATGGGAAGTGGTGACTCCGGAGAAGTCAACCACATAGAGCCCATTCTCAATGTACCCAACGAAAGACACATTGAGAGACTTGCTCCGCATGAGGATAACCATCTCCTTTTCGAAGACAACGGTTTAACCCAAACAAGTTAAAGAATGGACGGAGATCAAGTTGAAACCTAGGGACTTGACAAGCAAAACATTCACAAGTGTGATGTCCGGTGCCACTACCACCTTGCCGAGCCCTATTACCTTAGACTTTTAATTGTCACCATATGTAACGGTCATTTGATCATCATTGGGCTTCAACTCCGTTACAATTTCCTTGCTTCCGGTCATATGACTAGTGCACCCACTATCAATTATCCATTTAGATCCTCCGGAAGCAAGTCCCTACACACAATCAATTCTTTGGTTTAGGTACCCATTTTGCAATGGGTGCCTTTTGGTTAGCAACAAGGGTCTTTGGGACCCAAATAGCATATTCAATGTAACCATCAAAAGGACCAATGTATCAAGCATAGACATCCCCATAATAATCAACATATAAAGCATAATTGGGGTTAGATATACCCGCAAAGTCATCACGAGTGGGAGTGCCCCTTGTGGCATTTCCACTTGCTATATCGTCTTTCTTGGCTTGTGCGGGCTTGGTCTTCTTCTTGATCATCTTCTTCTTTTCCTAGCAACATAGCATAGACCTTCCTTACCCTTGTGGGGCACTCGCTCATGAAGAGGAGTAGTGAGTGTCTCCTTGCCTTTATCAAGGGAGGTCTTGGGCTCGGTTGCCATGGAGGGAACAAACAAGACCCTAGCTTTATCCTTGACTTGCATTAGTATTCAAAGGAGTAGAAGTACTAGGTTTCTCAAGAATAGATATCTGAGTTTGGAGTTGATCACGAGACTTGAGGAGACGCTCGTGATCACTTGTCAATACCTTGTGAGTATTTTCAAGTGACTCGAAGTCTTCGCAAAGTATAGCATGAGAAACTACAAGCTCGGACTTTTCATTTTGCACAATTTTACATTTAGCAAAGTAAAGATCACGATCCTTAGTGATCTTAGCAAGTTGCTCCTTGAGGAGAGCATGAGCTTCTTGTTCATTTTCGAGAGAGGATTGGAGGGACACCTTAGCGTGTGCATCCTCTCTCTCAATCTCACCTTTTAATTCAAGCTCATCCTCAAGCTCACCTATACGACTCATAATTGATCCAAAGTGTTTCTTTCCTTCTCCTTGCAAGTTAGTCATGAATTTATCAAAAGCAATAATTTCTTCCTTGACTTCTAGGCTCATACCATCATCAATGTCATGGGATATGGAGGTGGGGGACAAATTTACCTCGGATGTCTTTGCCATAAGACATCTTGCATTCTTGATGATGGGGCTCTCGTTTGGTGAGGAGAAGAGTGACGGAGGTGTGGAAGAAATGGCTAGTGCGGCCACTTGCGTTGGAGTATCCTCCTTGTCACTATCTTCATCATCGATGGGATATTGCTCTTGAGTTACCAAGACAATCTTTTGGTTCTTCTTAAAGTAAGGCTTCTTCATGGGCATGGGCCCCTTGCCCTTCGTCTTGGCCACGAGCCTCCCACCATGATCCTCTCTTCTCTCCCATGGGCAATCTGCAACAAAGTGGCTTTTGTCATCACAATTATAGCAAAACCTCACCTTGTTGAATGGCTTTCCTCCATTGGGGGGAAACTTCTTGTCAATCCTTGCTTTGGCCCTTCCCGGGTTCTTCCAAAACGTTCTTGCCGCAAGACCCATGTGTTGAGTAAGAGTACTTGAGAGAGTCTCACTAGATAGCTCGACTTGATCATCATACTCCTCTTCATCCTCTTCTTCAACGGTGGCTTTCAAGGCAATTGAGGCATGCTTGTGCATCCCTATGGCTCTAGCTCTTGCGTCTTGTGCAATCTTGGAGGCCACCTTGTATGCGGTCATCTCTTGCATGACTTCATTGGATGTCATCTTTGCGAAGTCATGTCTCCCTTGGAGTGTCTTCAAATCCGTTTCCTCAAAGGGCAAGAGAGCGGTCACGAACTTCCTCTTGATCCAAGCGTCATCAATGTAGACCACCCCGGGGTTCTTGAAGGAGTTAGCAACCAACACCAACCTTCGGTACATGTCCTCGTGGCTTTCTCCATCCAACTTGTAGAACCCTTCCACCTCATTGCATATGGCATCATACCGGTTCTTCTTCATGCTCTCATTCCCGACGAAGATGTCGGAAAGAGCATTCCAAACTTCTTTGGCGGTGGAGAATTGTTGAATGAGCGCCATGTCGTTCTCTCCAACGGCCATTTGGAGTTGATGAAGAGCGGTGGCGTTGAGTTGGCTATCAACCACCTCTCTTCTTGTCAAGTTGGTTGGATCATGGGGCTTGAATCCTTCTTCAATGATGCGACATAACTCAATGGAGGCACTACATAGATGAGACTTCATTAGAAATTGCCATTGAAAGAAATGGGTAGGTTTGAGCTTAGGAGGATCACTTCTAAAGTTTACATGAGGGTGAGGGATAGGAGGGTTAGGAGAGTAATTATGGTTGACATTATGAAATTCCTCTCCTTTGGGGGTGTTAGAGGAGCTAGGTGATTCATCCTTTTCCGCCTTCCCGAGGGAAACACTTGGAGGAACATCTTTGGACCCATCCGAGGATGACTCCTTAGAGTTCTCACCATGCTCCTTAGGAGGAGGAGAGGGAGAAGTAGCCTCGGGCTACTTAGACTTCAAGAGTGCCATGAGCATCTCATTCATCTTGAGAAGTTGGGCCTCCAAGGACGATCTCATATCAGTAAGATCGGCCATGGTTGCCCCTTTGGCTGACGCCTCCTTCTCCGCCTCTAATTTCTCACGGGCGGCCCTCTCGGCATCGGATTCCGTCATCGTTGCACTTATGCGGTTAACCCCTTAAAAGTGAACAAGGCTCTGATACCAATTGAACGGGAATCCGGCACCTAAAGGGGGGGGGGGTGAATAGGTGCTATTACAAATTTTAGGTCTTTTCAAATTTAGGCTCAACACAAAGGTAAATTCTCTAGATATGCAACTATGGTGAATTTACCTAAATGACAATCTAAGCAATAACAAGATAAATAAGCTAACAAGACAAGCAAGTAAGGGAGCAATGATAAAGGGAACCGAGTGAAGCACGCGGAGACGAAGATGTAATCCCGAGTTCTACCCAAGGGTGTACGTCTTGTTTGGAGAGATGTGCGCTACCATAACAGGTTAGCCGCAATGCCACAAAGGCTCATCTTCTTCTCCGATGAACTCAACCACAAAGGTTGCAAGTTCACCTTCCACTATTGATCCCCTTTTAGGGCGGAGATCGAATCCCTTACAAACGCTTGAGGCACACACCCACAACTTAATTGGGGGCTCTCAAGATGACCACAACAGGTCAAGGACCACAAAAGGTCAAGGCAACACCAAGATTACAACAATGGTGAACTAGGTTTCCCACCGGAAAACCTAGACACGAAATCCCCAAGTGAATGGGGAGGAAATGCAAATCCCTTCGGTGAAGATGTAGATCCGGGCCTTCTCCTCCAATCCTCCAAAGATCAATGAATTTGGGTGGAGGGATTGAGAGATCTTGATGATTTGAGCTTTCAAGAATAGTAGGAGAGAGAAAATCTGAGAGCTGGCTGTTCTTGAGTACCCCCTCCCAAAATCTGGCCGTTGGCTGCCTCGAGGACCCAGAAATTCCGGTATAAGTGACACCCGGAAATTCCGGGTCACTCGGAATATCCGAGTCTGCGAAATATCCGAGTTGAATTTCCGGTTGAGATCATAACGTCTTTGACATCTTGACTTAGCCAAATTTCTGAGGGTGACTCGGAATATCCGAGTCTGTGAAATATCCGAGTTGAATTTCCGGTTGAGATCAGAACGTCTTCGACATCTGACTTAGCCAAATTTCTGAGGGTGACTCGGAAATTCCGAGTCAGTGAAATTTCCGAGCTGAATTTCCGGTTGAAATCAGAACCACTTTCTCTTCTTTCCTTAGCCAAATCTGGAGTGATTTTCTGGGTGACTCGAAAATTCCGAGTCAATGAAATTTCCGAGTTGAATTTCCGGTTTGAGTCAGAACCACTTCCTGACTTTTCCTTAGCCATTTTTCTGTTAGATATAGGAGACCCGGAATTTCCGATCCTGGAAATTTCCGGCTCCAATATTCCGATTCTGGGAAGAATTTCAGAAACTCTTTTTCTCTACATTTTGGCTTTGGGATATGTGGTATGCAACTCACACAAACTGAAATACTTAGCAATATGATTAGTACATCATTGGTATTGTTAACTAACACTCAAAACACTAGGGATTAAGAAATGTTCTTTCAGTCGTTGAACCATAAACATGATATTCATTCCCTTTGTTTCTGCGATACTACCTTGTCCGAGATATGATCGTAGACATCCGATGTCTTTGTTGTATTTCGTTACCGACAAAGTTTATTAACTCGTCTGTGATATTAAATCTCCATGACCTAGTCACAAGCTGCGCAGCTATATAGATGCAATCTCACCGAGTGGGTCCAGAGTATCTTTCCATTATAAGAATGAACAAATCCCGCTCTTGATCCTTACGTCTCAATACTCTTTCGTGATACCCAAGATGGACACCGTTATTGTCATGCTAAATAAGACACAACGTTTGATGCTCTCAAAGTACCCCTACGAAGCATCAATAAGTACGGTCTCACGGTCTAAGGAATAAGCAATCATATTCTTATCTATTGCAAATGACAAACATCCTAATACGATCTTATTGCAATACTTTGCGTATGTCCATCACCTTATTCAACTAATAAGATGACCCCATTGTCAACCGACGTCATTGTCCTTGATCGGGAATCTCGATCAATTGTTGCCCAATGGACTAGTTCATATAGAGGCTTACTAGGGACCCTGGTTGTCTATGTATCACACGTGTATTAATAATTCCGATTAATACAGTTATAGCATAATACACAAACCTATTATAAACTTATGAGATAATGCAATAAATACTGCTTATTTATTTGCCTCTAGTGCATATCTCCTTCATTCACCGCCGCCGAAGTAGGCGCGCAAGCAGCCCATGGATGGAGGCGGAGACGTTGGTCTCCACATTTTTTTACAGGAGACTGCTCGGCCTTCTTGCACTGGAGGGCATCCATCAGATCACCACCGGCCAGCTGGTCTCAATCTCCGAACAGCAGCTGCTCGACTACACCAACAACCATGGCTGCGGCGGCTGCCCCATGAAGTCTGCCTTCCAGTACATCGCGGACAACATATGCATCACCACCGAGGACGCTTACCCATACGCCATGGTCCAAGGCACCTGTGAATCCGATATTATGCAGTCGTCCGCCACCATCAGCGGCTACCAGTCTGTGTCCAACAACGACGAGGACGTGCTCATCGCGGCCGTCGTCAACCAGCTGGTGTCCGTCGGCATCGACTGGAGCGACCCGAGTTTCAAGATGTACAATGGTGGCATCCTCACCAGCAATCGGCGCGGCGGAGCGGACACTGTTGTGCTCGACTTCTTCCATGCATGGATGGTCCTCAAACACAGCAAAGCAGATTATGACATGTAGGGCCCACGTTGCGTTGTGCCACGTCATTGCCACGATGTCGCCTAGTCACCGTAGAAAACTGCCCAAATCGAGGAAAAACCACCTTAGGATGTAATTTTACCGGTATGACAAATTACCCGGTTTTAGAGTTCAGAGTAAATTGTCTCCAAATCATTAGATTTCAGGATGAAATCTATATTTTTCGAACAAACTATGCGTCCAGTCCATGCGTTCGTAAGCCCATGGATCAGCATTGTCACGCAAGCCCACTAGGAACATGTCCAAGTCATAGCCCAGCAGGTCAGGCCTGTCCACCTATAGAAGAAGCCTTCGCCCTGGCGACCCGCCTCATCATTTCAGCCAAGCGAGAGTAAGCTAGGGTTTACAGCGCCAGGACCTCCGCCACCGCCGCCGCCGCCATGGGACACTCGAACGTCTGGAACTCGCACCCCAAGAACTACGGCCCCGGATCCCGCGTCTGGTAAGAACCCTCTCTTTCCAGTCTCCAGCACCTACACGCGATCGGTTCACCGATTAGAAACTTGTACCGCGCTCGCCCTGTCTTAGATCGGTAGCAAGAGGCGATTTCTGTCTGGCTATCTGTACGCGCAGATCCTTGTACTGCTCGATGAGTGTTCATGTTGTGACGCGTTCTGCTTTGGTTTTCTTGGTTTGTTGCAGCCGTGTCTGCGGCAACTCGCATGGCCTCATCCGCAAGTACGGGCTGATGTGCTGCAGGCAGTGCTTCCGCAGCAACGCCAAGGACATCGGCTTCATCAAGGTATGTCCGCGCTGCCACACCGTTGATCGACTTCCTGAAACCCATGCCTGAATTTTTATAGTATCTGTTGAGTAGGAAGTGTATGTATGTCAGCCCATGCTTTAATTTGCAATGATGTATGCTTTGTCAACAAGGCCTCATGGCATGGTGAACTAGTTTAATTGGTTGGAGACTGTCACCAGGTAGCATGGACGTACGTAGTGTTAGGTATGGCATGTTAGATTCACTTGTTCAGGATAAGATGCGTGTGTTTCTCCTCTTGAACCAATAATCTCCCTGGTGAACTTTTGCAATCATTACCTCACGTTCTGCCTTACTGTATTGCCTATCTCATTGATATAAATTCCTGAGTCGTTCAACACCATAAGGCATCTTAGGACACTGTTGCTGCAACTATCTTCATGGTGTTGATGGATACAAGCTCTGTTTTCTTTTTTCCCTGATAAATAAGTCTTTGATTTAGCTCCAATTTCAACTACTTTACTCACTGCCCGCTAGCAACTCAGCAAGTATTTTAAAATCATGCCTATGCCTCTGAAAACTCAACACATTAAATGCATTTCAATCTAGTGAATATCCATTATGTTTCCTGAGTAGCTAGTACTGGAGCCTTGATATGGTTGAACTTTTGAAGGAAATTTTCCGTACCTATTTCTAAATAAATCTAGTTTTTATGCTTCTGCTCATACGTATGGGTAATTGTGTTTCAGTGCATTTGTTTTTATTGGATACCTCTTTTATTTCCGAATACCTGAATGTGTGAGTTGTGCACATATGAATTTTACATTACTGAATTTGCACTCTTGTTTTGCAGTACCGTTAAGCCTGGAAACCTCAAAGGAAGCATGGAGTTAGATGTCATCGTCAAACTGTGTTGATTCATCGAGGATGATCTTTATTATGTAATGAACTAAATGTTTGAATCAGAGTAACAAACCTTGAAACCCTGTTGGTGACTGCTGCTTGAGCATGCGTAGCAGATAATTATGTTGCTATTGTCTCTCATTATGTTTCTGCACTCATATTTTGGTATTTGTGAAATCCGCTCACCTTTGGAATTGATGCTACCTTTACATTTGACGTGTTTTTGCCTGAGGTTCCTGAAATAGTCTGAGCTCAGCTATGTCTTGTCTGATTGTGTATCATCCGTTACTAAATTGAGTAGATGCTCTGTCATAATTGTTTACTGATCTTGTTGTTTTTGTTACTAAGCTAGGCATTTGAGAGCCAAGAAGCTTTACCTGGGGATTATATTTCTGTGTTGCATGTTCTTTAATTTTATTTTGTGTCTGGCACCCCTTATCATGTTTTTTTGGGGATGTGGTGTGTCGGACACATGTGTCCTGAAGCGTGTTTAGAGCACCGCCAATGGCACCTCTGGCGGTCAGTGCTCCTTGAGCTTCTGGTCATGAACGCTCGTGACATCATGAGCAAGGTGTCCACATGAGGCACATCCCGTTGTTAGCCAATTCGTATACCAGCATCTTGGCAACGAAGCTTTCAGTATCGTGCAGCTCGGCAATGCAGCCTTCTGCTCGCAATGGTGTTGCCCCTGTGTAGCGGCTTGTTGTCCACTGACAACTGCTTCACCTTGCCGGCCTTGGAAACAATGGCGCGGGAGTGCCCCACCGCTAGCGTCTCGCCGTTGAGCAGGGATCACTGTGACGGCCGTCTACCCGCTGCGCAGCGGCCTTTCTTCGCCATCCACGGTCGGAGGAGCTGGGCGCGACGAGTGCGAGACAGCCCTGACTTGGCGCAATGAGCGCCAACAGCTAGGATGCGCCCTTGCACGACCTCCTGCTCGGTGACACACGGTCGAGTTTGTATCCATGACACTTCAAAGACCCGCCAAGTTTAGTGGCATTTCCAGTTTTTATGTCCAAGCCACCCTTTGAAGGTGCCGATGTAGATTGTTTTTTAGATCCGGACCCCAAATAGGATGGGGGCGGGGGGGGGGGGGGGGGGGGGGGGGGGGTCATTTTGAATTGAACATTTGCAACGAAAAGACAAAAGGTGTCCCAGTTGGAGGTTCAGACGTGATGGAATTGTGCGAACCAGCAAGTCCAACAGATATTGTTCAGCCAGATGATTCCTCCCGCAACCTGATAGGCTCGTGGACTACGCGACTGACGTATATTCCGTTATACAGCAAAGCAAGCGAGACAGTTCGATGTCGGTACAGACGGGGGAAACTTCTCCATGAATCTGGAACCCGCGATGCAATCAATCTCGTCTTAGCTCAGACTTGTTTATGATCTTTTGTTGTGCTGTGGTGAACTGTTGATGGTATGCTACTGTTGTTTATGGTCCGCCAGAGTTGAGTCCAGATGATATTGTCTAATAATAAACAGGTGTTTAGAGCTGCAGTGTCTTTTGACTAAGCTAGGAAACATTTTTGTGTGTTTGTCTGAGAAATGATAATACGAAAATCACACTGCTGAGCTGCGCTTTTCCCTTATATTACAGCGTCAGGTGTTCTTCGACTTCTTTCCAATGTCTTTTTTGCAATGTCGACTAAGATGAGTTGCATTATTCTTTATTGAGTATAGTAGTATCATACAGGAGAAATGTGTTCAGTGACTTTCAAAGCAAAAATACACGAGTGCGGAGTGCCTATTTAGGTCGTGGATTGTGCACCGATAACAATTGTAAGCGAAGAGAGAAGTGTATTTTGAATGTTGTTAAGTGATTTCGATATCTATATATGAACTGCTATATCTGTACATCGCTCTGTCATTGTTGAGTCCACTAAGAACGGGGCAGAGGCCCAGTGGTTGGGGTTGCGCTGTGGCAGCCCAACGATCTGAGTTCGAACCCCACCGGGGACGAATTTCCTGAAATTCTCACAAAGGAGCATGTCTTCTATAAAAGTATGGCTTGGGTGTTAGTGTCCATGGGTCTCATTGTTGAGTCCACTACACCAGTTCTCCCGCAAAGGTTGTTGTACTACTTTTCTATACCACTGGAAATACGTGACTGACATTATCCTTTTGTCCTGGCAGACAAATCTTGTCGGCTTCCAGCAAAGTCTAAGTTCATTTTATCTTAGGCTGTCCTCAACCCTTCAAACATAGCCCACGGGAGCTCTTCGTTTCGAACGCCCGGTTCTCACCAATTTTGAATCGGAGGCACATGCCAATGTAAGTTTCGTTTTATATGTAATAGTAATTAATGAACAAGTAGTGAGGTTGTACTTAGCTCAAATCTAGACTCAAATCCGGACCGGCAGGCCATTGCGCACAGAAGTGCAACGCCGCTCGCTTCCTCGCTCAGCCGACCTAGTGCTCCCTCGCATCTGAAAACCGTTTTCAGTTTCCAATCTAAGTACTCCTTCCAATCCATATTAATGGATTTAATTTTGTCTAGATACGAATGCATCTAGTCTAAACACTTAACTAGATGCATTCGTATCTAGACAAAGTTAACTCCATTAATATGGATCGGAGGGAGTAAAAAAACTTATTCAAAACCGTAAGCACGCCATTTTTCTTCTTCAGTTTTACCTTTTTTTTGGCACTGCTAGAGACGCTCTAAGAAACTGTGTATTAGCTCACCCTAATAGATAAGTTGCTCCCGTTTGAGGCGTGAGATTCTCGGCATATATATATATATATATATATATATATATATATATATATATATATATATATATATAAGATGTTGCTAACTTATCTCATGTATGGATAGTCAGTAATCGTGAAAAACAATTTGGTGAATTGTAACGTGACAAACTTGTGATTGTTCACGAGGCAACATAATGCACTACGAAAAATTATTTGACCGAAGGACCCCGATAATGAAATCGCTTCCAAAAAAACAAAAACAAATTTGCACTGTGTCAATCCTATCTATTTTGGACTAGATCTATTTGATGCAGTGATAGTTAGCGAATCGGTTTAGCTGTGAGGTTGTGCGGCTTCACAACCGTCACAACATTTTGGTGCTAGACGAGTTTGAATTATCGGAAGGATGGGTGAAGAACATCGTCAAGGGGTGCGTGAAAAACGTCAGAAAGTATTAGTGCGTCGACTACATTAAGCGGTGATGGATGGAGATGCCGTGGGTGCAGCAGGCCGACCCCAATTACTAGGTCCCGGGCACCGTATTTGATCACCGTGGTGGATGCGGAGTACAAGGTGCAATGGGTCATCTTCTTCCTCCCGCCCGGCATGCGGGAGCCACCGTCGGAGTGGTTCACTTTCGGACATGAGCGTGCCCACTCTATCTACTAGGAGGATAAGCTGCCCGGCCTTCATTGACAGGCGCTGTCACATGAAGCTTCCATAGCAGCATCGCCAACACCGCGGGAGGGGTGTGAAGATGCCAGAGAGCATCCCCTGTGTCGAGGCACTTGAAATAGCTACTCTAGACCAAGTCCCAGCATGTGTGCAAGTTTGAGTTTTGTTTGGCAGTTTTTTCCGTTCTCGCTAAACGTGATAGGCCCGTGATGCATTGCATGGGGGTGGCGTGCACGCCGTTATACTACATCACAACACAGGTGTCCTTGCGGCAAGGCGGTTCGATGTCGACGGAGGCGGCGGAACCTTCTCCGTCCACAGCCAGGTGGTCGCTGTGCCAGCCAGCCGATCGTCCAATCGCGGCGCGGAATTTTATCCGAGATCGGAATCTCGAAGCAGCCGATGGAGCCACCCCCAGCCAGCTGCGCCCAGCCTGGACTCCATCCGGCAGCAGATCACAGCGCGCCGCCACCGCGCACACACACACTTTCCGCCTTCCGTCAACATCTCCGGCATGTGTTCTCTGTACGTGTATCGCCGACGCCCGGGTCCCACGCAAGTCGCATTCGCGAACCCTGTGGGCGACGGAGAGAGAGAGAGGACGTCGATCGGATTAGATCTACGAGTTTATGGCTGCGACGGAATCATGGAAGATGAAATGATTAGCGAGGCGATTAAGACGGCCGGGTTCACGGATATGCACCGTGCACCTGCTGCACAGCACGGCACGTCGGCACACAGATAAGATAATGCGTCTGTGCACACTGCAGTGCACCCGCACGCGCACGCACTTCATCGTCCCTCCGCGCTGTCCGTCTCCACCACACCACATGCTGCGCTCGCATCGGCATCGGCCAGATCACCCATCGCATCGGATTAGTAGTAGTAATCGAGCCTGGATTCCAGCCGAGCACACCGGACAGGAACCAGCTGTGCGTGCGTGGACTGATCAGCTGACCCGAACACACCTGGATCGGAGGAGCTAGCATTGGATTCTCCAAAACATTCCAGCCGCATGCGCTCGTGCACATGACACCTCCCTCGCTGTATCATTGTTGCTGCTGTGAACTGTGAAGTGAGATCCAAGAAGAAGGAAGCGACGAGGCGGGTACCTGAGATCCCAACGTGGAGTGCTTCCGGCGCCACCCTACAAGACTATTGTAGACTGGTGATGGTGGTGGAAGCTAGACGACGACGATGGAACAGTTGTGTGATTCCATCAGTCAGTGAGAGCTGTAAAATATACTAATCCCAGGCGAAAGTCTGGCTCTCATGCCTTACTTATATCTGTTGCTATGACGGGGCTCCTGGTCCTGCTCATACCTGCCCTCTTAATAATCTACTACAGTAGTAATAGACTGAAATCCATAGAAAAAAGTACGTATTTGAGATGCATCTACTCATAAAAAAGGAAACTTCAAACCGTCAAACAACCGAGTGCCGACAAATTTTATTACAATTTCGTCGAATAATTATATGAATTACGATTTAAAATTAACAAGTTAGAGGCCAACAAACTCGAAACCCATCACGGAAATGAAACCTACTCGTGATACTCATATATTTCATTTCGAATAAAGAAAAGGTTAAATAAATTTTGTTTTAATCAAAAAATCGGACCAAATAAAACTGTACAACGTTCCCGCATATACGTGCCTTTCAGCTCCTGCCGTGCCCAAACTTACCTTTCGTACGAGCCATGCCAATAGCACGCTATATATAATTACTAGTTGCATGCCCGTGCGTTGCTACAGTGACATAAGTGTAAATCCTAGTAATATGAAGATCTCTCATAAAGATTTATAAACATCACATGTGTACTTAGAGGGACTCCCTTCCAAGAATAGATGGTTTTCTCTTGAAGGAATAGATGATTTGTTGACCAAATCGTGATGTTCAATATTTTATTTTTCTACTAATCTTATATAACATGTAATAAAAATATGAAATTATAACTAAAAAAAATTGTGAAGGATCTTAATATTTATTCCATTAATCGAATACAGTTATGGAGATTTAAATGCATGCTAATTAAGGTCATTAATCATTCATTTAGTAGCCTCGTCGACAAGAATTCATCAATAATATTTATACAATCATACATACATGTATGCGCTGGACTGAGAATAAATTTCTTTGGAAGAAGATAAAAGACTGCAGTTTCATTCATGTCAGATTCATTGGTAAAACATCTCGCAGATTCAAGAGTTTTTCTCGTGCTACATAGGCCATCTGACACCCGGAAATTAGGTATTAATTGAGCCCGGAAATTAGGTATTAATTGAGTGTATAGCTGGAACAACATAACGACCAAATATACAAGACTACCATAACTTCTTGAACAATTGTCTCCCTTAGCCCTTCGTCTGCTTTAATCTAGAACACCTTGGTTCCATACCCCCAATGGGTTCATATATTATGCGCTGCACATATTCAAAACAGACAAATCATATAATATTAAGGATTTCTCTAAACCATGCACCCGATACACTTGAGGAAAAACATACAGATGGGAACATGTGAACAATAGGTCATCCCGTTTGCAGCTCCATCACAACAACAATCATCTCTTAAAGCCTATTCCAACTTTTACCAACTAAATATGTCAAAAAATCATAGGTATAGACACAATGAATCCATACAAAATATCATTGCTCAAGAAGCAACAGACTAAAATATCTGGAAGAACAATAATATACTTACATCAATTACGCAAGTTCCCATGGGTGGATCTTTCTTCATTTCATGATGCTTTCACATATCAATCTTCTTCTAGCTGTATTTTCACAAGATTATACCAGCTTACAAAACCCTCAAATGGGTGATTATCTGAAAAAAATCAACTATGAGCTTGTCAAAGATTTCATTTGGGGCATAAACTCAGCTTGTAATGTTTGAACGATGAGATGTAGGACTGGGCGCACACGCTGATGCAATCGGGTTGGTACATGCTATGACTGTTAAGTAGATTATCGAATTGCACCCATACGTTGGTGGTTGTCAGTCCGACTGCAATGCCTCTACAACCTTATTGGAACTGTGAAACTGGCAGTCCTACCAAGCATTATTGGACACGCGGATGTACAATACAATAGGGCTTTGACGAAAAGAACCATAATTTATATGTCAATACAAGATGACATAATAAATATTATTTTAAGCACTGGATCAACTTGTAAATATTGTTGTTTTTGTAAATACGATCCATATAGCAGGGGATGAAAGAAGCACCAAACACAGCTATAGTTATAATTAGTAATGTCGTCCTTATACTTCCTATCAATGTTGTTTAAACGAAGTAAGTGTTTAAAATTATCTTGAACGCATGCTTTGTTATCTCAATGGAGTTATAAAATAGCGCATGTACATAGAACATCAAGAAAACTTGACGTAACACCTGCATCAGTAGTAAAATTGATGCTGAAAACGAAAATTGTGGCAAGAATCACCAGCTCAAAGCTTCACGACATTCAGACAGGCACCTTCTGAACTGTCGATCACAACCCGTTGGCGCTGCGGCTGGCCTATGGTACCTTCTGAACTACTCGAGACATGACTGACTTCTAGGAGAGTGGGAGTTAACTTTTAACTTCACAAAATACTATATGAAAAGAAGAAAAAGTTTGAGTTCGAATACATTACCATGCTCTTGTCCTCCAGCACCCACATATGAGCAGGTCAAGTTCGTCCTCATTTTGATCTACCGTGTCTATCACCCTACAATACAATCCAAACCAATATCAAATCAATTAGCACATACATTATAATATTTCTGAATGACAATTCAACCAAAAGAATATTACTTGATACAGAGAGTCTAGGTAGAAATGTTCGTCATGTCACCCGAAATTTAATTCACCTTTTCAATCGGTGATCAAAAGCCAACAGTTCATCATCCTTGAAGACCACATCAACGATCACCTTGGAACTCACACAGAGATTCGACAGGGAAAACGCGAGAAGTAGCACCCAATATATTGAAAGAAATCCTAGTGCCTGCAAGTCGGTCAAGCAAGCAACCAATCCCCACAGCAAACAACGAGTGCTGGACTGCTGGTAGTTTCAGAGTAGCAGGCAGGCAACCGCCTTGGCAGGTCAGGGTATGAGCCTAGGAGGACAGATCAGGCTATAGCAGAGGAGTATTAGGAGGAAGGTAGACACACCTGCGATTCACATCAAGCATGCCAAGGAATGTTAATGACTAAGTAAATGGTAAGTATATCGAGAAATAAAGAAACAAAATTTGATTTTGGACAAAGAAGGACATACCCGACGAGCAGCCGGACAAGGTGCCGAATCTGCTTGGAGTTGTGCTTCCGGAGGCCGGTGACAGCCTTCCCAATCTCAGTGACCTGTCAGGAGGAATCGGCGTGAGCAGGAGAGCAGGGAATACAAGAGCGGATTAAGCATGGCCATGGGTGAATGAATCGATCAACGGAGCGGAGCCCCTGCGGTTGTCGTCTCTCTCACCTTCAAGGTGTGCACCGTGAACTCCAGCTGCTGCAGCCGCCGGAGCAGCTCGAGCAACGCCGCCTCCGACTGCGACGAGACATCAGAAACAGATTCAGCACAAAGAGTCATACGTACCAGCCAACGACCAGCGGCGGCGGCGGCGTGGAGAACAAGGGGGAGAAAGGGGCGACTTTTTCGTGGTGGTTGAGGAGGACAACCTTGATGCGCTCGGCCTCGGCGACGACGGAGTCGTGGCCGTCGCGTCGCGGCTCGCCGTCGTCGGTGATGGCCTCGACGCGGTCGGAGCTGCAGAGTCTGGGGACGCTGCCGTCGCCCTCGGGGAGGAGGATCTGGTGCTGCTGATTCTGGGCCTGCGCCTGTGGCTCCGGGGCGACCGTCCCCGCCCGCGGACGCGCGACGCCGGCGACGGCCGCCGCCGCCGCCGCTGGCGCGCCTGAGGACGACACGACGAGGAGCGCGGTGTAGAGGCGCTCGGCGATGGCGTCGCGCCGGGCCAGGGTCGGCCAGGTGAGGAGCTGCGGCGCAGGTGATGGCGGGGTAGGGGAGGAAGGGAACGGGTCGGCGGCGGGGGCGACGGTGGTGGGGAGGCGTCGCAACAGAGGATTAGAGGATAAGGTGGACGAACAGCGAACCGGTATGTGACCTAATGAAGGATTGCGGGCTGATTTCAAAGAACCTGAGGGGCTAAAGTGCAAAACGGCCGGACGACGTACGACGCCTCACAGTAAGAGATATTATATAGTAGAGATTTTTATTTTGGCATGTTATTATTCAAATTTCTTCTTAATATTCATATTATTAAAAAAATCCAAAAGATATGTTTTTTTAACAGGTCTCCAAGAGATATGTTGGAAGAGAAATGAAGCATATATCCTCGTTTTTATTCCTTAATTTATTATTCTCTTTGCTAGATATGATGGCCGCGATTATTGTTGGATATAGCTTCAGTTCAAAAAATTTCATCCCGATGGGATACATTTTGTAAGTTAGATTTCAATCCACCTCTTATCAAATCACAATTGGTACTTTTTTCTGAATTACAATTGGTACTTTTTTTTTGAATTTTTCACGTATATTAAACCAACAAAGAGTACACAATTACATCGATTATAAAAATAAAGCTAAAATAGACTAGCAATCCTATAAGATCTTTAATCCCTTTCTTCACCCATGATACAATTTTGTACTTTCTGAAAGCAGCCGTAAAATAATGCCAAACCCACCAAACCACACACCTGTGAATACCACCGAAGGGTCTCCCACTCTTAATTTTGAGCCGCAATGTCAAGTCTTTGTGGATGCACGCAGCTATTAAATTAATCATGCAATCGACAAGAGCACCACCATTGATATTTCAGGGATAAATAACCGAGCCACTTTGTCGATGACGCTGAGAGCCGAGAGAACGAATCACCATTACCGAAGACGTAGTAGTCGGGATAGATAACGTGAGGACAAACCTCCTCGCGGCAACCATGAGAAACAACCCAAGATTGATCTGGCAAAGTAAGCTTAATCTTTCAAAGACACCCTTGACGTTGAGAATGAGATCTCGCCGACGAACACAACGCAGAAGATCACTTATTACAGACGATGTCATCTCCAATGACGAAGAAGACAACAACTAAAACCAACTCGTTAATTATTAAACAAAGGCGAAGATGAGGATGCGGATGGCGCGGCTAAACTAGTCCGCTCAACTACATTTGCACTTCGGCGCAGGAAAAATATTGTGCACGGCTGAGAAATGGACCCCAAACAATTCAAGTTCCCGGCGGGCCCAGCCACAGCACACAGAGGCCCACAAACAGAACCAGAAACGAAAGCAACCGAGATCCCCGGTGTTTGGACAGCGCGGCATGAGCCATCCAGCCAAACAACCCACTCGGATCCGTCTAGGCTCCAGCTCGCACGCATCCCCACTGCCACCATCTCAGGCACCCGGTCTCGCACTGACACCCCGGCCCCACTTTCGAGCAGTACAGCTGGGTCCCGCGCGGTGTGCGGTTACAGCCGTGGCTCACCGGGATCCAGCCTGTCCTCCTCCCCCGTTCCCATATACACCCGCCAATCTCTCCACCTTATCTCTCGGCGATCTCCTCTCTCTCTCTCTCTCTCAGCTCACCTCCGTCGCTCGCCGCAGATCAGTCCAAGCTGATCGCACCGGCCATGGACCCGTGCCCGTTCGTGCGGGTGCTGGTCGGCAACCTCGCCCTCAGAATGCCGGTGGCGCCTCCCGCCGCCGGGGCCGGCGCGGGCGTCCACCCGTTCCCCTCCCCCTGCTACTGCAAGATCCGGCTCGGGAAGATGCCGTCCCAGACCGCCGCCGCCCCGCTCGTCCTCGCTGACGGAGAGCAGACGCAGGCCCCGTCCGGCG
Organism: Poa annua; assembly: GCA_026929855.1. Taxonomy (NCBI): domain Eukaryota; kingdom Viridiplantae; phylum Streptophyta; class Magnoliopsida; order Poales; family Poaceae; genus Poa; species Poa annua. The sequence continues at coordinate 19,339,993 of CM049427.1, forward strand.
CCCTGGCCGCCGCGTTCCACCTCTCCAAGGCCGACCTGGAGTGGTTCGCGCGGAAGCCCTCGCTCTTCTCCTCCCCTTCGCGCGGCGGGTCCGGCCACGCCACGCTCAAGGTGGCCGTCTACGCCGGCCGCAAGGGCACCACCTGCGGCGTCAGCTCCGGGCGGCTCCTCGGCAAGGCCACGCTCTCGCTCGACCTCAGGGGCGCCGAGGCCACGCCCGCCGTGCTGCACAGCGGCTGGATCTCCGTCGGTAAGGCCAAAACGAAGGCGGAGCTGAGCCTCACGGTGCGCGCGGAGCCCGACCCGCGGTTCGTGTTCGAGTTCGACGGCGAGCCCGAGTGCAGCCCGCAGGTGATGCAGGTGCGCGGCAGCATGAGGCAGCCCATGTTCACCTGCAAGTTCGGCTGCCGCACCAACAGCGACCTGCTGCAGCGGAGGAACTCCGTCGCCGCCGTGAACGAGCGCAAGGGGTGGTCGGTGACCGTGCACGACCTGTCGGGGTCCCCGGTCGCGCTGGCCTCCATGGTGACGCCATTCGTGGCGTCCCCCGGGACGGACCGCGTCAGCAGGTCCAACCCTGGCGCGTGGCTCATCCTCCGGCCCGCCGGCGACGGCGCCTGGGAGCCCTGGGGCCGCCTCGAGTGCTGGCGCGAGCGCGGCGGGGCGGGATCGTCCGACAGCCTCGGGTACCGCTTCGACCTGCTCGTCCCCGGCGTGGACCACGCCGTCCCCATCGCCGACTCCACCATCGCCTCGTCCAAGGGCGGCAAGTTCGCGCTGGACCTCACCGCGGCGCAGCCCCTCAGCGGCACCCCCGGATGCAGCCCGCGCGGCAGCGGGGACCTCAGCCAGTGGCCGCTGGGGAGCTACCGCGGGTTCGTGATGTCGGCGGCGGTGGAGGGCGAGGGCCGGTGCAGCAAGCCCACGGTGGAGGTCGGGGTCGCGCACGTCGGGTGCGCCGAGGACGCCGCGGCGTTCGTGGCGCTGGCGGCGGCGGTCGACCTGAGCATGGACGCGTGCAGGCTCTTCTCGCACAAGCTCAGGAAGGAGCTCTCGCACCTGCGCTCCGACGTGCTCCGGTGACCTCCGGCCGGCACGTGTCACGAGCAAAAACCAAAAAAAAAAAAAAAAGTACATAGCAGCAGTAGTAGTAGCAGCTGAGAATCAATCGATGGATCCTAGGCAATTTTAGACGTTCCTTTAGTTGGTTTGTTCGATTTTCGGTGATAGGTTCGGTTCTGATCGCTTTCTTTTTCGCGATCGGCCGGCCGTGTGGTGTGTGATTTTTTTGGTTGGCTACTTCGCTTTAGCAAGAACCTTTGCTTTGCTAGCTGTGTTCCTCAATGAAACCCAGAGCTTTATTATCGTTCCTACTACCACTCCACTGGAGTTTGACCTTGCTTGTGTAGAACGAACGCGAGTCTCTTCACAACGTGTGAGTGAAAATAGCGCCGATGCTTTCGAGATCATTGCCGATTTGCCATGCCACTTGATCTTGCAAATAGCTTGAAGGGCACACTGCCTCGACTGATCATTCATAGCTCTGCCTGGCCTGGCCTTTGGGAGAGCAAGCGGTCACATCGAACTATTTTGCCCCTTTTTATTGTGGAGGAAAAAGAGAAGAAATAAAACGCATGAAAGAAAGAAGGAAGAGGCATAGGGCAAGCAGGAGAGGGAGAGGGACATGGCAATGGCAGGTGTGGTGGTGGAGTCCCTGCCCATGCCGGCCCCTGCCCCCCGTTGGCTGTCTGCTGCGTCGCCCGCTGGCTGGGGTCTCCACGGTCTGGTCCTTTCCGGTAAAAAGGAATCCCACGCCAACCACCGCTGTACCTTTTCATTTGATGAAATGAAATCAAATGAAATGGACCAACTGCCTCGCACTACTCAGAATTCAGACTTGGTTTTCCAAAACTGCTGCCGCATTTATCTAGTAATGAAATTCCGGCTTCGTGTCGCCTAAAAAAATGAACTTTGATCACAAGTCAAATTGACTAACTTCGATCGGGGTTTTAGAATCAATATTTTAAATGTTAAGAAAAATAAACTTATGTCACGATGAATCTAATGGGCCTGGTTTGATATTATAACTGCTAATAATATTAGTTTTCCAAAATGTTGATCAAATATTTTTAAATAGAGTTTTGAGCATAAACTATACACCTTATAATAATAATAAGGAACAGAGAGAAAAAACTATGTATTTTAAAGTTTCCAAGCAATTACATAGTAGTAGTATGCCAATTTCTAACAGCAGAACAAACAAGAGAAGTGTAGGATAAATTCAGTGTCCAATCAACGAAGTCCCACCCGAAGATGTGTAGGTTAATTGGACTCGAATCATTGGAGTGTGTCATTCCTGGATGTGCTGCTCATAACATTGCACATATATTTATTGTCGTGCAAATATTGTGTAGACAACGTAAATGTCGGTAACATCTTTTAAATAAAAAGAGCTACGTTTTTTATAATACTTTTTCCTTAATGGTTTAGACATTTTTCACTTTTTATGTACATATATATCTAGAAATATTTAAATATATACATGCAGGTATTTTAGTGTGAGTCTATACAATATGTGTTACACCTAAAATATCTTGTGCGGTTTTTTGGACCCGTTTTCTCACAAACAGGACGTTGTACAACTTTATATGGTTTTTGGACCTGGTTTTACTTATAAACTAGGTCATCTCTTATATATATATTCAGGTAGTGGATACGATCACTTTTGTCTTAAAAAAATCTTGAAATATGATCTGATTGACCAACTTGTCACTCCCATGGAGTTTGATGAACAAGCGATAGGTCGAAGAGGAGTACGACAATGAAGCTCACACAAGGATGGAGGAACAAAAAAATAACAAAGTTTTTTTTCTAATGGTTGAATTGTTTTCTTCTTGGGTGAATGCTGAACATAAGCTTTTTGTAAAGTTTTGTATAAGCTCTTGGGGGTGAATGCTGAAAATAAGCGGTTCAAAACGAGATGGCTCTGAGAACTTGTCTGTGGCAAGATGGTTAGGAGTATGGTTGTATCCTCAGCCCACTAGAGTTCAAACCCCAGGTTTGACGCTGGTGTTTCTCATTTAGGCGGAATATTCTTTCAGTGGGAGGCTGTGACGCCCTAAAATCGGTACTATGTAGATTTAAGCGATCCCGCCGAAATCCGCATAATAACGATTTTAGGTCGCTCACCAGACATAATGTGCACATCGAAATATACGCATTATGTGGGCGGAATTGTGATAACATTACAACAGTTCCGATACATCCACAAATACAACAAAGATAATATTACAACAATGACCCGAACGAGTCAAGATACAAAAGATACAATACAAAGGTTCAAATGACAGCGGAAGCAAAAATAGTATCCGACTACAGATAAAATGCAAATTGGACTAAGAGTTCTGAAGATAAGCAATGTCGTCATATCGCTGCGCAGCCAAGTCAGAGGGATTCCCAAGCTAACGTTGTCAGACTTCAAACCTGTTGACTGCACATAAAGCACATCCCAAAAGAGGGTCAGGGCACTCCCTGCCAAGCAAAACCGACTTGCCTACTTTCTACACCATCTCCCAAAATATAGGGGAGGTGGACTTAGCGGCAGCAGCACTAGCAACCTAGAGAGACACGCTACAACTTCCGTCTAATCAGAGAGGGATAAGAGAGCGTATGAGTAAACAACTACGACTAACACCAAACATAACCATTCTCGAATTAACCCCCTCAACCAAGTATGAGGAAGCAATTCGGGAAACTCACACGTTGAACAGTTTTAGTTACCATTTATTGTGAAAGTAATTCTATATTACTAGTTAAATTAATTAACATTAATTAGATGCAAGTTGTCTAGATCTTGTTAGCCAGCATCATCACCAAAGTCGTCCATAACCGTGGACACGGCTCATCGATAAGATTATACCTGCAGGGGTGCACTATTGTACCCATACTCGCATGATCAACCCAAGCAAGCATCAGGGCCTCTCAACACGACTCGTTCCTTCACTACAGCAAGTCCAAGTGTCACCCATATGAGTTGTTACCCGCGTCAAGAGTCCGGCCAAATCTCAATTGCGGACTCATTAGTTTGCGACTACGCCACCATGCGGCTCAAACCATAGTAGGAACTGTCCGCTTCGTGTCGTACCGCACCTATATGACCCCCCCGTATCACATAACCTCTCATCATCATCATCATCATCATCAACGTGCACATGCATATGCGCAAATGGAAAACCCGAACTAGTTGCGGCACATGGACAAGCTGTAGATCCGTTCAAAGTCGAGGGGGGCTCCATAGGGCCTCCCACAAGTGGTTAGTGCGCTCAAAATTGGATCCGAGGACAAAATCTCAGTTTCTAGGTCGACACTGAGCATAACAAAGCACTTCGCAAGGCCTTCCGCCTGGTGCCTTATCTTTTAATTATAATATCCCAATATAAAACAACATTTTATTAAGGTAGAGTAATCTATCATACTAAGCAGATGAAACAAAAGACCAGCAGACGACTCGCACAATCAACTCTAAGCATGCGCTACGACTCGCAAGGCCAACAGATAAACAAACAACATGTGATGGGATATGGGGATAAAGCTGTATGGGTTGCAGGATAAACATGTGATGGGATCACGATAAGAATCGAATACTAGGGTAGCAGAGATCAACGACAAGAATGAAAGACAATGTATAGGTAAACAAGCAAACTTTGCTTGCCTGGAATCCCGCATGGAAGCAGATCTTGTCGTGGCTCACACATCTCAACGTCGTATCCGCAAAGAAGCAACAAACACTGGAAAGCGTAAAAGATGCATTTTACAACTACGGCAAAGATCCAACATGATCATGGGAGAATTATGCATGACATGGCAAGATGCATTGCGAGATGCACTTAATCCAAATTAAGCGGAACCGGGATTCCGACAATTAATATTAATGTTAAAATTATTTATCTGCCCAACAAATTAAATGTTCATTAACATGGCAAGACATGGCAAAGGTGTTCTAGTCAAATTATATGGAATTGGGCAATACATATATTGATTTGCCCCACACATTCCATATTTAGTAATTAGGTGATTTACTACACCCCCCAAACCCAAGAGATGCAACACATGCAGTTATGATGTGATATGCACAAGATAGATGACATTTAATAAAATATGTTTAGGGTTAGGGTTTGGGTCCGTACGTCGGATCGGGTGAACTAGGGTTCGAAACCGACGTCTTCGGTCCGTAGAGGAAGTAGTCGTCGTCGTGGAAGTAGTTGTCGCGGAACCGGGGCATCGTCGTTTGTCGGTGTCGTGGAAGTGGTCGAAGTAGTCGAACTCGGTCATCACCGTTGACGGGCGCGGACACGAAGGAGCACGACAGCGGACACCGGAGGGAAAACGCACGGGCGGGCAACACCTCGAAGGGTGGACAAACGCGGACAACAAAAGACGCCGGGGTCTTGTGACCATTGCGTCAAACACCCGGCGTGCGGCGGACGCGGGGAGGCCACCGGACGGAGACGACGGATGAAGCGGAAGCGCGGAGTGGAACGCACGGTGGCGGCGAGCGCACGGGGACGCGGGGCGTCGGATGGAGGTGGGCGAGCGGAGACGGGCGCAGCACGGGGGCAACTCGGGGACGCGCGACACGGCACGGGCGGACGGCGGCGCGGTGCGGCCGGACGGTGGCGCGCAGAGGCGCAGCGCACGGGACGGCGCCGGGTGCGGGAGGAGGCCGGGCGCGGTGGCGCGGGAGACCGGGGAGGCGGCCGGGCGCGGGCGCGCGCGGCGGCGGCGAAGTAGGGCACGGAGGCGGCCGGCGGCGAGGTGGCGCGGGAGCTCGGGGAGCGGGGTGGCCGAAGATGGCGAGCACGGCGCGCGGCTGCGGGGGAGGCGCTGGCGGCGGCAGCGCGGGCGGCGGGCCGGAGGCGCTGCGACGGCGCGGCCGTCGCGGCGGCGGGAGGAGGAGCTCGGGGGCTCGGGAGCGGGGCGAGAGGCGCGGCGGCCGCCGGGACGCGACGCCCGCGCAGCGGTGGCGGGGTGGAGCCGGGGGCGGCGGCGCGACGCGCACATGCGGTCGGCGGGAGGAGAAGGGCTGGCGGCGGGGCGCTGCGGAAGGAGCTCGCTCGGGCTCGGGCAGTTCCTCCCGTGCGGGAGAAGAAGGAAAAAAAAAGAAGGGAAAAGGAAAGAAAGAGGAGAAAAAAAAGGAGGGGGAAACGGAAAAAGGAAAAAGAAGAGAGTGGAGGGGGGCGGCTGCAAAATTTTCAGGGGGTGGGAAAAGTTTTCAGGGGGCAAAACCTAGGGTTTGGGGTTAGATGTGCTTGTGCTTTTATTCCTCTCCTTTTATTCTTTTCTGTTTTCTATTTTTAAAACAAAAACGAAAAGGAATTTGGATACGAAACCTATACAAAATAATTTAAGTTTTCAATAGACAATTTAATAAACTAACGTTTTACATCTGCAAAAGATTTGAAAATAACACATTTTTAATTAATTTGAAATACATTTAAATTTAATCGTGGGAAATTGATTTAAATGCAACAAATTAAAAAGATGAGATGAAATGCAATGTCATGTTGATGCAAAAAGAAAACATACCAAATAAAAAGGGGATAAAACCCGGGGCGTTACAGAGGCGACGTTCCCGTCGACAGCGAGTCGCCCGTGGTGACTTTTGTTAGATAATATGCTTGTTGTATTATCAGGGGGCCAAAGGCCACAATATATATTACATGTACAGGTGCAAGTATGCAGAAAGCCCCCTTACATATGGGGAAACTACAATATACAGATATATACTCTAACACCCCCCCGCAAACTCATGGTGGATCCACAACACTGAGTTTGGAGAGTAAAAAGTCATGCTGCGCTCGAGTTTGTGCCTTTGTAAAGAAATCCGCCAACTGCAAATCTGAAGGCACATAATGAACCGCAACAACCTCATCCTGCACCTGAGCACGTGTATAAAAAGCATCAACACCAATATGCTTGGTCAGCTCATGCTTGACCGGATCACGTGCAATACTGATAGCACCTGTACTGTCAGACAAAAGTGGAGTGGGTGTCGTAACAGAGACCCCAAAATCTGCAAGCAACCACCGTAACCAGGTCACCTCAGCAATCAACAAAGCCATAGCCCGCAGCTCAGCCTCAACACTCGAACGAGAAACCGCTACCTGTTTCTTCGTCTTCCAAGCAACAAGCGAACCACCAAGAAACACACAGTAAGCAGAAAGTGAACGACGATCCGTAGGATCACTCGCCCACGTAGCATCCGAGTAGCACTGGAGCTGGAGAGAGCTAGAACGAGGAAAGAAAAGACGACGAGTGATCGTGCCACGAAGGTAACGAAGAACACGGAGGAGATGACTGTAGTGAACAGTGGTAGGAGCTGAGACAAACTGACTCAGAATATGAACAGGATAAGAAATATCAGGACGAGTGACAGCAAGATAAACAAGACTCCCAACAAGATGACGATAACGTGTGGGATCAGGAAGAGGATCACCATCAGTAGGACGAAGCTTAACATTAAGCTCCATAGGAGTATCAACCGTGCGCTTATCCCCAAGAGCAGCACGAGCAAGAAGATCCTGAATGTACTTCTCCTGAGAGATAGAAAAGCCATCAGAAGTGGAGGAAACCTCAATCCCAAGAAAATAGCGAAGAGGACCAAGATCAGTCATGAGAAACTGATCACGAAGACGAGCTTTTACAAAGGCAATATACTCAGGATCATCACCAGTAATGATCATATCATCAACATAGAGAAGGAGAAGGGTGCGTCCACGAGGAGAAGTGTGAACGAAAAGTGCTGGATCATGAAGACTAGGAGAGAAACCAGCAGCAGTCACCACAGAGGCAAAGCGCTCAAACCAGGCACGAGGGGCCTGTTTGAGACCATAGAGAGAACGTCGAATACGACAAACCATCCCATCGGGAACAGAATACCCAGGAGTAGGATGCATGTAAACCTCCTCACTCAACTCGCCATTAAGAAAAGCATTCTGAACATCAAGCTGGGAGACAGACCAGCGGCGAACAGAGGCAACAGCAAGAAGGGTACGCACAGTAGTCATATGAGCCACAGGGGCAAAAGTCTCATCATAGTCACGGCCGTGCTCCTGCTGAAAGCCACGAGCCACAAGACGCGCTTTATAGCGCTCAAGAGATCCATCAGAGCGAGTCTTAATTTTATAGACCCACTTACACGTGATAGGACGAACACCAGAAGGTGGAAAAACAAGATCCCAAGTGCCAGTGCGCTCAAGCGCAGCGATCTCCTCAGCCATGGCAAGCTGCCATTCAGGATGACGCTCAGCATCCCGATAAGAAGTCGGCTCGGAAACGACAGAGAGACCATACTGACTAGGAGAGTAACGAGCTGGAGCACGACGCTGACGGACAGGCCGTGAAGGGGGAAGGTCATCAGCAGAGGACAACTCATCAGAAGAAGCGGAAGAAGGGACAACATCAGAAGGATCCGAAGACGGAGAACGAGGAGTACTAGGTGGACTAGACGGAGGAGAGGATGGCGCCGAAGAGGGCGCATCAGGACTAGGAGGGGTAGGAGACGGGATAGCAGGGGGTGCATCCGGAAAAAGAAGAAAAGAGATATCATCGACCGAGTAAGTACCCGAGGTGGGACGAGGATAGAAGGGACGCGTCTCATCAACGTGATATCACGAGAGATGCGCATCCGACGACCAACGGGATCCCAACAGCGATAGCCCTTATGCTCTTCACTGTATCCGAGAAAAACACACTCAACAGACTGAGCGGTCAGTTTGGTGCGTTCGCGAGGAGGCAGAAGGACATAGCAGACGCAACCAAATGAACGGAGAGTCGAGTAGTCTGGAGAAACACCAGAGAGACGCTCGAGAGGAATGCCACCCTGTAGAGCAGCGGAAGGCTGAATGTTAATGAGGTGGGCCGACGTAGCGACAGCCTCAGCCCAGAAATGTGGCGGAAGAGAAGAGGCAATCATCATAGCACGGGTGGTCTCAAGAAGATGACGATGCTTACGCTCGGCGACACCATTTTGAGCATGCGCACTGGGACAAGAAAACTGAGCGAGGGTGCCCTCCTCAGCAAGGACACCACGAAGGTGCTGAGAAATATACTTGAAGGAGATATGCCCTAGAGGCAAATAAATAAGTAGTATTTATTGCATTATCTCATAAGTTTATAATAGGTTTGTGTATTATGCTATAACTGTATTAATCGGAATTATTAATACACGTGTGATACATGGACAACCAGGTCCATAGCAAGACTCTATATGAGCTAGTCCATTGGGCAACAGTTGATCGAGATTCCCGATCAAGGACAATGACGTCGGTTGACAATGGGGTCATCTTGTTAGCAGAATAAGGTGGTGGACATACGCAAAGTATTGCAATAAGATCGTATTACGATGTTTGTCATTTGCAATAGATAAGAGTTTGATAGCTTATTCCTTAGACCGTGAGACCGTACTTATTGTTGCTTCGTAGGAGTGCTTTGAGAGCATCAAACGTTGTGTCTTTTATAGCATGACAATAACGGTGTCCATCTTGGGTATTCTGAAAGAGCATTGAGACGTAAGGATCAAGAGCGGGATTTGTTCATTCTTGTAATGGAAAGATACTCTGGGCCCACTCGGTGAAATTGCATCTATATAGCTGCGCAGCTTATGACTAGGTCATGGAGATGTAATATCGCAGACGAGTTAATAACCTTCGTCGGTAACGAGATACAGCAGAGGCATCGGTGTGTCTACGATCATATCTCGGACAAGGTAGTATCGTAGAGACAAAGGGAATGAATATCATACTTATGGTTCAACGACGATATTCGTGGAATGCACAGGGGTCGTTATATATTTCCAGGTATCCCCGACGATCATTGGTGAGCAGAGTGTCTCGACCATGTCTGGAGTGTTCCCGAACCGTAGCGTAACAAACTTAAGGTCTTAGCGACACTAGGAGATAGGTTCTGGAATTTTATAGGTTTTTATTGGAGAGAAAGAAATGATCCGGAAAGAGTTCCGGTGATCCGGAAGGAGTTCCGGGGAGCTATGGAAGGGTTCCGAGAATGTCCGAAAGTTGTTCGGGTGGTTCCGAAATAGTTTCGGAGTCATGGGATATTGAATTATATATAAATATATTAATTATGAATTAATGGGATTTTTATATTAATTTAATATTAATTAAATAAAGGAAAAAGGGGGCTCCCACCTAAATGGGCCCTAAGAGGGCCCAAGAGGGGGAAACCACACCACACAAGGAAGGGAAGGCTTGGGCCTCCTAGTCCAACTCGGACTAGGAGTGGGAGAGCCCATGGGGGGTTCGGCCGAACCCCCCCTCCCCTCTCCTCCTTTTAGTCCCACATGGGGGAGCCAAGGGGGTTGGCACACCCCTTCCCCCTTTATATAGCAAGGCATATTAATTGATTTAATTCATAGGAAATTCAGTTAATTCCCAATTTCTCTCTTGATCTCGTGGTTCCCAAGTCGGAGCCGCGCCGAGCTGAGGAAGGGGGTCTCTCTCCACCTAAGCCATACCGCAGAGCGCAGTTGCTCTGCGGGATTCCAGATAAGATCTACTCTTGCGATTTCAGCTGGATCTGAATGACCGGGAGTTGTCGCTAGGCTCCGTATGTTTGCGAGTGCTCGGAGGCTACTCTATTGAGGAGCTTGGGCGACGTCGTCTCGCCCCCTGCAGCCGCCGCGCCACCCCCCTCTGCTGCCGGCGCGCCAGCCCCGGTGCTGGCGCTCTGCCTTCTTCCGCCCGACGCCCGTCGACGCAGATCATCGTCGACACCTCGGCGTCATCGACTCCGACATCGCGGCAAGTTCTCCGCGACCTCGAGGTCGGCTACGTACGACTTCATCGTCAACGCTTGTGCGGGAGCGTAATCCCCGCTATCGGTCTACATGGAGGTAATGTAACCCGTTCCGCCACCGTTATCGCATGTACTAGATAGATAGATCCTGGCTAGTTAGGGTTTCGTACGCTAGAAAATTATTGTTTTCTGCACCGTAACCCCTTCAGTGGTATCAGAGCCGATCTATGCGTAGTACTGCTGGTACGGTTAGAACTCATGTTGAATGAGGGCGTCTTTCTTATATTTGCTACCCTCTAGCGTGCACTTGCGATGCCTTCGGTATTGAGTTAATGAAGAGGCCCGGACCGACTTTACGCGTACGCTTACGCGAGACTGGTTCCACTACTGACATACGGCTTGCACCGTATCTGTGGCTGGCGGGTGTATGTTTCTCTCTCTCTAGTCGGCAAAGCATTTTCAATGGAGGGCCCGAAAGGGATGCTTAAACATGCAATTATACGATCGACGTTGTGGTACAAAGTTCGTAGGTAGGGAAGCGATTCTCTTGCGAATAAGCCTATATGCCACGTAAAACTTGCAAAACTAGATAAAGCTAGAGGCGTCTAACTTTGTTTTGCAGAGGCGTTATTTTATGTGACATGGTTACGGTAAGTTTTGATATTACTCGTACTGTCGGAGGCAATGGAGGGCTCTGTAGACTCGGAGCCATGCCGGGGTGCCAGGGGCCAGGCACATGGCGCCATGAAGGTCCAGGCGCATCGACCATGTCACATCGCACTTCATTGCATCATTATTGTGTGCTGTTGTGTGTGCATTCTATTGATTGCTTATATGCTAGATATACAACGGTAGCATCATGAATAGGATGATCCCTAACAAAATACCAAAATTGTGTTCTCCCTCGTTGCGCACCACCAAGAAAGTTCTACGTTATGAGGCATGCCGTGATGATCGGGTGTCACACATCTCGTCGTTCGCATACAGTGGGTGTAAGCCATGTTGCACGCGCAGGGTCTTCGAGGTTTGATTAGCGAGCCTAGCATACTCAGAGGTATGGCCTCGGAACACGGGAAGATCGAAAGATCGAGCATGAGTCATAGAGTTGTTATGATCGACATTTTATGTCCACCTTTGAAGTTGTGCTGCCGGCCGTGATGATCGGGGGTGGTGTAGTGGATGGGGGTCGTGTCATCGCCACTATTATTTTAGGGATAATAATCTTGGTGTGGTGTGTTTTTGATAATGAGATTATAGAACTAAAACTCACCTACATATTATAAACTTAACCTTACCTCTTTTTGCGATCACATCTGTAGACTACGCAACTATACTTCGGTTACTTCCTCAAGAGCCCGGATGCTACATAAGAAGCCGACGGGTCCAACTTCATCAGATGGTACAGGGGTTTTAGAAACATTCTCGAACACAACAACATTCTATATGTTCTCGATGAACCGTTAGGAGAAGGACCAGGAGATTCTGCAAGCGAGGAGGAGGAAGATGATTTCCGTAGGCGTCGAGACATATTCATTGAAGTGGAGATCACCATGACCGTATGCCTGGCACCCGAGTTGAAAGAGATGTTTCAACGCAAGGAGCCAAGCGTCATGATGGATGCGATAAAGACGCACTTCGGGGATGAATTAAAGCGTGAGCAATTCAGGCAGCTTAGAATGTTCCAGACCATTCACATGGAGGAGCATACCTGTCTGAAGACGCATTTGAAGAGCTTGTATGACATCTACTTCCAGCTGACGATGGTCTTCGATTACTGGATGACAGATTCCTGTGCCATTCGGACTGTCCTGATATCTCTACCTCCTAGCTATGAGAAGCATGTACGTAAGTACATTTTGAAAGCCGACGATATGAACTTCTACGTGTTCATACGTGAGTTCCAGTCTTTGAAGGTTGATTCCATCGAAGGAGAGATCTTCGATGCTACAGGTATATATTTGATATATGCAGAATTATGAATTCGCCCATGGAATATGATGAAATTTTTGATGATTGCTCTGTTTGTGAAACAGGTCCTGATTATCACGTATATGCGGCACAGTTTGATGTGACCTGGCGCTGAAGCTGGTAGTCAAGGAGTTGATGGCCTTTTGGTGTTCACGTCCTCAAGTTATCATAGTTATCATTAATAGTTTTTGATACGATCTTTTGTAATAGTGAGCGAGTGTGTGTGTCTTGATTGTTGCAAGACAAAGTTATTCATGTAATAAGACAAGTTCAGTTGTTTTATGTTATGGAACAAGTCAGTTGTTTTATCTTATGAATAAAGTTTCCACATCTCAGTTACATTGATTGTATGATAAGTATTCATAATTGTAGATATGATAAAATATCTTGTTCCATGAACAAAGGTTCTATTGCTAGAATAAACACCGTCGAGTTTAGTCATAAAAGCAATGAAAGAAGTAATGGATGTCTTTGGTCCATTTAAGTATTTCGAGTGCTGAGTTGATTAAGCTTGAAATCAAGTATTGAAGTTGCAATACTAGCGGAAATTAATTGAGTATCATTTTAAATGATTAATTAATGATGTTTATTGATTGATCCGAATTCCCCCATGACTTTGGCAAATAGGAGTATTTGCCCGATGAATCGTGGAGTCTGAGATTAATTTGATAATGGATCAAATGGGGTTTTTCAGAAGAAAGATTTGTGAACATTGTATTCACAGAATTCGATCAAGGACAGTATTTTTGAATTATGTTTTCAACACAAGAGACTTGTGGAAATTTGCTTCACAGAATTATAATGTCATATATAGTGATATGTGGGGAATTATAATCATGCTCTATTTTAAATAAAGTGTGGCCTGTCAGAATCAGTCTTAGAATCTCCTTATACGTTCGAAACATTATAGTCGATGTCCACTTTAGAAAATAGATATATTTCTCAACGAGAATTCGAAGAATCGACAGTAGTGTCGACATGTATATGATTATGCGATAATTCGGAATATACATGAGTAGTTCTTTGTAGATTGCTCGCATTGGATGAGAGTGTATTCCAAAACCAAATAGAAACAAAGTTCAGTTTGTTGTCTATATAATTCCGAGAAAAGATGACTTTTCGAATTATGGTTTATGGATTAAAATTAGAAGTTTGGAATAAAGTGTCAGACTTATGTTGGAAGATGTTCCAAAAGGTATATGTCTGCTACTGAAAGTTTAGTGATTAAGAGTGAGGGAGACTAGAAAATTGTTTTCTGCTTGCAATCCTCTTCATAAAGATCATAATATTTTCATGAAAGAAACTTCTAAATAAAGTGTTGTTATATTTAATATTGCTGTCAGGTCACAGCACTGTATTAAGTATTTCAGATCTTGTTGACAGATCAAGGTGCACTTTATGAATACAAAGAAAGTTGAGAAAATATCGGAATACGAACAAAGGTTTTTGAGCCAATCCAAAGTTGCATTTGATGGGATTAAGAGAGTAATTGTTGCTGCAATTCTTATTAGAGGAATAAGATTGTTTAATCATCATATAAGGTGTTATATGAGAAATGTGACTATAAGAAAGACGCGGTAGCATGTCTTGTCAAGAAATGTGTCTTGGACAAGATCAAATTTGTTGACTACATTTATGTAGACATGCTTGAAGTCTGAGGGATTTGTATTAATGTAATACTGAAGTTCGTATTAAATTCGAATTGATGTTAGATCAATGATTTTGTTTTGACCTAAATGTCGAATTAAGTGGGAGTCGTAGTTAGTTTACTCAGGTGGAATATGTATGAAACATATTTTTGAGTGGGAGCTCAGGAACTCAAATGTGTGGATAACACGTTTTTGAGTGGGAGCGTGTGTTGTCAAATATGTGGAGACATAGTTTGAGTGGGAGTCGAATTCATTTTGTGTAGTTAACACATTGAGAAACTGTACCAATAGAATAGGATGAAGTTGTGAAACTATTTGAAAGTCAGTGTCTATTTTGAAATAGAAAGGGAATTTTAAATAGTTAGTCGAGTTGTGTTGGATTATATCTGAGGAGTCAGAGTAGAATCAAAAGGATGGTCCTTTGGAATCCAATTGGTCATTAAGAGTAATGATGCATGAAGGTAATGGTTGTATGACATGTGGGTCTATTATGTAATATTAGACATCATACAGAAACCACATTATCTGCTCGATGATATATAACCGATGTTCTTGGAATAAGAACAGTTATGAAAGTAAATTTGGAATTTACTAGAAGTAGAAGTGCGTTGGTTAAGGGATTGACATTTGAATGTCAAGTTTTCTACATTGGTGTGAAGGTATGTAGGTATCGCGAGTTTGTAATTGTTACAAGGGGCTCTGCATGGCTGAGTGTGTTTTTCAGGGCAGTTATCTGGTTAGTATAATCAGAGCAAGCGCTGGGAAGCAGAAGTCTCACTTAGTTACGGTATTTGCATATATGTTGTTAGACAACATGGTGATATCAAGCAAGTTGATGCCAGTGAATCGCAAAAGCATGTACAATCATGGATTGTGCAGTAACACTTTTTCACGAGCAAGCATTATCAAATGATTCTTATTTGATAAGGGATTCTGATAAAGTAAAATGCAGCTAGTTTATTTGTACTCTAGTGCAAGTGGGAGACTGAAGGAGATATGCCCTAGAGGCAAATAAATAAGTAGTATTTATTGCATTATCTCATAAGTTTATAATAGGTTTGTGTATTATGCTATAACTATATTAATCGGAATTATTAATACACGTGTGATACATGGACAACCAGGTCCCTAGCAAGCCTCTATATGAGCTAGTCCATTGGGCAACAGTTGATCGAGATTCCCGATCAAGGACAATGACGTCGGTTGACAATGGGGTCATCTTGTTAGCAGAATAAGGTGGTGGACATACGCAAAGTATTGCAATAAGATCGTATTACGATGTTTGTCATTTGCAATAGATAAGAGTTTGATAGCTTATTCCTTAGACCGTGAGACCGTACTTATTGTTGCTTCGTAGGAGTGCTTTGAGAGCATCAAACGTTGTGTCTTATATAGCATGACAATAACGGTGTCCATCTTGGGTATTCTGAAAGAGCATCGAGACGTAAGGATCAAGAGCGGGATTTGTTCATTCTTGTAATGGAAAGATACTCTGGGCCCACTCGGTGAAATTGCATCTATATAGCTGCGCAGCTTATGACTAGGTCATGGAGATGTAATATCGCAGACGAGTTAATAACCTTCGTCGGTAACGAGATACAGCAGAGGCATCGGTGTGTCTACGATCATATCTCGGACAAGGTAGTATCGCAGAGACAAAGGGAATGAATATCATACTTATGGTTCAACGACGATATTCGTGGAATGCACAGGGGTCGTTATATATTTCCAGGTATCCCTGACGATCATTGGTGAGCAGAGTGTCTCGACCATGTCTGGAGTGTTCCCGAACCGTAGCGTAACAAACTTAAGGTCTTAGCGACACTAGGAGATAGATTCTGGAATTTTATAGGTTTTTATTGGAGAGAAAGAAATGATCCGGAAAGAGTTCCGGTGATCCGGAAGGAGTTCCGGGGAGCTATGGAAGGGTTCTGAGAATGTCCGAAAGTTGTTCGGGTGGTTCCGAAATAGTTTCGGAGTCATGGGATATTGAATTATATATAAATATATTAATTATGAATTAATGGGATTTTTATATTAATTAAATAAAGGAAAAAGGGGGCTCCCACCTAAATGGGCCCTAAGAGGGCCCAAGAGGGGGAAACCGCACCACACAAGGAAGGGAAGGCTTGGGCCTCCTAGTCCAACTCGGACTAGGAGTGGGAGAGCCCATGGGGGGTTCGGCCGAACCCCCCCTCCCCTCTCCTCCTTTTAGTCCCACATGGGGGAGCCAAGGGGGTTGGCACACCCCTTCCCCCTTTATATAGCAAGGCATATTAATTGATTTAATTCATAGGAAATTCAGTTAATTCCCAATTTCTCTCTCGATCTCGTGGTTCCCAAGTCGGAGCCGCGCCGAGCTGAGGAAGGGGGTGTCTCTCCACCTAAGCCATACCGCAGAGCGCCGTTGCTCTGCGGGATTCCAGATAAGATCTACTCCTGCGATTTCAGCTGGATCTGAATGACCGGGAGTTGTCGCTAGGCTCCGTATGTTTGCGAGTGCTCGGAGGCTACTCTATTGAGGAGCTTGGGCGACGTCGTCTCACCCCCTGCAGCCGCCGCGCCACCCCCCTCTGCTGCCGGCGCGCCAGCCCCGGTGCTGGCGCTCTGCCTTCTTCCGCCCGACGCCCGTCAACGCAGATCATCGTCGACACCTCGGCGTCATCGACTCCGACATCGCGGCAAGTTCTCCGCGACCTCGAGGTCGGCTACGTACGACTTCATCGTCAACGCTTGTGCGGGAGCGTAATCCCCGCTATCGGTCTACATGGAGGTAATGTAACCCGTTCCGCCACCGTTATCGCATGTACTAGATAGATAGATCCTGGCTAGTTAGGGTTTCGTACGCTAGAAAATTATTGTTTTCTGCACCGTAACCCCTTCAATACTCACCAGCAGAATCAGCACGGAACACGCGAATGGGTGAGGAATACTGAGTATGGACCATGGCCGCAAAACGCTGATAAATAGAGAGCACCTCACTGCGAGAGTGCATGAAAAACACCCAGGTGTACCGTGAAAAATCATTAATGAATAAGATATAGTATCGATGGCCCCCTTTCGAAGCGAAGGGAGCCGGACCCCAAACATCTGAATGGACTAAATCGAACGGTCGCTGAGAGACAGACACACTAGTAGGATAGGGAAGCTGAATCTGTTTGCCTAACCTACAACCCTGACAGTGTAACGAGCCATCTCCAGAGACAGACCCAGAAGGCCACGATGAACCAAAGACGACAGGCGAGAGTCACAAAGGTGACCAAGACGATGATGCCATTGCTGAAAAGAGCCGGTGACAGAGGCCACAACCGGAGGAGAACTGGCAGATGAAGTGGCAGTGGAAGGAACACGAAGCCAGTCTAACTCCCAAAGCCCCGGAGACTTACGGCTACGAGGGCCAGCTCCAACCAGGGCCTGTGTGCGATGATCCTGAACCGCACAAGACTCAGCGTCAAGAATGACGCGACAACCAGAATCGGTGAGCTGGCTAGCAGAGAAAAGGTTCATCTGAAGGCGAGGAACATGAGAAACATCAGGGACAGAGAAAGAGGGAGTAGAAAGGGTGCCTGTACTAGAAACGGGAATAGAGGTACCATCAGCCGTGACAACACGGACAGGAGAAATAAGAGAACGAAGAGCAGACAGGATAGAAGACTCAGAGGTCATATGAAAGGAAGCTCCAGAATCCAGATACCACGGGGACGTACCTGGCTGTGTAGAAAGTGGTGGTCGCGCAGTGCCAGAAGAGCCAGTCACAGAACCAGCAGCGTCCGACGAGGAAGAGTCTGGAGTAGCGAGCAGACCATGAAGACCCCTGAGAATGTCCTGATCAGAGAGTGCAACTGCAGAAGATCCTGAAGAGCCAGCCTGCTGACGATCCTGAAACTGCTGACGTAAACTAGGATCCGCGTCCAGCAGGTGGAGGAAGTGTGGCCAACCTTGCCACAGTAGGTGCAATGAGGATGAGGGCGGAGACTCGAACCGCGAGGCTGCTGACGTAAACTGGAATCCCAAGCATCCAGCAGGCAGTGAAGCTGCGCTATCTCATGCGCAGAGAGGGGCGCGACTGGAGAGGTCGACGTACAATCAGGTGCCGACGAGGAGCTATCATCCACACGCACAGAGGCCACCAAAGGGGGCGACGGAGAGCAACACGCCGATGAAGACAGAGTCGGCAAAGCGCGATCATAACCACATGAAGAGGCCGCGAAAGTCGATGTAGAGCGGCAGGCCGGCGCAGACGGACTCGACGAAGCGCGGCCATAACCGCGGGAAGAGGCCGCAAAAGTCGATGTAGAGCGGTAGGCCGATATAGAGGAAGTCGGCGAAGCGCGGGCAGAGCCGCGTGAAGAGGACGCAAAAGTCGGTGAAGAGTGGCGAGCCGACGTAGACGGAGTCGGTGAAGCGCGGACAGAGCCGCGTGAAGAGGCCGCAAACGGCGATGAAGAATAGCTAGCAGTCATGCACGGAGGCAGCGGACAAATAACGGCGCTCGCCCTGATCGGCTCGGTGGAGCAGAACCTTCGCACGTCCAGCACCACCTCACCGTTGATCCGCCTCGACGCGCTCGCCGCGTCACCGGGGAGGGAGCCGAGCCACGGGCAGACCGGCTGCCCCACCAGCGTCTTGTACGCGTCGTTGGCTCGGATGACACGGTTGCCGGTGCCAGACACGACGGCCGGGAGTGGGTCGCGCTCCATCCCGGCCACCATCTGCTCCGCCGTCATCTTAAAGGCGGCGGCAAGCTTCACCGAGTTGGCGCCCGTGACGCTGCTGGTGTCGACGCAGATGGTGGTGCGCACGGGCCGCGCGGGGCGGGGCATGATGACTTTAGGCCCCTGCTGCTTCCGGAGCAGGAGGTGCTCCACGGGGATTGAGGACGCCGGTGCCGCCACCAGACTAGAGGAAATCCATGGCGCAGCGCGAAATATGGGGTAGGACGACGGCGCGGCCCTGAGCCTCTTGTCTGTCGGCGCTGGAACGAGATCCCGCACCCCGCGCTTCCTCTGCGAGGACAGGACGGCGTTCGTGGGCGGTGGCGCCACGAACTACAATATACAGATATATACTCTAACAACTTTTTCAATCTCAAGACCCACCGGCTCAGTCTCTCGGAGGTGCTCATAGGGGTAGGGTGTGCATACATGTGTTTATAGGGGCGAGTGTATGCGCGTTTATATGAGCGCTTCCGTTGTACTGTGTTTATAAAAAAAAATAAAGATGGCTCACACAAGGATGAAGGAACGCGGCCGGGAGACAACCGAACGAGTCCCTTTTCACTGATTGAACCTCGATTAGTAACGAGTAGAAAATATTCAGTTTGTGACGACTGATGACCGAGTCCTTTCAGTACTGATCCTCTGTTAGTAACCAAACGTCGGTGCTAATATCATTCCAGCACACACACCAGACCAAGCGTGCGTACCCTTGGCTTAAATACGCTTACCGACACCAGTACGTAATGCACAGTTTGATCCACGGTACTAGTACTGAAAGCTCACGCGCGCTGGTGCCAGCCTCCTGTCATGCGGCCGGTCTAGTGTAGGTTGCTTCGTTGCTGGCTGCTGAAATGCATGCTTGATCACCTACGGCAGCGGACAGGAGATGTTGATGTGTCTCGGCGTTTCCCTGTATATAGCGTCTACCGCTAGCTAGCTGGATCCATGGCGTCGACGCCGTGCTGGATGATCCGATCCTGAACTGATCACGGAGAAAACGATGCAGTCGATCGGAAACCTGAAGCTGGAAGCAAGTCTTGCTTCGGCTGCCCAACATCTATCCATCCAAGAGCCGCCACAAACTAATACGGAGTACGTTTAAGCCGCATATCCAAATCGTGACAGCTCAAGCTTCTCTGGTGTAACAGCTCTTTGTACTGGCCGTTGCCACCAAGAGAGAAGAAGGAACGAACGGTGGCGGAGACTGCCCTCGGCTATAAACCAATCGATGGACGACGGTCGGTATACAGCAAATTTACAGCGTGTGTGCGGTGGATGAGATAGATAAGCCGTTGTTGTCGAGCCTAGCTGTTCCCTGCCGGCAGCAGTAGGACAGGACGTACGAACGTACGAAAAGGATACAGGCTGATTAATCGCGTCGCGTGGTCCTCTCCTCTCCTCGCGCCCGGCCAGGCCCAGACCGGCCGTACGTTACGTTACGTACGTACACAGTACTGTGGGCTCGCCTGTACACTGTACGGTACGCCCGTGTTAACGTGTTATTATCTTTTTTTCTTAAGAAACACAATACCGACTCATATACACCCGCACACTCACACTTATGAGCATCTCTGAGAGACCGAGTCAGCGGGTCAGGTGATGAGATTGACAAAGTCATAACAAACGCCTCGCTGGAACGTCGCCTCCCACTGGAATATTTATTCCGGCTAAATAAAAAACATCATTGTCAAACCTGGGGCATGAACTCTGTTACGAAACAAGATTGGGTTGTGGGCTTCGACACCTCTTGGGTCGGCCACTGCAACATTATATAGAAATACCAATGGTACGAATACAAGTCCTACAAGGTTTCCGAATACAAGTCCTACAAGGTTTACAATACGTACATAATTACAACTCTAACACACTCCCTCAATCTTAACCGTACTCTGAAGCATTCAGAATATTAAGATTGCGTCGACATCCCTCAAACTGAAAACTGAGGTAGTGGTAATGATTTCGTGAAGATGTCTGTCAGCTGATCCTTTGAAGGAATGAACTTAATCTGAAGCAACTTCTGCGAAACACGTTCTCCGACAAAGTGATAGTCCACTTCAATATGTTTTGTCCGAGCATGAAACACTGGATTTGAAGATAGATATGTGGCACCAATATTGTCACACCAAAGTACAGACGGTTGAACCTGAGAGACTCCCAACTCTCGAAGCAAGGACTGAAACCAAATGAGCTCAGCGATGGCATTGGCAACTGCTTTGTACTCAGATTCAGTACTACTGCGAGACACTGTAGCTTGCTTACGAGCACTCCAGGCGATCAAATTTGGACCATGAAATACTGCATATCCCCCCGTAGATCGCCTATCATCCGGACTGCCAGCCCAATCTGCATCAGAAAATGCAGAAAGAATACCAGAAGGGGCAGGCCGAAGATGCAGTCCAAAAGTAACAGTGAATTGAACATAGCGCAAGATGCGTTTGACAGCCATCATGTGAAAATCTCGAGGAGCATGAAGAAACTGGCAGACACTGTTAACCGCATATGAGATATCAGGACGAGTAATCGTCAAGTACTGCAAGCCACCAACAAGACTGCGATACTCAGTAGCATCATCAGATGAAACAAGAGTACCATGAAGTGCAGACAGTCTATGAGAGGCGGACATAGGAGTGTTAGCAGGCTTGCACTGAAGCATACCAGCACGACCAAGCAAATCACGGGAGTACTTCTGCTGAGTGAGAGTCAGACCAGCATCAGAATGAGAAACCTCCAATCCGAGGAAAAATGAAGTCGTCCAAGATCTTTAAGAGCAAAATCACCACCCAAAGCAGAAACAAGACGATCCGTAGCAGAGACTGACGAGCTGACCAAGATGATGTCATCTACGTACACCAGTAGGTACATAGTGATAGTAGGGCGCTGGAGCAAAAACAAGGATGTATCAGCTGTCGAGGGAACAAAGCCATGTACACGAAGAGCAGCTCCAAGCCGCGCATGCCAGGCACGGGGCGCCTGCTTAAGACCATAAAGAGCCTTCACCAAGCGACACAAATGTTGCGGACGAGCAGGATCAACAAAATCAGGAGGCTGGCGCATATATACCTCTTCTTCAAGAACTCCATGAAGAAAGGCATTCTGAACATCCAGCTGTTGAAGAGACCATCCACGAGTAACAGCAAGCGACAGCAACAAACGAATTGTCGTAGGCTTAACCACAGGACTGAACGTATCCTCATAATCAAGACCATGACGTTGTTTGAACCCTCTAGCAACAAGACGAGCTTTATACCTTTCAATGGAGCCATCGGCATGTCGCTTAACTTTGAATACCCACTTGGAATCAATAACATTGACACCAGCCTTCGGAGGAACAAGATGCCACGTATCATTTTTCAGCATCGCTTGATACTCTAGTTCCATCGCAGATCGCCAGTGAGGAATACCCAAAGCAGCCTGAAAATGTCGGGGTTCAACAATAGGATCAGACTCAACCAGAGCCACACATGCTGCTAGCCACGCAACCGTGCCATCTTTGCGTTCAAGCGGTTTATAAATCCCACTCGGACTGCGAGTGTGAGGACGCATGACAGCAGGAGCAGTTGATGAAGGCGAAGTCGGTGCAATCGGCACCGTCGACGTAGACACGGGCGTCGAACTGTGCTGGAGAGCAGAGATCGGCGGAGCAGGAGGAGACGCAAGCGAGGCAGGCGATGGCGACCCAACATCACCAGGCGAGGACGGCGGAGCATCACGAGGCGATGGCGTGAAGATCGGTGGGGCGAGCAGCAACGCACGATCAGCAGTCGGTCGCACAGGCGAGGAAAACTGATTTCCAGAGGACGGCCCATCATCATCTGGTGGGCCGGGTGAAGTTGTTGCGGACCGCGCAGGCAAGAGCAGAGGCACACTCTGCACGAGCGAGGGAGCTGGCGCGGGCCTTGCTAGCGTGGCCGGAGCGAGACTCCGCACGGGCAAGGCGGTGGGCGCAGTCGACGAGGAGGTCGTTGCATGCCCCATGCAGGGGACGTCGGGCGGAGACGCTGTCGCGGGTTTGACTTGATCCGTCGAGGCAGCAACAGGAGGATCATCCAGAAGAAGAAGACGAGCCCCTCTACCAGTTCCTGCACCATGGTTAGACAACAAAAACGGCGAATCTGCATCATCTACAAATTGATCAGGCAAAACAGGAGATGTATGCAACGGGGCGGAGTAGATGTGGTGGCAGGAGTAGGAAGAGTGAAAAGGGGAAAACATGCTCATCAAAAACAACATCGTGCGAGATATACACACGATTTGTCGGGACATGAAGGCATTTATACCCTTTGTGCATCGAGCTATACCCAAGGAAGACACATTTTTTAGAACGGAACTCAAGCTTGCGATTATTATAGGGACGGAGATGCGGCCACACGCACAACCAAACACTTTAAGAAAAGTGTAATCCGGAGTCTCATGAAGCAAGAGTTCAAGAGGTGTTTTCATGCCAAGGAGTCGCGAAGGGAGCCTATTGATAAGAAAACAGGCGGTAGTGAAAGCGTCGCTCCAAAAACGAAAAGGAACCGAGGCATGAGCTAGCAAGGTTAACCCAGTTTCAACAATGTGACGATGCTTACGTTCGGCGGAGCCGTTTTGCTGATGTGTATGAGGACAAGACACACGATGTGAGATCCCAAGTTTCTCAAAGAAAGTACTAAGATTACGATACTCACCCCCCCAATCTGACTTAACATGAATTAGTTTATGCCCGAGGAGACGTTCAACATGTGCTTGAAATTTAAGGAAAACATCAAAAACATCAGACTTACGCTTAAGCAGATAAATCCAAGTAAAGTGACTATAAGCATCAATGAAGCTGACATAGTACTCATGACCACTAACAGACAGCTGGGCAGGACCCCAGACATCAGTAAACACAAGCTCAAGAGGAGTTTTTACGACATGACTAGAAACAGAAAAAGGAAGTTGATGACTCTTTCCCTGTTGGCAATCATTACAAACTAAAATATCTTTAGTACTAGACACAGACGGTAACTCATGACGATGAAGAACATGGCGAACGATGGGTGTGGCAGGATGACCAAGACGAGAGTGCCACTGAGAGTGGGACACCCGAACACCACTAAAGACTTGGGAAACAACTGGGGAGGTAGATCGCATCACATCAATCACATAGAGTCCATGGCGAAGCCGACCTCTAAGAAGTACGTCCCTCGTGACCCGATCCTTTACAAAAAGATCAAATGGGTGAAACTCACAGAACACATTATTATCATAAGTAAGCTTAGGAACAGGAATCAAATTACGTGCAACTGTGGGGACGCGGAGGACATTTTTAAGATGCAATTTCCTAGATGTGTTGGTAAGAAGAGATGCCTGACCAATATGAGAGATGTGCGTACCTGCCCCATTTGCTGTTTGAACCTTTTCATGCCCGTGGTAGGCCTCACGCATGGCGAGCTTGTCCAACTCGTTAGTCACGTGATCAGTAGCACCAGTGTACATGTACCAGGTGGGATCAACAGAGTAAGACGGAGTGTGTCCGTGTTGCTGTGTCATGTTGACCTGACGCTCATTGCCCTTGCCGTTATTGCCTAGACCAAGGAAGTCCGGCTTGAAACGACGATGACAGCGAGACGCGATATGGCCAGCAAGACCACACCGCTGACAAGGAGCTGCAACACGGCATGCGGCGCAACACGCATGCGGACGTCCATTCTCCATCACAATCGACGGAAGCGGCTGCGTAGTGGGAATGGGTGGTGCGGCAGGTTTGCCCCCTCCAGAGGGCATCGATGCAGATGGACGCCGCGGTAGGCAGCGTTGGCTAAGGGGCCCCATCCAGATGACGAGCAGCAAGGCGTTGCTCCGTCGCTAGGAGACGCTGGAAAAGCTCCTGTGGCTTGATGGGAATTTGACGCTCATTGATCACCTCAGCAAGAGAGTCATAGTCACCGTCCAGACTTTGAGGATGTACCCCGTAAACTCGGAGTCACGAAGAGGCTCGCCAATAGAGGCAAGTGTATCGGCCAAACGCTTGACCTTGTTGAAGAAGATGGAGATGGAGTTATTCTCTTTTTGAGTCTCGCCAAGCTTGGAACGAAGCGCCATAGACTGAGACGAGGACTGCGCGGAGAAGCTCGACTCCAGAACCTCCCACGTCTCATGTGACGTGGTAGCAAAGAGAACCAAACCGGCGACGCCCTCGGTGAGAGAGGACTGAATCGCCGAGAGGACGCTTGATCTTGAGCAATCCAGGGCCGGAACATAGGATGCGTCGGCGAGGGACACGGCAGGGTACCATCGACGAACCCCTCCAGGTAGTGACTACGGAGGAGAGGTAGAATCTGCGCACGCCAGAACAAGTAATTGTCCATCTTCAGTTTCACTGGAAGGAGATTGCCGAAGTAGAACGGCGGAGTCGTGATGACGTCAAGCGCAGATGGCGAGGCAGGTGGGAGCTCGGCCAAAACCGGAGCAGTGGTAGCCGGTGGTGGAGGAGGCGGCACCGTAGATGAAGACGGCGCCCCGTACGCGGCGTGGCCCGGGACAACACCATAGCCAGCGCCGTATCCCACGGCGTAGGGTGGAGGCTGACCGTAGCCTGCGGCAGGAGGAGCACCGTAGCCTGCAGCAGAAGGGGCACCATAGTGGGCGCCATGGAGAGCATCGTAGGGAGCGCCATAGAGAGCACCATAGGGGGCACCGTAAGGTGCACCGTGGTATGCGCCATAGCCAGCATGATCATACGGCAGAGGCGGTGGCGCTTAGGCTGCAAGCACACCATAGGGTGACCTTGGTGCTGGAGCACCGGAGTAGACCGAGGCACTCGGGCCGGAGAAGAGCGCGCCCGCCGATCGTGTCATCAATGGGGTGGCGGCGGCGGCAGGAACAGAACCACTCGGAAACAAGTGGGACAAGAACGACGGCACCGGCGGCAAAGCGACCGGCGCGGCCGAGGCGAGCGAGTCGAACGCATCAGCAGTCAGGGCAGGAGGAGCCATGGCGAGGGAGGCAGCCAGCTCGGAGGTGGCTGCGAGCGCGGTGGCGGCAGCCGCCGCAGCAGCAGCGGAAGATGAAGACATGGGCAGGGTTTCAGATCGTACGATCGCGTCTGATACCATGTTACGAAACAATATTGGGTTGTGGGTTTCGACACCTCTTGGGTCGGCCACTGCAACATTATATAGAAGTACCAATGGTACGAATACAAGTCCTACAAGGTTTACAATACGTACATAATTACAACTCTAACAAACTCTGGTGGGAAGTGGGTACAATCACTCACGTAACCATTTTGCCACAGACAAGTTCTCATGTTAACACCAATGGCTAAGTGAGCCTAACTCAACTATTTTGGTTCCTTCTGGTGGAACTAGTCCATGCAGGGTCAACTACCAGATTTGACATAGGTTGGGGACGGAGTCAGGAATTGGAGATAGGAGAGGGGCAGGATTGTTAAGCAACAAAACTTCAGGTGATTAGGGGGGCGAGATTGCTCATTCATGCACATAAAACATGGATTCCTAATAGCCATCAAGCTAAAATACGTTTCGTTGGGGGGCGTCGCCCTGCTCGTCCCCCTTGAATTCGTTCCTGACATGGGTGCTCGTATTTTCCTAAATTTTACAGTATTCTAGTGGTATGTGACGTGTCCGTCAATAGCGAGGCTACCTGGTGACTTCGTCAACTTCAAGATATGCCGGACTAGTCTCTCGAAGGTGCTCATAGGGATAGGATTTATGTATGTGCGGTCATAGAAGTGTATGTACATGCGTGTCTATGAGCATCTATATTGTGTTTCTCAAATAAAAACGTGTTATTATCAATCCTGATCGATGGTGCGCACGGAAATCAGAAACATCATAACGTGAAGGCAATGCGTATACTGCTCAAGTGTACGTCCACGTACCACGGGACATATAGAGACACTCATGTCGTTAAGCTTCATGCATGCGCTTCTCGTGTTGCGTACGGCACAACTGCTCGACGATCTCGATCGCTCTCCAAACTTTGGTTAACCTTTGTCGTCCAATTCTGACGAACCGCGTGCATGATAACACGGGTTCTCCGTCTCCACTTGAAGATCTCGTTGAAACACACCATTGGCAAGCACGAGCAAGCTGCCCAGCCGCTACTTCCATTTCTGAATCGACGAGAAAGAATGTAAATATGAAAATACAATCGATGAGAATCACTGACTGCGTGGAGTAGACTGTGATGTGCGATGCCAACACAAGGACCATCCTCTTCACCAATCACCATGAACCTTAATTATGCGGAACTGGAAGAGCATCGTTACCACCATGAATACGTACTAACCACCAAGGAAACAAAACTAAGAAACAATAAAGCACCGGAAATACGCGCTAGACATTGATCTCCATTCAATCAGTCGACTACTGTTGACTGTAGGCGAGGAGTACCCACACTATCGAAACATCGGAAAAACTCGGAGGGCCTCTTTAGTTCAGAGGATAGGAAGGACGCATGAATAGGAAATTCACATGATTGCAGCGAACATGTGCATTCCAATCCTATAGGGTTTCTAGTGTAGTTATTTTTTGTTTGTTCTGAAAAGTAAAGGATTCTTATAGAGATATTTGTGTGGGTGTTAGAATTCCTTTTAAATGTATTATAAAGGAATCCTTAAAAAAACTCCTATGGGATTCGATCAAACAACCAATATATGAATTTTTTTAAGAAATTCTAACATACAGAATTTGTAAGAAATTTCTTTGAATCAAAGAGGTGGTGGCTAGGATTTCTCTGTTGCTGCTTTACAATTCATATTCTTAAAAACGAAAAAAAACATGATTGATTCAGTGCAGACATAAGTCAACCACAGGAGGGTGTGACAAGGTCCTGCTACGACCCCACACTATGTACTGCATCTTTGACCTACCCACGTCACATAGAAAGCCCATCAGGCCGTCTGCGTTTTGAACTCTCCAGCGCCAGTTTTTAGAGACCCGATGATGCCTTTTGATCCAATCCTCCCCTCCGATCATCGGCGACAACGCGTCTGGTGGAACCAGTCCAAAGCTGGAACCAGCGGACCTGTCCGACGAGGAACGGGGGCAGACGTTCTCTCCGATGGTTGGAACTTCTTTACCCTGTTGTTTTATGGTCAAAACCCTAGCCGCCATCCACCATGAAGGGAATATGCCCTAGAGGAACTTAATAAACTTAGTTTATTGGCAATATCCCAATTGTTCATTATATGTGTTACACCATGCTATAACTGTATTAAGCGAAAACATTAATACATGTGTGGTAGATAAAACAACCAGGTCCCTAGTAGCCTCTACTAAGACTAGTTTCATTGCGCGATTGATGATCGAGGTTTTGAGATCATAGGGCATGGCGTCGGTCGGCAATGGAAGTCATATCGTTAGGTGTAACGATGTGATGGACATACCCAATATTTATAGGACATAGTCATTACGTCTTAAGACCGTGAGACCAACTCTTATTGTTATTACTGAAAGATACTTTGACCGCACCAAACGTTATATCTTATATAGTGTGACAATGATAGGTGATACTTTTGGGTATCGGAAGGGGGTAGTTGAGACGAGGGGTCAACATCGGGATTTGTCAGTCCGCATAGCCGGATAGATACTCTAGGGCCCACTCGGTGAGATTGTGTCAAATGAGTTTGCAAACATGTGACTAGGTCACCAGCTGACATAATATCATGGACGAGTATAAGATAGTGTTGTCGGTAACGAGATCATGCTGGGTATGGAGATATCTGAGAATGATGCTCGGACACACTAAGTATCGCCATGACAAAGGGTTTAAGACTAGACGTCCAGATTTGATAGATGAAAGTCATTCGTTATATCACAGGGATTAATTCATGGGGTCCAGGCCTACGAGTTAGTCGTTGATCATACAGGAGTCTTGATCGTACCTGTTATTATATCGAACCGCTAGGGTAACACACTTAAGTGGTTTCGACAAGACAACCGGAAAGAAAAGAGATCACCGGGAGCGTCCCGGGAATGGTCCGATGGATATCGAGCATCGACGAAATAGTTTTCAGAGTTAGAATAAATTATATAAAAATATGTTTGATATTAATTAGTGTAATTAATGTTTAAATATGATTTTATATATTTATTTTCGAATTTTTAAAGGCTGGTTTCCCTAAATGGGTCTTCTGGTGGAAAGAAGGCCCATGAGGGGGGAAAGTCCCCTAGGGCTTCGTGAAGGGGATCGTGTGCAGAAAACAAAAAATTTCCTACCGACGATATCCTAAAAGCATGCCAAGATCTATTCTATGCAGATATAGTAGTACGAACGGAGATCAGAATACGTACCGTTGTAGACCGAAAGCGGGGATTACGTTCCCGCACAAACGTTGTCGATGCAGACCGACGAAGCCGACCTCAAGGTCGTGTAGAGGAAGCAGACCTCCGAGTACCGCTAGCGCAGCACCTCGCAGGGAGTCGCACACGTACGGTGGAGACGACGGCCTCCGAAGCTCCAGTCCAGGACGAGCAGCGGAAGACCTGGACCGGAACACCAGCAGCGGGCTATGGTGGAGGAGATCCCCTTGCTCTGCTCGGCGCGGCTCCAACTTGGGAACCACGAGATCGAGAGAGAAATCGGGAATTAATTGGTGAATTAAAAGGCTGGGGGTGCCCCTTCTTATATAGGCTCCCAGGGGGAGCCAACCTTGCCAGCCAGGCAATGTGGGACTATCCCACAAAGCCTGGTTCGGCCAAGGAGGTGCGCCAGCCCCCTGGTGGGCCCCATCTGGCCCACCTAGGCCGGCCTCCAAGCCCCCACCGAATTCCCAAGGGGGTTCCCCCCCTCTTGGGCCTTCTTTCGTCCGGAAGGCCCATTTAGGGAAATCTGCCTAAATAAATTCGAAAATAAATATATAAAATCATATTTGCATATTAATAACACTAATTAATATCAAACATAATATATATAATTTTTCCTAGCTCCGAAAACTCTTTCGGCGCTGCCCGATCTCCATCGGACCCCTCCCGGGACGCTCCCGGTGATCTCCTTCCTTTCCGGTTGTCTTGTCGAAACCCCTTAAGTGTGTTACCCTAGCGGTTCGATATAATATCAGGTATGACCAAGACTCCTCAATGATCAACGACTAACTCGTAGGCCTGGACCCCATGAATTAATCCCTGAGATATAACGAATGACTTTCATCTATCAAACCTGAACGTAAAGTCTTAGACCTTTTGCCATAGCGATACTTAGCACGTCCGAGCGTCGTTCCATAGATATCTCCATACCTAATCCCGACCTCGTTACCGACGACGCAATCTTCTACTTGTTCATGATCTCATGTCTCCTTGACCTAGTCACATGCTTGCAAGCTCATTAGACATGATCTCACCGAGTGGGCCCGAGAGTATCTATCCTGCTATGCGGACTGGCAAATCCCGCTCTTGACCCCTCGTCTCAACTACTCCTTTCCGATACCCAAAAATATCACCGTTATTGTCATACTAAATAAGATACGACGTTTGGTGCAATCAAAGTATCTTCCGGGAATAACAATAAGAGTTGATCTCACGGTCAAAGGCGTAACGACTACGTTCTCCAAATCTGGGTATGTCCATCACATCGTTCTCCAGCGATATGACTCTCATTGCCGACCGGCGCCATGCCCCATGACCGGGAAACCTCGATCATCAATCGCGCAACAAAACTAGTCTTAGTAGAGGCTACTAGGGACCTGGTTGTTTACGTATCACACCCGTATTAATGTTTCCGCTTAATACGGTTCTAGCATGACACAAAAACCTATTATGAACAAACGAGATATGATAAAGAATACACTTTATTAATTGCCTCTAGGGCATATCTCCTTCAGTCTCCCACTTGCACTAGAGTACAACTTAATCTAGATTACAACTTGGTAAAAGCTTAACACCCATAGCTAACTGGTGCTGTTCATGCTTATCAAGCGGGAGAGGCTTCGTCAGCGGATCTGCCACATTCAGATCCGTATGCACTTTGCAAATCTTCACATCGCCTCCTTGTACGTACTGACGTATCACATGGAAGCGTCGGAGAATGTGTTTGGCGGTGGAGTGAGACCTTGGCTCCTTGGCGTTTGCAATGGAACCCGTATTGTCGCAGAAGAGGATCACGTGGTCTTGCACGCTTGGGAACACTCCAAGTTCGATAACGAACTTCCTCAGCCACACAGCTTCATTCGCGGCCTCGCAGGCAGCAATGTACTCCGACTCCATTGTAGATTGTGCGACTATGGGTTGCTTCCCACTTCTCCAGCACACGGCGCCTCCATTCACCTTGAACACGTAACCTGTCTGTGACTTACAGTCATCGGGGTCTGAGCAGAAACTTGCATCTACGTAACCCGTTACGCCAAGTTCTTCATCGCAGCCACCATACACAAGGAACATTTCCTTTGTGTTGGGGATATATCAACTAGGGGTATAACTAACATGGATCAATCCGGCTAGTCCAGGGTGGCCCAAGGGTGGTAAGGCCGAGGCCTGCCAGGCGGCCAGATAGCTGACGTACAAGGAAGTAGGCGGACGGTCCAAGGAAGGCGGAAGGCCGAAGCCCATCAAGCCACCGAGCCCAAGACGGAAGGCGGCAACTAAGCCGGCTAGGTCTAGGACTCTGTTTACTTGCCGGACAAGTACTTACCTTGTACCCTGGGGTCTGGCCGCCTTTATAAGCCGGCCACCAGGGAGCCTTTAGGGCAGACAACTTCAATAGGCATCATACCCATTGTAACCTGTTCACGGCTATTGCCTCATAGTGAATTATAGCAGCACGTAGGATCTCGCCACCGCTGTGGGATCCGAAGCTGGGTAAACTCGCCGTGTTCAATCCCGTCCTCGACGACACCAACCTTCTTCCCCACAATCCATACGTAGGCTAGAGGACCCCCGTCTCCTATCAATTACGCCGATACCACGACAGTTGGCGCCCACCGTGGGGCATAAGGTTCCTGGCGTCCCGTTCCAGGCGGGAACACTTGGCGGCGTGGGCAAGCAGATCGCCGTCGGTCCCGTCACAAGGTATGGCGGCCATAGATACGTCAACTCGGATGAGTCCTGGCTCCCGGCGGACGACTACCTTATCGGATGCGCAATCGTGCCGATCGGAGGGATCGACGTCTTCATCGGGTACGCGCCAGAGGCGTACGGCCTACCGCGTTTCTACAACCCCACCCACCAACCCTTCGACCAATCAGTCGACCGGCAAGATGGATCTGAATCCGCCTTCTCCCAGGAGTCGGCCGAATCTGATTTCCACTTCGTCGGAGTTGTCGGACTGGGATCCGACTCCCAGCCGGAAAACAACGATCCTGAGTCAATCCTCCCTGCTCTACAGGAGGATGCGATGTCAGATGCCGGATCCAGATCTACCGTTCAAGTCAACATAGACTCTGATTCCGATGATGATGCTAGTCTCTTCGAAGAGAAGATCAAAACCCGCTTTTCCAGTGGTAATCCGTCTCCCTCAGAGGGTACAGCGGATACAGACATGCCTGACAAGCTGGCTATGATGGTTGTTGTCGGTCACGAGACAACCCCAGCTACTTCGGAGGCGCAAAACAAGCCGGCGGAAGATGCCGGCGACACCACTGCCGGCCAACTCATTGAAAGTTCCGACAAGGTGCGCGCGAAGAAGAAAGCTGGCCTCGAGAAAGGCGGCAGCAGCAAACCCACAGATTTGCTCTCCGTCATCAAAGAAGTAGACGAGATCATGAATACTCCGGTAAACAAAAACACCCCACTCGACGAAGTGGAAGAGCTTAGGCTTAACATGCTTAAGCACTCTGACTTCCTGCGAAAAAGAGAGGAGCACGTTGAGAGCCTTGCGAAGAAGATCGAGAAAGAGCGGGAGAAGATGTCGGCCAAAACAAGCCGGCAACTCTTCGAGGAGAAAAGGTCATCAAAAAACCGCCGCGGAAAAGAGCCGCCTGCGCAAGCAACGACAACGGCTCAAGACCTAGGGTTCGATTGGCGTACGGCACCACAACGAGTGGACAGAAGGGGGGATGTTGTCTTCTGCACCCCTGTCCTCAACGCGGCTGCCGCGTTGGATACCCTGGATGACAACACTTACACGGCGGAAGAAAAGCTGGCCAACGCAAGACACTTCGTGAGCAAGGCCCTAGAACAACAAGCTCGCGTTGATTCCTACGGCCACATGGCGGATGCTCGCGGGGGAGACCTAGAGTCTAAGTCGGGCAAGTGCAAAGCTGCACCCGGTGCCGACCCCGAAGGCCCGTCTGGCTCCAGTAGCCATGGCGACAAAAGGAAGGCAACGCCACCTCCAAAGAAGGCGCTGCCGCCAAAGCTAAGGTGGGACGAGAATTCATGGACGGGAAGCAGAGGAGACCTACCACCTCCACCTCAGCCAAGACGCGACAATGGCGGTAGCCGGAACAACAGGCCACCGCCTAGAAAAGATGTCGGCAACGACCCTCCCAGGAGAGGCCGAAGCCGATCTCCGCAGCGTAGCACTGGCAGCAAGAAGAGAGAGGAGGTAGAAGGGCCCATGCGCAACATAAGCCGGGCAGCGCAGGACGAGCCGGACGCAAATAGAGGCGCACGGCAGCTCGATCCAAAAGACGCACGACACCGCCTACAAGACATAGCAAGAGGAAAGGAGCCGCTATACTCTAGACCAAAGTGCTTCGGTGACGCCATCCGCAGAGAGCCGTTCCCTAAGGACATGACATCAGTGTCAAAAAACTGTTCTAGGTACAACGGCCTCGTTAAGCCGGACTCATGGCTATCCGATTATGCCATGGCCATAGAAATTGCCGGCGGGAGCAGCCATATTGCCGTCCGCTACTTACCTCTCATGTTGGAAGGCACGGCAAGAGTTTGGATCGATAACCTTCCTGAAAAGTCCATCCATAGCTGGTACGACATGGAAAAGGTTTTCTCCCAGCACTTCCAAGGAACATACAAGCGTCCAAATACCTACACGGATTTGCAACGCTGTATTTAAAAGCCGGACGAAACCATGACAGATTTTGTCAGCCGTTGGATATCCGAAAAAGCCAACTGTCATGGTGTATCGGACGCACAGGCTATCCACGCCTTCTACACAGGCCTACAGAAGAAGTCCTTGCTCCATCATAGGCTCGTCCGCGAGCAAATCACGGACCTTGGTGAGATGCTCAACCTGGCCGCCCAATACGCGGCGGCGGATGACGACGCCCGGGACGATGACCCAGACGTCAACATCATACCAAAGCGGAACAACAAGCGCAAGCAGGCGGCGGATGACAAAGCCGGGCCTTCCAATGAGGTAGCCGCAACATTCCAAGGAAACGCCCGCAAAAAGAAGTGGAAAAATCAGAAAGATAGTCGCGAAGCCGGCTCAGGGCCTAAGGCGGCGCGAATCACTTATGAACAAGCAAAGCTTTTGCCATGTCCCATCCACGCCTCATTGGGCAAGGTCAACCATATGCTTGGAGAGTGCCGTTTCATGGACGACTTCAAAAAGGATCCCACAGTCGGCTGGAAGTCAAAGAAGTCAAAGAAGAACGACAAGAAAGACAGCAAGGAGGATGAGGATGAGGATGACGACGACATGTCTATCTCAAGCGAAGATGACGCAGCCGCCAAGAAAAAGAAGCCGTATCCGAAGGTCAAAGAATCTCTTGTGTGCTTTGTCGGCACGCCTTCAGCTAAGGCGGATAAGGCAGAAATGCGCGAACTCAACGCGACAATGCCGGACGTCCCTCAATACTTGAACTGGTCTGAGGCAACGATCACTTGGGACCGGTCCGACCACCCTGATCACGTTCCTCACCCAGGAAAGTACGCCCTTGTCATCGATCCCATTGTCGACAACTTCAGACTTACAAAAGTACTCATGGATGGCGGCAGCAGCCTCAACATCATGTACTATGACACACTAAGCCGCATGAACCTATCAGAGGATCAGCTGGACCACATCAACCTCAACTTTCATGGCATAGTGCCCGGCAGGCAAGCAAAGTCAATGGGGAGCATCAGGCTGAAGGTAACTTTCGGACCAAAAGAGAACTACCGCTCAGAGTTCCTTCGGTTCGAAGTTGTCCCCTTCAAAAGCGCCTATCATGCAATCTTCGGACGACCGGCTTTCGCCAAGTTCATGGCAAGGCCGTGCTACATATACAGCAAGCTTAAAATGCCGGGGAAAAACGGAACCATCACGATTTCCGGCAACTTCAAGAAAGCCAAGGAGTGCGAGCGTGGCATGGCCGCCTTCGCAGAAGCCGTCATCCACAAGGAAGAACTCGCGCTGCTCGGGGCGGATTCAGACAACTCCATGCCAAAGCCAAAGATGGATGTCAAGAAGACCTTCGAAGCTTCAGAAGACACCAAAAAGGCGGACCTCATCCCAGGTGACAAGTCTAAGCAAGTTGTAATCGGCTCCAACCTTGACAGCAAATAGGAAGGCGCGCTCGTCGAGTTCCTCCGTGAGAATCGTGACATCTTTGCATGGTCGCCTTCCGACATGCCTGGTGTACCGAGGGAACTTGCTGAGCACTCGCTCAACGTCATAAAAGGATCCAAGCCGGTGAAGCAAGCAACAAGACGCTTTGGAGATGAGAGGTGCAAGGCTATAGGAAAGGAGATAAATAGGCTGAAGGCCGCCAATTTCATAAAAGAAGTTGTACACACCGATTGGGTGGCAAATCCTGTACTTGTCCCAAAGAAGAATAAAGAGCTGAGGATGTGTATCGACTACACCGGTGTTAACAAGTGCTGCCCAAAGGATCCCTTTGCGCTGCCTAGAATTGACCAAGTCGTAGACTCCACAGCAGGCTCCGAGCTGCTTTGTTTTCTGGACGCCTACTCAGGATACCACCAAATCAAGATGAGAGAGTCAGATCAGCTGAAAACATCTTTCACCACTCCATATGGGACTTTCTGCTACATTACAATGCCTTTTGGCCTGAAGAATGCAGGGGCAACATACCAGCGTTGTATGCAAAATTGTCTGCACGAACAGATCGGCCGCAATGTTCACGTCTATGTAGACGACATCGCGGTAATGTCAAAAAAGAAGGCAGATCTCCTAGAGGATTTGGATGAAACGTTTCAGAATCTCCGGAGGTACCAGATGAAGCTCAATCCCGCCAAGTGCGTTTTCGGCGTTCCAGCCGGCAAACTGCTAGGGTTCATCGTCTCAGAACGAGCGATCGAGGTTAATCCGGAGAAGATCAAGGCCATCCAAAACATATCCAGACCTACTTGTCTGAAGGACGTGCAGCGCCTTGCCGGATCGGCGGCAGCCGTCAGTCGTTTCATAAGCCGCCTAGGGGAAAAGGCAATGCCTCTCTACCGGCTATTGAAGAAATCCGACAACTTTGAGTGGACAGCAGAGGCAGATGCCGCCTTGCAGCAACTTAAGGAGGCCCTCACATCCGCTCCAATATTGGCAGCACCTCGATCACAGGAACCAATGTTGTTGTACATCGCGGCAACAGGAGCTGTTGTCAGCGTTGTCTTGGCTGTGGAAAGAAAGGAGAACGAAGCCGCGGCGTGTGAGCAGCGATCGGTCTACTTCATCAGTGAAGTGTTCTCCGCCTCCAAGCAGAGGTATCCGCATTACCAAAAGCTGGCTTATGGTTTATTCTTCGCCGCCAGAAAGCTTAGGCATTACTTCCAGGAACACACAGTGACAGTAGTCAGCAAGGCACCGTTGGGAGACATAATCAACAATGCAGAGGCAACAGGTCGAGTCGTCAAATGGGGCATCGAACTTGCCGCCTTTGATATAGTCTATAAACCACGGACCGCCATTAAGTCTCAAGCGCTTGCAGACTTTGTCGCCGACTGGACAGAGGCCATGGAGGAAACGACACTCCCCGAATCAGAATATTGGGTCATGCACTTTGACGGATCAAAGATGCTCAAAGGCTCGGGGGCTGGAGTCGTCCTACGCACGCCTAAAGGTGACAAGCTTAGCTACGTGTTACAAATCCACTTCACAGCAACCAACAATGTTGCCGAGTACGAAGCCTTGCTTCATGGGTTACACGTGGCAAACGACCTAGGCGTCAAAAGAATTCTCTGTTATGGCGACTCAGATTTGGTCGCGCAGCAAGTAAGCGGAACATGGGATGCGAAAAGCGCAACAATGGCGGCTTACAGAGCCAAAGTTGATGAATTCGCAAAAAACTTCGTAGGCTACGAAGTCCGGCATGTTCCAAGAGCTGAGAATGAGGCGGCGGACACACTTGCAAGACTTGGATCGGAACGCAAAAAGGTACCAAAAGATATCTTCCTGGAGCATTTGCACAAGCCATCCATTAAAGACGCCGATTTGATGGACCCCGACGCAGAAGAACCGGTAGAAGCGGCAAGTCTCGCTGTCTACTTAACACAGCCGGATTGGACAGTCCCATATCTCAATTTTCTAATCGACCAAAAGTTGTCAGAGGACGATGAGGTGCTAAAGAGGCAGATCATAAGGCGAGCCAAGGCATTCACGATAATAAAAGGCGAGCTATACAAGCGAAGCACCTGCGGCATCTATCAGCGGTGCATACAGCCGGAAGAAGGACGGGAAATTCTGAAGGACATACATATTGGCACCTGCGGGCATCATGCTTCCGCTAGGTCCATTGTATCCAAAGCTTTCCGCCAAGGTTTCTACTGGCTCACCGCCAAAGAAGACGCCGAGAACATCGTAAAGACATGCAAAGGTTGCCAGTTGTACGCTCGTCAACCTCATTTGCCGGCACAGGAGCTAAGGACGATCCCAATCACCTGGCCGTTCGCGGTCTGGGGCTTAGACATGGTGGGTCCCTTCAAAAAGGCGCGCGGTGGGTACACTCACCTATTGGTCGCTGTCGACAAGTTCACCAAATGGGTCGAAGCTAAACCGATCAGCAAACTTGACGCACGAACAGCCACCAATTTTCTCTGGGGAATTATCTCTCGGTTTGGAGTTCCACACAGCATTATCACCGATAATGGCAGCAATCTGTCTCAAGGCGACATAGAAGAATACTGCAGCGATCTGGGCATCCGGCTTGATTTGGCACCCGTGTCACACCCTCAATCCAATGGACAAGTAGAGCGTACAAACGGCCTAGTCTTATCAGGACTTAAGCCTCGTCTCGAAGCACCATTACACAGGGCAGCTGGTGCTTGGGCAGATGAGTTACAGTCGGTACTATGGAGTTTGCGCACAACGCCAAACATGTCTACCGGCTACACTCCTTTCTTCTTAGTATATGGCGCTGAGGCAGTGCTACCTACCGACATGAAGT
Organism: Poa annua; assembly: GCA_026929855.1. NCBI lineage: Eukaryota > Viridiplantae > Streptophyta > Magnoliopsida > Poales > Poaceae > Poa > Poa annua. The sequence continues at coordinate 19,378,346 of CM049427.1, forward strand.
ACGACTCCCCAAGAGTTCAAGCCTACATCGAGCAAGACGTAGAAGGTGCAAGACAGGATAGCCTAGACCTGCTAGACGAAGAAAGAGACGTCGCTCTCCATCGCTCCGCCTTGTACCAGCAACAACTTCGCCGCTATCATAGCCGGAGAGTGCGGAAGCGAAGCTTCAGAACAGGTGACCTGGTTCTCCGCCTAATTCAAGACAGAAAAGGCTTGCACAAGTTATCCCCGCCATGGGAAGGACCGTTTATAGTCACAAAGGCGCTGCTCAATGGTTCCTACTACCTAGCCGACATCCGCGACGAAGACGAAAAGAAAATGCGCAAGAAGGCGGCAGGAAAAAGGGGAACCAAGCGCAAGAAAGGCATTGACGATCCGTTCGAGCAAGCAAGACGGCCTTGGAATATTGAGCAGCTACGTCCTTTCTACACTTAGCAATTTATAATTGTAATAAGTTAAATATGATTATGAAATAAAAGTCTATGGTTCCTCATCTGTGTTGAGAAGCATGCCATCTTTTATCTTTTCTTGCAATCATATTTCTCCTATGTATCTAAGTTACCTATTTTCTAGCTCCGTGCAAAGGTTCAAACTGGCAGATACTTGCAGCTTTCGAGCCAACCCAAAGAAAAAAATAAACCTTTTTGCGCCGCCTAATTCCTTTACCTATGATTACTTATATGTGGTTCGCCTAGTAGTATGTCTTTGACACCAACATGTTGGCTTTGGTCTCTGATTCTAAACGCATGGTTTAGCCCTGGTTGTTTCAGCTAAAGTTACCGGCTGAGGTTTCGTCAACATACAAAAAGTCAAGCATATAAGTCAGGGTAAAATTAAGGCGGGCCATATAAATAAAGACAAAATAAAACTTGTCAGCTAGTTTCCGCTTAACAAAGCAGCAGCAAAAGTATATACAAATATTACAAGTCAATGTTGCATTGTTTCAGGAGCCGACAAGTAAGGCTGATAGGAGGCAAGGACAGAAAAGATATGGCTCGGGGGAGCGTCTACATCAGGCTTGGGGGCTGACAACTTCAGCTCCGGAACTATCACTCCCCTCCGCCTCGGCCGCGCCGGCAGCTTCAGCTCCCTCTCCGCCAGGCACAGGATGGCGCCGGTAGAAGATTGAAGTGTCGACCATGTCGGCAACACGCGTGGCGTAGCCGGCAACGCTGTCTAGAACAGCGGCCGACTCAACCTCGCTGCCGTCTTCATATGTCGACGGCATGCCTTCAGTGACGGCTTCTATCTCCGACTCGGGGTAGTGCGCCATGAACAACCCAAGGGCGCTCTTGGCTCCACCCCGTGCCGCCGACTTCAGCGAGCTTTTGTGCAGTTTGGTCGCCTGCTCCAAGATGGCGGGCACGTCGCTGAACTCGGTCGGTTCCTGGCTGTCGGACGAGGTGAAGAACTTGGCGGCAAAACGCTTGGACGCCGCCAAAGTCTCGGCGATCAGTTCGCCTAGACGCGCAAGGCGATCCAGGCGGGGGCTGACAACCTTGTCATCGCCTAAACCGGCGGGAACTGCATCAAAAAATAAAGCCATTAGTTTGGCTCAGGCTAAAACAACATGGCAGCATCAAAAAAGGAGTAAGAAATTACCAAGGACCGAGTTATGGAAAGCAGACAACTCAATCATATGAGTTGCCAGCGCGTCCTCCGCAGTTTGGGCGCGAGAAGTCTGCTTGGAGATTTCCTCCGCAACCGTCTTCTCCGCCTCCGCCAACTTGTTGCGCAGGCTTTCTAGCTCACCAGTGAGCTGGCTAGATTCCTGCGCAAACTTGAGTTGCTGGGCCTCCATCTCCTTTTGATGAGCCTCCTTCAACTCCAAGTTGGCGGCCGCCAAGTCTGAAGCTTCATTCATAAGAGCTTGCATATCAGTGGACGCCTTCAGGATATCCTGGGCGTGGTCTAGCAGTTCTACAAATATGGATTCCCTAGCTAAATGATTGACGGCAACATAAGTCAAAAGCATAGTTGAAGGCGAAAAGGATCAACCCTACCTTCATCTTTTTTGTGGGCCACCTCCAACTCGGCAATCCGCAGGTCCTTGGCCTCGCACTCCTTCTTCAGGTCGCGGCAACGCCGGTTTATCTCGACTCGGGAGGAGACAAGCTCGACGTTGGCGGAGACAAGGCCCTGCAAGACAAAACAAAGGCATATGACATATTGTCGAATAACCACTAAGCCAGCAGTCAAAATTTCTTTTATTTTAGACTTGCCATCTAAGTGCTCGGGGGAAAGGCTATGTATATGCCGGAGTGGTAAAAACTTACGGATAGGTCGCCCTCCAAGTCGGCGAAGGCCTGCGAGGCGAAGGTGGCGAAAGCCAAAGTTGACTCCTTGGCCTCCTTAAAAGTGGACCAAGGGTCCCTGACCTTGCCGCCTCCCGCAGTCGGGGCTGCCCTCCGAGACCCGCCGACGGTCGACTCCAGCAACCCTTCATTGGCGGCGCGCGATTGAGCGGCTTCATCGGCCGTAGCCTCAGCCAACAGTAGGGGAGTCTTGGGCGCGCGGTCGGTGGAGGAGACCCTTGGCGGAGCGCCAGAAGCCGGAGCCGGGGGCTGACGACGGGCGTCGCCCATGAAGCTGCCGGCTTGGAGCTGAGGAGTTGGCGGCACGGTAGACGGCGAGCTGCCTTGCGGCCGCTTACCCTTGCCAAGAAGCCTGGTCGTCAACCGGGAAGTTGCGACCCTTTCCCTGTCAACAAAAAGCAAGCACAGTCAATTGGCCTGTATTGAAGAGGTTTGTCGTCTATTAAAGGCAAAATTGAGTACCTTCGGGGGATGTTAATCCCCGCGTTCTCGCCAAGGTTGGCGAGAGCCGACTCGGTAGCCGATGCGATCCGTTTCTTCCTCTCGGCATTCGCCGTAGAGGAAGCAGCGCCGGACGCCTTGCGCTTCTTCGTCTTCCCGGCTTCCGACTCGTAGAAGTCGGGAGCCAGGTCATCCTCCCCCAACTCGGAGAGCTGAAAAAAGAAGACAAGTTTAATGGAACTCAATTCTAGCCGGCAAAGCTATCAAACAAGGGGCAAGGAAGAAAATATTTACCTCGAGGGGAGGGTTGTCGTGGGTGTGCATGGGCACGCCCTCCGCCGCCTTCACCAGCCCCGCCTTGACAAGGCTGCGGAGCCGGAATGCCATGTCGGCAACCGGCAATATCTCTTCGCTCACGCGAAGAGAGGCCGTGTCAGTAGGCGAATACTGGCACATCTTGTGCGGGCTGTACCGCAGGGGGAGGATCTGCCGGCCGAGCCAACAGATGACGGTGTCGACCCCATCCAGCAGAGGGGGAGCCATCGTCCTCGTGAGGAACTCAATCCGCCTTTGAATAAGGCGGAGTTCCTCCGTCAACTTGGGCACCGCCTTGTCCCAGCATGACCGATGCATGGGTGGCGCGTTGACGAATGTCGGGATGCCAACTTGGCGGCCCGGCGCTGCCATATCTTGGCAGTAGAAGAACGTGGAGGTCCAGCCCTTGACGGACTCAAGGTATGGTATCTTAGGATACCACTGGCGGCCCTGGCGGCAGTTGAAGGTGACGCTGCCGCAGGTTGCCAGCCCGCCGTCCGGCACCGTCTGTCGCCGGCAACGGAAGCAGTATCTGAAGAAGTCTAAACTAGGCCTAATACCTAGGTAGCCTTCGAATAGAACTGTGAAGCCGGCTAGGACTAATATACTATTGGGTGCAATGTTGTGGGGCTGGAGCCCATAGTGATCCAAAACCTCGCTAAAAAAGGCGGAAGGCGGAAGAGCCATTCCCCTAACTAGATGGGAGGTGAGGATTACCCGCTCCCCGGCTCTCGGGGCCGGGATGACGTCTCCGAAGGCGGCCCTCCACCGGCAATCCTCCCGAGTGGGGAGGTAGCCGACAGCCTCCAAATCTTGGAGGGCATCTTCGTCGACGATGGAAGGTAGCCAGTAGCGGGACCCGAGGTCCGCCGCTTCCTCTTCCTCGTCGGCGGGGGCGCCCGCCGTCGTCATCGCCGCGGTGGTTGGTGGAGGAGCCGAAGAACCCGCCGCTGGCGCGCGCGCGGTGGAAGTCCGAGGGGCGACGGTGGTGACATTGCCCGTCGCCGCCGCCGCGGGACGGGTTATCGCGCCGCCCATCCCCGTCGCGGGCGCGACCTCGGTCGCCGGACCGCTCGACGCCGTGGAGAGGGTCTGGCCGGTGGACATCGCCGCGAGGAGAGGTCGTCGGAGAAGAGGAGTTCGCCGGAGCTCGCTCGGAGACAAGAAGCAGAGAAGCGGAAGAGGCAAGAGCGCACGGAGAGCAAAGGCTGGGTAGTGAAAATGGACCGTTTGGCTACCTATTTATAGGGCCAGGCGTTGCTCCCTGTGCAACGGCGTTTTTAGTCGGACACGTGTCCAGCATCCGTTGCAGCACACGATTGCACGATCTCCACGCCTCCTCTTTTCCCGCAATTGGTGATCATGGCGAGATTCCCGCCTAGACAGTTTTCAAACTGTCGTGAGCTGGCTAGGTGGAGACCGCCAAGAAGGATGCTCGGCAAGATTGCCGAGCAGCCGTCTTTTCCCATGATGGATAAAGGCGGCCGCATGTCAACCTCAAGACACGCATGCCTCGTTAATTTTCAGAATGGTTCAAGTCCTGCAGCCGCCAAACTTTGGCAGATGAAGAATCAAGAAGAAGCCGGCGCCTGGAGAACTTCAACCGTTCTGGGGGCTAATGTTGGGGATATATCAACTAGGGGTATAACCAACATGGATCAATCCGGCTAGTCCAGGGTGGCCCAAGGGTGGTAAGGCCGAGGCCTGCCGGGCGGCCCAGATAGCTGACGTACAAGGAAGTAGGCGGACGGTCCAAGGAAGGCGGAAGGCCGAAGCCCATCAAGCCACCGAGCCCAAGACGGAAGGCGGCAACTAAGCCGGCTAGGTCTGGGACTCTGTTTACTTGCCGGACAAGTACTTACCTTGTACCCTGGGGTCTGGCCGCCTTTATAAGCCGGCCACCAGGGAGCCTTTAGGGCAGACAACTTCAATAGGCATCATACCCATTGTAACCTGTTCACGGCTATTGCCTCATAGTGAATTATAGCAGCACGTAGGATCTCGCCACCGCTGTGGGATCCGAAGCTGGGTAAACTCGCCGTGTTCAATCCCGTCCTCGACGACACCAACCTTCTTCCCCACAATCCATACGTAGGCTAGAGGACCCCCGTCTCCTATCAATTATGCCGATACCACGACACTTTGTCTTATTGAGATACTTAAGAATGCGCTTAACAGCTACCCAATGCGGCATTCCAGGATTACTCTGGAACCGGCTTGTCAAACTTAGAGCTAATGCCACATCCGGTCTAGGACTCAACATTGCATACATGATCGATCCTATGGCTGAAGAATAAGGATGTTTCGTCATTTCGGCCTTACCCAGTTCCGTCACCGGACACTGCGCCTTACGCAATATCTTATTCTTGATAACTGGCAGAGAACCCTTCTTTGCCTTCTCCATACGGAAACGCTTCAGTATTTTATCAAGATAAGTAGTCTGACTTAGTGCTAATAGGCGCCTTGATCTATCGCGATAGATTTTTATGCCTAAAACATACGCAGCTTCTCCTAAGTCCTTCATGGAAAACTTAATGTTTAAATATTCCTTCACGCTATTCAGAAGTTCCACATCATTCCCAATTAGCAATATGTCGTCAACATACAGTGCTAAGAACACAACCGAGCTCCCACTCATTTTCTTGTAAATATAGGTCTCTTCCACATTCTGGATAAATCCAAAACCTTTGATTACCTCATCAAAGCGAAGATTCCAGCTCCGAGATGCCTGCTTCAATCCATAGATGGATCGCTGAAGCTTGCACACCTTGTTAGCATTTCCTGGATCGACAAAACCTTCCGGCTGTACCATGTACAACTCTTCCTGAATGTTTCCATTCAGGAAGGCCGTTTTGACGTCCATCTGCCAGATTTCATAATCATAGTAGGCAGCTACCGCTAACAAAATCCGAATAGACTTAAGCATCGCTACCGGTGAAAAAGTTTCATCGTAGTCAATTCCATGAACTTGTCGGAAACCCTTTACGACAAGCCGAGCTTTATAGACGGTCACATTACCATCAGCATCAGTCTTCTTCTTAAAGATCTACTTATTCTCGACGGCCTTGCGCCCTTCGGGAATATCCACCAAAGTCCACACTTTGTTATCGTACATGGATCCTATTTCGGATTTCATGGCTTCAAGCCATTTCTCGGACTCTAGACTCTCCATCGCCTCCTTGTAGTTCGTAGGTTCGTCTTGCTCGACTAGCATGACGGTGCAAACCATGTTGCCATACCATTCTGGTGGGATCCGAGATCTACCAGACCTACGAGGTAGAACATCTTCCTCGACAGTTTTAACCACTCCTTCCACGGAGGACGTTTCCGGAATTGCTTCCGTTGCGCCACTCGGAATCTCGAGTTCAGGATCAACGATTTCATCGAGGTCTACCTTCCTCCCACTTACTCCTTTCGCGAGAAACTCCTTCTCTAGAAAGGTACCGGTCTTCGCGACAAAAGTTTTGCCCTCAGCTTGGTTGTAGAAGGTGAACCCAACGGTTTCCCGTGGATATCCTACAAAGACGACTTTCTCCGACTTCGGTTCGAGTTTGTCGGGCTGTAGTTTCTTAACGTACGCCTCACAACCCCAAACCTTCAGAAACGATAACTTAGGCTTTTGGCCATACCATAATTCATACGGCGTCGTTTCAACGGACTTGGACGGAGCCCTATTTAAAATGAATGCGGCTGTTTCTAACGCATAACCCCAGAAGTACACTGGCAGATCGGTAAGAGACATCATAGATCGGACACTATCCAGTAGAGTACGATTACGTCGCTCGGACACGCCGTTACGCTGCGGCGTTCCGGCTGGCGTAAGTTGGGGTACTATGCCACAACTCTTCAGATGTGTGCCAAACTCAAAACTCAAGTACTCTCCACCGCGATCGGATCGGAGATGCTTGATTTTCCTATTAAGCTGATTCTCAACTTCACTCTGGAATTCTTTGAACTTTTCAAACGTTTCAGACTTGTGTTTCATCATATAGATATAACCGTATCTACTCAAGTCATCAGTGAAGGTGACAAAGTAACGATAACCATTGCGTGTCGAAACGCTCATCGGTCCACACACATCTGTATGTATGATCCCCAACAAATCCGACGCCCGTTCAACGAAACCTTTGAACGGTGTCCTGGTCATTTTGCCCATGAGGCATGGTTCGCATGTATCGAGGGATCCGAAATCCAACGAGTCCAAAAGTCCATCAGAGTGGAGTCGCTTCATGCGCTTTATACCAATATGACCAAGACGGCAATGCCACAAAAACATGGCGGTATCGTCACTACACTTAATCCGTTTGGCTTCTATGTTATGGATGTGAGTACTACGATCGAGATTCAACAAGAATAAACCGTTATTCTCGATAGCATCAACATAAAAGATATCATTCATATAAATAGCACAATTGCTTGAAACTGATTTAAATGAATAACCGTCTTGTAACAGGCAAGACCCACTTATAATGTTTACACTCAAGGATGGCACAAAATAACATTTATTTAAAACCAAAACTAATCCCGATGGTAGATGTAGAGGGAGCGTGCCGACAGCCACCACGTCGACTCTCGATCCGTTGCCGACACCCATCGTCACCTCATCCTTCGCCAGCCGCCTTCTATTCCGTAACTCCTCCTGAGAGTTACATATATGAGCAACAGAACCAGTATCAAATACCCACGTATTGCTCCGGGCGGATGTAAGGTACACATCTATAACATGTATATCAAACATACCTTGCTCTTTGTCGACCGTCTTTCCAGACTTCTTATCCTCTAGATACTTGGGTCAGTTGCGCTTCCAGTGACCCTTCCCCTTGCAGTAGAAGCACTCCACGCTAGCTCTGGGACCAGACTTGTTAGTCCTGGGCTTGGCAGCCAACTTTGCCTCCCTCCGGGACTTCCAGCTCTGCTTTCCCTTGCCACCGGACTTCTTGAAATCAACGGTCTTGTTGACCATCAACAGCGTGTGCTCCTTCTTAATCTCTACCTCAGAAGTCTTGAGCATCACGAACACTTCACACAGGGACTTAGCCATGCCCTGCATGTTGTAGTTCATGACGAAGCCTTTGTAGCTTGGTGGCAACGATTGCAACACCCTGTCAATCGCCAGCTCATCGGGAATCTTGCACTCCAGAGCATTCACGCGTTGAACGTAGCCAGACATCTTGACTACATGCTCGCTCACACTGCTATGCTCTTCCATCTTGGCCGAGAAGAAAAGCTCAGAAGCCTCATATCTCTCAGCCTTAGCCTGCGGCGCAAAGACAACCTTAAGATCCGAAATGATCTCAAAGGCGCTCATCTTCTCAAAGCGCTTCTGCAGGTCGGCTTCCATGGCGTAGAGCATGCCACTCTGGACAAAGGCAGAATCCTCCGATCGGGTCTGGAAGACCTTCTTCTCATCCTCAGAGGCATCATCTGCAGGAGGGTCACCTATGGCGGCCTCAATGACGTAGGCCACCCTATGGGGAGTGAGGAGGATCCTCAGGTTGCGGAACCAGACCATGAAGTTTGACCCATTGGTCTTAAGCTTTTCTTTCTCAAGGAACAGACCTAGGTTAAACGAGGGGCGAGACATCTACAATGGAATTTGCAACAACATAAGACTTTGTTCATAATAATTTTTGAGTTATAGTATTTTAGAAAATAACTAACATAACTCCCACTCAAACGAACATCCCTCCTGGTCGTTTAAGCGATTACACGACCCCCATCCATTGCACCACCCCTCATCATCAAAGCCGGCGGCACACTTCAAGAGTAGACAAAATCGTCCGCCACACCAATTTTGTGAATCGTGCTCGACCTTTCGGTCTTCCTGTTCCAAGGCCATACCTCTGAGTATGCTAGGCTCGCCACCAAAAACCTCCACGATGACGCTTGTGCAACATGGCTTACACCCACCGTATGCGAACGAAGATATGTATGACACCCGATCATCACAGCCTGCCTCATAACGTAGAACTTTCTTGGTGGTGCGCGTTGGAGGGAGAACACTAGTGGTATTTTGAAGGGATCATCTTATTCAGCTACCGCCGTGTAACAAATGTATACTATACACACAATCACACAAAATAAGATGCACACAAAACATCAAATGTAATGCAATGTGATACAGTCCATCGAGCCATGGTCTTCTTGGCGCCCGCAGTTTATAAACAATTTAATAAACCTACCTTGACCATATCACATAGCCCCTGCAAAATAAAGTTAGACGCTTCTACTTTATCTTTTGCATATTTTACGTGGCTTGGTGCTTACGTAAATAGAACCGCTTCATACCTACGAATCTTATGACCACAACAACGATCCAATAATTGCATGTTTGAGCATCCCTTTCGGGCCCTCCATTGAAAATGCGAAGACCAACTAAAGAGAGGGAAACTGACACGCGCCAGCCACATATACGGTACAAGCCGTATGTCAGTAGTGGAACCAGTCTCGCGTAAGCGTATGCGTAAAGTCGGTCCAGGCCGCTTCATCAACTCAATGCCGCTGGAATACACAAGTGCACGCTGGAGGGTAGCAAATAACAGGAACGGTGCCCCCATGCAGAGCACGGGTTCTAACAGCGTACAGCTATATCTACGATAGATCGGCTCTGATACCACTTAAGGGGATCGTGTGCAGAAAACAAAAAATTTCCTACCGACGATATCCTAAAAGCATGACAAGATCTATTCTATGCAGATATAGTAGTACGAACGGAGATCGGAATACGTACCCTTGTAGACCGAAAGCGGGAATTACGTTCCCACACAAACGTTGTCGATGCAGACCGACGAAGCCGACCTCAAGGTCGTGTAGAGGAAGCAAACCTCCGAGTACCGCTAGCGCTGCACCTCGCAGGGAGTCGCACACGTACGGTGGAGACGACGGCCTCCGAAGCTCCAGTCCAGGACGAGCAGCGGAAGACTTGGACCGGAACACCAGCAGCGCGGCAGCGGGCTATGGTGGAGGAGATCCCCTTGCTCTGCTCGGCGCGGCTCCAACTTGGGAACCACGAGATCAAGAGAGAAATCGGGAATTAATTGGTGAATTAAAAGGCTGGGGGTGCCCCTTCTTATATAGGCTCCCAGGGGGAGCCAACCTTGCCAGCCAGGCAATGTGGGACTATCCCACACAGCCTGGTTCGGCCAAGGAGGTGCGCCGGCCCCCTGGTGGGGCCCATCTGGCCCACCTAGGCCGGCCTCCAAGCCCCCACCGAATTCCCAAGGGGGTTCCCCCCCTCTTGGGCCTTCTTTCGTCCGGAAGGCCCATTTAGGGAAATCTGACTAAATAAATTCGAAAATAAATATATAAAATCATATTTGCATATTAATAACACTAATTAATATCAAACATAATATATATAATTTTTCCTAGCTCGGAAAACTCTTTCGGCGCTGCCCGATCTCCATCGGACCCCTCCCGGGACGCTCCCGGTGATCTCCTTCCTTTCCGGTTGTCTTATCGAAACCCCTTAAGTGTGTTGCCCTAGCGGTTCGATATAATATCAGGTATGACCAAGACTCCTCAATGATCAACGACTAACTCGTAGGCCTGGACCCCATGAATTAATCCCTGAGATATAACGAATGACTTTCATCTATCAAATCTGAACGTAAAGTCTTAGACCTTTTGCCATAGCGATACTTAGCACGTCCGAGCGTCGTTCCATAGATATCTCCATACCTAATCCCGACCTCGTTACCGACGACGCTATCTTCTACTCGTTCATTATCTCATGTCTCCGTGACCTAGTCACATGCTTGCAAGCTCATTAGACATGATCTCACCGAGTGGGCCCGAGAGTATCTATCCTGCTATGCGGACTCGCAAATCCCGCTCTTGACCCCTCGTCTCAACTACTCCTTTCCGATACCCAAAAATATCACCGTTATTGTCATACTAAATAAGATACGACGTTTGGTGCAATCAAAGTATCTTCCGGGAATAACAATAAGAGTTGATCTCACGGTCAAAGGCGTAACGACTACGTTCTCCAAATCTGGGTATGTCCATCACATCGTTCTCCAGCGATATGACTCTTATTGCCGACCGGCGCCATGCCCCATGACCGGGAAACCTCGATCATCAATCGCGCAACGAAACTAGTCTTAGTAGAGGCTACTAGGGACCTGGTTGTTTACGTATCACACCCGTATTAATGTTTCCGCTTAATACGGTTCTAGCATGACACAAAAACCTATTATGAACAAACGAGATATGATAAAGAATACACTTTATTAATTGCCTCTAGGGCATATCTCCTTCACTTCGGATTGAGGGAGGGCCGGCCTAGGTGGGCCAAATGGGGCCCACCTAGGGCCGCGCACTGCCCTAGCCACACCAGGCAATGGGGGATAGTCCCATATTGCCTGGCTGGTAAGGTTGGCTCCCCCTGGGAGCCTACATAAGAAGGGGCACCCCTGGCCTTTTAATTCACCAATTAATTCCCCAATTCTCTCTCGATCTCGTGATTCCCTTTGTCGGAGTTGCGCCGAGTTGAGAGGGGGATCTCTTCCACCATAGCCCGCTGCCGCGTTGTTGGTGTTCCGGTCCAAGTCTTCCGCTGCTCGTCCTGGACTGGAGCTTCGGAGGCCGTCGTCTCCACCGTATGTGTGTAACGCCCTGCGAGGTGCTGCGCTAGCGGTACTCGGAGGCCTACTTCCTCCACCCGACCTCGAGGTCATCTTCGTCGTCTTCGTCGCGCCGAGAACTTCGCGACCTAGAGGTCGGCTACGTCGTCTTCGTCGTCAACGCTTGTGCGGGAGCGTAATCCCCGCTATTCGGTCTACGAGGGTATGTATTCCGATCTCCGCCGTACTACTATATCTGCATAGTGTAGATCTTGGCTAGTTTAATGATATTGTTGCTAGGAAATTTTTTGTTTTCTGCACACGATCCCCTTCACACCAATCCCTCGCGTTGTCGCCCGTGCTTCCCGCCCCCCTCCCCCCCCCCCCCCCCCCCAATCCTTTCATGTGTGCTCCTCCCCCAACCCTCCTTCCTCAAGCCGCCTCACTTCTCTCCTCCACCACCTCCCCTCCATGCGCCTTCTCTTGTCCCACCATAGAACTTCCATCATCGTCTTTACACCATCCTTGCAACATCATGCCTTCCTTCCGAGAGGTGAGTTGACGCTAGCCCCGCCCTTCTCTCCTATTTGTTTCGCCGTTGTCGAACTAGCGTTGTTGGGCTATGTTTCTCACTCTGCCTTGGTGGTGAACAACAGAGGCATAGGCCGCCGCTGCAGCTGAGTTCGTCGTGAACTCGGCTCTACGATTTATCGCCGCATTTGCGCCTCATATAGGTACCCATAACCAAATATTTCTCCTGATTTGCCTTCTACCCTTCACTCTTTTAATGTAATCCACTTAGCTTTTCAGTTTTTGTCCGTGGAGATGCTTTTACAATCTATGCTTATGAGGTGCTTGATGAATCTCCAAGCAGAGTGAAGAGGAAAATCAAGTTATGCAATATGTATGTTTTGTCGTCCACGCACTATTGTTCTTCTTAAATTTAGCTCCTGTTGATTATAACAAGATGTGTAATCCAGTTGGCTTTTACAGTTCATATTGTTTTTTGTCGCCAAAGCGGCAGGAAGCCCACCTCAAATATTGCAGGGCATACATGTTGTCACATTTTTTGCATTGCTGCCTCGTGAATAAACATTGGATCATCCCAGTTATGTCTACCCATTTGGCAAGATACTTCTATGAATTTTTCATATGGACATATATCAATATAATTTGATCATATATGTGATTCCTCCCTTTAGGTTGGGATGCAAGGCTTGCCAAGTTGGGCATACATCGTGGAGCTAACAGTGTGTTGTTCTGCTACAGAAGGTGGCGCAGGGGTGGTCTATCTGGAACACACAATCTCTCTATTTGCTATCAGTAGCCTTTTCTTTCTACGGCTCGGTATGACAGGAAACCATAACTATCGATGCATCGGGAGGACTTTCTGGATCAATCTGCATCAGTGTACGCCTTATTAGACCAACAATGGTGCCATTTAAATATAGCTTTGGATAGCACCTGATGCTTGAATTAACGGAGGTCGTGAAGACGATGATGACGACGTGCAGTGTTGTGTGAGGCACCTCGTGTAGATCTTTAAGTACACGAGGGGATTTAAGTACCCACATTGTGTAGATCTTTAAAATCCGACGTTATGCAGACTTAAGTTTTGAAAGCATGCTTCCAAATGAACCATCATCCTGAACATCATTAGTCATATGTAATATACAACACCATGCATGAACATCATAGAAACCCTACTACCCAAGGAGGGGAAGTGCCCTAGTTGTACTCCACCTTTTTAATTTTGAATTTTCTAGTAACTTTTATTCTTTTACAGTACTCCCTCCGATCCATATTAGTGGGCACAACTTTATCTAGATACACATATATCTAGTCTAAATACTTAACTAGATACATATGAATTTAGACAAACCTATGCCCAGTAATATGGATCGGATGGAGTAGTAAAACTCAGCTCAGCTCAGCCCATGTTACACCAAATCCAAAGAGCCCACCGACCCAACCCGCCAACAGTCCAGCGGATCTTCCAGGACCAAACCCTAAATCTCCAGCCCTCCCGCCGCGCCTCCACCCTGCACGCCGGTGCTCCGTCCTCGCTCCTTCTTCCGCAGCTCAGGCAACCGGCAGCGCTCGGCCACTCCGCCTCCCGCACGCCTCCGTTCTCCGCTAGATCCGAGCCTACTCCGATCCGCCGCCACGACTCCAAGGCAAGGTAATCGACCTGATCGACTGTTCCTCTGAGTTAGCATTGATTGCATCCTGGCGACCAACGCTCCCGAAGCCACCAGGCTTAAGTTATAGGTCTAGTTATTATCTGCTCATTGACACGAACGTACATTCTTGTTTAGCCCGTCTTGTCTAACTCCTTTTTTGATAATCTGCTGTTTCTCTCGAGGTTGACTAATCCATCTTTGTTAAGTTTGTATGCACTGGTTTAATTCTCTGTCTGTGTGTCTCTCTATGTGTTCTGATGATATAGTTTGTCCAGCATTTGGTTCAAATGTACTTCGTATGCTTTCTGTAGTTTGTTTTCATTACAATTCTTTCTCAACTTGTAATTACTCTGCAGAACTTTGAATCTAGCTGAAGGGAAGAAACAGGCAACAACCATGGCATCTCGTTTTTGGGGACAGGTACTTGCTTTGATGCTTTCTCACTTGTGCGGTTGTGCCGAGTAGCCGACTCCAATTCTTTGTTGCATACGTGCAGCAATGTGTATAAACTCTGTCTTTGCCAAACACATTAATATATTTTTTTGGCTTTGTTCTTGTCGTGGTGGTGTCACGGCAGATGCCATAGGATGGCTAATTTGTGGGGCCGATGGACGTTGGTGGATCCGGGGAGGGATAGCGAGTTGAAGAACTCACACGGGGAGGATCCCGGTAAAAACCGGAATCTCCCAAGAACACGAAACAAGAACAAAGTGCAGCGGGGAAGATCTAACAAATACAAACAAATGCACGAAGGCACCAAACACACGCACGATATACCCAGGTTCAGGGCCATCGTGAGGAGGTAACACCCCTACTCCTGCCTTTCTTCTCTTTATACTGGTGGTACAAGAACTACAACTTGCTACACGATCTGTCAAAGGAGGAAGGACCAAGAACTAGATGAACTCAAGGTGAAAAGGAGTAACTGCTCTAGGAGTAAATGCAACTATAGTCTTGGCTCTGAAGTTGGTCTCTGGTCCGTCCTCCAGCTCGTTTTTGCTTGCCCCCTTCTCAGGAGCAGTTATGGCGCCTTTTATAGAGTTCCGGCCGGGAGGGCCGGAAACCCTAATTTGGCTCGGCCCCACCGGATAGGTCTAGCCGGGATGTCGTCACCGGCTAGTGCGACCTAGTTGCCGTGCTATCCGGTGTAGCCCCTGCGTCATCATCTCGTTAAGGACGGCAGGCGCCGTCCTGCACCATCATTGTCCCCTTGTCAGAGACAGGACATGCCTTTGCCCATCCCGGCTAGCCTTTTCCGGATTGCCGGACTAGGCATGACAGGTCTTGTCGTACCATGATCGTACCGGCTGACGCGCTCCCGTGTCAGGCGGGAGGTGACCAGACCTCCGTGTCAGGCGGGAGGTGACCATGCTTCCGTGTCAGGCGGAACGGTACGTCCTCCCGCGACTTACGGGAAAGCCCCCCATAGACCGTTGACGGTCTACCGGGAACCTTCTCGCCGGCTACCTCCTCGCTTGCCACTACGAGCCCCTCCTGCACAAGACCAAGATCAACAGGTACATCCCGGTTAGGATGTACCCGGACTACCTATCCGGTAAAACCGAGTACACCGTCACTCGGGACCCTCCTCGGTGTCCCATGCCCGGGATCCTTTCCGGAGAGGTCCGAAGTCATGCCAGGATGCGCAACTCTAGGCCTAGCCTCCCGAAGATGTCTTTTCCTACCAGCAAAGACATCTTCGAGAAGCTAGTTCTTAGAGGAACCATCCGCTCTTGCCCGTGCCGCAAATGCGAGGGTCGGGGATGTCTATTTATAGGCGCAAGACCTGACCCTCACGGCTGCCACGGGGCTCCTTGGCCTTTCCCTGCGCCCAAACGACCAGTTGCCCTTTCGGTACACCAAGGGGTGCCCTTTGCTGTTGCCAAAGGTCAAACACTGTTGTTATCCATCATAACTTACCGGGATCTGCCCCTACCCGGGGGGCAGCCCCCCGACACTAGTCCCCGAAGCTGGTGCGGCACAGCGACCCCGGATGATGTGCGGGATCAGCTTTAATAACAAATCCTCCTCCGAGAACATATGACACCATTCTTTTCTTCCATGCCGAGATGAGTTCTTTCCGAGATCCTCCCACCGAGATGACCTTAACCGGGAGGCGAAGCCTGCGACCGAGTAATGTCATCTCATGCAATCTTGACCGTTGATTTCTCGATGAAGCCGAGACAGCGAATCTGGGCCCACCCGACGTCCCGTCTGCGCAGAGGCGCACTCAAGTGCTTCTGCGCACGCACGGCGTCGCTTGGGTTCCCGCGCCAGGGAGCCGCATCTGATCCGGAAACGAACCGTTGGGACCTTGTGGCCCTCTGTGTGGCCGGATCGAGCGCCCCGAGTAACGCCACGTGGCCCGTGGCACAAAATAGATCCCACCCACGATCGTGGAGATCGTGGGCGGGAAAAATGGAAACCGCTCCGGAATCCCCCCCATAAATAGGGGACCGGAACGGTCTCCTTCTTCTTCTTCGCACTTCCTCTACTCCACCGTCTCGAGCTCGCCGCCGCCGCTGCGCTCGCTGCCCGCACGTCGTCTCGCCGGAGCTCGCGCCCCGCCGTCCTTCTCGCACGCCGTCGATCTTCTCGCACGCCATCGATCTTCTCGCTCACCGGTGAGTCTTCCCTCTCCACTCCGATGCATTTCTTAGGTAGGATAACCGCCGGACTTCGGCCGTGCCCTAGCACGAGCACGGTTGCGCCGCCGCCGGTGACCACATCCGAGCGGCGCGCTCGAAGCGCACGGCGAAGCGCCACCGTGGCACTAGGATGTATATTTGGCACCCGCATTTGTGCTTCGTTGTAGTCTAGCGCTAGTCTTTTTCCCTCCGTTTAGTTTTGATTATTTGACCCACGATAGATCTTGCTTCGCATGAACTCGGTAGCTTTCAGCAGTTTATGTCCCGACACCCTTGTTTCGGGTAGACTAACTCCGACTAACCGCCGCTGCATCTGCAGAATAGCCCGAATACTTCCGCGTACTTCTCCGAGATGGGTGAAGAGCGCGCCCGGGGGTGTTGGGACGGATCCGAGACAACACAGTCGGATTTAGATTGGCTGTATCGGACTCACCGGATTCCTCCGGAAGTCGAGAGCCGTCTACCGGGAGAGGAGGTTGCGCCGGAACCCCAACCCGAGGAATATGTGGTATTCCTATCGCATTTTGAGCGCGGGTTTGGGCTTCCGGCTAGCCCTTTCTTCCGCGACTTCCTCGACACGTACAGCGTGCAACCTCACCACCTTCCCGCCAACGCCATCATGATGCTTTCCGTCTTCATCACTTACGCGGAGGCGTACCTTGGCATATGGCCCTTTGTGGACCTCTGGGCCAAGTACTTTATCCTCCGCCGACAAGCCATCCCCAACCCGGATCAGAAGGTGAAGGACTTGGTCGACTGCGGAGCGGCCACCGTCATCCCTCGCGCGGACTCCGGATTCCCCATCGTCAAGGGATTAGAGTCTTGCCGGAAATGGCAGCGCAGCTTCTTCTACGTGAAGAACCGGGAGTCCTTGGGGGATGGTCCGGGATCCTCGACCCCGGATTTCATTAATCTGCCGGAATTCGTCATGGGTCCTCCGCGCGAATTCGGTCGCTGGAAGCATCTTCCCGTCAGCGAGGAGATCGGATTCATGCACGAGGTCCTGCAGGTGCTCGCCCAGGATATGACCGGGGATGACCTCCTGCGCTGCTTTATTGTTCGCCGGGTCTGCCCCCTCCAACACCGAGTGCACAAGATGTGCCATATGTCCGGGAACTATGACCCAACCCGGACCAGTATCCATAGGCTAAGCCACTCGGCGATCGTCCGCCGTGCCCGAGCTATTGCTCGGACGGATATGGAGGAGGATTACGAATGGGGGGTCATAGGGGGATCCCGGAAACGACCGGTTGACCAGGTGCTTATATCAGTCTTTCACGCCTATGCCTTCGTACATGCGCTCACTTGGACACCGACACGCCCTAACTTGTTTGCGCAGTTGTTCGAGCATCAGCACGAGGAAGACGCCATCCACGTCAACGGGAACTACGCCCCGGATTTTCCGAAACCGGACGTGATGCCGAGAGAGGATCTCGACGGTGAGGACCATCTCGCCATCCCATTCGTTAAGGCCCCGGGTAATCCTTCAACCCCAGAGACAGTTTCCATTTCCTCGGATGACGATGAGATTGACTGCGAGATCCTTGACGTTATTGATGCTCTCCCTCTGAATTGGGCCCCAGCCGTGGTTCCGAAACCGTCAGCCGGGACCAGACGTGCCGAAAGCCGGAAGCGCGCGGCTTCCGACACCGATGGGGCTGAAGCCTCCGGCAACCCCCCCAAGAAGGGTAAAGTGAGCAAGAAGACGACCGAGAAGCCTCCTCGACGCCGGCAGAGGGGTCCTCCCCTTGTGGACTCCGGGTACGTCTTTCTTGCTTCATATTAGTTGACTTTGCTTTCTCCACAACTTTTACTAAGATATTTTCTTTCAGTGACGCGCTCGAGCTCCCGACACCTGCCGTTCCTCCTCCTCCGGGAACTCGGACTCCCAGCCCGGCTCGGGCCTCTCCTTCACCTCTTCGCCCTTCCGCCCGAGGAAATGAACCCACCGCCCCCGGTGCCGCACCGGCAAGCACTGCGACCTCGGATGCACCTCCGGTGATCGACGAGATCGCGGTGCCGGCTACGACCACCTCGGGAGAGGTTGTTCTTCCGGATAGCCAGCGTCGGGTCCCCGGACTGGAGACAGAGATTGCTAGCCCTCGCCGGCAACCTGCGGCGAGTGGGGCCTCTCGGCCGGCTGCGCCCAAGGCCATCCCGGAGAAACGGCTTACCGCCTCCTCCGGGCCTGCAGAACAAATTCCCAAGTCCCGCGGCAAGGCTTCTGGGCAGAAAACATCTTCTGCTCCGCCCGCAGCTGCTCCGACATCTTCTTCCCAGGAGTTGGTGCCGCGCCCGGGTAAGTTCTCACCGTTACCACCACCTCCTGCCGAGATCCCTACTGCCGCTTTGCGGATGTTGCGAGCAACGGTCAGCTCTTTTGCATCTTCAGGATCTCGGTACCTTGCTTCTACCCGCGCTGTCGGCAGCTCCGGCATCCGGGTTGTTGATGATTTCAACAAGGCCTGGCTTGCCGCCGATGCTTCCGAGACTGCAGGGGACTTGCATGCTGCGGGTCCGAGCCGCAGCGCTCAAGCCCTGCATGCTCTCCAGGTGGCCGCGCTGGACGTCACCCGAATAAGCGAGGTAAAATTTTTTTTCTTTTATCCAAAACACATTTGCTCTTTCCACCACCACTAGTCCCCGAGATTGGTGCCTAGTGCTCCAGATTCCACCGAATAGCAGATCACTAGGTTCCAATCTTAGAGAAAAAATCCAGGACTCGGATATTGAGTCCCCGAGATCCTCCCAACCGGATAGGTTGGTTAAAAAATTGCTCCACCACCATTAGTCCCCGAGATTGGTGTCTAGTGCTCTAGATTCCCCCGAATAGCAGATCACTAGGTTCCAATCTTAGAGAAAAACCCAGGACTCGTATACCGAGTCCCCGAGATCCTCCCAACCGGGTTCTTTACTTCTTTTTCCATACTGATTTTGTCTGCTCTGTCTTGCTTTCAGGAATGCAGCCACAAGCGCCGAGACATCTTCAACCGGGTTCTCGCTGAACTCGGTCAGTCGAAGAAGTCCGAGGAGCGCTTCCGGGAGGAGCGGGATGCCGCGCGCCAGGTCTCGGTGGACCAGAAGGCCGCCCTTGGCACCGCGCAAGCCGAGATCGCGCGCCTCAACGGCGAGCTCGCCAAGGCCCAGGCTGCCATGTCGGAGATGAAGAAGGGCTTCGTCGAGGCGAGCAAGAAGCAGAAGGAGACCCTGGACCAGTCGGTGGCGCGCGCGGAAAACACCAAGGTCGAGCTGGATCTTCTCCGGTCGCGTTCCGACGCTTGGCTCGCCGAGCTTACCGTGCTGAACCGGGATCTCAACAGTGAGTAATCCGACAACCCTCCTCTTCCGTTATTTCCTTTATTTGCTGTTCCTCTTCCTGTGACTTAGTCGTTTTGACAGCTCTTCTTTTTAAAGGAGAGTTCGAGCACTCCCGCGAAGCCGCCGCCAAAGCTGTCGCCGCCGCTCGAGAGAAGCGTGCCGGGAAGGGTCCCATCTCGGAAGCGTGGGATATTAAGGATCACCTCACCGCCCTGAAGGCCCGGATAGTACCTCTCCGGTCTATCGGGACGGAGCTCCTTAGTGCGGCGATCCATGTCCACGGCGCCCTGTGGCCGAGCCTCCGCGGGAAGCTCTCGATCCCGGAGCTCTCGCGCGCACTTCTGGGTGCCGGGAGCCGCATCCACGCCTGGAAGCGCTCCGGTGCCCGCGCTGGTGCGGATCAAGTCTTGACCCAAGTACTCAGCTGGTACGAGGGTCTTGACTTGGGAGTGATCCTGCGCTTGCGGACGGTGTCGGCTTGGGTTAAAGATCCGGCGAAGATCCAGCAGCGGCAAGAGGCAGCGCATCGCATCGCGAAGTGGGCCAGCATCCGCGCCTTCACCGCCAGCACTGTCCCTTCCGAGTCTGAGTCAGATGACGAGGATTCCGAAGAGGATGATGCCGCTTCCGGCGATGGGGAGGAAGAGATCCTGGAGGAAGATGACGCCGCTTCCGGTGCTGCGCCCGAGAAGGTGGCTTCCCGGGATGCAACATCCTCGCCGATACCCGAGGTCACCGAGACCGAGGTGCATCCCGACGTCCCGAGTGGTGCTGCCAATGCTGAAGGTGAAGTTACGCCTGCTGCTGCTGGTGCTGCTGCTCCCGAGGTCGTTGCTCCCGAGGTCGTCGCTCCGGAAGTCGCTGTCGAGAAGCCTACTTCCCCCACCGCTTAAAACACTTAGTAGCAAATTCGTTAAATCCCCGGGATGCCGGGTGCAATATGTATCGTACACTTAAATTATTTCTGTCTCACCGGGAACTATTTACTTGAAGAACTTATGTCAATGTGTTCAGCTTTTGGTTCCCGAATTGCTTTTCATGTTTTACCGTACTTAGGTAATTTCTGCTCTTGTCTACCATTTCGGCGTTCGACAGTCGAGTCACAAAACTCCACATACGGCACATACACTACTTAAACAATCCGAGTTCCTACTAACCGAACTCCCGACATAAAAAACAACTAAGTTAGCAAAAAAGAAGCATGCCGAATAAGTTCCTTTTCCAAGTCCCCGAGACCATTTTCGTGTTCCCCACCTTCCCTCTCTTTGCTCTTGACTACCATTTCGGCGTTCGTCAGTCGAGTCACAAGATGATTTCACATGACATACATTACTTTGACTTTGAGATTTGGACTCGGAACTTTCCCGGCATGCACACAGTAAAAAATATAAGACAGCTATCCGGCAGTCCCCGGGTTCCTTCCCGGGATGTCGGTAGAAAACAGTAAATAAATTTGAAAAAAATAACAAAACAAGCTCATAACCAGGCAGTCCCCGGGTTCCTCCCGGGGTGCCCCACTTTCCTTAATAGTGAAAAATTGAGATACAACGTACACTGAACCTTTTACGTGTAAAAGTGGCGAAGTAGAGCTACATTCCATGGACGCTTGGTTTCCTCACCGGATTTGTCCATTACACCTTTCCTAGCCTCCTGTGCATCTACAAGGTAATAAGAATCATTGTGCAATGCCCTGCTTATCACAAAAGGTCCCTCCCATGGAGGTGACAACTTATGCATTCCGGCCGTGCGTTGGATGAGCCTCAGCACCAGATCTCCCTCCCGGAATACCCTCGGGTGTACTTTCCGGCTATGATATCGGCGAAGATTTTGCTGATAAATTGCATATCGAGACAGTGCTAATTCTCTTGCCTCTTCGAGTAAATCCACATCATCTTCTCGGGCCTCTTTTGCCTCAGTCTCGGTGAACATTGTCACTCTCGGAGAATCATACTGTATGTCGGTTGGGAGTACTGCTTCAGCTCCATATACCATGAAAAATGGGGTGTATCCGGTAGATCTATTCGGTGTAGTCCGGAGACCCCATAACACCGCCGGCAACTCCTCTATCCAGCATCCCGGAGTTCTCAACAATGGTTCGATCAAGCGAGCTTTGATACCAGCCAAGACTAAGGCGTTAGCCCTTTCAACTTGCCCATTTGCTTCCGGATGTGCGACTGATGCTACATCTAGCCGGATTCCCTTCTCAGCACAAAATCGAGCGAATTCCCCCACAGCAAAGTTGGTTCCATTATCTGTGATAATGCTGTGTGGGTATCCGTATCTCAAGATGATGTCTTTCAGGAATTGCACAGCGGTGTGTCCATCGCACTTCCGGATTGGCTTGACCTCTATCCACTTGGTAAACTTGTCCACCATTACCAGTATATGTGTCATGTTGCCCTTTGCCGGTTTGAATTGCCCGACCATGTCCAAACACCATACTGCAAATGGCCAAGTGATGGGGATTGTTTTCAGTGCTGACGCCGGCATGTGTATCCGGTGAGCAAATCTTTGGCATCCTCCACATTTCCGGACGATATCTTCTGCCTGCTGCAATGCAGTGGGCCAGTAGAACCCATGCCGAAACACTTTTGCCACTAGGGCCCGGGATGATGCATGGTGTCCACACTCTCCCTGGTGTATTTCCAGGAGCATCTCTTGCCCTTCTGCCGGTTCCACGCATCTCTGGAGCACCTCGGTGACACTTCTCTTGTAGAGCTCTTGGTTAATGACAGTGTATGCCTTTGATCTTCGCATTATCTGACGGGCTTCCACCTCATTCTCCGGGAGGGCTCCTTCCAAGATGTACACCATAATGGGCTGTGCCCAATCCGGGACAGGTCGCACCGGGAACTCTGGAGCGTCTATGTCCATTGGTTCTGCCGACATCACCTCTATCATCATCTGTCTTTGCCTCTCTGAGCACTGGGAGGCAGTCCCCGGGTTCGATGTTATGCTCCCGACATCTACTTCCATGGGTACTGCTTCTGAACCAGGTTCCTTGGGGATGAAGATAGAATCCGATTCGGGTGATGGTTGTATAGACGGCTTTCTCAAATGTTCCAGAGCTATCCCGGGTGGGATGGCCTCCCGGGATGACCCTAGTTTGGACAAGACATCTACCGCTTCGTTTTCTCCTCTGGGTATGTGCTTGAACTCGCATCCGTCAAAAAATCCGGAAATTTTCTGCACATGAAATCTGTATAAGGCCATGTTTGCATCAAGAGCATCCCAATTTCCCGACACCTGCTGGACTACGAGGTCGGAGTCACCGAAACACTCTATCCGGCGGATACCGATTTCCTTGGCGATATTCAGTCCGTGAACCAAAGCCTCATACTCCGCGACATTATTGGATGCCCGAAAGTGGATCTGCAGCACATACTTCAGTACATCTTGCTTTGGGGAAGTGAGGACCACTCCGGCACCCAATCCGATCTTAGCCTTTGAGCCATCGAAATGCATCCTCCAGAAATTGTAATCCGGTATCGGAGGTTCATACTGCATCTCGGCCCAGTCCACCAAAAAGTCCGGCAGCGCCTGCGACTTAATGGCGTCACGTCTCTCATACGCCGGAGCGTATGGCGACAACTGGAGGGCCCATTTGGCTACCCGGCCGCTAGCATCCTTGCAACCGATGATCTCGGCGAGAGGAGCTTCGCACACCACTGTGATCGGGTGTTCCTGAAAATAGTGCTTGAGCTTGGTCACCGCCATGTACACTCCATATGCCATCTTCTGGTAGTGCGGGTAGTTCTGTTTGGATTCCGAGATCACCTCACTGAGGTAATACACCGGTCTCTGTATCAGCTTGCCCCCTTCTTCCCTTTCTACCACCATTGCGACACTGACTACCCGGTTGGTCGCTGCAATATATAACAGCATAGGTTCCTTGGGCAATGGAGATGCCAATATCGGTGCCGTTGAGAGCATTCTCTTCAAATCGTTGAACGCCGCATTCGCCTGCGGGGTCCAGACAAATGTCTTGCTCTTTTTCATCAGTTGATACAGAGGCAAGGCCTTCTCCCCAAGTCGGCTCACAAACCGACTTAGGGACGCCAGACACCCGGTAAATTTCTGCACATCCTTGAGTCGTACCGGCAACTTCATGCTCTCTATAGCACGAATCTTACCCGGATTGACCTCGATTCCCCTGCTTGAGATGAGGAAACCGAGTAGCTTTCCTGCCAGAACACCAAACGTGCATTTATCCGGGTTCAACCTCATCCGGAATCTTCTTAGGTTCTTGAATGTTTCCCTCAGATCATCTATTAGTGAGGCTTTTTCTTTTGTTTTTATGACTATGTCATCGACATAGACCTCGGCATTCCGGCCTATCTGGTCATGCAAGCATTTCTGCATGCATCTCTGGTATGTAGCACCAGCATTCCTCAATCCGAAAGTCATAACACGATAGCAATAAGCCCCGTAAGGGGTAATAAAAGCGGTTTTTAATTGATCATCCGGATTCAAAGGTATCTGGTGGAAACCAGAATAAGCATCTAGAAAAGTTAAAAGCTCACTCCCGGCAGTGGAGTCTATCACTTGATCTATCCGGGGCAGCGGAAAGGGGTCTTTCGGGCATGCCTTGTTGAGGTTGGTGAAGTCGATGCACATGCGCCACACCTTAAGCAGGAGGGGATCATCTTTCTTCTTTTCCACCAGGACCGGATTCGAAATCCAATCCGGGTGCACCACCTCCATGATGAATCCGGCAGCCAGCAGTATAGCCAGGTGCTCCATGACCGCAGCTCTTCTTTCATCCGAGAGGCGCCTAGTTGGTTGCTTCACCGGCTTCGCATCCGGTCGAACAAACAGAGAGTGCTCAGCCAACTCCCTCGGGACGCCTTGCAGATCGTCACTTGACCACGCAAAGGCATCCCGATTCTCACGGAGGAAGTCGACGAGCTCGCCTTCCTATTTGCTGTCCAGGTTGCTGCCAATGATAACTTGGCGCTCCGGGTTGCTGGGGTCTATGGACACCTTCTTGGTCTCCTTGGGGGGCTGAAACGACGCACCCTGCTCCGGGTTCACCATCCCGGGCATTCCGAGTTGTGAGGTCTTGGCCATCGCCACCACCTGCTGGATCCTCTTCTTTTCTTCCGCGATCACCAGGGACTCAGCTAGGCATGACCCCGCCGAGGCACATTCCATGGAGCGCTTGTGATCTCCCGAGATGGTGATCACGCCATTGGGTCCCGGCATCTTCATCTTGAGGTAACCCACATGAGTCGAGATCATGAACTTGGCGAGGGCTGGTCTACCGATCAGTGCGTGGTACGGGCTCTCGAGGTCCACGACCTCGAATTCCAAGCTCTCGGTTCTGCAATTCTCCCGAGTTCCGAATAGCACCTCCACCCAGATTTTTCCCATGGGTGAGCAAGAGACTCCGGGCACAATGCCATGGAAGGTTGTCTCGGTGGGCAGAAGGGTGTTCATGGATATTCCCAGCTTCAGCATCGTGTCCCTGTACATGATGTTAATGGCACTGCCATTGTCAATCAGAACCCGGCTGAAGCGGACGTTAAGGTTGGGTCCGATAAAGGTTGGGTCCACCACCAAAGCATACGCTCCTGGCTTGGGCATAACCCGGGGGTGATCCTTCCGGCTCCAGGTGACCTCCATCTCGGACCAATGCAAGAATTTGGGCACTGCCGGGATCACAGCGTTCACCTCCAGGGCACGTTGCCGCACACTCTTTCGGTCAGTGGGCTCGGTCACGAAGACCACATAGCTCTGATGTGCCTCCCGGTAGTTACCCTGCTGGTGTCCGGCTTGGTTACCGTTGTCGTTTCGGGTATGCACCACATTCACTGGGCGAGGTGGGGGTCCTCTCGGAGGAGGGGGAAGACGGACATTGTTGGCCCCCGATGTCGGAGGAGGGGGTCTCGGAATATTGGGCCGAGATGCCGGAGCACTTGGCCGAATACCTCCCGAGCTGCCCTCCTGCAACGTGCGCTGATACCAGCTGCACTGCCGGGTAGAATGGTTTGCGGGCTTGTTGGCCTCCAGAGTGTGATAGCAGCATGGCTTATTCAACATCTCCTCATATGTCAAGGGCTTCTTCTGCTCTACCCAAGTCTTTTGCACCTCCTGACTTTGACCCCAAGCCGGGCCACTGGTCTTTTGACGCTGGCTGTTGCCGGCATCCTCCTGCTCCCGGGGGGCTACCTCCTGCTCCCGGGTTACTGCTGCGACATGCTGCGCTGCATGGTGGTACTCGGGCTGATTCCTCTTGTGACCAAACTCTTGGCGGTCATGGCTCCTGCTCGGTCCGGAACGCTGAGGTCCCGCATTCCTCCTGTTGGAGTCTCCGACATCCACCAGGGGTTGCATGGGATCTCCAAGCGTATAGGTATCGGCGATGCGCATGGTTTCCGCCAAAGTTGTCGGCATCTTTCTTTGCAGCTTCTGCCATAGCATAGAGCCATGTCGGCATCCCTGCGCAAACCAGGAAATGGCTTGTGCTTCCACCACTCCTTCGCAAGAGTTGCGAATATTGCTCCACCGGGTAAGGTACTCCCGGTCCGTTTCGTTGCTCCTTTGCCTACAGATGGCGAGCTGCTGATGTCTGTTCGGTCTTTTGTACGTGTTGGTGAAGTTGCTGATGAATGCTTCCTCAAAATCTAACCAGCATTCTATGCTACCTGCCCTCAGGTTATTCAACCAGATCCGGGCAGGTCCTTCCAACATCTGCGGTATATAACGTACCGCCCAGCGTCTGTTCCCACCGGCTATGCTTACTGCAGTTACGTAGTCGGTCAGCCAGTCCTCCGGCTTCTTGCTGCCGTCATAGGTCTTGGCACCCCTGTTGAGTTGAAAATTCCGAACAGGTGGTTCCCGCATAATCCGAGGTCCAAAGCAAGCAGGTCCCGGAGGTCCTTGCTCTTCCACCATCTTGGACTGGTGAATCCGGTCCAGCCGGAGCCTTGCATCCGCCGGGTTCAGCTGTCTTGTTCCTATTCGAGATCCCAAGGGGTTCTCGTCTGGCTGGTACTCGAGCTGCTGCATTCCCGAGTTGCCATCATTGAGCCTATCCTGCATAGGGATCCCGGCTTGACGGGGGGCGGAGATGATGTCCCTCTGCGGGTTTCCCTGTACATGGGGAGGATTCTGGGGTGGATTACCACGGCCAACCGGGTTATTGTTTCTCACCCCCAGGTTACCATCTCCACGGGTACTTCCCGCCTGTCCCGGGTTATGCTGTCCGGCTTGCCCCGCCTGCTGGGTACCGGCAAATGCCGGGTCATAGGTTTGCAGCTGCTTGTTCCTCCCGGAACCTCTACTCCGGCTCCGGCTCTTGCTCTTGCTCTTGCTCCTGCTCGGATGCGGGGAAGAGGCCTCCCCATCCGACATCCGGCTGTTGGGTCTGGCCGAGTGCACTTGGGACCCTGCCCCGGGGTTCTTCTTCTTGAAGGCCTGGTTCTGCCGGTTGGCCTCAACCACTAGCTCGTTGACCCTCTCCTGTTGCTTGCGCAGGGCTTCACCGGATAACCCCGCCAACTCGGCCATGGCGGCTTCGGCGGCCCTGAGAGTTTTTGCCGGCGAGCTGTACACCGGCTTCCCCGCAGAGATCCGACTTCCGGTGTTGCTAGTGGTGGCTCCACCAGCCAGCTCCTCATTCACCATTCTTCCCTTCTTGCGCAGATCTGCAATGCGCTTCTCCCGGGAGTCTATCTTGGTGAATCCGTGAACAGCATTGTACTCCCGGAGGCTAACGCTGAGCTCGCGACGGAGCTCGGCGATCTCCTTTGCCTCAGCGAGTAACACCTTCCGCTGTTCTTCTAACTCTGCCGAAGTGGCCTGGGTATCCGCTCCGGCAACCACAGGTACAGCTAACTTAGCTACCAGACCCGAGAGGGGATCTGGACGGCGTCGCGACTGGGACGGCTGCGGATCACCATCTCGGGCCGTAGGTTTTTCGTGCGGAGGTTTGGCCAAACGGGGGAGACCGTCGGTATCGCCATCAGCATCCTGGTATTCCTCCTCGGTGGTTCCGACCATCATCACTGCGATGGAACTCGGGGAGCGGTCAGTATGCAGACCCCGAGCTGCGCAGAGCATGGGAGGGTCCTCAGCCTCCAGGACTAGGTCCGGGTAGCTACAGACAACCTCGGTGGCCACATAGGTGGTGAAACCACCGAAGTCAATAAGACATCCGTTGCCCGGGAACGGTTTGTTCCGGAAGCAACCTGCGTTGTCGGCGACGAAGTCCATCTCCCCTAGTCTTACGACCAGGC
Source organism: Poa annua (assembly GCA_026929855.1). NCBI lineage: Eukaryota > Viridiplantae > Streptophyta > Magnoliopsida > Poales > Poaceae > Poa > Poa annua. The sequence goes on from CM049427.1 coordinate 19,406,372, forward strand.
CAGAGAGAACCCGAACGTCGAAACGAACTGGGGAGCCCGTCCGGATGTGTACACCAGCCAACGCCTCTGTCAGCCCCACGGTGGGCGCCAACTGTCGTGGTGATGTCACGGCAGATGCCATAGGATGGCTAATTTGTGGGGCCGATGGACGTTGGTGGATCCGGGGAGGGATAGCGAGTTGAAGAACTCACACGGGGAGGATCCCGGTAAAAACCGGAATCTCCCAAGAACACGAAACAAGAACAAAGTGCAGCGGGGAAGATCTAACAAATACAAACAAATGCACGAAGGCACCAAACACACGCACGATATACCCAGGTTCAGGGCCCTCGTGAGGAGGTAACACCCCTACTCCTGCCTTTCTTCTCTTTATACTGGTGGTACAAGAACTACAACTTGCTACACGATCTGTCAAAGGAGGAAGGACCAAGAACTAGATGAACTCAAGGTGAAAAGGAGTAACCGCTCTAGGAGTAAATGCAACTATAGTCTTGGCTCTGAAGTTGGTCTCTGGTCCGTCCTCCAGCTCGTTTTTGCTTGCCCCCTTCTCAGGAGCAGTTATGGCGCCTTTTATAGAGTTCCGGCCGGGAGGGCCGGAAACCCTAATTTGGCTCGGCCCCACCGGATAGGTCTAGCCGGGATGTCGTCACCGGCTAGTGCGACCTAGTCGCCGTGCTATCCGGTGTAGCCCCTGCGTCATCATCTCGTTAAGGACGGCAGGCGCCGTCCTGCACCATCATTGTCCCCTTGTCAGAGACAGGACATGCCTTTGCCCATCCCGGCTAGCCTTTTCCGGATTGCCGGACTAGGCATGACAGGTCTTGTCGTACCATGATCGTACCGGCTGACGCGCTCCCGTGTCAGGCGGGAGGTGACCAGACCTCCGTGTCAGGCAGGAGGTGACCATGCTTCCGTGTCAGGCGGAACGGTACGTCCTCCCGCGACTTACGGGAAAGCCCCCCATAGACCGTTGACGGTCTACCGGGAACCTTCTCGCCGGCTACCTCCTCGCTTGCCACTACGAGCCCCTCCTGCACAAGACCAAGATCAACAGGTACATCCCGGTTAGGATGTACCCGGACTACCTATCCGGTAAAACCGAGTACACCGTCACTCGGGACCCTCCTCGGTGTCCCATGCCCGGGATCCTTTCCGGAGAGGTCCGAAGTCATGTCAGGATGCGCAACTCTAGGCCTAGCCTCCCGAAGATGTCTTAGCCTACCAGCAAAGACATCTTCGAGAAGCTAGTTCTTAGAGGAACCATCCGCTCTTGCCCGTGCCGCAAATGCGAGGGTCGGGGATGTCTATTTATAGGCGCAAGACCTGACCCTCACGGCTGCCACGGGGCTCCTTGGCCTTTCCCTGCGCCCAAACGACCAGTTGCCCTTTCGGTACACCAAGGGGTGCCCTTTGCTGTTGCCAAAGGTCAAACACTGCTGTTATCCATCATAACTTACCGGGATCTGCCCCTACCCGGGGGGCAGCCCCCCGACAGTTCTATTATACCCAAACAACAGGGAGACAGTGACTCGGAGGAAGAGCCGGCGGAGATCGAGTCAGAACAAGGTAGTGATAGTGAAAAATCAGAAGCTGGTGAGAAGGAACGTGGTGGTACCAGCAACCGCTATTTGAACGATCTGGAGGGCAGTGATTCTGATACAGAGAAACATCGCGTGATTCGTTCGTTGAAGGACAGGCGCAATGATGAGATGACGGCTACTGCTGACCAGATGCGAAATGCAATCAAGATCAACGACTGGATTAGCTTGCAAGAGAGTTTTGAAAAGCTCAACAAGCAGCTTGAGAAGGTTGTCCGTGTCAATGAATCTACCAAGATTCCAAATAGTTATATCACAACTCTTGTATTACTGGAAGACTTCCTTGCTGATACTCTTGCGAACAAGGAAGCCAAGAAGATGAGCCGCGGCAACTCACAGGCATTAAATGCGATGAAACAAAAAATTAAGAAGAACAATAAGCAATATGAAGACCTGACCCAGAAGTGTAGAGAAAATCCCGAGAGTTTTGAAGATACTGTTGTAGGTGAGGAGCCTTCGGATAAGGATGATAGTGATAGTGAAGAAGACGTTGTGGATCCTGGGAACATGGGTAGTTCTGAATCAGAAGAAGACGTTGTCGATCCTGAGGGTGAGGATGGTGGAGCCTGGGAAAAGAAGTTGAGCAAAAAAGATAAGATTATGGACAAGCAGTTCTTGAAAGCCCCGAGTGAGATTACTTGGGATATTGTTGATAAAAAGCTCAAGGAAATTGTGGCGTCGAGGGGTAAGAAGGGCACTGGGAGAGTTGAGCGCGTGGAGCAGCTAACATTCTTGACTCGTGTGGCAAAAACACCTGCCCAGAAGCTTCGGTGGGGGTCTGGAGCTGACGACGGCGGGGCGGCCGGGGCGCGGCGGTGGCGGCCGGGGCGGCCGGACGACGGCGGGGCGGCCGGGGCGCGGCGGTGGCGGCCGGAGGGCGGCGGCGACCGGGGCGCAGCGGCGGCGACGTCGGAGAAGCTGGCGACGGCGGGGCGGCCGGGGCGCGGCGGTGGCGGCCGGGGCGACCGGACGCTGGCGACGGCGGGGCGGCCGGGGCGCGGCGGTGGCGGCCGGGGCGGCCGAGGCGCGGCGGTGGCGGCCGGAGGGCGGTGGCGGCCGGAGGGCGGCGGCGACCGGGACGCAGCGGCGGCGACGTCGGAGAAAAAAGCAAGATCTAAAACCGCTCTGATCTAATTGCAAAACTGATCTAATTGATCTAATTGTAAAACTAAATTGGCTAAACCTACGAACTGATTTATTGAAATTGGAAGAAAAAACTAGCTACGAGATGCGACGCCCCCGGCGATCATGGAGATCGATTTCACCGGGGGCGGCGCGGTGGAAGTGGTGGTGGCTAAACCCTAGGCTGCGGAACGAACTACTCTGATACCATGTTAGGAATATGCAACTTGTATTATCAGGTGGCCAAATGCCACAATATATAGTACATCTGACTTGGGGAACACGAAAGTAAATCTAGTCTAATACGGACTCATAGAGCAATACTAATACTCCTTAACACTATTATCGATGCTGATCGATGCTGCCCACGGAATCATAACAATGCGTATACTGCTAGTGCTCAAGTGTACGTCGACGTACCACGGGGCAGGTGGAGACACTCATGTCGTTAAGCCTCCTGCATGCGCTTCTCGTGTTGCGTACGGCACAACTGCTTGACGATCGAGATTGCTCCAAACTTTGGTTAACCTTTGTCGTCCAATTCTGATGAACCACATGCATAATATCATGGGTTCTCCACTTGAAGATCGTTGAAACACACCATGGCACACGTGCAAGCACAAAACAAGCTGCTAGCCGCTACTTCCTTTTCTGAATCGACGAGAAAGAATGTAATATGAAAATACAATTGATGGGAATCACTCGCTCCGTGGAGTAGACTGCGATGCCAACACAGGACCATCGTCTTCGCCCTGAACCTTATGAGGAAGAGCACCGTCTTCATCATGTATACCAAGGACACTAAACTAAGAAACAACAAAGCACCGGAAATACACGCTAGACATTGATCCCTATTCTCACAGTCGAGTATTGTTGACTGTAGGCGAGGAGTACCCGCGATATCGAAACACGGGAAAACTCGGAGAGCCTCTTTAGTTCGGAGGATAGGATGGACGCATGAATAGGAAATTCACATGGTTGCAAAGGCATGTGTATTCCAATCCTATATAGGGTTTCTAGTGTAGTTCGATTTTTGTTTGTTCGAAAAGTAAAGGATTCTTACGAGAGATTTGTGTGGATGTTAGAATTCCTTTTAAATGTAGTATAAAGGAATCCTTAGAAAAAACTCCTATGGGATTCAATGCTACAAATCAAACAACAAATATATGAATTTTTCTAAGGAATTCTAGCCTACAGAATTCGTAAGAAAATTCTTTGAATCAAAGAGGTGGTGGCTAGCCTCTTTAACTTGCTAATCAGGCTAGGATTTCTCTGTTGTTGCTTTACAATTCATATTCTTAAAAACGAAAAAAAAACACGATTGATTCAGTGGAGACACAAGTCAACACAGGAGGGTGTCACAAACTCATGCTGCGGCCCCACGCTATGTGCTGCATCTTTGACCAAGCCCACGTCACATGAAAAGCCCATCAGGCCGTCTGCGTTTTGAGCTCTCCGGCGCCAGCTTTTGGAGACCCGATGATGCCTTCGATCCAATTCCAATCCGATTAGGTGCATTGACCTGAAGTGACGCGTCGCCATGGAGCAGCCTCTAGCTCGCTAGGGCGAGCAACAAAGCATGGTACACCATGCAACTACTGCTGCTTTTACTCTCAGCTTACAGCCTACTGCTCATGTGTTATATGTTGGGGTACTTGTCCTTCTCCCTCGGCAGCCATTCATCCATTCATGGTGGCTTTCATTTCCTCATTCGTTGAAGCTCTGCTCTCTCCTTTCTCCCTGGGCTCATAGCGGTTTTCACTTGTTGCTGCACCGATTATTTCTGTATCCCCCAGAGACGGTAGAAATTGGTGGCCCATCTCGCACTCTCCGGCTCTCTTCCTTTGCATTGTTCTCCTCCCTCCCCGACAACAATTCAGGTAGTTCTTGTTACATTCTTGTGCTCAGATTTTAGATGCGTTAATTACATTTCTAGTCCTGAACTACGCATGCCCATGTTCAGTCAGCAATTTACTTGTTCACACTTCAGAGTATTTGCTCGACTTACTTACCTATATTGCAGATTACCCTAGGATCGCCCAAGGGATTCGCCTCATCAGCCAGTCACAATGTCGAAGCAATCATCCAGCAGGAACCACCGGGGCAAGAGGCTGAGGCCAGAGCAGTGCCTGCAGCTCTTTCTGCTGGTAGCAGTCGGCATCTGGCTCGTGTACCAGCTGGGACACTCCTACAGGCGACGGGCAGTTGCAGTAGAGGGCGAGCTGATACAGCGTCGCTGGATGGACAGGAAGAGCCTCGTCAAATTCGCAGGTGTTGTGTCAGGGTTGGACGCTCCTGGGGTCAGCGGTGGCCGCATCGTTGCCATGAACGATGGCGCCGCCGAATGGGAGTCTAGGTCCAACAAGGGCCGAGAAGAGGAGGGAGATGAAGAAGATAATGGCCTGTTTGGGTATGATGATGGGGATGACAGCTATTTCCATCCCGATAATGGTGACGGTGGAGAAAACAATGAACTGGATAGGAGCTATGTCCGTCGAGCCAACGCTACCAGCGGTGCGGCAGATGGTGCCGACATGGGTCATGATGGTGCTGATTCTTCACATAACCCATGATGGGGCTGATTCTTCACGTAGAACTTATTGCTTAAAGATTTGTCCGATCAAGATGCTCAAGGAGATGTTCTTGCAGGCAACACTGTTCTTTTAGTACTATATACAATTTAGATTAGGTGATTCAGCTTTTGTTTAGCTAGTGATTATGCCCATTCTTCAGGAAACAATCTACTGACTGTATTGCCCAGAAACTTGTTTAGTTATCTCACTAACTTGTAACTGATTCCATTTCTGAGAATTTGGTTAGCTGCAAAACCATTTCCGAATTCACAGGTGCTCACAACACTGAAGCTAGGTGGTGTTCATAAACCGCTTAACATGGTTATCTCGTCTCATAGTCGCCAGATAAACATTTATACTCCCTCCATAGACAAAATGATGTCTCAACTGTGTCCAAATCCTTTTGTTGACAGAGGGAGTATTACACCTTGCCAGCAATAAAAAAAATATTATAACAAGCATGGGGAGATGAAATGTATCAGGAAATAGCTCCATCGATAAACCAGAGAGCATTACACACAAGTAGCATCATGGCTGTTTTGTGAAACTGAGCCAGACAAAACAATCGCCTTGCATATATGATCATTGATGTGAAAGACAGGAAGACACAGCAGTCAATTCTAGATTGTCAACAAGAGTGTATTTCTTATTTCATGCAGCAAACAGATCACAATGAAAACAAAAGCACTGGAACAACCAGGCAATTACTGAAGCATCCACCGACTTCTTATAACGTACTATTCAGAACTCAGTGGTCGTGCTTGGTCTCAAAAAGTCCATTAGGTCCTGCAAGGTAGGATTTGTAAGATGATGAGAATAAGAAAATGCAACATAAAAAAGACCAAAATTGCCTAAGTAGTGCGAGTGACGTAATATAATCATCGGCTCAACACTGTACTGTTTATACCCATTTATGTTGAAAAAGACCTAACTGAAGCTATAAAACAATCTTCCTTATATGAGAAAAATATATTCACCAGTACATACAAGTTAATGCTGAAATGTGACAGATTTGACAAGGGTTCTACTCTTGACTTATGGTCGCAAATTCATCATGTATATTTTCTACTATGGTTCTCATGGAACCAATTACAATTTAATTTGAAGAGTTCCTAACAAAAACGCGAAGATCTGGGTGAACACAATACTACGACAACCAAATGATTAGATTCTATCATCTCACATGCTAGATAAGAGGGAAGCAGGGGCGACTAAGAAGGGCACATAATCATGGTAACTTTGCAAGTAGATAGCACAGAGCTGGTGCTCATAAAAAGATCTACATACATAAGATTAACGGTCTACAAGAAATACATCCCGCAAAAGAGGGTGAGGATACTTTTTGTAACATTGTATACGAACATCTAAAATATGGTGTAAGTACAACCGGCATTGAAGATCGATCACAAAGTACAGTAAATTTTTTGTGAGACATTGGCAGAGTACAGAGCACATCTTGAAGTTATCTATATCAGGAGGTGCAAGAGAGTTTGCCAGTTGATATTTTAACTTGTTCAGGTGTAGGTCAGCAGTTAGTTATGTCTAACTGGATGGGCTTAGACTGCGACTATATGGTTTGATGTTAATAGAGATGAGACACGGGCTGTGTCCCTTGCTTGAAAAGATAGTATTATAAGGCAGTAGAAAAGTACTTGAAATAATCAGGGTACCCCAAGTTGTTACAAATTAACTTCTTGCTGTTTCATAGAACACAAATTAAGGTAATCCTTCAATGGGTCAGCAAATTTCAGACTATTCCTTCGGGACTTCCAGAATGGACAAACTATAATCATGAACAGAGCACAATAACGCCCTAAGCTCTCCCAAAGAGCAGCCTAACAATGAACAGTTCTTCTAACTTAGGACAGCAGAATTGCTCACAGTTACTCTAGTACCTATATGTCATGGACGAACATAATTCAGTATTTCAGTGAGGTACCGGATAACTGAAACCAACAAGTTAATGTGACATGTATTCATATCAAGAAATGTGAAACCAGACAACTAAGAGACCCATCTAACACATTATGTTAAACCCCACATTTTACACATCACACAAAACGCAACTAACATGCTACACGTTAGAACAATCAGCGCAGACATGTTGCCCATATGAACCAAATTCACAGCATATGTAATCAAACCAAGTCACTGTTATTATATCGCGATAAATCAAATCAATGAGAACAGTGCAGTAACAGGGATTGTAATGACCACAGGAAAGGGATAGAAAATCCATTACCCCAGGGGAACTCCTTGTTGCGGATGTGCAGAAAGGAGTACGGCTGCAGCAGCACAGACAAACAAGAAACACCAAACATGAGATTGAGGATACGGCTAATAGTACAAGTTCCGAAATACAACAGACGGGCGAGATCTGACCAATGGCTCCTCGAAGTGGGGGTGGCCCTTGGAGAGGTTCCACGCCGCCAGGAGGGTGCAGGACACGGCCCCGAAGATGGTGATCTTCTCCCACTTGGCCGTCTCATCTGCGATGGAGAGATCAAATGCATCATCAATCGCAAATCCACGTCAACGGCTGATCGAATCGGGAGCCACGGAGGGTTCGCGAGGTGTACGTACAGGCGTCGTCGTGGGCGGAGGAGGACATGCGGCGAGTCGCCGGGGCGGGGGCGGGGGCCCTGGCGCGCGCCGCCAGCGAGCGGAGGCCGGATCTCGCCGCCAGAGAAGCCATGGTGGGTGCCGCTGGTTTTGGGGAACGGAGGCGATTGGTGGCTGGTTCGTTTGCTTGGGTGGTCTCTCCCTTCGCAATGCCCTGCGCGTCCAGATTTTATTCTGCCTGTTCCGGTGGGCTGCTAGTGTTTGGGCCTTTTATTTGTGCCGCGGCCCATAGAATGGAGATTTGACGGTTATTACAAGCCATTATTGTGTAAAGATGTGGCGGCTATTTTGACTCCGAGTTGGAAAATCTCAACAAAAATGTCCGAAAATTTAATCATATAGAGTCTTTTTATGCGTACTAGTAGTAAGAAAAAAATGATAAACTTGAGTTGTGACAACTTTTCATTAATGCTCTTCGTGTTTTTCTTGTCAAATGAAGCCCATGTACATTTCCATGTCAATGTTTGTGATAAAGAGACCATATTGACACATAGGTAAATCTTATTATAAACATAAACAAAGACTCAATCCTATATGCACTCATTTCATAGTTCAAATGTTCGAGTGAAATTTAAACCGGGCTAATACTCACATCTTAATTTGTCTCGTGGTGTATGTATCTGTATTTAACAGTTTGCAGCATAGCTATGCGTGTCTGCCAACACTGGTCGTGACAAACGATCCACATATCAACAACTCAAGTTCCAATATTGGTGTCATCTCCCTCCTGAAAGACCACTGATTGTGCTCATGGTCAGCATCGTGGCCGACGACGGGTTCGACGCCGACAAGACGAACGAGTCAAACCCTTCACTCTGCAGCAGGGCCAGCATACTGAAGCTCATCTGCGTGGGCGTCAGCTCCGGCAACGGCATGTCCCCTTCGAGGTACTGCATGACCTGCCGCATGCTAGGCCTCGCCGCGGGAACCGGGTGCGAGCACATGAGCCCCAGCTTGAGCGCCATGACAACCTCGTCGGCGTCGTAGCCGCCGCCGAGCCTGGCGTCGACCACCTCGAGGAGCGACTCCTTCTGCCAGTGCTCGAGCACCCAGTCGACCAGCATGAGGCGGCTGTCATTCAACGCCTGCTCCACGGGTCTCCGGCCGCAGGCGACCTCGAGGATGAAGGCGCCGAATGCGAACACGTCCGTGAGCGGCGACGCCTTCCCCGTCCGCGCGAGCTCCGGCGCGAGGTACCCCATGGTGCCGACGACGTGCGTAGTCTGCGGGTCGGCGCCGTGGTCGTAGAGCCTGGCGAGGCCGAAGTCGCCGAGGCGGCCGTTCATGTCGGCGTCGAGGAGCACGTTGCTGGCCTTGACGTCCCGGTGTATGATGACCTGCTCGAAGTCCTCGTGGATGTACAGCAGGCCCGACGCGACGCCCTTGATGATCCGGAACCTCTGCGCCCAGTCCAGCGTGGCCTCCGGCGGCTTGTCCTTGCTGCCGTAGAGGTACTTGTCGAGGCTGCCGTTGGACATGTAGTCGTAGACGAGGAGGAGCTCGCCCTTCCGGCGGCAGTAGCCGAGCAGCTGCACGAGGTTGCGGTGGCGGAGGCGGCCGATGGTGACCACCTCCGCCACGAACTCCTTGATGCCCTGCCTCGACTCGTGCGACACCTTCTTCACGGCGACCTCCAGCTTGGACTTGGGGAGCACCCCCTTGTGCACCCGCCCGAACCCGCCGAAGCCCAGCAGCGTCTTGCTCTTGAACCCTTCCGTGGCGCGGAACAGGTCCTTGTACGAGAACCTGTGAGGCCCGAACTCCGACTCCCACTCCTCCCGCACCTCCGCGTACCTGGACCGCCGCTGGACGAGCAGGATAACAACCGCGACCACGCCGAGGACGAACGCCGCGGTGGCGATCGGCAGAACGATTTCTAGTACCTTGGAACGCGCCTTGGCGCCAAACGACGGCAGCTTCGGCAGGCTGCCGATGTCGATCGGGGGAGCAGGGCCGTCCGTGGCGAAACTCCAGCCGAGCAGGTAGTGGCGCGACCTCACCGTGCCCGTCGACGACGAGAAGCCGGCATACGCTGGCTCCACGAGCACCTCCGAGAGGTTGCTCTTGGCTGACACCAGCGGCGTCGAAGGCTTGGCGCCATCCTTCAGGGGAGCCAGGAAGACGTTGATCTGCGTGGACTCGCTCTCGTAGTCCACCCACACCTGCATCGCCTTGCCGCTGATCAGCAGCAGATCCCGGAACGCGCCGCTCTTGTCGTCGTAGTAGCCGGCGGGGTGCACGGCGACGGACTCCAGGCTGTTGACGTCGATGCCTACGTGGTTGTCGTTGGGGTCCTTGAACTCCGTGCTCTGGATGGTGTCGAGCTCCACGCCGAAGATGTGATTGGTGGCATTGCCGTTGTTGGCGCTGTTGAGGAGGCCGAGGTACTGGCTCGGCAGCGCGGCGGAGAAGTTGTCCTTCCCGACGAAGAAGACGATGCCGTGGCCGCTGAGGTCGGAGTAAGGTGGGATGATACCGAACACGAAGGACGCCGAGAAGGAGCGCACGGTGCCGCCCGGCGACCTCCACAGGCGCAGCGGCGTCCGGTGCACGGCGTGACTGGAGACCTGGGCGGTGCCGTTGGTCAGCTCCAGGAGCCCGTTGGGCGTTACGACAGCATTGCCGTCCAGAGAAAGGGAGGCGTTCGAGCCGGTGAAACCGGAGTAGACGAACTGCTCGTCGTCGTCGCCGGCGCCCAGGACGGCGACGCTGAAGCCGGCGAGGAGGAGGCCCACGATGAGGACAAGGCGAGGATTCTCCATGCCAGCCACGGCACGCCGGCGAGCAGAGGACTGTGCTGCCATCGCGCTGCCGGTTCGCCGTGATATATGATCGGCAGCTGCCAGGTGAGTGTCGGGCTACTATTCTGCGCCCTTGACTTCGTTGCTGTGGTCTTTCGTCACGTGCCATCTACTGTATCTTCTTCCCGTTTGGACCGGGTCGGAAGCTTCCAAGCATTTCTGCATACACACTCGCCAATGGCGATGCGCTGACACGGACATTTGCAAAAAGCAATGGCGTAAAAATGCAGACGAGATGGATAGATCGAGACTGCTCTGAAATTGAAGGCCGGCGAGAGACCGAGATCAGATTGCTGACGTGGGGCGTGGGGGTAACATCTGTTTTTGGTATGGACGTTTTGTACCTCAGCGATAAGATCTCAAGATCTTGAACGGACCGATGATCATCGTCCTAATGGAATGGATGTATCTGATTTTTTATTACAAAATATCATCGGCGATAGGTTTATTTTTTTGGTTTTGCTAATTCTCAGAACGTGGTTGGTTTATTTTTTCAGAACGTGGACTGATTTATGTATTGCAATATCTTATAGGATTTTTTTTTGTTACTCTTGGTAAACTCTAACTCCAGTATGATCCTCAAAATTTAACACAGGGAAAGCTAATTTATTCTTAAGTAAAAATATTGAAATCAATGGGATTGAAAATGATGGGAAAATGAGATTTAATAAATGTTACTCCTCTCATCAAGAATAGTTATCATGGGCGGTGTACTATTTTTGTACTCACGTGGAAGGAGAAAATTGCAAATAACCACCACAATTGTGCCTAGGGTTTCAAAAAACCACCATGTCTTCATTTTTTAGCAAAAAACACTCTTTTTGGGTCTGATGGTCGCAAGGAACACTGATCGGGCGTTTTCTGCGTCCTAATTAAAATTCTGACCAGCGGACCCCAGTGACAGACTTACGTGGCATGTCTATTTTACAAAAAAAACCTTTAAAAATTATATCTTCTAATTCCTCATTCCTCCTAGACTCCTACCGGTCATTGAGCAGCTTGCCGGTGGACTGGCCACCGCCTCCACCCCGCCCCTGAGCTCCACCGCCTCCTTGGCCATGCCCCTTGCACGCTCCCCCAGGGTCCACGGCACAAAGGGCCGTGCCGCCCTGATCTCCGGATCCGGGCCTGCCAGAGCAAGGAGCAGGTGCAGCGGGCGGAGGAGGGAGATGGACCCAAGCAACGGGCCGGAGACAAGGAGGCAGTGGGCTATCTCGGCACGGGAGCTGGAGGGGTTCATGGTGGTGGCAACGCCGCCGGTAGCGAGGACGGTGAGGAAGGCGACGAAGTTGGGCAGGAGACGGAGATGGGGAATCCCCACTCGTGCTGCGGCGGCGGAGCGGCGGAGAAGCATCCGTCGCCGGAGACCACCCTGTCGTCGGCGGCGGCCGTGCTCGTTGCCGAGCCCCTGCACCTCCATCCCCAGCGCGCCCAAGTCCACCTCCTGCCAGCGGTGGCGGCGCAGCTTCCGACGGCGAGCTCGGTCTTGGGCCACCATCTCCCATCGGGGCAGGAAGGCGTGGGTGAGGAGCGGCGAGCGGCCGTACCGACAGTGGCGTGGGTGAGGAGCGGCGAGCTCAGCTTCCGGGGGCGAGCTTGGCCGAGCCGCCCGCCCGCACCCGGCCGTCCCCCTGGCCGCGACGAGCTACCACAGACTCGCCCGCACTGATCCTGGTCTCCCCGCGCGTGCAATTCCGGCGGCGAGCTCGGCCGAGCCGCCAGCACCTGCCCGTCCTCTTGGCCGCGACGCGCTCGCGTCACCACAGCCGCCCGTCGGCGACGAGCTCTGGCAGAGAGAGGGTCGTGTAGCGTGACGGCGAGCTCTGCCCAAACTCCCTTTTCCCTTAGCATGGTGCGCGCCTCTCCTGGAGAGCTTCCAGCGGCCGGAGCAGCGCTTGGATGGGTCACGGGAGAGATAGCTGATAAAGTTGAAACTTTACATAAAATACCCCTGTAAATTTAATAAAAACCCAATATACCCATTGACCACTTCTCCTTGACACGTAGGCATGACACTGGGACCCATCAGTCAGAAACTCGTTTAAGATGCTGTCAACCGACCAATCAGTGTTCCTTGCGACCGTCAGACCCAAAAAGAGTGTTTTTTGCTAAAAAATGAAGACATGGTGGTTTTTTGAAACCCTAGGCACAATTGTGGTGGTTATTTGCAATTATCTCCACGTGGAAGTACACATTCCACGACATTTAAAGTGGACCAAGGTAGTAATATTCTATGTTTACCCCAAAGTTGGGAATTAAATAAACTCAATGAATGATTTAGGAGACCTAAGAAAAGTTGATTAAATAATTGTTCATTAGTGTTTTGTTATCATCCCCGATTTTCTTCTTTAAGTTTTCACATGTTTTCATCCGCAGTTTGCGCATTTTATGCTTTTTTCTAAAGTTTTTTCGTCCGTTTTGTGTGACATTCCATAGGGTTTGCGCTAATTGTTTGTATGTTTACGGTGTTTCAAGTGTACCTACTCAGGCTTTTTATTGGCGGATCCCCTGGCGTTGCTTCGTGGAATGCTTGACTTGTGGGTCCGTCGGGACATGGGGTCCACGTGTCAGTGAGCCAACGTCAACCTAACATACGTCAGAGGAGCCATCTCCTCTGGTGGCATGAGGCCTTGTATGTGATTTTCTACAGCAACTTTGTCGAAAAACCATCTTTAGCATGTTTGTTGAGGTTCAGAAGTGTTGAAAAAACATGGAATTAACCTCCAGAATTCTAGACCACTTTAACAATTGACAGTCAATAATACACATTCTAGTACTCCACATTTTGATTTTTCAAATCCGCTACTCCCCATTACAGTTCATGCAACTTCAACGGGGAAAGTCTTGTCGATTCTGCCACTGGTCCAGTAGCCAAAAGTAAACAGAACGGAGGCGGACGGCAACGATCGGAGTGACGAACTGACGATCGATGATGACTTGTTGCCTGCGTGGGCGTGGCACTGGCCGGCGAGAGAATAGCATCGCTCGGTATCCTAGACTAGACCCGACGTTGATCTCGGCCGCGCGCGATGCAAGTCTAAAATGTTGAAATCCGCATGCTGCACTGGTAAAAGATCGATTCCCTCGGGACTCCGGTGGCCGTTCTTCCTTCTGGCCGGCCGGACGCTAGTGCTGCAGTCGTCGTCCGCCGCCGCCGCCAGTCTGACTCGACTTGACTCGGCGGTGGCTGTTTGATTGCGACGCCGGAGTTCCTTCTCCAGAGATTGTCGTCCCGGCCGGCGCGATCGATGCGGACTCCCCGTATATAGTCTGCAGCTCGGAGCTAGCAGCTGCCATGTCAGTGTCCCGCTACTATTCACGTTTGACTCGGGTGCTGCAGACCTGCAGTCTTCGCCACGCCCAGCTGCGGCGAATCACGCTCGTCGCGTTCGCGTGCTGTGTCTAGATTCCAGTGACTAGATCTTCTCCTGCCGATAGTTTGGTCCAGGTTGGAAGTTTCCAAAGCCTGGTGCTGTGGTGCAAACAGAGCCGCCAATCGCGATGCACTGGTCGACACGGACGTTGGCCAACGAATGGCGAAAAACCAGACGTGATGAGAGATCGAGACTGCTCTGTAGTTTGGATTTCTGGCATGGGAACTGGGTAGCATATGCGTTGTCTCCGATGAAGTGCTTTTTGCGCACGACTCTCGGTTAAAATAAACCAAAAATTCACTTTCTTTCACGTTTCTAAGATTATCGTAGAAAACCTATAAATACTCCCTCTGTTCGGATTTATATTACTCAACTGTAGTTAGAAATGGATGTATCTAACACTAAAAATGTGTGTAGATGCATATGTCTCTAGCGAGTCATCTACTCATCTTCATGTCGACTGACGGAAACTTCTCAACGCCAGCTCTCAATGACGTGCGTGCGTGTTCTCTGCGAAGTTTCTCAAAAAGCCAGTCTTTTGGAAATTTTAATTGGCCTACATATGGGCCAAGTTTGCAAAAAATAAAATAAATCAATGATAAAAAATGAGATTTAAGAAATATCTTGTTGGAGCACTTTTTTTGCACATAGCATCACACATATCTTGTCATCACAAAACGTGGCATATATGATATTTGTATGTGTTCTTCTCCAATTTATTTTAGTAGTTTTTTTTAACTTTGCTATATATTGCAAATGTTTTTTTCTAGCGGAGATACGAACTCGGAGTCAAAACATCCGTAATTGATTGTCTTTAAGAGACAATGAAAAGATAATGAATTAACTTCAAGAATTATAAAAGAATGTCTTAATTTTGTACAAAACTGAATGTATCTAGACTTGACATTCAGACAATGGTCGTGTAGACAAATGTAAGCAAGACAGATGTGGATGATAACAATCGGATTGACGACCACTGATGACTTATCGTGCATGTGTGGCAGGCGAGATTATCTTCGCTCCTAGACTCGATGTTGATTTCTCTTGCAATGCTAGTAAAAAAAAGTTGAAACACTGGTAGATTAATGCGTAAGTCCTCGGTTCGAATCTGATAGAATACTTTTCTACTAAAATTCATTCACTTTTTTCTTTGTTTTTGAAACTTTCTCCTTTTTTTATAGAATTTTATGACTTAGGACGAGATGCATTCATTTTGGGTCTGAACACTAAATGAAGCACCAAATGTAAATTGCAAAAAATAAATGAAATGGGACTCTTTTTCATCTTAGATCAATCAAATAACTACATGTACTGAACTAATATAGATTATAGAATCCCTATTTAGTAATCCATTCTTAATTTAGTAATCCATTCTTATTCGAGAACCCTTTAAATGAATTTCCCTAATGTACTATCGTCTATCATGAATTTGTGATTTCATTGGCCTTCTTTCTTCCAGTCGGGTCGGGTACTACTGTCGTCGTCCGCAGCCGCCGGTTAGACTCGAACTCGACATGAACGCATGGTTCAAAAAAAAAGAGGCTTGACTTAAACGGTGGCTATTGACTGCGAGACGAGGCCAAGGGAATATGGTCTCTGGAGCCGTTTGATTGTGCGGCTTCAAGCGCCAAGCATGTCTGCATGTTGTATATCGCGGCTTCTCGGGCGGGCGGTATATGAAATTATGAATAGTACTATTACTCCATTATTATAAGATTTTCTTTTGCTTAATCTATTTCACGTGTATCTGGATGTTTTTTACGTATCTTTTCACTCATGTTAACTCGTATATACAGTTCACATTGACATATCCAAAATGATACAGCAGGGGGAAAACATAATAGGTCCAGTTCGGTGGCTACAAAATTCGTAAGGAAAGTATTGAGCCAGTTCCTTTTTTTGCGATTTATTGGGCCAGTTCCAAAGCCCATGTTCCCCAAATCCAAACACCCCACCGACCCAGCCCGCCAACAGTCCAACAATTCCTATTCCAGACTTCCAGACGCGATATTTACGGACTACCCTGTTTCTCTCTAAAAAAAACATTCCCTAATAAAAAACCCTAACCCTCGCCACCTCAACCTCCAGCCCTGCCGCCGCGCCTCCGCCCTGCACGCCGGAGCTCCCTCCTCGCCTCCTTCTTCCGCCGATCAGGCACCCGGCAGCGCTCGGCCACTCCGCCTCCCCACGCCGGCCTCCGTTCTCCGCTAGATCCGAGCCTACTCCGATCCACCACCGCGACTCCAACTCCAAGACAAGGTAATCTACCTGATCGATTTTTCGTCTGAGTTACCATTGATTGCATCCCGGCGACAGCGCTCCTAACGCCACAATGCTCGTCGTGGATCAGCCCGCTGCTTGCGTCTCCGCCAACCGCCGACGACCGCGGCGTGGAATCCGTGGGTTCCCGCCGACTCAAGGGCTTCTCGACTTGTCTTGTTTGGTTGCGCCTTTGCTCATTCTGTCTCACGATTTTTCAGTTCATTAAGATTCTGTGCAAGTTATAGGTCCAGCTATCTGCTCACTGAAACGAATGTACATTCTTGGTTAGCCCGTCTTGTGTAACATTTCTTGATAATCTGTTGTGTGCCTCGAGGTTGACTAATCCATCATTCTTAAGTTCGTATGCACTGGTTTAATTCTCTGACAGTGTGTCATCTAAGTGTTCTGATGATATAGTTTTGTCATTCTGCCAGCCTTCGGTTCAAATATACTTTGTTTAGCCCGTCTTGTGTAACATCTCTTGGTAATCTGCTGTTTGTCTCTGACAGTGTGTCATCTATGTGTTCTGATGATATAGTTTTTCCAGCATTTGGTTCAAATATACTTCGTATGCTTTCTGTAGTTTGTTCTCATTGCAATTCTTTCTCAACTTGTAATTACTCTGCAGAACTTTGAATCTAGCTGAAGGGAAGAAACAGGCAACAACCATGGCATCTCGTTTTTGGGGACAGGTACTTGCTTTCTCACTTGTGCCGAGGAGCTGACTCCAATTCTTTGCATACGGGCAGTATTGTGTATAAACTCTGTCTTTGCCAAACGCATCAATACTTTTTTTTTGGCTTTGTTCTATGATACCCAAACAACAGGGAGACAGTGACTCGGAGGAAGAGCTGGAGGAGTTCAAGTCAGGACAAGGGAGGGATAGTGAAAAATTAGAGGCTGGCGAGGGGGGACGTGGTGGTACCACGAACCGCTATTTGAACTGTCTGGAGGACTGTCATGATTCTTATACTGAGAATCATCGTGTGATTCACTCGTTGAAGGACAGACACAATGATGAGATGACGGCTACTGCTGACCAGATGCACAATGCAATCAAGATCAACGACTGGCGTAGCTTGCAAGAGAGTTTTGACAATCTCAACATGCAGCTTGAGAAGGTTGTCAGTGTCAATGAATCTACCAAGATTCCAAATAGGTACATCACAACTCTTGTATTACTGGAAGACTTCCTTGCTGATGCTCTTGCGAACAAGGAAGCCAAGAAGAAGATGAGCCGCAGCAACTCACTGGCATTAAATGCGATGAAACAGAAAATTAAGAAGAACAATAAGCAATATGAAGACCTATCCAGAAGTGTAGAGAAAATCCCGAGAGTTTTGAAGATGATGTTGCAGTTGAGGAGAATCCGGATGAGGGGGAGACTGATAGTGAACAAGAGGTTGTGGATCCTAGGAACTTGGGTAGTTTTGAATCAGAAGATTCACGGAAAGCTGATGATGAAGTTGAGGATAGTGGATCTGCTGACCAGATGCGCAATGCAATCATGATCAATGACTGGCTTAGCTTGCAAGAGTGTTTTGACAAGCTAAACAAGCAGCTTGAGAAGGTTGTTCGAGTCAACGAATCTACGAAAGTTCCAAATAGGTATATCACAACTCTTGTATTACTGGAGGACTTCCTGGTGGGCACCCTTGCAAACATGGAAGCCAGGAAGAAGATGAGCTCCAGCAATGCAAAAGCGCTCAATGCAATGAAACAAAAACTTAAGAAGAACAATAAGCAATATGAAGACCTGATTCAGAAGTGCAGAAAGAATCCAGAGAGTTTTGAAGATGATGTTGCAGTTGAGGAGAATTTGGGTGATGCTGCAGTTGAGGAGAATCCAGGTGATGTTGCAGTTGAGGAGAAAAGATAATTATGGACAAGCAATTCTTTAAAGCACCGAGTGAGATTACTTGGGATATTGTTGATAAAAAGTTCAAGGAAATTGTGGCGTCAGGGGTAAGAGACACCGAGAGAGTTGATAATAGCCCTGACTCGACTTGGCGGTGGCTGTTGATCGGACGCGGGAGTTCCTTCTCTAGAGATTGTGGTGCCGGAAGGCGCGATCGATGCAGACTCACCATGCCACTGTCCGGCTAGGCCGCGCCCAGCTGCGGCGAATCAGGATCGTCTTGTGCTACGTTGAGGTCGGAAATTTCCAACCCTGGTGCTGTGGTGCACAGGTTGACACGACGTTTGCTAAGGAATGGCAAAAGCGGAGACGTGATGGGGATTGGGGGATCGAGACTGTCCTGTAGTTTAAGGTCGCAAAAACCTGGATTCCTGGCATGGGACATATGTGTGGTGTAAAAAAAGGGTCTTTTTACGCATGCTCTCTTTAAAATTAACCAATAGTTCATTTTTCCAGGTCTCTTAAAATATTAAACAAAACATAAGTAGTACATATATGAATCTTGAAGCATCTCAACCCCAACTCTCTATGACGTGTTGCGAGTTAGAGAATCCAACAACAGGGTACATACGGGCGATAAAAACATATTTTCTAGAGGTGCACATATAGTTAAAAAATGATAATTTACAAAGAATTTTGATTTTTACCCGGTGTCCCGTATACTCATATTAGAATAAGAAACTGAACAAAATAGAAAACTCTAAAAAAAATCAGAAAAAATAGGAGATTAACACATACTATGGCCTATGTATGTGCCAAGTTTCGTATTGAAAAATATATGTGGTCCTCTGTAAAAGAAAATCAGTGATCAAAATATAGATTTAGGAAATATCTTGTTTGAACACCTTTCCCCCGCAAAAAAACATCACTCATATGTTTTCATGGCAAAACTTGGCAGAATTATATGTTCTTCTCCGCTTTGTTATTTTTAAGATAGTTTACTATTTTTTTGTAAATGATCTATTCTGGTGGAAGATATGAAGTCGGGAGTCAGAGCACCGGTCTTTGATTTATTTGCCTTTGAGCGAAAATGTCAAGATAATGAATCAACTTCGAGAATTCTAAAACACTTAAAACAATTAATCCTACATGTCTATGCTTTTTTCTTTGATTTGACAGTGGTACATATACTTATGATCTGTTTGGTTTATGCACATACAAGCCCCACCAAAGCTGGGCGAGCCAAATAATTGGTGAAGCATTTGGCTGCCGGCAGCTCGCCAAAGTAATTTGCACAGATGATCCTAAAGTTTAAACTGAAATCTCTAGTCGGGTCCAGCTCTCTGTCTGCGCCTAGAAACACCCAGTGGCAGATCCACCTTGTGCCAGCCGGGTGCACATGACACTCGGAAGAAAAATATTGTCCATAAAACAACAATTTTTCACTACATATGCATATACCTGGCTGAAGGAGATATACCCTAGAGGCAATTAATAAAGTGTATTCTTTATCATATTTCGTTTGTTCGTAATAGGTTTTTGTGTCATGCTAGAATCGTATTAAGCGGAACCATTAATACGGGTGTGATACGTAAACAACCAGGTCCCTAGTAGGCTCTACTAAGACTAGTTTTGTTGCGCGATTGATGATCGAGGTTTCCCGGTCATGGGGCATGGTGCCGGTCGGCAATGGGAGTCATATCGTTGGAGAACGATGTGATGGACATACCCAGATTTGGAGGACGTAGTCGTTACGCCTTTGACCGTGAGATCAACTCTTATTGTTATTCCTGAAAGATACTTTGATCGCACCAAACGTCGTATCTTATATAGTATGACAATAACGGTGATACTTTTGGGTATCGGAAAGGAGTAGTTGAGACGAGGGGTCAAGGGCGGGATTTGCCAGTCCGCATAGCAGGATAGATACTCACGGTCCCACTCGGTGAGATCATGTCTAATGAGCTTGCAAGCATGTGACTAGGTCACAGAGACATGACGAGTAGAAGATGACGTTGTCGGTAACGAGGTCGAGATTAAGTATGGAGATATCTATGGAACGACGCTCGGACATGCTAAGTATCGCTATGGCAAAAGGTTTAAGGTTTTGCGTTCAGGTTTGATAGATGAAAATCATTCGTTATATCACAGGGATTAATTCATGGGGTCCAGGCCTATGAGTTAGTCGTTGATCACAGAGGAGTCTTGATCATACCTGTTATTATATCGAACCGCTAGGGTAACACACTTAAGGGGTTTCGACAAGACAACCAGAAAGGAAAGAGATCACCAGGAGCGTCCCGGGAAGGGTCCGATGGAGATCGGGCAGCGCCGAAAGAGTTTTCGGAGCTAGGAAAAAATATATATATTATGTTTGATATTAATTAGTGTAATGATTTTATATATTTATTTTCGAATTTATTTAGGCTGATTTCCCTAAATGGGCCTTCTTCAGAAGGCCCAAGAGGGGGGGGGGGGGGGAATCCCCTTGGGGATTCGGTGGGGGCCAGGAGGGGCCGACCCAAGTGGGCCAAGGGCCCACTAGGGGGTCGGCGCACCCTCCTATGCCGCACCAGGCATGTGGGTGTTAGTCCCACATTGCCTGGTTAGCAAGTTGGCTCCCCCCTGGGAGCCTATATAAGAAGGGGCACCCCTGGCCTTTTAATTCACCAATTAATTCTCAATTTCTCTCTCGATCTCGTGATTCCCTTGTCGGAGTCGCGCCGAGCTGAGGAGGGGGATCTCTTCCACCATAGCCCGCTGCCGCGCTGCTGGTGTTTCGGTCCAAGTCTTCCGCTGCTCGTCCCGGACTGGAGCTTCAGAGGCCGTCGTCTCCACCGTACGTGTGTGACGCCCTGCGAGGTACTGCGCTAGCAGTAATCGGAGGTCTGCTTCCTCTACACGACCTTGAGGTCGGCTTCGTCGGTCTTCATCGACAATGTTTGTGCGGGAACGTAATCCCCGCTTTCGGTCTACAAGGGTACGTATTCCGATCTCCGTTCGTACTACTATATCTGCATAAAATAGATCTTCGCATGCTTTTAGGATATCGTTGGTAGGAATTTTTTTGTTTTCTGCACACGATTCCCTTCAGTGGTATCAGAGCCGATCTATCGTAGATATAGCTGTACGCTGTTAGAACCCGTGTTCTGCACGGAGGCATCGTTCCTGTTATTTTCTACCCTCTAGCGTGCACTTGTGTCTTCCAGCGGCATTGAGTTGATGAAGCGGGTGAAGGAGATATGCCCTAGAGGCAAATAAATAAGTAGTATTTATTGCATTATCTCATAAGTGTATAATAGGTTTGTGTATTATGCTATAACTGTATTAATCGGAATTATTGATACACGTGTGATACATAGACAACCAGGTCCCTAGCAAGCCTCTACATGAGCTAGTCCATTGGGCAACAGTTGATCGAGATTCCCGATCAAGGACAATGACGTCGGTTGACAATGGGGTCTATCTTGTTAGTTGAATAAGGTGATGGACATACGCAAAGTATTGCAATAAGATCGTATTACGATGTTTGTCATTTGCAATAGATGAGAATATGGTAGCTTATTCCTTAGACCGTGAGACCGTACTTATTGATGCTTCGTAGGGGTGCTTTGAGAGCATCAAACGTTGTGTGTTATATAGCATAACAATAACGGTGTCCATCTTGGGTATTCCGAAAGAGCATCGAGACGTAAGGATCAAGAGCGGGATTTGTTCATTCTTGTAATGGAAAGATACTCTGGGCCCACTCGGTGATATTGCATCTATATAGCTGCGCAGCTTATGACTAGGTCATGGAGATGTAATATCGCAGACGAGTTAATAACCTTCGTCGGTAACGAGATACAACAAAGACATCGGTGTGTCTACGATCATATCTCGGACAAGGTAGTATCGCAGAGACAAAGGGAATGAATATCATTTTTATGGTTCAACGACGATATTCGTAGAATGCACAGGGGTCGTCATATACTTCCAGGTATCCCTGACGGTCATTGGTGAGCGGAGTGTCTCAACCATGTCTGGAGTGTTCTCGAACCGTAGCGTAACAAACTTAAGGTCTTAGCGACACGAGGAGATAGGTTCTGGAACATTATAGGAATTTGTTGGAGAGATAGAAATTATCCGGAAAGAGTTCCGGTGGTCCGGAAGGAGTTCCAGGGAGGTATGGAATGGTTCCAGGAATGTCCGAAAGTTGTTCGGGTGGTTCCGAAATAGTTTCGGAGTCATGGGATATTAAATTATATATAAATATATTAATTATGAATTAATGGGATTTTATATTGATTAAATAAAGGAAAAAGGGGGCTCCCACCTACATGGGCCCTAAGAGGGCCGAAGAAGGGGGAGCCACACCCCACAAGGAAAGGGAGGCTTGGGCCTCCTAGTTCGAGTTGGACTAGGAGTGGGACAAGCCCAAGGGGGGTTCGGCCGAACCCCCCCTCCCCTCTCCTCCTTTAGTCCCACATGGGGGAGCCAAGGGGTTTGCACACCCCCTTCCCCCTTTATATACCAAGGGATATTAATTGGATTAATTCATTGGAAAATACAATTAATTGTATTGCAGGCCGGCCGAGCTGTTTCTCCGCCCGTTTTGCCCCCTCTCTCCACCTAAGCTATACCGCTGAGCACCGTTGCTCTGCGGGATTCCAGATAAGATCTACCCCTGCGATTTCAGCTGGATCTGAATGACCGGGGGTTGTCGCTAAGCTCCGTATGTTTGTGAGTGCTCGGAGGTAACTCTTTTTGAGGAGCCTTGGCGACGTCGTCTCGCCCCTGCAGCCGCCGCACCACCTCCCCCTCTGCCGCCGGCGCACCCCCTGGTGCCGGCGCCCCAGCTTCTTCCGCTCGACGCCCGCCGACGCAGATCACCGTCGACACCCCGGCGTCATCGTCTTCGTCATCGCGGCAAGTTCTCCGCGACCTCGAGGTCGTCTACGTACGACTTCATTGTCAACGCTTGTGCGGGAGCGTAATCCCCGCTATCGGTCTACATGGAGGTAATGTAACCCGTTCCGCCACCGTTATCGCATGTACTAGATAGATAGATCCTGTCTAGTTAGGGTTTCGTTCGCTAGAAAAATTATTGTTTTCTGCACCGTAACCCCTTCAGTGGTATCAGAGCCGATCTATGCGTAGTACTGCTGTACGATTAGAACTCATGTTGAACGAGGGCGTCTTTCTTATATTTGCTACCCTCTAGCGTGCACTTGCGATGCATTCGGTATTGAGTTGATGAAGCGGCCCGGACCGACTTTACGCGTACGCTTACGCGAAACTGGTTCCACTACTGACATACGGCTTGCACCGTATCTATGGCTGGCGGGTGTCTGTTTCTCTCTCTCTAGTCGGCAAAGCATTTTCAATGGAGGGCCCGAAAGGGATGCTTAAACATGCAATTATACGATCGACGTTGTGGTACAAAGTTCGTAGGTAGGGAAGCGATTCTCTTACGAATAAGCCTATATGCCACGTAAAACTTGCAAAACTAAATAAAGCTAGAGGCATCTAACTTTGTTTTGCAGAGGCGTTATTTCACGTGACATGGTTACGGTAAGTTTTGATATTACTCGTACTGTCGGAGGCAAAGGAGGGCTCTGTAGACTCGGAGCCATGCCGGGGCGCCGGGGGCCAGACACATGGCGCCATGAAGGTCCAGGCGCATCAACCATGTCACATCGCACTTCATTGCATCATTATTGTGTGCTGTTGTGTGTGCATCCTATTGATTGCTTATATGCTAGATATACAACAGTAGCATCATAAATAGGATGATCCCTAACAAATACCAAAATTGTGTTCTCCCTCGTTGCGCACCACCAAGAAAGTTCTACGTTATGAGGCAGGCCGTGATGATCGGGTGTCACACATCTCGTCGTTCGCATACAGTGGGTGTAAGCCATGTTGCATGCGTAGGGTCTTCGAGGTTTGATTGGCGAGCCTAGCATATCCAGAAATATGGCCTCGGAACACGGGAAGATCGAAAGATCGAGCACGAGTCACAGAGTTGTTGTGATCGACATTTTATGTCCACCTTTGAAGCTGTGCTGCCGGCCGTGATGATCGGGGGTGGTGTGGTGGATGAGGGTCGTGTTATCGCCATTATTATTTTTAGGGATAATAATATTGGTGTGGTGTGTTTTAGATAATGAGATTATAAAACTAAAACTCACCTACATATTATAAACTTTACCTTACCTCTTTTGCGATCACATCTGTAGACTACGCAACTCTACTTCGGTTACTTCCTCAAGAGCCCGGATGCTACATTAGAAGCCGACGGGTCCAACTTCATCAGATGGTACAGGGGTTTTAGAAACATTCTCGAACACAACAACATTCTATATGTTCTCGATGAACCATTAGGAGAAGGACCAGGAGATTCTGCTAGCGAGGAGGAGGAAGATGATTTCTGTAGGCGTCGAGACATATTCATCGAAGTGGAGATCACCATGACCGTATGCCTGGCACCCGAGTTGAAAGAGTTGTTTCGACGCAAGGAGGCAAGCGTCATGATTGATGCGATAAAGACACACTTCG
This sequence comes from Poa annua, assembly GCA_026929855.1. Taxonomy (NCBI): domain Eukaryota; kingdom Viridiplantae; phylum Streptophyta; class Magnoliopsida; order Poales; family Poaceae; genus Poa; species Poa annua. Next base: position 19,431,122 of record CM049427.1, read on the forward strand.
GGGATGAATTAAAGCGTGAGCAATTCAGGCAGCTTAGAATGTTCCAGACCATTCACATGGAGGAGCATACTGAAGGAGATATGCCCTAGAGGCAAATAAATAAGTAGTATTTATTGCATTATCTCATAAGTTTATAATAGGTTTGTGTATTATGCTATAACTGTATTAATCGGAATTATTAATACACGTGTGATACATAGACAACCAGGTCCCTAGCAAGTCTCTATTTGAGCTAGTCCATTGGGCAACAGTTGATCGAGATTCCCGATCAAGGACAATGACGTCGGTTGACAATGGGGTCATCTTGTTAGTAGAATAAGGTGATGGACATACGCAAGGTATTGCAATAAGATCGTATTACGATGTTTGTCATTTGCAATAGATAAGAGTATGATAGCTTATTCCTTAGACCGTGAGACCGTACTTATTGTTGCTTCGTAGGAGTGCTTTGAGAGCATCAAACGTTGTGTCTTATATAGCATGACAATAACGGTGTCCATCTTGGGTATTCCGAAAGAGCATCGAGACGTAAGGATCAAGAGCGGGATTTGTTCATTCTTGTAATGGAAAGATACTCTGGGCCCACTCGGTGTTATTGCATCTATATAGCTGCGCAGCGTATGACTAGGTCATGGAGATGTAATATCACAGACGAGTTAATAACCTTCGTCGGTAACGAGATACAGCAAAGGCATCTGTGTGTCTACGATCATATCTCGGACAAGGTAGTATCGCAGAGACAAAGGGAATGAATATCATACTTATGGTTCAACGACGATATTCGTGGAATGCACAGGGGTCGTCACATATTTCCAGGTATCCCTGACGATCATTGGTGAGCGGAGTGTCTCGACCATGTCTGGAGTGTTCCCGAACCGTAGCGTAACAAACTTAAGGTCTTAGCGACGCTAGGAGATAGGTTCTGGAATTTTATAGGAATTTGTTGGAGAGAAAGAAATGATCCGGAAAGAGTTCCGGTGGTCCGGAAGGAGTTCCGGGGAGGTATGGAATGGTTCCGGGAATGTCCGAAAGTTGTTCGGGTGGTTCCGAAATAGTTTCGGAGTCACGGGATATTGAATTATATATAAATATATTAATTATGAATTAATGGGATTTTTATATTAATTTAATATTAATTAAATAAAGGAAAAAGGGGGCTCCCACCTACATGGGCCCTAAGAGGGCCCAAGAGGGGGGAGCCGCACCCCACAAGGGGGTGGGCCCCATGGGGGGTTCGGCCGGCCCATGGTGGGGGCGCACCAACCCCCCTCATCCTTTAGTCCCACATGGGGGAGCCAAGGGGTTTGCACACCCCCTTCCCCCTTTATATACCAAGGCATATTAATTGATTTAATACATAGGAAATTCAATTAATTCCCAATTTCTCTCTCGATCTCGTGGTTCCCAAGTCGGAGCCGCGCCGAGCTGAGGAAGGGGGTCTCTCTCCACCTAAGGCATACCGCAGAGCGCCGTTGCTCTACGGGATTCCAGATAAGATCTACTCCTGCGATTTCAGCTGGATCTGAATGACCGGAAGTTGTCGCTAGGCTCCGTATGTTTGCGAGTGCTCGGAGGCTACTCAATTGAGGAGCTTGGGCGACGTCGTCTCGCCCCCTGCAGCCGCCGCGCCACCCCCCTCTGATGCCGGCGCACCAGCCCCGGTGCTGGCGCTCTGTCTTCTTCCGCCCGACGCCCGTCGACGCAGATCATCGTCGACACCCCGGCGTCATCGACTCCGACATCGCGGCAAGTTCTCCGCGACCTCGAGGTCGGCTACGTACTACTTCATCGTCAACGCTTGTGCGGGAGCGTAATCCCCGCTATCGGTCTACATGGAGGTAATGTAACCCGTTCCGCCACCGTTATCGCATGTACTAGATAGATAGATCCTGGCTAGTTAGGGTTTCGCTCGCTAGAAAATTATTGTTTTCTGCACCGCAACCCCTTCAGTGGTATCAGAGCCGATCTATGCGTAGTACTGCTGGTACGGTTAGAACTCATGTTGAATGAGGGCGTCTTTCTTATATTTGCTACCCTCTAGCGTGCACTTGCGATGCCTTCGGTATTGAGTTGATGAAGCGGCCCGGACCGACTTTACGCGTACGCTTACGCGAGACTGGTTCCACTACTGACATACGGCTTGCACCGTATCTGTGGCTGGCGGGTGTCTGTTTCTCTCTCTCTAGTCGGCAAAGCATTTTCAATGGAGGGCCCGAAAGGGATGCTTAAACATGCAATTATACGATCGGCGTTGTGGTACAAAGTTCGTAGGTAGGGAAGCGATTCTCTTACGAATAAGCCTATATGCAACGTAAAACTTGCAAAACTAAATAAAGCTAGAGGCGTCTAACTTTGTTTTGCAGAGGCGTTATTTCATGTGACATGGTTACGGTAAGTTTTTGATATTACTCGTACTGTCGGAGGCAATGGAGGGCTCTGTAGACTCGGAGTCATGCCGGGGCGCCGGGAGCCAGGCACATGGCGCCATGAAGGTCCAGGCGCATCGACCATGTCACATCGCACTTCATTGCATCATTATTGTGTGCTGTTGTGTGTGCATCCTATTGATTGCTTATATGCTAGATATACAACGGTAGCGTCATAAATAGGATGATCCCTAACAAATAGAAAAATTGTGTTCTCCCTCGTTGCGCACTACCAAGAAAGTTCTATGTTATGAGGCAGGCCGTGATGATCGGGTGTCACACATCTCGTCGTTCGCATACAGTGGGTGTAAGCCATGTTGCACGCGCAGGTCTTCGAGGTTTGATTGGCAAGCCTAGCATACTCAGAGGTATGGCCTCGGAACACGGGAAGATCGAAAGATCGAGCACGAGTCGTAGAGTTGTTATGATCGACATTTTATGTCCACCTTTGAAGCTGTGCTGCCGGCCGTGATGATCGGGGGTAGTATGGTGGATGAGGGTCGTGTCATCGCCATTATTATTTTAGGGATAATAATCTTGGTGAGGTGTGTTTTTGATAATGAGATTATAGAACTAAAACTCACCTACATTTTATAAACTTAACCTTACCCCTTTTGCGATCACATCTGTAGACTACGCAACTATACTTCGGTTACTTCCTCAAGAGCCCGGATGCTACATTAGAAGCCGACGGGTCCAACTTCATCAGATGGTACAGGGGTTTTAGAAACATTCTCGAACACAACAACATTCTATATGTTCTCGATGAACCATTAGGAGAAGGACCAGGAGATTCTGCAAGCGAGGAGGAGGAAGATGATTTCCGTAGGCGTCGAGACATATTCATTGAAGTGGAGATCACCATGACCGTATGCTTGGCACCCGAGTTGAAAGAGATGTTTCGACGCAAGGAGCCAAGCGTCATGATGGATGCGATAAAGACGCACTTCGGGGATGAATTAAAGCGTGAGCAATTCAGACAGCTTAGAATGTTCCAGACCGTTCACATGGAGGAGCATACCTGTCTGAAGACACATTTGAAGAGATTGTATGACATCTACTTCCAGCTGACGATGGTCTTCGATTACTGGATGGCAGATTCTTGTGCCATTCGGACTGTCCTGATATCTCTACCTCCTAGCTATGAGAAGCATGTTCGCAAGTACATTTTGAAAGCCGATGATATGAACTTCTACGTGTTCGTACGTGAGTTCCAGTCTCTGAAGGTTGATTCCATCGAAGGAGAGATCTTCGATGCTACAGGTATATATTTGATATATGCAAAATTATGGATTCGCCCATGGTATATGATGACATGTTTGATAATTGCTCTGTTTGTGAAACAGGTCCTGATTATCACATATATGCGGCGCAGTTTGATGTGACCTGGCGCTGAAGCTGGTAATCAAGGAGTTGATGGCCTTTTGGTGTTCACGTCCTCAAGTTATCATAGTTATCATTAATAGTTTTTGATACGATCTTTTGTAATAGTGAGCGAGTGTGTGTGTCTTGATTGTTGCAAGACAAAGTTATTCATGTAATAAGACAAGATCAGTTGTTTTATGTTATGGAACAAGTCAGTTGTTTTATCTTATGAATAAAGTTTCCACATCTCAGTTACATTGATTGTATGATAAGTATTCATAATTATAGATATGATAAAATAGCTAGTCCCATGAACAAAGGTTCTACCGCTAGAACAAACACCGTCGAGTTTAGTCATAAAAGCAATGAAAGAAGTAATGGATATTTTGGTCCATTTAAGTATTTCAAGTGCTGAGTTGATTAAGCCTGAAATCAAGTATTGAAGTTGCAATACCAGCGGAAATTAATTGAGTGTCATTTTAAAATGATTAATTAATGGTGTTTACTGTTTGATCCGAATTCTTCCATGATTTTGGTAAATAGGAGTATTTGCCCGATAAATTATGGAGTCTGAGATTAATTTGATAATAGATCAAATGGGGTTTTTCAGAAGAAAGATTAGTGAACATTGTATTCACGTGATTCGATCGAAGGACAGTATTTTTGAATTATGGTTTCAACACAAGAGACTTGTGGAAATTTGCTTCACAGAATTATAATGTCATATATAGTGATATGTGGGGAATTATAATCATGCTCTATTTTAAAATAAAGTGTGGCCTGTAAGAATCAGTCTTAGAATCTCCTAATACGTTCTAAACATTATAGTCGATGTCCACTTTAGAAAATAGATATTTTTCTCAACGAGAATTCGTAGGATCGACAGTAGTGTCGACATGTATATGATTATGCGATAATTCGGAATATACATGAGTGGTTCTTTGTAGATTGCTCGCATTGGATGAGAGTGTATTCCAAAACCAAATAGAAACAAAGTTCAGTTTGTGTTGTCTATGTAATTCCGAGAAAAGATGACTTTTCGAATTATGGTTTATGGATTGAAATTAGAAGTTTGGAATAAAGTGTCAGACTTATGTTGGAAGATGTTCCAAAGAGTATATGTCTGCTAATGAAAGTTTAGTGATTAAGAGTGAGGGAGACTAGAAAATAGTTTTCTGCTTGCAATCCTCTTCATAAAGATCACAATATTTTCATGAAAGAAACTTCTGAATAAAGTGCTGTTACATTTAATATTGCTGTCGGGTCACAGCACTGTATAAAGTATTTCAGATCTTGTTGACAGATCAAGGTGCACCTTATGAATACAAAGAAAGTTGAGAAAATATCGGAATACGAACAAAGGCTTTTGAGCCTGGAAATCCAAAGTTGCATTTGAAAGGATTAAGAGAGTAATTGTTGCTGCAATTCTTATTAGAGGAATAAGATTGTTTAATCGTCATATAAGGTGTTATATGAGAAATGTGACTATAAGAAAGACGCGGTAGCATGTCTTGTCAAGAAATGTGTCTTGGACAAGATCAAATTTGTTGACTACATTTATGTAGACATGCTTGAAGTCTGAGGGATTTGTATTAATGTAATACTGTAGTTTGTATTAAATACGAATTGATAGTAGATCAATGATTTTGGTTTGACCAAAATGTCGATTTAAGTGGGAGTCATAGTTAGTTCACTCAGGTGAAATATGTGAAGAACATATTTTTTGAGTGGGAGCTCAGGAACTCAAATATGTGGATGACACGTTTTTGAGTGGGAGCGTGTGTTCTCAAATATGTGGAGACATAATTTGAGTGGGAGCCGAATTCATCTTGTGTAGTTAACACATTGTGAAACTGTACCAATAGAATAGAATGAAGTTGTGAAACTATTTGAAAGTCAGTGTCTATTTTGAAATAGAACGGGAATTTTTAATAGTTAGTCGAGTTGTGTTGGATTTTTTCTGAGGAGTCAGAATAGAAGCAAAGGGTGGTCCTTTGAAATCCAATTGATCATTAAGAGTAATGATGCATGAAAGTAATGGTCGTATGACATGTGGGTCTATTATGTAATATTAGACATCATACAGAAACCATATTATCTGCTCGATGTTATATATAACCGATGTTCTTGGAATGAGAACAGTTATGAAAGTAAATTTGGAATTTACTGGAAGTAGATGTGCGTTAGTTAAGGGATTGACATTTGAATGTCAAGTTTTCTACATTGGTGTGTAAGTATGTAGACATCACGAGTTTGTAATTGTTACAAGGGGCTCTGCATGACTGAGTGTGTTTTTCAGGGCAGTTATCTGGTTAGTATAATCAGAGTAAGCGCTGGGAAGCGGTAGTCTCACTTAGTTGCGGTGTTTGCATATATGTTGTTGAACAACATGGTGATATCAAGCAAGTTAATATCTGTGAATCGCAGAAGCGTGTACAATCATGGATTGTGCAGTAACACTTTTCCACGAGCAACCATTATCAAATGATTCTTATTTGATAAGGGATTCTGATAAAGTAAAATGCAGCTGGTTTTTTTGTACTCTAGTGCAAGTGGGAGACTGAAGGAGATATGCCCTAGAGGCAAATAAATAAGTAGTATTTATTGCATTATCTCATAAGTTTATAATAGGTTTGTGTATTATGCTATAACTGTATTAATCGGAATTATTAATACACGTGTGATACATAGACAACCAGGTCCCTAGCAAGCCTCTATTTGAGCTAGTCCATTGGGCAACAGTTGATCGAGATTCCCGATCAAGGACAATGACGTCGGTTGACAATGGGGTCATCTTGTTAGTAGAATAAGGTGATGGACATACGCAAGGTATTGCAATAAGATCGTATTACGATGTTTGTCATTTGCAATAGATAAGAGTATGATAGCTTATTCCTTAGACCGTGAGACCGTACTTATTGTTGCTTCGTAGGAGTGCTTTGAGAGCATCAAACGTTGTGTCTTATATAGCATGACAATAACGGTGTCCATCTTGGGTATTCCGAAAGAGCATCGAGACGTAAGGATCAAGAGCGGGATTTGTTCATTCTTGTAATGGAAAGATACTCTGGGCCCACTCGGTGTTATTGCATCTATATAGCTGCGCAGCTTATGACTAGGTCATGGAGATGTAATATCACAGACGAGTTAATAACCTTCGTCGGTAACGAGATACAGCAAAGGCATCTGTGTGTCTACGATCATATCTCGGACAAGGTAGTATCGCAGAGACAAAGGGAATGAATATCATACTTATGGTTCAACGACGATATTCGTGGAATGCACAGGGGTCGTCACATATTTCCAGGTATCCCTGACGATCATTGGTGAGCGGAGTGTCTCGACCATGTCTGGAGTGTTCCCGAACCGTAGCGTAACAAACTTAAGGTCTTAGCGACGCTAGGAGATAGGTTCTGGAATTTTATAGGAATTTGTTGGAGAGAAAGAAATGATCCGGAAAGAGTTCCGGTGGTCCGGAAGGAGTTCCGGGGAGGTATGGAATGGTTCCGGGAATGTCCGAAAGTTGTTCGGGTGGTTCCGAAATAGTTTCGGAGTCACGGGATATTGAATTATATATAAATATATTAATTATGAATTAATGGGATTTTTATATTAATTTAATATTAATTAAATAAAGGAAAAAGGGGGCTCCCACCTACATGGGCCCTAAGAGGGCCCAAGAGGGGGGAGCCGCACCCCACAAGGGGGTGGGCCCCATGGGGGGTTCGGCCGGCCCATGGTGGGGGCGCACCAACCCCCCTCATCCTTTAGTCCCACATGGGGGAGCCAAGGGGTTTGCACACCCCCTTCCCCCTTTATATACCAAGGCATATTAATTGATTTAATACATAGGAAATTCAATTAATTCCCAATTTCTCTCTCGATCTCGTGGTTCCCAAGTCGGAGCCGCGCCGAGCTGAGGAAGGGGGTCTCTCTCCACCTAAGCCATACCGCAGAGCGCTGTTGCTCTGCGGGATTCCAGATAAGATCTACTCCTGCGATTTCAGCTGGATCTGAATGACCGGGAGTTGTCGCTAGGCTCCGTATGTTTGCGAGTGCTCGGAGGCTACTCAATTGAGGAGCTTGGGCGACGTCGTCTCGCCCCCTGCAGCCGCCGCGCCACCCCCCTCTGATGCCGGCGCACCAGCCCCGGTGCTGGCGCTCTGTCTTCTTCCGCCCGACGCCCGTCGACGCAGATCATCGTCGACACCCCGGCGTCATCGACTCCGACATCGCGGCAAGTTCTCCGCGACCTCGAGGTCGGCTACGTACTACTTCATCGTCAACGCTTGTGCGGGAGCGTAATCCCCGCTATCGGTCTACATGGAGGTAATGTAACCCGTTCCGCCACCGTTATCGCATGTACTAGATAGATAGATCCTGGCTAGTTAGGGTTTCGCTCGCTAGAAAATTATTGTTTTCTGCACCGCAACCCCTTCAGTGGTATCAGAGCCGATCTATGCGTAGTACTGCTGGTACGGTTAGAACTCATGTTGAATGAGGGCGTCTTTCTTATATTTGCTACCCTCTAGCGTGCACTTGCGATGCCTTCGGTATTGAGTTGATGAAGCGGCCCGGACCGACTTTACGCGTACGCTTACGCGAGACTGGTTCCACTACTGACATACGGCTTGCACCGTATCTGTGGCTGGCGGGTGTCTGTTTCTCTCTCTCTAGTCGGCAAAGCATTTTCAATGGAGGGCCCGAAAGGGATGCTTAAACATGCAATTATACGATCGGCGTTGTGGTACAAAGTTCGTAGGTAGGGAAGCGATTCTCTTACGAATAAGCCTATATGCAACGTAAAACTTGCAAAACTAAATAAAGCTAGAGGCGTCTAACTTTGTTTTGCAGAGGCGTTATTTCATGTGACATGGTTACGGTAAGTTTTTGATATTACTCGTACTGTCAGAGGCAATGGAGGGCTCTGTAGACTCGGAGTCATGCCGGGGCGCCGGGAGCCAGGCACATGGCGCCATGAAGGTCCAGGCGCATCGACCATGTCACATCGCACTTCATTGCATCATTATTGTGTGCTGTTGTGTGTGCATCCTATTGATTGCTTATATGCTAGATATACAACGGTAGCGTCATAAATAGGATGATCCCTAACAAATAGAAAAATTGTGTTCTCCCTCGTTGCGCACTACCAAGAAAGTTCTATGTTATGAGGCAGGCCGTGATGATCGGGTGTCACACATCTCGTCGTTCGCATACAGTGGGTGTAAGCCATGTTGCACGCGCAGGTCTTCGAGGTTTGATTGGCGAGCCTAGCATACTCAGAGGTATGGCCTCGGAACACGGGAAGATCGAAAGATCGAGCACGAGTCGTAGAGTTGTTATGATCGACATTTTATGTCCACCTTTGAAGCTGTGCTGCCGGCCGTGATGATCGGGGGTAGTATGGTGGATGAGGGTCGTGTCATCGCCATTATTATTTTAGGGATAATAATCTTGGTGAGGTGTGTTTTTGATAATGAGATTATAGAACTAAAACTCACCTACATTTTATAAACTTAACCTTACCCCTTTTGCGATCACATCTGTAGACTACGCAACTATACTTCGGTTACTTCCTCAAGAGCCCGGATGCTACATTAGAAGCCGACGGGTCCAACTTCATCAGATGGTACAGGGGTTTTAGAAACATTCTCGAACACAACAACATTCTATATGTTCTCGATGAACCATTAGGAGAAGGACCAGGAGATTCTGCAAGCGAGGAGGAGGAAGATGATTTCCGTAGGCGTCGAGACATATTCATTGAAGTGGAGATCACCATGACCGTATGCTTGGCACCCGAGTTGAAAGAGATGTTTCGACGCAAGGAGCCAAGCGTCATGATGGATGCGATAAAGACGCACTTCGGGGATGAATTAAAGCGTGAGCAATTCAGACAGCTTAGAATGTTCCAGACCGTTCACATGGAGGAGCATACCTGTCTGAAGACACATTTGAAGAGATTGTATGACATCTACTTCCAGCTGACGATGGTCTTCGATTACTGGATGGCAGATTCTTGTGCCATTCGGACTGTCCTGATATCTCTACCTCCTAGCTATGAGAAGCATGTTCGCAAGTACATTTTGAAAGCCGATGATATGAACTTCTACGTGTTCGTACGTGAGTTCCAGTCTCTGAAGGTTGATTCCATCGAAGGAGAGATCTTCGATGCTACAGGTATATATTTGATATATGCAAAATTATGGATTCGCCCATGGTATATGATGAAATGTTTGATAATTGCTCTGTTTGTGAAACAGGTCCTGATTATCACATATATGCGGCGCAGTTTGATGTGACCTGGCGCTGAAGCTGGTAATCAAGGAGTTGATGGCCTTTTGGTGTTCACGTCCTCAAGTTATCATAGTTATCATTAATAGTTTTTGATACGATCTTTTGTAATAGTGAGCGAGTGTGTGTGTGTCTTGATTGTTGCAAGACAAAGTTATTCATGTAATAAGACAAGATCAGTTGTTTTATGTTATGGAACAAGTCAGTTGTTTTATCTTATGAATAAAGTTTCCACATCTCAGTTACATTGATTGTATGATAAGTATTCATAATTGTAGATATGATAAAATAGCTAGTCCCATGAACAAAGGTTCTACCGCTAGAACAAACACCGTCGAGTTTAGTCATAAAAGCAATGAAAGAAGTAATGGATATTTTGGTCCATTTAAGTATTTCAAGTGCTGAGTTGATTAAGCCTGAAATCAAGTATTGAAGTTGCAATACCAGCGGAAATTAATTGAGTGTCATTTTAAAATGATTAATTAATGGTGTTTATTGTTTGATCCGAATTCTTCCATGATTTTGGTAAATAGGAGTATTTGCCCGATAAATTATGGAGTCTGAGATTAATTTGATAATAGATCAAATGGGGTTTTTCAGAAGAAAGATTAGTGAACATTGTATTCACGTGATTCGATCAAAGGACATTATTTTTGAATTATGGTTTCAACACAAGAGACTTGTGGAAATTTGATTCACAGAATTATAATGTCATATATAGTGATATGTGGGGAATTATAATCATGCTCTATTTTAAAATAAAGTGTGGCCTGTCAGAATCAGTCTTAGAATCTCCTAATACGTTCTAAACATTATAGTCGATGTCCACTTTAGAAAATAGATATTTTTCTCAATGGGAATTCGTAGGATCGACAGTAGTGTCGACATGTATATGATTATGCGATAATTCGGAATATACATGAGTGGTTCTTTGTAGATTGCTCGCATTGGATGAGAGTGTATTCCAAAACCAAATAGAAACAAAGTTCAGTTTGTTGTCTATGTAATTCCGAGAAAAGATGACTTTTCGAATTATGGTTTATGGATTGAAATTAGAAGTTTGGAATAAAGTGTCAGACTTATGTTGGAAGATGTTCCAAAGAGTATATGTCTGCTAATGAAAGTTTAGTGATTAAGAGTGAGGGAGACTAGAAAATAGTTTTCTGCTTGCAATCCTCTTCATAAAGATCACAATATTTTCATGAAAGAAACTTCTGAATAAAGTGCTGTTACATTTAATATTGCTGTCGGGTCACAGCACTGTATAAAGTATTTCAGATCTTGTTGACAGATCAAGGTGCACCTTATGAATACAAAGAAAGTTGAGAAAATATCGGAATACGAACAAAGGCTTTTGAGCCTGGAAATCCAAAGTTGCATTTGAAAGGATTAAGAGAGTAATTGTTGCTGCAATTCTTATTAGAGGAATAAGATTGTTTAATCGTCATATAAGGTGTTATATGAGAAATGTGACTATAAGAAAGACGCGGTAGCATGTCTTGTCAAGAAATGTGTCTTGGACAAGATCAAATTTGTTGACTACATTTATGTAGACATGCTTGAAGTCTGAGGGATTTGTATTAATGTAATACTGTAGTTTGTATTAAATACGAATTGATAGTAGATCAATGATTTTGGTTTGACCAAAATGTCGATTTAAGTGGGAGTCATAGTTAGTTCACTCAGGTGAAATATGTGAAGAACATATTTTTTGAGTGGGAGCTCAGGAACTCAAATATGTGGATGACACGTTTTTGAGTGGGAGCGTGTGTTCTCAAATATGTGGAGACATAATTTGAGTGGGAGCCGAATTCATCTTGTGTAGTTAACACATTGTGAAACTGTACCAATAGAATAGAATGAAGTTGTGAAACTATTTGAAAGTCAGTGTCTATTTTGAAATAGAACGGGAATTTTTAATAGTTAGTCGAGTTGTGTTGGATTTTTTCTGAGGAGTCAGAATAGAAGCAAAGGGTGGTCCTTTGAAATCCAATTGATCATTAAGAGTAATGATGCATGAAAGTAATGGTTGTATGACATGTGGGTCTATTATGTAATATTAGACATCATACAGAAACCATATTATCTGCTCGATGTTATATATAACCGATGTTCTTGGAATGAGAACAGTTATGAAAGTAAATTTGGAATTTACTGGAAGTAGATGTGCGTTAGTTAAGGGATTGACATTTGAATGTCAAGTTTTCTACATTGGTGTGTAAGTATGTAGACATCACGAGTTTGTAATTGTTACAAGGGGCTCTGCATGACTGAGTGTGTTTTTCAGGGCAGTTATCTGGTTAGTATAATCAGAGTAAGCGCTGGGAAGCGGTAGTCTCACTTAGTTGCGGTGTTTGCATATATGTTGTTGAACAACATGGTGATATCAAGCAAGTTAATATCTGTGAATCGCAGAAGCGTGTACAATCATGGATTGTGCAGTAACACTTTTCCACGAGCAACCATTATCAAATGATTCTTATTTGATAAGGGATTCTGATAAAGTAAAATGCAGCTGGTTTTTTTGTACTCTAGTGCAAGTGGGAGACTGAAGGAGATATGCCCTAGAGGCAAATAAATAAGTAGTATTTATTGCATTATCTCATAAGTTTATAATAGGTTTGTGTATTATGCTATAACTGTATTAATCGGAATTATTAATACACGTGTGATACATAGACAACCAGGTCCCTAGCAAGCCTCTATTTGAGCTAGTCCATTGGGCAACAGTTGATCGAGATTCCCGATCAAGGACAATGACGTCGGTTGACAATGGGGTCATCTTGTTAGTAGAATAAGGTGATGGACATACGCAAGGTATTGCAATAAGATCGTATTACGATGTTTGTCATTTGCAATAGATAAGAGTATGATAGCTTATTCCTTAGACCGTGAGACCGTACTTATTGTTGCTTCGTAGGAGTGCTTTGAGAGCATCAAACGTTGTGTCTTATATAGCATGACAATAACGGTGTCCATCTTGGGTATTCCGAAAGAGCATCGAGACGTAAGGATCAAGAGCGGGATTTGTTCATTCTTGTAATGGAAAGATACTCTGGGCCCACTCGGTGTTATTGCATCTATATAGCTGCGCAGCTTATGACTAGGTCATGGAGATGTAATATCACAGACGAGTTAATAACCTTCGTCGGTAACGAGATACAGCAAAGGCATCGGTGTGTCTACGATCATATCTCGGACAAGGTAGTATCACAGAGACAAAGGGAATTAATATCATACTTATGGTTCAACGACGATATTCGTGGAATGCACAGGGGTCGTCACATATTTCCAGGTATCCCTTACGATCATTGGTGAGCGGAGTGTCTCGACCATGTCTGGAGTGTTCCCGAACCGTAGCGTAACAAACTTAAGGTCTTAGCGACGCTAGGAGATAGGTTCTGGAATTTTATAGGAATTTGTTGGAGAGAAAGAAATGATCCGGAAAGAGTTCCGGTGGTCCGGAAGGAGTTCCGGGGAGGTATGGAATGGTTCCGGGAATGTCCGAAAGTTGTTCGGGTGGTTCCGAAATAGTTTCGGAGTCACGGGATATTGAATTATATATAAATATATTAATTATGAATTAATGGGATTTTTATATTAATTTAATATTAATTAAATAAAGGAAAAATGGGGCTCCCACCTACATGGGCCCTAAGAGGGCCCAAGAGGGGGGAGCCGCACCCCACAAGGGGGTGGGCCCCATGGGGGGTTCGGCCGGCCCATGGTGGGGGCGCACCAACCCCCCTCATCCTTTAGTCCCACATGGGGGAGCCAAGGGGTTTGCACACCCCCTTCCCCCTTTATATACCAAGGCATATTAATTGATTTAATACATAGGAAATTCAATTAATTCCCAATTTCTCTCTCGATCTCGTGGTTCCCAAGTCGGAGCCGCGCCGAGCTGAGGAAGGGGGTCTCTCTCCACCTAAGCCATACCGCAGAGCGCTGTTGCTCTGCGGGATTCCAGATAAGATCTACTCCTGCGATTTCAGCTGGATCTGAATGACCGGGAGTTGTCGCTAGGCTCCGTATGTTTGCGAGTGCTCGGAGGCTACTCAATTGAGGAGCTTGGGCGACGTCGTCTCGCCCCCTGCAGCCGCCGCGCCACCCCCCTCTGATGCCGGCGCACCAGCCCCGGTGCTGGCGCTCTGTCTTCTTCCGCCCGACGCCCGTCGACGCAGATCATCGTCGACACCCCGGCGTCATCGACTCCGACATCGCGGCAAGTTCTCCGTGACCTCGAGGTCGGCTACGTACGACTTCATCGTCAACGCTTGTGCGGGAGCGTAATCCCCGCTATCGGTCTACATGGAGGTAATGTAACCCGTTCCGCCACCGTTATCGCATGTACTAGATAGATAGATCCTGGCTAGTTAGGGTTTCGCTCGCTAGAAAATTATTGTTTTCTGCACCGCAACCCCTTCAGTGGTATCAGAGCCGATCTATGCGTAGTACTGCTGGTACGGTTAGAACTCATGTTGAATGAGGGCGTCTTTCTTATATTTGCTACCCTCTAGCGTGCACTTGCGATGCCTTCGGTATTGAGTTGATGAAGCGGCCCGGACCGACTTTACGCGTACGCTTACGCGAGACTGGTTCCACTACTGACATACGGCTTGCACCGTATCTGTGGCTGGCGGGTGTCTGTTTCTCTCTCTCTAGTCGGCAAAGCATTTTCAATGGAGGGCCCGAAAGGGATGCTTAAACATGCAATTATACGATCGGCGTTGTGGTACAAAGTTCGTAGGTAGGGAAGCGATTCTCTTACGAATAAGCCTATATGCAACGTAAAACTTGCAAAACTAAATAAAGCTAGAGGCGTCTAACTTTGTTTTGCAGAGGCGTTATTTCATGTGACATGGTTACGGTAAGTTTTTGATATTACTCGTACTGTCGGAGGCAATGGAGGGCTCTGTAGACTCGGAGTCATGCCGGGGCGCCGGGAGCCAGGCACATGGCGCCATGAAGGTCCAGGCGCATCGACCATGTCACATCGCACTTCATTGCATCATTATTGTGTGCTGTTGTGTGTGCATCCTATTGATTGCTTATATGCTAGATATACAACGGTAGCGTCATAAATAGGATGATCCCTAACAAATAGAAAAATTGTGTTCTCCCTCGTTGCGCACTACCAAGAAAGTTCTATGTTATGAGGCAGGCCGTGATGATCGGGTGTCACACATCTCGTCGTTCGCATACAGTGGGTGTAAGCCATGTTGCACGCGCAGGTCTTCGAGGTTTGATTGGCGAGCCTAGCATACTCAGAGGTATGGCCTCGGAACACGGGAAGATCGAAAGATCGAGCACGAGTCGTAGAGTTGTTATGATCGACATTTTATGTCCACCTTTGAAGCTGTGCTGCCGGCCGTGATGATCGGGGGTAGTATGGTGGATGAGGGTCGTGTCATCGCCATTATTATTTTAGGGATAATAATCTTGGTGAGGTGTGTTTTTGATAATGAGATTATAGAACTAAAACTCACCTACATTTTATAAACTTAACCTTACCCCTTTTGCGATCACATCTGTAGACTACGCAACTATACTTCGGTTACTTCCTCAAGAGCCCGGATGCTACATTAGAAGCCGACGGGTCCAACTTCATCAGATGGTACAGGGGTTTTAGAAACATTCTCGAACACAACAACATTCTATATGTTCTCGATGAACCATTAGGAGAAGGACCAGGAGATTCTGCAAGCGAGGAGGAGGAAGATGATTTCCGTAGGCGTCGAGACATATTCATTGAAGTGGAGATCACCATGACCGTATGCTTGGCACCCGAGTTGAAAGAGATGTTTCGACGCAAGGAGCCAAGCGTCATGATGGATGCGATAAAGACGCACTTCGGGGATGAATTAAAGCGTGAGCAATTCAGACAGCTTAGAATGTTCCAGACCGTTCACATGGAGGAGCATACCTGTCTGAAGACACATTTGAAGAGATTGTATGACATCTACTTCCAGCTGACGATGGTCTTCGATTACTGGATGGCAGATTCTTGTGCCATTCGGACTGTCCTGATATCTCTACCTCCTAGCTATGAGAAGCATGTTCGCAAGTACATTTTGAAAGCCGATGATATGAACTTCTACGTGTTCGTACGTGAGTTCCAGTCTCTGAAGGTTGATTCCATCGAAGGAGAGATCTTCGATGCTACAGGTATATATTTGATATATGCAAAATTATGGATTCGCCCATGGTATATGATGAAATGTTTGATAATTGCTCTGTTTGTGAAACAGGTCCTGATTATCACATATATGCGGCGCAGTTTGATGTGACCTGGCGCTGAAGCTGGTAATCAAGGAGTTGATGGCCTTTTGGTGTTCACGTCCTCAAGTTATCATAGTTATCATTAATAGTTTTTGATACGATCTTTTGTAATAGTGAGCGAGTGTGTGTGTCTTGATTGTTGCAAGACAAAGTTATTCATGTAATAAGACAAGATCAGTTGTTTTATGTTATGGAACAAGTCAGTTGTTTTATCTTATGAATAAAGTTTCCACATCTCAGTTACATTGATTGTATGATAAGTATTCATAATTATAGATATGATAAAATAGCTAGTCCCATGAACAAAGGTTCTACCGCTAGAACAAACACCGTCGAGTTTAGTCATAAAAGCAATGAAAGAAGTAATGGATATTTTGGTCCATTTAAGTATTTCAAGTGCTGAGTTGATTAAGCCTGAAATCAAGTATTGAAGTTGCAATACCAGCGGAAATTAATTGAGTGTCATTTTAAAATGATTAATTAATGGTGTTTACTGTTTGATCCGAATTCTTCCATGATTTTGGTAAATAGGAGTATTTGCCCGATAAATTATGGAGTCTGAGATTAATTTGATAATAGATCAAATGGGGTTTTTCAGAAGAAAGATTAGTGAACATTGTATTCACGTGATTCGATCGAAGGACAGTATTTTTGAATTATGGTTTCAACACAAGAGACTTGTGGAAATTTGCTTCACAGAATTATAATGTCATATATAGTGATATGTGGGGAATTATAATCATGCTCTATTTTAAAATAAAGTGTGGCCTGTAAGAATCAGTCTTAGAATCTCCTAATACGTTCTAAACATTATAGTCGATGTCCACTTTAGAAAATAGATATTTTTCTCAACGAGAATTCGTAGGATCGACAGTAGTGTCGACATGTATATGATTATGCGATAATTCGGAATATACATGAGTGGTTCTTTGTAGATTGCTCGCATTGGATGAGAGTGTATTCCAAAACCAAATAGAAACAAAGTTCAGTTTGTGTTGTCTATGTAATTCCGAGAAAAGATGACTTTTCGAATTATGGTTTATGGATTGAAATTAGAAGTTTGGAATAAAGTGTCAGACTTATGTTGGAAGATGTTCCAAAGAGTATATGTCTGCTAATGAAAGTTTAGTGATTAAGAGTGAGGGAGACTAGAAAATAGTTTTCTGCTTGCAATCCTCTTCATAAAGATCACAATATTTTCATGAAAGAAACTTCTGAATAAAGTGCTGTTACATTTAATATTGCTGTCGGGTCACAGCACTGTATAAAGTATTTCAGATCTTGTTGACAGATCAAGGTGCACCTTATGAATACAAAGAAAGTTGAGAAAATATCGGAATACGAACAAAGGCTTTTGAGCCTGGAAATCCAAAGTTGCATTTGAAAGGATTAAGAGAGTAATTGTTGCTGCAATTCTTATTAGAGGAATAAGATTGTTTAATCGTCATATAAGGTGTTATATGAGAAATGTGACTATAAGAAAGACGCGGTAGCATGTCTTGTCAAGAAATGTGTCTTGGACAAGATCAAATTTGTTGACTACATTTATGTAGACATGCTTGAAGTCTGAGGGATTTGTATTAATGTAATACTGTAGTTTGTATTAAATACGAATTGATAGTAGATCAATGATTTTGGTTTGACCAAAATGTCGATTTAAGTGGGAGTCATAGTTAGTTCACTCAGGTGAAATATGTGAAGAACATATTTTTTGAGTGGGAGCTCAGGAACTCAAATATGTGGATGACACGTTTTTGAGTGGGAGCGTGTGTTCTCAAATATGTGGAGACATAATTTGAGTGGGAGCCGAATTCATCTTGTGTAGTTAACACATTGTGAAACTGTACCAATAGAATAGAATGAAGTTGTGAAACTATTTGAAAGTCAGTGTCTATTTTGAAATAGAACGGGAATTTTTAATAGTTAGTCGAGTTGTGTTGGATTTTTTCTGAGGAGTCAGAATAGAAGCAAAGGGTGGTCCTTTGAAATCCAATTGATCATTAAGAGTAATGATGCATGAAAGTAATGGTCGTATGACATGTGGGTCTATTATGTAATATTAGACATCATACAGAAACCATATTATCTGCTCGATGTTATATATAACCGATGTTCTTGGAATGAGAACAGTTATGAAAGTAAATTTGGAATTTACTGGAAGTAGATGTGCGTTAGTTAAGGGATTGACATTTGAATGTCAAGTTTTCTACATTGGTGTGTAAGTATGTAGACATCACGAGTTTGTAATTGTTACAAGGGGCTCTGCATGACTGAGTGTGTTTTTCAGGGCAGTTATCTGGTTAGTATAATCAGAGTAAGCGCTGGGAAGCGGTAGTCTCACTTAGTTGCGGTGTTTGCATATATGTTGTTGAACAACATGGTGATATCAAGCAAGTTAATATCTGTGAATCGCAGAAGCGTGTACAATCATGGATTGTGCAGTAACACTTTTCCACGAGCAACCATTATCAAATGATTCTTATTTGATAAGGGATTCTGATAAAGTAAAATGCAGCTGGTTTTTTTGTACTCTAGTGCAAGTGGGAGACTGAAGGAGATATGCCCTAGAGGCAAATAAATAAGTAGTATTTATTGCATTATCTCATAAGTTTATAATAGGTTTGTGTATTATGCTATAACTGTATTAATCGGAATTATTAATACACGTGTGATACATAGACAACCAGGTCCCTAGCAAGCCTCTATTTGAGCTAGTCCATTGGGCAACAGTTGATCGAGATTCCCGATCAAGGACAATGACGTCGGTTGACAATGGGGTCATCTTGTTAGTAGAATAAGGTGATGGACATACGCAAGGTATTGCAATAAGATCGTATTACGATGTTTGTCATTTGCAATAGATAAGAGTATGATAGCTTATTCCTTAGACCGTGAGACCGTACTTATTGTTGCTTCGTAGGAGTGCTTTGAGAGCATCAAACGTTGTGTCTTATATAGCATGACAATAACGGTGTCCATCTTGGGTATTCCGAAAGAGCATCGAGACGTAAGGATCAAGAGCGGGATTTGTTCATTCTTGTAATGGAAAGATACTCTGGGCCCACTCGGTGTTATTGCATCTATATAGCTGCGCAGCTTATGACTAGGTCATGGAGATGTAATATCACAAACGAGTTAATAACCTTCATCGGTAACGACAGCAAAGGCATCGGTGTGTCTACGATCATATCTTGGACAAGGTAGTATCGCAGAGACAAAGGGAATGAATATCATACTTATGGTTCAACGACGATATTCGTGGAATGCACAGGGGTCGTCACATATTTCCAGTTATCCCTTACGATCATTGGTGAGCGGAGTGTCTCGACCATGTCTGGAGTGTTCCCGAACCGTAGCGTAACAAACTTAAGGTCTTAGCGACGCTAGGAGATAGGTTCTGGAATTTTATAGGAATTTGTTGGAAAGAAAGCAATGATCCGGAAAGAGTTCCGGTGGTCCGGAAGGAGTTCCGGGGAGGTATGGAATGGTTCCTGGAATGTCCGAAAGTTGTTCGGGTGGTTCCGAAATAGTTTCGGAGTCACGGGATATTGAATTATATATAAATATATTAATTATGAATTAATGGGATTTTTATATTAATTTAATATTAATTAAATAAAGGAAAAATGGGGCTCCCACCTACATGGGCCCTAAGAGGGCCCAAGAGGGGGGAGCCGCACCCCACAAGGGGGTGGGCCCCATGGGGGGTTCGGCCGGCCCATGGTGGGGGCGCACCAACCCCCCTCATCCTTTAGTCCCACATGGGGGAGCCAAGGGGTTTGCACACCCCCTTCCCCCTTTATATACCAAGGCATATTAATTGATTTAATACATAGGAAATTCAATTAATTCCCAATTTCTCTCTCGATCTCGTGGTTCCCAAGTCGGAGCCGCGCCGAGCTGAGGAAGGGGGTCTCTCTCCACCTAAGGCATACCGCAGAGCGCCGTTGCTCTGCGGGATTCCAGATAAGATCTACTCCTGCGATTTCAGCTGGATCTGAATGACCGGGAGTTGTCGCTAGGCTCCGTATGTTTGCGAGTGCTCGGAGGCTACTCAATTGAGGAGCTTGGGCGACGTCGTCTCGCCCCCTGCAGCCGCCGCGCCACCCCCCTCTGATGCCGGCGCACCAGCCCCGGTGCTGGCGCTCTGTCTTCTTCCGCCCGACGCCCGTCGACGCAGATCATCGTCGACACCCCGGCGTCATCGACTCCGACATCGCGGCAAGTTCTCCGCGACCTCGAGGTCGGCTACGTACGACTTCATCGTCAACGCTTGTGCGGGAGCGTAATCCCCGCTATCGGTCTACATGGAGGTAATGTAACCCGTTCCGCCACCGTTATCGCATGTACTAGATAGATATATCCTGGCTAGTTAGGGTTTCGCTCGCTAGAAAATTATTGTTTTCTGCACCGCAACCCCTTCACATACCCGTCTGAAGACACATTTGAAGAGATTGTATGACATCTACTTGCAGCTGACGATGGTCTTCGATTACTGGATGGCAGATTCTTGTGCCATTCGGACTGTCCTGATATCTCTACCTCCTAGCTATGAGAAGCATGTGCGCAAGTACATTTTGAAGGCCGATGATATAAACTTCTACAAGTTTGTGTCTGAATTCAAATCTCTGAAGGTTGATTCCATCGAAGGAGAGATCTTCGATGCTACAGGTATATATTTGATATATACAGAATTATGAATTCGCCTCTTGGTATATGATGAAGTATTTGATACTTGTTCTGTTTATGAAACAGATCCTAATTATCACATATATGCGGCGCAGTTTGATGTGACCTGGCGCTAAAGCTGGTGATCAAGGAGTTGATGGCCATTTGGTGTTCACGTCCTCGAGTTATCATAGTTATCATTAATAGTTTTTGATAAGATCTTTTGTAATAGTGAGCGAGTGTGTGTGTCTTGATTGTTGCAAGACAAAGTTATTCATGTAATAAGACAAGTTCAGTTGTTTTATGTTATGGAACAAGTCAGTTGTTTTATATTATGAATAAAGGTTCCACATCTCAGTTACATTGATTGTATGATAAGTATTCATAATTGTAGAAATGATAAAATAGCGTGTCCTGTGAATAAGAGTTCTATTACTAGAACAAACACCGTCGAGTTTAGTCATGAAAGCAATGCAAGAAGTAATGGATGTTTTTGGTCCATTTAAGTATTTCGAGTGCCGAGTTGATTAAGCTTGAAATCAAGTATTGAAGTTGCAATACCAGAGGAAATTAATTGAGTGTCATTTTTAATGATTAATTAATGGTGTTTATTGCTTGATCTGAATTCTCTTATGATTTTGGTAAATATGAGTATTTGCCCGACAAATCATAAGTCTGAAATTAATTTGATAATAGATCAAATGGGGTTTTTCAGAAGAAAGATTAGTGAATATTGTATTCACAAGATTCGATCAAAGGACAATATTTTTGAATTATGGTTTCAACACAAAAGACTTGTGGAAATTTGTTTCACGAAATTATAATGTCATATATAGTGATATGTGGGGAATTATAATCATGCTCTATTTTTAAATAAAGTGTGGTCTGTCAGAATCAGTCTTAGAATCTCCTAATATGTTCGAAACATTATAGTCGATGTCCACTTTAGAAAATAGATGTTTTTCTCAACAAGAATTCATGAGATCGACAGTAGTGTCGACATGTATATGATTACACGATAATTCGGTATATACATGAATAGTTCTTTGTAGAATACTCGCATTGAAAGGGAGTGTATTCCAAAACCAAGTAGAAACAAAGCTCAGTTTGTTGTCTATGTAATTCCGAGGAAATATGATTTTTCGAATTATGGTTTATGGATTGGAATTAGAAGCTTGAAATAAAGTGTCAGACCTATGTTGGAAGGTGTTCCAAAGAGTATATGTCTGCTGATGAAAATTTGGTGATTAAGAGTGAGGGAGACTAGAAAATTGTTTTCTGCTTGCAATCCTCTTCATAAAGATCATAATATTTTTATGAAAGAACCTTCTAAATAGAGTGCTGTTATATTTAATATTGCTGTCAGGTCACAGCACTGTATTAAGTGTTTAAGATCTTGTTGACAGATCAAGGTGCACTATATGAATACAAAGAAAGTTGAGAAAATATCAGAGTACGAACAAAGGTTTTTTGAGCCTGGAAATCCAAGTTGCATTTGAAAGGATTAAGAGAGTAATTGTTGTTGCAATTCTTATTAGAGGAATAAGATTGTTTAATCATCATATAAGGTGTTATATGAGAAATGTGACTATAAGAAAGACGCGGTAGCATGTCTTGTCAAGAAATGTGTCTTGAACAAGATCAAATTTGTTGACTACATTTATGTAGACATGCTTGAAGTCTGAGTGATTTGTATTAATGTAATACTGTAGTTTGTATTAAATTTGAATTGATAGTAGATCAATGATTTTGGTTTGACCAAAATGTCGATTTGAGTGGGAGTCATAGTTAGTTCACTCAAGTGAAATATGTGAAAAACATATTTTTGAGTGGGAGCTTAGGAACTCAAATATGTGGATAACATGTTTTTGAGTGGGAGCTCGTGTTATCAAATATGTGGAGACATAATTTGAGTGGGAGTCGAATTCATCTTGTGTAGTTAACACATTGTGAAACTGTACCAATAGAATAGGATGAAGTTGTGAAACTATTTGAAAGTTAGTGTCTATTTTGAAATAGAACGGGAATTTTAAATAGTTAGTCGAGTTGTTTTGGATTATATATGAGGAGTCAGAATAGAATCAAAAGGATGGTTCTTTGGAATCCAATTGATCATTAAGAGTAATGATGCATGAAAGTAATGGTTGTATGACATGTGGGTCTATTATGTAATATTAGACATCATACAGAAACCATATTATCTGCTCGATGAAATATAACCGATGTTCTTGGAAGAAGAGCAGTTATGAAAGTAAATTTAGAATTTACTAGAAGTAGAGGTGTGTTAGTTGTTAGATTCACATTAGAATGTCAAGTTTTCTGCATTGGTGTGAAAGTATGTAGATATCACGAGTTTGTAATTGTTACAAGGGGCTCTCTATGGCTGAGTGTGTTTTTCAGGGCAGTTATCTGGTTAGTATAATCAGAGTAAGCGCTGGGAAACAGAAGTCTCACTTAGTTACGGTATTTGCATATATGTTGTTGGACAACATGGTGATATCAAGCAAGTTGATATCAGTGAATCGCAAGAGCATGTACAATCATGGATTGTGCAGTAACACTCTTCCACAAGCAAGCATTATCAAATGATTCTTATTTGATAAGGGATTCTGATAAAGTAAAATGCAACTAGTTTATTTGTACTCTAGTGCAAGTGGGAGACTGAAGGAGATATGCCCTAGAGGCAAATAAATAAGTAGTATTTATTGCATTATCTCATAAGTTTATAATAGGTTTGTGTATTATGCTATAACTGTATTAATCGGAATTATTGATACACGTGTGATACATAGACAACCAGGTCCCTAGCAAGCCTCTACATGAGCTAGTCCATTGGGCAACAGTTGATCGAGATTCCCGATCAAGGACAATGACGTCGGTTGACAATGGGGTCATCTTGTTAGTTGAATAAGGTGATGGACATACGCAAAGTATTGCAATAAGATCGTATTACGATGTTTGTCATTTGCAATAGATGAGAATATGGTAGCTTATTCCTTAGACCGTGAGACCGTACTTATTGATGCTTCGTAGGGGTGCTTTGAGAGCATCAAACGTTGTGTCTTATATAGCATGACAATAACGGTGTCCATCTTGGGTATTCCGAAAGAGCATCGAGACGTAAGGATCAAGAGCGGGATTTGTTCATTCTTGTAATGGAAAGATACTCTGGGCCCACTCGGTGATATTGTAATATCGCAGACGAGTTAATAACCTTCGTCGGTAACGAGATACAACAAAGACATCGGTGTGTCTACGATCATATCTCGGACAAGGTAGTATCGCAGAGACAAAGGGAATGAATATCATACTTATGGTTCAACGACGATATTCGTGGAATGCACAGGGGTCGTCACATATTTCCAGGTATCCCTGACGGTCATTGGTGAGCGGAGTGTCTCAACCATGTCTGGAGTGTTCTCGAACCATAGCGTAACAAACTTAAGGTCTTAGCGACACCAGGAGATAGGTTCTGGAATATTATAGGAATTTGTTGGAGAGAGAGAAATGATCCGGAAAGAGTTCCGGTGGTCCGGAAGGAGTTTCGGGGAGGTATGGAATGGTTCCAGGAATGTCCGAAAGTTGTTCGGGTGGTTCCGAAATAGTTTCGGAGTCATGGGATATTGAATCATATATAAATATATTAATTATGAATTAATGGGATTTTTATATTAATTTAATATTAATTAAATAAAGGAAAAGGGGGGCTCCCACCTACATGGGCCCTAAGAGGGCCCAAGAAGGGGGAGCCGCACCCCACAAGGAAGGGGAGGCAGTGGCCTCCTAGTCCGAGTTGGACTAGGAGTGGGATAAGCCCAAGGGGGGTTCAGCCGAACCCCCCCTCCCCTCTCCTCCTTTAGTCCCACATGGGGGAGCCAAGGGGTTTGCACACCCCCTTCCCCCTTTATATACCAAGACATATTAATTGGATTAATTCATTGGAAAATACAATTAATTGTATTGCAGGCCGGCCGAGCTGTTTCTCCGCCCGTTTTGCCCCCTCTCTCCACCTAAGCTATACCGCTGAGCACCGTTGCTCTGCGGGATTCCAGATAAGATCTACCCCTGCGATTTCAGCTGGATCTGAATGACCGGGGGTTGTCGCTAAGCTCCGTATGTTTGTGAGGAGCCTGGGCGATATCGTCTCGCCCCTGCAGCCGCCGCGCCACCTCCCCCTCTGCCGTCGGCGCACCCCCTGGTGCCGGCGCCCCAACTTCTTCCGCCCGACGCCCGTCGACGCAGATCACCGTCGACACCCCGGCGTCATCGTCTTCGTCATCGCGGCAAGTTCTCCGTGACCTCGAGGTCGGCTACGTACGACTTCATCGTCAACGCTTGTGCGGGAGCGTAATCCCCGCTATCGGTCTACATGGAGGTAATGTAACCCGTTCCCCCACCGTTATCGCATGTACTAGATAGATAGATCCTGGCTAGTTAGGGTTTTGTTCGCTAGAAAAATTATTGTTTTCTGCACCGTAACCCCTTCAGCGGGCCGGACCGACTTTACGCATACGCTTACGCGAGACTGGTTTCACTACTGACATACGGCTTGTACCGTATTTGTGGCTGGCGGGTGTCAGTTTCTCTCTCTTTAGTTGGTCTTCGCATTTTCAATGGAGGGCCCGAAAGGGATGCTTAAACATGCAATTATTGGATCGTTGTTGTGGTCATAAGGTTCGTAGGTATGAAGCGGTTCTATTTACGAAAGCCCCAAGCCACGTAAAATACGCAAAAGATAAAGTAGAAGCGTCTAACTTTATTTTGCAGGGGCTATGTGATATGGTCAAGGTAGGTTTATTAAATTGTTTATAAACTGCGGGCGCCAAGAAGACCATGGCGCAATGGACTATATCACATTGCATTACATTTGATGTTTTGTGTGCATCTTATATTGTGTGATTGTATGTATAGTATATATTAGTTACACGGCGGTAGCTATATAAGATGATCCCTTCAAAATACCACTAGTGTTCTCCCTCCAACGCGTACCACCAAGAAAGTTCTACGTTATGAGGCAGACGTGATGATCGGGTGTCAGACATCTCGTCGTTCTCATACAGTGGGTGTAAGCCATGTTGCACAAGCGTCAGCGTGGAGGTCTTTGGTGGCGAGCCTAGCGTATAAAGAAATATGGCCTCGGAACAGGAAGACCGAAAGGCCGAGCACGAGTCACAAAATTGGTGTGGCGGACTTTTGTCTACTCTTGAAGTTGTGCCGCCGGCTCTGATGATGAGGGGTGGTGCAATGGATGGGGGTCGTGTAATCGCTTAAACGGCCAGGAGGGATGTTCGTTTGAGTGGGAGTTATGTTAGTTATTTTCTAAAATACTATAACTCAAAATTATTATGAACAAAGTCTTATGTTGTTGCAAATTCCATTGTAGATGTCTCACCCCTCCTTTAACCTAAACCTGTTTATTGAGAAAGAGAAGCTTAAGACCGATGGGTCTAACTTCGTGTCCTGGTTCCGCGACCTGAATTCCATCCTTGAAACCCACAAGGTGGCCTATATCCTTGATGCCCCCTTAGGTGATCTTCCAAACACCGCCCCGGAAATCGAAAGGATTGTCCATGAAGTAAAGGCGAAGATTTCTTCTTATGTCCAGAGTGGCATGCTCTTTGCCATGGAGGCTGACCTGCAAAACCGCTTCATGAACAAGGGTGCTTATGATATAATCACTGAACTCATGATTGTTTTTGCACGACAAGTCAAGGCTGAGAGGTACGAAGCATCTGTGCGTTTCTTCTCAGCCCAGATGGAAGAGCACGGCAATATTAGTGAGCACTTGGCCAAGTTGTTTGGCTGCGCTCAGCTTCTGAGCGATCTGGGAAGTGTGATCCCAGAAGAGTTGGTTATTGATAGGGCGCTGATTTCTCTGCCCCCTAGCTATAAGAACGCCATCGTGGACTACGACATGAAAGGGATGTCAAAACCCCTGTCGGAAATCCTGAAGATGCTCGAAGTGACCGAATTAGAAATCAAGCTGAAGAAGATGGTGGTGACCATCGGATCACCTGAGCGCGACTGCCCCAAGTACCTGGAGGATAGGAAGTCTGGCAAGACTGTCGACAAACAGAAGGGTATATTTGATATACATGTTATAGATGTGTACCTTACATCCGCCCGGAGCAACACGTGGGTATTTGATACTGGTTCTGTTGCTTATATATGTAACTCTCAGGAGGAGTTACGGAATAGACGGCGGCTGGCGAAGGATGAGGTGACGATGCGCGTCGGCAACGGATCGAGAGTCGACGTGGTGGCTGTCGGCACGCTCCCTCTGCATCTACCATCGGGATTAGTTTTGGTTTTAAATAAGTGTTATTTTGTGCCATCCTTGAGTGTAAACATTATAAGTGGGTCTTGCTTGTTACAAGACGGTTATTCATTTAAATCAGTGTCAAGCAATTGTGCTATTTATATGAATGATATCTTTTATGTTGATGCTCCCGAGAATAACGGTTTATTCTTGTTGAATCTCGATCGTAGTACTCACATCCATAACATAGAAGCCAAACGGATTAAGTGTAGTGATGATACTGCCATGTATATGTGGCATTGCCGTCTTGGTCATATTGGTGTAAAGCGCATGAGGCAACTCCACTCCGATGGACTTTTGGACTCGTTGGATTTCGGATCCCTCGATACATGCGAACCATGCCTTATGGGCAAAATGACCAAGACACCGTTCAAAGGTTTCATTGAACGGGCGTCGGATTTATTGGCAATCATACATACAGATGTGTGTGGACCGATGAGTGTTTTGACACGCAATGGTTATCGTTATTTCGTCACCTTCACAGATGACTTGAGTAGATACGGTTATATCTATTTGATGAAACACAAGTCTGAAACTTTTGAAAAGTTCAAAGAATTCCAAAGTGAAGTTGAGAATCAGCTTAATAGGAAAATCAAGCACCTCCGATCCGATCGCGGTGGCGAGTACTTGAGTTTTGAGTTTGGCACACATCTGAAGAGTTGTGGCATAGTACCCCAACTTACGCAAGCCGGAACACCGCAGCGTAACAGCGTGTCCGAGCAACGTAATCGTACTCTACTGGATAGTGTTCGATCTATGATGTCTCTTACCGATTTGCCAGTGTCCTTCTGGGGTTATGCGTTAGAAACAACCGCATTCATTTTAAATATTGCTCCGTCCAAATCCGTTGAAACGACACCGTATGAATTATGGTATGGCCAAAAGCCTAAGTTATCGTTTCTGAAGGTTTGGGGTTGTGAGGCGTACGTTAAGAAACTACAGCCCGACAAACTCGAACCGAAGTCGGAGAAAGTCGTCTTTGTAGGATATCCGCCGAAAACCGTTGGGTACACCTTCTACAACCAAGCTGAGGGCAAAACTTTTGTCGTGAAGACCGGTACCTTTCTAGAGAAGGAGTTTCTCGCGAAAGGAGTAAGTGGGAGGAAGGTAGACCTCGATGAGATTGTTGATCCTGAACTCGAGATTCCGAGTGGCGCAACGGAAGCAATTCCGGAAACGTCCTCCGTGGAAGGAGTGGGAGAAACTGTCGAGGAAGGTATTCTACCCCGTAGGTCTGGTAGATCTCGGATCGCACCAGAATGGTATGGCAACATGGTTTGCACCGTCATGTTAGTTGAACAAGACGAACCTACGAACTACAAGGAGGCGATGGCGAGTCTAGAGTCCGAGAAATGGCTTGAAGCCATGAAATCTGAAATAGGATCCATGTATGATAACAAAGTGTGGACTTTGATGGATATTCCCGAAGGGCGCAAGGCCGTCGAGAATAAATGGATCTTTAAGAAGAAGACTGATGCTGATGGTAATGTGACCGTCTATAAATCTCGGCCTGTCGCAAAGGGTTTCCGACAAGTTCATGGGATTGACTACGATGAAACTTTTTCACCGGTAGCGATGCTTAAGTCTATTCGGATTTTGTTAGCCGTAGCTGCCTATTATGATTATGAAATCTGGCAGATGGACGTCAAAACAGCCTTCCTAAATGGAAACATTGAGGAAGAGTTGTACATGGTACAACCGGAAGGTTTTGTCAATCCAAGGAATGCTAACAAGGTGTGCAAGCTTCAACGATCCATCTATGGATTGAAGCAGGCATCTCGGAGCTGGAATCTTCGCTTTGATGAGGTAATCAAAGGTTTTGGATTTATCCAAATTTGGAAGAGACCTGCATTTACAAGAAAATGAGTGGGAGCTCGGTTGTGTTCTTAGCACTGTATGTAGACGACATATTGCTGATTGGGAATGATGTGGAACTTCTGAATAGCGTGAAGGAATATTTAAACAGTAAATTTTCCATGAAGGACTTAGGAGAAGCTGCGTATGTTTTAGGCATAAAAATCTATCGTTATAGATCAAGGCGCCTATTAGCACCGAGTCAGAGTACTTATCTTGATAAAATACTGAAGCGTTTCGGTATGGAGAAGGCAAAGAAGGGTTCTCTACCGGTTATCAAGAATAAGATATTGCGGAAGGCACAGTGTCCGGTAACGGAACTGGATAAGGCCGATATGACTAAACATCCTTATGCTTCAGCCATAGGATCGATCATGTATGCAATGTTGAGTACTAGACCGGATGTGGCATTAGCTCTAAGTTTGACAAGCCGGTTCCAGAGTAATCCTGGAATGCCGCATTGGATAGCTGTTAAGAGCATTCTTAAGTATCTCATTGACGAGGTGGTAACTCGACAAATCCGAGGGTTGCACCCCTGGTTGATTGATGGGGAGAGAGAGAGGTGTTGGTGATCATGACGGCTGACAAGCAAGGTTTTACCTAGGTTCAGGCTCCCGGAGGATAACACCCTACTCATGCTTGTCTGATTATTGATGCGAGTAGCGATTACAATGGTGAGATTGCGATCTCGCTAGGGTTTGTGGTGGTGGCTATGAGCGTGTCCTCTAGGACGGGCAACCTTCCTGGCTTTATAGGCAGCCAGGTCTCGGGCGGTTGGTACAGATATGGCAGGTTATAAGACCTAACCGAGTTTGACTAGGATATGTGGTACCCCGAGTGGGCCTTCAATGGGCCTTTCCATGCTTGGCGCGGCCCAGGTAGCCTTACGGTGGGCTAGTCGAAAGGAAGCCCCACGTCAGTAGCCCCCGAGTGCTTGGTCGAAGCGCAGCGTCGGGCAAAGGACTTCCTCCTCCTGGACGCGCCATTGGATTACTTGATCTTGAGCTTGAACTCGATTTCTTCAGTCGAACAGGCCTCTCCCGATGGGAGTTAATCTTTGCAGTCGAATTACTTTGTCCT
Source organism: Poa annua (assembly GCA_026929855.1). Lineage (NCBI taxonomy): Eukaryota > Viridiplantae > Streptophyta > Magnoliopsida > Poales > Poaceae > Poa > Poa annua. Next base: position 19,461,410 of record CM049427.1, read on the forward strand.
CTTCTTGTGTAGCGTGCTTCTGTTCAACCCGTTGGCTTACATGTACATTTGATTCGGCTGCTGGAGTTGACTCAACTTGCTTTGTCACCCGAATAGATGTTTCGGGTTCCGGGACTGCGTACTGTTAAGTTGTTTCAGCTTAGAAGCTTACCACTAGAATCTTGCGTTCGAGTTCTCACGCAGTTTCAGTTTGTTTGGAGCCGTTGGCTTGATGACGTCACCGCTGACGTCTCCTTGCACGCCTCTGCGCCCGATGGGACGTGACATGGTGGGGCCCACTGGCAGCGCTTACCGCGGTCAGCAGTTGTCACGTCTCCAAACTGGGCGCGAAATTTTTGCGCACGATGATGACGCCTCGATTCTCGTGCGTAGTGGGGGAAGTTGGCGGCGACGGTTGGCCTCTTTGCTTGACACGTGTACGGCAGGATGAAGGTGCTCTGAACCGCTGCGTGACGGAGGGCTGAGATTGATTTTGCTGAGGCATAAGTACTGCGCCACAGCGCGAGGGCATCGTCTTCTCCATTTGTCCGTGCCTCCTTTCCTCTGCCTTCTGCCATTCTCGCCCTCACCAGAGCTCTGTGCCTTTTGTCCGTGCACCTTGCGCTGCCCCACGACGCCATGGGCAAGCCGAAGAGTGCCGCCGGTTCCTCCGCTGCCGCCGACGAAGCCGGGTTGATGAAGAAGCCCGACGGCGACTGGCAGAGGTCGTCTATGAAGAAAGCGGAGGTTGAACTCCTCCGCGCAAGGTCTCCTTCCTCCCGCTGATCAAGTCCAGGTACGCGCTCCTGGCAAAGAAGTTTATCCCACACCCCGCAATGGGGAACGCGTATGCTTCGTGGATTTCCTTCCGCGGGGCTTCGGGTTCCCCTTGCACGATTTTATGCGCGGTCTCCTGTATGCCTATGGGGTTCAGATCCATGATCTGACCCCCAATGGCGTCTTGAGCATCGCGGGCTTCATTGTGCTTTGCGAGTGCTTTCTGGGTGTCGCGCCCCACTGGGCGCTGTGGAAGTCGCTCTTCCTCGTTCGCAAGAACGTTGGGAAGAGCGGGTTGCCCTTCCCCGTGGGCGGCTTCGGAATCCAAGTGCGCGGTGACACCGCGTACTTCCAGATGAAGAAGTCGGACTCCGTCCAGGGGTGGCGCAAGAGGTGGTTCTACGTCCAGTCGAGCCAGGATGGCCTGGCGGCATTTGACAGCGGACGTGGGCTGCGGAAAACTCAAGCCTGGACGCACCCACTGACTGCTGGGGAAAAGGAAGCCGCGCGGCCCCTGCTGGGCCTGCTGCGCGATCTCACCAAAACCCTTGGGCGCGAGGCGGGTGGCGTCTTCTTGATGGCCACCTTCTTCCGTCTTCGGGTGCAGCCGCTCAGCGCTCGGCCCCACCCGATGTGGGCCGTCGAGGGCGTCAGCACCGAGCCACTTGACGATGAGGAGGTGGAAGCTAAGGTGAGGTCCATCACCAACCTCCGAGTTGCGGATACATGCAATGTCAAGTGCCCGGTTGCTGCTTACGGGGCGTCGAACCCCGTTCCTGAGATAAGTTCTTGACTTGTTCTCCTTGTTATTCTGTTTCTTGATTCGACTTGTATCTACTTGCTTCTTGATTCGACTTGCGTCTACTTGCTTCACGGTCGGTCCCTGCTGATCAGCCTTCCTCCTCTCCCCGAGAACGGACCCAACGACGAGCCGAAATTCGTCGAGGAGGAGGATGATGATGATGATGAGATTCCCTCCGATGTCTCCCCCAACGACGAAGTGGAGGATGACGACGACGACGAGGAACCCGCGCGGAAGAAGCAGAAGCGCCGGAGCGGCGGTGACTCTGCGACTGCCTCGTCTCCTGCGAGGGGTGTGGTAGCTTATACAGAGGAAGTCGTCGCGACGTCGTCGGGTGCGCGGTCACCAGGTGGCTGGAGCGAGCCCCTGGTTGTTCCCCCTGTTAGCTCCGCGCCACCGAGCGCGTTCGTGCGGCTGCCGTCCGTCTCCTTGGGGAGTGATGATGAACTCGAGACCACCAGGTTAGTACCTTGTCGACTTCGAGTTGTCTTTTGTAGTTCCAATCTTGCAGTTGGTCATTGTACTGTTGCTGCAACCGTCGTTCTGGCGATGTCCACTCTCCTCATCGTGAGGTAGAGCATACATCCGCCCTTTCGACCGAGCTGGTGACCCGGGTGGCAGTTGAGGAGCGCACGCAACCTGCTGTCATCGCGTCTTTGGGTCGCGCTCCTCCGCCGCCTTCGGAAGATGTCGACCTCCTGGACCATGTAAGTCCCTTGTATTTTTAGCTTGTAGTCTTGGATTTTCATCGGGTGCACGATCAGCGCTCCCGATGGGAGTAGCCCGCGAAGGTGTGGGTGACTAGTAGAGTCGCCCGCAAATTTATTAAGATCTTGCTTTTGTTTCAGCCATACTATCGCCAGATGCTAGATGCAGCCGCGACTTATGTTCGCCTGGAGAAGGAGAGGGACCAGCTGCGTGTTTCTCTGGACCAGGCTACTGGGCGGGTTGCTGAGCTAGAAGTGAAGCTCCAGGCTCAGGCTGATCTTGAGAAAGCTCTGCATGAGTTCCAAGAGCGCGAGCGGGTGCGGGTTGGCCAAGAGAAGACTCAAGTCGACCGCCTCCTTTCACTCGCCGGTGCTCTTGGGGGTAAGTTTCGGCTTGATGCCTACTGTGTTTTTGCTTTTGCTCTTGTCTGATGGTTGACTTCTTCGCACAGAGACATGCGGTGGAGCTCCTGAGGAGGGCTCGTCGAGTGACACCGTCGACTTGGCGACGGCTGTCGGCTTCCTGGACCGTGTCTGCGCGTATGCGTCTGATGCTCTGAGAAAGTCCGCAGATGCGCTGAAGAAGTCGACAGGAGCCCTTACGACGGTGCACCGTAACATCTTCCCAAGCGATTCGCTGCCGACTGCCGTGGACGCCCTTGCTGCTCCGTTTAAGGATGACGCGACCACCCTCGCCGACTTCACTCGGGCGCAGACGGTACGCGGCTCCGAGCTCACCTTCCAGCTCCTTCTAGGCCACCAAATTCAGGGTGACTTTGAGAAGGTCGTCAGCGGTTTCCCCCGTAAGCCTGATGGCCGGACCGCGTCCTTGAGCGGAGTAAAAGTGCGGGCCGCACAGCTAGCTGTTAAGCTTGTGGCCACCTTCGAGAGGGCGCTGGCCAAGGCGACTGGGGCTGCTGCTGCTCGGAAGAGTCGCTCGTCGGAGTCTGTTGCCCAAGAGTAGTTGAAGGGGATTAGCAGTCGCAGTTTTTATGTACTGATAACTTTTGCTTTGTAATTATTGCTGACTGATGGTTTGTCGGGTCTTCTGGCCTTTGACAATATTTTGGCTGAAATTGATTATTTTTTCCCATCATATTTTTCTTTGCTGACCAGTCGTGTACTGGCATTGATTCTGCACGTTCATGACAGACTAACTTGCGCGGTGGCACGTCTTCCGCTTCTGCGGCTGGACCGAGCGGCGAGGGATCTTCTTCAGGTGCTCGCCGTCGCCAAACTGCTTCGGCTCCTCCGCGAAGTGCCGTCGCCAAACTGCTCCGGCTCCTCCGCGAAGTGCGAATGACCAGCGCATAATCACTTACTTGAAGAATAAGGTGATTGAGCTTGAGGCTACATTGAAGAATACCGAGCTGCTCTTGCAGCGCTCCAGGTCGCATCCGACCGCGGGTTTTTCCCAACGTGAAGATTTTCTGATTGGGGAGATCGATCTCATCAGTCGGCAGCTTCAAGGTTGGTACTTTCTGCGGCTGCCTGTCCTTGTTGAAATTTGCTGGTTGTGACTTCTGGCTTGTGCATGCAGACGTGAACCCAGATTGGGAGGCTGAGCGGGACCGCGTTGAAGAGCGTGTTACCCGGGAGGCGTCTGGCGACTCCCCCGAAGCTCGCCATTTCTGGGTGAACAAGTCGCGAGGGTGCATCCTTGCCCGCATGCTCGACCGAACCTGGCGTGCGGCTGTCCTCTTGGAGAATTGCCGGAAGACCTTGTGGCACATCCACCGTGTCTACTTCCCGCATAATGGGCAGCCGCATGGGCTATCCACCTTGCTCGAGAGGTTCCGTGACGGCGATGCTCTGGAGGAAATTGTCCATGCACAGCTTGTCGCCGGGGCGAATGCGGCTCTGGCGTACGTTTGGCTGCATCGGCCCAACCTTCCGTTGGAGAGGCTGATGGGTGGACTGACGGGCGATGCCGAGTACGCCGATACCCTGGCGGCTGCGCGCCAGATGATTGAGCATGTGCAGAAGTACATCGAGCGTCTTGTTGGCCCACTCGGAGCGCCGAAGGTCGAGCCTGCAGAATAAGAGTGGTTTTCTTCTGTTGTATAGGGTTAGTTAATGTGGCGACTATGCCAATGTAAATGACAGTATATGACACTAGAAGAATTCTCGAGCAACGAGTGAAATTGTTTTCATTACTGTGTGAGTATTTGCTTCTGTTTTGACTTGTGTGGCTAGCCCCCGAGTACCTTGGGTGACGACCTAAGCCTGCGTTGTGAACCTGTGTGGCACAACCCCCGAGTGAGGCGAGTGGCGTCCTAGGATTCTGTCAAGTGAGACCTGTGTACCGCGGCTACCGATTGCATCGGGTGGCGATTTAGGGTTTTGGACTTGACCTATATGGCACAGCCCCCGAGTAGCTCGGGTGGCGGCCTAGGATTTCTTTGGTGAAACCTGTATGGCGCAGCCCCCGAGTGATTCGAGTGGCGGCCTAGGAATTTTCAAGTGTGACCTGTGAGGCGCAGCCCCCGAGTGCGTCGGGTGGCGACCTAGGATTTTGGACTTGACCTGTGCGGCGCATCTCCCGAGTAAGTCGGGTAGAGGTCTAGGATTTTTGAGTTGCGCCTGTTTGGCGCAGCCCCCGAGTGGTTCGAGTAGCGGCCTAGGCTTTTCAAGTGTGACCTGTGAGGTGCAGCCCCCGTGTGCTTCGGGTGGCGACCTAACATTTTGGACTTGACCTGTGCGGCGCATCTTTTGAGTAAGTCGGGTAGGGGCCTAGGATTTTTGTGTTTTGCCTGTTTGGCGCAGCCCCCGAGTTTGTTCGAGTGGCGGCCTAGACTTTTATTTCAACCTGTGTGGCGCATCTCCCGAGTAAGTCGGATAGAGGCCTAGGATTTTGGGTTGTGCCTGTTTTGGCGCAGCCCCTGAGTGGTTCGAGTGGCGGCCTAGGCTTTTATTTCAACCTGTGTGGCGCAGCCCCCGAGTAAATCGAGTGGCGGCCTAAATTTTTTTGTTTTTCTTGACTGAGAAGGCAAGATGAACATCATTTTCTTCAAATCACTTTATTGATTGCTGCGAACAGGCTGCCTCATTAAAACCCTTCCAGTCCCCGCAGGTACCCTGGTAACGGAAAGAGTGCGTCTGAAACCTGCCGCTTTGACATGCTATCTTTGTTACAATGGTTGATTCGACTAAGCATAGAACCGCCGGAGTTGTGCAATGTTCCACGGGTTGCTGCAGGCTGCTCCTGTCTTCGAGTCCGTTAGGCGATATGCTCCGTTGCCAATCACCTCTGTGACGATGTACGTACCCTCCCATGGGGAGGCGAGCTTGTGCACTTTTTTCTGCTTGAGGCGAAGGACCAGGTCACCTGCGACGAAAGCTCTTGGTCGCAATCTTCGTCCGTGATAGTTGCGCAGGTCTTGCTGATATACGGCTGATCGCGCTAGAGCGATGTCGCGTGCTTCGTCCAATATGTCCATGCTATCTTCCAGTGCCTCTTCTGCATCTGACTCGTCGTAGGCGACCACCCGTGGTGCGTCAAACTTGATGTCGCAGGGTAAAACTGCTTCCGCACCGTACACCATGAAGAATGGAGTGTATTGGGTGGATCTGTTAGGTGTGGTCCGCAGACTCCAGAGGACCGACGACAGTTCTTCGACCCATGCGCCCGCTGCGCGCCTGAGTGGCACACGCAGTCGCTTCTTGATGCCGCTGCAGACTAAACCGTTGGCCTTCTCTACTTGCCCATTGGATTGCGGGTGTGAGACGGATGCATAGTTGAGTTTGATATCTTGCTCTGGGCAGAAGTCTTTGAATTCTTCGGCTGTGAAGTTCGAGCCGTTGTCTGTGATTATCCCGTTTGGCACTCCGAACCTGAAGATGATGGACCTGATGAAGTTGACCGCTGTTGATGCAGTCGAACTTGTGATGGGTGCGGCTTCAATCCACTTGGTGAACTTGTCGACTGCAACCAGGAGGTGAGTGTGACCTCCGGGTGATGATTTTTTCAACGGGCCCACCATGTCTAGCCCCCATTGGGCGAAGGGCCAGGCTAGTGGTATTGTCTTGAGCTCTGATGCTGGCGCGTGTGGCTTGTTGGCAAACTCCTGGCACCCTGTGCATTTAATTACTAGGTCTTCGGCGTCTTGCATGGCTGTCAACCAGTAGAACCCGGCTCGTAGTGCTTTGGCCACCAGTGCTCGACTGCTGGCATGATGCCCGCAGATACCCGCGTGGATGTCGAGTAGGATGGCTTGGCCGTCGACTGGGTCTATGCACCTCTGCAAGATTCCCGAGATACTTCTCTTGTAGAGCTCCCCGTTGATGACGGTAAAGCTTTTGGAGCGCCTGATGATGCGCTTTGCTTCGACTGGGTCCGTTGGCAGCTTCTGATGCAGTATGTACGCCAGGTATGGTCCTGTCCATGTGGCTTCGATTAGCATGACTTCCATGGGGACCTTCTCTTGTCTTGGCAAGTTTGCATCTCCTTTTGCTTTTGTTGCGGTGCTTGCTGCGGCTTGAGTCTTGATAGATCTCTGCGTGATGCGCTCAAGGAAAACGCCGGGTGGAACTTGAACTCTGTCTGATCCCATGTTAGCGAGGACGTCGGCTTCTTCGTTTCTATCACGGCCGACGTGCCTTAACTTCACAACCCTCGAAGTTGCCTTCCATCTGGTTGTACAAGTCTCGGTAGGCGATCATGTTGTCGGCGATGGCGTCGCATGACTTCATGGTTTGCTGTACCACCAGGTAGGAGTCTCCGTAGATCATGAGGTGTGTGGCGCCGCAGTTCTTGGCCATCTTCATGCCGTGGATCTGAGCCTCGTACTCGGCTTCGTTGTTGGACGGCGTCGGAAAGTCCATTTGTAGGACATACTTCAGCTTATCACCCTTGGGAGAGATGAGTACAACTCCTGCCCCGGCTGACTTGAATTTCTTGGAGCCATCGAAGTACATCGTCCATGCGTTGGACAAGTCGGGGACATTTGGTAGCTGGGCTTCTATCCACTCAGTGGTGAATTCTGGGAGGACTTGGGCCTTGATGGACTTCGGGTGAGCATACTTCAGCCCCCATGGTCCTAGTTCGACAACCCACTTGGCGACTCGTCCTGTCGCGCGTTGGTTTGTGAGAATGTCTGCTAGTCCAGAGGAGCTTACCACCGTGATCGGGTGCTCGGAGAAGTAGTGAACGACCTTCCTGGAGGTCATAAAAACTCCATACGCCAGCTTCTGGTAGTGTGGGTAGTTCTGCTTGGACAGGGTGAGGACTTCACTGAGGTAGTAGACGGGCCTTTGCACCGGGTGACTGTGCCCTTCTTCTTCCCGCTCGACTACGAGTACCGTGCTTACCACCCTGTTTGTTGCTGAGACGTATAGGTATAGCGGCTCGTTTTCCAGCGGTGCCACGAGGACTGGAGAGGTTGTCAGGGTTTTCTTCAGATGGTCGAACGCATCCTGCGCCTCCTGTGTCCACTCGAACTTATCCGTCTTCTTCATCAGTTGGTAGAAAGGTAAAGCTTTCTCTCCCAACTTACTAATGAACCGGCTGAGAGCTGCGACTCGGCCGGCTAATCGCTGCACCTCACAGAGTTTGGTTGGTGCTGGCGTTGTTAGAATGTTCTGCACCTTTTCGGGCTTTGCTTCGATTCCTCTTGCAGATACGAGGTACCCTAGTAGCTCTCCGGCTGGCACGCCGAACACGCACTTCTCTGGGTTGAGCTTGATCTGGTACACATCGAGTGCAGCGAAGACCTTGCGGAGGTCGTCGACTAAGGTATCCTCTTTTCGGGTCATAACGATGATGTCATCGACGTAGACTTGGACGATCTGCCCGACGAGCCCTTTGAGGCACGCTTGCATTGTCCGCTGGTACGTGGCACCCGCGTTCTTTAACCCGAACGGCATCGTCTGGTAGCAAAAGACGCCGTGTGATGAAGGCCGTTTTCTCTTCGTCTTCGACTTTCAGCCTGATCTGCTGGTAACCTGAGTAGGCGTCCAGGAAGGACAGGCGCTCGCAGCCTGCTGTCGAGTCGATGATCTGGTCTATCCGCGGGAGCGGGAAGTGATCCTTGGGGCAGCACTTGTTGACTGCGGTGAAGTCAACGCACATGCGTAGTTTTTTCGTCTTCTTTTTCTCCACTAGGACCGGGTTGGCGACCCAGTCCGAGGCCTTGATCTCTCGGATGAACTTGGCGTGTAGCAGTCTGTCGACTTCCATGGTGATCGCGTCTCGCTTGGGTCCTGAGAAGCGTCGCATCGATTGTTTGACCGGTCTTGCGTCCTTGTGGACCTTTAGAGAGTGCTCGGCGAGTTCCCTGGGTATCCCTGGCATGTCAGAAGGTTGCCATGCAAAGATCTTCCAGTTCTCACGTAGGAACTCGATGAGCGGGCTTTCCTATGCGGGGGTTAGACTTGACGAGACCTTGACCGTCTTTCTGCTATCAGTCGGATGGACTTGGTGGGTGACGGTGTCGTCGTTCGTGTTGAATGCTGCGTCCTTAGCTGGTTTCTTGCGAGATGGAAAGATGGTCTTGTCGTTGTCGGCTGATATGGCCTTGAAGTGCTCCTCGACTCCGAAGAACTCAGAAATCTTTGCGAACTCGCGATCACAGCTGTTGGAGAGCCCGAAGTCGCCGCGTACGGTGATTACTCCTTTCGGTCCGGGCAACTTGACCATCAGGTAGGCGTAGTGGGGTACTGCCATGAACCTGATAAAAGTTGGGCGTCCGAGTATGGCGTGGTATTGCGACTTCCAGTCGACGACTTCGAAATCGATCGACTCCTTCCTGAAGTGCTCGGGTGTGCCGAGGATGACGTCGAGCGTGATTGTTCCCATGGGCGTGATTGCTTGCCCTGGTACTATGCCGTGGAAAGTGGTCTCTGATTCCGGCAATTTCTCGATCGACCTGTTCATTCTTCTCAGGGTGTCGGCGAATATGATGTTGATGCCGCTGCCTCCGTCCATGAACACCTTCTTCAAGCTGTAGTCGCCGATCAGGCCTCAATCACGAGTGCGGCGTGTCCGGGTCGGGTTACCTCGGATGGGTGATCTGAAGGAGATATGCCCTAGAGGCAATTAATAAAGTGTATTCTTTATCATATCTCGTTTGTTCATAATAGGTTTTTGTGTCATGCTAGAACCGTATTAAGCGGAAACATTAATGCGGGTGTGATACGTAAACAACCAGGTCCCTAGTAGCCTCTACTAAGACTAGTTTCGTTGCGCGATTGATGATCGAGGTTTCCCGGTCATGGGGCATAGCGCCGGTCGGCAATGGGAGTCATATCGTTGGAGAACGATGTGATGGACATACCCAGGTTTGGAGAACGTAGTCGTTACGCCTTTGACCGTGAGATCAACTCTTATTGTTATTCCTGAAAGATACTTTGATCGCACCAAACGTCGTATCTTATTTAGTATGACAATAACGGTGATACTTTTGGGTATCGGAAAGGAGTAGTTGAGACGAGGGGTCAAGAGCGGGATTTGCCAGTCCGCATAGCAGGATAGATACTCTCGGGCCCACTGGGTGAGATCATGTCTAATGAGCTTGCAAGCATGTGACTAGGTCACGGAGACATGAGATCATGAACGAGTAGAAGGTAGCGTCGTCGGTAACGAGGTCGGGATTAGGTATGGAGATATCTATGGAACGACGCTCGGACATGCTAAGTATCGCTATGAAAAAAGGTTTAAGACTTTGCGTTCAGGTTTGATAGATGAAAGTCATTCGTTATATCACACGGATTAATTCATGGGGTCCAGGCCTACGAGTTAGTCGTTGATCATAGAGGAGTCTTGGTCGTACCTGTTATTATATCGAACCGCTAGGGTAACACACTTAAGGGGTTTCGACAAGACAGCCGGAAAGGAAAGAGATCACCGGGAGCGTCCCGGGAGGGGTCCGATGGAGATCGGGCAGCGCCGAAAGAGTTTTCGGAGCTAGGAAAAATTATATATATTATGTTTGATATTAATTAGTGTAATTAATATGCAAATATGATTTTATATATTTATTTTCGAATTTATTTAGGCTGATTTCCCTAAATGGGCCTTCTGGTCGAAAGAAGGCCCAAGAGGGGGAAAAATCCCTAGGGGATTCGATGGGAGCCATGGTGGCCGGCCAGGATGGGCCAAGGGGCCCACCAGGGGACCGGCGCACCTGGCCTAGCCGCACAAGGCATGTGGGGTTAGTCCCACATTGCCTGGCTGGCAAGGTTGGCTCCCCCTGGGAGCCTATATAAGAAGGGGCACCCGTGGCCTTTTAATTCACCAATTAATTCCCGATTTCTCTCTCGATCTTGTGGTTCCCAAGTCGGAGCCGCGCCGAGCTGAGAAGGGGGATATCTTCCACCATAGCCCGCTGCCGCGCTGCGGGTGTTCCGGTCCAAGTCTTCCGCTGCTCGTCCTGGACTAGAGCTTCGGAGGCCGTCGTCTCCACCGTACGTGTGTGACGCCCTGCGAGGTGCTGCGCTAGCGGTACTCGGAGGTCTGCTTCCTCTACACGACCTTGAGGTCGGCTTCGTCGGTCTTCATCGACAACGTTTGTGCGGGCACGTAATCCCCGCTTTCGGTCTACAAGGGTACGTATTCCGATCTCCGTTCGTACTACTATATCTGCATCGAATAGATCTTGGCATGCTTTTAGGATATCGTTGGTAGGAAATTTTTTGTTTTCTGCACACGATCCTCTTCAGTGGTATCAGAGCTGATCTATCGTAGATATAGATGTACGCTGTTAGAACCCGTGCTCTGCACGGGGGCACCGTTCCTGTTATTTGCTACCCTCTAGCGTGCACTTGTCTATTCCAGTGGCATTGAGTTGATGAAACGGCCCGGACCGACTTTACGCGTACGCTTACGCGAGACTGGTTCCACTACTGACATACGGCTTGTACCGTATATGTGGCTGGCGGGTGTCAGTTTCTCTCTCTTTAGTTGGTCTTCGCATTTTCAATGGAGGGCCCGAAAGGGATGCTTAAACATGCAATTATTGGATCGTTGTTGTGGTCATAAGGTTCGTAGGTATGAAGCGGTTCTATTCACGAAAGCCCCAAGCCACGTAAAATATGCAAAAGATAAAGTAGAAGCGTCTAACTTTATTTTGCAGGGGCTATATGATATGGTCAAGGTAGGTTTATTAAATTGTCTATAAACTGTGGGCGCCAAGAAGACCATGGCGCAATGGACTATATCACATTGCATTACATTTGATGTTTTGTGTGCATCTTATATTGTGTGATTGTGTGTATAGTATACATTAGTTACACGGCGGTAGCTATATAAGATGATCTCTTCAAAATACCACTAGTGTTCTCCCTCCAACGCGCACCACCAAGAAAGTTCTACGAGGCATGCCGTGATGATCGGGTGTCAGACATCTCGTCGTTCGCATACAATGGGTGTAAGCCATGTTGCACAAGCGTCAGCGTGGGGGTCTTTGGTGGCGAGCCTAGCATATTCAGAAATATGGCCTCGGAACAGGAAGACCGAAAGGTCGAGCACGAGTCACAAAATTGGTGTGGCGGACGATTTTGTCTACTCTTGAAGTTGTGCAGCCGGCTCTGATGATGAGGGGTGGTGCAATGGATGGGGGTCGTGTAATCGCTTGACCGACCAAGAGGGATGTTCGTTTGAGTGGGAGTTATGTTAGTTATTTTCTAAAATACTATAACTCAAAATTATTATGAACAAAGTCTTATGTTGTTGCAAATTCCATTGTAGATGTCTTGCCCCTCGTTTAACCTGGGTTTGTTCCTTGAGAAAGAAAAGCTTAAGACCAATGGGTCAAACTTCATGGCCTGATTCCGCAACCTGAGGATCCTCATCACTCCCCATAGGGTGGCCTACGTCATTGAGGCCGCCATAGGTGACCCTCCCGCAGATGATGCCTCTGAGGATGAGAAGAAGGTCTTCCAGACCCGATCGGAGAATTCTGCCTTTGTCCAGAGTGGCATGCTCTACGCCATGGAAGCCGACCTGCAGAAGCGCTTTGAGAAGATGAGCGCCTTTGAGATCATTTCGGATCTTAAGGTTGTCTTCGCGCCGCAGGCTAAGGCTGAGAGATATGAGGCTTCTGAGCTTTTCTTCTCGGCCAAGATGGAAGAGCATAGCAGTGTGAGCGAGCATGTAGTCAAGATGTCTGGCTACGTTCAACGCCTGAATGCTCTGGAATGCAAGATTCCCGATGAGCTGGCGATTGATAGGGTGTTGCAATCGTTGCCGCCAAGCTACAAAGGCTTCTTCATGAACTACAACATGCAGGGCATGGCTAAGTCCCTGGGTGAAGTGTTCGTGATGCTCAAGACTGCTGAGGTAGAGATTAAGAAGGAGCACACGCTGTTGATGGTCAACAAGACCGTTGATTTCAAGAAATCCGGTGGCAAGGGAAAGCAGAGCTGGAAGTCCAGGAGGGAGGCAAAGTTGGCTGCCAAGCCCAGGACTAACAGGTCTGGTCCCAGAGCTAGCGTGGAGTGTTTCTACTGCAAGGGGAAGGGTCACTGGAAGCGCAACTGCCCCAAGTACCTGGAGGATAGGAAGTCTAGCAAGACGGTCGACAAAGAGCAAGGTATATTTGATATACATGTTATAGATGTGTACCTTACATCCGCCCGGAGCAACACGTGGGTATTTGATACTGGTTATGTTGCTCATATATGTAACTCTCAGGAGGAGTTACGGAATAGAGGGCGGCTGGCGAAGGATGAGGTGACGATGCGCGTCGGCAACGGATCGAGAGTCGACGTGGTGGCTGTCGGCACGCTCCCTCTGCATCTACCATCGGGATTAGTTTTGGTTTTAAATAAGTGTTATTTTGTGCCATCCTTGAGTGTAAACATTATAAGTGGGTCTTGCTTGTTACAAGACGGTTATTCATTTAAATCAGTGTCAAGCAATTGTGCTATTTATATGAATGATATCTTTTATGTTGATGCTCCCGAGAATAACGGTTTATTCTTGTTGAATCTCGATCGTAGTACTCACATCCATAACATAGAAGCCAAACGGATTAAGTGTAGTGATGATACTGCCATGTATATGTGGCATTGCCGTCTTGGTCATATTGGTGTAAAGCGCATGAAGCAACTCCACTCCGATGGACTTTTGGACTCGTTGGATTTCGGATCCCTCGATACATGTGAACCATGCCTTATGGGCAAAATGACCTAGACACCGTTCAAAGGTTTCGTTGAACGGGCGTCGGATTGTTGGGGATCATACATACAGATGTGTGTGGATCGATGAGCGTTTCGACACGCAATAGTTATCGTTACTTCGTCACCTTCACTGATGACTTGAGTAGATACGGTTATATCTATTTGATGAAACAACAGTCTGAAACGTTTGAAAAGTTGAAAGAATTCCAAAGTGAAGTTGAGAATCAGCTTAATAGGAAAATCAAGCATCTCCGATCCGATCGCGGTGGAGAATACTTGAGTTTTGAGTTTGGCACACATCTGAAGAGTTGTGGCATAGTACCCCAACTTACGCCAGCCGGAACGCCGCAGCGTAACGGCGTGTCCGAGCGACGTAATCGTACTCTACTGGATAGTGTCCGATCTATGATGTCTCTTACCAATCTGCTAGTGTCCTTCTGGGGTTATGCGTTAGAAACAGCCGCATTCATTTTAAATAGGGCTCCGTCCAAGTCCGTTGAAACGACGCCGTATGAATTATGGTATGGCCGAAAGCCTAAGTTATCGTTTCTGAAGGTTTGGGGTTGTGAGGCGTACGTTAAGAAACTACAGCCCGACAAACTCAAACCGAAGTCGGAGAAAGTCGTCTTTGTAGGATATCCGCGGGAAACCGTTGGGTACACCTTATACAACCAAGCTGAGGGCAAAACTTTTGTCGCGAAGACCGGTACCTTTCTAGAGAAAGAGTTTCTCGCGAAAGGAGTAAGTGGGAGGAAGGTAGAACTCGATGAAATCGTTGATCCTGAACTCGAGATTCCGAGTGGCGCAACGGAAGCAATTCCGGAAATGTCCTCCGTGGAAAGAGTGGGAGAAACTGTCGAGGAAGATGTTCTACGTCGTAGGTCTGGTAGATCTCGGATCGCACCAGAATGGTATGGCAACATGGTTTGCACCGTCATGTTAGTCGAACAAGACGAACCTACGAACTACAAGGAGGCGATGGCGAGTCTAGAGTCCGAGAAATGGCTTGAAGCCATGAAATCCGAAATAGGATCCATGTATGATAACAAAGTGTGGACTTTGATGGATATTCTCGAAGGGCGCAAGGCCGTCGAGAATAAATGGATCTTTAAGAAGAAGACTGATGCTGTTGGTAATGTGACCGTCTATAAAGCTCGGCTTGTCGCAAAGGGTTTCCGACAAGTTCATGGAATTGACTACGATGAAACTTTTTCACCGGTAGCGATGCTTAAGTCTAGTCTATTCGGATTTTGTTAGCGGTAGCTGCCTATTATGATTATGAAATCTGGCAGATGGACGTCAAAACGGCCTTCCTAAATGGAAACATTGAGGAAGAGTTGTACATGGTACAGCCGGAAGGTTTTGTCGATCCAGGAAATGCTAACAAGGTGTGCAAGCTTCAGCGATCCATCTATGGATTGAAGCAGGCATCTCGGAGCTGGAATCTTCGTTTTGATGAGGTAATCAAAGGTTTTGGATTTATCCAAAATGTGGAAGAGACCTGCATTTACAAGAAAATGAGTGGGAGCTCGGTTGTGTTCTTAGCACTGTATGTTGACGACATATTGCTGATTGGGAATGATGTGAAACTTCTGAATAGCGTGAAGGAATATTTAAACAGTAAATTTTCCATGAAGGACTTAGGAGAAACTGCGTATGTTTTAGGCATAAAAATCTATCGTGATAGATCAAGGCGCCTATTAGCACTGAGTCAGAGTACTTATCTTCATAAAATACTGAAGCGTTTCCGTATGGAGAAGGCAAAGAAGGGTTCTCTGCCGGTTATCAAGAATAAGATATTGCGGAAGGCACAGTGTCCGGTGACGGAACTGGGTAAGGCCGAAATAACGAAACATCCTTATGCTTCAGCCATAGGATCGATCATGTATGCAATGTTGAGTACTAGACCGGATGTGGCATTAGCTCTAAGTTTGACAAGCCGGTTCCAGAGTAATCCTGGAATGCCGCATTGGATAGCTGTTAAGAGCATTCTTAAGTAACTCAATAAGACAAAGGAAATGTTCCTTGTGTATGGTGGCTGCGATGAAGAACTTGGCGTAACGGGTTACGTAGATGCAAGTTTTTGCTCAGACCCCGATGACTGTAAGTCACAGACAGGTTACGTGTTCAAGGTGAATGGAGGCGCCGTGTGCTGGAGAAGTGGGAAGCAACCCATAGTCGCACAATCCACAATGGAGTCGGAGTATATCGCTGCTTGCGAAGCCGCGAATGAAGCTGTGTGGCTGAGAAAGTTCGTCATCGAACTTGGAGTGTTCCCGAGCGTGCAAGACCATGTGATCCACTTCTGCGACAATACGGGTGCCATTGCGAACGCCAAGGAGCCAAGGTCTCACTCCACCGCCAAACACATTCTCTGACGCTTCCATGTGATACGTCAGTACGTACAAGGAGGCGATGTGAAGATTTGCAAAGTGCATACGGGTCTGAATGTGGCAGATCCGCTGACGAAGCCTCTTCCGCTTGATAAGCATGAAAAGCACCAGTTAGATATGGGTGTTAAGCTTCTACCAAGTTGTAATCTAGATTAAGTTGTACTCTAGTGCAAGTGGGAGACTGAAGGAGATATGCCCTAGAGGCAATTAATAAAGTGTATTCTTTATCATATCTCGTTTGTTCATAATAGGTTTTTGTGTCATGCTAGAACCGTATTAAGCGGAAACATTAATGCGGGTGTGATACGTAAACAACCAGGTCCCTAGTAGCCTCTACTAAGACTAGTTTTGTTGCACGATTGATGATCGAGGTTTCCCGGTCATGGGGCATGGCGCCGGTCGGCAATGGGAGTCATATCGTTGGAGAACGATGTGATGGACATACCGAGATTTGGAGAACGTAGTCGTTACGCCTTTGACCGTGAGATCAACTCTTATTGTTATTCCTGGAAGATACTTTGATCGCACCAAACGTCGTATCTTATTTAGTATGACAATAACGGTAATACTTTTGGGTATCGGAAAGGAGTAGTTGAGACGAGGGGTCAAGAGCGGGATTTGCCAGTCCGCATAGCAGGATAGATACTCTCGGGCCCACTCGGCGAGATCATGTCTAATGAGCTTGCAAGCATGTGACTAGGTCACGAAGACATGAGATCATGAACGAGTAGAAGGTAGCGTCGTCGGTAACGAGGTCAGGATTAGGTATGGAGATATCTATGGAACGACGCTCGGACATGCTAAGTATCGCTATGGTAAAAGGTTTAAGACTTTGCGTTCAGGTTTGATAGATGAAAGTCATTCGTTATATCACAGGGATTAATTCATGGGGTCCAGGCCTACGAGTTAGTCATTGATCATAGAGGAGTCTTGGTCATACCTGTTATTATATCAAACCGCTAGGGTAACACACTTAAGGGGTTTCGACAAGACAACCGGAAAGGAAAGAGATCACCGGGAGCGTCCCGGGAGGGGTCCGATGGAGATCGGGCAGCGCCGAAAGAGTTTTCGAAGTTAGGAAAAATTATATATATTATGTTTGATATTAATTAGTGTAATTAATATGCAAATATGATTTTATATATTTATTTAGGCTGATTTCCCTAAATGGGCCTTCTGGTCGAAAGAAGGCCCAAGAGGGGGAAAAATCCCTAGGGGATTCGGTGGGAGCCATGGTGGCCGGCCTGGATGGGCCAACGGGCCCACCAGGGGGCCGGCGCACCTGGCCTAGCCGCACCAGGCATGTGGGGTTAGTCCCACATTGCCTGGCTGGCAAGGTTGGCTCCCCCTGGGAGACTATATAAGAAGGGGCACCCCTGGCCCTTTTATTCACCAATTAATTCCCGATTTCTCTCTCGATCTCGTGGTTCCCAAGTCGGAGCCGCGCCGAGCTGAGGAGGGGGATCTCTTCCACCATAGCCCGCTGCCGCGCTGCTGGTGTTCCGGTCCAAGTCTTCCGCTGCTCGTCCTGGACTGGAGCTTCGGAGGTCGTCGTCTCCACCGTACGTGTGTGACGCCCTGCGAGGTGCTGCGCTAGCGGTACTCGGAGGTCTGCTTCCTACACGACCTTGAGGTCGGCTTCGTCGGTCTTCATCGACAACATTTGTGCGGGAACGTAATCCCCGCTTTCGGTCTACAAGGGTACGTATTCCGATCTCCGTCCGTACTACTATATCTGCATATAATAGATCTTGGCATGCTTTTAGGATATCGTTGGTAGGATTTTTTTTGTTTTCTGCACACGATCCCCTCCATGATCTGCCCTGGAAAACGTGATGGGTGTCTCTGACCCGCGCAGGTAGTCTGGTACCGCGCGCGGGCTATTGATGGCCTGAAGTACTTGGCGGGTGATGAGCTTTTGGCGCCTGTTTGACGGAGGTCCCTTCTGGATCATGTTCAGCTGTCCCCGTGCGGGTGGATACGTGTCGATTGCTGCCGACTGACCTTGTTGTTGCTGCTGCTGCGGCTGGGGGAATGCTCCGGCCGCCTGCAACTGGTTGTTATTCGCGGGTGCCGCCTGGATGGCTAGCTGCGGGGCTGCCTGTATTGCTTGTACTGGAGCGATGATTTGCTGCATGGCTTGGTATATCTTCCTTGCTTTGCGACAATCCTTCAGAAGATGGATGGAACCCCACTTGCCTGTCTCCGGGTTGCGGAACGAGTGATGCTTACAGGGTTGCATCAGCTCCTCTTCCGGGGTTAGCGGGCGCTTCCACTCGCGTTTCTGAAGGGGTTACGGTGCAGAAAACAATAATTTTCTAGCGAGCGAAACCCTAACTAGCCAGGATCTATCTATCTAGTACATGCGATAACGGTGGCGGAACGGGTTACATTACCTCCATGTAGACCGATAGCGGGGATTACGCTCCCGCACAAGCGTTGACGATGAAGTCGTACGTAGCCGACCTCGAGGTCGCGGAGAACTTGCCGCGATGTCGGAGTCGATGACGCCGGGGTGTCGACGATGATCTGCGTCGACGGGCGTCGGGCGGAAGAAGACAGAGCGCCAGCACCGGGGCTGGCGCGCCGGCAGCAGAGGGGGGGGGGGGGGCGCGGCGGCTGCAGGGGGCGAGACGACGTCGCCCAAGCTCCTCAATAGAGTAGCCTCCGAGCACTCGCAAGCATACGGAGCCTAGCGACAACTCCCGGTCATTCAGATCCAGCTGAAATCGCAAGAGTAGATCTTATCTGGAATCTCGCAGAGCAACGGCGCTCTGCGGTATGGCTTAGGTGGAGAGACACCCCCTTCCTCAGCTCGGCGCGGCTCCGACTTGGGAACCACGAGATCGAGAGAGAAATTGGGAATTAATTGAATTTCCTATGAATTAAATCAATTAATATGCCTTGCTATATAAAGGGGGAAGGGGTGTGCCAACTCCCTTGGCTCCCCCATGTGGGACTACAAGGAGCAGAGGGGAGGGGGGGTTCGGCCGAACCCCCCATGGGCTCTCCCACTCCTAGTCCGAGTTGGACTAGAAGGCCCAAGCCTTCCCCTTCCTTGTGGGGTGCGGTTTCCCCCTCTTGGGCCCTCTTAGGGCCCATTTAGGTGGGAGCCCCCTTTTTCCTTTATTTAATTAATATTAAATTAATATAAAAATCCCATTAATTCATAATTAATATATTTATATATAATTCAATATCCCATGACTCCGAAACTATTTCGGAACCACCCGAACAACTTTCGGACATTCCCGGAACCATTCCATAGCTCCCCGGAACTCCTTCCGGACCACCGGAACTCTTTCCGGATCATTTCTTTCTCTCCAACAAAAACCTATAAAATTCCAGAACCTATCTCCAAGCGTCGCTAAGACCTTAAGTTTGTTACGCTACGGTTCGGGAATACTCCAGACATGGTTGAGACACTCCGCTCACCAATGATCGTCAGGGATACCTGGAAATATATGACGACCCCTGTGCATTCCACGAATATCGTCGTTGAACCATAAATATGATATTCATTCCATTTGTCTCTGCGATACTACCTTGTCCGAGATATGATCGTAGACACACCGATGCCTTTGCTGTATCTCGTTACCGACGAAGGTTATTAACTCGTCTGCGATATTACATCTCCATGACCTAGTCATAAGCTGCGCAGCTATATAGATGCAATATCACCGAGTGGGCCCAGAGTATCTTTCCATTACAAGAATGAACAAATCCCGCTCTTGATCCTTACGTCTCGATGCTCTTTCGGAATACCCAAGATGGACACCGTTATTGTCATGCTATATAAGACACAACGTTTGATGCTCTCAAAGCACTCCTACGAAGCAACAATAAGTACGGTCTCACGGTCTAAGGAATAAGCTATCATACTATCATCTATTGCAAATGACAAACATCGTAATACGATCTTATTGCAATACTTTGCGTATGTCCATCACCTTATTCTATTAACAAGATGACCCCATTGTCAACCGACGTAATTGTCCTTGATCGGGAATCTCGATCAACTGTTGCCCAATGGACTAGCTCATATAGAGGCTTGCTAGGGACCTGGTTGTCTATGTATCACACGTGTATTAATAATTCCGATTAATACAGTTATAGCATAATACATAAACCTATTATAAACTTATGAGATACTGCAATAAATACTACTTATTTATTTGCCTCTAGGGCATATCTCCTTCAGTCTCCCACTTGCACTAGAGTACAAATAAACCAGCTGCATTTTACTTTATCAGAATCCCTTATCAAATAAGAATCATTTGATAATGCTTGCTCGTGGAAAAGTGTTACTGCACAATCCGTGATTGTACATGCTTTTGCGATTCACGGATATTAACTTGCTTGATATCACCATGTTGTTTAACAACACATATGCAAACACCGCAACTAAGTGAGACTACCGCTTCCCAGCGCTTACTCTGATTATACTAACCAGATAACTGCCCTGAAAAACACACTCAGTCATTCCGAGCCCCTTGTAACAATTACAAACTCGTGATGTCTACATACTTACACACCAATGTAGAAAACTTGACATTCAAATGTCAATCCCTTAACTAACGCACTTCTACTTCCAGTAAATTCCAAATTTACTTTCATAACTGCTCTTATTCCAAGAACATCAGTTATATTTCATCGAGCAGATAATATGGTTTCTGTATGATGTCAAATATTACATAATAGACCCACATGTCATACAACCATTACTTTCATGCATCATTACTTTTAATGATCAATTGGATTTCAAAGGACTATCCTTTTGATTCTAATCTGACTCCTCAGATCTAATCCAAAACAACTCGACTAACTATTTAAAATTCCCGTTCTATTTCAAAATAGACACTGACTTTCAAATAGTTTCACAACTTCATCCTATTCTATTGGTACAGTTTCACAATGTGTTAACTACACAAGATGAATTCGGCTCCCACTCAAATTATGTCTCCACATATTTGAGAACACACGCTCCCACTCAAAAACGTGTCATCCACATATTTGAGTTCCTGAGCTCCCACTCAAAAATATGTTCTTCACATATTTCACCTGAGTGAACTAACTATGACTCCCACTTAAATCGAAATTTTGGTCAAACCAAAATCATTGATGTGCTATCAATTCGAATTTAATACAAACTATAGTATTATATTAATACAAATCCCTCAGACTGCAAGCATGTTTACATAAATGTAGTCAACAAATTTGATCTTGTGCAAGACACATTTCTTGACAAGACATGCTCCTGCGTCTTTCTTATAGTCACATTTTCATATAACACTTTATATGACGACTAAACAATCTTATTCCTCTAATAAGAATTGCAGCAACAATTACTCTCTTAATCCTTTTACATGTAACTCAGATTTCCAGGCTGAAGAGCCTTTGTTCGTATTCCGATACTTTCTCAACTTTCTTTGTAGTCATAAGGTGCACCTTGATCTGTCAACAAGATCTGAAATACTTAATACAGCGCTGTGACCCGACAGCAATATTAAATGTAACAACACTTTATTCAGAAGTTTCTTTCATGAAAATATTGTGATCTTTATGAAGAGGATTGCAAGCAGAAAACTATTTTCTAGTCTCCCTCACTCTTAATCACTAAACTTTCATTAGCAGACATATACTCTTTGGAACATCTTCCAACATAAGTCTGACACTTTATTCCAAACTTCTAATTTCAATCCATAACCATAATTCGAAAAGTCATCTTTTCTCGGAATTACATAGACAACAAACTGAACTTTGTTTCTATTTGGTTTTGGAATACACTCTCATCCAATGCGAGCAATCTACAAAGAACCACTCATGTATTTTCCGAATTATCGCATAATCATATACATGTCGACACTACTGTCGATCCTACGAATTCTCGTTGAGAAAAATATCTATTTCCTAAAGTGGACATCGACTATAATGTTTAGAACGTATTAGGAGATTCTAAGACTGATTCTGACAGGCCATACTTTATTTAAAAAATTAGAGCATGATTATAATTCCCCACATATCACTATATATGACATTATAATTCTGTGAAGCAAATTTCAACAAGTCTCTTGTGTTGAAAACATAATTCAAAAATACTGTCCTTTGATCGAATTTTGTGAATACAATGTTCACTAATCTTTCTTCTGAAAAACCTCATTTGATCTATTATCAAATTAATCTCAGACTCCACAATTCATCCGGCAAATACTCCTACTTGCCAAAATCATGGAGGAATTCGGATCAAACAATAAACACCATTAATTAATCATTTCAAAATGACACTCAATTAATTTCCGCCAGTACTGCAACTTCAATACTTGATTTCAAGCTTAATCAACTCAGCACTCGAAATACTTAAATGGACCAAAGACATCCATTACTTCTTTCATTGCTTTTATGACTAAACTCGACGGTGTTTATTCTAGCAATAGAACCTTTGTTCATGGGACAAGATATTTTATCATATCTACAATTATGAATACTTATCATACAATCAATGTAACTGAGATGTGGAAAATTTATTCATAAGATAAAACAACTGACTTGTTCCATAACATAAAACAACTGATCTTGTCTTATTACATGAATAACTTTGTCTTGCAACAATCAAGACACACACACTCGCTCACTATTATAAAAGATCGTATCAAAAACTATTAATGATAACTATGATAACTTGAGGACGTGAACACCAAAAGGCCATCAACTCCTTGACTACCAGCTTCAGCGCCAGGTCATATCAAATTGCGCCGCATATATGTGATAATCAGGACCTGTTTCACAAACAGAGCAATTATCAAACATTTCATCATATACCATGGGCGAATTCATAATTCTGCATATATCAAATATATATACCTGTAGCATCGAAGATCTCTCCCTCGATGGAATCAACCTTCAGAGACTGGAACTCGCGTACGAACACGTAGAAGTTCATATCATCAGCTTTCAAAATGTACTTGCGAACATGCTTCTCATAGCTAGGAGGTAGAGATATCAGGACAGTTCGAATGGCACAAGAATCTGCCATCCAGTAATCGAAGACCATTGTCAGCTGGAAGTAGATGTCATACAATCTCTTCAAATGTGTCTTCAGACAGGTATGCTCCTCCATGTGAACGGTCTGGAACATTCTAAGCTGTCTGAACTGCTCACGTTTTAATTCATCCCCGAAGTGCGTCTTTATCGCATCCATCATGACGCTTGGCTCCTTGCGTCGAAACATCTCTTTCAACTCGGGCGCCAAGCATACGGTCATGGTGATCTCCACTTCAATGAATATGTCTCGACGCCTACGGAAATCATCTTCCTCCTCCTCGCTTGCAGAATCTCCTGGTCCTTCTCCTAATGGTTCATCGAGAACATATAGAATGTTGTTGTGTTCGAGAATGTTTCTAAAACCCCTGTACCATCTGATGAAGTTGGATCCGTCGGCTTCTAATGTAGCATCCGGGCTCTTGAGGAAGTAACCGAAATACAGTTGCGTAGTCTACAGATGCGATCGCAAAAGAGGTAAGGTTAAGTTTATAACATGTAGGTGAGTTTTAGTTCTATAATCTCATTATCAAAAACACACCTCACCAAGATTATTATCCCTAAATAATAATGGCGATGACACGACCCTCATCCACCATACTACCCCCGATCATCACGGCCGGCAGCACAGCTTCAAAGGTGGACATAAAATGTCGATCATAACAACTCTATGACTCGTGCTCGATCTTTCGATCTTCCCGTGTTCCGAGGCCATACCTCTGAGTATGCTAGGCTCGCCAATCAAACCTCGAAGACATGTGCGTGCAACATGGCTTACACCCACTGTATGCGAACGACGAGATGTGTGACACCCGGTCATCACGACCTGCCTCATAACGTAGAACTTTCTTGGTGGTGCGCAACGAGGGAGAACACAATTTTGGTATTTGTTAGGGATCATCCTATTTATGACGCTACCGTTGTATATCTAGCATATAAGCAATCAATAGGATGCACACACAACAACACACAATAATGATGCAATGAAGTGCGATGTGACATGGTCGATGCGCCTGGACCTTCATGGCGCCATGTGTCTGGCCCCCCGGCGCCCCGGCATGACTCCGAGTCTACAGAGCCCTCCATTGCCTCCGACAGTACGAGTAATATCAAAAACTTACCGTAACCATGTCACATGAAATAACGCCTCTGCAAAACAAAGTTAGAGGCCTCTAGCTTTATCTAGTTTTGCAAGTTTTACGTGGCATATAGGCTTATTCGTAAGAGAATCGCTTCCCTACCTACGAGCTTTGTACCACAACGTCGATCGTATAATTGCATGTTTAAGTATCCCTTTCGGGCCCTCCATTGAAAATGCTTTGCCGACTAGAGAGAGAGAAACAGACACCCGCCAGCCACAGATACGGTGCAAGCCGTATGTCAGTAGTGGAACCAGTCTCGCGTAAGCGTACGCGTAAAGTCGGTCCGGGCCGCTTCATCAACTCAATACCGAAGGCATCGCAAGTGCACGCTAGAGGGTAGCAAAAATAAGAAAGACGCCCTCATTCAACATGAGTTCTAACCGTACCAGCAGTACTACGCATAGATCGGCTCTGATACCACTGAAGGGGTTACGGTGCAGAAAACAATAATTTTCTAGCGAGCGAAACCCTAACTAGCCAGGATCTATCTATCTAGTACATGCGATAACGGTGGCGGAACGGGTTACATTACCTCCATGTAGACCGATAGCGGGGATTACGCTCCCGCACAAGCGTTGACGATGAAGTCATACGTAGCCGACCTCGAGGTCGCGGAGAACTTGCCGCGATGTCGGAGTCGATGACGCCGGGGTGTCGACGATGATCTGCGTCGACGGGCGTCGGGCGGAAGAAGGCAGAGCGCCAGCACCGGGGCTGGCGCGCCG
This sequence comes from Poa annua, assembly GCA_026929855.1. Classification (NCBI taxonomy): domain Eukaryota; kingdom Viridiplantae; phylum Streptophyta; class Magnoliopsida; order Poales; family Poaceae; genus Poa; species Poa annua. The sequence goes on from CM049427.1 coordinate 19,486,091, forward strand.
GCAGCAGAGGGGGGGGGTGCGGCGGCTGCAGGGGGCGAGACGACGTCGCCCAAGCTCCTCAATAGAGTAGCCTCCGAGCACTCGCAAACATACGGAGCCTAGCGACAACTCCCGGTCATTCAGATCCAGCTGAAATCGCAGGAGTAGATCTTATCTGGAATCCCGCAGAGCAACGGCGCTCTGCGGTATGGCTTAGGTGGAGAGAGACCCCCTTCCTCAGCTCGGCGCGGCTCCGACTTGGGAACCACGAGATCGAGAGAGAAATTGGGAATTAATTGAATTTCCTATGAATTAAATCAATTAATATGCCTTGCTATATAAAGGGGGAAGGGGTGTGCCAACTCCCTTGGCTCCCCCATGTGGGACTACAAGGAGCAGAGGGGAGGGGGGGTTCGGCCGAACCCCCCATGGGCTCTCCCACTCCTAGTCCGAGTTGGACTAGAAGGCCCAAGCCTTCCCCTTCCTTGTGGGGTGCGGTTTCCCCCTCTTGGGCCCTCTTAGGGCCCATTTAGGTGGGAGCCCCCTTTTTCCTTTATTTAATTAATATTAAATTAATATAAAAATCCCATTAATTCATAATTAATATATTTATATATAATTCAATATCCCATGACTCCGAAACTATTTCGGAACCACCCGAACAACTTTCGGACATTCCCGGAACCATTCCATAGCTCCCCGGAACTCCTTCCGGACCACCGGAACTCTTTCCGGATCATTTCTTTCTCTCCAACAAAAACCTATAAAATTCCAGAACCTATCTCCAAGCGTCGCTAAGACCTTAAGTTTGTTACGCTACGGTTCGGGAATACTCCAGACATGGTTGAGACACTCCGCTCACCAATGATCGTCAGGGATACCTGGAAATATATGACGACCCCTGTGCATTCCACGAATATCGTCGTTGAACCATAAATATGATATTCATTCCCTTTGTCTCTGCGATACTACCTTGTCCGAGATATGATCGTAGACACACCGATGCCTTTGCTGTATCTCGTTACCGACGAAGGTTATTAACTCGTCTGCGATATTACATCTCCATGACCTAGTCATAAGCTGCGCAGCTATATAGATGCAATATCACCGAGTGGGCCCAGAGTATCTTTCCATTACAAGAATGAACAAATCCCGCTCTTGATCCTTACGTCTCGATGCTCTTTTGGAATACCCAAGATGGACACCGTTATTGTCATGCTATATAAGACACAACGTTTGATGCTCTCAAAGCACTCCTACGAAGCAACAATAAGTACGGTCTCACGGTTTAAGGAATAAGCTATCATACTATCATCTATTGCAAATGACAAACATCGTAATACGATCTTATTGCAATACTTTGCGTATGTCCATCACCTTTATTCTATTAACAAGATGACCCCATTGTCAATCGACGTCATTGTCCTTGATCGGGAATCTCGATCAACTGTTGCCCAATGGACTAGCTCATATAGAGGCTTGCTAGGGACCTGGTTGTCTATGTATCACACGTGTATTAATAATTCCGATTAATACAGTTATAGCATAATACATAAACCTATTATAAACTTATGAGATACTGCAATAAATACTACTTATTTATTTGCCTCTAGGGCATATCTCCTTTAGTTTCTGGCCTCCGTCATTGTGGTTGATGCTGCTGCTGACACGGTTGTACTGACTCGAGCTGGACTGACGACCTTGTTCGTACTGTCGACTGTTGTCGCGTTTGTCATCACGGGGGGTTTCATATCCCGCTGCTACTAGCTCGATTGAATCGTGGGTGTAACGTGGCTTCTTCTTTTGGCGTGCCTCACGCCAGTTGCTCGTTTCGACCTCTTTCTTGGGGGAAGTATCGCGGACGTAGTCCTCTCCTTCGGCCCACTGGTTGGCTGTCTTCATGAGCTCTATTGTGGTCTTCGCCTGGATCCTACCAAATTCCTTGCGGAGGTCGCGGCGAGCAACGCCGTGCATGAAGGCGTCCATCACCCGGTCTTCTGAGACGGATTCCATGGTGTTGTGGAGGAGTGTCCACCGCTGGATATAGGAGCGGAGCGACTCATCCTTTCCTTGCTTGCAGGCCTGCAACTCGATGTAAGTCGTTGGCCTTGAGAACGTTCCCGAGAAACTCTTGATGAAATTATCCTGGAATTCTTCCCATGTTCGGAAAGAGTCTTTGGGTTGGCTTGTGAGCCACCCGCGTGCCGAGTCCGTCAGCATAAGCTGGATGTACTGCATTGCCGTAGTCGACGTCCCGCCTTGGCAGGTGCAGGCGATGAGTGCCTGCTGTCAGCTAGAAGCCCTTAGGCATGCGGGTGTCGCGGATGTTGAAGCTGAAGCATCCAGCCCACATGGCTCGAAGTCGCGGTCGGCCTGGTCGTCGAGGTTCGCAGCTCCAGCCGAACGTTCTTTGCGGTTGCGATCCACCGTCTTCTGCGTGAGGACGTCGCGAAGGTCCTTGATTGGTTGTCGCTGTGCTGCTGGGACCTCCGAGGTTGCAGGTTCGCGCGCTCGGTTGCTTGGTGCCTTGGCCGCTAGAGCTTCCTCGATCGCCCTGATGGAGGCAATTTGCTGTCGGTGGAGCAGGGAACGTGCGTCTCCCTCCGGTGGTTGCGTGAGCCGGAGGTACGTATCGACTGAGATTAGGGCGGCGTTGGGCGTCTTTGGGACGGGTATCCCGTTCTCATCCTCGGTGACGAAGGACGACTCGAGGTTGCGGGTGACCCTGGTTCGATCGGCGTCTGTCAGGAGGGGAACCCGGGCTCTGTTTCGCCGTGCTCCTTGATTAACTTCCGCGGAGGAGGTAAATGAGAGGGCGGCTCGCCTGGCACTCGATGCATCCGCGTCCCTCTTGCGGCGGAGTAAGTCGGCCTTTTCGGCGCGGAGTCGTTCGCCTTCCTTGCGTAGCAAGTACTGGACCGCCAGCTGATCCTCTCTAGGTGCGTCGGGTGGAGGGAACGTGCCCTCGTCGACATGCTTCATGGCTTGGATTCCCATGTCCCGTGTGATGACGAGTTTAGTCTGGTCCGGCATGACCACCTCTAGTGGGTATGCGGGTTATTCGTTGTCCTCGGGTGGCGCTGTGCCCGCCATGAAGCATTGCTTGGGGTAGACTTGGGTCGGTGTGTTCGTGCTGCCGCTGCTGCTTCCGTCATCCGAGCCTTGCTCGGGATCAAAAATTGCTGCAACGTGTCGCGTGGCGCAGTCGTTGTTTCGCCTCCTTGCGATCATCCACGTGCTCTGAGGTTTCGCAGCCGTCGGAGCGAGTGCGATTGGCTTGGGGTAGACTTGGCAGCTCCACGAAGACGAGGACGCGCGCGACGTGGCTGTCAGCCGCAAACCCTTGGTCGCGCTTGCGGGTGCAGTAGTTGAGGCAGATCTTGATTTGACCGACCGTGCGACCGAGATTGGTGTAGTCGACTCGGTCCGCGCGGCCGTTGCGGAGGTTGTCGAGGGAGTCGCCGTAGATGCGATCTTCCTAGTCGCGACAGCGATCTCCGCGGGTGCGGCAGATGCGATCTTCGCGGGCGCGGGAGACGCGATCTTCGCGGGTGCGACAGATGCGATCTTCGCGGGTCTTGTAGGCGGCGGTAGATTCGCCGATGCGGGTGCTACCGCGCACGGCGCGGTTGCCGCGGACCTGAGTATTCCGCGACTGTCGGCGAAGCAGCACACGGAGCCGAAGGTGATGTGTATACCTTTGTCCAGATCGGCGTACACCGAGCGGCGAGCCGGGGGGTGTAGGACGTACTCGAAGGAGCCGAAGCGGATCGACTCCCTGGCGACGCGGACGTCGGCCTTCATTGCGGATGGAGCCGGAGCGACCATGATTCCAACACTTTTTTGTTTTCCCACAGACGGCGACAATTGACGAGGTGGTAACTCGACAAATCCCAGGGTTGTGCACCCCGGGTTGATTGATGGGGAGAGAGAGAGAGGTGTTGGTGATCACGAGGGCTGACAAGCAAGGTTTTACCCAGGTTCAGGCTCCCGGAGGATAACACCCTAATCCTGCTTGTCTGATTATTGATGCGAGTAGCGATTACAATGGCGAGATTGCGATCTCGCTAGGGTTTGTGGTGGTGGCTATGAGCGTGTCCTCTAGGACGGGCAACCCTCCTGGCTTTATAGGCAGCCAAGTCTCGGGCGGTTGGTACAAATATGGCAGGTTACAAGACCTAACCGAGTTTGACTAGGATACGTGGTACCCCGAGTGGGCCTTCAATGGGCCTTTCCATGCTTGGCGCGGCCCAGGTAGCCGTACGGTGGGCTGCGATGAAGAACTTGGCGTAACGGGTTACGTAGATGCAAGTTTCTGCTCAGACCCCGATGACTCTAAGTCACAGACAGGTTATGTGTTCAAGATGAATGGAGGCGCCGTGTGCTGGAGAAGTGGGAAGCAACCCATAGTCGCACAATCTACAATGGAGTCGGAGTATATTGCTGCTTGCGAAGCCGCGAATGAAGCTGTGTGGCTGAGGAAGTTCGTCATCGAACTTGGAGTGTTCCCGAGCGTGCAAGACCCCGTGATCCTCTTCTGCGACAATACGGGTGCCATTGCGAACACCAAGGAGCCAAGGTATCACTCCACCGCCAAACACATTCTCCGACGCTTCCATGTGATACGTCAGTACGTACAAGGAGGCGATGTGAAGATTTGCAAAGTGCATACGGAACTGAATGTGGCAGATCCGCTGACGAAGCCTCTCCCGCTTGATAAGCATGAAAAACACCAGTTAGTTATGGGTGTTAAGCTTTTACCAAGTTGTAACCTAGATTAATTTGTACTCTAGTGCAAGTGGGAGACTGAATGAGATATGCCCTAGAGGCAATTAATAAATTGTATTCTTTATCATATCTCGTTTGTTCATAATAGGTTTTTATGTCATGCTAGAACCGTATTAAGCGGAAACATTAATACGGGTGTGATACGTAAACAACCAGGTCCCTAGTAGCCTCTACTAAGACTAGTTTCGTTGCGCGATTGATGATCGAGGTTTCCCGATCATGGGGCATGGCGCCGGTCGGCAATGGGAGTCATATCGTTGGAGAACGATGTGATGGACATACCCAGATTTGGACGACGTAGTCGTTACGCCTTTGACCGTGAGATCAACTCTTATTGTTATTCCTGGAAGATACTTTGATCGCACCAAACGTCGTATCTTATATAGTATGACAATAACGGTGATACTTTTGGGCATCGGAAAGGAGTAGTTGAGACGAGGGGTCAAGAGCGGGATTTGCCAGTCCGCATAGCAGGATAGATACTCTCGGGCCCACTCGATGAGATCATGTCTAATGAGCTTACAAGCATGTGACTAGGTCACGGAGACATGAGATCATGGACGAGTAGAAGATGGCGTTGTCGGTAACGAGGTCGAGATTAGGTATGTAGATATCTATGGAACGACGCTCGGACATGCTAAGTATCGCTATGGCAAAAGGTTTAAGGATTTGCGTTCAGGTTTGATAGATGAAAGTCATTCGTTATATCACAGGGATTAATTCATGGGGTCCAGGCCTACGAGTTAGTCGTTGATCATAGAGGAGTCTTGGTCATACCTGTTATTATATCGAACCGCTCGGGTAACACATTTAAGGGGTTTCGACAAGACAACCGGGAAGGAAAGAGATCACCGGGAGCGTCCCGGGAAGGGGATGGAGATCGGGCAGCGCCGAAAGAGTTTTCGGAGCTAGGAAAAATTATATATATTATGTTTTATATTAATTAGTGTAATTAATATGCAAATATGATTTTATATATTTATTTTCGAATTTATTTAGGCTGATTTCCCTAAATGGGCCTTCTGGTCGAAAGAAGGCCCAAGAGGGGGGGGGAATCCCCTTGGGGATTCGGTGGGGGCCAGGAGGGGCACCCAAGTGGGCCAAGGGCCCACTAGGGGGCCGGCGCACCCTCCCATGCCGCACCAGGCATGTGGGGGTTAGTCCCACATTGCCTGGTTAGCAAGTTGGCTCCCCCTGGGAGTCTATATAAGAAGGGGCACCCCTGGCCTTTTAATTCACCAATTAATTCCCAATTTCTCTCTCGATCTCGTGATTCCCTTGTCGGAGTCGCGCCGAGCTGAGGAGGGGGATCTCTTCCACCATAGCCCGCTGCCGCGCTACTGGTGTTCCGGTTCAAGTCTTCCGCTGCTCGTCCTGGACTGGAGCTTCGGAGGCCGTCGTCTCCACCGTACGTGTGTGACGCCCTGCGAGGTGCTGCGCTAGCGGTACTCGGAGGTCTGCTTCCTCTACACGACCTTGAGGTCGGCTTCGTCGGTCTTCATCGACAACGTTTATGCGGGAACGTAATCCCCGCTTTCGGTCTACAAGGGTACGTATTCCGATCTCCGTTCGTACTACTATATCTGCATAGAATAGATCTTGGCATGCTTTTAGGATATCGTTGGTAGGATTTTTTTTGTTTTCTGCACACGATTCCCTTCACTGGCCATGTGTCGGGCCAGGACGAGCTTCGGACCGGGCCTAGAAAAGCCCGACACTGAAAACCAAGGCCCATGCCCGGCATAGACCGATCAAAAAGCCCGAAAGCCCGATGGGCTTTGGGCCAGGTTTCTTCTTGATTTGTGCAAAAACCAAAGCCCAGTCCCAGCCCGACCGTCGGGCCTAATTTTAAGGCCCAAGACCGGGTTTTTCGGGCTGGGCCGGGCCGGGCTAAATATGTTCAGGACTACATATGCACGCCTAAAAAATGTTTTAAATGTATTATATCACCATGTGTGTACCCCGGTTCTAACTGTTCTAACTCCGCCAATAGAAATACCACGACACATCCAGACGCAATGTTGTTGGGACGAGACAAATAGCAGGGAGCCAACTACATTGTAGCTGGAGCGTGCCAACATGGAGGTTGCTTTTTGCCATCAATCGCCGGCCGGAGAGAGCCGTAGCCGATGAAGAGCGAGGGAATGGTCGCCCTTCGACCATCTTGATTGGCAGCCGAAAGATAATTGTCATAAGAGCACTCCCGGGAGCAACTTCCGAGCTCCCATGCAGCATATCTCCAAATCCCACTCCCCACCTCTCGAAGCGCCAAGTATGTTGTATATCGAGGGGTGGGCGTAATGTGTAGTACTATCACTTCATTCTTAGTTATAAGATGTCATTTTAGCTTAATCTATTTCACATATCTCTAGACATTTTTATGTGTTTGTTGTTACGTTTGTTCCTGTAGTGGCTCTCTATGTTGTTTTGTCTTGCTTACCTGTGAGTCCAGCCACGTGTTTTGCAGAATTTGCAAGTGACATTCCACATGGTTTGATTTACTCACAGCCAGGGACGCAGCTAGGAAAAAGTGTCAATACGGTCATGTCTATATTTTCTCTATTTGAGTAGGGTAATTTACATAAGTAATTATCAACTAGTGCTAATTAATGAAGGTTTTGATATTTTCCATTGAGATCAGCCGACACCAACGCCTCTATAGCACCTTCGTCCCTGCTCGTGGCTGCACGAAACTCAGTTAATATGCCATTGTGACTCACATTTTGCGGATCCCACCATGTAGGGTATAAAACATACTCCACGTAGGGAGTAACATATACATATGAACATGTGGCGCCGTCCACATGACTCTATACCTGACCCCCTTTACTCCCGCAATCAAATTGACCCATTCCGGTTGATTTTAGATAGCCAAAATAATACACGAGGGATTTAAATATCCACATTGTATAGATCTTTAAAATGATGACATGCACACCCAATTATTCTTTAATGGTATAGGGGGGAACACACACGGAAGGTTGCTCCCGTGTACAATCGGGGGTGGGGGGTATTTTTTTTTTCATATGTATTAATGTACAAACGAACATGTGGCGTCTACGGGATTCTGTTCCAGACCCTTTTTACTCTCGCAATCAATTTGACATGTTCCGGTTTCAATACACGAGGGATTTAAGTACCCACATTGTGTAGATCTTTAAAATCCGACGTGCAGACTCAATCATATTCTCTAAGTTTTGAAAACATGATTCCAAATATACCATCATCATGAACATCATTATTCATATGCAATATACAACACCATGCATCAACATCATGGAAACCCTACTACCCAAGGAGGGGAAGTGCCTTAGTTGGACCTTTTAAAATTTAATTTTTTAGTAACTTTTATTCTTTTTGTAATTTGTTTTTCTATAGTTTGACTTGTTGCTTATAGTTTCATCAATTTTGTTTACCAGTGATGGATAATTCGGATCAACTCAGCTCTACGGTGACTTGAAAATGATGCTACCATCGAGGTGAGTGCAACCGAATCAGGAATTACTTTCACGGATGAAAAATCTTTGTTGTTTTCATGCTATACCCTGTGTACAATTCGTAAGGAAAACATAGGCCCAGTTACCCAGCCCATGTTACCCAACCCGCCAACAGTTCAACGGGCCTCCAGCCTTCCCGGACGCGATCTTTACGGACTGACCTATCTCTCTCTAATGAAAAAACATTCTCTAATTAGAAAAGTCCATTCCAAACCCTAACCCTCGGGCCTCGCCACCTCAACCTTCAGCCCTCCCGCCGCGCCTCCGCCCTGCACGCCGGAGCTCCCTCCTCGCCTCATTCTTCCGCCGATCAGGCACCCGGCAGCGCTCGGCCACTCCGCCTCCCCACGCCTCTGTTCTCCGCTAGATCCGAGCCTTCTCCGATCCACCGCCGCAACTCCAAGGCAAGGTAATCGACCTGATCGATTTTTCCTCTGAGTTACCATTGATTGCATCCCGGCGACAGCGCTCCTGACGCCACAATTCTCGTCGTGGATCATCCCGCCGCCTGCGTCTCAGCCCTAACCGCCGACGAAGGCGGCGTATAATACGTGGCCTTCCGCCGACTTTAGGGCTTGTCGACGCGTCTTATTTGGTTGCGCCTTTGCTCGTTCTGTCGCACGATTTTTAATTCAGTAGGATCATGTTTAGGTTATAGGTCTAGTTATTATCTGCTCATTGACACGAATGTACATTCTTGGTTAGCCCGTCTTGTGTAACATCTTTTGATAATCTGTTATCTGCCTCGTGGTTGAGTAATCCATCATTGTTAAGTTCGTATGCACTGGTTTAATTCTCTGACAGTGTGTCATCTATGTGTTCTGATGATATAGTTTCGCCATTCTGCCAGCATTTGGTTCAAATATACTTTGTATGCTTTCTGTAGTTTGTTTTCATTACAATTCTTTCTCAACTTGTAAGATTATGTGCAAGTTATAGGTCCAGCTATCTGCTCATTGACACGAACGTACATTCTTGTTTAGCCCGTCTTGTGTAACATCTTTTGAAAATCGTCTGCCTCGAGGTTGACTAATCCATCATTGTTAAGTTCGTAAACATTGGTTTACTTCTCTGATATTGTGTCATCTATGTGTTCTGGTTATATAGTTTTGTTCTGGTTATATAGTTTTGTTATTCTGCCAGCCTTCGGTTCAAATATACTTTGTGTGCTTTCTGTAGTTTGTTTTCATTACAATTCTTTCTCAACTTGTAATTACTCTTCAGAACTTTGAATCTAGCTGAAGGGAAGAAACAGGCAACAGCCATGGCATCTCGTTTTTGGGGGCAGGTACTTGCTTTCTCACTTGTGCCGAGGAGCTGACTCCAATTCTTTGTTGCATGCGGGCAGTAATGTGTATAAACTTTGTCTTTGCCAAACGCATTAATACTTTTTTGGCTTTGTTCTATTATACCCAAACAACAGGGAGACAGTGACTCGGAGGAAGAGCTGGAGCAGATCGAGTCAGAACAAGGTAGCGATAGTGAAAAATCAGAAGCTGGTGAGGGGCAACGTGGTGGTACCAGGAACCGCTATTTGAACGATCTGGAGGACAGTGATGATTCTGATACTGAGAAACATCGTGTGATTCGCTCGTTGAAGGACAAGCGCAATGATGAGATGACAGCTACTGCTGACCAGATGCGTAATGCAATCAAGATCAACGACTGGCTTAGCTTGCAAGAGAGTTTTGACAAGCTCAACAAACAGCTTGAGAAGGTTGTCCGTGTCAATGAATCTACCAAGATTCCAAATAGGTATATCACAACTCTTGTAGTGCTGGAAGACTTCCTTGCTGAGGTTCTTGCAAACAAGGCCAAGTTGAAGATGAGCAACAGCAACTCAAAGGCATTCTATACGATGAAACAGAAAATTAAGAAGAATAATAAGCAATATGAAGACCTGATCCAGAAGTGTAGAGAAAATCCCGAGAGTTTTGAAGATAATGTTGTAGGTGAGGAGCCTTCGGATAAGGAGGATACTGATAGTGAAGAAGAGGTTGTGGATCCTGGGAACATGGGTAGTTCTGAATCAGAAGATCCTGGGAAAGATGATGGTGAGGGTGAAGATGGTGGAGCCTGGGAAAAGAAGTTGAGCAAAAAAGATAAGATTATGGACAAACAGTTCTTGAAAGCCCCGAGTGAGATTACTTGGGATATTGTTGATAAAAAGCTCAAGGAAATTGTGGCGTCAAGGGGTAAGAAGGGCACTGGGAGAGTTGAGCGTGTGGAGCAGCTAACATTCTTGACCCGTGTGGCAAAAACACCTGCCCAGAAGCTTGAAATTCTCTTTCATGTGATCTCTGCCCAGTTTGATGTCAACCCTAGTTTACTTGGTCATATGCCAGCCAATGTGTGGAAGAAGTGTGTTGATAATATGCTTCTTGTGCTTGATATACTGCAACAGCATCCTAATATTGTAGTAGACACCTCAGTGGAGCCTGATGAGAAGGAAACTCAGAATGGTGCTGACTACGATGGAACAATCCACGTGACTGGTGACCTGGTTGCGTTCCTGGAGAGAATTGACTCCGAATTTAACAAGAGTTTGCAGTGCACTGATCCATATACCAAAGATTACGTTCAGAGGCTCAGAGACGAACCCTTGTTTTTGGTGGTTGCACAGAATGTACAAGATTACGAGGAAAGGGTTGGGAACTATAAGGCTGCTGCGAAGGTTGCATTGCGTCGTGTTGAATTAGTCTACTACAAACCTCAAGAAGTGTATGATGCAATGAGGAAACTGGCTGAGCAGGTGGAAGCTAGCATGGATGATGAAGATACTGAGGCAGGTGAGGGCCATCAAGCAGCTGATGACAATGGGGGACCGCCACCTTTTGTTGTGATTCCAGAGGTTGTGCCTAGGAAGCCTACTTTCCCACAAAGCAACAGAGCTTTCATGGATAGTCTGATGTCTCTGATTTACAAGAATGGAGATGAAAGGACCAAAGCCCGAGCAATGCTGTGTCACATTTATCACTATGCAATCTCTGATGATTTTTCAGTGGCTCGCGACTTGCTCTTAATGAGTCATTTACAAGATGGGGTTCAACTTATGGACATATCAGGACAGATTTTATTCAACAGGGTCATGGCCCAAATGGGGCTATGTGCTTTCAGGGCTGGTCTTATCGCTGAAGCTCATGGCTGCCTGTCTGAGTTATATTCTACTGGGAGAGTGAAAGAGTTGCTTGCGCAAGGAGTACAACAAAGTAGATACCATGAAAAAACTCCTGAACAGGTAAATTCCTCCCCGCTCCCAATCACATGCAAACAAACACACACTTCTGTTGTCCCTTATTTGAGTAGCTGCGCACTGGTCTGTATGTCACCTAGTTAACTCTGATGTTTTTTCACTGGTCTATACCTTCTCCATGTTAAAGATTATCTCCTCTGATTCTAAATATTTCCGAAACTGTTATATGGGCTTCAACTCATTGGTTTAGCTATAGGATTTAATTGATAAAGCTATGTATACAGCTTCATAGAACACTGTACACATTTTTACACTGCACTTGCTCTTATTCTTGCAGGAAAGACGTGAGAAGAGAAGAATGATGCCTTATCATATGCATATAAACCTTGAACATTTGGAAGCCACACACTTGGTTTGTGCTATGTTAATTGAGGTCCCCATTATGGCTTCCGGTACTTTCGATAAGCGAAGGCCTATGAGCAAAACATTCCGCAGGCTTCTTGAAATGAGTGACAGACAGACTTTTGTTGGTCCACCGGAAACTGTGAGAGATCACGTATTGGCTGCCACAAGGGCCCTCAGTAAGGGGGATCACGACAAGGCTTTCAGTCTCATCCATGGACTCGATACCTGGAAGCTTTTGAGAAACAGGGACCATATTCTTGAGATGCTGAAGCTTAAGATCAAGGAAGAGGCTCTGAGAACCTATCTGTTCTCTTACTCGTCTCGCTACAAGTCCCTGAGTCTTGACCAGCTCACTATCATGTTTGACCTTAGCGAGCAACAGGTTCACGGCATTGTTAGCAAGATGATGATGCATGAGGAGGTTCATGCAAGCTGGGACCAACCAACTAATTGTGTTGTTTTCCAAAACGTGGATCAAACTAGGCTACAGGGACTACTCTTCCAGATGGCAGATAGACTCTCTGTCCTTGTGGAGAGCAACGAGCGGGCATATGAGGCTAGTACTGGTGCGGCCCTTGAGGGGGCACCGCCCAGGCGTAGGGGTGATGGTCAAGACTCATCCAGTTTGGGCAAGTGGCAGGAGAACTTTGTGTCATTACAAGGAGGGCGGCGAGGTGGTGGGAGGTTTGGTTATGGTGGCCGAGGCTCTGGACGTGGTGGTGGCTACCAAAATGACAGGTTCCAAATTGAGAGGAGTGATCAGGGTTCCCGTGGAGGCTATGGTTGTGGTCCGCGGTTCAAAGATGGAAGGGCTCGCACACAGTCTGGCAGAGGGGATGAGGGTGCACGCATGGTGAGCCTGAGTAGGTAGAGATCAGAAGAAGCATATAGTAGACATAGTTTTTTTTATCAAGTTTTGAAGCACTGGTTTCTGCCTTTATTTAGAAATATTCAGTCGTTCTGAGTCTAATCAATACGTTTAGTATATTTTGCTATAGCTTTTAATTTGAACAAACCCGAAGGTATCTGCTTTGTATCGTGGGTGAGAGGAATATCTGCACACTCATACATCCAGTGTTACTATTTTGTTTGAAATTTGGGTTGTCTGCTGTGGCTAGTTATCCTAGTTTTATTTAGATATTTTTGCGAAAAGAAGATTTTATCCATATATGTTACTACTAAACAATTCGTAGCGCTGAAATTTGTAGTTCAGCAGCTGCTTGTTACAGTAAAGACCCCAGGTCATGTACCAAACGTTTTGGTTTCTTACTGAGGGTAGGACTTCGCTACTGTAACCAATTTACTTAGTGTTTACGCTTGTGGCCTTGCCATTGCTGTCTGTATGCGGATAATACAGTCAGGAGCTACGGTTTGCCAATCACCGATCATATATAGGTAGGAGTAGTAATCTACATATAAAATCTTGTCGCAGACGAGACGACGACTTGGATCACCTCCTTCGCCTTGTATTACATCCATCCATTGATCTGACATCTGAGGACCTTGTTGGATGTCGCCGGGCAGCGAAGGAGGCTGGGCGGGCAAGGCCCGAGTCGTGGAGGTCTGGGCTCATAACGAGGACACGGAGGTGGCTCGCATCTGCGGCCTCCTGGGGGAATTTCCCATCGCGATCATGGCAACGTCCCTTCCCGCCCCGCCCTGCCCCCGTCCCCGCGGACACTCACACTCGAGGCCGACGTCGACGGCGTCTACCACGTCATGGACTGGATGCCATTCCTCCGTCCTCTGGACTACGACTGCGAGTGCCTTCACGCCCAGGTTAGAGCCGCGCGCTCCTGGAATATGTCGCTCGCCCTCCTCAACCGCGACGGCCACCTCGCCATGGGCCGCGTCTGGCGGGTCCACCTGGGCACGCTGGGCGCCGAGGACGACCGTTTTCTCGTGGAGATGGGCGTGGTGGCGCCCTCCGTTCGCCGCGCCGACGGCTCTCGCCTGGCCAGGGCTCTCACGGACTCCTGCGCCGTCTTCAGTACTGATGTCACTTGGGTGACCTCCGACGGCGCCGAGGATGTCCTCCACCTATTGGACTACCTCTACTCTAAGAGCACCGACCGTCAGACCCTCATCCGGAATTCCCGTGCTTTCTTTCCAGAGCTCTATGACCTCAGGTTCATGGCCGAGTGGCGGACTCTGGCTGGGGAGGAACCTCCGCTGCTCGCGGCTGCCAAGTCCGGCTCGCCAGACGCGCTCCTCCGCGGATTCCTTTCGCTGACGAGGGAGCCAACATTCGCGGACAGGATGCTCATGCTGGGATACAACGGGATGCTATCTGGGCTCGGACATTGGGACACCCCAGACATCGACCGATGCAGGTTGAGCTTGGAGGAGCAGGAACAGCAACTGGCTGCGGTATATGGCGATGATTACGAGATTCAACACATGCCTGTGCTCTAGTCGATCCGATAAATCAACCCCACAGTAATTTGATTCATCTTTCGAAACAGTGGACTACCAAGATCTACCTTGTGCATGCAGCTGTACGATTCGTACGCTTGTTTCTATCTGTATGTATTCACTCGTTACGCCCGTCCATCTTGAGAAATATCTAAGAAAATTTAGACATTATAAATATTCGATAAATTGCGATATAATTAGATTACAACAAATTGATACAAAGACTAGCAAAATGCCCGTGCGCTGCTACGGAAGATATAATCACGTCAATCAACAAAAAAAAACATTGGATATTTCTACTTTATCATTGAATATGATGACCACCACACGCAAAGATATTTCCTTTTTATGATCGAATATCCCATTACGTAAGGATATTTCTGTTTTATGATTGAACATCGCCTATGCTTGCTTCCATGTACGACGATCACCCCACGCTTCTTTCACATCGTACATATGTACGAAATTTAATAACATAACTTATTTATTTAATTATCTATTTCTCAATGACTCAACACTATTGATAATGTGTGCAATTATGGTTGTTGAAGTACATGGAGGTACATACTTCCAACAAGGCTAAACCTTCTTTTTTTTTGCACCGTGATGGTATTAATCAGGTAAAAAAAATTTGCACCCGGACATAACAATATTAAACGCGAAGGTTGGAACGGGCCATATAAGATAGCACACACTACAACTATACTGAGCTAACCCATAAGTTAAACCATTTTAATATCTATGAATTTTCCAGAAACCCACTCCCGCATAGAGCTCTCACAGGTCCTTGATTTTCTTGACAATATTGTTGATCGCCGATCTGTGAGGAATCACCCTGCAATCTGCGTAGATCATTGACAAGGAGATAGTCAGATTTAACCTGCACAAACTAATTACAGTTTATCACAGTTTGCTTCAAACCCTCAAGATAAGTTAAAGCTTCAACACTATCAGCTGCAGGACATAATTCAAAAATGCCCTTTCGTCTCTTGACTGCACCCTATGATCCCTACCGGTGTGAGGGCTAAATCTAGCATCTCAGTTCAGTTTCAGCCATCATGTCTGGTGCATTAGTTCCTACACAAGCAAATGTTTTCATTGTTTCTTCCAGGTCCGTAGGACCAGCCCTAATATTTTTGAAAGTGTAAAGTTACTTTGTCAGGAAACAAACAAGCAAGACTAACTAAACAATTATTTGGTAAGAAGTGCCAAGCACAGCACCAACTAAACATTAGTTTCTCCTGTATAGCCTCAGGGATTCTACCAAGCAAGACTAACCAACCATGCTTTAACTTAATTGTCTCATGGCAACATGGCAATGTGTGTAATGATCTATTTTCTTATTGGTTCACGATGAAATAAAAATATACCTGTTAAGCAATGATTTCTACCTCAGCATACGCATCCTGAATATTTTGCCCCAGCCTTTATATCAAACACATGCTGTTGTCTGAACTCTCTGAAAAAGGCCAATGGATGTTTACTGAAAACTCATGCATTTCAACAGACAGGAACGTGGCACTCAAATCGTAGCTTCCCAATCTGGATTATTCCTCTCGCCGCTTGTGCGATGCTCATTTCGCCCCATCCTAGCCGGCTACTCTCACTGTTGCTACCAGCCAACAGAAGGTGAGCTAATCACAAACCCTTGCCGGCAGCATCCCGTTTCCCGCCTCGTGCTGCAGAGATATGCAGATGTGAGATTGAGAAAAAGAGAGAGGTGACGGTTAGCATGGTGTTTTGAGCTCACATGTAGCTAGTTTTGATGTAATCTAGATTTCTTTTGTTCTGACGGCATGGGAGGTACACTGGTTTCAGTTTCGGTGATACCTAAATGCCCATTCTCTATTCAGAAAGTGAATTTCGAAAGTGATTTCAAGGTATTGGGGCTTAAAGGTTATGCCATAGTTCTAAGAGTATCCTGACTGAAATAATATCACCCCACCCGCTTTGATTGCACCAATATTTCTGATATAGTGGCCGATACACAACACAAACAAGAGGATACCAGAAGGAGGTCTGATCAAATGACCATATCAGGAATAGGGTTTGATGTCAGGGAAAGAAGTCACCTGAGCCAATCTGGAGCAGGGTGGTTCCTCGGGCCTTCCCGCCGGTGGCCGCTGCATCCCTTGTTAGTCTCCTCCGCTGCACCCCCGTCGGTCTCCGCCTCTCAGGCTGGGACAGCAACATCAAGGGAAGTGGATGTGGCGACGGCCCTCTTCCCCGCAGGTGGTGAGGCGGGACCAACGTAGCATGGGGATCCGAGGCAGAGTGTTTGTGTCGGGGCTCCATCAGGCGGCGGCTGCCCTTCGGTGGCCAGGGGCGGAGGTCGCGGTGAATGAGGAACCCTTCGGTGGCCAGGGGCGGATCCGAGGCAGAGTGTTTGCGTCGGGGCTCCATCAGGCGGCGGCTGCCCTTCGGTGGCCAGGGGCGGAGGTCGCGGCGGCTGAGGAACCCTTCGGTGGTCGCGGCGGCTGAGGAACCCTAGAGCTCAGGCTGAGGTAGGAGACGGGAGACGGGAGACAGGAGGGTCTGATTGAAATAACGTTCAGCCTGACAAGTTTGGACTGTGGGTTGTTTTCCACAAAGTCAGAGGACCAAATTGCAAAACAACCGCGACGTACCATCCTCACCTTAAGCCATATTATATAGTAGAGATTTAACCGAAAAAATAACCGATCTGGTTACCAAGTTACCCTGTCACTCTGGTTTGATAAGGTCACTTGGCTACATATCCCAAACAGCTTAAACACAATATCTTTGGTCTCCTCACGAAGAAACCTTCTAAATTTTAAACAATCTGGGCCTTTAGAAAAAACCTTATGTAATGTAATACAATGAGTATAACTTAACTCGTAAAAACGTGGGAAATTTGACATAGTGGTTTGTGACCAACCCAACTGTCCTCTCAGAATAGGGACTTACTTCCTGTCTCCCACAATACATTTGCAACATTTATTAAATATATCTTTTAGTGAAACCACAAAAACTGAGAATATTAAGGACTAGGCTTACAGCTAATCAACGACATCATCAACATATCGATGGCTAAATCCTAAATATACATTGTCGCAAAGATTAGTATCGGTGGCTACATCATCAACACCCTGCTAACTAATCAACGACATTATGAGAAAGGCGGTAATTTATTGATCGACCACTGGTACCTATATTAGCAACACCTTGTTACTATCATCTAAACACGGAGGTATTATTTTTGCTTGACACTTTGTTAACAACCATCGTTATCTCTTGGTAACCACATTCTTTCTAATATGTTAGATATGTTCTCGAGTTTGTTATGTTCCCACAAGCGATCATAGTTATTACTTCGTCGTTATATTTTCTCTGTCTTTAGATATTACTTCCATTCATCAGAAATCTATTATGACCAAAATGCTAGCAGGATGAATTATGGTTTCTCTTATAATATACTAGTACAAACTGGTAGGTATATTCTGTTCTAATGTTTCGTACTAGTAGGAAGTGGACTTTTCCTATTCTGCACCCATTTTATTTACTCGAAAAAAAACATTGTCCCACAAAGGGAGTTGAAAATATATACAGGATATTTTTTGCAACAAAAAGGGATTTTTTGTTTTGTTTTTTACCACGTAAAAGGGAACAATAAAGGGGGGGGGGGGGTAGAAATTATACATGGTATAAAAAAAAATTGGCACGTAAAGGGGATAGTACATTCAAACAATATGCATCGTAGTTAAAGTCAACCGCGAAATAATAAGCCTAACCATGCACTTTTTATGCAAAACACATGCTCCAGAACACATATATAAAAGAGAAGTTAGCTCCACGATTTTAAGAAAAACACTCGATAGATCCAAAGTAATATTCACGTAAGTTGGAAAAGTTTAATAGCATCCTCCAACCGAAATAGGAAAAATTGGCCTCTAATTGTTCGCGGATACACCCTAAAAATAATGTGTCTCCAATCATGTACCCCCAAAAATTGCCTGGTCATGTGATTGATGGTGATAGAGAGAGAGAAAGCTAACATAAATAGTAAAGATCTTGATAAACTTATTTTGTGATGGAGTGCATCCTATGTGGCGGACTGCCCGGACATGACTGGACACCCTCAAACCAACCCCATATGGACTGAGTTCTGGTGGTGAGGTGGCTCGGTGTAATAGGCGAGCGAAACAGCTGGTGGCGTCAGTTCCTGCGCGCGAGAGCTCGCGCCATCTCCGACCTCAAACAAACTCGGCTTCACGTTCCCCTTCTCTGCACCGTCTATAGTGCATTTGAGAGTGGTTCAGTGGAAACAGACGATTCAGCCGTTTCAATCGGTCTGACCCAATGGTGCTTTAAGCGTGTGTTTGGTTCTGGACCTAACGTGGGGTGGAGTGGGATGGTCCCTCTTTTATACATGTTTGGTTGCAAAACTGGGTGGGTCGTTCGGCCCACATGAGGGACTATTCTTCCCAGATGCTGTATCAAATGGTTTCTCTGAAACGGACGAACCCATCGGTCCACGTTTTTCTAATCATCTCTCTAACTCCTAATCCTTCTTCCTAGCGCTGCTGGAGCCGAAGCAATGGCTCGTCCCGGTCGCCGTCGGAGCTTGTCGTTGCCCCGTCGCCTGAGCCTGCTCCTACACAACCTCAATAGTCTGTGCCATTCGTGACACAGCCCACGACCGCCGCCAGTGTCAGCATTCGAACGGATGGCACAGCTTAGTGACGGTCGGTGGACGCACCCGGTGTTTAGTCCCACCTCGCTAGTTGAGGGAGGCCGACACCAGTTTATATACCTGGGCAAACATCTCCCTTCAATCCGGGCTTTTAGGATGAGAGAGGTCTTGGGTCTCCAAATACACTGGTCGAGTGTAGGCTGACCTTTGGGCTACTAACATCTGGTATCACAGCCAGCATTGCCATGCCTACCTGGGGGGCTTCCCATACTTCTAAGCCCTATCTCTATTCTGGAGAAGTAACTAAAAAAGAGGGGGATGGGATGTTAGGGCTGTTGTTGATTGGTGAGGCTATATAAAGTTTAGTCCCACCTCGCCTAGGGGAAGAGGCCACACCCAGCTTATAAGGGAGAGATTCCTCCTCCTATCAGTCCGGGCTTTTGGGATGAGAGAGACCTTGGGCCTCCAAATACACTGGTCGAGTGTGGGCTGACCTTTGGGCTGCTAACATCTGGTATCAGAGCCAGCATTGCCATGCCTACTTGGGGCTTCCCAGGGGGATGGGATGTTAGGGCTGCTGTTGACTGGTGAGGCTATATAAAGTTTAGTCCCACCTCGCCTAGGGGAAGAGGCCACACCCAGTTTATAAGTGAGAGATTCCTCCTCCTATCAGTCCGGGCTTTTAGGATGGAATGGGATCTCCTCTTGTTGTTGGGCCGTGTGCGCATAAACGTCTGAAACTAGACCGAGTGCTGCGCTAAATCTGAATGGACGCTAACATCTGGTATCAGAGCCAAGTTGTATGCATCGCTATTAGGTGTGTGACAGTCGCTATCGCTCCTGTTTAGGGGGATGGGATGTCAGCACTCGAACGGATGGCACAACTTGGTGACGGTCGGTGGACGCACCCGGGGTTTAGTCCCACCTCGCTAGTTGAGGGAGGCCGACACCAGTTTATATAGCCGGGCAAACCTCTCCCTTCAGTCCGGGCTTTTGGGATGAGAGAGGCGTTGGACCTTCAAATACATTGATCGAGTGTGGGCTGACCTTTGGGCTGCTAACAGCCAGCCGCCGTTCTTCTGATGGATCCCAGCGATGCACAGGCCACAGCCCCCGCCAGCCACCATGCTCGTCGTGGATCTCTCACTCACTCGCTTTGATATGGAGCTAGCCATGGCCGCTGCTCCTTCACTCGCTTCGACATGGAGGTGACCAACGCGGTGACGGCTGCTCGTTTGGCCTTTCCTGCCTCTAATCAATTTCCCGGCCTACGGTGCTGGCCTCTCCTCACGATCTGCTGCACTGCCGTCTGCTCAATCTCTCAGCCAGCACTACTCTCCATGTCTCGGCTGATTAACCATTTTTTGGATAAACTAATTATAGTTTAATTAGTCCACATTTGATCCGTCCCACAAATCGTTGGAACCAAACAAAACACAGGATCATTCGAACCTATAACAATCCGACCCACTAAATCTTGACCATCCCATCCCATACACATTGGTCCATGAAGCAAACACACGCTAAGATTCATGCCAAACTCGGCTTCGCATTCCCCTTCTCTGCACCGGCTATAGTGTACTCGAGAGTGGTTCAGTGAAAACAACTGATTCAACCGTTCCAATCGGGTCTGTGACTTCTGTCCAAGGGTGCTTTAAGATTCATGCCATGTTAAACACCGGACAAGGCCAGGAAACTAAATTGCCGAATTTGGCATCCCCAAATCCTGGTTGGGATCACCGTGGGCTACCAAACGCCCTAAATGCTGCAGCTCCTACATTGCTGTCACAAGACACAGGGCGCCAGATTTCCGTTGGCGAAACAGTGGAGAGCGTACAAGCCTACAAGGGCCTTCGACGACCATCAGCAACGAGCAGGCCATGTCTCCATGAGAAAGCTGCACAGTTAGTTAATCGTCGGCTCCTCACCGCCGCTGCCACTGTGCGCGCGGGCGCGGCACAGTGTCGCCGGACGACGGCAACGTCGCCTGCACTGCTCACAGACCCGATCCCTCCGGCTCCGGGGGGTGGCGTGTCGGCGTCGTTGGGACGCGTACAAGTTGCCGATCCCGGCTTTGCAGTGAGGGGCCTGTTTTGAAGCCACTGTTCAGCTCTTTTTGCACATGCTGAGCACGGAACTTGGGGAACAGCAAGACAAAGTTTACATGCACTACGTCTGATCTGACTTTCCATTCCCATTAGTTAGCAAAGACTAGTAATGTTTCGACAGTTCTGAAACGACGATCTTGACCTCAGTTTTTACCATGGACACAAGATGATGGAACTATATATGTGTATTTACTGAAGAACTATAGAATAGTAGCCGGCCGTCACCGGCCTTCCCTGCCGAATGCGGAATGCTGTTGCCATGGAGCTCACGTACCAGGCCGACCAGGAGAGGCTTCATCCGAACCGGTACATGCCGTCCATCATGAACGGCGACCTATCCATGTACAGCGCCGCTGAGGCGCCGGCGCCCTGGGTGGCGGCGTGGAAGCCCACGCTGCCGTCCAGCATCGCGTAGGGCATGTCCTCCGCCGCCGGCTTCCAGTGCCGCTTCCTCTGGTTGATGAACCAGTTGTTGATCTGCTTCTGGTCCAGCCCCGTCGCCTCCGCCAGCGCGATCTTCTCCGTTTCCTGCACGTACGTAATCATCAAACACAAATTGATCGACATCGGCAGGTATACATTCGGAGCTAAGCCTTGATGGTATTTAAGCGCACATACAGAGGGGTAGGGCCACTTGGAGTGCAGCTCCCACCAGTGCAGCAGCTTCTGCCGGGCTTCCTTCGGGAGCTTCCCTTTCTTCCTCCTCTTGCAGAACTCCTGCCGGAGGCTGCCTACGTAGCCGCCGTACTTCCTCAGAAGCTGGTGCTTCAGCTCCTTGTCCTCCGCGCTGGCGTCGATCTCGTCCGGGCAGCTCGTGTCCAGGTCATCCTCGGACGATCCAGCCCCTTCACAATTATTGTCTGCACAAGACAAAACAAAAATGTTGGTCCCATATATATCAGGAGGAGCCAGTTTGGTCCTTGGACCACTTAGGAAATAAAAGAAAATCCATGGCACCCGGTTTTAATTTCAAAAGGAGTATGTTCCCTGTATTTGGTACGAGAACATCATGCAGGATATCCTCCTTCAATGCTTTTGTCAAATTAAGACTTCCTTTAGTCACGACTTACTAAGGCTTGAGCCTGCCTGCATGTATATATATGCTGAACTTGTGCATCTACCTTGTAATAAAAAAAAGATTTTGCTAAATCTACTTATATCTAAGTTGATGTCTTGAGCCGGTCGATTTCTCTACGGTGAGATTCATGCAGGGGGTGAAGAAACAAGGTTAGATCAGACAACTATCACCATCAATTTAGAGATTTAGACATAAGAAAAAACATGAAAAAAAGAGGCGTTTCTAAAGTAGATTGCATATTATTAGTTTTAAAGTATTTTCAAGGAATGAAGAAGTTTTGAAAAGAACTATGAGAGGAGAGGTGTTGTATACAATAACATGGGCGGGTAATTTGACCTGTTAAAATATTTTCATTTCTATCGTTTGTTCATTAAAAGAGGGTCGACAAAATCAATGGTCAGATGTTACTTTTCTGTGGAACTTTCTAGAATGCTCATTTTTTTAAGATAACACCGAAGCAGACTAATGAGTTACTCACGTAACTATGAACTAAAATAGTTAAGGAACTAAATTAAAAACATCAAATGAAGGAACCATTTGACACTACTGTACTTTAAGTTTGCAAGGATTGCGTTTACAAGAAGATGTTGAAACCTGAGGCTGCAGAAGGCAGCAGAAGGTTTCTCATGCAAGATCCAAGTCTATTCATGCAACACATGGAGAAATGAAGTGTCGTTCAAACTGTTAGGCAAAACCTAGCAAACTGGATTTGTACAAGCCTGATGGTGAGTGAATTCTGAACAACTGAAACATACATGTGCAAGGCTATGCTTATTCTAGATGTCTGAGTATTAAATTACAAAAAACTAATGGGCTGTTTTAAAAAACTTGACAGAAAAATTGGAAACATGTCAGAGTTTAAACATGAATAAATATCATTTTTAAAATACAATTAAATTCAGCATATTTTTCTCACATTTAAAACAAGAGGATACAATTTAACATTCACAGAGCCATGTATGTAACAAAAGATTTAATTCTATGTATCAATTTACCCATATCCTTTATGATAATTAACAGTGGACTTTTATGTGTTGATTTGTAGATATTTCATGCTACAACTTTCTTGTGAACGTTAGGAGCTCAAGCTGCTTAAGCTACCAGAGCATGCTCCTATGAATTGAACACACTCTATGTTTAAGGTCCAAAGTTGAGGCAATAAGAGGCCTCTTAATTGAGTAGAAGGCTAGAAGCCTAAGACAATACATTCTTATGAAATGAATACACTCAGTGATTATTGTCGAAAATTGAGGAAATGAGAGGATACGTATAAAAGTACCCCATGCTATCCTGAAATATATGTGACATAATCTTCGGAAAGTCAAACCAGAGGCCGAGCTACCAGTGGGGGAGCCACAATATAGCATTGGGTTCATCTGAACCAAATGAAATCAGCTAAATTCAACAGACAAGAAATTGCACCCTAACCCATGATTTTGTAAGTGAACCCTATACTAGATACTTCTAGCTAGCTTCGTCCTGACGAGCTACATGTAGCCCTTTATTTTTCAAATTTTAAAAACCTGATTTTGATGTAATCTAAAAACAATCCCGAATATAAAAATAATGCATCCGACCAGAGTGCAAAATATTAACTCAAAATGATTCATATTGCGATCTACAAAAATAAAAAACTATATCAGATTTTTTTAGCTCGAGTTAAAGTTTTGCAATGTTCACTACGTTCAAATTAAGATTTTATCACTTTCACACAGCTGAAGATACAACATATTTCTAGTAAAGATTTTACACGTCCGTAGAATGCAACATCATCTACCCATTTTTTCAAGTTTTTTGAAGCTCTGAAATGCGATTCTCGAATTTAAAAATAAAGAGCTACATGTAGCTCGGCCTCCATATCGCTGCTCTCCCATGATTTGAAGAACCATAAGTATTGCATAACATGATCAACATTTTGCCCTGATAGGAATATGCCGCTTCATATGTTTCTACAATTCTACTCAACCAACAACGACAAAATTTAGGAACCATGAAATACTTGAACAAACAAAATGTCTCTTCGCCAAGGAGACATGGATCGACAGCTAGGCAGCTACAGATTGCACATCAAACTTTGAGATAACATTTTTGAGATTCGTGATGATTTTCTTTCCACACAAAGAATTCATTCGCCTCTCTCTCTCTCATCCAGGATGCTCATCTCACCCCATCGGCTCCGACTGGACACAGTGCACAGTGTAGTAACAGTGCCTATCAATCTAAAACAGTGCCGATCTATTGAGGGAACACCCTGATACTCGCGGACGAACAGAACAGCTATATGTCCACCGCTCATCCACCGCCACTTACACGTGTATGTTCAACAACCATCTGAATTTAATCACTACGCCCACCGAATAAGCCGGCCGGTTTTACTAGTCCTGTTGCTAGCACTAATTAATCATCAGGACAAGCTCATCTCTATGTGCACTGAACAACAAGCCAATTACTCTTTGTAATTGAAATGGGGAAAACTTAGCGATCAGAAATTCATGCAGTAACAAGACAGAAATGAGAGTAAAGATAGAGCTAATTGTTTTAGAAAGTTAGATCGGTAGAGATAAATTGTCCAATCATTCGTCTTATTTGTTGACCTAAGGCGAAGAGGCAAAGGGACATGTCTCTTGTCAGTTTATCAGTTTTTGTCATGAACATCAATGATGAACTCTCTGAAAACTGAAGTATAAAATGGGAGCCCAATGCTGACAAACGAGAGGCCGGGCGGAGATTGGAATCTGGATCAGCTCACTGTGGGCTCGTGATGCATACTAATTACAGTATACTACTAATTTAATATGGTACTGCCGATGTGTACTACCGGTACTACTCCAGTTAAGATCCGGGTTATTATTAAAACTTGTTGTCCAATGCATGCAGAAGCCCTTATCCCCTCCCCAAATAAACAAAGCAGCAAAGCAACCATGGCAAAAACAAAACACAACAGCATGGATCCAAAGAGGAAAAGAAGTTGGCTCCCTTCCTTGCCACAAACCGAACAAACATTTCCCAATGCGGCATGCTCGGAATCTCGAAACAAACCATGCAGTACTACCTGTGACTGTGATGGAATCGAGCTGCGTCTCGACGCTCTTGAAGAACTCGGCGGCCTCCTGGATCGGCCGCGCCAGCTCCTCCCGGTACTTCACCAGCATGTTGCAGTAAGCCTCCTGCACACAACAGACAAATATTAGCACGCAAGGAAGCATATATATGGCATGGCATGATGCGACGAGCTTGATCCATTCCATATTTCCATCGATATATATATATATGCACGAGGACGGACCATGAACTGGTCGAGCTCAGGGTCGGGTCGCCGCGGCTCGTGCTGCCGCCGGTCCCCGGCGGCGTCTAGCTTTGCCGCCACGTCCGAGAGCCTGTCCAGCACCTCCGGCGGGGCGCCAACCTAACAGAAGCCAAATCACGCGTTCAGAACCATGTAATCCTGTGACCTAACTAGTAATTCTTTTTCGTGGTTTGGGCAGCTACCTTCTGACAGTCGAGGTAGGAGGCGAGGAGCGGCGGGTACAGGGGGTGCGCCATGATCTTGGCCTTGACAGTCGCGGCTTCTGCCGGCAAGATCTCCCGGTGGTGGTGGTGACCCCGCTGCGTTGACGACGGAGGTGGGGTGGCTAGCAACTGCTGCAACGCTAGGCGCGAGCCGTGGTGCTCGCTGGTCAGCTCCGGCGACGACGACGACGCGGCAGGCAAAGGGAGCTGCAAGAAGGAGGCCATGGAGGCGCCACTACTGCTGCTGCCTCCTCCAACTCCAAGGTTAGGGAACCCCTCCATATACCCTAGCCGGTGTTCTTGCGCAGAGAATTGAGAAATCAAGAAGATAACAGATGATGAGCCCAAGAAAACCCTAGGAAAGGAAATGAAGGAGATGAGATGAGATGGTCTCTCCTGAAAAGGAGATATTGGGGTTGGACGACGGAGGACGCGAGGAAGAAAGGACTCAAGGAGGGGGAGGAAGGTGAATGATGATGAGTGAGTGTGTGTGGCCGGCTGGCTGGCTGGCTGGTGGGATGGCTTTGTTCCACGTCAAATCAAGAGTAAAGATGAAGCTGTGTTGCTGTTGCAACGCAATCACAAACAATATCACGCCGCGGCGGAAGATAGAATAGACGAAATGGATCCGTACGTAGTACTGCGACATGAATGCAGACGTGCATGTTCTTGATCTTTTTTCTTGTTGGTCTTTGCTTCCGTTGAGGTTCTCTGGGGCTGACCGGTCGAGCAAGAGCAACGCAGTCAGTCAGTCAGTCAGAGTTGTGACTTGTTTCATCTGCCAGGGCGTCACGTAATGGGACTGTAGAGACAAGTTACAGGTTACAGTTGCGCTGCGGCCGGCCTGGCGTCTTATCCACGTCTAATCCTTCGTCCTTCCATGCATGTGTTGAGCAATAGTTCTCCTTTTCACCAGGATGGAAAGATTCTTGGAAAAGTAACATGCCACTGCCGCGTTTGCAGCTGCTCCGTCCCTCTCCCTCTTGTACGTATCTCTTGTTTATTCCCCACACACATCAATTAATACTGTGTATGAATATACGCTGAAATTTCTAGAAAACGAAAGACATATTGAACCAATGTTGTTATCAACATCTTTTATTATCCATTTGGTAATTCTAGCAAAATATCTGCAAGTAAAAAACTTCACAAGGTCCTTGTCGAAAGCATAGGGGGGATGATAAATCAGAAAATGTACGGAAAAATTGTGTTCTAAAATTATGAACTTTTATCTATAGAATCTAGTGGGGTCTAGCAATTTTGGGCCTATCTCAACCAAGCATCTCATACAAAATCCGTCCACCGGGGTAAAGTTGCGAGAGAAAAAAGGTAACTACAAGACGTGCTATCACTTATGAAAACTAAGGACATATTGAAGCAATATACATACTTGTTAGCATCATCTTTTATTTATTCATATTGCATACGATGCGACTAGGGACAAAAATAAGATAAATCTGAAAACAAAAAATCTTGGGAGAAGTTTTGTTCCAAAAGTTAGTGAACTTTTATTCAGAGGCTATAGGTAACTGTTTATCTGGGCATATATGACCCAAACGATCGAAATTTCAAACAAAATTTGGGGGATTGAAATCCTTAGAAATCTATATATGAGGGTATTTGGATATATAGGATAATTAATATAGGAGTTTGTTTCGTTAGGATTGTCTTGTACTACAACATTACGTGGGAAGTTTTCCATCCACTCCTACCTTTACAAAAGATTACTTGTTTCTTATGATTCAAGTGAAACCACAAGATAGTAGGTAGCCAATAAATCCAAGGCCCTATCCTAAAGTGTGAGAGTAAAGTAAGAACATGTTTGGTTCACAGTATTCTAAAAACTAAAGAATATGATTGGAATGAACGTGAAAAGTAGAGGACTGAAAAACATAGTTCATTTGTAAATTTGCATTTCGTTCTACGAAATAGGATAAACATAAGAATCCTACTAAACATGGTCAAATTAAAGACAAAGCACATGGACATGGGAAACTAGATTTGAGATGGTATTATGCCACTAAAGGTCACGGTCACATTCCTCGTGCATAGAAATTTGGCAAAGAGGTACAAGTGGTTTATAAAATTTTGTTTCCTTTAAAAGCGAGATCGAATGAATTTTACCTGTGTTTTTCCTTGTCCATTCATTTGAATATAGCGGGTGAACAATATCACGAATCAAAGTCTTCCTATGTCAATGTTATTTTTACACATTTCCTTCGAACCAAATAAGCCTAGGCTTGTTGTTTTGTTGTGTTTCTGCAAACTAATTAAGAAAACACTAACACCCCTTCACTACTTCCTTACCATAATATAAATTGAGTTTGTTTATAGAATCCGGATCACTAACAGTGTTGGTGATATCGTTCTTCAACTCCACATAAATCTCTATTTAGTTAATGGTATGAGCAATTACCATTTGACATATTTACCTATTTTTCTATATGAAATATACAACATTTCCATCGGTGAACCCTTACTGAAAAGTGATAATGGATAAATAATATGCAACATGTGTGTGTGAAATCGGTTATGTTTGAAGATTTGAGATTTGATGGAATTTCGTTATCCTAGGGATTAAAATCCAATCCAACTACATGTTGCAACATATAAAATCAAAAAATGAGCAGAAGCACTCCATTATTCAAATCCAGTCTATGGATGAAGGATTCATAAAGCAATGGAATCATTTCTTGACAAATTAAATGCATCGACGATCCAGAAAAGTGGCTAAACTAGACGAGAGAGAGAGAGACTAGAGTGAACGAAATGAGTTGTTCCACACCACCCTCGGACTCAGGGAGAGAGAGAGCATCAAAGGAGCCCGTGTTTTCTGCTTGTCCTGTCAAGTCTATGTCAAAAGATGGGCTACTACTAGTTAGCAATGTTCAGTTCATGTCATTCAGAAAAATGTTCAGTTCATGTTGTGCAAGCACGGGCACGTGATCTTCCCCCAACAGGGAGATGCCGCGATGGCTGAGCAAAGACAAGAACACTTGTTGTTGCTGGGCTCCATAGTCAGTGTCCAGAGGATTAACATAAGTAAAAACTTTGCTTCTACCATTTTGTAGATATTAGGATCCATTAAATTTCGTTGTTGTCCGATTACCACCCAAATGTACAGGTTTAGTTATGATATACTGTAGTATTGTACCACGAAGTTGCCGATCTGTTTTGGAGAAACGATCGAGTTTTTTGTTTTGTTTTGAGAAACAGTATAAACGTTCTATGAGCACGCGCATACCCTACTTTATGAGCATCTTCGAAATACTGAGCTCGCGGATTGAGTATTAAGATTAATAAAGTCACACTGATCGCCTCGCTGTCGATAGGAACTGAAAGAATATTTCGTCTACATGCAACACATAGACATTAAATCTATGATTTGAACTCAAATGGGTTGAACCCTGAGGGTAAAACACCCTGTTAACCATCCACAACTGATTTGCCGATCGAGTTTTCGTTGACTTAGATAATGTGCTTAATTGTTTATCAGCTAAAGGCTGTAGATGTATACTTGTAGGCTAGAAAATCTAGCCGGTCTATATAATATCTTACTGATATCTTTTGGGCATCCATGGTCAAAGAATCTTATCGAACAGTAAGGAGGATGGGACTTAAAGTTTGGCCTCCTATCATGTCATCTCGTG
Organism: Poa annua; assembly: GCA_026929855.1. Taxonomy (NCBI): domain Eukaryota; kingdom Viridiplantae; phylum Streptophyta; class Magnoliopsida; order Poales; family Poaceae; genus Poa; species Poa annua. Next base: position 19,515,368 of record CM049427.1, read on the forward strand.
TACCCCTAGGCTGTAGGGTTGATGCTACGTACGTATTCCATGACATGATGGCGGTATTTTATGTGGTACGTGTCAGCCTCTACTGATCCGTGCTTGAATGTGCATACATAACGACATACATATTTGTGCCTGGAAAATAACTAAAAAACTCTAAAAAGATCAAATACCAACTCAGAGTAGTTTTGCGATACGTAACGGCATATAGGAGTTACATCTGTTTGTGTCTACGGAATAATAAAATAATTATAGATAAGTGTCAAATATATCGACAAGTTCATTTTTCCTAACCCGCAACTAAAAAGAATAGTTAATTTCCTTGTTGAGATGGTTAAGAGCTAATGGCATCGTTATCAGCAGTTCTTCATTACTCTATATATAAAAGTTGGTCAGATTTGCATCCCAATCCGCTATCCAAGTCACCCTCTTTTAGTCAGCAGTTCGATCGACGGCTCGGACGGGCAGGATATGCCCAAAACCACCCCCAAATACGAGTTACTGTAGCACGGAGCTCTAAGCCAATCACGTTGCGCCACGTCTCCCGGTAGCCGCTACCGCCGGTCGTCGCCGGTTTCCACCGGTCACCGTGTCTTCTTACAAAACGCCACTAAAAAATTTGCCCCGTAACCCGCGCTCCATTTTCCAGTACAGCGCAGGACCTATTCGTGATTATGGAAATCGTAGAAACTTTTTTGCAAAAAACACCCCACAGAGCTCCCTGTCCCCTCCTTCTCTCCCGCGATCTGGAGGCCACCGACCACCGCCGCCGCTATGGCCCTCCCCACTCAGATCGACCTATGGGCGGCGGCCGCCACCTCTAGACGCCCCGCGTTGCCACGCGTCCAATGCGACCAGCCGCACGTCGTGAGCCGCGCTGGTTCGCTGTCGACGTGCTCGGCGCCGCCACGCCCGTGCCTGGCAGAGCTGGCCGACGGTGACGTCATCACGACATCACCGTGGGTCCCGCCTATCAGCCTCCTTTTCTTTTTCCCCAGAAAAAACAAACAAACAATTAATTTCTGTTTAATAATACCTTCAAATATATGCATCCAAAAAATATATCAAAATGACCACACAAAAAAAATCTAATTACCCCTAGCGAAATATTTTTTTTTTTGAAAGTTTTAAAACATTGTGAATTTAAACAAAATTTAAAACTCTGGCACAGTAATAACTTTAAATGTATCCATCAAATAATTAAGGAAAAAATACCAAAATACCCACACTAAAAAATATTTCTTACAGCAAAATGAAAAATACTTGAAAGTCTCATAACGGGCGTAGATCTACACAAATTTCAAATCCATTTCTTATAATTATAAATTAAATATAACTTCAAATATGGGCACCAGAAAAAATATGAACAAATATTAGAATGGCCATAATAAAACAAACTAAGTACTCATGGAAAATGCAAAACATTCGCATGTTTTAAAATCGGTGTACATTTAGACAGATTTCAAATCCATTTCTTCAACTCATAGATTGAATTTGATAAATGTCCATATGATGTCTTCCATCTAATTATGAACTTACTATAATATTTTACACCGCGATAATACTTCTTCTAGTGACAACGTATATTGAATTCCCTTTTACTTTTACTTCTCACATGCTTACCCCTACACATAAAAAAATGACACCTCTTTTAAAATAAAATCTAAAAAATATCAATATTTTAGTAACATTATATTCTATTTACAATCATTACATATATAAGACACGGGTGCGACCTGTTGCCACGCCTTATTGCCTAGTACAGATTAATTACCCGAGTGAGTGAGAGTGGAAGCTCGAACAGATACTGCCGTGAATCGTTGGAGTCGAGCCTGCCTGGTTTGGCCTGGCCCGTGCACTCGATCTGGTGCAGCGCAGTGGCTCATGCACCTGACAGAATCATTGTTGGTCTGGCCCAAAAGGCTCTGCTCCACCCATGCGGGCTGGCCCTTTCTGCAGACTAGCGTCCGTGGAGTACATCGCTCCCGTCGGGCCTCTTTGCAATTTGCAAGAGACAATGGTGTAAATCTTCCCTTTCTAAAGGGAATTTTACCGTCACTCATGTCATGACAAGGTGTACATTCTACTTGTTTTGATTCCCATGTGTTTTTTGCATGTCCGCCAAGTGTCGTTACCAGAATAAAGGTGGGGATGATGATAAGAAAGAAGGGGATACGAAAAGGAGTGAGTTGGCAGATTTTCCTTTTATTTTCTAAACCGAATTTTAAAAACAAAATATCTTGACAATCGTTTGTTCAAATTATGAACCGTTTTTACTTTTAATCTCCTAGCGTCGAGATCTTTAAAACTAGATCCCATATTGATAGGTTTTGATAATTTTTTTTCGTACAATCAGTTATGTATAGTTTGTACATCCTCTTACATATTCGTGTACTCCCTCTTTTTATACTTTTATACTTCATGTTCTGTGTACCTTTGTACATCTTTCTCTGTGTAATTGTACTATTTGGGTATATATTGTACTTCGTATTATGTGTAGTTTGTACAATAGGTACTCCCAGTTACGGTAGTATATACTATGTACATCCAGTTTCAGATAATCTGTACATTATTTTCTGTTTAGTGGTACTAACTGGTGTCTAGATATTTTTATATATAGCATCATTATGTACATACATTTCTGCAAACATGTACTCTTAAATCCTGATAGTATGTACTTTATTTTTTGTGTAGCTGTACTAATTAAATCCATGTACGTTCAGTTTATGTACACCGTCTTGTACTCCCAATTTAAATAGTTTGTACAATGTATTTAGCTCGGTTGTAGTGTGTGGCCGGTCAGACGTACGAACGCGTTAATGAGTTTGTACGCTCGTCAAATGCGGCGGGGGACTGGAGGCCGGGCTGTCTACGATAGCTTGGTAGCAAGCTGGTTTCGTACGCCTCGTACGCGACCGCTAGCTAGCTGGCTACAATCAGCGCGCGGAGGTTTTGTGATGCCACATGGCGAGATTAAATTAGTTTGCGGGAGCATATGGACCTTCCTGAAGGCAAGTCTCTAAATAACGATACCTGACAATGGTTCGAAGGTCTTGCTAGAGACCGGTGGCGGATCCAGGAATTTTGTTTTACCTGGGCGAACGTTTATGAAGAATTTTTTAACGCACAAATACAATTCTACTTGCATAATCCAATCTGAAGCCCCAGTTCATAGTCCTTAATCCTACAGTAAGGCTCCCCTATATGTGAGGAAAGACACAAAGGCGATCTTCCAGGCGATTGTAAGAATCTAGATGGGGTTTCGTCCATTCGCTCGTGATGCCGCTAGTCTGCTCCACCTCTGATGATCACTACCACTTGTTGGGAGGGTACTAGTCCTTTGATTAGGTTTTAAGGGTCTTTTTTCGAGATTATGAGACGACGGCTACATCTTCAACCATAATAAATAAGGTTCTTCTCATCCCATCCTCTCTTTGATTGTGCGTTTAACGTTAACGGAAGGAGCGTGGAGACGTGTGTCAGGTGGATCTCCCAGGATCCAATCCGTTTTTGTGTTCGTTTGTGTGGTTGCAGGCGACCATTTTGATTTACGGTTGTCTCGTCCCTTACGGTTTTAGCACAAGAACTTCCCGTCTATCCATTACAATAAACTCTATTACAACAAGTTTTATCCGGCTTCGGCGAGGTAGGGTTGAGGCCCGAATATTTCGGCAGGCTTAAATGTGGAATATAATTAGTGTTTACTTTAACAAGAACACAGCATAAATATAATCACTTCGTTCTAAATCTGAGTCAATTAATTCAGATTGATGGGAGTACTAGCACTGGCGGAGCTCCGTCTAGGCCGAAGAGGGCCACGGCCCGCCCAGGATTTTTGGCAAAAAAAATGACTACTAGTAATCACTGCGGCCCAGCCCATCAACTACACAGGTCATTTTCCTCTCTGCGCCTCGTCCTCTTCTCTCACGCACACACGCACGGTCAGCTGGTCAACCTGCACTGCACGGCCATGGACAGAGTCACAAGATAGGTCTAGCGATTTAGACAGAGAAAAGGGGATCCGTGGAGCCGTGGAGGGCCAGCAGTAGCAGCGCCGCCGGCCGGCGGCCTCTAATTGGAATAACCAGGTACTGCATGATCCATCCTCTCTGTCCTTCAATTCTCTTCTGCGTAGAGCACACCAGCGCTGATCCATCCATGATCCATCCATGCCCAGCTTCTTCATGGAAAGAGAATTTGGCACAATTAAAGCAACTTAACATGAAGATATATTCTCCTCTTGATGCCCTTCTTCTCCTTTCTTTCCCCAATTTTTTGGTTATCAATTTGATGGCACGGTGACGGTTGATTCCTTACCGATTTGTTGTTTTGCACAGCCATGGGAAAGGCAACTCAGAGAAGGATTGATTTTGTTTTGAAAAGGAAAAGAGATGAAACAACAGCAGCAACAAATGATCCTTTGCCCTTGCTTGAATTGGAACAACAACACCAGAACCATGCCGAAGGTCGCACGGATGAACCGGTTATTTTTCGAGGTGTCGAGTTCTTGCAGCGAGACCCAGGATTACGCCCCCAAATTTGGGAATATCCACCAGAACAAAGAGATAGTGTGAGAAGAGCATATATGTTGTTAGGCCCTATGCAGCCGCGTCTAACAACTTATAAACTTTCGGGTGAAGAAGGGCATCCGCTTTCAGTTTAGTTGGTTTGGTCTTTTTCCATCATGGCTTGAGTACTCGGAGGACAAAGATTGTGCATATTGTCTATTTTGCTTTCTGGCCAACAACAAGGAGACTGTACGAGGTGGTTCGCATGTCTTCACGGTAGATGGATTTAACCGTTGGAAGAGGATAAGTGGGAGAAATTGTGCATTCTTGACTCACATTGGTTCTGGACCATGCTCACCACACAACAATGCAGCAAGTACTTGTCATGCTTTAATGCATCAACCGTGCCACATAGAAAATGTAATAGCTGTCAAGGACAAGGAGAAAGTAGAAAGAAACCGCTTGCGGTTAAGAGTCTCTGTTGCTAGTGTCAAGTGGCTTGCATCTCAAGCTTGTGCTTTTAGAGGGCATGATGAAAATGATCAGTCAAAGAATAAAGGCAACTTCCTTGAAATGGTGGATCTTCTTGCAGAATTCAACCCCGAGATTGCTAAAGTTGTGAGGGGGAATGCTCCATACCATTCAAAGTACACATCTCCTGAGATTCAAAAAGAGATCTTGAGTATATATGCATTCAAAATCCGGAAGCATATCCGTGAGGAAATTGGGGATTCTAAATTCTCTATTTTAGTAGATGAAACATGTGATGTGGCAAAGAGAGAGCAAATGGCGTTGATTCTGAGATTTGTTGATAAAAATGGTATTTTACAAGAGAGATTCTTTGATTTGATACATGTGGCGAACACAAGGTCTTTGACACTTAAAGATGAGTTGACCGTTGTTTTATCAACTCATGGTTTTGACATTCAGAACCTTCGAGGACAGGGTTATGATGGCGCTAGTAACATGAGAGGTGAGTTGAATGGACTCCAAGCTCTTTTTCTGAGAGAATGTCCATATGCTTATTATGTCCATTGCTATGCACATCGCTTGCAACTTGCTCTAGTTGATGCATCCAAAGAAGTGGTTCCTATTTCACAGTTCTTTCAAAAATTGATCTTTGTCATAAACACGGCTGACTCTTCTTCAAAGCGCCACGATGAGCTTCATCTTGCCCAAGTAGTTGAACTAGAAAATGGAATCTCTAATGGTAGCATCGAGACAGGCCAAGGGGCAAATCAGATCCTCGCACTTAAGCGACCAGGAGACACGAGATGGGGCTCTCATTTTGCTGCAGTTCACAGCCTTATGAACTTATTTGGTGTTGTTTATTCTCATATCCAAGATATTGCTGCCGATGGATCAACACTTGGATCAATACGTGCTGATGCAGACACTTCCTTTGGCTACTTATCATCCTTTGAGTTCATATTTATCTTATGTTTGATGAAGGAAACATTTGAGATAACTGAGATACTTGGCCAAGCTGTTCAGAAGAAGTCACAAGATATTTTAAATGCTGTCCGCCTAGTTTCCTCAACAAAACAATGTCTTCAAGAGCTAAGATCAGATGATGGGTACCAGCAATTTATGGACACGGTTATTGAATTTTGTGTAAACCACTCCATTGAAATTCCTGACTTTGACCAAACATACATTCTGCGTGGTGGTCGTGCACGTCATCAGCCTGATAAGCTCACAAAGGAGCATTACTTTCGAGTGGAAATTTTCCGTGCAACATTGGACACTCAACTATTTGAATTAAATCGAAGGTTCAATGAGAAGGTAATGGATCTTTTATCTACTTGTGCCACTTTGATTCCTAAATACAAATTCAAAGGATTCAAAGCTAGTGATATATGTGAGGTGGTGAAAAAGTACTATCCAGCTGATTTTGCCCAAGATATTTATGGACTGCAACAACAACTAAAACATTTTGTTGCGGATGCTTCCAAAGATGAAGAGTTGAAGAATATATCAACATTGATTGATCTTTGTCGATGCCTTGTGGAGACAGGAAGACATACTATTTACAATTTGATTGACAGGCTACTCCGCTTGCTTATTACCCTTCCGGTTTCTACGGCGACTGCTGAACGCGCATTCTCTAGTATGAAGATTATTAAAACAAGGTTGCGCAATAAGATGGAAGATGAAAATCTTACAAACCAGATGTTAATTAACATAGAGGGTGGAATTCTGGAGAACTACAGCTACGATGATGTCATTGAATATTTTAGAAAGACCAAGAATCGAAGTGCTGATTTGTAGTATGTATCTGAGTAAGTGTATCTCCCTGCGTACGCATCTCTTGACTGAATATTGCTGTGTAGCTTCTTTTGGTATAGCTTCTTTTGTTTAGTAGAAATTATATATATATATATATGATGTATGCATGTGTTTATGAACAAAATGGTGTTGGTTTAGAGTAATTTTTTGTGCTTTCTTATAGTCTGGCCCGCCCAGCAATTATTTTTGAGCTCCGCCACTGAGTACTAGATTCAACTATGTGCACAAACAACTTATACTAAGCAATATAAGTAACATGGTGATAGCAAGAGACTTCAAGCACAAAAACTATCTAATATAAGGTGCACAAATAAACAGTTCGGGTATAGAAATAACCGAGATAAACATAGACGATGATGTATTCTCGAATTTTTCTTTTTTCCTTTTAAGAGGATACGTCTCGTTGGAGAGGTGTGGTCTCAACGCCACAACAAGTTTTAATTTCTTCTCCGATGAAACGGAACAAAAATGTTTAGTTCACTTTCCAGTATTGGATTCCTACAAGGCAAAATGGTTACTCATCTCACGCTCTTTCTTTGGCGCAACTCTCTTCTTCTTTTCTCATGTGAAACTATAGCTTTATTAAACCACAAACACAGCTGAATCGCTGGCTACCACATCATAGACAAAGTCTGGGGGAATGCTCGATCCACTCAAAGATCGGCAATCCGGTCCTGGCAGCATGCTGAACGAACTCATGAGCATCCTTCCAAAGCCTCAAAATTTAGCCCAAATCTCTAACAGATCATAGTCGGTCGTCTAAGGCGACTCGTCTTCAGGATTTGAAAAGTTGTAGCTGAATCAGATTCAAACATAACCCTCTGCTGATACAAAACGTTCAGGCGCAGAGGAGCAAATTGTCTCGGAAATGAGAACTTGCCTGTGGCAAGATGGTTAGGAGGATGGTTGTATCCCCATCCCACCAGAGTTCAAACCCTAGGTTTAACGCTGGTGTTTTTCATTTAGGCGGAATATTCTTTCAGTGGGAGGTGACGTTCCCGTCGACAGCGAGGCGCCTGTGGTGACTTCGTCAATCTCAAGACCCGCCGGCTTAATCTCTCGGAGGTGCTCATAGGGATAGGGTGTGCGTGCGTGCGTTCATAGGGGTGAGTGTGTTGTACTGTGTTTCTCAAAAAAAATTGTCTCGGAAATGAAGGAGTCAGGCCAAGAAATATTGTAAGTAAACTAGCAATGGGCCATAGTGACTGACAGCCCAATACACTCAATATGGCCTATCTTACACAGAACAGTTCATTTGCAATCGCTTTTCAAAACGCCTACGTGCTTACCGTACAAAAAGTGTGATTTCACCCGGATTCTAAACAAAAAAGTTTGCTTCCACCATGACCTTTTCTATTTCCCACTAGCAAATTTCTGTACCTCTCCCGGCCCCAGAAAGAAATGAGCATTTTCTCGTGCGAAAATAGGATGGGCAACTAAATGACAAGTTAGTCTAATCACACCTACCATTCAAAGTTACTCTCACGGCGATTCTTCAGAATATGAGTGATGGTTACCATATAAATAGTTTTCTGTCATTTTCTTCACTGGCATCTTCTCATGTCCAGAGTTGCCTCAGTTAGACATCTGCAGTCATACATAGAGACGTCTTTTCATCTCTCACCTAAATGACATAATGAATGTAAGTAAGCCAATCTTCAAATCAAGAGTCAACAGAAAAAGGTACAACTTCAACATTAAAACGGAGAGGTAGTCACGTCTCACGTAGGACTCTCCTTTTGTCTGGCCAAGATTTAAGAAAACCAGCTCACTAGATTCCGAATAACAAGTAAATACTAAATAGGCATAGAACTAGAATAAAGAACAAAGGTGCATACACTATAAATCTCAAAACAAAACTATCTTGCCTCACACCACAAAAATCTGATGTATGCCGAGAATTAAATTTTACTACCAGGCAGCATGAAGCTTCCTTTTTCTCTTTTAAATCCTTGTAATCCTTTTCTCCTAGTACTATCAAATAAATATTGCAATTTTCAGATAACATTAACAACTTAGATAGTTTACAATTCTGAAAAAACTACAAGAGCAAAGCCAAAATTTAAAATATAAATACTATCCCAAACTTCTCAAGTAATCATTATAATGTAAAAAAATCTGATTGATGCCACGAAATAAAATCTACCCTGATGCAGAACTTTTAAAAGTTTATCTGGCCAAAAATAAATACTGTCTTTCAGGCCAGTCTATATCACCATAGGGAGTACAACCATACAATTGATAGCGATTAAAGAGACCCAACGAGTTAATAGGTGACAAATGTCCATGATTTGTTTATTCTGCGAGTATATTTCAAAGATTTTGGAAACCATAGGTAAATTCTTTGACTTAAGCCCATTTTGGAACAAAGGAAAATGATAGAAATTTTGGAGGATGGGATTCTAACAGGAAAATTTTCTATGGTACCGTTTGGAACAAAGTAATAAGAAACTCGGATTCTTTTGAAATTCCTATGGGATAGACTATTCCATAGGAATTTCGGAGGAAAACAAACATGATGTCTCACCTGATGTTTTAATCTTCCTATGTCTACAGTTCATGTGTTTTCCTGTGTGTTATCCAAATGACACTTTGGAGAATTTCCTCTGGTTTTAGCTCATGTAGGAATTTAGTAAACATAACACCTCAACCTCAATTTCTACGTTTTTCCTATTCCTACTTTTCACGTCCTGCGTTCGAAACGGGGCCTTAAGTTCTTCGCAAGTGAGCTTATTTAATGGAGATACATAAAAATGAAGGTAAATATGGCAGGGTGCTTATGGGTTCCATGCCCATCCACGAAGGGCAATTGCCTCAAATATCTCTAAAAATGCATTAGCTTCAAGTTTTTGCAAGGAGCCAGTATGAACATTACATTTTTAATTAAGGATTGAGAGGAGATGTAACCTCCAGGTCAGATCATCCTACTAATTAATTACTGTATAATATATAATATATTAGGACACTCCAACAGTCATAGGCGGAACTTCAAGATAAACCAACATATGATATAGTACAGATAACGATAAGATGCTATCGTGTTACCAGTGGACCCAAATCAAACTTTTATGCTTTTACCAAAATGTGTGAACAACAAAAGAAGGATGGATACCACCCTGTATAGGAAGAGGAAAAGATTACATGTGCCATTAGTGTGTTACCTTAGAGAACTTTTATTTCAATCTATATCTACAAAAGGTTCACTTCTTTTCCAGCTGGGATGTCGTACGTAAATGCTGATGTGAAGTTAATAATAAAAGAAAGTGGTTCTGTAAATGAACTAACATAGGGCTCTTGCATTCTATTATATGTAAGAAATTGTTAGCCAAATCTCACGCATCATGATCATAAAATCATTAACTGTAATTTTAGTTGAGTACAACCCTTAAGCCGGGTCATTTAAGTGAGTGTCTTGAATAGTGCATATTAATCTATACATTAAGAGTCGTAGTTTCGATTCCCCCTATTTTTAAGCCTCCGTGCGAAGTTTGCTGGTGCAACGCATTGCCTCCCGCGTTCCCCACGAACATACGTGTTGGGCCTGAGTCGGATGGCCATGTTTTCCGAATTTGTACCGATTTGATCCTCCACACAAGTTTTGCTGCCGCATAGACTCCCGTGTTCCCACGGACCGACAAGTCTAGGTCCATGGCTCTGGTTTCGGTTGTTCGTTGGCTACCTTGTTGTGTTGCGTTTCATTCCACGGCCCGCCCAGGATTTTTGGCAAAAAAAAAATGACTACTAGTAATCACTGCGGCCCAGCCCATCAACTACACAGGTCATTTTCCTCTCTGCGCCTCGTCCTCTTCTCTCACGCACACACGCACGGTCAGCTGGTCAACCTGCACTGCACGGCCATGGACAGAGTCACAAGCTAGGTCTAGCGATTTAGACAGAGAAAAGGGGATCCGTGGAGCCGTGGAGGGCCAGCAGTAGCAGCGCCGCCGGCCGGCGGCCTCTAATTGGAATAACCAGGTACTGCATGATCCATCCTCTCTGTCCTTCAATTCTCTTCTGCGTAGAGCACACCAGCGCTGATCCATCCATGATCCATCCATGCCCAGCTTCTTCATGGAAAGAGAATTTGGCACAATTAAAGCAACTTAACATGAAGATATATTCTCCTCTTGATGCCCTTCTTCTCCTTTCTTTCCCCAATTTTTTGGTTATCAATTTGATGGCACGGTGACGGTTGATTCCTTACCGATTTGTTGTTTTGCACAGCCATGGGAAAGGCAACTCAGAGAAGGATTGATTTTGTTTTGAAAAGGAAAAGAGATGAAACAACAGCAGCAACAAATGATCCTTTGCCCTTGCTTGAATTGGAACAACAACACCAGAACCATGCCGAAGGTCGCACGGATGAACCGGTTATTTTTCGAGGTGTCGAGTTCTTGCAGCGAGACCCAGGATTACGCCCCCAAATTTGGGAATATCCACCAGAACAAAGAGATAGTGTGAGAAGAGCATATATGTTGTTAGGCCCTATGCAGCCGCGTCTAACAACTTATAAACTTTCGGGTGAAGAAGGGCATCAACGCCGCTTTCAGTTTAGTTGGTTTGGTCTTTTTCCATCATGGCTTGAGTACTCGGAGGACAAAGATTGTGCATATTGTCTATTTTGCTTTCTGGCCAACAACAAGGAGACTGTACGAGGTGGTTCGCATGTCTTCACGGTAGATGGATTTAACCGTTGGAAGAGGATAAGTAGGAGAAATTGTGCATTCTTGACTCACATTGGTTCTGGACCATGCTCACCACACAACAATGCAGCAAGTACTTGTCATGCTTTAATGCATCAACCGTGCCACATAGAAAATGTAATAGCTGTCAAGGACAAGGAGAAAGTAGAAAGAAACCGCTTGCGGTTAAGAGTCTCTGTTGCTAGTGTCAAGTGGCTTGCATCTCAAGCTTGTGCTTTTAGAGGGCATGATGAAAATGATCAGTCAAAGAATAAAGGCAACTTCCTTGAAATGGTGGATCTTCTTGCAGAATTCAACCCCGAGATTGCTAAAGTTGTGAGGGGGAATGCTCCATACCATTCAAAGTACACATCTCCTGAGATTCAAAAAGAGATCTTGAGTATATATGCATTCAAAATCCGGAAGCATATCCGTGAGGAAATTGGGGATTCTAAATTCTCTATTTTAGTAGATGAAACATGTGATGTGGCAAAGAGAGAGCAAATGGCGTTGATTCTGAGATTTGTTGATAAAAATGGTATTTTACAAGAGAGATTCTTTGATTTGATACATGTGGCGAACACAAGGTCTTTGACACTTAAAGATGAGTTGACCGTTGTTTTATCAACTCATGGTTTTGACATTCAGAACCTTCGAGGACAGGGTTATGATGGCGCTAGTAACATGAGAGGTGAGTTGAATGGACTCCAAGCTCTTTTTCTGAGAGAATGTCCATATGCTTATTATGTCCATTGCTATGCACATCGCTTGCAACTTGCTCTAGTTGATGCATCCAAAGAAGTGGTTCCTATTTCACAGTTCTTTCAAAAATTGATCTTTGTCATAAACACGGCTGACTCTTCTTCAAAGCGCCACGATGAGCTTCATCTTGCCCAAGTAGTTGAACTAGAAAATGGAATCTCTAATGGTAGCATCGAGACAGGCCAAGGGGCAAATCAGATCCTCGCACTTAAGCGACCAGGAGACACGAGATGGGGCTCTCATTTTGCTGCAGTTCACAACCTTATGAACTTATTTGGTGTTGTTTATTCTCATATCCAAGATATTGCTGCCGATGGATCAACACTTGGATCAATACGTGCTGATGCAGACACTTCCTTTGGCTACTTATCATCCTTTGAGTTCATATTTATCTTATGTTTGATGAAGGAAACATTTGAGATAACTGAGATACTTGGCCAAGCTGTTCAGAAGAAGTCACAAGATATTTTAAATGCTGTCCGCCTAGTTTCCTCAACAAAACAGTGTCTTCAAGAGCTAAGATCAGATGATGGGTACCAGCAATTTATGGACACGGTTATTGAATTTTGTGTAAACCACTCCATTGAAATTCCTGACTTTGACCAAACATACATTCTGCGTGGTGGTCGTGCACGTCATCAGCCTGATAAGCTCACAAAGGAGCATTACTTTCGAGTGGAAATTTTCCGTGCAACATTGGACACTCAACTATTTGAATTAAATCGAAGGTTCAATGAGAAGGTAATGGATCTTTTATCTACTTGTGCCACTTTGATTCCTAAATACAAATTCAAAGGATTCAAAGCTAGTGATATATGTGAGGTGGTGAAAAAGTACTATCCAGCTGATTTTGCCCAAGATATTTATGGACTGCAACAACAACTAAAACATTTTGTTGCGGATGCTTCCAAAGATGAAGAGTTGAAGAATATATCAACATTGATTGATCTTTGTCGATGCCTTGTGGAGACAGGAAGACATACTATTTACAATTTGATTGACAGGCTACTCCGCTTGCTTATTACCCTTCCGGTTTCTACGGCGACTGCTGAACGCGCATTCTCTAGTATGAAGATTATTAAAACAAGGTTGCGCAATAAGATGGAAGATGAAAATCTTACAAACCAGATGTTAATTAACATAGAGGGTGGAATTCTGGAGAACTACAGCTACGATGATGTCATTGAATATTTTAGAAAGACCAAGAATCGAAGTGCTGATCTGTAGTATGTATCTGAGTAAGTGTATCTCCCTGCGTACGCATCTCTTGACTGAATATTGCTGTGTAGCTTCTTTTGGTATAGCTTCTTTTGTTTAGTAGAAATTATATATATATATATATATGATGTATGCATGTGTTTATGAATAAAATGGTGTTGGTTTAGAGTAATTTTTTGTGCTTTCTTATAGTCTGGCCCGCCCAGCAATTATTTTTGAGCTCCGCCACTGAGTACTAGATTCAACTATGTGCACAAACAACTTATACTAAGCAATATAAGTAACATGGTGATAGCAAGAGACTTCAAGCACAAAAACTATCTAATATAAGGTGCACAAATAAACAGTTCGGGTATAGAAATAACCGAGACAAACATAGACGATGATGTATTCTCGAATTTTTCTTTTTTCCTTTTAAGAGGATACGTCTCGTTGGAGAGGTGTGGTCTCAACGCCACAACAAGTTTTAATTTCTTCTCCGATGAAACGGAACAAAAATGTTTAGTTCACTTTCCAGTATTGGATTCCTACAAGGCAAAATGGTTACTCATCTCACGCTCTTTCTTTGGCGCAACTCTCTTCTTCTTTTCTCATGTGAAACTATAGCTTTATTAAACCACAAACACAGCTGAATCGCTGGCTACCACATCATAGACAAAGTCTGGGGGAATGCTCGATCCACTCAAAGATCGGCAATCCGGTCCTGGCAGCATGCTGAACGAACTCATGAGCATCCTTCCAAAGCCTCAAAATTTAGCCCAAATCTCTAACAGATCATAGTCGGTCGTCTAAGGCGACTCGTCTTCAGGATTTGAAAAGTTGTAGCTGAATCAGATTCAAACATAACCCTCTGCTGATACAAAACGTTCAGGCGCAGAGGAGCAAATTGTCTCGGAAATGAGAACTTGCCTGTGGCAAGATGGTTAGGAGGATGGTTGTATCCCCATCCCACCAGAGTTCAAACCCTAGGTTTAACGCTGGTGTTTTTCATTTAGGCGGAATATTCTTTCAGTGGGAGGTGACGTTCCCGTCGACAGCGAGGCGCCTGTGGTGACTTCGTCAATCTCAAGACCCGCCGGCTTAATCTCTCGGAGGTGCTCATAGGGATAGGGTGTGCGTGCGTGCGTTCATAGGGGTGAGTGTGTTGTACTGTGTTTCTCAAAAAAAATTGTCTCGGAAATGAAGGAGTCAGGCCAAGAAATATTGTAAGTAAACTAGCAATGGGCCATAGTGACTGACAGCCCAATACACTCAATATGGCCTATCTTACACAGAACAGTTCATTTGCAATCGCTTTTCAAAACGCCTACGTGCTTACCGTACAAAAAGTGTGATTTCACCCGGATTCTAAACAAAAAAGTTTGCTTCCACCATGACCTTTTCTATTTCCCACTAGCAAATTTCTGTACCTCTCCCGGCCCCAGAAAGAAATGAGCATTTTCTCGTGCGAAAATAGGATGGGCAACTAAATGACAAGTTAGTCTAATCACACCTACCATTCAAAGTTACTCTCACGGCGATTCTTCAGAATATGAGTGATGGTTACCATATAAATAGTTTTCTGTCATTTTCTTCACTGGCATCTTCTCATGTCCAGAGTTGCCTCAGTTAGACATCTGCAGTCATACATAGAGACGTCTTTTCATCTCTCACCTAAATGACATAATGAATGTAAGTAAGCCAATCTTCAAATCAAGAGTCAACAGAAAAAGGTACAACTTCAACATTAAAACGGAGAGGTAGTCACGTCTCACGTAGGACTCTCCTTTTGTCTGGCCAAGATTTAAGAAAACCAGCTCACTAGATTCCGAATAACAAGTAAATACTAAATAGGCATAGAACTAGAATAAAGAACAAAGGTGCATACACTATAAATCTCAAAACAAAACTATCTTGCCTCACACCACAAAAATCTGATGTATGCCGAGAATTAAATTTTACTACCAGGCAGCATGAAGCTTCCTTTTTCTCTTTTAAATCCTTGTAATCCTTTTCTCCTAGTACTATCAAATAAATATTGCAATTTTCAGATAACATTAACAACTTAGATAGTTTACAATTCTGAAAAAACTACAAGAGCAAAGCCAAAATTTAAAATATAAATACTATCCCAAACTTCTCAAGTAATCATTATAATGTAAAAAAATCTGATTGATGCCACGAAATAAAATCTACCCTGATGCAGAACTTTTAAAAGTTTATCTGGCCAAAAATAAATACTGTCTTTCAGGCCAGTCTATATCACCATAGGGAGTACAACCATACAATTGATAGCGATTAAAGAGACCCAACGAGTTAATAGGTGACAAATGTCCATGATTTGTTTATTCTGCGAGTATATTTCAAAGATTTTGGAAACCATAGGTAAATTCTTTGACTTAAGCCCATTTTGGAACAAAGGAAAATGATAGAAATTTTGGAGGATGGGATTCTAACAGGAAAATTTTCTATGGTACCGTTTGGAACAAAGTAATAAGAAACTCGGATTCTTTTGAAATTCCTATGGGATAGACTATTCCATAGGAATTTCGGAGGAAAACAAACATGATGTCTCACCTGATGTTTTAATCTTCCTATGTCTACAGTTCATGTGTTTTCCTGTGTGTTATCCAAATGACACTTTGGATAATTTCCTCTGGTTTTAGCTCATGTAGGAATTTAGTAAACATAACACCTCAACCTCAATTTCTACGTTTTTCCTATTCCTACTTTTCACGTCCTGCGTTCGAAACGGGGCCTTAAGTTCTTCGCAAGTGAGCTTATTTAATGGAGATACATAAAAATGAAGGTAAATATGGCAGGGTGCTTATGGATTCCATGCCCATCCACGAAGGGCAATTGCCTCAAATATCTCTAAAAATGCATTAGCTTCAAGTTTTTGCAAGGAGCCAGTATGAACATTACATTTTTAATTAAGGATTGAGAGGAGATGTAACCTCCAGGTCAGATCATCCTACTAATTAATTACTGTATAATATATAATATATTAGGACACTCCAACAGTCATAGGCGGAACTTCAAGATAAACCAACATATGATATAGTACAGATAACGATAAGATGCTATTGTGTTACCAGTGGACCCAAATCAAACTTTTATGCTTTTACCAAAATGTGTGAACAACAAAAGAAGGATGGATACCACCCTGTATAGGAAGAGGAAAAGATTACATGTGCCATTAGTGTGTTACCTTAGAGAACTTTTATTTCAATCTATATCTACCAAAGGTTCACTTCTTTTCCAGCTGGGATGTCGTACGTAAATGCTGATGTGAAGTTAATAATAAAAGAAAGTGGTTCTGTAAATGAACTAACATAGGGCTCTTGCATTCTATTATATGTAAGAAATTGTTAGCCAAATCTCACGCATCATGATCATAAAATCATTAACTGTAATTTTAGTTGAGTACAACCCTTAAGCCGGGTCATTTAAGTGAGTGTCTTGAATAGTGCATATTAATCTATACATTAAGAGTCGTAGTTTCGATTCCCCCTATTTTTAAGCCTCCGTGCGAAGTTTGCTGGTGCAACGCATTGCCTCCCGCGTTCCCCACGAACATACGTGTTGGGCCTGAGTCGGATGGCCATGTTTTCCGAATTTGTACCGATTTGATCCTCCACACAAGTTTTGCTGCCGCATAGACTCCCGTGTTCCCACGGACCGACAAGTCTAGGTCCATGGCTCTGGTTTCGGTTGTTCGTTGGCTACCTTGTTGTGTTGCGTTTCATTGCGCGTCGTTCACATGTCTAGGGTCAGATCTAGGTCGGTTAGTCGATCCATGGGTTGGTGCTGACATGTTGTCGAGGTTGCTTTTGGCTCAATACTCTTGAGATCATTGATGTTTGTGCGTTCAGCCGTTGCATCACTGGCGGAGCTCCGTCTAGGCCGAAGAGGGCCACGGCCCGCCCAGGATTTTTGGCAAAAAAAAATGACTACTAGTAATCACTGCGGCCCAGCCCATCAACTACACAGGTCATTTTCCTCTCTGCGCCTCGTCCTCTTCTCTCACGCACACACGCACGGTCAGCTGGTCAACCTGCACTGCACGGCCATGGACAGAGTCACAAGCTAGGTCTAGCGATTTAGACAGAGAAAAGGGGATCCGTGGAGCCGTGGAGGGCCAGCAGTAGCAGCGCCGCCGGCCGGCGGCCTCTAATTGGAATAACCAGGTACTGCATGATCCATCCTCTCTGTCCTTCAATTCTCTTCTGCGTAGAGCACACCAGCGCTGATCCATCCATGATCCATCCATGCCCAGCTTCTTCATGGAAAGAGAATTTGGCACAATTAAAGCAACTTAACATGAAGATATATTCTCCTCTTGATGCCCTTCTTCTCCTTTCTTTCCCCAATTTTTTGGTTATCAATTTGATGGCACGGTGACGGTTGATTCCTTACCGATTTGTTGTTTTGCACAGCCATGGGAAAGGCAACTCAGAGAAGGATTGATTTTGTTTTGAAAAGGAAAAGAGATGAAACAACAGCAGCAACAAATGATCCTTTGCCCTTGCTTGAATTGGAACAACAACACCAGAACCATGCCGAAGGTCGCACGGATGAACCGGTTATTTTTCGAGGTGTCGAGTTCTTGCAGCGAGACCCAGGATTACGCCCCCAAATTTGGGAATATCCACCAGAACAAAGAGATAGTGTGAGAAGAGCATATATGTTGTTAGGCCCTATGCAGCCGCGTCTAACAACTTATAAACTTTCGGGTGAAGAAGGGCATCAACGCCGCTTTCAGTTTAGTTGGTTTGGTCTTTTTCCATCATGGCTTGAGTACTCGGAGGACAAAGATTGTGCATATTGTCTATTTTGCTTTCTGGCCAACAACAAGGAGACTGTACGAGGTGGTTCGCATGTCTTCACGGTAGATGGATTTAACCGTTGGAAGAGGATAAGTGGGAGAAATTGTGCATTCTTGACTCACATTGGTTCTGGACCATGCTCACCACACAACAATGCAGCAAGTACTTGTCATGCTTTAATGCATCAACCGTGCCACATAGAAAATGTAATAGCTGTCAAGGACAAGGAGAAAGTAGAAAGAAACCGCTTGCGGTTAAGAGTCTCTGTTGCTAGTGTCAAGTGGCTTGCATCTCAAGCTTGTGCTTTTAGAGGGCATGATGAAAATGATCAGTCAAAGAATAAAGGCAACTTCCTTGAAATGGTGGATCTTCTTGCAGAATTCAACCCCGAGATTGCTAAAGTTGTGAGGGGGAATGCTCCATACCATTCAAAGTACACATCTCCTGAGATTCAAAAAGAGATCTTGAGTATATATGCATTCAAAATCCGGAAGCATGTCCGTGAGGAAATTGGGGATTCTAAATTCTCTATTTTAGTAGATGAAACATGTGATGTGGCAAAGAGAGAGCAAATGGCGTTGATTCTGAGATTTGTTGATAAAAATGGTATTTTACAAGAGAGATTCTTTGATTTGATACATGTGGCGAACACAAGGTCTTTGACACTTAAAGATGAGTTGACCGTTGTTTTATCAACTCATGGTTTTGACATTCAGAACCTTCGAGGACAGGGTTATGATGGCGCTAGAAACATGAGAGGTGAGTTGAATGGACTCCAAGCTCTTTTTCTGAGAGAATGTCCATATGCTTATTATGTCCATTGCTATGCACATCGCTTGCAACTTGCTCTAGTTGATGCATCCAAAGAAGTGGTTCCTATTTCACAGTTCTTTCAAAAATTGATCTTTGTCATAAACACGGCTGACTCTTCTTCAAAGCGCCACGATGAGCTTCATCTTGCCCAAGTAGTTGAACTAGAAAATGGAATCTCTAATGGTAGCATCGAGACAGGCCAAGGGGCAAATCAGATCCTCGCACTTAAGCGACCAGGAGACACGAGATGGGGCTCTCATTTTGCTGCAGTTCACAACCTTATGAACTTATTTGGTGTTGTTTATTCTCATATCCAAGATATTGCTGCCGATGGATCAACACTTGGATCAATACGTGCTGATGCAGACACTTCCTTTGGCTACTTATCATCCTTTGAGTTCATATTTATCTTATGTTTGATGAAGGAAACATTTGAGATAACTGAGATACTTGGCCAAGCTGTTCAGAAGAAGTCACAAGATATTTTAAATGCTGTCCGCCTAGTTTCCTCAACAAAACAGTGTCTTCAAGAGCTAAGATCAGATGATGGGTACCAGCAATTTATGGACACGGTTATTGAATTTTGTGTAAACCACTCCATTGAAATTCCTGACTTTGACCAAACATACATTCTGCGTGGTGGTCGTGCACGTCATCAGCCTGATAAGCTCACAAAGGAGCATTACTTTCGAGTGGAAATTTTCCGTGCAACATTGGACACTCAACTATTTGAATTAAATCGAAGGTTCAATGAGAAGGTAATGGATCTTTTATCTACTTGTGCCACTTTGATTCCTAAATACAAATTCAAAGGATTCAAAGCTAGTGATATATGTGAGGTGGTGAAAAAGTACTATCCAGCTGATTTTGCCCAAGATATTTATGGACTGCAACAACAACTAAAACATTTTGTTGCGGATGCTTCCAAAGATGAAGAGTTGAAGAATATATCAACATTGATTGATCTTTGTCGATGCCTTGTGGAGACAGGAAGACATACTATTTACAATTTGATTGACAGGCTACTCCGCTTGCTTATTACCCTTCCGGTTTCTACGGCGACTGCTGAACGCGCATTCTCTAGTATGAAGATTATTAAAACAAGGTTGCGCAATAAGATGGAAGATGAAAATCTTACAAACCAGATGTTAATTAACATAGAGGGTGGAATTCTGGAGAACTACAGCTACGATGATGTCATTGAATATTTTAGAAAGACCAAGAATCGAAGTGCTGATTTGTAGTATGTATCTGAGTAAGTGTATCTCCCTGCGTACGCATCTCTTGACTGAATATTGATGTGTAGCTTCTTTTGGTATAGCTTCTTTTGTTTAGTAGAAATTATATATATATATATATATATATATGATGTATGCATGTGTTTATGAACAAAATGGTGTTGGTTTAGAGTAATTTTTTGTGCTTTCTTATAGTCTGGCCCGCCCAGCAATTATTTTTGAGCTCCGCCACTGCGTTGCATGCCACTAATTAGGTTGCACGGTTCCTCGTGTCGGCCACGTGTTGACGCGTTTGCGCTGCGTGTGTATCCAGATTGTTTGTGTGCCGATACGTAGCATGGTAGTGCAGGCGAGCCTTTACACGTGTTTGTGTTTGTGTTTGTGTTGGTTGGGTTTTTGTTTTCTTATATATATATATATATATTATGTTTTGATCGTGCTTGGTTTTGGTTGGTCATGCCTGCTCATTTCTCCCGGTTTCTCCTGGGCTGCTCTTCTTGTTCGGGGTGGTCTTCTCCCTTTATTCTTGTTGGGAGGCACAATGGTGGAGATTGACCGGGTCTTCTTCATGTTCTGCGTTGATCGTGTCATGCTCTTTGTTGTTTCTTAACCCGAGACTTTGTTATTGGTTTCCTTTTCCATTGTTGATGGCGGTGTTCGTTGTTGCTTCATTGCATTCCTTTGGGGGCCTAGGCGCTGATTTTTTGGTGGCTTATGTCGTTGTTTGTTCAGGTTAGTTCTTTGCGTGTTGTCTATGTTGATTTGCTTTACTTTGTTAGTCATGTTTGTGTTCCTGTGTATTTATAGCTTCAGTGGCTTCTTCTTCTTTTGAGGGTCTCTGACCATTTTTGTTTGTTGATATCTCCTTGGTGCGTGTTGTGGGGGGAATTATGCGAGTGTTCTTGCTGGTTTGTCTTTTAGTTGTACTTATCTTCCTATTTTGTTCAATTTATGTTGTTTGGCGTGTTTCATTTGTCTGTATTGCTGTGTTCTACGTTTCTGTAAACTCCACCTCTAGGAGGGGTGAGTCTGCTCGTTGTTGGGAGTTGTTTTTTTGGTTCTGATTGGTGTATGGTCTCGATCAAGAGACCTACTCTTACATGGAATCGCATCCGGTCTCCGTCAGTTGTCGCCCTTGGTCTCAATCGGGAGTTGCTTAGGTTCTTTGAACGTTTCCATCGGTATGCCACATGTGTTGCATGTCCCACTTTTCGTGTTAGCGGTCGAACGTTGGATGGTTGGTGCCTTGACTATAACTCCACTTGGTAGGTGCACTTTCATGTCACACGTTGCCCTTGCGGCACGAGTCTTTGGCGTCGTGAGGTCTAGGGGTTGATGTCCGCTCACCTTCCTCGTTCTCGCACTTTGCGTCCCCACTCTGGCTTCATGAAGCGTGGACCACAATGTCAGTCCTAGTCACATCGTCGTGCATCTCCTTTCCTGTTCACCTCCTGACGAGGGTGTAACTCGGCAAATCCCAGGGTTGCGCACCCCGGGTTGATTGAGGGGAAGATAGATGAACGTTGGTGATCACGACGGCTGACAAGCAAGGCGTTTACCCAGGTTCAGGCTCCCGGAGGATAACACCCTACTTCCTACTTGTATGGTATTAATAGCGAGTTGTGGCTACAATGGTGAGATGACGATCTCGCTAGGGTTTGTGGTGGCGGCTATGAGCGTGTCCTTGGACGAGCAACCCTCCTAGCCTTTATATGATAGGCTAGGTCCCGGGTGAACGGTGCCGATGGCGTTTTACAAATATGGTAAGAGTCGCATGACCTAACCGACTAGAATTGGGCCACACGCTATCTCTATTGGGCCTTCCTTGGGCCTTTGCAGTCCTGGCGTGACCCAGGTATCCTCACCGTGGGATAGTCGAAGAGTAGCCCCACGTCAGTAGCCCCCGAGTGCTTGGTCGAGTCGAAGAGTCGGGCATAGGACTCCTTTCTCCTGGGCACGCCGCCTGGTTGCTTTGCATTTGAGATTGGACTCGTTTTTCTTCATTCGAAGAGCCTGCTCCCGATGGGAGTAAGATTTGTAGTCGACTCATCGAAGTCGTGTCTCTTGTGTGACTTGTTTTTTTCCAGCCTGCTGGCTTACTATCAGTTGATTCAGCTTGTGAAGCTTATTTAGTCTTCTGGTCATCCGTTTGCATTGTTCGAGTTCTTGGACCAGCACTGTGGCTTACTGAGGCGATTTCATCTGTGAAGCTTACTGTTTTTACCTGTCACTCGAATTATGCGTCCGAGTTCTTTCATTGGCATCGAAATTCAGCTATCAAGCTTACGTGCATGTTCAGAGACACCCGAATGACTTGTTCGAGTTCGTCCTCAGTGTTGTGTCTTACCTCAAGTACTTGCGTTGCTGGCGTCAGCGCTGACGCTTCGTAGCACGCTTCTGCGTCTGATGGGACGTGACGGAAGTGGCCCCACTGTCAGTGTTTACTGCAGACAGCAGTTGCCCGCTTATTTCTATCTTGGGCGCGAAATTTTTGCGGCGTGATTATAGTGCCTTGATCCTCGTGCGTAGTGGACGGAGTGGGCGGCGACGGTTTGTCTCTCCGCGTGACACGTGGACGGCAGGATGAAGCTGCAGAGAGCAGTTTCTTCGGGAACGGCTGAGATGCAATGCACGCGCGGTATAAATATTATACCATGACGGGGAACATGTCATCTTCTCCATTTGCCATCGCCTTCTTTCCTGCGCCATTCTTGCCTCTTTCTGAGCTCGTGCTTCTCCCCCTCTCCACCTTCCGTGAGCGTCAGAGGCGATGGGGAAGACGAAAGCTACGACCAGCGCCGCCGCCGCCGCCGAGGCGGGTGTGATGAAGAAACCCGACGACACTGGCAGAAGTCGTCGGTGAAGAAGACGGATTTCGAGGTCCTGCGCTCGCAGGGCCTACTGCCGCCGGTAGACCAGGCGACGGTGTGCGCGCCTGGAAAGGAGGTATATCCTGCTCCTCGGGAGGGGGAGCGCGTTTGCTTCGTGGACTTCCTTCCACGGGGCTTCGAGTTCCCTCTCCACGATTTTGTTTGTGGTCTCCTGTACACCTATGGGGTTCAGATCCATGACCTGACCCCTAATGGCGTCTTGAGCATCGCGAGCTTTATCGTGATCTGCGAGTGCTTCATGGGGATTGCCCCCCATTGGGCCTTGTGGAAGTCGCTTTTCCTCGTTAGGAAGAACGTGGGGAGGAGCGGGTCGACGTACCCGGTTGGCGGCTTCGGCATCCAAGTGCGAGGTGACACCTCGTACTTCCAGATGAAGAAGTCAAATTCCATCCAAGGCTGGCGGAAGCGTTGGTTCTACGTCAGGTGCGACCAAGCGAGGTTGCCTGACTTCAACGGTGAGCGCGAGTTGCGGAAGACGCACACGTGGGCGCACCCGCTCGGGGAGGAGGAGAAGGAGGCTGTTAAGCCGCTGCTGAGCCTTCTGCACAATCTGCTGAAGACCTTGGGGCGCGAGTCGGGTGGCGTCCACCTCATCGCCACCTTCTTTTTACCGCCCCCACCCGATGTGGACGCACGAGGGTGTTGGCGACCCGCAGCTTGACGACGAGGAGGTGGATTGAAGGTGAGGAGCATCACAAGCCTCCGAGCCGCGGACCCCTGCAACGTCAAGTGCCCAGTCGCAGCTTATGGTGCGACGAACCCTGTTCCTGAGGTAAGCTTCTACCTTTTTCTTCCTTGTTTGATTTCTCGATCCTCTACTTCTTGATTCGTCTGTCTTTATTGTTTGCAGGGTCGTTCTTTCCTTGTCAGCCTTCCTCCGCTCCTGGAGAACGGACCTCACGACGAGGCGACGTTCCTTGAAGAGGGGGGTGATGACGAGGACATTCCTTCCGCCATCTCCCCGAGTGAAGAGGTGGAGGAGGATGAGGATGACGAGGAGCCGGCGCGGAAGAGCCAGAGGCGGCGAAGCGGCGACTCTGCTACTGCGTCGTCCCCTGTGAGGGATGCGGCTGCAGAATCTGAGGAGGATGGCGTGTCGTCTTCATGTGCCGAGTATCGGGGCGATTGGAACGAGCCCGTGGCTGCGCCTCCTGTCAGCTCTGCACCGCCGCTCGAGTTCGCCAGGATGCCCTCCGTTTCCTTGGGAAGCGATGATGGCGTCGGAGCCACCAGGTTAGTCATGCTGGTTCTTTTTGTGTCGAGTTATCTTACTGATTGGCGGGTTCTCCGGGTTGACCTTTCTTGCATCTTCTGCCAGCTACCATTCTGGTGGCACCAGTTCCCCTCCACGCAAAGTGGAGCACACGTCTGCCCCTTCAGTCGAGCTGACTGTGCGGGTGGCCGGTGAGCATGCGCGTGCTGGTGGCTCCGTGGCGCCGAATGATGCTGCCGCGGCGACTTCGGCGGATGCTGATCTGGTGGACCATGTAAGTACTCCTCGACTTGTTCTTCCGTAAATGCATCGGGTGCGCGTACAACGCTCCGGATGGGAGTAGCCCCCGAAGGTGTGGGTGACTAGGATAGTCGGGCACAACTTTATGTATGTTTTTTGGTCTGCATCCATACTATCGCCAGCAGCTTGAGGGAGCCGCCGCCTTCGTTCGCCTGGAGAAGGAGAGTGATCAGTTGCGAACCTCCCTGGACCAGGTCACGAGGCGAGCCACGGAGTTGGAGCAGAAACTGCAGGCTCAGGCGGGGCTGGAGAAGGCGTTGCGCGAGTCACAAGAGCGTGAACGTGCTCGAGGCGACCAGGAGAAGACCCAAGTCGACCGCCTGCTCGCACTCGCCGGTGCCCTCGGACGTAAGTTTTTCGGCTTGGTGCCTACTTGTCTACTTGCTGGATTCGCATTGAATTGACTCCTTTCCTTTGTGCAGAGAAATGTGGAGGCGCTCCCCCGGAAGGTACGTCCAGCGACAACGTCGACCTGGCGACTGCTGTCGGGTTGCTCGACCGCGTCTACGTGTACGCCTCGGCAACGCTGCAGCAGTCGACGACGGCGCTGCAGAAGTCGACCGGGGCACTGGCAACTGTGCACCGGAGCATCTTCCCCGATAGGTTGCCGCCCTCTGCCGTTGATGCGCTCGCGGCGCCTTTTGAAGGCGATGCGACCACCATTGCGGACTTCACCCGGGCGCAGACGGTACGCGGCTCCGAGTTTACTTTCCATCTTCTTCTTGGCCATCAAGTCGCTGGCCACTTTGAGAGGGTTGTCAGCGGCTTCCCTCGAAGGCCTGACGGCAAGACCGCGCCCCTTAGCGGGGTGAAGGCGCAGGCAAGTCAGCTGGCCGCGAAGCTTGTCACAACCTTCGAGAGGGGGATTGCCAAGGCGACCGAAGCGGCTGCTGCTAGGAAGAGTCGCTCCCAGTCGGAGTCTATAGTGTAGAAGTCTCTGTAGTGAGGATTTAGTAGTCTGCTTTTGAGTCTGTAGTCTGTAATGATTTATATTTTGCAGGTCTCCTGGCCTTGAATCGTGGTTGTGCTGAAGTGTGAATTCTTTCCTTCAAGTTTGCTTGAATGAGAGACCATCTTTATTTTTCTGCTTTGACACTGTCGATTCTTGGCAGCCTGAAATGGGCGAGGCCACTCCGGTTGCCACAACGACGTGCGCGGGTGATGAAGAGGGTCCTCCTTTGGCTGAGCCTGCTCTTCGCCGCCGTCGAACGACTTCGGCTCCTGCGCGAAGTGCGAGCGACCAATGGTTGATCACCTATATGAGGAACACGGTGGTTTAGCTCGAGGCGAAGCTGAAACATGCTGAGTTGGAGCTGGAGCGGTCTAGGTTGCGTCCTGTTGCAGAGGTCTCCCAGCGTGAGGCGTTCCTGCTTGGCGAGATCGACTTGATCAGTCCACAGCTGCAAGGTTGGTCTTCCTAGCGCTATGTTTATTGACTCCCTTCCTTGCAAGGTGCTGATTGCAATGTCTTGATGCAGATGTGAACCCTGACTGGCAGGCTGAGCAGACTCGGGTGGATGAGCGGGTCGCCAGAGAAGCCGCTGGTAACACACCCGAGGCGCACCATTTCTGGTCGAATAGATCTAGAGTGCGGATCCTTGCGTGTATGCTGGACCGTACCTGACGAGTTGCTTTTCTCATGGAGGGGTGCAGGAAGACTCTTTGGAACATCCACCGGGTGTACTTTCCACACAATGGGCAGCCACACGAATTGGCTACGTTGTTGGAGAGGTTCCGCGAAGGTGGTGCGCTGAAGAAAGTTGTTGACGCCCAACTTGTTGCCGGGGCAAACGTGGCGTTGGCGTACGTCAGACTGCATCGGCCGAACCTTCCTCTATCAAGGTTGCTCGGTGGCTTGCCTGAAGAAGACGACTACGCCGAGACTCTGTCGCCTGCGCGTCAGATGATTCAGCAGGTCCAGAGGATAAGTGAGCGTCTCGTAGGGCCACTTGATAAGTGGATGAGCCTGCATAGTAGGGGTAGTAGGCTTCTGCTGTATAGCGTTAGTTCGAAATGGCAACTTTGCCAAGTGTATGCATCAATGTATGTAAATTGAGTTGGGGGGTAGTCCCCGAGTGAGTAGATTGAGCCGATTGTACTGCTATGTGAATCTGAGTGGCACGGCCTCGAGCGGATCGAGTGTGGCCTAGGTATAATTGACTTGTGCGACGCACCCCCCGAGTGTTTCGAGTGGCGGTCTGTGTTTCCATCTTGACCTGTATGGCGCAGCCCCCGAGTGCATCGGGCGGCGGCCTAGGATTAACTTACACCTGTGTGGCGCAGCCCCCGAGTGTATCGGGTGACGGCGTAGGGTTTTGACACGGACCTGTATGGTGCAGCCCCCGAGTGCTTCAGGTGGCGGTCTAGGTTTTCAAGTGATACCTGTAAAGCGCAGCCCCCGAGAGTGTCGGGCGGCGGCATAGGATTTTTGACTTGACCTGTATGGCACAGCCCCCGAGTGGTTCGAGTGGCGGCATAGGATTTGCGAATGAGGCCTGTATGGCGCAGCCCCCCGAGTGGTTCGAGTGGCAGCCTAGGTTTTTGATTTGACATGTATGGCGCAGCTCCCGAGTTGTTCGAGTGGCGGCTTAGGTTTGAAGTTGCTTTTTGACTGAAAAAGTAAAGGGGAGAGCTTGTTCCACAAATCACTGTATTGATTTTTGCGAGCAGGCCGCCTCGTTAAAACCGTTCCAGTCCCCTTAGGTACCCTGGTAAGGGAAATATTGTGTCTGAAACCTGCTGCCTTGACATGCTGGTTTTGGTACAACGATGGAGTCGACTAGGCGTAGAAATGACGAAGCTGCGCGACGTTCCATGGGTTGCTGCAGACTGCTCATGTCTTCGTGTCCTTCAGGCGGTAAGCTCCGTCGCCGATTGCTTCTGTCACAATGTACGGGCCCTCCCATGGGGAGGCGAGCTTGTGCACCTTCTTCTGCTTGAGGCGAAGGACTAGGTCGCCTGCAACTAGACCTGGGCATGTATAGCCCGGCCCGACCCGAAAAAGCCGGGCTTGGGCCTTAAAATTAGGCCCGACGGTCGGGCCGGGCCGGGCCTGGGCTTTGATTTTTGTGCAAATAAGGAAGAAGCCCGGCTCGCGGCCCGAAGCCCGTCGGGCTTTCAGGCTTTTTGGCTACGCTGGGCCCGGGCCTGGGTTTTCTAAGTCAGGCTTTTCTAGGCCCGGCCTGAAGCCCGGCCCGGCCCGACACATGGCCAGGACTACCTGCAACGAATGCTCTTGGCCGCAGTCTCCGTCCGTGCGAGTTGCACAGGTCTTGCTGGTACACGGCTGATCGTGCGAGGGCGATGTCACAGGCTTTGTCCAGGACGTCCATGCCGTCTTCGAGTGCTTCTTCTGCGTTAGACTCGTCGTAGGCCACCACGCGTGGTGCGTCAAACTTGATGTCGCAGGGCAGGACCGCCTCTGCGCCATACACCATGAAGAACAATGTGTATTGGGTGCATCTGTTTGTTGTGGTTCGCAGGCTCCAAAGTACTGATGGCAGTTCTTCGACCCAGGCGCCCGCAGCGCGTCTCAGCGGCACTCGCAGGCGCTTCTTGATGCCGTTGCAGACTAGGCCATTGGCTTTTTCGACTTGCCCGTTGGACTGTGGGTGCGAGACTGATGCATAGTGGAGTTTGATGCCTTGCTCGGAGCAGAAGTCTTTGAATTCTTCGGCTGTGAAGTTCGAGCCGTTGTCGGTGATGATGCCGTTTGGTACCCCGAACCTGAAGATGATGGACCTGATGAAGTTAACTGTTGATGATGCAGTCGAACTTGTGAAAGGCACGGCTTCGATCCACTTGGTGAATATGTCAACTGCTACCAGGAGATGTGTGTGTCCTCCGGGTGATGACTTCTTGAGCGGGCCTACCATGTCAAGTCCCCATTGAGCGAAGGGCCAGGCTAGTGGTATGGTCTTCAGTGCGGATGCCAGCGTGTGTGGCTTGTTGGCGAACTCCTGGCAGCTAGGGCACTTTCTTACTAGGTCTTCGGCGTCGTACATAGCTGTTGGCCAGTAAAATCCGGCTCGTAGTGCTTTGGCCACCAAGGCACGACTGCTAGCGTGATGCCCGCAGATGCCAGCATGAATATCCAGTAAGATGGCTTGACCGTCGACTGGATCTATGCACCTTTGTAGAATTTCTGAGATGCCTCTCTTGTAGAGCTCACCGTTGATGATGGTGAAACTTTTAGAGCGTCGAATGATGCGCTTGGTTTCGACTAGATCGACTGGCAGCCTTTGGTGCAGCATGTAAGCTAGATATGGGCATGTCCATGTGGCTTTGACCAGCATGACCTCCATGGGCTCCTTCTCTTTGCTTGGCGGGTCGGCGGTGCTCGTTAAAGGTGCGGAGGAACCCGGTGCGGGTCGAAGCTTAATGGATCATTGGGTAATACGCTCGAGGAAGACGCCGGGTGGTACTGGCACCTTGTCTAATCCCATGTTGGCGAGGATGTCGGCTTCTTTGTTGCTTTCGCGTCTGATGTGCCGCAACTCGCAGCCGTCGAAGGTGCCCTCCAACTGGTTGTATAGGTCTCTATAGGCGATCATGTTGTCAGCGATGGCGTCGCAAGCCTTCATGGTTTGCTGTACGACGAGGTAGGAGTCGCCGTAGATCATGAGGTGAGTGGCGCCGCAGTTTTTGGCCATCCGCATGCCATGGATTAAGGCCTCATACTCTGCCTCGTTGTTGGAGGGTGTTGGGAAGCCCATCTGTAGAACGTACTTCAACTTGTCACCTTTGGGAGAGATGAGGATGACTCCTGCCCCGGCTGCTCTGAACTTTTTGGAGCCATCAAAGTACATTGTCCATGCATTGGACAAGTCGAGAATGTCCGGCAGCTGAGCTTCTATCCACTCAGTGGTGAATTCTGGCAGGACTTGGGCCTTGATTGACTTCGGGTGAGCGTACTTTAGCCCCCAGGGTCCTAGTTCGACAACCCACTTGGCGACTCGCCATGTCGCACGCTGGTTTGTGAGGATGTCTGAGAGCCCGGAGGAGCTTACCACCGTGATTGGGTGCTCGGAGAAGTAGTGGACGACCTTTCTTGAAGTCATGAAGACCCCGTAGGTCAGCTTCTGGTAGTGTGGGTAGTTTTGCTTGGACAGGATTAGAACCTCGCTGAGGTAGTAGACTTGTCTCTAGACGGGGTGGTTGTGACCTTCTTCTTCTCGTTCTACTACGAGTACCGTGCTCACTACCCTGTTGGTGGCTAAGACGTAGAGGTAGAGCGGCTCATTCTCCAGTGGTGCCACCAATACTGGGGAAATTGTCAGTGTCTTTTTGAGTTGGTCGAATGCGTCCTGCGCTTCCTCTGTCCACTCGAATTTGTCCATCTTCTTCATCAGTTGGTAGAAGGGCAGAGCCTTCTCACCCAACTTTCTAATGAAACGGCTAAGAGCCGCAACTCGGCCGGCTAGGCGTTGCACCTCGCGGAGCTTGGTCGGTGCTGGCATTGTGAGTATGTTTTGCACCTTCTCGGGGTTTGCTTCGATTCCTCTTGCAGAGACAAGGTACCCTAGCAGTTCTCCGGCTGGCACGCCGAAGACGCACTTATCCGGGTTCAGCTTGACCTGGTACTCGTCGAGTGCGGCGAAGACCTTGCGGAGGTCGGCGACGAGGGTGCTTCCTTGCGGGTGGTGAAGACGATGTCATCGACGTAAACCTGGACAATTTGTCCGATGAGTCCTTTGAGGCATGCTTGCATTGTGCGCTGGTATGTGGCACCAGCGTTCTTCAACCCGAAGGGCATTGTCTGGTAGCAGAAGACGACGTCGGGTGTGATGAATGTTGTCTTTTCTTCGTCGTCGATGTTCAGTCTGATATGCTGGTAACCTGAGTAGGCGTCCAGGAAAGACAAGCGCTCTCAGCCTGCTGTCGAGTCGATGATCTGGTCTATCCGCGGGAGCGGGAAGTGGTCCTTGGGGCAGAATTTGTTGACGGTAGTGAAGTCGACGCACATGCGTAGTTTCTTCGTCTTCTTCTTCTCTACCAGGACAGGGTTGGCGACCCAGTCTGAGTCCTTGATCTCTCGGATGAACTTGACATGCAGCAGTCGGTCGATTTCCTTAGTGATCGCGTCCCGTTTGGGTCCGGAAAAGCATCGCATGGCCTGTATGACGGGTCTGGTGTCCTTGTGGACTTTTAAGGAGTGCTCAGCGAGATTCCTGGGTATTCCTGGCATGTCAGAAGGTTGCCATGCAAAGATTTTCCAGTTCTCACGTAGAAACTCGACGAGCGCGCTTTCCTATGTGGGAGTCAAACTTGACGATACTTTGACCGTCTTATTGCCGTCAGTCGGCTGGACTTGGTGGGTTGATGTGTCGTCATTTGTGTTGAAGGCGGCGTCCTTGGCTGGCTTCTTGCGGTCGGGAAGATGGTCCTATCGTTGTCGGCTGCCATTGCCTCGAAGTGCTCTTCGACCCCGAAGAACTAGGAGATCCTGCTGAACTCGCGGTCGCAGTTGTTGGAACGGTCGAAGTCGCCACGCACCGTAATTATGCCTTTGGGTCCAGGCAGCTTGAGCATCAGGTAGGCGTAGTGAGATACTGCTATGAACCTGGCGAAGGTTGGGCGCCCAAGTATCGCATGGTACTACGACTTCCAGTCGACGACCTCGAAGTCGATCGACTCTCTCCTGAAGTGCTCGGGTGTGCCTAGGATAACATCGAGTGTGATCGTTCCCATGGGCGTGATTGCTTGCCCTGGTACTATGTCGTGGAAAGTGGTCTCAGACTCCGGCAACTTCTCTGTCGACTTGTTCATCCTTCAGAGAGTGTCAGCAGCGAATATGATGTTAATGCCGCTGCCTCCCTCCATGAACACCTTCTTCAGATTGTAATCTCTGATTAGAGCCTCGACTACCAGGGCAGCGTGCCCGGGTCGAGGTACTTCCGACGGGTGATCTGCCCTTGAGAATGTGATCGGTGTCTCTGACCCTCTCATGTAGTTTGGTACTGCGCATGGTCAGGTGGTGGCTTGGAGAATTTGGCGGGTGATGAGCTTTTGGACCCTGTTTGAGGGGCGCCCTTTCTGTATCATGTTGAGCTGTCCGCGCGCGGCTGGGTACGCGGCGTGTACCGTCGGCTGGCCTTCGTCGTTGCGGTTGATGCTGATGCTGCTTCGGTTGTATTGTCCTTGGTTGGACCGGCGACCCTGGTCACCGCTGCGGATGAACTGGCGACGTTGATCATACTGGCGATTGCTGTCGCGTGCTTCATCACGGGGGGTTTGATATCCCGCCGCTACTAGCTCGATCGAGTCGAGGTTGCTGAAACGTGGCTTCTTCTTGTGGCGTCCTTCTCGCCAGTTACTTGTTCCGGCTTCGTTCTTCGGGGAGTTGTCGCGGACGTAGTCCTCTCCTTCTGCCCACTGGTTGGCTATCTTCATGAGCTCGATCATGGTTTTCGGCTGGAGCCTACCGAACTCCTCGCGGAGGTCGCGGCGGGAGACGCCGTGCATGAAGGCATCCATCACCCGATCTTCTGAGACAGCTTCCTTAGTGTTACGGAGGAGTGTCCATCGTTGGATGTATGATCGGAGCGACTCGTCTCGCCCCTGCTTGCAGGCTTGCAACTCGATGTAGGTTGCTGGCCTCACATACGT
Organism: Poa annua; assembly: GCA_026929855.1. Taxonomy (NCBI): domain Eukaryota; kingdom Viridiplantae; phylum Streptophyta; class Magnoliopsida; order Poales; family Poaceae; genus Poa; species Poa annua. The sequence goes on from CM049427.1 coordinate 19,547,692, forward strand.
CCCAAGTAAACTTTCGATGAAGGTATCATGGAATTCCTCCCAGGTTCTGAAGGAGTCTTTAGGCTGGCTAGTGAACCACCCGCGTGCTGAATCCGTGAGCATGAGATGGATGTACTGCATCGTCGTGGTCGAAGTTCCGCCTTGACAGGTGCAGGCGATGAGGTAGTCTTCGAGCCAAGGCGTGGGTCTTGTTTCCCGTCGTACTTGGGTGTCCCCGCTGCGAGCTTGAGCCCTTGGGCATGCGAGTGTCGCGGATGTTGAAGCTGAAGCACGCGGCGCCACACAGCTCGAAGGCGCGGTCGGCTCGATCGTCCAGGCTCGTCGTGCTGGTCGTACGCTGGGTGCGGTTGCGGTCCACCATCCTTTCACGATGACATTGCGGAGGTCTTCGCCTGGTTGCGGCTATCGTAGTGGCCTGGCCGCTAGGCCGGCGAGTGTTGCAGGCTCGCGGGCGTTTTGTTCTCGCTCCTCTCGTGCCATGTCGTTTGGCGCCTTGTTTGCCAAGGCGTCCTCGATTGCCCTCATGGACATGATTTGCTGCTTGTGGAGAAGGGCGCGCGTCACCCTCGGCTGCGTAAGCCGCAGGTAAGTTTCGACTGCCATGAGAACGGCGTTGGCGGTTTTGGGAACGGGTATCCCGTTTTCATCCTCAGTTACGAAGGACGAGTCGAGATTGCGGGTGACCTTGGCTCGATCGGCTTCTGTCATGAGGGGCACACGAGCTCTGTGGCGTCGCGCTCCCTGGTTGACTTCCGTGGAGGAGGTAAATGAGTAGGCGGCCCTCCTAGCGCTTGACGCGTCAGCCTCCCTCTTGCGTCGAAGGAGTTCGGCTTTTTCCGCGCGAAGTCGTTCGCCTTTCTTGCGTAGCAAGTACTGGACTGCCAACTGATCCTCCCGAGGCGCGTCCGGTGGAGGGAACGTGCCGTCGTCGACGTGCTTCATAGCTTTGATTGCTATGTCGCGCATGATGGTGAGCCACGTCACCTGGTCGGGCATGATCACCTCTAGCGGATACGCGGGTTCGTCGTCGTTCTCGGGCGGCACCGTGCCAGCCATGAAGACCTGCGCGGGGTAGACTTGGGTGGCGGTGCGGACGCTGCCGCTGCTGCTTCCGTCGTCCGAGCCTTGATCGGGATAAAAAATTGCTGCAACGTGATAGGTACTGCAGTCGCCGCCGCGTCTCCTTTCCTGAAATTCTGCGATCTTTGCCGCGGGCGTGAAGAGTGACTTCGCCGTCGTCGGCGTGAGTGCGATTGGCTCGGGGAAGACTTGGTGGCTCGATGGAGATGCGCGCGGCCCGGGTGATGGTAGCGCGACCTTGGCCGCTCGCGAAGGCGCGGTCGACGCAGTCGAAGTTGATGTAGATCTTGGTTTCGCCAGCAGTGCAATCAAGATGGTCGGAGTAGACTCGTCTGCGTGGCGGTCGCTGAGGTGGTTGACGTAGTCGACGCAGATGCGGGTTCATCAGTCGAAGATGCGATCTCCGCGGTCGCTGTGGGTGTGATCTCCGCGGCAGATGACGGTGCGGGCAACACGATGGTGGCAGATGCGGGTGTCGCCGCCGCGCGTGGCGCGGTCACCATGGACCTGAATACTCCATGACTGTCTATGAAGCAGTGTACGGTTCCGAAGGTGAGGCACATACCTACATGCAGATCGGCGTACACCGAGCGGCGGGCCGGTGGGTGGAAGGTGTACTCTAAGGAGCCGAAGCAGATTGGCTCCTGGGTGGTGCAGACGTCGGTCTTCTTTGCTGATGGAGCCGGTGCAACCATGATTCCAACGCTCGTTCTTTCCCACAGACGGCGCCAATTGACGAGGGTGTAACTCGGCAAATCACAGGGTTACGCACCCCGGGTTGATTGTGGGGAAGATAGATGAACGTTGGTGATCACGACGGCTAACAAGCAAGGCGTTTACCCAGGTTCAGGCTCCTGAAGGATAACAGGCTACTTCCTGCTTGTCTGGTATTAATGGCGAGTTGTGGCTACAATGCGAGATGACGATCTCGCTAGGGTTTGTGGTGGCGGCTATGAGCGTGTCCTTGGACGAGCAACCCTCCTAGCCTTTATATGATAGGCTAGGTCCCGGGTGACCGATGCCGATGGCGTTTTACAAATATGGTAAGAGTCGCATGACCTAACCGACTAGAATTAGGCCACACACTATCTCTACTGGGCCTTCCTTGGGCCTTTGCAGTCCTGGCGTGACCCAGGTATCCTCACCGTGGGATAGTCAAAAAGTAGCTCCACGTCACCTCCTCTCGTTGCAATGTTGCACCAAATGAGGCCTATGGCAGCGGGAGCTACGAATTCTTGTACAATTAGTGCCTCACAAAGGGCAAGGAGCTGGTTTTCTAGGCACACCATTCATCCTATGATAGCCCATATGTATGTTGATGAATCATAACCATTAACATCTCAACTTATAGATTGACAAATCTTTACCGTTCATTATTTTATATCTAATAATCTATAAGACCTTGTTTGGTAGCTATCATTTCCGGCCAAAATAATGGAATTCAATTTGAGATTTTATACTCAACATGTTTGGCAGGAACGAAATTAGAGACGTAACCTCAATTGCAATCCCAACAAATGTCTCTGCATGTTAAGTCTATTCTACCAAATGAAATGAAATCATGACATCATTGTAGTTTTATTTCTGCCGGCTGAAATAAAATGAGGGGTTCTAAACGACCTAGAATAGATTACTTCGGCATTACCTTGGTAAATGGATGACTTTCATGGGGACAAAAGCCACATGTGTGACCATGGTATAGATGCATCAATGAGAAATGTTAAAAATAATACTCTTGCGCAATTGCCTTATGTGGAGCTCCCCTTTCGAACCATCGCATACCTCGATGCACCTGTTCACATTGTATATAAGCCTCATCTTACATTAATAAAGGATTCACTCAAATCATTTTGTTTGATTCCATCATTCTTTTACAATCTCACTCTCAACACGTTATCAGCACGCTCTCCTCTGAGCGATTTCGAGGATATGAAGAAAGGAAGATCAGAGGAACTCTATCATGAGAAGGTGAGAAAAGTATGCATGGTGGTGGTTTCATTTCCCAGTTCCTTCGGTTGCTGCATGGTGATGGTCGTTGCCGTCGTCTGATCGCTTTCCACCTTCGTAGAATCATGGGTAGTGCCCGGTGCACAGGTGGGTAGTTCAGTGACTCTGAATGGTGAAGGCCATAGAATCCACATTGAAAACAATTATGTTCCCCGACTCTAAAGTGTTGGCAAGCGATTAGACATGACCATTGTCGTGAAGGAATCTGAGAGCAAACCACCACCACATAAACTTCTCTCCCTTTATTCCTTGGTAGAGTGTCACTATGTTCTTCCCTTCGTTCTATCCTCGAAATGCCTCATAGGAGACCGTGTGATAACGTGTTGCAAGAGCGATTGTAAAACAAACAACAGATTTGAACAAATGATCAAGTGGATCCTTTATTGACACTAGTAATTGTGCACGTGCAATGCACGTGTAAGATTAAATAAAGGCTAAGAGAGAACTGACTATCAATCTGTTGGTTAGGTGTGCGGAAGCGCATGCCAACCACCCGGGTTCGAGTCTTGAGGGCTCCCTGGGCTCACGGAGTTTTCTTCTATAAAAAACATCAACAGGTGATAGTGCCTAGGTTGGTCTCATTTTAAATAAAGGCTAAGAGAGTTTTACCAATGTTAGATTTCTTAGATATATTTTTCTTATAAAATATACCCGTCTGCTACTGAATCTAAGATGTTTTAGTCTTTTGAGATGTACACGTATGCACGATACGTGTTTTAGTGCAAGCTACTAAATCTAAGATGTTTTAGTCTATTCCGATCCATATGAATCTAGACGTGTTTTACTGCAAGGTTCACATAAATCCTGTAACATGTGGGATAAAAAATGCTTTAACATCTTAGGTATGTACAAAATACAAAAAATCTAAATAATGTTTTGGGCATATTTGTGCATAGGGGACAATTCGTTCATCATTATCTGCAATCATTTTCCTCATCTTTTCTCATATCATCTGGAGCATCACTTGCTCGATGTAAATTGTCGTGATTGTCCACAACAATCGCATGGAGATAGCATACAATTTAAAAGAGTTAGTACTAAAGTTTATAATTTCAAGCTAGTCTCTGTATAAAATGTACAATGTGAAATTCTCGTTAAAGATATAAATCCATAATACATCCTAGGCAGCTTGATACAACAACAACAAAATCCTTACCATTTGGTCTCCCACATACAAATGTAATCTTAGGGAGAAGGCTTTGCCGTGCAATCGATTATTCAGTAATACGAAGAAACGCCAAGCAAATTTTAGACAAGAACATACAAACATACGAAATCCCTAAAGTAATGGTAGAAATAAACCTCTACTCATCGAAGAAGCTCCAGTGAACTCGGCATTCCTATCCTCCCATTGAGCCATGTGGCTCTCGCTGATCACGCCATCATAATTAACATGATCACGCGTCAGGTCTTTATTCCTTTCCATGGATTGAACAACTAACATTTCTCGGTCCCAAAGTATCATGAACATTCGCCCCAACCAAGATAATTCATGCAAAATAACAAGAAAATAATGGGCACTGTTGACTCTAGTTGGCCAATTCTAATCGACGGGTACATAATTTGTAGCAAAGATGTGATAACCCATCATGAGACACTGTGATAACAATTGTAAAACTTGAAATGTTAATTCAGCTACACCCGCAAGATATAACATAAGTAGTTCATGTCGAAGTGACAAATGGTATAGAAATGGATAGAACAATGAATCTTTTCACACGGCTTGAGGATATGAATATTGTCTTCTCTATGTCGGAACAGAAATTAGTTAAGTTACCTCAGAAGATCTAACCGCTTAATTCAGCTGAAAATTCTTGTAAACACAAATGGTCTATAAGCAAGGTGTACATGATGTAATAGTGTTGTTACTATATACTATAATTACTAACAAGCAAACATTTAACACTTTTGTGCTTATCCAGGAGAACACATGACCACACTCTGAAATCATATGAATGATCAAAGGTCTCTCAAGTTTAATCATAACAATTATTAGCAGTTTAGTATGGAGTAAATAGGACACGGCAGAATTTCTCTCGTTTTTTTTTCATGTCAAATGGAGAATCCACAAAGAGGTAATTTCAGGCTGATAATATGTTATCGGGAAATATACCATTTAATAGTAGACAGCTAGAAATAGGATTTAAATAATCCATGTTCTAAATGTAAAGGTCAAACAAAATATATTCTACCAATATGTCAGTTTTCCTCCTATATCTGTATATACAAATAATTTCTATGCTCCAGATGGTGTTGTGCTTCCCGAACGAATTATCAGCTCATTAACTAACCTTTGGAACGATGGCAAGGGAATGAATGCATCAACATTTTGGTGTGCCTGTCGACCAGCTTCAGTTCTGTAAAATATATGTTGTGTAAGCAGAAGTGGGAATATTGGTAGAATTACATTGGGACCAAGAAGCTCTGTATCGGCACCTGATTTATTCTTATGCAGACATCCAAGGATACTTACTTATCAAATGATTAATCACATCAGGAAAGTATTCCGCAAAACATCATTTGCTTATGTTATTTACAAAAGAAAAGAAGCAAATTCGAGATTGCTTTTTGTATTAAAAACCAGCTCTCATGTACGTTGCCTTTCACCAAAAAATGGCTAAGAAATATTAACTGGTAACCTCTCATGTTCCATTTGTTCTTAAGCTCTACATTATTGGTGGTCTGAAACAACAGAAATAACGGTATGGGAAGCAAGGTAATTCTTGAATCTAAAATGGTTTCAGTTCTACCACTGTACTCATGTTTCAGTTGAACCTGCAGTCAGGAAACTTGTGAATTGCAATCAGCAGCAAATTCCAATTCTAATATAAATAACCTTAGTTTGCAATATAAATCGGCTGCAAAAAAATTGTACTGAAGAAAAGAAGGATATATGAGATTTGTCAGTTCCATTTGTGGGAACTACCTTGGAACTCCCTGTTTATTGTGTAATAAAACACATTCACTAAGCACACAGTAGAGTTGCTTCTATAGGTGGTCTTTCTCACCTCCTGGCAAAGAACAAAACAACTAATATTAAGGATGAGCCGACATAACTTGCATAAAAGTAGTTCAATCAGATATGTTGTCGCAAATCACAAAAGTGCCAAATGCAGCCTTTTTTCTCTCTGTTCCTAGGCATCCAGCACTTGTAGGTAATATTCAGCCGTGCAGCACCTGCAATCATGCATGATATTGAAGGAATACTCACCCAGCAGAGAATATCCACATATCGTGACGATATCCAAGTCACAGGAAAGATTCAGCATATAGTTACAAAATCAAGCAACGGATTAGAAATAAATTTAAGCTTCCTAAAACTGGCGTTGAGACTCATAAAGGTAAGTTTTGATCAAGTTTAATTTTCTATATGTAATAGCTGTAGCAGAGACAACGACAATCAGACACCAAGTTCCCTGCACTACACACTGCAGGTGAACATTCAGAGTTTCACCGGTTACACAACTCACAGGTGCCCCTATTGCCATTGACTCGCCCAAATAACTGCACTTGACTCGCCCAACAACAATCATTCAGAGGTTCATGTAGCCATTGACTCGCCTAAAGAACTGCACTTCACGGCCAGACTGTTCAATTTTGCAGGTTCATTTGTGGATTGTCTTCAGAAAAGTAGGTTCACATGTGGATTTCTGCCGGCTTTTACCTAGATTGTTGTTGTCGTAGTGGATTGCACGATAAAACGTATGGTCTTCCGGCGGCCAGGAGGCGATGGAGACTGCGGGAGGTCTTCCGGCGGCGAGGACGCGGTGGCGGGGCGGTCGAGTCAGCGGGCGGTCTTCCGGCGGCGGGGACGCGGTGGCGGTCTAGTCGGTGGGCGTGGGCAGCGTGGCCAGAATCCAGCCGAGTCTGCGGGCGACGGCGGCGAGGCCAGGAACCGGGGGCGGTGGTGGTGTAGACTGCGTGGTGCGGCGGCGCGGATGCGCGTTGGGACAGGTGGGGGCGAGGCTGAGATGTTCTACGGTGCGGCGGAGAGGCCAGGAGAAGGCGCGTCGCGGCGGCGCTGTGGGAGGGGTGACGTCGCGGCAGAGCTTCTCGGCGCGGTGACGGGTGACCGGCGAGCAGAGGAGAAGTTGGCGCTGGAGAAGTTGGTGCTTGGACTGTTTTCTCTTTTTTACGGTAGAGGAAAAAGAGAAAGCACAACATACAACATTGGGAGATTCTAGAACGTTAGATTAAGGCACATGAGCGATTGAGATGATCCGGATCTGACAATCTCTCTCTTTTAATAGTAGTGGTGATAAGATGAGGCGTATATACAATATGAACAGATGCACAAAGTATATGAAAGTTTGAAGGGGCGCTTCACAGGAGGCAACTACCGTGATGGTTCCAATGTTCGCGAAATTGCATGCGTGATAGGAAGCGGGGATTATCGCCTATAACCGCATGGGTATTTTGTTTAACATGAAAGACACCTCCAATAACGTCGGGCCAGGCACTCGGCTCTCCAACGTCTCTTCCTTCAAGGAAAGACACGGTGGGCTCACTCGCCTCCTATGAGTGGTAGTGAAACGAAGCAAGGCGACTGACGATCGGTGCGGGAAAGGGGATCGGTACTTTCCCTAAGACTGTGACCCTAACTGCACCTCTAGTTTAACAGGTTCGACCCACACCGGACGACGTACTCTGTTGTTGCCCCCATGCACTTGGGCCACTAAGCTACATTTGCGCCTGAGTTGTGGCAATAGTGTGGCTAATTCATAAAGTTTCCCTTATATTGGATTTTGAATTTAACCATTGATCAAGTGTCATGCTTCACAAATTTTAAGTTTGTAATAGCGATTTCAAGTCAACTTCTTGAAATGTCCATTAATTTTGCAACGTTCGTCGAAACTTAACCATGATGGTTTTTAGTTAATGATTTTTTAACGGTTATGCTCATGTTGCATCGTTGAGTGTACTTCGCTAGACATTCTTAACAATTGAGTTCGCTCTTGGAAATAGCTACACGTCTGCTAACTCAATGGTCTTCTCGCGCAAAAAAGATAAAAAATATAACAATGGATTTCGCTTAATGCATGTCACCATCCGCTCTCTCACACAAGACAGATAAAGATTTTCACGTATTTCCACCAATCGGGGTTTCGCGCATTTTAGACGTTAATAATATATGATTACCCATGTAGGTAAAACCAATGGCTCGACAATTTGAGAAATGTGCCTTCAAAGGTCACAACTACCCTTCGTGGGCCATAGACATGTAGATTGCTCTTGTGCCCCGTGTACTCTAGGCTGAGCAGGTTCTATCTCCGTCCAGACTCACCCCACTGGCGAAAGAGCAAAATTAATTTTCCTTATACATCATAACTAGTGGAATTTGGCGCGGCGCATGCCGCGCCCTTCATGTCAAATTCTGTGTGTTTTGTCTTGGTTTGTAGGATATTGAGGTAGCTATGTTCTTATGTTCAATTAAGCCTAAGCGTTTTTTTATGAAGGTCTAGTTTAACATAGCTGGCTAAAATAAATGGAAGCAATGTTTGTTTGTAAAATAGGGATAAATTTATCATACTTGTATGGTGTATGTAATCTTTTCGTACAAAGAAGAAGGATATATGTACTGAAACAATATAATCAGATGCAAGAAAGTTGTTGGGTTCAAATCTTAGGCAGAAATAAAAAGAGTAAATGTAATCAAACCATGAAGTTGTGTGACAAACTTACTTTTATTACATAAGGAAAGGGATACATATGTTGAACAACTCCATATGGGGATTAAAATTACTTGGAAAGGGAAAAGGAAATGCTTATGCTACTTGTGGGAACACGGTACGTAGCCATTATTCTTACATGAAAGAAAAGATGAGGTCATAGATTCATCTAACAGGAAATTACATTGTAGAATTGGAACTCATGTGAACAGAGATATCAAGTATTGGACAATCTTGTTTGTTGTCTGATGAAATATATGTCAGGCTTGTTGCATGTTGTGGAAGAACTTTGACTTGTAGTGTCATAGGCACTCGTCGATATGTTGCACACCATGCAGTGCATTCATAATTGATGATCGTCTTTCCAAATGCTGAATCAGTGTCTTCTATAACTGTATGATGAATAGTAACCAAGACAAATGGACTCATCATGTGTTCTAAGATTGTAGGTGTATTCAGATTGCATGGGAGGCCTTGAATCTTCAGACGGACTGTTTCAGCTATGCTTTCGTTTGTAGACCCATAATCAGGTGTCCATGGAACTATCTGAATTTCTCCTCTGTGTATCCATTTTTCCAGATGGATTGAAAGCAGAGAGTATAGTGAAGTGTAAGTGTCGATTTGATCAACATATAACAGGTAGGTCTCTGATTTCAACAATTTGATAGTCACACGAAGGTATATGTCAATGTTCAAATACGAACGAAGATCTGGTAAAGTTGCAAAATAGCTGTCTGGATGGACAGTTAATACGACAGCTGAAGAATATTTGTGTATTAGAGCTGGATCTAGTAATTTGGGCAGAATATAGCATTGAGCAGGGTATACAATATGGCTTGTAGCTGTCATTGGTGCACTGTTATATTCGTACCTTGCACTGATTCCATGTATGTATTCTGACTTGTCAACAAATATAGCATATTTATGCAGAGGGACGGACGAAACAGTTGAATGTTCTATAGCTGTTGCTGTGAGGTCATCTTGAGGCACCATAACAGATGTCGCCGCGCCCTTTATGATAATTTTTATTGTCGTTTTTCCGTTTGATGTTGGTGCACAATAGGAAGTAAGAGATTATTGATTTTATGGTGTATTTAGTCGTTTGGTTGATGTCACAGAATTTTAGTGGAATGTTACTTCTACAAAGCATCAGTTGTATAAAATATTTTATTGAGCAGAATGCATGACATTATGCTGCTGAAACGGTGGATAGCATAACATATACAAAGCTACATCAGATTGGACATCACACTGTACGTTTTACCTATGTATAGCAGTTTCGTTCTAGATATAAGGCATATTTTTTTAAATCATAACATCTAGTATATTGCATTCCACCACTTATCTGCACAATTTTTAGGGATATGATTACATTCCCCTATGAAGGTCTTTTCATTTCCACACCAATTAGAGAGAGGTAATTCCATCCACTTAGAAATGGATGGTACTATTCATTACTATAATATATATGATGGTATTGATTGTCAAAGAAAAGAAACAGTTGTGCCACATCCCCGCCTCCCTCAAAACTGCTCTAGATTGGTCTCCACATATATGTACAAAGTTAAAATACAATTGAGTTAATCACATATAAAAGCCGATTGACATAGTGAAATGTGAGGAGTGGAAGAGATCTTACTGGAAGAAAAATCTATCCGACTATAGCTTCCTATACCTGCAAAATTGATGTTGTAAAACCACCTTGAATCCTCTGTTCCGTAAGTTAAGTTACACCTGATCAACTTGCCACGGGCATGTCTTGTGTGGAGGAACTTACACCTGCTCACCTTGCCACGGGCATGTCTCGTGTGGAGGTGGTGGTCTTCTCTTTGCACGGCATCGCCTTCACCCTTGGCGGCTGCTGTTGTCATCACTATGAAATTCAGCAGAAACAATCCACAAAACCGCACCGTGAGCTTCCCCGACTTTGTATCACTGATGAACACATTGAGCTGAATGTTCAGGACAGACATGTGCTTCTACAAAAGGCAAGCACGATGAGAAGGTTCCCACATTTTTACTGGCCGACAACCTCTGTTCCCAGTTGTGAATGCCTTGCACGCATTACCACTGACAATCAGTACTACAGTGCACTGTCATTTACTCTGTTATCAGATGTTTTGATGCCCTTATGGTAAAAGGTTGCTTAAAAACACTTACATGATATTGGGGTGCACCCATTATTCATTTGAATATGCATCTGTGAAGTCTTGAATTCTCCGCTTGATAGCCTCGGAATCAACAACCAAGAGAATCAGAGCATACCATTAACCCAATTGAAACAACAGATGGAGGTTAAATCGAACGGTACTGAAATCAATTGCATAGTCAACTATCATAAATGATAGTAATACTACATGATCACAGTATGCACCCTTGGTATGAGTTCATGGGTGAAGTTTGAATAGAGCATATAGGTGAACTTTGGTTGTTGCAAAAAAGATTCCAGACCCACCGATTTGTCTCTTTACAGGATGTGTGCAGTGGCCATCTCGACCAAGGTGAGAGGACCGCTTGTTGGCCAAACCTGAAATGCTGGTAATTTTGGAGCATATAAATACTATACATTCTAATGATTTTTTCAAGCGAAAAAGATTTACAATATCGAAACATTGATGCTAAAACATATTATAATTTCCATTTGTGGTTCAGAGAGGAGAAAGGATTTATATTCCACAAATTACTTAGCTTACATTGATATATTTTTTAAAATTAATATACATCGACCATTTATAAATTGAAATTTCATACTGCACCTTTGTTTTGAGTTTCTTCTGCATTTACATGGCTAGACATAAACATACCATGAGTTCAAGGACATGAACCAACAACTAACTTGCCATGATCATATCGGTATTCAGTTATTTCCTGAAAGATACATTAACTCCAACATCTTGACAAAAGGGTCGTCCTCTACTGTTGTGCACTCAAAATTATCTTTCCTTTGCATGTATATTTGTACGCTAGTGCAAACCTGTAATAAGAAAGAACTATTCCTTTATTATAAGAAAGAGTGATGTACACAGTAATAAGAGGGAAACTTGTTGAAGCTCTTTCTATCTCCAAAATGTGAACTTCAGAACCAATTAATTGAATCTCTACATGCTTCAGTCTAGCTAATTTAATTCGTCCTAAAGTAGTAGCACACAATATATGTATTAGAGATTTAGAGTCTACGTGAAACTATTTATTAAACATATAGGAAATCATCAAGCCACTTGTACGTATAAAAGCAGGAGTAGCATGTATAAAGATATTTTTGGGGAGTCTAAGGAGATCTATCACAATATTCTCTATGTAAGTTCAAATAGGCTCGTGAATATAACTTTGATTTAGCATGCTATAATGGCTATGAGGAATATGCAATTTCACAGAAAATGGATATGCACATAAGTATTGAAAAGCTAGCATCAGCACGACTGGGTATTAAAGTTAAACATAGGCAACACTCACAATTTTTGGAGTCCGCATACACATATGGATTTCCATATTAGCTCATTGGAAAAAGAGATCCAACAGTTGCGAAAAGATAAAAACAAAATAATCCGGTGGCAACAGAAATCACCTTAATATGGTTAGGTACTACTAAACCAAATGTGCTTCTGCCCTTTTGAAAAGAACACAACTAACTGAAGGAAGAACTCATTTAGTTGGACCAAATATACCCTTTGTCAAATTTGGGACTTCCTTTATGTTTCCAGATTCACCTTAAATTAGTTTGGAGAGTGTACTACTGTAATTCGTATTGATGCACTTAAGATGGTAAAGGTAGCAGCAGAGTAAGTAAGTAAGGCTTATTATTGATGCTTAGCTAGAAAGAAACTTCGTAGGCACCGTAAAAATTGACATTATACAGCTTCCGCTATGTCCTGCTATGCAAAACTGTGCTAGCTATCATAAAAAGGAAGCCTTCTCCGAAAGCAAGGTATGATGAGTACAGCCTACAAAATAGCCACATTGTAAAATACAACTCGGTTCTGTAAATGTGGATCTCTAGTATTGTTTCCTATATATATCATTTATAAAATCTGAACTCTAGAATTGCAAAGGAAATATCTTATGTAATATGTTTTGCTACATAGTGAAATGTATATGTACTATTTTTGTGAAATTTAACGAACAGTGTTTGGCCATAACAAATGTGTAAAATCGGTTCTACAAATGTGGAAAACACTAAATGGACTCTCTAGTATTGTTTTCTATTTGTGTCGTTTATAAAATCTAAACTCTAGAACTGTAAAAGAAACATCATAAATAATGTTAAAATGAACAAACGAAACATGGATAGAGTAGTTAAAATTAGAGGAAATTTCCTAAATGCTTATATAATCTGTGATGAAGATCCATTTTCGTATACAACAAATGCCTATGATAAAAAATATATGGATAACTGAAGTATATTACCTAGCATGTGTACGGGATATAATGCTAGAATCATAATTCAAATGAATCAGGAAAAATGACCTTGTCCCAGCCGTCTCGTCTGCTAGACGAAGAGCAAGGCCTGCGGGATCCTGATGCAGACGTTGGCGATGGCGCCGTCTAAGGACATCCCATCGATTCTCTGCTCCTGCGTGCAGAAGAAGCAGTCAGCTCAGAACATGGAATCTGCTGGTCCGGACAGGAAGAGATAAGGAGGAGGGGAGCAGGGGCTGCGCCTGCACGGGACGGCCGTGACGGGGCTGTGGAGGATGATCTCCACGCGGGAAACCCTCGTGGAGGCCAGAGCTGTCCGACGAGGCCATATACAGCGCTGGAGGATGCCAGGCGGCCAGGGCTGGGGCTGGAGGCGATGCTGTCGGCGGCGGGTGTACGGTGGCTCGAGCCCAGTTCTGGAGGCGGCGTCGACGGCCGGAGGTGGAAGGAGGAGGGGAGCAGGGGCTGCGCCTGCGCGGGACGGCCGTGACGGGGCTGTGGAGGACGATCTTCACGCGGGAAACCCTCGTGGAGGCCAGAGCTGTCCGGCGAGGCCATATACAGCGCTGGAGGATGCCAGGCGGCCAGGGCTGGGGCTGGAGGCGATGCTGTCGGCCGCGGGTGTACGGTGGCTCGAGCCCGGTTCTGGAGGCGGCGTCGACGGCCGGAGGTGGAGGGCGGCGCCGGCGGCCGGGCTGGAGGGTGGTGCAGGCCCGGGAGATGGGCAGCGGCGGCGTCGAGATGGAGGTGGGGGAAATAAAGTGAGATCCACCAGCGCGGCGCCGCCACCCGCGCGCCTCCCCTGGAGGAGGAGCTCAAGCTGGAGGAGGCTGGCCTCGGCGCCGCACCAGGATCCTCGCGCCGCCGCGGCCCCTGGTTACTCATGTCGCTGGTTCCTCGCGGCAGCGCAGGGGAGGGGGTCGGCGGTCACGAGCGAGGGGAAGGAGGAAGGCGGTCGCGAGCGAGGGGGCCGGCGGCGGCAACCCTAGGGCGGGTGGTGAGAATGAGGGGAATTAGGTCTCCGGCCGTACATTAGGTGGGTGATTTTGCAGAAAAGCCCCTGACTTTCATGGTATTTGCATCCAGGTCCTTGGCGGGGGGAATTGAAAAGCGCATGTACTGGTCACAATGAACAGTACATCGAGCGCTGAGAGCGCGGCATTCTCTCCCGCTTTAATATATAGGGTAATGTCCATATTCATCCATACCTCAAATCTGACTACTTACAGGAGTAATCACCCCCATTATACTAGTTTGGACCTCTAAATGAGGTATGAAAGCATAAGGCAGTTGTCCTGTTGGAGGCACTTCAGGATTGGACACATCTCCAACTTCAGAACTCCAAGTGCATCGAGAAGTATAATCATGGGGTTCGTAAGATCGGTTTGGCACCTCCTTCAATGAGGGGGCGTGTGGATATTATAGTCCGTTTAATATATGAGTGGCTAAATAATGGCTCTACAAGATATGAAAACTGCATATAGTTCCAATCGATGGCTCATTTACCGTCATGATTTAATGGAAAGGCGCAAGTTTGTATTTCCAAGGAAAAAATATTTAGACCCATGAAAGAGAGCTTCACTGAAGTCCCTACGGTGCACCAAGACCAAGCTCAAGGATGAGGCCTGCGGCAAGTGCTGATGGACGCATGATGGAGATTCTAATCCAAGGGAAACAACAATTAGAAAGAAAGCAACCCAGATCACACCACCACAAATTAAACCGTATTTTATTACCATCACAGGCAGCCACCTTTTCCCGTGTCAATAATACACCTCGCCTCTCCTGCCTGCCTTTTGAGCACATAAACCCACCGCCCTCGCCATCATCATGCCTAACCAAGTTTAGGCCCTAAACCAAGCTTCATTCCCCTCGGATCCCCCCTCACAGGAGAGCCCCGAAGCTAGAAGAGAAGGAAAGAAGCGCCATGGGGAGAGCTCCATGCTGCGACAAGGCGAGCGTGAAGAAGGGCCCATGGTCACCCGAGGAGGACGCCACGCTCAAGTCCTACATCGAGCAGAATGGCACCGGCGGCAACTGGATCGCCCTGCCGCAGAAGATTGGTATGTGCTCATCACAAAATTGTCATGCACACGATGTAGCGATCCTAGCTGCCACTAGCTGTAGCAGTAACAGAAGGAGGCTAATTAGGTGTGTATACTTGTTTGTCTAGCAGGTCTGAAGAGGTGTGGCAAGAGCTGCCGCCTCCGGTGGCTCAACTACCTCCGGCCTAACATCCGGCACGGAGGGTTCTCGGAGGAGGAGGACAGGATCATCCTCAGCCTCTACATCAGCATAGGCAGCAGGTACTGGCACAGTTCCTCTCTCACCCATATTTTCACTTCTATGATCAACTCAACTGTAGGATTAACTAGCTGCAACCTGGTAGACAGGCACATGGGTTTAGTAGTACAATATATGATCTAAATTCTAAACAAACCATGCATGGTGTGGGCGCAGGTGGTCGATAATAGCAGCACAGCTGCCAGGGAGGACGGATAATGACATCAAGAACTACTGGAACACAAGGC
This sequence comes from Poa annua, assembly GCA_026929855.1. Classification (NCBI taxonomy): domain Eukaryota; kingdom Viridiplantae; phylum Streptophyta; class Magnoliopsida; order Poales; family Poaceae; genus Poa; species Poa annua. The sequence goes on from CM049427.1 coordinate 19,563,395, forward strand.
TCAAGAAGAAGCTTTTCGGCAAGCAATCGCGCAAGGACCAGAGGCAACAGCAGTTCGCACGCCAGGCAGCCAATGTGGGGCAGAAGGAAGAAGGAACCAGGGAGACAACAAACGGAGCCAATGGCTTTGATTCTGGTGCCTACAATTGGCACCAGCACGCCTTGGCCATGCCGGTGCATCCGATGCCGGGATCAACAGTGGACGGCTATCGTATCGGAGAAGAAGTCGATGAGTCAATCCGAAAGCTTCTGTTTAAGCTAGGCGGAGGCCCTTTCGCGGCCCTGGAACCTCCACCAATATACGGGGAAACTCCAAGCTTTGTGGTGCCATCGGCCTCGCTCAACGAAGGTGGCATCCAGTGTTCCACCGTGCTGCCGGCGCTGGAGCTTGACGAGAGCTTCCAATTCAATCAGGTCAAGCTGGACGGAATGGAATGCTTCTTCGGCGGCATGGGCGACCAGGGCATGAGGTGGAATGAGGTGAGCCCCTTGGTTTGCCCTAGCACTACTGTGGCAACCAGCTCCCAAGGGATGCAGCAGTACTGCCGTGTTGACGAGCCGGTTGACCTTGGGATGCAGTAGCGAACTAGCTATTGTTCTTTGTTCTCATGTACATGCACGATTGTGGTGTAAATTTGTTTGTAGCATTCATGGGGAATGGTGAAAGATGAGAGATTTGGATTAAGAGCAATAATTAACGTCTCTCGCCAATCCTAGATGAGATATGCCTTCTTTTCAGGTATCTTCATGTGAGTCTTCTCTTGAAATGTTTCAGGTACATCAACATTTACAATTCTAGATTTTGCGGATTGTTATGTTAGTTCATCTGGTCGGTATCGAATGTTTGTACGGAGTACTGACCCTAGAGGTTAGACATGTGTTTGAGTGTTCTCTAGCAGCATAGACAAAGTTTACTTGCAGCATGTGCAAGCTTTGCCTAACTTTGGTCAAAGACAGACACATGGTCTATACTTCCTGAGATATTACGGAACTTGTAAGGCATGTCCACAAAGTCTCCAAAATTGTCGTGGCGAAACTAAGAGAACCCAAGTATAAAGTGTTAACTGTGAATCAGCTATTACCCTGGATTAGCTTAAATGTTAACTGTGTTGTCCAATGTTGGAACTTGTACAAAAACCTATTTTCTATCAGTGCATCGAAATGTAATGATTTTTGCGCTTTCGTGACCAAAAAATTTGTTAAGTGTCATAGTTCTACAAATATTTTTGGAGTGCAACACACGTGGTAGAAACGACTTATAACTTTTCTGCCATAATTCTCTCTACTTGTGTGAATTTAAATTAACAATCTAAGCATGCTGGCAAAAACGAATTATATTTGCAGAAAGATATTTCCTTGATGACATGAAACATGAGATTAATAGATAGTGTAAGTTGCTAACATTGTGTCTATCTAATGCACATTGTCAAATTAAGTTCGAAGTTCACACCTGTGGAATGATGAAACTAACACTTCATTTATCTGCCATCATATGCAATGATCAAAAGTTCGTTTGTACTTCACATGTTTGATTCCATACGTTGCATTTCTAGTGTTCATACTCAAAATGGGATACTAGGTACTATTTCTCATTACCCGGTGGAATACAGCACTAAATTTCTTGCGAGGAAACTGAAAAACTATAGCCATTGATTGACTTCTGTTCAAATAATTAGTTGTCAGCCTGTCACTAGGGAAAATAGATTATGTGCCCAGATACACTAACCAAACTGTTTAACCCAGTTATGTAATTCCCTACAGCTAAGGAAAATGTCATCTCAGCTAAATTTCCAAAGAAAAAGCAAATTACAAGTAACTTGGGGATTGTTGATACCAAGTATTGTTCTAAAGAAAACGATTTGCATGTGTGCATTACTTTTGCATGCAAATTAATGCTGGCATAAATTAAGTAATGAACCTGCTATTTAAAGATTTACTGAAATGTAAAGAAAATACAGTATTAATTAAAGATACGTCATACTACAACTTTTGTGCGCCTAGATTCCTCTGATGGTTGGAGTAATTGCAATGATAGTGCTAATTAAGTTTGGTATATTAAATATGTAATTCTAAAGGGGGCATGAAATGAGTAAAATAAAATCCTGCCACAAAAATATGTTTGGTTTATAAAAGGTTCCCAATTGCTATTATAGAATTGTCTGTTATTCAGATGTTTGGTTTATAACAGTGTTGCCAATGAGCAATACAGTAGCTCCCAAATTTCGGTTGTATTGCTAATAATTTAATTAGTTGCACACATCAATTAAAATAATAACTTTATTTTCATTGGAGTTAATCATAATTTTCAATATGGCTTGACTATTATAAATGGCTAGATGTGTTGCTTGTTTAGTAACAGAACTTCAAAGTTTCAAGCAAAACGAGTTCAAGTGTGTGTATGACTAAGGTGCATCGGAGACAAAAAGGTCCATTATTAGTTTTATAAAAACTACATAGAGCTAGGCTACAAAGCATGTCTGAGAAGAGTCAAAGAGATTGAATCGCCGTCCAAAGCAGCAGAGGAGCTTGCATATATAGCTAACCTCTACCAAGAAGTCAATGTTGCTTTGGTTACCTAACCTCTACCTAGGTGAGTTATAGGCATGTTTTAAAGTGATGACTTGATGGGACAAAGGTCATCTCATCTGTTAGTACCAGTTGGTGAGTGACAAGAAACTTCTTTGATCTGAATTTATGGCTTCGATCAGTCAGTAACCAGGTTGGTACTTACTATCATTTTCTATTGTCTATTGTCTATTGTCTGAGTTTAATTTACAGTAATGTAAACAGTTTCACAGTAATAAGTGTCAAAATATCATATCATCACCTATGTATTCATTTTCCACCATATTCCATAAAGAAACGATCCTAACCGACGCCAACTGATTCACTCACCTCGGGCCAGCTTGTCAAAGGTGACTATGATTAGTAACTTGTTAACTTGATGTTAAGTACTACAAAAACACGTCTTCGTATATGGCCTTGAAACACACTTGGTGTAACAGGTCAGTTTCAATCGACCATACCCAGCACATATGGCCTTAACACCTGCACAGATGCAGCAGTGCTTAAGACCTATTCGTATTGAATAGTAGCCAAACAATACCAGATTGTGTAGCAAGGAAAACATATTCTTCTCAAAAGTAATATTTTTACCTACATGGCAGGTTTAGACATCATATCTGTAGTCGAATTTTCAACCAGGCTACTTCCAATATCTGCTTTGTCAAAATAAAAGGAACAGATCAACGGATAGTAAAGGATATGCACTGAAGATGTGAACATGAAAACCTATGTGTTACGTAAGCAGTGACACTGCTGGAATATCACACACAGACACGCTGTCTTGGCTGATCATGTTCAACAGATCTGAAAATTTTAAGTTTCAATGAAAGAGACTCCAAAAGTAAGAACTCGCACAGGAGATAATGGACACACTCCTTTTTTGCAAGAGTTCACTGAGGAAACATAACGAGATAAAAAGGTGCTTGGTGAACAGAAAATGCCATTTTGTCTAACAAAACACGTTTAGATAAGGAAGTTGATTAGGTTGATGTCATTTTGAGTGAGATTTCACAACCAGAAAGTAAGTTTGGCCAATCGGAGCCTCTGAGGGCAATTTTTTATAGTCAAATGGGCTGGGTTAGTGTTAGAGTTAAAACATTGATTCTTGAGTAAAGCATGGGGTTGATGCAAGTCCAAACACTATTTTTAAAATAATGTCAGGCCTTCTTCCCTCTAATAAGGGGTTGATTTATCGCAATTTTTTATTTCTCTTCGAATCAAATCAGTCAAATACTAACCGTTTTACAGAGAACGATGCAAACAAATGTGTCATATATAGTATCTTTTTTTACTAGGTCGCTACAAGAGAGGGCAATATAAGTTGCTGATAGGGATAGCTAAGTTGAACTGTCGGCACAAACTATTAATCAGGCAGTGGCTGCTTGGCTACTTATGACGGCACTTCACATAACCAGTAACATGCAGATGGTAACCTAACCAGTAATAAGGAGATAGTAAAATTCAAAACAAAAAAAGTAATAAGGAGATAGTAACCAGTTTAAAAAACATTGTAACTAGTTTGAAGGACATTGTAAATAACATCATTAATGAAAACACGATTAAACTAATCAATTCCTGAAAGCAGAGAAAACGGCATGTGCTCTGTTCAAACACGAAACTGTCCTTTAACAAATCACGAGCACTGAAATAGATAACAAGAACACCCCGCAAACAGGAGGGCACAACAAGATAAGGTACACTCATACAAAAAGGAACAAGCGAGCTACCAAAATTTCAGTATAAAAACCACGGCTGCGGCTGTAAAGTGGTGAGAATATCCCTGCTCGACTAGGTTTCTGCTAGAAAGAGCGCCATGCAAAACGTCAAGCATTCACAACTTGATGGCACATGCTGCGAACACAGCTTGAGTTAATTTATTTCTAGCCAAGTATTGCCTGCACCTGAGACAAGAGCTAAGCAACCAAGACTGTGATTAAAGATCTCAGGAAATCTGGGAAGGGCTCATTGTATATTGCATGACAGAGACTGTCACTAAGATGGATTGCGATGATGCTTAATTTTTTTGAAGGTAGCGCGAAAAAAAGTTATTTATCTAGCCATAGCCTATTGTACATATGTGGGTCGTAATTAATTACTGGCTGGCACAGGGGGGCGTGCACATTATTAACTTGTTCATTATTCCATTACAAGAAGAAGATGTCGGTCTGGCTCTGATTATGTTGTCCAGCGAAGAACAAAGGAATAATCATAGTAGCCTAACTGTCTATCTTCTTCCTTGTGACTCTATCCTCAATAATATAATTATGTGTCTGCTTCTATTTTTTTATTTGGATGACAGCAATTTTATTACATCACACAAATAACAATCCATTACCTACTGACAAGACCAAAAGGCTGGTATGATTGTTGTTAAACCATCACATCATATAAAGATAAATGAAAGTAAAAAATGAGATACAACATTGTGCAGCGTGTGAAACAAATAAGGATGTGGTCAAGTTCAAGTAATACGATATTTTTTAAGTAATAGGAGATATGCATCATCTTTACAGCCCTCACAAGTTCCACGGGGATTGATGCCTCCACGGGGATACATATCGAAATGTGATTGCTTGTGTGAGCGGAAGGGTTCTATCCTTAATTCTACAGTAATTCCCTAGAGATAGTTGAGTGCGATACATGTCCAGGGAGCTCGAACCTAGAGTTCAAATTTTCCAAAAAAGAAAAAAATCATAGTTTTAATGCATACAAAACTATTTAAAAATACATATTTCAACATCAAATAGTCTCTGAAATCACGAACCAGGTAAGCAAAGCAGTATTGTTCCAAAAAAAATAGTAGTACCAATTTAAATGCTTTTCTTTTTTTTCAGTGGTATCATGACAACTTCGACATTGAAAATAGTAGTTCATGTTTACATTAATTTATGCATAATATATATACATACTGTATATACCTGGATTTTGTTAGTACTTTGGAACAATACATCATGCCTTTTTTGCATTTTGGAGTTCAGGTACCCTGGGAACCAATCATATTCATTTAAATGTTTACAAATATATTTTTACTTATAAATTAATGATAAAATGTTGCAGTGTTTCTCCTGAACACAGTTTTGTGGTTCCCTCCATACTCCATAAAATTTCAGCCGGTGGTAGATCAGACAATGTGACACCAAGCACAATAGATTCCTTACAGAGAAATATTACTTTTGCACGGAATTGAATATATACCTAGCTTCCACAATAAGTAACAAATTTCTGATTTTATATTGTTCAGAATGAATGTAATATCCTTTTGCAAACTCAAGACATGATTAACCATGTTGACCGTCTGGTGAGAATTGGGCATCTCTCAGTTGGCTGGAGGCAAACATGCCAACCCAGGTTGGCACACAGAGATTTCGTCTAAATAAAAATGCTGCAGGTGCTAAGCCTGATAATTTTGAACATCTACAAATGAACTGTGTTTGAGAGCATGTTTGAAAAGAGAATGATGCAGGTACTAACCCTGTTGGTAAAGAGTTTTTTTAATGTAGACTTGGTGGCTTCTCTGATGGATGAAAATAACTATCACTTGCACGCATATTATTCTATCGTGCGGTGAAAAAAACTGTGCATGTGAAGAGAAGAAAAGCTAAATGCACTCTTCTGCATGCTCACTCGATGCCACTAATTTGCTCTCTGGAACACACGTTGTACAATTGCTGATATGCTATAATATGCCTAGGATCTACCATTTGTTCTTTAAGCACAAGATGGAAACCCCTTTTCAGGGTCTAAGACAAAAGGATGGCCCCTACCTGTAAAAAGAGTAAATGGGGAAACAATGGCCCCTACCCGTGAAAAGAGAAAAGGGGGAAAAGATAGCTCGTGAACTCAATAAAGATGTTCCCCAACATCTACCAATTGCTGATTTTCAATCTGAGTTCAATTTATGGTTTCGCTGATCCTCGATACATATATCCTCAACAATTCCATTAAGAGCCAAAACAGAAAGATCATTCGTAATTCAGTGTTGCCATGTATACCTGCAAACATGATCCATATCCTGGTGCGACGTATGGATACATGAGAGCTTGTATTGTGGGTGCATATTGATTAGATCCTGATGCAGTAAGGTAGTTTGGCTCAGCCGAATGAGGGGTGTTGTACTTATATATATAGTGAAACTTGAATGCAGTCAATTAAGTTAAAGAGCCAAAACAGTCTGCAAGGGAAGGCATAATAAACATGTAAACTACGTTTTAGTTCATTTCAACTCACTAGATAACTGAATACAAAACAAGCATGCCAATCTAGGAAAACAATTAAAGTCCTATCATTTGCTTCAGTGTGGCATGACAGTGTTGACTGAATAAGAAAAAAACCGAAGTTAGATTGCCGCGTCTAGTTGATAACTTGATAATAGCTAAGTCATACAGCTAGCGAGATATTCTAAACAAATAAGATGACACTATGCATACTGTAACAACCAAATCTGACTGGAAATAAATAACTACTCCCTTAGTTACACAATATAAGATGTTTTAGGTGCTTCATTCGTTGTCTAAATTCGAACGAAAATGAGTGTAAATATACACTAAAACGTGTCAAGATACATGCGTATGTATATGAATGTGGAAGATGGTTAAAACATCTTATATCGTGGAACTGAAGGAGTATATAAGATTAGCACTATGCATAGTATAGTAGCAACCAGAGACAAATGGTATGGCTTCAACACAAACACTGTTCTAACCATAAAATTGAAGTCATTATGCAAGTTGCAGGAGAGAAACAGCTGACGTTCTTAGTTTGCACTTATAGGCATGCTGTATACCTTTGGCCCCAAACAGTAAGAGTTTTTTCAACCTGGCCCATTAACTCAATAAAGATGTTCCCCAACATTTACCCATTGCCGATTTTCAATCTGAGTTCAAATTTTTGGGTTTAGTGATTCTCAATGTATTCTCGACAATTTGATTACGACCAAAAACCAAACGAGTATTTATAATTCAGCATTACCATTTAAACCTGCAAGTATGGATCCATATCCAGATATCCTTGTGCTAGTTTTTAGCTCTTTGTGTTCTCTCTTCCCATATAAACCCCCCGTGTATTTGTCTAATATGTTTTATAAACATGGCCCTGCCGGGATCTTTCGAGTGGAATGTAACAAGCGGGTGGGGAATCATTTGCTTCAGTCACGGTGCTGACTGAATAAGAAAAACCGAAGTTAGATTGCAGCGCCCTATTTAGTTGATAACTTGAGGACAGCTAAGTTATACAAGTAAGGAAATATTCATAAACAAATAAGATGGCACTATTATGTATACTGTAACAGCCACATCTGTCTGGAAGTAAAATAACTAAATAAAATAGCACTATGCATGCATAGTATAGTAGCAATCAGAGACAAATGGTATGACTTCAACGCAAGCACTGTTCTAACCATAACATTGAAGTCGTTATGTTGCAGGAGACAAGCAGATGACGATTCTTAGTCGCACCTATGGGCCTGCCCTATAGGTAACGGTCGGCACCTAACAGCAAGCTACGATTGGGCAGCCGGCGACGGCGGCCATTAACTGTCACTCACACGACGTTGATTGTGCGGGTTAAAATACGATTAATAAGGCGAGTACATGAGCCGCCATTGCTTACGAATCAACGTCGATCAAAATTAGCGTCTCGCTCCGCAAGAGAAATTTCTCGAGGAACCGCTCCGGCGTGCGATCCATGAAGGAGGATTCAAAGGAAGAGGGTGAATCGTCGGTACCTTTGATGCGTCAGAGAAGAGTTAAGGCGCCATATGTACGCAAGATCGGAGAGGATCAAGGAACCTTAGGAGTTGGCTTCCGCCTCCGCCTCTTCGAGTCCTCGTCGCCCCGATCTCCACGCGTGCACGACGGCGAAAGAGGGGAAACTGGCGGCACGGCGAAGGAGGAAACGGTTGCATTTACATGGGCTTTTTCACTAGCCCATCCATGCGTGGACGTGGGTTGGGTTGTTCACTCATTACAAGTTGGGCCACAAGAGAATTCTGATTGACCCATTCTGATTGTTTCGGTTCGTGCATGATAGGCCGAATGCTCGTATACCCATTTCGCCAGTCTGGTTGCCTGGTGCACTCACAGGGTGGCGCGCTGACGTCCGGTTAGCGTCTGCACCCCTTTCAATATTAAGTTGCGATCCACCTTCCGGTTAGCGTTTGCACCATTTTCAGTATTAAGTTGCATATAATAGATTATCGCATTGAACAATGTGTGTAAAGTAAGTAAGTAAATATAAAGTATTATTGTTTTATCCATAGTAGCAACAGTACATACAACATTAGATCTTTCTGTCACTGCCACAGATTAAATAAAGACATGAACCTACTATCGAGCATAAATACGCTCTCTTGGAGTTACAAGCATCTACTTGGACAGAGCATACACATGTAACGGAGAGCATGCAAGATCATTAAATAGCACACACATGATATATTATGAAGCAATAACTTTAGTACTCAATATTAATCGGATCCCAGCAAACACAACATGGAGAATTACATAAAGATGATATTGATCATGATAGAGAGCTCACAAAATCTAAACATGATAGCACAAGAGGAGAAGACAACCATCTAGCTACTGCTATGGACCCGTAGTGCAAGGTAGACTACTCACGCATCAGTCTGGAGGCGGTCATGGCGGCGTAGAGGCCTCCGGGGACGATTCCCCCCTCCCGGCAGGGTGCCGGGGAGCAGTTCTGATCTCTCTCGAAGTGGTGACGGTGACGGCGGCGGCTTGGGACCCGTGGAGGAAAAAATTATTAACCGTCTGAAGTTTTTAGGTCACGGGGGATTTTATGGGCGAAAGATCTAGATCGGTGGGCGCCCGAGGGCGCCACACCACCTCCCGGCGTGGCGGGCAAGTGACCCGCGCCACGAGGGGGTGTGGGCCCCTCGGGGTCCGCCTTCGTCTCGTCTTTGGTTCTTCTGGTCGCAAATATTCCAAAAATAAATACTGGTTGGCTCGTTTCCAATTTGACGGATATTTCCTTAAGAGCTTTTTTGAAACCAGAAACAGCAGAAAACAGGGAACTGGCACTGTGGCATCTTGTTAATAGGTTAGTCCCAAAAAATGCATGAAACTATATAAAATGCATATAAAACATGTAATAACATGATATAACATAGCATGGAACACAAAAAATTATGTATACGTTGGAGACGTATCACGTCCCCTCCTCGTCCTCTTCCAGTTGTACTCAGCGGCTCGTCAAGCTGATGTTGTTCCGTGCTCTTGCCGCGGAGGCCCTGATGCTTTCTACAAATGGTTGGTGAACCCCAAGAGGAAGATGTGAACTAGTGCAGCAGTAAGATTTCCCTCAGTTACGAAACCAAGGTTATCGAACCAGTAGGAGATGAGAATTCCCCCGAGGTGTCAATCGCGTCCGAAACCTGGTACGACGTAGGAGACGTGGAATCTGCACACAACACAATCAAATTATTTTGCCACAACTCAACGGTGAGGGTGTCAATCCCATCGGCTTTCTGTAACAAAAGGATTTAAACGTATGTGTGGAACAAAGATATTTGTTTGCAGAAAGTAACAAGTTTGCAGTTATGATTTTATCAGATTAATGAGAAGGACCGGGGTCCACAGTTCACTAGTGGTGTCTCTCCATAAATAATAATAACATTCATGCATGTGCCGTAAACAAATTACAGCTGGGTAATTGACAGAATAATGATGATCAAACCAATGCATATACTAATATTATGATGTCTAGTGTGAGATTCATTCGGTCATTACAAAAATATACATAGAACGTTCCAACTGCATCTATAAATAATAATCCACCTTTTGGTTAGCGTCTGCACCCCTTTCAGTATTAAGTTGCATGCAACAGATTATCGCCTTAAGCACTGTGTGTAAAGTAAGTGAGTAACATCATCCTTAGACAAAGTACTACTGTTTTATCCCTAGTAGCAACAGTACATCTACAACCTTAGAGCTTTTTGTCATTGCCCCAGATTAAATAGAGACATGAACCCACTATCGAGCATAAATACCCCCTCTTGGAGTTACGAGCATCTTCTTGGCCAAAGCACACACAAGTGACGAAGAGCATGCAAGATCATTAAATAGCACACACATGATATATTATGAAGCAATAACTTTAGTACTCAATATTCAACGGATCCCTGAAGCACAACATGGAGAATTACATAACGGTGATCTTGATCATGATAGACAGCTCACATGATCTAAACATAATAGCACAAGAGGAGAAGACAACCATCTAGTTACTGCTATGTACCCGTAGTCCAAGGGTAGACTACTCACGCATCAGTCCGGAGGCGGTCATGGCGACGTAGAGGCCTCCGGGGACGATTCCCCCTCCCGGTAGGGTGTCAGGGAGTAGTTCTGATCTCTCCCAAATTGGTGTTGATGACGGCGACGTCTCGGGATCCGTGGAGGAAATAATGAACACCGTATGATTTTTTAGGTTTTAGGGGGTACTTATAGGCGAAAGGGCGAGGTCGGTGGAGTCCCGAGGGGCCCACACCACCTCGATGGGACCCGCGCCACGGGGTGATGTGGCCGCTGAAGGAGATATGCCCTAGAGGCAAATAAATAAGTAGTATTTATTGCATTATCTCATAAGTTTATAATAGGTTTGTGTATTATGCTATAACTGTATTAATCGGAATTGTTAATACACGTGTGATACATAGACAACCAGGTCCCTAGCAAGCCTCTATATGAGCTAGTCCATTGGGCAACAGTTGATCGAGATTCCCGATCAAGGACAATGACGTCGGTTGACAATGGGGTCATCTTGTTAGTTAAATAAGGTGGTGGACATACGCAAAGTATTGCAATAAGATCGTATTACGATGTTTGTCATTTGCAATAGATAAGAGTATGATAGCTTATTCCTTAGACCGTGAGACCGTACTTATTGTTGCTTCGTAGGAGTGCTTTGAGAGCATCAAACTTTGTGTCTTATATAGCATGACAATAACGGTGTCCATCTTGGGTATTCCGAAAGAGCATCGAGACGTAAGGATCAAGAGCGGGATTTGTTCATTCTTGTAATGGAAAGATACTCTGGGCCCACTCGGTGATATTGCATCTATATAGCTGCAGCTTATGACTAGGTCATGGAGATGTAATATCGCAGACGAGTTAATAACCTTCGTCGGTAACGAGATACAGCAAAGGCATCGGTGTGTCTACGATCATATCTCGGACAAGCTAGTATCGCAGAGACAAAGGGAATGAATATCATACTTATGGTTCAACGACGATATTCGTGGAATGCACAGGGGTCGTCATATATTTCCAGGTATCCCTGACGATCATTGGTGAGCGGAGTGTCTCGACCATGTCTGGAGTATTCCCGAACCGTAGCATAACAAACTTAAGGTCTTAGCGACGCTAGGAGATAGGTTCTGGAATTTTATAGGTTTTTGTTGGAGAGAGAGAAATGATCCGGAAAGAGTTCCGGTGGTCCGGAAGGAGTTCGGGAGAGGTCTGGAATGGTTCCAGGAATGTCCGAAAGTTGTTCGGGTGGTCCGAAAGAGTTTTCGGAGTCACGGGATATTGAATTATATATAAATATATTAATTATGAATTAATGGGATTTTTATATTAATTTAATATTAATTAAATAAAGGAAAAAGGGGGCTCCCACCTATATGGGCCCTAAGAGGGCCCAAGAGGGGGAACCGCACCACCAAAGGGGGTGGGCCCCATAGGCTGGTTCGGCCAGCCCATGTGGGGGCCGAACCCCCTCCCCTCCTCCTTTGTTTAGTCCCACATGGGGGAGCCAAGGGGTTTGCACACCCCCTTCCCCCTTTATATAGCAAGGCATATTAATTGATTTAATTCACAGGAAATTCAATTAATTCCCAATTTCTCTCTCGATCCCGTGGTTCCCAAGTTGGAGCCGCGCCGAGCTGAGGAAGGGGGTCTCTCTCCACCTAAGCCATACCGCAGAGCGCCGTTGCTCTGCGGGATTCCAGATAAGATCTACTCCTGCGATTTCAGCTGGATCTGAATGACCGGGAGTTGTCGCTAGGCTCCGTATGTTTGCGAGTGCTCGGAGGCTACTCTATTGAGGAGCTTGGGCGACGTCGTCTCGCCCCTACAGCCGCCGCGCCACCCCCTCTGCTGCCGGCGCGCCAGCCCCGGTGCTGGCGCTCTGCCTTCTTCCGCCCGACGCCCGTCGACGCAGATCATCGTCGACACCCCGACGTCATCGACTCCGACATCGCGACAAGTTCTCCGCGACCTCGAGGTCGGCTACGTACGACTTCATCGTCAACGCTTGTGCGGGAGCGTAATCCCCGCTATCGGTCTACATGGAGGTAATGTAACCCGTTCCGCCACCGTTATCGCATGTACTAGATAGATAGATCCTGGCTAGTTAGGGTTTCGCTCGCTAGAAAATTATTGTTTTCTGCACCGTAACCCCTTCAGTGGTATCAGAGCCGATCTATGCGTAGTACTGCTGGTACGGTTAGAACTCATGTTGAATGAGGGCGTCTTTCTTATATTTGCTACCCTCTAGCGTGCACTTGCGATGCCTTCGGTATTGAGTTGATGAAGCGGCCCGGACCGACTTTACGCGTACGCTTACGCGAGACTGGTTCCACTACTGACATACGGCTTGCACCGTATCTGTGGCTGGCGGGTGTCTGTTTCTCTCTCTCTAGTCGGCAAAGCATTTTCAATGGAGGGCCCGAAAGGGATGCTTAAACATGCAATTATACGATTGACGTTGTGGTACAAAGTTCGTAGGTAGGGAAGCGATTCTCTTACGAATAAGCCTATTTGCCACGTAAAACTTGCAAAACTAAATAAAGCTAGAGGCGTCTAACTTTGTTTTGCAGAGGCGTTATTTCATGTGACATGGTTACGGTAAGTTTTGATATTACTCGTACTGTCGGAGGCAATGGAGGGCTCTGTAGACTCGGAGTCATGCCAGGGCGCCGGGGGCCAGGCACATGGCGCCATGAAGGTCCAGGCGCATCGACCATGTCACATCGCACTTCATTGCATCATTATTGTGTGCCGTTGTGTGTGCATCCTATTGATTGCTTATATGCTAGATATACAACGGTAGCATCATAAATAGGATGATCCCTAACAAAATACCAAAATTGTGTTCTCCCTCGTTGCGCACCACCAAGAAAGTTCTACGTTATGAGGCAGGCCGTGATGATCGGGTGTCACACATCTCGTCGTTCGCATACAGTGGGTGTAAGCCATGTTGCACGCGCAGGTCTTCGAGGTTTGATTGGCGAGCCTAGCATACTCAGAGGTATGGCCTCGAAACACGGGAAGATCGAAAGATCGAGCACGAGTCACAGAGTTGTTGTGATCGACATGTTATGTCCACCTTTGAAGCTGTGCTGCCGGCCGTGATGATCGGGGGTAGTGTGGTGGATGAGGGTCGTGTAATCGCCATTATTATTTTTTAGGGATAATAATCTTGGTGTGGTGTGTTTTTGATAATGAGATTATAGAACTAAAACTCACCTATATATATTATAAACTTATCTTACCTCTTTTGCGATCACATCTGGAGACTACGAAACTACGCTTCGGTTACTTCTTCAAGAGCTCGGATTCTACCTTGGAAGCCGACGGGTCCAACTTCATCAGCTGGTGCATTGGTTTTAGAAACATTCTCCAAACACAACAAACATCCTATATGTGCTAGAACATTAGTTAGGAGTTAGATCAGATGATTCTGATAGCAAGGAGCAAGATGATGAGTTCCGTAAGCATCATGACATGTTCATGGAAGTGACGATCGTCATGAGCGTATGCCTAGCACCTGAGTTGAAAGTTGTTTCAACACATGGAGCCATATGTCGTGATTGATGCGATCAGAGGTCACTTCAAAGATGAATTGAGTCTTGAGCGGTTCAGACAGCTTAGAAAGTTCCGGACCATTCACATGGGGAGCATACCTGTCTGGAGACTCAGTTGAAGAAGTTGTGTGACATCTACTTCAGGATTACGAATATCTACGATTTCTAGATAGCGAACTCCAGTGCAATAGAGATTGTGCTTTACCTCCTAGCTGTGAATAGCATGTGCGTAAATATGCTATAGAGACACGGTGAGCTTCTTCACGTTCGTGAACAAGTTCAAATCTCTAAAAGTTGATTCATCGAAGAAGAGTTCTTCGACGCTATGGGTGTATTTGATATACGAAGATATAAATGTATTCTTCTCATACTTGAAGAAAAGTGTTTGATAATTGTTCTGTTTGTGAAACAGTACCTGATTATTACAAGTATGTGGCGAAGGGTGACGTGACAGTGCACGAGTGATGGCAAGTTCATGGCCAGTAGTGCTCACGCCCTCGAGGTATCATATTAGTTATCATCAATAGTTTTTGATAAGACATTTTGTAATAGTGAGATCTAGTTTGGTGTCTTGAATGTTACAAGACATAATTATTCATATAGAACACATCAGTTGTTTTATGTTATGAAACATTTCATGTTATGAGTAATTCGCATCACATCTCAATTACATTATGCGTATGATATACATTTATAATAGCAGGAATGATAAAATTGTGTGTCCAAAGAACAAACACCATCGAATTTAGTCATAAAGGCAATGAAAGAAGTAATGGATATTTTTGGTCCATTTAAGTATTTCGAGTGCCAAAATTGATTAAGTTTGAAATGCAGTATTGAAGTTGCAATACTAGAGGAAATTGATTGAGAGTCATTTTTAATGATTAATCAATGGTGTTTTGCTTGATCCGAATTCTTCTATGATTTTGGTAAATAGGAGTATTTGCCCGATAAATTATGGAGTCTGAAATTAATTTGATAATAGATCAAATGGGGTTTTTCAGAAGAAAGATTAAGTGAATATTGTATTCACAAGATTCGATCAAAGGACAACATTTTTGAATCATGGTTTCAACACAAAAGACTTGTGGAAATTTGTTTTCACAATATTATAATGTCATATATGGTGATATGTGGGGAATTATAATTATGCTCTATTCTAAATAAAGTGTGGTCTGTCAGAATCAGTCTTAGAATCTCCTAATATGTTCGAAACATTATAGTCGATGTCCACTTTAGAAAATAGATATTTTTCTCAACAAGAATTCATAGGATCGACAGTAATGTCGACGTGTATATGATTATGCGATAATTCGGAATATACATGAGTAGTTCTTTGTAGATTGCTCGCATTGGACGAGAGTGTATTCCAGAATCAATTAGAAACAAAGTTCAGTTTGTTGTCTATGTAATTCCGAGAAAAGATGACTTTTCGAATTATGGTTTATGGATTGAAATTAGAAGTTTGGAATAAAGTGTCAGACTTATGTTGGAAGATGTTCCAAAGAGTATATGTCTGCTAATGAAAGTTTAGTGATTACGAGTGAGGGAGACTAGAAAATTGTTTTCTGCTTGTAATCCTCTTCATAAAGATCATAATATTTTCATGAAAGAAACTTCTAAATAAAGTGTTGTTATATTTAATATTGCTGTCAGGTCACAGCACTGTATTAAGTATTTCAGATCTTGTTGACAGATCAAGGTGCACTTTATGAATACAAAGAAAGTTGAGAAAATATCGGAACACGAACAAAGGCTTTTTGAGCCTGGAAATCCAAAGTTGCATTTGAAAGGATTAAGAGAGTAATTGTTGCTGCAATTCTTATTAGAGGAATAAGATTGTTTAATCGTCATATAAGATGTTATATGAGAAATGTGACTATAAGAAAGACGCGGTAGCATGTCTTGTCGAGAAATGTGTCTTGGAAAAGATCAAATTTGTTGACTACATTTATGTAGACATGCTTGAAGTCTGAGGGATTTGTATTAATGTAATACTGTAGTTTGTATTAAATTCGAATTGATAGTAGATCAATGATTTTGGTTTAACCAAGATGTCGATTTAAGTGGGAGTCATAGTTAGTTCACTCAGGAGAAATATGTGAAGAACATATTTTTGAGTGGGAGCTTGGGAACTCAAATATGTGGATAACATGTTTTTGAGTGGGAGCTCGTGTTATCAGATATGTGGAGACATAATTTGAGTGGGAGTCGAATTCATCTTGTGTAGTTAACACATTGTGAAACTGTACCAATAGAATAGGATGAAGTTGTAAAACTATTTAAAAGTTAGTGTCTATTTTGAAATAGAACGGGAATTTTTAAATAGTTAGTCGAGTTGTGTTGGATTATATCTGAGGAGTCTGAATAGAATCAAAAGGATGGTCCTTTGGAATCCAATTGGTCATTAAGAATAATGATGCATGAAGGTAATGGTTGTATGACATGTGGCTCTATTATGTATATATTAGACATCATACAGAAACCATATTATCTGCTCGATAAAATATAACCGATGTTCTTGGAGTAAAGAACAGTTATGAAAGTAAATTTGGAATTTACTGGAAGTAGAAGTGCGTTAGTTAAGGGATTGACATTTGAATGTCAAGTTTTCTACATTGGTGTGAAAGTATATAGATACCGCGAGTTTGTAATTGTTACAAGGGGCTCTGCATGGCTGAGTGTGTTTTTCAGGGCAGTTATCTGGTTAGTATAATCAGAGTAAGCGCTGGGAAGCAGAAGTCTCACTTAGTTACGGTATTTGCATATATGTTGTTAAACAACATGGTGATATCAAACAAGTTGATGCCAGTGAATCACAAAAGCATGTACAATCATGGATTGTGCAGTAACACTTTTCCACGAGCAATGATTCTTATTTGATAAGGGATTCTGATAAAGTAAAATGCGGCTAGTTTATTTGTACTCTAGTGCAAGTGGGAGACTGAAGGAGATATGCCCTAGAGGCAAATAAATAAGTAGTATTTATTGCATTATCTCATAAGTTTATAATAGGTTTGTGTATTATGCTATAACTGTATTAATCGGAATTGTTAATACACGTGTGATACATAGACAACCAGGTCCCTAGCAAGCCTCTATATGAGCTAGTCCATTGGGCAACAGTTGATCGAGATTCCCGATCAAGGACAATGACGTCGGTTGACAATGGGGTCATCTTGTTAGTTAAATAAGGTGGTGGACATACGCAAAGTATTGCAATAAGATCGTATTACGATGTTTTTCATTTGCAATAGATAAGAGTATGATAGCTTATTCCTTAGACCGTGAGACCGTACTTATTGTTGCTTCGTAGGAGTGCTTTGAGAGCATCAAACGTTGTGTCTTATATAGCATGACAATAACGGTGTCCATCTTGGGTATTCCGAAAGAGCATCGAGACGTAAGGATCAAGAGCGGGATTTGTTCATTCTTGTAATGGAAAGATACTCTGGGCCCACTCGGTGATATTGCATCTATATAGCTGCAGCTTATGACTAGGTCATGGAGATGTAATATCGCAGACGAGTTAATAACCTTCGTCGGTAACGAGATACAGCAAAGGCATCGGTGTGTCTACGATCATATCTCGGACAAGGTAGTATCGCAGAGACAAAGGAATGAATATCATACTTATGGTTCAACGACGATATTCGTGGAATGCACAGGGGTCGTCATATATTTCCAGGTATCCCTGACGATCATTGGTGAGCGGAGTGTCTCGACCATGTCTGGAGTGTTCCCGAACCGTAGCATAACAAACTTAAGGTCTTAGCGACGCTAGGAGATAGGTTCTGGAATTTTATAGGTTTTTGTTGGAGAGAGAGAAATGATCCGGAAAGAGTTCCGGTGGTCCGGAAGGAGTTCCGGAGAGGTCTGGAATGGTTCCAGGAATGTCCGAAAGTTGTTCGGGTGGTCCGAAAGAGTTTTCGGAGTCACGGGATATTGAATTATATATAAATATATTAATTATGAACTAATGGGATTTTTATATTAATTTAATATTAATTAAATAAAGGAAAAAGGGGGCTCCCACCTATATGGGCCCTAAGAGGGCCCAAGAGGGGGAACCGCACCACCAAAGGGGGTGGGCCCCATAGGCTGGTTCGGCCAGCCCATGTGGGGGCCGAACCCCCCTCCCCTCCTCCTTTGTTTAGTCCCACATGGGGGAGCCAAGGGGTTTGCACACCCCCTTCCCCCTTTATATAGCAAGGCATATTAATTGATTTAATTCACAGGAAATTCAATTAATTCCCAATTTCTCTCTCGATCCCGTGGTTCCCAAGTTGGAGCCGCGTCGAGCTGAGGAAGGGGGTCTCTCTCCACCTAAGCCATACCGCAGAGCGCCGTTGCTCTGCGGGATTCCAGATAAGATCTACTCCTGCGATTTCAGCTGGATCTGAATGACCGGGAGTTGTCGCTAGGCTCCGTATGTTTGCGAGTGCTCGGAGGCTACTCTATTGAGGAGCTTGGGCGACGTCGTCTCGCCCCTACAGCCGCCGCGCCACCCCCCTCTGCTGCCGGCGCGCCAGCCCCGGTGCTGGCGCTCTGCCTTCTTCCGCCCGACGCCCGTCGACGCAGATCATCGTCGACACCCCGGCGTCATCGACTCCGACATCGCGACAAGTTCTCCGTGACCTCGAGGTCGGCTACGTACGACTTCATCGTCAACGCTTGTGCGGGAGCGTAATCCCCGCTATCGGTCTACATGGAGGTAATGTAACCCGTTCCGCCACCGTTATCGCATGTACTAGATAGATAGATCCTGGCTAGTTAGGGTTTCGCTCGCTAGAAAATTATTGTTTTCTGCACCGTAACCCCTTCAGCCTCGTGGCTCTTCTCCGTATCGTCTTCGGTGTTCTGGAACGTTCCTTTTCCAAAAATAATTTCAGGATCTTTTATTTCCAATTCCGAGAATATTTCCTTAAATACTTTTCTGAAACCAAAAACAACAGAAAACAGGGAACTGACACTTTGACATCTTGTTAATAGGTTAGTCACTGAAAATGCATAAAACTATATAAAATGCATATAAAACATGTGATAACATGATATAACATTGCATGAAATATAACAAATTATGGATACGTTGGAGACGTATCAGGCCCTCGCCCGTCGCAGGTCTGACCCATCCATCTAGGGTCGAATGTCTCGGCTCCGGCTTCTTCGGCGAGCAGCGTAGGGCAAGATGGTGTCGAGCTCGAAGCCCGTGGCGTGCAGCACCGTGTCCAGCTCTGGCTTCTTCGGCGAGCAGCGTAGGGTGAGAATACGAGATGGTGTCGGCCCATGGCGTGCAACACCGTGTCCAGCTCCGGCTTCTTCGGCTCGGGGGGATTCGCCATACTGCCGGGCTTGGAGGAGCAGCTAGCTAGCTGGATCGTGATTCTCCTCCTCCTTTGCTTAATCAATCTTGTTGGATGGATCGATTGAGGTCGTTGACGGGTGGTAGCGGGCGCGCCGTTACTGTCCGTGACTTTTTTCCCTGCCCGTGGGTGTTCACTTACGTGCTTAAATGAGATTGGACTAGTCTCTACTATATAATATTGCTTGGGGTCACCGGTGGTTCGTCATTTTTTCTGACGATTTTGCCCTTCCACAAATCACATATTTACCCACCATGTCACCGATAAGTGAAAGAAAACGTTTCGTTTTCGTTTTTACAGAAAACCTCCTGTCAGATATGAAAATTAACCCGTAGCCCGCACACGGCACCATCCCCATCGCGATATCCACTTTTTGGCCCCACTCCTCCGAAAAACCGGCCAACGCCAGAAGCACGACCAGCACCGGAGCAGAGGCGAACGCGTTGGCCGCAGGCGGCTTCCCGCCGGATGGCGCGGGGGACGCGGGCGACGACACCGTCTGCGTCTCCATGCCACCAGCGTCGATGGAAGGCGGTCCACCGGCCACAGGATCGGGGCGACCGGCCACCAGAGGGGCGCGGACTCCGGCGCGCCGGCGCCGGCGAGCACGAGGCTGCCCTTCGCCTCAAGGTTCTCATGTACGAATGTGTGCTTCACGGGCGCGCCGCCGGCCACCACGGAACCTACCTACCAGATGTGGTTCAGTGTGTCCATGCCCTTGGGCCGCACCTTCCCGTCGGCGCAGCAAGGGCTGGCGGCGGCTGAGGGGAATCCCGTCCCCGTGGCTTACTTATAGCACCAATTGCTGCTGCATATTTGGAAGTATGGATATGTGGGTGACCAAGCAGTCTCGAAAATTGATCTGGTGATGCTGCCCCCAGATTCGACTATTAGGGCTGGCGATTGACATCCCCAAGGCTATCCTAGCACCAGTGATACTGCAAGTATCGAAACCACGAGACAGTGCTCTCGTTTCCACGGATGGTGGGCATGCTTTAGGCTTGTGTTCAGGAGTATATTGTAGCTTCCTTTTTAATGGTTGGTGTGGAATGCTTGGTAACTCTGATTCTTGTTGAAATACTTAAGTACTTGCGGATTTTGGTCGGGGTCTTACGGCTATTGCTCCCAAGCAGCTCCCTCGTGTGAGGTTTGCATATGCACTAGATGTATTCTACTGGAGCTTTGATGCACGATTTCTCTGCTGTAAAGGAAGATAAAACAGCTATATTTGCCAAGCACTCACAATTTACCCTCCTCCCGCCAGTAGCAGTGGCAAAGATGTTCTCCGTAATGGCTTTGACTGCATCACTCTTTTTTTGTTGAGAGCATGAAAATGTGTATGTTGTTGTAGGCAAGGTGTTTGATAAATGAATGACTCATGTCATCCACTATATACTTGTTTGTTGTCCCGTTGCAACGCACGGGTATTTTGCTAGTCTCTAGGCGTCGTACGTCGTGGATGTTTTGTAGTTTAGCCCCTGTAAATCTGAGAAATCAACCCGCAGTCTACCCCCTGAGCCGTTACACGCGTACACGCCGCCACCGCGCTTGCCGGATGGCGGCCGACTCCCAGCGCCACCCTGGTGTCCCTCGGCGGGGCCTCCAGCAGCCCATCGCTGCCCCCACCGCCGGCGTCCAGTCAACCCTCTCTTCCCCTGGCTGCCCACTCCATCCGCCCGTCGCTGCCCCCACAGCCGCCCTTCAGTAGATCGCCTCCCCATCAAGGCTCACCCTCCAGAAGCTCGTCGTCCCCAATAGATCACCTGAGCTTCAGGCCGCCTCCCGTCGTCTCCCGTAACCGGCAGGAGACCCACGCGGCAAACAACTTCCGTGTTTTCTCTACTTTAGACCGATTGTTCGCTTCTTCAATCCTGTAGGGGCTACGTGTTTTGATTGTTTGTGTCTTTGCAGCGCATCGTGCGGCGGTGGAGCTCACAGGGGCGGTTGTGGAGGAGCTGGGAAACTCGTAGGGGCCCCACGCCGACGCTGTAGTCGGCCACTGCCGTGAGTTCATGCTCTCTATGAAGGTAGCCCCATCCGTTCCACCCTGAATTAGATCTGTTTCGATAGAGGATGGAATAAAAAAATTGGTGTACACTGTCTTTCCGATTATCAGGAAAGGTTCATCACTTCATCTACACAAGTAGGTGCCCGAGCATTAGTAGCTTCCAATCTGCATTTTAGACGTTCAACAATTTAGGATTGTTAGATTATCACAACCATTAATCAGCATGGAATTGCTTTCACAATCTATAGTTAAACTAATTCCCTGTTTTTATGTTGATAACTGATTGGTAGTTCCACAAGGTACATGGGGGTGTCCTTGGAAGCAATCATTGGCTAACATTGCTGAAATTCGCCGGTTCTTCATTTCAGGTTGAGCAATGGCGGAGGTGTGTTTTATGGAGCAAAGCTGTCTGCTTTGAATTTTCGCTATTTCTTGTCTTATCAAACAACCATCATATTTGATGCCATAATGTTCATTTGTTGGCAGCCAATCGAGATATGACACGTTTTTCTTTCTTTTCTTTGATAAAACTTACTGACAAATGTGATATTTTAGTTGTGCCTCCCTTTCAATGCTACGTTATGATTTCCACCTTTTTTAGGACAGCAGCAACCGCAGCCATGTTGTAAGACACTCACACCTCATGCTATCTTAAATTGTTTAAAGTGTTTTTTCAATCTCCCTTGGTATTTATGAAGAGTACTTTTCATGTATCGCTTTGGTCTCCTCGGAGATGTTCATACTATTTCAGTAAGATGTCTATTTCATACTATTTGTTTGTTTTTACCAACAGGGTGAGGCTAAAGCATGCCATTGCAATTTGGAAACTAAGTTGTGGCATCATCCTTTTTTTTAAGTCCTCATACCTCTGCATTTTTTTCCAGGTAATTCCAGTTGGTAAGACACCGAATTTTGATGATATGTATGACTTTCTGCAATGTAAATGTAAGGTAGGTTGCTCTTGGTGTTGTTGTTTTTCTGGTATAGGAGCAACTCAAGCACATTCTTTTTCTGCCTTTTCTTTTCAGTAGCACTCTGTATCCATGCGGACTGAATAGTTCGCTATTCATGCCATGAATGTGTAGTTGTTACCAGCTTAAGCTAATTCTTTTATCCCCTTTGCGCCAGGCGTCGCCGCCACCACCTTCCTCGTGCCTCCCGAGTCGCGCGCCCAGCCAGGACTCTGCCCCATCTCCTATCTCTGGTAGGAGCGGTGTGTCTAGCCCGGCCTCCGTCCTGTCCCCTTCCTTCTACAGGCCACCGGCGTGACGTCCCCCCCTCATTTGCTGGCAGGACGACCGGAAATTCACACAGCTGGGCTTTCCAGGCTTGTCGTCCCATGCCCGTGACGCGCTCTCGGCGGCCGCACGAAGACTCCAGACCCACAAGGTTGCAATTGACGGCGAGGTGGCCGAGTACCAGGTAACTCATGCCATGAAGTTGGTCCGCGAGAAGACCACAATCTCGGGGGCTGGACATGGTTGGCGCGGTTGGGCGCATCGGACACACAAGGCTTGGCGGAGGAAACAGATGTTGACCTGGCTGTGATGAACTCTGACGCTATGCGCCTAAGCCTTGACCACCCACGATCGACTTCAGTAGCATATCGTTTCCCTGCTTCGAGCGATTCTTCCAGTAGTAGTTGCCTTCAAGCAGACTAGAAGGAAAAGACGCGTTACCGCGGCCGTCTTAATACGAATAAAAAATATTTTGAGCGAAACATACTTATAAAACAATATTAATGATGAAAAAATAGTACAACTCGATCACTACATGGAAATAGAGAAGAGACATAATTATTTAGTTGTAATGCAATGATTTTTAGATTGTGTGCATGGTTATATAATGATTTGATCAAATTTCCGACAATGTAGAGACATTGTATGCTGAACATTGCAAACTCAAACAGTTAGATTAGGCACCGAGGTCATACAGTGGTGGTCATTGATTTTAATATAATAAAATTAAGTATATTTTTCGACATAAATTATCTCAAGATCAATAATAGTTGGCATAATTATGTCCTAACATATTTAAACAAATTGCATCGAATACGGCTGATACTATATAAAAACATAGTAACATTTTACCAATAAATACTAAATAATTCACAAAAATATAGAGCAAACTAAGAGATTAAACTGTTTACATGCAATATTAATTTGTGTATTAATCTAGATTGTATAAAATAAATTATAAAAATTAAATGGTATGAATACAACCAACCATTATACATTATATACTGAATTACAGAAATACACTTCTTTTGACATATAGTTTGAGCGTATGTAGTATGCAAGTTACCAATGGACTTGAGGGGCGACATTAGGATTGGAGAGTCGACCACTACCAGTAGAAACGGTGATAGCGGTGGTCGGTGCGGGAGACGACATGGGTGTTTACATGCAACTACTATGATGATTGTAAAAGTCAGCTTAATGGCGTATTTTTTATACAATAGACTCGAGAGAGGCGGAGGTAGAGAAATGGTGTCACGTGAAATCAAGGATGAGTTGCCATGTAGTACCTAGTGCTTGACGAAACCAGAGGTATATGGAGAGAAGGACAAACTTTTCGTAGAGCTGTATGTGGAGAGAAAGATAAACTTTGCGTAGGGACGGTTGTTTTCGATACAATACGACTCGAGGAAAACGGTGTCGTGTGTCACAAGCGCCATGACGCTATGGTGGACGTTAGGCAGAGATAAGAGATAGGGTTATCATATATCTTTCCGGTAGCTCCGAACTCACCACATGTGGTTTTTTAAAAAATGAAACGACATAATTAGCTTTCATTTTTTTTGAAATAAAACATATCACTACGTGCACATATTACAAATTCTAGATTTTTTCTGTATTTTTTCCACATAAAAAGAGTAATTTTCAGGGAAATGAAACTGGTTTTTGTTTTAAAGATAGGTATCCCTTCTTATTTCCCAAAACTTTAGTAGATAAGTACAAACACATGTATAGATAATATATCCAATATAATTAAATTTAAAAGTATGAACTATAACTAAATATAAAGTAAAATATGAGTGGAGTCCACCATGATGTTGACATGTGGGAGAATGAGAGGCCTCTATTTCTAGGGAGATTAGTCTTAGGAAGGATTGGGGATGCCGTGGACATCCCGATTCCAGTTACAGGGCTATGTTGCATACTTCTGGCCTTCTGGAATTCTCAACGAAAAAATAACTTCTGGCCTTCTGGGCGGGATGATGCATTTGCGTCTGTAGAACGTGGTCCATTACTTTTTTGAAACATCTTATGTGCTTTGAAATTTGTTTATGATGTATTTACAGATTATTTACTTGCTGCTGATACATGGCCTGAAGCATTGTTCCAATTTCATTTGTGCTTGCACATTTCATCTTTACTCAGAAGGACAATTCTCACATTCCATGCACTTTTTTTATCGAGAGTCTAATGTGTAGATCTCTGGTGTACCCAGGGTGTCGACGAGGTCTTGTCTTTTGGAATGTATTGGTACATCACCAAACCTGATTGAGGCCTATATTTTGTGGTTAATTTAGGTTGCAACGGTGACCACGTCCGGTCTGAGTATCTGTTGATTTTTTTCATTAAATGCTCTAACCTTTATCCAAATTCATTAGTTATATGTGCAAAACACAATCACATATACATTCTATGTTATTTATAAATGTAACTACGTAGAATTTGATAATTCAATTGTCTAAAATTTGTGGAAAAATATGTGAAAAGTAGTTGAATTATGTTTTTCTATTTCTTTTCCATAAGTGATTTATGATGATTATTACATTCACTTTTTGAAGCTTAACCTTGTTTTTTGAATACTTTGGTCGTTTCAAGAAGAAAATAAGCCATCCTACCATTTGTCCGTTGGATGTGAAGGTAGGGCCAACATTTTTGCCGGCTGAACGACGTGCAGTAAAGCCCGGTACGCCTGCTGGCTGCAGACTCTACAATTTGTAGTTTGTTTTCACTGCGGTCACACTTGATGTTTTATTATTCGATGATTTCACCTCCAAATTTATGTTTTGGTTAGCATCTATCTTATGTTCTAATAATAAAAGTATCTTCATAATGGAGTAATAAATTCATCGTTGGACCCAACTTTCTTGTTGTTGTAGCTAGTCTGAACTGCTTATGGAGTTTTCCACTTTGTAAATGTGTAAATGGGTTGGTTGGTGGGGCCATTTATCCCTTTTCCACAAGCTATACTTCTATTACACAAGGTACTTAAGGTTTTAAAAAAAATCTGGGGGCAATGGCCCCCCTCACCTGTACAAAGCTCCCCTAGTACATTTTGTGTCGTTCAACTCATATGGTAATTCTGCCTCACGACATGTACAACAAAAAGAAAACTCTTAAGGGCATGTACAATCATGAGCGCCTATCAAAGGGCTTAACCAGAGAGAGAAAAATCAGACTATTTATATCGTCTGACGCACGAGTCATGCGCTCGAACACACTTATCTCTCCAACAAATTAGATTCAAATTTTCATCCAACAAGTCAATTTCTAGCGATGTGCTATTCTCGGTCGCTACTTTACGTAAAAGAAAAGGATTAACAGTTGTCACTCGGAGAAAGTTAGCGTCCTAGCTTTCTATTGGGCCTAACTGCGAGGATTTTTACCCTAACCAAGCCTAGACTAAGCGTCGGGATTCAAAAGAATGTAGAGTGTCTATGCGAATGATAAGATATCTATCTATATGTCCTATCAAACAAAATCCCGCGCTGACCGTAAATAACGTTTCTATCTTCACATGCAAGCTATTCAGTATTCACATAATTTGTTCTTTTAGTCAACCAATTACCATGTCGTCTCACTAACATTTACTTAATTATTATCTATTTCTACATGCAGACTATCCATATTACTTTTCTCTTTAGCCATTAAATTGTTCACATCATTCTTGTTATACCATTTAAATGATTAGATTACACCATCCCGATATATGATGACTAAATTAAATCATGTGCGAGGGCACACCGAAATTACTTTTGCTAATCAAGGATTTTTTTTTACTTGTACATTACTACGGTCGATCATAAATTTCAGGAGTTAGATTTTTAAGATATATCCGCTACAATGCGCGGGCCGCGGGGTATTGTTCTAGTTGTAATTAAGCAGGAAGCTTACCGTTCAGGCATAGAGATGGAGCATCTGCTGGCCATATCCCCATGCACACAACAGCGGTAGAAGAGACACTCTACCAGAGTTTGGTGACGCATGTCTTTACAACATGTTTTTCACGCCCTACGTACTGACTCTACCCTACTACGTTAAACCTCAGAGCACTGTCTGGTTGTTGGTTTATTTCTCTTACCAAAACAGTTTCAGCCGATCTCCCATCACTTCGATTTCAGACTGGCCTCTAAATCTGAATATAGGGTGGCCGAAATGCTGATGGGTACATACTCAACCCACGCAAACCGCCCCGAGTCTGCTGAAATAGTTCTGTGTAGCATCCATCCGATGCACAAACATTACACCTGCACTGACGAAAGGGAGAGCCGTCGAGAAGTCACACACAGCAGAGTTACAGGGGGCAGCGTCATCAACCTGAACGGCTAAGACAGGGAAGTTTGCAAAACGAAATTTTTCATCAGCATCAGACATGGATTCCTGAATTTACCATCATATAACCCACCTGTTTTCCTGCGTTGATCGTTTTTTGCGTCACCCTCTCAAACCGGAGAAGAGAGTATAAGAGGACCACGGCGAAAACATCCAGGCTCTAAGCTGCGGCGTTTTTTGTTTGTTCGTTCAGATAGCCAAGGTTCAGGGACAGCGATATATTGCCTGCTCCATACAAAGATGAAGTTCGCTCGTAATTGGCTTTCTGAAATCTGCTAACTAGGGTGCGGACACTGATCCGTGGAAACCCAAGAATTCACCCCGGCAAGGTTCCACCGCGCAATCCTTGTTCGTTCACGAAACTTGGGGCGATCATTGAAATTCGTTCGTTCTGTGCGCTTCTGTAACGGAAAGCCCGGTTGAAACTTCTAATTTAGCAGTGCACACTAGTGGACACTGTTTCCGACCGCCCGTTCTGCTGCATTCGTGTCTCTATGCGTCGACATTTTTTGGCATAAAATCCACATCAAGCCAATCATTGCCCATCTGGTAAGGGTAAACGAAAATCCAAAATGGCAGCACAAATATCAGCATCTGAAAAACGTCACGAGGAGCCTAGAATAACTCATCTCCGCCACGTCCATCCAACCGCCCGTATGCACGCACAGGACATGACATGAGACACATTTCATGAACCCACGATCCGCGCCCTGACACACACACACCTCTGATCAATGCCGCGATTGATCAGTCGATCCCAGGGGTCCCGGCGAACGGTGGCTGGTGCCGCCATGAATCGTGCAGAGATCACGGCGGTCGGCGAGGCTGGCTGGCAGCGCCGCGGCGAGGGTCCCGGCCGGGGGCGGATGTGTCCTCCTTTCCCAGCTACCGAACCACGAACCTTGCATTGCATATTTGCATCCTGCCTTCCGGTTACGCTGCCCCCCTTCTTAAATAACGAAAGCCAAATAAGGTTGTGAACATTAGTATCCGTGTCGTGTGACCACTTGTACGTGCTATTCACTCGTGCACTTGTCGCGTACAGTGCCATGTTGTGATGAGAGTGTAAACATAAGACATTTTTGGTACCTCTTGATCTCGCTCTGATGTTATCAGTGGACAAGCTCGGATCCTATTTTGATGCTCCTTTTAGCGCTGATGTGGGGCGTTATCCAAGGATTTCTATCTTATGCACATGACTTAGTTATCGTTGGTCTCCGTCCTTGTTGTCATCTGGCAGGACCATCGCTCCATGGTCGAGTGGGTTTGGTGTGACGGTTTGGTAAGTTTCATGAGGAGTGAGGTGACAACTCTAGTTAGTTTGTTTCATCGGGGTGTGATTACTCTTGTGTTTTCTTGTTTTATGTTGATCTGCTTTGTAAGAGGATTTCATCACTTTGTATTTGTTCGGTTGTGTGATTTTATTTTAAATCGAGGCGGAAGCCTATTTCAAGAACTAATGTAAGACATTTTATTTTTTATTTATTTGTATGTATTTAGACATATTTTACATATATGTTCAATATATATGTACATGTGGTCATATTGAAAATACTAAAATGACTTATATTAATAAGTGTAGGTAGTACCACCGTAAACATTCATTGGCGCCACTGAAACTTAGATAACTCATTTAAGTTTACCCTAACTTAGAAACTATAAATCACTGATAGTATATATGAATCCATCAACTTGAGATATTTCTTCCTTTTCATGGATAAATCTTGAGAGATGCATCTGACTCATATAGGGAGAGGTCCATGGGAGTGGAGATTTTCGGCTCCTGATATTCAATGCTCCATCCAATCTTCAAAAATTAAAAAATCATATTTCTGAGTTTATTGTTTTTATACGAAATTGTTGTAGCCAATAGTATATCAGACGGACATGCAAAATATCAACTTATAATAATATGTATTGTGTGCGATACACAAATAATAAACGTGAGCATCTAAGTATGCATACTTTCAAAGCTCCAAGTTTTAGCCGATTTTGTAATTTCTTTATAGCCCATAATTGTAACATCCTAGGATTTTTTAAATTCTGAAAAATCAGAAAATTAAAAACTTTTTGAAAACTATATGTATGTCGATTTGAAAAAAAAAATCATTCATGCATTCATCATTTTGTTGCATTATTTATATTTAAAATTACAACGGTTGAAATATTATTTCCACTTGAAAATCTATTTGAGAAAATATTAAAAAAACAAAATGGCGATTATGATATTTATCTTATTTTTACTCTAATGATTTGATTGTATTTATTGGAAATAATTATTTTTATACGTTTATATTTGTGGTACCAAATTTTATTTAACCACAAATAAATTCATTAAAAGCTCTATTTTCAAATTTGACAAAAATGCCTTGCAATTAATCAAATATTGAAAATTAATATTTTAAAAAAGTGTTTAAAACATGTCCACAAATGTTTTAAAATAAAGATATAATTTTTAAAAAAATTAAAAATTAATTTCACTTAATTCAGAGTTCTTAAACAAAAGATATAAAAGAAATAAGAAAAAAAACGAACCGGGCCGGCCCAACTGACGGAATCGAACGCGACTGTGTCTTCGTACGTGATTCAAATTCTCAGAATACATTTTTTCAGCGACTTTTCATTTAAACACGTTTATCTTGAGAAATATAACTCCAAATCCGGATCCGCTTGATCCCACGCGTTGACAACTCCGAGACCTATCTATTCCACCATCCCTCCGCCTATATAAACCCCTGTAGCCGTCAGCATCTATTTTCCTCTTTTCGTTCCACCGAAAACCTAATCAGCAAAATCGTATTTCGTTGATTTGACCACCTAAACGATCTCAAATTACGACGGAGTCTTAACCATTGTTATAGATCTCGTCGATACCTTTCCATCCCAATAAGTCTCAACTCTTTTTATCAAGCGTGGAGGAAGCATTTTGATGAACTCTGACGCTATGCGCCTAAGCCTTGACCACCCACGATCGACTTCAGTAGCATATCGTTTCCCTGCTTCGAGCGATTCTTCCAGTAGTAGTTGCCTTCAAGCAGACTAGAAGGAAAAGACGCGTTACCGCGGCCGTCTTAATACGAATAAAAAATATTTTGAGCGAAACATACTTATAAAACAATATTAATGATGAAAAAATAGTACAACTCGATCACTACATGGAAATAGAGAAGAGACATAATTATTTAGTTGTAATGCAATGATTTTTAGATTGTGTGCATGGTTATATAATGATTTGATCAAATTTCCGACAATGTAGAGACATTGTATGCTGAACATTGCAAACTCAAACAGTTAGATTAGGCACCGAGGTCATACAGTGGTGGTCATTGATTTTAATATAATAAAATTAAGTATATTTTTTGACATAAATTATCTCAAGATCAATAATAGTTGGCATAATTATGTCCTAACATATTTAAACAAATTGCATCGAATACGGCTGATACTATATAAAAACATAGTAACATTTTACCAATAAATACTAAATAATTCACAAAAATATAGAGCAAACTAAGAGATTAAACTGTTTACATGCAATATTAATTTGTGTATTAATCTAGATTGTATAAAATAAATTATAAAAATTAAATGGTATGAATACAACCAACCATTATACATTATATACTGAATTACAGAAATACACTTCTTTTGACATATAGTTTGAGCGTATGTAGTATGCAAGTTACCAATGGACTTGAGGGGCGACATTAGGATTGGAGAGTCGACCACTACCAGTAGAAACGGTGATAGCGGTGGTCGGTGCGGGAGACGACATGGGTGTTTACATGCAACTACTATGATGATTGTAAAAGTCAGCTTAATGGCGTATTTTTTATACAATAGACTCGAGAGAGGCGGAGGTAGAGAAATGGTGTCACGTGAAATCAAGGATGAGTTGCCATGTAGTACCTAGTGCTTGACGAAACCAGAGGTATATGGAGAGAAGGACAAACTTTTCGTAGAGCTGTATGTGGAGAGAAAGACAAACTTTGCGTAGGGACGGTTGTTTTCGATACAATACGACTCGAGGAAAACGGTGTCGTGTGTCACAAGCGCCATGACGCTATGGTGGACGTTAGGCAGAGATAAGAGATAGGGTTATCATATATCTTTCCGGTAGCTCCGAACTCACCACATGTGGTTTTTTAAAAAATGAAACGACATAATTAGCTTTCATTTTTTTTGAAATAAAACATATCACTACGTGCACATATTACAAATTCTAGATTTTTTCTGTATTTTTTCCACATAAAAAGAGTAATTTTCAGGGAAATGAAACTGGTTTTTGTTTTAAAGATAGGTATCCCTTCTTATTTCCCAAAACTTTAGTAGATAAGTACAAACACATGTATAGATAATATATCCAATATAATTAAATTTAAAAGTATGAACTATAACTAAATATAAAGTAAAATATGAGTGGAGTCCACCATGATGTTGACATGTGGGAGAATGAGAGGCCTCTATTTCTAGGGAGATTAGTCTTAGGAAGGATTGGGGATGCCGTGGACATCCCGATTCCAGTTACAGGGCTATGTTGCATACTTCTGGCCTTCTGGAATTCTCAACGAAAAAATAACTTCTGGCCTTCTGGGCGGGATGATGCATTTGCGTCTGTAGAACGTGGTCCATTACTTTTTTGAAACATCTTATGTGCTTTGAAATTTGTTTATGATGTATTTACAGATTATTTACTTGCTGCTGATACATGGCCTGAAGCATTGTTCCAATTTCATTTGTGCTTGCACATTTCATCTTTACTCAGAAGGACAATTCTCACATTCCATGCACTTTTTTTATCGAGAGTCTAATGTGTAGATCTCTGGTGTACCCAGGGTGTCGACGAGGTCTTGTCTTTTGGAATGTATTGGTACATCACCAAACCTGATTGAGGCCTATATTTTGTGGTTAATTTAGGTTGCAACGGTGACCACGTCCGGTCTGAGTATCTGTTGATTTTTTTCATTAAATGCTCTAACCTTTATCCAAATTCATTAGTTATATGTGCAAAACACAATCACATATACATTCTATGTTATTTATAAATGTAACTACGTAGAATTTGATAATTCAATTGTCTAAAATTTGTGGAAAAATATGTGAAAAGTAGTTGAATTATGTTTTTCTATTTCTTTTCCATAAGTGATTTATGATGATTATTACATTCACTTTTTGAAGCTTAACCTTGTTTTTTGAATACTTTGGTCGTTTCAAGAAGAAAATAAGCCATCCTACCATTTGTCCGTTGGATGTGAAGGTAGGGCCAACATTTTTGCCGGCTGAACGACGTGCAGTAAAGCCCGGTACGCCTGCTGGCTGCAGACTCTACAATTTGTAGTTTGTTTTCACTGCGGTCACACTTGATGTTTTATTATTCGATGATTTCACCTCCAAATTTATGTTTTGGTTAGCATCTATCTTATGTTCTAATAATAAAAGTATCTTCATAATGGAGTAATAAATTCATCGTTGGACCCAACTTTCTTGTTGTTGTAGCTAGTCTGAACTGCTTATGGAGTTTTCCACTTTGTAAATGTGTAAATGGGTTGGTTGGTGGGGCCATTTATCCCTTTTCCACAAGCTATACTTCTATTACACAAGGTACTTAAGGTTTTAAAAAAAATCTGGGGGCAATGGCCCCCCTCACCTGTACAAAGCTCCCCTAGTACATTTTGTGTCGTTCAACTCATATGGTAATTCTGCCTCACGACATGTACAACAAAAAGAAAACTCTTAAGGGCATGTACAATCATGAGCGCCTATCAAAGGGCTTAACCAGAGAGAGAAAAATCAGACTATTTATATCGTCTGACGCACGAGTCATGCGCTCGAACACACTTATCTCTCCAACAAATTAGATTCAAATTTTCATCCAACAAGTCAATTTCTAGCGATGTGCTATTCTCGGTCGCTACTTTACGTAAAAGAAAAGGATTAACAGTTGTCACTCGGAGAAAGTTAGCGTCCTAGCTTTCTATTGGGCCTAACTGCGAGGATTTTTACCCTAACCAAGCCTAGACTAAGCGTCGGGATTCAAAAGAATGTAGAGTGTCTATGCGAATGATAAGATATCTATCTATATGTCCTATCAAACAAAATCCCGCGCTGACCGTAAATAACGTTTCTATCTTCACATGCAAGCTATTCAGTATTCACATAATTTGTTCTTTTAGTCAACCAATTACCATGTCGTCTCACTAACATTTACTTAATTATTATCTATTTCTACATGCAGACTATCCATATTACTTTTCTCTTTAGCCATTAAATTGTTCACATCATTCTTGTTATACCATTTAAATGATTAGATTACACCATCCCGATATATGATGACTAAATTAAATCATGTGCGAGGGCACACCGAAATTACTTTTGCTAATCAAGGATTTTTTTTTACTTGTACATTACTACGGTCGATCATAAATTTCAGGAGTTAGATTTTTAAGATATATCCGCTACAATGCGCGGGCCGCGGGGTATTGTTCTAGTTGTAATTAAGCAGGAAGCTTACCGTTCAGGCATAGAGATGGAGCATCTGCTGGCCATATCCCCATGCACACAACAGCGGTAGAAGAGACACTCTACCAGAGTTTGGTGACGCATGTCTTTACAACATGTTTTTCACGCCCTACGTACTGACTCTACCCTACTACGTTAAACCTCAGAGCACTGTCTGGTTGTTGGTTTATTTCTCTTACCAAAACAGTTTCAGCCGATCTCCCATCACTTCGATTTCAGACTGGCCTCTAAATCTGAATATAGGGTGGCCGAAATGCTGATGGGTACATACTCAACCCACGCAAACCGCCCCGAGTCTGCTGAAATAGTTCTGTGTAGCATCCATCCGATGCACAAACATTACACCTGCACTGACGAAAGGGAGAGCCGTCGAGAAGTCACACACAGCAGAGTTACAGGGGGCAGCGTCATCAACCTGAACGGCTAAGACAGGGAAGTTTGCAAAACGAAATTTTTCATCAGCATCAGACATGGATTCCTGAATTTACCATCATATAACCCACCTGTTTTCCTGCGTTGATCGTTTTTTGCGTCACCCTCTCAAACCGGAGAAGAGAGTATAAGAGGACCACGGCGAAAACATCCAGGCTCTAAGCTGCGGCGTTTTTTGTTTGTTCGTTCAGATAGCCAAGGTTCAGGGACAGCGATATATTGCCTGCTCCATACAAAGATGAAGTTCGCTCGTAATTGGCTTTCTGAAATCTGCTAACTAGGGTGCGGACACTGATCCGTGGAAACCCAAGAATTCACCCCGGCAAGGTTCCACCGCGCAATCCTTGTTCGTTCACGAAACTTGGGGCGATCATTGAAATTCGTTCGTTCTGTGCGCTTCTGTAACGGAAAGCCCGGTTGAAACTTCTAATTTAGCAGTGCACACTAGTGGACACTGTTTCCGACCGCCCGTTCTGCTGCATTCGTGTCTCTATGCGTCGACATTTTTTGGCATAAAATCCACATCAAGCCAATCATTGCCCATCTGGTAAGGGTAAACGAAAATCCAAAATGGCAGCACAAATATCAGCATCTGAAAAACGTCACGAGGAGCCTAGAATAACTCATCTCCGCCACGTCCATCCAACCGCCCGTATGCACGCACAGGACATGACATGAGACACATTTCATGAACCCACGATCCGCGCCCTGACACACACACACCTCTGATCAATGCCGCGATTGATCAGTCGATCCCAGGGGTCCCGGCGAACGGTGGCTGGTGCCGCCATGAATCGTGCAGAGATCACGGCGGTCGGCGAGGCTGGCTGGCAGCGCCGCGGCGAGGGTCCCGGCCGGGGGCGGATGTGTCCTCCTTTCCCAGCTACCGAACCACGAACCTTGCATTGCATATTTGCATCCTGCCTTCCGGTTACGCTGCCCCCCTTCTTAAATAACGAAAGCCAAATAAGGTTGTGAACATTAGTATCCGTGTCGTGTGACCACTTGTACGTGCTATTCACTCGTGCACTTGTCGCGTACAGTGCCATGCTGTGATGAGAGTGTAAACATAAGACATTTTTGGTACCTCTTGATCTCGCTCTGATGTTATCAGTGGACAAGCTCGGATCCTATTTTGATGCTCCTTTTAGCGCTGATGTGGGGCGTTATCCAAGGATTTCTATCTTATGCACATGACTTAGTTATCGTTGGTCTCCGTCCTTGTTGTCATCTGGCAGGACCATCGCTCCATGGTCGAGTGGGTTTGGTGTGACGGTTTGGTAAGTTTCATGAGGAGTGAGGTGACAACTCTAGTTAGTTTGTTTCATCGGGGTGTGATTACTCTTGTGTTTTCTTGTTTTATGTTGATCTGCTTTGTAAGAGGATTTCATCACTTTGTATTTGTTCGGTTGTGTGATTTTATTTTAAATCGAGGCGGAAGCCTATTTCAAGAACTAATGTAAGACATTTTATTTTTTATTTATTTGTATGTATTTAGACATATTTTACATATATGTTCAATATATATGTACATGTGGTCATATTGAAAATACTAAAATGACTTATATTAATAAGTGTAGGTAGTACCACCGTAAACATTCATTGGCGCCACTGAAACTTAGATAACTCATTTAAGTTTACCCTAACTTAGAAACTATAAATCACTGATAGTATATATGAATCCATCAACTTGAGATATTTCTTCCTTTTCATGGATAAATCTTGAGAGATGCATCTGACTCATATAGGGAGAGGTCCATGGGAGTGGAGATTTTCGGCTCCTGATATTCAATGCTCCATCCAATCTTCAAAAATTAAAAAATCATATTTCTGAGTTTATTGTTTTTATAAGAAATTGTTGTAGCCAATAGTATATCAGACGGACATGCAAAATATCAACTTATAATAATATGTATTGTGTGCGATACACAAATAATAAACGTGAGCATCTAAGTATGCATACTTTCAAAGCTCCAAGTTTTAGCCGATTTTGTAATTTCTTTATAGCCCATAATTGTAACATCCTAGGATTTTTCAAATTCTGAAAAATCAGAAAATTAAAAACTTTTTGAAAACTATATGTATGTCGATTTGAAAAAAAAATTCATTCATGCATTCATCATTTTGTTGCATTATTTATATTTAAAATTACAACGGTTGAAATATTATTTCCACTTGAAAATCTATTTGAGAAAATATTAAAAAAACAAAATGGCGATTATGATATTTATCTTATTTTTACTCTAATGATTTGATTGTATTTATTGGAAATAATTATTTTTATACGTTTATATTTGTGGTACCAAATTTTATTTAACCACAAATAAATTCATTAAAAGCTCTATTTTCAAATTTGACAAAAATGCCTTGCAATTAATCAAATATTGAAAATTAATATTTTAAAAAAGTGTTTAAAACATGTCCACAAATGTTTTAAAATAAAGATATAATTTTTAAAAAAATTAAAAATTAATTTCACTTAATTCAGAGTTCTTAAACAAAAGATATAAAAGAAATAAGAAAAAAAACGAACCGGGCCGGCCCAACTGACGGAATCGAACGCGACTGTGTCTTCGTACGTGATTCAAATTCTCAGAATACATTTTTTCAGCGACTTTTCATTTAAACACGTTTATCTTGAGAAATATAACTCCAAATCCGGATCCGCTTGATCCCACGCGTTGACAACTCCGAGACCTATCTATTCCACCATCCCTCCGCCTATATAAACCCCTGTAGCCGTCAGCATCTATTTTCCTCTTTTCGTTCCACCGAAAACCTAATCAGCAAAATCGTATTTCGTTGATTTGACCACCTAAACGATCTCAAATTACGACGGAGTCTTAACCATTGTTATAGATCTCGTCGATACCTTTCCATCCCAATAAGTCTCAACTCTTTTTATCAAGCGTGGAGGAAGCATTTTGATGAACTCTGACGCTATGCGCCTAAGCCTTGACCACCCACGATCGACTTCAGTAGCATATCGTTTCCCTGCTTCGAGCGATTCTTCCAGTAGTAGTTGCCTTCA
Source organism: Poa annua (assembly GCA_026929855.1). Lineage (NCBI taxonomy): Eukaryota > Viridiplantae > Streptophyta > Magnoliopsida > Poales > Poaceae > Poa > Poa annua. The sequence goes on from CM049427.1 coordinate 19,600,700, forward strand.
AGCAGACTAGAAGGAAAAGACGCGTTACCGCGGCCGTCTTAATACGAATAAAAAATATTTTGAGCGAAACATACTTATAAAACAATATTAATGATGAAAAAATAGTACAACTCGATCACTACATGGAAATAGAGAAGAGACATAATTATTTAGTTGTAATGCAATGATTTTTAGATTGTGTGCATGGTTATATAATGATTTGATCAAATTTCCGACAATGTAGAGACATTGTATGCTGAACATTGCAAACTCAAACAGTTAGATTAGGCACCGAGGTCATACAGTGGTGGTCATTGATTTTAATATAATAAAATTAAGTATATTTTTTGACATAAATTATCTCAAGATCAATAATAGTTGGCATAATTATGTCCTAACATATTTAAACAAATTGCATCGAATACGGCTGATACTATATAAAAACATAGTAACATTTTACCAATAAATACTAAATAATTCACAAAAATATAGAGCAAACTAAGAGATTAAACTGTTTACATGCAATATTAATTTGTGTATTAATCTAGATTGTATAAAATAAATTATAAAAATTAAATGGTATGAATACAACCAACCATTATACATTATATACTGAATTACAGAAATACACTTCTTTTGACATATAGTTTGAGCGTATGTAGTATGCAAGTTACCAATGGACTTGAGGGGCGACATTAGGATTGGAGAGTCGACCACTACCAGTAGAAACGGTGATAGCGGTGGTCGGTGCGGGAGACGACATGGGTGTTTACATGCAACTACTATGATGATTGTAAAAGTCAGCTTAATGGCGTATTTTTTATACAATAGACTCGAGAGAGGCGGAGGTAGAGAAATGGTGTCACGTGAAATCAAGGATGAGTTGCCATGTAGTACCTAGTGCTTGACGAAACCAGAGGTATATGGAGAGAAGGACAAACTTTTCGTAGAGCTGTATGTGGAGAGAAAGACAAACTTTGCGTAGGGACGGTTGTTTTCGATACAATACGACTCGAGGAAAACGGTGTCGTGTGTCACAAGCGCCATGACGCTATGGTGGACGTTAGGCAGAGATAAGAGATAGGGTTATCATATATCTTTCCGGTAGCTCCGAACTCACCACATGTGGTTTTTTAAAAAATGAAACGACATAATTAGCTTTCATTTTTTTTGAAATAAAACATATCACTACGTGCACATATTACAAATTCTAGATTTTTTCTGTATTTTTTCCACATAAAAAGAGTAATTTTCAGGGAAATGAAACTGGTTTTTGTTTTAAAGATAGGTATCCCTTCTTATTTCCCAAAACTTTAGTAGATAAGTACAAACACATGTATAGATAATATATCCAATATAATTAAATTTAAAAGTATGAACTATAACTAAATATAAAGTAAAATATGAGTGGAGTCCACCATGATGTTGACATGTGGGAGAATGAGAGGCCTCTATTTCTAGGGAGATTAGTCTTAGGAAGGATTGGGGATGCCGTGGACATCCCGATTCCAGTTACAGGGCTATGTTGCATACTTCTGGCCTTCTGGAATTCTCAACGAAAAAATAACTTCTGGCCTTCTGGGCGGGATGATGCATTTGCGTCTGTAGAACGTGGTCCATTACTTTTTTGAAACATCTTATGTGCTTTGAAATTTGTTTATGATGTATTTACAGATTATTTACTTGCTGCTGATACATGGCCTGAAGCATTGTTCCAATTTCATTTGTGCTTGCACATTTCATCTTTACTCAGAAGGACAATTCTCACATTCCATGCACTTTTTTTATCGAGAGTCTAATGTGTAGATCTCTGGTGTACCCAGGGTGTCGACGAGGTCTTGTCTTTTGGAATGTATTGGTACATCACCAAACCTGATTGAGGCCTATATTTTGTGGTTAATTTAGGTTGCAACGGTGACCACGTCCGGTCTGAGTATCTGTTGATTTTTTTCATTAAATGCTCTAACCTTTATCCAAATTCATTAGTTATATGTGCAAAACACAATCACATATACATTCTATGTTATTTATAAATGTAACTACGTAGAATTTGATAATTCAATTGTCTAAAATTTGTGGAAAAATATGTGAAAAGTAGTTGAATTATGTTTTTCTATTTCTTTTCCATAAGTGATTTATGATGATTATTACATTCACTTTTTGAAGCTTAACCTTGTTTTTTGAATACTTTGGTCGTTTCAAGAAGAAAATAAGCCATCCTACCATTTGTCCGTTGGATGTGAAGGTAGGGCCAACATTTTTGCCGGCTGAACGACGTGCAGTAAAGCCCGGTACGCCTGCTGGCTGCAGACTCTACAATTTGTAGTTTGTTTTCACTGCGGTCACACTTGATGTTTTATTATTCGATGATTTCACCTCCAAATTTATGTTTTGGTTAGCATCTATCTTATGTTCTAATAATAAAAGTATCTTCATAATGGAGTAATAAATTCATCGTTGGACCCAACTTTCTTGTTGTTGTAGCTAGTCTGAACTGCTTATGGAGTTTTCCACTTTGTAAATGTGTAAATGGGTTGGTTGGTGGGGCCATTTATCCCTTTTCCACAAGCTATACTTCTATTACACAAGGTACTTAAGGTTTTAAAAAAAATCTGGGGGCAATGGCCCCCCTCACCTGTACAAAGCTCCCCTAGTACATTTTGTGTCGTTCAACTCATATGGTAATTCTGCCTCACGACATGTACAACAAAAAGAAAACTCTTAAGGGCATGTACAATCATGAGCGCCTATCAAAGGGCTTAACCAGAGAGAGAAAAATCAGACTATTTATATCGTCTGACGCACGAGTCATGCGCTCGAACACACTTATCTCTCCAACAAATTAGATTCAAATTTTCATCCAACAAGTCAATTTCTAGCGATGTGCTATTCTCGGTCGCTACTTTACGTAAAAGAAAAGGATTAACAGTTGTCACTCGGAGAAAGTTAGCGTCCTAGCTTTCTATTGGGCCTAACTGCGAGGATTTTTACCCTAACCAAGCCTAGACTAAGCGTCGGGATTCAAAAGAATGTAGAGTGTCTATGCGAATGATAAGATATCTATCTATATGTCCTATCAAACAAAATCCCGCGCTGACCGTAAATAACGTTTCTATCTTCACATGCAAGCTATTCAGTATTCACATAATTTGTTCTTTTAGTCAACCAATTACCATGTCGTCTCACTAACATTTACTTAATTATTATCTATTTCTACATGCAGACTATCCATATTACTTTTCTCTTTAGCCATTAAATTGTTCACATCATTCTTGTTATACCATTTAAATGATTAGATTACACCATCCCGATATATGATGACTAAATTAAATCATGTGCGAGGGCACACCGAAATTACTTTTGCTAATCAAGGATTTTTTTTTACTTGTACATTACTACGGTCGATCATAAATTTCAGGAGTTAGATTTTTAAGATATATCCGCTACAATGCGCGGGCCGCGGGGTATTGTTCTAGTTGTAATTAAGCAGGAAGCTTACCGTTCAGGCATAGAGATGGAGCATCTGCTGGCCATATCCCCATGCACACAACAGCGGTAGAAGAGACACTCTACCAGAGTTTGGTGACGCATGTCTTTACAACATGTTTTTCACGCCCTACGTACTGACTCTACCCTACTACGTTAAACCTCAGAGCACTGTCTGGTTGTTGGTTTATTTCTCTTACCAAAACAGTTTCAGCCGATCTCCCATCACTTCGATTTCAGACTGGCCTCTAAATCTGAATATAGGGTGGCCGAAATGCTGATGGGTACATACTCAACCCACGCAAACCGCCCCGAGTCTGCTGAAATAGTTCTGTGTAGCATCCATCCGATGCACAAACATTACACCTGCACTGACGAAAGGGAGAGCCGTCGAGAAGTCACACACAGCAGAGTTACAGGGGGCAGCGTCATCAACCTGAACGGCTAAGACAGGGAAGTTTGCAAAACGAAATTTTTCATCAGCATCAGACATGGATTCCTGAATTTACCATCATATAACCCACCTGTTTTCCTGCGTTGATCGTTTTTTGCGTCACCCTCTCAAACCGGAGAAGAGAGTATAAGAGGACCACGGCGAAAACATCCAGGCTCTAAGCTGCGGCGTTTTTTGTTTGTTCGTTCAGATAGCCAAGGTTCAGGGACAGCGATATATTGCCTGCTCCATACAAAGATGAAGTTCGCTCGTAATTGGCTTTCTGAAATCTGCTAACTAGGGTGCGGACACTGATCCGTGGAAACCCAAGAATTCACCCCGGCAAGGTTCCACCGCGCAATCCTTGTTCGTTCACGAAACTTGGGGCGATCATTGAAATTCGTTCGTTCTGTGCGCTTCTGTAACGGAAAGCCCGGTTGAAACTTCTAATTTAGCAGTGCACACTAGTGGACACTGTTTCCGACCGCCCGTTCTGCTGCATTCGTGTCTCTATGCGTCGACATTTTTTGGCATAAAATCCACATCAAGCCAATCATTGCCCATCTGGTAAGGGTAAACGAAAATCCAAAATGGCAGCACAAATATCAGCATCTGAAAAACGTCACGAGGAGCCTAGAATAACTCATCTCCGCCACGTCCATCCAACCGCCCGTATGCACGCACAGGACATGACATGAGACACATTTCATGAACCCACGATCCGCGCCCTGACACACACACACCTCTGATCAATGCCGCGATTGATCAGTCGATCCCAGGGGTCCCGGCGAACGGTGGCTGGTGCCGCCATGAATCGTGCAGAGATCACGGCGGTCGGCGAGGCTGGCTGGCAGCGCCGCGGCGAGGGTCCCGGCCGGGGGCGGATGTGTCCTCCTTTCCCAGCTACCGAACCACGAACCTTGCATTGCATATTTGCATCCTGCCTTCCGGTTACGCTGCCCCCCTTCTTAAATAACGAAAGCCAAATAAGGTTGTGAACATTAGTATCCGTGTCGTGTGACCACTTGTACGTGCTATTCACTCGTGCACTTGTCGCGTACAGTGCCATGCTGTGATGAGAGTGTAAACATAAGACATTTTTGGTACCTCTTGATCTCGCTCTGATGTTATCAGTGGACAAGCTCGGATCCTATTTTGATGCTCCTTTTAGCGCTGATGTGGGGCGTTATCCAAGGATTTCTATCTTATGCACATGACTTAGTTATCGTTGGTCTCCGTCCTTGTTGTCATCTGGCAGGACCATCGCTCCATGGTCGAGTGGGTTTGGTGTGACGGTTTGGTAAGTTTCATGAGGAGTGAGGTGACAACTCTAGTTAGTTTGTTTCATCGGGGTGTGATTACTCTTGTGTTTTCTTGTTTTATGTTGATCTGCTTTGTAAGAGGATTTCATCACTTTGTATTTGTTCGGTTGTGTGATTTTATTTTAAATCGAGGCGGAAGCCTATTTCAAGAACTAATGTAAGACATTTTATTTTTTATTTATTTGTATGTATTTAGACATATTTTACATATATGTTCAATATATATGTACATGTGGTCATATTGAAAATACTAAAATGACTTATATTAATAAGTGTAGGTAGTACCACCGTAAACATTCATTGGCGCCACTGAAACTTAGATAACTCATTTAAGTTTACCCTAACTTAGAAACTATAAATCACTGATAGTATATATGAATCCATCAACTTGAGATATTTCTTCCTTTTCATGGATAAATCTTGAGAGATGCATCTGACTCATATAGGGAGAGGTCCATGGGAGTGGAGATTTTCGGCTCCTGATATTCAATGCTCCATCCAATCTTCAAAAATTAAAAAATCATATTTCTGAGTTTATTGTTTTTATAAGAAATTGTTGTAGCCAATAGTATATCAGACGGACATGCAAAATATCAACTTATAATAATATGTATTGTGTGCGATACACAAATAATAAACGTGAGCATCTAAGTATGCATACTTTCAAAGCTCCAAGTTTTAGCCGATTTTGTAATTTCTTTATAGCCCATAATTGTAACATCCTAGGATTTTTCAAATTCTGAAAAATCAGAAAATTAAAAACTTTTTGAAAACTATATGTATGTCGATTTGAAAAAAAAATCCATTCATGCATTCATCATTTTGTTGCATTATTTATATTTAAAATTACAACGGTTGAAATATTATTTCCACTTGAAAATCTATTTGAGAAAATATTAAAAAAACAAAATGGCGATTATGATATTTATCTTATTTTTACTCTAATGATTTGATTGTATTTATTGGAAATAATTATTTTTATACGTTTATATTTGTGGTACCAAATTTTATTTAACCACAAATAAATTCATTAAAAGCTCTATTTTCAAATTTGACAAAAATGCCTTGCAATTAATCAAATATTGAAAATTAATATTTTAAAAAAGTGTTTAAAACATGTCCACAAATGTTTTAAAATAAAGATATAATTTTTAAAAAAATTAAAAATTAATTTCACTTAATTCAGAGTTCTTAAACAAAAGATATAAAAGAAATAAGAAAAAAAACGAACCGGGCCGGCCCAACTGACGGAATCGAACGCGACTGTGTCTTCGTACGTGATTCAAATTCTCAGAATACATTTTTTCAGCGACTTTTCATTTAAACACGTTTATCTTGAGAAATATAACTCCAAATCCGGATCCGCTTGATCCCACGCGTTGACAACTCCGAGACCTATCTATTCCACCATCCCTCCGCCTATATAAACCCCTGTAGCCGTCAGCATCTATTTTCCTCTTTTCGTTCCACCGAAAACCTAATCAGCAAAATCGTATTTCGTTGATTTGACCACCTAAACGATCTCAAATTACGACGGAGTCTTAACCATTGTTATAGATCTCGTCGATACCTTTCCATCCCAATAAGTCTCAACTCTTTTTATCAAGCGTGGAGGAAGCATTTTGAATCGTTATCCACCAGATCTGAAGTCGTATTTCTTAGATCTCTTTGTGCTCGTTGCGCCAAATCGAAATTCCTCAGGTGAAAAGGTAGATCTATTCTATATCTACAACTTTCCTATTGACAACTTTTTATTTTAACATACGTAATTTTCTGTATAATACAGATCGTGTTTGATGTTGTTTAAGTAACCAAACCATCTCAAAAGTTTGGTACGATAAGACGAAAGTTGTTCCGAGACCTTTCTATTGCCCCAAGATTCATCTTATTTGGTTCAGCGAGCTGAGAGATATTCGATTTTGAAGTTTTGGACCAGAAAGGTATTTATATTCATCCACTTATGTTATAATTATGATAATTAGAAAGAGCACGTAATTCTTTACAACTTTCGTTAAGATTATTTTTCCATCCGAGCAACTTTATTTTTGGTCAAATTTGTAGTCAACCAGTCAGCCTGCCACGTCAGCGAGTCAATTTCCACGTCAGCGGTCAAAGTCAACGGTCAACCGAAAACCGGCAGTTTTGCAGAAAAACACTAGATTTTAGATCTATCACTACTTTTTATTGGTTTGGTCAAATTTTACAAATAAAATATTTTTGGAAAGCTTATGCCACGTAGACACTTTTGGCATAGTTAGATTAATGTTTTGCTGAATTATTTGTGTTTATTTTCAAAAGTGGCTTTATTAGTATTTTGAACATAACTTTATTTTTAAATTGATTTTTGCTCAAACTCTTTTGCTATAAATTTGTATGTCTAAGTATTGGCAGTAGTATTTTTCTACTAATTTTTATATAATATTTTTTTATGATTTTATAATTAATATTGTTTAAATACTTTTAAGTGTTGTTTTAATGATTAAATTGATTAAAAAATATTTTTATCATCTATTCGAATTATAAAGTACTTAGTCATATTTTGACCACTTTGGTATTAAAAGGTACTTAGAAATATTTTGCCTCTTTAAACAAAATAAATTCTTCTTTAGAAAATATTTGATAACTATTTTTCGACAACACTCTTCGTTAGAAAAATTTCAACATCTTAAAGATGCTAAATCTTTTCGTTAGAAAATTTTAGCATCTAGAAAACTTAGTTGTTTTATTTTGTTAAGTGTTGTCCTTAGAAATAAAGTGCATTGCATGCATGGCATATCTATTGTATAGTTATACTCCTTATAGGAAAACTTCTTCCTTATTTTCCCTAAGTTAGGATTATTTTCAACCTAGTGTTTTGGTAAAGTGCTATGCACTTAGACCCTTGACACTTAGCCAAGAAAAACAAAACTCTGAAGGCATCTCCAAGAAGCAAAAACCGTTAGAAGAAAATCAAGAGGAACTGCAAGAAGACCATCCCCCTTTATTTCTCTAAGTCTTTCTCTCTTCTTATCTTTCTCTTAGACTTCGTGGTGGCTAAGTTATATCCAAGACAACTCTGAAGAATCATCAATACTGAAGAATCATCAAGTCCGACAAACCAAAGTTTACAAAAGTTCAATGAAGACATCAAAGTTAAGAGGAAGCCTAGAGAAAAATTACACCTTTTCTTATTTTTTTCTGCCTTCCTATTCTTCTTTCACTTTGGACATAAACCAAGTCCTTAGTGATTATGACCAAGTACTTAGAGTGCTAATTGAAGATGAAGAAAACTACAAGGGAGTTGAAGATTTCGCTTGATCCTACACGTGAAGACTTGCAGCAGCATTACAACTTATTCAAGTTGATTTATAGCAAAGTTATTATGTCCAACCTATGACCTTGGTCCTTAGTAATTTTGACTAACACACTTGCCCTGCATTAACTTAGAATAATTTCATGGCATGACATGCATCTCTAGTCCTTAAGAATATTTTTCATATCATGCATGTCATATTTTTCTAAGTGTTGCATTTATGCTTGTATGTTTATTTGTGGCTTGTTTGACTTGTTAGAAATTTTGGAGAGAAACGAAGGCTTTTACAACTGATACTCCTGCTCTCCCTGTTGCCAAGGCAAGTGGCACACTCTCATAAACTTCCTAAGTATTTTTCTATGCATTATTTAGTGTATTTCTTATATGCATGTGTTGGATAGTATTGCTATGCTAAAACTACTATATCCCTTACACTAGTTGTGTCTAGAATCCCATTGATAACTTGGTAGAAATATTGATGCTATGCAAAAGTTGTTTTATGAAAAGTTAATTTCTACTAAGTTAAGAATGAAGCTCCTGGGTGGAATTGGTTTTGAATGGTTTATGTTGAGTGTTGTCTCTTAGGGGTGACCTCTAAGGGATGGTCACTTGTGGACGGCCACCCAGGGAACAAAAGGATCTGAAGAACTCCAATTGAAGATTGTTTCTAGTGCAACCATTAGTCAATGGGCTCTGTCTAGATGGATTAAGTTGCGTGGACTCGCCCCGGCCTGACAGGTGGTGGTAGAGGTTTTATAGGTGGAGCGCGTCAGGCCGTTATGGGGTGGGAAGATGCTTCTGAAAATTCTCGTCTCAACTCTCTCCTTTTCCTTAGCACAAATGGTGTGCTCGAGGATAGTTTGGGTTTGTTGGGTCTAATGGTGAAAGTGCACAACCGCTGCAGAGTGTAAACTAAGTACTTAGCCATGTCCTCGGTTACGGACAATTTTGAGCAGCTGATCAAGGACGTCAGCGGAGGATCCTATCATTCCAATTTCTAAGTTAAAATTTGATGGGTGAACAAGGGAAGATGAGATTATGGTTTTCATGCCATACTTGTCTTGAATTTAAGAAAAGTGTTTTCAAAAGAGTAGGAAAAATTTGCTTTATGCAAATTAGTCTTGAACTCCACCAGCCAAATATGCATATAGGTTATAGAGTTATTCCATTAAGTGTCCACCATAGTGTCACTTGCCAGACTCCATTTTTAATGGAATCTGACCCACTCTGTTGCAAAATTTTATCGTTACAGGTTATTCATATGACGAGTGAGGTTTTCGTTGAGTGATTTCGAGTCTGCAACCAACATGTTTTCGCCTGTGGCAACATGAAGATGGAGACTTACTGCTATTGTATTTCCGTTGTGTATTCTTTCCAATGCTAGCTTTATGCTATGCACTTTGTAAAGAATATTTTGTAAGTCTGGATCATCAATGTAATAAAATTTATTCTTTGCTGTCATATTACATCGTAAATTGTGTGGGCAAACAAATCGATACAGTGATTTGCACTATACACAGGTACCTGTCATATTTTAAGTGCAGGTACGTTACAATATTATTAAGTATTTCAAACTGATATTGTACACTTTGTTAGGATACATCATTTGCTACATCTAGATTTTGTTTTAGTTTTTCCTTTCGAACTTGCAAATATAGTTTTTGAAAAAACAAACAACAAGGCGGTAGAGCTTGGGAGCCATAAAACACTTTCAAACTCGAGAGGCAAAAACACTTTTGGAGGCTGACGGTCGACCTTTCGGTTTACAAAATTAATACAAAGATCAACTTTAGATGTTAACGTTATGTGCATTTTATGTAGGTTGTATGCCTTACGGGATATGTGAATCTGTCAATTACTATTTTAGTAACTAGAAACATACTCTGCATGTTGCAGCGGCAATCTTTTACAAAAAATGTTATGAAAATAAATGATAGAAATTCATGGAATATGAGTTTGTTTACATAAAATATGTAACATATAATAATTGTCGAAATGCTGACTTGATATTTTTTACATAAAAATTAAAAACGGATGACATGAACAAAGTAAATGACATGGAAAGGTTACATGCAACGTATATTAATTGATTCAATACGGATTTCCTGCCCATGGTGGTAGCTGCGCATAAGATTTGTGACGTAGGATATGGAGAGTACACTATGTTTAATAAGCAGCGCAAACGAATGCAAACGGAACAATGGATTTTGTTGACGGGTGCGTCCATGTATCCTAACGTCTGCACAATCAAAAACTGCATGATGCTCGTTCTCACTTGTAGCACGTAATATACGTCGGGACAACGTGCATCAATAACATCCTTGTTTGCCATGAGAATGACGCACACCTGCCGCCGCGTGATGTGTCGACGTGAAATATGATATAAACACATAGTGGTTCGGTCCCTTGTTCTATGATTCACGTTGCTTTCATTTCCTCTATGAGTCATGCAACAAACATTTCGTGAGCATCGAACAAATATTTTCTCCCGCACAGGAAGCTGCCATGCGTGTTTCATGCTTCTCCTTCCTCTACCTCACAGTGGCGCGTGCGTGATGCATGAAAAGTAGCGGACCGCGTGCCGGCTGTAACCCGCACAAAAAAGCTCCACCGGTGCTTACTCTGTATGGTATCTCGCATGGTAGGTGTAAAAAAGACTGAAATATTCTTACTAACTTGATATCTCCCCGGATAAGCTCTACGCCGAACATGATAATTTGAAATATCCTGGGAGACGACGACGACGTAGGCGAGAGAGTGGACCGCTCTCTCTCCTATCAGGCCGCTAACTTGATCTGCTCGGCTGCCCACCGCGTGATTTATGAATGATATGCATATACCGATTACTCCGTGTGATTCACTCTCCGGACGACGGTAGCCACGCGATACTCACAATCCGGGTGGAAACGACATGATCATCAGCGTGCCGGGGTCGGTTGCGTGTATGTCATGTGACAAGCTGCGTGCACTCGTTACGACGGTGACTGTGGATCCGTTGAATGTACGTAAGCTACGGTATTACGCCGTCTATGCGGAATTTCACCCCCTATCGTATATGGATGGTTGGATGATGGTGCACACCTATCACCATGGGCAGCCATCTATTTTCGTTAATTGATTAGCTATGGTAGTGGATGATGTGGATAATTTGCATATTGAGATAGAAATCATAAATGAACTTAATGTGGTTTTGCTTTATAAGAGTTATAGATAGTTGTCTAAACTTCTTACCTAGCTATCATAAAAAAAATATGTTGGCTCAAAACTTGTCTCTCGCTTTATTGAAAACCGCATGATTGACATGTTTGGGTCTTGTCTTACGATTGAAGAAAAAATTCTCTTTCGCTTTGGATTTTTTTTTAATTAAGAACAACTCGGATATTCGTTTCTATAAGGATTCATGTCTCTCCTCTTCGGTTTGATCAGCCTCGACCTCCAGTTGTGTTCCATCATGAAGAATCAAAATATCGGAAAGGAAGAGCACATTTAATTAATACATGCCTCTTCAAGGAATACACATATGACATGATAAATGGAGCTGAAATGCATATTCATCACGCATTTTATTCAATCCCACAATTGAATAAAAGGTTTATCAAGGATTTAAGTAACAGCTCCAACTCCATTTTCAGTTATGGCGAGGTCTCTTCCGTTGGCTCCATAGCAAACATGTCATCGATTGTTTTGCTTCATCTTTTAGGGAAGTTGGACGTTGATGTCGCAACATAAGCATTCGACTACATAATCATAATAGCAGAATGCGTAGTAATGGGTCAGCAAAAGAGTTTGGGCGGAGCAGAATTGGTGACCCAAAGTGTCAGTGAGCTGTAACTTTCTGAAATCTGAATCCGGTGGATCCGGTGCCACACGGGATAGCCCCGCTCCGCCAGACATACGCATCAGCAATGCACCGTCATCGTGACTGTGGAGCGAGTACGTACGCCCGCCCGCCCAAGCTGGAAAAGAAGACGCAGCACTGACTCGCAAGCTGGGAGTTGTGCAGTCGACCTCACACATTTCACGTTCACCTTCCCGCGACTTGAGGGTGTCTGAATGAAAGCCCATACCCAAGATCGCCGCGCGCGTGCGCGTATCACCGATTCTCTCGACGCCTAACTTGCTAGTTTTGACAAAAAGAATCTCCCAGCACGAAAAGAATTTTGGACGTCTGCGTGCACCTGTGTGCTGTCAAGAAATCAAGAATAGTCGACAGTGATTCTTGCAAAAGAAAGTCAGCGGTGCTTGTTATTCGGGTATTGAGAGAACGTGCTTCGAGCCAGACGTCTTCGTCGCTGGAACAGAGTTGGGCGACCGACGTATCTTTGCCTCTCCAAACTTTTAATCATTCATTCAGCCGCTCCGGGAATTGCAGCCGGGTGTCGCTACAATCCGACCAGGAGCCTCGTGGTCAGTTCAGTCGATTCATCGCATACGTAGTACTAATTAAAGAAAGAAGATTTCAAACTCGGCGGCCATGCATGTCGCGTTTGGTTTCGAATGGCGACTTTCGAGTTCTTTTCGCAAAATGTTTGGTGATCTCGAAAAGGAGAAAGGATTCGGTCGCGAAAGAGATAAAATGACGCAAACGGAGAACCGATGATGAATCTGGCGCAAAACATCGCAGCAAAGCCTTTACAATGAGACCAGGACAACGATCTCTAGGCATGTTCCAGAGACTTAAAAAAACTAGATGATACCCCACGCGTTGTTGCGGACACGTGTATGCATACCTATAAGAAATTAAAGAAATAAAATTGATTGCATAGAGTAGTACAAAATAAATCATGTTGCTGAAAATCTTGTTCTTTATCGCAAAGTACTATGTTTGAATTAAGGGTTTGAAGTATATATGTAAAAATACGGCACCAACTTATGTTAGTAGATTAAATAATCATTTTTGATTTTACTGAATTTTTTAAATAGAATATTTTCAGTACATAGCAAATATTCCTGTCAAATAAGACATATGTTGGCCTAATTTGGTAGCTTAACACTATTTTCATGGATAAACTTACTCCATAAATGGTTAGGTATCATCTGTGTATATGTTCTTCTTATCTGTATGAGGGAACAAAGTCTTGTTAAATCTTGAAACTAACACGAATAAACCAACACTTACCTCTAACTTCCACTAAACAAACTGTAATCATAACTTAAAAGGATGTCGTAAATTTAAAATGATGTTAATCCCTGCTATAAATTAAGTTTCAGGAAATAAAAAGCTACGATTTCTTAGGTTCATTGGGAATAGATATGCATATATATATTTGAGCAATGGATAACTAATTTGTAAAATGTTTAAATATTAAAATTAAAATCTCTTAAAAGTAAATGTATTACTAAGTAGACTAAGTGAGGCAATTACCGTGGATTTTAGTTGTTCATTGCTCCATACCATGTCACTGTACACTCAAAACTCATTTCATCAACAATAACAATTGATGGTTAAGTCGGACACTTATTGTACTACAGTTTATCGATCTTTACTGAAGCAATAGGAATAAACAAACAAAGTGTAAAGCTTATTGTGGCACAATTGTGTGTGAACTGCTTGATACAAAAAGAAACTCACATCATGCGGAGATTATCATAGTGATCCCTATTTAGAAGATGCAAAAAAAAAGATGCAGACATTGAATAATTCTACTGGTAAAGTTCGGTCCCATATAGTTTCTGCATCAAATGCAGTAAGGAAACCATTTGATGTAATCAACCTGAAACAAAACCGCCCATTGTAACTCAAGAAACCAAGATACCCAAGTGTTGAGAAGAGAACCAGGAAAACAAAGTTAAAAGAAATTATTTGGAGAGAGTGATGGAAATTTCAAGGAATTTCTTCAACTCAGACAAAATTTGACACTTAGTCTCTTGATATACGCATTCTATACTGCAGGCATCTGGTTGCATCACACAAGTAACAGGGATAGGTGAGCACATCGCATGGAGAAGGAAAGGAATCAAGCGATGAGAAAATAACATAGAAGAGAGAGAAAACATACATACAATATCTGGAGCTCCGTACCCACTGGAAGGATCGGAATATGTTGCCCGTGAACTTGGGAAGATATGTATGAGTTGTTTCTGCAAAATGAAAGAAACTGAAATTCACACGACGCATTACGAAGGTAAATCGTAGATTGTAAGATTTGGAAAGAAATTAGCACTAGTGGGAGTGAGTACTGAGTAGGAAATGGAATCATGTAGCACGGATTGGATTGAAACCTTGCCTCTCATATCCAGGCTTCCACCTTGAAGCAAGTGGAATTGTGATGTGAGGTAATTGGATGTCAGGAAAATGGAACTGATACACTGACGGGGCATGTTGCATGCGCAGTGCGCTATAATAAAAAGAAGTAGGAACTGAAACACCAACGGGAAATGTTGCATGCGCTAAAAAATTATTTAGTGGATGAGGTGGAAACTTTGTTGGGGCATTTGACGTGGACCAATTATAGGTTTGCTGATGTGTATAGCTTGCATGTTTAGAGAAATCACTTAGTGGATTGTTTCTATTTAGATAGTATAGATAAGTAACCCGGCTGATTCGTCGCTAATCACGGGCCTCGTCCCCTTTCTTTTCTCTTGCTTTTACTGTGGGCTGTGGCAGCCGAGGTTCCCGGAGCTGACCGCTGGAATCGGTGATGAGAGTAGCAAACAACGGCCGAGGGAAGCAGCAGGAAACGACGACGAAGGACGACCGGCAGTTCAACGGGAAGTAAATCAGACATGTTGGTTTGCCTCCATGCCACCTACTCCAACTCAACTGTTGTATACGCAGTAGTACAGTATTACTTACGTCCGCGACGCGATGTAACGTGCGCCCACGGTAGCGCTACAGAGGCAAAAACCAGCTGAATCTTTATGTTGAGGAGGTCGATCTATATATACAAGGTTCACAGTGTCCTGTAGTGCCCTCAGATCCCGTAATAAATTATCCTACCACCATAGTTTATCATTTCTCCGGCTAAAAGATAGAGATGAATACTAGTAGTGGAGTACGATCGTTGCAAAAAGAATAAAAACGGTTTCATGCATCGCGAAAGTACTCCCTAGGAACTCCAATGAACAGAGTATATTGCATGCAGTGGGATTGATCGAATGGTAGCTGCCCAAGGAGCGACGTCGGTCATGTTGTTGGCTTGCTGCACTAGGCCGTTTCATTCATGTAGGCATGTGATAGACAAGATGGGGCTCTCGCGACCCCGCGCGCGGCCCGTGTGCGCGCGCCGCCGCCGGGCCGGATCTCCTCCGTCCAAACTCCGCTCCGGCCGCTGCGGCCAGATCCGAGCTCCCTGCTACGTCCTCTCCCGCCACACCTGCTCCATCTAGCCCAACTCAGCTTACTCCGTTGGGCGCTGTTGTGCTCACTGTCGAAGCTCCTGCCGCTGCTGTGATGCGCACCAACTGGAGGTCTGACCTTGCCATTGATGGTCGGTTGGTGGTGCCCTCGCATCTCGCCAAGTTTGCGTCGGTGGCCCCTCCGACTCTCGCCAGCGCTCCTTCCGGCCAGCTTCAAGCAGCGACGAGCCCCATGGACTGGGGGTTTGGAATGCCCCGTACTCCGGTGACCTGCCAAGCCTCTGCTCGTCACCTTCGCTCTCGCGACGCGCCTGGCGCCCAGGCCCTGCCCGCGCCGCCTGCCGCCAGCCGACACCACGTTGTCTCCCTGCGCCCGCAGCGGCCACCACCACCACCGGCTACACTGCCTCCCAGCTTCACGCCTGCTTTCCTTGGCGCGGTGCCCCTGGTTCGAGCGTCCTCGGGACGGAGCTCTCTATTCATCTCCACTCCGCCGGCGCGCGGGAGAGAGAGTTCGCCGCATCTCCGGAGCGGCATCACAGGCTCCCTCGACCTCGAAGCTTCTGCCCCTACAGATTGCGACGCCCCCGCGCCGGGCTCCGTCCCGCGACACCTGCTTTGGAATGTTGTGGTGGCGCCGCCACCGTTGGCCTCCCTGACGGATCATATCGCTGCTCCGGCCCTTGCTCCTCGTCCTCCCGCTCGGCGTCTCGTCCCGTCGAAGAAAAAGCCCGCTGGCCGGCGCTCCCCTTCGCCTCTGCGTCTAGCCCGTTCCCGCGGCCTCACGGGCGACCGCGCTCCGACCGGCGCCACCAATGGGCTCTCCCCGCCCCATTAATGCTCCGGCGCTCGGCCACCTCCACTAGTCGCCGTGCCCGTTGGTTTCGCGGCCCCGCAGAAGGCTCCTCCCGCTCCACGTCTCAGGAGCGTCGTGGAGGGCGTCCTCGACTTCACCTCCACCTCCACCGCTATTCACGAGGACGTCAACACTGCTTTGACAACTGGGCAACTCGAGGGTTGCCCTTTTGCTGGCATACTGCGCACCGCGCCGTTTTTCACTCCCCATGCACCTCCACGCGCTCGTCTCTCCGTCCGTTTCGACATCCCTGCTCCTCGCCTTCGGACAGAGCCGCCTTCCCCTGCACCACGCCTTCGTGTTGCGTCTCGTGGCCTGTACCCTCCATCTTCGTCGACGGGTGCCTCGGCTTCTAAGATGGCGGGTGGCTCGAGGGACGCCTCTCCAGAGCCGGGCTGGGAGCTAGTTACCTCGCGTCGCGCTCGTCACATCCTCCACATGCCACGCCCCGCGCGAGACGAAGTGGCTGCTCTCCGCTTCAAAAGGCACACGAAAGGGCTCTGCTCTCGTTGTCTTGCTCCAATTCGTCACCACCGCTCCTCTGGCTGCCGCGACAAAATTAGGTGCCTCACATGCAAGTTCTATGGCCACCGAGAAAGAGACTGCCCAATACGGCTCGCCAAGAAGACTTCCAAGCCCTCCAATGCTTGTCTTCCTCCACGTCGGCCGACCTCCTCCCCAACCACCCCTGGGGCCCCGTCGTGGGCTCTTGTTGCCGCGACTCCCTTCGCAAGTGAGGCTGAACCTATGCTTTTCCCGTCGCTGCCCTCCAACCCGCTTGTGCTCCCTCCACCATTCGCGGACGTGCTCATGGCTCGCCCGGCAATGGACGTGTGCATGGTGCTGGCCAGAGAGAGATGCTACATGGTGACCGTGGACGAGGCTCTCTCAGAGGAGAATGAGAGGGTTGGCCTAGGGCTGGACGTGCATTTGCTGGTGTCGTCGGCTACGACATGGGAGGTCCCATCGCGCCATGTCTTCGGTCCATCTTTGGCGTGCTATCCATTGCTGACCGGCCTCCCGCCCCCCTCGCCTTCTGTGTGCGGCGTCGAGGCTGTGCATGCTGACGAAGTGGTGCGCTTGCTGCCGGAGATGAAGCTAAATGATGGGCATATGCCCTGCCACGAGATCACGTCACCTTGTCCATCGCAGGCGGGTAGCTATGAGCTGGATGGTATTGACGAGTTATGCGACGGGGGATTTGGTAATGACGATGACAAGGATGAGGTTGTTGACGGGAAGATGGAGCAGTTTTTGCCAGGCCTCATTGAGCCGGTTCAACTCGAGTTGCTGCTATTTTGCAAGTCAACAGTGTTAGAAGTATAATAGTCTAATTGTAGTCTAATTGTAACTCCCCACTATTAGGGGGTTTCCTGCATATTCACACCTGTACATGTCCTTTATATTGTGGCCTTTGGCCCTCTGGAATACAACAAGTCTATTCCTAACATGGTATCAGAGCGGTTTTAGATCTTGCCTTTTTTTTTCCGACGTCGCCGCCGCTGCGCCCCGGTCGCCGCCGCCCTCCGGCCGCCACCGCCGTCGTCCGGCCGCCACCGCCGCGCCCCGCCGTCGCCAGCGTCCGGCCGCCCTGGCCGCCACCGCCGCGCCCCGGCCGCCCCGGATGCGCCTCCCACTATCCCCTCGTCCTCGGCGTCTTCTTCGACCGCGGCGCCCCCTTCGATCTCGGCGCCACCTTCTACCTCGACGCCGTCCTCTCCTAGTACTCCTCCGTCTAGTTCCCCTAGTTCTCCTCGTTCTCCGGTGTCGGATTCTTCCTCTCCTGTTTCTTCTTCCTCTTCTTCTGATGAGTCGTTTTCTGCCGATGAGCCTTCCTCTTCACGACCTGTTCGTCTGCGACGTGCTCCAGACCGTTACTCTCCTAGTCAGTATGGTCTCTCTATTACCTCCGAGCCGACTTCTTATAGGGATGCCGAGCGTCATCCGCACTGGCAGCTTGCCATGGCCGAGGAGATTGCTGCGCTAGAGCGCACTGGCACCTGGGAGCTTGTTTCTCCTCCTCCCGGTGTTCGTCCTATCACGTGTAAGTGGGTCTATAAAATTAAGACCCGCTCTGATGGATCTCTTGAGCGATATAAAGCTCGTCTTGTAGCTCGTGGTTTCCAGCAGGAGCACGGCCGTGACTACGATGAGACCTTTGCGCCCGTGGCTCATATGACCACTGTGCGCACTCTTCTTGCTGTTGCCTCTGTTCGCCGTTGGTCCGTGTCTCAGCTTGATGTGCAGAATGCATTCCTTAATGGCGAGTTACGTGAGGAGCTTTACATGCAGCCTCCTCCTGGGTATTATGTTCCTGATGGGAAGGTTTGTCGTCTTCGGCGTTCTCTCTATGGGCTGAAACAGGCCCCTCGAGCTTGGTTTGAGCGTTTCGCCTCTGTGGTGACCGCCGCCGGCTTCTCTCCTAGCGCACATGATGCTGCACTTTTTATCCACACTTCTTCTCGTGGTCGCACTCTTCTCCTTCTCTATGTTGATGACATGATCATCACTGGAGATGACCCTGAGTATATCGCCTTTGTTAAGGCTCGTCTTCGTGATCAGTTTCTTATGACTGATCTTGGTCCTCTTCGATACTTCCTTGGGATTGAGATTTCTTCTACTTCTGATGGTTTTTCCATCTCCCAGGAAAGGTATATTTAGGACCTTCTTGCTCGTGCTGCTCTTGGGGATGAGCGCACTGTTGAGACTCCTATGGAGCTTAATGTTAAGCTCCGTCCTACTGATGGTGAGCCCCTTTCTGATCCGACGCGCTATCGTCATCTCGTTGGGAGTCTTGTCTATCTCGCCGTCACTCGTCCGGATATTTCCTATCCTGTTCATATTCTGAGTCAGTTTGTCTCAGCTCCTACCATGGTTCACTACGGTCATCTTTTTCGTGTTCTTCGTTACCTTCGTGGTACGAGTACTCGTCGTCTTTTCTTCCCTAGCTCCAGTTCTCTCCAGCTCCAGTGCTACTCGGACGCTACGTGGGCGAGTGATCCCACGGATCGTTCGTCTCTTTCTGCTTACTGTGTTTTTCTTGGTGGTTCGCTGGTTGCTTGGAAGACGAAGAAACAGAAAGCAGTTTCTCGCTCGAGTGTTGAGGCTGAGCTGCGCGCTATGGCCTCGTTGATTGCGGAGGTGACCTGGTTACGGTGGTTACTTGCAGATTTTGGGGTCTCTGTTACGACACCCACTCCACTTTTGTCTGACAGTACAAGTGCTATCAGTATTGCACGTGATCCGGTCAAGCATGAGCTGACCAAGCATATTGGTGTTGATGCTTTCTACACACGTGCAAATGTGCAGGATCGGGTTGTTACCCTCCATTATGTGCCTTCAGAGTTGCAAATAGCGGATTTCTTTACCAAGGCACAGACTAGAGCGCAGCATGTTTTCTTTCTCTCCAAACTCAGTGTTGTTGACCCAACATGAGTTTGAGGGGGGGGTGTTAGAAGTATAATAGTCTAATTGTAGTCTAATTGTAACTCTCCACTATTAGGTGGTTTTCTGCATATTCACACCTTTACATGTCCTTTATATTGTGGCCTTTGGCCCTCTGGAATACAACAAGTCTATTCCTAACAAACGGGTTGAGAACCCTCCTCAAGGTGAACATGCCGTCCATAACGGCAGCGGATGAAGCTTTGATTGGCCTTGCTGGTCCAGGGGGATGCGATTTTCCGCCACCGACGTGTCCTGACCGGCTTCCCGCTCCTCTGATCACGCCGAGTTGTAGCGTTTTGAAGATATGATGATATATCTTTCTGAGAGATTAGACGGTGTAGGATGAGATCCTTCGCCTAGTACGCCCTGCTTTGTATGTATTTTTTCTTTTTGATCTCGGCCGCGCCATGTTTGCTTCTCCTATATCAATATAAAAGGCAAAGTTTTTGCCTCGTTTCAAAAAAAAATCATGTAGGCATGTAGCAGTACCAGTACCACCATGCCTACCCGGAGCAAGGCAAGACAAAAAAAAAGCCCCCACTTGGACAGGTGGCGCAACAATGGAGGCAGCAGCATTGGCGCGACGGTCCGATGGTAGTTGCACATGCACCGCGCGCGCGCGGGCACATGTCCGTGTTGATGTGGTGGAGCATGTATGTATGTCCCTGATCCACTGGCACGAACGTACGTACAGTACGACGAACCACAATAATCCTACAGCTACACTAGTAACGCATACACGACGGATGGACGGACACGGGCCTTCAGTGTGGTGCCGTGCAACGGTGCAAGTGCAAAGCTCACCCCGCCGGCCGGGCACCGGCAGACGCGCACGGCGCATCCACCCACCGAGCCATCCCATTGATGGCGGCGGCAGTGATTGGCACACGCGTGCGCCCGTGCCGTGCGTGCTTCTTCCTTAATAAAAAAAAAACCTCAGCAAGCGCGCGGCGCTCGGTCGGTCTCCTGTAGTGGCCGCTCCATTCGAAACAGCGGCGAGGCAGCCGGCCGGGCAACGATCGAGCTCGACGCGACGGACGGGAAGGTACTACGCGGCGGCGCGGGCAGCGAAGCTGGCCCTGTCCCGTCTTGTCTCGCGGGGGGTCCCACGTTTGCGTCAGGGAGTGGGGCGCACACGCTTTGCCTTTGCCCTTTCCCCTCGCTTGCTTTTCTTTAGTTACCGCTGAGGGCCACGACGACTTTCAAAGGGGCTGGTTGATCGGACGGCCCAGTTTGAAAATGACGCTTAGCTGTCGAGCGTCAACCGTGCGATTGGCGACCACGGTTTGCCCGGCTGTTCACTACGGACCCGAGTGAGACGAGCTGGCTAGGCGCGCTCCGTTCGTTTTGCACGGCCAACCTTGTAGAAACGGCTAATCACACCCGATGGTTCCTTCACGTCAAATTTGATGGTTTCAAACGGTATAGTTAAATTGTTTTGCGTCGATAATCCTGCAAATGGAAGTTTGATGAATTGAGTTTTTTTAGGAGTGGGAATGGCTCCGAAAGGCTTGAATAACTACAATATTAACAAGGTACCGGATACAAATTTATATCGATTTATACGACTTCTGATGAACAGCCATGCCAAACAAAGCAGCATGATTGACGGCAAAATATTGATGAAACCACACCCGTTTTTTAAGTTTTTTTATCTATATACGGCCAACATCTCTTTCGAGAATAATTTATTAGAGTTCTACCTTGTGCTAAAGTCTTTATAATGTTAAAAATTGCATGTAACCATAAGAGAAACAAGCACCATATTCAACAAGATTAATAATAAGATTGTATCTCCTTTTTAGTGGACCATTATCATTGCTTCATATGTTTATGTAGACCATTATCTCTTCTGTCGGGAAGGTGTCCACGGTCAGTCTTGGAAAGATAAATGTGTAGATGCTCCTACGAGACAAAAGAACCTAGCTCGTCTTTGTTCATCTGTAAATAATGATCAAAATACATAACTCAAAGAAAGTTGTTGCTACATGCCAATGAGGAAACATTTAGACTATTCCATCTCCATCTATCAATTATTGCCACTAGACAATGTTAAGTTTATTCCACTAATCTTCAAAATAGAGTAACACTGTTCAGAAAGAGAGCGGCCAACTCTCTGGTTCAAGGACATATTATCCTAGCAAGAGACAGTGGAGTTCTATATAAATCCAGAGGGAGTGTATTTTTTACAGGTACAATACAACGCACAATATGTTTTTCTGTAGTCCTACACATGAATAAGATAACATTTATTTCTAAATAAATGTGAAGCCATATACCAGTACTACATATTCGGTAGGTTTATGAATTGAATCTTGTACCCGTGATTGCCCCCACACATGCAATTATGTCGTCCTTCAAAACAGCACGTCATAACTTTGAAAGCAACATTTCATAACCGTGGCTATGTAAGGACCGTTCTATATAAAAAAGATTGATTAGTGGGATGTTTTAGGTAGACGCGGGAAAACCTGAGCCTGAAAGTGCTAAGCCAAAGCACACGCCAGTACGCCACACTATCACGGCCTGTCTGCGTCAATAGTGTGTCCATCGTGTTAAAGAGCGGAAAGGAGGAAATATAAAAGCTGCTGCCGTATTTATCCAAGAATGCCAAATCCAACCAAAGTTTGGTTACCCAAGGGCCACAGTGGAATTTGTCAAGAGGAGTACAAAAAACAAGCATATGATGCAGAAAAGATATTTACATCTTCTAGAGTGAACTAAACACACACGTGTAGCCAGATTAATTTTTTTATTATTATTAAAGCACAGACTTTTCTTAAAACTGAAGTTATTTATATTAGCAAGCAAGCCGACTCATTTAAAACCTTCCAACCACCCCATAGATATCCTGATAAGGAAAATAGTACACGGACTTGTATAAACCTCACCTGCAATTTAACTACAGAAGCCACGTAAATTTCTCAGCGTAATTACCTCTGTAATAAAAACCATTCCTTAAAAATGTACAGTAATAAAACAAACAGAAAAGGCATGCGGCGAAGAAAAAGGGAATTAACACATGACACGGAGAGACAAGGAAACATCCTAAAATACTGCCGATCTCTCTTTCTCCTCTATAGTCTAGACTAGACGCGTTGAGCTGTTCCCAGCCTCGCCGCCTTCATCCTCTCTGCCCCTCTTCTTCTTCAGCTCACTTCCAATGGAGAGCACTGCAGTAAGCTACCGACGCAGTGGAGCTTTGTGAGTGGATTGCGGTGGAGGGCTCTAAAAGGAAGGGAGAGGGGAGCCCCCAGGAATAGTGTGTGTGTGTGGTAGAGTGGGCGTCTAATTTGGGGCAGGAAAACGAAAGGTCCAGGCTTTGGCCGGAGCGGGTGGCGGACTTGGGGTTCTTCGACCGCCCATTCATGGCGCCCTGGAGTGGCTTGTGGGGCGGTAGGGCCGGCGGCCGCGACGCCTACCGGGGCACGCCGGTGGTCGTCAAGATGGAGAACCCCAACTGGTCCATCTCCGAGATCTCGCCGGAGGACGACGACGACGAGGACTTCCTGGTCGGCGCCCGCCGCAAGGGCGGCCGCGGGAAGAACGCCAAGCAGATCACCTGGGTGCTGCTGCTCAAGGCGCACCGCGCGGCGGGGTGCCTCGCGTCCCTGGCCTCCGCGGCCGTCGCGCTCGGCGCCGCCGCCAGGCGCAGGGTGCGCGACGGCCGGACCGACGCCGACGCCGGCGCCGGCGCGGAGAGCCCCGTGCTGCGCTCCCGCTTCTACGCCTGCATCAGGGCCTTCCTCGTCCTCTCACTGCTCCTCCTCGCCGTCGAGCTGGCCGCGCACTTTAACGGCTGGAACCTCGCCGCCTCCGCGCTGGCCCTCCCCATTATCGGCGTCGACTCGCTCTACGGCTCCTGGCTGCGCTTCCGCGCCGCCTACCTCGGCCCGCTGCTCCAGTTCCTCACCGACGCCTGCGTCGTGCTCTTCCTCATCCAGAGCGCCGACCGACTCATCCAGTGCCTCGGCTGCTTCTACATCAAGCTCAACCGCATCAAGCCCAAGCTCAAATCCGCGGCGCTGCCGGACGCCGAGGACCCTCACGCCGGCTACTACCCCATGGTGCTCGTCCAGATACCAATGTGCAACGAGAAAGAGGTCAGCGCCGCTTGCTCTGCACTCTACAAATTCATTGTTTTCTCCAATTCCATTTTTTAATAACCATTTTGGTCGTCGTTCTTCAGGTGTATCAGCAATCGATTGCGGCCGTGTGCAACCTTGATTGGCCGAGGTCCAACTTCCTGGTTCAGGTTTTGGATGATTCCGACGACCCGACCACGCAGTCACTCATCAGAGAGGAGGTTGCGAAGTGGCAGCAGAACGGGGCTCGGATTCTCTACCGGCATCGTGTGCTCAGGGACGGCTACAAGGCCGGGAACCTCAAGTCCGCCATGGCCTGCAGCTACGTCAAGGATTACGAATTTGTTGCCATCTTTGACGCTGACTTCCAACCAAACCCAGACTTCTTGAAACGCAGTGTGCCACATTTCAAGGTGAACTGAATTGAATTTTGTACTGTACAACCTTGTCTTTGTTATCAATCAACCGTCTCATCTACGTCAAGGATTCCAATTCTTATAGGAGTATATCAATTGGGCTGTTGCAGGACAACGATGAATTGGGGCTGGTGCAAGCAAGATGGTCGTTCGTGAACACGGACGAGAATCTATTGACTCGGTTGCAGAACATCAATCTCTGCTTCCACTTTGAGGTGGAGCAGCAGGTGAACGGCGTCTTCCTTAATTTCTTCGGGTTCAATGGCACCGCTGGAGTGTGGAGGATCAAGGCATTGGAGGAGTCGGGCGGGTGGCTGGAGCGGACAACAGTGGAGGATATGGACATTGCAGTCCGGGCGCATCTCCATGGCTGGAAGTTTATCTTCCTCAATGATCTCGAGGTATTGCATATGGCCAGTTTCTTCTGTCACATGACTCTGTTATTTAGTTTGCAATTTCAATTGAGGTGAACTGTTTGTTGTACTGTCGACAGTGCCAATGCGAATTACCCGAATCATATGAGGCTTATAGGAAGCAGCAACATCGGTGGCATTCGGGTCCAATGCAGCTATTCAGGCTCTGCTTACCGGACATCATCAAGTCCAAGGTATTGTTATGGTCGTTTTGTTGTACCCAAGCATGGTTGGACAGACAATGTAGATATGCTGACAACGATATGACACGTGAGACACTGCTCCAGTAATGTTACTCATGTTTGTGATTTTTTTTAATGTTGGTACTTTTGAATTTAAGTTCGGTAATACCAAATTCCGTGAAACTCCTCCTGCAATACTTGCCTTTTGTGCTGGTTGCTTAGTTTACAATTTGAAATTGCTTTGTCATCATTTTCCTTTCGATACACTGCAATATAACACTAGGCTCTATCCATATACTTTATAACCCACTGTTGGATCAGTTTGTTTATATATGCTACACAGTTTGTGACTATTCTGTTGTTATTGCCGTAGAAACAGTTTACCTCCCTCAAATGTAGGAGTACCAGATGTTGCTGTTTATTAACTCTGTTTTACTTTGCTGCAGATTTCGGTTTGGAAGAAAGCCAACTTGATCTTCCTTTTCTTCCTTCTCCGGAAGCTCATCCTACCATTCTACTCCTTCACGCTCTTCTGCATCATCCTCCCGATGACGATGTTTGTGCCTGAAGCCGAGCTCCCTGACTGGGTCGTATGCTACATTCCTGCCCTGATGTCCTTACTCAACATCCTCCCTTCTCCAAAGTCGTTCCCTTTCATCATCCCATACCTACTCTTCGAGAACACCATGTCGGTGACCAAGTTCAACGCCATGATCTCCGGCCTGTTCCAGCTCGGAAGCGCCTACGAGTGGGTAGTGACCAAGAAATCAGGCCGATCATCGGAGGGTGACCTCATCGCGTTGGCAGCCCCTCCCAGGGAGCTGAGACACCAGAAGACCGGGTCGGCGCCTAACCTCGAGGAGGCTGAGCTCGTCTCGGCGGCCAAGGAGCCGAGGCACCAGAAATCCGGCTCGGTGCCAAACCTGGACGCGATGATGGAAGATGAATCGGGTCTGGAGAAGGATGGCACGAAGAAGAAGAAGAAGAAGCACAACCGGATATACAAGAAGGAGCTGGCCCTGTCTTTGCTCCTCCTGACGGCCGCCGCCCGCAGCTTGCTCACGAAGCAGGGTATACACTTCTACTTCCTCCTGTTCCAGGGCATCTCCTTCTTGTTAGTAGGCCTTGACCTCATAGGCGAGCAGGTTGAGTGAAAAACTGTAAACATGGACACGATAGATCTCTTAAAGGACAGTGATTGATTGACGCCATGGGGGGGTTGATGGTGGTACCGCGTCGAAGCTCTCGGCCGAGGTTTGAAAAGATTCATAGGACCCCTGGATGCAGGACATGATCCTTAAGCAAGGTCGACCACGCTGATGAGAGGCTTCTGATCGATGTAGAATGTGTAGATATAGCGTCCTTGGTCTGGGACTCTGCCTAACTGATTCGCGGGACTCTTCATTCTTTTGTATGAAAATTTTGGTGTTGGTTGGGTGATCTGACCCTGTCTTACTAGCATGATGATGAATGTACTCTCTCGTGTGCACGAGTGATCGGGGAAGAAGCCAAAACGCTGATTGGGAGTTCACTTGTACTAGTAGATCCTTGTTTTCAGACACAGGTTGTTGATCTCGTCAATGTGTTTTGGTGTACGTGCCGCCGGTGTCGGTCCTGCTTGAATGTCACCGGCATGGGTGAAGGAAGCTGCCCATGATCGGTCGACGTCGTCACCTGATGGAATGCTTTTAAGTGCCTAGCCAGAAAGTTTGCATCTAGATTCCGGCATCCGGTCAAGAATGGTTCTTTATCTAGCACGTTTGATGACGTATGATGAACTTATCAAGCAAAAAAATGTCAAAGAGATGGAAACTTGTTTGGTACGCATTTGTTACCAAGTGCTTGGGTTGTTGCACGGGCAGAAAGCTTCATCCAACAGCTGGCTACCACAATCTCCTGGTGTAGAATACAATACTAATACGCCACTCTCATGAATGTTCCAACACTGAAACTACAACAAATTAAGTACTCCACAGCTCCGAGGTGTCATTTGTAGACTACGGAGTAAGTATGTATCATTAAAAGAACCCGATGTCCCTCTCCTGGTCCATTTTTTCAATTTTCAAGGGCAGGGATAGAATTCTCTGGTGGCGACGGAGAAATAAATAACGCAGACCCGGTTGTCGGTTGCAATGGCCTGGAGGTGAGCTGTGCGCAACTGAATCAGTACGACGGGAAGGCAGCTACCGAGGTGAGGTCGACCTGTACGTGCAGCCGTGGCATTCCGAGTCCACCTCACCTCACCTTATCTGCATTGCATATTTGCATT
Organism: Poa annua; assembly: GCA_026929855.1. NCBI lineage: Eukaryota > Viridiplantae > Streptophyta > Magnoliopsida > Poales > Poaceae > Poa > Poa annua. Next base: position 19,628,179 of record CM049427.1, read on the forward strand.
GCATGTGGCTGCGAGACAGCTGTGCGACGCCGCGCCAAGGCTGGTCCATTGTGTGCTGCGGTAAGCGCATTCCACACGACGTTCGCGTGGCGGTGGAAGTGGACGTTCTATTCTACTAGTGAGGTAGGCGCGGTAATGCCGCGTCCGTGTAGCATATAAAATATAAATTTTGGTACTTTGTGTATTTTGAAATAATGTAGGTATGAAAAATTAATGGAATTGGAAGAAGTTTACGCTATAAAAATGTTGGGACTTTTTAAATTGCTCTATGTGAGGTGTTTTTTCAGTTTGAAATTATTGTTCCGGGTATGTAGAAAGTGTTTAAGAAAATTAAATAGTGTTTTTTTTATTTTTGGACGTATGTATACTCGACATTAGACAATTTTTTTTCTTTTTCCTTTGCTTAAACAATACGCGAAGTATATGTATTTTTTTGAAGGCAAACGACTTTGTTATTAAGAGATCTAAATGTCTCGAGAACTGTTAAAGGAAAATATGTTATCAGTTGTTTAAAGAATTGTGACATCGTATAAATCATAGAAAAATAACATTTGAAATTAAATGGTGGGCGGCGAAATATACGTGTTATCTTGTAGTTTTTTTAAAAGTTGTGTAAACATGTATAGAGGTGGGCTAGCTGTAAAGATTTTGTTTTTCTGCAAATTTTGGTATTTTTTTTTTGTATTTTTCTGAAGAGTGGTTTGGAAGTTATGGATTTTATGATTTTAAGTATTTCTGTGAGGCTGACTGGTGGGCCCCGCTGACTTCGGCATGACATCAGTGGGCTGCGGAATCAGACGGCGCTGCCGACCGGGCAATATCTCGCCGGCGAGCTCGAGTGGGGCTGTGGAGGCGCAGATCTTCAAAAGGAGGTGCGGGCGCACCGAACGGGCGGTGGGGCCGACCAAATGGTCGCCGGATGCGGCCGGCGGCGAGCTTAACCATGGCGGCGGAGACGGAGGGCAGCGGCGACAAATCATGGCGATTCCGGCCATATCGAGACGCTCCCGACGGTGAGGATAGAGAGGAGGCCGCGGTGGAGCTTCTCCTCGCCTCCGATGTTAGCGGAGATGAACGGAGCAGCAGCGCTGGCCGGCGGCGGTGGCGGCGGGTCGCAGGCGAGGATGAGAGTATGGAGGAGGAGGGATTGTGCGGGGGTGGTTTTACAAAACAGTCCGTTAGACGTATTTGTGTTGAGGTCCCTGAACGTGTTATTTTTTGGACAGTGGAGCACCGTTGCATTCTTTCAGATGGTTTTCTGGAAAATGGCGTCGTGACCGGCGGGACTGGCTTCGACCGGGAGATGACCGGTACGCGTGGCGTATTTTGATTGGTAGAAAATACGGGATGAACAGTTCCTTGCGTTGTTGGGTCGACGTGGTTCAATCGGGAACATCCATTACATAGATCCAACTGATAGGAGATTGCGTGTGACGGGGAGCTCTATGGGGAGGGGGATCTTCGGAGATTTTATATATAAGTAGATGGAGTATGCAAGATAATAATCAGATGCTTTATTAGACCATCTTCACCGTCACCAAAAAACACCAAGTCTCAATGGTGCCGCGGACTGAAAAAAAAACACGCACGACACTTTGGCCCGACCAACGCTTGGACAAACCCTCCCATAAGTGGGGTTATGGGTGACTCCAATGGATCAACACATTGAGTCCGACTTTATCTGTTGGCGAAAAGCAGCACCCGTCATTGCTGATCGTGGACGACCGAGACAAACGGGTGTCGGCGAAGTGAGAGAGGATGGCTGTCGGCAATGGAGTAGGGTTGCCGAGAGGTAAAGGCACCTCCAACGGTGTTCCACATCCTGCCCTGGCTCGTCCGAATGTGTCCGAACGGAAAGAACATTGCCTCTAACGGGTCGGCGCAAAAAGACAATTATCCGCGCGGACAACCAAATTGGATCAAACCTGGACGAAGTTTGCTCCAAGTTTGGGGAGCCGCAGGCAGAGCGCGTGTCCTTCCCTTATCCTCCCTGACCCACACGCCATCGAGACCGGCCGCTTGGTCTGGTCGTATTTAATGGATGTGGGTGGCCGGCCGGTCGCTATCCACCTCATTCGCCTCCCAGTCCCCCACTCACACTCAGCCGCCGGCAGTCCCCCAAACCCTAGCCACCGCGACCACCACCGTCCCCGCCGTCGTGATGAGGCCGTTCTGTGCGAAGGGCGGCCAGAACAACCACGATGCGTCAAGCTCTCGTGGCTCACCGCGGCGCCGATCTGTCCCAGTCCCCGTGGCGCCACGTCGGTGTCCCGTCGTCGCCGCCGACACGGAGGCCGCCCGCCTCGCTCACAACGCGCGCCGCCAGGCGCGCCGCGCGCGCATCTTGTTGGAGGTGGCGGCGATGTACTGGGAGAGGCCAACCGCTGCCGTGGGGTGATGTCCACCTCACCGAGGGGTGGCATCTCAACCGGGCACACATCCACGTGCCCTTAGTGCCGCGCTCCGGCCGTGAGCGCACGGACGTGATCCGCCGGCGGAGGGCCCTGCTCCCCCCGAGTCCCCGACCTCCTCCATGACCCGGCTTACGCCCTCAGCTCGTCCCTTTAGGACGGGTGGTTTGAGCTCGAGCACGACCACCGGCGCCGGACAGCGTTCGCGGCAACGCTGCCGGAGGAGGACGCCGACGGGGATGATTCGGACGAGTACATGGCGCTCGTCAGCCTGGAGCCTGACGAGGACTCCGATCCGGACCCGGTGAACGGGAATCCGACACCTAGAGGGGGGGGGGGTGAATAGGTGCTATTACAAATTTTAGGTCTTTTCAAATTTAGGCTCAACACAAAGGTAAATTCTCTAGATATGCAACTACGGTGAATTTACCTAAATGACAGTCTAAGAAATAACAAGATAGACAAGCTAACAACACAAGAAAGTAAGGGAGCAAAGATAAGGGGAACCAAGCGAAGCACGCGGAGACGAAGATGTAATCCCGAGTTCCACCCAAGGGTGTACGTCTCGTTTGGAGAGGTGTGCGCTACCACAACAGGTTAGCCGCAACGCCACAAAGGCTCACCTTCTTCTCCGATGAACTCAACCACAAAGGTTGCGAGTCCACCTTCCACTATTGATCCCCTTTTAGAGCGGAGATCGAATCCCTTACAAACGCTTGAGGCACGCACCCACAACTTAATTGGGGGCTCTCAAGAAGACCACAAAAGGTCAAGGACCACAAAGGATCAAGGCAACACCAAGATTACAACAATGCTGAACTAGGTTTTCCCACCGGAAACCCTAGCGACGAAATCCCCAAGTTAATGGGGAGGAAATGCAAATCCCTTCGGTGAAGATGTAGATCCGGCCTTCTCCTCCAATCCTCCAAAGATCAACGAATTTGGGTGGAGGGATTGGGAGATCTTGTTGATCTGAGCTTTCAAGAATGGTAGGAGAGAGAATATCTAAGAGCTGACTGTTCTTGAGTGAGTGAGGGGGTATTTATACCCCCTCTCAAAATCTGGCCGTTGGCTGCTTCGGGGACCTGGAAATTCCGGTATAAGTGACACCGGAAATTCCGAGTCACTCGGAATATCCGAGTCAATGAAATTTCCGAGTTGAATTTCCGGTTGAGATCAGAACCACTTTGACATCTTGACTTAGCCAATTTTCTGAGGGTGACTCGGAAATTCCGAGTCAGTGAAATTTCCGAGATGAATTTCCGGTTAAAGTCAGAACCACTTTCTGAACTTGACTTAGCCAATTTTCTGAGGGTGACTCGGAAATTCCGAATCAGTGAAATTTCCGAGCTGAATTTCCGGTTGAAGTCAGAACCACTTTCTGAACTTGACTTAGCCAATTTTCTGAGGGTGACTCGGAAATTCCGAGTCAGTGAAATTTCCGAGCTGAATTACCGATTGAAGTCAGAACCACTTTCTGATTTTTCCTTAGCCATTTTTCTGTTAGGTATATGAGACCCGGAATTTCCGATCCAGGAAATTTCCGGTTCCAATAATCCGATTCTGGGAAGAATTCCAGAAACTCTTTTTCTCTACATTTTGGCTTTGGGATTTGTGATATGAAACTCACACAAACTGAAATATTTTAGCAAATAGGATCAGTACATCATTGGTATTGTTAACTAACACTCAAAACACTAGGTATTAAGAAATGTTCTTTCACCCGACGCTCGAGTGGGAGTTCGATGACGGCGACGCCGCTCCTCCCGTGAAGGCCAAGCTGGAGATGGCCGAGGCCGAGCAACTGAAGCAGGCCATCAAGCTGTCGGAGATGGACGAGCTCGGGCGGTGGACCGATCTCGCGGCCACGCTACGTGCGTCCGCCGAGGCAGCAACCGAGCTGGCTCGCCGGGACGCGGAGTTCGCTGTGGCCGAGCAGACTTGCATGGACGAGGAACGCACCCAGTGGCAGGTTCCATGGTCGCCGGGGGCCGAACGCGGTGAGGGCTGGGCCTACGTGCCCCCACCGGCCTGGCCGCAGGAGCCCGAGGTGCCTGCCACTCCTCCGCCACCACCCGCGGCGCCACCAGCCTGGCTCTACGCGCCGCCGGCGTACATCATCCTCTACCCATCCAACGAGGAGTAGGACAAAGCTGCCTCCACGCAACACGAATGGCCGCCGTCGACCATTTTCCCCTCCGACGCCGCCCTCTCGGACGTAGTCTTTTTTTTCATATATTTTGCGTGTCTGTTTCACTTGCCAGCGGGACCTACCGGAGTTTATACGTAATATGTTTTAAATTTTATGTCCTTAGTGTTGTTTTGCGCTGGGCCGTTGGAGTCACCTCCACCGCATAGCGGACAGAGGCCCGAAATCTGTCTGCGGACAGCCTAAAGCGGATAGATTCGATATGTTTTGATATTATATGTGGGGCGCTGTTGGAGGTGCCCTAAGAAGCGGTGGACTAGGCGGTGATGGGAGTGGGGGAGTTACTTATGTCTCCCTTCTTCCCAGCACTTGTGAGAAATGGACACGCGTGGCTCCTCAAGGTCTGGCTCAACAAAAACTGTCGAATCAGCCGATACACCAGTAGAAATGCTTCCATGTTCATGCCATGGAGAAACGTGCGCCGACCCATACTACCCAACGGGAAAAAAATACATCCAACGAGTCTAGCTCAGGTGCATGCAACTAAACTAAAACTAAACACGCGCTTGTAGCTGGAAGAGGTCGCCATCCTGCATTACAAGCCAAGGGACGGACCGACGGGTAGGTTACGAATATGATGTACTGTACTCAGCGGATACGTGCGTAGAAGCCAAGTGCGTTCGAATATAACTTGCGCGCGGTTGTGATCATTACCCATGATGGTGGCAAGCTTGTAGAGTAGCCATAGCGATAATCATGTTTGTGGTGTCACGAATTATTGCACTTGGACGCATATTATTGGGGGCTCACTTGAGTTAGCCCGTACACATTGTAGCTCCGGTTCCACACTGACGATCTCTGGTTTATGTGGGTTGGTACTTCTTCCCACTGATGTTGGGACGGAGGCAAAATATCTCCAAATGAAAGTTTTTTTGTTCCTATTTCTTGGCCAAGATGGTAAGTAAACACGGCTACTGAGAGTACGTGGGGGGTACTTTGGCTATGTGATAAAGAGCGGCAACGACAACAGGTTACATGACCGTACAACATAACGTTGTACTGGTACAGATCCAGTGTGGCAGCCATGAAGGCTGACAGCTCAGCTAGTGTGGAGTATGGCATGCTTCCAGCTAGTGTGGGTTAATGGGCATTCACGCTTCATGGTGTCGATGGCTTCGTGTCCTTCTTGGCGGAAAAAAAAATTGTGTCAGTTTTTTTTAAGGTAAAATGGTTTCAGCTGGAAGTTGGTAGCTTCACATGGCCTAGTATGGCCCATTAACGCGAGAAGAAGATTTGCCAAGTCCACTAAGAGCAAGTCCAGCAGTTCACTCAAACCCTCCCCTATACTTTTTTTAGGGGAAAAAGTTCAAAAACAACCACCCAGCAGTTCCCTCAACGCTCCCCCGATTTATAGGCGCCCCCGGTTCTACTCGCTCGTCTCCCCTACAAGTAGGGGAGGTGGAAGACTCCCCTATCCCGATATTAGTGAGTTTTTTGACACTGTAATATGTCGATATTCGTGAGATTTTTGTTTATCTTTCAGATTTTGATGATGGATAATTTTTTGACACTACAAGTTACAGAGGTAGCCGTTGGATTTTACATGTTAGTTATACAATATTTTTAAAATATAAAAAAATAGATAAAAAATTTAAATAGGGGAGATGTTTTAGGGGAACAGCTGGAGTTGAACATATTTTAGGGGAGATTTTTTTAGGGACAGTCCCCTACATACACATATAGGGGAAACATTTTAAGGGAACTGCTGGACTTGCTCTAACAAGCCTCACCAGGGAAATCACTTTCCCAGTCGTACGGACTACCAACAGTTACTAGGCCTTCGTGGGCCTTTCCGATTAGTATTTTCGACCTATTTTATTCCCAAAAAAATGTATAGCTCCTTTCAAAAGGAAAATTTATTCATCAAAGTATATGATACAAGACTTCTACTACGCTTGTACAATTTTTTTATTAAAGAGAATGATATAATTTGTGCATGCTCAATCAAATTCGTTGACGTTTGCTTCGTCATGCCCAGAAACCATGCGTACATATTTATAAAAATACTTGAGTTTATCGTGATGACGTGTCTACCATGTCACATCTTCTTCAGATACAAACATCTTAGTCAAAATAGGACCATGTTTCCATCGTCTTGCCCTCCGAAATGTAAAGGTACCTAAAAGGGTTTCCCCCAAGTATATAGGATAGATTTTTAATCTGGAAGCAGACGTACTATCCCACCCGCGCTACTCAACTCGACTTCTAGATCTTCATTCAAATCTCTAGGCCACTAGCTGGCTCATGTCGGGGAACTCTCGTGTTCGGGACAAACAATACATGTCTTATTAGGTATTTTTTATGTCCGGATTGTGCATGCTTCCTAGGGCAATCTTCTTTCACTTCTTGATGTTTCTTCCTCCTCTTATAATCTTCTATCGTGGATATTTTGACCTCTTGTGCTTCCTCGGTATCATTCGTTGATTCAGTTCTTGCTTGCCTGGACCTAAAGATGAAGATGGTAAAAGGTTCGATAGATGGAGACTTGTAAAGTGGATGATTCTCCTTTCAATCCCATTTTATGGTAATGACTTGGCCACTATATATGTGACACTTGTCTCTATTCATGGGAGAGGAGGATGTGGCGGTCACCCGAGGAGAGGTGGAGGGCGACCTGAAACTTCCAACTGACACTTGGCATGCGTCTGTTGGTCTTTATGTTCTGTATCAACAACCCAATTGCTACATATTTGCACTAATTGTTGTTCTTTTACCGTGGAAAACAAATTAGAGTAAAATTTACAACATGGGCAACCGTTGGAGTAAAATTTACGTAAGATGACCTAAAAGGTAGTTATGTCTTATAATATGGCGGCTATTGTGGATGTTATCGGTAGGTTTTAAATTCAACTGAATGAATAAGATAACTTGGACCTTGCTCTGATGGAGACGAACCTGCAAAGCGGGAACCAATGGGAGATTGCCACCTGGCTCAACAAAACAACAAGGGAGCTCTATTCATAGGTAGCTTAGTGATTGGTGATTTGGTGTGATAGCATGTACTCCCTCTGGTCTGCAATGAAACGTCTAGATATGTTTGAGTGTGTAGATACTTTCGTATTTATACAGATTTATGCCAACCATTTCCGAGGAAGTACTGAGTTTTTTTTATGGTCGGAGGAAGTACTAAGTACTATCCACTGTCCACATTTCGGTGCCCATACAAGGGCCACCTGTGCAGCCGGACCTAATTTCCATCCAAGTCGCCTAGCCCAGAGACCATAGGCCATAGCTCAACCCAGATTCAGCCCGCAAAAGCCCTTCGCCGCGGCACACCGTTTTTCTTGCCGAAGTTGCCGCGGCGGCAGGCTTCACCAGCGCACGCCGACGCAGGTACACAGTACACACACGTCGCTAATGGCGGCGCATCATCGCACAGGAGCACGGGGCCGGGGCCTGGTAATAAGCAGGCACGTCCCGGAAGAACGCCTGGGTACCAGGGCGCGAGGAGCCGTCGCCCACGGCACGACTGGAGGAGGCTCGCCGGCGCGTATCCCGTGCACGAAGCAGACGACTGCTCATCAGCCGCAGAGCGCGGAGCGGCTGTTTTGCCGCGCTGCACGCACGTCGTCGGTCTGTTTCCAGTAGTAGATCCCGGCTCCGGCGGGCGGGCGGGTGGCGGCGGACATGGGGCCGGCCGGCCGGACGCGACCACGTAACCAACAGTCCAACTTGTCTATCCTGCGCTACGAGACTACGTACGGCCGGCGGCTGTACGACCGGCTGCTGCCTTCCAACAGTGTAGCCCTGTCGGAGATCATGCAACGATCAGCATACGAAATACTTGAACCTATCGTATGCGAACTGAAAAAGACTTGAAATTCTGTGGAGAGACTGCCAAAGCACACACTTAGTTTTTATCTTGGAAGAAATTTGCGGCCCGAACAATTCAATTCAAGCATCCAGACCGACGACACTGTGAGGTGCGCACGGCAGTGGCTGAGTGGCGACACAAAGTGCAGATCAGACGAAGAACGAGGCAGTAATTTGCAATCAAAAAAAGTTCTTCGATTGATTAAGTTAGGAGGTGAGGAGATGGAAAACTAACGATCCATCCCCGATCACTGCGGCTATCCGCCGGAGGTGAGGCTGCGGTGCTGCTGTTGCCGGGCTCGATTTTACAAAAATCCTTCCATCCAGACGCAGCTGGGGGAGAAGGCAGGAGCCAAGGCCAAGGCATGCACAAACGACGCCACAAAGTTACCATCTATGGCCAATTTGCTACTAGCAGTTCCTTACTAACACTACCCATCTGTGGCTACTAATCCATACTACTCTAGTAGAGTTCCTTACTAACCCAGCTACTAACCGAAGACTAAATAACCGACTAAGCTACCACCAACAACCAACGAAGTCCAAAACACCTTGTTCTGGGACTGTCAACCAACCGCAAGCACGACGTTGCAGTTCGGCAGCCTTGCTTGCTTGCTCAGGCGTCGGTCCACGCCGCGAACATTGGCAAGTGCGCGACGGACACGCCGGGCCTCGGGAACCAGGAACCCATGGGCAGCGAGCTCTGCAGCTTCGGCGCCGCGTTCTCGGCGAACAACATGGCGAGGCCGCCTCCCTGATCCGGCGTCTGCTCCCGGGAGCTGTTCAGGCTGGTGGCCAGGGACGACGCGTTCGACATGCGCGCGCCATCCTGCTGCTGCTGCTGCCCCGAGCCGCCGTTCACGGACACGACGCCGTGCAGCAACGAGAGTGACTCGCTCGACCGGAGGTCCAGGTGGTGGCGGCTGTGCTCGTCGCCGCACGGCGTGTCGGCCTGCTGCTGCCTCCAGTCCGCGGCGCTGCCGGCCTGCACGACGGCGGCGGCGGCGTCGGCCACCACGGTGACGTTGTTGGTGCGCCGCGCCTCGTCGCCGGGGAGGAGCGTGCTGCTCTCCATGATCTTCTCCACGTCGTACCGGTTGATGTCGAAGTTGGTGACGGCGTTGAGGCCCCGGAACTTGATCGCCGCGACGTCGTACGCCTCCGCCGCCTCCTCCTGCGCGCCTGCGCACACAAGAAAAAGAACGTCCACCGATCAGACACCTTCACGTTCAACCGGAGCTTTTCCCGGCGGTCAGTCAAACGATCCGAGCAAGAAAGCGACGCGAGCATGCGGCGATTCTGCGCAGAGCCAACAGCCTTATGCGAAAGGAAGAAGGAAAGAAGACGAAACGCGACCGCACTTCCGCCCAACTGGGGACGGCCGGCCGGCGCTCGCATGCAGCACGCGCAAAAGCGCCATGGAAAGCACACGAGAATCGGCAGAGCGAGCAAGACATTCTTTCGGGAGGGCCAGGGCGACGCAGGAGCATCATTGGACCTATGGCAGAGGTTCACAAGAAATGATCTTTGTGACAGGACGCCCTGCGTCCTTAAACCGTGACAAGCCCTCTGCCGACCTTATTTTGCTGCGACAACGAACTGCTAGTTGCGTTGCCCACATTGGTGATCATGATGCATCATATGATAAGAGCATGCATGCAGAAAAGCAATGTGTGACGCATACAATGAGGCTGCTGCAACAATGGAGAGGAGCAAGCGCTGAGCACGTATTTTTCATCAGAAATGGCCTCTCGGCTAAACTAATGATGCATATGGCCTTCGGTAAAACTATTTTCAAATCTGGCCTCTCGAGATATCGCCGATCTAGATAGGCTAGATTTGAAAATAGTTTTACCGAACGGCCATATGCATCATTAGTTTAGCCGAGAGACCATTTTTAGCAAAAAATATGCTGAGCACATACTGAAAGTTCCCAGGTAGAGGTCCTTGTTGCCGGAGACGCGGCCGATGCGCGCCTGCCAGCGGCCGTGCTGGTGGTGCCTGGTCACTCCCCGGTAGATGGACGCGCCGCGGGAGAACCCGCTGCTCTTCCTGTGAGCAACAATGGCGATCGAGCAGTGAGTGTCCATACATTAATTTGGTCCATCATACAGTACGAGTGCACATTTTCCTCAGAATTTAGGCAAGGATGGTTTACCTCCTGAGGTGAGCCACGAACTCCAGCCTGTTCATGCTCTTCATTGTTTCTATCTCCTCGGCGTAGTCCTCAACCTGGATACAAGCACGCGAAAATGGTAAGAAACGACACCAACATCTCTACCTAGTTGCTACATTGTGATCACAAGAAATGGACGTAACAACATTGTACAAAATCAGAGATGAGAAATGAGTTTTAGTCACCGGGAAGTTGATGTGCGTGGACGTGCCCCAGTACTTGAGCGCCGCCAGGTCATAGGCCCGCGCCGCCTTCTCCTCCATGTCATACCCACCTGGCCAAATTTACAAACTTTTCCATGATCTCTACCAAGAATGTGTTGGTACCTTCTGATCCCAATAAACTAAGGTTAACAGCATATACTACCAGTACTACTCACCGAGATAAACTGCAGTTCAAGAGACGAGTAGCACGATCCCCAGGCAAAAGGTTCAATCACACATGCAAGAGCACTTAATTAGTTCCACTAGGAAGTGTAATCACATCACCTCTACGTACTTAAGTCATACGGAGTAGCCACATTTCAAGTACTAGTTAAGTTAGGGAGCTAACCTTGGCGGCCTTTCCTGGTCTGGCCTTCCTTCCGGCAGCTGTTGTCCCAGAGGTGAGCCTCATACCTCCCCGTCCACCTATGCCTGCTTTTAGCCAGGGAGCGTTAGCGGGAGGAGGAAGAAGATGGCGCGCAGCCGATCTTGCATTGCATAATGGTTGTGTTGTGCTGCTACCTGGTGACGCCCCGGTACTGGGACGTGCGCTGGCCGAACGTGTCGATGCACTTGCGGTGGGCGACCGGCTGCTTGCTCTGCCCGGCGCCGCGCTTCTTGCTGGCCGCGGTCGTCTGCCCTGGCCCGACGTAATCGCCACCGTAGGCGCCGTGGCCGGGCGCGGGCGCTTGCTGCATGGTGACGCAGCTGGACTGCGACCCGGAGCTCATGGAGAGCGTCAGCGGGTGCACGTGCCCGCTGGGGGCCGGCACTATGGCGCCGGCGCTGTGCTCGCCGTTGCCGGTGTCGACGTTGTAGCCGCCTCGCGTCACCCAGCCGGCCGCCACCATTGCGGCCTGCTCGTCCAGCATCGCCGCGTGGGCGTTGGCGTATGCGTCGTAGTACGCGTCGTGGCCACCGGCGCCAGGCATCATGGCGTAGGGCAGGTGGTGCTGTCCGACTCCTCCTCCGGCGCCGTGGTCCAGAGCGTGGCCTTGGCCGCCGTAGTAGTAGCTGGAGTTGTCGAGGCTCAGCGCCATGGCGGGTCCCACGCCCAGGAAGTCCTCGAGCTTCGGCGACGCCGACACCTCCGCCCCTGCACGAACGAACAGAAACATAATAAAGAGACGCTCGACTCGAAGCTAAAAGCCAAGAAACGGAGTAAGCATAACTGTAGCGAGCAAGAACTGGCACTGTGCAGATATTACCGTGGTCTTCGACGATGCAGAGGGATCCGTCAGACTTGAGAGGCAGGGCGGAGATCCCGGTGTAGTACCCGGCGTTGGCTGTGGCGGCGACATTGTCTGCGCCGCCGAAGTAGAAGGACGTGGGGGAGGAGGCGACTGCGTCGGGGTGGTAGTAGAGGCCTGCACCGTGGTGCACGTGGTGGTGGCCGCCGACGTCGACCATGCCGGAGCCGGCCGCCGCGTCCATGGCCGCGGAAACGTGAGGTGAGAGCGAGAACCCAAGCCAGCCGCCAGCGATGCTGCCGCCGCTCATGTTCTGGACGCCGCTGTTGGTCATCTGATGGGGAGCAGGAGGGGGGATGAGGGAGGCCGTGGTGTGGTCTCAAGCTGAAGAGAAGGGCTAGATGAGAATGAGACGATCAATCATTGGGGAGTACATGTCGCAATGATGCCGCTGCTCTCCATTGCTAGCTCAGCGGGTTTGAAGGGGGGTTTGTGCGTGCGCGTGTGCAGGGTTCAGCTTCAGCGCGGGGGAAGAAGAGAAGAGAAGAGAAGAGGGAGAGACCGAATGTGATTTGGTGAGCCAGCGGGCAAGCGGCGGAGACAAGGGTTTCTTTCTACCGGGCTCTGGGTTTTAACAAGCAAGTGCAATGGGAATGGATTTGCTCTTGGTCTTGAGACCCCACACGCATTTACCAAGAAGAAATAAGGATGAGGGAAATGGTCGGATAGGCACGACAATCTCTCTCTGACCTTGGAATCCGTGCGTCATGTGGAACACACCCGAACATGCTACTATTAAGAGAAAGCATTAGCACTGTCGATTACGAAGGAGTTGGGTTTCGGTAGCCTGTATAACCATATAAAAACATATTTTGTCAAAACTAACAGGATATTTTGTCAAAACTGACAGGATATGAAACACACCCAAACATGCTACTCCCTCCGTTCCAAAAGTCTCAAGTTTTTGTCTCTCAAAAAGTGAGTTGATAGCGTAAAACTACCATATTTAAGAGATCTATCACCGAAAACTACCACTTTTCTTTTTAATCTTACATAACTATCAGATTTTTTCAAAAATTTCCCAAAAAACCCAAATGGCTGGCTGAAAGTGAATTGACAACGTTTCTGACCAAGCGGGCCCACATGTCAGGATGACCCCGGCGTCGGCCGTTAACGGAGGTCTTTTGGGCCCACCTTTCAGGCATGTCTGAAGGGATAAGTTGCTTTTGAAAGGGCATGTGCCCTCATGTATGGTTTTGATAATTAATGACAATCCCTAAGGACTAATGTGTGTTTTGAGCATATTGCAAGTATGGCTTGAAGTTGTCAAGGCATCACCTATATGAAGAAAGATGGTATCTTCCATGGGCTTGCAACAAGAAGATCCATTAATTTGGCTCATGAAGGATGATGTCATGCCATGATCGTCATCATGGTTGACAAGTGCAAGACCAAGGGAACCATGTCGGAGACATGAAGACGAAGCTAAGCGAGACTCTCCCATAATGGAGTATGGGGGAGTATATGGAGGAGTCTTCATGAAGCATGTGCTAGCAAGCACAATCAAGAAAGGTGGTCCACTTGAAGAGATCAAGATCGTCATCATCTAACTCAAGTGGAATGCTCAAGGCAAATGTATGATCTTGATAGGGCTATAGGATAGATAGGCGTACTATCAAGAGGGGCTCTCGAGTGAGTAACTTGATCGAATCTTTATGGAGAGCTCAAACCTTTGCATACTTAGCATATCATATTTCTTGTTTCTTATTTGGCTTTTCTCCTTGTGAGGTTTTAGAGCTTGTTGTGATCTTCATAACAAGCTTAAGTTCATCAAAAACAAAGTTCGTTTGAAAAGCTTCTTGGTTTTTGATGTTGGAGGTTTTACTGGTTGTTCCTTTTTCGAGAGGTTTTATGTTTCCCCATTTGATTTTAACCTCCCATCTTGGACTATGATATTTCTCTTCATTATGTTGTAGAGTTATTCGTTGAGATTACAACGAGGCAAAAATCATCGAAAACGGAGTTCGGATGGTCAAGATATTGTCGTTTTCGTGTTGGTATTTCTGCAGTTTTTGGGTGCTCGGAAATCTCCGAACCGGGCTCGGAGATTTCCGAATCGGGCGGATTTCAGTACTGATGTCGCCCAGAAAACTTCGCAGATCTTTCCGGAAATCTCCGGGGGTCGGAAATCTCCGGCCCTATGCCTGAAATCTCTGGCCTAAGCTGCTGTAACGGCTAGATTTGTGGGAGGGGTATAAATACCCCTCCCTTCTTCTTCCTTGAGTAAGCACGATTTTCCCCTCTCTCTCTTGCCATTGTTGACCTTGGGAAAGCTTGCCCCCTCTCAAATCCTCCCATGATTCTTGCATATCTTTAAGGGTAAAGTGAGAGGAGATCTAGATCTACAATTCTACCAATCCATCTCTCCTCTAAGTGAGGGGAACATGGTGGATCTAGATCTTTGAGTTCCTTTGTGGTTCTCCCCATTTGTTCTTGCTCTCTCTTATCCCCCCCATAAGCATTAGTTTCTTGTGGTGGGATTTGGGAGTGTAGGATTTGTCTCCCTTGTGGTTTTTTGGTTCTTCCTCTCTTATTCCCCCATATGCATTTGTTGCTTTGTTGTAATTTGAGAGTGAAGGACTTGAGCACTTTGTGTGTTCTTGCCATTGCATCTTGCATCGGTTTGAGCCCTCCACGAGGATTCATGGTGGTGAAATTCGTGAGCTTGTTACTCTTGGGTCTTGGACCCTAGACGCCTTAGTGGCCGCCTTTGTGGCATAGGACCTTTTGTGGTCAAGTCCTTTGTGGCTAGTTGGGACCTTTGTGGTCAAGACCTCTTGTGGTCATTTGGGAGCCCCCAATTCGGTTGTGGGTGTGTGCCCCAAGGTTGTTGTACGGGATTGTTCTCCGCCCCAAAGGAGTTCATAGTGGAAGGTGGACTCGGACCTTTGTGGTCGAGTTCATCGGAGAAGAAGGTGAAGCCTTTGTGGCGTTGAGCAAACCTGTTGTGGTTGCTCACACCTCTCCAACGAGACGTACACCTTTTGTGGTGGAAATCGGGAATACATTCTCGTCTCTGCGTGCCTCGGTTATCCCTATACCCGAGCTCTTTACTTATGCACTTTACTTTGTGATAGCCATCGTGCTTGAGGTCCTTTACCTTGCTATCCCATTGTTGTTTCTGTTGCATAGCATAAGTTGTTGGTGCACATAGCGAACCTAGTATATTTAGGTTGTGTCATTGATAAGTTAAACACTAAGTTTTATTCCGCATTTATCAAGCCTAAATTGTAAAAAGTGTTCCTCGCCTATTCACCCCCCCCCCCCTCCTAGGCGACGTCTTTCCTTTCAATTGGTATCAGAGCCCAGGTTATCTCATATTTAGGCTTTACCGCCTAGAGATAAAGATGTCGTTCAGAGAATTAGTGCACAATCCCACTTATATATTTTATGGCACTAATTATGATGTTTGGAAAATTCGCATGCTTAATATCTTTAGGGACATGGATCCTAATTTAGAGAGAATTGTAGATATGGGTTTTTCTCCTCCAAAGGATTCCCAAGAATTATCTTTAGAGGATGAGAAAAACTCTTATCTCGATACTCTAGCTTGTAATGGTCTTATCTATGTTTTGAGCGATGTAGTTCTTGCGTCAATCATGCCTTGTCGGAGCGCTCATGAATTATGGACCAAGCTTGAAGATATATATGATGTGTCCAACACTACCAAGGATGATTGTCCTCCTTCCACCTCCAACCGGGATGAGCTCACGTCTTCTTCCACTTCACCAACATGTGGCTTGCCACAAGGTAATGATATGGTGAGTGGTGATAGAGATTGCATTATTGAAGGTGAGTCTACTATTGATCATATCTCTCACCCATCTTATTGCAATGCTCTATCTTTGGACTTAAACTCCCCTAGCACCATAAATGCCTTACATGCTAGTTTCTATAGTTTTTGCATATCATGTAGTAATTGCTTAACTAAATCACATGATGATATGCTTTCCTTGTCGTGTTGCCATGATAAATATGTTTCTATTTCCTCTAGTACTTGTTTGAGTAACAATGTAGAGGAATCCAAACAATTGTTGGAACAAGACATGGACCTCAATGGTGCTTCAAGTAATTCTTCATCTTCCTCATCCATTACTCACTTTTGCCTTATGACTAAGGAGTCTAAGGTATCTCCTACCTTAAATTCAAATATATCTAATGATGATGATATTAATGATGAAAGTGATAATGATGCCTCCATTGAAAAGAACTTTGATATTTTCTCTCATGCTCTTTTAAAGAAAAAACATGCCCATGATAGCTTCTTAGAAATCATGACCATTCTTATTGAGCGCAAGGAGACAATTGAGGCCTTGGAGACTCTTTGTGATGACGGATGGGGTCTTGCTCGTGATTCCGCGGGTGAGATCCACAATCTTGAGATTGCTCTTAAGGAAGAGCAAGAAACCCGAGTTTCTCTTGAGGAGAAGCTAGAAACTAGTGAGGAGTTAACTAATGAAATGATTGCTAAACTCACTAAAAAATGTGACCATGCTCTTGCCAAACTAAAAATGGGCAAATCCAAATCTCTTGAGGAGACTCTTACTTTAGAATTATCTAAAGTAAAAGAAACCCGTGATAGAGCTCTTGAGGAAGCCATCAACTTCAAAAGAAAGTATAATGAGCTTGTTAAATTGTCCTCTTCTATTCCCTCCTTGTGCTACTAACTCCATTTCTTATGAAGCATCTATTTTGAAGGAGAATGTTGAGCTAAGGGCTCAACTTGAGTTGCTATCTAGCAAGTATGGGAAGTTGGAGGAAAATCATGAAAAGCTTTCGAGCTCTAATGATGATCTTCTAGCATCTCATGCTATGCTAGAGGTTGCTCTTGAGGCAATCTCTACAAAGGTAAAATCTTGTGAGCCTCTTGTGATCACTAGCACAATTTCTAGTAAAAATACTTTATTGCCATGTGCTAGTTCTAGTAATTCATCCACTCACAACATTGTTACATCTTGTGATGAATTACTCTCCATGCCTTGTTGCTCTAACAATGTAGCATCTACTTCCTCTAGTATTTGTGTTGATACTAACCATGTAGAGGAAATCAAAGAGCTCAAGGCACAAGTCACTTCTTTGAAGAAAGACTTGATCCAGGGTCATGAAGGGAAGTCCACACTCGACAAGATGTTGAGAGCGCGAAGACTTCCTCATGACAAGAGTGGACTTGGATTCAACTCCAATATCAAGAACAAGTCCATTGACAATATGGATCACAAGTTCATCAAGAAGAAGGGTCAAGATCAAGCTATTGATTCGGCCAAGATTGTGTGCTTCAAGTGCAAGGTCAAAGGGCACCATTTTAGATCTTGCCCCTTGAAGAAGAAGAAGCCTCTTAGTGAGAAGCAACAAGGGAAGCAATCTCAAGTTCAAACTCAAGCTTCCCAAGTTGAATGATCTTCACCCCCCAAGAAGAAAATAAAAGGCCGAGTGTGATACACATGTCGTGGTAAGGATCACTTAGCCTCTTCATGCACTCATGGTAACTTATCCAACCCCACTATACTTGATCATGCTTATTTGCTTCGGAAGGATAAGGTTGGCAATTTGTTTGCCAAGTATGTTGGTACTCAAAGTGGTGTCAAGAAAAAGAACCATTTGGGTTGCCAAGCCTATTGTGACTAACCTCTTAGGACCCAACTTGGTTGGGGACCAACAAGCTAAAACTTGATCAATAGGTGGAGTCGGAGGACATTGGAGACTTGGCTACATCATGAAGAGTTAAGGGATCTTCATCAACCATATTCTCTCAAGCCAAGTCAATTGGATTATATTGCTTCATCTTATAACCAATGCTCCTCCTTGCGGTAACTTGTATTTAATTCATATGTACTCATTGAAAGTTACTTGCACCCTTGCATGTGTTTAGTTTTGTACCTTACTAGTGTTTTATATGTGTTGTCTACTCTACTTACTTTTGATTGAGTAATCAAGCTTGTGTATGATGGTTTGCACACCATGTATGTTTTTGAGCCTCTTGTCTATTTGCTTTCATCTTAATTGGCTCTTTTAGGGATTTTAATGGACTATCCCATTTTGGGGGAGTGATGTGCTTTTTGGTAACTCACCACCCTAAAATGTGTATTCATGAGAAATACCACTTAGTGGTGATATTTCAATATTATCTACTCTCTTTGTGATATGCCTTACTCATTAGAAATTCAAATTCTAATGTCCATTAATTATCTCTTGTTGGATTTCTTTTGCCTCTTGTTAAAAAGAATGGCTTATCACATTATGGGGGAGTAATAAGCTATGTGCATATTACAAGCCTAGAAAATGTGAACATGTGAGGTAGTGTCACCTAGAGTTGATATTGTTGATTATCTTGTTCCTAGGCGGCATGGTACTCAAACAAGTTCCATATTTGCTTAAATTCGTTTTGTTCACTCATCTTTTGGTATCTTGTTTGTGAGAGAGTTTCTTGATGCTTAGTATGATCATCGATTATTTGAAGCCATCAAGAATCTCTAGATAAGCATGGTTTTCAATTCTTTTATTTTGCCACATGCTTATGTTTTGTGAATATGATCTTGAATACTTATATGTCTTGTACCACCGAGAAATGTCTCCATACAATCATTGTCTTTGACAAGTGATAATTATATTTATGGTAAATTTATTGATCATATTCACATTGGCTATTGTTTTTAAGTTGTATTTTTCTATCGCCAAGTTTGTTTTGGTCTAACCACCCTTTTGTCATCCTTGCTTCATTTGGATCTTTTTGTTGCTCTACTCATTTTGTGTTGTGCTTTCTTTAGTTAGGACAAGCCAGGATCCCATTGTTGTGCATTTACATTCGAAGAATCAATTCTAAGTAATGCACCATCCTTGGGGGAGCTATCCTACATTGAGTAGAACATCATCCTTTTAATTGTAATTGTGTCTTATTGCTTTTCTTGAACTTTGTGCTCAAAAGGATATATGGAAGGTAATGATCCCACTTGTGTGCATTTTGTATTTACATACAAGATCTCAAATAATGCACTAATCATGGGGAAGCTACTCTATACTCTTTAGAACACTATTCTTTAAATTGGTTTGGTATCTTATTGCTCTTCTTGAACATGATTAATGCTTTAACAATAAATATGAAGAGTGATGATCTCATTTGTGTGCATTTTGTATTCAAATACAAAATCATAAGTAATGCACTAATTTTGGGGGAGCAATCCTATACGTTGTTGAATATTAGTTATCTTCAATTGGTATTTGATCCCGATGACATGTCTCTTTGAAAGACAAACATTTTTCGTCTTGGTACTTTGTGCCATCATGAAAATTGTAGAGGGCTTGGTTTCTTTGTTGGAACCTTACTCCTCTTTGTGGAGTTGGCTATCTCATCCCACGGTTCTTAATGTACCTTCTTGGATGAGATGAAACCTTCGAGCATGTTTGCTTGTTTTATTTCTTATGCTCAATGGTTTAGCCTTGACCTTGTTTTCATTTGATATATTTTCTTATTGGTTTCTCCAATCATGTGTTGGTTTGAGTCTTTGATACATTGAGGACAAATCCTTCTCTTGCCACATTGTTGTGTAGCTTCTTGATTTAATTGGTGTTTCGTCCAAATTGTATCTCGTTTGGTTCTTGAAAGTTTTGTGCATGCATATTTACTATATACATCTTTTGTCATGCTTACTTTCCTTGTTACAATATATAGTATAAACTCCACCAAATCCTAAATGGCTAAGATGTGCTTGAAATTCAATTTCATATCAATAGGCACATATTTATGTGGAGTTTGTCCTATGTATTGTAGTTGCTCTAACTACTTTGGACCCAATGAGTTTGGGTACCACTTTGTACTTAAATTTGTTTTAGGTACATTGGAGATGCATTGGAATCTTGTCTCGATTACGAGGAGGAAGTCATCATCATGTGCCGTTTGAGCCAAGCTTGGATGATCATGAGCACTACCTTCTACTTCTTCAATGCTATCTCGGTAACAAGTATCTATCTCATGCATACTCTTCTAGCCATCTACCTTGTGTAGGTTGTTTCTTGGCATGAGTCTCTCGAGTTGCTTTTGATATGGTTTTTGCAAAGTTCCATTCAAATCGTCTTTATTACAAATATGAGCAAGCCGGGATGATTACATAGTAAAGGGAACATACTTGATCATGTTCATGATTCATCAATTCCAACTATGTTAGTCTAGCAATTCTTCTTTATTTGTCTCATATGCAATATGGATGAATTTTCAAAATCATTTGCCGCTTGAGAGAGTGTTTACCATTCTCAAAGCATCTCAACTATCACTTATTATTTTGGGTATTTGAGATACTTTGAAGAGTGTGTGTTGGAAGTCTTCCTAAAAATTTAGCTTTGTGCTATGGGTCTAGGCAAAATTCTTATTGGTTTATTTAGACTTCCAAGTGAATATCATGTTTTTTTTTATCTAGTACCTATTTTGTGTGTGCATGTTTCTTTGTGGACTTAGTGCCTACTTAGAAACTTATATACATGAGATTAGGTACATCTTTAATTGATATTCAAAATCTTTATTGATCACCTTTATTGCTCTCTTGATCCTTTTGTGATCTCTAAAAGGCACAAGCTTTGCATTTGATTTGGTATCCTCTTGCCTCTTAATAAGCTTGTGAATCTTTTGATGTGTTTTCATTGGATGTGCTTGTTTGAAAAATACATGATATGCACTATGTGCCACATACCTTGAAAGACTATGGGAATGCCTAGGCTCATCCTTCTTAGTCTCCTAACATGTGTTTCCATATTACATCCATCCTTTCTCGTTTGAGCAAGTCTTTAATTGTCTCGTTTCTTTTCGTTTGCTCAACATTTGTTTGTTGCAAAGTGCGTTCTTTCTTTTTCCGTCTAAGCACTCTTGCACTTGTTGTTCAAATTAATCTAGGAAGGAACAAGGATTCTATGTTGCGCAACCTATATTGAATTACAAATTCTTCATTGTGCATGTACCTTGGAGAGTTCCATCTTGATTCATTTGAACACTTGATTGCTTTTATCATAACATCTTCTTGTGTCCAATTGGTTTTTGGATCCTTTGATTGCATCTTTCGTGTTGCAATTGGCATCTTTCTATTTTATTTTTTGATTGATATCTTTTCTTTTGCATTCCTTGAATCCTCAATATAATTTGATCCCCTCCATGTATTCGTTATTGGATATATGCATTTGATTTCACTCATATCATGAGAAATACATAATTTATGGGGAAACTCTTATTATATTGGCCTTCTAGATTTTTCTCCCATTCCGGCAATGGATGCCAATGGGGGAGAGATTTAGAGGGTTTTAAGGGATTTAGTCTTTAATAGTTGCATGGTTGTTTTTAATTTCTTATATAAACCCTCGTAAAAGGGATTGTCATCAATTACCAAAATGGGGGAGATTGAAAGGGCATGTGCCCTCATGTATGGTTTTGGTAATTAATGACAATCCCTAAAGATTAATGTGTGTTTTGAGCGTATTGCTAGTATAGCTTGAAGTTGTCAAGGCATCACCTATATGAAGAAAGATGGTATCTTCCATGGGCTTGCAACAAGAAGATCCATTAATTTAGATCATGGAGGATGATGTAACGGCTATATGAAGAAATCTCTGGCCTGAGCTGCTGTAACGGCTAGATTTGTGGGAGGGGTATAAATACCCCTCCCCTTCTTCTTCCTTGAGTAACCACGACTTTCCCCTCTCTCTCTTGCTATTGTTGACCTTGGGAAAGCTTGCCCCTCTCAAATCCTCCCATGATTCTTGCATATCTTTGAGGGTAAAGTGAGAGGAGATCTAGATCTACAATTCTACCAATCCATCTCTCCTCTAAGTGAGGGGAACATAGTGGATCTAGATCTTTGAGTTCCTTTGTGGTTCTCCCCATTTGTTCTTGCTCTCTCTTATCCCCCCCATAAGCATTAGTTTCTTGTGGTGGGATTTGGGAGTGTAGGATTTGTCTCCTTTGTGGTTTTTTGGTTCTTCCTCTCTTATTCCCCCATAAGCATTTGTTGCTTTGTTGTAATTTGAGAGTGAAGGACTTGAGCACTTTGTGTGTTCTTGCCATTGCATCTTGCATCGGTTTGAGCCCTCCACGAGGATTCGTGGTGGTGAAATTCGTGAGCTTGTTACTCTTGGGTCTTGGACCCCAGACGCCTTAGTGGCCGCCTTTGTGGCATAGGACCTTTTGTGGTCAAGGCCTTTGTGGCTAGTTGGAACCTTTGTGGTCAAGACCTCTTGTGGTCATTTGGGAGCCCCCAATTCGGTTGTGGGTGTGTGCCCCAAGGTTGTTGTACGGGATTGTTCTCCGCCCCAAAGGAGTTCATAGTGGAAGGTGGACTCGGACCTTTGTGGTCGAGTTCATCGGAGAAGAAGGTGAAGCCTTTGTGGCGTTGAGCAAACCTGTTGTGGTTGCTCACACCTCTCCAACGATACGTACACCTTTTGTGGTGGAACTCGGGAATACATCCTCGTCTCTGTGTGCCTCGGTTATCCCTGTACCCGAGCTCTTTACTTATGCACTTTACTTTGTGATAGCCATCGTGCTTGAGGTCCTTTACCTTGCTATCCTATTGTTGTTTGTGTTGCATAGCATAAGTTGTTGGTGCACATAGCGAACCTAGTATATTTAGGTTGTGTCACTGATAAGTTAAACACTAAGTTTTATTCCGCATTTATCAAGCCTAAATTGTAAAAAGTGTTCCTCGCCTATTCACCCCCCCACTCTAGGCGACGTCTTTCCTTTCAGCTTTCTCTCCCGTGCCCGCATCTGCATCTCATCTCGCTCCCCGTGTCTCTCTCTCTCCAGCGCCTGTCGCCATCACATCCGTCGCCGTCCCCGCCATTTCCGCCGCCGCCGACGTGTCCGTGTGCCGCCATGCCTAGCTAGGACGAAGAATCCCAGTCGAGCGGCACCAAGATCGGGGTAAGTCAGCTGCTCCCTCTTCTCCCTTTGTAGATCTAGAGTTCGTAGGGTTCGATTAGGTCTATTTGGTGGATTTGTGCTTCAAAATTGCTTCTTTCGTTAGATGTTAGGACATCATGAACCGATCTCTTGTTCCTGATACTATGGACGATCCAACCTGGTGCGGGATAGATAAATATGTGCCGCGCTATTGCCGCCTCCACAACTTGGAGCCTCGGAGGTGCGTTGCGTTCGAAGGATTTGACACGGGGCGTAAATTCTAAAAGGGTCCATTGGTGGATAGTGTAAGTCTCACCTCTGTAATGCATTTCTCTGAAGTTCTAATTTTTCTCTGTAATGCATTTCTCTGAAGTTCTAATTTTGGTCTGTCAAAATATTAGATGTATCTGTTAGAACAATGCAGTCAGACCAATCAGTGTACATGGTAGATACTATGTTAGATGATGCTATGTTATATGCTATGTTAGATGCAGTCGGAACAATGCAGTCAGACTAATCAGCGTACATGTTAGATGCTATGTTAGATGATGCAGTCAGAACAATACAGTCAGACCAATCTGTTAGGTGCTATGTTATATAATGTTATGTGATGCTTAGTGGAATAAATGTTATTTACTGTCCTACAGATTGAGAACTGTGGTTTTGTGTCTTTGTAGATGATGAGTGCCCTGATTCTGTCCAGTATGCATTATCCAAGTTGTGGGGAATGTATGATGACTGTGTTGCAGCAAGAATTGATGAGAGGGGTCAGCACACAAAGCTGAAGTGTGAGCTGTCTGAGGAGAAGAACAAGTGGAAGAAGAAACATGAAGATATGATTGAACAGGTCAACACATTCCTTAAGGACAGCTGCAAATCTAATATGCATGCAAATTACCAGAGGAAGGAGGGTGAACCCGAAGAATTGAAGGAAAAGATGCAGGAGACTATTGAGTTGCTAGAGTCACATGTGCATGAGCTCAAGAATGACCAGAAGACTCAGGCAGACATGATGAGGTCTAGAAATGAGGAGTGGGACAATGCAAGAGCAGCTATTGTTGTTGAAAAGAAAAAGCTAGAGTACATTATCTTTGATCTTCTAAAAGTGAAGGAGAAGGTGAAGAGGATAAACGCCATTTGTGATGAGCCAATTGGTGAAGTCAAATAAAGTGTAAAATGGTTGTTAGTGTACTTCGAACTGAGTGTAGTATAGTTTGAACTACGTTAAATTAGTTGTCAATCAGTGTACTATGTCAAGTTAGAGTGCAATGTGTGCTAGTTTGAACTATGTTGTTGGTACTTCCAATTTGTCCCTTCGTGTGTGAGAGAAATCAGTGTACTATGTCAAGTTAATGTATCTCTAATGTTGTTATTTATGTGGCCAATTTGTGCTACTAGTATGTACCCTCATTTACCATTTTTATTTTGGTACCAATATTCTGTCGAGTTGGGTCATAAAAAAGTTGTCGAGACCCCCCGAGAGGCCTCGACGACTTTTTCTGAGTTTTGAGGTAGGTCATAAAAAAGTCGTCGAGACCCCCCCCCCCCCCTCGAGAGGCCTCGACAACTTTTTATGAGTTCTCAGAGAGTCATAAAATAGTCGTCGAGAACCCCCCGAGAGGACTCGACGACTTTTTGTGAGTTCTTAGAGAGTCATAAAAAAGTTGTCGAGACCCCCCGAGAGGTCTCGACGACTTTTTCTGAGTTCTCATGGAGTCATAAAATAATCCTCGAGACCCCCGAGAGGCCTCGACGACTTTTTCTGAGTTCTCAGAGAGTCATAAAAAAGTCGTCGAGACCCACCGAGAGGCCTCGACAACTTTTTCTGAGTTCTCAGAGAGTCACAAAAAAGTCGTCGAGACCCCCCCCCCCCCCCCCCCCCGAGAGGTCTCGACGACTTTTCCTGAGTTCTCATGGAGTCATAAAATATTCGTCGAGACCCCCCGAGAGGCTTGGACGACTTTTTCTGAGTTCTCATGGAGTCATAAAATAGTCGTCGAGACCCCCCGAGAGGCCTCGACGACTTTTTATGAGTTCTCAGAGAGTCATAAAAAAGTTGTCGAGACCCCCCGAGAGGACTCGACGACTTTTTATGAGTTCTCGTGGAGTCATAAAAAATCGTCTTTTCTGAGTTCTCATGGAGCCAAACAAAAGTCGTCGAGACCCCCCGAGAGGCCTCGACGACTTTTTATGAGTTCTCATGGAGTCATAAAAAAGTCGTCGAGACCCCCCGAGAGGCCTCGACGACTTTTTCTGAGTTCTCACAGTGTCATAAAAAAGTCGTCGAGACCCCCCGAGAGGGCTCGACGACTTTTTCTGAGTTCTCAGAGAGTCATAAAAAGTCATAAGAAAGTCATAAAAGACCATCACATAGCTCAAATTTGCCATCATAGCTCCAATTCTAGCATAATTCTACCATCATATCACAAATTTAACATCATAGCTAAAATTCTAGCATAATTCACCATCACACTCACAGAATTCAGCATCACATAGTCTTACACATCATAGTCTCACATCATAGTCTTACATATCATAGTCTCACAAATTGTCAAACTTGGCCAAAACATAGTCTTACACATCATAGTTTCACACATTGTCATCATAGCACAAATGCATCACTTCTTGTAGGCAGAATGCTTCCCTGCACTTAAGTACCCTAGCATCCTGGAGGTGTATTTGGACTTCCTTTTTCCTAACTGCCTGGTGACACCTGCTGATTCAGTAGCTCTAGGGTCCTGGAAGGGAGCAGGACCAGCACTTGGGGTAGGAGCAGGAGGTTGCCTTGGGGTAGGAGCAGTGAAAGCAGGCCTTGGGGTAGCAGCAACAACAGATGGCCTTGGAGTTGGAGCAGCAGGTGTCCTTGGAGTTGGAGCAGCAGGTGCCGTGCGATTGGAGCACTAGGTGGCCTTGGAACATCAGGTGCTCTTGGAGTTGGAGCAGCAGGTGCACTAGGGCCAGGTTGAGCACCTGTGGTGCCAGAAGTAGAAGAACACTCACTATAGTTGGCTCTTTTTGCCTGAAATGAGAAACATGAGATTAATATGAACATGAATATAGATTATAGCTGATGGATGATAACAAGTGGGAGAACTTCATACCTTGTGCTGGGCTCTTCTGATCTGAAGTTTTGCGGTAAGTGTTCTGGTGCATGAAGTGTACATGTGGCCTACTAGCTTACAATTGCTGCAAGTAATGCTAGCCATTCTAGATGAATCTCTAGGGGCAGGTGGCTCAAACTGTCCTCTCCTTCTTTTAGTATGTTTTTCCCAACTTTGTCTTTGAAAACTGGTGGCTCTACGTCTGGATTATCAGTCCTTATCTAATCAGCAGGTCCAGGCATAGGGTAGATGGTGTTCTCAAATGCCCTTTTGTACATAGGCTTCTTGAAGAACTCATGGACATAGTCCTCTGGATGCTGCTGCATCTTCATGATGACAGCCTTTGCATGGTTACATGGGTATGTCACTTCCCACTTTCTACATCCACAAGTTCTCTTTCTTAAGTCAACTGCAACAACCCTTCCACTCATGCTTGTGACTTGCCAAAGACCCACCTCACATCCATCAACCCCTATGAGTGACACAATTAATTGCATGAGTTAGAATACATTAAATCCTACTAATGTGTGTTAGAGAATAAACAAATATACTATATACCTATGAATGGCATGCAACCATTAAGAAAACCCTCCTTTTATGCATTAAGACAGACAAATAGCCCATGGAATCTTGGGGTTGGGCTTGGATGCTCAATCAACGGCTTGGTGGTCACTATGCACCTGCTGCCTGGATTAGTATCTAGAATAGCCTGTAAATATTCCCTAATCCTTCTGTACTGTGCCATCTGATCACCAATAACAGTGTCAAAAGCCTTCTTCCGTGCCATGTAAGCTTATTCTTGGCACTTCCACTCCAAAGGTTTGCTTCACATTGTCAATGAGAGTGTCAACATTTGTGTTTGGATCAGTTATAACTGCTTGCATTGACTGAGCAGTTAACCAATTAATTGTAACTCTTGTATTTTTATTAAGAGGTTGACAGAAATGCCTTGGCAAGAATTTCCTAATGCAAAATGTTTTCTCATTTGCAATCAGAGAAGCAGTGAGGTAACATGGGCATCCTAGCTCCTTTCCCTTCTCAGTACATTTAGCAATGATCCTTGTTGGCTCATTTCTATGATACTTGAATTCTCTCAACCGGGCAATGTGGTAATTCCTGAGGGCAGTCTGAATTCAGTTATATCTTTGAAGCAGAGCTTCTCACATAACTGCTCACTAGCATCTGCCCTATTAGGATCATACCACACTCTTTGCTTCTGCTTCTTGAACTTACTTCTCAGCCCACTTGGTAGTAAATGTGCTAGTTGTGCACCATCATCATCACTGGAGTCAAGAGAGTGAGAGTTATGAGCCTCATCACTAGATGGCATGAAGTCAGGCATGTAATCATGGTGTGGTTCATGGTGTCTCCTACTAGTTGGCCCTGGATTCTTTACTACTATCTTGTTCTCAAAGTAATCAGGTTTTGTGAATTCCTCACAATCTGAATCTGATTCACTATCTTCCTCAGGTACAAACAACTCTTCAACATCTGTGTCTCCCTCATAATGGAGCAGTGGATCCTCTGTTTGATTTTTAGGCATTGCCAACCTCTCCAACATTTGGACTTCTTCAACAGTGGATGCTTTCTCCTTTTTCTTTCTCTTCAACCTATTCACTAACTCCAATTCTGCTTGTACCATTTTGTTGTGTTCTTCAGGTCTGTACTGCCCATCATAATAGCTTAACTCATCATCTTCAGATAAAACCTCATCATGACAGGAAATGCTTTGCTTGGTGTTGTTTTGGCTTCAAACTAGTTGCAGCTCTGCTGGGTGCCAACATACATCACATCTGAACAATCCACTGCCACAGGAATTAAAACTTCATCCTCTGATATGTGATTCACACCTTCATTGTCTACTACAAATAATACATCCCCACACAAGGGTGTCACTAGTTCTTCAGCAACATTAAGCCCTAATGGCCAGGTGGCACTCTTTTTAAGCATTGTGATGTTCAATATCTTTTCAGACTCATAAATAGCCAACATCTCCTCTACCTTCGCCATGTTGTCCAGAACTTCCATGCCCTGCTGGCCTATACCCTTTTCTTTCACATAATACATATTGTCCCTAATCCCACACCCATGAGCTTCAATGGTGATAGTTGATTCAATACTGTTATATCTGATTTGGTCAGTGTTCTTTCCAAATTATCGAGTCCAAGGAAATGAAACCTAATTTCCCATATTTCATCATCAAGACTACAAATTAAAGAGAGAGCAATTCAGTACTAGGTTTCATTACGAGCTACAAGTTGGTTTCAGAGTTCAGAACTAGGTTTCAGTTAAGAACTAGGTTTCACTATAAGTACAGTATCTAAATGATGACCCATAGCTATAACTTGGTTTCAGAGATCGAAATCACTTACTATACGCCGCCGAACGCCAAAGTAAACCGGTGGCTCGTCGCCGCCGGCGACGAGATCACGGCTTGCGCGAGCGTTGTCGCCGCCCTCCACCGTAGAGAATGCGCCCCCCCCCCCCAAGGGGGAGCAACTTCGGTGGCCCCTGATGACGAGTCGGAGTCACATCCACAGCACGGTCTCGTCCGCCGGAGCCTCGTCCCCCGGAGCCTCGTCCGCCTGGACTAGGGTCGCCGCTGTGGGATTCGCCGCCGCCGAGAGCCGCAATGGAGTGACAATTGTTGGAGAGAGAAGCGTGCGACCTAGAGATCCAGATGCGGGCACCTTATCCCTTCAGATAGGCCTGATAGGTGGGCCCAAAAGAACTCCGTTAACGGTTGTTAACGGTCGACGCTGGGTCATCCTGACAGGTGGGCCCGCTTGGTCAGAAACGTTGTCAATTCGCGTTCAGCCAACCATTTGGGTTTTTTGCGAAAACTTTGAAAAAATCTGGTACTTCTGTGAGATTTAAAAGAAAAGTGGTAGTTTTCCGTGATAGACATCTCAAATGTGGTAGTTTTGTGCTATCAACTCTCAAAAAGTAGATGTATCTAGACATCCTACTTTTTAAGAGACTTGAGACACTTATTTTGGGACGGAGTGAGTATTAAATGAAAGCGTTAGCACTGTGGATCACAAAGGAGTTTTTTTCGACGGCATCACGAAGGAGTTGGGTAGCCTGTATAACCATCTCAAAAACATAATCATATTTATTTTTGTCAAAACTGACAGGATATGGAAAAAAGCAATACATGAGTGACTTCCCACCAATCCAGTTGGCGAAAAGACATATGTCCCTTCCTAAGATGGCACAATGCCATTTTGTGTCGGGAAGACACGTGTCGCTTTTTCACTTCTCTGGCAACAAGTTTTGATGGAGGTTATTTTGAAACTTTTATTCGGTAGAGAATCATATTTTTAAGGAAATCGCCAATATATAAACATTTATATACAAATAGTTTAGTTTATTCCTAAGCATGAATTCGTTGGATGATAGGTTTAATTTAGAGGAATATATCAGTTTTGTAAAAACAATTTTAGGATGATCAGGATGATTGTAATGTCAAACACGACGAAGATCGATGCGAGCATGATGGTGATGGTGATCATCCTTGAAAATATGGACAAATATGAGGACCATGTTCTCAACTTTAAGGACATAAATGTGAACATGATCAGTACAAAGACTACCACAAGCTCGTTTTAGGCTTCTATGGGTAGTTTTTCGGATGTAGCTTCCGGATGACATCAAACTTGTTTCGGCGCATATTGGAAGAGTTACCCTAATCATAGAAACATGAATAAACTTGTTTCAGCCAGACAAAGACTCCGAGATTTGTTGAACTGCGTTTCCCTAAATTGTATTTCTAAAAGTTTGGTAAGTTTACATGATCTTCTAGAGTTGATCTAATCAAACAACAAACAACAAACAACAAACAAAAAACATGCTTAGAGAGAAACTCATAAATCATGACCTGAAAGACCTTGACCTATATAAAGGCAACTTTTACCGTAAATTTTACGGGCTTCTTTGGATCACAGGATTAAAAAACAGAGAAATTGGAAAAACATAGGAATTCTATAGGATTGCAAGTGCAAAACAGAGGATTACGAAACAGAGTAAATCTACATGAATGGTCATTTGGATGATACATAGGAAAAACACAGGAAAAGTGCCTCGATCCTACGCGAATGAGTGTGAAAAGGAGGTTAGAGTGGATGTTCACAAATCTATGGAATTGGGGTGTAGGAATGCAATCCATAGGAATTTGGGAGGTGCCATTCCTTTGATCCAAATGGACTCCTTAGAAAAAATTCCTATGGATTCAAATCCTCCATTATTCATATGGAAACCCTTCAGTCCAAAGAGGCCCTACTACTCATGGCAGATGGAGTAGCATGGTTTCAAAGAACGGTTTAGATTTAATGACGAAGATTAGGCCCGGCAAGCCCAGCAAGCCGTAATTGTTGGAAAAAGTGCCCAATTGATCCGCTTACTCGCTGAGTAACTCAGTTTCATGCATCTTGTAACTTGCCAATCGTTCAGCCTACGCTTGCTCAATCGATCTCAACCTGCGGACTCATTGCCGCGGCCTCCAGAATGATAAATAAGATCGTTTCATGCTTGCTTTGTCTTGTACCTTTCTTACCGTCTTTGGCTGGTTAATCTTGATCGACGACAGGGATCGGATTGTGAGCCGGTGGTTACCACTAATTGACTATATGTAGAGAGATCGCTCAGGGGCGGAGCCGGCAAGGTTTGCACGTGTTAATCTCTCTGTATCTTGCAGCGAAAGAAGAACTAGCCATGTTTGGATCGCTTGGACATGCGGGATCAGATATTCAGATTGTCCATGTATTCTCTAGACTTGTCCTCACACACAGGGGCGGCGCCACCAGGGGGGCGAGGTGGGGCGGCCGCCCCCCCTCCGATCCGGTGGATTTTTTTATGTATACGTGTGTGTATGTGCTATTTTAGGATAGTACGTGTATAAAAAATAAAAAAACTGACCGATTCGCTCAAGCCTCGAGTCACCAGACGAGGTCGCTCGACGCGGACAAGGTAGCTC
The DNA here is from genome assembly GCA_026929855.1 of Poa annua. NCBI lineage: Eukaryota > Viridiplantae > Streptophyta > Magnoliopsida > Poales > Poaceae > Poa > Poa annua. The sequence goes on from CM049427.1 coordinate 19,659,193, forward strand.
GGCCGTTCCCCTCCCCTCCAGCCTTCGATTCTCCACCCGCGCAGCTCGCTCCGTGCCTCCGCATCTCCGGAATCGCCGCCAGCCGCTCCTCGCCGCCCCTGCTCGTCCAGCCGCCGCGGCACCGCCCCATGCTCGATCCGTCGCCAGCAGCCGCCCTCTGCTCGATCTGTCGCTAGCAGCCGCCCCTGCTCGATCCGCCCCCAGTCGCCGCCGCCGGACCTCCCAGTCTGCTCGCGGTTCGCCTCTGCTTCCTGACCTCCTCAAACCAACTATTAAAGTTCTGGGTCTAGGTCTCCAGCCTCCAACCGTGGGGCACTTGTGATGGACGGAGAGGAGGACGGGGATTGGTAAGAGCAAAGGTGGAATCAGTTGGAGGAAGAACAAGAAGAAGCAGCACTAGCCGCAGCTGCAACATCATCTCAAAACTGCAGGGAAGAGTATGCTATTTTCCCTCTTTTTCATATTTTGTGTCTATGTTTGTCAGGGATTGCTATAGGCTTGTAGCAAAATACTCAATCTTCGTCTACTTTATATTACATCATACTACAGAAGCTATTGTTCTTGTTCATGAAGTTTGATCTAGCAAATGTTGTTGTTAATCCGGCACTTGGGAGACCAAAGAAATGAGGGATAAAATAAGAAAGGGCACATTTGTCGAGAAGAGAATAGCCACAATACCACTAGTCAAAAACCAGAGTTCTAATATTGGTTTTTGACTAGTGGTATTGTGGCTATTCTCTCTTTGTCGAGAGGTCGAGTCGTTTATTTGTCCAACTCAAATGGGAGGAGTCCTAGTTTTAAAGTTGATTTTATGTTATTTTTATGTCATTGGTAGTCAGTGGCGGCGTCGGTAGGGGATCGCCGGTTCCGTAATTGTGCTTTTGAATAATTATGGACTACATGTGTTGTTCAAAAAAAAATCGCCGGTGGCACACTTTTTACTGTTCGCCCCCCCTCGCCTCAATTCCTGGCTCCGCCACTGCTCACACATGGCATCCAAACGAGAGGATTTTCGACCACCGGGCTTGGTTTGTGGTGAAGTTCGTGCCAAACCATGGACTGTTTCTTCCAGCTTTTCTTGTACTCACATAGGATGATCTCTCTATGGGAGAGAGAATGTATTTGTGCATATAGGAGTATATAGTTCTGCGCAGCTTGTCATGTCAAGACTGTACAGAACTAAGCTCTGTACAGGGAGGACAAGCCTGCAAACGGCAGCTGATGGAGCGGGCCGGTTTTAAATCTACTTGCATGAAATTTACACCCCTAGTACACTAGCCCCTGCTGCACACACCTCATCTTCAACTATGCAGAAATAATAACTCACGATCGAGAAGCGAGGTCGTAGCAGAATATATTGATGACGAGAAGTTGAATTTGGAATATAAATACGAGTATTGCTACAATGCTACATGCATGAAATAATGGATTTGAGACTATTCGTTGACGTTGATATCTCATTGGAAAAGTTGTGGCAGGGGCCGCCGGTGCATGCGTACGTAACGTATATATAGGTATAAATACGAAGGTCACGTGGATGCATGCATGCACTTTATTCTCCCTAGCTACGATCGACGTGACACTACAGTACGTCACAGGCCAGTCTACTTTGATGTATACCCTTACATTGTATATAACACCACGCAAACGATTCGGAGGTTTGCCGAGACGCAAGTACCAAATCTTGTTGCATCCGCGTGCCAGCTTCGATCGATCTTCATGTACTGTAGTTGCAAAAAGGGCCGACAAGTACTGCATACTTAGGTAGAGAAAGACGCACACGTACACGAGATCATCGTTCATCCCTGAGTGACGTAGGTACATATTAAAATGTTTACTGTTGGTATGCTGGCCTGGACTAGTAGCATCTTTATTGCAACGCGTTTATGTTTGAATTTGTTGCATATAGATCATCACAATATCGATATCCTGTGGAGGCGTGGACATTGCTAACATTTCAATAGTAACATCCGGTGGAGGCCAGCCATCTTTATAACACCAGCAGAAATGAAGGTTTTTCAAATGCCCATTAGAGTGTACAAAGGCATACATTTTGAAACAAGTAATGCATAGTCTTTATTTATTTTTCCATAATTATGCACTGCATTAAGTCTTTAACATGTACCATAAAATATTTGAATTATGACCATCTCCATCGACGACATCCAAAGCACCACAAAATTCCATGATGGTTGGGGTCGGCGAGCAGGACTGCGGGGCTCTAAAGGGGGTAGGGCAGGTCGTTGCGGTTGCCCCCACCCACCCCACACACCCACACCATGGGATTTTGGCGTGCTTTGGGTGCCGTTTGTGGAGATGCTCATAATTCGAATAGTATATGGTACTGTAGATGTTACATTAGTGCATTATTATGGATAAATAAATAAAAACTGATGACCTACGGATCGACGTGGGCTGCTCTGCTAGCATGTCTCTCGCGTCCGCGCCCGCCGCCGCGTGAGCGGGCCTCCGCCGCCGGCCGGATCTCCTTGATCCGGCCACACAGCAGCCGCAACATTCAGATCCGAAGAACCACGGCTCCCTCCTCCCCTCCTGCAGGTTTGCTGGCTGGGAGATGTGATCCCGCGTCGTCGACCTCGTCCGCCTTTCTGGCGCCTTGTGCTCTGGTCGGCATGGCGCTGCTGCCTGGGGAAGCTCCGTCCGCCACTCCGACGCCCCGTGCTCTGGTAGGCATGGTGGCGGCGCGCCAAGCCACGCCGCCCTCTGCCGCCACGCTTGCTGCGGCCGTCCTCGCCTCCCGCAGGTCGGGCCCGGCCATTCGGGGCCGGATGATGGTGCCCAAAGCTGCGACGACTCCCCTCGACTGCGTCCCGGCAGCGCTCTCCTCCTCCCCGTCGCCGCTGCTGGCTCTGGTCAAGACTCCGCAGCCAAGCTCGTTTGTCGTGACTCCAGACGTGCTCGTCCCCGCTCCCGGCTCCGGCTCCAGCTCCTTGTCGCTCACCCCGCCACCGTCTTCGGTTCCTGCAGACCAGCTGCAGTCCCGAGGGGAGCGGTGGCACACCCTCGCCGGCGAGGTCGACAACAGCGTGGAGGAGGAGCTAGCCCCAATGACGCCTTCGACTATGAGAAGCTCATTTCCGACTGCTCAGCTAGCTCAGTCTGGTGTGAGTTGTGAGGCAGACGCAAGCGGGGTTGGGCATAAGGTGTTGCATCGGCGTGGTCCGCGAAGTTTGGTGTCGCCATCCATGTCTTGGCCCCGTCGTCCCATCCCGGCGTGGCTCCATGGTAGATGTTGCAGATGCCTTGCACATGGACACTGCGCAACTGTTTGTAGGGACCCCTTTCGGTGCTCGCACTGCTTGGAGAACGACCACCGTGCGCGTGACTGTCGCAACCAGTGGCGTCCTCTCAGCTCCATGGCATGCCTCGCCGCACCGCCAAGGCCTCACCATGGCGGCGAGCGTCCTCATGCTCCAACAGCTAAGTGTCATTTGCGTTCTGCTCCCGATGGCTCGACATCGTCGTCCGATGTGGTGTCACAATCTACTCCGACAACCCTGGCCGAGCAGCTGCGGGTGTGCCTGTCACGGGTTGAGAGCTTTCTAGAGCGGGCGGAGATTGCTTTGTGCAAGCTCTCTCTTGTGCCGGTTATGTTGAAGGCCATTCCTTCACCGTGTCCTCTTGGTGACTTTGGTGCTGCCCCCTAGAGGATATGGACGGGGAGCTCTATGGTTGTTACTCTCCTCGTGTTGGGGGTTCATCGGCGTTGTCCTCCTTGCCCTCTATTCCATCTGCCGTTGAGGATGACAGTGTGGCCATTGCCGTGACCGTGGCTCCGATACTGCAGAGTTCGCTCGAGCTTCAGGAGCATTGTGTGAGCCCTGTTGTGCCTCTGTCAGTGGAGCAGATGAAGGTGGACTCGTCGGCGACTTTGTGCTCGCCTGGACAATCGGAGGTAGTTTTCACACCCAGTCCACCTCCATTGACACATGATGCCGACGTTCTCTTTGCAAAAGAGCTTTGCAACCTACTTAGCAGTGTGGAGGCTGCCTTGCCTGGATCTAGAAGAGCCATTGCTTGCCTTTTAACATGGTCAACAATCAAGGGAAACAATAAAAAGGCAAGCAAATGCAAGAAGGGTGGCGCCATTAGAAAGAAGCCCACGGTTGCTTGATGGATTATCTTGTGTTTCTCAGCTCGTGGAGTGACTTTGGAGGTGTGCCGCGATGTTTCATCAGTGGTTCTTTTTTTGGTTGTTCTATGACTTTAGAGGTGTGCTGCGGTGTTCCATCAGTGGTTCTCAGGGGTTGTGTTTATTGTGTGTTCGAGGGTTGGCTGGTCGTCTCCGAAGTGTTGGATTGAGCTTTGCTCCGTGTGTTGTTGAGGTTATGTGGGCCTTGCCCCGTGGTGTTCGTTGTATGGTTGTTGCCCGGTTTCTTTCATTAATAAACCGGACACCTTGTTCTTAATTAATAAATAAGGCAAAGCTTTTGCCTTTTTTTTTAAAAAAAAGACCATGCATTCCTTGTTTCAAACTATGCCTTTGTACGCACACTCTAATGGACGTAGGAGTAGAGGTTCAGAATGACAAGGAGAGTATTATAATGATGTATGCTCCATTGATTTTCACTAATTTATCTCTATTTTTTAGACCTAAAGATGTATACGCCGTACGGTCCATTGTGAAATTGGTTGAAATAAAAAGTAGTTTCACAATAAAATTCCGCGAAATTCTTTCCAAAGTGGCGATGCATGCATGTATGTCCATTGCCCAGTTGCCCCCCAACAGGATTGGGAACATTGCAGTGTGGTACGCACTTCTGTGTATAGGCTGTCTATATTGCTCTCGGTCAACTGGTCAACCGGCTGCAGTTGCAGGTAAAAGAGAGAGACGTCGGTCAATAAGATGTTTCCGTGAGAGAGATGGAGAGGAGAGGTTGCTTCCGTAGATCAGTACCCCACTTTGGAATTTTGCTTATGATTCGCATGTCATTCGCCCAGATCCCCACTCAATTCAAATCGATCAACAGGTACTGATTTGTGCAGTCGATCCTCGTCATATAATTGTTCCATTCTAATTATAGGGCATGTTTGATTTATGTGATAGGAAAGACGTTAAAATAGGAAAGGCATTGGATTGACATGTCATGCACACTCCAATTTTATAGGATTTATTGAGTATCAAAATGTGTTTGATTTCACTAAAGGAATTGTAAATAAAAGTTTGGAGGAATTGTAAATAAAAGTTTGGAGTGGATGTTAGGATTACTATGAGAAGCGGTACCAATGAGTCCTTAGGGAAAAATGATCCTACATATCAACCAAACAAGAAAGGAAAATAAACCTATATCATTGAATCCTACAAAAATTATATATGCAATTCCTTTAAATCAAACAGACCCTAAAATATTTTTGAGATTCCAATGCAGACTGCATGCGGATTATATTGAATTCACATTAAAACACTCTAGATGCATACAAAATTGAGACTTGAGAAGTTAAATTTTTGTTTGTTCTAGCAACCAATCAACCTTGATTGAACCTGAAAGAATACGGCAGTCCGGTTGGCCGTCTCTACGGTCCAGTCCTATTTAAACATGCGCTTGACCATCCAGAAACTTAACCCCATGTAAAAAAGGTTACATGATATTAACATCGCAGCATTTAAAAAAGACATCTATTTCAAAATTATCCACTCAACATAAAATCGTGTGTATGGGTCAAATCAATTTAACAAGTTTTTTTAATTACGCGATAGATATTAACACTTTCAACATTGCAAAAAAAAATTACATCATAAATGTAAATTTTCTGCAAACATCCAGAATCATCACAACAAGTCATTGTATGTTTGCTGCAACACACCATGAACTTTGCAACCTCTTGACACACAATATATGTCATGAAACAACTCAATAGCAATGATATTTTGCTGCCAACATCCGTGACGAGGGATGTCCCCATCAATACACATGGTTACTAGTCTATAATAAGAGTTATGAGATAGAGAACGCGTGGTATTGGTAGATTCGTCGGCTGACAAGCGAGAATAACCCAGGTTCGGGGCCCTCGAGTGAGCTAAAATCCTTACTCCTTCTTGTCTGTTATTGATTGTGTATATGCTGCGAGTACAAGGGTCTAGCAAGATGTCAATCTTGCTAGGGTTTGGTGATTCTGGTTGGGCGTGTACCTGGTCGGTCTCCCTCCTGTACTTTATATAGGGGTACAGGTCTCGGGTCGTAACCGACTAGGACTACATTTATGGAAAGTATTACCGACTATGCTATCTGTGGTAGAAGTCTTCCTCTTGGGCTTCGCATGTTGGGCTTTTTCAGCCTATTGACAATTGGGTTTTAGTCATCACGTGCACCAGGTACCCATATGAGGGGGTACCCGTTTGATATAACCTTGTCAATCTGTAGGACCATATGTTGGTTCTAACACTATCAATCCGGCACCTTGGGGAGCCATGTTGAGAGATGCATCGTCAAAGCGCCTGAAGGGCCCACGCTTTGTTCCACCCGAGATTCCCCCAAAAAGATCATGGAAATCCTCACATTCTCTCAGGACCCTCACAATGTCTTGGCACTCTAGTTTTGATTAATGCAATGATGGTTGGGGCATACGAGCTTCCATATTCCGCCCAACACATCTACTCTTTCTATCCACCTCCCTCGAGTCATGCAATTCGTCAGGTAGGTCCTAGTCAATCTCTGTCGTGATCCATTGGAAGAGTTCAAGTCCATCTCGTTGGCAACATGCCTAAGCCGTGTTGGCTTGAACAACGGATACATACACCCCTCAATATGTTTGTCCTCAAACTCGATGATGAATATGACTAACTACAGGTCTATCATGGAGTCAACCATTGTTGCGGAGGACACGAGAGTATGAATACTAAGAGTTGTAAAGGTGTTAGTATTGTGGAGGGAATGGATGAGAGAGTGGAGGAGAACTAACTAGTCGACGAGGTGAACGAGAAGGAAGAAGAGAATATTAAGTTGGACGACTAGTCAATTAAGACGATGGTGAGGCGTCATAAATTATTATCAGAAAAATATCAAAGTGATGGACCTGAATTTAGAGATAATAGGGTTGTACGCTATGAAAACAAACTATCTTTAGTTCAAGAACCTCTTATCCATATTATACCCGTAACTTTAAAGGCTTATATGTGTATGCAGTTGTATATATATTTTTTTGCTTTTAAGAAACAGTGTAAAACATGTTTTTTTTATAGAGAAGGGGTTGCTCTGCACGGAAAAGATGCATACATCCTTGATAAAAATTCAAAAATAAAACTAAATACCCCACTGCATCATCAAAGCGAGCCAGTCTAAAGCACCCACATGTTAGTTCCACGCGAGATTCCCACAAAAGATCACAGAGTCGGCCGTTTGAAACTTGGAATCCTCTTACCACTCTGGTGTTAATGCAATGATGGTTGGCGGGCGTACGAGCTTCCCCATTCCGCCCAACACATCCACCCTTTCTAGCCACCTCCCTCGAGTCGTGCAGTTCGTCAGGTAAGCTCCGAGTCAATCTCTGCCGTGATCCATTAGAAGAGTTCAAGTCCATATGGTTGGCAAAATGCCTAAGCCGTGTTGGCTGGAACACCGGATACATACTCCCGTCAAGATGTCTACCCTCATTCTCGATGATGCCTGGAACAAGCTAGAACTCTAACATGGAGTCAACCATTCTTGCGGAGGACATGAGAGTCCGAGTATTAAGAGTTCTAGAGGTCTTGCTATTGTGGATGGAATGGATGAGAGATGGTTGGAGAAATAACTGGTCGAGGATTTGGATACGGAGGAAGATCAGAAGAAGAGAATATTAAGTTTGACGACTAGTCAATTAACAAGATGGCAAGGCTTCATAAATAATTAACAAAAATATCAAAGTTATGGACAAGAATTATAGAGAAAATATGGTTATACACTAAGAAACATACTATCTTTAAGCTCAATTATGCATGCAGATGTATATATGTTTTTTTTCTTTTATGAAACCGTGTAAACATGTTTTTTAATAGAAAATGGGTTGCCCAACCTCTGTACTGAAAAAATGCATACATACTTAAACTAAGGGAATGATTGAGGCTCACTCGAGTGAGAATTAAGTTAGTTCTCACTCGGATGATATTATTCAGTTGCAGATGCAACTCATGTGTAATTTATGTGCAACTGAGAAATTTTAGTTTTAACTCATGTATAATCTCAGTTGAAACTCATATACAACTATGTGCAACTCATATCCCAAACGAATCATGATGCAAATCTAACGAGATTAGAGTTGAGTGAGTTCTAACTTAATTATCACTAATCAACAAAACCGTTAAAGAAACTGCTTAAAGAAACACTAATTAAATACCCCACTGCATCATCAAGCCGCCAGCCTAAGGCGTCCACACGTTACTTCCGCGCGAGATTCCCACAGAAGATCACAGAGCTGGCCGTTTGAAACTAGGGATCCTCACATTCTCTCAGGATCATCACACAATGTTTCCAGTTTTGAATCTAGGTTCCGAGTCAATCTTAGTCGTGAGCCATTGCAATAGTTCAAGTCCATCATGTTGGCAACATGTCTAAGCCGTGTCGGCTTGAACACCGGATACATACTCCCCTCAAGATGTCTGGCGTCAAACTCGACGATGCATGGGACAAGCTACAACTCTAACATGAGAGTATGAGTACTAGGAGTTGTAGAAAGTGTTGCTACTGTGGAGGGGAATGGATGAGAGAGTGCATGTGAAACATGTCAAGAAGTTGGAAGAGGAGGAAGAATAGAAGAACGGAATATCAAGTTAGACGGCTAGTCAATTAACAAGATGGTTAGGCATCACAAATCATTAACAAAAAATATCATATCAATGGACTTAGAGAGAATAGGGTCGTACACTAAGAAAATAAACTATCTTTAGTTCAAGAACCGTTAATCCATATTATGCCTCGGATGCAATTGTTATAAGTTTTTGCTTTTAAGAAACTATGTAAAAATGTTTTTCTTATAGAAAAGGGGTTGCTGAACCTCAACACTGAAAATATGCGTACATCCTTGAACAAACTGCTTAAAATAACACTAATTAAATACCCCACTGCATCATCAAAACCCGCCAACCTAAATCGCCCACACGTTACTTCCACACAAGATTCCCACAAAAGATCACGGAGCCGGCCGTTTGAAACTAGGGATCCTCACATTCTCTCAGGACCCTCGCACGGTGTCACTGCTCCAGTTTTGATTAATGCAATGATGGCAGGCAGGCAGGCAGCTACACCCCACACAAGCGCTTTTGCCCGGAGCTTCAGGTCGATGCAGACCCAACGGCAAAATCGATCGAAAATACGAGCCCAGAGATAGAGAGAGAGAGACAGACTCCCATTCTCCGGTCCCTTTCACGCAGGGAGGGAGGAATTGGTCGATCGATCGGAGTCGGGGCACAGGTTCCGCTTTAAAATCCACGAGACTTTCGCACGCAGCAGCAGCTGGTGGTCAGCTCCATGGATCGATTCTATTCATTCCGTCGAATTTAGTACTGGAGCTTCCTCCTCCATTGCCATGAAGTTGTTTTTATTGCGAGGAGGATCGAGGGAGGCACAGTTATGGGGTTTCATGGCCGGCAACAGTGCGGCTCAGACCACACATATGCATGCAACCATGCATGCTGGTATGCACAGTTTGTCTCTCTGGTCAGACGAGGGAGAGATAGATGCATGGATGGCTCCGAGAATTCATTTGTTTTCTTCATAGTCAGTCGTAGACCATTTATTTGGTGCATGGTGTTACTGTTGCTGGAAGAGTAGACAGAGGTTTCTTCCGGCAAAAGAATATACCAGCTGCTGAAAGGATGGTTAATGGCCCCTGCCAATTGAACAGTGACATTACAGAGTGGATGGATGGATGGATAGATGGCTCCATTTGGGGCTCGGACGCTGATAATGTGCGCGCACTGTGTGACGTCGTAGGCCTACGGGGGTTGCCATTGCCATGCAGGAAGGAGAATGGTGCTTCGGGGGTCCCTCCCCGGATCACTGCATGTGATTAGACAAGTCATCGAGGGTATCTCCGTCATACTACCTGCTAATGTGTTCCATCATGGATGGACCAAGCTCGAAGGGAAGGTTTGATGCGTTCACTGCTGTATGCAATACCCGCGTCACCTCGTACATGTTCCAAGAATGCCTTGCGAATTGTGCAATGTCTGCCCAACATGATCATTTTCCAAGAAACCTGTGTCTACACGGCATCTATGCAAAAATAAGAGGATCTCCGACGAGCGACGGCCCGTCCAATAGAGCGCCCGGCAGTGTGTGCTATAGCTAAATCTAACAAAAGCAGAATTTGGTGTGTAATTTGGCTAGAGCCTTATAATGTACAGAATGTATAAATGTAAATTTCTGAACCATTTGGATCCACTGCAGGTGAGAGAGTGATGTAGAACACACACTATTGCTAAATACTTGGCATCGGAGCAAGGAGTAAGGAGTTGCTTCGGTTCCCAAACTATTTGACTTTAGAACTACCTACATAATGTAGGGGACTAGTTCTAAAACATAAAAAGTGAATATGGAACCACTTTTGGCTACACATTGTTGGTGTCCTAACGATGTCAAACATATGCTATATTGGAGCACTCACACACGTTGTCACCATATTGGGATCAGCTTGTCTCGCGCTCGCTCCCTTATAGTTTTTTTGCGGAAAAATGTAAATCACGAATATGGATAAAATAGAGATATTTCATTTAATTCAACAAACATAAATGGATTTGACAAACGACATTTAACAACATTCAACAACATTTAAACTAAGCTCTAGACCCTAAATCTAGCGACGATCCTGGTAAGCAAGAGATAAGGAGACCTATCCAGCCATCGACGAAACTTTACATCATTTCGCTGGTCAGTACCCATCTACGTCTACGCGTTGGAATTGCCCTTGTTTCTTTTCCTGCAAATCACGACTCTATACACTCAACGTCTCTTTTAGATTTTAGGATTTTGGGCCTCGTTTGAAACAAAGGAAAATTGTTGGAATTTTACAGGAAAATTTCCTACGGTACCGTTTGGAACAAAGAAATAGAACACTTGAATTTCTTTGAGCTATTCCATAGGAATTTTATAGGAAAAGAAACACAAAGAAATAGAACACTTGAATTTCTTTGAGCTATTCCATAGGAATTTTATAGGAAAAGAAACATGAGGTCTCACCTCATGTTTTAATCTTCCCATGTCAATAATTCATGTGTTTTTGTTGCATGACATCCAAACAACAACAACAAAATCTTGTGTTTTGATTCCTGTAGCAGAAAACATGACACCTCAATTTTTGCGTTTTTTCTATTCCTACGTTTTCACTTCCTGTGTTTCAAACGGGGCCTTAAAAGGAGTTTGATAGGATTCCAATTTTTAGGATTTTTTTCTATGAACTGCCTGTGGTTTAAATGAATGACACTTCCAAAATTCTCATATGGATTGTATTCCTACACCATAATTCCATATAAATTTCAACTTTCACTCTAACTTCTGTTTTACACTCATTCGCGAAGAATCGAGACATTTTTCCGAGTATCATATAAATGACTTTTTTTTTAGTTTTTCTCTATTTTATAATCCTCTGTTTTATACCACAATCCTATCAAATTACTGTGTTCTTCTAATTGCTCTGTTTTCTAACCATGTGTGTGGGCGGCGACGGGAGAGGCTACCGTGGCGGCAGCGGCTAGTTGTCGGGAGGAAGGGAGGGGCTCTGATACCATGTAGAAATCTTAGGGAACGGTCGTACCCTTTGGTGTAGCCGGGTACGTGTTAATATACACAGAAAAAGCCCCTGTGATGGCAAATATAGAAAGTATTCGTATTTGGGTAGAGTACTACCCTATACCCAACACGGATGTACATTATAACTCTAATAATGTGATCAAATGAAGCCCTTACTGTTACCAGGGACGGAGCCAGGTGGGGCTGGCTAGGGCCATGGCCCCCTCCATGGTGGATTTTTTTTCGAAAACCCCCTGTAAATTTGCATATTTGATTCCATATTTAGCTAAAATTACTCATCTAGCCCTCTCCAAGCTGTTTCATATGCACTTGGCCCCCTTTGTGTTTTGATCCTAGCTCCGTCCCTGACTTTTACATCAACATTAATCGCACAACCGGTACCTCCCCCCTCATTTTCAATTTAGATGACTTCATCTAATGAAACGGATGGAGTAGCACGTAAAAGCTTGGTTGACGGGTTTGTCAAACCGTCACGTCAAGCTTGCGCCGGCCGTCATGCATGTTGTTTTGGAACTCGGAATGGAGTTACCCAAGCTGGAGTGCTCTTTCTGCGTGCAGCAATCAGACAGGCAAACGGATATGCGTCACCGTCGTCCATCGACGTCTCGATCGGCTTTATGTTGTGAAATTCAATTAAGGCTGCAGAAGCAAACAGGTTTGGTTTGGTGTTATACAGTAGGTAGCTAGCTGAGCAAACTAGCAGTAGAATATTATGGATCACGAGAGTGGATATGAAACTGCACGCACGCATGCGTCGCAATGCAGGGGCGGATCCAGGGGGGGCTAGTAGGGGTCAGACCCCCAACCTTTCGCCCTCTCAAGAAATTACAGCAGTAATTAGTACATGTTTATTAGTTTACCCTTTATCTCTCATCAAATGTTTAAGACAGCAGAAGTTCTCTCGTAACCCAATGGCTGTGTACTTTTACTACACACAGGGAGACCCAAGTTTAATACCCAACTACAACACCTTTCTCTCTTTCTATTATACATTTTTTCTTTTTTGCAAATTATGACTATATTCATATCTTTCATTTTATAGATTAATATGAATATGTTATATATAAATTTTGATCAGAAAAATATAATGAATATTAATTTATCATCCATGATCATGTTTACATCTTGCATCTAGTTCTTTAGTTATATTTTAGTAATTCACCTAAATAATAAAAATATAATGTGTTGGGTACTTATTTATTTATTGCTTTATTCCATTTAATTTTGAGTAGAACATACTAATACATACTAATGGCCATAGCTAATCATTGTATGTTGTAGTACTTATGTCAGAATTAAGTATTTGTGCACGAAGTTGACATTGCTAGCCTCCCGAAGACATCGGCTAGCTCCGAGATTTTTATTGCTCGCCCCCCCTAAGCTCAAATGCTGACTCCGCCCCTGTCGCAATGGTGCTATCTGCCACAGAGCAGTGTAGCACGAGATCGAAAGAAAGAGTGTGCAGGGCTAGCAACGGCTTAGCTTAGCTAGGTTGATAGCCATGGTTAGCTAGCGCAGCTGGGGTCAGAGCTATCAGCAAGCGTGCCGGCAATGGCATGCGGCTGCAAGAGGAGATCGACGGAGCTGTGGCCGGGGCAGCAGCAAACGAAAGCCAGGAGTGGCAAAAACAAAGTTTGAACGGAAGATCAGAGATCGAAGTGAGTGAGGAAGAAGAAGAAGAAAAGCTCCGATTCACTGCATGCCGACCGCATGCACGATTGCCTGCCTTTGTGCACTCCTTGTGACTGTGCATGTGTTTGCATGTAAATCGATGTGTTCAAAACCATCGTCTGCTTCTCGCATCTATTGCCCAACAGTTGCACCTGCGCTGCCATGCATTCCCACATATATATATGGGCTGACACAGGCCGGCCAGCAAAGTGGCTCCCTGCCTCAAGAGAAACAGCCAAACCGACCGATGATGCCTACAAGGAAGCATAGTAAAAATGTCCATACGTGAGCGTCTCTGTTCACCACGCTCTTGGCTGTTGCTTTGGCGTTAGCTGCAAGAAGTGTAGAGGGTAGACGACGATGCAGTGGTCTGGTCTAGCTGCGTCCGCCAAGCACAGTGTCGAGCCGCATGCCACCTCTGCTCTACTAGCTGGTCGCAGTTAAAGGTGGCTGACCCTGGGCTGGTTTTTCGTTGTCTCTCCTTCACGAGTGGATCCAAACAAAATCTAAGGTGGATTTGTATGCGCCATGCCATTGGAGTGAGAGGGAACCGAGTGGGTACAAACTGCCCAAAGAGAAGTACTGCGACGGGGGGCCTGGGAGAGTAACTATACGTGACTGCAAAACAGCTGTTCGAATTTCTGTCTTCCACTTCTATCCCTCTCCATATCCTTGACTCTACGACGCTCCCTTTGCTTTTTTGTAGCTTGTACTACTAGATTTTTCTTGTTGCTTTTGAAGAAGCAACACAAGTTTTCATAACGCAAGTTTTACTTCTTCTTTTGCTTTCCATCATTCTAATCCTAGGAATGCAGGAGCTAGAGCTGGAAATGATAGCCATATATACTTATTTCTATAGCCATATGTACTTTCCATCATTCCAAACCTAGGAATAATGCAGGAGCTAGAAATGATAGCCATATAAATAATATTTTGGAAAGTGGTTTTTGTACGTGAGCTCCATTGCTCCTGCCACTTTTCAAAATTCGGAAAAATATATTTAAAAGTTCCAAAAAAAACTTTAACAAATCGCTAACAATGATGCATACTAGAAGCGTGCAAAAATCTTTATATTATAGTCTACATAAAATGACAAAATTTGTAGGTTCTAAACTATGCATTCTTAACTATAATCATATAAATAAATATCTCATTTTTAAGAATGTCAAAATAGAAAATATTCCGCCTTGTTATTTTGCGTATCTATAGGATACGTCATCAAGTATTTGCATGATTTGTTTCAGATGTTTTTGAAAACTTAAGTACATTTTTTTTCTAGAGTGGCAGGCGCACTGGAGACCGAATGCAAAGAAATCTCTACTCATTATGTTTACCATCCTTTTGAAACCACTTAACTAATGCTTTTGTTTTTGGCATTTTGTATTTTGCTTATAAATACGAATAAAGGGATAGATCCTTTTGAGATTTATTTTTGCTCTAGACTATGCAGTTCTGGATTTATTGTTGCTCTAGTGTACCTTATTTTTTACTCCCTCGGAGTTCCAAATTACAAAAAAACTTTGACCATTTCAATGTGGACTAAATACAGAATAAATTGTATACAATTTCAATGTGGATTAAATAGAGACTGAACACATTAGAATTTGTTCATATGCGCAAATAAAATATTAAAAGAATAATTTAGTAATGGGGGAGTAGCTGAGATTAAAAAAAGGTATGTACACTTCTGCTAGTGTTCTTCAATCTCGAAAAATATCGAGATTATCCGGAACTATGATATAACAATCAAGTTTGGATTAAAACTAGGATCATAGATTGTATACCATATCAACTCCAATATGGTATATGAATCTAATCCCAAATTATAACACAAAATGTTCTTGGCATGCAATTTTTCTAGACAACACACACAACTTTCGTGGTGCAATTGGCCTGGGAGCAACGATAGCTACGGTTAGCACCTCATGCTCTTGCTCCTCGATCTCGAAGGAGGCCTCAAGCTTGTCAAAATGATCAAGTCTTCTTAGTTGGGTGTCTTTGAGTTTCTTCAAGGATGTAGTGGACGTCGCGGCCAACACACATAATGGGGTCATGTTGGAGAGGAAACTAGGTGGTGGTTAGGCACATATAATGAAGGAGAGCTGATAAAGTGGGGGAGTGGCAAAGACACGAGGTGCAACGCGGTGTGGTAGGAGGTTGCAACACAGAAGACGAGCACACGCGGGGTAAAATGGGTCAATTTCGGTTTTTTTCCTTTGGTGACAAGGTTCTTCCTTGAAACTAGAGGTAAATTGGAGGAATTTTATTCACTAGTTTAGGTTTTATTTGAGGGAAAACAAGTAAATTTTAAAGTCCACTTAAACTCCTTTTTTATTTCTAGGCACAAAGAAGAAGACCATGGTTTATGATAATGACCTAATGTTAACCTTGATTTGATTTTTTTTTTTGATTTTCTATACTTTCCCTATTCCTGTGAATCAAGCAAAATCCCCGTGTCTTAAAATCCTAGCATATTCCTATGTGTTTTGGATCCTCCGAACCAAATAAGGGCCCACAAAAAAAGTTTGGGATCTTGCATGAACAAAAATGATGTGAACAAAACTCAAAGAGAGAATGATCTGATGTGATCTCATTCATTCTCTTCCTTTTCTCTAAAGTCTAAACCCCTTAGGCCCACCTGCATGCATGGTCATTGCAGCTACTCCCCACAAGGCCACAAGAGAACAGTGCACGCGCGCCATCAAAGTGTTTCACTAAAAGCAACTTACCTCCATTGTGCCGCTCTGCCAAACCCCTCTCCTGTTCTGTACCCTCATTTAAACATCTTAACGCCCTACTAACTTCACCATGCACCCCATCCTTAATTCTGCCATGAGGAGTCACCATCTCCTCTGCCCTCTCCTTCACTGATCAACAGTCTCTCTTTTCTCTTTGAACAAATCAGATCAAACAGTCTTAGGATTCAAGGCACACGCTACGGATGCACAGTATGGTCCAATTAGCTTGTCCTTGCTTAGGATGCAAATCGCACCATTGACGTCGTCCTAGTATCTCCTCCTTCCCCAGCTGATCTGATGATCTCTGGTCCCCGGAGCTGCTGGTGGCCATGGCGCCGTACATGGTGGCCATGCATGGTCCATCCATGGTGCAGTGCAGGGCGCCGCAGCTGGGTTTTGTCTCGGCATATATGTTGGGTTGCGCCAAGGGTGGAGGACGATGCTTGCTATTTGCCGGCCAGATAAACTGCGATCGCTTCCATCCGGGACATACATGTATAGGAGGCCATGCCGAGACAAGGCGCTGGTGCTGCCATTTTTCGACTTGTGCTCACTGCTCAGCAATCGGCCGGAAGAGCGAGGCGATCTCTTGCATTGGTACGATGCTGATGGATGGATGCATTGGGAGCTAGTAGAAGCTAGCCGGGATCAGCGGCCGGGTTAATTGCACATTCTGTTCCTATCTGTTACTGTAACTGCTGGACAGAAGAGACTGAATCAGCGAGCATGCAACGATAGTACATGGTCAGTTTAGTCAGTGGCTCTCATATTTAAGATGATGTTAACAGATTACAGAGGGTATGGACGTATGGTGGTCACCGCACTGATCGGCAGCCAACCTTTGGTCCGTTTCTACGAAGCGGTGAGAACAGAGGGCAAGGTCAGAGACGATGTTCGTTATAGTGATCGTACAAGAATGGTGAATAGCATGTACGTTTAACAGTGATCACACTGGTGGTAACACTGTACTCCACTCCATGCTACTCTACAATCTATGGAGTATATACCTTTTACCGGACCAATCATCCTGTGTTTCAGCAATCAGTACAGCTGTGCACACGCCATTATTCTAATCACGTCAAAGGACATATATTAGTTAATCAAGTACAGATGCAGCAGTGTTGTGCTTAGGTCGATGCCACCGAGGTATCCATGCCGACACCGGAGTGGCTCACCTGAAACACTACCGGAAGAAGAAGCAGGTCAGACCTTGCGGACAGACCGGGGTTTTTCACGAGAACGTACACGTCTACGAGCCCTAACTCCGGCAGACACGACCAGAGCGAACCCTAAATAACTTCGTCGTCCCTTGCATGGGCATGGCGATGGCCAGCGAGCAGCATGGGCCTCCGTCGCGTCAAACGACGTGTGGGTCACACACACGCCGGCCGGCCGCCTCCCCAAAGTCTCGACACAGCCACGACCGTTCACGCATGCATGATTCCACATTCCCCACCCGATTCTAAAGCTCTCAAGGTCCATATAGACGGCAATGGCAGCGGCAGCCTTGGGTTAATGCGAAAGCTGTTGAAGCCCCGCCGCGCGTAGGGGCCCTGTTCGTGCTAGCCATTGCTGCTTCCCTCCTGCGCGCAAGCCTGAAAATAGCCTGCTTTGCTTTGCTTCCCATTCTGTTCCTGATGTGCCCTTTCTTCTTTTACTTTCCCTTTTTTTTCTCAAATAGGAAAATATATACGATCACTGTGCTTTTTTTTCCCATGCATATTCTCCTCTTGTAGTGTAGCGTCCTGAGGTTTCCAACAAGATAAGAAAGAAAGTGATAGAGGAATGAGAGGAAAGATTTAGAAACAAAAGGGATAGATACAGGAAGGGGCCTAGTGAGTTCAGTTCCTATGCCACTACATGTTGTTCTACCAGGCACCCTCATCCTCTATCGTTTGATTTTTTACTTTTACTTAAGAGCTGTGAAATAATACATCAATGATACCAAGGTGATTTGATGGCAGTTCCATTCTGCCTACTGGCTTCTGTATGTATGCCCATGCAGACCTTGCACACTATGCTACTTCTATAGTGCTATTTAAAGTTGCATACACTGTTCATGACCAAACAGTGGCATTTTTTGGAAAATATAATTGAAGTCCTGCTCATCCGAGAGCAGGAAAGATCAAAGGTCACATAGCGTGTTGCCATGGGCATTGCTAATCAAATCCCGGTCAACGACTATTCGTATATACTGCTCCGGTATGATTTCGTTGTCTGAGATAAAGGAAATACTGCTTGACCACATGATTTTGCCAGGAAGGCTAGCACAAGTCGCTTGGATAGGTGAAGTGGGCCTAATTCAACTGGTTTGGTTACTTGTGGTGGAACCAGCTCACCCAGGTTCAAGTGACAGACTTAGCATGGGTGCTCATATTTTCTGGATTTTCTAAAATTTAACCGGCGCTATGCTTTCAGTGGTTGGTGACGTGCCCGTCAACAGCGAGGCGCCCGTGGTGACTTCGTAAACCTCAAGATATGTCGGATGTCGGACCAGTCTCTCGGAGGTGCTCATAGGGGTAGGGTTTGTGTGTACTGTCATAGGTGTGACTGTACGTGCGTGTTTCTGAGCGTCTACGTCTGTACTATGTTTTTTTTAAAAAAAGTCAGTCACATAGGAGCTGCAGAAAAACACTAGTGTTACAAATAAAAAAGTCTTGCCGAGCAGCCGAGGTGAAGTCCTGTTTTCACCAGTGTCGTGGATGTCTGAGTTTTAATTCAAAAATCGACAGAAAAAGCATGAGATAAAGTGGGCTTTAGTTAAACAGCCGGCCCAGCTCATCACACCGGAGGTACCAACCAGCCTGCGTCCATCGGAGCCCACAACCAAACGAACTTAGTGGCTTAGTGCTAACTTAACCCAAAAGGTTTGATCTTGAATGTATGAGGCTAGCCCCACCTTATAAGTAGAGTTTCCCCACAATAAACATTTTATGTGGGACTGATAAACAATAAATCCTTCCATGTCACTAAAGTTCATGGAACCCCTTGTCACTTATGCTTTGTGGTGATTCAAATTCTATATAAGGATCCCCGAAAAAAAAATCTATATATGTACATTCACATAAAGATTAAGTTCTACCCGAGCGAAGGGAGGCTCCCATGGTACGGATCGTGATCGACCTTGGTCATCACCTCCTGATATACCGTTTGTAACCCGCCGCACGGGATAAGTCAATGAGTTGACAATTGTTGGCGCTTGTAATCTCTCTTGAAGTGGTAACATTTTGTTTACCGGCAGCCGTGGTTTATTTATCCTTTTTTATTGCAGCCATAAAGATGTTTTCGCATTGAGTATTTTCGGTGATAAATGTGATCTCGTGTTTTCGACCATGGGTCCCTCATGCCATGATCCTCTGAGTCGTCACAGAAAAGTCAATACCTACTAACAATAATCTCATGGAGATAATAAACAAGCAAGTCATAACTCAATTTGAAAGACTAGTATGGGTGGGTTTCCACACCGTGCGACTCTATATTCAACTTTTGATGCGGGACAAAACGTATCGAGCACACGAGAGGTGATACACCAATCACCCATGAAGATCCATAATTATATAAAGTTGAACACCAAGAGATGTTTTTGTGGTCAATCTCTAGAGAACTTTGGTTTAAGTATGATCTTAACTGGGAATAAGTGGACTCCATCGTCGGACTTATGTCAAAGAGTGATGATTGTTCAACTATTAGATGAGCAAGATAGATTTTCTTGGAGAGTGACCACATCAGATTTTTTATTACATTAGAATATGTGGCACATGGGCATAGTGTAAAATAGCACTAAATGCTTAGATATGTATGAGATTTCTAAACAAAAAAGCGTTTCTCACTAAGAATAACTTGGCTACGAGAAACTGTACTATGTGTAGTCACTGTTGTTTTTGCGAATCCAAGGAAATTCTTCATCATGTATTTCTCTAATATCCATTTGCTGGTCTTGTATGGCATATTGTGCATAACATTTAGAATTTAGCTCCACTAACCAATATGACAAATGTGTTTGGGAATTGGTTAAATGGAATCGACAAATATACTAACACTCCTATTCATATGAATTTTTTAAACTTATATATATTTTTTGAGTTACTATTGCTATTAACAATTGAAGTTTTCATCACCTCAAGGTTATCAACATGTACATGGATTGGATTCATATTCTTCCTACAATCTCCCTTTTGATCAACGGGAGGTTATGCTTTCTAGATGAACCTATGTGTTATAGACAATAGCACATGATATCTTCAACCGGTGTGGATGGAAGTCCACTATAAATATTGCATAATGCATAGACGTTATATGTTAGCCATTATGCTGGTTGATTTTGTATCGACTCTCTGATGTACGAAATACTTTGGATGATTGTCGAGGAATAATTTTGGAAACCCTTGATACTTAAGAAAGCATTTGGATTGAACTATGAAGGTAAACTTTGGGCTATCTGTTTCATTTTCTTGATACTTTCACCGTAATCAAGAACCATGAAGGTGAACGATTCCCCTTTCTTGACATAGTCTATGACAGAGGATTTGCACTTGGCAACGATGTCTGTCATCCAGTAATTGAGCTGAGCGAGGCGTCTCAATGTTTATTAATCATGAACATATGTCATTAAGTATGACCGCCACGTGCTCCCTCAATGTGTGTATTCTCTTCCATCTTGGTTGAGAAGACAATCAGTCAACGTACTGATAAACTTCATCAACCCAACTTTAGGGGTATCCCGAGTTTTAGCGACCATATCATATGTCCGCGATCCAATAACTCGTACCCACCGTTGGTTCTCTATGGCAGAGATCATAGCATACACTGGACTATGATGATATCATCCGCTCAAAATCCGATAATCCAAATTATCTTTTGCTAGCGGAATCTCCGGGTTTATCTCCTAGTGGATATTGTAACACAAAGAGCTAACGGTTTATACAAGGAGTATCCTCAAGCTAAAGTATAAAACTATGAAGTTTGGACCCAACCTTTTAAGTTTCTCAATCGCAGGAATGCGCCTAATTTGAAAAGATGCTATCACAATGGTTAATATCTACAAAGGTTTGCAAAACACACTCTGTTCATAATATTCCGAGTTCTAGTATTTTAGAAAATAACTATCTGAACTCCCACTCAAACGAACATCCCTCCTGGTCGTTTAAGCGATTACACGACCCCCATCCATTGCACCACCCCTCATCATCAGAGCCGGCGGTACAACTTCAAGAGTAGACAAAAGTTCGCCACACCAATTTTGTGACTCGTGCTCGACCTTTCGGTCTCCCTGTTCCGAGTCCATATTTCTGAATATGCTAGGCTCGCCACCAAAAACCTCCACGCTGACGTTTGTGCAACATGGCTTACACCCACTGTATGCGAACGACGAGATGTCTGACACCCGATCATCACGGCCTGCCTCATAACGTAGAACTTTCTTGGTGGTGCGCGTTGGAGGGAGAACACTAGTGGTATTTTGAAGGGATCATCTTATATAGCTACCGTCGTGTAACTAATGTATACCATACACACAATCACACAATATAAGATGCACACAAAACATCAAATGTAATGCAATGTGATATAGTCCATTGCGCCATGGTCTTCTTGGCGCCCGCAGTTTATAAACAAATTAATAAACCTACCTTGACCATATCACATAGCCCCTGCAAAATAAAGTTAGACGCTTCTACTTTATCTTTTGCATATTTTACGTGGCTCGGGGCTTTCGTAAATAGAACCGCTTCATACCTACGAACCTTATGACCACAACAACGATCCAATAATTGTATGTTTAAGCATCCCTTTCGGGCCCTCCATTGAAAATGCAAAGCCAACTAAAGAGAGAGAAATAGGCACCCGCCAGCCACAGATACGGTACAAGCCGTATGTCAGTAGTGGAACAAGTCTCGCGTAAGCGTACGCGTAAAGTCGGTCCGGGCCGCTTCATCAACTCGATGCCGCTGGAATCACAAGTGCACGCTAGAGGGTAGCAAATAACAGGAACGGTGCCCCCGTGCAGAACACGGGTTCTAACAGCGTACAACTATATCTACGATAGATCGGCTCTGATACCACTGAAGGGGATCGAGTGCAGAAAACAAAAAATTTCCTACCAACGATATCCTTAAACTAGCCAAGATCTACACTGTGCAGATATAGTAGTACTGCGGAGATCGGAATACATACCCTCGTAGACCGAATAGCGGGGATTACGCTCCCGCACAAGCGTTGACGACGAAGACGACGTAGCCGACCTCTAGGTCGCGGAGAACTCGGCGCGACGAAGACGACGAAGATGACCCCGAGGTCGGGTGGAGGAAGTAGGCCTCCGAGTACTGCTAGCGCAGCACCTCGCAGGGCGTCACACATATACGGTGGAGACGACGGCCTCCGAAGCTCCAGTCCAGGACGAGCAGCGGAAGACTTGGACCGGAACACCAGCAGCGCGGCAGCGGGCTATGGTGGAAGAGATCCCCCTCCTCTACTCGGCGCGGCTCCGACAAGGGAACCACGAGATCGAGAGAGAAATTGGGAATTAATTGGTGAATTAAAAGGCCAGGGGTGCCCTTTCTTATATAGGCTCCCAGGGGGAGCCAACCTTGCCAGCCAGGCAATGTGGGACTATCCCACATGCCTGGTTCGGCCAAGGCTGGTGCTCCGGCCCTAGGTGGGCCCCATTTGGCCCACCTAGGCCGGTCAAGCCTCCCCCACAAAATTCCCTTGAGGGTTTTCCCCCCATGGGTCTTCTTTCGACCAGAAGGCCCATTTAGGGAAATCAGCCTAAATAAATTCGAAAATAAATATATAAAATCATATTTGCATATTAATTACACTAATTAATATGAAACATAATATATATAATTTTTCCTAGCTCCGAATACTCTTTTGGCGCTGCCCGATCTCCATTGGACCCCTCCCGGGACGCTCCCGGTGATCTCTTTCCTTTCCGGTTGTCTTGTCGAAACCCCTTAAGTGTGTTACCCTAGCGGTTCGATATAATAACAGGTATGACCAAGACTCCTCTATGATCAACGACTAACTCGTAGGCCTGGACCCCATGAATTAATCCCTGTGATATAACGAATGACTTTCATCTATCAAATCTGGACGTCTAGTCTTAAACCCTTTGTCATGGGGATACTTAGCGTGTCCGAGCATCATTCTCAGATATCTCCATACCTAGCATGATCTCGTTACCGACATCGCTATCTTCTACTCGTCTATGATATTATGTCAGCTGGTGACCTAGTCACATGTTTGCAAACTCATTTGCTATAATCTCACCGAGTGGGCCCTAAAGTATCTATCCGGCTATGCGGACTGACAAATCCCGCTGTTGACCCCTCGTCTCAACTACTCCTTTCCAATACCCAAAAGTATCACCGTTATTGTCATACTAAATAAGATACGACGTTTGTGAAGGAGATATGCCCTAGAGGCAAATAAATAAGTAGTATTTATTGCATTATCTCATAAGTTTATAATAGGTTTGTGTATTATGCTATAACTGTATTAATCGGAATTGTTAATACACGTGTGATACATAGACAACCAGGTCCCTAGCAAGCCTCTATATGAGCTAGTCCATTGGGCAACAGTTGATCGAGATTCCCGATCAAGGACAATGACGTCGGTTGACAATGGGGTCATCTTGTTAGTTCAATAAGGTGGTGGACATACGCAAAGTATTGCAATAAGATCGTATTACGATGTTTGTCATTTGCAATAGATAAGAGTATGATAGCTTATTCCTTAGACCGTGAGACCGTACCTATTGTTGCTTCGTAGGAGTGCTTTGAGAGCATCAAACGTTGTGTCTTATATAGCATGACAATAACGGTGTCCATCTTGGGTATTCCGAAAGAGCATCGAGACGTAAGGATCAAGAGCGGGATTTGTTCATTCTTGTAATGGAAAGATACTCTGGGCCCACTCGGTGATATTGCATCTATATAGCTGCAGCTTATGACTAGGTCATGGAGATGTAATATCGCAGACGAGTTAATAACCTTCGTCGGTAACGAGATACAGCAAAGGCATCGGTGTGTCTACGATCATATCTCGGACAAGGTAGTATCGCAGAGACAAAGGGAATGAATATCATACTTATGGTTCAACGACGATATTCGTGGAATGCACAGGGGTCGTCATATATTTCCAGGTATCCCTGACGATCATTGGTGAGCGGAGTGTCTCGACCATGTCTGGATTGTTCCCGAACCGTAGCGTAACAAACTTAAGGTCTTAGCGACGCTAGGAGATAGGTTCTGGAATTTTATAGGTTTTTGTTGGAGAGAGAGAAATGATCCGGAAAGAGTTCCGGTGGTCCGGAAGGAGTTCCGGAGAGGTCTGGAATGGTTCCAGGAATGTCCGAAAGTTGTTCGGGTGGTCCGAAAGAGTTTTCGGAGTCACGGGATATTGAATTATATATAAATATATTAATTATGAATTAATGGGATTTTTATAATATTAATTAAATAAAGGAAAAAGGGGGCTCCCACCTACATGGGCCCTAAGAGGGCCCAAGAAGGGGAAACCGCACCCCACAAGGAAGGGGAAGGCTTGGGCCTCCTAGTCCGAGTTGGACTAGGAGTGGGAGAGCCCATGGGGGGTTTGGCCGAACCCCCCCTCCCCTCTCCTCCTTTAGTCCCACATGGGGGAGCCAAGGGGGTTTGCACACCCCCTTCCCCCTTTATATACCAAGGCATATTAATTGATTTAATTCATAGAAAAATCCAATTAATTCCCGATTTCTCTCTCGATCTCGTGGTTCCCAAGTCGGAGCCGCGCCGAGCTGAGGAAAGGGGGTCTCTCTCCACCTAAGCCATACCGCAGAGCGCCGTTGCTCTGCGGGATTCCAAATAAGATCTACTCCTGCGATTTCAGCTGGATCTGAATGACCGGGAGTTGTCGCTAAGCTCCGTATGTTTGTGAGTGCTCGGAGGCAATTCTTTTGAGGAGCTTGGGCGACGTCGTCTCGCCCCCTGCAGCCGCCGCGCCTCCCCCCCTCTGCTGCCGGCGCACCAGCTCTGGTGCTGGCGCTCTGCCTTCTTCCGCCCGACGCCCGTCGACGCAGATCATCATCGACACCCCGGCGTCATCGACTTCGACATCGCGGCAAGTTCTTCGCGACCTCGAGGTCGGCTACGTACGACTTCATCGTCAACGCTTGTGCGGGAGCGTAATCCCCGCTATCGGTCTACATGGAGGTAATGTAACCCGTTCCGCCACCGTTATCGCATGTACTAGATAGATAGATCCTGGCTAGTTAGGGTTTCGTTCGCTAGAAAAATTATTGTTTTCTGCACCGTAACCCCTTCAGTTTGGTGCGATCAAAGTATCTTCCAGGAATAACAATAAGAGTTGGTCTCACGGTTTTAAGGCGTAATGACTATGTCCTATAAATACAGGGTACGTCCATCACATCGTTACTCCTAACGATATGACTTCCATTGCCGACCGGCGCCATGCCCTATGATCGGAAAACCTCGATCATCAATCGCGCAACGAAACTAGTCTTAGTAGACCCTACTAGGGACCTAATTGTTTATCTACCACACGTGTATTAATGTTTTCGCTTAATACAGTTATAGCATGGTGTAAAACATATAATGAACGATTGTGATATTTCCAATAAACTATGTTTATTAAGTGCCTCTAGGGCATATTCCCTTCAGGATTTGTTTACATAATATACAACATATCTCAATTATCAAAAGGCTAAATTATGACCTGACTTTTTTATTTGATGATAAAAAAACAGGTGACCTGGAAAATTGGATGATAAAAAGTAAATGACTTGAATATATTGAATCTAAAAAAAATATTGGTTTTAATGAAAATTGGTGAGATGACATAGACATTTGGTTGGCTAAGAAATGGATGATGTGGATAGGTTGCATGTTGAGATAGAAAATAAGTAATAGACTTAGTGGGGTTTTGCTTTATAAGAGGTATATAGATTTCTCTCATCCCATTGATTTTTCAACTGTCACTCCTTTGAGAAACGTAATTATCTTTTAATAATTGTCGCTTGCTTCGCTTGAGAGTCCATATTTTGTGTGGTCAACCCTGGCTTGATCAGTCTATAGAGCCCATAAAGCTGAATGTTGAAAAAGAAAAACATAAGGTTGAAGCTAGACAAGAGAATTCATGGAAGGCAACAATAACAAAAAAATTGCCTAGAATTCAGGTCTTGTCGCGCCGGCAAGGAAAAGTTTGGATGTACGAAATACTTTGGATGACGAGTAATTTTGGAAACCCTTGATACTTAACCAAGCATTTGGATTGAACTAACTATTCATATATTGGCTTTTACAATGTGACTTTGATTTGAATTAACTATTCAATGCTAGTAACGAATCCATTTTTAAATAAGCACATCATGTGGACTTAAGAAACTTCACTATATACTAGAGGAAACGAGCAATTCCCCATTGCCTTCTTGATGCATTGGAGTGATCCAATTTCTCCCTCTATTGACTTTAGTTGATACAGTTCAACCAAATATTTCCTAAGATGAAATATATTACGCTATTCGCCATTTGGAAATCAAGACTAGTTCTAGAGTCTCAACATAAAAAATATGCCTCACCGATGGTGAAAGGAAATCACATTAACCTTAAGCAAAAATTCAATTGTATTTGTTGTTTTTTTGTGTATGTATAGATGAAGAAAACGATTAAGTTTAAGTTTAGGATTTATTTATTTTGTAATAATATTTTTATTCACGTAATATTCCAAAAAAACATTTTGTAAATTTTGAGTAAAGTATGAATATTTTAGTCCTTATTTTCAAACTGTCGCTTGCTTTGCTTGAGAGTCCAGATTTTGTGTGGTCAACCCTGGCTTGATCAGTCTACAGAACCTATATAAAGCTGAATGTTCAAAAAGAAAAACATAAGTTTGCAGCTAGACAGGAGAATTCATGGAAGGCAACAATAACACAAATTTTGCCTAGAATTCAGGTCTTGTCGCGCCGGCAAGGAAAAGCTTTGGCAGGCTGCACCGCATTACACGGCGGAACAAGAACAGAAGGGTAAAACTGACGGAACACGTGAAGAACCGGCAAGCTGAGAGAGAGGAGCGTGTATCAAATCAATCAGGGAGACGCAGCGCCAGCGCGGTGGCACCCTCCGGCGCCCAAAATATTTACGGCGTCGCGTCGCTGCCCCCTCACAACCCGGAATTTCCATTTCCATCACGCGTCAATCACCAACGTACGCCCGCGCCTGCCTATCTTTCCTATCCATCTCATCTCCTTCCACATCAGTTGCATGGCGAAGGGAAGCAGGACAACGAGAGAGAGACTACCTTTCTTTCTTTCCTCCGGTCTTCTCACCTCTTCCATGGCCATGCATGCACGCATCTATCATCTTTCAGGAGGAGGGAGGCCTAGAGCGACATGGAATGACAGGAGGGATCAGCTCACTCAGTCACACCTCTAGCATCCTTGGGCCTTCACGCGCCTACAAAGCCCTCCCTATCTGGTGCTAGCACTATGGAAAGAAAAAGAAATCTAGTGCTATAGACATAGCACAGTTGCACAGGTACTGGCTTCTACTTCTAGTAGTAGTATCTTGTCACACACAACATTGCACATCAAAGAAATATATAAGGTGTTTGAAAATACCAAGTGAAGGTGGTTGGGTGAAAATTGGTACCTTTGTAGTGTTCCATATGTTTTCTGTCCAAATAACTCTCCCATTCAAAAGATTTTGACACAA
This sequence comes from Poa annua, assembly GCA_026929855.1. Classification (NCBI taxonomy): domain Eukaryota; kingdom Viridiplantae; phylum Streptophyta; class Magnoliopsida; order Poales; family Poaceae; genus Poa; species Poa annua. Next base: position 19,687,057 of record CM049427.1, read on the forward strand.
CTATTTTCTACGTGGTTTGTTTGATTTGATGAGCTGCAAAATGCTAGAAATATACCATCTCCGATCCATCATAAGTGTCACATTGGTTCAAAACCACGACACTTATTTTAAACAGGAGGGAGTAGCTCGCAAAATGATTTCCATTGCCTCTCATCTCATGGACGAAATTCGCATATGGTTCTTCGATGGTGCAAGCATTCTCATATGATTGATTAAAGAAGATGTGACGATTTAATGATACATTTTCACATTGAGTTCTTAGAGTTCCCCAAAGAAAACACATTTTAAGTTATATGATTTGTTGAGTTTAACATTTGTTTCTATTGCAATATATATCATGATGAAATTTCTGTGGACTGATATCTTTCCGTAAAATGCTATAGGATTTTCCTATGGTGCAAATGCAATTCATCTTATACAAATTACATAGAATACATCATTTTTTTCTATCTCCTAGGTTTTTATAATGCTCTAATGAAAGAAATCTAAACTTCATTAGAAAGTTGTCTATGAAACTCGAGTGGTCCATTTATTTAAAAAAACTAAAATCATGTTACATTCTAAAATTCTAGATGTAGTCAATGGTGTTATCATAAATAATTACTAATAGGAAGGATGCAATACTTTTTATTAAAAAGTCTACTTTCCAGGTTATGGGAAATCGCTAGCCTAAATTCTTTGAGTTATGGTCTACACAAATAGGAAACATATGATAAATCTTGGATTTGAAAATATCATGTTGTCATTATAATCTAATAGAGAAACAAATATCTTTGTGTTCCTCAAAATACAAACATATTCAAACTGACATCTTACACGTGTGTACTATACATCATTGTGCACATGCATAAAAAACAAATCCACTACTTATAAAACATGATGACTATTACTATTTTGCGTTAATAGATGGTTAAGTTATGTTTCTAACTATTATTTTTAAAAACTTGTAACCATGATTTTAACCTTGGAAAAAGAATCACTGGATTTTTTTTTGAAATTATCACTGGATCTTTAGTTAACAAGTTGCTACACCGGGATCAGTATTTACATTGGTTTTTGTTTTTTGAGATTCATTTACATTGGTTATCTGCACATCTAACAAATGAACAGACCGCGGAAGCTTCGTGGGCTTTGCAACTGAACCTTTATTTCCAAAGAGGCAACGAAAGCTAGGTGGGCTTTGTATCTGAAGCATAAATTTGTAGCGGACGGTGCAATCTAGGTCTAAGGTTTTTAGACTTTCAACCCTTGATAAATTAAACGTAACAGGAGCCACACCCAATGTTTGGAAAGGTCATATGAATTAGCGGTGATCTAGCTACTGATTCCCTAACTCTAACTCCACACGAAGCAGACATGCGAACGAACGATGACTAAGTCCGCCCTGCTTCACATCATATTTTCTACCTAGCTTGATCAACAGCATGCAGCGGATACATCACGTATTTGCTCTGTGGGGATGGTGGCGGACGCGGACAGTCTACAACGTCCAGCAGCACGTCCGCCTGCATATTGATTAAAGAGACAATGAATCATCATCAATATAATTATACCACCTGATGTCAGCAATCAGCGGCAAGCCGCGCCCACAACGAAAGATAATTATGCCCAAAATATGTTAAACCAATTCCCATTTCAGTACAGATTCTGCCACCAGCAAAACAAAGGGCATATGTGGAGCAATTCTAGAGATGTGTTGTGACTAAGAACTTTAGCTAAGACTTCACAGTTGCCGAGATCCCCGATAAACTATGTCTCTTTCATCATTACTACATTGTAGCCTCGTCACTGCACAGGGTAAAGTAAATGCTATTATTATTGCAGAAATTACAAAATACATACCAAGCAATCTATTGATTAATTAAACATTAAATATTTGACTGAATCAGGCAAACTGAACACAATCAAACAAAATCAAGATTAATAATTGCGCAAACCAACTATATTTTTGCGTAGAGCAATCACAAGATTATGGGCACCTTATTTTCGTAATTACTGAATAACTCATACACGCGGGGCAATTAAAGTATTCATACTGAACACATAGTATTAAAACATTACAAATACAAAACAGTTAAACAAATGATGAAACTGAAAGTTGATATAAGAGACTATTATGTACTTACCAAGAATCCAAAGGTTCTTTGATGTCAACTTGTTGCTCGGGCATACCTTGACTCATTTTGCTATCACCACTGTAATCACTGAAATGGTTCATACCAACAGAATCATAGCCATTAGGATATACTCCTCCATTTACCATGTAGCCATAGTCTCCAACTGCATGGGGTGGATATGCATGGGGTGGATACATAGGAATCATATAATGATTATTAACAATATACTGCATATTATGAGGTGGGTACACTCCACCAAAGCCAGCGATAGGAGAACTGTTTCCACGCCAAACCATTGGACTTTGCCACCCATATTGGTTGTGGTAGCGGTCCCTCGGAATTGCAATTTTGGTCTCAACTTTTGTTCCATTCAAATCATGAAATGCTGTCTCTAAAACCTTTTTCCTAGCTTCCTCTGAACTAAATGTAATGAAACCAAATCCCCTCGACTTTTGAGTCAGACCATCATGTATGACAACAACATCTGTTATGGTACCAAACTTCTGAAAGTAATTTTGAAGATCCTCCTTTGTAATGTGGCCTCGTAACCCACCGAGAAATATCTTATTTGGATCATAACCACGATTGCCATTCCCAACATTTGAGGTGTTGCTACATGATTGATTATACCAAGGGCTATGGACTGGACTCTGATATGGACTCTGGAGGTAGAAAGGCTGCTCAGCTTGGTATCGCATAGGTCTAACTCGCGCTCTTTTCACATCAACCTGTCAAAATAAATTATCGAAGCACATAGTTCAGATATTTTCTAATAAACAGATAATAATAATCAAACAAACTGAAATAAACAATAGTGGACAGACTGATAAGTTTATGTTAGACCGCACAAGAATTGTGTGAAAACATGCATCAGTTAAAGACAAACACCTAACGGAACGAATATAGATACATCAAGTAGCAAAACAGGAATATATTTCAGCTGATGGATTCCAGAAACGTATAATAAACACCCTAAAAAAGATCAAACGAAGCTTCACGTTAAACTAATAGATACCATTTTAAACTTCTTTCCCCAAAGTACAAGCAACTAGAAATAATTCTTCCAAACATAAGCAGTTTGCATAACATGGATGCTGCAAAGACCGGTAAAGATATCTGAATCTGTGCTGCATCTCACTACAGTTTGCATAACGAAAAGTAACTAAAAGCGGCTCCTGTCAAAGAGTATCCAGATGATATCTAAAGTCAGGAATCGCAGTAAGTAAACTACGCATTTAGTCCCCAATTACACTTTAAACACTCGACAGTAAAGAACATTAACCCAAACAAATCTACTCTACTTATTACTGACATTAATCGACACCACCGCACATTCATAAGTTGATTCGAAATTAAGGTACATTGAACAACCGCGAGGCCCTAAACTCGCGCCCACCACGATTCATATCCCTAAACATGCAATCCCCACAGATTCGAATCAAGCGGTTACTGAAAAATCAAGAAGGCATCAATCTCACCGTTTTGCCGCCGAAGACGTGGCTGGCCTTCTCCTTCTCATCGAGCGCGGCCCGCGGGCCCTCGTCGTCGGCGAACTCGACGAATGCGAAGCCGCGGCCGAGGCCGGTCTCGTGGTCCCGCACGACCCGGACGCACAGCACCTCGCCGTAGCGTGCGAAGTGGTCCTTGAGCTCGTCCTGCTGCGCCGTCGGCGGGAGGCCGCCGACGTACAGCTTCCGCGGCTCCAGCTCCATCGCCCGCGCTCCGCCGGCGATGACGACGGCAATGGGGGGCTTGATTCGTTCCCGGTACGATGTACGAGGGAAAAGCGGCGGCGATGACGACGGCAGTGCGGGGACTGGGGAGAGGGAGGCTAGGGTTGTGATGAGATGGGTGCGGGAGATTGGGCTCCGCTGGGTTTAAGGGAGGAGTGGACGGCCCGGATTGGAGCCGGAGAAGATCACGAACTCTTTCGTGCTGAGTTTTTTTGGATGGAAAGGTCAAAGGCGGACTGTACGAGGTCTCGAGTCTCGGCCGGTCCCATCCACACGCGACAAGCGTGGACTCTAGTTTTGTTGACTTCCTCTGGATTTTGGTTGACTCCACTTGGCTGACAAGCGGGTCCAATAATGGGAGTTTAGAAAATAAACTAAAACGCCAACCGGACTTAGCGAAATCGATTGCCTAAATGTTTGCGGGCGTGATCGCGAGTCTGATGAAATTCGAGGCCTCCAAGCAGTGGTGTTCTTTTGGTTTGGAGGGAAGGAATCGCTGGTTATCACTTCTCTACGGAGGTTTTTTTTATTCAGTGGATAGGAGCCGGCCACACCTACCGGTGTTTACAATCGTCCCTCTCAAAACATACAACACAAATCTTCGTCGAACGATACAAAATGTAACAAAAAACACAAAGGCCTCGTTATCATAAATTCATCTACAAATAGACACATAGACATAAATCAAGCAAGAGGATCATTGTTGTGTCTTTCCCTTCCCGTTGTCATCTTCGAGGCTTGCGCGCTACTCCTTATGGAGGCGGGCGACATTGGCTTCAATAACCTTCTTATACGCTGCCTCCCACTAGGATAGCTTGACGCCCGTTGCCAAAGCCTTGGCATTTTTACGGTCCTTTGTGACTGGTGTCTAGGGGTGTAAACGGATAGGATAATTTCCGCACCATATCCTATTTCGAAACTGTTTTTAACAATCCATATCCGGTTTTAAGGAATCGGACGGATAAGGATATCCGATTCCGAACATGACACCCGGATATGGTATGTAAAATAGCTTAAAATGTGGATTATCCGAAATTTAAATAGGATTATCCGATGGTTTGAATCCAAATAATCCGATTATCTACCAAAATGTTTAGTCTAATATAGCATAATTTGTAACTAGTAAGTTGCCGAATTCGTTAGTCCAACAACATGTCACTTGAATAGTCATAGTAAAGACTATGAATTACAAGTTTGTTAAATATTAGGTTATCGAACAATTATTTTTGTATGTATGGTTTGACAATATCTATCCGATTAATTTTTTTACCGCTCCGAATCCGCTCCGTTTTCGTCTCCGAATCCGTCATCACGGATATCCGCTTCCGTATCGCATCCGGTCATTATCCGATCCGCTTTGAATCCGATGAAAAATGGTAAAGGATATGGTAAAGGCAAAATCCGATCTAATCCGATCCGTTTACACCCCTACTGGTGTCTGTCTCGGCGTATGTGAAAGACTTTTGCAAGACCTCATGTCAGATCTGATCAACATCTCCTTGGCTAGCTGCGGCCAGGGTCTGACCTCGAGCGAAACTTCTATCAGTGGGGCTGGTGTAAGGATGGCAATGGGCAGGTAGAGCAACACCATACCCATATCCATGTAGTCAATGGGTATAAGGTCTTACCCATACCCGTACCCGCGGGTATAAAACTTTACCCATACCGATACCCGACGGGTACCCGTACCCATTGTATACCCGGCGGGTCGATCAAATAGTACACAAATTATTTACATTGTATATTTCATCGTAGCATATTTTAGCAAAATCAAACAATTATCTCAGGTCAATAATAGATAGATGAGTATATGAAAATTATCGAAGTTTAGAAATTGCAATCTCATACTCGGCTCTGTGATGCTCAGCTGCATACGTTGGAACTCTATAGGTAGGTCTATATGTAAAAAAAAATCTGCAAAAAAAGTCTATATGTCAATTTAAATGGGTAGTGTATGAGTATACCCACGTGAACAAGGCTATACCCGTGCCCATACCCGTGGCTTAACGGGTAGGATATGGGTATTACCTATGGGTAGAAAAGTGTGTCCATACCGTGCTCATGCGGACACGGTACCTGCGAATACTTGTACCCACGGGTAAAATTGTCATCCTTAGACTGGTGCGAAGGGCCTCTAGAGCAAATCAAAATCCCAACATCTTAACCCCAAGTGCCTAACCCTTTTTATGATGAAAAAAATCATTCACCACCACCAGTAGTAAACTAGCACGTTTATTGGGTACCTCGATGTTTTATCTTCTAGAAACCGGCCCAGGGATTAAGCTTGCTCTCTATTACCCAGTCTTCCTTCAGAAATGATAGAAAACACGAGGAAAATCCATCAGGCCATGCAGTGACGGAGCGTCAACATAATATCTTTTTTATTAGAACAGCTTCAACATAATATCTGGACGACCGGTCTGCAGAAGAATAAGTTTTTCCTTTAAAATGGAGTTTTAAAGGGCCGGCCCAGCAATAAATATGAAGATTGAGGCCTGCCAAAATTGAGATTGATTGGGTTCTTGCTATATTTAGCTCTGGTCAAATTATGCCAAATAAATTCAAAGTCATCTAAGTTTCCAAAGAACTTACCAAGCAACATTTGTTCATACCAAATATCTCCACGACGGTTAAACCACACATATCGTGCAGCTCACAAACAGGGGTGGAGCCAGAAACAGCCTAAAGTCTAGTGCCAATGCTAACTTAGTGGTGTTAATTACCTAGACTTTTTATATTAATAGCTTAAAATTTAACCAATACTCGTTGTAGACTTGTAGTACTGTTGTCGGACCGGACCAGTGCAAGAGCAGAGGCAGCACCATGCCTAGCTCCGCCACTGAGCTCCATAGTTGTTACTTCTAGAGTAACCAAAAGTAAACCAGGAAATAACAAATGCTTTTAGAACTTTGTAGCACAATGCTCTAGATTGACAATTTTATGGTCGTTTGCTGAATTTTTTAGCCGTCTTAGATTTTATAAAGATCTAGGTCGATGCCTTAAGCCAACCGTGAATAAGAGTAAGGTTTGGTATCAGATACAAAAAAAATCGAGGGTGCTCGAAATTTCCGGTGACCGCGGTAACCGTAAATAAAATTCGAATTCAAAATATTTGTTACCTCTTAATGAAGTTTAGATCTCTTTTTTTACGAAGTTTTGAACTAGAACTACGCAGATAACATATTGGTTTCACCATACTATGGTCTGCTAAGCTCTTTCTAGATTGTGGTATGGTTTCCATTCAGTTTAGTAAATAGACACGCGCTATTTATATTGGTTGTGTCATATTAATTTTAATTTTTCAAAAATGCCGCAATTTTTTTGCGGGGTAACACTTTCGACCGGGGTGTTTAGGATTTGTGGTTACTAAATTTACTGTCTGGTTACTGTTTTAGAAACACAGTACACCATAAGCACTCATATACACGCGACATATTCACCCCTATGAACGCACACACATACACTCTACCCCTACGAGGACCTTCGAGAGACTGAGGCGGCAGATTAAGTCTTGAGATAGACGAAGTCACCACTTGCGTCTCGCTGACGAACGTCGCCTCCCACTAAAAAATATTCTGATTAAATGAAAAATATCATCATCAAATATGGGATTTGAACTCTGGTGGACTTGGGGTACAACACCTTTCTAACTATCTTGTCACAGACAAGTTATGTTACTCAAACCATAACATTCACACAAATTGGTACCGGCCACTTAGGTATTAAGAAATCTCATGCAGCTCTTATGGAGTTTGAATCTTTGTAGGTTGTGCCATCTCACCACGCGCGCGGAGGATGGTTGGTTCCAGCAAGCTGCAGCCTGCAGGTGTCCACGGGGGCGCGGACACACGTCGTCCGGCGACGCGGCGAGCAACAAAAGCTGCCCGGCGACTAGCTCCCGCGAGCATCCGCGCTCCTTCCTCGCTCGCGCGTCACCCCACCCAGCGCAACAAGCCACGGCGATCCATTGCCCTGATACGCCTAGCCATCCCATCCATGGATCCTTAGGAACCCTCGCGCCACTCTCCGGCGATCTTATCACTCCCGATCAGCAAGCACAGACAGGCGCGAGAGGCTGGGGGAAAGGCAGGCAGCCCAGCTAAAAACTAAAGCTGGTTTGGTTAGACAGGAAAAGCAAAGACGACTACCTTAACCTCAAAACCAAAAGCCGTAGGGACAGACGAGACGACGATCGAGATCCCGTCCCAGATCCTTGCTCCCGCCTTTGGATCGCGTGATGGTTCCAATCGAGCAGAAAGGCCATGGCTGGCCTTTGCCCGCCTATCCGGAGCTTACATGTGAAAAGAGAGATGAAAAAACAAGTAACGCAGCTGCTTTCCATGGTCCAAAGCTTTTGTCCCGGGGAACAGCCCCATGTGTACGCCACCATGCTTGATCCTCTACCCTTTATGCATAGAGGGTTTTGGCGCAGCTGGTTTATGTGTGCTGTTCAATATGGTTTCTTCTTCAGACGAAAAGGAGTGGACTACTGTGGTCGACCGTGGAATTTTATACCATGGCTATCTTACATGTGTTTGTTATCCACAACCTAAAATAGTGGTATGAGGTGCTTGTGCTTCCTCAACTTTGGCTCAGCTCTGTGATTTTTGAATTCTGTGGTGCTGACCTCTTCCTCTTTTATTGTATTGTGTTGTGGAAAGTAGTCATGAAAAACAGTGCATGGTTAGCCAAACTGTAGAATAGTTAAAAGCAGTTGAACAAATGGGATGATCACAATCCACCACAACGCCAATCTACGCAGAGTACCGCAGTCAAATATAAATCGTGGCATTTTTTTCTGAAACATATTGAGTACTTTCGTCAGGGTGCATGATTTGAAGGCTCAGGTCCAATGAGGATGGAGCTTAGATAGTTAGATAAGTCTTCCTTTTGCAGGATTTCAACAAGGCGGTCATAGAGAAGATGAAGGATTTGCAATGCCACAAGCCCACAAAAAATGCTCATGCGTATCTACACTTGGATCCTACGTGATTGAATTGGCATTAGAGACCGATTACTACTGACAGAATAAGCCTATTTTCCTCAACAAGGCTTCCATGTCAGCCCGTTCTATTTCATGCCCCTCTTCACTTAGTTCTGCTCACTTTTCCCCACTCGTTTTTATTTTACTCACCTTTCCCCTTGTTTTTTTTCCGAAATCTGAGGGGAAAGTGAGAAAAATAAGTAAGGATGGGGAAAAGCGAATAAAACTAAGAAACCGGGGCATGAAAATATAATTCTATATATATTATATCTATACACACATGCATGCAAATGTCATTTTTTCGATAAAGACATGTCATTTTTGTTCAACCAAGGAGCATCGGAGAGCAAATTAGAACCCGCCCCTTTTCTATCTGATCAAGCCGACAACCATTACTGGGTCTAACTAAAAGACGAACATATCATATGCTGAGAACAAAGCAACCATTAGCTATAGCTCAACATTCGTCAAAAAAACGATAACTCAACATATACCACTCCTTTTTGGGTGTTTGATTCATGCGGTACTCCATACCAATACGTTATACGTGCACCACCACTAAACAATCAAGGGGCCTAGCTAATCTATCTCCCGTCAAAGCCACGTTCAAAAAAAAAATCAATCAATGGTGGTCTAGCTAATTTAATTATCTCCCCTCAAAGCCTCGTTCAAAATATAATGATCAATGGTAACCTGGGTACCTAATCGGGCACTGTAAGGTAAGGAAGACCAAATATGAGATATAGAACATCTCAAAGGGGAAAAGAGACTATATTCAATAAAATTTTGGCCATTTTCAACAAACCGACTAAAGAAGCTATCCAATGTCTCTACAAAATCCTCGTGTAACTCGTGTCACTATATTGCTGAGTAACTTCCAAAAAAAAATAGTGTGGATCCTATCCATTGTGGAGGTCTTAATATCGATGATATCCTACAAAGCTTCAGCTCGGAGTTCCCACTCACGTGCTTTTATATGTCCCTATCGATTAGAAGAATCAAGACATACCATTTTAAACATGTAGAGTATAAGATTATTTGAAAGCTTGTGGGTGTTTGGAGCAAGAACGTCTCCACAGTGGGAAGATATCTTTCTCAATTTGTTCATCATTCCGGAAGACCGTTGGAGTTTGTTAGTAAGACTGGGAGGACCTTTCCCAGTCTGACATGGATAAAGTTGTAGGTGAAAATATGCAAGGTGAATTGAAAATTGGGTTTCCATCTTATTTTTCTTGACGGGTTCGGCATTGTAAACCTCGGCAAGTTTGCGTCCACTTAAGATTGCGGTGGCCATGGATTACATGGTGAACTACGTAAAAAGTGTGGGTGGGACTCGGAGATGACCCTTGCAAGCATGATGACATAGGTCTTTTATACGCGCTGGTCAATATCACGGTGCATAACGGGGGAGAGGACGAGTTTTTGGCATGTCCCATGACTTCTAGGTTGCAAGCCAAAGGACCCCCCCCCCCCCCTCCCCCGAGAATTCTCATCATCTCCTCCCATCAAAACGTGAATGTACACAAGACGGTAGTGAACAGTTAGTTCAAGATGTGCACCTAATCATTGGCATGGGAGATGAATGTATTTGTAAGTTACACCAGAGATGGTAATTACTTGGCCTCATCCGCCTAAAAGTGTAATTTGTCTACCTCATCAACTCTAAGATGCCACGTTTAGTTTTTTAAAAGACGTCCCCTTCTATCTTCTTTTGTCTCATTCTTCAAGATCGAGTTTGGGCGTTGATAGACTCCAACGTCATAGGTGATGGAATTGTTTGCTTTTTCAACTTTGCAAGCAAGATAAGTAGTCATCGTATTCAAATGCCGCTAAGTGGTCATAATTTGAGAAACTCTTAAGAATTTTCTCGGTCTCGTCAACAGATTGGTGGAGAAGTAGCTTGAAGACTATGGGAATCCACAGGAATGAATTCTCTCTCTTGTTATGCTTGCCTCTTAGGAGGTTTGGAATGAAAGGAATGCAAAAAGTTCGAAAGACCTTCTAGCATCATCGCCAAGATAAAAAACAACGTCGAGAATTGGGTGTTGTTGGTGCTAGACATTAGAGTGTTGTCATATTGGGAGTGTGATCCCGGCTCTTTTTAAGATTTTCTTGCATGATTAGCTCTCCTTGATTCATGAGATTATGCAAAAAAATTGCGTCTGCGTAGAAAAAGTCCGACAACCAGTGAATCCCCTTTTTTATGGTCATAACCAGTTTACCCAGTTGACTTAATTGCCGTTGAATCTCTCGCATGTAGATTCATGATCAAATGTGTTTCTTTTTTATTTGTATTGTATAAGCTAGTGGTTCATGTACGGCATGGTAGGGCGAGATTTTATTTGGGTGTGGAAGGCTTGGATTTATTTTGTTGAGTTGTTTTTTTTAGCACTAGTAGGAAAAAGACTACTGCTGGTGAGCTGTTTTTGCCTAGCGCCGGCGAAGAGCTGCTCGCCAGTGGTACAGACGGCCACCGCTAGCAAACGGCGGCTATGTTCGCCAGCGGCAGTAGGCCACAGCACTGACGAACTAGCCTTGTTCGCCAGCGGTTGCGCATCCGCTCGCCAGCGCCAGTCCCCGCGGGGTAGGGGTCCGTTCGCCAGCGGTATAATTTCCGAATAATTTTTTTATTTTAAAATATTGCAGGATTATATATATATATATACCAGAAATGCATTCAGTTACCCAGAATTCCAGATATGCATTACAACAATTTGACAATACCCAAATATAGATCCACACATATGCATTGCAAACACGTTCACGACATTACAAAGTTCACACATATGTATTACAAACATGTTCACCAGAAAATTTGAGAATGCCCAAATACAAGGTTCACGCATATGCACAATTTGACAATGTCCAAGCTTCTAGCTTCCGGCTTCTCCATGCAAGCTTCTAGCTTCCGGCTCCTCCTTCGGTTTCTTCACTCCTTCATACTACTATACAACATGACTTTCAAAGTGAGAAATAAACAAAATTGGTGTTGTCAAGATAAAACATGTCTCATATAGTGAAACACACAAGCAATCATGATAACTTTGTTGAACCAAGTAGGACGACATAAAATTATATGTGTGCATATTACAAGGTTTAACAAACTATCATTATATCATATAGTGTGCGGCATCATCATTTTAATCATCGGCATATAAAAAGATGGCAAAAACATGGTAAAATGCAAGTTCAAAAGCACTGAAATTGAACACACACGAGAACTTCAGATAATAAGTCCAATGCCACATATGGACTTGTTTCAGGGATGGAGCCAGCGAGCCAGATAGGATGCACGAGATCTATACACTCATGCATATCACAAGGCTCACTAGCCCCACCCCTGAAACCTGTGTCACAACATTTTAATCATCGACATATCAAAAGATGGTAAATAGCATATCAAGGTAAAGCATGCCTCATAAATTGAAACACACAAGATTTAAAAGAAATGTCTCATACTTAATCAATTATTAAAACACACAATGGATCCTGATAACCTCGTTGAACCAAGTCGGAGGCACACAATTTATATGTGTGCATCATACAAGGTTCAACAAACTATCAGGATATCATATAATGTGAGACATCATTTTAATCATCGACATTCTATAGAATACAAAATACTATCAACACAAGCGTATGCCTTATATATTGGACACAAATTTAGAGATGGCGTATCCGAAATTCAGTGAGATGCAGAAAATGTGTATTATGCACATCACAGGTTTCAGAGACGCCACCTATGAACCACACGGTGTCACAATGGTTTAATCATTGGCATATTAAAAGAAGGCACTGAAGAAAAACAATAAACAATGGCTCATATGGAATTGCTTCAGGGACGGAGTAAGCGAACACCGTGGAATGAACACTATATATGCGTTCAGACCACATGGTTCACTCACTCCTCCCTGAAGATGCAACGTGCAAATCATCTGTTTTAATCATCGGCCGAATAGTGAAACACTAAAATCCAGTGGAAAAAAATAGTGCAACTCTGACATAATTTAATGCAATAACATGCAAAAGAATGCCTCATATTTAATCAATTATTAGAAACACACGAGTTTGGATCCTGACAACTTTGTAGAACCAAGTCGGAGGCACATAACTTATATGTGTGTATCATACAAGGTTCAACAAACTATCAGGATATCATATAGTGTGCGACATCATTTTAATCATCGGCATTCCATAGAATACAAAATACTATCAACACAAGCGCATGCTCATATATTGGATACAAATTTAAAGATGGCGTTTCTGAAATTCAATGAGATACGGAAAATGTGTATTGTGCACATCACAGGTTTCAAAGACGCCACCTCTGAATCACACGGTGTCACAACGGTTTAATCATTGGCATATAAAATTAGGCACTCAAGAAAAACAACAAAGAAAGCCTCATATGGGATTGCTTCAGAGATGGAGTGAGCGAACAACGTGGAATGAACTCTGCATATGCGTTCAGACCACATGGCTCACTCACTCCTCCCTGAAGATGCAACGTGCAAATCATTTGTTCTAATCATAGGTCGAATAGTGAAACAGTAGAATCCAGTGGAAAAGAATAGTGCAACTCTAACAGATTTTAATACAATAACATGGCAAAGAATGTCTCATACATATACTGGACACATAAATTCAGGGATGGCGTTAGTAAAATCCAGTGGGATGCAGAAAATGTGAATATATTCATGCACATCACAGGTTTCACTGACGCCACCCCTGTATCACATAGTGTGTGACAACATTTTAATTATCGGCATTCTAAAAATGAAGTACATTTTAATCAATTATATAGTATAAAAACTGGATATTTAGATCTGCATAAAGCACCATATTGTAACATTGTGTATGCCAAGTAGCCAGATTGTGTGTAAAGTTGCTCACTTTCAGAGCTAACTAGATCATGTAGGCGCGCGTTGTCGCGCCCGTCTATTAGGTAAATAGATTTATACTCTTTGACAATATATTTATATTTTTTAAGATGGAGAACCGCCTAGTAGAGAATAATATAAAATCAATGATAATAATTTGTCAATAAATCAATTTGAGCAATACCAAGATGAAAATAACAAATAAAAATATATATGAAAACACATTCTTATTTCAGAGGGTTGAAAAGAAATACGAAAACTATTTTCTAAAGAGCATTTACTCACAATACTTATATCCAAAGAAAAGTAATAGTATTTTAGTAGCTACAACTACACTATTTGCAATACAGTTTTAAGTTTGACCCTTACAGTAGAAAACAAATTGATTAGACAACCAAATTATATAAAACGACACTACTTTTAGCCAAACCTGCATGAACAGAGTAGAGAATAAGAGGTTAGGAAGCTGATTCTAAATCAGAATTAGAAAAATATATAAGATTTGCACCTGAATTGTTTACTACGTAGGTCGCTTATATGCACGCATTAGATTTTTCTGAAATATCACAACGAAATTCGAGGATTGTTATAGATGGGCCAATATTTAGTCGAATTTAAAAGAAAATCATGAAAAAATTGAGGTCTACTCCAAAGAATATCGAGGAAAAAATTATGTGCAATCCAAGTATACTATGCAAAGTTCTTTATTGCTTCTACCTGAAAGATATAAGAACATACCCTAGGTGTTATGAAATTAGTATGTAGTAACACATTCCATATACGATATGTCCGTTCGGTTCACCGGCCCAACTAACCAGGATGCGGGAATTTGATGTGGGGAGTAGCGTCCCCTAGGGACTTCAATAAACGGACGTGATTAGCAAAGTATATCGATCTAACAGTTAAGAAAGGTAATGGCCTGAGAAGGCTCCAATTTGTGCCGGTTATAATATCCCTAATGTCATTCAATTTCGCTAGCAGAATAAATACATGATACTCTTTCATTCAGATAAGCAAGCATCATGATATAAGCTAGCAAACTTTAGAACATGAAACTTAATAGCTGAGCTAGCACATGATCCTCCTCTAATCTTTCCATCTGGGTATTAGAAAATGGGCATTGATGCTACTGCATACAGAGAGACAGCAACAAAAAACTTTTTATGCCCTAATTCCCCGTGGACCTGCCCTAACCACCATAGATCCTACACCTACAACACCTTGGTGCAGGTAATAAGAGGGCGAACCTCACCTTGGGAGGCCGTACCGACCGGAGCCACGAGGCTGGCGTAGCGATGGAGCGGGCCGACGGTGTACATGGGTGGGAGGATGTCGTGCATGGCGTCTAGGGCCGGACCCTCTAGCTCGTTGAAGGTGTTCAGCACAACCGTGTCGGGGAGCGATAACCGCTCGGCCATGTGCATGACGAAGTTCAGCAGGACGTCGTCACAGTCCGTGGTGTCGAGAGGCGCTTGTGGTGGCGGCTGGTCGGAGCTCGGGGAGGCGCTGGCCAGATGCGGTGGGGCACCGGCGGGGGCTAGCGGTGGCGGTCGAGGATGACACGGACTAGCGAGGGTGGAAATGGTGCTCGCCGGCCAGAGGGTGGCAGTAGTGCTCGCCGACGGTGGGGAATCGAGGGGATTGGGGTGAGAGAGGGGATTGGGGATTGAGAGGACTGCTTGGGTGTGGCTAGCGCCGATGGCCGGTGACTCCGCTAGGGAGAGGGCGCTCGGCGGGCAGAGATGCGTCGGCTGAAGGGGATCGTAGGCTGAAAACGAAAAAATTCCTAGCAACGATATCCTAAAACTAGCCAAGATCTACACTATGCAGATATAGTAGTACGGCGGAGATCGGAATACATACCCTCATAGACCGAATAACGGGGATTACGCTCCCGCACAAGCGTTGACGACGAAGACGACGTAGCCGACCTCTAGGTCGCGAAGAACTCGGCGCGACGAAGACGACGAATATGACCTCGAGGTCGAGTGGAGGAAGTAGGCCTCCGAGCACCGCTAGCGCAGCACCTCGCAGGGCGTTACACACATACGGTGGAGACGACGGCCTCCGAAGCTCCAGTCCAGGACGAGCAGCGGAAGACTTGGACCGGAACACCAACAGCGCAGCACCGAGCTATGGTGGAGAGATAACTATCATCCTCCTCGGCGCAACTCCGACAAAGGGAATCGCGAGATCGAGGAGAAATCGAGAATTAATTGGGTGAATTAAAAGCCAGGGGTGCCCCTTCTTATATAGACTCCCGGGGGGAGCCAACCTTACCAGACAGGCAATGTGGGACTATCCCACATGCCTTGGTGCGGCTAGGGCTGTTGCGCCGGCCCTAGGTGGACCCCTTTTGGCCCAGCTAGGCCGGCCTCCCTCAATCCAAAGCCCTGGGGGGGACTTTCCCCCCTCATTGGCCTTCTTTCCACCTAAAGGCCCATTTAGGGAAATCAGCCTTTAAAAATTCGAAACTAAATATATAAAATCATATTTAAACATTAATTACACTAATTAATATCAAACATATTATATATAATTTATTCTAGCTCCGAAAACTATTTCGTCGCTGCCGATCTCCATCGGACCATTCCCGGGACATTCCCGGTGATCTCTTTCCTTTCCGGTTGTCTTGTCGAAACCCCTTAAGTGTGTTACCCTAGCGGTTCGATATAATAACAGACATGATCGAGACTCCTCTCCGATCAATGACTAACTCGTAGGCCTGGACCCCATGAATTAATCCCTGTGATATAACGAATGACTTTCATCTATCAAACCTGGACGTCTAGTCTTAAACCTTTAGTCATAGCGATACTTAGCGTGTCCGAGCATCTTTTTTAGATATCTCCATATCTAGCATGATATCGTTACCGACATCGCTATCTTCTACTCGTCTATGATATTATGTCAGCTGGTGATTTAGTCACATGTTTGTAAACTCATTTGACATAATCTCACTGAGTGGGCCCTAGAGTATCTATCCGGCTATACGGACTGACAAATCCCGCTCTTGACCCTCGTCTCAACTACCCTCTTCCGATACCCAAAAGTATCACCGTTATTGGCACACTAATTAACATATGACGTTTGGTGCGATCAAAGTATCTTTCAGGAATAACAATAAGAGTTGATCTCACGGTCGAAGGCGTAATGACTACGTCCTACAAATTATGGGTATGTCCTTCACATCGTTCAACCAACGACATGACTTCCATTGCCGACCGTCGCCATGCCCTATGATCGGAAAACCTCGATCATCAATTGCGGAACGAAACTAGTATTAGTAGAGCCTACTAGGGACCTAGTTGTTTTATCTACCACACATGTATTAGTGTTTCCGCTTAATATAGTTATAACATGGTATAAAATATATAATGAACAATTGAGATATGATTAATAAACTATCTTTATTAAGTGCCTCTAGGGCATATTCCCTTCACCGGCGGCGTGCGGGAGGAGATGCGGGAGAGAGGAAGGGGATCGAGGTAGCTAGGGTGTGGATAAGCCGGGTTGGGTGGGGAGTGTGGGGCATGGTTAGCCCGGGATACACGATTCGCCAGGAGTAATAATTTTACCGCTGGCGAACAAGCGATAAGTCTAGAATACAGTTCCGCCCAGCTCAGAGCTACCGCTGGCGAACAAATTTTGTTGTCTGCCAGCGATAGCAGTTTTACCGCTGGCTGTGACGGCTATACATTCGCCAGCGGTAAGAACGCTGACGGTCGTTTATTCTTGTTCGCCAGTGCTATTTTGGTAGCTATAAGCCTTTTCCTACTAGTATTGGCTTCATATATACCAATGAAAACAAAAGAAACATTTGAAAATAAAATCGATAAGAGCACAAAAAGGGGTATAAATACAGATATACCATGAAAATTACATAAAAATGTAATTATTCTATAAAACTATAAATTTTGCAAGTGATAAAGGTTTTTTGCAACTCGTAAAAATACCAAAAATTTCAGAAAAAAATGTAATATCCAGTTTTAAAATTTTGTACCTGTTATCACATTTTCTTCCTCAATTTTGTATAGTCATTTTCCAAGCTTCATTAGCTAGGCGCCCTGATTCAAGTTGAAGCGCGATCGATTGGCGCAAGTAGACATGAGCAAAGTGCAAACGTGGAGAAACCCTCGCGCCTAATTCTCGCATCGCATCCGGAAAGAAACACCGTTGATGCACAGTTGCACATGTGCAATAGAAGATACCGTTGGGTACGTAAGTTATCCCGATGACCAGACCAACGTGTCCACACCACACACCTGCATCTTTCGTTCACATTGATTAGGCAGCTGAAGCTGACACTCTCCAAAGCGTAACATAAGGCCAGTGACAAATATTCCACTGTTGCACTCAGTCACTCAGGCTGCTTTCCAAAGCATATTCGTCGATCGTTACACTTACACATGCATGTGTAGTCTCTCTACTCGCTACTTTGGCAGGCGTACATATACGTGTAGATGCTACTATGCTAGTACGGTAGTGGAGTGGGATGCATGCGTTAAAGCTCTGCATGGTTACGTATTTTTCACGTGACGCATTGGCGCACACTGAGCTAGCTAGCTCGAGGCAATCTCGTCTCGTACACCGCTGACGTACGTATGTACACGTCGCGTACGTGGCGCGTCGCCCAGCCGCGAAAACGAGATGCCAGCTCGCCACGTAAGCAAGGGTGTGGGTCTCTACGTGTCAGTGGCCTACGGCAGTTCTGCCCAATGGGAAGCTCCCACAGTGTAGGGCACTGTAGCAAGCTACACCGGAGCCATCGATGTGCAGCATCTCGCGGCCATTACTTCGCGATTAAGCTAAAAACGTATCTGGCCGACGTGGGCCCGCGCCTCACGTTGCACCAACCATCAACCCAGCTAGCACCATAGTCCATAGAAGAAAAAAAGCGAGAGGTCCACGTGGGCCACGCACAATCCCATGCACGCGATCCGCCGTCCATCCGCGCCGCTGGGCTCATCCGGGCCGTCCATGCCGTAAAAGATGGGCGCACGTGGGCAGGTCTCTACAATGGATATACTGTCACGGCCGTAGATCCTTTTCCGCGGCGAGGCCGAAAGCAAAGCAAAGCCACCGGTGCGAAGGAAGAAGAAGAAGAGCGCCCCACGTAGTACGTAGACGCGGGCGGGGCCCCCGTAGACGGGCTCCCGCGCCTATAAATACCGCCAGCTTCCTCATCGCTTCTTCCCTTTTCCCCGATCCCTCACTCAAACACTCTAGCTTGCTGGAATTATTACGGTCTTGAGTATTGTTAGGAGGAGGTAGTACGCAGTAAGAAAATGCTGTCTCTACAGGAAGCGGTCGGGCTGGACCTGGACGTGATGGGCTCCGGGTTCGGGTTCACGCCGTGGGGGCCCGACACGTGCCCGACCCTCGAGCAGCTCATGTCCTCCTCGACGACGGCGTCCCCCAGCTCGTCCACGCCGGAGGAGGAGGAGCAGGAGCGGCGGCGCCAGCAGCGCCGGAAGGCGTCGAACCGGTTGTCGGCGCAGCGGTCGCGGGCGCGGAAGCAGCAGAAGCTGGAGGAGCTCCGCGGGACGGCGGCGCGGCTCCGCGCCGAGAAGCGGGACCTGGCGGCCAGGCTTGACGTCGCGGCGCGGCACGAGCTCGCCGCGCGCCGCGACAACGTGCGCCTCCGCGCCGAGGCTGCAGCGCTCGCCAGACGGTACCGCGAGGCGCGCCGCTTGCTCGCGCTGCAGCGGCTCACGCTGCAGCTCCGGGCGTCGCGCCGTCCGCTTCAGTACCCGGGTGACGGTGGTAGTGGCGGTTTCGGCGGAGCCCCGGCGTTCGCGCCCGGATCAGCGCTGGGGCTGGCGTCTCTCATGACCTAGGAGGCTTTAGCTCGTGGGTCGTGACCACGATGTCACTTCGCGCAGGTGAAGTTTTGGAACGGATGGCGACGAGAGCACTGGGAGCACTGGCTGCTGCTTGCTTTAAGCTGCATGATGGCTATACGATGCTCTGCAAGGGCTGGACTAGTTTGAACTTTGACGTGGACGCTAGCTGCATATATAATTAAGCACATGAATGGATCATCTGATGTAAATTACTAAGTACTTACTAAATTGAAAATTACTGCTGCTTTGGGGCCGTAAAGATTCACCGCGCGCTCTTTCGTGCCCATTGTCGTGCACTCGTGCATCCATATATGACAGGTTAATTGACGTGCTCGATCTCTCTGTTCATACCATGCCTTGTTCTGACGGCGACTATATACGCCGTCTCTTTCAGTCGTACGCCTTTAGGCCAATTTAACGGAAAGAGATGCCGATGCCTTCCTTTTTATCGGATGTCCTGCGGGCCATCGTGTAACGTGATCCTCCCCCGCTTTAGCGAAACAAGAATAGACCGAAGAGATGGGATCTGATAGAGATACATCACTGGCTTAGGGCTTTGTTTGGTTGCTACACCAACGACGCCTACATTTCCAACACTTCTTTGCCGCTCGTGGCTAAGTTACTTATCAAGATGAGCACCACACTTTTGCAACACTTCAGGGAAGTTTGCCACACTTCCGTGAATCAGTGACATGTGGATGGATCCCAGAATTCATGAAAAGAGTCTTACTATAAGTGTGACACCTAAAACCTAACCGAATGGATGACTAAATATACAACATACCTAACGTATGTGCAAAAGAACAGATCAACTATATATAGTGTATATATACCGACCATTACAGAAAAATGCGCTAAAGGAAAGAATTGGGGTCCTTTTGATTCAAAGGATTGGCATAGGATTTTTAAAGGATTGGATTAAATTTCTTATACAAGTTGTTTGATTCATCGGATCGTCCAATAAGAATTAGTCCCGCGGGTATCTTGTAGTATAAATCTTATAGGAAAAAACATGAGGTCTGACCTCTTGGAAACTTCCTTTACCACAGTAAAAAAAACTCTCTCTTCTCATAGGATTCAATTAGCCATGTCATGTTAATCCTATATATATCCTACACTTTTCCTATCGTATGAATATTTTTTTATAAGGGAAGACAAGAAATTACTCCCTTGTCCCTAATTAATTGGTCTACTTAAATAAAGGACATGTTCTTGTTCCTTTGGGGAATCAGACATGTTCCTTTGTCCATAATGGACTCAAACATGACTCGAAGGCCGACGATACCATGAGCCAGCAACCAACAGGCTATCACATGGCCACTACCAATTGGCTTGATCTCCTTTGTGATCCCATCAAACACTTCATCCTCTCGAGAAAACCAGGGATTTCTTTCTTTCCAAGTCCACTATTGAACTAGAATGTCGACAATGCAGGCAGATCCTCTTATTTGAAACTCGCTAGTAGGATCTACGATGAGCTATATCTGATCTACTTCAAACAAAGGATGTTGTTGAATCAGATGATTTAGGACATCTATGTACTCAAATAGGGTCTAAGAGCTAAGTTAGTAATCAAATCCTTTCGACGAAACCACTACCAGGAGGATCTGCTGACATAAGAAGTTTCATTCCTTGTCTTGTTGTTGTTGTTGTGATGACTTTTTTTCTCTCTCGAAAAGGGGTTGGGTATAACTCGACCTCTGCATCCATCGATGCACACATTTTCATTATCAAGCTCATCGCTTAAATTACTCCATCTGTATTTGTATACAAGGCCATATCCCAAACTTTAGATACCAAGAAAACTAAACCAACAACTCCCTCCATCCCGGTTTATATATAGGATGCAATTAGCAATTCTTTAGTACCAAGGCATGAGTCTATTGGATCATCCAGGATGAGAGCGAAAAATGCTCAAACCGACATTTATTGCACATAGGTCCAATAACTAGCACATAGATTAGCCTAATTAATTAAAGTTTGAAGTAAAGTGCATGAAGATTGGTGAAGTGAAGCATCATCCATAATTAAAACAAGCATTAATTGTCTAAGTCTAATCCTATTCTTGGGAAAAACCTGGTTTTTAAACTGCATCTATAAACCAGGATGGAGGGAGTAGTAAATATATATCATAATTAATTGTGTGAAAAACCCTCTTGTGTTTCGAGCTAATTAAGAATATATATTGCATGTGGTGCTTCTTTCTCTATGGATGCATGGAACATTCACATTAATTAGCTAGTGGCCTTATATAGAACCAAATATCTATATTTGATAGTGACCTTGTAAAACATATGAGTATTACGAATCGGAAATTTTTACACTAAACTCTTCAAATTTGAATAATTAGCAAATACTCCCTCCGTTTCATATTAGATGACGTACATTTATATAAAAAATATTATACCTAGACATGTAGTAAATATAGATATATCTAATTTTGTACGAGTATAATTGATATAATATGGAACGGAGAAAACATATCCGTAGTTGTTTTTGCTAGGACGAAGCGTAGATTCAAATTACGTAGAACCATCATGGACCTACTTTACTAGCGCGCGGTACAAGTGGTAGAAGCTGGCAGATTTGTGATAGCGTGAGAAAAGGCCAATCTCCATGCACTGTCACTGGCTTCCCTAGCAGCCGTTCACGTTTGTACGGCCCCATTATTCATCGAACACTGTGCCGACGCACATTATCCGGTCAAATACGATCGATCAAAATCGACGCCACGTATGTCGCCTAGTGTCCAGCACTGTGATCTACGTCTAGGTACGCAGTAAAGCATTCACTATACCGTAGCAGTGTAGCACGTGGTCGTGGTGTAACACTTACTCAGTAGGCAGTCTTGCTTTTTAGAAGGAAAAATTTCATTTCAAACACTCAATTTGTAGTGGTTCGGTAAAATGAACACTGAACTTAAAATTTCTGTCGTTTGTACTCTGAACTTAGCGATCCTGTTTAAAATGAACCCTGAACCTGTGAAAACAGAAAATCACGACAAAAAATGTCCACTGTCTCACTGACAAATGGTCCCACATGTCATATTCTCCTTCAACCTCAATTCACCTTTTTCTACTTAAAAAAAGCAGAAGTGTGGAGCTCGACGACCACGGCCATGGCGACCTGCCGCTCCCGACGGAGCTCAATGGTGAGGGGCGTGTCCAGGCCGGGGAGAGCGCGGAGCTCTACTACGCAGAGAGGCCCGAGAGGGCGCGGAGCGCTGCTGCGCAAAGAGGCTGGAGATAGCGCAGAGCACGCGCGGACGTCGAGCGAGCACCCACGGCGTGCGTGCACGCAGGGCCGCGTACTGGAGCTGGAGCAGCACGCGACGGGAGGTGCACTGCTGCGCGCGGCGAATGGCAAGTTCGTTGCGGCGTGGTCGCAACTGCTCTTCCGTGCCATCGTGCTCGCCATGCTCGCGCTCGTATTGGCCGCACTGCTCGCTCGCGAGGTCTCCACTCTCTAGCAGACACGAGCGCAACGGCCTATTAGCATGGCCCAGCAAGGCCAGCAAGTGTTAAAATTGGGCTTATTAGTGGGAGCCCAATAAGCAATTTCAGAAATCTTAAAATTCCACATTTATGCCAGCACACATGAGGGTGGAGTGGGGGTTAAAGTTTAGTCCCACATTGCTAGTTTAAGAGGAGTGTTGTGCTACTTGATAAACTTGTGAGAACATGAGACTCTCTCACGTGCTCCTCCTCCGCCGCCGCTCGCATGCACGCACCACCCGCCCGCCCGCCCCCCGTCTCGTCACGACGCGCCGCGGGTTGCGTGAGCTCTTGATGGACTTGCCGGTGGTTGAGCAACCATTACCGGCCATACTTATGAACTGTGACAACCAAACGGTTATTATCAAAATGAACAGTGCTAAGAATAACGCGAAGTCATCAAGACACGTTAAAAGTCATCAAGACTTGCCGGTGGTTGAGCAACCATTTTGTGTGAAATCTAGAAGCACCAAACTTGCAATTTAAGATTCTTCATTGTTCAAGTTGCCAATAGACGTAGCTCAAGGTTTTAGGCAGAAATTCAACTTAACAGTCTCTGCTGAAACACTGGTATATAAACAAGACTCGAGTCTGGCAAATATCTCTAAATGGGGATTTGAGATCTGGTGGGGGATTGTTAGAATTGGGCCCATTAGTGGGGAGCCCAATAAACAATTTCAGAAATCTCAAAGGCACACATTTATGGCAGCACACATGAGAGTGGAGTGGGAGGTAAAGTTTAGTCCCACATTACTAGTTTAAGAGGAGTGACACCACCTTATATAGTGGAGTGTTGTGCTACTTGGTAAGCTTGTGAGAACATGAGCCTCTCTCACGCGCTCCTCCTCCTCCGCCGCCGCTCGCACGCACGCCCGCCCGCCCGTCTCGCCGCGCCGCGCCGCGCCGCGCCGCGGGAATCTCACCGAGCCGAGATTTATTTTTGCAGTCTGGGAAAAACGGTTTGGACGAAGGCGTCACAAATAGTCGGTTCGGGTCGCTCCCGGATCGTGGGCTACTGTAACCGACCTAAACGTACGCGACATGGACTTGACGCATGTTATACCCGTTAGGATTTTCCCTAGCCGCGCTATATAAAGTCGGGCACTGCGTGCGCTGCAAATACACCGAACCAATATAGGTTTTGCCACCTCGTGCCTTGCGCCGCCACCGTAGTCTACTCCACCTCGAGCGCCGACGTGCACCGGCGAACGGGACAGCAGGTCTCCAGAACCCTCGTCCTTGTGATCCTGTACGGGAGAGGGCGAATAAGGTTTTTGGGAAGCGCTCCGCGCGACTGCTCTCAAGCTCTTCATCACGGCTCGCCTTCCTGTACGCTCGTCGGACTCGCGGGCTGCTCGTCAACAACGTCGTCATCGTCTTCAGAAAGCTGCTGCTATCGATGCTGCTGCAACAACTACGACGACTACTTCATCTACAGTTGTTCGGTACGTTCATCATGTGCCGATATGCCGATTTAGTATCTCTATATGTGTAGACGTTTTGTTGTTTTTCATGTTAATTAATGCGTCTACTATTTATGAGATTAATATGCTAGTAGCTGTTATAGTAATATTTAATATATTAAAATTAATCATGAAAATTGTGCCTAATATTGCAACAACAAGCACATGCGGCCGGTAAGCACACCGGCTGGAGAGCATGCGCACACCGGCTGGAGAGCATGCGCGAGACGGCGAGAGGTAGGCACACGCGGCCGGCAAGCATGGACGGACGAGCACGCGCCGTGCACTCTGTTGGTCAGCTAATCTAGTTCTTAGACAGTAAACGGATTTAGAGGGTGAATTCTATCACACTCGTATGGCCAGCTAAATCTGGCTGGCCCGTCCTCCGCGGCCGTCACTCTTGTGTGTCGTTCTCTAGCCCGGCTCCGCACTATCTTTCTACTGCCACTGCTCGCCAGCGTCTCGCCCTCCGCGACTGCGGCTGTGTGCGACACTCTCTCAGCCACTCTCCATGGTCGCGCTGCTCGGCGAACATCAGTGGTGGCGCGCGCTCTCTCTTGCCCGTGGCCGTGCGTCACCGCCCGAGGTTGAAGATGCACATAACATGTGGGCCATCTTAGTCTAGCAAAATATTCAGTTTATCATCATAATTTTTTCTGTGCTGGAACCCTGGTTCAGGGTTCAAAATAGATCGGGATTCGTAAGTTTAGGGTCCAAACGACAGGGATTTAAAGTTTAAGTTTCAAATCGCCGGACCTATACGAATTCAGGGTTTAGAATAGACTTTTTCCTTTCTAGAAAGAAGGAAAGATGCACGACGCTCCGGTGGACGGTCGGCCCCTGCAGTTCATGCTGCTGCCAAAGGCAGCAGAACTGAAAACTAGGGAGAAGAACTTCACACGAGAAACAAAAGATTTTGTGCAGTGTACATGATAACATGAGTACATCGCTAGCTGAAATCAGCTAAAGTTCAAGGCCACGATTGAGTTATGGGTAGTGCCATCACAAAGCCCCTCAACCCTACCCTACTTTGTCGCCCATGATCAGCAGATCGTGCCATCCCACGACTGAATCAAACAACGACTACCTATTCCACAGGTCACAGGAAGTGCAAAACAAATCGAAGCCAAGGCGTGGACAGAACCCAACACTCAATTGGTTTAATTCCCAAGTCTGAAACAAGGCAGCAGTGTTAGCTGACATTAAAACTCAACAGTTCAGAGGAGGAATACTCCAAGTTCAGAGATGGAGTACTGGGACAGGATACCTGCAGTCTGTAATCTGTATGATGCGTTCAAAAAGAGATAGGATGTACCATGAGTCCATGATAGAACCAAGTGGCCATTTAATTCGGGCTTATCCTTCTGGGGATGACGAGCTTGCTAGGGCGGCGCACCAAGAACCATGTAACTAACTACAGTATTTCTCAAATAAGTAATCCACGGTCGGCCACTATAACGCATCACATACGGACAGTAAACTCGATGTTGCCCCTATCGACACCACAGAACTAATCTGAGGAGAAACATGGTGATATGCAGCAGGAAGGAAGTACTATATGACAAACAAATAAATAAATAAAGTAAAATTCCTCAGGTAGAAGAGATTTCTTAACTAGATGCAACAAGTAACCAACAACATGTGCAATAACGTAAAACCAGTAGGAGTACAAGCTAAATGGAATGAAGAAACTCAGCAGATAAGAATTGCGGTTAGGTAGGTCACTAGGGCTACGTCTCCCAAACAAGGATGAACCACACAAAAAGGATAATTGCTCGATCCATCACTCGCTGAGATCAAGAAGGAACAGAACAGACAACTTTTGAGCGGCTACAATACGTTGTGCGACGTTACAGAATACCAGAAAAGATCTTTGCCAAGTAAAATGAAAGCCAGAAGAACAGGTGCACATACTGGCTACAGAAACGGCAAGAAAAATAGCAGGATAAAGATCATGCCAGCAAACAGTAACCATGTAGCAGAATTGCTCGAAACTTGACAATAGCCCAAATGGTATCATTTTCATACCAAGCAGACTCCACAGCAGGGACGTTATCAGCAAATTGACATTGTTATCCGGTCTACCTTCAGTTTACTTCCTTCTGCCAAGTTCATACTTTGCATCACCATAGAGGAAACTACACTGCCGAGTTAATTGACCCTCAAAACTCTACAGCCATTCATTACAAGTGTAGAGAAAAATTGCCAGGTTTTGCAGAAACTAGTTTGAAACTCACTGGTTGCAAGGGGCACAAAAATAACACCCACACGAGGTGCTATTTTCATATGCCAAACAAAACAGCACCATCAAGTGTTGTTATAGACTGGAAACACCAACACCGAGAGCTTTTCTTGCCTGAAATAATGGCAAGCTCGTACCCATTTCAGTCCATACAGCAAATTCATTTTGGATATAATATAAACTGGACAACGAGTCGCAGAGAGGGCAGAAAATACATGATAAGTACGAAGAACTTTCCTAGTACACAGGAAATATAGAAGATAAGATGAAATCCTGATTAACTGATAGATTAACAGCTGGGTTTTGCCATAGTTGCTAGTTTAGAATCCATTCTATGAAGAAGCATCTTCAAATCTACGAGGGAATGCTAATAAAGAAGTAAATTTTCACTTGAAAAGAAATGAAGTTCTATTAGATTATTCAAATGAATAAAATACAACCGACTGCAGCAATTGGAGGAAAATAGGATCAGTTCTATACAGTGCATGGCTAAAAAAAAGGAGACATAATGTAAAGGATGGATCAGAATCACACGGATATCTTAAAAGAGTCCGTTCTCAGTAAATCTGGATATTTTTGGAATAGACATTTGCCATTTGCATGATTACGACGAGATTGCTGGCAGTTCACTTAATTGTGTTTAAACGGAATAGATACATTAATAAGAATAAATTGACCAGATTCGGTGTAAAATGGCAACATAGTTAAATACTTGTAACTTGACCAAACGGCTTTTCATCAAGAACACATAAGCAAAGCGATGAATCCTTGTCTACCCATCTCCACCTCTCTTAAAACTCTCTGTATTACTTTACCTAACTATACAAACTGGGTATAGCCAGTAATGAAATCAAGGGTATAGGCAGTAATGAAGTCAACAAAAAAAATGATGCCATATGAAGCCGAATCCAAAAGGAACAATTTAAACGGAAGTAAGAGAACCCATATGCAGTTATACTGAATAGCAGCTGAATCTAACACTAGGATGTCAAGAACTGTTTCGACAGCTGTATCGTGTGAACAAAAATGAACTGAGCTTTAAAACATTTGTCTTTTATCTTTTGGATGCATTTTTCTTGAAACAATGCATCATTATTTTACTTGAGCCTAGTCAAAATTAATGATTCATGTACGAATTCTTAGAAACTTAGTGATAAGCTACCATCACAAACCTTTGTAGCACCAGTGTTATGCAGAGTCTAGTTAAACCCTTTTACCAAAAGTTAGATGTTCAAAGATTCAATGTTGGCATGAGGAAGTTAAGAAATGTTTTGATATCATAGACAACAAACTTGCGGAACAACATGGATACAAACAAGACAATTTAGTGGATCAACCAGAAAATCTTATTGATGATATGAGCGGCAATGTCATAATGTTGATATACAAATTCACATACAATACTCTCTAGAGTACAGACCGGGCAATCCCGCAAATATAGTTTCCCAAGGGCACAACAAATCAACCACTCCCACTACAGCCGTGAATAACTGCCACAAGCATATGGCACAACAAAACCTTGCAACCAAGTTCCCTCCTTTGAGCTGGTTTTTTCCTACTTGAATTTACAGTTTCAGCATAACTATGCCTAGAGTTGTACACAAACAGTGTGCAAATAACACAAGACAAACACCCCATTCTTTTGACTGCATGTCAAGCCGTAACCAAGAGCCGAGATCCATTCAACACATGTAAGCACAATGATATGCAGATTGTGGCGACAAGCATAGACTTATCGCTCATATACCTCATGGCGCGCAGTCCACTGTCGGAGATAGTGTCGCCACTCTTCCTCGCCCCATCGTGCACCTTCCACAGCACAAACTCAAGGAACGACCGCACCGTCTCAAATGTGACCCTCCCGGTAACATCAAGCACAAGCTTCCTGTTGCTTGGCACTGCCAAGGTGCTCGAGACCGTCTCCACCCAGCCTTCGCCGCCACTGTCATTGCCCTTGTCTTGCTGTTTACTTTTGGTGCTGGACATAACGTGGTGAGAGGTCTTCACCATGGTCTCCACCGCGCCGTTGCATACTGAAACAAGCAATTCCCTGACCTTGGCATCGTGGCTCGGATTGGTGAGCCCTTCGAAGAGCTGCTGGTAGGTGTTGATGTGAATGGTCTTCTCAATGAACACCCCCACGGCGTTGCCAACGAGGACCTCGAGCCAGCTGCTAATCGCCTTGTGGCCCTTCCCGGTCGCAACCACGTCGACCCAATTCGACGACGAGGAGGTCTCCCCCACGGGAGGGGACGGCGCGGAGTAGAACCCGATTACGAGCTGGCTGGCGAAGCTCCCGGCGACGGCGGACATGAGCCGCTCCCCGGACTCGGAGAAGAGCTTGTCGACGAGGCGGTCGGAGAGCGGGGCCGCTTTGGAGCCGGGGTCCGAGGTGGCGCGGAGGATGCCCGCCGCGACGGCCTGGGAGAGCGCGGAGACGGTGGCGGAGACCTCGCGGGAGGCGGCGAGCTTGGCGAGCTGCGCGACGCTGCGGGGGAGCCGGTCGGAGTCGGAGCGGACGAAGTCGGCGAGGTCGGAGGAGACGAGGGCGGCCGCGTCGGCGGAGGCGGCGGCGGCGTCGAGGAAGGCCGCGAGCGCCGCGGCGAGGCGGAGGAGGCGGCGGCGGCGGGCGGCGACGGCCGGGAGGTGGTAGATCTTGTAGGCCCCGTAGGCCGACGCCGTGCCCAGCGCGGCCAGGAGGATCCAGCGGCGCCGGCGGCGGGAGAAGGCGACCAGGCTGTCCATGGCTGCTACCGCCTGAGGGGCGGTGGTCAACGGAGGTGGTAGGGTTCGGGATGGGGATGCCGCCGCGTCGGAGAGAGCGGTGTGGTGCGGCGGGGTGAGCGTAGCGTGCAGGACTGGCTGCCCGGAGAACGGGAGAAGCGGTAGGTAGTTTACACGGCGGAGTCGACGATAGAGATGATGGGGTCCACGGCCACGACACATCGGCTTTATGCTCCGCACGAATTCATTCCACTCGTTTTTCAGATTTTTTAGGGGGGCGATTTCCGATTTCCAGTCGTCGGCGGAATATCACACGGATTATCTCAAGCCCTCTGGATATTGTGGCAAAATGGGTTGGGCACACGGACGGAATACACACTTTGGCATGATTTGACGGTAATGGACTAATGGTGGTGATGATTTTAGCCAGGAGCAAAATGCATCTATGGAACGATGAACTTGTCGACAAGGCTCACTTTGATCATCATACTTTGGGAATACTAATTTACGGTCATTAAATACGCGGTAAGTTTCATCTAGGTCACTTATGTTGCTGACATGTCATTGCCTTCATCAACGTCCGTTTGAGGCTGAAAGACTCCACAGTGGACCCACTAGTAAGACTTACCGACGAGGCCCAATGGTCAGCCCTACCCACCCACTCTATCATCTTCCTCTCTCTTCACCATCCTTACCACAAAAAAAAACTCCAATGAGCTCCCGATGTGACCCAAATCCACTGTCGACAGCCTTGGAATGGGGTGTGTCCCTAGCCATATACTAGATTGTTCATTGATTTTAATTTCTCGCATGTTGACATGGGCGTCTCATTTGGATTTCAAAAAGCTTCGAGTCAACGAACTTGCGCATGTGAACTCAACTTTCATTATGGATCTTTGTTGTTCATTTTTTTAGTGTTGTGAGAAACAATACACGTGTGAAGGGATTTCGTTTGTTATGTTGAAACAATATGTCATGAACTATCATTCTGTATAGAATGACTACAACTAGAAAACTAGACAATAGTTGATGCATGTCTCGAATAAACGAAAGAGATACTTCAAATGCATTTAGGATGGAAATACCCTCCGTTTTATTTACTTTGCGTTTTGGGTTTAGTTAAAATCAAATCTTGTCAAATTTGACAAAAAATTTACGAACAAATATCAACATATAAAATATATAGTATCATAATCACCGTAAAGTATAGGTCCAAGCTATTTGCATTTGACTAAACCCAAAACGACGATGTCGAGAAAAGATGACGCAATTAAACAATATGAGACCGCTTGTATAAAATATGTTTGGTCTACCAAAGTGTAAGCTAGCCATTACACATCATTGTACTGAAGTGTGTGTCATAGCCGAAAATAGAAAACTTTAATTAATGTTACACTCAAAAAAGGGAAGGGATAAGTTCGAATGCCTTGAAGATGGCCTTACGAAGGTCAAGGAAAGATGTGATAAGTGTTTTTGTGCTTTCAGGTTCCAGTGATTCTGGTGGTTAAAACAATAAACTATATATTTATAAGTTTTTAAATGATTGACAAATCAGATGTAGCCAATGGTCCCACAAAGCTGCAAAAATAACAATTTAAAATAGTTTGTACTCTAGCCTACACAAAATGATAAAATCTGTTAAATTTAGAGATTTGACATATGCACACCCATTAGAGGTTTGATTCTCAAAAGAAAACAGACCAGAAACTCGAAACTATTCCCACTCGCCAGGTGGCTTTATCAATTTGCGTTTCAAAATAGGTTGGTTTCCTCGGTACTTCTAAAAGCGTAGGCGCCAAAGTCCACTGTCTTCAACCAGAAGCGGAAGAAGGAACAAGGCTTGAAGGCGGATTAGCAAGGGAATGAATCTGATGAAGCTGTTCCTCCGCTAGAATAAGGGGGGCATGATCGCTGATTTGACCGGGCATTGGATGATAAAATGTAATAAGGGGGACTCGTTTCACTTGATTCGTTCCGGTTCCTTCGAGTTGGTATCTTCCTGAATTCAATTATCTCGGCTGC
Source organism: Poa annua (assembly GCA_026929855.1). Classification (NCBI taxonomy): domain Eukaryota; kingdom Viridiplantae; phylum Streptophyta; class Magnoliopsida; order Poales; family Poaceae; genus Poa; species Poa annua. The sequence goes on from CM049427.1 coordinate 19,718,562, forward strand.
TTGGAATTCCGATATCAATTACCTAACCCGATAGGGCCAACCTGCTCGGAATCAATGAATGATCCTTAGTTTTTCTCCTAAGATCCAGTGCAATGCCCGACCAAGAAAGCGCTGTCCTTTCCAATTGTCAATGAAATTCGCCTTTGAATTGCATTTCCTCTCGCAGCTCTCCTTTGCACCTCTCCGGACAGGTGGGGACCAGATTCTTAGTCAGCGATCACTGAAAATGAAAGGCAGGCAGAGGCAGAGCCGCGTCGGGCAACGAACAAGTAGATAGTAAAACGAAAAACTTGTGACTTGTTCTCGTAGGCTAACTAACCAAATCATAGGATCTAACACGATCTAAGCACGGGAGCAGAAAAGAAAGGGAAAGAGGAATTACTAAATTGTATGGTTGTTTTCCGCGTGGTGAGCAGGATCCAACCCATCGAGCGGTGGCCCTATCCAACGGTTGGGTGAATTTATTAGAATCCATTTCAGTAGGACAACAGGGCTCTCGCCTAGCTGCCCATACATGCAAACACAAGAAATCAAACCAAACAAAGACACTTAGCATAGGAGTAGATCGGAATCCCATTCAGTGACTTTGGCACTGGACGTTCCAAAAACGGGTACTATCGGGAAGGAAGGACTGACTGAAGGAAGGAACAGACCGTAGCAAAAGCCTCAAAAGAACAGCCGGGGCGTTGGATCACTCGCAAACAAAGCCTGAAAAGGAAAAGGCAGCTAACACGATAGAGGATATTGAGGGCAGCTTTCGAGTAAGAAAGCGACTTGACTTTCCGATCCCCTTTTTTTTTTATTTGAATATTTGCTGAGATGCACACTTTGCCGGTTTTATATACTCCCTTCGTTACTAATAAGATGGTTTAGCCTCTTTTTGGACACATGTGTCTAGACTTATTTTAGTGCAAGTTTCATTTGAACTTTGCACTAAAACATGGGTAGATGCCTCTTTGGGGACACATGTATCTAGACTTATTTTAGTGCAAGTTTCATTTGAACCTTGCACTAAAACATGGGTAGATACATGTGACCCAAAAAAGAGGTAAAACATCTTACATTATGGAACGGAGGGAGTAGTTTAGAATACGAAATATTAAAAATTGAATTTTTACATGTTCATGAAATATACCGTTAGCTACATACGGGTTCTTTCCACATCACTGAATTTCAAGAGGACGAAATGTCCATTCGAAAAGATGTCGCGATTGAGCGTGAGCCCGTTACAAAACGGAACCGGTGGGACCAGCTAGTAGCATGCATTTCGATCTCTTTATGTGACCGGTGACCCAGCGATGGGTGAGCTAACTTGGAGATATTCCGACATTCCAATGCAAGCAAAAACTAGACAACGAAGGGCAAGGAGCCCACGGAATTTGCAGAGATAACAGGACACAACCAAGCTCAAACTAATCAAGCAAATCACTCATGAATTCCTCCCTAGATCGAACTATTTACAAGCGCTGAAAAAGAACCCAAATTTAAAGGGATCGGAGCAGGAACTACAATGGCAGATTGCATGACACGATCGATCGTACGCACGCACGAGGAGCAGCCGACCGGCAGCTAGCTCAGCCCAAGACCTCCACCTTCCTGTGGCAGTGAGACCTCCGGGCCCCCATGGCGCCACCGGCCGCGTAGCTCTGGCTCCTCGAGTAGAGCCCGGCCACGGCGGCAGTGCTGCCGAACTCGCACGGCGCGTCCTCGTCGATGCGCGCCATGGACCGCCCCACGGCCGTGCTCTGGCTCCTGGCCACGGCTGGCTGGACGACCTGCTGCCGCTGCTGCTGGCCGTCGTGGCGCCTCTGCGACGCCGCGCGGATGAGCTCCCGGAGGTCCTCCTCGCCGCCCCAGTCGGCGCCGCCGCAGCTGCGGCTCCTGGGCAGCGGCATGGGCACGAGCACCGGGTAGGCGCCGAAGGCCGCGTCGGCCGGGACGTAGCGCGCGCACCCCGTGAGGCTCCGCACGTAGAAGTCCCGCGCCCGGCCCAGCGCCCGCCCCGGCGCCCTCCACAGCCACCGCAGCTTGCCGCCACCCGGTATCATGATCGTGCCCACTCGATCACGCGATCAGACCTGGAAGAAACTCTTGCTGCAGCACAGCAGCTAAGCTTGCTCCTCCCCGATGGCGATCGATGGCGATCTTTAGCTAACAGCTAAAGATCGATCACGCTATCACGGACGCTGTAATGGCAGACAGCAGTGGTGGATGAGATGATCAGGTGTGGATGTTTTCGGTGTTTAATACTACACGTAAGAAGATGATGGATTTGGTTGGAGTTTCGGGCGTTTCTGGTGGGACGTGGGGTGGCCTTCTTGTACCGGTGGGGATCGGTAGGTGACGGGGAAGACGACGTCCGCGCCCGTCCCAGTCAGTGCGGAGTGGGCGAAAACGCATACGCGCGCCGGCGCGGCCACCAGGTGCATGCGGTGTTCGTCCTGTATTACTGCGGGCTGCGGCGGCGGCGTGGCCAGTCCGGCGTCTCCTGCCGGTGACCTCTTCTAGACACAGAGCGAGTCAAAAGTTGAAAACCGATTGGAAGCGTGACTTGGCGGCGTCACCAATCAGGGCTGGGTGCTGCTAATTGCAGTATTGCACTGTCTGGTGTGACCGTGTTTATTTTTTGGATTTTATATAAGGAGAAAAATAAAGAAAGGCTGTCTTTTCTGGTGGAATTTGACATGACTAGTTGGGTGGTTTTGTTCCCGCGTGATCTTTTTCTTTTGAGGTAACTGTTTTCTTATGACTCGGCTTGGCGTTTGGTAGGCACCGGTCATCGTCGCCGGTGCTTGGAGAACACGAGCTACTCAGGGTGTGTTTGTTTAGGCTGCAGCTGTTTAGAAGCAGCTGTAGCTGGTGGGCTGTGAAAAAGCAGCTGTATGAAGCAGCAGTTGGAAGCAGAAATTTGATGTTTGACAAGCATGACTGTAGTCATAGCTTTGGATGTAAAATTTCTAAAATGTCCCTCAGTGGTGAAGTTGTATAAATACTTATTTGAAACGAATTACCTTTTTTTAAGAGCTGAATGAAATGTACTTTTTCTAGGTAATTTTTTTAACTTGTTTTTATTGGAATAATTTTTACAATGATTTCTATTAGAATATATTCACATAACTTTTGGGGAAGCTCTGAGAGACGACGACGGACGAGAAAAGGAGAGGCGGCAGCTAGAAGTGCTCCTTTCACCATGGTGACCGACATGAACGAGATCGATCCATGGTGTGCTGGATCAGTTTGGGGATGAAGAGATTTGTTGGAGGCCGAGAACAGAGAGGGAGGAGATCTTGTACGGCGACACCAAGAAACTGCGACGTGGCGCAGCGAGAATTAATATTTGCCAACTAATATTATGAAAATGAAGCAGATCGGCCAAGAAAGTGTAAACATATACATTTATGACGAAACAAAAAAGTTACTACATGAGAGTCGTGTGAAACGATGAAATCAATTGTCTCAAAAAAATAAATTTCAAACAGCCTATTGAGTGCTAAGAATTTGATTAAAATTTATCTAATAATAGTGCAAACTTGGATCCAAAATTAAAAAGCGGTCCATAAAACTCGAACAAATCATGGAAATGGAACCTATTTGTTGACACACACATATATGCGTGTACGGATTATTTTAAATATAAATTTAATTTTATAGATGAAGTATATTGACCATGCGCACGTGAAGGGAAACATTTTTTTTACTTGTACGTAGAGGGAAACATTGGTACTATCTCACGCTGAGTACAACTTGACACCCATGTGAGAAACGCTCGCGATGGCAGTCTGATCGTAAATATAAGCGATTGAGTGGGCAGCAAAGAATAACGCTTGGATCTCTTTGCGGGAAGCGGCCTCGGACCTGCTTCCGCGCTCCTCAGGTCCTCCAATGCAATTCGCCGCACTGCTTCTCGGCAGCGCTTTTCTATCTGTCGTACTTCTGCTTTTCAGCCTCAAAAGCACAAGCTGAAGCGGAAACAAACACAGCTTGCCGCGTCCCATCTTCAATATTTTCGTTGTGTAAAAAAAACGTATGTTTTCCTGCACAAAAAAACTGTGATCATTTTTTTTTGAATTTTGGGTTTTATAGAATTAAATAACAGAGTTTAGATTACAATCATACAAGACCACTTTCGACAAGCCGGTCGGAACCGCACCTTGTAAAAACCCCACACACAACGCACTACGGCTCATCTGGCACAACTCGTGTGCAACCTGATTACATTTCCTATTGATTTTTGCTATAAGAACTTGACGATCCGACGGCTTCAATGAGTTAAACTCTTTTGTAATTAGACAAACTTTAGAACGATCAGAGCTATCTTCTCTAAAAGACCCTAAAATAGCACAATCTGTTTCAATGATAACATTTGCAGAACCAAACAGTCACTCACACTGGATGAGTTGTTTAAAGGGCAATCTATGCTAGCTACTACCTACAAAATCGCTAAAAAGTTTACACGTGTCGCCATTCAGTGTGGAAAACGGCTTTGCAGAATGCCATGTGTAAAACCAAAAAGAAGCAAAATGGACAATTTTCTGTCTTTCTTATTTACGTCGCCGCAGCGAGAGGCATGGAGCCAATTTTGCAGCGGAAGGGACATGCATGAACCCACTCCATGTGAATGCCTCGGGCAGCATTTTTGTACAAGGGGTAGGGGTCGCTTGTACAAGGATATCCGGAAGCATATCCTTGTCTTTATATGCTCGAGACTTATAGTTTGATCATGTATTTTATCTTTCACAGCATAATACTTTATATCTATTGCCTTTATAACATTACTCAACTTGTTGTTATGAGCATAGAATATTGCGGGCTGGTTGTTATAGTACATTTTTAGTGGTTTGTCAATACAATTTACCACTTTCAAATCGGGTATAAATTTCTTTAACCATACTGCCTGCCCCGTGGCCTCATAACATGCTATAAACTCTGCATACATCATGGACGATGCAACTAATGACTGTTTGGAGCTTTTCCACGAAATAGTCCCTCCTGCGAGAGTGAACACGTATCTTGACGTGGACTTTCTATCATCTTTGTCTCCCGCAAAATCTGCGTCTGAATACCCTCTTATCTCTAGGGGATCAGATCTTCTATATGTTAGCATGAGGTCTTTTGCGCCTTGCACATAACGTAAAGCTTTCTTTACCATATTCCAGTGCTCTTGGCCTGAATTTTCTTGATATCTTCCGAGTACCCCGGTGATAAAAGCTAAGTCAGGGCGAGTGCACACTTGTGCATACTGTAAGCTTTCAACAGCTGAAGCATATGGTACTGCTTTCATTCGATCGATCTCATATTGGTTCTTGGGACATTGAAATTTCCCAAAACTGTCGCACTTGACTATAGGAGCAGGTGAAGTACTACTTTTGTGCATATTATACTTATTTAGAACCTTTTCTAAATATGCCTTTTGAGATAGTTCTAGCACTCCATTCTTTTGATCCCAGTGAATTTCTATGCCCAAAACATAAGAAGCTTCACCAAGATCTTTCATATCAAAATTTGAGGACAAGAACTTCTTTGTTTCTAGTAGTAGACTGACATCATTGCTCGCAAGCAAAATATCATCCACATACAGAATTAGGAAAATATATTTCACACTTTTAAACTTTGCATAAATGCAGTTGTCCTCAATATTTTCTTTAAATCCAAAACTATAAATTGTATTGTTGAACTTTAAACACCACTGTCTAGAGGCTTGCTTTAACCCATAAATGGATTTCTTTATGCGGCATCCCATATGTTCCTTGAAAGAACATTTCTATGATCTCTGTGTTTTGTGTGTTAGTTAACAACATGTGGATGTATTAAGTTGGTGTTAAGTAATGCAGGATAATCTAGGAACTCTTCAGATGCATCAGCACCAAAAGAGGAGAAAAAGAGTCAGCACTGAAAGTGTGCTCAGCCCCTGGTGGGGGCCGGAGTTTCCGGTCCAGGGGGCCGGAGTTTCCGGCCCTGCCTGAAGTTTCCGGTCCCCGAGGACCGGAATCTTCTCCGTTGCTCGGTTGCCGAAAGTGTGCTCAGCCCCTGGTGGGGGGCGGAGTTTCCGGTCCCATGGACCGGAGTTTCCACTAGGAAACCTAGCCCATTGTTGTACTTACCTATTGTCTTTGTGACAGATTGTAGCTGTTCGGGAGCCCCCAAGCCCTTTGTGGGTCGTGCCCCGAATCGTTGTTGTAAAGGCTCCGGATTCCGCCTCGAAGGATTCCGATAGTGGAAAGTGGACCAAACCTTTGTGGTGCGGTTCACCGGAGATTAGGGTGAGGCCTTTGTGGCCGTTGAACCATTGTGCTGGTTCACACCTCTCCAACGAGACGTACTCCCATTCAAGGGAGGAACTCGGGAATACATCCTTGTCGTCTCGTGTCTTCACTTCGGTTTCTTCTATCCTTATTTATTGCCTTATTATATCTTGCTTAGTTGCTAGCTTGTCATATAGGAAATTCACCTTAGTTGCATATCTAGTGAATTTACCTTTTGTGTCAAGCCTAATTTGAAAAGGAACTAAAATTTGAAATAGCACCTATTCACCCCCCCCTCTAGGTGTCATACCGATCCTTCCAATCGGTATCAGAGCCAAGGCTCTCTTTTCGGGTTTAACCGCCTAAGAGAAGTATGACACAAAGTGAGGATGAGACCGCAAGGCTTGCCGAGGCTAATGAGTCCCTTAAAAAGGACCAAGCCACCGCGGCATCCATGGCCGATATCAAAGCTTTGGAAACAACTTTGACATCTTCCATGGATGCTAGGTTTAATGAGTTTCGTGACTTGCTCAATAAACTCATTAACAACAAGCCCTCGGATATCATCCCGCTTGAAAAAGCTTCTAACTCCGATGAGGGTGGACCCAAGGAGGATAAAGAGCAAAAAGAGAAGGAGGTGAAAGCAAATGATAAGCCTAAGTCATCTCCCAACTTGCATGAGGAAAAGGAAGAGTATCATGCCGTTCGGGGATGGTACTCTCCCGATCCAATTATCACTACCCGCATAAACCCTTTAGGTCCCCCACCTAAGCTCAATGCATTAGCTTTTGCTAGTTGGCAACGCTCAATGAAATCTCATGTCAACAGTGCCTCCATCGAGCTTTGGAGGATTATTGAAGAAGGATACATTGTGGAGGATCCAAGCAACATGACCAAGAGAGAGTTCGTCGAAAAGCAACTAAACGCTTCCGCTCTCCATATGATTGAACTCTCCTTGAGCGACACCGACAAGCATCATGTTCTGCATGCCACCACCGCCAAAGAAGCCTGGGATTGTCTTGAGCGTGCCTTCCTTGGAAATGAAAGCATGAAGAGAAATAGATATGAATCTTTGAGCAATGCCGCCGAAGGTTTCTACATGCTTGACAACGAGACCCATGAAGAGATGTATGGTAGACTCAAGACTCTTGCCAAAGCCTTTTATGATGTGGGAGCAACATATGTTGATGATGATTGGGTCAAGAGGAAGTATGAGTATGCTCTCTTGCCCTCGGAGCCAATGGAGTTGAAGTCTATTCAAGGAAGATACAACTACCTTCAATTGTCTTCCCATGAAGTTATGCAAGAAGTTCAAGCCTCCAAGGTTGCCACCAAGAATGCCGAAGATAACCGTGCTAGGGCCATGGGAATGAGACAAGGTCCCTCTCTTGCCTTGAAGGCTAAGGTGACTTGCCTAGATGCCAATGATGAAGTTGAAGCTTGTCCTGGCAACATTGCTCCACATGATCTTGAGCAAGCCCTCAATGGTCACATTGCACTTGCCACAAGAGTGTTTTGGAATGACCCGGCTAGTGCTAAAGCTCGTGTTGATCGAGATAACAACACAAGTGGCAAGAAAGAGCTTGCCTCAAGGACAAAGACATGCTACAATTGTCATGACAAGAACCACTACATAAGAGAGTGCCCTTATGAGAACCGTGAGCAAAATGGTGGGAAGCTTATCCCAAAGGATCACTCCAAGTTGATTCAAAAGAAGCCCGCAAGACCAAGAAAGCCCTTCTTCAAGAAGGCACCGAGAATCGTGTTGGTGGCACAAGAGGAATATGCCACAAGTGATTCCGAAGATGAAGATGCACCTAACAAAGAGGTAGCCGCATTGGCTATTGTCTCCACTTCATCATCATCTCTCTTTGAATCCCCCAATGAGAACCTCTCCATCAACACCGCTCGTTGCCTCATGGCTCATGTCACCGAGGTATCATCCCCTTCTCCTAAGACTATGCATGATCAATCTAGTCTTGAGATTAAGAAGGAACTAGTTGCCTTCGATACTTTTGTGACTAACTTGAAAGGTGAGGCCAAGGAACATGTTGAGTCTCTCATGAGACAACTATGTGCGGCCGAAGAACTTCTTCAAGAAAAGAGTAAGATTGAGAGAGAGGATTCTCTCACCATTGCTTCCTTGAATGCTTCCATAGCATCCTTAAATAGCTCTCTTGATGAAGAAAGTGAATATAGAACCACTCTAGAGGAAAGACTTGAATCTCTTGATGCTAAAAATGATGAAATCATTAGTAAAATCATTAAGGATAGAGATCATGTTTTTGCCAAATATAAAGTGATTAAAAAGGAGAAAGTTGAACTTGGGGTTGCAAATGCTATACTTCTTGAGGATATGGAGAAGCTTGATAAAGCTCACAAGGTCTTGAAAACGACCCACTCCATCCTTGTGAAGTCACATGAGCAACTCCAAACTCAACTCTCTAAAACTTGCTCAACTAGCGTAACCATTCTTCCTCGTGCTCATGAAAATGTCATTGAAGAAAATGCTAGGTTAAAGGTGGATCATGCTAAGACCTCCATTCCTAAATGTAACGATAAGGGTTTTGCTTATTTGTTTGAGCTAAAACCACACAAAGGAAAGGAAGGTCTTGGGTATGTGGCCAAGGCAAAGAAGAAGGTGAGCAACACCAAGGAGAACAAGACCAAGCCGGCACAAGCTAAGACTAACATTGCGAGTGGTAATGCCACTAGGGGCAAGACCACTCGTAGTGACTTTGCGGGGCATAACAATCCCAACTACATTCTTTATGTTGATTATTATGACGATGTTTATGCAAAATATGTTGGTCCTTATGATGGCTACATTGACTATTCTATTTGGGTTCCTAAGACCCTTGTTGCTAACCGAAAGGGACCCATTGAAAAATGGGTACCTAAATGCAAGAAATGATTTCTTGTAGGACTATGCTTCCGGTGGATCTAAATGGGTGATTGATAGTGGATGCACTAGTCATATGACCGGAAGCAAGGAGATCATGACGGAGTTGAGACCAAATTTAAATCACTCAACCGTCTCTTATGGTGACAAGTCCAAAGCCGAGGTAAAGAGTCTTGGCAAGGTGGTAGTTGCAAGGGATATCACCCTTGTAAATGTCATGCTTGTTGAGTCTCTAGGTTACAATCTTATGTCCGTTCGTGCTCTTAATAAGATGAACTTTGATGTCTATTTTACTCTTGATATGGTGGTACTCTTGAGGAGCAAGACTCTAAAGGTCATGTTCGTTGGGCATGTTGAAAATGAGTTGTTTGTGGTAGACTTTTCGGGGTCAACCAACACTCAAGCAATATGCCTATTCGGAAAGGCCGACGTGGGGTGGTTGTGGCATCGCCGCTTGTCCCATGTCAATATGAGAACTTTGCAAAGTCTTCACAAGGGTGGCCACATTCTTGGACTAAATGAGAATGTTTCTTTTTCTAGAGATCGTCTTTGTAGGGCTTGTGTTGAAGGAAAGATGCATGATTCTCCCCACCCAAGCAAGACCATCATCTCATCATCAAGGGTATTGGAACTTCTTCATGTTGATCTTTTTGGTGCCGTACCTCAACCTAGCCTTGGTGGGAAGAAATATTGTTTGGTGATTGTCGATGACTATTCAAGATTCACTTGGGTTTTCTTCTTCAAGACGAAGGATGAAACTCAACAAACCATCATCGATTTCTCCAATGAAGTTCAACGTCAACACAATCTTCCCATATTGGCCATTAGAAGTGACAATGGCTCCGAGTTCAAGAACTACACCCTAAATGAGTTTCTTAGCGACGAGGGAATTCGACATCAATACTCCGCCGCATATACTCCTCAACAAAACGGTGTAGCCGAGAGGAAGAACCGGACTCTTATGGACATGGCTAGGTCCATGTTGGCGGAGTTTAAGTCTCCACTCTTCTTGTGGGCCGAAGCTATCTCCACGGCGTGTCACTCCTCCAACCGGTTATTCTTTCGCAAAGGGAAGAAGGAAACTCCATATGAAATGCTTACCGGCAACAAGCCCAACATCTCCTACTATCGAGTCTTTGGTTGTAAGTGTTTCTACAAAATCAAAGGTGTACATCTTTCTAAGTTTGAAGTTAAAGCCTTAGAAGGTGTTCTTGTTGGGTATGGTGCAAACTCTCACACTTATAGAGTCTATGACAAATCCTTAGGGAGAGTTGTAGAATCTTGTAGTGTGAGGTTTGATGAGAACGACGGCTCCCAAGTGGCGCAATTTCATGTTTGTGATGTAGATAACGAGGAACCTCAAGATGCAATACAAAGGATGGGTGTTGGATTTCATCGCCCCATCGAGATTCATCATGAGCCTCCTCAAGGAAGTACAAGCTCCACTCAAGTGGAGATTCCATCATCACAAGTTGAAGTGGCACCCTTTATGGAAGCAAATGAGACACCTATCCAAGAACAAGATCAAGTTCCTCCTCAAGTTGACCAAGAGGTCTCACAAGATTCAAGAACTCCTATTCTCAACTCTAGTCAAGATCAAGAGCAAGAGCATCCATCTTCTCCCATCATTGAAAATGTGCAACAAGATGGCAATGCTCATCAAGACCGTCAAGACGGGGACTCAAATGATCTAGGTGATCAAGCCGAAATCCCACGCAACAATGGGGATATCGAAACCCGTCGTCAAGAAAGAGTCAAGAGAAACTTGGAAATCAAGTGTCACAAGCTTGAAGCCATCATTGGTGATGTATCCCGCAAGGTCTCCACAAGAAGTCAATTGGCAAGCTTTAGTGAACATCAAGCTCATATCTCTATGATTGAACCAAAGAAGGTGTTTGAAGCACTTGAAGATCCGGATTGGTTGGAAGCCATGCATGAAGAACTCAACAACTTCAAGCGCAACAAAGTATGGAATCTAGTAGAAAAACCAAAGGATTGCCGAAATGTTATTGGCACCAAGTGGATATTCAAGAACAAGCAAGACGAGCATGGATTGGTCGTAAGGAACAAGGCGAGATTGGTAGCTCAAGGGTACTCTCAAGTTGAAGGCATTGATTTTGGAGAGACCTATGCTCCCGTGGCTCGTCTTGAGTCCATCCGTATCCTACTTGCCTATGCATCTCATTTTAATTTTAAGTTGCAACAAATGGATGTGAAGAGTGCTTTTCTTAATGGTCCCTTAAAGGAGTTGGTATATGTAAAGCAACCTCCGGGATTTGAGGACCCACACTTCCCAAACCATGTCTACAAGCTTGATAAGGCCCTCTATGGTCTCAAACAAGCACCTCGAGCTTGGTATGAGCACCTAAGAGAGCTATTGCTAGACCGTGGCTTTGAAGTGGGGCAAATCGATCCCACTCTCTTCACAAAGAGGGTAAAAGGGGAACTTTTCATATGTCAACTTTATGTTGATGATATTATCTTTGGCTCATCTAACAAAGCTTTCAATGATGAATTTTCAAAGCTTATGACGGATAGGTTCGAGATGTCCATGATGGGAGAGTTGAAATTCTTTCTTGGTTTTCAAATCAAGCAATTAAGTGGAGGGACTTTCATCTCTCAAGCCGAATACATCCAAGACATGCTCAAGAGGTTCAAGATGCAAGATGCAAAAGAGAAGAGGTTTCCTATGGACACCAAATGCCATCTTGAACTTAGTCCAAAGGGTAAAGATGTCGATCAAAAACTCTATCGCTCTATGATTGGTTCTTTGCTTTATCTTTGTGCATCTAGACCCGATATTGTGTTGAGTGTAGGAGTGTGTGCAAGGTATCAAGCGGCTCCTAAAGAAAGTCACTTGATAGCGGTGAATCGAATCTTCCGATATTTGGTTCATACCCAGAGGTTTGGTTTGTGGTATCCTAGGGGGTCCAACTTCTCTCTTGCCGGTTACACGGATTCGGATTGGGCCGGTTGCAAGGATGATAGGAAGTCTACTTCCGGTGCATGTCAATTCCTTGGGAAATCTTTGGTGAGTTGGTCCTCCAAGAAGCAAAATTGCATATCCTTATCTACCACCGAAGCCGAGTATGTGGCGGCCGCTAGTGCTTGCACTCAATTACTTTGGATGAGGCAAACTTTAAAGGAATACGGTGTCCTTTGTGACAAAGTGCCTCTTTTATGTGACAATGAAAGTGCTATCAAGATTGGTCACAACCCCGTAGAGCACTCAAGAACGAAGCATATTGAGATTCGCTATCATTTTATTCGAGATCACATCAACCGGGGTGACATTGAGCTTGGTTATATTCCAACGAAGATTCAACTTGCCGATATGTTCACCAAGCCACTTGACGAAGCTCGGTTCACATTTTTGAGGCATGAGCTAAATATCGTGGATTCTAGGAGCATTGGTTGACTACCTTGCATGCACACCTCTATCTCAACTTTCTATTTTTGTCTAGGTGTAGGCATGGACATAGGGGGAGTGCGGTCCTAATCTATTGGACTTTCCCTCCCCCCATTATGCCAATAGTAAGAATTGTTTTCGTCTCCTTTTTGTTCATTCTTATGAATTGTGAGCCTAAATGTTGAGTAATGGCGGTGAACCCAAGATATATCTTCGCGGTATCACACCACATAATCTCATACATGGTGGCCTTGGCCACCAACTTCTTCATTGTGAAGAATTGATACTTTTGTGGTGTTATCTTGTTTTTCTTTGTTTCATTCTTGCTCTTTTGGAAAATGCACTCAAGCGTTGCTTCTTAATGTCGCTTTTGTTGTTTCTTACCAAACTTGAGTGCATGGTACCATCTCCAGTGACCATTTGTCTTATCCCAGGCCTACCTCATCTTAAAAACTGCTCCTCTTGCCTTTGCATGTCCAAAACACTTTAAAACCTGGGATTTGGAGTCGGTGGGGCCGGAAACTCCGGCCTTCCAGGCCGGAGATTCCGGTCTGACTGAAGTTTCCGCCCCTAGAACCGGAATCTCTGGCCAGGGCCGGAGACTCCGGTGTCTAGGGCCGGAAACTCCGGTCTGGGCAGTTTCGCTGGGGTCTTCAAAGGGGATCGGGGTGAGGAGTTGTTCCACAACTCCCCACACACCCCCGACCCCCACTCCTTCCCCAGCCGCCGCCGCCGCCTCCAAGGACCACTCCGGCCGCTCCCCGCCGCCGGAATCCGCCGTGCCACCGGCCCCTCCTCCGTACAAGTGCTAGGGATCCTTCTCCCTCGCATTTGACCTCCACCATGTCGGGTAAAGGCTTGCTTCTCTCTCTCTCTAGGTTTTCACTCTAGATCTTGTTTTGAGAGAAGTTCTGCCTGTGCTGCATGGTGTAGAACCCTAGTGTTGGCATTTCAATCCCTAGAAAATTAGTTGTGCTCATTTTTTCTTAGATTTGACCTAGATTGAAGTGTTCCTGCCACAGGGCGGAAACTCCGGCCCCTCCTGCACCGGAATCTTCGGTGTGGACCGGAATATCCGCCCCTGTGGCCGGAAACTCCGGCCTAGCTCATATCTGGGAGAAATTCTGACACTTTTAATTTTCTTCTTTTGGCTTTCTTGGACATGCAAACTTATCTCCATGCTATCCTTGTACTCTCTTTTCACAGGTCATAGGAAAAAGGTGGTCACTCGGAATCCGCTCCTTGCTTCAAGGAAACAAAGAGCTCAAACAAGGGACAATCTTATTTTTGATAGCACCAGTGGTCGCATGAGACAACAGAGCACTATTGATGAGGAAGCCACTAGACAAGCTGAACTTGGTGGTTTTGATAATGAAGAAGAGGCAGAGCAAGCCCATCATGACTCTTTGACCACTGTTCTGGGTATGGGAAAGCCTGAGTTCCGTCGTATGAGGTCACAACAGTTCTATGACTTGCCTCCCAACACCACCAACCCCAATTTCCCTCGGAGGGAGCAGCAGCTGATTATGCAGGAGATTTATGCTCGGATTGAGAAGCACGCAGTCTGTGAACAGAAAATTCTGGATCTTGAGGCGCTGAACAAGAAAGCATACTTTCGGGAGGCTGTTTGGATTGCTAGGAAGCTTGGTCTGGAAAAGCTCATCTCTTTCACTCAGCAGGATTATGATATTCAGCTTGTGCAGCAGTTCTTTGCCACGGTGGTGTTTGACAACGATGAGGATGTCACTATGACGTGGATGACTGGACCTATCAGGTGCACCTCCAACTTTGTGGAGTTTGCGACAGCTCTGGGCTATGAATTCAAGGGGGCCACCACTCCAGTTGGGATGAGGATGCATGTGGAAGGGACTGCATATAACAAGAGCCGTTTGCGCCCTCTTTACTCTGTTGCTTCTTCTGTGGGCTCTAATCAAGACCTCCTTCCCACCTTCAACATCTTTCTCCGCATGGTTCGGCTCAACCTTGCTCCTCAAGCCGGGAATGTGGATGCTATTCGAGGAGGCCTTGTCAACCTACTCTACCATGCTTACAGGGTCCTTCAAGCCGGTCCGGAGTGCCGTGGCCAAGAGGTGGATGTGATGGATTTCATTAAGTGTGAGATGCATTGGGCCATTTTCGAGCACAAGAATCCACTCTATGCTCCCTATGTGATGAAGCTCATTCTCTCCAAAGTGCCCACACTTGATTGCTCTACCTTCATCAAGCATGCCAAGGGTACTCTCCATATTCTCTCCAAGCACACAAAGCAAGCTTCATCCTCTCATGCACCTCCTCCACAAACTAGTGATGAAGAGGACGTTCCTTTACCCAAGAGGAGAAGTAAGAATGCCGATCCCCCCACTAGTCTTCAAGGGAAGGAAAAGGTAAACGCAGAATTTCGCAAGCTCTCTTGGTGGAAGAGGAAACTGCTATGCATGGATGTTGCCATTCACAAGGAGAATCATGGGTCATATGTGAGAGAGAAACACATTTTGAGCAACCAAAATTTGATGATCAAGGAGATGCGCAAAATGAACAATGGAAATGTTACTCCTCCTCCGGAAGAAGATGAAGCTGGCATTCCCATCATTTCCTCATCTTCGTCTGACACGGTCCCTCTTGAGCAATGGAATCAGGATGTCTTTCCTTGGGCTGATTTTTCGGATGTGACCTCCTTTCCTACCTCGTCTCACAACCACGGCAAGGCTCCCATGAACCTCTCCGATGAGGACTACGACAACGAAGGAGATGACGACATGGATGAAGACACCGAGTGATCTTCTTGGGCCCGTTAGTTATGCTCTTTTCCCCTTTTTGGTGTCTCGGTGCCAAAGGGGGAGAAGTAGTTCTATTAGGTTCTCTCCGGGATTTGCATGGGTTGGGACACAAGCTTGTGCCTCTTTCATTTTATTGCGCTTGTGTCCTTGTTATGTTATTTGAATTTCAAACTCATTTGCCTTCTCTTTGTCATGAACTGTGTGTGTAAGACATTTGGATTTCTAATATTATGTGGTTGAGACTACTATTGTGCCTTGATTATATGGGGTTAATATCTTCAGTTTTATGCACAAGGTATGGTTTATCTCCTAACACTCAACCCATACTATACTATGTCTTATTTATGAAATGTATTGCCTACTTATCATGCTTGCAAATTGTTGTTCAAATTTGCCTCTATATGTGTGCACGTGCATTCCAAAGCAAATATTCTTGATGCACACATCTAGGGGGAGCTCTTTCAGCTATCTGTTATTGCAAATCCATATGTTGTCATCTAACACCAAAAAGGGGGAGATTGAAAGAACATTTCTATGATCTCTGTGTTTTGTGTGTTAGTTAACAACATGTGGATGTATTAAGTTGGTGTTAAGTAATGCAGGATAATCTAGGAACTCTTCAGATGCATCAGCACCAAAAGAGGAGAAAAAGAGTCAACACTGAAAGTGTGCTCAGCCCCTGGCGGGGGCCGGAGTTTCCGGTCCAGGGGGCCGGAGTTTCCGGCCCTGCCTGAAGTTTCCGGTCCCTGAGGACCGGAATCTTCTCCGTTGCTCGGTTGCCGAAAGTGTGCTCAGCCCCTGGTGGGGGGCGGAGTTTCCGGTCCCATGGACCGGAGTTTCCGCCCCAGGCCAAAGTTTCCGGCCTCGTGGATCTCGAAGATGTCCAAGTTAAGATTGAAGATCTGGTGTTCAGCCCCTGGTGCCCCCCGGAGTTTCCGGCCTCCCTAGGCCGGAGTTTCCGGCCACTAGGGCCGGAGTTTCCGGCCTGGGTTTTGGCTGCAACGGTTACATCTTTGGAGGGGTATAAATAGTCCTCCTCCTTCCTCCAGAAAAGTGCTTGACCTAGAAAAGGAGGAGCTCCATTGTTGCAAGCCAAGAATCCCAACATCTCCCAATCCCCCCATCCAAACTCGTTGATCTTTGGAGGATTGAAGGAGAAGGCCCCGATCTACATCTTCACCGAGCCGTTCTTCATTTCCCCCTCATTCATTTGAGGGAACACTTGCTAGGGTTTCCACTAGGAAACCTAGCCCATTGTTGTACTTACCTATTGTCTTTGTGACAGATTGTAGCTGTTCGGGAGCCCCCAAGCCCTTTGTGGGTCGTGCCCCGAATCGTTGTTGTAAAGGCTCCGGATTCCGCCTCGAAGGATTCCGATAGTGGAAAGTGGACCAAACCTTTGTGGTGCGGTTCACCGGAGATTAGGGTGAGGCCTTTGTGGCCGTTGAACCATTGTGTTGGTTCACACCTCTCCAACGAGACGTACTCCCATTCAAGGGAGGAACTCGGGAATACATCCTTGTCGTCTCGTGTCTTCACTTCGGTTTCTTCTATCCTTATTTATTGCCTTATTATATCTTGCTTAGTTGCTAGCTTGTCATATAGGAAATTCACCTTAGTTGCATATCTAATTCACCTTATTTATTGACTTTCTATCATCTTTGTCTCCCGCAAAATCTGCGTCTGAATACCCTCTTATCTCTAGGGGATCAGATCTTCTATATGTTAGCATGAGGTCTTTTGCGCCTTGCACATAACGCAAAGCTTTCTTTACCATATTCCAGTGCTCTTGGCCTGGATTTTCTTGATATCTTCCGAGTACCCCGGTGATAAAAGCTAAGTCAGGGCGAGTGCACACTTGTGCATACTGTAAGCTTTCAACAGCTGAAGCATATGGTACTGCTTTCATTCGATCGATCTCATATTGGTTCTTGGGACATTGAAATTTCCCAAAACTGTCGCACTTGACTATAGGAGCAGGTGAAGTACTACTTTTGTGCATATTATACTTCTTTAGAACCTTTTCTAAATATGCCTTTTGAGATAGTTCTAGCACTCCATTCTTTTGATCCCAGTGAATTTCTATGCCCAAAACATAAGAAGCTTCACCAAGATCTTTCATATCAAAATTTGAGGACAAGAACTTCTTTGTTTCTAGTAGTAGACTGACATCATTGCTCGCAAGCAAAATATCATCCACATACAGAATTAGGAAAATATATTTCCCACTTTTAAACTTTGCATAAATGCAGTTGTCCTCAACATTTTCTTTAAATCCAAAACTATAAATTGTATTGTTGAACTTTAAACACCACTGTCTAGAGGCTTGCTTTAACCCATAAATGGATTTCTTTATGCGACATCCCATATGTTCCTTCCCCTCCATGAAAAAACCCTTCGGTTGCTTCATGTAAACATTCTCTTCTAAATCGCCATTTAGAAATGTCGTCTTAACATCAATTTTATGTAACTCTAAATCAAAATGAGCAACGAGTGCCATGATGATTCTGAAGGAATCCTTACATGAGACCGGAGAAGAAGTCTCATTGTAATCTACTCCTTCTCTTTGCGTAAAGCCTTTTGCCACAAGTCTTGCTTTATACTTTTCTACTTTCCCATTGGAGTCATACTTTATTTTGTAGACCCATTTGCATCCTACTGTTTTGGCTCTTTTAGGAATTTTCTCTAAGTCCAAAACATTGTTAGAACACATTGATTTCATCTCATCTTCCATGGCCTCTAGCCATTTCGAAGAGTGAACGCTACTCATGGCTTCTTTATATGAAGTGGGATCTCCTTCCATATGAACTGTTTCCGTGTTATAAACTTTATAATCACTAGAAATAGCTCATTTCCTAGCTCTTGTAGACCTTCTAAGAGTCTCATTCTCTGGCACATTATGTGTCTAATTTTGCGACTCTTCTTCTATATGTGGTTGTCGCCGCTCCCTTTCATGCTCAACAACGGGTTGAGTCGACTTCTGATGGACAGGTTCCGAATCTTGCCTCGTTATGATCACGGGTGGAATTACAACGGGTGCTTGCATCACAACATCTGGGATTGTCGGTGCAGGTACAACAGGTAGGGCGAAAAATGGCTCATGGATCATTGGAAAAGGTGCACACACCCTCTTCTCCTCAAGATCAATTTTCTGGCCTACCATGCTCCCCTCATCATTTTGTCTTCTAAGAAGACCGTGTGTCTCATTTCTACAAACTTTGTGTGTCTGTATGAACAGTAGAAACGATAACCTTTTGATCTATCAGGATAGGCAATGAAATGGCAAGTCACTGTTTTGGCGTATAACTTTGCAATATGTGGATTAAAAACTGTTGCCTCAGCTGGGCTCCCCCAGACTTTCAAGTACCGATTTACTTGGTACTCTGTTGAAAATGTGAATGGCGGTTTTTAACGCCTCCATCCATAATCCCAATGGCTGTGTGGAATAACACATCATACTGCGCACCATATCCATAAGAGTACGGTTACGCCTTTCAGCTACTCCATTTTGTTGCGGTTCGCCGGGCATAGAATATTGGGCGACTATTCCATTTTCCTGTAAAAACCTTGCAAAAGGTCCAGGTACTTGACCATATGGAGTGTGCCGACCGTAGTACTCCCCCCCACGGTCGGACCTGACTATTTTAATTCTTTTATCATGCTGATTTTCAACTTCAGCTTTGAATATCTTAAATTTATCCAATGCCTCAGATCTTTCTTTAATTGGATAAATATAAGCATATCGGGAATAATCATCTGTGAATGTTATGAATGAGTCATAGCCATCCACACTTTTCACAGGAAAATGGTCCACAAATATCGGTGTGAATAATTTCTAGTGTCGTTGTGCTTCGGTTTGCATCCTTTTTAATTTTCTTTACGTATTTTCCTTTTATGCAATCTATGCATTGTTCGATATCTGAGAACTCTAACTGAGGAAGAATATCATTTTTAACGAGGCTTTCTATTCTTCCCCTCGAAATATGGCCCAATCGACAGTGCATAACTTCGATAAGTCATGAGTTCGCTTTCTTTTCTTGTGTTCTTTGTTCGACAAGGGAATTTGTTCATTCACATTGCACATATAATGCACTTTTTCACGCAAGGATAACAAATAAAGCTTATCATGAAGTAAAGTGATACCCACACAAGCATCTTTAAACCACATGGCACACTTGCCATGACCAAAATAACATTCAAAACTCTCTTTATCCAAACATGATACACTTATTAAATTTCTGTGAATGGAAGGAACAAATAAAACATCTCTAAGCAAAATATTGAAACCATCGGCTAGCTCCAAGGAGACGTCGCCAACAGCCTCAACTTCTGCTTGAACTCCATTCGCGACTTCAATGTGTCTTTCGCTTCTTTGCAAAGTCCTTGTCGAATGGAATCTCTGTAAAGAATTTGCAACATGAACAGTTGTGTCTGAGTCAATCCACCAAGTAGATTTTGAAAAATTTGTATACATGGATTCATTTATAAAAGAAACTGTGTCCATACCTTTCTTTGCCATTATGCTCTTGAGCCAATCAGGGCAATCTTTCTTGTAGTGCCCTTTCTTCTTACAGTGGAGACATGTGTCTTTGTCCACTGGAAGTTGGTTCTCATACTGGTGACCTTTTCCATATGGCTTATACTGATGATGACTTTTGCCATACGGCTTTGAAGGAGAACTGTTGTAGTGCTTGTTCTTGTTGTCCTTCACGTAGTTCAAAGAGCCCCCATTCTGGGACTTCAGCCTTTTCTCTTCTTGAGACAACATGGCGATGGTCTTTTCATTGTCCCACTTTTCAGGTGACACATTGTAATTGTCAACAAAGTTATCAAACTGTGGTGGCAATGAAGCCATCACCAAGTGAACTATCAGTGCAGGCTTGAGCTCCAGATCAGCCTCCATGTACTTAAGCTTAGCAGCCATGTTACTCGTTCGGAGAATATGCTCCCTTATGCCATGTGCACCTCCATGATACTTTTCTGTAACCAACTGTTTTAGCAGCAGGGTAGCATAAGTCTTTGAAGAACCATTAAACTGACTCTTTATCTTTTGGAGATACTCTCCCAGAGAGGCACACTCTTCAATTGAGCCCACAATAGCGTTCTCATATGTGTTCTTTATAAAAGCCATATAGTTTTTATTCGCGTTCACCCACTTTTGGTTCGGTAGGGTGTATGACATCTCTACTGGACCATGGTCCAGCAACTTTTTCTGCCAAGCAGATTCATCATCAGTTGTCTCTCTTACTGGCTCTGCTGGCCTGACTGGTTGTGGAGCATTCACAACCCAGTCAACTTCGGCGCAGACAAAAGCTAGTTCGACTTTCTTCTACCACTCAACATAGTTGTCACCTCTGAGTGTAGGAACATCCTTCAAACAACTCATTAGGTGGAAACTTCCTGAAACCATAAGGATGTGAGATAACAAAAACAATTGCATACATTTAATCCAACGTTGGCATAAATTAAAGCATACAACTATTATGCAATTAAAACTATATCACCGTTGGTCAATAAAAGAAATAAATGCACCATTTAACACATAATAAACAAATCATGATAATGATATTACTCCCTCCGTTTAGGTGTATTAGGCCCCTAAGAAATGGCATCGCGACCAAGGTAGAAATATATTGGGTGATGTTTCCTCCAATCCAGTCATTGAATTAATTGGAGGAGAGAAAAAATGTGCATGCATTGGTCAAGCCATTTTAATTTTTGCATGCATAGAATAGAGAGAAGACAATGGTTGGGTGAGAAGTAATTTTTGGGAGAAATAAGACCACAAAGCAATTAATTAGGAGCATTAACTGGAGGAGGTGGCCTTATTCTAGCGAACAAATAGTTTTTCATTAGGGGCCTAATACACCTAAACGGAGGGAGTAACAACGTTGATCATATAATAACATAATCATAATCATCTTTAATATCACTTTATCACATCTTTAAAGAATTAATTATCACTTTATTGCCTTTAAGCAATTTCTTTTAATTGTTTGCAGCGGAAATTATGAATAAAAAATCATAAACTTTGACTTTTCAGAAGCATTATGTATACTTTTGTATTTCCTAAACAAAAATTCGTTGGAATAATTTGATTAGGAAAAACAATGCAGAATTCAGCACAAAACTGATAAAAATGCCTCTGTAAAATTAAAACTATGGAATAAATATTATTTGGCCCACGGCCTGGCTCAGCCCAAGGCCTGCTCCCGCGCGCGCAGCGCGCTAACTGCCTCTTGCTGCGCACTTTCACCAGGGACGCGGCCCACGGCCTGCCTACTTTTGTCACTGAAGTCCGGCCGATCTAGGTTTGATCCGTGGCCATAGGATTGAATCCGACGATCTAGCGCGCATCTCGCTGGAACAAAACGACCGAACCGGTCATTTCCAAAACCCTAGCGCCACTCTCTTCCTCTCCTATTCTAGTTCTTCTCTCTCTCACGCAAAACGGCGACGGAGAAAAAACTTTGGCCGGCGGCGCGCCGGGGACGATGAGAGGCGGCCGCGCGGCACGAAGCCACGGCGAGCTCTCCCCCCTCTTTCTTCTTCCTTTCCCTTTCTCTATCTTTCTTCTCCACCAAAAAACCAAATAGCCCGAGGGCCAAATCGACCGGAGAAGACCGGCGCCTCCCCTGCCCCCTTGCTGGCGCGTGCGTGCACCCGATGGTGGGTGCATCGCCGTCAAGTGATGCAGGCGGTGGTGCCCTTTGCCGGCGACCGTGTGGCCGGTGAGCTCCTTTTACTTCCCCCTCTTTTCTGGTTAGGGTTTGGGCTTTGGCTAGGTTTAGGGTTTCTTTTCTTTCGGCAGTTGTGAACGCTGAGCCCCCCTCCTCTGCCCGTGCTCTTCGTCCGTCCCTCGGCTTGCCGATGCGGAGAGGAGCGGCGCGGCCAGAACGGCTGCACCCTTTGTCGGTGAGCCCAAGGGCTTCCCGGTGTCCTTTTCTTTTCTTTTTCCATTACCACCGAAACAAAATTAGGATCTAATCGCTCTGATAACATTGTTAGATCCCTAGCAATTCATCTAGGTGTAGATCTTTCGATAGTACGACTATGCAACGCGTTCAACTCGTGTATATGAGAGAAAACAGAGAGAGGGAGAGGGATCAGAGGCATACCTTGGCTCTGGCTCGAGGAGCTCGAGTCGGAGGCCATAGTGGTCAACAACGGTGGTGGCAGAGCGACGACGGCGGCGGTGGTGCGTCCCGTCGGCTCGCGCTAACCCTAGATCGGTAGGGGATGACGGTGGGGGTGGCGGCGCACATTCAACCTCGTGATCTGTGCAGGCCGGCCCCCCCACCCTTTATATAACGCGGCGACAGGGGCCCACCGACCATTAAGGGTCGAGCGCCCTCGATCAGGGCGTAATCAAGGGGATCGATTAGCCGTTGGGCTAATACGACCAGGAGATCAATCTAACAGTAGCTAGCATAGATTGCCCCTTAAACATCTCCTCCAGTGTGAAGGACTACCGTTTGGTTATGGGCAAAACTATTAGGTCTGCATTTGATGTGCGCCGGTTGTCTTCTTAAAGCGGAAATCGACAAAGCTTGGGTTCCATCATTCATTGCCAATCTGGGTACAAGCATGAACCTTTTCTGCTTTCTACAATCCCAAACCCCTTTGGGTATACTCGGGTTGGACGGTGGTGTTCGTCATGGCCACATCGGCAGACAATGTAAACTTGTAAGTTTCAAGCGTTTTACCGTCAAGCGTGAAGTTACACTTTTGGCGACATTTAGTTCAGAACCATAGGTAGTAGCATAGAGGGGGCCATGCTCTAATAGTAGTGCATACTCATCGTAATTGTCTACATACTGATCTGTATTAACTGCCAGCGTTGTAGTAATACAACCGCTTTAGAGCAAGTACAATAAGTTTATGTAAGCGGGTTATAAGGATTAGAATAATATTTATTAGATGACATGGAGGAGAGATAAGGGTAGTGGTCTCTTATGCAATAGCCAGGTCTAGCACGTGCTCCTAGGCACTTTATGAGTGTGGGTGGTGGGCCATATTTTAATAAAGTAATATATATTTTTACATCTAACTATTGTACATGTTGACTATATAGTTAGCTATAGATGACATGGCAATTTCTTATAGCCAACTCTTGGCTATACTATTGAACTTGCTCTTACACCTTTGCCCCGTGGGTAGTAGCATAAAGGGTCATTTAATGGATTGCCCCTAGCAGCCTTCTCAGACTCAGTTGTGCCCCTAGTCACGAATCGTCCTCAGTTTTGCCCCTATTTTGTTCGCACGTACTATGGTTTGCCCTCGACGGCAAGTTTGAAGTCTATTCCGTCTGATGGCGTTACTGACAGCGGGTCTGCAACTTAGAGGTGAGACCAATTTGGTGCAGTTCTTACAGGAGGGCCCGCCCAACGCAGAGGTGAGACCTAATTTTTAAAACAAAAAAACGTAGAGGTGGGGACGACTGGGTGCAATTCTTACAGGTGGGCCTCGCCCAACGTCCTGATCCCCAATCTGTGCTTTGCCAGCGTTCTGTGCTTCCCTGCCACGGCCAATCCACCATTTGTGCCGCCCAATCAACCACCTGCGCCGCCGCGGCCGTCCTCGCCACCAGATCGAGCACCACCAGCATATTCGCCGCCATTGTCCCACGACTGCTCGTTCCGCCACTAGGACCGCTCGTTCCGCCACTGCGGCCGCCACCTGCTCGACCTGTGGCTGGGCTCCTACCGTGCGCCCGGCCGGAGCGCTGATAGGTGAAGGGCTGTTGTATCCAACAAGGACGTTGTTGACGAAATGGATTGCGGCAGCGACCCTGGAGTAGCTGGCGATTCTGGCGTCGGGAGGGAGACCCGCCGCGTCCACGACTGGGCTCCCGAGGGGTAAGGCTTCCAATTTTTTGCTTGTTTGTGCATTTGAACAGTCGATATACATAGGACGCGGTCTATTTCTGCAATTGGACATAGCCTTTTTCTGTAATAGCTTCCCATTTTTGCTTGTGCTGATTGCGTCTCTGTTTTTTCGTGGGTCAGGACGGAGTTGCGGTTTGCTTTCTTGGTGAACGTTAGAAGAGAGCGGTACATCATGAATGAAGACAACACCCATAAGAAATTCCAGGGAGGTTTCGATTATGACCTGCCAATGGATTGCAATTGGAATTTTAGGCAATTTGGGGAGGTTCTTTGCTTCCCATATCCATGGGCTTTGCATGAAGAAGTGGAATTCAAATACTACGATGGGGGGATGGATTGGGTCAAGATTAGCAATGATGCATAACTCGCTACCATGTTTGCTAAGCATAAGGAGCAAGATCAATTCAAGGTGAGGCTGCAAGTAAATGTGGTTGTGCCGACATTAAGGAGTAATGCAAGGGTGTCAGGTTCATCTTCTAGGACAAAACCATCTCGTCGTAAAGCAATTTCTAGCCAGAATAATTCAGTTCATCCAAAGCGACGTGGTGGCTCGACAAGCGTGGGCAACAAAAGAAGGGTACCTACTGAAGTGGAGGTTGATGCTGACATATCTGGGGATGATGAAGAGAGGCTATACTATGATGTCATTCAGAATTTACGACGAGCATCTCGTGCTGTTGAAATCCCAGATGATGGTGACTATGAGCAAGAAGATGAAGATGAAAATGAGGAGGAAGACCTTCCACCTGTTCAGTGGGACCCTAAAAACCCTCAGTTGCTGGAAGGTACAATTTTTGCATCCATGAGTGAGTGTAGAAATGCAGTTGTATCTTACTGCATCAAGGTAGAACATGCTTTTATTGTTGACAAGAGCGATAAACGACGTTACACAGTGCATTGTGTGACTGAGGGTTGTAAATGGAGGATGCACACATCTAAAATGCGGAAAAGCTTGAATATTCAGGTAAACGTGAATCCTTTTACCCACACATGCGAAGAATCAACTCTCAGAAAGGAAACAATCAGTAGAGCCAAGTCAAAATGGGTGGCAGAAGCAGTAAAGAAGTGGGTGACAGAAAACCATCAAGTGGGTACAAAGGAATTGCAGGGAAACATCAAAGCCAAGTTCAAGATGGATTTACCATACATGAGGGTCTTCAATGGCAAACAAAAAGCTATGGAATCTATCTATGGTAACTGGCACGAAAGTTTTGAATTGTTGTATTCATTCAAAGCTGAAGTGGAGAGGACAAGCCCAGGTAGTATTGTTGAAATTGATCACCACTCAGTGGAGTACACATTCAAGGGAGTGACAAGGACCAAGGAATGCTTTAGAAGGGTTTTTGTGTGCTTTGAGGCTTGTAAACTGGGTTTTTTGGCAGGCTGCAGGCCATATTTGGCTATTGATGATACTTTCCTCACAGGCAGGTTTAAAGGACAATTAGTAGCAGCTTGTGCAGTAGATGCGCACAATTTTGTATTTCCACTTGCATACGGTGTGCTGGAGACAGAGTCCGAGGAGAGCTAGACTTGGTTTTTTGCAGAATCTGCGCCGGGCTATTGCACATCTCAATGGCTTGATAATTCATACAGATGTCTGTAAAGGTTTAGAAGTGGTTGTGGACAATGTGTTCCCTGGAGTAGAGCATAGGGAGTGCTTTCGTCACCTTGCTGCAAATTTTGTGAAGAAATTCAAAGGAAATACATATACAGACAATTTATGGCCAGCATCTTTGACTTTCAGTGTGAGGAAGCACAACTTCCACATGAGGCAGTTATACACCAATGCCAAAATAAAGGAATACTTGGAAACACACCACTCCAAGTTATAGGCCAGAAGCCAATTTAGTGAACTGAGCAAAGTTGATTATGTGCACAATAATATTGCAGAGTCTTTCAACACAGCCATCCGGAAATTTAAAGATCTTTATTTGGTGGATTTGCTTGACAAGATAAGGATAGAATACGCGCAGAAGTTTCATTTTCGTGATGGAATAGCTGAGGCTAAATTCATGGGCCACATTATTATCCCTTCGGTGATGACTGAACTGAAGCACAAAACAGTAGGCCTGGTAATGAGCATGATTCTATTGTCAGATAGCACAACAGAGGTATCAGTAATGGATAGAGAGAAGAGAAACTGGAGATATCCAGTAGATATAGAAGCTAGAACTTGCAGTTGTAGGTAATGGCAGATAACTCGGTTGCCATGCATTCTTGCGTTGTTTTTCATCACTTCTCTCCCAGGTACAGCAGGGAACATACAACAATATGTTCATGAGTACTACTCTGTTGCAAGGTTCAGAGCCACATATGCACATGCCTTGCCTGCTTTGGAGGGAAAACAACAGTGGGACAAAGTGGACCCTGGATTCAGACTTTGCGCTCCATTTCTGAAGAGAGCAGTAGGTAGACCGAGGAAGAGTCGGTACAAACGTCGCAGCGAAGGAGCTGGACTTGGAGCAAGGCATCGTAAGTGCAAAAGGTGTGGTGGGTCTGGTCATTTTGGTAAGTACTGTGATAATGCTGTAGATCCAGCGTTTGGAGAGAGTTCTGATGAAAATCATGATCAGGATCCAGATGCAACAGAAAATGAAAATGTTGCTCCAAATGATGATTCAGATGATGATGCTCCAAATGATGAGTTTGATTATCATGCTGCAAATAATAATTATTTTGATGATGATGCTCAAAATAATTATTTTGATGATGCTGCAAATGTTGAGCCAAAAGATGCTGAAAATGATGCTCCAACTGATGTTGACCAACCATCTGTGCTTCTGAGTACTCCTAGGTATGTAAATCTTCTTCTCACTTTGAAAAATATGGTATTTTCGAATTTTTTGTACATATATCACTTCATGTAAACCTTGTGCTCACTTTTTGTTCAGCTTTGTGGTCTGTTCGAAAAAGACACACAAGAGGGGAAGAGAAGAAGCAATGAGCACAGTGATAACAAGGAGCACAAAGAGCAAAATGATAACAAGTAAAACAAGAATCACAAGGAGCAAAGTATTGCCAAAATTCTATGAAACATTATGAATCATGTTGTATTTCTATGAAACAACCCTTACTATTGTGTTGAATGATGTGGGATTTATGTTTTCATGAAATTTGAGGAGCAGGTTTCATGTCATTTTGATTTTTTTTGAATTAATTATGCTCATTTGAAACCATCACTCTATTCTCATGAGAAAAGTGCTTCAAATTTGTAATTCAAAATACGATCTTCTAGAAGGATTCTCGATAGCGATCCGCGAGAGGTTGGTTTCGGCCACCTGATTGGACGCTGAAAACAGTCGGGCCGCGATATTTCTTTGGATATTTTCAGATTGTGACGAAATGATTTTACTCTGATTTCTTTTTCTCTTTGCTCTGAATTATTTTTCCTTGGATATGAGATTTAGGGTTCATCGTTTCGTTCAGATTGTGACGAAATGATTTTGCTCTGATTTGTTTTTCTCTTTGCTATGAATTATTTTTCCTTGGATATGAGATTTAGGGTTGATCGTTTCGTTTAGATTGTGATGACATTATTTTTCTCATTGCTTTAGGATTTGCTTACTTGCTAGCTAGTCGCCAGTCGTTAGAGATGTTATTAGTGTCGATCTACTGCTCTTGTGTTGCTTAAACTGAAGGAGATATGCCCTAGAGGCAATTAATAAAGTGTATTCTTTATCATATCTCGTTTGTTCATAATAGGTTTTTGTGTCATGCTAGAACCGTATTAAGCGGAAACATTAATGCGAGTGTGATACGTAAACAACCAGGTCCCTAGTAGCCTCTACTAAGACTAGTTTCGTTGCGCGATTGATGATCGAGGTTTCCCGGTCATGGGGCATGGCGTCGGTCGGCAATGGGAGTCATGTCGTTGGAGAACGATGTGATGGACATACCCAGATTTGGAGAACGTAGTCGTTACGCCTTTGACCGTGAGATCAACTCTTATTGTTATTCCTGGAAGATACTTTGATTGCACCAAACGTCGTATCTTATTTAGTATGACAATAAAGACGATACTTTTGGGTATCGGAAAGGAGTAGTTGAGACGAGGGGTCAAGAGCGGGATTTGCCTGTCCGCATAGCAGGATAGATACTCTCAGGCCCACTCGGTGAGATCATGTCTAATGAGCTTGAAAGCATGTGACTAGGTCACGGAGACATGAGATCATGAACGAGTAGAAGATAGCGTCGTCGGTAACGAGGTCGGGATTAGGTATGGAGATATCTATGGAACGACGCTCGGACGTGCTAAGTATCGCTATGGCAAAAGGTTTAAGACTTTACGTTCAGGTTTGATAGATGAAAGTCATTCGTTATATCTCAGGGATTAATTCATGGGGTCCAGGCCTACGAGTTAGTCGTTGATCATTGAGGAGTCTTGATCATACCTGATATTATATCGAACCGCTAGGGTAACACACTTAAGGGGTTTCGACAAGACAACCGGAAAGGAAGGAGATCACCGGGATCATCCAGGGAGGGGTCCGATGGAGATCGGGCAGCGCCGAAAGAGTTTTCGGAGCTAGGAAAAAATATATATATTATGTTTGATATTAATTAGTGTTATTAATATGCAAATATGATTTTATATATTTATTTTCGAATTTATTTAGGCAGATTTCCCTAAATGGGCCTTCCGGACGAAAGAAGGCCCAAGAGGGGGGGGGACCCCCTTGGGAATTCGGTGGGGGAGTTGTGGCCGGCCAAGGTGGGCCAGATGGGGCCCACCAAGGGGCCGGCGCACCACGTGCCGAGCCAGACATGTGGGGATAGTCCCACATTGCCTGACTGGCAAGGTTGGCTCCCCCTGGGAGCCTATATAAGAAAGGGCACCCCTGGCCTTTTAATTCACCAATTAATTCCCGATTTCTCTCTCGATCTCGTGGTTCCCAAGTCGGAGCCGCGCCGAGCTGAGGAAGGGGGGATCTCCTCCACCATAGCCCGCTGCCGCGCTGCTGGTGTTCCGGTCCAAGTCTTCCGCTGCTCGTCCTGGACTGGAGCTTCGGAGGCCGTCGTCTCCACCGTACGTGTGCGACTCCCTGCGAGGTGTTGCGCTAGCGGTACTCGGAGGCCTGCTTCCTCTACACGACCTTGAGGTCGGCTTCGCCGGTCTTCATCGACAACGTTTGTGCGGGAACATAATCCCCGCTTTCGGTCTACAAGGGTACGTATTCCGATCTCCGTTCGTACTACTATATCTGCATAGAATAGATCTTGGCATGCTTTTAGGATATTGTTGGTAGGAAATTTTTTGTTTTCTGCACACGATCCCCTTCAGTGGCATCAGAGCCGATCTATCGTAGATATAGCTGTACGCTGTTAGAACCCGTGCTCTGCACGGGGGCACCGTTCCTGTTATTTGCTACCCTCTAGTGTGCACTTGTGTATTCCAGCGACATTGAGTTGATGAAGCGGCCCGGACCGACTTTACGCGTACGCTTACGCGAGACTGGTTCCACTACTGACATACGGCTTGTACCGTATATGTGGCTGGCGGGTGTCATTTTCTCTCTCTTTAGTTGGTCTTCGCATTTTCAATGGAGGGCCCGAAAGGGATGCTTAAACATGCAATTATTGGATCGTTGTTGTGGTCATAAGATTCGTAGGTATGAAGCGGTTCTATTTACGAAAGCTCTAAGCCACGTAAAACATGCAAAAGATAAAGTAGAAGCGTCTAACTTTATTTTGCAGGGGCTATGTGATATGGTCAAGGTAGGTTTATTAAATTGTTTATAAACTGCGGACGCCAAGAAGACCATGGCGCAATGGACTATATCACATTGCATTACATTTGATGTTTTGTGTGCATCTTATATTGTGTGATTGTGTGTATAGTATACATTAGTTACACGGCGGTAGCTGTATAAGATGATCCCTTCAAAATACCACTAGTGTTCTCCCTCCAACGCGCACCACCAAGAAAGTTCTACGTTATGAGGCAGGCCGTGATGATTGGGTGTCAGACATCTCGTCGTTCGCATACAGTGGGTGTAAGCCATGTTGCACAAGCGTCAGCGTGGAGGTCTTTGGTGGCGAGCCTAGCATACTCAGAAGTATGGCCTCGGAACAGGAAGACCGAAAGGTCGAGCACGAGTCACAAAATTGGTGTGGCGGACGATTTTGTCTACTCTTGAAGTTGTGCCGCCGGCTCTGATGATGAGAGGTGGTGCAATGGATGGGGGTCGTGTAATCGCTTAAACGACCAGGAGGGATGTTCGTTTGAGTGGGAGTTATGTTAGTTATTTTCTAAAATACTATAACTCAAAATTATTATGAACAAGGTCTTATGTTGTTGCAAATTCCATTGTAGATGTCTCACCCCTCCTTTAACCTAAACCTGTTCATTGAGAAAGAGAAGCTTAAGACCGATGGGTCTAACTTCGTGTCCTGGTTTCGCGATCTGAAGTCCATCCTTGAAACCCACAAGGTGGCCTACATCCTTGATGCCCCCTTAGGTGATCTCCCAAACACCGCCCCGGAAATCGAAAGGATTGTCCATGGGGTAAAGGCGGAGATTTCTTCTTATGTCCAGAGTGGCATGCTCTTTGCCATGGAGGCTGACCTGCAAAACCGCTTCATGAACAAGGGTGCTTATGATATAATCACTGAACTCATGGCTGTTTTTGCACAACAAGTCAAGGCTGAGAGGTACGAGGCATCTGTGCTTTTCTTCTCAGCCCAGATGGAAGAGCACGGCAATATTAGTGAGCACTTGGCCAAGTTGTTTGGCTGCGCTCGACTTCTGAGTGATCTGGGAAGTGTGATCCAAGAGGAGGTGGTTATTGATAGGGCGCTGATTTCTCTGCCCCCTAGCTATAAGAACGCCATAGTGGACTACGGCATGAAAGGGACGTCAAAACCCCTGTCGGAAATCCTGAAGATGCTCGAAGTGGCCGAATTAGAAATCAAGCTGAAGAAGATGGTGGTGACCATCGGATCACCTGAGCGCAACTGCCCCAAGTATCTGGAGGATAGGAAGTCTGGCAAGACGGTCGACAAAGAGCAAGGTATATTTGATATACATGTTATAGATGTGTACCTTACATCCGCCCGGAGCAACACGTGGGTATTTGATACTGGTTCTGTTGCTCATATATGTAACTCTCAGGAGGAGTTACGGAATAGACGGCGGCTGGCGAAGGATGAGGTGACGATGCGCGTCGGCAACGGATCGAGAGTCGACGTGGTGGCTGTCGGCACGCTCCCTCTGCATCTACCATCGGGATTAGTTTTGGTTTTAAAT
Organism: Poa annua; assembly: GCA_026929855.1. Classification (NCBI taxonomy): domain Eukaryota; kingdom Viridiplantae; phylum Streptophyta; class Magnoliopsida; order Poales; family Poaceae; genus Poa; species Poa annua. The sequence goes on from CM049427.1 coordinate 19,750,026, forward strand.
AAGTGTTATTTTGTGCCATCCTTGAGTGTAAACATTATAAGTGGGTCTTGCCTGTTACAAGACGGTTATTCATTTAAATCAGTGTCAAGCAATTGTGCTATTTATATGAATGATATCTTTTATGTTGATGCTCCCGAGAATAACGGTTTATTCTTGTTGAATCTCGATCGTAGTACTCACATCCATAACATAGAAGCCAAACGGATTAAGTGTAGTGACGATACCGCCATGTATTTGTGGCATTGCCGTCTTGGTCATATTGGTGTAAAGCGCATGAAGCAACTCCACTCTGATGGACTTTTGGACTCGTTGGATTTCGGATCCCTCGATACATGCGAACCATGCCTTATGGGCAAAATGACCAGGACACCGTTCAAAGGTTTCGTTGAACGGGCGTCGGATTTATTGGGGATCATACATACAGATGTGTGTGGACCGATGAGCGTTTCGACACGCAATGGTTATCGTTACTTCGTCACCTTCACTGATGACTTGAGTAGATACGGTTATATCTATTTGATGAAACACAAGTCTGAAACGTTTGAAAAGTTCAAAGAATTCCAGAGTAAAGTTGAGAATCAGCTTAATAGGAAAATCAAGCATCTTCGATCCGATCGCGGTGGAGAGTACTTGAGTTTTGAGTTTGGCACACATCTGAAGAGTTGTGGCATAGTACCCCAACTTACGCCAGCCGGAACGCCGCAGCGTAACGGCGTGTCCGAGCGACGTAATCGTACTCTACTGGATAGTGTCTGATCTATGATGTCTCTTACCGATCTGCCAGTGTCCTTCTGGGGTTATCCGTTAGAAACAGCCGCATTCATTTTAAATAGGGCTCCGTCCAAGTCCGTTGAAACGACGCCGTATGAATTATGGTATGGCCAAAAGCCTAAGTTATCGTTTCTGAAGGTTTGGGGTTGTGAGGCGTACGTTAAGAAACTACAGCCCGACAAACTCGAACCGAAGTTGGAGAAAGTCGTCTTTGTAGGATATCCGCGGGAAACCGTTGGGTACACCTTGTATAACCAAGCTGAGGGCAAAACTTTTGTCGCGAAGACCGGTACCTTTCTAGAGAAGGAGTTTCTCGCGAAAGGAGTAAGTGGGAGGAAGGTAGACCTCGATGAAATCGTTGATCCTGAATTCGAGATTCCGAGTGGCGCAACGGAAGCAATTCCAGAAACGTCCTCCGTGGAAGGAGTGGGAGAAACTGTCGAGGAAGATGTTCTACCTCATAGGTCTGGTAGATCTCGGATCGCACCAGAATGGTATGGCAACATGGTTTGCACCGTCATGCTAGTCGAGCAAGACGAACCTACGAACTACAAGGAGGTGATGGCGAGTCTAGAATCCGAGAAATGGCTTGAAGCCATGAAATCTGAAATAGGATCCATGTATGATAACAAAGTGTGGACTTTGATGGATATTCCCGAAGGGCGCAAGGCCGTCGAGAATAAATGGATCTTTAAGAAGAAGACGGATGCTGATGGTAATGTGACCGTCTATAAAGCTCGGCTTGTCGCAAAGAGTTTCCGACAAGTTCATGGGATTGACTAATGAAACTTTTTCACCGGTAGCGATGCTTAAGTCTATTCGGATTTTGTTAGCGGTAACTGCCTATTATGATTATGAAATCTGGCAGATGGACGTCAAAACGGCCTTCCTAAATGGAAACATTAAGCAAGAGTTGTACATGGTACAGCCGGAAGGTTTTGTCGATCCAGGAAATGCTAACAAGGTGTGCAAGCTTCAGCGATCCATCTATGGATTGAAGCAGGCATCTCGGAGCTGGAATCTTCGCTTTGAGGAGGTAATCAAAGGTTTTGGATTTATCCAAAATGTGGAAGAGACCTGCATTTACAAGAAAATGAGTGGGAGCTCGGTTATGTTCTTAGCACTGTATGTTGATGACATATTGCTGATTGGGAATGATGTGAAACTTCTGAATAGCGTGAAGGAATATTTAAACAGTAAATTTTCCATGAAGGACTTAGCAGAAGCTGCGTATGTTTTAGGCATAAAAATCTATCGTGATAGATCAAGGCGCCTATTAGCACTAAGTCAGAGTACTTATCTTGATAAAATACTGAAGCGTTGCCGTATGGAGAAGGCAAAGAAGGATTCTTTGCCGGTTATCAAGAATAAGATATTGCGGAAGACACAGTGTCCGGTGACGGAACTGGGTAAGGCCGAAATGACGAAACATCCTTATGCTTCAGCCATAGGATCGATCATGTATGCAATGTTGAGTACTAGACCGGATGTGGGATTAGCTCTAAGTTTGACAAGCCGGTTCCATAGTAATCCTGGAATGCCGCATTGGGTAGCTGTTAAGAGCATTCTTAAGTATCTCAATAAGACAAAGGAAATGTTCCTTGTGTATGGTGGCTGCGATGAAGAACTTGGCGTAACGGGTTACGTAGATGCAAGTTTTTGCTCAGACCCCGATGACTGTAAGTCATAGACAGGTTACGTGTTCAAGGTGAATGGAGGCGCCGTGTGCTGGAGAAGTGGGAAGCAACCCATAGTCGCACAATCTACAATGGAGTCGGAGTATATCGCTGCTTGCGAAGCCGCGAATGAAGTTGTGTGGCTGAGGAAGTTCGTCATCGTACTTGAAGTGTTCCCGAGTGTGCAAAACCCCGTGATCCTCTTCTGCGACAATACGGGTGCCATTGCGAACGCCAAGGAGCCAAGGTCTCACTCCACCGCCAAACACATTCTCCGACGCTTCCATGTGATACGTCAGTACGTACAAGGGGGCGATGTGAAGATTTGCAAAGTGCATACGGATCTGAATGTGGCAGATCCGCTGACGAAGCCTCTTCCGCTTGATAAGCATGAAAAGCACCAGTTAGCTATGGGTGTTAAGCTTTTACCAAGTTGTAATCTAGATTAAGTTGTACTCTAGTGCAAGTGGGAGACTGAAGGAGATATGCCCTAGAGGCAATTAATAAAGTGTATTCTTTATCATATCTCGTTTGTTCATAATAGGTTTTTGTGTCATGCTAGAACCATATTAAGCGGAAACATTAATGCGGGTGTGATACGTAAACAACCAGGTACCTAGTAGCCTCTACTAAGACTAGTTTCGTTGCGCGATTGATGATCGAGGTTTCCCGGTCATGGGGCATGGCGCCGGTCGGCAATGGGAGTCATGTCGTTGGAGAACGATGTGATGGACATACCCAGATTTGGAGAACGTAGTCGTTACGCCTTTGACCGTGAGATCAACTCTTATTGTTATTCCTGGAAGATACTTTGATTGCACCAAACGTCGTATCTTATTTAGTATGACAATAACGGTGATACTTTTGGGTATCGGAAAGGAGTAGTTGAGACGAGGGGTCAAGAGCGGGATTTGCCTGTCCGCATAGCAGGATAGATACTCTCGGGCCCACTCGGTGAGATCATGTCTAATGAGCTTGCAAGCATGTGACTAGGTCATGGAGACATGAGATTATGAACGAGTAGAAGATAGCGTCGTCGGTAATGAGGTCGGGATTAGGTATGGAGATATCTATGGAACGACGCTCGGACGTGCTAAGTATCGCTATGGCAAAAGGTTTAAGACTTTACGTTCAGGTTTGATAGATGAAAGTCATTCGTTATATCTCAGGGATTAATTCATGGGGTCCAGGCCTACGAGTTAGTCGTTGATCATTGAGGAGTCTTGATCATACCTGATATTATATCGAACCGCTAGGGTAACACACTTAAGGGGTTTCGACAAGACAACCGGAAAGGAAGGAGATCACCGGGAGCGTCCCGGGAGGGGTCCGATGGAGATCGGGCAGCGCCGAAAGAGTTTTCGGAGCTAGGAAAAAATATATATATTATGTTTGATATTAATTAATGTTATTAATATGCAAATATGATTTTATATATTTATTTTCGAATTTATTTAGGCAGATTTCCCTAAATGGGCCTTCCGGACGAAAGAAGGCCCAAGAGGGGGGGGGACCCCCTTGGGAATTCGGTGGGGGAGTTGTGGCCGGCCAAGGTGGGCCAGATGGGGCCCACCAAGGGGCCGGCGCACCACGTGCCGAGCCAGACATGTGGGGATAGTCCCACATTGCCTGACTGGTAAGGTTGGCTCCCCCTGGGAGCCTATATAAGAAAGGGCACCCCTGGCCTTTTAATTCACCAATTAATTCCCGATTTCTCTCTCGATCTCGTGGTTCCCAAGTCGGAGCCGCGCCGAGCTGAGGAAGGGGGGATCTCCTCCACCATAGCCCGCTGCCGCGCTGCTGGTGTTCCGGTCCAAGTCTTCCGCTGCTCGTCCTGGACTGGAGCTTCGGAGGCCGTCGTCTCCACCGTACGTGTGCGACTCCCTGCGAGGTGTTGCGCTAGCGGTACTCGGAGGCCTGCTTCCTCTACACGACCTTGAGGTCGGCTTCGCCGGTCTTCATCGACAACGTTTGTGCGGGAACATAATCCCCGCTTTCGGTCTACAAGGGTACGTATTCCGATCTCCGTTCGTACTACTATATCTGCATAGAATAGATCTTGGCATGCTTTTAGGATATTGTTGGTAGGAAATTTTTTGTTTTCTGCACACGATCCCCTTCAGTGGCATCAGAGCCGATCTATCGTAGATATAGCTGTACGCTGTTAGAACCCGTGCTCTGCACGGGGGCACCGTTCCTGTTATTTGCTACCCTCTAGTGTGCACTTGTGTATTCCAGCGACATTGAGTTGATGAAGCGGCCCGGACCGACTTTACGCGTACGCTTACGCGAGACTGGTTCCACTACTGACATACGGCTTGTACCGTATATGTGGCTGGCGGGTGTCATTTTCTCTCTCTTTAGTTGGTCTTCGCATTTTCAATGGAGGGCCCGAAAGGGATGCTTAAACATGCAATTATTGGATCGTTGTTGTGGTCATAAGATTCGTAGGTATGAAGCGGTTCTATTTACGAAAGCTCTAAGCCACGTAAAACATGCAAAAGATAAAGTAGAAGCGTCTAACTTTATTTTGCAGGGGCTATGTGATATGGTCAAGGTAGGTTTATTAAATTGTTTATAAACTGCGGACGCCAAGAAGACCATGGCGCAATGGACTATATCACATTGCATTACATTTGATGTTTTGTGTGCATCTTATATTGTGTGATTGTGTGTATAGTATACATTAGTTACACGGCGGTAGCTGTATAAGATGATCCCTTCAAAATACCACTAGTGTTCTCCCTCCAACGCGCACCACCAAGAAAGTTCTACGTTATGAGGCAGGCCGTGATGATTGGGTGTCAGACATCTCGTCGTTCGCATACAGTGGGTGTAAGCCATGTTGCACAAGCGTCAGCGTGGAGGTCTTTGGTGGCGAGCCTAGCATACTCAGAAGTATGGCCTCGGAACAGGAAGACCGAAAGGTCGAGCACGAGTCACAAAATTGGTGTGGCGGACGATTTTGTCTACTCTTGAAGTTGTGCCGCCGGCTCTGATGATGAGAGGTGGTGCAATGGATGGGGGTCGTGTAATCGCTTAAACGACCAGGAGGGATGTTCGTTTGAGTGGGAGTTATGTTAGTTATTTTCTAAAATACTATAACTCAAAATTATTATGAACAAGGTCTTATGTTGTTGCAAATTCCATTGTAGATGTCTCACCCCTCCTTTAACCTAAACCTGTTCATTGAGAAAGAGAAGCTTAAGACCGATGGGTCTAACTTCGTGTCCTGGTTTCGCGATCTGAAGTCCATCCTTGAAACCCACAAGGTGGCCTACATCCTTGATGCCCCCTTAGGTGATCTCCCAAACACCGCCCCGGAAATCGAAAGGATTGTCCATGGGGTAAAGGCGGAGATTTCTTCTTATGTCCAGAGTGGCATGCTCTTTGCCATGGAGGCTGACCTGCAAAACCGCTTCATGAACAAGGGTGCTTATGATATAATCACTGAACTCATGGCTGTTTTTGCACAACAAGTCAAGGCTGAGAGGTACGAGGCATCTGTGCTTTTCTTCTCAGCCCAGATGGAAGAGCACGGCAATATTAGTGAGCACTTGGCCAAGTTGTTTGGCTGCGCTCGACTTCTGAGTGATCTGGGAAGTGTGATCCAAGAGGAGGTGGTTATTGCTCCAGCCATCTTCCCTTCTTCTCATCCTTCTCCATCCTCTTTGCCTCATCCTCCCTCCACCATGTCGACCTACTCTCTCCCGTCGAGCCCCGAGCCCCTCAGCGACGAGGACAACCACCCAGCCCCTCGCCGGTGGTGGGAGGCGACGGAGGAGACGGTGAGCGAGGACGACAAACCTCCGAAGAGGTCGCGAGGTCGCGATGGCCACTTCGCCCACAACCCCGACGAGGTCGCGAGGATCACCTAGCGCTCCAACAAGGAGACCGAGGACCTCCACGCTGCCTTGGAGAAGAAGGAGAAGAGGGAGGAGAAGATGAAGGAGAAGATGGAGGAGAAGAGGGTGCGGCGCCGCATAAGGAAGTCCCGGGAAAGGGAGCAATCCGAGATGCGGGAGGCCAATGCCCGGGCCCTTGACGAACGTGAGAGGGCGGACAGGGCGGCGGAGTGGACGACAAGGAGGCCGGCGGAGTGAAGTAGTAGGCAACCACCGGCGGCTGGCCGGCAGACGGAAGGGCGCCCTTCGATGAAGGGGCGCCAGCAGTTAGGGTTTAGGGTCCTTTTTTTTAATATATGTAATGTGGGTATATATGCCCGTCTGTGTTAACATATGTAATGTGGGTATATATATGCCCCTACGTGCTAATATATGTAAGGGTTACCCTATATGTAATGTGTATTTATATTTTTGAACCAAGTCATACACAAGTGGTTCAGGAACGTGAAAAAAAATCAGTGCAAAAAAACGTCGTCAAATTATGTGTGCCCAAAGATATAACTACATAACTGGTTAAGCAACGTCACAAATAAAATTAGTACAAAAATGCATTTTCAAATTTATAAACAAAGTCATGCGGTAACTATAGTTATATTCTTTCCCTCCATGTACCAACATCTACTCATTCTCCTCCCGGTTACCAGCGCGACCATATTGACAACAATACAACACGGTCCTGTGTTCGAGTCCCAGCCGCACCATTTTTTGTTCATTTTGAACCCTTCTCACCTTTTTTTAAAAAGAGAATCCCATTTGACCACTACGAATGGGCATAATTGGTGTAGTTGGCCCATTAGTGCATTCACACATTTTTAACGGAATCCGATTTTGTCTTTTAAGGATTATCAGTATGTTTTAGAGCTAAATTGCATTCATAAATGTTATGAATTTCAAACTTCTCATACAATTTCAAACTTAAAAATTTCCCGCAAATTCATGCCTTTCCATACAATTTAATATTTCACCTAGTGCGATTAGCACACCTACAAATGCCCAAATGTAATTGCAAAGCGGAATCTGTGTTTGTTTTTCGAGCTTCTTAATCTTCTGGTTCAACCTCCTAAGCTCAACAACATCAATGCGTGCTCCACCCTCCGTATCTTCTCCCGGGGCTCGCTCTACGGCCGCTGCCCTCTGTGGCATGATGTGCAACCATTCTTCATACTCGTCTAGCAGTTCATCCGTCAGCTTCTTGGCCAGAGCATCGACCCAAAGAAAGAAACAAGTTATCTACAATAATGTCAAACAGATCAATTTAGTAAAATTGCTCCAATTCACCCCATTCTGGATGCACTAAATTTGTGAAATTGCTCTGATTCTTTCCCCATTAGCCTTGCACACGTAGAACGGCCGATTACTCTTCTTCCTTGTCTGCGAAATCCTCCGAACAACGTCCGCCTGACACCGCGGACAGAGGAAGATCGGTATCTCCATGAATCTCGATCCGCGACGTCGTGCGAGAGCTAGAGGTAGACATCGACCTCGATTCTCGACCGGACGGAGCCGTAGGGATCTCAGATCCTACGCGCACGGCCCCTTTAGTTGTAGCAGACGGTCGCGCCGTCCACGTCGATCTTCCCGTCGGCGGCGCTCCCCGTCGACACCGCCCAATCGGTTGCCCGCGCCCAGTTGCTTACTACCAAGAGGAGTCGCCGACAACCACAGTGCGTGCCCGCCTCCAATTCCAAACCCCTGGCTGATTCGTGCTCACCGCTGCGAGCTCCGGGGACGCGCTCCGCCGCTTTTACAGCACACTTCACCGCCAGCGAACGGTCAACGACTGGGTCGCATAAAACGCGCCAACGATACTCTTCTGGGTCCCACAACCAACGGTTGTCTTCTGAATGTAAAAAAAAAACGGTTGTCTTCTGGGTCCCACATGTAAGAAAGGCTAACGGAGACGGCTGGAGTGACGAAATGAATCCTTGTGCACGAAGTAGGGGTAAAACTGAGCACGATTTGCGACTAGGGACAAAACTGAGGTCTATGCCACAACGGAGAACAGCCCGATAAATAACCCTAGCATAAATTGCCCCTCAAACATCTCCTTATGGGCAGAACTATTAGACCTGCATTTCAACTATATGATGCCAGCTTATATTCTGCCGTGTTTTTTTCTTACACGATGAAGCAAATCGTTGAATTCACTCCAGAGTTTTTTATTCAATCATGCATGCGTGCGTGTATCACGATATAGACGCAGCAGAGACGGTCTACCAACTTCATCTGAAACAAGACCAACTAAACAACCAAAATGAGTCGTTGTTTTGGTAGGATGTGGACAGATTCTCGTTGAAAAGAGTGTCATTGCTTTCATAAGTTTACACAGCACCAACTCACCCTAATCATGACGTGAGATGAGACCAAGCTCGAACTACTACTAGAGCATGATTCAATCCATTTCAATCTCGAACGCGACGATTGTTTCAACTGCGAGCAGCGATACGGGGCTGAAAAAACTCGCTACTTCACCGTCGCCGTGCGCATTGGAATATTGGATTGGATAGTCTCCGCGATGCAGGAAAATCAATGGGCTGAAAAAACTCGCTACTTCACCGTCGATTTGACCGGCATGCTAAGCATGAGACATGTGTAGTGTAAAAGGGATTAGTTCGGGTACGCCGATCCGATGCACTTATGCAGTTATGCACGTGTTTGTTTCCGTGGACGTTGGTGGTGACCTACACAGTCAGGTTTATCCAGCAGCGTCCTCACTCCTCTGTAGACTTTGTGTTAGCTTCATCGGCTTTCCGACAGGGAGTAGTTTCTAAAATACAGAACACGAGTTATTTAGCGCACGTACGTGCTCGTTTCCTAGGGGTGGAGAGTGGGGAGATGTCTCTCTGTATTCAGCAAGTTCCCGCTGAAACCTACTATCTTTGTTTTTAAATATAACTAGCATGGTAACCCTCACAAATGTGTGGGCATCATCTTTAGCGTATTGAATAGCTTTTTTGTGTGGTTTTAGAGATACTAAAATATGAAATTCTTAATTCATGGTTCTTTAGACACCATAACCGTGTTGATAAGTAAAATAATAATGTTAAAAATAGTTGGAAATCATATATTTTGTGACAGAATATTTGATAGATTTAAAAAAATGTCATGGACGGTTTTATAATCGTAGCTAGTGTTATTTTGATCTACGTTCACTCCTTCCACATTGTTCCTTATTGTTCAATCTAACTGATATACAGTCCTACTCACACATAATTGTCATAGAACTATTTGCAAATTTTAAATTAGTCAAAGATTTTCTTCATGTGCTTTAATTTCTACTATTTCTACTACATAAATAAATCCTGCCCAGCTTATCATCAAAACTCCTTGGTTACTATCATAAGTATGCCCCAATACATAAGGTAAAAAAATTGATGGCTTAAACAAAATATGAAATATATAACTTAATGGCAATGTATGTCCACTGATTTAAGTTATATCCGATAAAAGTGTTTATATTTTAAAAAATAGGACATACAAAGAGAAATTTAATCGTGATTTCTGTGTCATCAATAAACAACCATTCTTAAGACATTCTTAAGACCTATGATGCAAATATTATTCTCAATATAAGAAAATCATAGGATCAGACGTTCTTCAAAATATTATTTCACGATTTTAATTCAGGACTTAGTGTAGCCTAATATCCAAAGGACCACACATAACTTTGTTTTGCTGGCTACGTCTTATACACTCTCTTATACTCATAGTATTTCCATTCAATATTTATGTGCGGACATCATGCATGCCTTTATGCAGATACTTTACATATATTGTCTTTGATTCTTCTCAATCTACAACTTTTTTTAGTGATCAAGAGCTCTACCTGTGTGTATCGATCATCATCTATGTTCTACTTTGACATATCATCATATGTGTTTCTCCAATAGAGAAACACATCCATTTTATATCTAAACACTACATGCAATATTTTTACAGCACGAGAATATACATTGAAATCGAATTGTTAAAAACGACCAAGCGGATGGTTAGCGGAGGTCGTTGTACTTATAATTCACCTGAGGTCAAATTATGTGGTTGAATTACATTGCATTTTTTGAATTACATTGCATTTGGTGGACATATTAAGCTTTTGGTGGAATAAGCGAAGTTAGATTGCATTTGTTTAGAAAATACTTATGTGTGATTGTTTATTTTACCTATCAACTATGCTAGGTGCCACATCAATTAATCAATGGTCATCAAATTTTATGAATGCCCGGGTTCATAAAATTGCAACACTTTCATTGATAGATTGATTATAGTTCTTAACGCAAGTCAAGTATTTTATGGACATGTTCCATTGGTTATGCACTATTGGGTGTAATAATTTTTAACTAATAAATCGTGTTCGAAGAAAAGTTACGAGTATAATATTCTAAAATTTACATTGCACTATTCCTCCGACGATGTCCACACTATGACGAAACCCTTCATTGACTCTAAAATCACACGACCTATTTTTTTTATGTCTTCAGCTCGTGTAAAGGGTGCTTTATTGGTTGATGTGTTTTTGGCCAATCGGGTTAATTTTTTTGAGCTGGTCACTTGGGTTAATACTGTTTTAGGCTAATCCCATACAAATCTGCATGTTTGTCTCATACCGGCTTGTCTTGAGATTCTGAAATTTCATCTATTATCATTGATTATCCGGTGACACTAAGGATTTTTTTTGTTTTTATTTTCCTTTACTGACTTTGGGAATGTTTTATTTTCCTTTTAGATGTCGCGGTGAACGTTTTATATCTTTTTTCCTAGGAACGGTTATATCTGCATTTGGAACCATTACATAGTCAATCAACAGAGATCAATATGATCAAACTTGATGGAAGAAACACACCAATTAAAAATAAACAATAATTTTTGAAAGTTGTCCATGCTACGAGTCGAGTATTGTCAAGTTGGAGCTATATAATAGTAAATGAAGGCATGTCAACGTTGCATTAGATGTTGAAATAACATGTTGTTGGACAATCTAGGTTGGGTGACTGCCGCGGGTGAGGCGGTCATGTTGCTTATATGTGTGTGCACAATTCTTTTCTCTAAAACTCATGGGATCCAACTTGTGTACGAGTCATATTTTATTGTTCACTCCTACATCAGTGAATTAGTGAATGGGGGAGTATAGATTTTATTATTTTGATTTTAAATCCTAACTATTGTTTTTAACTCTAACTATTAAATAATTTTAATAATATTATCTAACGCCTCAAATTTAATCATTGACTTTGCAATCTCTGATCACTGTAAATAATCAATATTGTTAAGGAGTATTAGTATTGGTCTAGGAGTCCGTATTAGACTAGATTTACTTTCGTGTCCCCCAAGTCAGATGTACTATATATTGTGGCCTTTGGTCCCCTGGTAATACAAGTTGCATATTCCTAACATGGTATCAGAGCTTAGGTTTAGCCTTTTCTTTTCCGGGCGCGCAACTTGTCCTGCCCCCGATCCACCTCTACCCTCTTCCGTTGCCGATACAATCTAGATCATATTCTTTTCTTTCCGATCTGTTGCTAGTGCGCTGCTGCAGCTGTTTTCCGGCTGGCCTGCTGCCTCTCCCGTTCTAATGTATCCCTTCCGTACGTGTCCAGCGCGGCTCTCCTGGCTGCTGCTGACGTTGTACACTTCGATTGCTCCTGGTCGCTGCTTCTAGTTCTGTGCTCGTGTGGTTCTTCTCGCACGTGTGGTTTCTGCTATCATTGATTGGATCGGATCTGCTAGCATCCATTGGATCTGATCGGTGGTTGACTAGCTCCTTCTAATAAACTTTTTTTTGTCAGCGGTTTTAGATATTGCCGCCATCGTAATCTTTTTTTTCTCCGACGTCGCCGCCGCTGCGCCCCGGTCGCCGCCGCCCTCCGGCCACCACCGCCGCGCCCCGGCCGCCCCGCCGTCGTCCGGCCGCCCCGGCCGCCACCGCCGCGCCCTGGCCGCCTCCGCCGTCGCCAGCTTCTCCGACGTCGCCGCCGCTGCGCCCCGGTCGCCGCCGCCACTATCCCCTCGTCCTCGGCGTCTTCTTCGACTGTGGCGCCCCCTTCGACTTCGGCGCCACCTTCGATCTCGGCGCCACCTTCGACCTCGGCGCCACCTTCTGAACGGATAGACGTCGCCTAGAGGGGGGGGGGGGGGGTGAATAGGCGATTTAAAACTTTTTCGAGGAGCCGGAATATCCGGTCCAAGAGTGACCGGAAATTCCGAGTAGCCGGAATATCCGGTACACAAATGACCCGGAAATTCCGGTATGCTTGATAAAGGCGGAATAAAACTAGAGGTTTACTTTAACAAGCATACAACCTAGATATATAAACTAGGCTCACCTATGTGCACCAACAACTTAAGCTAAGCAATATTAGTAACAAGATGATAGCAAGATATATGACTTCAAGCACGAAGGCTATCACAATGTAAAGTGCATAAGTAAAGAGCTCGGGTATAGAAATAACCGAGGCACGTGGAGACGAGGATGTATTCCCGAGTTCCACCCAAAGGTGTACGTCTCGTTTGGAGAGGTGTGCGCAACCACAACAGGTTAGCCGCAACGCCACAAAGGCTCACCTTCTTCTCCTGATGAACTCAACCACAAAAGGTTCGAGTTCACCTTACACTATTGATCTCCTTTGGGGCGGAGATCGAATCCCGTACAACTCTTGAGGCACACACCCACAACTTAATTGGGGGCTCCCAAGTCTTGAGGCACACACCCACAACTTAATTGGGGGCTCTCAAGTGACCACAAAAGGTCTTGCCCACAAAAGGTCTTGCCCACAAAAGGCGTCTAGGGTCCAAAGACCCAAGAGTAACAAGCTCACAAGTATCACCACCACGAATCCTCGTGGAGGGCTCAAACCGATGCAAATGCAATGGCAAGAGCACACGAAGTGCTCAAGTCCTTCACTCTCAAATTCCAACACAACAACAAATGTTAATGGGGGAATAAGAGAGGAAGAACAAAGGAAACCACAAAGGAGTCAAATCCTTCACTCCCAAATCCCACCAAAAGCAACTAATGCTTATGGGGGGAGAAGAGAGGAAGAACAAAGAAGAAGAACCACAAAGGAACTCCAAGAACTAGATCCACTAAGTTCCCCTCACTTAGAGGAGAGATGGATTGGTAGGATTGTAGATCTAGATCTCCTCTCAACTTTCCCTAAAGAATATGGAAGATTCAATGGAGGGATTGAGAGGGAAGTGAGCTTTCCAAGGTCAACAATGGAGTAGGAGAGAGGAAAAAGTCGTGCTGCCTTGGGTTGGCTGGGGAAGAAGAAGGGGAGAGGTATTTATACCCCTCCAGGAAATATAGCCGTTGGCTGTTTCGACACTCGGAAATTCCGGTATAAGTTAGACTCGGAATTTCCGGTCACCCGGAAATTCCGGTCTAGAGAGACTCGGAAATTCCGGTCTAAGAGAGCTCGGAAATTCCGGCTGGAGTCAGAAGCAAAACCAAACTTTCCCTTAGCCATTTCTGGAGTACTTTTCTGGCGGCACTCGGAAATTCCGGTATATGGAAATTTCCGAGCACAATTTCCGACTGGAGTCAGAACCCTTTTTCTCCTTTCCTTAGCCGTTTTCTTGGATGAGCTGGGGAACCGGAAATTCCGGTAGGGCGGAATAGCCGGCCCCAATAATCCGAATCAGCAGAACACCGAAACGAAAACTGCTATAACTTTTGCAAATGAACTCCAAATGAGGTGAGACCAATTTTGTTGGAAAGATAGCGACGATGACTACCCTCATGGTTGAACCGGCAATATTTCCGCCACCGAAAACGCAACAAGTTGTCCAAAGTAAAACCGATTTCGATGAACAAGAGCTTGACATGGAGATGAACCAAGCTCTAATTTCTCACCAACATAAAAGCCAAATAAGAACCAAGAAATATGATATGCTAAGTATGCAAAGGTTTGAGCTCTCCACAAGAATGCGATCAAGTGACTAACTTGAGAATCCCTCTTGATAGTACGCCTATCTATCCTATAGCCCTATCAAGATCATACCTTTGCCTTGAGCATTCCACTTGAGTTGGATGATGACTATCTTGATTTCTTCAAGTGGATCATCTTTCTTGATTGCGCGTCCAAACACTTGCTTGATGAAGACTTCTCCAAATACTCCCCCATGCTCACAATGGGAGAGTCTCACTTAGCTTTATCTTCATGTATCAATTGCAAGCACCAAGCATAGGATCTTTTCGAGAAAGCTTCTCTTGGTCTTGGTTTTGCACATCTCATATTTTCTTCATTAAGATGATGTATTGAATTTTCAAGACATACTTGAAATAAGCTTCACTCAACACATGAGATTCAAGAGTTCAACACATGAACTCCACAATTCCATGGACATGATCTATAATGATATCTCAAAAGCAAACATTAGTCCATAGAGATTGTCATTCAATTATCAAAACCACACATGAGGGAAAATGCTCTTTCACCTTCTACCTCGGCGCCGTCCTCTCCTAGTACTCCTCCGTCTAGTTCCCCTAGTTCTCCTCGTTCTCCGGTTTCAGATTCTTCCTCTCTTGTTTCTTCTTCCTCTTCTCCTTCTCCTAGCGCAATGCTTTTCCTCTTTTGATGTGCCATCTTTTGACAACCCATCTTCTCTCTTGATGCGGTCTGTCTTTCTTTGAAGCGCCATCTGTCGCATTGTCATTGATCTACGCACATTCTTTTGTCGCGAGCTTCTTTCGCCATCGTTTGCTTGTGCTATGATCGTTTGTGACATGCTCTTCTCTTGATCGATTTTTGGTCTCTGTCGGTCTTCTTCTTCGATCGACGCTATCCACTTTGGCTTGACTTTCACAGGTTATTGAAGACTCTTCATGCGATGACGATACTCTCAAGACGCGGATTTTGGATTATCTTTTGTTTTCTAGTTTACACTTCTTCAAATGCAATGCTATTGCACACACTTTACATTTGAGGATGGTGTTAAGGAGTATTAGTATTGGTCTAGGAGTTCGTATTAGACTAGATTTAATTTCGTGTCCCCCAAATCAGACGTACTATATATTGTGGCCTTTGGCCCCCTGATAATACAAGTTGCATATTCCTAACAAATATTACATACGTAAACGATCGGTCGGTTTCACGTACGCCAACTGCCGGCCGGCCGGCCGGTTCATGTACGCACGACAGCCCGTTTTCATTTTTCTTTGTCAAGGCTGCTTGGGTGGTTACGTGACAATGCTTGGATTTTTTTCTGAAACGTATGGGCTTGTAAAAACGTTTTTACATCTGATTTATACGTAACGCTATTTAACTTTTAGATCGTGTCAAGAGATAATATAGTTACGTTACTAGTATTCTCTAGTTAAATCCTAACCATAGATTTTAGATCTAACCGTTAATATAATTTTAATGGTGTGGGTTAACCTTGTGCCTAAAAAACTAACTTATTTTGCTTTTAGTATATAATAGATATATTTTAGCCTTTTGTCAAATATATATGTTTAAACTTGTATCTAGACATGTTATGTAGTATCATATAGTATCGTATTAATTAGGTTGTACACTCATCTTGTTTCGAAATACGTTATACTACAGTATCTACATTGATTCATATCATCTCTTTCATTATTAATTGCAGTGTCACATCATCTTTTACCAATGTTGGCATGTATGATATTATCTATATTACTCTCACTATAACTAGTCTAACCATTGTGCGTGAACTTATTTTCGGTTTGAAAGTGTATAACTCAATGCGGCCAATAAATTGTGTCTTAATTTAATTTCCCAGCAAATAAATGAAAATAAAACGGTGTCTGTTTTTGAATGTTCCACATATATTAAACCAACAAAGAGTACACGATTAAATCAATTACAAAAACAAAGTTAAAATAGAAATATATGAGATCTTCAAGCTATTTCTTCATTCTTGACATAATCTTATATTTTTCGGAAGTCGGCCATATAATAACGCTAAAACTATCAAACCACACATCTATGAATATCATCGAAGGTTCTCCCTTTTTAATTTTTAGCCGCAATAATAAGACTTTGTGCACGCACGCAACCATGAAATTAATCAAACAACATCGGTAAGAGCACCACCATTAATATTTTGGGAACAAATAACCGAACCACGTTGTCGACGTCGTTGAGACCCGAGAGA
This sequence comes from Poa annua, assembly GCA_026929855.1. Taxonomy (NCBI): domain Eukaryota; kingdom Viridiplantae; phylum Streptophyta; class Magnoliopsida; order Poales; family Poaceae; genus Poa; species Poa annua. The sequence goes on from CM049427.1 coordinate 19,766,494, forward strand.
ACAAATCACCATTGTCAAAGATGTAGAAGCCGGAAAAGATAGTGACAGGAAAAACCTCCTCGCGGCAATCATGAGAAACAATCCAATATTGATCTGACGAAACAAGATCTGAAGAACCATGCCTAGACAAACTTAATCTTCCAAAGTCATCATTGATATCGAGAAGAAGATCTCGCCGACGAACGAAACACGGAAGATCACTTATTGCAGACGATGTCATCTACATTAACGAAGAAGACAACAACTAAAACCAATCTCTAACATTAAGTGCGTAGGTGCGAGGTCCCCACCCCTCCTAACGCCAGAGCGATACATAGAGGAGGTGAGTAGCCGTCAATTTTTAGACGAAGGCGACGAAGCTTGTGTACAAAACGGTGTCTGTCTTTGTACAGTTCGTGTGCATCACTTTTGTTTTATTACGAAGGCCATTGCTCACGTTTAAGAAATGCAAGTATTAACTTTTGTTTTGAGAATTAAATGCAAGTATTAACTAGTTAAGGCCCTGCAGGCCACAAGAAGCTAGCCCGTCTGAAGAAAATCAGCCCATGCGAAAGATATTTCGCGTTCACCTTGCGCGCGGCGCGCGCGCGTGCACGACGACACCTTATCCACATCACGCCTCCCTTTTTCGCGCCAGCCAACGACGATGCCTCGCCACTCCTCGCCTCTCCCGCCGCTCCCTCATCCTCCTCCTCCCCGCCGAGGCCGAGCCAACGGCGGCGGCGATGCCTTCCCCGACGTGCCACCTCCTCCTAAACCCCGCCAGAACCCACCACCGCCGCCTCCTCCTCCTGCCGTCTCCGCGCCTCCCCGCGCGTCTCGCCCGGCTCCGCGTCTCCTGCGACGTGCCGCGGCAGGGGGGTGACGGCGGCGGAGGGCCCAAGCGCGGGGTCATCCCCGACGGATCAGGGAAGGGGAAGAAAAAGCAGGTCGTGTTCTTCGACGCCGCGCCGCCGGTGACGCAGCAGCGGAGCGGCGGCGTCGGCGAGGAGGAGGGGAAGACGAAGACGGACGGCGCGGCTGTGCGGCTGCTGAGGCGGACGACCAAGCGGACGCTCTCGGTCCTGTCCAACCTCCCGCTCGCCATCGCCGAGATGTGCACCATTGCCGTCCTCATGGCCCTCGGTAAGTAAGATAGAGGATTCCCTTCTCAATTTTGAGTTCTGAAACTGCTTCGTATAATGGATGGCGTTCGATCTTATGCTTGCATTGCAATATCCTCGATTGCCACCGCCGCAGGCACTATAATTGATCAGGGAGAGGCGCCGAGCCACTACTTCGAGCAGTTCCCGGAGGACAACCCGGTGTTCGGCTTCATCACCTGGAGGTGGATCCTCACCCCGGGCTTCGACCACATGTTCTCCTCGCCGGTCTTCCTCGGCCTGCTCGCGCTCCTCGCGGCCTCGCTCATGGCCTGCACCTTCACCACCCAGTTGCCCATGGTGAAGGTGGCCAAAAGGTAACCGTGTCCTCCTCCTGAATCCTGACGGGCTGACCGGTCAGATAATCAATCAATCAATAACCTCAAGTTCCAAATGTTGCTCTTCTCGCAGATGGTCCTTTATGAGTTCAGAAGGAAGCATCAAGAAACAGGCCTTTTCTGAATCTCTTCCCCGCGCATCTATTCAGGATTTGGGGGTCATTTTGATGGGCGCTGGATATGAGGTGATTGTCACCTTCGATGCACTACATTTGCCCCAAATTGTTGTTCTTGCCTTCTTGGCATGTGCATTATATTATACATGATTGATATGTTACAGGTCTTCACCAAGGGCCCGTCTCTTTACGCTTTCAAGGGCCTTGCCGGTCGGTATGCGCCTATCGGAGTGCACGTAGCGATGATTTTTGTCATGGCGGGTGCCACGCTTTCTGCGACCGGAAGCTTCAAAGGCTCGGTGGATGTCCCCCAAGGACTAAATTTTGTCATTGGAGATATCATGAAACCCAAAGGCATTTTCTCCATCGCGCCAGATGTTTTTAATACGGAAGTCCATGTCAACCGTTTCTACATGGAGTACTATGATAGTGGAGAGGTGAGCACTTTGCTATGGAATTTTACACACTTGTGCTGTGTGCTTACGTGACACCATATTGACCATATAAACACATGTTTTGAATTTGCTAGGTTTCGCAATTTTACAGCGATCTTTCGCTTTTCGACCTTGATGGCAAAGAGGTAATGAGGAGGACGATCAAAGTGAATGATCCCCTGAGGTACGGTGGGATCACCATATACCAAACGGACTGGGGATTTTCAGCACTACAAGTGAAGAAAAATGGTGAAGGCCCTTACAATTTGGCCATGGCCCCCTTGAAAATGAGTGGCAATAAAAAGCTATACGGAACATTCCTGCCACTTGAAGGTTCTGATCCTTCTAATGTCAAGGGAATGTATGTCCAACCTTTACACCGTCCTGAGTTAACAATTTAATTCAGATATTAGCCATGAGTTATTGTTAACTTCTTTTTCTTGGTGACTTCTAGATCGATGCTTGCTCGAGATCTGCAGTCTGTTGTGTTATATGATCAAGATGGTAAGTTTGTAGGGGTTCGTCGACCAAGCTCAAAGCTCCCCATTGAAATCAATGGTAATGAAATATTAATTGAAGACGCTATTGGCAGTACTGGTCTGGATCTTAAGGTCAGTACTACAGATTCAGTGGTTCCACCTTTTTGAAGATATTTGTTGCATGCTGCATGAACGACTAACTGTGTCTTGTATTTTCCTTTCCATCAGACTGATCCAGGAATTCCTGTTGTGTATGCTGGATTTGGTGCGCTCATGTTGACGACCTGCATTAGCTATCTTTCGCATGCTCAGGTGTGTAAAAACTCGCTTCTTATATTTTAGAAAAAGCACTGTGTTAACTGCTAGAAGTTTATGGTTCAATTTCTGCTTAGTTATGGGCGCTTCAAGACGGAACTACAGTAGTCGTCGGAGGGAAGTCAAATCGAGCCAAGATTGAATTTTCTGATGAGATGAACCGGTTACTAAATAAAGTTCCAGAGTTGATCAGTGCTAATGAGAGAGCAGTAGATAACAAATCAAGTACCACATGAGGGATTGTTTTTGTCTGGTTGAGATTGCTGAAAACACAGATGTTCTTTTTCATGGATTGAGGTAGGAACTCACAAACAAGCACCAAGAACAAACAACCATACATTTCTATTTCATGAAGGCAATACATGTGCTAGTTGGAGTCTATTCAAGGCCGCATGCATCAATCGATGGAGAGGCTGGGACTGCCCCTTTTGTAAAAAAAGTTGGAGTCTATTCAAAACCGAGAGTGCATTTGGTTACGAGGAAAGTATCATACATTCTAATAGATTTATGGTGTTTTCCATCAAAATGGAAATGATGCCCTGAGTGTATTACTGCTGCCAGTGGTGATAAAAATGCAAATTATACCCTGAAAATAAACCATTGTTACTGTAACTGAAATTTTTGGTAACAAGTTGCAAGTTGTAACCTGTAGAGTCATACAAATTCATTTGAAAAATACAGTATATATGCTTGATTGTACCTTCCATTCTTATCATTATTTCTTTGGTCGGTGAGTTCGACTTGGGTGGCTTCAACACCTTCTCTTTTGTATGTCAAGTTGGTACCTGACATTTTGCATTCTGGTCAAACTAACGGTGCTCATAAACTAACAAGAAGATTCTTCTACTTGTAAGCATGGATGCTTGAGCCCAATGATGAGTTTCAGGCAGGTTATTGTTAATCTGTAACTGATAACCAGCAGCATCTAGTGTCATGTGGTGATGCCACACAAACATGTGCCGTGCACAATTCATAACTTCTAGCAGTTGATGGCCTCCATGAGAGGCACATGGAAGTTATGCAGTTGCATTTGTTTGGATGTTCTCGAATCGTCGTATTAGAAGTTCAGATTTCCTTGCTCCCCGAACCGTAGTATGGAGATCTCTCTTTCAAACCAGATCGAGTATCCATCTATCTTTTTCTCTCTCCAAATTTGACATTTGAAGAAACCCAGATCCAAAGACAGCATTGGTAATTTGTGTTTCAGTAGTAATACACCCGCCTAGCTTCACATTTCTGCACTCTGAACCTGTATGGACATGTCACATAACCCAAAAAAGCCTTAATATTCAGAACACTGCTCTATTCAGAATCCTATGCCCATCAGACAGTTGAACTCAGCGGTATTTCACTTGTCAGTGCTTAGGTCAAGGGCCTCGCTGAGCCCAGAATTCAAATCCTGAAACCACCAGTGGGATCCTGAACTAAATAACTAGAGAGTGGCCTCGACCGGAGATATCGTTGTTCGTTTGGACGGCGGCGCTGGGATCGCGAGCCATGTGATCACGTTGTCCGACGGGGAGCAACTGACAGTATCTGAGGAAGGCGAGGTGGTTGCTAACCAACTTCTGATCATGACCGGTCAAACGCGAGCACACACAAAGATGCTTCTGCAAATCTGCTTCGATTTTGGCATCCCAAGCTCCGAGCTGAGCACCTATAAAATGGCGCGCACATCATAGCCATTCCTCCACAGCTGCATTGGCATTGCACAAGTTGTAGAGAAGCATAGGCCTTGAGTTCTTTGTAGTGTTTGTGACCGTAAAGATCAATGGCGAACGTGAGCTTCCCGAAGCCGGCGAAGGGCCTGACTCGCAAGCGGAGCTTCAGCTTCGGCCTGCCGCTGCTCTGCGGTCAGTCCGACGCGGCGAGCCCCGTCGCCCGGTCATCCTCGTCGTCGTCGTCCTCGAGCAGGAGGTCGTCCGGCACCGGCAGCAACGGCAGGAAATCCGAGCTGCGGAGGATCTTCCGGCACTTTGACAGGGACAACGACGGGAAGATCTCCGGCGCCGAGCTGAGCGCCTTCTTCGCGTCCATGGGCGACGACCTGCATGTGGCGTCGTCTGGAGGCGAGTACCTGCTTGACTTCGCCGGGTTCGTGGCGCTGATGGAGAGGGGCGAGGGCAGCCAGGAGGAGGACCTGCGGAGGGCGTTCGAGGTGTTCAACGCTGTGGAGCCCGCCGGGAGGATCACGGCCAGGGGGCTGCGCAGGGTGCTCGCCCAGCTCGGCGACGAGCGCACCGTCGCCGACTGCGAGGCCATGATACGCGCCTACGACGTCGACGGCGACGGTGGCCTCGACTTCCACGAGTTCCAGAGGATGATGAGCTAGCTAGCTCGGCGAAGCTGGCTACGGTGCCAGTGGTGGTTGTTCATAACTCTGCATCCAGATGAGACCGTGCAGGTTGCTACAGATTTGCTGTCTCGTCTTGTGTTGTTTGGTGTCTCACAAGTGACACCGGTGTATGATGTATCATTAAAGTAACACTTGATTTTTTTTCAGTGTTTTTTTTATTTAGAGAAAACTGTATTTTTCAGAGCTTTGTCTCTCTAAGATGACAGCAAAGGAGTGAAATGGGCGAGTTTCATGAGAAAAAGTTACATCTCACAGTGATGTACCGTTTGAAATTTGAAATGGAAAAAAGTCTGGTCTTCTGAACTGGAATGCTGAACTAAAAACATTGACTTAGCAGGAAGCTGCAAGGTAGATCACCGTTTGCAGAATCCTCAGGCTTACGTACTATTGAAGCAAGACCCAGAGACTCTCCAAAACTTCAGACAATTTTTTTTTTGAAATGGGGAGAAGCCCCAGCCTCTGCATCACAGGGATGCATACAGCTATTTTATTACATTTTGTAGTCTAGGTTCAAAAGATTACAACTCAAACATCAGAGAGAATAGCGATAAACACTAGCCAGCGAAAAACAACAGGAATGAAACACTTATGCATCACTTAATCTATTGAAAATCTGCCAGCCAGCAAAGTTGTAGAAGGCCCGGGCGACATCCTCAAGCCGGAAAAAAAACTTCAGACAAACATCTCAGCAAAATATTTACAATTGCATCACAAGCATTCAGTTTCTACAAGTCAGCCATAATACAGTGGTTCTACAAGTTCACACGCTGTGATAAACACAGTCCAACAAACTAATGTTTTTTCATAAGTAGAGCACATCAGACCAGATATTCTGTACCCAGAATTCAGAGAGCCTCACATATCTGTGAAGCATCACAAGCACAAGAAGATATATATATATTCTCAAGCCTCACACACACACGTGAAAAGCACTACTCTACACCCTCCTCCCCCTATTGTTTCAAATTTCATGGGGAAGAACCACTGGCTTTCTTTTAGCGAAACTCTATCTGATAAAACATCTGGCAGTTCTTTCAGCGAAATTCTGTCTGAGAAAACATCTGGCAGTTCTCTTGCGCAGCCACCGGATCTTAACTCCGCCCCGACTGCGACTGGCTCCCTTGCTGTTCGACGTAAGGCCGTACAAACGTTCTCCTCCACCACACCTCGAAGGCCTTCTGCAGGTTGGGGCAGCTGTTCCCAACCTTCAGGAAGCTCCCGAGCCACGAGAGCAGTATCGTCTGCTGATCCTCCAGCGGGAGCGTCAAGATAGTCGACCCGATCCCTTCCTCGACGACGGTCCGGTCGAATGACCTGCAACCATGCTGCAGCCAGTTGTAGTCATCCATCAGAGGCTGCAACCAGACATCCAAGAGAAGTTGCCTTGTGTCCTTAGATGGGAGCATCTCCCCTCTGCCAACCGCCACGAAGAGCCTCGCTGTGATGCAGCTGACAAGGTGGCGCGACTTGGTTGGCAACTTGGAGTGAAGCCCGGCTAGCTCACGCTGGTTCGACCACATGACTGCGAACTCCTCTGCGGCGTTCCTGTCAGCTAATATCTCAGTCAACCATAGGAGATTATCCGCTTCGAGAGTGATCTGTCGAAACACTGGTTCCTTAAGTTCCAAAGGTTTCTCAGAAAAATCATCGTCAGATGCTTGTTTAAACAAGGTCAGCAAGGACTCTAGGCTATCCTGGCAATATCTGTAGAGTGTGTCAACACATAGGTCAGCAGAACTGCTTGTAGAGCTGCTATTCTCCTTGAGAAGCTTGAGCACCAAGGACTTCATCTCGCGCCTCCCTCTATCATCGCTGCTTTTCAACACTAGTTCTATGATACGCACAAATGTGTCGTTTGGTGGGTTTGTTAGGTCAGAGCATACCCTCTTCAGTACGGGGGTCACACCATAGTCTTCAGTGTGAAGATGCCGAACTGATGACACCACATTCTCCTCTTCTTCCCCGGCCCAAGGGACCGCTTCCAAGTAATTCAAGCAGGACAGGACACATGCTCGGAAACCTATTAATTCTGCAACCTGTGATGTAAAAACAAACTAAATTACATAGCGAACAGCTAAGCATAAGTAGAACAATAGGTGCTTTTGTTCAGAAGATTCCAAGTTGATCAGCCGTCCCAATTAATTTATTTTTTGAACAAAAATCAGTCGTCCTAATTGAAGCACTATATCCCTAAGGAATGTCCAAGGTCCAAAGAGTCATGGGCCTGACAGGTATGATTGTCTCAATCCACACTAACTGGTATGGAAGATGAACTATCAGTTATGGGCTATGCCATCTTCTCTGACCTATTATTGATTAAGTGACACAATGGATTATTAAATATAGAAGATAATATCCCTCTGATGTAAAAGCACACGAAACAGACATCGGTATAGCACTCGTTAGTCGTTACACTTTTAAAACAGTTCATTTATTAGGTGAAAATAACATGACATGTATCGATAGATGCTGGGGGAGATCCTGTCCTCCTTTCCTAAACAATTTATTAACCGGAAACAAAATAGTTGCGAATTTGTTACTAATTATGGTTCACAATTATGCTGATGTAAGGTAAATATTTTCCTTTTTGGTAGACATACTAAGTTAAAGTAAACTTTGAGTTAAGATTAAAGCAATACAATCTTATACTTGCAGCTTGTGCAATAAAGGAAAATATTGCACTACGTGTCTAAGATAAATCATAAGTATAATTGAATCCCAACATTTCTATTCGAAATAGAAGGAAGAAACTTGTGTTTTTAGCCTTTCTATATCTATACTAGCTTAGTGAACTCAGGAAGTCTAATGTACTACACAAAACTAATTCAGCTGTAAAAAAGACATTCAAAACTGAAGCGGAGCAAACCTTCAAGATTCGAAGAACGCGTGGGACGCTTTGTTTGATCAACCTCTGCTTGACATCATTGCAGTACATCAACCCAACGGTCTCAACAAAAATCTCCACATCCTCACACTCAGGCACCTCTATGCTAGACACCGGAGATTGCCTTGACATCTTCTCAGCAAAGAGGGTGCTATGTTCAGCAAGGATGCTCTTGTGAACACTCATCTTGACAGCAACCCCATCCTTGCCATAGAGCACAACCCTCAAGTCACTCATCTCGATCTGACCAAACCCAACAGATATCTTATGTTGCTTCTGCGGCCTCTCGCCCACAACCTTCGGTGGGTTGGAGGCGGCGGCACTGTCCGCCGGCAGGCATCTCTGCTCTTTTGAATTAGCCTTAGACCTCGTTGGAGTTGAATGCGTTCTCCTCTCCGACGAGATGGTCGGCGCCCTCTGGACCGAGGAGGCCTTCGACGCAGGAGGGGACGCGCCGACCCTGGGCTTCGGCTGCTGGCTCTGGTTCTTCACCGTCTTCTGCAGCACGGTCTGCGACGGGCAGCACCAGAACCCTTCCGGGGTAACAGCGATCGGGACATTCCTGAACTTCGTCGCCCGGGGATCGAGACCTCCAACCTTTAATTCTGCCATGTTGATGCGTGCAGCTTATGACCAGTGTCTTGAGAGCCAGCGCCAGTTGATATACCTGGGCGAGCAGGAATGCACTAGCGTAAATATTGACGAACTGAAGTTGCAGCTAATGAATTATGAATGCTCTGCTCTGCAACTGCAAGTGAGCAGAGCAAGAGTAAATGGCAGTTTGACAGTATCTTCTCCACGAGCAGTGCTCACACACCTCCTACACCTAGAATATGCATAGCTAGTTGGTAGTATTAATTCCAAAACTGGTACTACAAATTTCAGAGACCCACTCTGAAAGTGCAGACACTTCAAGTACCAGCAAATAACAAAACCAACTCAACATTTCTAGAGCCCGCACGCATGGATGCCCAATCTTCAGCCGATTTGAATGGCCACCATACATATATTCACAAATTATCCCCCACAAAGCTAGCCACCAAGACGGAAATAAAAAGGGTGGCATCAAATCCACACAAAATTCTCCTAGTTAACAGGCAGCTCCAGAGACCAATTTCAGGTTAACACGCAGGAGAAGGAAAATAATCAAGGATGTACGTAACACATACCTCGCCGGCGCCAGTCCTCAGTTCCGACTTCCGAGCACGCACAAGCACAAGCGCTCCCGATCTTCCACCAAATCGGCAACTCTCCCTCGGCACCACCGCACCACCAAGCAAAAGGAGAGCAAACTATCGGCTCAAAACCTCAAGAGCTAGCCGCCGACGCCGAGCAAATCAGGCAGAGAGGAGCGCGCGCGGGTACGGCGTACCCTAGCACCACACCCACCTCCTTCCCCCCACCGCAGCTCAAATCGAGCTAAAGACGAGCATCAGCTAGCTAGGCAGGCAGGCAGGCCTGAGCGGAGGGAACCTCGCATCATTCCTTTCCCCCCGAAAGTCGGACGACGGAGCGCAAAGCGGCGGGGAAAAGCGGCCGAGGAAGGAAGGGAAAGAGCGCAAAGCAAAGGAAAGCAGCAGCGGCAGCTTCTTTCGGCTTTTACCACCGGACGACGATGGAGCGGTGTCCTCCCTTTAACCGTCTACTACAATCACCACACCTCCCGCCCATCATGCCACTACTCTGAGAGTGAATCTCGCTCGGCCTTTCTCTTTGTTCTTCTCCTCTTGTTTGTTCCCTAGCTTCTTCCTCTGTTCCTTCTCCGCGGCACTGCGTGTGTGGCCACCTAGCGCTCGCTCGCTCCTGTGAACTGCGGTGTCCTGACCTGGCATGGCATGGCGAGAGATTCTACTCTACCGTGGTTCTTTCACCGCTCCGTCCAGTCCAGTCCCCATCGGTTGCTGCCAGGAGCTCCTGCGGCGCGGGCCCCGCCGTCAGCGGGAGACGTCTACTCGCCTCAGTCCGGGCCGGCCGGCGTCTTGTCCGATTTACTGCTCCTTTTGACGTTTAGTCGGTTTACTGTTCCTTGGATACTGTACTGCTGTCCTTTTTTTGACAGTAGGGGTTCTGCTCTACTCCTACTTGCTGTTGGTTTGTTTTCACCGCTACCTCGACGTCTCTGGGTAAAATCTATCTTGGCATTCGGCTCGCCCGAGAAGCCTTTCGATCACATGCACGCGTCTACCACTATTTTCAAGAACCACATCTTGCAGCTAGCGTGTACTCCTCGGTTTCACTGAACCTTGTTAGTTTCTGTCAGTGAAAGTATCAAAGATACTTGCACTCGAGCTATGATGTAGATGTATACTCCCAAGCTAGTAACATACTACGTACTAGTTTATCACCGCCATAGGGGCTTGGGACCTGATTGTACCGAGCGCAGTCTTCATTCTTCAACCTAGGTTATGAATCATCTGTGTACTACTCGTAGTAAAGACCACTCTTTTTCTTGCTAAGACATCTCCTACGGGGCTGCTCAATTGCTCCGAACAGGCCGGATTTGAGCAGGCCCAGACAAAACCAGGCCCCTGTGGGGCTGCTCATTTCTCGAATCTGTCTGCGTCATGTCCGCGGCTGCTCAAATCTGGACCAAACGCCCGCGCGTGCCCCCGCGCGCCCCTGCCTCTTCGCGGTCAAACTGCCCGGCCCCACCGGTCAGTGACCCGTGGACCCTTGGCATCCCCCCACCGGTCTTATTTAATGTGGATGTCGCCCCCACCGTCCCCCACACTGCTCTCACACCTCCACGCCACCATCGCCACGCACAGCACCCATGGGGAAGGGGAGATGGTGGCTCGGCAAGGGCGCCAACGACCACGAGGCGGGGAGCTCTCGCCGCTCCTCACGGTCTCCGGCTCCACGAGCATTGCCGCCACCGCCCGTGCCCGCCGCCGCACCGCGTGCCACCGCACCTCCGGCACCTCCCCGACGCGTCCGGCCTTACCTCGGCAAGAGGAAGTGCCAGTGGTACTGGGACAACGCGATCCCAGTACCATGGCCGGACGTCCACCTCTTCGAGGGGTGGCACCTGAATCCGGAGCGGATTCCGGTGCCGCCCGTCCCGAAATGGGGACTCGAGAGTGAGGTGGAGATCCTCCGGCGGCGCGACCTGCTGCCAGACGACCTCCGCCACGACCCTGCCTACGCCGTCAACAACAGGATCTGGGACACCTGGTTCCATGCCGAGCACGACCAGCGGCGGAGGGGCTACTTCGGGGTGCGGCACGCCAGCGGCCCAGCGCAGTACCCGCCGCCCACCCCACCTCGCGGCGACAACAGGTACGCGTCGCCGCCTCCCCCGAGCGTCAAGATGGAGGAAGACGGTGACGACGCCGCCGCGGAGGAGGAGGAGAGGGTCCTCGCCCAGACCATCGAGGAGTCCAAGCGGGAGGCGGAAGAAGCCGCCGCGGAGGAGGAGAGAGCCCTCCAGAAGCTGCTAGATTTCCATGGTCATCATCAGCAGGTGGAATACCACAAAGAGAAAGTGTACCCCACTTCTCCAAATCCAGAAGACAGACGGAATTCTAGGATTATCCTTTTGGGCAAAAACTCGCCGACGCGCTGGCCGCCGTCGCCGCGCAGCAGGACATGGAGCGGCAGGAGGCGCGGCAGGCGATGGAGGAGGAGGAGGACCGCGGCGAGGTCCCCGACTGGTTCATGCCACTAGTTGGCATGCGCTGGCAGTGGACCGGGCCAGCGGACGAGCCGCCGCCGCAGGAGCAGCCGCAGACTCTACCGCGCCGCTAGAGGCTGCCCGCGCACCTCGTCCAGGACCCGGACTACGTCATTCTTGAGAAGTCCGGCGTAGAAGTCCGGCCACCGGCCGCCACTGGCTTATCCAGTGGCTAGTTTATATATATATATATTTTTTTTTAAAGTGTTAAACAATGGGCACTGTGACCCCTATGTAATCGTTGCCTCGTGTCCGGCCTGAAATGAGCACCCCCGTAGGGTGCACCTGTTTCGACCCGTGTCCGCGCAGTGTCCGGGGCTGCTCAAACGGACAAAACTCGGACTAAATCGGTCCGGATTTGAGCAGACCCGTAGGAGATATTGAAAGGATCGGTATGACACCTAGAGGGGGGGGGTGAATAGGTGCTAATTCAATTTTAGTTCTTTTTCAAATTAGGCTTGACACAAAAGGTAAATTCACTAGATATGCAACTAAGGTGAATTTCCTATATGACAAGCTAGCAACTAAGTAAGATATAATAAGGCAATAAATAAGGATAGAAGAAACCGAAGTGAAGACACGAGACGACAAGGATGTATTCCCGAGTTCCTCCCTTGAATGGGAGTACGTCTCGTTGGAGAGGTGTGAACCAACACAATGGTTCAACGGCCACAAAGGCCTCACCCTAATCTCCGGTGAACCGCACCACAAAGGTTTGGTCCACTTTCCACTATCGGAATCCTTCGAGGCGGAATCCGGAGCCTTTACAACAACGATTCGGGGCACGACCCACAAAGGGCTTGGGGGCTCCCGAACAGCTACAATCTGTCACAAAGACAATAGGCAAGTACAACAATGGGCTAGGTTTCCTAGTGGAAGCCCTAGCAAGTGTTCCCTCAAATGAATGAGGGGGAAATGAAGAACGGCTCGGTGAAGATGTAGATCGGGGCCTTCTCCTTCAATCCTCCAAAGATCAACGAGTTTGGATGGGGGGATTGGGAGATCTTGGGATTCTTGGCTTGCAACAATGGAGCTCCTCCTTTTCTAGGTCAAGCAGTTTTCTGGAGGAAGGAGGAGGAGTATTTATACCCCTCCAAAGATGTAACCGTTGCAGCCAAAACCCAGGCCGGAAACTCCGGCCCTAGTGGCCGGAAACTCCGGCCAGGCCGGAAACTCCGGCCTAGGGAGGCCGGAAACTCCGGGGGGCACCAGGGGCTGAACACCAGATCTTCAATCTTAACTTGGACATCTTCGAGATCCACGAGGCCGGAAACTTTGGCCTGGGGCGGAAACTCCGGTCCTTGGGACCGGAAACTCCGCCCCCCACCAGGGGCTGAGCACACTTTCGGCAACCGAGCAACGGAGAAGATTCCGGTCCTCAGGGACCGGAAACTTCAGGCAGGGCCGGAAACTCCGGCCCCCTGGACCGGAAACTCCGGCCCCCACCAGGGGCTGAGCACACTTTCAGTGCAGTCTCTTTTTCTCCTCTTTTGGTGCTGATGCATCTGAAGAGTTCCTAGATTATCTTGCATTACTTAACACCAACTTAATACATCCACACACAAAACACAGAGATCATAGAAATGTTCTTTCAGATATCCTAACCTAGCACAAGCATTCCGCTTAAAGCTGTGAGAACGGGAAGGGACGGTTTGAAACTGCCTTGGATAGTGTGGAAACGCAATCCCACCTCGTACAAAGATACTGACAAGGAGTATGAGAAATCCTGAAAGTCTTCAAAAGTTAGTAGTAACTACTTGCATTTGTTTACTTTAAGGGCAAGGGCGCCAACCATAATTTGGGCCTTTGGTTCGGAACCAACAATTCAGATTGATGATTTTGAAATTTCCAACTCTTTCATGATACGTGCCAGGCAGGAAATGACGAGGGCCGGTGCTTGTCGCTTCTTTCCTCGCGTGGGTGGTGCTGGTTTTCAACTATTCGTTCCATGAACACGCCCTCCATGCTAATGAAGCAGAGAACATACTTTCACTTGATTGTCGAACGATTATGCACCAAGGTACGTCCGTACATGGAGTATGTCGGCCGCGAGGCCCGCGGATGGTTTTCAGCCTTTGGTTCTCATGGAGGGAAGAGTCCAAAACTATAACCTTAAACTTAAAATCTATCTAACCTTAAACTTAAACTTTGAATCGTTTCTATTTAAATATTTGGGCATCCTTATACATTTTAGAAAGCAAAAAAATGGGGAATGGAAACTGGTGGAAGATAGATTTGAAAAGAAACTTACTAATTGGGCCGGGAAATTGTTGTCATATGGAGACAGGTTCATTTTGACTAATGCGGTTTTAACCAGTTTACCCATGTTTATGCTCTCATTTTTTGGAGTACCTAAAAGGGTACAGAGAAGTATGGATTTCTTTCGATCCATATTCTTTTGGCAAAGTGATGGACATAAGAGGAAGTATAGACAATCTAAATGGAACATTATTTGCCGGCGGTGGCCTAGGAATAGAGGTTTTAGAATCTAAAAATAGAAGTTTGTTATGCAAGTGGCTCTTTAAACTCCTTTCAGAGGATGGGTGTGGCATGAGCTTATACATAATAAATACTTACATTCTAAAACGTTGTCCCAAGTTAAAGTTCAACCGTTTGACTCCCGTTTTGGAAAGGCCTCATGAAAGTTAAAGAGGATTTTTTTGAACGTGAGTCTTTTGCTATTGGAAATGGGGAAAGTACCCGTTTCTTGGAGGACACTTGGCTTAGGGATAAGCCCCTATCTCGCCAATATCCTTCCCTGTATAGTATCACTCAAAACAAAAATGTTTTGGTAGCGGATGTATTGGCTCAACGCCCTCCTCCTAACTTAGGTTTCAGGAGAGCTTTAACCGGTAACAGGTGGGACAGGTGGTTACACCTTGTTAGCCGGCTAATGGATGTTCACCTAACCAATGGGTCTGATAAGTTCAAGTGGACACTTACCACAACAGGAAAATTTACGGTTAAATCCTTGTATTTAGATTATCTAAGTGATCATACTAAATACCTTCGTAAATATATTTGGAAAATGAAAGTACCACTAAAAATAAAGATTTTTATGTGGTTCTTGCACCGGAAAAAGATTCTTACAAAGGATAACTTAGCTAAGAGAAATTGAAATGGATGTATAAATTGTTGTTTTTGTGATCAAAAGGAAACGATACAACATTTGTTTATAACATGTCCTCTAGCTAATATGGTTTGGCGAATTGTTTCCATGGCATTTAACATCAGTCCCCCGAAAAATATGACTAACTTGTTTGGAAACTAGTTAAGGGGAGTGGATAAGAGAGACAAAGCACAAATCCGAGTCGGTGTGTGCGCTTTACTCTGGGCCATTTGGAATGTACTGCTATTTTTAACAAGGCACATAATTCTTCATTTATGTAGGTTGTACCGATGGCTATCCATTGGATCTGTATGTGGTCTTACCTACAACCAATGGACAAACGAGCCGCTCTGGATTTTGGGTGCAGCCGACATCTTTTGGTGGCACAGGAGTTATATACCCTATGCAGCTGGCGTTTTGATTTTAGATTAACATGTTGACAAAGCGTCATTTCATGTTGTCTATTATTTTTAGATGGTTGATTCATGTTTCGACCTTGTGTGACCCATAAACTTGTAATACTGGATCCGAAATAAATTAATAAAGGTTGTAGATGCAGAGGCCGGGTTCTCCCTTTTCGAAAAAAAAATCTATCTATTATATACTCAAGACGAAATAACGAAGGTGAAAATCAAGACACCACGATTGATCCACATCATAAATTATTATAACAGTTAGATCCAAAATTTAAGGATAGGATTTAACAAAGACACTACAAAAATCTACCAAGCTGTCGGCTGAGGTCGAATTTGGCCTTCGGTGTACTAAAAGTCATCGCCTTATGTTTTAAATAAATAGATTAATGATAAACCTTTGTTTATTTATTACTATTTCAAAATTGCTCAATTAGTCACATAATGACTCATATATATTACACGCTTTATCTTAGATCAAAGTACTCATCGTTACTCAAACTTCTCATTCGGTCACACCTCCTCAAATTGCTCCACTCCAAGCACACTAATTTTTTTAATTCCTTCCAGATCAGCTTACAAGTGACAAGTTATGACTTACTAATATCTGTATATTATCAATCATGTTAACCCCTGTTTTATGATGTTACACTGTTTTATTGTTTCAATTCCAAAAATATATTTGAATAAACATAATTCAGCAATAAAATGAATTTTACTTAATTTTTACCTTTTTCCATTTAGTATGGAATAATTTCATATGGCCATTCACACGGCATAGTTTGTGGTAAAGTTCTCATATTGCACAAATATATATATATATATATATATATATATATATATATATAGGACAAGGTTTTTGTATGTTACATAACTAGGGAGGTGGTAATCGGCACCGTTGGTTTGCTTTGGGATTGATGCCGAATATTGAGAGGGGTTCCTTTTTGGTGGGTTGCTTATGAGAGAATTACAATGGGGGTTGTTTACTTTCCTGCCTAGTCTGACAAAAACGGAAACCGGTCCCCTGACTTCACATGATGCTTCTTCACGTGGTGTCATATGAGTCGAGATCACAATCATTCGGTGCTCTCTAATAGAAAATACAGGAACACAATAATTCGGTGCTCTACAAAGTTCAGGTCTAGCTTTTAATCACATGGCTTCATTTGAAAGAAACGGTGCTACACAAAGAACATATCTGGAGTACTCCAATTTTCATTAATATCCTCATACACTGCAGGAACTGTGCCTAAACAAAATTATTTGCAGGGCACCGTTCGCAATACACATGGACTAACTGGACGCAAATCGATATTCTGAACAGTGCCATTAAATGGTTCATCCATTGCAGAAAAATACAAGCAGTGTAAAATGTACGTAATAGAATTCCTTGCGATTCGGTGCATACACATAAGCATTCGGTGCCAATATATTACACGAACGGTGCCTTAAAATCGAGAAAAAGTGCTAGTACATCAATTGACGATGCTAAGAATCACACACACGCAAAGAATCAAATCAGGGAAGGAAGCAACCCCGCCCGAGCGATGAAGAGGAGTGGACGGATGCAGCGAGTGGCCGGAAGAAGAGGAGTGGCCGGATCCGGTGCCTGCACGGGCGGGACGGGGAAGAGAGATGCTGGCGGAGAGGACATCGGGCGGCGGCCGGCGACGGAGGTGAGGCCGAGGAGTGGAGCTCGGGCGGCGGCCGGGACGGGGAAGAGAGAGCCACGGGCCGGGGCAGGGGAAGAGAGAGCCACAAGCCGGCCCGTTCCCCACGTCCTCCCAGCCTCCCGGCGAGCGCAGCGGTCGGTCGTGAGCTCAGCTTGCCTTCTTCACCGCCTGTCACCGTAGTTGCCGCGAAGAACTCGACCACGCCGGTGACGGAGGGGAGGAGAGGTGAGGCGGAGGAGAGGAGCCGCGGCAGTGGCCGGGGACGGCAACCGGCGGTGTGATCCGGTGCATCCGCATCCGGAGCCGGTGCCTCCTTAATCGACCTCCGGTGCCGCATGATCCGGCCTATGGTGCCGCGATGGGATGGTGAGATGGCGGCCACGGGTGGAGCGGATGCTGCAGGGCGCCGTCATGGTGGGCAGCCTCGCGCGGGGGGCCGGTGGCTCGCCGGCGTGCGCGGAGGTGGCGAGGGGCGGGCTGTGCTGTGGGCGTGGTGGCCATTGGTGGGATGGGGATGGGGATGGGGACGAGAGAGGGTCATGGGAGAGAGAGGATGAGAGGGTCACGGACGGGAGAGCGATGATAAGGCCCGAGAGAAAGGGACCACGGGCAAGAGCCCACGACTTTTCTCCGCTAGGCCCGCAGGGCTAGTCTGCCACGTGCATAGGACCAGAGACCAAAATAGAAATAAGTTGAGCGCACCCGAAAATCGTAATCATATTTGGGGTAAGGTTGGGACCAGCCAGTTTTCTGAATCGCGAAGCACACGGACGGTACCGATTATCCTAGAGCTTGGGTCAAATTACTCACTGTTAGTTTGTGATAAAGTTCTGAAAAATATATCCTCTTTGAATGAATGGAGCTTGGAAGAGACTGCAATAGTTTCTTTTTTTGTGAAGAGGAAACTTCCGTGATTAGGTATGAGGCGAAGAGAATTGAAAAGTTAAAGAGAGGCTGCTTTATGATGCATCATCATAGTGTTATCTATTCATATCAAAATAGGAGTCTAATTTAAAATCATAGTGCTATCTGTTCATATCAAAATATGAGTTTTTACAAAGAAATTTTTTGGTGTCTTATTCTTAAAATTTTAGGAGAAATTATTAAATTGTGAAAACATGTAAAACTGAATTATGAATGATGAACATACCAAAACAATTTTGTCCATAGTAGTGCCGTCACGTTTCAGCAATAAAAACACAAGTGAGTGATAGCATGTAATTATTGGCTCAGAGAGCGGGTTTAGTAGGGAGAGAGAGTTAAATCGTGTGAATCAAATAATCGACCTGGAGTACTAAGTAGAACTAGATGACACCCCGCGCGTTGCTGCGGGAACATGTTATAGCAGTGTATAAATAGGAGCTACAAAATAAATTTACTAATACAAAGGAAATGTAAAAATCATTGTTATGGATTTACAATTTAATATACTAAAAAATATGTAACAAAAACATGCACAACATCTCGACAACTTTCTGATCTTAGTTAAAAGAATTCCATTTTGTAACAAATTTGGAAATATGGACGACAATTAAAGGTGTATACTCTCCAAGTATCCAACATAAACCATGCACCCATGCCAACACAAAATGCAAGGCAAATAATGGAACTTACGGTCTGCTACACTCAGTCTTAAATAAAACATTCATCATAAGTCAATAAAGCGACATCAGTCATAAATAGAAATTCTCATCAAGGCTCATGTAACATGTTTAATTATATTATCAATATGGTCAACCATCCTCAAGTTGTATCTCTTATGATTACAAACTCGACATCTCTTTCTTGGTGTAAAATTAATCTGAAAATAGTGACATGTCTTCTTATACAAATATGGTAACAGGTATATATCAACAAATTAGTGGGCTAAAAATATGTAAGTCATGGGCAGTTGCCGCTTCGGATGCCTACATAAAGATTCCTTCTTGACAACACCGTGGATGAAGTTCAGCCTGTGCACGGACATATATAGTGAATTAATTTCCATGTGTATATTTTGTTGATTGATGGATATGAATGTACGATAACATTTGTCGCAAACATATCTATAGATACATCATAATAATCGTTTACTAACCTCTGTTCCCTATTTGCATCCATCGGCTGTGTAGGTTTGAGTTCAGTCTTAAAATAAGTCAGGTAGATATGAGCCTGCACTTGGAAGCAGTAGGTATATTTCAAGCCTGCTTAGAGTAGGAAACGGCTGACGGCGCAAAAGAAAATTTTAGAAAATGAGAATGCATGTGAAGTTGCAGGATGCTAGTTTCACAGTCTGATTGGAAGGAATCTGTATACCAAATGAAGTACCAAATAAATTCCAGACTACGACTTATCTGAAAAATAACACTCTCAAGAAACATAGAACTTGACAATGCTTTATGCATCTCCGTTGCCGTAGGCTGTCAAAATATGGGAAGATCGAATGAAAATTTAGCCGCAAGCTGAGAAGATGCAAGAAATAACAAACCAATCGTCGGAGGATAACTCGCTAGTCATCTGCTTGAGGTAGCCGGTCATATGATTTCAAGCTGCTGGCCGCTCTGAGCGTTAATCTAAACAACAACGCCATATTGTGGTGTTGAGGACGTAAGGAACGGATCAACTCATAGCCAGACCTGTCTATTTAAAAGGGCATGGGTGACTTCTCGGCTGCCGCCGTCGGTTTATCCCATTACCTTCTTCAGTTTCTTATGTGTTTATGGTGGAGGATCCTAGAGGGTTCAACAGACAGAGAAGAACATGGCGTAGAAAACTGCAGGGACAGTGATGCGCCAGATTAATGCAGAAGAGAAATCGCTGGTTTTAACTGAGACTGGATGTTCGGTACGTTTCTGGCAATTGAAACCTGACAAAGATTAATGGGCTGCATGCCCATGTTTATGGTTGCATTTACACCATCGGTACGTGAGTGCAGCCTCAAAAATTAATAGTAGTACAATATTATGGTTGGTGATTTCACGCAGGAAAAACTGGGTTAATAATTGTAATGACTTGGCATAAGCACATGCTTTGTATGACACATGGAGGGATGGGATTGCTGCGGAGTGTTTGATGAGGTGGATAGGCTGCATGTTAAGAGAATTCCTTGTAGTGGGTCATTGCTATTTAGATATAGAAGATGAGGATGTTGCAATTGAATTTGAAGATAAATTGTGAATTGACTTGAAGTGAATTGGTGATTGATTAAAAAATTCAAACTATGTATCATCCAAGTATATTGCCTGAAACTATGTGATATTTAAGTCCATGTAGTAATTTTTTTTGAAATACACAGTACAGATGCAGACGCTCATAAACACGCACGTACAAACACCCCTATGACCGCACACACGCAAACCCTATCCCTATGAGCACCTCCGAAAGACTGGTCCGACATATCCTGAAGTTGACGAAGTCACCACGGCGCCTCGCTGTTGACGAGCACGTCACCTACCACTGAAAGCATAGCGCCGGTTAAATAATGGAAATCCAGAAAAATGCGAGCACCCATGCCAAGTCTAGGACTTGAACCTGGGTGGGCCGGTGCCACCACAAGGAAGCAAACCAGTTGAGGTAGGCTCACTTCGCAAGTCCATGTAGTAATTGTTACTACATGACAACATAAATTTAGGAGTGAGGGAAAACAATGCGTGAATGATCGATGAACAGGAGGTGGTGGAAAGAGAGTACAGTAAATGACCAGACATGTGACATGGTATGAATTAAAAATTTCTAAGATGTGATGTTGCATCTACCATAATATTTACCATAGTTAAAAAATGCTCTCATTTTGATTTCCTTCTTTGTGTATATCTACGAAACTACGAATTTATTTCACGAACATATTCAGAATGCCAAAAACAATGCCCTCGCACATCTTGCTAGTTGTATCCAAAAGGAAAAAACAGGGGATAAACTGTTAGAAGAATAGAACGATTATGTCACCATTCTTTTCTAGTGCTGCTCCAAGCATACAAAGGAGAAGAATATCATGGCTTGCTTTTGTATGTAGACATATGATGGTTAAGCGGAGGAAGATGTAGGTTTGGATTTCTGATAACTGACCGGATTCTCGACAAAGAGCTCCCTTCATCATTGTAATGCTACATGGTACCGAGCCCAAATCAAGCCAAGAGTCCAACGGGGAGCACCCCTCACTCACTCACTCACTCACTCACTCACTCCACATCTAACCTAGCCCAAATCCCCCATCTCGACTGTGCCCCGTGAGCGGCGGCGGAGGCGACGGTATCTGGTCGAGTACTCGAGTAGCAGCAGTGGCGGCGGCGTTTGGTCGAGTTGCAGTTGCGGCAGCAGCGTCCAGCTCGAGTTGCAGCGACCGCAGCTTCGGTGCTTCCTAAAGCTCATCACAGCGGCGGTGTCTTTCTCTACCAGGTACACGACCATGCCTAGAGTAGTCCGCGGCTGGCCGAGTGGAGTACATACGTTTGTGAAATAAATATACATACGTATGTACTTGTGAATTTTCCATAGGTACTTGTGAAAGAGTGGTCCATGATGTACCCTTTAGTCGATTATTTATGTCTTCTCACTGAATTTCCCATAGGTACCTGTGAAAGAAATATACATATAAGAAGACACTTGGTAGTATGGGTTAAGGCGGACTGGCCAGTCACTGATTTCCAAAGATTTTTTAAAAAATCAACCCAGCTAAGTCGACATGGGGATTTTTACGAAAATCAGTTTGTGGATCAATAGCTCAAGATCCCAGCTCATCCGCATTGAAACGCTGGTGATCAGTGGCATCGCCATCTTATTGCTGCTCTTTGTACTGGGATCCCTCCGTCGTCAGTGCAGCAATAAGGTTGTTAAGCTCATCGTTTGGGCAGCCTACACCGTCTCCTACACCTTGGTGAGCTACACTCTTGGATTAATGCAGTCATACCACGACAGTGGCAGCAGATATTTTGATGTGTGGGCAGTTTGCTTGTTGATGATGCTCGGGAATGTTGATTCCATCACAGCGTATAGTTTGCAAGACAACGATAGCTGGAAGAGGATATTCATCCAGCAAATGGTCCAGTTCTTCGCGGTTGGCTCGATTGTTGGTTCATACGGGGAACGTGATTACAAGTTCCCACTGTATGCCATTTTCATAATTGCTGCATTCACTGCTTCAACATTGACTAAGTCGTTTCAAGGTGCGAGCAAAAATCACAGCCTTGCTGACCGCACAAAATGGGTAGCGGACTATATGAAGTATGAGCACGAGCAGGATAACAGTTTCGTGCCTGACCCCGTTGCCATGCATGGGTACCGTTATGTAGTTACTGGAGAAACTGAAGGCCAGATGTGCAAGCCTCTGCCACCAGACTACTTGTCAAGATTCATGCCAAATGACTCCAAATTAGTCACGGTGGAACAAATTTGGGAATGCAAAGCGAATCTGCTCCGTCCTGAGAATCGAGAGAGTTCACGGCTAAAGGATATATGCCTCTCGATGGCCCTGTCAAAGATGATCAACCGTAAGTTCGCGGGCTTCCAGTTGGCTGAATCAAAGCTTGAAAAGACACGTGACTTAGTGTTCAAAGGACTTCTGTCTGGTGATGGCAGGTATGAGCGAGCTTTCAGGGTCATCGAGGTGGAACTAGGATTTGTTCATGACTTCTTCTACACAAAGTACTATGTATTGTTTGCTAGCCACGACGACCGCTCTGGCGCCGTTATTTTGCCTGCCTTATCAGTCCCATTTCGCCTGTGGCTGGCACATGCACTTTTCAAGCAGCAAGGCAATAAAACAGTCAACAGTAACAGTCAAATAAGCTATAATGCTCTGGCAACCATGGTAATAGTACTTGGAATCGCAATGCTGCAGCTGTTGCAGTTGTACTTTTATATTGCTTCGGATTGGTTCAAGGTGTACATAATTTGCAAGTATGTGAGAAGTCCTACCTGGCAGATCAGCAATGGAAAGATTGAGAAGTCAATTGCATTCGCTGTGAGCCTGATGAAGCCCTTTCGCTACTGGGAAAACAAGCTGGGGCAATACTCTCTCCTGGACTCATTCAATTATATACCAAATAAGTATAAAAATTCTGCGTGCCGTTGGACATCCGGGCTTGTTGAAGAGACCAAAATCGGCCGTAAGAAGGAGAAGACCCGCTTGACCAGAGAGATAAAGAAAGCGGTGATAGATTCATTGGTTCAGTGTTCTGGCAAGCTTACAAATGGAGCCACATCACTGAGAACCAATCGAACCGAGCAACTGATGTGGGCATGCACCGGTCTTCCAACGATGACACATTCCATATTGATCTGGCACATTGCCACAACTCTCTGTGAGCACAGGCTAACAGTTGAAGAAAATGGCGGCCAACTACATGACATGGTGAGAACCCACTGCTCGGTGGCTTCCAGTTTGTCAGGATATTGTGCCTACTTGGTGGTGTTTGCACCGAAATTACTGCCAGACCACAGATTTGACACAGAAACAATATTTGATGCAGTAGTTGGCGAAACTGGTAAATATTTTCTAGGTACCGTGACAATGCAGCAGCGATACAACAGGTTGATGATCTCCTGTATTGACCAACAAGACAAACGCCTCATCGTCATGGGCGCTCGGCTGGGAAGACAGTTGATTGATGGGATCACCGACCCGAGGCTGCGGTGGAAGATACTGTCGGAGTTCTGGGCCGAGATGATGCTATACGTCGCGCCATCCAGTGACGCCACATCGCACCTGGAGACGCTGACGAGCGGAGGTGATATCTTCTTACACATGCTGGCATACTTGACCGAGGTGACCTCCTCTTCCCGGGAACTCCAAGTTATGTTTGAAGCATCTATCCTTTAATCCGACGGCCTCTCCTATATATTTTTCATTATGTTTGATATTTTCTTGTACGTACCTTTTATGATCGATTGATACATTTACATAAGTTGTGCAATTTGTGGTGCCGCCACCTAGCTAGGATGGCACAAAAGACTTAAATTTGTATTTTGTTCTGCGAAAGAAAAAACAAATGGATTTTCTATTGTTGGTGCGATGGAAACTTAGGAGAATTGCACAATTTCCTCACACTTTTCTTGTAGGAAGAACCCACTTTGCTTTTATTTACTGTACAGCAGAAGAGTATCCAGGATTTGTTTTTTGGCACGCGCTAAGCGTCAGCCGGCTGATCCCGCGCGCGGATCAGTCGGGTCGCCAGCCGTCCGATGCGTGTTGTTCTGTCCAGGATACGAGACTAGCAGTAGCAAGCTTGAGAGTTGAGACATCGCTTTCATCAGCCTGACCGGCCCGCAGAAGGTTGTTTCGACATGTCGCTTAGATGCCTGCTGACTTTTCACATGGACCCATACTATACACTTAATTACGATTTGATAATCAAACAAGTGATTACATGGAGCTTACTTATTTACCACCGCTTGAATGGACATGTCTATGTAGCAGAAACTAACGCACATGCAACAAATATATAATTAAAGTGTAGCAAAATGTAAAAAGTGTGTCATCGCAGTGCATCAAAATTAACATTTGCTCCATGTAGCAATTTTTTGTTGTCACATTTTAGACACCATAATGTCGCAAAAAGCAATATCTTATGGAACAAATGTCTATTTGTTTGTCGCAAACGTTTGCGTTTGCAACAAAAAAAACACTGCATCCAACATATGTGTCAAGCGCATGTAACATTAGAGAATCATGTATGTAACATTAGAAAAAACTTTTTGTACCATATGCACAAAAATTGCAGCATTTTACTAGGTCTAGTAGAAAATACAAATCAATGTAGCAAATCGCAACACTCGTATGCGACATTTAAATTTCCACTAAAATTTTACCTCCAGAGTTAACCATGGGGGCACCGTCATAACCGATTCAAACCAAGGATATGTAGCAGAAAAACCATGGCGACAGAAGCTCTCCGGAACATGATGGCAATGCAATCACATGACTAAAATGCAAAATAATTCATGTTGAATTGCGATCGGACAGCGCCAAGGACGACTTATTTTCACGCTGAAATAGTTTGCGGCATGTCCAAGTAATACTAATTAGCACCATGTAATTACAGTAGCAAGCCGTGTGACTATACAAAATATGTGTGTTTATTAAGCTGCATCCGCTTTGCAACCAGGTTAAAAAAAGCAGCAGCAAAAACACTGCTGTCGACATGACCTTGGGTATTTCTTCTACTTGCGTGCGAAAATGTGACGAGTGCGACGTGCAGGGACAAGGAAAGAGAAGCCACTGTGTGCTACTGAGCCTATACGTATGAGGCGAACGCAAAGCAGTATATTATCACGCGTGTCTGACAAGGAATCGAAGCGTGCGCGCGCGTAGGAACCGGCTGTAGCTACAGCCGGTTGAAGAATAGAGTTTTCCTTGTTTTTTAGGGCTTTAATTGTACTACCAAAGTGTCCACGCGTTACTACATGTGAATTTCTCTCAAATTTTGCCTTGAACTATGTCTTCGTGTGTTATTCCATTGTGCATGATGAAACAATATTAATCGGGGCAGTAGGCATAGATAAGCGTTAAAAGATAAATGTGCCTTTTTATTGTCTTAAGAGTTTCAAGTCCAATGCACATTACAAGGAACATACCCTCATGAAAAAACATTGTTATTGACTGTAATACCCCATAGTTCATAGACTAGAAAGTAGCTAGATAGAATTTGTGCATTTGTGTAACATCCATATGAAAATCCAGAAAAAATTAAAACTTTTTAAACAAAATCCTACGTGATCGACCAACACTCGAATGAATAAACTAAATTGAACCTAACTTTGAATGTGGGATATTGGCACTCTAATTATCACCAGAGTCAGTTTTCAATCCTATATCAGTTAGGCGTACCCAAAATGCAACGAATCAGACCGGGATAACATGTTGCTCTCATTGATAATACAAACTTTTGGGTGACGAATTACTTTAGTTTTTAGAACTGCTGAAATTTCAAAACTTATTGGGCATGGTTGTAAGACCAAACACACCGTTTGCGCCGATTCAAAGCACAAAAGCCATGGTTCGATTCAAGGAAATGGGATGCAGTGTATGGTGCCCAACACATCATAAAGTGAACTTATGCATGTCCACTTTTCCTGTTCCCATCTCTATTACTCTCTCATATTTTACCAACATGTTGGACAACCAAAGACTTTGAATCGCATCACATAGTTGGTTTGTCTCCATGCAAATCTTCTCTATCTAAACGGGAGAACCTCACCATAAAGAATTCTCTCAACATGCAAGGTGTCCACCTCATTAAACATTTTGACCAATCATATCCTACCACCTAAGCAAATCTGCCACTTAGTGAAAACGGAAAAAAAAACATGTGAATCGACAACGTGTATGTTAGTTGAATATACATTCTAAATAGATATTGAATTTTTTTTTGCCGCTAACACTGTGGCTGGTCTATAATGGTGGTGGCTTCATTTTCATTAATGGAACCGTGGAGGAGCTCCTTTGAAAGTTTTTTTTTAATAATACTGACCTATAGATCAGGTAATTGATCAATATTGAACTGGTTTTTTCCTGGTCTTCCTCCCGACGACTTCATCTTCTTACCTCGAACCAGCGCACGGGAAGCTGCGGTCCTGCGGAACAAATAGGTCTGACCGTCTGAGCACGCGCGGTCTGCTAGAACAAATAGCAAACTGGCGAGGGACAATCACAAATCCATCGTCGTCCAGCCCGGTTAGGATACCTGGCTTTCACCCAGGCGACCCGGGTTCAAATCCCGGCGATGGAGATTCTTTTTTTCGTTTTTCTTACTTTTGCGACGGGTTGCAGCCCGCAGCGCGAGCCAAAATAATCGTCACATCATCGAATGGTGCGTTCCGTAAAAAAAAAAAAAATGACAGCATGCGTTACGTAAATATGATAACATTCAAATGACACCTTCCATTCATTTGTTTCCAATACCATTCGATGTCATTGGGGTACTTGAAAGTCTCTCTCTCTTTTAGTTCAAAAAATGTCTCTCTCTCCACTCTCAGCTGATAGCCTTTTGGGGGTATGCTATTTCCCTCAGATCCCTCTTAGGTGAGCATAAGAAAAAAAGTCAGTGTGTGATCAACTTAACACTAGAGATAGGATGTTGCGACCAAAATGATATTTAGGCTTTGGGGCATGTCGTCTTTTCTTTGCAAAGATGACAGACTTGAAACAAGTGCTTTGTCCAAATGATGATCAACCATGTTGGTATGACATGCACTCGGTTAATTCTCTCTATGAGGCCATCCGATTTGCTAAATATCTTTCTTAGGATTACGTTTTCAAAAGTATCTATCTATATTCTCCGGCATACTTAGAAGGTACATAACAAATTTATTTTTGAACACAGAATTACCATTTACGTGCCGCTAACTTATTTTCTAGAGAGAGCTAGAAGTCACATTCGTTAGACTTAAACACTGCCTCAACCACCCTATTAGCTGGGCTAGGCTCCTTAATGTTATCATTGGAAACCAGATGAGGATATCACTCTATGTTTGAGTTGAACCCATACAATATGTATAAATGACCACATTGAAGATTTAATTTGGCTTCACCCTTGTCAAGAAAAGGCCCGAGTGGTGGATTGGATTGTTCAAGACTCCCCAAACACACGTCAAAAGCTTCCTCCTCCTCGAGATCAACTCTAAGCTTCACGCATGAATACTTGAGCTCTAGCCCTCTCCTATTGAGTTTTTCTCTAGCAAGAATGAGTGAATTATTTGCCATGGGCGATGGATATAGACATGGATACTTGACATATGAGTGAGACTACTCTTAATGTAAGATTGCGGAATATGTTGTATTGTATTGATACTAGATTAATTACAATGAGTCACGGTGGGCTGTATATAAAGGGGTATAATACTTGAAGACTACGAAACCTAATAGAGATAGACTTGGATTACAATCCTTATACTACCAAATATACCTAAACCGTATTGTACTCTAACATCCCCCGCAGTCGGATCGGTAGTGACGCGAACAACTGTAGCGTTGCGGACGGTCTGACTGAAGCATAATCCGAAGTCGCCAACTGAAGAGGAGCCAAGTTGATAGCCCTTGATGCCGATGTCGATGTAGCCGAGTTGTGGGCGCTGGCGTTGTGGTCGATGTTGCCGTTTGAGGAAGTTGAGGTAGACTTTTGCTGGAGTCAATGTAGTTGGAGGTAGGCGGCACGCCTTACCGAGCTTGCCAGACTCGGGAGCGCGTCGGGGACGAAGGCACGCGCCGATGTTGCCAGTATCGGGCATGCGAAGAAAGGGACCACCATTAACCATGTGAGCCAGAGCCGGATGAAGAAGCAGAGGAGATCTCCGTGGTCGGCGACGCGTAGCGCAGATTTTGCGCCGTTTGTTGCCGGAGTAGACGAAAAAGGAAGTGGCAACTACTAAATTGTGCAAAATAAAAATAGACTGCAACTCTGACGGCAAGGTTGTGGTGGACGAAGATGGCGTGGTGGTTATTGAAGACGTTTGTTGAGGTAGGCGATGTAGAGGTAGAAGATGTCGAGGTGTTGTTGACGTAGATTTTGTCGGCGATGATGACCACGAGCGTTGTTTGGTGCAGCCCTGTGTTGACGGCGAGACGATGAAAACGATTTGGTGGCGTAGATTGGCCGGTGTAGACGACTTGGTGGCGCAGTAGCACGGACGCACGGTGCAACTAGAGTCAGATGCATCCTTGATTGTTTGGTGTAGAGCTAGCTGCTCCATCAACCTTTCTGCTTCGAGTAGAGCTGTCGATCTTGCTCCATATGCATAGCACGCATGCATGCATGCAACGATGTGATCTTGGAATGATCCGTTGAACGGCGCCGATGAGAGGGCTATTTTGTAGCTAGAAGGTCTAATTGAAAAAAAAACGAAAATTGCTAAAACTATGAACCGATTTATTAGAATTGGAAGAAAAACTAGCTACGAGATGCGACGCCCCCGGCGATCATGAAAATCGATTTCGCTGGGGGTGGCGCGGCGGAAGCGGTGGTGGCTAAACCCTAGATAGCGGAGCGAACTGCTCTGATACCATGTAAGATTGTGTAATATGTTGTATTGTATTGATACTAGATTAATTAAAATGAGTCACGGTGGGCTGTATATAAAGGGTACAATACTTGGAGACTACGAAACCTAATAGAGATAGAATTGGATTACAATACTTATACTACCAAATATACCTAAACCGTATTGTACTCTAACACTTAAAGAAGAGTTAATATAGTCGTATGATAGGAGTTCTTGTAGTGTGACTTAGTATTATATGAGGAGAACACATAGAAACATGACTCGTTGAGGCCATCTCTGGCCTTAAAATTAGGTAATTTTTTGTTCTCACGAATATGAATTAGTGTTGAACAGATAAAATGTGAAGATGACCTCCTTGATTATTTCTGCTATTTCATACTATTCGGGTTGGTTCATTCCAAGTTCCACAAGACCACCTCAATGATTCCTCCTTCTCAACATCTATTTGAGTGCGTCGATACTTCTCGCTCAACTCTAGACCTCAAATGAACCTTGAAGCTTTAGGCTTCTCCTATGAGGTTTGACTCTATTGAAAGCGATTGAATACATATTCATGGGGAGATAGTTAAACACTAAAAGTTCTTGATAAATAACCAAAGCTATCCTTAAATGAGAGAAAAGCGAGGTACACAAATAAACTTTTTTTTACTTGTCCATGATGAACTAGTGAGAGGATATGGTGCAAATTTCATGCTGGACTAGTCCACTCATCCCTCCACCATCTTACATTTTCCCTCCTTTGGGCCTACATTATTGACTTCTTATTTTACACTTCTCTTTGTTTGACTTGTGAAAAATTGTTGACTTTGACAATTTACCACATATATGGGACAATACCGAGCCTAGTACCACAACATTTTGTTTGAACTAAATTGCCTTTTTCCAACACAAAGTATGTTATGGATTTAAGTCCTGCAAGATTCCACCAATCATATTCTCCTATTGGAGGAGCCACGACCAAATCCTAGTCCAAATGATATTGTCCTATTGCAAGGTTTGTGCTCAATAGTTTTAGATATCCACTTCTTGACTTGGATGGCTCATGTGACTATTTTTAAAATGCAGGGCTACTATAAATTGTGCATGCTCAACATTCCACGGAAAAACAATCACTTTTGAGATATTGTTTTAGAACGGTCGATTTACAATTTTTCTTTGCTGGTATATTTTACTTTTAATAGACCGAGTACAACATGAATACGCCCACACATAAATGGCAACGTAAGACATGTGTCACACGATTTTAAAATTGACAAACCTGACCGAAAAGATTGACGAAATAACCGCATACTCAAAATTGACAAGAATGTCGCATCCTACCAAGGACAATCCTTTCAATAAGACACCGAAAACCAAACCTAGAGTTTTTTTTGATATAGTAAGATACCATCCGGGTGATACACCAGAAATCCGCTCCTTATGGGAGTCGAACTCTGGGCACATGGGTGTGCCACTGCAACCCTTGCCACTGCCTAGTTCTCTAGAGGTCTTTGTTGTTACAGTAAAGCTAGACTCACATGATTATTCTAACCGTTAAATAATCTCACATGTAAATAGTTATTAATCTTTTTCTTGAACAGGTGTAATTGGTTAATCTGAAGTGTTTGGAAAGAGGCTCGATGAAACTCGACAGGCGATGCCTTCACTCTGCAGTTGCAGAGCGAAAGCTTATCCCCCTCGGCCGCGGCCTATCCATCCCGCACGCACACCTCAGCCACCGACCGAAGCAGCCAGCCAGCCAGCCAGCCATGGCGCTCTCCGCCGTCTCCTCCCTCGCCTCCGCCTTCTCCCACCTCTCCCTCCCCTCCACCTCCGCTCCCCACCCGCCCCCACTCCTCCGCCTCCTCCCCTCCTCCTCACGCCGTGCGGCCCGCCTCACCCTCTCCGCCGCCTCCGCGTCCGACGCCGCCGAGCCCGCCGAGCCGGTAGAGGAGGCTCCAGCAGCCGACGAGGGCCCCGAGGAGGTGCTGTCGGTGGAGGCCGAGGAGGAGGACGCCCTCTCCGGGCTGGCGCTCCGCAAGTACGTCAAGCAGCGGCTGCCGGGAGGGTTCGCGGCGCAGCGGATCACCGCCACGGGACGCCGGAAGACCGCCTCTGCCCGCGTCGTGCTCCAGGAGGGCACTGGCAAGGTCTTCATCAACTTCCGCGACGCCAAGGTTGTTGTCATCTCCTGTCCTGCCTCTGATTCGATGAATGCACGTCCTGGTTTCAACACGACCGGAACATTTTATGACCCTGAATTTAGCATCGCACTGAAATTAGCTATCCGTAGAATGTTGGAAGGGATTTGAAACTGTCTATCGCCTCGCCTATGCTTGTAGCCAGCTTGTTTGCCCATTGCCAATGCAGTAATCAGCATGGTCATGTTTACGAGTAAATTAAGCATGTGTTGCACATGATGTTTCATGCTTGGAGTTGGAGTTGCTAGTTGGTCAGGTTCTAATCGGTTTGCAAATGTCTGACACTCGTTAGATCCATCTATATAAAGAGCAGTGCAATTTATTCACAAACGTTAATCAGTTTGTCCTTGTGTATTTTGGTCTACTCTATGCAATGCACAGGTATTCAGCATATCCTCCCATTGGCAATGTAGTAATCGACATGCTCATGTTCACAAGTAATTGAGCATATGCTGCATAAGATATTTCATGCTTGGAGTTGGAGATACTAGCTGGTCAGGTGCTAATTTGTTTGAAATATCTACACTTGGTAAACCGATGTACATTAAAAAACACAAAATTTAAAAAACTGTTTTGTTAATCAGTTCATCCTTGTGTTCTTTGCTTTACTCTAAGGCAATGCACGTCCATAATATTCTCTTTGGTGGGTACTACTGCCTGGATGCTCGGTGGTAAGATGTTTCGAAGCAGGAAACTACTTTTAAGATGTGAAATCAGGATGAGAGGGATACTTAACTAGCTCAATAAATTAGCACTTTGTGGTTGAAATACTGATAAGACCTGGCAAATGTATGCTTAACTAGTTATAGAAAGGTTTTTTTTTTTATTTCACACAGTTAGGATGGCTAATAACATGCTACTTCTATCCTGCTTATAAGATTTTGTATATTCGCTTGATTGGCTTCTTTTGCTT
Organism: Poa annua; assembly: GCA_026929855.1. Lineage (NCBI taxonomy): Eukaryota > Viridiplantae > Streptophyta > Magnoliopsida > Poales > Poaceae > Poa > Poa annua. The sequence goes on from CM049427.1 coordinate 19,798,492, forward strand.
CACATTGTGATGTTAACAATGCATCATGCTTTAGATGGCAGGATTTTTTACGGCCTGCAGTTGGGTAACTGCATTGAACTTGGTTTCTAAAATGCTAGTGCTTGAGGTTTTAGGTCCCAGATAGTAAGCTGAGTAGAATTTATGCTATTTCTTCATTCATTTGCTGAAGGACCAATATTTGATCATAGTACAAGAACATGATCTATTATGTTGCTAACTTATGGACTAGCAAAAGATGGTTTTATTGCATTATCTATTATGGCGCAAAATTGTACAAGGTTAAACACTAGCAAAAAATGGTTTCAGCTTCATCATCAGTAATAAATAAGTAGATGATGCTGAAACAGCTTGATGCTGTCTCGCCGTAGTTTGTATAGGTGCAGTTTTTCTCTCAATGTACCTCAAGGTGCATGTGCAAATCAGAAACATCTGATAAATGATTAATACTAGTTGGTTTCAGCTGCTTAGATACTAAATGATGCTGAAACATTTAAACTCTATGCCCCTATGCTGTCTGTAGAGTGTAGACACAGATTTTTGTGTGTGTGTGTGTACCTAAATGGGCAGATGCAAATGAGAAACTTAGTCTGTACTTACATGTTTGAAATGTGCAGGATTATTTGCAAGGAAACCCGATGTGGATGGAGTATTGCAAGGTCCCCCTGGCGACTCTAGGGTTCGAGAACAACTACGACGTCTTCGTGAAAGTCCAGGGTGGTGGTCTGTCAGGCCAGGCCCAGGCGATCTGCCTAGGCGTGGCGCGTGCGCTGCTGAAGATCAGCCCCGCCAACAGGGTCCCTCTGAGGTCAGAAGGTTTGCTAACGAGAGACACTCGCATAGTCGAAAGGAAGAAGGCGGGGCTCAAGAAGGCGCGCAAGCAGCCCCAGTTCTCCAAGCGTTAAGGAGGACTGTACTTCGTTGTTTTTAGAGAGCCGTTTCAGCATCGTCTTTTCCCACTTGCAAAAAGCCCCTCTTCGTGTCATTGTTCTGTGCTGGACGCCACAGATTTGTAATATTCGTTTCCTGAAAGCAATATTCTTGCGGGTTATGGAAGCCGAGTTTTCTTGCAGTCACTGCCCCAGGCTTGGCGTGGTTGCTCAAGCTCGAAGTATGGCTTTCGATTGAGTGAGCGTACAGTAGTACACAGCCTTCTCTTGTAGCTTGGTTTGGATTACAATTTAGTATTCAAATGATAAAAATACTTATTTTAGTATCAGAATATATATGATATAAACAGGGCTGGAAATACTGTTTTCTTAAGATAAAAAGGAGGTTGGTTCTGCTGGTTTGACAGTGGCAGTTCAGAAAGACTGGCAACCCGAAGTGCAAAAACAGAAATACCGACCGAGCCAAGCAAAAGCCCATTCCGATTTCCGCCACACACGGCCTAACTGAGCCCACCACCGAAGCCGTCGTCCCCAGCTCCGTCCGTCCGTCCATGTCGTCCTCCTCCTCGCTGATCCAAGGCATCTCCATCTCCGTCTCCGACGACGACGAGGCCTCGGGGAAGGTGCGCGTCCGCGTCCGCCGCAAGCGGAACCGCCACCCCGGCTCCGCCCGTCGCCGCCTCCTCCGCCGCGCCGCGCGGTGGGGCGCCCCGCTCCTCCTCACCTTCCTCGCCGTATCCCTCTTCTCCTATGAGTACTACCGCCTCTCCCCGTCCTATTCGTCCTCGCCGCCGCGTCCGCGGACCGCCGGCAACATCAGCCGCGTCGACCGCGCCCGCGCCGCCGATGGCGCCAGGAAGTGTAAGCCTCGCGCCCTCGACCGTTCAACCCTAAACTGGCGTGGATAAACTGCGGCTTATTTGAGTGATTTATTTCGTACTCTATTTTAATTCGGTCATCTGTAAATGTGGCTATATTATAATGTTGATGTGTTGTTCGGTTTGGATTATTGTGGTGATTTAGCCATGGAAATGGAGGTGATACCACACCCCAGCATAATGTGCTGACCTGGTGACCTGCTTATGTGTCCTGTAGTTTTATATTCGTTCTGTTGTGCACGATGCAAGCTCATCTGTTGATCCTAGTTTTCCCCTCGGCGGTGTTTACTTTCTACTTGCAATGCTTGTGATTAGAGGATCTCTTTCGGGGGCTGGGGTATGGGTAAGTATAATGTCAAGTTGCCCATATGCGTTTTCTCTGAATGATAATGTTAGTCAAACAAACTGAGATGCAGATTTGTCCTTCAGCCTTAGTACAACTGTACAGCGTATTGTCTAGCTTATTCTGATGCACTAAATTACCCTGGTCAAAGTTAATCCTGTACTGAATGATAGCAAATGTTAGCTGCTAACTCTCTATTCTTTAGTACATCTAGGCTCCAGCCCATGTTTTCTACTGATTCTCTTGATTTCTTAGGGTATACTTTGCGATTTTATTTCCTTACGCTTTTAGAATATGAGTGTGATCATTTTTGGACCAAAGAACAGTATTTTCATTCGTGACATGTTATTTTCTCATGAATTCGGTGTTATATTGACAGTATGCCTGAAGATGCTCGATCCCGAGATGCTTCAAAATCTGGAACTTCCTGAAACCGCGGAACGAAACCTGTCGGTCAAGAGAGTTGTGTACAGGTCTAGTCCGCCCCATCTTGAAGATAACATTTCACCCAATATGACGAATGCACGATTTAATTCATTCACGGGATATCAGACTCTTACTGAAAGAGAAGAAAGTTTCAAGGTTTTGTTCAGGCTCCATATTTCATGATGTTTTTAAAAATTATGTAAGATACTTGAGTTGCTCTACGAAATATGTATGTTCCTGTTTAGTATGTGGATAACAATACCATATGTGCAACTGATTCCAATATACAGTTATCCAGAAAGTAGATACTACATGACAAACATCGTAAAAAGCAGAATACTGAATTGATGGAAGATTATGTGTTTGCTAATATCCTCATTTTGCTTGCTACTCTGCTGCAGCCAAAGGAAACTACAACTGTTCACTGTGGGTTCTATCGTGAAAAAGGAGGGTTCAGAGTTTCTGATGTAGATGAAGATTACATGAAATCCTGCAAAGTTGTTGTGGCCACTTGTGCATTTGGTGGAGGGGATGACCTTCACCAGCCTATAGGGATGACAGAAGTGTCTTTGAGAAAGGTTCAGTATTTCTGTTGCGTAGGATGTTGATGTCTTGAGTTTCTTTCCTGGTTTGTTCGCTGATTCTTGTTGTTTTCGTAGGTATGCTATGTTGCATTCTGGGATGAAGTCACTCGCTCAGCTCAACAGGAGGAAGGTAACAAGATTGGTGAACATCTCATGATTGGCCTTTGGAGGATCATTCTTGTGAGAGATCTTCCTTTCGCAGATCAACGGTTGAATGGGAAAATTCCCAAGGTATCATCTGAAAACCCTGTGTCCTCATTGTCTTACTGGCAGAAAATGTTAGTAGAAGCCTCAGCATTCTGTTTCACTGCCTATAGAAAACAGTCCGTTTCAATTATCTGTCTTGTGGTACTCTATGGACTCTAACAGTTAGAATGAAATTATGTACATATATCTACATTTTTTTATGATCACTCCATATGGTGTCTGTAGGATGAATCCCTCTTGTCATAAGCTGACTTCCATTTTGGTGTTTTATTCTCTTCAGATGATAAGCCATCGCCTTTTTCCTATGGCAAGATACTCAATTTGGGTGGATTCGAAATCTCAGTTCCGAAGAGATCCACTAGGAGTCATTGAAGCTCTTTTGTGGCGTTCAAACTCTTCCTTAGCATTGTCGGAACATGGAGCTCGGAGTAGCTTGTATGATGAGGGTACAGCAATTGTTAAGAAACACAAGGCAACTCCAGAAGAAGTGAAAATACAGTTGGATCAGTACCGACAAGATGGCATTCCAGATGAGAAACGGTTCAATGGAAAGAAAGGTTAGCTTCTAATCCTGGCCTGCTTACTATTGTTTGCTTTCATCATTCTTATCATAGCCTGACATAGCAAATACCTTAAATCTGTTGGAGCTGGGATGTTATGTTGTTTCCAACTTGCTGGTTACTACTCCCTCCATTCCGAAATACCTCAAACTTGTAACTAGAACGACGACACTTGTTTGAACTGAGGGAGTAGTTTTCTTTCTCTAGATTGTACATTGATATTACTACTATGTGGCTCTGGTGTTATGTCCTGCTTCATAACATGTGTCGTGGTTTTAGTAAACCAGAGGACAAAGATGCTGGCCGGCCATTCATTCACTTCATAGGAAGCCATGTCAGCACGATGAGCTTATAAACGAGAACAATGCCATATTTACACTGCAAGCCAGGACATTAATACTTTGAATGGAGCAATGCCATATTTACATTAGGGTGCTGGGCCAGAGACGTACTGAAATAAAGAAAACAACACCCTGTAGTCTATAGATAACCATGTTTGGTGTTACTCCGCAGCTGTGCAAAAGGCATGAGCTATAAAGTTGGCCCAGCTGCATGCGTGTAGCATAAAAGGTATAGCCCCTTTCTGGCTTTCTGCACCTCAACCAAATGATACAGGACACACCATTTTGGCCTCCGGACCCAACCCACATACGGACTAGGTAGAAGAACCAGGAGCGCCGTCCAAACTAACACAATGTTGCGCCCTAAATCATACGTGTTCTTGAGCAAGACCTTTGCCAGTGTGCAGTGGTCCTCTTCACTGCACCCATAATAAGTGATCCATTCATTTGCCTTTTTATTACGTCTACAGCTCTTGCGGAAGCCTCAGTTATTGTGAGGGATCACGCCCCTTTGACCAACCTCTTCATGTGCCTGTGGTTCAACGAGGTGGTTCGGTTCACCTCCCGGGATCAGCTGAGCTTCCCCTACGTCCTGAGGCGCCTCCGGCTCCCCGGCGTCCACCTGTTCCCCGTGTGCGCCCGTAAGGATCTCGTCAACAGCTTTGGCCATCGGCGCAAGGTGAAGCCTCTCGCCAAGGACGGATGATGAGCTTCTGAGTCTCTGCTGCTCTAGGTGTTGTCTTGACTGGGAATTACGACAATGCAAATCCTGAATCCAGCTGCACAAGCTGGGGAAGTATAGCAGTCTTTTTTTTTCTCCTTTTTTGTCGATAGATGATCCTGACATAGCGAGAGGAACAGCCATCAAGGAGTGTAGCTGGTAGTTAGTGCAGCGCAGTGGTTCAAAGGAGAATGGCTTAATTTGCCCGATGTTGTGCAAGGCAACTGTAATGTACATTGGCAATTTGCCATTGTTCTTTATAAAGACAAAAAAAATGAAGAAATTTAAAGTAAAGAATCAGTGCCTTAATTTTTGGCAGGTGTGTATCATCTCCAGCTCTGTCTATTTTTCTTGTTGATACATGCAGAAACTAGCTTCTTCTCACATCTTCTGCAAATAGACCACGCATAACTTTTTTTTTGGCGGGGTTGCGTAACTTCAGTCTGGTCCAGCTCATGCAGAAACTAGTTTCTCACATCATCTCCAAAACTTTTTTTTGGCGGGGTTGCGTAACTTCAGTCTGGTCCACCAGCATCATAGTACTCATAGTGGTATTTTTTCTTCTTGCTTGCTTGTAATAATGACAAAAGGAATCCAAGAACCATAATTCAAAGCCAAAGGTCGTTAACTCTGATTCCAGCACCATAATTCAAAGCCAAAGTTCTGCTACTACTACTACTTAATCGCAACAGGGTGGATCATCTTCCTCTTGATTCCTACAGGAACTGAGCTAGTCATGAAACTCATGTGCAATACTGTCGGCCAAACTCCACGTAGCAGTAGCATCCAGAGCAATTACTGATGCGCGTACCTACTCGAGCATGCGTCTCCCTGCCCAAAAACATACGTTGCGAAAGTGCCGCCGGCAACAGAGGCAGACAACAGTGAAGCGCGTCTGTTGTTTCTTTCGTCGGTAGGCGCTCCTTTGCTCTGGCCGCATTTACCCGTCTGCAGTGCGTGCATTTAACCCCTCCTGTGGCTGTGTCTGAAGTGGAAGCCGTAGGAATTCTGGTAGGTGAGGGTGACCATTTCGAAAATGAATGCCTCTGCAGTCTGCACTTTGCAGCCTGAAACATAGGGAGGGGCTTGTCCTGCTGTTTTCCCAGGAGGTCAGGCAAGGACCATAGCCAAACACATTTATATACAGCCGACTGTTTTGTCCGTAGAGTGAGGGCTGTCAGAAATGAAATCTTTTTCCCGCCGAGGAATCGAAGCGCATCATCTTTTTAAAAACGATTTAGAAGATTTGTCAATTTTATTAATTAGGAAGAAGAGAACTAACCAATTAATTAGGGGAAAATCTTTAAAAAACCGACACAAATACACCAATATCGACCAACCTGACCATCCACACGTGCTCTATATAAAAAAAGGAAACACATACCCCCCTCCCCCCTCCCAAAATACATTGCCGATAGATTTTAGTCAAAATTAAACTTTGTAAAATTTACGGCATGTTGCAAAAAATATCAACGTCTACATTATGTAACCAGTATAGTTGGAAATATAATTTCATATTGTAGATGTTGACGACTTCTTTGGATCATAGGATTAGAAAACACATGAATTCAAAAAAAAAAACATAGGAATTTGATAAGATTGCAGATGTAAACAGAGATTACAAAACAGAGGAAAACTACTAGAATGGTCCTTTGGATGATACACAGAAAAAGTATCTCGGTCCTGCGTGAATGAGTGTAATAAAGAGTTTATAATGGATGCTGAATTTCTTATGAAATTGGGAGTGTAGGAATGATTTTGAAGGTGTCATTCTTTTTATCCAAATGAATTCCTTAGAAAAAAATCCTATGGATTGGAATCCTTCAATAATCTTATCAAAATCTTTCAATCCAAAGAGGGCCTCATAGTTTTGTATATACTTGATCAAATCATATAATCTTTGAATTTGACCAAATAAACGTGAACACTGGCTCGTCGCTACTGCTCTCTCTCTCGCTCTGACGAACGGAGGTGGGAGATGAAGTTCAGAAAAGTTAAACTCTGACGAAACTGAATTTTGCGCACAGAACACAGCCGCACCAACAACCTTCTTCTTCCTCGAGCACTAACTCAGATTGTTCAACGATTATAGAGGGAGGGTATATATAGTGGAGCTCATGCTCCTGCCCGCGCCCACGTCGCGCACTCACACGACCCACGACTCCACTACATGCACGCCCAGCTGACACGTTCGCCGCGCCCGAAACGCGGACGACATGGCCGGCCTGCCGCAGGACTCAGTCCTCCGCAACCCTCGCTAAGCGCTAAGGACATCTCCTACGGGGCTGCTCATTTCCGGACCGATTTGGTATGGATTTTATCCGTTTGAGCAGCCCCGGACACTGCGCGGACACGGGTCGAAACCGGTGCACCCTACGGGGTTGCTCATTTCAGGCCGGACACGAGGCAAGATTGCGTAGGGGCCATAGTGCCCATTGTTTTAACACTTTAAAAAAGAAAAAAAACATATATAAACTAGCCACTGGATAAGCCAGTGACGGCCGGTGGCCGGACTTCTATGCCGGACTACTCAAGGATGACGTAGTCCGGGTCCTGGACGAGGTGCGCGGGCAGCCCCTGGCGGCGCGGTGGAGTCTGGGGCTGCTCCGGCGGCGGCGGCCCGTCCGCTGGCCCGATCCACTGTCAGCGCATGCCAACTAGTGGCATGAACCAGTCCGGGACCTCGCAGTGGTCCTCCTCCTCCACCTCCATCGCCTGTCGCGCCTCCTGCCGCTCCATGTCCTGGTGCGCGGCGACAGCGGCCAGCGCGTCGGCGATGGCCCTCTCCTCCTCCGCGGCGGCTTCTTCCGCCTCCCGCTTGGACTCCTCGATGGCCTGGGCGAGGGCCCTCTCCTCCTCCTCCGCGGCGGCGGCGTCACCGTCTTCCTCCATCTTGACGCTCGGGGGAGGCGGCGGCGGCGAGTACCTGTTGTCGCCGCGAGGTGGGGAGGGCGGCGGGTACTGCGGTGGGCCGCTGGCGTGCCGCACCCCAAAGAAACCCCGGCGCCGCTGGTCGTGCTCGGTATGGAACCAAGTGTCCCAGTTCGAGCTGCTGACGGCGTAGGCAGGGTCGTGGCGGAGGTCGTCCGGCAGCAGGTCGCGCCGCCGGAGGATCTCCACCTCCCTCTCGAGTCCCCGCTTCGGGACGGGCGGCACCGGAATCCGCTCCGGATTCAGGTGCCACCCCTCGAAGAGGTGGACGTCCGACCATGGTACTGGGATCGCGTTGTCCCAGTACCACTGGCCCTTCCTCTTGCTGAGGTAAGGCCGGACGCGGCGTGGAGGTGCCGGAGGTGCGGCGGCGCGCGGTGCAGCGCCGGGCGCGGGCGGTGGCGGTGGCGCCGGAGACCGCGAGGAGCGGCGAGAGCTCCCCGCCTCGTGGTCGTTGGCGCCCTTGCCGAACCACCATCTCCCCTTCCCCATGGCGGCTAGGGCAGTGTGGCGGTGGCGGCTAGGTCAGTGTGGCGGTGGTTGCGTGGCGGTGTGGGGGAAGGTGGGGAGCAGTGTGGGGGACGGTGGGGGCGGCGGTCCCATTAAATAAGACCGGTGGGGGGATGCCAATGGTCGACGGGTCACTGACCGGTGGGGCCGGGGAGTTTGACCGCCAAGAGGCGGGAGCGCGCGCGTCCGCGGGCGTCCGCGTGGTGTCCGCGGCTGCTCAAACCTGGATCAAATTTGGTCCAGGTTTGAGCAGCCACGGACACCACGCGGACAGATTCAAGAAATGAGCAGCCCCACAGGGGCCTGGTTTTGTCCGGGCCTGCTCAAATCCAGCCTGTCGGGGCAATTGAGCAGCCTCATAGGAGATGTCCTAACGAATACAAACGCATACGCCACGCCACGAACACGGACTGCGACCTGGCGCGCTTACGCCGGTCGCCACCGCCACGGCATGGCTGTGCTAACAGTAGAAACGATATTTTGTGAGGGAGGGAGTGCTATGTTACGTCGTGATTCGGGGTATAGCTTTGCCTAGTTCCGTACTCATGTCACTGTAGTCTACGGTTCATTTTCAGGTTCAGGGGGGCGTGAAGGTGAAGCCGTGAACACTGAACATTAGCCGGTTGATGGGCTACAGCCTACAGACAGTAGCGAATGGGTGAGTCGTCCTCGCTGCACTGTAGTCCGGTGAGCCGGGGTTACAACGGACACGACGTTTCCGGCGGAAACGCAGCCGACTGCGGTCTGCGGGGAGGCCGGAGTGGCAACAAAAGAGAAGTGAAAAGGCCGCTCCCCTCGCCGCCGTCGAATCCAATGCCGCTTTCGAAAGTTCGTACTTTTTCTCCCATACCACTACCATGTCAACGTAGTACCAGTAGTATCTATCGAGTTCCACCACCACCAGGAACCCTAAAAAGCGTGTCCGAATCCAAAGTCCAAGCGCCCCCACACACGTACGTACTCCTACAAATTTATCATGGAGTTCTGATGATTTATCAAGGAGATTCTCGTTAAATTTATCTCGAAACGCGCCAACTTTTCCGGCGAAAAGACGGCCGGAAACGCGGGCTCCTGCTCCTCTCTACGTTTGCTCTTTCTCAGCCTTTTCTCCCTCTTTTTTCCTTTGCCAAATTCTCTTTACTATCAGCACGCAGTATATGCAGACCTTTCGCCCTTTTTTTTTTTTCTCCTTTGCTATTTTCCTTTACGTACGTACCACTATCAGTTTCGGCCGTGCATGCAGAGGAGTAGAGGATATACAGCATCGTTCTTTACCCCTTTCTCTCGCTTCCCCTTGGCTTTGCTCCCGTAGCCTTTCTCTTTTGATCTCTTCCCTCGTCGCCTTCCCTTTGTGCTTTCACCCTTCACTCTTCACAACAAGCCTCCCCGTGTTAAAAAGGGATTAGGAGGAGGATCATCTTTAAGGCGCACGAAGAAAGAACTGAGCGGCTAGCTGCACCGGGACGCGCGACCCACGATTCGGTGCTTGGCGTCGATGCTCTGGAGTATTGCTTGCTTGCTTTGGTCTCACTTTGATGCAATATTGCAGACATGCAGTGCATGCTTGTGTTGTTGGTAATCGTGCTTGTCAAAGGGAGTCTACTACGAGTATGGTTTTCTGCGTCAAATCTTCGTCCCTGACAGCGTTTTCCCCCCTGCCTTCCTTAATAACCTATTGGAGTAAAATACTTGTTCTCGACAGCTACACTACATGTTGGGTTGGGTAGTTGCACTTGCAACGCAACGCAGCCGAGTAGCCGATCGAGTGCATCAGTTCTCTCTCTGACTTCTGACCATGCTGCCATTTTTCATATAACTACAGACTGTAACCGCTGTGCTAACAACACCTACTCCAGCTAATGCTAGTATGAAATTAGCAACTACTCTACTACCAAGAGTCCAAGACCAGATTAGTGTGGTGATTAACTAAGAACAGCTTAGTATTGTCGTGTGCAAATGACGATGCATCGTGGACCTTGGTGCGCAAAGCGCCATCGGATTCCGCCTGTCTTTTGACCTTGCAATAAAGAACGCCCGAGCGGCATGGCGCGACGGCCCAGGAACACAGCACAACCTTGGAGGGAGTCCCCGGTCGATGGATTTGATAGAAAGAACCGGACACTGCTACTTCTCTCTCTCCGCTCTACAGGTAAACACACATGACATGCGTCTTTCCGGATCTCAACAAGATCCATGCAACGCAAAACACAGCGAGGAGAATCCATGTGCTGCAGTGCAAAAAGGCAAAGCATCGATCCTGAACCACTAGTACCAGTGCCGCTGCTAATAAGCATATTGTTGTCTAATCCATGTGACATTTGACAAATGACAATGCGGGGCAAGATTCCAAGCTCACCGCCCCATCGCATGTCTGTCTGCCGACCTAGCTTGCTTGCTTGCTGCCGGATCATTTCATCTCACAATTATTTTTTTGGCAAAGGACACAGATCTAGGAGTAGTACTTACACTGCTCTGCCAGTTAATGAACCAATAATCCAGCAGAAAAGCTAGCGGATTAAACACTGGCTTCTAGTGGCTAGTGGCAGTATGAGCAGTAACGTGAATGCTTGCTCGAGGCTTTGGTGCCTTGTGTGTGTGATTGTTAATCATGCGCTGCAGGATCTATCATGGATTGACTTGGACAAGCCATGTGCATTGTGGTGGCTTGTGAAAAGATGGCAGAGGGCACCGGTGCAGTGCTCTCTCTCGTCACCAGCGCAAAGAGGACCCGACGTGCTATTCTCGCTGCGAGAATGAGGATGAGTGGTCGATCCAAATGGCTATGGACATGCCATTTTGCCATTTCGTCTTGTTTGGGCAGCCGAACGGACATGGCATATCCGCGCCGGTCGCGAGCGAGTGCGTCTAATGCGTGTGACACACCGTTTTTTTTAACATGTTGTATATGGCCTCGTTTGGAACAAAGGAGTTCCATAATAAAAATAGAATAAAAGTACTACAGAAAAATTTCCTATGATGTTGTTTGAAATAATGGAATAGGAAACTCAAATTCCTTTAAAAAAATTAATATCTCACCTCATGTTTTAATCTTCCTATGTCTACAATTCATGTGTTTTTCCTGCGTGACATCCAAACGACACTTTAGAAAAAAATTCCCACGGTTTTGATCCCGTTGAAATTCAGAAAACATGACACCTCAATTCATGTGTTTTTCTTATTCCTATATTTTTGCTTCCTATGTTTCAAACGAGCCCTTGGTCTTTTTTATTACATAGGGAGGGTGTGTCTAATGCAATTTCTTACTTCGACCAGACGGGCACTAACGCACTATTTTACATAATAAATTAAAAAGGAGAAATGAGGAAATGAGAAAACTTAAAACTATGTCCGTCACGGGTTTTCTACTTCTCGTCGTCGGGAGGAGATGCCGAGGTAGGGCGACGCCTACCAAAGGTATGTCGACATGCCGCACGATGGAGGCGGGGCAACTGCTCCTGTAGATGCACCATATTGACGACTGTGTCATCACCCTCACAAGAACATAATGATCTCCCAACAAGAACATCAAGGCAGTGGTATGCCTAGCGTCATCATCAATGCACAAGTGGTCTTCCCCACCGCCCTTCTGATACGCGGTCTAGGGTTTTCTCTTCCGTCGACGACATATGAGTTTGCACTCGAACTTACCCGATCGGATAAGATTTCTCAAAATTATTACATCAAATTTGATTTAATAAACAAATATTATGATACATGGAATCATGCAATCCAGATTTCTTGAATTATGTCATGACTTTCGGAGACGAGCTTTCAAGATTTGCAATGAACTTTAGGAACATATACAGCGAAAACAACCTTTTGAAAAAAAATCTTCTTTGTACTACATAAATCAGAAATCAGATAGACGGCCGACAGAAAACAACACACAAACTGAAATTGCTTAACGCTTCCGAAGAAAAAGAAAAAGAAATTGCTTAACGCGTGTGGCAGTGCTTAACACAGATCGCACACGAACAACAGTCCCCCACACGCACAGAAAATCACGGAAAGGGCCTTTCCCCCGTCCACTTTACCGTGCACGGGCTACACCTGCGTGTCCTACCCTCCCCACGCCTCCCAAATCCCATGCGGCCGCCGCCGAGCCGAGCACGCACGCGCGCGCCGCCCCGTCCGCAACAACCGCTCGCCGCCACGGGGAACGCAGCTTATTCCTGCGACACGCCGAGCCGCTCCCCGGAGCACAGGACAAGCAGCTCGCCTCCGGCGTCCTCCGCCCCCCGGCCGCCGCCTTTTGAGATGTAAAAGTGGTTTAGGTTTAGGCCAACAAGAGGAAGCGCCCAACAGGAGAGGAGGGGCTCCAGCTTTGGCTTTCCAGCTTTCGTCCCTTTTGAGATGACATGCCCACCTTCTTTTTGGGTCTGCGCCCCTAAAGAGGGCTCGCTTGCTTGCTTAAACATTCTTTGGACAAATGCAAATGCGGTCTTGTCTCTAATGACTGTTTGTCTTGGCATTGTAGTACTAGTAGTAGGGTCTCCCCATTTTCTTCAGTCTGGAATCGTTTACATGCAGTAGTATATATATCTAGATTGATGCTAAGTGGGAGATGTGATCTTTTCTTTTCATCTCTAGTGGTGCTATAGCTGGAGATTATTTTGTGGATGCCAAGTGGCAGATATGATGAAAACTGCACACTTTGCCATTGATGAAGGTTGCTAAGCTACTTAATTACCATTGTCAGAGGAACCAATAACTGTCGGTCTCCACCATTGACATGTACTAACAAGCTGCATACCTCATGTTTTCAGTTCATTTGCTGGCATGTCACCGTCAAAGAAAACCATCTGCATCCTGCAGCAGGGGGGAATCAAAGCCACCTATCTGTCGTACAAAACTTGAAGAGCTACGTCCCCAGCAGCAGCACATCCATCTTTTAGTAACCCACCTGTTCCATTAACAATTCCCAAAGGTACCAGCACCAGCCTCCAAAGCTTAAGCGCACACACAAGCCTAATCACAGAGTACGCACTGTTGCGTTTTGGCCTATCTTTTATCGTTTCAGTGTCCGCATCAGTCATCACTCATCAACCGTTCTGATGCCGAAATCCCTCCCTCATATGCTCGGTTACGCAAGCATTGATTAGTCAATAAACCTGATCGATGCTTTGTCAGATTACAGTAAGGAGAAGGTTTGGCTCTGCTAGCCGGTGCGGCCATTAGACTAATCCCAAAATCTTTGCTTCCACATGCGTGTTGTCTCGGAACCCGACGACACTGTCACCATATCACGGTTTGGTGTAGATACAAAGCCTAGCTAATCCAACCCAGCTCGGTTAAAAAGTTCTCCTTTCCCTAGTTTTTTACAGGCAGCAAATCCGAAGTTAACTCGAGAGAGAGAGGAATAAAAATTTCCTGGCCTGGGCGAAAAGGTTACTGTGAGGTGAGCTCATATAATCTATTTATCCATGGCAGCAAGGAACCAAACAGACGCGAGAGGTCACAGTCAACGGCCCTTTTGCTGCCCTCGCGTCATTGCTGGTGGGTGTATATAAACGCGGTGGCGTGGGTTTCTGCAGGGCAGTTGGAGAGAGAAACACAGAGGCCTCGCCCTGCTTTCCCTCTCTAAACGACTGCTTAGTTGTTGACCTCAAGAGCTAGAGCAACTGGAACTGGTGGTGGTAGATAGATGTCGCTGGCTGCTGAGCATAGTGCCGCAGGGTTTGTTGGAGCCTAGTGTTCCCTGGGAAGAAGAAGCCATTCCGCATTCTTGGATCATTTCGGGCTACCTTGCTTGCTGGGGGTTTCTCTGAGCTCTCTCACTGACCACCAGCAACGACCTCTGTAAGTTTTGTTCTGTTCGTGCTTCTTCTTCTCTTCTTCTTCCTCCTTGTCTCCCGTGCCTGAGATTCTCCCTGCTGCTCGCTTGATGTTGGTTTCAGTTCTTGCGAGGTTTGCAACGGGGGACCGGCCAAGAAATGGAGGTGGAGGCGCACGAGAAGAAGGGTCACAAAGCCTTCGCCAAGACAATCAAGTCTTTCAGTTCTTCCGAAAGGCACAGGCGTTCTAAGAGGTCTGTGCCTACAAGCACACATTGATACTACATGCTAAAAGATTTGCTCTATCTGTCGTAGTTCTTTCCTTGGTTGTGCTGTGAAGGATGCTGATATTTGAGATTCTTTCCTTTTTTTTTTTGGCATGGCAGTGATCTGGAGAACGTGTTTGGTAAAGATGCGCAACTCGCTTCAGACAAAACGTTTGTTCAGCCTAAACGAGTGAGTTTTTTTTGCCTCCCCTTGTTTAGCTTCAACATTTATTGCGCAGTAAATGCAAGGTTATCTCTGCAGTTTCTGTAGTTTTTAGCAATTCTATGTTCTGATTTTGTTCAGCAGGATGGTGTAAAGGTTCAGGTGAAGACTGATCTGAGCAAAGAAGCGCAGCCTGGAAGAGGGGCTCAAGACTCTTTGAGGAAAGAGGTAATCACTATAAAATGCTGCTCTTGAATTATTCACGGACATCTCGGCTTGGAGTCCTTTCATGTTTTAAAGTAGGGAAGTCGACAGTTTTCTGCAGATAGGAAGTTGTGTTTCCTCATATCCCCATGCTTGATAAAAGCCACATTTTTTTTTTCATTTTTATCTGGACAGTAGGCATCCTTAGAATTTAGGCTTCTACCCCCAGAGTTTCCACCTTCTAGACCAACTCCGTTTACGGATATGAAATATTTCTCTGAACTTGGCTGAAAATGTTTCTCCTCTTATCCAGTCCCTGAGTTTGCTTTTTTGCTACCTTGCCTGCTGAATTTTTCCCTCTAGTATAATAGTAGACTCACGTGATTGCCCGATGCAGATTCTACAGCTTGAAAAGCACCTCAAGGATCAGCAGGTTGTGCGTGGCTCCCTGGAGAAAGCTCTGGGGCCAAACGCTACTCTGGTCAACCTGTCACACGAGAATCCAATGCCAAAGGTGACTCCAGCGCCCAAATACCGCTGTTATTTTTTGCTTTTGTTTTTTGCAATGATCATCAGCTTACTTTCATTCTACAGGCTGCTAACGAACTCATAAGGGAGATTGCCACGCTTGAGCTGGAGGTCAAGAACATGGAGCAGTATCTTCTCACCCTGTACCGGCAAGCGTTTGAGCAGCAAACGCCTGCATTATCTCCTCCTGATCGCCGGGAAGCACCGAAGCCGTCAGTGAGCTCGCGATCCGGGCAGCTGCGGGAAACACCGAATGCCAAGGTTTCCTCCAAGAGTAGAGGTGACTCAGTGCTCCGGTCTAGCTACCCGCCTCCGCCGCCCCGTAGGAAGTGGAACGATCCATTGACAGATTGCTCTACATCCGCATGTTCTGATAGACCATACGATTCTGATGTGCTCCGTTGCCAGTCTGCGTTGTCATATCGTGGTATCTGTTCATCTAGGATATCACCATCCGAGGAGAGTCTTGCGAGGGCTCTTCGCTCGTGCCATTCTCAGCCTTTCTCATTTTTGGAGGTAATGATTTCCTCGATGATAAATGGACCTGTTGTGGTGTTACACAAAGTTGATAAAATGTAAAAAAGACTTGCTTCAGTTTTTACACAAGATGTCACTGGTTATGAGATCATAAAAAAAATGGCATTAATTCAATGATTAATGTAGGAACTCTGTTAACTTTATAAGATTCTAAGCGCCTTTTCATGATTTTTGTTAGCAGGAAGGTGATGCTACTGCAGCAGGCGTGATAAGCTTAGCAGAGTATCTGGGCACCAATGTAGCTGACCACATCCCTGAAACTCCAAACAATCTTTCAGAGGAGATGGTGAGATGCATGGCAGGCGTATACTGCAAACTTGCAGATCCTCCGTTGGTTCACCACGGCTCCTCCTCTTCTCCAACATCGTCGTTCTCCTCAGCCAGTGCAATTTCTCCACAGTATGTGGGGGACATGTGGAGCCCGAATTACAAGCGGGAGACAACGCTGGACTCCCGGTTGATAAACCCATTCCATGTTGAGGGGTTGAAGGAGTTCAGTGGACCATACAATACAATGGTTGAGGTTCCAGCGATTTGCCGTGATAGCCGGAGGCTAAAAGAAGCCGAGGATCTTCTCCAGACTTACAAGTGAGCAATGCTGATCCTTATTCTCCAGTGGATGGAAATGTTCTGCTTGTCAATAGTTATTTATAGTCTTCTAAATTGGTATCTCAGGTTGATTTTGTACCGGTTGGAAACTGTTGATCTGAAAAGAATGACTTACGAAGAGAAGATTGCTTTCTGGGTTAACATACACAACGCGTTGTTGATGCATGTAATGCTTCTCTCCCTGGCCTTAGCAGTTTACTGCTGACTCTTGGTTCTGTGTTGTACTTTTATTAATCAGATCTCTTTGTACTTCCACAGGCTTATCTCAGGTATGGCGTCCCACAGAACAATCTGAAGAAGTCATCACTCCTTGTTAAGGTAAAGATGATATGTTTGTGCTGCGGAATCAATGAAATGTTCCTGCAATAAGATGCACTTAATCAGACGAAGTTTCTGCTTTTCCTGACATAATGTTCACCACAGGCTGCCTGCAAAATTGCTGGACGCAACATCAATGTAGCTGTGATCCAGAGCTTGGTTCTTGGGTGCAACACACATTGTCCAGGACAGGTATAGCAAACATGATAATGCCAAAACAATCAGTTAAAGGGTGTAATGTTTGTACTCTACTGATTACTAGCACATCACAAGCATGCTAATTCCATCTGTTGATCCTTTTAATGCAGTGGCTACGTACTTTGCTTTACCCAAGAATCAAAAGCAAAGTGAGCAAAGTAGGGCATGAGTGGCAAGCCTTTGCCGTTGCACAATCGGAACCTCTTTTACGCTTTGCGCTTTGCTCAGGCAGCCATTCTGATCCTGCGGTAAGCTAAGCTAATGTGCATGCGCAAATTGCTGCCATTGTCCCTAATCACTTGTTACTAAGCAAATGCTTTCCTTTTCCAAGCCATACTCATGTGATTCTTGGCTACGTCTTTATGCATGCATAAATTTGGTATGAAAAGGTGCACGTGTCCTGAGAAATCATAGCGTCAAAACAAGATTATGAAACGAAAACCTTTTGTTGATTAGGAATCTTGATAGGAGCAATGTGTCATCATGTTAGGAATCTTTCAGCAAAGTACCGCAAGCATAATTACCTGTGGTGCTAAATCAAGCCCCTTTTCTCCCCTTTTTTCGCAGGTGAGAGTGTACACTCCAAAGAGGCTGTTCCAGCAGCTGGAGGCTGCTAAGGAAGAGTTCATCCGGGCAACGGTGGGGGTCTTGAGGGGCCAGAAGATACTTCTGCCGAAGCTCGTCGAGGCGTATGCGAAGGATGTGAAGCTCTCGTCGCAGGGCCTCGTCGACATGGTCCAGCGGTACCTCCCGGAGAACCTGAGGATGGCGATGCAGAAGTGCCAGCAGCAGGGCAGTAGGTCGAGCAAGATCATCGAGTGGGTGCCTTACAACCTGAACTTTCGGTATCTGCTGGCCAGGGACCTCGCGTTTCCGCACCTGAGCTGACCGTGCATGTACGGCTCTAAGCAGTAGCGTGCGATGAACTGATCAAGTATATGGCTATGTATGATAGGTTTAGGTTTAGTTGGGGAAGTTATTCTGGACTCAGCGATTGTGTAGGATTTGTGTGCGGGTGGTAGTAGTGGCGCAGTGTGTATTTTGGTTAGCGCTGTAAATTTTGTGTAGATGAATAGAAAACATGGGAAGAAATGAGAAAGAAAACCTGTTAGTTCGGTGCTTGCTGTCTTGTATCCTTTGTAGTTATCTGGCTCCGTTTCCTCTGAAGCGCGCACTAGAGTATTTTTGTTTGTTTCAGAACAGTTGATTGTCCGCGAGCTGGAACTTCGCAGGAACTTCAGTGGCTAAACTTCTGCAAGTTTTCCATCGCCTGCGAGAGCTGCAAGGCAATGTGGTTGATAGCGGTTTGAGCAAGAATTTAGACCCAAGGTTTAGTTGTGTATATTTCGCTTTGTCGATGGTATTTTCTGTGTCTCTGACTTAACTTATCATGTTATTTGGTTGTATCCGAGATTCTCTCATATATTTCATATATATGCCCGAATTAATTGAAAAATTATATCAATACCGGATAACTAAAGTGAAAAGTAATGTGTGGCAAATAATAAAATCACCCCAGGTATTTGTACATACTCGGTCTCCAAAAGCCAAGACCACCAAACAGAAATCTAAAAAGGAGAAAATGAAAGTATACATTGACAGTAGTTGGGGGAGGATCTGTAATCACCGCCTTGCACTCAACTGCTTCTGTTAATTCTGCACAGCAGGATACCTTGATGGCACAAACAGAGAGCAAATCAGGATCGCCGTACTCATCTTCTGTAGGATAAATTTGCATTCTTGCTGGCTTGCATGCTTTATCCTGGAATGAGGAGATTTGTATATTCGTGCAATCTATCTATTATATACTAAAAGCATAATACGGAGGTTTCAATTTTGAGACACCACGTTAAACCACATCATCTAAATTATTTGGATGGTTAGATCTATAATACATGGCTCAGATTTAACTAGAGATTAAAAGTTACGTAACAGTTTGATACAGTCTATGTACAATATTTAACGTGACATTTAATTTCAATTTTTTTTTTTAACGTGACATTTGTTTGAGAGAATATGTGGGCCAACTAGCCAAAAAAAAACTACCACGTCATCTAGCATGAAAGCTAGAAAAAAAGTAGATCTAACCGGCTCATTTGCATGCATGCTAATCCAAATAAAAAAAAGTTTACCGGACCTAGTAGTTTTGAAAAAGCTGAAAATCAACTCAGACCTAGCTTTCCTACCAAATCACGACTCTATTTCTTTCTTTTTTCTATTTGAAAAAATCTGGTTGACCGATTTACAAATAGCCGATCGTACTCAACTTTACCTCCAGCGTACCACAATATGTGACTCTCTTACTCTTTTTTCTTTCAATGAAAAGAAAACTGCTATACCTGACCTAGAACATGGTGCATAATCATATGTGTAGTCGAGAATAAAAAGTTAATCACAAGATATCAGTCGATAATCATCCACTATATATAAACACATACTTATATCATGTAGTATATGAGCGACTTCAGTCTAGGATCATCCATAATAACAAAATTATCAATATTCACATGCAGACGACTCTCCTAATTAAAATGAAATCCTATTTAATTAGGTGGATCCAATAAGCTAATATCCTATATTACACCATATCAATATGAAGATATTGTCATTGTGTACGACACTAGCATAAGATCACTAAAATAAACCTAGGACAATTATTCGAAAACCATCTATTATATACACCACTAACCGGTAAGGGTTGATCCATAGAAAACACCAATAGGCTTTCATACTGTATGAAATCATCTTAACTCCAAGAACACCGTCATGGAGAACATACTAACACGATAGACCTAAGATAGACTTAGATGAATGATTTGACGACCATTAATGTCATGCACCACTGCCTGATAAGCGATGTACCATCGAAACAAAAATAATTTAGCGGAGTTAATATTTTTTATTCCTTATGGCCCATATAAACCCCTATACATTGTCATGAAGAAGAACCTAACATAACATACCTAAAACACACAAATGATATTGATTACTCTCTCACCCATCAAAGCCTTTATCTAATGTTTATGGTGAATGGAGCTTGGCCGAGTTTGGAGCAATTTATTTCTAATAAAAAGGAAAAATTGGAGATATGTTTTATAAAACGGGGATTGTAAAATTTCAAGATGCTTCTACTTTATAATGCATAATCATAATTAAACTACATATTTCACAAAAGGAAGTCCACTTTAAAATCAAAGTATTACATGTAAGAAAAATATGCTAAAGAACGATAGACGTAGAAGAAGTTCCCCGAAAAGAAAACACATGGTCATTAATCTAGCATAACTTGTTATGTTAGTATTGAAGGGAATATGCTCTAGAGGCACTTAATAAACATAGTTTATTGGTTATATTCCAATTATTCATTATATATTTTATACCATGCTATAACAGTATTAAGCGGAAATATTAATACATGTGTGGTAGATAAACAATCAGGTCCCTAGAAGCATCTACTAAGACTAGTTAAAATTAATGACACAAGCAGCAAATTTTATATTTGCATTTTTAATGGTAATACATTTGCACGAGGCCTTGATTTACGCTTCTCTCTCATTCTCTTTCTATCAATGACATTGGGCAATCCTTCCATTCTTGTGAAAGCTGGTTACCATCTTTGACATTGTCGTCCGTCCCAGTCCCATCAGCCTTTGGTGTCACTTCTGAACATGACGACAGTGCTTTCCTTATGTGTATGCGCCATCTAACATTGTAAATAAAATTTCACATGAGGTTGACAGAACCAACCTGTGCACATGCCTAACTAATAGACATTTTTTAATAACAATAGCCTAGAATGAAATTATATACAAGATAAAGAGATAGTAGAAAGATACTTACTTCAAGATATGACTGAAACAATCTTCACCCAGCATATAAAAATGCTCACAAAGGTGTTTTATCTGCTAGACAGCAAAGGGTTGAAGCAACCAGGGTCATAACTAATAACTAAATAAACATAAGTTAGGAAGGCATATTACTCCATTACTGTGTATGTAGTAAGTTCATGGTTTTTGATAGGCAGAGATGCTGGGTCATCAAATGAAATTGAAAAACAAGAATCAAGAAACTCCAGTGGAGTCTGTGCCTCAGACCATATAAAATCTGATGCTAGACCATCTGTCCAGCATTCTGTGCTTTCATACCAGGGTAAACAGCATGCATAGAAATTTATAACAGTACCTACAACCAAACTGGAATAATTTTCAAACTATGAAAGTACATATTCTACAGAAAAAAGGAGCAATTCCAGCTACTTTTAATGTTTGTTTACTACTGTCAAATTACCTATGTCCCGGTGTCCCCTTCCTCTATCTTTATCTGTACGACATATGGTGATGACTGATGCGCACAACATGTACAGATAAAGATATTTGCAGTACACCGGGACATAGGTAATTTGACAGTAATGCGCTGTGTGGATGCCTTTACAGCAGCAATCATGTAGATGGCACACCAAGATAAGCAGAGAAAAGAACACGCGAAACTACAGTGATGATGTAAGAAGAAATACGTACCATCCAGGGTATCTCACCCTCTTGTCCTTCACTGCATCCACACTCAACAAGAGCAAGTGATTCAAATCAAGAAATTCTGGTTGAATCGTTGCAGGAGCTTTGTATCTCACGCAGATAAAATACATTTCAGAACTTGTGGACCGACTTGCTGTAGGTTTAGTCAGATGAATATCCTCAAACAGCTGCAAGTAGGTAAATTCGATGCATTCATAACTCGTATAAATAACTAGCAACATAAACAGTGTAAAAACCTATGATCAAAACACACCTGCTTGAGACAGAACATTGTAGCGTTGTAATTTTGTCCCCTGAAGAACTGTTGAAGAGCAAAATAACTGATTTTATAAGTGCACTTCACATTTTCAGTGTTTCAGTTATCTACATTTTCAGTGTTTCATTCATTGAGTGTTTCACTTTCAGTGATTCAGTTATAGTGTCAGTCTGATTGGTTCAGTTTTCTACATTTTCAGTGTTTCAGTCATTCAATGTCTCATTTTGAGTGATTCAGTTTCAGTGATTCAGTCATCTCAGTGTTGCAGTGATTTAGTTTTTTTGTTCAGTTTTCATTGTCTGAGTGAATCTCATTGTTTGATTGCATAGTTCATTTTTTGTTCTTCAAATATTTATTTTCTCTATTATCATGCTCTTAGTTGTTGCTCAGTTTGTCTCCGTTCAGAGTTTAAGTTTGTGTGTTGTTATTTTCAGTGTTATTTATCCAATTTGCTTATTCAATTTTTTTATCCTTATTTTATTTTTGTTTCATTTTAATTATTTTGAGCTATTGTTGTGGGTATATAGGGTCAACATGGGGTAACCCTGCTATTCATTACATTTTTAGCTTTTTTCTTGCTTAATTTGGATAGTCGGTTCCAAGCCCGGACAAAAGGGGAGGGACCATTGATTGACTAAAGATAGCCAGCCCTAATATAGAATCACTTTTTTTTCTTTAAAAAGTGCTTTCAATGCTATCTTTTTAAATGCTTTATTTTTTATGTTGGGGCCCTATAATTATGCAGTCACTTCTCAGACCGAGGAAGCATCCCTCTTATGTTCTCTTCTTGTAATATCTCTGCAAGCTCACACAATCAGAGTCCCGTTGATGTGGAGCAACATTTGTTGATCTTATAAAGTTTAAGTCATTTCTAATATATTTTTTCATACTTTTCATCTTTTTTGTACATGGGGATGCAAATGGCATGTGCTAGGTTTCGATAACCTGAGGTCGTTGCAAAGCACATATGAGTTTGGGCAGCCCATTCTATGTATATCTCAGCTGCGACGTCGAAAATTATGCGGGAAAGTTATGGATAATCTCTTTTCTTTATAAATGCTGACCAGCAAGTCGCCTCATTAAAAACCTTCTAGTCCCCTTAGGTACACTGGTAAGGAAAAGAGCGCGTCTGGAACCTGCTGGCCTTTTGATACATGAGTTTTTTGCTACATCAACTAGATGTTTTTGCTAAGTGATGATGACCCTAATTGGCCTTACTCTCCGAGTTGTGTGCTTCCTCTTGAAGGGGATCGTGTGCAGAAAACAAAAATTTTCCTACCAACGATATCCTAAAAGCATGCCAAGATCTATTCTATGCAGATATAGTAGTACGAACGGAGATTGGAATACATACCCTTGTAGACCGAAAGTGGGGATTACGTTCCCGCACAAACGTTGTCGACGAAGACCGACGAAGCCGACCTCAAGGTCGTGTAGAGGAAGCAGACCTCCGAGTACCGCTAGCGCAGCACCTCGCAGGGCGTCACACACGTACGGTGGAGACGACGACCTCCGAAGCTCCAGTCCAGGACGAGCAGCGGAAGACTTGGACCGGAACACCAGCAGCGCGGCAGCGGGCTATGGTGGAAGAGACCCCCTCCTCTGCTTGGCGCGACACCGACAAGGGAACCACGAGATCGAGAGAGAAATTGGGAATTAATTGGTGAATTAAAAGGCCCGGGGTGCCCCTTCTTATATAGGCTCCCATGGGGGAGCCAACTTGCTAACCAGGCAATGTGGGACTAACCCCCACATGCCCGGTGCGGCATTGGAGGGTGCGCCGGACCCCTAGTGGGCCCTTGGCCCACTTGGGTCGGCCCCTCCTGGCCCCCACCGAATCCCCAAGGGGATTCCCCCCTCTTGGGCCTTCTTTCGACCAGAAGGCCCATTTAGGGAAATCAGACTAAATAAATCCGAAAATAAACATATAAAATCATATTTGCATATTAATTACACTAATTAATATCAAACATAATATATATAATTTTTCCTAGCTCCGAAAACTCTTTCGTCGCTGCCCGATCTCCATCGGACCTCTCCCGGGACGCTCCCGGTGATCTCTTTCCTTTCCGGTTGTCTTGTCGAAACCCCTTAAGTGTGTTACCCTAGCGGTTCGATATAATAACAGGTATGACCAAGACTCCTCTATGATCAACGACTAACTCGTAGGCCTGGACCCCATGAATTAATCCCTGTGATATAACGAATGACTTTCATCTATCAAATCTGAACGCAAAGTCTTAAACCTTTTGCCATAGCGATACTTAGCATGTCCGAGTGTCGTTCCATAGATATATCCATACCTAATCCCGACCTCGTTACCGACGACGCTATCTTCTACTCGTTCATGATCTCATGTCTCCGTGACCTAGTCACATGCTTGCAAGCTCATTAGACATGATCTCACCGAGTGGGCCCGAGAGTATCTATCCTGCTATGCGGACTGGCAAATCCCGCTCTTGACCCCTCGTCTCAACTACTCCTTTCCGATACCCAAAAGTATCACCGTTATTGTCATACTATATAAGATACGACGTTTGCTGCGATCAAAGTATCTTCCAGGAATAACAATAAGAGTTGATCTCACGGTCAAAGGCGTAACGACTACGTTCTCCAAATCTGGATATGTCCATCACATCGTTCTCCAACGATATGACTCCCATTGCCGACCGGCGCCATGCCCCATGACCGGGAAAACTCGATCATCACTCGCGCAACGAAACTAGTCTTAGTAGAGGCTACTAGGGACCTGGTTGTTTACGTATCACACCCGTATTAATGTTTCCGCTTAATACAGTTCTAGCATGACACAAAAACCTATTATGAACAAACGAGATATGATAAAGAAAACACTTTATTAATTGCCTCTAGGGCATATCTCCTTCAGTCTCCCACTTGCACTAGAGTACAAATTAATCTAGATTACAACTTGGTAAAAGCTTAACACCCATAGCTAACTGGTGCTTTTCATGCTTGTCAAGCGGGAGAGGCTTCGTCAGCGGATCTGCCACATTCAGATCCGTATGCACTTTGCAAATCTTCACATCGCCTCCTTGTACGTACTGACGTATCACATGGAAGCGTCGGAGAATGTGTTTGGCGGTGGAGTGAGACCTCGGCTCCTTGGCGTTTGCAATGGCACCCGTATTGTCGCAGAAGAGGATCACGGGATCTTGCACGCTCGGGAACACTCCAAGTTCGATGACGAACTTCCTCAGCCACACAGCTTCATTCGCGGCTTCGCAAGCAGCGATATACTCCGACTCCATTGTAGATTGTGCGACTATGGGTTGCTTCCCACTTCTCCAGCACACGGCGCCTCCATTCACCTTGAACACGTAACCTGTCTGTGACTTAGAGTCATCGGGGTCTGAGCAGAAACGTGCATCTACGTAACCCGTTACGCCAAGTTCTTCATCACAGCCACCATACACAAGGAACATTTCCTTTGTCTTATTGAGATACTTAAGAATGCTCTTAACAACTATCCAATGCGGCATTCCAGGATTACTCTGGAACCGGCTTGTCAAACTTAGAGCTAATGCCACATACGGTCTAGTACTCAACATTGCATACATGATCGATCCTATGGCTGAAGCATAAGGATGTTTGGTCATATTGGCCTTATCCAGTTCCGTTACCGGACACTGTGCCTTCCGCAATATCTTATTCTTGATAACCAGCAGAGAACCCTTCTTTGCCTTCTCCATACCGAAACGTTTCAGTATTTATCAAGATAAGTACTCTGACTCAGTGCTAATAGGCGCCTTGATCTATCACGATAGATTTTTATGCCTAAAACATACGCAGCTTCTCCTAAGTCCTTCATGGAAAATTTACTGTTTAAATATTCCTTCACGCTATTCAGAAGTTCCACATCATTCCCAATCAACAATATGTCGTCAACATACAGTGCTAAGAACACAACCGAGCTCCCACTCATTTTCTTGTAAATGCAGGTCTCTTCCACATTTTGGATAAATCCAAAACCTTTGATTACCTCATCAAAGCGAAGATTCCAGCTCCGAGATGCCTGCTTCAATCCATAGATGGATCGCTGAAGCTTACACACCTTGTTAGCATTTCCTGGATCGACAAAACCTTCCGGCTGTACCATGTACAACTCTTACTCAATGTTTCCATTTAGGAAGGCCGTTTTGACGTCCATCTGCCAGATTTCATAATCATAATAGACAACTGCTGCTAACAAAATCCGAATAGACTTAAGCATCGCTACCGGTGAAAAAGTTTCATCGTAGTCAATTCCATGAACTTGTCGGAAACCCTTTGCGACAAGCCGAGCTTTATAGACGGTCACATTAGCATCAGCATCAGTCTTCTTCTTAAAGATCCATTTATTCTCGACGGCCTTGCGCCCTTCGGGAATATCCATCAAAGTCCACACTTTGTTATCATACATGGATCCTATTTCGGATTTCATGGCTTCAAGCCATTTCTCGGACTCTAGACTCGTGATTGCCTCCTTGTAGTTCGTAGGTTCGTCTTGTTCAACTAACATGACGGTGCAAACCATGTTGCCATACCATTCTGGTGCGATCCGAGATCTACCAGACCTACGAGGTAGAACACCTTCCTCGACAGTTTCTCCACTCCTTCCACGGAGGACTTTTCCGGAATTGCTTCCGTTGCGCCACTCGGAATCTCGAGTTCAGGATCAACGATTTCATCGAGGTCTACCTTCCTCCCACTTACTCCTTTCGCGAGAAATTCCTTCTCTAGAAAGGTACCGGTCTTCGCGACAAAAGTTTTGCCCTCAGCTTGGTTGTAGAAGGTGTACCCAACGGTTTCCCGCGGATATCCTACAAAGACGACTTTCTCCGACTTCGGTTCGAGTTTGTCGGGCTATAGTTTCTTAACGTACGCCTCACAACCCCAAACCTTCAGAAACGATAACTTAGGCTTTTGGCCATACCATAATTCATACGGTGTCGTTTCAACGGACTTGGACGGAGCCCTATTTAAAATGAATGCGGTTGTTTCTAACGCATAACCCCAGAAGGACACTGTCGTGGTGGTGTCACGGCAGATGCCATAGGATGGCTAATTTGTGGGGCCGATGGACGTTGGTGGATCCGGGGAGGGATAGCGAGCTGAAGAGCTCACACGGGGAGGATCCCGGTAAAACCGAGATCTCCCAAGAACAAGGAATAAGATCAAAGTGCAAAAGGGAAGATCTAACACACACAAACAAATGCACGCAGGTACACAGCACACACACGATATACCCAGGTTCAGGGCCCTCGTGAGGAGGTAACACCCCTACTCCTGCCTTTCCTCTCTATATATTGGTGGTATAAGGACTACAACTTGTTACAAGATCTCTCAAAGGAAGAAGTACAAAGAACTAGATGAACTCAAGGTGAGAAGGAGTAACTGCACTAAGCGTAAATGCGACTATAGCTTTGGCTCTGAAGTTGGTCTCTGGTTCGTCTCTCTCCCACAGGAGCAGTTATGGCGCCTTTTATAGAGTTCCGGCCAGGAGGGCCGGAAACCCTAAATCGGCTTGGCCCCACCGGACAGACCTAGCCGGCATGCCGTCACCGGCTAGTGCGACCTAGTCGCCGGGCTATCCGGTGTAGCCCCTTCGTCATCATCTCGTTAAGGACGGCAGGCGCCGTCCTGCATCATCATTGTCCCCTTGTCAGAGACAAGACATGTCTTTGCCCATCCCGAATAGCCTTTTCCGGATTGCCGGGCTAGGCATGTCAGGTCTTGTCGTACCACGATCGTACCGGGTGACGCGCTCCCGTGTCAGGCGGGAGGTGACCATGCTTCCGTGTCAGGCGGGATGTGACCATGCCTCCGTGTCAGGCGGAACGGTACTTCCCCCCCGCGATAGACGGGAAAGCCTGCTCTAGACCGTTGACGGCCTACCGGAAGCCCTCACGCCGGCTACTTCCTCGCTTGCCACTCTTCTGCATAAGACCAAGACCGAGACCCACATTCCGGTTAGTACTTACCCGGAATATCTATCCGGTAAAGCCGAGTAATCCTCCACCCGGGAGTCTCCTCGGAATCCTAGATCCGGGATCCTTTCCGGAGGTGTCCGAGCTCGCCTCAGGATGAGTATCTCTAGGCCTAGCCTCCCGAAGATGTCTTAGCTTACCAGCAAAGACATCTTCGAGAAGCTAGTTCTTAGAGGAACCACCCGCTCATGCTTGTGCTGCGATTGTGAGGGCCGGGGGTGTCTATTTATAGCTGTGAGACCTGACCCTTGCGCCTGCCAGGAGGTACTTTGTCCTCTACCAGCGCTCAGGGGTCAATCTGCCCTTTCAGTACAGCAGGAGGTGTCTCTTGCTCTTGCCAAAGGTCGGATACTGTTGTCTCCTTAGTGGATTATACCGGGATCTACCCCTACCCGGGGGGCAGCCCCCCGACACTAGTCCCCGAAGCTGGTGCTGTACAGCGACCTCGGATGATGTGCGGGATCAGCTTTAAACAACAATTATCTTCCGATAACACATGACACCATCCTTTTATTCCATGCCGAGATCGATTCTTCCCGAGACCTTCTTACCGAGATCATCCCACCGAGACTGTCTTAACCGGGAGGTGAAGCCTGCGACCGGATAGCACCATCTCAGTGAATCTTGACCGTTGGCCTCCCGATGAATTCGAGACAGTGAGCCAGGGCCCACCCGACGTCCCGTCTGAGCAGAGATGCACTCGAGTGCCCCTGCGCGAGCACGCCGTCGCTTGGGTTCCCGCGCCGGGGAGCCGCATCCGATCCGGAATCCAACCGTTGGGGCCGTGTGGCCCTTGGTGTGGCCGGATCGGGCGCCCGAGTATGTTTTCCTCGTTACCACCGCCTCCCGCCGAGATCCCTACTGCTGCCTTGCAGATGTTGCGAGCAACCGTCAGTTCCTTTGTACCTTCAGGATCCCGGGACGTTGCTGCTTCCCGCGCGCCCGGCGGCTCCGGCATACGGGTTGTTGACGAATACAACCATGCCTGGCTTGCCGCCGATGCCTCCGAGATCGCGGGAGACTTGCACGCTGCAGGCCCAAGCCGCAACGCCCAAGCTCTGCACGCTCTCCAAGTGGCCGCACTGGATGTTACTCGGGTGACCGAGGTAAGCTTGTTCTCTTTCTTTTACCAAAAATACTTGTTCCTTCCACCACCACTAGTCCCCGAGATTGGTGCTTAGTGCTCTAGATTCCACCGAATAGCAGATCACTAGGTTCCAATCTTAGAGAGAAAAATCCAGGACTCGGACACCGAGTCCCCGAGATCCTCCCAACCGGGTAGGTTGCTTCAAAATTTGCTCCACCACTAGTCCCCGAGATTGGTGCTTAGTGCTCTAGACTCCACCGAATAGCGGATCACTAGGTTCCAATCTTAGAGAGAAAAATCCAGGACTCGGACACCGAGTCCCCGAGATCCTCCCAACCGGGTAGGTTGCTTCAAAATTTGCTCCACCACTAGTCCCCGAGATTGGTGCTTAGTGCTCTAGACTCCACCGAATAGCGGATCACTAGGCTCCAATCTCAGAGAAAAACCCAGGACTTGGACACCAAGTCCCCGAGATCCTCCCAACCGGGTAGGTTGCTTCAAAATTTGCTCCACCACCAGTCCCCGAGATTGGTGCTTAGTGCTCTAGACTCCACCGAATAGCGGATGACTAGGCTCCAATCTTAGAGAAAAATCCAGGACTCGGACACCGAGTCCTCGAGATCCTTCCAACCGGGTTCCTTACATCCTTTCCCGACTAACTTCTTCTCTGTCTTGCTTTCAGGAGTGCAACCAGAAACGCCGCAACATCTTCAACCGGGTTCTTGCTGATCTCGGTCAGTCCAAGAAATCCGAAGGACGCCTGCGGGAGGAGCGCGACGCCGCGCGCAAGGTCTCGGTTGACCGGAAAACTGCACTTGCCACTGCGCAAGCCGAGATCGCGCGGCTCAACGGCGAGCTCGAAAAGGTCAAGGCCGCTACGGTCGACATGAAGACGCGCTTCATCGAGGCGACCAAGAAGCAGGAAGAGACCTTGGACCAGTCCGAGGAGCGCGCGCACACTACCGAGACTGAGCTTGCTCTTCTCCGTTCCCGGTCTGATACTTGACTCTCGGAGCTCACAGTATTGAACCGGGATCTGAACAGTAAGTGGACCGACATCCCTCTTGTCTTCTCTTTGCTTTCTTTCTTGCTGTTACTCTTATGACCTAGCCGTTTGACATCTCTTCTTTTTAAAGGAGAGTTCGAGCACTCCCGCGAGGCTGCCGCCAAAGCTGTTGCCGCCTCCCGCGAGAAGCGCGCCGGGAAGGGTCCCATTTCGGATGACTGGGACATCGAGGATCACCTCATCGCCCTGAAGGCCCAGATAGTACCTCTCCGGTCTATCGGGACGGATCTACTCAGCGCTGCGGTCCATGTTCACGGCGCACTGTGGCCGAGTATCCGGGGGACGCTCTCGATTCCCGAGCTCGCGAGCGCACTTCGGGGTGCCGGGAGACGCATCCACGCCTGGAAGCGTTCCGGTGCGCGGGCTGGCGCCGACCAGGTCTTGACCCAAGTACTCAGCTGGTACGAAGGTCTCGATTTGGGGGCGATCCAGCGGCTGCGGACGACCTCGGCGTGGGTTAGTGACCCGGCCAAGATCCAGCAGCGACAGGAGGTGGCGCACCGCATCGCTACGTGGGCAAGTATCCGCGCCTTCACCGCCAGTGTTCTTTCTGACTCTGACTCAGAATGTGAGGACGACGAAGAAAACGACGCGAGCGGCGACGCGGAAGACGAGGGCCCGGAAGGAGATGACGCTGCTTCCGGTGCCGCGCCCGAGAAGGTGGTTCCCCGGGATGCAGCGACTTCGCCAAGACCCGAGGCCCCCGAGGTCGAGGTGCTTCCCGAAGCCCCGAGTAGCGCTGCCGGAACCGAAGCCGAAGTCGCTCCCGCTGCTGCTCCTGCTGCTGCTGCTGCCACTGCTCCCGAGGCCGCTGCTCCCGAGGTCTCCGTCGAGAAGCCGACTTCCCCTACCGCTTGAAAAAACTTAAGAGTAAATTCGTCAAATCCCCGGGATGCCGGGTGCCATATGTAATATATACTTATACTATTTTCATTCCGCAGCGAACTACCTATCTGAACAATTTATGCCAATGTATTCTGTTTTGAGTCCCCGACTTGCCTTTCATGTTTACCGTACTTAGGTAATTTCTGCTCTTGTCTACCATTTCGGCGTTCGACAGTCGAGTCACAAAACTCCACATACGGCATACATTACTTAGAACAAACCGAGTTCCGGCTAACCGAATTCCCGACATAAACAACAACAGTTATTAAAAAACAGGCATGCCGGATAAGTTCCTGCTCCAAGTCCCCGAGACCATTTTCGTGTTTCCCACCTTCCCTCTCTTTGCTCTTGACTACCATTTCGGCGTTCGTCAGTCGAGTCACAAGATGATTTCACATGACATACATTACTTTGACTTTGAGAATTGGACTCGGAACTTTTCCCGGCATGCATACAATATTAAAAAATAGCTATCCGGCAGTCCCCGGGTTCCTTCCCGGGATGCCGGTACAAAATAATAAATGAAATTTGACAAAAATAACAACAAGACAAGCTCATACCCAGGCAGTCCCCGGGTTCCTCCCGGGGTGCCTTACTTTCATTAATACTGATAATTGAGATACAACATACACTGAACCTTTTACGTGTAAAAGGGGCGAAGCAGAGCTACATTCCATGGGCGCTTGGTTTCCTCACCGGATTTGTCCATTACACCTTTCCTACCTTCCTGTGCATCTACAAGGTAATAAGAATCATTGTGCAACGCTCTTCTTATCACGAAAGGTCCCTCCCATGGAGGTGACAACTTATGCATTCCGGCCGTGCGTTGGATGAGCCTCAGCACCAGATCTCCCTCTCGGAACACCCTCGGGTGCACTTTCCGGCTATGATAGCGACGAAGATTTTGCTGGTAAATTGCAGACCGAGAGAGTGCCAATTCTCTGGCCTCTTCGAGTAAGTCAACATCATCTTCTCGGGCCTCCTTTGCCTCAGTCTCTGTGAACATTGCTACTCTCGGGGAGTCATACTGTATATCGGTCGGGAGTACTGCCTCAGCACCGTATACCATAAAAAATGGCGTGTACCCGGTAGATCTATTCGGTGTAGTCCGGAGACCCCATAGCACTGCCAGTAACTCCTCTATCCAGCATCCCGGAGTTCTCAATAGTGGTTCGATCAAACGAGCTTTGATGCCGGCCAAGACTAAGGCATTTGCTCTTTCGACTTGCCCATTTGCTTCCGGGTGTGCAACTGATGCTACATCCAGCCGGATTCCCTTCTCAGCACAAAATCGAGCGAATTCCCCCACAGCAAAGTTTGTTTCATTATCTGTGATAATGATGTGTGGGTATCCGTATCTCAAGATGATGTCTTTCAGGAATTGCACAGCGGTGTGTCCATCGCACTTCCGGATTGGCTTGACCTCTATCCACTTAGTGAATTTGTCCACCATCACCAGTATATGTGTCATATTGCCTCTTGCCGGCTTGAATTGCCCGACCATGTCCAAACACCATACTGCGAATGGCCAAGTGATGGGGATTGTTTTCAGTGCTGACGCCGGCATGTGTATCCGGTGAGCAAATCTCTGGCATCCTCCACACTTCCGGACAATATCCTCTGCTTGCTGCAATGCAGTGGGCCAGTAGAATCCATGCCTGAATACCTTTGCCACCAGGGCCCGGGATGATGCATGATGTCCGCACTCCCCTTGATGTATTTCCACAAGCATCTCTTGTCCTTCTGCCGGTTCCACACATCTCTGGAGTACCTCAGTGACACTTCTCTTGTACAGTTCTTGATTGATGACATTGTATGCTTTTGACCTTCGCAGTATTTGCCGGGCTTCCACTTCATTCTCCGGGAGTGTTCCCTCTAAGATGTAAGCCATAATGGGCTGTGCCCATCCCGGTACAGGTCTATCCGGGAACATGGGAGCGTCTATGTCCATTGGTTCTGCCGACATCACCTCTATCATCATCTTTCTTTGCCTCTCTGAGCACTGGGATGCGGTCCCCGGGTTCGATGTTATGCTCCCGACATCTACTTCCATGGGTACGGCATCTGAACCAAGCTCCTTGGGGATGAAGATAGATTCCGACTCGGTTGATGGTTGAATAGATGGCTTCCTCAAATGCTCCAGAGCTATTCCGGGTGGGATTGCATCCCGGGATGATCCTAGCTTGGACAAGACATCCGCTGCTTCGTTTTCTCCTCTGGGTATGTGCTTGAACTCGCATCCTTCAAAAAATCCGGAAATTTTCTGCACATGAAACCTGTATAAGGCCATGTTTGCATCAAGGGCATCCCAATTCCCCGACACCTGTTGTACCACGAGGTCCGAGTCACCAAAGCACTCTATCGGGCGGATGCCGATTTCCTTGGCGACGTTCAGCCCATGAACCAAGGCCTCATATTCTGCGACATTGTTGGATGCCCGGAAATGGATCTGCAGCACATACTTCAGTACATCTTGTTTTGGGGAAGTGAGGACCACTCCGGCACCCAAACCGATCTTAGCCTTCGAGCCATCGAAATGCATCCTCCAGAAATTGTAATCCGGTATCGGAGGTTCATACTGCATCTCGGACCAGTCTACCAAAAAGTCCG
Source organism: Poa annua (assembly GCA_026929855.1). Lineage (NCBI taxonomy): Eukaryota > Viridiplantae > Streptophyta > Magnoliopsida > Poales > Poaceae > Poa > Poa annua. Next base: position 19,831,900 of record CM049427.1, read on the forward strand.
GCATCGCCTGCGACTTGATGGCATCTCGTCTCTCGTATGCCGGAGCGTACGGAGACAACTGGATGGCCCATTTGGCTACCCGTCCGCTAGCATCCTTGCACCCGATGATCTCGGCGAGAGGAGCTTCGCACACCACTGTGATCGGGTGTTCCTCACTGAGGTAATACACCAGCCTCTGTATCAGCTTGCCTCCTTCTTCCCTTTCTACTACCATTGCCACACTGACTACCCGGTTGGTTGCAGCAATATACAGCAGCATAGGTTCCTTGGGTAACGGGGATGCCAACACAGGTGCTGTTGAGAGCATTCTCTTCAGATCGTTGAATGCCGCATCAGCTTGCGGGGTCCAAACAAACGTCTTGCTCTTCTTTATCAGTTGATACAGAGGCAAGGCCTTCTCCCCAAGTCGGCTCACAAACCGACTTAGGGATGCCAGACACCCGGTAAACTTCTGCACATCCTTGAGGCGCACGGGCAACTTCATGCTCTCAATAGCGCGAATTTTGCCCGGGTTGACTTCGATTCCCCGGCTTGAGATGAGGAAACCGAGTAACTTTCCTGCCGGCACACCAAATGTGCATTTATCCGGGTTCAACCTCATCCGGAATCTTCTTAGGTTCTTAAATGTTTCCCTCAGATCATCTATTAGTGAGGCTTTTTCTTTTGTCTTTATGACTATGTCATCGACATAGACCTCGGCATTTCGGCCTATCTGGTCATGCAAGCATTTTTGCATGCATCTCTGGTATGTAGCACCAGCATTTCTCAACCCGAAAGTCATAACACGATAGCAATAAGCCCCATAAGGGGTAATGAAAGCAGTTTTTAATTGATCATCCGGATTCAAAGGTATCTGGTGAAAACGAGAATAAGCATCTAGAAAAGTTAAAAGCTCACTCCCGGCAGTGGAGTCTATCATTTGATCTATCCGGGGCAGCGGGAAAGGGTCTTTCGGGCATGCTTTGTTGAGGTTGGTGAAGTCGATGCACATGCGCCACACCTTAAGCAGGAGGGGATCATCTTTCTTCTTCTCCACCAGGACCGAATTCGATATCCAATCCGGGTGCAGCACCTCCAATATGAATCCAGCGGCCAGCAGTATAGCCAGATGCTCCATGACAGCAGCTCTTCTCTCATCCGAGAGGCGCCTAGTCGGTTGTTTCACCGGCTTTGCATCCGGTCTAACAAACAGAGAGTGCTCAGCCAACTCCCTCGGGACGCCTTGCAGATCGTCACTCGACCACGCAAAGGCATCCCGATTCTCACGGAGGAAGTCGACGAGCTCGCCTTCCTATTTGCTGTCCAGGTTGCCGCCAATGATAACTTGGCGCTCCGGGTTGCTGGGGTCCACACACACCTTCTTGGTCTCCTTGGGGGGCTGAAATGATGCCCCCTGCTCCGGGTTCACCATCCCGGGCATTCCGAGTTGGGAGGTCTTGGCCATCGCCACCACCTGCTGGATCCTCTTCTTCTCTTCCGCGATCACCAGGGATTCAGCTAAGCACGACCCCGCCGTGGCACACTCCATTGTGCGCTTGTGGTCTCCCGAGATGGTGATTACACCGTTGGGTCCCGGCATCTTCATCTTGAGGTAGCCCACGTGAGTCGAGATCATGAACTTGGCGAGGGCCGGTCTGCCGATCAGTGCATGATACGGGCTCTCGAGGTCCACGACCTCGAACTCCAAGCTCTCGGTTCGGCAGTTCTCCCGAGTTCCGAATAGCACCTCCACCCAAATCTTTCCCATGGGCGAGCAAGAGACTCCGGGCACAATGCCATGGAAGGTTGTCTCGGTAGGCAGCAGGGTGTTCATGGATACTCCCAGCTTTAGCATTGTGTCCTTGTACATGATATTAATGGCACTGCCATTGTCAATCAGAACCCGGCTGAAGCGGACGTTGAGGTTGGGTCCGACAAAAGTTGGGTCCACCACCAAGGCATACGCTCCCGGCTTGGGCATAACCCGGGGGTGATCCTTCCGGCTCCAGGTGATCTCCATCTCGGACCAGTGTAAGAATTTGGGCACCGCCGGGATCACAACATTCACCTCCAGGGCACGCTGCCGCACACTCTTTCGGTCAGTGGGCTCGGTCACAAAGACCACATAGCTCTGATGTGCCTCCCGGTAGTTGCTCTGCTGGTGTCCGGCTTGGTTACCGTTCTCGTTCCGGGTATGCACCACATTCACTGGGCGAGGTGGGGGTCCTCTCGGAGGAGGGGGAAGTCGAACGGCATTGGCCCCTGATGTCGGAGGAGGGGGTCTCGGGATATTGGGACGAGATGCCGGAGCACTCTGCCGAATAGCTCCCGAGCTGCCTTCCTGCAACGTGCGCTGATACCAGCTGCACTGCCGAGTTGAATGGTTCGCGGGCTTGTTGGCCTCCAGAGTGTGATAGCAGCACGGTTTGTTCAGCATTTCCTCATATGTCAGGGGCTTCTTCTGCTCCACCCAGGTCTTTTGCACCTCCTGACTCTGACCCCAAGCCGGGCCACTGGTCTTTTGACGCTGGCTGTTGCCGGCATCCTCCTGCTCCCGGGTTACTGCTGCGACATGTTGCGCGGCATGGTGGTATTCGGGCTGATTCCTCTTGTGGCCGAACTCCTGGCGATCATGGCTCCTGCTCGGCCCTGAACGCTGAGGTCCCGCATTCCTCCTGTTGGAGTCTCCGACATCCACCAGGGGTTGCATGGGATCTCCAAGCGTATAGGTATCGGCGATGCGCATGGTTTCTGCCAAAGTCGTTGGCATTTTTCTCTGCAACTTCTGCCACAGCATAGAGCCATGCCGGCATCCTTGCGCAAACCACGAGATGGCCTGCGCCTCTACCACTCCTTCGCAAGAATTGCGAATATTGCTCCACCGGGTAAGGTACTCCCGGTCTGTCTCATTGCTCCTCTACCTACAGATGGCGAGTTGCTGAGGCCTGTTGGGCCTCTTGTACGTGCTGGTGAAGTTGCTGATGAACGCCTCCTCGAAATCTAACCAGCAGTCTATACTGCCAGTTCTCAGATTGTTCAACCAGATCCGGGCTGGTCCTTCCAACATCTGCGGTACATAGCGTACCGCCCATCGTCTGTTTCCACCGGCTATGCTTACTGCAGTTACATAGTCGGTTAGCCAGTCCTCTGGCTTCTTGCTACCGTCATAGGTCTTGGCACCTCGGTTGAGCTGAAAGTTCCGAACAGGAGGTTCCCGCATGATCCGAGGTCCAAAGCAGGCAGGTCCCGGAGGTCCTTGCTCTTCCACCAACTCGGATTGGTGAATCCGGTCGAGCCGGAATCTGGCGTCTGCCGGGTTCAGCTGCCTGGTTCCTATCCGAGATCCCAAAGGGTTCTCGTCTGGCTGATATCCGAGCTGCTGCAACCTCGAGTTGCCATCGTTGAGTCTGTCTTGTGCAGGGACCAGGGCCTGTTGGGGAACGGAAGCGACTTCCCTCTGCGGGTTTCCCTGAACGTGAGGCGGATTCCGGGGTGGATTACCACGGCCAACCGGGTTATTGTTTCCTACACCCAGGTTACCATCCCCACGGGTACTTCCCGCCTGTCCCGAGTTACGCTGCCCGGCCTGCCCGGCTTGCTGGATACCGGCGAAAGTCGGATCATAAGTCTGTAGCTGCTTGTTCTTCCCGGAACCTCGACTCCGGCTCCGGCTCTTGCTCTTGCTCTTGCTTCTCCTCGGATGCGGGGAAGAGGCCTCCCCATCCGACTTCTGGCTGTCGGGTCTGGCTGAGTACACCTGGGATCGTGCCCCGGGGTTCTTCTTCTTGAAGGCCAGATTCTGACGATTGGCTTCAATCACCAACTCGTTTACCCTCTCCTGCTGCTTGCGCAGGGCTTCACCGGATAATCCCGCCAACTCGGCCATGGCGGCTTCGGCTGCCCTAAGGGTTTTCGCCGGTGAGCTGTACACCGGCTTCCCTGCTGAAATCCGACTTCCAGTGTTACTGGTGGTGGCTCCACCAGCCAGCTCCTCATTCACCATTCTTCCTTTCTTGCGCAGATCTGCAATGCGCTTATCCCGGGAGTCTATCTTAGGGAATCCGTGAGCTGCATTGTACTCCCGGAGGCTAGCGCTGAGCTCGCGGCGGATCTCGGCGATCTCCTGTGCTTCAGCGAGTAGCAACTTCCGCTGCTCCTCTAAGTCAGCCGAAGTGGCCTGGGCATCTGCTCCGGTAGCTACCGGTACAGCCAACTTTGCCACGAGTCCCGAGAGGGGATCCTGACGACGCCGCGGCTGGGATGATTGCGGATCACCATCTCGGGCCGCAGGCCTCTCCTGCGGGGGCTTGGCCAAACGGGGGTGGCCGTCAGTATCGCCGTCCGTATCTTGATACTCCTCCTCGGTTGCCCCGACCATCATCACTGCGACGGAACTCGGGGGGCGACCGGCATGCAGACCCCGAGTAGCGCAGAGCATGGGAGGGTCCTCAGCTTCCAGGATCACGTCCGGGTAGCTACAGACAACCTCGGTGGCCACGTAGGTGGTGAAACCACCAAAGTCAATAAGACATCCGTTCACCGGAAACGGTCTGTTCCGGAAGCAGCCTGCGTTGTCGCAGACGAAATCCATCTCCCCTAGCCTTACGACTAGGCCAGAGAGAACCTGAAAGAACATTTCTATGATCTCTGTGTTTTGTGTGTTAGTTAACAACATGTGGATGTATTAAGTTGGTGTTAAGTAATGCAGGATAATCTAGGAACTCTTCAGATGCATCAGCACCAAAAGAGGAGAAAAAGAGACAGCACTGAAAGTGTGCTCAGCCCCTGGTGGGGGCCGGAGTTTCCGGTCCAGGGGGCCGGAGTTTCCGGCCCTGCCTGAAGTTTCCGGTCCCTGAGGACCGGAATCTTCTCCGTTGCTCGGTTGCCGAAGTTGTGCTCAGCCCCTGGTGGGGGGCGGAGTTTCCGGTCCCATGGACCGGAGTTTCCGCCCCAGGCCAAAGTTTCCGGCCTCGTGTATCTCGAAGATGTCCAAGTTCAGTTTGAAGATCTGGTGTTCAGCCCCTGGTGGCCCCCGGAGTTTCCGGCCTCCCTAGGCCGGAGTTTCCGCCCTGGCCGGAGTTTCCGGCCACTAGGGCCGGAGTTTCCGGCCTGGGTTTTGGCTGCAACGGTTACATCTTTGGAGGGGTATAAATACCCCTCCTCCTTCCTCCAGAAAAGGGCTTGACCTAGAAAAGGAGGAGCTCCATTGTTGCAAGCCAAGAATCCCAAGATCTCCCAATCCCCCCATCCAAACTCGTTGATCTTTGGAGGATTGAAGGAGAAGGCCCCGATCTACATCTTCATCGAGCCGTTCTTCATTTCCCCCTCATTCATTTGAGGGAACACTTGCTAGGGCTTCCATTAGGAAACCTAGCCCATTGTTGTACTTACCTATTGTCTTTGTGACAGATTGTCGCTGTTCGGGAGCCCCCAAGCCCTTTGTGGGTCGTGCCCCGAATCGTTGTTGTAAAGGCTCCGGATTCCGCCTCGAAGGATTCCGATAGTGGAAAGTGGACCAAACCTTTGTGGTGTGGTTCACCGGAGATTAGGGTGAGGCCTTTGTGGCCGTTGAACCATTGTGTTGGTTCACACCTCTCCAACGAGACGTACTCCATTCAAGGGAGGAACTCGGGAATACATCCTTGTCGTCTCGTGTCTTCACTTCGGTTACTTCTATCCTTATTTATTGCCTTCTTATATCTTGCTTAGTTGCTAGCTTGTCATATAGGAAATTCACCTTAGTTGCATATCTAGTGAATTTACCTTTTGTGTCAAGCCTAATTTGAAAAAGAACTAAAATTTGAATTAGCACCTATTCACCCCCCCCTCTAGGTGTCATACCGATCCTTTCAATTGGTATCAGAGCTAAGGCTCTCTTTTCGGGTTTAACCGCCTAAGAGAAGTATGACACAAAGTGAGGATGAGACCGCAAGGCTTGCCGAGGCTAATGAGTCCCTTAAAAAGGACCAAGCCACCGCGGCATCCATGGCCGATATCAAAGCTTTGGAAACAACTTTGACATCTTCCATGGATGCTAGGTTTAATGAGTTTCGTGACTTGCTCAATAAACTCATTAACAACAAGCCCTCGGATTTCATCCCGCTTGAAAAAGCCTCTAACTCCGATGAGGGTGGACCCAAGGAGGATAAAGAGCAAAAAGAGAAGGAGGTGAAAGCAAATGATAAGCCTAAGTCATCTCCCAACTCGCATGAGGAAAAGGAAGAGTATCATACCGTTCGGGGATGGTACTCTCCCGATCCAATTATCACTACCCGCATAAACCCTTTAGGTCCCCCACCTAAGCTCAATGAATTAGCTTTTGCTAGTTGGCAACGCTCAATGAAATCTCATGTCAACAGTGCCTCCATCGAGCTTTGGAGGATTATTGAAGAAGGATACATTGTGGAGGATCCAAGCAACATGACCAAGAGAGAGTTCGTCGAAAAGCAACTAAACGCTTCCGCTCTCCATATGATTGAACTCTCCTTGAGCGACACCGACAAGCATCATGTTCTACATGCCACCACCGCCAAAGAAGCCTGGGATTGTCTTGAGCGTGCCTTCCTTGGAAATGAAAGCATGAAGAGAAATAGATATGAATCTTTGAGCAATGCCGCCGAAGGTTTCTACATGCTTGACAACGAGACCCATGAAGAGATGTATGGTAGACTCAAGACTCTTGCCAAAGCCTTTTATGATGTGGGAGCAACATATGTTGATGATGATTGGGTCAAGAGGAAGTATGAGAATGCTCTCTTGCCCTCGGAGCCAATGGAGTTGAAGTCTATTCAAGGAAGATACAACTACCTTCAATTGTCTTCCCATGAAGTTATGCAAGAAGTTCAAGCCTCCAAGGTTGCCACCAAGAATGCCGAAGATAACCGTGCTAGGGCCATGGGAATGAGACAAGGTCCCTCTCTTGCCTTGAAGGCCAAGGTGACTTGCCTAGATGCCAATGATGAAGTTGAAGCTTGTCCTGGCAACATTGCTCCAGATGATCTTGAGCAAGCCCTCAATGGTCACATTGCACTTGCCACAAGAGTGTTTTGGAATGACCCGGCTAGTGCTAAAGCTCGTGTTGATCGAGATAACAACACAAGTGGCAAGAAAGAGCTTGCCTCAAGGACAAAGACATGCTACAATTGTCATGACAAGAACCACTACATAAGAGAGTGCCCTTATGAGAACCGTGAGCAAAATGGTGGAAAGCTTATCCCAAAGGATCACTCCAAGTTGATTCAAAAGAAGCCCTCAAGACCAAGAAAGCCCTTCTTCAAGAAGGCACCGAGAATTGTGTTGGTGGCACAAGAGGAATATGCCACAAGTGATTCCGAAGATGAAGATGCACCTAACAAAGAGGTAGCCGCATTGGCTATTGTCTCCATTTCATCATCATCTCTCTTTGAATCCCCCAATGAGAACCTCTCCATCAACACCGCTCATTGCCTCATGGCTCATGTCACCGAGGTATCATCCCCTTCTCCTAAGACTATGCATGATCAATCTAGTCTTGAGATTAAGAAGGAACTAGTTGCCTTCGATACTTTTGTGACTAACTTGCAAGGTGAGGCCAAGGAACCTGTTGAGTCTCTCATGAGACAACTATGTGCGGCCGAAGAACTTCTTCAAGAAAAGAGTAAGATTGAGAGAGAGGATTCTCTCACCATTGCTTCCTTGAATGCTTCCATAGCATCCTTAAATAGCTCTCTTGATGAAGAAAGTGAATATAGAACCACTCTAGAGGAAAGACTTGAATCTCTTGATGCTAAAAATGATGAAATCATTAGTAAAATCATTAAGGATAGAGATCATGTTTTTGCCAAATATAAAGTGATTAAAAAGGAGAAAGTTGAACTTGGGGTTGCAAATACTATACTTCTTGAGGATATGGAGAAGCTTGATAAAGCTCACAAGGTTTTGAAAACGACCCACTCCATCCTTGTTAAGTCACATGAGCAACTCCAAACTCAACTCTCTAAAACTTGCTCAACTAGCATAACCATTCTTCCTCGTGTTCATGAAAATGTCATTGAAGAAAATGCTAGGTTAAAGGTGGATCATGCTAAGACCTCTATTCCTAAAGGTAACGATAAGGGTTTTGCTTATTTGTTTGAGCTAAAACCACACAAAGGAAAGGAAGGTCTTGGGTATGTGGCCGAGGCAAAGAAGAAGGTGAGCAACACCAAGGAGAACAAGACCAAGACGGCACAAGCTAAGACTAACATTGCGAGTGGTAATGCCACTAGGGGCAAGACCACTCGTAGTGACTTTGCGGGGCATAACAATCCCAACTACATTCTTTATGTTGATTATTATGGTGATGTTTATGCAAAATATGTTGGCCCTTATGATGGTTACATTGACTATTCTATTTGGGTTCCTAAGACCCTTGTTGCTAACCGAAAGGGACCCATTGAAAAATGGGTACCTAAATGCAAGAAATGATTTCTTGTAGGACTATGCTTCCGGTGGATCTAAATGGGTGATTGATAGTGGATGCACTAGTCATATGACCGGAAGCAAGGAGATCATGACGGAGTTGAGACCAAATTTAAATCACTCAACCGTCTCTTATGGTGACAAGTCCAAAGCCTAGGTAAACAGTCTTGGAAAGGTGGTAGTTGCAAGGGATATCACCCTTGTAAATGTCATGCTTGTTGAGTCTCTAGGTTACAATCTTATGTCCGTTCGTGCTCTTAATAAGATGAACTTTGATGTCTATTTTACTCTTGATATGGTGGTACTCTTGAGGAGCAAGACTCTAAAGGTCATGTTCGTTGGGCATGTTGAAAATGAGTTGTTTGTGGTAGACTTTTCGGGGTCAACCAACACTCAAGCAATATGCCTATTCGGAAAGGCCGACGTGGGGTGGTTGTGGCATCGCCGCTTGTCCCATGTCAATATGAGAACTTTGCAAAGTCTTCACAAGGGTGGCCACATTCTTGGACTAAATGAGAATGTTTCTTTTTCTAGAGATCGTCTTTGTAGGGCTTGTGTTGAAGTAAAGATGCATGATTCTCCCCACCCAAGCAAGACCATCATCTCATCATCAAGGGTATTGGAACTTCTTCATGTTGATCTTTTTGGTGCCGTACCTCAACCTAGCCTTGGTGGGAAGAAATATTGTTTGGTGATTGTCGATGACTATTCAAGATTCACTTGGGTTTTCTTCTTCAAGACGAAGGATGAAACTCAACAAACCATCATCGATTTCTCCAATGAAGTTCAACGTCAACACAATCTTCCCATATTGGCCATTAGAAGTGACAATGGCTCCGAGGTCAAGAACTACACCCTAAATGAGTTTCTTAGCGACGAGGGAATTCGACATCAATACTCCGCCGCATATACTCCTCAACAAAACGGTGTAGCCGAGAGGAAGAATCGGACTCTTATGGATTGGCTAGGTCCACGTTGGCGGAGTTTAAGTCTCCACTCTTCTTGTGGGCCGAAGCTATCTCCACGGCGTGTCACTCCTCCAACCGGTTATTCTTTCGCAAAGGGAAGAAGGAAACTCCATATGAAATGCTTACCGGCAACAAGCCCAACATCTCCTACTATCGAGTCTTTGGTTGTAAGTGTTTCTACAAAATCAAAGGTGTACATCTTTCTAAGTTTGAAGTTAAAGCCTTAGAAGGTGTTCTTGTTGGGTATGGTGCAAACTCTCACACTTATAGAGTCTATGACAAATCCTTAGGGAGAGTTGTAGAATCTTGTAGTGTGAGGTTTGATGAGAATGACGGCTCCCAAGTGGCGCAATTTCATGTTTGTGATGTAGATAACGAGGAACCTCAAGATGCAATACAAAGGATGGGTGTTGGATTTCATCGCCCCATCGAGATTCATCATGAGCCTCCTCAAGGAAGTACAAGCTCCACTCAAGTGGAGATTCCATCATCACAAGTTGAAGTGGCACCCTCTATGGAAGCAAATGAGACACCTATCCAAGAACAAGATCAAGTTCCTCCTCAAGTTGACCAAGAGGTCTCACAAGATTCAAGAACTCCTATTCTCAACCCTAGTCAAGATCAAGAGCAAGAGCATCCATATTCTCCCATCATTGAAAATGTGCAACAAGATGGCAATGCTCATCAAGACCGTCAAGACGGGGACTCAATTGATCTAGGTGATCAAGCCGAAATCCCACGCATCAATGGGGATATCGAAACCCGTCGTCAAGAAAGAGTCAAGAGAAACTTGGAAATCAAGTGTCACAAGCTTGAAGCCATCATTGGTGATGTATCTCGCAAGGTTTCCACAAGAAGTCAATTGGCAAGCTTTAGTGAACATCAAGCTCATATCTCTATGATTGAACCAAAGAAGGTGTTTGAAGCACTTGAAGATCCGGATTGGTTGGAAGCCATGCATGAATAACTCAACAACTTCAAGCGCAACAAAGTATGGAATCTAGTAGAAAAGCCAAAGGATTGCCGCAATGTTATTGGCACCAAGTGGATATTCAAGAACAAACAAGATGAGCATGGATTGGTTGTAAGGAACAAGGCGAGATTGGTAGCTCAAGGGTACTCTCAAGTTGAAGGCATTGATTTTGGAGAGACCTATGCTCCCGTGGCTCGTCTTGAGTCCATCCGTATCCTACTTGCCTATGCATCTCATTTTAATTTCAAGTTGCAACAAATGGATGTAAAGAGTGCATTTCTTAATGGTCCCTTAAAGGAGTTGGTATATGTAAAGCAACCTCCGGGATTTGAGGACCCACACTTCCCAAACCATGTCTACAAGCTTGATAAGACCCTCTATGGTCTCAAACAAGCACCTCGAGCTTGGTATGAGCACCTAAGAGAGCTATTGCTAGACCGTGGCTTTGAAGTGGGGCAAATCGATCCCACTCTCTTCACAAAGAGGGTAAAAGGGGAGCTCTTCATATGTCAACTTTATGTTGATGATATTATCTTTGGCTCATCTAACAAAGCTTTCAATGATGAATTTTCAAAGCTTACGACGGATAGGTTCGAGATGTCCATGATGGGAGAGTTGAAATTCTTTCTTGGTTTTGAAATCAAGCAATTAAGTGGAGGGACTTTCATCTCTCAAGCCAAATACATCCAAGACATGCTCAAGAGGTTCAAGATGCAAGATGCAAAAGAGAAGAGGTTTCCTATGGACACCAAATGCCATCTTGAACTTAGTCCAAAGGGTAAAGATGTCGATCAAAAACTCTATCGCTCTATGATTGGTTCTTTGCTTTATCTTTGTGCATCTAGACCCGATATTGTGTTGAGTGTAGGAGTGTGTGCAAGGTATCAAGCGGCTCCTAAAGAAAGTCATTTGATAGCGGTGAATCGAATCTTCCGATATTTGATTTATACCCCAAGGTTTGGTTTGTGGTATCCTAGGGGGTCCAACTTCTCTCTTGCCAGTTACACAGATTCGGATTGGGCCGGTTGCAAGGATGATAGGAAGTCTACTTCCGGTGCATGTCAATTCCTTGGGAAATCTTTGGTGAGTTGGTCCTCCAAGAAGCAAAATTGCATATTCTTATCTACCACCGAAGCCGAGTATGTGGCGGCCGCTATTGCTTGCACTCAATTACTTTGGATGAGGCAAACTTTAAAGGAATACGGTGTCCTTTGTGACAAAGTGCCTCTTTTATGTGACAATGAAAGTGCTATCAAGATTGGTCACAACCCCGTGGAGCACTCAAGAACGAAGCATATTGAGATTCGCTATCATTTTATTCGAGATCACATCAACCGGGGTGATATTGAGCTTGGTTATATTCCAACGAAGATTCAACTTGCCGATATGTTCACCAAGCCACTTGACGAAGCACGGTTCACCTTTTTGAGGCATGAGCTAAATATCGTGGATTCTAGGAGCATTGGTTGACTACCTTGCATGCACACCTCTATCTCAACTTTCTATTTTGGTCTAGGTGTAGGCATGGACATAGGGGGAGTGCAGTCCTAATCTATTGGACTTTCCCTCCCCCCATTATGCCAATAGTAAGAATTGTTTTCGTCTCCTTTTGTTCATTCTTATGAATTGCGAGCTTAAATGTTGAGTAATGGCGGTGAACCCAAGATATATCTTCGCGGTATCACACCACATAATCTCATACATGGTGGCCTTGGCCACCAACTTCTTCGTTGTGAAGAATTGATACTCTTGTGGTGTTATCTTGTTTTTCTTTGTTTCATTCTTGCTCTTATGGAAAATGCACTCAAGCGTTGCTTCTTAATGTCGCTTTTGTTGTTTCTTACCAAACTTGAGTGCATGGTACCATCTCCAGTGACCATTTGTCTTATCCCAGGCCTACCTCATCTTAAAAACTGCTCCTCTTGTCTTTGCATGTCCAAAACACATTAAAACCTGGAATTTGGAGTCGGTGGGGCCGGAAACTCCGGCCTTCCAGGCCGGAGATTCCGGTCTGACTGAAGTTTCCGCCCCTAGAACTGGAATCTCTGGCCAGGGCCGGAGACTCCGGTGTCTAGGGCCGGAAACTCCGGTCTGGGCAGTTTCGCTGGGATCTTCAAATGGGATCGGGGTGAGGAGTTGTTCCACAACTCCCCACACACCCCCGACCCCCACTCCTCCCCCAGCCGCCGCCGCCGCCTCCAAGGACCACTCCGGCCGCTCCCCGCCGCCGGAATCCGCCGTGCCACCGGCCCCTCCTCCGTACAAGTGCTAGGGATCCTTCTCCCTCGCATTTGACCTCCACCATGTCGGGTAAAGGCTTTCTTCTCTCTCTCTCTAGGTTTTCACTCTAGATCTTGTTTTGAAAGAAGTTCTGCCTGTACTGCATGGTGTAGAACCCTAGTGTTGGCATTTCAATCCCTAGAAAATTAGTTGTGCTCAATTTTTCCTTAGATTTGACCTAGATTGCAGTTTTCCTGCCACAGGGCGGAAACTCCGGCCCCTCCTGCACCGGAATCTCCGGTGTGGACCGGAATATCTGCCCCTGTGGCCGGAAACTCCGGCCTAGCTCACATCTGAGAGAAATTCTGACACTTTTAATTTTCTTCTTTTGGCTTTCTTGGACATGCAAACTTATCTCCATGTTATCCTTGTACTCTCTGTTTCACAGGTCATAGAAAAAAGGTGGTCACTCGGAATCCGCTCCTTGCTTCAAGTAAAGAAAGAGCTCAAACAAGGAACAATCTTATATTTGATAGCAGCAGTGGCCGCATGAGACAACAGAGCACTATTGATGAGGAAGCCACTAGACAAGCTGAACTTGGTGGTTTTGATAATGAAGAAGAGGCCGAGCAAGCCCATTTTGACTCTTTGACCACTGTTCTGGGTATGGGAAAGCCTGAGTTCCGTCGTATGAGGTCACAACAGTTCTATGACTTGCCTCCCAACACCACCAACCCCAATTTCCCTAGGAGGGAGCAGCAGCTGATTATGCAGGAGATTTATGCCCGGATTGAGAAGCACGCAGTCTGTGAACAGAAGATTCTGGATCTTGAGGCGCTGAATAAGAAAGCATACTTTCGGGAGGCTGTTTGGATTGCTAGGAAGCTTGGTCTGGAAAAGCTCATCTCTTACACTCAGCAGGATTATGATATTCAGCTTGTGCAGCAGTTCTTTGCCACGGTGGTGTTTGACAATGATGAGGATGTCACTATGACGTGGATGACTGGACCTATCAAGTGCACCTCCAACTTTGTGGAGTTTGCGACAGCTCTGGGCTATGAATTCAAGGGGGCCACTACTCCAGTTGGGATGAGGATGCATGTGGAAGGGACTGCATATAACAAGAGCCGTTTGCGCCCTCTTTACTCCGTTGCTTCTTCTGTGGGCTCTAATCAAGACCTCCTTCCCACCTTCAACATCTTCCTCCGCATGGTTCGGCTCAACCTTGCTCCTCAAGCCGGGAATGTGGATGCTATTCGAGGAGGCCTTGTCAACCTACTCTACCATGCTTACAGGGTCCTTCAAGCCGGTCCGGAGTGCCGTGGCCAAGAGGTGGATGTCATGGATTTCATTAAGTGCGAGATGCATTGGGCCATTTTCGAGCACAAGAATCCACTCTATGCTCCCTGTGTGATGAAGCTCATTCTCTCCAAAGTGCCCACACTTGATCGCTCTACCTTCATCAAGCATGCCAAGGGTACTCTCCATATTCTCTCCAAGCACACAAAGCAAGCTTCATCCTCTCATGAACCTCCTCCACAAACTAGTGATGAAGAGGACGTTCCCTTACCTAAGAGGAGAAGTAAGAATGCCGATCCCCCCACTAGTCTTCAAGGGAAGGCCAAGGTAAACGCAGAATTTCGCAAGCTCTCTTGGTGGAAGAGGAAACTGCTATGCATGGATGTTGCCATTCACAAGGAGAATCATGGGTCATATGTGAGAGAGAAACACATTTTGAGCAACCAAAATTTGATGATCAAGGAGATGCGCAAAATGAACAATGGAAATGTTACTCCTCCTCCGGAAGAAGATGAAGCTGGCATTCCCATCATTTCCTCATCTTCGTCTGACACGGTCCCTCTTGAGCAATGGAATCAGGATGTCTTTCCTTGGGCTGATTTTTCGGATGTGACCTCCTTTCCTACCTCGTCTCACAACCACGGCAAGGCTCCCATGAACCTCTCCGATGAGGACTACGACAACGAAGGAGATGACGACATGGATGAAGACACCGAGTGATCTTCATGGGCCCGTTAGTTATGCTCTTTTCCCCTTTTTGGTGTCTCGGTGCCAAAGGGGGAGAAGTAGTTCTATTAGGTTCTCTCCGGGATTTGCATGCGTTGGGACACAAGCATGTGCCTCTATCATTTTATTGCGCTTGTGTCCTTGTTATGTTATTTGAATTTCGAACTCATTTGCCCTCTCTTTGTCATGAACTATGTGTGTGTAAGACATTTGGATTTCTTATATTATGTGGTTGAGACTTCTATTGTGCCTTGATTATATGGGGTTAATATCTTCAGTTTTATGCACAAGGTATGGTCTATCTCCTAACACTCAACCCATACTATACTATGTCTTATTTGTGAAATGTATTGCCTACTTATCATGCTTGCAAATTGTTGTTCGAATTTGCCTCTATATGTGTGCACGTGCATTCCAAAGCAAATATTCTTGATGCACACATCTAGGGGGAGCTCTTTCAGCTATCATTACATGTTAGTGAAATTACTGTTATTGCAAATCCATATGTTGTCATCTAACACCAAAAAGGGGGAGATTGAAAGAACATTTCTATGATCTCTGTGTTTTGTGTGTTAGTTAACAACATGTGGATGTATTAAGTTGGTGTTAAGTAATGCAGGATAATCTAGGAACTCTTCATATGCATCAGCACCAAAAGAGGAGAAAAAGAGACAGCACTGAAAGTGTGCTCAGCCCCTGGTGGGGGCCGGAGTTTCCGGCCCTGCCTGAAGTTTCCGGTCCCTGAGGACCGGAATCTTCTCCGTTGCTCGGTTGCCGAAGTTGTGCTCAGCCCCTGGTGGGGGGCGGAGTTTCCGGTCCCATGGACCGGAGTTTCCGCCCCAGGCCAAAGTTTCCGGCCTCGTGTATCTCGAAGATGTCCAAGTTCAGTTTGAAGATCTGGTGTTCAGCCCCTGGTGGCCCCCGGAGTTTCCGGCCTCCCTAGGCCGGAGTTTCCGCCCTGGACGGAGTTTCCGGCCACTAGGGCCGGAGTTTCCGGCCTGGGTTTTGGCTGCAAAGGTTACATCTTTGGAGGGGTATAAATACCCCTCCTCCTTCCTCCAGAAAAGGGCTTGACCTAGAAAAGGAGGAGCTCCATTGTTGCAAGCCAAGAATCCCAAGATCTCCCAATCCCCCCATCCAAACTCGTTGATCTTTGGAGGATTGAAGGAGAAGGCCCCGATCTACATCTTCACCGAGCCGTTCTTCATTTCCCCCTCATTCATTTGAGGGAACACTTGCTAGGGCTTCCATTAGGAAACCTAGCCCATTGTTGTACTTACCTATTGTCTTTGTGACAGATTGTAGCTGTTCGGGAGCCCCCAAGCCCTTTGTGGGTCGTGCCCCGAATCGTTGTTGTAAAGGCTCCGGATTCCGCCTCGAAGGATTCCGATAGTGGAAAGTGGACCAAACCTTTGTGGTGTGGTTCACCGGAGATTAGGGTGAGGCCTTTGTGGCCGTTGAACCATTGTGTTGGTTCACACCTCTCCAACGAGACGTACTCCCATTCAAGGGAGGAACTCGGGAATACATCCTTGTCGTCTCGTGTATTCACTTCGGTTACTTCTATCCTTATTTATTGCCTTATTATATCTTGCTTAGTTGCTAGCTTGTCATATAGGAAATTCACCTTAGTTGCATATCTAGTGAATTTACCTTTTGTGTCAAGCCTAATTTGAAAAAGAACTAAAATTTGAATTAGCACCTATTCACCCCCCCCCCCCTCTAGGTGTCATACCGATCCTTTCAGAACCCAAACGCCGAAATGAACGGGGGAGCCCGTACGGATGTGTATACCAGCCAACGCCTCTGTCAGCCCCATGGTGGGCGCCAACTGTCGTGGTGGTGTCACGGCAGATGCCATAGGATGGCTAATTTGTGGGGCCGATGGACGTTGGTGGATCCGGGGAGGGATAGCGAGCTGAAGAGCTCACACGGGGAGGATCCCGGTAAAACCGAGATCTCCCAAGAACAAGGAATAAGATCAAAGTGCAAAAGGGAAGATCTAACAGACACAATCAAATGCACGTAGGTACACAGCACACACACGATATACCCAGGTTCAGGGCCCTCGTGAGGAGGTAACACCCTTACTCCTGCCTTTCCTCTCTATATATTGGTGGTATAAGGACTACAACTTGTTACAAGATCTCTCAAAGGAAGAAGTACAAAGAACTAGATGAACTCAAGGTGAGAAGGAGTAACTGCACTAAGCGTAAATGCGACTATAGCTTTGGCTCTGAAGTTGGTCTCTGGTTCGTCTCTCTCCCAAAGGAGCAGTTATGGCGCCTTTTATAGAGTTCCGGCCAGGAGGGCCAGAAACCCTAAATCGGCTTGGCCCCACCGGACAGACCTAGCCGGCATGCCGTCACCGGCTAGTGCGACCTAGTCGCCGGGCTATCCGGTGTAGCCCCTTCGTCATCATCTCGTTAAGGACGGCAGGCGCCGTCCTGCATCATCATTGTCCCCTTGTCAGAGACAAGACATGTCTTTGCCCATCCCGAATAGCCTTTTCCGGATTGCCGGGCTAGGCATGTCAGGTCTTGTCGTACCACGATCGTACCGGGTGACGCGCTCCCGTGTCAGGCGGGAGGTGACCATGCTTCCGTGTCAGGCGGGATGTGACCATGCCTCCGTGTCAGGCGGAACGGTACTTCCCCCCCGCGACAGACGGGAAAGCCTGCTCTAGACCGTTGACGGCCTACCGGAAGCCCTCACGCCGGCTACTTCCTCGCTTGCCACTCTTCTGCATAAGACCAAGACCGAGACCCACATTCTGGTTAGTACTTACCCGGAATATCTATCCGGTAAAGCCGAGTACACCTCCACCCGGGAGTCTCCTCGGAATCCTAGATCCGGGATCCTTTCCGGAGGTGTCCGAGCTCGCCTCAGGATGAGTATCTCTAGGCCTAGCCTCCCGAAGATGTCTTAGCTTACCAGCAAAGACATCTTCGAGAAGCTAGTTCTTAGAGGAACCACCCGCTCATGCTTGTGCTGCGATTGTGAGGGCCGGGGGTGTCTATTTATAGCTGTGAGACCTGACCCTTGCGCCTGCCAGGAGGTACTTTGTCCTCTACCAGCGCTCAGGGGTCAATCTGCCCTTTCAGTACAGCAGGAGGTGTCTCTTGCTCTTGCCAAAGGTCGGATACTGTTGTCTCCTTAGTGGATTATACCGGGATCTACCCCTACCCGGGGGGCAGCCCCCCGACACTAGTCCCCGAAGCTGGTGCTGTACAGCGACCTCGGATGATGTGCGGGATCAGCTTTAAATACCAATTATCTTCCGATAACACATGACACCATCCTTTTATTCCATGCCGAGATCGATTCTTCCCGAGACCTTCTTACCGAGATCATCCCACCGAGACTGTCTTAACCGGGAGGTGAAGCCTGCGACCGGATAGCACCATCTCAGTGAATCTTGACCGTTGGCCTCCCGATGAATTCGAGACAGTGAGCCAGGGCCCACCCGACGTCCCGTCTGAGCAGAGATGCACTCGAGTGCCCCTGCGCGAGCACGCCGTCGCTTGGGTTCCCGCGCCGGGGAGCCGCATCCGATCCGGGGAACATGGCGGTATCGTCACTACACTTAATCCGTTTGGCTTCTATGTTATGGATGTGAGTACTACGATCGAGATTCAACAAGAATAAACCGTTATTCTCGGGAGCATCAACATAAAAGATATCATTCATATAAATAGCACAATTGCTTGACACTGATTTAAATGAATAACCGTCTTGTAATAGGCAAGACCCACTTATAATGTTTACACTCAAGGATGGCACAAAATAACACTTATTTAAAATCAAAACTAATCCCGATGGTAGATGCAGAGGGAGCGTGCCGACGGCCACCACGTCGACTCTCGATCCGTTGCCGACGCGCATCGTCACCTCATCCTTCGCCAGCCGCCGTCTATTCCGTAACTCCTCCTGAGAGTTACATATATGAGCAACCGAACCAGTATCAAATACCCACGTGTTGCTCCGGGCGGATGTAAGGTACACATCTATAACATGTATATCAAATATACCTTGCTCTTTGTCGACCGTCTTGCCAGACTTCCTATCCTCCAGATACTTGGGGCAGTTGCGCTTCCAGTGACCCTTCCCCTTGCAGTAGAAGCACTTCACGCTAGCTTTGGGACCAGATATGTTAGTCTTGGGCTTGGCATTCAACTTGCCTTCCCTCCTGGACTTCCAACTTTGCTTTCCCTTGCCACCGGATTTCTTGAAATCAACGGCCTTGTTGACCATCAACAGCGTGTGCTCCTTTTTAATCTCTACCTCAGTAGTCTTGAGCATCACAAACACTTCACCCAGGGACTTAGCCATGCCCTGCATGTTGTAGTTCATGACGAAGCCTTTGTAGCTAGGGGGCAACGATTGCAACACCCTGTCAATCGCCAGCTCATCGGGAATCTTGCATTCCAGAGCATTCAGGCGTTGAAAGTAGACAGACATCTTGACTACATGCTCGCTCACACTGCTATGCTCTTCCATCTTGGCCGAGAAGAAAAGCTCAGAAGCCTCATATCTCTCAGCCTTAGCCTGCGACGCGAAGACAACCTTCAGATCAGAAATAATCTCGAAGGCGCTCATTTTCTCGAAGCGCTTCTGCAGGTCGGCTTCCATGGCGTAGAGCATGCCACTCTGGACAAAGGCAGCATCCTCCGATCGGGTCTGGAAGACCTTCTTCTCATCCTTAGAGGCATCATCTGCGGGAGGGTCACCTATGGTGGCCTCAATGACGTAGGCCACCCTATGGGGAGTGAGGAGGATCCTCAGGTTGCGAAACCAGGCCATGAAGTTTGACCCATTGGTCTTAAGCTTTTCTTTCTCAAGGAACAGACCTAGGTTAAACGAGGGGCGAGACATCTACAATGGAATTTGCAACAACATAAGACTTTGTTCATAATAATTTTGAGTTATAGTATTTTAGAAAATAACTAACATAACTCCCACTCAAACGAACATCCCTCCTGGTCGTTTAAGCGATTACACGACCCCCATCCATTGCACCACCCCTCATCATCAGAGCCGGCGGCACAACTTCAAGAGTATAAAAAAAGTCCGCCACACCAATTTTGTGACTCGTGCTCGACCTTTCGGTCTTCCTGTTCCGAGGCCATATTTCTGAATATGCTAGGCTCGCCACCAAAGACCTCCACGCTGACGCTTGTGCAACATGGCTTACACCCACTGTATGCGAACGACGAGATGTATGACACCCGATCATCACGGCCTGCCTCATAACGTAGAACTTTCTTGGTGGTGCGCGTTGGAGGGAGAACACTAGTGGTATTTTTGAAGGGATCATCTTATATAACTACCGCCGTGCAACTAATGTATACTATACACACAATCACACAATATAAGATGCACACAAAACATCAAATGTAATGCAATGTGATATAGTCCATTGCGCCATGGTCCTCTTGGCGCCCGCAGTTTATAAACAATTTAATAAACCTGTCTTGACCATATCACAGAGCCCTGCAAAATAAAGTTAGACGCTTCTACTTTATCTTTTGCATATTTTACGTGGCTTGGGGCTTTCGTAAATAGAACCGCTTCATACCTACGAACCTTATGACCACAACAACGATCCAATAATTGCATATTTAAGCATTCCTTTCGGGCCCTCCATTGAAAATGCGAAGACCAACTAAAGAGAGAGAAACTGACACCCGCCAGCCACATATACGGTACAAGCCGTATGTCAGTAGTGGAACCAGTCTCGCGTAAGCGTACGCGTAAAGTCGGTCCGGGCCGCTTCATCAACTCAATGCCGCCGGAATACACAAGTGCACACTAGAGGGTAGCAAATAACAGGAACGGTGCCCCCATGTAGAACACGGGTTCTAACACCGTATAGCTATATCTACGATAGATTGGCTCTGATACCACTGAAGGGGATCGTGTGCAGAAAACAAAAAATTTCCTACCAACGATATCCTAAAAGCATGCCAAGATCTATTCTATGCAGATATAGTAGTACGAACGAAGATCGGAATACGTACCCTTGTAGACCGAAAGTGGGGATTACGTTCCCGCACAAACGTTGTCGACGAAGACCGACGAAGCCGACCTCAAGGTCGTGTAGAGGAAGCAGACCTCCGAGTGCCGCTATCGCAGCACCTCGCAGGGCGTCACACACGTACGGTGGAGACGACGGCCTCCGAAGCTCCAGTCCAGGACAAGCAGCGGAAGACTTGGACCGGAACACCAGCAGCGCGGCAGCGGGCTATGGTGGAAGAGACCCCCTCCTATGCTCGGCGCGGCTCCGACAAGGGAACCACGAGATCGAGAGAGAAATTAGGAATTAATTGGTGAATTAAAAGGCCAGGGGTGCCCCTTCTTATATAGGCTCCCAGGGGGGAGCCAACTTGCTAACCAGGCAATGTGGGACTAACCCCCACATGCCTGGTGCGGCATTGGAGGGTGCGCCAGCCCCCTAGTGGGCCCTTGGCCCACTTGGGTCGGCCCCTCCTGGCCCCCACCGAATCCCCAAGGGGATTCCCCCCCCTCTTGGGCCTTCTTTCGACCAGAAGGCCATTTAGGGAAATCAGCCTAAATAAATCCGAAAATAAATATATAAAATCATATTTGCATATTAATTACACTAATTAATATCAAACATAATATATATAATTTTTCCTAGCTCCGAAAACTCTTTCGTCGCTGCCCGATCTCCATCGGACCTCTCCCGGGACGCTCCCGGTGATCTCTTTCCTTTCCGGTTATCTTGTCGAAACCCCTTAAGTGTGTTACCCTAGCGGTTCGATATAATAACAGGTATGACCAAGACTCCTCTATGATCAACAACTAACTCGTAGGCCTGGACCCCATGAATTAATCCCTGTGATATAACGAATGACTTTCATCTATCAAACCTGAACGCAAAGTCTTAAACCTTTTGCCATAGCGATACTTAGCATGTCCGAGTGTCGTTCCATAGATATCTCCATACCTAATCCCGACCTCGTTTCCGACGACGCTATCTTCTACTCGTTCATGATCTCATGTCTCTGTGACCTAGTCACATGCTTGCAAGCTCATTAGACATGATCTCACCGAGTGGGCCCGAGAGTATCTATCCTGCTATGCGGACTGGCAAATCCCGCTCTTGACCCCTCGTCTCAGCTACTCCTTTCCGATACCCAAAAGTATCACCGATATTGTCATACTATATAAGATACGACGTTTGGTGCGATCAAAGTATCTTCCAAGAATAACAATAAGAGTTGATCTCACGGTCAAAGGCGTAACGACTATGTTCTCCAAATCTGGGTATGCCCATCACATCGTTCTCCAACGATATGACTCCCATTGCCGACCGGCGCCATGCCCCATGACCGGGAAAACTCGATCATCAATCGCGCAACGAAACTAGTCTTAGTAGAGGCTACTAGGGACCTGGTTGTTTACGTATCACACCCGTATTAATGTTTCCGCTTAATACGGTTCTAGCATGACACAAAAACCTATTATGAACAAACGAGATATGATAAAGAAAACACTTTATTAATTGCCTCTAGGACATATCTCCTTCAACTCTTGGTGTTGTAGCATCTTTAGCTTGTAACTCCTTTCGTATGACCTCTTTGACTTTTGCAGTCGAGACACCAGGGGTTCCTTGTGGAACGTGTCTTTCCCTGGTAGTGTGATGCGCATAGCATAAAAGCTCCGAGTGGCATTGCCCCCTTTGCGTCTTGCTTTTGCATTTTACGACTGTTACTTATGATGACACAGTTTGACACTCCTTGTATGAAGATAGTAGTGATGTGGTTTGGGCTTGCCAACCTGCTTGTGCCTTGTAACATCCCAAATGTAACATTCCTAAATGTGTGTTCGCTTGTGCAATAAAGTGGATCATCATGTCATCATTCCATGTGTGTTTGCATTTAATTAAATAGATTGCTTCAAATTGAATTCCAAATTTAAATTCCATATTTATATTTCAAATGCAATTTCAAATTAATTCAAATGAAGTTTCAAATTATTTATAAAAAATAATCAAACCAGTAATTAATATGACTATTTTGAAACTAATAAAATTGTCCAAAAGTTTTGATCTATTTTTCTTCTTCAATCTTGTTTTAAATCACAAAAACCAGAAAAGAAAAATAAAAACCCAGAAGGGAAAAAATATATAATAAAACCTGGCCGAGCTGGGCCGAATCAGCCCAGCCCGACCCAACTCCGGTCCACCTCCTTTTCCCCTACCTCCGTACGACCTCCTCCTTTACAGCGTGGAGGAGCCATGGCAGAGACGCTGCCGAGCTCGCCCCACCTCCACCTGGCCTCCTTCCTCTTCTATTTGAACCCCCACGGGACCCAAAACCCTAACCCTAGATCCTCCCCCTGTCCCGCCGCCGCATGCTTCTCTTCCCTCGCTCCTGCCATCCCCGTGCTTCCGAGATGCGGAGCTCGAGTCCCCACTGATGTACGTCGCGACCTGCCTCCTCCTCGCGCCAGCTTCTGCGCCAAGGCCTCCTTCCTCTTTGTCGGCAAAGAGCAGGACCCGGGAGTCCCCGATAACGCCGCCGCGAGTCCGCCTCCCCGACGCCGGCCGCGGCCATGCTCGCCTTCCCCGCCACCAACAGCTCGCCCCAACGTCCCCCGAGCTCCTTCCTCTCGCAACTAACCGCCCCTAAGTGAGCTACACCTCCTCCTTGTCCCTCCCCCCTCCAATTCGTCTCTGTTTCGACACGATTCGCCGACATCGGAGTCTGTTCCGCCACGGCCGCACGCACCTGTCCGGCGTCGAGCACGAACCCGACGAACGCGTGTCCTTTCCTTCGAAGCCGAGTACGAAAACGAAACCGCCGAACTTGCAGCAACCCTACACACGCGCACGCACGCGGAGCGCCGCCTGGAAAAGGTCGCCGGAGGCCATCTTCCGCCGCCGGCGCTCGCTGACGTTCTCTGTTTTTCGTCAGTTAACCTTTGGGTTCAGAAAAGACAGAGTTTTGTTTCCGGTTTAAAAACAATCCTAGTCTAATTCTAACACTAACAACCACACGACACAGTGGCTAGCGCAGCCGCAACAATCCTCCTCCCCACAGCGTCGCGAGTTCGAATACCCACCCCCGGCTATGGAAAAAGCCACCTTTTTTGCGCGCTCAGTGATAGGGCGGCCCCACCTGTTAGCGACAGTGGGTGCCCGCAGCGCCAGTCAGCCCTGGCCCCGCGCGTCAGTGCCTCTGGGCAGGGTGCGCACGGTGAGAAACGACCGGGGTGCTGTAGTTTTACACCGAGCCCCCCTGATTTACTCTTTTGCACAAAGAACTTTTCCTATCACATTTCTGTCCCTGGACTTTTTCAGAAACAACCCTAGTACTAAAAATGCAATAACTTTAAATCTATAATTCCAAATAAAATAATCTTTGTATAGTTTAATATCAGAAAAATGCAATAAACATTAATATAGCATTCTTATGTCATTTTGCATCATTTACTTTAAATTCTTAGTTTAATTTAACAAATGCGACTAAATAATTAAATATGGAATGTGTGGGGTAATAAATATATAATGCCCTAACTCCATTTAATTTGCTCATACCATATATGCCATGTCTTGCCATGCTAATAAACATTTAATTTGATGTGTAGATAAATAATTTGCATCATAACTAATTGCCAGGATTTCCATCCCCGCTTTAATGTGACCTAATCATCACATGCCATTTGCCACATCAACTGTTTGCTCATTCCATGTATTGATTATTGTTTCCTATTGTCTGTGTTTGGTTCTTCTCTGGGTAGACGACGACGTGCCTGCTGCGAGTACCTACGATACTGAGGTTCCAGCTTTCGTGCCAGGCTACGATCTGCCAGGCAAGTTTCTGCTAACCGGTTACACGATTGTCTGGTTTTCATCCTTGCCTTTTGATCTATGCTATCCTAGTTATCGATTCTTGAACTGCGGTCCCACCACATGTTTATCCTGCAGACTATACAGCTTTATACCTACAACCTATAACCCCTTGCATGTTTATCTGTTGGCCTTTGCGAGTCGTAGTGCATGCTTAGAGTTGGTTGTGTTTATCTCATATGCTTAGTATGGTAGATTGTTCTACTTTAATAAACTGTTGTCTTATGTTGGGGTATTATAATTAAAAGATAAGGCACCAGACGGAAGGCCTTGCGAGGTTCTTTGTTCTGCTCAATGTCGACCTAGGAACTGAGATTTTGTCCTCGGATCCAATTTTGAGCGCACCAACCACTTGTGGGTGGCCCAATGGAGCCCCCTCGACTTTGAACGGATCCTCAACTCGTCCATGTGCCGCAAGTAGTTCGGCTTTTCCATTTACTCATATGCATGTGCATGATGATGATGTTCGATGGGAGGTTACTTGATACGGGGGTCATATAGGGGTGGTGCGCGCGAAGCGGACAATTTCTACTGTGGTTTGAGCCGCATGGCGCGCAGGCACAAACTAATGAGTCCGCAATTGAGATTCGGCCGGACTACTGACGCTGGTAACAACTCATATGGGTGGCACTTGGACTTGTTGTAGTGAAGGAATGAGTCGTGTTGAGAGGCCCTAATGTTTTTGACTGGGTTGATCATGCGAGTATGGGTACAGTAGTGCCCCCAGCAGGGTATAATCTTATCGATGAGCCGTGTCCACGGTTATGGACGACTTGGTGATGATGCTGGCTAACAAGATCTAGACAACTTACACCTAATCACTGTTGATTAACTTGACTAGTAATATAGAATTACTTTCACTATAAATGGTAACTAAAACTGAATAATGTGTGAGTTTCCCGAATTGCTTCCTCATACTTGGTTAAGGGGGTTAATCCGAGAATGGGTTATGATTGGAGTTAGTTGTAGTTGGCTACTTATGCGCTCTCTTATCCCTCTCTAATTAGACGGAAGTTGTAGCGTGTCTCTTTAGGTTGCTAGTGCTGCTGCCGCTAAGTCCACCTACCCCCATACTTTGGGAGTCTTTCAGTTTGTAACATGTTAACTTAAGCTTGTTCGATACGCTTTGGTGTATTGACCCATTCGCGGGCTGTGGTTTTTCTGCAGTTGAGGATTCTCCGTATGACCAGGTCGGTGGCTACTTCGTGGAGTTCGACGACGAGATCTACGACGAGTAGTTAGAGTTCCCCTAGGCTTCTTACTGGTGGACCGCGTGGATGAGCCTTCTCTTTTCGTTTCGGCCTTGTGCCCTTTGCTTCTTGTCTGTACTCAGACCGGCTTGTTTTCCGCTGCATGATGTAATGTTGGGACATGTGTCCTCTGCTTGGTGACATTCGATATATTTGCTCAGTGAGAGTGTTGGATGATAATTTCCTTTCTTTGTGTCTTAGGTTTATTCTGTTGTTTCCAACCTGTTCAAAATCGACTCGTATACCATGCGTGTATGATTCAAGTATACGAGTTGGTAGGACTTTTGGGTTCTTGCGTGCACAATCTTGAGACGTATGTGACTTTGGGGTCGCTAGGAGCTGTCGGCCGATGATCCATTCCGAGCCAGGCCTGTTTTTATTCCTGGGTTGGGTAACCCCAGTATGCTCCTAGATGTGTGGTCCAACCGATACATTTTGTTTGTGTAGCCTGAATTCAGTGTCTGACATGCCTGACCTCACTTGATTGGTCATGGCTTGGTTTGTTTTGCTTGGAGGATCCCCTTGGTCTAGTTTTTGCCCGAAGATTTTTACTTCTCGAGTGACCTGTGGGTGCCACCTTCTGATTGAGCTGTGGTTTATGTGCCTGAAGAGGACATCTGGCGGTACCTACGCTTTTGTTGCTCCCATGTTTGCTAGCATGTTGGCTTGTTTGTTGCGTGTTCACGCTATATGCTGCAGCTCGCAGCTGTGAAATCTTCTTTGCCACATATCGAAGTAGTCCTGATACCTAGCCAGTTTGTCTATGTTCATTCTGCTTACACTTGCGTGTTTTGCGTGATTGTGCATGAGCTCCCTCGGATGATGATGTTTTGTGCTCCTGACGCTCTTGTCAGTCGCATGCCTTGGAACATGCCTTCATAGTCGACTTCAACCTTTGATGGTGACGGGAAATTTATCTGCAACACATATCGTACTTGCTCCTTGTTGGGGTTTATGAGTACCATCCCTGCGCCTGTGCCTCTGCCGTTTTTGGACCCGTCGAAATGTATTGTCCATCGTTTGGCTTGTGTGATTTCTTCTTTTGTGGGTTCAACTGTTCATATGGCGTTTACCTCATGCATTGTGACTACGATTGCTCGTTTCTTACGTTCTGGCTCCGTCGCCTTCCCTTTCGACTCACGCCTTGTCTGAGGTTTCCTCGGTGCCGTATGCCTCCGAGATCCTGCAAAAGTCTCTATCGCAGTCGTCTGACTTTTGGAAGTTCCGTTGACTGTGATGACTCCTTTTGGACCTGGCATTTTGAGCTTGAGGTATGCGTAGTGCAGTACTGCCATGAACCTTGCGAATGCCGGCTGTCCCAATATGGCGTGGTATTGTGATTTCCAGTCGACGACGTTGAAGTCGATGAGTTCGCTTCTGAAGTGGGTTGCATCCCCGAATGTGACGTCGAGTTGGATTTTCCCTTCTGGACGCACGGCTTTGCCTGGTACAATACCGGGGAAGGTGTTTGTATATTTCGGGAGATTCTCGACTGACCTGTTCATTCTCCGGAGCGTGTCTGTGAATATTATGTTGACGTCACTGCCTCCGTCCATGAATATTTTGGTCATAGTGTATCCTCCAATCTGTCCTTCGAGCACTAAAGCAGTGTGTCCCGGTCGATAGATGGCTGG
The DNA here is from genome assembly GCA_026929855.1 of Poa annua. Lineage (NCBI taxonomy): Eukaryota > Viridiplantae > Streptophyta > Magnoliopsida > Poales > Poaceae > Poa > Poa annua. The sequence goes on from CM049427.1 coordinate 19,859,265, forward strand.
CGGGTGATCCTCCTGATCAAAAGCGATTGTTATGTCTGACCCTTGCAAAAATTATGTTACTGGGGGTGGAGCTAATACTGCCATATCGACGTTTCTGGTGTGACACTTTTGCCTTCTGTTGGAGGTGCATCCCTTCTGGATCGTGTACATCTGCCCTTTTGGCTATGGATATTGAGTGTCCATATTGTGTGGTATGTGATGTATGGCGCCTGCCATATGGTTATTCGCATCATATTGTGGTGGTGGCGTTAATGCTGCCACTATTTGTGGAGACGCTATGTATGCCGCTAGGATAGCTTATGGTTGTTCTCTCTTCATCTGATTTATGTAATCCATTGCCATTTGTCCGAATTCGCGGCAGCTTCCCATTGTGTGATGCGATGTTAACCGTCTAGTCGCCGGGTCTTTGAACATTTGAAGTCTGCACTCATCTTACATCTTTTCTTGAAATGACTTCTCGATTCTTGACTCTGAGCGCTCTGCCAGTCTTGTCTTCTACAGCTTCCGCGCTGGTCTCGACCTCGGTCGTCGCGTCTGTTGACCGACCTATCTCGTCTATAGTTATCACTTCGTGTGTTCCGGCGATCGTCTTGCCGGCTATTTCGCCGGTCATCTTGCTTTCTATCATCGTGATTCCGGTCGTCCTGCGAGAATCCAGCTGCTACAAATTTGATCTTGTCCTTACCGCGGTGATCGTAGTCGCGCCTTCTTCGTTTGTCGTCTCTATCCCGTCGATCTCGGCTGTCCCGGTGATCGTGACTGTCCCGTCTATCGTGATGTCGCTGTGGTGAGTGTGGGGTTTTGCTCTGGACTGCATCTTCGTCATCTGCCCACTCGGTTGCTAGCTTCATGAGCTCCGCCATGTTTATTGGTTTTTGCCGTCCGAGTGCTTCCCTGAAATCTTTTCTGTAGACTCCATTCGTGAAGCCGTCCATTGCTCTGTCTTCTGATATTGCGCCCACGGAGTTCCTGATGGAGGCCCATCTTCTGATGTAAGACCTGAGCGTCTCGTCTGTCTTTTGCCTGCATGCTCTTAATTCCTCGAATGTTTTCGACCTTTCAGAGAGGGTCGAAATATTTTATGAAGTCTTCATTAAAGTGGTCCCAAGAATCGTAGGCTCCTTCGGGTAAAGACTTGAGCCAGTCGCGGGTTGTGCCTTCAAACATTAATTGTATGTATTGTAGTGCTGTCGTTGTTGTTCCTCGTTGGCATATGACTGCCAGTTTGTAATCTTCCAGCCACCCCGAGGGTTCCTGTTTTGAGTTGAATTTTGGCATGGTTGGTAGGCCAAACTTTTCTGGGAGTTTTGTTTCTTGGATCCGTCGAGTGAAGCATTGTGCTCCGCACGATCATGCGTTGCGGTTGTAGGGTGATTCGCGACTGCCTGATCACCTGGACCTGCTTCTTGCGCGGCTTCTTGATCTGCGACGGCTTGAGCTTTTTCTGCCGCTGCTTCGCTAAGGACTATGACTGGAATCTTCTCTCGAGCGGCTCCTGCTACGTCTTCTCCTTCCTCCGTCGACCAGTTCTTTTGCTGTGATTTCCAGGGCCTTCATCTGCTGTAGGTATCTTGCTTCAGCAGGGTCACCTGCAGGTGGTTTTCCTGCTTTGAGGTATGCTCCTATGGATATGAGGGCTCCTTCTGCTGTTTTGGGTTGGATTATGCCGTCAGAGTCGACGGTTAGGAACGAGTTGTTCAGGTTTCACGTGACGTCTGCCCTTTCGTGTTCGGGGATTCTGTCGAATCTGGATCTACGTCGTGCCTCGGTTGCCCCTGTAGAACTCATGGATAGTTGTCGTCTGCGCGCGCTTGATATGCTTGCTTGTCTTCTTCGCTCTTCGAGTGTTGCTCTGTATTGCTTCAAACGCTACGATTCCTGCTAGTTGAAGTAGTTGTATGTTGCCAGCTCATCTGGCGTTGCGTCAGCTGACATCATTAAGCCCTCTTCAATTACCTTTGTCACCTTTGCAGCCATCTGATGTGATTTCTAGAGTGGTGGTACCGTCTGGTAAAGTGACCGTTCGTGGGTACTCGATTGGTTGTCGATTGGCTGTGTTTTCTGATATTTTCGTGGCTGTTGCCACATAAACCTGCTGGGGTATGTGGTAGGGATATGTGTAGTCGGATTGCTCTTCATATGCTGCTTCGATATCGATATCCTGTTCTATGCTTTTGCTGTTTTTGCCATCTTCTGTTTGCTGCGTATGTTCATCGTAGTCGATGGCAGCATGCCGTGGCGATTGTATCTCTGCGCCGGTGAAGTCGTCCAAACATATGATTTCTTCTACAGGCTCATCATACTCGGGGAGGTGGAAGCTTTCTTCTGAAGCGCCGATTTGCATTTGGTCTTTGACTGGGTTGTTATGGAGGGTCGACTGCACTTCTTCTTCCATCTCGTTTTGCATTATGAATTCGTTGAATTCTCTTGTGGACATGGATCCTGCTATGGACGAGATCGGATCGACCTGTGATGTTGGCGCTCCAGTGCTTCCAGCCGAAGTCATCGATATGATCATATTGTCGACTGAGATAGTCGACAGTCTTTCCTCTTCAGGGAACTCATCCGACATGAATTTGTTAAATTCTGCGGATGTCATTGAATCTGTTGGAGATTGTGGTGGTGGGATCAGATCGATCTGTGACGGGGTATCTTCCTTGTCTGTTGTAGATGCGACCTCAGTCGATCTCTTCTGAAGTGGATGAGTTGTGATCTGTTCGACTAAATCCTGCACACCAAGCTGATCAACAAAGAAGTTCTGTTCCCCAATAGTTAGATCAAAACTTGAATCGAGATTGGAGTAGATCTCCTGAGTTTCGGGTGAGTATGGCCTGATCCTTGCTGGTGATGTTGTTTTTGGCTAGTGGTCGCCTGTGATCTGGATACGATCTGCTGTTGCTGATGTGCATCCTTTTGAAGAAGTCGGCGGATCGCCGTTTGAAATTTGGACCGAAAAATCCATAGATCCAACACCACCAGTTCCCACAGACGGCGCCAATTGACGAGGGATGTCCCTATCAATACCCATGGTTACTAGCCTAGGGTAAGAGTTATGAGGTAGAGAACGTGTGGTGTTGGTAGATTCGTCGGCTGACAAGCGAGAATTACCCAGGTTCGGGGCACTCGAGTGAGGTAAAACACTTACTCCTGCTTGTCTGTTATTGATATTGTATATGCGGCGAGTACAGGAATCTATCAAGATGTCGATCTTGCTAGGGTTTGGTGGTTCTGGTTGGGCGTGTCCATGGTCGATCTCCCTCATGTCCTTTATATAGGGGTACAGGTCTCGGGTCGTAACCTACTAGGACTACATTTATTAAAAGTATTACCGACTATGCTATCTATGGTAGAAGTCTTCGTCTTGGGCTTCGCATGTTGGGCTTCTTCAGCCTACTGACAATTAGGTTTTAGTCATTACGTGCACCAGGTACCCACATGAGGGGGTACCCGTTTGATATAACCTTATCATTGCGATTAACCTCTGGATTTGAAATCACTGCTTGTATACCTGGTATTGGCCATAACTTATGCTATGGGTAAAAACCCTAATCCCTCCGGATCGGGCGGCGACGGAACTCTCTGGTGCTGTTTCCTTCCTGAAGGCATCGTCTTGGAGTCCATGGCTTATCTCTCCTATGATGGTTGTTTTGCGATCATCGTTTTCAGCCAGTGTGTATCTCTGCCTACAACTCTTTGTACAAGCCTTTGGCTTAATCTTTTTATGTGTGTGAAGTTGTGTGTAAGCTGATTTTCAGCACTTTGTATCTTTCGTCATTGACGTCATTAATTTAACGCTGTGCTACGGTCTATTGTCTCAGGACAAAGGCGTCGTCGGCGGCGCGGCTGACGGCCACCTGGACCCATCCCCCGGCGCGGCGCACAGGTCGAGCACCGCGCGCCATCGGGATCAAGAAGCGGGACAACCTGTCGATCTGGAGCAGCTTCAAGGCGGCGCGACTACGGTACCCATGCGGCTTGGCCCGGCGGAACTCTGGTATAAAAAGAGTAACAACCGGGGATTCTGAATCCCTTTTGCAATGCCCATCAATATGAAAAGCTAAAATTAACGCAAGTTAAAAAACAAACGAAAAAGGACACACCTTATGAGTAGGATTTCGAATTATCAGTGGATTGTGCTCCCAGCCGGCCAGCAGAGATCATGCACGGAGATAAAGCCGTCTCCATGTTATTGTAGACTCGCAGGACGAACGGCTGCTCCTCCTCGGTCGAGTGGAAACGCACATCCACCGCATGGCGGCATGGCCACACCGTCTGAAATAGTATTTTCGAACATTATTTCTTTATGGCATGGCCGGGCGCATGGCGGCATGGCCGCACCGTCTGAAATACTAGCTGAGTATACGATATTTCTTGGAGCACTATTATTTTGATAAAAGGTATATTAAGATCAAGCCGGTACCAATTATTTTCCCAGGCTAAAGGAAAATATATTAACTAGTCATCCATAGTAACTGAATTAAGTGCCAAAATGGAGTCAACATCCACAACACGAGGATCTACTGCCTCCACTCACGTACTTTTTCTCATTCATATGTACACATATATCTAGACATTTTAATATACATATCATTTGAGTCTAATCTAAATAACATGTGTTACACCAAAGGTTTTGGATACCGGTACTAAAAAAATCTCAAGGGGGATGGGATTTCGGAAGGTTACCGGGAAACTACTGATTGGGTACATGCCGAAATTCTCAATTAAAATTTAAAATTTGAACTTAATACAACAAAACGAATTTAAAAATGATTTTAAAGGATGAAATTGGTCCAAAAAAAAATAAAATCAGAATTTTTCGTATGGTAAGCGCATTTACCGGGGGCACCGAGAAATCGGGTTACCATCCGAGTGACCGCGGTATTTCGACCGTAACCAAATACTTGGTTACACCTATAACATCTTATAATATGAAAGAAGATATCAATACACTACACTCTAGGCGTGGAAACTTTGTAGACTTGAGCCCTTGCGGCCTCTACCAACCGGCCTCCTACCGCCTCTATATATCCCTTCTGCAGACACGTTCTTGGCATATCAGAGCAAGTAGCTTAGGCGCAGCTAGTAACGTACGAATCATACGCACACACGGCTACTAACCGGGGAGCGAGCGTGTCGATCGGTGGTAGTTGTAGATGGCGGCGGTGACGGTGGAGCAGGTGAGGAAGGCGGAGCGGGCGGACGGTCCGGCGACAGTGCTAGCCATTGGCACGACGACGCCGGAGAACTGTGTGTACCAGGCGGACTACGCCGACTACTACTTTCGAGTCACCAAGAGCGAGCACCTCGTCGATCTTAAGGAGAAGTTCAAGAGGATGTGTAAGTAGTTCTTGTTCGTCCACCTTCTTTAGAGCAAGTCCAGCAGTTACATTAAACACTTTCCTATATGTTTTTTAGAAGGAAAAGCTCAAAAAATCATCGTCCAACAGTTCACTCAACACTCCCCCGATTTATAGGCGCCCCCGACTCTGCTAGCCAGTCTCCCATACAAGTAGGGGAGGTGGAAGACTCCCATATCCAAGCGACGCTAATAACCACTCACGGGTGAAGTTTCCTCCGGCTCTCGATAGGTTCATCTGGTCTTCTCCCCCCTCCCCCTTCTAGTTTCTTCAGTTTATCCCCAATCGAGACCAAAATCAATTTGGAAATCGATCTAGAATTTCAAATCGAACATGAAATTGACCTCCAAATCGAGTCCCTCAATTTCTGGGGAGGGAAAGAAAAACATAGGTGAGGAGAGGGTTTAGGATGAAACTACCATGGGGCAAACTCAAGAGAAATAGAAGATAGGGAAGGGGAGAGGAAGAAGGAGGTAGAAGGACAGAAAGTAGAACATGGTTGGGGCGAGGCGGCGGGCTGGACGGCCAAGGGCAGGGCGGGTGTCGGGAGGAGTAGGCGGTCGTGGTACTGATGTTTAATGGATGTATGTACTCGTTGTATTGTTATTTAATGGTTGCTAATTTTGTGTAAAATTCTTTTCCAATATCTGTGAGTTTTTTTACACTGCAATATCTGATATTAGTGAGATTTTTTGTTTATGTTTCAGATTTTGGTGATGGACAAATTTTTGACACTACAAGTTAGCAGTTGTAGATGTAGTCGTTGGATTTTAAATGTTAATTATACAATATTCTTAAAATATTAAATAGGGGAGATGTTTTAGGCGAACTGATAGAGTTAAAAAAGTTTTAGAAAAGATTTTTTTAAGAGATGTCAATTATTTCTTGAACAACCAATATGCTCGGCCTCAGCCCGTCGGTGAGGCGCGTGATGCTCTACAAGCAAGGCTGCTTCGCCGGCGGGACGGTGCTCCGTGTTGCCAAGGATCTCGCGGAGAACAACCGCGGCGCTCGCGTGCTCGTCGTCTGCTCCGAGATCACCGCCATCTCATTCCGTGGCCCCACCGAGACACAGCTCGACTCGATGGTCGGCCAGGCGCTGTTCGGAGACGGCGCAGCGGCGGTGATCATCGGTGCCGACCCCAACTTGGCGGTGGAGAGGCCGTTGTTTGAGCTGGTGTCGGCGAGCCAGACCATACTGCCAGACACAGAGGGATTCATCGAAGGCCACCTCCGGGAGGTGGGGCTCACATTCCACCTCCACATGAACGTGCCCATTGCCATCTCCAAGAACATTGATCGTGCCCTGGTGGACGCCTTCGCGCCTCTAGGCATCGACGACTGGAACTCCATCTTCTGGGTTGCCCACCCTGGCGGCCCAGCGATCCTGGACATGGTGGAGGCCAAGGCCAAGCTCGACAAGGATCGGATGCGTGCCACCCGACACATCCTCTCCGAGTACGGCAACATGTCCAGCGTGTGTGTCCTCTTCATCCTCGACGAGATGCGCAAAAGTTCTCTGCAGAATGGCCATGCCACCACGGGTGAAGGCATGGAGTGGGGCGTGCTCTTTGGCTTTGGCCCTGGCCTCACGGTCGAGACCGTAGTCCTCCACAGCGTCCCGATCGCAGCGCCATGATGTAGCATTCAGCATGGTTTCGCCCCAATAAATACCCACTGCTCACCTCGAATGTGACTGTCCTACTACGAGTATAGGCTTTGCAACCCATGAATAAATACTTTAACTCTGCAAGAAAAGAGGACCCAAGTTTTTTTCTACAAAGTTTGGGAGCCTCGCAGAATACAATACAGAAGAAGAAAATAGTACTAGTATCACAGTGGTTTGTTTTGGGTCTATGGCAAAAGAGAACCAATCGACCATCAGAGTCTAGAACAAACAAAATGGTGTGCTAACCGGCTTCGACCTACAGTACTTTACGTAACTGGGCCGGAGTATGGGTTTGCCTGCGCTAATTAGGCTGTGCAGCCAAACAGTCAATTGGGCCAGTCTTTAAAATACACAAAGAAAACCCATGTCTGATGGCTGAGTAGGAAAAACTGTGAAAATGCAATAGTGGATTAGTGGTACACTAAGAAAATTACCGTTACAAGAACTTGTCCAGGGTGCTCATTTTAGTCCAGGCGCTTGTGAAATTTTCTCCAAAACTCGTCTAGCGTGGTCGCTTTGGTCTTTGGTCCAAATCGCTCGGCACACTAAATCAGCCACTGGATGTTCAGCACGGCTATTTTATTAAGAAAACCCATCTTTCACCACGATTAGGGATGTAATTGCACCAATAAATGGCGCCACAAACCAATAACCATTGAAACGAAGCAGTACGTTTTGCCAGCTCCCGCGCTGGAAGGCGATTAGGTTTCTCTGCCTCTCGTCGGTGTCGCTGATATGCCCTTCCTATGTCGTCCTCGGGTTATGAAAGTGCGGTGGATCTCGGTCATCGTTAGGGTCAAGATTTGCTGGGGCGCCTCGTTAGGTTTCTCTGCCTCTCGACGGAGGCCGCGCCTAGGTCTCCACGACTTTAGTCTCATCTCGGTGGTGACGTCGAAAAATCTATGGGAGTGGAGTGGTTTAGATAGTTTCTTCTGGTGGTGGCGTTCTCCGGATCGTCACGGAGCTTCATCGACGGTTTTTTCTTCCTTTTTCGTCTCCGGGATGGATATGATCTTCCAGGACCCGTGCGACGACTTTCTGTCCGCAACCAACAACGTCATGACGGCTCATGGAAGAGCGGCAGTTTGCCGTCGACACGGTCTGAACGTTGAAAACGAAGGGTATTTCAATAATTTCTTTACAATTTTCATTTTTGTTAAGATGTTTTGTATTGTTCAGTGTTTCTTTTAATGTCAGAATCCTTTCAAAAAAAATGGTGCCACGTAATTCCACTCATTTTTTTCAACAGTTTAAAGAAACGTTTCATTTCCTGGAAAAATTGACTGCAAGCCCACTTATGCGGGATTATGTGCCATTTATGATCCATTTACATCCCTAGCCATGATCCCCACGATGACCAATAGATCTGTTGTAGTGGCAACCAAAGCAGGACCGGCTACCACTTGTATTTGGGAGATAATTAGCCATACAAAAACTATGGGATAAGAAGTTGATATTATTATAAAATGTTTTCAGTATGAGTGACCATTATCAATTTATTCTGAGATAGCGATGGTTGAACTCATAATTTCCCTTAAAGTTACTCATAATCTTATTCATAGAAACGGAGGGAGTAGTCTCATGTGTCATGTAGTCATGTTACCACGACCATGGGCGTGGTGCTTGGCCATAATCGTCGAGCAGGGGACGTTGAGCTCAGTGGCCTCAATTCAGAAAGATATAAAGTGAGCTTGTTGCACGAGTTCTTTTTTTAAGAATAAGTTGCACGAGTTTTCAAGCAAAAAAAAAAACTGTTCATGACTCGATGAACAATTATGAGCCCTAGTGCATTTCATCACTGGTAAAGAACAATTATGACTTATGTTGGGCTGGGCCAGTGATGTCAAATGACGTTCAGCGAGCGTTACAAGCAAATTCGACAATTCGTTTAAGTTCCAAACCAACAAGGACCGGCCCTCCATCTCAATTTCTCGGCTTCGCCTGGCCCGGAAAGGACTTCTCTTCCTCTAACCGAAAACAAGTTTCTTTTCTCTCTAGGAGACGTCTTAACAAAACAAGTTAGAAGTTAATTGTGCAGGTTTCATGCCCACCCGATCATGTCCAAAGCGCATTATCCTGAATCTTTGTCGGTATGTTAGCTTAGCTAGAGTTATTCCTTTTCTCCTGCAAAAACACCACGGCTTCTGGTCTTGTTTTGACGTCTCAAAAGAGTTTCGGGATTTGTTGTGTTCTGATTTCTGAAGTCCCGAAATTCTGGCCTGAAATCCCGAAATTCAGAGCGCATCATCCTGAAATCCCGAAAATATGCACTGCTGTGTTCTGAAGAAGCTGTTCTAAAAATGAAGCACGAGCAGTGGAGTTGAGGCCAGAAGTACCATTTTATTTATACTGACCCTTTTCTGCCGGAATATATACATGACATTTTCTTGCGGGTATTTACACTGACATATGTACATCCCCGGCCGTGTCTCTGGCGCCTAATTATCAACACTAAGCTACTGTTTCAAGGCAGAACCCCCGGTACCCACATCACACCTTCAGATATCATCCCCGGCCGTGTCTCTGGCATTTCTCGCGTCTATCTCGGCGTCTGTCCACCGTCGGATCCAACTCCGGCGACGGCGACATGAAGCGAGACAAGGGGAGATGATGCTCTAGATGCCTTTTCTCCTAGCTGTATCGTGATGTCGTCCGATCTACTCGGTTTCTTGGATGGCGGTCAAGTCAGGAGAGAACCTCGGCGGCGACCTCCCGGCACGGTACGCCACCACCCGCTTCCGGGGCACGGCCAGCTTCGCCGCGACGAAGGTCATCACCGAGTAGTCCGAGTAATCCTCCTCGGACGGCTCGAACACGAGCGGCGCCACGGAGCCCGCCCGGCGCCTGCCACCAGCAGACGAGGCGGTGGCGGCCCTGACGAGAGCAGCGCTGGCCTTGACGGCGAGCGCGGCCACTTCCTCGAGGGTGAGGCTTCGGCGCAGCATCTCGACCGGGAGCACGAAGTATATCTGCCCCGGCCGGAGCTCCTCGTCGCCGGCCACCGCCGCCACGGAGCCCTGGAACCCCATCGCGTCGGCGTCGCAGAGGAACCACCCCTGCTCTCCGTGGACGACCTCCTCGAGCGCCAGCGCGGCCGTGGCCGGCCGAGAGTACTCGCGGAGCTCGCCGCTGGGCAGCACCACCCTAGCTGTCGCGACGCCGACGCTGTCGGACGCGGCGTCGCAAGACACACAGAGGCCCATTGTAAGCGGTGCGGTCTGTGCTCCGGCCTCTGTAACGAAGTTGCGTTCTTTGTGCCGCTGCGAGCGCGCTAGCTTCTGTGTTGGTTAATTGTTCTGCTCCGTAGTGGTGTGCTGCCGGAGACGACGATGGGGAGGGAGGAGGTATATATAGCGGAAGGCTGCGAAGGAGACGCAGCGGGGAGACAGAGGGAGGCTTGTCATGTAGCCGGGAGTCGAGAGTGGGGGCAGCACAGGCTGGAGCCATGGAGCTTTGTTGCCGCCATCGGTTGGCATGGAGCCGTGGAATCGACTCGACGGGGTTTCCTGGGTAGAACACAGTCAAATTGGCTACTCGGAGATGATATTTATTCTTGCTCAAGCTCACGGGTGAACTTCGAACAACTAGCAAACCCCCTGTACGCGGTTAAGCTGCATACATACAGCACTTCACGCGGCGATAGACAAAAGTACAATAAGACATATACTGCTACTTGCAAATTACTATTAATCAAACCCAGGGCATTCCCTTGGACAGAACACTTCTGATAAACAATTTAAACAGGGCAGGCCACTACTGCCGCGTTAGCATTCAAAGGTTGTGAAGAGCAAAGTAAGAGAAGGAATTCAGAGGCAATTTAGGGAAACCCGTGAATGAATCACAAAGACTTAATTATATAAGCATTCTTCATAAATAAATTCACCAACCTGATTTAACATGAATACTCGTAATTAAACGCATTGGCATATCCTATTTTTCTAGTACTTTACTTCCATTTCTGATTTTGCTCACTGTTTTTGAACTATATATTGAGTTTATTAACTAGTTACTCCCTCCATCCCGATATGTAAGGTGGTTGCCTTTTTCTGGTCAATAAAACAAAACTTTGATATATCTCCAAAGTTAGTATAATCGTTCAAGAAAAATACATGAAACTATGTGTACATGCACTATACATGTATTGTGGTCTACACTACTGATGAGAGTCATGCATAAAAATAGCGCAAGATGAACCGTGCCTTACGTTCGCTAGACTAGTTTTTTCATTTTCCTGAATTATTATATTTAGAATATTTTTTATTTTTTAGAAAAGAACTGCCACATGTGTGAAATCCTTCAAGTCGCAAGATATCAAACTGGTTTCGTGTTTACAGAATTTTAGTTTTCAATTTGAAAGACTAAAATAGTTTATGTCGGTCGAAGAGGTTAAATAAATGCATGTGGTATTAAACTTTCTAAGTCAACAGAGTTCCAAAAATCTTCAAAGATTGTATTCATCAAATTGGTCATGGACATAATGTAACTGATTTTTTCTTTGAAACGAATGACTAACTGGTTATCGATAACACCTAGTTGCATTGTAAAACCGTGTTGCAGAAGCTTGTGGAATATCTCCTCGCCTCCCTTTGCGTCCTTAACCTTTTTCAGTTACACGGGTAGGCCAGAAGGTTTGCAGCTAGCCTCCTAGTAGATGTAGAGCAGTGGCGAATCCAACAGGGTGGAAGGGTCGGGCGGCCCCCACCCTAAGAATTTGGCCCAATACCCCTACTATATAGTATACTTCAGAAAAAAATATCTAGACCTAACCCATGAAGGAATTAGCACTTTATATGCTAAGTTATATACTGTACTAGTTATGAAACCTTATATAAATATATTCATGTTCAGCTTATTGCAATTTATAAACAGATGTATTTGCAAGTTTTTTTTATATTACTGAAAATATTTAGTTGCTCCACCCTACCACAAATTTCTAGATTCGCCACTGATGTAGAGAGTATCGTGTAGTGGGGCGTAGTCTCCTATCCGGGAGCGAGGTGGGAGCGTCTGGTCATGGGCAACGGTACGCGTGGCGCCGCCGGCGGAGAAAAGGTAACGGAGTTCACGTGACCGCATGGGCTAGCTAGATACTGTAGATACGTACCGCGCACACAACACCATGTAGCGTAGGTTCAGTGAACGGCTGGGGTTTTGTTTGTGTGCAATATCGTCCGATTCTCTTGGCTGGAACTTTGAAATGAGCCTATATGCTATAGCATGTCTACACAGAACTCAAGTTGAAACGCTGGGAGTTTGAAGCGAGAGTAGGAACTGCTGGCAAAAGGTTGATCCATCGCTTTGAGCTTGTCATTTTCCTAGACAAACTGACAAATCTCGTGTTCGAAACCCTGAAGGTTTCAAGCTCATGCATGCATGCGTGCTGCGTGCAGGTTTAGCGTAGGAACGAACCATGCACACACGCATAGTTTTCCTTCCTCCTTTTCGAAAGCAAGCAGGAAAACGTTGTGTTGATCCACTGTTTTGAACTTGTCTTTTATGGCTAGTATCAGTATGGACTACAGCTTACATGTATCATGATACCATATCAGAACCTATTTCCAATGTAAGCTTAGAAACGACAAGCCGTGCCCTATCCATATGCCTGGAAACTTGCATTGCATACCCACAGTCAGTATAGGTTCGTTGTTCAACCAGCTGCATGCATGGTCGTGCACATCTCTGAAAACCACGGGATGTGGCCAACTACTGGACACTCGATCTACGGTCCTTCAAGCTCCACGAGATTGATCTAGGTCAGTCCAAAGAAGAACCAGGCGGCAGGCGCTTGCTTGAAGTACGTAGGGTCGCCGAGAAACGCCAAGGGAGGCAAACGACACCATTCTCCAGGCCCATGCATGCATCGACCAATGCAGGAGAGGGAGAAATTAATGGCGCAAGTTCTTAAACCGCAGGGCCGGAACGACGACGACGAACCGCACTCCGGCCACGTACGTCGGGTGGCACTTCGCAAATGCATGCCCTGGCGGTGGGGAGCCACCCGCACCACACGACAAGACACTTAATTGGTCTGGCCGGCCTAGCAAATAATCCACGTACCAAACCGACAGAACCGATCCCGATCGTACGTGCAAATAATCCCTGTCAATTGTTGCTAAGTTGCTCCCGCGCGCTATATCGATCGGCCAGCAGAGCTTCCATGGACTTTCGCTTGAAACTTAGATCGATCGACCGTTGCACGGCATGGCCGTGGTGTGTGTAGATCTTGTCGCCGGTGCGTCGGAGCGTATAGGGCGGCAGGAGGGATCTTTGGACGGCAGCAGGGGGCCGTGGATCTCAACGTGGATATGTTCTTTCAAGGATTATATTACTCGTGTTCGGTACGGCCGGGTTATTCGCCGAAGCTTCCGTGCACCTTAGATCGTACTTGCCGATCGAACTTAGCAAGTTCCATTCTGGGTGCTGAGTTTGGTTCTGTTCCGGCGCTGCTTGCTGGTTTTGCTTCAGGTGATCAAGATCGATAGAGGCTATTTAAGTAATGTTTGACCATGTTAATCCTGGAAATTAGTACATGTGCCACCCATGCCAATCTTTCTCAAGCATCTGCGCCCGATTGCACCGACTACCCCTCGGGGATCACATACTGCACACACAGGCAACAATGGGATCCACCACTCTTTCCGCTCAACTCCGACGATGAACTGGAGCAAAAGGTGGCTTGTTTTGCTAGAGAGTGCACTATATTTCGAGGATGACGGAGAGGATACGTCCTCGGCTCTAAGATGACATGGAGCAACACGTACATGACGGACGTGGCGGCAGGAGGGAAAATGCATGAGGTCGGCCTTTGGCCTATGGCCCACACCACGGGATGACATACAAGGGCTACACCCCACCTCCCAACAACAAATGCTCGTACACAGTCATGGATATCCTTTCTTTCTTCCGGCCCACCGTCTCGACCTACTCTGCTAAGTGTCTCTCGATCACTCTATAGGTAGCCAAGACAGATGAGTTTTTCCTCTTGCTCCCTCGATTGATGTCGGCTCTCTTTCACGCACGACCGATACCCTGAACCGAAACCCTCAATTGATGTCCTTCAAAATTTTGCTGCTTTTAATCGTGTGAGACATTGTTCTACTGTTTGTCTTGTTTGGCTACTTGGCATGTAGCAGCGTCAGCACATCATCGTTTCAGGATTACTGAGATTCCTAGTCATAATATTTTGCTCTGATAAGTTAATTATTCACGTTGGTATAAAGTAGAGTAAAGAGCACGTCTGATATGATCAGGGAAGTACCACAATACTGCTAGTGACAGTTTGTTATACAGGCGCTGACGTTCTGTTCAAGAATGTTTATCACGGACATGGAGGTTTACAGGACCTTATGGCGCCGTGACCTTATCACGAGCCGTCCAATGCAACAAAGGTGCATCAAGATTGGTGCGATTATTTTGCAAAAAAGCCCCTTACTTTTTGAAGAATTATATTTAGAGGTCCCTCGTTTATTGATGCAGATTCGTATCCTTTTTAATTCCAATTCGGATTATTTTGAATTCGTATCCTTTGAATAGTTTTAGATCTGTTCAGAAAAAACCGTGTGGTTTCTTTTGCTAACACAAACAAATCACAAAGATCCATTTGAGAACAAATTCGTATCTGAATATTTTTGTGTGTGGATATTTTCAGTAAAATGTGTGGTTTCTTTTGCTAACACAAACAAATCACAAAGATCCATTTGAGAACAAATTTGTATCCGTGTAGATCGTTTGAGAAGATCTGTGGATCGTTTCAAATCCATTCAAAGCCATATCAAAAGCCATATCTGTGGATCATTTTCGGAATCAAATCCATTCGAATCCAAAGAAACATGAAAAAAGAAGAAGAAAAAAAGAAAAAAAACCGATGGGGAGGGCGCGCGGCCTCCGTGACGCGGCCGCCGGGGCGCGGTCGCAGGGGCGCGGCCTCCAGGGCGCGGTCGCGCACGGCCGTGGCGAGGGCGCCGCCGCCGCGCGTGCGGGAGGCAGTCCGGCGGATTTGGGATTCGAATGGATAGGGTTAGGGTTTCAGGCCGGCGGTTTGGGGCTTATATACAAATCTCGCTGGTGGGAGGGCTTATTTGCAATACTGGAAAAGTACAGGGTTGTTTTTGCAAAAGCGTCACGCGCGAATCTGGAAGCAGAGGCGGACGGTGAAGATAGGGTGAGGGCGCCCTAAGGTCCGGTAATCTGAATATTCCGTTTATCACAAAGTATTAGCAAGTTGTGCCTGCTGGCTATGTTTCGAACCGTCTAGATGTTTCATGTTTGATGAAACTTGCTCCGTCCGTTAGTACTTGAAGCCTGAAGGTGTACGTGTGTCCCCTGGTTATAAACGTTTTGCACACCAAAAATCTAGAATGTCCTGAAATGCATGATTGCATCCTTGGACCAGCACGTCCAACGACCATCCAATCCAAGATTGCAAATGAACAACCATCCGGTATCCTTCGGCAATCCTCTCCAGTAATTCGATTAAGGCCAAAATGGTCATGGTTACCTTGCTATATGCAATGAGCTTGCTGATATCTTTGCTCAAAAGACAATAATAAGGGGTTAATTCGTAGATCTTACTACTTACCTTTGATTACAAAGTCCTCTTCGCCATGTGTGTAGATCTCAATCGTTTCCTTTGTGCTAATCGACTCTCGCGTAAGACAGACTAGACAAGATAGCAAATATCATTGTATAAAGTAAAGATCTCTATTAACTAGGACGTACACGAAGGGCATGACTGAACACGGTTGGACGCATAGTATGTTCCAGCTAAATACAGTTGTGATTCAAATGTAACTAACTAATGCCCATAGGATGTATCTAAATGTCCATTAAGACTGAAACATCAGGGTCCATCGGCTCCAACCATGGGCACAACTACTACCAGCAAGGCAAAGTGCATGGCAAGGTGCACTGCAAAGTACTTCTCCTTTGCAACCTGCATGAAACCAACTAGCATACATTTGTCCTGGCCATGGTGGCTACGGATCTTTTATAATTACTTGGCGGAATACAAAGAGAAAACAAGGACAACATCACGAGTCCACGAGAGAGGAAGGGAGGAGGGATAGATTGACGCGACACCAATCGGCCTTTTTCTGAAAGGAATCAACGTGATTATTTTTCTCTGTTTTGTATTGGGTAGCGCCTTTAGTTGTTTTGTACTAACGCTAATCCATAATAAGTGTTGTAGACTTGTACTTTTGAACTAATCATATTTTAAAACCGTGACACTTACTTTAGATTGGAGGGAGTAGTATCTTTCTATGTAACGATATATTGGGCAGTCATGGTGTACGTTCTCACGCATTTGGACAACAATTACTGTGTTTAGGTTGGGAGTATTGTCTGTCGTAAAACTAACAATTAATGATTTTAATGATACACAAATAATATTTGCAACTTTCAATGTGTTGTGTAGTCTGGTATTTTCAAATCAAGTGTCAAAGTAGGGATATCTCGTCATCACCATCCAAAAATTATGGTGTCTCCGTTCATCAAAGACCGGTCAAACTAGGTGTTTTAGAACTATATATGTTATATCCTCAAATTCAAAGGACCGGCCCAAACAACTCTCTATGAATTGGCCAGGAAGGCGACGACGGGAGGAAATGGTGTGCTTCTGAAATCCATGGTGACTGAAACAAAGGTATGAGGTTGTATGATTACCCTCATCGTTTATTGATAGTAATTGTACCACAATATTAGCGTGATTTTACACAACTCATATATAGGAGCTATAAATGGAGAAAAAAAGAGAAGAAATTGTTTATGGAGGCGGCAGGTCCTTAGGTTTCTGAAATAGAGTAATGGAGAAGGGAGTGCTTTGAATGAGTGTTGTTTGACTCGGACAAGTCGAGATATTTTGAATTGCTTGTCGACATAGTCAAATCAAGGGAAAACCTCAGGTGGCGCAGATGATGGTGACTAAAAGGACACAATGAAATTTTCATTTGTCAGGTACCTTGCCAAAAACAAAACACGAAAAACATGAATATGCCAAAAAGAAGTACCCACTATCTTAGGGGGACACGCGGCGTATGAGCTTAGGTGCCAAATGCACCATAAAATGCACTTGGCAAACCCCTCCGGCATTCAACAACTAGTTGCACGATAGTAAGTAAACTTTATAAGTTAGTAAACTTTTGACTAACTTTTAGAGATTTTTTGATTAAATCGGCTGTGGACATATAAATTAATGACACCGATAATAACTAGTTGCACGATAGTAAGATCGTGTTGCCACTTTCAAGCTTCTGGAATATTTCATTGGCTTTCATCAGTGAGCTTTTTCAGTTGAAGGTAGGCTAAGGAAAGCTGGCATCCAAATTCCAAAGGATATCGAGGGCTACATCCAGTTCGTCATGGATATCGAGGGATATCGAGTGTCCTATCCGGGAGCGAGACCGGCGAGGTGGGAGCGCCGGAGCGGCGCCATGCCGCTGCTCGTCATGGGCAACGTTACGCGTGGCGCTGCCGGGGGAGAAAGTTGACGGGCTTCACGTGACTGCATGGGCTCATGCTAGCTGATATGCAACGCTCACACAAAACCATGCTGTGTAGGTTCAGTGAACGGCCACTGTTTTGTTTGCGTGCACAGGGTTCTGCTGTGCACCGTTGGTTTTGGTTGGAACGACTTTGAAAGGAGCCATGTCTAAAACAAAACTCATGTTGAAACCCCGAGTCCCAGAGCATTATTTGAGAAGCTATACATGCAGGTTTACCTCAGTTAATCGTTCGTTTTGATCCATTGAGTCGAAACTCCTGGTATCGGGTTACTACGTCATATATGGCCTGGACAGATTTCCGGTGTACGTACGCTTAGAATTACCGACAAGCCGGTTCACATGCTTTGAAACTTGCAGGCATACGGTGAGTAGAATAGTACCATGTTCGTTGTTCTAACCAGCCGCCTGCTAGCTCGTGCACATCTCTTAACCACACGATGTCCCCAACTAGATCTACGATCCTTGGCGCTCCACGAGATCGTTCTGAGATCAGTCATCAGTCCAAACATGAGTAGGGTCGCCGAGAGACGCCAAGGGAGGCATCGACCAATGCGGCAGTATATGCAGGAGGCCGGAGCGTCACCTACCTGCCAAGCCAGCCAGCGAGGAGAGGACACGCCATTGCGTGCGAACGACGACGAGTCGACGGCGAACCACTTGCGGTGGGTGGCACACGGCGCACATGCACCCCGCGCTGCCCGGGCCGTGGGGCGCCACCGCACCACACGACAAGCCACTTGGTCTGGCCGGCCGAGCCAGCCAAATAATCGCCAGGTTGATTATATTCCAGCTCGTGCACCAAACCGACAGAGCCGATCCTGAGCTCCGTGGCCTGTCCGTCCGTCGTTGCTAACTTGCTCCGGCTATGCATGTCGTCTCGCCTGCCTCACCAGAGCTAACGGCCGGAGCTTCATTGAACTTCCGCTGGAATGATTCTTGGATGATTGGATCGATATATCGTCCGATGCACGCCGCAGCCAGGCCAGATTTGCAGAGGATGCGCTGTGGTAGATCTTGTCGCCGGTGAGTCGGAGCGGAGGGCGGCAGGGGGATCTTTAGTTTGGACGGCAGCACGGCCGCGGATCTCAAGTATCAGAGGCTTTTTACGGTATGGACAAGTAAATAGCAACCGTCCAACGGAACAGATCGGACAGTCCAGATTTGCCAATACTTCTTGACCATTAGAGTAGTATTTTTCTATCAAAGTGTAAATTTGGTATGCAAAAAAACACCCAGCACAAACAGCGGACAGGATCGGCGGCCATCTATACCTTCCTTATACTTTCTTTGCTTAATCTTTCTCATGGTAAATAAATTTCTTCTTTAAACCTTTCAGTGTACTAGTTCCACGGTACACACAGTAGGTGCTAGCTAACAAATATATGATGAACACATTAGATAGCGCAAGGAAAATATATATAAAATGTTGACTGCAAGTACTAGCTGGTTATCTCTAGCAAACACGAAGAAAGATGCGTGCTAGCCGTCGGACGACAATCTGTCACGCATTTTGTGGTCTAATTAATTTTTTTTACTAAGGTGGATAAAGTAATCCCATCATTTGCAAGAAATTACTCGCCCATGTAGCAGACAAAATATACCGTTGTAAGAAGTGTTACCTTGTGGTTGTTATCTTGTGGCTGTAACTTGGTCCTTTTGGGCCATGTCCTATGGTTAGATTGTTTTTTTTTCTTTCTTAACATTTTAGTTTTTTTTCCTCCGCTGGCTGTGGGTGGGTTCTGTTGATCAAATGTGGTGAGTCATAATTAACTACCGTTGAGAAGCGATAATCGGTGAAAATGATATTGACATTACATCATAACTGACTATACATCTAATAATTTACAAAAAGATAATATAATAGTATAAATTATTTGATACCAAACTTTCTTTTAAAATTTCTTGATAACTCCTGATATACCGTACATATAACTTTTTATTTTGATATTTAGGGCCCCGGCTCTGATTTTTGCCCCGGGCCACCGAATTGTCAGGCCCGGCACTGTTTGATACAACAAAAGAGGGAGTGTTTACAGTTCTTGTTAGGAAATGTTGCTTTGGTGAACCATTGTGTTACTTGGACATGGACATGCTTGTCATTCTTTTCTTCTTTAAATAATTGGTTGTGTGCGTACTTGAATTTCCTTTTGCTTATGAATAATAAATATTGGGTGACCTTATCCTCTCTTATGGCATATGTCATCCAAAACACAAAAACATTATTGATAGGAGAAACAAATATTTGAATTTTTTATTTTAGTTAAACTTTCAATATGGGGTTTGAATTCGGTATGGGGTTTGAATATTTCTCCAAGCATGGATCTAGTTTCCACTATCTATATTTTAAGGTGTTAACATTATGGTCTGAGATGCGAAAAAGGAATCTTTTATGACTTTGACTACCATGTAATATTTAAATTATGGATATTGTAGCTCGAGAACTAAACGAATGTGTAGCTCTATAACAACATCAGTGTCAACCAACTTTGTGAGCTACTATTATATTTGATAGAAATATGTCAAAGAATGTATAGATTCAAAAACAACATATGTGCATTTGATTTTTAAAACCCACATGCATTTGATTTGGAAAGCGTGAGCTGATAACCCAAAGTCTTTAACTAATGCCAAATCATATTTGTAAATTGAAAAGTGTAGACCATACAATTGAACATGTCGACCAATTAAATGGTAGCCTTCAATTATAGATCCAACGGTTTACATAATTTTTGGTGATGTGGATCAAAGTGGTGCACTAGTGCCTCAGTAAGATGTTTGTGTTTGTGTTACGATTTCTAGCACATCTATAATGTTTTAATGAACGTAAGTACAGTGGCATATAAGTTTTGATACTTATACATATATATAATCTTGAATAAAAAATTGATGGATTAGGTGGTTGGATGATTTGTTGTTTCATGGAAACAGTAATTCTTATATATTACATCTCTTTTCTTGTCTTATTGTGATCGTAATATATTAGAGATCAAGTTGATAATTTACAATACTTAAGATGTCGATGTAAACATAATATATAATCAAATATTCATGATTTTTTGAACTAATATTAAAGTTTGGGAAGATTTTACATGTCTTGTGTCCCATGAGATATCCCATAGAAAATTTTCTCCTACTTCACGATTTTCTGGGTACTTTTAAAAAGGAGTATCGAATAAAAAATGATGAATTAGATCGGTGGTTGCTTGATTTGTCTATGGAAACAAAAATTCTATATATACATCTATTTTCTTGTCTTACTGTGATTCTAGTATATTATAGATCAAGTTGATAATTTCTAGACTACAATAATTAAAGTGCCGAATCTAACCATATGTAAATGACCTTTGAAGTAAAAATTATAGATAATCAAATATTGATGATTTTCTGAACAAATATGAAAATTTGTGAAGCTTTTACATGTAGTGTCCCTTGAAATATCCCATATTTTTTTTCTACTACTTCAAGATTTTCTTTGTTTAAAATGGTACTACACGATTTCCTATCCATCTTCGTATTTTCACAATTACCTCTTTAAAAATTGCCAAATCATATCCGTCAACTGCAAATAATTGCGGACTAAGCGATTAAATATACCGGCAAATTAAATCTAGCATTCAGTTATAGGTCTAATGGTTAATATGGATGTTTTTTTACCAGAAGATTTAGGGCTAACTATAAGGACTCTAGGCTATCCGGTAGAGCTTTCCATGGAGCATTCTAGTATACTGAGTTTTTTTTTAGAAACCCAGTACAGACGCAGACGCTCACAAACACACACGTACAGACACCGCTATGAACGTACGCACGCAAACTTTACCCATATGAGCACCTTCGAGAGACTGGTCCGGCAGATCTTGAGCTTGACGAAGTCACCACAGGCGTCTCGCTGTTGATGGGCACGTCACCTACCGCTGAAAGCATAGCGCCGGATAAGTTCTGAAAAATTCAGTAAAGTGTGAGCGCCCATGACAAGTGTAGGACTTGAACTTGGGTGAGCTAGTTCCACCACAAGTAACCAACCAGTTTAGTTAGACCCACTTCACAGTATATTGAGTTTTCTATAATATATGCACCTCTGTTTTTTATTTGTACTTAAATTAAAAATCAGGTATGTGTTGTGACGATTTTGGTATGCTCAACCAAATATATTTTTCAAAAAGGGAAAAACAAACTTCATACATGTTGCTTAATTTATACATATTCAGATCTTTCCCACATCAGGTTCTAACTTTCTAAACAACTAGCAAACAATCAGGTTTTATCTAACTAGCCAGTCAACTCACGTACTGAGTAGTTTTTTGTTTCTTTCTTTGAACTCATTCGGCCATTAGTTAGTCTATTATCTTATGTTGTCTAACGCCGATTAATTACAGAAGATCTAAAAAATAAATAGTAGGCCATCTATACCGGAACCTACACAAAAGATCTGGAAAAAAAATAGTAGGCCATGTACCGGAACCTACAGCATGTGCCTTGCACTGAGGGGCTGAGCCAATCTACCTAAAAGGCAAAAAAAAAAGGTTTGGACATGGTAATTGTTTCCTAGTTTTTTACTATAAAAATAAGTCACGTTAAAAAAAAGGGAGTACGTGACATGCACCTCCAAATTAAGAGACTTTATGTAATACGTGCTAATTCTAAACTGTTAATTTCAGATCTAACAGTCAATATAATTAAAATGATGTGGCTTAACCTGGTGTCTCTAAAAACTCTCTTATATTGCTTTTAGTATATAATAGATGTTGAGGAAAGACTCCACGAAAAGGTTGAATAGCTCAAAAGGAAAACTATTGTCCTTGATATTTTTGCAGTATCACATAACATGGTACTATTATATATGATTTCCTTCTCCAACTGTTAAAATGAGTGGCATAGATTGAATTCTTTTTATTCGGATTCTTTTGACAAGGGGACACTGAGAAAAAGAAATATCGATTGGCTAATGAAATTTAGTGTGTCATGTTAAAGATCAAGGAGATCTAAAAGAGGTCATCAAACTTCTTATCAAAGATGGGGTATGGAAAAATCTACTAAGGAGAAAGTATATTATCTGGTATCACAAGTTTCTTGGAAATGAGGTGATTCACACTTTTGGGTTGGCCTTATGATGACGAAGACTTTTTTCTTTCGATATGTTTTTTTCCTGTAATGATGGTTTAGAAATAAGGTTCTAAGAGGATATGTGGCTAGGTAGTCCTGCTAGCATCATGGAATGAATTGCTATAGCGTATGGCTTTAGTGAATCTGACAAAGAGGACTGATGAGTTTCGATGAAACTTGCACAAGAGTGGTAAATTCTCTGTGGGCTAGATGTACAAAGCTTTAATCCAACCAGATATGTACCAGTAGAAAATAAAAGAAAAATTGGAAGATGAATCACTAAAAAAAATAAGATCTTTGTGCGGTATCTTCGTGGAGGACTAATTTCCACTAAAGATAATATTAATCTTACAAAACATAATTGGTATGGAATTCAGTTGTAAGGCCCGGAAGTGGTATGCACTTCTTTTCCGGGTATAAATTTGTTGGGTCTATATGGTCAATCATTTAGATAAATTCTACCTTATACGCACCATGAAACATTATAAATATTTTTTACAGTTGTCGATCAGAGATTAAAATGACTTGATGGGTGGCAGCCCATGTGAGCATGTTTTTATATGATTATTTTGGTTGAATCAAAGATAAAAATCCATCCCTCATTAGGTTATCCATAGGAGTACAACACTATGCTCCGTTCTTGATCACCGTTGCAACCACGACCTGTTTACAAAGGTGTGTACAATACTGAAAGATATGTCGAGCGAATTTTTATCCTCAACATGAATCATCTTAGCCGTTTTTGTAATTTTTCATCATGATACTTAACTCTCAGTTTTATTTGTTTACTACTGGACTGGTGAACAACGCAGATGCCAGGTGTAACACTTATTTTCTTTTAATTAATTAAGATTACTTTAATATAATTTTAAAACACGATTTGTCACCAAATTTATAGAACATGTTCTTTTAACGGGAATAAATCGAGTCTTTCGCCGTGTTGCTGAAGCTTCTGGAATGATTGCCCCGTTTGTACCAGGGAGCCTTTTCGGTTGCGGGTAGGCCAAAAGGATTGGCCAAAGTAAGCTAGCATGCTACGTCATGTAACCGGGCACACATGTAGGGACTAGGGAGTATCGTGTAGCGGCGCCTAGTCTCCTATGCGGGAGCGAGGTGGGATCGCCGGAGCGGCGCCATGCCGCGTGGCGTCGCCGGCGGAGATAAGTTGACGAAGTTCACGTGACTGCGTGCTGGGTTCATGCTAGCTCACACAGACCATGTTGCGTACAGTACGTAGGTTCAGTGAACGGCTGCGGTTTTGTCCGTGTGCACATAATCGCATGCTCCTGTCATTGTTCTGTTGCGGGATACGGCTGGAACGAAATAAAGACGTGGTATTCTCTCCCTTTTCTCTTCGTTTATTGTATAAGATATTTTTAGTTTAAAACCCTCCCCTCGTCGAGAGAGACCCGTGACCGCTCCTCATCACCTCCTCCAGGCGACAGGGGGCGGAAACCCTAGCCCCCGCCGCCGCCGCCTCCCCTCCATCCCCCTCCCCTCGTCGCCCCCCCGA
This sequence comes from Poa annua, assembly GCA_026929855.1. Lineage (NCBI taxonomy): Eukaryota > Viridiplantae > Streptophyta > Magnoliopsida > Poales > Poaceae > Poa > Poa annua. Next base: position 19,883,406 of record CM049427.1, read on the forward strand.
GGCCGCCGGCGGACAAAGGTCGCTCGGCGCTGGTGAAGGGGGTCGGCGGGGACTCGCTCGTCCGCAGCTTCTTCGGCGGTATGGAGGCCAGCCACCGCTCAAGCTTGCCGCCGCCTCCAGCGCAGCCTCCCCGCGCCCTCGTGTGCCCGTCCGCCGCTCAAGCTCGCCGCCGCCTCCAACCTCCGCCTCCAGCTCAGCCTCCCGGCCCGCGCCCTCGCGTGCCCATCCGCCGCCTCCTCCACCCCCTCTCGCTCGCCGGTGTGCTCCCAATCGTCGTCTCCTTCCTCGTCTCCTCGCCCTCGGCCCTGGCCGTCCTCCCGACTCGAGCTTCAAAGGTCCTGGCGCGGCGGCAGAGCTGTGCGCCTCTGCTCCTTCGCCTGCTGCGTCGGGGCGTCGTGCCTGATCCCCGGTTCTGCGCTACTGGCTTTGCTGGTCGGCTCCCCGGTGGTTCGGCCGTTAATCCCGACACCGGGGATGCCGCTCTTCGGTGGTGCTTTTGTGTGGACAGCCGTCCTCGCCTCCTCGGGGTCGGTTCGGCGCGGCCGCCGGCGTGCTTGGCCCCGGCCTTTGTCGCCCGATGACAGTGATGCTCGTGGGCGTCATCACCTTGTTGAAGGCGTCGTCGACGGTGGTCTCGTGCTCCGTCCCGAATGCTCCGGGGGAAACCCTCGACCTGGTTTCTCCGAGTCAGGTGATGGCGACACTTTGTGTTGTGCTCCCTCTTGAGGGCGTCGCTTTGGAGCTGGATTAGGCTGGAGGGACGTGTGGTTCTTGGGAGGGCTGGATTCCCTCCTCTAGCGACGGTTAACGGCCGGGCCTGTGCCGGTGAATCTTCCTGGGTGTCGACTAGGCTGCATGATGCCCTTCGATTACGTTGTTGGTTGTTGTGTTTAGCCTCGACGAGGCATGGCCCTTCGTCCTATGGTGGGGACTCGGCGATGTGATGCCCTTCGGCTGCTCCGGCACCATCGTGGCTGATCTCGGCAGATTGAAGCCTTGCGTCTACGGCGGTGAAGTTTCCGGTGCACTGGCGTCCAACGGTAACTGGAAGACGATGAGGGGTGAAGGCTCTCCCTGTCTCCGAGATCTTTCGGAGTGGACACTCTTTTTGTGTGTTGGTGGTGTGTATTTTTCTCCTTTATTTCTCTTCCCTTGTACCCCTTTAAATTCTGGTTCATTTGAACCTATCTTGTAGAGGCTGCAAAACCTCATAGACAACGTCGACTGATATAAAGTTTAGGCTGGCAAATGACCGCCGTAGTTACAGTCAAAAAAAGATATTTTAGGTTAGGTTTAAATGTATCTACAGTACTACCTCCGTCTCCCAAAATAAGTGTCTCAAGTTTGTTAAAAAGAGGATGTATCTAGATATTGTTTTGTCTAGATACATCTTCTTTTTGACATACTTGAGACACTTATTTATGGACGGAGGGGGTACTATATTTAGATAGATTTTAATGTACATGTTCATCTAATCAGATGTGCATATAGTCAATATATATAATGTCTAAAACATTTTATATTAAAAAGCAGAGATAGTACTTCATAAGAGTCGTCTTGCATCTATTAATTCACCCCGCCTAGAACTGGACATGAATCGTGCACGTAAGTACGTACTCTTTCTGATTCAAAATATAATATGTTTTATGTGTAACATATGTTGTCTAGATTCGTACTAAAATGAGTTAATAGATGACATATACATGTGTACATATCAATATGAAAAATAAGTAAAATATCTTATATTGTAAAACGAAGGAGTATTTCCAGCATTTGTGCACCGTCGCTTTGGTTGAAAACGACCCTATATCATGTCTAAACAAAACTCATGTTGAAACCCATGGGTTTGAAGCAAGTAAAAAAAATGCTGCATGGATGCAGGTAATTTACCGTTGGAACAAACGGTGCATATATACCCTCTTTTTTTTAACATGTTTTTTGGATAGTATGGAAGCGCGGTATAGGCTATCAGGATACAAAACCAGGAACCATTTCCAATGCATGCTTAGTACGATATTCATTATTCTAACCAGCCGCATATGTCGTGCACATCTCCTAACCACACGATGTCGCCAACCACTCCTTACACGATCTACGGTCGTTGGCGCTCCACGAGATGGATTTGAGGTCAGTCCAACAAGAGTAGGGTCGCCAAGAAACGCCAAGGGAGGAAACGACACCGTTCTTCAGTCCCATGCATGCATGGACCAATGCTGGAGGATGAAATTGGCGCTCGTTCTTAATTAAACAGCAGGGCCGGAGCGTCGCGCGCGCCTACCTGCCCGGCCAGCGAGCCATTGCGTGCTCCGACGACGACGAACCACTTGGGGAGCCACACGGTGCACGACGGGCAACTTGGTCGATCTGGCCGGCCGAGCCAATAATCCCCAGGTTATTCGATCCGACGCACCAAACCGACAGAACTGATCCGATCCTCATGGCATGTGCGTTGTTGCTAACATGCTCCTGCTATATATCCCCGTCTCGCCTTTTTGGAACTCTCGTAAAGATATAGTGTTTAACAAAAAATAATCTTCTCATTACTTTATTTGACTATGGGCGTACCTCCTTCCTTCAGATCAGCGGTTATGGACGTACCTACTTCCTTCGGATCAGTGGGGTCTTATGGAAGCTGAATGTACACGTATGATGTCGGTTGTACGGGCTATCTTCAGTCGGGCTGGGTGGCAACATAATAGACGTATCGATGTCTAATTTTGCGTTTTTTAAGTGGCTGATCTTTGTAGCCACTCTTTGCGACTCATGAATTGTAAACTTTGAATACTCTCTCTAATAATTACGGATGGCTGTGTGCATCTTTTTTATGCAAAGGCCGAGGATCCGCACCCCTTTTCTAAAAATCCCCGTCTCGCCTCGGCATAAAAGAGCTGAGCTTTCTTGAAATTTTAATGGAAGCTTAGATCGATCGACCGACCGATGCACGCCACGGCGACAGCAAAGGCCGTGGTGTGGTAGATCTTGTCCGTCGGAGCGGAGGGCGGCAGATGGCCGCGGATCTCAACGTGCTCATGTGCTTTCAAGGAATATTTTTAACGCATCATAATTGTTCCCTGCTCATATTTACGGCTAAAAGAATCGACAAGTATTTACGTGCACATAGAAGCTTGACAATCTAATCGTCGATGCACATAGGCCCTTTGGCAATCTTATTTGTCTTTTTTTCGCTACAACCTAGTCGATCCTTTGTTCTTACAAGTCACCGTTTCAGGCTGATTAATTACTGAGATTCCCACTCCTGATCTCTTGCTCTGACGACTTAATTATTCACTATGCTATAAAAACTACTTAGACTAAACACGCACATCTGATGCGAACAGGGAAGTACCACTGGCCACTGCTAGTGACAAAATGGGCATTCACGCGCTGACGGTCTTTTCAAGATAGCAGCTGTGCCTGCTATGTTTCTTTTATGTTTCAGACCATCTAGATGCGACCAATGTGATGAAACATGTTCCATCCATCTGTTCTTGAACCCTGGAGCTGCACTGCGTCCCTGGTTATAAACGTTTTGCACACGATGAATCTAGAATGTCCTGAAAGGCATGATTGCACCCTTAAGATCCAACGACCATCGGGTGTCATTCAGATGTCCTGTCCAATAATTCGAATGGAGCCAAAACAGTGCCGGTTACCTATATGCAATGAGCTTGCCGATCTGTTCGTCCAAATACAATAGTATGATTCTGTAGATCTCTTTGTCATCTACTAGGTCTCAATCATTTCCTTCGTGCTAATCGACTCATAAGAAACAGACTAAGCGAGATATTACAGCAAATATTATTGCATGTATTAGCTAGAGATCTCTATTAACTAGGACGCACAGGAGGGTAGCATGACTGGCGACACGATTGCACGCATGGTTATGTTCCAGTGAAATGCAGCTGTTATTCAAATGTATGTCCAACTAACGCCCATAGGATGTATCTAAATGTCCATGAATGAAACATCTGGGTCCATGGGCTCCAACCATGGGCACCACTACCACCAGCAAGGCACAAAGTGCATGGCAAGGTGCAGTGCAAAGTACTGCTCCTTTGCAACATGCATGAACCAACTAGCATACACTTGTCCTGGCCATGGTGGCTTCGGATCTGTGATATTACTTGGCGGAATACAAAGACAACAAGGACACCATCTAGGCTGGAAAGCCGGACACCACGAGTCCACGAGACAGGAGGGGAGAGAATGCAGAGACACCAATCTGGCCTTTTCTGTGTTAGACTGTATGTTTCAGCAGATTAGCATATGTATCTATTCCATCTAGATTATGGAGAGGAAAACAGAGAGGAAGAGGGAGAGGGAGATGTACCTTGGCTCTGTGCCGAGGATCCCGACGAACCATCAGGGTTGGGGACGTGGTGACGAAGACCGAGTGGCGGCGCGGTGGTGTTTCCCGTGAGCACTACGCTAACCCTAATCGGAGGGGTTTGTCGGTGGGGCGACTGGCGGCACAGTGAACCTCGTACCGTGTGCCCCGGCACCCCACCTCTTTATATAGCGCAGGTCACAGGGGCCCACCGTCCATTAAGAGGGAACGGGCGCCCCCGATCAGGGCACAATCAAGGGGATCGTGCGGGCCGTTGGGCTCGCACGTGAGATCAATCTAACATTCTCCCCCTTGATCTCAACTTTTACTTTTACCTTTCACTTTACTCGTTTCAGCACAGATTAATACATAGAGCATGTTTCATCGTCACAGCTCAATTGCCGATGGAATCAGACAGCCACTATATACTTTTCTGTGTTGAAACAAATCCTGTTACTTTTGGGCCTCTGTAATCCAGAAATCATAGGCTTTCCATTAAACCCATGTCGGCTGTGTGTTCCTGGAACACACTGAGTGGTAAGCCTTTCGTTAGCGGATCCGCAAGCATATCCTTTGTCCTTATATGCTCGAGACTTATGGTTTGATCCTGGATTTTATCTTTCACAACATAATACTTTATATCTATTGCCTTTGTAGCATTACTCGACTTGTTGTTGTGAGCATAGAAAACTGCGGGCTGGTTGTCACAGTACATCTTTAGTGGTTTATCAATGCAATCTACCACTTTCAAGTCGGGTATAAATTTCTTTAACCATACTGCCTGCCCCGTGGGCTCATAACATGCTATAAACTCTGCATACATCGTGGACGATGCAACTAATGACTGTTTGGAGCTTTTCCACGAAATAGCCCCTCCTGCGAGAGTGAACACGTATCCTGACGTGGACTTTCTATCATCTTTATCTCCCGCAAAATCTGCGTCTGAATACCCTCTTATTTCTAGGGAATCAGATCTTCTATATGTTAGCATGAGGTCTTTTGCGCCTTGCACATAACGCAAAGCTTTCTTTACCATATTCCAGTGCTCTTGGCCTGGATTTTCTTGATATCTACCGAGTACCCCAGTGATAAAAGCTAAGTCAGGGCGAGTGCACACTTGTGCATACTGTAAGCTTCCAACAGCCGAAGCATATGGTACTGCTTTCATTCGATCGATCTCATATTGGTTTTTGGGACATTGAAATTTCCCAAAATTGTCGCCCTTGACTATAGGAGCAGGTGAAGTACTACTTTTGTGCATATTATACTTTTTTAAAACCTTTTCTAAATATGTCTTTTGTGATAGTCCTAGCACTTCATTATTTCTATCCCGGTGAATTTCTATGCCCAAAACATAAGAAGCTTCACCAAGATCTTTCATATCAAAATTCGAGGACAAGAATTTCTTTGTTTCTACTATTAGACTGACATCATTGCTCGCAAGCAGAATATCATCCACATACAGAATTAGGAAAATATATTTCCCACTTTTAAACTTTGCATAAATGCAGTTGTCCTCAACATTCTCTTTAAAACCAAAACTTTTAATTGTATTATTAAATTTTAAATACCACTGTCTAGAGGCTTGTTTTAACCCATAAATGGATTTCTTTAGGCGGCATCCCATATGTTCCTTCCCCTCCATGAAAAAACCCTTCGGTTGTTTCATGTAAACATTCTCTTCTAAATCTCCATTTAGAAATGCCGTCTTTACATCCATTTGATGTAACTCTAAATCAAAATGAGCAACTAGTGCCATGATGATTCTGAAGGAATCCTTACATGAGACCGGAGAAAAGGTCTCATTGTAATCTACTCCTTCTCTTTGCGTGAAGCCTTTTGCCACAAGTCTTGCTTTATACTTTTCTACTTTCCCATTGGAGTCATACTTTATTTTGTAGACCCATTTGCAGCCTACTGTTTTGGCTCCTTTAGGAATTTCCTCTAAGTCCCAAACATTGTTAGAACTCATTGATTTCATCTCATCTTCCATGGCCTCCAGCCATTTCGAAGAGTGAACGCTACTCATGGCTTCTTCATATGAAGTGGGATCTCCTTCCACATGAACTGTTTCTGTGTTATAAACTTTATAATCAGTAGAAATAGCTGATTTCCTAGCTCTTGTAGACCTTCTAAGAGTCTCATTCTCTGGCACATTATGTGTCTCAATTTGTGACTCTTCTTCTATTTGTGGCTGTCGCCGCTCCCTTTCATGCTCAACAACGGGTTGAGTCGGCTCCTGACGGACAGGTTCCGAATCTTGCCGCGTTGATGTCACTGGTGGAGTTGCAACAGGTGCTTGCATCACAACCTCTGGGATTGTCGGTGCAGGTACAACAGGTAGGGCGAAAAATGGCTCATGGATCATCGGAAAAGGTCCACATACCCTCTTCTCCTCAAGATCAATTTTCCGGCCTACCATGCTCCCCCTCATCATTTCGTCTTCTAAGAAGACCGCGTGTCTCGTTTCTACAAACTTTGTGTGTCTGTCTGAACAGTAGAAACGATAACCTTTTGATCTATCAGGATAGCCAATGAAATGGCAAGTCACTGTTTTGGGGTCTAACTTTGCAATATGTGGATTAAAAACTTTTGCCTCAGCTGGGCTCCCCCAGACTTTCAAGTGGCTTAGAGAAGGAACTCTCTCTGTCCACAACTCGTACGGTGTTTTGGGCACCGATTTACTTGGTACTCTGTTGAGAATGTGAATGGCGGTTTTTAACGCCTCCATCCATAATCCCAATGGAAGTGTGGAATAACTCATCATACTGCGCACCATATCCATAAGAGAACGGTTACGCCTTTCAGCTACTCCATTTTGTTGCGGTTCGCCCGGCATAGAATACTGGGCGACTATTCCATTTTCCTGTAAGAACCTTGCAAAAGGTCCAGGTACTTGACCATATGGAGTGTGCCGACCGTAGTACTCCCCCCCCACGGTCGGACCTGACTATTTTAATTCTTTTATCATGCTGATTTTCAACTTCAGCTTTGAATATCTTAAATTTATCCAATGCCTCAGATCTTTCTTTAATTGGATAAATATAACCATATCGGGAATAATCATCTATGAATGTTATGAACGAGTCATAGCCATCCACACTTTTCACCGGAAATGGTCCACAAATATCGGTGTGAATAATTTCTAGTGTCGCTGTGCTTCCGTTTGCACCCTTTTTAATTTTTCTTTACGTATTTTCCTTTTATGCAATCTATGCATTGTTCAATATCTGAGAACTCTAACGGAGGAAGAATATCATTTTTAACGAGGCTTTCAGTTCTTCCCCTCGAAATATGGCCTAATCGACAGTGCCATAACTTCGACGAGTCATGAGTTCGCTTTCTTTTCTTTTGTTCTTTGTTCGACAAGGGAATTTGTTCATTCACATTGCAAACAGAATGCACTTTTTCACGCAAGGATAACAAATAAAGCTTATCATGAAGTACATCAATACCCACACAAGCATCTTTAATCCATATGGCACACTTGCCATGACCAAAATAACATTCAAAATTGTCTTTATCCAAGCACGATACACTTATTAAATTTCTGTGAGTGGAAGGAACAAATAACACATCTCTAAGCATAATATTAAAACCATCAGCTAGCTCCAGGGAGACGACGCCAACAGCCTCAACTTCTGCTTGAACTCCATTCGCGACTTCAATGTGTCTTTCGCTTCTTTGCAAAGTCCTTGTCGAATGGAATCCCTTTCTTTGCCATTATGCTCTTGAGCCAATCAGGACAATCTTTCTTGTAATGCCCTTTCTTCTTGCAGTGGAGGCATGTGTCTTTGTCCACTAGAAGCTGGTTCTCATACTTCTGATGCCCTTTGCCATGTGGCTTATACTGATGAGGACCTTTGCCATACGGCTTTGAAGGAGAACCATTGTAGCTCCTGTTCTGGTTGTCCTTCACGTAGTTCAAGGAGCCCCCATTCTGGGACTTCAGCCTTTCCTCTTCTTGCGACAACATCGCAATTGTCTTTTCAATGTCCCATTTTTCAGGCGACACATTGTAGTTGATGATGAAATTTTCAAATTGTGGTGGCAGTGAAGCCATCACCAAGTGAACTATAAGTGCAGCCTTGAGCTCCAGATCAGCCTCCATGGACTTAAGCTTAGCAGCCATGTTGCTCATTCTGAGAATGTGCTCCCTTATACCATGTGTACCTCCATGATACTTTTCTGTCACCAGCTGTCTGAGCAACTGGGTAGCATATGTCTTTGAAGAACCAGTAAACTGGCTCTTTATCTTTTGGAGATACTCTTCTACAGAGGCACACTCTTCAATTGAGCCCACAATAGCGGTCTCAACTGTGTTCTTTATGAATGCCATGCACTTTTTATTGGCGTTCACCCACTTTTGGTTCTCTAGGGTGTAGCCCATCTCTACTGGAGCATAGTCCAGCTCTTTTTTCTGCCAAGCAGAATCATCATCATCAGATGCTCTCACTGGCTTTGCAGGCTTGACTGGCTGTGGAGTAGTCACAACCCAGTCGACCTCAGCACAGACAAAGGCCAGTTTGATTTTCTTCCACCACTCAGAGTAGTTGTCACCTCTGAGCGTAGGAACATCCTTCAGGGAGCTCATCAGGTGAAAACTTCCTGAAACCACAAGGATATAAGATAACAAAAAACAATTGCATACATTTAATCCCGCGTTGGTATAAATTAAAGCATACAACTGTTGTGCATTTAAATAATATCACCGTTGGGCAATAACAGAAATAAATGCACCATTTAACATACTATATATGAATCATGATAATGCTATTAACAACGTTGGTCATATAATAACAGAATCATAATCATCTTTAATATCACTTTTAATCATGCTTTTAATTCTCACTTTATTGCTTTTAAGCAATTATTACTTTTGACTATTTGTAGCGGAAAAAATGAATAAAAAATCATAAACTTTATACTTTTCAGAAGAATTCTGTATACTTTTGTATTTTCTAGACAAAAATTCGTTGGAATAAATTGAATAGAAAAAACTGAATGAAATTTGCTTAAAAAACTGAACAAAAAACAATAAAAACTGCTTCTGTAAAAATAAAACTATCAGAAAACCACTCAGGGAAAAAAAATGGCCTAAGGCCCAGCCCACAGCGCGCTATCTGCCGCGCGCGCGGCGCTGCGGCCAGGGACGCGGCCCACGGCCCGATTTCCTTTCGGCCCAGCAGGCCCGCGGCGAAACTAGGGTTTCGATCCTGGCCGTCCATCGCGATCCGATGGCTGCGCGCGATCCACGCTCAGATCAAAAACGACCAAACCGGACTGCCCAAACCCTAGCCCCCATTTCGTTCTCTCCCTTTCCCGTATCTCTTTCCCGACCCGAAAACGGCGCGCGCCGGCGGCGGAAGAACCGCCCCGGCCGCCGGCCCCCAGCCGCCGCGACCGTGCCGCGTTGCGCCGCGTCGAGCTCCGCGCCGGGCTGCGCCGTCCGTGCGCCTCGTGGCGAGCCCACGCTCCCGTGCGCTTGGCGCGCCGCGGTCTCGTCGGAGACGGCCGAGCCGCGCTGTGGCGGCGACGGCGCCGTGCGCCCCGCGCGCTGTGCCGGCGACTGCGCGGTGCGCCCCGCCCTGCTCCTCTCTTATTTTCTATCTTTCTTCTCCACCAAAAAACCAAAAAACGCCCGAAGGCCATCTCGGCCAGAGAAGAACAACGCCTCCCCTTGCCCTCTTGTCGGCCGTGCGCGCATCCTAGGGTGGGCGCACCGCCGTCAAGCGGATCAGCGGGTGGCTCCCTTTGCCGGTGACGACCATGCCGGTGAGATTCTTTCACTTCCCCTCTCTACGATTAGGGTTAGGGTTTTATTTTCTTTTTCTTTTCTTTTCGGGATAGGCTAGGATCTGTTCTTTGCCCCCGAGGGGGCGTGTTCTTCGTCCAGATGCCCCTTGCGGTGCGCATCTGGATCGAGAGGAACGGGCGCGGCTTGCAGCGGCGCACTTTGCCGGTGAGAAAACCGGTGTCTTTTTTCTTTCTTTTTCTATCACTACCGAAACAAAAATTAGGACCATTTGTGTTCTGATACCATTGTTAGACTGTCTGTTTCAGCAGATTAGCATATGTATCTATTCCATCTAGATTATGGAGAGGAAAACAGAGAGGGAGAGGGAGAGGGAGTTGTACCTTGGCTCTGTGCCGAGGATCCCGACGAATCAGCCATCGGGGTTGGGGACGTGGTGACGAAGACCGAGTGGCGGCGCGGTGGTGTTTCCCGTGAGCACTACGCTAACCCTAATCGGAGGGGTTTGTCGGTGGGGCGACTGGCGGCACAGTGAACCTCGTACCGTGTGCCCCGGCCCCCACCTCTTTACATGCTATAAACTCTGCATACATCGTGGACGATGCAACTAATGACTGTTTGGAGCTTATCCACGAAATAGCCCCTCCTGCGAGAGTGAACACGTATCCTGACGTGGACTTTCTATCATCTTTATCTCCCGCAAAATCTGCGTCTGAATACCCTCTTATTTCTAGGGAATCAGATCTTCTATATGTTAGCATGAGGTCTTTTGCGCCTTGCACATAACGCAAAGCTTTCTTTACCATATTCCAGTGCCCTTGGCCTGGATTTTCTTGATATCTACCGAGTACCCCAGTGATAAAAGCTAAGTCAGGGCGAGTGCACACTTGTGCATACTGTAAGCTTCCAACAGCTGAAGCATATGGTACTGCTTTCATTCGATCGATCTCATATTGGTTTTTGGGACATTGAAATTTCCCAAAACTGTCGCCCTTGACTATAGGAGCAGGTGAAGTACTACTTTTGTGCATATTATACTTTTTAAAAACCTTTTCTAAATAGTTAGACTGTCTGTTTCAGCAGATTAGCATATGTATCTATTCCATCTAGATTATGGAGAGGAAAACAGAGAGGGAGAGGGAGATGTACCTTGGCTCTGTGCCGAGGATCCCGACGAATCAGCCATCGGGGTTGGGGACGTGGTGACGAAGACCGAGTGGCGGCGCGGTGGTGTTTCCCGTGAGGACTGCGCTAACCCTAATCGGAGGGGTTTGTCGGTGGGGCGACTGGCGGCACAGTGAACCTCGTACCGTGTGTCCCGGCCCCCCACCTCTTTATATAGCGCAGGTCACAGGGGCCCACCGTCCATTAAGAGGGAACGGGCGCCCCCGATCAGGGCGCAATCAAGGGGATCGTGCGGGCCGTTGGGCCCGCACGTGAGATCAATCTAACATTCTCCCCCTTGATCTCAACTTTTACTTTTACCTTTCACTTTACTCGTTTCAGCACGGATTAATACATAGAGCATGTTTCATCGTCACAGCTCAATTGCCGATGGAATCAGACATCCACTATATACTTTTCTGTGTTGAAACAAATCCTGTTACTTTCGGGCCTCTGTAATCCAGAAATCATAGGATTTCCATTAAACCCATGCCGGCTGTGTGTTCCTGGAACACACTGGGTGGCAAGCCTTTCGTTAGCGGATCAGCAAGCATATCCTTTGTCCTTATATGCTCGAGACTTATAGTTTGATCCTGGATTTTATCTTTCACAACATAATACTTTATATCTATTGCCTTTGTAGCATTACTCAACTTGTTGTTGTGAGCATAGAATACTGCGGGCTGGTTGTCACAGTACATCTTTAGTGGTTTGTCAATGCAATCTACCACTTTCAAGTCGGGTATAAATTTCTTTAACCATACTGCCTGCCCCGTGGCCTCATAACATGTTATAAACTCTACATACATCGTGGACGATGCAACTAATGACTGTTTGGAGCTTTTCCACGAAATAGCCCCTCCTGCGAGAGTGAACACGTATCCTGACGTGGACTTTCTATCATCTTTATCTCCCGCAAAATCTGCGTCTGAATACCCTCTTATTATTAGGGAATCAAATCTTCTATATGTTAGCATGACGTCTTTTGCGCCTTGCACATAACGCAAAGCTTTCTTTACCATATTCCAGTGCTCTTGGCCTGGATTTTCTTGATATCTACCGAGTACCCTGGTGATAAAAGCTAAGTCAGGGCGAGTGCACACTTGTGCATACTGTAAGCTTCCAACAGCCGAAGCATATGGTACTGCTTTCATTCGATCGATCTCATATTGGTTTTTGGGACATTGAAATTTCCCAAAACTGTCGCCCTTGACTATAGGAGCAGGTGAAGTACTACTTTTGTGCATATTATACTTTTTAAAAACCTTTTCTAAATATGCCTTTTGTGATAGTCCTAGCACTCCATTATTTCTATCCCGGTGAATTTCTATGCCCAAAACATAAGAAGCTTCACCAAGATCTTTCATATCAAAATTCGAGGACAAGAATTTCTTTGTTTCTAGTAGTAGACTGACATCATTGCTCGCAAGCAGAATATCATCCACATATAGAATTAGGAAAATATATTTCCCACTTTTAAACTTTGCATAAATGCAGTTGTCCTCAACATTCTCTTTAAAACCAAAACTTTTAATTGTATTGTTAAACTTTAAATACCACTGTCTAGAGGCTTGTTTTAACCCATAAATGGATTTCTTTAGGCGGCATCCCATATGTTCCTTCCCCTCCATGAAAAACCCTTCGGTTGTTTCATGTAAACATTCTCTTCTAAATCTCCATTTAGAAATGTCGTCTTTACATCCATTTGATGTAACTCTAAATCAAAATGAGCAACTAGTGCCATGATGATTCTGAAGAAATCCTTACATGAGACCGGAGAAAAAGTCTCATTGTAATCTACTCCTTCTCTTTGCGTGAAGTCTTTTGCCACAAGTCTTGCTTTATACTTTTCTACTTTCCCATTGGAGTCATACTTTATTTTGTAGACCCATTTGCAGCCTACTGTTTTGGCTCCTTTAGATATTTTCTCTAAGTCCCAAACATTGTTAGAACTCATTGATTTCATCTCATATTCCATGGCCTCCAGCCATTTCGAAGAGTGAACGCTACTCATGGCTTCTTCATATGAAGTGGGATCTCCTTCCACATGAACTGTTTCTGTGTTATAAACTTTATAATCAGTAGAAATAGCTGATTTCCTAGCTCTTGTAGACCTTCTAAGAGTCTCATTCTCTGGCACATTATGTGTCTCAATTTGTGACTCTTCTTCTATTTGTGGTTGTCGCCGCTCCTTTTCATGCTCAACAACGGGTTGAGTCGGCTCCTGACGGACATGTTCCGAATCTTGCCGCGTTGATATCACTGGTGGAGTTACAACAGGTGCTTGCATCACAACCTCTGGGATTGTCGGTGCAGGTACAACAGGTAGGCGAAAAATGGCTCATGGATCATCGGAAAAGGTGCACATACCCTCTTCTCCTCAAGATCAATTTTCCGGCCTACCATGCTCCCCCTCATCATTTCGTCTTCTAAGAAGACCGCGTGTCTCGTTTCTACAAACTTTGTGTGTCTGTCTAAACAGTAGAAACGATAACCTTTTGATCTATCAGGATAGCCAATGAAATGGCAAGTCACTGTTTTGGGGTCTAACTTTGCAATATGTGGATTAAAAACTTTTGCCTCGGCTGGGCTCCCCCAGACTTTCAAGTGGCTTAGAGAAGGAACTCTCCCTGTCCACAACTCGTACGGTGTTTTGGGCACCGATTTACTTGGTACTCTGTTGAGAATGTGAATGGCGGTTTTTAACGCCTCCATCCATAATCCCAATGGCAGTGTGGAATAACTCATCATACTGCGCACCATATCCATAAGAGTACGGTTACGCCTTTCAGCTACTCCATTTTGTTGCGGTTCGCCCGGCATAGAATACTGGGCGACTATTCCATTTTCCTGTAAGAACCTTGCAAAAGGTCCAGGTACTTGACCATATGGAGTGTGCCGACCGTAGTACTCCCCCCCACGGTCGGACCTGACTATTTTAATTCTTTTATCATGCTGATTTTCAACTTCAGCTTTGAATATCTTAAATTTATCCAATGCCTCAGATCTTTCTTTAATTGGATAAATATAACCATATCGGGAATAATCATCTGTGAATGTTATGAACGAGTCATAGCCATCCACACTTTTCACCGGAAATGGTCCACAAATATCGGTGTGAATAATTTCCAATGTCGCTGTGCTTCAGTTTGCACCCTTTTTAATTTTCTTTACGTATTTTCCTTTTATGCAATCTATGCATTGTTCAATATCTGAGAACTCTAACGGAGGAAGAATATCATTTTTAACGAGGCTTTCTATTCTTCCCCTCGAAATATGGCCTAATCGACAGTGCCATAACTTCGACGAGTCATGAGTTTGCTTTCTTTTCTTTTATTCTTTGTTCGACAAGGGAATTTGTTCATTCACATTGCAAACAGAATGCACTTTTTCACGCAAGGATAACAAATAAAGCTTATCATGAAGTACAGCAATACCCACACAAGCATCTTTAATCCATATGGCACACTTGCCATGACCAAAATAACATTCAAAATTGTCTTTATCCAAGCACGATACACTTATTAAATTTCTGTGAATAGAAGGAACAAATAACACATCTCTAAGCATAATATTAAAACCATCAGCTAGCTCCAGGGAGACGTCGCCAACAGTCTCAACTTCTGCTTGAACTCCATTCGCGACTTCAATGTGGCTTTCGCTTCTTTGCAAAGTCCTTGTCGAATGGAATCCCTGTAAAGAATTTGCAACATGAACAGTTGCACCTGAGTCAATCCACCAAGTAGATTTTAAAAACTGTGTATACAGAGATTTATTTACAAAAGAAACTGTATCAATACCTTTCTTTGCCATTATGCTCTTGAGCCAATCAGGACAATCTTTCTTGTAATGTCCTTTCTTCTTGCAGTGGAGGCATGTGTCTTTGTCCACTGGAAGCTGGTTCTCATACTTCTGATGCCCTTTGCCATGTGGCTTATACTGATGAGGACCTTTGCCATACGGCTTTGAAGGAGAACCATTGTAGCTCCTGTTCTGGTTGTCCTTCACGTAGTTCAAGGAGCCCCCATTCTGGGACTTCAGCCTTTCCTCTTCTTGCGACAACATCACAATTGTCTTTTCAATGTCCCATTTTTCAAGCGACACATTGTAGTTGATGATGGAATTTTCAAATTGTGGTGGCAGTGAAGCCATCACCAAGTGAACTATAAGTGCAGGCTTGAGATCCAGATCAGCCTCCATGGACTTAAGCTTAGCAGCCATGTTGCTCATTCTGAGAATGTGCTCCCTTATACCATGTGTACCTCCATGATACTTTTCTGTCACCAGCTGTCTGAGGAACTGGGTAGCATATGTCTTTGAAGAACTAGTAAACTGGCTCTTTATCTTTTGGAGATACTCTCCTACAGAGGCACACTCTTCAATTGAGCCCACAATAGCGGTCTCAACTGTGTTCTTTATGAATGCCATGCACTTTTTATTGGCGTTCACCCACTTTTGGTTCTCTAGGGTGTAGCCCATCTCTACTGGAGCATAGTCCAGCTCTTTTTTCTGCCAAGCAGAATCATCATCATCAGATGCTCTCACTGACTTTGCAGGCTTGACTGGCTGTGGAGTAGTCACAACCCAGTCGACCTCAGCACAGACAAAGGCCAGTTCGACTTTCTTCCACCACTCAGAGTAGTTCTCACCTCTGAGCGTAGGAACATCTTTCAGGCAGCTCATCAGGTGAAAACTTCCCGTGAGCACTACGCTAACCCTAATCGGAGGGGTTTGTCGGTGGGGCAACTGGCGGCACAGTGAACCTCGTACCGTGTGCCCCGGCCCCCCACCTCTTTATATAGCGCAGGTCACAGGGGCCCACCGTCCATTAAGAGGGAACTGGCGCCCCCGATCAGGGCGCAATCAAGGGGATCGTGCGGGCCGTTGGGCTCGCACGTGAGATCAATCTAACATTCTGAAGGGAATTAACGTTCTTATTTCACTCTCAGTTTTGTACATAAGACGTTTTAGCCTCTTTCACATTCATATGTATATACGCATGTATCTAGAGACATTTTAGTATATGTGTAAACTTATTTTAGTGTGAATCTTGTTTTGTACAACACATATAACATCTTATATCGTGGAAGTATGTATACTACTTTTGTACTACAGAGTAGTATTTTTTATAGAATGATATATTGGACAATCATGGTGTCCGTACTTATGAATTTGGACAGTAATTTCTATGTTTGATTTATGGGAATACTATCCATCTGAAAATTGACGATCATTTGATCTCACACATATAATATTTGCATTTTGTTATGAAGTCCGGTATTGTCAAATCAAGTGTTTGAAATCTCATATCACCATCGTTCTCTTATCTCCATTACTTCAGCACAAAGACTGGCATGTCCCGTGTCGAAGACCGGACAAACTAGCCGTTTGAGAAGTCGAGATGATTATGGGTCCAAACAACGCTCTCTACGAATTAGTCAGGAAGGCAAGGAGGGGAGAAAATGTTTCCGTTGCAAAGTCCACACCGTGATGATGCTTCAATGTTTTGAGTTAGATGTTTACCTTCCTAGTTTATTGGCACTAATTATACCCACAATATCACCCTGATTCCGACTCATCTCGCATATACAAGTATAAGAAATAGAGAGAAAGAGAAGACAATGGCGTAGAGCATGAC
This sequence comes from Poa annua, assembly GCA_026929855.1. Taxonomy (NCBI): domain Eukaryota; kingdom Viridiplantae; phylum Streptophyta; class Magnoliopsida; order Poales; family Poaceae; genus Poa; species Poa annua. The sequence continues at coordinate 19,900,290 of CM049427.1, forward strand.
GAGGACGGTGACACTAGCGGTCGCGCAGACGATGACAAGGACGAAAACGATGGTGTCGGTGGTGTGAGCTCAGGCGTGATTGAGAACAAGCACAAAGACGACGACTATCAGATTAGAACGACCACATCGCCAACATTGGCAATTAGGGAAAATGGGGTCGATGTGTGTCGCTCGAATAGGACCAGCCTCACGAGTTTAACCCTACATACACAATATAAATATTTGTGTATATAGCCCATTTGTTGTTTTGCACCGGGCCCTGAAATTCTTATGGTCGGCCTGGTAACCAATGAAAAAAAAGCGCGCTATATCACCGTTAATAGCACACTATAGTGTTTTGAGAATGAATCACGCTATATCAGTTCGCACGCTATAGCGCGATACAGCATGCTAACAGCGTATTTTTTAGGTAAACGCTATGTTGCTGCAGCGCGCTGTTTTTTTCAGGTAACACTTGGATAGTTTGTTCGGAATATTTACACTGACATATATGTACATTTTTCCTAGTCGTTTCTCTGACACTAAACTATCTCCCCGATCGAAACGGCACTATTTCTACGTAGCTTTTCTTGTTCCTATCTCGTGATCTCGTCTCAGTCCGCCGCCCGATCCAACTCCGGCGGTGGGGACGTCGAACGCAAGACCAGCGAAGCGAGATGATGCGCTCTAGATGCCCTCTCTTCTGGCTGTTCGTGATGCCGTCCGATGATCTACTCGGTCTCCGGGATGGCGGTCAAGTCGGGAGAGAACCTCGGCGGCGACCTCCCGCCGCCGCGGCACGCCTTCCGGACCACCGCCGGCTTGGCCGCGGCAAAGGTCATCACCGAATCGTCCGAGTAATCCTCCTCGGACGGCGCAAACACGAGCGGCACCACCGATCCTCGCCGGCGCCGGCCGCCGGAAGACGACGAGGCCCTGACGAGGGCGGCGCTGGCCTTGACGGCGAGCGCGGCCACCTCCTCGAGCGTGAGGGTGCGGCGCAGCATGTCGGCCGGGAGCACGAAGTAGATCTGCCCCGGCCGGAGCTCGTCGTGGCCGGCCACCGCCGCGACGGAGCCCTGGAACCCCATCGCGTCGGCGTCGCAGAGGAACCACCCCTGGCCGACCTCCTCCAGCGCCACGGAGGCCGTGGCCGGCTGGGAGTACTCCCGGAGCTCGCCGCTGGGAAGAACCACCCTGGCGGTCGTGGTGCCGTCGGCCGCGGCGGCGCTGGACACGCAGAGGCCCATTGTGAGCGGTGTGGTCTCTGCTTCTCTGTCACGAAGGTGGATGGCGGTCCTGTTTGATCGTGATGATGCTAGCTTCTGTTCTGCCTGGTTCTTTCTCCGGCGCCGTTGTGGACTGTGGTGTGCTGCCGGAGATGGCGAGGAAGATGTGTGTATATATAGGCGGGGAGGTGTGAGGGAGACGCAGCGGGAGGGTTGTCGTGTAGCCGGGAGTGGGGGCAGCACAGGCTGGAGCCTGGAGCTTTGTTGCCGCCAGCGAATGGCATGGAGCCGTGGACTCGACTCGGAGGGCTTTCCCGTGTAGAGCACAGTCAAATGCTGCTCAAGCAGTCAAGCTCACGGTGAAGGGTGAACAACTAGCAAACCCATGTACGCGGTTATGCTGCACACATACAACCCTACACGCGGGAATGGAGGGAGTACAACAAGTAGGATCGTCCAAATACATACTTCCAATCAGACACGAATTACTTGGAATACAAGGTTCACAAACCAATCCAACGGGATACTACAATTGTGGAGAGCAAAGTGAGGAAACAGGAAAAATCAGGAGCAGTATGATAAAACCTGTGAAAATTGGATGTTCAAATGTTGCATGTTGCTTAAATGGACTTTTAGTTTCTTTAATGCATTACTATTTCATGTACCTGGTTTTCTATTTTTAGAAAGAAAAAATGGTGTATGAGCTGCCACATGTGTGAAATTACAACTTCCTACATCAAATAGACAACCATTTGATTTTTCGATTGAGCAAGACTTCAAGACCAGCCAAAATTTCTGTATATTCGATAATTTTTCATGCATTATTTGAAAACTACTCCATCCATTCCAAAATTTGTTAAATATACTTCAATATGGATTAGATACCGACTGAAATGAGTGAATTTGCAAAATGCATCTCGATACATCCGATTAAGAAAAAAAGCTAAAATATCTTATATCACGGTACAGAGGTATATTGACATAGTTTTATCTGAATTTTGGTTCGACTTATCCGTGAAGATTTTGAAAATATATATACCCGAAATTTTTAAAAAATATGAAATTATCATTAAAATTCTAATCCATGGAAACTGCTTTGATTCGCAAGAGACTCCCACCTGTTGCGGGTTATCAGAACACATGTTTTTTGGTGAGATGCTCTTCCATAAGGTCGTGAGGCGATAGTCAAGTTGTATCATGTGAGCACAAACAGCTCAGCAAAAGGAAACTTGCAATTTCGAAAGAAAGTGTTATAACATACTTTCTTCATTGTTCCGTGAAAAATTACATACATCTGAAATATGTCACCTTCCACCGTTTATAATCCAAACCTCTTTATTTTTTGGTTTTCCTTCTTGATCGACAAGGTATTTTCCCTGATTTCACCATCTAGGGGGTTGGTTTACATGACTGCTTTTGTCACTTGAGGTTATACCATAGAGGAGAGCAGTCTTCCTACCCACTTGTAGGACTAACATATTTTTGCAGAAGTATTAGAAGTCAACTAGATTTATTTTGAACCTTCAGAGATACCGTATTATTGATGGTGGCAATAAAGAAAATTGTATAATATCGATAATAACTAGCTGCAGTGTGCCAGTGTTGCACGATACTAGCTAGTATGCTACGTCAACTAGTCGGATCCGTGTCGCTGAAGCTTCTGAATATCTCACTTCCCGTTTGCGTTGCGTCAGTGTGGCCTTTTTCAGTTGCGGTAGGCCAAAAGGCTACCAAATTAAGGAGCTAGCATGCTACGTCATGTAGCCGGCCACATGTAGGTATCGTGCAGCAGCGGCGCCTAGTCTCCTGTCAGGGAGCGAGACGTGCGAGGTGGGAGCGCCGGAGCGGCGCCGTGCCGCGTCTCGTCATGGGCGAACGGTACGCGTGGCGCCGCCGGCGATGAAAAGTTGACGTGCTCCACGATCACGCATGCATGGGTTCGTTCGTTCTAGTTACCGTGCCCACACACAGTATCATCGCGTAGCAGGTTCAGCGCACGCAGCTGCGCTTTTGCTTGTCTGTGTGCACATTCAGTGGAAGTTCGCTATTCTAATTAACCAGCTCCACGGTCGTGCACGTCTCGGAACCACATGTGATGAACGCCAAAGGAGCCAAAGAACACCATTACTCATCATGTCCGTGCACTGATGCACCGTCCAAACAGAGAAGGGAAAGATGGCGCAAGTTCTTAAACCGCCGGGGCCGGAGCGTCGCCTACCTGCCCGGCCAGCCAGCGGGGAGAGTGCGTGCGTGGCGAGCGACGACGACGACGAACAACTCCGGCCGGCCACGTCGGGTGGCACGGCGCACATGCTTCCCGCGCTGCCCGGGTCGTGGGGAGCCACTTGCTCTGCTCCGCCCGGCCAGCCCAATTATCCTGTCGCCCCGTTGTTCCTCACTTGCTCAGCTCTGCTGAGCTTCCTTGATCTTTCGTCGGAAGCTTGGATCGATCGAGCGAGGCCACGGTGGGTGTGGCAATGGCAGATCTTGTCGCCGGAGCGTCGGAGCGGAGGGCGGCAGCGGGAATCTTTGGACGGCAGGGCGCAACGTGGCCGTATGCTTTCAGCGGATAGATTAGTCGTGCTTGGTACGGGATCGATTATATTCGCTGAGCGTCCGTGCTGCGTATGCGTTGAATTCGTACCTGCCGACCGTGTATTGCCGTATTGGTGTGGGTGCATACTGCATAGCATGTTAATTTCAGGGTGCTGGGCTTGGTCAATGTTCCGGCGTTCCTTGCTGGTTTTGGTTTTGGTTTTGGTCATCGATCTGCATCAGAGAGTGCCCTTTAAGTAATGTTTGACCCGTAGATTTCGGAAAGAAAAAAGTACTGCTCGTACTGTACTGATTTGGTACGGCTGGTAACGGGATAGAGGCCAGTTGACTACCCAACGTTTGCTCGATGCACTGAGTCAGCCTGTCAAGTAGGAACTTTGTTTACCAATAGACTCCAGTTGTGGTCAATGCTTTGATCAGCTTAGTTAAATGTTGTACCAGTTGTGGTCAATGCTTAATGCCGCTACTTCAGCCGTGTTTGGTCAAATATCTTGTCTTTGTGAGGCCTCCATGACATTTCTCCCGCCTTTTGGAACAATTTGGCTAATGTAAGGGAATGGTGGATGGGGTTAGTCTCCGAGATGGGACTGCCTCGCAAATCTTTAGGCTCCATTGGCATGCTAATCTCATGAGAGATTTGGAAAGACGAAATGCTAAAGTCTTCCGACACCACGCCTCACGAACCAACGTTATCATCGTGAAGATAAAAGAGAAGGCTAAATTGTGGGTGAGGCCGGAGTAATTTATTTTAGCAACATTATGCCGGGATAGTAGGCTTTTATTTAAAGTTCTAGGCCTTGTCCTACACATTTAAAACCTAGAAAAACTCTTAATTTTCTTTCTTTTGACATACAGGATAGTTTTACGGAGTTCATATATACAGCTCATAGGATCAAGAAATATTACATACGTGTAGAAGCTTAACCGGAAAGTTCTTTTTGGCCTCCGGGCATTAGTGATCTCGTTTTAAAGAAAACAATTCGAAAATCATACTTAAATGTTTCAAAAAATTATGAAAAAAAGCAAACGGATAGATATACATATTTTCTATGTACGCACTAAACTTCGTATGAATACACATTGTATTTTAGGCTACAAAAAAAGATAAAATTCGGGACAAAATAGGGGATTTTACTATACTTCATACATACATGAATTTGTTATTTTTTTAGCCGGAAATTAAAAGTATTTTGAACCAAACTTTACACAATTATGTACACTTGCATATCTATTTATGTTTAAAAAATAAAAAAAATAAACTTAAAAGAACCATTTTTATTTTGGAAAAAGAAACAGGATGACTGATCCACATGTGCACCAAATCCCTCTCGCGTAACCGCAAATCCGCAATCTTATGTGGGTTGTTGAAGAGTATCTCGATCCAAATCCACCGGCCCCTTGCGAGTTCGAACAGACATCTAGATATGGTCTATCTGATGGAGCATGCTCTATCCGTCAATTAGATTTTTATAAAGTGTGTCGTACCGTGTCCCTGTCATAAACGTTTTGCACAATGCACGCTAGAATTTCAGAGTGTTGGAAATGCATGATTGCATCCATGCCATTTCAAATGAACAACCATCGGTTGTCCTTCAACAATCCAATCCAATAATACGGGCTAAGAAATTTCAAATAAAATAAAATAATACGGGCTAAGCCACATCGGCCGAGCATATGTTGGAACTGCAATCATAAATGGTACTGCTGGTGGTCAGTTCAACGTGGCGGAGCAGATGGATGTTTGGAGCGGCGGCTCAAAAGTTTGGCAAAGTTTTTTTTTTGCGAAAGGGATGATATATTAATTCTCCAAACTTACAGAAAGGTCCAGAAACAAAGAAGAAATTACAAGAAAGCCCTCTGGACCCCGACGACGACGACGAGCTGGAGCTGACGATGGCGCGCCGCTGCGGAAGCTCCCCAAACATTGGATCGCCGGAGCCCACCACACCGCAGACGGGAAGTCACCGAGCACCGCCTCCGAAGAGACTACTGCCGGGAACGCCGGCGCCGCCGCGAAGAACCTCTGTATCATCCTCTTATTGAACTGCATCCAGATCCACCGCATACCTAGATCTGGCCGTGGTGCAGGGAAAATCGCACGCAGGTCGGTGAAGCCCCAGGGAACGCCACCGTCGGAGGGGATCTGCGCGGACAACGGACGAACCAACAACACCTCCGCCTCCGAAGCGCCGCCGGCCAGACACCTACCAAGCCCTACCATGAATACACGCCGTGAGACGGGCTTCCCCCACCCTCCCGCCGCCAGAGCAGCCGACGGAGGGGAGGGAACCCACGCCTCACCGGCGGAAGAGGTGGACCGGCGGTGGACTCTCAAAATCGCCTCTCATATCTGTATCGGGGAGAGGAAAGGGAGGGCGACGCTCTAAAGTTTGGCAAAGTTGAGAGTGTCGACCTAGTGGCGTATGCACGACAAGGTTGCCCTCAATGATGGTCATCGTGTTGGCGCAGTTGTTTTGGAGTGTTGTATTCTTCCGTTAGAGTGTCTCATTTGTGATCGTCCATAGCCGCCATGACGCCTTATCTACTACCTTCATGGGCGGCCATGTGGTCTTTACAGAGTGATGTTTGTGTTTGGCCCTAATTGTATTGGTCTTTGGGTGGATTTGGCCTAGTTGTATTGCTTTAAACTAGTTTGCATATAAATAACCGGATTTTTATGCCTCCTTTGAAAAGAAAAAAAAAGAGACACGCCAAGATTAGCCCTTGGCGCGTGGCGGGTTTGTATTGTAGGAGAAACAACCGTAAACGCACTCGCCAAGTCTAGCCACTAGCTAGATCGATGCTCTGTTCTCATTTCAGAAAAGAAAAACGCACACCATTGCATGACTGAATAGCGTATACACGATGGCACACAGCAGTTATGTTCCAGCGCAATGGACCTGTGATTCAAATGCATCCAACTGATCCTAATGTGGATGTGACTGAAACATCTGGGTCCATGGGCTCCAACCTTGAGCGCCACTTGACCACTATTACCAGCAAGGCAAAAAGTGCATGCCAAGGTGGTGCAACCTGCATCCATTTGTCGTCCTTAGTAAAGCCTTCGTAGCAACCGATCTGTGATAATTACTGTACTTGGTGGAAATAGCAATACAGTGACAACTAGGACAGCACCCAGGCTGGAAAGCCAGCGAGCAATTGGAGAGGCCACCACGAGAGTGGGAGCTGGGAGAAGGAAAGAAATATACACGTGCTTAATTGTTTCTCTTTGTCGTAGCATGCATGATCCCAGTTGCAGGCAAACGACAAGCACCGGGTCGTGTACTCGTGTTATTCCGGAGGGCAATGATACACCGAGCAAGCAAGTTCCAATGATGACATGATCCCCGTACGGCCACCATCGTTGTTAGTTTGTTACCACACCACCCATGCTAAACTTGATTTGTTCTCTCAACACCGACTGTTCATGTAGGTGCTACATGATGAAGTCAAGTACACAAGGATTTGTGACTCACTACGGAATTTCATCCTTAAATTTGGTTGATGTGGTTTGATTCTGGATCCGAGATAAGACTGGTACTCAAGGTGCGCTCTGGAACTTGGCGGCAAAACAATGGGGCACCAACGCACCAGACTGGTACTCAAGGTGAGTTCAACACATATGTACATTGTCAGTCAAAACTGTACTCTCCGTTTAGCCTTCTCATATACACTGGAGCGTCCCTATAATACTAGACCTTTGTGCTATAATTGCATTAGTAGATTGTGAACGTAATAGAGAGGCTCGTTTTGCTTCTTCACTGATTTCGAGGTGCATTGGTGAAAATAACATTGTAGAATTTCATCTCAGGGTGGTGTTTATATGTGGTCTTCCTTGGTCGTGTAAATATATAAGATATCAAGATAAATGATGATAAGGGTATTGCTATTTGCAGACTTTTCTTTTGGCTTATATGTACATCTTTTATTTGTATATATATATATATATATATTATAAACTTATATTTCTTTATTGCATGTACTGCTATTGCGCTGAAGAGAGAGTTCTCGAAGTGCAATATGCAAATATATGGCGTTCGAAAACAATCGGGGAGTAGTTGGCCACATAGAAGCAAATAAGTACTCTAGATGTTATTATTGACTAGTTGAATTTGGTGCGGCGGCATGCTGTGTCCTTTATGAGATTTTTTGTGTCAATATATTTCTCTTTGATTTTATTTTATAATATTTTTTGCAAGGAGAAATGTCGGTTTTGATTTATTCAATGTTTTTATTTGCATAGCCGATATGATTTGCAGTGAAAACTAAATGCTAGCTCAGCTGTATCACAAATTCAGCTTTAGGTGATGAAGGAATATGAATGCTTGCTAATTTCGGTTAACCTATATTACAATTATGCGGTCTGCCTATTAATTTATGTACATATAAATACCACAACAACTGAAAAGGTGTCAAAAGCGCAACCTGCATGCTAGCTTAAATAGTTGTATCATTGTATCACACATTCAGGTGTATGTGATGAAGGATTATGAATTCATTACTCGCTAATTTTGGCATGCCTATAGTACAACCAAGAGGTCTGCCTATTGATTTCTATACATATAAGGACCTCAACAACTGAAAAGGTGCTAGAAGCGCAATCTGCATTTATTTATTAATAGGCAGCGTGCATGCTGATTCATATTCTAGCTAAGTGAAACTTTTTCTTCTTTGCAATTTCCTTCTCCAATTAGGAGAACTGCTAGCCTCACATGACAGTGAATGGTTAGTTTCAAATTTCAGTAAGTGTATCGATTATGTAAATGATAGTACCATCAAGTAAGAAGATGCATTTCGTAAAGATGGTCTTGAGTGCCTGAATAAGCAAAGGCCTACAAGATTTCATTTGGGGCGAAGCAGTAAAAGTTGGAGAGTGAACTTGAACGAACAAATGATATCACAGGAGCACTTTTCATCAAAATTTTGCTTCTTGTTTTGAGGACAATCGAATCACTAAAAATGCGTTCGACAAGTGGTTACCTACTAATAAAAAATGTAATAATCACTCATATTAACTAAAACGATGAACATTTTTATTGTAACTTTGAAATTAATATCTGCTATCATCTGAAAAAATGTCCAGCGACAGAAGGCAATGTGAATCGATTGGATTGAATTCTAAGCTAATTTCTTGTTGTTTTGAGGGCAATCGATTCATTAAAAATGCCTTCGGCAAGAGAAGGCGATGTGACTGCCTCAGATCTTTGGCTTAGGAAGTTCATAAGTATCTTTACCATTTTTGTTAGCTTGCAGGGGATGTACAGCCTAGATAGCATGATAAATTGCACAACTGCAGCGCCTCTGAAGCTAAAGTACAACTTGCATATGAAGAAAATGGGGCTTGAAACTTAAGTTATATTGGCATATGTGGAAAACAAAGTAAGCATGAGCTAGCAACACCATAGATTACTTGTAGGAAAGCTTCCGTTTATAATAGTGATATCATAGTTCAATTATAGCAAAGCCTCTGCTTACAACAGAAATAAGTAATTAATATAAAACATAGCAAATATATTTGAACATGCTCAAACTCAATCTAGATAGATCACCATCGACATTTATCTGTAACTCTGCGTCTACAGAGTCAACTGGAGCACCATGCTAGTCTGGTCCTGCAGATATAGTTAGCAATTTAATTAATGTATAATATGGTAATAATCAAATTAAATAAGAGAATATCGCACATATACGGAAGCTTTAGCTGAGCAACGTTTTAAACAGTAGGGAAGAAAGTACATCATACATCCAGAGCTTGGTACAACTTATGATTGACTGGTCTAAGTAACAAAAGAGTCATCAATTATCGTTGTAGCATGTATAGATACATTTTATTACGGGACATTGGCATCTAGCATCTGAAGAAAGTTGCAATATGTTTGTAAGTTCTGATGGTATCATTTTAATTCTCAAAGTTGCAGGTAAAACATCAACATCAGTACACCAACCAAAACACTTGTAAGTAGCAATAGATCTACCAACACCGGAACCCAAATCATCAGTTATAGCGTGCGTCTTGATTGAATCAATAAATATCTGAATAGCAGTACACCAACCAAAACACTTAGCAATAGATCTACCAACACCGGAACCCAAATCATCAGTTATAGCATGCATCTTGACTGAATCCAACTCAAAAAGGATGATAAGAAAGGAATCCACATATAGAGGGAACTTGCCTATTTGCAAAATTATATGTTTTGTAAATGAGCCAATATTGTAAAATTTAATACTGGATTCGAGTAATCATTGTCAAGAAATGACATAAGGATAGTCCTAACATTACAGATTCATATCATTTTGATTTGAATATGAAAAAAAAAACTGTAAAGTTAACTTTGAAGTTACTAACATTACAGATTCAGATTGTTTTGATTTGCATGGTGACTCTTTTGAATGGAAGGACTGCAATTCTCAGCTATATTTATTTATTTCTTTCTTTCTTTCAGGAAAAAATGGATGAAGTAATTGGAACAACAAAAACATTTGGTATACCTATGATAGAGAGACGGCTTGAGGTGAGATCTTTCCGATCCCAAGGATGACGTCATGCCTCCCACATGCTCCTGCTCACCACAATGAACATAAATTTACCATTCAGTCTATTAATGCCCGTTGACCATTTTATTTTTTGTTCTAACCGAATTATACATAAATGAAGTCCTCAAATAACAATGATAAATACTTATTGAAAGCTAGCTTTACCTCCAAGAGCTGTAGGCAGATGAATTTTTTCATAGCTTGTACAAAAAAAATAGACAATAAGGTATTGATACGCCTCCTCCACACTTATTACTCCTCAAAACAGTCTTGCGCCCTGCTTTATACATAAAGCAACCATCCACAGTTTACAACCACAACCAGACGAGGAAAACAATACGAAATACGCGAGAATAAAGGTTTTGCTGGGGCCACAGCACAAACGAGACCAAGGATAAAACAACTACTCCTGATACAAACTCTACAAGGTAGATCTCAACGGCTGGGCGGAGAAGAAAGAAGGCGTGCCGCCTTCAGGAGATCCTGAAGAATGCCGTCCAGGTCCAGCCGCTGCCTGTCCCTCTGTCTAGCCAACGGGTGTCACTCCTGCAGTAAAGCCAAAAATTTGAAAACTGAGTCAGGGGCTCGTCGTGGAAATACATGGTCGATGACCATCTTGTTACAGATCGTCCAAAGGGTCCATGTCATTGCCGCGAACACCAACCAGAAGAGGGACCTCCTCCTCCCGTGTGGTTCGCATGCACTTCCAGGAACTCTGTCAAGTCAAGGGCCTGCCACTCAGGACCCAAGACCTCAGCGAGGAAGCTCCTCAGGAACCGAGCAGCGGGACAGGAGAACAGGATATGGGTCCCCGTCTCGGGGACCGCACAAAGGGGACAGGTGTCATCACCAGGTCCCAAACGCTTCGCGACCTCCACGCCCGAAGGGAGGCGGTCGCGGAGAAGCTGCCAAGTAAAGATCTTGATCTTCAGAGGCAAAGGCGCCTTCCAAAGATGCGTAGTCCAAGATAACACCGGCCCTCTAAATAGGGCCCGGTAGGCGGAGCCGACTGAGAAGTGCTTCGCCGGCGTAAGGCTCCAAGTGACCCTATCCGGGCTGTCAGACAGGGATAGGGGGAGAGAAGCGAGCATGGACCTCTAGCTCGCAACCTCCGCTGGGCCGAACATGCGGCGGAACCCAATGTTCAACTATCCCTACTGGAAGGCAGAGGCAATCGACACCAAAGGTTTCGCACAAATCGCAAAAATATCCGAGAACACAACTCGTAGCGGCCTTCCGCCAAACCAGAAGTCAAGCCAGAATAGGGTATCTCATCCACTCTTATTACCATGGACATAAATTTAGATGGATCAAAGATGGAATAGCTGCAAACTGTACTGAAACTGAAACAATGTCCTATATGACATTCACAACCAAATAATGTCAGGTACGGCTGTCATCCTTGACTAGAACAGAGAATACATGAATATCATGTGATTGATCTAAAAATGGTAAAGGCGAGACATCTATGGAGATGAATGACTTGTCTGCCCTTGCTATTTTTAGATCACACTGCACTTACAGGGCAGTCTTTAGGTTTATGCACGCAGTTTTTAGGTTTATGCAGAAATTCTATTATGAGCAATTGATAGAATGCAAGAGGATTGACTTCTGGTACCTGTCGATCTGGTTGTCCATGACGACCAATGCCGTGGAGACGACGACGTAGTAGGCATGTCTCTTTTTTTTTCCCTAACCATCACCAGCACAGGCTCAGAGTTAATAACCTGCAATATAGGCCTCGAATAAATAGTTACTCGCCTCTTAGATATTATCAAACAATTGATCCACGTAGATTTCTTTACATCAGATTACACCTAAACAAAGAGAAAGAGACATGTATGTTGAGTAATTATGGAGGAAAGATGATAGACGGGAGGAGGAGAATCAAGAGAAAGAGAGGGGTGGGTACGTTACAGTGGCCTGGAGGTAGAGAGATGGGGCGAGAGGACGCCGAGCCCAACCAGGCGTTCCTACTGCTGCCTCTTTCTAGACCTGTACCTGTCCTTCATTGAAGAACAAAAATATAAGGGGAACTGCGAAGTGCACAAGTCTGCTTACGGCATGCCGACCTTGCTTGTTGGAGGCCTCGATTTGGAGCGGATGTGTACCATGGATGGACTGGAGGATACGCTGAAGGTCCTGCGATCTGAGGAGGATGGGTGGCGGCCAGTCGCGGAGTGCTGGAGAGCGGGATGTACCTGCAGCGGAGGAGCACCTGGACGTCGACCACCTTCTCCTTGTCCGCCCGCTACGACATGGCCAGCGGTGGCGGTGGCCAGCGGGCTGCTGGTGTACGCCAGGGGCGAGAGGAACAACCGCCAGATCCTCTCCTCCTTCGTCCGCCTCTCATATCCTCCGAATGGCCGCTCCCGGACCGTGGCGCGATGGCAACCGCGGCGGCGACCTTCTCCTCCTCTAGTGCAAGGGCAAGGTCGGCGCGTGGGCAGGGGCAGCGCGGCCACAGGTGGCGAGGAGGGCGGCGGCGGGGGCGCGGGCTGGAGTCGGGGGAAATGGGGAAAATGAGAACCTTACACAAATTTGGCCATGCAATTTCTGATAATTACGTATAGGTCCTCAGCGGACGGGTAATTGCAAAAGTATGCGCGGTACTGTTCATTACTGTTCATGCGCGAATTGGGTGATCTGGGCCGTCCGATGTCGATTCGTACGGCCGAATTTTGGAGCAAGTAGAGAGCGTGAAAAAATCCCTCCTTAATATATAGGGGTAATTCTTGTGTGCACTAGACTTGAGATTTATTTTAACTTGTTTTATATCTTGCAAACATCTAAGCTTGGGGAGGTTCCTTTAAACTTGTTTGGTTGTGAGTTTCTCATTAGATTTACTGTTAGTTATGTATCAGTTTATACTCTCCTTATTTGAAAAACACAAAAAAAAAATAGTAGAGTAGACAAACATTTCTTTTTAAAAAATTAGTAGAGTAAACAAAAACAGTAAACAAACTAAAAGGAATATAACTGTGCAACTTTTAAAATGAAGACATTACCTAATAAATAACTTTTTAGTTTGATACTTTTCTCAAGCTTGTGTGAATATACAATGTGCAACTGTTAGAAAGTGTAGGCATTACAGTTGCTCATAAAATATGGTGGCCATGTCTTCTCTGGTTGCAGTTTCGACTTAACAAATTTATCCATGTACTTAAAAGAAGAAACAACCATGGAAACAACCATGGAAACTGTGTTGAATTACCCACTACTTTTGAGTACCATAGTTCGTTTCTCTCTTTGTAGATATCAACAGTCCGATGTTAACTCATGCCACTAAACCTGCACCAATGTTGCTCAGCATGAAATTATTGCTACCACGAGGCAAGTGGAGGCCGCGCTTGTATATACACATAGCTCTAAGGTTTATCTGAATTATCATATACATAACGGTCACCAGAAATGGTATGCTAGTGGACAGCTGAAAAATAATAATTACTGACATGCCAGTGGAAACACAAAATTCTTGCAACAACGCACCATCTAAACTAAAAAAGCATTTTCAATGGAGTGAAGAATTGCCTGACCTCACACTTCTTCCTTCCAACATGTATGTCAGCATTAGACCAGGATGAACAAGCTTATAGTCGTGCCATGCTTTCTACTATAGTATAAGTTCACAACGGACATAGAAAGATCAAGGAGTGAAAGTATCATTTTCATAATTCATCGGCCATTAGCAAAGACATAAGTAGCATGTAAGAGAAATACAACAAATGCATCGTCAAGCAAGAACAATGAAATATGTATTACCAGCTTACAGCGCAGAGTTAAATGTTTGGTGTTCCATACGCAGTTACCAAATTTCATACCCACTCTTGGTTCAAGTAAATCTGAATCAAGTCGTCATTTCCCCTCTGCAAGCTGCAGCATAGTCTTCAGCGAGGTACGATGCAGCTTCCTTGTGCGGGCATATGAACTTCTCCATGAATGCCTTCTCGGTCATCTTGACTCTGCTACAGTAGTCCCGATCACGATCTAGCAATCCATTCTCCTTAAGAAACTTTAGAACATAGTACCGAGGCCTCAGCCAGCCCTCCAGGCTAAAACCGAGCAATAGAAGCCGATGAAGAACATACGCCGGTTCTAAACCCACATCAGAGATGAGTAATTCTGATTTTCTCTGCAGCGTGTCCTTGGATTTTGTCAGCACCATTGGAAACTTACAAACAACAATGCCCACCTCAGCATCCAAACACTGGAACATGTTCTTCAAGCATGCCACCTTGACAGCAATATTCTCCTCGCTACGGAATGTGACAACCAACAACGCCAGCCTGAACAACCCTGAGCCGCGGGGCACACCTATAGCTTCAGCGCGCACCGCCATCACCCGTAGTTGTTCTAGTTTGGAGACAATTAACCGTGGTGCAGAGATGCACATCGAGGCAATACCACAAGCATCTATCCTGCACTCCTGCAGGAAGGAAACATTGGGCTTGACAGTCTTCTCGAGGTTGCGGGCAAGGATATGGGAGCAGTGATTGATCGCCTGGAGGAGCTTCTCGTAGGAGCCGAAGAGAGGCAGGCAGTACTGCAGGTTGGGCACAATGGCTCTACAACGGAATCTGTTGGGGGCGGCCAAAACGAGGCGAGCGACCTCAAAACTTGATAAGCCAAGGCCGGTGAGCCCCACGGCGATGGGGTTCATGGTTCTTCCACTCCGGCGCACACGAACAAGGGGTCCTTGGCGACGATGGCGGCTACATCGGCGGTGGAGAGGCCGAGGCCGGCGAGGAAGGCGAGGACGGCGTCGATATTGGAGGGGGACTTGAGGTGGGAGAGCATCCCGGAGGCCTTGAGGGCCTGTGGTCGGGTGAGGCCGCAGGTCTTGAGGAGGTACTCCTCAACGGCGAACGGGGTATTTGCCGGAATGGGGGGCGCCGTGGTTGAGAGGAGGCGGTGGAGAGGGGAGATGGGATAGGTGGTGGAGGCAGAAGAGGGGACATGGGTGCAGCTTCGCAGGAGGAGCATGGCGGCACGCGACGGCAACGGCAGCAATCCGGGAAGGGGAGAGATTTGGTAGTTTGGGGCTGGGAGAAAGGGGAATCGAATTATGCAGAGATGCGCCTCCATTGTCAAATTTCAAGGCAACGTCGGCATGAGCGTGATGGGCCTGTGTCACGATTAATAGTAACTACTCCCTCCAATCCGAAAAAAGTGTCGTGATAGGTTATTTTGCAAAAAAACCTCCAGTGTTTTCTGTCTCAACCCGCACTCCACCTCTGCTCCAACCGCACCATCCGCTCCTCTCTCTCTCCCTTAGATTGTTGTCGCTCGCCCGCTTCCTCTCTCTCCTCCGCTCGCCGGCGCTTCTCCGTCGCCTCGCTCCCCTCCACCTTCCTCATCGAGCTCTCCACGAAAATATCGGACTTTTTGGTCCAAACCGGTGAGGAATCGCCGGATTTTGGCGTCGGCGAGGCTGGATCCGGCGGCTGCAAGGCCGGACCCGTCAAATCCTATGGCTGCGGCTGCGAGGCAGATCGACGAGGACGGGAAGGCACCGACGCGGGGAGCGCCTCGCTCTGCTCCATACAAGATGTGGCCATGGACGGCGCCTCCTCCGCCGGATCCATCGACCACTGCTCAACGGCCTCTCCCGCCGTTATCACCATGCCGGACCTGAAAGAGATATGCCCTAGAGGCAATTAATAAAGTGTATTCTTTATCATATCTCGTTTGTTCATAATAGGTTTTTGTGTCATGCTAGAACCGTATTAAGCGGAAACATTAATGCGGGTGTGATACGTAAACAACCAGGTCCCTAGTAACCTCTACTAAGACTAGTTTCGTTGCGCGATTGATGATCGAGGTTTCCCGGTCATGGGGCATGGCGCCGGTCGGCAATGAGAGTCATATCGCTGGAGAACGATGTGATGGACATACCCAGATTTGGAGAACGTAGTCGTTACGCCTTTGACCGTGAGATCAACTCTTATTGTTATTCCTGGAAGATACTTTGATTGCACCAAACGTCGTATCTTATTTAGTATGACAATAATGGTGATACTTTTGGGTATCGGAAAGGAGTAGTTGAGACGAGGGGTCAAGAGCGGGATTTGCCAGTCCGCATAGTAGGATAGATACTCTCGGGCCCACTCGGTGAGATCATGTCTAATGAGCTTGCAAGCATGTGACTAGGTCACGGAGACATGAGATCATGAACGAGTAGAAGATAGCGTCGTCGGTAACGAGGTCGGGATTAGGTATGGAGATATCTATGGAACGACGCTCGGACGTGCTAAGTATCGCTATGGCAAAAGGTCTAAGACTTTACGTTCAGTTTTGATAGATGAAAGTCATTCGTTATATCTCAGGGATTAATTCATGGGGTCCAGGCCTACGAGTTAGTCGTTGATCATTGAGGAGTCTTGATCATACCTGATATTATATCGAACCGCTAGGGTAACACACTTAAGGGGTTTCGACAAGACAACCGGAAAGGAAGGAGATCACCAGGAGCGTCCCGGGAGGGGTCCGATGGAGATCGGGCAGCGCCGAAAGAGTTTTCGGAGCTAGGAAAAATTATATATATATATTATGTTTGATATTAATTAGTGTAATTAATGTGCAAATATAATTTTATATATTTATTTTCGGATTTATTTAGGCTGATTTCCCTAAATGGGCCTTCTGGTCGAAAGAAG
This sequence comes from Poa annua, assembly GCA_026929855.1. Classification (NCBI taxonomy): domain Eukaryota; kingdom Viridiplantae; phylum Streptophyta; class Magnoliopsida; order Poales; family Poaceae; genus Poa; species Poa annua. The sequence continues at coordinate 19,917,247 of CM049427.1, forward strand.
GCCCAAGAGGGGAATATTCCCAAGGGGAATTCGGTGGGGGGGCTTGGGGGCCGACCCAAGTGGGCCAAGAGGCCCACTAGGGGGCCGGCGCACCCAGCCATGCCGCACCAGGCATGTGGGGGTTAGTCCCACATTGCCTGGTTAGCAAGTTGGCTCCCCCCTGGGAGCCTATATAAGAAGTGGCACCCCTAGCCTTTTAATTCACCAATTTATTCCCGATTTCTCTCTCGATCTCGTGGTTCCCAAGTTGGAGCCGCGCCGAGCTGAGGAAGGGGGATCTCCTCCACCATAGCCCGCTGCCGCCCTGCTGGTGTTCTGGTCCAAGTCTTCCGCTGCTCGTCCTGGACTGGAGCTTCGGAGGCCGTCGTCTCCACCGTATGTGTGCGACTCCCTGCGAGGTGCTGCGCTCGCGGTACTCGGAGGCCTGCTTCCTCTACACGACCTTGAGGTCGGCTTCGTCGGTCTTCATCGACAACGTTTGTGCGGGAACGTAATCCCCGCTTTCGGTCTACAAGGGTACGTATTCCGATCTCCGTTCGTGCTACTATATCTGCATAGAATAGATCTTGGCATGCTTTTAGGATATCGTTGGTAGGAAATTTTTTGTTTTCTGCACACGATCCCCTTCAGTGGTATCAGAGCCGATCTATCGTAGATATAGCTGTACACTGTTAGAACCCGTGCTCTGCACGGGGGCACCGTTCCTGTTATTTGCTACCCTCTAGCGTGCACTTGTGTATTCCAGCGGCATTTAGTTGATGAAGCGGCCCGGACCGACTTTACGCGTACGCTTACGCGAGACTGGTTCCACTACTGACATACGGCTTGTACCGTATATGTGGCTGGCGGGTGACAGTTTCTCTCTCTTTAGTTGGTCTTCGCATTTTCAATGGAGGGCCCGAAAGGGATGCTTAAACATGCAATTATTGGATCGTTGTTGTGGTCATAAGATTCGTAGGTATGAAGCGGTTCTATTTACGAAAGCCCCAAGCCACGTAAAATATGCAAAAGATAAAGTAGAAGCGTCTAACTTTATTTTGCAGGGGCTATGTGATATGGTCAAGGTAGGTTTATTAAATTGTTTATAAACTGCGGGCGCCAAGAAGACCATGGCGCAATGGACTATATCACATTGCATTACATGTGATGTTTTGTGTGCATCTTATTTTGTGTAATTGTGTGTATTGTATACATTAGTTACACGGCGGTAGCTGAATAAGATGATCCCTTCAAAATACCACTAGTGTTCTCCCTCCAACGCGCACCACCAAGAAAGTTCTACGTTATGAGGCAGGCCGTGATGATCGGGTGTCAGACATCTCGTCGTTCGCATACAGTGGGTGTAAGCCATGTTGCACAAGCGTCAGAGTGGAGGTCTTTGGTGGCGAGCCTAGCATACTCAGATGTATGGCCTCGGAACAGGAAGGCCGAAAGGTCGAGCACGAGTCACAAAATTGGTGTGGCGGACGATTTTGTCTACTCTTGAAGTTGTGCCGCCGGCTTTGATGATGAGGGGTGGTGCAATGAATGGGGGTCGTGTAATCGCTTAAACGACCAGGAGGGATGTTCGTTTGAGTGGGAGTTATGTTAGTTATTTTCTAAAATACTATAACTCAAAATTATTATGAACAAAGTCTTATGTTGTTACAAATTCCATTGTAGATGTCTCACCCCTCCTTTAACCTAAACCTGTTCATTGAGAAAGAGAAGGTTAAGACCGATGTGTCTAACTTCGTGTCCTGGTTCCGCGATCTGAAGTCCATCCTTGAAACCCACAAGGTGGCCTACATCCTTGATGCCCCCTTAGGTGATCTTCCAAACACCGCCCTGGAAATCGAAAGGATTGTCCATGGGGTAAAGGCGGAGATTTCTTCTTATGTCCAGAGTGGCATGCTCTTTGCCATGGAGGCTGACCTGCAAAACCGCTTCATGAACAAGGGTGCTTATGATATAATCACTGAACTCATGGTCGTTTTTGCACGACAAGTCAAGGCTGAGAGGTACGAGGCATCTGTGCTTTTCTTCTCAGCCCAGATGGAAGAGCACGGCAATATTAGTGAGCACTTGGCCAAGTTGTTTGGCTGCGCTCGACTTCTGAGTGATTTGGGAAGTGTGATCCCAGAGGAGGTGGTTCTTGATAGGGCGCTGATTTCTCTGCCCCCTAGCTATAAGAAAGCCATCGTGGACTACGGCATGAAAGGGACGTCGAAATCCCTGTCGGAAATCCTGAAGATGCTCGAAGTGGCCGAATTAGAAATCAAGCTGAAGAAGATGGTGGTGACCATCGGATCACCTGAGCGCAACTGCCCCAAGTACCTGGAGGATAGGAAGTCTGGCAAGACGGTCGACAAAGAGCAAGGTATATTTGATATACATGTTATAGATGTGTACCTTACATCCGCCCGGAGCAACACGTGGGTATTTGATACTGGTTCTGTTGCTCATATATGTAACTCTCAGGAGGAGTTACGGAATAGAAGGCGGCTGGCGAAGGATGAGGTGACGATGTGCGTCGGCAACGGATTGAGAGTCGACGTGGTGGCTGTCGGCACGCTCCCTCTATATCTACCATCGGGATTAGTTTTGGTTTTAAATAAATGTTATTTTGTGTCATTCTTGAGTGTAAACATTATAAGTGGGTCTTGCCTGTTACAAGACGGTTATTCATTTAAATCAGTGTCAAGCAATTGTGCTATTTATATGAATGATATCTTTTATGTTGATGCTCCCGAGAATAACGGTTTATTCTTGTTGAATCTCGATCGTAGTACTCACATCCATAACATAGAAGCCAAACGGATTAAGTGTAGTGACGATACCGCCATGTTTTTGTAGCATTGCCGTCTTGGTCATATTGGTGTAAAGCGCATGAAGCAACTCCACTCCGATGGACTTTTGGACTCGTTGGATTTCGGATCCCTCGATACATGCGAACCATGCCTTATGGGCAAAATGACCAGGACACCGTTCAAAGGTTTCGTTGAACGGGCGTCGGATTTGTTGGGGATCATACATACAGATGTGTGTGGACCGATGAGCGTTTCAACACGCAATGGTTATCGTTACTTCCTCACCTTCACTGATGACTTGAGTAGATACGGTTATATCTATTTAATGAAACACAAGTCTGAAACGTTTGAAAAGTTCAAAGAATTCCAGAGTGAAGTTGAGAATCAGCTTAATAGGAAAATCAAGCATCTCCGATCCGATCGCGGTGGAGAGTACTTGAGTTTTGAGTTTGGCACACATCTGAAGAGTTGTGGCATAGTACCCCAACTTACGCCAGCCGGAACGCCGCAGCGTAACGGCGTGTCCGAGCGACGTAATCGTACTCTACTGGATAGTGTTCAATCTATGATGTCTCTTACCGATCTGCCAGTGTCCTTCTGGGGTTATGCGTTAGAAACAGCCGCATTCATTTTAAATAGGGCTCCGTCCAAGTCCGTTGAAACGACGCCGTATGAATTATGCTATGGCCAAAAGCCTAAGTTATCGTTTCTGAAGGTTTGGGGTTGTGAGGCGTACGTTAAGAAACTACAACCCGACAAACTCGAACCGAAGTCAGAGAAAGTCGTCTTTGTAGGATATCCGCGGGAAACCGTTGGGTACACCTTCTACAACCAAGCTGAGGGCAAAACTTTTGTCGCGAAGACCGGTACTTTTCTAGAGAAGGAGTTTCTCGCGAAAGGAGTAAGTGGGAGGAAGGTAGACCTTGATGAAATCGTTGATCCTAAACTCGAGATTCCGAGTGGCGCAACGGAAGCAATTCCGGAAACGTCCTCCGTGGAAGGAGTGGGAGAAACTGTCGAGGAAGATGTTCTACCTCGTAGGTCTGGTAGATCTCGGATCGCACCAGAATGGTATGGCAACATGGTTTGCACCGTCATGCTAGTCGAGCAAGACGAACCTACGAACTACAAGGAGGCAATGGAGAGTCTAGAGTCCGAGAAATGGCTTGAAGCCATGAAATCCGAAATAGGATCCATGTATGATAACAAAGTGTGGACTTTGGTGGATATTCCCGAAGGGCGCAAGGCCGTCGAGAATAAGTGGATCTTTAAGAAGAAGACTGATGCTGATGGTAATGTGACCGTCCATAAAGCTCGGCTTGTCGCAAAGGGTTTCCGACAAGTTCATGGAATTGACTACGATGAAACTTTTTCACCGGTAGCGATGCTTAAGTCTATTCGGATTTTGTTAGCGGTAGCTGCCTACTATGATTATGAAATCTGGCAGATGGACGTCAAAACGGCCTTCCTAAATGGAAACATTGAGGAAGAGTTGTACATGGTACAGCCGGAAGGTTTTGTCGATCCGGGAAATGCTAACAAGGTGTGCAAGCTTCAGCGATCCATCTATGGATTGAAGCAGGCATCTCGGAGCTGGAATCTTCCCTTTGATGAGGTAATCAAAGGTTTTGGATTTATCCAGAATGTGGAAGAGACCTGTATTTACAAGAAAATGAGTGGGAGCTCGGTTGTGTTCTTAGCACTTAGGAGAAGCTACGTATGTTTTAGGCATAAACAGTAAATTTTCCATGAAGGACTTAGGAGAAGCTACGTATGTTTTAGGCATAAAAATCTATCGAGATAGATCAAGGCGCCTATTAGCACTAAGTCAGAGTACTTATCTTGATAAAATACTGAAGCGTTTCCGTATGGAGAAGGCAAAGAAGGGTTCTCTGCCGGTTATCAAGAATAAGATATTGCGTAAGGCGCAGTGTCCGGTGACGGAACTGGGTAAGGCCGAAATGACGAAACATCCTTATGCTTCAGCCATAGGATCGATCATGTATGCAATGTTGAGTACTAGACCGGATGTGGCATTAGCTCTAAGTTTGACAAGCCGGTTCCAGAGTAATCCTGGAATGCCGCATTGGGTAGCTGTTAAGAGCATTCTTAAGTATCTCAATAAGACAAAGGAAATGTTCCTTGTGTATGGTGGTTGCGATGAAGAACTTGGCGTAACGGGTTACGTAGATGCAAGTTTTTGCTCAGACGCCGATGACTGTAAGTCACAGACAGGTTACGTGTTCAAGGTGAATGGAGGCGCCGTGTGCTGGAGAAGTGGGTAGCAACCCATAGTCGCACAATCTACAATGGAGTCGGAGTATATCGCTGCTTGCGAAGCCGCGAATGAAGCTGTGTGGCTGAGGAAGTTCGTCATCGAACTTGGAGTGTTCCCAAGCGTGCAAGACCCCGTGATCCTCTTCGGCGACAATACGGGTGCCATTGCGAACGCCAAGGAGCCAAGGTCTCACTCCACCGCCAAACACATTCTCCGACGCTTCCATGTGATACGTCAGTACGTACAAGGAGGCGATGTGAAGATTTGCAAAGTGCATACGGATCTGATTGTGGCATATCCACTGACGAAGCCTCTCCCGCTTGATAAGCATGAACATCACCAGTTAGCTATGGGTGTTAGGCTTTTACCAAGTTGTAATCTAGATTAAGTTGTACTCTAGTGCAAGTGGGAGACTGAAGGAGATATGCCCTAGAGGCAATTAATAAAGTGTATACTTAATCATATCTCGTTTGTTCATAATAGGTTTTTGTGTCATGCTAGAACCGTATTAAGCGGAAACATTAATGCGGGTGTGATACGTAAACAACCAGGTCCCTAGTAGCCTCTACTAAGACTAGTTTCGTTGCACGATTGATGATCGAGGTTTTCCGGTCATGGGGCATGGCGCCGGTCGGCAATGAGAGTCATATCGCTGGAGAACGATGTGATGGACATACCCAGATTTGGAGAACATAGTCGTTACGCCTTTGACCGTGAGATCAACTCTTATTGTTATTCCTGAAAGATACTTTGATTGCACCAAACGTCGTATCTTATTTAGTATGACAATAACGGTGATACTTTTGGGTATCGGAAAGGAGTAGTTGAGACGAGGGGTCAAGAGCGGGATTTGCCAGTCCGCATAGCAGGATAGATACTCTCGGGCCCACTCGGTGAGATCATGTCTAATGAGCTTGCAAGCATGTGACTAGGTCACGGAGACATGAGATCATGAACGAGTAGAAGATAGCGTCGTCGGTAACGAGGTCGGGATTAGGTATGGAGATATCTATGGAACGACGCTCGGACGTGCTAAGTATCGCTATGGCAAAAGGTCTAAGACTTTACGTTCAGATTTGATAGATGAAAGGCATTCGTTATATCTCAGGGATTAATTCATGGGCTCCAGGCCTACGAGTTAGTCGTTGATCATTGAGGAGTCTTGATCATACCTGATATTATATCGAACCGCTAGGGTAACACACTTAAGGGGTTTCGACAAGACAACCGGAAAGGAAGGAGATCACCGGGAGCGTCCCGGGAGGGGTCCGATGGAGATCGGGCAGCGCCGAAAGAGTTTACGGAGCTAGGAAAAGTTATATATATTATGTTTGATATTAATTAGTGTAATTAATGTGCAAATATAATTTTATATATTTATTTTCGGATTTATTTAGGCTGATTTCCCTAAATGGGCCTTCTGGTCGAAAGAAGGCCCAAGAGGGGAAAATTCCCAAGGGGAATTCGGTGGGGGGGCTTGGGGGGCGACCCAAGAGGCCCACTAGGGGGGCCGGCGCACCCAGCCATGCCGCACCAGGCATGTGGTGGTTAGTCCCACATTGCCTGGTTAGCAAGTTGGCTCCCCCCTGGGAGCCTATATAAGTAGGGGCACCCCTGGCCTTTTAATTCACCAATTAATTCCCGATTTCTCTCTCGATCTCGTGGTTCCCAAGTTGGAGCCGCGCCGAGCTGAGGAAGGGGGGATCTCCTCCACCATAGCCCGCTGCCGCGCTGCTGGTGTTCCGGTCCAAGTCTTCCGCTGCTCGTCCTGGACTGGAGCTTCGGAGGCCGTCGTCTCCACCGTACGTGTGCGACTCCCTGCGAGGTGCTGCACTAGCGGTACTCGGAGGCCTGCTTCCTCTACACGACCTTGAGGTCGGCTTCGTCGGTCTTCATCGATAACGTTTGTGCGGGAACGTAATCCCCGCTTTCGGTCTACAATGGTACGTATTCCGATCTCCGTTCGTACTACTATATCTGCATAGAATAGATCTTGGCATGCTTTAGGATATCGTTGGTAGGAAATTTTTTGTTTTCTGCACACGATCCCCTTCAGGACCGGCGCCTCGTCCTCGTCCACCAGTGGGCCTCCGTCGATCTGAAGGTTCGAGGCGAGCAGGCGTGACCGAGGTGGAGTGTGAGGTGAGCCATCTGGAGGGTGTCGTGTTTGATTTGTGAATTTAGAAGGACCTTTTTATAAATTACTATTTGTACACATGCTCCGACACTTTTTTCGGATCGGAGCGAGTAGTGAAATTAGCGCGGAAACGTGCATACATTTATTAAAATGTAAGTTTGGAAAATTAGTGGAATTAGAAAAATTAGTGTTTAAAAAGTGTCCAAGCTTCCCATTAATTTGTCTAATGAGGTTTAATATTATCGGCTGGAAATTATCGTTGAGGAGATTGAATTTTTTTTGGAATATATAGTGAAAAATATAATTAGAATACGATTAGAAGTTAAGAAAAGAGGAGCTGAAATAATATTGTTGTGGATGTCATCAACATACGACATCGATGCACTGCAAATCACATGGATGATATGAAAAATTGAAGGTATTGAAATGCACCCCATAACATATGTATATCAATTAAAATAGAAGTGATATATCATTTCCACAGACTGTATATTTGACATTTGAGTTCTTCTAATTAAACATGAATTCAAGTTGAATAATCATGGATTGAATGCAATAGGTGCAAAGGGCTCATTTTCAGCAAATTTTGATATTTTGTTTACAATATTCTGTGTTCTATATCAAAAGATATGGATTTTATGATTTTTAGTTTTTTTGTAATCAAGAAGTGGCTGAGTGGCTGACATGTGGGTCCCACAAGCCAGTCGGACCGAGGTGACGTCACCCCTCGACGTCAACCCACCGACGGACGCGGACGCGGTGGAGCTCGTTCGCTCGAGCAGAGGCGCACGCACACGGGGCTGGGAAAGTGTACATCCGAGAGCAGAGTCGTTGGCGAGCAACCTGGGCGGCGCGCCGGACTAAACGGTGATCGGAGTCGCCGGCGGCGAGCAAATGGGCGGCGGCGGATGACGAAAATGACAATGACGAACCGCGGCGGATTGGCGGCGATTCAGTCTGTTACAGCAGGTGATGCTCGGCGAGGAGATAGAAGGAGATGCGACGTAGCTCGTTGTGGCCATCGATTCGTCGGAGGAGGAGCAGAGCAACGGCGGGCCGTGTCGGCGGCGGCGACGACGACTTCAGCGGCGCGCGGGGAAGAGAAGCAGAGGAATAGAGTTGTGCGTGCTGTTTTGTATAGAAGTCTCTGCATTTCTCGCGATTTGCAAAACAGTTCAACGACCTAAGAAATCGTGGATAGCGGAGCAATTTCTGGATCTGTGAGATGCTTTTCTACAAATTGGCACGGTGACGGCGGGAACCGGGGGCAACCGGTCAGTAACCGGGCGACGTGGCAACGTATGATTGGCTAAAATTCAGAAATGAACAGTTCCGGGGATTTGAAGAGGACGTTGATTAGCAGGGCTGAGGCTGAAGCTTGGTGTCCATTATATATTAGGTATATATGATCCATTCAATTTACTGTTGAGCTGAGCTGACCGTAGTCAAGGATGACGGTGAGAGTTGAGTTTATAGCGGTAGTTAGACGGTAAAGAGTTATGTTGAAGGTTTTTTAAATTTTAGAGGAGACAGTGAAGGAGTTTTCTGCAAATGTTGGTCTTATTGGTTCAGTTGACCACAATAACAACATGACCCTTGTCGAGCACCATGTATCTCTCTCTTCCATCACTTTTACATATGCCAAGTAAAATGTAACTATATGATGTGGCCATGCACGGACTCTCAGTTCGAAATTAATAATACGGAGAAAGAGAAAACTAGGGTCATCTTGGATGTTCCTTTTGCAGATCTATGCAGGAGCGTGTTTTCTTAATGGGCTGCTTCGAAAGCCGAAAGTGGCCCAATGGTAGACAGTAAAAAATAATATCTTGATGTAAATATTTATATTTTCAAACGATTTTAAATGTGAAAACTTATGGAGAGTGGATTTTATACATGCACTGGTATGGGACCTATCCTGTCCGTCCACTAGGCTGCCGGAGCTGTAGGAGGATGCGCCGACGGAGATGGTCAAGTCGAAGAGCGAGAGGCGGGGATGTGGTGGTAGGGGGAGAGAGGGGAATCGTGGAGGAGGGGATGTGGTGGTGAGGACGTGTGCAACAGTGTTCTAGTGAAAAAAAACCATGAATCCAGGGATGGTGCGTAGTGGGTGTGTACGGCAGAGTGCTGTTCATAATTGAAGAAAAAACATTGCAAAACATTTTGGCTCCCCTATATCTCCATGCTTTTATGCGGATCTCAAAGCAGTGCCTAGGACATCAACGGAGAGGATAGCTGCCATACACGTTAGTGCATGTAAAAAAATATTTCCGAAACTTATGTCACTGAACAGTTTTTCAAATGTGAACATTTGTCAAAAATGAACACTTTTGTTACTCGAACGGTTTTTCACTATGAACATATATCTTACATGAACTTTTTTCAAGTAAGATCATTTATATTATTTTCACAGTGATAAGAAACGGAGAAAAGGAAAATAAAATGGAGAATAGAATAATGAAAAAAAGGGACAGAAAAGCAGAAAAAGGAAAACCGGAGGGACTAACCGACTAAGCTACTGGGCCGGTGCATCAAGGGGTGTGCGGGAGCAAATCGATCCCGCGTTAGGCGGCAAATAGGATTCCGTGGTCGGCTAGGGCCTGATTTTTTTGATATGTTGGGCTCTAAACAATTGGGCCTGACGTCGCCCGTGCTTCCTTCCCGGCGGCGGCCGTCGAACTCTCCGCTCCCAGTTTCCAGCCATCACCGCCGTCGTTGCCGCCTCTCCTTCCTCTCCAACTGTAGCAAGCGACGCCGTCCTTCTCCCGCCTCCGCCTCCCGAACTTGGTATGAAGATCTCGGAGCCCCAGACCTCTTCAGTCCCGGTGAAGCAAGTCGCGTGGGACTCCGGTGAGGACGATGTTTGCGGGCAGCCGCACCGGTCTCTTCCTCCGGTTGTGCTCAGCAAGGTGCGCCCTTCTCCTCCCGTTCCTTGTTGCTGCATGTCGGATAAAACCGTATGTTGAGTTGCAGCCTGCAACTGCATTGTATTTGCTACCGGACTGGATCTGCATCAACATTATTCTTATGTCAAGCGAGAGCGAGTGGAACTTTCTAAAATCTTTTCTAGTTAGCGAACGGCTATACATATGAATGAACTCTGACTTTACATCATTGGCAAAAGAAAATAGAAGTTTGATTTTACTTGCATTTGGCATCACATGACACGGCCTTAAGGCCTTGATCATCATGAGAATTCTCTTCGTGTGGTGGAGAAAGATGATCTTGCCCTTGAGTAGAACTTGGAGAAGTGGAGTTTTCTTCAATAATCTTGGTGGAGGAGGCATGATCTTTTTGTTTATGAAGATCTTGTTGAGCCTTATCATGAGCTTTATCTTGAGAAGAAATAGCATGCTCTTGTTGAGGAAGATCTTGAGATTGTTCTTGAGGGGATTCATCATTTGCTATGGGTGAGCCACCTTGTGGTTCTTGTGATGGTGAGGTCTCCTTGATGAGAGAACTTGAGTCTTCTTGAACAACTTCTTGATGGACTTCAATGGGACGAAGAAAGCCCACCCCCATCTTCTTAATGGCATCAAAAGGTTGTTCATCACCTACATCACAAACACCAACTTGCTCCACTTGGGAGCCACCATTTTCATCGAATTCCACACTACAAGACTCTATGATAACCCGGGAGGATTTATCAAAGACTCTATAAGTGTGGGATTTGCTACCATATCCAACAAATATCCCCTCAATAGATTTAGTGTGGAACTTACCCAACCTGACACCTTTGACGAGATACTAGAATTTACATCCAAACACTCGGAAGTAGCCAATGTTGGGTTTATTGCCGGTAAGGATCTCATATGGAGTCTTCTTCAAGCCCTTGCGGAAGTAGAGGTGATTTGATGAGTGACATGCGGTGGAAATAGCCTCCGCCCAAAAATTGATGGGAGACTTGAACTCCGCCAACATAGATCTCGCCATATCGATAAGAGTCCGGTTCTTCCTTTCGGCAACGCCATTTTGTTGAGGAGTGTAAGCAGCGGAATATTGATGACGAATGCCTTCTTCATTAAGAAAGTCGTTAAGAGTGTAGTTCTTGAATTCCGACCCATTGTCACTTCGAACAACCAGTATGGGAAGGTCATGTTGGCGTTGAACTTTCTTTGAGAAGTCGATGAAGACTTGTTGAGTTTCATCCTTGGTGTTGAAGAAATAGACCCATGTATACCTTGAATAGTCATCAACAATCACGAGGCAATATTTCTTGCCACCAAGACTTATCTCCGGAATTGGTCCAAATAGATCAACATGAAGGAGCTCCAAAATCCGGGACGAAGATATGATGGTCTTGCTTGGATGAGGAATATCATGCATCTTGCCTTCCACACAAGATCTACAAATTCGATCCCTTGAAAAAAAAACATGATCTTTTAGTCCAAGGATGTGGCCACCCTTGTGGAGACTTTGCAAAGTGCGCATGTTTACGTGGGCTAGTCGGCGATGCCAAAGCCAACCCGCGTCGGCTTTTCCGAAGAGACACATGGCTTGAGAAGTGGTGGCTCCGGAGAAGTCCACCACATAGAGCTCATGCTCCACGTATCCCACGAAAGCCACTCTTAGCGACTTGCTCCACAAGAGGACCACAATGTCCTTATCAAAGAAGGGAGAGATCCCCATAGCAAGAGTAATGTCAGGGGCAACTACCACTTTGCCAAGCCCGGTTACCTTAGACCTTGATAAGTCACCAAACGTCACGGTTACTTGATCTTCATTAGGTTTCAACTCCGTGACGAGTTCTTTGCTCCCGGTCATATGACTTGTACAACCACTATCAATTATCCATTTTGACCCACCGGGAGCAAGGTCCTACAAGAGATCACTTATTGCATTTAGCAACCCATTGTTTCACAATGGGTGCTTTATGGTTAGCGACAAGAGACTTAGGAACCCAAATATCATATGAAATAAATTCATAGTAGGGTCCAATGTAACGAGCACAAACATTCCCATAATAATCGACATATAAAACATAGTTAGGGTTGTTGTCCCCGGCGTGATCTTTACGAGTAGGCTTGCCCCTTGTGGCATTCCTACTCGCAAGACCGTCCTTGGATTGAATTGAGTCGGCCTTCTTGGCTTGGATGGGGTTGACGCTCTTGGGAATACCCTTCTTGGCATTCATCTTCATGGGAGTCACATATCCAAGACCTTACTTTCCTTGTCGAGTGTGAGGTTCCACGATGGGAGTCTCATCAACTTGCTTACCCTTGAGAAGGATGATCTTGGATGTGGAGGCCTTAGTCATCTCACTCTTCAACTTAGCATTCTCCTTCACAAGATTAGCATTATCACACAAACACTTAGAGGTAGAGATGCTAAGAGAATCAAGGTTAGTTAGCCGAGTTTGGAATTGAGCATACGACTCCTTTAGAAGAGCATGTTCACTCTCCAAAGCCTTGTGAGCTATGACGAGCTTCTCCATGTCCTCAATGAGTCTAACATGCCCAACCGCAAATTCGGCTTTATCTTGTTGAGCCACCTTGAATTTAGCAAAGTACATATCACGATCCTTAATGAGCTTAGCATGTGAGGAATTATGAGTTTACTCAATAGTTTCAAGTTGCTCCTCAAGACGAGCATGAGACTCTTCAACCTCCTCAAGAGAGGATTTCAAATACGATAGAGAAATAGCGTCTTCTCTTTCTATCTTACCCTTCTCTTCATTGAGATGCTCTAGCTCACCAATCCGAGCCATGAGGGCACCAACATGTTTCTTGCTATCACCTTGCAAGTTAGTGATAAAAGAGTCAAAAGCCACAAGCTCTTGCTTGATTTGAAGGCTAGAGACATCATCAAGCTCATTCATTTCATTCATGAGAGAGGAAGAGGATGAAGGTACCTCCGATGCATTTGCCATAAGACACCTTGAGCTCTTGGTGATGGAGTTCTCATTTGGCGATGTGAATAGAGACGATGAAGAGCTTGTCGTAGTTGAAGGAGTTCTTGTTCTTGATGGAGAAACGGTAGTTGTCGATGTGGTGGCAAGAGCCGCCACTTCATTTGGCGTTTCTTCCTCCGACTCTTCATCATCGGTGGGATACTCCTCTTGAGTCAACAACACGATGCGAGGCTTCTTGTTAAAAGGCCTCTTCTTTCCGTAGGCCTTCTTGGGAGGCATCTTGGTTTTGTCCTTGAGCACTAGACGTCCACCATGCTCTTCTCTTTTCTCATAAGGGCACTCGGCAACGAAATGGAACTTGTCTTGAAAATTGTAACATGTCCTTGACTTGGAGGGTGAGACCCTATCGGCTTGAGGTGCACTCTTGTCAAAACGCATCTTGCCTCTTGAAGGGTTGTTCCAAAAGGTGCGAGCCGCAAGAGCGAGATGATCATTGTAAGCAATCTTGAGTGCTTCTTCGGACATGGCGGCAAAGCTTCCAAGATCATCATCATCGTTGTCTTCCTCAACGGTAGGCTTCAAGGCAAGGTTGGTTGTGCCTCTTTGCATTCCAAGAGCCCTTGCCCTTGCGTCTTGAGCATTCTTAGTGGCTACCTTGTACGCGCCCATCTCTTGCATAACCTCATTAGACGTCATGAGATGCTAGTTGTGTCTTCCTTGAAGACTCTTGACATCGGTTGGCTCACATGCCATCATAGAGCTAACATACTTCCTCTTGATACAAGCATCATCAATATGAGAGGCACCAACTTCCCGAAAGCTTGTGGCTATTGTCACCAATCTTCTATACATCATCTCATGATCTTCACATCAAGTTTAAAGAAGCCCTCGGCTTCATTGCTCAAAGAGTCATAGCGGTTCCTCCTCATGCTATCATTCCCAACGAACAATTCGGATAGAGAATCCCATGTATCCTTGGCGGTGGTGAGGTGTTGGATGAGAGACATGTCCTTGTTCCCAACCGCTTTTTGGATCATGTAGAGTGCGGTGGCATCAGGTTGAGCCTCCACCACTTCTCTTATAGTTAAGTTGGTCGGATCATGCGGCTTGTATCCAACTTGAATGATGCTCCACAACTGGATTGAAGAGCTGCACACATGAGACTTCATCACATATTGCCATTGAGAGAATGTATAATCTTTAAGCAATGGGAGATCACCCCTATGAGAAACTTGCGGATGAGGAATAATGGGATCGGGGGGTATGACATTGGGATGCGGGAGGAGTGGCGTTGTAGCCTTTAGGCACTTCATCTTGGGAAGATGAAGTGATTTGATGGTTTGAGGAACTAGTAGCATCACCCTTCCCATGCAAAGGCAATTGCTTTCCCTTTAACAATTTGGGGTCCACATCTTGAGTAATGCCCGGAAGCACCGGAGACTTTGAGGGCAAAGCAAGAGAGGTTTCCTTGGATGTCTTGAGAGACTCAAGCATATCATGAAACTTCTTGAACTCGGTTTGTATGGACGATGTCAACATTGTTTCCAAAGAGTTGATATCGGCCATAGTGGCAGCTTTATCTTGCATTGCCGCCAAAGTCGCGGCGTCCGCTTCGGTACCCTCTTTCGGATCAACTTGCATTGTCCAAGGTTGGTCTCAAGCGGTGAAGCTTTTAAGAGACAACTTGGCTCTGATACCAATTGAACGACAGTTGACCACCTAGAGGGGGGGGGGGGGTGAATAGGTGGTGACCAAATTTTATGTCTTTTTCAGTTTTAGGCTAGCGGAAAGTAAGTTGTCTAAATGTGCAACTAGGTGATACAAGTGAAAGACAACAAAGAAACTAAACAAGTACATGAATTAACGATGCAGTAAAGGAGAGAGGAACAAGACAACCGTAGGAACTCGAAGACAGCGATTTTATCCCGAGTTCCACCACATAGGTGTACGTCTCGTTGGAGGGGTGTGAGCTACCACAAAGGTTTGCTCAACGCCACAAAGGCCTCACCCTATTCTCCTGTGAATTCGACAAAGGTGCGAATCCACTCTTCCACTAAGGACTCCTTTAAGGGCGGAGAAGATCCCGTACAAACACGTGAGGCACACACCCACAACTGAATTGGGGGCTCCCACAAATACCACAACATGTCACTTCCACAAAGGAATCCACAAAGGATCAAAACACAAGGTTGAACCTAGCTATCCACAAAGGAACCCTAGATTCGTTGCCCCTCAAGAAATAGAGGGGGGAAATCAAAACGCTTTGATGGAGTTGTAGATCGGTGGCTTCTCCCTCAGATCCCCAAGTATCAAAAGATTTGTGTGGCTAGATTGGGAGATCCGGAAGAAACAAGCTTCAGCACCAATGTAGAAGAGAGAAAATATGGAAGATTAAACTGCTGGAGGTAGGTGGAGGGGTATTTATACCCCTCAACATCTGCCCGTTGTACAACGGCCAGCCCGAAAATCTCTGGGTCGAGGACCGGAGATCTCCGGACTCCAGAAATCTCCGGCAGGAAATCCGGCTGTGCGAGGCTCGGGGTCAGTACTGGTTGGGCTTCTTGACTTGGTAGAAATTCATCTGACACTCGGAGATCTCCGGACTGGGACTCGGAAATCTCCGAGCGCCGGAAATCTCCTAGATCATTTCCGGCTAAGCTTGTGTTGGAGTCAGTACGCACTCTGAGTTTTGGACTTAGTGGAAAATCTTCTGACACTCGGAGATCTCCGGACTGGGGCTCGGAAATCTCCGAGCGCCGGAAATCTCCGAGAGCATTTCCGGCTCAGCTTGAGTTGGAGTCAGTACGCATCTGATTTATGACTTAGTGAAAAACTTGATTAGCTCGGAGATCTCCGGTCTGGGGACTGGATATCTCTGAGTCCCGGAAATCTCCTGACTGAAATCCTGATGAAAGACCCAGTGAAGCAGTATTGAGAATTAGGAAATATAAGTGTTCTTCTTTATCAAACGACCTGTAATAGAACCTGCATGCTTCATCACAAACATTAGAATACCTTTTGTGTTGTCATTAGTCACCAAAATCTGGGAGTGCATAGAATGCACTTTCAATTGTCCCTCTCAGCCTTTATATAAGAAGTTGTGTCTTGGGAAATCGTGTTAGATTAGTATTACACTATAAGAAAAGCTATGTCGGTACTGGTTGCGTGTGCCTTGAGGCGCCCTTCTCTTGTTGGGCCTCCGGGGACCTTCCATGTAGACTTCTTATCGGGCAATCGGCTGGGTCTTTCAGATACTGTCGGACGAGAGGTCGTCGCTCTCACAATCCCTACCCACCCGCCTTCTCTCACCTCCCCTATTCTCGAATCCTCGTGCGTATCCGCCTCCAGCAAGTTTTATGGCGCCATCTTCCTACATAGTGCTCTTTGTGGACGACCCAAGCTACAACATCACAAGTAGGGAGGCTGCGAGACGGAGGAATCGTGAACGTGCGCTGCGACTCAACTTCAGGGGCAACGCCGTCCACTTCGCGATATCCAAGTTCAGGTGCCCAGACGGCGACCTCACCATGGACGCAGACACCAGCAGCATGTCCATCAACAGAAAGAAGCTCGTCCACAAGCAGCAGGGTCTAGAGGTCCTCTCCATGGGCCACGCCGGCTCCAACTACCACTTCGCCGCTACACGAAGTCCCGTTACTTGATCGGGCAAGAGTTACGGTTGGCAGGCAGAATTTCAACAAGGTGCTCCTTCTGATGTGTTTGATAAAATGCCAACACCAGGATCCCGTTATGTAAACTATTGCACACATACATTTATAGACATATCAAATATGTTTGGATTCAAGTGTGTAGTATAACTGTGATATTGATGTGACGTTGTAGTGATGTGCAATCAGTGAGACACTTGATCCAGTTTGATGACTCAGATGTGTGCATTAGGATAGTAGAGACGTACTACTTGGCACACTTTGTGCAGCTCAAGAGGACACAATTTATTTTGGTAAACTGGTTAGCACATATAACCCAGCCCTAGCCCTGGTACTTCTTTCTTCGTGTTACTGATATATATGTGCTTATTACTGATGGATTCCCTTAATGGTAGGAACCGGAATGGAGTAGCCAAACCGGGCTTAAACTGTAGATTTTCTCAAATGGACCGAGAGGGTGAGTAGTGATGAAACATGTTTGTTCAATCTCTTCTGAGAGAAGCTCATTTAACAAGGGGTGTTATTTAGATGGATTTCAGCTATTAAGCAGGACAATGGATGTAACTCGCAGGGTAACATCTTTCTCCTTAAGTAGGATAATTATTGTTTTTTTCATTTATTCAGAACCTATGTTATTTTTATTTTATTTTAGAAAAGGGGCGCCCCAGCCTCTACAGCAGGGTGATGCATACGGCCTTATGTTCTTTTTATATTTGAGTGTATATGGATTCATTACTTCTCCACACTGCTCCTAAATTTGATTCTGAAGGGGGTGTAGGATTTATTTGCATATACATTGGCAAGGCTTAAATCCTGGTAACATATAGGTTATTATCAAGCAGAGTATCTATTGTGAGCAGGTTTTATTTTGTAGAAGTTCTTCTAGCTATTGATCATTACACATGCTGGGAGTACTAACTGGGCCTTAAGCCACAAAATGGTTTGGTGCGTGATGATAGCCACATAATGCTTTCAGATTTTTACCTTTCCTTGAGATGTGCAGTCTCAACTTCACTAAACAGAGCAACAACTTTTGATTCTGACCCAGAAGAGCAAGTGGTTCATTCTATGTACAACCTGTCAAGTTTCATGTCCTAACCATAATTCGATAAGACCGATCTGATGGAAAGAGTTAGAACAATCCTTAACGACCCAGAGAGGCCTACACGTGAACACAAATCTCAGAGGTATAAACCTCGGCCAATACATGGACTCAGAGGTCGTATGACTCAAGAGGTCAATACACGGACTCAGAAGTATGGCTCAAGAGACGTATACGTGTACACAAAGGGGTACAACAATTTTTTTAATAAAGCGCGGAAGCTAAGACTCGAACTCGAGACCTTGGCTCTGATACCTTGTCAACCACAATTCCATAAGACCGATCTGATGGAAATGTGGTTAGCACATAAAGCTTGACACAACCTACTTGCACGGAGTAGTATATATCTAAATTTCTTGGAGTAGTATATATTTAACTTTTAGCCTGTAGTCTTGTCTATACTATACTATGTCAAAAATAAATAAATTTAAAAGAAATACACCGTAGAGAAACTACAGCTTCAACAAATTATAATACGACTAAGAATGTAACTTATGAATGATTTATGTTCAATCACCCGACTAGTAGACAACCCAGTATAGTTACACGCAGGTGTATTCTTCCAATGCCCAGTAAAATATCTACCACCACAAGGAGGGACAAGTAAATAATACATACTACCTCCGGTCCGAATTAATTGTCGTGGAGTGGAGTGTAGTGTGCTAGCACAAAAGTCCTATACAGGTGCGACAAGTATTTCGGATCAGAGGATTATGAATTATGAAGTAGGGCTTATCCCTCCATAAAGCTTTTTATTTTGGCAAGAATGGCGCACAAAATGAACTCAGGATCACCTCATCTCGGCTCAAGTTCAGTAATCGAAACTTCGTTGGGTGACATAGGCGACCTGCTTGCAGACTCTGAAACTCCTCGGTATGGCTCCGTGTGCATGTATGAGTCGTAAGTGCCACTCTTTTGGATGCAAAATGCTGGCCTGGATGGAGCTTGGAGAGACACAGTGCCGCTGCTAAGCATGATATTCACCATCGACATCATCGGTCTATCTGCCGGATCTTCCTGAACACATAAAAGTCCTATGTGAATGCACTTCAGCATCTGGTCTCCAGGAGAATGGCTAGTCATGGACGAGTCCATGACCTCTACAATTGTACCCATTGTCCAGTGTTCCCATACCTGCATTAGGTAAGTGAATTATATAATTATTTTTTATTAAAAAGTTCCATACGGCTCCCATATAGGGACCAGGTTCCACTATCTAAATGATAATGGAATAATATCATAAGCTCCAGCATTCCAGTGCAGAAACAAAGCAGTAAATCCCCTTCGCCTACTACTATTATTACTATCTAACACCTGAAGTTTGTAACAGTCAAAATACTCACCAAACTTAAGAGATCAACAGATTGATCGGAGTCATATGCGACACTGTTTCTTCTTCCTGTGACGATCTCTAAAATCAAAACGCCGAAGCTGAACACGTCGGACTTGATAGAGTAAGTCCCACGCATAGCGTACTCGGGGGCCATGTATCCACTGCAATACAAGATTATGTTATGGACTTATGCATTTTCAAAAATCTTACAAGGGCAATGTGACTAACACTTACTAGGTTCCAACGACACGGTTGGTGACATCTTGTGATTGATCACTGCCAAAGAGTCTTGCTAAGCCAAAATCGGAAATCTTAGGAATAAATTCAGAATCTAACAGAACATTGCTCGCTTTGAGGTCTCGATGAATTATCTTCAGCTGAGAATCTTCATGAAGATACTGTAAGCCCCGCGCAATCCCATTAACTATCCTAAATCTCTTCCCCCAGTCTAGCTGACTGCTCCTATCAGGATCTGCCACACAGAAAAAGAAATCTCAAAACTGTACACAGCATATTATAGATGTCTTTTCACTGTTGCAAAATGGTGATGCCGTACTCTACCAAAAAGAACGGTGTCTAGGCTTTTGTTCGGCATGTATTCATACACAAGTAGTTTTTCTTGTTCTTCCAAGCAAACACCGACAAGTCTCACTAAATTCTTGTGTTGAAGCTTAGCGACCAAAACAAGCTCATTTTTCAGCTCCTCTATCCCTTGTCGAGAACTTTGTGAGAGCCTTTTAACTGCTATTTCTTCATCCCCAGGAAGAATTCCCTGCACAAAGTTAGATATTTCTTTACTAGAATTGTACAACAAAGAACAAAAAATCGGTGTAAATGATATAATTAGCACCTTATAAACCACACCAAACCCTCCTTCACCAAGTTTATTGCTTTCGTCAAAGTTATTTGTCGCGGCTCGTAGAGTTGATAGATCGAGAATGATTGAATCAATACTCTGTATGTCCTCCGGATTGGTTGGATCTATCATAGAAACAAACACACTTTAATATGGTATTATACAAGAATGTAACTACTTTCATGTGGAAATTATGTCACTGCCAAAGAAAACCCTAGTTTCAATTGTATAGAACGTCCTAAACATTAATTCCATGTGCGTAAAATAATGGATTAATTGTGTACTAACCGAAAGGACTTACATGATACTGATGCCTTTCGTGCTGGTTTGCTCTTTTTCCTCCACAGACAAATGGAAATTACAACAGAAGCCAGTATTGCAGAGACTATCGGCAGTGTAATGGCTAAAATTTTAGCAGCTCCATTCCTTGTGCTTCCTGTAAACGAAAGGCGCCGGTCAGGACAAGACACACTGAAGGGAATTCTACAAGACTCTAGAGAAGATGATGAATCTGCCTTTTAGATCTTTTTACATAATGAAGCTCCTATGCCGATAATTTCAAAAGAACGAAACCATGTTATTTGCCCTGTCTACTACAACGGGCAAAAAAACCACGTATTCATGCACACACACCAGAAGCAGAAAAAGTTGTTCGCGAATTTATTCCTGCTTAGACCAAATCATGGAAGAGTGCTCTAAATTCCAACACGCACCCTTCGCGTAGGGTTCCTATGGTAGCAATCACAGCCAGGATGCACAACCAGCAAGGTCGTCAAGAGATTCAGAACTCTTGAAATTCTCCCTGTTGTTCAGTCAAGCCACTGATAGCTACGGGAGTGCACAGAAGTCAAAGAGTCAAGACCAAACAACGAAAATTTCAAAAGTTGTTTGCTGAGGAAGATCTTTCCGACGTTTACTAGTATGCCTTGCCCAGGTTTCTTTTTGTGTCAGTTACTTGTTGTCGTAAAAACTAATTGCTTCTGAATTCTTTACACTAATTAACGAACTCGGAAGATCTGAGTACTTTTAGGAGTACAAACAAAACAGAGAGTAAAAGAAGGCCCCTGGTTGGTGTTGACAGTCTATATTTATATGTTAGAATCGAATAAAATACTCCGGTTCACTAGTCGACCTGGAGTTTCTAGGTTTTCGATTCTTCACAGATCGAGAATACCTCTGGTGTATAGAAGGAATCGTGCAAATAAGATGAAGTAAATTCTCAAGGCTCACCTCCCCCTGTTGGCGGCGGCGAGACCGGCGTCGCGTTGACTGGAGTTGGAGCTGGAGCTAACCCAACGGATATCGCCGGTAGCTGCAGCAGCGAAGGCCCTGTGAAGAAGCGGTAAAGTTCATACCTGTAGTTGCACTGCAGTCCTATAATCCTACCACCCTGCTTCCCGCTGAAGTGTTTGGGCATGTCGGCGATGATAGGCGCGAGGCAGCTACGGCAGTCAGCCGGTGCCAAGTCCGGCCTGCACTGAGCCAAACCGTAGATCTTTGGTTTGTTCTTGTCAACCGTCTCGAACCCTTCCTCGGCCGTGCCAAATCGCTTGGAGGAGTTGTCGGCCGCGTAATCCGCGGTAGCGTTCAAGAGCACGCCCACGGCGGCGTCGAAGACCTTGGGCGGTGCGGACACGTTCTGAGTGTTACCGAGGAGGAGGACGACGTTGTCGCCGCCGGTGTCTGATAGGAAGTTCTGGTTGGAGAAGCGGAGGGTGCAGGGGTCGTAGAAGACGGTGGCGTCCTGGTTGTAGCGGCAACGCTGCTGCGCGTCGACGAAGGCGGTAGCGACGCATTGGCTGCAGTTGGCGGCGCTGGTGTCCCCGCGGCAGAAGGCGAGGGCGTAGACGATGTCCGGGAGGGTGCCGACGGTGCCGGTGGCGAATAGGTTCCGTGAGGAGGAGGTGTTCTTGAGGAGAGCGCCGGAGAGGAACTTGATGTTGGCCTGGTAGGTGCTGTTCGCGGTGAAATTGCCGCTGGTGCCACAGAGATAGCCGAGAGGATCGCCGGCTGAAGGAGGCGTGAGGATGAAGGCGAGGAGGAGGGACGCGGCGGGGACGAGGTAGGAGGGTAGGTGACCGCGGTGGCGGTGGTGCGAGGCCATGGTGTTCGGCTGATGGGGTACGATATGCGGTGGCGGCCAAGTAAAGCGAAGCAGAGTATAGTAGAAGACGGGGGTGCGGAATGTGGGGTCCTGTGTTTGTTGACTCGTTTCACTTGTGCAGTTAGCAGTCCTGACTTGGTAGGGCCACGCATAAATGCACGCGGGCCCCAGCAAGCATCGGTGATGGCCATTGCTGCTTGCTGGGTCCGGTGGACGACCAAGACCGGCAACGGAGGAACCAAACCAAAATGAAGTGCTCCGTATGCTCTTCCGGCGGTTTCCACACGGCAGCAACAGTGGTGGGGTAACTGGGGTTCCTGTCGAACCTCGATGGTCTTTGTCCTCGCCGTCCGGGCATGTTTGGTTGTATCTCAATCAGATTTTGAAGATGTAAAAGTTGTTAATTTGGTTATCCAGTATGCTTGGTGTTTTTGGAATCATCAATATCCAAGTAAATAAAATAAAAGGGATTATTATGACTTATTCAAAAGTATTATGACATTCAATCAAATAATCTTTCAAAACTTGAGGTTTGAGCTATAAATAATTATTTAGATATTTATTAAACCCTAAAATCATATTTGCAAAGTGCATTAAATTATTTAAAGTATGCTCTATATTTAAAATATGGGTTTGATACAATGATTTGATTTTGAAATTGTATTTGAAATATTTCATATTCCATATTAGTAAATTGATATTTTTCTGGATTTATTTATCCACAATTACTTAATTAAAACTCTATCAAAATTCATAACAAAAAATGTCTAATTGCATTTAAACATATTTTGAATTTCGAAATATGGTGAAAATGGGTACTTGAATATTCTAAATGATAGATATTATTTTTACAACAATTTTAAAACTAGTTTGAGACCATATGAATAAATAAATCAAAAGATAAATTATAAAAAAAATAAGAAAAGCAGAAAAAAGGAAAAAATATAGAACAAAAAAAGGGTTTAGCTGGGCCAGCCCGAGCCGTCCCGGTCTTACCTGCGGGAGGAGCTGGGCACCGGGATCTCACGGCGTCAACGAACATATTCTGCACCAGCCCCCCACCAGTCATGCAGTTGCCCTCAAGTACATCATAATTTAAAATTTATCCTCGCACTTTGTTTTTTTCTGAAACGTTTCGTAGCGTCTATGGACTTTTGTTGATAATATGAAGTGACTAGCAAAATACCCGTGCGTTGCAACGGGACAACAAACAAGTATATACTGGATGACATGAGCCATTCACAGGCCACCAATTTATCAAACACCTTTCTGCAACTGCAACAACATACACATTTTCATCTCTCATCATCTGTGCTCTCAACAAAATAAGAGTGATGCAGAGCAAATGGGTATTCGGTCCGTGTACGGAGAACATCTTTGCCACAGCTACTGGCGGGAGGAGGGTGAATTGTGAGCGCTAAACAATCAGCCCTACCCTCTGCACGTCCTTGTCTTGAATCTTGATGTCTTTCGTGGGGCTGTAATAAACCCATTTGTTCTGGACGCAACGAAGGAAAAATCGGTGCCCACACCAGCAGAACGTCTCCAGCTACTCTGGACGCTGCTCGCCACCTAGGAACTTGATTTTTTTTAACAACAGGAGGCGTCAATTCATTCAGCTCATAAACAAGATACAACGTTTAGTACAATGTCCTGAAACTGGACAGATTGTAAAGTTTGAACAACAGGACAACTTTTATCCTTATGAGCTGAGGCAGAACAGTAGTAGTTAGGTTGGTTCAGCCTAGACTTAGCAACCTGTGATGCACATTCGTGAGCTTCCTTATTGAGCTCTCTTGGTGTATGAAAAACCCGTGAATCCATCAAGGAAGTAGTCCGGAAGAAATTGGCTAAATGGCTTCTAGCACTCCATTGCAGCAGTGGATGGTTCAGCCTTTTGCTTGCTACAATTTCGGCTAATACCTGGTTATCCGTCAGGAATGTAGGATTGTGTACCTGTAGAAGATTAGCAATTCTCGCAGCTAGCAAGAGCGATGTTGCTTCCGCATGAAAAGCCGAGACCTGCTGCGATGCTGAAGCTTGAATTTTGATTGTACAATATCCTTGTGTCATGTGATGCCGAATGAAGATACCCAAACCTGTAGTTTGTTCATGAAATCTCCAAGACGCATCTGAATAGAGGATGGTACCTGCAAGATCTGGTTCAGAAACAGTAGCATGTTTATTGGATTTTGCAATTTGCTTTCCCTCCTTGGTGCTCTGATGGTTAACATCATGAGGATTGAGTGTCTCCATGTTGCTGATAATGGCTTGAGAATTGAAGTAGATGCGATGAGGGTCTCCATTCTTCCTTTGAAAAAGCCTATCATTCCTGGACTTCCATATGCACCACATAAAGGTGAAAATGTTTTCAATTGATGCATAAGGGTGATTATTTGAGAGCATAAAGATAATCATTTCTGTAAGGCTGTTGCATTGAGAAGCCATAAGTTCAGTTTTAATAAACCAGAGAGCAATGAACCAAGATTTTTTGACAAAGGGGCATGTGAAGAACAGATGTGTCTCATTTTCTTGCGAACCACACCTACAACATTCTTTTTGGATATGCTTGGAAAAACGACCTGCACGAGATCCTGTAGGTAGGGCTTTCCGAAGAAGGTGCCAAGCAAATGTTTGAATTCTAGGAATCATTTTTTTGTTTTTCCATACCTGATTTAGCAGCTGTAGGGTTTGAGGAGAGGGTTTCCTCGGCTTTGCCTCCTCCTTATGCTCATAAAGTACCTGCAAACAAGTGTGATACGCGGATTTTGCATTGCAGCTGCCATTATTTGTTAGATCCCAACATAATAGATCATTTTCATCCGAATCAATTATTGGGGTTTGAATGATAGAGCAGGCAGCAGAAGGGGAAAATAGGTTATTTATTAATTGTTCATTCCATTTCTTTTGGTTAGGAATCCAAAGATCTTTGACAAGGGAAGGGTAATTGTAACCTTGTGGTTGAATGATCATATCATCATATATTGTGTTCCAGGCCGGGTACCAAGGCGTGTTCCAGATGGAAATGTTCCCTTGTGTCAGTTGGTAAGAGGTGTGGGCTTTAAGGATCGGAAGAACTTTAAGAATAGAGGTCCAGAAGGCAGATTTAGGAGTGTTGGCCTTTGGGCGCCAGATGGTGGTTCCTGGAAAGTACTTAGCTTTAAGAATGAGGCTAAGATGATCATTAGGATTTTGTGCCATACGCCAAGCAGCCATAAGAATTAATCCTTGATTAACCGCCGGTAAATTCCTAATCCCTAGACCTCCTTCTTTTTTTGGAGCAGTTAGATCTTTCCAAGCCTTTAAGCATAGGCTTCTAGAATTAGTTTCCTCTCGTATTCCTGTCCACCAAAAAGTTCTTATAATAGTTGTGAGTTTTGCTATGAACTTTTTTGGGAAAAGGATATTAGACATATAGTACACAGGGATAGAGGAGAAAACTGATCTAATGAGTTCTAGCCTAGCTGCATGAGATAACTTATCAGCTTTATAAGTGTTAAGTTTTGATTTAAATTTATCCATAACAAAGTTGTAGGCAGCTGATCTGTTTTTAGCAGGAAGGATTAAAGGGTGGCCAAGATGAATGAATGATGCGTCCATTTCCTGGACTGGAAAAATGGACTTAATCATGTGAGCTACACTAGAGTCAACATGCTTGCTGAAAAGAATTCCAGATTTGGACCAATTTGGGGTTTGACCGGAAATGTTGCAAAAGGAGTCGAGGATTTGCTTCATCATAGTAGCCTCCTGCATTGTAGCATGCCCACAAATAAGGAGGTCATCTGCGAAAAGGAGAGAATGAATGCGAGGGCAGCTTGGACCAAGAGAGACCCCATTAAGAGAATTGTTAGACATAGCATCTTGCAGAGAGAGCGACAGTTCATTATAGCAAAGACAAAAAGGTACGGCGAGAGGGGACAACCTTGTCTTATTCCTCTGTTGCTTCGGAATCTAGCAAATGGTTGACCATTAATGACAACAGAAAAGGTGGGCGAAGAGATGCAGGCGTGGATAAGGTTGATGAAATGATCATGCAGTCCTTTACGTAAGAGCGCAGCGATAATGAAGTTCCACTCAATTCTATCAAAAGCTTTAGCTAAATCAATTTTTAACATGAAAGCTTTGTTTGTCCAAGAAGAAAGGAGTGAGCAATTTCTTGGGCAATTATTATGTTGTTGCTTATGCGGCAACCTTGAATAAAAGCTTGTTGGGCAGGGCTAATATAATCCGGGAGATGAGATTTTAGTCTGTTAGCTAGAGATTTGGCAATGAGTTTATAAATGACATTACACAAACTAATTGGTCTATAGTCTGCAGGGACCAGAGGAACAAGTTTCTTGGGGATGAGTACAATGTGAGTGTCATTGATATGCTGAGGCATAATACCAGAGGTAAAGAAGGAAGTTACCAGGTTCGTCACATCGTCTCCAATCCAGCTCCAAGTTGCTAGGTAGAATTCTACGTTGAATCCATCCGGTCCTGGCGATGCATTCCTTTTCATCTCCTTTAAGGTGTCCCATAGCTCATGTTTACTTGGGATGGAGTACGTGTAGTCTTCGCTGCTTGTTGGAAGATGTGTATGCATAATGGGCCTGCCATAATTATTATTGGTAGAAGCAAATATGTGACGGAAATAATTTACAAAGGTGTTGCTAATTTGCTTTGTCATGTGATGCATGATGTTATTTTCATCTTTGATTGACACAATCATGTTCCTTCTCCTCCTTTTCTGTATGGCTCGATGAAAGTAAGCCGTGTTCTTGTCTCCATCTTTTATCCAATTTTTCTTTGCTCTCTGCATGTAAAAATCAGTAAGTTTGTTCAAAATTTTCTCATACTTACACACTAGCGAGCTCTCCAGCGATGTATCTTGATCAATGAAGGCCTTGCTTTGAATATGGTTGATTTGCTCCTCTAGATCCTTGAGTTCCTGCTGGATGGGTTTTTTCTTCCTGCACCAGACTCTTAAACCTTGCGCCAAATGACTAGTTCTTTGATTAAAAGACTTTTGTTTCGATTGAACCCAAATATTTTTGGCATGCATGTTAAAATCATCTTCTTTTAACCACCAATTGTCAAATTTAAAAGATCTTTTCTGCCTATGAATTTTGCCATCAGTAGACATGAGGATAGGAGCATCATCACTGATTGTATGAATAAGAGGCAAGTTGTAAACATTTGAGATGGGAAATTCAGCACACCAATCAGCATTAACCAGGCAACGATCAAGTCTTTCATAAATTGGTTTAGATGAGAAACGCTTGTTAGTCCAGGTATAAGCTGGGCCGGTATAGCCTAAATAAAAAAGACCGGCAGATTTAACTAGAGACTGGAAATTATTTAACAGAGAGTGATTAGTAACCGGGGAACTTTTATCTATATCATACAGAAGGTTGTTCATATCCCCCATACAGAGCATAGGAAGATTGTCATTATCAAAGTTAAAAAAGGCGCGCTGAAGCGCTCGCTTATGCGCGCGGATGCGCGAGGCGCTGGCAAAACGCCTCGCCTTGGCCATAGGCGAGGGGAAAAGCGCAAGGCACGCCCAGGCGTAGCGCCTTTTTTTCTCTGCGCGATTAGGCGCGCGGACTGGGCGATTATGCGCGCGGAAGCAGCGCAGAACGGGGGAGAGAGGAGCAGCGGGAACTCAGCAAAATCGAGTCGCATGGGCGGCAAAGACCAAATCGAGCAGCGGGAACTTTCTAGGTCTTGTCCCATGGACGGCAGGAGAGAAGGAAAGGACCAAATCGAGCAGCTGCGCTAGGTTTACCTCCTCTCCTGCTCTTCTCGCGCCGCCGCCAGATCTTCACGCGCCGCCGGCAGGAATCGATCCCCTCCGCCTCCCGCCGCCAGTCAGCTTCTGCAAGCTCCTCCTCCTTCCGGCGGAAGCTACCTCGAGCTCCTCCTCGTCCTGCCTCCAGCCACGTCGAGCTGCTTGTCCACCTCGCGTACCTGGGCAGGTGAGCATGGTTTCTCTCCCGTCCCTCCCTCCCGGATGAAGGTTATTTTCACATATTTAGTATTTTAGTTACTAACATCTTCTCTGTGATGTATGTAGTTGCTGCTCAATGCATTGGAGGAAGAGGATAACACACAAAGGGAGGGGCAACATCATGTAGAGCACCATGTTCTAATAAAATATCCCTGTTTACAATTTTAGATGGTAAACTGCTAGAAATTTGCTCTCTGTTGCTCCTCCCAGGTTTGTCCTCTGTCCTGTCCGTGCACTATTGTATGGAACGCATAGGCGCGCCTAGGCAGCGCATAAGCTAGCAAGGCGCAAGTAGGTAGCAAAACGCATAATAAACGCCCAGCGCCTTTTTGAACTTTGGTCATTATCATACACAAAAGAGGCGATTTGGTTCCATATCAAGCTAGTCTGCCTATGGTAAGGATCGCCATATATACATATCAAACCAAACTTCTGACTAGTAGATCTAATGGTAGCAGTGGCTAAAATAAGATAAAGCTAGAGTAATTCACAGTGATATCCACCTCGTCATTCCACATCAGCCATAGACCCCCGGAGCGCCGCTTCGAGGGAACTACAAAGCTATCCGACATATTAAACCTAGATACAAGAGCATTAGCAATTATTTTAGATGATTTGATTTCTGAGATGAAGATTACCTGGGCCTTTGTCGAATCGATCAGCCGGGTAAGGTGTACCATTTTGTTACTGCTCAAGGTCTTTCACATACCTTGGCATTTCCATCCTAGGGCCTTCATGGCAAACCTCAGCCGAGCAACTTCAGTTGTATCTGATGGCAAACCTGCACTGGTTTCTGTACCGATAGAACATATGCCCCTGAGGCTTGAGTCAGCGGCAGGCTAGATTCTTAACCGGCTGTAACAAGCAGATTTGGAAATCACCACCAGTCAAACGAGTAGGCAGCAGCAAGAAGAGGAAGGATTTGGGGACGACTGCCTAAATCTAGCAACTGGTATTTCAGCCCAAAGGAGGAATGACCAAAGCAATCCTCTTAAAAAACAGCCAAATCAAGGTCTAAAACCAAGAAGAAAGGATTTGCTTGGATGATGGCGCACCAAATTGGGGCGACTCAGATCAGGTCCTACAAATCTATAACGTTTTGGATTGTGGCTCACTACGATGAGAAAGGGGATGAGGAAACCTATGGCTACGGGAGAAAAAACAGATCGATGAGACGTGGGGATTGAGCAAGACGAGATATAATAGGTGATTAGGATCCTTGGGGAGAAAGATTAGGGGAAGAAATTAAGATTGAGGAAGGAGAGATCGGCATATCGCCAGCTACGGCATGTCGCCAGTCGCCATACGGCAGTTCTACCCAGGAACTTGATGTGGTCGCCCTCGGAACTTCTTCTTCTCCTCTACATCGACTGCGCGTCGCCTGGGTCAGCGACCTTGTTCACCAGGTCCTGCACGATGGCGACAGCCGACGAAGCAGGACGTACGTATCGTATTTTTTTTAGCGAATGTGTACTCAGTCGGTTGGTTTTCGTTAGCAACGGAGCAAGACGTGTCCTACCTGGCCATTCCGATTTACCAAACGATTGAACACCGAGACGGTGCCTCCAGTCTGGGTGTCGATCGGAATCGTGCAAGTTGCCGGGTTTGAAGAATTTGACTATGTACCATCACGAACAGATTTGGGGGGCTCGCCTGGAGCTAAGTCGACTGAGAACTCGATCGCTCTCAGTCGTTGTATCGTGAGCATGACGTTTTGTTCTGTTTTGTGACCCATGTTTGTTTCTTTTATTTGTTTGTTATTTGTTTGTGGCCGCAAAATGGGCTGCGCGCCTTAAGGCCCATGTTTGTTGGGCTTTTGTGTTAACTGGAAAAAAATGCTATATAACGCCTATATGTGCTCAGTTGCTAAAGAACGTGAGGGAAAAAAGTGAACATCGTCGACAATCTAATAAAAAGGAAAAAAAGCCCAAGAGAAATAAACGATCCAGGCAATGTAAAACCCTGGATCAAGAGACTACTCAGGGGTCCTAACCGCCCACCCAGTAGTTACAACCGGCTTGTAACTAAGTAAAGTAAAAATAGGAGGAGCGAAAAAAAATGAATGACAAAAAAGTCAAAAGATAAAAATTCAACCCCCCACCGTACCCCTAGTTGCAACCGGCTTGCAACTAGTAAAAGAGTTAAGAGGGTGATTTGAGATTTACTAAGTAAAACTAACCGCCTAAAATAGTAGTTGCAACCAACTTGCAACTAGTGTTAAGGGGGGTGATTTGCGATTTACTCATGAGAACTAACCCCCCGCCCACCCACATCTAGCAGTTACAACCAGCTTGCAACTAGTGTTAACGGCGTCTGATTGAGACTACTCAGCAAACGTAACCGCCCACCCACTAGTTACAACCGGCTTGCAACTAAGTAAAGTTATAGGGGGGTCGAAAAAGAAATTGAATGAGAAAAAAGTCAAAAGATAAAAAAAGTCAACCCTCCTAGTTACAACCGACATGCAACTAGTAAATGAGTCAGAAAAAATTCGGGGTGATTGCGATTTACTCAGAAAAACAAAAAAAAAACCTGCCCCCACCTTTCGTAGTAGTTACAACCAGCTTGCAACTAATGTTAAGGGGGTGATTTGAGATTTACTAAGGAAAACTAACCGCCTATAATAGTAGTTGCAACCAACTTGCAACTAGTGTTAAGGGGGTGATTTTCAATTTACTCATGGGAACTACCCCACCCCCCATCTAGCAGTTACAACCAGCTTGCAACAAATGTTAACGGCGTGTGATTGAGACTACTCAGGGGACCTAACCGCCCACCCTAGTTACAACCAGCTTGCAACTGAGTAAAGTAAAATACATAAAATACTAGTTACGACCCACCCACTAGTTGCGACGCCTTGCAACATGAGTGGAAATACTAGTTACGAGTTGATTGCAACTAAAAAATACAGAAAATCCCAGTTGCGAGTTGATTGCGACTAAAAAATAAGCAAAAATGAACACAAAGGGGAATAAAAAAGTCTTAAAAAAGCTTAGTTACAAAAAACCCAAGATTATACCAGTTACGAGTTGGTCGCAACTTGTAACAGTTGCGGACGCTTTGTAACTCATGAGAGAAAATCCTAGTAACTCCTTGTAACTCATGAGAGAAAATCCTAGTAACAGTTGCGGACGTAAGAGTTGCGGACGCCTTGTAACTCATGAGAGAAAATCCTAGTTACGAGTTGATTGTAACAACAAAATGCCCACACCCTCTAATTGCGACCGCCATGCAAAAAAGAATGCAAAATTCATGAGATAAAAAACGTACTCATCCCAGATTTCAAAAAAAAGTGCCTTGCGACACAAAAAATGTGAAAAAAAGTCAACCTCAAAGTAACAAAAAAAAGTGCGCAACTAACCGAACAAAAAAAGTCAAAAAAATATAGGGTGATTGCGAATAATCAAGAGAAAAAAGGACAAAACATAAGTTACTGTTGAGTATATAGGCAATTGTTTGATTAAACTAATCCAATAATAAATCATGAACATGGCATAAAACGTGCTAATGACATACTGAAACTTGATGATAAGACTACGCACTACACAGATAGTAGAAACATCTACACATGTGACTAGTACTACAAACACGGAAATAATTAGGAGAGGTATGAACATATCATACCCGACAGTTGGCCAATTAGCCGAAGCGGAAGCAGCAGGGCAGCCTTCTCGATCTCGGCGTCAGTGCTCATGGTGATGATGAAGGCGACGAGGACGTAGTTGAAGTAGCCGACGTACTGGATGAAGATTGGCGAGCATTCGCGTATGAGACGCTCCCTAAAAACCTAATTGTAACATCCCAAAATTTTGAAATGTTTAAAAAATCACTAAAATTTAAAACTTTTACTTCGTATTAAAATAAAAATCATCAATATCCAAGAAGGGTAACTAAAAAGGATTCATTATGACTTATTCAAAGTTTTATGATATTAATTGAATCAAGTAACTTTATTTTCAAACTTAAGTGTTGAACTATAAATAGATATCCTAAATACTTATTTAATCCTAACACCATATTTGTAAAGTACCATCACTTATTTTTGGTATGCATATTTCAAAATGTTTGTATAAGTTATTTAATTCAAAAACATTATATTTGGAATTCCTAATAAACCCTAGTCCATGTTTAAAGTCATATAACTATTTAGAACATCCTCTATCCTTAAAATATAGTTTTGATTCTAGTGTTTGATTTTGAAAATGGGTTTGGAAAGATTTATTTTAAACATATGCATTGGTGAAATTTTACTAAATTTTATTTAGATATAAATTTCATAATTGAAACTCTATTTTAAATTTTGCAAAAAGTGTCAAATAAACCATGATGCAATATTTGTAAATTTCAAGTTTCAAATGTTTTGGAAAAGGTTTCATAAATATTTTAAAGGATAGATATTATCTTCACAAAATTTTAGAAACTGATTTGACTTTATTTGGATGAATAAAATAAAAGCTATATAGGAAAACAGAAAAGAGAAAATAAAAGAACTAGAACAAAAAAAAAGAGTAACTGGACCGAGCCCAAAACCAACCCAGCAGCGGCCCTCTCTCCCCTCTCTCTCACCGACAGGTGGGGACCACCTGTCAGCCCGAGTTCATCCCCTACCTCTAACCGTGCCCACGACCGGAGCAAAGCTCCCCACGATCTTGCCACTTCCCCCACTCGCTCGAGCCCTCCCCCACGACGCACCCCGGTCCCTGTTAAAGCCCGAAGACCGCCGCATCCCTTCCCCTTTCTTTTCCCCCGAATCGTGCCCCCCAGACTCGCGTTATTGCTCACCGGAGTTCATCCGAGCCACCGGCGCAAATCGCCTTTTCCGGCGAGGTGAGTGGGTGCCCTAGCCCGAGACCGTGCCCCGCAGTTTCGCCGTGTCCGTGCGCATATCCTCACCCACTCCTCCGCTTCTTCCCGCAGCCAAACGCCGGGTTCGTGCGCGACCGGAGTTCGCCGGCGAACGAGCGCCTCTGGGCACGCCGCTACGCCGCCCCGAGAAGCGTCGCTCGACGCCGTCGCCGTCATCTCCTCCCCCGCGTCACGCCGTGCCTCCCTGACATCTTTCTCAAGCGCAAGGACCACCGGAGTTGAGAGTTTGTCCCCGCCCGAGCCGCCGGCCGCCGCATCCCCATTCTCCGGCGAGGTCCCGCCGCCTACAGTTTGTCAAACGTCTCCGAGCCGTCCGATCGGTCGCGATTAGAAGGAATCCGCGAAGAGGTATTTTCTGTACTCGTCCCTTAGATCTAGATCCAACGACTACAAACAAATCACTTAACCGGACGATCCAGCCAACCACATCACGCCACGTCACCCAGCTTTTCTGGATTATTTTCCGAATTAAATTAAATGGCGATTTAGCAGAAAAGCCCATGTAACTTCAAAACATCATATCTTTTTATCCACAAATCCAAATTTGACATACTTTATACCATTGGAAAGCCCTTGACTTGTAGAATATTTTAGCACTGTTAAATTTCAAATTTGACTAATTCAAATTTATTCAAATTTCAAATGGAAGATTTGAGTAAATTTGACCTAGGTTTAAATACATAAGTTCAAAAGTTGCAAATAAAATATTTTTGGAAATCTTAGGATCCATCTAATAATGTTGCACTGTTAAAATTAATTTTAGCAATGTCATTTACATTTAAAATCAGAAACCCTAATGGTATGTTTATAACATAGTTTAAATTCTACTAACCTTATTAAATTGTTTTTTTTTACAAAAATAACACAAGTATTACCTTTTAACCAGAGCTAACAAAACTAAGCCTACTCAACCACTTTTGAAATATAAACTTGTAAATATGTGTTTATAACCTATTAGATTTCAAGATTGTATTAGTTTAAATGTATTCAAATTTCAAATTGAAGAATTGTGTAAATTTGACATAAATATAAATTCATGGATCCTAAAAATGCAAATAAAATAATTGTACAAACCTTGCAACTAGTATAACATGTTACCACTATTAGAAATGATTTTGTCTAATAAAAAATGGTTTTATAGATCAGTGATACAACTTGTGTAATTTAGATATAATTTAAATTCCACAAATCATTTTAATGTGAAATCTTCTACAAAATGTCACTAAGATAACTATAGTCTTGGAGGAGCCAATACTAAAATTCATTAGATTTCACAAACATGTGAAGTTGATTAAAATCTTATGCCTTCCTTAAATCACAACCATAGTTGGAAAATGTTATCATTTCCCTTCGATAAAAGCATTGTGCAAATATTATGAACATGACCAAACATTATAATATTGAAACAATAATTCAACCTATTCAGATTTGAAATATTCAAATTTGATTTAGACCATCCCTTGACCACAAATGGCAAACCCTAAGTCCTACCACATTAATTCCTTTTGTAAATTGAATTATGTGATACGACTTGCCATAAAATAAATGAACTATAACAAATATTAATGAACGTAGAATTGTGATGTATGCTTTTATGTGTTATGTGTTTGTTTGAATTGTTTGTTTATTGTACTTCTCTTTCATCGTATAGATTGAACGGAGTGAAACGTTATTCGTTGAAAAGAGTGTGAGAAACGACAACTTCCAAAAGGCAAGTGACGCTCATAAACCACCTATTATTTTCACTATATGCATACTAGTGTTTTTCTATAGTATGCATGTTAGGAGTTGTGTGCAGTTACAATATTATGCTATGCTCCTATGTAGTGTTTAGCTACCCCCACCCTGAGCTTAGAAGCAATAACACTTAATAGGATGCTTAGCCAAGCAATGAAAAATGTTTTGACTAGTTGGATAGTGAAAAATTAATGAAGTTAATTAATGAACTACCTGGGTGCTGGTTGGAGAACCATGGTGGGTGGCTACTCAGGGGGTCCATGTCTATGGTTCATGTGTATGGTAATTACCCTTGGTGGAAGCGCACAAATGTGGAAAGTCACCCAGGCTTAAAGAGATTGTAGACGCACCTTGTTTAGTAGCTTCTAGTGCAGCCACTTGTCAAATGGGCTCTGTCTTGACCATACATGTTGTGAGACCCCGATCCGCCGTGACCAGCAGATGTAGGGGAATGATAGGTTGGTTCGGGTCACGCGTTGTGACTCGGGGAATTACTTCGGAAAGGTCTCGTCTCGGTCTTCTCTTTTCCATTTCACAATTGGGTGACATGAACGAGGGAATGATTGGGTCTTGTGGTGAAAGTGCACACCCTCTCGAGAGTAAAAACTAAGTATACTTAGCCGTGTCCCGGTTATGGACATTTGAGCAACTAGACAGGGCAGATGTTGAAGATCTCCTCATCCCAATTTCTTTAATAAAATTTGATGGGTGAACAAGGGTTTGGGAGAGCTCACCGCTTTCTATCGGTGGTGCTCGTTGTGAGTAGTTTTCAAAGTTGTTCACCGTTTTCTATCGGTGGTACTCTTTGTTGTCAAAGGTGTTCACTGTTTTCTATCAGTGGTAATCTTTGTCTAAGATGAAAAGTTGTTTTATAAAAGATAGGACAAAACTGGCTTTATGCAAATCAGCCTGAAACTCCACCGAGCCAAATATGCATGTAGATATAGTCTTAGTAATTTTAGTTACAAAGTGTCATCTTGCCACCACAATTCAATTGTGCTGACCCAGTATAGTTTGGTCTGCAACTCACCATTGCAGGACCATCTGACGAAGAATAAGGATTGTTAGGGTCGCGAGTCTCCAACCAACATGTCTTGCCTGTGGCACATGATGAAGATGGAGCTCACTTATCCATTTGCTTTCCGCTGTGTGTTTATTTCGGTTTGAGCTAGCCATGGGCTATGCACCTTGTATCGAACCCTTTTATTTCTGGATCATCGTGTAATGAATATTGATGCAATGTTATGATATTTCATCTTAAACTGTGTGTGCTAGCAAGTCGATCCAGGGACTAGCACTATACACAGGAGGTCGCTACCTTATAATAAGGAGGGCCTTTTCACTAATCGCCCCTCTCTCGTAGAGGAAACGGAGAGGCGGGGTTTCGGAGGCCTGCTCTCCTGTCGACCATGTACGCGGCGGACGGGATGGGATCAACTAAGGCAGCAACAACGAGGAGGAACGATGGTGGCGGCTGTGGGAGGATGATTCTGTTGTCAAGTCTATTTGTCGGAGAGGAGCGACCTCTCCTTTTATGCACAGACACGAGAGACAAAGGGTCCAGCCGAAACGCACGTAATGAATGATCGTTAAGACTGAAAACGCACGTACTTAAGAGCACTTAAGACACGGCGTTTCAGCTAGCAATCAATCTCCATTATCGTAGAACGTTTTGTGACCGTTGACATTTTATTCCTGCGTGACAAAAAGAATACATCGGCTCGGCGAGATTCCCGCAACCCGCGGCGGGGCGCGTCGTGACGAGGCGAGGCGTGGCGAGGCGGGCGGCGGAGGAGGAGGAGCGCTCGTGTGGTACACAGCCATTCTTCTCATACCTCATACCAACTCATACTAGTAGTAGAATGCCTCACTATATAAGTTGATGCACATCTCATCCAACTAGCAGCATGGGACTAAACTCCCACCAGATACCATGACAACATGGGCCCTAGGGATTTTTTCAGGAATTGATAATGGGCTAAAGGCCCAATATTTCAGCAATCCCCCACCAGATCCCAAAGACCCATGAAGTTGTCATCCGTTCCAAACACTATTTTGATATACCAGTATTTTTAGTAGAGACCTGTTAAGGTTGAACTCCACCTAGAGCAATTAGCTACACTCCTTCACAACTGACAATGGACTAGGCCTTGAATTGTCAGTTTGGCGTAAAGTAGCTTCACTAACTGTCTTACCAGTACTTGACTGCCGAAGGCTGACCCCTCGGGTGGAGCATATTAGTCACTCCAGACCTATTCATAAACTTACTAGAGATCACCCTAATCTCATAGACTGTGACCAGCAGTCAGGTTCATATAGGTGTGTTCCTCCAAAGATCGCTCTGTAGGATAGCGTCTTGCTTATGCAAAGCTTTGGAACACATTAAGACATACGTCAACCTGCCATACAGTTAACGAGAGTATTGCATCTCCAACGGAGTGGGTTAGTAAAGGTTTTACTCTCTTCAGTTAACCACTAGTTTGTTTTCCCAGGTCCTAATTCACGGGATCTCCGATCACATAGGTTGGGTTACTACCATGGCAACTCATGTGGGTTTCATACCCATCTCCCTCGATGCATTTTCTATCACAACACGTGATAGCCCTTTGGTGAAGGGATCTGCCAGATTCTTAGCCGACTGGATATAATCCAACGCTATAACTCCGGAGTTTCTTAAATGTCTGACAGATTTTAATCTCATTGTTATGTGTTTGTTGGACTGCATGTTGTCTTTTGAACTCTTAACCTTAACAATCACTGTTTGGTTATCACAGTTCATTAGGATAGCCGGAACTGGCTTTTCAACCACTGGCAAGTCCATCAAAAGATCTCGAAGCCATCCTGCTTCGACACCAGATGTGTCCAATGCTGTTAATTCTGCTTCCATTGTCGATCTCGCCAGGATCATTTGCTTGCAAGACTTCCAGGAAACAACACCACCTCCAAGAGTAAACACATACCCTGTTGTGGCTTTCATCTCATCAGCATCAGAGATCCAATTCGCATCACAGTACCCTTCAAGCACTGACGGGCTTCTGGAATAGTGAAGTCCGTAGTTCTCAGTACCTTTCAAGTAGCGCATAATTCTTTCGACAGCATGCCAATGCACATCACCCGGATTGGAAACAAACCGACTAATTTTGCAAACTGCAAACATGATGTCAGGCCTTGTCGCGCTAGCTAGGTACATGAGAGAACAAATTACTTGAGAGTACCTCAGTTGATCCTTAGTTGTGCCATTAAACTTTCGAATTTGCACACTAGGATCATAAGGCGTTGGAGAAGTTTTGCAGTCCGAATACCCAAATCGACTCAAAATCTTCTCAACGTAATGGGATTGCAAAAGTTTTATCCCACCCTCATTATCTCTCAGTAGCTTGATGTTGAGAATGACATCAGCCACACCAAGGTCCTTCATCTCAAAGTTTTGAGATAGAAAAGACTTGACCTCCTCAATGACTATGAAGTTGGTCCCAAAAATCAGTATGTCATCAACATACAAGCAGAGTATAACTCCTTCGCCCCCACCATGGCGATATTATACACATTTGTCAGCCTCATTAACAACAAAACCAGCAGAGGTTAAAGTTGTATTGAATTTCTCACGCCATTTCTTAGGCGCTTGTTTCAGGCCATATAAAGATTTCAGTAACTTACATACCTTTCCTTCCTGACCATCTAATACAAAGCTGTAGCGTACATGCACTTATAAATATGGCAGGTACCTGTGCATAGTGCAAACCCCTGGATCGATTCATTTGCACACACAGTTTGCGATGAATATCACAACATTGTATCATTATTACACGAATAATCCAGACTTGGAAAAGTAAATAGTGCGATACATCTTTGCATAGCTTATAGCAAGCTCAAAACTATAAAGCAGCGGAAATAAATCTTTAATGAGCCTCCATCTTCATGATACGCCACAGGCGAAAACATGTTGGTGCAGACTCGAAACACAAAACGTAATCCTTACTCTTCGTCAGATATTTCTGCAACAAATAATAATTTGCAAAAGAGTGGGTCAGATTCCATTAGAAATGGATCTGGCAAGTGACACTATGGTGGACACTTACTGGAATAACTCTATAGCCTATATGCATATTTGGCCGGTGGAGTTCAAGGCTATTTTGCATAAAGCCAATTTCATCCTATCACTTTATAAAACAGTTTCAACATCATAGCTGGCAACACTGGCAAGTTCGAGTGGACCAAAAGATATCTCGTCCTTAGGTGCACTCTCAGGTGAAAACCCCCACATTCAATGGTCCTAAGTATAGTAGAAACTATCTTAGGTGAAAACCCCCATGAACATGGTCCTGAGTAGTCCACTGTTCTTTATCAAAATTTTATTAAGAAATTATAATGTTGGGATTCCTCCATGTTCCTTGATCAGCTGTAGTCCTTACTTGAAATACTTCTCCTTGCGTCCTTCACAATCTTCTCCATTTATTCTCCACATCCCTTTGTTCCTGGGTGGCCTTCCACAAGTGTGCTCTCAGGTGAGAACCCCCACGTTCATGATCCTAAGTATAGTAGAAACTATCTTAGGTGATAACCCTCATGGACATGGTCCTGAGTAGCCACTCAACATAAACCAAACAACCAATCCACCCAGATGGTTCATTAACTTAGTGATGTGCACTCCCAGGTGAAAACCCCCACATACTATGGTCAAGACTATCTCAGGTGAAAACCCTCATAGACGTGGTCCGGAGTAGCCACTTAAGATTTTGTAAAACCTTTCTTCAATTGCATATCATCAAAATTCTACTAAGTCATTTCATAGGTACCCAGACACAATGGAATAGGGAATTCTAAAGTCTTGCATAGCAAATCTACTAAGTTCTACTCATGCATAGGAAAATAACTAAGTTATGCATAGAAAATACTTAGGAACTTTATGAGGTGTGCCACTTGCCTTGGCAACAAGAAGAATAGCAACAACAACTGCAACAGTTGTCGTTTCCCTCCGAAATTTCTAACACATCAAACAAAACACACATAAACATACAAACCAAAATAACAATA
Source organism: Poa annua (assembly GCA_026929855.1). Classification (NCBI taxonomy): domain Eukaryota; kingdom Viridiplantae; phylum Streptophyta; class Magnoliopsida; order Poales; family Poaceae; genus Poa; species Poa annua. The sequence goes on from CM049427.1 coordinate 19,956,994, forward strand.
CAAAAATATGCTATGCATGATGTGCAAAATACTTAGAGAAAATACTAAGTCTATTCTTTAAGGTGATCGACAATTATCAACAACTCTTTGTAAATTGGATATTCACTATAGTGAGAGAGACAGACACCCGGCCAGCCACTTAAGTTGTGGAACATGTCTCATGTACGTGGACATGTAAGGTTAGTTTCCAGGCCGCTTCATCTCACTATGCCGCTAGGATCCAACAAACTTCAAGATGGTAATAACATGATCAAAAATTGTTTTAAGTCAAGATTAGGAAAGATAGAAGAAAATGATGTAGATTATCTTCCAGGCTTCATCTCCAGACTTGTAGTATTCTCCTTAGTGATGTCTTGATTGAATTCTTGGTAGACTTGAATAATCTTCAGACTTGATGATTTTTGTATCACCTGGGCTGGTCTTGGATTTACTTAGTCTTCATGAAGTCTCAGAGAAAAAGAAAGGACAGAGAGAAAGACTTAGAGAATAGAAGGGAGGTTGGCCTTATTGAACTTCTTCTCACTTTTCTTCTAAGTGCTTGACATCTTGTGATGCTCACAGAGTCTGTTTTCTTCTAAGTCCTTCATTGGTCTTCTAGCTCCATGTTGAAAATCCTAAGTACCTAGTGCATAGGACTTTTACCAAACTACTAAGTTGGAAATAATCCTAACTTAGAGAAAATGGGGAAGGAGTTTTCTTATGGAAATATAATTACAAAATAAAATATGCTATGCATGAAATGAAATTTTAAATCACAACGAACATAGTACTAATTTTTGTGATATTTATAAAGTATGCATAAAGTTATAATTGCAATTTAATTCATTTCTATTTTCACAAAATATAATAAATAAATGAATATAACATTAAAGTTTTATGTGATTCATATTTTTATAACAAAATTTTATAATTAGTATTAATAGACAGAGGGGATTTAAATACATTTATTGCAATTGGATTTATCCAAAAATAATGTTTATATTAAAAGTTATGTTGAAAATATTCAACTATTCGATTTTAAATATATAACTATGAATTCATCCAAATACTACTCTAATTTATTTTATAACAGAGGCATTATATTACAAATATTCCAAAGTTTCTAAAACAATTTTATTTGCAATTTTTGGATTTATAGATTTAAAGTCATTACAAAAATACTCAAATCTACCATTTGAAATTTGAATATTTTAAACTTAGTCAAATTTGAATTTTGGCAGATCTACAATATTCTACATGTTGAGGGCTTTCCAAAAATATAAAGTTTGTTAAATTTGGATGAGTGGTTAAAAAGTTATGACAGATCTAAGTGGCAGGGGCTCTTCTGCAAAACTGCCAATTAAATCTAAATAAGAAATTCATTTTCCACGTGGCAGCTGACGAGGCATTGACTGGGCGCTGACTGGATCTGACGAGGCGCTGACACGGCATGACGTGGCTTCCTCCCATTGGCTGGTACCGGTTCGGGTAAGTGAAACAAAGCGGACCGCTGGATGGAGATCTAACGGTCCAGATCTAATGCCCCTACGCGAGCGGCGCTAGATTACCGGAAACCTCGCCGGCGACGTGCTCGTGGCGGCGACACGCACGGAAACGCACGTTCTACAAGATCTAAGAAGCTATGGGACGAATGGTTCATACCACGACGTTCAGGGGGACGATTCGATGTCTATGGCGAGGTGGCGGAGGTCGGAGCGTCTTGGTCCTTCTCCGATTGCTCGCCGGAGTTGTTGTTGGCGGAGGTGAGCTTCGGCCCGGGATGAATCGCTCGTTCTGGTGCACCAACAAATACGGGACCAAGTCAGGAAGATGCGCAAGGAGAAAATAAGAAGCAAGGAAGCGGAGAGTGGCCCGAGGCGATCTATACTCGCCGGAAACTGAAGAAGACGGCGGCGGTGTTTGTGGACAGCATGGGGGCGGTTTGAGCTCGGGTTTGGGGTGCGGAGAGAGGCGGCAGGGCTGGGTATTTATGGAGTGCTCGGGCACGGGATGAGGATCGTTTAAACCACCGAATCGATCTCGAGTTTGAGATCAGTTCGGAGCCGAGAAATCCTCTGCCGGAGGTTGGGGATGATAGGGCTTGTCAGATGTGGGTCCCACGTGACAGAGAGAGAGAGCGCGCAGCGCGGGCGGGAATGGAGTTGGGCCGCTGCTGGGCCAAGGCGAGCTGCGCGCGCGGGAGAGAAAGAAATGGGCCGAAGTGTCGGCTCGGTCGGTTCTTTTTTTTTCTTTTTCTATTTCTTTTCTGAAATATTTCATAACTTTTGTTTTACAACTCCAAATGAACTCAAATAAGAATGTAAATTCTTGTAAAATTATTCTTTAACAAAGTAACTATTTGGAAGCACTTTGCAACATTTTAAAAATCAAAATTTTCAATTCTTTTAGAATTTGATAACAAAGGTGCAAATGCAATGAAATGATGCATGGTATGAATGCAATTTGAAAGTTTTTAAATTTTTGTGAAATGTGGGATGTTACAAAAGCCTTCTGGCTGTTGCATATAGATTTCCTCGTCTAGCTCTCCATTTAGGAAAGCCGTCTTAACATCCATTTGATGGACGAGAAGACCATGCGAGGCCGCCAACGAGAGTTAAACTCGTATGGTGGTCAGTCTGGCAACAGGTGAGTAAGTATCGAAGAAATCTTCCTCTTCTTTCTGGGCATAGCCCTTGGCCACAAGCCTAGCCTTGTAGTTTTCAATTGTACCATCGGGTCTAAGCTTATTTTTGAATACCCACTTACATCCCAACGGTTTACAACCGTAAGGACGTTCAGTAATTTCCCATGTCCCGTTAGCCATGATGGAATACATCTCGCTACGGACTGCTTCTTTCCAGTAATCAGCATCCGAAGATGCACAAGCCTCTGAAATAGAAGTGGGAGTGTCATCCACAAGGTACACGAGAAAATCGTCGCAAAAGGACTTTGCAGTCCTCTGTCGCTTGCCCCTACCAAGGGTTTCCTCATCATCCTTCTCAGGATTTTCATCATGGGTTTGTTCATAATATTCCATAGGAATGGCAGGCTCAGAAGTTTCCTCAGATTCCTGTATAGAAGTGCTTTGCATATCTATCATAGGAAAAACATCCTCAAAGAAAGTAGCATCTTTAGACTCCATAATCATACCGACCTTCACGTCAGGTACATCAGATTTCACTACCAAGAATCTATAGACAACGCTATTCTTAGCGTAGCCCAAATTAACACAGTCCACGGTCTTAGGTCCAATCTTACGCTTTTTGGGGATCGACACATTGACTTTCCCCAAACAACCCCAAGTACATAAGTATGAGAGTGTTGTCCTTCTCTTCTCCCATTGTTCATAGGGAGTGAGTTCATTATCTTTTGTTGGAACCTTATTCAGGACATGACATGACGTCAATAGCACCTCCCCCCACCATGCCTTGGATAATCCCGATGTATCTAACATGGCGTTAACCAAATCAGTTAGAGTACGGTTTTTCCGTTCGACAACCCCATTTGACTGGGGAGAATAGGGAGGCCTCCTCTCATGAATAATTCCATGTTCCATACAGAAAGAGTCGAACTCATTAGAGAAGTACTCTCCACCACGATCAGACCGGATGTGTTTAATTTTCTTTTCAAGTTGGTTCTCAACTTCTGCCTTATAGATTTTTAAGTAGTGTAGAGTCTCATCTTTAGTATTTAACAAATATACATAGCAAAATCTAGTGGAATCATCTATTAGTGTCATGAAGTATCTCTTTCCACCTTTAGTTAAAACACCATTCATCTCAGAAAGATCAGAATGTATAAGTTCTAACGGTGCCAAGTGTCTTTCCTCCGCAGCTTTATGAGGCTTGCGAGGTTGCTTTGCTTGAACACACGAAAGACATTTAGAACCTTTGGCTAAAGTGAAAGATGGGATTAAACTTAGTTTTGCTAGCCGCGTCATACAACCGAAACCAATGTGACAAAGACGTGAATGCCAAACTTCTGTTTCAATAACATTCGAATGAATATTGTTCACGACTTTATTACAAAAAACAGCAAGAGAAGAGCGGAACATGCCTCCGCATTCATAACCTTTTCCAACAAATAGTCCATAATTCGTAACAACTACTTTAATAGACTCGAATACCAACTTAAACCCTTCTCTACATAGAAGCGAGCCACTAACAAGATTCTTCTTGATGGCGGGGACATGCTGAACGTTCTTGAGCTGCACGATCCTTCCCGAAGTAAACTTCAGATCGGCCGTGCCAACACCAAGAACAGAAGCACTCGCGCCATTTCCCATCAATACGGATCCGTTCCATGTGACCTGATAAGAAGAAAACAATGAAATGTCAGCACACACATGAGTATTTGCACCAGTATCAATCCACCATTCATTAGACTGAAAAACTTAAAATACAGTAAATAAATTACCGTACCCGGATGCACCGTTCTCATTGTTGCTCATGATCATGTTGTCAGACTTGGGGTCTTGTCCTGGTTTCTTGAACTTCTTCGGGCACTTAGGAGCCCAGTGTTCATCTGAACCACAGGTGTAGCATGCACCTTTCTTCTGATCCTCCTTGAAAGGTTTGTTACCCTTCTTCTGGAAGTCGGTATTCTGTTGGACGACAGTTATTCCCTTGTGCTTGTGGGAGTTGAAGTTCTTCTGTACCATATTAGCAACAGAAGCACCTTCGCCTTTTCCATGCGAGTCCTTTGCCCTTGAATTCTGCTCAACACTCAGATGGCCAATGACATCCTCAACAGAGAATTCACGCCTCTGATGTTTCAGAGTAGTAGCAAAGTTCCTCCAGGAGTTAGGCAGCTTAGCGATTAAGCATCCCGCGACAAACTTGCCCGGTAGCACACACTTCAGAAGCTCAAGCTCCTTAGTGATGCACTGTATCTCATGAGCTTGTTCCAATACAGAACGGTTATCAACCATCTTGTAATCATGGAACTGCTCTATAGTGTACATCTCGCTTCCAGCATCAGTTGCGCCGAATTTAGATTCGAGCGCCTCCCACAAGTCCTTGGCAACCTGCACATGTAAATATGCGTCGACCAACTTATCTCCGATCACGCTTAGAATGGCTCCAACAAAGACGACGGTGGCATCCCTAAACGCCTTCTCCTGTTCAGGAGTAATCGTTTCAGTGGGAGTGACACCGGCGACCCAGAACACGTTCATCGCAGTGAGCCATAAGATGGTTTTGGTTTGCCAACGCTTAAAATATGTCCCCGTAAACGGGACTGGTTTCAGTGCAGCAGCAAAACCATTGACCAAAAATTGCCTACACATATTAGGTTTTTGGATTGTTGAGTATATAGGCAATTGTTCGATTAAACTAATCCAATAATAAATCATGAACATGGCATAAACAGTGCTAATGACATAATGAAACTTGATGATAAGACTACGCACTAGACAGATAGTAGAAACATCTACACATGTGACTAGTACTACAAACACGGAAATAATTAGGAGAGGTATGAACATATCATACCCGGCAGTTGGCCAATTGGCCGAAGCGGAAGCAACAACGTTGTTGGCAGCCCTCTTGTCAGCGGCATCGTTCTCGATCTCGACGTCAGTGCTCATGGTGATGATCAAGGCGACGAGGACGTAGTTGAAGTAGCCGACGTAGTGGATGAAGATTGGCGAGCTGTCGCGTATGAGACGCTCCCAAAAAACCTAATGGCCCCTCTCCTGTACAGGAAACGGAGAGGCGGGGTTTCGGAGGCCTGCTCTCCCGTCGACTGTACGCGGCGGACGGGATGGGATCAACTAAGGCAGCAACAGCAAGGAGCAACGATGGTGGCGGCTGTGGGAGGATGATTCTGTTGTCAGGTCTATTTGTCGGAGAGGAGCGACCTCTCCTTTTATGCACAGACGCGGGAGACAAAGGGTCTAGCCGAAACGCACGTAATGAATGATCGTTAAGACTGAAAACACACATACTTAAGAGCACTTAAGACACGACGTTTCAGCTAGCAATCAATCTCCATTACCGCAGAGCGTTTCGTGACCGTTGAGATTTTATTGCTGCGTGACAAAAAGAATACATCGGCTCGGCGAGATTTCCGCAACCCGCGGCGCGGCGCGGCGTGTCGTGACGAGGCGGGCGGCGGAGGAGGAGCGCGCGTGTGGTACACATCCATTCTCCTCATACCTCATACCAACTCATACTAGTAGTAGAATGCCTCACTATATAAGTTGATACACATCTTATCCAACTAGCAGTATGAGACTAAACTCCCACCACATACCATGACAACATGAGACTTAGAGATTTTTTCAGTAATTCATAATGGGCTAAAGGCCTAATATTTCAGCAGTTACATGGCAATTTATTCAGGGGTAGTAGAAAAACTGAAGCACAACAAAGAAAAAAACGAGCGGCGTATGGGCCCGGGAAATACAACGCAGACGCAAAAAAGCTTGAAAAAAAAAGCGAGCGTTATTTGGGAAAAAACGCACACGCATCAAAGCTTGGAAAAAAAACACACAGCTCCGCGCGGCCCGAAAAAAAATATCCCGCGGAAAATAAACACACCGCACCATGCGCGCCGCGCGGCCCGCAAAAGCAATTCTCCACGCTGCCCCGCGCGAACGAACAAAAAAAAACCCGCAGCATCTTCAAGCGCTGGATCGGACGGTCGCGCGCGTGACTGAGAATTTCTGAGTTCTAAAGCTACTGAGAACTAGCAATTCCATTTTTTCATAGGTCGGACCATCGACAACCATCACCACCTGAACATATTTTATATAGTCGAGATATGATATTCTGTTCTGGGGAATGTAGGCTTGCGTACATTCGGCTGGAGTTTGAACCTTTGAACTAGACGATATAAGTTTGTTGGTACACAACATAAAGTTCAGATACTTCCTATAAAAAAAAGTTCATATACTTCCATAAATAGATATCACTGTATTTGAAAATATAAAATAATTACTTAAATGCAACTTGATATAAACCCTTGCATACAAACAGTCTGCACTTTTTGTGAGCTGAATCCTTTGAAGCTGAATGCACAATTAAATAGATATCAGAATCAGTATCCGTAACATTGTGAGTAAACAGCAAATTATTAACATGTTTGAAGATAATCTAAATGAAAGCAAACACGAGCTTGACTGTAGTGCTTGACTTGTTTTCTTCAGCATGGAGTATAAGCTGATGCCCAGAAGTGTGTGACCAAATTGATATTATCTAAAGACTTACGTTCGGAGGCCGTCGAGGCTCCACAGCTATTGGGCGGTCGTTTTTTTTTCACAAACCCCCCCTCCCCCCCCCGGAACAGGGAAATCTACCCGCAGTCCACATGTCAGCTGAGTTTTTTTCGTCCTGTGGGTCAGAGGGCCTTATGTGCAATTTCCGTTAAATCCAGGGAAATACTTGCAAAACCGCTTCATATCTCTCAGACCCCAAACCCTAGATCGGTTTATCTTAAGGGAGTGGCGCCCGGGAGCAAGGGCAAGGGAGTGGCGGCCGGACCGAGGCGAGGCGATGGCCGAAAGAACGCCTCGGATGCGGCCGCCTCTGCCTCCGCCGCCGAGCTCGCTGCGGTCTCCCGCCGCCTCCACATGATTCCATGTCGCCGCCGGCCGCGCTGGAGGACCCTATTTCCCCGCGTACTCCATGAGGCCGCTCAACGGCGTAGCAGGCCAGCGTAGGACCTAGGATCCGTCCCTCTGCCATTGCACCGCGCCGCCCTCACGGCCGCCTCGACGACGGGGGCGACGTGCCGCTGCTTCACCGCGCCCAGCTCGCGCGCACGCCGGGACATCGTCGGGCTCTTCCCCTATGATGCCGGCTCCAGAGGCGGCGCTCCGACGACGCCATCTGGCTCACGCGCGGGACGTTCGCTGTCCTTCGGCGTCGCCGCCGCTCGCCGGCATGCAGCAGCCGCACCATACCTTCTCCGCTGTCAGGCGAGTCCGAGAGCCGCGTGCTCGCGTACCTGAAGGCCGCGCTCCTTTCTGAGACTGCCAAGCGGAGGAACACCACGGACTGGCAGCACGGCGGCTCGACCCAAATCGTATGCAGGTTTTGGCAGGTATCAGGAAATTCTTAGAAAAAGGATTCTCTTTGCGAAGTTCTATTTCTGACCGCTCCCCTTTTGACACGTGCCGGCTTCCTGATGGTGCGCAGATGTGTATTTATTTTAAGATTTGTTTTTTCAAAATGAAATATCTTAAAAATCGTTTATCTGAATTACGAACCGTTTTCACTTTTAAACTCCTCGCGTCGAGATATACAAAACTAGATCCATTGTTGATAGGTTTCGACGAACTTTTTTTTATACTTTGGATTGTGTATAGTTTGTACACTCTGATATGTGTAGTTGTACATCCAACTGAATCAGAGTGTAATTGTGCGTAGAAGTTGATCTGTACAACATGTTCTGTGTAGTTGTACGTTCAACCCTATTTTGTACAACCTAATCTGTATAGTTGTACGACCTGATATTGTACAATCTGATATGTGTAGTTGTACAATAAGATCTGTACAACATGATCTGTGTAGTTGTACGTGTTAAGTTTATGTTTGTACATGATATTGTGGTGATGTTTGTACGACTAAGTATAACTAGTTTTACAACAAAGTCTGTGTAGTTATACAAGAGAATATGTCATTGGTTGTACATGTCACATGGGCTTCGTAAAGTGTCGCGAATGATTTGTACAAACACATCACGGGTGGTTGTACTTATACACAGCTTCCGATCAGTTCGATGCTTGCTATGGACTGCAATCCCGTGCTCCTTCCAAGAAGCAAGCTCACTGCTAGCGATCAATCACGACTGGGGCTTGGTACAAACTAGTCTAGCCCGCGGCTTCATACATGCGCGGCTTTATACATGCGCGGCTACCGATCAATCTGCGGAAGGCTTAGCTTTTGATCAGCCACGTGGCAGGACGACGAGCGACGCGCGCGACGGAGGTAACCTTCTCGAAGGGAAACCTTTTCCTAATCGCACCCCAGGTAACACTGTACCACCTGTATATGGCCATATGTTGGGCCAGGGTACATGGGCTTTGGGGCCCACAGCCCACAGGACCGGAGTTAGCAGGCTGAGTCTAGAGCCAGTCAGGCTATCGAACAGAATAGAACCGAACAGGTCTTCTCCTCTCGTCTGTCCTCTCCTTCCTCTGGTCTCTCAAGGTCTGGTTGCTATCCACAAGCACCCTAGGGTTTGGTGCTACCACAAGTACCTTGTATCCACCTCACGTCCCGGTGATCGCCGGCGGCAACGGGCACATAACAAACACCGTACGACTAAATCCCTCATTATTCTCCAACATCGTGATTTCATCCCATTTAAGACAGTGTCCTGAAGAAAATTCGGCTTTGTGCATATAATTTCACCATGCTCTGTTCTCTTAGGTGGAAATGAGAACATGTACGACATCATGATTTCATCCCATTTACGACAGTGTCCTGAAGAAAATTCGGTTTTGTGCATATAATTTCACCATGCTCTGTTCTCTAAAGTGGAAATAGAGCGCATTAGGCACCTAGGGTTGTTTTGTACCACATTTAGTAGTATGCTGGACTGAATTTGTAGTCTTTACATTAATAAACTAGGATCAACCAGTTCACTTTGATGCTTATAGTAAATCTTTACATGTAGTTTTACCATTGACAGAAATTCAAGTCCAAGTATCATTAATTAAGACAAGATGTGATGCTTGGTCAAAAAATATTTGAACATTTAGGACTTACCATCTATCTAGATTTCTCTAAATTGAATCTAATTTTGTGTAGATTTCTTTGTAGGTTTGTAGTAGTCATGTTTGTTAAATTAAATTTAAGTTCCAATATTCACATAGTGTTGCTGCCACTGGCAGAGAATATGATAAGATATTTACGGTACATTCATATTCACTGCCTTTTTATTCAGTTTTATGAATTTATCATTCTATCCACACTGAAATAGATTGCATGCAGACAATTAATAACATGAAGCGGATGGAGCTGCTGAGTGGATGGACTAGATTTCTGAATCCTTATGTTCCAGGCATGTTTGGTTCCATGCTCTGTTTTTTTGTTCTAAAAATTTATAGGCGAAGCCCCTATTTAGCTTCAAAGATATTGGTCTCCAGTGGCAACACAAAATCATTGCAATAGGGTTGTGTTCCATGCATCAGTCCTTCTTCTCATTGTGGCCTCTCTATGAATGATTTGGATTTCAGCTGTCAGGTTAATATCAACTTTTTCTTTAACGGAATATAGCACTTATATGTATACAGTTGAGCTATCTTACATTTTCCAAATTTTCAATCAGTGAGTGTACTACCGGTATCCTGGTCAGTGATTGTCTCCTCCGACGTGCACAACTGGTGACACACTTCTCCTCTCACTTCCCCCTTTTGACGAACTCAACAGCTGCATATTTCGTCATTTGAAGTCTCAACAATGATCTGCACACGTAGTCCATGTACTCCATGTTTTTTTTGGCATTTTCGTGTCTAGATCCGTTAGACTAGCTGAGATTATTTTGCTACCTCGGTGACCTTTGTGGCACTCCATGTACATATATTTGTTATACCTCTTCAGAGCATCAACACAATTCATATAAGCTGCTCAGTATGTTCCTTGATGAACCGATCTCGCATGGCACTGTGAGTGTAAAACACTATTTTGTAATGCTTTTACTGCTTACGATTGTGTCCTGCGAGGTGTCGTTTGTAGATTCATGACTTGTTCTAGAACTACTGGATTACTGCAATTACATACTTCTGATTCAGATTAGGTGGACCACACAGATATGCAATGCCTCCTTATTCTTACATTGAGATTTCTTCTGTAAATTTGAGCACATGCCATGCTTGAGCTGTTCACTTTATGATTGGAGCCCTATTTAGTCCCTTAGATCTAGCTTTTTATGATGTAGTTACAGTGAGCCAATATTATGCTTGTATTTCAGATATTGTAAGATGATAATGTCACCATTGGAAGAAGCCCTCGGCGACATGCACAAGCACTACGGGGAGGCGCTCTGAGGGCTTTAGATCAACTTTGAGGTCTCCGTCAAAAGCAGCATCACCTCATGGAGTCCTGCTACTTGCTCTTCTACGAAGCTCTCACCCACCAGGTTACCATGCAACCATTCTTATATAACATCACTAGCATTTTACTCAATCTGGGCTGTTTACCCGCACATGTTACGCTAAATTCCATAATCTGAGACTCTGTTTTTGAGTTCTAGAATGGGATTGTGGATTTGTGTTAGCTTGATTGGACTGTATATTTGAACTGTTTAATTGCATGTCTCGAGTCATGTTAGGATGTTGGAATTGTTTTATCAGAGTGATTTCATGGTGAACATTTCGAGAAAGCTTTGATCTGACCATGTATTTGAAACGTTTAGTGCTGACCATTAGACTGATATATTTGGCTTGAGCCTTTTCTTATTGCAACATGCCATGTGGTGTTTTTATGGATCATATTGTATATCAGTAGAGCTTCTCTATGTCCTGGGTGTGCGAGCTGTACATGTTTGCTAAATTCTACTGGTGTGTATAATGCCGAATGATAAAAGTAATAATAATAGTCCAACATCTCACATTGGGCGACTAACTCACTTGCTGATGATGCATGTAACAGTGGTTATTCTTGTGAGCTTTGTGATTTATACTGCATTTCAAGTCTATTACTGGTTTTTGAATTTACGAAGAGGACCAAGCAATCCTGTATTGGCAACAATTATTTTTTATGTTCAGGCACTTCTATTTTCAAGCTTAAATTTTATGCCTGCTTAGGCCTGCATCCTGGCTACATTGCTGTGAAATAGTACTACCTCCGGTCCGTTAAAATTGTCGTGGAGGAAGTACTAGCGATGTACAACTTCCTGTACAGGCCACAACATTAATTTTGGATCAGAGGAGTACCATATTTAAGTGCAATTACGATGATTTGTGATATTTTTTGGGGATGTCATGTACTCGACCTGCAATGTAGCTTGATTTACACATTTCACTTCTTGTTGCATGCTGATGCATGAAAAGCTCAGAGAAGCTTTCTGGGGATGTCTTTTTTATGGAAAGCAATTAAATGAATGAGAAGATGCTAGAGTGCAGTGAGAAGTTAGGGTAAGCTAAATGTATACTATCTGAGTTCAGACGGCGCTTACAAAAGAAATATGTGTACACTTGGAGCTACATCAACCTATAATGCGTTGAAATGTTCATCCAACTCCATGTCAGACAAATCATCTACAGTTTGATCATCTAAACAGTCTGGATATAACTGAAGAGAATCGTACTCCAAATCTACATCCGGATCTATCAATGTATCAATGTTTAACATGAAGAGGATGGAAATGGAGTCCAGGAGCTGGAGGAAGGCTTTTGTGAGAAAGAATGTACATTGTGATGCATGCCATCACTCAGCCAAGAAGCACGCTCAGGAAAATCATCAGACACAAACGATCAATCAAGATATTCATCATCATAAGAAACCAAATAGGACGCTACAAACAGTAAGAAAATAAGAAATCAAATCATGTGAGAAGTATAACAAAAAACAGCAAGACACCTGCTATTCTTAAAAAACGTAACATACCCATCAGTAAGTCATGAAGACAAATAAAAGAATTACTAAGCCTTTCAAACATGACAAAATCCATGTAAAAACAGTCGTCACATGTCCAATCAGCGTTTATGTTGGGTAATAACAAAAGACAGGCACGGTAGTACTTAAAGAAGGTGTAATACAATACGTAGATGTAAAATATCGTATAACTTGGTTGTTCTACCTTATGTTATCCTATATGCCATGCACATTCCCTATACAATGTCATTTATTTTCAAAAAATGAACGGTTCTACTTAATATTATCCTATGGTGTGCACATTCCCTATGTAATGCCATTATTGTAAATACACTTCTTCAGGTAGAAGATAAATACGCATGCATAGACTTGACGTGGTCGTCCAAATCTTGCAGAACAATAACTATACCGCCATCATCGACGAAATTACTAAGAGACATAGCGTTAGGATATAATCCTGACACAACAGTTCAGTACTTACTAATCATTTTTCCAAACGTAGTATGTATGCATGTCTGAACTTTTACATGTGATATGCAGACAATCACACTTCAACCCAGAAATCTATAAAACTCCGCTGCAGGAGCTCATGACTGTATGAACTCACAAAACAAAGCAGCAAACATCGCACAGGTAAAGAAAATTCTGTAAATGACCTTAGACTAAATAGGAAGTGCGACGGGCAGCACATATACATAGCCTATGATGGACATCTTAATCAGATATATAAAGCAGATTCAACCAATATTTAATCAAACACGATTAATCGACAACGATAGAGCACATTAGCACAAAAAAATTGTACAGAGGAAAACACCGTAAGTAGTGAAGAGGAGAAAAATAGAACGAACCAACTGTAGAGGTTCCTGCATGTAGAAGAGAAGGTGACACAAAACCGACAAAACCAGTAAAAGTTAAGTAGTCAGCGGCAGAAGAAATATTCCTGAGAAAAAAGAAGCAAGGATACCAACAAAATGAGAAAAATGTAGTAGTAAAAAAGTAATATAATCGTACACGCCGATTAAAAGAAACGAAGAGTAGAACTACCTGGCGGAACATCAATCGGTTGTTTGCCAAACTGATCTCTCGCCGTCGTGCAACATGTTTTGCCGATAAGAAAAATAGGATGGCGACTATCCGAGACAAAAAAACTCAAAGGGAGAACCATCACTAACTGTCGTCATATGAGAAGGAAGACAGTCAATAGCAGGCCGAGCACTAACAGGCTGACGCGCAGGAGGTCTGCCGGAACCGCGACCAAATGATCAGTTGTTGCACAAATATCGTTTGCTAACTCCAAGAACCACACCTTCATGTCTGTACATATGCAAGGAAGAAATGGAATGGAATGAGGAGTATAATTCAATGGAAACCCTCATAAGAATGCTTATAACTGGAAAAAATCACAGGAAGCATGTATTAGAATCATAATGTGTATAACTAAACTTTTAATTGATAAGAAGCATGCATTGATGCACATAACATAATCTTTAAAAATACATTTATATGCGGAAATAGTAAGTACCTGACATCCTTAGTATATGTGGAACAGAGCTGAGATAAACTTTAACATAAGAATTGAGAAAAAGGGTACACAAATTTTCAGTAGCCTGTAAATTTCGATTCTAATTACCAATCAATATACATGTATAGTAAAACGTAGGAGGTCCCTGATTTAGGCTGCATATTTAACCAACGAAGCATAATAGACATTGGGTTGATATAGTTAAGTTCTCATTGGAGATCGAACAAACAAATTATATCGAATGTCTACGAAACCATTAATGCAATATTCAGTGGAGAAACACTTCCTCCTAAACATCACATGAAACTTTTGGTCAGGATCATGGATAACAGCCTGAATATAGACCTTGACCTTTTGTGTTCCCAACTTGAAATGTACATTTAGTCAAATACATTGACTGGACTACTACCGCAAGAACATCATTTGAGCAGCAAAAGACCTTCAAAATCAGAAACCCATGCAAAACTACAAAATCAGAAACCCATGCAAAACTATATGAGAGGTGAAAGAATCTGATGTGCAGCCTGGGAGGGAACAAATGCATATCAAAATTTAAAGTAAGAATGAATGTTATCGTACTTACCTAATATCGTAACAAAACAGAAGTTTGGAAAATATAATTACATAGTATCTGAAAAATACGGTACACGTTGTTTATTAAATGGTTGAGATAACACACTGTTAAATAGAACTGACCATAATATTCACAATAATCTGCTCAAAATTAAGCCATAAACAATGAAAGCACCTAAGTTTATGGGTTTTTACATGGTCTATAAATTTAAGTAGGAGAGCAACGATCGGGATGAATGTAAGAAATACCACAAATTCAAAATTTCAAACTCACCTAACATTAGGAAACTGATGCGGCGAGAGATTAATGTCGTTGCCGTGCGCTCAAGGGCCGAGAATCTAGTTTCATCTTCCTGATTCCATGCTCGATCGGCGTGGCCGCGCCCATTGATGTCGCACTTTTGCAAAGATTCATCTCCATTCTGACAGTTTCTATTTGCTGCAAAATGAAGACATTTGCACTGACAAAGTGAAGTAATCCTTATAAATTCAATTACACTGACCATGTCAAGTTATGAAAAACTTGCAGTGCTGATAATATGTTGAAATAAAGCAGACTAAATCGTCTACACTTATACAGTATATTTCCCCTCTTCAATGTAGATTTCAGGAAATGCACATACGTCTTGCAGAGAATGTGAAAGAGTTATCTAAGAGCGGGAGGGAGTACCAGTTATGTTGAAATAAAGCAGACTAAATCTTCTACACTTATACAGTATATTTCCCCTCTTCAATGTAGATTTCAGGAAATGCACATACAGCTTGGTCTGAACAAAGATCAGCAATACCGAGAATCAAATCCTGAAAACAGAAGTGTGCTCATCAATCATGAATTAGTGCAATAAAATTGATACTATGTCCGCCATATTTCAAAGATTGGCTTTACCATCTCAATATATTCATTTTCATTTCCAATAAGTGTTTATATGTCACAGTCCTCAGGAGGCTTACTCTGCACAAACATAAATTGGAGTCAAATAACTGCATACATATTGATCTATCAAAAGAATCAATTAGAAGGAGATCTGCTATAAGGGTAGGTGTGCGCACCGCTGTGCTTGTACAAACAGAAAAGAGAAGCTTTCATCCAACTATATAGTAATCTTCCATAACACATCTTAACCCAAAAAAATAGAGAGGGTTGAGAACATATCTTAGGTATTACAACAGATAATTAGACCTATTCTTCAGAACAAAAGAGCAAATTAAAGCTAATAGCCTACTATTTCATATCACACACAAAAACGAAGAAACATAGGAGAGATCAAGCACAACACCTTGCTTAAGATGTAGAGGACGGGTCGGAGGTTTGCTGCAAGAGGATGGCGGCCAGGGTACCATAAACACACAAGCAGGGACGGGCCGCGGCCAGCGAGCTGCTCTGAGTAGGGTTGAGCACGACTTGGCCAGTGGCGGAGGAGGAGCAACCTGCAGGTCGAGCAGACCCCGCCGCCGAGGTAAGCTGCGGACTGCAGCGGCGCAATGAGCTCGGCGATGGGGAGAAGTAGGGCATGGCGTGGAGGCCGAACCCACCCGTCGTTCTTCTCCGGCTGCTCCCCATGTCGAGTTCCACCTGCTCCAGCCATGGTACCGTCGTTCCTCATCTTCCCCGCCTGATCCCCATGTCGAGTTGCACCTGCTCCAGCCATCGCGCCGGTCTCCTGCCAGCGCGGCCGCCGTCCTTCCCCAGCGCCGCGGCTCACTCTGCAGCCCCATCGCGGCACCAGCGCCGCCGCCATCCTTCCCCAGCGCCTCAGCTCCCTCTCCAGCGCTACGGCGACCTCCCCATCCGCCTCCTCTTGGCGCGGCTGCTGCAGAGAGGAGGGGTGCGCGAGGGATTTGAGAGGCTCGAGGCCATGGCGACGGGAGGAGGAAGGGGATTGGAGAGGAGTTCTGCGAGACACTGGGAGAGGAGAGGCACACGAGGGATTGGAGAGGCAGCGGAGGCGAGGCAGCACGGGCGCAGGCGAGAGGCGGAAAAGAGGCGCGGCGAGCTCAGGCGGCCTTGGGAGCCTGAGAAGAGGGAGAGGGCTGCCGTGGTGAGCACGCGCAAGCGCGGCGGCCCCGGGTGCGCGGGAAATGGAGCGCTGGATGCGCGAGGCCGTGTAGTACCGTAAGATGGTGTCGGCGCTGGCTATACGTCGCCGGAGCATCGTCGGAGGAGCGCGGAGGATTCCGGCGCCGCCGTGGCGTTCCGCGGAGGATTCCGGCGCCGCCGTGGCGTTCCGCCGCCCGATCTTCGGCGACCTGACAGAGCGAGCGGGGGCGGACCTCGTTGTCGCCTTCGATCTGGTCCGGGGGGCGCGGAGCGGCGGCGTGCGGCGTGCGGCGCCGGCGGCGATCTCCGGATCGCGTGAGGAAGGAAGACGATGGGGGAAAATGCGCTGGCAGTTTTACATAAAAGCATTTGATGTTTCCTGAAATTGCGGCGAGGTCCTTCGCAGTGGGTAAGGATGGACTGCGGGTTTAATTTCTTTGTTTGGCAGTGACTTTTCTGTAAAATATCGCGGTTACCGGGGGAAACCGGGGGCGACCGGCCGGTGACCGAGCGACGTGGCGTAACGTGATTGGCCTAGAAGGCCCAGCTACAGTAATGCGCGTTTGGGGTTGTTTTTGGGCCGATCCTGGCCGTCCGACGCGCCGATCGGACGGCTCACGTTTTATGGGTGACGTGGATAGCAGATCTGGGGTGAATCTGACCACCCTTTATATATAGTAGTATGTGACCAAGAAATGGGAGGTTGGTTTGTGTGCAGAAATAGGTTCCAGAAGTTGGACAAGATAAAGGATGCCAACCGTTGGAGCAGGCAACTCAAAGAGCTCACTCACAAGATGCAAGATTGCAAAAGTTTATTCATTCTTTTGTTTGGTGCACTTCGCTTGGGCAAGTGCACGGTTGACGTTGACAATGTGCTTCCTATTCCTGCTGCTTACGGTACATTCTTTTGCCATGTACCTTCTTTTTACCTGCTATGATATGGTGCCATAGAAGTGAATTATCTGGTTTCACATGCCTTTTCTTGCTTCTTGTGTGTCATGCTGCTAGGCATCTGTTCTTTTTATCAGCTATGAAAGTTCAGTGGCTGCAATTTTTGCTTTATATATTTATTCTGTTATTTTCCTAAATCTTTTTTTGCACTCACTGAAATTCTACTCAACTAATTAAACACCAGGTTGTATTTTTTCGATTGTGTTACCTTTGATCTGTCTTAGATAGTAGCTTCTTTCATATTTATCAAGTAGCCGATGAATTTTACTGTCTGTCTATCATATTCTATTTCAATTGTCAGGAAAGTGGCACTTCCTGCCATGCTTACACACAATTGTGTCCTTGATCAAAAAGGATGCATCGTTGTCCAAGTAATGTAGTAAAAGCACTTAGTTCTGTCGCTTTATTTGCAATCAACTAGATGCAGCACAGACTGTATGGCCGTTATTTTACTTTCTATGCAATGCTTAAAAATTTGCATGCTACTTTAATCCGAATATTCCACATGACAAAAGAAAACTCCTATGCATCAATGTTGCCTACAGCCTTCTGAAGCATGTGGCTGCCAAGAAGTAAGACGTTTTCCATGGATGGAGAAATTACAATGTAGGCATTCCTAAAACAATGTGCAAGGCTATATGAGGTTTTGTTGACAGTAAATGAGTATATCAAGTTATCAACACTCAAGCTATTCAGATGTGTCTACCAAGTTAGCAAATTCATTAATGGTTAGACTATATATGTTTAATACTGGCTACATTTCTCACTAGAGCAAAACAAGCCACTGGTCCCGGGCCGGCAGGGCTTTTTGTCCCGGTCACGCGCCAGGAACAGCGTGTTCGGGACAAATAGCCTCCCCTATTTGTCCCGGGCACGCCATGGCCCGGGACCAATAGGGGGGCCACGTGGCCAAATAAGCCAGCCTCTGGCTGCGACCCATTTGTCCCGGTTCGTAATACGAACCGGAACAGTATATACTCTTTTGCATCTGAACATATGATTTTTTGTTTTCTTTTTTTTTCTTTTATTTTGTTTCCTGTTTTCTATTTGTGTTTCTGTTTTTGATATTTATGTTACTGATTCTTTTGTGTTTCTATTTTTTCATTTATGTTTCATTTCAAACAAGATCGAGTTGCATATTATACGTTACTATATAATATATATCATGAATACATGATTTTTTCCTCGGGATATAGTCATGAATACTACTAGTACACGAGTTCTCCCAAACAAATATTTACAACAAATATTTACAACCGGAAGATCATGTCTAAATATTTACAAACAGAGATCATTACATGACAGAGAGGCATTAGACCCTATTTTTTTCTCGGGATGGTCTTTTTCCGCGGCTGGATTATACTGCATTCTGCGTCTGGCTTTATGACATAGTCAAGCAGAAAGCCCGCAATTTTCTCCGCAATAGGTAGTAGGCGGTCTTTTGCATCAAGCCTGTTCCGGATCGTCTCAAATAAAAAGGAGAGATCAACACCAATATATCAACCATTATGAAAATAATTCAATTTAAAAAGTGAACAAGTTTGAATAAATTGTTAACGTACCCTATTCCAGTCTGCACCCTCATTGAAGTGAATTCGGATGAACTCGCAGACATAGAATCCACACAAATTGATGCCTTGTTGCTGCTTCGCGCACTTTATGATAGAATAAGATAAGAAACCAATAAAAAATAATCAAAAATATTGAAAAAATGGTATTGTGAGACTGAAATTAAGAATATGCATACGTGGAACCTAGCTAGTTCGGCTTACCTCTCGCCATTTAAAAGTGAGGTTCCGGGCTATACCGACGTCCTTGTGGAAAGAGGTGAACTTGTCCCAAACCCTGAAGTTTACGGTATGAAAAATTAGTAAAGAAGTTTACTAATTACTATATATTATTAGAAAAGACGAGGTCGATTGTGACAATGAACGAAATTACCTCTGTAGCATCTGTTTCGTGTCGTCGAACTTTTCTTCAGGTTTCGATAATGGGTCGAGGACATCAACGATTTCCTTTTCAACATCAATCTCAAATAATACCCAGTGAAATCTGCCATATGTTTATATTTGTTAATAACTAAATCATCAATTACATATACTTAACATCGAGTATGTATAAGAAAGTAAACAACTCACTCGAAGTTGAACGGGAAAAGTATGGTGTTTTTGTAATGTTGCGCCATTAAATAAGTAAGCAAAAGCTCCTCCGTACTCTCTGGGTAATGTAACAAACCATGATGATGAACTCGATTAGGGTCAATGAATCCAATCTTGTGATTGAGTCCCAGCTTTCGAGATTGTATAATTTTCAGCCTGCATAATAGAGTACAAAAGTAATATAGTGATAACTATAATTACAAGCAATGAAAAATAAGTTGAGCTAGAGAATTACTGACATATATACATAATTTAATTACTTACATGCAAAAGGCACTGATGATAGATTTGTCGAGCGCGTCAAAATTGAATAACTGCCATAATTCGCAATACTCAATTTGAATCTCATCATCACCTGGGCCATAAAAATCTGTTGAAATTTTCGCATAGAGCCAGTCTCCTTCTTGACTTTTCGTAGTATGCATGTACCATGCATTTAGTTGGTGCAACCTAGCTGGTAGAGTGCGCACCATAGCAGGGTCGACAAGATCTTCTCCTCTCACATATTTCCGCACCACCTCATGTATGGTGACACTCTCGCCAGATTGTAATGCCTTAAGCTCTGCCAGAGTTATACCCATATCTCTAGCTTGCTGCGAAAGTACATCATCGACCGGGTTCCGGTTGTAAGGCGCCAATATGAGTGGAGGGGCCGATTGTCCCGCCTGCATTCCGAGCTGTGGAACATCTCTCTTCTGGGTGGCAGCAGATTTTTGTTCTTCCCGCACTCTCCTAGATGTACGCACCAGAACGCGTGTGTAGTCATCGTCCATATTTAGTTCATATTGCGACGGATGCGTAAGAAATTCTATGGCCCACCGTATCGCATCCGAAGAATATACCGGAACAGGCAAAGGCATCTTTTTTGCCTTCTTTCTCTGGGAAGCCTGGATATCGTTGACCCATATACCGACATCTTCGCGAGAGTTCACAAAGCGAGACTTCCCCGTTTCGCTTTTCTGAGTACTAGTCGACGCAGCAGTGCACTTCCGCTTCTTTTGCGGAGGCGGCGGAGTACGCTTACGCGACGGCGTAGATGGACTAGCGCCTTGGTTGTCGTTGTGGAGGGTGTCTGGACTAGCGCATTGGTTGTCGTTGTTGTAGTTATGTGGGCTGGCATGTGGACTGGGAGGGTGATTTTGCTGCATGTGTGGGAACACGATGCATTCTTTTTTCCATAAGTAGGTACTCTTGAGGGCAAATCTCAACTCAACCTCGTCTTCACCCGTAGTGAAGTCCAGCTTAATTCCCTCATATGTCTTGATAACCTCATCAACCCCGACAACAGCATAGCCATCTGGAATAGGGCGATAATGGTAAGTTCCATTTGGTTTAGGCGGTAGGGCAAAGCCGTGCGCCACCTTCACGGTTATGTTCAAGCATGGCACATGTAGGTCGCAAAGTTCCCGCTGCACGATATTATCCACGGGGTGACGAGGACCCGGCATATCATTGTGGCGATCGAGCTCCGTCGAAGCCACGCTGCTTCTCCGCATTGATTTTGGATCAGGAGAAGGATCTTCGGGCGTCTCATTCGCAGGGCATCCGTCGAGTCTGCGCTGCCTTCAGCTCTGCTATCTCCTTCTCATGCTGTAGTAATTTATTTTCCATCCACTGGACCCAGTCGGCAAGCTCTTTCTTCTTTCTCGATCGGCTTCTGTAAGTGCCAACATCTTTGGGAAACCCAATTATCCACGGTACGGAGCCGACGGTTCCTCGTGTTCGTCCACTGTGTTCAGGATTCCCAAGGGCTCGCGATAGCTCGTCCTTCTCTCTGTTAGGGTGGAACCTGCCTTCTGTGACCTCCTTCCATACCTCTCTGAGAGCTTTAATAGGGTCAGCTCCGTGCTCCGTGGTAAAAAGACAGTCACCTGTTTCAGGGTCTAACTTTCCACCATGCCCATAGAACCAAGCCTTAAGCCGGTCTGGCCAGCCAAATGTCTCGATGTCTATACCTTTAGCCAAAAACTCATCCTCCATTTTCGTCCACTTAGGCATGGCCGTCAGGTAGCCACCTGACCCCATGTTATGGTGATATATCTTTTTCTCTGCATTTTTCTTATTTCTCGCTGAGATTTTCTTAGCGGCTTCCGATTGCTTGTACGCCTTAAATTCGGGCCACTCATCTTTTATCTTTTCATAGACTCCGACAAATTCTGGAGTCTTACCTTCAGTTATGAACCTGTTTAGCCTTTTCTTCCAGCCGCGGAACAATTCACCCATCTCAATATAAGTCCAGGCCTTGCATCGATTCTCTATAACCGACTTCTCTACATCCTCCTCTTCCCGTAAAGTGAAATTCTGCATGAGCTCGTCCCAAAGGAGTTGTTTGTCTTCATCCCTTACATAAATAACCCCCTCTTTTGGCACCTTTGGCTTATACCATTCTTGAGCCCTGATGGAGAGTCTGTCCCGAACGATGACTCCGCACTGAGCTACAAATTTTCTTGCGTGATTAGCGGGAGCAATCGGTTTGCCTTTTTCATTGATCTCCTCGATGTGGTACTTCTGTTTCCCTTGGAGCTTTTTGGTCCCGGTTCGTGGCCCGCCTCGTTTCACCGCTGCTTTTTTGCTTGGTCCCGGTTCATGGCCCGCCGACGGCTAAACACAAGAAAAAGTGATAGTTAATATATGTATACACACAAATCTATTCAACGGAGACAAAAACCTGAGGGCATATATCTACCTCGGCGGCCGACTTTCCAACAGTAGAGTCGGTGAACTGTCGGTGAGCTGAACTGTCAGTGACGTCTATTCCGTCTGAATGCCCCTCCAGTCCATCATCGGACTCGTTCAGAAATTGCCCGGTGAAATCGTCTAAGTGTTCCTCTTCTTGTTGGTCCAATCCATCACTTTCGCGGATGATGCCGAACATGTCCTCTTCTTGTTCAAGGTTTCTACCGGTGTCCATAGTTTCTGCAAGGGATTTCAATCCATTTACATTTGCAATAGTAATGTGTTAATAATGTAGTCGAACAATATATAATATGTTAATTTATATTTCAATCATCCATTTATATTTAGCCAAATGTATCGAGTATCTCAATTTCTATTTATATTTCTCTTTTGAAGTCTCTCGAACTTTACTAGGGCTCCGAAAGGGCGGCGGCTATGACGCGGTGACAAATCCGAGTACCTGCACGCAAAATCCAAGAAAGAAAAATAGAGACTTAACCTTCTAACACTTAACCAAAACTGAGAAATTCTAACACTTAACAAACATTGAGGATTTCTAACACTTAACACTTAACAAATTAACGAACTACACAACTGAACTAACTAAACAATTGATATGAACTAATATGAACATTTTTATGATACAACATTATAGATTATATTTTTCTAAACATTTTGATATAAAGTTCGCATTGTTCTGATTTAATATCAATTAGTTATGAATTATCAAATTTTCAATGACGTCAGCATGACGTAAGCATGACATCACGGATGCAATTCCTCTCCCGTGCGAGATCAATCCGTTGATTCACTGTGTATTTTGATAAATTGCGAGTGTACGACGTCAATTAGCGCGGAGACAAACCTACTGCTACTAGCGCCGCCAAGAAAAGGTCATCGGAAGCTCACCGGCGATGAACTCCGGCGGAAACCCTAACAATGGCGGAAACCCTAACCCTAACCGAACTCCGCCGGAAACCCTAACCTAATCGAGGGTACATGGAGGTTGGAATGCTCACCACGAGCCCTCCTAACTGCTCGGAGAAGCGAGCACGGCCGGAGGAGAGCCTGACGCGGCCGGAGGCGAAGAAGAAGACGCGCGCGGGCAACGACGTCGGGCGCGAAGACGGGGACGGAGTAGAGGACCGGGGCGGCGGCGGGCGCGAAGAAGAAGACGCGCGCGGGCAACGACGCGGCCGGCGACGGGGACGGAGTAGAGGACCGGGGCGGCGGCGGCTCTCCGGCGACGGAAAAATCGGGCAGCGTAACAGTAGGAAGGGGAAATTGCTCCGGGTTGAGCCACCACCTGTGGCTAAGTGTTGTATATATAGCCCCCACCTATTTGTCTCGGGTGGTGGCTCAGCCCGGGACAAATAGTGGTCATCTGTCCCGGGCCGTGGCTGCACCCGGGACAGATAGCACCCCATCTGTCCCGGGCTGAGCCACCACCCGGGATAGATGGGATTTTTTCTTTTTCTTTTCTTTTTCTGTTTTCTGTTTA
The DNA here is from genome assembly GCA_026929855.1 of Poa annua. Taxonomy (NCBI): domain Eukaryota; kingdom Viridiplantae; phylum Streptophyta; class Magnoliopsida; order Poales; family Poaceae; genus Poa; species Poa annua. The sequence continues at coordinate 19,980,941 of CM049427.1, forward strand.
AAATAACTTTGGAATTTGAAAAAACTTTCAGTATGAAAAGTGTTTGAATTTGACTAACTAATACAAAAACATTTTCTCTTTTCTATAACCATTATTTTAATTAGTTTAGAACTATTTTGAATGTGAATTTGTATAACTTTTGCAAACTTTGGAATTTGAAAAAACTTTCAATATGAAAAGTGTTTGAATTTGACTAACTAATACAAAAACATTTTCTCTTTTCTATAACCATTATTTTAATTAGTTTAAAACTATTTTGAATGTGAATTTGTATAACTTTTGCAAACTTTGGAATTTGAAAAAACTTTCAATATGAAAAGTGTTTGAATTTGACTAACTAATACAAAAACATTTTCTCTTTTCTATAACCATTATTTAAATTAGTTTAAAACTATTTTGAATGTGAATTTGTATAACTTTTGCAAACTTTGGAATTTGAAAAAACTTTCAATATGAAAAGTGTTTGAATTTGACTAACTAATACAAAAACATTTTCTCTTTTCTATAACCATTATTTAAATTAGTTTAAAACTATTTTGAATGTGAATTTGTATAACTTTTGCAAACTTTGGAATTTGAAAAAACTTTCAATATGAAAAGTGTTTGAATTTGACTAACTAATACAAAAACATTTTTTCTTTTCTATAACCATTATTTAAATTAGTTTAAAACTATTTTGAATGTGAATTTGTATAACTTTTGCAAACTTTGGAATTCTGAGCTGTTCGATCAACACTTTAACTTCCAAACCGGGACTAAAGAAGCACACGGATCGTGTGTTTCTTTCAAGCACTTGTAAGCCGTTTGATCAGGTGTGTGTTTCTTTTGATTGCTTCTGAGCTGTTCGATTAACGCTTTCAGTTTCAAACCGGGACTAAAGAAGCACACGGATCGTGTGTTTCTTTGAAACACTTGTTTGCCGTTGGATCAGGGGTGTGCTTCTTTTGAGCACTTGAGAGTTGTTGGATCAACACTATCAGTACCACTGGTTGAGCCCGTGACCCTATATATAGCCCCCTCTCGGACGAGGCGAGCACTCAGTGTTTCCTCCTTCTAGTGCCTAGCCGGGTGGTGTGTGGTATACAAATCACTCGGATTCCCTGCATACGCCCCACGGTGCATTTGATATGCAGGCACTCATGAGCCACCGTGGGGCTGTATGCAGGTGAAATCGTGTGTTTTGTTATATCAAAAGAATAGTTCAATTCATCTACTGAGGAATATATACAAATTACTCGGATTCCCTGCATACGCCCCACGGTGCATTTGATATGCAGACACTCATCAAGAGCCACCGTGGGGCTGTATGCAGGTGAAATCGTGTGTTTTGTTCTATCAACGCCGACGGATCCATTTGATATGCAGGTAAAAATGGAGCATCTTCTTCATATAAAAAGTTTAATATATTAATTATTACATATCGCACCAACATCTCCATCACACAACACCGCCAGTTCTTCTGCGTCGGAACCATGGAGCATCTTATTCAATCAACTTGATGATTGGGTCAATGTTCACTACGAAAGGCGGAATTTCATCAAAATTATTATAATCATCTGACATGTCTGTCTTGTCCTCCACTCCCACAATGTTTCTTTTTCCTGAAAGAACTATGTGACGCCTCGGCTCCTCCACTCCCAGGATGTTTCTTTTTTTGGGTCTGCTAGACATGTATTTCATATAGAAAACCTGAGCCACATCATTGTCTAGCACGAATGGTTCGTCTCTGTACGCAAGATTGTTTAGATCCACTGTTGTCATTCCTACATATTGTCTACCTCAACCCCGCCTTTCAGATTGACCCATTTGCACCGAAACAAAGGGATCTTAAAAGAAGGTCCATAGTCAAGTTCCCATATCTCCTCTATGCAACCATAATATGTGTTCTTCTGCCCATTGTTGTTTGTTGCATCAATGCGAACACCACTGTTTTGGTTCGTGCTCTTTTTATCTTGGACACTCGTGTAAAATGTATTTCCATTTATCTCGTACCCTTGAAAAGTACATATAGTTGTAGATGGTTCCCTGGCCAACAAGTGTAACTGTTCATCAACCTTGTCTTTATTTTCAAGATGTGCTCGCAACCAACCGCCGAACGTCGCCATGTGTGTACGTACAATCCAGTTGTCAGACTTCCCCGCGTGTAGAGAGCGTACAAAATTCTTGTGTTCATCGATATACGGGGCCACCAAGGTAGAACTTTGTAGAACTGTATAGTGTGCTTCAGTGAAAGAATGTCCATCCATACAAATTTTTGTTTTCTTTCCTAGTGTGCCTTTTCCACTAAGTCTACCCTCATGTCGTGATTGTGGAACACCTATCGGCTTAAGGTCATGAATAAAGTCAACACATAACTCAATGACCTCCTCGTTACCGTAACCGTTGGAGATGCTTCCTTCTGGCCTAGCACGGTTATGCACATATTTCTTTAAGACTGCCATGAACCTCTGAAATGGGAACATATTGTGCAGAAATACAGGACCGAGAATTTGAATCTCTTCGACTAGGTGAACCAGGAGATGCGTCATAACATCGAAGAAGGATGGAGGGAACACCAACTCAAAACTGACAAGACACTGGACCACATCATTTTGCAATCCTGGTAGAATCGCCGGATCGATTACCTTTTGAGATATTGCATTGAGGAATGCACAAAGCTTCACAATGGGTACTCGAACATTTTCCGGTAGTAGCCCCCTCAGTGCAATCGGAAGCAATTGCGTCATAATCACGTGACAATCATGAGACTTTAGGTTCTGAAATTTTTGGAGTCTCACATTTACTATCCTCTTTATATTCGACGAGAACCCAGCCGTGACCTTGATACTGCTAAGGCATTCAAAGAATATTACTTTCTCTTGTTTAGTAAGAGCGTAGCTGGCAGGACCTTCGTAGTGTTCGGGACTTAGGCCGTCTCGTTCTTTCACACGTTTCTGGTCCTCCCGTGCTTCCTCTGTATCTTTTTTCTTCCCGTACACGCCCAAGTAGCCTAGCAGGTTCACGCAAACATTCTTCGTCACGTGCATCACGTCGATAGCAGATCTAACCTCTAGGACCTTCCAATATGGTAGCTCCCAAAATATAGATTTTTTCTTCCACATGGGTGCGTGCCCGTTAGCGTCTTTCGGAACCTGTTGTCCTCCAGGACCCTTTCCAAAGATTACTTTTAGATCCTTGACTATATCAAATATTTCTTCACCAGTACGGTTGACAGGCCTCCTACTGTGATCAGCCTCACCTTTAAAATGCTTGCCTTTCTTCCTTGCGGTATGCCTGATCGGAAGAAATCGACGATGCCCCGGATACATACACTTCTTACATTTATCCAAATATAAACATTCAGTCTCACCCAAACAGTGTGTGCATGCATTGTACCCCTTGGTCGACTGCCCTGAGAGGTTAGCAAGAGCAGGCCAATCGTTAACTGTTACAAAAAACAAAGCTCGTAGGTCAAATTCCTCATGTTTGTGCTCATCCCACACCCGTACACCTTCTTCCCGCCACAACTGTAAAAGTTCTTCAAATAATGGCCTGAGGTACACATCAAGGTCGTCGCCGGGTTGCTTCGGGCCTTGGATGAGCAATGGCATCATAATGAACTTTCGCTTCATGCACAACCAAGGAGGAAGGTTATAAATACATAGAGTCACAGGCCATGTGCTATGACTGCTGCTCTGCTCCCCAAACGGATTGAAACCGTCTGTACTTAGACCAAACCTTAAGTTCCTTGCGTCATCTTCAAATTCCGGGAACTCTCTCTCAATATTTCTCCACTGCGACCCATCAGCGGGGTGTCTACACATCGCGTCTTTCTTACGGTCCTCTTTGTGCCATCGCAACAACTTGGCATGCTCTTTATTCGCGAACAGGCGTTTCAACCGTGGTATTATAGGAGCATACCACATCACCTTGGCAGGAACCCTCTTCCGGGGACGCTCACCCTCAACTTCACCAGGGTCATCTCGTCTGATCTTATACCGCAATGCAGTGCATACTGGACATGCATCCAAATTCTCATACTCACCGCGGTAGAGGATGCAGTCATTAGGGCAGGCATGTATCTTATGCACGTCTAATCCTAGAGGGCACACAACCTTCTTTGCTTCGTACGTGCTGTCGGGCAACTCGTTGACCTTTGGAAGCATCTTCCTAATTATCTGCATCAACTTTCCAAATCCCTTGTCAGTCACACCACACTCTGCCTTCCACTGCAGTAATTCCAGTGTGGTACCCAACTTTTTCTGACCATCTTCGCAACTTGGATACAACAATTTCTTGTGATCCTCTAACATCTGGTCGAACTTCAACCTCTCCTTTTCAGTTCCGCACTCTCTCTTTGCATCAGCAATAGCCCTACCAAGATCGTCAGTGGGCTCATCTGGTGCCTCTTCAGCTTCAGCTTCCCCCGTTGCAGAATCTCCGTACTCCGGGAACATATGATAGTTGTCATCATCTTCCTCTTCTTCATTGTCTTCCATCATAACACCTTTTTCTCCGTGCTTCGTTCAAAAATTATAGCTGGGCATGAAACCATGCCGAATAAGATGACTTTGAAGGGTTCTCACGTTTGGGTGATATGTCTTATTCTGACAGTTGACACATGGACAACACATGAAACCATTGGTACTGTGGGCCTGGGCTTTCTCTAGAAATTTCCTCAAACCTGTCATGTACTCGGCAGTGCGTCGGTCACCATACATCCATTGTCGGTCCATCTGCATTATATAATGAACTACATCAATAACCATTACAGAACATCGATAAATAAACACTGAACATGCACGATATCAATTAATTACAAATGAAATGAGAGAAAAATTAACCTTGATCGAAAAGAAGAATAAACTTCTTTAAGTGTACATCAAATCATTTCGTGAACTCTCTCGGGCATTTCATCAAACACCTTGCATGCATACAAAAAAAAACAGACTAGCACACACCCCCTCCTTCCATTTCAAAAAAAAATGCCTCCAATGGTTTTGGGAGGGGGCTGCTGATCAGTATATATAGGCACCCCCCTTTTTTCCCGGTTTCAGTCACAAACCGGGACAACAAGGAGGCCCATTTGTCCCGGTTTGTGACTGAAACCGGGACAGATGGAGGTTTTTTCATTTTTTTTATTTTCTTTTTATGTTTTCTGTTTTAAATAACTTTTGCAAACTTTGGATTTTGGAAAAAACTATGAATATGAAAAGTGTTTGAATTTGACTAACTAATACAAAACCATTTTCTGTTCTCTGTTTTAAGTAACTTTTGCAAACTTTGGAATTTGAAAACACTTTAGCAAACTTTAGATATATTTCGGTCAATACAAGAGAACACGCGCACACAGAATTTTTGCGTAACGGAATACATAGATAGTCTACTCATCAACGACATTAAGATGATCATACTCCGTATTATAGCCGCGTAGACTATCCCACTTCCGTGCAATCTCGAAGCCAAGGCGAGCGTCTAAAGCAGCATATACGACTTGATCGTAGCTCAATGGAACGTTGCCCCATCCGAAAATTAGGTCTTCTTCTAACGTGTCTTCCTTGTCGTCGTCCATGTTCTTCTTCTTCTTGTATTTCTTCTTCTTCTCAAGATTTGTCCCAATGACCGCATTAGAGAGAGAGCATATAGACTAGGAGTAAAATTGCCGGTAGGGTTTCGGCGATCCCTCTGCATGTCGACCGCGGACCGAATAATAATTCCGTAGTAGGCTAGCATCTTCATGTCATTATGGATTGTCACGCCGTAGAATTTGATTGTCTCATCACCTAAGAAATCCACGAGGACCTGTGGCACCCGATCAGCTTTGCAAATTTGGAAGACAAGAGTCTCGGTCGCCACCGAGAGTTGAAGGACGGCGGCGCACTGCGGAGTATCCTTCCGTCGAGGGTCGGTGAACTCGCAATCGAGTCCAACGGCTTTGATCGGAGCGGCGTCGAGGAAGTAGTTCTTCACTTCGCGGATCCACTTCTCCACGCGCCATGCACGAAGGGTGACCCACACCTTGAACCGCATGCCTTCCTTCTTGTAGTAGTACAACTCGGACCGAGGTGGACGCGCAAGTGGCTCCATAGGATCGGAGAAAAGAGAGGAGAGATGGTGTGTGAAGGAGCCGGAGAGATGGTGTGTGGAGGAGTCGTACTGTGCAGTGCATTTTATAGTGCCGGAGAGGAAGAAGAATCGCCGGCAGAGAGCAGAGGAATTAATCGCCGGAGGGCAGAGGAATCGCCGGCGGCGCCGTATTTCCGCTCGTCTTCCGTGCGCGTCGAAAAAACGCGGCGATGGCTCGGCTTCCGCGCGCGCGTAACTGAAACCATGACATTTGTCCCGGTTCGTGACTGGAACCGGGACAAATGGGTGTCGCCTGAAGCGCTTGGCGGGTGCTACCTCATTTGTCCCGGTTCGTGGCTGGAACCGGGACAAATGAGTGTCGCCTGGAGCGCTCGGCGGGTTTTATGCCCCATCTGTCCCGGTTTGCAGTACCACCGGGACAAATAGGGTTTTGGAGTTTGGTCCTTTAGCCTGTTTTCTACTAGTGTCTCTATTCCCCTAGATTTCTTTCCAATTCGCCTTCATGTAAAACAAATAAAATAACAGACCTAATTTACCTTACATCTACTCTTCTCGATAAATGTTCATCCAACGTCCACTTTGCTAATTTTTTAAAAACACATAAATTTCCACCATCTGCAGTTTATTGCAGATGCCATCTATCAAATGTTCTGGATAATTATAGTAAGCAGAGCATGCATTCTGAATAACAAACGTAACATCTAACTGATGGTCATGTGGACCTTATATTACAAACAGATTTAACTTCTTGGTTTTCTTTGAAGACAATTACGAATGCTATAGATTTTATGTCTATTATTATCACTGCGTAGTTGAATTATATACGACGTAACAGCTAACTGATGGTCATGAGGACCTTATATTACAAACAGATTTAACTTCTTGGTTTTCTTTGAAGACAATTGCGAATGCTATAGATTTTATGTCTATTATTATCACTGCATAGTTGAATTATATACGACTGTATATGTAAGGCCGGTGCTGAGCGAGGCTTCTCAGGCCATCCACGCACATATGTCATTTCTCTGACGCTGCCAGGTGGGACCTTTCCGCAGGGTGCGGGCCCCATATCTCCCTCTCCATGTATTTCACACCTTAGGCAAATGAGGACTAGCTGAGCAAATTGGGCAGGGCGGCGGCTCCGGTGAGTCCCCCTATCCCTCTTCCCCATCCTCTTCTCCGTCTGGGTAGCGTTATCCAGTTATGGACTGGGTGGTTGATGTATGTTTGTAAGTATTTTAAGTAAATATACTCATTATGGATGTTTTCTGCCTTTCTTTTCTTAAAAAGATCAGGTGAGCTGGTGCTTCTGGCTAGATGTGTTCTTCAAGATAAAGTCTCAGTGGCTGGCTATATTGTGTTGTTAGGTGTTTTTCTGTTGCTAGATGTTTTCTGCAACCAAAGACACTAGACCGTTACTGCTTGTGATAGTTCTATCAGATCTTGGTATTATCTGGTTTCTAGATTTTTTTAGTAGGCATGGTGGGCGGGCTCTTCTCACTGATTCCTAAGTTTCTAGATGGAGATGCTGTAAAGGTTATCTGCCTATGACCCAGGCCGAGCTTCTATTTAGTAGCTGACGTGTGGTCTAATTTCTATTGAACTTATGGACCATGGCTTAGTGTCTATTTGTATAGTCTGAGTCTCACTTTTTACGGTGTCTTAGTTTAATGATAAACTATATTGCATTACGATTTCTTTATTTTAGGTGTGAAGTGCGTTTCTTCATGTATTTGTGAGCACATATGGTTCTGAATAAGAAAGAAAATAGAGCACTGGGGCTGGTTTTTTTCTTATCTAGATTGGATATGGGTTGCAGTTTTTAATAGAGATGTTTAGCTGTACTGCTTAAGTTAAGAGTGCATGTGTTTAGGCGCTGGTTAAGTAGCCTATGTGCATGGACAAGATATTGCTTTGTTTAGCAGATTTCTCAGTTTCTAGAGTGTGGAAGGGTTTCTTCTGCCTCGAAGTTATCTTTAATGATTATAAAGTTTTTAGTTCTTTTCAGTTTAATTTTTATGGTCTATGAGGGTCCATCTCTTTTCTCTACGAATGACGTTTGGTGGATAGTTTGTTCCTGAATAGCATGCCTGCTGCATTGTTTCTGCCAGGTGTTTAGAGAGCAGATTAAAAAATTACAGGCACAGTGGATCAAGGATTCACGATGATGGAATTGCTTTATTCAACAAGTCGAGGGGTTTACACATAGGGCTACATTATAAGAACTTATTGAGACAATTAACACTAAACGTTGTATGCTCGCTGGCTGTCTCTTTATTTATGACTCTAGAAATACCAGCTGACGGTTTGAAGGCGCCTTCACTTTATTAATCATCACGTCTATCAGTGGGAGCCTGACGCTCAGCTTGATTGGCTCCTGCTGAACCTGTGTTTTCGGTGCCGGACGTGCGCAGTGCGGTCTGCATCGCGCTCATTCGGCGGCGAGGGCCGCCCACCCAGTTCATGCTTGCATTGTCTGTATCAGAGTTATAGGGGCTTTTAACACAGTGATGTTAGCTCTTGGTATCTCCAGCTGCGAGAAATATCTCGAAAGGTGCCAAATTAGCAGGATAAACTCATGTTAAAGAAGAGGCTACTGCCCGATCACCCATGCCAAAATCTCATGTAGGGGGCGCAGCGAAGCGCGCTGCACGTCTAGTACTATTGATCTCCGGAAGGAATAGAGCTAGAACCCCTGCATCATGTAACATGTAAGGAAAATAAAATTTATATGGTCCGACATTGTTTCAAGTCACAGAAGGAGACAAACTTACGGAATATCACGCAGTACATAAAAAATGTGCAGGTGAAACACGATAAGTGTAAACTTACTGATTTTCAGATGTTTCTATTTTTTAAATCTGTTCATTACATTAGAGAAATTAAATCTTTTTAGTGTTTCTGGGATATGTATGTAAAATAGTTTGACAACTAGCTAGTTTGAAAGGGGCTACTTCAGTTTTTAGTTTCACATTCACAAGCAAGACTGTTTTATATATGTATTCCTAGACAACGCTGATGCTTCTAGTTAGAAACTTACTACGGTACGTCATAGAGCGTCTTCTTTTGTCACGCCATTCTTGCAAAAGCAGGAACAAAAGCCATGCAAAACCAATTGCTTGAAATATCAGCCCCGCACCCAATAATTCACGCCAAGTTATAGGTCCTGTGAAATGCAATGCGTAAAGGTTCAGTCAGCATAGTCGTTCATTATTTAACATTCCTCCGCGGAGGAAAATTATTAGAAGTACTCCCTCGACCGGGACGGGAGTAGGGACCAATAACCTCGAGCATAGGGCAAGAAAGGTCGCACAATCGTTTCATGATCTATGCGTAAGTCGTGGAGTAAGTCTATAATATAATAAAATCAAAATGAGTTAGTTTTTTAGACACCACGTTAATCCACATCATCTAAATTAATTATAGCGGTTAGATCTAAAATATATGGTTGAGATTTTATAAAAAAATAGTAATTATCGTAACTAATTGAACACATTTTATGTTGTGTTAACACGTATACTACAAGACCTAGCTGTTTCTATTTAAAAGACCAATCATGTATGATACTAACTAGAAGGAGAGGCGCGCTTTGCTGCGCCCATATTTGGGGCGAGCCTCAACTTTCTGTTTTCTATAGACAGCTTGGCAGCTTGGGTGCGTCAATTAGTACTACAAAAATAAGCACTCAATCCGCCAATCCCATTCATATGCAGCAGAAACAAAAGAAAAGTGAATTCCTATTTATAAGTATCAGGCAATTATTGAAATTGTGGACATGAAAAGAAGGCACATTACCTGAAATTATAAGTTTCATTTAGTGTAGGGCTCTAAATTTTGCAACCTCTATATGATCGGAAAAGTAAATCACATTGCAAGAGTTGTTTTTTTATAACATCATGTTCTTTTCCTGCTTCCAACCATTTATCATCGGTGTAAGAAAGACCTAAAAACATCATCTGCATGTTATTCTTATTCCAGAACAAATAAATAGTGCAGTTCCCACATTTGGTTGAAATGACAAAAACTCACCACATCCATATGTATTGCTAAACAACTAAGCAGTAAAGAAGGTATAAGAATTCATAGGTTAGCTGTGTATGATCATTTGAGTTACAATTATATGTTATTTTGTGGAAGCTTATAAATAATGGAGAGAATGCTAACAAATAAAGCCAAACCTGGTGTTCTCTAGCTCTAACAAATCTGATATGGTTAGGTCTAGATGAGAAAAATAAGATAGGCACAAGGAAAACAAAAAGGTTGGTTTTGCTTAACATGAAGCGTTAAGACAGAGATTGCAATCAACTACCATAGTGGCTTGCTGAACTCAATTATGTTCCAAAATCTGAGTACATGCTACAGTACATTGTTACCCTTGGATATCACATAAACTGCTTACCACGTCTTGCTCGTGAACTCATGGGGGAAGCATACTTGAATTTAATCGATGTTCATTCCATCTTTTTCTGGTTGGCAATCCAAGTAATTTAACTTGTCCACAAGCTGGAAGAGCAAGCAGGCTACATTATCTGAATTTGGCCTTGACCATAGTCAGAGCCTCCTCATCCCCTCAACCGAGTTGCTGCATGTCTCACCGTCCTCCTGCATCCATCATGAACCCCTATTGCAAATCAAAGAGCAGACAGCAAAAGGGTTATTTTAAATTCAAAATCATATACAAATACGTAGAGTGTCTTAGAAAAAAAAGTTGATTTTACGAAATTACATTACCATGTTCCATAAAGAAAAGTTGAAATAACATCTTAGCAAGAAAATAGAGTTCATGATAAGAAGTAAAACTAATGGCAAAGTCACTAAAAGCATGAACAGTGCATGCATATATGCAGTTGTTTATTAGGATGTCTACAACCCACTGTGTTGGAGCAGTTCTTATGTTTAGCTGATCACATATTAAATAAATGGTCGAACTGACTTGTTGTTTACAAAGTTAATCAGGGTGTGGCGGTAAGCATAAAATTAACGCAGTATGGTTGCCCATTTATTTATGTACTATCTGGTGTTGGTAATATAAGGAAGCCTTGAACTTGCAAGCTACTGACTCAAATAAAAAATAGGCTGCAAAATGCATCAAGGAAATAAGAACTTACGGTCTGCAATGAACGATCTGAACAACCATTGTGAATATAATCATTTTCACAACAATTAATGAACCATATGAGCAATATTAGATAAGAGTGTCCACAATCTTATCTTTTATATATGCTCCAGGGCACAAAAGGAAGTCATCCCGTCAGGTTGCAGATGGAAACGGACATGAGATGAGGGTCTTGCGCCCCTCGAGGGTCACCGGCTTGAGCACACTGCCGATGACAATGTACTATCATGATCTCCCCCTGATCACCGCTCCTATCATGGCCAACACCAAGGCACACATCGCCAGCAATTGTACTGTTTCGCGCTGCATTACTCTGAACCAGGCAAGCGTCATTGCCACAACTTGTCCAGGTAAGGAGAAGAAATACATGCAGAAATTTCACAGATGCAAAAATGATGGAGAATTGGAGATAAATAAGCATATTAATTAGCAAAAAAAACTTCATAGTAGATGTACAATGATGGAAAGCCAAAATTCCCCTCGTTGCCTATGAAGGTATTAGTCTAGCACACTATCCTCCATGATCTTGTTTCTGCTGAGAGGCAAAGAGCAGAGTTAATAACCATCTCCTTTGTAACTATAGAAACTTCGGAAAGCAGAGGAACAAAATTAAGGATTTCCCATCAGTTGGACATAATAAATTACATCTTACCTTCTTCACGCAACAATTCTCGGTGCCCTCCTTTTCACCAATTATCTGCTCATTGTACCTCCGTATCAGCTAAAGCTCAGGATGTCCATTGTAAATTTTCAGGGTTAATTGATCATGTACGAAAAATGTTTGACACACAAGGCAATTGATTACTTTTCAGGGTTAATTTATTATATAACTAACCTACATGTATAATTTAATTTCCTATAAAACGTGAAATAATTGCAGACCTTACTATCTACCAAGCATCAACAAAATTTGTGCAGCAGGACTAACATGTTATAGATGACATCTCTATAACCTAATAGTACCCTCGTGCTCTGTTCTTCAATGGAGATCAAGGCGGACCAGATTCACCAGACCCGGGCTGCTGTAGCCCTAGGTTGAGGGAAGAGTAGGCACTATCAAATTTAGTTTCCATCCAGAGAAAAGTTCAACACCAAAATCTTTGTTTATGTCAATGATCTTCTCTTTTAAGTTTGAAAAAACAGAAAAAATCCTCAAGACAACTGAAGACAACCTGAAATTGAAAAATGAATGCTTTATAAGTGAACACAATGTTAGTATGAACATGTAACAATAATGAGAAGGTTACAATTCTCAGGGTACAACTATAGACCAACTAACATTCTTCTTGTGTGCTTAGACCTTGAGCTATTTTAATTCCAGGCAACGACATCAGAACTAAGTGCAGAAAGAGGACGAGAAGCAAAAGTAAGTGCATAAAGAACATGAAGCAAAAATATGTGCAGAAAGACCACATGAAGCTGTTGGTGCCTTTGATGGGGGAAACTGAGGACAAACCAGCACGACAGGCACGGAAGCTCGCCAACTACAGCAAGATAGTGCTAGAATTCAGGTTTCCACGGTAAGGAACGGATTCCAGAAGACCGGACACAATGGAAAATGGAGAAGAAAGGTGTATTTCTTAGAAGTTAACACTAAACAAGTTTGTCCTGCTAATTTTTCTGAAATCATTGAATAAAATCTTTCTAGTGGTTTAATGTGACTATAACTGAACTTGTACCTTCTCGATTGGTGAAAGCATCACCAAAATCATATAACCACAAGCTTCCTATAAATTGTGTTCCTTTCGTTGACTCTAGAATCTAGATGATTGTGAACTAATTTTCCCAAGCAGCATGAAAATGGGAACAACAAATAAAATCAACCTGAAATTTCATATTAGAACTACCAGCATCTATGTTTCAACTCACAATCTTTTGTTCAGCCTACAAAAATTTACAAGAATATAATGCTTTATCAACCTAGCATTGTACGATTAATGTGTGGTTTAGATTTGACAAAGAACAACATATTAAAGTGAAACTACACTCCTCATATCTAATTTAAGTTCCTTTTTTATGAAGTGCTGAGCCATAATCTATCATTAAAACACGCAACCCTATCCCACAAAACATAGATCATAATATAAATATCAATACATGGTTTCACTTGAAAACTTTATAGATGTACATCCCCAAGAGACTAAAATTACCAGTATCACTACCGCAAGCCTTGCTGTAGTAGCATCCTGCCTTAGTTGACATCCCTGCTCTCCCCACAAAGCATCCAAAAATCAGATAGGATCACCATGGGGTACTGAATCAGAATGGACCGCAAGCATGCACAAAACAAAGAGAATAGGTGAAATCAATAATAATGCAGAGAGCAGGGAGCACGACCTAGATGGCGCCATTTTTGTCCTCTGCGGCACAGAAGAAAAAGGGAAGGACATCCATGTACAACGCTGCCGCATCGCGTCCCCGTCGGCGGCAGGGCATAGCTCCTTCGGGGTCCTCGCGTCGTCCTTGCCGACCACTGCTCGCCTAAGAGGCTGACTTGCTTCCGTCGCCGGGCGACCGGCTGTTGCGCGCCATCTGGAAGCGCAGCTGCCACCGCTCCTCCCCGGTCAGGCCCGGTAGTTCCAACTCCGGCACCCATCCGAGAGATCGGAGACCGGTTTCTCCAGTTGCGCAGCCGTGACATCGAAGAGGACGACCTGTCGTCGCTGCAGGGCGACGTCCGGCTACTACGTCTTTGGGACGAGGATCTGGGGAGGAGGAGGAGCAGTAGGCCAGTGGCGGGCGGACGTGCGGGGCTCGAGTGGGGATTGTGGTCAAAGGCAGAAACCAACTCAGAAAACCGACCTTCCCACAGGGAAACAAACTGAGAAACAGATATGTGCGACAGATGGGACCAAAATCCGAGCCGAAGAAGATGAAGAGCAAACACCACCGCACGCCGCGGTGTTGTCGAGCCAGCTGCGGAGGAGCCGAAAAAGATGAACATCAAAGACCACCGCACGCCGCGTAGGAAGCCAACAACGCCACCGTAAAATCCCAGACCTCCAGATCCAATGCACCGACGAATCGATCTACAGAAGGGGAAAAACACCCGACCCTGAGACTAATCTAAAGCATGGAGAGAAAGAAGAAAGGAAGGAAGATTGAACCCACCGCCGCCGAGACGCCCACCGGAGAGAACCACGGCGGAGAAACAAGAGAGCAGCGACAAAGAAGAGCCCAAAAGAAAACACGCGTCGGCAGAAACGAACCGACCTCCAGAACACCACCTCTGTGGAGGAGCACCATCAAACAAACACACAGAAAGATAGACAAGTGGACCCAGGCCCAGAGAACAACAAAGCCCACTTAAAACACACACGGCGTCCATGACATGCGGGCCCAACTCAACAATGCACCACAGGACTCTATAACCAGGGAGCTTAGGTTTGGGAGAGATACCTGGCTGGAACGTGATGCCGCAAAACCCTTGGCTAGAACGTGATGGCTGGAAAAAAAATTGCTCAAACATGATGGAAACTGTATGAGATTAGCTATGTGATATGAGCAAGCAACAAGGAAAATCCTAAAACGTAAGGGCAAAGGATTAGATCTGCGGATATGCACATATTTTTTTTCCTCTGGATTATTTAGACCGCATTATAAATTTAATCAAAATAAAAAATTGTAAATTTTGATAAAAATGTAGCAATAATGATAGGATTATGGGGACGTGGACAGTTCAGAAAGAAAAATGAATCGATCAGTACGTACATCCTCTAAGTCTTATTTAGCCCGCGTTATAATTTTTTTGTGATAATCAAATTTGTAATGATATAGCAATAAACATCAGCATCCGATTATGCTTGATTTGTATAAGATGAAAAATATTTTTTATGATGATTCTAAAATAAAGAGTTTATATTTTAGATGTTGCATTTTTCTACATGGTCAAACTATATAAAGTTTGATTTTGACTAAGCCCCCAATTAACGCATCGTACTATGTACATTGTTTTTATAATTGAGTACGGATAAAACACCTGCGGAAGTTTAGAGTCATGGACATTTTTTTACTAGCATCAGATAAACCCTCTCGCAAAACACCCGCGGAAGTTTAGAGTCTTAATTCATTAATATTAATAAAATCAAAACATTAGTTTGAAGTCCCTCAGACTAAGAAACATGCCGTTTTAAGAATAACTCATAGATGAGTCGACACATATATATTCTCACGAGTATGAGAATATCTTTCCACTGAAGGATTATTTTTATTTAATGAGTCACAAAGAGTGAACATCTTCAAATTTGAAAAATATGCAACATTAGTCGACACACTGTGGATGAGAATGTCCCTTACACTATTAAATATTTTTTATTAATGATGCAACCAGGGCTAAGTCACCAATTTTTTCGCTTGATATCTTTCATTTAGTATCCCTGCGTGTGTCAATACTATTTTTAATCTGAGGACCTGAAAAGCATACAATTAATTCTGATGAATTGGTTGGCATTTATCGCTTGGTTTGTATGTTGTACATATTTGGACTAGTGTCTATGTCCTTATCTCATGTAACAAAATCAACATAAGAGCACTTGTCATTCCATCTTTACGATTGATAAAGAGTAATGAATTATGGTATACAGGCCGCATAGTCATTTGCATAACATAGAGAATATATCCGACGGGGTGTCTAAATCCATGGAACAAATATCATGATTAGTTATTACTTCTCAAACTTCTCTTAATACTGCATAAAGATGTTAAAGATATCGAGATGAAAATAATTTAGGTTTAACAATATATTCATGCAAAAACATTGACCAAAGTTTAGCACATCATGTTTCTAGAATGTTGCACCTTGTGATATGGAGTGTGTAAATGAGAGGAAGAAAAATTGGACCAAGATAGTTCACACCATTTAAGGTGACCTACCTATTAAGCATGATAGAGTGTTTTATCTCTTAATTCTTACTAATTGTTTGGTTGATATTGCTTGGTATATACGGTTGACACATTTAAAACATTGTATGCATCTTAATCACATGTAACAAAATGAACATAGGATCACATGTCATTCCAGAATTGACGACTAATTCAGAGTCTTCAACTATACTATCAAAATTGGATAGTCATTCTGCATAACACAGAAAATAAATGTGACCGCGCGTGTAGAATATGAAGATCAAGATAGTTAAGAGTTGGAAAGTTAATTTTACTTCTGTAAGTTTGACTATATAGATGTATAAACATGTTAACGGATATGCCTAGAAAAAAAATGATGTGTCTTTACCATTATATTCATACTAAAATAATGACCAAAGTTCCGCCACGTTTGTGTTTCCAAAACATTGTCACATGAAGTATGTAAATGAGATGAAAAAACATCACAACAAGATGATTCACACTTTTTATTCAACATACCTATAAAGGAGTATAAACCGTTTATTATTTTAATACAGTGATTTCTATTATTAAAGATAAAAAACTATTGATTGATAAATAGTAGGAATACTATGATTGATAAACAGTAGGAATACTGTGACATCAAAGAAACTTTTTGAACATTTTCAGCCAACTCCAGCGGACGCCCTCGCATTTGTGAGGGCCACTATGCTAGTTTTGTAAACTATAGCTTGACTGAATGTTACATATTCCAGGATGTAATGCCTAAAGATTGCACAACGTTTTCTTGGTTTAGTTTTTCTGCTTTCAGAAGTTCTCTACTCAATGATGGGCAATATGAAAGTCGTGGAGTAAGTTTTGTAAATTATAGCTTGACTGAATGTTACATATTCCACAATGTAATGCCTGAAGATTGCACAACGTTTTTCTTGGTTTAGTTTTTCTGCTTTGAGAAGTCGTCTACTCAATGATGGGCAAGCAGTGCTCGATTATAATTAAAACACTTTCCCAAACACTAATAAATAAATAAAATGTCTCAGATCATGTATGTGTATTATCTATGGCATGGTGTCAAATGCAGGTCGAATACACAACCCTAGTTATCTTCTGGCAGGATGATGAAAGAACTCACCCAAGGAGACAGTGAAATTAATGGTTTGAAGCTAGTACATGAAGCAAAACTGTAGATGCTGTACAAACTGAAACTTTATCTTGTGGGAGAAAGATGAAAAAGCTCACCCAATATGGCGACAGATCTAGGGAAAGCGGCGAAACCGAGAGTGCAGTTGCGAGCGAGAACCAAGACCTTCTTGCCGTAAGGGCACGCCCTCTCCGCCTCCCGGAAGGCATCAGCGACGCATGCGGCGCAGGAGGAGGAGGTGACGTCCGGGTGATGGTAGCAGCGGGAGAAGGCTCGCAACCGGTAGGGCCAGTACCCTACGCCAAGGAACACCTTGAGGCTCTGGGAGGAGGCGGTCTCGGCGGGGAGGGTGGCGGCCAGGCGGCGGAGGTTGGCTTTGTATGTGCTGTTGGTAGTGTATAGGCCACCGGTGCACTCGAATACTGCTGCGGTGCTGGAGAGAGGTGAGATGGAGAGGACGACGACTGCCAGGAAGAAGAGGGCGGAATGCTGCATAGTGGATCATGAATGGTGACTGCGAGACTGCAGTGAGCGAGTGGGGAGAAGAAGAACTCGTACAAGAAGGGGAAGCATGGGGAAAGGAGGAGGAAGGCACATTAAATAGCGTGGACTGAACGACGACTTGAGTCTTTGACTCCACACCCTACCCGTATGAGCACCTCCGAGAGACTGAGCTGGCGGGTCAGGTCTTGAGATTGACGAAGTCACCACATGCGGCTCGTTGTCGTTGGGAACGTCGCCTCCCACTGAAAAATATTCCGTCTAAATGAGAAACACCAGCGTCAAAACCTAGCATTTGAAGTCTGGTGGGCTGGGGGTACAACCACCCACCTAACCATCTTGCCACATGCAAGTTCTCAACAGTCGTCCTATTGATTTTAAAGAAGGTAGTAATTGCAATCTGTAACATGTAACATAACTTATTGGAAATGTTGTTTCGATGCTTAGAACAAGGCCTATGGATCCTACTTTCACCAGTGGACATTCTCAAACACTACTCTCAAACACTCTCATGTTGGATAACAAACACCATTCATTGTGTAGGGCTACAAGAGCACCCTCAAAGTCAGAGTAAACGAACACCGACAATGTCATAAAGGGAATCACACACGGTGCACACACTGTCACCGTTACACATGTGAATAACCCCGGAGTTCATATTAAAGTAACCTCTGGAGTGTATAATAGATAAAGAGTAGGATCACATGTTCAACTAGATTACAAAGCTCATGATCGCATAAAAGATCACATCATGGGAGAGAGAGATAGACCACATGGCTACCGTAGATCCCGCAGCCTCGCGGGAGAACTACTCACCCCTCATCATAGGAGTCAGCAACGGCGATGGAGATGGCAGGGGAGTCGATGCAGATGGCTTCGGGGGGAAATTCCCCGTCCGACAGGGTGCCGGAACATAGACTTCTATCCCCGGAATCTTGTCTTCGATGGCGGCAGCGCTCGGGACCCGTGGAGGAAAAATATGAACATCGTACGATTTTTAGGTTTGGGGGGGGGGGGGGGGTTCTTATAGGCGAAAGGGCGAGGTCGGTGGAGGCCCGAGGCCACGTCACCACGTGCTCGCGCGGCTCAGAAGGGAGCCGCGCCACGAGGTGGTGACGCCCCCTTGGTCGTCCACTTCGTCAAGTCTTTGGTCTTCTGGAACCTTCATTTTCCACAAATAATTCCAAGATGTTTCTTTTCGAATTCCGAGAATATTTTCTTAAGTACTTTTCTGAAACCAAAAACATAAGAAAACAGGGAACTGACACTTTGGCATCTTGTTAATAGGTTAGTCCCAGAAAATGCATAAAACTATATAAAGTGCATATAAAACATGTAATAACATGATATAACATAGCATGGAACATAAGAAATTATAGATACGTTGGAGACATATCAACATCCCCAAGCTTAGTTCTACTCCTCCCGAGTAGGCAAGAACGATAAAAGAAGAATAATTTCTGAAGTGACATTCTTAAACACAATCTTGATCACGTAATAATGTAAGGCATGTAAACTGAGATCAAATGAATAAGGTATGTAGTTTACATTGATATCAAATGAGTAATAAATAAACAAGTAGGTGAAGGAAGCAAAGCTTTCAAGGATATAGTACTAGATAGCAATTGATACGTCTCCAACGTATCTATAATTTCTTGTGTTCCATGCAATGTTATATCATGTTATTACATGTTTTATATGCATTTTATATAGTTTTATGCATTTTCTGGGACTAACCTATTAACAAGATGCCAAAGTGCCAGTTCCCTGTTTTCTGCTGTTTTTGGTTTCAGAAAAGTACTTAAGAAAATATTCTCTGAATTGGAAATAAAAGATCCTGGATTTTTTTTGGAAAAGGAACTTTCCAGAACACCGAAGACGAGACAGAGAGGGGCCACGGGGCGGCCTCACCACCCCGTTGCGTGGGTCCCTTCCTGGCCGCGCCAGGAGGTGGTGTGGGCCCCTTGGGCGCCCACCGACACCGCCCCTTCGCCCATAAATAACTCCTGACCTAAAAATGCACGCACGGTGTTAATATTTTCCTCCACGGGCCCCGAGCCGCCGCCATCGTCAACACCAATTCGGGAGAGATCAGAACTGCTCCCTGGCACCCTGCCGGGAGGGGGAATCGTCCCCGGAGGCCTCTACGTCGCCTTGACCACCTCCGGACTGATGCGTGAGTAGTCTACCCTTGGACTACGGGTCCATAGCAGTAGCTAGATGGTTGTCTTCTCCTCTTGTTCTATCATGTTTAGATCTTGTGAGCTGCCTATCATGATCAAGATCACTGTTATGTAATTCTCCATGTTGTGTTTGCTGGGATCCGATGAATATTGAGTACTAAAGTTATTGCTTCATAATATATCATGTGTGTGCTATTTAATGAGTTTGCATCTCCGTTACTTGTGTGTGCTTTGGCCAAGTAGATGCTCGTAACTCCAAGAGGGGGTATTTATGTTCGATAGTGGGTTCATGTCTCTATTAAATCTGGGGCAGTGACATAAAGCTCTAAGGTTGTAGATGTACTGTTGCTACTAGGGATAAAACAGTAGTACTTTGTCGAAGGATGATGTTACTTACTTACTTTACACATAGTGCTTAAGGCCCTTGTTGCATGCAACTTAATACTGAAAGGTGTACATACGCTAACCGGAAGGTGGATTATTAGTCATAGATGCGGTTGGAACGGGTCTATGTATATTGTTGTAATGCCCGAATGAATTTCACACTAGACATCATAACGTTAGTATATGCATTGGTTTACTCATCATTATTCTATCAATTGCCCAGCTGTAATTTGTTTACCACGCATGATGAATGTTATTATTATTTATGGAGAGACACCACTAGTGAACTGTGGACCCGGGTCCTTCTCATTAATCTGATAAAACCACAACTGCAAACATGTTACTTTCTGCAAACAAACATCCTTTCTTCCACACATATGTTTAATCCTTTGTTACAACAAGCCGATGAGATTGACAACCTCACTGTTAAGTTGGGGCCAAGTATCTTGATTGTTTGTGTGCACGCTCCACGTCAACAGCTCTTCTCTGGCGCCGTTGTTACCTCGAGGGGAATTCTCATCTCCTATTGGTTTGATAACCTTGGTTTCATAACTGAGTGAAATTTGCTGTTGCACTACTTCACACCTTCCTCTTGGGGTTTCCCAACAACACACCCACCATGTGCATCAAGCTCTTTTCTGACGCCGTTGCCGGGGATTTGAAGATTCTTCGCGAGGGGAGTTTTCGCACTTCCAATATTTTTATTTTGTTATTGTCTTGCTTAGTTTATTTTATTACTGTCTTGTTTGCTTAATATCAAAAATACAAAAAATTAGTTACTTGCATTAATTTCTTTATTTTGGTTTTGTCTTTCATTTTCAGTTTTGTTGCTTTTCTTATTTCGGTTTAGTATTATTTTCTTTAATATTGTTTATTTCGGTTTGTTATTTAATTTGCTAAAATGAGTTCCTGCTGAAAACACTAAGTTGTGTGACTTTACAAGCACCAACAATAATGATTTTATACGCACACCTATTGCTCCACCTGCATCTAAAGTTGAGTTCTTTGAAATTAAACCTGCTTAATTGAATCTTGTTATGAGAGAGCAATTCTCTGGTGTTAGTTCTGATGATGCTGCTGCCCATCTAAATAACTTTGTTGAATTATGTGAAATGCAAAATTGTAAGGACATATATGGTGATATCATAAAACTGAAATTGTTTCCTTTCTCCTGGAGAGGAAGAGCTAAAGAATGGTTGCTTTCACTACCTAGGAATAGTATTGATTCTTGGATAAAATGCAAAGATTCTTTTATAGGAAAATACTATCCTCCTGCTAAGATTATTTCTCTAAGAAGTAGCATCATGAATTTTAAACAACTAGACAACAAACATGTTGCTCAAGCTTGGGAAAGAATGAAATCTTTGATAAAGAATTGCCCAACCCATGGACTGACTGGTTGGATGATCATCCAAACCTTTTATGCAGGACTGAATTTTTCTTCAAGAAACTTATTGGATTAAGCTGCTGGTGGTACCTTTATGTCCATCACTTTGGGGGCTGCAACAAAACTCTTGGATGATATGATGGTGAATTATTCTGAATGGCATACGGAGAGGACACCTCAAGGTAAGAAGGTAAATTCTGGTGAAGAAACCTCTTCTTTGAGTGAAAAGATTGATATTATTATGTCTATGATTGCAAGTGGTAAATCCCATATTGATCCCAATAATGTTCCCTTAGCTTCTTTAGTTGCTGATGCACACGGTGCGTGTGTTGTTGGGAGACCCCAAGAGGAAGGTCTGAAGTAGTGCAACAACAAGTTTCCCTCAGTTATGAAACCAAGATTATCGACCAAGTAGGAGAAGAATGTTCATCCGAGGTTGTTGGCGGTGATGTTGACACGGCACAATACCAGCGTCAGCAGCGAACGTGGATCCTGCACACAAACAATCAAGATACTTTGCCCCAACTTAACAGTGAGGTTGTCAATCTCACCGGCTTGCTGTAACAAAGGATTAAACGTATGTGTGGAAAAAAGATATATGTTTGTAGAAAGTAATAGGTTTGCAGTTGTGGTTTTATCAGATTAATGAGAAGGACCGGGGTCCAGTTCACTAGTGGTGTCTCTCCATAAATAATAACATTCATCCATGCGTGGTAAACAAATTACATCAAGGCAATTCACAGAATAATGATGGGCAACTCAATGCATATACTAACGTTGTGATGTCTAGTGTGAGATTCATCCGGGCATTACAACAATATACATAGACCGTTCCAACCGCATCTATGACTAATAATCCACCTTCTGGTTAGCGTCCGCACCCCTTTCAGTATTAAGTTGCATGCAGCAGATTATCGCCTTAAGCACTTTGTGTAAAGTAAGTAAGTAACATCATCCTTAGACAAAGTACTACTGTGTTATCCCTAGTAGCAATAGTACATCTACAACCTTAGAGCTTTCTATCACTGCTCCAGATTTAATAGAGACATGAACCCACTATCGAGCATAAATACCCCCTCTTGGAGTTACGAGCATCTACTTGGCCAAAGCACACACAGGTAACGAAGAGCATGCAAGATCATTAAATAGCACACACATGATATATTATGAAGCAATAACTTTAGTACTCAATATTCATCGAATCCCAAACACAACATGGAGAATTACATAAAGATGATCTTGATCATGATAGGCAACTCACAAGATCTAAACATGATAGCACAAGAGGAGAAGACAACCATCTAGCTACTGCTATGGACCCGTAGTCCAAGGGTAGACTACTCACGCATCAGTGCAAAGGCGGTCAAGGCGACGTAGAGGCCTCCGGGGATGATTCCCCCTCCCGACAGGGTGCCGGGGAGCAGTTCCAATCTCCCCCGAATTGGTGTTGACGACGGTGACGGCTCGGGACCCGTGGAGTGATGTCTACGCACGCTTCTATTCTTGTAGACAGTGTTGGGCCTCCAAGAGCAGAGGTTTGTAGAACAGCAGCAAGTTTCCCTTAAGTGGATCACCCAAGGTATATCGAACTCAGGGAGGTAGAGGTCAAAAATATTCCTCTCAAGTAACCCTGCAATTAAGATACAACAAGTCTCTTGTGTCCCCAACACACCCAATACACTTGTCAAATGTATAGGTGCACTAGTTATGCGAAGAGATAGTGAAATGCAAGTAATATGGATGATTACAAGTAGTAATTGCAATCTGTAATAAAAATGGCAGCAAGCAAACATGTAACAGAACTTGTTGGAAACGATGTTTTAATGCTTAGAAACAAGGCCTAGGGATCCTACTTTCACCAGTGGACATTCTCAACAATGACATCAAAGTTAAATAAATAAACTCTACTCTCAAACACTCTCATGTTGGATAACAAACACCATTTATGGTGTAGGGCTACAAGAGCACCCTCAAAGTCAGAGTAAACTAACACCAACAATGTCATAAAGGGAATCACACACGGTGCACACACTGTCACCATTACACACGTGAATAACCCCGGAGTTCATATTAAAGTAACCTCTAGAGTGCATAATAAATAGTAGAATCACATATACAACTAGATTACAAAGCTCATGATCAAATAAAAGATCACATAATGGGAGAGAGAGAGAGAGATTAACCACATGGCTACCGTAGATCCCGCAGCCCCGGGGGAGAACTTCTCACTCCTCATCATAGGAGTCAGCAACGACGATGGAGATGGCGGTGGAGTCCATGGAGATGGCTCCACGGGCAATTCCCCGTCCCGGCAGGGTGCCGGAACAGAGACTTCTGTCCCCCGAATCTTGTCAGCGATGGCGGCGGCGTTCGGGACCTGTGGAGGAAAAATCGTCTAACCGTCTGGATTTTTTAGGTCAGGGGGGTTTATATGGGCGAAAGACCTCGGTCGGTGGGCCCCTCGGGGCCCGTCTTCGTCTCTTCGGTTCTTCTGGTCGCAAATATTTCAAAAATAAATACTGGTTGGCTTGTTTCCAATTTGGCGGATATTTCCTTAAAAGCTTTTCTAAAACCAAAAACAGCAGGAAACAGGGAACTGACACTGTGGCATCTTGTTAATAGGTTAGCCCTAGAGAATGCATAAAACTATATATAATGCATATAAAATATGTAATAACATGATATAACATAGCATGGAACACAAGAAATTATGGATACGTTGGAGACGTATCAACATCTCCAAGCTTAGTTCTACTCGTACCGAGTAGGCAAGAACGATAAAAGAAGAATTATTTTCTGAAGTGACATGCTTAAACACAATCTTGATCATGTAATTCATTGTAAGGCATGTAAACTGAAATCAAACGAATAAGGGTTGTAGTTTATATTGATATCAAACGAGTAATGAACAAACAAGTAAGTAGGTGAAGCAGGCAAAGCTTTCAATGATATAGTACTAGATAGCAATCAACTGTGCAAAGTAGATATTAAAGATGATTTAAGCTTCCAGCACAACAATATAATCATCTAATGCTTCCAACAAACATGACAACTTAATGAAAGGATCAAGTCAAGTAATAGAAAGATGCACGTAGAAGATCAATATATTATTTATTCAAAAGAAACAAGCAAGCGTTCAACGTTGGTTCCTGGCACCAGGATGTTATGGCTAAGAGAATGTTAACGGAGGTTTGGAAGGCCAACGGAAGAAAGACTTACAAAGTTGTAGATGATCATTAGACAAGATAAAGTCATACAATCGAAGCTATGCAAGGTGTACTGATTGCCATACAACAGATGCACAATGAGATATAAGTATATGAAACCTCTCCAATGGAACTAGTGGGGGTGCATCCAACTTGCTTGCTCAAGAAGACCTAGAGCACTTTTGAGGAGGCTCATCATTGGAATATACAAGCCAAGTTCTATAGTGTAAAGATCCCCACATATTTATGCAACTAGGACATGAAAACTCTCTCATATGGAGTAAAGGTGCTAAACATGAGCACAAATGATGATCATAAATGATATGGTGCTATAACATAAGCACAAGTAAAGGTGCTAAACATGAGCCCCCTTTTTTTATTTATTTTTTTTATTTTTTTTGTTTTTTTGTTTCTCTTTTCGATGGCCTCCATGGCTCTTTTCACATTTAGGGGCAAGCATCCTAATATGATACATGATGTATGACAACACACTAATGATGATAAAACAACATACTGATGATACAAGTAACTAATATGAATGTGCCATAAGAATACATATGACAACTGACGAGGGATTAACTCGACAAGTCCCATGGTGATGTACCTAGGGTTGTATCGATAGGAAGAATATATGGGTATTGGCGAACTCGGACGGCTGACGAGCAAAGTGTTGCTTGTCCAATCTATATTAACAATCTCACAATTGGATTACAAGGGTTTCCGGTGAATCTGTGCTTCGCTAGGGTTTGAGTGTCTTTGACTACGTGTCCCTTTACTTCCCTCCTGACCCATATATATAGGGATCCAGGTCTCAGGAGTTTGGATACGACTAGAATTACATTTTCAACATACCTAAGTCGGCACGAAACCTCTTAACTTGAGTTATACCCTTCCTACCAAAAACCCGATACTTCTTCTTTATACGGGCCAGTAACTGGGCCTGGCAGGAAACCAACCTTTAATATAGCCCGCTGGGCATACCCATCGGGTATAACCACATCAGTAGGCCCCGAATGCCTATTCGAGTCCGAAGGATCGGGTAGGAATTCCTTCTAAATATTCATCATCTGAGCATCTTCCTTTACTGCTATCTACCTGCTTTTCAGCATCCATAAGGACGAATAAGTGCAACTGCTAATCGCAAGGTTTCATAAATATTCTATTAACCAAAGTAAGGGATGGTTGGCATAGCAGGCCTGATTCAACCGACGGATCGGGGTCAAGTTAATCCGCAACTTGGGCGGAATACCTTACTAGCCTACTCAGTCTCAAGTCCCTTGACTCGAAACTGGAAAAACCGCTCAAGTTCAAACCAAGCCTATTGGGACTTACTGGCTTGAACCCGGTTAAATATGAGGTACGCTTAGCGCGTCCGCCGGGATTTTGCTTCATGCCTGCTGGCACGGAATTTCAACGAGTCCGTGTAGCTTGTACTGGCTACCCGGCCTTATTCAGGTCTTACCGTTGCATAATTTGATGCAGCATCGGGGACTAGGCTAGGCTAGAACTTCCCGGTATTAGTGTATATTGCATATATATATATATCTGACTAGCATCAATCGATGCATGTTTTTATAGCCTTCTATTCTTCGACTGACGTTGTTCGTCGAGCGAACTTAAACCTTTGACTGACGCTGGTCACCAAGTAACTTCAACCTTCAACTGACGCTGATCGCCGAGTAAATTTCGCCCTTCGACTGACACTTAACAACATCGGGTGCGCGACAGCGCTCCCAATGGGAGTAGCCCCCGAGTTGAGTGCAATTGCCTGTAATTGTGCTTAATCTGAAACAAAAACAACCCGAATGTCAGGGGGCTGCCCACCGGGTAGGGCAGATCCCGGTACAGCGCAGCAATGTGGTAACAGTGTTTGACCTTTCGAGAAAGCAAGGAACATCCTTTGCTACACCGAAGGGGCAACTTGACCTTTCGGGCGTGATTGGGCCCAAGGTATATCTTGGGGGGCACAAAGGTCATCCCTGGAAACTATAATTAGCCCCCCCCACCCCCCAGGCCTTCAGGACAGCATAAGCCCAAGCGGATGGTTCCTCTAAGAACTAGCTTCTCGAAGATGTCTTTGGTAGCAGACCAAGACATCTTCGGGAGGCTAGGCCTAGAGCTGCTCATCCTAAGTGGTAGTCCGGAGAAGAGACGGAACTCCAGGGCAACCGGGAAGGATCTCGGACCCCTTGATCTGCCAAGGATGAGATCCCGGGTTGAGGCGTACTCAGATCAACCGGATAAGGTCCCGGGTGGAGAAGATCCCGAAGGATCCGGATAAACTACCCGGGTGAATGCTAACCGGCAAGTCTGTCTGAGTACTGGCCAGTTGTTTTGTGTATGCAGGGAGGACGTACCGTGGTAAGCAAGGAGGTAGCCGGCATGGGGGATGTCGGTGGGACGTCAACGATCTCGTACAAGCTTTTCCGCCTGGCGTGGGGTGAAGTCCCATTCCTCCTGACACGGAAGCATGGTCACCTCCCGCCTGGCACGGGAGCGTGTCAGCCGGTACGGCAACGGTACGACAAGATCGGACATGCCTAGCCCGGCAATCCGGAAAAGGCTACTCGGGATGGGCAAAGACACGTCTTGTCTCTGACAGAGGGACAATGATGTTCCAGGACGGCGCCTGCGGTCCTTGCCGGAATGATGACGGTAGGGCTAGGCCGGAGAGCTCGGCGGCTAGGTCGCACTAGCTGGGGTCGACATAACGGTTAGGCCTGTCCGGTGGGGCCATGCCGGATTAGGGTTTCCGGCCCTCCCGGCCGGAACTCTATAAAAGGCGCCATAACTGCTGAAGAAGGAGAGAGACCAACTTGAGGGCCAAAACTATAGTCTCATTTACTCCTAGTGCATTTACTCCACCCTCTCTCTAGTTCATCTAGTTCATCTCCCTCTTCCTTCTTTCACCAAGAGAGCTCAAGGAGCATGTTGTAGATCTCGTACCATACATATATATTGAGAGGAAGGCAGGAGTAGGGGTGTTACCATCCCACGAGGGCCCGGAACCTGGGTATATCGTGTGTGTGTTCTTCGCCTTCGTGCATTTCTTTGTCTTTGCTAGATCTTGTGGCGTGTTCTTCGGGCCTTATTTGAGTTCGTCGGTGATCTTATTGATTCCGGCATCCACCACCGTGTGAGTTCTTTAACTCGCTAGCTCTCCCCGGATCCACCAGTGTTCATCGGCCCCACACTTTAGCCATCCTATGGCATCTGCCTTGACACCACCACGACAATTGGCGCCCACCGTGGGGCAGGTAGTGGCGCTGGCTGGTGTACACATCCGGACGGGTCCCTCCGTTCGCTCCGACATCCGAGTTCTCTCCGGCCTGGTTGTCAGGCTGGGCGAGATGAGTTTCGTCAGCGACAATGCCGGCTGCTTCCGGAACAAGCCCTTCCGGGCGAACGGATGCCTCATTGACTTCGGCGTCTTCACCACCTACGTCGCCACCGAGGTCGTCTGCAGCTATCTGGACGTTGTCTTGGAGGCTGAAGATCCCCCCATGCTCCGCGCCGCCCGGGATCCGCGTGTCGATCGCCCCGCAGGCTGCGTCGCGGTCATGATGGTCGGGGTGACCGAGGAGGTGTTCCAGGACGCTCCTGATGGCGATGCCGGTAATAACCGAGTTCGGTTAGCAAAACCTCCGCAGGAGAGGGGAGCTGTCCGAGATGGCGACCCCCAGCCGTCCCAGCCTCGTCGCCGGCCGGATACCCTCTCGGGTGTGGTTGCCAAGTTGACTATCCCTTTGACAGTTGATGTTGATACCCAAGCCACTTCAGCTGATATGGACGAGCAACACAGGTTACTGCTCACGGAGGCACAGGAAATCGCCGAGATCCGGCGTGAACTTAGTGCCAGTCTCCGGGAGTACAATGCAGCTCACGGGTTCCCCAAGATAGACTCTCGGGACAAGCGCATTGCTGACCTGCGCAAGAAGGGCAGAATGGTGAATGATGAGTTGGCAGGTAGCGCAACGCCTAGCCATAGCAGGTTGGGTAGCATGATCTCAGCAGAAAAACCGGTGTACAACTCGCCTGCCAAGACTCTTAGGGCTGCCGAGGCAGCTATGGCTGATTTGGCCGGGCTATCCGAAGAAGCTCTGCGCAAGCAGCAAGAACGGGTCAATGAGTTGGTCATAGAGGCTAACCGGCAGAACAAGGCCTTCAAGAAAAAGAGCCCGGGAGCTGGATCCCAGGTGTATTCGGCTAGGGCCGAGAGCAACAGATCGGGCGGAGAGGCTTCCTCTCCACATCCGAGTAGAAGCAAGAGCAAGAGCCGAAGCCGGAGCAGGGGCTCCGGGAAAAACAAGCAATTGCAGACATATGACCTGGCCTTTGCTGGAGTTCAGCAAGCCGGATGAAACAATCCCGGCCAAGCTCAGGGTAGCCATCGTGGTGGTAACCAGGGTGTAGGAAACAATGTCCCGGCAAGTCGTGGCAATCCACCCCGGTATCCACCCCAAAGTCAGGCAAACCGGCAGAGAGAGGCCGCTTCTGTACCGCAGCAAGCCATAGTTCCTGTGGTGAACAGGCATGACGATGGCAACTCGAGGTTGCAGCAACTCGGATACCAGCCTAACGAGAATCCCTTGGGATCTCGAATAGGAACTCGGCAGCTAGATCCCGCTGATGCTCGGATCAGGCTCGACCGGATTCACCAATCCGAGTTGGTTGAAGAACAAGGCCCTCCGAGACCTGCTTGCTTTGGACCTCGGATCATGCGAGAACCGGCTGTGCGAAACTTTTAGCTCAACCGGGGTGCCAAGACCTATGACGGCAGCTCGAAGCCGGAGGATTGGCCAACCGACTATGTAACTGCAGTAAGCATAGCCGGTGGAAACAGACGCTGGGCGGTACGGTATGTACCACAGATGTTGGAAGGACCCGCCAGGATCTGGCTGAACAACTTGAGGACTGGCTGCATAGACTGTTGGTTGGATTTCGAGGAGGCCTTCATCAGCAATTTCACCAGCACGTACAGGAGACCCAACCGACCTCAGCAGCTCGCCATCTGCCGGCAAAGGAGCAATGAGACCGACCGAGAATACCTTACTCTGTGGAGCAATATTCGCAATTCTTGCGAAGGAGTTGTCGAGGCACAGGCCATATCGTGGTTTGCGCAGGGATGCTGGCATGGCTCTATGTTTGGCAAAAGCTACAAAGGAAGATGCCGACAACCTTGGCGGAGACCATGCGCATCGCGGACACCTACACACTTGGAGATCCCATGCAACCCCTGGTGGATGTCGGAGACTCCAACAGGAGGAGTGCGGGAAATCAGCGCTCGGGGTCGAGCGGAGGCCATGATCGCCACGATTTCGGCCAGAAAAGGGGCCAGCCCGAGTTCCACTATGCCTTGTAGCACGTTGCAGCGGTTGGCCGAGATCAGGGGGATGCCGGCAGCAATCAGCGGCAGAAAACAACTGGCCCGGCTTGGGGTCAGAGCCAAGAAGTGCAGAAAACTTGGGTGGACCAAAAGAAGCCCCTGACGTATGAAGAGATGCTAAACAAGCCATGCTGCTACCATACGCTGGAGGCCAACAAGCCTGCAAACCACTCTACCCGGCAGTGCAGCTGGTATCAGCGCACATTACAAGAGGGCAGCGCGGGGGCTACTCGGCCAAACGCTCCGGCGTCACGACCAAATATCCCGAGACCCCCTCCACCGCTATCCGGTGCCAATGCAGTCGGGATTAATCAACCCACCCAGGGACCCCCTCCCAGACCGGTGAACATGGTGCACACCCGGAATGATAACGGTGCTGGTCCGAGTAACCAATCCGGACAACAGCAGAGCAACTACCGGGAGGCACATCAGAGCTACGTGGTCTTCGTGACCAAGCCAACTGACTGAAAGAGTGTGCGACAACGTGCTCTGGAGGTGAATGCTGTGATCCCGGCGGTACCCAAGTTCCTGCACTGGTCCGAGATAGAGATCACATGGAGCCGGAAGGATCACCCCCGGGTTATGCCTAAGCCTGGGGCATATGATTTGGTGGTGGACCCAACCTTTGTCGGGCCGAGCCTCAACGTCCGCTTCAGCCGGGTGTTAATTGACAATGGCAGCGCCATTAACATTATGTACAAGGATACCATGCTGAAGTTAGGGGTGTCCATGAACACGCTACTCCCAACCGAGACTACTTTTCACGGCATTGTACCCGGGGTCTCCTGCTCCCCTATGGGGAAGATCTGGGTTGAGGTGTTATTTGGAACCCGGGAGAACTGCCGGACAGAGAGCCTGGAATTCGAGGTCGTGGATCTCGAAAGCCCATACCATGCACTTATTGGCAGACCCCCACTGGCTAAGTTCATGATCTCCACTCACATGGGATACCTGAAGATGAGGATGCCGTGTCCAAATGGGGTGATCACCATAGCTGGAGACCACAAGCGCTCCATGGATTGTGCAACTGCCGGCTCAAACTTAGCCGAGTCCATGGTCATTGCTGAGGAAAAGAAGAGGATTCAGCAGGTGGTTGCACTGGCCAAGACCTCGCAACTCGGGATGCCCGGGATGGTGAACCCGGAGTAGAACGCCTCATTCCAGCCACCAAAGGAGACCAAGAAGGTGGGGGTTGACCCTAGACACCCGGAGCGCCAGGTCATCATTGGCAGCAACCTGGACAGCAAATAGGAAGGCGAGCTCGTCGACTTCCTCCGTGAGAATCGGGATGCTTTTGTGTGGTCAAATGACGATCTGCAAGGCGTTCCGAGGGAGTTGGCTGAGCACTCACTATTCGTCAGGCCGGATGCGAAGCCGGTGAAGCAACCGACTAGGCGCCTCTCGGACAAGAGAAGAGCGGCAATCATGGAGCATCTCGCGGTGCTGCTGGCTGCCGGGTTCGTCATGGAAGTACTGCACCCGGATTGGATTTCGAATCCGGTCCTGGTAGAGAAGAAGAAAGATGATCCCCTCCTGCTGAAGGTGTGGCGCATGTGCATAGACTTCACCAACCTCAACAAAGCATGTCCGAAGGACCCATTTCCACTTCCCCAGATAGATCAAGTGATCGATTCCACTGCCGCGAGTGAGCTTTTGACTTTTCTAGATGCTTATTCTGGTTTTCACCAGATACCTTTGAATCCGGATGATCAATTGAAGACTGCTTTTATTACCCCTTATGGGGCTTATTTCTATCATGTCATGACTTTTGGTCTGAGAAATTCTGGTGCTACATACCAGAGGTGCATGCAAAAATGTTTGCATGACCAGATAGGCCGAAATGCCGAAGTCTATGTTGATGACATAGTCATAAAAACAAAAGAAAAATCCTTTCTGATCGATGATCTAAGGGAAACATTTAGAAACTTAAGGAGATTCCGGATGAAGTTGAATCCGGACAAGTGTACATTCGATGTTCCGGCAGGCAAGCTACTCGGTTTCCTCATATCAAGGCGGGGGATTGAGGTCAACCTGGGTAAGATACGTGCGATTGAAAGCATGAAGTTACCGGTACGTCTCAAGGATGTGCAGAAATTTACAGGGTGTCTGGCATCCCTAAGTCGATTTGTGAGCCGATTAGGGGAGAAAGCCTTGCCCTTGTATCATTTGATGAAGAAGAGCAAAACGTTTGTATGGACTCCGCAGGCTGATGCGGCGTTCAATGATTTGAAAAGAATGCTCTCATCAGCACCGGTGTTGGCATCCCCATTTCCCAAGGAGCCTATGCTGTTGTACATTGCTGCCACTAACCGGGTAGTAAGTGTAGCCATTGTCGTGGAGAGAGAAGAAGGGGACAAGCTGATACAGAGGCCGGTATATTACTTGGGGAGATTTGATTTTAACCCCACCAGCTCACGCGTATTGAATCATATACCCCTTTTTTCCCCTGCCTCGCTCTGAACCCCCCTAGCCTGCCTAATCCTAGCTGATTTACCCCTCCCGTCGTGTTATCTTTTGGTTTAGCTGGTAAACAAGGAAACAAGAGTTAATTATTTCAGAAATACCAAAACTGCCCACCCTCTAGTTAATGAGCAGAGCGCCTCGTTCTCTTCGTTGCTATTCCCCGAGACAGAGCGCCTCTTCGTTTGATTCTCTTCTTTCCCGAGACAGAGTGGCCTCTTCGTTTTCCCGCGTGGGTGCTGCGCTGCTGCCGGCCACCGCTCCTTGCTGCTCCGTCGACCGCCGCCTGCTTCCCCTTCCTGCTCCCATCGTCCATTGCTGGCCAAGGTAATGCAAAGCTCTCTCCCCGATCTATTTTTCCTTGATTTGTGCACTACTCTCGGGAACTTCTCTCTGGTCTGATTTCTAAATATTTAAACCCTAGGTTTTTGAGTGAGATTGACATGGGGATTTGAGTGGGAGGGTCTGAATTGAGGAAGCTGTGATGGATCTGGAAAGGTAATATCATACCTACTTAGTTTAATTGATTTATGTATGCGTTTTGGCGTCTGAAATTCCTGTTTTTTTCTATATTAAATAGGATAGATGCAGCGTGTTTGCATGTTTCTAATCAATCCATTATAACAAATCTGACCACGGGGGCGATCGCATGCAACGAAGTAGATTGGTCAAGTCTAGTGATTGAGACTGAAAATGGTGAGGATGAAAAACCGGTGGATGAGAAAGACATGTTTAATCTGTTGGGTTTAAAAGCAGAGTCGGACGAGACGGAGAGGGCGACTGAGCTTGGTCCTCTTTTCTTTCCGACTTTGGATGTTGACTTGAATGATGTTGAAGGGGCTGCTATTGATGTTGATGATAGTGCTCCAGATGAGCCACTTATTGGGTGGGATGAGCGACACCCGACCATGGATATAGGGACCCCTTATCCTAATATGGTTGCATTTAGAAAGGCTTTAAAAAGTGGGCTATCAATGGAGAATTTGAATATGGCACCAAAAAGAATGAACCGGAGAGGTTTCGGGCTTTTTGCAAAGGTCTTTCGATAAAAGGTGAACCTTGCAAATGGTCCTTATCTGCTAGTTGGAAGAGAGACCTACAATGTGTGATGGTAATTGTCCTTTTTCCCTTACTATGTTTCTTGCTGTAATTTTTTCGTCATGATAATTGCTTTGTTGTCTTGGTTTTAACCCTCAGATCTGTATAATTTTTGTTGTTGTAGGTTGTGAGTCATGAAATGTTGTATATTTGTATTTCAACGAGTGGAAAAGTGACACGCATGACCACTCAATCATGGGTTGCCGATAAGGCGGCAGCTATGTTGAAGAAAGATCCAACCATTGGTGCTGGGAAGATACTTAAGGAGCTGCAAGAAGAGCATCATGTCACACTTAAATATCACACTGTGTGGAAAGGCAAAGAAATGGCAGCAACCGGCTTATATGGGAGTTGGTAAGAAAGTTTCAGGATGTTATACAACTACAAGGCTGAGATAGAACAGAGGTCTCCGGGAAGTATTATCGAGATTGATACAACCACACATGAAGGTGAAGTACACTTCAGCAAGCTTTTCATTGCTTTCAAGCCGTGCATAGATGGTTTTTTGAATGGATGTAGGCCATACATTAGCATTGATTCAACTCACTTAAATGGCAAGTGGAATGGTCAGTTAGCTGTAGTAACTGCTTTGGATGGTCATAATTGGATGTTTCCGGTGGCATACGGATTTATTGAATCCGAAAATGAAGAAAATTGGGCTTGGTTTATGAATCAAGTGAAGAAGGCAATAGGAGACCCTCCGGTATTGGCTGTTTGTACTGATGCTTGCAAGGGTCTTGAAAATGCTGTTAAAAAGGTATTTCCACAAGCTGAGCAGCGTGATTGTAATAGGCACATGTGGCACAATTTTCAGAAATATTTTCGTGGTGATGTGTTTGGACGTATGTGGCCTGCTGCTAGGGCATATAGGGTGGAAGAATATGAACATCACATGGGGAAGATGTTTGCAGCACACGACAAAGTATTTCCTTACCTTCGGGATTACCATAATCTGTTATGGATTAGGTCTAAGTTCAATCCCAATATCAAATGTGACTACATAAATAACAATCTTGCCGAGTGCTTTAATGCTTGGGTGCGAGACATCAAAGACTTGCCCATTGTTCAGCTAGCTGACAAGATAAGAGAGATGATTATGGAGTTATTTAGAAAGAGGATAATGATTGGAGAAAGAATTCAAGGGATGATACTGCCCTTTGTCATACACCAATTGAATTCCAAGACTAGAGGTCTAGGGCATCTCAAGGCCAAAGCATCAGCTAATTGGAGTGGTGAAGTGTGAAATGCTAACAAAAATGATGAAAGGCATGTGGTGCAAACAGTCACACATGAGTGTACATGTCTACAATGGCAGCACACGGGCAAGCCTTGCGACCATGCACTAGCCTTCATAAATGTCTTGCAATCTCGCAACTTTGTTAGCATGGAGGAGTATGTCCATGAGTACTACTCTGTCAGTAGATTCAAGGCAGCATATGAAGGTGTAATTGAGCCCCTAACGGACAAGAATCAGTGGCCACAAGTGGATACAGGCTTTGTGTTGTGTGGACCACTTCCAACCGGCAAGAAAAAAGGTGCTGGAAGAACTAGGAAACAGAGGATGAAGAGTTGGTGGGAAGGTGGATCAAGGAAGGGTTCTTTGAACAAATGCAAGAAATGTGGAGAGTTAGGACATAGAGAAGCTGGTTGTCCGACAAATGGAACAAAGAAAAGGTATTTTCTGTCTAGTTTTAACAACATGGTTCTTCTGCATTAAACTTGCTCTAATTGCTTCTTCTTGTAGGAAAAGTCGGGGAAAGAAGAATGCATCGCCATGGTTTGACGTTTCGTTTAGCAACGCAGTCCCATCTACACCAGCTAGAAGCAATGTTGCTGCCACCACTAGCAGTCCTGGCCCTGTCACTAGGAGCCAAGCTGCAGCTGCTACTCCACCACAGAAATCTCCTGTCACTAGGAGCCAAGCTGCAGCTCAAGCTGCTATTCCTCCACCACCAAAAGAGAAGAAGAATAAAATGACTCCAAAAAGGAAGAAATTGAATGAGATTTGAATATGTGTTTGTGGCTGTCATTAAACTACTTGTATTGTTGTGTATGTGAGGTGCAAACTCACTTTATTTTGCTCTGTACGTGAGGTGGAGACTCACTTTTATTCACTGGAAGTGACCATGTTGAACTTATTCTCTGGATGTGAGATGGAGACTCACTTTGTTGTCATGCACTCAGTTCGAATATTATTTGCTATTATAAAACCATTGTGAAACTATATTATTGCTGTGAGTTTGTGTGAATCTTCATGTATTGCAGCAAAGTTATACCATTTTTTTTGTTTAAAATATGTCAAAACTGAAGCAATTTAGCCATCAGTTGAGCATACAGAGGTGTAAATCTGAATGTTCCCATATAGAAGCATTTTATTTGTCGCTGGGGCATCAGTACAATGTACAGATGTGTGCCTTATAAGCCCAGGGGTACTTTTGTCTATTCGTGTGTCTATTTGATAGTTATATGCTAAAATATTTGTTAAGCATGATAAAATGGGGTATCAGCTAGGATTAGGCAAACTTGGGGGGTTCAGAGTGAGGCAGGGGAAAAAAGGGGTATATGATTCAAGACGCATGAGAATCAAATCTCCCATATTACTTGAGCGAGGTGATCTCGGAATCCAAGCAGAACTACCCGCATTACCAGAAGATGGCATACGGGGTATACCTGGCGGTCACCAAGCTCAAGCACTATTTCCAAAAAAAACCGATCACGGTGGTTTGCGAAGCTCCCCTCGCCGAGATCATCGGCTGCAAGGATGCTAGCGGCCGAGTTGCCAAATGGGCCATCCAGTTGTCCCCGCACGCTCCGCCATTAAGTCGCAGGCCCTGCCGGACTTTTTGGTGGACTGGGCCGAGATGCAATATGAACCTCCAATTCCCGACTACAACTCATGGAGAATGCATTTCGATGGTTCCAAGGCCAAGATCGGATTGGGTGCCGGAGTAGTCCTCACCTCATCCAAGCAGGATGTGCTGAAGTATGTGCTGCAAATTCATTTCCGGGCATCTAACAATGTCGCCGAGGGTTCACGGACTGAATGTCGCCAAGGAAATCGGCATCCGCCAGATAGAATGTTTCGGTGATTCCGACCTCATGGTACAACAGGTGTCGGGGAACTGGGATGCGATTGACGCCAACATGGCCTTGTATCGGTTCCATGTGCAGAAAATATCCGGATTCTTTGAAGGCTGCAAGTTCAAGCACATACCCAGAGGGGAAAACAAAGCAGCAGATGTGTTGTCCAAGCTAGGGTCATCCCGGGATGCCATACCACCCGGCATCGCTCTTGAGCATCTGAGGAAGCCGTCTATCCAGCCCTCACCGGAGTCGGATTCTATCTTCATCCCAAAGGAACCGGGATCAGAAGACGTACCTATGGAAGTGGAAGTCGGGAGTGCTTCGTTGCACTCGGGGACTGCACCACCCGGGGCGGATACGGCAAATAGTAGCTCTGTGGAGGTGATGTCGGCTGAACCAATAGACATAGACATCCCGGTTTTCCCGGTTCGACCTGTTCCGAGATGGGCGCAACCCATCATGGCGTACATAGCAGATGGCACCCTCCCGGAAAACGAGGTGGAGGCCCGGCAGATACTACGAAGATCCAAAGCATACACCATCATCAATCAAGAGTTGTACAAAAGAAGTGTCACCGAGGTGCTCCAAAGGTGTGTGGAACCTGAAGAGGGCCAGGACATGCTATTGGAAATACACTAAGGAGAATGTGGGCATTATGCATCATCTCGGGCGTTGGTAGCGAAGGTGTTCCGGCATGGGTTCTACTGGCTCACTGCCTTACAGCAAGCAG
Source organism: Poa annua (assembly GCA_026929855.1). Classification (NCBI taxonomy): domain Eukaryota; kingdom Viridiplantae; phylum Streptophyta; class Magnoliopsida; order Poales; family Poaceae; genus Poa; species Poa annua. The sequence continues at coordinate 20,018,525 of CM049427.1, forward strand.
AGGATATTGTCCGAAAATGTGGAGGGTGCCAAAGGTTTGCCCACAGAATACATATGCCGGCATCAGCACTGAAGACAATACCTATCACTTGGCCATTCGCAGTATGGTGCTTGGACATGGTCGGGCAATTCAAGCCGGCAAGGGGTAATATGACACATATGCTGGTCATGGTGGACAAGTTTACAAAATGGATAGAGGTTAAGCCAATCCGGAAGTGTGACGGACACTGTCGTGGTGGGGTCACGGCAGATATGTAACATCCCAACATTTTACAATGTTCAAAAATCACAAAAATTTAAAACTTTTGTTTTGATAAAAAATAAAACATTAAAATGCATAAGAAAACCAATTATGAAAGACTTCAAACATATTGAAAGAGTTTAATATTTTAAATATCTCAGTTATTATTATTTTCAAAACATGTTTCAAGCTAAACAATTTATTATTCCATTGTATTTTCTTAAAAACCTCAATATATAATTTGATAAATATTTTACAAACTTCAAACTATTGTATTCTAATAAAATAGTTAGTTATAAGCAATTGATTTTCAACCACATAGCCATATCTATTCATAAATTCAAGACTATTTAAAATGGTATATTGCCAAATGGTTTTCATTCATTTAACTAAATTCAAATTATAGTTTTGGAAATCAGAAGTTTATAATTCATAACTTTAAAACTTCATATGTTTTATAATTAATGAATTAAACAAATAAGCATTTCAGTTACTTAAATTACTTTCATTAATTTTCAAAACATGAAATGATTAATACTCTATATAAGAAATTATTTGAATCTAAAACCTTTTCCGAAGTTGTTTTATGAAGTTTTCAAATGATTTATCATATTATGAAACATAATGATGCACAAAATAAAAAAATTGAATTAAAATTTAATCCAATATATTTCCTATTACTTTAAAAATATTTATATTCTATTATTTTACAATTATACCAAAATAGAAATGAATGGTTATTGAAAGGAATTTAAATGCAAACATATTTTAATATGGGTATTTTACAAATTTTATTTAGCCAAAAGAAAATTTAATTAAGAAATAATTTCAATTTGACTTTAGTGTCAAATTTGTATTAAACCAATATTTCAAAATAATTATTTTTAAAAAGTTTTCAAAAGATGCCCACTAATGTTTTAAAACATAGATATGCATATTACAAATTTTTAGAAATTTATTTGACTCCATTTGGGTGTTTAAATCAAAAGTTAGAAAAGAAATCAGAAAAAGGAAAAAGAAAATCCTCTGTGACGTCATCGCTGATGTCACCCTTCTTCCTCCTCCGGCCGATAATCGCGCCTATGATCTCTCCACCAAATCCAGCGAAATCTCCGCGCAAATGGTTTCCCTCTTCGGTTCTATAAATACACCAGCCCGTGCCACATCTTTCCCCCTCAAACCCTAATGGAATCATGCCCCCAGGCCGCCCGGAAAAGCTCACCGGAGCACCCGAAGTCGCCGCCGCCGTTTTCCTTCTTTCCGGCGAAACGGTATGACCCCGCCGCCCATTCCTCGTCCTCTGCCTCTCCCGCACTCGCGCACACCTTCCCAACCCCCTCCCCGACCTCCCTTTGCAGCAAACCCGGAGGGGAGAGAACGAATTGGAGCTCGCCGGCGCCCGAAGCACATCGGGCACATCCCCACGCTCCCTCCGAGACGAACTCGACGCCTGCACCGAGCCCTTCACCTACGCCGCGGCCAGACGAACCTCGCCGTCACCTTAGCTTCGCCGGGGAGCCACTGGACCGAGAGATCCGTCCTCGCCGAGCCGAACGCCGCCACCTTCTGGTCCATGCAATGTGAGCCCTCCGATTCTTTTTCCACGGTCACGATTAGATCCATCCTCCGAACCGGTATCAGTAGATCTCAGCCGTCAGATCCAGATCCAACGATCCAGATCGGATCACTTATCCACGTCGGATCCCACTCAGCAGCCCAGTCAGCGCACAGTCAACGCTGACGTGTAAAATCATTTTCATGATTTAATTAATTGACAGTTTTGCAGAAAAGCCCCTGTCTATTCAAACTATCATATCGTTTTCTCTGTTTATTCAAATTCAAATATTTTTATATATTTGGAAAGCCCTTGACATGTCGAATACTTTGGATCTGCCAAAATTCGATTTTGATATAGTTTAAAATATTCAAATTTCAAATGGTGAATTTGAGTATTTTTGTCATAACTTTAAATCTGTAAATTAAAAAATTACAAATAAATTGTTTTAGAGACTTTGGAATATTTGTAAATTGATGCCACTGCAATAAAATATTTTTGAGTAATATTTAAATGAATTCATAGTTATATATTTAATTTGAATGGTTTGTGTATTTTCAACACAACTATTAATAGAAATATTATTTGTGATTAAATCAAATTGCTATAAATTTAATTAAATGCTCCCTGTCTATTAAAACTATTTATATAATTTTATTATAAAAATTTAATCATAGAAACTTTAATCTTATAATTATTCCTTTTATTATATTTTCAAAAAATAGAAATTAATTAAATTGCATTTATAGCCAAATGCATACTTTATAAATATCACAAATTTTGTATGATATTTCTTAGGATTTAAAAGTGCATTGCATGCATAACTTATTTCACATATAGGTATATTTCCCATAGGAAAACCTCTTCATTATTTTTCTCTAAGTTAGAAATATTTTCAACTTAGCATTTTGGTGAAGTGCTACACTTAGACACTTAGTAATTTTCAACATGGAGCTGGAAGACCAATGAAGGACTTAGCCCAAAACAAGAATTCAGAAGTATCTTCAAGGAGTAGAAGCACTTAGAAGAAAAGTAAGAAGAAGTTCAAGAAGACCAACCTCCTTTATTCTCTAAGTCTTTCTTGATCCCTCTCTTTTCTTCCTTCTTATCTGAGACTTCATAAAGACTAAGTTAATTCCAAGACCAGCCTTGGTGATATGAGAATCATCAAGTCTGAAGATTTATCAAGTCTACGAAAATTCATTCAAGACATCACCAAGGGGAAAGCTACAAGTCTGGAGATGAAGCCTGGAAGTCTAACTATATCTTTCTTTATTTCTTTTCCCTCTTTTCTAATCTCGTCTTTTAGACTTAACAAATTTTGATCATGATGCTATCATCTTTGAATTTTGTTGGATCCAAGCGGCATAGTGAGATGAAGCGGCCTGGAGACAAACCCTACATGTCCACGTACATGAGACCTGTCCCACAATTTAAGTGGCTGGCCGGGTGTCTGTCTCTCTCACTATAGTGAATGTCCAATTTACAAAGAGTTGATAATAATTTTTGATCATCTTGAAGAAATGACTTAGTATTTTCTCTAAATATTTCTACACATCAAGACTAAGCCATTAGAGGGCTTATTCAAGATGATATAAAACAAAATATTTTATTCAACTTATGACTTTAGTCCTTAGTCATTTTGACCAACATAATTGCATTGCATTAACTTAAAAGAATTTCATGGCATGACATGCATCTCTAGTCCTTAGAAATAATTTGCATATCATGCATGACATGTTTTCCTTAGAAGTTATGAAACTTTTTTTGTTCATTATGTATGCTTGTATGTGTTGTGTTGTTTTGTTTTATGATTGTTGTATTGTTGTTTGTTTATATTGTTTAGACTGAACGAAGAGTTCCGAGTATTGTTGAAAAGAGTTTGTGAACAACGACAACATTCAAAGGCAAGTGGCACACCTCATAAACTTCCTATTATTTTCTATATGCATTACTTAGTGTATTTTTATATGCATGAGTAGGATAGTATTGCTATGCTAAACCTGTGTAGAATTCCCTTACTCCTGTGTCTAGGTTCCTATATAATACTTTGTAGATGTATTGATGCTATGCAATTGATGAAAAGTTTTACAAAATGTTAAGTGACTACTCAGGGCTGTGCTCATGGTTGTCGTCGCCTAGGATGAATGTCTATTCTACTTAGGGCTGTGAGCATGGTGATTTTTACCTGAGAGTGCACATCCCCTAATTTAATGAAACTCCTGGGTGGATTGGTTGTTAATGGTGGCGAAGTTGAGTGGCTACTCCGGTCCATGTCTATGGTTCCTGGAGTACGTGCACTTGTGGATGGCCACCCAGGGAACAGAGGAATCTGAAGAACTCCGAGTGGCGATTGCTTCAAGTGCAGCCATTGTCATATGGGCTCTGGCTTGATCAATTATGTTGCGTGGACTCTCTCCGGCTTGACAAGCAGATGTAGGGGGATGTTCGGTGGAACGGGTCAAGCCAGAGTGGGAGGGAAAATGCTTCTGAAAGATCTCGTCTCATTCTTCTCCTTTTCTTATCACAAATGGTGTGTAAAGGATAATTTGGGTTGAATGGGTACAATGGTGAACGTGCACAACCTCTGCAGAGTGTAAAACTAAGTACTTAGCCGTGTCCCCGGTACGGACAGTTTGAGCAGCTGATCACGGACGTCAACGGAGGATTCCATCATTCCAACTTCAGAAATAAAACTTGATGGGTGAACAAGGGAAGATGAGATTTATGGTTTTCATGCCATACTTGTCTTAATTTGAAGAAAGTGTTTTCCAAAGAGATAGGAAAAATTGGCTTTATGCAAAATAGCCTTGAACTCCACCAGCCAAATATGCATATAGGCTATAGAGTTATTCCATTAAGTGTCCACCATAGTGTCACTTGCCAGACTCCATTTTTGATGGAATCTGACCCACGTTGTTGCAATATTTTTTCTTATTGCAGATTGTTCAGATGACGAGTCAGGTTTCGTTTATAGGTTTCGAGTCTACAACCAACATGTTTTCGCCTGTGGCAACATGAAGTTGTTGGAGACGCACTGCTATTGTATTTCCGCTATGTACTTTTTCAATGCTAGCTTTATGCTATGCAACTTGTATCGAATATTTTGTAAGTCTGGATTATCGATGTAATAAAATTGATACTTTGTTGTGATATTACATCGTAAACTGTGTGTGCAAACGAATCGATCCAGGGATTTGCACTATACATAGGTATCTGCCTTATTTAAAGTGCAGGTACGCTACAGATGGTATCAGAGCACTGTGTTGCCTGTAGGTTCGAAACCCTAGGTTTGGATAGAAATAGGATTTGGCCATAGGATTGAAAATCTATTTCATTCATTTTGCTGAAAATAAGAACTTTTCAAACATTATTCTTGTAACTATCTTATCTATTTCCTTTCTAAAGTTTCTTCTCTTGTTTCTTTAGATGACCGCCCTCATTGAATCACTCAAGAAAGGACCAGTGATGACCATGACCTTGGAATGTGAGACAGAGTTTCCAAGAGCACTTAAGGATAACATGAAGAGCTTGGGTTTTGAAGGACAAGTAGTATACAAAGGTTTTCCTTTCATGGATGAAGGCCAAGAGTATTGGTGGGTGCAAGTCCATCTCTACAGGAGCAAGGAAGCTGACCACAAGATTGAGGGTGACTGCATGTTCACGAACCCAATACTTCACACATCATTCTTTGATTCAGCAAGAAATGCAGCATGGAGAGCCATCGAGTATCTTGCAGAAAGACTTTATTTAGACTTCAGAACACCCAGAAGCATCTTGAAGAACTCAAGGAAGTTGAGGAAGAACTCGAGGCACTCAAGAAAAAGACAGATTAGACCACCTACCCATTAGAATAACGAGATCCGTTGATGTATTGACCTATCAAATTGTGGTATGGCAGTACTATCAATTTTTTCTTTCCATGACATTGGTGTGTTTCGTTCGATAAAACGATTAGTTCGATTTCTCAAAAGAAGTTTGAAATTTTTACGTATGTGTTGCTTGTGTTTGAACCTTGTGCTTGATGTTTGTTAGATGCTGTTTGTAATTAATTGTCTTGAATATCTTGTATAAGTTAGAATGTTTGAGTACCAACAAAAATTTCTTTTAAGGGTGGTAGCTACCCAGACATTTCAAACCCAGTTGATTAAACCCAGCGATCCCAAACTATCTTCCTTCTAGCCTCTCCGAATCTCGGGGACGAGATTCCTTTTAAGGGTGGTAGTCTGTAACATCCCAACATTTTATAATGTTCAAAAATCACAAAAATTTAAAACTTTTGTTTTGATTAAAAATAAAACATTAAAATGCATCAGAAAACCAATTATGAAAGACTTCAAACATATTGAAAGAGTTTAATATTTTAAATATCTCAGTTATTATTATTTTCAAAACTTGTTTCAAGCTAAACAATTTATTATTCCATTGTATTTTCTTAAAAACCTCAATATATAATTTGTAAATATTTTACAAACTTCAAACCATTGTATTCTAATAAAATAGTTACTTATAAGCAATTGATTTTCAACCACTTAGCCATATCTATTCATAAATTCAAGACTATTTAAAATGGTGTATTGCCAAATGGTTTTCATTCATTTAACAAAATTCAAATTATAGTTTTGGAAATCATAAGTTTATAATTCATAACTTTAAAACTTCATATGTTTTATAATTAATGAATTAAACAAATACGCATTTCAGTTACTTAAATTACTTTCATTAATTTTCAAAACATGAAATGATTAATACTCTATATAAGAAATTATTTGAATCTAAAACCTTTTCCAAAGTTGTTTTATGAAGTTTTCAAATGATTTATCTTTTTTTTGAGGCGCAAAACAGTAGGGAAAAATCCCTACTGCTTAATTTTCAATTTTCTCACTCAGTCCAAACTGTACATACAAGAAATGTTCATAATGTATCAACCCATTGGGTCATGCCCTCTTTAAGAGAGGGTTTAGCTCTATTCATAATAAGCTTGAACGAATAAATAAAGTCTTGAAAACAACTATCCAGACAGACAGATTGGTTATCAAAGATACTTCTGTTTCTGTGATTCCATAGGCTCCAGCATCCCACAATCAGGATTTCCTTAAAACAGATCAACTTGTAACTCTTTTTTGCTGCGAGCAACATAGAGATAAAATCAAGATCATTGTTCCATTCTAGCAAGAGCTTCCACCAAAAGTTTCTGCTGAAGTCACACTCAAAGAAAAGGTGTAAGTAGTCTTCACTAGCTCCCTGTGTGCACAACACACAATCATAATCCTCAATCACGAAATTTTTCCTGGCTAACAGTTCTCTTGTGTTAAGTCTATCTTGCAACATGAGCCAGAAAAATATCTTGTGTTTTGGGAGTGTGCAAGATTTCCATATCCACCTAAAAGGAGGAGGGGCCAACTCAGTTGGCATCAGGTTGTCATATACTCTCTTACTAGAGTAAGGCTTTCCATTTGGGGCCAGAGTCCATTTATCCAACAAGTTAGGCTCAGTGCTAGTGGCAAGAAGGGTTTCCAATTGGTCACATTGCTGGTCAGCAACAACTGAGAGAGGTATGTGGAACATATCAGCAATATCCTCATCCACACAAATAGCAACTGCCTGCTTTAGTGAAATGGACTGTGACTTGGCAAAGGAACACAGGCGAGGCAATTTATATCGCAGCATCTCATCAGTCCATTGATCTAACCATAATCTAATGGTTCCTCCATCCCCCGGAGTACAAGCAGCAATCTCTAGGAAGGTATTCAGAATATTGATACAATCCTTCCACCAAAAGGATCCCACAGATCCTGTATTTTGCGGCAACTTGTCATGTGTATAATGAGCCTGCCATATCAAGTTTACCCATGGAAGGTCCCCTCTATTCATGAATTTAAACAGGTGCTTCATGAGTAAGGCAATATTATGCTTTCTTAGGTTTAGAACTCCCAGCCCCCCAACTCTCTTGGGCTTGCATACATTTTCCCACTTGACCAAGCATTTTCCTTTCTGGTGAATATCCTTTCCTCTCCAGAAAAAACCTCTAGCGGAACCCTCAATATAATCCAGGAACCCCAAAGGAAGTTTTAAGGTGCACATAGCAAAATTTGGGATAGTAGAAATGATTGATTTTATAACAACTAATCTTCCATCATAAGATAAGGTATCTGCAATACCTATTAACCTTCTGTCAATTCTGTGGAGAATACCAATCAGATCTCCCATCTTTGGTCTGGTTGTTCCCAATGGTAGTCCCAGATATGTAAAAGGTAGTGACTCCACTTTGCACCCAATAACCTGGGATAAATCTGAACTTTTCTCATGGTCAAGATTAATGGGTATTAAAGAGGATTTACAATAATTCACCTTCAGACCAGTAGATGATGAGAATTTATCAAGAAGGATTTTTAATCTCCTCAATTGCTCAGTGCAGGCAGGCATAATAAGCAGAGTATCATCTGCATATTGAATGATGGGATAGTCCAAACAAAAGGAATCTGCAAGTGGAAAATCAATCTCTCCAGTATGCCAGGCCTCATTAATAACATATTGTAGCAACTCTGCCGTTGATACAAAGAGGAGAGGTGATAGAGGATCTCCTTGCCTTACACCCCTTTTACACCAAATTTTCTTACTAGGCACCCCATTTAATAGTACAAAGGTTGAAGCAGAAAATAGGATCTGAGCAATCCAACTTAACCACAAATCCCCAAAACCAAGACTCTTCAGCATTAGAAGAATAGCACTGTACTCAACTTTATCAAAAGCCTTTTCAAAATCTAGTTTAAGGATGATAATCTCTCTCTTAGATTTGTGGCAAAGGCTGATATATTCAAAGGCCCAAGCTAAGCAGTCCTGGATGGTTCTACTCTTAATGAATCCATATTTATTTTTGTGTAATGCCTGAACAATAACCCTCTGCATTCTATTTGCCAATACCTTGGTAAGTAGCTTAAGAGTTAGGCTGACCAGAGAAATAGGTCTATAATCATTGACAGTCTCAGGATCACTCTTCTTGGGAATAAGAGTAATATAAGCAGAGTTAATGCTATGAATATCAAGGTTACCCTCATAAAACCTAAAGCACAGTTGATAGAACTGCTCTTTAACCTGATTCCAACATTTTTTGAGGAAGGCCCCATTAAAGCCATCAGGGACAGGGGATTTATCTGTTGGCATGCATTTGATCACCTCATCAATCTCCTCTTTGGTGAGTGGAACCTCTAGGCTGGCAAAATCAATTCCCGGATTGGGGACAATTAGATTGCTCAGATCAAAAGCCATAGTTGGGTTATCAGAGCACACAATGCGCTGCTTAAAAGCATGCGATAGCACAGCTACCTTGTCCTCATGATCACAAACCATTCGGTTATCCTCTGTATTCAACATAGCAATAAAATTGCATCTATAACTTTTTGTAGCATAGGTGTGAAAAAACCTTGTGTTATCACCCCCCATTTTCGCCCATCTAATTTTTGCTCTATTCCTCCAATAGATCCTCTTGGCTTCAAGCAGCTTAAGAAAATGGGCTTTTAACGATCTTCTAAAGTTCTTTTCCAGCAAAGAAAGTAACCTTTGGTCCTCTAAACCATCCAATAGTGCCAGAACAAAGTTACATGAGTCAATTGTCTTATTTAGTTGAGAAAGACTTTTGCTCCATTTTTTTAGACCATATCTCAGTGATTTCAGACGACCAGTGATATCTTGTGCTACATTTTTAAAAACACCATTGTGCTGCCAAAAGATAGAAACTGTATCAAAAAAACCCTGCATATCCAGCCAGAACTCCTCAAAACGAAAGACCTTAGCCTTTGGGATACTAAGTCCAATCTGTATCTTAATGGGTACATGATCTGATGATAGCTTGGCCAAAGGGGAGTCAATTGTGACGCCCTAAAATCGGTACTATGTAGATTTAAGCACTCCCGCCAAAATCCGCATAATAACGATTTTAGGTCGCCCACCAGACATAATGTGCACGCCGAAACATGCGCATTATGTGGGTGGAATTGTGATAACATTACAATAGTTCTGATACATCCACAAATACAACAAAGATATAAATACAACAACGACTCGAATGAGTCAAGATACAAATGATACAATACAAAGATTCAAATGACAGCAGAAGCAAAATAGTATCCGACTACGGATAAGATGCAAATTGGACTAAGAGTCCTGAAGATAAGCAATGGCGCCATATCCCTGCCCAGCCAAGCCGGAGGGATTCCCAAGCTAACGTCATCAGACTTCAAACCTGTTGACTGCACATAAAGCACATCCCAAAAGAGGGTCAGGGCACTCCCTGGCAAGCAAAACCGACTTGCCTACTTTCTACACCATCTCCCAAATTATAGGGGAGGTGGACTTAGCGGCAGCAACACTAGCAGCCTAGAGAGACACGCTACAACTTCCGTCTAATCAGAGAGAGATAAGAGAGCGCATAAAGTAAACAACTACAGCTAACACCAAACATAACCCATTCTCGAATTAACCCCCTCAACCAGATATGAGGAAGCAATTCGGGAAACTCACACATTGAACAGTTTTAATTATAATTTATTATGAAAGTAATTCTATATTACTAGTCAAATTAATTAACAATAATTAGGTGCAAGTTGTCTAGATCTTGTTAGCCAGCATCATCACCAAAGTCGTCCATAACCGTGGACACGGCTCATCGATAAGATTATACCCTGCAGGGGTGCACTACTGTACCCATACTCGCATGATCAACCCAAGCAAGCATCAGGGCTTCTCAACACGACTTATTCCTTCACTACAGCAAGTCCAAGTGCCACCCATATGAGTTGTTACCCGCGTCAGGAGTTCGGCCGAATCTCAATTGCGGACTCATTAGTTTGCGACTACGCCACCATACGGCTCAAACCACAGTAGGAACTATCCGCTTCGTGTCGTACCGCACCTATATGACCCCCCGTGTCACATACCCTCTCATCATCATCGTCATCATCATCATGCACATGCATATGAGCAAATGGAAAACCCGAACTACTTGCGGCACATGGACAAGCTGTAGATCCGTTCAAAGTCGAGGGGGGCTCCATAGGGCCTCCCACAAGTGGTTAGTGCGCTCAAAATTGGATCCGAGGACAAAATCACAGTTCCTAGGTCGACACTGAGCAGAACAAAGCACCTCACAAGGCCTTCCGCCTGGTGCCTTATCTTTTAATTATAATACCCCAATACAAGACAACATTTTATTAAGGTAGAATAATCTATCATACTAAGCAGATGAAACATAAGACCAACAGACGACTCGCACAAACAACTCTAAGCATGCGCTACGACTCGCAAGGCCAAAAGATAAACATGCAACGGGTATTAGGTTGTGGGAATAAAGCTGTATGGGCTGCAGGATAAACATGTGATGGGATCGCAGTTCAAGAATCGATAACTAGGGTAGCAGAGATCAACGACAGGAATGAAAGACAATGTATAGGTAAACAAGTAAACTTTGCTTGCCTGGAATCCCGCATGGAAGCAGATCTTGTCGTTGCTCACACATCTCAACGTCTTATCCGCGAAGAAGCAACAAACACTGGAAAGCGTAAAAGATGCATTTTATAACTACGGCAAAGATCCAGCATGATCATGTGATAATGATGCATGACATGGCAAGATGCAACACAATGCAGGTAATCCAAATTAAGCGGGAAAGAAACCCCGACAATTAATATTTAGGTACAAGTTATTTATTTACCAACAATATTAAATGTTGATTAACAGGGAAACACATGGCATGGGTGATCTAATTAAATTAAATGGAATAGGGCATTATATATTTATTACCCCTAACATTCCATATTTAATTATTTAGTTGCAATTAACAAAGTATACTAAGTAATTAAAATAACAGATGGAAAATGGCATACAAATGGCCTATTAATATTCATTGCATTTTTCTGATATAAAAACATATAAAGATTATTTTATTTGGAGTTATAGATTAAAAGTTGTTAGCATATTAAGTTTAGGGGTGTTTCTGAAAATAGGCAGGGACCTGTTGGTGGTAGAAAACATGCTGGTGAGGCTTAGGTGCAAAAACAGGGAGCACAGGGGGCTCGGTGTGAAAAGATCCAGATCCAGATTTTTCTTCGGACTTTTCTCACCCGGGGAACTCCCACCCGTGAGGCTGACAGTGGCCCCCATGCGCCACGCAGGCGTGGGCGCGCTGTGCTGGCCTCCCCGGTCGCTTACTGGTGGGGCCAGGGTGTCAGTGGGTGCAAACGGAATAAAAAGGGGGCTTTTATTCCAAACAAGCCCGGTGGTGGATCGAACTCGCGACCTCGGGCGAGCGGAGGGATGGCTGCACTAGCCAATGGGCCGAATAAGTGTTGGTGACAAGTACCGCATCCTTTTGATTTTAACACGACCCGCGAGGTAAGTTTTTCTGACGAAACTGAAAATCAAATCGGGCCACAGCGACCGTCGGACAGCAGCGGGACGACGCCGACGATCTCCGCCGCGAGTGAGGTGTCCCTGGGCGCGCGCAGGTGTGGTGCAGCGTGGTGCGGGGTGCGGTTGTGTGTGAGGGCACGGGAGCTGCGGATCTCGTGCAGAGGGAGAAGGAGGAGGCCAAAACCTCAACTTGAGCTCGGCAATGGCGGACAGAGGAGGTCGAGGACCAATCCGACGAACCCCTCATCGATTCCAGAAGGGGAGAGGGGGAAACGGAGAGGGAGCTCACAGGGAGGGTGCGGATGTAGCCGATCGAGCTCGACGATGATAGGAGGCGGCGAATTTCGCCTAAGAAGAGCTTCGGTCGGAGAGGAAGAAGATGACGCCGGCGGCGTCCTCGGCGTCCTTGGCTTGATTCTTCGCGCGTGTACGAACGAGACGACGAGGCTCAGCTCTAGGGGGTCTCCACGGTGCTTCGTCGGTGCCGGAGAGACGGCGCCACGGTGAGGCACCTCGGTGCTTTTTCATGGTGGAAGAAACAGAGGAGATGGAGGGAGAAGAATAGAGGGAACTGGCGGCGGCGGCTCGAGGAGGGAGGAGGAGAGGAGAGGCTAGGGTTTTGAGGGGAGCAGGGGGGCCGCAGCTTAAAGGAGGGGGCAGGAGCACATGGTGGGGGAGCCATGTCGCTTTCTCCTCTGCCTCTGTACGTACGGAGGAGGGAGAAAGGGGAGTGGGCTGGAGGTGGGCTTTTGGGTCTGGAGGAGATGGGCCAGGAGGGAGAGAAACGACCCAGGTTTTTTTTTTCCTTTCTGAAATTTTTATTTCTCTTTTACTTCTTTTTCTGTTTTTTTTTATATTTCTAAAACAAAATAGAAAAGAATTTTGAATAAAGAATCTTTACAAAATAGTTTTATTTTAAAAATAGGCAATTTAATAAATTAGTTTTTAACATTTGCAAAAGATTTGAAATAACACATTTTTAATTCATTTGAAAAGCATTTGAATTTAAGTGTGGAAATTTAATTTAAATGCAACAAATTAAATTAATGAGATGCAATGCGATGCCATGTCGATGCAAAAAGAAAACTCACAAATCAAAAGGGGATAAATCCCGGGGCGTTACAATCGACACCACTAACAAGGGATCGCGTCCCGAGATCCACGCCGAGACCACAAGAAGAGAGGGGTAACTATCGAGTCTTCACGCTCCGGGATGAACTTCTCGACACCACTAACAAGGGATTGTTGCTCCACCTTGAATTTCTCGACACCACTAACAAGGGATTGTTGCTCACGGCGAAGATGACTCCGAAAGATCGAACCTAGCAGGATAAAAGGCAAGAAATCGTCCACCCACACGTAGGATCCTAAAACTTTGAAAGTTAGATAAGAGAAGAGACTCAAAACAAGTAAGGTAAGAGGAGAAATAGAATATAGATAAGGAATAAAAAGAAACCTATTGAGATATTTTTCAAAAAAATAATTTAACTCAAATAGTTTCGACACTCTAGAAACAACGACTGTTAGCGAGGTTATCCTACAGGCTTTTGCGGACCCGCTGCTTCGATAACCATTCGTATCGAAACAACAAGGAGATCGAAACCAAGGCTCTGATACCACTTTGTGACGCCCTAAAATCGGTACTATGTAGATTTAAGCACTCCCGCCAAAATCCGCATAATAACGATTTTAGGTCGCCCACCAGACATAATGTGCACGCCGAAACATGCGCATTATGTGGGTGAAATTGTGATAACATTACAATAGTTCTGATACATCCACAAATACAACAAAGATATAAATACAACAACGACTCGAATGAGTCAAGATACAAATGATACAATACAAAGATTCAAATGACAGCAGAAGCAAAATAGTATCCGACTACGGATAAGATGCAAATTGGACTAAGAGTTCTGAAGATAAGCAATGGCGCCATATCCCTGCCCAACCAAGCCGGAGGGATTCCCAAGCTAACGTCGTCAGACTTCAAACCTGTTGACTGCACATAAAGCACATCCCAAAAGAGGGTCAGGGCACTCCCTGGCAAGCAAAACCGACTTGCCTACTTTCTACACCATCTCCCAAATTATAGGGGAGGTGGACTTAGCGGCAGCAGCACTAGCAGCCTAGAGAGACACGCTACAACTTCCGTCTAATCAGAGAGAGATAAGAGAGCGCATAAAGTAAACAACTACAGCTAACACCAAACATAACCCATTCTCGAATTAACCCCCTCAACCAGATATGAGGAAGCAATTCGGGAAACTCACACATTGAACAGTTTTAATTATAATTTATTATGAAAGTAATTCTATATTACTAGTCAAATTAATTAACAATAATTAGGTGCAAGTTGTCTAGATCTTGTTAGCCAGCATCATCACCAAAGTCGTCCATAACCGTGGACACGGCTCATCGATAAGATTATACCCTGCAGGGGTGCACTACTGTACCCATACTCGCATGATCAACCCAAGCAAGCATCAGGGCTTCTCAACACGACTTATTCCTTCACTACAGCAAGTCCAAGTGCCACCCATATGAGTTGTTACCCGCGTCAGGAGTTCGGCCGAATCTCAATTGCGGACTCATTAGTTTGCGACTACGCCACCATGCGGCTCAAACCACAGTAGGAACTGTCCGCTTCGTGTCGTACCGCACCTATATGACCCCCCGTGTCACATACCCTCTCATCATCATCGTCATCATCATCATGCACATGCATATGAGTAAATGGAAAACCCGAACTACTTGCGGCACATGGACAAGCTGTAGATCCGTTCAAAGTCGAGGGGGGCTCCATAGGGCCTCCCACAAGTGGTTAGTGCGCTCAAAATTGGATCCGAGGACAAAATCTCAGTTCCTAGGTCGACACTGAGCAGAACAAAGCACCTCACAAGGCCTTCCGCCTGGTGCCTTATCTTTTAATTATAATACCCCAATACAAGACAACATTTTATTAAGGTAGAATAATCTATCATACTAAGCAGATGAAACATAAGACCAACAGACGACTCGCACAAACAACTCTAAGCATGCGCTACGACTCGCAAGGCCAAAGGATAAACATGCAACGGGTATTAGGTTGTGGGAATAAAGCTGTATGGGCTGCAGGATAAACATGTGATGGGATCGCAGTTCAAGAATCGATAACTAGGGTAGCAGAGATCAACGGCAGGAATGAAAGACAATGTATAGGTAAACAAGCAAACTTTGCTTGCCTGGAATCCCGCATGGAAGCAGATCTTGTCGTTGCTCACACATGTCAACGTCTTATCCGCGACGAAGCAACAAACAATGGAAAGCGTAAAAGATGCATTTTATAACTACGGCAAAGATCCAGCATGATCATGTGATAATGATGCATGACATGGCAAGATGCAACACAATGCGGGTAATCCAAATTAAGCGGGAAAGAAACCCCGACAATTAATATTTAGGTACAAGTTATTTATTTACCAGCAATATTAAATGTTGATTAACAGGGAAACACATGGCATGTGTGATCTAATTAAATTAAATGGAATAGGGCATTATATATTTATTACCCCTAACATTCCATATTTAATTATTTAGTTGCATTAACAAAGTATACTAAGTAATTAAAATAACAGATGCAAAATGGCATACAAATGGCATATTAATATTCATTGCATTTTTCTGATATAAAAACATATAAAGATTATTTTATTTGGAGTTATAGATTAAAAGTTGTTAGCATATTAAGTTTAGGGGTGTTTCTGAAAATAGGCAGGGACCTGTTGGTGGTAGAAAACATGCTGGTGAGGCTTAGGTGCAAAAACAGGGAGCACAGGGGGCTCGGTGTGAAAAGATCCAGATCCAGATTTTTCTTCGGACTTTTCTCACCCGGGGAACTCCCACCCGTGAGGCTGACAGTGGCCCCCATGCGCCACGCAGGCGTGGGCGCGCTGTGCTGGCCTCCCCGGTCGCTTACTGGTGGGGCCAGGGTGTCAGTGGGTGCAAACGGAATAAAAAGGGGGCTTTTATTCCAAACAAGCCCGGTGGTGGATCGAACTCGCGACCTCGGGCGAGCGGAGGGATGGCTGCACTAGCCAATGGGCCGAATAAGTGTTGGTGACAAGTACCGCATCCTTTTGATTTTAACACGACCCGCGACGTAAGTTTTTCTGACGAAACTGAAAATCAAATCGGGCCACAGCGACCGTCGGACAGCAGCGGGACGACGCCGACGATCTCCGCCACGAGTGAGGTGTCCCTGGGCGCGCGCAGGTGTGGTGCAGCGTGGTGCGGGGTGCGGTTGTGTGTGAGGGCACGGGAGCTGCGGATCTCGTGCAGAGGGAGAAGGAGGAGGCCAAAACCTCAACTTGAGCTCGGCAATGGCGGACAGAGGAGGTCGAGGACCAATCCGACGAACCCCTCATCGATTCCAGAAGGGGAGAGGGGGAAACGGAGAGGGAGCTCACAGGGAGGGTGCGGATGTAGCCGATCGAGCTCGACGATGATAGGAGGCGGCGAATTTCGCCTAAGAAGAGCTTCGGTCGGAGAGGAAGAAGATGACGCCGGCGGCGTCCTCGGCGTCCTTGGCTTGATTCTTCGCGCGTGCACGAACGAGACGACGAGGCTCAGCTCTAGGGGGTCTCCACGGTGCTTCGTCGGTGCCGGAGAGACGGCGCCACGGTGAGGCACCTCGGTGCTTTTTCATGGTGGAAGAAACAGAGGAGATGGAGGGAGAAGAATAGAGGGAACTGGCGGCGGCGGCTCGAGGAGGGAGGAGGAGAGGAGAGGCTAGGGTTTTGAGGGGAGCAGGGGGGCCGCAGCTTAAAGGAGGGGGCAGGAGCACATGGTGGGGGAGCCATGTCGCTTTCTCCTCTGCCTCTGTACGTACGGAGGAGGGAGAAAGGGGAGTGGGCTGGAGGTGGGCTTTTGGGTCTGGAGGAGATGGGCCAGGAGGGAGAGAAACGACCCAGGTTTTTTTTTTCCTTTCTGAAATTTTTATTTCTCTTTTACTTCTTTTTCTGTTTTTTTTATATTTCTAAAACAAAATAGAAAAGAATTTTGAATAAAGAATCTTTACAAAATAGTTTTATTTTAAAAATAGGCAATTTAATAAATTAGTTTTTAACATTTGCAAAAGATTTGAAATAACACATTTTTAATTCATTTGAAAAGCATTTGAATTTAAGTGTGGAAATTTAATTTAAATGCAACAAATTAAATTAATGAGATGCAATGCGATGCCATGTCGATGCAAAAAGAAAACTCACAAATCAAAAGGGGATAAATCCCGGGGCGTTACATCAATGGTATTAGGGAAAAACCCAGTCCAATTTCTCCAATAAAGGGTCATTCTGCATATTACTCCAAGTGAAAGATCGGCCCTTCAGTGGGATTTCCAGCAAATCCTGGTGGCTAATGAATCTATTAAATTCCAACATATTGTGGACATCCCCTCCAGGTCTATTTCTGTTATCTGGCTCTCTGATAAGATTAAAATCCCCAAGAATCATCCATAGATGCATAGGAGAAATATCAATGTTTACTAGCCAATTAAGGAACATAATTCTATCAGCAGGCGAAGTAGGACCATATACATTAGTAAGGTACCAAACCTGACCACTAATCTTACAAATCAGTTCCACTGTTACATGGAATATGGAAGATGAAATTTCTGTCCCATTGAAAAGACTGCCATTCCAAATGGTGATGATACCCCCTGAACTGCCAACTGAAGGAGAGTAAGCAAACTGATTAAATCTTCTTGGACAAAACTTCCTAATATATGACAGGTCAAAAACTTCTTTTTTTGTTTCTTGAAAACAGATGATATTGCAGTTAGATTCCTCAATGTTCTTCCTAATATCGTCCCATCTGATTTGGGAGTTAATCCCTCTCAGATTCCAGTCAAAGACAATCCATTGTCTACTCATTAAATAACCAACAAAAGGGTAGAAACTCTGAGCAATATTAAAGAGCCCAGCAAATCATTTGTCACTGAATATCTGAGGATTGGCAAACTGTGGTACAAGCAGAACAGCCAGAGCAAGTATAAATGGATCCAGAGATAAGCAAACATGTACCAAAATAGCTCAAGTGGGTGATATGTATGATCACATGGTACTTCATCAACTAGATAAGGGAAACATAAAAGGTTCAACAGATGATAACCAAGTACCAAAATATTACATGCCAAAACCCACAGATAGATGAAAAGAGCAGAGTTGAACAGGACCAACACACTCCCAAAATATATGCTACTCCACACTATCATTAGTACTATCATAATTCAGGTTCTCTTCAGACACATCATCAAGAGGCATCTGGCATGGCCTAGTGGCCAGGGCTTGAATAGTCTTCAGAGGAAGGTGTGGTGGTGAAGCAGCATCAGGGTCTCTAATCTGGGCAAAGTACTCTGCCTCGTATGCTTCCTCATCCTCCTCCTGGGCATCATCATTTGATATAGCATCCTTGAAACCATCTTTCAGTTTGGCTAGTCTGGAGCTTCTTCTAACATGTTCACATGATCTAGGTGCTTTCCCTTTCCCTTTCCTCTTCCTGGAGGCAGCAGAAATAGCATGAGCATTGAGGTTAACCTGAAGCTCACTAGCAGAAGATGAGGCCTCTGGATTCTGTAAATCAACTGCAGCAGATATAACAGGTCCTACTGCAGCAGATGTCCCAGAGGTAATGTTGCAGTTATTCTCAGACATAGGAACATGCTGAGTAGGCCTATTTAGCATAGGTGGGAACACCTCCACAAAGAAATGCTGTTGTAGCGTACCTGCACTTTTAATAAGGCAGATACCTGTGTATAGTGCAAATCCCTGGATCGATTCATTTGCACACACAGTTTACGATGTAATATCACAACAAAGCATCAATTATATTACATCGATGATCCATAATTACAAAATATTTGATACAAGTTGCATAGCATAAAGCTAGCATTGAAAAAGTACACATCGGAAATACAATAGCAGTGAGTCTCTATAACTTTCATGCTGCCACAGGCGAAAACATGTTGGTTGTAGACTCGAAACCTTTAACGAAACCTCACTCGTCATCTGATCAAATCTGCAATAAGAAAAATATTGCAACAACGTGGGTCAGATTCCATTAAAAATGGAGTCTGGCAAGTGACACTATGGTGGACACTTATGGAATAACTCTAAAGCCTATATGCATATTTGGCTGGTGGAGTTCAAGGCTAATTTGCATAAAGCCAATTTTTCCTACTCTTTTAAAAACACTTTTCTTGAATTCCAGATGAGTATGGCATGAAAACCATAAATCTCATCTTCCCTTGTTCACCCATCAAGTTTTATTTCTGAAGTTGGAATGATGGAATCCTCCGTTGACGTCCTTGATCAGCTGCTCAAAATTGTCCGTAACCGGGGACACGGCTAAGTACTTAGTTTTACACTCTGCAGAGGTTGTGCACGTTCACCATTGTACCCATTCAACCCAAGGTATCCTTTCCACACCATTTGTGATAAGGAAAGGAGAAAATGAGACGAGATCTTTCAGAAGCATTTTCCCTCCCACCTGGCTTGACCCGTTCCACCTAACATCCCCCTACATCTGCTTGTCAAGCCGGAGAGAGTCCACGCAACATAATTGATCAAGCCAGAGCCCATATGGCAATGGCTGCACTGGAAGCAATCGTCACTCGGAGTTCTTCAGATTCCTCTGTTCCTGGGTGGCCATTCACAAGTGTACATACTCCAGGAACCATAGACATGGACCTGAGTAGCCACTCAACATAACCCACGCAACCAATTACCACCCAGGTGTTTCATTCTTAACTTAGTAGAATTTAGATTTTCACAAAACAACATTTGCATAGCATCAATAATTCTACTAAGTATTGCATAGGAACCTAGACACAGGTATAAGGGATTCTACACAGGTTTAGCATAGCAACACATGCATATAAAAATACACTTAGTAATGCATATAAAAATAGGAAGTTTATGAGGTGTGCCACTTGCCTTTGAATGTTGTCGTTGTTCACAACTCTTTTCAACAACGAACGTTTGCTCTCCGTTTAATCTAAACATTAATAGCAAACAACAATACAACAATCAACAAACAACAATCATCAACATACATGCTCATATCAAATGAACAACAAGTTTTATAAAACTCCTAAGGAAAACATGTCATGTATCATATGCAAATTATTTCTAAGGGCTAGAGATGCATGTTATGCTATGAAAAATCTCTTAAGTTAATGCAAGGAAAATAGGTGGGTCAAGAATGACTAAGGACTAAGGTCTTAAGTTGGATAAAAATACTTTGTTTTATATCCTCTTTAAACAAGCACTCTAATGGCTTAGCCATGATGTGTAAAATACTTAGAGAAAAATACTAAGTCATTTGTTCAAGGTGATCAACAATTATTATCAACTCTTTGTAAATTGGACATTCACTATAGTGAGAGAGACAGACACCCGGCCAGCCACTTAAATTGTGGAACAGGTCTCATGTACGTGGACATGTAAGGTTTGTTTCCAGGCCGCTTCATCCCACTATGCTGCTAGGATCCAACAACTTCAAGATGATAACATCATGATCAAAATTTGCTTAAGTCTAAAAGACAAGATTAGGAAAGAGGGAAAAGATAGAAAGAAAGATGTAGTTGTCCTCCAGTCTTCATCTCCAGACTTGTAACTTTCTTCTGGATGATGTCTTGATTGAGTTCTGGGTAGTCTTGATGAATCTTCAGACTTGGTGATTCTTGTATCCTCGAGGCTGGTCTTGGATTTACTTAGTCTTCATGAAGTCTCAGAGGAGAAGAAAAGACAGAGAGAGAGACTTAGAGAATAAAAGGGGGTTGGCCTTCTTGAACTTCTTCTCACTTTTCTTCTAAGTGCTTGACATCTTTGGGATGCTTCCAGAGTCTGTTTTCTTCTAAGTCCTTCATGAACTTCTTCTTGACTTTCTTCTAAGTGTTTCTTCTACTTGAAGATACTTCTGAAGTCTTGTTTTTGGCTAAGTCCTTCATTGGTCTTCCAGCTCCATGTTGAAAATTACTAAGTGTCTTAAGTGTATAGCACTTTTCTCAAAATACTAAGTTTGAAATTGATCCTAACTTAGAGAAAATGGGGAGGAGTTTTCCTTATGGTAACTATAACTATAAAATATGCTATGCATGAAATGCAATTTTAATTCACAAGCAACATAACACTAATTTTTGTGAAGTTTATAAAATATGCATAAAGTTATAATTGCAATTTAATTAGTTTCTAATTTGCAAAACATAATAAAAGGAAACATATAGATTAAAGTTTTATGTGATTTATATTTTATAACACAATTTTCTTTATAGATGGTGTTAATAGCCAGAGGTGGTTTAATTATATTTAATGCAATTTTATTTAATCAAAAATAATATTTCTATTAATAGTTATGTTGAAAACATTCAAACTATTCAAATTAAATATATAACTATGAATTCATTCAAAATTACTCAAAAATATTTTATAGCAGTGGCATTAATTTACAAATATTCTAAAGTTTCTAAAACAATTTTATTTGCAATTTTTGGATTTATAGATTTAAAGTTATTACAAATATACTCAAATTCCCCATTTGAAATTTGAATATTTTATACTAAGTCAAATTTGAATTTTGTCAGATCCAAAATATTCTACATGTCGAGAGCTTTCCAAATATATAAAAATTATTAAATTTGGAGTTGTGGTTAAAAAGTTGTGACAGATCTAAGTGGCAGGGGTGTTTCTGTAAAATTGCCAATTAAATTTAATTAAGGAAATTGTTTTCCACGTGGCAGCTGACGCGGATGCTGACGAGGCGATGACGTGGATAAGTCACAGATCTGGGCCGTCCGATCTGGATCTGACGGTCCAGATCGGATCGTACCGATTCGTCCGCGACATCTAATCTACGTCGTTGAGATTGGATCGGACGGTTCACCTCGCTCTGACCGGAAGAGGGCGGCGCCGGTGGCCGGAATTGTCGAGGACGGCGGCGCTCCGCTCGGGTGTGGACGCCGGTGACGCTCTGGTGCTCCCCCGGACGAACGAAGGTGACGCCGGCGTGCAGCTCGTCGCGGCGGTGTCGATGGGCCTAGTGGCGGGGCCTGCTTCTTCCCGGAGCGGTGAGGAAAGGCGGGCGGGGCGACAGAGTTCTCTCGCGATTCCGGCGAGCTCGGTCTCCTCGTTTGGCTGCAGAAAAGGACGAGGGCGAGGTCAGGGGGGTGCGCACGGACGCGAGGGAGAGGTAGGAGGGCATCACGGCCTCCAGGAAGGTCTTCACTCACCGGGAAAGGAAGAATCGGGCGGCGGCGACCGAGCGGCTCCAGCGAGCTATTTCTCGAGCCTGGCGGCGCGATTTGAAGAGGAACGAGAGGGGAAAGACGCGGCGCGGGCTGGGGTATTTATGGGGGCGGAGAGGAGATAGAATCTCGTTCGAAAACGGCCAGGGATCGTCTCCGGATCGATGCGGATTTCTAGCAGGAGTTGGTTTCGGAGGTTGAAGAAGATCTGCTGACGTCAGCATGACGTCAGCAAGTATTTTTCTTTTTCTGATTTTATTTATTTAATTCATATCTTTTGATTTAAATGTCCAAATGATGTCAAATTAAATTCTAAAAATTTGTAAAAATAATATCTTGCTGTTAAACCAGTTGTGGGTATGTTTTGAGAACTTTTTAAAATTAATAAATTTGAAATGTTGGTTTAATACAAAATTGATACTTAATATCAATTTTGAATTTATAACTTAATTAAATTTTCTTTTTGCTAAATAAAATTTGTAAAATACCCACATTTCAATATGTTTAAATTTAAGTTATTTAAACTTATTTTGCTGAAATCATTCATCTTTATTTTGGCATAATATTAAAGACTAAATATAGATAATGTTTAGGAAATGTGAAATATAAGGTATTCATTTTTTTTATTGACAATAATTTGTGCAACCTTATATTTTATAATATGATAATGCATTTGCAACTTCATAACCACTTTGGACAAGACCTTTGTTTTAATTTTATTCTTATTTAGGATATATTAATCATTTCGTGCTTTAAAAATAGATGAAATTTATTTAAGCAAATGCAATGTTTATTTGGCTAATTTATTAATTTAAAACTATGAAGTTTTAAAGTTATACACTATAGGCTTATAATTCCAAACTATATTTTTAACTCAGTTAAAGGAATGAAAACCATTTAGTGATTATATACCATTTTGAATAATCTTGTATTTATGAATAGATATGGCTAAGTGGTTTAATTCAAATACTTATAAAGAACTAATTTATTTAAAATAAAATGGATTGTAGTTTGTAAAATATTTGTCAAATTATATTTTAAGGTTTTTAAAATACAGTGGATAATAAAATGTTTAAACTGTGACATTTGAATTATTAAACTCAAGTTTGAAGTCTTTCATAGTTGGTTTCCTTATGCATTTAATATTTTATTTTTAATAAAAAGAAAAGTTTTAAATTTTAGTGATTTTTGAATATTGTAAAATGTTGGGATGTTACAGCTGTGGTGCAGAAACAGCAGGTGCTTGCTCATCCATCTGAGGCAGGGCAGGTTCAATCACAGCAGGTATGCCATCCAGAGGCTCCTCAATAACAGGTGCATTGTTAATAACCTGGGCAGGGCTTTGAGGAGGAGTGACTGAAACAGGTTCTTCATTGTTCTGATTGGCTGGGGGGGGCATTGCAGGGGCCATTGCAGGGGCATCATCCTCTTGCCACATAGAAAAATCATCAATGATAATAGGAACAGGATGGGGGTTGGCTCCATCTGGCGGCAAAGGGTCTTCATCACCAGCACCAGCCCCTAGCATGTTAGTGTTCAATATATAACAAGGGCATGACCAAGAGTTGCCATAACCTTCCGCACTGAAATTCTGAACAACCACAATGCTGCCAGGAATCGAGTCCAAGTCAAAAGCTCTGATCTTCACCAGAATCCTGGCTTTGTTGGAATCATCTCTGTTCCATACCAGGAAACGGCCATATGGTGCAAGAGTAGTAATAATAGTATTAAGATTCCAGCATTCAGGTGGAAAGTTAAGGAGCATGAGCCAAACATCATGAGTGAATGTGGCCGACCTCCAGTTCAATCCCTTGTCATGCTCGATGACACGCAAAACAGTGTCTCCAATAAAGTAAGGGCTGTTCCTGATAGCACTATCACGATCAATAACCCCCTCAAATCTGACCAAAGCTGCCCCCATTGCACATCTGCTAATCTGTCTAATATCAAAACCACGCTGGGCCATCTGGGCTCTGATCAGGATAGAGGTACCTTCAAACTGCTCCCATGATGGTTCTGGTTCGAGTAGAACAATCGCCCAGTCGTCGCAGACCTCCGGGGTGGAGCCTCCCACCACAACAAAACCTCGTTGCGGACGGCGATTGTTGAAAGGCACATAACCAGCACCAGGAGGAAGGTGGGGGATGGGGTCACAAGGGTAGTTCGCCATGGCGACAATGTGTAGGGAATCGGTGGCGGGCGAGGAAGCGGAGTCGCCGGGGCGAGGGTTGCAGGGCAAAGCATAGTTAGGAACAGGGGATATCCCGTGGTCTGGTAATAAAATATTCAGCTCAGAGTCCTCCTTGGGGATGACACGACGAAATAGCCCTTTCCGTTTAAAGCGAGAAAAACAGTTCTTGGAGATATGACCATAATTCCAACAGATTTTGCACCTAAACTGGTTCTTACAATCCTTACGAAGGTGATTAAAACCGAGACAACGAGAGCAACCTGATGCAACTCCAGCTATAGCAGTTTGGGCCGAGATAACTGATGCTGGGTGGGCTTTTTCCGAAGAAATAGAGCAGTCCCCCCTATGTGGTCTAGAAGGTTGGGCCACCAGCCTCCATACCAAGCATGATGTTTTGTTCAAATTGTGGACGCGAGAATCTCGCGCCTGATCCGTGATAACCGGTTGAACATGATCCTGATGATCTACTGAACGATCCATAGATCTAATGCCTAGAGGAACGGCATTAGCACCCGAGAGAATAGGATCAGCAAGAACAAGCACATAAAGATTAACACGCGGCCGATCAAAGACCAGATTAACAGCAAGGGGTTTATGCTTTTCATGAGTATCCGATCGTCGTGAAGAAACAGAAATCCATTCCGAATCAGACTGTGCATACCAGATCTGTTCCTCCCTTTGCCAATTAGGACCTCCACGGCCCCAGAGATGAAAGAAACATTTAAACTGCGCACAAACTATTGATCTCAAATTGCAAATCAAGAATCCCACTGCCTTTGAACAGACTACAAATTCGAAAACCCTTTCCGCAAGAAACTCCGTACCAATCTCATTGTAAGCAACACCCAGAACCGCCGAGAGGGCCAGACTAACATTGAGCTCATCCAGACGAAAAGAAGCACGACCAAAAGAGACCACAAGGAAGAAACGATGGGAAGAGGAGGTTGGACGATCACGAACCTTAGATCGGAACCGATGACCAATAGAGAAATCCAGGATGTGAGCAATGGAGGATGGATCTTTGAAGGGATCCATTCCTTATGGTCAGCATGAAGAGAAACCCTAGGAGGAGTCGCCATCGCCATGGGAGTCGCCAGAGCTCGGGGGGGTGGGATTCGCCATCGTGGGACGCGATCACTTAATGATGCACAAAATAAAAAAAATTGAATTAAAATTAATCCAATATATTTCCTATTACTTTAAAAATATTTATATTCTATTATTTTACAATTATACCAAAATAGAAATGAATGGTTATTGAAAATGAATTTAAATGCAAACATATTTGAATATGGGTATTTTACAAATTTTATTTAGCCAAAAGAAAATTTAATTAAGAAATAATTTCAAATTTGACTTTAGTGTCAAATTTGTATTAAACTAATATTTCAAAATAATTATTTTTAAAAAGTTTTCAAAACATGCCCACTAATGTTTTAAAACATAGATATGAATATTACAAATTTTTAGAAATTTATTTGACTCCATTTGGGTGTTTAAATCAAAAGTTAGAAAAGAAATCAGAAAAAGGAAAAAGAAAATCCCCTGTGACGCCATCGCTGACGTCACCCTTCTTCCTCCTCCGGCCGATAATCGCGCCTATGATCTCTCCACCAAATCCAGCGAAATATCCGTGCAAATGGTTTCCCTCTTCGGTTCTATAAATACCCCAGCCCGTGCCGCATCTTTCCCCCTCAAACCCTAATTAATCGTGCCCCCAGGCAACCGGAAAAGCTCGCCAGAGCACCCAAAGTCGTCGCCGCCGTTTTCCTTCTTTCCGGCGAAACGGTACGACCCCGATGCCCATTCCTCGTCCTCTGCCTCTCCCGCACTCGCGCGCACCTTCCTAACCCCCTCCCCGACCTCCCATTGCAGCAAACCCGGAGGGGAGAGAACGAATTGGAGCTCGCCGGCGCCCAAAGCACATCGGGCACATCCCCACGCCCCTCCGAGACGAACTCGACGCCTGCACCGAGCCCTTCGCCTCCGCCGGGGCCAGACGAACCTCGCCGTCACCTCAGCTTCGCCGGGGAGCCACTGGACCGAGAGATCCGTCCTCGCCGAGCCGAACGCCGCCGTCCCCTCCATCTCCGGCCACCGGCGCCGCCACCTTCTGGTCCATGCAATGTGAGCCCTCCGATTCTTTTTCCACGGTCACGATTAGATCCATCCTCCGAACCGGTATCAGTAGATCTCAGCCGTCAGATCCAGATCCAACGATCCAGATCGGATCACTTATCCACGTCGGATCCCAGTCAGCAGCCCAGTCAGCGCACAGTCAGCGCCCAGTCAGCGCTGACGTGTAAAATCATTTTCACGATTTAATTAATTGGCAATTTTGCAGAAAATCCCATGTCTATTCAAACTATCATATCTTTTTCTCTGTTTATCCAAATTCAAATATTTTTATATATTTGGAAAGCCCTTGACATGTAGAATACTTTGGATATGACAAAATTCGATTTTGACATAGTTTAAAATATTCAAATTTCAAATGGTAAATTTGAGTATTTTTGTTATAACTTTAAACCTGTAAATTCAAAAAATACAAATAAAATTGTTTTAGAGACTTTGGAATATTTGTAAATTGATGCCACTGCTATAAAATATTTTTGAGTAATATTTAAATGAATTCATAGTTATATATTTAATTTGAATGGTTTGAGTATTTTCAACACAACTATTAATGGAAATATTATTTGTGATTAAATCAAATTGCTATAAATTTAATTAAATGCTCCCTGTCTATTAAAACTATTTATATAATTTTATTATAAAAATTTAATCATAGAAACTTTAATCTTATAATTATTCCTTTTATTATATTTTCCAAAAATAGAAATTAATTAAATTGCATTTATAGCCAAATGCTTACTTTATAAATATCACAAATTTTGTATGATATTTCTTAGGATTTAAAAGTGCATTGCATGCATAACTTATTTCACATATAGGTATATTTCCCATAGGAAAACCTCTTCATTATTTTTCTCTTAGTTAGAAATATTTTCAACTTAGCATTTTGGTGAAGTGCTACACTTAGACAGTTAGTAATTTTCAACATGGAGCTGGAAGACCAATGAAGGACTTAGCCCAAAACAAGACTTCAGAAGTATCTTAAAGGAGTAGAAGCACTTAGAAGAAAAGTAAGAAGAAGTTCAAGAAGACCAACCTCCTTTATTCTCTAAGTCTTTCTTGCTCTCTCTCTTTTCTTCCTTCTTATCTGAGACTTCATAAAGACTAAGTTAATTCCAAGACCAGCCTCGGTGATATGAGAATCATCAAGTCTGAAGATTTATCAAGTCTGCAAAAATTCATTCAAGACATCACCAAGGGGAAAGCTACAAGTCTGGAGATGAAGCCTGGAAGACAAACTACATCTTTCTTTCTTTTCCCTCTTTTCAAATCTTGTCTTTTAGACTTAAACAAATTTTGATCATGATGCTATCATCTTTGAATTTTGTTGGATCCTAGCGGCATAGTGAGATGAAGCGGCCTGGAGACAAACCTTACATGTCCACGTACATGAGACATGTCCCACAATTTAAGTGGCTGGCCGGGTGTCTGTCTCTCTCACTATAGTGAATGTCCAATTTACAAAGAGTTGATAATAATTGTTGATCATCTTGAACAAATGACTTAGTATTTTCTCTCAATATTTCTACACATCAAGACTAAGCCATTAGAGGGCTTATTCAAGATGATATAAAACAAAATATTTTATTCAGCTTATAACTTTAGTCCTTAGTCATTTTGACCAACCTAATTGCATTGCATTAACTTAAAAGAATTTCATGGCATGACATGCATCTCTAGTCCTTAGAAATAATTTGTATATCATGCATGACATGTTTTCCTTAGAAGTTATGAAACTTTTTTTGTTCATTATGTATGCTTGTATGTGTTGTGTTGTTTTGTTTTATGATTGTTGTATTGTTGTTTGTTTATATTGTTTAGACTGAACGGAGAGTTCCGAGTATTGTTGAAAAGAGTTTGTGAACAACGACAACATTCAAAGCTGGTGATGTGCAGCGACCCAAGATGTTGTGCGGGATCAGCTTTAAGAAAAAAGAAGAACACTTAAGCACACCAGGATCGATATTGAGTTTTGGCACCGAGATGCATTTCACCGACATCCCTATCCGGAGGTCGGGCTCCGGTTAATGAGATATCACCCTTGGCCGGTCACCCGGATAAGGCCGTGCCGGTCTGAACTTCACCTTCCGTGTCGGCGAAGATTCCGTTTTATGGGGAGAGGATCCCACCCGAGGTCTCGTCAATGCAGGGAGGTACTCGAGTGCTTTTGACCGAGCACGCCGCTGCTCGGGTTCGCGCGCCGGGAGCCACAGCCGATCCGAAGTCCAACCGGATAGTGTTGTAGGGGGTCTCGGTATGTTCGGCCGGGACGCCGGAGCGTTCGGCCGAGTAGCCCCCGTGCTGCCTTCTTGCAATGTGCGCTGATACCAGCTGCACTGCCGTGAAGAGTGGTTTGCAGGCTTGTTGGCCTCCAACGTATGATTAACAGCATGGCCTGTTCATCATCTCTTCATACGTAAGGGGCTTCTTTTGGTCCACCCAAGTCTTCTGCACCTCTTGACTCTGACCCCAAGCCGGGCCAGTCGTTTTCTGCCGCTGATTGCTACCGGCATCTCCCTGATCTCGGCTAACCGCTACAACTTGCTGCGAGGCATAGTGGAATTCGGGCTGACTCCTCTTTGGGCCAAAATCGTGGCGATCATGGCTTCTGCTCGGCCCCGAACGCTGAGTTCCCGCATTCCTCCTGTTGGAGTCTCCGACATCCACCAGGGGTTGCATGGGATCTCCAAGCGTGTAGGTGTCGGCGATGCGCATGGTCTCTGCCAGGGTTGTCAGCATCTTTCTCTGTAGTTTTTGCCAAAGCATGGATCCATGCCGGCATCCCTACGCAAACCACGAGATGGCCTGAGCTTCAATAACCCCTTCGCAAGAATTGCGAATGTTGCTCCACCGAGTAAGGTACTCCCGGTCGGTTTCATTGCTCCTTTGCCGGCAGATGGCGAGCTGTTGCGGGCTGTTGGGCCTCTTGTATGTGCTGGTGAAGTTGCTGATGAAGACCTCCTCGATATCCAACCAACAGTCTATGCTGCCAGTTCTTAAGTTGTTCAGCCAAATCCGAGCGGGTCCTTCCAACATTTGCGGTATGTACCGCACTGCCCAGCGTCTGTTTCCACCGGCTATGCTTACTACAGTTACATAGTCGGTTAGCCAATCTTCCGGCTTCGAGCTGCCGTCATAAGTCTTGGCACCCCGGTTGAGCTGGAAGTTTCTTACTGCTGGTTCTCGCATGATCCGAGGTCCAAAGCACGCAGGCCCCGGAGGTCTCGGAGGGCCTTGTTCTTCAACCAACTCGGATTGGTGAATCCGGTCGAGCCTAATCCGGGCATCCGCGGGATCTAGCTGCCGAGTTCCTATCCGGGATCCCAAAGGATTCTCGTTAGGCTGGTATCCGAGTTGTTGCAGCCTTGAGTTGCCATCATCATGCCAGTTAACCACAGGAACTAAGGCTTGCTGCGGGACAGAAGCAGCGTCTCTCTGTCGGTTTCCCTGATTTTGTGGTGAATACCGGGGGGGGGGGGGGGGGGGGATTGCCGCGGCTTACTGCAGCATTGTTTCCTACACCCTGGTTACCACCGCTATGGCTACCCCGAGCTTGACCGGAATTTTTTCGTCCGGCTTGCTGAACTCCGGCGAAGGCCGGGTCGTACGCCTGCAACTGCTTGTTTTTCCCGGATCCTCTGCTCCGGCTTCGGCTCTTGCTCTTGCTTTTACTCGGATGTGGAGAGGAGGCCTCTCCGTCCGATTTGTCGCTCTCGGCCCTGGCCGAATGTACATGGGATCCAACTCCCGGGTTCTTCTTCTTGAAGGCTTTGTTCTGCCGGTTAGCCTCTATGACTAGCTCGTTGACCCGTTCTTGTTGCTTACGGAGAGCTTCTCCGGATAGCCCTGCCAATTCAGCCATAGCTGCTTCTGCAGCCCTAAGAGTTTTGGCAGGCGAGCTGTATACCGGCTTCTCTGCCGAGATCATGCTATCCGTCCCGCTATGGCTAGGTGCCGTGCTACCTGCCAACTCATCATTCACCATTCTGCCCTTTTTACGCAGGTCAGCAATGCGCTTGTCCCGAGAGCCTATCTTGGGGAAGCCGTGAGCCGCGTTGTACTCCCGAAGACTGGCACTGAGTTCACGCCGGATCTCCGCGATCTCTTGCGCTTCTACGAGCAGCAATTTGCGCTGCTCGTCCAAATCAGCTGAGGTGACTTGGGTATCCACATCCACTGTCACCGGGACAGCCAACTTAGCTACCAGGCCCGAGAGGGGATCCGGGCGGCGACGATGGTGGGAGGGCTGAGGATCGCCGTCTCGGGCAGCACCTCTCTCATGCGGAGGTTTTGCTAACCGAAGCCGGTGAGTTCCGCCATCGCCATCGGGGGCATCCTGGAACACCTCCTCGGTCGTCCCGACCATCATTACCGCGACGCAGCCCGCGGGGCGATCGCCACGCGGACCCCGGGCGGCGCGGAGCATGGGGGGATCTTCAGCCTCCAGGACAACGTCCGGATAGCTACAGATGACCTCGGTGGCGACATAGGTGGTGAAGACGCCGAAGTCGATGAGGCATCCGTTAGTCGGGAAGGGCTTATTCCGGAAGCAACCGGCATTGTCGCTGACGAAATCCATCTCGCCCAGCCTGACAACTAGGCCGGAGAGAACTCTAAGACCGGAGTGAACAGAGGAACCCGTCCGGATGTGTACACCAGCCAGCGCCTCTGTCAGCCCCATGGTGGGCGCCAACTGTCGTGGTGGGGTCACGGCAGATGCCATAGGATGGCTAAAGTGTGGGGCCGATGGACGCTGGTGGATCCGGAGAGGGCTAGCGAACTAAAGAGCTCACACGGAGGAGGATGTCGGTTTGACCGGGATCTCCGAAGAACAACAAATACAACCGAAGGGAATGAAAGAAGATCTAGCAATTCAAACAACTGCACGAAGGCAGAGAACACACACACACGATGTACCCAGGTTCCGGGCCCTCGTGTGGAGGTAACACCCCTACTCCTGCCTTCCCTCTCAATATAAGTGTGGAATAAGATCTACAACCCGATCTTGAAGCTCTTGCGGTGATGAACTCGAAGAACAAGATGAACTAGAGAAAGGGAAGAGTAAATGCTCTAGGAGTAAATGAGACTAAGGTCTTGGCTCCCAAGTTGGTCTCTCTTTCACTTGAGCAGTTATGGCGCCTTTTATAGAGTTCCGGCCGGGAGGGCCGGAAACCCTAATCCGGGATGGCCCCACCAGACAGGCCTAACGGTTATGTCGACACCGGCTAGTGCGACCTATCCGCCCACCTATCCGGCATAGCTTGTCGTCATCATTCCGGCAAGGACATCAGGCGCCGTCCTGGAACATCATTGTCCCCCTGTCAGGGACAAGACATGTCTTTGCCCATCCCGAGTAGCCTTTTGCGGATTGCCGGGCTAGGCATGTCCGATCTTGTCGTACCGTTATCGTACCGGCTGACGCGCTCCCGTGTCAGGCGGGAGATGACCATGCTTCCGTATCAGGGGGGATGGTACTTCCCCCGCGCCAGGCGGGAAAGCCTGTTCCAACCGTTGACGAACTACCGGCATCCCCCATGCCGGCTACCTCCTTGCTCCATCCTGTAAGTCTTTCCTGCACACACCGGACAACTTGCTAGGGCCTAGATCTATACATCGGTTAGCTTGTACCCGGGGAGCAAGCTTGTACCTTCCTTACCTACCCGGGGAGTCTATCCGGTTCCCCCGGGATCTCCTCCACCGGGAAGTGTACCGTAGCCTCCGAGATCCTTCCCGGATGTATCCGAGTAGAACTTCTAGGATGAGCATCTCTAGGCCTAGCCTCCCGAAGATGTCTTGGGCTGTCACCAAAGACATCTTCGAGAAGCTAGTTCTTAGAGGAACCACCCGCTTGCTTATGCTGTGGTGCAGGCCTGGGGGGCTATTTATAGCCGCCAGGGATGACCCTTGCGCCCGCCAGGAGGCACCTTGCACTCTACCAGCTCCGAAAGGTCAAATTACCCCTTCAGCGCACCAGGGGGTGGCCCTTGCACTCGCCAAAGGTCAAATACTGTTGCCACACTGTAGAGTAGTGCCGAGTTTTGCCCTACCCGGGGGGTAGCCCCCCGACAGACACACCTCGGTACAGTTCTTGAAGGACATTATCTTTAGATACGGGTACCCGCACAACATCATCACAGATAATGGTACCAACTTTTCGGTGGGAGAGTTTGCTCGGTTTTGTGCGGAAAAAAGAATCCGGTTGGATGTGGCATCAGTAGCCCGCCCGGAAGCAAACGGGCAAGTCGAGAGAGCAAATGCCTTTGTCTTGGCCGGCATCAAAGCCCGCCTCATCGAGCCACTGTTGAGGACTCCGGGATGTTGGATTGAGGAAATACCGACAGTATTGTGGGGTCTCCGGACCACACCGAATAGATCTACCGGGTACACGCCATTCTTCATGGTGTATGGTGCCGAGGCTGTGCTTCCAACCGACATCCAGTATGATGCCCCAAGGGTTACAATGTTCACCGAGACCGAGGCAAAGGAAGCCCGGGAAGATGATGTGGACTTGCTCGAGGAAGCAAGGGAGTTGGCATTGTCTCGATCTGCAATTTATCAGCACAACCTCCGTCGCTATCATAGCCGGAAAGTGCATCCCAGAGTATTCCGAGAAGGGGATCTTTTGCTAAGGCTTATCCAACGCACAACCGGGATGCATAAACTCTCACCTCCGTGGGAGGGTCCTTTTGTTGTAAGCAAGTCATTGCACAATGATTCTTATTACCTTGTAGATGCACAGGAAGCTAGGAAAGGTGTAATGGACAAAGCCGGTGAGGAGACCAAGCGGCCATGGAATGTAGCCTTGCTTCGTCCCTTTTACACTGAAAGGGTGCAATGTATGTATCTCGGTTTCTCTATCAATGAAATTTCGGCACCCCGAGATGTTACTCGGGGACTGCCTGGCCAGAAGTGTGTCCTTTATCTTAACTTGCATGTCGGTACCCTCGGGAGGAACCCGGGGACTGCCTCATTTTATGCCTATCTGTTTTTCCGTTGTCATTTTTTGCATGCCGGCAACCCAGGGAGGAACCCGGGGACTGCCTTGTACCTATTTCTTATTTAGTATATGTCAGACAAGTTCTGAGATCGGTTTTCAAGTCGGAATAATGTATGTCATGTAAAATAATCTTGTGACTCGACTGACGAACGCCGAAATGGTAGTCAAGAGCAAAGAGCATCAAATGTGGGAAACACGAAAACGAACTCGGAGACTCGGAATAGGAACTTATCCGGCATATGCCTTTTACTTTCCCGGTTGTTTGTTTTGTTGTGTCGGGAATTTAGCAACTTGAACTTGGATATTCATAAGTAATGTATACCATAAATGGAATTTTGTGACTCGACTGTCGAACGCCGAAATGGTAGACAAGAGCAGAAATTGCCTAACTACGGTAAACATGAAAACGAACTCGGGGACTTGTAGCAAAATATACCGGCATAACTTGTCTTGCTTAGGGAGAAGCAGAGTACGAATTAAAATGTATATTACAATTGCACCCGGCATCCCGGGGATTTAACGTTTCTGCACTTAAGTATTTGCGGCAGCGAGATTATGAAGCAGGAGGGGAAGACGGCCTCTCGAGTTGAGCAGCAGAGGGAGCAGTGACGACGGTCTCCCACGCACCAGCAGTAGCACCCGGAGCGTCCACGTGTGCCTCGACCTGAGGGATCTCGGATGGTGAAGGAGCACCAGCATCCCGGGAAGCGGCGGTCTCGGTGTCGGCGCCAGTCGTAGCGTCATCGGCCTCCGGGATCTCGGCATCCACGTCACCGATCTCACCCGTCTCGCCATCATCTTCATAGTCTGACTCGGAGTCAGAAGCAATGAGGCTTGTGATGATGGAACCGGGATCCGCCCAGCCGGCAAGACGGTGAGCGGTCTCCTGGCGGAGCTGAATCTTGGCCGGATCTGTGTACCACTCCGAGACGACACGCAGGCTCTTGATCACCTCGAGATCGAGTCCCTCGTACCAGCTCAGCACGTGCTTCCATGCTTGGTCGGCGCCGGCTCGAGCACCGGAACGTTTCCAGGCATGAAGCCGGTTCCCGGTGCCCTGGAGCGCAGTGGCCAACTCGGTGACCGAGAGATTGTCGGTGACGCGAGGCCAGAGGGCACCATGAGCATGGACGGCCGCGCTGAGGAGCTCGGTGCCGATCGACCGGAGAGGCACCATCCGGTCCTTCAGAGCGATAAGGTGGTCATCGATGTCCCACGAATCCGAGACGGGACCCTTTCCGGCGCGCTTCTCCCGGGCGGCAGCAATCGCAAGATTAGCAGCTTCTCGGGAATGCTCGAAGTGCCCTTTAGAAAGGAGAACTGTCACATGGGCAAGCCATGAGGAGATATCGGCAAAAAGGAGGAAACCAAAAAAAGAAAAACTCGGTATACTTACTGCTCATATCCCGGTTTAAACCGGTGAGCTCGGATAGCCAAGCGTCTTGCTTCGACCGGAGAAGGGCCAACTCGGTCTCGGCAAGATGTGCGCGTGCCTCGGACTGATCCAAGGTGTCCTTCTAATTCTTGGTAGCATCCAGAAAGCGCCTCTTCAAATCCGCAGTAGTAGACTTGACCTTCTCTAGCTCGGCGCTAAGTCGCGCGATCTCGGATTGAGCCTCGGACAGGGCAGACTTTTGGTCCACCGAGACCCTACGCGCGGCATCCCGTTCCTCCCGGAGTCGTCCCTCCAACTTCTTGGACTGACCAAAGTCAGCAAGAAGGCGGTGGAAGACACTGCTGCGTTTTTTTGCCGCAGTCCTGTAAGAAATGTCCGACATCATTTTCGGAAACTTCAGCAAGGGAGGGCAAAACACGTGCAAGATCCCCAGGGAAGGACCAAGTCGGTCGAAAGAATCTCGGGCATTGGGAAGGAATTTTTTCTTTCTCAGATTAGAGCCTAGTGATCCGCTACTCGGTGGAGTCTGGAGCACTAAGCACTAATCTCGGGGACTAGTGAGGATAGAAGAAGGAAACTTGGTAAGAGTAAAAGGAGGAAACTTACGTCAAGCACCCGGGTGGCATCCAGCGCAGCCACCTGAAGGGCGTGCAGGGCTTGGGCGCTGCGGCTTGGGCCGGCAGCGTGCAAGTCCCCCACGATCTCGGAGGCGTCCGCAGCGACCCAGGCCTTGTTGTATTCTTCAACAACGCGCGAGCCGGTCGCGGCGGGTGCGCTCGCGGCAACGACCTTTCGGGATCCTGAAGACACAAAGGAGCTTACGGATGCTCGCAGGGCCTGCAGGGCGGCAGTGGGGATCTCGGCAGGAGGTGGCGGTAACCCCAAAAACTTACCTAAAGCAGAGGAACCCTTGCTTAGGGCCAGGTCTTGTGTTGAGGGCTTCAGAAAAGCGCTGGGCTTAGCAGGAACTATCTTCTGCCCGGAGGCCTGGCTGCGTGAAGTCCCGGCCGGAAGGTCAGGTTGCCGGGAAGAAGGTGCGGGCTGCTCCGGCGGCGGAGTTTTGTGTGAGGCCAGCCGGGTGGAGGCGCGTGGCACGAGCTGCCACGGACTCGGCATATCCGCATCGAGTTGAGGTGCCCGGCGTGGGGTATCCGGAAGGACGACGTCCTCGGTCTCAGCGGTAGGCTGTACCGGGACCTCGGTCGCCCCGGGGCGAACGTCCGGAGTACCAGCACCGGCGGAAGCGCGAGGAGTCGCGACGTCGGTCAGCACAAGATCGGATTCGGGGCGGTCGATGTTCTGCGCTGGACGTCGAGGTTGAGAAGCAGCCCGAGGAGGGCTAGGAGTTCGGGATCCCGGAGGACGGGAACCCGCAGACGGTGGAACGTCGAGAGCTGCTCTGTAATGAACATGTCAGAAAAGACCTCGAAGGAAATCAAAACAAGATAACTAAAGGCGAGAAGGTCGTACCCAGAGGAAACGGTGGGAGGACCTCGTTTGCGCCGGGGAGGTTTGTCGCCCGGCTGCTTGGCGGTCTTGCTTCTCTTGGCGGCGGCACCCGACACACCGGCTTGGCCGGTCTCGGAGCCCGCACGTTTGCGGGTCTCGGCGCGCTTCGTCGCGGTTGCGGGACCCGGAACCACTGGCATGGCATATCGGAGAGGCAGGGCATCAATTATATCGAGAATTTGATAGTCGTCATCATCATCCTCGTCAGTATCAACTTGGATAGCCTCTTGAGTTGAAGGCTTACCCGGGGCGGCAGCACGGGCCAGAGGAATTGAGAGGTGATCCTCACCGTCGGGATCCTCCTCCGGCATCTGCTCCAGCGCCGGGACGTCCTCCGCGTAATTGTCGTTGAAATGCATCGCGTCCTCCTCTATCTGGCGCTCGAACAGCTGCAGCAGTAAATCAGAACATGACAACCATGTCGGTTTCCAGCAGAACTCGGGTAAAAAGGGAACTCGGCGGAAGGCAAGCACAAGCACCTCCTTCAGTGGTTTTTTGCGGGTACCGGCGCACTGTCCCCACTTCCAGTGCACTGGCATCTTTGTTCGAGCAATGGCTCGAACGCGGCGCTAGACAAAACCTTTGTCCAGCGGGAAAATACTGGTCCTTGTAGGATCGTATTCCCCACACATGTGGCATATCTTATGCACCCGGGATTGGAGAGGGCAGATGCGGCGAATGATGAAGCAGCACAAGAGGTCATACGGCGTCAGAGCGTTCACAAGGACCCTAAGGACATCATGCATGCTCTCGACCTCCTCGGAATCCGGGAGTTTGTTCCAGAGCTCGAACTCGCGGGGAGGACCAACGACGAACTCTGGCAGGTTAATGAAGTTCGGTGCGGAGCAACCCGGAGAATCTCCCGAGACCTCCCGGTTCTTCACGTAGAAGAAGCTTCCCTGCCACTTCCAGCAGGATTCCAATCCCTGGACTTTGCGGAATCCGGGTCGCTGCGAGGGATGATGGTCGCAGCCCCGCAGTCGACGAGTTCTTTGATTTTCTTGTCTGGGTTGGGGATGACTTGTCGGCGGAGGAGGAAGTATTTGGCCCAGAGATCCAGGAAGAGCCAGACACCGAGATACCCTTCCGCATACGTAGCAAAGACGGAGAGCATCATGTGAAGGGAATATGCCCTAGAGGCACTTAATAAACATAGTTTATTGGCAATATCCCAATCGTTCATTATATGTTTTACACCATGTTATAACTGTATTAAGCGAAAACATTAATACAGGTGTGGTAGATAAACAACCAGGTCCCTAGTAGCCTCTACTAAGACTAGTTTCGTTGCACGATTGATGATCGAGGTTTTCCGATCATAGGGCATGGCGCCGGTCGCCAATGGAAGTCATATCGTTAGATGTAACGATGTGATGGACATACCCAGTATTTATAGGACATAGTCATAACGCCTTAAGACCGTGAGATCAACTCTTATTGTTATCCCTGAAAGATACTTTGATCGCACCAAACGTCATATCTTATATAGTGTGACAATGATAGGTGATACTTTTGGGTATCAGAAGGGGGTAGTTGAGACGAGGGGTCAACAGCGGGATTTGTCAGTCCGCATAGTCGGATAAATACTCTAGGGCCCACTCGGTGAGATTATGTCAAATGAGTTTGCAAACATGTGACTAGGTCACCAGCTGACATAATATCATAGACGAGTAGAAGATAGCGATGTCGGTAACGAGATCATGCTAGGTATGGAGATATCTGAGAATGATGCTCGGACACGCTAAGTATCGCCATGACAAAGGGTTTAAGACTATACGTCCAGGTTTGACAGATGAAAGTCATTCGTTATATCACAGGGATTAATTCATGGGGTCCAGGCCTACGAGTTAGTCGTCGATCATAGAGGAGTCTTGATCGTACCTGTTATTATATCGAACCGCTAGGGTAACACACTTAAGGGGTTTCAACAAGACAACCGGAAAGGAAAGAGATCACCGGGAGCGTCCCGGGAGGGGTCCGATGGAGATCGGGCAGCACAGAAAGAGTTTTCGGAGTTAGGAAAAAATATATATATTATGTTTGATATTAATTAGTGTAATTAATATGCAAATATGATTTTATATTTTTATTTTCGAATTTATTTAGGCTGATTTCCCTAAATGGGCCTTCTGGTCGGAAGAAGGCTCAAGAGGGGGAAAATACCCAAGGGGATTCGGTGGGGGCTTGGGTGGCCGACCCAGGTGGGCCAAGAGGCCCACCAGGGGGCCGGCGCACCATGGCTGGCCGCACCAGGCATGTGGGGATAGTCCCACATTGCCTGGTGAGGAGGTTGGCTCCCACCTGGGAGCCTATATAAGAAGGGGTACCCCTGGCCTTTTAATTCACCAATTAATTCCCAATTTCTCTCTCGATCTCGTGGTTCCCTTGTCGGAGCCGCGCCGAGTAGAGGAGGGGGATCTCTTCCACCATAGCCCGCTGCCGCGCTGCTGGTGTTCCGGTCCAAGTCTTCCGCTGCTCGTCCTGGACTGGAGCTTCGGAGGCCGTCGTCTCCACCGTATGTGTGTGACGCCCTGCGAGGTGCTGCGCTAGCGGTACTCGGATGCCTACTTCCTCCACCCGACCTCGGGGTCATCTTCCTCCTCTTCGTCGCGCCGTGTTCTCCGTGACCTAGAGGTCGTCTTCGTCGTCAATGCTTTTGCGGGAGCGTAATCCCCGCTATTCGGTCTACGAGGGTATGTATTCCGATCTCCGCCGTAATACTATATCTGCATAGTGTAGATCTTGGCTAGTTTAAGGATATCGTTGCTAGGAATTTTTTTATTTTCTGCACACGATCCCCTTCAGTGGTATCAGAGCCGATCTATCGTAGATATAGTTGTACGATGTTAGAACCCGTGTTTCTGCACGGGGGCACCGTTCCTGTTATTTGCTACCCTCTAGCGTGCACTTGTGATTACAGCGGCATCGAGTTGATGAAGCGGCCCGGACCGACTTTACGCGTACGCTTACGCGAGACTGGTTCCACTACTGACATACGGCTTGTACCGTATCTGTGGCTGGCGGGTGCCTGTTTCTCTCTCTTTAGTTGGCTTTGCATTTTTAATGGAGGGCCCGAAAGGGATGCTTAAACATGCAATTATTGGATCGTTGTTGTGGTCATAACGTTCGTAGGTATGAAGCGGTTCTATTTACGACAACCCCAAGCCACGTAAAATATGCAAAAGATAAAGTAGAAGCGTCTAACTTTATTTTGCAGGGGCTATGTGATATGGTCAAGGTAGGTTTATTAAATTGTTTATAAACTGCGGGCGCCAAGAAGACCATGGCGCAATGGACTATATCACATTGCATTACATTTGATGTTTTGTGTTCATCTTATATTGTGTGATTGTATATATATAGTATGTATTAGTTACACGGCGGTAGCTGTATAAGATGATCCCTTCAAAATACCACTAGTGTTCTCCCTCCAACGCGCACCACCAAGAAAGTTCTACGTTATGAGGCAGGCCGTGATGATCGGTGTCAGACATCTCGTCGTTCGCATACAGTGGGTGTAAGCCATGTTGCACAAGCGTCAGCGTGGAGGTTTTTGGTGGCAAGCCTAGCATATTCAGAAATATGGCCTCGGAACAGGGAGACCGAAAGGTCGAGCACGAGTCACAAAATTGGTGTGGCGTACTTTTGTCTACTCTTGAAGTTGTGCCGCCGGCTCTGATGATGAAGGGTGGTGCAATGGATAGGGGTCGTGTAATCGCTTAAACGACCAGAAGGGATGTTCGTTTGAGTGGGAGTTCGGATAGTTATTTTCTAAAATACTAGAACTCAGAATATAATGAACAGAGTCTGTTTTGCAAACCTTTGTAGATATTAACCATTGTGATAGCATCTTTTCAAATTAGGCTCATTCCTGCGATTGAGAAACTTAAAAGGTTGGGTCCAAACTTCATAGTTTTATACTTTAGCTTGAGGATACTCCTTGTTTAAACCGTTAGCTCTTTGTGTTACAATACCCGCTAGGAGATAAACCCGGAGATTCCGCTAACAAAAGATAATTTGGATTATCAGATTTTGTGCGGATGATATCATCATAGTCCAGTGTATGCTATGATCTCTGCCATAAAGAACCAACGGTGGGTACGAGTTTTTGGATCGCGAACATATGATATGTCGCTAAGCTCGGGGTACCCCAAACGTTGGGCTGATGAAGTTTATCGGTACGTTGACTGATTGTCTTCTCAACTAGGATGGAAGAGAATACACACATTGAGGGAGCACGTGGCGGTCATACTTAATGACATATGTTCATGATTAATGAACATTGAGACGCCTCGCTCAGCTCAATTACTGGATGACAGACATCGTTGCCAAGTGCAAATCCTCTGTCATAGACTACGTCATGCAAGGGGAATCGTTCACCTTCATGGTTCTTGATTACGGTGGAAGTATCAAGAAGATGAAACAGATCGCCGGAAGTCATCGATGATGATGGTGTATATATGATATACATGTTATGAATGTTTTAGCTAAGCAAGTACTCGCAGTAGTGACTAAGTTTTGAACTAGTCATGTTTTGTGAAAAACCAGGTTTACTGCTTGAGTAGCTTGAAAGGATGAGGCGACATTGCGTGTTGATAATGGCAATCAAGTTGTTGTGATGGCCATAGACACTCTCCCTCTAGATCTACCATTTAGGTAAATTCTTTATGATCGCCTGTTAGTATGATCGTTACAAGTG
Organism: Poa annua; assembly: GCA_026929855.1. Taxonomy (NCBI): domain Eukaryota; kingdom Viridiplantae; phylum Streptophyta; class Magnoliopsida; order Poales; family Poaceae; genus Poa; species Poa annua. The sequence continues at coordinate 20,059,937 of CM049427.1, forward strand.
TGTCTCCTCTAGCGAGACACTTGTTCATACATGATAGTGACAAATTGGTGTCCTACATTTATGAAGTAACGATCATATGCCGATTTGAATTTAGATGGTAGAAGCTCCCACATTCATAATATTAATGCCAAAGGATACAAACTTTTTTTTGAGGCGCAAAACAGTAGGGAAAAGTCCCTACTGTTTAATTTTCTATTTTCTCATTGACAGCTGTACAAATTACAAGGAAAAGTTCATAAAGTGTCCACCCATTGGGTCATCCCTTCCTTTAAGGAAGGTTTAGCTCTATGCAAAATCAAACTAAAAGAACAGATAAAGTCCTGGAAACAAGCCTCAAGACAAATAGGCTGAGAGTCAAAAATACATCTGTTTCTATGGGTCCAAATACTCCAGCAACCAATAATAAGGATTTCCTTATAGCATATAAGCTTATAAGATTTCTTGGCTTGAATCAACATGGAGAAGAGGTCCAGATCCGTATCCCATTCAAGATAAAGTTTCCACCAAAAATTCCTGCTGAAGTCACATTCAAAAAATAAATGGATAAACTCTTCAGACATTCCCTGTGAGCATAGATCACAGTTATAGTCCTCAATCTGAAACTGCTTTCTGGCTAGGAGGTCTCTTGTGTTCAATCTGTCTTGCAAAAGTAACCAAAAAAATATCTTATGTTTTGGGAGAACACAGGATTTCCAGATCCACTGGAAAGGGGATGGTGCAGGATTATTTGCCATTAAGGTCTCATAAACCCTCTTACTCGAGTAACTTTTATTGCTGGATGACATAATCCACCTATCAGCAGTAGAATTATCCATGTGTCCTGTCAGCAAATTGTTGAACTGGGCAAATTGATGAACATCAGGTACTGAAAGTGGGGTATGAAACAAATCCAATGACTCTTCATCAGAAAATACAGCAAGTGCCTGTTTAATGGAAATGGATTGTGACTTCGCAAAGGAGCAAAGGTGAGGTAGTTTGTGCCTAAGAAGCTCGTCAAACCACTTATCCATCCAAAGTCTTACAGTTCCACCATCACCTGGGACACATGCAGCCAACTCCAGGAAACTATCAAATAACTTTAGACAATCCTTCCACCAAAAAGAACCTACAGGCCCAGAGTTTTGAGGTATTCTATCATTCGCATAATGTGCTTTCCATATAAGCTTAACCCATGGCAAATCATCCTTATTCATGAACTTAAAAATGTACTTCATGAGTAGGGCAATATTTTGGGTTCTGAGGTTTAGGATGCCCAATCCACCCAATCTCTTTGGCTTGCATACATTATCCCATTTGACCAAGCATTTACCTTTTTTATGAATATCTTTGCCCCTCCAGAAGAAACCCCTGGTAGATCCCTCAATATAGTCCAGAAAACCCAAAGGCAATTTCAGTGTACACATAGCAAAATTGGGAATAGCAGAAATGATGGATTTAATCACCACCAGTCGACCATCATAGGATAGTGTATCAGCAATGCCAACCAGCCTTCTGTCAATCCTATGAATAATTCCAATAAGGTCTTCCATCTTTGGTCTAGTAGTCCCCAGAGGCAAACCAAGGTAAGTAAAAGGTAAGACTTCAATTTTACACCCCAGGATCAGAGCCAGCTCAACACTTTTATCATGGTCAACATTGATGGGTACCATAGAGGATTTATTGAAATTGATCTTTAATCCAGTAGATAATGAAAATTTATCCAGGATAACTTTCAACCTTCTCAGTTGTACAACCCATGCTGGCATAATAAGCAGAGTATCATCTGCATATTGAATTATGGGATAATCTAACCCAAAGGAACAAGACAGGGGCAAATCAATCTCTCCAGATTGCCAAGCAGCATTAATGACAAATTGGAGAAGCTCAGCAGTAGTCACAAACAGCAAAGGAGACAAAGGATCACCTTGTCTAACTCCTCTTTTACACCAAATTTTTTTCCCAGGTATACCATTTAAGAGTACTGAGGTGGAAGCAGAATGCAGGATTTTAGATATCCACCTGAGCCAAAGATCTCCAAACCCTAAATGTTTAAGCATGAGCAGAATTGCCGAATATTCAACCTTGTCAAAAGCTTTTTCAAAATCCAACTTCAAGATAATGATCTCTCTCTTAGACTTGTGACAGAGGTGAATGTATTCAAATGCCCAAGCAAGACAGTCCTGAATGGTTCTATTCTTGATGAATCCATACTGATTCTTGTGCAAAGCTTGGATAATAACCCTCTGCATCCTATTGGCTAGCAGCTTGGTCAATAACTTCAAAGTGATACTGACCAGAGAGATAGGTCTATAATCATTAACATATTCTGGATCAGTTTTCTTAGGAATGAGAGTTATGAAGGCTGAATTGATACTGGAGATATCCAAATCACCTGCAAAGAAGCTAAAACACAGCTGATAGAATTGCTCCTTAACTTGATCCCAACATTTTTTAGGAAAGCTCCATTAAACCCATCAGGACCTGGTGATTTATCTGTTGGCATACACTTTACAATGTCATCAATTTCTTCCTTTGTGAATGGTACTTCAAGGCTAGCAAAGTCAATATTGTAGTTGGGAACAACAAGGTTATCAAGATCAAAAAGCATAATTGGGTTATCAGAACAACCAATCCTCTGTTTGAAAGACTGCCAAATAATTGCTGCTTTATCTTCATGATCACAAACCAATCGACCATCCTCTGTGCTCAAAATGGCAATATAATTACATCTGAAGCTTTTGGTAGCATATGTATGGAAAAACCTTGTGTTTTCACCTCCCAACTTAGCCCATCTAATTTTTGCCCTACTGCGCCAATAAATCCTCTTGGCCTCCAGAAGATTGGCCAAATGAGTTTTAAGTACTCTTCTAAAATTGGATTCAATAATAGAGAGTAATCTTTGGTCCTCAAGACCATCCAATAAAGCTAACACAAAATTGCATGACTGAATAGTCTTACATAACTGAGACAAATTTTTACTCCATCGCTTCAATCCATATCTCAAAGATTTCAGTCTCGCAGTAATATCCTGAGCAACATTTTTAAAAGACCCCCGATGCTGCCAATTGTGAGATATAATCTGTGCAAAACCCTTCATCCCCAACCAGAACTCTTCAAACCGAAAAATATGTGCTTTTGGAACATGAATACCAATCTGGACCTTTAGAGGGACATGATCTGATGATAATTTGGCAAGTGGGGTAGCAAGTGTGTTAGGGAATAAAGCAGTCCAGCTGGCAGAGGTAAAGACCCAATCTAACTTTTCAAGTAAGGGAACAGCTTGCATATTACTCCAGGTAAAAGATCTACCCTTTAGAGGAATATCAATAAGATCATGATGGCTAATAAATCTGTTAAAAGCAAGCATATTATTGGTGTCTCCTCCAGGTCGGTTCCTGTTATCTGGGCCCCTAATCAGATTAAAGTCACCAAGTATCATCCACAAATGCATTGGATGTGTGTCAATAGTCATGAGCCAATTAAGAAATAGGGATCTCTCAGCAGGAAGGGTCGGTCCATAGACATTTGTAAGGTACCAAACATGGCCAGTTATCTTACAGATCAGTTGAACAGTCACATGGAATTTAGAAAAGGAAATCTCAGTGCCATCAAAACGGTTCCCATTCCATAAGGTTATTAAACCCCCAGAGCTTCCCACAGAAGGAGAAAACACAAATTTATTGAAACGTCTTGGGCAAAAGTTCCTGACATATTGGAGATCAAAGTGATCTTTTTTAGTTTCCTGGAAACAGATGATATTGCAGTTTGACTCATTAATGTTCTGCCTAATGTCATCCCATCTGGTTTGTGAGTTAATCCCTCTCAGATTCCAATCCAAAATATTCCATTGTCTACTCATTGGAAACCAAAAGTGGGTTGTTTAACGCTGAGCAATATTAAAAAGCCCAGGGACAAGCAGAAATAGTTGGTAGAAACCATCCTCCAAGGACCTAAAGTGAGCCAGCAGATAACTTCCAGATACAGCCCAAATTGGATGAATAAAACCTCCCGAAGGAGAACAGACTGTAAACAAAACTCAGAATAAGCAAACACAGACTTCTGAGAGTAGTTATCAGCACCAGTTATCACACAAAAGGCACTTTGACCGCAGAAGAGCATACAACCAAGTTCACACGTGGCCAAATACAGACCATACTGACAGGATAGAAGTTTAAACTGGTAGAATAGCATATTACAAGCCAAAATACAATAAAAAAAACCAAAGTGGATGAAGTACAAGATCCTGCTGCCCCCCCCTCTTCGCATAGCTTATTCAATACTGTCATTGGTACTGTCATAGTTCAAGCTATCCTCTGATACATCCTCAGGGTGCATCTGACAAGGTCCAGTAGCCAAAGCCTGGATAGTCTCAAGAGGCAAAAAAGGTGGAGCAGGCGCATTGGCATCCCTTACAACAACAGAAAGAGCTCCCTTGTCCTGGTCTTCATCCTCATCCTCCTGGCCCTCAATGCCAGAATCAGCAGGTATATCCTTGTAGCCCTCCTTGAGCTTAGCAATTCTGTTGCTTCTCCTGACTTGTTCAACAGACATAATGTCTTTTCCTTTTCTCTTCCTTGAGGTGGCAAGAGAAACAGATGGAGCAGTAGAGGTACCAAGTTGTTGATCAACATCTGGAATGTTACTAACTGCAGCAATAAGATCAGTAGGGTGTTGAGCTGCAACATTCTCAACTGCAACAGAAGTCTCGGATGAAATGTTGCTCATGTTGCCTAAGGAGTGAACAGGTAGATTGCGTTCTGGTGGGAACACCTCCACAAAAATAGGCTGCACAGGAGGAGGAGCATCTTGGACAACTGGATCAACAACAGGCTCAATAACTGGGGCTATCACATCATCTATCACAGGTGCATGAACGGGAACAGGTACAACTGGTGCTGGTAATACAATGTGAACATCAGGGACAGGACTCTGAGGTGGGGTGACTAAAACAGGCTCTTCGTTAACTGGAGGGGCAGGTGGCACAACCTGAGCTTCTTCTTCATGATGCCACATAGCAAATCCATCAATCACAATAGGAACTGGGTGTGGGTTTTCACCCTCAGGTGGGAGAGGATCTTCATCCCCAGCCCCTGCTCCCAGCATACGTCTATTGAGTATGATGCAAGGACAGGACCAAGAACCACCATTGCCTTCCTCACTGAAATTCTGCACCACAACAATACTGCCAGGAATCCTATCAATGTCAAAAGTCCTTATCTTCACAAGAATCCGAGCCTTGTTGGTATCATCTCTATTCCAAATCAAGAAACGACCATAAGGAGCAAAGGTGGAAATAATGGTGTTAAGAGACCAGCACTCTGGAGGAAAATTCAGAAGCATAAGCCAGACATCATGGGTAAAAGTAGCAGCTCTGAAGTTCCTTCCTTTGTCATGTTCGATGACACGCATCACAGAGTCACCAATGAAATAGGGGCTGTTTCTAATCGCACTGTCACGGTCAATAACCCCATCAAACCTAGCCATCGCGGCACCCATCGCACAACGACTAACTTGTCTAACATCATATCCTCTCTGCACCATCTGAGCAGTGATCATGGCAGAAGTACCTTCAAATTGCTCCCAGGTTGGCTCTGGTTCGAGAAGGATGATCGCCCAATCGTCGCATATCTCTGGAGTGGAACCGCCGATGACCACATAGCCCCGTTGCGGTCGGAGAGGGCTAAATGGTTCATAACCTGCTCCAGGAGGCAGGTGGGGCACAGGGTCGACGGGGTAGTTCGCCATCGCTTCAATGTTAGCCGGAGTCGACGGCGGTAGGCAGGCGGAGTCGCCGGTGCAGGGCAAACAGGGGAAGACAGGGGAGGGTGCCGAAACAGTACTGTCGATTGGTATTTCTTTATTCAGCAAAGAAACTTCCTTAGTAGCAACTCTACGAAAGATCCTCTTATGGTTAAAACGATCAAAGCAGTTGCGGGCAATGTGACCGTATCTTGAACAAATTCTGCAGCGAATCTGATTAGAGCAGTTAATCTTAACATGAAACGGACTGAAACATCTGGAGCAGCAAATGAACTCCTCTGTAGTATGGGCCAGATTTGCATCTTCAGATACCAGCGGTAGTTGGGCCTCTGAGTGGGCCACAGAAGAAATAAGAGCATTTTTCTGTATGGGCCTCCATTGCAACTTCAGATTTGATCGAGAGGCCAAAAAGGAAAGATCCCGCTTTTTCGCCGATGAAATCGTGATCGGATGAACACTATGATTCTCCACAGTATCAGCAATGTCTAGATCCGAAGAAAGACGAACACCCAGAGGAATTGTGTTGGCTCCCGTGAGAACAGAAGCGCTAGGCACATTGGTCCCAAGATGCAACCGAAGACGTTGAAAAATATGAGAAACAACAGGCTGCCTAGGGTTTGCATGGGGACGTGATCGACGTGCACCCACCTGAGACCATTCTGCATCCATTTGATGATTCCAGATCTTTACTTCTCTCATCCAGTTAGGTCCTCCATGACCCCAGAGATGAAAATAACATTTGAACAATTTGCAGTCAATAGATCTCAGATTACAGATAAAGAAACCCACCTGTTTTGAACTGACAGCAAATTTGAAAACTCTATCGGCAAGAACTGACGTACCAATCTCATCATAGGCCACTCCCAAAACCGCCGAGAGGGCCAGACTAACATTCAGAACATCCAAACGGAATGCAGCGCGACCAAAGGAGATCACAAGATAGAAACGACTAGAAGAGGAGACAGGGCTAACTGAGGAGGCAAAGAGATGTCGAACCTTAGATCTGAACTGGTGACCAATGGAGAAGTCCAGGAGATGAGCAATGGAGGAGGGATCATTGAAAGGATCCATCCTCACTCTTCCAGCCGCCATGGGGAGATCTAGATGTGGTAGGCACCGAGATCGCCATGGGAGTCGCCATGGGAGCCGCCAGAGCTCGGGGGGGTGGGAGCCATCTGACTTCCGCGATAAAGGATACAAACTTAATAAAGACACCACATATGTGTGGCACTACCATTTAGTCATGTCAATGTTATATGCATTAGCTCCACACTGGATGGACCTACAAGTCCTAAGATTTGATCTTTTGACACTTGCAAAATAACTGTGACACCGTTTTCGGAAAGCGGGCATATAACTTATTGATAGTCATACATAGAGATGTATGTGGTTCAATGAAGTAATTGACGGGTAGTGGAGACCTTTATTTCGTGAACTTCACTGAACGTTTTGAGTATAGCTTGTTGAGAATCGTGCATATGGGTGTATGTGAATCAATGAAGTACTTTACCGTGTAGTGGAAGTCTTTTATTTCGTAGACTTCATGAATATTCCGAGTAGATATATGGATATCCACTCCGGGGAATGTTAGTCTGAAATTTTGATTCGATCAAACGAAGTTCAGAATGAAGTAGGAAATAAACTTAACAAGAAAATCAAATTTCCGCGATGCAAATCAAGGAAATAAAGATTTGAGTTATAATGTTGGCACATCAATGGAAGACTTGTGAGAAGAGTTCCACAAATTACGTCGCATGGAACACCACAGTGTTATGGTGTGTTAGGACGTCGTAATTGCACCCTATCGGATAGTGTGTGGTAAATAAATCTCTTACCGAATTATTGTGATCATTAGAGTCATATGGTAGAAACGTAAACACTCACGTTAGCAAATAGGGAAACCATTTGAATCCATGGAGACAATACCATACGAGTGATGGCATGGCTTTTAGCCTGGATTGTCGTTTCAGCAATTTAGTGTTTCGATGTAATCGAACCTAAAATGGATTAATCTTTGTAGTATACCATACCTAAAGAGTTAGTTGGGTACATGTCTCACGACATAGGCAAAATCTTTGCCGGGATATACCTTGCGAAAGAAATAGTTTCTTGTCCAAGGGTATAAGTGAGAAATAAAGTAGAGCAAGACGAAGTTGGTGAACTTCCTCTCCAGACATCAGAGTGGCGCAATCGAAAGTGTTTTCGGTGTCAGGCTCCACAGCTTGAAAAAGCTGATGATTCAAGTTCATGATGTTCTGAGCTCATACTAAGAGCGTAGGCATACGAGGTTGTGTTCCACACTGTGTGTTACGACAATCTTGTTATGAAGGTCATATTAATGGAATATGATAGACCTACGAACTACGAAGAAGAGATGGTGGACTTAAGTCCGAGAAATGGCTATGAGTCATTTATGATCCGAAATAAAATCCATATACGATTACCAGGTAATGACTTGGGAGATCTTCTTGATGGCATCTAGGATGTTAATAGTATATGGAATTTTATGAGAGAGTAGACATTGAGCAGATTCGATTTGTCGTGAAACAGTTCCGACAGACCACATGAGAGTTTGTCTCAAGTGCCGAAGCCTAAATATATTCTGGGTCGTTTAGCAATTACTATAATTTCAAATGAGAAATTGATAGATGGATGAGAAAACCATGGTTCTTAATAGAGTAAAAGAATGGTTTGTAATCCTGAGGATGATAAACATGTGTGCAAACTTCGGTTGTCCATTCATGGGCAGAAGCAAGCATATCGGAGCTGGAATCTTCACTTTGATAATGTGATCAAAGGATTTTGGAGTTGTCCAAAATAGTTGAAGAAACCTACATTTACAAAGAAGTGAGTGGGAGCTAAGTAGCTTTTCCTTGATCTTATACCCGGAAGGCATATTTGAGTGGGAGCTAGGTGTCATTTGTGATTCTGTATGTAACGACATATTGAATGACACAGATCCTCTAGTAGAGTGTAAAGGATTATTTAAGTGATTAAATTTTCTATGAAATGAAGTTAGGAGTATTAGGCATCCGATTTATAATTGTATAGATCAGAAGGGGCTTAATAACATTAGGTCGGAATATTTACTAAGTCAAGATTCTGAAGTGTTTTAGAATAGGACAAGTGAAGAAAGAGGTTCTTTCTTGTATGACTAGGTAAAATATTAAGTTTATCTTGGCTTTTTCAGTGATAGAAAATGATGTTCGACATTGTCTATGTATCACACATAGAGTCTATCAGGCTGAAAGCTCGACTTGGTGTGACCCGAGTTCTTGGTTGAAGATCAGGTTCTAGAGTGATCCTTGTGTGGATCAATGAACAAACGTTAAGTTTATTCTTCAGTGTCTATGAGAACTGAAGATAGGTTTTCTAGTAACGGGTAAGAGTGGAATGGCAACTTGCCGTAAAGCGGTTACGATGATACAAGTTATTACACTGACCCATACGACTAGAAATCGCATATAGGAGATGTCCTTTATTTTGAAGATAGACATGGTTAGTTTGCGAAGCCGCATATGAATGCACTGTCGCATAATCTACATAGGTATAGAAATATATTGCGACTTCAGAAGTAGCAAGTGTGATTGGACTGAGCAGTTTTCGGAGCGTAGGTGGTCCCCTTAATAGATCTCTTAGACTTTTAAGGCGCATGCTACGCGAATGCTCGAGTCTCACTCCATCCACTGGGATATATTTCACCGTCATCGTAAGATACGGGATTATGTCAAACTAGGTGACATAGAAGTGTTGCAAAGCACATATAGGTCTCAATGTGTGAGATCTATTGACTGTATTCCTCTTCCACGAGGCGAGCAGCACCAAGATGCTATGGGTGTTGAGCTTTTACCAAGTTGTAAACTAGATTAAGTGTTACTCTAGTGCAAGTGGGAGACTGAAGGGAATATGCCCTAGAGGCACTTAATAAACATAGTTTATTGGCAATATCCCAATCGTTCATTATATGTTTTATACCATGTTATAACTGTATTAAGCGAAAACATTAATACAGGTGTGGTAGATAAACAACCAGGTCCCTAGTAGCCTCTACTAAGACTAGTTACGTTGCGCGATTGATGATCAAGGTTTTCCGATCATAGGGCATGGCGCCGGTCGGCAATGGAAGTCATATCGTTAGATGTAACGATGTGATGGACATACCCAGTATTTATAGGACATAGTCATTACGCCTTAAGACCGTGAGATCAACTCTTATTGTTATCCCTGAAAGATACTTTGATCGCACCAAACGTCATATCTTATATAGTGTGACAATGATAGGTGATACTTTTGGGTATCAGAAGGGGGTAGTTGAGACGAGGGGTCAACAGCGGGATTTGACAGTCCGCATAGCCGGATAGATACTCTAGGGCCCACTCGGTGAGATTATGTCAAATGAGTTTGCAAACGTGTTACTAGGTCACCAGCTGACATAATATCATAGACGAGTAGAAGATAGCGATCTCGGTAACGAGATCATGCTAGGTATGGAGATATCTGAGAATGATGCTCGGACACGCTAAGTATCGCCATGACAAAGGGTTTAAGACTATACGTCCAGGTTTGATAGATGAAAGTCATTCGTTATATCACAGGGATTAATTCATGGGGTCCAGGCCTACAAGTTAGTCGTCGATCATAGAGGAGTCTTGATCGTACCTGTTATTATATCGAACCGCTAGGGTAACACACTTAAGAGGTTTCGACAAGACAACCGGAAAGGAAAGAGATCACCGGGAGCGTCTCGGGAGGGGTCCGATGGAGATCGGGCAGCACCCAAAGATATTTCGGAGCTAGGAAAAATTATATATATTATGTTTGATATTAATTAGTGTAATTAATATGCAAATATGATTTTATATATTTATTTTCGAATTTATTTAGGCTGATTTCCCTAAATGGGCCTTCCGGTCGAAAGAAGGCCCAAGAGGGGGAAAATCCCCAAGGGGATTTGGTGGGGGCTTGGGTGGCCGACCCAGGTGGGCCAAGAGGCCCACCAGGGGGCCAGCGCACCATGGCTGGCCGCACCAGGCATGTGGGGATAGTCCCACATTTCCTAGTGAGGAGGTTGGCTCCCACATGGGAGCCTATATAAGAAGGGGCACCCCTGGCCTTTTAATTCACCAATTAATTCCCAATTTCTCTCTCGATCTCGTGGTTCCCTTGTCGGAGCCGCGCCGAGTAGAGGAGGGGGATCTCTTCCACCATAGCCCGCTGCCGCGCTGCTGGTGTTCCGGTCCAAGTCTTCCGCTGCTCGTCCTGGACTGGAGCTTCGGAGGCCGTCGTCTCCATCGTATGTGTGTGACGCCCTGCGAGGTGCTGCGCTAGCGGTACTCGGAGGCCTACTTCCTCCACCCGACCTCGGGGTCATCTTCGTCGTCTTCGTCGCGTTGAGTTCTCCGCGACCTAGAGGTCGGCTACGTCGTCTTCGTCGTCAACGCTTGTGCGGGAGCGTAATCCCCGCTATTCGGTCTACGAGGGTATGTATTCCGATCTCCGCCGTACTACTATATCTGCATAGTGTAGATCTTGGCTAGTTTAAGGATATCGTTGCTAGGAATTTTTTTGTTTTCTGCACACGATCCCCTTCATCATGATCGCGTTGGCCGGGAGATGATGCGGTTGAAGGTCATACGTGTCGATGAAGTCGCGGAAGAAGGGGCTAGTCGGGTGCCTGAACCCACGCTCGAAGTGCATAAGGAACACTACGCGTTCACCGGGTTGGGGTTCCGGTTGGACTTCACCACCGGGAAGTCTGCTTTCGACCTGCGGCGGGATCCGGTGTGTCCGGTATAGCCAGTCAAGATCCCACTGAGTGGTCTCGGAGCCATCCCAGCATCCTCTGATACTCGCCTCACCCATCTCGGAGGGCCCGGAGGACATATCATAGTTACTCAGCAGGCGGAGTATTAGTTAGTCGAGTTAGTATGTCGGTAACGGAAGACCCCGGATTGGAAACTCCTAACAACAACTGGATTCCTGTGCAAACGGATCTAGCGCAGCCGAACAAATAAAACATAATCAACGCGAAAACTGCCGTGCAGCGCATGAGGTTGGAATAGTACGGATGAAGGCTAGGCTAAGCAGAACGCCGCCATCTACGCCGCACCACCACGGCAAAGCACGTTCACCGGCGGCGACGTGGTGCGCGGAGGCGATTACTCGTGGGCCGGCCCATTGGAGCATCACCGTAAAGAACTTCGCCGGAGAAGATGAAGGAGCTCACTGGAGAAGAAGGTGCCACCGAGGCGCGGGAGTGTCGTGGACCGATGGTGGAGGCGCACGGCTCCGACGGCGGGTCGCAACGGCGGTGCTTGAGCTTCGGGCGCGGCGGCGGCGGAGTGCTCGGGGCGGTTGCGGAAGAAGATGGAGGTTCGGGGAAGAAAGGGGAGTGACAGCTCCGATACCGTATTTATGGGGAGATCCGGATCGGTTTCCGACTTTCCCACCCACGATCTCCCAAATCATGGGTGGGATCAGCTTGTGCCGAGCGGCACGTGGCGTCACCCGGAGCGCCCAATCCGGCCACACAGAGGGCCACAGGGCTCCCAACGGTTGGACTAAGGATCGGCTGCGGCTCCCGGCGCGCGAACCCGAGCAGCGGTGTGCTAAGTCAAAAGCACTCGAGTGCTTCTATGTCGTTACAAGACCCCGGGTGGGACCCTCCCCCCAGAGCGGAATCTTCCCCGGCACGAAAGGTGAAGTGCATACTGGCACGACCATATCCGGGTGAGCTACTAAGGATGCCATCTCAGTTGCACGAGCACGATCTCTCGGTTGAGTAGATCTCGGGGTAGGGGTGTCGGTGAAGGACGTCTCGGTACCAAGGCTGAAGATCGATCCTGACTTGCTTGGATGTTATTTTTCTTCTTAAAAGCTGATCCCGCGCATCGTCTTGGGTCGCTGCACAGCACCAGCTTCAGGGACTAGTGTCGGGGGGCTGCCCACCGGGTAGGGCAGATCCCGGTACATCGCAGCAATGTGGTAACAGTGTTTGACCTTTGGAGAAAGCAAGGAACATCCTTTGCTACACCGAAGGGGCAACTTGACCTTTCGGGCGTGATTGGGCCCAAGGTATCTCTTGGGGGGCACAAAGGTCATCCCTGAAAACTATAAATAGCCCTCCCAGGCCTTCATGACAACATAAGCCCAAGCGGATGGTTGCTCTAAGAACTAGCTTCTCGAAGATGTCTTTGGTAGCAGCCCAAGACATCTTCGGAAGGCTAGGCCTAGAGCTGCTCATCCTAAGTGGTAGTCCGGAGCAGAGACAGAACTCGGGGGGCAACCGGGAAGGATCTCGGACCCCTCGATCTGCCAAGGATGAGATCCCGGGTTGAGGCGTACTCAGATCAACCGGATAAGGTCCCGGGTGGAGAAGATCCCGAAGGATCCGGAGAAACTACCCGGGTGAATGCTAACCGGCAAGTCTGTCTGAGTACTGGCCAGTTGCTTTGTGTATGCAGGGAGGACGTACCGTGGTAAGCAAGGAGGTAGCCGGCATGGGGGATGTCGGTGGGACGTCAACGATCTAGTACAGGCTTTTCCGCCTGGCGCGGGGGGAAGTCCCATTCCTCCTGACACGAAAGCATGGTCACCTCCCGCCTGGCACGGGAGCGTGTCAGCCGGTACGGTAACGGTACGACAAGATCGGACATGCCTAGCCCGGCAATCCGGAAAAGGCTACTCGGGATGGGCAAAGACATGTCTTGTCTCTGAGTTACCACATCAATTTATGCTCATCCCACTGACTTGTTGTTCCCATCTTGATATAGACGACCTCAGCGCTGAACTCCAGGCGAGGGACCATGCCCGCAGCCTCGCCTAAGACTTGAAAGAGGAGGTTGGCCGAGCAGCCAAGGAGCTCCCCCACCTAATCGCCGATGCAAAGGCTCAGGGGGCCATTAAAGCCGAAGAAGTGCTGACTGCGCAACGCGTAGAATCAGACAGTGCTCTTGCCGCCCGCCTCCTATCACTCGGAAAAACTCTAGCTCTTAAGTACCTTCCGCCTCAAATTACTGCAATGAATATGACCATTGCAACCAAAGTTACCACTGCGACTAAACAAAAATACCCCTCGTGCTGCCCACAGATGCTCTTGGCCTTCCAGCCGATCAATTTGCAGCTACGTCAAACGTCGAACTTGACTTCGCGATTGTATCGGCGGAGCATTTCGGGAGCCGGCTGAGCGGGGTACTGGCCTCTTCTGCGGCTTCTTTAAATGCACTGCACAAGATCGCCTTTCCAACTCAAGAGCCCCCGAAGGACTTGCACACCCTGGCGGACACGTTCAAGCCGGAAGGGGACTCCTTTCCCAAATTCCTTCGCGAGCAGACGGTACGTGGTTCTGCCACTGCTTTCAAGATGCTGCTGGGACACGGAGTGGAGCTAGACTTGTCTACGCTAGCGGCCAATTTCCCCCTAGACTCGACTGGAAAGAAGGTCTCCCTCAATCAGTTTGATCCTGAGGCGCGCCGACTGACGGATACTCTTTTCTTGAGGTTGGAGCAACGAGGCGCCGCCCGCAAGAAAAAGGGGTCAGCTGCGTCAGTTAGTGGCGCCAGCTCGAAATAAACGGCCTATCCACCCAAGGCACTGACCTAGATTGAGATAGTGGCCTTTATTTGTAGACCGTACTCGCGCCTGTTTGCGCTGCACTTTAATGTAACCGAACATGCGTTTAATTTTGGAGGTATTTAAATGATCGAGTGCGCTTTGCTTAGCCCCCAAGGCTTTTTATCTAAAGCCAAACATGACTTGTTATCTGCTCTTTGCTCCTTTTATGTTTGTCCCATGTTTAAACTTCTCACTAAAGGACTGCTTCTTGTGATGCAGTCTGCTAGTACTTCCTCTCCTGAAGGTGTGCCTCCTTTCAATCCCCACGACCAATACTTATATAATCTGGTGAAGGTCCGGTGTGAAAATGCAGAGCAATAGCTCAGAGTGACGCGGGGTACGCTTGCCATACTTCAGTCAAAGAAACCTTGACCCATAGAGAGAGAGCTTGCATTGATGAAGGAGGTTGAAGACGCTGCTACCGGCCTTCTTTGTAAGTGTGCGTGCAGCCCCCGAGTTTTTGACTGCTTCATAGATGCTTAAACTTTATCCTGACTTTGCTGTTGTAGGCGCCCAGACTGACGCAGGGGCTGAACAAACTAGGGTCCAGGCGCAACTTGTAAGGGTGACCTCGAAGCATGGCCGTGATGCTTCTTCAATTTGGTCTATGCGCAGCCGGGCCACGACGCTTCTGACCCTGCGAGACTGAGTCGCGCAAGCGCAACACTTAATTTCGTCATGCTCCACCACACTTCGCCTGATCCATGAGGCCATGTTCCCTCTGAACGAACAACCTAAGGGGCTGGTAGGCTTACTGGACAAGTTTCGCCTTGGCTCCTGTACCCGAGACTTTTTTCGGCACCAGCTCGTGGCGGGTGCCACTACGGCCTTCGCTGTGCTGCTCCTTCACTACCCCGACGTAGATTTGGCGAAGGTTGGAGCCGGTATTCCCGCTGGTACGGGATCGGTTTCCATGGCTGGCCATTACGCTACTGTTGAGGGAGCGGCCAGCTGCGTGATTGCCCTGATGGAACACGAGACTGCTCTGGAGCTGGAGAGGAGGCGTCTGTTGGCACGATCAAAGAGGAGATCGTGTGACTGTCTTTGAGACTGATTTTTCAAGTTTTTTTTTAGTCCGGGTCGAATTAGATGTAATCTATTAGAAAAGTACACCCTTGCCAGCGATACCCTGAGTATTTCTTGACTCGGAGTGAACCGGCTGCGGTGCCCGTATGTAGGCAGCCCCGAGCCCTGCCTGCGTTGGACGCACTAACGGGGTCATAAATTTACGGGGACCCCCGAGTATTATTTGCATAGGCTGGCTCCCCAACTGTAATTAAAAAGAGGAACATTGTACTTTATTGCTGTTCAATATACTGCCTTCGCCTGATGCGACAGAATACAATAAGGATACCTACTAAACTGACACCCTAACAGACAATGACTTCCTGCTACTAACAAACTACGCATAGAACCGGCGTAGGTGCGCCGCGTTCCATGGATTGTGAGACGGTTCCCCTGTGCCCGCGTGCTTCAGTCTGCACGCTCCCCCGCCGATGATTTCTGTAACGGCGAAGGGTCCTTCCCATGGAGACGCGAGCTTGTGAACTTTCTTCTGCTTCAGCCGAAGGACCAAGTCGCCAACGGAGAACGAGCGTGGTCTCAAACGGCGACTGTGGTAATTCTTCAAGCTTTGTTGGTACGTGGCGGTACTGGTCAAGGCAACATCACGAGCTTCGTCCAACGTGTCGACGCTGTCCTCGAGTGCTTCACCTGAATCTTCCTCATCATACGCCACCACTCGTGGGGCGTCGACTTTCAGGTCGTATGGCATAACGGCCTCGGCTCCAACCAGAAAGAAAGGAGTGAACTGTGTAGACCTGTTAGGCGTTGTTCGCAAACTCTAGAGTACGGCAGGCAACTCCTCTTCCCAAGCGCCTGCTGCGCGTTTAAGTGGTACTAACGGCCTCTTCTTCAATCCGCTGCAAACTAGCCCGTTGGCCTTTTCGACCTGACCATTGGACTGCGGGTGCACGACAGATGCGAACTTGAGCTTGATACCCTGTGAAGTACAGAAATCTTGGAACTCCTCTGCTTTGAAGTTGGTCCCGTTATCCGTGATTATACTATTGGGCACACCGAAGCGAAAGATTATAGATTTGATGAAATTGACTGCGGAGGTTGCGGTGGCGTTTCTGACGGGAACTTCCTCAATCCACTTGGAACTTGTCGACTGCGACCAGAAGAAAAGTATGACCCCCGTGGGATGATCTCTTCAGTGGTCCAACCATGTCCAGACCCCACTGCGCAAAAGGCCAGGCTAGCGGGATGGTCTTGAGCTCGGACGCAGGGGCGTGTGGTCTAGTTGCGTACTTCTGGCAGCCGAGACACCTCCTTACCAAGTCCTATGCGTCTGGCATGGCAGTTGGCCAATAAAAACCTGCCCTTAAGGCTTTCGCGACGAGTGCCCTGCTGCTCGCATGATGCCCACATGTACCGGCGTGTATATCCATGAGGATTGCCTGTCCATCCTCTGGTGCTATACACCTCTGCAATATTCCCGAGATGCTCCGTTTGTATAACTCTTTGTTAATGACCGTGAAAGCCTTTGAGCGTCGGGTAATACATTTGTCCTCGACTGAATCACTGGGTAACTCTTGACATGTGATATACGACAAAAAAGGTTTAGTCCAGGATGGCTCGATGAGGAACACTGGGACCGGAGGGATCGAGGCTAACGGATTGTCGGGTTGCTGATCAACCGGTGCATTTTCACCTTGATTCTTCGGGATGTCGGTGTCTACTGCTGACTCGACCTGACTCTTAATTTTGACTGACCTCTCCTTGATTCTTTCTAGAAAAACTCCGGTCGGGACAGACTCCTTTGTAGACCCAATGTTGGCCAGCATATCCGCTTCCTCGTTACTTTCCCTACCGACGTGCCTTAACTCGCACCCGTCGAAGTTGGCCTCCATGACATTGTACATGTCACGGTAAGCCTGCATGTTGTCTGCGTTTGCATCACACTCCTTCATCGTTTGTTGAACCACCAGGTTTGAATCGCCATAAATCATCAGTCAAGTTTCTCCACAAGCTTTGGCCATGCGCATGCCATACACCAGCACCTTATACTCTGCCTCATTATTTGTGGCTCGCTTGAAGTCCATCTGCAATACATATCTTAGTTTGTCTCCTTTGGGTGAAGTTAAGACAACCCCGGCTCCTGCACCCTCGAATCGTTTTGACCCGTCAAAATACATGGTCCAAGAATTGGACAAGTCAGGGACGTGTGGCAACTGAGCCTCTATCCACTCGGTTGTGAAATCTGGAAGAACCTGGGCTTTGATTGCTTTGGGGTGACGATAAGTGATGTCTTTGGGACCAAGTTCGATACTCCACTTGGCGACTCGCCCGACTGCCATGGAGTTATTCAGAATGTCGGACAATGGTGCGCTGCTCACCACCACTATCGGGTGCTCTACGAAATAGTGTGCGACTTTGCGACTCGTCATAAACACACCGTATGCTAACTTCTAGTAGTGTGGATATCGCTTCTTGGCAGGGGTGAGCACCTCGCTGAGGTAGTAAACCGGCCTCTAAACTGGCTGCGTTTTTCCATCGTCCGGCCTCTCGACTACGAGGACCGTACTGACCACCCTGTTGGTGGCGGCTATGTATAAATACAGAGTTTCCTGCTCTCGGGGCGCCACGAGAACAGGAGGGTTTTTGAGCATCCGCTTCAGCTCTGAGAACGCCACTCGCGCCTCCGTTGTCCACTCGAACTTGTCCGCCTTCTTCATTAACTAGTAGAAAGGCATAGCCTTCTCGCCTATCCGACTGAAAAATCTGCTGAGAGATGCCACCCTTCCTACGAGTCCCTGGACCTCGCGGAGCTTTGTCGGCTCCGACAGTTGCAAAAGGTCTTGAATTTTCTCGGGGTTGGCCTCGATGCCCCTGGTGGATACTAAGTAACCCAATATCTGCCCTGACGGCACCCCGAACACGCACTTGGTGGGGTTGAGTTTGATTCTGTTTTTGTTGAGGGCTGCGAAAGTTTCCCTCAAATCATCTATCAAAGTTCTTGTTTCCTTGGTCTTGACCACTATGTCGTCGATGTAAACCTGAATATTTCGGCCGATCTGGTCCCTTAGGCAGTTCTGCATCATCCGCTGAGACGTAGCTCCTGCATTCTTTAGCCCGAAGGTCATCTTGGTGTAGCAGTATGCACCGTGAGGGGTAATAAAAGCTGTCTTTTCCTCATCCCCTTCTTCATCTGAATCTGCTGATACCCTGAGTAAGCGTCAAGAAAAGACAGGCGCTCGCACCCCGCCATCGAGTCCACGATATGATCAATTTGAGGGAGGGGGAAGTGGTCCTTGGGGCAGCATTTATTGAGTGAAGTGAAGTCGATGCACATTCGCCCATATTTAACTCTGATTTTTGGTACGAGTATTGGGTTTGCGACCCAGTCTGATTTTTTCAGTTCTCGGATGAACTTGGCGTCTAGTAATCTGTCAATTTCGGACCCGACTGCCGCACGCTTTGGTTCTGACAACCTTCCATGGTTTGTTTGATTGGTTTGGTGCCTGGATAAATTTGTAAGGCATGCTCGGCGAGTTCCCTGGGTACACCTGGCATATCAGTAGGGTGCCAGGCGAAAATTTCCCAGTTCTCACGGAGGAACTCGACGAGCGCGCCTTCCTATGCTGTATCTAGACTGGATGATACGAGAGATGTCTTGTCACTGTCCACCGGATGAACCCTGTGAGCCCTTGTGTCATTTTTGGCGCTGAACGAGTTCTCGGGAGCGGGTTTCTTTGCCTCAGGGAACAGTGTGTGATTATTATCCAACGCGATCTCTGCAAGCTGCTCTTGCCCACCGGAAGACTCAGAAATCCTGCTGAATTCTTTGTCGCAGTCATCAGAACGGCGGAAATCGCCGCGAACTATGATAACTCCCATTGGTCCTGGTAGCTTAAGCATAAGGTAAGCGTAGTGGGGCACCGCCATAAATCTGGCAAACATTGGTCGCCCTAATATTATGTGGTACTGAGAAGGCCAATCAACGACCTCGAACTCGACACTTTCCTTTTTGAAATGATCTTCGTCACCCAGAACAACCTTGAGCCATAAAGAACCCAAAGGGTACACTGCCTTGCCCGACACTATGCCGTGGAATGTGTTCTCAGACTGCTTCAAGTTGTCGAGTGACATATTCATCTTGCGCAAAGTGTCTGCAAAAACGATGTTGATGCCGCTGCCGCCATCCATAAACACTTTGCTCATTCTGAATCCTCCAATCAAAGCCTGAATGACAAGAGGTGCGTGGCCTGGACGTAGTACTCGCGGCGAGTGATCCGCCCGAGTGAAGCCGACTGGAGTCTCTAAACCTTGCAAATACTCTAGGACTGCTGGAGGTGCCGCTATGGCCAAATGAACTTGGCGACTGATGAGCTTCTGACACCTGTTGGATGGCCGCCCTTTCTGTATCATGTACATTGCCCCCCTGGTGTGCGGGTACTGATCTCGAGACGCACCCGAGTTTTCCTGCTGTCGGC
This sequence comes from Poa annua, assembly GCA_026929855.1. Lineage (NCBI taxonomy): Eukaryota > Viridiplantae > Streptophyta > Magnoliopsida > Poales > Poaceae > Poa > Poa annua. The sequence continues at coordinate 20,079,787 of CM049427.1, forward strand.
TTTACTGAACTATCCCCGCGACTTGCCCTGCCCGTGGCGGTGGTAACGTTGCGTGCGCGGGCAGAGTCGGAGTTCCCGTGGTTATGCCGTATCTCAGCCTGCATTGCGATGAAGTCGCGGCAGTTTTTTAGTATGTGAGTTGCTCGCAAGTTGCCGAAATCATCTTTGAACAGGTGCAATCTGCACGGGTCGTTGAGTTGCTGAGCCGGCGATCGATAGGGTCGCTCGAACCGGGCTCCCCTTGGCTTGAAATCAGGTCTTCTGTTGGCATCCTCTCAATTTCTGTCGATAAAGTTTTCGTCCTCCCGTTCTTCGCGCGGGTTCTCCCCCTGCTGGGTGCCCCGACTTGCCCGGTTATCCTGGAACCCTGCAGCTACTTGCTCAACTCCGTCCATTCCCCCGTACGGCCTTGGCCTGATTCTTCTGTCGAAACGGCCGCGACTTCCGTTAATGCCCTGTTGGCGATCGGCTTCTGGCGATGGCACTCTGTCGTTCCTTACTGAATCTTCCCCGTCAGCCCACTTGTTGGCTATTTCCATGAGGTGAGCAATTGACTTGGGATCTTCCCGACCTAGGGCTTCCTGCAGGTCATTGCGCCTGACTCCTTGTATAAACGCAAATATGGCGTTATCCTCCGAGTTGTTTGCGCCTGAGTTTTTCATGGTAGTCCAACGCTGAATATACTCGCGCAGTGTTTCACCAGGTTTTTGCTTGCAAGCCCGGAGCTGCTGAAAAGATGCGGGTCGTTTGAACGTGGAAGAAAAGTTTCTCTTGAAGTCACTACAAAAAGCTTGCCAAGTACCATACGAACTGTGCGGTAGTCCTCTGAGCCATGCACGGGCTTATCCCGTTAACATTAGTTGGATGTAATGCATGGCAGTCGTGGTATTCCCACGCTGACACGCTACAGCCGTTGTGTAAACTTCTAACCATGCTGATGGTTCTTGACTGTAACATCCCAAATTTCTCAAAAATTTAAAACTTTGCATTCATGCATCATGCATCATATAAGCATGGCATTGAAATCACATAAAGAGTAAATTGAATTTTAATTATAAGATTAAATAAAGTTGTGGTCAATAAAGAGGTCTAATTGAGCTCCTTATAAAAATGTGTATTTTATTATTTTATTTATTTAGCAAAATGATATCAAAAAGTTATAAATTAAATTAGCTTTTCAAAACATATTTTTATGATTTTTTCTGAAATATTTTGTTAAGTTTAAAAAATCAAATTGTTTGGAAAAGGGTTTAAACAGAAGAAGAAAAAAAAAGCTAGCTGGGCCGAGCCCCCTGCTATCTACCGCGCGCGCGCGCTGCCTCGGCCCAACGGCCCAGCAAACTAGCCCGTGCTCCTCTCTCACCTCACTGACGGGTGGACCCCACCTCCGACAGACGCGTCTTCAACCTCTGCGCGAAGAACGCAACGAGTCCGAGAATATCTCCGGCGATTCGATCCTCCAAAACCGATTTCGAGTCGATCTTCTCGCCCCCTCTCGCCCCTATTTATACCCCGTTACACCGCCCCTCGTTTCCGCCGAAAAACCCTAACCCCTACGCCACAGGGCTGCCCGCAATCAGCATCGGCATCTCGCCGGTTCCGACGCCGTCGAGCTCGCCGTACGGGACCCTACGACCACCCCACACCCTATGTTCTCCTTCCCTCGTTTCCTCTCTTCCTTGCGCACATTTTTGACATGATCTCGTGTCTTGAATCGCAGTCAAACGACGCCTCCGTCCGCGACCGACGCTGTCGTCCGCATCTTCAACTCCGACGAGGGATCTCCGGCGAACGACGACGCCCCGCAGACCAACGCCTCGCCACCAACCCTTCCTCGACTACCCGCAACGAGTGGTATTGTCTGTTCTTCCTCTCCCTAATTTCTTCGCTCGATCATCGACGTCGGCGATGGCACCGCCGCGACCGGAGGGATCCCGTCACACCGGCGCCGCCCGTCGCTGCGTTTAGGAGAAACAGATCTGAGCCGTTGATTTCGTTTAGATCGGATGGCCCGTGTTCGTGATCCACGCGAAGCGGTACAAGCCAATCGGTGCGCGCCGCGTGGCGGCTTTATTAATCTATTTTCGGCAGAATTTAGTAATTAAAAACAGAAATTATGCAAAACTTGTAAAAATCATATCTTTTGATCTGTTCATCCAAATTTGATGAATTTTATATCCACGTGAAGCTCTGCTCGTGTAGTTTAATATGGTTTCATTAGTTTATCCTTTTAGTGTATATTAAATTGCAGAATTTAATTGTTAAGCTTTCGGATATTAAATCTATAACTTAATTAATAAAATCTCTTTCCAAATAAATCCAATTGTTTTAAAGATTTATTAATGCCCTCTGTCCAGAGAGTGCAACATGAGTTTTATTTGAAACTTCTCATAATAGACTTAAAGAAATTGGTTTTAGAACTTAAAACTACTAATATGCTCAATATTTTTAAATGATTAAATAAAATATTAAAATATTGATCTTTGCATTTTATACATTAATAACAGAGAAATTAAAATGGTAATTATAAGGTCTTATTAAGTTCATTGCATATTAAGCATGCATACATATTTTTGTCTTGATATTCTAAGTGTTATGCTTGTGTGTTTATTGAGTGTTATTGTTTGTCTCTAGATTGTGAAGAGGAGGAAGGTCCTTGTGATTGTTATTCTTGCTGTGCTTGTTCCTCTTGTTACCAAGGCAAGTGACATTCATAATCTACCCCATGTTTTCTATATGCATTATTAGTAGATTTTGAGTAGTATGCATGATAGGGAAATTTTGAACTATCTTATAATGCTAAGTTAGTTTACACTTTGAAAATATCCTAGTAGTGTGTAGCCATCCCTCTCCATGCAGCCACCAAAAGTTTTATTAGATGCTTAGCTATGCTATAAAAGTGTTTACTTATCATGTTATAGAAATATTGTTAAGTGTTAAAACTTTGAATGCACACCTGGGTGGAATTGGTTGCTTGGTTTATGTTGAGTGGCTTTTGGGACCATGCTTGTGGTTGTCTTTGCCTAGGATGAATCTCTATTCTACTTAGGGCCATGAGTATGGTGGTTGTCACCCAGAAGTGCACTTGTGGACGGCCACCCAGGAACCAAGAGATTTCTAAGTCCCTCCAAGTTTAGAAGCTTCCCGTGCAGCCTTCTGACAATGGGCTCTGTCTAGAACTACTAAGTTGTGAGAGTGCAACCTGTCAGCTTGACAAGCAGATGTAGAGTTGATAGGTGGAACGGGTCTTGCTAGTATGGTTGTATTCTTCTTCAGAAAGTTCTTGTCTCAATTCTCTCCTTTCCTTAATGCACTCCGCGTGTATAGGATGTCTGGGTTAATTGAGTCTTAAGGTGAAAGTGCACAACCTCTGCAGAGTCGACAAACTGAGTACTCAGCCGTGTCCCCGGTGATGGACAACTTCGAGCAACTGGACAAGGATGGACGGAAGAATCTCAACATGGTTTTCGTAAAGTAAAATTGGACTAAGGAAAGAATTATTGGTGCACTTGGGCTTCATCCCTTGGTGCCAAGTCTTTGAGATACAAAAGTGTTTTACAAAAGATAGGAGAAAACTGGCTTTCTGCAAAATAGCCTACAAACTCCACCAAGCCAAATATGCATATAGAATTAGACTTGTCATAATTTTATCCACCATAGTCACTTGCCAATACTTCATTGTATTGACCTCCTACGGGGGCTGCATATTCAATTCTGATGAGGAGTAAGTTTGGACTCGATTCTACACCCAACATGTCTGCTTGTGGCGTATGCTAGAAGAGGAGGCCCATTGCTTTTATTTTCGTTGTGAACTCTGAATATTTTAGCTAGTCTCCAAGACTATGCACTTTGTAATAAAGCTATACTTGGCTATTTTTGGATCTCGATGTAGTATTTTGATACTTATGCAATGATACTATATATTTTGTACTGTGGTGCTGGCAGTGATCCAGGGACTAGCACATAACACAGATGTTCCATCTTTATTTAAAAGATGGGGCGCTACATTGACTGCCATCGTACTTGGGAGTCTCTGAAGTTAGTTTGAATCTTTTTGGCATGCGAGTTTCCCGTACCGCCGAAGTGAAGCACATTGCGCCACATGGCTCGACATCAGATTTCGACTCTGAACTGCTGTGACTGAAACCTGGAGTGCGATTACGATGCCTACGCTGGTGTCGGCGCATGTTTATTAACCGCTGAGTGATTACGTCTCTTGCATCGAACCCCTCCTCTTCATAATCATGATCAAAACTATCAGCCTGCCTCTGCTGCCGTCGTTCCTCTCTACTACGCATGCGCTCTTCTCTCTCGCGGCGACGTCGAGTGGACCGCTCCTCCTCAATCTCTTCTCTGTCCCGGCTGCTCCGATTTCGCTGCCTGGATCTGCTCCGCTCCAAGCCTTCCCGATCTCGCTCGTCGCGTTGACGGCGCCTGGACCTGCTACCCTATGGCTCGTCTTGAGCATCTTCCTCTTGCCGCTGACTGCCGCGTCGGGTGTTACCGCCCGGGGTCGACTGACCAACTGGCTTGCTGCCGTTTGCACGGGTGTCTGTACCAGGAGGGTTCTGACCAGGGCTGCTCCCTGGTCGGCCTGCCGGGGTTGCGACTGGTACAAAAGCTGAACCCGCATGCCCTAAAGCCTCGATCTGAGCTTGGTGAAGAGCGTGTCACGGGTCATCCAGCGGAGGCATGGTGGACCTGAGATAGGTTGCTATAGAAGCTACGGCTGCAGCTGTGGTGTTCGGGATGGGAATACTGTCATCTGCGATGGTCATGAACTTCTGTCTGACGTTACTCAAGTTTTTCCTAGCCCTGGGTAACCTAGGCCTAGTTCTTACATGCTCCGTTGTGCCCGGCTCCGCACCAGTAGACTGAGAGGATGAATAAGCCCGTCTCCTTGCACTAAGTGAGTCAGCTATGGCCTGCCTTTCGTTGAGGGTGTTCTGCAACTCAACTAACTCGAGGTTTTTCTTGCGTAATAGGTACTGGTATGCCAATAAAATCCTCCCTGGCGGAGTCGATGGGTAGCAACGTGCGTCTGTTAACAATATCCTCCAACCTGGTGGCTATCTCCTCTGTGATTTCTAGATCCTCACTTGCCATCCGTACTATGATAGGGTATTGAGTGCCCTGGGGTGCCGGGTGCGGTGTAGGCGTGGCGCCTGGAGTCGCATCCACCGTGCATACTTGGATAACCTGCTGACGGCGCACGTTGCACCCTCTGCAATTGTGCTCACGCTTACTATCCACGGACGAACCCCCACTGCGGAGTATTAATGCAACTTGGGAAGCGACACAGTCAGAACAATAACATGCCACACCTAACTCCTTGACGAACACGAACGGGTTTATAGTGCTCGATGATGAAACTGAAGTTGACTTGTTTGCTGTTGATGTCGCGGGAATAGAAACTCCCGTTAGTGACGCAGATGCGATCTTGACTGTTGATGAAGACGTGGGAGTCGAGGATCCCGCGGATGACGCAGATGCGATCTTGACTGTTGATGAAGACGCAGGAGTCGAGGATCCCGCGGGTGACGCAGATGCGATCTTGACTGTTGATGAAGACGCGGGAGTCGAGGATCCCGCTGGTGGCGCAGATGCGATCTTGACTGTTGATGAAGACGCGGGAGTCGAGGATCCCGCGGGTGACGCATATGCGATCTTGACTGTTGATGAAGAAGCGGGAGTCGAGGATCCCGCGGGTGATGCAGATGCGATCTTGACTGTTGATGAAGACGCGGGAGTCGAGAATCCCGCGGGTGATGCAGATGCGATCTTGACTGTTGATGAAGACGCGGAAGTCGCGGATCCCGCGGGTGACGCAAATGCGATCTTGGCTGCTGATGAAGACGCGGAAGTCGCGGATCCCGCGGGTGACGCAGATGCGATCTTGACTGTTGATGAAGACGCGGGGGTCGAGGATCCCGCGGGTGACGCAAATGCGATCTCGACGCCCATGCTTGCCGATTTATCCGGGCTTGCCACGTGGAGAGTTCCCCATTGGTTGACCAAGAAACGGAAGCTGCCAAAGGTCAAATCCATACCTGAGTATACATGCGCGAACGCTGATCGCTCCGTAGCCATGTGCGGGACGAACTCGAACGTCCCGAGCGCGTATGGAGCCGCCGACTCCATTGGTCCAACACCCTTCTTTTCAACAGACGACGCCAATTGACGAGGGATTAACTCGACAAGTCCCATGGTGATGTACCTAGGGTTGTATCGATAGGAAGAATATATGGGTATTGGCGAACTCGGACGGCGACGAGGAAAGTTGTAACATCCTAACATTTTATAATGTTCAAAAATCACTCAAATTTAAAACTTTTTGTTTTTGATTAAAATAAAATATTGAAATGCATAAGAACACCAATTATAAAAGACTTCAGGCATATTAAAAAGGTTTATTAATTCAAATATCTCAAGTAATCACTAATTTTCAAAACTTGTTTCAAGTTAAACATTTTTATTATTCCATTGTATTTTCTTAAGCCTCATTTTTATAAATTGACAAAGTGTTACAAAGTTTCAAACCATTTTATTCTAATAAAATAGTTTACTTATAAGTAATTTATTTCAACCACTTAGCCATATCTATTCATAAATTCAAGACTATTAAAATGGTATAATTGCCAAATGGTTTTCATTCTTTTAACTAAGTTCAAAATATAGTTTGGAAATTATAAGCCTATAGTTTATAACTTTAAAACTTCATAAATTAAAATTAATGAATTATCCAAATAAACATTTCATTTGCTTAAATGAATTTCATTTATTTCCAAAGCATGAAATGATTAATATATTCTAAATTAGAAATGAATTAAAACTAAAATCTTTTCCAAAATTGTTATGAAGTTTCAATTGAATTATCTTAAAATAAAATATAAGGTGCACAAATTATTTTGAATTAAAATGAATATATTATTTTCCCTTTTTATTTTCATATAGTATGTGTTATGTTATTTAGTATTATACTAAAGCCTAAAATGAATTTAGTATTTGGAAATGAGTTTAAATGACTTAAATTCAAACATATTTGAATGTGGGTATTTTACAAATTTTATTTAGCCAAAAGAAAATTTAATTAAGATATGATTTCAAATTTGACTTTAAGTGTCAAATTTGTATTAAACCAATATTTCAAAATTATTAATTTTAAAAAGTTTTCAAAACATACCCACTAATGGTTTAAAGCATAGATATGAATTTTACAAATTTATAGAAAGTAATTTGACATCATTTGGAGTCTTAAATCAAAAGATATGAAAAGAAAAACAGAAAAAGAAAAATTGATGACGTCACTGCTGACGTCATCGTCGTCGTCCTCCCGCAGACCACGCCTCGACCGAAAACCGCCTGCGATTACTCGCGTGATTCGGGCGATTAAGGTCATTAAGCCTCCCCCTCTCCAGCCCTAATTGAAGACCACGCCCTCCTCCACCTTTCCCCTCTGTTTTCCCTCTCTATAGCGCCGCAAGGCTGCGAGAATATCTCGCCGGAGCTCCATTGCCACCGTCGCCTTCCCCCCTCAAATCCGGTGAGGAGAAGCTCCTTCCGCGCCCGTGAACTCCACCCGCTTGCTCGCCGTGCTCGTGCACGCCCGTAGACAATTTCCCCGCCTCCCTCCTGCTGCTAAACGTGCGGGGTAAGCACGGCCGGAGGTCACCGGAGCGCCGCCGCATTCCTTCCGCCGCTCCCGACCGTTCTAGGAAGAACGACTCGACTCCGACGCCACTATCGCCTCCAGCACGCCGCGCCGCACCTCTCCGCGGCCTCGACGACCCCGGAGACCCCTCGGAGCGCCGTCCCCGTCCACGGCCGATCGCTGCTCCGCCGTCGTCGCCATCTCCGGCGAGAAGCGTCGCCACGGTAAGACCATCTCCTCCTGACCGTCCGATTTAGATCGAGCGGCGTAGATTAGATCTCAGCCGAAGCGGTATCAGCGAACCAGATCCTGTCACGTCGATGCCCAGTGAGCGCCTCGTCAGCGCCACGTCAGATCCAGTCAGCGCCCAGTCAACAGATCTGGCCTTTTTTGCAGAAAAGCCCCTGCAACTTAGAATTGTTATAAATTTTTACTCACATATCCAAATTCAAATATTTTTATATATTTGGAAAGCCCTTGACATGTAGAATATTTTAGATCTTCCAAAATTCAAATTTGACTAATTTTAAAATATTCAAATTTCAAATAGAAGATTTGAGTATATTTGTCATAACTTTAAATCTATAATTCCAAAAATTGCAAATAAAATTGTTTTAGAAACTTTAGAATATTTGTAGTGTGATGCCTCTGTTATAAAATATTTTTGAGTAATATTTGAATGAATTCATAGTTATATATTTAAATTGAATAGTTTGAATATTTTCAACATAACTTTTAATATAAACATTATTCTTGAATAAATCCAATTGCTATAAATTTAATTAAATGCCCCCTATCTATTAACACTATTATTAAAATTTTGTTATTAAAATTTAATCAAAGAAAACTTTAATCTTATATTTATTCCTCTTATTATATTTTCCAAAAATAGAAATTAATTAAATTGCATTTATAAATTCATGCATATTTATAAAGAAATCACAAAGGTTATTTTGATACTTTCTTGTGATTAAAAAGTGCATTTCATGCATAACTTATTTTATTTTATATAGTTATACTCCTCATAAGAAAACCTCTTCATTGTTTTTCTCTAAGTTAGAAGTATTTTCAACTTAGCATTTTGGTAAAGTGCTACACTTAGACACTTAGTAATTTTCAGCATGGAGCTAGAAGACCAATGAAGGACTTAGACAAAACAAGACTTCAGAAGTATCTCCAAGGAGTAGAAGCACTTAGAAGAAAAATCAAGAAGAAGTTCATGAAGACCAACCAGAAATATTTTCTAAGTCTTGCTCCCTCTTTCTTTCTTTTCTCCCTCCTTCTCTAAGACGTCATGAAGACTAAGTAAATCCAAGACCAGCCTAGGTGATACAAAAATCATCAAGTCTGAAGATTATTCAAGTCTACCAAGAATTCAATCAAGACAGCACCAAGGAGAATATTCCAAGTTTGGAGATGAAGCCTGGAAGACCAACTACATCTTTCTTTCTATCTTTTCCCTCTTTCCTAATCTTGTCTTTCACTTTAGACTTAAACAATTTTTGATCATGATGTTATCATCTTGAAGTTTGTTGGATCCTAGTATCCAATTTACGAAGAGTTGTTAATAATTGTTGATCACCTTGAAGAATAGACTTAGTATTTTCTCTAAGTAGATATGCACATCATGACTAAGTCATTAGAGTACTTATTCAAGATAAATTATAACAAAGGTATTTTATCCATCTTCTAACCTTAGTCCTTAGTATTTTTGACCAACACATTTCCTTGCATTAACTTAAAAGATTTTTATGGCATGACATGCATTTCTAGTTCTTAGAAATAATTTGCATATCATGCATGACATGTTTTCCTTAGAAGTTTATGAAACTTGTTTGTTCATTATGTATGCTTGTATGTGTTGTGTTATTGTGTTTTATGATTGTTGTGTTGTTGTTTGCCTATATTGTTAGATTGAACGGAGAGCTCCGAATTACGTTGAAAAGAGTTTGTGAGTAAAGACTTCATTCAAAGGCAAGTGGCACACCTCATAAACTTCCTATTATTTTCTATATGCATTACTTAGTGTATTTTTATATGCATGTGTAGGATAGTATTGCTATGCTAAACCTGTGTAGAATTCCCTTACTAATGTGTCTAGGTTCCTATATCATACTTAGCAGAAATATTGATGCGTTGCAATTGATGAAAAGTTTTACAAAATATTAAGTGACTACTCAGGGCTGTGCTCATGGTTGTCGTCGCCTAGGATGAATGTCTATTCTACTTAGGGCCGTGAGCATGGTGATTTTCACCTGAGAGTGCATCCACTAAGTTAATGAAACACCTGGGTGGTAAGTGGTTGTATGGTTTATGTTGAGTGGCTACTCATGTCCATGTCTATGGTTCCTGGAGTATGTACACTTGAGAATGGCCACCCAGGAACAAAGGAATCTGAAGAACTCCAAGTGACGATTGCTTCCAGTGCAGCCATTGCCGTAGGGGCTCTAGCTTTATCAATTATGTTGCGTGGACTCTCTCCGGCTTGACAAGCAGATGTAGAGGGTGTTAGGTGGAACGGGTCAAGCCAGAGTGGGAGGGAAAATGCTTCTCAAAGATCTCGTCTCATTCTTCTCCTTTCCTTATCACTATAAGTGTGTAAAGGATAGTTTGGGTTGAATGGGTACAATGGTGAAAGTGCACAACCTCTGCAGAGTGTAAAACTAAGTACTTAGCCGTGTCCCCGGTACGGACAATTTGAGCAGCTGATCACGGACGTCAAACGGAGGATTCCATCATTCCAACTTCAGAAATAAAACTTGATGGGTGAACAAGGGAAGATGAGATTATGGTTTTCATGCCATACTTGTCTTGATTTGAAGAAAGTGTTCTCAAAAGTGTAGGAAAAATTGGCTTTACGCAAAATAGCCTTGAACTGCTAAATATGCATATAGGCTATTAGAGTTATTCCGATAAGTGTCCACCATAGTGTCACTTGCCAGACTCCATTTTTAATGGAATCTGACCCACGGTGTTGCAATATTTTTCTTATTGCGGATTTATCAGATGACGAGTGAGGTTTCGTTTAAAAGTTTCGAGTCTACAACCAACATGTTTTCGCCTGTGGCAACATGAAGTTGTTGGAGACCCACTGCTATTGTATTTCCGATGTGTACTATTTCAAAGCCAGCTTTATGCTATGCAACTTGTAATGAATATTTTGTAAGTCTGGATCATCGATGTAATAAAATTGATACTTTGTTGTGATATTACATCGTAAACTGTGTGTGCAAACGAATCGATCAAGGGATTTGCACTATACACAGGTATCTGCCTTATTTAAAGTGCAGGTACGCTACAAAAGTGTTGCTCGTCCAATCTATATTAACAATCTCACAATTGGATTACAAGGGTTCCCGGCGAATATGTGCTTCGCTAGGGTTTGAGTGTCTTTGACTGCGTGTCCCCTTTACTTCCCTCCTGACCCATATATATAGGGATCCAGGTCTCAGGAGTTTGGATACGACTAGAATTACATTTTCTAGATACCTAAGTCAGCATGAAACCTCTTAACTTGAGTTATACCCTTCCTACCAAAAAACCGATACTTCTTTTTTATATGGGCCAGTAACTTGGCCTGGCAGGAAACCAGCCTTTAATATAGCCCGCTGGGCATACCAATCGGGTATAACCACATCAACAACGGTGCCTCTGCCAGTGTAGCAGGTTATGCAGTGCTCTAGCATAACATAGGTAAAACCACACATCAGCTTTATATAAACACGCAAAGCAATAAACAAGTAATGAATGACAACAAGTCATATAATGTAAGATGGATGTTGCATGGCAATATATCTCGGAATAGCTATGGAAATGCTGTAGTAGGTAGTTATGGTGGCTGTTTTGAGGAAGATATTTTTCTTATGTGTAGGAGAACAAGATGAAGATCTCCCACGAGTTTTGATGTACCCGCGAAAAATGCACCAACTCTCAATGTGAGAAAGGGCAAAGCAAAGTACCGAAGAGGCTAGCAATATGGTGGTGGAAGTGCCATGAAAACCGCAGTTGTAGAACTCGCAAGTAAAAAGATTCTAAATAAAAATATGATCATGCAAGGCATAATGAAAATTACTCCTAGAGGGATCGTGACGATTGACAAAGCCACCGTTGGCTTCCCCGACCGTAGTGCATAACATAAAGTCATTACGGTTGCCTTAGGCACATAGAAGTCATATACCATTATGCAATCAACTGGCAATTTAAGCGTGGCACAACTTTAAGTTTTTCTAGACCGACCATTAATCATTCCACTTTACTAGACCATCATGTTTACCATTAAGAAAATTAATATCTCAAAACAACATCAATGATTCAAGTTACATAATTTAATGATCTACAAGATTATGAATCATTTAGTTATACCATCTACCACATTTAGCATTTTATGTTCTCAACCAAACACCAATCAACTTCTTTAAAAGATAAACTCTCCAAGTAATTAAACAATGAGATATGAGAGTATGATATAATAAAGCTAACAGCTCTAGCAAGAGATACATGAAAAAAAAAAGCTTGAAAGCAAAAAATAACATGAAAAGAATACTCAATGAATATAAGTGAAGAATACGAGTATTTATAAGAAAAAGTGGAGTGTGTCTCTCTCCCACACAAAAGAATGCTAGGATCCAATTTATTCAGAGAATCAAAATAACAAAAACAAAAACAAACATACGCTTCAAGAAAAGCACATGAGATGTGGCGGAATTAAAATATAGTTTCACTAGAAAGGACCTGATAGTCTATCGATGAAGAAGGGGATGCCTTGGGCATCCCCAAGCTTTGACGCTTGAGTCTTCTTGAAATATATTGGGGGTGAACCACCGGGGCATCCCCAAGCTTTGGCGTTACTATCTTTTTTATCACATTATATCATCCTTCTCTCTTGATGCTTGAAAACTTCCTCCACACCAAACTTAGATTAACTTCATTAGAGGGTTAGTGCACAAACAATTATGATATTCTGTAAGAACATAATTGCTACCAATGCTACTGGACAATAGCTAAAGCCACTGGTACTTAATAGGATAGAAAGATCGAATCAAAATAGCAAAAGAGGCATTGCAAAATAAATAGCAGAATCTGTCAAAAAACAGAACAGTACGTAAAGACGAATTTTTTCAAAACACTTAACTTGCTCATATCAGAAAACTGAAAAATAATGAAAGTTGCGTATACATCTGAAGATTATGCACAAAAAATGGAAGAGTTTTCTGACGTTCCAGTGAAGTTTTATGAATTTAACGGGAATAGCAGAAATCTGTTTCTGCGGAGGAATTGAAATTTAGCATCAACTTTCAACTAGAGTCTTAACTTGACACAACAATGCGATAAAATAAATATACAAAGGAATTGCTACAGAGGTAGGACAAGTCCTTATCGCAAACAAAATAAAATAACAGGAAATAAAAGTGGGTTGTCTCCCATAAGCGCTTTTGTTTAACGCCTTTTAGCTAGGCAAGGAGATTCATGTGATGCTCTCATAAAAATGAGAGTTGAAAAACATAAGAGAGCATCAAGAGGTAAACATCAAACACATTTAAGTCTAACCCACTTCCTATGCAGAGGAGTCTTGTGATCCAATAAATTATTGAAACATAAAGCTACTATCACAAAAGATGAAACAAATGGAACTTCAAAACTTCCAACATAAAGAGAGGTGTTTTAGTAACTTGAAAACTTTGACAACCTTGTTTTCCTCTCTCATAATAACTTTCAGTAGCATCATTAGAATTATCACATATTGGAGGTAAAACATTATCAAGACTAAATAATTCCTCCAAAGCTAAGGATCAAAAATGATTATTTTTGTTTAAACTAGCTTCCCCAAGCTTAGATTTTTCCACAGCCTTAGCAATAATAGTGTCCAAAGAATTTATACTAATAACATTACTACCACTATTATGTAAACAAACTTCCATAGGTTTTCTAACTTTCTCTTCAAAAGTATCATGTCCTAATGCAATAAAAATTTCATAGAGATCTCTAAATTTGTTGTTGTTTTCCATTAGACTAACTAGTGAAAATAAAACAAGAAACAAAAAGTAATAACTACAGAATCTAAAGGAGATACCTTCAAGCGCTCACCTCCCCGGCAACGGCGCCAGAAAATAGTTTGATGTCTACGCACGCTTCTATTCTTGTAGACAGTGTTGGGCCTCCAAGAGCAGAGGTTTGTAGAACAGCAGCAAGTTTCCCTTAAGTGGATCACCCAAGGTATATCGAACTCAAGGAGGTAGAGGTCAAAAATATTCCTCTCAAGCAACCCTGCAATTAAGAGACGAGAAGTCTCTTGTGTCCCCAACACATCCAATACACTTGTCAGATGTATAGGTGCACTAGTTATGCGAAGAGATAGTGAAATACAAGTAATATGGATGATTATAAGTAGTAATTGTAATCTGTAATAAAAATAGCAGCAAGCAAACATGTAACAGAATGTATTGGAAACGGTGTTTCGATGCTTAGGAACAAGGCCTAGGGATCCTACTTTCACCAGTGGATATTCTCAACAATGACATCAAAGTTAAATAAATAAACACTACTCTCAAACACTCTCATGTTGGATAACAAACACCATTCATTGTGTAGGGCTACAAGAGCACCCTCAAAGTCAGAGTAAACTAACACCAACAATGTCATAAAGGGAATCACACATGGTGCACACACTGTCACCGTTACACACGTGAATAACCCCGAAGTTCATATTAAAGTAACTTCTAGAGTGCATAATAGATAAAGAGTAGCATCACATATTCAACTAAATTACAAAGCTCATGAGCGCATAAAAGATCACATCATGGGAGAGAGATAGACCACATGGCTAACGTAGACCCCGCAGCCTCAGGGGAGAACTACTCACTCCTCATCATAGGAGTCAACAACGGCGATGGAGATGGCCGTAGAGTCGATAGATATGGCTCTGGTGGCAATTCCCCGTCCCGACAGGGTGCCGGAATAGAGACTTTTGTCCCCTGAATCTTGTCTTCGATGGCGGCGGCGCTCGGGACCCTTGGAGGAAAATATGATCGTACAATTTTTAGGTTTTATGGGGGTACTTATAGGAGAAAGGGCAAGGTCGGTGGAGGCCCGAGGCCACGTCACCACGTGCTCGCGCAGCTAAGAAGGGAGCCGCGCTAAGAGGTGGTGACAACCCCTTGGTCGTCCACTTCGTCAAGTCTTCGGTCTTCTGGAACCTTTATTTTCCAAAAGTATTTCTAGGATGTTTCTTTTCGAATTCCGAGAATATTTCCTTAAATACTTTTCTGAAACCAAAAACAGCAGAAAACAGGGAACTGACACTTTGGCATCTTGTTAATAGGTTAGTCCCAGAAAATGCATCAAACTATATAAAATGCATATAAAACATGTAATAACATGATATAACATAGCATGGAACATAAGAAATTATAGATACGTTGGAGATGTATCAATAGCAAGGCATATTAATTGGATTAAAGACATCTAAGTATACAATTAATGTTGTATCCGCCGGCCTGAGTTAATTCTCCACCCGCTTTGTTTTCTCTCTCCCACAAAGCTATACCGCTGGGCGCCGTTGCCCTACGGGATTCCAGAAAAGTTCTACTCCTGCGATCTCAGATGCATCTAAGTGACCGGGAGTTGTTGTTAAGCTCCGTATGATTGTGAGTACTCGGAGGTGCCACATTTGAGGTGTCTGGGCGACGTCGTCTCACCACCGCCGCAGCCCTGCCCTGCCGTCGGCGCCCCCTCTCCCAGCGTCCTGCGCCGCCTCCCTCCCGCTGGGTGCGCCCTGCTCCCGTCGACGCCAGGTCTTCGTCGACATCGCCGCGTCATCATCTACTTCGTCGCGCCAAGTTCTCCGCGACCTTGAGGTCGGCTACGTTGGCTTCATCGGCAACGCTTGTGCGGGAGCGTAATCCCCGCTATTTGGTCTACAAGAGGTATGTGACCAGTTTCCGCCACCGTTATCGCATGTACTAGATAGATAAATCCTGGCTAATTATTATTTTCTGCCTCGGAACCCCTTCAGTGGTATCAGAGCCGATCTATGCGTAGTACTGCTGGTACGGTTAGAACTCATGTTGAATGAGGACGTGTTTCTTATATTTGCTACCCTCTAGCATGCACTTGCTATGCCTTCAGTATTGAGTTGATGAAGCGGCCCTGACCGACTTTACGCGTACACTTACGTGAGACTGGTTCCACTAGTGACATACGGCTTGTACCGTATCTGTGGCTGGCGGGTGTCTGTCTCTCTCTCTTTTTAGTAGGCTAAGCATTTTCAATAGAGGGCCCGAAAGGGATGCTTAAACATGCAATTATATGATCGACGTTGTGGTACAAAGTTCGTAGGTAGGGAAACGGTTCTCTCGCGAATAAGCCTATAAGCCACGTAAAACTTGCAAAAATAAATAAAGGTAGAGGCGTCTAACTTTGTTTTGCAGAGGCGTTTATATATGACATGGTTACGGTAAGTTTGATATTACTCGTACTGTCGGAGGCAATGGAGGGCACCGTAGACTCGGAGCCATGCCGGGGCGCCTGGTCCAGGCACATGACGCCATGAAGGTCCGGGCGCAACGACCATGTCATATCGATATTCATTACATTATTTGATATTGTGCTATTGTGTGTGCATCCTGTTGAATGCTTATATATTAGATATACAACGGTAGCTTTAAATAGGATGATCCCTACCAAATACCAAAATTGTGTTCTCCCTCGTTGTGCACCACCAAGAAAGTTCTACGTTATGAGGCAGGTCGTGACGATCGGGTGTCATATATATCGTCGTTCGCATACAATGGATGTAAGCCATGTTGCACGCGCAAAACTTTCGAGGTTTAATTGGGGAGCCTAGTATGTGCAGACCTAGTCTCGGAACACGGGAGATCGAAAGATCGAGCATGAGTCACATAGTTGTTGTGATCGACATTTTATGTCCACCTTTGAAAATGTGCCGCCGGCCGTGACGATCAGGGGTGGTACAGTGAATTGGGGTCGTGTAATCGCTGAAATTATTGTAGGGATAATAATCTTAGTGGAGTGTGTTTAACAATTTGATTATAAACTAAAATTCACAATGTTATAAACTTAGCCTTACCTTCTTTGCCATCATATCTGTAGATGGAACTCTACTTCTGACACTTCCTTAGAAGTGCGGGCTTATCAGCCGATGGGTCCAACTACATCAAGTGGTACAATTAACTTAGGGAGACTCTCATACACAACAACATACTATATGTCATAGAACAAGGATTAGGAGAGAGACCAGATGATTCTGCTAGCGAAGAGGAAGATGAGAAATTTCGTCAGCGTCGTGACATTTTCATAGAAGTGCAGTCCGTCATGACCATAAGCCTAGCACCAGAGTTGAAAGAGCAGTTTCGACAAATGGAGCCTTATGTCATGATTGATGCGATCAAGGAGCGCTTCATAGATGAAATTCCAGACAATCCATATGGAGGAACATACCTGTTTGGAGACTCATTTGAAGAGGTTGTAGGACATCTACTTCAAACTTACGAATATCTAGGATCACTGGATGGCGGACTCATGTGCGATAGAGACTGTGTTGATGTCTCTACCTCCCAGCAATGAGGAGGATGTGCGTGAATATGCTATAAATAGAGATACGATGAATATCTTCACGTTCGTGAACAAGTTCAAGTCCGTAAAGGTTGAAGTACATGGAGAGCCCATTCCCCCAGGCCTCACACACTGGCCATCGCGGGCTCCACCTCAGAGACTGCCCTCTCTGCGGGCAGTATAGCGCGGTCGGCCGCCTGTCGGCCACCGCGCCCACCTTTATCAGCAATGGACCGCGTCCATGGACAAACGCACCGCAGTGGACTCCAACTCCACCGTGCCTCTGCCGTGTGGGAGCCACCTTGAAGGCCAAGCCGAAGGAGAGCGCTAGAGGGGCCTATAAAAGGGGCAAGACATCCATCGTAGCACGGGTCGGCTCTTTGCGTGCTACAACCCTTGTAAAACCTAGCGACTCTTGTTTGAATAGCCTCGGACTGGAGGAGGAAGAAGACCATCCCTTCCCTCCCCAGGCAAGAACTGCCTCAAGGGGGCCTCCGGCAAATTCCACTGTACTGTAAACTCCATCATCTAATACAGACAAGTAGGAGTAGCGGTCTTACCTCCTCACGAGGGCCGTGAACCTGGGTAAAGTATGGTGTCTAGCTCTATCGTGGGCGTGTCATCTTCGGGTCCGGCGAGCAACGTCGCGGTGCCCCTCGAGGGTCTTGACCTCCGTGTTCAACCCCCTATACGAACTACTCTTCAGGAAGTGACTATCCCCGATCCTTGGGAGTCATAACCCGACATTTGGCGCGCCAGGTAGGGGGTTGAGGCGCGTCAACAACCTTCGAGCTCATCTCCGCGCCATGGTGAACACCCGCGCCACCCGCATCGCCTGTGTCAACCGGCGCGCGCCTGAAGGAGCGCGCGTGTCGGGGGGCTGCCCCCCGGGTAGGGGCAGATCCCGGTATAATTCAACAAGGTGTCAACAGTACCCGGCCTTTGGCGAGAGCAAGGGACACCTCCTGGTGTGCCGAAAGGGCAGCTTGACCCTTGGGCAATGGAAGAGGGCAAAGTGCCTCCTGGCGGCCGCAAGGGTCAGCTCTGGCAGCTATAAATAGACACCCCCGGCTCTCACAATCGCAGCACAAGCATGAGCGGGTGGTTCCTCTAAGAACTAGCTTCTCGAAGATGTCTTTGCTGGTAGGCTAAGACATCTTCGGGAGGCTAGGCCTAGAGATACTCATCCTGAGACGAGCTCGGACGTCTCCGGGAAGGATCCCGGATCTAGGACCCCGGGGAGACTTCCAGGTGAAGATGTACTCGGCTTTACCGGATAGGTATTCCGGGTAAATACTAACCGGAATGTGTGTCTCGGTCTTGATCTTATGCAGAAGAGACTAAGTGGCAAGCGAGGACGTAGCCGGCGTGAGGGCTTCCGGTAGGCCGTCAACGGTCCGTAGCAGGCTTTCCCGTCTATAGCGGGGGGAAGTACCGTCCCGCCTGACACGGAAGCATGGTCACCTCCCGCCTGACACGGAAGCATGGTCACCTCCCGCCTGACACGGGAGCGCGTCAGCCGGTACGAGCGTGGTACGACAAGACCTGACATGCCTAGCCCGGCAATCCGGAAAAGGCTATCCGGGATGGGCAAAGACATGTCTTGTCTCTGACAAGGGGACAATGATGATGCAGGACGGCGCCTGCCGTCCTTAACGAGATGATGAAGAAGGGGCTACACCGGATAGCCCGGCGACTAGGCCGCACTAGCCGGTGACGGCATGCCGGCTAGGCCTGTCCGGTGGGGCCAAGCCAAGTTAGGGTTTTCGGCCCTCCTGGCCGGATCTCTATAAAAGGCGCCGTAACTGCTCCTGAGAGGGAGGGACCAACTTCAGAGCCAAAGCTATAGTCGCATTTACTCTTAGAGCAGTTACTCCTTCTCACCTTGAGTTCATCTAGTTCTTTGTACTCCTTCCTTTGACAGATCTTGTAGCACGTTGTAGTCCTTATACCACCAAGATATAGAGAGGAAAGGCAGGAGTAGGGGTGTTACCTCCTCACGAGGGCCCTGAACCTGGGTATATCGCGTGTGTGCTTTGTGCCTTCGTGCATTTGGTTGTATTTGTTAGATCTTCCTCTTTGCACTTTGTTCTTGTTCCTTGTTCTTGGGAGATCTCGGTTCTACCGGGATCCTCCCCGTGTGAGCTCTTCAGCTCGCTATCCCTCCCCGGATCCACCAACGTCCATCGGCCCCACAAATTAGCCATCCTATGGCATCTGCCGTGACACCACCACGATAGTTGGCGCCCACCGTGGGGCAGACAGAGGCGTTGGCTGGTGTACACATCCGGACGGGCTCCCCCGTTCATTTCGACGTTCGGGTTCTCTCTGGCCTAGTCGTAAGGCTAGGGGAGATAGACTTCGTCTGCGACAACGCAGGGTGCTTCCGGAACAAACCATTTCCGGTGAACGGGTGTCTCATCGATTTCGGTGGTTTCACCACCTACGTGGCCACCGAGGTTGTCTGTAGCTACCCGGACGTGGTCCTGGAGGCTGAGGACCCTCCCATGCTCTGCGCTGCTCGGGGTCTGCATGCCGGTCGCCCCCCGAGTTCCGTCGCAGTGATGATGGTCGGGGCAACCGAGGAGGAGTATCAAGATGCTGACGGCGATACCGACGGCCACCCCCGTTTGGCCAAACCCCCGCAGGAGAGGCCTGCGGCCCGAGATGGTGATCCGCAGTCATCCCATCCGCGACGCCGTCCGGATCCCCTCTCGGGACTCGTGGCAAAGTTGGCTGTACCGGTAGCTACCGGAGCAGATGCCCAGTCCACTTCGGCAGAGCTAGAGGAGCAGCGGAAGTTGCTACTCGCTGAGGCGCAGGAGATCGCCGAGATCCGCCGCGAGCTTAGCGCTAGCCTCCGGGAGTACAATGCAGCTCACGGATTCCCTAAGATTGACTCCCGGGAGAAGCGCATTGCAGATCTGCGCAAGAAAGGAAGAATAGTGAATGAAGAGCTGGCTGGTGGAGCCACCACCAGTAACACTGGAAGTAGGATTTCAGCAGGGAAGCCGGTGTACAGCTCACCGGCGAAAACCCTTAGGGCCGCCGAAGCCGCCATGGCCGAGTTGGTGGGGCTATCCGGCGTAGCCCTGCGCAAGTAGCAGGAGAGGGTAAACGAGTTGGCGATTGAAGCCAATCGTCAGAATCTGGCCTTCAAGAAGAAGAACCCCGGGGCAGGATCCCAGGTGCACTCAGCCAGACCCGACAGCCAGAGGTCGGATGGGGAGGCCTCTTCCCCGCATCCGAGCAGAAGCAAGAGCAAGAGCAAGAGCTGTAGCCGGAGTCGAGGTTCCGGAAAGAACAAGCAGCTATAGACCTATGATCCGGCCTTCGCCGGTATCCATCTAGGCGGGCAGGCCGGACAGCGTAACTCGGGACAGGCGGGAAGTACCCGTGGGGATGGTAACCGAGGTGTAGGAAACAATAACCCGGTTGGCCGTGGTAATCCGCCCCGGAATCCTTCTCACGATCAGGGAAACCCGCAGAGGGAGGTCGTCTCCGTTCCACAGCAGGCCCTGGTCCCTGCGCAAGACCGGCTCAACGATGGCAACTCGAGGTTGCAGCAACTCGGATATCAGCCAGACGAGAACCCTTTGGGATCTCGGATAGGAACCAGGCAGCTGAACCCGGCAGACGCCAGATTCCGGCTCGACCGGATTCACCAATCCGAGTTGGTGGAAGAGCAAGGACCTCCGGGACCTGCCTGCTTTGGACCTCGGATCATGCGGGAACCTCCGGTTCGGAACTTTCAGCTCAACCGAGGTGCCAAGACCTATGACGGTAGCAAGAAGCCGGAGGACTGGCTGACCGACTATGTAACTGCAGTAAGCATAGCCGGTGGAAACAGACGATGGGCGGTGCGCTATGTACCGCAGATGTTGGAAGGACCAGCCCGGATCTGGTTAAACAATCTGAGAACTGGCAGTATAGACTGCTGGTTGGACTTTGAGGAGGCGTTCATCAGCAACTTCACCAGCACGTACAAGAGGCCCAACAGGCCTCAGCAGCTCGCCATCTGTAGGCAGAGGAGCAATGAGACCGACCGGGAGTACCTTACCCGGTGGAGCAATATTCGCAACTCGTGCGAAGGAGTGGTGGAGGCACAGGCCATCTCCTGGTTTGCGCAAGGATGCCGGCATGGCTCTATGCTGTGGCAGAAATTGCAGAGAAAGATGCCAACAACCTTGGCAGAAACCATGCGCATCGCCGATACCTATACGCTTGGAGATCCCATGCAACCCCTGGTGGATGTCGGAGACTCCAACAGGAGGAATGCGGGACCTCAGCGTTCAGGACCGAGCAGGAGCCATGATCGCCAGGAGTTTGGCCACAAGAGGAATCAGCCCGAGTACCACCATGCCGCGCAGCATGTCGCAGCAGTAACCCGGGAGCAGGAGGATGCCGGCAACAGTCAGCGTCAAAAGACAGGTGGCCCGGCTTGGGGTCAGAGTCAGGAGGTGCAAAAGACCTGGGTGGAGCAGAAGAAGCCCTTGACGTATGAGGAAATGCTGAACAAGCCATGCTGCTACCACACTCTGGAGGCCAACAAGCCCGCAAACCATTCTACTCGGCAGTGCAGCTGGTATCAGCGCACGTTGCAGGAAGGCAGCTCGGGAGCTGTTCGGCAGAATGCTCCGGCATCTCGGCCCAACATCCCGAGACCCCCTCCTCCGACATCGGGGGCCAACGCTGTGCGACTTCCCCCTCCTCCGAGAGGACCCCCACCTCTCCCAGTGAATGTGGTGCATACCCGGAACGACAACGGTAACCAAGCCGGAAATCAGCAGAGCAACTACCGGGAGGCACATCAGAGCTATGTGGTCTTCGTGACCGAGCCCACTGACCGAAAGAGTGTGCGGCAGCGTGCCCTGGAGGTGAATGCTGTGATCCCGGCGGTGCCCAAATTCTTGCACTGGTCCGAGATGGAGATCACCTGGAGCCGGAAGGATCCCAAGCCGGGAGCATATGCCTTGGTGGTAGACCCAACTTTTGTCGGACCCAACCTCAACGTCCGCTTCAGCCGGGTCCTGATTGACAATGGCAGTGCCATCAACATCATGTACAAGGACACGATGCTGAAGCTGGGAGTATCCATGAACACCCTGCTACCCACCGAGACAACCTTCCACGGCATTGTGCCCGGAGTCTCTTGCTCGCACATGGGAAAGATTTGGGTGGAGGTGCTATTCGGAACTCGGGAGAACTGCCGAACCGAGAGCTTGGAGTTCGAGGTCGTGGACCTCGAGAGCCCGTATCACGCCCTGATCGGCAGACCAGCCCTCGCCAAGTTCATGATCTCGACTCACGTGGGCTACCTCAAGATGAAGATGCCGGGACCCAACGGTGTGATCACCATCTCGGGAGACCACAAGCGCTCCATGGAGTGTGCCTCGGTGGGGTCGTGCTTAGCTGAGTCCCTGGTGATCGCGGAAGAGAAGAAGAGGATCCAGCAGGTGGTGGCGATGGCCAAGACCTCCCAACTCGGGATGCCCGGGATGGTGAACCCGGAGCAGGGGGCATCATTTCAGCCCCCCAAGGAGACCAAGAAGGTGTGTGTGGACCCCAGCAACCCGGAGCGCCAAGTTATCATTGGCAGCAACCTGGACAGCAAATAGGAAGGCGAGCTCGTCGACTTCCTCCGTGAGAATCGGGATGCCTTTGCGTGGTCGAGTGACGATCTGCAAGGCGTCCCGAGGGAGTTGGCTGAGCACTCTCTGTTTGTTCGACCGGATGCGAAGCCGGTGAAGCAACCAACTAGGCGCCTCTCGGATGAGAGAAGAGCTGCTATCATGGAGCATCTGGCTATACTGCTGGCCGCCGGATTCATCATGGAGGTGCTGCACCCGGATTGGATTTCGAATCCGGTCCTGGTGGAGAAGAAGAAAGATGATCCCCTCCTGCTTAAGGTGTGGCGCATGTGCATCGACTTCACCAACCTCAACAAGGCATGCCCGAAAGACCCCTTTCCGCTGCCCCGGATAGATCAAATGATAGACTCCACTGCCGGGAGTGAGCTTTTAACTTTTCTAGATGCTTATTCTGGTTTTCACCAGATACCTTTGAACCCGGATGATCAATTGAAAACTGCTTTCATTACCCCTTATGGGGCTTATTGCTATCGTGTTATGACTTTCGGGTTGAGAAATGCTGGTGCTACATATCAGAGATGCATGCAGAAATGCTTGCATGACCAGATAGGACGAAATGCCGAGGTCTATGTCGATGACATAGTCATAAAAACAAAAGAAAAAGCCTCATTAATAGATGATTTGAGGGAAACATTTAAGAACCTGAGAAGATTCCGGATGAGGTTGAACCCGGATAAATGCACATTTGGAGTACCGGCAGGAAAGTTACTCGGTTTCCTCATCTCAAGCCGAGGAATCGAAGTCAACCCGGGCAAAATTCGCGCTATTGAGAGCATGAAGTTGCCCGTGCGCCTTAAGGATGTGCAGAAGTTTACCGGGTGTCTGGCATCCCTAAGTCGGTTTGTGAGCCGACTTGGGGAGAAGGCCTTGCCTCTGTATCAACTTATGAAGAAGAGCAAGACATTTGTTTGGACCCCGCAAGCTGATGCGGCGTTCAACGATCTGAAGAGAATGCTCTCAACAGCACCTGTGTTGGCATCCCCGTTACCCAAGGAACCTATGCTGCTGTATATTGCCGCAACCAACCGGGTAGTCAGTGTGGCAATGGTAGTAGAAAGGGAAGAAGGGGGCAAGCTGATACAGAGGCCGGTGTATTACCTCAGTGAGGTGATCTCGGAATCCAAGCAGAACTACCCGCACTACCAGAAGATGGCGTACGGGGTGTACATGGCAGTGACCAAGCTCAAGCACTACTTTCAGGAACACCCGATCACAGTGGTATGCGAAACTCCTCTCGCCGAGATCATCGGTTGCAAGGATGCTAGCGGCCGGGTAGCCAAATGGGCCATCCAGTTGTCTCCGTACGCTCCGGCATACGAGAGACGAGATGCCATCAAGTCGCAGGCGCTGCCGGACTTTTTGGTAGACTGGGCCGAAATGCAATATGAACCTCCGATACCGGATTACAATTTCTGGAGGATGCATTTCGATGGCTCAAAGGCTAAGATCGGATTGGGTGCCGGAGTGGTCCTCACTTCCCCGAAGCAAGATGTACTGAAGTATGTGCTGCAGATCCATTTTCGGGCATCCAACAATGTCGCGGAGTATGAGGCCTTGGTTCATGGACTGAACGTCGCCAAGGAAATCGGCATCCGCCGGATAGAGTGCTTTTGTGACTCGGATCTCGTAGTACAACAGGTGTCGGGGAATTGGGATGCTCTTGATGCAAACATGGCCTTATACAGGTTTCATGTGCAGAAAATTTCCGGATTTTTTGAAGGATGCGAGTTCAAGCACATACCCAGAGGAGAAAACGAAGCAGCGGATGTCTTGTCCAAGCTAGGATCATCCCGGGATGCAATCCCACCCGGAATAGCTCTGGAGCATTTGAGGAAGCCATCTATCCAACCCTCACCCGAGTCAGATTCGATCTTCATCCCCAAGGAGCCTGGTGCAGATGCAGTACCCATGGAAGTAGATGTCGGGAGCATAACATCGAACCCGGGGACTGCGTCCCAGTGCTCAGAGAGGCAAAGAAAGATGATGATAGAGGTGATGTCGGCAGAGCCTATGGACATAGACGCTCCCGCATTACCGGTTCGACCCATCCCGGAGTGGGCACAGCCCATTATGGCTTACATCTTGGAGGGAACTCTCCCGGAAAATGAAGTTGAAGCCCGGCAGATATTGCGAAGATCAAAAGCATACACTGTCATCAATCAAGAGCTGTACAAGAGAAGTGTCACTGAAGTACTCCAGAGATGTGTGGAACCGGCAGAAGGACAAGAGATGCTGGTAGAAATACATCAAGGGGAATGTGGACATCATGCATCATCCCGGGCCCTGGTGGCAAAGGTGTTCCGGCATGGGTTCTACTGGCCCACTGCGCTGCAGCAAGCAGAGGATATTGTTCGGAAGTGTGGAGGATGCCAGAGATTTGCTCACCGGATACACATGCCGGCGTCAGCACTGAAAACAATCCCCATCACTTGGCCATTCGCAGTGTGGTGTTTGGATATGGTCGGGCAATTCAAACCGGCAAGAGGCAATATGACACATATACTGGTGATGGTGGACAAATTCACAAAGTGGATAGAGGTCAAGCCAATGCGGAAGTGCGATGGACACACCGCTGTGCAATTCCTGAAAGACATCATCTTGAGATACGGATACCCACACAGCATTATCACAGATAATGGAACCAACTTTGCTGTGGGGGAATTCGCTCGATTTTGTGCTGAGAAGGGAATCCGGCTGGATGTAGCATCAGTTGCACACCCGGAAGCAAATGGGCAAGTCGAAAGAGCAAACGCCTTGATCTTGGCCGGTATCAAAGCTCGCTTGATCGAACCACTGTTGAGAACTCCGGGATGCTGGATAGAGGAGTTACCGGCAGTACTATGGGGTCTCCGGACTACACCGAATAGATCTACCGGGTACACGCCATTCTTCATGGTATACGGTGCTGAGGCGGTACTCCCAACCGACATACAATATGACTCCCCGAGAGTAACAATGTTCACCGAGACTGAGGCAAAGGAGGCCCGAGAAGATGATGTTGATTTACTCGAGGAGGCAAGAGAGTTGGCACTATCTCGGTCGGCAATTTATCAACAGAACCTCCGTCGCTATCATAGCCGGAAAATGCACCCGAGGGTGTTCCGGGAGGGAGATCTGGTGCTGAGGCTTATCCAACGCACGGCCGGAATGCATAAGTTGTCACCTCCATGGGAGGGACCCTTTGTGATAAGCAGGGCATTGCACAATGATTCTTATTACCTTGTAGATGCACAGGAGGCTAGGAAAGGTGTAATGGACAAATCCGGTGAGGAAACCAAGCGTCCATGGAATGTAGCTCTACTGCGCCCCTTTTACACGTAAAAGGTTCAGTGTATGTGGTATCTCAACTTTTCAGTATTAATGAAAGTAAGGCACCCCGGGAGGAACCCGGGGACTGCCTGGTTATGAGCTTGTCTTGTTGTTATTTTTGTCAAATTCATTTACTGCTTTGTACCGGCATCTAGGGAAGGAACCCGGGGACTGCCGGATAGCTGTTTTCTACTCTTCTTTTGTATGCCGGGAAAGTTCCGAGTTCGACTCTCAAAGTCAAAGTAATGTATGTCATGTGAAATCATCTTGTGACTCGACTGACGAACGCCGAAATGGTAGTCAAGAGCAAAGAGAGGGAAGGTGGGAAACACGAAAACGGTCTCGGGGACTCGGAGCAGGAACTTATCCGGCATACCTGTTTTTTATTAACTTAGTTGTTTTTTATGTCGGGAATTCGGTTAGTAGGAACTCGGATTGTTTTAAGTAATGTATGTCGTATGTGGAGTTTCGTGACTCGACTGTCGAACGCCGAAATGGTAGACAAGAGCAGAAATTACCTAAGTACGGTAAACATGAAAGACAATTCGGGAACTCAAAGCAGAATAAATTGGCATAAGTGGTTCGAATAAGTAGTTCACTAAGAAACGAAAATAATATGAGTGTATATTACATATGCCACCCGGCATCCCGGGGATTTAACGAATCTGCTAAGTTTTTCAAACGGTAGGGGAAGTCGGCTTCTCGGCGGAGACCTCGGGAGCAGCGGCCTCGGGAGCAGCGGCAGCAGCAGCAGCAGGAGCGTCAGCAGGAGCAACTTCAGCTTCACCTCCGGCAGCACTACTCGGGGCCTCGGGACGCACCTCGGTCTCGGGGGCCTCGGGTCTTGGCGAAGTCGCTACATCCCGGGGAACCACCTTCTCGGGCGCAACACCGGAAGCAGTGTCATCTCCTTCCGGGGCCTCGTCTTCCGCCTCGCCGGAAGCAGCATCATCTTCTTCGTCGTCCTCGTAATCTGATTCCGAGTCGGAAGGAATGACGCTAGGAGTGAAGACGCGGATGCTTGCCCACGTAGCGATGCGGTGCGACACCACTTGTCGGCGCTGGACCTTTTCCGGATCGGTGACCCACGGGGAAACCGTCCGGAGGCGCAGGATCGCCCTTAGATCGAGACCTTCGTACCAACTGAGTACTTGGGTCAAGACCTGGTCGGCGCCAGCCCGCGCACCGGAACGCTTCCAGGCGTGGATGCGTCTCCCGGCACCCCGGAGTGCGCTCGCGAGCTCGGGAATCGAGAGCGTCCCCCGGATACTCGGCCACAGTGCGCCGTGGACGTGGACCGCAGCGCTGAGCAGATCCGTCCCGATAGACCGGAGGGGTACTATCCGGGCCTTCAGGGCGACGAGGTGATCCTCGATGTCCCAGGCATCCGAGATGGGACCCTTCCCGGCGCGCTTCTCGCGAAAGGCGGCAACAGCTTTGGCGGCAGCCTCGCGGGAGTGCTCGAACTCTCCTTTAAAAAGAAGAGCTGTCAAACGACTAGGTCATAAGAGTAGCAGCAAGAAAGAGAGAAAAAAGAAGACAAGAGGGATGTCGGTCCACTTACTGTTCAGATCCCGGTTTAATATTGTGAGCTCCGAGAGCCAAGTATCATACCGGGAACGGAGAAGAGCAAGCTCAGTCTCGGCAGTGTGCGCGCGCTCCTCGGATTGGTCCAGGGTCTCTTTCTGCTTCTTGGTCGCCTCGATGAAGCGCGTCTTCATATCGGCCGTAGCAGCTTTGACCTTTTCGAGCTCGCCATTGAGCCGCGCGATCTCGGATTGCGCGGTGGCGAGAGCGGTCTTCTGGTCCACCGAGACCTTGCGCGCTGCGTCTCGCTCCTCCCGGAGGCGCTCCTCGGATTTCTTGGACTGCCCGAGGTCAGCAAGAACCCGGTTGAAGATATTGCGGCGTTTCTGGCTGCACTCCTGGAATCAAGACAAAGGAGTTAGTCGGGAAAAGGTATAAGGAACCCGGTTGGGAGGATCTCGGGGACTCGGTGTCCGAGTCCTGGATTTTTTCTCTAAGATTGGAACCTAGTGATCTGCTATTCGGTGGAATCTAGAGCACTAAGCACCAATCTCGGGGACTAGTGGTGGAGCAAATTTTGAAGCAACCTATTCGGTTGGGAGGATCTCGGGGACTCGGTGTCCGAGTCCTGAATTTTTTCTCTAAGATTGGAACCTAGTGATCTGCTATTCGGTGGAATCTAGAGCACTAAGCACCAATCTCGTGGACTTGTGGTGGAGCAAATTTTGAAGCAACCTATTCGGTTGGGAGGATCTCGGGGACTCGATGTCCGAGTCCTGGATTTTTTCTCTAAGATTGGAACCTAGTGATCTGCTATTCGGTGGAATCTAGAGCACTAAGCACCAATCTCGGGGACTAGTGGTGATGGAAGGAACAAGTATTTTTCAATAAAAGAAAGAGAACAAGCTTACCTCGGTCACCCGGGTAACATCCAGTGCGGCCACTTGGAGAGCGTGCAGAGCTTGGGCGTTGCGGCTTGGGCCTGCAGCGTGCAAGTCTCCCGCGATCTCGGAGGCATCGGCGGCGAGCCAGACATTGTTGTATTCGTCAACAACCCGTATGCCGGAGCCGCCGGGCGCGCGAGTAGCGGCAACATCCCGGGATCCTGAAGGTACAAAGGAACTGACGGTTGCTCGCAACATCCGCAAGGCAGCAGTAGGGATCTCGGCGGGAGGCGGTGGTAAAGATGAAAACGTACCCGGGCGCAGCACCAAGTCCTGGGAAGAGGATGTCGGGGCAGCTGCGGGCGGGGCAGGAGGTGTTTTCTGCCCAGCAGTCTTGCCCCGAGACTTGGGAAGTTGATCTGCTGGCCGGGAGGAGGCTGTAGGCTGCTTCTCCGGGATGGTCTGGGGCACAACTGGCCGAGAGCGGCCACTTGCCGCAGGTTGCCGGCGAGGGCTAGCAATCTCTGCCTCAAGCCCGGGCACCCGGCGCGGACTCTCCGGAAGAAGAACTTCTCCCGAGGTGGTCGGGGCCTGCACCGGGATCTCCTCGATCACCGGATGCGCATCCGGGGTCGCAACGGTAGCCGGTGCGGCACCGGAAGCCGCAGGCTCACTACCTCGGGTAGAAGGGCGAGGAGGTGAAGGAGAAGCCCGAGCCGGGCTGGGATTCCGAGTCCCGGGAGGAGGAGGAACAGCAGGTGACGGGAGCTCGAGTGCATCCCTGAAAGGAAATGTCTTAGTAATAGTTATGGAGAAAGCAAAGTCAGATAACATAAGGCAAGGAGGACGTACCCGGAATCCACAAGGGGAGGACCCCTTTGCCGGCGCCGAGCAGGCTTCTCGGTTGTCTGCTTACTCGGTTGGCTCTTCTTGGGGGGGTTGCTGGGGTTATCGGCCCCCTCGGTGTCGGAAGCCGCGCGCTTCCGGCTCTCGGCACGTTTGGTCCCGGTTGTCGGTTTCGGAACCACAGCTGAGGCCCAATTCAGAGGGAGAGCGTCAATAACATCGAGAATCTGGCAGTCAATCTCATCCGAAGAAATGAAAACTGCCTCTGGAGTTGAAGGATTACCCGGGGCCTTGACGAAAGGGATGGCGAGGTGGTCCTCGCCGTCGGGATCCTCTCTCGGCATCACGTCCGGTTTCGGGAAGTCCGGCGTGTAATTCCCGTTGACGTGGACAACGTCTTCTTCGTGTTGACGCTCGAACAACTACGCAAACAAATTAGGCCGTGTCGGTGTCCAGGTGAACGCATGTACGAAGGCGAAGGCACGAAAGACTGATATAAGCACCTGGTCGCATGGTTTTCTCCGGGATCCCCCAATGACCCCCCAAGAGTAGTCCTCCGTCATCTCCGTCCGGGCAATAGCTCGAACGCGACGGACGACCCCGGCATGGCTTAGCCCAAAGATACTAGTCCTAGTGGGATCATAGTTCCCGGACATGTGGCACATCTTGTGCACTCGGTTTTGAAGGGGGCAGACCCGGCGAACAATGAAGCACCGCAAGAGATCATCCCCGGTCATCTTCTGGGTCAGCACGTGCAGCACGTCGTGCATGCAACTGACCTCGTCATTATCCGGAAGCTTCTTCCAGAGACGGAACTCACGTGGAGGACCAATGACGAACTCCGGCAGATTGATGAAGTCCGGGTTCGAGGATCCCGGACCATCTCCCGAGTGCTCCCGGTTCTTCACATAGAAGAAACTCCGCTGCCACTTCCGGCAGGACTCTAGTCCCTTAACTATGGGGAATCCGGAATCCGCGCGGGGAATGATGGTGGCCGCTCCGCAATCGACTAAGTCTTTGACCTTCTTATCCAGATTGGGGATGGCTTGGCGACGGAGGATGAAGTACTTGGCCCAGAGATCCAAGAAGGGCCAGATGCCGAGATATGCCTCCGCATATGTGGTGAAGACCGAGAGCATCATTATGGCGTTGGCGGGAAGATGGTGAGGTTGAAGGTCGTAGAGGTCGAGGAAGTCGCGGAAGAAGGGGCTTGCCGGAAGCCCAAACCCACGCTCGAAGTGCGCGAGGAATACTACGTATTCCTCGGGTTGGGGTTCCGGTGCAATCTCCTCTCCCGGGAGACGGCTCTCGACTTCCGGAGGAATCCGGTGAGTCCGATATAGCCAGTCCAGATCGGACTGCTTGGTCTCGGATCCATCCCAGCATCCCCGAGTACGTTCTTCGCCCATGTCGGAGAAGTACGCAGGGGTATCCGAGCTACTCTGCAGACGCAGCGGCGGTTAGTCGGAGTTAGTCTATCGGAAACTAGGATGTCGGGGCACAAACTGCTAAACACTACCGAGTTGGTCGGAAACAAGATCTATCGTGTGCTAAATAATCAAAACAAATGGGGGCTAATAGACTCGCGCTGGACTCGGGCGAGACACAAAGCAAGTAATCTACATCCTACACTGGCGATGCGTCACCACCGTGCATCTCGTGCGCGCCGCTCAAGTGGTGCTCGCCGGCGGTGGCTCTACCGGACTTGCAATACGGCACGGCCGGGCTCGGGCGGTTGCTCTACGGAGGAAATCATCGGAGCAAAGAGGAAGAACTCACCGAAACAGAGAAGTCCGGCAAAGGCGACGATGTCCGGACTCCGGCGAACGGCGATTGCGACGGTGTGCAGGCTCCGGCGAACGGCGACGACGGCAGCGGCTGCGGGGCGCTCGAGACGGCGAGGGAGGCAAGTGCGAAGGAGAGGAAGAAGGAGAGAAACTGTTCCGGTCCCCTATTTATGGGGGGGGATTCCGGAGCGGTTTCCGATTCTCCCGCCCACGATCTCCACGATCGTGGGTGGGATCTGTTTTGTGCCGCGAGCCACGTGGCACTATCCGGAGCGCCCGATCCGGCCACACCGAGGGCCACACGGCCCCAACGGTTGGATTCCGGATCGGATGCGGCTCCCCGGCGCGGGAACCCAAGCGACGGCGTGCTGGCAGAGAAGCACTCGAGTGCATCTCTGCGCAGACGGGACGTCGGGTGGGCCCTGGCTCAGTGTCTCGAATTCATCGGGAGATCAACGGTCGAGATTCACTGAGATGGTGCTATCCGGTTGCAGGCTTCGCCTCCCGGTTAAGACAGCCTCGGTGGGAAGACCTCGATAAAAAGATCTCGGGAAGAATCGATCTCGGCATGGAATAAAAGGAGGGTATAATTGGTTCTCGGAGAATGGTGGTTATTAAAGCTGATCCCGCACATCATATGAAGTCGCTGTGCAACACCAGCTTCAGGGACTAGTGTCGGGGGGCTGCCCCCCGGGTAGGGGCAGATCCCGGTATAATTCAACAAGGTGTCAACAGTACCCGGCCTTTGGCGAGAGCAAGGGACACCTCCTGGTGTGCCGAAAGGGCAGCTTGACCCTTGGGCAATGGAAGAGGGCAAAGTGCCTCCTGGCGGCCGCAAGGGTCAGCTCTGGCAGCTATAAATAGACACCCCCGGCTCTCACAATCGCAGCACAAGCATGAGCGGGTGGTTCCTCTAAGAACTAGCTTCTCGAAGATGTCTTTGCTGGTAGGCTAAGACATCTTCGGGAGGCTAGGCCTAGAGATACTCATCCTGAGACGAGCTCGGACGTCTCCGGGAAGGATCCCGGATCTAGGACTCCGGGGAGACTTCCGGGTGAAGATGTACTCGGCTTTACCGGATAGGTATTCCAGGTAAATACTAACCGGAATGTGTGTCTCGGTCTTGATCTTATGCAGAAGAGACTAAGTGGCAAGCGAGGACGTAGCCGGCGTGAGGGCTTCCGGTAGGCCGTCAACGGTCCGTAGCAGGCTTTCCCGTCTATAGCGGGGGGAAGTACCGTCCCGCCTGACACGGAAGCATGGTCACCTCCCGCCTGACATGGAAGCATGGTCACCTCCCGCCTGACACGGGAGCGCGTCAGCCGGTACGAGCGTGGTACGACAAGACCTGACATGCCTAGCCCGGCAATCCGGAAAAGGCTATCCGGGATGGGCAAAGACATGTCTTGTCTCTGACAAGGGGACAATGATGATGCAGGACGGCGCCTGCCGTCCTTAACGAGATGATGACGAAGGGGCTACACCGGATAGCCCGGCGACTAGGCCGCACTAGCCGGTGACGGCATGCCGGCTAGGCCTGTCCGGTGGGGCCAAGCCAAGTTAGGGTTTTCGGCCCTCCTGGCCGGATCTCTATAAAAGGCGCCGTAACTGCTCCTGAGAGGGAGGGACCAACTTCAGAGCCAAAGCTATAGTCGCATTTACTCTTAGAGCAGTTACTCCTTCTCACCTTGAGTTCATCTAGTTCTTTGTACTCCTTCCTTTGACAGATCTTGTAGCAAGTTGTAGTCCTTATACCACCAAGATATAGAGAGGAAAGGCAGGAGTAGGGGTGTTACCTCCTCACGAGGGCCCTGAACCTGGGTATATCGCGTGTGTGCTTTGTGCCTTCGTGCATTTGGTTGTATTTGTTAGATCTTCCTCTTTGCACTTTGTTCTTGTTCCTTGTTCTTGGGAGATCTCGGTTCTACCGGGATCCTCCCCGTGTGAGCTCTACAGCTCGCTATCCCTCCCCGGATCCACCAACGTCCATCGGCCCCACAAATTAGCCATCCTATGGCATCTGCCGTGACACCACCACGACAGCGCGCCGCCGGGCACCGCGAACACTCGCGCACGGCGGGGACAACCCCGTCACGAAGAGCGCGTCCCTTCCGGCCCTCAAGCCAAGGCGTCGGAACGCGACCCCGAGCATCAGGAGGACGCGCAGTCGTCGCACCCGACGCAGCACCCGAGCGGCTCAGGCCCTGGGAGGACAGACCCTGCGCCCCACACCGCGCTGCTCATGGCGCAAGAGCTTCTCCACTACGAGCCCACCGCTGAGGCCCACGAGCAGTGGCTCCAACGCCTCAACCACCTCGTCGGCATCGCCACAACGCGCCCTGCTCCGTCGCAGTCCAACCTGCACCCCTCTCTCGTGGGCACGGTCGCGACAAACGCGCCTCCGCCACCTCCGGGACCTGCACGGGCTGCGGCGCAGACGGCTGCTTCGCACGCGTCCTCGCCGCACGATTGCTTGATCGTGCAGCGCACCGCGCCCGACGCTCGCGTAGGGATGGAGCTCCAGCGAAACCGCCAGAATAGGCTCGTGGAGGAGATCGGCCAGGCGGGTCAGCAGAACCGCATTGCGCTGCAGAACGGGGTTGCCACGTACGCCTCAGGTTGCATGGCGTTCACCCGTTCTTTGCGTCGCGTGGATTGGCCCCCAAAGTTCAGGCCGGCTCTCCCTAAAGGCTACGACGGCTCCAACAACCCCATCGAGTTCCTGCAGCTCTACACCACCTCCATCCAAGCTGCGGGTGGAGATGACAAGGTCATGGCCAATTGGTTCTCCCACGCGCTTCGCGATTCTGCGCTGTCGTGGCTCCTGAACCTCCCTGAGGACTCCGTGAACTCCAAGGAGGAGCTCTGCAAGCAGTTCGTCTCCAAATTCAAGGGGACATACGAGCGCGCCCTCACCCACAACGACCTGCGCGCTGTAGTGTAGAAGAAGGATGAGACGCTCTGCAAGTACATCCAGCACTTCAGCCAAGTGCGCAACAAGATCCCGAACATCCCTGACACCCAAGTCATCGCCGCCTTCCACGAGTGCGTCACAAACAGAAGGATGCTCGAGAAGCTGGGCATCCACGACAAGCTCACCTCTGTGGTAAAGCTGTTCAACCTGGCAAACAAGTGCGCCATGGCTGAAGAGGGACTCCTCTTCGTCAAGATGTCCTCGAGAGGGGACGATCACGCTGAGGGCTCCAAGAGCCAGAAGAAAAAGGAGGAGCCCAAGCGCAAGGCGGTTCTCGCGGCAGAGCCGGACGCGAAGGGCACCCGCAGGGGCTCCCCCGAGCCTGGAGAGAGAAGAGATGACCACCGCCCTTTCTGCATCTACCACAACAGGCGCGGCCACTCTACAGTGTCCTGCTTCGACCTTAAAAGGTTGAGCAAGGAGCGCGAGCAAGCAGAGGGCAGTGGCAGCCGCGGCCGGGGCCGTCGCTACCGCGGGAGCGGACGCAAGAGCGGCTACCAGAAACCATCTGGAAATCAGGTCAACGCCGCAGAAAAGAACGACAACCTCCCTGACGAGGAAGATGGTGGCTACCAAGCCCCGAGAGGCGCCATTGCCTGCATCCTCGGGGGGGGGGGGGGGCGCAGGCGCCGAAGTCGAACAACTAGTTCAAGAAGTTTGCCCGCGAGCTCAACGCCGCCCTCCCAAGCACGGAAACCTCCAGGACCCTCAAGTGGTCGCAGTACACCATCGCCTTCGACGCTCAGGACCACCCCAAGTCCACCAAGACTGTTGGAACCCTCCCGCTGGTCTGCAGCCCCACCATCGACAACGTGGCTATCTCCAAGACTCTCATCGATGGCGGAGCAGGCATGAACGTTATCTCCATAGATACGTTCGAAGCGCTTCAAGTGCCCTACGAGCGGCTCATGCCCTCGAGGCCCTTCACGGGGGTCACCAGCGGCTCGATCGAGCCTCTAGCCAGGTCAGGCTTGTCGTCACCTTCGGGAGCAAGGAAAATTACCGCACTGAGCACATCGATTTCGATGTCGCACACATCGGCCTGCCATACAATGCCATCCTCGGCTACCCCGCGCTCACGAAGTTCATATCCGTCACGCACCATGCCTACAACATGGTCAAGATCCCCGGCAGCGCTGGCACGATCACCATCCGTGGGCATGTCCTGGACGCTACGCGCGCCATTGAGACGGCCTACAAAACCGCCGCCATGGCATTCCACGCAGAAGAGGACCTAGATCCTCTCGAGAGACCCAAGAAGAAGAAGCATTTGTTCTCCCAGAAGGATCGGGGGCTGAAGGCTCGGGGGCTAGCATCACCATTGGTGACGCGCTGCCTCCCAAATAGGAAAGCGCGCTCGTCGCCTTCCTCCAGGCAAACTCTGACATGTTCGCCTGGACACCGTCAAATATGTCTGGTGTACCAAGGGAGGTGATCGAGCACCACTTGGCTGTGTGCCCAAACGCGCACCCCGTCAAGCAAAAAGCAAGAAAGCAAGCCCCCGAGAAGCAAGCGTTCATCGTCAAGGAGGTCAAGAAGCTCAAAGCGGCAAAATTCGTTCGCGAAGTCGCGCACCCCACTTGGCTCTCCAACGGTGTGGTAGTCCCAAAGCCCGCCGGAAGAGGCCGTCTCTGCATCGACTACACTGATGTAAACAAGGCCTGCCCCAAAGACCTGTATCCCATGCCCAGAATTGACCAGATTGTGGACTCCACGGCAGGCTGCGACCTCCTCTGTTTCCTCGATGCCTTCTCTGGTTATCACCAGATAAAGACGGCTAAGAAGGATGAGGAGAAGACGGCTTTCCTCACCCCGTGCGGTGTGTATTGCTACGTCTGCATGCTGTTCGGCCTAAAAAATGCCGGAGCCACTTTCCAGAGGTTGATGAGGATAGCCCTTGGCGGGCAAATGGGGCGGAACGCCGAGGCATATGTCGATGACATCGTCGTGAAATCACGAGAAGGAAATACTCTCCTCGGAGATCTTGAAGAAACTTTTGCCAGCCTGCGCAAGGTGAACATCAAGCTCAACCCCGCCAAGTGCGTCTTTGGAGTACCTTCAGGCAAATTGCTTGGGTTCCTCGTGGCTCATCGAGGGATAGAGGCAAACCCAAACAAAATCAAGGCCATAGAAGACATGCAACCTCCACGCAGGCTCAAGGACATGCAACGCCTAGGAGGCTGCATCGCCAGCTTGGGTCGGTTCATCTCCAAGTTCGGTGAAAGAGCCCTGCCGTTCTTCAAGATCATGAAAAGAACGCGCACTTTCAAGTGGACCCCTGAAGCTGAAAAAGCATTTGAGGACTTGAAGAAGTATCTGGCCAGCCCACCAGTAATAGTCGCCCCAAGGCCTCGCGAGCTCCTGAAGCTGTACTTATCAGCTACTCCAAGTGATGTCCTTATGGTGGAAAGAGAAGAGCCAGTACTCCACAAGAAGAGTGCATCCACTCCAAAGAAAATACCTCCTGATAAGGAGCTCCACGAAAGGGCAGCCCCCACAAAACCACCGCCAGGCTCAAAGCCCCAAGAGAAGCCCGCACCAAGCCAACCGCTGCAAGGAAATCCTACCAAGGAGCCTCAGGAAGCCAACCCCCTCGAGGCCCAGGTCAATAACCTCGAGGCCAACCCCCTCAAGGCCCAGGCCAACCCCCTCGAGGGCCAAGCTGAGCCACCTCAGGCAAACGATGCCGACGCTACAGGAACTACCATCGTCGAGCATCCAGTCTTCTTTGTCAGCACAGTACTGCGTGATGCTCGCGAGCGGTATACAATGCAGCAGAAGCTTCTCCTCGCACTCCTCATCGCCTCAAGAAAGCTGCAACACTACTTCCAGGGGCACCCCATCACAGTGGTCACCTCTTTTCCCCTGGAGCAAATACTGCGCAACCCAAACGCCACATATCGTGTCGCAGGAAGGAACATAGAGCTACAACCATTCAATTTGCGCTTCGATACCACAAGGGTAATCAAAGGAAGAGCGCTGGCTGACTTCATCGCCCAATGGACTGACCCAACCCCTGAAGAGCCTTGGGGAGAAAAGCAAGAGCCCTTTGGAGCCGCAATGCTCAGCCACTGGACCATGAAGTTCGACGGAGCTTTCGCTTGTCGCTGCGGCGGGGCAGGCGTAGTCCTGGTCTCACCCAAAGGCGACAAGTTGTATTACGCAGTCCAGCTATGCTTCGGAATCGACAAGATATCCAACAATATCACCGAGTATGAAGGCTTGCTTGCCGGCCTACGCGCTGCAATCGCCCTAGGCGTCAAGCATCTACTCATCAAGGGCGACTCCCAGTTGCTCGTCAACTTCTCTAACAAGAGCTACAAGCCTAAGGACGACCACGTGGCCGCATACCTTGAAGAGGTCCGTAGGCTCGAGAAGCACTTCAGGGGAATGGAGCTCATGCACATCCCAAGAAAGGAAAACCAAGAGGCTGATGACATCGCCAAGCGTGCATCAAAGAGGCAAGCTCAGTCGCAAGGTGTATTTGAAGAAAGGCTCGTCAAGGCATCCATAAAGCACCCCAAGAGGCCCTGCCAGCAAGCACAGACGAAGCGCTCCCGCCACCACCTGCAAGCGGGGCTCCAGGCTGCGGGCGCCCTACAGGGGAGCGTCTGTTGCTCACAGTGGTGCACCAAGAAACAAGATGGATCGACGAGATCAAAGATTACCTCCACAAAGGGGTCCTTCCCAAGGAAGACGTTGAAGCGGAGCGAATTGCCCGCCAAGCAAAATCGTACCAAATCCTCGAAGGAATCCTCTATCGCAAGCGCCCAAACGGCGTCGCGCTCAAATGCGTCCCTCCTGAAGAAGGCAAACTGCTGATCAAGGACATCCACAGCGGGGAATGCGGCCACCATTGGTGCGCCGGCACCCTCGCAGGCAAAGTCTTCAGGAGCGGCTTCTACTGGCCTGAAGCACTTAAAGATGCAATGGACATCATTCAAGCATGTGAAGCCTGCCAATTCCACGCAAGCAAATCCACCAACTAGCGCTGGGACTACAGACCAGTCCGCTCTCATGGCCGTTT
Source organism: Poa annua (assembly GCA_026929855.1). Lineage (NCBI taxonomy): Eukaryota > Viridiplantae > Streptophyta > Magnoliopsida > Poales > Poaceae > Poa > Poa annua. The sequence continues at coordinate 20,118,013 of CM049427.1, forward strand.
GCGGTTGGGGGCTGGACATCCTGGGACATTTCCCAACGGCGCAAGGTGGATATCGCTACCTCTTCGTGGCCATTGACAAGTTCACAAAGTGTCCTAAAGTGGAGGCGACGTGCACAATCACAGCAGGCGCGGCGGTGAAATTCATCAGAGGCCTGGTCTGCCGCTTCAAAGTGCCTAACCGCATATCACCGACAATGACTCACAATTCACCAGTGGCATCTTCAGAGCCTACTGTGACAGAATGGGCATCAAGCTCTGCTTCGCCTCAGTCGCTCATCCGCAAAGCAACGGACAGGCTGAGCGCGCAAACGCAGAAGTCCTCAAAGGCCTAAAGACCAGGACCTTCGATGTCCTCAAGGGCCACGGCAAGGGCTGGATCAACAAGCTCCCCTCGGTGCTCTGGTCCATCCGTACCACGCCACCCAAGCCCACCGGGGAAACACCGTTCGCCCTCGTCTATGGAGCCAAAACAGTCCTCCCCACATAGATGAAGCATGGATCCCCACGGGTCCTTGCATTTAACGAGGACCAGCAAGAGGACCTCCACAACGACGACCTGCTGCTCCTTGAAGGGCTACGACGCCGCGCCGCCCTACGGGCGGCCAAATACCAGCAGGACCTGAGACGCTACCACAGCCGCAACGTGCGCTCGCGCACCCTGGAGGCAGGCGATCTCATTCTCAGGCGAATCCTCTCCAGGGAAGGCCTCCACAAGCTGTCCCCGATGTGGGAAGGCCCCTACAGGGTCACCCACATCGCCAGGCCTGGCGCGGCTCGCCTCGAGACGCAAGACGGCGTCCCCGTCAAGAATCCATGGAACATCATGCACCTACGCAAGTTCTACCCGTGATCATTGTCACGTCAAGGCATTTAGGGAAAGAGGCAGCCCATTTTACTACCATTTGCATCACAGCTGCTAAAAATGTGCAATAATAATGACGCGCACCTCGCCTGACAATGGCGCATATAGTTGTTAAACTAAAGGCAACAAGGTCGGTGTAGACTTGACAACCGCTGGCAATGGCGCGCATCTGGCTGCCATATAGAATGCGTAATTAACTCGCTAGCATTGTAAAACCAATACCTAGCTGTTAGCATGGTTGGTGGAGTCCAGCCATCGACGGAATCAGATTACCATGGTATAGACTTTGTCAAGTCTTACGCATCTATAATAGTGATTGAAAGAATCAAGTCTTCATTGCATATTTAGTGCAAATTGTGTCTTCCATGATCTCAGCCCGCTCGATCCATTGCTGCTAACAGTTACATCCTAGCTGTAGTATTGATGATCCATATTACCGTCATTTTAGCTATCTTCGCTGCTCACTGGCATGGATGTTCGAAGATGTATTGAGATCTTCTACCTCTGCTGAACATGTCTAGCCAGTATTGTGTTCTGACTTTTTTCGCATTGGTTGATTTGATTCCAACCATATCTTTTGAAACAAGTTTCGCATTACTGGAAAAGAGATATTCGTAGTAGTTCCATTTCGTGCTCAATCTGCAGACCACCTGCATACAGGGCAAAGTAGCAAGCAGGTGTTCACCTCTTGTTTCCGTTGTTGACGATCCAATTGTTGTTTATTGTATTCCCTTTCTCTAATTAATTTTTATTGTGCATCTACATTCTGTAGATACGATAATGGAAAAAACTATTCTGGAGCTAATACTTGAGGGGCACATGGAGCCAACAATTCTGCCGATAGAAATTTTACGGAAAATCACAAACGATTTTTCATCAGATAGAGTAATCGGTGAAGGTGGCTTTGGGACGGTCTACAAGGTAACTAAATCATACTTATAGTGAAAATTTCTAGTACTTTCTTAACTGTCAGAGATATCAACTTGTGCATCAAAGCTCTGTTGTTTGGTTTATGTGTCTTGTGTACTCGATTCCTTCTGTAGCATGTGCTATGTATCAAATAACATAGTTCACAACTAAACTTTACGTATTCAGTGCTCACAGCAAATTTTATACAGGGTGTCATTGGAAACTGGAATGTCGCTGTGAAGAGGATCAGGAGCAGCATGACAATTAAGCAGAAACTCTTTCGTCGTGAGGTTGACAGCCTGATGGAGGTTAACCATCAAAATGTAGTCCGTTTTCTTGGTTTATGTTCCCATACAGTGGAGAAACCAATGAAAAATCCAGAGTCTAGAGGATTTATTTACGTGGAATTAAGAGAAAGATTGCTCTGCTTTGAGTATATCAGTAATGGTAGCCTCGATACAAAAATTACCGGTACGCTAGTGTTCCATGAAGATCTTCATTTTCCTTCTTTACTATCTGTTTTTTTCACGTTTGCTTTTCCACTCACAGCCCAAAAATCAATTTAATGTATTTGAGATTCCATGTTTTTCTCTTTTGCAGATGAATTAAGAGGACTTGAATGGAACAACCGGTACAAGATAATCAAAGGAATATGTGCTGGTTTGCACTACCTACATGAAGAAAAACGTATTCTTCACATGGATTTAAAGCCTGCCAATATATTACTTGATGATCAGATGGTGCCAAAGATTACAGATTATGGTCTCTCAAGGCCTATAGAGAACTCACGAACCCTTACCGAAAGCCATTTTGCAACACTGTAAGCTACTCCCTCCGTTTTTTAATATAAGATGTTTTAGCTATTGCAAATGTTTTCTAGATACACATAAAAATGAGTCAATATGGACATTAAAATATGTCTAGATACAAGTTTGGACATGTGAATCTGGAAAAAAGCTAAAACATCTTATATTAAAAAACAGTGGTAGTATAATTTAGTACAACGAAAATAGATGTACCCTCATATTTTTTTGTGCTGTAATGTTTGGAACTCTTGTTTCAAGCAGAGGGTATACCGCTCCGGAAAATCTGCAGAGTACTGGTAGGATGACCGTCAAATCGGACATATATAGTTTGGGCGTCATAATAATCGAGCTGGTGACAGGACATAAGGGAATCCCTGAAATTAAAAATAATAATGTAAGAATGCTTATCCCACAATGCATAGGTTCTATCTTTTGATGTTTTTTAAAGCTTTACCTTACCAAGTTCTAATTTGTTTCTTTATTGCTCCTAGTTATTTGAATACTGCTGTGTATTGAGTGTCATTTGTAGTTAGAATCTTGTGTACCATAATTGGTAGGAAATGTAGGTCTCTCATTGAGCCCCTAGTGGCCGATCATTAACTAATTTAACATGGTGATAGAGCACATCCACTATTGACTTCCCCTTTTTCATTCGCTCTTTGTCATTTTTATGACCTTAGTGCAACTTAAAAAGTCCACAGCAGGCACTACTTCAAATATGTGCTTTGTATATCACAATTTTACATTACCTGTGAACATGGACAAGTCGAGGGCGCCTTGACTTGGGGCAGCTTGTAGAGGGTATGATGTAGCCTTGCCACACTTTTTTTTAGATCTGAGATGAACAATTTTTCTATGGTACTAGGAGAGCTGTATGAAAATAGTATATAGATCTGAGACAAAATTAGACAAGCCGAGGCAGAGGTGCCTCATCCTTTAATGGTGGCAGAAGCACTCCAGCATACATGCAGGACGTGCAAGATAGGATAGTTAATCTTGCAATTATTTCTTGCTTTATTCCTTAAGGAGGCTCGCCTTTATTTAGAGGAGTAAAAACCCAATGTAATTTGCAATTCATAATCTTATCTCTAATTGGCATCGCAAAACAATAACGTAAAAACAAATATGCAAGATGGTATAGGTTGTTATAACTGATTAACCAAATTCACCTGCTTCATGCAGTGTGGCTTGGCACCGGTAGCAGATGCCACACCGAATGATGACTTACACCAATGCACATCATTCAAGCTATGCTCTTCTTTCTTTATATTTATGTTAGAAAATATTCAGAAGATCTCGTTAGTTGGTAGAGCCAGTTGTAGGCGCTACCTCCAATGTTATCTTGATGGCTTGATGCAGTGTTACCCAATTCTTATGTTTAAGAACAATTTTGCGTAGAACCGTATGAAGTTATCCTCAAGTCAAACTCAATCTGTTAGCCTCCTCCACTGATGAATTCGCCACCTCTGGTCTGCCCCATCATCGATGTTCTTCGGAAGTCCCTACTCTTAGGTTGGGGCGAAACCCCTGCGCGGCGACGTCCTGCGATGTCAACGGCGACACCCGAGGGTGCTGTTACCTCCTTGGAGGCGTTGGCATGACCCTGGCCGGGCTTCCTCCTCCTCGAGCACCGGGGGAAACCCTAGGTCCGGCCTGCCAAACCGGGCAGTAGCTGCGTCTCAGCGCTGCTTCCTTCTTGAAGGCGCTGCTATGGCTGCACGAGTAGTACCTGATGCGGCATCGTGAGGTTGGCGATGTGGCGCTCTGGCGTCGATTGCTACACATGAGGTGGGCGTCCGGGGCGCAACGTATGCCAGCGCCGACACTTCCCCGATGAGTCCTACACCAGTGCCAGCCAGTCCCAGCCTCCCGCCTCGCCGACTCTCTGGGCACACAAGGGCGTGAGGTATGTTTGGCTGGGCAGTTCTGGAGCTGAAATCGTCCCGGGAGGCATCTGGCAATGGCGGTGTTGCTGTCCTATTGCTCCCAGACTTGACACCTCGCCATCCTGGGTTGGAGGCAAGGCTGACGAGACCTGATGGTGTAGTCTGTAGTTGAGGGCACATCCTCACCTAGTTGTAGTCGCTCGGTGAGGACGGTTGTGTGTGTGTCCCTCCTTTGTGGAGGTTGTACCCGTGTTGTCTTCTTGTTCAATGAATGAAATGCAAACTCTTTTTGCGTTTCCTTGAAAAAAAACTAAAAAGACGATGAAAATTCCCCCCAAAAGATTGAAAGTCGGAGCCAAGGTGGAATGCCCCAACTACTAATGGGTGAAACACTCCGTAGCAGGTGTCCCCTCGCTACTCCCTTCATTTTCTCCTTGCTAGCATCTATAACCTTGGAGTGTCATGATTTAGTTGTGAATTTTACATTCAAATTGTTTGTGAATTTTGGTTGTTTTGTATACTAATTGCAGTATAAAGAAATGTTTGGGGATAACACTTTAATCACCTTTTCCGAACTGTGGATACTCAATTAATCACCTTTTTGGAACTGCAGATACCCACTTAATCACTATTCTGAAACTGGAGACACTCACTTAATCACCTATGTCTCTCTTTCATTATCTATATCGATAAACACGCGAAAGAAATCATGACGCAGTGCAGACGGTAGCAGTGCTATGTCAAACATTGTCTTGATGAAAATTTTATTCATTTTATAGATTCAGGGACAATTTTGCTTGAGCTGGTGTTGTTTTGAAAAACCATGAAAAATCTACGTAGAAGTTAGAGATCGAATAAACAAAAAAAAACTGAAGAAAAACCAGCGAAACTGGAACCAGAGTGGTATGGCCCAGTGTGTCGTGTGCGATCCCGCCAGTGTGCTCCCTTTATTTGCTCCTTGCTTCCCATATCAAGTACGGATATCGATCCCTTGTAGTGATACTTTTTATGTGCGACTTTACAATCAAAATACTAATTGCAGAATAGAGATGTTTCGTGTAGTAATTTTAGTATGCGTATACGATATATGTTTAGATGAATTATTTATGTACCATATTTAATCACATGTACGACACTGCAGATACTTAGAAGATGGAGACACAGATGGAATAAGTCAGCGAACAGAACACCACTGGAATACCATCGACAAGTAATTACATGCATTGCAATAGGGTCACTCTGCCAGAAGATTACCCCCTATGCACGGCCTACTATATCTGAAATAATGAGCAAATTTATTGAATCAGAAAATTGGTACAATCACAGGTGCTCCAGTAAATCATTAGAGGTAAGGCAGAAGAAATTAAAAGTTCACATGTAACACTTGTCTGTCCATACATGTGTTGTGTGCATCCATGTAGAGGAACTGAGGTGATGCATCTAGATTTTGTTTTCTCACGTGCATGCAGAGTTATCTGCATCGTTGGGAGGATGACATGCTTGGGGTTGAACCGCTGGAGCTACAATTTAGGCATAACAACAAAAACCAGCAGATACTATCATGTTCAGTTGAGCTAAGCAACGATACAGATGGTTTCATTGCCTTCGATATTCAGACGATGAACATGTTGCCAAACAAGGACATCGTGAAACCACGATCCAAATGTAAGGTGGACATAACATTGCCTGCGGCGAACGCACTGGATAGTAAGGCATCACGCAAATATAATATTAATAAGGCATGCACCGAGGAGTTCATTGTGAGGAGCGTTAAAGTGAAGGAAGCTCTTACAGCCCAGGATATTGCTGAGCACATGTTTGACGAACATACAACGGGTCACCATGTCGATGAGATTATTCTGGCAGTTGTTTCTGAACCCTGCAAGGAAGAGGTACTCCTTCTGTCCCGATTTATTAGGCGTAGTTTTTCCTGTGTCCCGCTTTCTTATGTGTGATTTTGCTCCTGTGGGGATTTCCCTTAATCTATTCAACATTTGGCATGTGTTCCCGTCTTGCCTTAATTATTTACCTCCATGTGCCGGGTGAGTCTGGATGTGCGTCACGATAGGTACCTAGAGGGATGAGGGCGTCATGAGGTACCCATCAGGTCGAGCACAATATCGACATTCCGCACATCCCTCACTTTTTCCTTTTCAGGTGGATCCATGTTCGGTTGTGTTTGGGTGCGTTACCTAGAGGGACAAGGGCGCCATGACTCATTAGGCACCAGTTAGGTCGGTCACCGCGACTTTCCATGCATCCTCTCAAGAGGTGTGCGTAGGTCGGGTGAGTCTGGATGCATGCTTCGATGGGTACCAAGAGGGACAAGGGCGTCATGAGGTGCCAGTTTGGTCGATCAACACATCGACTTTCAGCACATCCCCCCCGCTTCTGGAGGACGTCTTCTATGCTAGATGCGCGCTTTGGTAGGTACCAAGAGGGATGAGGGTGCCGCGAGGTATCTGTCTGACCATACCTCGGGGCCTAGCTTCTGGAGGACGTCGTCTATGCCAGATGCGCGCTTTGGCAGGTACCAAGAGGGATGAGGGTGCCCCAAGGTATCTGTCTGACCATACCATGCAGTAGTTTTTCTGTGCATCCATGCAGGTGACGGCCATAACGATTCTCCGAACTGATGAAGACAAAGCCCCAGATATTGCAAGAAGCTCAGAATCAATGTTAAGTTGAAGCAAACGCTACGTTTTTCATTGGGAGCCCAGGATATAAAGAGAAAATGGCCACAAGGCAGAAGAAGCAATGTCAATGAAATGCTACGGTTCTCCATATTTTTTCGATTTCGATTCGTGATTTCTCCAGTTTCGACCATAAGGGCAAGTGATTCTACTCAACTATCTACCACCCACCCAAAAATCCCCCTCACAATTTCCGAGGGCAAGGGGTTCCATACTCCCATTTTCTCCAATCCGGCGAAGGCCATGAATCAGGATTTCTCTACATCCTGCTGAAAGTTTGCGGGTCTCACAGCCTGTAATTGGGATTCAAGTACCCAATCCAGAGCTATGGCACGACCATCTCCCAAGGAACAAAAAGCTCTCGACCACAACCAAAAGCCAGAAAAACACGACACATAAAAGGAGAGTGATATATAAATAGAAAACCGCAACTGGTACTTATGCTCCTCTATGGCTGTTGTGAAACAAACGTTCATATATAGATTCAAATATGACATCTACTTTTTCAGCTTTCCGGACTGGCGAAAAGGTTCTCTTACCAGCTGAAGTTATTAATTAATGCAACAATTGCTTATGCGGAAAGGTTTTTATACGCCTATTTCCTATTGCAACCAATCACGTACATAATTTTTCTCAGTTTTTTGTTTCCCTCGAATCATGGACTAGATTATGGCCATCGGCATTGACCTCGGCATCACCTACTCTTGTGTCGGGGTGTGGAGGAATGGGCGTGTGGAGATCATCGCCAATGAGCATGGTAACCGGACCACACCATCATGTGTCGCCTTCACCGACTACGGGATGCTCATTGGCGAGACAGCCATAAAGCAGGCCTTTTATAACCTGGCAAACACTGTCTGCGGTATGTATGCGAGTTGCTTACCATTTAGATTGACTCGAGAAAAACTAGAAATATCTGATTTTTGTACTAGCTGCTTTGTTTGACAACCATTTAGTTGTAACATCATATTTGCAAAGATGAAGCGGCTCATCGGCCGGAGATTCTCGGATGTGTCCGTGCATAGCGATACCAAGCTTTTGCCGTTTGAGGTGACAGCAGGCCCGGACGACATGCCAAAGATTCGGGTCAGTCACCATGGCAAGAAGGAGGAGTTCTCGCCGGAGCAGATCTCAGCCATGGTGCTCGGCAAGATGAAGGAGATGGCTGAGACCTACCTCGGCCAGCCGATCCAGAACGCTGTCGTGACCGTCCCAGCATACTTCAACAACTCTCAGCGTAGGGCCACCATGGATGCTGGCATCATCGCCGGGCTCAACATTATACGGATTATCAGCGAGCCCACGGCTGCTGCCATCGCCTGCATCCACGACAACAAGAATTGTAGCAGCAGAGAAGAAAAGAATGTTCTCATCTTTGACCTTGGCAGTAGAAAAATGGATGTCTCCATTGTCGCCATTAAGGCAGGTGTCCCACAGATCAAGGTTACCGCCAGTGACACTCACCTAGGAGGCCAAGACTTCACCAGTAATGTCTTTAACCATTGCGTGAAGGAATGTAAGGAGAAGTACAATATCATCGTAGGCAGAGGCAGCAACTCTGAAAGGGACGTCTTGGACTGTCGGAACAGAATCCAACGACTGGAGAATGCGTGCGAGGTGTCGATGAAGATGCTCTCCTCTACCTCCGAGACTGTCGTCATGGTGGAGGCCCATTATTTCGGCCCTAATCAACCGGAAATTGACTTCTCCACGGTCATCAGCCGCGCCTTGTTCGAGCAGCTCAACGAGGGTCTATTCCTCAAATGCATGGAGCCCATTGAGAAGTGCTTGAATGATGCTAAGATGGATAGGAGCAAATTTGATGATGTTGTTTTTGTCGGGGAATCCGCCTGTATCCCAGGCATGCAGCAGCTCCTTCAGGAGTTCTTCAATGGAAAGAAACTCTATAAGAATAGAGAGAATTCCTTATATGACACTACTTCTAAATTTGATGCCTTATATGACACTCCTAACTTTTTTCTTCCTCCTATGGCCACTTGTGTAAAATTTATGCCTCAAATGACATTGCCCTTCACCTTTTTGACCGTCTGGACCAAACTACCCCGCCCTGTTTGACTTGATCGAGAACCCGAGCCCGCAAATCAATATTCATATTTTCATATTTAGCGATAACCAGTTATTTGTATGAAATTGGTTACTATTTCTGTAAATATATTCTGGTATGAAAATGTTTACCATTTAAAAAGGTATTTCCTTTGTTGCCTCACTAGGGAGAACTGGTTACCAGTTTCATGCAAATAACTTCGAGAAGAAGCAAAAGAAGGCTCTACTTGTAATTTTCATATGAACGACTGGTGACCTATGTGTGAATCTGGTTGCTTATGCCACTTGTTCAGAATTGTTCAATTGATTATATACATATAAATTGTGTGCAGGGGATATGACATGATACAGGGGAGGTTTGCCCATTTTTGAATTTTTTGAATTAGTGTTTTAGTTGTTATCAGTATAGTTGAAATAGTATAGTTTAAACAGGGGCAAAAGTGACATTACATGTGAAAAGTTGGCACCGTTAGTTCTAAAAATACACTAGAGTGTCACATGAGGCATAAATTTTACACAAGTGGTCATAGAAGGTAGAAAATAATTGAGAGTGTCACAAAAGGCATCATATTTTAGGAGTAGTGTCATATAAGAAATTCTCTCATAAGAATATCAGCCCGAAGGAGGCCATCGCGTACGGTGCCACCGTCCAGGCCGGCAAAATCATGGTTGAGAAGCAACGTCCCGAGCATCCGTCGTGTGTGTTAGAAATAGAGTAGCTTATATCCTAAGCTAAGTAGGCAGCTACTTTTGTCCAAGCGCTGCATCCCTCTGAGAGGCACGAACCTTGTAAACCGACCTTTGTATGTGTCTCTTCCCTAGCCTAAATATGATGTTTCTTCCTCAGCCCCTTCCTCAAATTCATGCACAAAATTCACCAGATGTTCTACTGATAATATCTCAAAAGACGAATCTATGGTTCTGCATGGAAGCCATAAGTGAAATCTTAACTTCAGAGCTCAGACACCACTTATCAGCTGGGAATCATAAAGCCCAGAATGGGTGATTAGTCAGAGGCAGGTTTCTGAATACAAAACCTAACAAGCTATACAATATACTGCACCCAAAATCATGACCAGCCGGTTGATCTCGATCGGGGTCATGCTGCAGTCAGTCAGGAACTCGAGACTCTCGAATCTTCATTGGTGAATGGTGATGAGCCTCACCTGGAGGCGATGCACCAGAGGTTGAAGAGGGACGAAGCGGCCGTGAGGACCCAGGACAGGAACGCCATCATCGCGGAGAGCTGGTACCTCTCACACAGCCTCGGGGGACAGTGTGTCCCGTGGAACTCGAGGAGGACGTCGATGACGGCGGCGCTCGAGCTGGCGGCCGCCAGGGACAGTATCGACAGGACCTGAAAAGTGTTTCGTGCAGACAATTTAGAGAGGTGCGATGCGTCAAGTATATTGATTGACATGAGGATTGAGGAGGAGATGCTAGGTGGTACAGCGTACCCAGTCTCCGACGACGACGATGGCCATGACTCCGGGAACACGGAGCGGGCATCCGACGACCACGGAGTAGACGTCGATCATGGCCAGCGTGCAGCTCCAGGGGACCACCAGGCCCATGATTGTAACCAGGAAGCTGCCATGTTTTGCACAAAGTTCAGAGGGGAGCACGTACGGATACGGTCTTAAGAGAAAGAAAGGTATACTGCACACAAATAAATATCAGCTGTTTCGTGTACAGAACGTTTCCAGTTGAACTTGTGACTGTCGTAGGAGTTTGTGAAACCGTAATAAACTAGTATATCTAAGGGCTGAAGCATCCCCAGTTAAACTTGCAGAGCCATCCTGTCCATGGTAAGGTTTACACATACCAGAAGGCGGTGTAGCTGAAGAACTCGACGCCGACGGACATGAACATGAGCGCCGCGGTCGAGAAGACGGCCTGGCCGACGCGGAGCGCGAGGCTGCCGGCGCTGCCGACGGCGCCGGCCGCCGCCCTCTCCCCGCGCTCCATCGAGTACTGGCCACGGCGACGGCGCGCTCACACCGCCGGCTCATCCCCCCATACGCATGCACATGAACTCGCACCTCCTCCAACACTTGTCGTCGGTTCTGCGCGCGGTGGAGGAGATATGGAGTGGTCGATGCTGAGTGCGCGAGGCAACAGCGAAAAGGCAGATCGAGGCGACAGGATGAAAAGGTCGGGGCTGGCTTTGGGCTTTGGGTGGACGGACACGAGGGCACGGCCAGATTATTATTCCCTCTTCCTCTAGCTACCTAGCTTCTCCGTCTTCCTCGAGAGCCTTTTGATCATCTTCATCGCCATGGTGTACGACTTGGCGCTTCCGTCGCTCTCTCCACGTGGATCGCATCCGTGTACACGACACTGCTTAGACTATTACTTCAAGTGGCATTTTGCAAATCACACACGCTTATACGCTGATCACGACGGCTGGGGAGACGTAGGTGGCAGTTGAAGGTGCCAGGTGCGGCATTGGCGTCGGCGATTTGAATTGTCCACAGCCTGACGAGGTGATCTGTGGATGATCGGTCGCTGTTCGACCAAATAGTGGTGAAATGGAGAATCATTCTGGAAAAAGAAAGGAGAGAGAGAGAGGATAGCGCCCTGCCTCCGGGAAGGATGATGCCCGCACCTTGTCTGGTTGCACTCGCGCCGCGACGATGGACGAGTGAAAAAGGCAACGGAAAGGTTGATTCGAACGGGTGCGAGCATCCGACCAGAGTTAACGGAAAGCCAGTGACAGTCTTCTTCAGAGTTTAGAGTTTAGACGCGTAGTTTGGGGTGCTCCCCTATATAAGACAACGCATGGGCCTGAAAGAAACCAGGCACAGGCCGCATTCTTCCCGGCCCATTTACATTAACCAGTATATTTACAAAATAAATTAATTTTGCTGATATTTAAGTTCATAAAATTGACAAAACAAATACTAGCGTTCAACAGAAATACTAACAAGTTTGTTTTTAACTTTTCGCATGGTTTGGAGAAATGTTCACAGGGTTCAGATTATACTCTTCAGTTTAAAATGTTCAAATGATAGAAAAAATATAGTGGATCTTTCTTAAAAAAAATCATATGCTAGGTAAAATGTTCACATGTTGCAAAATAATTGTTCAGAAATATGTTCCGGATATGTGTGGGAGCATAGAGAAGATCACTTCTTCCTTGGTTTGCGGTGGGATGAGAGGCAAATCATTTATGCTATGGTGGTATAGTATAGTCCCAGGATTCTTCCAATCCCAAATTAGAACCGAAGAGAACTAAATATTATAATTTGTACTAAAACTTTATATTTCTTTTTAAACTAATTTTTATACCACAATATTATGTCCCATAAATTTCTATTACTTATTTGCAATATTGACCATATAAAAATGCTGCTAAATTTTGGTTATAATGTTTTTATAATTGTAACTATTGTCTCAAAAAGCTTGATTGTGCTTAAGTAAAAAATGTACTGCATCCGTTCTAAATTATAAGATGTTTTAGTTTTTTTAACAACATGTCTATACGTTTCAGTATGTTCAGCCATTTCAGTATGTATGTAGCCCAAACTGAATTTCAAACGCTAGGTGGGGTGGTGGGTGGGGGGTAGTTTCCAACATTTTTTTCTCAACATAGGTTTCAACAACTGTATAAACTATCTTATTCACGACTATGTATGGTAAATATATCTAAATACTAAGATCTAACATACATCTTAATAGAAACCATGATCTAACAAATATCTTAATAGTGTTTTCTAGTATATGAGTTCGTGAGCCTTGTGACCAAGCCGTGGGTACACATACAAGCTGTTAAATTCTACACGAATTGTTGAATTGATGCTCTGTCCATTACCCATAGATGGTCTGTGTTTTCCTTGAGACCGAGCCTGAATCATGGAAGGTTATTCTTTTAAGAGATAACTGCACCAGCGGTCCCAATTCTTTTCCCACGCCTTCACTTTAGTCCTAATTCTGAAAAATTACACGTCTAGGTCCTAATTCTTTCAAAATTGTGTCACGCGAGGTCCTAAACTGGTCTGACCACCGTTGACTGGTGCCACGTCGGCTGGTGGGGCCCGTAGGCTCAACGGATAGAGGTAGAAATTTGCGGATACCCCCTTATGGTCCATTTGGTCTCATATCTTGATCCCGTCCTCTGCTATCATATCCTCCCGCGACGAGGCGAGCTGGCGGCGGAGGTGCTGCTCCGGTGATGACCGGAGGAGATCGATTGGCGGCTGACGATGCAGAGATGGAGCACGCCGGGATGGAGCCCGAGGCCAAGGGGCCGAAGCTGCGGCGACCTGGAGATGCTATAGCCGAGGTTGGGTGAAATACGTGTAAAAAATCAACGAAAAATAAGAAACACAAAAATAAAGAAACACAGCTGAAAACTGAATCCAAATAACACCCAGGAAATTACGACTTACACTATGATTTGGACATTTGTATTAGACACGGATTGGCACTTGATTGCAACACGCGGCAAATGGTCTTGCGGAATCGGCAGCATGGACATGGCACCAATGGCAGCGTCACCAGCGGCTGTACTGGATGTGCTCCCGTAGATGGATGCGGTGGGAGAGACTGGGAAGGTGACTCTGTCTTCCTCCTCGCACGCTTCGTAGTTGTCGAGCTCGCAGAGCCGCTCATGGCGATGGATTGGGCGACGAGAGAGAGAAACGAGGTGGGGAAATGAACTAGGGGTGAGGGAATTAGAAGCCACCTTTTTATAAGGGTTCATTTGCATAAATCCCAAAAATCCAGCCGCGGGAAATCTCCCACGAACCTCCCACCAGCCGACATGGCACCAGTCAACGGTGGTCAGACCAATTTAGGACCTCACATGACACAATTTTGAAAGAATTAGTACCTAGACGTGCAATTTCAAAGAATTAGGACTAGAGTGAAGGCGCCGGGAAAGAATTGGGACCGCTGGTGGTGCAGTTATCTCTTCTTTTAATTCACACATAAGCCAAACCTAGGTTGGTTCACAAACTAGATTGGATTCCTAAGCTGATACCAGTGTGATGCAATACAAGCAACCATGCATGACACAATTTCTCTAGCAGCTCTGCACTTTACGGCACCAATCAACCGGATGGTGTTCTTATTGATGGTTATGTACCCACAACTTGAGGAAGCAAGGCCCCGTCGCCAAAACAGCAACGAAACGAAACATCTCCGAAACCGTCAATCAACAGGTATACCAACAACGACGTCCAATTCATCTGCTCCGGACGGTCGATACCAAATCACATGTACCACGAGAATCAGAAAACATTTCTCAAAAAAAAAAAAAAAAAAAACGAGAATCAGAAAACGACCTAAGGAACTGGACCACACTGATAGTGGTAAATGTTCTACAGCATATACATCACAAAGGCCCAAACAGGGTAGACGAAGAGCAGTACGATGCCGATGGTGTTTGACACGCCATTAGCCTTGCGGAACGCTGCTCTGAAGCCACCTGACGCATTGATGTGCTCTTGAAGAAGGTAGCACCCGATGACCAGGCATACGCCCACACCGATGATGTCATTCCTGAATTTGTCTGCGAAGAGGCTGGGGGCGACCACCGTGAGAAGAATCAGAGAGCCTGGCAGCTCTAGCCAATCTGATGCAGATGATGAAACTAATTGTTAGCTCCATGGAACATTTTAAACAGCCTATCGAGTAATAGGAACAAATGGTATATTTTTGGTAACGCTATACAAGCTGGAAGAATAAAAAAAGACAACGAAAAAATACCAGGGAAGTGTTTTGGATAGAAGAGCCGCAGTACGACAACAACGAAGGCAAACCAGCAACCAACCTCTCCCCTGCAATGTCGATGTTTGATAATCAGGAATTCGTTGTTGTACAGTTATAACAGATCAGACGAGGATGAACAGAGTAGGAAGTATATGCAACTACTTGTGGTTCCTCCAACCAATAGACAACAAGTTTAAACTAAGTATCTTGAGTTTGTTGTCGGGTAGCACTAGCATATACTGAGTATGTATCTTAATATAGTGATGTTCTTTTTCAACAAGAAAAACGCCATTGAGACCAACAGTCTATGATGTCCATCAATTGCCAACAGTATGACACACCTTGGTATATGCAGTATTTCGATTTTGTCAGTTCATATTACAAATTGTTAATCGACAGTCCACACCAATGCAATAATCCCACAGCTCATCACAATACCTGTCAATTCTAAAACATGAATTGGAAGCTGCAGCATGGAAATTATCGACTATAACCACCTGATCAGAGTAAACAGCACAGCAGGCAGGGTGAAGAAAATGTAAGGGACAAGGAGGCCCGTCAGCATGTTGGTCTTCCAGTTTGTCCGGTCCAATATCAGGAGGTATCTGCAGAATAAGAGAACAGAGAAGGTTTCAGTCAATGCATTTCGATGTGATGACCAACAACGTTTCAACAAGTACGAATGGTAGGTTTATTCGACACATAAATCTTCTCAACTTCAGTTTAACTTGTAAAAAAATCAGTTTTTCGGAGCAAAGAAAACTGTCTTCTGATGGCACCTCCTCTATAAGGACACCAGAACCATAAATCCACAATTACTTCTAAGCTAGCGATCCTAGTTGACCATCGTGATGCTACTTCCCCGCGATCTCCCGCGACATGATCTGGATTAATCACGGGATACGGACTCCATTCCCACGCCACCCGATTCATTCTGAATCTCCAAAGGCGAGAACGGGATCCCATTTACAGAAACCAAATTAAGCATTTCTCATGTTCGTTTTCCCTGGTTAATACAGTAACAAAAATTAGCGAAGGAGGTGAGGGGGTGGGTACTCACACGGCGGCGATGAAGGCGAGCCATTTGAAGAGGGAGCTCCCGCCGCCGAAGCCGAGGCCGTCGTCGAGGAAGATGGCGTGGTTGGCGAGCTTCCTCGCCGCCGCGCTCAGCTCCTGCAGGTCCGACTGGATCAGTGCCTGCAACGCCTCCGACGCGGTGCCCGCCGCCGGGTCCGTCTTCATCGCCAGGTACGACGGCATCTTCCCCATCGCCGGACTTCTCTCTCTCTGGGATCAAACTCTGCTTATAGGAAGGAAAGATACGTTCTTGTATGGAACTTCTTGTATTCGGGTTTAATTTGTGCTTGGCTAATATTGTGCGTTGTAGAAGAAAATGCTTAGCTGGTCAGCTCGTGTGCTGCCGGCCAACAGGTGGCCCACGATCTGGACTGTTCCCGGAGAAATTTCGCAGGCCCCACATGACACGTGGGGGGCTCCTAGTAGTGCATAATTGGATGCACTTAGTATCATTTAACTTTCTTTGTCAACCAAATTAGTTGTTTGCTTCTTACGGTTTCAAAGGAAATTATTTTTATTTTTATGTTGCATGACGCGTTAAACTGATAATATAATTGCACCGTACTCTCCCGCTTTCACAATATAAGATGTTACAGGTGTTGCACAGTTTTATTAGATTCATACTAAAAATGTACATACATTAAAATGTGTCTAGATATATGTATATATAGCATGCTAATAGCATATTTTTTTAGAACCGCGCTATATTTCCGTAGCGCGCTATTTTACCTTGCTTAGAGCATCTCTAGCAGATCCCTCAAACTCACGCCCTAAGGTTTAACTTTTTCGAGAATTCTACTCGGAAGAACGAGCAACACATAGCAGAAACCTTAAACAGAACTGGATATATTTTGATTTTGGCGGGAACAAAACAGAGTTCTTCCCCGATTTATCACCGAGAACTGTTCTTCACTGATCCATACATAATTATACATTGTTCTACACTAATTCAAAAGCTAAACTAGATTAGTAGGTCGCCGCCTAACCCTACTGCCAAAATTTGGCTCACCGGTGCTTCGGATGCGGCGGCGACGCGGTGGATACCGACGATCTTCACTCCTCGTCGAAGACGAGGTCGACGACCTCCTCGCGTACGCCTTCCAGTAGGCGCTCTTCTCGGTGGCGACGGCGTCTGCCTCGAGTCCTTGTCGGCGGAGGATCTGGTCGATCTCCTCCTTGCGGGCAGCCTGCGCCGCCTTCTCCTCCGCCTCCCGCACTAAACGGCCGCGTTTTCGCTTATGCTTAGTCAAGTGAGGATTCCATTCGAAGTAACGTAACAGGAGCACCATCTTAAAAACTTATCGGGATCCGTGATGGCGTCAAGTGCGTCCTCTGGGACGAAGTACTCCTCCGCCAAAGGCAGCGCCGCTAGCGCGGTGGAGGTGCTGGCGCTGCCGGTTGAGCTTCCAGCCCCGTCCTCGCGGCGGAAGCGGGGCTCGTACTTGGCGCGTGCGAGGTCGACCTCGCGCCGGAAGTAGGCCGGCGGGACCTAGCGGCCCCAGTTGCTGTAGGCGTGCGCCCCCCGCTTTCGACCGCCGTCGGAGGACACCACCTGCACGCGCCTCTTGTTGGAGAAATCCCCGTCTAAGGGGTCGCTGCGGTGCGGCGGGGTGGAGGGCTGACGCCTGGGGGCCATCGGGCGGCGGAAGCGGCCTACGGCGGCGCGTATTGCTCGTCGGAGTTGAAAGGGCGGCGGCGCGGATTGCTCGTCGACGGTGCGGGTGGATAAGAATTGTGACCTAGAAATATGCCCGAGCCCGGCATAAATACGGATGGACGCGCCGCCTCGACGGGCGCGCTTATCGCGTTTGAGGACCGGTTCGCGTTCACGGGCTCTGCTATAGGCCAAAACAATCCTCGGTCCGTGAAGTTGCCGGAGTTATAAGGGTTTGAGGGTTCTACTAGAGATGCTCTTAGCATGCATGCGCTATATGTCTTTTTTTGAAGTTGTACCCCATCCTTTGCATAAAATGTTTTGACCTTTTTATACATTCATACCCTTTTGAAGTATGTTATAGCACGCGAATTTATATAGTGTGACCATTCTCAAAACGCTGTGCTATTTTTTTCCTTAAAGTACTAACCTACCAAAACTATATATATTTTGGAATTTATGTAATAAATTTATTTTGTCAGTCATATGGATTGAAAATATTATTTTTAGGCGATCCAAGGGGGGTCAAATATATATCATTACATCACCACTAATATAAAAGGACACAGTGGGGATCCAAACAATCTTAACCGTCTAATGCTAGATCCAGCGGACCCAATCAACGTTAAAACGCATTGTCAGCCTACATTCATTTGGACGGTTTTGCCCTCCCACCAGTTAATAGGTGAGTAATCAGAGAATTAATTAGGTGCATGGATTTTCGGAGAATTAAAACCTCCAACTATGCATACCGGTGAGTATTTTGGAAACTATCATTG
This sequence comes from Poa annua, assembly GCA_026929855.1. NCBI lineage: Eukaryota > Viridiplantae > Streptophyta > Magnoliopsida > Poales > Poaceae > Poa > Poa annua. The sequence goes on from CM049427.1 coordinate 20,136,458, forward strand.
ATTTTACCATAATAGCAACAATCAATTTGGACATTATTGGAGGAAAGGAGATTGTGAGAATTTAAAGTAATGTCATACTAGAGCCAGATTTTACGGAACTCACTTACTTATATAGAAGCATACAATGTAGATATAAATATGATATGATTTTTAAGACAAACATGTCCGTAAGTTTAGGATTATTGGAAAATTAGTGCATGATTTTATAGAAGAAATATCATTAGGATGATGGGTGGTCTTTTGGCCTTAGATAAAATACAATATTAAGTTAAATTAGACATTAGCACAACATGTTGCAAATAAGGGCATGAAACTTAGACGCGCATTGCGCGTGCAAGATTACTTAGTGGTCTAAAAGTACACTTCGTGTTTGAACTGCGATAGTGCATATAGATTTATAGAACATCCCAAGTCTAAATTAATCCCACGAGTTGGATTCTTTCAAGCTACCAGAGAACAATTTTTATGATGCATACGAACAATTTTTATGATGCATACAAATTTGAGTTGTGTCACATTTTGATTTTCGGACAAGTCCGACATTTAACATTACATATTAACCTATATTTGAAAGAAGATAATGAGCTTATCTTGAGGGCGAGTGATGTCAAATTAAAAATTCTAATTGTTTTTAGCCTTATTTGGGACTTCTCTAGCTGCATGTAGGTTTGTTTTTTGCGAATCTCTGTCATGGGTGAAAGAAAAATTGAAAACAAAATGTTAAGGCTCTGTTTGGCATCAACTTATTTTTGAAGTATATAGAGAATACTTTGGTTTCTGAAAATACTAAAGTATTGAAAACTTTAAGGTGTTTGGATCTAATAAAAATGTGGTTTTAAAACTGAAGTATTGCCTAAAACTTAAGTTTTTTTTGAAGTATTGGAGAAATAGGTCCGGACCTCTTTTTTTGAAACTGATAAAGGAGAGAAAAATAAAGTATTACTTTGTCGGGCGTTGAAATACCTTGATTTGGAAATACTTCAATTTTAAAAATATTGTGCTGCCAAACTGAGCCTTATGTTTATTCCCCACGAAAGTTCGAGCCATAGCATCAGCCATCACTCCGACTCCATGGAGTTCGCCACCTTATTTCGTGCACGAAGGGGAGAAGAAGGGGACATGGAAGACGATCAGAAATATATCTATTTGTCTAACTCAAATTATAAAGTGCTCAGATAATTTCGAGAAAAAATATATCTAGATGTTGAAATATATATTCGTGAAAAAGTTTTATAAGATTCAGACATACGGTTTAAACCCCATTTTAAGCTTCACACCAAATTTTGAACAAACCCGTATTTTAATATTTTAAATCCAACAAAACTTTCCCAGAATCTAGAATAAAAATTGTAAGAATTACTGGATTAAAAAAATCTGAACAATTTGAATTTTTAGTTTGTCAAACGGATCTATTTTTTGCCGTTGGAATTTTTTTTTTTTGAAACTTGCCGTTGGATTTGTTTTAGATGACTAAGATGGCATCAAAGTCCAGTCGTGACTTTGAGATCACTGAAGTTGCGTCCAATGCGGCCCACGCGAGAAGCGTGCTGAACATGGCCACGATCACCAAAGAGAGAGAGGATTCGCGTTGCATGATACTACCATTTGTCCACAACAATTCTTCAGTTTAAGGATAGCAACCAACAGATGGTGTTTTTATTGATGCTTATGTACCCACAAATTGAGGAAACAAAACAAAGGCCCCATCGCCAAAACAGCAACGAAACGAAACATTGTCCGAAGCGGTCCATCAAGAGGTACAAACAACACGTCCGGTTCATCTCTGCTCCGGCCTATCATACCAAGCCACCGCGGGAAACATCTACACGATCGAGGAACCATAAAAACAACAGACGGAACTGAACCAGCGACGACCAAACTGATGGTGGCAGATGTTCTAGAAGATCATCGTCACCAGGGCCCAGACTGGGTAGATGAAGAGCAAGGCGATGCCAGCGCTGTTGGACACGCCATTGGCCCTGCTGAAGGCCGGCTTGAAGCCACCGGAGGCCCTGATGTGCTCCTGAAGCAGGTAGCAGCCGATGACGAGGCATATGCCGACGCCGACGAAGTCGTTCCTGAAGGTGTCCGCGATCAGGCTGGGGGCGACCACCGTGAGCAGGATCAGAGCGGAGGGCATCTCGAGCCATTCTGATGCAGAGGATGGAAATCATCGTCAGACTCAGATGCATGTAAAAGCGATAGTAATAACCAGCGTATTATTCAGTATCTAGCTGACAAACAAAGACATAGTTGGAAACAGAGAAACAATACATACCACGGAAGTGTTTTGGAAAGAAGAGCTGCATGATGACGGCGATGAATGCGATCCAGGCACCGATCTCTCCCCTGATGATATTGAACAGAACAGAAGGCAGGGTGAAGAAGATGTAGGGGATGAGGAGGCCCGTCAGCATGTTGGTCTTCCAGTTCGTCCGGTCCAATATCAGGAGGTAACTGCAGCAGGAGAGAATCAGATAGGGTTCAGTTAAGGAATTTTGCGGTGATAACAAGCTTCAATCAACAAGTACTACTGGCAGGACACATAAATCTTCTCAATTTCAGGTTTAACGTCAACAAAACTGTAGATGCTGTAACAACTTTCTGAATCATTTAGCAGCATAGAGTGAATTCGGCGGAGGAGCAAGTGAGCAACCCATTCCTAACCTTGTAAAGTACTAACGACTGCCCAAACTAGTCCAGGATACTCCCCCCAAAAAAACTAGTCCAGGATACTTCGACAGTTTACTAAACATTTCCCAGAAATTAATTCGGCCGGGATACCTCTGTTAAGAACACCACGGCTAAAATTACTTCTAAGCCAGACGATCCTAGTTGACTGTTGACCATCGTGATGTCTCCAAGCTATCCCCGCGACATGATCGGGATTGACCATCGGACAAGGAGTCGAACACAACAGGTGAACTGATCCATTTTGATTCACAAGCGGCGAGCACGGGACTCCCCTGCACTACTTCTTGTTTCCCCTTGCTACAGAGAAATACGTAATTAGCAACTTAGTACTAATGATAAGTGGGGCTGGGACTCACACAGCGGCGGCGAAGGCGAGCCACTTGAAGATGGAGCCGAGGGTGCCGAGGCCGAGGCCGCCGGCGAGGAGGATCGCGTGGTTGGCGAGCTTGCTGGCCGCCACGCCCAGCTCACGCATGTCCGACTGCATCAGCGCCTGCGCCGCCTCCGACGACTGGTCGGTCCTCATCCTCAAGAACGACGGCATCTTCTTTCTTCTTCTTCTTCTTCTTCTTCTTCTTCTTCTTCTTCTTCTCTCTCTGTGGATTGAGCTCTGCTCAGTCGTAGGAGGGACGGTGTTGAGTTTGGGTTTGGTTTGTGATTGGTTCTGAAGGTTATGTACAGGCAGCCTAGCTAGGTGGACAGGCTGGACTGCCGGAACAGGTGGCCTTCGATCTGGACGATTCCGCGGGCAACGTCTACGGCCCCAGGGGACACGTGGAGGGACACTAGTAGTGTATGATTGCATGCAGTGTCATTTCAAGCTTATATTCTACCGTATATATACGCATATAGGCATATTTTTCTGAAAATTTTAAGAGCAGCTTACGCATGGGCAGATACACGTCTTATCCGTAGCATGTAGCACTCACACCTCATCTACCAAAGTTGGAGTCGCAAAATCAAGTTAGAATTGACGAACTAATCAAGCATCGTCGTCGCCTCCTCCTACTAGAGAGTAACAGTAATCTGTGTTAACTGTTAAGGACTACGCGCATGAAAGCAACTTGTGGTTTGATCCTTGATAAACTAGGTATAACCATTATAAACTATGTATGTTCAGTGCGAATTTCGATTCAAAGTATACCCGAATTTTTTTAATTTTTTGGTGATATTCTCAAAAAAAATACGAATTTTAACTAGTGTGTGCATCCGCACCTACGTGGCTACGTGAATACTGAGTTTTTTCCATGAGATGAGGTTCTTGTTCCAGACAAAGTCTAGGCATGATACACAAGCAGAGCTCGTGCATGGTCCATCACACCATGGCGGTATCGTGTTTTTCCTCCTCTTCGTCTAGTTCTAGCAAGCACCGACAGTTTTTCTAATCGCAAGCCAGCACACTGATCCCGATTGAGCTAAGCGAAGCAGCATCAGTATTTTTATGTGGCATCGTACGCGTCTGCCGTATCTTCCACACAAGCAGGATATTATTGGGCATCCATATATATCCGGCAACTTGCATAGGCATCTCGATCGATGATAAACAATAACGGGGTTGCTCTCAAGATCGTTGTCGACGTGGTCACACTACGTCGACGCGTGGCCAGCAGCGGCGGATCGATCCTATCGGCCAACTAATCCGGATTAGCCACTCTCTCCGTCGACTAGAGCAACGAGGATTTTTAAGCATCGATCCATCGCTGTCACCTTCGTCCTGGTCAGCATGATCGATCGTGTCGTCGACTGATGCGAGAGGCGACTGTGTATCACTCCATTTTTCTTTCAAGGTTCTGTTTATCTGTTTTTTCTCTTTTTCTTTTGAGCAATTCCGGTGACTGACTCGGCCGGCAACGTGAAGCCGCACGTCGGCAGGTCGGCAGGAGGCCCAAGCGCGAGTATCACGTGGCCACGTGGATGGAGCCCCCGCGGGCTCTGGGCGTCCTTGCTACTAGTATGACCCTACATAGTCTGGTCAGAGGACCAGTGGTTAGCTAGCTGAGACTAGCGTTCAACGTCCTGGTTTGAGTCTTGACCCCAGGTATTGCTTGTAGCTCTTTTTTTCTATAAAAATAAGCCCAGGGTGCTAGTGCCTTTGGGTTGCGTTTTTTTAGTATGACCCTCCGAAGTACGAACGACAACTGAAACTTTAGTTTTTTAAGTGACAGTTCTAGGAATCCGCTGTGCAAAACTCCCCGGCCTGGCGGCCTCTACCACCGTACGATCTCACTTAAAACACAATCTGGTTCCTCCAATCAGTTTAGGATATTCTTTTTTGCGAGAAACTTCCAATCTATTTATCAACTCTCAAGACGGTACTATTTATCAACTGTCAAGACGGTACAAAGAACACCAGAAACAAATCATAGTACAGCTCGGGAGTGTTGACATGTTGGGTTAATGGAAACAATGCTGATCAGGGATGTTTTTGTGGTCGCTTGTTGGTACATATGGTGGCAGCGTATACAAATTGTTAATGAAGAAACTGTCCAAGATAGCGGGAGAACAGTGCTAGCTTTACAAGCATTAACGATGAATTATGTGCGTGATAAGAAGAAGGGACCGGTCACGCAGAAGCAAGAGAGATGGAAGAAACCCCCTTAGGCTACCAAATTATGAATGTCGATGCCTCTTTCCGGGTGAGTGATGGTAGTGCTGCTATGGGTGATGTTGTGCGTGATGACTCAGGTTCTTTATTGGGGCTTTCTGTATACCTTTGGCTAATGTTCTTGACGCTGAGATGGCCGAGGCACTAGCAATCCGGGATGGCCTCCTAGTAGCAAAACAACTTGCTTGCCATGAGTTGATAGTTCAATCGGATTGCTTGGCCGTGGTGGAAGCATTAAACTCGGAGAGCTATTTATCCGCTTCTAGCCATATTTTGGATGAGTGTTTGGAGCTGATGAAAGACTTTGGAAAAATTCGATTGAATTTTGTAGTAGAGAGGCAAATTATGTAGCAGATGAGCTAGCTAAGAATGAGAGGGACAATCCATCGACCTTGTGGTGTGATTTCCTCCCGGATTTTATTCTACTTCTCTTGGTAAATGATGTAACTATAATTGATTAAAATCAGCAAGTTTCAGACGCACTCTTTTTCTTACCAAGGTACCTATGGAAACTGGAAGGTTTTTATGAGGCGGCTTGCTAGCTTAATATATATGTGGTTTTAATTTTAAAAAGGAACATCCGAAACAATAAAAATTACATCTAGAACCTTTTTATAAGTAGACAGTCAAGAAGTCGTCGTGCTCCATAGACCCTACTCTAACTCCGTGGTAGCGATAAGCTACTATAACATGCAGTGAGTTCCAATTGTAAGAAAAATATTTTAAAAACACCGTTGCAGAAATAAAAATAGTTGTATGTAGCAAACAATACATGTATAGCTATTACGAACGAGTGGTAGCAAATCTACATCCCTTACAACAAAAACAAACGTCAACAAACATGTAGGGTGTGTTCAGTTCTGGAATGGGGTGGAATGGAATGGAACCATTCCACACCCAGAGACCATTCTAGCGTTCAGTTTGGGGATGGAATGGAACCAAGTCATTCCTCTGGACTGAATATTCGGTGTAGATGCGGAATTGACCCATCCGGCCAAATCGGTGGGACGAGGTGGAACGGACTCTAGTCGTCACCGCAAATCGTCTCGATGGAAAAAAAAGTCTAATCTCACCCTCTCCCCTTTCCTCCCACCACGCACCCGCACCACGATCTCCCTCACGATCCCGTCGCCTGCACCGCCGCCTCCCTCACACGCACGGGCGCCGCCACCCTCATCCTCACTCGTGCCGGCGCAACCACCCGCCATCCCGCCGGCGCCGCTGCAGACTGCTCCCGCACCGCCGCCTCCCTCACTCCTTGGACGACCGGCGGAGCAGGCCCGGAGCAGGCGCGGCGACGGAGTAGGTGAGGGCCGGAGCAGTCGCGGCGACGGAGCAGGTGAGGGCCTGAGCAGGGCAGGGCGGGATCTTCTCAGCGCCGGAGCAGGTGCGGCAGGGCCGGGGCAGGAACTAGGTGAGATTCCACTTCTTCTTATCTGCGTTTTTTATGTGTTTGCTGTGAGATCCATGTAATTCGTTGGCAATATATGTTGATCTATGATGCTGCTAATTTTTTTTGATTGTTTGATATCAAATCCATAAAATCTGTAGGCTATATATGGTGATATATAGTGCTGCTCGATTTTTTTGACTTGTTTGGTGGATGAAATCGCATATATCTTCTGTATTTGCCTTGTATAAGTTGTTTGTATGTATTGTAGATGGGCAAGAGCATGGATAAAAGGAAAAAGATGATTAGGGGAGCTGCTGTGTTTGTTGTTTGGGCTGCCATTGTTGTAGCTGTTCGGGTATTAAAAAGGAAGAGAAGAGCACGTATACCATATGGGCCAATGCATGAAAAAGATAGGATGAGAATTGAGTATCTCAATAGTAAAATTTGGCAATCAGATGTGACGTGTATAAACATGCTACGGTTTAACAGAGCTTCTTTCTTTAGGTTGTGTGAGATAATGGGAGAACGCAAATTGTTAGAAAATAGTGTTCATTTATGTGTGGAGCAGCAAGTTGCAATGTTCTTGCATACCATTGGACACAATGTTCGGAATAGAGTTGTTGCAACAAATTTTGGTAGATCATTCGCTACAATTAGCATATATTTTAGGCAAGTCCTTCATGCCATTGGTCAGCTTCGTAATGAGTATATCAGGCCACCTTCATCGGAGACCCCAGAAAAGATAGCAGGAAACCCTCGCTTTGACCCATATTTTAAGGTATATGTTGAAACTATTACTTGCCTATGTAGGATTGTATTCACCCATAGTATTGACAGATTTTTCACTATATAGGATTGTATTGGAGCTATTGATGGTACACATGTGCGAGCATCTGTTGTTAAAGATGTGGAACATTCATTTCGTGGTAGGAAGCCTTTTGCTACTCAAAATGTGATGGCAGCGGTAGATTTTGACCTCCGGTTCACATATGTGTTGGCTGGATGGGAGGGGACAGCACATGATGCTAATGTTTTAGCCGATGCATTAGGGCGTGAGAGAGTGCTACAAGTACCACAAGGTAACAAATTGACTTAGATATGATTGTCCATACATCGTCCAAAAAATTGTCACCAACATGTGTCTTTTTTATAGGCAAATATTACCTAGTTGATGCCGGATATGGAGCCAAGCCCGGTTTCATCCCACCTTTTCGTAATGTGAGATACCATTTGAACGAGTGGGGTAACAATCCCGTCCAAAATGCGGAAGAACTTTTCAACCTCAGGCATTCATCTCTACGTATAGGGGTAGAGCGAGCTTTTGGATCCCTCAAGAGGAGATTCAAGATTTTAGATGATGCCAAACCGTTCTTTCCCTTTCCGGTGCAAGTTGACATTGTTGTAGCTTGTTGTGTTCTTCATAATTATGCATTGTCCCAAGGAGGTGATGAATTCATTTTACCGGAGGTAACTTGGACCGCCCAACCAATCCGGTCACAAACTCAACAAGCAAGAGACCATAGAGCCACAGTCGACCGTAGGCAACAAATTGCTAACCAAATGTGGGCGGATAGGCAGGTCATGTATGGTCATTGAGTGTGTGAAAAACATGTATTTGAATTGTTATTTGTGCTCCTATTTCATTGCTGGACAGTATGGTCCATTTTATGTATTGAAACCATGTGTTTGTGATGTTCTAAATCATATTTGTGCTCCTATTTTATTGCTGGACAGTATGGTCCATTTTATGTATTGAAACCATGTGTTTGTGATGTTCTAAAACATATTTGTGCTCCTATTTCATTGCTGGACAGTATGGTCCATTTTATGTATTGAAACCATGTGTTTTTCTTGCTCTAATTCACATTTGTGCAACTATTTTACTGTTGGACAGAAATGGACAATGCTGAAAGCACCGATGCAAGTGGGAGCAACACGCAGGGTGCACCTGCGAGCAAGGCCAAGGCGGTGGTATGCTGGACCAATTCTATGTCCACCATGATGCTTGGCTTTTTGGCTGACATTGTTGCTAGTGGTAAAAGAACTTCAAGTGGTTTCAAGCAGTGCCACCATAACCAATGTGCTCAGCTTCTGAATGAACACTACAAGCTATCATTGAATCATGACCAGATTAGCAACCACCTCAAGAAATGGAGGAATATATGGGGCAGGCTGATCCAATTGAAAAATCTGAGCGGAGCTCTATGGGATGAGGATACTTGCACTATTGGACTTAGCGATGAACACTATGTTGGGCATTGCGCCGTAAGTTTTTATCTACTACATGCTATTTACTACAATCAAGTTATGTGTACTATATGCTTCTCACTTGCGCATCTTTTTGTAGAACAACAAAGCTGATATCCCATACCTGAATACCCCAATTGAGCACTACCGTGCAATGGAAACAATCTTTGGATCCACTACAGCAACAGGAAAGTATGCCAAGTCTGGGAATGACACCTTCTCTATTGATGTTGAAGATGAAGGCCAAGAGAGTGGGCTGAACACATCTCCAAACGTAGGTGAGTCCGCGGGCAAAGCACCACCGAAGAAGAAGGCAAGGATGGTGCACATGGAAGATGATGCATTAGTCACAACTCTCAAAGATGGATTCAAGATGATGGCTGAATCTCTTGTCAAGTCGGGTGGAGATGGTGATGATATACCTGATGGCTTGTGGGATGCTTTGAATGAACTCAATGGGTTTGATGATGATCACATAGCTCATTATTATGCTCATCTTGTTGAGAGTCCAAAGATTGCAAAAGCATTCATGACTCTTCGCAAGGAAAACAAGTTGGTATGGGTGAGTAGGTACATGGAGAAGGTCTTCGGAGTGGTCTATAATCTGCATTGAAGTGATGGTATGAACTTCAATTATGTTTAGGCTATGTTTCATACGTACTAAGCTATATGAAGATGTTGAACTATGCTTTTGGATGACTACGACGCCGTGTACTACACATGGTTGAAATATGTGGCATGAACTACTTTGCCATTCTTTTGGATGATTGTAATTATTTTGGACTACTTTGCAATGAATTTTGCAATGAAGTTGGATGACTGTAATGGATTTGAGTACTTTGCAATGAACTTAGACTATTTGTATGCTTATGAATGTTATGTGATTTCAAATGTGTGTTGTGTTGTTGGAATATACGTGTTTTGTTTGTGCATATATATTTGTTGCTGTTTATTGTTGAAAATATAGGTGAAGTGTTGTCAAATTTTTGATTACTATTGTGGTATCCAAATAGTGGCAGCAATAGAGCAAGCAGTGGTAAGTTCACCAAAGGTGACCGCAAACCATTTTTAGCCATTCCATTCTCATCCAATTCCAAAACTAAACATAGGAATGGAACCGTTCCGTGACATTTTTTTGTCCAAAGTGAACACAAGAATGGAACGGTTCCGCTCCGATGGAATGGAATGGTTCCATTCCATTCCACTCCATCCCAAAAACGAACACACCCGTAGGTAGCACGGGCGCACAACGTTCACGGCTTAAAATAAAGAAATTTACGACATTGAGCCAATGTTTTTCATCAAAGGCACATAATTTGAAGGGGATCGTGTGCAGAAAACAAAAAAATTCCTATCAACGATATCCTTAAAACATGTCAAGATCTATTCTATGCAGATATAGTAGTACGAACGGAGATCGGAATACATACCCTTGTAGACCAAAAGCGGGGATTATGTTCCCGCACAAACGTTGTCGATGAAGACCGACAAAGCCGACCTTAAGGTCGTGTAGAGGAAGCAGACCTCTGAGCACCGCTAGCGCCGCACCTCGCAGAGCGTTACACACGTACGGTAGAAATGACGGCCTCCGAAGCTCCAGTCCAGGACGAGCAGCGGAAGACTTGGACCGGAACACCAGCAACGCGGCAGCGGGCTATGGTGGAAGAGATCCCCCTCTCCACTCGGCGCAACTCCTACAAAGGGAATCACGAAATCGAGAGAGAATTGGGAAATTAATTGATGAACTAAAAGGCCATGGGAGCCCCTCTATATATAGGCTCCCAGGGGGGAGCCAACATCCTCACCAGGCAATGTGGGACTATCCCCACATGCCTGGTGCGGCTGCACATGGTGCGCCGGCCACTGGTGAAAGAGCATTTTCCCTCATGTGTGGTTTTGGTAATTGAATGACAATCTCTATGGACTAATGTTTGCATTGAGATATCATTATAGATCATGTCCATGGAATTGTGGAGTTCATGTGTTGGACTCTTGAAGCTTATGTGTTGAGTGGAGCATATTGCAAGTATGTCTTGAAGGATTCAAGACATCATATTAGTGAAGAAATGTTAGAAGATACAAGGTTGATCAAGATGTTGATCAACACACAAAGCTATAAGATATACCAAGAGCGATCATTTATCTCTTGGGATGGTAAACACTTGTCCGCATAGCTTTGTGAACTAACCCATTATATATGTGTGTGTGGTATCATTATATGAGGTTAGGTATCTTCACATGGGCTTGCATCAAATGAAGATTTTATATAGCTCATGGAGGATGACGTCATGTGGTGATCGTCATCAAGGTGAGATGTGCAAGACCAAGACCAAGAGAAGCTTCTTGAAGAGATCCTATGCTTGGTGCTTGCAATGGATACATGAAGATGAAGCTAAGCGAGACTCTCCCATTGTGAGCATGGGGGAGTATTTGGAGAAGTCTTCATCAAGCATGTGCTTGGACGCGCAATCAAGAAAGATGATCCACTTGAAGAGATCAAGATAGTCATCATCCAACTCAAGTGGAATGCTCAAGGCAAAGGTATGATCTTGATAGGGCTATATGATAGATAGGCGTACTATCAAGAGGGGCTCTCAAGTTAGTAACTTGATCGCACTCTTGTGGAGAGCTCAAACCTTTGCATACTTGGCATATCATATTTCTTGGTTCTTATTTGTGGAGAGCATTTTCCCTCATGTGTGGTTTTGGTAATTGAATGACAATCTCTATGGACTAATGTTTGCTTTGAGATATCATTATAGATCATGTCCATGGAGTTGTGGAGTTCATGTGTTGGACTCTTGAAGCTTATGTGTTGAGTGGAGCATATTGCAAGTATGTCTTGAAGGATTCAAGACATCATATTAGTGAAGAAATGTTGGAAGATACAAGGTTGATCAAGATGTTGATCAACACACAAAGCTATAAGAAGTACCAAGAGCGATCATGTATCTCTTGGGATGGTAAACACTTGTCCGCATAGCTTTGTGAACTAACCCATGATATATGCGTGTGTGGTATCTTTATATGAGGTTAGGTATCTTCCCATGGGCTTGCATCAAATGAAGATTTCATATAGCTCATGGAGGATGACGTCCTGTGGTGATCGTCATCAAGGTGAGATGTGCAAGACCAAGACCAAGAGAAGCTTCTTGAAGAGATCCTATGCTTGGTGCTTGCAATGGATTCATGAAGACGGAGCTAAGCGAGACTCTCCCATTGTGAGCATGGGGGAGTATTTGGAGAAGTCTTCATCAAGCATGTGCTTGGACGCGCAATCAAGGAAAGATGAACCACTTGAAGAGATCAAGATAGTCTTCATCCAACTCAAGTGGAATGCTCAAGGCAAATGTATGATCTTGATAGGGCTATATGATAGATAGGCGTGCTATCAAGAGGGGCTCTCAAGTTGGTAACTTGATCGCATCATTGTGGAGAGCTCAAACCTTTGCATACTTGGCATATCATGTTTCTTGGTTCTTATTTGGCTTTTATGTTGGTGAGAAATTAGAGCTTGGTTCATCTCCATGTCAAGCTCTAGTTCATCGAAATCGGTTTTACTTTGGACAACTTGTTGCGGTTTCGGTGGCGGAAATATTGCCGGTTCTACCTTGAGGAAAGTCCCACACCTTGCCATGTGTGGAGATTTTACTCTATTTGTTGGGTGCTCATCGTCGCTATCTTTCCAACAAAATTGGTCTCACCTCATTTGGAGTTCATTTGCAAAAGTTATAGCAGTTTTCGTTTCGGTGTTTTGCTGATTCGGATTATTGGGGCCGGATATTTCGTTCTACCGGAATTTCCGGTTCCCCAGCTGGTCCAAGAAAACGGCTAAGGAAAGGAGAAAAAGGGTTCTGACTCCAGTCGAAAATTGTCCTCGGAAATTTCCGTCTAACGGAATTTCCGAGTGCCCCCAGAAAAGTCCTCCAGAAATGGCTAAGGAAAAGTTTGGTTTTGCTTCTGACTCCAGCCGGATTTTCAGCTCGGAAATTTCATGGACTCGGAATTTCCGGTTGACCGGAATTTCCGAGTCTGACTTATACCGGAATTTCCGAGTGTCGAAACAGCCAACGGCTATATTTCCTGGAGGGGTATAAATACCCCTCCCCTTCTTCTTCCCCAGCCAATCTAAGGCAGCACGACTTTCCCTCTCTCCTACTCCATTATTGACCTTGGAAAGCTCACTTCCCTCTCAATCCCTTCATTGAATCTTCCATATTCTTTAGGGAAAGTTGAGAGGAGATCTAGATCTACAATCCTACCAATCTATCTCTCCTCTAAGTGAGGAGAACCTAGTGGATCTAGTTCTTGGAGTTCCTTTGTGGTTCTTCTTCTTTGTTCTTCCTCTCTTCTCCCCCCATAAGCATTAGTTGCTTTTGGTGGGATTTGGGAGTGAAGGATTTGACTCCTTTGTGGTTTCCTTTGTTCTTCCTCTCTTATTCCCCCATAAACATTTGTTGTTGTGTTGGAATTTGAGAGTGAAGGACTTGAGCACTTCGTGTGCTCTTGCCATTGCATTTGCATCGGTTTGAGCCCTCCACGAGGATTCGTGGTGGTGTTACTTGTGAGCTTGTTACTCTTGGGTCTTTGGACCCTAGACGCCTTTTGTGGCCGGCCTTTTGTGGCCAAGACCTTTTGTGGTCACTTGAGAGCCCCCAATTAAGTTGTGAGTGTGTGCGTCAAGACTTGGGAGCCCCCAATTAAGTTGTGGGTGTGTGCCTCAAGAGTTGTACGGGAATCGATCTCCGCCCAAAGGAGATCAATAGTGGAAGGTGAACTCGCAACGTTTTGTGGTTGAGTTCATCAGGAGAAGAAGGTGAGCCTTTATGGCGTTGCAGCTAACCTGTTGTGGTTGCGCACACCTCTCCAAATGAGACGTACACCCTTTGGGTGGAACTCGGGAATACATCCTCGTCTCTGCGTGTCTCGGTTATTTGTATACCCGAGCTCTTTACTTATGCACTTTACATTGTGATAGCCTTCGTGCTTGAAGTCATATATCTTGCTATCACCTTGTTACTTGTATTGCTTAGCATAAGTTGTTGGTGCACATAGGTGAGCCAAGTATTTATATCTAGGTTGTATGCTTGTTAAAGTAAACTTCTAGTTTTATTCCGCCTTTATCAAGCATACCGGAATTTCCGGGTCACTCTTGGACCGGATATTCCGGCTCCTCGGAAAAAGTTTTAAATCGCCTATTCACCCCCCCCCTCTAGGCGACGTCTATCCGTTCACCTGGTGGGCCCCTTTGGCCCACCTGGGTCGGCCCCATTGCTCCCACCGAATTCCCCTAGGGAATTTTCCCCCTCTTGTCCCTTCTTTCGACCAGAAGGTCCATTTAGGGAAATCAGCTAAATAAATATATAAAATCATATTTAGACATTAATTACACTAATTAATATCAAACATATTATATATAATTTATTCTAGCTCCGAAAACTCTTTCGTCGCTGCCCGATCTCCATCGGACCTCTCCCGGGACGTTCCCGGTGATCTCTTTTGTAACGCCCTGGGATTTATCCCCTTTTGTTTTGTCAGTTTTCTTTTTGCATCAACATGGCATCTCATTAATTTAATTTGTTGCATTTAATTTTAATTTCCCATAATTAAATTCAAATGCATTTCAAATTAATTCAAACTATGTTATTTTCAAATCTTTTAAAAATGTTAAAATTAGTTTATTAAATTGTCTATGTAAAACTAAAAATATTTTGTATACTTTTTGTATTCAAATTCCTTTTATATTTGGGTTTAAAAATATAAATTAGAAATAATAAAAGGGAGAGAAATAAAAGCCCAAGCCCATCTAAGCCAAAACCCTAGGGTTTCCCTGGAAAAATTCTTTCCCACCCCCTGCCTTTTTGCAGCCACCCTCCTCTTCTTTCCTGCTTTTGTAAAAGAGTCCTCCCACCTCTTCTTTTCCTTTTTTTTTCCTTCCTTTTTCCTTTCTTTTCATTTTCCTTTCTTTTCTTCCTTTCTTTCTTCTTTTCTTTCCTTTTTTTCTTCCCCTTCCTTTCTTCTTCTTTTCTTTTTTTTCTCCTATTTTCCTTCCTTTCCTCTTCCCGCACGAGCCCGCACGGGAGGAATCGCTCCCGAGATCCTCCCATCCCGCTCCCGAGCTCCCCGTGCCCCCGCACCAGCGCCTCCCCGCCGCCCGGCGTCCCGCGCCGCCACCGCCTGCGCACGCCGGCGCCGCGCCCCTGCTCCTCCCGGGCCGCCGCGCGCCGTTCCCTCCAGAGCCCGTGCTCCCATGGCCGCCGCCTCGCCTCCACGCTCGCGCGCCGCGCCTCCCCAGCGCTGCCGCCGCCGCCCGCCTCCAGCGCGCTGCGCGCCTCCTGCGCTAGCGCTCGCCCCCAGCCGCGCCGACCTCCTACGCCCCCGTCCGGCCGGCCCGAGCTCCTCCCGAGCCGGCCCGAGCTCCCCGCACCCGACGGCGTGCGCTCCGGCCGCCGGCCGCGGGCCGCCGCGCGCGCCCTCTCCCCGGTCGCCCGACGCCTCCCCTGCCCCGGTCGCTCGCCTCCCGCGCCGCGCCCCGAGCTTCTCTGCCGCGCCGCTCGCCGCCGCCGTACGCTCCGCCCCGCGCGCCGCAGCGCGCCGCCGCCTCGCACGCGCTCGTCCGCGCCGCAGCGCGCCGTCCCCGCTGCCTCCTCATCCGCTCAGCGCCTTCGCTCCGCTTCGCCATTTTCCCCGTCCGGTGACGCCCCCGCATCATCCGCCCGCAAGGTGTTCGACACAATGCCCGCAAGAACTTCGGCGTCGCAATTTTGTCCGAGTTGTCCACCCTTCGAGTTGTTGCTAAATGCGCGTGCGCGTCTTCTTCCGGTGCCGCGTTTCCGTGACCGCCCGTGTCCGTGTTGCGGTGCACGCCCCGTGTGCGCCTCCTTCAGGTGTCCTCCTCCGTGCTCGCGCCCGTCAACGAGGATGACCGAGTACGACTACCCGACCACTTCCAAGACACCGCCAAACGACGTTGCCCCGGTTCCGCAACGACTACTTCCACGACGACGACTACTTCCTCTACGGACCGAAGACGTCGGTTTCGAACCCTAGTTCACCCGATCCGACGTACGAACCCAAACCCTAACCCTAACCCTACCTATTTTATTAAATGTCATATATCTTGTGCATATCGCATCATACTTGCATGTGTTGCATCTCTTGGGTTTGGTGGTGTAGCGATTCACCTAAATAATAATTATGGAATGTGTGGGCATTTAATTACTATTGATGCCTATTCCATTTAGTTTGACTAGATCATCTTTGCCATGCCTTGCCATCTTAATGGACATTTAATTTGTGGGGTAGATAAATAACTTTAACATTAATTGTCGGAATCCCGGTTCCGCTTAATTTGGATTAAGTGCATCTCGCAATGCATCTTGCCATGTCATGCATCATTCTCCCATGATCATGCTGGATCTTTGCCGTAGTTATAAAATGCATCTTTTACGCTTTCCAGTGTTTGTTGCTTCTTCGCGGATACGACGTTGAGATGTGTGAGCAACGACAAGATTTGCTTCCATGCGGGATTCCAGGCAAGCAAAGTTTGCTTGTTTACCTATACATTGTCTTTCATTCCTGCCGTTGATCTCTTCTACCCTACTACTCGCTTCTTCATTGCGATCCCATCACATGTTTATACTGCAGCCTATACAGCTTTATCCCCACATCCCATCACCTGTTGAATGTTTATCTGTTAGCCTTGCGAGTCGTAGCGCATGCTTAGATTTGGTTGTGCGAGTCATCAGTTGGTCTTTTATTTCATATGCTTAGCTTGATAGATTATTCTACCTTAATAAAATGTTGTATTATATTGGGGTATTATAATTAAAAGATAAGGCACCGTCGGAAGGCCTTGCGAGGTGCTTTGTTCTGCTAAGTGTCGACCTAGGAACTGAGATTTTGTCCTCGGATCCAATTTTGAGCGCACTAACCACTTGTGGGAGGCCCAATGGAGCCCCCCTCGACTTTGACTGGAACTTTGACTTGTCCGGGAGCTGCACCTAGTTCGGGTTTTCCATTTGTCTCATATGCATCGATACTAGTGTAGTATTTTACTTTGGCGGTGTGCCTTGTTACATGCATATAGGGCGCGGCCTGTTGGTGCGGAGGGGTGTGTCCTGCGGGAGTCCGCACCCTTTTGGCCGGGACCAGCATAGCTCCCGTGGCTCCTGGACTTGTTGCGGTGAAGGAAAAAAGTTGGGCTGAAAGGCCCTAATGTTTTTGACTGGGTTGATCATGCGAGTATGGGTCCAGTAGTGCACCCCTGCAGGGTATAATCTTATCGATGAGCCGTGTCCACGGTTATGGACGTTTTGGTGATGATGCTGGCTAACAAGATCTAGACAACTTACACCTAATCATTGTTAATTAACCTGACTAGTAATATAGAATTGCTTTCACCATAAATGGTAATTAAAACTGTTCAACGTGTGAGTTTCCCGAATTGCTTCCTCATATTTGGTTGAGGGGGTTAATTCGAGAATGGGTTATGTTTGGTGTTAGTTGTAAATGTTTATCTTATGCGCTCTCTTATCCCTCTCTGATTAGACGGAAGTTGTAGCTTGTCTCTTTAGGTTGCTAGTGCTGCTGCCGCTAAGTCCACCTCCCCTATATTTTGGGAGATGGTGTAGAAAGTAGGCATGTCGGTTTTGCTTGCCAGGGAGTGCCCTGACCCTCTTTTGGGTTATGCTTTATGTGCAGTCAACAGGTTTGCAGTCTGACGACGTTAGCTTGGGAATCCCTCCGGCTTGACTGGGCAGGGATATGGCGCCATCGCTTATCTTCAGGACTCTTAGTCCAATTTGCATCTTATCCGTAGTCGGATACTATTTTGCTTCCGCTGTCATTTGTATCTTTGTATTGTAACATTTGTATCTTGACTCGTTCGAGTCGTTGTTGTATTTATATCTTCTGTTGTATTTGTGGATGTATCGGAACTATTGTAATGTTATCACAATTCCACCCACATAATGCGCATGTTTCGGCGTGCACATTATGTCTGGTGGGCGACCTAAAATCGTTATTATGCGGGTTTCGGCGGGATTGCTTAAATCTACATAGTACCGATTTTCGGGCGTCACATCTTTCCTTTCCGGTTGTCTTGTCGAAACCCCTTAAGTGTGTTACCCTAGCGCTTCGATATAATAACAGACATGATCGAGACTCCTCTCCGATCAATGACTAACTCGTAGGTCTGGACCCCATGAATTAATCCCTGTGATATAACGAATGACTATCATCTATCAAAACTGAACGTAAAGTCTTAAACCTTTTGCCATGGCGATACTTAGCGTGTCCGAGCGTCGTTCTTAGATATCTCCATATCTAGCTTGACCTCGTTACCGACAACGCTATCTTCTACTCGTCTATAATTTTATGTCTCCGTGACTTAGTCACATGCTTGCAAACTCATTAGACATAATCTCACCGAGTGGGCCCTAAAGTATCTATCCTGCTATGCGGACTGACAAATCCCGCTCTTGACCCCTCGTCTCAACTACTCCCTTCCGATACCCAAAAGTATCACCGTTATTGTCATACTAATTAAGATACGACGTTTGGTGCAATCAAAGTATCTTTCAGGAATAACAATAAGAGTTGGTCTCACGGTCAAAGGCGTAATGACTATGTTCTACAAATATGGGTATGTCCATCACATCGTTCTCCAACGATATGACTTCCATTGTCGACCAGCATCATGCCCTATGATCGTGAAAACTCGATCATCGACCGCGCAATGAAACTAGTCTTAGTAGAGTCTACTAGGGACATGGTTGTTTACACATCACTTTATTATGAACAAACGAGATATGATAAAGAAATACACTTTATTAATTGCCTCTAGGGCATATCTCCTTCATAATTGTCCTAGCATGCATATCGGTCATGCTTCCGCTGCAAAACATGCAAGTTTGAAGCATTTAAAAACTCTGGTGCAACATATCTTGGAACATGGACTTGAATTTGGACGATGAATCAGGCTCATCAAAGCCTCATCTGTACTAGATCCGGCTAGCCTGGACCAATTAACGTCACCTATACCATTTCCCCTACTAGTCACAATGGGGAGTAACATAGACTAGTAACATACACATTTTACGAGTATATGTTATTATATCCATAAATAGTGGGTAGTAACATATGTGTGTTGTCATGCAATGCCTTATTAATTATGTTGTAGACACATATTGTTTTGAAATATGTGATGTTATGGTAACATAGCTAGTTACTCTATTTATCTCTTTCTTTAATTGCATGCCACATCATCATTTTTGCTTATGTGGCACTTATGTTACTTCCCATTGTGACTAATCAGTCAACCATGGAAATAAATGGCTCGTCTCGCCTAGAGATCGACTAGCGAGGAGGAGAGGTTTGGGAGGAGCTAGGGCCGCCCCATAACCAGGCAAAGAAGGCGACAACTACAGTAACTAGAGGAAAAGGACACTAGACGAAGAATATTTATAACCATTGTACTATTTTCATTAACTAAAATATTAAATATCTTAAGTATCAATTTGCAATTACAGGGCCAAGCCAACACAATGGTCTAATATCATGTAATAGTTATGAACAAATTACTATGATCAACGACAAAATATTTCAGTTAGGATGTTAGTCTCTTTCATGTGGATGTTTTGAACTCGGATTTGTGTTAATAATGTTTCCATATTTAAAGTTGTGCCTAGCCTACAGTTTGAGAAATAGATATGATTTGTTACATACACAAATGATACTAGTTTATTTCAGACAAGCAGACCAAATAATCAAATCATATGCAAAATATGCTAATGTATTTGCGATCGTCTTGCAATAGTGCAACACATGCGTATAATCTTAACTTATATCACCAAACCATACTTGTCATACTAATACATATGTTTCAGTTTATATTTAAAATTTATATAAATGTGAAATATGAAGGAGTCAGGGTTTTCTAATGTGGTATATTACGTGATGTGGCATGTTTGCATCCTAGGAGAAATACATATAATGAGTTTCTCCTATTTAGTTATTAGAGAGTCGTTATGCTACCAGGGTGGTACGTGCACACGGTGCGCACGTCGTTGGGTTTGCTTTGAGATATGTGTTTGAGAAGAGAGAGTCTATGGAGTGCATTGACCGCATCATATGCTGCTTGTTTGGATTTTGTGGCATCGTGGAGTGCTTTTGATCATAATTATTGGCGGAAGTGGTTTTATGTTACTCGGCATGTCATGCTATGTTACTAATTGCTCACTTTGCCTCTCACAACGTGCATGTGAAGGAAGGTTAGTTACTAACAAAGGTTTGACCAAAACGACATGTGTCGAGCAACCGCCGCGTGTGCATGTACTCCCCCTGTGAAGCGATGTTCATCTGTTAGTTATATTATAGATGAGGTTGCTTAATCATACACGAGAAACTACTATTAATATATTTATTTATTAAACTATACAATTTGGAGCTCTTTGATATCATCATGTATATCAAGGATATTAAAATAGACTCATACACACACCATATGTATCCACAGTTCCACATATAAAAATAACACACTATAATTTATTAAAGATGGAAAATTATTTTATGGAGAGTATTTTATAACAAAATGTTAAAATCTGTACACGACACATTGTTTTATGAGAGACACTGGAAAAAGATATTAAAGAATGATATTATAACTATGGTTGACTATGAAACATAATTGATAGACTATTATACTCATTAATATTATAGTTTGATGAAAGTAATTCACAAATAGGTACAAATCTTTAGTATAAATGTATATGTTTAATCGCCTCCTTTCTAAAACATGTTTGGACCAGCCCTCTAGTACCTTTTGGACGGGAAGTCTGCTACAGTTGCAACTGTAAGACGAAATAATGGTGCAGTACATAAGTTTTTAAACAACAAACCAAACAATGCGAGCAACCAAAGTTTTGAAGAATTGATGTAACTTGTCCCGTGCATGATACCATCAAACTCGAGTATTAAACTGAATCAACCGCAAGGAGTCAGATCTTGACGGCAATCACACATGCAGTGCTGAACAGTAGGCGGCAGTGTAGGTGGTTGGCAAGCAAGCAGCCAGAGGTGGATGGCCGCAGTAGATTGAGCATCTGCCGGCGAACTCGAGGTCGTCTAGATCCGTGCCGACGAGATGGGGTGTTGTGGCCTATACTTTCGCCATTGCTCAGAGGCAACAGTTACTGGTTAGAGGAGGCGGTGGCGGAGGCCTGAGGAACCCTAGCTCGGGAAAAGTTTCGGGAGAGAGGAGAGGAACATATATGTGGGTACGGTATCGGCCTTCCAGGCATTGTTCACAGATATATTCCGATATTCCGATAAATCGTCTGCTTTATAGCTTTTCAGTATCTGACCGATAACATAAATTGGCCGATGAACCGACCGATATGCCGATGAACTGGGCGATTTACCCCTTATCTTGGGTCGATCGATAAGTTACCGATAAGCGATATCCCAAACATTGCTTCCAGGTCAAATACCGTTTCGTCTTGAGCTCAGGAAGGCAGGAGCAGTTGCGGTAAGTTAGGGTAACCTAACTTTTGTCCATAATAAAGAATTTGCTGAAACGGGTTGTCCCAGGAAACATTTAAAAAAATCCCAGTAAACAACTTAAAATCCAGTATTTTTGATTTAAGCTTATTTTCATGTAAAAGTTGCTAAAAGCTGTTTAAAGAAAAAACAGGGGCTAAAGGCAAGCCTCTGCATTTCTGAAAAATAAAAAAGCAAGCCTCTGTCTAGCGATACCTAGGGCTAAAACAAGGCTCGACGTTATAAAAGATTAAAGTAGTCTCTGTTTGAAGAGTAATGCTACACCTACGGGCAGTTTCTTACGGAAAAGTCTTACAGACTCAAGGAGGCAGTAGTAGAAATCAGAATGTGGGCCAGATTTTCAGGGAGGAAAGAACGTTTAACCAATCCAATGGCTACATGTCAGTCCGTAAGGCTTCCGTAACCTGCCCAGCCCGTAAGTCCAGCATTACCGCTGTTTGAATGGGCCATTTATGAGCCCAAGAAACGCATCAACCCGCGAGCTCGTCGTCGTTCTCGCTCGCTCGCGCGGTTGGCTTCATATCCATCCACACACTTCAACGCTGCTCCTTTCGCTCGCGGCTCGCGTCGCCGGCAGTCGGCAGATATGCTAATCTCTCCGAGGCTCGCAGCACCGGCGCCCCTTCATCCTTCCCCTTCTCCCACCGCCGCCGTCCTCACCGGCCGCGGCCTAGGCAGCCCCATCCAACCGACCGCCACAACGTCGACGACCCGCTACCGCTGTCCTCGTATCCGCCCGCTACTCCTCTCAGCTCGTGCTGAAGCCGCTGCCGTCACGACTGGCGTACCTAGAAGAAATGCCAAGTGCCGCCTCGACCGCGACGAGCTTCAGAGGGTGTGCCTAGAACCCGACCTGAAGGGCGCAGTTAACCTGCTCGACGAAATGCTCCGCCAGAGAGGCGACTCCAGCTCGTCGGCACAACTCGCGCCGGAAGAGCAGGCCGCGGTCCTCCAGTGCTACACCGACGCGCTCTCTCTGGCCTCTCTCAGACGAGGCCACCGCCTGCTCTCCAAGTCCATGTCCCGCTCCCAGCGGTCGGCAATCGCCACGCCCATCTTGCACAGGATCGCCACGCTCTACTGCAAGCTCGGCGCCCCCGGAGACGCGCGGTTCGTCCTCGAGGGAGCGTCGAGGCCGCCGCCGGTTCCGCCGGGTGCGCAGGCGAAGCGGCAGGAGGCCTACGAGAAGGTGCGCGAGCTGCACGAGGAGATACGCGCGGCCGGGTACGTGCCGGACACACGGTTCGTGCTGCACGACATCGACGAGGCCGCGAAGGAACGAGCGCTCATGTACCACAGCGAGCGCCTGGCCATCGCGTTCGGACTGGTGAGCACGCCGCCTGGCGCACCGCTCCGGGTCATGAAGAACCTGCGCATCTGCGGGGACTGCCACAATGCCGTCAAGCTCATCGCCAAGGTGACCGGCCGTGAGATCATCGTCAGGGACAACAAGCGGTTCCACCATTTCAAGGACGGCGCCTGCTCCTGCGGGGATTACTGGTGAGACGCCTCCACCAGAGCTTCCATTGGCATCCATTCATCTCTTAGTATAGAGCTGTGTCTTGACCAGGCTGTAAAATTCAGCGAAGGCTTCTTTAGCCTTTGTGTAAGTGAATAGAGCACTCTGTTTAGCTAACATGCGGTCTAATGCATTAGCCAGCAAACTGACATCGAACTACTGTGCATTCTGCAATGAAATTTGATAGATCAAATATGATGAAGCCCACAATTCTGCCCAGGAAAACCCCTCGTATTTTGAAAATGAAACAACACAACTAAGAGGACCCCCTCCCATCTCCATAGCCATAGATTGGCCTTTGTGTAATTGAATAGAGCACTCAGTTTAGCTAACATGCCGTCTAATGCATTAGCCAGCAAGACATCGAACTATTGTGCATTCTACAATGAAATTTGATAGATCAAATATGATGAAGCCCACAATTCAGCCTAGGAAAACCCCCTCGTATCTTCACAACCCCAACTCTCCAAGTAAAGAATGAAGAGAACAATGCAAGGAAATCAAATCTATCATGTGCAGTTTGAGGAGGGAGGTATCAGGGGCTCTGCTCGATCCGTGCTCGGCGTGGCCGCGCCACCACGGACCGTGGCTGTGACTGGCACACCTGTGCCGGGAACTTGCATCCAAACCTCTTCGTCACCATTGAACCCCACCTGCCCTCTGCAGCAGGTGCTGCGCCTTTATCCCCAGCAGCGCCGCCTCGGCGGTCTATCTTCTGGATGGCTTTCCTCATTGTCGTGCACTCGCGCTCGAGCTCCTGCACACGGTTCCGCATGCTGTCCATGTCCAGCCTGAGCATTTGGTTTCCCCTCGTTGCTACCCGCCATGTTCGACCGCCATCACTATCTGCCTCTTCCTCATCTTGGCCTGCCATGCCACCTTCATTTGCAACGATCGTCCGTGCGATTGCCCGGCGCAGCTGGAGTTGCTCGAAGAAGAGCACCTGAACGACTGTCCGCAGTGGCAGCCGCTCGTTTTGCGCCGCGTGGGTGCACGCCTCTAGCGTTAGCTTGCGGCCATCTACCACGCCGCTCACCTTCTCCTTCTCCTCTTCCCTCAGGGCTGGATGAGCCTGCGCAAAGAACGGGCTAATTGTGAGTACCGGCACAATGTAGCAAACATCAAGAATTCAAGATGGCATTCAAATATGTTCCTTTACCTTGATATAGATGTCGACGGCACGGTAAAGGCCATCGTCATAGATGCGGGCACTGTCCGGCAATGCCCAGGCGAGGTCGCAGAACTTGTCCGTCTTCAGGTTGGCATCCGTCGCGATCTCCCCCAAGTAGGCGTCCATCAACCTGCCCACGGCCAGCATTGCTCGCCTGCTCGCCTCTCTGCCCGGCGTCTCTGCCTGGCTATCCTCCTCGTCGACCTCCTCGGCGCCGCCCCGCCCTTGGAGGAAGTACCGCACAATGCGCTCGACGCAGTCTACGTCATAGAGCGTCTCCACGAGGTAGGAGTAGCTCGGGATGAGCAGGTCGTCGACGGCGGCGTCGGGTAGTCTGGAGGCTATGCGGTGCTCCAGCATGTCACGGGAAGCCTCTGATGCCTGGAGAATGTTTGCCGTGCGCAAAAGGCCAAACAGAACACGGGCGGTTGTGGCGCCAACTGCCGTGCCAATGTGGGAAGTGCTCTTGATGGTCTCTTCGGGGAGGTTGGCAATGACGGTCTCGAGAAGCGCCTTCTGGTCGCCATCCGCGGAACGCGGTGCCGCGCCGCCACCGCCGGCATGCCGGTCGGAGCGTGACAGTCCAGGGATGGACCGCTTGGCATAGGTAATGAGAGCACCCTCGATGACCTCAGGACCGACTTCCCGGTCCTTCATAGCTGCAATGACACGGGTGAACATGACCAAGGACAAGCCGGCGAGGTCGTCGAGCAACGTGGACGTGTCCCCGGTGCCGGCCTTGTTCTTGCGGCGCGGACGGTCGCCTCCTTTGGCCGCATCGGCCACGGGCCAGCCGAAGAGCGCGGTGGGCGCGGATGCGGCAGCCTTTGCTGCAACGGCGTCCACACAGCGGGACACGATGCCGAGGTCGTCCGCGAGCGGGAGGAGGCCCTCGCAGGACTTGAGGGCGCCGATGGCGTCCCTGGGGTTCCTCAGGACGGTGTGCGAGATGAACCTGTCGGCGCGGGAGACGAGGTTGTCCTCGCAGTGGTCGTCGGACATGCCGAGGCGCTCGGCGGCGCAGCGCAGCGGCGCGGCGTTGGTCGGCGTGAGGTCCAGCTTGACGCCGTAGCAGAACTTGGCCGCTAGCTCGAACGCCTCGGCGCCGCCGGGGAAGTCAGGGAGGCGGATGCGGTGCGCGTCGGCCTCCTCGTCCGCCTCCAGCACCACCTCCTCCTCTGTGATCTCCTCCCCTGCTTCCTCCTCTTCTTGCTCCTGTCCACCTGCCTGCTTGACCAGGCTCGACTCCCTGTTGGTGATGAGGTCGTGAATCTTCTTGCTCTTCGACATTAGCGGGAACTGCAAGGAAAGGATCGAATTTAGCTGCGGCTTCTTTCCAGATCGACATTAGCGGGAACAGAGATGCGCGCAAGATTGACAGCAGACAGAGACCGAGACAACAGAAATGTGCCCATACACTCCCAACGCCTGCCTCCAGGTGGGGAAAAGCTTGGAAAATTGTTAGTGGAGTGGAGACAAGATTCAGCAAACCGACCTTGTGGAGATGGAATGTCATGTCGCCGACCTCGATCACGACGTCGCTGGGTAGTCCCGTGGTGCAGAACCTGATGACGAACACAACAAAGGGCGAGACATTAGAGATCGCATCACGAGGGAACATCGAATCGCCAGCATAGATAGACCGGCGGAAGAGACAAGGAGCAGGTCAGTCGCTTGCCATGCTTGGCCCTTGGGGCTGGGCTGCTGCTGCTGCTCCTCCGGCGGGGCAGCGGCCATCTCCCTCTTGCCTTTCGTCTTCCTGCTCGCCTGCATCTTGACGATCCTCGCACACACGAAGCGATGGGGAGAGATTAGATTCCACCACTCTCTGCTACGGCATTCCCTCCAGAGCGCGTGGAGGGATTGGAAACAGAGGAAATGGGGGGCAGGGAGCTCGCTCAGGTCGCAATAATGTTGCGCTATTCCGGTGTTCGTATTAGGTGGAGAGTTAAATGATTCCAAATGGGGAGAGAGACAAGATGGCCTTCTCTTTGGGTTTATATTTGAACTTGTGCTCGCTTGCTTGCTTGCTTGCCTCGAAAGCACGTATCCTCCTCACTCCTCCATTACCATTAGCTTAGCTACCGCCATTTGTTTATCCAACCAACCATCCATCCGTGATCCGTACTCGCTTTACTTGTTAACTAGTGTTTCAGCAACCTCGCTCCGCAAGACTGCCACTCCACTCTACTGACCAGAAATTATATATTGTCTGAACATTCAGTATCGCCATCAAAATCGGTCGCTAAGCAAGAGTGAAAATCACGTAGAGTGCTTGAGCCGTTCACGTGTTCGGTATGCTTCGAGCTGGCCGTCTCAACCACCTCCTTGCAGAAAACTTGTGCTAACTGTAGAAGTACTTTCTAAATTCCAACGTAGTATCAGTTTCTCTCCCGGGAATTTTGTAGAAACGCATGGGCACTGCGACGGTTACACAATTTCGTACAGGAAACGAGATAACTCGTCCGGAGTTCCTCCATCTTGTAAACTAGTTCTATCATCAGTCCATATTTATCCAGACGGACGCTGGGGCTGTCTGTCTGATCACGCGAGGCCAAAAAGCGGGATTAGTTTAACCACTGTCAGCGAGCCTGGTTAACGGAGTGCTCACAACGAGAAGAATGGAGGAATCTCGCGGGCACGAGACCAGGTAAAGACTGTTCTTTTCCCTGAAACCAACATTAGCGTCCATATAATATGATCCACTCACTGATCCGGCCATCTCTCTTTGCAGGTCAAGAAGACCAAGAACAGCAGCAAGTTCTCTGAATCCATCTACAAGTTTGAACTTTGAACAGCTGCCGCTGCCTCCGAAAATAAAACAATTGAACCATGCCGAGGGACATCATCGCCTGACCGGGCAGTAGTAAATGAGGAGGCGTGATCCGGCCATGAATTCTGTAGGAGGTGCTGGTGAACCGCCATTTATTGCGTCGAGGAGGGAGATGCAGGTTTACAGACTGTGGTAGATAGATCACGACGTACAAACCGCCGGCCCCAGGTACTCCGGTCACCTGCTCCCTCGCCGCCTGGAAAAATGAGGATCCTGCACTGAATGTGTCATCAGTTGAGCACTCGTGCCTGTCAGCGGGCGTGCCTGCGCCGTGTGCTGGAGACGACGGACCCGCAGGGTGTGCCATGGCGTGAAATGGAGTGAACCAGGGCACCTGGCAGTGTGCCATGGCGCGAAGGATACACAAAAAGCTGAAAGCCAATCGCTGCCTTATTAACCTGGCTGATGTCCTAGTCTTGTCATGACCCATGACACGAGGATCGGGGTTATATGATATGTGTGTGTTCACTTTTGTCTGGGTTATGGGCATGGCGATCTGTCTCTCGATTTTTGGTGCAGAAAACATTACCACCACTAGTCCTAGAACTCGTGTGAGTTGTGGCTGGTCAGGCTACAGAAACACAGGGGAATCCACCCTGCAGTAGCCCAACGAGATGCGAAAGCGAGCGAGTACCTTTGAGCAAAGCCATACTACTCCTACTAGCTTGCTTCAACTTTTCTGAAAGCATTGGATGGAGTTCGAGATAAAAGGCTACGGTCAAGGGTACCCTGAGTGCTTTTTTGTTCAACCTTTGGAGGTTTTCGATGGGTTTAGCCGTTTAGGCCAGGTGGAGTTGCTTCCTCCTTGAGTTGAGCCTTGAGAATCAGCGGATGATCGGTGTAATTCGAAACCGCTGAGTGAGTGCTGCTTCCCATCATCAAACTTACAACCCCACAATCTGCTGCTGGTGCTGTTACAGTGTTACACACTGACACTGTGTTGCTTTTGCTCGTATATCCTCCAAGTTCTGATCAGTGATCACAACTCCGAAGTTTGTATCATCGGATCCGTCCATCGAAATGAATGGATACATTAGATGAATGTGCGTGGTGAAGATTAGAAGATATCCATGCGGATGCAGGGCGATGCAGAGATCGAGCATGGGACTACTGTGGTAGTATGCGTGCGGTGGTGGCAAGCAACCGGTGGTGTGCCTCAGCTTTGCTCAAACCTTTATGGAACTTTTTACCGAGCCTTTCGTGTCTATCGATCCACTGCCTTTTCGTAATCTTCATGCAATGAGTGTGTGTGCATGCTATGACGAGTTGACAACCGGAGTGGCCGCCCTTTTGCATGCGTTCACGATTTCGCGAGGGGAAGTAAGTATTTTGTTGGTAGCCAATTGAGCTGCTAGCCTGTATAGATGTCTCTCGCGATCACCTGTGCAAATGACTCAGTCCAATGCATTTTGAGACCAAATCGAGTCCGATTTGATCCGTTTGCGTCGGACCGGATAGTAAATGAGCATGTTGATGTCATTGTGGTACCCTGCCATGCCAAAGAAAGAGTGTTAGATCCAAAGATCTTGGCCTCAATGATGATAGTACAACCCTCGACATGTCCATTATACTGGTCTTGCCATGCAAATGTTTGTTCTTCCACTCACAATGCATGCGGTCAATACTTCCTATCATCCTCGTGAACGCTCTCTCCTCGTTGATCGACAGCAACCTAGCGGTGTCCTCAACTGTGGGCTCTCTAAGGTAAACAACGCCAAAAACATCAATGACAGCTCTACAGAATCTGTACATGGACTCTAGGCAGGTGGACTCGCTCATCCGCAGATACTCATCGACGAGATCACCGGCCACTCCATATGCAAGCATGTGAATGGCAGCATAACATTTTTTATAAGATGTGAAGCCAAGCATACCGGTGGTACCGCGCCTGGCGACGACGTAGTTGTCCTACGCCCTCACCCCGCTCATAATTCCTAAGAACATCGGCCTTGACATCTGGTAGCGGCGCCCGAAGTCTTTGTGCATCAAAGACTGGATTTGTAGGGTGGAAGTAGTCGCGGTACAACTGGTAGTGTCCCCTTCTCTCGGTTGTGCAAGAGATTAGGCGCGCGACCCTTCACCGAGCCCCTCCGCACCGGCTCCGAGTAGTTGTACTCGTTAATCACCATTGTCGTGGCCACCAAGAGCTTGGTATCGTCGTCCGAGTCCTCGTCCGACGATGGCGGCGCGACGAAGGTCTCGTAGAACTTCCGGATGCACTTGCTCAACTCCATCTACGACACCCGCATGATAAATGAATATATGCGTCCATAATCGCTTGTAAAATGGCAAAGGTGGCCGGGATCTTACCTAAAACTGGGCGGCACAAATGGCCGAACATCTTGTGGGCGTGGAAGATGACTTCCGAGGACGAAGCCTTCGCCGGTTAGGAATGGTGGCCTATCCGCCGGGAAGTGGGAGCAAAGGCCACCGGCGGGGTGGTGACGTTCATGGCGAGGCAGAGGCGACGGGCGGGCGGTGGAATCGGCGGCTTCCTGGGGGTGGTGGCGGAGTTGCGGGAAGGACGCATGAAGGATGAGAAAGAGGAGGGAAGCGATTTGAGGGCCGGAGTCGCTGATGCGCGGAGCCCGGTCAAAAAGGGGAGGACGTGTTTGCGTCGCCGCGGACGGCTCACAGTTTGTGTCTTGGGTTTTTCTCGGCCCCGATCATTTTCGGACAGAAACGGACCGCGGGCGTCCGTATGCGTCGAGCCGTTGGAGATGCCCTCGGGGCTCATGTGTCACTGAAAAAAGGAAATAGTTTTAGGCTGTTGAACAAAGTAACATGCATGATTCGAGAGCTACTCTTCCATTTTGTTTGACTCTCTTTGGGTTCACCTAGCTCTGAACTATTTTTATGCCGGAAGGCAGTACGTGGTCGCCGGCCGGGACGAATCGAAAGTCACCGTGGAACAGTGCCGAGCAAAGGACAAGTTAGCCAGCCGCGCGTGCTTAAACAAAATTCTCTCTCTCCCCCTCTGCGCTTACATTCCCTCCGCATCTATCAGAAGCTGGTTGTTCGATCGATACATCTCACAGCTCACGCTCACATGCAGGGTACGTAGTAGCGCACGACAATATAATTAGCCCACTGTGTTGGCTGTATTTGCTGGAGACCGGCATCATGTAGAGGTAGACGAATGCGCCAAGATCTAGCAAACGCTGCATTGTTCCCGGCCCCTTGATCGATGCATGATTCCCAGCACCTGATTCGTCGTCCTAGTACTAAGTAAATAGGACCAATAGAACGACCAACCAACCACTGCACATCATTGCTCGTGCAGCGATCCGGATCGCTGTGCTTGCGACGACTGTACATGTTTCCTTCCTTCCCATTCCTTCGGCATGAGGATTGAAGCCGGCCGATGATTCATGGTGGAGTCGGCCGGGGACAGGCGATCGGACAAAGCAAACGGGAAGGCCAGCAGCCAGCTTATAGTCTGTCAGTTCGTCACGTACGCGAGCACGCATGCATGCAGTGGCAGGGGCCATCGCCCATCGGCGAGCGACAGAATGATCGCGTGCGGCGTGTGATCGCGATTTGACCCGGCCGGCGTTCTGCGTCCGACAGTTGCCAACTCGATCCATCACCTACAGGGGCGGAGCTCCCCTTAGGGCAAGGTAGGGCAGCCGTCCTACCTTAATTTTTGGTAACAATATTCATGTACACATGTTCTTTCCGAACGATTTGAGTGGTTGAACATAAAAAACAGACTTCGTATGTAAAAGTTATGCTTATATCAATGAACAATGTACAAAATTAATTACTAAATACAAACTACGGCTCAACTCTCCTCTTCACAATAGCTAATTCCGAATCTAACAAAATATGACTCTAAGTAATATCATGTGTGGTATTTATATAGGTAAAACAACATGTGTTGATTTTTTTTACCATGTGGACATCTTCTTTGAAGTTCGCCCTACCTACAATTTTTTTCGTCCTCCGCCACTGATCACCTAGCCGAGAAAGAAGAATGGTTTTCTTGGAAGGGAAGGAACGTGTGGTATGGCGCCGGGCAGGAAGCCCTCGAAAACGGAAATCACTTGTCACACTTAAAATTCATTTTGTAAATATTTAATACTCGCTCCGATCCGATGTCATAGCTTTGTCTAAATTCACAGTTTTGTAGATACATATAAATTTAAAGAAACTTGAGACATCTTTTCAGGAACAAACGGAGTATAAAATTTAGGTCTAAAATTTTATATGTCATGTATCAAATAGAGTGTAAATGAGATAAGTGGGTTCCGTCTTCGCATCGTTATAGTGACGGACACGCGACCAATGTGGGGAGGGTTTTGTGGGGAGCCCCTAAATGAAGTAAATGCACTCTGCCCGTGGTCATAGCTACATGGGCGGCTCCAACCGCGACCCAATAACATGTACAAACTCTCTTTTTTATATAAAAATAATAATTTTTTAAGTATGAGCATTTTCAAATCTGATTTTTTAAAAAAAAAACTGAATATTTTTTTATTATGAACATTTAAAAATTTGAAGAATTTTTACTTCTTAACATTTTTTCAAAATTTGAACACTTTTTAGTTGGGAACATTTTCAAAATTTGAAAAACTTTCAGAAAAGATTTTTATTCCAAATTTAAACAATTTCTAATTCTAAATATTTTTCAAAAACACAATATATTTTCAATTTTCACCATTTTCTATAAACTAAACAATTTTTTATTTAAATATTTTTCAAAATCTAAAAAAACAAGTTTGAAACATGGTTGTTAATAGACACGCAAAGAATATGAAAAAGAAAAAGAAACTCAAACATGAAAAAAAAGACAGAACAAGAAAAAAGGTCTAGATTCGAGCTATTGGGTCGGCCGACGGGCGCCCAGGAGGAGTACGCGGAATTTATAGCTATCTGCAGTACATGAAAAGAAAGGTGGGTATGTGTAGACTGGAGAAATTGTACTATGTGGACCAAACAATTGTGAAGAAGCAAATAGTGAAGAAACATAAACTGAATCAGTTAATGATGTTAACTTTAATGAACCTGATTATGATTTTGAAGATGGTAATTGCATGTTTGCTGACTTTGTGGATGATGGTGTGTAGCTGATATAGCTGTGAAAAATAATGCAATCATATTCTAGATGTCAAAATGATGCGCTCATGAAGATAAATTACAGATGTTTAATCAGCATAAGTTCAATTTCAAATATTACAACCCCCAAACAGATAAGGAAAATCCAGTATTCAAGCTTGTTATGGTCTTTCCTATAGCTTAGGATTGGAGGATGCCTGGAAAGTTTTTGTTTCATGCTTACCTTCCTCATGGGGATAATTGTTTTTTGTTGGCATATCTACTATCTGTTCTGTTGGGCAATTGGAATAAGAAAATCAGAGTAACTTTTGACGATCATAAGATGAGGACCCTTCTGAAGTTCTCTTTCATATTTCTTCTCTGCGGAAATACTTGACAGGTCTTGAGAAGGAACAAGATAAGAATATGCATTCTGGGAGCAAACACAATACTGATGGAGTGGTGGTGGCTACCATTCTTCTGCGTTCTGAAGGATCAATAAATGAATCTATGGAAGGACGTGCAGTGCTGGCACGGTTTCTTCGGGACGCTAAGTTGCTACGTCGGCTGTGTTGTCGCTTGGGTGATACGGTTTGCTGCTGGGACTCTGAAAGTTTCCTGATGGAGCTACTTTTGGTCTTCATTCTGTTGTCTAGTTACCTGTTGAGTCTGCCTTTGTATGTAACCTGTTAAACTGTCGATCTTTACAACGCTGTGAACTTGTTTGGCTGTGGTAAAAAGACTGGTTGTTTGGGTTTAATGAAATGGAAAGGGGTGGAAGCCCGGTTGGGAAAAATATTGACACTCCTTTTCACCGACGTAACAAAACTAGAGTATTTTAGATGAATTTTTCTATCATCAATCCTCTTTGTTGTCACTTGTCAAATGCTTATCCTTAGGTTAACTTATATTTAGTGACTGTTGATCTATCTTAGGGGATTGTATCATGTATACTACTGTCTTGATGCTTTACAACCTCAGTTGGAAAAAATAAAAATACCTGATCATGGCATGCATGATGCATGCTATGTCTGATATGCCAACAAGTAGATGGAAATAGGGACGCTCTTCTTTCCTATTGATCATTGGTCCTTCTATTAAATATCCAAGGGTTACGGTAAAAACTTTCCACTTACACAGGTAAATGTTTCTGGTTTTCTTTAGTTCTGCCTTGTGCATGCATGTTTCAACTAGTAGTTCTATAACTGCTATTAATTTTAATGATACAATTGCAGTAAGCATCCGGGAGCCTGAACTATCATTTTGTTTCCGCTTCTTCGTCGTCGTCCTTAAGATGCTCCTTGAGGCTCTGAATCTGAGGTTGGCAGTCGACATTCTCCCAGATTGAATCAGTGCAGGGAAATTCGTACCCTTCTGGTCTCAGCGACAGTGGAAACTCGGGGAGATCAGGTAAAGATTGATGTGCACTGCACCAGCAAATAAGAGGTGTGAGTAAAACAAAAATGCCCAAAATGATCGTTTGGCGTGTGAGCATGTCCCTGAACCAAAGTATTTCAAAAGAACCAAGTTTTCCATATTGAGATGTAGAGTTCCTCTTGATTCCAGAGGAGTTACCTAGTCTTCTCTTGTTCAAAAAGATGTCCGTAAATTTGGAACTTCTTGTACGCGACATCTGGAATTTTTTTATGCATGTTTTTCATGATACCCCAAGGAGGAGGCACCCTACATTCAAGTGAAAACGAACCCATAAATTCATAACGTGTATAGACTCAAATTAAGTATTTCTGATGATTTATCTTTGCAGTAATCTCAGACCTTGTGACAGGATTTGCCAGGCAAAAGCTCAGACAAGCTCTCTTGCTCTCTGCAAGGAGGTCATCAGCTGCAGAGAGGCAGGAGACTGCGCATATATGGTTGCTCGGTTCGCCGCCTTTGTCAAGTACTAGAGCATGATAGTAATATGCCACTGCCTGTTGACAAGATGCAACATTGCGTTAATACTGTAAATGAAGCATTTTGGAAGCTTCAGGATTGTAATTTGGCCCACCTTAGCGTCCATGCATTTCCACTTAAGGAACAGCAGAAGCTTCTTTGCATACGAGTCGCTTGTGTCGCATCCCGACAGACAATAGTGAGCCTGTGGAAAGGGAGAGATCAGGAAGCTAAGTACCAAAACAAGTTCAGCAGGAATGATAGAAGATGCTGATGACATGTACTATGGGGTGTGAGCTTAATCATGAACTGCGGACCTGTGAAAAATAGCTGACTTGCTCACAGGCTAACCGCCTCTTTACCGACAGTGTTGCCTTATCACATTCAGAAGCCAATCCAAGCTGTATTTCTACACACTGATTTTCAGAGTAGATATACAGTATATGAATTATTACTATTAGGATTATACAGTATACGTAGAAGCAAATTCGGCTTCATGTTATGCAGAATGTATCTAAGTAGATATAAGTTTACACTACCTGAGCCAAT
This sequence comes from Poa annua, assembly GCA_026929855.1. NCBI lineage: Eukaryota > Viridiplantae > Streptophyta > Magnoliopsida > Poales > Poaceae > Poa > Poa annua. The sequence goes on from CM049427.1 coordinate 20,170,960, forward strand.
GCCTGAATTGAGATGGCCTCAAGCATACCTTCCTGCAGGTAACTAGGAAAACTCTTCCTGAATTCAAAGGTGAGCTGAAGTGAGTAGTCTTTTTGTTTTGTTTTGAAACGAGTGCTGAAGTGAGTACTTGATCAATGGTAGTACAATACAAGATGATATTTTTTGGCAGGTGGGTGCATACTTGATCTGTGCAGGTATCTGAAAAAGTAATCGATGCACGGAGTAGTCTAAGCATCCTGATGCCCTGAGCAATGACTCGACAACATCCTTCTTTGAAACTAATATAAGCATAAAAAGTGTCAATTCATTAATTTCACTCTCAGTTTAACACACAAAAACATATATCACTGTGGCCTAACAATGTAACCCAAGGAATATTCCATAAGTGATGTATATAATGTAATCTCCTTGAACTGACCTTCTAATACTTTCCTTTCAATTCCATACTGCCCGTTCCTCGGAATGAGTTTCAGGTTTGCCTCAAACAATGCAAGCATGGCCATCATGTGGACAACAGAGAGAACTTCGTACCACGCGCTCGGAAGACAGCACTCCTTGATTCAGCACTTGATCATCAACCAATAAGAACATCTCTGAAACTCGAAGTATAACGGCAAGAATTATAGACTCTTGATTGATTACCTGGTCATCGTCCAAGGTCCTCCACCTGAACTGCACGGATGCTTCAAGACGGCTATCTACAAAAGGCAGTAACAGTTGATTACTTACTTTCAGCATAGCCATGAAAACTAAATCCAAGGCATAGGCTTTAGTTTTTAGATAAAGAACGCTTTATTACTTAAAAGGTTTAAGCGTTTACACCCAGCCTCTCCATAACAAAGAAGGCATAGGCTTTAGTAGTTGAGACCTTTCGTTGTCAAACCGAGAACGACCGGCAAGTACTCCTCGAGGGCGCGCTGTAATTCAGAGACAGCCGACATATCTCCATGATCTTGATAGAAAAAACAACAAGATGACATGAGAATCAACTCACTACTCATCACTAGCCTGGTAACCCGATTGATGGATGGGTAACCAGGAAAGAATCAGCGCGATCAACATACAGATTTCTTCGGCCAGCAGGACGACGTTGGAACGGAGCGCGGCGAGCCGGTCGAGGAGCTCCTTGGAGACCAGTCCCCTGAGCGGATGGACGACGTCCGTGGCCACCGGAACGCGGATGGTCGGGACGAAGACGGCGACCTCCTGTATGACGCTCCGGCGCTTCCGGCCCTTGCCACCGAGCTTGCCGGGGATGGACGCACCGCACCCCATTCCTGGTGTAAGTTTGGATCAGGGATCATCCCACGATCATAGACACGTATTGACGTATTGTCAGAAACGCAGAATTAAAATGCAGATGCACTGCGTGGGTATGTGGATCAAAAACTGGAAACTACTCTACTGAGCATCTGATTTTTCCATCAGTAGGTTCTGGATCTCCGGAACCAAAACTTGAGCAAACGCAAAAGCGATATAAGATTGCCGAAACGGTTAAGATGGGAGAGTATACAAGAACAATGATGAACTCGACCAAATCGAGGATTCCCCACCCAACACTTACAATATGAGCAAGGCCCGATGCAGCCAGGCAGGCAATCCAGTTGGAGGCGCCCGGGAAGGAGGAGCAGAGGCGTTTGACCTTGCCTGCACTTGCACACCGGTAGAGAAGGGCTTTATACCTGGCGAAACAAGCAGGTATGCGCGAACGAGCCAATGGCGGGCAGCAGTGCAGTTACAGATACAGTAGCCTTTTGCAGATCACACAGATCTTTAGCGTGGAGATACCGAGGAGGAGGAGAAGGAGAAGATCACATGGGAGTGGAGCCAATCAGCCAGCTAAACCATGCTCACCGTCCTGCATGGGAACGTGCGCAGTTAACTACTGCACATATAAAACTCTGAAACGTCAAAGGGACCAGGTTTCATGGATGGTCTGTGCAAGGTACAGCGAACGGAGTAATAGTTGGATCACTAAGTTTTCTACTAAAACAGAACCAGTGCTTGTTCAACATCCTTAGTGAGCTAATATTACATAAGACAGTGATGTTGTGCTGCTGATGCTCTAGGTGCAATGATCCATACGGCGGTGCTGTTCTTGGAGCTATGTCCAGGTTACGAACTAATTATAACTACCAGAAAAGCGAAGTGCTAGTTTTTGGTGTTGAATAGGCTGAGCAGGAGCGTGTGCCTAACCTGTTCAATTGTGAGGTTGGACCTATGAAATAGTTGGGTATGCCGATGTGGTTTCTTTTAAGAAATTTCTGGCCTCAAATTTTGACGTTTGGCTGGTGAAAATCTAAAAAACAAAGACTACTCCCTCGGATCCTAATAATATGTCGCGGCTTGTATTGTGATTTGTATTCACACACTCCTCTTTTCATGATGATTTTTATGGATTAGAGGGAGTAGTTAATTGGCAACCAACATCTACGCGGTACGTTCTTTGTGTTGATAGATATTTGTCTTGATAATGTGCCAAATCATATCTTGGGCTTTATTCTTCTACCTAAAGCGATTCACCATAAAGTTGATATGATAAGGGCAGATTTCTTCTACGAAGGAAGTGGGTATCCGAGCAAATATCACATGGTGTGATAGTCTAGTCTTTGCAGACCGAAACACATGAGTGGGCTTGATTTTGTGCATAGTAGAGCTAGAAATATGGTTTTTCTACCTAAATGAATTGTGAAGTCAAAGAAGGGGAGATAAAGACCTTTGAGCTCCAACTTGACACCCCATATCCCTCCTCCGTCCACACATAACCTTACTCCATCCTTATTTGAGCAAACCATAGCTTACTCTGATCCACTTCATGAAGGGGATCGTGTGCAGAAAACAAATTTTTTTCTAACAACGATAACCTTAAACTAGCCAAGATCTACACTATGCAAATATAGAAGTACGGCGGAAATCGGAATACATACCCTCGTAGACCGAATAGCGGGGATTACGCTCCCGCACAAGCGTTGACGACGAAGACGACGTAGCCGACCTCTAGGTCGCGGAGAACTCGGCGCGACGAAGATGAACCCGAGGTCGGGTGGAGGATGCAGGCCTCCGAGTACCGCTAGCGTAGCACCTCGCAGGGCGTCACACACATACGGTGGAGACGACGGCCTCCGAAGCTCCAGTGCAGGATGAGCAGCGGAAGACTTGGACCGGAACACCAGCAGCGCGGCAGCGGGCTATGGTGGAAGAGATACCCCTCCTCTACTCGGCGCGAGTCCGACAAAGGGAATCACGAGATCGAGAGGGAATTAGGGAATTAATTGGTGAATTAAAATGCCAGGGGTGCCCCTTCTTATATAGGCTCCCAGGGGGAGCCAACCTTGCCAGCCAGGCAATGTGGGACTATCCCCACATGCCTGGTGCGGCCAAAGGGGGTGCGTCGGCCCTAGGTGGGCCCCATTTGGCCATCCTAGGCCGGCCTCCCTCAATCCGAAGCCCTGGGGGGGACTCTCCCCCCTCACGGGCCTTCTTTTCACTAGAAGGCCCATTTAGGGAAATCAGCCTTTAAAAATTCGAAAATAAATATATAAAATCATATTTAATCATTAATTACACTAATTAATATCAAACATATTTTATAGAATTTATTCCAGCTCCGAAAACTCTTTCGTCGCTGTCCGATCTCCATCAGACCATTTCCGGGACGTTCGCGGTGATCTCTTTCCTTTCCGGTTGTCTTGTCGAAACCCCTTAAGTGTGTTACCCTAGCGGTTCGATATAATAACATGTACGATCAAGACTCCTATATGATCATCGACTAACTCGTAGGCCTGGACCCCATGAATTAATCTCTGTGATATAACGAATGAGTTTCATCTATCAAACCTGGACGTCTAGTCTTAAACCCTTTGTCATGGCGATACTTAGCGTGTCCGAGCATCATTCTCAGATATCTCCATACCTAGCATGATCTCGTTACCGACATCGCTATCTTCTACTCGTCTATGATATTATGTCAGCTGGTGACCTAGTCACATGTTTGCAAACTCATTTGACATAATCTCACCGAGTGGGCCCTAGAGTATCTATTCTGCTATGCGGACTGACAAATCCCGATGTTGGCCCCTCGTCTTAACTACCCCCTTCCGATACCCAAAAGTATCACCTATCATTGTCACACTATATAAGATATGACGTTTGGTGCGATCAAAGTATCTTCCAGAGATAACAATAAGAGTTGATCTCACGGTCTTAAGGCGTAATGACTATGTCCTATAAATACTGGGTATGTGAACGGATAGACGTCGCCTAGAGGGGGGGGGGGGGTGAATAGGCGATTTAAAACTTTTTCGAGGAGCCGGAATATCCGGTCCAAGAGTGACCGGAAATTCCGAGTAGCCGGAATATCCGGTACACGAATGACCCGGAAATTCCGGTATGCTTGATAAAGGCGGAATAAAACTAGAGGTTTACTTTAACAAGCATACAACCTAGATATATAAACTAGGCTCACCTATGTGCACCAACAACTTAAGCTAAGCAATACTAGTAACAAGATGATAGCAAGATATATGACTTCAAGCACGAAGGCTATCACAATGTAAAGTGCATAAGTAAAGAGCTCGGGTATAGAAATAACCGAGTCACGCGGAGACGAGGATGTATTCCCGAGTTCCACCCAAAGGTGTACGTCTCGTTTGGAGAGGTGTGCGCAACCACAACAGGTTAGCCGCAACGCCACAAAGGCTCACCATCTTCTCCTGATGAACTCAACCACAAAAGGTTCGAGTTCACCTTCCACTATTGATCTCCTTTGGGGCGGAGATCGAATCCCGTACAACTCTTGAGGCACACACCCACAACTTAATTGGGGGCTCCCAAGTCTTGAGGCACACACCCACAACTTAATTGGGGGCTCTCAAGTGACCACAAAAGGTCTTGACCACAAAAGGTCTTGGCCACAAAAGGCCGGCCACAAAAGGCGTCTAGGGTCCAAAGACCCAAGAGTAACAAGCTCACAAGTATCACCACCACGAATCCTCGTGGAGGGCTCAAACCGATGCAAATGCAATGGCAAGAGCACACGAAGTGCTCAAGTCCTTCACTCTCAAATTCCAACACAACAACAAATGTTTATGGGGGAATAAGAGAGGAAGAACAAAGGAAACCACAAAGGAGTCAAATCCTTCACTCCCAAATCCCACCAAAAGCAACTAATGCTTATGGGGGGAGAAGAGAGGAAGAACAAAGAAGAAGAACCACAAAGGAATTCCAAGAACTAGATCCACTAAGTTCCCCTCACTTAGAGGAGAGAAGGATTGGTAGGATTGTAGATCTAGATCTCCTCTCAACTTGCCCTAAAGAATATGGAAGATTCAATGGAGGGATTGAGAGGGAAGTGAGCTTTCCAAGGTCAACAATGGAGTAGGAGAGAGGGAAAAGTCGTGCTGCCTTGGATTAGCAGGGGAAGAAGAAGGGGAGAGGTATTTATACCCCTCCAGGAAATATAGCCGTTGGCTGTTTCGACACTCGGAAATTCCGGTATAAGTGAGACTCGGAAATTCCGGTCATCCAGAAATTCCGGTCTAGAGAGACTCGGAAATTCCGGTCACCCGGAAATTCCGGTCTAAGAGAGCTCGGAAATTCCGGCTGTAGTCAGAAGCAAAACCAAACTTTTCCTTAGCCATTTCTGGAGGACTTTTCTGGGGGCACTCGGAAATTCCGGTATATGGAAATTTCCGAGCACAATTTCCGACTGGAGTCAGAACCATTTTTCTCCTTTCCTTAGCCGTTTTCTTGGATGAGCTGGGGAACCGGAAATTCCGGTAGGGCGGAATATCCGGCCCCAATAATCCGAATCAGCAGAACACCGAAACGAAAACTGCTATAACTTTTGCAAATGAACTCTAAATGAGGTGAGACCAATTTTGTTGGAAAGATAGCGACGATGACTACCCAACAAATAGAGTAAAATCTCCACACATGGAAAGGTGTGGGACTTTCCTCAAAGAAGAACCGGCAATATTTCCGCCACCGAAAACGCAACAAGTTGTCGAAAGTAAAACCGATTTCGATGAACTAGAGATTGACATGGAGATGAACCAAGATCTAATTCCTCACCAACATAAAAGCCAAATAAGAACCAAGAAACATGATATGCCAAGTATGCAAAGGTTTGAGCTCTCCACAAGAATGCGATCAAGTTACTAACTTGAGAGCCCCTCTGTAACGCCCCGGGTTTTATCCCCAATTAGTTTTTGTTGTTTTTCTTTTGTGCATCATCATGTCATCATTTCATCATGCATTGGTCACTTCATTTAATTTATTGCATTTAAATTTAAACCCCGCTTAAATTCTTTTTCTCACAATTAAATTCAAATGCTTTTGAAATTAATTAAAATATGTATTTCAAATATTTTTGCAAATATTATAAAAACTAATTTATCAAATTGCCTATCTAAAACAAAAACTATTTTTATTATATTTTCTTTATACAAATTCTTTTTATATTTGTTTTAAATGCAAAACAGAAAAGAATAAATAAAAAGAAATAAAATCAGAGGGAGAAAAACCTTTTCTAGGCCCGAAGCCCACTTACCTTGCAGCCCAGCCCATCTCCCCTGTCTCTTTCTCCTTCGTACGGAGACAGAGGAGGTCGCCCTCCTTTCCACGGTGGAGGCCATGGTGATCCCCACCATGTGCTCTCCCTCCCCTCTCCTACTTAGCCGCACGACCTCCTCCCCACTGCCCTCTGAAACCCTAACCCTCTACTCCCATCCGCCGCCGCCGCCCCTGTCCTCTCTTCCTCTCCACCTCGATCTCCTCTGTTCTTTGTTTCTCCACTGAAAAAGCTCACCGGAGACCTCACCGTCCCCCGCAGCTCCGGTGCCGTCGATGGACCGAAAGGAGGCCCAAGAGATGCGCCGTTTCGCCGTCAAGCTCGTCCCCGAGCCAGTTTGTACAAGGAGCCGTTGAAAGGGCCGAGGCGTTCTTCTTCTTCTCCGTGACCGGCGAAGTCCTCCGCCGCGTTTCCCCGCCTCCGGTCTTCCCCGGCATGAACAACTGCCCCGAACTCCTCCACAGTGAGTCCCTCGTCCGATTCCCCCGCTTCCCCTGTCGAATCCGAGCTAGTTTGGATGAGTTCGTCGCCGTCTAATCGCTGGCCGCCATTGCCGAACCTCCGAGCTCGCGCACGAGCTGATGACTCCTCTGCCTCGACCCCCTTGCACTCCCTTTGCCTCCACAGCGCCTCCACATCCACCCTGCACCCCGCACCACCACCGCAGCACCACCCCGCACGCCCAGCGTCGCCCGCCCGTCATGGCTACCGGCCTCGTTCGTCCCCGACGTTTCCCGTACTGAAGTTCTGAACTTCTGTTTTATAGCTTCAGTTAACACCTTCCGATCTGTTTATCTGGAGCAAAACCTGTTAGCTAACACGAACAACCGACCAGCCTAGTGGCTAGCGCAGCCAACTCATACCCTGTACGAGGTCGCGAGTTCGACCACCGCCGGCGCGTGGGAGTAAAACACCAACTTTTTATTTCTTTTTTCCACCCGCTGACTTACCTGGCCCACCCGTCAGTGAACCACCATGCCAGCACACTTCACACACGCCCGCGTGGCGCCGGGACCCGCATGTCATCCTCACTGGGTGTATACTTGCGCGGTGCGTAAAGCCCAGATCCAGATCTGGATCTGGATCTTTGCGGAGAGCCCCCTGAATTCTCGGGTTTTGAGATAGAACCCCCACTGACATGTTTTTCATCACGAACAGGTCCTGTAAATTACAGAAACACCCCTAAAACTTGTTTTGCTAATAACTTTAATTCTGTAATTCCAAATTAAATAATCTTTATATGTTTATTTATCAGAAAAATGCAATAAATATTAATATGCCATTTGTATGCCATTTTGCATCTGTTATTTTAATTGCTTAGTTTAATTTGTTAATTGCAACTAACTAATTAAATATGGAATGTGTTGGGCTTTATCTAAATATTGCCCTATTCCATTTAATTTAATTAGAGCACCCATGCCATGTGTTGCCATGTTAACCAACATTTAATATTGCTGGTAAATAAATAACTTGCACCTAAATACTAATTGCCGGGGTTGTTTCCCGCTTAATTTGGATTAATTGTATTTGTGTTGCATCTTGCCATGTCATGCATCATTCTCATATAATCATGCTGGATCTTCTGCCGTAGTTGTAAAATGCATCTTCTACGCTTTCCAGTGTTTGTTGCTTCTTCGCGGATAAGACGATGAGATGTGTGAGCAACGACAAGATCTGCTTCCATGCGGGATTCCAGGCAAGCAAAGTTTGCTTGTTTACCTATACATTGTCTTTCATTCCTGCCGTTGATCTCTGCTACCCTAGTTATCGATTCTTGAACTGCGATCCCATCACATGTTTATCCTGCAGCCCATACAACTTTATCCCCACAACCTAATACCCGTTGCATGTTTATCTGTTGGCCTTGCGAGTCGTAGCGCATGCTTAGAGTTGTTTGTGCGAGTCGTCTGTTGGTCTTATGTTTCATCTGCTTAGTTTGATAGATTATTCTACCTTAATAAAATGTTGTCTTATATTGGGGTATTACAATTAAAAGATAAGGCACCAGGCGGAAGGCCTTGCGAGGTGTTTTGTTCTGCTCAGTGTCGACATAGGAACTGAGATTTTGTCCTCGGATCCAATTTTGAGCGCACTAACCACTTGTGGGAGGCCCAATGGAGCCCCCCTCGACTTTGAACGGATCTACAGCTTGTCCATGTGCCGCAACTAGTTCGGGTTTTCCATTTGCTCATATGCATGTGCATGATGATGATAATGATGAGAGGATATGTGATACGGGGGGTCATATAGGGGTGGTGCGCGCGAAGCGGACAGTTCCTACTGTGGTTTGAGCCGCATGGCGCGTGGACACAAACTAATGAGTCCGCAATTGAGATTCGGCCGGACTCCTGACGCGGGTAACAACTCATATGGGTGGCACTTGGACTTGCTGTAGTGAAGGAATGAGTCGTGTTGAGAGGCCCTCACGGGTTGATCATGCGAGTATGGGTACTGTAGTGCACCCCTGCAGGGTATAATCTTATCGATGAGCCGTGTCCACGGTTATGGACGACTTTGGTGATGATGCTGGCTAACAAGATCTAGACAACTTACACCTAATTAATGTTAATTAATTTGACTAGTAATATAGAATTACTTTCACAATAACTGGTAACTAAAATTGTTCAATGTGTGAGTTTCCCGAATTGCTTCCTCATACTTGGTTGAGGGGGTTAATTCGAGAATGGGTTATGTCTGGTGTTAGTTGTAATTGTTTACTTTATGCGCTCTCTTATCCCTCTCTGATTAGACGGAAGTTGTAGCGTGTCTCTTTAGGTTGCTAGTGCTGCTGCCGCTAAGTCCACCTCCCCTATATTTTGGGAGATGGTGTAGAAAGTAGGCAAGTCGGTTTTGCTTGCCAGGGAGTGCCCTGACCCTCTTTTGGGATGTGCTTTATGTGCAGTTAACAGGTTTGAAGTCAGACGACGTTAGCTTGGGAATCCCTCCGGCTTGGCTGGGCAGGGATATGGCGACATTGCTTATCTTCAAGACTCTTAGTCCAATTTGCATCTTATCCGTAGTCGGATACTATTCTGCTTCCGCTGTCATTTGTATCTTTGTATTGTATCATTTGTATCTTGACTCGTTCGAGTCGTTGTTGTATTTATATCTTCTGTTGTATTTGTGGATGTATCGGAACTGTTGTAATGTTATCACAATTCCACCCACATAATGCGCATGTTTCGGCGTGCACATTATGTCTGGTGGGCGACCTAAAATCGTTATTATGCGGATTTCGGTGGGATCGCTTAAATCTACATAGTATCGATTTTAGGGCGTCACAAAGTGGTATCAGAGCCTTGGTTTCGATCTCTTTGTTGTTTCGATACGAATGGTTATCGAAGCAGCGGGTCCGCAAAAGCCTGTACGATAACCTCGCTAACGGTCGTTGTTTATAGAGTGTCGAAAACTATTTGATTAAAATTATTTTAAAAATATCTCAATAGGTTTCTTTTTATTCCTTGTCTATATTCTATTTCTCCTCTTACCTTATTTGATTTGGAGTCTCTTCTCTTATCCAACTTTCAAAGTTTTAGGATCCTACGTGTGGGTGGACGATTTCTTGCCTTTTACCCTATTAGGTTCGATCTTTCGGAGTCGTCTTCATCGTGAGCAACAATCCCTTGTTAGTGGTGTCGAGAATTTCAAGGTGGAGCAACAATCCCTTGTTAGTGGCGTCGAGAAGTTCATCACGGAGCCTGAAGACTCGATAGTTACCCCTCTCTTCTTGTGGTCTCGGCGTGGATCGCGGGACGCGATCCCTTGTTAGTGGTGTCGGTTGTAACGCCCCGGGTTTTATCCCCAATTAGTTTTTGTTGTTTTTCTTTTGTGCATCATCATGTCATCATTTCATCATGCATTGGTCACTTCATTTAATTTATTGCATTTAAATTTAAACCCCGCTTAAATTCTTTTTCTCACAATTAAATTCAAATGCTTTTGAAATTAATTAAAATATGTATTTCAAATATTTTTGCAAATATTATAAAAACTAATTTATCAAATTGCCTATCTAAAACAAAAACTATTTTTATTATATTTTCTTTATACAAATTCTTTTTATATTTGTTTTAAATGCAAAACAGAAAAGAATAAATAAAAAGAAATAAAATCAGAGGGAGAAAAACCTTTTCTAGGCCCGAAGCCCACTTACCTTGCAGCCCAGCCCATCTCCCCTGTCTCTTTCTCCTTCGTACGGAGACAGAGGAGGTCGCCCTCCTTTCCACGGTGGAGGCCATGGTGATCCCCACCATGTGCTCTCCCTCCCCTCTCCTACTTAGCCGCACGACCTCCTCCCCACTGCCCTCTGAAACCCTAACCCTCTACTCCCATCCGCCGCCGCCGCCCCTGTCCTCTCTTCCTCTCCACCTCGATCTCCTCTGTTCTTTGTTTCTCCACTGAAAAAGCTCACCGGAGACCTCACCGTCCCCCGCAGCTCCGGTGCCGTCGATGGACCGAAAGGAGGCCCAAGAGATGCGCCGTTTCGCCGTCAAGCTCGTCCCCGAGCCAGTTTGTACAAGGAGCCGTCGAAAGGGCCGAGGCGTTCTTCTTCTTCTCCGTGACCGGCGAAGTCCTCCGCCGCGTTTCCCCGCCTCCGGTCTTCCCCGGCATGAACAACTGCCCCGAACTCCTCCACAGTGAGTCCCTCGTCCGATTCCCCCGCTTCCCCTGTCGAATCCGAGCTAGTTTGGATGAGTTCGTCGCCGTCTAATCGCTGGCCGCCATTGCCGAACCTCCGAGCTCGCGCACGAGCTGATGACTCCTCTGCCTCGACCCCCTTGCACTCCCTTTGCCTCCACAGCGCCTCCACATCCACCCTGCACCCCGCACCACCACCGCAGCACCACCCCGCACGCCCAGCGTCGCCCGCCCGTCATGGCTACCGGCCTCGTTCGTCCCCGACGTTTCCCGTACTGAAGTTCTGAACTTCTGTTTTATAGCTTCAGTTAACACCTTCCGATCTGTTTATCTGGAGCAAAACCTGTTAGCTAACACGAACAACCGACCAGCCTAGTGGCTAGCGCAGCCAACTCATACCCTGTACGAGGTCGCGAGTTCGACCACCGCCGGCGCGTGGGAGTAAAACACCAACTTTTTATTTCTTTTTTCCACCCGCTGACTTACCTGGCCCACCCGTCAGTGAACCACCATGCCAGCACACTTCACACACGCCCGCGTGGCGCCGGGACCCGCATGTCATCCTCACTGGGTGTATACTTGCGCGGTGCGTAAAGCCCAGATCCAGATCTGGATCTGGATCTTTGCGGAGAGCCCCCTGAATTCTCGGGTTTTGAGATAGAACCCCCACTGACATGTTTTTCATCACGAACAGGTCCTGTAAATTACAGAAACACCCATAAAACTTGTTTTGCTAATAACTTTAATTCTGTAATTCCAAATTAAATAATCTTTATATGTTTATTTATCAGAAAAATGCAATAAATATTAATATGCCATTTGTATGCCATTTTGCATCTGTTATTTTAATTGCTTAGTGTAATTTGTTAATTGCAACTAACTAATTAAATATGGAATGTGTTGGGCTTTATCTAAATATTGTCCTATTCCATTTAATTTAATTAGAGCACCCATGCCATGTGTTGCCATGTTAACCAACATTTAATATTGCTGGTAAATAAATAACTTGCACCTAAATACTAATTGCCGGGGTTGTTTCCCGCTTAATTTGGATTAATTGTATTTGTGTTGCATCTTGCCATGTCATGCATCATTCTCATATAATCATGCTGGATCTTCTGCCGTAGTTGTAAAATGCATCTTCTACGCTTTCCAGTGTTTGTTGCTTCTTCGCGGATAAGACGATGAGATGTGTGAGCAACGACAAGATCTGCTTCCATGCGGGATTCCAGGCAAGCAAAGTTTGCTTGTTTACCTATACATTGTCTTTCATTCCTGCCGTTGATCTCTGCTACCCTAGTTATCGATTCTTGAACTGCGATCCCATCACATATTTATCCTGCAGCCCATACAACTTTATCCCCACAACCTAATACCCGTTGCATGTTTATCTGTTGGCCTTGCGAGTCGTAGCGCATGCTTAGAGTTGTTTGTGCGAGTCGTCGGTTGGTCTTATGTTTCATCTGCTTAGTTTGATAGATTATTCTACCTTAATAAAATGTTGTCTTATATTGGGGTATTACAATTAAAAGATAAGGCACCAGGCGGAAGGCCTTGCGAGGTGTTTTGTTCTGCTCAGTGTCGACATAGGAACTGAGATTTTGTCCTCGGATCCAATTTTGAGCGCACTAACCACTTGTGGGAGGCCCAATGGAGCCCCCCTCGACTTTGAACGGATCTACAGCTTGTCCATGTGCCGCAACTAGTTCGGGTTTTCCATTTGCTCATATGCATGTGCATGATGATGATAATGATGAGAGGATATGTGATACGGGGGGTCATATAGGGGTGGTGCGCGCGAAGCGGACAGTTCCTACTGTGGTTTGAGCCGCATGGCGCGTGGACACAAACTAATGAGTCCGCAATTGAGATTCGGCCGGACTCCTGACGCGGGTAACAACTCATATGGGTGGCACTTGGACTTGCTGTAGTGAAGGAATAAGTCGTGTTGAGAGGCCCTCACGGGTTGATCATGCGAGTATGGGTACTGTAGTGCACCCCTGCAGGGTATAATCTTATCGATGAGCCGTGTCCACGGTTATGGACGACTTTGGTGATGATGCTGGCTAACAAGATCTAGACAACTTACACCTAATTAATGTTAATTAATTTGACTAGTAATATAGAATTACTTTCACAATAACTGGTAACTAAAATTGTTCAATGTGTGAGTTTCCCGAATTGCTTCCTCATACTTGGTTGAGGGGGTTAATTCGAGAATGGGTTATGTCTGGTGTTAGTTGTAATTGTTTACTTTATGCGCTCTCTTATCCCTCTCTGATTAGACGGAAGTTGTAGCGTGTCTCTTTAGGTTGCTAGTGCTGCTGCCGCTAAGTCCACCTCCCCTATATTTTGGGAGATGGTGTAGAAAGTAGGCAAGTCGGTTTTGCTTGCCAGGGAGTGCCCTGACCCTCTTTTGGGATGTGCTTTATGTGCAGTTAACAGGTTTGAAGTCAGACGACGTTAGCTTGGGAATCCCTCCGGCTTGGCTGGGCAGGGATATGGCGACATTGCTTATCTTCAAGACTCTTAGTCCAATTTGCATCTTATCCGTAGTCGGATACTATTCTGCTTCCGCTGTCATTTGTATCTTTGTATTGTATCATTTGTATCTTGACTCGTTCGAGTCGTTGTTGTATTTATATCTTCTGTTGTATTTGTGGATGTATCGGAACTGTTGTAATGTTATCACAATTCCACCCACATAATGCGCATGTTTCGGCGTGCACATTATGTCTGGTGGGCGACCTAAAATCGTTATTATGCGGATTTCGGCGGGATCGCTTAAATCTACATAGTATCGATTTTAGGGCGTCACAAAGTGGTATCAGAGCCTTGGTTTCGATCTCTTTGGTTTTTCGATACGAATGGTTATCGAAGCAGCGGGTCCGCAAAAGCCTGTACGATAACCTCGCTAACGGTCGTTGTTTATAGAGTGTCGAAAACTATTTGATTAAAATTATTTTAAAAATATCTCAATAGGTTTCTTTTTATTCCTTGTCTATATTCTATTTCTCCTCTTACCTTATTTGATTTGGAGTCTCTTCTCTTATCCAACTTTCAAAGTTTTAGGATCCTACGTGTGGGTGGACGATTTCTTGCCTTTTACCCTATTAGGTTCGATCTTTCGGAGTCGTCTTCATCGTGAGCAACAATCCCTTGTTAGTGGTGTCGAGAATTTCAAGGTGGAGCAACAATCCCTTGTTAGTGGCGTCGAGAAGTTCATCACGGAGCCTGAAGACTCGATAGTTACCCCTCTCTTCTTGTGGTCTCGGCGTGGATCGCGGGACGCGATCCCTTGTTAGTGGTGTCGGTTGTAACGCCCCGGGTTTTATCCCCAATTAGTTTTTGTTGTTTTTCTTTTGTGCATCATCATGTCATCATTTCATCATGCATTGGTCACTTCATTTAATTTATTGCATTTAAATTTAAACCCCGCTTAAATTCTTTTTCTCACAATTAAATTCAAATGCTTTTGAAATTAATTAAAATATGTATTTCAAATATTTTTGCAAATATTATAAAAACTAATTTATCAAATTGCCTATCTAAAACAAAAACTATTTTTATTATATTTTCTTTATACAAATTCTTTTTATATTTGTTTTAAATGCAAAACAGAAAAGAATAAATAAAAAGAAATAAAATCAGAGGGAGAAAAACCTTTTCTAGGCCCGAAGCCCACTTACCTTGCAGCCCAGCCCATCTCCCCTGTCTCTTTCTCCTTCGTACGGAGACAGAGGAGGTCGCCCTCCTTTCCACGGTGGAGGCCATGGTGATCCCCACCATGTGCTCTCCCTCCCCTCTCCTACTTAGCCGCACGACCTCCTCCCCACTGCCCTCTGAAACCCTAACCCTCTACTCCCATCCGCCGCCGCCGCCCCTGTCCTCTCTTCCTCTCCACCTCGATCTCCTCTGTTCTTTGTTTCTCCACTGAAAAAGCTCACCGGAGACCTCACCGTCCCCCGCAGCTCCGGTGCCGTCGATGGACCGAAAGGAGGCCCAAGAGATGCGCCGTTTCGCCGTCAAGCTCGTCCCCGAGCCAGTTTGTACAAGGAGCCGTCGAAAGGGCCGAGGCGTTCTTCTTCTTCTCCGTGACCGGCGAAGTCCTCTGCCGCGTTTCCCCGCCTCCGGTCTTCCCCGGCATGAACAACTGCCCCGAACTCCTCCACAGTGAGTCCCTCGTCCGATTCCCCCGCTTCCCCTGTCGAATCCGAGCTAGTTTGGATGAGTTCGTCGCCGTCTAATCGCTGGCCGCCATTGCCGAACCTCCGAGCTCGCGCACGAGCTGATGACTCCTCTGCCTCGACCCCCTTGCACTCCCTTTGCCTCCACAGCGCCTCCACATCCACCCTGCACCCCGCACCACCACCGCAGCACCACCCCGCACGCCCAGCGTCGCCCGCCCGTCATGGCTACCGGCCTCGTTCGTCCCCGACGTTTCCCGTACTGAAGTTCTGAACTTCTGTTTTATAGCTTCAGTTAACACCTTCCGATCTGTTTATCTGGAGCAAAACCTGTTAGCTAACACGAACAACCGACCAGCCTAGTGGCTAGCGCAGCCAACTCATACCCTGTACGAGGTCGCGAGTTCGACCACCGCCGGCGCGTGGGAGTAAAACACCAACTTTTTATTTCTTTTTTCCACCCGCTGACTTACCTGGCCCACCCGTCAGTGAACCACCATGCCAGCACACTTCACACACGCCCGCGTGGCGCCGGGACCCGCATGTCATCCTCACTGGGTGTATACTTGCGCGGTGCGTAAAGCCCAGATCCAGATCTGGATCTGGATCTTTGCGGAGAGCCCCCTGAATTCTCGGGTTTTGAGATAGAACCCCCACTGACATGTTTTTCATCACGAACAGGTCCTGTAAATTACAGAAACACCCCTAAAACTTGTTTTGCTAATAACTTTAATTCTGTAATTCCAAATTAAATAATCTTTATATGTTTATTTATCAGAAAAATGCAATAAATATTAATATGCCATTTGTATGCCATTTTGCATCTGTTATTTTAATTGCTTAGTGTAATTTGTTAATTGCAACTAACTAATTAAATATGGAATGTGTTGGGCTTTATCTAAATATTGCCCTATTCCATTTAATTTAATTAGAGCACCCATGCCATGTGTTGCCATGTTAACCAACATTTAATATTGCTGGTAAATAAATAACTTGCACCTAAATACTAATTGCCGGGGTTGTTTCCCGCTTAATTTGGATTAATTGTATTTGTGTTGCATCTTGCCATGTCATGCATCATTCTCATATAATCATGCTGGATCTTCTGCCGTAGTTGTAAAATGCATCTTCTACGCTTTCCAGTGTTTGTTGCTTCTTCGCGGATAAGACGATGAGATGTGTGAGCAACGACAAGATCTGCTTCCATGCGGGATTCCAGGCAAGCAAAGTTTGCTTGTTTACCTATACATTGTCTTTCATTCCTGCCGTTGATCTCTGCTACCCTAGTTATCGATTCTTGAACTGCGATCCCATCACATATTTATCCTGCAGCCCATACAACTTTATCC
Organism: Poa annua; assembly: GCA_026929855.1. NCBI lineage: Eukaryota > Viridiplantae > Streptophyta > Magnoliopsida > Poales > Poaceae > Poa > Poa annua. Next base: position 20,187,705 of record CM049427.1, read on the forward strand.
CCACAACCTAATACCCGTTGCATGTTTATCTGTTGGCCTTGCGAGTCGTAGCGCATGCTTAGAGTTGTTTGTGCGAGTCGTCTGTTGGTCTTATGTTTCATCTGCTTAGTTTGATAGATTATTCTACCTTAATAAAATGTTGTCTTATATTGGGGTATTACAATTAAAAGATAAGGCACCAGGCGGAAGGCCTTGCGAGGTGTTTTGTTCTGCTCAGTGTCGACATAGGAACTGAGATTTTGTCCTCGGATCCAATTTTGAGCGCACTAACCACTTGTGGGAGGCCCAATGGAGCCCCCCTCGACTTTGAACGGATCTACAGCTTGTCCATGTGCCGCAACTAGTTCGGGTTTTCCATTTGCTCATATGCATGTGCATGATGATGATAATGATGAGAGGATATGTGATACGGGGGGTCATATAGGGGTGGTGCGCGCGAAGCGGACAGTTCCTACTGTGGTTTGAGCCGCATGGCGCGTGGACACAAACTAATGAGTCCGCAATTGAGATTCGGCCGGACTCCTGACGCGGGTAACAACTCATATGGGTGGCACTTGGACTTGCTGTAGTGAAGGAATGAGTCGTGTTGAGAGGCCCTCACGGGTTGATCATGCGAGTATGGGTACTGTAGTGCACCCCTGCAGGGTATAATCTTATCGATGAGCCGTGTCCACGGTTATGGACGACTTTGGTGATGATGCTGGCTAACAAGATCTAGACAACTTACACCTAATTAATGTTAATTAATTTGACTAGTAATATAGAATTACTTTCACAATAACTGGTAACTAAAATTGTTCAATGTGTGAGTTTCCCGAATTGCTTCCTCATACTTGGTTGAGGGGGTTAATTCGAGAATGGGTTATGTCTGGTGTTAGTTGTAATTGTTTACTTTATGCGCTCTCTTATCCCTCTCTGATTAGACGGAAGTTGTAGCGTGTCTCTTTAGGTTGCTAGTGCTGCTGCTGCTAAGTCCACCTCCCCTATATTTTGGGAGATGGTGTAGAAAGTAGGCAAGTCGGTTTTGCTTGCCAGGGAGTGCCCTGACCCTCTTTTGGGATGTGCTTTATGTGCAGTTAACAGGTTTGAAGTCAGACGACGTTAGCTTGGGAATCCCTCCGGCTTGGCTGGGCAGGGATATTGCGCCATTGCTTATCTTCAGGACTCTTAGTCCAATTTGCATCTTATCCGTAGTCGGATACTATTCTGCTTCCGCTGTCATTTGTATCTTTGTATTGTATCATTTGTATCTTGACTCGTTCGAGTCGTTGTTTTATTTATATCTTCTGTTATATTTGTGGATGTATCGGAACTGTTGTAATGTTATCACAATTCCACCCACATAATGCGCATGTTTCGGCGTGCACATTATGTCTGGTGGGCGACCTAAAATCGTTATTATGCGGATTTCGGCGGGATCGCTTAAATCTACATAGTATCGATTTTAGGGCGTCACACCCTCTTGATAGTACGCCTATCTATCCTATAGTCCTATCAAGATCATACCTTTGCCTTGAGCATTCCACTTGAGTTGGATGATGACTATCTTGATCTCTTCAAGTGGATCATCTTTCTTGATTGCGCGTCCAAACACTTGCTTGATGAAGACTTCTCCAAATACTCCCCCATGCTCACAATGGGAGAGTCTCGCTAAGCTTCGTCTTCATGTATCCATTGCAAGCACCAAGCATAGGATCTTTTCGAGAAAGATTCTCTTGGTCTTACACAACTCATCTTTTCTTCACTAAGATGATCTCTTGAATCTTCAAGACATACTTGCAATAAGCTTCACTCAACACATGAGCTTCAAGAGTTCAACACATGAACTCCACCATTCCATGGACATGATCTATAATGATATCTCAAAGTAACCATTAGTTCATAGAGATTGTCATTCAATTACCAAAACCACACATGAGGGAAAATGCTCTTTCAGTATGTCCATCATATCGTTACACCTAACGATATGACTTCCATTGCCGACCGGCGCCATGCCCTATGATCGGAAAACCTCGATCATCAATCGCGCAACGAAACTAGTCTTAGTAGAGGCTACTAGGGACCTGGTTGTTTATCTACCACACCTGTATTAATGTTTTCGCTTAATACAGTTATAGCATGGTATAAAACATATAATGAACGATTGGGATATTGCCAATAAACTATGTTTATTAAGTGCCTCTAGGGCATATTCCCTTCAGTCTCCCACTTGCACTAGAGTAACACTTAATCTAGTTTACAACTTGGTAAAAGCTCAACACCCATAGCATCTTGGTGCCTGCTCGCCTCGTGGAAGAGGAATACAGTCAATAGATCTCACACATTGAGACCTATATGTGCTTTGCAACACTTGTATGTCACCTGGTTTGACATCATCCCGTATCTTACGATGACGGTGAAATATATCCTAGTGGATGGAGTGAGACTCGAGCATTCGCGTAGCATGCGCCTTAAAAGTCTAAGAGATCTATTAAGGGAACCACCTACGCTCGGAAAACTGCTCAGTCCAATCACACTTGCTACTTCTGAAGTCGCGATATATTTCTATACCTATGTAGATTATGCGACAGTGCATTCATATGCGACTTCGCAAACTAACCATGTCTTTCTTCAAAATAAAGGACATCTCCTATATGAGATTTCTAGTCGTATGGGTCAGTGTAATAACTTGCATCATCTTAACCGCTTTACGGTAAGTTTCCATTCCACTCTTACCCGTTACTAGAAAACATATCTTCAGTTCTCATAGACACTGAAGAATAAACTTAACGTTTGTTCATTGATCCACACAAGGATCACTCTAGAACCTGTTCTTCAACCAAGAACTTGGGTCACACTAAGTCGAGCTTTCAATCTGATAGCATCTATGACTGATACATAGACAATGTCGAACATCATTTGCTATAACTGAAAATGCCAAGATAAACTTAATATTTTATCTAGTCATACAAGCAAGAACCTCTTTCTTTGCTTGTCCTATTCTGAAACACTTCAGAATCTTGACTAAGGAAATATTCCGACTCAATGTTATTAAGCCCCTTACGATCTATAAAATTATAAATCGGATGCCTAATACTCCTAACTTCAATTCATAGAAAATTTAATCACTTAAATAATCCTTTACACTCTACTAGAGGATCTGTGTCATTCAATATGTAGTTACATACAAAATCACGAATGACACCTAGCTCCCACTCAAATATGCCTTCCGCATATAAGATCAAGGAAAAGCTACTTAGCTCCCACTCAAATATGCCTTCCGCATACAAGATCAAGGAAAGCTAATTTGCTCCCACTCACTTCTTTGCAAATGTAGGTTTCTTCAACTATTTTGGACAACTCCAAAATCCTTTGATCACATTATCAAAGTGAAGATTCCAGCTCCGATATGCTTGCTTCAGCCCATGAATGGACCACCGAAGTTTGCATACATGTTTAGCATCCTCAGGATCACCAACTCTTTCTTAATGACACTATTAAGAAACATGGTTTCCTTATCCATCTATCAATTTCTCATTCGAAATTATAGTGATTGCTAAACGACCCAGAATAGATTTAGGCTTCGCCACTTGAGACAAACTCTCATGTGGTCAACTTTTGAATCATTCGGAACTGTTTCACGACAAACCGAATCTGCTCAAAGTCTACTCTCTCATAAAATTCCATATACTATTAACATCCTAGATGCCATCAAGAAGATCTCCCAAGTCAATACCTGGTAATCGTATATGGATTTTATTTTGGATCATAAATGACTCATAGCCATTTCTCGGACTTAGGTCTACCATCTCTTCTTCGTAGTTCGTAGGTCTATCATATTCCATTAATATGACCTTCATAACAAGATTGTCATAACACACAGTGTGGAACACAACCTCGTATGCTTATGCTCTTTAGTATGAGCTCAGAACATCATGATCTTGAATCATTAGCTTTTTCAAGCTGTGGGGTCTGACATCGAAAACACTTTCGATTGCGCCACTCTGATGTTTGGAGAAGAAGTTCACCAACTTCGTCTTGCTCTACTTTCTTTCTCACTTATACCGTCGGACAAGAAACTATTTCTTTCGCAAGGTATATCCCGACAAAGATTTTGCCTATGTCGTGAGACATATACCCAACTAACTCTTTAGGTAGGGTATACTATAAAGATTAATCCATTTTAGGTTCGATTACATAGAAACACTAAATTGCTGAAACGACAATCCAGGCTCAAAAGCCATGCCATCACTCGTATGGTATTGTCTCCATGGATTCAAATGGTTTCCCTATTTGCTAACGTGAGTGTTTACGTTTCTACCATATGACTCTAATGATCACAATAATTCGGTAAGAGATTTATTTACCACACACTATCCGATAGGATGTAATTACGACGTCCTAACACACCATGACACTTTGGTGTTCCATGCGACGTAATTTGTGGAACTCTTCTCACAAGTCTTCCAATGATGTGCCAACATTATAACTCAAATCTTCATTTCCTTGATCTACATCGCGGGAATTTGATTTTCTTGTTAAGTTTATTTCCTGCTTCACTCTGAACTTTGTTTGATCGAATCAAAATTTCAGACTAACATTTCCGGTAGTGGATATCCATATATCTACTCGGAATATTCATGAAGTCTATGAAATAAAGACTTCCACTACACGTTAAAGTACTTCATTGATTCACATACACCCATATGCACGATTCTCAACAAGCTATACTCAAAACGTTCAGTGAAGTTCACGAAATAAAGGTCTCCACTACCCGTCAATTACTTCATTGAACCACATACATCTCTATGTATGACTATCAATAAGTTATATGCCCGCTTTCCGAAAATGGTGTCACAGTTATTTTGCAAGTGTCAAAAGATCAAATCTTAGGAATTTAGATACATCCGGTATGAAGCTAATGCATTGACTATAACATTGACATGACTAAACGGTAGTGACACACATATGTGGTGTCTTTATTAAGTTTGTATCCTTTGGCATTAATATTATGAATGTGGGAGCTTCTACCATCTAAATTCAAATCGGTATATGATTATTACTTCATAAATATAGGACACCAAATTTGTCACTATCATGTATGAACAAGTGTATCGCTAGAGGAGACACACTTGTAACGATCATACTAACAGGCGATCATAAAGAATTTATTCAAATGGTAGATCTAGAGGGAGAGTGTTTATGGCCATCACAACAACTTGACTGCCATTATCAACACGCAATGTCGCCTCATCCTTTCAAGCTACTCAAGCAGTAAATCTGGTTTTCACAAAACATGACTAGTTCAAAACTTAGTCACTACTGCGAGTGCTTGCTTAGCTAAAACATTCATAACATGTATATCATATATACCATCATCATTGATGACTTCCGGCGATCTGTTTCATTTTCTTGATACTTCCACCGTAATCAAGAACCATGAAGGTGAACGATTCCCCTTGCATGACATAGTCTATGACAGAGGATTTGCATTTGGCAACGATGTCTGTCATCCAGTGATTGAGCTGAGCGAGGCGTCTCAATGTTCATCAAGTATGAACATATGTCATTAAGTATGACCGCCACGTGCTCCCTCAATGTGTGTATTCTCTTCCATCTTGGTTGAGAAGACAATCAGTCAGCGTACTGATAAACTTCATCAACCCAACGCTTGGGGTACCCCGAGTTTAGCGACCATATCATACGTTCGCGATCTAAAAACTCGTACCCACCGTTGGTTCTCTATGGCAGAGATCATAGCATACACTGTTGGGGATATACCGACCAGGGGTATCTCTAACATGGATCAATCCGGCTAGTCCAGGGTGGCCCAAGGGTGGTAAGGCTGATGCCTGCCGGGCGGCCCAGATAGCTGACGTACAAGGAAGTAGGCGGACGGTCCAAGGAAGGCAGCAGACTGAAGCCCATCAAGCCACCGAGCCAAAGATGGAAGGCGGCAACCAAGGCCGACTACAACTAGGACTCTGTTTACTTGCCGGCCAAGTACTTACCTTGTAACTCGGAGTCTGGCCGCCTATATAAGCCGGCCACCGGGAGGCCTTTAGGGCCAAGATCATAGACGCTTCAATAGGCATCATACACATTGTAACCTGTTCACGGCTATTGCCTCATAGTGAATTATAGCAGCACGTAGGATCTCGCCACCGCCGTGGGATCCGAAGCTGGGTAAACTCGCCGTGTTCAATCCCGTCCTCGAAGACACCAACCTTCTTCCCCACAATCCATACGTAGGCTAGAGGACCCCGTCTCCTATCAATAATGCCGATACCACGACATACACTGGACTATGATGATATCATCCGCACAAAATCCGATAATCAAAATTATCTTTTGTTAGAGGAATCTCCGGGTTTATCTCCTAGCGGGTATTGTAACACAAAGAGCTAACGGTTTAACAAGGAGTATCCTCAAGTTAAAGCATAAAACTATGAAGTTTGGACCCAACCTTTTAAGTTTCTCAGTCGCAGGAATGCGCCTAATTTGAAAAAGATTCTATCACAATGATTAATATCTACAAAGGTTTGCAAAACAGACTATGTTCATTATATTCTGAGTTCTAGTATTTTAGAAAATAACTATCCGAACTCCCACTCAAACAAACATCCCTCCTGGTCGTTTAAGCGATTACACGACCCCCATCTATTGCACCACCCCTCATCATCAGAGCCGGCGGCACAACTTCAAAAGTAGACAAATGTCCGCCACACCAATTTTGTGACTCGTGCTCGACCTTTCGGTCTCCCTGTTCCGAGGCCATATTTCTGAATATGCTAGGCTCGCCACCAAAAACCTCCACGCTGGCGCTTGTGCAATATGGCTTACACCCACCGTATGTGAACGAAGATATGTCTGACACCCGATCATCACGGCCTGCCTCATAACGTAGAACTTTCTTGGTGGTGCGCGTTGGAGGGAGAACACTAGTGGTATTTTGAAGGGATCATCTTATATAACTACCGCCGTGTAACTAATATATACTATATATACAATCACACAATATAAGATGCACACAAAACATCAAATGTAATGCGATGTGATATAGTCCATTGCGCCATTGTCTTCTTGGCGCCCGCAGTTTATAAACAATTTAATAAACCTACCTTGACCATATCACATAGCCCCTGCAAAATAAAATTAGGCGCTTCTACTTTATCTTTTGCATATTTTACGTGGCTCGGGGATTTCGTAAATAGAACCGCTTCATACGTACGAACCTTACGACCACAACAACGATCCAATAATTGCATGTTTAAGCATCCCTTTCGGGCCCTCCATTGAAAATGCAAGACCAACTAAAGAGAGAGAAACAGGCACCCGCCAGCCAAGTACAAGCCGTATGTCAGTAGTGGAACCAGTCTCACGTAAGCGTACACGTAAAGTCAGTCCGGGCCGCTTCATCAACTCGATGCCGCTGGAATCACACGTGCACGCTAGAGGGTAGCAAATAACAGGAACGGTGCCCCCGTGCAGAACACGGGTTCTAACAGCGTACAACTATATCTACGATAGATTGGCTCTGATACCACTGAAGGGGATCGTGTGCAGAAAACAAAAAATTTCCTAGCAACGATAACCTTAAACTAGCCAAGATCTACACTATGCAGATATAGAAGTACGGCGGAGATCGGAATACATACCCTCGTAGACCGAATAGCGGAGATCGGAATATAGAAGCACAAGCATTGACGACGAAGACGACGTAGCCGACCTCTAGGTCCCGGAGAACTCGGCGCGACAAAGATGACCCCGAGGTCGGGTGGAGGATGCAGGCCTCCGAGTACCGCTAGCGCAGCACCTCGCAGGGCGTCACACACATACGGTGGAGACGACGGCCTCCGAAGCTCCAGTCCAGGACGAGCAGCGGAAGACTTGGACCGGAACACCAGCAGCGCGGCAGCGGGCTATGGTGGAAGAGATCCCCCTCCTCTACTCGGCGCGACTCCGACAAAGGGAATCACGAGATCGAGAGAGAATTAGGGAATTAATTGGTGAATTAGAAGGCCAGGGGTGCCCCTTCTTATATAGGCTCCCAGGGGGAGCCAACCTTGACAGCCAGGCAATGTGGGATTATCCCCACATGCCTGGTGCGGCCAAAGGGGGTGCGCCGGTCCTAGGTGGGCCCCATTTGGCCCACCTAGGCCGGCCTCCCTCAATCCGAAGCCCTGGGGGGGGACTCTCTCCCCTCATGGGCCTTCTTTCCACTAGAAGGCCCATTTAGGGAAATCAGTCTTTAAAAATTCGAAAATAAATATATAAAATCATATTTAATCATTAATTTTACTAATTAATATCAAACATATTTTATAGAATTTATTCCAGCTCCGAAAACTCTTTCGTCGCTGCCCAATCTCCATCGGACCATTCCCGGGACGTTCCCGGTGATCTCTTTCCTTTCTGGTTGTCTTGTCGAAACCCCTTAAGTGTGTTACCCTAGCGGTTCGATATAATAACAGGTACGATCAAGACTCCTCTATGATCATCGACTAACTCGTAGGTCTGGACCCCATGAATTAATCCCTGTGATATAACGAATGACTTTCATCTATCAAACCTGGACGTCTAGTCTTAAACCCTTTGTCATGGCGATACTTAGCGTGTCCGAGCATCATTCTCAGATATCTCCATACCTAGCTTGATCTCGTTACCGACATCGCTATCTTCTACTCGTCTATGATATTATATCAGCTGGTGACCTAGTCACATGTTTGCAAACTCATTTGACATAATCTCACCGAGTGGGCCCTAGAGTATCTATCCGGCTATGCGGACTGACAAATCCCGTTGTTGACCCCTCGTCTCAACTACCCCCTTCCGGTACCCAAAAGTATCACCTATCATTGTCACACTATATAAGATATGACGTTTGGTGCGATCAAAGTATCTTCCAGGGATAACAATAAGAGTTGATCTCACGGTCTTAAGGCGTAATGACTATGTCCTATAAATACTGGGTATGTCCATCACATCGTTACACCTAACGATATGACTTTCATTGTCGACCGGCGCCATGCCCTATGATCGGAAAACCTCGATCATCAATCGCGCAACGAAACTAGTCTTAGTAGAGGCTAATAGGGACCTGATTGTTTATCTACCACACCTGTATTAATGTTTTCGCTTAATACAGTTATAGCATGGTATAAAACATATAATGAACGATTGGGATAATGCCAATAAACTATGTTTATTAAGTGCCTTTAGGGCATATTCCCTTCACTTCACTCTCATCCCCGTCTTCTCCCCTCCCCAAACCTTTGACCATGGCCGGCTCCGACAGTTGATCTAGCTTGTCCGTGACCGGCCCTAGTAGGATGCGCTAGTGGTGGAGGAGGTTTATAGCGCGACACCGCCGAGCGATAAGGAGGTCGCTTGATGCCGCTCATTAGAGGACAAGATAGTTGCGACGACGCTGCCAGGGTCGATGTAGCGGTGGTGAGTCAGGCAACGTCCGCGTCGGAGCCAGACAAGTGTTCGGACATCCGCACGTATGTCCATCAGTATCTCCTTTCCGTTGTACGATCTAATTTAGGACGGTAGTTAATTGGTGATACTTGTTAGCTGAATGTCGAGTCCATAGCGAACAAGAAGGAATCCCTACTCCGTTCATTAGAGTGTGTTGGTGTGCAAGACTTGGTTCATCCTAAGCAACTTCGGTGATGAACCAATCGTCTCGGAATTTTGGGAAAAAAATCACCAAATGTTAAATGAAGATCCGGAAGCTTGCCGCACCAATGAATCTCTCCGCCATAGATGGGCATGTATAGTTTTTTTTCAAAAGTCCAACTTAACTATTTTTAACCGAGATTTTAAAAATAATTATTAGCAACTACAATTTCAAATCATTATCATTAGATTCACCATAAAAATATATTTCCATATTTATTTTTAGAATTTAAAATATTAATAGTTTTTTGCTAGAATTCTGATCAAATATAATCAAGTTTGATTTTCAGGAAAACTATAAACCTTCTATAACAAGGAACAAAGAGAGTATTGTTTATGGTAGATTTTTTTTTGAATTAAAAGATTTCTCCCCAATTTCCATTAATAGAAACCAGAGTTACAAGATTCTGACGTCCACAACGCATCAACCTCCACAAGAAACTTCCCCGTTACAAACCACAAACCTTCGCCACACAACAAACTTTTAGGCCTTCAGTCTAACTAAACTACCGAGCGGATAATAGAGTAAAATGAAGACTAATACAGTTTTTTAAGACATGCTAGCCTCCACCAAGACTTGGTATCGAGGTCGCCCATCCTTTAGCCCCTCTGGACACTTCATCCACGACTCGCACCAGTAACGTTGCGCCCCGTTGTAGCTCCAGTTTTGCGTCCTCTGATCCTTACAAATTTGCCCACCAATCAATCAAGTAAAAGATTCAATGTATCACTTAAACCGGCTCCGAATGGCATCTATTCTCAAAACATGCAAGATTTCTAGTTTTCTATATCCTCTAGAAAACCGTCGCTATCCATACTGTTATTTTTGTTCTGGATTTATCTCAAAATTATTAAGGTAGTCAGGGAGACAATGTTGTGCGTTGATGAACTGGCAGTTCGGACCAGTCAATACACCGACAACATTCCACACACATCTAGCCAGTGGGCACCCGAGGAAAAGATGATCAATGGATTCATCTTAACCGCGCAAAGGCAACTTTTAGTACACTTTCCTCCTCTTTCAACAAGACATCTATAATACTTTTCTTCAGAATCGACCAAATGAAAGTTTTAATTTGCAAAGGAAGTTGAACTTTCCACATGAATGTGTAAGGTACATTCTCATCTACTTGCATTGCCAAGTAAAAGGATTTACCAGAAAACTGTCTGAAAGCGGTCATTGTTTATGGTAGATGCTGATTATTTCTCAATAAACCAGATAAACTTAAACTTAAATATATATTTTATAACTGAAATATTATTTTGGTGACCGAGATTTACCAAGAATTCACGCAATTGAGAACTCCATCACACGATTGCGGTCGATGTGGCACCGCCTCCGCCACCCACATCATCATCTTCTTCTCCAGTGTTTGACCCGGCACCCGGCGGCTCGTCGTCAGTTCGTCCCTCCGGCCTCCTCTGCCATCCCGAACCGTAACTCAAGAATGGCGAGTGTGGTCTCGAGGTGCTCCGGCCTCCTCCTCCCCGACCCGCGGTCGGGCCTCGCTGGATTCTGCAGCCGCTCGCCTCCACCTTCTTCCCCGCGCGTCCATTTTCGCCGGAGCCATCGCCGGCCGAGAACCCTGTCCTGCGTCGCGCCGCCCGACTCCGCGGAGCCGAAGACAGTGAGTCCTCGTGTCCCACCAAGACAACAGTATACTCGTATTGATTCGGGACAGAGGATGAACTGCGTTTCCTTTCCTTCAAAATGACCAGTATAGCATGAACTGTGATGTGATTTCTGCTCCCCCTTGCTTCCACAGGACGAGCAGGACGTCAAAGCTGAATCGGGTGAAGAAAAGGCTCAGCCAAGCAGCAGCAGCAGCACATCCCAGGAGGTTCCTGCAGAGCCACCTATTCCAAACAAGGATCTCAACAGAAGGGTGGCTTTGGTCTCCACTCTTGGAGCTGTGGGCCTCTTTGCATCTCAGAGGTTCAAACTAGGCGGGTTTTCTCTGAAAGATCTTGCAGCCACTGCTGTACCGTATGAAGAGGTTAGCAATCCTTGCCATTTGCCCCTCCATGAGCGTTGTGCTCAGCTTTTTTTTTCGAAAAGGGAGAACCCGGCCTCTGCATCGATTGATGCATACAGCCTTAGCGTTGTGCTCAGCTAACTGAAAAAAGAGATAATTGATGCAGAATGTTCTGCTTCCCTGCCACTTTCTGTACTTGAAATTAGCTACTTCAACCTATTGCAAGAGGGTTACATCAAATACCAATAAAGAAAAACTAGCAAGCCAGGAGGTAGATCAGTAGATGGGATTAACTATGAAAATTACAGAGCTGCAGGACATATCCAGTGCCGGATTATGGTAGTCGTTCACTGCAGTCGGTTAGTAGTCTATTGCAGATTATGAAGTAAAACCCACTGGAAAGGAATGAATTTTAATATATATAAAATATCATTCCTTCTTTATGTAATATGGCATGGCATTCATGCTACGTTTCTTCAAACTTGATGCGAACTTCTTATCAAGTAATTTGTAACATTGAACTCATTTATTCACTGTCATGGTGTCTCTAACATTTGGCAAAGTAAGTTGAACATCCCGTTATTGTTTATTGGCCTACCAGTTTTTCTGTTGATCCAAAAGATGTTTTCTTTCAGTTAATATTTTAGTCAAGTTGCAAGATTTCAGCTTTTTTTAGAGTACCCAGCAGGAGCTCTGCCTTTTCATGTAGATAGAGGGAAAACCAACATGTTATAGATAGAGGGTAAACCAAGATGTTTGCTTTTATTCTGGGAACATGCCACAAAACAATGAGTTTGTTTATTTTTAACTCATAGATTTATACCGCTTAATGTGTCAGTTTCTCCTGTATGAGATGCCCATTAGTTAACTAGTGTTCACAGAATTTGTGCACTATGATGAATAACTTTCATCAAATTGACAAGCAACCATAGTATGATAGAGTCTGATATTTGTCTGACTCTTCTGACTACATTTATTTCTCATATTTTCCTTTGAATTGCATGCTTAATTGCCTTAGAAATCTTAATAACCTGATAAGGGCATCTGCAGGCTCTCGCAAATGGCAAGCCCACTGTTGTTGAGTTCTACGCGGACTGGTGTGAAGTCTGTCGAGAGTTAGCTCCAGATATCTACAAAGTTGAGCAGCAGTACAGGTAAACTCTCTTTTAACGTTTGCTCTCCTTTTGGCCTTCTCTAAATCCCGTGGTAATAACATCAACAGTTTAGTTCCTTCAACTGATGGATATTTATGCTTTCTTACTGATCCTAATATGCACCTTCTGTAGAATATAACCGTAGCTGTGAAATTTCTTATGATAAGTGCTCATGGACCACAGTTCCAGTGAGTCTAGAAGTCGATGATTATATATAGCCGGTGCATGTGCGTTCCGCAATTCAATATCTTTTGGAAATGAACATATTTGTATATCATGTTAGAAGAATACTTCTAGTTTGTGGATGGAAGGCTCAAAGAGCCCGGCTTTTTATTGAAAGCCACACAAAAGCTGGTTCAAATCAGTACAAACAAGACAGTCTTTAAACAGAAAAAAACATAACAAGAATACTTCTAGTTATAAAATGATTACTCTAGTTTCCATATCTAAAGGAATTATACCTATAATTCGAGATACAAGTACTGACTGGATAAAGTCTATGTTTATTTAAATTCAAGTTAGCTTACCTTAATAATTTTTTGTAGGGACCGTATCAACTTTGTCATGTTGAATGTCGACAATACAAAGTGGGAACAAGAGCTTGACGAATTTGGAGTAGAAGGTATTCCTCATTTTGCCTTCCTGGATAAGGCAGGAAATGAGGAAGGCAATGTTGTTGGGAAGCTCCCAAGACAATACTTCCTCGATAACGTGGTTGCTCTGGCTTCTGGTGATGCCACGATACCTCATGCACGAGCCGTTGGTCAATACTCAAGTGCACAATTCAGAAAAGTTAAAGAAGTTGCCGATCCCAGAAGCCATGGCTAGTAATAACTCTTCGTGGCTTACCAGTTTTAGTTATAAGTCCAACATTCATTGACAAGTAAGCATTCTTCTCTACTGAAAAGCATACCCCGGGTACTAGCATGTCCATACTACTCTTTATCTGAGAAGTGGACATGCTGTTAATTATCACACTGATTTCACTACATAGATACATCTTCCAGCAATGCCCTTTTGCGGGCTGTGGAAACATAGCTCTTTATGAAGATAGAACAGTAGGTTGCCATAGCCTGTCAGTTGCTTGTATACACTGAAGTCTGAAATTTAAGCAGGTTAATATAGAGCACTTAACAGCTTGTTTACCTGACATTTCATATTTATCAGGTCTTTCCATGATCTGTGTCCATTGTTTTATCTGATTACTGCAGTACACCCATATAGGTTACGCATGTGCAGTCTCGGAGCCAAGAATGTGGGCATTAGGCAGACAAGGGCGACTGTAGAAGATCACATTTAAAAGGGGCAAATAGAATCAATGGCTCATGTATATGATTGTGCAAGTGGGTTATCTGATTCAGACGTTCGGCTACAACATTGACCTGTAACTGCAAATTCAGGCATATGTTACAGCTGCGAGCTCATACTGTGTAATCCATCCGTTCCAAAATATAAAATGTTTTAGTTATTCCACATGTTAACTAGATGTTGACTGAAATGAGTGAACATACGAAATAAAACGTGTGATAGATGTAAATCTAAAAAAAAGTTAAACATTTTAAATTTAGAAACAGAGGGAGTACATGTTAGTACATTATACTACTCCTGCATACGGATTACGAGATACAGAGTTGTTACTCCTGGGATTTAACTGAAAAAAGGTAATATATGCGTTGATCTTAATGGACTATCTAGAGTAAAGTAGTCAGTTCAGATAGGGGTCAGCATCTTGGAACTCAGGCTTGATGAGCCTTTTTTAATTATTTATTTTGAAATATAGCAATTCGGAGTTCTAAAAGATTCCGTTCTGAATTAATTGACTTAGATTTAGTACAACTTATACAGAGTGTTGTTTGATGCATCGTACCAATGTGTGAAACAGAATATACAATATTCTATATTATGGGCTGTGTAAAATTGGTAAATTTATGTATCTCATATAGTGAACAATGTGAATTTTCAAACCTCTCAAATTCTTTAGGTTTGTCATGTTTGTATACCACATAACATATGGTATTTCCCGTTGAGATGTTGCAGGTTTGTGGAATATATCATTGATTACGCGCAAGATTTTTTTTTCTTCAGAATTTTAAACTTCAAAATGTCGTTTTCAAAGTTTGAAAGAAAAAGATGTAGTCTCTGCTCCATTTGGGGTCTCCGGGTGGAGATAGTGCCACTCCGACCACGTGGCCAATACCTTTAACTATGTTTTCCGTACTTCAGCCACATGGCCGATACCTTTAACCTTGAGTATCAGGCTGGCACACTAACAAATAATCCTCCTGAAATAAAAATCATCTTGACCCATGAGGCATAATAAAGGTCTTATTTTTCTATTTGTATTTTATGGAGTTGGTTGCCATTGCTACCCATATATCTAGACTAACGAAGGAAGGTCTTTCTTGGAGATATTAAGCGATGATGAAGTTGTTTGCATGTCAATCCACCGCGTCAATACTCGCACGACGAACTAGACGACATACACGAGGAGAGGAACTCTGCGATCTAGTCAGACAGTGTGAAACTGATAGCGCGCACGGGGCGTTGACGACGTGCCTGGTCTGAAGTCAAACAGCACAAATTCCCCGCGCGCCGAATCGGAGCTGCGAAAAAAGTCGTTTTGCGAGCGGGGTCAAAGCCACCAAGTATTCCGGGGAATGCTAGTAATAAACAATAACAATAGAATACTGCCTTTTTTTTTCATTTGTGATTCAAAAACTATAAGGGTTCGTTTGAAACTTTGAATACCATTTCAATTAAAATTTAAAAGAATACCTATACTATGTTAAGTCAATGCATATCACTAATGTTGTCGTTTTGGAATCCATTCCATTTCAAAAAAAAAATCAAATGAAATAAAATTATGGGTGCCAAACGACCTCTCAGATAATTTAGGGAAAAAACATTTAGGATGGACTTTGTAGGTTTTGCTCTTTCTTATCGGCTATAACTCTATATTGCCCTTATACGAAATCTAAGTTTATTAAAAACATTCTTTATAAAAAATCATGATGCATGAATAGGAGGAGCTCGCCTCCCCCTTCTACCGGTTTTACGGCTCGATCGTGTCCATTAAAATTTTGGCTGAGGTGACTAGGCGGAGTCTCAGGGTGTATCTTGGTTGTGGTCGCTACGTTTGCGTGTGGGCGCAAGGTAGATGTCGTTCCGATGAAAGCTTCATGTTGACTTGTGCCGTCTCTAGTGACGAAGTCTCATGGTGTCATTTGAAGCTTACACAAGTCTTTAATCCACTCAACAATGTTGGCTATGGTGGTATGCGAGCTTGGATCATCTGGCAGTATCTAATTTAAGTTTAGTGAAGATTTGCATTGTGTGGTGTGTCCACAAAAGCAAACGCCGACTACATCACACTTCAGTATCAACCAGCAAGGATGGTAACACAAGGGTAACAAAAGAGGTGTTTCAATAAGATAGTCCTTCAAGCACTGGCCGTTGACATCGTTGATCAAAACGTGCCTGAACGGATAGACGTCGCCTAGAGGGGGGGGGGGGGGGGTGAATAGGCGATTTAAAACTTTTTCGAGGAGCCGGAATATCCGGTCCAAGAGTAACCGGAAATTCCGAGTAGCCGGAATATCCGGTCCACAATGATCCGGAAATTCCGGTATGCTTGATAAAGGCGGAATAAAACTAGAGGTTTACTTTAACAAGCATACAACCTAGATATATAAACTAGGCTCACCTATGTGCACCAACAACTTAAGCTAATCAATACAAGTAACAAGATGATAGCAAGATATATGACTTCAAGCACGAAGGCTATCACAATGTAAAGTGCATAAGTAAAGAGCTCGGGTATAGAAATAACCGAGGCACGCGGAGACGAGGATGTATTCCCGAGTTCCACCCAAAGGTGTACGTCTCGTTTGGAGAGGTGTGCGCAACCACAACAGGTTAGCCGCAACGCCACAAAGGCTCACCTTCTTCTCCTGAACTCAACCACAAAAGGTTCGAGTTCACCTTCCACTATTGATCTCCTTTGGGACGGAGATCGAATCCCGTACAACTCTTGAGGCACACACCCACAACTTAATTGGGGGCTCCCAAGTCTTGAGGCACACACCCACAACTTAATTGGGGGCTCTCAAGTGACTACAAAAGGTCTTGACCACAAAAGGTCGGCCACAAAAGGCGTCTAGGGTCCAAAGACCCAAGAGTAACAAGCTCACAAGTATAACCACCACGAATCCTCGTGGAGGGCTCAAACCGATGCAAATGCAATGGCAAGAGCACACGAAGTGCTCAAGTCCTTCACTCTCAAATTCCAACACAACAACAAATGTTTATGGGGGAATAAGAGAGGAAGAACAAAGGAAACCACAAAGGAGTCAAATCCTTCATTCCCAAATCCCACCAAAAGCAACTAATGCTTAAGGGGGGAGAAGAGAGGAAGAATAAAGAGGAAGAACCACAAAGAAACTCCAAGAACTAGATCCACTAAGTTCCCCTCACTTAGAGGAGAGATGGATTGGTAGGCTCAACTTTCCCTAAAGAATATGGAAGATTCAATGGAGGGATTGAGAGGGAAGTGAGCTTTCCAAGGTCAACAATGGAGTAGGAGAAAGGGGAAAGTCGTGCTGCCTTGGATTTGCTGAGGAGGAAGAAGGGGAGAGGTATTTATACCTCTCCAGGAAATATAGCCGTTGGCTGTTTTGACACTCGGAAATTCCGGTATAAGTTAGACTCGGAATTTCCGGTCAACCGGAAATTCCGGTCTAGAGAGACTCGGAAATTCCGGTCACCCGGAAATTCCGGTCTAAGAGAGTTCGAAAATTCCGGCTGGAGTCAGAAGCAAAACCAAACTTTTCCTTAGCCATTTCTGGAGGACTTTTCTGGGGGCACTCGGAAATTCCGGTATATGTAAATTTCCGAGCACAATTTCCGACTGGAGTCAGAACCATTTTTCTCCTTTCCTTAGCCGTTTTCTTGGATGAGCTGGGGAACCGGAAATTCCGGTAGGGCGGAATATCCGACCCCAATAATCCGACTCACCAGAGCACCGAAACGAAAACTGCTATAACTTTTGCAAATGAACTCCAAATGAGGTGAGAGCAATTTTGTTGGAAAGATAGCGACGATGACTACCCAACAAAAAGGGCATCCCATAAATAGAGTAAAATCTCCACACATGGCAAGGTGTGGGACTTTCCTGAAGGTAGAACCGGCAATATTTCCGCCACCGAAAATGCAACAAGTTTTCCAAAGTAAAACCGATTTCGATGAACTAGAGCTTGACATGGAGATGAACCAAGCTCTAATTCCTCACCAACATAAAAGCCAAATAAGAACCAAGAAACATGATATGCCAAGTATGCAAAGGTTTGAGCTCTCCACAAGAATGCGATCAAGTTACTAACTTGAGAGCCCCTCTTGATAGTACGCCTATCTATCCTATAGCCCTATCAAGATCATACCTTTGCATTGAGCATTCCACTTGAGTTGGATGATGACTATCTTGATCTCTTCAAATGGGTCATCTTTCTTGATTGCGCGTCCAATCACTTGCTTGATGAAGACTTCTCCAAATACTCCCCCATGCTCACAATGGGAGAGTCTCGCTAAGCTTCGTCTTCATGTATCCATTGCAAGCACCAAGCATAGGATCTTTTCGAGAAAGCTTCTCTTGGTCTTGCACAACTCATCTTTTCTTCACTAAGATGATGTCTTGAATCTTGCAATAAGCTTCACTCAACACAAAAGCTTCAAGAGTCCAACACATGAACTCCACAATTCCATGGACATGATCTATAATGATATCTCAAAGTAAATATTAGTCCATAGAGATTGTCATTCAATTACCAAAACCACACATGAGGGAAAATGCTCTTTCAGTGCCGAATGTCAGATCGTGAATTTTCATCCATAGAGAGGCATAACCAAACTCTAGACAATGTATTCAACAATGAAACACTAGGTGAACGCCCGCCATTAGCAGGAGTTTTCACTATTAAAGAAATAAAGATCATGCCTAAAGTTTTCAATATTCAAAATTGAAACCGACATCGAAGGAGTAAACTAATCGAAGTTACATTGTGCTGCCACCACCTCCGTATCCATCATCGCAAAACCACACACGACCTTGTGGGTTTATCAAGCACTTTAACCCTTGCATCGAGCGAGTGGTGGCCAATCGTCGTCTTGGGCCGCGGGGAATCTCCACGGGTTGATCGTAACCCAACGGCCTTGCACCTCTGTAGAGACATTTGGAAATTTGAGTTCGCGTCACCAGGAGAAAGTAGCTGGAGCGCGCACAAACACCTTGGAAGTAGCCTGCATCTGACTAGATCGAGCCGACACATGGGGATGCAAATTGCCTCTTGCCATCGATGAGAACCAAGAAGATCCATAGTGGCCATAAATCAAAGATAAAAAGCATCCACCGCCGCATTTGCTCCCACAGCGCACCGACACAACTCACTACCACCACATAGCCGCTTCACCGGTGTCCTGGCTATGTCAATATGAGACGTCTGAATCCGTACCAAAGCGCAAATTGCGAGGCAAAGTGAGACAAACCTGCTGCCATCGCCCGACAGACATACCTAGCTTCCTCCGACATCGACAAGGTGGGAGGGGAAGGGGAAGATGATGCGACGGTCAAGTTGTCGCCTCTCCTAAGAGCGACTCGGGCGAGAGGGTATAGAAAAAAGCATGATAAAAAATATCAAAAGGGGGACATACGAATTATATAATCCACATGGGACATTTTTTTACAGTGCTACATTTGAGGCAAACCTTGTTTGAAATCGAAAGCCGACGTTCATTCGTCTAGCTCTCAACGTAGCTGGCTGCCGGGGTGGGTCGGTGTATCTGAGGGAACACGAAGCAACCACCAGAGTCGCCACCGGCCGGCCGGCGAGCGGCGCAGCGTCCGAAATGTCCCACGTTTCTCATGATGCACCACCTGCCTCTGCCTCCAACTTTTAAAACGCCGCCCCCACGAACAAACCCGGTTATTATTCTGCCACCACCACCACACCGCCGCCGTGGAGGACCGAGCTCAAGCAGCCGCCTGTACTGTACTCGTACCACCCAGTCACACCGTAAGTAACAGTGTAGTTCTGCCGATCAAGAAAATGGCGACGGCGACCTACCAGCTCTCCCTCTCATCCCCGATCGCGGGCCGCCGGCGGCGGCAGACCACCCGCGCGTCGGCCTCCTCCGCGACGGACCGGCACGAGGTGGTGTCCCCGAAGCGCCGCCTGCCGCTGCGCAAGGTGCCCGGCGACCACGGCCCTCCGCTGTTGGGCGCGCTCAAGGACCGTCTCGAGTACTTCTACGGCCCCGGCGGGCGCGACGGGTTCTTCGCGTCCCGCGTCCGCGCGCATCGCTCCACGGTGGTGCGCCTCAACATGCCCCCCGGCCCCTTCGTGGCCAAGGACCCGCGCGTGGTGGCGCTCCTGGACGCCGCCTCCTTCCCGGTCCTCTTCGACACCTCCCTCGTCGACAAGACCGACCTCTTCACCGGCACCTTCATGCCCTCCACCGACCTCACCGGCGGCTACCGCGTGCTCTCCTACGTCGACCCCGCCGAGCCCAACCACGCGCCGCTCAAGCAGCTCCTCTTCCACCTCCTAACCCACCGCCGCCACCACGTCATCCCCACCTTCCGCGAGGTCTACGGCGACCTCTTCGGCCTCATGGAGAACGACCTCGCCAGAGCCGGCAAGTCCGACTTCGGCAGCCACAACGACGCCGCCGCCTTCGGCTTCCTCTGCCAGGCGCTCCTGGGCCGCGACCCGGCCGACTCGCCGCTCCGCGACGAGGCGCCCAAGCTGATCACCAAGTGGGTGCTGTTCCAGATCAGCCCGCTGCTCAACCTGGGCCTGCCCACGCTCGTCGAGGACGGCCTCCTGCACACCTTCCGCCTCCCGCCGGCGCTCGTCAAGAAGGACTACGGCCGCCTCGCCGACTTCTTCCGCGACGCCGGGAGGGCCGTCGTCGACGAGGGCGAGCGGCTGGGCATCGCGCGGGAGGAGGCCGTGCACAACATCCTCTTCGCCATGTGCTTCAACTCCTTCGGCGGCATGAAGATCCTGTTCCCGTCCATGGTCAAGTGGCTGGGCCGCGCGGGCGGGCGCACGCACGGCAGGCTCGCCACGGAGGTGCGCGCCGCGGTGCGCGCGCACGGCGGCGAGGTGACGATGCAGGCGCTGGCGGAGATGCCGCTGGTGAAGTCGGCGGTGTACGAGGCGCTGCGGATCGAGCCGCCCGTGGCGATGCAGTACGGGCGGGCGAAGCGGGACATGGTGGTGGAGAGCCACGACTACGGGTACGAGGTCAGGGAGGGGGAGCTGCTCTTCGGATACCAGCCCATGGCGACCAAGGACCCGCGCGTGTTCGCAAGGCCGGAGGAGTACGTGCCGGACAGGTTCCTCGACGGCGAGGACGGCGCGCGGCTGCTCCGGCACGTCGTCTGGTCCAACGGGCCGGAGACGGCGTCGCCCACGCTGCAGGACAAGCAGTGCGCCGGCAAGGACTTCGTCGTGCTCATCGCGCGCCTCCTCGTCGCCGAGATCTTCCTCCGATACGACTCCTTCGACGTGCAGGTCGGCTCCGGCCCGCTCGGGTCGTCGGTCACCGTCACCTCGCTCAAGAGAGCAACCTTCTGAGTTCTGACCCACGGTCAAAGCAGGCAGAGTCACGACACGTGTACCTTTTCTCTTCCTGCTACTATTTCACTGTGCATGTGCATGGAGGACTGGAGGTGTAACAGATTTTCTTTTCTTAGTAAAGATAAGGCATTTTTCCTCCAGCGACCATTGCTGTCTGGAGATGTTTGTGGTAAGATCAGGGAATTGTCGGAGTGAGATGAAAGACATGAAGATCAAGCTAGCTGTTGCTGGCCCAGAGAGTACCATGTTCATGTGCTGTTTTTATTAAATTGGATTAGTAGATCGATGGGGGAGCAATTATTGGGAATAATTTAACAGGAAACCTACCTCCACGGCTGCATTTCACCATCTCTGGGTCCATGCTGTATATTAGCACTTTTTATAGCCTGCTCTGGGTCCATGCTCTTATATTTTTGTACAAGAATCAAAGCACAAAGTATATAAATGTTTGTGTGTTGGGTCGTTTTCGTGTCGACTGTCTCAAACTTGATGGCTTGCATTGATGCACTATAGCGATAGTTTCAAGAGGAAGATGACTGGTGAACTGAAAATGATACCAAACAAAATGATTCCCAGCCAAAAGTGATGGTGCCAACGACCACCTCAACAGAAGAAAGTTAACATAAGATTAAAATACATATTAAACCATTTAGAAATATCAAAAAAAGTAAAAAAAAAATATGAAAGCGAATAGATCTTAAATCTTATGTGTTCACTAAATTGTTTCAGAAAAGAAAGATATTTCTTATGACATGTGTACACATGCCACCAAAAACATTATTTTTTCACGGAATGATTTGTGAACACTTAGAATGTGAAAATGCATCGGCGAGTTCATGCATGCTCCGAGACCAAAGTGCTTTTGGATTGTGCTTTTTAAATATCGGGTGCCATCAAAGTGGAATTCTCTCAAGTATGATAACAAATTGCGAGTTCATGCATGCTCTTGAATTGTGCTTTTTAAATATCGGGTGCCACCAAAGTGGAATTCTCTCAAGTATGATAACAAACTGCGAGTTCATGCATGCTCCGAGACCTTTTTTTTTACACTTTCACGATAGGCTAAGACAACCTGCTCATAGTGGGATGGCTAGGAGGATAGTTGTATCCATATCCCATCAAAGTTCAAACTCCAAATTTGACAGTGATGTTTCTCATTAGGTGGAACATTTGACTTCGTTAATTTTAAAAATCCAAACTCCCGACAGTCTCTCGAAGTTGCTCACTGGGTAGTATGTACTTACATAAGTCAATAGAGTGAGTGCATACGGGTGTAAGCGAGCATGCATTTGTACTGTGTTTTGAAAATTAAAGCTGACCAATTGAGATGGACGCACAAGCTTATCTTGACGCCTCCACTTTTTAATCCCAACAATGAAGACGCTGCTTGTACGAAGTGGCCATGGTGCCCATATGGCCATATGTATGACATGATCCTCCAGGACCACTCTGATTATAGTTACCTCGCCTAGGGTAAAATTTGCAGTACCACATATCGTACAGATACACGGGTACTATGACGGCATGGCCTTTTATCCTGCCAACCCTAAAACAACCTTAATCCCGTCAACCCGAATCGGGGCATAACGCAGGCGGTTAAGATTAAGAACATTCTGCCTAACATCTTTCGGGTCTTGTTAATTAGATTCCTGCAAGTCAGAGCACAAAAGACGGCAAACTTTCCCTCCTTGGGCTCGGCAGCTTGACATATACAGGGAAAAGATTATGGAGAACGCATAGTCACAGGCATGTACACAGAAAGTTTAAAAGACCCAATCATTGTGTGCCGTTGGCGCGAGTCGGCAACATGGATATTATGAAATAGGCAACACCTAAGCAATTGCCCAGCCTTTTTGACAGCTCCTCCTTTCTCATAAAGCAGAGCGCACTAACGCGACACGGAATCTTGCACCGGATCAAAATCAATCTAAGCAACGTGCGACACGTAGGCTGCTGCTGGTAAGAATCATCACAAATTTGAGACTGAAATTTCTCATCAGATTAAGACTGGTGCTACCTGCTACATGGAAAGCTACAGGTTTGAATGTCATAGATACGACTTTGTGAAGACACGAGCTCCCAGTCGCATAAATGTTAGTCACTGGAGTCCAGGTTCAATTAACATGATGCCTCGAGCTCTAGAGGAAGACTGGAAACTGTTTGTCACTGGACCAAAGAGCGCCTTATACTCTCACCTTTCTTTCCTGGATATTTCTGATAGATTCGGACACCTCATGCTATAAAAGCTCGACATCTTCTATTCTAAATAGAGAATTGTCCATGATAGCGACGTCATCTGTCAAATCGGGAGAAGGAAAAAACTTCACTAACCAACCAAAAGATGCAAAATTGAAGTGTTTGAAATTAGGATTGAAAAACGAACTCAGAGATGCAGCATAGAAGTAAACTTAACTCTGACACACAAACTTAACAAACCAACCCAGAGATGGAAATTGTAGGTGATTGGAATCAGTGTTGACAGACTTAAGTGCAAGAAAACAAAATGTGGGGAGGCTAGCTTTAATGGATGTTAAGGAAAGAAACCATACTTTCCAGTTTCAGCCAATGAGCTATCTCTATTTAAACTGAACTAGTGTAGGTCTACCAGGGTATCCAACCATATGACGTTCAACAAAATTTGAATTGGCGAGGGGCTACCTAAAACGCCACCATAAAATTTGAGCAAGACAATTCTAAGATTTCATTTTACTGTAGTCTTCAGTGACACAGAAGGACTAACATCACATCAAACTATGGACAAACAGCTTCAGAATGTGCAAATAGAGTGGAGCTCTTTATTTTCGAAAATCATACTTTCAAGTTTGAAAAAAAAAGGTGCAAAAAGTGACACATTCTACCCTCGTGCAAAATCTCAACTATAACTCATATTCTGGCACGAAAATAACAAAATCTGACAGATTTTTAAGAGTACAAAATTTGCACTGTTCACTAATTTCAAATGTACGATAAAATCCGATAAAATTAGCTAATGTATATGACATTTAATTAAGCGAAGAAACATCAACAGATTGCATATAAATTTAAATGATTCTTACTCTGACGTCAGATAGTATGACAGTGAGAAACTTTTTATCTGCAGTATGTTTTATGCGAGTGCACAAAATCTTTATGTGGAGATTGTATTCGTTAAACTCATCGAATGTAAAACAGTCATATATTAGAAGAATGGTAGAAAATACTCTGCTTCTATTGTATGATATCAATAAGAACTTTTTTGCCCATATTGCTCCTTAGTGTGTTATCAGAATGTAAAAGCATATTAGTGGTGTTAAATATCTGTAGGCTGATGGCTGATCTAAGGAGCAGTATGGTCAAAATATTTCTTATTGATATCATACAGTAGAATCAAAATATTTTCTACTATTCTTGCTAATATATGAACGATTTTCAGACAACTGACATTCGATGAGGTTAACGAAGACAATCTCTACCTACGTTTCCCCTTGGAAACAATGGCCAAAGTTTTGTGCACTCACATAAAACATACTGCAAATGTTAGGTTTCTCACTATCAATACTAGCTGACGTCAGAGTAAGAATCCTTTAAATTTATATGCAATCTCAGGATGTTTATTTGCTTAATTAAATGTCATGTACATTAGCTAATTTTGTTGTATTTCCAATGGATGAAGATAGAGACGATCTCTTACGAAGAATTCATGGATCGGTTCAACAATCAACTTCAGGCAGAAACAATTTCCTTTGTGCTCACGAGGGTATCCAATGAAGACGCAATGTGGAGCGTGGGCTAAGTTTGGTAGAATATGAAATAGCATACATCAGGACTGGTTTCAGATTTGACACTTAAAATATGATTTTTGAATTTTCGAAAATAAAGGGCTACCTAGAGCTATATAGAACTCAAGATTCAATTCCCTTTGATTAATATGATGGGCCACATGGAATAATTTATGGCACTTGCCTTGCTGTATATAATAACAAACAAGTGCTTAAAAGAGACCCATACAAAAAGCAAACGAGCTATTGCTCGGATGTTTATGTTAGTTCGGACGTAAGAACTAAGAACTTTGCGTAGCCTATAACTGCATACTTTATAAGCTTTTCTGCACTTCTCAATAGGTCTAGAGCTCTAGATCCAACTCTGCCCTTTGTTTAATGAATTACTAGTTACATTGAATAATTGGCTATGGTAACATGGCAGATGCCATACTGATAACGCTGACTTTACTGTACAATGGCAAAGAACCCCATTCATAAACTGCGCTGGGTATCACTAGGTAGTTGACCAGATTTATTCCAGCAAACCTCGACAAATCATTGTTCACAAACTATTTCCTACCAAATTATTCTGCTATTGTAAAATATAATGCTGTCAGGAAAGGATAACAAAAAATTCAGCCAGATGTCCAGAATACAGCAGTTTCCTCCATGACATGATTAACTTGACCTAACCTGAGGTTTGAGCGATCACTTTATGGCATTTATGTAAGCATTATTGGTTACTGACAGAGTGCAAACTGTTAAGCTTGCTTTCTTCCCCTAGCACAGTCTTGCACACTCTTGGTAGTCTATGCTAGACACAGGTTCACTAAGAGTTCGTCGAACTTGACTTGTAGGGTGAGACATATGCTTAAATATGTTTAACTTATGTGCCCTTTCTCTTGGTATTGGTTCATCACATGCTCTTTCTCATGCAGGTTTGATATGAGTATCAGTGAAGCCCATCTCTGAATTGAAGTGGTATAGTGGTAACCTAGCTGAGGTCTACATATTTCTTATTAGTGACATTTGTTCTTTTCCATTATTTAAATAGATAGATGTCAGAACAAGCTTCTTTTTTATATTCTATCTACAGAGGATCAAATGCTCCTCGCCAAGTTCGATATCTACGGAAAATGTTTTTTTGGTATAAAAGAAAGAAGACATAGCAATAATAAGCAAAAAAGAAAGGCAGGATATATCATCAAATCTTGAGATAAAAAATATACTTTCTAACAAGAAAGATCATTTCATGCAAAAAGAAGTCGAACAAAGCTAATGTAGGAGAAATCTAGAGAATTTGAAATTGCAGCTAACATTTTCTCGATATGAAATTGACTTACTAGATCATTCATTTAGTCTAGAAGATAGACATGTCAGGTGGAGGTCCATAAACTGATTTCCACGACAAGGGAATAGTCCATCCATTTGCCCCATTTCCTGTAAGTTCAGAGAAATATCATTTAAACAGAAACCCAACCGTCTACTATGGTCACAGAATATTGAATGTGGGCATTCCTAAAAGACTATTACAAACAAGAACAGTTACTGCAAGGGAAGTTAGGCACTTCGATGAGAAATGAATAATAGGATTGCATGTTCGCATATTTGGTGGGTTCATTCCAGAGTAACACGGGGATAAGTGATCAATGTGATATAGAGATATACCATGGAATTGTTCAGGGTCTTGACCTAGAAGTTTGCATACTGCCTCTGCCAAGTAGAAAGATTCTGGCATATTGTCCCCTTCTGAGCAGTAGCATAGTAAACAGCTAACTTTCAAACCTTTGGCCTAACATAAAAGAGTGAGATGTCATCACAGTAGCTTCAAATTAGAAAACCATTTAGAGCTGAAATAAAACCAGATACCTTGCATGCAAAGAATAGAGCTGCAAATGGCAAGGTCGCATAATAATCACTTAATGTCATCTCTTCAGTATCATCAGACATATCTTCTGGAAGAACACCACCCTCAATTAGATTAGCAAGAGATTTCCACAGTCGCTGAGATGGATCATATTCCTCAAGTTTCTTCCACCCTAACTTCTCATACTCTGGGTCAGAACCATCCTCATTGCAACTTGAAAGGTAATACAACATATCACTGCACGATGAAATATATCAATTACCACAGTCATGACAAACATTTAAATCTAAAAACATATTATGAGCAGAAAGACATCAATTACCTGGATGCATCAATTAGTTTTCTCTTGCCAGAGTCTAAGCTTGAAAGAATAATAACATGGTCCTTTCCAATGCTACTGACGAAATTAGCAGTATTTTTTGCAAATGAAATCATCATCCCCTGCATTTGTAACGAGAAATCAAAGAGGTCATATTATTTTCAGCAGTTATACATTCTATTTTTTGAGATTATACGAAAAGGTCGAATGAATCATAAGAATTGAGAAATTTGTACTGCATTTAATTCATTCTATAATGCCAAAAGTTCCATTCAACCTTTAGTTAAGAAGGAACAATGTATACTGTGACCATATTAGTGCCAAGATTATGGAACATGGTTATTTTCCATAACTCTTAAACTCTGTATATAAAACAGGAGGTATTGCTTTCGCAGTGCATGTGACCCATGATCATATCTCAGTCAGAACCCTATTGGTCAGACTTAGATTGAAAATTGGTTCTCAAAGTGGACACTGCAGGTAACATATCAAAACAAGGTTCCCTTTTTATACTATTGGAAGAAGCGCAACCCAGCGAATCTCTCAAACATAGTTACATCGGTGTTACATGAAGATTCATTTTCCGTCAGTAGAAGTATTTCATATTTCAGACACATCAGCCCATAACTGCATAAAACAAATACTCCCTCCATATCACAAACAAATGACATTTTATACATGTCTTTAGTCAACCTTTTAATTAGTATTCAAAGTTATTCATGCAAATTTGAAACTCACGTGTACAGAAACGTATGGGAAATCATTCCTAAAATTTGTAATTTTCTTGACTTTATATTACAGTAGAAATTAGTACTCAAAGTTACATTTGAAAGACTGTCAATGTCAAAAACATCATCTATTGTGATCTGGAGGGAGTACTAAGCAACACCAGCAAGTTTAAAGAAATATAGCTACCACTATACATTCTTAAATTGTAAAAAGATACCAGCATGGTAAGACTGACATACTGTAATAATTGGAGATCTTTGCTGAATGAAAGCCAGCCCATTAGATGGAGATTCATACTCTGCACACAGAAATGATAAAACAGGTGAGTCTGCGTGACATACTGATATTTCACACAGAAACTACATTCCAATACTAACTCATATGTGAACTCATCATTGACTAGTTGCATCTATCACTATAAGGAGAAAACATGTATAAATTAACCGAATCACAATCTTAACAGCCCCTAACAAAGTCGGTAATACATGGTATGAGCCATATGATTTGTGCTCTGACGCCACAAACGCCACAAGTTTGCGGTCGTGTTCAAGCCAGACCTCCGTCGGGTCCTGGCCCCTAGGTACCGACACGTATCTCCTATGGTGAGAAATAAACAAGCAAGGAATAACAGCCGTCATGTATTAATGTGTGTGCGAATGGAAGGAGTGTTTATCTATTCTAAGTTTGTCATCACGGGCGAGCAGGGATGCAGGGCACCAACCTGCGAATAAATGATGGCATCACGGCAAAGTCAGAATTGGAGATAAGGGGTAGAAAAATAAGATGCGATGAAGGACAGTGGGAGAAGAAATTTGTTTATGGCCATCGGTGTTTATGTAGGATCCGTACCAATACACGCCATGCCGCCATGGGGTAACGAAATAGACGCAAAGCCAAGGAATAGGCAAAGATAGAAGAAGGTACAAAATTAGGGTTCCTAACCATGCATCTTTTGTTGGCCCATTGCAAGGCAAGGGCACTATACTAGTAGAGTAGACGCGGCCGTTGCGCATTTCATCAAACAGTTGGCGCGCACAGAATAAGGGCCAAGGGTACAATCAAGAAGCACCACCAACGCGACGAATCAAACAGCGGGTACGTCACAGGGGTAGGGGGCGGGGCAAAGGATGAATGATTCGAGAACCAAACCTTCGAGTGCGAGCGCGAGGTCGCCGACAGCGTCGGGGCCGAAGGCGTCGTTGCCGACGCAGGGCAGCACGGAGGGCTCGTCGAGATACGCCACGCGCCTCGCCTTAGCCGACGGTATCAGCAGGTCCACGGCGAGCTGCCCCACGTTGCCTATCGAGAGCGCGGGCTGCGCGCCGCCGAGGGCAGATCAGCAACGTCAAGACACCATAGCAAGAGCTACCAAAGCTGAGTTGAGCGGAGATTAGGATCCTGACCATGACGAGCGTGGAGCAGGAGGGCGAGAATTTCTCGCCGTCGACGAGGGCGAACTCCATCGCGGCAGGCTGGCTGGATCGGCGCCGGTCGCGGCCGGGTCCTGATGGTTTCAACTTGCGGCGGAAGTTGAAGAACTGATGAGTCTGACAGAGCCGCTGAATCTTACCAGACTGAGCTGATGAAGGGTGCTTCTATACGGGAAATCATTAGAAAAATGGTCCCTTCGCAGAGGTCTACGCGCGTGCGCTCTGGTGTTGACAAGTGTCGCAATTTCGTTCGTTTTTGCTTTCACCTTTTCTCCACGCGGTGACAAGTGGCGGCTCCCGGTGGTGAGCAGAGGGTTGTACATGCATTTATTTTGAGATTCGTTTTTTAAAAACGAAATATTTTGAGAACCGTTTATCCGATTTACTAACCGTTTTCACTTTTGAACTCCTCGTGTCGAGATCTTCAAAACTAGATCCCATATTGATAGGTTTCGACAAACTTTTTTTTTATATTTCGGATTGTGTATGTTTTGTACAACCTAAGTGTAATTGTACGTACAATCTGAATTTTGTAGTTGTACGTACAACCTGCTAGGTGTAGTTGTTCGTACAACCCGAATGTAGTTGTACGTACAATCCGGTCTATGTTGTTGTACACCCCGGTCTGTGTTGTTGTACAACCCGGTCGTTGTTTCTGTACAACCCGATCTACGTTGATGTACAATCCGGTCTGCGTTGCTGTACAACGCGGTCTGTGTTGCTGTACAACGCGGTCTGTGTTGCTGTACAACCCGTTCTGTGTTGCTGTACGTACAAACTGATATGTGTTCCTGTACAACTCGGTCTGTGTTGCTGTATAATCCGGTCTGCGTTGCTGTACAGCTCGGTATGCGTTGATGTACATTTGGTGTGGACATCGTTCGTCGTACAAGCCGCGGGTGCAGCGGTCTACACGAAAGCTAGCTAGATTGTACGAGCAACGGCGCGCGGGTGCATACGAGCGATCTATTCGAAAGCTAGCTAGCTTGTACAGCCGAGCGGATCAGCGTGTGCGAGCTCCTGGCGTCACGCGCGCGGAAGTGCGAATCGTCCTTTGGAGAGGGAACCCTTTTCCTAGCCTCCTAGCCGTACCCTCCTACGGCGCCAGAGCATATTGCTTCACGGGCCGCTTAAAACACGGCCCAGAACAAAAGGTACTGTTATTTTTAAAGCACCAAATATTTTTTAAAGTCTGATTTTTTGTAAATTTAAACAAATAAAAAATGAACAGTTCCGAATCTGAACACTTTTTAATATGAAAACATGTATTTGAATTTTCTAAAAGTATTATTTAAAATTTGAAAATTTTACGAAAATGAACAAAATTTTGATTTGTTTTTTTCGAATTTGAACATTTCCAAATATAAAACGATTCCTATTTTTAAAATATGAATAGTTATTTACTTATTTATTTATTTTGAATTTTAATATTTTCAAACAATGATGACCAAATCACTGATTTGTTTTTTCTGAATTTGAAAATTTTCAAATGAAAAGAAGAAAAAAGGCAATGAAAAATAACAGGAAAAATGGAAACAAAAAAGGAAAAAAAAATAAGACAAATAGAAGAAAAAAAAAGCCAAAATCGAAATCATCGAAATGCTCAGCCCATCGGTGTTGTGTCTCAAGCGATGTAAGCGTCTCACGTCGCTAACGAGCGACATATGGATTCACGTCGATGAACGAGTTGGACCGAGTTTAAAGATAAGATCGGCGGAGACAACATGTCCAACCCATGAACGGTAAAAACTCTTCCACAAAACAAAAAAAAAACTATGCAATTACAAATAAAAGGAAATTTCGACGAATTCATGTGCAAATTTAATGTCGACTTATTTCAAAGTTCTAATAAAAGTGACACATTTCATGCTACAACATGTGAGCTTACAAAATTTTCATTCGAGAATATGATCAATCATGACCTAAAAAAGGTCGAATATTATACTGTAAATTGTTAAACTCTTTTAATTTGTGGTGCACATAATTTTTCGTGCTTGTGGCTCAAATTTTACAAATAAGTTTGGTATAGCATGAGGTATATCTATAAAAAACATAACTTTATATTTTAATCCATGTCATGTGTCCCTTAATAAGAAGAACTATTTTTATATGGTGCCAAGTTGTCGGGCTGGGATCCTCTACAGTAACTGTTGTGCAGTTATTGTCGCTGACACGCCGGCCCGGACCCACCTATCATTGGGTCTACAACATTGTAAGTTGCCACGAGTAAAGACTAGATTGCATGTCTATTAAGTGGGTCAGTAACAACATGCACCCTCCAAGGCTCTGACGAATATAATTTTGGCATAAAGATGATTCTTCGTATTATAAGAAAAATCATCTATCATACGCATATGTTTTTTTCATTCTCATAAATTAATTATTACTAATTTATTATGTATTGCTCTCATTGTCCGTGCCATGCAAAATGTACAACTATGTCATCCTCCACCGATGCCTTATATCATGGATCACCACTGTATCGGTCTTTGTCAAGTTTTTTTTCTTGGATCAATGTCATTTGCGCTTAAATGCCATGGTGTTAGTTATGTTCACTCTTTGTTAATCATTTTTTTCACTTACGACTGATCTCTTTCGTCTGCCCTTCCATCTGCCTATGAGACTTTATAGAATTTAAGTGTTTTATTTTACAAGAGTATTCATGTATGTCCATGTAACTTTTTGAGAAAAGTTGCACAAATTAAACAAAATTGTACTTATAGTACAACTATTACGGTCTTCCTTACTTTTAATTCTCCAAACGTACATGTGTGATATACCTTCAGTTCTAGTGGTCAATCTTTTCATTTCCAACTCGGTTCGAGATTCTATCTTTTGTGTATGTTTATCTATGTGTATAACTTATGTTAATTCCATACATTTGGTTCCATGTTTCATACGATAAATTGTTGGATTATCGTTAATGATTGGCACCTTATTTTGAAATGTTCTATAATGTCTTTTTAAATAATCTTTCCATCAACCGTTTAGTTGTTATCACGGATAAACTACTCCTTTTGTGAAGAACAAGGACACTATAAAATGGTATCGGTGAGTTAAATCCCATGTTTTTCTCTTCTCTTCCATGTACATACTTATGTGTTATTATATTGCTTCTACTTTCCACGAATTAATTGATTAACTTCGAAATTACTTCATCTCAAGCTTCCGTAGCTTTTCCTAGATTAGCGGCATGGAAATTTTACTTTTCTCCCCACTATTTGAAGTTTTCCGTGTTGTTCCTCCAAAACTGTACAACACTTAAGCCTTCACCATCTCGCTCTATATGCTAACCAAGCTCCACCCATCCATTATGGTTAAGCAAGGAATTTGCAATTCGTTGCTATACCCTGACAACATGAGAGCATGGCATACAACACATATAAAACAACTGGCCAAGATGGTCAATGGAGGCATGAGACAGGTGGAGGATAGCGGAGCCGTTCCAGCGTGAAGGGGAGTCATGAAGACGAGGTGATATGGAAAGTCCATGTTGCAATTCTAGCTACCAATCGGTAATTCCTGATGCCTTCTATGCCCAACCCATCAAATTTATATCCCTAGTGTGTATTGCGTAGAGATAAAACAAATGATGCATGAATGAAAAAAAAATCCAATGCATATATAAGTAAAAGAATTAAAATGAAAACTAAGATATCCACGTTTTGCTAGGGAATCCTTGTCCTTATAAACTATTGGGTGGTAGGAAGTAAAATAAAGGCATTGGTCCTTTGGTAGATTAACATGTGAGAATATTTATATAAGACATAAAGAAAACCCTATTAAGATGCATTTTACGATAGTCCATCTCACCATAGCTATCCACACAAATCAATCCTTCCAACCAGCCAATTGTGCGCCTCATCCATCCTTCCAACCACCCAATTGTCCACCTCACTTTCTAAAATTCGTTAACATAATAAAGTTGAGGCAAGTTTTCTACATGTAATGCACATAGCGGCTTATTGGATACAAATGTGGTCCTTCCTACTACATGTAGACCAGCGAGGGATTATGGACTCCAGATATTCTCGAATAATGGCGATCATCTGAGCGATCTACACCCATGGTGGCTACCAGCTGACTAAGAGAATACAAGATGCATAGATTCGTTATGCATCTTTTTTATTTTGTTGGCTTATTCATGTTGCCACTTTAAGCGACCCATGAACTATAAGCTCGGTACTTAAAACTCCACAATAAAGCAGTTGTGTGCATCGTTTTGATGTGGCTAAGATCCCCATTTTGGAACAAAAAACTATCTTTTTACATTGTTTATCTATCTCTTACTTGCAAGTTATCTATATATCCATTATTTTAGCTATATAATTGTTCACATCATCCTTTCTGGCGAGTTTGACAATTGGATCAAACCATCGCGCAACACAATTGCAAAATTAAATCATGCGCGAATGGAACATCACAGTTATGTTTGTTCTTAAGTTTCAACCAATACTGTTGTCCCCACTATTTGAATTTTCTTCAATGGTTTCAAGAAAACATCTAATTGCTATTCGAGATTGTGTGCCCATTTTTATGTAACTGCTTAAGCGATCTCCATAAAAAATGTTTGGCAACTTGCATGCAAATGTTCATGGAATCCATCCTCATCATTCGTTGTTCACCCCGTTTATTTCATCTTACCTGTGACTTTAACGATTTGCACCCATCATAAACTTTAGTTGGTCAAAATACATACAACAATTTCACATTGATTAAATTATCCTTTTAACTATTGCCAGCAACAAAATCTTGTGTATTCATGTTGAAAACTTCATATTTCATGCATTTATACTCTTTCATCCACATAATAAAGTTTCAAAAGAAATGTCTGCCGCAACACGCGGGTTATAGTTTTTGGTACTAACAAAGAACCATAAACTCGCGACTAACCATCTAAATCAATTACCAAATGTATGAGCAATGTTTCAAGGAGGGTATAAGTTCTAAGCCACCTGAACTATACACCGCGAATCTCTAGTAGAAAATAATACTCCCTCTGTTTTTGAATATAAGATGTTATAGCTTTTACCTAGATTCACATGTACATACTTAGTGTGCATGCTCACTCATTCAAGTGTGTCTATTCAACATGAACAATGTCTAAAACATCTTATATATATTGAAAAAGGAGGGATTTGTTTAGCATAATCACCAGCACCAACACTCAGAGCTCTTGAGGTACAAGTATCTTACTAGTTGATTTGATTTACTGAATCACATCAAAAGGCTAGTAGGCAACAACCAATGAACACCTACCTCCAAAATGGTGGAACAACTATAAATCTCTGGTTTTTTTTTTACAAAAACGG
Organism: Poa annua; assembly: GCA_026929855.1. NCBI lineage: Eukaryota > Viridiplantae > Streptophyta > Magnoliopsida > Poales > Poaceae > Poa > Poa annua. The sequence continues at coordinate 20,222,531 of CM049427.1, forward strand.
TAGAAGATGTGGCAAATTCGTGGTAAAGGTATCACCAGAAGGGCAGAAGGAAAGAAACAGAAGGAGAGGAAGACGCCAGTGGAGGAACAATCCTACCTTTCAGATAACACAACCATAAACGATATGATACGGTTGATTCAACAATCCACATATATTCATCTTTCCCTGAAACGGATTGCAGGAGCACTATTGCTCAATTAAGCGATGAAAAAAAGACCGAATTATGTACAAGATAGACTAGACAACCCACGAGATTCGCAGGCAGCAGCACGTTGTGTAGACCTCTCTGCGTGCTCCTTCCGCTACTAGCTAAGCTCGATCATCGATCACTTGCCGCCCGCCTGTCAAGCCGGGGCGAAGCGGTCCATGAGCAGGCACACCGTGGCCTCGGAGTTGGAGAGCACGCCGCTGTTCCTCCTGATCCTCCTCTCCTGGACCTGCACGCCTCCCTTCTTCTCGCTCTCCACCTCGCCCTGGTGGCGCCGGCCGTCGACCACCTCGGCGTCGGCCACCGGTGCCGTCTCCCGGCCGAACTTGGCGAACCAAACGCCGACGGACCCAGCCATTGCTCAGTGCACAGACGAGACGAGAGCTTGAGGTAGCTTTAGCTCTTCTCTCTTTCGCTGGTAGTAGCTTGAGTGGGTGTTCCTTTAACTGGGGGTGCTGGGCTCTACTTATACTCGCAGGTCTGAACTCTGAAGGCACCGCAGTTGCTGCCGGTGGGAAATGGTAGGAAACTACGTGGGGGATGCGTGGGCCGGCCGATGAACGGTCTCGTCGTCGTCGTCGGGAGAGGGGGGCCGGTGTCTTGTTCGGTGCCATGCTTTCCCATGTGATGCACGGCGCGGCGCGAGGCCAAGCTGCTAACGTGAGGCCACCGTCGCGCGCCAAGGTCCGGAAGGATATCCTCGTGCCGTATACCCACCGCCGCGTGGAGAGAGGGTATTTCCTGACGATTCCGGGGCGCGGATCCGGATTCTGGAGAGATGCCGCTAGCTGCGTGCATTGCCAGGATGATTACCCGGGGGCGGCTGGAGAACGTCGCCGTCGAGCTCAGAGCTCTAGCTACGTCCGTGTTGTTTGGTTCTGCCGTCCAAGTTCGCTGAACCAGCGGGGCGTAGTATTTGATTCGGGGAATCGAAGGATCGAACACCGGTTTATGCTTTCAAGAACGGTGTACAGACGTACAGTAGCAGCGTACTGGGATACCATACTTGCAACGCACCTTGAGCAGTTCAAGTTCAGAGAAAACTGTTAGAGTATAATACGGTTTAGGTATATTTGGTAATATTAGGATTGTAATCCAATTCTATCTTTATTAGGTTTCGTAGTCTCCAAGTCTTGTACCCCTTTATATACAGCCCACCGTGGCTCATTGTAATCAATCTAGTATCAATACAATACAACATATTCCGCAATCTTATATGGTATCAGAGCAGTTCGTTCCGTAGCCTAGGGTTTGACCACCATCACTTCCACCGCGCCGCCCCCGGCGTATCAGAGCAGTTCGTTCCGCAGCCTAGGGTTTGACCACCATCACTTCCACCGCGCCGCCCCCGGCGAAATCGATATCCATGATCGCCGGGGGCGTTAGCTAGTTTTTCTTCCAATTTCAATAAATCAGTTTGTAGTTTTAGCCAATTTTATTTTGCAATTAGATCAGTTTCTTTTTAGCCACCAAAATACATCTAGTCCCGATGAAAAAGCCAGCAGATCCCATCAAAGAACAGCAGCGCGCGCGCGATTGTCTGTCCACCCGGCCGCTAGCAGTCATCCAGGCACCAAGCTGCATGCAAGAAGCGGCCCCATGTTTGCATGTTCATGCATGTTTGTATGGGACATGGACGGATGGGCTCCAAGCTAGCTGATCTTCCCCGCCAATCTACGCCACCAAATCGTGTTCATCGTCTCGCCGTCAACACAGGGCTGCATCAAACAACGCTCGTGGTCATCATCGCCGACAAGTTCTACCCCAACAACACCTCGACAGCTTCTACCTCTACATCGCCGACAACGTTCTACATCAACAAACGTCTTCAACAACCACCACGCCATCTTCGTCCACCACAACCTTGCCGCCAGAGTTGCAGACTATTTTTATTTTGCACAATTTACTAGTTGCAACTTCCTTTTTCGTCTACTCCGGCAACAAACGGCGGAAAATATGCACTACGCGCCGCCGACCACGGAGATCTCCTCTGCTTCTTCATTCAGCTCTGTCTCGCATGGTTAATGGTGGTCCCTTTCTTCGCATGCCCGGTACTGGCAACATCGGCGCGTGCCTTCGTCCCCGACGCGCTCCTGAGTCTGGCAAGCTCGGTAAGGCGTGCCGCCTACCTCTAACTACATCGACTCCAGCAAAAGTCTATCTCAACTTCCTCAAACGGCAACATCGACCACAGCGCCAGCGCCCACAATTCAGCTACATCGACATCGGCATCAAGGGCTATCAACTCGGCTCCTCTTCAGTTGGCGACTTCGGATTATGCTCCAGTCAGACCGTCCGCAACGCTACAGTTGTTCGCGTCACTACCGATCCGACTGCGGGGGGATGTTAGAGTATAATACGGTTTAGGTATATTTGGTAGTATTAGGATTGTAATCCAAGTCTATCTCTATTAGGTTTCGTAGTCTCCAAGTCTTGTACCCCTTTATATACAGCTCATCGTGGCTCATTGTAATCAATCTAGTATCAATACAATACAACATATTCCGCAATCTTATAAAAACGTTGCACTATCTAACACACCATAGAAATGTCTTCTGAATGTCACGCATGTCTGAATTTCTGGTATCAACAGATGAAAAATATCTCTCTTCTCGGAGAGAGATATTTGACATGAATCTGACATGGAAAAATCTTACTTTAGCCGAGTGGTGGTCATGAATTACAGCTCCACTCCCACTTGGCTGCACTGGGCCGTCTCGATCGTGCCCATGAAATCTGACCTTTTTCTTAGGGTCCATGAAAACGAACTACATTGGAGATACCTGCACTATTGCAGCCTTTTGTAACAGAGACTTTCAGAAACCGTAGAATCTTGATATTTCAGACTCTCAGTAGCAAAATAACATATACAGCAGTACTGTAATAAGACTCGCACGTATATCTGGAGATCATGTGTACTCAGGCATTCAGCACAGTCTACTGACCGAAGCAATCGACCAGGATGGACAACAGTGCGTCCTCTCGGACGAACGCCGGCGTCGAGGCAACCTGTTTCTTGGCCGGCCAAGCCACGACATGGTCGGACGGCGCCTGAGCGGTACTGCAGCGGCCATCGTCAGATCGAGCTGCGTGTCCGCCTTCTTGTGCGCCTGCGCGGCCGGGCGAAGCCGCAACCGGCCTGATGAACGGCTGCTCGGCTCTCCTCGTGGCCCGGATCCTGTCCAGCTCCGCCGTCCAAATATCTATCAGGCTTGACATTGATCGATCGCCGATCGTATATGGAGTTCAGAAGAAGTGAACAACTGAGTCTGGCCTCAATAGCAACCAGACAAATTGGAAGATTGAACAGAGAGATCTGGCGTTGGGTTTGTAGCAACTAGCAAGAGCGATGCACTCTCTGTAGATGTGCCTGCATGTAAAGATCGAGGTACTTGACAGTTGACACGTACGATCGACTAATTGAAGAGCTTTATATTGACAGGCGCCTTCGAACAGTTCCTGCAGCTTGTTGTAATCAGGGGATACCTGATGCTGCTTAGCACACGGGATTGAAGCCGTCCGAATGTTCTTGTCACTTCCATTGGCTGTCAGATTGTTGGAGAATCCACTGGCGAGACGTGCTTCTTCCTGATAGGCGCGGCGGCGGCAGGCAGTTCTGCATCCCGTGGGTGGAGTCCCGGCGATACCGTGAGCTCTCGCGACTGCGACGGCTACGGCGTTTGTACCAGGGGACCGTTATGCTGTTGACATCGCTCCTGCTGCTGATATTGGCTCCCTCTGCATCCTTTTGCGTCTCTGCTTACGTTACGAGCGCCGATTCTTTATAGAAGGCTGTAAGTTTGCGCAGCTGTAAAATTTACGCTGTTTATATGTGCAGTTTTTCATGGTGTTTTTATGCTCCAGTTTTTTATGCTTCAAACAAGTCAAAAGATGTGTTGTTACATTGATCCAGAAGAACAGCATCTATTCTATTATTCTATTTCTATTATATACTAAAAGCAATATACGAATGTTAAAATAGAGACACCACATTAAACCACATCATTTTAATTAATTTTAACGGTTAGATCTAAAATATACGGTTAAGATTTAATGAAAATCACGTAACCAGTCCAGCCCGATACTGTCGTCACGTAATGCATGCACAAAAGGGACCTGATCGGTCAGCTTCAAACAAAAAAAATCCAACGTAACGTAGCTTGGCATGTGCAAAACCTATAGAGGTGTACAAATTATTTAAAACACATTAGCGTGTCGTGACCCCATTAGGACTCTATCCGGTAAAAAAAACTGCACAAAGCTACTTCCTCTGTTTTTCGATGTAAGACGTTTTGGTCTTTCTATATGGTGTCCACATGCACAATAAAGTGAATGAACATGCATATCAAATGATGTTTAGATGCATGTGCATATAGCAAAAAATTAAAACGTCTTATAAATAAAAACGGAGGGAGTAGCAAACAAAAACGGCTCGAAAAGGTGGACGAAGCGCGGTGCACTGTAGAAAAACCAGACGCAGTTTAGGATCGTATGAAAAAATCAAGCACGCACACATGCTAGCTATCGATTGATCTTATTTTTCTCCTTCGTGCACCTATAGAAAACAAGGACGTAGTGACAAAGTGCACTCAGTTTTACTTCTCTCCGTATAGAAATACTTGACACATATTTATTATCTAAATATGGATCAGCCTATACACTAAAACACTGCCTAAATACATCCATATTGAGGTAAATCTATATATTCCCGGAAGGACATAAGGAGTATATATCAGTGTATATGCTTAATTGAAGACTTATAATCACAACATATTATTTTTATAAACCATGAATACGGTTATTCATGAGTACACTATGTTCATATATATGATCATACTTACACACTACATCATGTGTTGACGACTTGAGTCGAGTACCTTCAAGATTGAAAAAGCTAGCACTGTTCGCTCGCGGTCTGACATAAACAATGACTAATAATTAAGGGTGTGTATACTCCCTCCGTTCGGTAATAGTAGACACAAATATGTCTAAGTATCGATTAGTACTCGCTTATCAGCCATGCACACAATTTTAGGTATGTCATGTTGTTGTGGTTTTCGTGAACATGTCATCGGGTTGAGATGGTGTCATATAGAATAAAATCCTATTGGGTCATTCTAATCCTTGTTGTTTTCAAATAATCAATGATAATCAGAGAGTGATCTGGTACCAATTGTTCTTGTGGTTTGTCTTTTTATTTTATTTCATAATCAAGCATGGCCATTTTGACCATATATGTATAACTGTAGATGATTACATTCTCGGTTAAGCATCGTTGTTTATGTCGATAGCGAGCCAAAGCCAATAATGGTAGCTTTTTCAAATGTCGGTGTAGGTATATCCATATGTATGGCTGTAGTGTGCTCACAAATAAAGCTACATCGTACTCAATCTTTCTAAAAAGTGTATTCACCTTATTATTAAACATTCTCAATCATGCACATATATTTATCTATATTCCCTTCGTACGAAAATTGTTAACACAAATTTGTCTACTTATGGATGTAGTACTCACACTGATTGATAATGATTGACACTTTGAATCTATCTAATCCTGGTGTTTTCAAGTGAATAACGCTTATCAGCAGTGGTCGAACTTGTCTTTTTATTTTAGTTTTATAATCAAACATTGACATCTTGTTGATGATTATATTCTCGATTATGAGTCGTTGTTTTGGTTTAAATTGAGTTAGCTTTTTCAAAGGACAGTGTATTATAAATATGATCATATATGTAGTCTTTATGATCATACATAAGTATTTATATATAATCTCTCTGTCCAAAAATAATTGACATAGATTTGTCCAAATATGAATATAGTAACCCCTCCTATGGAAAATAATTATCACAAATTTGTTTAAATACCAAATATATCTAGATTTTTTAGTGCATAGAAACATCCATATTTATAGACAAATTTATAAAATCATAGAGTAAACTTTTATTAAAAATAGGGTGTGCAGTTATACATGGGCAGATAGCAAAAGAGTTAAGCATTGACCCAACTGTCAACACAATTGATCTGAGTACTATCAACTGGATCGATCGTTGGCTGTTGCCTGTTTTTTTTTCTTCCTACTGGTTGCTAGCATCTATGTATTTGACTTCTATACGTCATGGGTCCTGTGCTGTGTCCACACAATAATCTTCTATATCTTAATAGGAACTAGTTGAATGCCCGTGCGTTGCAACGGACCGTGAAATTACTTTTTTCATCACAATTATGTTTAGTCGCTTCGTTCCAACAACGTCAGTCATTGTACCTACCCCAAGATCATGTTACCGTTTGTTGTGCGTCGATGTTTTCTCCAGTTGTACCATATCAATACCATTGCCATGATTTTGATAATCATTATGATTATTATGTGTGTGCTTCCTCAGTCTCTATTTCTTCACACCCACCCTTTAGCCGAACGGGATTCTTTCCGGATGACCGTGGCCACGTCGTCTCACGTCCCCGCTCCTATTCCCTTCTTCAGTTATACATACGTTTCCATTTCTGACCCTAGTCCCATGCATCGTGGCATGCTAGAGCTGCATTGCCAGTCAGTTCCATCATCCAAGTAATGGGGCACGTGCCTTCCAAATTTACGTTTGTGAAGGCAATATGTTTTCTGATTATTGTAATAGATTATAGCATGGATGTTTAAATAGGGAGAATCGACCCATCCATCTGCCAAGGAATATCGACTATCAATCACATATTCATAATAGAAAAGCTTACAAATCTTTGGCCTATCAATTTAGGCAATCGTTTATTTATCCTCGATATAATGTATAACAAAAAATTATGCTACCCCAAAATCTTGATCCTGATATACATGGTACTGAAAGAATGAAACTGTAATATCTCTCAGTTTCACCTAAACCTCTTGGAAGTATAGAATCAATTGCATTTAGAATAGAAACGTTCCATAGTCTGAATGAGTCTAATCTTGAGTAACAACATGCTCTCGCCTCCCGAGTCGCTCCGCTCGAGCGGCTCCGGGGGCTTCTCAAACCCTAGCCAAACCACCGCCGATCCGCGCCCCCTGGCCGGCGTCGGAGGTGGCGCCCGGCTCGACAAAGGCGAGCGGGCTGTGGAGGCGAGCGTGAAGGAGATATGCCCTAGAGGCAATTAATAAAGTGTATTCTTTATCATATCTCGTTTGTTCATAATAGGTTTTTGTGTCATGCTAGAACCGTATTAAGCGAAAACATTAATACGGGTGTGATACCTAAACAACCAGGTCCCTAGTAGCCTCTACTAAGACTAGTTTCGTTGCGCGATTGATGATCGAGGTTTTCCGGTCATGGGGCATGGCGCCGGTCGACAATGGGAGTCATATCGTTGGAGAACGATGTGATGGACATACCCAGATTTGGAGGACGTAGTCGTTACGCCTTTGACCGTGAGATCAACTCTTATTGTTATTCCTGGAAGATACTTTGATCGCACCAAACGTCGTATCTTATATAGTATGACAATAACGGTGATACTTTTGGGTATCGGAAAGGAGTAGTTGAGACGAGGGGTCAAGAGCGGGATTTGCCAGTCCGCATAGCAGGATAGATACTCTCGGGCCCACTCGGTGAGATCATGTCTAATGAGCTTGCAAGCATGTGACTAGGTCACGGAGACATGAGATCATGAACGAGTAGAAGATAGCGTCGTCGGTAACGAGGTCGGGATTAGGTATGGAGATATCTATGGAACGACACTCGGACATGCTAAGTATCGCTATGGCAAAAGGTTTAAGACTTTGCGTTCAGGTTTGATATATGAAAGTCATTCGTTATATCACAGGGATTTATTCATGGGGTCCAGGCCTACAAGTTAGTCGTTAATCATAGAGGAGTCTTGGTCATACCTGTTATTATATCGAACCGCTAGGGTAACACACTTAAGGGCTTTCGACAAGACAACCGGAAAGGAAAGAGATCACCGGGAGCGTCCCGGGAGGGGTCCGATGGAGATCGGGCAGCGCCGAAAGAGCTTTCGGAGCTAGAAAAAATTATATATATTATGTTTAATATTACTTAGTGTAATTAATATGCAAATATGATTTTATATATTTATTTTCGAATTTATTTAGGCAGATTTCCCTAAATAGGCCTTCTGGTCGAAAGAAGGCCCGAGAGGGGGGAATCCCCTTGGGGATTCGGTGGGGGCCAAGAGGGGCCGACCCAAGTGGGCCAAGGGGCCCACTAGGCGGCCGGTGCACCCTCCATAGCCGCACCAGGCATGTGGGGGTTAGTCCCACATTGCCTGGTTAGCAAGTTGGCTCCCCCCTGGGAGCCTATATAAGAAGGGGTACCCCTGGCCTTTTAATTCACCAATTAATTCCCAATTTCTCTCTCGATCTCGTGGTTCCCTTGCCGGAGCCGCGCCGAGCTGAGGAGGGGGATCTCTTCCACCATAGCCCGCTGCCGCGCTGCTGGTGTTCCGGTCCAAGTCTCCCGCTGCTCGTCCTGGACTGGAGCTTCGGAGTCCGTCGTCTCCACCGTACGTGTGTGACGCCCTGCGAGGTGCTGCGCTAGTAGTACTCGGAGGTCTGCTTCCTCTACACGACCTTGAGGTCGGCTTCGTCGGTCTTCATCGACAACGTTTGTGCGGGAACGTAATCCCCGCTTTCGGTCTACAAGGGTACATATTCCGATCTCCGTTCGTACTACTATATCTGCATAGAATAGATCTTGGCATGCTTTTAGGATATCGTTGGTAGGAAATTTTTTGTTTTCTGCACACGATCCCCTTCAGTGGTATCAGAGCCGATCTATCGTAGATATAGCTGTACGCTGTTAGAACCCGTGTTCTGCACGGGGGCACCGTTCCTGTTATTTGCTACCCTCTAGCGTGCACTTGTGTATTCCAGCGGCATTGAGTTGATGAAGCGGCCAGCAACCTACCTTACGCGTACGCTTACGCGAGACTGGTTCCACTACTGATATACAGCTTGTACCGCGGGTGTCAGTTTCTCTCTCTTTAGTTGGTCTTCGCATTTTCAATGGAGGGCCCGAAAGGGATGCTTAAATATGCAATTATTGGATCGTTGTTGTGGTCATAAGGTTCGCAAGTATGAAGCGGTTCTATTTACGAAAGCCCCAAGCCACGTAAAATATGCAAAAGATAAAGTAGAAGCGTCTAACTTTATTTTGCAGGGGCTATGTGATATGGTCAAGGTAGGTTTATTAAATTGTTTATAAACTGCGGGCGCCAAGAAGACCATGGCGCAATGAACTATATCACATTACATTACATTTGATGTTTTGTGTGATTGTGTGTATAGTATACATTAGTTACACGGCGGTAGCTATATAAGATGATCCCTTGAAAAATACCACTAGTGTTCTCCCTCCAACGCGCACCACCAAGAAAGTTCTACGTTATGAGGCAGGACGTGATGATCGGGTGTCAGACATCTCGTCGTTCGCATACAGTGGGTGTCAGCCATGTTGCACAAGCGTCAGCGTGGAGGTCTTTGGTGGCGAGCCTAGCATATTTAGAAATATGGCCTCGGAACAGGAAGACCGAAAGGTCGAGCACGAGTCACAAAATTGGTGTGGCGGACTTTTTGTCTACTCTTGAAGTTGTGCCGCCGGCTCTGATGATGAGGGGTGGTGCAATGGATGGGGGTCGTGTAATCGCTTAAACGACCAGGAGGGATGTTCGTTTGAGTGGGAGTTATGGTAGTTATTTTCTAATATAACTCAAAATATTATGAACAAAGCCTTACGTTGTTGCAAATTCCATTGTAGATGTCTCACCCCTCCTTTAACCTAAACCTGTTCATTGAGAAAGAGAAGCTTAAGACCGATGGGTCTAACTTCGTGTCCTGGTTCCGCGACCTGAAGTCCATCCTTGAAACCCACAAGGTGGCCTACATCCTTAATGCCCCCTTAGGTGATCTTCCAAACACCGCCCCAGAAATCGAAAGGATTGCCCATGAGGTAAAGGCGGAGATTTCTTCTTATGTCCAGAGTGGCATGCTCTTTGCCATGGAGGCTGGTCTGCAAAACCGCTTCATGAACAAGGGTGCTTATGATATAATCACTGAACTCATGATTGTTTTTGCACGACAAGTCAAGGCTGAGAGGTACGAAGCATCTGTGCTTTTCTTCTCAACCCAGATGGAAGAGCACGGCAATATTAGTGAGCACTTGGCCAAGTTGTTTGGCTGCGCTCAGCTTCTTAGCGATCTGGGAAGTGTGATCCCAGAAGAGGTGGTTATTGATAGGGCGCTGATTTCTCTGCCCCCTAGCTATAAGAACGCCATCGTGGACTACGGCATGAAAGGGACGTCAAAACCCGTGTCGAAAATCCTGAAGATGCTCGAAGTGGCCGAATTAGAAATGAAGCTAAAAAAGATGGTGGTGACCATCGGATCACCTGAGCGCAACTGCCCCAAGTACCTGGAGGATAGGAAGTCTGGCAAGACGGTCGACAAAGAGCAAGGTATGTTTGATATACATGTTATAGATGTGTACCTTACATCCGCCCGGAGCAACACGTGGGTATTTGATACTGGTTCTGTTGCTCATATATGTAACTCTCAGGAGGAGTTACGGAATAGACGGCGGCTGGCGAAGGATGAGGTGACGATGCGCGTCGGCAACGGATCGAGAGTCGACGTGGTGGCTGTCAGCACGCTCCCTCTGCATCTACCATCGGGATTAGTTTCAGTTTTAAATAAGTGTTATTTTGTGCCATCCTTGAGTGTAAACATTATAAGTGGGTCTTGCCTGTTACAAGACGGTTATTCATTTAAATCAGTGTCAAGCAATTGTGCTATTTATATGAATGATATCTTTTATGTTGATGCTCCCGAGAATAACAGTTTATTCTTGTTGAATCTCGATCGTAGTACTCAGATCCATAACATAGAAGCCAAACGGATTAAGTGTAGTGACGATACCGCCATGTATTTGTGGCATTGCCGTCTTGGTCATATTGGTGTAAAGCGCATGAAGCAACTCCACTCCGATGGACTTTTGGACTCGTTGGATTTCGGATCCCTCGATACATGCGAACCATGCCTTATGGGCAAAATGACCAAGACACCGTTCAAAGGTTTCGTTGAACGGGCGTCGGATTTGTTGGGGATCATACATACAGATGTGTGTGGACCGATGAGCGTTTCGACACGCAATGGTTATCGTTACTTCGTCACCTTCACTGATGACTTGAGTAGATACGGTTATATCTATTTGATGAAACACAAGTCTGAGACTTTTGAAAAGTTCAAAGAATTCCAAAGTGAAGTTGAGAATCAGCTTAATAGGAAAATCAAGCACCTCCGATCCGATCGTGGTGGAGAGTACTTGAGTTTTGAGTTTGGCACACATCTGAAGAGTTGTGGCATAGTACCCCAACTTACGCCAGCCGGAACACCGCAGCGTAACGGCGTGTCCGAGCGACGTAATCGTACTCTACTGGATAGTGTTCAATCTATGATGTCTCTTACCGATTTGCCAGTGTCCTTCTGGGGTTATGCGTTGGAAACAGCTGCATTCATTTTAAATAGGGATCCGTCCAAGTCCGTTGAAACGACACCATATGAATTATGGTATGGCCAAAAGCCTAAGTTATCGTTTCTGAAGGTTTGGGGTTGTGAGGCGTACGTTAAGAAACTACAGCCCGACAAACTCGAACCGAAGTCGGAGAAAGTCGTCTTTGTAGGATATCCGCGGGAAACCGTTGGGTACACCTTCTACAACCAAGCTGAGGGCAAAACTTTTGTCGCGAAGACCGGTACTTTTCTAGAGAAGGAATTTCTCGCGAAAGGAGTAAGTGGGAGGAAGGTAGACCTCGATGAAATCGTTGATCCTGAACTCGAGATTCCGAGTGGCGCAACGGAAGCAATTCCGGAAACATCCTCCGTGGAAGGTGTGGGAGAAACTGTCGAGGAAGGTGTTCTACCTCGTAGGTCTGGTAGATCTCGGATCGCACCAGAATGGTATGGCAACATGGTTTGCTGAAGGAGATATGCCCTAGAGGCAAATAAATAAGTAGTATTTATTGTGTTATCTCATAAGTTTATAATAGGTTTGTGTATTATGCTATAACTGTATTAATCGGAATTGGTAATACACGTGTGATACATAGACAACCAGGTCCCTAGCAAGCCTCTATATGAGCTAGTCCATTGGGCAACAGTTGATCGAGATTCCCGATCAAGGACAATGACGTCGGTTGACAATGGGGTCATCTTGTTAGTAGAATAAGGTGATGGACATACGCAAAGTATTGCAATAAGATCGTATTACGATGTTTGTCATTTGCAATAGATAAGAGTATGATAGCTTATTCCTTAGACCGAGAGACCGTACTTATTGTTGCTTCGTAGGAGTGCTTTGAGAGCATCAAACGTTGTGTCTTATATAGCATGACAATAACGGTGTCCATCTTGGGTATTACGAAAGAGCATCGAGACGTAAGGATCAAGAGCGGGATTTGTTCATTCTTGTAATGGAAAGATACTCTGGGCCCACTCGGTGATATTGCATCTATATAGCTGCGCAGCTTGTGACTAGGTCATGGAGATGGTAATATCACAGACGAGTTAATAACCTTCGTCGGCAACGAGATACAGCAAAGGCATCGTTGTGTCTACGATCATATCTCGGACAAGGTAGTATCGCAGAGACAAAGGGAATGAATATCATATTTATGGTTCAACGACGATATTCGTGGAATGCACAGGGGTCGTCATATATTTCCAGGTATCCCTGACGATCATTGGTGAGCGGAGTGTCTCGACCATGTCTGGAGTGTTCCCGAACCGTAGCGTAACAAACTTAAGGTCTTAGCGACGCTAGAAGATAGGTTCTGGAATTTTATAGGTTTTTATTGGAGAGAGAGAATTGATCTGGAAAGAGTTCCGGTGGTCCGGAAGGAGTTCCGGGGAGATATGGGGAATGTCCGAAAGTTGTTCGGGTGGTTCCGAAATAGTTTCAGAGTCATGGGATATTGAATTATATGTAAATATATTAATTATGAATTAATGGGATTTTTATATTAATTTAATATTAATTAAATAAAGGAAAAGGGGGGCTCCCACCTAAATGGGCCCTAAGAGGGCCCAAGAGGGGGAAACCGCACCCCACAAGGAAGGGGAAGGCTGGGCCTCCTAGTCCAACTCGGACTAGAAGTTGGAGGGCCCATGGGGGGTTCGGCCGAACCCCCCCTCCCCTCTCCTCCTTTAGTCCCACATGGGGGAGCCAAGGGGGTTGGCACACCCCCTTCCCCCTTTATATAGCAAGGCATATTAATTGATTTAATTCATAGGAAATTCAATTAATTCCCGATTTCTCTCTCGATCTCGTGGTTCCCAAGTCGGAGCCGCGCCGAGCTGAGGAAGGGGGTCTCTCTCCACCTAAGCCATACCGCGGAGCGCCGTTGCTCTACGGGATTCCAGATAAGATCTACTCCTGCGATTTCAGCTGGATCTGAATGACCGGGAGTTGTCGCTAGGCTCTGTATGTTTGCGAGTGCTCGGAGGCTACTCTATTGAGGAGCTTGGGCGACGTCGTCTCGCCCCCTGCAGCCGCCGCGCCTCCCCCTCTGCTGACGGCGCACCAGCCCCGGTGCTGGCGCTCTGTCTTCTTCCGCCCGACGCCCGTCGACGCAGATCATCGTCGACACCCCGGCGTCATCGACTCCGACATCACGGCAAGTTCTCCGCGACCTCGAGGTCGGCTACGTACGACTTAATCGTCAACGCTTGTGCGGGAGCGTAATCCCCGCTATCGGTCTACATGGAGGTAATGTAACCCGTTCCGCCACCGTTATCACATGTACTAGATAGATAGATCCTGGCTAGTTAGGGTTTCGATCGCTAGAAAATTATTGTTTTCTGCACCGTAACCCCTTCATTTGCACCGTCATGTTAGTTGAACAAGACGAACCTACGAACTACAAGGAGGCGATGGCGAGTCTAGAATCCGAGAAATGGCTTGAAGCCACGAAATCCGAAATAGGATCCATGTATGATAACAAAGTGTGGACTTTGATGGATATTCTCGAAGGGCGCAAGGCCGTCGAGAATAAATGGATCTTTAAGAAGAAGACTGATGCTGATGGTAATGTGACCGTCTATAAAGCTCGTCTTGTCGCAAAGGGTTTCCGACAAGTTCATGGAATTGACTACGATGAAACTTTTTCACCGGTAGCGATGCTTAAGTCTATTCGGATTTTGTTAGCAGTAACTGCCTATTATGATTATGAAATCTGGCAGATGGACGTCAAAACAGCCTTCCTAAATGGAAACATTGAGGAAGAGTTGTACATGGTATAACCGGAAGGTTTTGTCGATCCAGGGAATGCTAACAAGGTGTGCAAGTTTCAGCGATCCATCTATGGATTGAAGCAGGCATCTCGGAGCTGGAATCTTTGCTTTGATGAGGTAATCAAAGGTTTTGGATTTATCCAAAATTTGGAAGAGACCTGCATTTAAAAGAAAATGAGTGGGAGCTCGGTTGTGTTCTTAGCATTGTATGTAGACGACATATTGCTGATTGGGAATGATGTGGAACTTCTGAATAGCGTGAAGGAATATTTAAACAGTAAATTTTCCATGAAGGACTTAGGAGAAGCTGTGTATGTTTTAGGCATAAAAATCTATCGTGATAGATCAAGGCACCTATTAGCACTGAGTCAGAGCACTTATCTTGATAAAATACTGAAGCGTTTCGGTATGGAGAAGGCAAAGAAGGGTTCTCTGCCGGTTATCAAGAATAAGATATTGCGGAAGGTACAGTGTCCGGTAACGGAACTGGATAAAGGCCAATATGACCAAACATCCTTATGCTTCAGCCATAGGATCGATCATGTATGCAATATTGAGTACTAGACCGGATGTGGCATTAGCTCTAAGTTTGACAAGCCGGTTCCAGAGTAATCCTGGAATGTGAAGGAGATATGCCCTAGAGGCAATTAATAAAGTGTATTCTTTATCATATCTCGTTTGTTCATAATAGGTTTTTGTGTCACCCTAGAACCGTATTAAGCGGAAACATTAATGCGGGTGTGATACGTAAACAACCAGGTCCCTAGTAGCCTCTACTAAGTCTAGTTTCATTGCGCGATTGATGATCGAGGTTTCCCGGTCATGGGGCATGGCGCCGGTCGGCAATGAGAGTCATATCGCTAGAGAGTGATGTGATGGACATACCCAGATTTGGAGAACGTAGTCGTTACACCTTTGACCGTGAGATCAACTCTTATTGATATTCCCCGAAGATACTTTGATTGCACCAAACGTCGTATCTTATTTAGTATGACAATAACGGTGATACTTTTGGGTATTGGAAACGAGTATTGAGACGAGGGTTCAAGAGCTGGATTTGCCAGTCCGCGTAGCAGGATAGATACTCTCGGGCCCACTCGGTGAGATCTTGTCTAATGAGCTTGCAAGCATGTGACTAGGTCACGGAGACATGAGATCATGAACGAGTAGAAGATAGCGTCGTCGGTAACGAGGTCGGGATTAGGTATGGAGATATCTATGGAACGACACTCGGACGTGCTAAGTATCGCTATGGCAAAAGGTCTAAGACTTCACGTTCAGGTTTGATAGATGAAAGTCATTCGTTATATCTCAGGGATTAATTCAGGGGGTCCAGGCCTACGAGTTAGTCGTTGATCATTGAGGAGTCTTGATCATACCTGATATTATATCGAACCGCTAGGGTAACACACTTAAGGGGTTTCGATAAGACAACCAGAAAGGAAGGAGATCACCAGGAGCGTCCCGGGAGAGGTCCGATGGAGATCGGGCAGCGCCGAACGAGTTTTCGGAGCTAGGAAATATTATATATATTATGTTTGATATTAATTAGTGTTATTAATATGCAAATATGATTTTATATATTTATTTTCGAATTTATTAAGGCAGATTTCCCTAAATGGGCCTTCCGGACGAAAGAAGGCCCAAGAGGGGAAAATTCCCTAGGGGAATTCGGTGTGGGCCAGGAGGGCCGGCCTAGGTGGGCCACAAGGGGCCCACCAGGGGGCCGGCGCACTCCCTTGGCCGAACCAGGCTGTGGGGGGTTAGTCCCACATTGCCTGGCTGGCAAGGTTGGCTCCCCTTGGGAGCCTATATAAGAAGGGGCACCCCCAGCCTTTTAATTCACCAATTAATTCCTGATTTCTCTCTCGATCTCGTGGTTCCCAAGTCGGAGCCTCGCCGAGCAAGAGGAGTCGGGGATCTCCTCCACCTTAGCCCGCTGCCGCGCTGCTGGTGTTCCGGTCCAAGTCTTCCGCTGCTCGTCCTGGACTGGAGCTTCGGAGGCGTCGTCTCCACCGTACGTGTGCGACTCCCTGCGAGGTGCTGCGCTAGCGGTACTCGGAGGCCTGCTTCCTCTACACGACCTTGAGGTCGGCTTCGTCGGTCTGCATCGACAACGTTTGTGCGGGAACGTAATCCCCGCTTTCGGTCTACAAGGGTACGTATTCCGATCTCCGTTCGTACTACTATATCTGCATAGAATAGATCTTGGCTAGTTTAAGGATATCGTTGCTAGGAAAATTATTGTTTTCTGCCTACGATCCCCTTCGGTGGTATCAGAGCCGATCTATCATAAGATATAGCTGTACGCTGTTAGAACCCGTGTTCTGCACGGGGGCACCGTTCCTGTTATTTGCTACCCTCTAGCGCGCACTTGTGTATTCCAGCGGCATTGAGTTGATGAAGCGGCCCGGACCGACTTTACGCGTACGCTTACGCGAGACTGGTTCCACTACTGACATACGGCTTGTACCGTATCTGTGGCTGGCGGGTGACAGTTTCTCTCTCTTTAGTTGGTCTTCGCATTTTCAATGGAGGGCCCGAAAGGGATGCTTAAACATGCAATTATTGGATCGTTGTTGTGGTCATAAGATTCGTAGGTATGAAGCGGTTCTATTTACGAAAGCCCCAAGCCACGTAAAATATGCAAAAGATAAAGTAGAAGCGTCTAACTTTATTTTGCAGGGGCTATGTGATATGGTCAAGGTAGGTTTATTAAATTGTTTATAAACTGCGGGCGCCAAGAAGACCATGGCGCGATGGACTATATCACATTGCATTACATTTGATGTTTTGTGTGCATCTTATTTTGTGTGATTGTGTGTGTTACACGGCGGCAGTTGAATAAGATGATCCCTTCAAAATACCACTAGTGTTCTCCCTCCAACGCGCACCACCAATAAAGTTCTACGTTATGAGGCAGGCCGTGATGATCGGGTGTCAGACATATCTTCGTTCGCAAACGGTGGGTGTAAGCCATGTTGCACAAGCGTCAGCGTGGAGGTCTTTGGTGGCGAGCCTAGCATACTCAGAAGTATGGCCTCGGAACAGGAAGACCGAAAGGTCGAGCACGAGTCACAAAATTGGTGTGACGGACGATTTTGTCTACTCTTGAAGTTGTGCCGCCGGCTTTGATGATGAGGGGTGGTGCAATGGATGGGGGTCGTGTAATCGCTTAAACGACCAGGAGGGATGTTCGTTTGAGTGGGAGTTATGTTAGTTATTTTCTAAAATACTATAACTCAAAATCATTATGAACGAAGTCTTATGTTGTTGCAAATTCCATTGTAGATGTCTCGCCCCTCGTTTAACCTAGGTCTGTTCCTTGAGAAAGAAAAGCTTAAGACCAATGGGTCAAACTTCATGGCCTGGTTCCGCAACCTGAGGATCCTCCTCACTCCCCATAGGGTGGCCTACGTCATTGAGGCCGCCATAGGTGACCCTCCTGCAGATGATGCCTCTGAGGATGAGAAGAAGGTCTTCCAGACCCGATCGGAGGATTCTGCCTTTGTCCAGAGTGGCATGCTCTACGCCATGGAAGCCGACCTGCAGAAGCGCTTTGAGAAGATGAGCGCCTTTGAGATCATCTCGGATCTTAAGGCTGTCTTTGCGCCGCAGGCTAAGGCTGAGAGATATGAGGCTTCTGAGCTTTTCTTCTCAGCCAAGATGGAAGAGCATAGCAGTGTGAGCGAGCATGTAGTCAAGATGTCTGGCTACGTTCAACGCCTGAATGCTCTGGAATGCAAGATTCCCGATGAGCTGGCGATTGACAGGGTGTTGCAATCATTGCCGCCAAGCTACAAAGGCTTCGTCATGAACTACAACATGCAGGGCATGGCTAAGTCCCTGGGTGAAGTGTTCGTGATGCTCAAGACTGCTGAGGTAGAGATTAAGAAGGAGCACACGCTGTTGATGGTCAACAAGACCGTTAATTTCAAGAAGTCCGGTGGCAAGGGAAAGCAGAGCTGGAAGTCCCGGAGGGAGGCAAAGTTGGCTGCCAAGCCCAGGACTAACAAATCTGGCCCCAGAGCTAGCGTGGAGTGTTTCTACTGCAAGGGGAAGGGTCACTGGAAGCGCAACTGCCCCAAGTATTTGGAGGATAGGAAGTCTGGCAAGACGGTCGACAAAGAGAAAGGTATATTTGATATACATGTTATAGATGTGTACCTTACATCCGCCCGGAGCAATACGTGGGTATTTGATACTGGTTCTGTTGCTCATATATGTAACTCTCAGGAGGAGTTACGGAATAGAAGGCGGCTGGCGAAGGATGAGGTGACGATGCGCGTCGGCAACGGATCGAGAGTCGACGTGGTGGCTGTCGGCACACTCCCTCTGCATCTACCATCGGGATTAGTTTTGGTTTTAAATAAATGTTATTTTGTGCCATCCTTGAGTGTAAACATTATAAGCGGGTCTTGCCTGTTACAAGACGGTTATTCATTTAAATCAGTGTCAAGCAATTGTGCTATTTATATGAATGATATCTTTTATGTTGATGCTCCCGAGAATAACGGTTTATTCTTGTTGAATCTCGATCGTAGTACTCACATCCATAACATAGAAGCCAAACGAATTAAGTGTAGTGACGATACCGCCATGTTTTTGTGGCATTGCCGTCTTGGTCATATTGGTATAAAGCGCATGAAGCGACTCCACTCCGATGGACTCTTGGACTCGTTGGATTTCGGATCCCTCGATACATGCGAACCATGCCTCATGGGCAAAATGACCAGGACACCGTTCAAAGGTTTCGTTGAACGGGCGTCGGATTTGTTGGGGATCATACATACAGACGTATGTGGACCAATGAGCGTTTCGACACGCAATGGTTATCGTTACTTCGTCACCTTCACTGATGACTTGAGTAGATACGGTTATATCTATTTGATGAAACACAAGTCTGAAACGTTTGAAAAGTTCAAAGAATTCCAGAGTGAAGTTGAGAATCAGCTTAATAGGAAAATCAAGCATCTCCGGTCCGATCGCGGTGGAGAGTACTTGAGTTTTGAGTTTGGCACACATCTGAAGAGTTGTGGCATAGTACCCCAACTTACGCCCGCCGGAACGCCGCAGCGAAACAATGTCCGAGCGACGTAATCGTACTCTACTGGATAGTGTCCGATCTATGATGTCTCTTACCGATCTGCCAGTGTCCTTCTGGGGTTATGCGTTAGAAACAGCCGCATTCATTTTAAATAGGGCTCCGTCCAAGTCCGTTGAAACGACACCGTATGAATTATGGTATGGCCAAAAGCCTAAGTTATCGTTTCTGAAGGTTTGGGGTTGTGAGGCGTACGTTAAGAAACTGCAACCCGACAAACTCGAACCGAAGTCGGAGAAAGTCGTCTTTGTAGGATATCCGCGGGAAACCGTTGGGTACACCTTCTACAACCAAGCTGAGGGCAAAACTTTTGTCGCGAAGACCGGTGCCTTTCTAGAGAAGGAGTTTCTCGCGAAAGGAGTAAGTGGGAGGAAGGTAGACCTCGATGAAATCGTTGATCCTGAACTCGAGATTCCGAGTGGCGCAACGGAAGCAATTCCGGAAACGTCCTCCGTGGAAGGAGTGGGAGAAACTATTGAGGAAGATGTTCTACCTCGTAGGTCTGGTAGATCTCGGATCCCACCATAATGGTATGGCAACATGGTTTGCACCGTCATGCTAGTCGAGCAAGACGAACCTACGAACTACAAGGAGGCGATAGAGAGTCTAGAGTCCGAGAAATGGCTTGAAGCCATGAAATCCGAAATAGGATCCATGTATGATAACAAAGTATGGACTTTGGTGGATATTCCCGAAGGGCGCAAGGCCGTCGAGAATAAGTGGATCTTTAAGAAGAAGACTGATGCTGATGGTAATGTGACCGTCTATAAAGCTCGGCTTGTCGCAAAGGGTTTCCGACAAGTTCATGGAATTGACTACGATGAAACTTTTTCACCGGTAGCGATGCTTAAGTCTATTCGGATTTTGTTAGTGGTAGCTGCCTACTATGATTATGAAATCTGGCAGATGGACGTCAAAACGGCCTTCCTAAATGGAAACATTGAGGAAGAGTTGTACATGGTACAACCGGAAGGTTTTGTCGATCCAGGAAGTGCTAACAAGGTGTGCAAGATTCATCGATCCATCTATGGATTGAAGCAGGCATCTCGGAGCTGGAATCTTCGCTTTGATGAGGTAATCAAAGGTTTTGGATTTATCCAGAATGTGGAAGAGACCTGTATTTACAAGAAAATGAGTGGGATCTCGGTTGTGTTCTTAGCACTGTATGTTGACGACATATTGCTAATAGGGAATGATGTGGAACTTCTGAATAGCGTGAAGGAATATTTAAACAGCAAGTTTTCCATGAAGGACTTAGGAGAAGCTGCGTATGTTTTAGGCATAAAAATCTACCGTGATAGATCAAGGCGCCTATTAGCACTAAGTCAGAGTACTTATCTTGATAAAATATTGAAGCGTTTTCATATGGAGAAGGCAAAGAAGGGTTCTCTGCCGGTTATCAAGAATAAGATATTGCGTAAGGCGCAGTGTCCGGTGACGGAACTGGGTAAGGCCGAAATGACGAAACATCCTTATGCTTCAGCCATAGGATCGATCATATATGCAATGTTGAGTACTAGACCAGATGTGGCATTAGCTCTAAGTTTGACCAGCCGGTTCCAGAGTGATCCTGGAATGCCGCATTGGGTAGCTGTTAAGAGCATTCTTAAGTATCTCAATAAGACAAAGGAAATGTTCCTTGTGTATGGTGGCTGCGATGAGGAACTTGGCGTAACGGGTTACGTAGATGCAAGTTTCTGCTCAGACCCCGATGACTGTAAGTCACAGACAGGTTACGTGTTCAAGGTGAATGGAGGCGCCGTGTGCTGGAGAAGTGGGAAGCAACCCATAGTCGCACAATCTACAATGGAGTCGGAGTACATTGCTGCCTGCGAGGCCGCGAATGAAGCTGTGTGGCTGAGGAAGTTCGTCATCGAACTTGGAGTGTTCCCGAGCGTGCAAGACCCCGTGGTCCTCTTCTGCGACAATACGGGTGCCATTGCGAACGCCAAGGAGCCAAGGTCTCACTCCACCGCCAAACACATTCTCCGACGCTTTCACGTGATACGTCAGTACGTACAAGGAGGCGATGTGAAGATTTGCAAAGTGCATACGGATCTGAATGTGGCAGATCCGCTGACGAAGCCTCTCCCGCTTGATAAGCATGAACAACACCAGTTAGCTATGGGTGTTAGGCTTTTACCAAGTTGTAATCTAGATTAAGTTGTACTCTAGTGCAAGTGGGAGACCGAAGGAGATATGCCCTAGAGGCAATTAATAAAGTGTATTCTTTATCATATCTCGTTTGTTCATAATAGGTTTTTGTGTCATGCTAGAACCGTATTAAGCGGAAACATTAATGCGGGTGTGATACGTAAACAACCAGGTCACTAGTAGCCTCTACTAAGACTAGTTTCATTGCGCGATTGATGATCGAGGTTTCCCGGTCATGGGGCATGGCGCCGGTCGGCAATGAGAGTCATATCGCTAGAGAGTGATGTGATGGACATACCCAGATTTGGAGAACGTAGTCGTTACACCTTTGACCGTGAGATCAACTCTTATTGATATTCCCCGAAGATACTTTGATTGCACCAAACGTCGTATCTTATTTAGTATGACAATAACGGTGATACTTTTGCGTATTGGAAAGGAGTATTGAGACGAGGGTTCAAGAGCGGGATTTGCCAGTCCGCGTAGCAGGATAGATACTCTCGGGCCCACTCGGTGAGATCTTGTCTAATGAGCTTGCAAGCATGTGACTAGGTCACGGAGACATGAGATCATGAACGAGTAGAAGATAGCGTCGTCGGTAACGAGGTCGGGATTAGGTATGGAGATATCTATGGAACGACACTCGGACGTGCTAAGTATCGCTATGGCAAAAGGTCTAAGACTTCACGTTCAGGTTTGATAGATGAAAGTCATTCGTTATATCTCAGGGATTAATTCATGGGGTCCAGGCCTACGAGTTAGTCGTTGATCATTGAGGAGTCTTGATCATACCTGATATTATATCGAACCGGTAGGGTAACACACTTAAGGGGTTTCGATAAGACAACCGGAAAGGAAGGAGATCACCGGGAGCGTCCCGGGAGAGGTCCGATGGAGATCGGGCAGCGCCGAAAGAGTTTTCGGAGCTAGGAAATATTATATATATTATGTTTGATATTAATTAGTGTTATTAATATGCAAATATGATTTTATATATTTATTTTCGAATTTATTAAGGCAGATTTCCCTAAATGGGCCTTCCGGACGAAAGAAGGCCCAAGAGGGGAAAATTCCTTAGGGGAATTCGGTGGGGGCCAGGAGGGCCGGCCTAGGTGGGCCACAAGGGGCCCACCAGGTGGCCGGCGCACTCCCTTGGCCGAACCAGGCTGTGGGGGGTTAGTCCCACATTGCCTGGCTGGCAAGGTTGGCTCCCCTTGGGAGCCTATATAAGAAGGGGCACCCCCTGCCTTTTAATTCACCAATTAATTCCTGATTTCTCTCTCGATCTCGTGGTTCCCAAGTCGGAGCCGCGCCGAGCAAGAGGAGTCGGGGATCTCCTCCACCTTAGCCCGCTGCCGCGCTGCTGGTGTTCCGGTCCAAGTCTTCCGCTGCTCGTCCTGGACTGGAGCTTCGGAGGCGTCGTCTCCACCGTACGTGTGCGACTCCCTGCGAGGTGCTGCGCTAGCGGTACTCGGAGGCCTGCTTCCTCTACACGACCTTGAGGTCGGCTTCGTCGGTCTGCATCGACAACGTTTGTGCGGGAACGTAATCCCCGCTTTCGGTCTACAAGGGTACGTATTCCGATCTCCGTTCGTACTACTATATCTGCATAGAATAGATCTTGGCTAGTTTAAGGATATCGTTGCTAGGAAAATTATTGTTTTCTGCCTACGATCCCCTTCAGAATGCCGCATTGGATAGCTTTTAAGAGCATTCTTAAGTATCTCAATAAGACAAAGGAAATGTTCCTTGTGTATGGTGGCTGCGATGAAGAACTTGGCGTAACGGGTTATGTAGATGCAAGTTTCTGCTCAGATCCCGATGACTCTAAGTCACAGACAGGTTACGTGTTCAAGGTGAATGGAGGCGTCGTGTGCTGGAAAAGTGGGAAGCAACCCATAGTCGCACAATCTACAATGGAGTCGGAGTATATCGCTGCTTGCGAAGCCGCGAATGAAGCTGTGTGGCTGAGGAAGTTCGTCATCGAACTTGGAGTGTTCCCGAGCGTGCAAGACCCCGTGATCCTCTTCTGCAACAATACGGGTGCCATTGCGAACGCCAAGGAGCCAATGTCTCACTCCACCGCCAAACACATTCTCCGACGCTTCCATGTGATACGTCAGTACGTACAAGGAGGCGATGTGAAGATTTGCAAAGTGCATACGGATCTGAATGTGGCAGATCCGCTGACGAAGACTCTCCCGCTTGATAAGCATGAAAAGCACCAGTTAGCTATGGGTGTTAGGCTTTTACCAAGTTGTAATCTAGATTAAATTTGTACTCTAGTGCAAGTGGGAGACTGAAGGAGATATGCCCTAGAGGCAATTAATAAAGTGTATTCTTTATCATATCTCGTTTGTTCATAATAGGTTTTTGTGTCATGCTAGAACTGTATTAAGCAGAAACATTAATATGGGTGTGATACGTAAACAACCAGGTCCGTAGTAGCCTCTACTAAGACTAGTTTCGTTGCGCGATTGATGATCGAGGTTTCCCGGTCATGGGGCATGGCGCCGGTCGGCAATGGGAGTCATATCGTTGGAGAACGATGTGATGGACATACCCAGATTTGGAGGACGTAGTCGTTACGCCTTTGAGCGTGAGATCAACTCTTATTGTTATTCCTGGAAGATACTTTGATCGCACCAAACGTCGTATCTTATATAGTATGACAATAACGGTGATACTTTTGGGTATCGGAAGGAGTAGTTGAGACGAGGGGTCAAGAGCGGGATTTGCCAGTCCGCATAGCAGGATAGATACTCTCGGGCCCACTCGCTGAGATCATGTCTAATGAGCTTGCAAGCATGTGACTAGGTCACGAAGACATGAGATCATGAACGAGTGGAAGATAGCGTCGTCGGTAACGAGGTCAGGATTAGGTATGGAGATATCTATGGAACGACACTCGGACATGGTAAGTATCGCTATGGCAAAAGGTTTAACACTTTGCGTTCAGGTTTGATAGATGAAAGTCATTCGTTATATCACAGGGATTAATTCATGGGGTTAAGGCCTACGAGTTAGTCGTTGATCATAGAGGAGTCTTGGTCATACCTGTTATTATAGCGAACCGCTAGGGTAACACACTTAAGGGGTTTCGACAAGACAACCGGAAAGGAAATAGATCACCGGGAGCGTCTCGGGAGGGGTCCGATGGAGATCGGGCAGCGCCGAAAGAGTTTTCGGAGCTAGAAAAAATTATATATATTATGTTTGATATTAATTAGTGTAATTAATATGCAAATATGATTTTATATATTGGGGAATCCCCTTGGGGATTAGGTGGGGGCCAAGAGGGGCCGACCCAAGTGGGCCAAGGGGCCCACTAGGGGGCCGGCTGAACGGATAGACGTCGCCTAGAGTGGGGGGGTGAATAGGCGATTTAAAAACTTTTTCGAGAAGCCGGATTATCCGGTCCAAGAAAGACCCGGATATTCCGGTATGCTTGATAAAGGCGGAATAAAACTAGAGGTTTACTTTAACAAGCATACAACCTAGATATTAATACTAGGCTCACCTATGTGCACCAACAACTTATGCTAAGCAATAGAAGTAACAAGGTTATAGCAAGATAGATGACTTCAAGCACGAAGGCTATCACAATATAAAGTGCATAAGTAAATAGCTCGGCTATAGAAATAACCGAGGCACGCGGAGACGAGGATGTATTCCCGAGTTCCACCCAAAGGGTGTACGTCTCGTTTGGAGAGGTGTGCGCAACCACAACAGGTTAGCCGCAACGCCACAAAGGCTCACCTTCTTCTCCTGGTGAACTCAACCACAAAAGGTTGCGAGTTCACCTTCCACTATTGATCTCCTTTGGGGCGGAGATCGAATCCCGTACAACTCTTGAGGCACACACCCACAACTTAATTGGGGGCTCCCAAGTCTTGAGGCACACACCCACAACTTAATTGGGGGCTCTCAAGTGACCACAAAAGGTCTTGACCACAAAAGGTCTTGGCCACAAAAGGCCGGCCACAAAAGGCGTCTAGGGTCCAAAGACCCAAGAGTAACAAGCTCACAAGTAATACCACCACGAATCCTCGTGGAGGGCTCAAACCGATGCAAATGCAATGGAAAGAGCACACGAAGTGCTCAAGTCCTTCACTCTCAAATTCCAACACAACAACAAATGTTTATGGGGGAATAAGAGAGGAAGAACAAGGGAAACCACAAAGGAGTCAAATCCTTCACTCCCAAATCCCACCAAAAGCAACTAATGCTTATGGGGGGAGAAGAGAGGAAGAACAAAGGAGAAGAACCACAAAGGAACTCTAAGATCTAGATCCACTACGTTCCCCTCACTTAGAGGAGAGATGGATTGGTAGGATTGTAGATCTAGATCTCCTCTCAACTTTCCCTAAAGAATATGCAAGATTATATGGAGGGATTGAGAGTGGAGTGAGCTTTCCAAGGTCAACAATGGAGTAGGAGAGAGAAAAAAATTTGTGCTGCCTTAGATTCTTAGGAAGAAGAAGGGGAGGGGTATTTATACCCCTCCTAGAAATCTGACCGTTTTCTGCCCGTTGGGCCAGAACTTCTGGCCACTAAACCCGGAACTTCCGGTCGGCCGGAAAGTTCCGGCCAAAGTTCCGGCCAAACTTCCGGCCTGGCCAGGGCGCAGGCAGTTGCAGACTTAGAGAAAAACCAGCATGTTCAGCACCGGAAATTTCGGCGGTTTGGCCGGAACTTCCGGTCGCCCGGAAAGATCCGGCCAAAGTTCCGGCTTTGCCCGAGTGCGAGCAATTCCTGACTTAGCCAATTTTCTCGTTTATCTGGAACGGAACTTCCGGTCAAGGGCCGGAACTTCCGGTCGCCCGGAAAGTTCCGGCCAAACTTCTGGTGAAAGTTCCGCCTTTGCCAGGGGCTAAATCCTAAAAGGACTTAGCCGTTTTCTAGCCAGATGGAAATGTCCGGTGCAGGCCCGGAACTTCCGGTCACAGCACCGGAACTTCCGGTCGGTCGCTAGGCCGGAACTTCCGGACGAATTTCCGCCCCCGCCAGTAGGCCTCACCAAAACTGAAGTAACTTTTGCAAATGAAGTCCAAAAGAGGTGAGACCAATTTTGTTAGAAAGATAGCGACGATGAGTACCTGGCAAGGTTTGGGACTTTCCTCATGGTAAAACCGACAATATTTCCGCCACCGAAAACACAACCAGTTGTCCAAGTAAAACCGATTTCGATGAACAAGAGCTTGACATGGAGATGAACCAAGCTCTAATTCCTCACCAACATAAAAGCCAAATAAGAACCAAGAAATATGATATGCCAAGTATGCAAAGTTTTGAGCTCTCCACAAGAATGCGATCAAGTTACTAACTTGAGAGCCCCTCTTGATAGTACGCCTATCTATCCTATAGCCCTATCAAGATCATACATTTGCCTTGAGCATTCCACTTGAGTTGGATGATGACTATCTTGATCTCTTCAAGTGGATCATCTTTCTTGATTGCGCGTCCAAACACTTGCTTGATGAAGACTTCTCCAAATACTCCCCCATGCTCACAATGGGAGAGTCTCGCTAAGCTTCGTCTTCATGTATCCATTGCAAGCACCAAGCATAGGATCTTTTCGAGAAAGCTTCTCTTGGTCTTGCACAACTCATCTTTTCTCCACTAAGATGATGTCTTGAATCTTCAAGACATACTTGCAATAAGCTTCACTCAACACATGAGCTTCAAGAGTTCAACACATGAACTCCACAATTCCATGGACATGATCTATAATGATATCTCAATGCAAACATTAGTCCATAGAGATTGTCATTCAATTACCAAAACCACACATGAGGGAAAATGCTCTTTCACCGGCACACCTTCCATAGCCGCACCAGGCATGTGGGGGTTAGTCCCACATTGCCTGGTTAGCAAGTTGGCTCCCCCCTGGGAGCCTATATAAGAAGGGGCACCCCTGGCCTTTTAATTCACCAATTAATTCCCAATTTCTCTCTCGATCTGGTGGTTCCCTTGTCGGAGCCGCGTCGAGCTGAGGAGGGGGATCTCTTCCACCATAGCCCGCTGCCGCGCTGCTGGTGTTCCGGTCCAAGTCTTCCGCTGCTCGTCCTGGACTGGAGCTTCGGAGGCCGTCGTCTCCACCGTACGTGTGTGACACCCTGCGAGGTGTTGCGCTAGTGGTACTCGGAGGTCTGCTTCCTCTACACGACCTTGAGGTCGGCTTCGTCGGTCTTCATCGACAACGTTTGTGCGGGAACGTAATCCCCGCTTTCGGTCTACAAGGGTACGTATTCCGATCTCCGTTCGTACTACTATATCTGCATAGAATAGATCTTGGCATGCTTTTAGGATATCGTTGGTAGAATTTTTTTTGTTTTCTGCACACGATCCCCTTCAGAGCGGTGGCGACGTTCCTGTGAGTGGTGGGTGCAGCGCCGGCCGGGTTGCGTGCGAGGTGCCTTGGTGGTGTTGGAGAGCTGCAGCGCAGGCTTGCTGGCGCGGTGGTGGAGCTGGCGACGGGCGACGACGGCAGCGTCGGTGCTGGGCGCGATGGTGTCGACCGGGCCCGATCTGGGTCGGCGGGCTGCGGCGTTCCTGGGGACACCGACGCCTGTCGTGTGCTCGGGATTCCCAAGCGGTGCGCTGGGGGTGACGCGGGGCTTCTTCCCGGCCTGGTCGCTACTCGGCGTGGCTTTGGCCTGTTGGGGCATGAGGCGAAGATAGGATGGCGCGACTTGCTCTCTCTCCTGTGTGGTGGTGGTTGCTGGTCAGAGGTGCGGCCAGGAGGGGTGATGGACTGCCGGTTAGAGGTGAGAACATTGCAGCCGTCGGCGAAAGGTTGGACCGACCTTGGTCGGCCGACGACGGTGACGCTTGTGGGCGCCATCACCTTCTTGAAGGCGTCGTTGAGGGCGAGTTTGTGTTCCACCTCGAGTGCTCCTGGGGAAACCTTGATCTGGTTCTGCCGGATCCGGCGATGGCGGCATTCTTGTGTCGTGCTCCTCTTGAGGGCATCGTTGTGGAGCCGGACCCGGATGGGGATGTGTGGCTTCGCTGGTGGTTTGTCTCTACGTGGCCTTGATGCACGTGCTTCTACGTAGAGGCTAGAGTCTCTCCTTTGATGCCGGTTAACGGCCGGGCTAGTGCCGATGAAGTTTCCCAGGTGTCGACTCGGCTGCGTGATGCCCTTCGATTATGTTGTTGGTTGTTGTGTGAAGTCTCGGCGACACAGGGCCCTTCGTCCGGTGTGGACTCGACAATGTGCTGCCCTTCGACTGCTCCAACACCATCGTGGCTGATCTCGGCGGATTGGAGCTTTTCGTCTATGGCGGTGAAGTTTTTGGTGCATTGGCGTCCAACGGTAACCGAAAGATGAAGAGAGTTGAGGGTCTTCCCTGCGGGGTTGTTGCTTAGTGCCATGTTGTTCTTCTTCCTTTGTTGTAGCTCTTGCTTTTCTTTATTCTTTCTTGTTTTTGTGTATAACTCCCTGTAATCCAAAACCGGCATTTGTCCCGGATTCCTCTTTATGCTCACGGGTTTCCATAAAAAAAAGTCTGAATGAGTAATCATACCTCTTTATCTTCAATATCCTGATTGGGATAAGTTAGAACAAATAAAATTCAAATATGGTTATAATGTCGATATGTCAAATCATCTTTTGTATATTTCAGTGTGCCAATAGTAATGTGGCACAGTCAATAACAAAAAAATACATAGCAATTACAGAGTTTATTATTTTGCCAGAAACAAACATCAATATCATGTCTGTATTGCACATATTGCAGCAAAAAAGTAACTGAAAAGAAAACACTCAATGTGTTCTCTCTCACACACACTTTTCTCCCCCGTAATTCCATAGTAATACCACTATAAGCTACTACTACTTGGCACACATTGATATAACAACATGATATATCAAACTTCACACGGGTGTTGGCATGCAATGACATGATTGTCATCTTCAGGTCATTCCAAGAATTAAAATGTTCGATTAAACAGAAAATACATTCAGCCTCTTGGTAGTCATAAAAAAAATGACATACAAACAACGGAAATATGTGTAATTCATAAAAAAAATGACATACAAACAACGGAAATATGTGTAATTCATACTGCATCTATCTACATATGTCCACTGCCATCCAGAGAAATAACCAATTGCACGTTAGAGAAGATAATACAAAGTCTATGATATATCGATGATAGTAAGTAAATGGGGGAATGGTCCCCTAATTCTAATGGAGAACCTTCAACTGGTTATTCTCCATCTACGAAATCTGTGAAAAAATTACAGATGTTAAAGCATCGTTAAGCAATTAAATATGTAAAATTATTATATTCTTTAAGATGAAATACAATGCTTTAGGAACCTATTCGCAGTCATGCAGATAAATGACAAGTACAATGATCATGGGAGCAGGACAGTTTAGATTCAAATAACTCTGAACTAAGGTATAAAATATTCAGTACGAACTGAGGCCACTGGTCCAAATAAAGAAAGTATTAACACTTTAGTCTCCAAAAAAAATATCAATTTTGCTATGACAAAACATAAAAATTCTCACGCACCCTTTATTTTTCTTCTCAACTGAATAATTTGATTGACCGTTAGGTTGCATGTTGTGACCTAGACTCAACTGTTCACGTTAAAGCCATGTACAAATCATAGAGTGATGGATACCAATTAATGGGGACTACAGATGAATGCATTATAAATCAAGTCGTAAATGAGATGGCGAGACATATTAAATAATAAAACCCATGAAAAGCTAACCTGAATTACATGATATTTTTTCTGCCAAACTGTATATAATCGCTCTGCAATCGTGTCAAACTGCCATTTTCAATCCTTCGTTTCCAACAAAAAATCAATTCCCTAATATAACAGAAATCTGGAGCTATATTTGGGAAAGCTCCTCAGCCCTACAAAGAAATCAAACACACCACACAAGAGTATTGATAGAATTATAGAACTAAATCCCAAGTATATTGGCATTCTACATAAAGTGTTAGCTGGGTTATATATATAAATTACTATTCCAATTAGCATGTGTCAGCCCTTTATCTTCACGAGCTGCTAGCACAAATCGAGAATATAATAAGTTTCACTACACTACCTGTTAGTATGCTAACCTACAGAACATGCAAGTAGTTACGCCCTTGCATTAGGTAACTGACAACAAATTTAGAAGAATATTAGTAGATAAAATTTCAGAGAGCAAAAATAAGGTAAGGGACTCAAGGACGTATAGATGTGAACCTTGCTGAAGCAGTTCAAAGATTGCCGAACTATGCATCCTCCTCAAGCCAGAGTACGCAATGGCGCTTCTCTGTTTCTAAGTATCAGTCAAGTGTGATGTACCAGGAATAAGTCAATAGATCCAAAACATCACTTATGTCCGCAACAAACAAATTGGGTTACAGACCGAAAAAATCATTCCCCAGTCTAATCAAGGATATCCGTCTCAACGAAACTAATTTAGAAAGGATCAGCAGATTAGATGCTGGTATTATCCAGCGGACCGGGAAGTGATTGGTCGTGCAGTGCGGAGGGCGGCGTCCTATTTGCGGGCAGTTGAAGGTGGCGCCGTCCTCATGCAGCAATGCGACAGCGGTGCCGTCGTCGTCTGGGTGGCTGTGGCGTCCTCCCGTGGTGCGGAGGAGGAGTGCAGGCGGCGGGCGGTAGGCGGCGGGCGGCGGATAGGCACTTAGGCTTGCAAGCTGCAGGTGGCGGGCGGAGCGGGGAAGGGGATGGCTTGCCGGCGGCGGACGACAGGTTTGTAGGCTGCAGGTGGCGGGCGGTGCGGGGACTGCGGGCGCCGAACGGGGATGGATTGTGGGCGTTGATTGAGGGATGCCAACCGTCAGCAAGTACCGATCTGTTCTTCTGTACGTTTTTTGTGTTGATTGATATACGTCGTGGGCAGACCCATACAAGCGATCGAGGCGAACCGGCTGAAAAAGTTTCCTACAGGGGTACCAAATGGGAAAGGCCAGAACCAAGGCAAGTTAAATTAAATGTTGATGCTTCGTTCCATGGTGACACCTGCTCAGGGTCAATCGGTAGAGACTATCAAGGTAATTGTCTGGCGGCAAGATGTATGATTCTTTCTCATGTGTCTTCGGCAGCGATGGCCGAAGCGATGGCAATGCGTGAAGGTTTGGCCTTCACGAACTCCTCTGGACATAATGTTATCCAAGCTGAATCGGGTTCTTTGGAGACAATTGAAGCCTGCTCCGGTGATACTTCTTGGTGGAACGAGTCGACTGCTATATTTGCTGATTGTGTTGACCTTGTTTCACAGATTGGTACCGTCACTTTCAAGCATTGTCCAAGAGAAGCCAACAAAGTAGCTCATGAGTTAGCTAGCTATAGTTTTAGCAACAGTCAAACCTGTAATTGGATAGACGATATCCCTAGCTTTCTTCTGGGTAGTCTCATAAACGATGTAACTATTGATACTTAAAAGGCGGACAGTTTCAGACGCACTTTTTCCCTAACCAGGGTACTGAAAGGGACTGGCAAGGTTTTAATGAGGCGGCTTACTGACATAATATATGGTGTTTTAAATTTCAAAAAAAAAAGTACCAAATCCTATTTAATAGTAAAGATGACCCACTACATGATTTTCCTGCCCTCTAATGCAGCCACGTCATCGATAATTTTCCCACCACTCACACGCTCGCTATTCATGTATTTCCTCAATCCCTTTATGTCTTCCCGCACCCAAAAAGAAACTGCAATCGATTAATTTTGTAGCCCAACAGTCGCCTTCTCCCCTTCCGTCCCACGTCTTCCTATAAATCATTTGTCCTGTCGAGCTCACCGACCAGCACGGCCAATGGCGTCTCAATAGGGAAACCAGTAGCAGCCCACCGCGTACCCGGGCACCCCGGCGGCCACGGATCGAACATGAGTTCCCTGTGCGAGGGCCGCGGCGCCGTGCGTCCACTTACCTCCATGTGTGTATCCTCCCTGGTGTCGGCACCCCTTCTACTTGGTGGTGGTGGTCGTCGTCCGCATTGGTTCCAGGCGGCAGCGCTGGTCGGAGGACCCTGCCGTCGTCCGCCCACTACATCATGAAATTTTCTCCTTCACAGCACATCTCGTGTGCTCGCTTAGACAAACGGATAGGTCGACGGACCACTGTACGCCTGTTTTGGTTGGAATTAAATCGATTCATCTGGTCTCATCCGATCCGCAGACTATAGCCAGCTCTCGACGTGCGTTTGGCCAAACCAAGACTTGGTGTGCCATCCATTAGCTCCCTGTATTCACATGATTTGAGGTTGGCTGCTTTGTGTTTCCTTGGTGTCATGCGTCAATGTCTGCAATTTCGGATTAACTTCATCTTTTGTGCTGTCCCTGATTATAAAATCTTATCTGGAATTTAATTTATTGCCGAGTTTCTGACGACATGTTCTCAGGGATGTTGGATTAGACCTGAAATCCATTTTCTTTGCATCAACTGTCTTATTTAGTTTTGGTAACATGAAACTGGGAGGAGAGCTTATTTTATCGAAACTTGTATTGGTTTCTGTAGGCAGCCTGCCGTGGATGTGACAGTGATTTGTGAATTTTATGTATTGGCATGCACATATGCACACTACCATCAGAACAAAACCTAAACCCTAAAGTATGCTATTGGCATACTCTTTAAAACAAAAATCTATTTCATCTGCAGATTTCTGTGTCATCACTTTTCACCTACGTTAGTCATTGTATACGTGCTCATGTTCAGATGCATAGCTTCCATTAATTGCATGGGGTTCCTACATCTATCGATGTATTCCTCATCGGCTCAACTCAATCTTGGGCAAGCTCCAATTACTGGTCAGTTACCAAATCATGGTGCTTGCTCTTTTTGATAGTAATAGTGTATATAATTAGACTATTTATGTTGAAAATCAATCTACCAAAGGAACTATAAGGCCATCCAATCGATTAGAAGTCATTGTAAGAAAGAAACAAAAAATAAAATTATGCAATGCATGTTTTGGTACCCACACTATTTGTCCTCATGTTGCTCCCAACTGATTTAAGCATTTCTTTGCTATAATGTACCAAATTATTACAGATCAAATAATTTTCTTCACATCTGAACTTAATTTTTCCAAGTCTTAATTATGTATAACATCACAAACCATGTTCTACCACACTATATCCAAGTTGTGCAATATTTTTATTACCTTTCAGGTTATGCTACCCATTTTATTCTGTGATATGTCAACAAATCCGGTTCTCGGACCCGCTGTAACGCGCGGGGTAACATCTAGTTTTCTAAAGCTGGCCGGTCAGTTGATTTGCCCAACTAAATACGTGACATAAGATTTTTTTTAAGTGAACGTGACAACAGGACTCGTGTGATAATTAAAAGGTTACGTTGTTATTGACCGTTCATTAAATCTTAACCGTATATTTTAGATCTAACTATCACAATTAATTAAGATGATGTGGATTAACATGGCGTCTCCGTTTTAGAATTGTATATTGCTTTTAGTATATAATAGAAGATATTTGGCTGGCTGCACAATTTATCAGGCATGAAGGAACCCACGCTGGTTCAAGTTCTTTTTCCAGAAAATTATTAATCGTGTCTATACAGGCTACCTACTGATAGATAACTTCCATACAAATATTATTTCATAAAAACTAGCTAATTGCCCGTGCGTTGTTACGGGGTGATTTTATAGAATATTTTGAGTCCACGGACAATTTCAATACTCAAATCAGTTTTTTGTGAGTTCTTTTTTTTCCAATAACAAAAGAACCACATCATCACAATTATGTGAATCCGATTCCAAATAAGCATGCGTGTATTCACAAATGGACATTGCGTGATTTACGAAACAAAGACATGACTCGACACACCGTGGACTGAATACAAGTCCCAAAACATGTAACATAATGGTCTGTCAAGTCTCAAGTTACTATCTCCATCTTCCTCATAATTGTCTATTCAGTGTCATGCTCCATCTCTTCCCCTACAGAAAAGCAACACACTAATCCGTCTACAGAGCATCCAATTCATTTTAGTTTGGGTAGTGACAAAACTGACCCGAATAATTGTGCTGCATTAGCACCTCATGCACATGATTCCACCATTTCAGCAAGGAGGCGAACCACATATCACAAACATAGCTATCTAAGTTGATTGTTCCGCTAAGACAACATATATCAAATTAAATCCACCTTACTTGCCAAATTACACTACCTACTCTAGCCCCTTATACCTACAGTATCTTTGAGATATAAGTTTCATTGCATCGATAATTCTGTTCCACTACCTAAAAATGGTTAATTACATTGAGGATGTATAGTCTGACCCTCGGCAATTTATCTCGATTGCATTTTCATCTTGTGATGAATACTAACACAAAGAGAAATAATATTCAATTAACCTCTAAACCATTTTATCATACATAACGATTCATGCAAGAAGGAGCCTAATTAGGAAGAAGCAATGTCATGACTAAAAAGCGAAGTAGCAACTACTAACAATACGTCATGATGACAATTCCTCATAAACAAATTTACAGTAGATACGATTAACTCTCACGAAATTAAGAATAGTGAGCATTTATATGGAAGTTCATTTGGCATGTAGCACATGGATAATCATAACTTCTTCCCTTGAGCCTGTAACTGAATCAACAACCTAGAACTTCAAAATTAAGTAAATAACTAATTATAGCCTAAGAAATATTGGAAAAGAGGGTAAGGCCAAATGTATTA
This sequence comes from Poa annua, assembly GCA_026929855.1. Lineage (NCBI taxonomy): Eukaryota > Viridiplantae > Streptophyta > Magnoliopsida > Poales > Poaceae > Poa > Poa annua. The sequence continues at coordinate 20,257,960 of CM049427.1, forward strand.
TGTGTCTAGTCAATGGAGTTGGTGCCTTCTTGTGGATGAGTGAAGGACACCGCCAAATGTTGGCTCCTCAGCAGAAACACAACAATATGGCTAACCTACAATTTCTTACCTTCGTAGATAGTTATATGGGGCACGGTGATGAAAGATGGTCGACGGCAACATAAATGAGGGCAGAGCCATATTGTTGATGCTGGTTGTGCATGTACCTAGAAGAAACTGAGAAGTAAAAAAGAGAAAGGATTTCAAATCAGAAAATAGTAAACAGATCAATAAACCATTATGCTTGTTGGATCTATAAAATGAGAAATTCCAAATACATAACTTTGAATAATGCCAAAAAATCCAGCTATAATATATGCAAATCAGTAAACATTGAGTCATGTTTACCATTTATGATTACATCAACTGTCTTATTTCCTATTTGTGTTTTTTTTACCATTAATTTTGTAGTGTGATCAGCATGAGCACATCGCGCGTAGCTTATGTACAGGCCACCGGCATCATAGGGCTGCTACGCGCTCTTCCGATCCTCTACGCAAGGCCGGCGGGCGGCGCGTGCTCCGAGTTGAGCAATTACACTATCACAGTAGTTGGACACATTTTGTATCCCCATTATGAATCTCTGATCTATTAGACAAAAATTACAGTTGTGACAAAACTGAGCAACCTCCACTGGTAATCCTAAGATTATGGCATACAATCATGCTATGTTCACTGGTAATCAAGATTCTAAACACGTGGAGATTAGTAGAATACAATCATGCCATGCTCACCGAGCGGAGGAGTTGCACGTTGGATGGAAGAGAAGCGTGCCGGCCGGAGGTCGTCATGAGGGGAGCTTTACCTTGTTGGATTAGTGGCGAGGTAACCTCGCTTCTGGTCGACGGCAAGCTGCTGGTCGTGCCAGGGACGAACTCCTGGTCGGTCCGTGGGTTCATGGGAAATTCAAGCTCCAAACATGCATCAGCTCCTAAGGCTTCGGTAGTTCCCCACAGCGCCCAAATCGTAGGAGCCTTGGTCGAGCTCCAATCTCCATGCGCAGCAGCACGTCTGCGGGCCTCCTGATGCCGGGAAGGCCGATGGAGGCTGCAGCCTGCAGTCGTATGCGGGTACGTAGGTATGCGGCGGACGGGTCGGCCGGTGGGACTGGGATAGGAATCCTAGGAGGCGGGCCGGCTGCGACGGAACGGCTAATTGATCGCTGCTGATTGTTAACTGATGGCGAAACTTACGGGAAAAAACTGTGGAATTAAATCTGCTTGGAAAAAATTGATTCACGGAGGTACGGGGTTTAACAAACAGGGAGCGGACGATGCAAACGGACGGACGAAGCGGACCGCTGGGGGCAGGAAATGGAACGAATCGTTCTTTTTAGATAGGAGAGATTATAAAGTTCATCTTGTCAATGTTCTTAGAAAATATTTGGTCCATACGAGCGCATATTTGACCTTATTCTTTAAATCGTCTTACAATAATTTCTTCTTCTGTCAATTTTCTATAAAGAATTATTTTTGTCAATAGTTATGCATATAATTTGACATGTCCGAAGCCCCAAAATTATATGAATTAATGTTTGTAATAGTAAACTTTATGTTTATATATATATATATATATATTAAAAGAATACTCGCAACTCTGAACAAATGTTAGTAGAACAAATATAATTCGGCATGATTAGTATATTATCCCGGAAATGATATTTATCCCTGTATAGCTTGCACATCATTGATACTTGCCTTCTAGAATTTGCAGTGGGTGCCTTTTTTGCGATGCACGATACGAGCACGTACATACACCCCTATAACCGCACGCACGCAAACCCTACCCCTATGAGCACATTCGAGAGACTGGTCCGGCATATCTTGAGGTTGACGAAGTAACCACGGGCGACTCGTTGTTGACGTGCACGTCACCTACCACTGAAAACATAGCGTCAATTAAATCCAGTAAAATACGAGCACCCATGCCAGAAACCACACCAGTTGAGGTAGGCTCTGCCTAGGCTTTGACAAAGTGCTAGCTCCGCCATCCTCGTGGTGGTGTATGGTAGCCATGTTGTGAGAGTACGAGAGATATGATAATGCAATCAAGCACATGTTTTTTCATTATTATTGTGTTTTATTCAGAAGGAAACCCTCAAAAGTCACGAATGTAAAACAGCCTAAAATGCATTCAGATAACCAAACACGCCCTAAAACTCCGCATGCCTTTCAACTCACTGCTACCGTTTAAAATGTATTCATCTGTGAGCACGAATTTCATCAACAACTTGGCGTCATGGTCCAAATGCGCATGTTGCATGGGTGGTGGTGGAGACGAAGGGGAGCCACAACTCGATCGATGGGCTGGCCACTTTCCTCTACGCCGGCGGTCGTGGGGAAGGTCCGAGCAACACATGCAAAGAGTCCAAAGTCGATGCATGGGAACACGTCCTAAAAGAACATGATTTTCCTACAGCAGTGCAAATTATCTTTGAAAATGATGCTCTGCCTTCTAAAGATGAGCCGGTCACGATAAGCTCCCACCACGCCATGAGCGCCAGAAGGGAAGGGAGGGGTTGACATTCATATCCAGCAGCCACGACGCCATTGAAGAGGATCGTGTGCAGAAAACAAAAAATTTCCTACCAACGATATCCTAAAAACATGCCAAGATCTATTCTATGCAGATATAGTAGTACAAACGGAGATCGGAATACATACCCTTGTAGACCGAAAGCGGGGATTACGTTCCCGCACAAACGTTGTCGATGAAGACCAACAAAGACGACCTCAAGGTCGTGTAGAGGAAGCAGACCTCCGAGTACCGCTAGCGCAGCACCTCGCAGGGCGTTACACACGTACGGTGGAAACGACGGCCTCTGAAGCTCCAGTCCAGGACGAGCATCGGAAGACTTGGACCGGAACACCAGCAGCGCGACAGCGGGCTATGGTGGAAGAGATCCCCCTCTCAACTCGGCGCAACTCTAACAAAGAGAATCACGAAATTGAGAGAGAATTGGGAAATTAATTGGTGAATTAAAAGGCCAGGGGTGCCCCTCTATATAAAGGCTCCTGGGGGGAGCCAACCTTGCCAGCCAGGCAATGTGGGACTATCCCCCATTGCCTGGTGCGGCTGCACATGGTGCGCCCCTTTTGGCCCACCTGGGTCGGCCCCATGGCTCCCACCGAATTCCCCTAGGGAATTTTCCCCCACTTGGGCCTTCTTTCGACCAGAAGGCCCATTTAGGGAAATCAGCCTAAATAAATTCGAAAATAAATATATAAAATCATATTTGCACATTAATTACATTAAGTAATATCAAACCTATTATATATAATTTATTCTAGCTCCGAAAAATCTTTTGTCGCTACCCGATCTCCATCGGACCCCTCCCGGGACATTCCCGGTGATCTCTTTCCTTTCCGGTTGTCTTGTCGAAACCTCTTAAGTGTGTTACCCTAGCGGTTCGATATAATAACAGGTATGATCAAGACTCCTCTGTGATCAACGACTAACTCGTAGGCCTGGACCCCATGAATTAATCCCTGTGATATAACGAATGACTTTCATCTATCAAACCTGAACGCAAAGTCTTAAACCTTTTTTCATAGCGATACTTAGCGTGCTCGAGTGTCGTTCCATAGATATCTCCATACCTAGCTTGACCTCGTTACCGACAACGCTATCTTCTACTCGTCTATGATTTCATGTCTCTGTGACCTAGTCACATGCTTGCAAGCTCATTAGACATGATCTCACCGAGTGGGCCCTACAGTATCTATCCTGCTATGCGGACTGACAAATCCCGCTCTTGACCCCTCGTCTCAAATAATCCTTTCCGATACCCAAAAGTATCACCGTTATTGTCATACTATATAAGATACGACGTTTGGTGCGATCAAAGTATCTTCCAGGAATAACAATAAGATTTGATCTCACGGTCAAAGGCGTAACGACTACGTCCTCCAAATCTGGATATGTCCATCACATCGTTCTCCAACGAAATGACTTCCATTGCCGACCGGCGCCATGCCCTATGATCGGGAAACCTCGATTATCAATCGCGCAACGAAACTAGTCTTAGTAGAGTCTACTAGGGACCTGGTTGTTTACGCATCACACCCGTATTAATGTTTCCGCTTAATACGGTTATAGCATGACACAAAAACCTATTATAAACAAACGAGATATGATAAAGAATACACTTTATTAATTGTCTCTAGGGCATATCTCCTTCAACCATGACCACTAGCCGTTGTAATCGACGCCGCTACACGAGGCCGGCACCCCGGCGCCCAAAGAACCCTTGCAAGATCAGGTCACCAGCTTCACCGGAGACATAGCGGGCTTTAAACTGTTGGCAGGTAGCTCGCTAGAGAGTTGTCCACTCGGCCGCTATCCAGGTCCGCCCCCCTGGCAACCAACCGGAGGGGGAGGATCGGCAACTAGGGTTTTACTCGTTAAAGGCACCGAAATCTTATCATGTATGCCATGACTGCGCACCTTAGTACTAGTACGGAGTACTTGGACATAAAACAAATTAAAACTCAAAACTTTACGAAAATACCCCAAATTAGCATCCGTCGACGCACGGCCGTACACCAGGTCCTCCCTGTCCTCGGGAAAACTAGCCATTGGAGATCACCATCCTCCCTTCCCTCACGAAACAAAGAACACCCTCGTTCCCCTCAACCCAACAACAGAGAGTGCCCGTCCCCCTCAACCCAACGACAAAGAGTGTCGTTCCCCCTCAATCCAGGCAACGAGATGAGCTCTACTCGAGCTCCGCCCGTGCTCTTGCCGTGGGTGATCCATGTCATCGCCGGCAATGGAGACGCACGACCTCCGGAGGCGATTCGCATCTGCCTCACGCGTCCGCCTCCGCCGTTGGAAATAAAAAAGAGCCTTCTTCAACCTCACTGGCACAACAATTGCCCCTCAAGTAGGGCCGCCCTCTAGGGCGGGGCAGAGAGGCGACCCCTAGGCCCCCTTATGGGTAGGGGCCTATCCAAATTATTAACACTCCTTCTGGTTTATAATTTAATTCATAATATAATATGTTATAGGTGTTATACATGTTGGTTAGATTCATACTAAAATAAACGTACATATATATTAAAATGTGTCTATATACATGTGTATACATGTAAATGTGGAAAAATGCTAAAACATCTTTTTATTGCGGAACGAGTATATACTAATACATTTAAGGAAAAAATTAAATAAAGACAAAATTCAGAACGCTAAAACCCACAACCAGAGAGTGCTGATTGTTTTGGTTAGGGCGTTTTGTTGCTGCAACTTCAAGTGGTACATCGTGAAGAGGATAAGCATTTCAATACCAACGAAAGGGATGACTAGCCAACGGATCATGTAGCACCAAGTGTCGTAGCACATGAACATGCTATTGTACAACCCATATTTTGACGATAAAATGATTGGCACATGATGACTATTGCGACGTGGGGCACTCGTTTCCACCTTTCGGTGACATCAACAAGGTCATGTCAATAGGCTAACACAGACATCAGGCAAAATGACAATCGCCACAGTACTGGAGAGTCAATAGTATGTATAGAACCCCAAATAATAGAGTTATTTACACAATTATCATATATTTATCTATTATATCTTACAAATTTTCTTGTAAATCAATAATAGTTAATTTTGCTTAATTTGGTCTCTCTTCAGTGGGAGCCCTACAGGTCCTTGTAAATCAATAATAGTTAATTTTCAGTTGTAATATTTGTGTATGAATGTAAAAGTTGTGAAATCTATAAAAATGATCATTAGTGGTTAGTTTGAGTGTTTATATAATAATATCAAGTACAAAAAAATTGTTATTGAGCACAATACAACTTATTATACAATCAAGCTATATAATCTAGAATTTTCTATAAATTTGCTTATAACTTGATACAGTATAACTCGATATTAAGATATTTGTTGAAGTATTGTCAATATATATGTCTCACAAATATTAAGGATAATTAATTTGTAATTGTACATCAAAAAATGAGAAGGCGTACTATTATTTCAAAATTTTAGCTTACGTAAATTTATATTTGATGTATATCACAATAAAAAAGAACATAAGATTTATATTTAGTTAAGTTAACTGATATATTATGAGCCAACTAAATGAACATATATATTATAAGATTGTAATATATAATAAGATTATGTTATATTTCTTATTATGTTATATTTAAAGATAAGAGTTTGATATAATTATATTTATTAATTCTCCGGCTCAAAATTATTCTGGACCGGCCTTGCCCTCAACCTCTCTGCGTCTTCTTCCTCGACCCATGCCGCTTCTCGTCACCAGTTGAGAGATGTAAGCAGGATTCCTTATGCTCATAGTTGGATGGGAAGGGTCAGAGCTAACTCCCACTTGAGAATTGTGTACTACGTAGAGGATCAATATGGTAGAAGACGTAGCTATTATAAAAAAGATGCCCATGACCTGTTGCGTTTTATCAGAAACGCGATAGAGCACATTGATACCTGCACTTTTGACAATATGGCAGGTGGCCTCAATACTGTTAGCGCCTTCCCCCGCTTTTTACGTGCATTCCAGGAGAGACTGGACATGGAAGGAAAACTTGAAAAGAAGATTCGAAAAATAATTGGAGGAAAAGTAAGTATTGTCCTCACTACCTATTAACTCATTTATGAAACTAGTTGAGAAGCAATTGGTCCAGAAATTATTAGTGCTTCTTTATCGTTTAACAAGCTTTAATGTGCTATTTTATGCTTTGTACATTTGCTAGGCCTTAAATTTATCAGTTGAAAAATCTTGATAACATCTTTTGTTTGTTTGGTGTTGCAAGCTGCCCATGTTTTTTATTTTTAATGCATTATACATTTGGTGTGCTCTAAGATGAAGATGCCAGAATTTTCTGGTTTGCACTCTGTCATCGTTGTGATAGTTGTGTAGATGTCAGCGCTCCTCTCTGTTTATAGTAAAAGTGCTGCGGAAGCGGTACACAGCAATCTAAGCCGTAGATCAACAGATGGAGGGTGAAAACGAAGTTCAATAGTAACTGAATCTCAGCTTCAGGTTCGTCAGGTTCTTCAGGGCCTGACACCTTCTCGGTCCAATTCGACTCAGCACCATCCAATCTGCTGAATCGGCGCCGGACGCGTACGCGAATTACACGATTCACGGCGTCGTTCTTGGCCGGGTCACCTCCGTACGTGAAAGTTCCACCAACGCTTGGCAATTTTCATGCCGGCACGCGGGAGAGATCGCACACCGGTAGCGTCCCACGGCCATCTAATCCATGTCTCGCCGCCGTCGCCGTTTTCCACGGCGACCTCCGTTCCCCTCTCCAGTTCGCCAGGCTTCTCCTGTTATTCTCACACATCATTTTCGTTTCAAAACTTTCGATTCTTAACGCGATTGTTACGCCGCAGAACAGATGATGAAAAGCACAAGCGGCCGGGCATTCGATTTCAGGTTTCACCGCTTCAACCCATGCATGCATCAAGCTCACTGAACATTACTGACATTCAGTCGTCTCGTCACAGATATTGATCAATGGTTAGCTCTGAGTGAAACCCCAAAAGGTAGGAAGAAGAAATAAAAATCCTTATTTCACAGGTATTTCAGGCTCAGTGCTTCCGGGTGCTCCGCTCCCCAGTCGTGCGCCCTCCCAAGCGAGATCTCCAGGTTTGGCGCAAACGTACTGTCGTCCCCAAGCAGCTCGAAGCTCGCGAGGGATGGAGATGAGCTTGCGGGGCTAGAGCAGTAGTTCGTGGAGATCACCTCCACGCTCCCATGTACCCCCATTGGCAATGGCAGGTGACATGCTACCTCTTCTTTATTAGATGCCTATTCATCATGACAATAATGCACATGAGTACATGACAATACACAAGCATGAGTGACAGCTCTATATATGGATCATAGTATATGTGCTGATTTGACTGTCTCATGACCTACATAAATATAACTAGCAATCCAAAGTCCAAAAGAAGTATATGTCACATATGGCCTGGTGGAATTAATAGGACTAGTACCGCACTCTTTTCATTTATGCTTGATGTGATCTGATCTCATACATATATAGATGTGTACCTGAGGATCTTGAAGCACTGCCGGGTAATTAAGTTTCTGGCACCGATGCAATGAGTCAACAATCGCGACCCTTTTTTCGGGTACTAGTACTGGTGCATGGTCAGCCCTCCTGTACTCAAGAAATTAAGGGTGCCCGTATCAATAACTGTAGGATGCTAACATAAATGAAATCGATCGTTCAATTCACAATTGTAAATATACTCCTACAGCACCGGTGTACTCCATCTCCATGTCTGAAGTGAATAAAACAAGGTGTTGCATCCATATATATATATATATATATATATATATATATATATATATATATATATATGTATGAAGTCAGAAAACTATAGTACAGTATAATACAACCTATGTCTACTTATTGTATATATTTGACCCATCCCGGAAAGTTGATCTTATCTTTGCAGACACGCACGAACAATACTCCTCCATACTATTTCATTTGTTGGTTTGCTCGACAACGCACTGTTCAATATGTGATCACGCACAGCAATAGTCTTGGGATGTTGCCCTGCATACGGGAACAACCCCTTTGCCTTCATCTGTCCCTACACGGCTACACCACGTACATACCGAGCTATATATATGTAGGCGCAGAAAACCTGGAAATGCATGCATGCTGACTTATATAACCATATGCATGCATGAGCAAACTGGCCAAAACACTGAGGCCCAGCGCTCTTGTTCATATGTAGATAGGGCCTCCTTCGATCCTCGACCCATATATGCCATATGCGTGCTATATACTGATCAAGACAACTGTTATCATGATGCCATCGATGACCAGTAGAAGCTGTCGATCGAAGAGTGGATCGATCAGAGGCAGAGCATTACGAGTGGCGCAGGGAAGTGATGAGGCGATGTATATGCAAGTGGGTGGAGACAAGGGGAAGAATGCTACGTGCATGGGCTACGAGACGACAAGGGGAAGAGGCCGATCGGCAGGAGACACGGCCGCTACAGCGAAAACACTAGTTGTCGCTGCTCCATGGAGAAACTAAAATAAACTGCTGCTCTGGATTTTATCAGCTGGAACTCATGGGGGAGAGCTGAATGAGTACATGCGGCCGGTGATGGGGCATGGGGAAGTTTCAATTTGGGCGGCTGTTTTCTTCCAACAGTCACCATTGGTTAACTTCAAAAACTAAGTCAGCGTTACAGTACTCTTGGGAAATACTGAGTGCTTGTTGTCTACTGCAAAAATTAGGTCATCATTGGTAATTGCAGAATTAGGCTGCAATTTTTCCTCCAGAATTAGCTTGTTGTACCGTGCCATGTTTTATGTTTCCTTTGTTTCGACGGATGTGTGCATCCTAACTGGAAAGAGACCGGATGTGAGTTACTACTACTATCTTATGAGTTTAATAAAGCACGTTTTTATAAATTAAAAAACCTGATATCACAGCTTGTGTGTAGCTTCGCTGCTAGACCATGTATCAGGCGGGTAACTGTGATACTACTTCATTCAATACCAAATACAACCTTTTTAGAACATGACACCGTCTTCAAGATGTCACTTGACCGTAATTGTTTTTGTAAATGTTCTCACACAAAAATAACTAGGTGGGCCATGAACTAAAAAAACACATTTGAATGTACACAATATACTAGGGTTATCCTATATGACTTTGCACCATCAGAAATAGCACGAAAACCGCGCCAGAAATCTCGATGCGCATTGTTATCTGTTTACTAAAAATATTATTTACCAAAATATATTTTATTTAGTAATATCAATCTGATAATCTAGATTTTAATATTTGTTATTTACGTAAAAGTCTAGATGCATGAACTTACATTTTGGATCACGCATTATATTTTAGAGCTTGGTCAAAAAATCAACCTAATAATAAAACTTCATCAATTTGTCTGAATATTTTAAAAGGGGGCCACAACCATATAGATAGCAAGATAAATAATTTTCTAGGGAAAGTAGGACAAGAAACAATTTTAATTTAGTGGACTATATACACTTTGTTATGGTGATAGGGTCACTGGGCGAGGATGAATTTGCAGGCTTACACTATTAAAAGACTGAGAGAAATTGTAAGGAAATACTATATAGGGTCATCAATTCTACTCATTTTTTACCAGGTCAGTTGCTCATACCCTTGGTGAGTTGGTGTGAACATTCTGTCGTTTCTAGAAACTATTAACAAGTAGAAAAAGTGTTTTTTATAGGTACTGTTGCCGTAATTTGTGCAGAAAATACTCAAACATGCAAGCACATTTCATGCACACGATGTCCTCTTCCTATTGTCAGTACTTACGTATGTTGATCACCGTGAAATGGAAATATGTATATATCTTGTTAACCAAGTACGAGTAGATGAAAAACCGAAACCGGAGTTTATGCAGCTCTGGAATTACCAGTGCGACGGATGGAAAACGAAACAAACAAATGCGCCAAGGTTCTAATTAGCTAGAAACCCAGAGACTAGGTGCAAGCTTAATTAGCACTAGAAATGGCATGTAAAGCCCACGGATGAAAGCAACGGGGACAGATTAATAAGTGATGAGAGCCGGACGAACATACCTCGGGGGGATGGGTGGAGCAGGAGGCGACGGTACCAGCAGCAGTGGAGCAGCTGCTCCTGCTGCTGACGCACAGAGGAAATGAGCAGCGGAACTAGTCGTCGCGGCAGGCGGCGCAGATGCCGCGGCCGCGGCAGGCGCGCCGCAGACGACCATCCCAGCCATGTCGACGTCAGGCGCCACCACTCCACCACCACCACCACATCCTCTTCCTCCTCCTGCGTCCACCACCATCTGCTGCTGCAGCAGCTGCGCCTCGCCTGCGAAATAAGATCGATCGATCGGTCGTCACCGGTCATTCATTCCACGGCATGAAATTAACAGGTCTCCATCCGCTGATCTGTACTTTGTAAATAATGGAGCTGGACGGCGACCAGTTTCAGATCGAAGATTAAAGCTGCATATGTTTGTACCTGTGGCGTTGGGCGACGATCTATCTGTGCCCTTCACTGTCCTATACATCTGCAGAATGACACACCAGGGGAACCGATGATTAGTGTGTATTAACCATGCTGCGTGTGATTTTGTTAGTGCATTTGCATAAGCGAATTAAGCAGTTTTGGGGTAGAGCTAGCTATATATGTAGATGCTGTTTGTTTGTCGTCACCTTGTACTTGACCGCGCGCGGGGACAAAGTACATTTTTAGTTACCAATAGTAAGAGCGGCAAACAAAAGTGGTGAAAAGAAGATTCGCCATGTTTTCCTTTCTTGCCTTCTCTTGCATGGCGTGGTAGCTTCTCTCCTGTTCCTCCGCTCTTAGTTTAACCTTTCTTTGTTGTTAGTTTGTTACTACACTCACACGTACCTGCAGGTGGCTCTTGACGTGCGCCAGCGTCAGATCCTTGACGTTCATCAGCTCCAGCACCGACTTCGGCGTCGCTCCTGCCACACCGGCCGGGAACAGATCAGAAACCGGATCAACGGAAGCTCGTCGGAATTTGAGCGGGCATGGCTAGCTAGATGCGCCTCGGTGGTCAACTCGGGCAAAAGGAATGGATACATATACAGTCTAGCTAGCTATATGCACAATAGCACATGTGTGTGCCCTTACTCTCGTGGCCGCCGAGGAGCTGGACGGCGTGCATGAACCGGGCGTGGAGCGCCGTGGTCCACCGCATCCGCGGCGCCCGGACGCTCCTCTTCGAACCGCCGCCGCCCGGCAGCGACGCCCTGCTGCCGGCCGCGCGCTTGAACGCGCATCCCTGCTGCGTGGGCTGCAGGTGGTCGGCGGCGCGCATAGTCGGCGTCCCGAGCCCCAAGCTCAGGCCCGGGGGATCGGCGCCGGAGCTAGGGTTTGCGGGGAACCCTACTTCCCCGCTTCCTTCCGTGTATGGTTCTGTCCAGTGAGGTGGCTTCGCCGCCGCAGAGGACTCCTCAAAAGATGCCGCATCCGCCGGCGGGCTTATCCGCAGGGAGAGATTTGGCTGGTTCCTTTGCAACATTGCAAGATACTATGAAAACTCTATATGGAAGGACTAAGCTACTACAGCTCAATGATCAAACGGAAGACTACAGGGCAAGGCAAGGTACTGGCTGTTTTATGTATGGATCAAATGATCTCTACTTCTCAGACTAAAAGAGAGCTAGCCAAGGATCCAGGAGGAGTAAATTTAGAGCAGAGGTGAGGTGATCGAGGAAGAAGAGGAAAGGAGGTGAGGAGAGAGATGGCAAAAGGCAGAGAGTGGAACAGTCACTGAGAAAGAGAGAGGGGTGGGGTGGGGGTGGTGGATTTGAGCAACGAAAGTGGCAGCGGTGAAAAGGAGTGTGAGTGAGTGACAAGCGGAAAAGGAGAGGCTTGGAGCCTGGGGCTGGGGCTAGCTGGGGAAGTGATGAGGGGAGAGGAAAAAGATGTGGTGATTAGGTCATGAGTGGTTTATGATTTGGTCTCTTGGGAATGGTGCTTACAGAGAGAGAGAGAGAGAGAGAGAGAGAGCTTTAGAGGGCAGGGTGTATAGGCTGAAGGGTACTGGTACTTGAAGGCCATAATGGAGGTACAGTTGCTTGTTCCTGGTCTTCATACGGTCTTCATGTGCATGCTGACAAGTAAACGTATAAACTATGCTGGTACGTGGTATATGTGGTCACCTAGATCAGTTGTACCATGGCTCACTTTGTGATGGATAAAATTCGGCAGTTACCCTCACTACTGAAATCGACTTGTTTACCGTGAATGCCAAATACATGACAAAAGCGAAAAACATGTCAACATACAATTTGTCGAGAATTATACTCCTCAAACCATACTCGGCAACAATCGTGCAGGCAAACTCATGTTTGCCGAGTGTCAAAAATACAGGGTCACTTAGTTCATATGTACGTACGATGGCTCACCGCTCACTTTGTGATGGATAAAATTTGGCAGTTACCCTCGCTACGGAAATCGACTTGTTTACCATGTATGCCAAATGCACGACAGACGTGAAAAATATGTCAACATACAATTTGTCGAGAATTCCATTCTACTAACCATACTCGGCAAATATCGTATTGGCAAACTCTTATTGTTCCAAGTGTCAAAAATCATACATGTCGAGTAGACTCGGCAACAAAAAAGTAGCTCACATGATTCATCACTCATCGCTCTCTGCGTATACCCGATGACTCGTCACTCTCGAAACAGGCTTGCGCCCCGCTTTATAAATAAAGCAAACATCCAACGTTTACAACCCACATCCGACGAAGAACAAAGAGACAAAGTGCAAGGAACCGAAGGTTTAGCTGGGGCTACAGCACAAAACAAAGCCCAAGGGTACACCAACCACTACTACTGGTACAAACTCTACAAAGTAGAGCTCAACGGCCGGGCGGAGAGGATAAGAGTCGAGCCGCCCCCAGGAGATCCTGAAGGATACCGTCCAGCCGCTGCCTGTCCCGCTGTCTAGCTAACGGGTGCCATTCCTGCAAGTACGACAAGAATTTGAAAACTGAGTCAGTGGCCCGTCGTTGGTAGACATGCTCGATGACCAACTTGTTGCGAATCGTCCAAAGAGTCCAGGTCATTGCCGCGAACAGCAACCAGAAGAGGGACCTCCTCCTCCCGGTACGGTTCGCCTGCACTTCTAGGAACTCTGCTAAGTCCCGGGCCTGCCACTCAGGACCCAAGGCCTCCGCAATGAAGCTCCACAGGAAACGAGCAGCGGGACACGAGAACAAGATATGGGTCCCCGTTTCGGGGACCGCACAAAGGGGACAATTCCCATCCCCATGTCCCAAGCGTTTAGCCACCTCCACCCCTGAGGGGAGGCGATCACGTAGAAGCTGCCACGTAAAGATCTTGATCTTCAGAGGCACAGGGGCCCTCCAAAGATGTGACGCCCAAGGTAGCACAGGCCCTCTAAAGAGGGCCCGGTAAGCGGAGCTAACGGAGAACTGCTTGTCCGGCGTTAAGCTCCACGAGATCCTATCCGGGCTGTCCGACAGGGCTAGGGGAAGTGCCGCGAGCAGTGACCTCCAGCTCGCAACCTCCCCTGGGCCGAACGTGCGGCGAAACCCAATGTTCCACCGTCCCTGCTGTAGGGCAGAAGCAATCGAAATAAGAGGTTCCGCAGAAATCGCAAAAAGGTCTGGGAACATCGCTCGTAGCGGCCTTCCGCCAAACCAGGAATCAAGCCAGCACAGGGTATCTCGTCCGTTACCTACGGCAGAGATCGCCCCTACTCTGATATGTTCCTTGATTGACTGGATGGCGTGCCAGAACTGGGACCCCTCTTTGCGCTCACAGCCTAACAAAGGGCAACCCCTAAGATACTTAGCTTTAATCAAGTCGAGCCAGAGACCCCCTTCACCCCGAAGGATCCTCCAAACCCAGCGAAGCATGAGGGCCTTGTTCATGTGTCGAGAAGCGAGTATACCTATGCCCCCAAACTCCTTGGGGGCGCAAATGTGGGCCCACTTCACCATATGATACTTCTGTCTTCCATATGACGCCTGCCAGAAGAATCTAGCCAGCTCTCTGTCAAAGCTAGCATGTACCCCCTCTGGCAGGATATACATCCCCATCATATACAAGGCAAGACTAGACATGCACGAGTCAATCAAGATCGTTTTGCTACCCTTGGAGGTGAACCTCCCCTGCCAGGGTTCCGATTTTGATTGAACTCGTGCAACGAGGGGATTGAAATCCTTAGCCAGGATCCTCGTGTCCCTGATCGGCATTCCCAGATACGTAACTGGGAATGACGCCAGCCTGCAATTCAGATTGTCCGCGATCCTCTGCTGATCTTCCTCCGAGAACCCTAAGACCACCACCTCGCTCTTGTCGAAGTTGATCTTAAGGCCCGACATGGCTTCAAAGCAGATAAGTAGGAACTTAAGATTACGAATATCTAGTTCCGACCCCTCTACCATGATCATAGTGTCATCCGCATACTGTAAGTGGGTCACTCCGCCCTCGGGGACCAGGTGTCCCACCACACCAGTGATGTGGCCGGCGGTCTTAGCACGCTCTAAAACCTCCGCAAGAGCATCTACCGCGGCATTGAAAAGCAAAGGGGAGATCGGATCCCCCTGCCTAACTCCACAGGTAGAACGAAAATAGGGACCTACTTCCCCATTCACGTTAATGGCAGTGTTGCCACTCATCACCAGCTGTAAGATCCACCCAATCATCCTCTCATCCACCCCCCTCCGCTCCAGAACCAAGCGGAGGAAGGCCCAGTCTAGACGGTCATACGCCTTCTGGAAGTCTAGCTTGAGGAACACACCTTTCTGGCGGCGTGTTTTCACCTCATGAATAATCTCACTGAGAGCCAGAATTCCATCATGGATGAACCGGCCTTTCAAAAAGGCGAACTGGTAAGGATGCGTGATCCGCTCCAGCACGGGGGCGAGTCTCACGGCGCAAACCTTAGACAGGATCATATAGATGACGTTAAGAACAGTGATGGGGCGAAATTGGCGGATGTCCGTGGCTCCCACTACCTTGGGAATCAGGGTCACCACACCAAAATTCAGCCGTGATACCACCAGCGTCCCAATATAGAACTCTTGGAACATTGGCATAATCACGGCCTTAGCCACTTCCCAAAAAGTCTGGAAGAAAGTGACCGGAAGGCCATCTGGCACCGGGGCCGAATTGGCTTTCATGTCCATCACCGCCCTAAGCACCTCGTCTGGCAGGAATGGGAGGGTTAAGTCCGCATTCTCCCTGTCGGAGACTCTAGACCGCACTGGCCATAAGTCTACAGCCAGGGATACCCCAGAACGGGGACTAGGCGAGAACAACTCCTTATAAAAGGAGTAGATATGCGACGAGATCTCTGCTGGGACCTCCAGCAGACGATCATTCGCCCAGAGGCATGGAATCGAGCATTTCCTACGACGGCCATTGGCTATCGCATGGAAGTAAGATGTATTCGCATCGCCCTTAAGGAGCCAGTTCCGGCGACTCCGCTGTCGCCAAAATAGCTCCTCACCCTTGAAGATCTCCATAAGGGAGCTCTCCAGTGAATACCGCTGGACCCACTGGTCGGCCGACAGACCAACCGCATCTGACGTACTGTCGAGGTGATGGATGTCTCTTAGTAAGGCCGCCTTCTGCAGTCTAATGGACGCACCAAGATTTGCACCCCAACCCCTCATAAATTGGCGCACCATCTGTGCACATGGCCTCATGTATTGGAGGTAGAAGTATTTATATACGTGCATAGAAAAGAAGTTATAACGAGTGAACGTGAGTTTTTAGATCTTTGGACCAAACAATTCGACAACCATCAGATCCAGTAAGTGACAGTGGATAGCAACTGTCACTAAACCATGTTTTCACATATCAATTCTTGATTGGGTACGCTCAGGCTCACTTAGTAGGAAAAACTTCATAGGGGCAACCTTATTAGTAGCGTGCGAGGGGAACGACACGCTACTGTAAGTGGGCCCGAGCGTGCCCAACGGACATGACCTACTGGTCGCGTGCCGTATGAGGTCCATGACGTGTTATGCAGTATTAGGGTTGTAAAAAACTTATGTCGCCGATGAATGCTGACTGTATTGTATTGTCGTAAAATGTACGTCCCGGTGGATGGAGTGGCGAATAGGCTACATGATACTTTCTCCTGGTCCAAAATATAGGCTCTTAAGGAAATTGACAATTTTCAAGATGTACCTTTGATTGTCGATTTTCTTTGAATTAGCTCTAGTGGTGGTCGCGTCATGGACCTCATGGTAGCATACCCCTATTAACTAGGGTTTGAATCTTGTGATGATCGAAGTTGTGGCATATCTAGGGATGGTAATTTGGATACATAAGAATGACGTTCCTTCAATTTGGATATGTGCTTCCTAAATGTATCGGCGTTGTAATAGTACAGAGGACACGTCTAACCGGTATCAGATTGATATTAAAATTGCCATTTATAAAAAAAAGCATAAAAAATGTGTTGGTTTTAATTTGATCCGCGGATGGTTTCATGGAGGCAAGCAATGTAGTAGAGTTGTTGTTTGAATGTTGACCATAAAAGATTTTGGCATCCTAGTACCATAAAAGCATCACCGAAAAACATTTCCTACTGGGCTAGTCTCCAACACAATAATAAAACTCAGATTTCAGAGAGACTGCCATGCTAGCACTAGCACTGCTGACTGGTGAGTGGCCCAATATCGAAACATGGTGGGGACTTCCTCACTAGCTAGAATCTCCTACCCAACCAGGGCTACTGGTTGTGCTCGCTGCAAAGCTAGAGACCTTTTTATCTATAGGCTGGGCAGCATGCAGGTCAGCAGGAGCGGGACCGAGGAGTTGCGAGATGGGGCTGGCTGACGGCCTCTTTGGAGGTGCACATTTTCAGCAAAGCAGAGGTATAATGCCCCCAAGCTCGGGCGCCCTGGACCTTTCCATATTCATGAAAGGATGGTGATCAAGGAGGACGGAGGGGTTTGTGCTGCTTGCGACGATTCATGCGTGGAAGGAAGCTGCAGGTCGCCAATGAATGCGGTGGATTGCGACAACGTGGTATGGGGCACGAGCTAGCGAGTAGGAGTACGAACGAGGGAGTGAAAGTGACATGATGCTCCGATCCGGATCCACCAGGGCATGCATGATCGACTCGACTGACTGGGCGAATCAGGACCGGAGCAGCAGGTAGCTGGGCATATATGGATTTGATCGATTGATCAGCTCGCTGGTTAGCTAGCATGCATGATAACCGTTATTCTTGGAACTGAATCATTGATGTCAACACCCCGCAATAAAAAAAAATGATGTCTGTCAGCTAGAGGAAGTGCAGCGCTGAATTATACGTTTAGGTTTGTGTTTTTAAATTGAAGAAGAACATGTGTTCTTAAGGAATTGTGAAACGTCCCAAGAAGAGGTTCAGAACATGATCTACTGAAAGATCTCTGTCTAGGCATTTTCGATCCAAATCCAATAGTTAGCTCGGCACAGACCACGTACGCGACAGACACATGTTAGCTCAATTATGTTGGCTTCAAAACCTAGAAATGTGCATGTAAGAATTGGCCTTCTGACTCTGTGAGTAGCCCGAATCTGCAGGCAGTACACCCGGTTACCGGCAAGATCGACGAGCAAACCTAATCCATAATTCCATTTACGATCGAGGCCGAGAACCAGAGCTCGCACGTACGTGTGGCTTCACGTGCATGATTATTTTTTTTTGAAACGTGGGGCAAAAGCTTTGCCCCTTATATTAATTAAGAGAGGAGATTACAAGAAAGTAAATACGGTTACAAAGTAAAGAACTACTCTCGCGGCATCAAAGTGCCCAAGTGTTTGGCACCCGCGATAACCCACAACCGGGACTCCCTCTTGATTTTCTCTACAAGGACTAGGGGAGGCGAGTGGTTATTTCGGAAAACTCTCGCATTTCGCTCGTTCCAAATTTCCCAAGTGGTGAGCAAAGTTATGGACGCGACGGCCTTGCGACATGGGGTGGCTCCTCCCGTCATCAACAACCACCATTCGTTGATTGAAAGATTGGACCATGTGTTGGGTAGGACGGCTTGAAACCCCAACCAATCCCTTATGTGATCCCAAATGCGGCGCGTGTAGCGGCAATGCACGAAGAGGTGGGAGACCGTTTCCATAGTTTGCTTGCAAAGAGGGCATAACCCACAATTTGTCCAACCTCTCCTAGCCAACCGATCCGCCGTCCAAATTCGGTTTTGAGTTGCAAGCCAAGCAAAAAATTTTGTTTTTGGAGGGGCCCAAGCCTTCCAAATTGTCTTCTCCATGTGGGAACTAATAGTCCCTATGAATTGCATCTTGTAAGCCGAGGACGCCGAGTATTGACCATCATTTGTTAGCTTCCAAACAATTTCATCATGCACATCGGCACTGAGGTGAACATTGCTCAAAAGACCCCAAAGCTCCACAAATTGGGAGAAGTGCTCCATGGTGAAGGAGTCATCAAGGCGAATCTTCCCCACCCATGCATTGGCCTCCAAAGCCCTCCCAACCGACCATTTCTTCATGCTTGAGGAGGCAAAAATAAGAGGGGCGATGTTCATAGGTTTTCTTCCGGTAAGCCAAGGGGCATGCCAAAAAGAAGTCTTGAGGCCATTGCCAATGGTTATGGATGTTGCGGCGTAGAAAATATCCATATCCGCTTGGGAGCACGGGTTACCGGAGCCGACCCAAATTTTCGCGGGGTCCTTCCATTCCAACCAAGGCCACCTCAAGCGCAACGCCGTGGCAAACTTGTCAAGGTGGAGAATGCCAAGGCCCCCATACTCCTTGGGCCGGCACACCAAGTCCCAATTGACCTTACACTTGGCCCCCGTAGTAGTTTCCTTAGCCGACCAAAGGAAAGCGCGCTGAATTTTGTTCATGTATAGCATGGTGCCCGGCGGGATAATGAGTGGCGTCAAATAGTAAATGGCTTGGGAAGCAATGACCGCCTTGACATAGGCCGCCCGGCCGGCCGTGGTAATGAAGTTGCCATTTATGGTTGGGAGCTTGGCGGCACATTTGTCCTCGAGATGTTGAAAGTCCACCCTCTTGAGCCGCCTAACCGAGAGTGGTAGCCCAAGGTAACGCAAGGGAAAATTTTCCTTTTTAGCCGGTATGCCCTCAAGGACATCATCAATATTGACGTTGGCACACCTAATAGGAACCACGGAGCTCTTGTCAAAATTTGTGCAAAGGCCGGTAACTTCCCCAAAAGCTTTAAGGATGGAGGCCAAATTTCCAATGTCCTCTTTAAATGGGGCAACAAAGACCGCCGCGTCATCCGCATAAAGTGAGGTGCGCAAAATGGTACCCCTCCCTCGCAGCTTGTGGAGGAGGCCTTCCCTAGTTGCATTTTCCAAGATTTGCGTGAGGGGATCAATGGCGATGACAAAGAGGAGGGGTGATAACGGATCCCCTTGTCGAAGCCCACGTCTATGGGAAATGGGGGGGCCGGCCACACCATTAAGAAGAACTCGTGAGGAGGCGGTGCATAGGAGGGCGGCAATCCAATTCCGGAAGCGGCTAGGGAAACCCCGGCGTTGCAAGAGGTCAATAATGTAATCCCAACGAATTGAGTCAAACGCTTTGCGAATGTCGAGCTTGAAAAGGAGGGCCGGTGTCTTGCCTTTGTGGAAGCGCTTGGCAAGGTTTTTCACATATAGGAAGTTGTCATGAATGCTCCTCTTTTTGATGAACGCGCTTTGAGCGTTTGAGACAAGGTCGTTCATGAGGGGGCCAAGTCGGAGGGCAATCACCTTTGAGATAATTTTTGCGATGGCATGGATGAGACTAATAGGCCGGTAGTCGGGGACTCCCTCCGCCCCCTCCTTCTTGGGCAAGAGGGCTATGTTAGCGGAGTTGAGCCAATGGAAGTTCTCGGTGTGAAGGTTCCCAAAAAGATGCACCACCCTCATGACATCCCCTTTGATTATTCCCCAACATCTTTTGAAAAAGGCTCCCGTAAAACCATCGGGCCCGGGAGCTTTGTCACTTGGCATTTGATTTATAGCATTTTTCACTTCCTCCTCGGAGAAAGGCTCGCCAAGGTAAGTCAAATTTGGGTCCTCAAAAAGCAAATTGTCCCAATTAAAATCTCTCCCCCTAGCATCTCCACGACCAAGGAGCGATTTGAAATGGTTGTGTATGATCTCCTCCTTGGTATCATGATCGGTGACCCATCCGTGGTCATGGTTGAGGCGGTGAATGTGGTTTTTCCTTCTCCGAGAGTTGACCCTCATGTGGAAAAATTTGGTGTTGGCGTCTCCCTCTTTTATGTTGGCAATGCGTGCACTTTGCTTTTTCCTAGCCCTCTCCACAACGGACAAAGCAAGGACTTTCCTTTTGAGCCTAGCCCGAAGATCTCTCTCGTCAACCGTGAGTGTCCTATTTTCTTGTGCCTTGTCAAAATGCAAGATGACAAGGAGGGCGGCATGGATCATCACTTTGGTGTTGGAGAAAAGACCCCGACTCCAAGTGGACAAGGTCCTAGCCGTGTGACCCAACTTGTGGAAAAGGACGTGGCAAGGCTCAACATGGCTAGAAGGCTCATTCCACGCTTTACTAACAATCTCATTGAAACCGGGAACCCTAAGCCAAAAATTCTCAAATTTGAAGGTGCGAGGCCTACGAGGGCCACGGTCATCGGCAAGCATGAGAGGGCAATGGTCCGAGAGCGAAGAGGATAGAGCATGAAGAACATGGGAGCCATAGCGGATGTCCCATTCGGAGTTGCAATAGAAGGCGTCAAGCTTGCACATCGTGGGTGTGCTTCTCTCGTTGCTCCAAGTGAACCGACGGTTTTGTAGATGAATTTCCTTGAGCTCACAAGATTGTAGGGCAGCCCGAAAACGGTTAATTCGGCTACGATTGACATTGCGGTTGTTTTTGTCTTGAGCCCTTCGAATTTGATTGAAGTCGCCAACGACCAACCAACGATCACCACTTGGTGGTTTTTGGGTAATGAGTTCCATAAAGAAATCATCTTTGCGATTGCCCGCCGTTGGCCCATACACCGTTGTAATTTTGAAGTCACCCTCGTTGTCGTCGGAGTTGACGAAATGGACATTGGCGGATAGGCAAAACTCGGTGATTTGAACGTTGGTGACTTGGACGATCGAATCATCCCAAAGCAAGAGTATCCCTCCTCTAGTGCCCGTTGCCGGACGCTCGGCAAAACTTTTGAGACGGTTTCCGCCTATGTAGGCAGCATCAAAACATGACACAGATTGAAGCTTTGTCTCCTGTAGGCAAACAATGTGACATGTGGACGCGGCGATGGTTTCATGGACTGTGTCGCGGCGGTCTTGATCATTTAATCCCCTAACGTTCCAATCAAGAATGTTGAAAGGTTGTACTATCATTGGAAACTTAAAAACCCCAGCCAAATACATAACAGGACCAAGCAGTGCAGCCAAATACATAGCAGGATCCAGCAGTGCGACGAGACAAGTCTAGGCAACTGGTACATGCACCAGTAGACGAAGACAGCACCACCGTGAGCCAGAACCCAACAGCTAACAGGATTCAGGGGCTGGCTCACACACAAGCAGCAGTCAACAGGCACGACGGCTACAGCACAGGCAGAAGGATTCCTAACCCAGTACAGAACAGATGCAGCTAACATGATTAAACTAACAGGACTCGAAACAACACATAGCAGGAGCAGTCGATCAAACATCTGCAGTGCTCTCCCCTGCAACCACTTCCTCATGATCCAGGCCAGCAGCGCCGCCATGGCCTAGCAGCGCTTCATCCAGCTCGTCATCTTCTGCAGAGCCCACCTTGAATAGGGCGCGGAATGCACCCATCGCTGGGCCGGTCACCTCCTTGTCGAACTTCCTCGCAAATTCAGCCATGGCGAGCTCGGTGACGTTCTCTCCATCCTTGATGATCCCCAAGCCACGACACACCGCCGTCTCCGCCGCCTTCGCCACCGGCTTTGCCTTGCGCATCGCCTTGCAGCGCTCGCTCACGCGCCGGAGGAAGAACCCCGTGGTGCACGTGATGTCCTGACCAGCCAGCGTCAACCTCCTGTTTGCCGGGCGCCGCCGCGGCGATGACATGGGTGGAGAAAGGATGGGCTGTTGGCTGGCCACGAACAGAGACGCCAAAGGGTCGTCCATCGAGCCGCCCCTACCCTCCTCTTCCGCAGATGTCGGCGAGCGCCGCACCGGGTCGCAAGGGACAAAAGGCGGCGTCTGCTGCTCCGGCGTGGAGTCGAAACCCGGCGGACGGAGAGGCGAAAGCAGCGACGGGGGCGCGAGGAGGTCCAAGGCGCGATGGACGTCCTCCCTGGTGGCGGAGCTCGGCGTGAGCGTTAGTCGCGACGGAGTGCCGCTGCTGGAGCGCGTCAGCAGCACAAGAGGGAGGGCTTCGTCCTCCTTTGACTGCGACGAGGGCAGAAACACTGAAGTTGGCGAAGAACGAGGGTCCGGCGTGGCTGGTGGAGTAGCGTTTGCTCTGGCGCGACGACGGTTAGCGCCCGGCGAGGCGGACCTAGCCCAAGGCCGACCCCGCGGACGCGTCGCCGGCACGCCGTCTAGAGTGGCGCCCAACACAGCAGCACCGGAAAGCAGCTGCTCGCCGCCCCTGTTCCTGTTTCTGTTCCCCGAGCGGTCCCTGTCGCGTTGCTGCTCTCGATTCCGGTCCTCGTCCCGCCCGCGGTTGGAAGCAGAGCGGGAGAGGCTCCTCCGGATGGTGTCGCGCCATCCGCGAGAAGAGTTGCGACCATGCCGGTCGCGGTCGTCCTGGTCCCTGTCCCTGTCGTGGTCCCTGTCCCGCCTGTCGTGGTGCCCCCCCTGGGCGTGTTCCACCCTGTCGCGCACGGCGCGGTCGTCAACGCGGCCGAACCCCCAGGTGTATCTTGAAGGCGGCGGCGGCGGCTCGTCAATGGGGCCCGTCTGGTCCTCAGAGATGTCGAGGTGGATAATGCAGCGGCGCTGCAGCCCTCGCCGGCCACGCTCGCGGACGCCGGGAGCGGCGCTCGGGCCGGGCAAGGTGACCCGCCTCACACGCGGCACCTTGCTTGGGTGCTCAACCCAAGCCCAGAGGCAGAGTGCCTTGGTATACTCCCTTGACTTGCAGCGCGGCTCGATGTAGTCGAGGGAGCAAGCGCGCCCAATGACCTGCTGCGCCGCCGTGTCGTTCCAGGCGTAGAGAGGCAGATTCTCGATGCAGAGACGCACATGATGCTGTAGGTTCACCTGCTCGGCGTGGTCCTCGAGCCGCCACGGACGAACCTGCACACGCAGAGTGCCGAAGGGGAAATCATGGCGCTGAACCACGGCGTCCCGGTGATGAGGATGGATGAAGCGGATCATGTACGGCTCGGGGAAGTGCTCGGTGACGCAGACGTCGTCCGGGTCCGCGCCTGCGATCGAAGCCATAGCCCTATTCATGGCGCCCATCGCGTCGCGCGCCGGGGGACGGTCGAACCACGCGTAGGCAGCGCAGGTCAGGAGGGAGGTGGCCTCCGCGTTCATTGCGGGCGTGGAGTGGATGACGACGAAATCCTCGTCCGGCCGTGCTTCTTCATCGCCGCGAGCCATGGCAGGCTGCGGTGCGTGCGGGCGCGGATGGCCAACCCCACAAGCAGCAGGAGGCGTGGCAGGCCGTGCGGGGCGACGAAGGGCACGAGGAGCAGGTGAAGCGGTGGACGGGCTTGGCGGAGGCTCCGGTGGATGCTCGCAGAAACGAGCTCGGTGGCCGGAACGGAAGCAGCGGCGACACTTCACTGGGTCCCTGCACTCGTTGGCCCTGTGCCCGTTCCTCCCCTTGTATAGGCAGTGGAAACATCTCCCCAGGAGCCAGGTTGGCGGAGGTGGGCGTGGAGCATTAATGGCGGCCAAGTGCCTTGAAGTCGAAGCCCCGCCGCGCGGAGGATGGGACGGCGGCGCATCCCGTCGTCCTGGTAAAAAAAAAACCACATTCCGATCTCCTAGACAAACCGAAATCGAGGGGGGGGGAGGGGGGAACGTACATTCCGATCACGTCGTCTTTCGCACGACAGGATCGATCTTAAATTCTTAATCTAATCCTCAGTCAAAACCTCGAGAAGCACACGGAATTAACCACGGCCGTGCATGCATGAGATGGCAACAAGAACCTCGCCCGCGGCAAAGGGTAAAGCTAGGTCGGCGATTCCGACCGGCCGGCCGGACACTGCTTGCAGCTTGCAGCTGGGGGGATGAGACCAAGGAAGAAGAACTTCTCGAGGCGCTAAACAAGGTCAGCGCCTAACGCGGCGCGTTCTCCTCGACGAAGCCGAAGCATGCGCCGATCGCGCTCTAATTCCCACGCACGCATCAGACACGAACTGAGTTAATGCGGTAGTGCTAGCAGCAGTATTCTTTGATCGATCGATGAGCCTGTGCGAATGTATGTTTAAGCGTGCTCTCATCTTGTTTAAGTTGGTTTTGGTGATTCTTTGTCCGGTTAACCGTGTTGTTTAATCGATGTGCTGTCGTTCGTGTGGAGTTGGTAGCCATGTCTGTCTTTGTTGCACTGCGTAGTGAGTAGGATGGAGTACTGTTGCCCTCAAATTAAGCTCTTTAATTAATTTTCTCTTCCTTCGATTGGGATGATCTCTTCCTTTCACTGTACACCTGCCTGAGATGAAACTGTTAGATCCTAACTAAACTGTTATGATTAGATCCTATGTGGTAGCACTACTATTGCATCGAGTCCATGTCCATGTCTTAGAGAAACAGAGAGAGAGGGAGATGGGAGAGGCACCTTGGGTCTGGCTCGAGGATCCCGACGAGTCAGCCATCGGGGATGGGGACGTGGTGAAGAACACGGAGTGGCGACGCGGTGGTGCTTCCCGTGAGCACTGCGCTAACCATAATCGGAGGGGTGTGTCGGTGGGGTGACTGGCGGCACGGTGAACCTCATACCGCGTGCCCCAGCCCCCACCTCTTTATATAGCGCAAGTCATAGGGGCCCACCGTCCATTAAGAGGAAACAGGCGCCCCCGATCAGTGCGCAATCAAGGGGATCATGCAACCGTTGGGCTGTACGACAGAGATCAATCTAACATTCTCCCCCTTGATCTCAACCTTTACCTTTTACTTTAATCATTTCATCACCGATTAGTACATAGAGCATGTTTCATCGTCACAGCTTAATTGCCGATATAATCAGACAACCACTATATACTTTTCTGTTTTGAAAAAGAAATCCTGTAACTTTTGGGCCTCTGTAATCCAGTAATCATAGGTTTTCCATTAAGCCCATGTCGGTTGTGTGTTCCTTGAACACACTGCATGGTAAGCCTTTCGTTAGGGGATCCGTAATCATATCCTTTGTCCTTATATGCTCGAGACTTATAGTTTGATCCTGAATTTTATCTTTACAACATAATACTTTATATTTATTGCCTTTGTAGCGTTACTCGACTTGTTGTTGTGAGCATAGAATACTGTGGGCTGGTTGTCACAGTACATTTTTAGTGGTTTATCAATACAATCTACCACTTTCAAGTCGGGTATAATTTTTTTTAACCAAACTGCCTGCTCCGTGGCCTCATAACATGATATAGACTCTGCATACATCGTGGATGATGCAACTAATGACTGTTTCGAGCTTTTCCACGAAATAGCCCCTCCTACGAGAGTGAACACGTATCCTGATGTGGACTTTCTATCATCTTTATGTCCCGCAAAATATGCGTCTGAATACCCTCTTATCTCTAGGGAATCAGATCTTCTATATGTTAGCATGAGGTCTTTTGCGCCTTGCACATAACGCAAAGCTTTCTTTACCATATTCCAGTGCTCTTGGTCTGGATTTTCGTGATATCTACCGAGTAATCCGGTGATAAAAGCTAAGTCAGGGCGAGTGCACACTTGTGCATACTGTAAACTTCCAACAGCCGAAGCATATGATACTGCTTTCATTCGATCGATCTCATATTGGTTCTTGGGACATTGAAATTTCCAAAAACTGTCGCCCTTGATTATAGGAGCAGGTGAAGTACTACTTTTGTGCATATTATACTTCTTTAGAACCTTTTCTAAATATGCCTTTTGTGATAGTCCTAGCACTCCATTCTTTCTATCCTGGTGAAATTCCATGCCCAAAACATAAGAAGCTTCACCAAGATCTTTCATATCAAAATTCGAGGACAAGAACTTCTTTGTTTCTAGTAGTAGACTGGCATCATTGCTCGCAAGCAGAATATCATCCGCATACAGAATTCGGAAAATATATTTCCTACTTTTAAACTTTGCATAAATGCAATTGTCCTCAACATTCTCTTTAGATCCAAAACTTTTAATTGTATTATTAAACTTTAAATACCACTGTCTAGAGGCTTGCTTTAACCCATAAATGGATTTCTATAGGCGGCATCCCATATGTTCCTTCCCCTCCATGAAAAATCCCTTCGGTTGCTTCATGTAAACGTTTTCTTCTAAATCTCCATTTAGAAATGCCGTCTTTACATCCATTTGATGTAACTCTAAATCAAAATGAGCAACTAGTGCCATGATGATTCTGAAGGAATCCTTACATGAGACCGGAGAAAAAGTCTCACTGTAATTTACTCCTTCTCTTTGCGTAAAGCCTTTGCCACAAGTCTTGCTGTATACTTTTCTACTTTCCCATTGGAGTCGTACTTTATTTTTAGACCCATTTGCAGCCTACTGTTTTGGCTCCTTTAGGAATTTCCTCTAAGTCCCAAACATTGTTAGAACTCATTGATTTCATCTCATCTTCCATGGCCTCTAGCCATTTCAAAGAGTGAACGCTACTCATGGCTTCTTCATATGAAGTGGGATCTCCTTCCACATGAGTTGTTTCTGTGTTATAAACTTTATAATCACTACAAATAGTTGATTTCCTAGCTCTTGTAGACCTTCTAAGAGTCTCATTCTCTGGCACATTATATGTTTCAATTTGCGACTTCTTCTATATGTGGTTGTCGCCGCTCCCTTTCATGCTCAACAACGGGTTGAGTCGGCTCCTGACGGACAGGTTCTGAATCTTGCCTCGTTGAAGTCACGGGTGGCGTTACAACAGGTGCTTGCATGACAACCTCTGGGATTGTTGGTGCAGGTACAACAGGTAGGGCAAAAAATGGCTCATGGATCATCGGAAAAGGTGCACACACCATTTTCTCCTCAAGATCAATTTTTCGGCCTACTATGCTCCCCCTCATCATTTCGTCTTCTAAGAGAACCCCTTGTCTCGTTTCTATAAACTTTGTGTGTCTGTCTGAACAGTAGAAACGATAACCTTTTGATATATCAGGATAGCCAATGAAATTGCAAGTCACTGTTTTGAGGTCTAACTTTGCAATATGTGGATTAAAAACTTTTTCCTCAGCTGGGCTCCCCCAGACTTTCAAGTGGCTTAGAGAAGGAACTCTCCCTGTCCACAACTCGTACGGTGTTTTGGGCACCGATTTACTTGGTACTCTGTTGAGAATGTGAATGGCGGTTTTAACGCCTCCATCCATAATCCCAATGGCAGTGTGGAATAACTCATCATACTGCACACCATATCCATAATAGTACGGTTACGGCTTTCAGCTACTCCATTTTGTTGCGGTTCGGCCGACATAGAATACTGGGCGACTATTCCATTTTTCTGTAAGAACCTTGCGAAAGGTCCAGGTACTTGACCATATGGAGTCTGCCGACCGTAGTACTCCCCCCCACGGTCGGACCTGACTATTATAATTCTTTTATCATGCTGATTTTCAACTTCATCTTTGAATATCTTAAATTTATTCAATGCCTCAGATCTTTCTTTAATTAGATAAATATAACCATATCGGGAATAATCATCTGTGAATGTTATGAACGAGTCATAGCCATCCACACTTTTCACTGGAAATGGTCCACAAATATCAGTGTGAGTAATTTCTAGTGTCGTTGTGCTTCGGTTTGCACCCTTTTTAATTTTCTTTACATACTTTCCTTTTATGCAACCTATGCATTGTTCGATATCTGAGAACTCAAATGGAGGAAGAATATCATTTTTAACGAGGCTTTCTATTCTTCCCCTCGAAATATGGCCTAATCGACAGTGCCATAACTTCGATGAGTCATGATTTCGCTTTCTTTTCTTTTGTTCTTTGTTCGACAAGGGAATTTGTTCATTCACATTGCACACAAAATGCACTTTTTCACGCAAGGATAACAAATAAAGCTTATCATGAAGTAAAGCAATACCCACACAAGCATCTTTAAACCATATGGCACACTTGCCATGACCAAAATAACATTCAAAATTGTCTTTATCCAAACATGATACACTTATTAAATTCCTGTGAATGGAAGGAACAAATAACACATCTCTAAGAACAATATTAAAACCATCAACTAGTTCCAAGGAGACATCGCCAACAGCCTCAACTTCTGCTTGAACTCCATTTGCGACTTCAATATGTTTTTCGCTTCTTTACAAAGTCCTTGTCGAATGGAATCCCTGTAATGAATTTGCAACATGAACAGTTGCACCTGAGTTGTAGACTTTGAAAACTGTGTATACAGGGATTAATTTACAAAATAAACTAAGTCTTTACCTTTCTTTGCCATTATGCTCTTAAGCCAATCAGGGCAATCTTTCTTGTAATGCCCTTTCTTCTTGCAGTGGAGGCATGTGTCTTTGTCCACTGGAAGCTCGTTGTCATACTGGTGACCTTTGCCATATGGCTTATACTGATGGTGACTTTTGCCATACGGCTTTGAAGGAGAACCGTTGTAGTTCTTGTTCTTGTTGTCCTTCACGTAGTTCAAAGAGCCCCCATTCTGGGACTTAAGCCTTTCCTCTTCTTGAGACAACATGGCGATGGTCTTTTCAGTGTCCCACTTTTCAGTTGACACATTGTAATTGACAACAAAGTTGCCAAACTGTGGTGGCAATGAAGCCATCACCAAATGAACTATCAATGCAGACTTGAGCTCTAGATCAGCCTCCATTGACTTGAGCTTAGACGCCATGTTGCTCATTCGGAGAATATACTCCCTTATGCCATGTGCACCTCCATGATACTTTTCTGTAACCATCTCTTTTAGCAGCTGGGTAGCATAAGTATTTGAAGAACCAGTAAATTGGCTCTTTATCTTTTGGAGATACTCTCCCACTGAGGCGCACTCTTGAATTGAGCCCACAATGACGTTCTCAATTGTGTTCTTTATAAATATCATACACTTTTTATTCGTGTTCACCCACTTTTGGTTCTGTAGGGTGTATGACATCTCTACTGGACCATGATCCAGCAACTTTTTTCTGCCGAACAGATTCATCATCAGTTGTCTCTTTTACTGGCTCTGCTGGCCTGACTGGCTGTGGAGCATTCAGAATCTAATCAACTTCGGCGCAGACAAAAGCCAGTTCGACTTTCTTACACCACTTAGCGTAGTTGTCACCTCTGAGCGTCGGAACATCCTTGAGGCAAATCATCAGGTGAAAACTTCCTGACATCACAAGGATGTGAGATAACAAAAAACAATTGCATACATGTAATTCAACGTTGGTATAAATTAAAACATACAACTGTTGTGCAATTAAAACAATATCACCGTTGGGCAATAAAAGAAATAAATGACTAGTTAACACATAAAAAATAACTCATGATAATGCTATTAACAACGTTGGTCACATAATAACAGAATCATAATCATCTTTAATATCACTTTATTGCATCTTTAAAGAATTAAAGATCACTTTATTTCTTTTAATCAATACTTTTAACTATTTGTAGCGGAAACTTTGAATAAAATTCATAACTTTATACTTTTCAGAAGCATTTCTATATATTTTATATTTCCTAAACAAATTTTCGTTGGAATGATTTGAATGGAAAAACTATGCAAAAATTCAGCGCAAAACTGCTAAAAATGCTTCTGTAATAAAATTGACAAAGAAAACTGTTCTCTGTAAGAAACAAATATGCGGCCCAGCCAACGGTATGTCCATTGCGCGTCGCGGCGGCCCACGGCCCGCCTGCACGCGCTGCTCTAGGCGACCAACTGCGGCCTACTGGACGCGGCCCACGGCCCGCCAGCCCTGTGCTTTCGGTCCAGCAGCCCACGGCGATCTAGGGTTTGCTCCCGGCCGTCCGATTGGATCTGACGGTCGCGCGCTCTTATCGCTGGATCAAAATAACCGAACCGGTCGATCCCCAAAAACCCTAGCGCCACTCTCTCCCTCTCCCGTTCCCGTGCTCCTCTCTCACGAAAAACGGCGGCGGCGAAAACCATTCGCCAGCAATGCTCCGGCGACGGCAAGGAGCGAGCGCAGCGCCGAGC
This sequence comes from Poa annua, assembly GCA_026929855.1. Lineage (NCBI taxonomy): Eukaryota > Viridiplantae > Streptophyta > Magnoliopsida > Poales > Poaceae > Poa > Poa annua. The sequence continues at coordinate 20,288,727 of CM049427.1, forward strand.
CGCGAGCTCCTCCCGCTCTGTCTCTTCTTTCTATTTCTTTCTCTCCTCCAAGCAGCCCGAAGGCCATCCCGAGAAGACTATGGCGCCTCCCTGGACCTCTTGCCGGCCGTGCGTGCACCCGCGGGTGGGCGCACCGCCATCAAGCGGCTCAGCGGCGCCGCCCTTTGCCGGCGTGAGTCGTGCCGGTGAGTTCTTTTCCCTTCCCCTCTATTCCAGATTAGGGTTAGGGTTTCCTTTTTGCGGGATGAACTAGGGTTCGTTCTGTTCTTTGCCCTCGAAAGGGTGGAGTTCTTCGTCCATCCCTCGGCTTGCCGATGCGAACTGGATCGAGAGGAACAGGCTCGGCCGAGATAAGCGGCGACTTTGCCGGTGAGCCCGAGGGCATTCAGTGTCCTTTTCTTTGCTTTTCCAATCGCTACCAAAACAAAAAACTAGGATCTATTTGCGCTCTGATACCATTGTTAGATCCTAATTAAACTGTTAGGATTAGATCCTATGCGGTAGCACTACTATTGCATCGAGTTCATGTCCATGTCTTAGAGAAACATAGAGAGAGAGGGAGATCGGAGAGGCACCTTGGGTCTGGCTCGAGGATCTCGATGAGTCAGCCATCGGGGATGGGGTCGTGGTGACGAAGACGAGTGGCGGCGCGGTGGTGCTTCCCGTGAGCACTGCGCTAACCCTAATCGGAGGGGTGTGTCGGTGGGGTGACTGGCGGCACGGTGAACCTCATACCGTGTGCCCCAGCCCCCACCTCTTTATATAGCGCAGTTCACAGGGGCCCACCGTCCATTAAGAGGAAACGGGCACCCCCGATCAGAGCGCAATCAAGGGGATCGTGCATCCGTTGGGCTGTACGACAGAGATCAATCTAAGAGAAACCTGATGTGATGCGTACGCGGCAGTAGCACAGGCACTACGGGTCTAAGTCGATCCAAACATCTAGTTTTATTTTGGAGTTTTGGCTCGCTTGTAAGTTTTTCTTAATTTCTTCCTTACTCAATGCGACGAGACAAACTATTTTGCATCTGTTTCTTTTCCAAAGCTCCCCGTTGATCTAGAATCCGACTGTGGATATATTTTTTTAGAAACACAGTACAACGCAAACACTTATATACACGCACACACACTCACCCCTATGAACGTGAAGGGGATCGTGTGCAGAAAACAAAAAAAATTCCTAGCAACGATATCCTTAAACTAGCCAAGATCTACACTATGCAGATATAGAAGTACGGCGGAGATCGGAATACATACCCTCGTAGACCGAATAGCGGGGATTACGCTCCCGCACAAGCGTTGACGATGAAGACGCCATAGCCGACCTCTAGGTCGCGGAGAACTCGGCGCGACGAAGACGACGAAGATGACCCCGAGGTCGGGTGGAGGAAGTAGGCCTCCGAGTACCGCTAGCGCAGCACCTCGCAGGGAGTCGCACACATACGGTGGAGACGACGGCCTCCGAAGCTCCAGTCCAGGACGAGCAGCGGAAGACTTGGACCGGAACACCAGCAGCGCGGCAGCGGGCTATGGTGGAAGATATCCCCCTCCTCTACTCGACGCGACTCCGTCAAGGGAACCACGAGATCGAGAGAGAAATTGGGAATTAATTGGTGAATTAAAAGGCCAGGGGTGCCCCTTCTTATATAGGCTCCCAGGGGGAGCCAACCTTGCCAGCCAGGCAATGTGGGACTATCCCCCATTGCCTGGTTCGGCCAAACCAGGTGCGCCGGCCCTAGGTGGGCCCCATTTGGCCCACCTAGGCCGGCCAAGCCTCCCCCACAAAGTTCCCTTGAGGGTTTTCCCCCCCATGGGCCTTCTTTCGACCAGAAGGCCCATTTAGTGAAATCAGCCTAAATAAATTCGAAAATAAATATATAAAATCATATTTACATATTAATTACACTAATTAATATCAAACATAATATATATAATTTTTCCTAGCTCCGAAAACTCTTTCGTCGCTGCCCGATCTCCATCGGACTCCTCCCGGGACGTTCCCGGTGATCTCTTTCCTTTCCGGTTGTCTTGTCGAAACCCCTTAAGTGTGTTACCCTAGCGGTTCGATATAATATCAGGTATGATCAAGACTTCTCAATGATCAACGACTAACTCGTAGTCCTGGACCCCATGAATTAACCCCTGAGATATAACGAATGACTTTCATCTATCAAACCTGGACGTATAGTCTTAAACCCTTTGTCATGGCGATACTTAGCGTGTCCGAGCATCATTCTCAGATATCTCCATACCTAGCATGATCTCGTTACCGACATCGCTGTCTTCTACTCATCTATGATATTATGTCAGCTGGTGACCTAGTCACATGTTTGCAAACTCATTTGACATAATCTCACTGAGTGGGCCCTAGAGTATCTATCCGGCTATGCGGACTGACAAATCCCGCTGTTGACCCCTCGTCTCAATTACTCCTTTCCGATACCCAAAAGTATCACCGTTATTGTCATACTAAATAAGATACGACGTTTGGTGCGATCAAAGTATCTTCCAGGAATAACAATAAGAGTTGATCTCACGGTCTTAAGGCGTAACGACTATGTCCTATAAATATTGGGTATGTCCATCACATCGTTACTCCTAACGATATGACTTCCATTGCCGACCGGCGCCATGCCCTATGATCGGAAAACCTCGATCATCAATCGTGCAACGAAACTAGTCTTAGTAGAGGCTACTAGGGACCTGGTTGTTTATCTACCACACCTGTATTAATGTTTCCGCTTAATACAGTTATAGCATGGTATAAAACATATAATGAACGATTGGGATATTGCCAATAAACTATGTTTATTAAGTGCCTCTAGGGCATATTCCCTTCAGTCTCCCACTTGCACTAGAGTAACACTTAATCTAGTTTACAACCTGGTAAAAGCTCAACACCCATAGCATCTTGGTGCCTGCTCGCCTCGTGGAAGAGGAATACAGTCAATAGACCTCACACATTGAGACCTATATGTGTTTTGCAACACTTCTATGTCACCTAGTTTGACATCAACCCGTATCTTACGATGACGGTGAAATATATCCCAGTGGATGGAGTGAGACTTGAGCATTCGCGTAGCATGCGCCTTAAAAGTCTGAAAGATTTATTAAGGGACCACCTACGCTCGGAAAACTGCTCAGTCCAATCACACTTGCTACTTCTAAAGTCGCGATATATTTCTATACCTATGTAGATTGTGCGACAGTGCATTCATATGCGACTTCGCAAACTAACCATGTCTATCTTCAAAATAAAGGACATCTCCTATATGAGATTTCTAGTCGTATGGGTCAGTGTAATAACTTGCATCATCGTAACCGCTTTACGGCAAGTTGCCATTCCACTCTTACCCGTTACTAGAAAACCTATCTTCAGTTCTCATAGACACTGAAGAATAAACTTAACGTTTGTTCATTGATCCACACAAGGATCACTCTAGAACCTGTTCTTGAACCAAGAACTCGGGTCACACCAAGTCGAGCTTTCAGCCTGATAGACTCTATGTGTGATACATAGAGAATGTCGAACATCATTTTCTATCACTGAAAAAGCCAAGATTAACTTAATCTTTTACCTAGTCATACAAGCAAGAACCTCTTTCCTCGCTTGTCCTTTTCTGAAACACTTCAGAATCCTGACTTAGGAAATACTCCGACTCAATGTTATTAAGCCCCCTCTGATCTATACAATTATAAATCGGATGCCTAATACTCCTAACTTCAGTTCATAGAAAATTTAATCACTTAAATAATCCTTTACACTCTACTAGAGGATCTGTGTCATTCAATATGTTGTTACATACAGAATCACAAACGACACCTAGCTCCCACTCAAATATGCCTTCCGCATATAAGATCAAGGAAAACTACTTAGCTCCCACTCAAATATGCCTTCCGCATATAAGATCAAGGAAAGCTACTTTGCTCCCACTCACTTCTTTGCAAATGTAGGTTTTTTCAACTATTTTGGACAACTCCAAAATACTTTGATCACATTATCAAAGTGAAGATTCCAGCTCCGATATGCTTACTTCAGCCCATGAATGGACCACCGAAGTTTGCATACATGTTTAGCATCCTCAGGATTACAAACCATTCTTAATTACACTATTAAGAACCATGGTTTTCTCATCCATCTATCAATTTCTCATTCGAAATTATAGTAATTGCTAAACGACCCAGAATAGATTTAGGCTTCGCCACTTGAGACAAAGTCTCACGTGGTCTGTCGGAACTGTTTCACGACAAATCGAATCTGCTCAATATCTACTCTCTCATAAAACTCCATATACTATCAACATCCTAGATGCCATCAAGAAGATCTCCCAAGTCAATACCTGGTAATCGTATATGGATTTTATTTCGGATCACAAATGACTCATAGCCATTTCTCGGACTTAGGTCCACCATCTCTTCTTCGTAGTTCGTAGGTCTGTCATATTCCATTAATATGACCTCCATAACAAGATTGTCGTAACACACAATGTGGAACACAACCTCGTATGCCTACGCTCTTAGTATGAGCTCAGAACATCATGATCTTGAATCATTAGCTCTTTCAAGCTGTGGGGCCTGACACCGAAAACACTTTCGATTGCGCCACTCTGATGTTTGGAGAAGAAGTTCACCAACTTCGTCTTGCTCTACTTTCTTTCTCACTTATACCCTCGGACAAGAAACTATTTCTTTCGCAAGGTATATCCCGGCAAAGATTTTGCCTATGTCGTGAGACATGTACCCAACTAACTCTTTAGGTAGGGTATACTACAAAGATTAATCCATTTTAGGTCCGATTACATCGAAACACTAAATTGCTGAAACGACAATCCAGACTCAAAAGCTATGCCATCACTCGTATGGTATTGTCTCCATGGATTCAAATGGTTTCCCTATTTGCTAACGTGAGTGTTTACGTTTCTACCATATGACTCTAATGATCACAATAATTCGGTAAGAGATTTATTTACCACACACTATCCGATAGGGTGCAATTACGACGTCCTAACACACCATAACACTATGGTGTTCCATGCGACGTAATTTGTGGAACTCTTCTCACAAGTCTTCCAATGATGTGCCAACATTATAACTCAAATCTTCATTCCTCGATTTGCGTCGCGGGAATTTGATTTTCTTGTTAAGTTTATTTCCTACTTCATTCTGTACTTCGTTTGATCGAATCAAAAATTCAGACTAACATTCCCCGGAGTGGATATCCATATATCTACTCGGAATATTCATGAAGTCTATGAAATAAAGACTTCCACTACACGTTAAAGTACTTCATTGATTCACATACACCCATATGCATGATTCTCAACAAGCTATACTCAAAACGTTCGGTGAAGTTCACGAAATAAAGGTCTCCACTACCCGTCAATTACTTTATTGAACCACATACATCTCCATGTATGACTATCAATAAGTTATATGCCCGTTTTCCGAAAACGGTGTCACAGTTATTTTGCAAGTGTCAAAAGATCAAATCTTAGAACTTGTAGGTCCATCCAGTGTGGAGCTAATGCATATAACATTGACATGACTAAACGGTAGTGCCACACATATGTGGTGTCTTTATTAAGTTTGTATCCTTTGGCATTAATATTATGAATGTGGGAGCTTCTACCATCTAAATTCAAATCGGCATATGATCATTACTCCATAAATATAGGACACAAATTTGTCACTATCATGTATGAACAAGTGTCTCGCTAGAGGAGACACACTCGTAACGATCATACCAACACCCGATCATAAAGAATTTATTCAAATGGTAGATCTAGAGGGAGAGTGTCTATGGCCGTCACAACAACTTGACTACCGTTATCAACACGCAATGTCGCCTCATCCTTTCAAGCTACTCAAGCAGTAAACCTGGTTTTTCACAAAACATGACTAGTTCAAGACTTAGTCACTACTGCGAGCACTTGCTTAGCTAAAACATTCATAACATGTATATCATATATACACCATCATCATTGATGACTTCCGGCGATCTGTTTCATCTTCTTGATACTTCCACCGTAATCAAGAACCATGAAGGTGAACGATTCCCCTTGCATGACATAGTCTATGACAGAGGATTTGCACTTGGCAACGATGTCTGTCATCCAGTGATTGAGCTGAGCGAGGCGTCTCAATGTTCATTAATCATGAACATACGTCATTAAGTATGACCGCCACGTGCTCCCTCAATGTGTGTATTCTCTTCCATCTTGGTTGAGAAGACAATCAGTCAACGTACTGATAAACTTCATCAACCCAACGTTTGGGGTACCCCGAGTTTAGCGACCATATCATATGTTCGCGATCTAAAAACTCGTACCCGTCGTTGGTTCTTTATGGCAGAGATCATAGCATACGCTGGACTATGATGATATCATCCGCACAAAATCCGATAATCAAAATTATCTTTTGTTAGCGGAATCTCCGGGTTTATCTCCTAGCGGGTATTGTATCACAAAGAGCTAACGGTTTAAACAAGGAGTATCCTCAAGCTAAAGTATAAAACTATGAAGTTTGGACCCAACCTTTTAAGTTTCTCAAATCGCAGGAATGCGCCTAATTTGAAAAGATGCTTTCACAATGGTTAATATCTACAAAGGTTTGCAAAACAGACTCTGTTCATTATATTCTGAGTTCTAGTATTTTAGAAAATAACTATCCGAACTCCCACTCAAACGAACATCCCTCCTGGTCGTTTAAGCGATTACACGACCCCCATCCATTGCACCACCCCTCATCATCAGAGCCGGCGGCACAACTTCAAGAGTAGACAAAATCGTCCGCCACACCAATTTTGTGACTCGTGCTCGACCTTTCGGTCTTCCTGTTCCGAGGCCATATTTCTGAATATGCTAGGCTCGCCACCAAAGACCTCCACGCTGACGCTTGTGCAACATGGCTTACACCCACTGTATGCGAACGATGAGATGTCTGACACCCGATCATCACGGCCTGCCTCATAACGTAGAACTTTCTTGGTGGTGCGCGTTGGAGGGAGAACACTAGTGGTATTTTGAAGGGATCATCTTATATATTTACCGCCGTGTAACTAATGTATACTATACACACAATCACACAATATAAGATGCACACAAAACATCAAATGTAATGCAATGTGATATAGTCCATCGCGCCATGGTCTTCTTGGCGCCCGCAGTTTATAAACAATTTAATAAACCTACCTTGACCATATCACATAGCCCCTGCAAAATAAAGTTAGACGCTTCTACTTTATCTTTTGCATATTTTACGTGGCTCGGGGCTTTCGTAAATAGAACCGCTTCATACCTACGAACCTTATGACCACAACAACGATCCAATAATTGCATGTTTAAGCATCCCTTTCGGGCCCTCCATTGAAAATGCAAAGCCAACTAAAGAGAGAGAAACAGGCACCCGCCAGCCACAGATACGGTACAAGCCGTATGTCAGTAGTGGAACCAGTCTCGCGTAAGCGTACGCGTAAAGTCGGTCCGGGCCGCTTCATCAACTCGATGCCGCTCGAATCACAAGTGCACGCTAGAGGGTAGCAAATAACAGGAACGGTGCCCCCGTGCAGAACACGGGTTCTAATAGCGTACAGCTATATCTACGATAGATCGGCTGTGATACCACTGAAGGGGATCGTGTGCAGAAAACAAAAAATTTCCTAGCAACGATATCCTTAAACTAGCCAAGAACTACACTATGCAGATATAGAAGTACGGCGGAGATCCGAATACATACCCTCGTAGACCGAATAGCGGGGATTACGCTCCCGGACAAGCGTTGACGATGAAGACGCCGTAGCCGACCTCTAGGTCGCGGAGAACTCGGCGCGACGAAGACGATGAAGATGACCCCGAGGTCGGGTGGAGGAAGTAGGCCTCCGAGTACCGCTAGTGCAGCACCTCGCAGGGAGTCGCACACATACGGTGGAGACGACGGCCTCCGAAGCTCCAGTCCAGAACGAGCAGCGGAAGACTTGGACCGGAACACCAGCAGCGCGGCAGCGGGCTATGGTGGAAGATATCCCCCTCCTCTACTCGACGCGACTCCGTCAAGGGAACCACGAGATCGAGAGAGAAATTGGGAATTAATTGGTGAATTAAAAGGCCAGGGGTGCCCCTTCTTATATAGGCTCCCAGGGGGAGCCAACCTTGCCAGCCAGGCAATGTGGGAATATCCCCCATTGCCTGGTTCGGCCAAACCAGGTGCGCCGGCCCTAGGTGGGCCCCATTTGGCCCACCTAGGCCGGCCAAGCCTCCCCCACAAAGTTCCCTTGAGGGTTTTCCCCCCCATGGGCCTTCTTTCGACCAGAAGGCCCATTTAGTGAAATCAGCCTAAATAAATTCGAAAATAAATATATAAAATCATATTTGCATATTAATTACACTAATTAATATCAAACATAATATATATAATTTTTCCTAGCTCCGAAAACTCTTTCGTCGCTGCCCGATCTCCATCGGACTCCTCCCGGGACGTTCCCGGTGATCTCTTTCCTTTCCGGTTGTCTTGTCGAAACCCCTTAAGTGTGTTACCCTAGCGGTTCGATATAATATCAGGTATGATCAAGACTCCTCAATGATCAACGACTAACTCGTAGGCCTGGACCCCATGAATTAACCCCTGAGATATAACGAATGACTTTCATCTATCAAACCTGGACGTATAGTCTTAAACTCTTTGTCATGGCGATACTTAGCGTGTCCGAGCATCATTCTCAGATATCTCCATACCTAGCATGATCTCGTTACCGACATCGCTATCTTCTACTCATCTATGATATTATGTCAGCTGGTGACCTAGTCACATGTTTGCAAACTCATTTGACATAATCTCACTGAGTGGGCCCTAGAGTATCTATCCGGCTATGCGGACTGACAAATCCCGCTGTTGACCCCTCGTCTCAATTACTCCTTTCCGATACCCAAAAGTATCACCGTTATTGTCATACTAAATAAGATACGACGTTTGGTGCGATCAAAGTATCTTTCAGGAATAACAATAAGAGTTGATCTCACGGTTTTAAGGCGTAACGACTATGTCCTATAAATATTGGGTATGTCCATCACATCGTTACTCCTAACGATATGACTTCCATTGCCGACCGGCGCCATGCCCTATGATCGGAAAACCTCGATCATCAATCGTGCAACGAAACTAGTCTTAGTAGAGGCTACTAGGGACCTGGTTGTTTATCTACCACACCTGTATTAATGTTTCCGCTTAATACAGTTATAGCATGGTATAAAACATATAATGAACGATTGGGATATTGCCAATAAACTATGTTTATTAAGTGCCTGTAGGGCATATTCCCTTCAGAACGCACGCACACCCTACCCCTATGAGTACCTCCGAGAGACTGAGCGGCGGGTCTTGAGATTGACGAAGTCACCACAGGCGCCTCGCTGTCGACGGGAACGTCGCCTCCCACTGAATGAATATTCCGCCTAAATGAGAAACACCAGCGCCAAACCTGGGGTTTGAACTCTGGCGGGCTGGGGATACAACCATCCTCCTAACCATCTTACCACAGGCAAGTTCTCCCGACTGTGGATATATAATCTATGAGCCTGATGAAAACGATCTCTCTTTGATCGTTCTTGCTATGCGTGAAGTACGGCGGGTTTTTTTTCAAGAAGGGATTTCAGTTTTTTGAAAGCTACACATGATCAATGAACTATGTGTTGGCTGGGTGGTCATTGTTCTGCAAAGGTCTAACGGTAAAACCAGCTGACTTTTTTACTGCTATGATTCTATGACCAAGGGAAATGCAGGGGACTCTGATACTTGAGGGAGGTTGTCTTGCATTATTGCATAGCAGAATATACACTTGAATGGACCTGGTGCATTGTTATAAGATTTGGGCATTGATTGTATATTTAGCTCAAAGTTATACATGGTAGTTCAAAGTTAGGACTACAGAGTCAATGAGCACAAGGCGTATGCGTACTAAGGGATGACAACTTCCACGAGGGTATGAAGAAAGTCCATATATAGATCACATGCGACTTCATCAGGCATCAGTGCATTGCATAGTCTAGCTAGGCATAGTACCATGAGTGATTTGCTAGTTACAAAAATAATATAAACTTATCTTTAGGCCTGGAAGGCGTCGGGATCCATCCCTAGAGTCCGCTCATAAGCTCAAGTCCTATTACAATATCAGATGGCAGTGTATGCGTCTCCATGTGTGTGGTCTACCAAACAATTGGACAACTGCAGTCAAGGCGTCTCCATGTGTGTTGGTTTTGATACCTCCGACGGCGTCTCTAGACAACTGCAGTCAAGGCGTCTACATGATCAACCAATTCTCTTTTAGTTTGTGCTTCATTTTCTTGCATGGTTGTTCTCCCTTGTGATACTGTGTTGCTTGTAAGGGCCTAAGGTGTGTGTGTGGTTGGTGCGTCCTGTATCTGTAACCGTTAGCCGGTTGTTGGCTTTGTTAATTCAAAGTTGGGCTCATTACGAGACTTCAGTCTAAACAATCAGACGGTGGGCATTTTTCCTTGCTCATCCTTAGTAGTCTCGACATCATTTCCAGAGACCTATTGCACCGGAATATCCTTCCATCTTTGGTCCATGTAGAATGTAGGAAATCATAGAGGACCCAGTACACATTGAAAATTTTCCTATAAAGCATTGCAGATGTCATATCCATATAAAGTGTCTTTTCTTTTGAAATGGAGGTTACCCCCCCCCCCCCCCCCAACCTCTGCATCGAAGTAATACATCTTTACAAGCTTGGAGGCACCTGTGTAGCAACATTTGTCGTCCACCGAAGGCCTCAACCAAGCCGTCTACTTGCTTGTTGAGAGCACAAATCAGTCCAGCAGACTAAAAAGGGGAACCGCTTCGCACGCTCCAAAACCGTCTTCCGCCAACACATCTTCAGAACATGTATCAAACGCACTCACCTTACCGAGACTATCATCATTGTTGCCACGACGCCATACAACACCACCTCCCTTCGCAGGTCCATCATCATGTATCCGTCGTCGTGACCTTGGGGAGACGACAGAAGTGCTGCCATCATCCAATTGTTCAAGGGTTTCCCACGAAAGGTAGCGAAAGGGTATGCGAGATTCACCTCGACGATGCCTTTAGGAAGGGGATGGTTCCCACGGCGTTGCCATCACTGGCTCCGGCCACTAACGAAGACAAGATCTTCATCTGGATCTTCTCCACGAACTCCAACTGACATCATGTGCAACAACCAGGCCACCTTCAAAGCCCTCGATTTGGTTGCACAGATCCGACGACTACCAACAACAACGCTGTTTGAGGGGGCAAACGACGCTCCAGCCTCTGCCGGAGTGCATCAGCAGTAGAATTTGGAAGGCGGGCCGCCACCGCACCCATCCAAGAAGGAAGAGCCGTCGGGAAGACCCCGTGCCCGCTCATCTTTGTCGCTAAACCGAGCAAGCTGGAGTAGCACTGCCTAGGATTGGACACACTCGCCACCACCATCGGGGTCCGACGCCCCGGGATTTATACCGAGCATCACGATCACTAGCCACACCTAGACGTACCACCGTCCTCCGGCCAACGATGCCCACAATCACGCCACGCCGTCGGGCATCCGTCCGTCCAGATCTGAAATTGCTCCCCATGAACCAGGGTGTCTCATGCCTGCCCGCAAACCACGGGAGGGAGGAGGTAACATGTGTCACCATCTTTGTCCACACGGGCTTTGCCCGATACTAACCAGCGGTGGGACGGAGGGGAGCATGAAGTGGATGGTGGTTTTTGGCGGCTAGATTTTTTACTCCCGAGTCACCCATGTGGGGACGATATGAGAGCCTTATGCGTCACCCCGGGCGTTCGGTCTGTTCGGTTTGCTCGGTCCGGTCTTTTCGGTCAGTGAGAATTTCGGTCATCCAGAAATGCTACCCGTATTACCGTCGGTCTTTTCGGTTATTCTGTATTCGGTCTCCGGTCTGTTCGGTCCGGTCTTCGGTCATGACCATATAGACCAAATACAAAATATCAGCACAAAAATGGCAGCACAACATTATATGGTGGCAGCTCAAACGAGAACAAATGGCAACACAACTTGCACTCATACGAACTAAATGGCAGCAACAATGCAACACAAACAAGCATATTTGCACAAATATATACCGCAAAGGCAGCAAAAAAATGGTAGCACAATCTAGCACAAATAATAGTTAACAATCGAAAGCAAATATCCATACATTAGTGTCTCACACTCACAAAATAACATGTCACAAACAAAGCAAATATTAAAGCTGGTAATCACGTAGTCTCAACTCTCAACTCACAACACATTGACCAGAAGCACAATTCCATGTATGTCATACAATGGTGTTGGACAGTGCACAACTCTTCATGCATTGTTGTGCTTGCTTGACTTGGCCGTGGCCAGGGATGATGCAGCAGCAGCCTTGCGCTTCCCTTTCTTTTGTTCGTCCAGTTCTTCAAGCAACTCTGGATATGAAGCATATATAAGAATAATATGGATGGTTGTAGGCTTGTAGCAGCACCAAACATGTAGCAGTAGCAAATAGAAAATTACCTTTTTCTAGCACTTCTAATTCCTCCAAGTTCTCCTTGATGTCGACGGGATCAGTGGACCGTCTCAGCCAGTCTTGTGTACAGACTAAAGCTTGTACCATGAATGGAGTGAGGGATGTCCTGAGATCGTCAAGTATACGTCCACTTGTGCTAAAGGAAGACTCTGAAGCCACGGTTGAGATCGGAATAGCTAAGATAGCACGAGCCATCTTCGCTAAGGTTGGAAACCTTGATGCATTCACTTTCCACCATGCTAGGATGTCAAGTGCTGTCTCGGGATCTTCACAATCTTCAGCAAGGCATTTATCAAGCTCAATTTTACTACTGCCATTTGTACTAGTACTTTGCTGCCTCAATCTGCTCGCAATTAATTGCTTCATCATACTCCCTCCGCCTTCTGTTAGTGATTGATTAGCAGATGGTGTCTCTGCTGCAGGTGACACAGACTGCATCCTATATTCTTCAAACAACTCACGAACACATTCGTTAATAGCAGCCCAAACTTTCTCGCCCATCTCAAGACCATATATTTCCTCTGTAGAAATCTTTGTATAATCAGACAACTTGTACCTCTGGTCAAGAACTGCAGCCACAAATATGAGCAAGTTGATATTTTCCTTTTCCTTCTCATCCTTCTTCCCTTTACCTCTTTCATTGGTAATCACCCTTGTGTCATCCACCTTCTCCTTCTCATGCCAAGAACCCCAATACTTGTCAAATTTGTCTTTCATTCGCTTTCCCATTGCAACTTGCAAAGGATCTGTACTAGCCATCCAACTCTTAATCAAGATGTGGACCTCACCAATCTCAAACAAAAAGTTGTTGGAAGTGACATGGAGTGAGGAAGACACACGGACAGTAAGATCATAAAAATGACGAAGAAAATCAGCCATTTTCTTTGAGTTTTCCCAATCATGGTCATCCGGATACCCAAACCCTCCTTTCTCTTCAGCCAAGTCCAATGCATACAATGCATCATCATCACAATACTTTGTAAACACCTTAGCATAGATGATCGCAGCCTTCAACATTGTGTAAGTTGAGTTCCACCTAGTGCATACATCTAGGTTCAAGAATGCTTTGCTTTCAATCTTTTCTTCCACGACTATTTCCTTGAATTTTGTTAGCCGAGAAGTCCCATTCTTGATATACCGCACAGCAGCCCGCACACGCTTGATTGAAAGGTCTACTTCTTTGAGCCCATCTTGTACAACAAGGTTGATAATATGTGTTGCACATCTCATATGCAGAAAATTCCCATTTGCTATGCTAGTCTTACCTTCCACCAAGCACTTCCTCAAGTGAACAATGCAACCATCATTGGCGCTTGCATTGTCAACTGTGACTGTCATAACACTTTGTAGGCCCCATTCCAACAAACATTTCTGCAAGTTCTTCCCCAAATCCTTCCCCTTGTGGCTCTTCACCATGATAAAGTTGATGACCTTCTTATGGTACCTCCAATCGTTGCCAATAAAATGGGCAGTCACTGTCATATAGCCATCTTGCTGCTGAGAAGTCCAGCAATCAGTGGTTACACATACACTTGCACAGTTGTCTTTGAAAAAATTCATCAACTTGGCCTTCTCACTTAATACGTTTTGACAACCTCCCTAGCACAAGTCCTTCTAGATGGTGGTTTGAAGCGGGGGCAAGCTTTTGACATGAACTTTATGAAGCCAGACTTCTCACCAAATGCAAATGGTAACTCGTCCTCTATCACCATTTCAGAAAATGCCTTTCTAAGTGCCTCCGGATCAAATTTCCAATTGTTGAGAGCAGCTCCTGGAGTTGCTTGCAAAGTACCTTGCTTTGGATCAATATTCCTATGGGGATTTTTCTTGCAGCTTGTCAAATGTCTAAGCATTGAAGATGTGCCATTGTTTGCTGTAGTAGCTTGAATTGGGCGGTCACAGTGCTTGCACAACCCTTCTATTAGTGCACCCTTGCCATCAAAAACTTTGGTGAAATGATCCCAAGCTGGTGATCTTGATGCCATGGGTTTCCTCCCTTTTGGTTTCTCCTCATCTTCATCAATTTGAATCACCTCTGCATCAACAAGGATCTTGTTAGCTGCAGCTACAGCTATCTCTTCATCTGCTACAGCAATCATTGCTTATGCTTCCGCATCTGCCTCCACAAGAGCTAGATTCACGTCATTTACATGTGCCTCCGCAAGCGTACGTGCATTCAGCTCATTCTCATGGTTATATTCTACCAGGTCCTCCTCAGATGTCATCTAAAACAAGGAAAACAACAAGGAAATCTCTTATTCCAAATGAAAATAGCTAGCAGTCCTTGCAAATATCTAAATACAAACGAAAATAACAGCACAAAATAAACCAAAATCGTTGAGGGACTGAGGGAGTATGCACAGAAGGAAGGAGAGCACGCTTTTAGTTCTTACCGTGTTCATCGAGATTGGCGCGGCGCGGCAGCGTCGGAGACTCGGAGATGTAGCGGGGAGGGGATGGAGATGCTCCTCACTCGGCCATGACTTCGTGAGGTGGGCGGC
This sequence comes from Poa annua, assembly GCA_026929855.1. Classification (NCBI taxonomy): domain Eukaryota; kingdom Viridiplantae; phylum Streptophyta; class Magnoliopsida; order Poales; family Poaceae; genus Poa; species Poa annua. The sequence continues at coordinate 20,303,776 of CM049427.1, forward strand.
GACGGGATGCGGCGGCGGGCGGGCGGCGCAGCTCACTCGGCCATGACTTCGTGAGGTGGGCGGCGACGGGATGCGGCGGCGGGCGGGCGGCGCAGCTGCAGTCGGGCGGGCGGCGCAGCTGATTGCGGCCGGGGATTGGAGATGTGCGCGCAGGCGGCGCAGGCGCGCATCTAGGTCAAGTTGGGGGTCTGGGGCTCTGGACGGCGTGAGATGAGAGGCTCGATGGGCCTGCTTTGTGGCATTCGCTCCGTGAACTCGTGTACGCTCTCTCGCTTTGCTCCTAATCATCGGGTAATTCGGTCGCATCGGTCATCTAATTAGCGTAACCGAGCAGCCCGGCATTATTTCGGTTAGCTGGCTCACAGGACCGAGGCGGTGACCGAAGACCGAATTACCGGTTACTTCGGTTTCGGTCACGGGTTTTTCGGTTTCGGTCTTCGGTTTCGGTTTTTAATGCCCGGGGTGACTTATGCGTTCTGTCAGTTGTCTACTTGTAAACATCAGCCTCCTAAAATGGGGGAGAATTTCGCTTCCCGGGCTCTGCACAAATTAGGGATGCACACAACCATATAAGCATGAGTACAAGGATTTTATTTTGATTAATAACCAAGCCTGGCTCTTAGGATAAATTGCATGAATATCAGGAAGCACTAGTACTTAAGTATAAATAGGAACCTAATCCACATGTTCATAAGGACTTAAACTGGGGTGTTGGGTTTGTATATCCACTCCCCCCAAACAGTTGAGGTAGACTCACTTCCTATAAAATGCCCGTATATGCCTTCAATTTTATAGGTTTTACATCATGAGGTTAGATGTACCCTGAATTTTCATCCATGCATTGTCATATTCCATTCCCGTGTCCATAAATCTAGCCCACCTTTTTCTTCTATGTGCTTGTGTTGTGTGGTGTTCGGACCAAGGGTGCATGGGGCTCTTAGGGACACTTCTTTTGGGCTTCTGCTTATGCAGAAGCCTGCTTCTGGATTTTGGTGGGGGGAAACTGTTGTTGGTAGAAGCTTATGTACACTTCTTTTGGGCTTCTACATATTTTACTTATTTCGTGTGTTTAGTTGTGAGATGTCCGGAATGCCCCTGAATTTCATATGTCTACTTAATAGCAATATTTCAGCTTATTTGTTGGGTTGATTATGAGAAATGAGCAAAACTAAATAAAAATAATATGAAATAAAAAACATTGTGTTTAAAAGGTAGACATAAATAATTCAGTATTTATGTAGTATTTATGAACATACATTTTCTGTATGTACATCCATCATAACAAAATGCCCCTGAATTTACAACCGATCCAAAAAAAAAAATTGAAGACCTGGATCCACAACCGAGCCACCAAGCCTGCTACCCAAAGAATGGAGAGAGAGCGTGAAAAACATCATCGGGTGAGCAAGCATCCTAGAGCAGGGGACTCAGTAACGGAAAATTGGAGGAAGATCTCGTGCGGAAGACGCCGCCCAGGACATGCCCAGACGCCACTCCCTCGTGGAAGATCTCGAGGAGATTCTGTCGGTGACCGACATGACGAATCAGAAGCAGGGCGGGGCGAATCAGGCGCGGGATCCGGCGGAGGACTTCCGGGATCCGGTGTCGGCGAAGAAGCAAGGGCGGCGCCGAACCAGGGGAGGGACGGCGGGGAACCGGTGGCTGCAGGGAACCAGTTGCGGGACGGCGGGGAAGCAGGGGACGCGAGAGCCTCGCCGAGAGGTCGGGGAATAGCTGGTGAGACGAGAATGTTTCGCTTTGCTGAGAGGACGCGAGAGGTCGAGAGACGAGAGGTTGCGGGTGGCAATCTGTCGTAATTTAGATAAACGATATGTCCCTTTGCTGAGAACGTTTCGCTGGAGAGCTGAGAAGCTCGGAAAACTGTCCAGAAACGAGTCGGGGGCGGCTTCTCAGTTCCTTTACGATTCCAGTTTCTCGGTGTAAATAAGCAATCTGGAAACTGGAGACTTCTTTTGAGTTTCTGTTTCCGGGGACCTAGAAGCAGTCCTGGAAACCCAAAAGAAGTGTCCCTTATACAGTTATACACGGCGGAGTTTGGCTATTGCATTGCATAGAGGAAATACATTTAAATGAACATGTTGCATTGTCATAAGATCCGGTCATTGATCTGGCGTTGATGGTATTGTGCCAGCTCAAAGATATGGTAGTTGAAAGTTATGCTGTTTGAACTGCAACCGTACTGTAGAGTACGGACACAAGGCCTATGAGCAGTCACAGAGTAATACACCAAGTTCCACCATAATAAACAATAATAAACCATCAACGCTTTCACGAGGCATCGTCGGTGCATTGCATACCCCAACTTCAATAACCATGTGGGACTCACTTGTTAATGTCGTGTTAGCAGCAGTATCTGATATGATCGATATATGAGCATGATCGATATATGAGTATGCGGTGGGACGGAGGGGAGCATGAAGATGATGGTGGTTTTTGGCGGCTAAATTTTTGACTCCCAAGTCATCCATGTGGGGACGACACGAGAGACTTATGCGTTCCGTCAGCTATCTACTTGTAAACATCTGCCTCCTAAAATGGGGAGAATTTCGCTTCCCGACCTCTGCAAAAATTAGGGATGTACACAACAATATAAGCATGAGTACAAGGATTTTATTTTGATTAATAACCAAGACTGACTCTTAGGATAAATTGCATGAATATCAGGAAGAATTAGTACTTAAGTATGAATAGGAACCTAATCCATGTTCATGAGGACTTAAACTTGGGTGTTGGGTTTGTACATCCACTCCCCCCAAACAGTTGAGGTAGACTCACTTCCTATAAAATGCCCGTATATGCCTTCAATTTCATAGGGTTTTTCATCATGAGCTTAGATGCACCCTGAATTTTCATCCATGCATTGTCATATTCCATTCCCGTGTCCATAAATCTAGCCTACCTTTTTCTTCTATGTGCTTGTGTTGTGTGGTGTTCGGACGAAGGGTGCATGGGGCTCTTATACAGTTATACACGACGGAGTTTGGGCTATTGCATATTTGCATTGCATAGAGGAAATACATTTAAATGAACATGTTGCATTGTCATAAGATCCGGGCATTGATCTTGCGTTGATGGTATTGTGCTAGCTCAAAGATATGGTAGTTGAAAGTTATGCTGGTTGAACTGCAACCGTACTGTAGAGTACGGGCACAAGGCCTATGAGCAGTCACATATATAGTAATACACCAAGTTCCACCATAATAAACAATAATAAACCATCAACGATTTCATGAGGCATCGTCGGTGCATTGCATATCCCAACTTCAAATAACCATGTGGGACTCGCTTGTTAATGTCGTGTTAGCAGCAGTATCTGATATGATCGATATATGAGCCTGTGCGAATGCGCCTGCAGTATCTGCCTAATTAATAATCAACTCTTCCTTCGTGATGATCTCTAGATCTCAATGTATATATGTGCTTGGTTGGGACTTGGGAGTGCGATGCATGACTTGATATGCCGTGTACTACGTGGCAGTGGCACTGCAGGCACTAGAGGGCCTACGGCCGGGTCTGTCTATGTCGATGATCTAGCTAGTTGGTTGCTGAACAGCTGAAAGGAAGGGACACGAGCATGTCCGGTGCAAATGGCATTATTCCCATGTCTTAGCTAGCTTAGACCAAAAGTCGCCACTGAAAAGCACTCGACAGGATTGCGGCCGGGGCCAATGAGGAGGCTAACAGCGAAATTAGCTTTATCCATGCATGGATGGACCATTGCAAAGGGACACCGGCCATGTCATTTCACACGTGAACCTGAACCTGAACCTGAACCTGATGTGTTAGCTAGCTACAGATAGAGCTGCCAGGGTGTACGTCGGTCGATCGACTCTGATGCCACGTCTGAGTCGCCCCAACAGCTCGTGTCGGGCATTCAGTGGGCAGTCCGAAGGCAGACCATGTCTCTGGTGTAGTACCGTGGGAGGCTGGCTCAGTATGATAATATTATCAGAGTGAGAGGAGACAGTTTGTATGACTACGTACTCAGTTAACAACTCATGTTTCACTGCACCCTGGTCTGAGACTAAGAGAGTTGGGTTTGGGTAGAGAATGAATGTATTGCGTGTAACTTTGCACCTCCGACCATGCATGCATATATGCACGCAAGGTAGTGCTAGTTTTACTGTTTCTCTTCTCTTGAACATTCCTCCTGCAAGCAGGCATGCATGCTCATCGTACAATCTCATCGTTCGATCCATCGATCAGTTTGTTGCACGCTTCCAAATGGTAGATACTACGTAGTACGTTAGCCAGCTAGCCCAACACGCACAGTGCCCTTTCTAGCTACATTATGTATTCTTGCTGGGTGAGCTCTGTGTGCAGTACTCATCAATCGATATCGATGGCGTGTGTGGACCTCGGAAGTCGGAACACCTCCTTCTTCCAAAGGCGTCAGTGGCCGTAGTGGTCGGTGCCGGGAAGTGGGCACCGGCCGGGCACTGAACGTCGATCTCGCCGTCTAAAGCTGCCGCGCACCGGCGAGATCGCGGTCGCATGATTGATCGATCGACCGGCCGGCCGGCCACCTTCCCGGCCCGGCCGAGTCTCGCTCGCGCGGCCTACCAAGCTACGTACGTAGCCCAGGTCCTTCCCTTCCATGGCCCAGCTCGGCTGGCCGTATCCCTCGTCGCGGAAGCGTCCAAAGCCGGAGCGGCCACCCTTTCCGGTGGGGGAACCGCTGCCTTTTCCGTGCGATCATTGCCCGTTTTCCATATACCTTTTGCCGGGCTCCCTTCCATCTTCTTGATTACCAGCGATCATTGCATGGGAATTCGCAATGCAGATTTTGTCACCATGATATCATAACGAAGCACTTATGTCACCGTCACGTACTGTTGCAAAAAAATATATTGACAACTACTCTCTCCTTTCAGAAACGTAAGACGTTTAAGAAAATTTGTGTTTCCGTGAGTGTGGTCTACCTAGTAATCACACAAGTAGACTGTTTGTATAACGCAAGACCGGCTCCTACAGGTGCGATCCCTTCTTAGGGCTCCTTGATTAGTAGGATATAAGGGAAGAATAGGTACTATTGATTGTGATTGTTGTGAAGGAATTTTTTAGGAGGTGACCTCATGTTACTTTTTTAAAATGAAATTTGCACTACAGGCGTCCTATAAAATTCTTTCCTATGGGATATGATCCTTTGAATTAAACATTCTGAAGGAACAAATCCATAGGATTCTAATCCTACACAAATCTAATGAAAATCTTATGAATAAAAGCTGGAGCCCTTAGGTTGGTTGTATCCTTCACCAGGAACGCGTGGACATTTGAGAACTATTTCTGAAGGTATCTACACGGCTGGAGTATGCGGTAAGCGATATTTACCCCACATGGGTGGCAGTGTGATCTTCGGTTTGGCCCTCAGGCTAGTTACATAAGCGTTCTACGAGCTATCTACCATTCTTGTAATCTTTTTCTTTTTGCTTCTTTCTTTGGCTATGTACATCTTTGTTATACAGACGTCAGGTGTAAATTATTATATATCCTTGCGATGTTATGTGTTACAAAATATTCTTCATCAAACTAAAAAAAAGAAATGTCACTTTGGCAAGTTGTAGTGAACTTATCAGTTGTCCTGATGCACTACAGGAAGAGCTTGCTATTAGCAAGAGAGTATCAGATTGGTGCAGTAGTGGACAGAGCATCCGGTTGATATAGAATTCGACTGTGCGGAATCTAACTTTCAACAAATTGAAATGCCTTAAATTAGACGCCTATTGTCGCACATAAGACATTTCAATTTGTTGAAAGCTAGAGACGTCCATACATGTGAATTTGAATAAATGTTATATATTTAAAAGTAGAGAGAGTAGTATTTTAATCTAAATCCTAAGTCTGAAATGTAAGGAAGCGAGAATTTTGTGAAAACACATTCCCTATCAACAAATTGGTCATGCCAATCTTTGGAAAATGAGCAAATCAACCTTTCTGAGTTGACCTTATGAGACTTAGCACATGAGGCATGTGGATCGTCCTATGAAATCAAGCCAGCATGCCCAATGGGCAAAAAACAAAAAACATCTCTTTTCAGCTTAAAAGCTACTCTCCGGTTCCACAATATAAGTATTTTTACTTAGCTAGTTTGCTTGATAAAAAGGCTTACACTTTGGAATACGTGGTGGTCATTGTTATGCGTAGGCATAGAGACGATAAAACTAGCTCAATTTTCTTCTAGTGTATGCTTGTGCAGTGCTACGACCAAGGGTAATGCAGGGGGCTCTTATGCATGCTAGTTTCGCTTGGATAGAAGGAAGTACAATTGAATGAGCCTGATCCATTGACATAAGATTTGTGCATTGATCATTGGCAATCTGGCATTGATGGTATTGCTAACTCAAAGACATGGTGGTTGAAAGTTAAGATGTTCGAACTGCAGATGTACTGTAGAGTCAATGAACACAAGCCATATGTGTACTCATATAGTGCGAGAACTTGCACCATATATAGTAAGAAGCAAACTCTATAGATAAATCATTGGCGCATCAATGCGTTGCATAGTCTAAAGGTCTATTACAATGTGGGATTTGCTAGTTAAAACAAGAAAAGCTTATCTTTAGTCCTAGGAGGCGTCAGGATCCATATCTCTCCTGCAATCAACCAGGGAAGTTCAGCTTAAATATCTGATGGAGGTGTTTGTTTTCCCATGTGTGTGGTCTACCTAGCAATCGTAGGATCTGAGAGAAGAGCGTATGTATAGCTCATGACCGGTCCTATAGGCTATAGGTGTGTCCCTTCTTAGGTTTGTTGTGTCCTTCACCAGCAAAAGTGTGGGGCAAAGGGGCGACACACGTAGCAGCAGGTTGAAATGGGACGCGAGGAGATGAAAGGGGCACTACGTCGGGAACACATGTCAACGTTTCCTCAAGATCTTGTAGCCTTTGCAAGCCTGATAAACCATACCAGATTCAGCTAATCTAGGACTTCGTAGATCAGACTGCAACTTTCAAGATCATTTCTGACCTGTCAATCCATTTTCGGCAAGAAAATGAATGAAGTGAAGCAACACGATAGTAACAATAAGAGAAGTTGTCAAAGCTAAAACATTATGATATCTGGGAATCTTAGACGGCCTTGCAGTGCTTGTAAGAATTTCGTTTGAGGTTATCAATTTAGAGCATTTATTCAAAGGCCTAAATACAAATCGAGTTTCTTATAGTGCGGTAGTGGATCAAGATAAATGTAAACTTTTTAAAAAACTCATGTTTAATTCGAATATTATCCTCGGAGAATTGGAGCAAAATCTATCGATCTTCAAACCCCTACAATTACATGCATGACTGTGTGTAGGAGGTGCTCTCTTTACTACTATAAAGATGATTCAATATACCAAAAATGTTTGTAAGCAATATAGAAGACACAATGCTACTCCTTCCGGTCCATTTTTTCTATCACCATCAAACAATATGCACAGTACATGTCTGTCGGTTGAGTCCCGACACTCTTTTCAGGCCGGAGGTAGTAGCTTTTTCCCCAACAAAATAGAAGGGTTTTCTATTGTATGGAGCCAGTGGCTTAATAGTCAATATATCCAACTAGCGAGATTATAATTTCAAGCAATTTAACATAGTTCACGTAATCCTTATACTGAATATGTTTTGGTTCTGTAGTAAAGTACTATTGCTGGTCAAAATGAAAAAAAAATATATGGACCTCAACGTCACTAGAACCATCTCATGTGCCGAAGTGCACCGAAGTAAGATTATATGTATGCCACCATATTCGTACATCTATTGATCCATGAACAAATGAATCATGTTTCAACCCAACCGAGTGATATCATACGAGATTGATATTTGAATTAGGAGGCGTACATCTCGAACAATTTTTTTGCGACGAACCAAAATCTCCGTGATTTGTATGCCCAATAGGCAAACAAACATCATTCTTTCAACTCTAATCATCTTTACAGTTATGCACTTGTCATTGTTCTGCATATGTCTGGACAAAATAAAACAAGCTCTGCAGCTACTTATAAGGGCCAACGCAAACGGGTGACGGGTTCTTAAGACATCTCCTACGGGGCTGCTCAATTGCCCCGGACCGGCCAAATTTGAGCAGCCCCGGATAAAACCAAGCCCCTACGGGGCTGCCTAAACGGAGCGGTCCATTTTTTTTGTCCGGGACTGCTCAAACCTGGACCAAATTTGGTCCAGATTTGAGCAGCCCCCGGACACCGAGTGGACACCGAAAGTGTCCTCTTTTGTCCACACTACCCCACCGTACAGAGACCTCCCCTCCCACCTCGCGCCCACCCCGTTCCACCGCGACCCACCCCGGCCACCCCCCGCCGCCGTTCGACCTCCTCCGGCCACCGCGAGCACCCCCCACCTCTATCCCCTCCCGCCGCCGCTCCCGGAGCGTTTCGCCGGCCAGCCACCGCCCGATGCAACTCCCACCTCCCCACCCCGACGGGACGCACACAAGGTGTTCGTCCATTGCTCTGCCCGACCTCGGGAGGGAAAAAATGACGGACAGCGGCGACGAGTTCTTCTTCAACAACGTGATCATGTACTCGTCGTCGTCGGACTAGGAGACAGACGACGAGAACGACGTCCTCGTTGCCACGGCCGTGGTCAATCACCACATTGCATGTCAGCGGCCGTTGTTCCGAGGTTCCCTGCCCGGCCATGCCGCGGCCTTGGAGAGGGACAGAGATGGTGGGCATGCCCGACTGTACAAGGACTACTTCCATCCAACCAATCCGGTGTTCACGGCGAAGCTATTCCGGCGCCGTTTCCGGATGAAAAGGGACCTGTTCAACCGCATTCGACTTGGGGTGCAGGATTATGATGAATGGTTCAAGTGCAAGCCGGATGCCACTGGTAAGCTTGGCTTCTCTTCTTATTAGAAATGCACCGCGGCAGTCCGAATGCTAGCATATGGAGTAGCTGGTGATCTGGTTGATGAGTACTTGCGCATGAGTGAGACCATATGCCTTGAGTCCATGTACAAGTTTTGTGCAGCTGTGGTTTAGGTCTTTGGCCCGGAGTACTTGAGGGAACCAACTGTTGCTGACACTCAGCGGCTTTTGTCAATCAACGAGAGCAGAGGTTGGCCTGGGATGGTTGGAAGCATCGATTGTATGCACTGGGAGTGGAAGAATTGCCCATTTGGCTGGCAGGGGCAGTACAAGGGCCATGTTGGTGAGTGCACTGTTATTCTCGAGGCAGTTGCCTCGCATGATTTGTGGATTTGGCACTCGTTCTTTGGCATGGCCGGTTCACACAATGATATCAACGTGCTCCAGCGCTCTCCAGTGTTTTGGCAGACTTACCATAGGCAACTCTCCGGAGGTGAGCTACAATGTCAATGGCCACCACTACACAAAGTGATATTATCTGGCTGATGGTATCTACCCCCCGTGGGCTACTTTTGTGAAGACCATTTCCGCTCCTCAAGGTGAGATGAGGAAACGATTTTCCCAAGAGCAGAAGAGTGCCCGGAAGGATGTGGAGCGTGATTTTGGTGCGCTTCAGTCTCGATGGGCTATTGTTCGGCACCCTGCTAGAACATGGAGCCCGGAGATTATGTGGTCGGTGATGACTGCTTGTGTGATCATGCACAATATGATCATAGAGGATGAGCGCGATGACAGCGTGTACGACGAGAACTGGTTGTTTCAGGGTGAGAATGTGGAGCCCCAGCCAGGAGTGGCAAATTTCCAGCAGTTCATCGACTTCGCGTACGAGCTGCGTGATGCGGGAACCCACATTGCACTTCAGGATGATTTGGTTCAGCACATCTGGAACTTCGTAGAATACCAGTAGAGTTTTAACAATATTTATGTTTGAATTATATTTATATTTGAATTATATTTATGTTTGAATTTTATGTAAAGAATATTTATGTTTGAAAATCTGGAAAAAACTACCCGGGCAACTAAATGAGCAGCCCCGTAGGGCGCATGGCTCCAGTACGCGCGGACACGCCCACGGACGGCTGCTCAAACGGACAAAATCCGGAACAAATCGGTCCAGATTTGAGCAGCCCCGTAGGAGATGTCCTTATGCATGAGAGCGGCCGGCTACCATAACAAGAAGTACATTTGAAGGCATTGATGGCATTGCTAACACAAAATGCATGGTAGCTGAAACTTAGGCTGTTTGATCTGCACTCGTCCTACAAAATCAATGAGCACAAGGCATGTGCGCGCTCCCAGACGGCAACTTCTACATAATATGGAATCCATATATAAATCACGAATCGGTCGTCTTCTTCAGGCATCTCAGTGCAAGGCTAATAACCATGTGGGATTTGCTATTTTTTTTTGTAAACTAACCTTTAGGCCTGGGAGGCGTCGGGATTCATCTCTGCAGTGAAACTTTGACACCATGCACATCGGTCTTCCTATAGTATCCGATGACAGTGCATGTGTCCCAACATGTGTGGTCTACCAAACAATTTGACACCTTTTGTCCATGTCATCCTTAGTAGTCACACCATTATTTTCAAAGACAATTTACACCGTGTAGATTTTCTACTCTTAAAATGTGTGGCCCGGTAGAGCCTGGTTGAGTAAATATGTGATCTAGCCATGTTGTGCCTACTTTTGGTTGACGAGGATGGGCCAGGATGCACAATAGCAGAAACACATCTATAATGTTTGGGGTGTCACTGGGCAGGCTTGCCTCTGCGAAGGGTAAATCGCGCGTACGGCACTGCTCACGCTGCCACGTGGAGCCAGCGTACTAAGCTGCCGCGATTGTTATGCCGGCGTTGCGCACCTGCTGTTGAAGCCCAACGTGAGTCCGTGACCCGTGTGTACGTGGACATGGTCGCGCCTGTAAGAAGGCACGAAGCCGTCCGCGCGTGGCGTTGGTCGACGGGAGCCGTGGCTAGCTGACTTTGTACAAGCCCCAGTGTGATCAAGTTGCCTGTACTACACACCCGCGATGATTGTATGCTACATCTGGACGAAGGGACATGTGTTGCACGCTAGAGCAAAAGATACTGAGAGTACCACGTACAAAACATTTGTACACTATATAGAATATGATGTATAAATTAAATCAAAAATAGTGTACAAATTATCGGAAGTACAACTATATACGAAATAATGTAGTACACAATTTGCAGATCTCAAGACGCTACGGCGTACAACTACAGGCACGGTCTGTACAAGTGTATAGACACATGTTTATACAACTACACATACACATTTGTACTAAACAGAATCAAGTTGCAGGTACCATGTTGTACAATGACATAAGTACAAAATACTAGTACACAGACACATGTTGTACAACTACACAGAAAATCAAGTACAAAGTACACATAATAGGAAACATAAAAGTACACATAATTAGAGTACGAAGTATACGAACGGGGTGTATATACTATGCATAACCAGAAGTACAAAAAAAAGTTTGTCGAAACCTATCGACATGGGATTTAGATTTGAATATCTCGATGCTAGGAGTTTAACAGTGAAAACAGTTCGTAATTCGGATAAATGGTTATCAACATATCTAATTTTTTGAAACAAATCAAAATTCTCTCATGCTGCCACTTGTCACATATTTAAGCACCCACGGGGATCATGAGAAGGGAGAAGATGACACTTATCATCACGCCACGTTTGCTGAGTTCCCTTCATAAAGGAAATCCTTTTTCTAAAGATTTCCTAATTGTTTGCCATTTGGTAGTATGTTTGCTCTTGATGTGCAATCTTGAGGTGCTTGGTTAGATACATTCCCGTGGTTAATACAACCCTTTTGTCCACTATGAGCTTAAAATCGAGTGAGGGGTTTTAGCTTCACGTGCATATGCACCCTTTATTTAAAATACATTTAGACGTATTTTGAAATGTAAAATAAATAACATGTCTATGCATAGATTTTATAATCTTACTCCCTCCGTTTTTTCATATAATAAGTTTTAGCCTTTTGCCACATGCAAATGCATCTAGACATGATTTAATGCATGTTCACTCACTTTAGTGTGCATGTAGACAATATGCAAAGCCTAAAACGTCTTATATTAAAACGGAGGGAGTATATGTCAGCAAAGTCTCTTCACAAAAAAAAATGAATTTTTTGTTTCATGTATAAAGAGACAAAATTTGGTGATAAAAATAATAATTTGAGACCACTTTTTTTACACAGGCCACAAAAATATCGGTTTTTCACGACACGACTTTGCAAACATTTAGAATGTGACTTTATATCATAGAAATTTATTTCAAACTTTCTTGACATTTTCAAACGTGTTTTCTAAAATACCAAATACACATGGGCCACTGAGTCAAAATTTATTTCACCAATTTCACAATATTTCTCTACTCTCCCACTGATCCCAATTAAGTGTCGTGCTGATGTAATTATACTCCACCCTTGTCAGCATGCATTACATATAAGTTTTTTCGTCAAGTTTGACCAAGTTTATCATAAAAAATATTTATATTTCTAATATCACATGTATTATGTGAAAATACAGCATGATTAATCTAATGGTATTGATTAGGTGTTCTAGGTATGGATGATTTTCTACATACTTAGTAACACTTAATATCGATTGAATTTTGTAAAAAATTATATGCACAAAATTTAGTAAGATGAGAGTATATTTATCAATAAAAAGGGTTTTGTATTACATAAAAGTCTTAAGGCATTCGTGAAGTGAGCCTAGCTCAACTGGTTTGGTTCCTTGTGGTGGAACCAACCCACCCAGGTTCAAGTCCCAGACTTGGCATGGGTGCTCACATTTCCTGGATTTTGCAGGATTTAACCGGTGCTTTGCTTTCAGTGGTAGGTGACGTGCCCGTCAACAGCGAGGCGCCCGTGGTGACTTCGTCAAACTCAAGATATGCCGGACCCTCGGAGGTGCTCATAGGGGTAGGGTTTACGTGTGTGCGATCATAGGGGTGTCTGTACGTACGTGTTTGTGAGCATCTGCGTCCTGTACTGTGTTTCTCAAAAAAAAAAGTCTTAAGGCATTCGGTCTCTGTCCAGGTAAGATGCACACAGAGATGGGAGTACATGCTCAGTTATTTTGTCACGACACACGGATCAAAATCTGTACGTATTTCGTTCGTCGGGCCCATCAGCCCATCGACAACGAGCGAAGCCCACGAACCAATCCACGTGGCCCAACCGTCCGTATCGTTACTTAGCTCGAGCCCAGCTACCCCACCACCTACGGCACCGCGAAATCATCGACCTCGCCGCTGCTCAGACGCCGGAGACGACGGCGACGAGGAGGCAGAGATGACGGTGTTCCACTTCCTCAACTGCGCCGTCCTCACCTTCGGCCCCCACGTCGTCTACTACTCCGCCACCCCGCTGTAAGCTGACTCGCTCCGCGTCCACCACCTCTCCGTGACCACGAGATCCGTATCCTAGACCTGTTAGATCTGCGTCTGCCGAGCGGTCCGGTCTTTGCTTCGTTGCGTGATCCGGACACGGTGGCGTAGGAATGCCTGACACTGTTTGGCCTACCCTGCGATTTTGGTCTGTGGGATGGGGTTTTGAACTCATTGATTGGTCGGTGTAGCTTAGCTTCTCTGAATTCTGCTCAGTTGAGGTGGATCAGCAAGAGGGCTGGCGGCCTGTTTGTCCGGATTTGGGGCTATGTTGGGTAACTATGCTGCTCGAGTTGAATCTCGTTTGCGTAGTCGTAATTAGTTGCTCTAGTGGCAAGTAAAGTCAGAAGCACATGTCATTTTGTAAATTGCCAGTGAACATGATATAGTAGAAGAATTGCCTTTGAGCTGCACGCTAGGATTAGTTTGTTAAGCTACCCAGTCTTCTGACTTCTGTTTGGTTGTTTGCAACCAAAATTTCGCAATATACGAAGTTTGTGCAAATCCTAATCCTAGTGTGCATCTCATTTCCACTTGGCCAACAAATGCGTATATAATTTGTGCAAAGATGGAACTGAAGTCTACTGTAGTGCAACCATCTCATGGTTCATTGAATGCCGGTTTCTTACATTTTGGAGTTCTCTCCTAATCACCACATACTCAGCATTTATATTATGCCTTCTCTTTATACCAGCTCCGTGATGAAACACTAAGTAGTTTATGCCTTACCTTTGAAACATGCGAGATAATTTATTACCGGATAGTGCCCTAGTGAAATCACATATTAATATATTTCTGAGTAATATTGTATTGCAAAATGCGCCGTGTGATAATTAGTGGACTTAATTTGAAATTAGTCAGCTGTATATGTTCAAGTGACATTGTTTGTTTGGATGATTGCATGGAGCTTGGCCATTATTTGGAGTTGGGGGTTGCAGATTGACGGTTAGATCATCAAGGAGGGTGGGGATGGGACGTGTCTGCGAAGCAAAGCTGAAAGCATCTGATACTTTGAATTTTATAGATGAAAATGTTTATTCGATGTTTCAGGTCAGAGTATGATACGATTGGCACTAGTATAAAAGCAGCTGTTGTTTATCTTGGAGCAGCACTTGTAAAGGTCAGTAGCTAGCTGTGGATTCTTTTGTAAATTAAGTGGTAAAATTGATAAGTAGCATGATTGACATGCCCAAACGATCCACCCTTCGTTGTGCTATCTGCTTGAGAAACTTTCTATTTGTTTGATCATGTGAATTTGCCATCTACTTGATTTAGATAGTTTAATATGTTCTGTACACTTCAGAATAACCACTCAATTACTCTTTTACTTTATAAAATATCGATGCACTAGTTTTAAGAGCAAACTCAGCAGATTGTTTCTTCGTCAATTGTTTGTGAAATTTCCAGGAGTTATCAAAGGTTGTCAAATGCCTATTATTTGTTCTGCTTGTACAAAAATCATTTGTCCCGATATTCTCAGCTTATCCTGTTTGTTATTCCTGCTCTTTTTATTGTTGAGATGCAATAGTTCACATTGCATAGTTTCTGTTTTGGTCATTTGTCACACAGCACTATTATAATTTATCTGTGCTTTTTTCTAACCAATTTCTATCAACTCAGTTGCATAGAAGAGATTTGTGGGATTGCTAACCATTTATACTTCATAATTGCAGCTTGTTTGTTTAGCAACGTTTCTCAAAGTACCTGATGCGAATGATAGCTTTGACCCCTACCAGGTATGTTTATGCTTAATAAAACTTGCTTGGATTTACCCTGTCTGTCACTGTTAATCTAATCTATAATTTTTTTCCACCTGCAGGAGTTGATGAAAATCCTAATTGGGTTTATAGATGTCGCTGGTCTTTATTTTGCTTTGACACAGTTGACCCACAGAAACATCTCCCAGAACCATAAGTTCCAAGCTGTTGGTCTTGGTGAGTCCACAGTTGTCCTTGTTCACTTTCTGACGTAATGCTTTTAGCTGAAACTATAATCTTTCATCCATGGTGGCACGTTTGCTTTGAACTTTTTCCCCTCTCCATTCTGTATGTTCACCTGCCTTACTAGTTACTACCCATTCAAATTGCTTGTTTTTCGTTCAATACCATGTGCTGGTCAGCTTTTATATAAATGTATTTCTGATATTGAAATTTGTATGAATTGCCTCAGGAAATTAAGTGCCTTTAAGCCGTACAGAGACATGCTTTTTTTGACTACTGATAGTGTTCCTTGGGAAATTGAGTGTCTTTAGTTCTGTTTATTATTTGAATTGGATTGGATATTAAGTTTCTTACTCTTAATAAATCAGGAGAGGATATGGTACTGTTGACCTCCTTCCAGCTTCAATCTAACTCTATCATGATTATCATTGGCCTATTGTACATTTTTTGGGTTTCCAGGCTGGGCTTTTGCTGACTCAGTGCTGCACCGTCTGGCACCTCTCTGGATTGGGGCACGAGGGCTTGAATTTACTTGGGAGCACATATTTCAAGGAATTGAAGCAAACGCCAATCTTGTATGATACCCAAAACTGTTAAAAATATAGTCGCAGGTTCTTTGTTTTGGTTATCTATCCTGATCCCAACTAACTTGCTTTTGTATTCTGCAGGTGATGACCCTTTCCCTTGCTGCATTAGGATCCTTGATGTGGTTGAGGAAGAACAAACCAAAGACATTAATTCCAATAATTTATGCATGTGCTCTGCTTCTGGCAACAATGCCATCTATCACCAGGTTATTCCATTTCTATCATGCTGCAGTATTCTTCAGAAGGAAAAAGCAGGCTTCGACGTGTGTTTATGTTATTATTTCTTTTTTTCCCTGAGAAATAGTTCTTGGTTATGATTAAGTAGCAAGTGGATGTTGGTAAACCTTGTATGATTTGTGTCAGTTAAGAGACATAGGCTAATACCTCTTACACTATGCTCAATATAACCTTGTTCGGTTTGCTGTGGATTGGAGTGGATTGACAGGGATTGAGGTGGGTTAAATCCCCTTAAGTCAAATTCTCCTAGATCCTTTCCAATCCACTTGGCCTGCTGGGGAGGTTCTTTTAAATAAGGCATGCTTATATTATTTACTGGAGATGTGCGGAAGATTTTGATGGATCACATGTTTTATACCTGTTATTCATTTGATTATCATTCCATATTCATCACCATTTAGTTCAATCGTTTATTTGCTGCACTTGCGCCCATTTTCTTCAGTTATTTTCAATGCATTCTTCATGCTGCTAACTGAAACATGGCCTACGGGGGAGGTTCTTTCAAATAAGGCATGCTTATATTGTTTACTGGAGATGTACGTAAGATTTTTATGGATCACATGTTTTATACCTGTTATTCATTCGATTAGAATTCTGTATTCATCACCATTTGGTTCAAGTGTTTATTTGCTGCACTTGCGGAGCCCATTTTCTTCCGTTAATTTCAATGCATTCTTGTTCATGGTGCTAAACATGCTAAAGCAATATTGCAGTTACTTGAGGAGATCGTTAGAGTGGCAGACTCCCGAGGTGGTCAGCTTTGAGCTCTTCTCCTCGCTGGTTATGGCTTTCATCAGCTGGCAGCTGTTCTCTTCTTGTCAGAGACCAATGTAAGGAACAGGCGAAGAACTACAGAATTTACCAAAACTTTGATGCTCCGGAATGCCCTTTTTTGTATGTCGAGAAATGTAACATACTGCTTCAAGCCTTTGGCAGTACGATAACTACTCTTGGGAGGTCAACCGGAGAACATGTTACTTAACATTTTCCTTTCTGGGTTATTCTGCATTAGCGCTACTGTAACAGATTCTCATTAGGATTTAAGCTAAAACGTAGCATCTTTTTCCCTGGCGTGTGTGTTGCATATTATTGTCCAGTGGACAACCTGTGAACACTCGAGGGACAAGTTTGTGCCAGCTGATGAAAGCCATGATGAAGCAATGTCGATTTTCGATCATCGTCTTTTTTTTCTAGGTTCTGATCGCCTTTTTCTAGATTATACTCGTTCTTTTTTATAAGAGGTTCTAGCCCTTTTCCAGGTTAACTGGCTTTAGTCTGTACCTAGTCTATTTTTTAGTACTCCCTCTGTCCTTGTCTAGATACATCCATTTTTTGATCAACTTGAGACACTTATTTCGGGACGGTATTTTTTGACAAACTTGAGACACTTATTTCGGGACGGAAAGAGTAAATAGGTTCGTCAACATGCACATACGTACACCTAGATAGTACTATCTAAAACGTCTTATGGTAATAAACAGAGGGAGTAATGAATTACGAATTGCAGTAGGTGTGCAGATTCAAAAGTAATCGTTATTCAGCTGTAACATCACATTGATGGGTACAACCGTGGCGACAGCAAAATAGACTATTGCCAGCTATGAAGCATGAACGAAGCTATACAGGATAGGTACCTTCCTCGTAGCACAAGTTTGAAGACTAATCACTAACCATACAGCCTCACACTACTATGGTTCAAATGAAGCAATTTATCCGTTGTTTAAAATTAGCATCAACAGAGAAGGAGATCATCTATGGTTTCTACCTAGTTTCAATTTTCCATTGTTGACCCAGTTAAGCCAAAAAAAACTAGCTCCATTCGTGCTTGAACAGTCTAAACTCAGAACCAACACATGGTCTGGTAGCGCACGGCAACAAAAGGCTACCGCTAGTATAATGTTTCAGCGTAGTCACTGCATCTGGCAGCAACATAAACCTTCAGTACATCAGAACAAAAGCAGCGCATTGCTATACGTTGGTTTTACAGTCATGGGTGATTATATAGCAAGCTTCTACACGACGGGCAGGGCTACCGCCACAGCCCCAGCATCTCACTTCCTGCCACGGCCCTTAGCCTTTTTGTGTTTCTTCTTGCTCTTCTTCTTCTGCGCCGTAGTCTTTGTAGAGGTTGAGGCAGCACCCCCAGCAGACGCTTCTCTGTTGTCAACTTCATCGTCCGAACATTCAGTCGGTTTCTCCCCTCCGTCAGTGTGCAACTGGACAGTCCCTTCGTCAACATTGCTTCTTCTGTGGTTAGGGTCTCCAAAGGATAAGGTCCTTTGAGCACGCAGAAAACAGACGAGCGACGCCAGCCTGTTCTCGCCATCTGGATGTAAAGATTTCTCCAAAGATTGTGCATTGATGCCTGCGCCCTCGAACGATGGAAGGGCACTTGTAAGGAATTCAACAATCTCCGTTGCATCTTTCTGCCAAGCTCTGGGACAAGCTGAAAGGAAGGTAAGAAAACAAGAGCATTACAACATATCAAACTCACCTGGCCATGCTTATTGACTTAAAAATTCTCAAATTTAATCTAGTTTTTATTTCTCATGTGCCCTTCATCTTATTACCTTGTACAGCCTCCTGAAACTTTCAGAACTAACATTGCAGGGCTTGTTACCATCAGATTTTTCGGACAATGGAGTCTCTTGCTTTGCAGAGCTTCGTTCATCAGGACTTTCACAAGTACCCTGCATCTTGTTACCTCCTACAGCCTCCTGCAACTCTTCAGAGGTAACATTGCGGGACTTGTTACCATCAGATTTTTCTGGCAATGGAGTCTCTTCCTTTGCAGAGCTTGGTTCATCAGGACGCAGAAGAGCCATTACCTTGGGAATATCATACATATCTTCCTTGCTAATAATATAAGCATTTAAGTTTCCAACAATCGCCAGGCCTTTGGGTGAACCAAAAATTACCATACGATCTCCGGTTGTGGCGAGTGCATCAGCAAGCACTTCCATGAAGTTGCTCGGTGTGTGAGGACTCATTTGTAAAGCATGTTCGATCTTCTGAGAGAACTCCAAAGGTAAATCCTCAAAGACTTTACACCTCCGAAGGTTATTTGTCACCTCATAGCAACTCCCCAGAGAAAAAGTAAGGATCAGTGGATAAAGTGTGACAACTAGTCTCAGGAGGACTGGTTTGTATGAACTGCTAGAAGATGCTGTTGATGTCTTGTGTACCCATTCCTGGAGACTCTGCTTGTTCGTTAACATGGCCAAAATTGTCTGATATATGAAACACCCTGATGACAATGCCAAGCGATCCAGATCAGCATCTGGAGTGGAATCAGATAGCAGGGAGCTGTCAAGGTAAACGTTGCTGCTACGGGATTCCAGCATATTGACCAACACAGATTTCGTGCAGCATATAAAATCCTTCTGGCGTAAGTATAATGAAGCCAAGAAACCAAGGCACTCCATAAGACCCACATAGCACGTTGGGGATATGAAGTCTAGTTCATCTTTCCAGTTTACACTGAAGGTAAATTCAAGAGCACGCCTATAGTTCATGATCAGGGAGGATCTCTCAAGGCCACTGTCAAGAAATATCTTCAAAGAACGAAAAAAACTAGCCCACTCAGAACTATCGTCCAGGTACTCTAGTAGTCTAAAAAGTAGTGTATACTCAAATCGTGTTGCATGGAGCAGAAGCATGGTTATTCTCCCTAAATGCCCATAAGTCAAATTTTTATTTGTTGGCCGAAGATTTGCACCAAGGGAATCAGAAATCAAACCATGTGCATCTGGTGAGTCAAGTAAACGTAGTACGTTCCTCGTCGTTCCATCCCTCCACACAAGAGAAACTAACTCAAAGAAGCGACGTTCACAGAGAACAAAAAAGCTTCTCAACTTCGTGGAACTTTTTGGCACACTGAACTCTGGTTCTTCCAAAAACTTTGCGACCTCATTTATAAAAAGGATAGTTCTCACCAGGGCATACGAAGATGCCGGCTTTGGAGGATTTTGAACAATGAACTCCAACTTCTTAAGTACATTCAAACCAACAGAAGACAGCTCATTCATCCAGAAAGACTCTGCACATGCATGGCATTGAGGGGCATCCAATAAACATCTGTTGCCATCTTGCTGCAAAGAATTTCTGCCAGCATTATAAAGCCAACTTGAGTTCATGTTAAGCACCACATATCGGTCAGTGTCGCCATCTTCTCTCAACCCGAAGTACTTGGCGCAGAGATCTTCATACATAGCTGCATAATCATTTAATTCTGGACCATCAGCGTGGCGAAGGTGAGATATTACTCTGACTATGATTGACTTCCAGGTCTTCCAGACATACAACAGAGTTTGGGGTGATATTTGGTTACAAGCCAGCAAATCACTACAGCTATTTTCATCTTCAGATTCTGGACCTAATTCCAAACTGTATCCCGAGGCTCGAGATTGGAGATGAACATCAAGAATCAAACGGGAAGCAATAAGTTCAACTAACAAGTTTGCACATTTTCTGCCCTCAAGTAAAGTGGAAGTTAAATTGGGAAGAGACTTATTCACATCTGAGAGTGCATCAGCTTCCAGGCAAACAAAGCAGTAGAAGCACTCAGAGACCTTCGCCATCTCCTTGGCTTTTGCAAGCAACTGTTCCTTCTCCGTATATCTTTTGGGAGGCCACCCTCTACCATTTGAAGACCACAAGGAGTCTACAATGATACAGAGGAGGAGAAGCCGCGCTGCATCCTCAAACAAATCTGCCTTCTCCAGCATGTCTACCTCTAGTAAGATGTCTCCTTTATGCTTTGCTATTGTTGCAGCTTCTAGGAAATTGCCCATTTCCATCTCTAAACCCAACAGTTCATCAACAAGATTCCTAGAGTGAAGGAATGTCCGTACATGATCCATTGAGCTGAAAGCTCTAACAAAAGGCATCATATGATTTATGTCACCACGCTCAAAATAATGTTGAGCACAGTTATCCAGATACTTCTTTCTAACTGCAGATACCTCCAAGGATTTTGAATTCTCAAGAGAATGTTCCTGTTCCAACTGTTGCATAAACTGCAAGCCCAGATTGAATAATCGTTTTCCTTTTGAGCACATGGAGAAACACTTGGTGTAACATTTAGCTTTGAAGTACACTTCAGCTGCCTCTGACCAGCATTCTGCCATAGCGAAACAGTCACCAGCATCCTCAAGTCCAGAAGTACCACACTTTTGCATATAGAGCATACCTGGCAACACAAGGAACGAAATGTTTAGTCGAATAGAACTTCTCGGAGTGTGAGCTAAACTATCCGTATCAAAACTAAAAATTAGCATGTCTGCAATTTGAGGGGTATCATTTTGTTTTGAACCGATGTTTTGAAATTTGATGACATTTACTTATATAGCAACTCGTTAAGAACCTGTCATTTGTTAAAACGTTATGGAATGATGAATTCGCAAAGTATAATACAGCTTGGAATTATGGACAGTTGGCAGACCTGCTCTTTTGCTGTCACCTAATTTGATATAGCAAGCAGCAGCTTTCTCATGCATGCCTATGGACTCGTAGATCTCTGATGCTGTTTGCAGTGAAGCCTTGCCCAACTCCAAATTTGAGGAGATGACACGTTCAGCAGCTGATACAAGTCCAGCAGCTCTTGCCCACTTCTCTCTGTGTGCATCACCAGCCTTTTCAAAACACATAGTAGCCATCTCGAATTGCCCTTCATTAAATAACTACAAGAAAAAGAGAACTTGTTACATGGAATAACAATGGTAAAAGAGAAGTACACAAAGACTATAGGAAGGTAGGTCCCATGACATAACAAAGAATTTGTGTGCATAGAACAATTACGAGATAAAAAATCATGAAATTCCACGAGATCAAAATCATAAAAGGACTCACTCAGTAGGCAGCATAATGCATAACACAGTAAGTTGAAATTAGCTTTCCAGACCAAACAAGTAAAGATCACTAACCTTGGTTCCCTGTAGCCTCCAGTCATCACTGCTACTCCCTGTCTGCATTGCCTGAATGAGGGAAGAATCAAGTAATCTAACTTCCACAAGGCCCAGCTTTTTCCAGTAGTGAAACATCGGTTGACAGTAATCGTCTGTATTTTCACATATCCACAGTCTTTGCCTAGTACGTGTGATCGCAACATTTGCTTCAGCTCTGAACAGAGAAGGTAATGCTTGCTTCTGTCGAAATCCGGATGAGAGATCTCCTCGGAGTGTGCTAAAATATCTTTATCTTTCATGTAACCATACAAAACTCTCCATTTGTTTCTTAACGGTGACGAACCAAAAAAGTTGTACAACAGAACATCCTACACAATATCTCTGAAGTCAGTATACTTAACATTTTGAAACAGCGCCTTAACAATTAAAATATTTGCAGAATGAACACAGATGAGACTGGATTTATAAGATAAAGAAGTACCTGAAACTCGAGGCCTTTGCATTCAACAATAGTCAACACAAGAGCTTGTTTACCAACAAGATCAATAATTTGTTTTCTGGTAGCATCATCACGAACCAATATAACTTGCTCAGCACCAAATCCATGCAGGTTACCATGTTTACTTTTACTTTCTCCAAAAATAGTCATAATTGCATTTTCATCGTTAGCAGACTCTAGAAGCACAGGAGCTTCTCCATATACAAGTCCAGTCTCTGGATTAAGCTTGTCAACACTTGACGGGAAAAAGAAGTACAGAAGGCTCATGATACTATGTGCCATACGGAGGATGCCACAATGTGTGCGGAAATTTTGAGACAGTTGAAACATATCAGAGAGATGGACTGTTTTTCCATGTTTAAGTACTTGATTAAAAGCTTTAGTTTCTGCCAGGAATGCAGTATAAAAAAGTGAACGGATATCTTCAAATCTGAAATCGATACCCCTTGCAATAGTCTGTGCAGTGTCACCAGCAAAAAGGAAGCCTTCCTTGATGTTCCTGCAGACATACTTAAGAAGTGCTATTTGTGTCATGGTGAGATCCTGTACCTCATCTATGTAAACAAAATCCACCATATCTCCATTGTAACCCTCAGATACAAAGCTACTGTGAAGACTATTGACAAAATCTGACAAATCAAATTCCCTGGCAGTGCATTTCATACTCTCATATTCAAGGAATAAATCGTAAATTCTCTCTCTCTTCTCACTGTTCAAAGATGAAAATCTTTTATCTGAGAGCATCACATAGTCTTGTCTTCCCAGTTTACCAGTATAAGGCCTGCTTGCTTGATATGCACCTTTTATATGAGAAATTATTTCAGTGAAGACAGTGGACACATCAAATTTCTTCGTAAGGTCTGCATTAAAACGAGGCCAGTAAAAAGTAGCAAATTTCTCATAGGTAACTTCCTTCAATTCAATAAAAGTTTGCACTGCACGAGATTTTGAATGGCCTCTCTCAATGCTAGGCTTCATTTCACCATAAAACGCCTCAAAAAATGATGCCCGGCGTGTTCCATCAAGCATCATCAAGAACTTTCGATATGTTATAGTAAGAGGATAGTGCTCATGCGGTAGATCACAAAAGTTGTCAGGAATTCCTGTGAACTCTTGCAGGTCATCCATGATGTCATGCATGTGAAGAATACTATGCTGATCAGAGGCATCACCAGCACCAAATCTGTGAAGGGTCAAAATAAATTGGAATTGATATCAGGATCCTTCTTGGTATAGATCACAAAATAAGCAAAGTTAACATTTTTTCAAAAAATTCACTGAACTAGCTTGCAATGTATACTTAAAAAACAAAAATAGCAGCAAGCATCGCTCGGTTGGCTAGTGGTGTGAGTCAATGCCTAGCCCAGACGCATTCAAGGCCTGGCCTGCGTAGTGGTGCTCATGGTCTGTCTTCCCCTTTAATACAAAATCACTGGGGTAGTCGCTATATGCAGTGTTTTAAAAAAAATTAAAAACACATCTTAAGAGAAATGTCACTTAAGATAGATAAAAACATTAACCCTTCAAAAGTATATGAAGGAGGGCCTAAGGAATCTCACGTTAGAGATAAAGTAGAGCGGAGTACAGTGAAAAAGTATTTAAACCAACTCGTACACACATTTTTATGCACTTTAAAAGCTGTACGAATATTATTTTCAAAATGGTACACATATGTAATACTTTTGAATAGGGATCCAATTCCAAAGACATACCTTTTAAGCTTGCAGATGTGATTTTTTACGGCTGAACATAACTTTGGGCTTACAGTGATAAATACTTGTTTCACAAAACTTTCTCCCTCATTCTTCAGTGGCACAGATAAATGAGCTCCATCCAAATTTAGACCTTGGGATGCAATCAACGACTGTTGCTCTTTTTGAATCAATTTCATTGTCAATACAGTGGTTTTTCCTGTGCCCGACCTCCCAAGCATAAAACTAGTGAATGGAAATTGGATTATCACTTGCTCTTCATCAGTCAGTTCAAAAGGGATGTCTATTTCAGACCCATCAGTAGCTGTCAGCAAATGCTTTGCGACTCCAGATGATAAAGAGTAGAACTTCATCAGCAAGAAGCTTTCGCTAACTTTTGAATTCTCCATGGCATATGATGTGTCCGCAATATCACGCTCTTCATGAGCATCAACTTTGCAATCTTTGCTATAGCGAATAATATCATGCTCAACATCCCAAACCACAGGAACCTCCAATTTCCTGTTATCCACAACAAAAGGAGGGAAAAATATTAGAAGAATGTCTACATGCAGTTCATTTGTGGGCATGAGAACTATTTACAAACAGTGTATCTCTAAGCATGGAAGTAAAAACAAATCCAAGGAACTAGAGTATAGCTGATTGACAATAAGCAACCCACCCCTGCATTTGCACTCTCCTGCAGTGATCCAGGTAATCATCTGTGTACATGGAAAACAGATTCTCGAGACGTTGAATAGTCCTTGCAAGATTTTTTTGTGACAGTAGGTCCCAGATTCTTATTATTTGGAAATACCTTCTTTCGGTTTTTTCCACGTCAGGACTCCAAACAAGATACAGGTCCCTGACTTTGTATACTTTTGCAAGATGAGATACACCAGTTATATCAAGGTCCATAACTGTTGTCCTCCAACCACCTCCAAGTCTGATAAGCTTTTGGAGTACTTCCCTCCTGAGCTGTGATGATTTTAGTTTGGTGAAAGACTTTCTGAACTCATCGCTAAGAATGACCTGTTGAATTTACGAATACAAAAAATGGAACCTGAGAAAAAGAGATACAAGGATTTTTTTTTGAAAAGATACTATGTTCTCAAGAAAACTAGGAGGTTCACAGTATGGTATAGATACTTTATAGAAAAGACCCATAACAATTGAAATATCATGGTACGAAGTAGAAAATTTAATTACAAACCTCTCACAATCAAATTACAAGGAAAATAGCCTAGCAGAGACAAGCCAACCAATACATGTTTCCAAAAAGTAAACATACATCTATTCATGAACACACATCACCTTATAGAACGAAGTGTATACTAAGAAAACCCTAACTCCCTGACAACAATCATGAGCCTCATAAGACATAAGACACATGCACATACATGTGGTTTGTGTTCCGGTTATTTAAGTGCAGCGGCATGGAAAACAAGAAAGTATGTTCAAAGTCAAATTGGAACCATCAGTCCCTGACGACAAACATGAGCCTCATAAGACCCATGCACATACATGTGGTTTCTGCTTCGGTTATTTAAGTGCAGTGGCATGGAAAACAAGAAAGTATGTTCAATGTCAAATTGGTTAAGACCATGGTACTTACCTTCCATCTGGTATTGCTGAAAACCGCCGAGTCTGCATTAAGAAGATCATCAAGTTCATCAAGCTCTTGCTTTACTTGCAAAACCAACTTACAGATGGTTGCATCATTCGTGGCACTGAAAACAGATTTACGTTTCTCTGCATCGGCAACAAGGTCTGTCCACTCGGTTCCACTTTTATAGAGTGTATGAGCATTCCCAACAATCCAAAGACAGTGCCTGCAAGAAATAGAGCATCCATCAAATGATTTATATCACCAATCTGACGTACTTCCAAAAGCAATTAACAAGGGCCCGCAAAAAAAATGATGCACACCTTGCTCTAGTAAGAGCAACATTTGTTCTTTGTTTATCAGCAAGAAATCCAACAACTCCTCTCTCATTGGATCTAACAGTTGATAGTATTATTATATCATCCTCTTCTCCTTGGAAACCATCAATGGACTTCACCCGCACATGAAAGCCATCACATGTATCGTATTTTTTGCCAAGTCGAGTTTTAATAGCATCAACTTGAGCATTATATGGAGAGACCATGCCGATGCTGAGCCCTTGGCCTATCCTTTTCCAGGCTGCATAATAAACTAAAGTGTTACTGATCTTGAGGGGTAAGGCTACTGAAAGATTTTTCTTCCTGCAAACTTAAGTTGATTCTTTATCACCAAATAATTGACATATCACTGCTTTTCCACTCTGAAGATAATAGAAGTTACTAAGATGGGTCCATGCAGAGGCGGACGACTCTAATAGAGCATAATGTTATATATTTCATGTCATCTACTTTTATGTTCTCCTTTTCTATATATTAATGTAACATTGTCTGCCAAATAGGGCAGCAAAACTGAATTTTCATAAAGCCAGATTAATACAATTATCATATCACAAGTTACACATTAAAACTGGACTCTTGAACATAGATTAGTGCAGTGAACACATTTGTACCAATGAAGGTTATTCAATATGCAGTAAAAGAAAGGAAGACCACATAAGCCTCTAAAGATCCCGTGTTATTATATTAGCCATGTGGCTTCATAAAATAATTAACAAGTAGAAAGGATATTTAGATTAAAGATAGGATAGAGTTCAGCTTATACATACATTTGAAGATGGTGTGGATTAGGTGCAAAACAACAGCAACTTCAACCATGTTTCTCCGACTGTTTCCCGTGCCCTCTTTGTCTTCCCTTCCGTCGGTGACATTTATAAACGTGTAGCTGCCAAAAGGGAGGCATGTGTAATCCTTACTGTAGCTAGGAGACAGGACATTGGGACCATCCAAAATCTTCTTCTCATAAAATTGAGCATTTGGAAATATGCTGATACAAGGATTCATGCGATACTGTATGTTCAACAAATGTATTTTAAATTTAAGCATAATCAATCTCCCATAAAGACTTGTCCCAAATCCAACTTCTTTGCATACCTAGAGATAGACAATGGAAAGTAAGAATTCATATTATAAAAAAACAAAGGGACATAAAAGAAAGATATGGTCTTCACAGTTTTTCAAGAAAAAACATGTGTTGACTACCAGAAAACATGCGGCATTTTACTACTAGAAGTTTCTCTTGTTGATAATTACACCGAATGACTAAGAAATGAAACAAGATAGTATAAAGAGTGAGAAAAACCTTACTTTGCTTTTAACCATTGCGGTCAGCTGACAGTCATCTCCTACCAAAACAACATGTTTCACCCAATGCAGACGTAGTGGGATCACCAATTCACACTCCCGCACTTGAGCAGCCTCATCAACAATTAATACATCGAGGGGTTCCATCTCCGGTACGAGCTAGAGACAGTAGAAAAAAGAAGTGTTGCATTACGTATGCAGTAGCTCTCAACCCAGTTTTTGTGTACTCCGGTGGGTAAATTAAGCGAGTGTAGCAGATCTTTAAGCAATTGAAGGCATGTAGACCTTGCTCCAACCAGTTCCTTCTCAATGGAAGATCTAGGCTGTGGACAAACAGATCTTTCAGTAGACAAACAACCAAGGCCCCTTTTCAAGCCCTCATCAGTCAAGTCTACGTTGCACAGAAGGGCACCAAATTTGTCCAGCATATTAAGCAATGTAGCTATATTTATGACACTATCATGAGAAAAGCATCTTCCAGGAAGGTGAACCCGCAAACTCATTATGCATCTTTTAAGAGCTATTGATGTCGCATCAAATTGCTTCTTTATGAAGTCCAGAAAGCACACTGGGTGAATTTTGTCATCCTCCTCAGGAAGCATATCATAACTTGAAGCACAGTCTTCAAAAAAGGACACCATTGAAGCTATTCTGTGCTTCCATCCGGACAACAATGAAAAGCATTCCACAAGTTCATCGACACGAAAATCCAAGAAAACATCCTGAAGATCGTCGGCCATGTCCATGTTAGACCTGCTTCCAAATAGCAAGATATCTCCAAGAGAAACAGGTAGACCATCCTCACCACTGTGCTCATTGAAGTTCTTCAAGTTTTGAAGGAAACGAGTGCACACTCCAACAACAGCAACATTTGTGGGAGCACAAGTAAGTGTTCTGCATTTCAAACATGCCAAAACCCACAGTAAAGCACTAACTGTCTTGGTCTTTCCGGTACCCGGTGGACCCCATAGAAGCTTCATGAGGTTCGCATGCCTACATCGTACAGCTGAGATGACAGATTCAATAGCATCAACTTGCGGCTGATTAAGCTTAATGGACTGTAGTTGCTCTGTGAAAGAAGACAAACAGCCTCCTTCCTGTTTCACACAGACATCACAAACATCCTCACCCTGCAACACAGCCAACATAGAGGAGCTCAAAAATTTAGGTACCGTGCAAATTTATAATGGTAATGCAACTATGCAAGTAAAACTGAAACGTGAGTATTCATGTCAAATTACCAAATTTGTTGGGGCTAAGAGCGACTTGATTACTGTGAAATTGTTATTCATCTGTGTATCGAAGGTAAGTGCTTTCCATATACGCATGTTTGTGGTGATATTATTGAGAAATACTGCATGTTTGAGTTTATTCAAGTCTTCTTCCAAAACAATATCCTTTGCAACTTTGACTCTGAAGCCCTTCGGGTATTCATCATCCATAAAAACCTCAGTAACCATTGCCAAGCAATATATCACACCATGTCGGTCTAAGTCCTCTGCAGCTTCAGGTTTCATGCTAGACAAAATAAATATGTCACCATTCCTCACAGCATAAGCCATAGTAGAAAAACCAGCCTCATTGCCCCAAATGTCCACGTCCATAAAGTATGATCCAGATTTTCCTGCTACCTCCATGGAAAGTATTTTCGACGAGGGTGCTTCCCTGATGAGTTCAAGGCACGAGCACAGATCTGACCTTGTTTCTTCAATCAGAGGCACATGGTACGGTATGAGATAGTGATCAAGTGACTTGAAGTTGCAGGGAATAGTCTCAACCTAAACACAAATGAGAAGATGGTATAAATGAAACATGATTATAGCTAGCAAAAGATTCTCAAAACAGTTCTTTAAACACAAAAATAGCATGCAATTTATACTAACAGAAAAGTTATCTAGTCAATGTCATCTACTGCAAGAACAAGGAAAGACCAATACAGCGCTTAAGCTGCTCCTATCAAAAGGAGCTTATTGTACTGAACGATACACATAACATGTCACTGAATTATAATTTCTACTTTGTGCAACCAAATTGTACAACATCACACCATGTATATTTTTTTTAACTGACAGCATGTATCTCTCTCACTATGATACATGACTTACACACCTAGCCTAGCATCACCCAACAGCCATTAAAACTTAAGGCACATATCATCTGAAGTTTTTGGGAATGCTCTCTAAGTCTCTAGTCAATATCATCAACTGCAAGAACAGGCAAAGACCAGAGACCAGTACAGGGCTTAAGCTATCACAAGGTGCTGAAGGAGGTTACTTTTCTTTTGCGAAAACCACAAGGATGTTACTGTACTCAACCATACACATAACTTGTCGTAGCAATTTAATTTCTAGATACTGCCGAGAAAACTGTACAACGTCACAGCATATATCTCTTTTTTTTCAACTGACAAGTGACAACCATGTATTCTCTCACTAGGATACAAGACCCACAGCTAGCATCACCCTACAGCC
The DNA here is from genome assembly GCA_026929855.1 of Poa annua. Classification (NCBI taxonomy): domain Eukaryota; kingdom Viridiplantae; phylum Streptophyta; class Magnoliopsida; order Poales; family Poaceae; genus Poa; species Poa annua. Next base: position 20,333,680 of record CM049427.1, read on the forward strand.
ATTATTAACTTATGGCCTGTATCATCTAAAGTTTGCTGGAACAAGACTGGCTAACTGATGCTACAACCCAGTAAAACACTTCCCAAATTAGTGTGCCATTCTTTTCAAACAGCAACGGGCACCTCCAGTAATACAAAACCATGCATAGCATCTCTATAAAGCACCAAATCAGGCAGTCACTCAGTCATATAAGGCACCAACAGCAACATGTAAGTTCCTGACAGCCATGTAACGTATCACCACCAAGTTTGCAGCAATAAGTATCTAATTACCTCAATGCAATTCTTGTGAAACTGAAACAAGGCAGTCAGCACAAGTCAATCGAACATCCCTGGCACGTGCACAGAAACCCCCCATAAACCCTAGCTCACGGAGCAAACCACGCAGACAGAGCACCATCATTCATAGCATCCAACTGCCCAACTTGGACACCACACAGGAAAACAGGCAACAGCAGTACACCCGCGATGAACTAAAAAAAAGGAGCCGGATTTCAGCGCGAAGAGAAACCTAGCGCGTGCGCGCGCATGCATAGTTGCCCGGAGCGGAGTCCGAACGCGCGCACACGCACGGATTCGAAAGGTGGGAAAAAGGCGGCGCGCCCCCGCACAAATCATCGTCGGGAAACTAGTATGAGCGGTTCAGCCGAGGGCCCGACCGATCACGCACGCGTCGGAGGCCGCCCGGACGTGAGCGCAGATTCGAAAAAATGGGGGCTTTTTAAGCTCGCGACGGCGCGCCTGCACAAAAGATCGGCCGGAACTAGCTAGCTAGCAGCGCGGCGGCGGCAAAGAAAAGCAGGGGACGGACGGACCGATCACGCACGCGTGCACGCACCTTGTCCCTGTAGAGGTCGTCGTCGGCGATCTCCCGCGCCGACCAGGAGAGCACGACGTCGTCGAGATCCACCTCCCCCGTGCCGCACCGCATGCGCACGGCGCCCTCTCCCTCGCCCCGCGCCATAGCCGGCGACCGACTCACGCGCGAGCACCGGAGCGAGCAGGCGGCATGCGCGAGGAGGAGGAAGGGGCCAAAGGGGGGCTCCGCCGTCTCGTGGAGGAGCGGTGGTGCTGCTGCGGCCGGGTTGTGCGGAGAAAAGCAGACAGAGAGAGCGATCAATGGGAGTGGGAGGATCACTGCGCCGAAATCTTTTGCTTCACTCTGGGAGAAGACGCAGACGCTACAGTAGACAGTAGACAGAACAGAGTAGACTCTAGAGGGAGGAGGCTTTTGAGCGTTGGGCGGCGGGCCCCTCCTCACAGAGACCGCCGCGGTGAAAGGGTGTACTCCCTAGTAAAAACTTGATCCATGGTAAAAAAATACGGGGTCGTGTGTTGTGGTATTGGTCTTGGCTTTCTTTTTCCTGTCAGTTTTTGTTGGTTTCTACCGTGCAGAGAGAGAGGCCAGGGACCAACGATCGAATTATCTTTCCTTTTTAGAGAAAATCAACTACAGTACCTTCTTGCTGGTAAACTGTACTATCTGTTTCGTGTGATACTGCATTTTGTACGAAGGATTTGGCATGTTTGATTATTTGCCAACAATTCGTTTTGAAGCGGGAAGGGAAGTGGGGAGGGGAACATGTAAGGCGGGAAAGCAAAGAGTGAGGGAAAAGGGGGGGTGAAACTTTGTCACGACGTGCAAAGCCCACAACGGCCAGAAGCCCACACGATCCCAGGCTGCATCTCCCTTTAGAGCCCTCTGTTCGTACTCTACTTGGGCCGTGTAGCTCGCTGCTCATGTTGTTGCAGCAGGTTTGTCCAACGTAAGCACAAAGAGCTTGGGGCATTTTGTTTTTGAAAATATAAGTTTTGCATTCATTTCTGTCGAGTGATCGCGAAACCACCAATCTCGTTCTTAATTCGATTTTTTTGTTGCACAAAATACGGTGAGACGAAGAATTTATCGCTGGTCATGGCTTTCATTAGCTGGAAGCTCTTCTATGCTTGTCCAAGACGAGAGACCGATGTAATGAACGGGCAAAGAACTACAGAGTTTACCAGAGATTTGATGCTCCTGAGATGCGTTTTTTTGTACTTTGGTAAATTTAGCATACCGCTTCCAGCTCTTGGGAGGTCAACTGCAAAGTGTTTTACCTAGCATTCTCCATTTCTGGGCTATTTTGCATGAGCGCGACTGTAACAGATTTTCATCTAGAAATTAAGAAAAAATAGAGCATCTTATTTCCCTCGTCGACGTCTCGCTTATTCTGCTACTCCCTTCATTTCATTGAATAGGGCGTATAAATTCTGGAACAAGAATTAAGGAGAGTCATGCAGTTTATTTTTTCCCCACCTTGCCCCTATTAAAATAGTTGTAGAAAGCAAGCCACGCACGACCAATCACCAGCTGCAGCGGCTTATATTCCAGCGATTCAGAGGGCCATATTTGGGAAGTTAGTCTGTCTATCTTGGCGCGCCTTTCTTTGTGACGATTTTTGCAAAAAAAATTATTACGTCTTAAGCATTGAAACGGAGGGAGTATATAGCAATGTGTTTTTTAGACTAAAGCGGATACATTTACTTGTGTCTCGGTGGTGATCTGGTGTACCCACAATGGTATGACCACGGATGATTTCTAATACACAACAAGTTTGAGAAAATATCACCTTCTCATCCCCTCCTAATATCATAACAAATTACCCAAAGGACACTAAAAATGTATAGACAGTGTTTTTGCGAAGCTCATCGTTTGATCAACCCGCAATAAGAAAAACTTATATGGTAACATAATTGCATAACCAGAAGAAGTAAAATTTGGGCACCTATATAACAAAGAATTTCCCTAATCCTAGCCTATAATCTCCTTGTCGATCATAGCAGAAGAACCAAAACCTATAAAGACAAGAAAATAATAAGACAATAATATGAATGAATACATGCTACATAAATTATATTAGTAACACAATGACTTACCATTAGTTGCACATGACAAGTTGACAACTGTCCCATCACCAAATATTTATGACAAACTGGTTGGCATGGAGCCATTCCTAAATATTTTATTCTAGCAGCGTGTGTGATGTTTACATCTAGCTCCTCAATGAATTCCGAAGACGAGGATCTAGAGCAATGTCTCTTGGATTAAGTTTAGTGTTAGCCATTAGGATTCTCTCTTCAAGATACGCTAGTGTTATTATCTTCATCAATGTCGGAATCGTCTTGCTGCTGGGTATGGGACTTATGTTGGGTGTGTTTAGCTTCTTCATGTTCACAAATTGCCCCACTTTCATTCACATTTGTTTCTGTTTCTTGAGCTGCGGGAGTTTGACTCGAATTGATAACACTGGCCTTGATGAACAAGTCTCGACATCTCCCTCCCTTTTATTTCCTATGTATTCAAATATTCAAAATGAACAAATCAGTATCCCAATAGGAGCATGTACATGGGGAGACGCTTATGTGGGCGCTTGCAGGAATAAAAATACATCAGGAAAATGGGAACTATCGCTAGCATCCTTGGTCTACAACCCTATCATGGTTTAAAAAAAGAAAAAAAAATGATTCCCTAGCGTCCTTCCTCCCTCATCGTGAGACGCTTCGGGTGGACGCTTGCGCCACCGACAACCCAAATTGTTCGTCTTCACTCCTCACTACCCTAGCTGGCCATCTCTCCCTCGCTCTCGATGACGACCGCATAGCTTCTGTTCTTAATCTGATTATTATCCTTGTGGTAAGTTCCACGCTATTAGTTACTAGTTTTAAACTTTTATTTGGGTATTATGGACCAATGGCTGATAGCTTCGGTTACATCTTATTGTAATTTGTATATTTTTTTTGGTATGTGCAAAAGAGAGGAGAGCAACCAGAATACAGTTAGCACAACTGAGTTTAATTATCCAAAGCTAAAAGACTGCTAGTAAAGTAAATAGTCTAAGAAGTAGTGTTGATTCATGTCCACAATACAACTCATCTATTGGAACCTCCCTTTAAACTAAATGTCATACAAAATGGATGAAATGTAATAGTCCTATTGGGATACAAATAAAATCAATGAAAATATAAAGGAAAAATAATTCCAGTACAAAACAAAGAAAATGAAATGATCTTATTGGAAGAAAAATAGAATACTATAAACATTCATGTTCCATAGTTATTCCACCATTCTGGCGGGTTCCTTAGAGCTTGTCACAAGCCAAGTTTGGTGAGGATTTGACTTGAATTCTCAAACTTAGTTGTAGGCCTCTTTTCTCCATTTCTTGATCAGTTTGGATGATTGTTGACAATGCACCACATGTTATCTAATTATATAATTTTGGTGTTCATCTTTTGCCATTTGACACTGCACTGCTCTGAATTCCAATATCAAGCAACCAGAGTAACTGCGTTAAATTTGTTGATAACTTTAATAAAAAATGTACTAGTAGCACAATTTCTTCGTTCTATTTGTTCTTCGGAGGTACGTGCCCAAGCACTAGCATGCATGATTCATATACAGTATGAATAACTTCAATCAATAATTTTGCAAGTATGGTGAAAATAAGATCTTACCAGCCGATAAATCTCCTCTTCTGTCCAAATCAAGCGGCTTTCTTCCAGAAACCCTAAGTACATCTTGGAGTTTGTAGGAGTGTGAAGTCGATGTGATGCTTTGGATTGGTGTGTGTGTGTGTGGATTTGGATAGAAGATAAGACTCGAACGATTCTATTTATGCAATTGGTCAAGTGACTTGCGTTTGGACTTAGTTTACTTGGTTTTGGGTATAATGAATGGTTGTACTTAGTCTTTTTGGTTTTATTTTGACTAGGGAGTTTCTATAAATAGATCGGTTTGGATGCGGAGATATCCACTGCTTGCGTGGCTACTATAATTTGTCTAGGAACTCTGAAAATATAATGTGCTTGGCTCTGAGATCTTGCATATTCCCACTGTTGTTAGCCACTATATACTAGATATGAAAAGTGGAATATATGTAAATGGTCTTACTCTGGATATATGCAAATGGTATTACAATGGATATGAAAGTATGATATGATGGATAGATTCTACTTACACATTCAAGTGTGCGTATAATTATAAGAAAATCCAAATCACAGAGGCAAATTAAATCTTTCACAACACAATTGAAACGTAATAGTTCAATAAAGTTACATCCTAAATTTATCAAAGTGATATGTATATCTAGTTGATCTCTTACTCGTCTCCAAATCAATGTCATATATGCTCAACTAAGTCTTTCTTTAACTCATTCTACTTCATTTTGTCGTGAATGTTCCCATTTCTTGCTAGCAGCTCGGTGAATCCATCAATCAGTCCATTTTTTGGTACTACATGTGGTATGGGTTTATCCCCTTGGACGTATGTGTTGTACGAATATTGGACATGATATGTATCTCTCTCGTCCTCTACTATCATGTTATGCATTATGATGCATGAATACATGATCTTACTGAGAGTAGATCGCTTCGAAAGTCATGATGGGTCATGCAAAATAGGGAACCTCGTTTGTAGAACCCCAAAAGCTCGCTCCATGTCTTTCCTTGCCCCTCTTGACATCGTGAAAATAATTTTTAACCTTCACGTTTTGAGGGAGTGGAATGGTTTTCACAAATTCAGCTCATTTAGGGTATACTCCGTCCACTAAATAATTTTCCATATTATACTATCTTCTAGAAACTAAAAACTGAACCAGAGGAGTTCGGCCTTGCAAGACATTGGTGAACAAATTGGATTGATTCAACGCCTTTAGGTCATTGTTCGATTCAGCAACACCAAAACATGCATGTCATATCCATAAGTCATGTGATGCCACAACTTCAAACATTACCATCGATACTCCTTGATCACCACTGAATTGCCCCTTCAATGCAGTTGGGCAATTTTTCCATCCTGGTACATATAGTCAAGGCTTCACAACATGCCTGGGAGTTTCATTAATCTGAAGCAATCGATCTATGTATGTGTCTGTAAGTCGATGAAGGTATTCTGTGACGAACATAATATTCACACTTTCAGGAACTTCTTCAAGCATTTTATCGATGTGCTTGTTTCAATCCTTAGACTGTCATCTATTGAATCGACTGACAATCCATAACCCAACATACGCATGGCAACGGTGCACTTCTGCAAAGGTGAGAATCCATTCTTACTTAAGACATCTCTTCTTTGTTGAAAAAACTCTGACAATTGTTCAAGAGCGTTGACAATACACATAAGGACATGCCTCCGCATCTGAAATATGCGACAAAACTAGGCATTAGTGTATTTGGCTCATTGCAGTGGTAGTCTCTGAAGAGCGGTGTGTTACCACGATTTCAATCTATGTAGATCATCTTTCCATTGCGACGTCGACGGCGATGGCTCCGACGACAACAACCAGTACGGAAGATTTTAGATTCTATTTGAGAATCCATTGGGGTGGCAACTGATAAAATTCATCTTCATTGGGGGAAGATGATGTCGATGTCATCGATCAAACTTTGGAATCGAAGCTTAAAGATCCCGACATCACTCCGGTCAAAGCTTTAAGCACACACATGGCTAGGAACTCCCTTTCTAGGTAATTTTTTGTACGTATATGGTTGGGATGCAGCAGGGAACGTAGGGAATTTTGTTATAACATGGTTAGGATAAGGGCACACACAACCTAGGACAGCTCCTACTATTTCGTTTGAAGTAACAAACGATGACTTCAAGATACCAATTATGAATAGAATTGCGTACATGAAATCTTAATACATATTTATGGTAAATTGGTATTGTTATTGAAAAATATAAGCCAAAGATAAGTAAAATGTCAGCTAAAAAATAAATATTTAGTCAGAAAGCATGACACTAAAATATTTACTCGCCCTCCCGTATTCCATCCTTTGGAAGTCATCCATGGCAAGAGGTGTCCGCCATATAAAGAGTTCTTTGTAGGTGGCTGACATTTTATCCTGCCTTTTCTCTTGATGATCTCAAGCTTCTCTTTCGATAGTCGAAGCTGTACCTCGGCCATCTTTTTTTGTGACGATGCTCGCAGTGCATGTGAATCATAATACAATTGAATGTCGCCGTGGAAAAGTGTATCCATAGAAATATATTCTTTTGGACTTTCCCCTTCTTGTTTGCTTTCACAGCCTTGGTTCCAATGGGACGATCTTACTTTGTCTTTATGTTTACTCCATTTATGATGGACTTTAATTGTATCCCACCAGTACAAAATTGTGAAGTTTTGGCGGTCATTCTTCCGTTTGTACATCACGAGAGATTTCTTAACGAGCTACATGTCGCACTGCAGACTCTCTCCTCTTCCGTTCTTATCTCCAGCTCATGGGCTTCGCACACTCGCTTAGGTGCCTTTCAACCTACAAAAAGCTCCATGAAAGCTAACGACTTTTTTGTTTGTTTTTTTCCAATGATCTTTACAGTTTTTTGTCATTTCTCCTTCGGTTTGGAGGACAATTTTTTTGTACTCAGCTGCGACGTCCTTTCAGTAAATCTCCCCGTTTTTCATGACTCCAGCGATAGGATAGATGGAGTTGTTCAACCATGCACTAATCTCTGATCAAATAGATTGAATTTTGACATGTTATGAAAATAAAGTATGTGGTATATAAAAACTCTTTCAGGAAATAATCACCAGCGGGATGTTGTCTTCCTCAGTTCAAGCAAGCCGACGGCTTCGGCTTTCTTCTATTTCAACAACATTGTCCTCTTCGTTGTCGTCGTCCTGCCGTTTCGTACCGGTGCGATGAGTAGCGGATGAGGGAACCATATGGATCACATGAGCTATAGTCGGGTAGACTTGTGTCTGAAGAAAATTTTACGGGATAGTTTGGAGAGGGAAACATCGGATTTTCTTAGGTGAAAGTGTACCAGCATGAGTCATCTTGGTTTGAGGAAATCATTTGGACAGACATGTGTCTAATGTGTGCAGAATAATGTGTTATTTGTGCAGTAATATGATGGTGGCAAAGATTATATGCAGACAACACAATGGTCATAGTAATCTCTAGTGAAATTAGCACAACCATTCATTTCTTCCTATAGTTACGACTAGTTCTCTTGCAACGAAGTTATGTTCATAGTGTTGTTTGTATATAATCTTTGCCTCCATCTTATTACTGCACAAAGAACACATTATTCTACATACATTAGACACCTATCTGTTCAAATTACTTTCTCAAACCAAGATGACTCATCCTGGTACACTTACACCTACGAAAATCCGATGTTCCCCCTCCAAACTATCTTGTAAACCTTTCTTCGGACACAAGTTTATCTGAAGAGTTAGACTATAGCTCATATGATCCATATTGTTCCACATCCGCTACCCAGCGCACCGATACAGACTTGTAGGGCGACGACACCGAAGAGGACAATCTTGTTAAAATAGAAGAAAGTCGGAGCCATTAGCTTGCTTGGACTGAGGAAGACAACATCCGGCTGGTTAGAATTTCTTGAAATCTGTTTGTATATATCAAATACTTACTTCATAACACGTCAAAATTTAATCTATTTGACCACAGATTAGCGCATGGTTGAATAACTCCATCGATTTTGTAGCTGGAGTCAACAAAAAGGGGAAGGTTTACTGGAAGGATGTCTAAGTCGAATACAACAAGAATAATCCTACAAACCAAAGGAGAAACGATAAAAACAACAAAGATCATTTGGAAAAAACCAACAAAACGTTGTTAGCTTTTATGGAGCTTCTTGCAGGCTATAAGACACATAGGCGAGTGGGCAGTACGAATTGCAGCTCGTCAAGAAAACCCTCGAGATGTACAAGAAGGAGAATGACGGACAAACTTCACATATTTCTACTATGGGATAAGGTTAAAGTCCGTCATAAATGGAGTAGACAGGTGAAAGAGGGCAAAAATTAAGAGGTTGGATCCGAGAAGACAAAGAAAGATCATCCCACTAGAACCAAGGTTGTGAAAGCCAAAAAAAAGGGAAAGTCCAAGATGATAGTTCTATGGGTACACTTTCCAATGATGAAAGTAAATTATATTATGATTCACATGCAGTGCTAGCGCCGAGGTGCAGCTTTGGCTATCGAAAGAGATGATTGAGATAGCAAGCGAAAAGAGAGGATAAATATGGCAGCCACCAACAAAGAACTACTTATGTCAGACACCTCTCCCATGGACGACTTCTAAAGGATGGAACACCGGAGGGAAATTAAATATTTTAGTGACATGCTATTTGGAGATGACAATAGTAGTGAATAAATATGTAATTTTTTGTTGACATTTTACTTATATTTTGCTTACAATTTTTCAATAAATTATATGTCAATACCAATTAACCTTAAATATGTAATAAGCATTCTTGTAATAATATTTATTCAAAATTGGAGTCTAATAGTCATCGTCTGTTACTTTAAACGAAATAGTAGGATGTGTCCTAGGTTGTACGTGCACTTATCCTAAGGTAGCCACGTGTGCGCTTGAAGCTTTGATTGATGTGATGTACGGATCTTCTAGCTCTGATTTCAAATTTTGGTTGATGACATCGACATCATTTTCCGCGATGAAGATGAATTTGCTCAGCTTTTTGCCACGGCAATGGATTCTCAAAAAGAATCTAAAATATGCGGTAATGGTCGTTGTCACCGGAGCCGCTGACGTTGCAATGGAAAGAGAATAGAGACCGTGAAGTAGGAAACACACTGCTCTTCAAAGACTATTTCCGCAATAAACCAACATACACCCAGTTTCGTCATGAATTTCGGATTCTGTGGCATTTCTTTGTGCAAATCGTCAACGCTCTCGAACGATGACTAGAGCTTTTCAATAGATAATAGATGTATTAAACAAGAATGGATTCTCACCTTTATAGAAGTGCAACATTGACATGCGTATGTTTGATTATGGATCCTTAGCCGATTTAATAGATGACAGTATGAGGATTGGAAGAAGCATGTCGATAAAATGCTTGAAGAAGTTCATGAAAGGTGTGAATATTGTGTTCGTCACAGAATATCTTCGTCGACTTACAAAAGCAGACATAGATCAGTTGCTTCAAATTAATGAAGGTTGAGCTTTTCCGATATGTTGGGAAGTCTTGACTGCATGCACTAGGAACGGAAAAGTTGCCCAACTGCATTGAAGGGCAACGGTAATGCTTGAAGGTTTTGCATCACATGACTTATGGATATGGCATGCATTATTTGGTGTTACCAGATCGAACAATGATTTAGACGTGATGAATCAATCCAATTTTTTCACCAACGTCTTGCAAAGCCGGACTCCTCCGGTTCAGTTTTCAGATTCTAAGGGTGTGTTTGGTAGCCTGGGTCAACCCAGAAAATCTCAGCTCACCCCACTTTTTCTTGTTTGGTAGGTTGAGTTGGCTACATCGGGCTATGCCCACCTCACGAAAACAGCTCTCAGCCAGGCCCGGTTGTGAAGCTCAGATCGAGCTTCTCTCCTCAGCCATGCCTGCATCATACGAAAATCCCACCGTGGGACCCACCCGCGATGTTCGCGTCTCCCACCCCGGCCCAAAAACTGGGCTCATTCTCCCCCCGCGTCTCCTCTTTCTTATCTCTACTCCGCCGCCAACACCTCCGCCCGTCCGACCACTGTGGCCGCGCTGCCGCTCCGCCGCCCAGCGCTATCCCACACTGCGCCGCCTCGCCGCCCAACACCACCATTTGTCTTGTGTCTCACCACGCCGTCCTCTCCCGGCCTCTCCCGACGCGAAGCTCGACCAGGCTCACCTACGTTAGGAGAAGGAGGAGCTCGGCCTCCTCCTGCCGGCGCGTGGTGGAGGCGTTCGGCGGCGGAGGCTGCATACGCTCATGTCCTCATCCAGTGCCACCCCGGCGATCCTCTCCTAATCTAGTGCCTCCTCCTGCCAGCGAGCGGCAGCGGCGTGTGGCGCGGCGGTGACGAGCGGGAGGTCACGACCCCGCGTGGCGTCGACGGCACACAGCAGCGGCGCACCCCGACCGGCCTGGAGCTCGCCGGTGCCAGGCAGACTGGAACCCTAGCTCACTGCTTCCAGGGACCCAATCATTTTTTCTGTTTTGTAGCCAGGGACCTATTTGTTTTTTATTTTGTGTCGCATGGCTCAGGTCATACAGCTTACCAAACAAGATCTTTACTGAGCACAGCTCAGCTCATACAATCTACCAAACACCACAAATAAAACACAGTTGTATGAGGTGGGCATGGCTAGACTTAGCTTGTATGTGTTGAGATAGCCCACCCAGGCTACCAAACACACCCTAAAAGAAAGTATAATATGAGATATTATTTAGTGGATGGAATATACCATGAATGGGCTGCATTTATCAAAATCATTCCACTCCCTCAAAACGAGAATGATAATTATTAGCACGATGTCAAAGGGCAACAAAAGACGTGGAGCGATTTTTGGGGAGTCTACAAGCTAGGTTTTCTATTTTGCGCGGTCCAGCACGACTTTGGAAGCGATATACTCTTAGTAAGACCATGTATGCATGTATCATAATGCATAACATGATAGTAGAGGACGAGAGACATACATATCATGTCCGATATTCGTAAAATATGTACGACCAAGGGGTTAAAACTATACCCCATGTGGTACCAGAACATGGACCGACTGAAAGGGTTCACCGAGTTGTTAGCAAGAAAATGAGAAAATTCACGATCAATGGAAGTACAAGGAGTTAAAGAAAGACTTAGTTGAGCATATATGATATTTATTTGGAGACTAGTAAGAGTTCAACTAAATATATATAATTTTGAATAATTTAGTATGTACTCTTGCTGGACTATTATGTATTTATGTGTCGATTTATTAAGCATTTAATTTGCATCTATGATTTGGTTTTTTTTACAACTCCACACGCACTTGAATGTGTAAGTAGAATATATACATCATATCTTATTTGCATATCAAGAGTAATACCATTTGCATATATCCACGGTAAGACCATTTAAATACATCGCTCTTACTTTTCATGTCCAGTACATAGTGGCTAACAATGGTGGGATTATGCAAAATCTCAGAGCCAAGCACATTCTATTTTTTGGATTCCTAGACAAATTATAGTAGTCACGCAAGCACTGGATCTACACATTCAAACCGAATCTATTTATATAAACTCCCTAATCAAAACAAAACCAATAAGACTAAGTACATTTATTCATCTACCCAAAACCAAGTAGACTAAGTCCAACCGCAAGTCACTCGACCAGTTGTATAAATAGAATTGTCGAGTCTTCTCTTCTGCCCAAATCCGCACACACCACTCCGAAGCATCACATCGACCTCACAGTCCCTCATACTCCAAGATGGACTTAGGGTTTATGGAATAAAACCGCATGATCTAGACAGAAGAGGAGACTTATCGTCTGCTAAGATCTTATTTTCACCATATTTGCAAAATTATTTATTAGAGTTTGCAGACTTATTGATTGAAGTTGTTCATATTGTATATGAATCATGCATGCTAGTGTTTGGATACGTACCTCCAAGGAACGTACAAAAGTAAGAAATTTGCTTCTAGTAGATTTTTTGGATTGAAGTTTTGAACAAATTCAAAGCCGTTACTTTGTTTTCTCTATATAGGCATTCAAATCAGTGCGGGATCAAATGACAGAAGATGAACGCCAAAATTCTGAAATTCCATAACATGTGGTGAATTGCTAACAATCAACGCGATTACAGCCATACTGATCAAAAAATAGAGGAAAGAGCTCTACAACTCTATAAGTTTGAGAATTCAAATCAAGGCTTCACCCAACTTGGCTGTGGCAAGCTATACTGAACATGCCTAAATGGTATAATAACTATGGAACATTAATGTTTGTACTATTTTTTTATTTTTCTTTCAATAAGATTATTGCATTTTCTTTCTCTTGTACTGGAATTAAATTTTCCATTACATTTTCATTGATTTTATTTGTATCCCAGTAGGACTATTACATTTCATCCATTTTCTACGACATTTCATTTAAACGGAGGTTCCAATCGATGAGTTGTGTTGTGGCATGAATCATCACTATTTCTCAGACTAGGTACTTTACTAGCGGGCTTTCAGCTTTTATAATAAAATTCAGTTAGTTGTGTTGACTGTATTCCGGTTGCTCTCCTCTCTTTTGCACACACACTGAAATAATGCACAAATTAGAAACGAATGTAACAAAAGCTAGCAACAACTGATCCATAATACCCACCTAAAGATTAGTATCACAAATAGCGTGGAACTTAGCCATAAGGATAATGACTAGATTAAAATCATGTAGAAATAGAAACTATGTGGCCATCGTCAAGAGCGAAGAAGAGCTTGTCAACTGGAGCAGTGAGTAGTGAAGACGAACATGTTGGGTTGTCGGTGGCGTAAGCGTCCAACAGAAACGTCTCACGATAAGGAAAGGGGGACACTTGCGAATCTTCTTCTTTTTTTAAACCATGGTAGTGTTGTGTTAAGCGACTCACCATGTAGACCAAGAACGCTAGTGATAGTTTCTATTTTCCCCATTTACTTTTATTCCTGCAAGCGCGTCCACATAAGGTCTCCCAACGTACATGCTCTAAACGGCCAGAAATTAAAGCGGTAAAAAACCTATAAGTAAATTATCACAGTTCAATGAATTATCCAGAAATAAACAGTTTGGAAACAAGTGAATTACCCGTGGCTATGGAGCATGCAGCGTGCAAGAAGCTGGACGCCGGCCAGTTGGAGGCGATGGGAGTCACGGCGGCTGGCAGCAGCGCTTCGGCGTGGCTCAAGTTCTGCAACGTCGAGATCTTGAACGGTGTGGCAGCGGCCAGTTGGTCGAGATCTTGAACAAGCGCGGTCAAATCGGTAGGTTTTTTTTGTTGAGAATTGGTAGGGTTCTGTTTAGGTCGATGCTTGGTGGGCTTTAAAGTTAGCCCTGGTCATTCTGGCCCAAGCACATGAGCTGGACTGTTTGAGGTCGGGAATTTCGGTGAAATTGGCAAGAATTAGCTCAGGGCCCAGGTCCTATGTCTAGGCTATTCCATAATTTACGCTGTCATTGTATATTTTATCATTTACACGCTGCTACCAAGTATGAAGTATGTATCATCATGACCCACGAAGGTGTCAGAAATTGTTGCAATATGATTTCTGAATGTTGTAGCCTTCCAAAACCTTGAAAAAAAAAGGCCTAAAGAAGAATTAGATGACATGAGAACAATCGGGATACAAGTTTGCAGGACTTTTGCCTCCAAAATGGTGTATCAGGTTTAGAAAATGGAGCTATATAAAAATTCTAGTCATCAAGTGGATAATTAAGCTCATAAATGATCAAGGGGTTTTGGCAGGAGCTCATACAAACTCTCCTTTTTTTAAATATAGGATGTTTTAGCATCTGTCCACATTCGAATCCATACAAATATATATATACACGTTTTAGTGTGTATGTCACTTATTTTTTGTATGCATCCAAAAAAAAAGTGAAACATCTAAAACATCTTACATTTAAAAACGGAGGAAGTAACAAATATCTTCATTCGAAATCCCTCACACTGGTTACCTCACAATCCCTTACTATGTATTGCGTTTCTCACTTGGTTGATACATGTACCGACTGTTTGTGATTCTTAGGCTGTAACCGTGTTTCGAACAAACTTTGTAATACATAAATTAAAATCCATATGTAGAGGCCGAGGCTGCCCCTTTCCAAGAAAAAAATATATCAATTGCAACTGACACAAAACCTTCAAGCCTTTGGCTGTACAATAACTGCAATTTCATAACATGTTACTTAGCATTATTCCTATGTGCGTTGTATTGCACTAGCTACTGTAACAGATGCTCTTCTAGGAATTAAGCTAAGACATAGGATCTTTTTTCCCAAGCGCGCGTCTCGAATATTCTGCTCATAGCACTGTATCTTATCTTTTAGGCTTACGAGAAATTACAGTTATTGCATATTTCCACACTGCTACGAAGTATGCATTCACGAAGATGTTATGAAATGTCGTTGACTCGTTGTGATATGATTTTTATGTTGCACAATGGTCTATGGTAGACTTGCAAAACTTGTTATTCCTTTGAGAATCACTTAATTACAAAACGTTTAAAATAGTTATTCCTCCTAAGGAGAATTAGACAACCTGTGAACGTTCGAGGGACAATTGAGCTAAAACGTAGCACATTTTCCCCTGTTGTGCGTCTCACATATTCTCCAATAGCACCGATCATCCAGACTGAAGCTAAGACATTTCAGTTGTGCAGCCAGATTACGTGAATATACTTTGTTTCTGCATATTTCCACCTTGTTATGAAGTGTATGTATGGTCTTGGTCACTTGGTACGGATTCAGACAATGTTGCTATACGATTTCTGAATGTTTTGCATTATGGTAGTCCTCCAAATTAAACCACCGTTAAAACAGTGAACTTCTCCCAAAGAAGAACCACTATAGACAGCAGCTAGTTAACAATAATGGAGAGACAGATTTTGCAGGACTCGCCTCCAAAATGGTGTTTCCAATTCCAAGGTATACATCAATTGTCAATTGATACAAAACCAAAGTAGATAGCATACAATCACGTTTATATATATGCGCCGAGAAGTAGCCGGGAGTTGCTGTGCTGACAGGGTAATTAATCTGCTCACTCCTCCGCCTCCTCGAAGGCCGCCTCGGCCCGGAGCAGCACGAAGCCGACGGCGACGCCGACGAGCGTGAGCGCGTTCATGACGACGGCGATCTGGAAGATCTCGCCGGCGGCGTTGCACTGCGCGCCGAAGCCGCCCCCGCCGCGCCTCTTGCCGCCCGCGGGGCTGAGCGAGGCGACGACCCTGGCGAACTTGTAGTCGGCGGACTTGCGCACGCCGAGCATGGTGACCTTGTTGAGGCCCTTGAGGCCGCTGTAGGCGTTCATGCCCTCCACGTACCTCACGGCGCCGGAGCTCTTCTTGGCCGGGGCGGCGGACAGCTGCGGGAGCGTGGCCACGGAGAGCGACGCCATTGAGCTCGGCTGAACCTGCGAATCCAAGAAACCAACAACTGTACATGTAAGGTAACCTGCATGCAGCAATGCTCTGTGAACCGTGATCGGACAGGGGAAGAATGTGGATTGGTTGTTACTTTACCTCTGGTTGGTTCTCGAGTTCTTGGCGCTAGAGGAGGAGTGTGGCCGGGTGTGGTGCAGCTTGGAGGGGGTGGGTCAGATCAGGGAGATGGAGGGAGTGGTTTTGTACGGGAGATCAGGGGAGGATAAGGCGCGGGAGGGAATGGGCGGTGGCCGAAGGGGAGTTTATCCTGGCTCAAGGCCCAATTGGTGGCCAGATGGATCCTCATTGGCCAGGGCTGGTCCACACCTTCATGTCTTCTTTTTTGTTGCCTGGAGAGTCGTTCGTGGAGTCCACACGCTGGCCTAGTAGTAGTGGTACAATTTATTTGTGTAGTACTACTGCTCTTCTGATTTAGGAAATTTGTACTTCTAAAATTTTGGGTTAGTTTAAGTGGTTCTATCCCCAAAATGTAGGGGGGGGGGGGAGGCCTACTTGCTCTTAAACCATTGTGAAAAACCTACAAGATTCAATTGATTTACACATCGTGATCTTCTAATGACTGGCCCTAGGGAGGCCGCATCATTGGGTCGAGGAACATAGTTTTTAGGAGGTCCGCACTGTTTTTTGAACTATCATGCATGTCACGAATGCTAACTCATCGTGATCAAGAACCCCCCCAAATCAAGAATTCATATTTGACCAAGAAACAAGCACCGTGAACGAGCCAAAGTGGGAGGGCTAGATTGATCACGACGAACCATTTGTTTACAACTCATCTTCAGAACTATCTATTCAGTTACACCCATGGTATTTATTACCCTCGTAGACTGTAAAACATATATGAAGGAGATTAGATATTTATAGATATCGTCGAACCAAACATATATATGAAGGATATTGGATATTCAAAGAAATTGTTGAGCCAAACACATAAGCATACTATTACTTCACTGAGCGATAAAATGTTATTTCTAGTGGAATTTGATTTTGTATATTTTGCTTAGTCTAGAAAAAATCTATGAATTTCTTCTATTAAATATGTTAGACTACATAAAGAAATTTATCGAGATCGGTTTCAAATAAATTTGATTTAGCACAACCAATTTTTCTGTAATGATGAATAGTGGATCTATATAGTCATAACATGAACTTTTAGTAATGAAATCATGATTAGTTAATCGTAATAAAATATGATAGTTGATAACACATAATGAAGTAGTTATGGAAAATATCTTTTTATGACACTGAGTTATGAAAAAGTAAAAATGCGTCTGTATCTAATGCATCTGATGGTTTTGTGTATCCTTGGATCCAAAAAACTTCAGCCAACCTATTTGGTATAATCTTGATGCATCTGGTATAATCTGAATATCAACTACAACCGAGATTACAGTGCTCATCCATATGTTGGCCAAGAATAAATTGTATTAGCATCTAACATGCTTTCGGATTAAGAAATGTAGAAAGATGTTCATCCAAAGATTAGGTATTGGTCCGTAGTCCCTACTCCCTATAGTAAAAACACAATTTTTGGAACAGAAATAAAAAAGTGAAGATATACGCTTGTACATCAAAGCCAAGCAAATGGAAGGAGGTGAATGGATCTGATGGGACCTGCTCTATACATATCCTCAAGATTGATATCACGGTGCACCTCATTGACCGTCTCATCACAGGTTTCACTTAAAATAACAACCAAGTTGAATAGTTGTGGAAGAACCATTGTATAAGGTAAACATGTGTAGTGTTGCATCATTGCATTGCCAAAACACCCGCGAATGGCTGAAGTAGTTCTTAAGATCATAGAGCACTTTATGTGTTATCTACCATGAAACAGCTGAGACATGTGCACAAAAAAACTGAAGCCATTTATTTTATTTCAGTCACTATAGTTTCACATGACTAAATAAAAAAAATTGGTTTACCTTTTCTTTTCCTCTCTTGTCTGCAAACCTGAATAGGCGGACTGTTGAAATATTGATGTAAGTTTTCTTTCCCTCCCTAGTCTGCGAACAACAATAGGGCACATGCTAAAATCTGAAATTATTATAGTTGTCTATTATTCACTACGTTTATCCAAAATTCAGACACATACACTGCTAAATAATACAGTATAGAGTACATGGTGGACTCTTGAGACCAAATACTTACAAATTTGAGCGGATTCAACACTATAATCAAATAGTCAGAATACTTACCTGGGAACCAACCATGGTTCAGGTCAAAAATAACAATGATCCAACACCAACCCTGCCAAAGAAGAGCAAACAGAAGGGAGCACAATAAATTGGAAGGAAATAAAAGCTAACCTTAGAAGAACATGTACACAATGTGGCACCCACGCTGAATTAGGAGACCGAGAGAGAAAGATCAAGTAATGGAAAACATCACGGAAATAAACTGATCTTTGGCTTTCCCTCAGGCTATTCTTCCATTTAGATCCTTGAAAACACTTGAGGCAGCGCATGGGAGGCGATAGCTACAGGATTTTGGGAATCAATCGCAGATGTAGTTGCCACAAGTCGTACATGCCTTGTATGAGGCTAGGAGCGAGGGTGAAGAAGATCAGCTCGAGTAGAGATATGGAAGAGGAAGCAGAAAGCGTGGATGCTGATTAGGATCTCAGACGTGGAGTGGGAGGCGAGGAGAATAAGGGAGAGGAGAAAATTCAATTGGGGAGGCAAGACTTCAAAGCGACGAAGCACCATGCGGGTATAATGGAAGTATGGAAAAAAAATCTCGATCAACATTAAACTTTAAGTGGGTATTTACTATTTAAGGCATCTCCAGTGGTTGTGCCCCCTAGGATCCAAAACATCACGAAAACGGCCCAAAATCAAGGGGGGTTTTGTGAGAGCACGTGGGGCGCAAAAACTTGGGGAGGTTAATTTACCAGCCATAGCCCACCCAAGGGGGTTATTGTGAGAGCGTGGGGTGGAGAAGAAAAAGTAGGAAAGAGAGGCATCTTTGCATGCAAAGTGAAGAATAAGTAGGAGAAAGATGTCATTTTGCATGCAAAGCGTCGCCTTTTGCCTCCCCCCCCCCCACCAAGCCCAAACCAAGCTCCTTGGGTTTTGTGCGCCGACGCTAAAACGGAGTTTTTTCAAGTCCTGGGGGGCTAACTGGGTGGCTTTTTGGCCAAAAGGTGGCCTTGGGGGCGCTTGGGGGACGACTGGAGATGCCCTTAGATATAAAAGATATGCATGTTGTGTTCTAGCTTAACCCTGAAAATTTGCATAGAGGTGGGCTCGTGGCTCCCTCCTGGCCCATGAGTGGGACTCGCTAGGGGGGAACCCCCTTGGTCGCTCTTTGGTCTTAACTCTTCTTTCAAGATATTAATAAATCTTCAAAAACTGGCTTACTTTTCCGATTATATTTGTTGGACAGATTTCCTGAGGATAAAAACAACAAAACAAAAACTGACACTTGACATCTTGTTAATAGGTTATCTAAATAAAATGGCACAAAAGTGATATTTAATCACAATAAAAACATGTAGAAATGATATAAAAGTTGCATGAAACAATAAAAATTTACAAATATGTTTTGGACGTATCAAGTAACTAAACTTTAGATAATAATTTATTCGCCAAAACAGATTTAAATTATGGCGATTCATGGGTGGTAAAAACAACAATATAAATATGTTGATCGACCGTTGGCAAAAAGAGTATACAAATTGGAATGATTGATTGTTGGTAGAAAATAAACATAAATTATGGTGACTAATCGTTGGCTGAATAGGAATGTAAATTTTGTCAGAAAATGAGCAAAAATGGGTGGAGCGAAACACATACCAAAAAATACAAAACGTCACCTCCTTTTTGATACGTAGAGAGTAAATAAACACATGGAGAAGAATTGCTTGGAAGCCAGGGTCTATATTTGATCGATAGGAAGGAAAAACATGAAGGCATGTTTCTTTCTATTTTGTCCTACCCGTGATTAAGTTTGTGAGAAAAGAAAAAATCACCAGTCCTCACATATAAACACAGCTGAATGTATGCCCATGTTACATGCCATCTTTGTCTTAGACGTGCTCCACCCGTCTCAAAATAAGTGTACTTATGGAATTACTAAATATTCATGTAGAACCAATTGCATTTGTCATATGTCAAGATTGTCAGAATGAAAGAATTGAGCATGTTTTCTTCTCATTCAATTCCAGTCAACGCTTCTAGTGGAAGCTAAATAGAAATGGAACAATGATCTCCCTCTTATAGAACTCATGGCGGATGGCAACAATAGAACAATATCTTTATGCTTCAAGGAAAATATCACCATATGTTGCTGGAGCCTATGAAATCACAGAAACAAATAACTTTAGATGGCCAAAACCAAGAAATGAATGAGTGCTTTAGATTTTTGAAGGAATCATTGTAATTTACACGAGCATTCTTAAATTCATCCGTCAATTGTAAACATTCATATTTTATAAAATAAAAGGACACAATAGGGACCTTCCCTACTGTATTTTGTCAAAAAAAAAGTGTACTTCAAGTTAAAAAAATAAGTTTGACCAAGTTAATAAGAAAACATAGCAATATTTACAACAGGAATTTCATATCATTAGATGCATCTTAGAATGTGTTTTTACAATATCAAATTAATATCAGTAATTTAATTTCATAAATATTGCTATTTTTTTATAAAGTTGGTCAAACCTACAAAAGTTTGACTTGAGACAAAACGAGAAGTACAGGTATTAGTGGAAGGAGGAAGTAGCCTATTGTGAAATAACAAGAGAGGATGGGCTGTATCCGTCCTCTTATCAAAATCCAACAGGTTGACTAAAAAAGCAATTAAGCTACGTTGGGTTGTTATTCGTTTTCTTATTTATTTATTGTACTAGTACAGTGCCCGTGCGAACGTACTAGCTCTACGATCCAGGCTCCTCCTAGATGGCTGTCTTTGATCATCTGGTTACAGTGAGCATCAGTCATCAGATCTCCATAGCCGTGCGTGCGTGGGTACAGCTACAGCGCCTGAGAGTTCAGTGGATCTAGCACCAACTCCGAGCAGGAATGGTGCCATTGCCTGGTGGCCGGCAGTGTCACTTCCCCGCCGGCGAGCCAGCCTCCGACTGATCCAGATCACCGGTAGCTGACAGTCACCGACGGCGGGCGAAAGAGTCGTGGGGTTGAATAAGTGCATGTGTGAAAGGGCGGTGTAAGTATTCGATTCGTGATCGCCCAGCCCAGAGTGGCATATACTGCCATTGACCCGATGGAAGTTAGGCAATAAGAATAGAAGAGGTGCATCACTCTTATGTGATTTATCTATGCCATGTTGCAACTTGTAGTATTCTGGAGGTTTGCCTAGCTAGGCCTCCAGATCTTCAGAAGTGCTAAATACATTTAAAACTAGCTTCTTCAAGCCAGCAAACTAGTCCGTCAAGATTCAGATGCAGCCAGAGTGCAAAACGAAGTGTACCAGAAACATACCAGCTCAACAACAACCAAACCCTGTCCATAAGCTTCACAAGCGCTCAATAACAAAGGAGAAAACATATAACTTACACGCAGCAGCCAGAAAGCAACAGCACATTATGAAGCTGGCCGTTCTGATCAGCATAATCCAGCTCACCGCGGTGCTACTAGTATATAACAGAACATGACTACTCGGTAGTTCTGTGCCAATAGGCGCCAGTAAAGCTAACAAAAGAAGACAGATGAATACAGCAAACACAAGAGATGCAAGTGCAAAATGGAGGACTGCCATTAAAACTACATGGACATTTATCTGTACAAAATTTCCAAAGGATCAGACAAAAAAATCCATTAAAGTTTCTACAATTCCAGAGAGCTCTTACACATAGTTAAAAATGTTTGCGAAGTGCAAACGGAAGTGCCACCTTACGTAGGCACTGCCGAAGTGCAAGAAAAAGTCTACTGGAAACTAACAGCTCAACAACAAACCAACCCTGTCGATAAGCTTTACAAGCTATCACCACAACAGAAAGCATGCAACATAGAACAGCAACCAGAAAGCAACACCACATAGGAAGCCCGCCGTTCTCGTTAGCGAGAAAATCCAGCTTATCGTGCTACTATAACAGAACATGACTGGCTACCTGCTAGTTTAGTGTCAATCGCTAATCAGTAAAGCTAAAAGGAGAAACACAAGAACAGTCAGAATGATAGCAGAAGGAAACACTATAGCTAGTGGTCTGACTACCACTTGCAAGCTAATATTATCATGTGCTGGCACAACATGAAGAGGCTCATTGACTAATAGGCTGCATCCATAAGAACATACCAGGACAGCAGATGATTCCATGATTGACAAGAGAACGGGAAAAAGAAAAGGTTGAATCACCTATCATCATGCTATTCATGTTGCAAGAATCATACAAGTAAGCGTACTTCATGGCCAATGGAGCCACCACTTTACAAACAAGTACATGGAAATGATGCCTCAACAAATAATTAGGTGACACATATGGATCTCCAACAGAATCTACATGCAAAAAAGTTGCAAACCTAGAAAATGAGGTAAAAGAAGAATGAAGAAATATACCAGCCGCACCACCGAGTATGAACCATTCATGCCAAGTGGAGACATTTTTTGGGACACAAAATCTATAGGCAAAAGCCCTTGACATTTCTTCTTCCACCCTGTTCACAATTACACAGTCGCCGCCACATTCCTTCTGTATTTATAAAGAGGCTGGAACAGCCACAACTGAATTCTCTAAATGCTGCAAAAACCACAACTGAAATAACTCCAAAATCTATCTTTCCGCATCCTCAGGAATCGACGATAGCCTCTCTTGCTCAAGAAACAATGGGTCCAGGAATTTTGCAACAAATGCCCACAACCTGTAGACATCATCAAAGTTTGTAAGGAACCCAAGAGAAGCAGTAACAACTTCAATCCCGACTAAAGCATTTTTGCTATTTTTCTTCTCATGCCGGCTGTTTGATGTAGGCCGACAAAGGGAAGAGCTGAGGCCTACATCTACAACTCCATGTTTCTGGCCGTCCATCAGGCGTATATGACTGAGAAAACCGACACCCAGAGAGAGACCTTCTTTCTCTGCCATTTTCAGTACAGTTTCAGGATTGATCAGTGAAGTTCCAGTGTTGCAGTCCTTTATATTGAATGCAACTGCTGCTCCACGTTCATATTTGATTTTCGGGCCATAGATATAAACAAGGGGTGCCCCATCACCATCTCCTGAATCAGGCAACCGAAGCTGCAGTAGTGAGGTCACCAACCAATTGATCAGGTAACGCAACCTTAGTGTTGTCTTACTAAGACCTAGCATGTTCACATGGTCAAGATGCCTACAGATAATTTCAGGTTCTCGCCTGCCGTCCTGGATCTCATCGTAATCGCTGTATGCATCATCATCTTCTTCTTCCTCCTCCACTGCATATCCAGATGTCTCCCCAGCATCCGCATTACGGGAGAGTCTGCTATCCTCCATGGTGAATGATACCTTGCGCCCCATACTTGACACTCGTTCTGCTTCTTCCACTCCAAAGAGCCTGCCACCATTAAATCTGCCATTGGGTACCTCCCTCCTTCCCAGTAAACGGAAATCCCCCTCTGTTTCCCTTCTGATGGCACTGTCTTTAGCTTCAACCTGGTTTTCTGAGGAAATCTCCGAAGTGGAGCCATTCCCATTTGCAGCATAACCCCCAAAAACAGATGTCGAACTGCCTTCTGCGGGGCCATTGGCGCAAGAGAATTTCACGAACCTCTTGTTTTCATGACCGTCTTGATATTCTTCAATTTCACTGACCTTGCCATTATATGAGCAATCTTCCTCTGGAATTTCCTTCACATGATCTAGCTCTTGTGATACTGACCTCACAGCTGCGTCGAAGGACACAGCATGATTATCATAAATAGGGCTCCTTGCCAGTTTGGATGGCACCTTTGGCGACGTCTTCCTTGCATTCTTCGTACCAGAAAACCAGGAAGCTGGCAGTGGAGATCCCAACTTCCCCTTGCTCGACTGTTCTGAATGGTCTGAACCAAGCGGACTATGGCCCAAATCAACCCAGAAAGAGCTGTCTGACAAGTCATCCTCACTGAACACCGGGCTCTTCATCACCTCGCCAACGGATACGCTCTCATTCTCCTCATAAATCGTGCTGGCACCATCCTTATCTGAGCTGTCCTGGTCCATTTCGCTCTCAATCACCTCCCTCACCTGAGCTGACGAATATGCACCTGAAAATGCAGGTAATTGAGATGCATGGTGACTGCTGTTGGTCGCAGACTCCTCCTCGACTGGAATGATGGTGTCATCCTCAAGGCCATCCGAGACACCTTCAAACCCATCGACTGAATCACTTAGATACTGCGGGAAGACCGGCACAATCCGCACCATCCCCGCCCCCGTCCCGCCATTTGGACTCTGCAAGCACGACATCACTGACTTCTTGATCAGCAAGCAGCCAAAACCCGTGGGATCAGCTCCAAACACCCTATAGAAGGATGTGATGATGAAGTCTGGCCGGAACAACGACAGACCCAGCGAGTCCATGTCTTTAGGCCCCAATGCTCCGGCATCCAGCAGGACATGCCAGTTATTCTGCTGCGCCAATGCCATCCACTGGTACGAGTACTTCGCCCCGGTGACCCTCGACTGCACCGGGAACACGAAGAGCCCAGTAGCTGAGTCCTTCTTCCGTCGCCGCTTCTTTGTGGATATCTGTTTTCGGAGCTCGGTGGAGCAGATCTTGAGTGTTGGCCACTTGAACCAGGCAGAGTAGGCCTTGGCCCCCTTGTCCCGGGCAGACTGCGCCATCCAGTTCACCGACTGGGACTCGTGGTCGAACATGGTGAGCAGGCGCTTGTTGGTGGCGAAAGGGTAGCACTCTGCGAGCAGCCTGAATGCGGAGCCGCGGCTGACGGTGAAGACGAGGCAGTACTCGGACTCCGGGATGTTGAGGTAGTCCATGATGCGGTACCTGATGTCGTGCTCGGCGGTGCCCTTCTCGGCGGCGCCGTAGAGCGCGTGGTTGCTGAGGTTGGCGGTGATCTCGGAGAGCGTGAAGGAGACGGAGGAGTCGGCGGCGCTGCAGCTCTGGAGGTAGGAGAAGAGGCCGAAGCCGCAGTAGTCGAGGCAGGCCCTGTCGAGGTGCGGGTACTCGTCGGCGCGGAGGCGGTCCACGTCGTCCGAGGAGGCGTACCTGGGGTACATGGAGAGGAACGTGGCGAGCGCGTCGGCGAGCGCCGGGAGGGCGTCGGGCGTCTGGAAGGCGCGCTCCGCCGCCACCGCCGTGGCGCGCAGGAACTCGCGCTGCGCGTTGAGCCGCGCCAGCGACCGGGACCGGCCCACCCCCACGGCGGAGGAGGCGCCGGCGCCGTCGTCGCCGTCGTCGAGCTCGAGCGCCGCGTCGCGGGACTTGGTGAGGCACCCGTCCTCGGACGCCTCCTCCAGCGCCTCCCGCATCTTGCTCTCCTGCAGGCGCCGCCCGCCGCCGGCGCCTTCCCCCGCCGCCGGCGGCCGCGGCGGGCGGTGCTTCTTGTCCATGAGCATCGCGGCGCAGTGGGACAGCGGCTTCCATAGCGACAGATGCATGGCTTCGCCGCGGGTAGGAGGAGACTCCCCACCACCCCCTACGACGCCATCCGATTCGCCTCCGCCGCCGCCCGAATTCTGGGGATCAAAGTAACCGCCCGCCCGCCCCGTCCACCGCGATCGAATTCGACGCGGCGCGGAAGTCCTCCTAGGGTTTGGGCGGATCGGCGGGGCCGGAGGAGCGGGCTGGGCGGCGCGTGGCCGTGCGGAATCTGGATCAAGGGATGGTTTTTCCTCCAGGGGAGAGGGGAGAGGAGAGGAGTGAGCGGAGGGAGGGAGGGAGGAAGAGGAGGAGAGGAGAGGAGACGAGTAAATTGGAACACACCAACTCACCTGCACAGAATTAAACGCAGAGGTCCAGCCATCAGAAGCATTCAATGCCGATTCATGCAGTGCTGGTATTTTTTTATATTCTCTTTTACATTTCATTTTTAACAAAGTCAAACTTCGAATCCCAAATTTAAATCTCCTGTATCTTGGCCACTTTGCATGATTTTGACTAGTACGTACTTCTTTTTTCGAACGATCTTGATCGGTATGCTTTGTAAAAAGGAGTTCCACTGCATCTGATCTTCCATCTCCCCATTAGGCGTCCACACTCCACAAGGGTTGTTGAGTGCTAATAGTCTCTGTAATAATGGTTTGAATAATGGCCGGTTTACTCTAAACAACAGAGTGCAAATGCGAAGGCTCGTGATCATTGACTTTCTCGTTAGCGATATTCTTTCTGGATGCAGGAGATCTTTCATTCTAGTCCTCTGCGTTTTCTTGTTTGACATCATACTTGTGTCTTCGGAGCCAGATGAGATGACTCCACTTCAGCAATCTTCTGATGGGGCCCGAACTAATTGTGATGGTAATGGAAACCCCTATCTAATCCCCCCACATGCGTACTTAGTTATTTTCTCACATGATGATTAATGATGCCCACATTTTTCCTTCCACGACGCCGTACACGTTACAAAAAGGTAGGGCCTCTGAGTCCAAACATATGTAGTTTAAAGAAAAATTATAGGCCAATGATGCATTGAGATTTGAGAGTGACAAAATTGCTACCAATTTTTTGCGAGATCCCCATTGTTTTCTCTAGAATAGTGTAGTAGTGTAATATCACCGCATTATGTAATATCAATGCATTAAGCGGGAGATTATCTTGCCTCTTACCATGAATATGGTTACGAAACTGATGAGCGTACGCTTTTCCTATCCGATGTGCATCCGCCCCTTCCTAACCCACGTGAGATTGTCCAACAAACAAAATACATACGAGTTGATTTCGCAGTGAGACAAGTGTTAGATGGAAATTGTCGGACGCATAGCTGTCCTTCCTTGTATCTCAACTTGCTGTCAATTTGTGATGATAGTGTTTACTATAGGAAATATTTGCACAATATTTTCTCCTTAATACATCAAATCTGGCATATCTCATATTAAACAATAGTTGTCGTCTTTTGCGTAAAAAAATTCTACAACGTGACAAATCCAGCGTATCGTATATCAAAGAGAGGTGTAAACTGTGATCTCACAGTTGTGCTTACTAGGTTTTTTTGTGTGTGGATTTAAAACCATACTTTTTTGTGTGTGTATTTGGCTCCCGAGTTACAGAGCTCCCTCAATTTATAAAAATCAAAAACCATATTGTGAGTTAAAAATAATCTGAAAACAATTCTGGTGTAGCCAATGGTGTATCTCACAAACATGCAAAATATCATTTTCAAATACTTTTCTATTACGGACCACACAAAAAGAGCAAAAAAACGGATAGATTTAGCTATTTGAAAATATGCATACTCAGATCCACGTTTTTATCATTTTTGTGTATGTTAGAATGCAGAGTATTTAATTTGAAGTATTTATTTCGCACGTTTTCACGATGTACCATTGGATGTACATCGATATTTTTTAGAATTTTCTTGAAAGTCAAATATGATTTCCAATTTCTTAATTAGAGCTAGCAGTACTAGAACTCGGGAGCCGATATCTCCACTGGTGTATTCCTTCTCATTCATATTTGTCAACGGAAAAGAGTATTCACAACAACTCCACATCATCAGGGCCGAGAAGATACACAGTCAAATACAGTATGACCTGAAATTTGGAAGAGAAAAACTCCACACGGTGACTATGTATGTACCGCTACAAGACTTGAGGAGACGTCACAGTTGCAATACTGAACCAATTGATCTCAGCATGACGGTGTCGTACTCTTGAACTGTTGAACAGGGCCGGCCGTGGCGGCGATGAGTACGCTACGCGTAGGCGTTGAACTGGTCTGCGTACTGGAACAGCAGCCAGAGTACGCTACGGCGATGAGTACGCTACGCTGCAATACCATCCGTTCGTTTTCTCCACACAGCGTCTTGCTTCGTAAGCGCAAAAAAAAAACAGCAGCACATCACAAGCAGCCTTGATTTCACGGTTATTTTACAGGGTGCAGCCAGCTTTAAGCGCACACAACACAAGCATCCAAATTACGCTTTTCGCTCATGCACAGATAGATAACCTTCTTTTGCTGCTGGTATACTATTTTTAAGTTTTGTCCAAACTTAGAAGATGTCGCTCAAGCTGAGCTAGGATTTGGAATTTACCTTCCAAACAGACCGATTTAGCACGCGCGTGAGCGGGCTCCCTTTTTCTCTCCGTCCAAGGTACCAGTCTGCCGCACCGACCTACCTCCGTCGCGGCTCCTGGCGCCGCCCTCGCGCCAAGCCAAACGAAAAGTCATTTCAATCGGAGTGGTTGAGCTTCGTCCTCCACGATTACTCCTCCATCTCCATTCGATTATGTCAAGAAATTACCACTTTCCATAAAAAATAGAGTCATGCCTTTAGAACTTTGACTACTGGTACCTTCACAAATAGGGGTATTCAGATTGAATGTCCCAAATTGACAAAGTCGTACACATACGTTTGACTCAAAAACTACTTTCACAATGTCTGAGTTCTCTTAAAATATTTAAAGAAATGGGTTTTGACAAATCTTAATGGTCAAAGTATTTTCTGGAGCCCATGCTAGTGTCCAAAGTGACAGATGTCGTCGGATCGAATAAGCATTAGATGCCACATAAATAAGTATTAGCTGGCACATATTTCATAAAAGATTTCATATATTTATGTGGCCACCTTGTTACGCAGTAGCGGACGCTCTGTCACACCATGATTTGGTTAGAACTTGTGCTTACTGCCAGTGGCGGCGCCAGTAGGGGGTCGAGGAGGGGCGACCGCCCCGGCTCAACTCGAGCGGAAGAAAAAGCAGGCGCTAGCGACCCGACCTTTTTTCCTGGAGAACGAGAGAAGTCAACAGCGCCCGCTCTCTGCATCTCGCCATCTCCCCGTCCGAGCCAGCCTCATCTTCCCGTCTCCGCGAGGCCGCGCCGCTATCATCCAGTCCCCCCGCGGCCGCGCCGGCACCCCCTGTCCAACACACATCGGTCCCCCGGCACCCACCACCCCGCCCAACCCCACCCTGCGGCCGCGTGCCGCCCGTCGAGGGCTCGAGACCATAGAGAGCATCGGTAAGGTGCATCCTGAGAGAGTCAGGTCCCCTAGCTGACTCCATCCCGATCTCTCCAGCGAGCCCAAAGATGGCGAAGCACATGCTGCCACGACCAGAGGATCAGACGGATCTGCCCCGACAAATGCCGATGTGATCTTCTGCATCATGGGGACACCATTGCTCACAATAACAACCTACTCACCATCTTCTGCATCATGAGCACACCATTGCTCACAGTAACAACCACGGGCAACAGCTTGAATTTCCCCTTTTAATTTTAGATTTTAATTTAGACTTTAACTTGATGGTGACTAGTAGTGTGCAACAGATTGTTCAAAAGATTGATTTCAGTTTTTATTTTGTAGGACATGATTCAACTGAATGGTTTGATGATACTATCTTATCTTTTCACAGTGTAGCACTATTTTATATGTATTTTTTTTGTTCTTTGTAGTCAGTTTGTAATTATACTTGATTAAATATGAAAATTCAATCTCTTTGGGTCTGTGTTTTGTTGAATGAACTTGTTCCACGTAATTTTTTTAAAACCTTATTTGTTTGACCCGGCTCGGTTCAATTCCTGGCTCCGCCACGGCTTCCTGGCAACTTCCTGTAAAGCTAACTGTACTCGTAGCGCTAGGGATGTAAAAATGAGATCCTAGTTATCCCACATATACTCTATTCCTGCATGCCTTGTTTAAGATTTTGCACAAACATGGTGAGAAGGCTAGCAGCATGTTCCTTGGAACGCGTTGTGGCTACACCATGTGGTGATGTGGATCTTGTTTTCTTTCTGAGGTTTGCTTCAGTGCTCCCCCTAGCCAAACTTTAAAGGGAAAAGTTTATTTTGATTTTTTTTTTCCTGTTGAGAGTTGACTATTCGCCTCCGAAATTTTAACAGGGGGTAGGAAGGGGTAGCACCGGAGCAGAAACCTTTCTTCCATCACATTTTCGTATCCACGTGCCCGAAAACTTCACTAGGCTATGAGAAAAGATCCCCATGTCGAACAGTTCACCTATCAGCCTCAGTTCCTACACAATGTCAAGACAGAAGCCCTTCAAACACACGCGTAGCAAGCATTGCTCGAGCAAGTCAAACGCGCGAAGGGGATGTCTTCTCCAGCGTCCATCTCATGCTTAGACTTGTGCTCGCGCAAGTTGTTTCATGGCGACGACTTGTTGCTGCTACTCCGGCGTGTCGCCTCGATGGGGGAGAGGACGAAGCTGTACTGCTCCGCCGTGCAGGGACGGAACGGGTTGATCGCTGGCCGCGCGCGTCTGGTCATTTTTCCTGTCGAAAGTTCAGGTGAAGCCATGATCGATCGGGATCTTGATTGGATCTTGCGCCTCTAGATGCAGGAAACGGTGTCAGTGTTGACTGCTGAGTAGTCAGAACAAGATCGAGCTCGCCTGTCTGTATGCATGACTGATTTGATCCGAGATGTGTCCAGTGTGCGACTTGCATTTTTTTTACCTGCCTACTCCACATGCATGGAGACCTCAGATTTTCCGCAGATTTTTTTTGGGGTAAAAAGGGATATATTAAACATCAGGGTTACATTCAGGTCCAGCTCTAGAGCATGAACCACACGGTCATGTCCAGAACCAAACACAATACTGTCTTCTTTTCTACATCGTGATTTTCTTCTTATTTCTCTCTATATGTAGAACCCTCCCGTCATTTTTTCTTTTCGGTCTCATATAATTATAGAATTGTACACATCTAAAATCCAATAGAATTCCGCTTATAAAAAAGGACGTTTACGGTGTCTGGTCTGCGTGGCGTTTTTTCAGCCCATGCGGTGCTCTCTATCATCGTATTTGGGATTTGCGGTTTGAGGGGTCTGCGAGTTGCTCTTACCGTGGTACATCATCACACGCAATGACTAGCAAATAGCAGCTTAGTAATCGATATTATGTGTAACTAAAAACCAATCCTAACTACTAACGATGTCAGTTCATCACTATATTATCAGGGGCGGAGCTGTGTAAGCTCAACCTGATGCACATGCATCAGGGTCAAGGAAATGTACATAAATACTTGTGAGCTTAATTAAGGCTAATGCATCAGGTTAGGTTGCAAAAGGTGCATCATGGAGGCCATAATTTCAGCTTGTAAGACCGTAATACTAAATGCTTTGGAGAGATGCATCAGGAAACGTTTCCTCCAGCTCCGCCCATGCTTGGGAAGGATGGAATAATGCTTATGTGTATAAACTGAAAAGCTTTTGTACGTACTCCCTCCGTTCTATATTAGATGATTTCATTTTATCAAAAAGTGGATGTATCTAGACTCATAACATATCTAGATACATCCACTTTTGTCCAAATAGAAGTCATCTAATTTAGAACGGAGGGAGTATTATATATTGGTCAAAGGGCAGGTTCATTATGCCATATGACCCAATGTTTCCTGTTAAAGTGTTAATCATCCCACTTTAGAAACAGTCAACTCGTTGAAATAGGCAATGACAACACGATTATACTTAGCTTGAAAGGAATGACCCCACTGCTATCATTTTTCTAGCCTGGTGTAGTGGCTGCAATTAGCATTACGCCGGTTACAATAGGTAGCTAGCTAACTAGCTTGTTCTTCGTTGCAAATCCGGTTATACGATTTTCAATGAAGCGGGCCCGTGAAAATCTAATACTATCACCATCCAAAAAGACTGCGTGGCGAGACCTGTTGGTGCATGTTTGATTTCCAACTGCCTCGCTTGTCAACTGTTGAAACTGTATAACAGCCTCTGGTGTAGGTGAGGAAGCCTGGATAGCCGTCCGATCAACCAACGGATGGCTGCTATCCCACGGAACGATCGTGACAATCTCACGGTTCAACTAGTCTTATAGAATCCAAACTATTTGTTCATATATGCAACGATGACATCGTGACATGTAGATCATATGTGGATCATGTCAACTTGCTTAACAAAATTCAAAAACATCCTTGTTCTCGCTTCGACTGTTGACAAAAGGCGGTTTACGCATTACATAAGCAGGATTACTTTATGTCGTGACTTGGGAGTATTATTCAACCGGTCCAAGGTCAATCCGATGTCCCGGTTGTTGCGAAGTGTTAACGTGCGTAGTGCTGCCATGGGTGTATTTTTCTCTAGAAGAACAGCGAACATATTTGAAAAAATAATGTGTGTATCTTTAACTTTGACGAAACATGTCTAACCTTTCATAAGCTCAGTACAAAAATCTAGAACATGATGAAAACGGTAATTAAGTGCATCTTAGCTCTTGGTTTGTGCAAAAACGTACTGTTTGGGGTTGGAAACCTCACTTCCGAGCTACAGTGACAAAATGATAGATGAGGAAGAGCGAGCATACAACGAATTCTACATTAAAACAAAGGCCAAACTGAGCCGAGAACTTGTCTATACTCCCAAGCAGTGCCTGAACCTGCAGAGACATCGAACTGTCTTAGATGGCCCTATGAACAATATTGATAACCTAGGGTCAAACTCCTTGATTGATCAACTCGTCGCCCATTCATTCATTCAGACAAAGGGCAGTCGATTCGATCGGGGAAACCGGAAACATTTAAGTATGCACTACGTCAACGTCGACGACCATGGCTGCCCCCAGTATAATAGTCGATAATCAGGAGGTTATCAGAAGTCCTGTTTTTTCTGAAGCACGGTGCTGCGCTGATGCCTCATCAACCAAGTGACAGTGATGTTCCACTTCCACCGCGGAGGCGGCGAAGTTTTGCGCATGCAGGAACTGTTCAGGATCAGATAGTTTAAGCCTTTAAGGAGATGGTACGTAGCACAGTTTTTGGATTAAGCACGATGTTATGCTAATTGTCCACTGTGATGGAGCCCCTTTAGTTTGTTTTTCTTTATTTTGATCGATACAGCAGAATGTGTCAAACTAATTAAGTTACTCCTACTATATACAAAAGCATGCATGCATGGTCTGACTTCCATTATAGCCAATCATTGTCTACCAGCCGGTGTGATGACTGATGATGTGTGAGATAGCAACACTATTGGATGCACAAAGCAACCATATACTATATGTTTTAAAAAAAGCATTACTTATTGCTTAAGGTATGCGTAAGATGACAAATAAAACTTCTTTAGAGCTGAAAAAAGAAATCAGACTAATTTAGCTTCGATGCTCATAGTAGACAGCAATGTTTCCCTTAAAAATGTTTCTTCAGTTCTTACCTGGGTGACATGGTGGTGAAGTCATTTATAGAATCACTAGGTTCGCCCAAAATATGGGTTTAAAACCTCGTGTCCACCTATATGAGCCCGACGGTGTACTTGACCATTTAGACAAGGATTTTGTTACAATATTTCGGTGCATCGTGGCTTATTTGTTATAATTCTGTAAATTCTTTATTCCAGCTCAAGCATACCCATATAGTAATTTTGTCTGGGTGACGCATTGATAAAACTGTATCCACCTAAAATATTCGTGAATATCCTTCTTTTACCAAGATATAGTAATATTGTACATAAAAATGAAATAGTGAACAAAATGTCACGAACACATATTTGCAACCAAATAATCTTTTTTAGAAAAGGAATTTCTCCCCGATTTCATTAACAAAACCTCATAGAGGTTCAACATGAAGTGACCAAATAAATAAAGATATTTCTTCATGTGAACAAAATAAAAAGGCAGATTTTGGGTGCATGCAATCCATACTTCTAAGCCACAATATTATGTGGTCTTGGATTTCTTCAACGTCTTTTTTAATACCTACAAATTTCAAGTGTAAGAAAACAGGTTCTAGTTAGAATCAGAGTATCAATTTTGTGGAACATAACCTCCATATTACTAGATTAAAGTGTTGGTTAAAGCTGGCACTTCAATATTCAAACTAGGCCTTACATTTTGACCAAAATAAGTACTTAACCCGACCACATTTTTGTGTGTGTAAAACTCTTACTTTGGCTGTTCGACAGTTGGCTTGGTGCGATTGGTTGCGGCTTTACTGAAGTGCGCACCTCCGTTGGCTGGTCCCTTAGGCACCAAGTACCATCCCAACCATTGTAAAAGAGCTCATAATCAATCTACATGTTGTGTGTGTTTTCGGCGAAGTTTCCGTTCTAAACCATGTTAAAACTCTGTATTTCTTTCCTTTTGCCTATTGTAATGAAATATGCCTTTATGTAAGAAAAAAAGTGGAGTATTTATTTTTAAGAAATGCTAGTTCTTAATTTCTTGAACAAAAGTGATAAGGTTTGGTCCTGCCGCTTAAGGTAGCAAAGTGCAGCAAAAAGCAGGGAGAGTCAAAAGCCAGAATCCTTCTTTGAAGCACCCGACCAGGGAACTTATATATATAAAAAATCAATCGTCATTGACTGA
This sequence comes from Poa annua, assembly GCA_026929855.1. Taxonomy (NCBI): domain Eukaryota; kingdom Viridiplantae; phylum Streptophyta; class Magnoliopsida; order Poales; family Poaceae; genus Poa; species Poa annua. The sequence goes on from CM049427.1 coordinate 20,367,963, forward strand.
TTGCACGTTGTGTTTTTCCTCCCCACGACAACCAAATTAAAGGTCCCTCGAAAAAAGGTCATGGAGGCAAAGCCCAAAAAGCATGCATGCATGTATCTTTGCCTAACTACGTACGCTGCTTTCCATGCCTTTCTATATATTCAGCAGCCATGAAGAGTGGAACTCCAGCTGCATGAAGCAATCGACGTAAAAAGAAGGATGCCTTGGATCGTGATCGAGCACGATCTTTTCCAACCATGAGATGAGCGATCGACGGTCGAGATCCCGCGTTACGAATGAGCGGAGCATGAGCCGTCAGGCACTGAGACTGCGTTGCGTTCCGCTGATGCAATAATCGAAGCCTGCAACTTTTGTCTAAGACGCGTGACATTGGCATGCATGGGGTAGCTCGGATGAAATATGGACATATGGTGCTGCGTTGATGCTGCACAGCGGTAGAATTGAATGCTTGAAGCGGCCGGCATCAAGCTTCATAAACTGAAGCGTGCGTGTACTACCGGCGGTGCAGTTATATTACCTGCGTGTCTGCTGTCTCGGCCATCAATCAGGTGAATTAATTCACTAATGACTGCTCAAGAATTGAAGAGTGGGGTAGGCTGGCCGTCCGTGCGGTTCATGGCCTTGCTAAAGAAACACTGCAATATTTTTGTTGCAGTGTGTGTAATTGCAGTTGCAGTTGGAGCAGTGAATGGCTGGAGCTTGGGTGTGCACAAGGGCAGCAGATCTCCATGTATATCCTAGGGCCTGGATATGTTCACTGAGCTGAGTTTAGCGAGTTGGCAGTGGCATTTAACAAGACGGTTAGGCCATCTCCAGTCATGCCCCCCAGCGCCCCCTCAAGGCCACTTTTTGGGCTAAAAAACGCTGTTTTAGCGTCGAATTTTACCAGTCAGCCCCCAGGACATGAAAAAGCGCCGTTTTAGCGCCGGCGTACCTAGGCCGAACCCAAAAAGATGAGTTTGGGCTGGGGGGCAAATAGCGTCGGTTTACATGTAAAAAAGGCATATTTCTCCTACTTTTTTCTACTTTGCATGCAAATATACCCCTCTCTCTCCTACTCCCCCCCCCCCCCCGGTGCTCTCACCAAAAGCCCCTCATTTTTCCTGCTTGGGTGGTCAGCGGCTGGTAAAATTGCCTCCCCCCATATTTCGATTTTGCGCCGTTTTCACCCAGTTTTGATTCCTGGGGGGGGGGGGGGGGGGACGACTGGAGATGCCCTCAAATGCATAGCTGCCGCTTGCAACTGATCACGAGCGGTTTCAGCAAGAGACAAGAAATGCATTCATGGATGGGATGGGCTGATTTTGAAATGGACATTTAGTGAGTGAGCAGTTGCCTGGCCCGGCCTGTACACAGCCCACAGGGGTGGGCTGCCATCCGTTGTTCAAATGGGCCAGCTGACTTGCCGGTGCACACAGATGCAGCTTGAGTGTTCGGCGTATTCTCAAGAAAAAAACATTGAGTGTTCGGCGGTGGGTTAGCGCCAAAACTGCAGCCTAATCCTGTATTTTTTTTGGAGAGAATTCACACTTTATTGATCAAATAACATCGGTACATAGTTCAGCCCGGATACAAGCCGGGGCAACACCAACAAAAAGAATACAAGATAAACGTTCCGAAGAACGGGCTAGACGATATGCTATTACATTCGAAGTACAGACAACATGGATGAAAGAGCAGGACCCGAAGCTTCTCGCCATCTTCTTGACGTCCATCACAACAGAACCCACCACTGATCGGTCCCTAGCAGGCGACAAAACCCGCTGGACCAAGGAAAGACAGTCAGATGCCAACACCACATCCTGGAAACCATGGTCCTGCAACACCTGTACCGCCCTCCTCAAAGCGAAGCCTTCAACAAGTTCAGGAGATGGAAACTCGGACAACCCTTCGCTACAGGAGAGAAGAAACCTGCCGTTGTGATCACGAACCACTCCTCCCCAGCCCATGTGATGTTCAGTCGGGAAAAGGGCCGCATCTACATTCATACAAACCTTCCCAGCAGGTGGCGGAGACGAGGGTGGAGTAGAGGTCTCACGCCTATGAGCTGGTTTGGACTTGTAACAGAACTTGATGATCATCTCAATATACGCCACAACCTTAGCGGCTACATGGTTTGGAATAACATCCGCCCCATTGTTCCGCATGTCATTTCGTGCTTCTCACATATGCCAACATGTCACAGCCGTAGTAGTCGCCGCTGTGGCATCTTCTCTAGCAAGCAGTTCGAAAATCCACTGTCTCGCAGATCGCAATTCTGAACGATGCAGCTTCAGAGGAAAGGAATCCTTCACCTCCTTCCAAACCGCCTGGGCAAACAGACAGAGAAGGAACACATGTTCCACGTTTCCATCCTGCCACAGAACGGGCATAAGCCTGTAGCCGGTATCTTACGATGAACCAGCTGAGCACCCGATGGGAGACAGTCGTGTGCAGTAAGCCACAACACAATCTTCATTAGGTGCTTGAATAGCCCAGATCGATTTCCAGTGTTTAGAGTCCTCCACACGGCGAGACCCCTCACCACGACCCGCTTTCGCCCTCCTAGTGAAAAAAGTTTCAGCACGTGCCAGTTTGTAAGCCGACCTAATCGTATATATGCCAAATCTATCATGCGGCCAAGACACCACCATGACGACTGATTGGGATTTAAGTGATAACCTTTGCGAGCTCCTCATGGAATAGAGAAGAAATGGTGTCTCCATCCCATGCATCCTGCGTAGCATTCATAAGAGCACTCACCTTAGTACCCTCTTGTACAGGAACCATCGGCTCAAAGGTTCCAGGTTTGTAACCAGGGATCCAATTATCCTTGAGGATATTCACTTGATCACCATTGCCAATGCCCCACCGCAGCCCTTTTAGTAAAAGTTCACGGCCATGGAGGATAGAACGCCATGTGAATGACGCTGATCTTGGCTTTGGAGCTGAGAGGAAATCTGAGTCTGGGAAGTAGCGTCCCTTTAGAACCCTAGCACACAGTGATGTCGGTTCCGTGACGAGCCTCCAGCACTGCCTCCCCAACATGGCTTGATTAAAAATGACAAAATTTCTGAAGCCCATACCACCAAGAGACTTAAGAGAGGACAACCATTCCCATGATCTCCAATGCATCTTCCGTTTGCCATCCTCGAAACCCCACCAGTGGTTAGCCACCGATGATTTCATCATGTCACAGATTGGTATTGGAACCTGGAAGCAGCTCATTATATAATTAGGAATCGCTTGAGCTACGGCCTTGAGCCAAGCTTCTTTACCAACCCGAGATAGGGGTCTCCCCGAGCAGCTTGTGACACACTTCCATACTCTCTCCGAGAGGAACTTAAAAGAGGACGTTGCGGCCCTAGCAATTTCTCTTGGCATCCCAAGATATGTATCATGGAGAATTTCATTGTCCACCTCAACCTTCATCTTAACTGAGGTTCTGATAGCTGCTGGACAATTGTTGCCGAAGAAAATAGACGACTTCTGAAAGTTAATTCTTTGACCAGAAGCCGCACAATATAAATCCAATGCGGATTTAAGAGCCCCAACACTCCTGTCATCACTTCGTGCAAAGAAGATGATGTCATCTGCAAAGAGTAAATGAGATATAGGAGGGCCTCGTCGACCATTGCGTAATCCTTGTAGCTCACCGAGACTCTCCCTCTTCTGCAAAAGACAAGACAAACCTTCTGTGCATAAAAGAAACATGTATGGACTGATAGGGTCACCCTGGCGAATTCCTCGTGAGGGTACCACCAGCTGTGTGAGGTCACCATTCACCCTCACCGCATATCTTGCCGTAGTCACACATCGCATGACAGACTTGATCCAACTTTCGGAAAAACCCAATTTGCATAGAAATCCATGAAGATATTCCCATTTGATGCGATCATCCGCCTTCATCATGTCCACCTTAAGAGCAAAGAAAGGCTTCTTGTTTTTCTATCGCCGAACTGTATGCAAACATTCAAAAGCAATGAGTGCACTATCAGTGATCAAACGACCTGGGACAAAAGCTCTTTGGTAATCCGAAACAATGTCAGGGAGCAAAGCTTTCAGTCTATTGGCCATGACCTTTGAAGCCAATTTGTACAAGACGTTATAGAGGCTGATTGGTCGAAACTTGGACAGGTGTTTGGCTTTCGAAACCTTGGGAATCAGGACAATAACATAATCACAGAACCCTTCCGGTATTTCCTCACCACCCAAAAAGCCACGAACTGCATCACATATTGCATGTTCAACGAGGTTCCAATGTGTTTGATAAAACAAAGCAGGCAAGCCATCCGGCCCTGGAGCCTTTGTTGGCCCCATCTGAAACAAGGCTGTCATGATCTCTTCATTAGAATAATCCTTACACAAGTCAGCATTCATTTGATCATCTACTTTGCAGGGAATGGAGTCCAACACCTGCTCCATCTCCGTCGAGGGCTCCGAAGAGAACATATCCTCAAAGAAGCGATGCACCATCCCTTTGATCTCCGCCTGATCATCACAAACTAAACCAACGATTAGTTTTCATCCGTGCCGAAGCCTTCGCGTGGAAAAATGCAGTGTTACGGTCTCCTCGCGGAGCCACTCCACCCGTGAGCGTTGTCGGGCCATGATCTCCTCCCGCTCAAACAACTCGCAAAGCTCTCGCTCCATTTGACGTTCCTCCATTATATTTACTGCACTGACAGGGCAAGAACGTAGGGAGCTTAGTTTCTTCTCCATTTTTCTAATTTGGGCACGAACAGAGCCGAAACAGACCCTGCTCCAATCACGCAGCGATCCCGCCATTTTATTCAAATGGGCCCAAGTAGCATGGAGAGAAGTCGGCCTATTCTCATGGGCCAGCCAGGCCGATTCCACGACACCGGCATAATCCTCAGCTCGCTTCTACATTGCTTCATATTTGAAGCCTTGCTGTACATGCAGTAACGATCTGATTTCAGCACCACCATCAAGCCGGACCGAAATAGCATAATGGTCGGAGGAAGTTGTTATGATATTCTCCACTCTCCAAATCTGTTCGAAAAGGAACTATTGGCCACCCCTCGGTCAAGACGAACCCGAACATTGGACTGAGCGTCTTGCCGATTCGACCATGTGAATTTTGGTCCCATGAAACCGAGATCCACCAGGTTGCAAGCATCCAAACAACCTCGAAACAGCTCCATCTGAGCCTCAGATCTGTCCCTTGATCCAAAATGTTCATCAACATAGAGGACTTCATTAAAATCCCCACAACACAACCACGGTCCATCCCACTCGCGACGTAGTTGCCGGAAAAGATCCCAGAAAGTATGCCTCTGATCTCTCCGTGGTTCACGGTAGACAAAGGTAGCACGCCATGGATCCCTCTCTCCCGCTGTCACTGTCATATCAATACAGTGGGCGTTGAAACCACGGAGGGAGAGAGAATAGGGCTGCTTCCAAAAAAGCGCAAGGCCACCACTGCGCCCTCGCAACAAACAGCAAAAGAACCAGAGTAGCCAAGTGACCACATAAAATTCTTTGCTCTCGTATCCCACATCTTGGTTTCAGACAAGAAGAGAATTTCGGGTCGGAACATCTTCACTAACCAGCGAAGTTCACCGACTGTCGCGTCCGACCCCAAGCCGCGACAGTTCCGCGCCAGAATACTCATTGCGTCTGGCGGGACTGCGCCATAGCCTCCGCCTGATCCGCCGATCCAGGGGTTGTTTGTTGCTTTTTGTTTGAGTCAGAGCTACTTTCCTCTTCTACTATCGGTGTAGGTGCCTCAGATTGCCCCGCTACCACCATTGCAAGACACACAGTCTGCTCTATCGTCCCTGTCTCAATTGTCAGAGGCTTAGAGACCTGCCCCTTTCTCGCTTTCCTCTTCAGCCCTGTTGCCGCTGATTTGGTAGGCTTAGCTTGAAAAAGGTCCTTCACAGGACCATCAGCATTACCACGACCTCGGCCAGTCCTTCCACGACCTCTGCCATTACCCCGACCTCCTCTCTTGACGGGGGAGGACACCTCCTATTCCTCAGATGGACATGAATTAGATCCATTGCCGCGCTTCCCACCTGGCATTGAGGAACCACCCAAGGAGCCACGATTATCCGCAGCAGATTGGCCACCACCCATTGATGAGGCATTAGTACCTGACTTTGCGCTGGTCCTTTTGGAATCATCCGGCACTGCCAGCCTTCTTGCTGAATAGGGTAATTCCCCATCTTCCTCTCGGTTGGCCGGATTGGAGCACAACAAGGCTGTGCGACCCACCAATCCACAAGAAAAGCAATACAGTGGAAGTTTCTCATATTGGACATTAAACCTCTCGGTTTTTTGAACCTCCTTTGAGAACACTATCACAAAACGCACCAGAGGCTTCTGAACATCCACCTCAACACGCAGCCGCATGTAACCGCCCCAGCATCTCCCAAGGGCATCGGCCTCCACCTTACGTACCAAACCAATCGGAGATGCAACCTCAACGCCCCTGGTTGAGTTCATCAGCCGATGTGGGAGAGCAGGTATCCTGGACCAAATCGCTAACCTCTGAAAGTTGACTTGTTGCGGCGCTACGTCCGCATCATACTGCTTGATCAGTACCGCATGCCTCCCCACAGTCCAGGGAGAGCCGTCCATCACGCGATCCCTGTCAGCTTTACTCCCGAATTACGCGATGAACAAATTGTCACCAGCAGGATTGAGCATGAGACCCCACGGGTTGCCCCAGGCTGGCCTCATCACCTCCGAGATCGTGTTGATATGGAGAACGTTCGGAGACAATACCTTGCCCAAAAACGCCTTGTCTGGATCTATCAACACCAGATCATTATCATCGCTCACCTCCATTGCATTAGATTCAGTTGCAGTGAGCCTCAAAATCGCCATTAGATGCTCTACCTGATCCTCAGCCACCGAGGGACCAGCCGTCGCACCACCCGTAACCGTTGCCGCCGCCTTCCCCGTCGAGACTCGCGTCGGTTCCGTTGAGACACCAACGCTTGACTTAGCCAAGAGGGAAGCAGCACTCGTCGTCGTCGCCGTTGCCCGATCCTCGTCCGTCATGACCAGTGGCAAGGAAAACCGAGATCTCCCTTAGGGCCAAGGGTGGGTAGTGTTACCAGGAACACCCCGTGGTCACCCCGAACCCTAAAGAAAGCAACGGAGAATCAACATGTGTCCACGAGTGGGATTGAGAGAAATCGGCAGGAGAAGGGAGAAACATCGATCAGATCCCCGCCTCAATGGAGTTCAGGACCTAGGTCGCGCAGGATCGCCAGAGCGCCTCCAAAACCCTAGGAGCGAACAGTTTTCCTGTAACCTCTTTCTCGTCATTTTTTATGTTGTGCTAGTTCACGTACAATAGAAGTACAAATTTCATGTAGTGATGTGTTCTTGTAGGTGGGACGAAAGTTTTATCAAATGGTTAGGAATGTTACCTCACTTGCATCTTTCTGCTATAATATGAAAAAAAAGTAGAATAATCGGTTGGTAATACTCCCCAAACCCTTCTAATTGCTGAGCCCTAACATTATCACAAAAAGAATATATTATTGTATTTTGGAGAAGAAAATCATACAATACTGAAATCATCACGGCGTCGTTAGATGGAATTGGAATTACTAACATTCATAAAACTATCGGTGCATCGCAGATCAAGACATAACCAACTTGAACATATTATAGTCTTGGAATAGACGCGTTCTACCGCCTATTGCCAAGAGTTCTCAAGGCCTCTAGCTAAAATGGGCAATTAACAGGTGCAGCCCATCAAGCAAAGGAAGAAGGTAAGAAGTGGAACCGAATATAGAGAAGATGAATTAAAGAATAAAACAAAGGTTGTTCCCCAAATCTGTAACTCGATGCTACCAGTTGCAATATCTCTCTCCGTGAACTTAGCCTCATGAACTACTCCTGCAAACAAAAAAACAACGATGAAAAAACTATATATTAAAGGGCTAAAGCTATATCTAATTAAATAGTACAAATGTATCCAAAAGTTGTGGAAGTGAGCATAAAAATGAATCACATAGTAGCCTTTGTCTAGTTCAATCTCTTCCCGATCTGCATCAAGCCACTGAACTTTGCTGGCAAGGAAAAGGCTACTTGTGAGTAAATAATCCATCTTTATTTCTCTCAATGAAAGATTGAATGAGCAAGAAGGTGCAACAAACTTGAATATAAACCCATAAGGAAGTGCAGACGCTTCAGCTTAACATGGAGGAGGTGAGAAGGCATGGAAGCCAATCCAGACCCAAAGCTTTGGTGGACGGTGGTGAAGGGAATATGCCCTAAAGGCACTTAATAAACATGGTTTATTTGCAATATCCCAATTGTTCATTATATGTTTTATACCATGCTATAACTGTATTAAGCGAAAACATTAATACAAGTGTGGTAGATAAACAACCAGGTCCCTAGTAGCCTCTACTAAGACTAGTTTCGTTGCGCGATTGATGATCGAGGTTTTCCGATCATAGGGCATGGCGTCGGTCGGCAATGGAAGTCATATCGTTAGGAGTAACGATGTGATGGACATACCCAGTATTTATAGGACATAGTCATTACGCTTTAAGACCGTGAGACCAACTCTTATTGTTATCCCTTGAAGATACTTTGATCGCACCAAACGTCATATCTTATATAGTGTGACAATGATAGGTGCTACTTTTGGGTATCGGAAGGGGGTAATTGAGACGAGGGGTCAACAACAGGATTTGTCAGTCCGCATAGCCGGATAGATAATCTAGGGCCCACTCGGTGAGATTATGTCAAATGAGTTTGCAAACATGTGACTAGGTCACCAGCTGACATAATATCATAAACGAGTAGAAGATAGTGATGTCGGTAACGAGATCATGCAAGGTATGGAGATATCTGAGAATGATGCTCGGAAGCGCTAAGTATCGCCATGACAAAGGGTTTAAGACTAGACGTCCAGGTTTGATAGATGAAAGTCATTCGTTATATCACAGGGATTAATTCATGGGGTTCAGGCCTACGAGTTAGTCGTTGATCATAGAGGAGTCTTGATCATACCTGTTATTATATCGAACCGCTTGGATAACACACTTAAGGGGTTTCGACAAGACAACCGGAAAGGAAAGAGATCACCGGGAACGTCCCGGGAATGGTCCGATGGAGATCGGGCAGCGACGAAAGAGTTTTCGGAGCTAGAATAAATTCTATAAAATATGTTTTATATTAATTAGTGTAATTAATGATTAAATATGATTTTATATATTTATTTTCAAATTTTTAAAGGCTGGTTTCCCTAAATGGGCCTTCTGGTGGAAAGAAGGCCCATGAGGGGGGGGGGGGGAAAGTCTGCTTCGGATTGAGGGAGGGCCGGCCTAGGTGGGCCAAATGGGGCCCACCTAGGGCCGGCGCACCCCCTTTGGCCGCACCAGGCAATGGGGGATAGTCCAACATTGCCTGGCTGGCAAGGTTGGCTCCCCTGGGAGCCTATATAAGAAGGGGCACCCCTGGCCTTTTAAATCACCAATTAATTCCCTAATTCTCTCTCGATCTCGTGATTCCCTTTGTCGGAGTCGCGCCGAGTAGAGGAGGGGGATCTCTTCCACCATAGCCCGCTGCCGCGCTGCTGGTGTTCCGGTCCAAGTCTTCCGCTGCTCGTCCTGAACTGGAGCTTCGGAGGCCTTCGTCTCCACCGTATGTGTGTGACGCCCTGCGAGGTGCTGCGCTAGCGGTACTCGGAGGCCTACTTCCTCCACCCGACCATGAGGTCATCTTCGTCGTCTTCGTCGCACCGAGTTCTCCGCGACCTAGAGGTCGGCTACGGCGTCTTTATCGTCAACGCTTGTGCGGGAGCGTAATCCCCGCTATTCGGTCTACGAGGGTATGTATTCCGATCTCCGCCGTACTACTATATCTGCATAGTGTAGATCTTGGCTAGTTTAAGGATATCGTTGCTAGGAATTTTTTTGTTTTCTGCATACGATCCCCTTTAGTGGTATCAGAGCCGATCTATCGTAGATATAGATGTACGATGTTAGAACCCGTGTTCTGCACGGGGGCACCATTCCTGTTATTTGCTACCCTCTAGCGTGCACTTGTGATTCCAGCGGCATCGAGTTGATGAAGCGGCCCGGACCGACTTTAAGCGTACGCTTACGCGAGACTGGTTCCACTACTGACATACGGCTTGTACCGTATCTGTGGCTGGCGGGTGCCTGTTTCTCTCTCTTTAGTTGGTCTTGCATTTTCAATGGAGGGCCCGAAAGGGATGCTTAAACATGCAATTATTGGATCGTTGTTGTGGTCATAAGGTTCGTAGGTATGAGGCGGTTCTATTTACGAAAGCCCCAAGCCACGTAAAATATGCAAAGATAAAGTAGAAGCGTCTAACTTTATTTTGCAGGGGCTATGTGATATGGTCAAGGTAGGTTTATTAAATTGTTTATAAACTGCGGGCGCCAAGAAGACCATGGCGCAATGGACTATATCACATTGCATTACATTTGATGTTTTGTGTGCATCTTATATTGTGTGATTATATATATAGTATATATTAGTTACACGGCGGTAGCTATATAAGATGATCCCTTCAAAATACCACTAGTGTTCTCCCTCCAACGCGCACCACCAAGAAAGTTCTACGTTATGAGGCAGGCCATGATGATCGGGTGTCAGACATCTCGTCGTTCGCATACAGTGGGTGTAAGCCATGTTGCACAAGCGTCAGCGTGGAGGTTTTTGGTGGCGAGCCTAGCATATTCATAAATATGGCCTCGGAACAGGGAGACCGAAAGGTCGAGCACGAGTGACAAAATTGGTGTGGCGGACTTTTGTCTACTCTTGAAGTTGTGTCGCCGGCTCTGATGATGAGGGGTGGTGCAATGGATGGGGGTCGTGTAATCGCTTAAACGACTAGGAGGGATGTTCGTTTGAGTGGGAGTTCGGATAGTTATTTTCTAAAATACTAGAACTCAGAATATAATGAACAGAGTCTGTTTTGCAAATCTTTGTAGATATTAACCATTGTGATAGCATCTTTTCAAATTAGGCGCATTCCTGGGATTGAGAAACTTAAAAGGTTGGGTCCAAACTTCATAGTTTTACGCTTTAGCTTGAGGTTACTCCTTGTTTAAACCATTAGCTCTTTGTGTTACAATACCCGCTAGGAGATAAACCCAGAGATTCCGCTAACAAAAGATAATTTGGATTATCAGATTTTGTGCGGATGATATCATCATAGTCCAGTGCATGCTATGATCTCTGCCATAAAGAACCAACGGTGGGTACGAGTTTTAGATCGCGAACATATGATATGGTCACTAAACTAGGGGTACCCCAAACGTTGGGTTGATGAAGTTTATCAGTACGTTGACTGATTGTCTTTTCAACCAAGATGGAAGAGAATACACACATTGAGGGAGCACGTGGCGGTCATACTTAATGACATATGTTCATACTTAATGAACATTGAGACGCCTCGCTCAGCTCAATCACTGGATGACAGACATCGTTGCCAAGTGCAAATCCTCTGTCATAGACTATGTCATGAAAGGGGAATCGTTCACCTTCATGGTTCTTGATTACGGTGGAAGTATCAAGAAAATGAAATAAATCGCCGGAAGTCATCAATGATGATGGTGTATATATGATATACATGTTATGAGTGTTTTAGCTAAGCAAGTACTCGCAGTAGTGACTAAGTTTTGAACTAGTCATGTTTTGTGAAAACCAGGTTTACTGCTTGAGTAGCTTGAAAGGATGATGCGACATTGCGTGTTGATAATGGCAGTCAAGTTGTTGTGATGGCCATAGACACTCTCCCTCTAGATCTACCATTTGAATAAATTCTTTATGATCGCGTGTTAGTATGATCGTTACAAGTGTGTCTCCTCTAGCGAGACAATTGTTCATACATGATAGTGACAAATTTGGTGTCCTATATTTATGAAGTAATGATCATATGCCGATTTGTATTTAGATGGTAGAAGCTCCCACATTCATAATATTAATGCCAAAGGATACAAACTTAGTAAAGACACCACATATGTGTGGCACTACCGTTTAGTCATGTCAATGTTATAGTCAATGCATTAGCTCCATACCGGATGGATCTACAAGTTCTAAGATTTGATCTTTTGACACTTGCAAAATAACTATGACACCGTTTTCGGAAAGCGGGCATATAACTTATTGATAGTCATACATGGAGATGTATGTGGTTCAATGAAGTAATTGACGGGTAGTGGAGACCTTTATTTCATGAACTTCACTGAACGTTTTGAGTATAACTTGTTGAGAATCATGCATTTCGGTGTATGTGAATCAATGAAGTACTTTAACGTGTAGTGGAAGTCTTTATTTCATAGAATTCATGAACACTCGGGGAATGTTGGCCTGGAAATTTTGATTCAATCAAACAAGTCCAGAATGAAGTAGGAAATAAACTTAACAAGAAAATCAAATTCTCGCGATGCATATCAAGGGAATACAGATTTGAGTTATAATGTTGGCACATCATTGGAAGACTTGTGAGAAGAGTTCCACAAATTACGTCGCATGGAACACCATAGTGTCATGGTGTGTTAGGACGTCGTAATTGCACCCTATCGGATAGTGTGTGGTAAATGAATCTCTTACCGAATTATTGTGATCATTAGAGTCATATGATAGAAACATAAACACTCACGTTAGCAAATAGGGAAACCATTTGAATCCATGGAGACAATACCATACGAGTAATGGCATGGCTTTTAGCCTGGATTGTCGTTTCAGCAATTTAGTGTTTCGATGTGATCAAACCTAAAATGGATTAATCTTTGTAGTGTACCGTACCTAAAGAGTTAGTTGGGTACATGTCTCACGACATAGGCAAAATCATTGCCAGGATATACCTTGCGAAAGAAATAGTTTCTTGTCCAAGGGTATAAGTGAGAAAGAAAGTAGAGCAAGACGAAGTTGGTGAACTTCCTCTCCAGACATCAGAGTGGCGCAATCGAAAGTGTTTTCGGTGTCAGGCTCCACAGCTTGAAAAAGCTGATGATTCAAGATCATGATGTTCTGAGCTCATACTAAGAGCGTAGGCATACGAGGTTGTGTTCCACACTGAGTGTTACGACAATCTTGTTATGAAGGTCATATTAATGGAATATGATAGAACTACGAACTACGAAGAAGAGATGGTGGACCTAAGTCCGAGAAATGGCTATGAGTCATTTATGATCCGAAATAAAATCCATATACGATTACCAGGTAATGACTTGGGAGATCTTCTTGATGGCATCTAGGATGTTAATAGTATATGGAATTTTATGAGAGAGTAGACATTGAGCAGATTCGGTTTGTCGTGAAACAGTTCAGACAGATTCAAAATTTGACCACATGAGAGTTTGTCTCAAGTGGCGAAGCCTAAATCTATTCTGGGTCGTTTAGCAATCACTATAATTTCGAATGAGAAATTGATAGATGGATAAGGAAACCATGTTTCTTAATAGTGTCATTAAGAAAGAGTTGGTGATCCTGAGGATGCTAAACATGTATGCAAACTTCGGTGGTCCATTCATGGGCTGAAGCAAGCACATCGGAGCTGGAATCTTCACTTTGATAATGTGATCAAAGGATTTTGGACTTGTCCAAAATAGTTGAAGAAACCTACATTTGCAAAGAAGTGAGTGGGAGCAAAGTAGCTTTCCTTGATCTTATATGCGGAAGGCATATTTGAGTGGGAGCTAAGTAGCTTTTCTTTGATCTTATATGCGGAAGGCATATTTGAGTGGGAGCTAGGTGTCATTTGTGATTTTGTATGTAACTACATACTGAATGACACATATCCTCTAGTAGAGTGTAAAGGATTATTTAAGTGGTTAAATTTTCTATGAAATGAAGTTAGGAGTATTAGGCATCCGATTTATAATTGTATAGATCGTAAGGGGCTTAATAACATTAAGTCGGAATATTTCCTAAGTCAAGATTCTGAAGTGTTTCAGAATAGGACAAGCAAAGAAAGAGGTTCTTACTTGTATGACTAGGTAAAATATTAAGTTTATCTTGGCATTTTCAGTTATAGCAAATGATGTTCGACATTATCTATATATCAGTCATAGATGCTATCAGATTGAAAGCTCGACTTAGTGTGACCCAAGTTCTTGGTTGAAGAACAACTTCTAGAGTGATCCTTGTGTGGATCAATGAACAAACGTTAAGTTTATTCTTCAGTGTCTATGAGAACTGAAGATATGTTTTCTAGTAAAGGGTAAGAGTGGAAAGACAACTTGTCGTAAAGCGGTTACGATGATGCAAGTTATGACACTGACCCATGCGACTAGAAATCTCATATAGGAGATGTCCTTTATTTTGAAAATAGACATGGTTAGTTTGCGAAGTCGCATATGAATGCACTGTCGTATAATCTACATAGGTATAGAAATATATCGCGACTTCAGAAGTAGGAAGTGTGATTGGACTGAGCAGTTTTCCGAGCGTAGGTGGTCCCCTTAATAGATCTCTTAGACTTTTAAGGCCCAAGCTACGCGAATGCTCGAGTCTCACTCCATCCACTAGGATATATTTCACCGTCATCGTAAGATACGGGATTATGTCAAACTAGGTGACATAGAAGTGTTGCAAAGCACATATAAGTCTCATTGTGTGAGATCTATTGACTGTATTCCTCTTCCACGAGGCGAGCAGACACCAAGATGCTATGGGTGTTGAGCTTTTACCAAGTTGTAAACTAGGTTAAGTGTTACTCTAGTGCAAGTGGGGGACTGAAGGGAATATGCCCTAGAGGCACTTAATAAACATGGTTTATTGGCAATATCCCAATTGTTCATTATATGTTTTATACCATGCTATAACTGTATTAAGCGAAAACATTAATACAGGTGTGGTAGATAAACAACCAGGTCCCTAATAGCCTCTACTAAGACTAGTTTCGTTGCGCGATTGATGATCGAGGTTTTCCGATCATAGGGCATGGCGCCGGTCGGCAATGGAAGTCATATCGTTAGGAGTAACGATGTGATGGACATACCCAGTATTTATAGGACATAGTCATTACGCCTTAACACCGTGAGACCAACTCTTATTGTTATCCCTGGAAGATACTTTGATCGCACCAAACGTCATATCTTATATAGTGTGACAATGATAGGTGATACTTTTGGGTATCAGAAGGGGGTAGTTGAGACGAGGGGTCAACATCGGGATTTGTCAGTCCGCATAGCCGGATAGATACTCTAGGGCCCACTCGGTGAGATTATGTCAAATAAGTTTGCAAACATATGACTAGGTCACCAGCTGACATAATATCATAGACGAGTAGAAGATAGCGATGTCGGTAACGAGATCATGCAAGGTATGGAGATATCTGAGAATGATGCTCGGACGCGCTAAGTATCGCCATGACAAAGGGTTTAAGACTAGACGTCCAGGTTTGATAGATGAAAGTCATTCGTTATATCACAGGGATTAATTCATGGGGTCCAGGCCTACGAGTTAGTCGTTGATCATAGAGGAGTCTTGATCATACATGTTATTATATCGAACCGCTAGGGTAACACACTTAAGGGGTTTCGACAAGACAACCGAAAAGGAAAGTGATCACCGGGAACGTCCCGGGAATGGTCCGGTGGAGATCGGGCAGCGACAAAAGAGTTTTCGGAGCTAGAATAAATTCTATAAAATATGTTTGATATTAATTAGTGTAATTAATGATTAAATATGATTTTATATATTTATTTTCGAATTTTTAAAGGCTGGTTTGGCTAAATGGGGCCCCAGGGCTTCGGATTGAGGGAGGGCCGGCCTAGGTGGGCCAAATGGGGCCCACCTAGGGCCGGCGCACCCCCTTTGGCCGAACCAGGTAATGGGGGATAGTCCCACATTGCCTGGCTGGCAAGGTTGGCTCCCCCTGGGAGCCTATATAAGAAGGGGCACCCCTGGCCTTTTAATTCACCAATTAATTCCCTAATTCTCTCTCGATCTCGTGATTCCCTTTGTCGGAGTCGCGCCGAGTAGAGGAGGGGAATCTCTTCCACCATAGCCCGTTGCCGCGCTGCTGGTGTTCCGGTCCAAGTATTCTGCTGCTCGTCCTGGACTGGAGCTTCAGAGGCCGTCGTCTCCACCGTATGTGTGTGACGCCCTGCGAGGTGCTGCGCTAGCGGTACTCGGAGGCCTACTTCCTCCACCCGACCTTGAGGTCATCTTCATCGTCTTTACCGCGCCGAGTTCTCCGCGACCTAGAGGTCGGCTACGGCGTCTTCATCGTCAACGCTTGTGCGGGAGCGTAATCCCCGCTATTCGGTCTACGAGGATATGTATTCCGATCTCCGCCGTACTACTATATCTGTATAGTGTAGATCTTGGCTAGTTTAAGGATATCGTTGCTAGGAAATTTTTTGTTTTCTGCACACGATCCCCTTCAGGTGGACTGCGCACCCACTAAGGGTTAGTTAATTGAGATAATGTTTTGATCTTTTTCAGGGGTAAAAAAGCAGGAGAGTATAACACATGAAAAATGTCGTTTATGACTTGGTGATGTGGCCATGTAACTAATGACGGATGATGTGGACCAATAGATGAACGTTGATGTGTATAGCCTGCATGTTGTGAGAAATCCTTGTAGTGGGTCATTGCTATTTAGATATAGAAGATCGAAGATATGATCACGGCATATTCCGCCTCGCTTTTTTTAGCAAAGCATATCCCCTCTCGTAAAGGCATCTCCAGCCTGCCCAACGCCACAAGGCACACTTTCTAGCGACGGTGGATGAATCATCGTCGTTTTCCAAATGCCCAGACCATCCCACCCACCCCCCCCCCCCCCGCACACACACACACACACACAAAACGGCGTCCACAACTACCAATTGTGTGCTCTTACGGGGGCGTCGGTATGGTCGAAAGAATGGGGAGGACCCTTTGTACCCTCCCTCAGTTCGATTTGTGTCCTCTCTTTGTTGTTCAATCTGTGTCCAAACGGCGTCCAAAGTTTCCCTCTCTTGTTTGATTTGTGTTCTCTCTCTGTTGTTCCCTTTGTACCCTCTCTCACATTGATATCTTTCCCTGGTTTGCACAGAAGAAAGGTGTGGACGAGATGATCAGTGAGCTAGCAATTGAATTTTGATATATGTTCTTGGCGTATGACATGTAAAGATGTTGGCATTTGACATGTTCGCTTAGTAATGTTTACTATATTTTTGGATTATGATGTTGGCATTTGAAAATCAATTAATTCCTCAATTTAAATTATTGTTCTTGTTGATGAGTTCGGCATATTGTTGAACAATCTATATCACTTATAAAGCAAAACCCCACTAGGTGTACTAGATTTTTTCTATCTCAACATGCAAGGTATCCACGCCATCCATTCTCTTAGCCAACCAAATGTCCATGTCATCCCACTAATATTTATTAAAGGCATTATTTCCTTGCATGCAACATATACATGTCATCTACTTTTTATCATCTATTTTCTCGTGTCACCTATTTTTTATCATCAAATGCAAAAAAATAACGCCAAATAATTTAGCCTTTTGACAATTGTGATATGTTTATATTTCTATAAAAAAATTCATATCCATAGTATTATGTGCAGTTATTTGCATAGTAAAAAATTAAAAGAGTCCCGTCGCAACGCGCGGGGTATGTTTCTACTTATGTTATATGGGTAATATCACCATACCCCCAAAGATGTTACCACCATATCCACTCCTCATCCCTCAAACCCAACAACATATCACCCTTCTAACCAAACAAAAATTGGCTCATCCCACAACCTCAACCAAATAGAAAAGGTGCCACTAAAGGATACCCTCCGAACGAAACACACCCTTAGTAGTAGCTACAAGGAAAACATGCAAGCAAACTACTTTGTAGCAGCAAAAGAGTAGTATCCGTTAGGCTTGTCTCCATGTTTGATTGTAGTCTCAAATCTAGTCTAGAAGCTTCTAGGAATGACCGAGTCCGGAAAATTAACTATGTGTTGCATTATTATTATTTTTGAATTTTCCACCGGGGGGCGTGAGCCCCACCTGAATTTTCCCATTTACTGAGTAGCCCAAAACGGCCTGAATTTTTTTTTTACAGTGAGGTTTTACAGAGAGTAAGAGAGCAAAGGGCTGGGAGCAGAGAGCAAAGCAAAGAGTAAAGAGAGCAAAGAGAATAGCACACAAGCTCAGCCATTTTGAGTCCTAAGACAATCTAGCGAGAACTCCAAATGAGGCACCAGATCCGTCGGGAGCCGTTTGCTCCAGATCGCAGCCTCGCTCCGGCAGGTCTGGATCAGGTGAGAGAGGCAGGGGTATTGTTCTCGGAAGACCACGGCATTCCTGTGCTTCCAGAGCTCCCATCAGCAAAGGAGCATAAATGTCCTCTGCGTTAGCGCAGGAACAGGGAGGCGCGAGACGTAGGCGTGCAGGCTTCCCACGTCAGCGTTGGCCGGCACATGGAAGCCGACGATCTGCCAGAAGGACTTAACGAAAGCACAGTCGAAGAGCAGGTGGTTCGCGGTCTCCAACGGGTGGCTGTAGAGCGGGCATCCAGCCTCAGCGACGGCGAGGATGCGTTTCTTGAGGAGGGATGATCTAGTCTGAATTCTGGACCGCGAGAGCAGCCAGGCGAAGAACCTGACCTTCGAGGGGGCGAAGTTTGTCCAGACAAAATCGTGGTAGGATTCCAAGACACCCCCAAAGTTATGCAGCTTGTACACCGCGCCAGCGTCGATATTGCCGCTTTTTTTCATGCACTGCAGCAGAACGCGCGTGTCCGCCCGCTCCGACAGGGCGACCCCCGCGACGATGCCGATAAGGTTGGGCATCTGGAGGGAGCCCGCCACATTCAGGCGGGGAACGAGGTTGCTCCTGACCCCAGCGCTGAGCACTTTGCACACGGATGCCTCTGTGTCGACGGAGTGTGAGAAGAGCGCGGGGAGGCTGTGGCACAGTGGCTCTGAGCCCACCCACCTGTCCCGCTAGAAGGAGGTGCGTTGGCCGTCTCCAGTATCAACCTTTGTGATGCTCTGGTAGAGAGGAAGGAGGGCGGCGAGGTGTCGCCAGTGCATGCCGACGTCCGCACGCCCCTCAACTTCGCGCCATGCCCAGCGCGGCCACGGCGAATCGGCGTGAGCATGGAGGCGGTGGACCAGCTTCAGGAGCAAGCACTGGTTCTTGATTGCGAGGCTCTTGATCCCCAGCCTGCCTTCCTCCTTTGGCCGACAGACGGCCTCCCACGCCACCAAGCACTTGGCGCCGGAGGCTCTGTCCTTGACGTTCCAGAGGAAAGCACGTCGGAGCCCCTCGATCACGCGAAGAAGAGGTGGCGGGAGCTCAAGGGCGCCCATGGGGAAGGTGGACAGAGCATCCAGCACCGCATTGAGCAGCACAATCCTGCCACCGGCCGAGGGCAGGATAGCGGACCACCCTGATAGGTATTTGTCTATCTTCGCAATCAGGAGGGCGAAATCGACCAGGCACAACCTCTCCGCCGAGAGGGGGAGCCCCAGGTACGTTTGCGGGAAGCCCTCGACACGGCAGCCCAGCGCAGACCTGATCTCCTCCAGAACATTGGCACCAACATGCATCGGGACCAGGGTACTTTTATGGAAATTTATCGTGAGCCCAGTGGCGCTCACGAACTGATCCAGAAGAAGCTTCAGGCGGTTGGCCGCACGCACGTCCGCATGCGATAATTAGCGTACCATCTGCATATTGAAGCATGGGGCAGGGGCACCGTCAATCAGCGGATGGCAAAGAATGGGGTCTTGGCGAATCATCTGTTGCAGCACATCAGCAACCAACAGAAAGAGGTATGGGGAGAGTGGGTCGCCCTGGCGAAGTCCTCTCTTACAGTTGATCCAAGCTCCCGGGACACCATTCAGAAGAATCGCCGACTTGGACGTGGACAAGATGACGTCCATCCAGTCACACCATTGTTGCGGAAATCACCGGGCTTTCATCACCTCCCCCAGACAGCTCCAACTAATGGAGTCGAAAGCTTTTGAGAAGTCAAGTTTTAGCACGACAGTGGGGGTCTTCCTTTTGTAACAACTTTGGATCAACTCCGTGGCAAACACAAAATTCTCTGAAATGCTTCTTCCAGATAAAAACCTAGACTGATTCTCATCAACTAGCCCCCAATCTGTTCTTGGAGCCTCAATGTTAGGAGCTTGCAAACCATCTTCATGGAGCAGTTTTCGAGAGACACAGGCCTAAAGTCCTTAGGTGAGAGGAGACCATCTTTCTTTGGCAGCAGAACAACGTGGGCACGATTTATCGCTCCCAGGTCAGCGTGACGCGAATGCACAACTTCAAAAGGTTTGAATATGGAGTTGTTGATCGTGGGCCACGCAGTCCGGTAAAAACTTGGACCCAGCCCATCAGGCCCGGGGGCGCTGTTCCTGTCCATGTCGTCCACAACTTTTTTAATTCCTTCGGCCCCGAATGGGGCTAGGAGGGCCGGCCCATCAACCTTGCGCGTCCCTCGATAGAGGGCGGAGAGGTCAAAGGCCCAGCTAGTGTCCACCATTCGGCCCAGCTGCCCGGAGTAGTAAGTGTGCAGAGCCTTTGCCTTTTCCTCGTGCTCCACGAGCATGGCGTCGTCAACCTCCAGAGACTTGATCAGGTTGCGGCGGAAGCGGTGAGAAGCCCTGGCGTGGAAGAACTTGGTGTTCTCGTCCCCTTCTTTTATAGCTTTGAATTTCCCCCGCTGTTTCCAGTAAGCCGCCGCTCGGTTGATCGATAGAGTCAGCCGATTTCTGGCATCTGTGCGCAGCTCAGTCTCAGCACCTGAAATGGGACGAGATTCTTCGAAGAAGTCGAGGAGGTTAATCAGGAAGTAACAATTGTTATCAAGCCAAGGGTAGAAACGGTGTGAGGCCTTCCACCCCTTAAAAGCGAACCTGTACCATTTGACGCAGGCAGAGAGCTTGAGGACGGCGTCGCCATTTGTTCGACCAGTTGACCAAGCAGGGAGGGTGGTGGGAAGGAAGGAGGGGTCGAGGAGCCAAGAGTTCTCGAACCTAAAGGTGGCAGGGCTGGGGATGGAGGTTGCGACCGAGACCAGTAGAGGGTGGTGGTTGGAGGTGGGGCGCGGGAGGGAGGAGAGCGAGGAGTTGGGGAAGGCAGAGTTCCACTCGCAGTTGAAGAAAGCACGATCCAGGTGGGCCAGGACGGGGGCGGCCTACCCATTAGTCCAGGTAAAACATCGATCTCTCAGCGGGAGCTCAAACCACGCCACATCGCGGATGAGAGCATTGAACATGGCCGCCAGATTGCGATCGAAATTCAGGTTATTTTTCTCCGCGGGGTACCTCACAAGGTTAAAGTCTCCAATGACTAGCCACGGCCCGCTGACGGCCGCAGCCGTATCGATCATCTCGGCGACGAACTCGTGAGTGAGGGAGTGGTACGACGGGGCGTAAATGTTGGAGACGGTGAAGGACAGGTTTGTGTAGGTGGATTAGAAAGAGGTTGTGAGAGAGAAACGCCGTCGATCAGTGGTGACGAGAGAGAGGTGTCTGGGGTCCCAGGCCGTAACCATCCCACCGAGGCTGCCGTCCGCGTCGAGTGCTTCGTGCCGTGAGAGAGTGAAGGGGAGGAAGGAGCGAGCTTTTGCCGGCGAGAGTGACGAGAGCTTCGTCTCTTGAATGCAACAACAGTGGGTGCGCGTTACTCAGATTTTGCTGGACCACGGAGCACTCTTCATCGTCACCCAGTACACGGACGTTCCAAGACGCGAACACGATTTTCTTAAGAAGGTTTCTAAACATTAGAATAGACCAGCTCCAAGAGGAGGTTACAGACACCACGACGGTGACGCAGCGAACATCGCTGCATCGTTTGATTAACAGGGAAGGAAACATAAAAAGGAGGGGGGATGACTCTAGCGCCCGCAGTGGCGCGCACGAACGAGATGCAGCAGATTTCTCTAATCATCAGAACCAATGGACCCCGTTGCTGAGTTGTCAAAGGCTGCGAGCTTCAGATCGGACACAGACTTCATACCCAACGGCTTCGCGCCCTTCAACATGATCTGTCCTTTGCCAACATGGGCCCGAAGACGAGCAGAACAGGTCTTGAGTGAGTCCTTAAGCTCCCGGAGTTTAACAGCCTTGGTTTTCATGTCTTCGTAGTCGGACAACTCCTTTGCCGCCAGCCTCGAGCTAGTGCGCGGTTTCGACAGGCCCGCGCCCTGCACGGCCGCGACGGGGATGGGGGCTGCCTGAGGGGTTCTTCCTCGGTGTCCGTGATCTTGGTGATCGTGACTCCGCTGACAGGGGAGGACGAAGCAGATGATCGCCATGCATTGCTTGAGACAGTCCAAGTGGGGGAGAAATCAGGCGGGAGGTCCTCCTCGGACAACGCCGGCGATGGCGGTGGGGCTAGCAGCCTCTGCCGACCTTGCCCACCATGGGCTCAAAACCCATCACCATGTCCTCCCGCGCCGCGAGGGGGTGGGGGGGCGTCGAGGAGCCCAGCGTGCTGCCCCATGTGCTCACCAAAGCGGTTGTGGCGGAAGGGGGGTGGCGAGGGCGGGCTGAAGTAGGGCTGGTACACACCATTGACAAATCTCTCATGCGTCCACACTTTGTGTTGTATTATGGTGTGCTTCTGTCATGTTGTAGCTGCATGCACCTACATAAATAATTATATTCAAATATACTAAATTGATGCCGAGCACAAAAATGATGGTCCATCTAATGGAAAGTCGTGTTATTGACTTGATGTCTCACAGTTCAAATGGGTTTGATTTGACCCTAGCGAAAGGGATATATTTTGATCAAAGTTGATAGGGGAAGCGAGTTTTCGGAAACCAAGAAACAACAGACCGGTTCAGTGATGGCATATACAGAAACATGAGCATGCAAATGAGAAGCAAGGCAGCACACAAAGCACTGGTCTCTCCCATCCGGGGCAAGATTACCTGCAGCATCACACTCAGCTCCATGGTTTTGCATTGAGTATTCTGAATCTATAGCATTACCTGCAGCATCACACTCAACAGCGAAGGACATCAGCCCGGCACAGTTGAGGGCACAGTTGAAAGGACATCATCACGGCACAGTTCAAAGGATATCATCATAGTATACAGAGAGTTGCCTTCGCTTCCACCAGGATCCGGGGGAAGAAGCTGTGTCCGCACTTAGCCGAGTATTCTGAATCTGCATATTCATATTGGCCCTTCTTCAGACAAATAGGTTCAGGAACAGAGGACACAACCATCTTAGACTGGATCTCCCGAGTAACCCCACTGCCTGCCCAGCAAAACTGTGCCAAAGATTCGTAGAGAAAGCTTCTGCTCTTGTTCTATATATCAGGTCCGACGTTCATGTTGCATTGAAACTGTTACATGTTCAGGCAGCTCCAAGCCATATCATCGTTGTTGTGTTTCACCCTTACCCCTCGTGTCTCTGAACGTTCAGTCACTGAATCATTTTGATAAACACACCTAACAATTAGGGAAGCTCAAGCAAATGAAAAGCTGGTGACACCCGACTTATTGCTAACAAAGTCGGTATTTATTGGCTCGAGGAACCAACAACGTACTGCATCATGGAAGCCATCATCATCTTTTGGTGTCTTGGCCCCACGAAGCACCAGCAGGAGGAGCTTCATCTTCGCCCTCTCCGCGCGGGCGGAAATACACGCCGACGGCGTCCACGCCGCAGGCTTCGCCGCCGACGATGTTGAGGGTGGTCAGCTTGGCGAGCGAGGCTTCCCGGATCTGATTGCTCAGTTTCAGGATCTCGGAGTTGCCGTTGTTGACGTCCTTGCTGTAGTCGTCCTTGTCCATGTCGAGGTAGAGCTTGTTGAGGAGGGCGTGGAAGTCGCAGTGCTGCTGCTTCATCCTCTCGATCACCTCCGGCGCGAACGCATTCCGCCTCCGCATCTTGTTCAGGTTCCATATGTAAGGGTCCTCGTCGAAGTCCTCTTCTTCCAAGTCCACCGTATCGTCGGCCGCCGGAGAAAGCTCACCTTCCGCTCTCCGTTTGGACGCCAAGTCGGCCACCGCCGGACCCGGACCGGGGCGGCTCGCCTTGTCTTCGTCCCTAGGAGCCATCGGAGGTTGGTCGCCGAGCGATTGAGTTGAGTTTGGATTGCGATTGAGGTCAACCGTGTTTTAGAGCTGATGTTTGACAACGCCCTGAACTGGAACAACACAAAACTAAAAGCAAATCTCATCATCCCATATGCATTTGCAGTCTAGACTCTAGAATAATACTTAGGCACGGTCACTCGTCTATCATTGAGGTGGGCGCCTTGTCAACAATGAAGGCTTTACCCATGCTCGGCAAGAGTATTAATCGCCAACATAGATATTGTGTCTGCGTGTGATGTTAGTAGCTCATCATAAACAGTCCTTTATATTCCGGTTTGTATTGCCTTTTCTAAGATTTGGTCACATGCCAAATATATATTTCACCTGACATTCAGATAGTTCATTGACCATGCGTAGTAGTAAGACAACCTCAATCAAATCAAAGTTTGTAAAAATAGATAGTACTAAAATAGCATTGGTACAGGAATAGTGACAGGGAGTTGTAAATTACACTTGAACATAGGAGTAGCCTGCGATACAAGTTACACAAACCTAACATTTAAGCTCAAACAAATGCAAAGCGTGGATTCGTTGGTCAGGATAGATAGCACTCGACTCATTATTACATACAAAGTCAGCATTCGTTTGTGTCTTGGCTCGACGAAGCAGAATCGTGTTCCTCTTTGTGCTGGCGGGATCTACCTGCGTAGACGCCGACACCGTCGATGCCGTAGGACTCACCGCCGACGATGTTGAGGCTGGTCAATTGGGCGAGCGCGGCTTCGCTGAGTTGTCTGCTCCATTCCCTGAACTCGGCCTCGCCCGCCTCATCGTATTCGTAGGTATCGTCGTCGTAGTTTTCCATGTCGGCGTAGATCTTGGTGAGGAGTGCTTGGCGTTCGTAGTGACGCTTCTTCCAGGCCTCGATCCACTCTGGTGTCATACAATTCAGCCTAAGCATCTTGTTCAAGTTCCAGATGACAGGGTCCTCGTCGAAGTCCCCGTCGAGCGTCTCGTCTGAAAGTGCATTCTATGTACTCCCAAGTTTTGGTGACTAATGACAACACAAAAAGTATTCTAATGTTTGTGATGAAGCTTGCAGGCTATTTTACAGGTTAACTGTCAAAGAGGAATACTTAGGTTGCCTAAATATCATTTCAATTGCACCTGGTATTTGTGCAGGAATTCAGTCAGGAGATTTCCGGGGCCCGGAAATTTCCGGTCCACAGACCGGAGATTTCCGAGCCAAACTTATATTTATCACTAAGTCTGAATTCAAATGCGTACTGACTCCAACTCAAGCTGAGCCGGAAATCCTCCCGGAGATTTCCGGCGCTCGGAGATTTCCGGGGCCCAGTCCGGAGATCTCCGAGTGACAGAGGAATTTCGACCAAGTCCAGATTACAAATTGCGTACTGACGCCAAAACAATTTTAGCCGGAAATCCTCTCGGAGATTTCCGGCGCTCGGAGATTTCCGAGCCCCAATCCGGAGATCTCCGAGTGTCAGAGTAATTTCGACAAAGTGAAGAAGCCCAACCAGTACTGATCCAGTTTCTTGCTCAACCGGAAATTGCCCCGGAAATTTCCGGGGTCCGGAGATCTCCGGTCCTCAACCCGGAGATTTCCGGGCTGGCGGCTGTGCAACGGGCAGATTTTGAGGAGGGGTATAAATACCCCTCCACCTACCTCCAGCTTCCTGAGCTTCCAGATTTTCTCTCTCCTCCATTGGTGCTGAAGTTCGTTTCTCCCGGATCTCTCAATCTAGCCACTCAAATCCATTGATAATTGGGGATCTGAGGGAGAAGCCACCGATCTACATCTCCACCGAAGCAATTTGACTTTCCCCCTCTATTTCTTGAGGGGCAACGAATCTAGGGTTCCTTTGTGGATAGCTAGGTTCAACCTTGTGTAATTTGATCCTTTGTGGATTCCTTTGTGGAAGTGACCTGTTGTGGTCGTTGTGAGAGCCCCCAATTCAGTTGTGGGTGTGTGCCTCACGAATTTGTACGGGACTTTCTCCGTCCTTAAAGGAGTCCTTAGTGGAAGTGTGTTTTCGCACCTTTGTGGTCGAATTCACAGGAGAATAGGGTGAGGCCTTTGTGGCGTTGAGCAAACCTTTGTGGTAGCTCACACCTCTCCAACGAGACATACACCTATGTGGTGGAACTCGGGATAAAATCTTGGTCTTCGAGTTCCTACGGTTGTTTCGTTCCACTCTCCTTTACCGCATCTTTATTTCCTGTACTTGCCTAGTTTCCTTGTAGTTTGTCACTTGTATCATCTAGTTGCACATCTAGACAATTTACTTTCCGCCAGCCTAAAAACCGAAAAAGAGATAAAAATTGGTCACCACCTATTCACCCCCCCCCCCTCTAGGTGGTCAACTGCCGTTCAATTGGTATCAGAGCCAGGTTGTCTTTTAAAAGCTTCACCGCTTGAGACCAACCTTGGACAATGCAAGTTGACCCAAAAGAGGGTTCCGAAACGGACGCCGCGACTTTGGCGGCAATGCAAGAGAAAGGTGCCACTATGGCCGATATCAACTCTTTGGAAACAAAGTTGACATCGTCTATACAAACCGAGTTCAAGAAGTTTCATGATATGCTTGAGTCTCTCAAGACATCTAAAGAAACCTCTCTTGCATTGCCCTCAAAGCCTCCGGTGCTTCCGGGCATTACTCTTGATGTGGACCCCGAATTGATAAAGGGAAAGCAATTGCCTTTGGATGGGAATGGTGATGCTAGTAGTTCCTCAACCCATCAAAACACTCCATCATCCAATGATGAAGTGCCTAAAGGCTACAACGCCACTCCTCCCCCATCCCAATACCATACCCCCGATCCCATTATTCCTCACCCGCAAGTTTCTCATAGGGGTGATCCCACATTGCTTAAAGATTACACCTTTTCTCAATGGCAATACATGATGAAGTCTCATGTTTGCAGATCTTCAATCGAGTTGTGGCGCATCATTCAAGTTGGATACAAGCCGCATGATCCGACCAACCTAACAAGAAGAGAAGTGGTGGAGGCTCAACTTGATGCCACCGCTCTCTACATGATCCAAAAGGCGGTTGGGAACAAGGACATGGCTCGCATTCAACATCTCACCACCGCCAAGGAGACATTGGATGGTCTATCCGAGTTGTTCGTTGGAAATGATAGCATGAGAAGGAACCGCTATGACTCTTTGAGCAATGAAGCCGAGGGCTTCTTCAAGCTTGATGGTGAAGACCATGAGATGATGTATCAAAGATTGGTGACCATAGCCACAAGCTTTCGAGAAGTGGGTGCCTCTCATATTGATGATGCTTGGATCAAAAGGAAGTATGTTAGCTCTATGATGGCTTGTGAGCCTACTGACGTCAAGAGTCTTCAAGGAAGACACAACTATCATCTCATGACATCTAATGAGGTTATGCAAGAGATGGCCGCATACAAAGTGGCCACGAAGAATGCTCAAGATGCAAGAGCAAGGGCTCTTGGAATGCAAAGAGGCACAACCAACCTTGCTTTGAAGGCTAGCGTTGAGGAAGACAACGATGATGATGATCTTGAAAGCTTTGCCGCCATGTCCGAGGAAGCACTCAAGATTGCTTACAATGACCATCTTGCTCTTGCAGCTCGCACCTTTTGGAACAAACCCTCAAGAGGCAAGATGCGTTTTGACAAGAATGCACCTCAAGCCGATAGGGTCTCACCCTCCAAGTCAAGGACATGTTACAATTGTCAAGACAAGTTCCATTTCGTCGCCGAGTGCCCTTATGAGAAAAGAGAAGAGCATGGTGGACGTCTAGTGCTCAAGGACAAAACCAATATGCCTCCCAAGAAGGCCTATGGAAAGAAGAGGCCTTTTAACAAGAAGCCTCGCATCATGTTGTTGACTCAAGAGGAGTATCCCACCGATGATGAAGAGTCGGAGGAAGAAACCCCAAATGAAGTGGCGGCCCTTGCCACTACCTCGACAACTATCATCTCTCCATCAACGACAAGAACTCCTTCAACTACGACAAGCTCTTCATCGTCTCTATTCACTTCGCCTAATGAGAACCCCATCACCAAGAGCTCAAAGTGTCTTATGGCAAAGGCATCGGAGGTACCTTCATCCTCCTCCTCTCTCATGAATGAAATTAATGAGCTTGATGATGCCTCTAGCTTTCAAATCAAGCAAGAGCTTGTGGCGTTCGACTCCTTTATCACTAACTTGCAAGGTGATAGCAAGAAACATGTTGGTGCCCTCATGGTTCGAATTGGTGAGCTAGAGCATCTCAATGAAGAGAAGGGTAAGATAGAAAGAGACGACGCTATTTCTCTATCTTATTTGAAGTCCTCTCTTGAGGAGATTGAAGAGTCTCATGCTCGTCTTGAGGAGCAACTTGAAACTATTGAGGAAACTCATAACTCCTCACATGCTAAGCTCATTAAGGATCGTGATATGTACTTTGCTAAATTCAAGATGGCTCAACAAGATAAAGCCGAATTTGCGGTTGGGCATGTTCGACTCATTGAGGACATGGAAAAGCTCGTCATAGCTCACAAAGCTTTGGAGAATGAACATGCTCTTCTAAAGAGTCGCATGCCCAACTTCAAACTCGGCTAACTAACCTTGATTCTCTTAGCATCTCTACCTCTAAGTGTTCTTGTGATAATGCTAATCTTGTGAAGGAGAATGCTAGGTTGAAGAGTGAGATGACTAAGGCCGCCACATCCAAGATCATCCTTCTTAAAGGTAAACAATTTGTTGAGACTCCCATCGTGGAGCCTCACACTCGACAAGGAAAGGAAGGTCTTGGATATGTGCCTCCCATCAAGATGAATGCCAAGAAGGGCATTCCCAAGAGCATCAAACCCATTCAAGCCAAGAAGGCCGACTCCATTCAATCCAAGGAAGGTCTTGCGAGTAGGAATGTCACAAGGGGAAAACCTTCTCGTAAAGATCACGCCGGGGACAACAACCCTAACTATGCTTTATATGTCGATTATTATGGGAATGTTTGTGCTCGTTACATTGGACCCTACTATGGTTTTATTTCATATGCTATTTGGGTTCCTAAATCTCTTGTCGCTAACCATAAAGCACCCATTGTGAAGCAATGGGTTGCTAAATGCAAGAATTAATCTCTTGTAGGATCTTGCTCCCGGTGGTTCAAAATGGATAATTGATAGTGGATGTACAAGTCATATGACCGGGAGCAAAGAACTTGTTACGGAGTTGAAACCTAATGAAGATCAAGTAACCGTAACTTTTGGTGACTTATCAAGGTCTAAGGTAACTGGGTTTGGCAAAGTGGTAGTTGCCCCCGACATTTCTCTTGTCAATGTCATGCTTGTTGAATCTCTTGGCTATAATTTGTTATCGGTTCGTGCCTTAACAAAGATGGGGATCTCTCCCTTCTTTGATAAGGACATTGTGGTCCTCTTGTGGAGCAAGTCGCTAAGAGTGGCTTTCGTGGGACACGTGGAGCATGAGCTCTATGTGGTGGACTTCTCCGGAGCCACCACTTCTCAAGCCATGTGTCTCTTCGGAAAAGCCGACGTGGGTTGGCTTTGGCATCGCCGACTAGCTCACGTAAACATGCGTACTTTGCAAAGTCTTCACAAGGGTGGCCACATTCTTGGACTAAAAGATCATGTTTCCTTTTCAAGGGATCGAATTTGTAGAGCTTGTGTGGAAGGCAAGATGCATGACATTCCTCATCCAAGCAAGACCATCATATCGTCATCCCGGATTTTGGAACTCCTTCATGTTGATCTATTTGGACCAATTCCGGAGATAAGTCTTGGTGGCAAGAAATATTGCCTCGTGATTGTTGATGACTATTCAAGATATACTTGGGTCTATTTCTTCAAGACTAAGGATGAAACTCAACAAGTCTTCATCGACTTCTCAAAAGAAGTTCAACGCCAATATGACCTTCCCATTTTGGTTATTCGTAGTGACAATGGGTCGGAATTCAAGAACTACACTCTTAACGACTTTCTTAGTGAAGAAGACATTCGTCATCAATATTCCGCTGCTTACACTCCTCAACAAAATGGCGTTGCCGAAAGAAAGAACCGGACTCTCATCAATATGGCGAGATCTATGTTGGCGGAGTTCAAGTCTCCCATCAACTTTTGGGCGGAGGCTATTTCCACCGCTTGTCACTCATCTAATCGCCTCTACTTCCGCAAAGGTTTGAAGAAGACTCCATATGAGATCCTCACCGGCAATAAACCCAACATTGGCTACTTCCGAGTGTTTGGATGTAAGTGGTATTATCTAGTCAAGGGTGTCCGGTTGGGTAAGTTTCACTCTAAGTCTCTTGAGGGGATCTTTGTCGGTTATGGCAGCGAGTCCCACAATTATAGAGTCTTTGATAAATCCTCCCGGATTATCATAGAGTCTTGTAGTGTGGAATTCGATGAAAATGATGGCTCCCAAGTGGAGCAAGTTGGTGTTTGTGATGTAGGTGATGAACAACCTTTTGATGCTATTAAGAAGATGGGGGTGGGCTTTCTATGCCCAATTGAAGTCCATGAAGAAGTTGTTCAAGATGATTCAAGTTCTCCCATCAAGGAAACCTCACCATCACAAGAACCACAAGGTGGCTCACCCATAGAAAATGATGATTCCCCTCAAGAACAATCTCAAGGTCCTCCTCAACAAGGGCATGCTATTTCTTCTCAAGATGAAGCTCATGATGAATCTCAACAAGATCTTCATCAACAAAAAGATCATGCCTCCTCCACCAAGATTATCGAAGCCAACTCCACTTCTCCAAGTTCTACTCAAGGGCAAGATCATCCTTCTCCACCTCACGAAAAGACTTCTCATGATGATCAAGTCCCACAAGAAGGTCAAGACGAGGATCCAAAGGATCAAGATGGTCAAGAAATTGTCCCCACCACAAGGGCGGAAATTGAAACTCGTCGTCAAGCTCGCTTTGCAAAGTCTTTGGAACTTAGAGGATTATCTCTCGACAAGGTCATTGGTGATATTCGTGCAAGGGTCTCCACACGAAGTCAATTAGCTCACTTTAGTGAGCATCAAGCACACATTTCCATGGTCGAGCCCAAGAAAGTCTTTGATGCTCTTGAAGATCCCGATTGGCTAGGGGCTATGCATGAAGAACTTAACAACTTCGAGCGCAACAAAGTGTGGCGTCTAGTTGAGAAGCCTAAAGATTGCCGCAACGTTATCGGCACTAAGTGGATCTTCAAGAACAAGCAAGATGAACATGGTATCGTTGTGAGGAACAAGGCGTGGTTGGTGGCTCAAGGATTCTCTCAAGTCGAAGGCATCGATTTTGGAGAAACTTTCGCGCCGGTCGCAAGACTCGAATCGATACGTATTCTCATCGCTTTTGCTTCTCACCATGGTTTCAAATTGCAACAAATGGATGTAAAATCTGCTTTTCTTAATGGTCCATTGCAAGAACTTGTTTATGTTAAACAACCCCCGGGTTTTGAAAACCCCAACCATCCTCACCACGTCTATGTCTTGGACAAAGCTCTCTATGGCCTTAAACAAGCCCCCCGTGCATGGTACGAGCACTTGAGAGAGTTCTTGGTAGACCGTGAATTTGAGGTTGGGGTAATCGATCCCACTCTTTTCACTAAAAAGGTTAATGGTGAACTCTTCATTTGTCAATTATATGTCGATGACATTATCTTCGGTTCTACTAACCGTGTGTTCAATGATGATTTTTCCAAGCTAATGACCGACAAGTTCGGGATGTCCATGATGGGTGAACTCAAGTTCTTTCTTGGCTTTGAGATAAAGCAATTGAGGGAAGGGACTTTCATTTGTCAAGCCAAGTATATTCAAGAGATGATCAAGAAATTCAAATTGCTTGGACTTAACGGTGTGACGACTCCTATGCAAACCAAGTGCCACCTCCAACTCAACCCCGACGGTAAAGAGGTAGACCAAAAAGAGTATCGTTCTATGATTGGGTCTCTTCTTTATTTGTGTGCCTCTAGGCCCGATATCGTTTTAAGCGTGGGAGTGTGTGCACGTTACCAAGCCGCGCCTAAGGAAAGTCATTTGATGGCCGTAAAGAGAATCTTCAGATATTTGGTTCATACCCCTTGCTTTGGGTTGTGGTATCGCAAAGATGGCACATTGTCTCTTTGTGGTTATACGGACTCCGATTGGGCGGGCGACATTGATGATAGGAAGTCCACATCTGGAACGTGTCAATTTCTTGGAAGATCTTTGGTGAGTTGGTCCTCAAAGAAACAAAATTGTATCTCATTATCCACGGCAGAGGCCGAGTATGTTGCTGCCGCAAGCGGATGTACTCAACTTCTTTGGATGCGGCAAACTTTAAAGGATTACGGTGTCCTCTTGGACAAAGTGTCGCTTTTATGTGACAATGAGAGTGCCATCAAAATTGCGTACAATCCGGTGCAACATTCAAGGACCAAACACATTGAGATTCGTCATCACTTCATCCGCAATCACGTGGCACGAGGAGATATTGATCTATCATATGTTGGTACAAGGGATCAATTGGCGGATATCTTCACGAAACCCCTTGATGAAGCCCGCTTTTGCTACTTGAGGAATGAGCTCAATATCATAGATTCTCGGGCCTTGGCTTGAGCTCCGTACACACACTCCAACGTTTAAGGTGTTATAAGATCTAGAGGTACGCATGGACTTAGGGGGAGTGTTTTCCTAATACATTGGACTCTTCCTCCCCCTATTATGCATATAGTGACATATCATTGCTAAAACTTCAAATTGAATCTAATTTGTGAGCTTCAATGTTGAGATGTAGTTATGGACCCAAGATATATCTTCGCGGTACCATGCTACAACTCATACACGGTGGCCTCGGCCACCAACACTCTTTCTCTTTGGATTCCATTTGGTTTTATTCTTTTATTCTCACTTGCATTGTCTTTGGTTCTTTTGGGAAAACACACTCTTGTTGGTCTTCTCTTGTGTTTTATGGTTTTTGCAACTTGAGTGTGTCTTCTTTTCAGTTTGAGTATCTATCCTAAGCCTTTCACTATCCTGTAAACATGTTTTTCCCCACTCATGTCCCTTTTTGGTATCTTGTTCCTGGAGTTTTTGGGTTTGAACGGAAATCTCCGAGCCTTACTCGGAAATCTCCGGGCCACCAGAAAATTTCGAGACTAAGTCCATTCAAAAATCAGCACTGACCTGCGTTGATTTTTGACCGGAAATAGTCCCGGAAATTTCCGGCGTCCGGAAATTTCCGAGCTGAGACTCGGAAATCTCCGGCCCCTGTGATTATTGGCACCTAAGTCCTTTTCAATTTCGGCACTGACCTCAGGCGAAGCTGAATCGGAATTAGAGTCGGAAATCTCCGGGGTCCGGAAATCTCCGGTCCGATGTCCGGATATCTCCGAGTGTGCCAAAGTTTTCCAGGGCTAAGTCCTATCCGGAAATAGCCCCGGAAATCTCCGGCACCCGGAAATCTCCGAGCCTCAGTCCGGAAATTTCCGGTTCAAATTTTCCTGTCTATATAAGGGCACGGGTGGACCGGCCGGTTCGGCCAGTTCATCCACCCCGTGCCCTAATCCTCTCTCTCCTCCGAAAATCTCCATTTCTTCCTTTCCTCGCTGCGGGTGGATCCTTCGAGGGTTTCTTGCGTGCTTCGGGGATCTGCTTCTCCTCGTCAAGGGCTTCGTTTCCATCCGCACGCTTTTCGCAATGTCTTCCGGTAACTCCTCTTATTTCAAATCTAGGACGAAACTTGTTTTCGTTTAACCTAGCAGATTTAGGAGGTTGTTGTTTGTTTCCTTTGGTAGAATTGCTCCCCTAGGCATGTTCTACCTTCCATATGCACAGATCTGTTTTTCATCCATAGATTTTGTTCAGATCTGTCAAAATTTCGTGTAGACCGGAAATTTCAGGTCCTTACTCGGAAATCTCCGGACCCCGGAGATCTCCGAGTCAGACCCGGAAATCTCCGGCCTGCTCAGAATCAAAACAGCTAAGTACAGAAACTATGTTTGCCAAAACTTTTCTAGTATATTCCTTTTTCAATCTTGGACATGAGTGCTTACCCCATATGCTTTCCATCCACTCTATGCTGTGTACCTGCAGGTTCCAACCCTCGTGGCCGCTTTAAGCAAATATCTACTCACGGAAGAGCCAAACCAGTTCACTCACGCCCTCCCAGTGGGTCCTCCAGTGAAGACAACTCTCAAACTGAGTCCTCAGCCATCCTCAGGAAACCTATTGGTGCTAATAAGAAGAAGAAGACAGAGCTCCGCCTTGAAGACTTCAACAAAGGAAGTTTTCGCAAGTGGCGAAGTGAACTATCCTATGATGTGGAGTCTGATGATCCCACTTACTTTTGCACTGAGATGGCATGGATCTACAGGGAAGTCTATCAGAAGTTCTCCATTGAGAAGCCAATCTGCCCCATGAAGTGGATTGACTTTGACAAATTAATGAAGAGGGCAGATTATTTTGGTGGTGCTGTGAAGGTATGTGGTCTTTTGGGTTTGGAGCCTTTGATGAGAACTGAGTGCAGCTACAGCGTCTCTCTTATCCATCAGTTCTATGCCACTGTGGTGTTTGACTCCTCAGAGGATATTGGGATGACTTGGATGTCTGGCAGGCAGCGCTTGACTTCTTCCTTAAGAGAGTTTGCTCAGATTCTTGGTTGCCCTTTCCGTGGTCTTACTACTGCAGCTGGTGTCCGCATGCATGTCCATGGCGTGGCCTACAACAAACACGTCATGACTGATCTATACCAGCCTGGAGGGAGGATTGGCTCTCAGAATGGCCTCCTGCCCACTTATGATATCCTGCTGCGCATGTTCCGTTGGACCATTGCTCCCATTGCCGGCAATGCAGATAATATTGTCGGGGC
This sequence comes from Poa annua, assembly GCA_026929855.1. NCBI lineage: Eukaryota > Viridiplantae > Streptophyta > Magnoliopsida > Poales > Poaceae > Poa > Poa annua. Next base: position 20,402,765 of record CM049427.1, read on the forward strand.
TCTAGTAAACTTGATGCGTAAAGCTCATGATGCCTATCTTGGGGAGTATGTAGTTCAGCAAGAGGTCTTTAAGGTGGATGTCATGGACTTTATTTTCTAGGAGATGTCCCTAGCAGTCTTTGAGAGGAAAGTTCCTCCATATGCTCCTTATATAATGTTGCTCATCAAGAGCCTCTACCAGCTGTCTGAGCAAGACGGTGATGACTTTGATGCAGCTTTTGCCACTCAGCCTCACAAGCCAGCCCTGCTTGTCCAGAAATCTGCTCACTTGGTTCAACAACAAGCCACCATGCATGATATCAATGAGGATGACATTTTTGGTGGTCCATCTCGGGTTCCCTCCGATCCCAACATCAAGAAAGCTGCCAAGAAAAGTCGCCCCTGGGTAGTTCGAGCAATTGAGAAAATCATGAACTTGAACTGTTGCATTCACAGTGAGAACTATGCCATCTACTCTCAGAACCATCGCATTATGCAGCGCCAAGAAGCAATAACGGCTCACATGAAGATGCATGCTCCGAAGCAACCTTTGAAGCCTCGGGTTCCCTTCAAGGATTGGAATGCAGATGGTCTCACTTTTGATTGGGATGATGCTGTGCCAGAGGACAGCGATCTTGAGAATGCTGACACGAAGGAGGAAGAGGAAGATGATCAGGACGCGGGTTCCGACTCTTGAGTCATGGGACGTTAGTGGAACCTCCTCCCTTTTTGGTATCTTGATGTCAAAGGGGGAGAAGTTTCTCTAGGACTCTCGGGATTTGCATGGGCTGAGAGCACTTCTTACGTTTCGCTTTGCTTTCTTCAGTGCTCTCTTATTTCGTGACTATGTTTGTTTCGTCATGTGTGTGAGACATGCGTACTATTAAATTCTCTATTGTAATAACTATTTATCTAAGTTTGTTGCTTCTATTGTGTTTGTGTGTGCTTTGTAAAATCTAGGGGGAGTGTTGATCCTAAGGAATGTGCACTTTGTATTCCAAAGACATTCTTTAATAGTGCACTCACTTAGGGGGAGCTCCGTCTATATTTTGCAAATCCACTCTTTTTTTTGTGTTGTCATCATTCGCCAAAAAGGGGGAGATTGAAAGTGCATTCTATGTACTCCCAAGTTTTGGTGACTAATGACAACACAAAAAGTATTCTAATGTTTGTGATGAAGCTTGCAGGCTATTTTATAGGTTGACTGTCAAAGAGGAATACTTAGGTTGCCTAAATATCATTTCAATTGCACCTGGTATTTGTGCAGGAATTCAGTCAGGAGATTTCCGGGGCCCGGAAATTTCCGGTCCACAGACCGGAGATTTCCGAGCCAAACTTATATTTATCACTAAGTCTGAATTCAAATGCGTACTGACTCCAACTCAAGCTGAGCCGGAAATCCTCCCGGAGATTTCCGGCGCACGGAGATTTCCGGGCCCCAGTCCGGAGATCTCCGAGTGACAGAGGAATTTCGACCAAGTCCAGATTACAAATTGCGTACTGACTCCAAAACAATTTTAGCCGGAAATCCTCTCGGAGATTTCCGGCGCTCGGAGATTTCCGAGCCCCAATCCGGAGATCTCCGAGTGTCAGAGGAATTTCGACCAAGTCAAGAAGGCCAACCAGTACTGATCCAGTTTCTTGCTCAACCGGAAATTGCCCCGGAAATTTCCGGGGTCCGGAGATCTCCGGTCCTCAACCCGGAGATTTCCGGGCTGGCGGCTGTGCAACGGGCAGATTTTGAGGAGGGGTATAAATACCCCTCCACCTACCTCCAGCTTCCTAAGCTTCCAGATTTTCTCTCTCCTCCATTGGTGCTGAAGCTCGTTTCTCCCGGATCTCTCAATCTAGCCACTCAAATCCATTGATACTTGGGGATCTGAGGGAGAAGCCACCGATCTACATCTCCACCGAAGCGATTTGACTTTCCCCCTCTATTTCTTGAGGGGCAACGAATCTAGGGTTCCTTTGTGGATAGCTAGGTTCAACCTTGTGTAATTTGATCCTTTGTGGATTTCTTTGTGGAAGTGACCTGTTGTGGTCGTTGTGAGAGTCCCCAATTCAGTTGTGGGTGTGTGCCTTACGAATTTGTACGGGAATTTATCCGCCCTTAAAGGAGTCCTTAGTGGAAGTGTGGATTCGCACCTTTGTGGTCGAATTCACAGGAGAATAGGGTGAGGCCTTTGTGGCGTTGAGCAAACCTTTGTGGTAGCTCACACCTCTCCAACGAGACGTACACCTATGTGGTGGAACTCGGGATAAAATCTTGGTCTTCGAGTTCCTACGGTTGTTTCGTTCCACTCTCCTTTACCGCATCTTTATTTCTTGTACTTGCCTAGTTTCCTTGTAGTTTGTCACTTGTATCATCTAGTTGCACATCTAGACAATTTACTTTCCGCTAGCCTAAAAACCGAAAAAGAGATAAAAATTGGTCACCACCTATTCACCCCCCCTCTAGGTGGTCAACTGCCGTTCATCGTCGACCGCAGATGCAAGAGACGAGTGTTCATCCATGCCTGTCTTCACGTAGACCTCCGCCAGCGCTGGACAACGGCCGCTTGACTTATCGTCGTCCCTGGGAGCCATCGGAGTTTGGTCGCCGAGGGATTGGGTGCTTGGATTCGTGACGGAGGCCGCTGGTTGTCGTCCCGATCATATACACGACGAGTTGGACCCTGCGCTAGATTTGACTGCTACGGAGTGCCAAATCGAGTCCGTCAAGGATTCCTTTTGCACCTCCTCCTTCTGGGCCCCCACATCGCTAATTGCAACTCTGATCGCTTTTCAAGGCCCAACCAGTTACCCTATCCAGCGCACATAAAAATATCTCTTTAAAAAACAACGAGAAAGTAAAGAAGACAGATGCGCTATAAGTAAAGCCAAAAAGTTTGCTAAAAAAAAGGTAAAGCCAAAAAAGGGTAAAAAACATAAGAAAAAGACAGAGAAAAAATAGATTAACTAAATGCAACAACATAGATACTCGCAGATCGAGAAGATAGTCGATGCAGTTCCTCATGGCATAAAGAAGTCATTATTTCCAGGATGAGAGCAGCTGTTCCGAGTGAGTCCGCAACAGGAGTGAACTCAGGGAGTGCCTCGGTCATCGACACCTCTGCCCCTCTCCCTACCTCATTGGAATTCCTTTTTATGTATTGGGAGACATGATCGACTGGAGAGGTCATTGGCACTAGCGTGTGTGTGGAGTCTATTGAAGACGCAATGGACAAGAGGGCTATAGGCGCGAGGGCGACCCGAGCGTGTGGCGACAATGGTGGCAGTGTCTAGGAGAGCACCGACGATATTTCCCATTAGACGTTGCGTGGTGGCATCAACAAATTGGACGAGAGTTCTACGTGGAGGATCGACACTCTACGAGAGCTCTAGAGGCGCAATGGTGATAGGAACATGTGTTGCAGCGATGCGGATTGGAAGAAAAACAACTATTGGGGAATCGACGTCGGCCGTTCCACCATGGGATCGCTAGAGACTATTGTGGAGTTTGTCGGGTCATGGAGGTTCGAAGGTTGTGGGTTGTTTTTTCATTAATTTTCCTTTTTCACATGACATTAAGATAGTTCATTCATAACATAGACAAATGACCATGTGTAGTAGTAAGACAACCTCAATCAAATCAATGTTTGTAAAAACTACATAGTACTAAAAAACATTGGAACAGGAACAGTGATAGGGAGTTGTGAATTACACTTGAGCATATGAATAACCCGCGATACTAGATAATGGGATAATTATACTAGAACATATGAATACCCCGCGATACAAGATACACAAACCTAACACTTAAGCTCAAGCAAATGCAAAGCGTAACATGTAGATGGCACTCGATTCATTACAAACAAAGTCATCATTTGTTGGTGTCTTGGCTCGACGAATCAGCAGAATAAGAAGAAGCAGCAGCGTGGTCCTCTTTGTGCTTGCGGGATCTACCTGCGTAGACGCCGACGGCGTCGATGCCGCAGGACTCGCCGCCGACGATGTTGAGGCTGGTCAATTTGGCGAGCGCGGCTTCCCTGTCCTGCTTGCACCATTCCTTGAACTCGGCCTCGCCCGCCTCATCGTAGGTATCGTCGTCCTCTTCGTTGTCCATGTCGTCGTAGAGCTTGGTGAGGACGGCTCGGTACTCGTAGTGCTGCTTCTTAGACGCCTCGATCCACTCCCGTGGCATCCCAGTCTGCCTGCGGATCCTGTTCAAGTTCCAGATGGCAGGGTCCTCGTCGAAGTCCTCGTCCAGGGTCTTGTCGACCGCAGAAAAATATGAATCTTCATCCATGCCTGTCTTCACGTGCACCTCCGCCGGCGCCGGACAGTGGCAGCTCGCCTTGTCGCCGTCCCTGGGAGCCATATCGGAGTTTGGTCGCCGAGCGATTGGGGAGCTTGGATTCACGACGGAGGAGTAGGACGCGGGGTGCTGTCCCGATCATATACAGAAGTTGGAATCGAGTCCGTCAAGGATTCCTTCTGGACCACGGAGTGCAAAATCGAGTCCGTCAAGGTGTCGGCCCGACCATAAACACTAGTTTGTTTTTCCCGTTTGCATCTCCTTTTCTAAGATTTCTTACCCGTGTCAAATAAGTATATATTTCTCAGGGCATATTTTCAAAGCAGAAGCGGAGGGATAACAAACAGAGAGTTCATTCATAGCATGAAGAAATGTCATTTTTTACATATTCGTTACACGTTGTGCCATGATTAAAATATATCATGTCGGCAATAAGAATATCCCACAGTCTCCATTTTAGAATTAACCACATGATACAAGAAAAACAGGCTTCAGAACTGAAATTGATAGCACACAATGACATATCAGCACCTTGGACCTGACCACACGCTTTAAAGCTACGCACAATTTTTTCATAATTACATATAAGATAAATGTAGCTAGCTTAAATGAATGGCAACAAAAATAGAAAATTCATATGGAGGAAGTGGTTAAATCTGTTACAATGTCCTCCCAAGACCTTTGGATCACCCCTTCAAGGCACGGTCGTCCAAGGATTGTATTGTATACCATCTTGTTTCGCCTAATCGTCGTGCCTACAGTGTCACCAAAAAAAAATTGTCACCGCTTTGATTTTTCTACCACACTAGACAAAATGCTCATACTTGTTTTTGTCCTATGTAGTGCAAGAAAACATATGGATTTTCTATAAATGTCACTGAAATATAACATTGCCACCAATGTGATTCTTTGTATCCCAGTATCCCATCGAGGTGCTGAAGCAAACCGGATTTACGCTTTTGTACGTATTTCAACAAAAATCATTTTATCGGAATTCAATCTCTTTCCTCCAAATGGGCCAAAAGTTTCAAGATACGAAACAACCCAGGGGGCTATTCGGAGTTCGCACCGTCACCACCATTTCCCAGTCCTCCAGATCCACCACTGTCCTCCGTCCTCCTCCCCTCTGCTTCCCGCCTCAACTTCCTCGACCGAGAGCCAGATCCGGCGAGTTCCCTCCACACCCTTCGCGTGCGTGTGTGCGTTCGCGCGAGCCCTCCCCCCGAGATCTCAAGCTGGATACCATCGAGAAGATTGTCGAGGACTTCGCCTCGGACATGGCCATGAATCCCTTCTCCTCCGGCACCCGCCTCCGGTGAGCGAAACTCCGCCCCACCCGCCGGACCCCCTTACGATCCGTCGCGATTTCGCGGCGCAATGTTGGTGACCGCGCTGATCGATTCCGGGCTTTCCTTACCATAGGGACATGATACGGGCGATACGCGCGACCAAGACGGCGGCGGTGGTGCAGCAAGAGTGCGCGGCGATACGGACCGCGATCGACGAGAGCGGGTGGGACGACCTGCGGCACCGGAACGGAACATGGCCAAGCTCATGTTCATCCACATGCTTGGCTACCCGACCCACTTCTGTATTGAAGTATGTACTGGTCTACTGGACAAGATAGATGTCCAATACCGGTGCGCTTCGCTGGTATGGTTGGCCGCGCGCAAACAAGAAAGGAAAGGAACGTGCGGCGCCACCGTACCGAGATATTTTCATTTCCGGTTTGCTGACAACGCTCGGGGAAAAAAAATATCTGCGTTAGCACTCCACTCCCTGATGAACCATAGTATTGCAAACCACTTCCGTGAGGTCCATAACATTTCTCGGGTGCGTACGTGCACCATTGTGAATTTCGTCTTAACAGCTTACTATGCGTGATAAATATACCTGTTCTTTTGGCATGCATGCATGCATACTGGCGGATGCTTGAAAAATCAGCTTGCCTCTCTCTATATACTGTACATTGTATTGTATGAGCCCTAGTTTGGAAAATCCTAACCCGTGATTTGGTTCGTAAATGGTAACGGTAACAGTAATGTAAGCATATCCGAGGGGTGTATCATGGGTGGTATGGAGAAACTCCAATTTTGTTTGGTAAAGATTTGTAATGGAAACATCCATTTCTCGTGCCTGAGAAATCTGAGCAAGAACACGGTGATGATCAAAAACAGAGATCCGACCTAACCAAACCGGAGATCGTGTTCGACGATGCTGTTGCTCCTCGTGTGTTCGGTGGCGGTGATGAACAAGAACAGAAACCCGCAGGAGCCCTTCCTCGGGGACCAGATCGACGCTGGCCGCTAGCTCCTCCTCGCGTGGCGGCGCAACAGCTGCTGCCCACGTGGTGCTGCTACAGGTGAGGACGTCGGCCTTGAAGGAGATATGCCCTAGAGGCAATTAATAAAGTGTATTCTTTATCATATCTCGTTTGTTCATAATAGGTTTTTGTGTCATGCTAGAACCGTATTAAGCGGAAACATTAATGCGGGTGTGATACGTAAACAACCAGGTCCCTAGTAGCCTCTACTAAGTCTAGTTTCGTTGCGCGATTGATGATCGAGATTTCCCGGTCATGGGGCATGGCGCCGGTCGGCAATGAGAGTCATATCGCTAGAGAGCGATGTGATGGACATACCCAGATTTGGAGAACGTAGTCGTTACGCCTTTGACCGTGAGATCAACTCTTATTGATATTCCCGGAAGATACTTTGATTGCACCAAACGTCGTATCTTATTTAGTATGACAATAACGGTGATACTTTTGGGTATCGAAAAGGAGTAGTTGAGACGAGAGGTCAAAAGCGGGATTTGCCAGTCCGCATAGCAGGATAGATACTCTCGGGCCCACTCGGTGAGATCATGTCTAATGAGCTTGCAAGCATGTGACTAGGTCACGGAGACGTGAGATCATGAACGAGTAGAAGATAGCGTCGTCGGTAACGAGGTCGGGATTAGGTATGGAGATATCTATGAAACGACGCTCGGACGTGCTAAGTATCGCTATGGCAAAAGGTCTAAGACTTTACGTTCAGGTTTGATAGATGAAAGTCATTCGTTATATCTCAGAGATTAATTCATGGGGTCCAGGCCTACGAGTTAGTCGTTGATCATTGAGGAGTCTTGGTCATACCTGATATTATATCGAACCGCTAGGGTAACACACTTAAGGGGTTTCGACAAGACAACCGGAAAGGAAGGAGATCACCGGGAGCGTCCCGGGAGGGTCCGATGGAGATCGGGCAGCGCCGAAAGAGTTTTCGGAGCTAGGAAAAATTATATATATTATGTTTGATATTAATTAGTGTTATTAATATGCAAATATGATTTTATATATTTATTTTCGAATTTATTTAGTCTGATTTCCCTAAATGGGCCTTCTGGACGAAAGAAGGCCCAAGAGGGGGAAAAATCCCTAGGGGATTCGGTGGGGGCCTTGGTGGCCGGCCTGGATGGGCCAAGGGGCCCACCAGGGGGCCGGCGCACCAAGCCTAGCCGCACCAGGCATGTGGGGATAGTTCCACATTGCCTGGCTGGCAAGGTTGGCTCCCCCTGGGAGCCTATATAAGAAGGGGCACCCCAGCCTTTTAATTCACCAATTAATTCCCGATTTCTCTTTCGATCTCGTGGTTCCCAAGTTGGAGCCGCGCCGAGCAGAGTAAGGGGATCTCCTCCACCATAGCCCGCTGCCGCGCTGCTGGTGTTCCGGTCCAAGTCTTCCGCTGCTCGTCCTGGACTGGAGCTTCGGAGGCCGTCGTCTCCACCGTACGTGTGCGACTCCCTGCGAGGTGCTGCGCTAGCGGTACTCGGAGGCCTGCTTCCTCTACACGACCTTGAGGTCGGCTTCGTCGGTCTTCATCGACAACGTTTGTGCGGGAACGTAATCCCCGCTTTCGGTCTACAAGGGTACGTATTCCGATCTCCGTTTGTACTACTATATCTGCATAGAATAGATCTTGGCATGCTTTTAGGATATCGTCGGTAGGAATTTTTTTGTTTTCTGCACACGATCCCCTTGAGGCCTCTACCGCATCAGCGCCGGGCTCGGCGTAGGGGTGGTGGACGGAAATACGATCGAAATGGGATGTCTGGGGCTCGCTAGCGAGATGACTCTCTAGTACTGCGATCTGTTTTCGGTGGGGGTTGGTCGGTATCAGGATTAGACTGCGGTGGTATCTGTTTACAAAGTATCTGAAAAGAACACGTTTAACGATTTCAAATTATATCGTAATGAGGTACCGGAGCAAAACGTGTGAACCAAACACGTCCTAAGCGACATTCAAAAAATCGCAGCACATGGTATTCTGTTTGTCAGGACGATGGGCTCCTCGATTTGGTGGGCAACATGGCAGTATCTTGAGAAGACTACAAGGTTTCATCGGGTTCCTTGATGACCTAGACCACAACACTAGTGATTGTTTCATTTGAAGAAAATTTGGCCGTGTTCAACTTGCGTAGGTCTGGACGATTGTTGAATTCAGAACGTAGAGCTTGCTATGTACAATACTATTTATGTTTTTAAATATAAGATATTTTACCTCTTTTCACATTTATAATGTATACAAGTATCTAGACATCTTCTAGTATAGTTGTTCATTCATTGAACCCAAATTTAATCAACATGTATAATATACTAAACATCTTATATTTAAAAAGAAGGAAGTGAGATGGATGTGAGGCTCATTTGCATGGAGGCAAATTGAAGGATGCATATGCTACAAAAATCTTTATAGAAACGTTAGTATGGCAAAAGTGGGAAAGAGCACACAATAATTCCTCACATCAGGCCATCACATCGACACATATACATAGACTAAACTGCATCCCAGATTCAGAACCGATCCTTATCCGTTCCCGCTGTTCACTTTATATATTCCCACAAGAAAAATCTTCGAACCAATCCATAGCATCACACCGACGATACTCCCAAAAATGCTCTCTTCCACCGCTCTCCGGCCGCTGTCGCCGGCGGCGAGGCCCGCGTGCTCCGCCAGTGCCACCGCCGCGACCTCATCCTCCGTGGCCTGCCGCCGCGCGGTGGTGGTGCGCGCGCTGCGGGACTACGGCTCGATCCCCAAGGGGGAGCCCTTCAGCTCCAGCCGCAGCATCCTCGACGAGTTCTTCAAGCAGGAGAAGCCTCTCGTCCAGCGCACCAAGGACCAGATCACAGGTATCCGGCTCCTCCTCTCATACCCCCCTCTGATTTAGTTCATCTTTGAGCAGTGGTGCCGCTGTATTATTTTCTGCAGTTTTAATGCGTGTGAGTGTGATGCGGCTTCCTGCCAAGGTTAAACTCGGAAAGTGGTCAGCTTTAGCTTTATTACTAGCTTATATTTGGATCCCGTTCTTGTGTTTGCTTATTTAGTGCTCCGTGTGTCCCATTTAGTTTTGAGATGTCACTACTCACTACTGATGAAAGATTGTTGTCTGGTGTAGATTTAGTGTGCTAATTTCAGGGTCCTCGCATAGTTTGCAAATATTGAGAGCTAATCCAGCAAGCCAAAAAAATCAGATTTTAAAAGAAATCAGCTTAAGCCAAAAAATTCAGATTCTGAATTGTGAAATGTACAGTCAAGATTCCAGTTTTAGTAAGTATGTGTTTTCTGCTCAAACGACCTCATAAATCAGAGGTTATTGTTATTCATATCAGATTTCTAAGCTGCAAGAAGTTGCTGTTTCAGAATTCTAACAGTGCTGGTGGATCTAAAATTACTCTAACGGTGACTCTTTTTTATCTGGGTACAGATTATTGCACGACCCTTGAAGGTGACGAATGTTGCAGCTGCTGGGATGCCTATTTTGAACTCAATAAGCTTGAGGTATGCAGTGATCAAAACCACCTTGTCTAGCTACCAAATTCTTCATGAGCATTCTGTACTCTCAGCAAGATATTTAGGTGGTTCACGCTACTTGCGCCGATCCAATCCAACTAACTTATTTTCTCCATTTTCCAGCAAGAGCTACCCCAAGGGGAAATTGCGAGGATGGTGAAAGAGTCGCGGTCAGATCCGAGGTACCTTATCAGTAGCATCCATCACCGCTCAGAATTACGGAAGAAGATGTCCGAGAGAGCTCAGAGTTCAGTACCAGCAAACTCCCCTGAGCAGACAGCGAAGCCGAGGCCTTTCCCTGTCCCAGACGGGTTGCCGAAAACGCAGGAAGAGATCGATGAGGAAGAGGAGGCTCTCATGCCGGAGTCTTCATACACGAGGCTGCTGAGAAGAATGGGGAGATATCCTGACTGGTATACGCCTCGCCCAGACCATGAAACTGACTGAACAAAACGCCATGAACCAGCCTTCCAAAATGTACAGCATGAAGCTCTGTCTGCTGGCATCGAGCATGGAAGCCTGGATTTGTTGTTGCCTGCTTAGTTGGCGCTTCCTGAATGGATAAATGTACTTATGTAATGGTGTGTGTGCACGTGTGTTTTCTGGTGTTGAGTTCTTCGCTTCAGGATCCAGATAATTCGTTTTTTTAGTATGATAGCTGCTAATGTATCTCTGTATATACATGTTTGGTAATAGAGTTATTCACGTATTGCTTGTTTCACACACCTTTGGTTGAGAGTTTGATGTTGATGTATCGTTTATTTTGCTACGAACACCTGATGTATTCCGGTCCTAGTATGCCCTAAACTTTTCAAGTTCCTAGTATAACTTGAAGAGTAGTATAATTTGGTTTGGAAGGGAAACCATCATATCGGCATAGTTGCATGCAGTGATGCAGTGCACAACGGCACAAGGTAGAGCCTGCTGAAAACTTGAAAAAATGTGACATGATTGTTTGGATTATGCTCGCTTTAACCTGTCTAAAATTCCTTTTTCCACGGTGAACAGAAGCAGCTAGTGGTTTGGAATTTGAAATCTACCAATCCGACTGCCCAATCGTCCAAATCTGAGATTGACCTATTTATAGCAAGGGAGTTAATTGGTATAAACCGAGTGTTATTTCCTTTTCGATGTCTTCTTAGTCTACAACCTGACAAGCTTATAACATTAAATCATATGTTCTTTCAGTCCCTTAGTATTCATAGTCTCACCACTCCAGTCTCCAGCGCCCTACTTAGCCTTCATCCGTAGTTGCCAAATTTCTATATGTAGGCCTAAATAGTTGAAGTTTCATTTGTTCCTTCACTGTCTCCTCATAATTCTGATCATGAGTACCCTGACGAAAATACACAAGCAAGGAACAATCAACCAAAAACCAACTACATGTTGCTACAAATGGTACTATGCCACCTTAACATATGTCATTACCTCGGCCTCATAGAAACGTCTTACCCTATCTTCCTCCTCTTCCAACTATACAAACATGTGAACGATGATGCATACAACAATTAATATACAGTAGTAAACAAGTAAAATGGTAAACAGCTAAGCAGGGAATAAATCATTATACATACAGTTTCATCGCGGCCTGTCCATCCCATATTACCAAATAGACAACACGGAGAGTGTGGTCTATCTTGACCAGCATAATATGCAGCAGCAGCATCGTTGGGGTGTTTGACGAGGGTGTAACTCGACAAATCCCTGGGTTGTCCACCCCGGGTTAATTGAGAGGGAGAAAGAGAAGCGTTGGTGATCACGACGGCTGACAAGCGGGGCGATTTACCCAGGTTCAGGCTCCCGGAGGATAACACCCTACTTCCTGCTTGTCTGATATTGATGATGAGTAGCGATTACAATGGCGACATTGTGATCTCGCTAGGGTTTGTGGTGGCGCCTATGAGCGTGTCCTTGAGACGAGCAACCCTCCTGGCCTTTATAGGTAGGCCAGATCCCGGGTGAACGGTGCCGATGGCAATTACAGATATGACAAGCTATGCGACCTAACCGACTAGGACTGGGTCACATGATACCCCTAGTGGGCCTTCTGCGGACCTCTATAAGCTTGGCGCGGCCCAGGTAGCCTCACCGTGGGGTAGTCGAAGAGTAGGCCCACGTCAGTAGCCCCCGAGTGCTTGGTCGAATCGTAGAGTCGGGCAAAGGACTCCTTCCTCCTGGGCACGCCGCCAGATTGCTTGTTCTTGAGTTTAAACTCGTTTTCTTCAGTCGAAGAGGACACTCCCGATGGGAGTACTCTCTGCAGTCGAATTACTTCGGCTTTGTTCTTGTGTGAATCTTGCTTCTATTCGGCCTGGTGGCTTACTTGTGAATTGATTCAGCCTTCTGAACTTACTTTTTTTCTTTGCCACCCGGATGATTGTTTTGAGTTCTCGGATCAGTAGCATGTCTTGTTTGTTTTCAGCTGTGAAGCTTACTACTCGAATCGTGCGTTCGACTTGTCTGGCTGCTCCGCGTCTTCTTCAGATTCATTGTCTTGCTGACGTCAGCGATGACGCCCCGTGGCACGCCTATGCGCCCGATGGGACGTGACGTAGCGGGCCCCATTGTTAGTGTTGACTGTGGTCAGCAATTGTCACGTCTCTCCGAACTGGGCGCGAAAATTTCGCGGCACGATGATGACGCCTTGATTCCCGTGCGTAGTGGACGGAGTGGGCGGCGACGGTTAGTCTCTCCGCACGACACGTGGACGGCTGGATGCGCTTGTGTGGAGCAGTATCTTCGCGGACGGCTGAGATGGATTGTGCACGGCATAAGTACTGCGCCGCGGTGCGAGGGCGGGTACTCTTCTCCAATCGTCCGTGCCTCCATTCGTTGCTCCTTGCCATTATTGCCTCCGTAAGCTCTATTCCATTTGTCCTCCCACCTTCTGCGATCCATCGACGCCATGGGCAAGTCGAAGATCGCCGCTAGCGCCACCGCCACCGAAGCTGGGGTGATGAAGAAACCCGAGGGCGATTGGCAGAGGTCGACGGTGAAGAAGACGGACCTCGAGCTCCTGCGCGCGCAGGGTCTCCTGCCCCCGACGGATGAGGCCACAGTACGTGCTCCTGGCAAGGAGGTGTATCCCGCTCCTCGCAAGGGGGAACGCGTGTGCTTCGCGGATTTGCTTCCACGGGGCTTCGGGTTCCCTCTCCACGATTTCGTCCGTGGTCTTCTGTACGCCTATGGGGTTCAGATCCACGATCTGACCCCCAATGGCGTCTTAAGCATCGCAAGCTTCATCATGCTCTGCGAGTGCTTCTTGGGCATCGCACCCCACTGGGCTCTGTGGAAGTCGCTCTTCCTTGTTTGCAAGAACGTTGGGAAGAGCGGGTTGACATACCCAGTGGGCGGCTTCGGCATCCAGGTGCGCGGCGACACCGCGTTCTTTCAGATGAAGAAGTCGGACTCCGTCCAGGGGTGGCGGAAGAGGTGGTTCTACATCCAGTGCGACCAGGAGGGCCTGGCGCACTTCGACGGCGAGCGCGGCTTGCGGAAGACTCGTGCCTGGGCGCACCCGCTCGCCGAGGAGGAGAAGGAGTCCACGAGGCCTCTGCTGAGCCTGCTGCGCAACCTCCTCCGGACCCTGGGGCGCGAGTCGGGTGGTGTCTACTTGATGGCCACCTTCTTCCGGCTGCGCGTCCAGCCGCTACGCGCTCGCCCTCACCCAATGTGGGCAGTCGAGGGCGTCAGCGACCAGCCGCTTGACGACGAGGAGGTGGATACCAAGGTGAGGGGCATTACCAGCCTCCGAGCCGCGGACCCTTGCAACGTCAAGTGTCCGGTCGCTGCGTACGGAGGAGCGAACCCTATTCCCGAGGTGAGCTTTTACATTGTTCTCTTCGTTGCTTGCTTTCTTGATCTTCTGTTTCTTGATTCGACTCTGCTTAGTTTGTTTCATGGTCGCTCTCTTCTGGTCAGCCTTCCTCCTCTCCCAGAAAACGGACCTCACGATGAGTCGAAGTTTGTGGAGGAGGAGGGTGAGGATGAAGACATCCCGTCTGCTATCTCTCATAGCGAAGAGGTGGAGGATGATGACGACGAGGAGGAACCCGCACGGAAGAGGCAGAAGCGGGGAAGTGGTGGCGACTCTGCGACTGCTTCGTCACCCGCGAAGGATGCCGATGTTGACTTGGAGGAGGCTGGCATGCCTTCTTCGGGTGTGCGGTCCCAGGACAACTGGGACGAACCCTTGGCTGCTCCTCCGGTCAGCTCTGCGCCGCCGCGCGGGTTCGCTCGGATGTCGTCCGTCTCCCTGGGGAGCGATGATGGCGACGAGGCCACCAGGTGAGTTCCTTTTCTTCCTTCTTCGTCGAGTTGCATTTTAGAGTTTCGAGCTTCGAGTTGAGTTTTGCCTTGATTTTGTTCCAGCAACCGCTCTGGCGGCGTCAGCTCCCCTCGTCGCGAAGTGGAGCACACCTCTGCTCCCTCGACGGAGCTGGTGACGCAGGTGGTGGTCGAGGAGCGTGCGCCGGCTGGCGGCTTCACGGCACCGAGTCGTGCTCCCCCCGCGACTTTGGAGGATGTCGACCTTCTGGACCACGTAAGTCCTTGTTCTTGTTCTTGTAGTCCTGAAATTTCATCGGGTACGCGAACAACGCTCCCGATGGGAGTAGCCCCCAAAGGTGTGGGTGACTAGTATAGTCGCCCGCAACTTTATAACTTCTTGTTGTTTTTGCAGCCGTACTACCGCCATCAACTTGAGGCAGCTGCTGACTATGTTCGCCTGGAGAAGGAGAGGGACCAGCTGCGCGCCTCTCTGGACCAGGCTACTAAGCGAGCTGCGGAGTTAGAGCTGAAGCTTCGAGCTCAGGCGGAGCTTGAAAAAGCGCTGCACGAGTCTCAGGAGCGTGAGCGTGTGCGTGCCGTCCAGGAGAAGACTCAGGTCGACCACCTACTTTCACTCGCCGGTGCCCTTGGAGGTGAGTTTTCGGCTTAACGCCTACTTTGTCTTTGCTTGACTTGCTTTTTGTTGACTGCTGACCCTTTGTCCAGAGAGATGCGGTGGCGCCCCTCCGGAAGGCTCGTCCAGTGACGACGTCGACTTGGCGACCGCGGTCGGCCTCCTTGATCGCGTCTGCGCGTATGCATCCGCTGCGCTGCAGAAGTCGTAGTCGGCGCTGCAGAAGTGGACTGGAGCGCTCACGACTGTGCATCGGAGAATTTTTCCCAGCGACCCGCCGCCGACTGCCGTCGATGCTCTCACGGCGCCGTTTGAAGATGAAGCGACCACCCTCGCCGACTTCACTCGGACGCAGACGGCACGCGGCTCCGAGCTCACCTTTCAACTTCTGCTAGGCCATCAGGTTGTTGGCGACTTCGAGAAGGTTGTCAGCGGCTTCCCGTGAAGGTCCGATGGCCGGACCGCGTCCCTTAGCGGGGTGAAGGCGCAGGCTGCACAGCTGGCTGTGAAGCTTGTGGCCACCTTCGAGAGGGCGCTTGCCAAGGCAACTGAGGCGGCTTCTCGGAGGAGTCGCTCCCGGTCGGAGTCAGTAGCTTAGGAGCTTTTGTAGTGTAGGTCCTTTTAGTCACAGGAACATGTACTTCATTCTGCACCTTGTAATGACCTTTATTTTGTCGGGTCTTCTGGCCTTGGATCCTCTTTTATGCTGAATTATAATTTCCTTCCCTTCAACTTGCTTTGGCTGAGAAGTTATATTTTCTGTATTGACGCTGCATATTCGTGACAAACTGTCCTGCACGAGTCCACTTCCATTGCTCCGACGACTGGCGCGAGTGGCGTGGGAGGTTCTCGCTCGACTGCAGCTGGGCGTCGTCGTCGATCAGCACCCCTTCCTCAGCGAAGCACGAATGACCAACGGTTGATCACCTATTTGAGGAATAAGGTGATTGGCCTTGAAGCGAGTCTGAAGCTTGCTGAGTTGGAGCTGGAGCGCTTGAAATCGCGTCCTACTGCGGGGTTCTCCCAGCGCGAGGAATTTTTGCTTGGCGAGATTGATCTAATCAGTCGGCAGCTGCAAGGTTGATAGCCTTTTGTTGCTTGACTTCCTCCTTGAGATTTGCTGGTTATAACTTGTAATTTCTGGGCGCATATGTGAACCCAGATTGGCAGGCTGAGCAGACTCGGGTTGAAGAGCGGGTCACCCGAGAGGCGACTGGCGATTCTTTCGAGGCTCGCCACATCTGGTCAAACAAGTCAGGAGGGCGAATCCTCGTTCGAACTTGGCGGGCTGTCTTTCTTCTTGAAGGTTGTGGGAAGACCCTCTTGCATATCCACCGTGTGTACTTCCCACACAATGGGCAGCTGAACGGATAGACATCGCCTAGAGGGGGGGGGGGGGGGGTGAATAGGCGATTTAAGACTTTTTCCGAGGAGCCGGAATATCCGGTCCAAGAATGACCCGGAAATTCCGGTATGCTTGATAAAGGCGGAATAAACTAGAGGTTTACTTTAACAAGCATACAACCTAGATATAAATACTAGGCTCACCTATGTGCACAACCAACTTACGCTAAGAAATACAAGTAACAAGGTGATAGCAAGATAGATGACTTCAAGCACGAAGGCTATCACAATGTAAAGTGCATAAGTAAATAGCTCGGGTATAGAAATAACCGAGGCACGCGGAGACGAGGATGTATTCCCGAGTTCCACCCAAAGGTGTATGTCTTGTTTGGAGAGGTGTGCGCAACCACAACAGGTTAGTCGCAACGCCCCAAAGGCTCACCTTCTTCTCCTGATGAACTCAACCACAAAAGGTTGTGAGTTCACCTTCCACTATTGATCTCCTTTGGGGCGGAGATCGAATCCCGTACAACTTTTGAGGCACACACCCACAACTTAATTGGGGGCTCCCAAGTCTTGAGGCACACACCCACAAATTAATTGGGGGCTCTCAAGTTACCACAAAAGGTCTTGACCACAAAAGGTCTTGGCCACAAAAGGCCGGCCACAAAAGGCCGGCCACAAAAGGCGTCTAGGGTCCAATGACCCAAGAGTAACAAGCTCACAAGTATCACCACCACGAATCCTCGTGGAGGGCTCAAACCGAAGCAAATGCAATGGCAAGAGCACACGAAGTGCTCAAGTCCTTCACTCTCAAATTCCAACACAACAACAAATGTTTATGGGGGAATAAGAGAGGAAGAACAAAGGAAAACACAAAGGAGTCAAATCCTTCACTCCCAAATCCCACCAAAAGCAACTAATGCTTATGGGGGGATAAGAGAGGAAGAACAAAAAGGAAGAACCACAAAGGAATTCCAAGAACTAGATCCACTAGGTTCCCCTCACTTAGAGGAGAGATTGATTGGTAGGATTGTAGATCTAGATCTCCTCTCAACTTTCCCTAAAGAATATGAAAGAATCAATGGAGGGATTGAGAGGAATCAAGCTTTCCAAGGTCAACAATGGAGTAGGAGAGAGAGGGAATTCGTGCTACCTTGGTTGGGCAAGGGAAGAAGAAGGGGAGGGGCATTTATACCCCCCAGAAAATAGAACCGTTGCACCCAGAATTTAGACAGGAAATTCCGCCCAAAAGTGAAATTTCCGAGCTGATTTTCCGGTTTCAATCAGTGCCTCTTTTTCGATAAAAACTGCGAGAATCGGATATTCCGGTTCAGTCCAGAATCGGATATTCCGAGTGACTGAAAACTGACAGAAACAGCAAAACCAAAACTGCAATATCTTTTCCATCCGGACTCCGTTTTCGATGATTTTTGGCTCGTTGGAATCGTTACAACGAGCTCTACTTGAATATGCATAGAAACATCATAGTCCATCATGTTAGGATAAAACCAAATGGGGAAAGGTTTAACTTTCCTAAAGCATGTAAACCGGTAAAAGCTCCAATATAAAAAACGTAACAAGATATTCGTACGAAATCCGTTTTTGATGAACTAGAGCTTAGTATGGAGATAAACCAACCTCTAAATCCTCACATGGATGAAAGCCAACAAGTTTTCCAAAGTAAGACCGTTTCCGATAAACAAGAGCTTGACATGGAGATGAACCAAGCTCTAGTTCCTCACCACCATAAAAGCCAAAAAAGAACCAAGAAATATGATATGCCAATTATGTAAAGGTTTGAGCTCTCCACAACGATGCGATCAAGTTACTAACTTGAGATCCCCTCTTGATAGTACGCCTATCTATCCTATAGCCCTATCAAGATCATACCTTTGCCTTGAGCATTCCACTTGAGTTAGATGATGACTATGTTGATCTCTTCAAGTGGATCATCTTTCTTGATTGCGCGTCCAAGCACATGATTGATGAAGACTTCTCCAAATACTCTCCCATGCTCACAATGGGAGAGTCTCGCTTAGCTCCGTCTTCATGTATCCATTGCAAGCACCAAGCATAGGATCTCTTCAAGAAGCTTTTCTTGGTCTTGCACATCTCACCTTGATGACGATCACCACATGACGTCATCCTCCATGAGCTATATGAAATCTTCATTTGATGCAACCCTATGGGAAAATCCTAACCTTATATAATGATACCACACACACATATATAATGGGTTAGTTCACAAAGCTATGCGGACAAGTGTTTACCATCCCAAGAGATACATGATCGCTCTTGGTACATCTTGTAGCTTTGTATGTTGATCAATATCTTGACCAACCTTGTATCTTCCAACATTTCTTCACTAATATGATGTCTTGAATCCTTCAAGACATACTTTCAAGAAGCTTCACTCAACACATAAGCTTCAAGAGTCCAACACATGAACTCCACAATTTCATGAAAAAGATCTATAAGGATATCTCAATGCAAACATTAGTCCATATAGATTGTCATATAATTACCAAAACCACACATGAGGGAAAATGCTCTTTCAATCTCCCCCATTTTGGTAATTGATGACAATCTCTTTTGAGAGGGTTCATAATATGTAATTTAACAAACAAGAATGGTTGCACTAACATCAAATACTACAAAGGTATGTGATGTTAGTCCATCCACATATATAGAGCAAACTCCCCCATAATTTATGCACGTGTGTATGAACATGAATTCATTGCATATATTGTCAACCATTACCGATGGTGGAGTTTCCATTATATATAAAACCAAGCAACGAATGCAAAGGCAAGGAAGGCAAATACTTAAGAAGATACCAAAGTACAAAGCCAATTCCATACAACCCTCCAAAACTTCTCCCCCATTAGCAACGATTGCCGAAATGGGCGAAAGGCTTTGGAAAGGTAACATAATAAGATCTCCTTCATGATTTATGCATTTCTCATGATATGAGTGAAATCAAATGCACTTATCCAATGACGAATAGATGGAGGGGATCAAACTATATTGAGGATCCAAAAATTGCACAAGAAATATATCAACTGAAATCCACTGGAAGGATCAATTGCGAAGGGGGAAAGCATTCACAAAGAAGCAATCAATCAAGGGATCCAAAACCAATTGAGCACAATAGGATATTATGAAAAGATCAACCAAGAGTTCTAAAAATCAAGAGGGAACTCCTGTAGCGTACCTGCACTTAAAATAAGGCAGATACCTGTGTATAGTGCAAATCCCAGGATCGATTCATTTGCACACACAGTTTACGATGTAATATCACAACAAAGCGTCAATTTTATTACATCGATGATCCAGAATTACAAAATATTCGATACAAGTTGCATAGCATAAAGCTAGCATTGAAAAAGTACACAGCGGAAATACAATAGCAGTGGGTCTCCAACAACTTCATGTTGCCACAGGCGAAAACATGTTGGTTGTAGACTCGAAACCTATAAACGAAACCTCACTCGTCATCTGAACAATCTACAATAAGAAAAATATTGCAACAACGTGGGTCAGATTCCATTAAAAATGGAGTCTGGCAAGTGACACTATGGTGGACACTTAATGGAATAACTCTATAGCCTATATGCATATTTGGCTGGTGGAGTTCAAGGCTATTTTGCATAAAGCCAATTTTTTTTCCTATCTCTTTGGAAAACACTTTCTTCAATCAAGACAAGTATGGCATGAAAACCATAAATCTCATCTTCCCTTGTTCACCCATCAAGTTTTATTTCTGAAGTTGGAATGGTGGAATCCTCCGTTGACGTCCGTGATCAGCTGCTCAAATTGTCCGTACCGGGGACACGGCTAAGTACTTAGTTTTACACTCTGCAGAGGTTGTGCACGTTCACCATTGTACCCATTCAACCCAAATTATCCTTTACACACCATTTGTGATAAGGAAAGGAGAAGAATGAGACGAGATCTTTCAGAAGCATTTTCCCTCCCACTCTGGCTTGACCCGTTCCACCTAACATCCCCCTACATCTGCTTGTCAAGCCGGAGAGAGTCCACACAACATAATTGATCAAGCCAGAGCCCATATGGCAATGGCTGCACTGGAAGCAATCGTCACTCGGAGTTCTTCAAATTCCTCTGTTCCCTGGGTGGCCATCCACAAGTGCACATACTCCAGGAACCATAGACATGGACCTGAGTAGCCACTCAACTTCGCCACCATACAACCAATCCACCCATGAGATTCATTAACTTAGTGGATGTGCACTCTCAGGTGAAAATCACCATGGTTAGTGGATGTGTCACTTACATTTTGTAAAACTTTTCATCATTGCATAGCATCAATACATCTACTAAGTATTATATAGGAACCTAGACACAGGAGTAAGGGAATTCTACACAGGTTTAGCATAGCAATACTATCCTACTCATGCATATAAAAATACACTAAGTAATGCATATAGAAATAATAGGAAGTTTATGAGGTGTGCCACTTGCCTTTGAATGTTGTCGTTGTTCACAAACTCTTTTCAACAACGAACGTTTGCTCTCCGTTTAATCTAAACCATATAAGCAAACAACAATACAACAATCAACAAACAGCAATCATCAAACCTACATGCTCATATCTAGTGAACAAACAAGTTTTGTAAACTTCTAAGGAAATCATGTCATGCATGAAAATCTTTTAAGTTAATGCAAGGAAATGTGTTGGTCAAAAATGACTAAGGACTAAGGTCATAAGTTGAATAAAATATTTTGTTTTATATCATCTTGAATAAGCCCTCTAATGGTTTAGTCTTGATGTGTAGAAATATTTAGAGTAAATACTAAGTCATTTCTTCAAGATGATCATCAATTATTATCAACTCTTTGTAAATTGGATATTCACTATAGTGAGAGAGACAGACACCCGACCAGCCACTTAAATTGTGGAACAAGTCTGATGTACGTGGACATGTAAGGTTTGTTTCCAGGCCGCTTCATCTCACTATTCCGCTAGGATCCAACAAACTTCAAGACGATAATATCATGATCAAAAATTGTTTATGTCAAATGTGAAAGACAAGATTAGAAAAGAGGGAAAAGATAGAAGAAAGATGTAGTTGTCCTCCAGGCTTCATCTCCAGACTTGTAATATTCTCCTTGATGATGTCTTGATTGAAGTTTTGATAGACGTGATAAATCTTCAGACTTGGTGGTTCTTGTATCCTCGAGGCTGGTCTTGGATTTACTTAGTCATCATGAAGTCTAACAGAAGAAGGAAGGAGAAAAGAAAGAAAGAGGGAGAAGACTTAGAAAATATTTCTGGTTGGCCTTCATGAACTTCTTCTTGATCTTTCTTCTAAGTACTTCCACTCCTTGGAGATTCTTCTGGAGTCTTGTTTGGCTAATTCCTTCATTGGTCTTCAAGCTCCATGTTGAAAATTACTAAGTGTCTAGTGCATAGCATTTTTATCAAAAGACTAAATTTGGAAATATTCCTCACTTAGAGAAAACTAATGAAGATTTCCATTTGAAATATTCTAAAGTTTCTAAAACAATTTTATTTGCAATTTTTGGAATTATAGATTTAAAGTTATGACAAATATACTACATGTCAAATTATTTTTGCAATTTTCCATTTGAAATTTGAATATTTTAAATTAAGTCAAATTTGAATTTTGACCGATCTAAAATATTCCACATGTTAAGGGCTTTCCAAATATATAAAAATATTTGAATTTGGACAAACAGAGAAAAAAATATGCTAAATCTAATGTACAGGGTCTTTTCTGCAAAATTGCCATTTAATCTAATTAAATGTAGTGTACCTGCACCTAAAATATGGCAGGTACCTGTGTATAGTGCAAATCCCTGGATCGATTCGTTTGCACACACAGTTACGATGTAATATCACAACAAAGTATCAATTTATTACAACGCTGATCGAGACTTAGAAAATATTCATTACAAAATTGCATAGCATAAAGCTAGCAGTGAACAGAGTAAACAGCGGAAAATTATTCTTCATGGAGTCCCCAATCATCATCATGTGCCACAGGCGAGCATGTTGGTTGAAGACTCGAAAACCCTTAGTAAAAACTTTCACTCATCATCAGGACATTCTGCAATAAGATATATATTGGAACAACGTGGGTCAGAACCATTAAAATGGAACTGGCAAGTGACACTATGGTGGACACTTAGAGGAATAACTGTATGACCTATATGCTTATTTGGCCGGAGTAGCTCAAGGCTATTTTTCAGAAAGCGAGTTTTTCCCTAACTTTTTGGAAACACTTTTCTTCTATTCGAGACATCCGTGGCATGAAATCCCCTGTCTCATTCTACCCTTGTTCACCCATCAAGTTTTAATTTATAAGTTGGAATGATGGAATCCTCCGTTGACATCCTCATTCAGCTGCTCAATTGTCCGTTTCCGGGGACACGGCTAAGTACTTAGATTTTAAAACTCTGCAGAGGTTGTGCACGTTCACCATTGTACCATTCAACCCAGGTTACCCTTTTCACACCATTTGTGATAAGGAAAGGAAAGAATGAGACGAGATCTTTCAGAAGCATCTTCCCTCCCACTCTGGCCTGACGCGCTCCACCTACAAATCCTCTATGTAACATCCCAAATTTTGCAAAAATTTAAAACTTTGCATTTAAGCATCATGCAACATTGAGCATAAGAATACATCACAAAAATATTAAATATGGGCAAGAATAATGTTAAAAAGTTCCATTTTCAATAACCTTTCCAAAACATATTTTTATGAATTTTTCTGAAATGTTTTGAATAGGTTTAAAAATCATATTTGAAATCAGTATTTAAAAACAGAAAAGGTTTTAAATAAAATTAATCGAATTTCAGATTAGAGTGGGCCGTGGCCCGTAGCTATCTACCGCGCGTGCATAGCCGAGCAGCCCGCCAGCGGCCCAGCACCCCGCGCGCTCGCTCGCCGTCGCTGATAGGTGGGACCCACCTGTCATCACCCCCGCGGAAACGTTCTTCCCCAAATCACGCCCCCGACCCCGACAGGAATTGGCGGATTTGATTCGCACGATTACGAGCGATTTACTGCTCCCCTTACCTCTCCGTCCACGACCGAGAGGAACCGTCACCGTGCGCAACTCCGGCGAGCTCTTCCGGGAAGACGAGGACGCTCCGGTCATCACCACCGCGCCATCGCCCTCCCCACGTCGTCGCGCATCTCCTGGTGAGCTCCGTTACCCCCTAGCACCGTAGCACGCCTCGGGCGCAAACGCCTCGGGCGCCCCGCGCGTCTCCGGTGACCGCGTCGCCCGTTTTTGGTCAACGGATCGTGGACCGTTAGATCTAGATCCAATGGATCTAGATCGATTAGATCTTGCGCGTCCATTTTAATTTAGATCGGACGGATCTCGCAGACGATCCACGCCGAAGCGGTACCGACCAATAGGATCACGCCACGTAGCCCTGTTAATTTCTTTTTCGCAGGAAATTTTATAAATAAAACAGAAAATAGATAAAACTTGCAAAATTCATAACTTTTGATCTGTAAGTCCAAATTTAATAAACTTTATGTCATTGGAAAGCTCTGCTCATGTAGTTTAATTCTACATCATTTGTTTTTCCCTTTGACAAATTATAAATTGTATAATTATCAGAGGAGTATTTCGGCCATTAAAATAATAACTTAAATAATAAAAATGATTTAGAAATAAATGTAATTGTTTTAAGATTGTATAATTCCCCTCTGTCCAGCAATATTAATAAAAGTCCAAATTGAAGATGTCATAAAAACAATAAAAGTTGTAATTATAGAAATCAAAGTTTTACTATACTATTTCAAATTATTTAATTGATAAATAAAATAAGAAATACCTAAACATTATATTTCATTTATTAATGACAGAAAATAAGAATTATTAATAAGTGTGTCTTATCATCATAGCATATCATTCATGCATACATGATTTTGTTTAGTGTTGTGATGATATGGTGTTGGTATTTATGTTATTCATTGTTTGTGCTAGATTGCGAAGAAGAGGAAGGACTTGCTTGTGATTGTTATTCTTGCTGTGCTTGTTCCTCCTGTTACCAAGGCAAGTGACATTCATACAATGTCCCATATTTTCTATATGCATAAGTAGTATGTTTTTGAGTAGTGTGCATGATAGGGATTTTGATATATTTTATAATGATAAGCTAGTTGGTATTTTTACAAATATCCTAGTAGTATGTAGCCACCCTTTTTCCTAAGCAGCCATGAAAAGATTTTTATTAGTTGCTTAGCCATGCTATAAAAATGTTGCTATGTTATGGAAATGTTTCTAAGTGTTAAAATCTAAAATGCACATCTGGGTGGAATTGGTTGTTATGGTTTATGTTGAGTGGCTTTTGGGACTATGCTTGTGGTTGTCTTCGCCTAGGATGAATGTCTATTCTACCTAGGGCCATGAGTATGGTGGTTGTTACCCAGAAGTACACTTGTGGACGGCCACCCAGGAACGAAGAGATTACCAAGTCCCTCCAAGTTTAGAAGCTTCCCGTGCAACCTTTTGACAATGGGCTCTGTCTAGAATGATTAAGTCGTGGGAGTGCAACCTGTCAGCTTGACAAGCAGATGTAGAGTTGATAGGTGGAACGGGTCTTGCTAGTATGGTTGCATTCTTCTTCTGAAAGTTCTTGTCTCAATTCTCTCCTTTCCATAATACACTCCGTGTGTATAGGATTTCTCGGACAAATTGAGTCTAAAGGTGAAAGTGCACAACCTCTGCAGAGTCGACAATCTGAGATCTCAGCCGTGTCCCCGGAAATGGACTACTTCGAGCAACTGGACAAGGATGGGCAGAAGAATCTCAACACTGTTTTCATATAGTAAAATTTGACTAAGGAAAGAATTTTGGGTGCAATTGGGCTTTGTCCCTCTGTACCAAGTCTTCGAGAAATAAAAGTGTTTTACAAAATGATAGGAGAAAACTTGCTTTCTGCAAATAGCCTTCAACCCCACCAAGCCAAATATGCATATAGATGTTAGACTTGCCAGTATATTTATCCACCATAGTCACTTGCCAATACATCATTGTATTGACCTCCTTCGGGGGCTGCATATTCCAATGTGCAGGAAATTCTGATGCTGAATGATTGGCTCGAGTCTACACCCAACATGACTGCCTGTGGCGCATGCTTGAAGATGAGGCTCAATGTTATTTTACTTTCGCTGTGAAATTTGTAATAAAGCCATATTGGCTATTATTTTTGGATCTCGTTGTTGTAATTTAATACTTATGCAATGATACTTTATATTTTGTACTGTGGTGCTGGCAGTGATCCAGGGACTAGCACATAACACAGGTGTTCCAACTTTGATAAAAGTTGGGGTGCTACAAAATGGTATCAGAGCAAAGTGTTGCCTGTAGGTTCGAGCCCTAGGATTGGTTAAGCCCTTTTTGGTCATAATGTTATCATCTTTGAAGTATGTTGGATTCTAACGGCATGGTGGGATGAAGCGGCCCGGGACAAACTTTACATGTCCACGTACATGAGACCTGTTCCACAATATAAGTGGCTGGCCGGGTGTCTGTCTCTCTCACTATAGTGAAAAATCCAATTTACGAAGAGTTGTTAATATCTGTTGATCACCTTAGGATTTTGACTTAGTATTCCCCCTAAAGTAATAATACACTCCATAACTAGTACTTCCTTATCTTATGCGTTCTTGTTCTAATTTC
The DNA here is from genome assembly GCA_026929855.1 of Poa annua. Lineage (NCBI taxonomy): Eukaryota > Viridiplantae > Streptophyta > Magnoliopsida > Poales > Poaceae > Poa > Poa annua. Next base: position 20,428,815 of record CM049427.1, read on the forward strand.
CTTCTTTCCTACCTAAAGGATGACGAGCTTTCACTTCACCACTGCGGAGGACTTCGAGAACACCCGTTTTGGCTGTTACCTCCTCGACATCGGCGAGAAGATAGGGTTACCACTACCCCAAATAAAGGGCTTCATTCTGAAGAAGTTTAACAAAGAGGGTTGCTGGGGAATAAAAGCAACACAACCAGGACGTGGAGAGGAGCCCCCACTGGAGATCAAAATGGTTAGTGACTCCAAAGACAAAGGGCTCAATCTAGTCATGCAAGATTTGATTGGGCGCCTCTGCGGACGCTACAGCCTAGAGTTGAGGGGCCACTACTCCATTTTCTTTGGAAGAAGGAACGAAGATGGAGAACCTTACCTGTATGATGTCGGAGAAAGAGGCAAGGCAAAACCCCTTAGCCTTTATTTCCAGGAGCTGGAAATCCTTGTCACCGAACTATATGAAGATCGACGCACCGAGCTCCTGAAGAACGATGAGTTATGTGCCTTACTTAAGGAGAACGAAGAGAAGGTGAAGGTTCAGGAGGAAGTGACTAAGGCACAGGAAGAGAGATTCGCTGCACAAGAGGAGAAGTAAAGGAGACAAGAGAAAAAAGTTCAAGAGAAGAACAAGATCATCAGGGAACAAAAGGCAGAACTCGAGAGCAATGAAGTCAAGTTCGAGGCTGATAGTGACCTGATCAAAAGGCTTCGTACTGAGAAGAGAGTGCTACAAGAAAAGAATCTTGCCCTGGAGAAAGAAGTAAAGGAACTCAAGGATGTACTCGCCAATGAAGGAATCGAGATACAGGAAATTGAAGAGGAGGAAGAGGATATGGTCGAGTAGTTAGTTAGTGAGACTACCATTTTTCATACACCATTGTCTTGATCTTGTATTGACCTACCAACTTGTGGTAAGGCAGTACTTTCCCTTGTATCCTCATAACCTTGCGAGTTTATTTTCCAAAACTTTTATATCGTTTTCCTTAAACCAAAGGTTTTGAATTGTTTGCTGATTGTTTTATGAGTGGTGTGTTGATTGATGGTGTGCTTGACTGGATTGTTTTGTGCATGGGTAAGGTTCCTCCTTATAGATCTATCTATCTTTCACTCATCCATGCAAAACCCCCCACAGATGCCTCCACGCCGTGATCCCGACAATAGCCAAGCTATGCAACAGTTGATGGCGGCTCAAGCTCAACTGATGACTATGATGACCCAGTTCATTGCAGCAACCAACAACAACAACAAAAACAACAATAACAACCATCCACCACCACCCCCACCTCCGGTGGACAGACTTGCAAGATTTCTCAGGCTTAGACCTTATAAGTTCTCCTCTGCTACTGAACCCATAGTGGCGGATGACTGGCTCCGTTCAGTCAACAAGGACTTAGTAACCTGTGAGTGTTCTGAGGCAGAAAAGGTGAGGTTCACTGCTCACCTATTGGAAGGACCTTCTGCCATGTGGTGGGAGACCTATCAAGTGACCCATCCCTTGGATGGCATGACTTGGGATGCGTTCAAAGATGGTTTCCGCAATGCTCACATCTCCTCTGGCATAATGAATCTGAAGAAGGAGGAGTTTCGTAGCTTGAGATAGGGAGGTAGAACTCTGAAGGAGTATATAGATGACTTCTGTACGCTATCAAGGTACGCACCAGAAGACATCGACACTGATGCAAAAAGGAAGGACAAATTCCTAAATGGACTTCGGGGAGAACTAAAAATACCTTTGTCTGTGGCATATGCTCCTAACTACCAGATTCTGCTAGACCAGGCAATCACCCCGGAAAATAACATCAGAAAGGAAGAAAATAGGAAGAGGAAGTTTGGTGCAAGTAAAGGTAACACTGAAGTGGCTCACAAGAAACCACACACCTCAGAAGTCAGTGGCCATAAACCCTGGAACTACTCCAACAATGGTAGTGGCCAAAAGCATCATGGTCATAACCACAATGGAGGGTATAAAGGAAATAATGGTGGATTCAAGGGAAACCATCACCATGGCCATAATCATGGAAATGGTAATCCTCGCCCTAACACTGAAGGGAAGAAAGACCTGTCTAATGTGACTTGCTTCAAGTGCAAGAAGACGGGACACTATGCTACTGATTGCCCAGAGAGAAAGGCCGATGAAAATGCCAAGCCCAATCCTTTCCAGAAGGGACAAGTAAATCACCTCAACGTGGAAGAAGTTCATGATGAACCTGGCGCTTTGATTGGTAAGTTCCTGCTAAATTCTTTTCCAGCATTGGTCTTATTTGATACTGGAGCATCGCATTCATTCATATCAAGAGCTTTTGTAAACAAACATGGGCTAGCCGAGGAAAGCTTAGGAAAACCTATTAGAGTGAGTTCACCTGGGGGTGAGATGATAGTAAATTCAGGCTATAGACAGTTAGAATTAAGGATTGGAAAATACCTTTTTCCAGCAGACTTAGTCATCCTAGAAACCCAAGGTTTGGATGTTATTATCGGAATGGATTGGATGACCCGTTTTGAAGGAATCATAGACTATGCAAACAGAGCTATCACCCTCACCACCCCCGAAAAACAAAAGATTAAATTCAGATCAACTTTCGAACTTAAGAAAGTTAGGCTAAATTCTCTTAAGGGGGTTAGCCTTGGTGATGTGCTGATTGTCCAAGAGTACCCAGATGTATTCCCAGAAGAATTACCGGGAATGCCACCTGATAGAGATGTGGAATTTCTCATTGAACTAAAACCGGGTACCGGACCAATAGCCAAGAGACCTTACCCAATGGCCGTTGATGAACTGAAAGAACTCAAAAAGCAACTGGAGGAACACCTTCTGAAAGGATTTATCCGTCCAAGTTCTTCGCCCTGGGGAGCACCAGTCCTTTTTGTCAAGAAGAAAGATCAAACCCAGAGATTAGTCACGGACTACAGAGATATAAATGAACACACCATCAAGAACAAGTATCCGTTACCCAAGATAAATGAATTATTTGATCAATTGAAAGGTGCCTGTGTGTTCTCCAAGATTGATCTTCGATCAGGATATCTCCAAATGAAAGTTAGAGAGATGGATATACCAAAAACAGCGTTTGTTACAAGATATGGCTCTTATGAGTATACCGTAATGCCATTTGGTTTAACCAATGCTCCAGCTTATTTCATGAATATGATGAATAAAGTGTTCATGGATTTTCTGGACAAGTTCGTGGTAGTGTTCATAGATGACATTCTGATCTACTCCGAGAGTCACAAAGATCATGAAGAGCATTTGCGTCTAGTATTACAGAGACTACGTGAACATAAGTTATATGCCAAATTCAGCAAGTGTGAATTTTGGTTGGAACAAGTCGCATTTCTAGGACACATAGTATCCAAGGAGGGTATAGCAGTGGACCCTGAAAAGGTCTCAGCTGTAACAAATTGGGAACCACCAAAGAATGTTGGAGAATTACAAAGTTTTCTTGGTCTAGCAAGATACTACCGAAGGTTTATAGAAAACTTTTCCAAAATTGCCAAGGCACTGACAGAATTACTAAAGAAGGAGAAGAAATTTGAATGGACTGACGCGTGCGAAGCCAGTTTTCAGGAATTAAAGAAACGACTAGTTTCAGCCCCAGTTCCGTGCTTACCTGATTTAGAGAAAGAATTCCAAGTATACTGTGATGCTTCACGCCAAGGCCTGGGAAGTGTGCTGATACAAGAAGGCAGAGTGGCATCTTATGCCTCTAGACAGCTCAAGAAGCATGAAACAAATTACCCCACTCATGATCTCGAGTTAGCCTCAGTAGTACATGCCCTAAAAACTTGGAGACCCTACCTAATGGGAAAGAGATGTGAAGTGTTCACTCACCACAAAAGTTTGAAGTATATTTTCACACAGAAAGAATTGAACATGAGGCAGAGAAGATGGTTAGAACTTATCAAGGATTATGACCTAAGTCTTCAATATCATCCTGGAAAGGCTAATGTAGTAGCTGATGCCCTGAGTCGTAAGGTTTACTTGAATGGCCTCACGGCAGGAGAAATACCTGAGGATTTATGCAAGGCATTCAAGGACCTTCGATTGGAAGTGGTACCAGCAGGTTTTGTAGCTTCGTTGGTAGTACAACCAAATTTGATGGACAATATACGTAAAGCTCAGAAGGGAGACAAGGATATTGAAGAAATCAAAGCCAATTTGAGAGCAGGAAAAGCCAAGGGATTTCATGAAGATGAGCAAGGAACCTTGTGGTTTGAAAAACGTGTATGTGTGGCAAATGATCCTGATCTTAGGAAGTTAATTCTGCAAGAAGCCCATGAAACACCTTACTCCATTCATCCAGGAAATACCAAAATGTATATGGATATGAAGGAGAGATTTTGGTGGAACAATCTGAAAAGAGAAATAGCAGAATATATAGCTAAATGCGACGTATGCAGTCGAGTAAAGGCTGAGCATCAGAAACCAGCAGGACTTTTGCAACCTTTGAAGGTACCGGACTGGAAGTGGGATTCTATTGGGATGGATTTCATCACCGGGTTACCAAGGACCAGATCTGGGTATGATTCTATTTGGGTTATTGTTTGTCGCTTAACCAAAATAGCTCACTTTATACCCGTGAAGACCACCTATACTAGCGCAAAGCTAGCTGATATATACATGAAGAGGATTGTGTGTTTACACGGCGTCCCCAAGAGTATCGTGTCCGATAGAGGGACCCAGTTCACTTCCCATTTTTGGAAGCAGTTGCATGAGTCACTGGGAACTAGATTGGAGTTCAGTACGGCATTTCACCCGCAAACGGATGGTCAGACCGAAAGAGTAAACCAGATTCTAGAAGATATGTTAAGAGCGTGTGCGCTTGATTATGGGTCTAGTTGGGATGACAATCTACCCTATGCCGAGTTCTCCTACAATAACAGTTATCAAGCTAGCATTGAGATGGCCCCATTTGAGGCTTTATATGGGAAGAAATGCACAACCCCATTATTGTGGAGTGGTGTGGGAGAACGAAGTTTCTTTGGACCTGATATAATCCAAGAAGCTGAAGAGAAGGTCAGATTAATTAAAGATAGATTGAAGATAGCACAGTCACGCCAGAAAAGCTACGCGGATTCTAAACGTAGAGAAATCGCCTACGAGGTGGGAGATAGAACCTATCTTAGAGTGTCGCCACTCAGGGGTGTAAAGAGGTTTGGAATTAAAGGAAAATTAGCACCTCGGTTTATTGGACCTTTTAAAATCCTGTCCCGTAAGGGTGAGGTGGCATATGAGTTAGAATTACCCGAAACTCTGTCTGCGGTACATAATGTGTTCCATGTCAGTCAGCTGAAGAAATGTCACCCCGAAATGACGGGAGTTCCCTTAAAGGATACTGTACACCTTGAAGAAGTACAATTGGAGAGTGACTTGACCTACGAAGAGAAACCCATCAAGATATTGCAGACCGTAGAAAGAGTTACCCGTACCAAAACCATCAAGTTTTGTAAAGTCCAATGGAACCATCACACCGAGGAAGAAGCCACCTGGGAACGAGAGGATGACCTCCGAGAAGACCATCCACACCTATTTGTTGATCTTTCCGAAGCTCGAGGGCGAGCTTCCTCTTAAGGGGGTTAGTCTGTAACATCCCAAATTTTGCAAAAATTTAAAACTTTGCATTCAAGCATCATGCAACATTGAGCATAAGAATACATCACAAAAATATTAAATAAAACTTCAATTTATAAATATAAATAGTCTATAAATTTCATAAAGTGTTTATTTAAAACTCCTTTAATAAATAAAATTTTACCAATTTATATATGGGCAAGAATAATGTTAAAAAGTTCCATTTTCAATAACCTTTCCAAAACATATTTTTATGAATTTTTCTGAAATGTTTTGAATAGGTTTAAAAATCATATTTGAAATCAGTATTTAAAAACAAAAAAGGTTTTAAATAAAATTAATCGAATTTCAGAGTAGAGTGGGCCGTGGCCCGTAGCTAACTACCGCGCGCGCATAGCCGAGCAGCCCGCCAGTGGCCCAGCACCCTGCGCGCTCGCTCGCCGTCGCTGACAGGTGGGACCCACCTGTCATCACCCCCGCGGAAACGTTCTTCCCCAAATCACGCCCCCGACCCCGACAGGAAACGGCGGATTTGATTCACACGATTACGAGCGATTTACTGCTCCCCTTACCTCTCCTCCCCCCCTACTAATACCCCTCTCCGTTCTCGTCCGATTGCCCAAACCTCACCTCCCGAGAGCCCCTAGGCTGGCCGCACGAGCTCGCGTATTCCCGCCGTCACCGTCGGTAAGAACTCCGCCGCCCGAGCAACTCCGGCCACCTCGGACCTCCTTTCCACCTCCCTTCGCTCCCTGTGAGCCGTGCGCATCGAGTTGACATGGTGGAGCGTGTGTTTTTGCAGCGGAACCCCGTCTCCGTCCACGACCGAGAGGAACCGTCGCCGTGCGCAACTCCGGCGAGCTCTTCCGGGAAGACGAGGACACTCCGGTCATCACCACCGCGCCATCGCCCTCCCCACGTCGTCGCGCATCTCCTGGTGAGCTCCATTACCCCCTAGCACCGTAGCACGCCTCGGGCGCAAACGCCGGCCATGGCTCCGCCGCGCCCCGCGCGTCTCCGGTGACCGCGCCGCCCGTTTTTGGTCAACGGATCGTGGACCGTTAGATCTAGATCCAATGGATCTAGATCGATTAGATCTCGCGCGTCCATTTTAATTTAGATCGGACGGCTCTCGCAGACGATCCGCGCCGAAGCGGTACCGACCAATAGGATCGCGCCACGTAGCCCTGTTAATTTCTTTTTCGCAGGAAATTTTATAAATAAAACAGAAAATAGATAAAACTTGCAAAATTCATAACTTTTGATCTGTAAGTCCAAATTTAATAAACTTTATGTCATTGGAAAGCTCTGCTCATGTAGTTTAATTCTACATCATTTGTTTTTCGCTTTGACAAATTATAAATTGTATAATTATCAGAGGATTATTTCGGCCATTAAAATAATAACTTAAATAATAAAAATGATTTAGAAATAAATGTAATTGTTTTAAGATTGTATAATTCCCCTCTGTCCAGCAATATTAATAAAAGTCCAAATTGAAGATGTCATAAAAACAATAAAAGTTGTAATTATAGAAATCAAAGTTTTACTATACTATTTCAAATTATTTAATTGATAAATAAAATAAGAAATACCTTAACATTATATTTCATTTATTAATGACAGAAAATAAGAACTATTAATAAGTGTGTCTTATCATCATAGCATATCATTCATGCATACATGATTTTGTTTAGTGTTGTGATGATATGGTGTTGGTATTTATGTTATTCATTGTTTGTGGTAGATTGTGAAGAAGAGGAAGGACTTGCTTGTGATTGTTATTCTTGCTGTGCTTGTTCCTCCTGTTACCAAGGCAAGTGACATTCATACAATGTCCCATATTTTCTATATGCATAAGTAGTATGTTTTTGAGTAGTGTGCATGATAGGGATTTTGATATATTTTATAATGATAAGCTAGTTGGTATTTTTACAAATATCCTAGTAGTATGTAGCCACCCTTTTTCCTAAGCAGCCATGAAAAGATTTTTATTAGTTGCTTAGCCATGCTATAAAAATGTTGCTATGTTATGGAAATGTTTCTAAGTGTTAAAATCTAAAATGCACATCTGGGTGGAATTGGTTGTTATGGTTTATGTTGAGTGGCTTTTGGGACTATGCTTGTGGTTGTCTTCGCCTAGGATGAATGTCTATTCTACCTAGGGCCATGAGTATGGTGGTTGTTACCCAGAAGTACACTTGTGGACGGCCACCCAGGAACGAAGAGATTACCAAGTCCCTCCAAGTTTAGAAGCTTCCCGTGCAACCTTTTGACAATGGGCTCTGTCTAGAATGATTAAGTCGTGGGAGTGCAACCTGTCAGCTTGACAAGCAGATGTAGAGTTGATAGGTGGAACGGGTCTTGCTAGTATGGTTGCATTCTTCTTCTGAAAGTTCTTGTCTCAATTCTCTCCTTTCCATAATACACTCCGTGTGTATAGGATTTCTCGGACAAATTGAGTCTAAAGGTGAAAGTGCACAACCTCTGCAGAGTCGACAATCTGAGATCTCAGCCGTGTCCCCGGAAATGGACTACTTCGAGCAACTGGACAAGGATGGGCAGAAGAATCTCAACACTGTTTTCATATAGTAAAGTTTGACTAAGGAAAGAATTTTGGGTGCAATTGGGCTTTGTCCCTCTGTACCAAGTCTTCGAGAAATAAAAGTGTTTTACAAAATGATAGGAGAAAACTTGCTTTCTGCAAATAGCCTTCAACCCCACCAAGCCAAATATGCATATAGATGTTAGACTTGCCAGTATATTTATCCACCATAGTCACTTGCCAATACATCATTGTATTGACCTCCTTCGGGGGCTGCATATTCCAATGTGCAGGAAATTCTGATGCTGAATGATTGGCTCGAGTCTACACCCAACATGACTGCCTGTGGCGCATGCTTGAAGATGAGGCTCAATGTTATTTTGCTTTCGCTGTGAACTTTGAACTTTAGCTAGCCTTCATGGCTATGCAATTTGTAATAAAGCCATATTGGCTATTATTTTTGGATCTCGTTGTAGTAATTTAATACTTATGCAATGATACTTTATATTTTGTACTGTGGTGCTGGCAGTGATCCAGGGACTAGCACATAACACAGGTGTTCCAAGTTTAATAAAAGTTGGGGTGCTACACTCTACCACCACCTTTCAGGCCGGGGAGAGTCCACGCAGCTTAGTTGATCAAGCCAGAGCCCATATTGGCAATGGCTGCACGAGAAGCAATCTTCACTTGGAGTTCTTCAGATTCCTTTGCTCCTGGGTGGCCTTTCACAAGTGAATATTCCACAGGTAAAACCCCTGGGAACAACACTCAACTCATACAGCCAAGCAACCAATTTCCACCCAGGTGTTTGATTAAAACTTAGTAGACTTTATCTTTTTCGTCAAAATAGTTTTTGCATAGCATCACTATTCTACTAAGTAATTTCATAGGAACCTAGACACAAGAATAAAGAGGTCTATCATGGCTTGCATAGCAATGCTATCCTACACATGCTTATAGAAAATACTCTACTCATGCATAGAAATAATAGGACTTTTATGGGGGTGTGCCACTTGCCTTGGCAACCGGGAGTGCACCAGTTACAGTTGCAAAGATTCCCGTTTCCCTCCGAATAGTCTAACAAAGAAATAAAGAGCCACACATAAACACACAAGCAAAGGTTCATACAAAGAAAATATATGCTATGCATGAGATGAGATGCAACAATTTATTTCCAACGTCTAGAAACTAATAAAAGTATCCCTTTGGATTTTCATGATATATGCATGAATAAATTTTTGATTTGTTTCTATTATTTAATCATGAATAAAGGGTTAATGACAAGGGCTTTAGTTCACTTAAATAAAATTTCAAAATCAAATTTTGTAAAAATGACATTTGGGCAGAGGGCATCTAAACAAGTTGTTAGCAATTTGATTTACTCAAAAATAAATTTTCTAACTAAAGTTATGTAAAAAACACTTAAACTACTCTAAAAAATATTTGAAAATTTTGTGTGTGTCAAAACAGAAAACAAATGAAGCCAAAGTGTTCTACTGGTTCCAAGGATCTCAAATATATAAAAATATTTAAATTTGGATAGACAGATAAAAAGTAGTGATAAAAACAGTATGCAGGGTGTTTTCTGCAAAACTGCCAAATTAAATAAAATGGAAAAAAAGTATTTACACGTCAGCGCTGACTGTGCGCTGAGTGGGCATGCTGACGTGTTTAAGTGATTTGATCTGGGCCGTCAGATCTGGCGGTCCAGATCAACCGTACCGTTTCGTTTATAAAGATCTAATCCTAACCGTAGGATCGAGATCGTACGGCCTACACGCGTTGACCAACAACTGGCGGCGCTAGGTCGCCGGAGGACCTCGCCGGAGCAGCACCCGCGGCGGCGACACGCACGGCATCGCACGTTCTAGACGTTCTACTGCGTTCCGAGACGAGTGGGTCATACCTACGGGTAGAGGGCGTCGAGGCGGCGTCGTTGGCGAAGTGGTGGGGGTCGTAGCTCCTCCTGCCTCCTCTGGTTGCTCGCCGGAGATGCGCACGGCGGAGGTTCTCGTCGGTGAGCACGGACACGGAGTTTGGCTGCGAAAGAACACCCGAGACCTTGTCACCAAGGTGCGCAATGACAAAGTGAAACAATTGGGAGTGAAGAGAGGGCTCGAGGAGGTCGCAGCTCACCGGAGTTTGTTGAACTTGCTGTCAGCAACGGCGGAGCTCCGGGGATGCTCGTGGGCGACCTGGTGGCTCTCGGGGTACGAGGCTTGGGGCAAAACGGAGAGGGGGTCGAGGGGGTTCTTATAGGAGCAACGGTGAGTTAAATGGGTGAGTAAATCGCCGGGAATCAATCGAATTGATTCGGCCGTTTCTCGGCTAGGTCGTGGGCGTGATTTGGGAAGAAGGGGTCGCCGGGAAGGGGATGACAGGTGGGGCCCACCTGTCAGCGAGTGCGCGCGCGCGCGGGCGGGGATGGGCCGCTGGCGGGCTGGATTGCGTCGCGCGCGCGGTAGATAGCTAGTGGGCTTCGGCCCACTGGCTGGCCCGACTCTATTTTTCTTTTTGAAAATTCTTTTCTGTTTTTAAATCTTTTAAGTTTAAAACAAATTCAAAACTATATTAAAACTTCTCAGAAAAATTCATAAAAATATAATTTGGAAAGCTTTTGAAGAATAGATCCTTTTGACATTATTTTTGTCTAAAGTAAAAATAGAATAAAAGGAACATTATTATAAATTCAAAATAACAATTTTAAGGACATAAAGTCAATTAAAAACATATTTAATTAATTAAATTCAAATTTTATGTGATTCATATGACCAGTTTAATGATGATGATGCATGGATGCAGAAGTTTTAAATTTTTCTAAAAATTGGGATGTTACAAACCTAACCCCCTTAAGATGAATCTCGCCCTCGAGATTCGGATTGGCTAGCAAATAGGTGAGGGTGATCTTCTTTAAGGTCATCTTCTCTTTCCCAAGTTGCTTCCTCTTCTGAATGGTGATTCCAATGTACTTTACAGAATTTGATGGTCTTGGTTCGGGTGACACGTTCTGTTGTCTCCAAAATATTTATTGGTTTTTCTTCATAAGTGAGATCACTTTCTAGTTGTACTTCCTCTAGTGGCACCGTATCTCTTAACAGTGTTTCTGCCATTTCTGGGTGACATTTCTTCAGTTGGCTGACATGAAACACACTGTCAACCGCGGAAAGTGCTTCCGGGAGTTCCAATTCATAGGCGACCTCTCCTTTGCGGGATAATACCTTGAAGGGTCCAATAAATCTAGGTGCCAACTTTCCTTTGATTCCAAATCTTTTAACTCCCCGCATAGGTGAAACTCGGAGATAGACTCGATCACCCACTTCATACGTGACTTCTCTCCTTTTGGAGTCTGCATAACTTTTCTGTCTGGATTGTGCTATCTTTAAACGGTCCTTAATCAACCTGACTTTTTCCTCGCCATCCTTGATTATGTCTAGGCCGAACAAACTACGTTCCCCTACGCCACTCCACAGTAGTGGGGTAGTGCACTTTCTCCCATACAGGCCTTCAAATGGTGACATCTCTATGCTCGCTTGATAGCTGTTGTTGTAAGAGAACTCGGCATATGGAAGATTATCATCCCAGCTTGACTTATAATCTAGAGCGCATGCTCTCAGCATATCTTCTAGGATCTGATTTACTCTTTCTGTCCGTCCATCCGTCTGCGGATGAAACGCTGTACTAAACTCCAATCTAGTTCCCAGAGACTCATGTAATTGATTCCAGAAATGGGAAGTAAACTGAGTACCCCTATCCGACACAATTTTCTTGGGAACACCATGTAGACACACAATCCTCTTCATGTAGATGTCAGCTAGTTTGGCACTAGTGTATGTAGTCTTTACGGGTATAAAGTGAGATACTTTCGTCAGCCGATCGACTATAACCCATATAGAATCATACCCTGATTTACTCCTGGGCAGACCCGTGATGAAATCCATACCAATCTGTTTCCATTTCCAATCTGGTACTGTTAACGGTTGTAGCAACCCTGCTGGTTTTTGTTATTCCGCTTTCACACGACTGCAGACGTCACACTTTGCAATGTATTCTGCAATATCATGTTTCAAGTTCATCTACCAATACCTCTCCTTTACATCCATATACATCTTGGTGTTACCCGGATGTATGGAATAAGGTGAGTCATGAGCTTCTTGAAGTATTAACTTCCTGAGGTCGGCATTGTCAGGAACACAAATGCGTTCTTTATACCACACGGTTCCTTCTTCATCTTCTCTAAAATCTCTGGCCTTACCTTCGCTTAGGTTCTTCTTGATTACTTTTACTGCTTTATCCTCTAACTGAGCTGTCTTGATTTTGTTAAATAGAAGAGGTTGAACTTCTAAGGATGCTATGAATCCTTCAGGTACCACCTCTAATCGAAGGTCCTTAAATCCTTTACAAAGATCTTCCGGCAATTCTCCTGCCGTGAGTCCGTTTACATAAGTCTTACGGCTCAAGGCATCAGCCACTACGTTGGCTTTCCCTGGGTGGTACTGTAGACTTAAATCATAGTCTTTGATCAATTCTAACCATCTCCTTTGTCGCATGTTTAATTCCTTCTGAGTAAAGAAATACTTGAGGCTTTTATGATCCGTAAAAACTTCACATCTCTTTCCCCATAAATATGGCCTCCATATCTTTAGCGCATGCACCACAGAAGCTAACTATAAATCATGAGTGGGGTAGTTTACTTCATGATTTTTGAGTTGTCTTGAGGCGTAAGACACTACTTTGCCTTCTTGCATCAATACGCTTCCTAGGCCGCGATATGAAGCGTCGCAATAAACCTGGAAGTATTTCTCTAGATCTGGTAAGCATAATACTGGTGCCGACACCAAGCGCTTCTTTAATTCCTGAAAACTGATCTCACAAGCTTCCGTCCACTCAAATTTCTTTCTCTTCTTCAGTAGTTCAGTCAAGGCCTTGGCAATCTTGGAGAAGTTTTCAATGAATCTCCGGTAGTACCCTGCCAGTCCTAGAAAACTGCGGATTTCTCCCACATTTTTGGGCAATTCCCAATTTGTCACAGCAGCAACTTTTTCAGGGTCCACTGCTATCCCATCTTTAGACACCAGGTGTCCTAGAAATCCTACTTGTTTTAACCAGAATTCACACTTGTTGAACTTAGCATATAATTTATGCTCTCGGAGCCTTTGCAATACCAGACGTAAATGTTCTTCGTGTTCTTTGTGACTTTTGGAGTAGACTAAGATGTCATCGATGAAGACAACAACAAACTTGTCCAGAAAATCCATAAACACCTTATTCATCATATTCATGAAATAGGCTGGAGCATTGGTTAACCCAAAAGGCATTACCGTGTACTCATACGATCCATATCTTGTAACGAAAGCAGTCTTGGGTATATCCATCTCTCTGACTTTCATCTGAAAGTACCCTGATCTGAGATCGATCTTGGAGAAGACGACATCCCCTTCTAGTTGATCGAACAGTTCATTGATTTTGGGTAGCGGATACTTGTTCTTAATTGTATGCTCATTTATGTCAAGGTAATCGGTGACTAATCTCTGAGTACTATCCTTCTTCTTGACAAAAAGAATCGGGGCTCCCCAGGGTGATGAACTTGGACGGATAAAGCCTTTCTGCATAAACTCTTCCAGTTGTTTCTTGAGTTCTTTCAGTTCATTAGTTGCCATTGGGTAGGGCCTTTTAGCAATTGGTCCTGTTCCCGGTTTTAGTTCTATGAGGAACTCTACATCTCTATCGGGTGGCATTCCTGGTAGTTCTTCCGGAAACACGTCAGGGTATTCCTTAACTATAAGGACCTCACCGAGACTAAGCCCCTTAAGAGAATTAAGCCTAACCTTCTTTAGTTCAAACTTTGATCTAAAGTTGATCTTCGAGCCTTCTGGAGTGGTGAGAGTGATGGTTCTATTTGTGCAGTCTATGATTCCTGCATAGCGGGTCATCCAATCCATCCCTATGATAACATCCAGGCCTTGTGTTTCCAGGATGATCAAGTCCGTAGGAAACTGATGCTTTCCAATCTTCAGACTCAACTGTCTACATCCAGAGGTTACTAGCATCTCTCCGCCCGGAGAGCTTACTCTAATGGGGCTTCCTATATTTTCCACTACTAACCCATGTTTGTTTACAAAAGCTCTTGAAATGAAAGAATGCGATGCTCCAGTATCAAATAAAACTAATGATGGGCATGAATTTAGCAAGAACGTACCAATGACAGCATCAGGTTCATCATACACTTCTTCCACATTGATGTCAAATATATTTGAAAATTTTGTGTGTGTCAAAACAGAAAACAAATGTAGCCAAAGTGTTCTACTGGTTCCAAGGATCTCAAATATATAAATTTGGATAAACAGATAAAAAGTAGTGATAAAAATAGTATGCAGGGTGTTTTCTGCAAAACTACCAAATTAAATAAAATGAAAAAAAAGTATTTACACGTCAGCGCTGACTGGGCGCTGACTGGGCATGCTGACGTGTTTAAGTGATTTGATCTGGGCCGTCAGATCTGGATCTGGCGGTCCAGATCAACCGTACCGTTTCGTTTAAAAAGATCTAATCCTAACCGTAGGATCGAGATCGTACGGCCTACACGCGTTGACCAACAACTGGCGGCGCTAAGTCGCCGGAGGACCTCGCCGGAGCAGCGCGCGCGGCGGCGACACGCACGGCATCGCACGTTCTAGACGTTCTACTGCGTTCCGAGACGAGTGGGTCATACCTACGGGTAGAGGGCGTCGAGGCGACGTCGTTGGCGAAGTGGTGGGGGTCGTAGCTCCTCCTGCCTCCTCTGGTCGCTCGCCGGAGATGCGCACGGCGGAGGTTCTCGTCGGTGAGCACGGACACGGAGTTTGGCTGCGAAAGAACACCCGAGACCTTGTCACCAAGGTGCGCAATGACAAAGTGAAACGATTGGGAGTGAAGAGAGGGCTCGAGGAGGTCGCAGCTCACCGGAGTTTGTTGAACTTGCCGTCGGCAACGGCGGAGCTCCGGGGATGCTCGTGGGCGACCTGGTGGCTCTCGGGGTACGAGGCTTGTGGCAAAACGGAGAGGGGGTCGAGGGGGTTCTTATAGGAGCAACGGTGAGTTAAATGGGTGAGTAAATCGCCGGGAATCAATCGAATTGATTCGGCCGTTTCTCGGCTAGGTCGTGGGCGTGATTTGGGGAAGAAGGGGTCGCCGGGAAGGGGATGACAGGTGGGGCCCACCTGTCAGCGAGTGAGCGCGCGCGCGCGGGCGGGGACGGGCCGCTTGCGGGCTGGATTGCGTCGCGCGCGCGGTAGATAGCTAGTGGGCTTCGGCCCACTGGCAGGCCCGACTCTATTTTTCTTTTTGAAAATTCTTTTCTGTTTTTAAATCTTTTAAGTATAAAACAAATTCAAAACTATATTAAAACTTCTCAGAAAAATTCATAAAAATATAATTTGAAAAGCTTATGAAGAATAGATCCTTTTGACATTATTTTTGTCTAAAGTAAAAATAGAATAAAAGGAACATTATTATAAATTCAAAATAACAATTTTAAGGACATAAAGTCAATTAAAAACATATTTAATTAATTAAATTCAAATTTTATGTGATTCATATGACCAGTTTAATGATGATGATGCATGGATGCAAAAGTTTTAAATTTTTCTAAAAATTGGGATGTTACAAACCTACCCCCCTTAAGATGAATCTCGCCCTCGAATGGTGACATCTCTATGCTCGCTTGATAGCTGTTGTTGTAAGAGAACTCGGCTGTAGCAACCCTGCTGGTTTTTGGTGTTCCGCTTTCACACGACTGCAGACGTCACACTTTGCAATGTATTCTGCAATATCATGTTTCAAGTTGATCCACCAATACCTCTCCTTTACATCCATATACATCTTGGTGTTACCCGGATGTATGGAATAAGGTGAGTCATGAGCTTCTTGAAGTATTAACTTCCTGAGGTCGGCATTGTCAGGAACACAAATGCGTTCTTTATACCACACGGTTCCTTCTTCATCTTCTCTAAAATCTCTGGCCTTACCTTCGCTTAGGTTCTTCTTGATTACTTTTACTGCTTTATCCTCTAACTGAGCTGTCTTGATTTTGTTAAATAGAAGAGGTTGAACTTCTAAGGATGCTATGAATCCTTCAGGTACCACCTCTAATCGAAGGTCCTTAAATCCTTTACAAAGATCTTCCGGCAATTCTCCTGCCGTGAGTCCGTTTACATAAGTCTTACGGCTCAAGGCATCAGCCACTACGTTGGCTTTCCCTGGGTGGTACTGTAGACTTAAATCATAGTCTTTGATCAATTCTAACCATCTCCTTTGTCGCATGTTTAATTCCTTCTGAGTAAAGAAATACTTGAGGCTTTTATGATCCGTAAAAACTTCACATCTCTTTCCCCATAAATATGGCCTCCATATCTTTAGCGCATGCACCACAGAAGCTAACTCTAAATCATGAGTGGGGTAGTTTACTTCATGATTTTTGAGTTGTCTTGAGGCGTAAGACACTACTTTGCCTTCTTGCATCAATACGCTTCCTAGGCCGCGATATGAAGCGTCGCAATAAACCTGGAAGTATTTCTCTAGATCTGGTAAGCATAATACTGGTGCCGACACCAAGCGCTTCTTTAATTCCTGAAAACTGATCTCACAAGCTTCCGTCCACTCAAATTTCTTTCTCTTCTTCAGTAGTTCAGTCAAGGCCTTGGCAATCTTGGAGAAGTTTTCAATGAATCTCCGGTAGTACCCTGCCAGTCCTAGAAAACTGCGGATTTCTCCCACATTTTTGGGCAATTCCCAATTTGTCACAGCAGCAACTTTTTCAGGGTCCACTGCTATCCCATCTTTAGACACCAGGTGTCCTAGAAATCCTACTTGTTTTAACCAGAATTCACACTTGTTGAACTTAGCATATAATTTATGCTCTCGGAGCCTTTGCAATACCAGACGTAAATGTTCTTCGTGTTCTTTGTGACTTTTGGAGTAGACTAAGATGTCATCGATGAAGACAACAACAAACTTGTCCAGAAAATCCATAAACACCTTATTCATCATATTCATGAAATAGGCTGGAGCATTGGTTAACCCAAAAGGCATTACCGTGTACTCATACGATCCATATCTTGTAACGAAAGCAGTCTTGGGTATATCCATCTCTCTGACTTTCATCTGAAAGTACCCTGATCTGAGATCGATCTTGGAGAAGACGACATCCCCTTCTAGTTGATCGAACAGTTCATTGATTTTGGGTAGCGGATACTTGTTCTTAATTGTATGCTCATTTATGTCAAGGTAATCGGTGACTAATCTCTGAGTACTATCCTTCTTCTTGACAAAAAGAATCGGGGCTCCCCAGGGTGATGAACTTGGACGGATAAAGCCTTTCTGCATAAACTCTTCCAGTTGTTTCTTGAGTTCTTTCAGTTCATCAGTTGCCATTGGGTAGGGCCTTTTAGCAATTGGTCCTGTTCCCGGTTTTAGTTCTATGAGGAACTCTACATCTCTATCGGGTGGCATTCCTGGTAGTTCTTCCGGAAACACGTCAGGGTATTCCTTAACTATAAGGACCTCACCGAGACTAACCCCCTTAAGAGAATTAAGCCTAACCTTCTTTAGTTCAAACTTTGATCTAAAGTTGATCTTCGAGCCTTCTGGAGTGGTGAGAGTGATGGTTCTATTTGTGCAGTCTATGATTCCTGCATAGCGGGTCATCCAATCCATCCCTATGATAACATCCAGGCCTTGTGTTTCCAGGATGATCAAGTCCGTAGGAAACTGATGCTTTCCAATCTTCAGACTCAACTGTCTACATCCAGAGGTTACTAGCATCTCTCCGCCCGGAGAGCTTACTCTAATGGGGCTTCCTATATTTTCCACTACTAACCCATGTTTGTTTACAAAAGCTCTTGAAATGAAAGAATGCGATGCTCCAGTATCAAATAAAACTAATGATGGGCATGAATTTAGCAAGAACGTACCAATGACAGCATCAGGTTCATCATACACTTCTTCCACATTGATGTCAAATATATTTGAAAATTTTGTGTGTGTCAAAACAGAAAACAAATGAAGCCAAAGTGTTCTACTGGTTCCAAGGATCTCAAATATATAAATTTGGATAAACAGATAAAAAGTAGTGATAAAAATAGTATGCAGGGTGTTTTCTGCAAAACTACCAAATTAAATAAAATGAAAAAAAAGTATTTACACGTCAGCGCTGACTGGGCGCTGACTGTGCGCTGACTGGGCATGCTGACGTGTTTAAGTGATTTGATCTGGGCCGTCAGATCTGGATCTGGCGGTCCAGATCAACCGTACCGTTTCGTTTAAAAAGATCTAATCCTAACCGTAGGATCGAGATCGTACGGCCTACACGCGTTGACCAACAACTGGCGGCGCTAAGTCGCCGGAGGACCTCGCCGGAGCAGCGCGCGCGGCGGCGACACGCACGGCATCGCACGTTCTAGACGTTCTACTGCGTTCCGAGACGAGTGGGTCATACCTACGGGTAGAGGGCGTCGAGGCGACGTCGTTGGCGAAGTGGTGGGGGTCGTAGCTCCTCCTGCCTCCTCTGGTCGCTCGCCGGAGATGCGCACGGCGGAGGTTCTCGTCGGTGAGCACGGACACGGAGTTTGGCTGCGAAAGAACACCCGAGACCTTGTCACCAAGGTGCGCAATGACAAAGTGAAACGATTGGGAGTGAAGAGAGGGCTCGAGGAGGTCGCAGCTCACCGGAGTTTGTTGAACTTGCCGTCGGCAACGGCGGAGCTCCGGGGATGCTCGTGGGCGACCTGGTGGCTCTCGGGGTACGAGGCTTGTGGCAAAACGGAGAGGGGGTCGAGGGGGTTCTTATAGGAGCAACGGTGAGTTAAATGGGTGAGTAAATCGCCGGGAATCAATCGAATTGATTCGGCCGTTTCTCGGCTAGGTCGTGGGCGTGATTTGGGGAAGAAGGGGTCGCCGGGAAGGGGATGACAGGTGGGGCCCACCTGTCAGCGAGTGAGCGCGCGCGCGCGGGCGGGGACGGGACGCTGGCGGGCTGGATTGCGTCGCGCGCGTGGTAGATAGCTAGTGGGCTTCGGCCCACTGGCTGGCCCGACTCTATTTTTCTTTTTGAAAATTCTTTTCTGTTTTTAAATCTTTTAAGTATAAAACAAATTCAAAACTATATTAAAACTTCTCAGAAAAATTCATAAAAATATAATTTGAAAAGCTTATGAAGAATAGATCCTTTTGACATTATTTTTGTCTAAAGTAAAAATAGAATAAAAGGAACATTATTATAAATTCAAAAAATAACAATTTTAAGGACATAAAGTCAATTAAAAACATATTTAAATAATTAAATTCAAATTTTATGTGATTCATATGACCAGTTTAATGATGATGATGCATGGATGCAAAAGTTTTAAGCTTTTCTAAAAATTGGGATGTTACATTAAAAGAAATCAATTTCCACGTGGCTGCTGACTCAGCTGCTGACTCGGTGCTGACGCAGATCTGACGTGGCAAGTGAAACGATCTGGATCGTTAGATCCAGATCTGACGATCGAGATCTACTCGTACCGATTCGTTTAAAACTTCTAATCTGGTGCGTTGGAAGGAGATTGGAGGGCTCACAGCGATTGACCAAAAGGTGGCGGCGCTCCGGTCGCCGGAGACAAAGGAGACGGCGGCGACGGCTCGGACGCGGACGGGGACGGTGCTCCGGCAGTTCCTCGGACGCGCGGATGATGCCCTCAGGTGCGGCGCGTCGCGTTGAAGACGAAGGGGGCAACGTCGTCGTCGCGTTATTCCTGGAACGACGGGGAGGTGCAGGTGGAGCCACGACTACTCCGGCGAGCTCGGTCTCGCACGGTTTCGTCGACTAGCTGCGAGGAAGGACGAAACAAAGGTCATACGGATGCGCCCGAGGATGGCAAGGACAGAGGAGAGGACCAGGGGCTCGGGAGTTGCTCACCTTGCCGGAGAACGAAGAAAAACGGCGGCGGAAATCCGAAGTCCAGCGAGCAAATACACTAGCCTGGCGGCGGGTCGGGCTAGGGTTCTTGGTGAAAAAGAACGGGGAAGGGGGGGGGGGGCTTGGGGCTTTATATGGGTCTGGAGGGGAGAAACGGGTCGCGTTGATTTCGCCGGACATTGGAAGGAGATCGCCGACGTGATTCTCGGGCGCGATTTCTGGAGGTTGAAGAAGGGCGACCCCCTGACAGGTGGGTCCCACATGTCAGGTATTTTTCTTTTCTGTTTTATTTATTTCCTTTATAGCTTTTGTTTTATAACTCCAATTGAGGTCAAACAAATTTCTAAAAATTTGTAAAATTATTATCTTTCTGTTAAACCAGTTGTGGGAGTGTTTGGAACACTTTTCAAAATAATAATTTTCGAAATATTGAGTAAATGTAAAATTGACACTTTATGTTTAATTTAAAACTAAGGTTTAATAAATTTTAAATTTTGGCTAAATAAATTATATGAAATACCCATATTCAATTATGTTTGGATTTAAGTCATTTAAACTCATTTTCAGATACTGAATTTATTTTAGGCTTTAGTAATATACTAAATAACAATACCCATACTATATGAAAATAAAAGGAAAAAAAATAATGTATTCATTTTTAATTGAAAATAATTTGTGCACCATTATAGTTTATATTATGATAATTCATTTGAAAACTTCATAACAACTTTGGAAAAGATTTTTGTTTTAATTCATTTCTTATTTAGAATATATTAATCATTTCATGCTTTGAAGATAAGTGAAATTCATTTAAGCAAATGACATGTTTAATTGGCTAATTCATTAATTTAAAATCTATGAAGTTTTATAGTTATAAATTATAGAATTGAAATTTTAACACCATGTTTTGAACTTAGTTGAGAGGATGAACACCATTTGGCAACTAATACTATTTTTAAATAAGTTATGAATTTATGAATAGATATGGCTAAGTGGTTGAAATTACTTCCTTATAAGGAAACTATTTTATTAAAATGAAATGGTTTGAAGTTTATAAAACATCTGTCAAATTACCTATTACAGTTTTTGAAATGCAATGGATAATAAAATGTTTAACTAGAAACAACTTTTGAAAGACAAGTTACACTGAGATATTTGAAATAAAAATCTTTAATATGTTTGAAGTCTTTTACAGTTGGTTTTCTTATGCATTTACTGTTTTATTTTAATCCAAAACAAAAGTTTTAAATTTTAGTGATTTTTGAACATTATAAAATGTTGGGATGTTACAACTCCCCAAGGTACGTGCACAATGAAGGATTTGCATTTAAATATAGTGTGCACAACATGGAATCCTCATTCCCTCCTAGATTCTTTCGAACACAAAAAAGTGCAAGATTGTATAGTTAAGAAAATAAGTATACCTTGCAACAAACATATGTTGAGCAATAAGAGAAAGAAGTGACAAATGAAGACTTGCTCAAACGAGAAAGGATGGGTGTGTCATGAAAATACATTTTAGGAGACTAAACAAGGATGTGCGTAAGCATCACCATAGTCTTTCAAATTATGAGGCACATAGTGCATATCATGTATTTCGCAAACAAGCAGACCCAAGAGGATAAATCGAATAGGATCACAAGCTTATTAAGAGGCAATGTGAAACCAATTAAAAAACAAAGCTTGTGCCTTTTAGAGATCACCATAGAATCAAGAAAGTAATAAAAGGTGATCACTAAAGATTTTGAATATCAATAAAATATGTAACTACCCTCATGTGTATAAGTTTCTAAGTGGACACTAAGTCCTCAAAAAAACATGCACACACAATGTAGGTACAAGGTAAAACACATGATATCCAAGAGGAAGTCATAAATACCCCGATAAGATTTTTGCTTAAAAGCAAAGCACATAGCTCAAATTATTCTTAGAGGGTATAGATGAACTTCCAACACCAAGTTCTCAAAGCATCACATATACGCACATAGGATAAGTGATAGTTGTGATACTTCGAGACACAAAACAAATATCACATACGGCAAATGATTTAGGAGAATTCATCAATATTGCACATGAGAGACTTTGAAATGAATTTGCTAGATTAACATATTGGGGATCGGTGAATCATGAAGATGATTATATAAACCCCCTTGATGTGTAATCATCCCGGCTTACTCACATTAGCAATGAAGATATTTTGAAAGAAACTTTGCAAAAACCATATCAAATGCAACTTAGAGAAACTCATGCCAAGAACAACCTATACAAGGTTGAGAGCTAGAAGTATATGCATGAGTTTGATACTTGTTACCGAGATTGCATTGACGGTGTAGAAGATGAGAGTTCACAATCATCCAAGCTTGACTCCAAGAAGCACATGGTGAAGACATATTCTTTAAAACGAGACAAGCTTACAATGCATCTCCCATGTACCTAAAACAAATCAAGTACACTATGGCACCCAAACTAATTGGGTCCAAAGTAGTTAGACCAACTACAATACATAGGACAAACTCCACATAAATATGTGCATATTGATATGAAATAGAATTTCATGCACATCTTAGCCATTTAGGATTTGATGGAGTTTATCCTATATATTGGATCAACGAAAGTAAGCATGCCCTAAGATATACAAATAGTAAATATGCATGCACAAAACTTTCTAGAACCAAACGAGATACAATTTGGACAACACACCAAATAAATAAAGAAGCTACACACGAGTGTGGCAAGAGAAAGATATGTCCATATTATATCAAAGACTCAAATCAAAACATGATTGGAGAAACCAATTTGAAAAGATATCAAATGAAAACAAGGTCAAGGCTAAACCAATGAGCATAAGAAATAAAACAAGCAAACATGCTCGAAGGTTTCATCTCATCCAAGAAGGTACACTAAGAACCGTGGGATGAGACAGCCAACTCCACAAAGAGGAGTAAGGTTCCAACAAATAAACCAAGCCCTCTACAATTTTCATGATGGCACAAAGTACCAAGACGAAAAATGTTTGTCTTCCAAAGAGACATGTCATCGGGATCAAATACCAATTGAAGATAACTAATATTCAATAACGTATAGGATTGCTCCCCCAAGATTAGTGCATTAATTATGATCTTGTATTTGAATACAAAATGCACACAAATGAGATCATCACTCTCCATATATATTAAAACATTAGTCATGTTCAAGAAGAGCAATAAGATACCAAACCAATTTTAAAGAATAGTGTTCTAAAGAGTATAGAGTAGCTTCCCCATGATTAGTGCATTTTTAAGATCTTGTATGTAAATACAAAATGCACACAAGTGGGATCATTACCCACCATATATATTTTTGAACACAAAGTTCAAGAAAATCAATAAGACCCGATAACAATTAAAAGGATGATGTTCTACTCAATGTAGGATAGCTCTCCCAAGAATAGTGCATTACTTAGAATTAAGTCTTTGAATGTAAATGCACAACAATGGGATCCTTGCTTTTCCTAACTCAAGAAAGCACAACACAAATTATGAGTAGAGCAAAAAAAGGATCCAAATGAAGCAAAGAAGACAAAAGGATGGTTAAACCAAAACAAACTTGGCGATAGAAAAATACAACTTAAGAACAATAGCCAACGTGAATATGATCAATAAATTTACCACAAATATAATTATCACTTGTCAAAGACAATGATTGTATGGAGACATTCCTCGGTGGTACATGGCATATATGTATTCAAGATCATATTCACAAAACATAAGCATGTGGCAAAATAAAAGAATTGAAAACCATGCTTATCTAGAGATTCTTGATGGCTTCAAATAATCGATGATCATACTAAGCATCAAGAAACTCTCTCACAAACAAGATACCAAAAGATGGGTGAACAAAAATAATTTAAGTAAATATGGAACTTGTTTGAGTACCATGCCACCTAGGAACAAGATAATCAACAATATCAACTCTAGGTGACACTACCTCACATGTTCACATTTTCTAGGCTTGTAATATGCACATAGCTTATTACTCCCCCATAATGTGATAATTCATTCTTTTTAACAAGAGGCAAAATAAATCCAAGAGATAATTAATGGACATTAGAATTTGAATTTCTCATGAGTAAGACTTACCACAAAGAGAGTAGATAATATTTAAATATCACTACTAAGTGGTATTCCTCATGAATACACATTTTAGGGTGGTGAGTTACCAAAAAGCACATCACTCCCCCAAAATGGGATAGTCCATTAATATCCTTATAAGAGCCAATTAAGATGAAAGCAAATAGGCAAGAGGCTCAAAACATACATGGTGTGCAAACCAACATACACAAGCTTGATTACTCAACATAAGTAAGTAGAGTGCACAACACATATAAACACTTGTAAGGTACAAAACCAAACACATGCAAGGGTGCAAGTAACTTTCAATGCATACATATGATTTAAATACAAGTTACCGTAAGGAGGAGCATTGGATATATGCTAAGACAATATAATCCACTTGACTTGACTTGAGATAATATGGATGATGAAGATCACTTAATTCTTCATGATGTAGTCAAGTCTCAAATGTCCTCCGTTTTCACCTATTGATCAAGTTTTAGCTCGTTGGTCCCCAACCAAGTTGGGTCCTAAGAGGTTAGTCACAATAGGCTTGGCAACCCAAATGGTTCTTTTCTTGACACCACATTGAGTACCAATAAGTTTGGCAAACACATTGCCAACCTTATCCTTCCAAAGAGAATGAGCATTATCAATAGTAGTGAGGTTGGATAAGGTACCGTGAGTGCATGAAGAAGCAAAGTGATCCTTCCCACGACATTTGTAGCAAAGTCGGCTTTTACCTTTCTTTTTGGGAAGGGAACGTTCTTCAACTCGGGAAGCTTGAGTTGGGACTTGAGGTCGCTTCCCTTGTTGCTTCTCACTAAGAGGCTTCTTCTTCAACGGGCAAGATCTAACATGGTGCCCTTCAACCTTGCACTTGAAGCACACAATCTTGGCCGAATCAATAGCTTGTTCTTGGCCCTTCTTCTTGACGAAATTGTGCTTCTTCTTGACATTGGACTTGTTCTTGTTATTGGAGTTGAATCCAAGTCCACTCTTGTCATGAGGAAGTTGTTGCACTCTCAACATGTTGTCGAGGGTGGACTTCCCTTCATGACACTTCCTCAAGTCTTTCTTCAAAGAAGTGACTTGTGCCTTGAGCTCTTTAAGTTCCTCTACATGGTTAGTGTCAAAACAAATACTAGAGGAACTAGATGCTACATTGTTAGAGCAACAAGGCAAGGAATGTAATTCATCACAAGATTTAGCAATGGTATGTGATGTAGAATTACTAGTACTAGCACATTGCAATAAAGCATTAGTAGTAGAAGTTGTGCTAGTGTCCATAAGAGGCTCACAAGATGTTACCTTAGTAGTGACCGCCTCATGAGCTAACTTTAGCCTAGCATGGGATGCTAGAAGATGCTCATTAGAGCTAAAAAGCTTTTCATGAGTTTCTTCCAAATTCCCATACTTACTAGTTAGCAAATCAAGTTGAGCCCTTAGCTCAACATTCTCCTTCAAAATAGATGCTTCACACAAAGTGGAGTTAGTAGCACAAGCATCATTATCATTAGAAGTGGAAGGAGAAAACATGACAAGCTCATTATTTAACTTAGCATTCTCTTTACTAAGTACATTACATTTAGCAATAGCATGGTCATGTTCTTTAGTGAGTTTAGCAATTACTTGATTGTTTAACTCCTCACTAGATTCCAATCTCTCCTCGAGAGCGACCCGAGTTTCTTGCTCTTCCTCAAGAGAATTCTCAAGATTGTGGACCTCACCTGTCGTGGTATCGGCATAATTGATAGGAGACGGGGGTCCTCTAGCCTACGTATGGATTGTGGGGAAGAAGGTTGGTGTCGTCGAGGACGGGATTGAACACGGCGAGTTTACCCAGCTTCAGATCCCGCAGCAGCGGTGGCGAGATCCTACGTGCTGCTATAATTCACTATGAGGCAATAGCCGTGAACAGGTTACAATGTGTATGATGCGTATTGAAGCGTGCCCTAAAGGCTTCCTAGTGGCCGGCTTATATAGGCGGCCAGACCCCAGGATACAAGGCAAGTACTTGTCCGGCAAGTAATCAGAGTCCTAGACCTAGCCGGCTTAGTTGCCGCCTTCCGTCTTGGGCTTGGTGGCTTGATGGGCTTCGGCCTTACGCCTTCTTGGACCGTCCGCCTACTTCCTTGTACGTCAGCTATCTGGGCCGCCCGGCAGGCTTCAGCCTTACCACCCTTGGGCCACCCTGGACTAGCCGGATTGATCCATGTTGGAGATACCCCTAGTTGATATATCCCCAACATTAGCCCCAGAAAGGTTGAAGTTCTCCAGGCGTAGGCTTCTTCTTGATACTTCATCTGCCAATGTTGGCGGCTGCAGGACTTGAACCATTCTGAAAATCAAAAAAGGGGCAAGTGTGTCTTGAAGTTGGCACACGGCCGCCTTTATCCAACATGGGAAAAGACGGCTAACCGATAGTTCGCCGGGAATATTTGTTGACGGATATCGCCAGGCGGCTCACGACAGTTTGAAACTGGCCTAAGCGAAAATCTCGCCATGATCACAAAATCGCGGGAAAAGGGGAGGCGTGGAGATCGTGCGATCATGCGCTACAGTTGATGTTGGACACGTGTCCGACTAAAAACACCGTTGCACAGGAAGCTACGCCCGACTCTATAAATAGGGAGCCGAGCGGTCCATTTCGGCACCCCAGCTCCTGCACTCCTCGACCCCTTGCTCTCCCGCTCTCCCGCACCTTTCTCCGAGCGAACTCCGGCGAGCGTCCTCCTCCGGTGACCTCCGCTCACGGCGATGTCCACCGGTCAAAACATCCCCTCAGCGGCGTCCGGCGGTCCTACATCCGATACCTCGTCCGCGGCGGCGATGGGCGGCGCGGCGTCGCGTCTTGCGACGGTGGCGACGGGCAATGTCGCCGCCGTTTCTTGTCACATTCCCGCCGCGCGCATGCCAGCGGCGGTCTCTTCGGCTCCTCCACCCTTAGCCGCGGCGACGGCGGCGAGAGGCGCTCCGGCCGACGAGGAAGAGGAAGCGGCTACCTCCCAACTCGGGAGGATTGCCGGTGGACATGCTACTGGCTTCCCTCCATCGTCGACGAGGAGACCCTCCAAGACCTGGAGGCCGTTGGCTACCTCCCAACTCGGTAGGATTGCCGGTGGAGACCCGCCTTGGGAGACGTCATCCCGGCTCTGAAAGCCGGGGAACGGGTAATCCTCACCTCCCACCTAGTTAGGGGAATGGCGCTTCTGCCTTCCGCTTTCTTTAGCGAGGTGCTAGATCATTATGGGCTCCAGCCCCACAATATAGCGCCCAAAAGCATTCTAGTCTTAGCCGGATTTACAGCTCTGTTCAAGGGCTATCTAGGTATTAGGCCTAGTTTAGACTTCTTCAGATACTGTTTTCGTTGCCGGCGTCAGACCGTGCCGGACGACGGGCTGGCAACCTATGACAGTGTCACTTTTAACTGCCGCCAGAGCCGCCAATGGTATCCTAAGATACCATACCTTGAATCCGTCAAGGGCTGGACCTCCACATTCTTCTACTGCCTAGATATGGAAGCTCCGGGCCGTCAATTTGACGTCCTGGACTTTGTCAACGCGCCGCCTATGCCCAGGCCATGCTGGGACGAGGCGGTGCCCAAGTTGACGGAGGAACTCCGCCTTTTCCAAAGGCGGATTGAATTCCTCACCCGGACGATGGCTCCCCCCCCTGCTGGACGGGGTGGACTCCGTCATCTGCTGGCTCGGCCTGCAGATTCTCCCCCTGCGGTACAGCCCGCACAAAATGTGTCAGTATTCGCCTACTGCCACGGCCTCTCTCCGCGTAAGCAAAGAGAGGTTGCCGATCGCCGACCTGGCGTTCCGGCTCCGCAGCCTCGTCAAGGCGGGGCTGGTGAAGGCGGTGGAGGGCGTGCCCATGCACACCCACGACAACCCTCCCATCGAGGTAGACATCTTGCTTCTTGCCCCTTTTTGACAGCTTCGCCGGCTAACTTGAGTTCCATTAATACTTGTCTTCTTTCTCAGATCTCCGACTTGGGGGAGGATGACCTGGCTCCCGACTTCTACGAGTCGGAAGCCGGGAAGACCAAGAAGCGCAAGGCATCCGGCGCCGCTTCCTCTACGGCGATCGCCGAGAGGAAGAAACGGATCGCAACGGCTATCGAGCTGGTTCTCGTCAACCTTGACGAGAACACGGGGATTAACATCCCCCGAAGGTACTCAATTCTGCCTTTAATAGTCGACGAGCTTCTTTAATACTGGCAACCAACTGACTGTGCTTGCTGTTTATTGACAGGGAAAGGGTCGCAACTTCCCGGTTGCCGACCAGGCTCCTTTCCAGGGGTAAGCGGCCTCAAGGCAGCTCGCCTGCTACCATGCCGCCAACTCCCCAGCCCCGGGCCGGCAGCTTTATGGGCGATGCTCGTCGCCAGCCCCAGACTCCGGCTTCTGGCGCGCCGCCAAAGACCTTCTCTGCTGACCGCACACCCAAGACTCCCCTTCTTTTGGCTGAGGCTACGGCTGATGAAGCCGTCCAATCGCGTGCCGCCAAGGAGGAGTTGCTGGAGGTGGCTGCCGGCGGGTCCCAGAGGGCAACCCCGACTGCAGGAGGCGGCAAAGTTAGGGACGCTTGGTCCACCTTTAAGGAGGCCAAGGAGTCAGCCTTGACTTTTGCCAACTTCACCTCCCAGGCCTTCGCCGACTTGGAGGGCGACCTTTCTGTAAGTTTTTATAACTCTGGCATATACATAGTCTTTCCCCCGAGCACTTAGATGGCAGGTCCAAAAATATTGGCTGCCGGCTTAGTGGTTATTCGACAATATGTTTTATGCCTTTGCTTTTTCCTGCAGGGCCTCTTGTCCGCCAACTTTGAGCTTATCTCCTCCCGATTCGAGATAAACCAGCGGTGCCGCGATCTGAAGAAGGATTGCGAGGCCAAGGACCTGCGGATTGCCGAGTTGGAGGCGGCCCGCAAAAAAGATGAAGGTAGAGTTGATCTTTTTTGCTTTCAGCCATCTTTTCAACTTATGTTGCCGTCCATCATTTAATTAGCGAATCCATATTTGTAGAACTGCTAGACCACGCCCAGGATATACTGAAGGCGTCCACTGATATGCAAGCTCTTATGAATGAAGCTTCCGATTTGGCGGCCGCCAACTTGGCGATGAAGGAGGAGCACCAGAAGGAGATGGAGGCCCAGCAGCTGAAATTTGCGCAGGAATCTAGCCAGCTTACTGGTGAGCTGGATAGCCTGCGCAAGAAGTTGGCGGAGGCGGAGAAGACGGATGCTGAGGAAATCTCCAAGCAGACTTCTCGCGCCCAAATTGCTGAGGACGCGTTGGCGGCTCATATGATTGAGCTGTCCGCTTTCCATAACTCGGCCCTTGGTAATTTCTCACTCCTTATTTGATTTTGCCATTTTGCTTAGCCTGAGCCAAACTGATGGTTTCATTTTCGATACAGTTCCCGCCGGTTTAGGCGACAACAAGGTTGTCAGCCCCCGCCTGGATTGCCTTGCGCGTCAAGGCGAGCTGATCACCGAGACTTTGGCAGCGTCCAAGCGGTTTGCCGCCAAGTTCTTCATCTCCTCCGGCAGCCAGGAACCGACCGAATTCAGCGACGTGCCCAACATGTTGGAGCAGGCTACCAAGCTACACAAGAGCTCGCTGAAGTCGGCGGCGCGGGGTGGTGCCAAGACTGCGCTTGGACTATTCATGGCGCACTACCCCGAGGCGGAGATAGAAGCCGTCACCGAAGGCATGCCGTCTACATATGAAGACGGCAGCGAGCTCGAGCCGGCCGCTGTTTTGGACAGCGTTGCCGGCTACGCCACGCGTGTTGCCGACATGGTGGATACTTCGATCTTCTACCGGCGCCATCCTGTGCCTGCCGCAGGGGAAGCTGGAGCTGCCGGCACGGCCGAGGCGGAGGGGAGTGATAGTTCTAGGGCTGAAGTTGTCAGCCCCCAAGCCTGATGTAGACGCCCCCCCGAGTCGTAGTTTCCTTTCCTTGCCTCCTTCTGACATGATTTGCCAGCCCCTGAAACAATGCAACTTTAACTTGTAATATTTGTATATACTTTTGTTGTTGCTCTACTAGGCGGGAAACTAGCTGACAAGTTTTATTTTGCCTTATTTATATGGCCCGCCTTAATTTTACCCTGACCTATATGTTTGACTTTTTGTATGTTGACGAACCTCAGCCGGTAACTTTAGGTGAAACAACCAGGGCTAAGCCATGCGTTTAGGATCAGAAACCAAAGCCAACATGTTGGTGTCAAAGACATACTACTAGGCGAACCACATATAAGTAATCAGAGGTAAAGGAATTAGGCGGCGCAAAAAGTTTATTTTTGCTTTAGGTTGGCTCGAAAGCTGCAAGTATCTACCAGTTTGAACCTTTGCACGGAGTTAGAAAAATAGGTAACTTAGATACATAGGGGAAATATGATTGCAAGAAAAGACAAAAGATGGCATGCTTCTCAACACAGATGAGGAACCATAGACTTTTATTTCATAATCATATTTAACTTATTACAATTATAAATTGCTAAGTGTAGAAAGGACGTAGCTGCTCAATATTCCAAGGCCGTCTTGTTTGCTCGAACGGATCGTCAATGCCTTTCTTGCGCTTGGTTCCCCTTTTTCCTGCCGCCCTCTTGCGCATTTTCTTTTCGTCTTCGTCGCGGATGTCGGCTAGGTAGTAGGAACCATTTAGCAGAGCCTTTGTGACTATAAACGGTCCTTCCCATGGCGGGACTAACTTGTGCAAGCCTTTTCTGTCTTGAATTAGGCGGAGAACCAGTTCACCTGTTCTGAAGCTTCGCTTCCGCACTCTCCGGCTATGATAGCGGCGAAGTTGTTGCTGGTACAAGGCGGAGCGATGTAGAGCGACGTCTCTTTCTTCGTCTAGCAGGTCTAGGCTATCTTGTCTTGCACCTTCTACGTCTTGCTCGATGTAGGCTTGAACCCTTGGGGAATCGTATTTCATGTCGGTAGGTAGCACCGCCTCAGCGCCATATACTAAGAAGAAAAGAGTGTATCCGGTAGACCTGTTTGGCGTTGTGCGCAAACTCCATAGTACCGACTGTAACTCATCTGCCCAAGCACCGGCTGCCCTGTGTAATGGAGCTTCGAGACGAGGCTTAAGTCCTGATAAGACTAGGCCGTTTGTACGCTCTACTTGTCCATTGGATTGAGGGTGTGACACGGATGCCAAATCAAGCCGGATGCCCAGATCACTGCAGTATTCTTCTATGTCGCCTTGAGATAGGTTGCTGCCATTATCAGTGATAATGCTGTGTGGAACTCCAAAACGAGAGATAATTCCCCAGAGGAAATTGGCGGCTGTTCGTGCGTCAAGTTTGCTGATCGGCTTAGCCTCGACCCATTTGGTGAACTTGTCGACATCGACCAATAGGTGGGTATACCCACCACTCGCCTTCTTGAAGGGACCCACCATGTCTAAGCCCCAGACCGCGAACGGCCAGGTGATTGGAATTGTCCTGAGTTCTTGTGCCGGTAAGTGAGGTTGACGAGCATACAACTGGCAGCCTTTGCATGTTTTTACGATGTTCTCAGCGTCTTCTTTGGCGGTAAGCCAGTAGAAACCTTGGCGGAAAGCTTTGGACACAATGGACCTGGCGGAAACGTGATGCCTGCAGGTGCCAATATGTATGTCTTTCAGAATTTCCTGGCCTTCTTCTGGCTGTATGCACCGCTGATAGATGACACACGTGCTTCGCTTATATAGCTCGTCTTTTATTATCGTGAATGCCTTGGCTCGCCTTATGATGTGCCTTTTTAGCACCTCATCGTCCTCCGGCAACTTGTTGTCGATTAGAAAATCGAGATATGGGACAGTCCAATCCGGCTGTATCAAGTAGACATCGAGACTTGCCGCTTCTACCGGTTCTTCTGCATCGGAGTCCATCAAATCGGCGCCTTTAATGGATGGCTTGTGCAAATGTTCCAGGAAAATATCTTTTGGTACCTTTTTGCGTTCTGACCCTAGTCTGGCAAGTGTGTCTGCCGCCTCGTTCACAGCTCTTGGAACATGCCGAACTTCGTAGCCCGTGAAGTTTTTTGCGAATTCGTCAACTTTGGCTCTGTATGCCGCCATTGTTGCGTTTTTCGCATCCCATGATGCGCTTACTTGTTGCGCGACCAAATCTGAGTCGCCATAACAGAGGATTCTTTTGACGCCGAGGTCGTTTGCCACGTGTAACCCATGAAGCAAAGCTTCGTACTCGGCAACGTTGTTGGTTGCTGTAAAGTGAATTTGCAACACGTATGTAACATCCCAATTTTCATAAAAATTTAAAACTTTTGCATCCATGCATCATCATCATTAAACTTGTCATATGAATCACATAAAAATTGAATTTAATTATTTAAATATGTTTTTAATTGACTTTATGTCCTTAAAATTGTTATTTTGAATTTATAATAATGTTCCTTTTATTCTATTTTTACTTTAGACAAAAATAATGTCAAAAGGATCTATTTTTCATAAGCTTTTCAAATTATATTTTTATGAATTTTTCTGAGAAGTTTTAATATAGTTTGAATTTGTTTTATACTTAAAAGATTTAAAAACAGAAAAGAATTTTCAAAAAGAAAAATAGAGTCGGGCCAGCCAGTGGGCCGAAGCCCACTAGCTATCTACCGCGCGCGCGCGCTCACTCGCTGACAGGTGGGCCCCACCTGTCATCCCTCCCGCTGCAACGGCTCGCCCCAAATCACGCCCACGACCTAGCCGAGAAACGGCCGAATCAATTCGATTGATTCCCGGCGATTTAGTCACTCATTTACGTCGCCGATTCTTGATATAAGATCCCCTCGACCCCCTCTCTCTTTTGCCCCAAGCACCACCTCCCGAGAGCCACCAGGCCGCCCACGAGCACCCCCCGAGCCCCGCCGTTACCGACGGCGAGTTCGACGAACTCCGGTGAGTCGCGTCCCTCTCAAGCCCTCTCTCCACTTCCTTCTAGTCTATCTTGACCTCGCGCATCATTTTGACAAGTTTTTGCGTCTTCTCGGGCAGCAGAACATCGTCTCCATCCACGCCCAAAGAGGACCGCCGCCGTGCATGACTCCGACGAGCTAATTCCGGCGCGACAGGGCACTCCATCGTCGACCACCTCGCCATCGTCCCCGCCTCGACCTCCTCCACGCACGGGTATGACTCGTTCGTCCTCGTAGGCAGTAGAGCGTGCGAAGCGAGCAACTCCGGCGATAGCTCCGCCGCGGGCACGCATCGGGCTAGGGTTCCGGCCGTCCGCGCCGCTCGCTTCTGGTCGTTTTAATCTAGACCGTTAGATCTCCCGTGTACGGCTAGGATTAGATCACTTAAAACTCCGAACCGGTACGCCGCGTCAGCGCCACGTCAGATTTTATTTTCTGAATTTTTATTAAATCATTTAATTTGGCAGTTTTGCAGAAAACCCCCTGCACACTGTTTTCATCATTACTTTTTATCTGTTTAACCAAATTTAAATATTTTTATATATTTGAAATCCTTAGAACCAGTAGAACACTTTGGCTTCATTAGTTTTCTGTTTTGACACATACAAAATTTTCAAATATTTTTGAGAGTAGTTTAAGTGTTTTTGACATAACTTTAGTTAGAAAATTTATATTTGAGTAAATCAAATTGCTAACAACTTGTTTAGATGCCCTCTGCTCAAATGTCATTTTTCCAAAATTTGTTTTGAAATTTTATTTAAGTGAACTAAAGTCCTTGTCATTACCCCTTTATTCATAATTAAATAATAGAAACAAATCAAAAATTTATTTATGCATATATCATGAAAATCCAAAGGAATACTTTTATTAGTTTCTAGACGTTGGAAATAAATTGTTGCATCTCATCTCATGCATAGCATATATTTTCTTTGTATGAACCTTTGATTGTGTGTTTATGTGTGGCTCTTTATTTCTTTGTTAGACTATTCGGAGGGAAACGAGAATCCTTGCAACTGTAACTGCTGCACTCCCGGTTGCCAAGGCAAGTGGCACACCCCCATAAAAGTCCTATTATTTCTATGCATGAGTAGAGTATTTTCTATAAGCATGTGTAGGATAGCATTGCTATGCAAGCCATGATAGACCTCTTTATTCCTGTGTCTAGGTTCCTATGAAATTACTTAGTAGAATAGTGATGCTATGCAAAAACAATTTTGATGAAAAAGATAAAGTCTACTAAGTCTAATCAAACACCTGGGTGGAAATTGGTTGCTTGGCTGTATGAGTTGAGTGTTGTTCCCAGGGGTTTTACCTGTGGAACATTCACTTGTGGAAGGCCACCCAGGAGCAAAGGAATCTGAAGAACTCCAAGTGAAGATTGCTTCTCGTGCAGCCATTGCCAATATGGGCTCTGGCTTGATCAACTAAGCTGTGTGGACTCTCCCCGGCCTGACAGGTGGTGGTAGAGGATTTGTAGGTGGAGCGCGTCAGGCCAGAGTGGGAGGGGAAATGCTTCTGAAAGATCTCGTCTTATTATTTCCTTTCCTTATCACAAATGGTGTGTAAAGGATAACCTGGGTTGAATAGGTACAATGGTGAACGTGCACAACCTCTGCAGAGTTAAAAATCTAAGTACTTAGCCGTGTCCCCGGAAACGGACAATTGAGCAGCTGAACGAGGATGTCAACGGAGGATTCCACCATTTCAACTTCTAAATTTAAACTTGATGGGTGAACAAGGGTAGAATGAGACACTGGATTTCATGGCACGGATGTCTCGAATAGAAGAAAAGTGTTTCCAAAAAGTTAGGGAAAAACTTGCTTTCTGCAAAATAGCCTTGAGCTCCACCAGCCAAATAAGCATATAGGTCATAGAGTTATTCCTCTAAGTGTCCACCATAGTGTCACTTGCCAGTTCCATTTTAATGGTTCTGACCCACGTTGTTGCAATATATATCTTATTGCAGACTGTCCTGATGATGAGTGAAAGTTTTACTAAGGGTTTCGAGTCTTCAACCAACATGCTCGCCTGTGGCACATGAAGATGTTTGGGGACTCCATGAAGAATAAATTTTTCGTTGTTTACTCTGTGTACTGCTAGCTGCATGCTATGCAAATTTGTAATGAACGTTTTCTAAGTCTGGATCAGCGTTGTAATAAATTGATACTTTGTTGTGATACTACATCGTAACTGTGTGTGCAAACGAATCGATCCAGGGATTTGCACTATACACAGGTATCTTCCATTTTTTAGGTGTAGGTACAGTACAGATGGTATCAGAGCACTGTGTTGCCTGTAGGTTCGAGCCCTTAGGATTGGAAAAACCTTTTGATCATAGTATTAACTACTTAAGTATTTTTGGATCCTAGCGGCATAGTGAGATGAAGCGGCCTGGAAACAAACCTTACATGTCCGCGTACATGAGACCTGTTCCACCATTAAGTGGCTGGCCGGGTGTCTGTCTCTCTCACTAAAGTGAATATCCAATTTACAAAGAGTTGTTTATATTTGTTGATCATATTGAGATTTGACTTAGATTTGACTCTAATTTAATAATACACTTATGACTAGTACCTCCTTACCTTACAAATTTCTTGTTTTTAAATTCTTTCTTTCTTCCTAAAGGATGACGAGCTTCCACTTCACCACTGCGGAGGACTTCGAGGACACCCGTTTTGGCTGCTACCTTCTCGACATCGGCGAGAAGATAGGTTTACCGCTACCTCAAGTTAAGGGCTTCATCCTGAAGAAGTTTAACAAGGAGGGCTGTTGGGAATAAAAGCAACTCAGCCAGGACGTGGAGAAGAGCCCCCGTTGGAAATCAAAATGGTTAGTGACTCCAAAGAAAAATGACTCAATCTCGTCATGCAGGACCTGATTGGACGTCTCTGCGGACGCTATAGCGCAGAGTTGAGAGGCCACTACTCCATTTTCTTTGGAAGGAGAAACGAGGAGGGAGAACCATACCTCTTTGATGTTGGAGATAGAGGCAAAGCAAAGCCCCTTAGTCTGTATTTCCAGGAGTTGGAGGTCCTCGTCACAGAACTTTATGAGGATAGACGCACTGAACTTCTGAAGAACGATGAGTTGTGTGCCTTACTCAAGGAGAACGAGGAAAAGATGAAAGCTCAAGAGGAAGTGACTAAGGCCCAAGAAGAAAAGTTTGCTTCACAAGAGGAGAAATACAAGAGACAGGAGAAAAGGGTTCAAGAGAAAAACAAGACTATCAGAGAACAGAAAGCAGAACTCGAGAGCAATGAAGTCGAGTTTGAAGCTGATAGTGACTTGATCAAGCGTCTTCGTACCGAGAAAAGGGAACTGCAAGAGAAGAACTCTGCCCTGGAGAAAGAAGTGAAGGAATTAAGGGAAGTACTCGACAATGAAGGAATCGAGATTCAGGAAATTGAAGAAGAAGAAGACGACATGGTCGGGTAGTTCGTTAGCGAGACTACCATTTATTTACACATCATCGTTATCTTAGTCTTGTATTGACCTATCAACTTGTGATAAGGCAGTACCTTCCATTGTATTCCGAGGAACCTCGCGTTTTATTTTCCAAAACTCTCATGTCGGATTAATCCAAAGTTTTGAGTTGTGTGATGTTTGTTTGTTCTTTAGGTTGTTTGTTTGTTGGGGTAATCTTTCTCTTTAGACCTTTCCGTCTAAAAACTCACCTATACAAATCACCGATGCCTCCCCGTCGTACGCCCGATAACAACAACAACAACAACAACAACAACAACAACAACAACAACAACAACAACAACCACAACAACAATGATGCTATACAACAGTTGATGGCTGCTCAAGCTCAGCTAATGACTATGATGACCCAGTTCATTGCGGCAACCAACAACAATAACAACAACCACAACCCGCCTCCGCCACCACCCCCCATGTGGATAGACTTACCAGATTTCTGAGGCTCTGACCGAACAAGTTCTCCACTGCAACTGAACCAATTGTGGCAGATGACTGGCTGCGTTCAGTGGACAGGGATCTGGTGACTTGCGAATGTACTGACGCTGAGAAGGTGAGGTTCACCACTCATCTGTTGGAAGGCCAGCAATCCAGTGGTGGGAAACCTATCAAATCACCCACCCACTAGAAACCATGACTTGGGAAAATTTCAAGGAAGGTTTTCGTAATGCTCATATCTCCTCGGGCATTATGAACTTGAAGCAGGAAGAGTTCAGAAACCTGAGACAAGGAAACAGGAGCCTTAAGGAGTACATGGCTGATTTCCATGCCCTTTCCCGTTATGCCTCTGAAGACATTAACACCGAGGCAAAGAGGAAGGCAAAATTCCTAAATGGGCTGAGTGACGAGCTGAAGATCCCTTTGACAGTGGCATACGCCCCAAATTATCAGACTCTCCTAGATCAGGCTATCATACTAGAGGATAACATCAAGAAGGCTGAAAATAGGAAGAGAAAGTTGAATGTTCACAAACCCCATTCTGAGACTTCTTTCAAGAGACCTTTCCCTCAAGATGCAAACCAGAGTTATAAACCTGGTCACTATCCTAGTGGAGGAAGCAACCATAAACATCATGGTCACAACCATAGTGGTGGTTTCAAAGGAAACAATGGGAATCACAAGGGAAATGGAAATGCTGGCCACAACAATGGACTACATTGCCCAAACCCTGAATATAAGAAAGATATCAGCCAAGTCCTATGCTTCAAGTGCAATAACAAGGGTCACTACGCCACTGACTGCCCCGAAAAGAAGGCCGCAGAAGCTGCCAAGCCCAATCCCTTCCAGAAAGGACAGGTGAACCACATCAATGTGGAAGAAGTGTACGATGAACCTGATGTTTTCATTGGTACGTTCTTGCTAAATTCATGCCCAGCACTAGTTTTATTTGATACTGGAGCATCGCATTCTTTCATTTCAAGAGCTTTTGTAAACAAACATGGGTTAGTAGTGGAAAATATAGGAAGCCCCATTAGAGTAAGCTCTCCGGGCGGAGAGATGCTAGTAACCTCCGGCTGTAGACAGTTGAGTCTGAAGATTGTAAAGCATCAGTTTCCTACGGACTTGATCATCCTGGAAACACAAGGCCTGGATGTTATCATAGGGATGGATTGGATGACCCGCTATGCAGGAATCATAGACTGCGCAAATAGAACCATCACTCTCACCACTCCAGAAGGAAGAAGGTTAGGCTTAATTCTCTTAAGGGGGTTAGTCTCGGTGAGGTCCTTATAGTTAAGGAATACCCTGACGTGTTTTCGGAAGAACTACCAGGAATGCCACCCGATAGAGATGTAGAGAACCTCATAGAACTAAAACCGGGGACAGGACCAATTGCTAAAAGGCCCTACCCAATGGCAACTGATGAACTGAAAGAACTCAAGAAACAACTGGAAGAGTTTATGCAGAAAGGCTTTATCCGTCCAAGTTCATCACCCTGGGGAGCCCCGATTCTTTTTGTCAAGAAGAAGGATAGTACTCAGAGATTAGTCACCGATTACCGTGACATAAATGAGCATACAATTAAGAACAAGTATCCACTACCCAAAATCAATGAACTGTTTGATCAACTAGAAGGGGTTGTCGTCTTCTCCAAGATCGATCTCAGATCAGGGTACTTTCAGATGAAAGTCAGAGAGATGGATATACCCAAGACTGCTTTCGTTACAAGATATGGATCGTATGAGTACACGGTAATGCCTTTTGGGTTAACCAATGCTCCAGCATATTTCATGAATATGATGAATAAGGTGTTTATGGATTTTCTGGACAAGTTTGTTGTTGTCTTCATCGATGACATCTTAGTCTACTCCAAAAGTCACAAAGAACACAAAGAACATTTACATCTGGTATTGCAAAGGCTCCGAGAGCATAAATTATATGCTAAGTTCAACAAGTGTGAATTCTGGTTAAAACAAGTAGGATTTCTAGGACACCTGGTGTCTAAAGATGGGATAGCAGTGGACCCTGAAAAAGTTGCTGTTGTGACAAATTGGGAATCGCCCAAAAATGTGGGAGAAATCCGCAGTTTTCTAGGACTGGCAGGGTACTACCGGAGATTCATTGAAAACTTCTTCAAGATTGCCAAGGCCTTGACTGAACTACTGAAGAAGGGAAAGAAATTTGAGTGGACGGAAGCTTGTGAGATCAGTTTTCAGGAATTAAAGAAGCGCTTGGTGTCGGCACCAGTTTTATGCTTACCAGATCTGGAGAAAGACTTCCAGGTTTATTGCGACGCTTCATATCGCGGCCTAGGAAGCGTATTGATGCAAGAAGGCAAAGTAGTGTCTTACGCCTCAAGACAACTCAAAAATCATGAAGTAAACTACCCCACTCATGATTTAGAGTTAGCTTCTGTGGTGCATGCGCTAAAGATATGGAGGCCATATTTATGGGGAAAGAGATGTGAAGTTTTTACGGATCATAAAAGCCTCAAGTATTTCTTTACTCGGAAGGAATTAAACATGCGACAAAGGAGATGGTTAGAATTGATCAAAGACTATGATTTAAGTCTACAGTACCACCCAGGGAAAGCCAACGTAGTGGCTGATGCCTTGAGCCGTAAGACTTATGTAAACGGACTCACGGCAGGAGAATTGCCAGAAGATCTTTGTAAGGGGTTTAAGGACCTTCGATTAGAGGTGGTACCTGAAGGATTCATAGCATCCTTAGAAGTTCAACCTCTTCTATTTAACAAAATCAAGACAGCTCAGTTAGAGGATAAAGCAGTAAAAGAAATCAAGAAGAACCTAAGCGAAGGTAGGCCAGAGATTTTAGAGAAGATGAAGAAGGAACCGTGTGGTATAAAGAACGCATTTGTGTTCCTGACAATGCCGACCTCAGGAAGTTAATACTTCAAGAAGCTCAAGACTCACCTTATTCCATACATCCGGGTAACACCAAGATGTATATGGATGTAAAGGAGAGGTATTGGTGGATCAACTTGAAACGTGATATTGCAGAATACATTGCAAAGTGTGACGTCTGCAGTCGTGTGAAAGCGGAACACCAAAAAC
This sequence comes from Poa annua, assembly GCA_026929855.1. Lineage (NCBI taxonomy): Eukaryota > Viridiplantae > Streptophyta > Magnoliopsida > Poales > Poaceae > Poa > Poa annua. The sequence continues at coordinate 20,468,861 of CM049427.1, forward strand.
CAGCAGGGTTGCTACAACCGTTACCAGTACCAGATTGGAAATGGGAACAGATTGGTATGGATTTCATCACGGGTCTGCCCAGGACTAAATCAGGGTATGATTCTATATGGGTTATAGTCGATCGGCTGACGAAAGTATCTCACTTTATACCCGTAAAGACTACATACACTAGTGCCAAACTAGCTGACATCTACATGAAGAGGATTGTGTGTCTACATGGTGTTCCCAGGAAAATTGTGTCAGATAGGGGTACTCAGTTTACTTCCCATTTCTGGAATCAATTACATGAGTCTCTAGGAACTAGATTGGAGTTTAGTACAGCGTTTCATCCGCAGACGGATGGACAGACAGAAAGAGTAAATCAGATCCTAGAAGATATGCTGAGAGCATGCGCTCTAGATTATAAGTCAAGCTGGGATGATAATCTTCCATATGCCGAATTCTCTTACAACAACAGCTATCAAGCGAGCATAGAGATGTCACCATTTGAAGCCCTGTATGGGTGAAAGTGCACTACCCCACTACTGTGGAGTGGCGTAGGGGAACGTAGTTTGTTCGGCCCAGACATAATAAAGGAGGACGAGGAAAAAGTCAGGTTGATTAAGGATCGTTTAAAGATAGCACAATCTAGACAGAAAAGTTATGCGGACTCCAAAAGGAGAGAAGTCACGTATGAAGTGGGTGATCGAGTCTATCTCCGAGTTTCACCTATGCGGGGAGTTAAAAGATTTGGAATCAAAGGAAAGTTGGCACCTAGATTTATTGGACCCTTCAAGGTATTATCCCGCAAAGGAGAGGTCGCCTATGAATTGGAACTCCCGGAAGCACTTTCCGCGGTTCACAGTGTGTTTCATGTCAGCCAACTGAAGAAATGTCACCCAGAAATGGCAGAAACACTGTTAAGAGATACGGTGCCACTAGAGGAAGTACAACTAGAAAGTGATCTCACTTATGAAGAAAAACCAATAAAGATTTTGGAGACAACAGAACGTGTCACCCGAACCAAGACCATCAAATTCTGTAAAGTACAGTGGAATCACCATTCAGAAGAGGAAGCAACTTGGGAAAGAGAAGATGACCTTAAAGAAGATCACCCTCACCTATTTGCTAGCCAATCCGAATCTCGAGGGTGAGATTCATCTTAAGGGGGTTAGGTTTGTAACATCCCAATTTTCAGAAAAATTTAAAACTTTTGCATCCATGCATCATCGTCATTAAACTTGTCATATGAATCACATAAAAATTGAATTTAATTATTTAAATATGTTTTTAATTGACTTTATGTCCTTAAAATTGTTGTTTTGAATTTATAATAATGTTCCTTTTATTCTATTTTTACTTTAGACAAAAATAATGTCCAAAGGATCTATTTTTCATAAGCTTTTCAAATTATATTTTTATGAATTTTTCTGAGAAGTTTTAATATAGTTTTGAATTTTTTTTATACTTAAAAGATTTAAAAACAGAAAAGAATTTTCAAACAGAAAAATAGAGTCGGGCCAGCCAGTGGGCCGAAACCCACTAGCTATCTACCGCGCGCGCGACGCAATCCAGCCCGCCAGCGGCCCGTCCCCGCCCGCGCGCGCTCACTCGATGACAGGTGGGCCCCACCTGTCATCCCTCCCGCTGCAACGGCTCGCCCCAAATCACGCCCACGACCTAGCCGAGAAACGGCCGAATCAATTCGATTGATTCCCGGCGATTTACTCACTCATTTACGTCGCCGATTCTTGTTATAAGATCCCCTCGATCCCCTCTCTCTTTTTCCCCAAGCACCACCTCCCGAGAGCCACCAGGCCGCCCACGAGCACCCCCCGAGCCCCGCCGTTACCGACGGCGAGTTCGACGAACTCCGGTGAGTCGCGTCCCTCTCAAGCCCTCTCTCCACTTCCTTCTAGTCTATCTTGACCTCGCGCATCATTTTGACAAGTTTTTGCGTCCTCTCGGGCAACAGAACATCGTCTCCATCCACGCCCGAAGAGGACCGCCGCCGTGCACGACTTCGACGAGCTAATTCCGGCGCGACAGAGCACTCCATCGTCAACCACCTCGCCATCGTCCCCGCCTCGACCTCCTCCACGCACGGGTATGACTCGTTCGTCCTCGTAGGCAGTAGAGCGTGCGAAGCGAGCAACTCCGGCGATGGCTCCGCCGCGGGCACGCCTCGGGCTAGGGTTCCGGCCGGCCGCGCCGCTCGCTTCTGGTCGTTTTAATCTAGACCGTTAGATCTCCCGTGTACGGCTAGGATTAGATCACTTAAAACTCCGAACCGGTACGCCGCGTCAGCGCCACGTCAGCGCCACGTCAGATTTTATTTTCTGAATTTTTATTAAATCATTTAATTTGGTAGTTTTACAGAAAACCCCCTGCACACTGTTTTCATCATTACTTTTTATCTGTTTAGCCAAATTTAAATATTTTTATATATTTGAAATCCTTAGAACCAGTAGAACACTTTGGATTCATTAGTTCTCTGTTTTGACACATACAAAATTTTCAAATATTTTTGAGAGTAGTTTAAGTGTTTTTGACATAACTTTAGTTAGAAAATTTATTTTTGAGTAAATCAAATTGCTAACAACTTGTTTAGATGCCCTCTGCCCAAATGTCATTTTTTCCAAAATTTGTTTTGAAATTTTATTTAAGTGAACTAAAGTCCTTGTCATTACCCCTTTATTCATAATTAAATAATAGAAACAAATCAAAAATTTATTTATGCATATATCATGAAAATCCAAAGGAATACTTTTATTAGTTTCTAGACGTTGGAAATAAATTGTTGCATCTCATCTCATGCATAGCATATATTTTCTTTGTATGAACCTTTGCTTGTGTGTTTATGTGTGGCTCTTTATTTCTTTGTTAGACTATTCGGAGAGAAACGAGAATCCTTGCAACTGTAACTGCTGCACTCCCGGTTGCCAAGGCAAGTGGCACACCCCCATAAAAGTCCTATTATTTCTATGCATGAGTAGAGTATTTTCTATAAGCATGTGTAGGATAGCATTGCTATGCAAGCCATGATAGACCTCTTTATTCCTGTGTCTAGGTTCCTATGAAATTACTTAGTAGAATAGTGATGCTATGCAAAAACTATTTTGATGAAAAATATAAAGTCTACTTAGTAGAATAGAATAGTGATGCTATGAAATTCCTGTGTCTGGGTGGAAATTGGTTGCTTGGCTGTATGAGTTGAATGTTGTTCCCAGGGGTTTTACCTGTGGAACATTCACTTGTGGAAGGCCACCCAGGAGCAAAGGAATCTGAAGAACTCCAAGTGAAGATTGCTTCTCGTGCAGCCATTGCCAATATGGGCTCTGGCTTGATCAACTAAGCTGCGTGGACTCTCCCCGGCCTGACAGGTGGTGGTAGAGGATTTCTAGGTGGAGCGCGTCAGGCCAGAGTGGGAGGGGAAATGCTTCTGAAAGATCTCGTCTTATTCTTTCCTTTCCTTATCACAAATGGTGTGTAAAGGATAACCTGGGTTGAATAGGTACAATGGTGAACGTGCACAACCTCTGCGGAGTTAAAAATCTAAGTACTTAGCCGTGTCCCCGGAAACGGACAATTGAGCAGTTGAACGAGGATGTCAACGGAGGATTCCACCATTTCAACTTCTAAATTTAAACTTGATGGGTGAACAAGGGTAGAATGAGACAGTGGATTTCATGCCACGGATGTCTCGAATAGAAGAAAAGTGTTTCCAAAAAGTTAGGGAAAAACTTGCTTTTTGCAAAATAGCCTTGAGCTTCACCAGCCAAATAAGCATATAGGTCATAGAGTTATTCCTCTAAGTGTCCACCATAGTGTCACTTGCCAGTTCATTTTAATGGTTCTGACCCACGTTGTTGCAATATATATCTTATTGCAGACTGTCCTGATGATGAGTGAAAGTTTTACTAAGGGTTTTGAGTCTTCAACCAACATGCTCGCCTGTGGCACATGATGATGTTTGGGGACTCCATGAAGAATAAATTTTCCGTTGTTTACTCTGTGTACTGCTAGCTGCATGCTATGCAAATTTGTAATGAACATTTTCTAAGTCTGGATCAACGTTGTAATAAATTGATACTTTGTTGTGATATTACATCGTAACTGTGTGTGCAAACGAATCGATCAAGGGATTTGCACTATACACAGGTATCTGCCATTTTTTAGGTGCAGGTACACTACAACGTAGCTAAGCTTGTCACCTTTAGGCGTGCGTAGAACGACTCCAGCCCCCGAGCCTTTGAGCATCTTTGATCCGTCAAAGTGCATGACCCAATATTCTGACTCGGGGAGTGTCGTTGCCTCCATGGCTTCTGTCCAGTCGGCGACAAAATCTGCAAGCGCTTGAGACTTAATGGCGGTCCGTGGTTTATAGACTATATCAAAGGCGGCAAGCTCGATGCCCCATTTGGCAACTCGACCTGTTGCCTCTGCATTGTTGATTATGTCTCCCAACGGTGCCTTGCTGACTACTGTCACTGTGTGCTCCTGGAAATAATGCCTAAGCTTTCTGGCAGCGAAGAATACACCATAAGCCAGCTTTTGGTAATGCGGATACCTCTGCTTGGAGGCGGAGAATACTTCACTGATGAAGTAGACTGGTCGTTGTTCCTACGTCGCGGCTTCGTTCTCCTTTCTTTCCACAGCCAAGACAACGCTGACAACAGATCATGTTGCCGCGATGTATAGCAGCATCGGTTCCTGTGATCGAGGTGCTGCCAATATCGGAGCGGATATGAGGGCCTCCTTAAGTTGTTGTAAGGCGGCATCTGCCTCTGCTGTCCACTCAAAGTTGTCGGATTTCTTCAATAGTCGATAGAGAGGCATTGCCTTTTCCCCTAGGCGACTTATGAAGCGACTGACGGCCGCCGCCGATCCGGCTAGGCGCTGCACGTCCTTCAGACAAGTAGGTCTGGATATGCTTTGGATGACTTTGATCTTCTCCGGATTAACCTCGATCCCTCGTTCCGAGACGATAAATCCAAGTAGTTTGCCGGCTGGAATGCCGAAAACACACTTGGCGGGATTGAGTTTCATCTGGTACCTTCGGAGATTTTGAAAAGTTTCTTCTAGATCCTCTAGGAGATCCGCCTTCTTTTTCGACATCTGACATTCTCGATCGAGAAAAACGGTTGTCCCGTCTACGTAGACGTGAACATTGCGGCTGATCTGTTCGTGCAGGCATTTTTGCATACAGCGTTGGTATGTTGCCCCTGCATTCTTCAGGCCAAAAGGCATCGTGATGTAGCAGAAAGTCCCGTATGGAGTGGTGAAAGATGTTTTCAATTGATCTGACACCCTCATCTTGATTTGGTGGTATCCTGAGTAGGCGTCCAAAAAACAAAGTAGCTCGGAGCCTGCTGTGGAGTCTACGACTTGGTCAATTCTAGGCAACGCAAAGGGATCCTTTGGGCAACACTTGTTAACACCGGTATAGTCGATACACATCCTCAGCTCTTTATTCTTCTTTGGAACAAGTACAGGATTTGCCACCCAATCGGTGTGTACAACTTCTTTTATGAAATTGGCGGCCTTCAGCCTATTTATCTCCTTTCCTATAGCCTTACGTCTCTCATCTCCAAAGCGTCTTGTACCTTGCTTCACCGGCTTAGATCCTTTTATGACGCTGAGTGAGTGCTCGGCAAGTTCCCTCGGTACACCAGGCATGTCGGATGGCGACCATGCAAAGATGTCACGATTCTCACGGAGGAACTCGACGAGCGTGCCTTCCTATTTGCTGTCAAGGTTGGAGCCGATGACAACTTGCTTAGACTTGTCACCTGGGATGAGGTCCGCCTTCTTGGTGTCTTCTGAAGCTTCAAAGGTCTTCTTGACATCAATCTTTGCCTTGGGCATGGAGTTGTCTGAATCCGCCCCAAGTAGTGCGAGTTCTTCCTTGTGGATGACGGCTTCTGCGAAGGCAGCCATACCACGTTCACACTCCTTGGCTTTCTTAAAGTTGCCGGAAATCGTGATGGTTCCGTTTTCCCCCGACATTTTAAGCTTGTTGTATATGTATCACGGCCTTGCCATAAATTTTGCGAAAGCCGGTCGTCCGAAGATTGCATGATAGGCGCTTTTGAAGGGGACAACTTCGAACTGGAGGAACTCTGAGCGGTAGTTCTCTTTTGGTCCGAAAGTTACCTTCAGCCTAATGCTCCCCATTGACTTTGCTTGCCTACCGGGCACTATGCCGTGAAAAGTGAGGTTGTTGTGGTCCAGCTGATCCTCTAACAGGTTCATGCGGCTTAGTGTGTCGTAGTACAGGATGTTGAGGCTGCTGCCGCCATCCATGAGTACCTTTGTGAGTCTGAAGTTGTCGACAATGGGATCGACGACGAGGGCGTACTTGCCTGGGTGAGGAACGTGATCAGGGTGGTCGGACCGGTACCAAGTGATCGTTGCTTCCGACCAGTTCAAATACTGAGGGACGTCCGGCATTGTCGCGTTGAGTTCGCGCATCTCCGCCTTATCTGCCTTAGCCGAAGGTGTGCCGACAAAGCATACGAGAGATTCTTTGACCTTCGGATATGGTTTCTTTTTCTTGGCGGCCGCGTCATCCTCGCTTGAGACAGACATGTCGTCGTCATCCTCATCCTCCTTGTTGTATTTCGTGTCGTTCTTCTTTGACTTCCAGCCGACTGTGGGGTCCTTTTTGAAGTCGTCCATGAAACGACACTCGCTAAGCATATGGTTGACCTTGCCAAGTGAGGCGTGGAAAGGGCATGGCAAAAGTTTTGCCTCCTCATAAGTGATTCGCGCCGCCTTAGGCCCTGAGCCGGCGTCGCGATTATCTTTCTTATTCTTCCACTTATTTTTGCCGGCATTCCCTTGGAATGCGACAGCTACCTCGTTGGAAGGTCCGGCTTTGTCATCCGCCGCCTGCTTGCGCTAGTTGTTCCGTTTTGGCATGATGTTGACGTCTGGATCATCGTCCCGGGCGTCGTCATCCGCCGCCGCATATTGGGCGGCTAGGTTGAGCATCTCGCCAAGGTCCGTGATTTTCTCGCGGACGAGCCGATGACGGAGCAAGGACTTCTTCTGCAGGCCCGTGTAGAAGGCGTGGATAGCCTGCGCGTCCGAAACACCATGACAGTTGGCTTTTTCGGATATCCAACGGCTGACAAAGTCTGTCATGGTTTCGTCCGACTTTTGGATACAACGTTGCAAATCCGTGTAGGTATTTGGACGCTTGTATGTTCCTTGGAAGTGCTGGGAGAAAAACTTTTCCATGTCGTACCAGCTATGGATAGACTTTTCAGGAAGGTTGTTGATCCAAGCCCTTGCCGTGCCTTCCAACATGAGAGGTAGGTAACGGACGGCAATATAGCTGCTTCCGCCGACAATTTCTATGGCCATGGCATAGTCGGCTAGCCATGAATCCGGCTTAACGAGGCCGTTGTACCTATGACAATTTTTTGACACTGATGTCATGTCCTTAGGGAACGGCTCTCTGCGGATGGCGTCGCCAAAGCACTTTGGACCAGAATATAGCGGCTCCTTTCCTCTTGCTATGTCTTGTAGGCGGTGTCGCGCGTCTTTTGGATCGAGCTCTTGTGCGCCTCTGTTTGCGTTTGGCTCGTCCTGCGCTGCCCGGCTTATGCTGCGCCTGGGCCCTTCTACTACCTCCTTCCTCTTGCTGCCGGTGCTACGCTGCGGAGACCGACTTCGACCTCTCCTGGGGGGGTCGTTGCCGGCATCCTTCCTAGGCGGCAGTCCTTTGCCCCGGCTACCGCCATTGTCGCGTCTTGGCAGGGCTGGAGGTGGCAGGTCTCCTCTGCTTCATGTCCTTGAATTCTCGTCCCGCCTTGGTTTTAGCGGTGGCGTCTTCTTTGGAGGTGGCGTTGCCTTCCTTTTGTCGCCATGGCTACTGGAGCCGGACGGGCCTTCGGGGTCATCGCCAGGTGCAACTTTGCACTTTCCTGACTTAGACTCTAGGTCTCCCCCGCGAGCATCCGCCATGTGGCCGTAGGAATCATCGCGAGCTTGTTGTTCTAGGGCCTTGCTCACGAAGTGTCTTGCATTGGCCAGCTTTTCCTCCGATGTGTAAGTTTTGTCGTCCAGGGTATCTAGCGCGGCAGCCGCGTTGAGGACGGGGGTGCAGAAAACAACATCTCCCCTTCTGTCCACGTGCTGTGGTGCCGTACGCCAGTCGAACCCGAGGTCTTGAGCCGCTGTCGTTGCGCGTGTTGGCGGCTCCTTGTCACGGCGGTTTTTTGATGGCCTTTTGTCCTCGAAGAGTTGCCGGCTTGTCTTAGCCGACATTTTCTCCTGTTCTTTCTCGATCTTCTTTGCAAGGCTCTCAACATGCTCCTCCCTTTTGCACAGGAAGTCGGAGTGCTTAAGCATGTTAATCCTAAGCTCTTCCACTTCGTCGAGTGGGGTATCTTTGTTCACCGGAGTGTTCATGATCTCGTCTACTTCCTTGATGACGGAGAGCAAATCCGCGGGTTTGCTGCTACCGCCTTTCTCGAGGCCAGCTTTCTTCTTTGAGCACATCTTGTCAGAACCCTTGATGAGTTGACCGGCAGTGGTGTCGCCGGCGTCTTCCGCCGGCTTGTTTTGCGTTTCAGAAGCAACTGGGGTTGACTCGTGACCGACGACAACCATCAAAGCCAACTTGTCAGGCATATCAGTATCTGCTGTTCCCTCTGAGGGAGCCGGATTATCACTGGAAAAGCGGCTTTTGATCCTTTCTTCGAAGAGACTAGCATCATCATCAGAGTCAGAGTCTACGTTGACATGAACGGTAGATCTGGATCCGGCGTCTGACATCGCATCCTCCTGGAGAGCAGGAAGGATTGATTCAGGATCGTTGTTTTCCGGCTGGGAGTCGGATCCCAGTCCGACAACTCCGACGAAGTGGAAATCAGATTCCGCCGACTCCAGGGAGAAGGCGGATTCAGATCCATCTTGCCGGTCGACTGCTTGGTCGAAGGGTTGGTGGGTGGGGTTGTAGAAACACGGTAGGCCGTACGCTTCTGGCGTATACCCGATGAAGACGTTGATCCCTCCGATCGGTACGATTGCGCATATGATAAGGTAGTCGTCCGTCGGGAGCCAGGACTCATCCGAGTTGACGTAGCTGTGGCCGCCATACCTTGTGACGCGACCGACGGCGATCTGCTTGCCCACGCCGCCAAGTGTTCCCGCCTGGAACGTGACGCCGGGAACCTTATGCCCCACGGTGGGCGCCAACTGTCGTGGTATCGGCATAATTGATAGGAGACGGGTGTCCTCTAGCCTACGTATGGATTGTGGGGAAGAAGGTTGGTGTCGTCGAGGACGGGATTGAACACGGCGAGTTTACCCAGCTTCAGATCCCGCAGCGGTGGCGAGATCCTACGTGCTGCTATAATTCACTATGAGGCAATAGTCGTGAACAGGTTACAATGTGTATGATGCGTATTGAAGCGTGCCCAAAAGGCTTCCTGGTGGCCGGCTTATATAGGCGGCCAGACCCCAGGATACAAGGCAAGTACTTGTCCGGCAAATAATCAGAGTCCTAGACCTAGCCGGCTTAGTTGCCGCCTTCCGTCTTGGGCTTGGTGGCTTGATGGGCTTCGGCCTTACGCCTTCTTGGACCGTCCGCCTACTTCCTTGTACGTCAGCTATCTGGGCCGCCCGGCAGGCTTCAGCCTTACCACCCTTGGGCCACCCTGGACTAGCCGGATTGATCCATGTTGGAGATACCCCTAGTTGATATATCCCCAACATCACCCGCGGAATCACGAGCAAGACCCCACCCTTCATGACAACGGGTCTCCATAGCCTCAAAGGTCCCCTTGAGCTTAAAAAGGGTAGTCATGATTTGTAAGAAGTTCTCATGAGCATTTTTATTATTTAAGAGAGCATGAGAGACAATGTCAAACTTCTCCTTAATTAGATCATCATCATCATCATCATCATGAGATATATTGGAGTGCACGGTAGGAGATACCTTATACTCCTTAGCCATTAGGTTAATGTGAGTAGTAGATGAAGACGATGAAGAGAAACTTGAAGCACCATTGAGGTCCAAGTCTTGTTCCAACAATTGTTGGGATTCCTCTACATTTTTAGCCAAACAAGTACTAGAGGAAATAGAAACACTTTGATCATGGCAACAAGATAAGGAAAGCATATCATCATGAGATTTAGTTAAGCAACTACTACATGATATGCAAGGACTATCAACACTAGCATTTAAGACATTTGAAGTGCTAGAGGTGTTTAAGTCCAAAGATAGAGCATTGCAATAAGATAGGTGCAAAGTATAGTCAATAGTGGATTCACCATCAAGATTGCAATTTCTATCACCACTCACCATATCATTACCTTGTGGCAAACCACATGTCGGTGAAGTGGAGGAAGTCGTGAGCTCATCACGACCGGATGTGGAAGGAGGACAATCATCCTTGGAAATGTTGGACACATCATATATATCTTGAAGTTTTGTCCATAATTCATGAGCGCTCCGAAAAGGCATGATTGACGCAAGGACTACATCACTCAAAGCACATATAAGACCATTAGATGCTAGAGTATCGAGATAAGAGTTTTTCTCATCCTCTAAAGATAATTCTTGTGAATCCTTTGTAGGAGAAAAACCCATATCTACAATAATCTCTAAATTTCAACCCATATCTCTAAAAAGCTTAAGCATGCGAATTTTCCAAACATCATAATTTGTGCCATCGAATCTATAAGAGGGATTGTGCACTAGATCTCTAAACGACATCTTTATCTCTAGGCGGTTAGTCCAAATAATGAGATAACCTGGCTCTGATACCAATTGAACGGATAGACGTCGCCTAGAGGGGGGGGGGGGGTGAATAGGCGATTTAAAAGTTTTTCCGAGGAGCCGGAATATCCGGTCCAAGAAAGACCCGGAAATTCCGGTATGCTCGATAAAGGCCGAATAAACTAGAGGTTTACTTTAACAAGCATACAACCTAGATATAAATACTAGGCTCACCTATGTGCACCAACAACTTACGGTAAGCAATACAAGTAACAAGGTGATAGCAAGATAGATGACTTCAAGCACAAAGGCTATCACAATGAAAAGTGCATAAGTAAAGAGCTCGGGTATAGAAATAACCGAGGCACGCGGAGACGAGGATGTATTCCCGAGTTCCACCCAAAGGTGTACGTCTCGTTTGGAGAGGTGTGCGCAACCACAACAGGTTAGCCGCAACGCCACAAAGGCTCACCTTCATCTCCTGATGAACTCAACCACAAAAGGTAGCAAGTTCACCTTCCACTATTGATCTCCTTTGGGGCGGAGATCGAATCCCGTACAACTCTTGAGGCACACACCCACAACTTAATTGGGGGCTCCCAAGTTTGAGGCACACACCCACAACTTAATTGGGGGCTCTCAAGTTAACACAAAAGGTCTTGGCCACAAAAGGCCGGCCACAAAAGGCGTCTAGGGTCCAATGACCGAAGAGTACCAAGCTCACAAGTATCACCACCACGAATCCTCGTGGAGGGCTCAAACCGAAGCAAATGCAATGGCAAGAGCACACGAATTGATCAAGTCCTTCACTCTCAAATTTCAACACAACAACAGATGTTTATGGGGGAATAAGAGAGGAAGAACAAAGGAAACCACAAAGGAGTCAAATCCTTCACTCCCAAATCCCACCAAAAGCAACTAATGCTTATGGGGGGATAAGAGAGGAAGAACAAAGAGGAAGAACCACAAAGGAACTCCAAGAACTAGATCCACTAGGTTCCCCTCACTTAGAGGAGAGATTGATTGGTAGGATTGTAGATCTAGATCTCCTCTCAACTTTCCCTAAAGAATATGAAAGAATCAATGGAGGGATTGAGAGGAATCAAGCTTTGCAAGGTCAACAATGGAGTAGGAGAGAGAGGGAATTCGTGCTACCTTGGTTGGGCAAGGGAAGAACAAGGGGAGGGATATTTATACCCCCCAGAAAATAGAACCGTTGCACCCAGAATTTAGACCGGAAATTCCGCCCAAAAGTGAAATTTTTGAGCTGATTTTCCGGTTCCAATCAGTGCCTCTTTTTCGAGAAAAACTGCGAGAATCGGATATTCCGGTTCAGTCCAGAATCGGATATTCCGAGTGACTGAAAACTGACAGAAACAGCAAAACCAAAACCGCAATATATTTTCCATCCAGACTCCGTTTTCGATGATTTTTGGCTCGTTGGAATCGTTTCAACGAGATCTACTTGAATATGCATAGAAACATCATAGTCCATCATGTTAGGATAAAACCAAATGGGGAAAGGTTTAACTTTCCTAAAACATGTAAACCGGTAAAACCTCCAATATCAAAAATGTAACAAGATATTCGTACGAAATCCGTTTTTGATGAACTAGAGCTTAGTATGGAGATAAACCAAGCTCTAAATCCTCACATGGATGAAAGCCAACAAGTTTTCCAAAGTAAGACCGTTTCCGATGAACAAGAGCTTGACATGGAGATGAACCAAGCTCTAGTTCCTCACCACCATAAAAGCCAAATGAGAACAAGGAAATATGATATGCCAAGTATGCAAAGGTTTGAGCTCTCCACAACGATGCGATCAAGTTACTAACTTGAGAGCCCCTCTTGATAGTACGCCTATCTATCCTATAGCCCTATCAAGATCATACCTTTGCCTTGAGCATTCCACTTGAGTTAGATGATGACTATGTTGATCTCTTCAAGTGGATCATCTTTCTTGATTGCGCGTCCAAGCACATGCTTGATGAAGACTTCTCCAAATACTCTCCCATGCTCACAGTGGGAGAGTCTCTCTTAGCTCCGTCTTCATGTATCCATTGCAAGCATCAAGCATAGGATCTCTTCAAGAAGCTTCTCTTGGTCTTGCACATCTCACCTTGATGACGATCACCACATGACGTCATCCTCCATGAGCTATATGAAATCTTCATTTGATGCAACCCCATGGGAAGATACGTAACCTCATATAATGATACCACACACACATATATAATGGGTTAGTTCACAAAGCTATGCAGACAAGTGTTTACCATCCCAAGAGATACATGATCGCTCTTGGTACATCTTGTAGCTTTGTGTGTTGATCAATATGTTGATCAACCTTGTACCTTCCAACATTTCTTCACTAATATGATGTCTTGAATCCTTCAAGACATACTTGCAAGAAGCTTAACTCAACACATAAGCTTCAAGAGTCCAACACATGAACTCCACAATTTCATGGACAAGATCTATAAGGATATCTCAATGCAAACATTATTCCATATAGATTGTCATATAATTACCAAAACCACACATGAGGGAAAATGCTCTTTCAGCAGCCGCATGGGTTGGCCGCCTTGCTGGAGAGGTTCCGCGAGGGTGACGCGTTGAAGGAGGTAGTCAACGTGCAACTCGTCGCTGGGGCGAATGTGTCGCTGGTGTACGTCCGGCTGCTCCGGCCTAACCTTCCTCTGGAGAGGGTGCTGGGTGGCCTGCCCGGGGACGATGACTACGCCGACACCTTGGCGGTTGCTCGCCAAATGGTTGAGTAGGTCCAAAAGCTGAGTGAGCGCCTTGTAGGGCCACTCGACGCGCCAAAGGATGAGCCTGCAGATTAGGGACAATAATCTTCTGTTGTACAGGAGTAGTCATAGGAGGAAAATTTGCCAAATGTAAACATCAATGTATGAGATATGGGGAATCCCCGAGTAAGCAAGTTAAAACTGTTTGCTTTACTGCTGTTGTGCACCTTCGAATGGACTTAGTGCGACTTAGGACTAGGTCTTGTGCGACGTGGCTCGAGTACATTGAGCGCGAGTCGTGTACATGTACGGCGCAACCCCCGAATGCCTTGGGTAGCGGCCATGGCTGTGTTGTGGACCTGTATGGCGTAGCCCCCGAGTGTTTCGAGTGACGTCCTAGGATTTCAAGTGATACCTGTAAAGTGCAGCCCCCGAGTGTTTCGAGTGGCGGCCTAGGATTTTAGGACTTGACCTGCATGGCGCAGCCCCCGAGTGGTTCGGGTGGCGGCCTAGGATTTTACGAGTAGGGCCTGCATGGCGCAACCCCCGAGTAGTTCGAGTGGTGGCCTAGGATTTCAAGTGATACCTGTGAAGCGCAGCCCCCGAGTGTGTCGGGCGGCGGCCCAGGATTTTAGGACTTGACCTGTATGGCGCAGCCCCCGAGTGGTTCGGGTGGCGGCCTAGGATTTTACGAGTAGGGCCTTCATGGCGCAGCCCCCGAGTGATTAGAGTGGCGGCCTATGTCGTGGTATCGGCATAATTGATAGGAGACGGGGGTCCTCTAGCCTACGTATGGATTGTGGGGAAGAAGGTTGGAGTCGTCGAGGACGGGATTGAACACGGCGAGTTTACCCAGCTTAGGATCCCGCAGCGGTGGCGAGATCCTACGTGCTGCTATAATTCACTATGAGGCAATAGCCGTGAACAGGTTACAATGGGTATGATGCCTATTGAAGTTGTCTCTGTGCTTGCCCTAAAGGCTCCCTGGTGGCCGGCTTATATAGGCGGCCAGACCCCAGGGTACAAGGTAAGTACTTGTCCGGCAAGTAAACAGAGTCCTAGACCTAGCCGGCTTAGTTGCCGCCTTCCGTCTTGGGCTCGGTGGCTTGATGGGCTTCGGCCTTCCGCCTTCCTTGGACCGTCCGCCTACTTCCTTGTACGTCAGCTATCTGGGCCGCCCGGCAGGCCTCGGCCTTACCACCCTTGGGCCACCCTGGACTAGCCGGATTGATCCATGTTGGTTATACCCCTAGTTGATATATCTCCAACATTAGCCCCCAGAAAGGTTGAAGTTCTCCAGGCGCCGGCTTCTTCTTGATTCTTCATCTGCCAAAGTTGGCGGCTGCAGGACTTGAACCATTCTGAAAATCAACGAGGCATGCGTGTCTTGATGTTGACATGTGGCCGCCTTTATCCATCATGGGAAAGGACGGCTACTCGGCAATCTTTGCCGAGCATTCTTCTTGACGGTTTCCACCTAGCCGGCTCACGACAGTTTGAAAATAGCCTAGGCGGGAATCTCGCCATGATCACAAATTGCGGGGAAAGAGGAGGCGTGGAGATCGTGCAATCGTGTGCTGCAACGGATGCTGGACACGTGTCCGACTAAAAACGCCGTTGCACAGGGAGCAACGCCTGTCCCTATAAATAGGTAGCCAAACGGTCCATTTTCACTACCCAGCCTTTGCTCTCCGTGCGCTCTCGCCTCTTCCACTTCTCCGCTTCTTGTCTCCGAGCGAGCTCCGGCGAACTCCTCTTCTCCGACGACCTCTCCTCGCGGCAATGTCCACCGGCCAGGCCCTCTCCACGGCGTCGAGCGGTCCGGCGATCGAGACCGCGCCCGCGCCGGCGATGGGCGGCGCGATAACTCGTCCCGCGACGGCGGCGACGGGCAATGTCGCCACCGCCGCCCCCCGGACTTCCACCGCGCGCGCGCCAGCGGCGGGTCCTTCGGCTCCTCCACCAAGAGGAAACGGCGGACCTCGGGTCCCGCTACTGGCTGCCTTCCATCGTCGACGAAGATGCCCTCCAAGATTTGGAGGCTGTCGGCTACCTCCCCACTCGGGAGGATTGCCGGTGGAGGGCCGCCTTCGGAGACGTCATCCCGGCTCCGAAAGCCGGAGAGCGGGTAATCCTCACCTCCCATCTTGTTAGGGGAATGGCGCTTCCGCCTTCCGCCTTTTTTAGTGAGGTTCTAGATCACTATGGGCTCCAGCCCCACAACATTGCACCCAATAGCATCCTAGTCCTAGCCGGCTTCACAGCTCTGTTCGAAGGCTACTTAGGTATTAGGCCTAGTTTAGACTTCTTCAGATACTGCTTCCGTTGTCGGCGACAGACGGTGCCGGACGGCGGGCTAGCAACCTGCGGCAGCGTCACCTTCAACTGCCGCCAGGGCCGCCAATGGTATCCTAAGATACCATACCTTGAGTCCGTCAAGGGCTGGACCTCCACGTTCTTCTACTGCCAAGATATGGCAGCGCCGGGCCGCCAAGTTGGCATCCCGGCATTCGTCAACGCGCCACCGATGCCTCGGCCATGCTGGGACGAGGCGGTGCCCAAGTTGACGGAGGAACTCCACCTTATTCAAAGGTGGATTGAATTCCTCACGAGGACGATGGCTCCCCCTCTGCTGGATGGGGTCGACACCGTCATCTGCTGGCTCCGCCGGCAGATCCTCCCCCTGCGGTACAGCCCGCACAAGATGTGTCAGTATTCGCCTACTGACATGGCCTCTCTTCGCGTGAGCGAAGAGATATTGCCGGTCGCCGACCTGGCATTCCGGCTCCGCAGCCTTGTCAAGGCGGGGCTGGTGAAGGCGGCGGAGGGCGTGCCCATGCACACCCACGACAACCCTCCCCTCGAGGTAAATATATTCTTCCTTGCCCCTTGTTTGATAGCTTTGCCGGCTAGAATTGAGTTCCATTAAACTTGTCTTCTTTTTCAGCTCTCCGAGTTGGGGGAGGATGACCTGGCTCCCGACTCCTACGAGTCGGAAGCCGGGAAGACGAAGAAGCGCAAGGCGTCCGGCGCTGCTTCCTCTACGGCGAATGCCGAGAGGAGGAAACGGATCGCGTCGGCTACCGAGCCGGCTCTCGCCAATATTGGCGAGAACGCGGGGATTAACATCCCCCGAAGGTACTCAATTTTGCCTTTATCAGACGACAAACCTCTTCAATACTGGCCAATTGACTGTGCTTGCTTTTTGTTGACAGGAAAAGGGTCGCAACCTCCCGGTTGACGACCAGGCTTCTTGGCAAAGGTAAGCGGCCGCAAGGCGGCTCGCCGGCCACCGTGCCGCCAACTCCTCAGCTCCACGCTGGCAGCTTTATGGGCGACGCTCGTCGTCAGCCCCCAGCTCCGGCTTCCGGCGCTCCGCCAAGGGCCCCTTCCGCCGACCGCGCGCCCAAAACTCCCCTACTGCTGGCTGAGGCTACGACCGATGATGCCGCTCAATCGCGCGCCGCCAATGAAGGGTTGCTGGAGTCGACTGCCGGCGGGTCTCGGAGGGCAGCCCCGAATGCGGGAGGCGGCAAGGTCAGGGACCCTTGGTCCACCTTTAAGGAGGCCAAGGAGTCAACTTTGGCTTTTGCCAACTTCGCCTCGCAGGCCTTCGCCGACTTGGAGGGCGACTTATCTGTAAGTTTTTACCACTCCGGCATATACATAGCCTTTCCCCCGAGCACTTAGATGGCAAGTCAAAAAAAAAAAGAAATTTTGACTGCCGGCTTAGTGGTTATTCGACAATATGTTATATGCCTTTGTTTTGTCTTGCAGGGCCTTGTGTCCGCCAACGTCGAGCTTGTCTCCTCCCGAGTCGAGATAAACCGGCGCTGCCGCGACCTGAAGAAGGAGTGCGAGGCCAAGGACCTGCGGATTGCCGAGTTGGAGGCGGCCCGCAAAAAAGATGAAGGTAGGGTTGATCCTTTTCGCCTTCAACTATGCTTTTGACTTATGTTGCCGTCAATCATTTAGCTAGCGAATCCATATTTGTAGAACTGCTAGACCACGCCCAGGATATCCTGAAGGTGTCCACTGATATGCAAGATCTTATGAATGAAGCTTCAGACTTGGCGGCCGCCAACTTGGAGTTGAAGGAGGCTCATCAAAAGGAGATGGAGGCCCAGCAACTCAAGTTTGCGCAGGAATCTAGCCAGCTCACTGGTGAGCTAGAAAGCCTTCGCAACAAGTTGGCGGAAGCGGAGAAGATGGATGCGGAGGAAATCTCCAAGCAGACTTCTCGCGCCCAAACTGCGGAGGACGCGCTGGCAACTCATATGATTGAGTTGTCCGCTTTCCATAACTCGGTCCTTGGTAATTTCTTACTCCTTTTTGATGATGCCATGTTGATTTAGCCTGAGCCAAACTAATGGCTTTATTTTTTGATACAGTTCCCGCAGGTTTAGGCGATGACAAGGTTGTCAGCCCCCGCCTGGATCGCCTTGCGCGTCTAGGAGAACTGATCACCGAGACTTTGGCGGCGTCCAAGCGGTTTGCTGAAGTCGGCGGCGCGGGGTGGTGCCAAGACTGCGCTTGGACTATTCATGGCGCACTACCCCGAGGCGGAGATAGAAGCCGTCACCGAAGGCATGCCGTCTACATATGAAGACGGCAGCGAGCTCGAGCCGGCCGCTGTTTTGGACAGCGTTGCCGGCTACGCCACGCGTGTTGCCGACATGGTGGATACTTTGATCTTCTACCGGCGCCATCATGTGCCTGCCGCAGGGGAAGCTGGAGCTGCCGGCACGGCCGAGGCGGAGGGGAGTGATAGTTCTAGGGCTGAAGTTGTCAGCCCCCAAGCCTGATGTAGACGCCCCCCCGAGTCGTAGTTTCCTTTCCTTGCCTCCTTCTGACATGATTTGCCAGCCCCTGAAACAATGCAACTTTAACTTGTAATATTTGTATATACTTTTGTTGTTGCTCTACTAGGCGGGAAACTAGCTGACAAGTTTTATTTTGCCTTATTTATATGGCCCGCCTTAATTTTACCCTGACCTATATGTTTGACTTTTTGTATGTTGACGAACCTCAGCCGGTAACTTTAGGTGAAACAACCAGGGCTAAGCCATGCGTTTAGGACCAGAAACCAAAGCCAACATGTTGGTGTCAAAGACATACTACTAGGCGAACCACATATAAGTAATCAGAGGTAAAGGAATTAGGCGGCGCAAAAAGTTTATTTTTGCTTTAGGTTGGCTCGAAAGCTGCAAGTATCTACCAGTTTGAACCTTTGCACGGAGTTAGAAAAATAGGTAACTTAGATACATAGGGGAAATATGATTGCAAGAAAAGACAAAAGATGGCATGCTTCTCAACACAGATGAGGAACCATAGACTTTTATTTCATAATCATATTTAACTTATTACAATTATAAATTGCTAAGTGTAGAAAGGACGTAGCTGCTCAATATTCCAAGGCCGTCTTGTTTGCTCGAACGGATCGTCAATGCCTTTCTTGCGCTTGGTTCCCCTTTTTCCTGCCGCCCTCTTGCGCATTTTCTTTTCGTCTTCGTCGCGGATGTCGGCTAGGTAGTAGGAACCATTTAGCAGAGCCTTTGTGACTATAAACGGTCCTTCCCATGGCGGGACTAACTTGTGCAAGCCTTTTCTGTCTTGAATTAGGCGGAGAACCAGTTCACCTGTTCTGAAGCTTCGCTTCCGCACTCTCCGGCTATGATAGCGGCGAAGTTGTTGCTGGTACAAGGCGGAGCGATGGAGAGGGACGTTTCTTTCTTCGTCTAGCAGGTCTAGGCTATCATGTCTTGCACCTTCTACGTCTTGCTCGATGTAGGCTTGAACTCTTGGGGATTCGTATTTCATGTCGGTAGGTAGCACCGCCTCAGCGTCATATACTAAGAAGAAAGGAGTGTAGCCGGTAGACCTGTTTGGCGTTGTGCGCAAACTCCACAGTACCGACTGTAACTCATCTACCCAAGCGCCGGCTGCCCTGTGTAATGGAGCTTCGAGACGAGGCTTAAGTCCTGATAAGACTAGGCCGTTTGTACGCTCTACTTGTCCATTGGATTGAGGGTGTGACACGGATGCCAAATCAAGCCGGATACCCAGATCGCTGCAGTATTCTTCTATGTCGCCTTGAGACAGATTGCTGCCATTATCGGTGATAATGCTGTGTGGAACTCCAAACCGAGAGATAATTCCCCAGAGAAAATTGGTGGTTGTTCGTGCGTCAAGTTTGCTGATCGGTTTAGCCTCGACCCATTTGGTGAACTTGTCGACAGCGACCAATAGGTGAGTGTACCCACCGCGCGCCTTTTTGAAGGGACCCACCATGTCTAAGCCCCAGACCGCGAACGGCCAGGTGATTGGGATCGTCCTTAGCTCCTGTGCCGGCAAATAAGGTTTACGAGCGTACAACTGGCAGCCTTTGCATGTCTTTACGATATTATCGGCGTCTTCTTTGGCGGTGAGCCAGTAGAAACCTTGGCGGAAAGATTTGGATACAATGGACCTAGCGGAAGCATGATGCCCGCAGGTGCCAATATATATGTCCTTCCGAATTTCCCGGCCTTCTTCCGGTTGTATGCACCGCTGATAGATGCCGCAAGTGCTTCGCTTGTATAGCTCGCCTTTTATTATCGTGAATGCCTTGGCTCGCCTTATGATCTGCCTCTTTAGCACCTCATCGTCCTCCGACAACTTTTGGTTGATTAGAATATCGAGATATGGGACTGTCCAATCCGGCTGTGTTAAGTAGATAGCGAGACTTGCCGCTTCTACTGGTTCTTCTGCGTCGGGGTCCATCAAATCGGCGCCTTTAATGGATGGCTTGTGCAAATGCTCCAGGAAGATATCTTTTGGTACCTTTTTGCGTTTCGATCCAAGTCTTGCAAGTGTGTCCGCCGCCTCATTCTCAGCTCTTGGAACATGCCGGACTTCGTAGCCTACGAAGTTTTTTGTGAATTCGTCAACTTTGCCTCTGTAAGCCGCCATTGTTGCACTTCTCGCATCCCATGTTCCGCTTACTTGCTGCGCGACCAAATCTGAGTCGCCATAACAGAGGATTCTTTTGACGCCTAGGTCGTTTGCCACGTGTAACCCGTGAAGCAAGGCTTCGTACTCGGCAACATTGTTGGTTGTTGTGAAGTGGATTTGTAACACGTAGCTAAACTTGTCACCTTTAGGCGTGCGTAGAACGACCCCAGCCCCCGAGCCTTTGAGCATCTTTGATCCGTCAAAGTGCATGACCCAATATTCTGATTCGGGGAGTGTTGTTTCCTCCATTGCTCTGTCCAGTCGGCGACAAAGTCTGCAAGCGAGTGAGACTTAATGGCGGTCCGTGGTTTATAGGCTATATCAAAGGCGGCAAGTTCGATGCCCCATTTGGCAACTCGACCTGTTGCCTCTGCATTGTTGATTATGTCTCCCAATGGTGCCTTGCTGACTACTGTCACTGTGTGTTCCTGGAAGTAATGCCTAAGCTTTCTGGCGGCGAAGAATACGCCGTACGCCAGCTTTTGGTAATGTGGATACCTCTGCTTGGAGGCGGAGAATACTTCACTGATGAAGTAGACCGGTCGTTGCTCACACGTCACGGCTTCGTTCTCCTTTCTTTCCACAGGCAAGACAACGCTGACAACAGCTCCTGTTGCCGCGATGTACAGCAGCATTGGTTCCTGTGAACGAGGTGCTGCCAATATCGGAGCGGATATGAGGGCCTCCTTAAGTTGTTGTAAGGCGGCATCTGCCTCTGCTGTCCACTCAAAGTTGTCGGATTTCTTCAATAGCCGGTAGAGAGGCATTGCCTTTTCCCCTAGGCGGCTTATGAAACGACTGACGGCTGCCGCCGATCCGGCTAGGCGCTGCACGTCCTTTAGACAAGTAGGTCTGGATATGTTTTGGATAGCCTTGATCTTCTCCGGGTTAACCTCGATCCCTCGTTCTGAGACGATAAACCCAAGCAGTTTGCCGGCTGGAACGCCGAAAACGCACTTGGCGGGATTGAGTTTCATCTGATACCTCCGGAGATTCTGAAACGTTTCTTCCAAGTCCTCTAGGAGATCTGCCTTCTTTTTTGACATTACCGCGATGTCGTCTACATAGACGTGAACATTGCGGCCGATCTGTTCGTCCAGGCAATTTTGCATACAGCGCTGGTATGTTGCCCCTGCATTCTTCAGGCCAAAAGGCATTGTGATGTAGCAGAAAGTCCCATACGGAGTGGTGAAAGATGTTTTCAGCTGATCTGACTCTCTCATCTTGATTTGGTGGTATCCTGAGTAGGCGTCCAGAAAACAAAGCAGCTCGGAGCCTGCTGTGGAGTCTACGACTTGGTCAATTCTAGGCAGCGCAAAGGGATCCTTTGGGCAGCATTTGTTAACACCGGTATAGTCAATACACATCCTCAGCTCTTTATTCTTCTTTGGAACAAGTACAGGATTTGCCACCCAATCGGTGTGTACAACTTCTTTAATGAAATTGGCGGCCTTCAGCCTATTTATCTCCTTTCCTATAGCCTTGCGTCTCTCATCTCCAAAGCGTCTTGTTGCTTGCTTCACCGGCTTGGATCCTTTTATGACGTTGAGCGAGTGCTCGGCAAGTTCCCTCGGTACACCAGGCATGTCGGAAGGCGACCATGCAAAGATGTCACGATTCTCACGGAGGAACTCGACGAGCGCGCCTTCCTATTTGCCGTCAAGGTTGGAGCCGATGACAACTTGTTTAGACTTGTCACCTGGGATGAGGTCCGCTTTTTTAGTGTCTTCTGAAGCTTCGAAGGTCTTCTTGACATCCATCTTTGGCTTTGGCATGGAGTTGTCTGAATCCGCCCCGAGCAGCGCGAGTTCTTCCTTGTGGATGACGGCTTCTGCGAAGGCGGCCATACCACGCTCGCACTCCTTGGCTTTCTTGAAGTTGCCGGAAATCGTGATGGTTCCGTTTTCCCCCGGCATTTTGAGCTTGCTGTATATGTAGCACGGCCTTGCCATGAACTTGGCGAAAGCCGGTCGTCCGAAGATTGCATGATAGGCGCTTTTGAAGGGGACAACTTCAAACCTAAGGAACTCTGAGCGGTAGTTCTCTTTTGGTCCGAAAGTTACCTTCAGCCTGATGCTCCCCATTGACTGTGCTTGCCTGCCGGGCACTATGCCATGAAAGGTGAGGTTGCTGTGGTCCAGCTGATCCTCTGATAGGTTCATGCGGCTTAGTGTGTCATAGTACAGGATGTTGAGGCTGCTGCCGCCATCCATAAGTACCTTTGTAAGTCTGAAGTTGTCGACAATGGGATCGACGACAAGGGCGTACTTGCCTGGGTGAGGAACGTGATCAGGGTGGTCGGACCGGTCCCAAGTGATCGTTGCCTCAGACCAGTTCAAGTACTGAGGGACGTCCGGCATTGTCGCGTTGAGTTCGCGCATTTCCGCCTTATCTGCCTTAGCCGAAGGCGTGCCGACAAAGCACACAAGAGATTCTTTGACCTTCGGATACGGCTTCTTTTTCTTGGCGGACGCGTCATCTTCGCTTGAGATAGACATGTCGTCGTCATCCTCATCCTCCTTGTTGTCTTTCTTGTCATTCTTCTTTGACTTCCAGCCGACTGTGGGATCCTTTTTGAAGTCGTCCATGAAACGGCACTCGCCAAGCATATGGTTGACCTTGCCCAATGAGGCGTGGATGGGACATGGCACAAGCTTTGCCTGTTCATAAGAGATTCGCGCCGCCTTAGGCCCTGAGCCGGCTTCGCGACCATCTTTCTTATTCTTCCACTTCTTTTTGCCGGCGTTCCCTTGGAATGCTGCGGCTACCTCATTGGAAGGCCCGGCTTTGTCATCCGCCGCCTGCTTGCGCTTGTTGTTCCGCTTTGGTATGATGTTGACGTCTGGGTCATCGTCCCGGGCGTCGTCATCCGCCGCCGCGTACTGGGCTGCCAGGTTGAGCATCTCACCAAGGTCCGTGATTTGCTCGCGGACGAGCCTATGACGGAGCAAGGACTTCTTCTGTAGGCCCGTGTAGAAGGCGTGGATAGCCTGTGCGTCCGAAACACCATGACAGTTGGCTTTTTCGGATATCCAACGGCTGACAAAATCTGTCATGGTTTCGTCCGGCTTTTGGATACAGCGTTGCAAATCCGTGTAGGTATTTGGACGCTTGTATGTTCCTTGGAAGTGCTGGGAGAAAACCTTTTCCATGTCGTACCAGCTATGGATGGACTTTTCAGGAAGGTTGTCGATCCAAGCTCTTGCCGTGCCTTCCAACATGAGAGGTAGGTAGCGGACGGCAATATGGCTGCTCCCGCCGGCAATCTCTATGGCCATGGCATAATCGGATAGCCATGAGTCCGGCTTAACGAGGTCGTTGTACCTAGAACAGTTTTTTGACACTGATGGCATGTCCTTAGGGAACGGCTCTCTGCGGATGGCGTCACCGAAGCACTTTGGTCCAGAGTATAGAGGCTCCTTTCCTCTTGCTATGTCTTGTAGGCGGTGTCGTGCGTCTTTTGGATCGAGCTGCCGTGCGCCTCTGTTTGCGTCCGGCTCGTCCTGTGCTGCCCGGCTTATGCTGCGCCTGGGCCCTTCTACCTCCTCTCTCTTCTTGCTGCCAGTGCTACGCTGCGGAGATCGGCTTCGACCTCTCCTGGGAGGGTCGTTGCCGGCATCTTTTCTAGGCGGTGGCATGTTGTTCCGGCTACCGCCATTGTCGCGTCTTGGCTGAGATGGAGCTGGTAGGTTTCCTCTGCTTCCCGTCCTTGAATTCTCGTCCCGCCTTGGCTTTGGTGGCGGCGCCTTCTTTGGAGGTGGCGTTGTCTTCCTTTTGTCGCCATGGCTACTGGAGCCAGACGGGCCTTCGGGGTCGGCACCGGGTGCAGCTTTGCACTTGCCCGACTTAGACTCTAGGTCTCCCCCGCGAGCATCCGCCATGTGGCCGTAGGAATCAGCGCGAGCTTGTTGTTCTAGGGCCTTGCTCACGAAGTGTCTTGCGTTGGCCAGCTTTTCTTCCGCCGTGTAAGTGTTGTCGTCCAGGGTATCTAACGCGGCAGCCGCGTTGAGGACAGGGGTGCAGAAGACAACATCCCCCCTTCTGTCCACTCGCTGTGGTGCCGTACGCCAGTCGAACCCTAGGTCTTGAGCCGCTGTCGTTGCTTGCGCAGGCGGCTCTTTTCCACGGCGGTTTTTTGATGACCTTTTCTCCTCGAAGAGTTGCCGGCTTGTTTTGGCCGACATCTTCTCCTGCTCTTTCTCGATCTTCTTCGCAAGGCTCTCAACGTGCTCCTCTCTTTTTCGCAGGAAGTCAGAGTGCTTAAGCATGTTAAGCCTAAGATCTTCCACTTCGTCGAGTGGGGTGTTTTATTTACCGGAGTATTCATGATCTCGTCTACTTCTTTGATGACGGAGAGCAAATCCGTGGGTTTGCTTCTGCCGCCTTTCTCGAGGCCGGTTTTCTTCTTTG
Organism: Poa annua; assembly: GCA_026929855.1. Lineage (NCBI taxonomy): Eukaryota > Viridiplantae > Streptophyta > Magnoliopsida > Poales > Poaceae > Poa > Poa annua. Next base: position 20,493,725 of record CM049427.1, read on the forward strand.
CGCGCACCTTGTCGGAACCTTCAATGAGCTGGCCGGCAGTGGTGTTGACGGCTTCTTCCGCCGGCTTGTTTTGCGCCTCCGAAGTAACTGGGGTTGTCTCGTGACCGACAACAACCATCATAGCCAGCTTGTCAGGCATGTCTGTATCCGCTGTACCCTCTGAGGGAGCCGGATTACCACTGGAAAAGCGGGTTTTGATCTTCTCTTCGAAGAGACTAGCATCATCATCGGAGTCAGAGTCTACGTTGACTTGAACGGTAGATATGGATCCGGCATCTGACATCGCATCTTCCTGTAGAGCAGGGAGGATTGACTCAGGATCGTTGTTTTCCGGCTGGGAGTCTGATCCCAGTCCGACAACTCCGACGAAGTGGAATTCAGATTCGGCCGACTCCTGGGAGAAGGCGGATTCAGATCTATCTTGCCGGTCGACTGCTTGGTCGAAGGGTTGGTGGGTGGGGTTGTAGAAACGCGGTAGGCCATACGCCTCTGGCGTGTACCCGATGAAGACGTCGATCCCTCCGATCGGCACGATTGCGCATCCGATAAGGTAGTCGTCCGTCGGGAGCCAGGACTCATCCGAGTTGACGTAGCTATGGCCGCCATACCTTGTGACGCGACCGACGGCGATCTGCTTGCCCACGCCGCCAAGTGTTCCCGCCTGGAACGTGACGCCAGGAACCTTATGCCCCACGGTGGGCGCCAACTGTCGTGGTATCGGCATAATTGATAGGCGACGGGGGTCCTCTAGCCTACGTATGGATTGTGGGGAAGAAGGTTGGAGTCGTCGAGGACGGGATTGAACACGGCGAGTTTACCCAGCTTCGGATCCCGCAGCGGTGGCGAGATCCTACGTGCTGCTATAATTCACTATGAGGCAATAGCCGTGAACAGGTTACAATGGGTATGATGCCTATTGAAGTTGTCTCTGTGCTTGCCCTAAAGGCTCCCTGGTGGCCGGCTTATATAGGCGGCCAGACCCCAGGGTACAAGGTAAGTACTTGTCCGGCAAGTAAACAGAGTCCTAGACCTAGCCGGCTTAGTTGCCGCCTTCCGTCTTGGGCTCGGTGGCTTGATGGGCTTCGGCCTTCCGCCTTCCTTGGACCGTCCGCCTACTTCCTTGTACGTCAGCTATCTGGGCCGCCCGGCAGGCCTCGGCCTTACCACCCTTGGGCCACCCTGGACTAGCCGGATTGATCCATGTTGGTTATACCCCTAGTTGATATATCCCCAACAGCCTAGGCTTATCTTTCAACCTGTATGCCGCAACCCCCGAGTTATTCGAGTGACGGCCTAGGATTTTTGTTTCAACCTGTATGGCGTAGCCCCCGAGTGATTCGAGTGACGGCCTAGGTTATTAATTGCCTTGACTGAGAAGGTAAAGTGGACAACTTTTTCTGTAAATCTTCTTTATTGATTCTTGCGAACAGGCCGCCTCATTAAAACCCTTCCAATCCCCTTAGGTACCCTGTTAAGGGAAAGAGTGCGTCTGAAACCTGTCGTGTTGACATGCTTTCTTTGGTACAATGATTTTGTCGACAAGGCGTAGAACCGGCGAAGTTGCGCGACGTTCCATGGGTTGCTGCAGACTACTCCCGTCTTCGAGTCCTTCAGACGGTAAGCTCCGTTGCCGATTGCCTCTGTCACAACATACGGGCCCTCCCATGGGGAGGCGAGCTTGTGCACCTTCTTCTGCTTGAGGCGGAGGACCAGGTCGCCTGCGACGAATGCCCTTGGTCGCAACCTCCTTCCATGGTAGTTGCGCAGGTCTTGCTGATACACGGCTGACCGTGCTAGGGCGATGTCGCGCGCTTCGTCCAGGATGTCCATGTTGTCTTCGAGTGCTTCTTCTGCATCTGACTCGTCGTAGGCGACCACTCTTGGTGCGTCGAATTTGATGTCGCAGGGGAGAACCGCCTCTACACCATACACCATGAAGAATGGAGTGTACTGAGTGGACCTGTTTGGCGTGGTTCGCAGACTCCAGAGGACTGACGGCAGTTCTTCTACCCATGCGCCTGCGACACGTCTCAACGGTACTCGCAGGCGTTTTTTTGATGCCGCTACAGACTAAGCCGTTGGCTTTCTCAACTTGCCCATTGGACTGCGGGTGCGAAACAGATGCATAGTTGAGCTTGATGCCTTGTTCTGAGCAGAAGTCTTTGAACTCTTCCGCTGTGAAGTTCGAGCCGTTGTCCGTGATGATCCCGTTTGGTACCCTGAATCTGAAGATGATGGATCTGATGAAGTTGACCGCTGACGATGCAGTCGAACTTGTGATAGGCACGGCCTCAATCCACTTGGTGAACTTGTCGACTGCGACCAGGAGGTGAGTGTGCCCTCCGGGTGAGGATTTCTTCAGCGGGCCTACCATGTCCAATCCCCACTGGGCGAAGGGCCAGGCTAGTGGTATTGTCTTGAGCGCGGACGTCGGTGCGTGTGGCTTGTTGGCGAATTCCTGGCACCCGGGGCATTTCTTTACTAGGTCTTCTGCGTCTTGCATAGTTGTTGGCCAGTAGAACCCGGCTCGCAGTGCTTTGGCCACCAAGGCTCGACTGCTTGCATGATGCCCGCAGATACCCACATGGATGTCGAGTAGGATGGCCTAGTCGTCTACTGGATCTACGCACCTTTGCAGAATTCCTGAGATGCTTCTCTTGTAGAGTTCCCCGTTGACGACGGTGAAACCTTTGGAGCGCCGGATGATGCACTTTGCTTCGACTGGATCAGTTGGCAGCCGCTGGTGCAGTATGTACGCAAGGTATGGTCCTGTCCATGTAGCTTCGACCAGCATGACCTCCATGGGCTCTTTTTCCTTGCTCGGCGGGTTGGTTGTGCTCGTTGCTGTTGTGGAGGGTTTTGTTGCGGGGCGAGTCTTGATGGACCTCTGCGTGATGCGCTCGAGGAAGACGCTGGGTGGCACTGGTACCTTGTCTGACCCTATGTTGGCGAGGGCGTCGGCTTCCTCGTTGCTATCGCGACCGATGTGCCGCAACTCGCAACCGTCGAATGTGCCCTCCAGCTGGTTGTACAGGTCTCTATAGGCGATGGCGTCGCATGACTTCATGGTTTGTTGTACGACGAGGTAGGAGTCGCCGTAGATCATGAGGTGCGTGGCGCCGCAGTTTTTGGCCAACCGCATGCCATGGATCAGGGCCTCGTACTCTGCTTCGTTGTTGGAGGGTGTCGGGAAGTCCATCTGCAGAACATATTTTAGCATGTCGCCTTTGGGGGAGATGAGTACGACTCCTGCCCCCGCTGACTTGAACTTCTTGGATCCGTCAAAGTACATTGTCCATGCGTTGGACAGGTCAGGGACATCTGGTAGCTGGGCTTCTATCCACTCCGTGGTGAATTCCGGGAGGACTTGGGCCTTGATGGACTTAGGATGAGCGTACTTCAGCCCCCAGGGTCCTAGTTCGACAACCCACTTGGCGACTCGTCCTGTCGCGCGTTGGTTTGTGAGGATGTCTGCTAGTCCAGAGGAGCTTACCACCGTGATCGGGTGCTCGGAGAAGTAGTGGACGACCTTCCTGGAGGTCATGAAGACTCCGTATGCCAGCTTCTGGTAGTGCGGGTAGTTTTGCTTGGACAGTGTTAGGACTTCGCTGAGGTAGTAGACTGGCCTCTGGACAGGATGACTGTGCCCTTCCTCTTCTCGCTCCACTACAAGGACGGTGCTCACTACCTTGTTGGTTGTTGATACGTACAGGTATAGCGGCTCGTTCTCCAGTGGTGCTACCAGGACTGGGGAAATCGTCAGGGTCTTCTTAAGCTGGTCGAATGCCTCTTGTGCTTCTTCTGTCCACTCGAACTTGTTCGTCTTCTTCATCAGTTGGTAGAAAGGCAAGGCCTTCTCACCCAACTTACTTATGAACCGGCTGGGAGCTGCGACTCGGCCGGCTAATCGTTGTACTTCACGGAGCTTGGTGGGTGCTGGCATTGTGAGTATATTCTGCACCTTCTCGGGATTTGCTTCGATTCCTCTTGCAGAGACGAGGTACCCTAGTAGCTCTCCGGCTGGCACGCCGAAAACGCACTTTTCTGGGTTCAGCTTAATCTGATATGCGTCGAGCGCCGCGAAGACCTTGCGGAGGTCGGCGACTAGGGTGTCCTCCTTTCGGGTTGTGACGACGATGTCATCGACGTAGACTTGGACGATTTGCCCGATGAGCCCTTTGAGGCATGCTTGCATTGTGCGCTGATACGTGGCGCCAGCGTTCTTCAACCCGAAGGGCATTGTCTGGTAGCAAAAGACGCCGGCGAGTGTGATGAACGCCCTTTTTTCTTCGTCTTCGACTTTCAGTCTGATCTGCTGGTAACCTGAGTAGGCGTCCAGAAAAGGACAGGCGTTCGCAGCCTGCTGTCGAGTCGATGATCTGATCTATCCGCGGGAGCAGGACGTGATCCTTGGGGCAACATTTGTTGATGGCGGTGAAGTCGACGCAGATGCGTAGCTTCTTCGTCTTCTTCTTCTCTACTAGGACATGGTTGGCGACCCAGTCCGAGTCCTTGATTTCTCGGATGAACTTGACGTGCAACAGTCGGTCGATTTCTGCGGTGATCGCGTCCCGTTTGGGTCCGGAAAAGCGTCTCATGGCCTGTTTGACGGGTCTGGCGTCCTTGTGAACTTTTAAGGAGTGCTCGGCAAGATTCCTGGTTATTCCTGGCATGTCAGAGGGTTGCCATGCGAAGATTTTTCCAATTCTCACGTAGAAACTCGACGAGCGCGCCTTCCTATGTGGGGGTCAAGCTTGAGGACACTTTGACCGTCTTGCTGCTGTCACTCGGATGGACCTGATGAGTTGTGTAACATCCCAACATTTTATAATGTTCAAATATCACTAAAATTTAAAACTTTTCTTTTATTAAAATAAAATATTAAATGCATAAGAAAACCAACTATGAAAGACTTCAAACAATTTTGAAAAAGTTTAATATTTCAATTATCTCAGTTTATTTTTATTTTCAAAAGTTGTTTCAAGTTAAAAGATTTTATTATCCGTTGTAATTATTAAAACCTCAATATCGAAATTGACAAATGTTTTACAAACCTTCAAACCATATTCATGAAATAAAAGGTTTCTTTATAAATATTTGATTTCAACCACTCAGCAATAGCAATTCATACATTAAAATAATGATTACAAGTGTTATTTTAAACTATTGAAAACATTGTCTATTTGCCAAAAGATTACTATTCATTTACCCAAGTTCAAAACATAGTTTTGTATATGTCAAGTCTATAGTGTGTAACCTTAAAACTTCATAGATTTTATAAATTAATGAATTATCCAAATAAGCATTGCTATAATTTAAATTAGTTTCATTAATTCTCAAACATAAATTGATCTTCATGAATATATTTCCAATATAAGAAATGAAATAAATCTATAATATTTTCCACAGATATGTTATGAAGTTTCCAAATGATTTATCATCATATAAAACTTAATGGTGCACAAAATATTTTAAATTTAAAAATGAATGCATTATATTTCCCTTTTCATTTCAAATAAATGTGTTATGTATTTAATATTGTACTAAAGACATAAATGATTTAATATTGGAATATGAGTAAATAATTTAAATTCAAACATATTTAAATATGAGTAATTTCATAAATTTTATTTAACCCCAAATGAATTATTAAATCCCTATTTTTAAAATTGACCTAAATGGGTAATTTTTTCTTTTTATGAATTTTTCAAAATATTAATTTTTAAAAATGTTTAAAACATACCCACAACTGGTTTAACATAAAGATAATGCATTTACAAATTTTTAAAAATTTATTTAAAGGGCTTTGAAGTCATAAATCAGAAGATATGAATTAAATAGAAAATCAGGAAAAAAACGCGTAGCAGCGCGCAGCACAGCACGGCCCGCAGCCCAGCCCAGCAGCAGCGCAGCGGCCAGCTGGGCCGGCCGGCCGGCAGGCCTCGCGCGCACGCACGGACGTGCAGTTCCTTTTCTCTCTTTTCTCTTTTTAGTCCCACCTTTGCTACTTTAGTCACACCCACATCTACTTTTAGCTTATATATAGACCCCAAGTGTATGGGTAAAATCACAAATAAAATTCGGGTTGAACCATTTATTTTGGTTTGACTAGAATAAAATAAAATATTTATTATATCTCCGGTGGATTTCTATTGGTGGGATTTCTCTTCTTCTCTCTCGACGGCGCTTCTCACACAACTGAGATACTGCGCATATCTTCTCTTTTCCCCCTTTTATATTTAGTTTTATAGAGTAGTTTTTGTAGAATAATTTAGGCTACGAATTTAGTAGTAGTATATTTTCCGTAGCGTAGTTCGGAGTAGTTTTAGAACCTAGTCTAGTGTATTATTTACTCGTACACTGTACGATCCGTTTTTAGATCGAGTAGTGTCGTACCTTTAGCTATTTTGCTTTTTGACCCTACGGATATAGTTAGTTTGTCTAAACCAACCTGTTCCACCAATCACCATCTTGCCTCTTTGCCTAGCTGTTTTCTGGGTTGACCCCAATAGAAAATTCATGTGCAGATTTTGCAGAAACACCCCTATAACTTAAAACTCTCATAACTTTTGAACCACATGTCCAAATTTAATGAACTTTATGTCTATGAAAAGCTCTTGACATGTAGAATCTTTTGACACTGTTATTTTCCAACCTTGACTAGTTTAAACTCGTTCAAATGTTTAAATGCATGATTTAAGTAAATTGGACATAGATATTATTGTGTATGTCCAAGAAATTTTTAAATGAAATATTTTTGGAATCATTAAGATGTAGAGTAAGTATTCGATTTTACATTATATTGACCAACCTTAAAATGATTTAGTGTGCAAATTTGATTTTAAAACTTGATGCCAATTTAAATAACTAGAATATTAATTCATTGATATGAACTTTTAAGTTTGGTTTTAAAATGATTTGGTATGTTACTTTAATGAAACTTGAAATTTAAATTAGGTTAAAACCTTTTCCCAGGTTAATGTGTGATCATTTGAACAAGTTTAACACAATGTCTCATTAAATCAATTTTGAAACATAGACTTGTGTATTTGTATTTAAATATGCTGGATAACTTAAAATTGCAAACCTTGCTTTTAAATTGTTTTCAAACCATCTCGGCATTCATTGGTGTAAATCTTTTCAAGACCATCCCCTGACCAAAAAGGCAAACCCTTAACTTAATCACATTAATTCCTTTTGTATATCAAATTATGTGATACCCTTGACCAAACCCTGTGCTAAGCCTTTTTACGCTTGTTTGTTTTGAATTGTTATGTGCTTGTTGAATTGCTTGTTCATTGTATGTATGTTTACTTTATAGATTGAACGGAGTGCAACGTTCGTTGTCGACAATGAGTGAGTGAGAAACAACAACATTCATCAGGCAAGTGACTTCATAAAACACCTACTATTTTATTCCATTGCATATCTAGTGTTTTCAAGCAGTATTTTGCAAAAGTAGTATGCATGCTAGGTTTTTGGGAGATTGTAGTATGCTATGCAACCTTTTAGGTTTCCCCTTAGAAATTCCAGATTAGACCCCTATTTTAATTTAGTGGAAGCACCTGCTGCAAAAATGATTGTTTTATGGTTGATGTGATAAATGAAAATTTCCACTAAATTAATTTAACGCCTGGGTGGATCTGGTCGATCGAGGAGGTTTCAAGTTGAGTGGCTTCTCAGGGCAAAGTTTCATGGTTGTCTTCACCCAGGATAGTTTCTACTTACCTGGGGCCATGATGTGCGGTGTCAACCTGAGTTGCTCACTTGTGGTAGGCCACCCAGGGCTATGAGATTTAAGTTTACACTGAGTCTAGTTGCTTATCGTGCAACCATTGGTCAATATGGGCTATGTGTTGATTGAGTAAGTTGATATGGACCTGGGTCAAGAGATTGATGGTGGTAGAGTTGATAGGATGGTGGTAATCTCTTAGTATGATCATGGGAAAGCAACTTCTGAAAAGTCTCGTCTTGATCTTCTCCTTTTCCTTCTCACTAAAGGTGTGAAGAGGATAGTTTGGGTTGATTGAGTCTAATGGTGAAAGTGCACACCCTCTCGAGAGTTAAAACCTAAGATCTTAGTCGTGTCCCCGGCATCGGACAATTTGAGTAACTACACAAGGTTGTCTTCTGAAAATCTCTTCATTCCAATTTCTTAATAAAACTTTGATGGGAGAACATGGGTAGGAGACATGGATTTGTCTCGAGATTGTCTATAAGGAGAAAATATTGTTTCAAAAAGCTGTTTACCAAAAGTAGGAGAAAACTTGCTTTGCGCAATAGCCTTGAGCTCCACCAGCCAAATAAGCATATAGATATAGCTTAGTAGAATATTAGAAATTAAAGCCACTTGCCACCACAATTCAATTGTGTTGACCCTTTATAGCTGGGCTGCAACTAAACCTTGCAGATTTGACAGACGACGAGTGAGTATTCGATAGGATTTCGAGTCTACAACCAACATGCTTTGCCTGTGGCACATGAAGATGATGAGGCTCATTGTATCTACTATTTTCCGCTGCTACTCTTGGAAATTTTGCTAGCCTTTTCAGGTTATGCAAGTTGTAAGAGATATTTGTAACACTGGATCATGCGATTTAATAAAGTATTTGACACTTTTGCGTGATATACATCTTAAACTGTGGTGCTAGCATTTGATCCAGGGACTAGCACATTAACACATGGACTTCCACCTTATAATAAAAGGTGAGGTCACTACACCTTGGCTGGTTTCTTTCGGGGTGGAATGATGGCCTTGTCATTGTCGGCTGATATGGCCTTGAAGTGCTCTTCGACCCCGAAGAACTCAGAGATCCTGCTGAACTCGCGGTCACAGCTGTTAGAGCGGTCGAAGTCGCCGCGTACCGTGATTACTCCTTTGGGTCCAGTCAACTTGATCATCAGGTAGGCGTAGTGAGGTACTGCCATGAACCTGGCGAAAGTTGGGCGCTCAAGAATAGCATGATACTATGACTTCCAGTCGACAACCTCAAAGTCGATCGACTCTTTCCTGAAGTGCTCGGGTGTCCCGAGTATGACGTCGAGTGTGATCGTTTCCATGGGTGTGATTGCTTGCCCTGGTACTATGTCGTGGAAGGTGGTCTCGGACTCTGGCAGCTTCTCTGAAACTTGTTCATCCTTCTCAGGGTGTCGGCGTATATGATGTTGATGCCACTGCCTCCGTCCATGAAAACCTTCTTCAGTTTGTAATCTCCGATCAGGGCTTCAACGACTAGGACGGCATGCCCGGGTCGAGGTACATCTGACGGGTGGTCTGCCCTGCAGAACGTGATTGGTGTCTCCGATCCTCTCAGGTAGTTTGGCACTGCGGGTGGGCATGTAGTGGCCTGTAGTACTTGGCGGGTTATGAGCTTCTGCGCCCTGTTTGAAGGGCGTCCTTTTTGTATCATATTGAGCTGTCCCCGCGCAGCTGGGTACGCGTCGTGTGCCATCGGCTGGGCTACTTGTAGCTGCTGCTGGGGGAAGGTGCTCGCTGCCTGTGTCGGGTTGTTGTTCGCGGGTGCTGCCTGAATGGCAAGCTGCGGGGATGGCTGCAGCGCTGGCACAGGTGTGATGATATTCTGCATCGCCTGGTAAATCTTGTGTGCTTTGCGGCAGTCTTTCAATAGGTGGTTGGCGCCCCACTTGCCCGTTTCCGGGTTGCGGAACGAGTGATGCTTGCAAGGTTGCATCAACTCCTCTGCAGGGGTCACCGCGCGCTTCCACTCGCGTTTCTGGCCTCCGTCGTTGTGGCTAATGCTGCCGCTGCTGCGGTTGTATTGTCCTGGGTCGGGCTGTCGACCGTGATCGCTTTTTCTACTGTACTGACGACCTTCATCATAGTGGCGACTGCTATCGCGCGCATCATCACGGGGGGTTTGATATCCCGTCGCTACTAGCTCGATCGAGTCGAGGTTGGTGAAACATTGTTTCTTCTTCTGGCGTCCATCTCGCCAGTTACTTGTTCCGGCTTCGTTCTTTGGAGAGGTGTCGCGGACCTAGTCCTCTCCTTCGGCCCACTGGTTGGCTATCTTCATGAGCTCGATCGTGGTCTTCGGCTGGAGCCTACCGAACTCTTCGTGGAGGTCGCGGCGAGCGACGCCATGCATGAACGCATCCATCACCCGGTCTTCTGAGACGGGTTCCATGGTGTTGCGGAGGAGTGTCCACCGTTGGATGTATGACCGGAGCGACTCATCTCTTCCTTGCTTACAGGCTTGCAACTCGATGTAGGTCGTCGGCCTTGCATATGTTCCAGAGAAACTTTTGATAAAGGTATCTTGGAATTCTTCCCAGGTCTTGAAAGGGTCCTTGGGTTGGCTGGTGAGCCATCCGCGTGCTGAGTCCGTGAGCATGAGCTGGATGTACTACATCGCCGTGGTCGACGTCCCACCTTGACAGGTACAGGCGATGAGGTAGTCTTCGAGCTAGAGACGCGGGTCTTGTTTCCCGTCGTACCTGGGTGTTCCTGCTGCTAGCTTGTAGCCCTTCGGCATGCGGGTGTCGCGAATGTTGAAGCTGAAGCATGCGGCGCCGCATGGCTCGAAGTTGCGATCTGCCTGATCTTCTAGGTTCGTCGTGTCAGCCGAACGCTGGCTGCGATTGCGGTCTAGCGTCCTTTGCGTGATGACGTTGCGAAGGTCTTCGCCTGGTTGTGGCTGTCGCAGTGGCTGTGCTGTAGGGACATCTGGTGCTGCCGGATCGCGGCTTGGTGTTCTTGCTCTTCACGTGCCCGGTTGCTTGGCACCCTGTTCGCCAGGGCTTTCTCGATTGCCTTCATGGACATGATCTGTTGCTTATGGAGAAGGGCTCGTGCGTCTCCCTCCGGTGGCTGTGTGAGTCGAAGTTATGTTTCGACTGCCATGATGCAGGCGTTCGCCGTTTTTGGGACGGGTATCCCGTTTTCGTCCTCGGTGACGAAGGATGAGTCAAGGTTGCGGGTGATCCTGGCTCGATTGGCTTCCGTCGTGAGGGGAACGCGGGCTCTGCGTCGCCGTCCTCCTTCGCTGATCTCGGTGGAGGAAGTAAACGAGTACGCAGCCCTTCTAGCGCTTGACGCGTCCGCATCCCTCTTGCGCCGGATAAGTTCGGCTTTTTCGGCGCGTAGTTGTTCGCCCTCCTTGCGTAGCAAGTACTGGACTGCCAGCTGATCCTCCCGAGGTGTGTCGGGTGGTGGAAACGTGCCGCCGTCGACGTGCTTCATGGCCATGATCGCCATGTCACGCGTGATGGTGATCCGAGTCATCTGGTCGGGCATGACCACCTCCAGTGGGTATGCGGGTTCGTCGTTGCCTTCTGGAGGTGCTGTGCCGGCCATGAAGACTTGCGCGGGGTAAACCTGGGTAGGGGTGTTTACGCTGCCGCTGCTGCTTCCGTCATCCGAATCTTGCTCTGGATCGAAAATTGCTGCCACGTGGCGGGAGGCGCAGCCGTTGTTGCGTCTTCTTGCGATCTTTACAGGGGTCGTGGAAGGAGATTTCGCAGTCGCCGGAGCGAGTGCGATCGGCTTGGGGTAGACTTGATGAGTCCACGAAGATGCGGGCGACGTGGCTGTCGGCAGCGCGTCCTTGGTCACACGTGCGGGTGCAATCGATGCAGTCGCGGTTGAGGTAGATCTTGGTTTTGCCGGCCGTGCGATCGAGGTGGTTGAAGTAGACTCGATCTGCATGGCCGTTGTCGAAGTAGTCGATGTAGTCGAAGTAGATGCGATCCTCGCAGTTGTAGCAGATGCGGCTCCCGCGGTAGACGACGGCGGGTACGGCGCGAGGGTGGCCGATGCGGGTATCACCGCCGCGCGTGGCGTGGTCGCCGCGGATGAAAGAGCATTTTCCCTCATGTGTGGTTTTGGTAATTGAATGACAATCTCTATGGACTAATGTTTGCATTGAGATATCATTATAGATCATGTCCATGGAATTGTGGAGTTCATGTGTTGGACTCTTGGAGCTTATGTGTTGAGTGGAGCATATTGCAAGTATGTCTTGGAGGATTCAATACATCATATCAGTGAAGAAATGTTGGAAGATACAAGGTTGATCAAAATGTTGATCAACACACAAAGCTACAAGATGTACCAAGAGCGATCATGTATCTCTTGGGATGGTAAACACTTGTCCGCATAGCTTTTTGAAATAACCGATGATATATGTGTGTGTGGTATCTTTATATGAGGTTAGGTATCTTCCCATGGGCTCGCATCAAATGAAGATTTCATATAGCTCATGGAGGATGACGTCATGAGGTGATCGTCATCAAGGTGAGATGTGCAAGACCAAGAGAAGCTTCTTGAAGAGATCCTATGCTTGGTGCTTGCAATGGATACATGAAGACGGAGCTAAGCGAGACTCTCCCATTGTGAGCATGGGGGAGTATTTGGAGAAGTCTTCATCAAGCAAGTGATTGGACGCGCAATCAAGAAAGATGATCCACTTGAAGAGATCAATATAGTCATCATCCAACTCAAGTGGAGTGCTCAAGGCAAAGGTATGATCTTGATAGGGCTATAGGATAGATAGGCGTACTATCAAGAGGGCTCTCAAGTTAGTAACTTGATCGCATCGTTGTGGAGAGCTCAAACCTTTGCATACTTGGCATATCATGTTTCTTGGTTCTTATTTGGCTTTTATGTTGGTGAGGAGTTAGAGCTTGGTTCATCTCCATGTCAAGCTCTTGTTCATCAAAATCGGTTTTACTTTGGACAACTTGTTGCGTTTTCGGTGGCGGAAATATTGCCGGTTCTACCGTGAGGAAAGTCCCACACCTTGCCATGTGTGGTGATTTTACTCTATTCATGGGATGCAATATTTTTTTTGGGTACTCATCGTCGCTATCTTTCCAACAAAATTGGTCTCACCTCATTTGGAGTTCATTTGCAAAAGTTATAGCAGTTTTTGTTTCGGTGTTTTACTGATTCGGATTATTGGGGCCGGATATTTCGTTCTACCGGAATTTCCGGTTCCCCAGCTGATCCAAGAAAACGGCTAAGGAAAGGAGAAAAAGGGTTCTGACTCCAGTCGGAAATTGTGCTCGGAAATTTCCGTCTACCGGAATTTCCGAGTGCACCCAGAAAGCCCTCCAGTTTTGGCTAAGGAAAGAAGGACTTTTGGTTCTGACTCGAACCGGAAACTGTGCTCGGAAATTTCCGTATACCGGAATTTCCGAGTGCCCCCAGAAAAGTCCTCCAGAAATGGCTAAGGAAAATTTTAGTTTTGCTTCTGTCTCCAGCCGGAATTTCAGCTCGGAAATTTCATGGACTCGGAATTTCCGGGTAACAGGAATTTCCGAGTCTCACTTATACCGGAATTTCCGAGTGTCGAAACAGCCAACGGCTATATTTCCTGGAGGGGTATAAATACCCCTCCCCTTCTTCTTCCCCAACTAATCCAAGGCAGCACGACTTTCCCCTCTCTCCTACTCCATTGTTGACCTTGGAAAGTTCACTTCCCTCTCAATCCCTCCATTGAATCTTCCATATTCTTTAGGGAAAGTTGAGAGGAGATCTAGATCTACAATCCTATCAATCCATCTCTCCTCTAAGTGAGGGGAAATTAGTGGATCTAGTTCTTGGAGTTCCTTTGTGGTTCTTCTTCTTTGTTCTTCCTCTCTTCTCCCCCCATAAGCATTAGTTGCTTTTGGTGGGATTTGGGAGTGAAGGATTTGACTCCTTTGTGGTTTCATTTGTTCTTCCTCTCTTATTCCCCCATAAACATTTGTTGTTGTGTTGGAATTTGAGAGTGAAGGACTTAAGCACTTCGTTTGCTCTTGCCATTGCATTTGCATCGGTTTGAGCCCTCCACGAGGATTCGTGGTGGTGATACTTGTGATCTTGTTACTTTTGGGTCTTTGGACCCTAGACGCCTTTTGTGGCCGGCCTTTTGTGGCCAAGACATTTTATGGTCAAGACCTTTTGTAGTCACTTGAGAGCCCACAATTAAGTTGTGGGTGTGTGCCTCAAGACTTGGGAGCCTCCAATTAAGTTGTGGGTGTGTGCCTCAAGAGTTGTACGGGATTCGATCTCCGTCCCAAAGGAGATCAATAGTGGAAGGTGAACTCGCAACCTTTTGTGGTTGAGTTCATCAGGAGAAGAAGGTGAGCCTTTGTGGCGTTGCGGCTAACCTGTTGTGGTTGCGCACACCTCTCCAAACGAGACGTACACCCTTTGGGTGGAACTCGGGAATACATCCTCGTCTCCGCGTGCCTCGGTTATTTCTATACCCGAGCTCTTTACTTATGCACTTTACATTGTGATAGCCTTCGTGCTTGAAGTCATATATATTGCTATCACCTTGTTACTTGTATTGCTTAGCATAAGTTGTTGGTGCGCATAGGTGAGCCTAGTATTTATATCTAGGTTGTATGCTTGTTAAAGTAAACCTCTAGTTTATTCGGCCTTTATCAAGCATACCGGAATTTCCGGGTCTTTCTTGGACCAGATATTCCGGCTCCTCGGAAAAACTTTTAAATCGCCTATTCACCCCCCCCCCCCCCCCCCCCTCTAGGCGACGTCTATCCGTTCAGCGGACCTGAATATTCCCCGACTGTCGACGAAACAGTATATGGAGCCAAAAGTGATGTGTATACCTTCGTACAGATCGGCGTACACCGAGCGGTGGGCCGGCGGGTGGAAGGCGTACTCGAAGGAGCCAAAGCGGATGGGCTCCAGGGTGGTGCAGATGTCGATCTTCCTTGCGGATGGAGCCGGTGCGACCATGATTCCAACGCTTGTTCTTTCCCACAGACGGCGCCAATTGACGAAGGTGTAACTCGACAAATCTCTGGGTTGTCCGCCCCGGGTTGATTGAGGGGGAGAGAGAGAAGCGTTGGTGATCACGACGGCTGACAAGCGGGGCGATTTACCCAGGTTCAGGCTCCCGGAGGATAACACCCTACTTCTTGTTTGTCTGATATTGATGGCGAGTAGCGATTACAATGGCGAGATTGCGATCTCGCTAGGGTTTGTGGTGGCGGCTATGAGTGTGTCCTTGAGACGAGCAACCCTCCTGGCCTTTATAGGTAGGCCAGGTCCCGGGTGAACGGTGCCGATGGCAATTACAGATATGACAAGCTATGCGACCTAACCGACTAGGACTGAGTCACATGATACCCCTAGTGGGCATTCTGCGGACCTCTATAAGCTTGGCGCGGCTCAGGTAGACTCACCGTGGGGTAGTCGAAGAGTAGCCCCACGTCAGTGCTTCACATCACAACCATAGCAATCACCTGAATGTTTTCAAGAAGGAAATTTTCATTTAGCTGCCAAATAACAAACACGGCACAATCATATAAGAACGACCGAATAATTGAAGGGGAAAAAAGAGAGCATGGCTATTTAAATACTAAATGCCTGCACGAACCAGTTTGAGATATGACAAATAAGCTCAAGGATAAGAGATGGGATGACCCAAACGCAAGTTCAGTATAATGAACTGAAGATTATACAAATATATATTGCAACAACATGCAGGTAAAGAGAAAAGAATACAATACCGTTGTCAGTAGGATTAACCATGCCAAAACAGCTGACCACCATTTCTATATGTTCGACAAAGAATAGTTCTTCAATGTCACAGTTAGAATCATTGGCTCCCTTAGTCTTCACAGTGAAATTAATATGATAGTACGACCTACTACGGCCGTAGCCCCCAAGAAGTGATTGGTAGCGCACAACATCTTTGAATTCATATGCAAGATCCTATAATTGAGAAACATTAATCTGACCAGCAACCAACTGTTACATGAATAAGACAACAGAATGCAACCCTAGCCAAAGGACAAACTAGCAAGTGCGAGAGACAGGGGGGGAAAGAGATCAAACCCCCAACAGATGGTGATAATCATTATACTTGTCCACCAAAGCTTGAAGCAACTGACGAATCCAATCACGTCTTTCATCAATTTGTTGGGATTTCAAAAGCTTTTTCCTTGTGCCATCAGGCCAGTGTAGACGTTGTCTTACGAGCCTATCCACTCGAGAAACGCCAGGTTGCTCTGTGAACCTAGTTTAGATCAGAGCATTAATGCATGATTAGTAATTATATTTTCTGAGAGAGGTGGGGGGACAGTATGTCGATGTTATTAGCCCAACAACATAGGGCTATCGAAAAGGGGAAAAAGGTTGCAAGTTACCTCCTAGAAAGCTTACAGTAGTAATAGTCAACAAGAACAAGATATGGACTGTTTGCATGCCTATAACTCTATAAGTTCTCAATGCATCATGTTTTTACTGAAGAATTTTTCGCCTTTGTATTGTTCACGAGGAAACAACGTTGTGTGATTGTTAGTAAAAATACCTACACACAAAGTGGCAGCATAGTATCTATATTCACTGTGCTAGTGCTAAGCTGTGGTAAGATTTATTCACCATCTCGACAACTTTCACAAATACAACAAAGAAAATGTTTCTCCCAATCCATGAAACAGAAAAATGTAGGATGGCATTTTTTTATCGACTTGTCAGCTTTTCTAGAGTCTAACTCAACTTAAGGCCATTCGTTCTATTCCTGATTCATGATGTAAGAACTGTGATTGTATTTTCTGAACTAAATCACAGAATCAAGTCGCAACATCACACTGTTTGAATGTAATCAGTTGCAAGTGTGTAAATAAAACAGGAGAGAAAAAACAATGAAATCTAGAAAGATGTTCAGCAAGGTACATTGTTGGATCCCGATGTTCCTGAAGATAGCGATCAATGGCACTATTAGCTTCCTGTAGGCTCTGAAACGGTCCACCAACGTGAGGATACGTGTGGAAAGATCCCTTCAGGTCGATCCTAGTGTAAAAAGTGATTCCCCAATCAAACCGCTTGAAGGGCCAAATCGGCGATGAGGAAAGACATCGCCAAGGCTGAGCCTCCATGTGCACAGAGGACGAGGAAGCCGTGGTGATGGGCAATTCATCTAATGCTGTAGTGTTGAGCAACGGATTCAAGGATGAGAGGTCCAGTTCTTCCAAGGTTTGTGCACATCCAGGCTCAGCCATAAGATCCTCCTCCTCACACCTAAAGTGCAACGAGCAGGGGAGGTCAGTAGAAGAACAAATTATTTATGCAGGTGAAAAAATAATAATGTTACTAAAGTTTTCTATAGTTTTTTATCTTATCACTATAGTTTTCTATAGGGGAGATCATATTATGAATAAAGCAATTAGACTTACTAGTAAATATGCCCGTGCGTTGCAACGGGACAAACAAAATTATCTTGACGCACAAAGTATTTCTTAATGGTATGTTGAACTGCTAATTTGCCACCGCTTTGATCGATCATCCAGTACATATGCGCTAGATCGAGCATAGGCGCATAGCCATGGGACGTCTTCCCCTTCCTCGGTGTCAGGGAGAAGAGGAAGGCATATAAATCTTGAGGGAGGAGTCATAATGCTAATTGACAAATTGACCCGATTTAACTAAAATTTCACCGTAATTCGGTTTTCGTCATTCAGTTGCTTTCCTATTTTTTCTCTTATTTAGTTCTCAGATCTAAATTTGGGTTTCAATATTCACTACCCGAATAGACCACACCCTGAAATACTAAAAAGTATTATGGGGCAAAGGTATTGCCCTCTTTAAAAAAAAACCACTGGTGAATATAATGGGCATAAAAAACACTGTTTTTCATGGCCTTGGAGGTACATCCTTCCTGTAATATAAATCATGTATCCAGATGTATTCTTCTCACCAACATTACCTCATTGATCCGTACGAATTTCCCCTACGTTCATCACAATGGTAACCTGGCTATTTTTCCTGTCTACAAGCTTTTGTGCCACAAGTTCATTGTACGAACCATTGTTCCTCAACTTCGCATAGACTTCAGGACACTGCCCATTATCATCTAGTGTTTAGGTGCCTCGAGCTCAAACCAATCTGCAGGGATTTAAGCAATAAAATAAAATATAACTATTAATGAGAAAAAACAAAGAATAAGACATGTTAGATTATAGAGGGCAAACCTGTTGAAGATCATCTGTTAGGGCATCAAACTATATCCTCTGCATCAAGAGATGCAGCAAGATGTAATGCAGTCAAACCACATAGCCAGGATAATTTGGAAGGAAGGGGTACAATTTGGAAGTATCGGGGCAAATTACAACAAACTGTACAAGCCAATACACCATGTGGCTGCTCTTCCTTTTCACTGCTCTGTTAAGATGAATATCTGAGATCCTTTCAAGAGTCTCATGTGATAGTTCGGCACTAACCGAACTCCTCTTGGAAAGGATATCAAGTAATGTTTTAGTAAGGGAGCACCAGTCCCGGTCATTTGAAAACAACAGAAGGCATCTGAACGGTGCAGTAGAAAATTGGATAAATTCCGAATTAGAAACATATGATTTCGTGGAAGGTTCATAAGCAGCAACTTTCTAAAAGAGCCAGCCAAGTTCATTCAGAAAATACCTTAGCTTTGACCGCCTAGCGTCACGAACCTGATCATCTGAACAGGCATCATGAAACTATGAATTTTCAAGCTCTACCTCAAGGTTTCTCAATTCCTGACAAACGTTTGAAGTCCGCAGAAATAACAGGGAGCTCTGAACCTGTTCTGAACCTGCATATATGAAAATTCATAACTGTAAAATAGCTTCCCAGTGTTAACTGCATGCACCCCGTGACGGGCTGCCGGCGAGGAGGAGCTGGTGCTCGCGGCCATGGTGCATGCGCGCCAAGCCGAGCACCCATGACAGCGTGCCCTGCCCGCTGGTGCCACCGTCATGCGCCGTTTCCGCGCCTGCTGCGGGTACCCCCGTGACAGGCTGCTGGCGAGGAGGTGGCAGGTGCTCGCGGCCATGGAGAGGAGCCTGGGCTTCGAGGAGGAAGGCCAAGCTCTTGGACTGCCACACGAGCTTGCACATCTGGTCGAACCGTGGGCTGAGCTATGAGATCTTCATAACTGCGCTCAGCTGCGAGATCTTCAACGCATTCTTCTGATCGTGGGGCCGCCGTACCTGAGATTGAGGAGTCCATGCGAGACGGGCACTCCCGCTGTAGCGACGGAAGCCCGGTTGCTGGCCCGTTGGAGGCGCTGTACTGGAAGCGCCAGACCAACGGCGAGGGCCCAAAGGGGGCGGCGCTCTACGACCAAATAGAGGGACGAAGGGGATGTCAGGGAGGCGGCCCGCTACGGCCAGAGGGGGCAGCTTCGGGTACTGGAGGGAGGCAGTGCGCCGGCAAGAGGGAGCGGCGGCGGGACCAGCTGAGTGCTCGGTGCGACGGGAGCTGGCTCGGTCGAGAGACGGAGGAGAAAAGAAGTGAACCGGTACGATGGTAATTACAGAGTATTGTACGATGGCAATTACGGAGTATTATGTGATTTGGTGGGAGGGTAAAACCGTGCAAAAAAAAAAGATCGATGAAATTTTGGACAGAATCCTTACTGCTTTTATTATTAGGTATAGATTCGGGAAATTCAATCTCACAACTACTTGCGACCGCACTTCTTATCTGAAACGTTCATCACGAATTCGACGGCCGTGTGATATATGCAAAAAAGACCCTCCACTTAAAAAAAAGGACAAAATCATCCCCCTATATATGGACCATAACAGCATCGGATTTTTTGTTTCTCAAAGTTCAGATCAAATTATGTTCACATATAATATAATGATGATCCAAAAATGGTTAATACATGGATAAGTTCTGGCGCAAAGCTAATAACGGTTCTGAATGCATTTTGTTAATACAAAAGCGTAATTGGTTAATTACATTTACAGGAAATCTGTTTGAAAAAAAATCCAGAAAAAAAACGAAATCTGGAATTCCATATTTTTACATACTGAAATCTAGAATTCCCTGTTACTATATAATTTAATGCAAAAAAAAGGATTTGTTCCATATTTGTTTATCTGATTTATTTCCTTGTTACTATAAAATTCCTTGTTACTATATAATTTTTTCCATAATGAAATCATGGATCCAAATTTGTTTCCATATATGTACTTTTAAATGTATATAACAAATATGTGTATCTTATTTTTTTGTAATTTTGTATATATATAAACAAATATGTAATATATATATATAAACATGAATACGAAAATGCGTTAGTACATATTGGAGTACAATGTAAACTATTTTGTTATTACATTAATCCGAATTAATAGAACCAATAAATTATGGCAGTGCGTAATCCTGAAAATGTGTTGTGTACTTACTATTGCTAATGATGAAAAGTTAAGTAGGCATAGTGCAAGAAACCTTTAAAGGTGAGGGGGTTCGATGAAAAAATTTAGCACGAATCTCAAAGCAAAATGGATGGTTTTGATGGAAGGTGCGGTCGCAAGTAGTTGCGTAAAAACCGCGTTCGTATAGATTCATCCTATCATCGTCCTAGGGCCAGAGAAAAAAGCTGGAAGTCTGTAATCGTCTACAGAGCGATCTACACGAGAAACCGTCCAGCAGCAGCTGCCAAAACAGTTGGATTTCGACTAGATCGCAGACTGAAAAGCGATGACGAAGGCATCGAGAGGGGCGTACTGACCTTGTACTGTTGTCCATGACAGCCCCAATATCATCTATTTATCATCCTCGGTCGCAAAATCCGACTAACACCGACCACAAAGTCATTCCCTCAACCATGTATCTCCCGTAGTCCCGTCTTTCTGAACCCTGGATTTTTTTCTAAAAACATTGGAAGACCTATAATAATAAGAAACTATGAGATAGGTTCATGTAAATAGATTCAAGTGGAAAGGTTTGTCGCCATACCATGTCTTTCACTCCAAGGGCTCTCACAGGCTTATTATTTATTTGACCATAAGCTCCGTAAAATTTGATGCATTCCATTAGATAACCCGCCAGGCCTCCACCTATGGTGTAGAAGTTTCATTACGACTACTTGTGAAATTGAAGGGGAGACAACATTTTTTCTCTTATGGAGAAACTCATATATCCTTTCACAATAGGCGCTCCCTTTTTTGCTTGGGGCCAGGTCTTGTTCAATCTCCATATGTGTGTCATACAACACTTTGTTCTAATCCTGTGCGTATAATCTGGTTCTTTTGTGCATCTTTTCGTTTGTGTCACTCGTGCGAGGCCAACATAAAACATTTCCTCTACAACATGAAACAATCTCTCTACCATGATGGTTGCCCACTCCCTTGCCCAATCTCTTGCCGACCATGGCTGATCTTGTACCTTATAACTTCATAATCAAAGTAGGCATATTCACATGATATTTAATATTGTAGGTCGATAAAGCATTGCAACAATTCACACTGTATTCAACATCGTAGGTCGATAAAAATTGCAACTGTTCACAGAATATTCGATCATATAGGTCATGTATGAAAACATTGCAACAATCCATACGATATTCAAACAATATATGCCATGGTTGATGTTGGAGCTGCCAATGGCAGCACCTCTCTCCTCTCTCAGCTCACTCGAACGGAGGTGGAAGAAGATGAACAGTAGACACAAGAATTTCCGATCCGGCGCACGAACACCGCCGTGAGCGTACGAACACCCTACTCTTTTCTTGATATTCACAGGCTACATGCTCGACAACTCATAGTACTACAACGATTACAGAGGACTGGCTTTTATAGGCACGCACACACGACCTGCCACTCGGCCACTAATAGCACCAACTCCATGCACTAACCCCGTCAAAAAAAAAAAACTCCATGCACTAACTAACTCCACGCATGCACGACTCACGCCAGCTCGCTACATACGCCTAGCTAACAAACTAAACGGACTAACCCAACGGCTAAGTCAAGATTAATGCTAACAACAACAACAACAGCAGCAACAGCAGCAGCAGCAACAGCAGCAGCAGCAACAGCAGCAGCAGCAACAGCAACAGCAACAGCAACAACAGCAACAACAACAACAACAACAACAACAACAACACTCTCCACCACAAAACCCTTGGGGGCTAGCGTTTCGACATCAAGAACAAGAGGCAACTTCAAAACTGCCCCCGGCAAGCGATTCGAGTGACTTATTCGACTCAACTTCGCCGTCTCCGGACTACCGCCGGGGGCTGGCCCGCACAAGTCCCAACTAGCAAATCCTTGGTCACACTCGAACACTCGGGGGGCTCTGTTGTGCAGGATAGCTACTCGAAGAAGTCTCAGACTCACTTGACAAATAAGGAGGGCGCTCGCCATCGGCTCGAGTGTTGTGTACCTAGAAAATATCTATGTCCGCAGACGCAAAGAGTGGAACACTCACAAAAATACTCGACAAATAGCAAAATGAAGGCAAATTGAGCCTATGCCCATCTATAAATAGTTACACATAGCCTCGGGGGCTACTCCCATCGGGAGCGCTCTCGCGCACCCGATAGATTCAAAAGGAAAAAAGGGAAGTCAATTATGAGACTCGCCTCAATCAAAAGCAAGAAAGCATAAACTCAAAAGAATTCCCGAGTTGAGTCAGTCGATGGCACTTCAGATGTTGCACGCGTAGTGCAAAGGGACCCGTCGATCAGTCGAGCCGGGCCGGGGACCACTCCGACAGTGTTAAGTCCTGCAATTTGCCGTGTCAGCAGACATGAAGAAAATCCTGGCGGACGCTCTGGGTAGCAAAATTGAAACTGCAGAACGATCCAGTAAGACCTCAACGGCCTGAGTCAAGTTTGTCCAGTATGTTCCAGGTTCGAGCCCAGGGACTCGAACTTGATTGAAGGCTAGTAAGGTTTTTCCCAAATGTGCAGTTAAGTGGTCTCGACTCATCGAGTAAAGCCAGGCCTACTAAGTCGTACTCCCTAGGCAAAATAAACAAAGCATCAGTCGACGTGTTTCCGACTCAACATGCATAACCGAGGCATTCTCCACTCAAAAGTACATAGCAAAGTTCATGCATCAGTCGTCGTATTACCGACTCAGCTCAAATTATACATAGAAAAATGAGGAAATAATCATATGGTGACATACACCTGCAAATGAGTCCCTGCCCGATTCTTCGAATCGACCAGGCACTTGGGGGCTACTCCCATCGGGAGCGCTGGGCGCGCACCTGATATACTACTAGACAACACATCAAGGGCGTAAAAACCAATTCCAAGTTGAGCAAATCATATTTCATTATACTCCCATCGGGAGGGCACTCGCTACAGGCTCGACTGCTCCGCAATGGAATTCTCAAAAGTCGGGTTCTCTATAGCTCGCATGGATTTC
This sequence comes from Poa annua, assembly GCA_026929855.1. Lineage (NCBI taxonomy): Eukaryota > Viridiplantae > Streptophyta > Magnoliopsida > Poales > Poaceae > Poa > Poa annua. Next base: position 20,516,846 of record CM049427.1, read on the forward strand.
TCAAAGTCAGGTTCTCTATAGCCTACACGGATTTATCAAAGCCGGGTTCTCTATAGCTCGCACGGATTTGTCAAAGCCGGGTTCTCTATAGCCCGCACTGATTTATCAAAGTCGGGTTCTCACTAACCTGCACCGGATTTATTATTAGATTTCATACGCATACTGGATTTCTCATAAATGATTCAGACTCGTGAAGATTGGATAATACATTTATCATATGGACATTGGTTACATCTACTCGACATACTGTTATGAGTTTCTGCTTGATACTTCGAATCGACCAGACACTCGGGGGCTAATAACGTGGGTATGCCCTCCGGGCACCCCACTATTGGTATACCTGGTGCAGTCCAAACGAAGACCCACTGGGTGGCCCAATGAAGTCCAAGAAGCTATTAAAGAAATTACTTGAAGCACAAGACAAGGACTCTTAGTCGTAGTCTATTAGGACTCTTGTAAACAGACCCTGGCTGCATGTATAAAGACAGGAAGGGGTAGACATATAGCCAGACGACCACATCATAGAACACATGCCATGTCATAGACACAATTAGACATAGCATAGAGATTGCCTCTCGTCATATCACCCTTGCGGCCACCATGTAACCTCATATATCATCATAATCAGACAAGCAGGAGTAGGTCTTTACCTCACAATGAGGGGCCGAACCTGGGTAAATCCTTGCTTGTCAGCCGTCCGGAACTACCAGCACGCACATCTTCTCCCTCAAAATATACCTAGGGTACTCGACTCTAGGATTGCCGAGGGCATACCTCGACTATTCCCCTGGCGGGTGCAGAGCGAAGAGACGTGTCGTCGCAATAACGCCGCGCCGCTTACAGTGGCGCAGACGGAAGCGACGGGTGCTGGAGTCGCAGGCGGCGCCCTGCAGACGCTTCGTAGGCGTCAATGCGCGGCCAGGCGAAGTGGTGGCAATGTAAATGTAGGCCACCCAACCCTGATCCTCCGGCCGCCTTTAAAACCCGACGCACCGTAGCCCTACTCTCCTCACACCATCACTTCTCCCTCTCCCTCCCTCTTCCTCAAGAACATAGGCCGTAATGGCTGGCAGCCCTGGCGAGCAGTTGGACAAATTCCAGCGTCGCAACAAGGAGGCGGATATGGTCAAGTCGTTCCAGCGATGCATTTGGCGCGAGGAGGCCGGCAACTACGTGTTGTCGCTGGAGACCGCGCGGCTGAGTAGCTGCCGGTGGACGACGACGCCACCCTTGCAGACGGGTGGGTGAGGAGCGCCGCCAACATTGCGGTGGCGCCATGGCTCAGCGGGAAGGACCGCGTCGACTTCCTCTAGTGCAAGTGGACGGAGATGTCAAAAGCATCAAGATTACACCGCAGTTAACCATATTCTGGGACAAGCACATTACACTAAGAATGACAATTAAGCTATCAAGAAGGTGCTCAAAGAAGGATGGTGACTCAACAGTAAAGTAAAAGATATGCCCTTCATTGAGGGAAGTAGGTATTTAACATGTGCTAGAGCTTTTTATCATTTTGAAAACAGAGGTAAAATTGTTTTTGATTGGTGGTTGTTCGGTCAACGAATGGCAATAGAGTTCTTGTTATCTTCCATACTAAGCAAGTTGACAGCGGTTCCGAATTATTTTTAAAACAAATCATTTATAATATGCATCTTTATATTCCTTCATTTTGATAGCTTGATACTCCTCCCAACCTTTGCTTACACAACCATGGCTAACTGAATTCTCGGGTGCCCAGCAAACAATCTCAATTCATGGAGGAGTGGCCATTTTTATTTTCTCAAATCTTTTTGATATTATAATGGTCTAACAGCCCTTTGCAAAATTAATGACGAGCAGATGTAGCATGTCAGTCAGTTAATTAATTAGTATGGAAAATAACAAGCCCAATTACTACTTCCTCATGAGGTCAAAATAGTGGCACAAATTGAGAAGTGTTTGTAGGTTTTAAAGATAGCACATGCAAATTTGCTTGAATGGTTAGAAATGCCATGCAAAGGTATTTATGTTGGACTCTTTAGAATAATTTTGTTTTCAGGGATTTGGAAACACAATCATTTTCAGCTTAGTTCAAGTGGAGGCTAGCAAAAGATGGCAAAGCGACAATTCAAGAGAGCAATAACCGTCATAATCATGTTTGTGACAAAATAAAATTAACGGAGACGTAAAAATGATACTAGAACTCTCAGGCAAAATAAATTATCAAGACTTAATTGACTTTTCGTTTTCAGTCATAACATGTGTAAGCATGTGCCAAATCAATTCAAATGAATTATTCAGAGGAGGATACCACAATGTCATATTCTATTATGAACAAAACAATGCAAGCAAATATCCATAGAATCATGTCATCCATCATAAATAAATTGAAAACGATCATAAGAGAACACGAACTACTAAGCATTCACCAATGAACATATACCTTATGCGAACCATCTAAGCATGCTCACATGAATGAGTATATGTACAATAATGAGAAACAAATAGAGTTCATTACCAGCCTCATACCCACTCGAATTGTCATAGATCGTCATAATTGCCTTATCACTTGTGTGCTTGAAATATATGAAATAATAATCAAGCTCCATGGAGTAACTGAAGATAATGACCTCTGAAACAAACTATACAAAACCAAAGAGAAACACCAAATATTTTTTGGTTTTCGGATTTAGGAACTAAAACAGAACAACCAACAAAGACGAATTTTTTCGAGGACCTTAACATGCCCATATCAGAAAACTCAAAACTAATAAAGGTTACGTACACATCTGAGGAACATGCAGACGAAATTTCAGGTCATTTCGATATTACTATGAAGAGTTACGAATTAAACGGTAAACAGCAGAAATATGTCCCTACGCGAAATAGCACACAACAAAGCAAAATATTTTTGTGTTTTTGCATATTGAACTGAAATAAATACTAAGCATACTAATACTAGATACTAAAACAAACCAGCAAGAGAAATAACAAAAATCTTTTTGGTATTTTTAAGATTTTGGAAAGCAAAACAAAATATGAACAAATGAAAGAAAGAAAACTAAAGCGAAAATGGATATACAAAGTACTGAATGATAATAATATATAGATGAGTGTGCTATCGATATACCTCTCCCAAGATTAGGCTTTTGGCCTAAGTGGAGATCAACCCCAACGTTCCCATTCGTGGGTGTTGTCGTGGTACGTCGAGAAACCTTCCCCGTAGTATGAGCTCGAAGACGCGCCGGCGGGATGCCCGGTGTAGTCCTCCTCAGGTGCCTCCTCCACATCGTGCTCCCTGTGGAATCCTAGCATGGTCAAGTGCTCGTCCAACTCCACCATCGAGTACGACCATGGCTTCCTGTTAAAACCGAACAAAGTGGACGGAGATGTCGTACGAGCAAAAGCTCGACCCCAAGTACTCCATCTCGGCGCCCTACTGGCACGCCGTGGTGAAGGAGGAGTACGAGGCGCGACGTAGCGGTCGACGAGAGCCAATGCCGGAGTTGTCCTCAACGAACGACGACCGTGACGGCGAGGACGACGACCCCAGCGACAACGACAACGACCCCGAGCTGCCCGATCTGCCTCTACAACCGATTGCATCTTGGTTAGGAGCGTCACTATCACCGAGGAAAGGGGCGGCGCAAGCCGAAGAGGCTTCTCATCAAACGCCCCGCCACATGTCACGGCGGTGAATCGAAAACGACGCCGGCAAAGACAGAAGCCTCGGGCGGCTCAGCCGAGGCTATGGGACCGTTTCTAAAGGTCGTAGCCAATGGGAACGGTGATGATCGATGGCCAGAAGTGAAGCATCGTTACTTCTGACTTGGTTCACATCTTCTCCCCCTCGGCAGGCCATGAAGCGGCGTATCTTCTCCTCGTCGACGCGTGTAGTGGTTGGCGAGAGGCTGCATAGGCCTTCTCTATCAGTTATGGCCTAGATTAAGTTTATTAAATCTCGTTTAAATTCGAAATTATAAGTTTTGTTAAATCTTGTTAAAATTATGTTTGAATAAATAGACATGTCCACATTTGTGTTCATCAGCGACGATTCATGTCGCTCGCAAGGCGTTTAGGGTGGGTCATTAGGTAGTGTTGTTATGGGCAGCCTCTAGATATGGACCGAACACCTGTCCGGCACCCCCATGGAGATGCTCTCACCGGGAGTGCCGCTATGGGCAGCCTCTAGATATCCTGTCCGGCACCCCCCCATGGAGATGCTCTTACCGTGGCTGGGAGAAAGAGAGGCCATGATGTGGATCAGAGGAGGTGGTCAAACGGACTCACCACAGGGGCAAAACGTATCCGTTGCTCGCACTTGCCCTTGCAGTAAATAGGTCGATCTCAAACCGAATGTTCTTTCGTTTTGTATTTCTTCGCAACAGGACATATTTAAGTCTACAACCTGACAAAGCTTAACATATCAAAGCATATCTTCCGATCACAATCTTCTCAACAGGACATACTTAGTCTACAACCTGACAAACTTATAACATTAAAGCATATGTTCTTTCAGTCACTAGGAAGTTAAAATGGAGATCCCTTAGTCACTCCACCCACCTCCGTAGTTGCCAAATTTCTATATGTAGGCCTGAATAGTTGAAGTTTTATCTGTTCCTTCACCGTCTCCTCATAATTCGGATCACGAGTCTCCTCATAATTCAGATCACGAGTCTCCTCATAATTCAGATCACGAGTACCCTGACGAAAATATACAAAAGGAACAATCAACCAAAAACCAACTACGATGTTACAAAAAATGGTACTATACCACCATAGAGATATGTGATTACCTCATTCTTGTAGAAACGTCTTACTCTTTCTTCTTCCTCTTTCAACTATATAAACATGTGACTGATAATGAGGAAAAGCAACTAAAATGCTAAACAGCTAAGCAGGGAATAAATCATTATACATACAGTTTCATCGCGGCCTGTCCATCCCCTATTACCAAATAGACAACACAGAGAGTGTGGTCTATCTTGACCAGCATAATATGCAGCAGCAGCAGCAGCATCCTTGGGGTGCTTCACATCACAACCATAGCATTCACCTGAACGTATTCAAGAAGGAAATTTTCATTTAACTGCCAAAAAACAAACGCGGCACAATCATATAAGAACGACTGAATAATTAAAGGGGAAAAAAGAGTGTGGCTATTTAAATACTAAGTGCCTGCACGAACCAGTTTGAGATATGACATATAAGCTCAAGGATAAGAGATGGGATGACCCAAACGGCAACATGCAGGTAAAGAGAAAAGAATACAATACCGTTGTCAGTAGGTTTAACCATGCCAAAACAGCTGACCACCATTTCTATATGTTCTCCCAGGTTAATTGTGACTTCGGCAAAGAATAGTTCTTCAATGCCACAGTTGGAATCATTGGCTCCTTTAGTCTTCATAGTGAAATTTATATGATAGTACGACCTACTACGGCCGTAGCCCCCAAGAAGTGATTGGTAGCGCACAACATCTTTGAATTCATATGCAAGATCCTACAATTAAGAAACATTAATCTGACCAGCAACCAACTGTTACATGAATATGACAACTAGGCAAATGACAAACGAGCAAGTGCGAGAGAGAGGGGCGGAAAAAGATCAAACCCCCAACAGATGGTGATAATCATTATACTTGTCCACCAAAGCTTGAAGCAACTGCCGAAGCCAATCACGTCTTTCATCAATTTGTTGTGACTTCAAAAGTTTTTTCCTTGTGCCATCAGGCCAGTGAAGATGTTGTCTTACGAGCCTATCCTCTCGAGAAACACCAGGTTGCTCCATGAACCTAGTTTAGATCAGAGCATTAATGCATGATTAGTATATTATATTTTCTAAAAGGGGTGGGGCGAAAGTATGTAGATGTTATTAGCCAAAACATAGGCCTAGACCCTAGAGTGCATCAGTAGTTTGTGTGGAAGGTATTGAATATGATCGAAAAGCTTGCAAGTTACATCCAAGAAAGCTAACAGTAGTAATAGTCAACAAGAACAATATACAAAAATTACTATTTGCATACCTATAAGTTCTTAATGCATTGTCTTTTTATTAAAGATGTGCTCGCCTTTGTTTTGTTCATGAGGAAACAAAATTGTGCGGGTATTAGCTAAAGCCAGCCAATCAAGATTAAAATATACCAACATACGAAATGACAGCATAGTATCCATATGCACCTTGCAAATGATGTGCTAAGATTTATTTACCATATTGATAACTCTCACAAATACAATGAGAGAAAATGATTCTCCCAAAGCACGAAATAGAAAATAATGTAGGCTGGGAAAAAAACTTGTCAGCTTTCTAGAGTCTAACTGAACTTATGGCCATTCATTCTTTTCCTGATTCATGATACAGAATTGTGATTAGCTTTCTTGAACTCGATCACACAGGCAAGTCGCGACATCGCCCTATTTGAATGTAATAGGTTCGAATTGTGTACACAAAACATGAGAAATAAACCAATGAATCTAGAAAGATGTCCAGAAAGATTACATTGTTGGGTGCCGATGTTCCTTAAGATAGCAATCAATGGCACTATAAGCTTCCTGCAAGCTTTGAAACGGCCCACCTACGTGAGGATATGTGTGGAAAAGCCCATTCAGGGCAATCCTCGTGTAAAAAGTGATTCCCCAATCAAACCGTTTGAAGGCCCAAATTGGTGATGAGGAAAGACATTGCCAAGGCTGAGTTTGCATCTGCACAGAGGACGAGGAAGTCGCATCTTGCAGTGTCTGTCCGCAGGCAGGCTCAGCCACATGATCCTCTTCGTCGGACCTGAAGTGAAACAGGGTGGGAAGATTAGAAAGACAAAAAATTCTTTTTCGAGATAAATGGATAATTTGTATTACCATTGTGCAATGGATAAGTAAGCAGAAAAAAAGTTCCATATATCAAATTATGAGGATGCCAGAAATCTACGGGAAAATTGGTTTTTTTACCCAGAAGTTGAGCAGCCTTGGATCATGTACCCAAAGTTGATCGTACGTTGGTAAAATACCCAATTCATATTTAAAACAAAATAATGATCTAATAAGGTCTTGAAAGCAATTATGCCCAATGATTGACTGGATCTAATCTAGTACGTGACCTAGTATGTGACCTTGCCTGCCTATACTCGATCATGGAGCAACTCACGCCGTCAGCAACTCACGCAACGCCGCCAACAACCCACACGACGCATTTCCCCTAAGCCGTGTACGTGCACCACGCCGCCGCCGACCTGCTCGATTGTTGATGATTCTGACTGTCTCTCTCCCCTATGTTGCAGGGATACGGCTGTATCAGTGCAGGATACTGCACCGGGACGGGGATACACAGGGATACGCGTGGGATACACGTATTAGATCGTATCTCATATTTTTGAATTAAAATACAAAAGAGAAATAGAAAAACGGCTGGGACACGTAGGGGATACACCAGGGATCGGGCCTTGTTTCTACTCGACTTACAGCTTGTTGTATGATATTTGTAGTTGCAAGGAATACGAATACTGCATACAAAGAGATTTACAAAAGTACCAGCGCTTATTCAGATCACGTGAATAAGATTACTTCATTGAAGTCACTTTCTCATCCTCAAAAATAGTTTTCTGATGCTGATTTTTTATGCATTTATACATATACTTGCCATACTTGCCGTATCCCCGTAAGTATATTTTCAGAAAATGCCGTTTTCCCGTATCTCCGTACCCGTATCGCTGTACCCGTGTCCCCGTTCCATGTAACGTAGTCTCTCCCTGGTCTACTCTTCGGAATAATTAGAGTCTTCGATAATATCGATAGGCTGATAATGGAGTAGCTGCTGTGTGAGATCGCTGGAGCGCAGAGCTAGCTTATTTTCCCTTCTCTTCTAGGTACTGTAGTACTGTGCGAGAGATGTCACACGACCTAGAACAACTACTCTGCTTCTCCTTCCCTTCCTACCCCAAAAATACCTGATTTGCATCAGATCTTAAAAGGTTGGGGTACGCACCAGACCTTAAAGGGTTGGAGATGTCACACTGTAATACGTATGCCGGTACACAACATCGTGTAAATTGACTGGCGGGTGGTTCACGCACATGGCCAGACTCTAAGATCTAATCGATCAGGGCAGATAGGGTCACGTACAATCCAATGATCAAATGGTTAGTTTTTACATTCAGGGCTGAGTGCTCGTTTTATTTACACCAGGATCCCTGCAAGATATTTTACCAATTGACAAGCAACTTTGGGTAGATAATCCAAGGCTACTCAACTTCTGGGTAAAAAACCAATTTTCTCGAAATCTACGGGTAGCTTGTAATTGAAATTAAATAGATCTCTCTGTACGAGAACCCTAAGACATGGATCATCCTCAAATACAGGGCGATCTATACGAGAACCCTCCAGCCGCAGCGCTGAAATCAATTTACCCCACAGCTCGATACGCAAAACAGTTGAACTGGACTAGACCGCAAATAGAAAACTGATGATCAAGGCATCGAGAGGTACATACTGATTCAGGTCGCGGACGTCGATGCCGTCTTGTGGATCGACGGAAATAATCTCTCGCCCGTCAGTGAGGGGAACGTCGAAGTGCAGTACGCGGTGGCGCGGAGAGGAGGGCGGATGGTGGAGGGGGGCGGCGATCCAGTGTCCGCGGCGGCTTGGGCGAGGGGGCGGCATGTGTTTGGCGGAGATTAGGGTTTCCCTGGCTGATTTCCTTGGGAGGAGAAGACAAGGAGAAAGGGAAGAGGTGGAAGGTGGAAGGTGGATCTCGGTTCCTACACTTGTAGAGTTGTAGTGCTCCGTAGAAGACAAATCGCTTGTTCTAAAAATAAAGACAAATTCCCCACGTGGCATTTGCACGGAATGACTCGATTAAAAATCTTGCTAAGACTAGTCATAGTGGGGAGTATCATAGAGCGGTATCATGCATATGATACTACTCTATGTTATTATCTTAATAGTGGGGAGTATCATATGAGTAGTTGTAACAGCCCAATTTTGAAAACCTGAAAACCACTGTAATTTTTCCACTTTTGTGTAATTGCATCATGGCATTCATATCAACTTGCTACTATTATGTCAATTGCAATCAAACACTTTGAATTTGGCATATTTGTCAAGGAAGTTCCAGGAGTTCAACAGGAGATATTTGCACTTGCTAAGAACAAACTATTTTGAACATGACATATTTGTCAAGGAAGTTCCAAGGGTTCCAAATATTATATTTGCATTGTCTCCAAATCATTAAAGTGGCAACTTATGGAAATATCAACAAAATGCTCTTTTTAACACCTATGAACAAAAGTGCACCAAAACATTTTATTTTGAGGAGCCAATTTTTGTGGTGCCTCTACATGGTATGGGGAGGCTCCCTGAATTTTCTCAAATTTTTATAAAATGTTTAACTGCCTCAATTAAATCAAAACAGTGCACTGGTTTTAAAAGAAAGGGAAAAAGGACCTGTTTGTGAGGAGTAATAATTCGGGCAGGGGGCTTTCTGCAAAAACTTCATCTTCTTCGCTGTAGCGACCGAGCGCGTCGTCCCCGTCGCACCCCGTCGCCGTGTCGACCTCCAGTGCGCCGCGCCCGGACCCCCCCCCCCCTCTCCTCCTCTGCTGCCGCGAGTGGATAAGAATGCCACCGACGCGCTCTGCTCTCTCTCCCCCCCCCCAGATATTTTTCCCTGTTCTCCCCGAACCCTAGCTCCATGGCCGAGCTCCGCCGCCGCATCGCCGCCGGTTGAGCGTGCCCCGAGACCATCCAGCACCACCACGAGCACCGCCGCCTCGCCTTCTCCCTCTCCGTTGTAGGAATCGTGCCGGGGAACTCGAACGCGACCGCTCCGTCCGTTTCTTCCCCAACTCCGGCCGCCGCGCCTCGGGCAAGCTCGCCGCCATTCTCGACCTCCTCCCTCTCCTCCGAGCAGCCGCACGCATCGAGGGTGAGCTCGCGGTCCTAATGGGCATCCCCGCTCGTCTCCTCTCCCCCTAGAACGCGTAGATGCCGTTGCTCGCCGCCGGCCGCCGCTCGCCGTTGCTGCTCACCGCGCTCCGGCGACCTATAGGTAGCGGCGCCGCCCGCGTTTTGCTCCCCGTACACGTGCGCGTCGTTTGCGACCATCCGCGCGAGCCCTGGCGCCGTAGAACGCCGCAGCCGTGCACCTCGCCGCCGGCGTCCGCCACGGTCGTGCGCTCCGGCCGCGCTGACAGCCCGGGCCCACGCGCCAGTGACCCCGATCCCGCCCGCGCCGCGTCAGCGCCACCTGGCCCCTGGCCCCGCACGTCAGTGGCTCGGGTAGACTCTGCCTCGGTGAAAAACGCCCGGCTATTTTCTGCAAATTAAGAAAAAGGACAGAAAATGATTCAAACTTCAAAAATTCATAACTTTCAAAATAATTATCCAAATTTAGCAAATAATATACTAAAATGATCAGAAAAATAAATGCTATCTAATGGACTGATTCACACTTCCATTACTGCTACGGTATTTTTCTGTTTTGCTAAAATGAAGAAAGGGGTAGAAATAAAAGGGTGTAGTTTCAATTCATAATAAATTCCTCAAAGTGCTAGAATTGTACCCTCTAAGTAAAAATGCTAATAAGCACTGGTTCTACACATTCAAAATCAATTCAAGCATGTTACATAAATTAAAATTGTAGGGGAACATAACAACACATAGGAAAATAAATTTCCTATATCGTTGAATAATTAATCCTAGCATCTCATTTAAATGTCATATAATTGTTATAATAATGCAGTGCATTAAAATGTCATACCATCATGTGTTTGCGCATTGCATATGAATTGCTTGTATTGATTGTGTTCTTTCCGGTGTTTTTAAACATCGATAGATCAAGGAACCGGGGTCTCGCCACATTACCCCGACGATCAGTATTACCCGCCTGCTGAGCAAGGCAAGCGTGATCCCCACCCTCTTGCATATCTTATCCTATTTTATGCAAATTATTTTCTCCACTATAATATTGCATGCGGTTCCAAATGTCATTTTGATTGGATTAGAGTATCCTATAGTTGCATTCAGTTACCGAAGCCATTACCTGTTTCCCCTCCTATTATCCATAGGATTGTGTTGATGGCCGGAATTAATTACTTTGCTAGGTTGTTGCTTAGCCATGCTTAGTTAACTGCTTAGTGGTCCGATGGATATTCATGTTGGGATCAGAGGTGGAAATTCCGCGGATGATGGTGGATAAATGGTGGTAATATTTATTAAAATGCTAAGAGGTGGGGATGAGAGGCCACATGGATGTGGTGGGTTGTCTCGTTCTCGCCGCCTCAGTGCGAGTTCTCGCCTTCGAGCCAAGTTGAGCGTGCTACCATGCGTGGGCATATCGAACCTCGTCGACCGACTAACTTGTGTCGGACTAGCCGGGGGTCCTCTAGTTTGGCTTTCCATTTGCGCGTGTGTTGAGATGGTGGCCAAGACTGAGATGAGGATGATGGTGGTAGGAAAATGAGTGGCCGGGGGGCAGGGTGTTGGAGGCACTGAACTTGTTCCCCAATCACTGATGATCCTGGGTTAGTCCAAAGCGAGGTAAAGGTCGTAGCCGTTCCCACCCAGCCGGCTTTCCCAGGAAGAGAGCTAGTTGTACAGGCAATGGGCCGGACGGTACGCATGGATAAGAAGCTGGGAGGTCCCTCGGGAACCTGGCGACTTTCACATTGTACACCCCCTGCAGGGATAAATCTTTTCGAAAAGCCGTGTCCACGGTTAAGGACGACTTGGTGACGAATTCAGGGATCATAGAATAACCTTAACAGAATGATTAAAAACTGGGTACTAAAGGTACCACTCACGAATGTAAGGTTGACTTCCTCGAGGGTGATTCGGGGAGGTGCCTTTGAGGAACAGGTACAGTGGTGGATGATGAGAAAGTAAATCAAAAGAGAAAGAATTACTTCTTACCCCTCTTCGAAAATATTCTGATAGTCGATGCCTTGGAGTAATATTTTATGAACAAAATCAGCTTTACGCAAAACAGCCATAAAACCTTGAAAGCCAATCATAGAGCAAATAGCTCAAAATCTTGTTGAGTTCGTCGAACTCACCCTTGTTTATTTTTGTTTCAGAGGAGGACTTTACCTACCCCGAAGGTGGGTTCTATATTGACATCGACGAGTAGTCTGGGGTTCCCGGGTGGCAGCCTGGGGCAACTAGGAACCAGCTGGCACGGGACTGTTTATCTGTAGGCCTCTTAGGCCATATTTGGATCTTGTTGTTTAGAACAACTTAATTTGCTTCCGCTTGATGTACTAATGGTCTATGACCTCTGATTGTAATATTTGCTATCTTTCTCTACTAAGAGTTGAACTATATTATCTTGAGTCGTATGGTCTGTCATGTGCCAGGTGTTCCGGTGTCTCAGTCTCTTTATTATACTTGAGGGATATGCTTTGGATATGGCATGATCGAAGGGTTGTGTTGCCGATGATCCATGCCGAGCACGCCTGCCGATGTTTACTCGGCCTGGGAGTGGTAACCCCAGTAACCTTCGATTATGTAGCATGACCACCGACACATAGCATCACTGTATAATTTATGGATTGGGGCATTACAACTTGGTATCAGAGCAGTACCGCCTGTAGGAAACCCTTACTACTGGTCGACGTTGAGTCTAGTGTTGTTAAAAATCTTTTTAACCTAAAAATGAGTTGTGAAAACCATCTTAGGATTCTTTTTACTCCTTATCTGGTTACCCTCTAATCTCGGAGCAATCTTACCTCTATTTGTTTTGGGCCTTATTACGTGTCGCTTCCGCCGCGCATGGCTTGTCATACAAGTGGTGTACTCTTACTCACTTTGGGTTCAGGGCGCGGGGCGACCAGCTTTTGGGGCTCCCGTCCCTCTGTTTGCTTTCAGGATCATTTTCCGTGCTGTTCCTAGTCTCTACCCGAGTTCTACTTTCATTCCTGAATCTAGAGTCTCCGTACCTGACATTTGAATTATCCTTGCTACAGATGTCTGGTTCGGGCTTGGTTGTTCGCCTCACTCGATGTGAGGGCGTTCGAGGGTTCCCCGCCTTGTTTGCCGCAGCTTTGGCCAGCCAGGGTTGTAGGTGGTACCCGGAGTACACGGTGTATGAGGAGTATGCACCGTACAGCCAGGCGCAGTTCTTCTGTAAGGTGCGCGTGCTCAACGACGAGGGTCGCGTTGAGAACGTAGCTGGAGGCGTGGGTATGACCGTGGAGCAGGCGGTTCAGGAGGCCGCGTATAACGGCCTCTCTATTTACCGCAGCTATTGTCCGTACCTCGCTAACCAGGCGTCGGATTTCTGCCACTTCCCAGCTGCCGACGACAGCACGTCGGGTGTTTACCGAGCTGTGTACAGCAGCGGCGAGATGGAGTCGGACAGCAGGCACCGGGCACTGATTGAGCTAGTCCGAGCGTTGGACCGTCGAGCCCGGCAGTGGTACCTCTACGCTGTTTCGGCGCGCGCTAGCCACCGTCATACTCTGATGAGTATGCGTCCGTATGTCATGGATGGGACGCTTCCTCTCACACTACTTCGCCCACCCCCGTTGGAGGAGTTGCCTACCGACGTTTGCAGTCCGGATGTTGGTGGCGTAACCCCGCCTACCGGTCCTCACCGAGACCCGAGGCTTACTGCACTCGAGTCGCCGTATGGCCACCAGCCTGCCAGTGCGCGCCGCTTCCACACTCCCCCGGCGCCCCTTGATAAGGATGTCATGGCGTACTACTAGCCATGTGTACTACCAGGAGATGCTCGAGTTATTGTGCCTTCCTGCGAGTTGTGCCAATTACTCCTTTGCTTGTATCTCTGGAGCCTGGAGCAGTAGAGCTCGTTATGTAATAGACTCGTCACTGTTATCTTCCTAGTAACCATTCGGTGTAATATGTATGAGGCTTGTACCTCTCTCTCTCAGCAAACTGTGGCTTGTACTAGAACCTATATTTGTGAACTCAGTTCCATCTATGCGTGCGTCTAGTGATGTGCATGTTGTTCTATCTGTTGCTACTACCAGTTTTGTTGTCCCTATTTTGTGTACAAGGATGACACGATGGGATTCTAACTGTGTCCTTGTCAATATCCAGAATGACGGGCCGTCGCCGTGGCGAAGATTTACCGCCACCTCCCACAATGGCGGAGGTCCTCCTGATGATGGAGGAGGGTCGTGTGCGCAGCGACCGACTCCTCGAGCAGTTGGTGCACCAAGGGAACCGGAGGAATAACGATTGTCATACTCTCACTGAGTTCCTGCGGTCCCAGCCACCGTCCTTCTCCGATGCTAAGGAGCCCTTGGACGCAGATGACTGGCTGCGTGCACTGGAGCGCAAGTTCGCTGCCCTGCATGTTCCAGCTGTGGAACAAGTCAACTTCGCCACTTACCTGTTGGCGGGTGCAGCGGGCGCGTGGTGGGAGAGCCACCAGGCGATGTTCGCTGCTGGGCATGTTTTCACCTGGGAGGAGTTTCGCACTGCCTTCCGCGCTGCCTACATTCCCAAGCCCCTCATGGACTTGAAGAGGAGGGAGTTCCTGGACTTGCATCAGGGACGGATGGACGTTCCAGTCTATGGTCATGAGTTCAGTCGTCTCTCCCGTTACGTCCCTCGGGATGTGACCAATGATGCGGACAAGCAGGAGTTGTTCCGCAAGGGGCTCAATCCAAGGCTTCGTTACGAGTTGCTGCCCTTCAAGTTCACGAGCTACCAGGAACTGTACAACCAGGCTCTCACACTGGAACAGGGAAGGAAGGAACTAGAGGCCACTAAGAGGCCACTTCAGGGGGATCATCAGAGCTCCTCGGCTGCTGACGGCAAGAAGCGTAGGGTCTTCGTTCCCTATAGCTCCGTGCCCCGTCCTCCGGTTGTGCCAAGGACCTCGGAGTACAGGCCACCTCCGCCGCGCCCTCCTACTCCAAAAATGGGCCCGGGCGGAAGTGGTTATCGTCCTCAACTCCCTGCACCACCGACAAGTACGTGCTACAGCTGTGGCCAGCCCGACCACTACTCCAGAGAATGCCCGAGGAAGGCGCCACCACCAGCCCCTGCCACGCCCGTAGCCAAGACGGGTACGGCTAGTCGTGGTCGCCTGAACCACGTCACTGCTGAAGACGTGGAGGACGACCCCAGTGTTCTCATGGGTACGCTTCGAATTGCTAAAGCTCTAGCTACAGTACTGTTTGATTCTGGAGCATCACATTCATTCATTTCGGTAGCATTTGCACAACGAAACAATATACCGTTTGAAGAGTTGGAAGCACCGTTATATGTCACCAGCCCTGGTACTCGATGGCAAACCAAAAGGGTGACCCCCGAAGTTTCAATTAATATAGGCTCATTCCCCTTCCCGTTTCCGCTGATAGCCTTCAATTCAACCGGCTTCGATGCCATACTGGGCATGAACTGGCTAGGGAAATACAAGGCTAACCTCGACTGTGCTGCCAGAACCATCACCGTGACCTCATCTTCCGGCGAAATTGTGGAGTATTGGTCTGCACAGTCCAGGCCTCCATCTCCATCCAGGCCCAACTCACCTGAGCTTCTCCTTTGCCTTATGGAAGGCTTATCCCCTCCTGAAATCCAAGACATCCACGTTGTGTGTGACTTCCCGGATGTGTTCCCGGAGGAATTGCCTGGCATGCCACCTGATCGAAGTGTGGAGTTTGTCATAGAGTTGCTCCCCGGTACCGCGCCGATTGCCAAGAAGCCCTACCGTATGCCGGTGGAGGAGCTGGCACTGTTAAAGGAGCAAATTGATGAACTGTTAGCGAAAGAGTTCATTCGGCCGAGCAGTTCACCTTGGGGTTGTCCCATACTCTTTGTCAAGAAGAGGGATTCTAGCGTGCCTCGTCTAGTCTCTGACTACAGGCCGTTAAATGCGGTGACAATCAAAAACAAGTACCCTATTCCTCGCATCAATGATCTATTGGATCAACTAGCTGGAGCAACGGTATTTCCAAGATGGACCTGAGATCAGGGTACCATCAGATCAAGATCAGAGAGCAGGATATCCCAAAGACGGCATTTGTTACTCGCTATGGCTCCTACGAGTATACTGTTATGTCCTTTGGTCTCACCAATGCTCCTGCGACGTTCATGAGGCTCATGAACTCCGTCTTCATGGATTATCTCGACAAGTTTGTGGTCATTTACATCGATGACATTCTCGTCTATTCCAAAACCGATGAAGAGCATGCCGAACATCTTCGTTTGATCCTGACACGCCTGCGAGAACACCGCCTTTATGCCAAGTTCTCCAAGTGTGAGTT
The DNA here is from genome assembly GCA_026929855.1 of Poa annua. NCBI lineage: Eukaryota > Viridiplantae > Streptophyta > Magnoliopsida > Poales > Poaceae > Poa > Poa annua. Next base: position 20,533,050 of record CM049427.1, read on the forward strand.
TTGGTTGGATAATCTCATCTTCCTCGGCCATGTGATTTCCGCAAGTGGAGTGGCTGTCGTTCCCGACAAGGTTCAATCTATTATGGATTGGGTAACCCCCATGTCTGTCAAGGACATCCGAAGCTTTCTGGGATTGGCAGGTTACTACCGCCGATTCATCGAAGGGTTCTCCAAAATAGCCAAGCCTCTGACCAACCTTCTCAAGAAGGATACAAGGTTCGTATGGACGGACCAAGCTGAAGAGAGCTTCAAAACCCTGAAGGCCAAACTCACTTCTGCTCCGGTGCTTGCCCTGCCAGACGCAAGCAAGGATTTCGTGGTCTTCTGTGACGCCTCTCTGCAAGGCTTGGGCTGTGTGTTAATGCAAGATGGCCATGCAGTGGCATATGCCTCTCGCCAATTGAAGACACATGAACAAAACTACCCAACATGATTTGGAGCTTGCCGGAGTGGTTTATGCTCTGAAGCAATGGAGACCATACCTGTTTGGTAACCGTTGCGAGATTTACTCAGATCACAAGAGTCTGAAGTACCTTTTCACTCAGCCGGATCTAAATCTCAGGCAAAGACGTTGGTTGGAGTTAATTAAAGACTATGATGTGAGTCTGAACTACCAACCCGGCAAGGCGAACGTCGTGGCTGACGCGCTAAGTCGAAAAGCTTATAGCAACAACCTGATGGTTGAGAAGGCTCAACCTGCTCTCCATGAAGAGTTCGCCCGTTTGAACCTGGAAATTGTTCCTTCTGGCTACCTCGCAAATCTGGAAATCAAATCTACTCTAGTAGACCAGATAAAGGAGGCGCAGAAAATGGATAATGGCATTCTTAATATCAAGAAGAACATTGCTAGTGGAAAGGCCAAATGCTTCTCGGAGAATGAAGCGGGAATCGTGTACTTTGGTGACCGTCTGGTGGTGCCAAAGGAGCAGAATCTGAAGGAGTTGATTCTCAAGGAAGCGCATGATTCCCCTCTCTCTATTCATCCCGGTAGTACCAAAATGTACCAAGACCTCCGACCCCTATTCTGGTGGACTCGGATGAAAAGAGAAATCGCCAAGTATGTTGCTGAATGCGACACCTGTCGTCGTGTAAAGGCTGAACATCAAAGGCCTGCTGGCACTCTTCGCCCTATTGCGATTCCAGAATGGAAATGGGACGAGATTGGTATGGACTTTATTACGGGTCTGCCAAAGTCTCCCAAGGGCAACGATGCCATCTGGGTAATCATCGATCGACTATCCAAAGTGGCTCACTTCCTCCCAGCGCCTCCGCGCGCCGCGTCTTCCGAGCCGCCGCCGCACCATCGCCCGTCGGCTGCGTTCCCGCGCCGCCCCGGCCTGCCTCCGCCGCACCGCCCCGGCCTGCCTCCGCCGCACCGCCGCGACGCCGCGCGCCGCCGCTGCGCGCTCCACCGCCGCCGGCCGCCGCTCGCCCGCAGCTGCCCGCCTCCGGCAGCCCCACGCCACGCGCCTCCTCCCGTTTGCCCGCCTCCGGCCGCCCCAGGCACACGCCGTCCGCAGGCCTGCAGCCGAGCACGCCGCGTCGCCTGCCGCCGCCGTCCGGCCGCGCCTCCGTCCGCGCGCTGCGTCCGTCCTCGCCGCCTCCTCCGCCGCGTGCCGCTCGCTGCCGCGCGCGTCTCCGCCTACCGCATGCACGAGCCGCCGCCGCCACCCCGCATTGGCCATCGCCGCCGCCTCTTCTTCCCGGCCACGTGCACGCCGTCTCCGTCCGGTGGCGTCCCCGCATCCGGCGCTCACAAGGTGTTCGGTGAAATGCCCGCAAGAACTTCGTCGCCACTGTTGTCCGAGTTGTCCACCCTTCGTGGTGTTGCTACATGCGCGTGCGCGTCCTCTTCCGGTGCCGCGTTTCCGTGACCCCGTGTCCGTGTTACGGTGCACGCCCCGTGTGCGCCTCCTTCCGGTGTCCAATTGCCGACCTCCTACGTGCCACGACTACCCGGCCACTTCCACGACACCGACAAACGACGATGCCCCGGTTCAACGACGACTACTTCCACGACGACGACTACTTCCTCTACGGACCGAAGACTTCGGTTTCGAACCCTATCCCTCCCGATCCAACGTGCGAACCCAAACCCTAACCCTATACCTATTTTATTAAATGTCATCTATCTTGTGCATATCGCATCATAACTACATGTGTTGCATCTCCTGGGTTTGCGGGTATAGCAAATCACCTAAATAATAAATATGGAATGTGTGGGGCAAATCACTATATGAATTGCCCAATTCCATTTAAATTGACTAGATCACCCATGCCATGTCTTGCTATGTTAATCAACATTTAATTTGGTGAGTAGATAAATAACTTGCAGCTAAGTATTAATTGTCGGAACCCTGGTTCCGCTTAATTTGGATTAAGTGCATCTCAAATTGCATCTCGCCATGCCATGCATCATTCTCATATGATCATGCTGGATCTTTTGCCTTAGTTGTAAAATGCATCTTTTGCGCTTCCAGTGTTTGTTGCTTCTTCGCGGATAAGACGTTGAGATGTGTGAGCAACGACAAGATCTGCTTCCATGCGGGATTCCAGGCAAGCAAAGTTTGCTTGTTTACCTATACATTGTCTTTCATTCCTGCCGTTGATCTCTGCTACCCTAGTATTCGATTCTTATCGCGATCCCATCACATGTTTATCCTGCAGCCCATACAGCTTTATCCCCACAACCTAATACCCGTTGCATGTTTATCTGTTGGCCTTGCGAGTCGTAGCGCATGCTTAGAGTTGATTGTGCGAGTCGTCTGTTGGTCTTATGTTTCATCTGCTTAGTATGATAGATTGTTCTACTTTAATAAAATGCTATGTTGTGTTGGGGTATTATAATTAAAAAGATAAGACACCAGGAGGAAGGCCTTGCGAGGTGCTTTGTTCTGCTCAGTGTCGACCTAGGAACTGAGATTTTGTCCTCGGATCCAATTTTTAGCGCACTAACCACTTGTGGGAGGCCCTATGGAGCCCCCCTCGACATTGAACGGATCTACAGCTTGTCCATGTGCCGCAACTAGTTCGGGTTTTCCATTTGCTCATATGCATGTGCATGATGATGATGATGATGATGATGATGATGAGAGGGTATGTGATACGGGGGGTCATATAGGTGCGATACGACACGAAGCGGACAGTTCCTACTGTGGTTTGAGCCGCATGGTGGCGTAGTCGCAAACTAATGAGTCCGCAATTGAGATTCGGCCGGACTCCTGACGTGGGTAACAACTCATATGGGTGGCACTTGGACTTGCTGTAGTGAAGGAATAAGTCGTGTTGAGAAGCCCTGATGCTTGCTTGGGTTGATCATGCGAGTATGGGTACTGTAGTGCACCCCTGCAGGGTATAATCTTATCGATGAGCCGTGTCCACGGTTATGGACGACTTTGGTGATGATGCTGGCTAACAAGATCTAGACAACTTGCACCTAACTAATGTTAATTAATTTGACTAGTAATATAGAATTACTTTCACAATAAATTATAAATAAAACTGTTCAATGTGTGAGTTTCCCGAATTGCTTCCTCATATTTGGTTGAGGGGGTTAATTTGAGAATGGGTTATGTTTGGTGTTAGTTGTAGATGTTTACCTTATGCGCTCTCTTATCCCTCTCTGATTAGACGGAAGTTGTAGCGTGTCTCTTTAGTTTGCTAGTGCTGCTGCTGCTAAGTCCACCTTCCCTATATTTTGGGAGATGGTGTAGAAAGTAGGCAAGTCGGTTTTCCTTGCCAGGGAGTGCCCTGACCCTCTTTTGGGATGTGCTTTATGTGCAGTCAACAGGTTTGAAGTCTGACGACGTTAGCTTGGGAATCCCTCCGGCTTGGCTGGGCAGGGATATGGCGCCATCGCTTATCTTCAGGACTCTGAGTCCAATTTGCATCTTATCCGTAGCCAGATACTATTTTGCTTCCGCTGTCATTTGAATCTTTGTGTTGTATCATTTGTATCTTGACTCGTTCGAGTCGTTGTTGTATCTATCTTCTGTTGTATTTGTGGATGTATTGGAACTGTTGTAATGTTATCACAATTCCACCCACATAATGCGCATGTTTCGGCGTGCACATTATGTCTGGTGGGCGACCTAAAATCGTTATTATGCGGATTTCGGCAGGAACGCTTAAGTCTACATAGTACCGATTTTAGGGCGTCACAAAGTGGTATCAGAGCCTTGGTTTCGATCTCCTTGTTGTTTCGATACGAATGGTTATCGAAGCAGCAGGTCTACAAAAGCTTGTAGGATAACCTTGCTAACGGTCGTTGTTTCTAGAGTGTTGAAAACTATTTGACTAAAATTATTTTTGAAAAATATCTCAATAGGTTTCTTTTTACTCCTTACCTCTATTCTATTCTCCTCTTACCTTATTTGTTTTGGAGTCTCTTCTCTTATCCAACTTTCAAAGTTTTAGGATCCTACGTGTGGGTGGACGATCTCTTGCCTTTTATCCTATTAGGGTTCGATCTTCGCGTGTCGTGGTGGTGTCACGGCAGATGCCATAGGATGGCTAATTTGTGGGGCCGATGGACGTTGGTGGATCCGGAGAGGGATAGCGAGCTGAAGAACTCACACGGGGAGGATCCCGGTAAAACCGAGATCTCCCAAGAACACGAAACGAGAACAAAGTGTAAAGGGGAAGATCTAACAAATACAAACAAATGCACGAAGGCACACACACGATATACCCAGGTTCAGGGCCCTCGTGAGGAGGTAACACCCCTACTCCTGCCTTTCCTCTCTATATATTGGTGGTATAAGGACTACAACTTGCTACAAGATCTGTCAAGGGAAGAAGTACAAAGAACTAGATGAACTCAAGGTGAGGAGGAGTGAATGCTCTAAGAGTAAATGCAACTATAGCGTTGGATCTCAAGTTGGTCTCTGGCTCTCAGGAGCAGTTATGGCGCCTTTTATAGAGTTCCGGCCGGGAAGGCCGGAAACCCTAACTTGGCTTGGCCCCACCGGACAGGCCTAGCCGGGATGTCGTCACCGGCTAGCGCGACCTAGTCGCCGGGCTATCGGGTGTAGCCCCTTCGTCATCATCCCGTTAAGGACAGCAGGCGCCGTCCTGCATCATCATTGTCCCCTTGTCAGAGACAAGACATGTCTTTGCCCATCCCGGATAGCCTTTTCCGGATTGCCGGGCTAGGCATGTCACGTCTTGTCGTACCGTTGTCGTACCGGCTGACGCGCTCCCGTGTCAGGCGGGAGGTGACCATGCTTCCGTGTCAGGCGGGAGGTGACCATGCTTCCGTGTCAGGCGGAATGGTACTTCCCCCCGTAACAGACGGGAAAGCCTGCTACAGACCGTTGACGGCCTACCGGGAGCCTTCTCGTCGGCTACCTCCTTGCTTGCCACCGAGAACCTCTTCTGCATAAGATCAAGATCGACATTCATTCTGTTTAGCACTTACCCGGAACACCTATCCGGTAAAGCCGAGTACCCATCCATCCGGGAGCCTCTTCGGAGTCCTAGATCCGGGATCCTTTCCGGAGGTGCCCGAACTCATCTCAGGATGAGTAACTCTAGGCCTAGCCTCCCGAAGATGTCTTAGCCTATCAGCAAAGACATCTTCGAGAAGCTAGTTCTTAGAGGAACCATCCGCTCATGCCCGTGCCGCAACTGTGAGGGCCGGGGGTGTCTATTTATAGCTGCCAGAGGTGAGCCCTGCGGCTGCCAGGAGGCACTTTGCCCTCTTCCAGTGCCCAAGGGTCAAGCTGCCCTTTCGGCACACCAGGAGGTGTTCTTTGCTGTCGCCAAAGGTCAAGCACTGTTGACATTTATTATAATATACCGGGATCTGCCCCTACCCGGGGGGCAGCCCCCCGACACTAGTCCCCGAAGCTGGTGCGGCACAGCGACCCCGGATGATGTGCGGGATCAGCTTTAATAACAAACCCTCTTCCGAGAACACATGACACCATCCTTTTATTCCATGCCGAGATCAATTCTTTCCGAGATCTTCTCACCGAGATGGTCTTAACCGGGAGGCGAAGCCTGCGACCGGGTAACACCATCTCAGCAAATCTTGACCGTTGGTCTCCCGATGAATTCGAGACAGCGAGCCAGGGCCCACCCGACGTCCCGTCTGCGCAGAGGCGCACTCGAGTGCTTCTGCGCACGCGCGGTGTCGCTTGGGTTCCCGCGCCAGGGAGCCGCATCCGATCTGGAATCGAACCGTTGGGGCCATGTGGCCCTCGGTGTGGCCGGATCGGGCGCTCCGGATAGTGCCACGTGGCTCGCGGCACAAAATAGATCCCACCCACGATCGTGGAGATCGTGAGCGGGAAAATCGGAAACCGCTCCGGAATCCCCCCCCACAAATAGGGGACCAGAACGGTCTCCTTCACTTCACCTTCTTCGCTCTTCTTCTTCTTCACCGTCCCGAGCTCGCCGCCGCCGCTGCGCTCGTCGCCCGCACGACGTCTCGCTCGCCGCTCGTCGGAGTTCGCACCTCGCCGTCCCTCTCGCACGTTGCCGATCTCCTCCGTCACCGGTGAGTTTTTTCTCTCCACCCCGATGCGTTTCTTCGGTAGAGTAACCGTCCGACTCCGGCCGTGCCCTAGCACGAGCACGGTTGCGCCGCCGCCGGCGAGCACATTCGAGCGGCGCGCGCGAGGCGCACGGCGATGAACCATCGTGGCGCTAGGATGTATACTGGTCATCCGTGTTCGTGCTTCGCTTGAGTCTAGCGCGAGCCATTTTTCCTTCCTTTGTTTTGATTATTTAGCACACGGTAGATCTTGCTTCCCACCAACTCGGTAGTGTTTAACAGTTTACGCCCCGACATCCTCGTTTCCGATAGACTAACTCCGACTAACCGCCGCTGCGTCTGCAGAGTAGCCCGGATACCCCTGCATACTTCTCCGACATGGGTGAAGAACGTGCTCGGGGGTGCTGGGATGGGTCCGAGACGAAGCAGTTGGATCTTGACTGGTTGTATCGGACTCACCGGATTCCTCCGGAAGTCGAGAGCCGTCTACCGGGAGAGGAGGTTGCACCGGAACCCCAACCCCGGGAATTCGTGGTATTCCTATCGCACTTTGAGCGCGGGTTTGGGCTTCCGGCTAGCCCATTCTTCCGCGACTTCCTCGACCTCTACGAGCTTCAACCTCACCATCTTCCCGCCAACGCCATAATGATGCTCTCGGTCTTTACCACATATGCGGAGCCGTACCTCGGCATCTGGCCCTTCTTGGATCTCTGGGCCAAGTATTTCATTCTCCGCCGCCAAGCCATCCCCAATCCGGATAAGAAGATAAACGAATTAGTGGATTGCGGAGCGGCTACCATCATCCCCCGCGCGGACTCCGGATTCCCCATAGTTAAGGGGCTAGAGTCCTGCCGGAAGTGGCAGCGGAGTTTCTTCTACGTGAAGAACCGGGAGCACTCTGGAGATGGTCCGGGATCCTCGAACCCGGACTTCATCAATCTGCCTAAGTTCGTCATCGGTCCTCCGCGAGAGTTCCGTCTTTGGAAGCAGCTTCCGGATACTGAAGAAATTAGCTGCATGCACGACGTTCTGCGCGTGCTAACTCAGAAGATGACCGGGGATGATCTCTTGCGTTGCTTCATCGTCCGCCTGGTCTGCCCCCTCCAACACCGAGTGCACAAGATGTGCCATATGTCCGGGAACTTTGATCCCACTAGGACCAGTATCCTTGGGCTAACTTACGCCGGGGTCGTCCGTCGTGTCCGAGCTATTGCCCGGACGGAGATGACGGAGGACTACACTTGGGGGGTCACTGGGGGATCCCGGAAAAAACCATGTGACCAGGTGCTTATATCAGTCTTTCGTGCCTTCGCCTTCGTTCATGCGTTCACCTGGACACCGACACGGCCTAATTTGTTTGCGCAGTTGTTCGAGCGTCAACACGAAGAAGACGCCGTCCACGTCAACGAGACTTACGCGCCGGACTTCCCGAAACCGGACGTGATGCCGAGAGAGGATCCCGACGGCGAGGACCATCTCGCCATCCCTTTCGTTAAGGCCCCGGGTAATCCTTCAACTCCAGAGGCAGCTTTCATTTCTTCGGATGATGAGGATGAGATTGACTGCCAGATCCTTGACGTTATTGACGCTCTCCCTCTGAATTGGGCCCCAGCAGTGGTTCCAAAACCGACAACCGGGACCAAACGTGCCGAGAGCCGGAAGCGTGCGGTCTCCGACACCGAGGGGGCCGACAACTCCGGCAAACCCCCCAAGAAGGGTAAACCGAGAGGGCAGACGACCGAGAAGCCTCCTCGGCGCCAGCAAAGGGGTCCTCCCCTTGTGGATTCCGGGTACGTTTTCCTTGCCTCATGTTATTTGACTTTGCTTTCTCCACAACTTTTACTAAGACATTTCCTTTCAGTGACGCGCTCGAGCTCCCGACACCTGCTATTCCTCCTCCTCCGGGAACTCGGACTCCCAGCCCGGCTCGGGCCTCTCCTTCACCTCTTCGCCCTTCTGCTCGAGGAAGTGAAGCCGCCGCCTCCGGTGCCGCACCGGCAAGCGTCGCGACCTCGGATGCACCTCCGGTGATCGACGAGATCGCGGTGCAGGCCACGACCACCTCGGGGGAGATTCTTCTTCCGGATAGCCCGCGTCGGGTTCCCGGGCTAGAGGCGGAGATCGTTAGCCCTCGCCGGCAACCTGCGGCAAGTGGCCCCTCTCGGCCAGTCGCGACCAAGACCATCCCGGAGAAGCAGCCTACAGCCTCCTCCCGGCCAGTAGATCAAGTTCCCAAGTCTCGCGTCAAGATAGCTGGGCAGAAAACACCTTCTGCCCCGGCTGCCACTGCCCCGACATCTTCTTCCCACGACTTGGTGCTGCGCTCGGGTAAGTTTTCATCGTTACCACCGCCTCCTGCCGAGATCCCTACTGCCGCCTTGCGGATGTTGCGAGCAACGGTCAGCTCCTTTGTATCTTCAGGATCCCGGGACATCGCTGCCACCCGCGCTGCCGGCGGCTCCGACATTCGGGTTGTTGATGACTTCAACAAGGCCTGGCTTGCCGCCGACGCTTCCGAGACTGCAGGGGACTTGCACGCTGCAGGCCCGAGCCGCAGCGCTCAAGCCCTGCATGCTCTCCAGGTGGCCGCGCTGGATGTCACCCGAGTAAGCGAGGTAAGCTTTTCCTCATCAACAAACACACTTGTTCCTTCCACCACCACTAGTCCCCGAGATTGGTGCTTAGTGCTGTAGATTCCACCGAATAGCAGATCACTAGGTTCCAATCTTAGAGAAAAATCCAGGACTCGGACACCGAGTCCCCGAGATCCTCCCAACCTGGTAGGTTGCTTAAAAAATTGCTCCATCACCACTAGTCCCCGAGATTGGTGCTTAGTGCTCTAGATTCCACCGAATAGCAGATCACTAGGTTCCAATCTTAGAGAAAAATTCAGGACTCGGACATCGAGTCCCCGAGCTCCTCCCAACCGGGTAGGTTGCTTAAAAAATTGCTCCATCACCACTAGTCCCCGAGATTGGTGCTTAGTGCTCTAGATTCCACCGAATAGCAGATCACTAGGTTCCAATCTTAGAGAAAAATCCAGGACTCGGACACCGAGTCCCCGAGCTCCTCCCCACCGGGTTCTTTACATCTTTTCCATACTGACTGACTTCTTCTTCCTTGTCTTGCTTTCAGGAGTGCAGCCAAAAACGCCGCGACATCTTCAACCGGGTTCTTTCTGAACTCGGTCAGTCGAAGAAATGCGAAGTCCGCCTCCGGGAAGAACGGGATGCCGCGCGCCAGGTCTCGGTAGACCAAAAAGCTGCCCTTGGTACCGCGCAAGCCGAGATTGCGCGCCTCAACGGCGAGCTCGCCAAGACCCAGGCTACCATGTCCGAGATGAAGAAGGGCTTCATCGAGGCGACCAAGAAGCAGAAGGAGACCTTGGACCAGTCGGTGGCACGCGCGGATAACGCCCAGACCGAGCTGGGTCTTCTCCGGTCGCGTTCTGACACTTGGCTCGCCGAGCTCACCGTGCTGAACCGGGATCTCAACAGTGAGTAATCCGACAACCCTCTTCTCCTGCTACTTCCTTTATTTGCTGTTGCTTTTCTTGTGACTTAGTCGTTTTGACAGCTCTTCTTTTTAAAGGAGAGTTCGAGCACTCCCGCGAGGCTGCCGCCAAAGCTGTTGCCGCCGCCCGAGAGAAGCGTGCCGGGAAGGGTCCCATTTCGGATGCCTGGGATATTGAGGATCACCTCACCGCCCTGAAGGCCCGGATAGTACCTCTTCGGTCTATCGGAACGGAGCTCCTCAGCGCCGCGATCCACGTCCACGGCGTATTGTGGCCAAGCATCCGCGGGACGCTCTCGATTCTGCAGCTCGCGGGCGCACTCCGGGGTGCCGGGAGTCGCCTCCACGCGTGGAAGCGTTCCGGCGCGCGGGCTGGTGCCGACCAGGTCTTGACCCAAGTACTTAGCTGGTACGAAGGTCTTGATCTGGCGGCGATTCAGCGCCTGCGGACGGTGTCGCCATGGGTCAACGATCCGGAGAAGGTCCAGCAGCGGCAAGAGGTGGCGCACCGCATCGCCAAGTGGTCCAACATCCGTGCCTTCACCGCCAGCCTCGTTTCCTCAGAGTCTGAATCAGACTATCCGGATTCCGAAGAAGATGATGCCGCTTCCGGCGAGGCGGAAGATGAGGCCCCGGAAGGAGATGACGCTGCTTCCGATGCTGCGCCCGAGAAGGTGATTCCCCGGGACGCAACGTCTTCTCCGATACCCGAGGCCACCGAGACCGAGGTGCATCCCGATGCCCCGAGTGGTGCTGCCGATCCTGAAGGCGAAGCTGCTCCTGCTGCTGCCGGTGCTGCTTCCGAGGTCGCCGCTCCCGAGGTTGTTGCTCCCGAAGTCGCTGCTTCCGGAGTCGCCGCTTCCGAAGTGTCCGTTGAGAAGCCCACTTCCCCTACTGCATAAACACTTAAGTAGCATATTCGTTAAATCCCCGGGATGCCGGGTGCAAGATGTATCGTACACTTATGTTATTTCTGTTTCGCCGTGAACTATTTATTCGAACAACTTATGTCAATGTACTCAGCTTTTAGTTCCCGAATTGCCTTTCATGTTTACCGTACTTAGGTAATTTCTGCTCTTGTCTACCATTTCGGCGTTCGACAGTCGAGTCACAAAACTCCACATACGGCATACATTACTTAAAACAATCCGAGTTCCTACTAACCGAATTCCCGACCTAAAAACAGCTAAGTTAGTAAAAAACAAGCATGCCGGATAAGTTCCTGTTCCAAGTCCCCGAGACCATTTTCGTGTTTCCCATTTTCCCTCTCTTTGCTCTTGACTACCATTTCGGCGTTCGTCAGTCGAGTCACAAGATGATTTCACATGACATACATTACTTTGACTTTGAGAATCGGACTCGGAACTTTCCCGGCATGCACACAATAAAAAAGAACTATCCGGCAGTCCCCGGGTTCCTTCCCGGGATGCCGGTACAAGATAGTAAATGAACTTGACAAAAAATAACAACAAGACATGCACGTAACCAGGCAGTCCCCGAGTTCCTCCCGGGGTGCCTTACTTTCATTAACAAAAATCCGAGATGCACATACATTAAGCCCTTTACGTGTAAAAGGGGCGAAGTAGAGCTACATTCCATGGGCGCTTGGTTTCCTCACCGGATTTGTCCATTACACCTTTCCTAGCCTCCTGTGCATCTACAAGGTAATAAGAATCATTGTGCAATGCTCTGCTTATCAAAAAAGGTCCCTCCCATGGAGGTGACAGCTTATGCATTCCGGACGTGCGTTGGATGAGCCTCAGCACCAGATCTCCCTCCCGGAACACCCTCGGGTGTACTTTCCGGCTATGATATCGGCGAAGATTTTGCTGGTAAATTGCAGATCGAGATAGTGCCAACTCTCTTGCCTCTTCGAGTAAATCCACATCATCTTCTCGGGCCTCCTTTGCCTCGGTCTCGGTGAACATTGTCACTCTCGGAGAATCATATTGTATGTCGGTTGGGAGTACTGCCTCAGCACCGTATACCATGAAGAATGGTGTGTACCCGGTAGATCTATTCGGTGTAGTCCGGAGACCCCATAACACCGCCGGCAACTCCTCTTGTCGTGGTGGTGTCACGGCAGATGCCATAGGATGGCTAATTTGTGGGGCCGATGGACGTTGGTGGATCCGGGGAGGGATAGCGAGTTGAAGAACTCACACGGGGAGGATCCCGGTGGAACCGAGATCTCCCAAGAACACTAAATAAGAACACAGTGCAAAGGGGAAGATCTAACAAATACAAACAAATGCACGAAGGCACAAAGCACACACACGATATACCCAGGTTCAGGGCCCTCGTGAGGAGGTAACACCCCTACTCCTGCCTTTCCTCTCTATATATTGGTGATATAAGGACTACAACTTGCTACAAGATCTGTCAAAGGAGGAAGTACAAAGAACTAGATGAACTCAAGGTGAGGAGGAGTAACTGCTCTAAGAGTAAATGCGACTATAGCTTTGGCTCTCAAGTTGGTCTCTCCCTCTCAGGAGCAGTTATGGCGCCTTTTATAGAGTTCCGGCCGGGAGGGCCGGAAACCCTAAACTGCCTCGGCCCCACCGGAAAGGCCTAGCCGGGATGTCGTCACCGGCTAGTGCGACCTAGTCGCCGGACTATCCGGTGTAGTCCCTGCGTCATCATCTCGTTAAGGACGGCAGGCGCCGTCCTGCATCATCATTGTCCCCTTGTCAGAGACAGGACATGTCTTTGCCCATCCCGGATAGCCTTTTCCGGATTGCCGGGCTAGGCATGTCAGGTCTTGTCGTACCGTTGTCGTACCGGCTGACGCGCTCCCGTGTCAGGCGGGAGGTGACCATGCTTCCGTGTCAGGCGGGATGTGACCATGCTTCCGTGTCAGGCGGAATGGTACTCCCCCCCGTAACAGACGGGAAAGCCTGCTACAGACCGTTGACGGCCTACCGGGAGCCATCTCGCCTGCCACCGAGAACCTCTTCTGCATAAGATCTTAGATCGACATACACATTCCGGTTAGTACTTACCCGGACGATCTATCCGGCCAAGCCGAGTACAGCTCCATCCGGGAGCCTTTCCGGATATGTCTGAACTTATCTCAGGATGAGTAACTCTAGGCCTAGCCTCCCGAAGATGTCTTAGCTCATCAGCAAAGACATCTTCGAGAAGCTAGTTCTTAGAGGAACCATCCGCTCATGTCCGTGCCGCAATTGTGAGGGCCGGGGGTGTCTATTTATAGCTGCAAGACCCGACCTTTGCGGCTGCCAGGTGGCACTTTGCCCTCTTCCAGTGCCCAAGGGCCAAGTTGCCCTTTCGGCACATCAGGAGGTGTTCTTTGCTGTCGCCAAAGGTCAAGCACTGTTGATATTTATTATAATATACCGGGATCTGCCCCTACCCGGGGGGCAGCCCCCCGACACTAGTCCCCGAAGCTGATGCGGCACAGCGACCCCGGATGATGTGCGGGATCAGCTTTAATAACAGACCCTCCTCCGAGAACATATGACACCATCCTTTTATCCCATGCCGAGATCAATTCTTTCCGATATCTTCTCACCGAGATGATCTTAACCGGGAGGCGAAGCCTGCGACCGAGTAATATTATCTCAGGAAATCTTGACCGTTAATCTCCCGATGCCTTCGAGACAGCGAGCCAGGGCCCACCCGACGTCCCGTCTGCGCAGAGACGCACTCGAGTGCCTCTGCGCACGCGCGGTGTCGCTTGGGTTCCCGCGCCGGGGAGCCGCATCCGATCCGGAATCGAACCGTTGGGGCCGTGTGGCCCTCGGTGTGGGCGGATCGAGCGCTCCGGATAGCGCCACGTGGCTCGCGGCACAAAACAGATCCCACCCACGATCGTGGAGATCGTGGGCGGGAAAAACGGAAACCGCTCCGGAATCCCCCCCATAAATAGGGGACCGGAACGGTCTCCTTCACTTCTTCTCCTTCGCACTTCCTCTCCTCCACCGTCTCGAGCTCGCCGCCGCCACTGCGCTCGTCGCCCGTACGTCGTCTCGCCGGAGCTCGCACCCCGCCGTCCTTCACGCACGCCGTCGATCTCCTCCTTCATCGGTGAGTCTTCCCTCTCCGCACCGTTGCGTTTCTTCGGTAGAGTAGTTGCCCGACTCCGGCCGTGCCCTAGCACGAGCACGGTTGCGCCGACGCCGGTGACCACACACGGGCGGCGCGCCCGAGGCGCACGGTGAAGAACCACCGTGTCGCTAGGATGTAGATTAGTTACCCTTATTCGTGCCTCGTTGGAGTTTAGCGCGATCCATTTTTCCTCCCTTTAGTTTTGATTATTTGACCCACGGTAGATCTTGCTTCCCATGAATCCGGTAGTTTTTAGCAGTTTATGCCCCGACATCCTCGTTTCCGATAGACTAACTCCGACTAACCGCCGCTGCGTCTGCAGAGTAGCCCGGATACCTCTGCCTACTTCTCCGACATGGGTGAAGAACGTGCTCGGGGGTGTTGGGATGGGTCCGAGACGAAGCAGTCGGATCTTGACTGGCTGTATCGGACTCACCGGATTCCTCCGGAAGTCGAGAGCCGTCTACCGGGAGAGGAAGTTGCGCCGGAACCCCAACCCGGGGAATTCGTGGTATTCCTATCGCACTTTGAGCGCGGGTTTGGGCTTCCGGCTAGCCCCTTCTTCCGCGACTTCCTCGACACGTACGCCGTCCAACCTCACCATCTTCCCGCCAATGCCATCATGATGCTCTCGGTCTTCACCACCTACGCAGAGGCGTATCTCGGCATATGGCCCTTTGTGGATCTCTGGGCCAAGTACTTTATCCTTCGCCGACAAGCCATCCCCAACCCGGATCAGAAGGTAAAAGACTTGGTCGATTGCGGAGCGGCCACCGTCATCCCTCGCGCGGACTCCGGATTCCCCATAGTCAAGGGACTGGAGTCCTGCCGGAAATGGCAGCGCAACTTCTTCTACGTGAAGAACCGGGAGCCCTTGGGAGATGGTCCGGGATCTTCGAACCCGGATTTCATCAATCTGCCGGAATTCGCTATGGGTCCCCCGCGCGAATTCGGTCGCTGGAAGTATCTTCCCGACGACGACGAGATCAGATACATGCACGACGTTCTGCTCGTGCTAACTCAGCAGATGACCGGGGATGATCTCTTGCGCTGCTTCATAGTCCGCTGGGTCTGCCCCCTCCAACACCGAGTGCACAAGATGTGCCACATGTCCGGGAACCTCGACCCTACTCGGACCAGTATTCTTGGGCTAAACCATGGGGGGGTCGTCCGTCGTGTCCGAGCTATTGCCCGGACGGAGATGACGGAGGACTACAGCTGGGGGGTCATTGGGGGATCCCGGAAAACACCGGTTGACCAGGTGCTTATATCAGTCTTTCATGCCTTCGCCTTCGTACATGCGCTCACTTGGACACCGACACGGCCTAATTTGTTTGCGCAGTTGTTCGAGCGTCAACACGAAGAAGACGCCATCCACGTCAACGGGAACTACGCGCCGGATTTCCCGAGACCGGAAGTGATGCCGAGAGAGGATCCGGACGGCAAGGACCATCTGGCCATCCCTTTCGTTAAGGCCCCGGGTAATCCTTCAACTTTAGAGACAATTTCCATTTCTTCGGATGATGATGAGATTGACTGCGAGATCCTTGACGTTATTGACGCTCTCCCTCTGAATTGGGCCTCAGCTGTGGTTCCGAAACCGACAACCGGGACCAAACGTGCCGAGAGCCGGAAGCGCGCGGCTTCCGACACCGAGGGGGCCGACCACCCCGGCAACCCCCCCAAGAAGAGTAAGGGGAGCAAGCAGACGACCGAGAAGCCTCCTCGTCGCCGGCCGAGAGGTCCTCCCCTTGTGGATTCCGGGTACGTCTCTCTTGCCTCATGTTATTTGACTTTGTTTTCTCCATAACTTTTACTAAGACATTCCCTTTCAGTGACGCGCTCGAGCTCCCGACACCTGCTATTCCTCCTCCTCCGGGAACTCGGACTCCCAGCCCAGCTCGGGCCTCTCCTTCACCTCTTCGCCCTTCCGCTCAAGGAAGTGAACCGCCGCCTCCGGTGCCGCACCGGCAAGCGTCGCGACCTCGGATGCACCTCCGGTGATCGACGAGATCGCGGTGCAGGCCACGACCACCTCGGGAGAGATTGTTCTTCCGGATAGCCCGCGCCGGGTTCCCGGGCTGGAGGCAGAGATCGCTAGCCCTCGCCGGCAACCCGCGGGAAGCGGAGCCTCTCGGCCAGCCGCGCCCAAGGCCATCCCGGCGAAACAGCCTACAGCTTCCTCCCGGCCAGCAGATCAAATTCCCAAGTCTCGCGGCAAGACCCCTGGGCAAAAAACATCTTCTGCCCCGCTCGCAGCTGCTCCGACATCCTCCTCCCAGGACTTGGTGCTGCGCCCGGGTAAGTTTTCCTCGTTACCACCGCCTCCTACCGAGACCCCTACTGCAGCCTTGCGGATGTTGCGAGCAACGGTCAGCTCCTTTGTATCTTCAGGATCCAGGGATATCGCTGCCACCCGCGCTGCCGGCAGCTCCGGCATCCGGGTTGTTGATGACTTCAACAAGGCCTGGCTTGCCGCCGATGCTTCCGAGACTGCAGGGGACTTGCACGCTGCAGGCCCGAGCCGCAGAGCTCAAGCCCTGCACGCTCTCCAGGTGGCCGCGCTGGACGTCACCCGAGTAAGCGAGGTAAATTTTTCTTCTTTTATCCAAAACACACTTGTTCTCTCCATCACCACTAGTCCCCGAGATTGGTGCTTAGTGCTCCAGATTCCACCGAATAGCAGATCACTAGGTTCCGATCTTAGAGAAAAATTAGGACTCGCACACCGAGTCCCCGAGACCCTCCCAACCGGATAGGTTGGTTAAAAAAAATTGCTCCATCACCACTAGTCCCCGAGATTGGTGCTTAGTGCTCCAGATTCCACCGAATAGCAGATCACTAAGTTCCAATCTTAGAGAAAAAACCCGGACTCGTACACCGAGTCCCCGAGATCCTCCCAACCGGGTAGGTTGCTGAAAAAATTGCTCCATCACCACTAGTCCCCGAGATTGGTGCTTAGTGCTCTAGATTCCACCGAATAGCAGATCACTAGGTTCCAATCTAAGAGAAAAATCCCGGACTCGTACATCGAGTCCCCGAGATCCTCCCAATCCGGGTTCTTTACACCTTTCCCATACTGACTTTGCCTTCTTTGTCTTGCTACCAGGAGTGCAGCCAACAGCGCCGCAACATCTTCAACCGGGTTCTCTCTGAACTCGGTCAGGCGAAGAAGTGCGAAGATCGCCTCCGGGAAGAACGGGATGCCGCGCGCCAGGTCTCGGTGGACCAGAAGGCTGCCCTTGGTACCGCGCAGGCCGAGATCGCGCGCCTCAACGGCGAGCTCGCCAAGACCCAGGCTGCCATGTCGGAGATGAAGAAGGGCTTCATCGAGGCGACAAAGAAGCAGAAAGAGACCCTGGACCAGTCGATGGCGCGCGCGGATAACGCCCAGACCGAGCTGGCTCTCCTCCGGTCGCGGTCTGATACCTGGCTCACCGAGCTCACCGTGCTGAACCGGGATCTCAACAGTGAGTAATCCGACAACCCTCTTCTCCTGCTACTTCCTTTATTTGCTGTTGTTTTTCTTGTGACTTAGTCGTTTTGACAGCTCTTCTTTTTAAAGGAGAGTTCGAGCACTCCCGCGAGGCTGCCGCCAAAGCTGTTGCCGCCGCCCGAGAGAAGCGTGCCGGGAAGGGTCCCATCTCGGATGCCTGGGACATTGAGGATCACCTCACTGCTCTGAAGGCCCGGATAGTACCTCTCCGGTCTATCGGGACGGAGCTCCTCAGCGCCGCGATCCACGTCCACGGCGCATTGTGGCCGAGCATCCGCGGGAAGCTCTCGATCCCGGAGCTCTCGCGCGCACTCCTGGGTGCCGGGAGTCGCATCCACGCTTGGAAGCGTTCCGGTGCGCGAGCTGGTGCGGACCAGGTCTTGACCCAAGTACTTAGCTGGTACGAGGTTCTTGATCTGGCAGCGATCCTGCGCCTGCGGACGGTGTCGCCTTGGGTCACCGACCCGGAAAAGATCCAACATCGGCGGGAGGTGGCGCACCGTATTGCGAAGTGGGCCAGCATCCGCGCCTTCACCGCCAGCACCGTTCCTTCAGAGTCTGAGTCGGATAACGAGGACTCCAAAGAAGATGATGCCGCTTCCGGCGATGGGGAAGAAGAGATCCCGGAGGAAGATGACGCTGCTTCCGGTGCTGCGCCCGAGAAGGTGGTTTCCCGGGATGCAACATCTTCGCCGATACCCGAGGCCACCGAGACCGAGGTGCATCCCGACATCCCGAGTGGTGCTGCCGATGCTGAAGGTGAAGCTACTCCTGCTGCTGCCGGTGCTGCTGCTCCCGAGGTCATCGCTCCCGAGGTCGTCGCTCCGGAAGTCGCCGTCGAGAAGCCTACTTCCCCCACTGCTTAAAACACTTAACAGCAAATTCGTTAAATCCCCGGGATGTCGGGTGCAATATGTATCGTACACTTAATTTATTTCTGCTTCACCGTGAACTATTTATTCGAACAATTTATGTCAATGCACTCAGCTTTTAGTTCCCGAATTGCCTTTCATGTTTACCGTACTTAGGTAATTTCTGCTCTTGTCTACCATTTCGGCGTTCGACAGTCGAGTCACAAAACTCCTCATACGGCATACATTACTTAAAACAATCCGAGTTCCTACTAACCGAATTCCCGACATAAAAAACAACTAAGTTAGCAAAAACAAGCATGCCGGATAAGTTCCTTTTCCAAGTCCCCGAGACCATTTTCGTGTTCCCCACCTTCCCTCTCTTTGCTCTTGACTACCATTTCGGCGTTCGTCAGTCGAGTCACAAGATGATTTCACATGACATACATTACTCTGACTTTGAGAATCGGACTCGGAACTTTTCCGGCATGCACACAACAAAACATAAGACAGCTATCCGGCAGTCCCCGGGTTCCTTCCCGGGATGCCGGTACAAAATAGTAAATGAACTTGACAAACAATAATAAGATATGCACGTAACCAGGCAGTCCCCGGGTTCCTCCCGGGGTGCCTTACTTTCATTAATAAAAAACCGAGATGTACATACATTAAGCCCATTACGTGTAAAAGGGGCGAAGTAGAGCTACATTCCATGGACGCTTGGTTTCCTCACCAGATTTGTCCATTACACCTTTCCTAGCCTTCTGTGCATCTACAAGGTAATAAGAATCATTGTGCAATGCCCTGCTTATCACAAAAGGTCCCTCCCATGGAGGTGACAGCTTATGCATTCCGGCCGTGCGTTGGATGAGCCTCAGCACCAGATCTCCCTCCCGGAACACCCTCGGGTGCACTTTCCGGCTATGATATCGGCGAAGATTTTGCTGATAAATTGCAGATCGAGACAGTGCCAACTCTCTTGCCTCTTCGAGTGAATCCACATCATCTTCTCGGGCCTCCTTTGCCTCGGTCTCGGTGAACATTGTCACTCTCGGAGAATCATATTGTATGTCGGTCGAAAGCACTGCCTCAGCACCGTATACCATGAAGAATGGTGTGTACCCGGTAGATCTATTCGGAGTGGTCCGGAGACCCCATAACACCGCGGGTAACTCCTCTATCCAGCATCCCGGAGTTCTCAACAATGGTTCGATCAAGCGAGCTTTGATACCAGCCAAGACTAAGGCGTTTGCCCTTTCGACTTGCCCATTTGCTTCCGGATGTGCGACTGATGCTACATCTAGCCGGATTCCCTTCTCAGCACAAAATCGAGCGAATTCCCCCACAGCAAAGTTTGTTCCATTATCCGTGATAATGCTGTGCGGGTATCCGTATCTCAAGATGATGTCTTTCAGGAATTGCACAGCGGTGTGTCCATCGCACTTCCGGATTGGCTTGACCTCTATCCACTTAGTGAACTTGTCCACCATCACCAGTATATGTGTCATGTTGCCCCTTGCCGGTTTGAATTGCCCGACCATATCCAAACACCATACTGCAAATGGCCAAGTGATGGGGATTGTTTTTAGCGCTGACGCCGGCATGTGTATCCGGTGAGCAAATCTCTGGCATCCTTCACACTTCCGCACAATATCTTCCGCTTGCTGCAATGCAGTGGGCCAGTAGAACCCATGCCGGAACACCTTTGCCACCAGGGCCCGGGATGATGCATGATGTCCACACTCTCCCTGGTGTATTTCCAGGAGCATCTCTTGCCCTTCTGCCGGTTCCACACATCTCTGGAGTACCTCGGTGACACTTCTCTTGTACAGCTCTTGGTTGATGACAGTGTATGCTTTTGATCTTCGCAGTATCTGTCGGGCTTCCACTTCATTCTCCGGGAGAGTCCCCTCCAAGATGTAAGCCATAATGGGCTGTGCCCATCCCGGGACAGGTCGCACCGGGAACGCGGGAGCGTCTATGTCCATTGGTTCTGCCGACATCACCTCTATCATCATCTGTCTTTGCCTCTCTGAGCACTGGGAGGCAGTCCCCGGGTTCGATGTTATGCTCCCGACATCTACTTCCATGGGTACTGCCTCTGAACCAGGCTCTTTGGGGATGAAGATAGAATCTGACTCGGGTGATGGCTGTATAGATGGCTTCCTCAAATGTTCCAGGGCGATCCCGGGTGGGATGGCATCCCGGGATGACCCTAGCTTGGACAAGACATCCGCTGCTTCGTTTTCTCCTCTGGGTATGTGCTTGAACTCGCATCCCTCAAAAAATCCGGAAATTTTCTGCACATGAAACCTGTATAGGGCCATGTTTGCATCGAGGGCATCCCAATTCCCCGACACCTGCTGTACTACGAGGTCGGAGTCACCGAAACACTCTATCCGGCGGATGCCGATTTCCTTGGCGACGTTCAATCCATGAACCAAAGCCTCATATTCTGCGACATTGTTGGATGCCCGAAAATGAATTTGCAGGACATACTTCAGTACATCTTGCTTTGGGGAAGTGAGAACCACTCCGGCACCTAATCCGATCTTAGCCTTTGAGCCATCGAAATGCATCCTCCAGAAATTGTAATCCGGCATCGGAGGTTCATACTGCATCTCGTCCCAGTCCACCAAAAAGTCCGGCAGCGCCTGCGACTTGATGGCGTCACGTCTCTCATACGCCGGAGCGTATGGAGACAACTGGATGGCCCATTTGGCTACCCGGCCGCTAGCATCCTTGCAACCGATGATCTCGGCGAGAGGAGCTTCGCATACCACTGTGATCGGGTGTTCTTGAAAGTAGTGCTTGAGCTTGGTTACTGCCATGTACACCCCATACGCCATCTTTTGGTAGTGCGGGTAGTTCTGCTTGGATTCCGAGATCACCTCACTGAGGTAATACACCGGCCTCTGTATCAGTTTGCCCCCTTCTTCCCTTTCTACCACCATTGCTACACTGACTACTCGGTTGGTTGCGGCAATATACAACATCATAGGTTCCTTGGGCAATGGGGATGCCAACACTGGTGCTGTTGAGAGCATTCTCTTCAAATCATTGAACGCCGCATCCGCCTGCGGGGTCCAAACAAATGTATTGCTCTTCTTCATCAGCTGGTACAGAGGCAAGGCCTTCTCCCCGAGTCGGCTCACAAACCGACTTAGGGATGCCAGACACCCGGTGAACTTCTGCACATCTTTGAGGCGTACCGGCAACTTCATGCTTTCGATGGCACGAATTTTACCCGGGTTGACCTCGATTCCCCGGCTTGAGATGAGGAAACCGAGTAACTTCCCGGCCGGAACACCAAATGTGCACTTATCCGGATTCAGCTTCATCCGGAACCTTCTTAGGTTTTTAAATGTTTCCCTCAGATCATCTATTAGTGAGGTTTTTTCCTTTGTTTTTATGACTATGTCATCGACATAGACCTCGGCATTCCGGCCTATCTGGTCATGCAAGCATTTCTGCATGCATCTCTGGTACGTAGCACCGGCATTCCTCAATCCGAAAGTCATAACACGATAGCAATAAGCCCCATAAGGGGTAATGAAAGCGGTTTTTAATTGATCAGCCGGATTCAAAGGTATCTGGTGAAAACCAGAATAAGCATCTAGAAAAGTTAAAAGCTCACTCCCGACAGTGGAGTCTATCACTTGATCTATCCGGGGCAGCGGAAAGGGGTCTTTCGGGCATGCCTTGTTGAGGTTGGTGAAGTCGATGCACATGCGCCACACCTTAAGCAGGAGGGGATCATCTTTCTTCTTTTCCACCAGGACCGGATTCGAAATCCAATCCGGGTGCAGCACCTCCATGATGAATCCGGCAGCCAGCAGTATAGCTAGGTGCTCCATGACAGCAGCTCTTCTCTCATCCGAGAGGCGCCTAGTTGGTTGCTTCACCGGCTTCGCATCCGGTCGAACAAACAGAGAGTGCTCAGCCAACTCCCTCGGGACGCCTTGCAGATCGTCATTCGACCACGCAAAGGCATCCCGATTCTCACGGAGGAAGTCGACGAGCTCGCCTTCCTATTTGCTGTCCAAGTTGCTGCCAATGATCACTTGGCGCTCCGGGTTGCTGGGGTCCACACCCACCTTCTTGGTCTCCTTGGGGGGCTGGAATGATGCACCCTGCTCCGGGTTCACCATCCCGGGCATTCCGAGTTGGGAGGTCTTGGCCATCGCCACCACCTGCTGGATCCTCTTCTTCTCTTCCGCGATCACCAGGGACTCCGCTAAGCACGACCCCGCCGAGGCACACTCCATGGAGCGCTTGTGGTCCCCCGAGATGGTGATTATGCCTTTGGGTCCCGACATCTTCATCTTGAGGTAGCCCATATGCGTTGAGATCATGGACTTGGCGAGGTCCGGTCTGCCGATTAGTGCATGATACGGGCTCTCGAGGTCCACGACCTCGAACTCCAAGCTCTCGGTTCGACAGTTCTCCCGAGTTCCGAATAGCACCTCAACCCAGATTTTTCCCATGGGCGAGCAAGAGACTCCGGGCACAATGCCATGGAAGGTTGTCTCAGTGGGCAGCAGGGTGTTCATGGATACTCCCAGCTTCAGCATCGTGTCCTTGTACATGATGTTAATGGCACTGCCATTGTCAATCAGAACCCGGCTGAAGCGGACGTTGAGGTTGGGTCCGACAAAGGTTGGGTCCACCACCAAGGCATACGCTCCCGGCTTGGGCATAACCCGGGGGTTATCCTTCCGGCTCCAGGCGATCTCCATCTCAGACCAGTGCAAGAATTTGGGCACCGCCGGGATCACGGCATTCACCTCCAAAGCACGCTGCCGCACACTCTTTCGGTCCGTAGGTTCGGTCACGAAGACCACATAGCTCTGATGCGCCTCCCGGTAGTTACCCTGCTGCTGTCCGGCTTGGTTGTCGTTGTCGTTCCGGGTATGCACCACGTTCACTTGGCGAGGTGGGGGTCCTCTCGGAGGAGGGGGAAGTCGGACATTGTTGGCACCAAATGTCGGAGGAGGGGGTCTCGGAATATTGGGCCGAGATGCCGGAGCATTCAGCCGAATACCTCCCGAGCTGCCCTCCTGCAACGTGCGCTGATACCAGCTGCACTGCCGAGTAGAGTGGTTTGCGGGCTTGTTGGCCTCCAGAGTGTGGTAGCAGCATGGCTTATTCAGCATCTCCTCATACGTCAGGGGCTTCTTCTGCTCCACCTAGGTCTTCTGCACCTCCTGACTTTGACCCCAAGCTGGGCCACTTGTCTTTTGACGCTGGCTGTTGCCGGCATCCTCCTGCTCCCGGGGGGCTACCTCTTGCTCCCGGGTTACTGCTGCGACATGCTGTGCTGCATGGTGGTACTCGGGCTGATTCCTCTTGTGGCCGAACTCCTGGCGATCATGGCTCCTGCTCGGTCCTGAACGCTGAGGTCCCGCATTCCTCCTGTTGGAGTCTCCGACATCCACCAGGGGTTGCATGGGATCTCCAAGCGTATAGGTATCGGCAATGCGCATGGTTTCTGCCAAAGTCGTTGGCATCTTTCTCTGCAGTTTCTGCCATAGCATAGAGCCATGCCGGCATCCTTGCGCAAACCAGGAGATGGCCTGTGCCTCCACCACTCCTTCGCACGAGTTGCGAATGTTACTCCACCGGGTAAGGTACTCCCGGTCCGTCTCATTGCTCCTCTGCCTACAGATGGCGAGCTGCTGAGGTCTATTAGGCCTCTTGTACGTGCTGATGAAGTTGCTGATGAATGCTTCCTCAAAATCCAACCAACAGTCTATACTGCCAGCCCTTAGGTTGTTCAACCAGATCCGGGCAGGTCCTTCCAACATCTGCGGTATATAACGTACCGCCCATCGTCTGTTTCCACCGGCTATGCTTACTGCAGTTACATAGTCGGTCAGCCAGTCCTCCGGCTTCTTGCTGCCGTCATAGGTCTCGGCACCCCTGTTGAGCTGAAAGTTCCGAACAGGTGGTTCCCGCATAATCCGAGGTCCAAAGCAAGCAGGTCCCGGAGGTCCTTGCTCTTCCACCAACTCGGATTGGTGAATCCGGTCAAGCCGGAACCTCGCATCAGCCGGGTTCAGCTGTTTTGTTCCTATCCGAGATCCCAAGGGGTTCTCGTCCGGCTGATACTCGAGTTGCTGCATCCTCGAGTTACCATCATTGAGCCTATCCTGCATAGGGATCACGGCTTGACGGGGGACCGAGATGATTTCCCTCTGCGGGTTTCCCTGTACATGGGGAGGATTCCGGGGTGGGTTACCACGGCCAACCGGGTTATTGTTTCCCACACCCAGGTTACCATCCCCACGGGTACTTCTCGCCTACCCCGGGTTGTGCTGTCCGGCTTGCCGTGCCTGCTGGATACCGGCGAATGCCGGGTCATAGGTTTGTAGCTGCTTGTTCCTCCCGAAACCTCTACTCCGGCTCCGGCTCTTGCTCTTGCTCTTGCTTCTGCTCGGATGCGGGGAAGAGGCCTCTCCATCCGACATCGGGCTATTGGGCCTGGCTGAGTGCACTTGGGACCCTGCCCCGGGGTTCTTCTTCTTGAAGGCCTGGTTCTGCCGGTTGGCCTCAACCACCAACTCGTTGACCCTCTCCTGTTGCTTGCGCAGGGCTTCCCCGGATAACCCCACCAACTCGGCCATGGCGGCTTCGGCGGCCCTAAGAGTCTTTGCCGGTGAGCTGTACACCAGCTTCCCCGCAGAGATCCGACTTCCGGTGTTGCTAGTGGTGGCTCCACCAGCCAGCTCCTCATTCACCATCCTTCCCTTCTTGCGCAGATCTGCAATGCGCTTCTCCCCGGAGTCTATCTTAGTGAATCCGTGAGCAGCATTGTACTCCCGGAGGCTAACGCTGAGCTCGCGACGGAGCTCGGCGATCTCCTTTGCCTCAGCGAGTAACAACTTCCGCTGCTCCTCTAACTCAGCCGAAGTGGCCTGGGTATCCGCTCCGGCAACCACAGGTACAGCTAACTTGGCTACCAGACCCGAGAGGGGATCCGGACGGCGTCGCGGCTGGGACGGCTGCGGATCACCATCTCGGGCCGCAGGTCTTTCCCGCGGGGGTTTGGCCAAGCGAGGGACGCCGTCGGTATCGCCATCAGCATCCTGGTATTCCTCCTCGGTGGTTCCGACCATCATCACTGCGACGGAACTCGGGGAGCGATCGGTACGCAGACCCCGAGCTGCGCAGAGCATGGGAGGGTCCTCAGCCTCCAGGACTACGTCCGGGTAGCCACAGACAACCTCGGTGGCCACGTAGGTGGTGAAACCACCGAAGTCAATAAGACACCCGTTCACCGGGAACGGTCTGTTCCGGAAACAACCGGCGTTGTCGGCGACGAAGTCCATCTCCCCTAGCCTTACGACCAGGCCAGAGAGAACCCGGACGTCGAAACGAACCGGGGAGCCCGTCCGGATGTGTATACCAGCCAACGCCACTGTCTGCCCCACGGTGGGCGCCAACTGTCGTGGTGGTGTCACGGCAGATGCCATAGGATGGCTAATTTGTGGGGCCGATGGACGTTAGTGGATCCGGGGAGGGATAGCGAGTTGAAGAACTCACACGGGGAGGATCCCGGTGGAACCGAGATCTCCCAAGAACAATAAATAAGAACACAGTGCAAAGGGGAAGATCTAACAAATACAAACAAATGCACGAAGGCACAAAGCACACACACGATATACCCAGGTTCAGGACCCTCGTGAGGAGGTAACACCCCTACTCCTGCCTTTCCTCTCTATATATTGGTGATATAAGGACTACAACTTGCTACAAGATCTGTCAAAGGAGGAAGTACAAAGAACTAGATGAACTCAAGGTGAGGAGGAGTAACTGCTCTAAGAGTAAATGCGACTATAGCTTTGGCTCTCAAGTTGGTCTCTCCCTCTCAGGAGCAGTTATGGCGCCTTTTATAGAGTTCCGGCCGGGAGGGCCGGAAACCCTAAACTGCCTCGGCCCCACCGGATAGGCCTAGCCGGGATGTCGTCACCGGCTAGTGCGACCTAGTCGCCGGACTATCCGGTGTAGCCCCTGCGTCATCATCTCGTTAAGGACGGCAGGCGCCGTCCTGCATCATCATTGTCCCCTTGTCAAAGACAGGACATGTCTTTGCCCATCCCGGATAGCCTTTTCCGGATTGCCGGGCTAGGCATGTCAGGTCTTGTCGTACCGTTGTCGTACCGGCTGACGCGCTCCCGTGTCAGGCGGGAGGTGACCATGCTTCCGTGTCAGGCGGGATGTGACCATGCTTCCGTGTCAGGCGGAATGGTACTTCCCCCCGTAACAGACGGGAAAGCCTGCTACAGACCGTTGACGGCCTACCGGGAGCCATCTCGCCTGCCACCTCCTCGGTTGCCACCGAGAACCTCTTCTGCATAAGATCTTAGATCGACATACACATTCCGGTTAGTACTTACCCGGACGATCTATCCGGCCAAGCCGAGTACAGCTCCATCCGGGAGCCTTTCTGGATATGTCTGAACTTATCTCAGGATGAGTAACTCTAGGCCTAGCCTCCCGAAGATGTCTTAGCTCATCAGCAAAGACATCTTCGAGAAGCTAGTTCTTAGAGGAACCATCCGCTCATGTCCGTGCCGCAATTGTGAGGGCTGGGGGTGTCTATTTATAGCTGCAAGACCCGACCTTTGCGGCTGCCAGGTGGCACTTTGCCCTCTTCCAGTGCCCAAGGGCCAAGTTGCCCTTTCGGCACATCAGGAGGTGTTCTTTGCTGTCGCCAAAGGTCAAGCACTGTTGATATTTATTATAATATACCGGGATCTGCCCCTACCCGGGGGGCAGCCCCCCGACACCTCTATCCAGCATCCCGGAGTTCTCAACAATGGTTCGATTAGCCGAGCTTTGATACCGGCTAAGACTAAAGCATTTGCTCTTTGGACTTGCCCATTTGCTTCCGGGTGTGCGACTGATGCTACATCTAGCCGGATTCCCTTCTCAGCACAAAATCGAGCGAATTCCCCCACAACAAAGTTTGTTCCATTATCTGTGATAATGTTGTGTGGGTATCCGTATCTCAAGATGATGTCTTTCAGGAATTGCACAGCGGTGTGTCCATCGCACTTCCGGATTGGCTTGACCTCTATCCACTTGGTGAACTTGTCCACCATCACCAGTATATGTGTCATGTTGCCCCTTGCCGGTTTGAATTGCCCGACCATATCCAAACACCATACTGCGAACGGCCAAGTGATGGGGATTGTTTTCAGTGCTGACGCCGGCATGTGTATCCGGTGAGCAAATCTCTGGCATCCTCCACACTTCCGGACAATATCTTCTGCTTGCTGCAATGCAGTGGGCCAGTAGAACCCATGCCGGAACACCTTTGCCACCAGGGCCCGGGATGATGCATGATGTCCACACTCTCCTTGGTGTATCTCCAGGAGCATCTCTGCCCTTCTGCCGGTTCCACACATCTCTGGAGTACCTCGGTGACACTTCTCCTGTACAGCTCTTGATTGATGACAGTGTATGCTTTTGATCTTCGCAGTATCTGCCGGGCTTCCACTTCATTCTCCGAGAGAGTTCCCTCCAAGATGTAAGCCATAATGGGATGTGCCCATCCCGGGACAGGTCGAACCGGGAACGCGGGAGTGTCTATGTCCATTGGTTCTGCCGACATCACCTCTATCATCATCTGCCTTTGCCTCTCTGAGCACTGGGACGCAGTCCCCGGGTTCGATGTTATGCTCCCGACATCTACTTCCATGGGTACTGCCTCTGAACCAGGCTCTTTGGGGATGAAGATAGAATCTGACTCGGGTGATGGCTGTATAGATGGTTTCCTCAAATGCTCCAGGGCTATCCCGGGTGGGATGGCATCCCGGGATGATCCTAGCTTGGACAAGACATCCGCTGCTTCGTTTTCTCCTCTGGGTATATGCTTGAACTCGCATCCTTCAAAAAATCCGGATATTTTCTGCACGTGAAACCTGTATAGGGCCATGTTTGCATCGAGTGCATCCCAATTTCCCGACACTTGTTGCACCACGAGGTCGGAGTCACCGAAACACTCTATCCGGCGGATACCGATCTCCTTGGCGACGTTGAGTCCATGAACCAAAGCCTCATATTCTGCGACATTGTTGGATGCCCGAAAATGAATTTGCAGCACATACTTTAGTACATCTTGCTTTGGGGAAGTGAGGACCACTCCGGCACCCAATACGATCTTAGCCTTTGAGCCATCGAAATGCATCCTCCAGAAATTGTAATCCGGCATCGGAGGTTCATACTGCATCTCGGCCCAGTCCACCAAAAAGTCCGGCAGCGCCTGCGACTTGATGGCGTCACGTCTCTCATACGCCGGAGCGTATGGAGACAACTGGATGGCCCATTTGGCTACCCGGCCGCTAGCATCCTTGCAACCGATGATCTCGGCGAGAGGATCTTCGCATACCACTGTGATCGGGTGTTCTTGAAAGTAGTGCTTGAGCTTGGTCACTGCCATGTACACCCCATATGCCATCTTCTAGTAGTGCGGGTAATTCTGCTTGGATTCCGAGATCACCTCACTGAGGTAATACACCGGCCTCTGTATGAGCTTGCCTCCCTCTTCTCTTTCTACAACCATTGCCACACTGACTACTCGGTTGGTTGCGGCAATATACAACTGCATAGGTTCCTTGGGCAATGGGGATGCCAACACTGGTGCTGTTGAGAGCATTCTCTTCAAATCGTTGAACGCCGCATCAGCCTGCGGGGTCCAAACAAATGCCTTGCTCTTCTTCATCAGCTGGTACAGAGGCAAGGCCTTCTCCCCGAGTCGGCTTACGAACCGACTTAGGGATGCCAGACATCCGGTAAACTTCTGCACATCCTTGAGACGCACGGGCAACTTCATGCTTTCAATAGCACGAATTTTACCCGGGTTGACCTCGATTCCCCGGCTTGAGATGAGGAAACCGAGTAACTTCCCTGCCGGAACACCAAACGTGCACTTATCCGGATTCAGCTTCATCCGGAACCTTCTTAGGTTTTTAAATGTTTCCCTCAGATCATCTATTAGTGAGGCTTTTTCTTTTGTTTTTATGACTATGTCATCGACATAGACCTCGGCATTCCGGCCTATTTGATCATGCAAACATTTCTGCATGCATCTCTGGTATGTGGCACCAGCATTCCTCAACCCGAAAGTCATGACACGATAGCAATAAGCCCCGTAAGGGGTAATAAAAGCGGTTTTTAATTGATCATCCGGATTCAAGGGTATCTGGTGGAAACCAGAATAAGCATCTAAAAAAGTTAAAAGCTCACTCCCGGCAGTGGAGTCTATCACTTGATCTATCCGGGGCAGCGGAAAGGGGTCTTTCGGGCATGCCTTGTTGAGGTTGGTGAAGTCAATGCACATGCGCCACACCTTAAGCAGGAGGGGATCATCTTTCTTCTTTTCCACCAGGACCGGATTCAAAATCCAATCCGGGTGCAGCACCTCCATGATGAATCCGGCGGCCAGCAGTATAGCTAGGTGCTCCATGACAGCAACTCTTCTCTCATCCGAGAGGCGCCTAGTCGGTTGCTTCACCGGCTTCGCATCCGGTCGAACAAACAGAGAGTGCTCAGCCAACTCCCTCGGGACGCCTTGCAGATCGTCATTCGACCACGCAAAGGCATCCCGATTCTCACGGAGGAAGTCGACGAGCTCGCCTTCCTATTTGCTGTCCAAGTTGCTACCAATGATCACTTGGCGCTCCGGGTTGCTGGGGTCTACACCCACCTTCTTGGTTACTTTGGGGGGCTGGAATGACGCACCCTGCTCCGGGTTCACCATCCCGGGCATTCCGAGTTGAGAGGTCTTGGCCATCGCCACCACCTGCTGGATCCTCTTCTTCTCTTCCGCGATTACCAGGGACTCCGCTAAGCACGACCCCGCCGATGCACACTCCATGGAGCGCTTGTGGTCTCCCGAGATGGTGATTATGCCGTTGGGTCCCGGCATCTTCATCTTGAGGTAGCCCATGTGCGTTGAGATCATGAACTTGGCGAGGGCCGGTCTGCCGATCAGTGCATGATACGGGCTCTCGAGGTCCACGACCTCGAACTCCAAGCTCTCGGTTCGACAGTTCTCCCGAGTTCCGAACAGCACCTCAACCCAGATTTTTCCCATGGGCGAGCAAGAGACTCCGGGCACAATGCCATGGAAGGTCGTCTCAGTGGGCAGCAGGGTGTTCATGGATACTCCCAGCTTCAGCATCGTGTCCTTGTACATGATGTTAATGGCACTGCCATTGTCAATCAGAACCCGGCTGAAGCGAACGTTGAGGTTGGGTCCGACAAAGGTTGGGTCCACCACCAAGGCATACGCTCCCGGCTTGGGCATTACTCGGGGGGTGATCCTTCCGGCTCCAGGTGATCTCCATCTCGGACCAGTGCAAGAATTTGGGCACCGCCGGGATCACAACATTCACCTCCAGGGCACGCTGCCGCACACTCTTTCGGTCAGTGGGCTCTGTTACGAAAACCACATAGCTCTGATGTGCTTCCCGGTAGTTGCTCTGCTGCTGTCCGCCTTGGTTACCGTTGTCGTTCCGGGTGTGCACCACATTCACTGGGCGAGGTGGGGGTCCTCTCGGAGGAGGGGGAAGTCGGACATTGTTGGCACCCGATGTCGGAGGAGGGGGTCTCGGAATATTGGGCCGAGATGCCGGAGCACTCGGCCGAATAGCTCCCGAGCTGCCCTCCTGCAACGTGCGCTGATACCAACTGCACTGCCGGGTAGAATGGTTCGCGGGCTTGTTGGCTTCCAGAGTATGGTAGCAGCATGGCTTGTTCAGCATCTCTTCATACGTCAGGGGCTTCTTTTGTTCCACCCAGGTCTTTTGCACCTCCTGACTCTGACCCCAAGCTGGGCCACCTGTCTTCTGACGCTGGCTGTTGCCGGCATCCTCCTGCTCCCGAGTCACTGCTGCGACGTGCTGCGCGGCATGGTGCTACTCGGGCTGGTTCCTCTTGGGGCCGAACTCCTGGCGATCATGGCTCCTGCTCGGTCCTGAACGCTGAGGTCCCGCATTCCTCCTGTTGGAGTCTCCGACATCCACCAGGGGTTGCATGGGATCTCCAAGCGTGTAGGTATCGGCGATGCGCATGGTGTCCGCCAAAGTTGTCGGCATCTTTCTTTGCAACTTTTGCCACAGCATAGAGCCATGCCGGCATCCTTGCGCAAACCAGGAGATGGCCTGTGCCTCCACCACTCCTTCGCAAGAATTGCGAATATTGCTCCACCGGGTAAGGTACTCCCGGTCCGTCTCGTTGCTCCTTTGCCTACAGATGGCGAGCTGCTGAGGTCTGTTTGGCCTTTTGTACGTGCTGGTGAAGTTGCTGATGAAAGCTTCCTCAAAATCTAACCAGCAGTCTATGCTACCCGACCTCAGGTTGTTCAACCAGATCCGGGCACGTCCTTCCAACATTTGCGGTATATACCGTACCGCCCATCGTCTGTTTCCACCGGCTATGCTTACTGCAGTTACATAGTCGGTTAGCCAGTCCTCCGGCTTCTTGCTGCCGTCATAGGTCTTGGCACCCCTGTTGAGCTGAAAGTTCCGAACAGGTGGTTCCCGCATGATCCGAGGTCCAAAGCAGGCAGGTCCCGGAGCTCCTTGCTCTTCCACCAACTCGGATTGGTGAATCCGGTCAAGCCGGAATATTGCATCTGCCGGGTTTAGCTGCCTGGTCCCTATCCGAGATCTCAAAGGGTTCTCGTCCGGCTGATACTCGAGTTGCTGCAGCCTCGAGTTGCCATCATTGAGCCTATCCTGCACAGGGATCACGGCCTGCCGGGGGACAGAGATGATTTCCCTCTGCGGGTTTCCCTGTACATGGGGAGGATTCCGGGGTGGATTACCACGGCCAACCGGGTTATTGTTTCCCACACCCAGGTTACCATCCCCACGGGTACTTCCCGCCTGTCCCGGGTTATGCTGTCCGGCTTGCCCTGCCTGCTGGATACCGGCGAAGGCCGGGTCATAGGTTTGTAGCTGCTTGTTTCTCCCGGAACCTCGACTTCGGCTCCGGCTCTTGCTCTTGCTCTTGCTTCTGCTCGGATGCGGGGAAGAGGCCTCTCCATCCGACTTCTGGCTATTGGGTCTGGCTGAGTGCACCTGAGACCCTGCTCCGGGGTTCTTCTTCTTGAAGGCCTGGTTTTGTCGGTTGGCCTCAATCACCAACTCGTTGACCCTCTCCTGTTGCTTGCGCAGGGCTTCACCGGATAACCCCACCAACTCGGCCATGGCGGCCTCGGCGGCCCTAAGAGTTTTCGCCGGTGAGTTGTACACCGGCTTCCCTGCTGAAATCCGGCTTCCGGTGTTGCTGGTGGTGGCTCCACCAGCCAGCTCCTCATTCACCATTCTTCCCTTCTTGCGCAGATCTGCAATGCGCTTCTCCCGGGAGTCTATCTTAGTGAATCCGTGAGCAGTATTGTACTCCCAGAGGCTAACGCTGAGCTCGCGACGGATCTCGGCGATCTCCTTTGCCTCAGCGAGTAACAACTTCCGCTGCTCCTCTAACTCAGCCGAAGTGGCCTGGGTATCCGCTCCGGCAACCACGGGTACAGCTAATTTGGCTACCAGACCAGAGAGGGGATCCGGACGGCGTCGCGGCTGGGACGGCTGCGGATCGCCATCTCGGGCCGCAGGTCTCTCCTGCGGAGGTTTGGCCAAACGGGGGAGGCCGTCGGTATCGCCATCAGCATCCTGGTATTCCTCCTCGGCTGTTCTGACCATCATCACTGCGACGGAACTCGGGGAGCGACCGGCACGTAGGCCCCGAGCTGCGCAGAGCATGGGAGGGTCCTCAGTCTCCAGGACCACGTCCGGGTAGCTACAGACAACCTCGGTGGCCACGTAGGTGGTGAAACCACCGAAATCGATAAGACATCCGTTCGCCGGAAACGGTCTGTTCCGGAAGCAACCTGCGTTGTCGGAGACGAAGTCCATCTCCCCTAGCCTTACGACCAGGCCAGAGAGAACCCGAACGTTGAAACGAACTGGGGAGCCCGTCCGGATGTGTACACCGGCCAACGCCTCCGTCTGCCCCACGGTGGGCGCCAACTGTCGTGGTGGTGTCACGGCAGATGCCATAGGATGGCTAATTTGTGGGGCCGATGGACGTTGGTCGATCCGGGGAGGGATAGCGAGCTGAAGAACTCACACGGGGAGGATCCCGGTAAAACCGAGATCTCCCAAGAACACGAAACGAGAACAAAGTGTAAAGGGGAAGATCTAACAAATACAAACAAATGCACGAAGGCACACACACGATATACCCAGGTTCAGGGCCCTCGTGAGGAGGTAACACCCCTACTCCTGCATTTCCTCTCTATATATTGGTGGTATAAGGACTACAACTTGCTACAAGATCTGTCAAGGGAAGAAGTACAAAGAACTAGATGAACTCAAGGTGAGGAGGAGTGAATGCTCTAAGAGTAAATGCAACTATAGCTTTGGCTCTCAAGTTGGTCTCTAGCTCTCAGGAGCAGTTATGGCGCCTTTTATAGAGTTCCGGCCGGGAAGGCCGGAAACCCTAACTTGGCTTGGCCCCACCGGACAGGCCTAGCCGGGATGTCGTCACCGGCTAGCGCGACCTAGTCGCCGGGCTATCCGGTGTAGCCCCTTCGTCATCATCCCGTTAAGGACAGCAGGCGCCGTCCTGCATCATCATTGTCCCCTTGTCAGAGACAAGACATGTCTTTGCCCATCCCGGATAGCCTTTTCCGGATTGCCGGGCTAGGCATGTCAGGTCTTGTCGTACCGTTGTCATACCGGCTGACGCGCTCCCGTGTCAGGCGGGAGGTGACCATGCTTCCGTGTCAGGCGGGAGGTGACCATGCTTCCGTGTCAGGCGGAATGGTACTTCCCCCCGTAACAGACGGGAAAGCCTGCTACAGACCGTTGACGGCCTACCGGGAGCCTTCTCGTCGGCTACCTCCTTGCTTGCCACCGAGAACCTCTTCTGCATAAGATCAAGATCGACATTCATTCTGTTTAGCACTTACCCGGAACACCTATCAGGTAAAGCCGAGTACCCATCCATCCGGGAGCCTCTTCGGAGTCCTAGATCCGGGATCCTTTCCGGAGGTGCCCGAACTCATCTCACGATGAGTAACTCTAGGCCTAGCCTCCCGAAGATGTCTTAGCCTATCAGCAAAGACATCTTCGAGAAGCTAGTTCTTAGAGGAACCATCCGCTCATGCCCGTGCCGCAACTGTGAGGGCCGGGGGTGTCTATTTATAGCTGCCAGAGGTGAGCCCTGCGGCTGCCAGGAGGCACTTTGCCCTCTTCCAGTGCCCAAGGGTCAAGCTGCCCTTTCGGCACACCAGGAGGTGTTCTTTGCTGTCGCCAAAGGTCAAGCACTGTTGACATTTATTATAATATACCGGGATCTGCCCCTACCCGGGGGGCAGCCCCCCGACATCGCGAATCTTCATCGACATGACCAACTCCTCTTGTTAGTGGTGTCGAGTTTTTCTCGGTGGAGCAACAGTCCCTTGTTAGTGGTGTCGAGAAGTTCATCCCGGAGCGTGAAGACTCGATAATTACCCCTCTCTTCTTGTGGTCTCGGCGTGGATCTCGAGACGCGATCCCTTGTTAGTGGTGTCGATTGTAACGCCCCGGGATTTTATCCCCTTTTGATCTGTGAGTTTTCTTTTTGCATCGACATGGCATCGCATCGCATTAATTTAATTTGTTGTATTTAAATTAAATTTCCATAATTAAATTTAAATGCATTTCAAATTAATTAAAAATGTGTTATTTTCAAATATTTTAAAAAATGTTAAAAACTAGTTTATTAAATTGTCTATGCAAAACTAAAAATATTTTGTAAAGGTATCGTTTTCAAATTCCTCTTCGTTTTAGTTTTAAAAATATAATCAGAAATATTTAAACGAGAGAGAAATAAAGCCCAGGAGCCCATCTAACCCAAACCCTAGGGTTTCCCCCTGGAAACTTCTTTCCTACCCCCCTGACTTCTTGCAGCCACCCTCCTCCTTTTTTCTGGATTTTTGCAAAAGTCCTCCCACCTCTTCTTTTTCTTTTTTTCCCCTTCCTTTTCTTTTCTTTTCTCTCCTTTTCTTCTTTTTTCTTTCTTTCTTCTCTCCTTTCTCTCCTTTCCGCACGAGCCCACCCGGGAGAAACCGCCCGCATCCCCGAGCCGGCCCGAGCTTCCGCACGCCTCCTCCCCGGCCACCGCGCGCCGCGCCTCCCAGCGCGCCTGCCGCGCGCCCCGCCGCCCGCGCGCCCTCTGGCCCGGCCGCCTCCAGCGCCGCGCCTGCCTCGCCGCCCTCCGCGCCGTTTTCTGCCGCCGTCGCCCGCGCCATCGCCGCCGCATGCGCTCGCTGCGCCGCGCGCCGCGCCTCGGCCCGCACGCGCCATGGCCGCGCCCCGGCGCCTCCCCTGCTCCACCGCACGCCCCCCAGCGCCGCCGCACGCCGCGTCTTCCGAGCCGCCGCCGCACCATCGCCCGCCGGCTGCGTTCCCGCGCCGCCCCGGCCTTCCTCCGCCGCAACGCCGCGCCGCCGCGCGCCGCCGCTGCGCGCTCCACCGCCGCCGGCCGCCGCTCGCCCGCAGCTGCCCGCCTCCGACGGCCCCACGCCACGCGCCGCCGCGCCGTCCGTTGGCCTGCAGCCGAGCACGCCGCGTCGCCTGCCGCCGCCGTCCGGCCGCGCCTCCGTCCGCGCGCCCGCGCCGCGCGCCCCCGCACGCCCGCGCACTGCGTCCGTCTCCGCCGCCTCCTCCGCTGCGTGCCGCTCGCTGCCGCGCGCGTCTTCGCCTACCGCACGCACGAGCCGTCGCCGCCACCCCGCATCGGTCCTCGCCGCCGCCTCTTCTTCCCGGCCACGTGCACGCCGTCTCCGTCCGGTGGCGTCCCCGCATCCGGCGCTCACAAGGTGTTCGGTGAAATGCCCGCAAGAACTTCGTCGCCACTTTTGTCCGAGTTGTCCACCCTTCGTGGTGTTGCTACATGCGCGTGCGCGTCCTCTTCCGGTGCCGCGTTTCCGTGACCCCGTGTCCGTGTTACGGTGCACGCCCCGTGTGCGCCTCCTTCCGGTGTCCAATTGCCGACCTCCTACGTGCCACGACTACCCGGCCACTTCCACGACACCGACAAACGATGATGCCCCGGTTCAACGACGACTACTTCCACGACGACGACTACTTCCTCTACGGACCGAAGACTTCGGTTTCGAACCCTATCCCTCCCGATCCAACGTGCGAACCCAAACCCTAACCCTATACCTATTTTATTAAATGTCATCTATCTTGTGCATATCGCATCATAACTACATGTGTTGCATCTCCTGGGTTTGCGGGTATAGCAAATCACCTAAATAATAAATATGGAAT
This sequence comes from Poa annua, assembly GCA_026929855.1. NCBI lineage: Eukaryota > Viridiplantae > Streptophyta > Magnoliopsida > Poales > Poaceae > Poa > Poa annua. Next base: position 20,569,812 of record CM049427.1, read on the forward strand.
GTGGGGCAAATCACTATATGAATTGCCCAATTTCATTTAAATTGACTAGATCACCCATGCCATGTCTTTCTATGTTAATCAACATTTAATTTGGTGAGTAGATAAATAACTTGCACCTAAGTATTAATTGTCGGAACCCTGGTTCCGCTTAATTTGGATTAAGTGCATCTCAAATTGCATCTCGCCATGCCATGCATCATTCTCATATGATCATGCTGGATCTTTTGCCGTAGTTGTAAAATGCATCTTTTGCGCTTCCAGTGTTTGTTGCTTCTTCGCGGATAAGACGTTGAGATGTGTGAGCAACGACAAGATCTGCTTCCATGCGGGATTCCAGGCAAGCAAAGTTTGCTTGTTTACCTATACATTGTCTTTCATTCCTGCCGTTGATCTCTGCTACCCTAGTATAAGATTCTTATCGCGATCCCATCACATGTTTATCCTGCAGCCCATACAGCTTTATCCCCACAACCTAATACCCGTTGCATGTTTATCTGTTGGCCTTGCGAGTCGTAGCACATGCTTAGAGTTGATTGTGCGAGTCGTCTGTTGGTCTTATGTTTCATCTGCTTAGTATGATAGATTGTTCTACTTTAATAAAATGCTATGTTGTGTTGGGGTATTATAATTAAAAAGATAAGACACCAGACGGAAGGCCTTGCGAGGTGCTTTGTTCTGCTCAGTGTCGACCTAGGAACTGAGATTTTGTCCTCGGATCCAATTTTGAGCGCACTAACCACTTGTGGGAGGCCCTATGGAGCCCCCCTCGACTTTGAACGGATCTACAGCTTGTCCATGTGCCGCAACTAGTTCGGGTTTTCCATTTGCTCATATGCATGTGCATGATGATGATGATGATGATGATGAGAGGGTATGTGATACGGGGGGTCATATAGGTGCGGTACGACACGAAGCGGACAGTTCCTACTGTGGTTTGAGCCGCATGGTGGCGTAGTCGCAAACTAATGAGTCCGCAATTGAGATTCGGCCGGACTCCTGACGCGGGTAACAACTCATATGGGTGGCACTTGGACTTGCTGTAGTGAAGGAATAAGTCGTGTTGAGAAGCCTTGATGCTTGCTTGGGTTGATCATGCGAGTATGGGTACTGTAGTGCACCCATGCAGGGTATAATCTTATCGATGAGCCGTGTCCACGGTTATGGACGACTTTGGTGATGATGCTGGCTAACAAGATCTAGACAACTTGCACCTAACTAATGTTAATTAATTTGACTAGTAATATAGAATTACTTTCACAATAAATTATAAATAAAACTGTTCAATGTGTGAGTTTCCCGAATTGCTTCCTCATATTTGGTTGAGGGGGTTAATTCGAGAATGGGTTATGTTTGGTGTTAGTTGTAGATGTTTACCTTATGCGCTCTCTTATCCCTCTCTGATTAGACGGAAGTTGTAGCGTGTCTCTTTAGTTTGCTAGTGCTGCTGCTGCTAACTCCACCTCCCCTATATTTTGGGAGATGGTGTAGAAAGTAGGCAAGTCGGTTTTGCTTGCCAGGGAGTGCCCTGACCCTCTTTTGGGATGTGCTTTATGTGCAGTCAACAGGTTTGAAGTCTGACGACGTTAGCTTGGGAATCCCTCCGGCTTGGCTGGGCAGGGATATGGCGCCATCGCCTATCTTCAGGACTCTTAGTCCAATTTGCAGCTTATCCGTAGCCGGATACTATTTTGCTTCCGCTGTCATTTGAATCTTTGTGTTGTATCATTTGTATCTTGACTCATTCGAGTCGTTGTTGTATTTATCTTCTGTTGTATTTGTGGATGTATTGGAACTGTTGTAATGTTATCACAATTCCACCCACATAATGCGCATGTTTCGGCGTGCACATTATGTCTGGTGGGCGACCTAAAATTGTTATTATGCGGATTTCGGCGGGAACGCTTAAATCTACATAGTACCGATTTTAGGGCGTCACACATTCTACCCTTGTTCACCCATCAAGTTTTATATTTTTGAAGTTGGAATGGTGGAATCCTCCGTTGACATTGTCGTTCAGCTGCTCAATTGTCCGTTTCCGGGGACACGACTAAGTACTTAGATTTTAACTCTGCAGAGGTTGTGCACGTTCACCATTGTACCCATTCAACCCAGGTTATCCTTTACACACCATTTGTGATAAGGAAAGGAAAGAATGAGACGAGATCTTTCAGAAGCATTTTCCCTCCCACTCTAGCCTGACACGCTCCACCTACAAATCCTCTACCACCACCTGTCAGGCCGGGGCGAGTCCACGCAGCTTAGTTGATCAAGCCAGAGCCCATATTGGCAATGGCTGCACGAGAAACAATCTTCACTTGGAGTTCTTCAGATTCCTTTGCTCCTGGGTGGCCTTCCACTAGTGAATATTCCGCAGGTAAATCCCCTGGGAACAACACTCAACTCATACAGCCAAGCAACCAATTTCCACCCAGGTGTTTGATTAAAAACTTAGTAGACTTTATCTTTTTCATCAAAATAGTTTTTGCATAGCATCACTATTCTACTAAGTATTTTCATAGGAACCTAGACATAGGAATAAAGGGTCTAACATGGCTTGCATAGCAATACTATCCTAAACATGCTTATAGAAAATAAACTACTCATGCATAGAAAATAATAGGACTTTTATGGGGGTGTGCCACTTGCCTTGGCAACCGGGAGTGCAGCAGTTACAGTTTCAAAGATTCTCGTTTCCCTCCGAATAGTCTAACAAAGAAATAAAGAGCCACACATAAACACACAAGCAAAGGTTCATACAAAGAAAAATATATGCTATGCATGAGATGAGATGCAACAATTTATTTCCAACGTCTTGAAACAAGTAAATGTATCCCTTTGGATTTTCATGATATATGCATGAATAAATTTTTAATTTGTTTCTATTATTTAATCATGAATAAAGGGGTAATGACAAGGACTTTAGTTTACTTAAATAAAATTTCAAAATCAAATTTTGTAAAAATGACATTTGGGCAGAGGGCATCTAAACAAGTTGTTAGCAATTTGATTTATTCAAAAATAGTTTTTCTAACTAAAGTTATGTCAAAAACACTTAAACTACTATAAAAAATATTTGAAAATTTTGAATGTGTCAAAACAGAAAACTAATGAAGCCAAAGTGTTCTACTGGTTCCAAGGATCTCAAATATATAAAAATATTTAAATTTGGTTAAACAGATAAATAGTAGTGATAAAAATAGTATGCAGAGTGTTTTCTGCAAAACTACCAAATTAAATAAAATGGGAAAAAGAATTTACACGTCAGCGCTGACTGGGCGCTGACTGTGCGCTGACTGGGCATGCTGACGTGTTTAAGTGATTTGATCTGGGCCGTCAGATCTGGATCTGGCGGTCCAGATCAATCATACCGTTTCGCTTAAAAAGATCTAATCCTAACCGTGCACGGGAGATCTAACGGTCTAGATCAAGACGACCAGAAACGAGCGGCGCGGCCGGCCGGAACCCTAGCCTGAGGCGTGCTCGCGGCGGCGCCATCGCCGGAGTTGCTCGTTTCGCACGCCCTACTGCCTACGAGGACGAACGAGTCATACCCGTGCGTGGAGGAGGTCGAGGCGGAGACGATGGCGAGGTGGTCGACGATGGAGTGCTCTGTCGCGCCGGAATTTGCTCGTCGGAGTCGTGCTCGGCGGCGGTCCTCTTCGGCGTGGATGGAGACGATGTTCTGCTGCCCGAGAAGACGCAAAAACTTGTCAAAACGATGCGCGAGGTCAAAATAGACCAGAAGGAAGTGGAGAGAGGGCTTGAGGGGGACGCGGCTCACCGGAGTTCGTCGAACTTGCCGTCGGTAACGGCGGGGCTCGGGGGGTGCTCGTGGGCGGCCTGGTGGCTCTCGGGGGGTGGTGCTTGGGGCAAAAGAGAGAGGGGATCGAGGGGATCTTATAGCAAGAATCGGCGACGTAAAAGGGGCAATGAATCCGCCGCAATGAATCGAGATTACTCGGCCGTTTCTCGGCGTCGTCGTGGGCGTGATTTTGGGCGAGCCTATGCAGCGGGAGGGATGACAGGTGGGGCCCACCTGCCAGAGAGTGAGCGCGCGCGCGGGCGGGGACGGGCTGCTGGCGGGCTGTGGTGCTGCGCGCGCGGTAGATAGCTTGTGGGCTTCGGCCCACTTGCTGGCCCGGCTCGATTTTTCTTTTATAAATCATTTTTCTGTTTTCAATTCTTTTGAGTATAAAACAATTTCAAAACTATATAAAAACTTCTTAGAAAAATTCATAAAAATGTAATTTGAAAAGCTTATTAAAAATAGATCCTTTTGATATTATTTTTTTCTAAAGTAAAAATAAAGTAAAAAGAATATTATTTTAATTTGAAATAACACTTTTTATAGACATAAAATCAATTAAAACATATATAAAGATTTAATCTATGTGATTTAAATGACGAGTTTAATGATGATGATGCATGGATGCAAAGTTTTAAATTTTTCTGAAAATTGGGATGTTACAAACCTAACCCCCTTAAGATTCGGATTGGCTATCAAATAGGTGAGGATGGTCTTCTTTAAGGTCATCTTCTCTTTCCCAAGTTGCTTCCTCTTCTGAATGGTGATTCCACTGTACCTTACAGAATTCGATGGTCTTGGTTCGGGTGACACGTTCTGCTGTCTCCAAAATATTTATGGGTTTTTCTTCATAAGTGAGATCACTTTCTAGATGTACTTCCTCTAGTGGCACCGTATCTCTTAGCAGTGTTTCTGCCATTTCTGGGTGACATTTCTTCAGCTGGCTGACATGAAACACACTGTGAACCGCGGAAAGTGCTTCCGGGAGTTCCAATTCATAGGCGACCTCTCCTTTGCGGGATAATACCTTGAAGGGTCCAATAAATCTAGGTGCCAACTTTCCTTTGATTCCAAATCTTTTAACTCCCCGCATAGGTGAAACTCGGAGATAGACTCGATCACCCACTTCATACGTGACTTCTCTCCTTTTGGAGTCCGCATAACTTTTCTGTCTGGATTGTGCTATCTTTAAACGGTCCTTAATCAACCTGACTTTTTCCTCAGCCTCCTTGATTATGTCTGGTCCGAACAAACTACGTTCTCCTACGCCACTCCACAGTAGTGGGGTAGTGCACTTTCTTCCATACAGGGCTTCAAATGGCGACATCTCTATGCTCGCTTGATAGCTGTTGTTGTAAGAGAACTCGGCATATGGAAGATTATCATCCCAGCTTGACTTATAATCTAGAGCGCATGCTCTCAGCATATCTTCTAGGATCTGATTTACTCTTTCCGTCTGTCCATCCGTCTGCGGATGAAACGCTGTGCTGAACTCTAATCTAGTTCCCAGAGACTCATGTAATTGATTCCAGAAATGGGAAGTAAACTGAGTACCCCTATCCGACACAATTTTCTTGGGAGCACCATGTAGACACACAATCCTCTTCATGTAGATGTCAGCTAGTTTGGCACTAGTGTATGTAGTCTTCACGGGTATAAAGTGAGATACTTTCGTCAGACGATCGACTATAACCCATATAGAATCATACCCTCATTTAGTCCTGGGCAGACCCGTGATGAAATCTATACCAATCTGTTCCCATTTCCAATCTGGTACTGGTAAGGGTTGTAGCAACCCTGCTGGTTTTTGGTGTTCTGCTTTCAGACGACTGCAGACGTCACACTTTGCAATGTATTCAGCAATATCACGCTTCAAGTTGATCCACCAATACCTCTCCTTTACATCCATATACATCTTGGTGTTACCCGGATGTATGGAATAAGGTGAGTCATGAGCTTCTTGAAGTATTAACTTCCTGAGATCGGCATTGTCAGGAACACAAATGCGTTCTTTATACCACACGGTTCCTTCTTCATCTTCTCTAAAATCGCTGGCCTTACCTTCGCTTAGGTTCTTCTTGATTTCTTTTACTGCTTTATCCTCTAACTGAGTTGTCTTGATTGTGTTAAATAGAATAGGTTGAACTTCTAAGGATGCTATGAATCCTTCAGGTACCACCTCTAATCGAAGGTCCTTAAATCCTTTACAAAGATCTTCAGGCAATTCTCTTGCCGTGAGTCCGTTTACATAAGTCTTACGGCTCAAGGCATCAGCCACTACGTTGGCTTTCCCTGGGTGGTACTGTAGACTTAAATCATAGTCTTTGATCAATTCTAACCATCTCCTTTGTCGCATGTTTAATTCCTTCTGAGTAAAGAAATACTTGAGGCTTTTATGATCCGTAAAAACTTCACATCTCTTTCCCCATAAATATGGCCTCCATATCTTTAGCGCATGCACCACAGAAGCTAACTCTAAATCATGAGTGGGGTAGTTTACTTCATGATTTTTGAGTTGTCTTGAGGCGTAAGACACTACTTTGCCTTCTTGCATCAATACGCTTCCTAGGCCGCGATATGAAGCGTCGCAATAAACCTGGAAGTCTTTCTCTAGATCTGGTAAGCATAATACTGGTGCCGACACCAAGCGCTTCTTTAATTCCTGAAAACTGGTCTCACAAGCTTCCGTCCACTCAAATTTCTTTCCCTTCTTCAGTAGTTCAGTCAAGGCCTTGGCAATCTTGGAGAAGTTTTCAATGAATCTCCGGTAGTACCCTGCCAGTCCTAGAAAACTGCGGATTTCTCCCACATTTTTGGGCGATTCCTAATTTGTCACAGCAGCAACTTTTTCAGGGTCCACTGCTATCCCATCTTTAGACACCAGGTGTCCTAGAAATCCTACTTGTTTTAACCAAAATTGGTCCTGTTCCTTGCTTTAGTTCTATGAGGAACTCTACATCTCTATCGGGTGGCATTCCTGGTAGTTCTTCCGGAAACACATCAGGGTATTCCTTAACTATAAGGACCTCACCGAGACTAACCCCCTTAAGAGAATTAAGCCTAACCTTCTTTAGCTCAAACTTTGATCTAAAGTTGATCTTCGAGCCTTCTGGAGTGGTGAGAGTGATGGTTCTATTTGCGCAGTCTATGATTCCTGCATAGCGGGACATCCAATCCATCCCTATGATAACATCCAGGCCTTGTGTTTCCAGGATGATCAAGTCCGTAGGAAACTGATGCTTTCCAATCTTCAGACTCAACTGTCTACAGCTAGAGGTTACTAGCATCTCTCCGCCCGGAGAGCTTACTCTAATGGGGCTTCCTATATTTTCCACTACTAACCCATGTTTTTTACAAAAGCTCTTGAAATGAAAGAATGCGATGCTCCAGTATCAAATAAAACTAATGCTGGGCATGAATTGAGCAAGAACGTACCAATGACAGCATCAGGTTCATCGTACACTTCTTCCACATTGATGTGGTTCACCTGTCCTTTCTGGAAGGGATTGGGCTTGGCAGCTTCTGCGGCTTTCTTTTCGGGGCAGTCAGTGGCGTAGTGACCCTTGTTATTGCACTTGAAGCATAGGACTTGGCTGATATCTTTCTTATATTCGGGGTTTGGGCGATGTTGTCCATTGTTGTGGCCAGCATTTCCATTTCCCTTGTGATTCCCATTGTTTCCCTTGAAACCACCACTATGGTTGTGACCATGATGTTTGGGGTTGCTTCCTCCACTAGGATAGTGCCCAGGTTTATGACCCTGGTTTGAATCTTGAGGGAAAGGTCTCTTGAAAGAAGTCTCATAAGGGTGTTTGTGAACATTCAACTTTCTCTTCCTATTTTCAGCCTTCTTGATGTTATCCTCCAGTATGATAGCCTGATCTAGGAGAGTCTGATAATTTGGGGCATATTCCACTGTCAAAGGGATCTTCAGCTCGTCACTCAGCCCATTTAGGAATTTTGCCTTCCTCTTTGCCTCGGTGTTAATGTCTTCAGAGGCGTAACGAGAAAGGGCATGAAAATCAGCCATGTACTCCTTAAGGCTCCTGTTTCCCTGTCTCAGGTTTCTGAATTCTTCCTGCTTCAAGTTCATAATGCCCGAGGAGATATGAGCATTACGAAAACCTTCCTTGAAATTTTCCCAAGTCATGGTTTCTAGCGGGTGGGTGATTTGATAAGTTTCCCACCACTGGATTGCTGGTCCTTCCAACAGATGAGTGGTGAACCTCACCTTCTCAGCGTCAGTACATTCACAAGTCACTAGATCCCTGTCCACGGAACGCAGCCCTGCCAAAATTGGTTCAGTTGCAGTGGAGAACTTGTTTGGTCGGAGCCTCAGAAATCTGGTAAGTCTATCCACATGAGGGGGTGGTGGCGGAGGCGGGTTGTGGTTGTTGTTATTGTTGTTGGTTGCCGCAATGAACTGGGTCATCATAGTCATTAGCTGAGCTTGAGCGGCCATCAACTGTTGTATAGCATCACTGTTGCTGTGGTCGTTGTTGTTGTTGTTGTCGGGCGTACGACGGGGAGGCATCTGTGATTTTTGTATAGGTGAGTTTTTAGACGGAAAGGTCTAAGGAGAAAGATTTACCCCAACAAACAAACAACCTATAAGAACAAACAAACATCACACAACTCAAAACTCTGGATTAAAGACATGAAAGTTTTGGAAAATAAAATCGTGAGGTTCCGTGGAATACAATGGAAGGTACTGCCTTATCACAAGTTGATAGGTCAATACAAGACTAAGATAACGATGAGGTGTAAATAAATGGTAGTCTCGCTAACGAACTACTCGACCATGTCATCTTCTTCTTCTTCAATTTCCTGAATCTCGATTCCTTCATTGTCGAGTACTTCCCTTAATTCCTTCATTTCTTTCTCCAGGGCAGAGTTCTTCTCTTGCAGTTCCCTTTTCTCGGTACGAAGACGCTTGATCAAGTGTAACATCCCTGTATTTTTGAAATGATGAAAAATCACTAAAATTTAAAACTTTTAAAAACATTTAAATATTTTGCCTTGGAAAAGAAAATTTAAGCCTTGCATTCATGCATACATGCATCTCATCATTCATCATCCTATGAAATCCCAAAAGGTTTAAATTAAAAATCCATTATATTACTCTAAAAATATTTATATTCTATTATTCTACTTTTATGACAAAATAAAGGTGAATGATTTCAGCAAAATAAGTTTAAATAATCTAAATTCAAACATAATTGAATGTGGGTAATTTCATAAATTTTATTTAACTCCAAATCATTTATTAAACTCCTAATTTCAAAGATTAACTAAATTAGGTAAAATTGTAGTTTATGAATATTTCAAAATAATTAATTTTCAAAAAGTTTCAAAACATGCCCACTATTGTTTTAAAACATAGATATGAATTTTACAAATTTATAGAAATTAATTTGACATCATTTGGACAAATAAATCAAAAGATATGAATTAAAAAAAATCAGAAAAGAAAAAGAAAAACGCTGACGTCATGCTGACATCATCGTCTTCAACCTGTGCCTCAAATCCCGCCCGAAACCGCCGGCGACTCCTTCCTTCAAATTCGCGTGATTAGCGCCCCAAATCAACGGGCTTCTGTGCCCTATAAGTAGCCCTCGAGATCCTCCGTCTTTCCCCTCTCCTCCCTCTCTGTTTTACGCCCCCAGGCTGCCACAAATCCTCGCCGGAGTTCGTGACCGCCGCCGCCGTATTCCTCCGTTTCCGGCGAGGTGAGCCTCCTTCCCGCGCCCGTGACCCCCTCCCCCTCTTTCCCTTGATCGTGCGCATATCATAAGGCCGCGTGCGTTCGTTTCGTGCAGTAAATTGAGCACCCCGTGCTCGACCGGACCTCACCGGAGGAGGCGTCGCCCCCTTCTTGCGTCCTCGTCGCTGCGGGACGCACGGGAAGACTTCGTCGTCTCCATCGTCTTCCCCACGACGCGTCGCGTCTGGAACTGCCCTCCGTTCATCCGGGGAGGCGCTACAACGTCGGAACCATCCTCGCCGAGCGCAGCGCCGCCGTCGCCTCCGTCTCCGGCGACCATTCGCGCCGCTCGGTGAGCCTCTTCTCCTGAGCCGTACGATTAAGATCCAGCGGCCCAGATTAGAAGTCTTAGACGAACCGGTACGGATAGATCTGGACCGCCAGATCCAGATCTGACGGCCCAGATCTGATGACTTAACCACGTCAGCAGCCCAGTCAGCGTCCTAGTCAGCGCACAGTCAGCGCCAGCGTGGAATATCTTTTTCTAATTAAATTAAAAATGGCAGTTTTACAGAAAAGCCCTTGTCTATTCAAACTATCATATCTTTTTCTCTGTTTATCCAAATTCAAATATATATTTGGAAAGCTCTTGTCATGTAGAATATTTTAGATCTGCCAAAATTAAAATTTGACTAAGTTTAAAATATTCAAATTTCAAATGGTGAATTTGAGCATTTTTGTCGTAACTTTAAATCTATAAATCCAAAAATTGCAAATAAAATTGGTTTATAAACTTTGGAATATTTCTAATATGATGCCTTTGTTATAAAATGTTTTTGAATAATATTTTCATGATTTAATAGTTGTATGTTTTAATTTGAATAGTTTGACTATTTTTGACATAACTATTAATAGAAATATTAATTTTGATTAAATGCAATTGCTATAAATTTTAATTAAATGCCCTCTGTCTATTAACACCATTTACAAAAATTTATTATAAAAGTTTAATCACATAAAACTTTAATCTTACATGTAATTCCTTTTATTATATTTTCCAAAATTAGGAAATAATTAAACTGCATTTATAGCCTAATGTATACTTTATAAATATCACAATTTTGTATGATGTTTATTATGATTAAAAAGAGCATGGCATGCATACACATATTTTATTATATAGTTATTCCCCTCATAGGAAAAACTCCTCCATTATTTTCTCTAAGTTAGGAATATTTTCAACTTAGCATTTTTGGATTAAGTGCTATGCACTTAGACACTCAGGATTTTCAACATGGAGCTAGAAGAACAATGAATGAGTTAGCCAAAACAAGACTCCAGAAGAATCTCCAAGAAGTAGAAACACTTAGAAGAAAAATCAAGAAGAAGTCCAAGAAGACCAAGCCCCTCTATTCTCTAAGTCCTTCTTTCTCTTTTTCTTTCTTCTCTCTAAGACATGGTGATCAAGACATCACTAAGGAGAATACTACAAGTCTGGAGATGAAGCCTGGAAGATAACCTACATCATTTTCTTCTATCTTTCCTAATCTTGACTTAAAACAATTTTTGATCATGTTATTACCATCTTGAAGTTTGTTGGATCCTAGCGGCATAGTGAGATGAAGCGGCCTGGAAACTAACCTTACATGTCCACGTACATGAGACTTGTTCCACAACTTAAGTGGCTAGCCGGGTGTCTGTCTCTCTCACTATAGTGAATGTCCAATTTACAAAGAGTTGTTGATAATTGTCGATCACCTTAAATAATAGACTTAGTATTTTCTCTAAGTATTTTGCACATCATGCATAGCATATTTTTGTATTGTTATTTTGGTTTGAATGTTTATGTGTGTTTTGTTTGATGTGTTAGAAATTTTGGAGGGAAACGACAACTGTTGCAGCTGTTGTTGCTATTCTTCTTGTTGCCAAGGCAAGTGGCACACCCCCATTAAATTCCTAAGTATTTTCTATGCATGACTTAGTTATTTTCCTATGCATGTGTAGGACTTAGTAGATTTGCTATGCAAGACTTTAGAATTCCCTATTCCATTGTGTCTAGGTACCTATGAAATGACTTAGTAGAATTTTGATGCTATGCAATTGAAGAAAGGTTTTACAAAATCTTAAGTGGCTACTCAGGACCATGTCTATGAGGGTTTTCACCTGAGATAGTCTTTACTATACTTAGGATCATAGTATGTGGGGGTTTTCACCTGGGAGTGCACATCACTAAGTTAATGAATCATCTGGGTGGATTGGTTGTTTGGTTTATGTTGAGTGGCTACTCAGGACCATGTCCATGAGGGTTTTCACCTAAGATGGTTTCTACTATACTTAGGATCGTGAACGTGGGGGTTTTCACCTGAGAGCACACTTGTGGAAGGCCACCCAGGAACAAAGGGATGTGAGGAATAAATGGAGAAGACCGTGAAGAACTCAAGGAGAAGTATTTCAAGTAAAGACTACAGCTGATCAAGGAACATGGAGGAATCCCAACATTCTAATTTTTTAATAAAATTTTGATAAACAACAGTGGACTACTCAGGACCATGTTCATGGGGGTTTTCACCTAAGATAGTTTCCACTATGCTTAGGACCATTGAATGTGGGGGTTTTCACCTGAGAGTACACCTAAGGACGTGATATCTTTTGGTTCACTGGAACTTGCCAGTGTTGCCAATTATGATGTTAAAAAGTTTGTTTTACAAAGAGTTGGGCAAAACTGGCTTTATGCAAAATAGCCTTGAACTCCACCAGCCAAATATACATATAGGCTATAGAGTTATTCCACCAAGTGTCCACCATAGTGTCACTTGCCAGACTCCATTTTTAATGGAATCTGACCCACTCTGTTGCAAATTATTATTTGTTGCAGAAATATCTGACGAAGAGTAAGGATTACGTTTTGGGTTTCGAGTCTGCACCAACATGTTTTCGCCTGTGGCGTATCATGAAGATGGAGGCTCATTGAAGATTTATTTCCGCTGCTTTATTGTTTTGAGCTAGCTATAAGCTATGCAAAGATGTATAGAACTATTTATTTTACCAAGTCTGGATTATTCGTGTAATATTGATACAATGTTGTGATATTCATCGTAAACTGTGTGTGCAAATGAATCGATCCAGGGGTTTGCACTATACACAGGTACCTGCCATATTTATAAGTGCAGGTACGCTACATCAAGTCACTATCAGCTTCGAACTCGACTTCATTGCTCTCGAGTTCTGCCTTCTGTTCTCTGATAGTCTTGTTTTTCTCTTGAACCCTTTTCTCATGTCTCTTGTATTTCTCCTCTTGTGAAGCAAACTTTTCTTCTTGGGCCTTAGTCACTTCCTCTTGAGCTTTCATCTTTTCCTCGTTCTCCTTGAGTAAGGAACACAACTCATCGTTCTTCAGGAGTTCAGTGCGTCTATCCTCATAAAGTTCTGTGACGAGGACCTCCAACTCCTGGAAATACAGACTAAGGGGCTTTGCTTTGCCTCTATCTCCAACATCAAAGAGGTATGGTTCTCCCTCCTCGTTTCTCCTTCCAAAGAAAATGGAGTAGTGGCCCCTCAACTCTGTGCTATAGCGTCCGCAGAGACGTCCAATCAGGTCCTGCATGACGAGATTGAGTCCTTTATCTTTGGAGTCACTAACCATTTTGATTTCCAACGGGGGCTCTTCTCCACGTCCTGGCTGAGTTGCTTTTATCCCCCAACAGCCCTCCTTGTTAAACTTCTTCAGGATGAAGCCCTTAACTTGAGGTAGCGGTAAACCTATCTTCTCGCCGATGTCGAGAAGGTAGCAGCCAAAACGGGTGTCCTCGAAGTCCTCCGCAGTGGTGAAGTGGAAGCTCGTCATCCTTTAGGAAGAAAGAAAATAATTTAAAACAAGAAATGTATAAGGTAAGGAGGTACTAATCATAAGTGTATTATTCAATTAGAGTCAAAACTAAGTCAAATCTCAATGTGATCAACAAATATAAACAACTCTTTGTAAATTGGATATTCACTATAGTGAGAGAGACAGACACCCGGCCAGCCAGTTAATTGTGGAACAGGTCTCATGTACGCGGACATGTAAGGTTTGTTTCCAGGCCGCTTCATCTCACTATGCCGCTAGGATCCAAAAATACTTAAGTAGTTAATACTATGATCAAAAGGTTTTTCCAATCCTAAGGGCTCGAACCTACAGGCAACACAGTGCTCTGATACCATCTGTAGTGTACCTGCACCTAAAATATGGCAGATACCTGTGTATAGTGCAAATCACTGGATCGATTCGTTTGCACACACAGTTACGATGTAATATCTCAACAAAGTATCAATTTATTACAACGCTGATCCAGACTTAGAAAATATTCATTACAAATTTTCATAGCATAAAGCTAGCAGTGAACAGAGTAAACAACGGAAAATTTATTCTTCATGGAGTCCCCAAACATCATCATGTGCCACAGGCGAGCATGTTGGTTGAAGACTCGAACCCTTAGCAAAAACTTTCACTCATCATCAGGACAGTCTGCAATAAGATATATATTGCAACAACGTGGGTCAGATTCCATTAAAAATGGAGTCTGGCAAGTGACACTATGGTGGACACTTAATGGAATAACTCTACAGCCTATATGCATATTTGGCTGGTGGAGTTCAAGGCTATTTTGCATAAAGCCAATTTTTCCTAACTCTTTGGAAAACACTTTTCTTCTATTCGAGACATCCGTGGCATGAAATCCACTGTCTCATTCTACCCTTGTTCACCCATCAAGTTTTATATTTTTGAAGTTGGAATGGTGGAATCCTCCGTTGACATTGTCGTTCAGCTGCTCAATTGTCCGTTTCCGGGGACACGGCTAAGTACTTAGATTTTAACTCTGCAGAGGTTGTGCACGTTCACCATTGTACCCATTCAACCCAGGTTATCCTTTACACACCATTTGTGATAAGGAAAGGAAAGAATGAGACGAGATCTTTCAGAAGCATTTTCCCTCCCACTCTGGCCTGACGCGCTCCACCTACAAATCCTCTACCACCACCTGTCAGGCCGGGGCGAGTCCACGCAGCTTAGTTGATCAAGCCAGAGCCCATATTGGCAATGGCTGCACGAAAAAACAATCTTCACTTGGAGTTCTTCAGATTCCTTTGCTCCTGGGTGGCCTTCTACAAGTGAATATTCCACAGGTAAATCCCTTGGGAACAACACTCAACTCATACAGCCAAGCAACCAATTTCCACCCAGGTGTTTGATTAAAAACTTAGTAGACTTTATCTTTTTCATCAAAATATTTTTTGCATAGCATCACTATTCTACTAAGTATTTTCATAGGAACCTAGACACAGGAATAAAGGGTCTAACATGGCTTGCATAGCAATACTATCCTACACATGCTTATAGAAAATAAACTACTCATGCATAGAAAATAATAGAACTTTTATGGGGGTGTGCCACTTGCCTTGGCAACCGGGAGTGCAGCAGTTACAGTTGCAAAGATTCTCGTTTCCCTCCGAATAGTCTAACAAAGAAATAAAGAGCCACACATAAACACACAAGCAAAGGTTCATACAAAGAAAAATATATGCTATGCATGAGATGAGATGCAACAATTTATTTCCAACGTCTAGAAAGAAATAAATGTATCCCTTTGGATTTTCATGATATATGCATGAATAAATTTTTAATTTGTTTCTATTATTTAATCATGAATAAAGGGGTAATGACAAGGACTTCAATTTACTTAAATCAAATTTCAAAATCAAATTTTGTAAAAATGACATTTGGGCAGAGGGCATCTAAACATGTTGTTAGCAATTTGATTTATTCAAAAATAGTTTTTCTAACTAAAGTTACGTCAAAAACAATTAAACTACTATAAAAAATATTTGCAAATTTTGAATGTGTCAAAACAGAAAACTAATGAAGCCAAAGTGTTCTACTGGTTCCAAGGATCTCAAATATATAAAAATATTTAAATTTGGTTAAACAGATAAAAAGTAGTGATAAAAACAGTATGCAGAGTGTTTTCTGCAAAACTGCCAAATTAAATAAAATGGGAAAAAGAATTTACACGTCAGCGCTGACAGGGCGCTGACTGTGCGCTGACTGGGCATGCTGACGTGTTTAAGTGATTTGATCTGGGCCGTCAGATCTGGATCTGCCTGTCCAGATCAATCGTACCGTTTCGCTTAAAAAGATCTAATCCTAACCGTGCACGGGAGATCTAACGGTCTAGATCAAAACGACCAGAAACGAGCGGCGCGGCCGGCCGGAACCCTAGCCCGAGGCGTGCTCGCGGCGGCGCCATCGTCGGAGTTGCTCGTTTCGCACGCCCTACTGCCTACGAGGACGAACGAGTCATACCCGTGCGTGGAGGAGGTCAAGGCGGAGACGATGGCGAGGTGGTCGACGATGGAGTGCTCTGTCGCGCCGGAATTTGCTCGTCAGAGTCGTGCTCGGCGGCGGTCCTCTTCGGGCGTGGATGGAGACGATGTTCTGCTGCCCGAGAAGACGCAAAAACTTGTCAAAACGATGCGCGAGGTCAAAATAGACCAGAAGGAAGTGGAGAGAGGGCTTGAGGGGGACGCGGCTCACCGGAGTTCGTCGAACTTTCCGTCGGTAACGGCGGGGCTCGGGGGGTGCTCGTGGGCGGCCTGGTGGCTCTCGGGGGGTGATGCTTGGGGCAAAAGAGAGAGGGGATCGAGGGGATCTTATAGCAAGAATCGGCGACGTAAAAGGGGCAATGAATCCTCCGCAATGAATCGAGATTACTCGGCCGTTTCTCGGCGTCGTCGTGGGCGTGATTTGGGGCGAGCCGTTGCAGCGGGAGGGATGACAGGTGGGGCCCACCTGCCAGAGAGTGAGCGCGCGCGGGCGGGCGGGGACGGGCTGCTGGCGGGCTGTGGTGCTGCACGCGCGGTAGATAGCTTGTGGGCTTCGGCCCACTTGCTGGCCCGGCTCGATTTTTCTTTTATAAATCATTTTTCTGTTTTCAATTCTTTTGAGTATAAAACAATTTCAAAACTATATAAAAACTTCTCAGAAAAATTCATAAAAGTATAATTTGAAAAGCTTATTAAAAATAGATCCTTTTGATATTATTTTTGTCTAAAGTAAAAATAAAGTAAAAAGAATATTATTTTAATTTCAAATAACACTTTTTATAGACATAAAATCAATTAAAACATATATAAAGATTTAATCTATGTGATTTAAATGACAAGTTTAATGATGATGATGCATGGATGCAAAGTTTTAATTTTAATTTTTCCCCCAAGATTAGTGCATTACTTATGATCTTGTATTTGAATAAAAAATGCACACAAATGAGATCATTACTCTCCATATACATGTTAAAACATTAGTCATGTTCAAGAAGAGCAATAAGATACCAAACCAATTTAAAGAATAGTGTTCTAAAGAGTATAGAGTAGCTTCCTCATGATTAGTGCATTATTTGAGATCTTGTATGTAAATACAAAATGCACACAAGTGGGATCATTACCCTCCATATATCCTTTTGAGCACAAGGTTCAAGAAAAGCAATAAAACCCTATAACGATTAAAAGGATGATGTTCTACTCAATGTAGGATAGCTCCCCCAAGGATGGTGCATTACTTAGAATAAAGTCTGCGAATGTAAATGCACAACAATGGGATCCTTGCTTTTCCTAACTCAAGAAAGCACAACACAAATTATGAGTAGAGCAACAAAAAGATCCAAATGAAGCAAGGATGACAAAGGGGTGGTTAGACCAAAACAAACTTGGCGAAAGAATAATACAATTTAGGAACAAAAGCCAATGTAAATGTGATCAATAATTTTACCACTAATATAATTGTGACTTGTCAAAGACAATGAATGTATTGAGATTTTTCTCGGTGGTATATGGCAAATATTTTCAAGATCCTATTCACAAAACATAAGCATGTGGCAAAATAAAAGAATTAAAAAACATGCTTATCTAGAGATTCTTGATGACTTCACATATTCAATGATCATACTAAGCATCAAGAAGCTCTCTCACAAACAGGATACCAAAAGATGAGTGAACAAAATGCATTTAAACAAATATGGAACTTGTTTGAGTACCATGCCACCTAGGAACAAGATAATCAACAAATATCAACTCTAGATGACACTACCTCATATGTTCACATTTTCTAGGCTTGTAATATGCACATAGCTTATTACTCCCCCATAATGTGATAATCCATTCTTTTTAACACGAGGCAAAAGAAATCCAACAAGAGATAATTAATGGACATTAGAATTTGAATTTCTCATGAGTAAGACATACCACAAAGAGAGTAGATAATATTGAAATATCAACACTAAGTTGTATTCCTCATGAATACACATTTTAGGGTGGTGAGTTACCAAAAAGCACATCACTCCCCCAAAATGGACAGTCCATTAAAATCCCTAAAAGAGCCGATTAAGATGAAAGCAAATAGACAAGAGGCTCAAAACATATATGGTGTGCAAACCAACATACACAAGCTTGATTACTCAACATAAGTAAGTAGAGTGCACAACACATATGAAACACTAGTAAGGTACAAAACCAAACACATGCAAGGGTGCAAGTAACTTTCAATGAGTACATATGAATTAAATACAAGTTACCGCAAGGAGGAACATTGGATATATGTTAAGACAATATAATCCAATTGACTTGACTTGAGAGAATATGAATGATGAAGATCCCTTAATTCTTCATGATGTAGTCAAGTCTCCAATGTCCTCCGCTTACACCTATTGATCAAGTTTTAGATTGTTGGTCCCCAACCAAGTTGGGTCCTAAGAGGTTAGTCACAATAGGCTTGGCAACCCAAATGGTTCTTTTCTTGAAACCACTTTGAGTACCAATAACTTTGGCAAACACATTGCCAACTTTATCCTTCCGAAGAGAATGAACATTATCAATAATAGAAGGGTTGGATAAGGTACCATAAGTGCATGAAGAAGCAAAGTGATCCTTCCCACGACATTTGTAGCAAAGGTGGCTTTTACCTTTCTTCTTGGGAAGGGAAGGTTATTCAACTTGGGAAGCTTGAGTTTGGACTTGAGGTTGCTTCCCTTGTTGCTTCTTACTATGAGGCTTCTTCTTCAACGGGCAAGATCTAACATGGTGCCCTTCAACCTTGCACTTGAAGCACACAATCTTGGCCGAATCAATAACTTGTTCTTGGCCCTTCTTCTTCACGAACTTGTGCTTCTTCTTGACATTGGACTTTTTCTTGTTATTGGAGTTGAATCCAAGTCCACTCTTGTCATGAGGAAGTTGTTGCACTCTCAACATGTTGTCGAGGGTGGACTTCCCTTCATGACACTTCTTCAAGTCTTTCTTCAAGGAAGTGACTTGTGCCTTGAGCTCTTTGAGTTCCTCTACATGGTTAGTTTCAACACATATACTAGAGGAAGTAGTAGCTACATTGTTAGAGCAACAAGGCAAGGAAAGTGATTCATCACAAGATTTAGCAATAGTATGTGATGTAGAATTACTAGTACTAGCACAATGCAATAAAGCATTAGAAGTAGAAGTTGTGCTTGTATCCACAAGAGGCTCACAAGATTTTACCTTCGTAGTGACCACCTCATGAGCTAACTTTAGCCTAGCATGGGATGCTAGAAGATCCTCATTAGAGCTTGAAAGCTTTTCATGATTTTCTTCCAATATACCATACTTGCTAGTTAGCAAATCAAGTTGAGCCCTTAGCTCAACATTCTCCTTCAAAATAGATGCTTCACATGAAGTGGAGTTAGTAGCACAAGCATCATTCACGATAGAAATGGAAGAAGACATCATGACAAGCTCATTGTTTAAATTAGCATTTTCTTTACTAAGCACATTACATTTAGCAATAGCATGGTCATGTTTTTTAGTGAGTTTAGCAATTTTGAAGTTTTGAGACTCCATGATAGTTTCAAGTTGCTCTTGAAGGTGAGCATTAGTTTCTTGTTCATCTTCTAGAGATGATTGAAGAGATACCTTTTCATAGGCATCTTCTCTCTCAATCCCACCTTTTAGCTCAAGAACATGCTCAAGCTCACCTATACGGCTCATAAGAGAGCCAAAGTGTTTCTTTCCAACTCCTTGCAAGTTAGTCATGAAATGATCAAAAGCAATAATTTCTTGTTTGATTTCAAGACTAGTATCATCATCAACATCATCATCATAACCATGAGATATATTGAAGTGCACGGTAGGAGATACCTTGAACTCCTTAGCCATAAGACAAACGTGAGTAATGGATGAAGACGATGAAGAGACACTTGAAGCACCATTGAGGTCCATGTCTTGTTCCAACAATTGTTGGGATTCCTCTACATTGTTAGCCAAACAAGTACTAGAGGAAATAGAAACATTTTGATCATGGCAACAAGACAAGGAAAGCATATCATCATGAGATTTAGTTAAGCAACTACTACATGATATGCAAGGACTATCAACACTAGCATTTATGACATTTGGAGTGCTAGAGGTGTTTAAGTTCAAAGATAGAGCATTGCAATAAGATGGGTGTGAAGTATAGTCAATAGTGGATTCACCATCAAGCATGCAATTTCTATCACCACTCACCATATCATTACCTTGTAGCAAGCCACATGTAGGTGAAGTGGAGGAAGACGTGAGCTCATCACGACCGGATGTGGAAGGAGGACAATCATCCATGAAAATGTTGGACACCTCATATATATCTTGAAGTTTTGTCCATAATTCATGAGCGCTCCGAAAAGGCATGATTGACGCAAGGACTACATCACTCAAAGCACATATAAGACCATTAGATGCTAGAGTATCGAGATAAGAGTTTTTCTCATCCTCTAAAGATAATTCTTGTGAATCCTTTGGAGGAGAAAAACCCATATCTACAATACTCTCTAAATTTGAACCCATGTCTCTAAAAGGATTAAGCATGCGAATTTTCCAAACATCATAATTTGTGCCATCGAATTTATAAGTGGGATTGTGCACTAGATCTCTAAACGACATCTTTATCTCTAGGCGGTTAGTCCTAACAATTAGATAACCTGGCTCTGATACCAATTGAACGGATAGACGTCGCCTAGAGCGGGGGGGGGGGGGGGGGGGGGTGAATAGGCGATTTAAAACTTTTTCGAGAAGCCGGATTATCCGGTCCAAGAAAGACCTGGATATTCCGGTATGCTTGATAAAGGCGGAATAAAACTAGAATTTTACTTTAACAAGCATACAATCTAGATATATAAACTAGGCTCACCTATGTGCACCAATAACTTATGCTAAGCAATACAAGTAACAAGGTGATAGCAAGATAGATGACTTCAAGCACGAAGGCTATCACAATGTAAAGTGCATAAGTAAAGAGCTCGGGTATAGAAATAACCGAGACACGCGGAGACGAGGATGTATTTCCGAGTTCCACCCAAAGGGTGTACATCTCGTTTGGAGAGGTGTGCGCAACCACAACAGGTTATCCGCAACGCCACAAAGGCTCACCTTGTTCTCCTGATGAACTCAACCACAAAAGGTTGCGAGTTCACCTTCCACTATTGATCTTCTTTGGGGCGGAGATCGAATCCCGTACAACTCTTGAGGCACACACCCACAACTTAATTGGGGGCTCCCAAGTCTTGAGGCACACACCCACAACTTAATTGGGGGCTCTCAAGTGACCACAAAAGGTCTTGACCACAAAAGGTCTTGGCCACAAAAGGCCGGCCACAAAAGGCGTCTAGGGTCCAAACACCCAAGAGTAACAAGCTCGCAAGTAACACCACCACGAATCCTCGTGGAGGGCTCAAACCGATGCAAATGCAATGGCAAGAGCACACAAAGTGCTCAAGTCCTTCACTCTCAAATTCCAACAAAGCAACAAATGTTTATGGGGGAATAAGAGAGGAAGAACAAAGGAAACCACAAAGGAGTCAAATCCTTCACTCCCAAATCCCACCAAAAGCAACTAATGCTTATAGGGGGAGAAGAGAGGAAGAACAAAGGAGAAGAACCACAAAGGAACTCCAAGATCTAGACCCACTAGGTTCCCCTCACTTAGAGGAGAGATGGATTGGTGGAAATGTGGATCTAGATCTCCTCTCTCTTTTCCCTCAAGAAAGAGCAAGAATAATTGGAGGGATTGAGAGATCTCAAAGCTTTGGAGGTCAACAATGGAGGAGGATAGAGAGCACCAAAACTTGGGAACCATTGGTGAAGATGACCCCTTAAATAGGTTCCCAACATATCTGCCCGTTGGGGGCAGTTTTTCCCACTCGGGCCGGAAGTTCCGGGCTTACCCCGGAACTTCCGGACCCCCCAGACACCCCAAAACGCGCCCGCAAAGTGTTCTCTGGTCAAACCGGAAGTTTGGGCGGAAGTTTGGCCGGAACTTTCTGGCCGACCGGAACTTCTGCCCCTGGCAGAAACGTCAACACGAAAACGACGATATCTTGACCATACGAACTCCGTTTTTGATGATTTTTGGCTCGTTGGAATCACCACGAAGAGCTCTATAAGATCATGCAGAGAAACATCATAGTCCAAAAAGTGAGGTTAAAACCAAATGGGAAATGTAAGATCTCTAGATAATAGAACAACCGGTAAAACCTCTAACATAAAAAACGCAACATGTTTTCCAAAGTAAATCTGTTTTCGATGAACTAGAGCTTGACATGGAGATGAACCAAACTCCAATACTCACAAGGATAAAAGTCAGATAAGAACCAATAAATATTATATGCCAAGTATGCAAAGGTTTGAGCTCTCCATAACGATGCGATCAAGTTACTAACTTGAGAGCCCCTCTTGATAGTACGTCTATCTATCCTATAGCCCTATCAAGATCATACCTTTGCCTTGAGCATTCCACTTTAGTTAGATGATGACTATCTTGATCTTTTCAAGTGGTTCATCTTTCTTGATTACACGTCCAAGCACATGCTTGATGAAGACTTCTCCAAATACTCCCTCATACCCATAATGGGAGAGTCTCGCTAGGCTCCGTCTTCATGCATCCATAGCAAGATCCAAGCATAGGAGATATTCAAGAAGCTTCTCTTGGTCTTGCACATCTCAACCTCGATGACGATCACGACATTGCGTCATCCTCCATGAGCTATACGAAATCTTTATTTGTTGCAAGCCCATGGGAAGATACCTAACCTCATATAAAGATACCACACACATATATACCATGGGTTAGTTCACAAAGCTATACGGACATGTGTTTACCATCCCAAGAGATACAAGATCCCTCTTGGTACATCTTGTAGCTTTGTGTGTTGATCTACATCTTGATCAACCTTGTATCTTCCAACATTTCTTCCATAATATGATGTCTTGAATACTTCAAGACATATTTGCAATATGCTCAACTCAACACATGACCATCCATCATATACATCCTTGAATGGAAACTTGGTGATCAAATAAGCTTATAGAGTCCAACACGTGAACTCTATTATTCCCATGGACACGATCTATAAAGATATCTCAATACAAACATTAGTCCATAGGGATTGTCATTTAATTACCAAAACCACACATGAGGGAAAATGCTCTTTCATAGAGCCTTGAAGAGTCTGGTGAAAGGAATATGCCCGAGAGGCAATAAATTGGTTATTATATTATTCCATATTTATGATAAATATTTATTTCTCATGCTTGAATTGTATTAATCGGAAACATTGATACATGTGTGACTAATGAACAAATAAGAGTTACTAGTAAAGCCTCTCGTTTAACTAGCTCGTTTATTAACAAATGATCAAGGTTTCCTGATCATGAACATTGAATATAGTAAATAACAGGATCACATCATTAGGAGAATGATGTGATGAACACACCCAAATTAAGTATAGTAATGCGATCAAGTCATTAAGTTTACATCGTTGTACTAATGTAACATCCCAAATTTTTAATTCAAAAGCATGGATACATCTATCATACCATCATTGCATTTTAAATCTCTAGTGGTCACCTTGTTTCCTTTTATCAAATAACAAATGAAACTATAATTTACAATACACTATTTATGTCATGGACAATAATGTATTTTTTTACTAAATCACTTTAAGTCCCAAGTATAGTTAAAAAGTGCTACTTGGGATAAGATTTCCAAAACATTTTTTTTCATATTTTTCTGAAAAGATTTGAATCAAATTCTATTTCAATTGTGAAGTCTGGATTTAAAACTGAAAATAAAAAGAATTAAAAAAAGTGGAAGAGAGATGGAGCCAGGCCGGCCAAGCCAGCCCTGCGCTTACCACCCACGCGAGGCGACGCAGCGCAGCCCATCGTAGGCCCAGCAACAGCCCATCGGCACGCTGCCCTCTCACCTCTCACTGACGCACAGGCCCCACCCGCAGTCGTCTTCCCAACCGCTCTTGCGCCCGACGCCACGACGCCGTCGCCCATGCCATGCACGCCCTTCACGGTGATACGTCCAAAACGTATCTATAATTTCTTATGTTCCATGCTTATATTATACCGATTGCCTACATGTTTTATATAAATTTTATATAGTTTTATGCATTTTTTGGGACTAACCTATTAACAAGATGCCACAGTGTCAGTTCCCTTTTTTATGATGCTTTTGGTTTGAGAAAACCACTTAAGGAAATATTCTCGGAATTGGACAATTTTTATACCGAAGTGCCTATTTTTTCCGACACGTTCCAGAAGTCCAAAGAGGAGACGAAGAAGGGCACTGAGGCGCCGTCATCAGGTGGTGTCGCGGCTTCCCCCTCTGTCGCGTCAGCACCTGAGGGCGGGCCCTCGGGTCTCCACCGCCTTCGCCCTTTGGCCTATATATTCTCCCCGAGGTGAAAACCCTAAAATAATCAGCCTTTCCCCGACAAGATTTCCATTGCGTCGCCGCCATCGAAGACAAGATTCGGGGGACATATGTCTCTGTTTCGGCACCCTGCCGGGACAGGGAATTGCCCTCGGAGCCATCTCCATCGACTCCACCGCCATCTCCATCGCCGTTGCTGACTCCTATGATGAGGAGTGAGTTGTTCTCTGATGACCCACAAGTATAGGGGATCGCAACAGTCTTTGAGGGAACTAAAACCCAAATTTATTGATTCGACACAAGGAGAGTTGATACGTCTCCAACGTATTCATAATTTCTTATGTTCCATGCTATGTTATATCATGTTATTACATGTTTTATATGCATTTTATATAGTTTTTTGCATTTTCTGGGACTAACCTATTAACAAGATGCCACATTGCCAGTTCTTTGTTTTCTGCTGTTTTTGGTTTCAGAAAATCACTTAAGGAAATATTCTCAGAAATGGAAATAAAAGATCCTGGAATTATTTTTGAAATATTTGCGTCACGAGGAACCAAAGACGAGACGAAGAGGAGACACGAGGCGCCCACACCACCTCGTGGCGCGGGCCCCATGCTGGTCGCGCCAGGAGGTGATGTGGGGCCCTCGGGCGCCCACCGACCTTGCCCTTTCGCCCATAAATACCTCTTGACCTAAAAATAATTGCACGATGTTCATATTTTCCTCCACTGGTCCCGAGCCGCCGCCGTCGTCAACACCAATTCGGGAGAGATCATAACTGCTCCTCGGCACCCTGTCGGGAGGGGGAATCGTCCCCGGAGGCCTCTACATCGCCATGACCGCCTTCGGACTGATGCGTGAGTAGTCTACACTTGAACTACTTGTCCATAGCAGTAGCTATATGGTTGTCTTCTCCTCTTGTGCTATCACGTTTAGATCTTATGAGCTTCCTATCATGATCAAGATCATCTTTATGTAATTCTCTATGTTGTGTTTGCTGGGATCCGATGAATATTGAGTATTAAAGTTATTGCTTCATAATATATCATGTGTGTGCTATTTAATGATCTTGCATGCTCTCCGTTACTTGTGTGTGCTTTGGCCAAGTAGATGCTCGTAACTCCAAGAGGGGGGTATTTATGCTCGATAGTGGGTTCATGTCTCTATTAAATCTGGGGCAGTGACAGAAAGCTCTAAGGTTGTAGATGTACTGTTGCTACTAGGGATAAAACAGTAGTACTTTGTCTAAGGATGATGTTACTTACTTACTTTACACATAGTGCTTAAGGCGATAATCTATTGCATGCAACTTAATACTGAAAGGGGTGCGCACGCTAACCGGAAGGTGGATTATTAGTCATAGATGCGGTTGGAACGGTCTACGTATATTGTTGTAATGCCCGAATGAATCTCACACTAGACACCATATCATTAGTATATGCATTGGTTTGCTCATCATTATTCTGTCAATTGCCCAACTGTAATTTGTTTACCATGCATGATTGAATGTTATTATTATTTATGGAGAGACACCACTAGTGAACTGTGGACCCCAGTCCTTCTCATTAATCTGATAAAACCACAACTACAAACTTGTTACTTTCTGCAAGCATACATCTTTCTTCCACACATAAGTTTAATCCTTTGTTTCAGCAAGTCGGTGAGATTGACAACCTCACAGTTAAGTTGGGGCAAAGTATCTTGATTGTTTGTATGCAGGCTCCACGTCAACCACCATGAAGCATATTTCTGGCGCCGTTGATACCTCGAGGGAATTCTTCATTTCCTACTGGTTCGATAACCTTGGTTTCATACTGAGGGAAACTTGTTGATGCACTACTTCACACGTTCCTCTTGGGGTCTCCCAACAACACACCCACCATGTGCATCAAGCATTTTTCTGGCGCTGTTGCCGGGGATTTGAGTATTCTTCACGAGAGGTGTTTTCGCACTTCCAATCTTTTTATTTTGGTATTGTGTTGCTTAGTTTATTTTTACTACTGTTTTGTTTGCTTAATATCAAAAATACAAAAAAATAGTTACTTGCATTACTTTCTTTATTTTGGTTTGCACATTTATTTTCAGTTTTTGTTGCTTTGTTTATTTCGGTTTTAGCATTACTTCTTTTATTTTGTTTTTTGGTTTGTCTATTAAATTGCTAAAATGAGTTCCGCTGAAAAAACTAAGTTGTGTGACTTTACAAGCACCAACAATAATGATTTTATATGCACGCCTATTGCTCCACCTGCATCTAAAGCTGAGTTCTTTGAAATTAAACCCGCTTTATTGAATCTTGTTATGAGAGAGCAATTCCCTGGTGTTAGTTCTGATGATGTTGCTGCCCATCTAAATAACTTTGTTTAATTATGTGAAATGCAAAAATATAAAGACATAGATGGTGATATCATAAAACTGAAATTGTTTCCTTTCTCCTTGAGAGGAAGAGCTAAAGAATAGTTGCTTTCACTGCCTAGGAATAGTAGTGATTCTTGGATAAAATGCAAAGATGCTTTTATAGGAAAATAATATCCTCCTGCTAAGATTATTTCTCTAAGAAGTAGCATCATGAATTTTAAACAACTAGATAATGAACATGTTGCTCAAACTTGGGAAAGAATGAAATTTATGATAAAGAATTGTCCAACCCATGTATTGACTGCTTGGATGATCATTCAAACCTTTTATGCAGGACTGAACTTTTCTTCAAAAACTTATTGGATTCAGCTGCTGGAGGTACCTTTATGTCCATCACTTTGGGGGCTGCAACAAAACTCTTGAATGATATGATGGTGAATTATTCTGAATGGCATGCGGAGAGGACACCTCAAGGTAAGAAGGTAAATTTTGTTGAAGAAACCTCCTCTTTCAGTGAAAAGATTGATATTATTATGTCTATACTTGCAAGTGGTAAATCCCATATTGATCCCAATAATGTTCCTTTAGCTTCTTTAGTTCCACAAAAGAGCATGTTGATGTGAATTTCATTAAAAGCAACAAACTCAACAACAATGCCTATAGGAACAATTATGGTAATAACAACTATAAGCCCTATCCTCCTAATAATGGCAACTCTTATGGTAATTCTTACAGCAATAATAGGACTACCACCTGAACTTGAAACCAGGTTAAAAGATTTTATCACTACACAAACTCTCTTTAATAAAACTATTGAGGAAAAGCTTGGGAAAATTGTATTCTTGCGTCTAAAGTTGATAATCTTGTCCTTGATGTTGATCTTTTAAAATCTAAAATCATGCCTACTGAAACTAAGAAGGTTAATACCTTTGCTAAAATCAATGCCATCCAAGTTCAAATTGATGAAAATGTTAGGATGATGGCCCAATTACGCGCTAGATGGGAAAGAGAGAGAGAATTAGAGAAATAAGCTAATATTGTTAAAGTTTTTACTATTACTACCTCTGAAAATAATGGTGTTTCACATGTTAGTAAGCCTCCTACTATCAATGGTAACATAGTTGGTGTAGGAAATGTCTCCTTTACTTCATCCAATAGTTTAAAATTGCCTAAAACTGTTGAAACTAGTGTTGACAAAAGTGTTGAAATTTTTAAGAACATGAGACAAAGTGGTTCGGTTTGCTTTGATGATAATAATTTTGATTTTGATAACAGTAATATCTCTGAAGTTAATAACTTCCTACAAAAATTGGCCAAAATTCCTAATGCTAGCTCTCTTAATTTGGCTTTTACTACTCATATTACACATGCTCTCTTTAAAGCTAGGGAAGATAAATTAAAACTTGAAGCTTCTATACCTAAGAAGTTAGAAGATGGTTGGGAGCCCATCATTAAAATGAAAGTAGATAAATTTGATTGCAATGCTTTGTGTGACCTTGGTGCAAGTATTTCCGTTATGCCTAAAAAGCTCTATGATATGTTTGATTTGCCACCATTGGAACATTGCTATTTGGATGTTTTTCTTGCTGATAATGCTTTGAAGAAACTTTTGGGGAGGATCAATGATATTCCTATTATGGTTAATAATAACCTGGTCCCCGTTGATTTTATTGTCTTGGATATTGAATGCAATCCATCTTGTCCAATTGTGTTGGGAAGACCCTTTCTAAGAACCGTGGGTGCTATTATTGATATGAAAGAAGGTACCATCAAGTACCAATTCCCACTCAAGAAAGGTATGAAACACTTCCCTAGGAAAATAATGAAGCTACCTTTTGATTCTATTGTTCGTTTAAACTATGGTGTTGGTGCTTCATCTCTTGATAATACTTGAGTTTCACTTTTTGTGCCTAGCTCAAAGGCGTTAAACAAAAGCGCATATGGAAGACAACCCACTTTTATTTTCTGTCATTTTTTTTGTTTTTCTTGTGTCAAGGACTTGTCCTACCTCTGTAGCAATTCTTTTATATCTTTATTTTATTGCAATGTTGTGTCAAGATAAGCCTCTAGTCGAAAGTTGATGCTAAAATTCAATTCCTGTGCTGAAACAGATTTATGTTGTTCAACGTTAAATTCATATCAATTCACTAAAACGTCAGAAAAATGTATCAAATAACATACAACAAATGCAAATAGAACATACAACAAGAACATCATCTTTCTCCATTCCAAACCCACCACTTCGTCATGATATTATTTTGGAGCTCATCATGCACCTTATTGGTTCAAATGGCATTGTAGGATGCAATGAACCAGACGATCTTCTCTTCTTTCCTTCGAACCCGCACCGGTCTTCCCATCAATTCATAATTGTAGTTGTGTTCTTCTTCTCCACGCTCATCCTCTATGATCATGTTATGCATGATCACACAAGCCATCAAGATGTACCAAAGGATCTATTGATCCCAAAATCTAGCCGGTCCATGCACAATAGCAAATTGGGCTTGCAAAATCCCAAATGCTCTCTCCACATCTTTCCTTGTTGCCGCTTGTGCGTTATGAAAACCGACTTCCCTCTTGCCTTTTGGCTTGTTCACCGGCTTCACAAATATTTTCCACCTTGGGTAGATGCCATCCGCAAGAAAATAGCCATAGTTGTATGTTTTAATATTTGCCACAAACTCCACCGGCGTGAGATTGGACTGGTTTTGTCCAAGATCGACTGTTTCTCAGCCTTGTGCGAGGGTAGACAGGGTTAAAGGGCGACCTTGATCCCTGCCTTTGGCACGGAAGAAGTTGAGGAGAAGAACAAGGGTTCTACAACAAATCTGCTCCGCTCCGACCTGATGGCGCAACAAGGCGACATCGTTGGAAGATAGACGAAGACGATAAGGCTCTTGGTAGATCCTTGAAGAATCTTGTGAAAGGAATATGACCGAGAGGCAATAATAAATTGGTTATTATATTATTCCATATTTATGATAAATGTTTATTTCTCATACTAGAATTGTTTTAATCGGAATCATTGATACATGTGTGACTAATGAACAAATAAGAGTTCCTAGTAAAGCCTCTCGTTTAACTAGCTCGTTGATTAACAGATGATCAAGATTTCTTGATCATGAACATTGGATGTTGTAAATAACAGGATCACATCATTAGCAGAATGATGTGATGAACACACCCAAATTAAGTATAGTAATGCGATCAAGTCATTAAGTTTACATTGTTGTACTAATGTAACATCCCAAATTTTCAATTCAAAAGCATGCATACAACTATCATACCATCATTGCATTTTAAATCTCTAGTGGTCACATTGTTTCCTTTTATCAAATAACAAATGAAACTATAATTTACAATTATTTATGTCATGGAAAATAATGTAATTTTTACTAAATTACTTTAAGTCCCAAGTATAGTTATAAAGTGCTATTTGGGATAAGCTTTCCAAAACATATTTTTTCATATTTTTCTAAAAAGATTTGAATCAAATTCTATTTCAAATTTGAATTTTGGATTTAAAACTAAAAATAAAAAGAATTAAAAAAGTAGAAGAGAGATGGAGCCAGGCCGGCCAAGCCAACCCTGCATTTACCATCCACGCGAGGCGACGCAGCGCAGCCCATCGCTGGCCCAACAACAGCCTATTCACGTGATGCCCTCTCACCTCTCACTGACGCACAGGCCCCACCCGCAGTCGTCTTCCCAACCGCTCCTGCGCCCGACGCCACGACGCCGTTGCCCACACCCCACACACCCTGCACGCTGATACCTCCCAAACGTATCTATAATTTTTTATGTTTCATGCTTATATTATACCAATTGCCTACATCTTTATATACATTTTATATAGTTTTTTTTGCATTTTCTGGGACTAACCTATTAACAAGATGCCACAGTGCCATATCCCTGTTTTATGTTGTTTTGGTTGTAGAAAACCACTTAAGGAAACATTCTCAGAATTGGACAATTTTTATACCGAAGCCCTATTTTTTCCGACATGTTCCAGAAGTACGAAGAGGAGACGAAGAAGGGCACCGAGGCGCCGTCATCAGGTGGTGTCTCGGCTCCCCCTCTATCGCGCCAGCATATGAGGGCGGGCCCTCGGGCCTCCACCGCCTTCGCCCTTTGGCCATAAGCAGAAGAAACAAGACGGAAGAGGAGGATACAAAGCCTGCATTACCACTCGACGCTCTCGCCGCAAAGTGTATCACACTATCACAAATAGACTCATTCCATGGTGAGTCCCTTATATTTCGACTACAGAAGCCCAAGAAACCTTCCGAGGGGAAGTACAAGCCAAAGATGCAACAGCACCAGACAAAAGCATACAGCTCGAAGAGCGTGGCCAACTAGGGTCACCAACATTTAGCAAAAAACATCTAGTCGATGTAGCAAAAGCTCATGTATCAAAAAGACCAACAGGTTTCAGACGCGCTCTTTTCCTTACCAGGGTACCTAAGGGGACTGGAAGATTTTTAATGAGGCGGCTTGCTAGTCAACATTTATAAGGAAAAGAGATTATCTATACTTTCCTCGCATAACTTATCGTTACAACGAAAAACAGCCACTCGGTACACTCGGGGGCTGCACATCAAAGAACACAAAGCAGCCACTCGATACACTCGGGGGATGCACATACATCAAAAAGCACAAAGTAACCACTCGATGCGCTCGGGGGCTGCACATCTACCAAGAGAACGAAACACAAACAACTCAATACACTTGAGAGCTACACAAAAGAAAATACTCGCTACACTCGGAGCCTACGCCCCAAAGAGCAGATCACGAAGGAAGCATCCAATAAATACGGATGATGGATTTCTATCATAAGCAGGCATACAAACAAAACCCCACTCGCTATACTCGGGGGCTAGATCTCTACACTGCACATCATATACAACACAAGCCTATAAAGACGAAAGCTAAGCATCTTCGTCCTTCAGCGGTAAGTTTGAGTCGATCAGCTGCTTATGCGCTCGACTTATCAATCGCTCAGCAGGAGCAAGAGTCCGCTCCATGTCTTCACTCGACAGTCGAAGCTCCGACCGAGATGAAGAAGAAGATGGATGCCCGGAGTCTTGGCTCTTCATATATGCGAACGCATCATTCGCTTCAAGGATAACTCGTCGGGTCACAGCCTCTCGAATCGGCTCAGCAGCACAGAACAAATCGACTAAGGCGTGAATCCTTTGCGGTTGAGGCCCTTCAGAAAACAAATAGTGATTCACCCGCACAAGTGCTGCCCGACAATGCTATAGCAAAATGGCACCACGCCACACGCGATCCTTCAGAGTGGGAAGAATGGTGGCGTGGTACGTATCAACCCAGAAGTGTTGCGGACCGGTGACGGCTGTTCTAGTAGCATCCGCCAGACGTTCCGCTACGCGAGCAGTCTCGGCCTTGGAATCATCCACAAAAACTACAAATAGAACAAAGTGACCAGACGTTAAACACAACTCATACATATGCAAGAAAGCAAAACGAAAACGCTCAATACCTTTAAGTTGCATGTTCGAGTCATCCATCTCATAGAAAACATATTTTTCTCTCTGGATGGAAAGAGAAGGCCTTCCTCGAAGAATTTCTACGTCAGTTCGAGCTGCTTTGAGTTCCTGCTCCAATTGAGCAATCTTCTCCTTGGCATAATCAAGTACTCGAGCATCATTCTTCAGTTGTGTAGCCGAGCGAAACTCCCCTCCCACATGAGCACCCTTCGGTGTGGTTGAGGCGCTCGACTGAGACACAATCACAAAAACTCAGACAAAATACAAAGCGAAAGGAGGCACAAAAAAACACAACAAGGATAAAAAAAAGCTCTATTTTCCAAGGAATATCACAAGTAACAAGATATACATCGCATGTTACAAAGCATAACAAAAATCTGTAGCAAGTGCTGCCTACGACTGGCCAGCAGACTCAGACCCATCCCTAGGGCAGCAGCAACGGCTGCCGAGCGGCGCTCCATAGTCGCAATACAGTCCTTCGCAAGGCTAGAGACGCGTGACCCGTACTTCTTCAAACTCGAAGGTTTCCCGTCTGACTTTTTATGAAAGTCAAACAGGACGGACTCGTAGTCGGCAGCCACGCCATGACTAAGAAGAATCTTGAGGGTGGAGTCTGAGCCACGTACCATCAGCTCATGCGCATAAGCATTCAAAGTTTTCGACTTGGGGCCCAGCTGCGCAACAAATCCCGCAATAGTCGACGGGACCTCGGCTGAAGGCAGCACCTCCTTGAAAACAGCACCAAGAGTCTGGGTGGAAGTCTCTAGAGATTTCTTGGCATGCTGTATGGTCATCCCAGCCTGGTCGATAGCTTGGTCAAGTGACAAAGCATCACTCGCCGTACCACTGGAGCTGGAAGAGGGACCTGCAAAGCAAGAAGCGGGTGTTCGTGTCAGAAGTTGGAAAACACCATCAACAAATTCTCACACAAAAAGCATACTGTCCTTACCCGCAAGAGAATGTGCAAAGCCAAGCAGTCGCTTAACCCGCTCTCCCTCAGAAGCACAAAGAGCATCAAGCTCTTCCTTGGCAGTCGATTGCTAGGAGAGGGTTCTTTCTACATCAGCCAACCAGGACTCCAAAATATTTTTCTCCCCTAAGCAAAAGGGAAGAACTCCATTCACATAGAAGAAGAAAAACAGGAACAAGCAAAAGCAAAAGAAAACGAGGACTCACGGTTAAGCTGGTCTTGTCGAGCGCGGAGGTTGTCCCGCTCCTCCTCCGACCGAGCAAAGGCTTGGCCAAAAGCAGCAAGGCCACTTACAGCCGGCTGCAGATGCGAAGTACATGTCACACATAATGGACAAAGCAAAAACATATTACATCACAAGAAAGGGGACTAACATGCTCCAGCCAAGAAGGCACGGAAGAAGACGAGGGTGCAGCAGTCGGAGCAGCCGCGATAGGCGAGACAATGTCCGACACAAGAACCAAGGGCGGAGAAGGCGCGACTGCCGCCTCCGCGGCAGGAGAGGAAGTGGCAGTCTTCGCCGGAGCAGCTGAAGGATTGGCCATCCGGTCGTCGCTAGATAAAAAAGACACACAAAAAGGGGGGGTATTACAAAGACCATCATAAACAGAGCAAACAAGCAAACTATATGTATATAGAAACACGACATAAGTTACCTTTGCTCGTCCTCATCCGTAGACAAGTCGTCATCAAAACGCGGGCCGCCAAAGCTAGACTGGTGAGGGGAAGGAGGCGGCGACCACTGGGCTAAAGGTGGCACATCCCGTACAGGCGAAGATGCACCGGAGTCCGCCATCCCCTCGCCCTCACATGTGTTCATCGGGCGTTGACGTTTGAGGGCAGGTCCAGCAGCGATCTCAGCTTCGGACTGTCCTACACCTTTTCCATCCACTTCAGATTTCTCTGAAGAGGAGGACTCGGCCTCGGGCAAGGAGTTCGTCGACTTCTCGCTCTCCTTCAGCACAGTCATCTCCTCGACAGGCCCAGCCTCAGGAAGGGGAGGCAGTGATGACTGTTGAGTGCCCCTACACGAGTCGAAGCAAAAAGGAGAGCATATGTGCAAAAGATAACAAAATCCACCCGACAAAAACAAAAGTGCAAACATAAGCAGAGAACTTACTTCAGGAATGGGCTTCTCCATGCTAAAGGGAGTTGTGGCAAAAGCGTAGTCGATAGCATCCTCAGCTTTATAGCTGGTTACCGACTTCACAAGTGCGTCGAGTTTTTTAGCCGACAGCTCCACAGCACTAACCCTAGTGGCGTCGTGTGCCCCTTCAAACGCCTACATCGGGTGAGCACGCTGTTGGAGGCGACACACTCGACGCTTCAGGAAGGTGTAGATCAGCTACACACCTGTAACGGTGTTCAGCAATCTTTCGACCTTCTCCAGCAGCGGGGCAACCTCGCTCTCTTCGGCTGGAGAGAGAACGTGCGCGCAGGCCTGCGTCTTCTCAGGGGCATCCCCAGCCAAAAAGGTTGGCATGTAATCCTGGTCCACGGGGACGTAGAACCACTTGGTCCTCCATCCCTGAGCGGAGTCGACTGCCTTCAAGGAGAAGTACTTGCAGCCGCTCTTGACCTGGAAGCCGACGCCTCCGACTGGGTTCACCCGGTTGTTGCAGGCCATGTGATGCACCTGGAAGATGGATTTCCAAAGTGGCCAGCTAGGGGAAACCACCAAAAAGCACTCGCACATTACCATAAAGCAGGCAATGTGCAGGACGCCGTTGGGGACCAGATCATGGATTTGTATCCTGTAGGCGTAAAGAAGACCACACACAAAATCGTGCAACGGAAAACCAAAACCCAGAGGAGAAACTCAGCAAAACAAACCCGCTCACCGAGGAGTGGCGTGGGGGAGTTCTCCTTGCCCGGAACGCAAACGGCGAGCTCCTTCGCTGGTGGAAGCAGTCCCTCACTACGAAGGAGCGTCAGCCTTTTCTCCGTCATGCTCGACGTGGTCCAGCCGCCAGACTCTTTCTTCAGAGCGGCAGGAATAGCAGCAACACTCGCTTTCTTCCTCTTCTGACAGGTGGCGGCAGCGGCAGTAGCAGAGGACGATGAACTCTTCTTGGGGGCCATGGGGAGTGGTAGATGCGAGAAGAAAGAGAGGTGGGACGATGATGGTGCTAAGTGTGTGGTTGGTGAATCCCCAAGAGGAGGGTGTGAAGTAGCAGAGTAGCAAGTTTTCCCTTAGTTATGAAACCAAGGTTATCGAACCAGTAGGAGATGAACGTTCCCCTCGAGGTGTCAACGGCGCCAGAAACTCTTGGTGTGGCGTCGGAGACATAGAATCTGCACACAACACAATCAAAGTATTTTGGCCCAATGTAGCGTACCTGCACTTTAAATAAGGCAGATACCTGTGTATAGTGCAAATCCCTGGATCGATTCATTTGCACACACAGTTTACGATGTAATATCACAACAAAGCGTCAATTTTATTACATCGATGATCCAGAATTACAAAATATGTGATACAAGTTGCATAGCATAAAGCTAGCATTGAAAAGGTACACAGCGGAAATACAATAGCAGTGAGTCTCTATAACTTTCATGCTGCCACAGGCGAAAACATGTTGGTTGTAGACTCGAAACCTATCAACGAAACCTCACTCGTCATCTAAACAATCTGCAATAAGAAAAATATTGCAACAACGTGGGTCAGATTCCATTAAAATGGAGTCTGGCAAGTGACACTATGGTGGACACCAAATGGAATAACTCTAAAGCCTATATGCATATTTGGCTGGTGGAGTTCAAGGCTAATTTGCATAAAGCCAATTTTTCCTACTCTTTTGAAAACACTTTTCTTGAAATCAAGACGAGTATGGCATGAAAATCATAAATCTCATCTTCCCTTGTTCACCCATCATGTTTTACTTCTGAAGTTGGAATGATGGAATCCTCCGTTGACGTCCGTGATCAGCTGCTCAAATTGTCCGTACCGGGGACACGGCTAAGTACTTAGTTTTACACTCTGCAGAGGTTGTGCACTTTCACCTTTAGACTCAATTTGTCCGAGAAATCCTATACACGCGGAGTGTATTATGGAAAGGAGAGAATTGAGACAAGAACTTTCAGAAGAAGAATGCAACCATACTAGCAAGACCCGTTCCACCTATCATCCCCCTACATCTGCTTGTCAAGCTGACAGGTTGCACCCTCACAACTTAATTATTCTAGAAAGAGCCCATTGTCAAAAGGTTGCACGGGAAGCAATCGTCACTCGGAGTTCTTCAGATTCCTCTGTTCCCTGGGTGGCCATCCACAAGTGCACTCTCAGGTTGACAACCCCCATGCTCATGGCCCCAAGCATAGTAGAAACTACCTTAGGTGAAGACAACCACAAGCACAGTCCTGAGTAGCCACTCAACATAAACCATTCAACCAATCCACCCAGGTGTTTCATTAACTTAGTGGATGTGTACTCTCAGGTGAAAACCACCATGCTCACGGCCCTAAGTAGAATAGACATTCATCCTAGGCGACGACAACCATGAGCACAGCCCTGAGTAGTCACTTAACATTTTGTAAAACTTTTCATCAATTGCTTAGCATCAATACATCTTCTAAGTATGATATAGGATCCTAGACACAGGAGTAAGGGAATTCTACACAGGTTTAGCATAGCAATACTATCCTACTCATGCATATAAAAATACTAAGTAATGCATATAGAAAATAATAGGAAGTTTATGAGGTGTGCCACTTGCCTTTGAATGTTGTCGTTGTTCACACTCTTTTCAACGATACTCGGGACTCTCCGTTCAATCTAACAGTAGGGACAATACAACAATCAACAGCAAGCACAACTCCACAATACACACAAAACACATGCTAGATGAATAAATAAGTTTTTATAAAACTTTTTAAGAGAATATGTTTATGCATGATGTGCAAAATACTTAGAGGAAATACTCGCTCTATTCTTCGAGGTGATCAACAAATATTATCAGCTCTTTGTAAATTGGATATTCACTAAAGTGAGAGAGACAGACACCCGGCCAGCCACTTAAATTGTGGAACAGGTCTCATGTACGTGGACATGTAAGGTTTGTTTCCAGGCCGCTTCATCCCACTATGCCGCTAGGATCTAACTACCTCAAGATGCTAACATCATGATCAAATTTGTTTAAGTCAAATGTGAAAGACAAGATTAGAAGGGAGGGGAAAAGATAGAAAGAGAGATGTAGTTGTCCTCCAGGCTGCATCTCCAGACTTGGTGATTCTTGTATCCTCGAGTCTGGGCTTGGATTTACTTAGTCATCATGAAGTCTAACAGAAGAAGGAGGGAGAAAGAAGAAAGAGGGAGAAAGGACTTAGAAAATATTTCTGGTTGTCTTCATGAACTTCTTCTTGATCTTTCTTCTAAGTGTTCCTATTCTTTGGAGATTCTTCTGGAGTCTCGTTTGGCTAAGTCCTTCATTGGTCCTCCAGCTCCATGTTTAAAAATTTCTAATTGTCTAAGTGTAGCACTTCATAAAAATGCTATGTTTGAAGATAATCCTAACTTTAAGGAAAATGGGGAGGAGTTTTCCTTATGGGAAATATAACTATAAAATAAATATGCTATGCATGACATGCAAATTTTAAATCATAATACAAATTTTTGTGATATTTATAAGGTATGCATAAAGCTATAATTGCAATTTAATTAGTTTATAATTTTTGGAAAGTATAATAAAAGGAATAATTATCAGATTAAAGTTTTCTATGATTAATAATTCTATAACAAATTTTATAAATAGTATTGATAGACAGGGGTATTTTAATTAAATTTATAGCAATTTACTTTAATCACAAATAATATATTTTTTAATAGTTATGTTGAAAATAGTCAAACTATTCAAATTAAATATATGTAACTATGAATTCATTCAAAATTTACTCAAAAATATTTTATAGCAGTGGCATCAATTTACAAATATTCTAAAGGTTCTAAAACACTTTTATTTGTAAATTTTGGATTTTTAGATTTAAAGTTATTACAAATATACTCAAATTCACCATTTGAAATTTGAATATTTTATACTAAGTCAAACTTGAATTTTGGCCGATCTAAAATAATCTACATGTCAAGGGCTTTCAAAATATATAAAGTTTGTTAAATTTGGATAAGTGGTTAAAAAGTTATGAAGGTTTGAATCTGTAGGGGCTTTTCTGCAAAAATGCCAGATCTGTTGACTGTGCGCTGACTGGACCTGACGTGGCTGCTGGCTAGATGCTGACTGTGCATGCTGACGTGGATAAGTGGAGCGATCTGGATCGTCAGATCCAGATCCAACGGATCAAAACAGATACCGATTCGCATTTAAACAGATCTAATCTTAGCCATAGATCGTAGATCGGACGGCGGAGAGGCATTGGCCATACCTGGGCGGCGGGATCACGCCGGAGTCGGGAGGGACGGCGGCGCTGCGCCCGGTGGTCGACGGCGGCGGAGCTCCGGTGGTTCCCCGGGCGTGAGACGAGTGTCAAAAGGTTCCCCGCGGCTCGGCGAGTTGGATGGGGTGCTCGGCGTCGACTCGCGCGTCCTCTACGGCGGGTCCGGCGAGCTCCACACTCTCGATGATTTTGCTGCGAAAGACATCGAGGGAAGGGTCAGGGAGGTGCGTGTCGGCACGGGGAAGAGGATGGAGGGGCTTTCGGACAAGGGCTCGGCTCACCTCGTCGGAAACGGGACGAACACGGCGGCGGAGATGGCTAACTCCGGCGAGCGTTTTCTCCGGCCTGGCGGCGTATTAGAGGCTAGGGTTTGGGGCAAATGGAAGAGGGGGTCGTGGGGTTTAAATATAGGCAGAGGAGAGAAACAAATCGCGACGATCTCGCCCGGATTTTGGAAATGAATCGCGGCGGAAATCTCGGCCGGAGGTTGAAGACGGGGTGATGTCAGCAATGACGTCATCCGGAATTTTCTTTTTCATTTTTCTGATTTCTTTTATTTAATTCATAACTTTTGATTTGATGTAGCGCCCCATCTTTAAATAAAGATGGAACACTTGTGTTATGTGCTAGTCCCTGGATCACTGCTAGCACCACAGTACAAAATACATAGTATCATTGCATAAGTATCAAAATACTACATCGAGATCCAAAAATAGCCAAGTATAGCTTTATTACAAAGTGCATAGTCATGAAGACTAGCTAAAATATTCAGAGTTCACAACGAAAATAAAAGCAATGGGCCTTCTCTTCTAGCATACGCCACGAGCAGACATGTTGGGTGTAGAATCGAGTCCAAACTTACTCCTCATCAGAATTACCTGCACATTTGAATATGAAGCCCCCGAAGGAGGTCAATACAATGAAGTATTGGCAAGTGACTATGGTGGATAAAATTATGGCAAGTCTAATTCTATATGCATATTTGGCTTGGTGGAGTTTGTGGGCTATTTTGCAGAAAGCCAGTTTTCTCCTATCTTTTATAAAACACTTTTGTATATCAAAGACTTGACACCAAGGGATGAAGCCCAAGTGCACCAATAATTCTTTCGTTAGTCAAATTTTACTTTACGAAAACCATGTTGAGATTCTTCCGTCCATCCTTGTCCAGTTGCTCGAAGTTGTCCGTCACCGGGGACACGGCTGAGTACTCAGTTTGTCGACTCTGCAGAGGTTGTGCACTTTCACCTTAAGACTCAATTTGTCCGAGATATCCTATACACGCGGAGTGTATTATGGAAAGGAGAGAATTGAGACAAGAACTTTCAGAAGAAGAATGCAGCCATACTAGCAAGACCCGTTCCACCTATCAACTCTACATCTGCTAGTCAAGCTGACAGGTTGCACTCTCACAACTTAGTTGTTCTATACAGAGCCCATTGTCAAAAGGCTGCACGGGAAGCTTCTAAACTTGGAGGGACTTAGTAATCTCTTTGTTCCTGGGTGGCCGTCCACAAGTGCGCTTCTGGGTGAAAACCACCATACTCATGGCCCTAAGTAGAATAGAAATTCATCCTAGGCGAAGACAACCACAAGCATAGTCCCAAAAGCCACTCAACATAAACCAAACAACCAATTCCACCCAGAAGTGTATTCAATGTTTTAACACTTAGCAATAATTCCATAACATGATAAGTAAACTCCTTTATAGCATAGCTAAGCATCTAATAAAACTTTTGGCGGCTGCAAGGGAAGGGATGGCTACACACTACTAGGATATTTTCAAAGTGTAGACTAACTTAGCATTCTAAGATAGTATCAAAATTTCCCTATCATGCATACTACTCAAAATCTACTAATAATGCATATAGAAAACATAGGATAGATGATGAATGTCACTTGCCTTGGTAACAAAGGGAACAAGCACAGCAAGAATAACAATCACAAGGACCTTCCTCCTCTTCACAATCTAGAGACAAACAATAACACTAAATAAACACACAAAATATAACACTTAAAATATCAATACAAAAATATGTATGCATGCTTAATATGCAATGAACTTAACATGACCAATTAATTACTATATTAAGTTCTCTGTTATTCATGCATAAAGATGCAATGATCAATATTTTAATATTTTAATTAATCATTTAAATAATGAGCATATTAGTAGTTTTAAATTATAAAACCAATTTCTTTAAGTCTATTAGAGGAAGTTTCAAATAAAACTCATGTTACACTCTCTGGACAGAGGGCATTAATATAATTCCAAAACAATTGGATTTATTTGGAGAGAAAATTTATTAATTAAGTTATAGATTTAATATCCGAAAGTTAAACAATTTAATTTCGCAATTTAATATGCACTAAAAGGATAAACTAATGAAACCATATTAAACTACACGAGCAGAGCTTCACGTGGATATAAAATTCATCAAATTTGGATGAACAGATCAAAAGTTATGATTTTTGCAAGTTTGGGTTATTTTCTGTTTTTAAAACAAAATCTCTGCCGAAATAGAAAATAAAATTGCCACGCGGCGCTCGCTGATTGGCGGGTACCGTTTCGCGCGGATCGCGTACGAGGACCGTCCGATCTATTTAAATCTAACGCGCCAGATCCACCCGATCTAGATCCATTGGATCTAGATCCGATGGCTAGGATCTAAAGGGGGGGATCGGGCGGCGCGGCTCGCCGGCGATCTCGTGCCCGCGGCGGCGCCCTCGCCGGAGGTGATCTACCACTCGCAAACGAAGGACAACGGGGATGATTTTCATACCGCTCGGTGCGTGACGACGAGACGAACTCGGTGGCGCGGCAGAGGCGGTCGTAGAGGTCCAATCCCCCCTCCAAGGCTCGTCGGAGTTGAAGTAGCGGACGGCGGCGGCGGTTGCGGACGAAGGCGTCGCTGGTCTGCAAACCGAGACACGAGACCACGTCAAACCGATGCGCAAAGTCGAGAGGAGGTGAGGGAAGTAGACGAGGAAGCGCGGGGTGGTCGTAGGGTCCCGTACGGTGAGCTCGACGGCGGCGGATTTCGGCGAGATGCAAACTCCGATTGTGACAGCCGTGCGGCGTAGAGATTAGGGTTTTGGGGTGCGGGAAAACAGCGGCGGGGTGGGGCTTATAAAGGGCAACGCGGGGGCGAGTTCGTGCCCCGCACGGCTTCGATTCAGAGTCGGGATCAGATAAGCCTCCCGACGGAAACTTCGCGCTGGAGGTTGAAGACGCGGGGTGGGGTCCACCCGTCAGCGAGGGGGGGAGGAGTGCGGGCTAAACTTGGGCTGCTCCTGGGCCGAAGCAGCGCGCGCGCGCGGTAGAGAAGAGGTGGGCTTCGGCCCAGGTGGCTTCTCTCCCCTTTTTTTTTTAAACAAATCATTTTCTGATTTCAGTGTTTAATTCAAAATTGATTTTTAAAACTTATCAAAACACTTCAGAAAAATTCATAAAAATATGTTTTGAAAAGCTAATTTCATTTATGACTTTTTGATATCATTTTGTTAAATAAATAAAATAATAAAATACAGATTTGTAAGAGGAGCTCAAATAAACCTCTTTAATGAAAACAATTCTATTTAACAATATAATTAATATTCAATCTACTCCTTATGTGATTTCAATACCATACTTTCATGATGCATGATGCATGAATGCAAAGTTGTACATTTTTGAGAGATTTGGGATGTTACAGACTAACCCCCTTAAGAAGAAGCTCGCCCTCGAGCTTCGGAAAGGTCAGCAAATAGGTGCGGGTGGTCTTCTCGGAGATCATCCTCTCGTTCCCAGGTGGCTTCGTCCTCTGTGTGATGATTCCACTGGACCTTGCAAAACTTGATGGTTTTGGTACGGGTGACTCTTTCTGCTGTCTGTAATATCTTGATGGGCTTCTCTTCGTATGTCAGATCACTCTCCAATTGTACCTCCTCGAGGGGTACTGTATCCTTTAAGGGAACTCCCATCATCTCGGGATGACATTTCTTCAACTGACTGACATGGAACACATTATGAACAGCAGACAGTACTTCAGGTAGTTCTAACTCATAGGCCACTTCACCTTTGCGAGAAAGAATTTTGAATGGTCCAATGAATCGAGGTGCTAACTTTCCTTTGATTCCAAATCTTTTCACACCCCGAAGTGGTGACACCCTTAGATAGGTTCTATCTCCCACTTCATAGGTGACTTCTCTACGCTTGGAATCTGCGTAGCTTTTCTGGCGTGATTGTGCTATTTTCAATCTGTCCTTAATCAGCCTGACTTTCTCTTCAGCATCCTGTATTATATCAGGCCCAAAGAAACTTCGTTCTCCTACACCACTCCACAACAGTGGAGTTGTGCATTTCTTTCCATATAAGGCTTCAAACGGTGCCATCTCAATGCTGGCTTGGTAACTATTGTTGTAGGAGAACTCAGCGTATGGCAAATTATCATCCCAACTAGATCCATAGTCGAGCGCACAAGCTCTTAACATATCTTCTAAAATCTGATTCACTCTTTCAGCCTGACCGTCTGTTTGCGGGTGGAAAGCCGTACTGAATTCCAATCTGGTTCCCAAAGATTCGTGCAACTGCTTCCAAAAATGAGAAGTGAACTGGGTCCCTCTATCAGACACGATACTCTTAGGAACACCGTGAAGGCACACAATTCTCTTCATGTAAATATCAGCTAGCTTAGCACTAGTATAAGTGGTCTTCACGGGTATGAAGTGAGCTATTTTGGTTAGGCGACAAACAATAACCCAAATAGAATCATAACCCGATCTAGTCCTTGGTAATCCAGTGATGAAGTCCATCCCAATGGAATCCCACTTCCAATCCGGTACTCTCAAGGGTTGTAATAATCCTGCTGGTTTCTGATGTTCTGCCTTTACTCGACTACATACATCACACTTAGCGATGTATTCTGCTATTTCTCTCTTCAGATTATTCCACCAAAATCTCTCTTTCACATCCATATACATCTTGGTATTTCCCGGATGAATTGAATAAGGTGTTTCATGAGCTTCTTGCAGAATCAACTTCCTAATATCAGGGTCATTGGCCACACATACACGTTTTTCAAACGACAAAATCCCCTGCTCATCCTCATGAAATCCTTTAGCTTTTCCAGCTCTTAAATTGACTTTGATCTCTTCTACTTCCTTATCTCCCTTCTGAGCTTCACGTATCTTGTCCATCAAAGTGGGTTGTACAACTAATGAGGTTACAAACCCTTCAGGTACTACTTCCAATCTGAGGTCCTTGAATGCCTTGCATAAATCCTCGGGTAATTCTCCTGCTGTAAGGCCATTCACATACACCTTACGACTCAGAGCATCTGCTACCACATTAGCTTTTCCCGGATGGTATTGAAGGCTCAGATCATAATCTTTAATAAGTTCCAGCCATCTTCTTTGTCTCATATTCAATTCCTTCTGTGTGAATATGTACTTCAAACTTTTGTGATCCGTGAATACCTCACATCTTTTTCCCATCAGGTAGGGTCTCCAAGTTTTCAGAGCATGCACTACTGATGCTAACTCGAGATCATGAGTTGGATAATTTGCTTCATGTTTCTTGAGTTGTCTAGAGGCATAAGATGCCACTCTGCCTTCCTGCATCAACACACTTCCCAAGCCTTGGCGTGAAGCATCACAGTATACTTGGAATTCCTTCTCCAAATCAGGTAAACATAGAACTGGGGCTGAAACCAGACGTTTCTTCAACTCCTGAAAACTGGCTTCGCATGCCTCTGTCCACTCAAATTTCTTCTCCTTCTTTAATAATTCAGTCAAGGCCTTGGCAATCTTGGAGAAGTTTTCAATGAATCGTCGGTAGTATCCTGCTAGACCCAGAAAACTTCGTAATTCCCCAACATTCTTCGGCGGTTCCCAATTAGTTACAGCTGAAACCTTTTCAGGATCCACTGCTATACCTTCCTTGGACACCACATGGCCTAAAAATCCGACTTGTTCTAACCAAAACTCACACTTGCTGTACTTGGCATACAACTTATGTTCACGTAGTCTCTGCAATACCAGACGCAAGTGCTCTTCATGTTCTTTGTGACTCTTAG
This sequence comes from Poa annua, assembly GCA_026929855.1. Classification (NCBI taxonomy): domain Eukaryota; kingdom Viridiplantae; phylum Streptophyta; class Magnoliopsida; order Poales; family Poaceae; genus Poa; species Poa annua. The sequence goes on from CM049427.1 coordinate 20,614,355, forward strand.
AGTAGATTAGAATATCATCTATGAACACTACCACAAACTTATCCAGAAAATCCATGAACACTTTATTCATCATATTCATGAAATAGGCTGGCGCATTGGTTAATCCAAAGGGCATTACTGTGTACTCATAAGAGCCATATCTCGTAACAAATGCAGTTTTGGGTATATCCATTTCTCTAACTTTCATTTGGAGGTACCCCGATCGAAGATCGATCTTTGAGAAAACACAAGCACCTTCCAGTTGATCAAATAGTTCATTTATCTTGGGTAACGGGTACTTGTTTTTGATAGTTTGCTCGTTTATATCTCTATAATCCGTAACTAGCCTCTGGGTTTGATCCTTCTTCTTAACAAATAAGACTGGTGCTCCCCATGGCGATGAACTTGGACGAATGAATCCTTTCTGGATATGTTCCTCTAATTGCTTCTTGAGCTCTTTCAATTCATCGACGGCCATAGGATAAGGTCTTTTAGCTATTGGCCCTGTTCCCGGCTTCAATTCGATGAGAAACTCTACATCTCTATCGGGTGGCATTCCCGGTAGTTCCTCCGGAAAAACATCTGGGTATTCCTTGACGATAAGCACATCACCAAGGCTAACCCCCTTAAGAGAATTTAGCCTAATCTTCTTAAGTTCAAAAGTTGATCGGAACTTAATCTTCCTTTTCTCTGGGGTGGTGAGGGTGATTGCTCTATTTGCACAATCTATGATTCCTTCAAAACGAGTCATCCAATCCATTCCGATGATAACATCCAATCCTTGGGTCTCTAGGATGACTAAGTCTGTTGGGAAGGTGTGTTTTCCAATTTGCAAGTCTAACTGCCTACACCCGGAATTTACTAGCATCTCTCCTCCAGCTGAACTTACCCTAATAGGTTTTCCTAGACTTTCCTCAGCTAACCCATGTTTGTTAACAAAAGCTCTTGATATGAATGAATGAGATGCTCCAGTATCAAATAAAACTAATGCTGGAAAGGAGTTGAGTAAGAACGTACCAATCACAGCATCAGGTTCATCATGAACTTCTTCCACATTGATGTGATTCACTTGACCCTTCTGAAAAGGATTTGGCTTGGAATTTTCATCAGTTTTCTTCTCTGGGCAATCAGTTGCATAATGTCCTGTCTTCTTGCACTTGTAGCAGGTCACATGAGACAAGTATTTCTTCCCTTCATGGTTAGGACGGTGATTACCATTCCCATGATTATGGCCATGATGATGGTTTCCCCTGGATCCACCATTATTTCCATTGTATCCTCCATTGCTTCCTTTGTTCCCTCCATTATGGTTATGACCATGATGTTTTTGGCCACTACCAGTGTTGGAGTGATTCCAGGGTTTATGGCTACTGACTTCAGAGGTGTGTTTCTTATATGTCCCTTCAGAATGAACCTTACTTGCACTGAACTTCCTCTTCCTGTTCTCTTCCTTTCTTATGTTGTTGTCCAGGGTGATAGTTTGATCCAGCAGAGCTTGATAGTTTGGAGTATATGCCACAGACAAAGGTATCTTCAGTTCTCCCTTAAGTCCATTGAGGAACTTTTCCTTCCTTTTTGCATCAGTATCAATGTCCTCTGGTGCATACCTTGATAGCATACAGAAGTCATCCATATACTCCTTCAGAGTTCTACCACCTTGCCTCAAGCTGCGAAATTCATCTTTCTTCAGCTTCATTATACCTGAGGAGATGTGAGCATTCCGGAAGCCTTCCTTGAACGCATCCCAAGTCATGCCATCCAAAGGATGAGTCACTTGATAATTCTCCCACCACAATGCTGCGGGTCCTTCCAACAGGTGTGCAGTGAACTCACTTTTTCTGCCTCAGAACATTCACAAGTTACTAAGTCCTTGTTGACTGAACGGAGCCAATCATCCGCCACTATTGGTTCAGTAGCAGAGGAGAATTTATTAGGCCTAAGCCTTAGGAATCTAGCAAGTCTGTCCACTGGGGGTGGTGGTGGAGGTGGCGGGTTGTTGTTGTGGTTGTTGTTGTTGTTGTTGGTTGCTGCAATGAACTGAGTCATCATATTCATTAACTGAGCTTGAGCGGCCATCAGTTGTTGCATGACGTCGTCGTTGTTGGTATCACGACGAGGAGGCATCTGTAGGGTTTTTCAGCATAGATGATTGAAAGATAGACAGAACTAAGAGAAGAAAATCCTACCCATGCACAAAGCAACCAAGTCAACACAATCACACTCATAAGACAACTTAAAAGGAAAAAGTCTACTTAGCCAAAACCAAACAAGTATTCTAAGTTGATTTAATAAAACACAGAGTCTGCAAACCAAACATTCTATCATTGTCACACCACAAGTTGGAGATCAATGTTTTAAAAAGAACGACGAACTAAACGAGGGAGAATATGGTGGTCCAACTACTAAGTCTAAACTTCGTCCATGACGTCTCCTTCATCTTCTTCGACTTCCTCGATGATGATGCCTCCCTTCGTAAGGATCTCCTTGTAGTCATTCACCTCCTTCTCCAAGGCCTCGTTCTTCTCTTGTAACTTTGTCGTCTCACGGTGCAGAGTCTCGATTGCTTCCTTCTCTAGGACTTCAATCTTCTCTTGTAGCATTCTCTTCTCACGGCGTAGAGTCTTGATCAAATCTCGATCAGCTTCGAACTCGACGTCGTTGCTCAGAATTTCGTCTTTCAAGGTCTTGATCTCCTTGTTCTTATCTCTAATTCTCTTTTCTTGATTTTGGAACTTCTTCTCTTGAGCTCGGAACTTCTCCTCTTGAGCGTTGGCCACCTCTTCTTGGGCTTCAATCTTCTTTTGAGTCTCCTTGACTTGTGCCATTATTTCATCATTCTTCAACAACTCATTGCGTCTATCCTCTTCTAGTTGCCAGAGGTGAAGTTCTAAGTCTTGGAGATATGGGTACAAAGGTTCTGGTTTGTTTTTGTCTTCCTCGCTAACACAGTAAGGAATCCCATGTTCGTCACGTTGGCCAAGGTGGGCAAAGTAGTGGTCTTTTAACTCCTCTTGGTATTGCAAGCAAAGACGTCCTATTAGCTCCTGCGTGACGAGATTCAGCCCTTTCTCCAAGGAGTCACTAATTGACTTGTACTGGATGTCTTCGGTCTTGGGTTCAGTCTGGCGCCCTTGTTGGTAAAGGCGAATTCCCCATAAATCTTCTTTGTTGAAGTGCTTCAGCTGGCTAGCCTTGATGATGGGCATTGGAAGTGCCAACAGTTCTACTAACTCTAGAAGATATCTTCCAAAGCGCATGTCCTTGAAGTCCTCCGTGGTTTGATACATGAAGAACGACATCCTTAAGTGATAAAGGTAGAGTTTATTAGACAAGACAAAGGTAAGATAAACTAATTGTGGTGTACTTAGGTACTTAGGGAAAAGAAGTTCTTTTCTAACAGGTGATCAACACTATTATCAACTCTTTTGTAAGTCGGATATTCACTATAGTGAGAGAGACAGACACCCGGCCAGCCACTTATAATTGTGGAACAGGTCTCATGTACGCGGACATGTAAGGTTAGTCCCGGGCCGCTTCATCCCACTATGCCGCTAGGATCCAACATACTTCAAAGATGGTAATATTATGATCAAAAGAGGCTTAACCAATCCTAAGGGCTCGAACCTACAGGCAACACTTTTGCTCTGATACCATTTTGTAGCGCCCCATCTTTAAATAAAGATGGAACACCTGTGTTATGTGCTAGTCCCTGGATCACTGCTAGCACCACAGTACAAAATACATAGTATCATTGCATAAGTATCAAAATACTACATCGAGATCCAAAAATAGCCAAGTATAGCTTTATTACAAAGTGCATAGTCATGAAGACTAGCTAAAATATTCAGAGTTCACAACGAAAATAAAAGCAATGGGCCTTCTCTTCTAGCATACGCCACGAGCAGACATGTTGGGTGTAGAATCGAGTCCAAACTTACTCCTCATCAGAATTACCTGCACATTTGAATATGCAGCCCCCGAAGGAGGTCAATACAATGAAGTATTGGCAAGTGACTATGGTGGATAAAATTATGGCAAGTCTAATTCTATATGCATATTTGGCTTGGTGGAGTTTGTGGGCTATTTTGCAGAAAGCCAGTTTTCTCCTATCTTTTATAAAACACTTTTGTATATCAAAGACTTGACACCAAGGGATGAAGCCCAAGTGCACCAATAATTCTTTCGTTAGTCAAATTTTACTTTACGAAAACCATGTTGAGATTCTTCCGTCCATCCTTGTCCAGTTGCTCGAAGTTGTCCGTCACCGGGGACACGGCTGAGTACTCAGTTTGTCGACTCTGCAGAGGTTGTGCACTTTCACCTTAAGACTCAATTTGTCCGAGATATCCTATACACGCGGAGTGTATTATGGAAAGGAGAGAATTGAGACAAGAACTTTCAGAAGAAGAATGCAACCATACTAGCAAGACCCGTTCCACCTATCAACTCTACATCTGCTAGTCAAGCTGACAGGTTGCACTCTCACAACTTAGTTGTTCTAGACAGAGCCCATTGTCAAAAGGCTGCACGGGAAGCTTCTAAACTTGGAGGGACTTAGTAATCTCTTTGTTCCTGGGTGGCCGTCCACAAGTGCGCTTCTGGGTGAAAACCACCATACTCATGGCCCTAAGTAGAATAGAAATTCATCCTAGGCGAAGACAACCACAAGCATAGTCCCAAAAGCCACTCAACATAAACCAAACAACCAATTCCACCCAGAAGTGTATTCAATGTTTTAACACTTAGCAATAATTCCATAACATGATAAGTAAACTCCTTTATAGCATAGCTAAGCATCTAATAAAACTTTTGGCGGCTGCAAGGGAAGGGATGGCTACACACTACTAGGATATTTTCAAAGTGTAGACTAACTTAGCATTCTAAGATAGTATCAAAATTTCCCTATCATGCATACTACTCAAAATCTACTAATAATGCATATAGAAAACATAGGATAGATGATGAATGTCACTTGCCTTGGTAACAAAGGGAACAAGCACAGCAAGAATAACAATCACAAGGACCTTCCTCCTCTTCACAATCTAGAGACAAACAATAACACTAAATAAACACACAAAATATAACACTTAAAATATCAATACAAAAATATGTATGCATGCTTAATATGCAATGAACTTAACATGACCAATTAATTACTATATTAAGTTCTCTGTTATTCATGCATAAAGATGCAATGATCAATATTTTAATATTTTAATTAATCATTTAAATAATGAGCATATTAGTAGTTTTAAATTATAAAACCAATTTCTTTAAGTCTATTAGAGGAAGTTTCAAATAAAACTCATGTTACACTCTCTGGACAGAGGGCATTAATATAATTCCAAAACAATTGGATTTATTTGGAGAGAAAATTTATTAATTAAGTTATAGATTTAATATCCGAAAGTTAAACAATTTAATTTCGCAATTTAATATGCACTAAAAGGATAAACTAATGAAACCATATTAAACTACACGAGCAGAGCTTCACGTGGATATAAAATTCATCAAATTTGGATGAACAGATCAAAAGTTATGATTTTTGCAAGTTTGGGTTATTTTCTGTTTTTAAAACAAAATCTCTGCCGAAATAGAAAATAAAATTGCCACGCGGCGCTCGCTGATTGGCGGGTACCGTTTCGCGCGGATCGCGTACGAGGACCGTCCGATCTATTTAAATCTAACGCGCCAGATCCACCCGATCTAGATCCATTGGATCTAGATCCGATGGCTAGGATCTAAAGGGGGGGATCGGGCGGCGCGGCTCGCCGGCGATCTCGTGCCCGCGGCGGCGCCCTCGCCGGAGGTGATCTACCACTCGCAAACGAAGGACAACGGGGATGATTTTCATACCGCTCGGTGCGTGACGACGAGACGAACTCGGTGGCGCGGCAGAGGCGGTCGTAGAGGTCCAATCCCCCCTCCAAGGCTCGTCGGAGTTGAAGTAGCGGACGGCGGCGGCGGTTGCGGACGAAGGCGTCGCTGGTCTGCAAACCGAGACACGAGACCACGTCAAACCGATGCGCAAAGTCGAGAGGAGGTGAGGGAAGTAGACGAGGAAGCGCGGGGTGGTCGTAGGGTCCCGTACGGTGAGCTCGACGGCGGCGGATTTCGGCGAGATGCAAACTCCGATTGTGACAGCCGTGCGGCGTAGAGATTAGGGTTTTGGGGTGCGGGAAAACAGCGGCGGGGTGGGTCTTATAAAGGGCAACGCGGGGGCGAGTTCGTGCCCCGCACGGCTTCGATTCAGAGTCGGGATCAGATAAGCCTCCCGACGGAAACTTCGCGCTGGAGGTTGAAGACGCGGGGTGGGGTCCACCCGTCAGCGAGGGGGGGAGGAGTGCGGGCTAAACTTGGGCTGCTCCTGGGCCGAAGCAGCGCGCGCGCGGTAGAGAAGAGGTGGGCTTCGGCCCAGGTGGCTTCTCTCCCCTTTTTTTTTTAAACAAATCATTTTCTGATTTCAGTGTTTAATTCAAAATTGATTTTTAAAACTTATCAAAACACTTCAGAAAAATTCATAAAAATATGTTTTGAAAAGCTAATTTCATTTATGACTTTTTGATATCATTTTGTTAAATAAATAAAATAATAAAATACAGATTTGTAAGAGGAGCTCAAATAAACCTCTTTAATGAAAACAATTCTATTTAACAATATAATTAATATTCAATCTACTCCTTATGTGATTTCAATACCATACTTTCATGATGCATGATGCATGAATGCAAAGTTTTACATTTTTGAGAAATTTGGGATGTTACATTTGAATGTCCAAATGAGATCAAACAAATTTCTAAAAATTTGTAAAATTATTATCTTTCTGTTAAACCAATTGTGGGAGTGTTTTGAACACTTTTCAAAAATAATAATTTCGAAATATTGATTAAATGTAAAATTGACACTTTATGTTTAATTTAAAACTAGGGTTTAATTAATTTTAATTTTGGCTAAATAAATTATATGAAATACCCATATTCAATTATGTTTGGATTTAAGTTATTTAAACTTGTTTGGCTGAAATCATTCTTCTTTATTTTGGCAGGCTATTAAGGAACTAAATATAACTAATTTGAAGGAAATGGGAAATATAATGAATTCCATTTTTAATTGTAAATGTTTTGTACACAATTAAGTTTTATATTATGCTTAATCATTTGAAAAACTTCATATCACCCTTGGAAAACATTTTAGGTTTAATTCATTTCCTTATATAAAATATATTAATCATTTCATGCTTTGAAAATAAATGAAATTCATTTAAGCAAATGAAATGCTCATTTGGCTAAGTGGTTGGAATCAGTTTCTTATAAGTAAACTATTTACTTAAAATAAACTGGATTGTAGTTTGTAAAATATTTGTCAATTTTACATTTTAAGGTTTTTGAAATACAGTGGATAATAACATGTTTAAACTGTGACATTTTGAAATATTAAACTCTTTCAATAAGTTTGGAGTCTTTTATAGTTGGTTTCCTTATGCATTTAATATTTTATTTTAATTAAAAGAAAAGTTTTAAATTTTAGTGATTTTTGAACATTATAAAATGTTGGGATGTTACAGACTACCACCCTTAAAAGGAATCTCGTCCCCGAGATTCGGAGAAGCTAAAAAGAAAAGCAAATGCTTGAATGATTCTGATAACTCGAGAGGTTTTGAGAAATGTACTTTCTGACCTGAAAACTTGAAAACTTGTTGGGAATGAAAGAAAAATAGACTTGGGATCTCTGGGTTTAAGCGACTAGGTTTAAATTATCTAGGTGGCTACCACCCTTAAAAGAAAATTTTGTGGTCGGTCTAGAACTTTGTTTAATCCCTTTTATTTCTCCGTTGTAGAGCGTACAAGTATTCGAAATACAATGACAGGTGGTAGCTACGAGAAGTTTGAGCACTCGCGTTTTCCACTCGCTCCTTGAAGCGATTTAATCCTCTTCCACTCTGGACAGCCACTGGCATAGTGTCCCTTATCCTTGCACCTGTAGCATGTTAAGTGGCTAAGATTCTTCTTGGATCCACTCTTCTGTCTCTGTTCCTCCAGAATCTTCATGAGAGACTGTTGCATTCCTTCCTTGGCTTGCTGGTTAGCTTGTTGCACCAAGGGATAATATGGGCATTGGTTTGGGACATGGGTCGTTCCTTCACACAGGAAGCAAATAATCTTTTTGGAACGGCGTCCATTACTTGGACGTCTAATGTGACCATGGGGCCATTCATCAGAGCAATCTTCGGACGTATGTCCTATCTCTCCACAAGTTTTGCATGCCTTTAGTTTGGTCATAGGGTCCTCTTCAACATCCCTATGAGTTTGATCAATCTTAGGCGAGTGGTCATTGATCACCTTCTGACTCGTGTCCCTTAACAGTATTCGCGTAGTTGGGTAAAATTTATTATTGTTGATATTGAAGTGAGACATCTGTTGGTTTTTAGAGAATAAATGAGTTAATTTATATGTACTATGGAGAATTCAATAATTTTAGAACAAGGCAATCAATTCCTAACAAATCTATCAACATTATTAAAACACATGCAAACACATAAATTTCACACTTATTTTGAGAACTCGAGCTAATCATTCATCGAACGAAAACACCTCAATGTCATGGAATTACAAAAACGATGGTACTGCCATACCACAATTTGGTAGGTCAATACATCTAATCGATACGATAAGCTAAAAGAGATAAATGGTGGTCCCTCTAACGTGGTTTGTGTTGCTACACTTATTCCTCCTAAATATTACGCTTGTGTTTTATTGCGTGATTATTTGCCTCAGGCGTGACTTCTCCCTCAGTTGACTCTTCAAACAGCACCTCTTCGGGGTCTTCTTCCTCTGGTCCTTCCTCCTTCGTAGCTGCAGGTACAGTCACATCTCCAGTGTCCTGGTCTCCTCCCTCTTCAGCTACTGGCGGTGGTGGAGGTGGAATGAGTTGCGCCTCAAGCGTGGCGATTTGCTCATCCTTGCTAATGTTCTCCAAATGTAGGTCATGAATGAGTTCCTCCAAATGACCAATAAGATTTTCAGAAGCCTGGAGTTCTTGGGTTTTTGCGTGTATGACGGCTTGTGCATGATCTGCGACGTTATAAGCCTGTTGGACCCTCCTGGTCAGACAGTTGATGAGAAAATCCAAGTCTTCAAACGTCTTGTTAACGATGGGCAGGTCCAGGCGAGTTCCCGTGTGAGCCATCGAGAGACCATGTGCATCCCTCTTCCCAAAGGCACGGAAGGGCGATCCTGGTGCTAGCTTGTTGCGATACTTGTAACACAAACGAGCCATTAAGTCTACCATAGCTATGTTCACTCCCTCAATCCACTCTGGGTAGTAGGTGACATAGTCCACGGGCTCGAAGTCTGGCATCGTAGGATCCGGGGTCATGCTGGTGCGGATTTCCCAACGTGTCCCATGGGGCATGTCGGTCTCCTCCTTCCTTCCTCGTAAATAGGGTGGTGGTAGCTTCAATACACTTGTCAGCCTAGACAGCTGCCTCCCAAAGATGAAACCCGACAAAACTCCAGTGTACGCAGTCTCAATGTACTCTCCCATCTAAAATTTTGAACAGGTAAGAGTATTAGAATTTAAAAGAAAAGGAAAGATGCAAGACAAGATAAATAATGTAAAACAATATTAAAGGAAATTTTTAAAATTTATTCATATTTTTGAAACCTAGTTTAGTTAACTATTTAACCTTTGGGGTCTCAGTCCAATCCTAGGGGTTTCGAACCTACAGGCAACACAGTGCTCTGATACCATCTGTGGCGTACCTGCACTTTAAATAAGGCAGATACCTGTGTATAGTGCAAATCCCTGGATCGATTCATTTGCACACACAGTTTACGATGTAATATCACAACAAAGCGTCAATTTTATTACATCGATGATCCAGAATTACAAAATATGTGATACAAGTTGCATAGCATAAAGCTAGCATTGAAAAGGTACACAGCGGAAATACAATAGCATCGAGTCTCTATAACTTTCATGCTGCCACAGGCGAAAACATGTTGGTTGTAGACTCGAAACCTCACTCGTCATCTGAACAATCTGCAATAAGAAAAATATTGCAACAACGTGGGTCAGATTCCATTAAAATGGAGTCTGGCAAGTGACACTATGGTGGACACCAAATGGAATAACTCTAAAGCCTATATGCATATTTGGCTGGTGGAGTTCAAGGCTAATTTGCATAAAGCCAATTTTTCCTACTCTTTTGAAAACACTTTTCTTGAAATCAAGACGAGTATGGCATGAAAACCATAAATCTCATCTTCCCTTGTTCACCCATCATGTTTTACTTCTGAAGTTGGAATGATGGAATCCTCCGTTGACGTCCGTGATCAGCTGCTCAAATTGTCCGTACTGGGGACACGGCTAAGTACTTAGTTTTACACTCTGCAGAGGTTGTGCACTTTCACCTTTAGACTCAATTTGTCCGAGAAATCCTATACACGTGGAGTGTATTATGGAAAGGAGAGAATTGAGACAAGAACTTTCAGAAGAAGAATGCAACCATACTAGCAAGACCCGTTCCACCTATCATCCCCCTACATCTGCTTGTCAAGCTGACAGGTTGCACCCTCACAACTTAATTATTCTAGACAGAGCCCATTGTCAAAAGGTTGCACGGAAGCAATCGTCACTCGGAGTTCTTCAGATTCCTCTGTTCCCTGGGTGGCCATCCACAAGTGCACTCTCAGGTTGACAACCCCCATGCTCATGGCCCCAAGCATAGTAGAAACTACCTTAGGCGAAGACAACCACAAGCACAGTCCTGAGTAGCCACTCAACATAAACCATTCAACCAATCCACCCAGGTGTTTCATTAACTTAGTGGATGTGTACTCTCAGGTGAAAACCACCATGCTCACGGCCCTAAGTAGAATAGACATTCATCCTAGGCGACGACAACCATGAGCACAGCCCTGAGTAGTCACTTAACATTTTGTAAAACTTTTCATCAATTGCTTAGCATCAATACATCTACTAAGTATGATATAGGATCCTAGACACAGGAGTAAGGGAATTCTACACAGGTTTAGCATAGCAATACTATCCTACTCATGCATATAAAAATACTAAGTAATGCATATAGAAAATAATAGGAAGTTTATGAGGTGTGCCACTTGCCTTTAAATGTTGTCGTTGTTCACACTCTTTTCAACGATACTCGGGACTCTCCGTTCAATCTAACAGTAGGGACAATACAACAATCAACAGCAAGCACAACTCCACAATACACACAAAACACATGCTAGATGAATAAATAAGTTTTTATAAAACTTTCTAAGAGAATATGTTTATGCATGATGTGCAAAATACTTAAAGGAAATACTCGCTCTATTCTTCGAGGTGATCAACAAATATTATCAGCTCTTTGTAAATTGGATATTCACTAAAGTGAGAGAGACAGACACCCGGCCAGCCACTTAAATTGTGGAACAGGTCTCATGTACGTGGACATGTAAGGTTTGTTTCCAGGCCGCTTCATCCCACTATGCCGCTAGGATCCAACTACCTCAAGATGCTAACATCATGATCAAATTTGTTTAAGTCAAATGTGAAAGACAAGATTAGAAGGGAGGGGAAAAGATAGAAAGACAGATGTAGTTGTCCTCCAGGCTGCATCTCCAGACTTGGTGATTCTTGTATCCTCGAGGCTGGGCTTGGATTTACTTAGTCATCATGAAGTCTAACAGAAGAAGGAGGGAGAAAGAAGAAAGAGGGAGAAAGGACTTAGAAAATATTTCTGGTTGTCTTCATGAACTTCTTCTTGATCTTTCTTCTAAGTGTTCCTATTCTTTGGAGATTCTTCTGGAGTCTCGTTTGGCTAAGTCCTTCATTGGTCCTCCAGCTCCATGTTTAAAAATTTCTAATTGTCTAAGTGTAGCACTTCATAAAAATGCTATGTTTGAAGATAATCCTAACTTTAAGGAAAATGGGGAGGAGTTTTCCTTATGGGAAATATAACTATAAAATAAATATGCTATGCATGACATGCAAATTTTAAATCATAATACAAATTTTTGTGATATTTATAAGGTATGCATAAAGCTATAATTGCAATTTAATTAGTTTATAATTTTTGGAAAGTATAATAAAAGGAATAATTATCAGATTAAAGTTTTCTATGATTAATAATTCTATAACAAATTTTATAAATAGTATTGATAGACAGGGGTATTTTAATTAAATTTATAGCAATTTACTTTAATCACAAATAATATTTTTATTAATAGTTACGTTGAAAATAGTCAAACTATTCAAATTAAATATATGTAACTATGAATTCATTCAAAATTTACTCAAAAATATTTTATAGCAGTGGCATCAATTTACAAATATTCTAAAGGTTCTAAAACACTTTTATTTGTAAATTTTGGATTTTTAGATTTAAAGTTATTACAAATATACTCAAATTCACCATTTGAAATTTGAATATATTATACTAAGTCAAACTTGAATTTTGGCCGATCTAAAATAATCTACATTTCAAGGGCTTTCAAAATATATAAAGTTTGCTAAATTTGGATAAGTGGTTAAAAAGTTATGAAGCTTTGAATCTGCAGGGGCTTTTCTGCAAAAATGCTAGATCTGTTGACTGGGCGCTGACTGGACCTGACGTGGCTGCTGACTAGATGCTGACTGTGCACGCTGACGTGGATAAGTGGAGCGATCTGGATCGTCAGATCCAGATCCAACATCAAAACAGATACCGATTCGCATTTAAACAGATCTAATCTTAGCCATAGATCGTAGATCGGACGGCGGAGAGGCATTGACCATACCTGGGCGGCGGGATCACGCCGGAGTCGGGAGGGATGGCGGCGCTGCGCCCGGTGGTCGACGGCGGCGGAGCTCCGGTGGTTCCCCGGGCGTGAGACGAGTGTCAAAAGGTTCCCCGCGGCTCGGCGAGTTGGATGGGGTGCTCGGCGTCGACTCGCGCGTCCTCTACTGCGACTGGCCGTGGTCGGGGTACGGCGGGTCCGGCGAGCTCCACACTCTCGACGATTTTGCTGCGAAAGACATCGAGGGAAGGGTCTGGGAGGTGCGTGTCGGCACGGGGAAGAGGATGGAGGGGCTTTCGGACAAGGGCTCGGCTCACCTCGTCGGAAACGGGACGAACACGGCGGCGGAGATGGCTAACTCCGCCGAGCGTTTTCTCCGGCCTGGCGGCGTATTAGAGGCTAGGGTTTGGGGCAAATGGAAGAGGGGGTCGTGGGGTTTAAATAGAGGCAGAGGAGAGAAACAAATCGCGACGATCTCGCCCGGATTTTGGAAATGAATCGCGGCGGAAATCTCGGCCGGAGGTTGAAGGCGGGGTGATGTCAGCGATGACGTCATCCGGAATTTTCTTTTTCATTTTTCTGATTTCTTTTATTTAATTCATAACTTTTGATTTGAATGTCCAAATGAGATCAAACAAATTTCTAAAAATTTGTAAAATTATTATCTTTCTGTTAAACCAATTGTGGGAGTGTTTTGAACACTTTTCAAAAATAATAATTTCGAAATATTGATTAAATGTAAAATTGACACTTTATGTTTAATTTAAAACTAGGGTTTAATTAATTTTAATTTTGGCTAAATAAATTATATGAAATACCCATATTCAATTATGTTTGGATTTAAGTTATTTAAACTTGTTTGGCTGAAATCATTCTTCTTTATTTTGGCAGGCTATTAAGGAACAAAATATAACTAATTTGAAGGAAATGGGAAATATAATGAATTCCATTTTTAATTCTAAATGTTTTGTACACAATTAAGTTTTATATTATGCTTAATCATTTGAAAAACTTCATATCACCCTTGGAAAACATTTTAGGTTTAATTCATTTCCTTATATAAAATATATTAATCATTTCATGCTTTGAAAATAAATGAAATTCATTTAAGCAAATGAAATGCTCATTTGGCTAAGTGGTTGGAGTCAATTTCTTATAAGTAAACTATTTACTTAAATTAAATTGGATTGTAGTTTGTAAAATATTTGTCAATTTTACATTTTAAGGTTTTTGAAATACAGTGGATAATAACATGTTTAAACTGTGACATTTTGAAATATTAAACTCTTTCAATAAGTTTGGAGTCTTTTATAGTTGGTTTCCTTATGCATTTAATATTTTATTTTAATTAAAAGAAAAGTTTTAAATTTTAGTGATTTTTGAACATTATAAAATGTTGGGATGTTACACCCAACTCAACGGTGAGGGTGTGAATCCCACCGGCTTGCCGTAACAAAAGATTAAACGTATGTGTGGAAGAAAGATGCTTGTTTGCAGAAAGTATCAGGTTTGCAGTTCTGGTTTTATCAGATTAATGAGAAGGACCGGGGTCCACAGTTCACTAGTGGTGTCTCTCCATAAATAATAATAACATTCATCCATGCGTGGTAAAGAAATTACAACTAGTCAATTGACAGAATAATGATGAGCAACCCAATCCATACACTAATGATATGGTGACTAGTGTGAGATTCATTCGGGCATTACAACAATATACATAGACCGTTCCAACCACATCTATGACTAATAATCCACCTTCCGGTTAGCGTCCGCACCCCTTTCAGTATTAAGTTGCATGCAACAGGTTATCGCCTTAAGCACTGTGTGTAAAGTAAGTAAGTAATATCATCCTTAGACAAAGTACTACTGTTTTGTCCCTATTAGCAACAATACATCTACCACCTTAGAGCTTTATGTCACTGCCCCAGATTAAATAGAGACATGAACCTACTATCGAGCATAAATATCCCTTCTTGGAGTTACGAGCATCTACTTGGCCAGAGCATACACAAGTAACGGAGAGCATGCAAGATCATTAAATAGCACACACATGATATATTATGAAACAATAACTTTAGTACTCAATATTCATCAGATCCTAGCAAACACAACATGGAGAATTACAAAAAGATGATCTTGATCATGATAGGCAGCTCACAAGATCTAAACATGATAGCACAAGAGGAGAAGACAACCATCTAGCTACTGCTATGGACCCGTAGTGCAAGGTAGACTACTCACGCATCAGTCCGGGGGCGGTCATGGTGACATAGAAGCCTCCGGGTTCGATTCCCCCTCCTGGCAGGGTGCCAGGGAGCACTTCTGATCTCTCCCAAAGTGGTGGTGACGATGGCGGCGGCTCGGACCCGTGGAGGAAAAAGTATTCAACCGTCCAGCGTTTTAGGCCAGGGGGGTTTATATGGGCGAAAGACCTAGGTCGGTGGGCGCCCGAGGGGCTCTCCTCACCTCCTGGCGCGGCTGGCATTGGGGCCACGCCACAAGGTGATGAGGCTGCCTCGTGGCCCCTCTTCGTCTCGTCTTCAGTTTTTCTGGACGCAAATATTCCAAAAATAAATCCTGGTTGGCTCGTTTCCAGTTTGGCAGATATTTCCTTAAGAGCTTTTCTGGAACCAAAACCAGCAGAAAACAAGGAACTGACACTGTGGCATCTTGTTAATAGGTTAGTCCCAGAAAATGCATAAAACTATATAAAATACATATAAAACATGTAATAACATGATATAACATGGCATGGAACACAAGAAATTATGGATACGTTGGAGACGTATCATACGACAACACAAAAACGGAGCGACGACGGGCGCAAGGAAGAAGATGAAGCAGAAGGAGGTAGAAGGCAAATGGCAAGGTAAAATAAATAATAGTGGAGGAACCCGTACTTATGGTAAAAACCAGAAGTTCATCACGGCCGTCCAAACAAAAATACGACAACGAGTGGCACAATCGGAGGACAATCGTCGCAGGCCACATCGCCCACTACGCACGCAAAACGAGGAGATCATCATCACGCCTGCGAAAATCTCGCCACGTCAGGTCAAATCAGAACTGAACCGGCGTCCACAACGGTCAAAGGGTGGGACCCACTATGTCACATCCCATCAAAGTACTATTCGCTCGTCCAGGATGTCATGGGTGATATCATTTACATTACAAGCAAACAAACACATACAACAAAGGAGCGTCACACTACGACTGACAAAAAAGAAAGCTCCTTGCAACTCGAAAGCAAACTACAAAGAAAATGTACAATAATGGTCGAGTGGAAAACTCCCATCGGGGGAAGACAAAAAGTATGCGACTGACAAAACATAAATTGAGATTATCCTCTAATGCAAGCAATAAAGCACAATCTCGGGGGCTACTCCCATCGGGAGCACTGTCGTGCACCCGATAGAATCAAAGGCATTAAAAACATAATGATTCCCGAGTGAAAATCAGTTGATGATACCTCGGATGTTGTATGCAAAAAATACGAAGGTAAGACCCATCGATCAGTCGAATGAGCCAAGGATCACTCCAGCAGTGTTAAATCCTAGATATTTCCAGATCAAAAGATACGATGGAAATCCTGGCGGACGCGCTGGGTAGCAAAACAAAACTGCAGACCTATATCAATAAGTCCATCAACAGGCCTGAGGCCAGTCTGTCCAGTATGTTCCAGGATCGATCCCGAGGACTCGAAACCTGATTGAAGACTAGTGTGGTTTTGCCTGAGTGCAGTTAACTAGTTTCGGCTTATCGAATAATTTTAGGCCCACTCAGTCGAAATCCTTAGGCAAAAATCATAGTCGAAAGAAAAATATATGAAATGTATTTCACCAAAAGCATAAGCATAAGACGTGCACTATGAAGTGAGTCCATGACTGATTCTCTGAATTAGCCAAGCACTCGGTGGCTAATGACGAGGTTGTACCAAATGGGTACCCATTCATGTGGGTACCTGGTGCACGTAATGACTAAAGCCCAATTGTCAAATAGGTTGAAGAAGCCCAACAAGCAAAGCCCAAGTCGAAGACTTCTACCATAGATAGCATAGTGGGTAGTACTTTCCATAAATATAGTCCTAGTCGGTTACGACTCGGGACCTGTACCACTATAAAAAGGACAGGAGGGTGGCCGATCAAGCACACGCCCAACCAGAACCACTAAACCCTAGGAAGATCCACATCTTGCTAGACTCATGTACTCGCCGCATATTTACCATCAATAACAGACAAGCAGGACGTAAGGGTGTTACCTCACTTGAGGGCCCCAAACCTGGGTAAATCCCGCTTGTCAGCCGACGAATCTACCAACACTACACGTTCTCTACCTCATAACTCTTACCCTAGGCTAGTAACCATGGGTATTGATGGGGACATCCCTCGTCATCCCTCAAGCTTGTGATCAAGCTAGTATCCCAGGTGGTAGTCGTATCCACCACTTGCGCCTCTGTCGTAGTAAGGTGGTGCACCACTTGACGAGCCCCCTCCGAAGAAAGAAGGGTCCTGCTGATGTATGTAAAATACATACATGAACTTTGCATTATATTACGTAATATTTCAATCATATTTGCATCATGTAAGAGTTATATCATTGTTCTATATTGATTTTGGAATATTTCACATGTTTCCCTATTTTTCTGGAATTAACCCTGCACTGTGAAGCCCTATTTTGCTATGTTTTTAACTTTCAAGGACCCAAACGACATCCAAATGAACTAAGATTTCACCGGGGACAGTTGTTTTGGAAAGAAGTAAACATACGAGCCAAGGATCAACAAAAGTGGAAACCCGAGGAGCAAAACAGGTGGGTTGATGCTAGCAGGCGTGTGGTTGGTGAATCCCCAAGAGGAGGGTGTGGAGTAGCAGAGCAGCAAGATTTCCCTCAGTTATGAAACCAAGGTTATCGAACCAGTAGGAAATGAACGTTCCCCTCGAGGTGTCAACGGCGCCAGAAACTCTTGGTGTGGCGTCGGAGACGTGGAATCTGCACACAACACAATCAAAGTATTTTGCCCCAACTCAACGGTGAGGGTGTCAATCCCACCGGCTTGCTGTAACAAAAGATTAAACATATGTGTGGAAGAAGGATGTTTGTTTGCATAAAGTAATAGGTTTGCAGTTGTGGTTTTATCAGATTAATGAGAAGGACCGGGGTCCACAATTCACTAGTGGTGTCTCTCCATAAATAATAATAACATTCATCCATACGTGGTAAACAAATTACATCTAGTCAATTGATAGAATAATGATGAGCAACCCAATGCATATACTAATGATATGGTGTCTAGTGTGTGATTCATTGGGGCATTACAACAATATACATAGACCGTTCCAACCGCATCTATGACTAATAATCCACCTTCCGGTTAGCGTCCGCACCCCTTTCAGTATTAAGTTGTATGCAACAGTTTTCGCCTTAAGCACTGTGTGTAAAGTAAGTAAGTAACATCATTCTTAGACAAAGTACTATTGTTTTATCCCTAGTAGCAACAGTACATCTACAACCTTAGAGCTTTCTGTCACTGTCCCAGATTTAATAGAGACATGGCCCCACTATCGAGCATAAATACCCCCTCTTGGAGTTACGAGCATCTACTTGGCCAGAGCATACACAAGTAATGGAGAGCATGCAAGATCATTAAATAGCACACACATGATATATTATGAAGCAATATCTTTAGTACTCAGTATTCATCGGATCCCTGCAAACACAACATGGAGAACTACATAAAGATGATCTTGATCATGATAGGCATCTCACAAGATCTAAACATGATAGCACAAGAGGAGAAGACAACCATCTAGCTACAGCTACGGACCCGTAGTCCAAGGTAGACTACTCACGCATCAGTCCGGAGGCGGTCATGGCGACGTAGAGGCCTCCGGGGACGATTCCCCCTCCCGGCAGGGTGCCGGGGAGCAGTTTTGATCTCTCCTAAAGTGGTGGTGACAACGGCGGCGGCTCGGGACCCGTGGAGGAAAAAGTGTTCAACTATCCTCTGTTTTTAGGTCAGGAGGTTTATATGGGCGAAAGACCTAGGTCGGTGGGCGCCCGAGGGGGCCTCCTCACCTCCTGCAGTGGGGCCGCGCCACCAGGCGATGTGGCCGCCTCGCGGCCCCTCTTCGTCTCGTCTTTGGTTTTCCTGAACGCAAATATTCCAAAAATAATTCCTGGTTGACTCGTTTCCAATTTGGCGGATATTTCCTTAAGAGCTTTTCTGAAACCAAAAACAACAGAAAACATGGAACTGGCACTGTGGCATCTTGTTAATAGGTTATTCCCAAAAAATGCATATAAAACATGTAATAATATGATATAACATAGAATTGAACATAAGAAATTATGAATACGTTGGAGACGTATGGGCCCATATTGAAGGAGATCGCAGGCAGAAAACAATAATTTTCTAATGACGATATGCTTGAACTAGCCAGAATCTATACTATGCAGATATAGTAATACGGAGGAGATCGGTATACATACCCTTGTAGACCAAAAAGCGGGGATTACGCTCCCGTACAAGCGTTGACGATGAAGACGATGTAGCCGACCTCAAGGTCGTGTAGAGGACGTAGACCTCCTAGCACCACTAGCGTGGCACCTCGCAGAGCGTCACACACGTACGCTGGAGATGACGGCCTCTGAAACTCCAGTACAGGACAAGCAGCGAAAGACTTGGACCGGAACACCAACAGCACGGCAGCGGGCGTATGGTGGAAAGAACTTCCTCCTAGGTGCAACTCCGACAAGGGAATCACGTTATCGAGAAGAAAATAGAGAATTAATTGATGAATTAAAGGGACAGGGGTGCCCTTCTATATAAAGGGGCAAGGAGGCTGCCAAGCTTGTCAGGCTGGCGGTGTTCCCACACCCCAGCTGGCCAAGCTAGGTGCGCCAGCCTAGGTGGGCGCCACGTGGCCCACCTAGGTCCGGCCAAACTAGCCGTCCTCCCTTGGGGGGGAACCTCCCCCCCTCATGGGCCCTCTTTGCATGAGAGGGCCCATTAAGGGCATTTTGCCTTTAAAAATTCAGGAAAAAATATATAAATTATATTTAACTTTTAATTACATTAATTAACATTAAACACATATTACATAATTTATGCCGGCTCCGAAAACTATTTTGTCGCTGCCCGATCTCCATCGGACCAATCCGGGACGTTCCCGGTGTTCTCTTTTTCTTATTTTCCTTTCCGGTAAATATGTCAAAACCCTTTAAGTGTGTTACCCTAGTGGTTCGATATAATAACAGACATGATCGAGACACCTCTCCGATCAATGACTAATTCAAAGGCTTGGACGCCTTGAATTAATCCCCCGTGATATAACGACTGACTTTGTCGATCGAACCTAGACGTCGAGTCTTAAACCTTTTGCCATAGCGATACTTAGTGTGTCCGAGACTCGTACCTAGATTTCTCGATACCTAGCTTGATCTCGTTAACGATAACACTATCTTCTACTCGTCTATGATCTTATGTTCGAGTGACCTAGTCACATGCTTGCACGCTCATTTGACATAATCTCACCCAGTGGGTCTTATAGTATCTATCCTGCTATGCGGACTGACAAATCCCGCTCTTGATCCCTCGTCTCAACATACTCCCTTCCGATAACCGAGAGGAACACCTTTATTGTCACACTATTAAGATATGGCGTTTGATGCAATCAAAGTATCTTTCAGGAATAGCAATAAGAGTTGATCTCACGGTCGAAGGCGTAATGACTACGTCCTACATATATTGGGTATGTCCATCACATCGTTCTATCAACGACATGACTCCATTGTCAACTGACGACATGTCACATGATCGGAAAACCTCGATCATCATTTGCACAATGGACTAGTCACGTAGAGGCTACCCGGACCTGGTTTGTTTACGTATCACACGTGTATTAATGTTTCCTCTTAATACAGTTATAAAATGACACACAAACGTATTATGAAGAAACGAGATATGATAAATAAAACACTTTATTAATTGCCTCTAGGGCATATCTCCTTCAGTCCACTTGACTAGAGTACAATTTAGTCTAGATTACAACTTGGTAAAAGCTTAACACCCATAGCTTCTTGGTGTTTCTCATGCTTGTCAAGCGGAAGAGACTTCGTCAGTGGATCTGCCACATTCAGATCTGTATGCACTTTGCAAATCTTCACATCGCTTTCCTGTACATACTGTTGTATCACATGGAAGGATCGGAGAATGTGTTTGGCAGTTGAGTGAGACCTTGGTTCCTTCGCGTTAGCAATATCACTCGTATTTTCGAAGTAGAGGGTTACGGCGTCTTGTGCGCTAGGGAACACTCCAAGCTCAATGATGAACTTCCTCAGCCACACAAGTTCATTCGCGGCTGCAGAAGCAGCGATGTACTCCGATTCCATTGTAGATTGTGCCACGATGGGTTGCTTCCCATTTCTCCAGCACACGGCGCCTCCATTCACCTTGAAAACATATCATGTTTGTGACTTAGAGTCATCGGGGTCTGTGCTGAAACTTGCATCAACGTAACCTGTTACGCCAATTTCTTCCACACAGCCACCATAGACAAGGACCATTTCCCTTGTCTTCTTGAGATGCTTAAGAATACACTTAACATATATCCAATGTTCCTTTCCAGGATTACTTTGGAATCGGCTTGTCAAACAAAGAGCCAATGCTACATCAGGTCGAGTACTTAACATGGCATACATGATTGATCCTATGGCTGAGCATAAGGATGTTTAGCCATCTCGGCTTTATCATGTTCCGTCACCGGACAATGTGCCTTGCTCAATGTTTCATTCTTGACAACTGGTAGAGAACCTTTCTTTGCCGTCTCCATACTGAAACGCTTCAGTATCTTGTCAATATAAGTACTCTGACTTAACGCTAATAGATGTCTCGATCTATCACGATAGATTTTAATGCCTAAGACGTATGCACTTCTCCTAAGTCCTTCATGGAAAATTTACTATTTAAATATTTGTTCACGCTATTTTGAAGATCCACTTTATTCCCAATCAGTAATATGTCATCTACATATAGTGCTAGGAACACAATCGAGCTCCCACTCATTTTCTTGTAAATGCGGGTCTCTTCTACATTTTGGACAAATCCAAAACCTTTGATCATCTCATCAATGCGAAGATTCCAGCTCCGAGATGCTTGCTTCAATCCTTAAATGGAACGCTAAAGCTTGCATACTTTGCCAGCATTTTATGGATCGACAAAACCTTCCGGTTGTACCATATACAACTCTTCCTCAATGTTACCATTTAGGAACGTTGTTTTGACATCCATCTGCCATATTTCATAATCGTAATATGCATCAATTGCTAACAAAATCCGAATAGACTTTAGCATCGCTAGCGGTGAAAAAGTTTCATCGTAGTCAATTCCATGAACTTGTCGGAAACCTTTTGCGACAAGCCGAGCTTTATAGACGGTCACATTACCGTCAGCATCACTCTTCTTCTTAAAGATCCGTTTATTCTCGACGGCCTTGCGCCCTTCGGGAATCTCCATCAAAGTCCATACTTCGTTGTCATACATGTATCCCATTTCAGATTGCATGGCTCTCAGCCATTTCTCGGACTCTGGGCTTGCCATAGCCTCTTTGTAGTTCGTAGGTTCGTCTTGTTCAATTAACATGACAGTGCAAACCATGTTGCCGTACCACTCTGGTGCGATACGAGATCTTCCAGACCTACGAAGTAGAACACTATCCTCGACATCTTCTCCCACTCCTTTTACGGAGGATGTTTTGGGAACATCTTCCGTTGCGCCACTCGGAATTTTGAGTTCAGGATCAACGATCTCGTCGAGGTCTACTTTCCTCCCACTTACTCCTTTCGCGAGAAACTCCTTCTCAAGAAAGGTCCGTTCTTCGCGACAAATGTTTTGCCCTCAACTTGGTTGTAGAAGGTGTATCCTATGGTTTCCCGTGGATGCCCTACAAAGACAACTTTATCCGATTACGGTTCGAGTTTGTCGGGTTCTAGTTTTTAACATACGCCTCACAACCCCAGACCTTCAGGAACGACAACTTAGGTTTCTTACCATGCCATAACTCATATGGTGTCGTTTCTACGGATTTGGACGGAGCCCTATTTAAAATGAATGCGGCTGTTTCTAACGCATAACCCCAGAAGGATATGGGCAGATCGGTAAGAGACATCATAGACCGAACGCTATATAATAGAGTACGATTACATCGCTTGGATACACCATTACGTTCCGGTGTTCCAGCAGGCGTAAGTTGCGGCAAGATGCCACATGCCTTCATATGTGTCACAACTTCATTTTGAAATTCTTTGAAATTTTCAAATGTTTCAGACTTGTGTTTCATCAAATAGATATATTTGTATCTACTCAAGTGATAGGTGAAGGTGACAAAGTAACGATAACCATTGCGTGTCGACACACTCATTGGTCCACACACATCTATATGTATGACTCCCAATAAGTCCGACGCCCGTTCCACGAAACCTTTGAACGATGTCTTGGTCATCTTGCCCATGAGGCATGGTTCACATGTGTCGAGGGATCCAAAATCCAACGAGTCTAAAAGTCCATCGGCATGGAGTTTCTTCATGCGCTTTATACCAATATGACCGAGACGGCAATGCCATATATACATGGCGGTATCACTACTAAGTTTAATCCTCTTGACATCTATGTTATGGATGTGAGTACTACGATAGAGATTCAACAAGAATAAACCATTACTCTCGAGAGCATTAAAATAAAAGATATCATTAATCGAAATAGTACAACCACTTGATACTGGATTGAATGAATATCTATCTTGTAACAAGCAAGACCCACTGATAATGTTTACACTCAAGGATGGTACAAAATAACACTTATTTAAAACCAAAACTAATCCCGATGGTAGATGTAGAGGGTGTGTGCCGGCAGCCACCATGTCAACTCTTGATCTGTTGCCGACACACATCGTCACCTCGTCCTTAGCCAAGCGCCGCTTATTCCGCAACTCCTCCTGAGAGTTACAAATATGAGCAACAAAACCAGTATCAAATACCCAAGTGTTGCTACGGGCGCATGTAAGGTACACATCAATAACATGTATATCAAATATACCTTTCTCTTTTCCGACAATCTTGCCAGCCTTCTTATCCTCCAGATACTTGGGACAGTTGTGCCTCCAGTTGTTGGGGATATACCAAGTGGGGGTATCTCTGACATGGATCAATCCGGCTAGTCCAGGGTGGCCCAAGGGTAACATGGCTGAAGCCTGCCGGGGGTCCCAGATAGCTGACGTACAAGGAAGTAGGCGGACGGTCCAAGGAAGGCGGAAGGCCGAAGACCATCAAGCCACCAAGCCCAAGACGGAAGGCGGCAACTAAGCCGGCTAGGTCTAGGACTCTGTTTACTTGCCGGACAAGTACTTACCTTGTATCATGGGGTCTGGCCGCCTATATAAGCCGGCCACCAGGAAGCCTTTAGGGCACGCATCAATATGTTCCATACACATTGTAACCTATTCACGGCTATTGCCTTATAGTGAATTATAGTTGCACGTAGGATCTCGCCACTGCTGCGAGATCTGAAGCTGGGTAACCTCGCCGTGTTCAATCCCGACCTCGACGACACCAGCCTTCTTCCCCACATCCATCCATAGGTAAGAGGACCCCCCGTCTCCTATCAATTATGCCGATACTCCGACAGTTGGCGCCCACCGTGGGGCATAAGGTTTCTGGCGTCACGTTCCAGGCGGGAACACTTGGCGGCGTGGGCAAGCAGATCGCCGTCGGCCGCGTCACAAGGTATGGCGGCCACAACTACGTCAACTCAGATGAGTCCTGGCTCCCGGCGGATGACTACCTCATTGGGTGCGCAATCGTGTCGATCAGAGGGATTGACGTCTTCATCGGGTACACGCAAGAGGCGTACGGTCTACCGCGTTTCTACGACCCCACCCACCAACCCTTAGACCAAGCAGTCGACCGGCAAGATGGATCTGAACCCGCCTTCTCTCAGGAGTCGGCCGGATCTGACTTCCACTTTGTCGGAGTTGTCGGACTGGGATCCGACTCCCAGCCGGAAAACAACGATCCTGAGTCAATTCTTCCTGCTCTTCAGGAGGATGCGATGTCAGATGCCAGATCCAGATCTACCGCTCAAGTCAACGTATGATGATGCTCGTCTCTTAGAAGAGAGAATCAAAAACCGCTTTTCTAGTGATAATCCGGTTCCTTTAGAGAACACAGCGGATACAGATATGCCTGATAAGCTGGCTATGATGATTGTCGTCGGTCACGAGTCAACCCCAGTCGCTTCTGAGCCACAAGATAAGCCGGCAGAAAATGCCGGCAACACCGTTGTCGGTCAGCTCTTTGACGGTTCCGACAAGGTGCGTGCGAAGAAGAGGACTGGTCTCGAAAAAGGCGGCAGCAGCAAACCCACGGATTTGCTCTCCGTCATCAAGGAAGTAGATGAAATCATGACCACTCCGGTGAATAAGGATACCCCACTCGACGAAGTGGAAGAACTTAGGCTTAATATGCTTAAGCACTCTGATTTCCTACGCAGAAGAGAGGAGCATGTTGAGAGCCTTGCGAAGAAGATCGAGAAGGAGCAAGAAAAGATGTCGACAAAACCGAACAAAAAGCTCTTCGAAGAAAAAAGGTCATCAAAAAAACGCCGTGATAAAGAGCCGCATATTCATGCGACCACAGCAACTCAAGATCTAGACAGAAGGGGGGATGTTGTCTTTTGCACCCCCATCCTTAACGCTGCTGCCACGCTCGACACCCTAGACGACAAGACCTACACAGCGGAGGAAAAGGTGGCCAATGCAAGACACTTCATGAGCAAGGCCTTAGAACAGCAAGCTCACGCTGAATCCTATGGCCATATGGCGGATGCCCGCGGGGGAGATCTAGAATCCCAGTCAGGGAAGTGCAAAGCCGCACCTGGCGCTGACCCTGAAGGCCCGTCCGGCTCCAGTAGCCTTGGCGAAAAAAGGAAAGCAACGCCAGCTCCAAAGAAGACACCACCGCCAAAAACAAGGCGGGACGAGAACTCGCAGACAGGAAGCAGAGGGGACCTGCCACCTGCAGCATAGCCAAGGCGCGGCGATGGCGGTAGCCGGGATAATGGCCAGCCACCTAAAAAATATGCCGGCAACGACCCTCCCAGGAGAGGTCGAAGCCGGTCTCCGCAGCGCAGCACCGGCAGCAAGAGGAAGGAGGCGGCAGATGGGCCCAGGCGCAGCGTAAGTTGGGCAGCGCAGGACGAGCCAAACGCCAATAGAGGCGGACAACAGCTCGATCCAAAAGACGCAAGACACCACCTACAAGACATAGCAAGAGGAAGGGAGCCGTTATACTCTGGCCCAAAGTGCTTTGGAGATGCCATCCGTAGAGAGCCGTTCCCCAAGGACATGACATCAGTGTCTAAAAATTGTCCTAGGTACAACGACCTCGTTAAGCCGGACTCATGGCTAGCCGTCTATGCCATGGACATAGAGATTGCCGGCGGAAGCAATCACATTGTCGTCCGCTACCTACCTCTAATGTTAGAAGACACGACAAGGGCTTGGATCGACAACCTTCCTGAAAAGTCTATCCACAGTTGGTACGACATGGAAAAGGTGTTCTCCCAGCACTTCCAATGAACATACAAGCATCCAAATACCTACACGGATTTGCACCGTTGTGTTCAGAAGGCGGACGAAACCATGACAGATTTTGTCAGCCGTTGGATCTTGGAGAAGGCCAACTGTCATGGTGTTTCGGACGCCCAGGCTATCCATGCCTTCTACACGGGCCTACAGAAGAAGTCCTTACTCCGTCACCAGCTCGTCCGCGAGCAAGTCACGGACCTTGGCGAGATGCTCAACCTTGCCACCCAGTACGCGGCAGCAGACAACGACGCACGTGACGATGATCCGGACGTCAACACCGCGCCAAGGCGGAATAACAAGCGCAAGAAGGCAACGGAAGATAAAGCCGGGCCATCCAACGAAGTTGTCGTTGCGTTCCCAGGAGACGTTGACAAAAAGAAGTGGAAAAACAAGAAGGATAACCGTGACGCCGGCTCAGGCCCTAAGGCGGCGCGTATCACTTACGAGCAGGCAAAAATTCTGCCATGCCCAATCCACGAGAAACTCGGCAAGGTCAACCATATGCTCAGCGAGTGCTACTTCATGGACGACTTCAAAAGGACCCCACCGTTGGCTGGAAGTCAAAGAAGTCAAAGAAGTACGACAAGAAGGACAACAAGGACGACGAGGATGACGACGACATGTCAATCTCAAGCGATGATGACGCCTCGGCCAAGAAAAAGAAGCTGTATCCGAAGGTGAAAGAGCCACTTGTGTGCTTTGTTGGCACACCTTTGGCTAAGGCGGACAAGGCGGAGATGCGCGAACTCAACACGACAATGCCGGATGTCCCTCAGTATTTGAACTGGTCAGAGGCGGCAATCACTTGGGACCGGTCCGACCACCCTGATTACGTCCCCCACCCAGGCAAATACACCCTTGTTGTCGACCCCATTGTCGACAACTTCAGGCTCACAAAAGTACTCATGGATGGCGGTAGCAGCCTCAACATCCTGTACTATGATACACTAAGCCGAATGAACTTATCTGAGGACCAGCTTGATCACAACAACCTCACTTTTCATGGCATAGTGCCCGGCAGACAAGCAAAGTCAATGGGGAGCATTAGGCTGAATGTAACTTTGTGACCAGAAGAGAACTACCGCTCAGAGTTCCTCCGGTTTGAAGTTGTCCCCTTCAAAAGTGCCTATCATGCAATCTTCGGACGATCGGCTTTTGCCAAATTCATGGCAAGGCCATGCTATATATACAGCAAGCTTAAGATGCCAGGGGAACACGGAACCATCACGGTTTCCAGCAACTTCAAGAAAGCTAAGGAGTGCAAGCGTGGCATGGACGCCTTCGTAGAGGCCATCATCCACAAAGAAGAGCTCGCACTACTTAAGGCGGATCCAGACAACTCCATGCCCAAGCCAAAAGTTGATGTCAAGAAAACTTTCGAAGCTTCAGAAGGCACCAAGAAGGCGGACCTCATCCCAGGCGATAAGTCCAAGCAAGTTGTCATCGGCTCCAACTTGGACAGCAAATAGGAAGGCGCGCTCGTCAAGTTCCTCCCTGAGAATCGTGACATCTTTACATGGTTTCCATCCGACATGCCTGGTGTACCGAGGGAACTTGTCGACCACTCACTCAATGTTATCAAGGGGTCTAAGCATGTGAAGCAAGCAACAAGACGCTTTGGTGATGAGAGAAGCAAGGCTATATGAAAGGAGATAAATAGGCCGAGGGACGCAAATTTCATAAAAGAAGTTGTACACACCGATTGGGTGGCAAATCCTGTACTTGTTCCAAAGAAGAATAAAGAGCTAAGGATGTGTATCGACTATACCGGTGTTAACAAGTGCTGCCCAAAGGATCCCTTTGTGCTGCCTAGAATTGACCAGGTCGTAGACTCCACAGCAGGCTCCGAGCTGCTTTGTTTTTTGGACGCCTACTCAGTGTACCACCAAATCAAGATGAGGGAGTCAAATCAACTGAAAACATCTTTCACCACTCCATACGGGACTTTCTGCTACATCACGATGCCTTTTGGCCTGAAGAATGCAGGGGCAAGATACCAGCGATGTATGCAAAATTGCCTGCACGAACAAATCGGCCGCAATGTTCACGTCTATGTTGACGACATTGCAGTGCTGTCGAAAAAGAAGGCGGATCTCCTAGAGGACTTGGAAGAAATTTTCAGAATCTCCGGAAATACCAGATGAAGCTCAATCACGCCAAGTGTTTTTTCGGCATTCCAACCGGCAAACTACTTGGCTTTATCGTCTCGGAACGAGGGATCGAAGTTAACCCGGAGAAGATCAAGGCTATCCAAAACATATCCATACCAACTTGTCTGAAGGACGTGCAACGCCTAGCCGGATCGGCGGCTGCCATCAGTTGTTTCATAAGCCGCCTTGGAGAAAAGGCAATGCCTCTCTACCGGCTATTGAAGAAATCCGACAACTTCGAGTGGACAGCAGAAGCAGATGCCGCCTTACAACAACTTAAGGAGGCTCTCGTGTCCGCTCCCACATTGGCAGCACCTCGATCGCAGGAACCAATGCTGCTCTACATCGCAGCAACCGGAGCAGTTGTCAGCGTTGTCTTGGCCGTGGAAAGAAAGGAAAGCAAAGTCACGACGTCTGAGCAACGTCTGGTCTACTTCATCAGTGAAGTCTTCTCCGCCTCCAAGCAGAGGTATCCACATTACCAAAAGCTGGCTTATGGTGTATTCTTGACCGCCAGAAAGCTTAGGCATTATTTACAGGAGCACACAGTGACAATAGTTAGCAGGGCACCATTGGGAGACATAATCAATAACGCAGAGGCAACATGCCGAGTTGCTAAATGGGGCATCGAGCTTGTCGCCTTCGATATAGTCTACAAACCACGAACCGCCTTTAAGACTCAAGCACTTGCAGACTTTGTTGCCGACTGGACAGAGGCCATGGAGGAAACAGTACTCCCCGAGTCAGAATATTGGGTCATGCACTTTGACGGATCAAAGATGCTCAAAGGCTCGGGGGCTGGAGTTGTTTTGCGCACACCCAAAGGTGATAAGCTCAGCTACGTATTCCAGATTCATTTTACAACAACCAATAACGTCGCAGAGTAAGAAGCTTTGCTTCACAGGCTACATGTGGCAAACGAACTTGGCGTCAAGAGAATCCTCTGTTATGGTGACTCCGACTTAGTCGCACAACAAGTAAGCGGCACATGGGACGCAGAGAGTGCAACAATGGCGGCTTACAGGGGCAAAGTTGACAAATTTGCCAAAAACTTCATGGGCTACGAAGTCCGGCATGTTCCAAGAGCTGAGAACGAGGCGGCAGACACACTCGCCAGACTCGGGTCAGAACGCAAAAAAGTACCAACGGACATTTTCCTGGAACATTTGCACAAGCCGTCCATTAAGGGCGCCGACTTGTTGGACCCCGATATAGAAGAACCAGTAGAAGTGGCAAGTCTTGCCGTCTACTTGGTCCAGCCGGATTGGACCATCTCATATCTCGATTTTTTAGTCGACCAGAAGTTGTCGGAGGACGATGAGGTGTTGATAAGGCAGATCATAAGGTGAGCCAAAGCATTCACCATCATCAAAGGCGAGCTATACAAGCGAAGCACGTGCGGTATCTATCAGCGGTGCATATTGCCAGAAGAAGGCCGGGAAATTCTGAAAGACATACATATCGGCACTTGCGGGCATCACGCCTCCGCCAGGTCCATTGTGTCCAAAGCTTTCCGCCAAGGTTTCTACTGGCTAACCGCCAAAGAAGACGCCGAGCACATCGTGAAAACATGCAAAGGTTGTCAGTTGTACGCCCGCCAACCTCACTTGCCGGCAAAAGAACTCAGGACAATCCCAATCACTTGGACGTTCGCGGTCTGGGGTTTAGACATGGTTGGTCCCTTCAAGAAGGCACATGGTGGGTATACCCACCTATTGGTAGTTGTCGACAAGTTCACGAGGCCAAGCCGATCAGCAAACTTGACACGCGAACAGCCACCCATTTTCTCTGGGGAATTATCTCTCGGTTCGGAGTTCCACACAACATTATCACAGATAATGGAAGCAACCTGTCTCAAGGCGACACCGAAGAATACTGCAATGATCTACGCGTCCGGCTTCATTTGGCATCCGTGTCACATTCTCAATCAAATGGACAAGTAGAGCGTACAAACGGCTTAGTCCTCTCCGGACTTAAGCCCCGTCTCAAAGCTCCATTACATAGGGCAGTCGGCACTTGGGCAGAAGAGCTACAGTCCGTACTCTGGAGTTTGCGCACAACGCCAAACAGATCTACTGGCTACACTTCTTTCTTCTTAGTATATGACGTAGAGGTGGTGCTACCCACCGACATGAAATACGATTCCCCAAGAGTTCAAGCCTACATCGAGCAAGATGTAGAGGGTGCAAGACATGATATCCTAGACTTGTTAGATGAAGAATGAGACGTTGCTCTACATCGCTCCGCCTTGTATCAGCAACAACTTCGCCGCTATCATAGCCGGAGAGTGCGGAAGCGAGGCTTCAGAACAGGTGACCTGGTTCTCTGCATAATTCAAGAATGAAAAGGCTTGCACAAGCTATCCCCGCCATGGGAAGGACCGTTTATAGTCACAAAGGCGTTGCTCAATGGTTCCTACTACCTATCCGACATCCGCGACGCAGAAGAAAAGAAAAGGCGCAAGAAGGCGGCATGAAGGAGAGGAACCAAGCGTAAAAGAGGCATTGACGACCCGTTCTAACAAACAAGACGGCCTTGGAACATTAAGCAGCAACGTCCTTTCTACACTTAGCAATTTATAATTGTAATAAGTTATATATGATTATGAAATAAAAGTTCATGGTTCCTCATCTGTGTTGAGAAGCATGCCATCTTTATCTTTTCTTACAATCATGTATCCCCTATGTAACTAAGTTACCTAATTTCTAGCTTTGTGCAAAGGTTCAAACTGGTAGATACTTGCAGCTTTCGAGCCAACCCAAAGCAAAAATCAACTTTTTGCGCCGCCTAATTCCTTTACATTTGATACTTATATGTGGTTCGCCTAGTAGTATGTCTTTGGCGCCAACATGTTGACTTTGGTTCCTGATTCTAAACTTATGGTACTATCCATGTTTGTTTCAGCTAAAGTTCCCGGCTGAGGTTTGCCAACATACAAACAGTCAAGCGTATAAGTCAAAATAAAATTTAGGCGGGCCAAATAAAAAAAAGCAAAAGTCTACTTAAGTAGCACAATAAAACAAGTTAGCTGGCTTCCCGCCTAGCAGGACATCTCCAAAAGATATTTACAAATATTACAAGTTGAGATATAATTGTTTTCAGGGGCAGGAGGAGGCTAGCCGTCAAGGAACAAAATAAAGGGCGCCGGCAATAACGGCATTGGCTCTAGGGCCGCCTATATTAGGCTTGAGGGCTGACAACCTCAGCCCCAGAGCCATCGCTCCCCTCCGCCTCGGCCGTGGCGGCAGCTCCAGCTTCTCCTGCAGCCGGCAGAGGATGGCGTCGTTAGAAAACCGTCATGTCAACCATATCGGCAACCCGCGTGGCGTAGCCGGCAACACTGTTCATTACAGCAGTCGGCTGGACCTCCCTGTCGTCTTTATAAGTAGACGGCATGCCCTTGGTGACGACATCTATCTCCGCCTCGGGGTAGTGCGCCATGAATAAGCCTAGCGCAGTCTTCGCACCACCCCGCGTCGCCGACTTCAGCGAGCTCTTGTGTAGCTTCGTGGCTTGCTCCAGCATGCTGGGCACATCGCTGAAATCGGCGGACTCCTGGCTGTCAGAGGAAATGAAGAACTTGGCGGCAAACTTCTTAGACGCCGCCAAAGTCTCGGTGATCAGCTCACCCAGACGCGCAAGGCGATCTAGGCGGGGCCTGACAACCTTGTCATCGCCTAAGCCGGCAACAACTGTGTCAAAAAACAAAAATGTCAGTTTGGCTCAGGCTAATAAACTGATGACAAAGATGAGGAGTGAGGAAAAGCTTACAAAGGACCGAGTTATGGAAGACGGACATCTCGATCATATGAGCTGCCACCGTATCCTGCGCAATCTTGGCGCGAGAAGTCTGCTTGGATATCTCTTCAGCAGCCGCCTTCTCCGCCTCCGCCAATTTCTTGTGCAGGCTATCCAGCTCTCCGGTTAGCTGGCTAGACTCCTGCGCAAACTTCATTTGCTGCGCCTCCATCTCCTTCCGGTGCTCCTCCTTCATCGCCAAGTTGGTGGCCGCCAGATCAGAGGCTTCATTCATAATAGCTTGCATATGAGTAGACGCCTTCAGTATATCCTGAGCGTGATCTAGCAGTTCTACAGTGTGGATATGCTAGCTAAATGATTGGCGGAAGCAAACGCAAACATGGCAGAAGGGAAAAACTTAGTGATTTTACCTTCATCTTTCTTGCGGGTTGCTTCCAAGTCGGCAATCCGCGCGTCCTTGGCATCATAATCTTTCTTCAAATCGCGATACCGCTTGTTTATCTCCGACCTGGAAGAGATGAGCTCGATATTGGCGGACATGATGCCATGCAGACATAGACAAAATCATACAACATATTGTCAAAAAACCACTAAGCCGACAACCAATCTCATTGGTTTGCCATCTAAGTGCTCGGGGGGAAGACTATGTATATGCCACCAAGTACCAAAGATACAACTTACTGCAATGTTACCCTCCAGGTCGGCAAAGGTCTGGGCGGCGAAGTCGGCAAAGGCCAGGGTGGACTCCTTGGCCTCCTTAAAGGACTCCCAGGGATCCCTAACCCTGCCGCCTCCGGAAGCCGGGGCTTCTCTTCGCGGCCCGCCACCAACCTACTCGAGCAACTCCTCCTTGGCGGCACGCTCTGGGGCTGAGGAGTTGGCGGCATGGTTGCCGGAGAAGTGCCAAGAGGCCGCTTCCCCCTGGACAAAAGGGACTTGGCCGACAACTTGGAAGTTTCCACCCGCTCCCTGGCAACAAAGCAAAGTTAGCCAGATGAACATCAGCAATAGAAGAAGGCCGACAAATAACTAAGGCGGAAATGATTACATTTTGGGGATGTTAATCCCCGCGTTCTTGTCAAGGTCGACGAGCACCGGCTCGGCAGCCGTTGCGGTCCGTTTCTTCCTCTCGGCGTTAGCCGTAGAGGAAGCAGCGCCGGACGCCTTGTGCTTCTTGGTTTTCCCGCCTCCCGGCTCGTAAAAGTCGGGAGCCAGGTCGTTCTCCCCCAAAGCAGAGAGCTGTTAACCAAAAAAGAGCAAGCGTTAAGGAAGATCCAAGTAAGCCAGCAAAGCCGCCAAAAAAGGGCAAAAAGAGAAATGTCTACCTCGAGGGGAGGGTTGTCGTGGGTATGCATGGGCACGCCCTCCACCGCCTTCACCAGCCCTGATTTGACAAGGCCTCGAAGTCGGGCCGCCAATTCGGTAGCTGGTAACCCATCTTCGCTTACGCGAAGAGAAGCTGTGGCAGTAGGCGAATACTGACACATCTTATGCGGGCTATACCGCAAGGGCAGTATTTGCTGGCTAAGCCAGCAGATGACGGTGTCCACCCCGTCCAGCAAGGGGGGGGGGCATCGTCCGGGTGAGGAACTCGATCCGCCTTTGAATAAGGCGGAGCTCCTCCGTCAACTTGGGGACCGCCTCGTCCCAGCATGGCTTGGGCATAGGCGGCGCGTTGACAAAGTACGGGACGCCAAATTGACGCCCCGGTGCTGCCATGTCTTGGCAGTAGAAGAAGGTGGAGGTCCAGCCCTTGACGGACTCGATGTATTGTATCTTCGGATACCATTGGCGTCTTTGGCGGCAGTTAAAAGTAACGCTGCCGCAGGTTGTGACGAGGTGTTAACTCGACAAGTCCCAGGGTTGTGCACCCCGGGTTGATTGATGGGGAAAGAGATAGGTGTTGGTGATCACTACGGCTGACAAGCAAGGATTTACCCAGGTTCAGGCTCCCGGAGGATAACACCCTACTTCCTGCTTGTCTGATTGATGATGCGAGTAGCGATTACAATGGCGAGATTGCGATCTCGCTAGGGTTTGTGGCGGTGACTATGAGCGTGTCTCTTCGTCGTTTTCGGGACGAGCCACCCTCCTGGCTTTATAGGTAGCCAGGTCTCGGGTGGTCGATGCCGATGGCGATTACAGATATGGCAGGTTATGCGACCTAACCGACTTGGACTAAGTTACATGGTACCCCGCGTGGGCCTTCTGTGGGCCTCCAAATCCTTGGCGCGGCCCAGGTAGCCTTATCGTGGGCTACCCGAAAGGTAGCCCCACGTCAGTAGCCCCCGAGTGCTTGGTCGAAGCGTAGAGTCGGGCAAAGGACTTCTTCCTCCTGGATGCGCCATTGGATTGCTTGATCTTGAGCTTGAACTCGATTTCTTCAGTCGAACCGGGGTCTCCCGATGGGAGTAATACCTGCAGTCGAATTACTTTGCCTTGGTCTTCTTGTGAAGCGTCCGTTCAGCCTGCTGGCTTACTTGTAGATGGATTCAGCTGATTGAGCTTACTCGAATTTTTGCCACTCGAATGATTCCTTCGGGTGCTCGGATAAACTGTCGATCCTACTTTGTTTGTTTCAGCTGAGGAGCTTACTACTCGAATCGTCCTGTAGAGTTGTTTCAGTTGATTTTAGAGTCGTTGGCTTGATGACGTCACTGATGACGATCCGTTGCACGCCTCTGCGCCTGATGGGACGTGACGTGGCGGGGCCCACTATCAGAGCTAACCGCGGTCATCAATTGTCACGTTTCCGAACTAGGCGCGAAATTTGCGCGCCACGATGATGACGCCTCGATTTTCATGCGTAGTGGACGAAGTGGGCGGCGTCGTTTGGTTTCTCCATGCGACACGTGGACGCTGGATGCGGCAGCTCGGAACCGTTTCTCTTTGGACGGCTGAGATGAAATATTTCTAGGCATAAGTACCGCGTTTTGACGTGAGGGCATCATCTTCTCCAATCGTCTGCGCCTCCTATTCCTCTGCTCTACCATTTTCGCCGCCATCCGAGCTCCAAACCTCTTGTCCTCCCATTTTTCCACTGCTCCTTGCGATCATGGGCAAGCCGAAGGCCACCGCTGGGTCCTCCGCCGCCACGGCCGGAGCTGTTTTGAAGAAACTCGAGGGCGATTGGCAGAAATCCAGCATGAAGAGAGCCGACCTCGACGGGCTTCGCGCGCAGGGCCTCCTGCTCCCTCCGGCACGGCTCAGGTACGCGCTCCTGGCAAGGAGACCTCCCCGGCACCTCGTGAGGGGGAGCGCGTTTGTTTCGTGGATTTTCTTCCACGAGGCTTCGGGTTCCCTCTCCACGATTTTGTTCGTGGTCTCTTGTACGCCTATGGGGTGCAGATTCACGATCTGACCCCCAACGGCGTCTTGAGCATCGCTAGCTTTATCGTGCTATGCGAGTGCTTCCTGGGGATCGCCCCCCACTGGGCGCTGTGGAAGTCGCTCTTCCTTGTTTGCAAGAACAACGGGAAGGGCGGGTTGCCCTACCCAGTGGGCGGCTTCGGCATCTAGGTGCGTGGTGACACCACGTACTTCGAGATGAAGAAGTCTGACTCCGTCCAGGGGTGGCGGAAGAAATGGTTCTACATCCAGTGGAACCAGGAGTGCGTGGAGCGGTTCGACAGCGCGCGCGGGTTGCGGAAGACCCGCGCCTGGGCGCACCCGCTCACCGTGGAGGAGAGGGAGGCGACGATGCCTCTGCTGGGCCTGCTGCATGACGTCCACAAGACCCTCTGGCGAGATGCGGGTGGCATCTTCTTGATGGCCACTTTCTTCCGTCTTCGGGTTCAGCCGCTCGCTGCTCGGCCCCACCCGATGTGGGCCGCTGAGGGTGCCAGCATCGAGCCACTCGACAACGAGGAGGTGGAAACCAAGGTGAGGAGTATCACCAATCTCCGAGCCGCGGACCATTGCAACGTCAAGTGTCCCGTCGCGGCGTACAGAGCCGCGAACCCTATTCCAGAGGTAAGTTTTTGATTCTTCCTGATTCTTCTTGATTCTGTATTCGACTTGCGTCTACTTACTTATTTATTCGACTTGCGTCTACTTGCTTCAGGGTCATTCTCTTCTGGTCAGCCTTCCTCCTCTCCCTGAAGACGGACCCACCGACGAGGCGAAGGTGGTGGAGGAGGAGGATGACGACGATGAGCTTCCTCCCGCTCATTCTCCCCACGAAGAGGTGGAGGACGAAGATGAAGAGGAGGAACCCGCACAGAAGAAGCGGAAGCTCCCGAGTGGTGGCGATTCTGCTACCGTGTCGTCACCCGCTAGGGATACCGACGTTGTTCTGGAGGAAGCCGTCGCGACGTCGTCGGTTGCGCGGTCTTCGGGCGACTGGAATGAGCCCTTGGCTGTTCCACCGGTCAGCTTCGCGGCTCCTCGTTCGTTTGCGCAGATGGCGTCGCCCTCCCTGGGGAGTTACGACGACCTTGAGACCGCCAGGTGAACTTCTTGGTGCTTTTACTTTCTTCGAGTTGCATTTTGTAGCTGCAATCTTTGAGTTGACCAGTGTGCTTGTCTTTGCTGCAGCCGTCGTTCTGGCGATGTTAGCTCCCCTCTTCGGGATGTGGAGCACATCCGCCCCTTCGACTGAATTGGTGACTCAAGTGGTGGTGGAGGAGGTGCGCGCACAGCCTGCTGGCATTGCGTCGTCGAGTCGCGCTCCTCCTTCGGCTTCAGAGGACCCCGACCTCCTGGACCACGTAAGTCCTTTATGCTTGTACTTGTATTCTTGAGTTTTCATCGGGTGCGCGATCAGCGCTCCCGATGGGAGTAGCCCCCGAAGGTGTGGGTGACTAGTATAGTCGCCCGCAACTTTATTAATATCTTGCTTTTGTTTCAGCCGTACTACCGCCAGCAGCTTGACGCAGCTGCGGCCTCTGTTCGCCTGGAGAAGGAGAGGGACCAGCTGCGTGCTTCTCTGGGCCAGGCTACTGGGCGGGTTGCTGAGCTTGAGAAGGCTCTGCATGAGTCTCAAGAGTGGGAGCTAGCGCGGGTCGCCCAGGAGAAGACTCAAGTTGACCGTCTCCTCTCACTCGCCGGTGTTCTTGGGGGTATGTTTCGGCTTAATGCCTATTGTGGCTTGATCTTTCCTTTGTTTGACCTTGAATCCCTTGCACAGAGACTTGCGGTGGAGCTCCCCCGGAAGACACGTCGAGTGACGCGGTTGATTTGGCGACTGCTGTCGGCTTCCTCGACCGGGTCTGCGCATATGCGTCCGACGCGCTGAAGAAGTCCACAGCCACGCTGAAGAAGTCGACAGGAGCCCTTACTGTGGTGCACCAGAGCATCTTCCCGAGCGACCAGCCGCCGGCTGCCGTGGACGCCCTTGCTGCGCCGTTTGAGGACGCGACCACCATCGCCGACTTCACGCGGTCGCAGACGGTACGCTGCTCCGAGCTCACCTTCCAGCTCCTCTTAGGACATCAGGTTCCGGGTGACTTTGAGAAGGTCGTCAGCGGCTTTCCTCAAAGACCCGATGGCCGAATCGCGTCGCCGGGTGGTGTGAAGGAGCGTGCTTCACAGCTGGCCGTGCAGCTTGTGGCGCTCTTTGAGAGGGCCCTTGCTAAGGCGACTGAGGCGGCTGCTACTCGGAAGAGTCGCTCCCAGTCGCAGTCTGCAGCCTTAGAGTAGATGTAGTATAGGAATTCGGCTGTCGCCGTGGTCTGTACCTTAAACTTTTGGCTCTGTAATGACTATTGTCCTGCCAGGTATTTTGGCTTTTAACAATGCTTTTGCTAGAATTGAGTTTCCTTCTATCAAGTGGGTCTTTGCTGAACAGTCGTATGATTGTATTGACTCTGCATATACGTGGCAGACTGTCGTGCGGGTTGGTGCTTCTTCTGCTCCTGCGGCTGAGCCGAGTGGCGAGGTTTTTTCTTCGGGTGCTCGCCGTCGACGAGCGGCGCCGGCTCTTCCACGTAGTACAAATGATCAACGGATAATCACGTACCTGAAGAACAAGGTGGTTGAGCTTGAGGCGACCCTGAAGAATACTGAGCTGACGCCGCACCGCTCCAGGTCGCATCCTACTGCGGAATTCTCACGGCGTGAGGAATTTTTGCTTGGGGAGATCGATCTGATTAGTCGACAGCTACAAGGTTGGTATCCTTTTTGCGGCTGCTTTCTTTGTTGGAACTTGCTTGTTCTGACTTGTAGTTTGTGCGTGCAGACGTGAACCCCGATTGGCAGGCTGAGCGGGATCGCGTTGAAGAGCGAGTTACCTGAGAGGCATCCGGCGACTCCTATGAAGCTCGTCAATTCTGGGTGAACAAGTCGAGAGGGCGTACCCTTGCCACTATGCTTGATCGTACATGGCGTGCGGCTTTTCTTCTGGAGAATTGCCGGAAGATACTCTGGCATATCAATCGTGTGTACTTCCCGCATAACCCGCAGCCGAACGGGCTGACCGCCTTGCTGGAGAGGTTTCGCGACGGTGATGCGCTAAAGGAGGTCGTCCACGCCCAACTTGTAGCTGGGGCAAATGCGGCGTTGGCGTACATCCGGATGCACCGGCCACATCTTCCGCTCGATAAGGTGCTGGATGGCCTGCCCGGTGATGACGACTTCGCCGAGACCTTGGCGGCTGCACGCCAGATGATCGGGCAGGTTCAGAGGCTGAGTGACGAGGTGGTAACTCGACAAGTCCCAGGGTTGTGCACCCCAGGTTGATTGATAGGGAGAGAGATGAGTGCAGGTGGTCACGACGGCTGACAAGCAAGGATTTACCCAGGTTCAGGCTCCCGGAGGATAACACCCTACTCCTGCTTGTCTGGTTATTGATGCGAGTTGTGGTTACAATGGCGAGATTGCGATCTCGCTAGGGTTTGTGGCGGTAGCTATCAGCATGTCCTTTGGGACGAGCAACCCTCCTGGCTTTATAGGCAGCCAGGTCTCGGGTGGTCGATGCCGATGGCAACTACAGATATGGCAGGTTATGCTTCCTAACCGACTTAGACTAGGTTACATGGTACCCCGCGTGGGCCTTCTATGGGCCTTCATGTCCTTGGCGCGGCCCAGGTAGCCTTATCGTGGGCTACCCGAAAGGCAGCCCCACGTCAGTAGCCCCCGAGTGCTTGGTCGAAGCTTAGAGTCGAGCAAAGGACTCCTTCCTCCTGGACGCTCCATTGGATTGCTTGATCTTGAGCTTGAACTCGATTTCTTCAGTCGAACCGGCCGCTCCCGATGGGAGTAACCTTTGCAGTCGAATTACTTTGCCTTCGTCTTCTTGTGAAGCTTACTTTTATTCGGCCTGTTGGCTTACTTGTGGATGGATTCGGCTGCTCGAGCTTACTCTGTTTTTTCTTTGCCACCCGAATGATTTCTTCGGGTTCTCGGATCATCAGCCGATCCTACTTTGTTGGTTTCAGCTTTGAAGCTTACTACTCGAATCACTCTGTCGAGTTGTTTCAGTTGATTTTGGAGCCGTTGGCTTGATGACGTCACTGGTGACGATCCATTGCACGCCTCTGCGCCCGATGGGACGTGACGTGGCGGGCCCCGCTGTCAGAGCTGACCGCGGTCAGCAGTTGTCACGTCTCCGAACTGGGCGCGAAATTTGCGCGGCATGATGATGACGCCTCGGCTTTCGTGCGTAGTGGACGAAGTGGGCGGCGACGGTTGGTTTCCTCGTGCGACACGTGGACGGCCGGATGTGTCTGCTCGGAGCCCTTGTTCTGTGGACGGTTGAGATGAGACTTTTCGAGGCATAAGTACTGCGTTTTGACGCGAGGGACTTCATCTTCTCCAATCGCATTGTCCTCCCTTTCCTCTGCGCTCTACCATTTTCGCTGCCATCCAGAGCTCCGTGCAATCTGTCCGTACACCTTGCGCTACCTCGCGGCACCATGGGCAAGCCGAAGAGCGCCGCTGGCTCCTCCGCCGCCGCCGACGAAGCCGGGCTGATGAAGAAGCCCGACGGCGACTGGCAGAGATCGTCGGTGAAAAAGGCCGAGGTGGAACTCCTCCACGCTCAGGGTCTTCTTCCACCTGTTGACCAAGTCCAGGTACGCGCGCCTGGCAAAGAGGTTTTCCCCACTCCCCGCGATGGGGAACGTGTTTGCTTCGTGGATTTCCTTCCGCGGGGCTTCGGGTTCCCTATGCACGATTTTGTGCGCGGTCTCCTGTACGCCTATGGGGTTCAGATCCACGATCTGACCCCCAATGGCGTCTTGAGCATCGCGGGCTTCATCGTGCTCTGCGAGTGCTTTCTGGGCGTCGCGCCCTATTGGGCATTGTGGAAGTCGCTCTTCCTCGTTCGCAAGAACGTTGGGAGGAGCGGGTTGCCCTTTCCCGTGGGCAGCTTCGGAATCCAAGTGCGCGGTGACACCGCGTACTTCCAGATGAAGAAGTGTGACTCCGTCCAGGGATGGCGCAAGAGATGGTTCTACGTCCAGTCGAACCAGGACGGCCTGGATGCATTTGACAACGGACGTGGGCTGCGGAAGACTGCCGCCTGGACGCACCCGCTAACTGCTGTGGAGAAGGAGGCCGTGCGGCCCCTACTGGGCCTGCTGCGCGATCTGACCAAGACCCTTGGGCGCGAGGCGGGTGGCGTCTTCCTGATGGCCACCTTCTTCCGTCTTCGGGTGCAGCCGCTCAGCGCTCGGCCTCACCCGATGTGGGCCGCCGAGGGCGTCAGCACCGAGCCGCTTGACGATGAGGAGGTGGAAACCAAAGTAAGATCTATCACCAACCTCCGAGTCGCGGACACGTGCAACGTCAAGTGCCCGGTTGCTGCTTACGGGGCATCGAACCCCGTTCCTGAGGTGAGTCTTGGCTTGTTTTCCTTTTGTCTTTGCTCGACTTGCGTCTACTTTCTTCTTGATTCGACTTGTGTCTACTTGCTTCAGGGTCGGTCTTTGTTGATCAGCCTTCCTCCTCTTCCCGAGAACGGACCCGATGACGAGTCGAAGTTTGTCGAGGAGGAGGACGACGACGAAGAGATTCCTTCCGCACATTCTCCTCCCGAAGAGGTGGAGGATGAAGATGAAGAGGAGGAACCCGTGCGGAAGAAGCGGAAGCTCCCGAGCCGGGGCGACTCTGCTACTGCGTCGTCACCTACTAAGGATGCCGACGTTACTTTGTAGGAGGTCGCGGCCGTCGCGACGTCGTCGGGTGCGCGGTCCTCGGGTGGCTGGAATGAGCCCTTGAATGTGCCTCCAGTCAGCTCCGCGGCTCCTCGTTCCTTTGCGCGGATGGCGTCGCCCTCCCTTGGGAGTTTCGACAACTTTGAAACCACCAGGTGAGCTTCTTGATGATTTATTTCTTTCGAGTTGTGCTGTGTAGCTGCAACGTTTGAGTTGACTAGTGTGCTTGCTTTCGCTGCAGCCATCGTTCTGGCGATGTTAGCTCTCCCATTGGTGATGTGGAGCATACATCCGCTCCTTCGACTGAACTGGGCACTCAGGCGGTGGTGGAGAAGGTGCGCGCGCAGCCTGCTGGCGTTGCGTCGTCGAGTCGCGCTCCTCCTTCGGCTTCAGAGGACCCTGACCTCCTGGACCACGTAAGCCCTTTTCGCTTGTACTTTTATCCTTGAGTTTTCATCGGGTGCGCGATCAGCGCTCCCGATGGGAGTAGCCCCCGAAGGTGTGGGTGACTAGTATAGTCGCCCACAACTTTATTAACATCTTGCTTTTGTTTCAGCCGTACTACCGTCAGCAGCTTGACGCAGCCGCGGCCTATGTTCGCCTGGAGAAGGAGAGGGACCAGCTGCGTGCTTCTTTGGACCAGGCTACTGGGCGGGTTGCTGAGCTTGAGAAGGCCCTGCATGAGTCTCGAGAGCGGGAGCTGGTGCGGGTCGCCCAGGAGAAGACTCAAGTCGGTCGTCTCCTCTCACTCGCCGGTGTTCTTGGGGGTAAGTTTCGGCTTAATGCCTGCTGTGTCTTGATATTTTTCTTTGTCTGACCTTGAATCCTTTGCGCAGAGATTTGCGGTGGAGCTCCTCCAGAAGATACGTCGAGTGACGCGGTTGATCAGGCGACTGCTGTCGGCTTCCTCGACCGGGTCTGCGCCTATGCATCCGACGCGCTGAAGAAGTCCACAGCCGCGCTGAAGAAGTCGACTGGAGCCCTCACCGTGGTGCACCGGAGTATCTTCCCGAGCGACCAGCCCCCAGCCGCCGTGGACGCCCTTGCTGCGCCGTTTGAGGACGCGACCACCATCGCCGACTTCACGCGGTCGCAGACGGTACGCGGCTCCGAGCTCACCTTCTAGCTCCTCTTAGGGCATCAGGTTCCGGGTGACTTTGAGAAGGTCGTCAGCGGCTTTCCTCGAAGACCCGATGGCCGAACTGCGTCGCTGGGTGGTGTGAAGGAGCGTGCTTCACAGTATGCTGTGCAGCTTGTGGCACTCTTCGAGAGGGCCCTTGCTAAGGCAACTGAGGCGGCTGCTGCTCGGAAGGGTCGCTCCCGGTCGCAGTCCGCAGCCTTAGAGTAGATGTAGCTTAAGATTTTGGCAGTCGCCGTGGTCTGTACCTTTAAATTTCTGGCTCTGTAATGAATATTGTCATGCCAGGTCTTTTGGCCTTCGACATTGCTTTTGCTAGAACTGAATTTCTTTCTGCCGAGTTTAACTTTGCTTCCCAGTCGTATGATTGTATTGACTCTGCGTATTGTGGCAGAATGTCGTGCGCGGTGGTGCTTCTTCTTCTCCTGCGACTGAGCCGAGTGGCGAGGCTTCTTCTTCGGGTGCTCGCCGTCGTCGGGCAGCGCCAGCTCCTCCACGTAGTGTAAATGATCAGCGGATAATCACATACCTGAAGAACAAGGTGGTTGAGCTTGAGGCGACCCTGAAGAATACCGAGCGGCTGCTGCACCGCTCCAGGTCGCATCCTACTGCGGAGTTCTCACGACGTGAGGATTTTTTTCTTGGGGACATCGATTTGATCAGTCGACAGCTGCAAGGTTTGTATCCTTTTGGCGGATGCTTTCTTTGCTGAAGCTTGCTTGTTCTGACTTACAGTTTACGCGTGTAGATGTGAACCCCGACTGGGACGCTGAGCGGGCTCGCGTTGAAGAGTGAGTTACCCGAGAGGCGTCCGGCGACTCCTATGAAGCTTGGCAGTTCTGGGTGAACAAGTCGAGAGGGCGCGCCCTTGCCACTATGCTTGATCGTACGTGGCGTGCTGCTTTTCTTCTGGAGAATTGCCGGAAGCTATTCTGGCACATCAATCGTGTGTACTTCCCGCATAACGCGCAGCCGAACGGGTTGTCCGCCTTGCTGGAGAGGTTTCGCGATGGTGAAGGGCTGAAGGAGGTTGTCGACGCCCAACTTGTGGTTGGGGCGAATGCGGCGTTGGCATACGTCCGGATGCATCGGCCTGCCTGGCGATGACGACTTCGACGAGACCTTAGCGGCTGCGCGCCGAATTATCAGGCAGGTTCAGGACCTGAGTGAGCGCCTTGTAGGTCCTCTCGATGCGCCGAAGGCCGAGCCTGCAGTTTAGAGTAGCTGTCGTCTGATATACAGGGTTAGCTATAGAGGGCAAATGTGCCTGTGCAAGTCGTAATGTACTAGATTAGAAATACTTGCGAGTAATGAGAATTGATCTGCTTGCTCGGAAGTGTAAATGTTTGTTTTGATTTTTGACCTGTTTGGCGCAGTCGCCTAGTATGTTAGGCAACGGCCTAGGTTTTTCCAAGTGTGACCTATATGTCGCAGTCTCTGATTTTAACAGGTGGCGACTTAGAATTTTTGCAACTTGACCTGTGTGGCGCAGCCCTCGAATTGTTCGAGTGGCGGCCTAGGATTTCTGCAAAGGCCTGTATGGCGTAGCCCCCGAGTAGCTCGAATGGCAGTCTAGGTTTACAAGT
This sequence comes from Poa annua, assembly GCA_026929855.1. Taxonomy (NCBI): domain Eukaryota; kingdom Viridiplantae; phylum Streptophyta; class Magnoliopsida; order Poales; family Poaceae; genus Poa; species Poa annua. Next base: position 20,658,484 of record CM049427.1, read on the forward strand.
GTTACCTGTTTGGCGCAGACCCCGAGTATGTCGGGTGGCGACCTAGGATTTTGAACTTGACCTGTACAGCGCAGCCCCCGAGTGAGTTCGAGTGGCGGCTGAGGATTTTCTGAGAAGGCATGTATGGCGTAGCCCCCGAGTAGGTCGAGTGGTAGCCTAGGATTACAAGTGTTACCTGTTTGGTGCAGCCCCCGATTATGTCGAGTGGCGACCTAGGATTTTGAACTTGACATGTATGGCGCAGCCCCCGAGTGGGTCGGGTGGCGGCCTAGGATTTTTTGATTTTTGCTTGTATGGCGCAGCCCCCGAGTAGTTTGGGTAGCGGCCTAAGCTTTTCTTTCAACCTGTGTGGCGCAGCCCTCGAGTGGTTCGAGTGGCGGCCTACGATTTTAGCTTCCTCTGTACGACAGGTAAAGTAGACAGATTTTCTTCAACTCACTTTATTGATTCTTGCGAACAGGCCGCCTCATTAAAACCCTTCCAGTCCCCTTAGGTACCCTGGTAAGGGAAAGAGTGCGTCTGAAACCTGCCGCGCTGATTTTTCTTGTACAATGATTGTGTTGAACTAGGCGTAGAACCGGCGGAGCTGTGCCACGTTCCACGGGTTGCTGCAGTCTGCTCCCGTCTTCGAGTCTTTCAGGCGCTAAGCTCCGTTGCCGATTGCTTCTGTCATGATGTACGGGCCCTCCCATGGGGAGGCGAGCTTGTGCACCTTCTTCTGCTTGAGTCGAAGAACCAGGTCGCCTGCGACGAACGCTCTTGGTCGCAGCCTCCGAGTGTGATAGTTGCGCAGGTCTTGTTGATACACGGCCGATCGTGCTAGGGCGATGTCGCGTGCCTCATCCAGGGTATCCATGTTGTCTTCGAGTGCCTCCTCTGCATCCGACTCAACGTAGGCGACTACTCTCGGTGCGTCGAATTTGATGTCGCAGGGGAGGACCGCTTCTGCACCATACACCATGAAGAATGGAGTGTATTGGGTGGATCTGTTTGGTGTTGTTCGCAGACTCCAAAGGACCAACGGTAGTTCTTCCACCCATGCGCCCGCTGCGCGTTTTAGTGGCACGCGTAGTCGCTTCTTGATGCCGTTGCAGACAAGGCCATTGGCTTTCTCCACTTGCCCATTGGATTGCGGGTGCGAGACGGACGCATAGCTGAGCTTGATCCCCTGCTCTGAGCAGAAGTCCTTGAATTCTTCGGCTGTGAAGTTCGAGCCGTTGTCGGTGATGATCCCATTCGGTACTCCAAATCGGGTCGTGACAACGATGTCATCGACGTAGACTTGGATGGTCTGCCCGATTAGCCCCTTGAGGCATGCTTGCATTGTCCGCTGGTACGTGGCACCAGCGTTTTTTAACCCGAACGGCATCGTCTGGTAGCAAAAGACGCCGTCGGGTGTGATGAAGGCCGTTTTCTCTTCGTCCTCGACTTTCAGCCTGATCTGCTGGTAACCTGAGTAGGCATCAAGGAAGGACAGGCGCTCGCAACCTGCAGTCGAGTCGATGATCTGGTCTATCCGCGGGAGCGGGAAGTGGTCCTTGGGGCAGCACTTGTTGACTGCGGTGAAGTCCACGCACATGCGTAGTTTCTTCGTCTTCTTTTTCTCTACTAGGACCGGGTTGGCGACCCAGTCCGAGTCCTTGATCTCTCGGATGAACTTGGCGTGCAGTAGTCTGTCGACTTCCATGGTGATCGCGTCTCGCTTGGGTTCTGAGAAGCGTCGCATGGATTGTTTGACTGGTCTTGCGTCCTTGTGGACTTTCAGAGAGTGCTCGGCGAGTTCCCTGGGTATCCCTGGCATGTCAGAAGGTTGCCATGCAAAGATCTTCCAGTTCTCACGTAGGAACTCGACGAGCGCGCTTTCCTATGCGGGGTCAGACTTGACGAGACCTTGACCGTCTTTCTGCTGTCAGCCGGATGGACTTGGTGGGTGACGGTGTCATCATTCGTGTTGAATGCTGCCTCTTTAGCTGGCTTCTTGCGAGCCGGGAAGACGGTCTTGTCGTTGTCGTCTGATATGGCCTTGAAGTGCTCTTCGACTCCGAAGAACTCAGAAATCTTGGCGAACTCGCGGTCGCAGCTGTTGGAGAGCCCGAAGTCGCCGCGTACGGTGATTACTCCTTTCGGCCCGGGCAACTTTATCATCAGGTAGGCGTAGTGGGGTACTGCCATGAACCTGGCAAAGGTTGGGCGCCCGAGGATGGCGTGGTATTATGACTTCCAGTCGACAACCTCAAAGTCTATCGACTCCTTCCTAAAGTGCTCGGGTGTACCGAGGATGACGTCGAGTGTGATTGTTCCCATGGGTGTGATTGCTTGCCATGGTACTATGCCGTGGAAGGTGGTTTCCGATTCCGGCAATTTCTCTGTCGACCTGTTCATTCTTCTCAGGGTGTCGGCAAATATGATGTTGATGCCGCTGCCTCCGTCCATGAACACTTTCTTCAAGTTGTAGTCGCCGATCAAGGCCTCAATCACGAGTGTGGCGTGCCCGGGTCGGTTACCTCTGATGGGTGATCTGCCCTGGAAAATGTGATGGGTGTCTCCGGCCCGCGCAGGTAGTCTGGTACCGCGCGCGGGCTGTTGATGGCCTGAAGTACTTGGCGGGTGATGATTTTTTGGCGCCTGTTTGACGGGGGTCCCCTCTGGATCATGTTCAGCTGACCCCGTGCGGGTGGATACGTGTCGGTTGCTGCCGACTGACCTTGTTGCTGTTGCTGTTGCTGCGGCTGGGGGAACGCTCCTGCCGCCTGCACCTGGTTGTTGTTTGCGGGTGCTGCCTGGATGGCTAGCTGCGGTGCCGCCTGGATGGCCTGTACTGGGGCGATGATTTGCTGCATGGCTTGGTATATCTTTCTTGCTTTGCGACAATCCTTCAACAGGTGGCTGGAACCCCATTTGCCTGTCTCCGGGTTGCGGAACGAGTGGTGCTTACAGGGTTGCATCAACTCCTCTGCTGGGGTCAACGGGCGCTTCCACTCGCGCTTCTGGCTTCCATCATTGTGGCCGATGCTGCTGCTGCCACGGTTATACTGACTCGAGCTAGGCTGCCGACCTTGGTCGTACTGTCGGATGTTGTCGCGTTTGTCCTCACGGGGGGTTTCATAGCCCGCCGCTACTAATTCGATTGAATCGTGGGTGTAACGTGGCTTCTTCTTTTGGCGTGCCTCACGCCAGTTGCTTGTTTCGCCCTCTTTTTTGGGGGAAGTTTCGCGGACATAGTCCTCTCCTTCGGCCCATTGGTTGGTTGTCTTCATGAGCTCTATTGTGGTCTTCGGCTGGAGCCTACCGAATTCCTCGCGGAGGTCGCGGCGAGCGACGCCGTGCATGAAGGCGTCCATCACTCGATCTTCTGATACGGGTTCCATGGTATTGCGGAGGAGTGTCCATCGGTGGATGTAGGAGCGGAGCGACTCATCCTTTCCTTGCTTGCAGGCATGCAACTCGATGTAGGTCGTTGGCCTTGCGAATGTTCCCGAGAAACTCTTGATGAAGTTATCCTGGAATTCTTCCCATGTTCGGAAAGAGTCTTTGGGTTGGCTTGTGAGCCACCCGCGTGCCGAGTCCGTCAGCATGAGCTGGATGTACTGCATTGCCGTAGTCGACGTCCCGCCTTGGCAGGTGCAGGCGATGAGGTAGTCTTCGAGCCACAGTTTTGGGTCTTGCTTCCCGTCATACTTTGGTGTGCCAGCTATCAACTTGAAGTCTTTAGGCATGCGGGTGTCGCGGAAGTTGAAGCTGAAGCATGCCGCGCCGCACGGCTCGAAGTCGCGGTCAGCATGGTCGTCCGTGTTTGCCACACCAGCCGAGCGCTCCTTGCGGTTGCGATCCACCGTCTTCTGTGTCAGGACGTCGCGAAGGTCCTTGACTGGCTGTCGCTGTGCCGCTGGGATGCCCGAGGTTGTTGGTTCGTGCGCTCGGTTGCTTGGCCCCTTGGCCGCCAGCGCTTCTTCGATTGCCCTTATGGAGGCAATTTGTTGCTTGTGGAGAAGGGAGCGTGTGTGCCCCTCCGGTGGCTGCGTGAGCCGGAGGTATGTCTCGACTGAGATCAGGGCGGCATTCGCCGTCTTTGGGACAGGTATCCCGTTCTCATCTTCGGTGACGAAGGACGAGTCGAGATTGCGGGTGAGCCTGGTTCGATCGGCTTCTGCCATGAGGGGAACGCGGGCTCTGTTTCGCCGTGCTCCTTGGTTAACCTCTGTAGAGGATGTGAAGGAGAGGGCGGCTCGCCTGGCACTCGATGCATCCGCGTCCCTTTTGCGCCTGAGCGGGTCGGCTTTTTCGGCGCGGATTCGTTCTCCTTCCTTGCGTAGCAAGTACTGGACCGCCAGGTGGTCGTCTCGAGGTGCGTTGGGTGGGGGGAACGTGCCCTCGTCCACATGCTTCATGGCTTGGATCGCCATGTCCCGCGTGATGACAAGTTTAGTCTGGTCCGGCATGTCCACCTCTAGCGGATATGCGGGTTCTTCGTCGTCGTCATAAGGTGCTGTGCCGGCCATGAAGACTTGCTTGGGGTAGGCTAGAGTCGGAGAGTTGGTGCTGCCGCTGCTGCTTATGTCGCCAGCGTCTTGTTCGGGATCGAAAATTGCTGCGACGTGGCGCGCGGCGCAGTCGCTGTCGCGTCTTCTCGCGATCGTCCATGTGTTCACGCTCGCCGGGGCGAGTGCGATTGGCTTCGGGTAGACTTGGGATTTCCACGAAGATGAGGGCGCGCGCGACATGGCTGTCGGGCGCGAGCTCCTGGTTGCCCGTGCGGGTACGACAGTCGAGGTAGATCTTGACTTGGTCGACCGCACGACCGAGGTTGGGGTAGTAGACTCGATTCGCGCGGTCGTTGCCGAAATTGTCGATGTAGATGCCATCTTCGCGGGTGCAGCGGGCGCGGCCTCCGCGGGTGCGGAAGATGCGATCTTCGCGGGTTCGGCGGGCGTGGGGGTTGCCGATTCGGGTGACGCCGTCGCGCGTAGCGCGGTAGTCGTAGACCTGAGTATACCACGACTGTCGATGCAGCAGAATATGGAGCCGAAGGTGATGTGTATACCTTTGTCCAGATCGGCGTACACCGAGCGGTGGGCCGGCGGGGTGGAGGACGTACTCGAAGGAGCCGAATCGGATCGACTCCCTGACGGCGGATACGACGATCTTCATTGCGGATGGAGCCGTAGCGACCATGATCCTAGCACTTGTTTGACGTTCCCACAGACGGCGCCAATTGACGAGGTGGTAACTCGACAAGTCCCAGGGTTGTGCACCCCGGGTTGATTGATGGGGAGAGAGATGAGTGCAGGTGGTCACGACGGCTGACAAGCAAGGATTTATCCAGGTTCAGGCTCCCGGAGGATAACACCCTACTCCTGCTTGTCTGGTTATTGATGCGAGTTGTGGTTACAATGGCGAGATTGCGATCTCGCTAGGGTTTGTGGCGGTAGCTATCAGCGTGTCCTTTGGGACAAGCAACCCTCCTGGCCTTATAGGCAGCCAGGTCTCGGGTGGTCGATGCCGATGGCAACTACAGATATGGCAGGTTATGCTTCCTAACCGACTTAGACTAGGTTACATGGTACCCCGCGTGGGCCTTCTATGGGCCTTCATGTCCTTGGCGCGGCCCAGGTAGCCTTATCGTGGGCTACCCGAAAGGCAGCCCCATGTCACTGAGTGAGCGCCTTGTAGGCCCACTCGATGCGCCGAAGGACAAGCCTGCAGGTTAGGGTAGCTGTCGTCTGCTGTACAGGGTTAGCTATAGATGGTGAATATGCCTGTGCAAATCGCAATGTATTAGATTAGAAATACTTGCGAGTAATGAGAATTAGACTGCTTGCTTTGCTGTGTGAATGCCTGTTTTAATTTTCGACCTTTGTGGCGCAGTCCCCTAGTATGTTAGGTGACGGCCTAGGTTTTTCCAAGTGTGACCTGTATGCCGCAGTCTCTGACTTTATCAGGTGGCGACTTAGGATTTTTGGAGCTTGACCTGTATGGCGCAGCCCCCGAGTTGTTCGAGTGGCGGCCTAGGATTTTTGCTAAGGCCTGTATGGCGTAGCCCCCGAGTAGGTCGAGTGGCAGCCTAGGTTTACAAGTGTCACCTGTGTGGCGCAGCCTCCGAGTGTGTTGGGTGGCGGCCTAGGGTTTTGAAGTTGACCTGTACAGCGCAGCCCCCGAGTGAGTTCGAGTGGCGGTTGAGGATTTTCTAAAAAGGCCTGTATGGCGTAGCCCCCGACTGGGTCGAGTGGCAGCCTAGGATTACAAGTGTTACCTGTTTGGCGCAGCCCCCGAGTATGTCGGGTGGCGACCTAGGGTTTTGAACTTGACCTGTACAGCGCAGTCCCCGAGCGAGTTCGAGTGGCGGCTGAGGATTTTCTAATAAGGCCTGTATGGCGTAGCCCCCGAGTGGGTCGAGTGGCAGCCTAGGATTACAAGTGTTACCTGTTTGGCGCAGCCCCCGAGTATGTCGGGTGGCGACCTAGGATTTTGAACTTGACCTGTATGGCGCAGCCCTCGAGTGGTTCAGGTGGCGGCCTAGGATTTTTTTGAGTTATGCTTGTATGGCGCAGCCCCCGAGCAGTTCGGGTAGCGGCCTAATCTTTTCTTTCAACCTGTATGGCGCAGCCCCCGAGTGGTTCGACTGGCGACCTAGGATTTTAGCTTGCCCTGTGTGAAAGGTAAAAGAGACACATTTTCTTCAGATCACTTTATTGATTCTTGCGAACAGGCCGCCTCATTAAAACCCTTCCAGTCCCCTTAGGTACCCTGGTAAGGGAAAGAGTGCGTCTGAAACCTGCCGCACTGATTTTTCTTGTACAATGATTCGATCGAATTAGGCGTAGAACCGGCGAAGTTGTGCCACGTTCCACGGGTTGCTGCAGTCTGCTCCCGTCTTCAAGTCCTTCAGGCGGTAAGCTCTGTTGTCGATTGCTTCTGTCACGATGTGTGGGCCCTCCCATGGGGAAGCGAGTTTGTGCACCTTCTTCTGCTTGAGTCGAAGGACCAGGTCGCCTGCGGTGAATGCTCTCGGTCGCAGCCTCCGAGTGTGATAGTTGCGCAGGTCTTGTTGATACACGGCTGATCGCGCCAGGGCGATGTCGCGTGCTTCATCCAGGGTATCCATGATGTCTTCGAGTGCCTCTTCTGCATCTGACTTGTCGTAGGCGACTACTCTTGGTGCGTCGAATTTGATGTCGTAGGGGAGAACCGCCTCTGCGCCATACACCCTGAAGAATGGAGTGTATTGGGTGGATCTGTTTGGCGTTGTTCGTAGACTCCAAAGGACTGACGGTAGTTCTTCCACCCATGCGCCCGCTGCGCGTTTTAGTGGTACGCGCAGTCGCTTTTAATGCCGCTGCAGACGAGGCCATTGGCTTTCTCCACTTGCCCATTGGATTGCGGGTGCGAGACGGATGCATAGCTGAGTTTGATACCTTGCTCTGAGCAGAAGTCTTTGAATTCTTCGGCTGTGAAGTTCGAGCCGTTGTCGGTGATGATCCCGTTCGGTACTCCGAATCTGAAGATGATTGATCTGATGAAGTTGACTGATGTGGATGCAGTCGAACTTGTGATGGGCACGGCTTCGATCTACTTTGTGAACTTATCGACTGCATAGCGATTGCAAGCCTTCTCCAACACCGTACGATCCTAGCGTGTTGCTTCGAAAGAATCGACGTATTTCGAAGGATCAAATGAGATACTCTCAGATTATAGGCTCGCTCATGTATCTAGCCAGCGCCACGAGGCCTGACATCTCCTTTGTTGTAAGCAAGCTGAGCCGATTTGTGTCAAATCCGGGAGATGATCATTGGCATGCTCTTGAGAGGGTTATGCGCTATCTAAAAGGAACTGCGAGTTACGGTATTCACTATACTGGGTATCCGAGGGTACTTGAGGGTTATAGTGACTCTAATTGGATATCTGATGCTGATGAGATTAAGGCCACGAGTGGTTATGTTTTTACACTTGGTGGTGGTGCTGTTTCCTGGAAGTCTTGCAAGCAGACCATCTTAACGAGGTCAACAATAGAAGCAGAACTCACAGCATTAGACACAGCCACTGTTGAAGCAGAGTGGCTTCGTGAGCTTTTGATGGACTTACCTGTGGTTGAAAAACCAATACCCGCTATCCTGATGAATTATGACAATCAAACTGTCATAATAAAAGTGAACAATTCTAAGGATAATATGAAGTCATCAAGGCATGTGAAGAGGAGATTAAAATCTGTCAGAAATTTGAAGAACTCCGGAGTTATTGCATTGGACTATATCCAAACATCTAAAAATCTGGTAGATCCCTTCACGAAAGGTTTATCACGTAATGTGATAGATAATGCATCGAGGGAGATGGGTTTGAGACCCACAATATGAGTTGTTCACAATAGCAACCCACTCTATGTGATCGGAGATCCCGTGAAGTAGAATTGGGAGACAGGTTGTTGATCAACTGAGAGGAGAGTATCCTTACTTCTGTATAATACCACTCCGTAAAGATGCAATACTCTCCTAAACTGCACGGTAGGCTGATGTATATCTTAATGTGTACCAAGAGGCTTTATTTTAAGCAGAGATGTTGTCCTGCAGAACATCTTTTGAGAAACACACCTATATGAGCATGACTGTCAAACGTCGCAGTCCATGAGAGTTGGGTGCTCTCTAATAAGTTCATGAAAGGCCTCGGAGTACGACGCATAAGCTCCATCCGCAAGGAAGACCCACAACGGCCTAGTATCGGTCAAGGCTTTGTGTGAAGCTAGATTCGCAGAAAACATGCAGTTCAAGGCATAGTCCACTGTCCAAGTCGCAGTCTAGTGTAACATGAAGTTCTAGGTGGAAGTTCAACTTAACAGTCTCCACTATAACACCGGTATATAAACAGTGTTTGAAACCAGAATAAAATTTACGTGCCTCTAGAATCTTGTGGGGGATTGCTGGAATTTTGGCCTTAATTGCCTAGCCCATTTAACCATTTTCATAATTCCTGAAAATCCTAGAGGCCCATGTGGCCCATTCATACATGGCAAGAGGTGGGAAAAATGTTTAGTCCCACATGTCTAGTTTAGAGAGTGCCACACCAGTTTATAAGGTGAGCTCCTCTAGCACTAGTACGAGCATGAGAATAAGAGAGAGCTCCACGCGCGCTCCTCCTCCTCCGCCGCCCGCCTCGTCACGACGCGCGCGCGCCGCGGGTTGCGGGAATCTCACCGAGCCGATGTGTTCTTTTTGCCACACGTGAATGGATAAATATGAAGGTGAACAGTTGCACGAAGCTGAAACGCTTCGCTCTAAATGCAAATGAATACGAATGGAAACGCTGGCACTAATGGGAGATTAATACGAAACGAAAACGGATGGCTACCTCTTCAATTCGCCTCCTGGTTTTTCATCTCATCTCCTGCGGTATCTGTTCGCCTCCAACCTGTGTGCCTATATAATAGAGGTCGCTCCTCTAAGTTAGACACACCGAAACACAGCCACAACTCATGCGCCTGGCTCCTGGTGTCGTGGTATCGGCATAATTGATAGAAGACGGGGGTCCTCTAGCCTACGTATGGATTGTGGGGAAGAAGGTTGGTGTCGTCGAGGACGGGATTGAACACGGCGAGTTTACCCAGCTTCGGATCCCACGGCGGTGGCGAGATCCTACGTGCTGCTATAATTCACTATGAGGCAATAGCCGTGAACAGGTTACAATGTGTATGATGCCTATTGAAGCGTCTGCCCTAAAGGCTCCCTGGTGGCCGGCTTATATAGGCGGCCAGACCCCAGGGTACAAGGTAAGTACTTGTCCGGCAAGTAAACAGAGTCTTAGACCTAGCCGGCTTAGTTGCCGCCTTCCGTCTTGGGCTTGGTGGCTTGATGGGCTTCGGCCTTCCGCCTTCCTTGGACCGTCCGCCTACTTCCTTGTACGTCAGCTATCTGGGCCGCCCGGAAGTCTTCGGCCTTACCACCCTTGGGCCACCCTGGACTAGCCGGATTGATCCATGTTGGTTATACCCCTAGTTGATATATCCCCAACATTAGCCCCCAGAAAGGTTGAAGTTCTCCAAGCGCCGGCTTCTTCCTGATTCTTCATCTGCCAAAGTTGGCGGCTGCAGGACTTGAACAATTCTGAAAATCAACGAGGCATGCGTGTCTTGATATTGACATGTGGCCGCCTTTATCCATCATGGGAAAAGACGGCTACTTGGCAATCTTTGTCGAGCATTCTTTTTGACGGTTTCCACCTAGCCGGCTCACGACAGTTTGAAAACGGCCTAGGCGGGAATCTCGCCATGATCACAAATTGCGGGAAAAGCGGAGGCGTGGAGATCGTGCAATCGTGTGCTGCAACGGATGCTGGACACGTGTCCGACTAAAAACGTCGTTGCACAGGGAGCAACGCCTGGCCCTATAAATAGGTAGCCAAACGGTCCATTTTCCCCACCCAGCCTTTGCTCTCCGTGCACTCTTGCCCTTCCCGCTTCTCTGTTTCTTGCTTCCGAGCGAGCTCCGGCGAACTCCTCTCCTCCGACAACCTTTCCTCGCGGCGATGTCCACCGGACAGACTCCTTCGACGGCGTCGAGCGGTCCGGCGACCGAGACCGCGCCCGCGACGACGATGGGCGGCGCGATAACTCGTCCCGCGGCGGCGGCGACGGGCAATGTCGCCACCGTCGCCCCCCGGACTTCCACCGCGCGCGCGCCAGCGGCGGGTCCTTTGGCTCCTCCACCAACTACCGCGGCGATGACGACGGCGGGCGCCCCCGTCGACGAGGAAGAGGAAGCGGCGGACCTCGGGTCCCGCTACTGGCTACCTTCCATAGTCGACGAAGATGCCCTCCAAGATTTGGAGGCTGTCGGCTACCTCCCCACTCGGGAAGATTGCCGGTGGAGGGCCGCCTTCGGAGACGTCATCCCGGCCCCGAAAGCCGGGGAGCGGGTAATCCTCACCTCCCATTTAGTTAGGGGAATGGCGCTTCCGCCTTCCGCCTTTTTTAGCGAGGTTCTAGATCACTATGGGCTCCAGCCCCACAACATAGCACCCAATAGCATATTAGTCCTAGCCGGCTTCACAACTCTGTTCGAAGGCTACCTAGGTATTAGGCCTAGTTTAGACTTCTTCAGATATTGCTTCCGTTGCCGGCGACAGACGGTGCCGGACGGTGGGCTGGCAACCTGCGGCAGCATCACCTTCAACTGCCGCCAGGGCCGCCAATGGTATCCTAAGATACCATACCTTGAGTCCGTCAAGGGCTGGACCTCCACGTTCTTCTACTGCCAAGATATGGCAGCTCCGGGCCGCCAAGTCGGCATCCCGGCATTCGTCAACGCGCCACCCATGCCTCGGCCATGCTGGGACGAGGCGGTGCCCAAGCTGACGGAGGAACTCCGCCTTATTCAAAGGCGGATTGAATTCCTCACGAGGACGATGGCTCCCCCTCTGCTGGATGAGGCTACGGCCGATGAAGCCGCTCAATCGCGCGCCGCCAATGAGGGGTTGCTGGAGTCGACTGTCGGCGGGTCTCGGCGGGCAGCCCCGACTGCGGGAGGCGGCAAGGTCATGGACCCTTGGTCCACCTTTAAGGAGGCCAAGGAGTCCACTTTGGCTTTCGCCAACTTCGCCTCGCAGGCCTTCGCCGACTTGGAGGGCGACCTATCTGTAAGTTTTTACCACTCCGGCATGTACATAGCCTTTCCCCCGAGCACTTAGATGGCAAGTCAAAAATAAAAGAAATTTTGACTGCCGGCTTAGTGGTTATTCGATAATATGTTTTATGCCTTTGTTTTGTCCTGCAGGGCCTTGTGTCCGCCAACGTCAAGCTTGTCTCCTCCGAAGTCGAGATAAACCGGCGCTGCCGCGACCTGAAGAAGGAGTGCGAGGCCAAGGACCTGCGGATTGCCGAGTTGGAGGTGGCCCGCAAAAAAGATGAAGGTAGGGTTAATCCTCTTCGCCTTCAGCTATACTCTCGACTTATGTTGCCGTCAATCATTTAGTTAGCGAATCCATATTTGTAGAACTGCTAGACCACGCCCAGGATATTCTGAACGCGTCCATTGATATGCAAGCTCTTACGAATGAAGCTTCTGACTTGGCGGCCGCCAACTTGGAGCTGAAGGCGACTCACCAGAAGGAGATGGAGGCCCAACAGCTCAAATTTGCGCAGGAATCTAGCCAGCTCACTGGTGAGCTGGAAAGCCCGTGCAATAGGTTGGCGGAGGCGGAGAAGACGGCTGCGGAGGAAATCTCCAAGCAGACTTCTCGCGCCCAAACTGCGGAGGACGCGCTGGCAACTCATATGATTGAGTTGTCCGCTTTCCATAACTCGGTCCTTGGTAATTTCTTAGTCCTTATTTGATGCTGCCATTTTGCTTTAGCCTGAGCCAAACTAATGGCTTTATTTTTTGATACAGTTCCCGCCGGTTTAGGCGATGACAAGGTTGTCAGCCCGCGCCTGGATCACCTTGCGCGTCTAGGCGAACTGATCACCGAGACTTTGGCGGCGTCCAAGCGGTTTGCCGCCAAGTTCTTCACCTCCTCCGGCAGCCAGGAACCGACCGAATTCAGCGACGTGCCCGCTATCTTGGAGCAGGCGACCAAACTGCACAAAAGCTCGCTGAAGTCGGCGGCACGGGGTGGTGCCAAGACCGCACTTGGGTTGTTCATGGCGCACTACCCCGAGGCGGAGATAGAAGCCGTCACTGAAGGCATGTCGTCAACATACGAAGACGGCAGCGAGGTTGAGCTGGCCGCTGTTCTGGACAGCGTTGCCGGCTACGCCACGCGTGTTGCCGATATGGTCGACACTTCAATCTTCTATCGGCGCCATCCTGTGCCTGGCGGAGAGGGAGCTGAAGCTGCCGGGGCGGCCGAGGCGGAGGGGAGCGATAGTTCCGGGGCTGAAGTTGTCAGCCCCCAAGCCTGATGTAGACGCTCCCCCGAGCCATATCTTTTCTGTCCTTGCCTCCTATTAGCCTTACTTGTCGGCCCCTGAAACAATGCAACATTGACTTGTAATATTTGTATATACTTTTGTTGCTGCTTTGTTAGGCGGAAACTAGCTGACAAGTTTTATTTTGTCTTTATTTATATGGCCCGCCTTAATTTTATCCTGACTTATATGCTTGACTTTTTGTATGTTGACGAAACCTCAGCCGGTAACTTTAGCTGAAACAACCAGGGCTAAACCATGCGTTTAGAATCAGAGACCGAAGCCAACATGTTGGTGTCAAAGACATACTACTAGGCGAACCACATATAAGTAATCAGAGGTAAAGGAATTAGGCGGCGCAAAAAGGTTTATTTTTGCTTTGGGTTGGCTCGAAAGCTGCAAGTATCTACCAGTTTGAACCTTTGCACGGAGCTAGAAAATAGGTAACTTAGATATATAGGGGAAATATGATTGCAAGAAAAGACAAAAGATGACATGCTTCTCAACACAGATGAGGAACCATAGACTTTTATTTCATAATCATATTTAACTTATTACAATTATAAATTGCTAAGTGTAGAAAGGACGTAGCTGCTCAATATTCCAAGGCCGTCTTGTTTGCTCGAACGGATCGGCAATGCCTTTTTTGCGCTTGGTTCCCCTTTTTCCTGCTGCCTTCTTGCGCATTTTCTTTTCGTCTTCGTCGCGGATATCGGCCAGGTAGTAGGAACCATTGAGCAACGCCTTTGTGACTATAAACGGTCCTTCCCATGGAGGGGATAACTTGTGCAAGCCTTTTCTGTCTTGAATTAGGCGGAGAACCAGGTCACCTGTTCTGAAGCTTCGCTTCCGCACTCTCCGGCTATGATAGCGGCGAAGTTGTTGCTGGTACAAGGCGGAGCGATGGAGAGCGACGTCTCTTTCTTCGTCTAGCAGGTCTAGGCTATCCTGTCTTGCACCTTCTACGTCTTGCTCGATGTAGGCTTGAACTCTTGGGGAATCGTACTTCATGTCGGTAGGTAGCACTGCCTCAGCGCCATATACTAAGAAGAAAGGAGTGTAGCTGGTAGACCTGTTTGGCGTTGTGCGCAAACTCCATAGTACCGACTGTAACTCATCTGCCCAGGCGCCGACTGCCCTGTGTAATGGAGCTTCGAGACGAGGCTTAAGTCCTGATAAGACTAGGCCGTTTGTACGCTCTACTTGTCCATTGGATTGAGGGTGTGACACGGATGCCAAATCCAGCCGGATACCCAGATCGCTGCAGTATTCTTCTATGTCGCCTTGAGACAGGTTGCTGCCATTATCGGTGATAATGCTGTGTGGAACTCCAAACCGAGAGATAATTCCCCAGAGAAAATTGGTGGTTGTTCGTGCGTCAAGTTTGCTGATCGGTTTAGCCTCGACCCATTTGGTGAACTTGTCGACAGCGACCAATAGGTGGGTGTACCCACCACGCGCCTTTTTGAAGGGACCCACCATGTCTAAGCCCCAGACCGCGAACGGCCAGGTGATTGGGATCATCCTTAGTTCCTGTGCCGGCAAGTGAGGTTGACGGGCGTACAACTGGCAGCCTTTGCATGTCTTTACGATGTTCTCGGCGTCTTCTTTGGCGGTGAGACAGTAGAAACCTTGGCGGAAGGCTTTGGATACAATGGACCTGGCGGAAGCATGATGCCCGCAGGTGCCAATATGTATGTCCTTTAGAATTTCCCGGCCTTCTTCCGGCTGTATGCATCGCTGATAGATGCCGCACGTGCTTCGCTTGTATAGCTCGCCTTTTATTATCGTGAATGCCTTGGCTCGCCTTATGATATGCCTTTTTAGCACCTCATCGTCCTCCGGCAACTTTCTGTCGATTAGAAAATCGAGATATGGGACCGTCCAATCCGGCTGTGTCAAGTAGACAGCGAGACTTGCCGCTTCTACCGGTTCTTCTGCATCGGGGTCCATCAAATCGACGCCTTTAATGGATGGCTTGTGCAAATGTTCCAGGAAAATATCTTTTGGTACCTTTTTGCGTTCCCATCCTAGTCTTGCAAGTGTGTCCGCCGCCTCGTTCTCAGCTCTTGGAACATGCCGGACTTCGTAGCCCACGAAGTTTTTTGCGAATTCGTCAACTTTGGCCCTGTAAGCCGCCATTGTTGCGCTTTTCGCATCCCATGTTCCGCTTACTTGCTGCGCGACCAAATCTGAGTCGCCATAACAGAGGATTCTTTTGACGCCTAGGTCGTTTGCCACGTGTAACCCGTGTAGCAAGGCTTCGTACTCGGCAACGTTGTTGGTTGCTGTGAAGTGGATTTGTAACACGTAGCTAAGCTTGTCACCTTTAGGCGTGCGTAGAACGACCCCAGCCCCCCGAGCCTTTGAGCATCTTTGATCCGTCAAAGTGCATGACCCAATATTCCGATTCGGGGAGTGTAGTTTCCTCCATGGCCTCTGTCCAGTCGGCGACAAAGTCTGCAAGCGCTTGAGACTTAATGGCGGTCCGTGGTTTATAGACTATATCAAAGGCGGCAAGTTCGATGCCCCATTTGGCAACTCGACTTGTTGCCTCTGCATTGTTGATTATGTCTCCCAACGGTGCCTTGCTGACTACTGTCACTGTGTGTTCCTGGAAGTAATGCCTAAGCTTTCTGGTGGCGAAGAATACACCATAAGCCAGCTTTTGGTAATGCGGATACCTCTGCTTGGAGGCGGAGAATACTTCACTGATGAAGTAGACCGGTCGTTGCTCACACGTCACGGCTTCGTTCTCCTTTCTTTCCACAGCCAAGACAACGCTGACAACAGCTCCTGTTGCCGCGATGTATAGCAGCATTGGTTCCTGTGATCGAGGTGCTGCCAATATCGGAGTGGATGTGAAGGCCTCCTTAAGTTGTTGTAAGGCGGCATCTTCCTCTGCTGTCCACTCGAAGTTGTCGGATTTCTTCAATAGCCGGTAGAGAGGCACCGCCTTTTCCCCTAGGCGGCTTATGAAACGACTGACGGCTGCCGCCGATCCGGTTAGGCGATGCACGTCCTTCAGACAAGTGGGTCTGGATATGTTTTGGATGGCCTTGATCTTCTCCGGGTTAACCTCGATCCCTCGTTCTGAGACGATAAACCCGAGCAGTTTGCCGGCTGGAACGCCGAAAACGCACTTGGCGGGATTGAGTTTCATCTGATACCTCCGGAGATTCTGAAACGTTTCTTCCAAATCCTCTAGGAGATCTGCTTTCTTTTTTGACATTACCGCGATGTCGTCTACATAGACGTGAACATTGCGGCCGATCTGTTCGTGCAGGCAATTTTGCATACAGCGCTGGTATGTTGACCCTGCATTCTTCAGGCCAAAAGGCATTGTAATGTAGCAGAAAGTCCCATATGGAGTGGTGAAAGATGTTTTCAGCTGATCTGACTCTCTCATCTTGATTTGGTGGTATCCTGAGTAGGTGTCCAGAAAACAAAGCAGCTCGGAGCCTGCTGTGGAGTCTACGACTTGGTCAATTCTAGGCAGCGCAAAGGGATCCTTTGGGCAGCACTTGTTAACACCGGTATAGTCAATACACATCCTCAGCTCTTTATTCTTCTTTGGAACAAGTACAGGATTTGCCACCCAATCCGTGTGTACAACTTCTTTTATGAAATTGGCGGCCTTCAGCCTATTTATCTCCTTTCCTATAGCCTTGCGTCTCTCATCTCCAAAGCGTCTTGTTGCTTGCTTCACCGGCTTGGATCCTTTTATGACGTTGAGCGAGTGCTCGGCAAGTTCCCTCGGTACACAAGGCATGTCGGAAGGCGACCATGCAAAGATGTCACGATTCTCACGGAGGAACTCGACGAGCGCGCCTTCCTATTTGCTGTCAAGGTTGGAGCCGATGACAACTTGCTTAGACTTGTCACCTGGGATGAGGTCCGCCTTTTTGGTGTCTTCCGAAGCTTCGAAGGTCTTCTTGACATCAATCTTTGGCCTTGGCATGGAGTTGTCTGAATCCGCCCCGAGCAGCGCGAGTTCTTCCTTGTGGATGACGGCTTCTGCGAAGGCGGCCATGCCACGCTCGCACTCCTTGGCTTTCTTGAAGTTGCCGGAAATCGTGATGGTTCCGTTTTCCCCCGGCATTTTAAGCTTGCTGTATATGTAGCACGGCCTTGCCATGAACTTGGCGAAAGCCGGTCGTCCGAAGATTGCATGATAGGCGCTTTTAAAGGGGACAACTTCGAACCGGAGGAACTCTGAGCGGTAGTTCTCTTTTGGTCCAAAAGTTACCTTCAGCCTGATGCTCCCCATTGACTTTGCTTGTCTGCCGGGCACCATCCCATGAAATTTGAGGTTGTTGTGGTCTAGCTGATCCTCTGATAGGTTCATGCGGCTTAGTGTGTCATAGTACAGGATGTTGAGGCTGCTGCCGCCATCCATGAGTACCTTTGTGAGTCTGAAGTTGTCGACAATGGGATCGACGACAAGGGCGTACTTGCCTGGGTGAGGAACGTGATCAGGGTGGTCGGACCGGTCCCAAGTGATCGTTGCCTCCGACCAGTTCAGGTACTGAGGGACGTCCGGCATTGTCGCGTTGAGTTCGCGCATTTCCGCCTTATCCGCCTTAGCCGAAGGCGTGCCGACAAAGCACACAAGAGATTCTTTGACCTTCGGATATGGCTTCTTTTTCTTGGCGGCTGCGTCGTCTTCGCTTGAGATAGACATGTCGTCGTCATCCTCATCCTCCTTGTTGTCTTTCTTGTCGTTCTTCTTTGACTTCTTTGACTTCCAGCCGACTGTGGGATCCTTTTTGAAGTCGTCCATGAAACGGCACTCGCCAAGCATATGGTTGACCTTGCCCAATGAGGCATGGATGGGACATGGCAAAAGCTTTGCCTGTTCATAAGTGATTCGCGCCGTCTTAGGCCCTGAGCCGGCTTCGCGACTATCTTTCTTATTCTTCCACTTCTTTTTGCCGGCGTTTCCTTGGAAAGCTGCGGCTACCTCATTGGAAGGTCCGTCTTTGTCATCTGCCGCCTGCTTGCGCTTGTTGTTCCGCTTTGGTATGATGTTGACGTCTGGGTCATCGTCCCGGGCGTCGTCATCCGCCGCCGCGTATTGGGCGGCCAGGTTGAGCATCTCACCAAGGTCCGTGATTTGCTTGCGGACGAGCCTATGACGGAGCAAGGACTTCTTCTGTAGGCCCGTGTAGAAGGCGTGGATAGCCTGTGCGTCCGAAACACCATGACAGTTGGCTTTTTCGGATATCCAACGCTGACAAAATCTGTCATGGTTTCGTCCGGCTTTTGGATACAGCGTTGCAAATCCGTGTAGGTATTTGGACGCTTGTATGTTCCTTGGAAGTGGTGGGAGAAAACCTTTTCCATGTCGTACCAACTATGGATGGACTTTTCAGGAAGGTTGTCGATCCAAGCTCTTGCCGTGCCTTCCAACATGAGAGGTAGGTAGCGGACGGCAATATGGCTGCTCCCGCCGGCAATTTCTATGGCCATGGCATAGTCGGATAGCCATGAGTCCGGCTTAACGAGGCCGTTGTACCTAGAACAGTTTTTTGACACTGACGTCATGTCCTTAGGGAACGGCTCTCTGCGGATGGCATCACCGAAGCACTTTGGTCCAGAGTATAGCGGCTCCTTTCCTCTTGCTATGTCTTGTAGGCGGTGTCGTGCGTCTTTTGGATCAAGCTGCCCTGCGCCTCTGTTTGCGTCCGGCTCGTCCTGCGCTGCCTGGCTTATGCTGCGCCTGGGCCCTTCTACCTCCTCCCTCTTCTTGCTGCCAGTGCTACGCTGCGGAGATCGGCTTCGACCTCTCCTGGGAGGGTCATTGCCGACATCTTTTCTAGGCGGTGGCCTGTTGTTCCGGCTACCGCCGTTGTCGTGTCTTGGCTGGGATGGAGGTGGCACGTCTCCTCTGCTTCCTGTCCTTGAATTCTCGTCCCGCCTTGGCTTTGGCGGTGACGCCTTCTTTGGAGGTGGCGTTGTCTTCCTTTTGACGCCATGGCTACTGGAGCTAGACGGGCCTTCGGGGTCGGCGCCGGGTGCAGCTTTGCACTTGCCCGACTTAGACTCTAGGTCTCCCCCGCGAACATCCGCCATGTGGCCGTAGGAATCAGCATGAACTTGTTGTTCTAGGGCCTTGCTCACGAAGTGTCTTGCGTTGGCCAGCTTTTCTTCCGCCGTGTAAGTGTTGTCGTCCAGGGTATCTAACGCGGCGGCCGCGTTGAGGACAGGGGTGCAGAAGACAACATCCCCCCTTCTGTCCACGCGCTGTGGTGCCGTACGCCAGTCGAACCCTAGATCTTGAGCCGCTGTCGTTGCTTGCGTAGGCGGCTCTTTTCCACGGCGGTTTTTTGATGACCTTTTCTCCTCGAAGAGTTGCCGGCTTGTTTTGGCCGACATCTTCTCCTGCTCTTTCTCGATCTTCTTCGCAAGGCTCTCAACGTGCTCCTCTCTTTTTCGCAGGAAGTCAGAGTGCTTAAGCATGTTAAGCCTAAGCTCTTCCACTTCGTCGAGTGGGGTGTCTTTATTCACCGGAGTATTCATGATCTCGTCTACTTCTTTGATGACGGAGACCAAATCCGTGGGTTTGCTGCTGCCGCCTTTCTCGAGGCCAGTTTTCTTCTTTGCGCGCACCTTGTCGGAACTTTCAATGAGTTGGCCGGCAGTGGTGTCGCCGGCTTCTTCCGCCGGCTTGTTTTGCGCCTCCGAAGTAACTGGGGTTGTCTCGTGACCGACGACAACCATCATAGCCAGCTTGTCACGCATGTCAGTATCCGCTGTGCCCTCTGAGGGAGCCGGATTACCACTGGAGAAGCGGGTTTTGATCTTCTCTTCGAAGAGACTAGCATCATCATCGGAGTCAGAGTCTACGTTGACTTGAACGGTAGATCTGGATCCGGCATCTGACATCGCATCCTCCTGTAGAGCAGAGAGGATTGACTCAGATCGTTGTTTTCCGGCTGGGAGTCTGATCCCAGTCCGACAACTCCGACGGAGTGGAAATCAGATTCGGCCGACTCCTGGGAGAAGGCGGACTCAGATCCATCTTGTCGGTCGACTGCTTGGTCGAAGGGTTGGTGGGTGGGGTTGTAGAAACGCGGTAGGCCGTACGCCTCTGGCGTGTACCCGATGAAGACGTCGATCCCTCCGATCGGTACGATTGCGCATCCGATAAGGTAGTCGTCCACCGGGAGCCAGGACTCATCCGAGTTGACGTAGCTATGGCCGCCATACCTTGTGACGCGACCGACGGCGATCTGCTTGCCCACGCCGCCAAGTGTTCCCGCCTGGAACGTGACGCCAGGAACCTTATGCCCCACGGTGGGCGCCAACTGTCGTGGTATCGGCATAATTGATAGAAGACGGGGGTCCTCTAGCCTACGTATGGATTGTGGGGAAGAAGGTTGGTGTCGTCGAGGACGGGATTGAACACGGCGAGTTTACCCAGCTTCGGATCCCACGGCGGTGGCGAGATCCTACGTGCTGCTATAATTCACTATGAGGCAATAGCCGTGAACAGGTTACAATGTGTATGATGCCTATTGAAGCGTCTGCCCTAAAGGCTCCCTGGTGGCCGGCTTATATAGGCGGCCAGACCCCAGGGTATAAGGTAAGTACTTGTCCGGCAAGTAAACAGAGTCTTAGACCTAGCCGGCTTAGTTGCCGCCTTCCGTCTTGGGCTTGGTGGCTTGATGGGCTTCGGCCTTCCGCCTTCCTTGGACCGTCCGCCTACTTCCTTGTACGTCAGCTATCTGGGCCGCCCGGCAGGCTTCGGCCTTACCACCCTTGGGCCACCCTGGACTAGCCGGATTGATCCATGTTGGTTATACCCCTAGTTGATATATCCCCAACACCTGGTTCTCGAGCACTGCGCCGCCGATCAAGTCTTCCTCATTCCGTTCCGCGGCGTGCACCGCGTGATGGAACAGTAGGCCTCCGGAACCCCGTCTCTCGCGATCCTGTACGGGAGAGAGGCGATAAGGTTTTTGGGGAGCGTCTTCACGCGACTACTGGCTTCTTCCCCAACACGGACTCCGACATCTACTTCCCGGACGACGACTTCTTCCCCGACGTCGACGCCCTCTTCGGCAACATGTCTGCCACCGCAAACAGATCTTCCTCCACTGGACCGATGTGTAGAATTGCTATATCCGTACTCTATGTTAGATTGCATGACTAGTCTGTTTTATACTTCTCTAGCCATGTTTTATCTAATGTTATTATGGATTAAATCATATAGAAAATTGCTCATATGTTCAACACCTGCTGCGGCAGCGGCAGCGCCCACTATACCTGGCCATCCGGGCCGTGCTTAATGGGCCGGCCCAAGGCACGCATTTTTCGGCCCGGCACGAGCACGGCCCGACCCGTCATTAATCGTGCCGTGCCTCGGCCCGGCACGCCACGTGCCCGTGCCCAACTCGGAGGCAAGGCACGCGGGCCAGCCCGGCCCGGCACGGTTGCTTTTGTGCCGGCCCGTGGCCCGTCAGGCACGGCACGGCCCGGCGGCACGTTGCGGCGGGCGGGCTGGAGCGGGGGGGGGGGGGTGGCGACGCGGCGTGGGCACGCGGGACGCCGGCAGGGAGCGTGGACGACGGGCCCTTGTCGGGCCGGTGTTTGCCTGGCGTGCCGTGCCGGCACGCTACCGGCACGCCGCGCGCGGCACGATGGCCCGATAAGCCCGGTGGCGGCCGTTAGGCACGGGAAATTGTTTTTTATTCGTTTTTTCAAAATTTGAACTTCAAACAACTCTATTTGTTGCTATAAAAAGGGTCTCACATCCCCTACATTCAGCACACTCAACCCACACTTCTCACCATACATTCTCACACTTCTCATCCCATGGAAGACCCTCCCCCTCCCCCGCCGTTCAACCCAAACCCCTGGGGGCATCACCCCGAGCCGATGATCGACTTCACAATAGACCAATTCAGTCTTCAAGTGGATGATTTCAACTTCATAAGCCCCACCCCCCCCACCTATACTCAGCCACCATCTTAATCGATACCTTCTAGTGGTAGTACTGGCGGTAGTTCAAGCACCTCCACCGGCACGAAGAGGTGGAAGCGAAGCTCCTGGGTGTGGTTGGAGGGCCATTTCGAGGATCGTGTAACGATTCTCGAGGATGGCACCAAGCAATGGGACGCGGTGTGCAAGTGGGCGGGTTGCGACAAGATCCTCACCGACAACTCCTCCATGGGAACCGGCCACTTGGAGCGGCACGTGAAGACACACCGGAGGTTGCATGCCGAGGAGTTGGCGAGAAGACAAGGCGACCTTCCCTTCCAACCCGACGGGCAGGTAATGAACTGGAACTATAATGCTGACATATCTCGTCGAGGTCTATGTGGTGTGATAGCTTTGCATGATTTACCGCTTGGATTTGGGGCGTATCCCGCTGTTGTTGATTGGATTAAAACTTGTCACAATCCACGCTATGAACCTGTTTCTAGGCAAACTACATCTAGGGATATGAAAAAAACTAGCTAAAGAACTAGCTAATGATCTAA
Organism: Poa annua; assembly: GCA_026929855.1. Taxonomy (NCBI): domain Eukaryota; kingdom Viridiplantae; phylum Streptophyta; class Magnoliopsida; order Poales; family Poaceae; genus Poa; species Poa annua. Next base: position 20,680,861 of record CM049427.1, read on the forward strand.
AAGATGAATTTGCAAAGTGTGTATTTTCAGTTTCATTAACATCTGATATCTGGAGTGGTAGAGCTAAGCAAGATTATCTAAGTGTTGTTGCTCATTATGTGGACAATAATACTTGGGAACTTAAAAAAGCTTTACTTGGATTTGAATTAATTGATGTTAGCCATACTGGTCCTGCCATAGCCACCAAAATCTTGAATGTCGTGGAAGAATTTGGCCTCGAGTCTAAGGTGTTTGCAATAACTTTAGATAATGCTTCAAACAATGCTAGGGCAATGACTGATCTCATTCCCAAACTTTCTGCTTATTCTGCACCATACCTTTTCCATCAACGTTGTGCATGCCATATTATTAATCTTATTGCTAAAAGTGCTTTAAATCTAATGAAAGCACCCATTGAGAAAATAAGAAGTGGCATAACTTATCTGAGTATTTCTAATCCACGGCTAGCTGAGTATAAGCGGTGGTGTGAGGCGGCTTCAAATGCACAACATGTCTACAATGTTGATATGGATATTAGATGGAACTCCACGTACGTAATGATTAGAGATCTGATCTGTGATAAAGAACAATTTACCATGTTTGTTAATTCAAATAGCGGTGGAGCAATCTATATCACGGATCAAGACTGGGTTATGGCACAAATGATAATGGAGTTTCTAGAAGTCCTTTACGATGCAACTAACATTTTATCAGGGGTTTATTATCCCACATCTCCTCTGCTAGTGCATCAGATTGTATTGATTGCTAATCACTTAAAGGAGTATGAACATGATGAAATTTTAAGAGATGCTGTTAAAAAAATGAAAGAAAAGTTTTTAAAATATTGGAAAGAAATCCCTAATTTGTATGCATTTGCATTCATTTTGGACCCAAGGGCTAAACTTGAGGGATTAGGATATGCTCTTTCTTTATTAACAGCCGCCTTAGAGGTAGACTATGTAACTTATCAATACAATGTTAAGGGCAAACTCACTGATCTTTACTTGAAGTACGAGAATAAGTATACAGCGACAGTTCGTCCGCCTCGTCCTCCAGCAGCTACACAACCCGGAAAGAAGAAAACAATCTTCAAACTCTTTAGCGGCAGCTCTAGCTCAAGTTCAAGCACCGCCACTGCTCCTCGACGCAGCGAGTTGGGTGTTTACCTCACTGACCAGGTGCTTCCCGACGACGAAGAAGCAGAATTCAACATCTTGCAATGGTGGTATGATCACAGAAGTACATATCCAGTGCTTTCCATACTTGCACGAGATGTGTTAACTGTCCCCGTATCAACCACATCGTCGGAGGGAACTTTTAGTCTAAGTGGAAGAGTACTCGAGCCAAGAAGAGCAAGTCTCCACCCTTCAATGGTGAAGAGTTTAATAACGGTGAAAGATCGCGAGCGGGTGAAGCGGAGATCCCAACACATGCCGGAGGACCCCGAGTTATTCGCTGCGATGGAGAACTTTCATATCCAGGACAATGAAGAATAATAGTTTTTTTTCCTCTTTGTAATTTCCTTTCTATTTTTGTAATTTGAACTCGGTCCGTAATATGAACAATTAAGTAGGAGAGCAGCAAGTTTCAGACGCACTCTTTCCTTACCAGGGTACCCGAGGGGACTGGAAGGTTTTAATGAGGCGGCTTGCTAGCTAAATAAAATTATTATGATCATATCAAACTATGTCTTGTGTTTTTTTACTATAAGAAAGATAAAACATCATAAAACAACATAAAACATCTTAAACCAATATAAAACATCATAAAACAGGAAAAAAACATAAAACAGGATAAAAAACAGTTTACTTTTTTTTATAAAAAGTGACTACCGTGCCGACCGGGCCGTGCCGGGCCACCGGGCCCAAAACGTGCCGGCCGTGCCGTGCCTGTGCCTGAGGCTGCGCAAAGGCACGCAGGCTGGCCCGATCACGGCTCGTTGCATGCCGGGCCGCTAACGTGCCGTGCTTTCAGCGATCGCGTGCCGTGCCGGGCCGGCCCGTTGGCCAGGTATAGCGCCCACGACTGCTGCAGCGCGGCCTGACGTGTCTGGTGCCATCCCCGGAACGCAGACGCGAGCGCCTGCTGCTGCAGCCCGGCTTGACGTGTCTGCTCCAATTTCCCCAATGCCGCCGCAACCTGTCTGAGACGGGGGCCCCGACGGCGCAGGGGAAACCGGGATGATCTGCGACGGCGATACGGGGGCAAGGACACCGCGGGCCTCTCGTTGGTCGCCGTGTGTGGCGCGGCAGGGAACGGCGACTAGACCCATGGCGGGTGAGGCGCGGGGGCCTGCGACGTCGCCGCCGCCTGCTGCTCCCGTGGGTCCTTCGGGATCGTTGTGAGAGTGAACCGGCCCCTGCGGAGGAGAAGCTGAGGCGGCGGGGAGGAGGCGGGGGAGAAGCTGAGGCGGCGGGGAGGAGGCGACGCCGGCCAGGTCGATGTTGTGTCCCCGCCTCGACATACGGAAAAGACGCTTTCATCCTTTTCGCGACACTGTATTACGTGCGTGACCCCCGCCTGTAGGTGGAATAGCTGGGTAGTTTGGGGATTGTTTCGCGTTTGGGGCTTCCAAAACCAAATTTATTATTGGTAGAATGAGTTAATAACATCTGGGGCCAGTTGTCAAGGGAGACGCCAGTCTCTAAAACCCAGCCCCCCTCAGAACCCCCACCCCATTCTCGGCGCCCGGCTTCCTCCTCCACCACCTCGCCCTCCCCAAGCAAACCCACCCACCTACGAACCCCAGCGGTGGCGGCGGCGGCCGCCCCGAGGCGGCGGCCTCGGAGGCGGCGGCCGTGAGCAACGCAAGGCAGGGCTCATCTTCCACCCCACAACCCTGCCTCCTACGGTGCGGTAAAGGTATATCGATCGACAAACCCTACGTTTCTCTGCGGCCTGCGAACGCGATGACTTTTTCGAAACGCGCGGCCTCGCAGATCCGTTCTGTATCCTCTGCATCTTAGATTAATTTGGGGAACACCTCTTGTTGTTTGCCTCGCGGTGGCCATGGGGGCGGTGCAGCGGTGTGGAACTGGGGCGGGGTGAGGTCGCAAAGACAACTTGGATGCGATGACCCTATACCTTGCGTAGGTCCCATTACCCCCATGCCGTAGCATCACCCAGGCCGTAGGCTCGTAGCGTGTCCGCATTGCATCACAATTACCATATTTTCCCTGAAGTAGTATTTCAATTGAATTCGTGGCATGTAGAACAATCAGTAGGCTCTTAGTTACCTAATTGAATTCGTGACAGGTAGTATATGCAATGGATAAGTAAAGTTCATCGTGTGCACACTGCTTTATATTGTACAACAATGTCAATTTTAATGTACAGTAGTAAATTACCTTCAATGTTATAGTGATGCTGGTTAGCTAGCTAAATAGTATATATAGAGCAACCGGAATCAATGTTTAACAGGTGAACTGTAATGAACAGTCTAAATCTGCAATGCATATACTTTTTGTTGTATTTTATTGTCATTTGCAGAATATCTATACACGTGCAGTAGGTAGATTTTGTTCGTGCATTTGCGTCTGATGCTTGTATATCCATGCTTGATGCTTGTGTATACTCTGCAGTTTTCAACCACTGTCAAGACTATGTCACGAGAGGTGGTACTCGATGGGGTTGATCCAGACAACTATGAATCTAGTCTGATCAATTTACAGTATATGGGTGAACATCTGTTACCGCGGGTGCGAAATCAAGAAGCCCATGGGTGTGTCTTTTATGGCATAGCATACGCGGCAGAAATGCAACTGCGGTTGAATAGATGGCGCCGAGGGTTAACCAGCGATGTGATGTTTGATGCATACAATTTTTGGGTTGATTATGAGGTGAGAATAGGACATAGACTGGGAAGTTCTGGTGAGCGTCGATTTCATCGGACAGAAGTAGCACTGGATATATTTCGACATTTTGGTATCTATGCGACTTCTAGAGAGTGGGCTAGTCGTCGACAATTCCGGTTGTCTGCATACCAACGATATAGAGACCTTAATGAGGTACAGGTCTTTAACATGATCGCTGGGGAGCACAGGCCTATTCTTGGAGTGTTTCCGGTGCGAGAAGACTTTGACATGCTTGGCAACCAGATTTACCAGCTCAATCCACCTGAAAGCCCTGAACGTCCACCATTGGCAGCACACCTGGTAATGTTTATGGGATATGGCAGGCAGGCAGGGAGGCCGTATTTGCTCTTCTTGAATGCCACAGGCCCCGGGTTTGGTACGAACGGAATTGGCCGTGTGTATTTTGACCAGGTAATCCAGAGCAGGGATCTGGGATTTTATACACTTACCATTGATGAACTTGGTCCGAGCTCCTCAGCTGGAACACCACCTCGTACTTGCCATCCACCTCCTCCTCCTCATGGTCCACCACCTCCTCCTGGCGGTTCAGCCCCTCCTAGCAGTTCTGCTAGACAGTGTGCTTCTTCTCAGTCATTATCCCAAAGAAAGAATGAAAGGGTTGCACAGTGTTCACCATCATACACCTCCAGAAATTCGAGAACAGTGACAGTGATTTTCATATCTAATGATGTTCAAGAAATAAGGTTGGTGGAGACTCTGCATCCAGATCTTGGAGCATGGAAGGTAAGCAAGGCTTTCACTACCATTTTGATCTCAAACTCGCAATTGATAGTTTCCATTCAAAACTTAGATATGTGAGAACCTTATCTGTTTCTTCTATATATTCTCTGTGTTGGATGCATCTTATGCCATCATTTATGTATTTCTTTTTGCCTGTACTGCTGCAATATATTTCTTTGATGGCAACATCATTTTCGTGAAACTGAAATTTTCAAGGTTCTGGACATAATCGGGTTATAACATCGTCGGTACACCATAAGCTCACTTTTGACTAGTTGATACAGAGGGAACGACTTGTTTGAGTCACAGTGAGTGCCTTTCAGTGTTGTTTTTGTTTGTAGGGTAGTTTCTGATCATTTTCCAATACATAAGCCACACAGTTACATTTACATGTCAAGTAGCTAGGTGCTTTAACAGTTTGAGAGCGCATGTGACCTCAACAAATCATATTTTTACTTATATTTCTCATAATGCCCATGTAGTATTTATTGGTGGCAATTAGCTAAGTGACTAGAAATAGAATGTTTTACCCTTTTTAATGTTTAGGTTGAGCCCCATAAAATGTGCCTGGAAGGTACACCAGCATGACAGTATGATGTGGAAACAAAGATGTTCTCTTACTTGGAGAACTATCTCGTCAGTCTCTGCTCTTAAATTAGCTGATTTTTCTAGGACTTTAAATTCAAAAATGAAAAAGACTCTCTGTCTCTGGACTGCAAGGCCATTTGTTTTTGACATAAACCACAATGCATGAAACCAACTAGGTGAAAAACATGTTAAATTGAATAATTGTTCTTGACAGGAGCAATTTTTTCTTCGTTTATCAGGAGATTGAGTCAATCTTCACCAACATGGACAGAGAGAAGGCTTCCGTTCAGAGATTATTGGATGTTGTCAAAGAAACTATGTCCACTGTAGAATTTGCTATAGGCTCATATGTGAAGCCGAGACCGGGGTTCGTCAGCAGAGCCTGTTTTGCAAACCATGCTGGATCTTCAGCCGCTCATACTGATTTCAGCCAGCCCTTGACCATGGGAAGAACGTTTCATAGCTCTCATGGTTCTGTAAGAAGGCCTTCTATCTTTATGCAGCACCTTGTTGACAGATTCGAGAAGCAGCTTGAAGAATGTTGCAAACTGATTGGAGAGCTGGAGCAGCTTGTCCAGATGAAGAGTAACAAAACGTATCCAGCTTCTTTGGAAACTCTGCCAAAAGTTATGTCCGATATGCATGACTATTTTATCTATCTTGCTTCTAAGGTAATACTTTGTACTACATAATACCTTGTGTGACAACTGCAGTTGATGCTTTCACAGAGAATGGAGCTTCCCTAACACTTTTCTTTGGTCCAGGTGGAAAATCTTCATCAGTGTGCTGAAACAATAAGAATTCATCATCTTAATGATCTGCGACAGAGTGGTAACAGGAATGATCCATTTGTGGAAGCGGATAGAAAAGAAGCAGCGAAACAAGAAGCCGCTGCCAGAATAGTTCATCCAACATTGCCTGTAAGTAGAGCTTCAGTTTGTGTCCCGGTAACTCTGATGATGCATCACCATCAGTTTCAGATCACCGCACGCTTTGCTACATTGAAAAACAATAGTATAACTGTTACCATAACTGATATCAGTTTGTTGATTGCTATAGAAAAAGCATAGTACTTACTTTTGAAATGTCTTTCAGTGCATTTTGGAAGTTAACTCAACCATCCCCAAAGGCCTAAACTCATAAATACCGTATGGATTGTCTATAGAAAAAGCATAGTACGTACTTTTCAAGTGTCTTTCAGTGCATTTTGGAAGCCAACTCAACCATCCCCAAAGGCCTAAACCCATAAATATCGTATGGATTTATAGGCTTCTAAGGAAATGAAACGAGTTTGCAACCGTGGTACAGGGTAGCCATGTCCTGGTGACTCTAATGAAACATCACTATCAGCTCGGATCACCACGCGTGGACATGAATAATTGGTAGGAACAAGAGATTCTGGTAAAGGAAAGAATTCAGAGTACCAGTTTATATCCAGTACTGTCAAGTTTGTCTGCACTGTGCATTTTATTATCACTTTATTAGCGTCATTCTTCAAGGGTTGCACACTACCAGACAATATTAAGTGCTCTTATTTATAGTCTGAAGTCTGAACTGGCACACAATTGTGTGACTAAATTGTGTTTTTAGATGTGTACGTTTGATCATTGAATTGTACTTTATGGAAGTCTACTGGTACATTTTTTCTTAATCCATTCAAGGGTTTGAAATGCTGTTGGTGTTTCTCCACGAGATATAGATGTCGGTAAGTAGTGAGGTCAAAAAGTTATGGAGAGGTATTATTGCCAAATAGCTGGTGTGACATTTACATGTTATATCTATGCCTGGAAGGTACACCAACAAGGCATCTGTACGATACAATAACAAAGATGATCTCTTACTTGGAGAACTATCTTGTCAGTCTCTGCTATTAAATTGGCTGATTTTTTTCTGGGACTTTAACTTCAAATTAAGAAGACTCTCTGGACTGCAAGGCCATTTGTTTTTTACATAAACCACAATGCATGAAACCAACTAGGCGTAAAGCATGTTCAACTTGAATAATTGTTCTTGACAGGAGCAATTTTTTCTTTCTTTAACAGGAGATTGGGTCAATATTCACCAACATGGACAGAGAGAAGGCTTCCGTTCACAGCTTAAAGGATGTTGTCAAAGAAACTATGTCCACTGTAGAATTTGCTATAGGCTCATATGTGAAGCCGAGACCGGGGTGAAGCCGAGACCGGGGTTCGTCAGCAGAGCCTGTTCTGCAAACCATGCTGGATCTTCAGCCGCTCATACTGATTTCAGCCAGCCCTTGACCATGGGAAGAACGTTTCATAGCTCTCATGGTTCTGTAAGAGGGCCTTCTATCTTTATGCAGCACCTTGTTGACAGATTCGAGAAGCAGCTTGAAGAATGTTGCAAACTGATTGGAGAGCTAGAGCAGCTTGTCCAGTTGAAGAGTAACAAAACGTATCCAGCTTCTTTGGAAACTCTGCCAATAGTTATGTCCGATATGCATGACTATTTTATCTATCTTGCTTCTAAGGTAATACTTTGTACTACATAATACCTTGTGTGACAACTACAGATGATGCTTTCACAGAGAATGGAGCTTCCCTAACACTTTTCTTTGGTCCAGGTGGAAAATCTTCATCAGTGTGCTGAAACAAGAAGTATTCATCATCTTAATGATCTGCGAAAGAGTGGTAACAGGAATGATCCATTTGCGGAAGCGGATAGAAAAGAAGCAGCAAAACAAGAAGCCGCTGCCAGAATAGTTCATCCAACATTGCCTGTAAGTAGACCTTCAGTTTGTATACCAGTTCTCACAAATAACATTTCATGTAGTCAGGTTAGTAAACATTGAATTTATGTTGCAATTCTCAGATCTAACATCCGTGTGGTCATGTTAAACTTTGTTTCTCAACTCTTATTTATCGGTCTTCCAGTTTTCACTTTTGTCATTCTCCTGTGTATATCACAGAGTGGTGACACAGGAAGCTGGCGACAGATGTTTAACTGAATCAGGTTCACGTCAATCCTTTATCTTGTATGTCCTTTTGACTCCATCCCTCTTACCTCCTTTACTTTATTTACGGCAGCATGTGATTAAGTACTTGTTTAATGAGCAACCGTAGCCGGGCTGTCTGACTCTAGCTGCTAAGGGTAGACCTTTCTTCCAGATGTAAAATACCTGGTAATTATATTGAAACCTATAGGACTCACAGGATAAATCGATGGCTATGGCCACCTCACTTTTCTTCCTTCTTTGGCAAAACTAGCATTGCCCATTTAAGGTTTAAAACACTGACATTGACTTCTGTAAATCACTCAACTATGAAACCTCTAAGTCGTCCAACCACTTAGAAAGTAATTAACTTCTGAAGATACTTTATTAGAATCTTCTTTGACGAAGGTACTTATTAGTGTATTGACTGTGATAATGTACTTCATGTTTGACTTTGGTATAAGTGATATTTGTTGTGGGGCTCTATACTTGAAGCATTGATATGAGAAATGGGATATGCGACTTGTCTCTCAAATGAAATGAGATACAATGTTATTGTGTAAACTGCCTCGCTGTCTGATTATAATAGCCACAGGCACTAGAATGATAAAGGCGCCTTTGGTCGAATACAATTTAGGACTAGAACGTGATCACTGTTGGACTTCCACTCAATGGTTTTGATTAGTACTTGGTGACTTTTTCCACACAGCAAGGACTTGGTTAAACAGTATTAAGAAATGCATTGGGCCATTCTCTTTGGCTGTCTACACAACTTTTCGCGTGCATGTGGCGTTTTTTCTCTCTTCCACAGAATAAACTTCATGTTTTCCAGGACAATCAATTTACTTTTTGGTTAGGTGGACCAGCTTATCAAAGATTCTAAAGCGCCAAATTACATGCTTGTGTTGCTTAGTCGAAAGCTGCCACATTAGTAGCCAATCCATATAGTATGTTATCATGGAGGGTTCTTAACTCGGTTATGCACGTTGTCATATTCGATTATCAAATTCTGGTTCTTTGCCCAGTCTAGCTGTCCTCTTGCTTTGGCATTGCCTCCTTTGCTATATATATAGTATGTATTATGTAATATAGCGTTGCCTCGTCGCCTTCCTGAGGGAACGTAAGTGCTGACGGCAGTTCATAGATCATATACCCCAAAAATACTGGGAACTTAAGCTGTTGACATTATGCTAGTTGTTTTTTTCTGTATCTGGTCGTACACCAGACCAGAGCCATACATGTCGACATGTCAATACCCCATCTCTGAATTGTTCTGTAACTAACCAATGTTGCAACGCCATCAGCACCCCTGCTCCTACCTTTATTTATTGCAAGCATGGCGTGTTGAGACTTCGAGATGGGTGGATCTAACCGTACTTCTTGAATTCGCCTTGCAGTTTGGAGATCCGATCGTCCTGCTGGTGGGCGGCCGTTCATGTGTGCGTAATCAGTGACCTGGACTGCGACGGGAGAAGCTGCGATGAAGCAACGCCCCGGCAACCACTTGGGACGGGTCAACCTTTTGCTTGGTCTGCTTTGTCTTTTATTAGGAGTAGGAAGTGGATGGTCGTTGCGGTGCTTCAGGTCGTTGTCCGCAATGCGGCACGATGCAGTCAGGTCACAGCAGCTTCCCGGGTAATGCGACACAAGGCAAACCCAAAGCTGCTACTGCTACGTTCTTCCCCATCTCTCATTTTGGCATCTATTCCTCTCCCAGTTTTGTAGTACTACTAGGTTGTTGCACCCTGTACAGGTCTTACTGTGAAGATGTGAAGTACTGCTGGTCACATAGAAAATGCATAGGAACTGTGTACAGAAATTGAAGGGAACAAACTCACTCCCTCAGAAAGTACGGAAGTCGTTTAGAAGTGGATAGATAATACAAATAGAGTTCTTATCTGTTTCCCAGAAAGAAAGAAAAAAGAGATCTTACTCCTATCTGTTAATAATACATCTCGTTTTATCATGGTTCTTGAAACTGTTCTTCGTGTCCGTATAAATTCGGCTGTATATCCGTATGCTTTTTTTTTGTGAATGTATTCTCGTATGCTCAGCACGTACGGGTCAACCAACATTTGAATGAAGAGAAAGAGAAAAGAATCACGATGGCCCAAAATTAACGGGGCATTCATAGCCTTTTCAAAATTACTCTCGAAACCTATCCTATGAGTATCCGGCCACCACACTCCGACCTAGTTGGGGCGAACGAACAAACAATAGAAAAAGATCTCCAAAAATAAACAATAGAAAAAGATCTCCAAAATCCTAGTCTACTACCCACCCTTGGCGGCGGCGGTGATCGGATCTAGGGTTGGGTTTTGATGGCGGGTAAACAGATAGTGACAGGGATCGGCGAGGTGGCGGTGACCGTGGTCCCCAGGGGGATGCGGGTGCGTCGTCACAAACATCACATATCAATGGCGGATCAGATGGTGTTCCGGAGGCTAGCGCTGGTGACGGCGTGGTAGACATGCTGGGTAGACTCAAGCTTACACAAAAGGAATCCAAGAAGTTCGTACTTGATGCGCCTGATGAGTAAGTTCATGATTGCCCGGAGTGGGCTCTGCCGCTCTGGTGGGGAAGGTACTGGCGCCACATACTCTGCATATCCATACAATAACAACAGCGTTGAAGCCTGCATGGGGCAATCCCAAGGGCATGATGGTGCGATCTACAGGGCCGAAACTCTTCTTAGCAGAATTTGATTCAAAGGCAGACATGTTGGGTGTTACTTCAGGTTCAAAGGCATGACTATCACGACTGCTCGCATAACTGAATAAGAGATAACATTGTTTGCTCATGGAGAAACTCATATATACTTTTCTGTAGCCCGACACAAGTTTTTATTCTGCTCCTCTGTTTATGATCCTAGTTCTTTTGGCGTGTATTATGTGTGTTGGCGCCCGCTTGTGCTGGGTCAACATAAAACATGTCCCTCCCTCTCCCACAACATCAACACAAAATCTCTACCGCAGAAGGCCGCCCACTCCTCTACTCAACCTCTTACCCGGCTGCCACCGTGATGTCTCTCATAACTTCATAATAAAATTAGGCCATATGCACAATTCCAAAAACATTGCAGCATTTCACACCGTATTCAACATTTGTAGGTCGATAAAACACTGCAACAATTCACACGATATATATTCACTAACTAATATTCCCAGAGGCATAATAAACCCATAAATACCCTCATTTTTCAGCAGGGCCCCGTCGCACAGACACAGTTCACTTCTTCCCGGAGGGAGGGACAAACCCGTCCTTCCACCCTCCGCCTCCCTTCCCTTTCCGCCATGTCGGACGACTCCAACAACTCGAGGCTGGGCCTCAACATCGACCTGGACGAGGTCGCCAGGCGCCTCAGCTTCTCCTCCCCGCCCAAGCCGCAGCTGCCGCCCCGCCCGCCTCCGACGACCACCACCCGCCGGAGCCGGTTCACTCTCGTCACCATCCCGGAGGACGACCCACGGGAGCAGCAGCAGCCCCCCGCGCCGACGCCGACGTCGCAGGCCCCCACGCCTCCCCCGCCATGGGTCTCGTCGCCGTTCCCTGCGCCCTCGCCCCACACGGCCACCACCAGAGAGAGCCCTGCGGTGTCCTTGACCCCCGTATCGCCGTCGCCAATCACGGTCCCCCCCGCGCCGTCGGGCCCCCCGTCCCAGACGCAGCAGCAGCAGGTTGCGGCGGCGTTGGGGGAACTGGAGCGGACGCGTCAAGCCGGGCTGCAGCAGGCGTGGGCGGCGGCGCAGCAGCAGCAGGCGCTCGCGTCCGCGTTCCGGGGATGGGACCAGGCCGCGCTGCTGCAGCAGCAGTCGTGGCCGCAGCCGCAGCCGCAGCCGCAGCAGGAGCAGCAGCGGCTGAGGCTGTACACGGTGGATGGGGAACCCGCGGGGTACAAGACCAAGTGGGAGGAGCTCCATCCGGTGTCCCAGCGGCTCCTGCTACAGATCGAGTACGATTTCCGCCCGCCCGCATTCTCGCTCTCCGATTAATAAGGGATTGGGCATCTATTTCCTCCTGCGTCTCGTTCCGATTTGGGGGTTTCCGCCGCGTACGTGTTCTTGGTTTCTTTAAGGTCCGTCAAATCAAACCTGGGCGCGTTGTATTTGTTATATGATCTGAACCGTGGTTTTGTTGGTCTAAATGCCTGTCGAATTTGGTTATCATCAATGGTTTATTGCCTTCCGACGCTGTGATGTTCTGGGGTTCGAAAAGCTTGCGGTGGTGAATTCTGCAGGGTTTGTTCTTTGCTTCGTGTAAAATGTCTTACCACATTGGTCTCCGATCACCAACAGGTTCATCTGTGATTTGGCAGGGACAAGATAAGAGAGGAAAGGCATCTTTCTGAGAAGTTGGATCAATGCAGCTGTCTCTACGACCCGTCACTCTCGAACAACAGTTTTCAGCGGGATGCTCGTCAGATCACACAGGTTTGGATTGAATTCGTTGCACTTCATGTTTGGAAACGTTTCAGTATTCAGTATTCACAGATTAGTGTAGTGCCATTTGTTTCAGTCTTCACAGATTACCAGATTATATTAAGTACTTTGAAGTTTGTTTGGATTGTGCGTTTGATTGTCTCTCTGGTAGTGTCATTCTTCAAGGTTTGGTTTGATGTTTATAGGCTTCAGTGCAATGAAACGGATTTGCAACCGTGGTACAGGGGAGTCGTGTCCCGGGAACTCTGATGATGCATCGACATCATATAACTGTTGGCATAACTGATATCAGTTTGTTGGTTGTCTATAGAAAAAACATGGTACTTACTTTTCAAGTGACCTTTTGTGTATTTTGGAAGCCAACTCAGCCATACCCAAAGGCCTAATAAACCCGTATGGATTTATAGGCTTCAAAGCAATGAAACAGGTTTGAAACCGTGGTACAGGGTAGTCGTATCTTGGTGACTCGGATGAAACATCACCATTAGCTCGGATCACCACACATGGACATGAATAATGGTAGGAACAGGAGATTCCGGCAGGAAAGAATTCAGAGTACCACTACCAGATTATATCAAGTACTGTCAATTTTGTCTGCATTGTGTGTTTGATTATCACTTTGTTGCGTCATTCTTCAAGGGTTGCACAGTACCAGCCAATATTAAGTGCTCTCATGTATAGTCTGAAAGGCTGCACAATTACGTGACTAAATTGTGTTTTAGATGTTTATGTTTGCTAGTTGAATCGTACTTGTATGGAAATCTATTGGTAGATTTGTTCTTACTTCATTCAAAGGTTTGAAATGCTACTGTGCAGTGTTCCTCTGCGAGATCTAGATGTCAGTAAGTAGTGAGGTCAAGAAGGTATGCAGAGGTATTAGCGTCGAATAGCTGGTGTGACATTTACATGTTGTATGCCTGGAAGGTACACCAGCAAGACATCTCTAGGATGCAGAAACAAAGTTGATCTCTTATATGGAGAACTATCTCATCAGTCTCTGCTGTTAAATTGGCTGATTTTTCTGGGACTTTAAATTCAAATGAAGAAGACTCTCTGAACTGAAGGCCATTTGTTTTTGACATAAACCATAATGCATGAAACCAACTAGGCGAAAAACATGTTTAACTTGAATAATTGTTCTTGACAGGAGCAATTTTTTCTTCCTGTAACAGGAGATTGGGTCAATCTCCACCATCATGGACAGAGAGAAGGCTTCCGTTCACAGCTTAATGGATGTTGTCAAAGAAACTATGTCCACTGTAGAATTTGCTATAGGCTCATATGTGAAGCTGAGACCATGGTTCGTCAGCAGAACCGGTTTTGCAAACCATGCTGGATCTTCAGCCGCTCATACTGATTTCAGCCAGCCCTTGACCATGGAAAGAACGTTTCATAGCTCTCATGGTTCTGTCAGACGGCCTTCTATCTTTATGCAGCACCTTGTTGACAGATTCGAGAAGCAGCTTGAAGAATGTTGCAAACTGATTGGAGAGCTAGAGCAGCTTGTCCAGATGAAGAATAACAAAACGTATCCTGCTTCTTTGGAAACTCTGCCAAAAGTTATGTCCGATATGCATGACTATTTTATCTATCTTGCTTCTAAGGTAATACTTTGTACTACATAATACCTTGTGTGACAACTACAGATGATGCTTTCACAGAGAATGGAGCTTCCCTAACACTTTTCTTTTGTCCAGGTGGAAAATCTTCATCAGTGTGCTGAAACAATAAGAATTCATCATCTTAATGATCTGCGGAAGAGTGGTAACAGGAATGATCCATTTGCGGAAGCGGATAGAAAAGAAGCAGCGAAACAAGAAGCTGCTACCAGAATAGTTCATCCAACATTGCCTGTAAGTAGACCTTCAGTTTGTATACCAGTTCTCACAAATAACATTTCATGTAGTCAGGTTAGTAAACATTGAATTTATGTAGCAATTCTCAGATCTAACATCCGTGTGGTCATGTTAAACTTTGTTTCTCAACTCTCATTTATCGGTCTTCCAGTTTTCACTTTTGTCATTCTCCTGTGTATATCACACAGATTGGTGACACCGGAAGCAGACGACAGATGTTTAACTGAATCAGGTTCACGTCAATCCTTTATCTTGTATGTCCTTTTGACTCCATCCCTCTTACCTCCTTTACTTTATGAGAAGTGCTCCTGTGCTTTCCTAGAAGTTTTTTTTGCACGAATTTTAAAGCACATCAATGGTTGTGATTAATCTCCACCCCTAATCACAGCCATTGATGTGCTTTAAAATTCGTGCAAAAAAACTTTCGGGAAAGCGCAGGAGCATTTCTCTTACTTTATTTACGGCAGCCTGTGATTAACTTGTTTAATGAGCAACCGTAGCCGGGCCGTCTGACTCTAGCTGCTAAGGGTAGACCATTCTTCCAGATGTAAAATACCTGGTAATTATATTGAAACCTATAGGACTCACAGGATAAATCGATGGCTATGGCCACCTCACTTTTCTTCCTTCTTTGGCAAAGCTAACATTGCCCATTTAAGGTTTAAAACACTGACATTGACTTCTGTAAATCACTCAACTATGAAACCTCTAAGTCGTCCAACCACTTAGAAAGTAATTAACTTCTGAAGATACTTTATTAGAATCTTCTTTGACGAAGGTACTTATTAGTGTATTGACTGTGATAATCTACTTCATGTTTGACTTTGGTATAAGTGATATTTGTTGTGGGGCTCATGGGATATGCGACTTGTCTCTCAAATGAAATGAGATACGATGTTATTGTGTAAACTGCCTCGCTGTCTGATTATAATAGCCACAAGCACTAGAATGATAAAGGCGCCTTTGGTCGAATACAATTTAGGACTAGAAGACGATCACTGTTGGACTTCCACTCAATGGTTTTGATTAGTACTTGGTGAACTTTTTCCACACAGCAAGGACTTGGTTGAACAGTATTAAGAAATGCATTGGGCCACATTCTCTTTGGCTGTCTACACAACTTTTCGCGTGCATGTGGCGTTTTTTCTCTCTTCCACATAATAAACTTCATGTTTTCCAGGATAATCAATTTACTTTTTGGTTAGGTGGACCAGCTTATCAAAGATTCTAAAGCGCCAAATTACATGCTTGTGTTGCTTCGTCGAAAGCTGCCACATTAGTAGCCAATCCATATAGTATGTTATCATGGAGGGTCCTTAACTCGGTTATGCACGTTGTCTTATTGGATTATCAAATTCTGGTTCTTTGCACAGTCTAGCTGTCCTCTTGCTTTGTCATTGCCTCCTTTGCTATATAGTATGTAATATAGCATTGCCTCGTCGCCTCCCAGAGGGAACGTAAGCGCTGGCGGCAGTTGAGATCATATACCCCAAAAATACTGGGAACTTAAGCTGTTGACATTATGCTAGTTGCTCATTTCTGCATCTGGTCGTACACCAGACCAGAGCCATACATGTCGACATGTCAATGCCCCATCTCTGAAATCTGAATTGTTCTGTAACTGACCAATGTTGCAACGCCATCAGCACCCGTGCTCCTACCTTTATTTATTGCAAACATGGCGTGTTGTACTTCAAGATGGGTGGATCTAACTGTACTTCTTGAAATTGCCTTGCAGTTTGGAGATCCGATCGTCCTGCTGGTGGGCGGCAGTTCATGTGTACGTAAGCAGTGACCTGGACTGCGACGGGAGAAGCTGCGATGAAGCAACGCCCCGGCAACCACTTGGGACGGGTCAACCTTTTGCTTGGTCTGCTTTGTCTTTTATTAGGAGTAGGAAATGGATAGTCGTTGAGGTGCTTCAGGTCGTTGTCCGCAATGCGGCACGATGCAGTCAGGTCACAGCAGCTTCGCGGGTAATGCGACACAAGGCAAACCCAAAGCTGCTACTGCTACGTTCTTCGCCATCTCTTATGTTGGCATCTACTCCTCTCCCAGTTTTGTAGTAGTACTACTAGGTTGTTCAGTTGTTGCACCCTGTACAGGTCTTACTGTGAAGTACTGCTGGTCACATAGAGAATGCATAGCAACTTTGTACAGAAACTGAAGGGTCCCTCCCTCAGAAAATACGGTGGATAGATAATACAAATAGAGTTCTTATCTGTTTCCCCGATAGAAGAAAAAAGAGATCTTAGGAGTAGTACATCTCGTTTTAGCATGCTTCTTGAAACTGTGTTCTTCGTGTCTGTATAAATTCGGCTGTATTTTCGTATGCTTTTTTTTTCTGCGAATGTATTCTCGTATGCTCAGCACGTACGGGTCAACCAACATTTGAGTTTGAATGAAGAGAAAGAGAAGAGAATCACGATGGCCCAAAATTAACGGGGCATTCATATTTCATAGCCTTTTCAAAATTACTCTTGAAACCTATCCTATGAGTATCCGGCCACCACACTCCGACCTAGTTGGGGCGAACGAACAAACAATAGAAAAAGATCTCCAAAAATCCTGGCGGCCCCACGGCCTCCACGCCAGCCAACACCAACAGAACATAAAGAAGCCGCCGCTCACCTCTCCTCCTTCCGTCCACCATCCATCTCCCACCTCTCCCCGCAGCCTTGCCCCCTCCGCCGTTCACCTCGTCGGCCTCCGCCGCCAGGCCGACGAGGCACCGTGCCGCCGGAACAACCCTGCACCCGCCTCCTTCTCTATCCAATCCAATCTACCCTCTTCCTTCCCCTGCCCGGCGAGCCGACCATCGGAACCCTAGATCCCCTGGATTCCCGGCGCCCCCTCCCGGCCTCGCCCCGATCGCCGCGGAGGAAATGCTCCGCCGCGTCCCTTGAGATCCCAGCCGCCAAGATTGAACTTTTTCAAGCGCGATGGCGATCCGCATGACCGTCTCCTACTCCGGCTACGTGGCGCAGAGCCTGGCCTCCTCCTTCGGCCTGCGATGCACCACCGCCGCCGCCGCGGGGACCGGGTCGGCGCCCGGCGCCGGCTGCCGCGTCCTCCAGGACGCGCTATCCCGCCCCTTCTGCCTCTTCTCCTCCTCCTCCCGCCGCATCGACCACCAGCACAACGACGCCGAGGACCACAACCACCCAAAGCCCAAGCCCAAGCCCAAACCTCTCCCGGCCGCCCGGGCGGCCAGGCCCCTCACCGCCTCCGATGGAGGCAGCTACTCGCTGTTCGTATCGCCGACGGGCTCCAGGAAGGTCGATGACCCGCCGCCGTCGTCGTTGGCGGTGGGGCTGCTGTCGGTGCTCGCGTCCGGGATGGGTGGCGGTGTGTCCTCGCTGTCCGCGTCGCCGTCGATATCGTCCGGGTTGAACCCGGCGGCGCTCCTCCCGTTCCTGCAGGCCAGCAAGTGGCTTCCCTGTAGCGACCTCATCACCGGCGCATCATCCCCGAGGAGGTCGGTACGCCCCACGGAGGTGACCGCAGCGCCCACGCCAGTGCCGTCGCGCCGTCCGTTGCCTGTGCCGTCCCCTGCGGTGGCCGCCCCTTCCAAGGTGGGCGTGATGGCGTTGCTCGGTGGCAGCGGTGCGGGCGTGAAGACATTGCTGGGTAGTGGCGGCGCGGTGGCCACCCCTTCGGTGGCGGGCGTAGCAGTAGCACCGTCGGTTGTTAGTAGTGCGGTAACCTCTGGTGCTGCTGGGATGGTTAGAAAGAGCACTGCTGCTCTTGGTGCTGGCGCAGGGGTGGGCAGGAGGAACAGCTGGCTGTCGAGGTGGGTCAACTCCTGCTCGGATGACGCGAAGACCGTCTTTGCTGCTGTGACCGTACCACTGCTCCACAAATCATCTCTAGCTGAGCCGAGGTCCATCCCTTCGAAATCAATGTATCCAACGTTCGATGTTGGTGACCGGATTCTCGCCGAGAAGGTATAGTTAACTCCCATCCCAGCCTTTGATGCCTAGCAGTTTCCTGTGGTGTATGTGTGGTGATGGTTCATGCTTGCTCAGGTTTCGTATATTTTCCGAGAGCCTGAAATTCGTGACATTGTGATCTTCCGTGCGCCTCTAGTCCTTCAGGTATGATATCTGGTTTGTCTATTGTTTTTTCTCTCTTGTTAATGATGGAACGTGTCATGATTAGGACTTCTATTTTGCAGGCATTGGGGTACAGCTCAAGTGATGTGTTCATCAAGAGAGTTGTGGCCAAGGGCGGGGACCTCGTTGAAGTAAGCTTTTATACCAAGGGTAGTGCCTTCTATTTGTCTCCCTTTATTTCTTCTTTTCAATTGCATTAGTTCTAACCGTGTGTACTCTCCTTTTCTGAATAGGTGACTGATGGTCAATTATTGGTTAATGGAATAGTCCAGATTGAGGAATTTGTGCTTGAGCCACCCAACTATGTAATGGATGCTTTGGTATGACATCTTCTCATCTTACCTCATACTATTACCAAATGTTTCTACTTCTTTGCCTTTTGTTCGATTGGATGGCGTCACAAGTTCGATGAGCATCAAGTTTCTATGATTATAGTGTTGAACCTGTTAGAGGTGATGTTAAGATATGAATATTCCGACTGATTTGCTGCTTATAATGTTAAATTCACTGTATGCTTTTTGTTGATAATGTGACATGAAAGTTTCTCTGTTCCGCTTGTAGATTGATTTTTTTTCATCAGAGCCAAAATGACTTTTGATCATATAGCTCATGCATACATTTGCCGAAACTGCGTTGCAGTGTTGTGTACACATATTGATCAGTTGTTAATTACGTTTTCCAGAGTGTACCTGAAGGCTATGTGTTTGTGCTGGGGGACAACAGAAACAACAGCTACGATTCCCATAACTGGTATGCTGAACCTCTATGGGGAATACCTGCTTCAGTTTCCACTGTGTGTTGCTCATGTGCTATTTTTGTCATTACAGGGGACCGCTCCCAGTGAAGAACATTCTCGGGAGATCTGTGCTTAGGTACTGGCCGCCATCAAAAATTACAGATACTATTTATGACCAAGATATTGTTCATGGCACAGCAGGCATCTCCTGAGATGTAGTTAGCGCGGCAATGCCAAGCCAAACCATTTTTTTGGCAGAGCATCACAGATGATCGCGGCCACATTTTTCTTCTTCTAGCTATTTATTCGATTGATGTCGCCTTGCACGGAATGCTTGGCTGACTCTCAGTTTTTCCCTGCCTTGCCAGCAGATGTTTGTTTAGAGGCAACAATTCTTGTACTGTAACAACCAAAGATTTGACTCGCCTGTGTCATAAAAACGGATGAATGAGCATCTGTCGTGCGTACTGCTTTGTTGGGGTATGTCACCTTTCCACTTCCCAATTGACTCTCATAAACACATGGAAATTTTGTTATGTTTCGACACTAAGAGCTGCCCGGTCTGTTGCAGATCTTCTTTAATGTAAAAGCAAGAGTAAACATGAGATACTATATTTGTTGATCCTATGTGCATTCAATCCAGTATCTTTGATGAAGGCAAAATGGCCATTTTAAACATGTCTCAGATATGCAGAGATGGACGTTTTGATCCTGTGTGCTTCCATGATGTGAATATTGATCTGTACTTGTAACTGGGAGATTGTTCTTGTGAAATATTATGTGAATATTGATCTATTTTCATGGGATTCTTGTAACTGGGAAATTGCTCTTATGAAATAGGAAATCTGTTATCTTCTGTTTCTGGATTGTACACTTTTCATCCTTGCTAAAAGATCTACTCCGTATGAGGTTTCAGTTTAAATAAAGATCTATGAGGTTTATCCTGCTTTTTTTGTCTCCATGCTGAAAAACAAAGTGTCACCTGTCTAATTTACACCTCTAATGTGTATGGCAGGCAGTGATGAATTTTCTTTGTCGACACAATAGAAGCGAAAGTAATTGACACATAAAATATATACACTTCTTTGGTAATAACCTCAAATCAACTGCTCCACCGTCGTTCAGATGAAATGCAGCAACCGAAGTCAGATTCAATACAAAATGTGAACATTGCAATACAGACAAACCCCATTTTCAGGTTTTCAAGTACACTTCCGGCCCAGTAAATTATACACGAAATTGAAGGCTATGTGCAATTTCCTATCAGCCCTACGTCTACCAAAAGCAAAAAAAAATCAAGAAAAGTATGTTACCACTTCACATCCAGTGACAACGGATCAGGCGGGAGGACGAATGACATGAAGTCAGTGAAGGAAACGTTTGAAGTCAAGCTGCTCCAGGAACTAGCGTCCACTATTTGAAGAGAACTTCTAACCTTCTTTACCAGCATAGCCTTTAGCCTTCCCTCTTCTTTAACCCTAGCGATGATGTCAAGCGTAACCCGCTGGACCACAGGTAAAGTTTTCCACTCTGGAACATCATCCCAGATGTCGTCCTCTTCAGTGATGTCCCTCTCGAGCTCCAAGCGGAATTTTACCAAAGTCATGGACGTCACATTAGCTTCGATGAAGTTAATTGATCTGTTGAACCCGTTCCTCTTGCTGAACCAAGTCTTCAGTTGATTTTCAAGCCTTGGCAGTCTTGGACTGATTGAGCAGAACATACATGGTGAGATCAAATGGCCTGACATGTCCGGTTCAGACTTGCCTAACAGTAACTTCAGAGTATCATCAAAACTCCACAAGGGCTTCATGTGGCCTCGAGACACATCGATTTCATGTGCAACCATTATAACAGATCCTTCAACAGTAACATGTAGTAACGGAGCACATGTTGGGTGGCCGAGATGCAGTATTTGGCTTAGGTCCTTGTTAGTAGCCAACAAGCTTCCGTTTGATACAAGACCTATACTGTGAGGATGGGTAAAGTACACTTTCTGAGCACCAGTAATCTTTAATGCGATACCAGCAGCAACAAGCACCCTCCTCAACCCTGTATACGTGGCATTCAACTGCAAATGAGGTGCAACATAAGATTTTGCAGCAGTCGAGGGGGAGAATGTGGTAGTCAAGAGTTGATGAAACAAACAGGAATATACGTTTGAACATTATGAAGCTATCAACTAATCCATGAAAGGTCTAACATATTTAGACATGACTAGCTTACAAGAACTAACACCATCAAGGTTGGATGTACTTTATATTTGGTGACTGTTATATAGACAGAACAAAGACATAAACAAGAAACAAATATATCCACGAGAGCAATTTATCTCAATTCTCTAGCATATGACAATCAAAGACATATAGACTTCACTGCCAATCTGATATACATTATAATTCGAAACAAAAGCCCCCTTTGTTTCCAACTGGGTTATTCCCCTTTCAATTTCTCAACAGAAAGAAAAGCCCCCTTGCCCACATTATATGGCATGCCCGAACAACAAATGCCTAAGCTAAATTCAAAATCAAACAATCAGGAAGTCACGTTTAAGTCGACCACATAGGAGCCATTTGTAAAGAATACCGCAATACTTTGTACTCCTAGTAAAGGCATTTAATGCACTTAAATGCATAAACATATACTCTGGACATTTTTATCAGGACATTTAAATGCACATACTAGTATACATACACACTGGACATTTCTTATGTGGCACCATTCAATCAGGGTCAGAACAGCATGTGGCACCAAACTTCTACCAGTAACCATTGGTTGAAGTTGTTAACACTGACAATTTATGTATACATTCACAACCAGAACAGATTCAGACACAGCAACACATTCAATGCCATGAACACAACTAAAAAGGGCAAGAACTAGGCCGCTTCTAGACCATTCACCCATTAATAAAGTACGATCGCCGGCAAGGGTGCTAGTAGTAAAAAACTTTGAAGTGACACAACTTTAAATCGACACCAATATGTCCGAAACCCTTAATTCGCATGCAAGCAAAATCTGACGCAACGCATCAGTTAAAGTCAACCGCACTCACCGACGGCAACCGGAGCTCCCCGTCCCCGTCAGCAACCGCCACCTCGAACGGCCCGACCAGGTCCAGGTCCCTGACCCCCTCGCCGAAGCCCAGGGCGCCCTCGCCGGCGACGACGTCGATCCCGTCGGGCCCGAACATCTCCTCCACGGCCGGCTCGCCTGGGCGGGTCCACTCGACGGAGCCGTCGGAGAGCCGCGCCTC
The DNA here is from genome assembly GCA_026929855.1 of Poa annua. Lineage (NCBI taxonomy): Eukaryota > Viridiplantae > Streptophyta > Magnoliopsida > Poales > Poaceae > Poa > Poa annua. The sequence goes on from CM049427.1 coordinate 20,703,378, forward strand.
GCCCACGGAGCCGGAGCCGCCCGCCCGGGCGCGGAACCCGTAGCGCTGCACGTCGCCGACGAGCGCGGCGTCGGCGTCGAGCGGCCAGACCCGGACCTCGGCGTCGGGGTCCCAGTTGTACTTGTCGGTGAGGGAGTCGATGACCTCCTGGAGGAAGGTGGGATCCGGGGCCGGGGCGGTCGCCGGCTCGGTGTCGTAAGCCGCGAAGGAGGTGGAGGTGTGGAGGGAGGCGTTGGTGGTGGCGGCGAGGAGGGAGAGCGAGGCGGAGCGGGAGGGCGCGGGAAGCAGGAGGAGGACGAGGAGGAGGAGGGGCGTGCCCCTCGGGGCCATGGCGATGGAAGGATCCAGAAGGGTGGATTCGGATTGGGGTTTGGTACTTTGGTGTGAGGTAGGTCTCGAGTCGAGTCGAGGCGAGACGAGGCTTTCCTTCCACGAAAAGATCTCTTCTCGGCGGAGGAGGGGGAAGAAGATGGATGTGGACTAGACTGCGATTATGGCGCTCGTGGGGGTGGTTAAAGGCATAACTGACACTGACGCTTGGGCCCGGAGAACTGGATTATTGGTGACTTCATGGCACTTTACTGTTTGTGTTAGTATTAAAAATCTACGAGCTTAGAATTTCAAAAAAAAAAAATAACCTACGAGCTTAGGACAAGATCGCAGGGTTGAAAACTATAGAAATGGCCAAATGGGAAAAATATAGGAACTCCATATGTCGTGGTGTTCTAGGACTGTAATGTTAGAAAACAAAAACCTTAAAAATAATAAAAAATAATAATAGGATTTTAGGTGGAATTACTGTCATTTGGATAGAATACGGAAAAACATAAACGCGATCCCTAAGTGTGAAAAAAGATTAGAGTGCATGTGATTGGGGTGTAGAGTGTAGGAATGCAGTTAAATTTTGGAGGTATCATTCCTTTGATCTAAAGTGATTCATTAGAGAAATAAATCCTAAACATTGAAACCCTCTAATATTATAATGAAAAATGCTACAATCCAAAGAGGTCTTTGCCGATGTAAAACATAGAATTGTAAAATACAGAAAAATTACAAGAATAATCGTTTGGATGAAACACAGAAAAAATGTCTTGATCTTATGCACTTGAACCTAAGAAAGGGCAGAGTGGATGGTTAAGTTCTTATGAATGAGGCATAGCGATCAATTTCATAAGATTTTGGTAGCACCATTCTTTTTTACTCAAAGGCAATCCATAGAAAAATGCTAAGGATTAGAATCCTATAAAAATCCTTCAAAATTCCAGTAATCTAAAGAGGACACCCTTGGTTTACATTTGTTTTCCCGTATGCTTGCAACCAGGTTTAGATTTGTTTTCCCTGTATTATTTGCCACGTGGAACACCCATCCATAAACGAAACTATGTCAGTTCTGATTGGCACCTATGTGGTGCCTTGCCTTGCAAAAACAAAAATGCCAGTTACAAATTCGAAGTTGTGTCGGCAGTTTTCAGACAGGTGATAATTTAATTGGGAGACATACTGAACCAAACACAACAAGAGGATACTACTGATATCTGCCTATTCAGAAAAGTGGTAGCGAGGACAATGCGGTTACAGGCGTACACTGAAACGTTCCAGAACGCTGTTGTGATCCACGCCCAAGAGGGTATTAGTAGGTTACAAGAATCTCTCGAGAACTTAGATCATGCTAACTGCTCACTTCTATGTCCCAGACGTTGGTGAACAAGGGCTTCGCCCCGCTCCGAGCAACAGCAACACTCTGCAAAGGTAATAACTAGCATGCATTAGGACAAACCAGTGGAGCAACACATATATCACATGGTTTAAGACAAGCAAAGAGAAGACAATAGAGCTCATCCCTATCTAGGAAAAAGTCCGAAGAGAAGAATTGTTTGCTGACAACTGCACTGGCCAATTGTCGAAAGGCTCACAATGTTACAGATTATCTTAACGCCCAACCCAAGACCCCTTCAACACAATTACTGAAAGCACATGAAATACTACAGTTGTCCACAACATTGCTGGCCGGACTACCTAGCAGATATGCAGCATGTTTACAACAAAGAAAATTATTATTGTACGTTGTCTCTTCAAAATTCCTGCTAGTGCAACAAACAATACTGCAGCTGCCATTCCAAAAACTGTTGGGGAGTTGGTGACCTGTCCAACCAAGGATCAAATTCAGCGTGCTCACAATTTCTTTCATATCTTGTTGAATTTTCAGATTCAAACAACAAATAGTAGGAGGGCGCAATATAGCACCAAATGGCAACACCCTAGACCAGGAGCAACCAAGCTCCAGGAGATTGTCAGGAAATCCAGTAGTAGGAACGCAACGTGACACTAAAGTATGTACTGCAAATTGATAATAGCATGTCTGAACAATATTTCAGACAGCATAACCTATCTGGTTGAAAGTGCATTAAATATACAAATGGACGCATACTGAAACACTCTCGAGCTTGCATTTCCGAGTGAATTATCATGGTACCGGAAAACATATGTTAGGTTAGCAAGATAATAGCCAAATTAATTGTCAGGAAATTGATCCCAACTAATCTCGAGTCGAAGCAGATTTCTAAGTTCGGTAGAGAGTTATAGGTTGGCCATTGATACAATTGCAAAATACCATGCAAATTCAGTTAGCATTTTTTGTGGAACACATACATGGACTTCCTGAGGGTCTTATGCACGAGTTTTGGAGGATCTGTCAAATGGGCTTATACTCCCTGAAGGATCTGCATTCTTTATAATCCATGGATGCTTCAATATATCGTCAAGAGAAATCCTCTTGCTTGAATCCTTCACAAGCAGCTGCATACAAAATTCACACTTTACATTTCATCACCTTTAAGAACCAATTCATTCAACAAAGAGGTATAGCCGATATTTTCAAATGTTACCTTGCAAATGAGATCCTTGGCATCTGCAGATATGTAAGGAGTCGGAGGGAACAGCAAGTCCACTTTAACTATCCTGCACAAAATTCAAGTTGCAGGTAATCTATCAAAGAAAGATCGGGCAAAACACAAATATTGTAGCTCTTACCTCATCAGGGTATCATTCTGCTCAGCAGCTTCAAATGGTGGTGAGCCATATAAAAACTCGTAGCACAGGATTCCTAGTGTCCAGTTGTCAACAGCATAATCGTGAGCCTTTTTCTCTACCATCTCCGGTGCCAGGTAATCGATTGTACCACATAGTGTGTGACGTTTAGCATTTGATCGAACTGCCCATCCAAAATCTGCAATTTTAAGTCGGCCCTGTAAAATGAAAATTAATTAAGTTTTATAAAAAAACTCGGTTTCTTATGCACAGAGACAAATTGTCCACAACAATCAGCTTGCATATCGATGTGGACAGCACAACCAATGATGCTTTTTACTAGTTTCTTACACATGGTATATGGATGTGGACAGCACAACTAACACGGTGTCTGATAGCATTTAATAATCTCTACTGCGACATAAGTCGACAAAGTTACACAGGACATGCATATACAAAGTAACCAGGTGTTCACAACCATACATAGTACACAAGTACACGTAAAAACAATCATGCATGAGCATGAAGGTGCATTGATGTGTACTATGTGTGCATCACTGGACATTGCATTCAAGTTTCTTTGGCAAGTCGACTTTTGAACTGCACTATTTTACGTGTAAAATAATTCTATGGTGCATGCTCAAGAGTGAACGAAATATTTAATACGAATATAGAACAAGATATCGCTTATCTGCTATCCTGAGGGCCATCTTTGAAATTTCACCACAGTCGGATTGAATCAACAATGTTCATAAGCATGGTTTTTGAGTCGCCGACTATACACTGAGTCGTTTTTCAAAAACAGCGGCGACTCGCGACTATACAGCGACTGAACGCAACTATACGGCGATTTTCGTCGACTATACACTGAGTCGGAGGGCTGGCGACTCGGTTGCGACTCGCGACTCAAAAACCATGTTCATAAGTTTTCAAGACATGCGATAAATAGTGCTTCGCTCACAATGTATAACTCCTGGAATATTCCGCACTTATCTTGATATTTTGGTAGTTTATGCTTGCAGAAAGAACAAGAAACATGGGATATATTGTCTCATTTATTTTATCTCACAGTAATTTTCACATATCGGTTTGTGTATTGATAAAAATAGGTAACTGATCACAGCACAATGTTTGCATTTCCAAAAAAACATATAGACTACTCCACCACAACATCAAATGGTACTAAAACTACTGCAGCAGTGCAAGGATACAATTATAAAGGCAGAAAAAGTAAAAGAATGCTACATCAAATTCACTTGCGTATCTAAATACTGGCCAGATAATTGTTCAAATTAAGAATTTTGTGCAGCAATAGAGGTGCAGGAACTGCATGTAGAAGAACCAACCTCGATATCAAGGAGCAAATTTTCCGGCTTGATGTCCCTGTGAATTACCTGCTTTTTGTGACAGTATGCCAGAGCACCAGCAAGGCTTGCAGCATACTAGAACCAAAGAAAATGAATTTGATCAACAGAAAATCCACAGGATAAACAACATAGTTCCAACATCCGTGACAGCCTGGTGTGCCAACAAAGGAGAAGTTCTTGGCCAAGATTACGATAGAGCACCCCAGGTTTATGAAATAGGGGTGAGGCTATTGCCTCGTGTTTCTAAAGATGTTCAAGAGTCCTTAAGAAGTTCTTCCTCTTGTAGTGAGATACAAAGATCCATCAAACCCAATGAAATGAATAGTGTGTACCAAAATTGCAGTTTATCGAACAGTCTGCTGATTTCAATATTCCATGACAAAAGAAAATGACTAAATATATTCTTCTAGGACACCTACTGATGCATATACTGAGGTACTAAAAGCTGGCAGATGCTAGATCTTTCTACTGATTCCTTTGGCGAATTCAATCGAAGAAATACTTCAACACTGAAATGTTAGAAAAGTCCCCTATCTAATTTTGTGGGGTTGTCAGAACTCAACATGTTCCAGCTTCATTGCAGGTTAATATTTCAAATGACTTAGTCCACAATCGATCGCCAATTACAGCTGGCGTAATCCAATGGACGCCACACGGCTGGGGAAATTAAATTTAAAACACGGCAGGAAAGAAAGGGAGAGAGAGAGAGAGAGGGGGGGGGGGGGGGGGGGCTCACGGTGGCGGCGGTCCGCTCGGAGAAGTGTCCGACGGAGCGGAGGAGCTTGTAGAGCTCCCCGCGTGCGGCGTACTCGAGGACGAGAACGACCCGTTCGGCGTCGTGGAACCAGGCGAAGAGGCGGAGCACGTTGGGGTGGTCGAGGCCGCGCTGGATCTCGATCTCCCGCCGCAAGTGCCCGTGGAACCGGTACTTCTCCAGCTTCTTCTTGAAGAGCAGCTTGAGCGCCACCACGTACCCGCTCTGGACAGCCGCCGCCGCGGAAAACACGATCTCCCGGCGCGTCAGCTTAATAAATTTTGGGGGCAAAATCGAAGGTTTGGGGTGGGGGGGCTAGGGTTGGTTGCGGGGTCGGACCTGCTTCTCCCGGGCGAGGTAGACCTTTCCGAACTTGCCCTCGCCGATGAGCTTGCCGACGTCGAAGTCGGAGAGGCTCCACTGCGGCCGCTCCATCGGAGGCGGTGCGTCCCTGGTCGGCGGAGGCGTTGGGAGTTTGAAATGGAACTGTGTGTGGGTGTGGTGGAGACGAAGCGAACTGGTGCCGTTGTGTGTTTGGAAATGGACCACGGCAAAGGACTGGGCCAGATTCGGTCAGGGAAACCCAATTACAAGGCCCGAGCCGTGCTTTCGGACGAGCCCATCTGTAGACTAGTCCCTCAACAGTTCACATGGGCTTGCAGTTCTACGGTCCAACCCAAATGTGTGCACGGGTTTACATTGGGTGGAGAGATCTCGGGTAGGACTATCCGGAGGTCGCCCTTCGCGAAGGGCTATGCGGACGTCCGTGGAGAAGTCAGGGTCCTCGATGTACGCAGCCCCACGAGCCCTTGCGCTGCACGAACAGGAAGGCCCCCGCGCTGGTACGATCAGGCCGTCGTGTACGGCGCGAAGCCCCTCGCGTGAAGGTAAAATAGAGTAAAGTCTGAAAAAAACCTTAAACTCATAGACGGTGTCGCAATTAAACCTCAAATTATCGATCCCTGAAATTAGCACCCTAAACTAACTAATCCCGGTCTAAGGTGATATGCAGCTCGATATTGCTGACGTGGCAAGGTCAAGCCAGGATTGTTGACTGACTTGTCTAGCCATGTACACGTAGGCAAGGGTCGTTGTCTCTCGGTCGAGTCAGAACTCAGAAAGGGGAACGAAACTAGGGATGTGGAAGAGGAAGTGAGGGCGGCGGCGGCGCTCGAGGACGGCTCACGGGCGCTGAAGGACGGCGGTGGCGCTCGAGGATGGCTCACCGACGCTCGAGGACGGCTCGTCGGCGCTGAAGGGCGGCGCGTTGGCGCTCGGTTCCAGATACGGCCGCGGGTGCTGTACCAGGAGAATCGAGCATAGTTAAATACGCTTGAAGCAGACTCCCTGGTGGATTTCATGGAGTCCAAGCAACCCAGGTCGTACGAAATGGTTAGTCCATCTTCCTCTTTTCTCTGCGTCCCATTAGCTTTTTCCCCCGATTTCTCTTCGTCTTATTATCTCTCTGATTTTACAGACTGGAGGATGTGGCTACATTGAGTAGTATGATGATGCTATGACGCCATTTCTTCATGTTTTGCTTGCTGATATGCGCAATGCACTGTGGAGGCTGCAGGTGCAAGTTTTAGCTTGAAACAAAGAAAATTGATCAGATGAATGCTCAATTCGATGCAGTTAGGGCAAGAAATACAATGTATATAATTGTGTATGTGGTTATCATAGTTTAATGCCGGTTTAGTTCCAGAAACTTGAATGTAATTATAGAAATTGTAACCTGGTGTGTGCAATTGAATAAAAAGTTCTTTTAAAAATTATCACAGCTTGAGATTGTGAAGCTAAGGAAATAAAATTGGTCCAGTTTCTAGATAGGCAACGACACTACAGAAATAACCATGCGACTGAATATCTAGTAATTCCCTGATGCAGTCAAGTATTCCTTCATTCTTCCATCTAGCGTTCTCTTCTTTCCTCTTGTAGGGCCAGCTCGTGTTGAAGTTGATGTTGATGTTGCTTGTGCTGCTTTCCTAGGACTTGATCTGGTAGGAGCAGGTCTTGGTGGCTCGAACTGCTTCTTAGTAGCTGCTTGTGGTGGAGCAGAAGATGATGTTGCTGGGTTGAAGTAGTAGCTGCAGCCTTTGATCCATCCGTCTGAGCTTGCTGCACAGAAAGGGAAACACATGTAATATGGTTGGATCTTTTCAGTTCATACATTGGAAACCTTTAATAAAAACTAGATTTTACCTCAGTTTGCTTTACTTTATTGCCAGACTTGGCAAGATGTGCATTCTTCTTCTTTCCCTTCTCAGGATTTTTTTTACAGCCAGACTTGTTGTGCCCATAATCACCACAAAATCCACATTTAATTACTATGCCAACCCTGCTCATTTTCTTCCCTTTTGATGCTTCTCCTTCTTCCCTTCTCCTATCATTCTTCTTCGGCCTGCCAGGCATTCTGACATATCCAGGTGCTTGTGGTCTAGGATTGGGTGATACTGGCCACTTCTCCTCTCCTTCAACAGGTTGAAGGCAATGCTCGTAAATCTTACTGAATACTTCAATGGAGTAGCATTTGTCAATATAATCATCAATGAGTCTGCCACATTTGTAGATGGCACAGATAGCATGAGAGCAAGGTAGCCCTGCCAACTGAAAGTAGCCACATGAGCAAGTTCTCTGCTCCAGGTTGACAGTATATCTTCTTTGTCTACCTTTGACATGTCTCACCTCAAATCCTTCTTTACCATTCCACATGACTTCTAAGAATTGAGTCATTTTGATGCTCACTTTGAGCTTCTTGAAGATGGCTGGGCAAATAGTGCCATGAAACTTGGCACCCTTCTCTCTCTGTTCCTGAATCCGCACAAGAATTTTTCCCCTGATCCTCTCAAGCATGGATACGATGGGGTAGAACCTAGCATCAACGATCGAATGATTGTATGACTCACATAGGTTGTTATCCACTGATTCACACTTAACTCCTAATTCAAAAAAGGATCTAGCCCAATGTTTTGGATCCGTTTTCATGATATCCTTAGCACCTTCTGGAGTTTTTTGTGCTAGCTTTGCCTTGTGGTACATGAAATCTTCTCGGTTACATGACTTAGCAATTGCCCAGAACATTTTCTGAAATTCATGATGCCTATTCTTCTTTCTCCAATTTGCATAGATGTGTCTAGCACACATTCTCTGTTGTGCTCTAGGTAAATATGTTTGCACACTTTTGAGTAATCGCTACAATTAATAATAAGCAATTAAATAAAAACTCACATGAGCTAACCTAAATAAAGAAATAACACAAATGACAAAATATAAATAACAAGTAACAAGTCCATAGAGAAAGAAATAAGAAGTCACATTGGCTAACCTTCTGCTTGTCAGAAATAAAAATCCAACCTGCGCCATTCTCATTTATCTCCAAGTCTTTTATTAACAGGCCAATAAACCATTCCCAGCTCTCTGTTGTTTCTTGCTCAACTACAACCTAGGCTACAGGGTACATTTGATTATTTTCATCCCTAGCAATGGCACAAAGTAGCTCACCCTGACATGCTCCTTTGAAGAAGCAACCATCAAGTCCAATGACTTTCCTGCAACCAGCTTTGAATCCCAACTTGAGTGCATTGAAACAAACATAAAAACTCTGAAAAATATTTTGTTCCATGATTATTGGATCAAGGCAAATGGCTACGGTTGTTCCAGGATTACTCCTTAGCAGTTCTAGCTGGTAATCAAAAACCTTGGAGTACTCTCCTTTCATTCCACACAACAACTTGTCCATCACAATTTTTTTTGCTGCTTTGCACTTAGAAGTTGAGACATCAACAAATAAATCTTGGAGTACTGTGGATTTCATGCTCTCAATTTTCCAAGTTGGGTTAGCAAGTATGAAATGTGAAGGGGTTACGGTGCAGAAAACAATAATTTTTCTAGCGAACGAAACCCTAACTAGTCAGGATCTATCTATCTAGTACATGTGATAACGGTGGCGGAACGGGTTACATTACCTCCATGTAGACCGATAGCGGGGATTACGCTCCCGCACAAGCGTTGACAATGAAGTCGTACGTAGCCGACCTCGAGGTCGCGGAGAACTTGCCGCGATGACGAAGACGATGACGCCGGGGTGTCGACGGTGGTCTGCGTAGACGGGCGTCGGGCGGAAGAAGACGGGGCGCCGGCACCAGGGGTGGTTGAAAGAACATTTCTTAATCCCTAATGTTTTGTGTGTTAGGTAACAATACCAATGATACTAATCCTATTGCTAAGTATTTCAGTTTGGGTGAAACTCATATCACAAATCCTAAAGCCAAATTGTAGAGAAAAAGAGTTTCTGGAATTCTTCCCAGACCCGGATATTCCGGTTCCCCAACTCGGATATTCCGGGTCATCCCCAGAAAATTGGCTAAGTCAAGTTCAGAAGCACTACTGACTTCAATCGGAAAATCAGCTCGGAAATTTCAAGGACCCGGATATTCCGGTTCACCAACCCGGATATTCCGAGTCAACCTCAAGAAAATTGGCTAAGTCAAGATTCAGAAGTGGTACTGACTCCAATCGGAAAATCAGCTCGGAAATTTCAAGGACTCGGATATTCCGGTTCACCAACCCGGATATTCCGAGTCAACCTCAAGAAAATTGGCTAAGTCAAGATTCAGAAGTGGCACTGACTCCAATCGGAAATTCAGCTCAGAAATTTCAAGGACTCGGATATTCCGAGCCAAACTCAGAAAAACGGCTAAGTCAAGTTCAGAATTGGTTCTGATCTCAACCGGAAATTCAGCTCGGATATTTTCAAAGGCCCGGATATTCCGGGGCACCGGAATTTCCGGTGTAACTTAAACCGGAATTTCCGGGTGACCAAGACAGCCAACGGCCAGATTTTGAGGGGGAGTATAAATACCCCCTCACCCACTCAAGAACAGTGAGCTCTCAGATTTTCTCTCTCCTACCATTCTTGAAAGCTCAAATCATCAAGATCTCCCAATCCCCCCACCCAAATTCATTGATCTTTGGAGGATTGGAGGAGAAGGCCCGGATCTACATCGTCACCGAAGGGATTTGCATTTCTCCCCCATTCACTTGGGGATTTCGTGGCTAGGGTTTCCGGTGGGAAAACCTAGTTCACCATTGTTGTACTCTTTGTGTTACCTTGACCTTTTGTGGTCCTTGACCTTTTGTGGTCTTCTTGGGAGCCCCCAATTCAGTTGTGGGTGTGTGCCTCAAGCGTTTGTAAGGGATTCGATCTCCGCCCTAAAAGGGGATCAATAGTGGAAGGTGGACTCGAAACCTTTGTGGTTGAGTTCATCGGAGAAGAAGGTGAGCCTTTGTGGCGTTGCGGCTAACCTGTTGTGGTAGCGCACACCTCTCCAAACGAGACGTACACCCTTGGGTGGAACTCGGGATTACATCTTCGTCTCCACGTGCTTCACTTGGTTCCCTTTACCCTTTGCTCCCTTACTTGCTTATCTTGTTTTTGCTTAGATTCTCATTTAGGTAAATTCACCGTAGTTGCATATCTAGAGAATTTACCTTTGTGTTGAGTCTAAATTTGAAAAGACCTAAAATTTGTAATAGCACCTATTCACCCCCCCCCCCCCCCTCTAGGTGTCGGATTCCCGTTCAATTTGTATCAGAGCCTTGTTCACTTTTAAGGGCTTAACCGCCTAAGTGCAACGATGACGGAATTCGATGCCGAGAGGGCCGCCCGTGAAAAATTAGAGGCGGAGAAGGAGGCGTTAGCCAAAGGGGCAACCATGGCCGATCTTAGTGATATGAGATCGTCCTTGGAGGCCCAACTCCTCAAGATGAATGAGATGCTCATGGCACTCTTGAAGTCTAAGGAGCCCGAGGCTACTTCTCCCTCTCCTCCTCCTAAGGAACATGCGGGGAACTCTAAGGAGTCATCTTCGGATGGGTCCAAAGATGTTATCTCAAGTGTTCCCGGGATGGCGGAAAAGGATGAACCACCTAGCTCCTCTAACACCCCCAAAGGAGAGGAATTTCATAATGTCAACCATAATTACTCTCCTAACCCTCCTATCCCTCACCCTCATGTAAACTTTAGAAGTGATCCTCCTAAGCTTAAACCTATTCATTTCTCTCAATGGGTGTTTCTAATGAAGTCTCATCTATGTAGTGCCTCCATTGAGCTTTGGCGCATCGATGAAGAAGGATACAAGCCCCATGATCCAACCAACTTGACAAGAATAGAGGTGGTTGATAGTCAACTCAACGCCACCGCTCTTCATCAACTCCAAATGGCCGTTGGAGAGAAGGACATGGCGCTCATTCAACAATTCTCCACCGCCAAGGAAGTTTGGAATGCTCTTTCCGACATCTTCGTTGGGAATGAGAGCATGAAGAAGAACCGGTATGATGCCTTATGCAATGAGGTGGAAGGGTTCTACAAGTTGGATGGAGAAAGCCACGAGGACATGTACCGGAGGTTGGTGTTGGTCGCCAACTCCTTCAAGAACCTCGGGGCGGAGTACATCAATGATGCTTGGATCAAGAGGAAGTTTGTGACCGCTCTCATGCCCTTTGATGACACGGATTTGAAGACACTCCAAGGGAGACATGACTTTGCAAAGATGACATCCAATGAAGTTATGCAAGAGATGACCGCATACAAGGTGGCCTCCAAGATTGCACAAGATGCAAGAGCTAGAGCCATAGGGATGCACAAGCATGCCTCAATTGCTTTTAAGGCCACCGTTGAAGAGGAGGATGAAGAGGAGTGTGATGATCAAGTCGAGCTATCTAGTGAAGCTCTCTCAAGCACTCTCACTCAACACATGGGTCTTGCGGCAAGAACCTTTTGGAAGAACCCCGGAAGGGCCAAAGCAAGGATTGACAAGAAGTTTCCCCCCAACGGAGGAAAGCCATTCAACAAAGTGAGACTTTGCTATAACTGCGATGACAAGAGCCACTTTGTTGCCGATTGCCCATGGGAGAGAAGAGAGGATCATGGTGGGAGGCTCGTGGCCAAGACGAAGGGCAAGGGGCCCATGCCCATGAAGAAGCCTTTCTTCAAGAAGAACCAAAAGATTGTCTTGGTGACTCAAGAGCAATATCCCACCGATGATGAAGATAGTGACAAGGAGGATACTCCAACGCAAGTGGCCGCACTAGCCATGTCTTCCACAACTCCATCACTCTTCTCCTCGCCAAACGAGAGCCTCATCGTCAAGAATGGAAGATGTCTTATGGCAAAGACATCCGAGGTACAACTATCCCCCAACTCCATATCACATGACATTGATGATGCTATGAGCCTAGAAGTCAAGGAAGAAATCATTGCTTTTGATAAATTCATGACTAACTTGCAAGGAGAAGGAAAGAAACACTTTGGCTCAATCATGAGTCGTATAGGTGAGCTTGAGGATGAGCTTGAACTAAAAGGTGAGATTGAGAGAGAGGATGCACACGCTAAGGTGTCTCTCCAATCCTCTCTCGAAGATGAACAAGAAGCTCATGCTCTCCTCGAGGAGCAACTTGCTAAGATCACTAAGGATCGTGATCTCTACTTTGCTAAATGTAAAATTGTGCAAAAAGAAAAGTCCGAGCTTGTAGTTGCTCATGCTAGACTTTGCGAAGACTTCGAGTCACTTGACAATGCTCACAAGGTCTTGACAAGTGATCATGAACGTCTTCTCAAGTCTCGTGATCAACTCCAATCTCGGATATCTACTCTTGAGAAACCTAGCACCTCTACTCCTTTGAATGCTAATGCAAATATTGTGAAGGGTATTGCTAGGGTTTTGTTTGTTCCTTCTATGGCAACCAAGCCCAAGACATCTCTTGATAAAGGTAAGAGGACACTCACTACTCCTCTTCATGAGCGAGTGCCCCACAAGGGTAAGTAAGGTCTAGGCTATGTTGCTAAGGAGAAGAAGGAGATCAAGAAGAAGATCAAGTCCGCACAAGCCAAGAAGGTTGACATTGCGAGTGGAAATGCCACAAGGGGCACTCCCACTCGTAATGACTTTGCGGGGATATCTAACCCCAACTATGCTTTATATGTTGATTATTATGGGGATGTCTATGCTAGATACATTGGTGCTTTTGATGGTTACATTGAATATGCTATTTGGGTACCAAAGACCCTTGTTGCTAACCAAAAGGCACCCATTGCAAAATGGGTACCTAAATCCAAGAATTGATTGTGTGTAGGGCCTTGCTTCCGGAGGATCGAAATGGATAATTGATAGTGGGTGCACTAGTCATATGACCGGAAGCAAGGATATTGTAACGGAGTTGAAGCCCAATGATGATCAAATGACCGTTACATATGGTGATAATTCTAAGTCTAAGGTAATAGGGCTCGGCAAGGTGGTAGTGGCACCGGACATCACACTTGTGAATGTCTTGCTTGTCGAGTCCCTAGGTTTCAACTTGATCTCCGTCCATTCCTTAACTTGTTTGGGTTATACCGTTGTCTTCGAAAAGGAAATGGTCATTCTCTTGCGGAGCAAGTCTCTCAATGTGTCTTTCGTTGGGTACATTGAGAATGGGCTCTATGTGGTTGACTTCTCCGGAGTCACCACTTCCCATACAATGTGCCTATTCGCAAAGGCGGACTTGGGTTGGCTATGGCATCGCCGACTAGCCCATGTCAACATGAGGACTTTGCAAAGTCTCCGCAAGGGTGGCCATATCCTAGGACTAAAAGACCATGTTTCTTTCTCGAAGGATCGAATGTGTAGGGCGTGTGTTGAAGGAAAAATGCATGACATCTACCATCCAAGCAAGACCATCATTTCGTCAAAGAGGGTTTTGGAGCTTCTCCATGTTGACCTCTTTGGTCCCATTCCGGAAGCTAGTCTTGGTGGCAAGAAATATTGCTTGGTGATTGTTGATGACTATTCAAGATACACATGGGTTTTCTTCTTCAAGACGAAGATGGAGACTCAACAAACTATCATCGACTTCTCCAATGAAGCTCAACGTCAACACGATGTCCCTATCTTGGTGATACGAAGTGACAATGGGTCCGAGTTCAAGAACTACACCTTAAACGAGTTCCTTAGTGAAGAAGGGATTCGTCATCAGTATTCCGCTGCTTATACTCCCCAACAAAATGGTGTAGCCGAACCGCACACTTATTGAGATGGCAAGGTCGATGATGGCGGAGTTCAAGTCCCCTCACAACTTTTGGGCCGAAGCCGTCAACACCGCTTGCCATTCATCCAACCGGCTCTTCTTTCGCAAAGGACTCATGAAGACACCTTATGAAGTGCTCACCGGGAACAAGCCCAATATCTCCTACTTCCGAGTATTTGGTTGTAAGTGTTTTTATCTCATCAAAGGTGTTCGTTTGGGTAAGTTTGATTCTAAGTCTCTTGAAGGGACATTTGTGGGCTACGGATCCGAATCCCACACTTATAAAGTCTATGATAAGGCCTCGCGCATAATCATAGAAAACTTGTAGTGTGGTATTCGAGGAGAATGACGGCTCCCTCGTGGAGCAAAGTGGTGTTTCCGGTGTAGGTGATGATGAACCTCAAGATGCTATCCGAAGAATGGGGTTGGGAGTCCACCGCCCCGTTGAACTCTATTATGAGGTTGATCAACAAGGACCAAGTTCTTCACAAGTGGTGACCACCCCAACACAAGGAACACCCATCGACAACACCGTGCCCAATGCACCTTGCCAAGAAGAAGAACAAGATTCTACAGCTGCTCCTGGAATTTCCGGAGGACCGGAATATCCGGGTCAAGATGGACTCGGAAATTCCGGTGGTCCGGAATTTCCGGTTCCTGAACCCGGAATATCCGGTCCTGCTGACATTCCCGGTGGCAGTTCGCAAGGCCAAGATCAACCCTCTCCCTCACCAATGGACACCACTCCAATGGTTGATCAAGGCCATCAAATCAGTCAAGGCGGAGACATGAATGATCAAGATGATCAAGCGATTCCTCCCACCACTCGGAGGGAAATCGAGATTCGCCGCTTGAATAGGGTTGGCACCTCACAAGAATTAAGAGCTCTATCTCTTGACAAGGTGCTTGGTGATGTGAGAAGCAAGGTCTCTACCCGAAGACAACTCGCAAGCTTTAGTGAACATCAAGCTGACATCTCCATGGTGGAACCCAAGAAGGTCTTTGAAGCTCTTGAAGATAAAGATTGGCTTGATGCCATGCATGAAGAGCTCAACAACTTCGAGCGCAACAAAGTGTGGAAGTTGGTGGAAAGATCCAAAGATTGCCGCAATGTTATCGGCACCAAGTGGATATTCAAGAACAAGCAAGATGAACATGGCATGGTGATAAGGAACAAGGCAAGATTGGTGGCTCAAGGTTACTCACAAATTGAAGGCATTGACTTTGGAGAAACCTACGCGCCCGTGGCTCGACTTGAGTCAATCCGTATTCTTCTTGCCTATGCCTCTCACCATAACTTTAAGTTGCAACAAATGGATGTTAAATCCGCTTTTCTAAATGGTCCACTAAATGAACTTGTTTATGTTAAGCAACCACCGGGGTTCGAGGACCTCAAGTATCCGAACCATGTCTACAAGTTGGATAAGGCACTCTATGGCCTTAAACAAGCCCCACGAGCGTGGTACGAGCACCTTAGAGAACTACTTGTAGACCGTGGATTCCAAGTTGGGGAAATCGACCCCACACTTTTCACTAAGAAAGTTAATGGGGAGCTTTTCATTTGTCAATTATATGTGGATGACATTATATTTGGATCGACTAACAATGCATTTAACGAAGAATTCTCTAAGCTTATGACTGACAGGTTTGAGATGTCTATGATGGGCGAGATGAAGTTCTTCCTCGGATTTGAGATCAAACAATTGAAGGAAGGAACGTTCATCAACCAAGCAAAGTACATTCAAGACATGCTCAAGAAGTACGAGTTGCTCGATCTCAAGGGTGCCTCTACTCCAATGCAAACCAAATGCCACCTTGAGCTCAACCCGAAGGGTAAGGATGTGGATCAAAAGGTAAACCGCTCCATGATTGGATCTCTCCTCTACCTTTGTGCATCTAAACCGGATATAGTGCTAGCCGTAGGAGTGTGTGCAAGATATCGAGCGGCTCCTAAAGAAAGCCATTATGTGGCGGTCAAGAGAATCTTTCGATATTTGGCTTATACCGCAACTTATGGATTGTGGTATCCCAAGGATGCAAATTTCTCACTATGTGGATTCACGGATTCCGATTGGGCGGGAGATCATGATGATAGGAAGTCAACCTCCGGTGCTTGTCAATTTATTGGGAGGTCCTTGGTGAGTTGGTCTTCTAAGAAGCAAAATTGCATATCTCTCTCCACCGCCGAAGCCGAATATGTTGCAGCCGCTAGTTGTTGCACTCAGTTGCTATGGATGAGGCAAACTTTAAAGGAGTACGGTGTCAATTGCGACAAAGTGCCTCTTTTATGTGACAACGAAAGTGCCATCAAGATTGCCTACAACCCGGTGCAACATTCAAGAACCAAGCATATTGAGATCCGCCATCATTTCATAAGAGATCATGTGGCCCGTGGAGACATTGACTTATCATATGTGGGCACAAGGGATCAATTGGCGGATATCTTCACGAAGCCCCTTGAGGAAGGAAGGTTTTGCTTTTTGAGGAATGAGCTTAATATCATTGATTCGAGGTCCTTGGCTTGATCGCTTGCACACTCACCTAGGGCGTAATTGCATCTTATCTAGTTTAGATGTAGGCATGGAAATAGGGGGAGTGCGGTCCTAATACATTGGACCATCCCTCCCCCATTATGCCGATAGCAAGTGTTCTTTTATCTCTATATTCATTCTTGTGACTAATGAGCTAAAACGACGAGTATTGGTTATGTACCCAAGATACATCTTCGCGGTATATGCCATACACTCCTACATGGTGGCCTCGGCCACCGACCTCTTCTCCTTGAAGAGTTGATTGTATTTGGAGCTTTTTGTTGCTATTTGCCCTCCTTTTCATGCATGTGGGAAACCTACTCAACTTGGCTCTTTTGGTTCGATTTGGTTGTTGTGAGTTGAGTATGGTGTACCAATATCAGTTTGGAAATCTATCCCAAGCCTACTTTCCCCTGAAAACATTTCTCTCTATTGCACACAAGTCATCCTTTTGAAAACTGGGATTTTGGTTCAGCAGGTCGGAATATCCGGTTCATTTTGAACCGGAATATCCGGTGACTCGGAATATCCTGTGTTACTTATACCGGAATATCCGGTCTGGCGGTTTGTCCAGAAATATAAGGGCAGGCTCGGGGTGAAGGGCTCATTAGTGCCCTTCTTCCACCCCCGACCTCCCTCTCCTCCAGCCGCCGCCCCTGCTGCTCCCAAGCCCCTCCGGAGCACTCCGACCGCCGGGGATCCTCTTTCTCGGCCGGATCTGCTCCTCCTCCGCCCCGGGAACTCACTCCTCCAAGCAATGGCCTCAATGGATGAGGGTAACTTCACTTTTCTTCTTCCTTATGTGCTTGCACTTGGATCTTGATGTGGAGTTATTTGTTTCAATGTTGCTTGGTAGAGATTGTTCCTAGGACTATTCTCTGCCTTCTACATACACTAGTTTTGCATTACATTGGATCGATCTAGTTTTAGACCAAGTCAAATCTCAGATCTGCAGTTTCTGTCTGATTCGGAATATCCGGTCCAGATTGACTCGGAATTTCCGGTCCCCCGGAATTTCCGGTCATGTCGAACCCGGATATTCCGAGCCAAACACTGCAGTTTTAAGATTAACTCATGTCTAACTACATATGATCCATCGAATGCCTATCTAATGTGTGTATTTTCTTCTGACTTGTGTGCACTTACCTTATGCTACCATCTATGCTCAAATTCACAGGTTCAGGTGGAATTCCGTCCGCAGGGGGTTCAAGGCACACTGGTAGAGCACCTGTCTCCAAGCAATCAGTCAACAAAGGAAAGGGCCTTGCACCTCAGAGGAAGAAGAAAGCTGTTGCCAGCAAGCCCTCATCTAAGAATAGAAAGAATGCCCCTAGTCCCCAACGTCCGAACTATTCCAAGATGCATTCTGTTGATTACTCTCAGCTGAGGCAGGGGGACTGGTACCTCAGCGCAAGAGACACCTCTCTCGATGATCGCAGCTTTTGGTGCCAAGCGCAAGAGCATATATTTGTGGATCTATATCTCTCACTGTCGAAGCCAATTCGACCCATGCACCCGTTTGACTTTGCATCCCTACAGAAGAAAACTGCTTTTTCAGAGGCCATCCACATTGTCAAGACCATGGGTTTGGAGAGATTGGCGCTCATCCGTTGTGCCTACAACGCGCAGCTCGTAATGCAGTTCTTCGCCACCCTAGTGATCAAGGGTGACTCGAAGAAGACCATGAAATGGATGACTGGGGAATCGTACTGTGAGTCCAACTTCGAGGAGTTTGGCAAGGTACTGGGCTACAGGTTTGATGGTGACAATCCCCAAGGCACTCGCATGCACCACCCCTACAAACTCAACAAGAAGGAGACATCTCACTTATATGGTGTGGGAGCCACCCCTGGATTCTCTCGTGACTTGCTGCCTTTGTATGATGTTCTTGTGCACATCCTGCGTGAGAACATTGCACCGAGTGGTGGCAACAATGACAACGTGGTTACCCCTCTCTGCAACCTGCTCCTTCACGCCAACCGCATTGTGGAGGACTCGGGTTCTGATACTGACTGGAGAGTAGATGTGATGGATTACATCTACAATGAGATGTATGAAGCTATGACTACCAGGGTCTCCATTCCTTATGCTCCATACATAATGAAGCTTCTCCTGTTTAAATTCCCTAACCTCAACGTCAGCAGCAGTGATTTGGTGCCACATGACTTCAAGAAGCTCTATGTGAAGAAGACTGTGGTCAAGCCCCCTCCTAGGCCTTCTACTACATCAGCTTCAGGTGGATCTTTCATGGGTGATGCTAGGAGGGCTGCTGCTACCTCTACTCATGTTCCCACCACTCATGCGCATGTCAAGAAGCTGAACTGGTTCCAGCGCAACATCCTTTGCATGAATGTGGACATCCGCAAGGAGCAATACAATGCCTACAAGGATCGCCGTCAGCAGGACTACAAGCAAGACTTGATCCTTCACCATGCTTCTGGCTCTCCTGCTCCTGCTGATCTGTCTGAGCCCCTGTCCTTTGCTCAGTGGAACCAGGGTTCCTTGGCTCCATGGACACTGATTGACCAGGACCTTGGTGGCAGCTCGTACACCACAGGCTATGACTATGATGAGGAGGATGAAGATGAGGATGAGGAGGCAGCGTCTGAGGAGTATGAGGACGATGATGCTGATGAGGATGCTGATGAGGATGCTGATGATGATGATGATGAGGACCCCTCGGACTGAAGACTTCCATGGGACGTAGCATCGCTCTTCTTCCTTTTTGGCGTTTCGATGCCAAAGGGGGAGAAGTTGCTCTACTAGGACTTCTTCGGGGATTTGCAAGGGTCGGGCACAAGCTTATGTGTTTATCATTTATTTGCGCTTGTGTCCATTTATCGTGTTTTTAGTTTCTTGTGAAACTCTCTTTTTGTCATTTGTGATAATTGTGTATTGAGACAATGGTTGATGCTATCTCTATATTATGGTTGAGACTTCAAATTGATTGTGTTGGTATTCTCTTCATATTCTATATACACAAGGTATGAAAATCTATCTCGTCTCAACTGCTTCCATAATCTTTCATTTTGTCTCGTTTCTCCTTTGTGATATCTTGTGGTTGTTGTTATAAAATTGTTCCTATCCTTTGTTATTTTGTGTTGCATACTTGCATTTATTTAGGGGGAGCCATTTTCTGCCAAAAGCATGATATTGCTGTTTGTTTCTATGCAAATCTTGGTATTGTCATCTAACACCAAAAAGGGGGAGATTGAAAGAACATTTCTTAATCCCTAATGTTTTGTGTGTTAGTTAACAATACCAATGATACTAATCCTATTGCTAACTATTTCAGTTTGGGTGTAACTCATATCACAAATCCTAAAGCCAAATTGTAGAGAAAAATAGTTTCTGGAATTCTTCCCAGACCCGGATATTCCGGTTCCCCAACTCGGATATTCCGGGTCATCCCCAGAAAATTGGCTAAGTCAAGTTCAGAAGCACTACTGACTTCAATCGTAAAATCAGCTCGGAAATTTCAAGGACCCGGATATTCCGGTTCACCAACCCGGATATTCCGAGTCAACCTCAAGAAAATTGGCTAAGTCAAGATTCAGAAGTGGTACTGACTCCAATCGGAAAATCAGCTCGGAAATTTCAAGGACTCGGATATTCCGGTTCACCAACCCGGATATTCCGAGTCAACCTCAAGAAAATTGGCTAAGTCAAGATTCAGAAGTGGCACTGACTCCAATCGGAAATTCAGCTCGGAAATTTCAAGGACTCGGGTATTCCGAGCCAACCTCAGAAAAACGGCTAAGTCAAGTTCAGAATTGGTTCTGATCTCAACCGGAAATTCAGCTCGGATATTTTCAAAGGCCCGGATATTCCGGGGCACCGGAATTTCCGGTGTAACTTAAACCGGAATTTCCGGGTGACCAAGACAGCCAACGGCCAGATTTTGAGGGGGAGTATAAATACCCCCTCACCCACTCAAGAACAGTGAGCTCTCAGATTTTCTCTCTCCTACCATTCTTGAAAGCTCAAATCATCAAGATCTCCCAACCCCCCCACCCAAATTCATTGATCTTTGGAGGATTGGAGGAGAAGACCCGGATCTACATCGTCACCGAAGGGATTTGCATTTCTCCCCCATTCACTTGGGGATTTCGTGGCTAGGCTTTCCGGTGGGAAAACCTAGTTCACCATTGTTGTACTCTTGGTGTTACCTTGACCTTTTGTGGTCCTTGACCTTTTGTGGTCTTCTTGAGAGCCCCCAATTCAGTTGTGGGTGTGTGCCTCAAGCGTTTGTAAGGGATTCGATCTCCGCCCTAAAAGGGGATCAATAGTGGAAGATGGACTCGAAACCTTTGTGGTTGAGTTCATCGGAGAAGAAGGTGAGCCTTTGTGGCGTTGCGGCTAACCTGTTGTGGTAGCGCACACCTCTCCAAACGAGACGTACACCCTTGGGTGGAACTCGGGATTACATCTTCGTCTCCGCGTGCTTCACTTGGTTCCCTTTACCCTTTGCTCCCTTACTTGCTTATCTTGTTTTTGCTTAGATTCTCATTTAGGTAAATTCACCGTAGTTGCATATCTAGAGAATTTACCTTTGTGTTGAGTCTAAATTTGAAAAGACCTAAAATTTGTAATAGCACCTATTCACCCCCCCCCCTCTAGGTGCCGGATTCCCGTTCAGTGGTGCGCCGGCGGCAGAGGGGGAGGCGGCGCGGCGGCTGTAGGGGCGAGACGACGTCGCCCAGGCTCCTCAAAAAGAGTTACCTCCGAGCACTCACAAACATACGGAGCTTAGCGACAACCCCCGGTCATTCAGATCCAGCTGAAATCGCAGGGTAGATCTTATTTGGAATCCCGCAGGGCAACGGTGCCCGGCGGTATAGCTTAGGTGGAGAGAGGGGGCAAAACGGGCGGAGAAACAGCTCGGCCGGCCTGCAATACAATTAATTGTATTTTCCAATGAATTAATCAAATTAATATGCCTTGCTATATAAAGGGGGGAGGGGGTGTGCAAACTCCCTGGCTCCCCCATGTGGGACTAAAGGAGGAGAGGGAAGGGGGGGTTCGGCCGAACCCCCCATGGGCTTGTCCCACTCCTAGTCCAACTCGGACTAGGGGGCCCAAGCCCCCCCTTCCTTAGGTGGTGTGGCTCCCCCTTTCTTGGGCCCTCTTAGGGCCCATGTAGGTGGGAGCCCCATTTTTCCTTTATTTAGTTAATATTAAATTAATATAAAAATCCCATTAATTCATAATTAATATATTTATATATAATTCAATATCCCATGACTCCGAAACAATTTCGGAACCACCCGAACAACTTTCGGACATCCCTTGAACCATTCCAGACCTTCCCGGAACTCCTTCCGTACCACCGGAACTCTTTCCGGATCATTTCTCTCTCTCCAACAAATACCTATATTATTCCAGAACTTATCTCCTAGTGTCGCTAAGACCTTAAGTTTGTTACGCTACGGTTCGAGAACACTCCAGACATGGTTGAGACACTCCGCTCACCAATGACCGTCAGGGATACCTGGATGTATATGACGGCCCATGTGCATTCTACGAATATCGTCGTTGAACCATAAACATGATATTCATTCCCTTTGTTTCTGCGATACTACCTTGTCCGAGATATGATCGTAGACATACCGATGTCTTTGTTGTATCTCGTTACCGACGAAGGTTATTAACTCGTCTGTGATATTACATCTGCATGACCTAGTCACAAGCTGCGCAGCTATATAGATGTAACCTCACCGAGTGGGCCCAGAGTATCTTTCCATTACAAGAATGAACAAATCCCGCTCTTGATCCTTACGTCTCGATGCTCTTTCGGAATACCCAAGATGGACACCGTTATTGTCATGCTATATAAGACACAACGTTTGATGCTCTCAAAGCACCCCTACGAAGCATCAATAAGTACGGTCTCACGGTCTAAGGAATAAGCTATCATATTCTCATCTATTGCAAATGACAAACATCGTAATACGATCTTATTGCAATACTTTGCGTATGTCCATCACCTTATTCAACTAACAAGATGACCCCATTGTCAACCGACGTCATTGTCCTTGATCGGGAATCTCGATCAACTGTTACCCAATGGACTAGCTCATATAGAGGCTTGCTAGGGACCTGGTTGTCTATGTATCACACGTGTATCAATAATTCCGATTAATACAGTTATAGCATAATACACAAACCTATTATAAACTTATGAGATAATGCAATATACTACTTATTTATTTGCCTCTAGGGCATATCTCCTTCAAAATGCTCAATGCTCATATCTCTTAGCTATAAATGAAAGAGCATTTTCCCTCATGTGTGGTTTTGGTAATTGAATGACAATCTCTATGGACTAATGTTTGCATTGAGATATCATTACAGATCATGTCCATGGAATTGTGGAGTTCATGTGTTGGACTCTTTAAGCTTATGTGTTGAGTGAAGCTTATTGCAAGAATGTCTTGAAGATTCAAGACATCATCTTAGTGAAGAAAAGATGAGTTGTGCAAGACCAAGAGAAGCTTTATCGAAAAGATCCTATGCTTGGTGCTTGCAATGGATACATGAAGATGAAGCTAAGCGAGACTCTCCCATTGTGAGCATGGGGGAGTATTTGGAGAAGTCTTCATCAAGCAAGTGTTTGGACGCGCAATCAAGAAAGATGATCCACTTGAAGAGATCAAGATAGTCATCATCCAACTCAAGTGGAATGCTCAAGGCAAAGGTATGATCTTGATAGGGCTATAGGATAGATAGGCGTACTTTCAAGAGGGGCTCTCAAGTTAGTAACTTGATCGCATTCTTGTGGAGAGCTCAAACCTTTGCATACTTGGCATATCATGTTTCTTGGTTCTTATTTGGCTTTTATGTTGGTGAGGAATTAGAGCTTGGTTCATCTTCATGTCAAACTCTTGTTCATCGAAATCGGTTTTGCTTTGGACAACTTGTTGCGTTTTCGGTGGCGGAAATATTGCCGGTTCAACCATGAGGAAAGTCCCACACCTTGCCAAGTGTGGTGATTTTACTCTATTTATGTGATGCAATATTTTGTTGGGTACTCATCTTCGCTATCTTTCCAACAAAATTGGTCTCACCTCATTTGGAGTTCATTTGCAAAAGTTATAGCAGTTTTCGTTTCGGTGTTCTGTTGATTCGGATTATTGGGGTCGGATATTCCGCCCTACCGGAATTTCCGGTTCCCCAGCTCATCCAAGAAAACGGCTAAGGAAAGGAGAAAAAGGGTTCTGACTCCAGTCGGAAATTGTGCTCGGAAATTTCCGTCTCCCGGAATTTCCGAGTGCCCCCAGAAAAGTCCTCCAGAAACGGCTAAGGAAAAGGTTGGTTTTGGTTCTGACTCCAGCCGGAATTTCATCTCGGAAATTTCATGGACTCGGAATTTCCGGGTGACCGGAATTTACGAGTCTCTCTTAGACCGGAATTTCCGGATGACCGGAATTTCCGAGTCTCACTTATACCGGAATTTCCGAGTGTCGAAACAGCCAACGGCTATATTTCCTGGAGGGGTATAAATACCCTCCCCTTCTTCCTCCCCAATCAATCTAAGGCAGCACGTCTTTCCCCTCTCTCCTACTCCATTGTTGACCTTGGAAAGCTCACTTCCCTCTCAATCCCTCCATAGATTCTTGCATATTCTTTAGGACAAGTTGAGAGGAGATTTAGATCTACAATCCTACCAATCCATCTCTCCTCTAAGTGAGGGGAACTTAGTGGATCTAGTTCTTGGAGTTCCTTTGTGGTTCTTCCTCTTTGTTCTTCCTCTCTTCTCCCCCCCATAAGCATTAGTTGCTTTTGGTGGGATTTGGGAGTGAAGGAGTTGACTCCTTTGTGGTTTCCTTTGTTCTTCCTCTCTTATTCCCCCATAAACATTTGTTGTTGTGTTGGAATTTGAAAGTGAAGGACTTGAGCAATTTGTGTGCTCTTGCCATTGCATTTGCATCGGTTTGAGCCCTCCACGAGGATTCGTGGTGGTGATACTTGTGAGCTTGTTACTCTTGGGTCTTTGGACCCTATACGCCTTTTGTGGCCGGCCCTTTTGTGGCCAAGACCTTTTGTGGTCACTTGAGAGCCCCCAATTAAGTTGTGGGTGTGTGCCTCAAGACTTGGGAGCCCCCAATTAAGTTGTGGGTGTGTGCCTCAAGAGTTGTACGGGATTCGATCTCCGCCCCAAAGGAGATCAATAGTGGAAGGTGAACTCGAACCTTTTGTGGTTGAGTTCACCAGGAGAAGAAGGTGAGCCTTTGTGGCGTTGCGGCTAACCTGTTGTGGTTGCGCACACCTCTCCAAACGATACGTACACCTTTGGGTGGAACTCGGGAATACATCCTCGTCTCCGCGTGCCTCGGTTATTTCTATACCCGAGCTCTTTACTTATGCACTTTACATTGTGATAGCCTTCGTGCTTGAAGTCATATATCTTGCTATCATCTTGTTCTTGTATTGCTTAGCTTAAGTTGTTGGTGCACATAGGTGAGCCTAGTTTATATATCTAGGTTGTATGCTTGTTAAAGTAAACCTCTAGTTTTATTTCGCCTTTATCAAGCATACCGGAATTTCCGGGTCGTTCGTGGACCGGATATTCTGGCTACTCGGAATTTCCGGGTCACTCTTGGACCGGATATTCCGGCTCCTCGAAAAAGTTTTAAATCGCCTATTCACCCCCCCCCCCCCTCTAGGCGACGTCTATCCGTTCAATAACCTTGGCAGTTACTAAATGGTTGTCTCTATTCTGAGCACAACGATGATCATCATTGAATGTTATTATCTGAAACCTGGAACATCTACTAGTTTTGGCTGCATACAGTAGCCAAGGGCAACCCGGCCAGTCACAATTCACCCTCACCCGATCCATTTCCGACTTCTTGAAAGAAAGACTCCTTTTGGTGACAAGGCCATATCTCTTTACGGCCTTACACAATTGTTGTTTGCTCTTGAAAACCATTTTCAAACTGAAATTTGGAATTTCACTATGACGATTAAATCTAGGATATTTACTCTTCTTCCTCACAATGTGTCCATCTTCCTCCTCGTCATAAGAATAATCCTCATCGGAGGACTCGAATTCATCCTCTTTGTTGATTTCTTCTAATACTTCCTCAACATTAGCTACGAGGTCAATAGGAACGGCAACAATAGCATTTGCCCCTTCTACCCATCGTTGAGAAGCTCTCATCTTTCGCTTGAACTGCTTTGCTTTCTTTCTCAGCTCCACAACCTCTGATTCCTCTCCGCTATCATCACTATGAGGCACATAATCTGAATCTTCTTCGGACTCTGAAAAATCTTCACCTTTTTCTTGTGATATGTGAGCCTCTCTCAACATTAAAGCTTGAGGATTAGGATTTCCCACTTGAGATTGCTGAGATGGATTGAGAACTTTGGAATTTCCTTCCAGCATAGATTGTTGCGAGCTTGATTCTCCTCTGCTTCCTTTACCACTTGTAATTGGCCTATTGTCATCACCTTCTGCAGTTAAAACTTCTGGCACCTGAGACTCCCCACCACCCCTCAAACTGATAAATTCATCTTCGAAATCACTGCCACTGGATTCATCCTCATCATCATGTTCAGTGTGATATTCCACATATATATCTGCAACACCACCTGTTGTAGTGTGCTCTGACATTTTCATACAGACTGCATCATCACCGAGATAAAGGAGGCCATTCACAAGATCCTTGCCATACATCAAATAATAAAACTTCACCGAATACTTGACAACCATATGATCTTTCAAGAAACCCAAAACCTCCTGGAGCGACAACTTATCTCTTTCAATCTCAGACATGGCTTCATCTCCCCCCACATAATCAAGTGTTGGCCCAATGCGGAGGAACTCCCCACCAATATGAAACCGAACTCTCAAAATCTCATCTGGATCCATGTTGAAACCCTCAATCCCTACAATCCAGGAACAATTCAACTGATCATGTCATAATTCAACATATAGCAACATAATTGTCTTACAGGAAACATGGAGTTACCTTCTCTCCTTCGTGGCCGAGATCCTTCGTCGCGCGGCGGCGATCAGCGGCTCGTCGCCACAGCCGTCACGAAAAGGGAGAAGCACACGTACAAGCAGAGTTCTACAGCATCACGTTCCAACAGATATAACCACGACTAAATGGGCCGACCAAGCAGTCTTTAGGCCCAACACAGCCCCAACATAACGTCCCACACCTCTAGTTTGCCAAATCAACAATCCTGTCGTTTGGTTACCGAGCTGCATATCACCTTAGACCGGGATTAGTTAGTTTAGGGTGCTGATTTCAGGGATTGATAATTTGGGATTCAATTGCGACACCGTCTACGAGTTCAAGGTTTTTTTCAGACTTTACTCAAAATAGAAACCCACGTACGTTCCTGCTAGCGAGCATGCGTACGAGATCGTACATCACCTCATATATCTACTGCATGAAGGCTACTATACACGAATCGTATGTCAGTACAACGTCATAAATTTAGACGTATATCAACACAAATTTAGACGTACAACTATATAAACTTAAACGTACAACTACACATACCTCAGACGTACAACTACACAGACTCATGTTATACAGATCAGGTCGTGCAACTATACATATCAGGTTGTACAGAAACAAGGTTGAACGTATAAGTACACAGATCAAGTTGTACAGATCTGGTTATATGTATAACTACACTCAGATTCAGTTGGATGTACAAATACACATGTCAGGTTGTACGAACTATACACAATAATCCGAAGTAAAAAAACGTTTGTCGAAACCTATCAACAATGACTGTAGTTTTGAAGATCTCGACGCGAGGAGTTCAAAAGTGAAAACGGTTCGTAATTCGGATAAAAGGTCTCAAGATATTTTATTTGAAAAAATAAATATTAAAATAAATGCACTTACATCTCACTACGCACCAACAGGAAGCCGCCACTTTTCACGCACGGATGAAACGTGGGGGGTGAAAATGAACATAATTGCGACACGTGTCGACAGCGTAGCAGACGGAAAGAGACCTTTGTGAAAGGAAGCATTTTTATAAGAATTTTTCAGAGATCTCACTTCGCGAAGCTCTCTTTCGCGGTCCCACACGTGAGCTGTTGTCGCGAGGGAACGGATCTAAATTTAAATACAGATCTAGTCAGAATTATATAAACTACACACAACATCATATACAAACACAAAATTAGTTAGTACAAACTGTGTTGTTCGTACAAGTACATATATCAGGTTGTACAAGTCGTACAACTACACATATCAGGTTATACAGATTAGATTGAACGTACAACTAAAAATCAGGTTAAACATATAACTACAGATCAGATTGTTCTTATGAGGTTTACATACAACAAGTTTAATTATACGTACAACTACAAACACATACTAATTATACACAATTCAAAGTACAAAAAAAATATTCGCCGAAACCTATCAATATGGGATCTATTTTTAAAGATCTCGACACGAGGAGTTCAAAAGTGAAAACAGTTCGTAATTCGGATAAACGGTTCTCAAAATATTTCATTTTAAAAAAATAAATCTGAAAATAAATTCACCTACATCCCTTTGCGCACCATCAGGAAGCCGTCACTTGTCACGCGTGAAGAAAAGGTGGGGAGCGAAATCGAATGAAATTGCGACACATGTCGGCAGCGGAGCACTCAGACAGAGACCTTCGCGCAGGGAAACTTTTTTCTAATGATTTTGGTTTACGTTGCTTTCGAGTCAGCTGATCTGCCGGTAGAAACTTATGCTCAAGTCACTAGGATACGGAAAAGAAAAGGCGCCGGCCTAGGGTTTCAACCCTAGCCGCCGCCGACATCTGCATATTCATCGCCGCCTTCGTCTAATAATTGACGGGTCCTCACCTACTCTAGGTGTCGCTCTGGCACTAGCAGGGTGGGGACCTCGGACCTGCGCAGGGCGCCATACAAGGGTCCTTAATGTCAGAAATTGGTTTTAGTTGTTAATGGAGATGCACTAGTAGAAAACAGGCTAAAGGACCAAACTCCAAAAGCCCATTTGTCCCGGTCGTACTGCAAACCGGGACAGATGGGGCATAAAACGCTAGTGGAGGACCAAACTAGTTCAGTCGACACTCATTTGTCCCGGTTCGTGACTGGAACTGGAACCGGGACAACTGGAACCGGGTGCTGCATCATTTGTCCCGGTTCCAGCCACGAACCGGGACAAATGGGCATGGTTTCAGTTACGCGCCACCGCCGCGTTTTTTCGACGCGCACGGAAGACGAGCGGCGCCGGCGATTCCTCTGCCCTCCGGCGATTCCTCTGTCCTCCGCCGGCGATTCATCTTCCTCTCCGGCGCTATAAAATGCACTGCACAGTACGACTCTTCCCACACCATTTCTCCGGCCATCTCTCCTCTCTTTTCTCCGTCCACGTACACCATTTCTCCGGCCATCTCTCCTCTCTTTTCTCCGTCCACGTACACCATTTCCTATGGAGCCACTCGTGCCTCGGTCCGATGAGTTTTACGGCTACGAGAAGGAAGGCATGCGGTTCAAGGTGTGGGTCACCCTTCGTGCATCGCGCGTGGAGAAGTGGATCGGCGACGTGAAGAAGAACTTCCTCGACGCCGCTCCGATCAAAGCCGTTGGACTCGATTGCGAGTTCACCGACCCTCGACGGAAGGATACTCCGCAGCGCGCCGCCGTCCTTCAACTCTCGGTGGCGACCGAGACTCTTGTCTTCCAAATTTGCAAAGCTGATCGGGTGCCACAGGTCCTCGTGGATTTCTTAGGTGACGAGACAATCAAATTCTACGGCGTGGCAATCCATAATGACATGAAGATGCTAGCCTACTACGGAATTATTATTCGGTCCGCGGTCGACCTGCAGAGGGATCGCCGAAACCCTACCGGCAATTTTACTCCTAGTCTATATGCTCTCTCTAATGCGGTCATTGGGACAAATCTTGAGAAGAAGAAGAAATACAAGAAGAGGAAGTACACGGACGACGACAAGGAAGACACGTTACAAAAAGACCTAATTTTCGGATGGGGCAACGTTCCATTGAGCTACGATCAAATCGTATATGCTGCTTTAGACGCTCGCCTTGGCTTCGAGATTGCACGGAAGTGGGATAGTCTACGCGGCTATAATACGGAAAATGATCATCTTAATGTCGTTGATGAGTAGACTATCTATGTATTCAAACATTTTTCATATTCATAGTTATTTAAAACAGAAAACAGAAAAAGAAAACAAAAAAAAATGAAAAAAATCTCCATCTGTCCCGGTTTTTGTCACAAACCGGGACAAAAAGGAGCCCATTTGTCCCGGTTTGAGACTGAAACCGGGACAAATGGGGGGGTGCCTATATATACTGATCAGCAGCCCCCTCCCAAAACCATTGGAGGCATTTTTTTTTTTGAAATGGAAGGAGGGGGTGTGTGCTAGTCTGTTTTTTTTGTATGCATGCAAGGTGTTTGATGAAATGCCCGAGAGAGTTCACGAATTGATTTGATGTACACTTAAAGAAGTTTATTCTTCTTTTCGATCAAGGTTAATTTTTCTCTCATTTCATTTGTAATTAATTGATACCGTGCATGTTTAGTGTTTATTTGTCGATGTTCTGTAATGGTTATTGATGTAGTTCATTATATAATGCAGATGGACCGACAATGGATGTATGGTGACCGACGCACTGCCGAGTACATGACAGGTTTGAGGAAATTTCTTGAGAAAGCCCGGGCCCACAGTACGAATGGTTTCATGTGTTGTCCATGTGTCAACTGTCAGAATAAGACAGATCACCCAAACGTGAGAACCCTTCAAAGTCATCTTATTCGGCATGGTTTCATGCCCAGCTATAATTGTTGGACGAAGCACGGAGAAAAAGGTGTTATGATGGAAGACAATGAAGAAGAGGAAGATTATGACAACTATCCTATGTTCCCGGAGTACGGAGATTCTGCAACGGGGAAACTGAAGCTGGAGAGGCACCAGATGAGCCCACTGACGATCTTGGTAGGGCCATTGCTGATGCAAAGAGAGAGTGCGGAACTGAAAAGGAGAGGTTGAAGTTCGACCAGATGTTAGAGGATCACAAGAAATTGTTGTATCCAAGTTGCGAAGATGGTCAGAAAAAGCTGGGTACCACACTGGAATTACTGCAGTGGAAGGCAGAGTGTGGTGTGACTGACAAGGGATTTGGAAAGTTGCTGCAGATAATTAGGAAGATGCTTCCAAAGGTCAACGAGTTGCCAGACAGCACGTACGAAGCAAAGAAGGTTGTGTGCCCTCTAGGATTAGACGTGCATAAGATACATGCCTGCCCTAATGACTGCATCCTCTACCGCGGTGAGTATGAGAATTTGGATGCATGTCCAGTATGCACTGCATTGCGGTATAAGATTAGACGAGATGACCCTGGTGAAGTTGAGGGTGAGCGTCCCCGGAAGAGGGTTCCTGCCAAGGTGATGTGGTATGCTCCTATAATACCACGGTTGAAACGCCTGTTCGCGAATAAAGAGCATGCCAAGTTGTTGCGATGGCACAAAGAGGACCGTAAGAAAGACGCGATGTGTAGACACCCCGCTGATGGGTCGCAGTGGAGAAAAATTGAGAGAGAGTTCCCGGAATTTGAAGATGACGCAAGGAACTTAAGGTTTGGTCTAAGTACAGAAGGTTTCAATCCGTTTGGGGAGCAGAGCAGCAGTCATAGCACATGGCCTGTGACTCTATGTATTTATAACCTTCCTCCTTGGTTGTGCATGAAGCGAAAGTTCATTATGATGCCATTGCTCATCCAAGGCCCGAAGCAACCCGGCGACGACCTTGATGTGTACCTCAGGCCATTATTTGAAGAACTTTTACAGTTGTGGCGGGAAGAAGGTGTACGGGTGTGGGATGAGCACAAACATGAGGAATTTGACCTACGAGCTCTGCTTTTTGTAACAATTAACGATTGGCCTGCTCTTGCTAACCTCTCAGGGCAGTCGACCAAGGGGTACAATGCATGCACACACTGTTTGGGTGAGACTGAATGTTTATATTTGGATAAATGTAAGAAGTGTGTGTATCTGGGGCATCGTCGATTTCTTCCGATCAGGCATACCGCAAGGAAGAAAGGCAAGCATTTTAAAGGTGAGGCTGATCACAGTAGGAGGCCTGTCAACCGTACTGGTGAAGAAATATTTGATATGGTCAAGGATCTAAAAGTAATCTTTGGAAAGGGTCCTGGAGGTCAACAGGTTCCGAAAGACGCTAACGGGCACGCACCCATGTGGAAGAAAAAATCTATATTTTGGGAGCTACCATATTGGAAGGTCCTAGAGGTTAGATCTGCTATCGATGTGATGCACGTGACGAAGAATGTTTGCGTGAACCTGCTAGGCTTCTTGGGCGTGTACGGGAAGAAAAAAGATACAGAGGAAGCACGGGAGGACCAGAAACGTGTGAAAGAACGAGACGGCCTAAGTCCCGAACACTACGAAGGTCCTGCCAGCTACGCTCTTACCAAACAAGAGAAAGGAATATTCTTTGAATGCCTGGGCAGTATCAAGGTCACGGCTGGGTTCTCGTCGAATATAAAGAGGATAGTAAATGTGAGACTCCAAAAATTTCAGAACCTAAAGTCTCATGATTGCCACGTGATTATGACGCAATTGCTTCCGATTGCACTGAGGGGGCTACTACCGGAAAATGTTCGAGTACCCATTGTGAAGCTTTGTGCATTCCTCAATACAATATCTCAAAAGGTAATCGATCCGGCGATTCTACCAGGGTTGCAAAATGATGTGGTCCAGTGTCTTGTCAGTTTTGAGTTGGTGTTCCCTCCATCCTTCTTCGATGTTATGACGCATCTCCTGGTTCACCTAGTCGAAGAGATTCAAGTTCTCGGTCCTGTATTTCTGCACAATATGTTCCCATTTGAGAGGTTCATGGCAGTCTTAAAGAAATATGTGCATAACCGTGCTAGGCCAGAAGGAAGCATCTCCAACGGCTACGGTAACGAGGAGGTCATTGAGTTCTGTGTTGACTTTATTCATGACCTTAAGCCGATAGGTGTTCCACAATCACGACATGAGGGTAGACTTAGTGGAAAAGGCACACTAGGAAAGAAAACAAAAATTAGTATGGATGGACATTCTTTCACTGAAGCACACTATACAGTTCTACAAAGTTCTACCTTGGTGGCCCCGTATATCGATGAACACAATAATTTTGTACGCTCTCGTCACGCGGGGAAGTCTGACAACTGGATTGTACGTACACACATGGCCACGTTCGGCGGTTGGTTGCGAGCACATCTTGAAAATAAAGACAAGGTTGATGAAGAGTTACACTTGTTGGCCAGGGCACCATCTACAACTATATGTACTTTCCAAGGGTACGGGATAAATGGAAATACATTTTACACGAGTGTCCAAGATAAAAAGAGCACGAACCAAAATAGTGGTGTTCGCATTGATGCAACAAACAACAATGGGCAGAAGAACACATATTATGGTTGCATAGAGGAGATATGGGAACTTGACTATGGACCTTCTTTTAAGATCCCTTTGTTTCGGTGCAAATGGGTCAATATGAAAGGCGGGGTTGAGGTAGACAAGATGTACGGAATGACAACAGTGGATCTAAACAATCTTGCGTACAGAGATGAACCATTCGTGCTAGCCAATGATGTGGCTCAGGTTTTCTATGTGAAAGACATGTCTAGCAGACCCAAAAAAAGAAACATGCAGGGAGTGGAGGAGCCTAGGCGTCACATAGTTCTTTCAGGAAAAAGAAACATCGTGGGAGTGGAGGACAAGACAGACATGTCAGATGATTATAATAATTTTGATGAAATTCCGCCTTTCGTAGTGAACATTGACCCAATCATCAAGTTGATTGAAGAAGATGCTCCATGGTTCCGACGCAGAAGAACTGGCGGTGTTGTGTGATGGAGATGTTGGTGCGATATGTAATAATTAATATATTAAACTTTTGATATGTTGAAGATGCTCCATTTTTACCTGCATATCAAATGGATTCGTCGGCGTTGATAGAACAAAACACACGATTTCACCTGCATACAGCCCCACGGTGGCTCTTGATGAGTGCCTGCATATCAAATGCACCGTGGGGCGTATGCAGGGAATCCGAATAATTTGTATATATTCCTCAGTAGATGAATTGAACTATTCTTTTGAAAGAACAAAACACACGATTTCACCTGCATACAGCCCCACGGTGGCTCCTGAGTGCCTGCATATCAAATGCACCGTGGGGCGTATGCAGGGAATCCGAGTGATTTGTATACCACACACCACCCGTCTAGGCACTAGAAGGAGGAAACACTGAGTGCTCGCCTCGTCTGAGAGGGGGCTATATATAGGGTCACGGGCTCAACCAGTGGTACTGGTAGTGTTGATCCAACAGCTCTCAAGTGCTCAAAAGAAGCACACCCCTGATCCAACGGCTAACAAGTGTTTCAAAGAAACACACGATCTGTGTGCTTCTTTAGTCCCGGTTTGAAACTGAAAGCGTTAATTGAATAGCTCAGAAGCAATCAAAAGAAACACACCCCTGATCCAACGGCTTACAAGTGCTTGAAAGAAACACACGATCCGTGTGCTTCTTTAGTCCCGGTTTGGAAGTTAAAGTTTGCAAAAGTTATACAAATTCACATTTAAAATAGTTTTAAACTAATTTAAATAATGGTTATAGAAAAGAGAAAATGTTTTTGTATTAGTTAGTCAAATTCAAACACTTTTCATATTGAAAGTTGTTTCAAATTCCAAAGTTTGCAAAAGTTATACAAATTCACATTTAAAATAGTTTTAAACTAATTTAAATAATGGTTATAGAAAAGAGAAAATGTTTTTGTATTAGTTAGTCAAATTCAAACACTTTTCATATTGAAAGTTGTTCCAAATTCCAAAGTTATTTAAAACAGAAAACAGAAAACAGAAAAAGAAAAGAAAAAGGGAAAAGAAAAAGAAAAAACCCCATCTATCCCGGGTGGTGGCTCAGCCCGGGACAGATGGGGTGGCTATCTATCCCGGGCTGAGCCACCACCCGGGACAGATGGGGTGGCTATATGTCCCGGGTGCAGCCACCACCCGGGACAGTTTAGTGCTATCTGTCCCGGGCTGAGCCACCACCCGGGACAGATAGAGTGTTGCTATATAAGCAACACTTAGCCACGGGTGGTGGCTCAACCCGGAGCAAAACCACATCCACGCCGTCAGGCTGTCAAAATTTCTCCTCGAGCGCCGCCGCCTCCTTCCTCGACGCAGACCCTAGCCGCCGCCGTCCGCCGGTGAATATTTCCCCGTGTTGAGCAGCTGGGAAGCTTCTCCGCCCCAGATACTCCATCCTCCATCCTCCGACGCTGCCGCCTCCTTCCTCGACGCAAACCCTAGCCGCCGCCGACGCCGTGGAAGTTCCCGTCGCCGTGCGTCGTATCCAAGCCTTCCCGAGCAATTCCTCGAGTTTGTGGTGAGCTTTTGAACATCCTAGTACGCTCCGTTCATCTCAATCCGTCCGAGATTAGTAGTTCGTTGTGAATCACCTCCGGCCGCCGCAAAAGCTCGCCGCCGAGCAAGCTCCGGCAACCAAACCGGAGCGGCGCCGCCACCCACCTGTCTGCCTCAACTCCCTCTAGCTGCTTCACTCTCTGACTTGCACCAATTTGCCCCAAATCGTCGAATTCATCTCGGATTGGAGATGAACTCCAGTGCTGACGTCACATGACGTCAGCAAATCCATTTAAATCTTTTTTGTATTTTACTGGAATTATTCTGAGTATGACATGTGGGACAATCATGTCAGACTTTTATTATTTTGGTAAATCATTTCGGTAAATATTAAAATTATGACATGTGGACCCAACTCTATTTATTAAATTACATATCTTTTGATTTAAATGTCCAAATGAAGTCAAACAAATTTCTAAAAATTTGTAAAATTATTATCTTTGTGTTAAACCAGTTGTGGGCATGTTTTGAATAATTTTGAAAATTAATATTTTGAAATATTCATAAAATGCAAAATTGCCCATTTAGGTCAACTTTGAGATTAGTTATTTAAATAATTCATTTTGGGTTAATAAAATAATTTTTGCTTTAATAGGTTATTTAAATAACATATTACAACTATATATATTGAAAAGAGAAAATGCAATGAAATATATATTGTGTTTTACATTTTTTGCTTTAGAATAGATTTTACAATGCAATGAAAATCAATGAAAATCAATGAATACATTTTTTGATATTACAACTATTGGAAATGAAAAGAGAAAATGCAATGAAATATATATTGTGTTTTACAATTTTTGCTTTAGAATAGATTTTACATTTAATTCTTTTCTTATATAGAATATATATTCATGAAAATCATTTTGTGTTTAGAATAGATTTTTGCTTTACAATTATGAAGTTATTAAAGTTATTTAGTTGTATGACATATCGGTAAAGTTATTTAGATGTTGAGTTATTAAAATTATTTAAATGGATTTAAATCTCTTGCAGAAACTATGGACACCCGTAGAAATCTTCAAGAAGAAGAGGACATGTTCGGCATCATTCGCGAAGGTGATGAATTGGACCCCGGCAGAAACCATGAACAAGAAGAGGAACACGTAGACGATTTCACCGGGCAATTTCTGAACGAGTCCGGTGACGGAATAGACGTCACCGACAGTTCAGCTCACCGACAGTTCACCGACTCTACTGTTGGAAAGTCGGCCGCCGAGGTAGATATATGCCCTCAGGTTTTTGTCTCCGTTGAAAAGATTTGTGTGTATACATATATTAACTATCACTTTTTCTTGTGTTTAGCCGTCGGCGGGCCATGAACCGGGACCAAGCAAAAAAGCAGCGGTGAAACGAGGCGGGCCACGGACCGGGACCAAAAAGCTCCAAGGGAAACAGGTACCACATCGAGGAGATCAATGAAAAAGGAAAACCGATTGCTCCCGCTAACCACGCAAGGAAATTTGTAGCTCAGTGCGGAGTCATCGTTCGGGACAGACTGTCCATCAGGGCTCAAGAATGGTATAAGCCAAAGGTGCCAAAGGAGGGGGTTATTTATGTATCGAATGCAGACAAACAACTCCTTTGGGACGAGCTCATGCAGAATTTCACTTTACCGGAAGAGGAGGATGTAGAGGAGCCGGTTATAGAGAATCGATGCAAGGTCTGGACTTTTATTGAGATGGGTGAATTGTTCCGCAGCTGGAAGAAAAGGCTTAACAAGTTCATAAAAGAAGGTAAAACTCCAGAATTTGTCGGAGTCTATGAAAAGATAAAAGATGAGTGGCCCGAATTTAAGGCGTACAAGCAATCGGAAGCCGCTAAGGCCATGTCAGAGAGAAATAAGAAAAATGCAGACAAAAAGATATATCACCATAACATGGGGTCAGGTGGCTACCTAACGGCCCTGCCTAAGTTTCTGAAAATGGAGGAAGAGTTTTTGGCTAAAGTTATACAGATCGAGACATTTGACTGGCCAGACCGGCTTAAGGCTTGGTTCTATGGGCATGGTGGAAAGTTAGACCCTGAAACAGGTGACTGTCTTTTTACCAAGGAGCACGGACCTGACCCTATTAAAGCTCTCAGAGAGGTATGGAAGGAGGTCACGGAAGGCAGGTTCCACCCTAACAGAGAGAAGGACGAGCTATCGCGAGCCCTTAAGAATCCTGAACACAGTGGACGAACAAGAGGAACCGTCGGCTCTGTACCGTGGATACTTGGGTTTCCCAAAGATGTTGGCACTTATAGAAGCCGATCGAGAAAGAAGAAAGAGATTGCCGACCGGGCCCAGTGGATGGAAAATAAATTACTACAGCATGAGAAGGAGATAGCAGAGCTGAAGGCAGCGCAGACTCGACGGATGCCCTGCGAATCTGAGACGCCCGAAAATCCTTCTCCTGATCCAAAATCAATGCGAAGAAGCAGCGTGGCTTCGACGGAGCTCGATCGCCACAATGATATGCCGGGTCCTCGTCACCCCGTGGATAATATCGTGCAGCGGGAACTTTGCGACCTACATGTGCCATGCTTGAACATAACCGTGAAGGTGGCGCATGGCTTTGCCCTACCGCCTAGCCCAAATGGAACTTACCATTGTCGCCCTATTCCAGATGGCTATGCTGTTGTCGGGGTTGATGAGGTTATCAAGACATATGAGGGAATTAAGCTGGACTTCCCTACGGGTGAAGACGAGGTTGAGTTGAGATTTGCCCTCAAGAGTACCTGCTTATGGAAAAAAGAATACATCGTGTTCCCACACATGCAGCTAAATCGCCCTCCCAGTCCACAAGCCAGTCCACATAACTACAACAACGACAACCAATGCGCTAGTCCAGACACCCCCCACAACGACAACCAAGGCGCTAGTCCATCTCCGCCGTCGCATGAGCGTACTCCGCCGCGTGAGCGTACTCCGCCGCGTCAACGGACTCCATCGCCTCCGCAAAAGAAGCGGAAGTGCACCGCTGCGTCGACTAGTACTCAGAAAAGCGAAACAGCCGGGAAGTCTCGCTTTGTGAACTCTCGCAAAGATGTCGAGACATGGGTCGAGGAGATCCAGACTTCCCAGAGAAAGAAGGCAAAAAAGATGTCTTTGCCTGTTCCGGTTTATTCTCCGGAAGCGATACGGTGGGCCATAGAATTTCTTACGCATCCGTCGTAATATGAACTAAATATGGACGATGACTACACACGCGTTCTGGTGCGTACATCTAAGAGAGTGCGGGAAGAACAAAAATCTGCTGCCACCCAGAAGAGAGATGTTCCACAGCTCGGAATGCAGGCGGGACAATCGGCCCCTCCACTCATATTGGCGCCTTACAACCGGAACCCGATCGATGATGTACTTTCGCAGCAAGCTAGAGATATGGGTATAACTCTGGCAGAGCTGAAGGCATTGCAAGCTGGCGAGAGTGTCACCATACATGAGGTGGTGCGGACATATGTGAGAGGACAAGATCTTGTCGACCCTGCAATGGTGCGCACTCTACCAGCTAGGTTGCACCAACTCAATGCATGGTACTTGCGTACCACGAAAAGTCAAGAAGGAGACTGGCTCTATGGGAAAATTCCAAAGGATTTTTTTGGTCCAGGTGATGATAGGTTCAAATCGAGTACTGCGAATTATGGCAGTTATTCAATTTTGACGCGCTCGACAAATCTATCATCAGTGCCTTTTGCATGTAAGTAATTAAATTATGTATATATGTCAGTAATTCTCTAGCTCTACTTATTTTTCATTGCTTGTAATTATCCTTATCACTATATTACTTTTGTACTCTATTATGCAGGCTGAAAATTATACAATCTCGAAAGCTGGGACTCAATCACAAGATTGGACTCATTGACCCTAATCGAGTTCATCATCATGGTTTGTTACATTACCCAGATGATACGGAGGAGCTTTTGCTTACTTATTTGATGGCGCAACATTACAAAAGCACCATAATTTTCCCGTTCAACTTCGAGTGAGTTGTTTACTTTCTTATACATACTCGATGTTAATTAAGTATATGTAATTGATGATTTAGTTATTAACAAATATAAACATATGGCAGATTTCACTGGGTATTATTGGAGATTGATGTTGAAAAGGCAATCGTTGATGTCTTGGACCCATTATCGAAACCTGAAGAAAAGTTCGACGACACGAAACAGATGCTCCAGAGGTAATTTCGATAATTATCACAATCGACCTCATCTTTTCTAATAATATATAGTAATTAGTTAACTTCTTTACTAATTTTTCATACCGTAAACTTCAGGGTTTGGGACAAGTTCACCGGTTTCCACAAGGATGTCGGTATAGCTAAGAACCTCACTTTTAAATGGCGAGAGGTAAAGACGTATACTAGTTAGGTTCCACATACGCATATTCTTAATTTCAGTCTCACAATACCATTTTTTCAATATTTATGATTATTTTTTATTAATTTCTTATCTTATTCTATCATAAAGTGCGCGAAGCAACAACAAGGCACCAATTTGTGTGGATTCTATGTCTGCGAGTTCATCCGAATTCACTTCAATGAGGGTGCAGACTGGAATAGGGTACGTTAACAATTCATTCAAACTTGTTCACTTCTCAAATTGAATTATTTTCATAATGGTTGATATATTGGTGTTGATCTCTCCTTTTTAGTTTGAGACGATCCGGAACAGGCTAGAAGCAAAAGACCGCCTACTACCAATCGCGGAGGAAATTGCGGGTTTTCTGCTTGACTATGTCATAAAGCCAGACGCAGAATGCAGTATAATCCGGCCGCCAAAAAAGACCATCCCGAGGAAAAAATAGGGTCTAATGCTTCTCTGTCATGTAAAAAAATATTTGTACTTAGCCGTGTCCCCGGTACAGACATGATCTTCCGGTTGTAAATATTTGTTTGGGAGAACTCGTGTACTAGTAGTATTCATGACTATATCCCGAGGAAAAATCGTGTATTCATGATATATATTACATAGTAACGTATAATATGCAACTCGATATTGTTTGAAATGAAACATAAATGAAAAAACACAAACACAAAAGAATCAGTAACATAAATAGAAAACAGAAACAAAAATAAAAAACAGGAAACGAAATAAAAGAAACAAAAAAAAACATATATACTATCCCGGTTCGTATTACGAACCGGGACAAATGAGTCGCAGACAGAGCCTGCCTTGATTGGCCACGTGGCCCCCCTATTGGTCCCGGGCCGTGGCGTGCCCGGGACAAATAGGGGGGCCTATTTGTCCCGAACACGCTGTCCCGGGCGCGTGACCGGGGCAAAAAGCCCTCACGGCCCGGGACCAGTGGCCTGTTTTGCTCTAGTGATGGCATCGTATGCAATAAGTGATCTTCCGTGTTTCGTTCGTCGACGAGATCTCCTTCTCGACGTCAATGGTGGCTTTGGAAGATTAAGTTTGTTTAGGTATGGTTCTTCAGATCTTGTTTCATCATATCAATTTTGGATTGTTTCTCATGGTTGTCGCGAGGAGGTTTGTCCTTGCATTATCTATCCCGGCTGCTACGTCTTCGATAATGGTGATTCGTTCTCTCGGTTTCCAATGACGTCGACAACGTGGTTTGGTTATTTGTCCCTAAAATATCAGTGGGGTGCTATCGGTGATGTTGCTTGATTAATTTAATGGCTGCATGCGTGCACAAAGTCTTGGCATTGTGGCTCAAAATTAAGAAGGGAGAACCTTCGAAACCACACAGCCTTGGCATTGCGACGATGAAGCTGCAGATATCACGGGCGACGTGCGGCTAGGGTCAAAATTCTCTTTTACCCGCAAAATACTTTTTTTTTTGAAATTTTAACCACCAAGCTCGCCTCATTAAAAATCTTGCAGCCCCCGTAGGTACCCCTGGTTAGGAAAAGAGCGCGTCAACAAACTTGTTGTCTCAGATAAACACCGTTTATATCGTTAATAAGTTTGGGTATAATAAAACTAGGTGGATCATCGTCCCAAATACAATCATTGCGAGAATCAAAACTATACCGAGCCAACTCATGCGTCACCTCATTGGCTTCTCTATTGCAATGTTTAAATTTGATTTCTCTGAACCACGTAGCCAAAAGTCTGCAATCATCAAAGATAACTGTCGAGGAAGTAGCTGACAAACCCCCCTCGTTCATAGTATCTATCACTTGGGAATTATTCGATTGTATGATGAATTTGTTACACCCAAGATATTGATCAACACTCAACCCCTTCCGAACAGCGTAAGTTTCCGCCATAAAAGGATTAGTTACGAAGTTATTTCTTTGCAGCTAGCATTCACAAATTTTCCTGTCGAGTCCCGGGCTATTACTCCCATACCCCCACGCCCTGATCCATATCACAAGCAGCATCAATATTAATTTTAATTATACCTTAACTTTTACTCCCATCTTTCTTTTCTCTTGTATAGTCCTACAACCACACAAATCGGTACCCTAGCCGGGGTCGAGACAAGGCTGTGCAAGTGTGCATACTAGGTCGATCGATCGGTACGTGTAAACCAAAACGAATCCGCTCCACGGATCGGTCGCGCGTTTGCTTCTCCGCCGCCGCCCGTACGTCCGCCATGTTCCGCGACAATGCGGCCTCGTTCCGATCGCCACCGGAGCCGCACGGCCGCAGCAGGCCACCGCCCCGCAAGTTCAAGTCGGTTCCCGAGACCATCTCCACCGGCGCCGGCGAGGGCGGCGACTTCCGCGTCGGCGGCCTCATCGGCACCGGCTCCTTCGGGGAAATCTACCACGGTTCGTCCCGAGGATACCCACCGACCGATGACCCTTGCTAGTTTCGATCTCCAACATTACTCAATTGGTGCCGCGTGTTTCTGTTTGCAGGCACCAACGTCGAGACCAAAGAGCAGGTCGCCATCAAGCTCGTGAGTTCCTCCATCACTCTTAATTACCACACCTCAATATTGTTTTTTACATTGTAAGTCATGATATATGATAAGTTATACATCTGTTTAATTAATCTGAGTAGGAATCTCTGAAAGCAAGGTTCCCTCAGCTGATCCTCGAGGCGAAGATTTACAGAGAACTTCGAGGAAAAAGTAAGTAAATAACACAACCTTTTTTACGCTTATGGATCGTATCCAACTAAACTCTATGTTCTTCTTTTCTACTACCGTAGGAATGGTGACTGACATTGATTATCTTCTGCGTCTGCAGCTGGAATCCCAAACGTCAAGTGGTTTGGCATAGAAGGCGATTACAGCGTCCTGGCGATGGACCTGCTGGGACGGA
Organism: Poa annua; assembly: GCA_026929855.1. Classification (NCBI taxonomy): domain Eukaryota; kingdom Viridiplantae; phylum Streptophyta; class Magnoliopsida; order Poales; family Poaceae; genus Poa; species Poa annua. The sequence goes on from CM049427.1 coordinate 20,745,806, forward strand.
ACCTCGAAGAACTCTTGGACTCCTGCGACAGGAAGCTGTCTCTGAAAACTGTTCTTATGCTAGCTGATCAGATGGTACATATATTCATATATAGAAGTTTTGCAATAAAATTAACATTTTAAACCCTACTCCTACTTACTTTTTTGTTTTCGATAGATCGACCGAATCGAACTCGTTCACTCTAAGTCTTTCCTGCACAGAGACATTAAGCCACAAAACTTTCTCATGGGTACTGGAAAGAGTGCACACCTGGTAATTCATAGTTACTTTCACCTTAGGCTTACTGTCTTACTGTATTCATGGATATAGCTGTAAATTTACTTACTTATTTTCGGCTCCTTCAAATCTCTCTGTAGGTTCATATTATAGATTTTGGAATTGGAAAGAAGTACATGAAGACATCGAAACGCAACAGGCAGCACATCCCATATAGGTAAATATCTCACTGTTGATATATTTGGAACTGTAGCTGCAGTACGTTTCATTTGTCACAAATAATAAAATTAGTGGAAACTGTACTCTTCTGTTACTACAACACTTTGGAATCAAACATATGACGGCCTTGTCTATTTAATCACAGAGAGGACATGATGGGCTTGCTAGGAACGCCAAGATATGCGAGTATCAACAACCATCTAGGAATCGGTAATTTTATTCGGGTGCTGCTGGATATGATCTCTTTTATGGCTTTATTATCCCCAAACAGCTCCTAGATTCAAGAAATCTAGCTCGTGTTGTTCTTCCTAGTAAACTTCTTTTGACTTTCCACTCATTTTTGGTTTCGATGATAATGTAAAACATTCAGAAAAAAAATCTGATATCCATCTTCTATATATAGAACAAAGCCGGAGGGACGACCTGGAATCAATCGGATACATGTTGGTGTACTTCTTGACAGGAAGGTTGTTTGTTCAGCGTAACCTCGTGTACTCTTCAACCATTCTCTCTGCCTACACTCCATATTAATCACTAACACTCTTTTGCTTCCAATCAGCCTTCCATGGCAGGGTATAGAAGACGGGAACCGTAGGCAGACTCATGAGATGATCAAGAACATGAAAATTGCCACTTCACCCGAGGTAACTTCTCGGTGCATGTGATTCCCTCTCGGATTCGCTGGCACGTCGGTTTCTCAACTCGTGTCCTTTCGATTAATTTCAGGAGCTTTGTTGTGGCCATCCTACGGAATTTGCATCTTACCTCAACTATTGCCGCTCGCTGGGATTCGAAGATGAGCCGGACTATCTGTACCTCAAGAAATTGTTCACGGACCTTTTCATTCAACAAGGTGGGTTACTTCTCGAAATAGGCTTGCGCCCTGCTATATAAATATAGCAACCACCCCGATACAACAAACTGAGACCACCGCTGGGCGAAACAGCACAAAGCACACCCAAAAGAAACAAAAAGAGAAAAAACAGAAGAAAAACGCCGACAACGGCGGCTCGACGAAAACAGAGATGACTCGCAACCGCTGCGCCCTCCGAAGAATTCACACCAAGCTCCTAGCCCTCCGAAGCGTCGCGTACCAAACAGCACCTCCAAGAAGGTGAACGACGATGACGACGACGTTGCTGCCCGAACCGAACCTAGGGTCACCCCTGGTATGCGTTCTAGGGTTTCCCCGGTACGCCACGAGGGTGGAGAGGAGGTACCCGACGCCCTTCAGGAAGGACGGCGGCACCCGTAGGCGTCGCCGCGTCGGTGTCGATAAAGACCGAGATTTCGCCCGACCTCCAGAAACCACATCCCCGGATGCCCCGTCGTGCTCCACCAACCTTGCCACCCACCAACACACGCCACCACGGTCTTGCAATCACCACCGCCATCTCACCAAGGACCACGTCGCGAGGCCAGAAAGACCGAGAAGAAGGGGCACCGACAAGAGACAGCAATACAGTAGCGCGCGGGAGGGATCGACCTCCACCGCCGATGGCGGTAGCTGACCGGATGCGGCAACAGGGACACACCAGGCCCTCGCTGGCCCGGCCGAGCCCAACCTGGGCCCGTAAAGTCCCCGTCGCTGCACTGCAGCAAGCACACCACCGTTCTCACTGACCCCGGCACCAGCCCCCTGAATCTCTGTCCACCGGGGGAGCCGCCACGGTGTCTGAGGCGGCCCGCCCAGGCCCAGATAGGCCCCAAGGGCCTAGATCTGAGCCCGGAGGGCGCTGCCAGCCGCACTCCGGCGACCAACCGGCTACCTCGGACAACCACGTCTCCCAGCCGCCAAGGGGCTGCACCTCCACCACGAAGGACCTCCGGAACGCGCCGGACCATCACCAGGCCAAGGAGCACCGCCGCCTAGGACATGGAGCCCCGCCTCCAACGTCCATGGCGTGGGGAGGGACAGGCCGCCGCCGCCGGCACCAACCGGGCCGCGCCCAGCGGCCTCTGCCGACGGCGGCGAGGGGAGTAGGCGCGGGAGGAGGGTCCCCGGGCGGGAGGAGGCTAGGCCGCGACCGGCCGCCGCGGGGGCGGCGCGGCCACGGGAGGGAGGAGGGGGAGAGGACGGAGGGCAGGGGCGGCGCGGGCTGGCTGCCGCCGGCGGCTAGGGTTAGGGTTAGGGAGGAGAGTCGCGAGAGCAGAGTCGCGGAGGGAACAATATCGGTGGGTTACTTCTTGCATGTCACAACCAATATACCCGAGATCTGAAGCTCAAAACAATGTTAAATGTTTGTGTAGAAATTATAATTCTAAGAAACTATTTTTTCTATGTGCAGGTTTTCAGTATGATTATGTTTACGATTGGATGATTCCTCGGCATTATTAGGACTACCGGTGCTGATGTTTTATGGAGAGGAAGCGATGTAGGAACCCCAACAAAAGTCCCCGTAAATATTTTTGCACTGTTGCAAATTAAGTATTAGTACTCTAGACAGATTTGTATTCAGTTGTTGATTTAGTGGAAGAGCAGGCCTCATTCATGTTGTTACGGAGTTCTGTATGCATATCTATCTTGTAGCGTTTGATTTTGTGAATAGCATGAAAACTTGTATTTACTAGTAAAATGACCGTGCGTTGCTACGGACAAACAAATTTGACTGAATACGGGCAACAAATCAACAAATCAATAATGGGTTCTCATTTTTAATGGGTCTAAGTTTATGAATTTTCGTGCTTGACTGATCAAATTAGAAAACTGTTCCCTGGCCGGCAGATGCATGCATGGGCGATAAATATTCACTCATCCCCCACCCCACACCACACATGAAGTCAATGTTCACCAATGGAATAAAAATTCCTACAGAATCTTTTCAACTATTAGAACTCATTCACTGTGTTAGGGAGGTAGAAATGTAATGAAGAGAACATTCATCCAAGATATGAAGATAGTTCGGTGAAGAAAACAAATTCTCTTCTGGAAACTTTGTTGATGGTCAATAATGAAGTCCATTGTGTATGCATATTCAGATGATGCAATACCAGTAGGTGATGTGCTAGTCCATTTGATACTCTGAATCTTGTGTACGTGCAATAGCTTGTATAAAAACAGGAGTGATTCAGTACCAGGATCCCATACATAAGAAGCATTGGTCATTTGACTTGGCCATTTTGTTAATTCTGGAATTGCTAACCAAGAAAAAAATCAGTTGCAATCCTTGCAGTCAACCCTTGCAGTCAACCCTTGCAGCCAGATGGACGAGGATGTTTCAACACTAGGGAACCAACAAGACATAACAATGATCATATGCCTTACCGATTCAGAAGCGTGAATTCCAATATACCATGCACTGATGAATCGGCACCACCATACCTCTCAAAAAGTTTAGCTGGTGGTATATCTATCGTAACTTCATTAAACACATCCATAGTATCGTTGTTGTTGTCATTATTTAGTGGGGTCACTACAAATGTTGAAGCTCCTAGATCCCATAGAAGTCTCCATTCTCTCATACTATGCTCAATGCTGAGCTGGTTGGAGCTTCTGACAACTGAATCAGAGCCCTTTAGGACTGGACAATTGCATGCCTTCTTATTATCTTGTTGCTGCACCTCAAGCATGAAATCCAGCATATCTGAACTGATGTTGAGGCAAGCACTGCCTTACTCTAAATATATATCATATATATAGGTTTCCTTGAGCACATGTGAAGCATCTTGCACATTCATTGGCAGCTGCAGGTTGGGAATAAGCAGCGACTAAAAATGCCCTATGTTGTTCGTTTTTTAGCAACGAACTGTAGCAAAACCTTCTGCTTGAGCTGCTACATAGACCTGAGGTGTGACGCCAACATTTTGCGCTGCTGAAGGAGACATTGGCAGAGTAGCTTGCTCCAAGGGATAATCTTCCGGAACTACTTCCCCAAGACCCTCCCTTTTGTAAATGATACATCTCGGAGTAGAGCAAAATTTATCGAGCATAAATCAATTATTTCGTTCTACAACAAAAGAGTATAGCATGTAGGTGGCTAGCCGTCGTACAGCAACATTTGTAGATACCTTACATATGAACTGACTACAACATTTAAATTGATGACGAAAAGAACCATAAAAATCTATTAAGATACTATGTGAAATAACAAGTCATTACGTGCAGAGAAAATTTGTCTATTTACCAAGTTGCAGCAGGAAACAAAGTTAACATTGCATCAATAATTAATCTACAGCATGCAGGGCTTGAACGCAAGACCACAAAGCTACTGAAACTCACGATCCACAAAATCACCCTGCAACAAGGCAGCCCAAACTTAGTCCAGGATAAGAAACAAATCAATTTCAACCTAAGATATCAAACAACCAGCAGAGACGACGACCAACATACAGCCGCATGAACGGGAATCCGGCACCTAGAGGGGGGGGGGGGGGGGGGGGTGAATAGGTGCTATTACAAATTTTAGGTCTTTTCAAATTTAGTCTCAGCACAAAGGTAAATTCTCTAGATATGCAACTACGGTGAATTTACCTAAATGGCAATCTAAGCAATAACAAGATAAACAGGCTAACAAGACAAGTAAGTAAGGGAGCAAAGATAAGGGGAACCAAGCGAAGCACGCGGAGACGAAGATGTAATCCCGAGTTCCACCCAAGGGTGTACGTCTCGTTTGGAGAGGTGTGCGCTACCACAACAGGTTAGCCGCAACGCCACAAAGGCTCACCTTCTTCTCCGATGAACTCAACCACAAAGGTTGCGAGTCCACCTTCCACTATTGATCCCCTTTTAGGGCGGAGATCGAATCCCTTACAAACGCTTGAGGCACACACCCACAACTTAATTGGGGGCTCTCAAGAAGACCACAAAAGGTCAAGACCACAACAGGTCAAGCTTACACCAAGTACCAACAATGGTGAGACCTTGGTTTTCCTTGAGGAAACCCTAGACTCGAAATCCCCAAGTGAATGGGGAAAGATTTCAAATCGCTTCGGTGAAGTAGTAGATCGGGGCCTTCTGCTTCACTCCTCCAAAGATCAACGGATTTGGGTGGAGGAGTTGGGAGATCTTGAAGATTTGAGCTTCAGCAATTTATGATGAGAGAGAGTGTGAGAGCTGAAATGGCTGGAGGTAGGTGGAGGGGTACTTATACCCTCCTCCACCAACTAGCCGTTTTTCACTGCGCAGGCCGGAACTTCCAGTCACTTAGGCCGGAACTTCCGGTCACCCCGGAAAGTTCCGGCCAAAGTTCCGGAGGAACTTCCGGCCTGGCCAGGGCGCAGGCAGTTCCAGACTTGGAGAAAAACCATCATGTTCAGCACCGGAACTTCCGGTGGTTTGGACGGAACTTCCGGTCGCCCGGAAAGATCCGGCCAAAGTTCCAGCCAAAGTTCCGGCTTTGCCCGAGCGCGAGCAATTCCTGACTTAGCCGATTTTCTCGTTTGTCTGGAACGGAACTTCCGGTCGAGGGCCGGAACTTCCGGTCGCCCGGAAAGTTCCGGCCAAAGTTCCGCCTTTGCCAGGGGCTAAATCCTAAAAGGACTTAGCCGTTTTCTGGCCAGATGGAAATGTCCGGTGATGTGCCCGGAACTTCCGGCCCTTCGGCCGGAACTTCCGGTCACAGCACCGGAACTTCCGGCCTGACAAAATAGGAAAAACTGCCATCCAGTTCTCTCATTCAACCCTGAAGATCTTCATACTTTTTGTTCTTCAAGGTTATGTAGTATCTGAAATACTCAGGCACACCGTTAAACATCCTTTTCGTGTTGTCATTCCTAACCAAAACTCAGGAGACAGAAAATGCTCTTTCAATCTCCCCCTTTTTGGTTAGAGATGACAACACAAACGGGATAAAGGATTTGCAAAACATAGACGGCCTCCCCCTAAATATATGCACTATTAAATCTTGTGTTTGAATACAAGTGCACATCTATTTAGGATCACAGCTCCCCCTATCTTTTACAATTCTAGCAAGTTCATCAAATGAAGAATAGATAGCATAACTTGCTGAAATAGTCAATAAGGTTGACGTGGGGCTACCTTGCGGGTAGCCCACGATGATGCTACCTGGGCCGCGCCAAGGATGGAAAGGCCCGCAGAAGGCCCACTCGGGGTACCTAGTATCCTAGTCCAACTCGGTTAGGTCTTGTAACCTACCGTATCTGTACCAACCACCCGAGACCTGGCTACCTATAAAGCCAGGAGGGTTGCCCGTCCTAGAGGACACGTTGATAACCACTACGACAAACCCTAGCGAGATCGCAATCTCGCCATTGTAATCGCTACTCGCATCAATAACCAGACAAGCAGGAGTAGGGTGTTATCCTCCAGGAGCCTGAACCTGGGTAAACCTCGCTTGTCAGCCGTCGTGATCACCTTGCACTCCTCTCTCTCCCCATCAATCAACCCGGGGTGCACAACCCTGGGACTTGTCGAGTTAACACCTCGTCAATTGGCGCCGTCTGTGGGAACACTAACAAGTGTTAGGATCATGGTCGCACCGGCTCCATCCGCAATGAAGATCGGCGCATCAGCCGTCAGGGAGTCGCTCCGATTCGGCTCCTTCGAGTACGTCGTCCACTCGCCAACTCATCAATCGGTGTACGCCGATCTGGACAAAGGTATACACATTACCTTCGGCTCCGTATTCTGCTGCATAGATAGTCGTGGTATACTCAGGTCTACGACTACTGCGCTACGCGCGACGGCGTCTCCAAAATCACCGACCGTCGCGCCCGCTGGACCCGCTGAGATCGCATCTGCCGCACCCACGGAGATCGCAATCGCAGGACCCGCAGAGATCGCATCTGCCGCACCCGCGGAGATCGCGACCGCCGAACCCGCGAAGATCGCATCTGTCGCACCCGCAGGGGTCACGCCAGCTGCACCCGCGAAGAGGACATCTACAACGACAATCTCGGCTTTGACCGCGCGAATCGAGTCCGCTACACAACCCTCGGTCGTGCGGTCGATCAAGTCAAGATCCACCTCCACCGTCGCACCCGCGCGGCCGACCAGGGGCCCGCGTCCGACAACCATGTCATGCGCGCCCTCGTCTTCGTGGAGATCCCAGGTCTACCCCAAGCCAATCGCACTCGCCCCGGCAAGTGTGAGCAGCTGGACAATCGCGAAGAGACGCGACAGCGGGTGCGCCGCGCGCCACGTTGCAGCAATTTTCGACCCCGAGCAAGAAGCGGGTGACAGAAGCAGCAGCGGCAGCACCAACTCTCCAATCCATGCCTACCCCAAGCAAGTCTTCATGGCCGGCACAGCGCCGCATGACGACGAAGACGAACCCGCATACCCACTAGAGGTGGACATGCCGGACCAGACGAAACTTGTTATCACGCGCGATATGGCGATCCAAGCCATGAAGCATGTGGACGAAGGCACGTTCCCGCCACCCAACGCACCTCGAGAAGATCACCTAGCGGTCCAGTACTTGCTGCGCAAGGAAGGCGAACGAATTCGCGCCGAAAAAGCCGAACTTCTCAGGCGCAAAAGGGACGCAGATGCATCGAGTGCCAGGCGAGCTGCTCTCTCCTTCACATCCTCCACAGAGGTGAACCAGGGAGCACGGCGAACCAGAGCCCGTGTCCCCCACATGGCAGAAGCTGATCGAACAAGGCTCGCCCGCAACCTCGACTCGTCCTTCGTCACCGAAGATGAGAATGGGATACCCGTCCCGAAGACGGCGAATGCCGCCCTGATATCAGTCGAGACATACCTCCGGCTCACGCAGCCACCGGAGGGAGACGCGCGCTCCCTTCTCCACAAGCAACAAATTGCCTCCATAAGGGCAATCGAAGAGGCTCTAGCGGCCAAGGGGCCAAGCAACAGAGCGACTGAACCAACGACGTCGGGCATCCCAGCGGCGCAGCGACAAGCAGTCAAGGACCTCCGTGACGTCCTGACACAGAAGACGGTGGACCGCAACCGCAAGGAGCGTTCGGCTAGCGTGGCACACGCAAACGACCACGCCGACCGCGACTTCGAGCCGTGTGGCGCAGCATGCTTTAGCTTCAACATCCGCGACACCCGCATGCCTAAAGGCTTCAAGTTGACGGCGGGCACACCAAAATACGACGGGAAGCAAGACCCAAAGCTATGGCTCGAGGACTACCTCATCGCTTGCACCTGTCAAGGCGGAACGTCGACTACAGCCATGCAGTACATCCAGCTCATGCTGACAGACTCGGCACGAGGGTGGCTCACAAGCCAACCCAAAGATTCTTTCCGGACATGGGAGGAATTCCAAGATAACTTCATCAAGAGTTTCTCAGGAACATTCGCCAGGCCGACGACCTACATCGAGTTGCAGGCCTGCAAGCAAGGGAAAGACGAGTCGCTCCGCTCTTACATCCAGAGGTGGACACTCCTCCGCAATACCATGGAACCCGTATCAGAGGATCGAGTGATGGACGCTTTCATGCATGGCGTCGCTCGCCGCGACCTCCGGGAGGAATTCGGTAGGCTGCAGCCGAAGACCACAATAGAACTCATGAAGACAGCCAACCAATGGGCCGAAGGAGAGGACTATGTCCGCGAAACTTCTCCCGAAAAGGAAGGCGAAACAAGCAACTGGCGCGAGGCGCGTCAAAAGAAGAAGGCACGTTACACCCACGATTCAATCGAATTAGTAGCGGCAGGGTACGAAACCCCCCGCGAGGAAAAGCGTGACAACAGCCGACAATACGAGCAGAGTCGGCAGCCCAGCTCGAGTCAGTACAACCGTGGCAGCAGCAGCATCGACCACAACGATGGAAGTCAGAAGCGCGAGTGGAAGCGCCCGCTGACCCCAGCAGAGGAACTGATGCAACCCTGTAAGCATCACTCGTTCCGCAACCCCGCAACAGGAAAGTGGGGTTCAAACCACCTGTTGAAGGATTGCCGCAAAGCAAGAAAGATCTACCACGCCATGCAGCAAATCATCGCCCCGGTGCAGTCCATACAAGCGGCACCACAGCTAGCCATCCAGGCAGCACCCGCAAACAACAATCAAGTGCAGGCGGCAGGAGCGTTCCCCCAGCCGCAGCAGCAGCAACAAGGTCCGTCGGCAGCAGCCGACGCGTACCCAGCCGCACGGGGACAGTTGAACATGATCCAGAAAGGACCCCCGTCGAACAGGAGGCAGAAGATCATCACACGCCAAGTACTTCAAGCCATCAACAGCCCGCGCGCGGTACCAGATTACCTGCGCGGGTCGGAGACACCAATCACATTTTCCAGGGCAGATCACCCAGCGGAGGTAGTCCGACCCGGGCACGCCGCACTCGTGATTGAGGCTTTGATCGGCGACTACAGCCTGAAGAAGGTATTCCTAGACGGAGGCAGCGGCATCAACATCATATTCGCCGATACCCTCAGACGAATGAGCAGGTCGACAGAGAAATTGCCGGAATCGGAGACCACCTTCCACGGCATAGTACCAGGGCAAGCAATCACGCCCATGGGAACAATCACACTCGACGTCATCCTCGGTACACCCGAGCACTTCAGGAAGGAGTCGATAGACTTTGAGGTCGTCGACTGGAAGTCACAATACCACGCCATCCTCGGACGCCCAAGCTTTGCCAGGTTCATGGCAGTACCCCACTACGCCTACCTGATGATAAAGTTACCAGGGCCGAAAGGAGTGATCACCGTCCGCGGTGACTTTGGGCTCTCCAACAGCTGCGACCGCGAGTTCGCCAAGATCTCCGAGTCCTTCGGCGTCGAAGAGCACTTCAAGGCCATATCAGCCGACAACGACAAGACCATCTTCCCGGCTCGCAAGAAGCCTGCCAAATACGCAGCGTTCAACACGAATGACGACACTGTCACCCACCAAGTCCATCCGACTGACAGTGGAAAGACGGTCAAGGTCTCATCGAGTCTGACCCCCGCATAGGAAGGCGCGCTCGTCGAGTTCCTACGTGAGAACTGGAAAATCTTTGCATGGCAACCCTCTGACATGCCAGGGATACCCAGGGAACTCGCCGAGCACTCTCTAAAAGTCCACAAGGACGCGAGGCCAGTCAAGCAATCCATGCGACGCTTCTCAGGACCCAAACGAGACGCGATCACCATGGAAGTCGACAGATTACTGCACGCCAAGTTCATCCGAGAGATCAAGGACTCGGACTGGGTCGCTAACCCGGTTCTAGTTGAGAAAAAGAAGACGAAGAAATTGCGCATGTGCGTTGACTTCACCGCAGTCAACAAATGCTGCCCCAAGGACCACTTCCCGCTCCCGCGGATAGACCAGATCATCGACTCGACTGCAGGTTGCGAACGCCTATCTTTTCTGGATGCCTACTCAGGCTACCAGCATATCAGGCTGAAAGTCGAGGACGAGGAGAAGACAGCCTTCATCACACCCGACGGCGTCTTTTGCTACCAGACGATGCCGTTCGGGTTAAAGAACGCAGGCGCCACCTACCAGCGGACAATGCAAGCATGCCTCAAGGGGCTAATCGGGCAGATTGTCCAAGTCTACGTCAACGACATTGTCGTCACTACCCGAAAGGAGGATACCCTAGTCGACGACCTCCGCAAGGTCTTCGCTGCGCTGGACGTATATCAGATCAAGCTCAATCCAGAGAAGTGCGTGTTCGGCGTACCAGCCGGAGAGCTACTAGGGTACCTTGTATCTGCAAGAGGAATCGAAGCAAACCCCGAGAAGGTGCAGAACATCCTCACAATGCCAGCACCAACCAAGCTCAGGGAGGTGCAACGATTAGCTGGCCGAGTAGCAGCTCTCAGCCGGTTCAATAGTAAGTTGGGAGAGAAAGCCTTACCTTTTTATCAACTGATGAAGAAGGCAGACAAGTTCGAGTGGACACAAGAGGCGCAGGACGCGTTCGACCATCTCAAGAAAACACTGACAACCTCTCCAGTCCTCGTGGCACCACTGGAAAATGAGCCGCTGTACCTATACGTCTCAGCAACGAACAGGGTGGTAAGCACGGTGCTCGTAGTAGAACGCGAAGAAGAAGGGCACAGTCACCCGGTACAGAGGCCCGTCTACTACCTCAGCGAAGTACTCACCCTGTCCAAGCAGAATTACCCTCATTACCAGAAGCTGGCATACGGAGTCTTCATGACCTCCAGGAAGGTCGTCCACTACTTCTCCGAGCACCCGATCACGGTGGTAAGCTCCTCTGGACTAGCAGACATTCTCACAAACCAGCGCGCGACAGGACGAGTCGCCAAGTGGGTTGTCGAACTAGGACCATGGGGGCTGAAGTATGCTCACCCGAAGTCTATCAAGGCCCAAGTTCTCCCAGAATTCACAACCGAGTGGATAGAAGCCCAGCTACCTAATGTCCCCGACCTGTCCAACGCATGGACAATGTACTTTGATGGCTCGAAGAAATTCAAGTCAGCCGGGGCAGGAGTCGTGCTCATCTCCCCCAAAGGCGACAAGCTCAAGTATGTCTTACAGATGGACTTCCCGAAGCCGTCCAACAACGAAGCCGAATACGAGGCCCTGATCCACGGCATGCGGATGGCCAAGAACTGCGGCGCCACGCACCTCATGATCTACGGCGACTCCTATCTGGTGGTACAGCAAACCATGAAGTCCTGCGACGCCGTCGCTGACAACATGATAGCCTACAGAGACCTCTACAATCAGATGGAAGGAAACTTCGACGGCTGCGAGCTGCGCCACATTGGCCGTGAAAGCAACGAGGAAGCCGACGTCCTCGCTAACATGGGCTCAGACAGGGTGCCAGTCCCACCCGGCGTCTTCCTCGAATGCATCACGCAGAGATCCATCAAGACTCAGAGTACAACAAGCACAGAAACAAAGAAAGGCGATGCCAACCCGCCGAGCCAAGACAGGGTCCCCATGGAGGTCATGCTAGTCGAAGCCATATGGACAGGACCGTACCTGGCATACATATTACATCAGAAGCTGCCAACAGATCTAGTCGAAGCAAAGCGCATCATCAGGCGCTCCAAAAGTTTCACCGTCATCAACGGAGAACTCTACAAAAGAAGCATCTCAGGAATCCTGCAAAAGTGCATAGATCCAGTCGACGGCAAAGCCATCTTACTCGACATCCACGCGGGTACCTGCGGGCATCACGCCAGCAGTCGGGCACTAGTGGCCAAGGCGCTACGCGCCGGGTTCTACTGGTTGACAGCCATGCAGGACGCCGAGGAGCTGGTGAAGAAATGCACAGGGTGCCAGGAATTTTCCAACAAGCCACACGCCCCAGCATCAGAACTCAAGACGATACCGTTGGCCTGGCCCTTTGCCCAATGGGGTCTGGACATGGTGGGCCCGCTGAAGAAATCCTCACCCGGAGGTCACACTCACCTCCTGGTCGCAGTCGACAAGTTCACAAAGTGGATCGAAGCCGTGCCCATCACAAGTTCGACTGCATCCACAGCGGTCAACTTCATCCGGTCAATCATCTTCAGGTTTGGGGTACCAAACGGGATCATCACCGACAACGGCTCGAATTTCACAGCTGAAGAATTCAAGGACTTTTGCTCAGAGCAGGGGATCAAACTCAACTATGCGTCCGTCTCGCACCCGCAGTCCAACGGACAAGTGGAGAAAGCCAACGCCTAGTATGTAGCGGCATCAAGAAACGACTGCGCGTACCCCTGAGACGCGCAGCGGGCGCATGGGTGGAAGAACTTCCATCGGTCCTCTGGAGTCTGCGAACAACGCCGAATAGATCCACCCAGTACACTCCATTCTTCATGGTGTACGGTGCAGAAGCGGTCCTCCCCTTCGACATCAAGTTCGACGCACCAAGAGTAGTCGCCTACGACGAGTCGGAAGCAGAGGAGGCACTCGAAGACAGCAGAGACACCCTGGATGAAGCGCGAGACATCGCCCTGGCACGATCAGCCGTGTACCAGCAGGACCTACGCAATTATCACACTCGGAGGCTGCGACCAAGAGCGTTCGTTGCAGGCGACCTGGTTCTTCGACTCAAGCAAAAGAAGGTGCACAAGCTCGCCTCCCCATGGGAGGGCCCGTACATCGTAACAGAAGCAATAGGCAATGGAGCTTACCGCCTAAAGGACTCGAAGACAGGAGCAGACTGCAGCAATCCATGGAACGTAGCACAACTCCGCCGGTTCTACGCCTAGTTCAAAACAGCCATTGTACAAAGAAAACCAGCGCGGCAGGTTTCAGACGCACTCTTTCCCTTACCAGGGTACCTGACGGGACTGGAAGGGTTTTAATGAGGCGGCCTGTTCGCAAGAATCAATAAAGTGATTTGAAGAAATTTTGTCTCCTTTACCTGTCACTCAGAGGAAGATGAAAAATCCTAGGCCGCCACTCGAAATACTCGGGGGCTGCGCCGCACAGGTTGAAATAAAAAGCTTAGGCCGCTACTCGAACCACTCGGGGGCTGCGCCATACAAGCATGATCAAAAATCCTAGGTCGCCACCCGAACCACTCGGGGGCTGCGCCACACAGGTTGAAATAAAAGCTTAGGCCGCCACCCAACTCACTCAGGGGCTACGCCGTACAAGCGCCAAGCCAAAAAATCCTAGGCCGCCACCCGACCGACTCGGGGGCTGCGCCATACAGGTCAAGTCCAAAATCCTAGGGCGCCGCCCGCCACACACGGGGGCTGCGCCAAACAGGACCTCCCAGAAAAATCCTCAACCGCCACTCGAACCTACTCGGGGGCTGCGCTGCACAGGTCAAGTTCCAAATCCTAGGTCACCACCCGACATACTCGGGGGCTGCGCCAAAACAGGTAATACTTGTAACCCTAGGCCGCCACTCGACCTACCCGGGGGCTGCGCCATACAGGTCTTCGCCAAAATCCTAGGCCACCACTCGAGCGACTCGGGGGCTGCGCCATACAGGTCAAGTCACAGAAATCCTAAGTCGCCACCTGATATAATCAGAGACTGCGGCATGCAGGTCACACTTGAGAAACCTAGGTCGCCGCCTAGCATTCTAGGCGACTGCGTCGAACAGGTCGCAAGCTCAAATCAAGCACTCAATTTCGAGTAAAAAGATCAACTCTTACAATTCCAGAGTATTTCAATCAATTGTCATACTTACACAGGCACATTTACCACCCCTATAGCTAACCCTGTACACCAGACGACAGCTACTTTACACTGCAGGTTCAGCCTTCGGTGCATCAAGAGGCCCTACAAGACGCTCGCTCAGGTCTTGAACCTGCCGGATAATCCGACGCGCAGCAGCCAGGGTCTCGTCGAAGTCATCATCACTCGGCAGGCCTTCAAGCACCCACTCAAGAGGAAGATGTGGCCGGTGCATCCGGACGTATGCCAACGCAGCGTTCGCACCAGCCACAAGTTGGGCGTCGAAGACCTCCTTCAACCCTTCACCATCGCGGAACCTCTCCAGCAAAGCAGACAACCCGTTCGGCTGCGCATTATGCGGGAAGTACACACGATTGATGTGCCAAAGTGTCTTCCGACAGCTCTCCAGAAGAAAAGAAGCGCGCCACGTGCGATCAAGCATGGTGGCAAGGACGCGCCCCCTCGACTGGCTCACCCAGAACTGCCGAGCCTCGTATGAGCTGCCGGACGCCTCTCGGATGACTCGCTCTTCAACGCGAACCCGCTCAGCCTCCCAGTCAGGATTGACGTCTGCGCACATAAAATGCAACTAAGAATGAGAAGGAAAGCCACAAAAGGACGGCAGCCGCCAAAAAGAGGATACATACCTTGCAGCTGTCGACTAATCAGGTCGATCTCCCCAAGCAAAAAGTCCTCACGTCGCGAGAACTCCGCCGTGGGATGCGACTGAGAACGTTGTAGCAGCCGCTCCGTATTCTTCAGGGTCGCCTCAAGCTCCGCCACCTTGTTCTTCAAAAATGTGATTATCCGCTGATCGTTGGCACTGCGTGGAGGAGCCGGCGCCGCCCGACGACGGCGAGCACCCGAAGAAGAAGCCGCGCCACTCGGCACGGCCACCGGAGAAGGTGGAGCATCATCGCGCGCAGCACTCTGCCAGGGATACGCAGAGTCAAATACAATCAGGCGACTGCGAAGCACAAATCAACTCAGGAGAAATAAAGACCAGCAAAATCAATATCGAAGACCAAAAGACCCGACAGGGCAATATTCATTACAGGCATCAAGTTCAAAATACAGATCGCGGTGACTGCCGCATTCCTACAACTATGCCTACTCTAAGGCCGCGGACTGTGGCCGGGACCGGCCCTTCCGAGCTGCCACCTCAGTCGCCTTAGCAAGGGCCCTCTCGAAGAGTGCCACAAGCTGCGCAGCCAGCTGCGAGACGTGCTCCTTCACGCCACTCAGCGACGCGGTCCGGCCGTCGGGTTTGCGAGGAAAACCGCTGACGACCTTCTCGAAGTCACCGGGGATTTGGTGGCCTAATAGGAGCTGGAAGGTGAGCTCGGAGCCGCGTACCGTCTGCGACCGCGTGAAGTCGGCGATGGTAGTCGCGTCCTCAAACGGTGCAGCCTGGGCGTCCACGGTCGCCGACGGCTGGTCACCCGGGAAGATGCTCTGATGCACCAAAGCCAGAGCTCCAGTCGACTTCTGCAACGCGGTTGAGGACTTCTTCAGCGCGTCCGAAGCGTAGGCGCATACCCGGTCGAGGAAGCCAACAACGGTTGCCAGGTCAACCGTGTCACTCGACGCATCTTCGGGAGGAGCTCCACCACAAGTCTTTGCGCAAAAATTCAAAGTCAGGCCAAGAAAAAGAACAAAGACTCAGTAGGCGTCAAGCCGAAACTCACCCCCAAGTACGCCGGCTAGCGAAAGGAGACGGCCAACTTGAGTCTTCTCCTTGGCAACCCGCGCCAGCTCCCGCTCTTGGGACTCGCGAAGAGCCTTCTCAAGCTCATCAACCCGCCCAGTAGCCTGATCCAGCGAGGAACGCAGTTGGTCCCTCTCTTTCTCCAGGCGAACATAAGCTGCGGCTGCGTCGAGCTGCTGGCGATAGTAAGGCTGAAATAAAAGCAAGAAGTCAATAAAGTTGCGGGCGACTATACTAGTCACCCACACCTTCGGGGGCTACTCCCATCGGGAGCGCTGATCGCGCACCCGATGAAAATCAAAGAACACAAAGAAGAAGCATGCAAGACTTACGTGGTCCAGGAGTTCAAGGTCTTCCGCAGTCGAAGGAAGCACGCGGCTAGAAGATGCAAGACCGGCAGGCTCAGCATGCACCTTCTCCACCACCACTGGCGTCCTCAAGCCAGCCGAAGGGGCAGATGTGAGCTCCACGTCCCGAAGGGGGGAGCTAACATCGTCCGAACGATGGCTGCAGCAAAACCAAGAACACCAGTCGAATCAAAAAACGGCCAAACTACAAAGTACAACTAGATGCACACATTACAAAGGAACTCACCTGGGGGTGCCGGCGTCATCGTAGCTCTCCAGGGAAGGCGAAGGCATCCGCGCGAACGAGCGTGGCGCCGCGGAGCTGACTGGGGGAACGTTCAGAGGTTCCTCCCAGCCACCCGAAGAACGAGCACCCGGAGACGTCACAGCGACCTCCTCCTCAGCAGCGTCCACGCCCCGGGCAGGTGACGACGCAGTGGCAGACTCGCCGCGACTCGGAAGCTTCCGCTTCTTCCTCGCGGGTTCCTCCACCTCATCTTCCTCCTCCACCTCGTCGCGGGGAGAATGCGCGGAGGGAATCTCTTCGTCCTCATCATCCTCTTCGACAAACCTCGACTCATCGTCGGGTCCGTTCTCAGGGAGGGGAGGACAGCTGACGAAAAGATCTCGGCCCTGAAGCAAATAGACACAAGTCGAATCAGAAAGAAAGGTAGACTCAGGTCGAACAAGGTCAGAGAGAAGACAATAAAAGACTTACCTCAGGAACGGGGTTCGAGGCCCCCTAAGGAGAAATTGGGCACTTGACGTTGCACGTGTCCGCGGCTCGGAGGTTGGTGATGGACCTGACGCTGGCCTCCACCTCCTCGTCCTCCAGTGGCTTGGCGCTGACGCCTTCGGCGGCCCACATCGGGTGAGGCCGGGCGCTGAGCGGCTGCACCCGAAGACGGAAGAAGGTGGCCATCAGAAAGATGCCACCCGCATCGCGCCCAAGGGTCTGAGTCAGCTCGTGCAGCAGGCCCAGCAGGGGCCGCACAGCCTCCTTCTCCGCGGCGGACAGCGGATGTGCCCAGGCGCCAGTCTTCCGCAAACCACGCTTGCTGTCGAACGCGTCCAGGCCGTCGCCGTTCGACTGGACGTAGAACCATCTCCGGCGCCACCCTTGGACGGAGTCGTACTTCTTCATCTGAAAGTACGCGGTGTCACCGCGTACCTGGATTCCGAAGCCGCCCACTGGGAAGGTCAGCCCACTCTTCCCCACGTTCTTGCGAACGAGGAAGAGCGACTTCCACAGTGCCCAGTGGGGCGCGACACCCAAGAAGCACTCGCAGAGCACGATAAAGCCCGCGATGCTCAAGACGCCAATGGGGGTCAGATCGTGGATCTGAACCCCATAGGCGTACAGGAGACCACGCACGAAATCGTGCATGGGGAACCCGAAGCCTCGCGGAATGAAGTCCGCGAAGCAAACACGTTCCCCAACGCGAGGAGTGGGGAAGACCTCCTTGCCAGGGACTCGTACTGGACTTGGTCGGCGGGCGGCAGCAGGCCCTGCGCGCGGAGCTGCTCCACATCGCTCTTCTTCGTCGACGACCTCTGCCAATCGACCTCGGGTTTCTTCATCACCTCGGCGTCGTCAGCGGCGGCGGAGGAGCCAGCGGCTCTCTTCGGCTTGCCCATCGCCTAGGCTGCAGGGTGCGTGGACGGATTGCTTGGAGCTCGGGATGGCGGCGGAAATGGCAGAGCGCAAGAGGAGAAGAAAGGAAAGAATGGATTGGAGAAGGTGAAATCCCAAAAGCCAAAGCGCAGTACTTATTCCTCGAGGATCAGCATCTCAACCGTCCATCAAGCAATGGCTCCGAGCGAGAGCATCCAGCCGTCCACGTGTCGCACGGAGAAACCAACCGTCGCCGCCAACTTCCTCCACTACGCACGGGAACCGAGGCGTCGTCATCGTGTCGCGCAAATTTCGCGCCCACTTCGAAGACGTGACAACTGCGGACTGTGGTCAGCTCTGACAGCGGGGCCCGCCACGTCACGTCCCATCGGGCGCAGAGGCGTGCAACAAATCGTCATCGATGACGTCACCAAGCCAACGGCTCCAAAATCAACCGAAGAAACTCGAAGAAGTCATTCGAGTAGTAGGCTTTGCAGCTGAAATCAGCAATGTAAGATCAGCCAATGATCCGAGCACCCGCAGAAACCGTTCGGGTGGCAACGAAGTAAGCCCGAGCAGCCGAATCCATCCAACAAGTAAGCCAAAACAGGCTGAGCAGAAGCAAGCCTCACAAGAAGATGAAGACAAAGTAATTCGACTGCACATATTACTCCCATCGGGAGTGGCTGGTTCGACTGAAGAAATTCGAGTTCAAGCTCGAGATCAAGCAATCCAACGGCGCGTCCAGGAGGAAGGAGTCCTTTGTCCGACTCTGCGCTTCGACCAAGCACTCGGGGGCTACTGACGTGGGGCTACCTTGCGGGTAGCCCACGATGATGCTACCTGGGCCGCGCCAAGGATGGAAAGGCCCGCAGAAGGCCCACTCGGGGTACCTAGTATCCTAGTCCAACTCGGTTAGGTCTTGTAACCTACCGTATATGTACCAACCACCCGAGACCTGGCTACCTATAAAGCCAGGAGGGTTGCCCGTCCTAGAGGACACGTTGATAACCACTACGACAAACCCTAGCGAGATCGCAATCTCGCCATTGTAATCGCTACTCGCATCAATAACCAGACAAGCAGGAGTAGGGTGTTATCCTCCGGGAGCCTGAACCTGGGTAAACCTCGCTTGTCAGCCGTCGTGATCACCTTGCACTCCTCTCTCTCCCCATCAATCAACCCGGGGTGCACAACCCTGGGACTTGTCGAGTTAACACCTCGTCAAAGGTAAGACACGAATAAACTGATTACATCACAACACAATGTTTCACATGTCTTACCACATGCTGAAAGATAGAGTTCCAAACCAAACGACTAAAAGTTCAAGAAGCACAAATTAAAACCAAAAGAGAAATAAAGGTTTGTGCTTCCACCCTTGCAAATCCCCGAGAAGTCCTAATAGATAAACTTCTCCCCCTTTGGCATCTCGCGAGACCAAAAAGGGAGAAGATCGATGCTAACGCCCCAAGAGTCAGTCGACGTCGTGGTGCAGGGCCTCCTCATCTTCATCCATGGCATCTTCGTCATCTGTGGCATCTTCTGGCACATCAATGTCCCAACTAATCCCTCTGGCGTTCCAGTGCTCGTAAGCAACGAGTGGAGGAGGAGCAGCTGGTGGGTTGGGCATCTTCAGGTGAGCCATCATAGCGGACTGGTTGGTGAAGATGGCATGGTTCTGCTCGTACATGGCATAGTCCTCCCTGTGCAGACAAGAACCCATGTGCATGATCTTCTCAAGAGCCCTCACAAACCACGGACGCTTCTTCTTCGCAGGCTTCTTGACAGTGGGATCAGAAGGAGCGCGGTTGCGCCCAGTGGTGGCTTCCTCATCATCATAGGTACCCATGGGGCGAGATGGAGCAGCCAAGTGGGATTTCTTCATGTGGAGACGAACAGGCTTGTGAATGGTGCACTCAAGGGCAGCGTCCACATCAATACGCTCCTCAGGGGTGAAAGGAAACCTGTCCTTAATGAGCAGCATGATGTAAGGTGCATAGGGAGGCACCTTCCTATGGAAAATAGCATAGTGCATCTCGCGGAAAATGAAGTCCATGACATCAAAGGAGAATGAATTGGGCTCTGGCACTGAGTCTGAGAGGTACGCTTGGCTTGCCAATGCCATGAGATGGACCAGTCCTCGACGAATAGCATCATTGTTCCCAACACTTGGAGCAATGGAGTGGCGGAACATCCGAAGGACAATGTCATACACGGGCTTCAAGCCATGAGTGCCGCCAATGGTGCCATTAGTCTCATAGCACTCGGCCATATCATTCTTGTCGTAGCGGTCATCATCATTGTGCAACCTCATACCAGCAGGCTCTTCTAACCCGTGGAAGGGGTAACCAAGAAGAGCAGCCAAATCCTTGATGGAAGCCTGAAGTCTGAATCTTCCTGACATCCAAGTCATCCCAATGTTGGAGGTGTCATCAAACACCACAGTGGCGAAGAACCGATGGATCAAGGGAATGTTGTAGTTGCATTGACGGGTCATAAGGGGCCGAAGCCCAAGAGCATCCACAATAGTGACAGCACCCCCATAGTAGCTTCTCTTCTTCTCAAGATAGTCGAAGTCAATGCTCTGCATCGGGCACACGCGCTTCTTCTCAGAGAAGCCGCAGTAGAGCTCATCATGAAGGAGCTTCATGTCCAAGCTGTGGAAGATCTGGTGCTCCTTCGGATTGGCATAGTCAAATGTGCACCTCCACTGATAGAAATCCGAGGCAGACATGCGCAGAACAGAGACAGCGGGCCCCTTGTTTTTCTTGTTGGAGCGAGCTGCAGAAGACTGAACCCAAGCTGGATCTGGCTGATGCTCTTCCTCAGACAAGATCTCCTCTTCTTCTTCGTCTTGAGCTGGTCCACGACTTGCCCTTCTCTTCACAACCTGCTTTTTAGGACGACCAGGGCGACTACCAGCCTGACTCCCTGCCCCTGCATGAACACAACATAGATATAGAGGAAAGCACGGGGATAAGCACTCATGTCCAAGGAAACAAGATTCAGTAGCAAAAAGAATTAGTCCTGAAATTTCTGATTTTGGGCCGGAAGTTCCGGTTTTAGTCTGAAAGTTCCGGTCTGGGGGACCGGAAGTTCTGGTCCCCCGGAAACTTCCGGCAATTCTTCCGGGCAAAGTTCCGGTTTCTCCAGTGGCTGGAGAAACTGGACTTAGTCGCAGGAGGAATTGCTGGAATTGTCCAGGCACCGGAAGTTTCGGCCTGTAGGCCGGAAGTTCCGGTTTTTCAGACAAAAACCGAAAATTCCATGTAACTTCTAGAAATTTCAACAAAAATTCAGATCACTACTGAGAGATTGTAGGGCAAGCCTAAGAGATGGTTTCTACCAAGGGATTCTACATAATATGTTCTAAATCCACTAGGTTAAACGAAATGAGATTCGTCCTAGATTTGAAAATAGAAGACATTACCGAAGTCCATGGTGAAAACCGATCGGAGAAAACGGATCCCCTCATCGAGGAGATGCAGATCCGGCTTTGAATCGAAGGAATCCGAGGTCGGAAGGCCTCGGATTGATTTGGTGGAGTTCTAGGGCTCGGGAGAGGAGAGAGAAATCGAATCTGGGCGGCGCGGGGGTGGAAGAACCGTTCGAAACGAAGCAGTTCACCCCGCGCAGCCCTATTTATAGACCCGAGCCACTTAAGCCGGAAGTTCCGGTCCTCACACCGGAAGTTCCGGTGCACCGGAAGTTTCCGGTCTTTCTTCCGGGCAAAGTTCCGGTTTCTCCAGGGGATGGAGAATTCCGGACTTAGCCACTGGAAGAAAGGCTGGAAATTTCCTAGCACCGGAAGTTCCGGCCAGGAGGCCGGAAGTTCCGGTGCACCGGAAACTTCCGGTCTTTCTTCCGGGCAAAGTTCCGGTTTCTCCAGGGGATGGAGAATTCCAGACTTTGTCACTGGAGGAAAGACTGGAGTTTCCTGAGCACCGGAAGTTCCGGTCTGAGACCCGGAATTTCCGTACTTAAGGAAAACCAAACCAAATTATCTGGAAAATAAAAATAAAAAAATGGACATGAGCGATGGAATAGCAGGGTTCAAGGGGGAAGGCTTAGGTGAGAAATCCAAACTGATGATGGTACTTCACACTCAAGTTGCAAAAAGCAATAAGTTGCCAAGAAGACCAACTTGAGTGTGTTTTCCATAGAACCAAGAAGGTGCAAATGAGAAATCAGCGAAAGTCAATAAAACCAACTCGTCCTAGAAAAATAGGAAGAGGTTGGTGGCCGAGGCCACCATGTTGGAGTGTCGGGCATGTCACCGCGAAGATATATCTTGGGTACAAACCACTACTCGTCGTTTTAGCTCAAGATAGTCATAAGAATGAATATAGAGATAAAAGAACACTTGTTATTGGCATAATGGGGGGAGGGATGGTCCAATGTATTAGGACCGCACTCCCCCTATTTCCATGCCTACATCTAAATAAGATAAGATGCAACTACGCCCTAGGTGAGTGTGCAAGCGATCAAGCTAAGGACCTCGAATCAATGATATTCAGCTCATTTCTCAAAAAGCAAAACCTTTCTTCCTCAAGGGGCTTCGTGAAGATATCCTCCAATTGATCCCTTGTGCCCACATATGATAAGTCAATGTCTCCTCGGGCCACATGATCTCTTATGAAATGATGGCGGATCTCAATGTGCTTGGTTCTTGAATGTTGCACCGGGTTGTAAGCAATCTTGATGGCACTTTCGTTGTCACATAGAAGAGGCACTTTGTCGCAATCGACTCCGTATTCCTTTAAAGTTTGCCTCATCCATAGCAACTGAGTGCAACAACTTGCGGCGGCAACATACTCGGCTTCGGCGGTGGAGAGAGATATACAATTTTGCTTCTTAGAAGACCAACTTACCAAGGACCTCCCAATAAATTGACAAGCGTCGGAGGTTGACTTCCTATCATCATGATCTCCCGCCCAATCGGAATCCGTGTACCCACATAATGAGAAATTTGCATCCTTGGGGTACCACAATCCATAGGTTGGGGTATAAGCCAAATATCTAAAGATTCTCTTGACCGCCACATCATGGCTTTCTTTAGGAGCCGCCTGATATCTTGCACACACTCCTACGGCTAGCACTATATCCGGTCTAGATGCACAAAGGTAGAGGAGAGATCCAATCATGGAACGGTATACCTTTTGATCCACATCCTTACCCTTCGGGTTGAGCTCAAGGTGGCATTTAGTTTGCATTGGGGTAGAGGCACCCTTGAGATCAAGCAACTCGTACTTCTTGAGCATGTCTTGAATGTACTTTGCTTGGTTGATGAACGTTCCTTCCCTCAATTGTTTGATCTCAAATCCGAGGAAGAACTTCATCTCGCCCATCATAGACATCTCAAACCTGTCAGTCATAAGCTTAGAAAATTCTTCGTTAAATGCTTTGTTAGTCGATCCAAATATAATGTCATCCACATATAATTGACAAATGAAAAGTTCTCCATTAACTTTCTTAGTGAAAAGTGTGGGGTCGATTTCCCCAACTTGGAATCCACGGTCTACAAGTAGTTCTCTAAGGTGCTCGTACCACGCTCGTGGGGCTTGTTTAAGGCCATAGAGTGCCTTATCCAACTTGTAGACATGGTTCGGATACTTGAGGTCCTCGAACCCCGGTGGTTGCTTAACATAAACATGTTCATTTAGTGGACCATTTAGAAAAGCGGATTTAACATCCATTTGTTGCAGCTTAAAGTTATGATGAGAGGCATAGGCAAAAAGAATACGGATTGACTCAAGTCGAGCCACGGGCGCGTAGGTTTCTCCAAAGTCAATGCCTTCAATTTGGGAGTAACCTTGAGCCACCAATCTTGCCTTGTTCCTCACCACCATGCCATGCTCATCTTGCTTGTTCTTGAAATTCACTTGGTGCCGATAACATTGCGGCAATCTTTGGGTCTTTCCACCAACTTCCACACCTTGTTGCGCTCGAAGTTGTTGAGCTCTTCATGCATAGCATCAAGCCAATCTTTATCTTCAAGAGCTTCAAAGACCTTCTTGGGTTCCACCATGGAGATGTGAGCTTGATGTTCACTAAAGCTTGCAAGTTGTCTTCGGGTAGAGACCTTGCTTCTCACATCACCAAGCACCTTGTCAAGAGATAGAGCTCTTAATTCTTGTGAGGTGCCAACCCTATTCAAGCGGCGGATCTCGATTTCCCTCCGAGTGGTGGGAGGAATCGCTTGATCATCTTGATCATTCATGTCTCCGCCTTGACAGATTTGATGGCCTTGATCAATGAAAGGTGAAACTGATGAGCGAGGAGGTTGATCTTAGCCTTGGGGAGAACTGCTCCTTGGAAAATCCTTGGTACCGGAAGTTCCGGTCTGAGGGACCGGAAGTTCCGGATCGGAGACCGGAAGTTCCGGACATGGGACCGGAAGTTCCGGACCGTACACCGGAAGATCACGTCCATCGACCGGAAGTTCCGGGCCAAAGGCCGGAAGTTCCGGTGTACCAGAAATTTCAGGGGCAGATGCAGTTTCTTGAGCTTCTTCTCGTTGAGACAAGTTGGGCACGGCGTTGTTGTCGAGTGTTTCTTGTGGGGTAGAGCCTTGTTGAGCAACCTCATAGTAGAGTTCAACGGGGCGGTGGACTCCCAACCCCATTCTTCGGATAGCATCTTGAGGTTGATCATCACCTACAACGGAAACACCACTTTGCTCCACAAGGGAGCCGTCATTCTCCTCGAACACCACACTACAAGTTTCTATGATTACGCGCGAGGCCTTATCATAGACTCTATAAGTGTGGGATTCGGACCCGTAGCCCACAAAAGTCCCTTCAAGAGACTTAGATTCAAACTTGCCTAAACGAACACCTTTGATGAGATAAAAACACTTACAACCAAAGACTCGGAAGTAGGAGATATTGGGCTTGTTCCCGGTGAGCACTTCATAGGGGGTCTTCATGAGTCCTTTGCGGAAAAAGAGTCGGTTGGATGAATGGCAAGCGGTGTTGACAGCTTCGGCCCAAAAGTTGTGAGGGGACTTGAACTCGGCCATCATCGACCTTGCCATCTCAATAAGAGTGCGATTCTTCCTTTCGGCTACACCATTTTGTTGGGGAGTATAAGCAGCAGAATATTGATGACGAATCCCTTCTTCACTTAGGAACTCGTTTAAGGTGTAGTTCTTGAACTCGGATCCGTTGTCACTTCTTATCACCAAGATAGGGACATTGTGTTGACGTTGAGCCTCATTGGAGAAGTCGATGATAGTTTGTTGAGTCTCCATCTTCGTCTTGAAGAAGAAAACCCATGTGTATCTTGAATAGTCATCAACAATCACCAAGCAATATTTCTTGCCACCAAGACTAGCTTCCGGAATGGGACCAAAGAGATCAACATGGAGAAGCTCCAAAACCCTCTTTGAAGAGATGATGGTCTTGCTTGGATGGTAGATGTCATGCATTTTTCCTTCAACACACGCCCTACACATTCAATCCTTCAAGAAAGAAACATGGTCTTTTAGTCGTAGGATGTGGCCACCCTTGTGGAGACTTTGCAAAGTCCTCATGTTGACATGGGCTAGTCGGCGATGCCATAGCCAACCCAAGTCTGCCTTTGCGAATAGGCACATTGTATGGGAAGTGGTGACTCCGGAGAAGTCAACCACATAGAGCCCATTCTCAATGTACCCAACGAAAGACACATTGAGAGACTTGCTCCGCAAGAGAATGACCATTTCCTTTTCGAAGACAACGGTATAACCCAAACAAGTTAAGGAATGGACCGAGATTAAGTTGAAACCTAGGGACTCGACAAGCAAGACATTCACAAGTGTGATGTCCGGTGCCACTACCACCTTGCCGAGCCCTATTACCTTAGACTTTCAATTGTCATCATATGTAAGGGTCATTTGATCATCATTGGGTTTCAACTCCGTTACAATCTCCTTGCTTCCGGTCATATGACTAGTGCACCCACTATCAATTATCCATTTCGATCCTCCGGAAGCAAGGCCCTGCACACAATTAATTCTTTTATTTAGGTACCCATTTTGCAATGGGTGCCTTTTGGTTAGCAACAAGGGTCTTTGGAACCCAAATAGCATATTCAATATAACCATCAAAAGGACCAATGTATCGAGCATAGACATCCCCATAATAATCAACATATAAAGCATAGTTGGGATTATATATGCCCGCAAAGTCATCATGAGTGGGAGTGCCCCTTGTGGCATTTCCACTCGCAATGTCATCTTTCTTGGCTTGTGCGGGCTTGATCTTCTTCTTCTCCTTAGCAACATATCCTAAACCTTCCTTACCCTTGTGGGGCACTCGCTCATGAAGAGGAGTAGTGATCTTCCCTTTGCCTTTATCAAGGGAGGTCTTGGGCTCGGTTGCCATGGAGGGAACAAACAAGATCCTAGCTTTATCCTTGACAACATTTGCATTAGTATTCAAAGGTGTAGAGGTACTAGGTTTCTCAAGAATAGATATCCGAGTTTGGAGTTGATCATGAGACTTGAAGAGACGTTCGTGGTCACTTGTCAATACCTTGTGAGTATTTTCAAGTGACTCGAAGTCTTCACAAAGTCTAGCATGTAGCACCCCCAACAGCCAAGCTAGACAAATCCGAGACCTTAATCTGAGATAAGCCTAACAAGGATCTCGGAAGCCAACAGTTGAAAATCGGTAGCACAACAGAGACCCTACAACACAAGAAACAATATATTAAGCTCTTAACAGAGCGAAGAAGCAAATATCACGAAAATGTGGTCACTGGCCTGTCAATCACCAATACAACGGAAGGCAAATTATGCTATTAGACATAGCAAAACTAGCAAAAGGCCTAAGAGGCCAAAGCATAACGGCGACGTCCCAGTCCAAAGATTCCAGGCTGCCGTCTGGGAACCCCAACCTGCTCGTCGATGTCGATGTCCAGAAAACACACCTGTCCAAATAATTGCGCAAGGCTGAGTACATGAGGTACTCAACAAGACTTATTTAACCTGCTACATATCCGCTCGTTCAGAGAGTATTCATGAATGTCTTTTGCATAAAGCCATCTTTATTATCAAATTTAGGGAGGAGAGAATCTCGCATCAGTAGACTTTTAAAAAGGGGTAAGAGAGTGAAACACAAGCTTCAACCACATCTTCAGTCTCCACCAGATCATCATGAGTTGTACCACCCACCAGAATCACCCCCTCGCTCAACCCGAGGAAGCGATCCGCCCTTAGTTGGCAAGTTTTATACTTAGATTATAGTTGTCTATGATCACCGAAATAAGGTACCAAGTCGTCCATAACCGTGGACACGGCTTTCCGAAAAGATTTACCCTGCAGGGGGTGTAACTAACCACACACGCCAACCAACCGATACGCCAGCTATTAGCACTCTTCCGGGGAGTGCCGGCAGGAGGGTTGGCCACGACCTTTCCCAAGCTTCGCCTATGTCCATGAGCCACAGCAGTAGATCTGACCACGCGCAGCGGTCTCTAGTGCGGGTTGCCAGGGTCAAGATCAGAGCGTCACACTCTCCTGACCCAAGCCCTAATTTCCTCAACTCATTTTACCGCACACGCAAATGGAACACTCGAACTAGTGGCTTCACGTAGTAGGCTAGACAAGTTGGGATCGAGGGGTTTCCGAGCCCTGTGTGGATGCACGAATAGTCTTGGTTCCGAACCCAGGAACTCAGTTCCTAAGATCGACAAGAATGAGACAACCCACCACAATCCCATTGTGGCCTCTCATCCAAGTCTTTAGCATATTCAACACATCTTCGATCATCCCACGTCTTTCTTCACAGCTCTGATTCATCAACCGGATGGAACAGAGGGAAGATCTAGGCAGGGCTAAGCATAGCAGACTCTCGCGATGCAACACTTAAGACAATCTAACCCTCAACTCAAAACCACATTTGAATCGCATGCATAATACCAGAATCAAATACTTTAAAATCTTATATGTGCAGATAAGAGGTTATGCTTGCCTTGCTCTTCGATAACAAGATATAACACTTTTGGGAATCTTTGGCTTCACTTGATCGAGATAACCAAAAATAACCATTCGTGAACTCCTTCTTGAGTAGGGCGTTGATGATTCACCAAGCCTTCGGTCTTGTCGAACTCCACTTCAGATTCGCATTCTACCGTGATAAACGAAACACCGGAAAAGAAACGGGAAACAACATTCAACCATGGCATCGATGCAATGCGCACAATGCATGACATGACAAGTTAAAGTATTGAAATGTAAATCCTATACATGGGAGGATATTTTAAATGGGGTGCGAATGCCCGAGAGGTGCCATTCGACAAATCCCGTATTTAAAAGAAAGGGTGTAATTTGTTCCTCTATTATAAACATGGTTCAAAGTTGTTTAAATATGCATGGTTTGGACATAATTGAATAGATCTTATTTTTCTGCAAATTTTGATATAAAAATCATATTTTTCTGAATTAAAATGAATTAGTTATGAATTTCCAAAAATTAAACAATTTTAATTCAATTTAAACCATTTGTTAATTCCATTTTAAACATTTATGAATTTAAAAAGTTGGACCCACATGTCATAAGTTTATTAATTACAGAAAACATTATTTGGAAATAAATAAAATTCTGACAAACAGGGCCCACTTGTCATAATTAAATAATTACAGAAAAGAATTAAAAACAATTTAATTATTTTTCAGAAAAAGGAAAAGAAATTGAGGCGCTGACGTCAGCTGACGTCAGCAATGGAGAAATCCTCCCTGCCGAGGACGGATTCGACGAATTCGAGCGCGAGGGGCGACGCGGCTTCACGCGTTGCACGCGTACGGGCACGGGCGAGCGAGGGGTGGCGCGTTGTGACCAAATGGTCGCCGGAGGTGGCGGTGAGCTCGCCGGAGCGGAGGTCGACGGCGGCGCACGCGGCCAGGAGGAACCAGAGAGGGAGGGGAAGAATGGAGGGGTCCGGGAGGACCAGGCGCTCACCACGGAGCTCGTGGCAGGGTCAGAGAAGCACGGGGAGGCGGCGAACGGTCGGGATGGTCCGCGGAGGCCGGCGGCCGGAGTTGGAGATGACGGCCCGATTCCGTCTAGTCCTTGCTTCCCAGGACGCACGGCCCGCCGAGGAGGGAGAGGAAAGGACGACGGAGCCTCGGAGCTTCTCAACGTGGCTCGGGGTGGCCGGCAATGGCGGGAATCGCCGGAATCTTGCCGGAGGTACGAGGCTAGGGTTTCGGCCAAAACGGGGAAGGAGAGGAGAAGAGAAGGTCGTCTAGGGTTTCTCCAGCGGCGGCGCAGGGATAAGTAGGAGGCGCGGGGGCGGCGGCGTGCATCTTGGCGCAGGGCTCCGGCGGGGATCAGCGGAAGAGACGTAACGTCTCCGGCGTCCTTCTGTCGAAGGAGGAAGAAGAGAAAAGAATAGGAGATTTTTCGAATAACCCCCTGGAGTTTTACGAAATACCGAAACCTTTGCAAACAGGCCCCTAGTTTGGAAGATAAATGATTTGAGGGCCTTTTTGTGAACAGAAAATTTATATAAAAATACCTGGAGACTCAGAATTTCACAAGGAAGCCAGTGGCAACTTTGGATTTGGAAAATTTTGAAATTCTTTTAACACATTTAAAATAGCTAGTGGTTTAGCCACTTAAGTGTTTCTCTTTTATTTTTTTAAAACTCAAATATTGTGCACATTTTAATTAGATGCAAATGATGCTCATGATGCACAAACAAATCCTATTTACCAATTAGCAAATTTGGGGTTGTTACAGATCTATCCCCCTTACAAGAATCTCGTCCCCGAGATTCCTAAGGTAGGAAAAGAGAGATACAGAGAGGAGGGCTACACCGGTCTTGGATGATCTTATCGATCCCAGTATGATCATCTTTCACGAAGAGGTTGTTCCTTGACTTCAGGGATGATTCCGCACTTCATGTCTCGTCGGATGGTCCTTCAACTACACCAAAGAGAAGAGGGAAATAACTCTAGAACGAGGATCTTCATAAAGATCGAGTATCTCACGGTCAACTCAAGGGAGGAGTGTGCAAAACAACTCTTGAGCTAACGAGCATGAAATACATCAAAGTAACGGATGGAAAGGAAGAAGTTTCAAGTTGATAGACAACTGTTACGCGAAATGATTAGAATATGAGCTTTGCACAAGGTCAAGATGGATAAACAACGAGATCTTGATACAACGAAAGGAAGAACCCTTTTTAGATTTCAACCATTTGGCTTACAAGATGTTTGCCCCATGATCAAAGTCCAGGGCCCTAAGATGACTGACAAATTCACACAATGTGTGAGTTGGAAAGAATTTCAAGTACAAGCAAAAGTAAGGAATAATTGATCAACAGAACATTGAAGATCACCATGAAAAGAGAATTCTCATGATGGTTATGTTATCAAAGGATAAGGAAAGGATCAGAAGGATCAATCGAGAGACATTCAGAATCTCCGAGATCATCGGAGGAGGGAAACTTCTTCTTGATCTTCTAGATACCCATTTCAAGCTCAGGACAAGCCTTTAATAGGTGAGGAGGTGAACATTGAGCTTTGGAAAGATAAATACCATAAGGGGCAACATTTAGAACAAGCCGCACAACAATCCTCATGGGGAGTGGTTATTCTTGAAGATTCCAGGAATTTCGGTGATAGACCTTCTGACTAAGTTTGTCAACCATAACATTAATCTTGCCGGAGTTACAAAAGGATCTATGTCAAAATCCTTGAGGAACACCAACCATCGTTGCTGCTTGAGATTCAGCTCTGGCTAGTTGGGATGAAAGTTCAGACTAAGAACGTCCGAACGGAGAGGTGCAATGGCTAACATCGAGGAAAGGTTGCAGATTCTCAAGATGTGGACAACAATGTCAAGCTCGAGAGATGAGTGAGATCGCAAGAATCATGCATTAGCACTTTGTCAAAAGACAAATGCACCTACATGATTAATATGCAACAAACACAATTGAGTCCTTCTTGGGAAACACCAAAGAAGATAACGAAGTTTTCCGACTTCTTCTCATTCTTGATCCAATCAGTCAGTGGCTTGGTGTGCATAAATGACTTCTTCAAGGTATGCAGGTTACAACCTGTCATCCTATGAATAATCCGCACATGCATGACCGACTAGAGATGATTCCCGAGGAAACAAGGAAAGCTCCACTTGGATTCACGGCGACATCTTTCAGCAAATGCACGTGAACCAGAAGAGGTTACTTCCAACATCCAGAACACACACTTTGTGATGACACAAAGATGGTTCTCAAAAGTTTCCAATATTATTGCCAACAGTTCATAATGATCCTCTTCAGACATGGAGGCAATAAGAATGTTATCGATGGGCTCAACAACAAGCTTATTAAGATACTCCAATAAGATGGAATCGTATGATACATGAACAAGGCAATAGTATTGGTCAGACTAAGGACATGAAGATGTAAGCTGGCGAAACACCATAGGTAAAACATCATCAAGATGGTACTTGGGACTGAGTTTGATTTGACGATAGCCCAAATCAAGTCAAAGATTGGGATGATAGCAAATCCATTAGGATATACCATCTTGCTTCAACACGACGATACAGGTAGAAAGGAGTCTTGCTTATCAAAGCAAAACGATTTGGCCTTAAGAGCGTTGGTAAAACCTAACTCTTTGACCGAGTATGTGCACCGGAACAAACGGACTTGGCAGCACAGTCAACTTCATTTAGTGACCGGATAACCAATCACACAAGGAAGGAATCAAATGTCCTTATATGTCAAAGCAATGAAGATTGCTAAGAATATCTGATAGCCACATCAGTACGCACACCGTAGCATTCCCGAGCACGAGCAGCTAGGAGAAAAGCGTGAGTAAGGACGTGAAAAGCATCACTGCATCAGTAAAGTCATGAGACATATCACGACCTTTTGATACACAAGATGGTGACACTTTGAGATGGAACAGATTAGAAGCAAACAAAGCTTCTTTATCTGCGGACTACAACACTTTGACCTGGTCCTGGAATGGACGAGGTACGGGAGTTTGTTTCTCCCTGACACCCCGAGGTGGGATGTCACGACGGACCACAAGAGCAACATGCATTAGTACACCAATGCACATTTATCACTTGGATGCCAAGTGGCATACACGGGTCAGAACATGACGGAAGAAAAGAAACATGCTCAGGAAAATCCTGGGATGCAGATGCTCAAGTTAGCATACATATGATGACTCGTTCTGATATGAAAGGTGTGGCAGAGTCACCAACTTAGATGTGAAACTCATAAAGAGCACTCTTGTCGGGATCCTTTTGATTCCATAACAGAACCTCTGCCAAAGCTAGGGGAAGGAGTAAACCTTGGATGTCGTAGGTCAATTACGGCAAAACCACCAGCTGGAAGGCTAGCTAGAACTGACATTACTAGCCCTTCTGAGGTTGCAAGCATTCCTCAGGGATCAACAAGATGGATCTTGGTTTAAAGGTCAGCATCATGTACTGATAGAGTGAGCATCACATGGGTAAAAACCAACATAACTCAACACACCACCAACAGCACAATCTGGGACCTTCGGTTCAAGTCCAGGATGAAAGACGAAAGAAGGAGTAATTACCATTCGGGTGTCACAAAGGCACAACGATGCAGTAATCACGAGATAGCTTCAAAGACCAACCACAACTTCTGAAGTATCAAAAGAAGGAAAGGAGATCTTCAAGGCGAAAGGAACCTGAAACATTGGAATGGAATGATGCAGAAACGACAAGGTTGAGAGATCAGGAGGGAAAGGAATCTCTCATTACAAATGAGAGGAAGACGGATCAAAGAACACACCAAACTCCAGAAAACTTAACACTAGGTCAACTTGGTTGAGAAACGACCTGCACTTGATGCACCTATATTTTGAATGACCACAGGAGAGGGGAGCAAATGTTTTTAACCAAAACAAGGTAAGATGACCCAGAATTAGAGCGATACCAGATAAGGAGTAAAAAGAAGCCTATTTAGATTTTTGGTAAATAGTTTTAGCTTTGAAATATTTTTCACAAACACTAGACTCAACATCGACCAATAGAAAGGTTTTCCTACAGGCGGTCCTGCTCTGATACCAAAACCTGTAGCACCCCCAAGAGCCAAGCTAGACAAATCAGAGACCTTAATCTGAGATAAGCCTAACAAGGATCTCGGAAGCCAACAGTTGAAAATCGGTAGCACAACAGAGACCCTACAACACAAGAAACAATATATTAAGCTCTTAACAGAGCGAAGAAGCAAATATCACGAAAATGTGGTCACTGACCTGTCAATCACCAATACAACGGAAGACAAATTATGCTATTAGACATAGCAAAACTAGCAAAAGGCCTAAGAGGCCAAAGCATAACGGCGACGTCCCAGTCCAAAGATTCCAGGCTGCCGTCTGGGAACCCCAACCTGCTCGTCGATGTCGATGTCCAGAAAACACACCTGTCCAAATAATTGCGCAAGGCTGAGTACATGAGGTACTCAACAAGACTTATTTAACCTGCTACATATCCGCTCGTTCAGAGAGTATTCATGAATGTCTTTTGCATAAAGCCATCTTTATTATCAAATTGAGGGAGGAGAGAATCTCGCATCAGTAGACTTTTAAAAAGGGGTAAGAGAGTGAAACACAAGCTTCAACCACATCTTCAGTCTCCACCAGATCATCATGAGTTGTACCACCCACCAGAATCACCCCCTCGCTCAACCCGAGGAAGCGATCCGCCCTTAGTTGGCAAGTTTTATACTTAGATTATAGTTGTCTATGATCACCGAAATAAGGTACCAA
The DNA here is from genome assembly GCA_026929855.1 of Poa annua. NCBI lineage: Eukaryota > Viridiplantae > Streptophyta > Magnoliopsida > Poales > Poaceae > Poa > Poa annua. The sequence goes on from CM049427.1 coordinate 20,779,614, forward strand.
GTCGTCCATAACCGTGGACACGGCTTTCCGAAAAGATTTACCCTGCAGGGGGTGTAACTACCCACACACGCCAACCAACCGATACGCCAGCTATTAGCACTCTTCCGGGGAGTGCCGACAGGAGGGTTGGCCACGACCTTTCCCAAGCTTCGCCTATGTCCATGAGCCACAGCAGTAGATCTGACCACGCGCAGCGGTCTCTAGTGCGGGTTGCCAGGGTCAAGATCAGAGCGTCACACTCTCCTGACCCAAGCCCTAATTTCCTCAACTCATTTTACCGCACACGCAAATGGAACACTCGAACTAGTGGCTTCACGTAGTAGGCTAGACAAGTTGGGATCGAGGGGTTTCCGAGCCCTGTGTGGATGCACGAATAGTCTTGGTTCCGAACCCAGGAACTCAGTTCCTAAGATCGACAAGAATGAGACAACCCACCACAATCCCATTGTGGCCTCTCATCCAAGTCTTTAGCATATTCAACACATCTTCGATCATCCCACGTCTTTCTTCACAGCTCTGATTCATCAACCGGATGGAACAGAGGGAAGATCTAGGCAGGGCTAAGCATAGCAGACTCTCGCGATGCAACACTTAAGACAATCTAACCCTCAACTCAAAACCACATTTGAATCGCATGCATAATACCAGAATCAAATACTTTAAAATCTTATATGTGCAGATAAGAGGTTATGCTTGCCTTGCTCTTCGATAACAAGATATAACACTTTTGGGAATCTTTGGCTTCACTTGATCGAGATAACCAAAAATAACCCTTCATGAACTCCTTCTTGAGTAGGGCGTTGATGATTCACCAAGCCTTCGGTCTTGTCGAACTCCACTTCAGATTCGCATTCTACCGTGATAAACGAAACACCGGAAAAGAAACGGGAAACAACATTCAACCATGGCATCGATGCAATGCGCACAATGCATGACATGACAAGTTAAAGTATTGAAATGTAAATCCTATACATGGGAGGATATTTTAAATGGGGTGCGAATGCCCGAGAGGTGCCATTCGACAAATCCCGTATTTAAAAGAAAGGGTGTAATTTGTTCCTCTATTATAAACATGGTTCAAAGTTGTTTAAATATGCATGGTTTGGACATAATTGAATAGATCTTATTTTTCTGCAAATTTTGATATAAAAATCATATTTTTCTGAATTAAAATGAATTAGTTATGAATTTCCAAAAATTAAACAATTTTAATTCAATTTAAACCATTTGTTAATTCCATTTTAAACATTTATGAATTTAAAAAGTTGGACCCACATTTCATAAGTTTATTAATTACAGAAAACATTATTTGGAAATAAATAAAATTCTGACAAACAGGGCCCACTTGTCATAATTAAATAATTACAGAAAAGAATTAAAAACAATTTAATTATTTTTCAGAAAAAGGAAAAGAAATTGAGGCGCTGACGTCAGCTGACGTCAGCAATGGAGAAATCCTCCCTGCCGAGGACGGATTCGACGAATTCGAGCGCGAGGGGCGACGCGGCTTCACGCGTTGCACGCGTACGGGCACGGGCGAGCGAGGGGTGGCGCGTTGTGACCAAATGGTCGCCGGAGGTGGCGGTGAGCTCGCCGGAGCGGAGGTCGACGGCGGCGCACGCGGCCAGGAGGAACCAGAGAGGGAGGGGAAGAATGGAGGGGTCCGGGAGGACCAGGCGCTCACCACGGAGCTCGTGGCAGGGTCAGAGAAGCACGGGGAGGCGGCGAACGGCCGGGATGGTCCGCGGAGGCCGGCGGCCGGAGTTGGAGATGACGGCCCGATTCCGTCTAGTCCTTGCTTCCCAGGACGCACGGCCCGCCGAGGAGGGAGAGGAAAGGACGACGGAGCCTCGGAGCTTCTCAACGTGGCTCGGGGTGGCCGGCAATGGCGGGAATCGCCGGAATCTTGCCGGAGGTACGAGGCTAGGGTTTCGGCCAAAACGGGGAAGGAGAGGAGAAGAGAAGGTCATCTAGGGTTTCTCCAGCGGCGGCGCAGGGATAAGTAGGAGGCGCGGGGGCGGCGGCGTGCATCTTGGCGCAGGGCTCCGGCGGGGATCAGCGGAAGAGACGTAACGTCTCCGGCGTCCTTCTGTCGAAGGAGGAAGAAGAGAAAAGAATAGGTGATTTTTCGAATAACCCCCTGGAGTTTTACGAAATACCGAAACCTTTGCAAACAGGCCCCTAGTTTGGAAGATAAATGATTTGAGGGCCTTTTTGTGAACAGAAAATTTATATAAAAATACCTGGAGACTCAGAATTTCACAAGGAAGCCAGTGGCAACTTTGGATTTGGAAAATTTTGAAATTCTTTTAACACATTTAAAATAGCTAGTGGTTTAGCCACTTAAGTGTTTCTCTTTTATTTTTTAAAACTCAAATATTGTGCACATTTTAATTAGATGCAAATGATGCTCATGATGCACAAACAAATCCTATTTACCAATTAGCAAATTTGGGGTTGTTACATACCATGAGCAACTACAAGCTCGGACTTTTCATTTTGCACAATTTTACATTTAGCAAAGTAGAGATCACGATCCTTAGTGATCTTAGCAAGTTGCTCCTTGAGGAGAGCATGAGCTTCTTGTTCATTTTCGAGAGAGGATTGGAGGGACACCTTAGCGTGTGCATCCTCTCTCTCAATCTCACCTTTTAAGTCAAGCTCATCCTCAAGCTCACCTATACGACTCATAATTGAGCCAAAGTGTTTCTTTCCTTCTCCTTGCAAGTTAGTCATGAATTTATCAAAAGCAATAATTTCTTCCTTGACTTCTAGGCTCATTCCATCATCAATGTCATGGGATATGGAGGTGAGGGACAATTTTACCTCGGATGTCTTTGCCATGAGACATCTTGGATTCTTGATGATGGGGCTCTCGTTAGGGGAGGAGAAGAGTGATGGAGGAGTGGAAGAAATGGCTAGTGCGGCCACTTGCGTTGGAGTATCCTCCTTGTCACTATCTTCATCATCGGTGGGATATTGCTCTTGAGTTACCAAGACAATCTTTTGGTTCTTCTTGAAGAAGGGCTTCTTCATGGGCGTGGGCCCCTTGCCCTTCGTCTTGGCCACGAGCCTCCCACCATGATCCTCTCTTCTTTCCCATGGGCAATCTGCAACAAAGTGGCTTTTGTCATCACGGTTATAGCAAAGCTTCACCTTGTTGAATGGTTTTCCTCCATTGGATGGAAACTTCTTGTCAATCCTCGCTTTGGCCCTTCCGGGGTTCTTCCAAAACGTTCTTGCCGCAAAACCCATGTGTTGAGTAAGAGTACTTGAGAGGGTCTCACTAGATAGCTCGACTTGATCATCATACTCCTCTTCATCCTCTTCTTCAACGGTGGCCTTCAAGGCAATTGAGGCATGCTTGTGCATCCCTATGGCTCTAGCTCTTGCGTCTTGTGCAATCTTGGAGGCCACCTTGTATCTGGTCATCTCTTGCATGACTTCATTGGATGTCATCTTTGCGAAGTCATGTCTCCCTTGGAGTGTCTTCAAATCCATTTCCTCAAAGGGCAATAGAGCGGTCACAAACTTCCTCTTGATCCAAGCATCATCAATGTAGACCGCCCCGAGGTTCTTGAAGGAGTTGGCAACCAACACCAACCTTCGGTACATGTCCTCGTGGCTTTCTCCATCTAACTTGTAGAACCCTTCTACCTCATTGCATAAGGCATCATACCGGTTCTTCTTCATGCTCTCATTCCCGACGAAGATGTCGGAAAGAGCATTCCAAACTTCTTTGGCGGTGGAGAATTGTTGGATGAGCGCCATGTCCTTCTCTCCAACGGCCATTTGGAGTTGATGAAGAGCGGTGGCGTTGAGTTGGCTATCAACCACCTCTCTTATTGTCAAGTTGGTTGGATCATGGGGCTTGTATCCTTCTTCAATGATGCGCCATAGCTCAATGGAGGCACTACATAGATGAGACTTCATTAGAAATTGCCATTGAGAGAAATGAGTAGGTTTAAGCTTTGGAGGATCACTTCTAAAGTTTACATGAGGGTGAGGGATAGGAGGGTTAGGAGAGTAATTATGGTTGACATTATAAAATTCCTCTCCTTTGAGGGTGTTAGAGGAGCTAGGTGATTCATCCTTTTCCGCCTTCCCGAGGGGAACACTTGAAGTAACATCTTTGGACCCATCCGAAGATGACTCCTTAGAGTTCTCAACATGCTCCTTGGGAGGAGGAGAGCGAGAAGTAGCATCGGGCTCCTTAGACTTCAAGAGTGCCATGAGCATCTCATTCATCTTGAGGAGTTGGGCCTCCAAGGACGATCTCATATCAATAAGATCGGCCATGGTTTCCCCTTTGGCTAACGCCTCCTTCTCCGCCTCTAATTTCTCACGGGCGGCCCTCTCGGCATCGGATTCCGTCATCGTTGCACTTAGACGGTTAAGCCCTTAAAAGTGAAACTGGCTCTGATACCAATTGAACGGGAATCCGGCACCTAGAGGGGGGGGGTGAATAGGTGCTATTACAAATTTTAGGTCTTTTCAAATTTAGGCTCAACACAAAGGTAAATTCTCTAGATATGCAACTACGGTGAATTTAACTAAATGGCAATCTAAGCAATAACAAGATAAACAGGCTAACAAGACAAGTAAGTAAGGGAGCAAAGATAAGGGGAACCAAGCGAAGCACGCGGAGACGAAGATGTAATCCCGAGTTCCACCCAAGGGTGTACGTCTCGTTTGGAGAGGTGTCCGCTACCACAACAGGTTAGCCGCAACGCCACAAAGGCTCACCTTCTTCTCCGAAGAACTCAACCACAAAGGTTGCGAGTCCACCTTCCACTATTGATCCCCTTTTAGGGCGGAGATCGAATCCCTTACAAACGCTTGAGGCACACACCCACAACTTAACTGGGGGCTCTCAAGAAGACCACAAAAGGTCAAGACCACAACAGGTCAAGCTTACACCAAGTACCAACAATGGTGAGACCTAGGTTTTCCTTGAGAAAACCCTAGACTCAAAATCCCCAAGTGAATGGGGAAAGATTTCAAATCGCTTCGGTGAAGTAGTAGATCGGGGCCTTCTGCTTCACTCCTCCAAAGATCAACGGATTTGGGTGGAGGAGTTGGGAGATCTTGAAGATTTGAGCTTCAGCAATTTATGATGAGAGAGAGTGTGAGAGCTGAAATGGCTGGAGGTAGGTGGAGGGGTATTTATACCCCCCCCTCCACCAACTAGCCGTTTTTCACTGCGCAGGCCGGAACTTCCGGTCACTTAGGCCGGAACTTCCGGTCACCCCGGAAAGTTCCGGCCAAAGTTCCGGAGGAACTTCCGGCCTGGCCAGGGCGCAGGCAGTTCCAGACTTGGAGAAAAACCAGCATATTCAGCACCGGAACTTCCGGTGGTTTGGCCGGAACTTCCGGTCGCCCGGAAAGATCTGGCCAAAGTTCCGGCAAATTTCCGGCTTTTCCCGAGAGCGAGCAATTCCTGACTTAGCTGATTTTCTCGTTTGTCTGGAACGGAACTTCCGGTCGAGGGCCGGAACTTCCGGTCGCCCGGAAAGTTCCGGCCAAACTTCCGGTGAAAGTTCCGCCTTTGCCAGGGGCTAAATCCTAAAAGGACTTAGCCGTTTTCTGGCCAGATGGAAATGTCCGGTGTTGTGCCCGGAACTTCCGGCCCTTCGGTCGGAACTTCCGGTCACAGCACCGGAACTTCCGGCCTGACAAAACAGGAAAAACTGCCAGCCAGTTCTCTCATTCAACCCTGAAGATCTTCATCTTTTTTGTTCTTCAAGGTTATGTAGTATCTGAAATATTCAGGCACACCGTTAAACATCCTTTTCGTGTTGTCATTCCTAACCAAAACTTAGGAGACAGAAAATGCTCTTTCACCGCACCAATCTCTCTGTCGGTTTGAGTCGACACCATATCCTTGAGGATTTTCACCTTTCTGAGCCTTGCTTTAATGACTGAACCCTCATCTTTTCCTCCAGGTAGAAAATCACAGCAGATCGTTCTGAAGCATCCGAGGTTTCTTGAAGAGTTCTCGGTTCCAATATACTCAGAGTAAGTACAATGAAAAATATGATTTAAAAGTCAGAACAGACGACAATTAAAACGATAGTTGTTAGCTAGAACTTGTTATCCACATCACAAACTCACATGAAGTGATGGAGCAGACTCAGGTGCACCACATGACACAGACATCGGGAGAATCAAATTCGTTAAGATGAAGAGTAGCACGTAGAAGATAAATGGTAAGATGAAGAGTACAAAAAGGATTGCTTGTTAGCTATATGTGGTCCTCCATAATCAACATGAGCTGGAGGGAGCTGTCGTCCAGGATCTGGAGCTCCCCGACGTGCCTGTTCATGTTGTGGCAGCGAGCATCCGCAGGGTGATCCGCGGTGCGGAGGATGGCAACCTCGCGGGCGATCTGGAGGCGCAGAGCTGGCGGGTGGTGCGGTCCAGGATCTGGAGCTCCCCCACACACACCGTGCAAGAGGGGTGCACAAACGTCCCTTGAGTGTGGGCAGTCGCGTGGGTGCGCTGGTGGTGCCGTGCATGCGGGCGAGGCACAGGAGGCCGAACGGAGCAGCAACTTGCAAAGGGAGCATCCATGGCGGCCGCAAGCTCGCTTTGAGTAGGGGAATAAATCGAGAGGGGAGACATAGGGAATCGATAGAGGAGCTCACATAGAGGGTCTCGACGGAGTAGCTCCACTCCCTGGACGGCGCCGGTCTCCTCTCCCATTGGACTCGCTCGAGAAGCCATAGCCACCTTCTCCCGTCGAGAGAGGAGAAGGGGAGGCGAGTGGATAAGGTGGAGGGACTAAACTGCAAACATGTCGAATTCATGGATTGCGGGTTGATTAGCTAAAAGCTAAGTGGATAAAGTGCAAAATAGCCACATACACCTTAGACCGTATTATATAGTAGAGATTTATCTGCACCAAAACAGGACAATTAGTGATGCAAGAATGATATCTCACCATATCCAAAAATGTGCTTCATCACAGTAGGTCATGTTCGGGAGTCGGGACACATCACTTGAACAATGGCGCAGAAAATCATGTAAACGGATGTCTGCAACAAATCATGGTTTCTTGCGACCCACATGGGTGCTTTTCTTCTTCATGGTTCATACGAAAAAACACCAAAATAATCACTAGTGCTTATTTAGATATTGCACCACTTTCTTTTCCATTGTCATCAGCTGGGTATGTCATATTTATTCATCAAGTACTAGGAGTGTAAATGGGATAGATGATTTTTTTAACATTGAATCCTAAATAATCCAAGATGCATAGGACATTTGAACATGGCATCGGCTCACAATCCATCTCTTAACAAAACTTACTGACCCATGACCTAGCTCCCGCGATGGCACTCCTGCGGCCGCCGAGGCGGCCTTCCACCGCCCTGGCTTCCACCCTCCCTCCACCCCTCCGCCCGCCACCACTGCTCTCGACCCTGAGCACTTCTGGCCTGCCCCGCTCGTCCCCAACCACCATCGGCCCCTCCCGGCGTCGACCACTCCGGATCTGTCGTCCACACTATCCTTGCAACCTCACCAGACTCCCCCACATCCGCCGGCCGTTGTACCAGCCGGCTTCACACCCATAGTGTTGCTCCTCCCCCCGGATTCGCCGTGCACCGTCCCGAGCTCTGTGGTCGTCGGCGACCTCAGCGCCATGCCCAACGGGGTCATTGTGTCAGAGGTACAGCAGGAGGAGGTGCCCGTGCTCGTGGTACAGCTGACTCTGTCGGAGATGGAGGATCCCGTGCAGGTGGAAGGAGATGCTTGGCAGGTGGTTCGCAACAAGAAGTGCTTCCCGCGGAACTTGCCGCTGCCATGTCCTCTTCGCGAGTGTGAGGAACACGTCTTGGCTTTCAGGCGACGGGTGCGGGGTCGGTGCTTTCGTTGCCTTGAGCCCGGCCATCGCGTGGCCGGCTGCGAAGGCGACATCCGCTGCCTCGCATGCCGCTGCTCTGGCCACTGTGAGCGTGACTGCGAGCAGCGCAAGAAGAACAGCCATGTCCCCCTTCCATATCTACAGCTTCCGGACCTCGCCGTCCTTCGGGCCGATCCTGGGCCGCTGTTGCCCCCCCCCCCCCCCTCCCAAGCTTGGGGACATGGGGTCCCCTTCTCGTGCGCAGCCAGCGTCAAACTCGGCGTCTACAACCCCGGACATGGACTGCCCTGCGCCTGCTAGCCCAGCAGCTTCGTCAGACATGCTGCACAACCTCGAGGAGCAGACGGCGATGTTGCGGAATGAGCAGGAGCAGACGAAGCTAATGCGGACAGAGCTACGAGGCTTGGTTGCATCTCAGCTTCATGAGATGGCCATGGCTCAGCTCAAGGTGCAGTAATCTGTGCAGGGATTGGTGGAGCGTGTTGGAAGTTTGCTGGAGCGGGCTGAGGCCGCTCTCGAGAGGTTGTCATTGCCGCCGGCTGTGGTGCGGATTGAGCCTACACCATCTTTGAGCACCGGGGACAATGTTGATTGCACAAATGGAAGGATCAAGCGCTTTGGTTGCTACTCTCCCAGGATTGCGAGCCTTTTTGGGTCACCGCTTGCCCTGGACTCCACCCCTACGCCAATTGCTGCTTCAGAGCACTTTTCCCCGGTGATGCAGGGCCCCCCGATGGTGGACCTTGGAGTGGAGATGACTTTGGAATTGGAGGACTTGGTGGGTTCTGATGCCCCTAGCCCAGAGAAGAAGATCGTGAAGGTGATGGCTCTATATGACACGACTGACCCACAAGAGGTGACCTTGCCTTCTTTGATGATTGAGCTCTGCCATGAGATTGCTAACATGCCCAAGGACAAGCAGCTTTGGATGGATGCTCCCTCCTTGCCCGAGTGACGAAGCATCCGGTTGGACAAGAAGAACAAAGAGTGTGTCGTTCCAGTTGCCAAGCGCGCCGAGTTCAGATTGGCAGGGTCCTTTGGAGAAATTCCGAAGGGACAGGCCTTGAAGAAAAGCTCAGAGGAAGATGTGCAAGACAAGATGAAGCCTTATCTTCTATTGTGCAAGCAACCATCTTCTTCGATGGCGCTCCAGGCAATCCGTGAGTTGGTACAAGCTAATGGTTAGAGGTTGCACTCCTATGGCTAGGCGCAAGCTCTCCCTTTGTCGGGTGAGTGATCTCCGGGTGATGTTGTTGGGTGTTGCCGGCCCCAAGGAGTCTCCGATGGACTTGGGTCTAGGGAGTCTTGTTTCCGTCTCCGATGATGTGCCTTAATTCCTTTATAGGGTTTGGAGTGGTTTTCGCCGATTCCCGTAATTAACCGTGATTTGTTTGGGTTTGGGTCCGGTTTCCCCTTCTAAACTGGATCAATTCTTTCTTCTTATATTGAAATGGCAGAGCTCCAATATGGTGCCTCTATACAGTGCCAGATATTATATAGCAAATAACACACATATACTGATTATTAACTAAATAGGATTATTTGAAGGTTTGAAACCAAATAATCTGATTTTTCGACTAAAAGCCAATGCCAATCTGGTATAGTAAGCAATTATGAAGTTATCGAATTCATTTGGCGAGCATGTCTACCTCTGAATTCTATCACCGGTAGAGTGATGATTTTTCTGTTAATTTTATATTTATATATCATCTTCTCAATGTTTATTCTAAATCCTGTATTTTCTTAACTTATTGACTGATGCTACACTGAAAGGTTAAACTCCTCTAAAGATTTGCTAGAAATTTATATTTATGAGATTATAATTTTAGTAGGATCCATCCCGTTTCCACATTCAAATTCATACTGCCCACTAACCGCCGTCTCTGAGTTTAAGAGAAAAAAATGGTAAATGATGTTGTACAAGCAAATTCCGATCTGACATGTTTACACCCTCCAAAATACACATAGATGTGCATGTTACCAGGACAACAAGTACAACAGGCATTTAATGCTTGTGAATTAAGATAATAACAATGTAGTGATTTAGGTGTTTACTATTTTCTATTATAATATGAAGAGACTGATTGAGGATACCTTCTAAACAAGATACATTGACTAATAATGTGCTAGATACATATGCTAAGTTAAAGGATAGAGTCTTCACTTGTACTGCTACTTTGGTGAAGCATCACACAAATGTTAAATTTCTATGTTAGTTGTTCTTAAGTTTAAGTATTACTGCTTTGGATGAGGAACAAAATGTCCTTTGAGCTCAAGTCTTCTCTATTTCTTTGTGGTTCAACCCAATCGACAAATTGGAATCTAAAGTTTTAAATCTATATTTCTAGAAACAGTGTAGATTATTTTGTTATTCCTTACAGATATTCTATTAGACATGTATTCTACCAACGCGAGTCTTGTGCTCTTAAAGAATAAAATTTGAGACCCACGAAACATACCTTAATCATCTACTCGACAAATATTTTGTGTAAACACGGTTCAACCCTCTCTTGATTTTTCGTAATAGAAACCAAAGTACAACAAACTACAAGACGAAGAGTAATCCTATTTTGATCCGACAAGACATGGGTTCAATCATTACTAATAGATATGCTTATTTACTACTACATCTTCCTATGTGTTCTTAAGAAGTTTTCTATAAAGTTTGAACTTCGTAAGATTTACATAATGCTTTGCATTTTAGTTTAAATTGCGCTATCTGCATACGCCTAGTGGCTTTATTGCTCATGGTAGTAGTATCAGGACGTATGCTATGAATTGGTACTAGAAAAACAGTGAAAGACAAATTTGTATGTCTCTCCTCCGATGAGTTAGCGTGTGCATGGATGTTTGTGCCGCTTTAATGTAAAAAGTATTTTGTGGAAATCTATACAATCTTTGACCGAAATCAAATATCTTGATAGAAATTTCAGGAGTGTAATAAAAATAGAAAACATAGTATATGAGGTGTCTATGTGGTGGTTGTCGTCAAATCCTACTATATATAAAGAACCGCAGGATCGGCGCGTCCACATCGCATGGGCACTGTTCATCCGATTAATGACCAGTCGTCGCGATGACACGTGTACACCCAGGCGAATCCGGCCCGTCCGTTACAGATCGAACGGTCCACAACAATCACCGTAGCTGTTTTACAGAAAAGCTACTGGAAGAAACAGAAACGTGCCCCGCAGTCCACGCTTCTCGAGGGACCGTTTTGCAAATTCCCAGACACTCACAGGCTTTTTCGCAAAATGGCCGCAGAATCCCCTCTCCTCTCTCTCCCTCGCGCCTGCGACCTCGCCGCCAGCGCCGCCTCCACGCGCCTTGCCGGCCAGATCCTAGGGCGCGGGGAGCTTCTACGCGGATACCTCCACTTTTGGCCGCCGGCCGCTTCATAGGGTGGCCGGAGTCGCGCGGATTCGTCGCCACCCGCATTTGCTCGCGTCGCCAGGATTTTGGTCGCCGGCGGCGGCTGCGGCGACCAAATGGCTTGGCGCGCCGCCCGGCCGCCTCGCCTCTGTGTCCTCGAGCGGGTCCGTGCAGTGGCGGCGGCCCTCCGCCCGGTCACCGCCGCGCGGCCACGGGCTCGTGAGCTCCGGCGGCTCCAGCGTCTCCTCCACCGTGACGTCTCGCCGACTTCAGGCTGACGTCAGCCCTCAGACCCACCTGTCAACCTCCCGATCTGCAAACGAACGAATAAAAAAGCTGACCTGTGGGTCCCGCTGTCAGCCTCAGATATTTACAGATAGAAATTAAAACAGCTAAATCCATTACTTTCAGACCGTAATTCACAAAACTACAAAAAAAACACCAAAATTTACAGGAAAAAAATCCTACGAAACAACGCATCACCATGCATGTTTACACAACTTCACATAAAAAAATTACACCACACATTATATTTTTGATATAAACTGTGCAGCTCGCACAAAATCGAATAGAATATTCAAAAACTCACAAACCAACAAATTCTGCGTCAAATAAAAAAAATTACAGCAACTAATATGCCTTCATATACAACTCTTAAATAACTACATAACGTACTATTTACACAAAAAACAATAAATTCTAAAACAATTAAATAAATTTATTACACGAACAAATATAACTCGACTACTCAACACAACCCAGCTTTAAGAACATTCGTAATCTAAACAACTTTACTTCACTAATCTTTGAACTTATTGAACATCAAAATTACCAAATCTAAATTGCTGAGAGCTCCACACGAAATATCCAAAACAAATTACAAATATTTGAAATACAAAATTTAAAATTAATTTACTCCACGGGTGCGGCACGGCCACACCAATTCCACTAGTCTTATTTATTACGGTGTGTTTGGGAGAACTCCATCCAACCCATACTTTACTTCCCCTTCCAACCTGACCGGCCACGACATCTATCAGCTGTAGAGCTGCATATATAATATTGTTTGGCTGCACAAATTCGTTTCGATCTGCGGAAATTCAGACAAAAAAATGTAGTTGTACTCTAGCGAAGCGGTGGACTAATGCTCCTATGAGTAAAATCACTCGTGTCGTGATGTGGTCTACATAGGAAATGCGAAATGACATACATTTTGGTCAGTCTTGCTGCTCCGATCGTCCGGTGCTATAGAAGAGGATGGGCATCACTTCTAGTAAGTTTTAATCACAATTTTCTTTTAAAAAGTTTTAGACACAGAATTAGCGTCGGTTTAGAAGCAGAACTTTCAAGCCCACATGCACACATCCTTCTGTTGTCATCACGGTCCATCCAGGCCCAGCCCAACTGAGACGGTGCAGACGATCAACCTGTATGTCCCTCTCAAAAACAAAAACTACACCTGTACGATGTTTAGCCATACAAGTACCCTGCTTTTAGTCCCACCTCGGAGAGCTAAGGACGTTTGGCTTTGCTTATAGGGGGGAAGGATGACCCAACGTATGTGCTTCTGTTACACAGGACACACAAGCTAGGTGGTAATTTGGTGACTGAAATTGTGCGAACTGCTCAATCAGCAATTTATACCATATGGATTAGGCCGCGCTTGGATTGTTGGAGGCCCTGCAGGCTCCATGATCTTATCATGATGATGATCCAAGCGCGAGCCGTTAGGTTTAAGTTCGGTCACCATACCATATCACCTTCCCCTGCGTACGACATGTGCGCTTGGCACTTTTTAATGTCCTTGTTTTTTTTTATTAATGAGCAATATATTAACCTAACAAAGCCGCTGGCAATATTGAAGTGGAAAGTGATGCCCTGGAAGTGGTCAATCTTTGCAACTCAAAGACTTACTCAAGAACGAATATTGGAGACACTTGTCGACAAGTGATTGAGCTAGCTACTAGTTTTGTTAGTTGTTCTATATCTTATGTAAATCGCTCTTCTAATGAGGCTGCACATTTGTGTGCAAAGCAAGCTAGTAGCTCTAGACGTAGATGTTTATGGGTGAATTATATGCCTACCTTCCTTGATGCATGTATCAGGAAGGATTGTAATCCCGGCTGAGGCCACAGGTTTCAGACGCGCTCTTTTCCTTACCAGGGTACCTAAGGGGGCTGGAAGGTTTTTAATGAGGCGGCCTGTGTGCTTAATATAAGTGTTCTTCGTAAAAAAAAAAACCGCTGGCAATATTTACACATCTTTATTTTCATCAAATAATATGTGTACACATCCTTGCTCCTTTTTCCACTCCAACCTCCTTAGATCTTCTACCCCATGCGTCTGGAACATCAACCTCCTCTCGCTCTACCCTGCCAACCTCTCTGCTCCTTTTTCTGTTGAGAAAATCAAGCTGACGTTCACTCTAGCCCTGGTCTTGATGGCTTTGGACCCAACTTCTACTCTTCCTTCTCGAATGTGTTTCAATCGGATGTCCTCGAAATGTTTAGGGGACTTCCACTCGGCGAGCATCGACCTGTCACGAATCAACCCTGCCTTCCTGGTGCTCATCCCTAAGTTCATCTCTGCTGCTAACCACTTGAATTTTCGTCCAATCTCCTTCTAGAACTGCATCATGAAGAACATCACCAAAGCGCTCATCACCCGCTTCCAAAAAGCTATCCACTCTCTCTCTGATGGTGATCAAACCGGCTCCCTTTCGGGATGTTGTATCTCGAAAAACATCATCTACGCAGCCGACCTTGTCAAATGATGCCACGTTCGGAAAAGCCCCTCTCTTGTCTTTAAGATTGATCTCCGTAAAGCCTTCAACTACGTAAATTGGGATAGCCCGCTAACCATCCTTCGCGCGTGCGGCTGATTGCTGATGCGCCTAGATGCACTGAATTCTACACTCCAGTCTGACCTCCATTCTCCTAAACGAATCCCTGGGGATTCGATTAGGTGCAGGAAAGGCCTCCACCAAGGCGATGCCCTCTACCCCAACTCTAGACCGTCGTCGAAGACCTCCCCTGACGTACAACTGATAACCCCCGTTACTTCGGCAGCGTAGGCTTCCTCCTCGGGGTCGTAGGCGTCATTGTAGACGGCCTCTGCCGTCCTATGCGCCAGCTTCGGCAGTCGCGGCCGCAGCGGCTACGAAATCATGTTGTGCCACACCGGACTCGTTACTATGCGGCGAGAGTACTTGTGGCGGATGGCGCCCAACGGTGATCCGGCGCGCGCTCGAGCTGGTCAAGGAGATGTTCAGACGGAGGACTGATGTATTGGCCCGTTGAAATTATCTTAACACCCTGAATAAGCCATTTGGGGTGCTTTGTTGATGGCGGTGAAGATGTACTAAAATCTGCGATGTCCTTCATCCGAAAGAAGAAGATAACGTGGCCAGTCCATGCAGCGCCGAATTCCAAACGCGTGTTGGAACACAATCATCATCCGCTCCTGGGTACGATCTCGATCGCGGTTCTTTTATCACCGCCTCGTGAATGCTAAACCCCGAGGCGTACGAGGCGGGAACAGAGCAGTACGGTACAGTATAATATAGCGTCCGGATCCCATCCTTGGCTACCGCGACGGCATGGATCGAGCTCGATCGAGTACGATCGATCACGCTACGGGAATAGTTGTACTAGCATTTTGTTTTCTTTGCGCCCTCTCGTGCCGTCCAAGACATTCTTTAACAGCCACGGAACTGTTAACTACTGTATATCTAGCAGCTGACAGTAGCTAGCAGCACCAAATTAAAATCAGTGTGGCATGCATGGGTAGCGGTCTTTGATTCCCTGCTACGGGCACAGTGCCCTAGCGAGGCAGGCGATCGATTAAACAAAAAGATCGGGCAAAGATCTGATGCATGAGAATGTTCTCTCGGGCGACGGTCGATCGATAGCTCATCATGGCGGTTCCCGGCGTCTGATCGATCGAATCTCTCCTTCCGCTCTCTGTTCATCCCTAGCGCGGCGCGGCTCCCGACGATAGGAAGAGATGGGTGGATGGCGACGGGTGGATTGGAAACACCAAGTTTTGTTTCTTACTGTCGTGCCATGGATTCCGATCGACGAGGAATAAAGCGAATGAAGCGGCCCCGACGAGAGCCGATCCACCGCCAGCCATTTGTTTACCACTGCTCGCCTGCTCGGCGACCGAGAAGACGATCCTGAAATTCATCGCGCTGTAGAAATGTAACCCAAAATCCATGCGAAAAGTACGTACGTACGTAGGAGTACTCCCTTTCTATATAGTGCTGCAAGAAAAGAGCGACGTGAAATTCATGCTATGAAAGAAAATTTGAGTGACGAGCTCTCTCTTTTGCTTTTCCAAGCTTTGGATCGGCTTGCCGGCCGGCGAACAGTGTGGCGGGCTCCCTGCGCTGTGGAAGAAGCAGTTTTTCTAGCAAGGAGGCGGGCGCGTGCCTTTGCGGTTCGGCCCTTTTTGAACAGGTTGGAGCGAGGGGCCGGGCGCGAATCCCCCGGATTGACCCATCATCACGATCACGTTTAGGCAAAGCGCCCATTCTAATCTGCAGTCCCGTCTCTCTGGTTTCTGCCTTTCGCATGCAGTGCTTCCTTCCAACTTGGCGTTGGCGATCGAGGGAGGAAAAGGCATCGAGTCCTGCGCTGCATGCCATGCCATGCCATGCTCAGACGAAGACGAAGACGAAGGAGGAGGAGGAAAAGCAGAGTCGAATGGCAGTACAAGAGTTTGTTTCCTGCTGCTTGCTGCCCGCACCCGTCAAATCGCCCCGTCCATCGATCTATCAATCCATGCGTCTTTCCCGAGCTCCGAAAGCGCGCGGCAGGGCAGGCAGGCAGGATGACCCCGGCCGGCGATCCATCGCCACTCGGCAGTATGCTCGCTGGCCATTCAGATTCCGGCGTGCCCAGACTGATACTACAACACAGGGAGAGCGAGTGAGAGACACAGACTTGTTTTCACCCACACTCATGATGGACCATTACGTACCCCGCGGCTTTGGAAACTTCGCGCTTCCTGAATATCCCGATCATCGGTCGGGCTCACTGTCAGTGATGGCACGTATATTTCTTTTCTATTTCACAGTTTTCACTCATGTAGGAAGACAAAAACCTGTCAACACAGATATAGCTAAATCTCAGGTAATTCCACGTAGTTTATATCTCATATATGGAACTCACAAACATGGACTACGGTGTAAATGAGTGGCGGAGCTAGCGGTAGCATGTAGGGATGTCAAACCTTTAAATAAACTACACTAATGTTAAAAATTAGGATTAATGTGGCCAGTTATGGTGTATTCATAGCTGGGATTCCATTTTTTGTGTGGTCGCTTGACCACATAAAGCATGTGCAGCTCCGCCACTGGTGTAAATCCAACGGCCGCAGTTGTGAACCATGTGCAGCTCACATGCGATAACGAATCACGACATAAAATCCAACAACTAATTAATTGACTGATATCCAGATACACATTTTCTCGTTGCACACTAACCAGAATACTGATACACTATCATAAATTGTCGAATGCCGAGTGAAATATTGTTGAGAAACAACTCGAGAAACGGTTGAGCGGCTCAAAAGAAAAACCCCTATTAGTGGGAGATCATTTCATCCTCATCAACTATGTATTCGGGAACATAGTTGTGTATATGCTTTCTTTCTTACAAGTTACTAAAGGACTAGTCTAATGTTTGGACCACTTTTGGCCCACGTTGTTTTGGTAAGGAGATAGCGATCGAAAAGATAAATATGAATTGTCTAAGTGAAAGGTAGTATGTCGTCCAAAGGGGTCTTTGGAATTCAAAACGCTGAGGTAAATTGCTATTTAACCTTTTACTGAGGAAGGTGTATGGAAAATCTCCTGAGAAGAAAATAGGTGGACTCAAAATATATAGGCAACTTCACTGAAACTAGGAGATTTATGGCAGGTCTCACGCAACAAAGAAACATTTCTTTTGATATGGATCTTTCCTTGTTAAGATGTCTTAGAGGTTCGTTTCTACTGTAAGGATTCATGGCTTGGAAATGCCCGTCTCCGAGGTCGCTCTGTACAATTTCAGACGCAATATAAATTGAAACAATCATAGAGGTGTTAGAAACATCCTCCCTAGATAAGATATTTAGAAGGGATCCGGTCGGCACTCAAGTCTTGTGTTATGGGTTGGCAACCCGTACAAGGGCCGGTTGGCCTTGGTCCAGCTGAAGCATGTGCTTCATGTACAAAGTAGTAATATACACATTTGGAAAATCATATTACCACGTAAAAATTAACGTGGTATATTCGCCAAGGTTTTATGTTAACAAAAGAGAACTAAACAAAGTGCTACCGTCATGTCACTACTAAGTGTTTCTTCTATCACCATGATGAGAGCATAAAACACATTCTCCCAATGCAAGTTGGCCTCCTCTCTGGTCAGTCATCCAAGTGGTTTCGACTTTGTATCAATCTCAGCTATGGCCTTATTATCTCGCTTTGGCCGTGTAACTATGAAATAGTTTTTAATGCTAAAACTTCTTCCCCATTCTGGATGTGGTTAATCTGTCAGAAAACAGAACACCGCGCCCTATATATCGTAGGTACACTCACGGTTGAAGCAAAGTGGCGCACCGCAAGATGTTATATCTCGCACGGATGGATGTGGTGGCTTAGGCCGCGGTTTGGTCCTCCATGATGACAGGCTTTGTCATGCCATTCATATGTTGTCTATATGATCTCTATTTATCACCTTCATTGTTCTTCTTTCTTCGAGGTTGTTTGCATCCTGGATGTTCTTCTTTCTAGTTAGCTAGAGTTAGCAAGATCGAAAAAAGAATGGAAACCCTTGTAGCAAGTAGGGAGTACATGGATAATGAAGGAAACAGGGAGGAATAAAACACGGATGAATAAACGAACAGTGGCGCTACTCGCTCCTCCGAAACTAGCTAGCTAGGGCAGTCTAGTCCAGTCCAGTGTGAGAGGCATCATTACACGGAATATAGAGCTAGAGACGATCGACGGCCGGGGTGCCTGCCGCAGAGAGGGGAGAGACGAGACGAGAGAATATATCCTATCGTCCCGGGCCGCATCTCCATGATCGGTGGTCATGCTGCATGCCCGGGAGAAGAGCGGCAGCGCGGCGAGCCCGGGTTTCTAGGAGTCAATCCGCACAAACAAGCGCACCCACTGGTCCATCATCCACCTCCAGCAGCTACTCTATCTACGACTACTACTACGATGCTGGGAGGGAGTCACTTTAGCGCTTTGTTTGTGGCTTTGAACGGGGTCGGGCCCGAAGAAGGGAGACCCTCCTTCCTTCGCGTCACGCTGCCTGTCAGCACTCCGGCGAGGCCAGGGCGGAATGGAATCTGGGGGTGGCGTCTCCGGTCGCTTTCGCCGGGTACGGCCGACTGTCGGCCTTCGCATGCATGCCCTG
Organism: Poa annua; assembly: GCA_026929855.1. Taxonomy (NCBI): domain Eukaryota; kingdom Viridiplantae; phylum Streptophyta; class Magnoliopsida; order Poales; family Poaceae; genus Poa; species Poa annua. Next base: position 20,798,262 of record CM049427.1, read on the forward strand.
TCCCTGGCCTGCCGGCACCGCTCCTGCCCGCCCGGGCGCCCGCCCGTTTTCTTGGCGTCGCGCGCGGAATAGTTTGACTGGACCATCCGGACCCGGTGAGCGAGCCAATGTGCTGGATGGTGGGCTAATCGTCATTCTTCGCGACCAAGTAATCATGGTTAGCGTTCTAAAAAAGATATAGTTAGCTATACTATAGACATTTTTTTGAAAAGAGGAAACCCAGCTTCTGCATCGAGTGATGGACACAACTGTTACCAAGAGTAGCCTATGGTACTTATTACATTGCTTACAAATAGCAAATCAGATATGAAAACATCTCCCAATGAATAGAAAAAAGACTAGTCAGTACAGAAACCGACTAGTATGATGTTACGTAGATCAAGAGAAAAAATCCTACACCACCATAAGGAGTCTTTTGCACCCAATGTCCATAAACTCCTTCTGGCCATATTGATAACTTGTAAGACATGAAAAATTTCTTGTTAAAAATCAGATTATTTCAATAATTTCAAATAGACAAGCAAATAGCTGAGACATGCATCAATTCCAATCCTAGCCTTGGTCTTATTATCAACCCGGTTCAACCAATTACAAACATAATAGTAACATTGGTAGGGGGTGAAAATACGACACGCCAAATAAGTTGGGCAAAAGGGCAAGAGATAAATAAATGATTAATTGTTATGTTCACAACATGTTCTGAAGTTGGGACGAACGATAATCCCCCCCCCCCCCCCCTCCAAGTGACTCCAAAGGCTTCCCCTAGCCCACCGCCAATCCTCCCTTCATCGACCTCTCCCCCTGCCACCACCAGCGGTCGCCGTCAGTTGTTGCCTGTGCGTGGATGGCGTGGATCCTCTTCCATGGCGACGGCAAGGACTTTCCCCATCGTGGCGGCGGCGGATCGTGTTCTCCAATGGCCGCGTCCAATCTGGGCGGAGTGCGGCGAGGACAGGAGCCGATGCTCCGCGGCTGGGACTCCGTGGCTACGACAACCTCACTCCGGGATTGGGGGCGACCCTATGGAGAGGCGGTGAAGTGGCTGGCGGTGCGACCACCCCCTACGGTATATTTGCGTGGTTGTGACGGAAGTCGGCCAGGAGGCACGGTCAGGATGGCTAGTGCCCACGAGCCACAGATCTCCGGCGGACTGGCGATGAGGAGGTGGCGGCGCGCCTCTCGTGCGGCCTTTGCCCTCTTTTCTGCCGCCGTTCATGCTGGGAGATGACTGGCGGCGTGGGGGCTTGCGAGTCTTGAGAATAATGACGGTGGTCCTTGGATTCTTCTCGTGTCAAGACGACGATCCGCCTGACACCTGTCCTCCTTGATCGTGCTGGAGTGGCGGGTTCCGGAAGGATCCACCGGAGAATTGCTGGATCAGATGGATTCGGTCGCGTCGGAGGGAGCGGCGTGAATCTCTCTACTTCTGTTTCCATCACGGGAAAAGCTAGAGTGAAGTCAGAAGCGGGAATGTCATGAAAGTTGAGGTAGGAGGACAAGCAATGGTGATTGGTGCCTTTTTGTTTATGAGGATCTAAAAGAAGGGGCGAAGACATGGGTGAAGTTTAAATTCTTACTTTTCAGGGAAAGTCCAAGTTCTTGCCTTAAATGGTTGTGTAGGGCAATGGTATTTTTTAAAACATTATTTTGCGAACGGGGGACTACCTCTAGGGTGAAGAGCCAAGATTTTCGATTGGGAGACGACGATGCATGTGCACTGTTCATTCTTGAAGGTGTCGATTTGGAAAATTTGGACATCAAGTGTTGTCTTGGTGGTGGATGTGTTGTTGGTGCAAGGACTGTAACTCGATAGCGGGATTTTTATTTTTTATTTCCTTTTCTTACTGTCTATCGATTTTGTGCATCCGCGCCCTTGGTTATTATGTTGTGCAGAGCCTGAGTTATATTTTAAGTTATTAATATATACTCTTTAGATAAAGCTATACCACAGACACGCGCTGCAATTGCCAGTGCGCTCTGTACGTGGACAGTGCTGGAAGGATACCGCGCGCATCGATCATTGCCGTGACGACCATGGGCGTTATGAACCTGGCTGGGGTAACCGGGTACGTACGTACGTACTACGTACTGCTGGCGTGGGTGGGTTGTGCCGTCGTGAGGGGGCACGCCGTCGGGGGACGGGCCACGGCATGTCGACTCGACTCGACTCGACCGGACATGCATACAGATGCACGTCGTCTGCCCGAACGGGGACGGCCGGCCGGCCGGCCTGGGAACGCTTTTGCAGGACGGAGGATGCAGCTCTCCATTTTCCATGGCCGGCAGCGGCAGCGGTTGCCGGTAGGAGGAAGAAGCAGTACAGTAGTACCGCTGCACGCGTGACAGTGTGTGTCTATGCACTATTCTATACGGAAACTACAGCGACGTGCATGCTTGCGTTTCCCGCTTGTGTTGTACTGCTGTATACTGTACTATGCGTCCTAAGAACTGCCACCATCCTAGCTTCTTTTCTTACACGAACTTTGCATTTTGGACTGGAGGTTTTTGTGAAATTGTTGGCGCCAGTAATAATCTGGTTAGAACAAGATGTAGCCTACACACCTACTCCATATGCAGGAACAAGTTGTGATCAGACTGCTCGAAGCTTTTACCTACAGGCAAACTGCCGGCCGGACGGCCAAGCTTTTTGACATGATGTTACTACGGAGTATGGTCGCTTCACCTCACATCAGATCAAACACTACAATGAAGCTCACGGCCGGTCACTGAAACGATTCTCTCTTTTTTTTCGATCATGACACTACCAAAAGCGTTTGTATTGTAATCATGGGGTGGTGATCGGGGACTTACATTATAACTTCGGGTACACTGCTTAGATGCAAAAGAAAGTGCAGTCAAGAAACGTCGTCAGATCAACCCATTGTTGCCCAGCCTTTACGTACCCACATTGCTAGCTGCCTATCGACCAAATCTAACCCTCATGCAAAACTTCAGAACAAAACGGACTGTCTTTAAATGTTCAGTCAAATCTAACATTTTTTAAGAACAACTCAGCATACTGGTGATAGGGTTAGGGGTGGTACCGACATTATCATTCTAGCGGGACTACGGCTAGTCCTACCGTCGTGACGGTACCATGTACAAGCCTATCACCGGATGACCGGGCGGTACCACATACAAGTCTACCGTCGAAAGGTTTGGCGGTAGCCAAAAGGGCACATGCAGAATTTCTTATGAAAAAAGTTCATTTAAGGCTCAAGTTCCATACAAAGGTCAGATCATTAGTCTGAATTGCCTCGTCACGAATGGTGGCAACGACGTATTTCGCCAGCGCGCATCAACTTGTCTTGGACTGGGATAGAAGACCCACGTCACCGGTTGCGTATCAAATTACCAATTGTATATATATTTGGAAAAAACAACATTTTAAACCTTAAAGGCTTAAACTCGTGTAGGTCAACTCTAAAGTCGAAATCCCCTTCTTTCGTGCCGTGAACAATATATATTTGGAAAAAACAACATTTTAAACTTTAAAGGCTTAAACTCGTGTAGGTCTTACTGACTGAACTCTAAAGTCAAAATCCCCTTCTTTCGTGTCGTGAACTATCGAATATTGGTCTAAATTGACCATGAACAATATTGGTCTGTATGTCATATTCATTTTCTTTTCTAATGTCTTTGATAAACTCGTATGGAACGGTGATGTCGCTTCCTATCTGAAAACTTGTGTGGGCGGCACTCACTGTTCCACGCAAGATCCTAATGCCCCAAATAGGTGTAGAGTTCAATTTAGACTGAAATTCAATAGTTCAAGATGCATATAGAGAGATTTCGACCAAGGTTTGATCCGTCCAACATCTACAGGTTGACATGTCCCCATATATTTGCAGGAGTATATCTTGTGGCTCGATCGCTTGTTCAAACCAAACTGCATGCTGAAGTTTCAGTCAAAGGTTGTCAACCTCACGCATGACTCACACAATTCTGGACGTTCTGGAGCTGGTCAAGGCAGCTCCAGCCGACCAAGTGAGTGATAAGCCACTCCTAGAGCTAGCTTTTTAAAGGTGGCAATCGTCAAGTGAAGCACCCATGTACATCATGCATGCATGCAGATGGTTTGAAGATCTCTCTTGATTGTTAAGTGTGTGGTGGCCTGGTTTCAGCGAAGGCTAGCTGCTAGAGCAACGACACATGACCTTGTACTCTTGTGGAGGGGATCCATTAATTCCGGTGACTGAACTGAATGATTGGGAATTAATGGGGATTCCTCCTGGCTCCTAGTATGATCAAATTCCTATGCTGTTTATGTGCTCATCACCAGGACGACGTTCCTTTCCTTTCTCATCACTTTCGGCTTTGGAGAATTTCTGTACGTGATGATTTGATGTCTCCATGATCACACGCTCTTTGGGACGGCCCTACCAAAAACCCGGAGTTTACTGATCACGATCGACGTTACGTGCAGTGCAGAATGTGATGCATGGGCTCCACAGTCCACACCAATGTGCAAAATATGCATATCGATCGAATATAGTCTCAGTTGTCGTGCTCATGCACATGTCCGCATATTTTAGCTTAATTTGACTGCCAAGTGTTCTTTTCTGTGCAGGTCGACATAAAGTCGTGAGACAAAAGAGATTCTCATCCATTTCTACCTACACAATTATCTGAGTATAGCTACTGACATAACAAAACCGGGACATATACATGGGGTTTAGAATTTGAAGGCTGGCATGTTACAACATGGAATACTTCCATGGATGGTTTTTCTTAATTTTATAAAGGTTGAAGCTGTCATTTTAAGAGACAAAAGAAGATCAACATTTTTAAGATCAACATTTTTTTTCTAGAACATGGATACATCGTAGCATGTGCTGCCGAAACTTATTAAGAATTGTACGTACTTTCATATCTGAATTGTTGAAAAAGATTCACACATGTAAGTATTATGTAGAAATTAACGCAAAAAGATCATGACCATTTATGAAATAAGTGTAAGATATAGAAAAAGGATAAAAGTGCGTACAAATCATGTTTCTTCTAAGTAGTTTTCTCATCTTATTCTTTCACATAGGTCGCAAATTGTCACATTGTTACAGGTTTAAATTGTACAATTGCAGATTTTTACCCCCCTGATCCAAAATAATTGTGAGAGGTTTAAATTGGGTTAGTTCAAACCACGACACTTATTATGGATCGACGGGAGTACCTAACCTTGCACATGTAATTTTTTTACATAAATTTTATGACTTTGCAAACTTAAAATGTAGGTTACAGAACTATAAAAACACACGCTCTTCTTTAGATGGAAGGCTCGAGATGAACATGTCTTTATATTAACGAAGCCATCAACCGGCTAGGAGTTACAACTTACAAACAAAAGCTGGTTATGCCAACTTCAGATCAAGAATACAAACAACTGACGACTACAAAATATAAGGGAAACAAGCAAAGACTAAAATGGAACACTACACATAAGTCTATCGCTTGATCCAGTTGAAGGAGCAAGTCGTCTTCTGTTGCACGGATGAAACAAACAACTCTAAATAACGCCTCAATCGCGCCAACTATGCCACCCACAGGGGACTAGCAGGGCTAGAGAATCCAAAGGAGGAGGAGGGGATTAAGAGTCGTACTTTTAATCTCTGATTTTTTTGGAAATGATTAACACATGTAAGTATTAGGTTGATATTAACACATGATCATTCATGAAATATGCAAAAGATCTAGAAAAGGACAATTGTTTATGTAAAAACAAGTTTGTTGTGAGTAGTTTCTCATCCTTTTCTTTCACACTTGTCTTAAGTTGTCATACTGTCTTATACAACAGAAGATTTTAACTCTCTCCGATCCAAAATAAGTGTTGCACTTTTGAACTAGTGTTAGTACATAACCGCGACATCTGTTATAGATCGATGGGAGCACCTATAATAACTTCCATGATTTTCTTACTCGAGTACATTCACTACACACATATCTTCATAAGAATGTTAGTCCCGTTCGCAACACCAAACCCAACTCAGGGACAAATGCCTTTTAACTCACGAAGCATAGTTTGTGCTTTCCGTATATTGAGAACTAGGCAGAGGCCTAGTGGAAGGAGGCACGGGGGTGCACGCACTTTGTTGGCCAGAGTTCGATTCTTGTCTAGAACGAATATTTGGCATCTCACGAGGGAGAGCTTCCCTTATAACATTAAGCCACCGAGGCTAGTCCCGGCTGGTCTCATTTTTTTTGCTTTCCATTTATTCACAGTTGTCGATCTGTCTTACGTGAGACTGTGACCCCATCCTGGACGCATTGAGCAATTTTGATTTTCTCGTGGTGAAATCGTACCGGGAGAGTAATCATGTTGTAATATATTTTCAAACTCTTGGCGAACTCCTTCTGAATTTAATGCATGGGGCAAACCTTTGCCCCTTTTCAAAACAAATTTTTTTATCGAAAGGCAGGCGTTGATACATGCGTAAGTGAGTTAGTCTATCAGGAATTTTGAGTAGTTTCATGTTAAGAAATAGAGTGACAGCATTGGTCTAGCAACACGACAGTGCAAAGCAATGCAACCCCACCGTTCATCATTCCGATGAGCCTCAGCCCGGCCGGCCCCCACTCTAGCTAGTGACTACTGGCGTACATTCCTCAAATAATATCCAAATGGTACCAAGCAGACAACAAAATGTACAAGGTAATTACAAATCAAGACAAAGCTAAGCCTCTGGACACAGACAAAGGCACAGAAAGAAAGCACGGCTAAGCCCTAGCTCTCGATCGATCCCTCACCTCTCACCACCCTCTTTATAAACACCCCCAACCCCAGTGCCACTGCCCCCACCTCAAACTCAAACCCGCCATGATCTGATCCGCAAAGCTTCTGAAAGCCATCGCACCTCGCCTTTGCTCGCCCTCTCCAACAACCGGCCCTCCTCTCTGCTCCAAGAAGCCTCCTTTTGAGTTTCAGCTCGAGTGTTCATCACCATGATCCAAGAACTCCTCGGCGGGACAGCCATGGACCAGCAGCTCAAGTGCGCCGGCGCCAACGCCGCCAACCACCACCACGCCTCGGCCTCGCTCCCCATGGTGCTGCAGCCCATCTCCTCCAACCCGTCGCCCACCTCCTCGTCGACCTCGTCGCGGTCCTCCACGCAGCGGTCGCCGTCGGCCACGTCGTCGCCGCAGGGCCTGCCGGGGCCGGAGCAGGCGCCGCTGCGCTGCCCCCGGTGCAACTCCTCCAACACCAAGTTCTGCTACTACAACAACTACAACCTCACCCAGCCGCGCCACTTCTGCAAGACCTGCCGCCGCTACTGGACCAAGGGCGGCGCGCTCCGCAACGTCCCCATCGGCGGCGGCTGCCGCAAGCCGCGCCCCATGCCGGCCCCCGTCGCCAAGGCGCAGCCCTCCTCCTGCAAGTCCGTGCTCGGTGTCGGCACCGGGCCGTCCCTCGGTCTCGGCATGGGCGTGGGCGGCGGCCCCATGTCCTGGGGCTCGGCGCCGCAGGCCGCCACCGCGCAGCTCATGGCGCTGCTGAACAGCGCCAGGGCAGGCTACGGCGGCAGCAACATGCACAGGCTGCTCGGCCTGGACACCATGGGGCAAATCCAGGTCCTGCCGGGGTCGGCCAATGGCATGTCGCCGTCGCTGTGGCCGCCGCAGCCCACACACAGGTCGACGATGCCTCCTCCACCAATGCACCTCGACTCGCAGCTCGGCCTGGGCTCGCTGGGGCTGGGCCAAGGGCACCACGATATGCTGTCAGGGCTCGGGCTGAAGCCTCCATCCTCGTCTCCTCAGTCGCAGCTGGCGGCGAGCTACTACAGCGACCAGCTGAACGCGGTGGTGAGCAACGGTACCGCCGTTCGCCCGCCCGCCTACGACTCCCCAGCGTCCTCCTACCCTTGCACCACCGCGATGTGCTCCCTCCCGCCGTCCGCGCCGCCCAGCCACAGCGTCGGGATGGATCACCAGGGCCCGGTGACCTCGCTGGCCCCGCCGGAGATGCAGTACTGGAGCGGCGGCCCGGCCTCCATGTCGATGTCGATGGCGTGGCCGGACTTGCCCACGCTCAACGGCGCCTTCCCATGATCGACGACACCGAATCAGCCGACGACGTTACATATGCATGATGACAGTTGGAAGTCTAGCTCAGTTTAGCGTAGCTCTATGGTCTGCTAGCTGCTCTTTCAATTTCTCAAGCGTGAGATGAACTCGATCGGGTGGAGGGGTTTAACTATTGTTTTTCTTTCTTAGTGTTTCTGGTTAATCAGTGGGGGTTGATGGGTAACCTTCTTTTAGCGTCTACTTAGATATTTTACTAGGACTATTTGGGGTGGTACTACTGGTATACTAGTGTTAAGTGATCTATGGTATAAGGGTGGGTTTGTAGTTTAAGAACATGTCTACTTTCGTGTGTTGTACTACGTACGTGGTTGTAAGATCATAACAGTTCCTACAATCTGGTGTAGTACTTATTTGGCTGCAAATTTCACTTTCGTTCTCAGAAATGCAAAAGTTTAGAGCATAGCTGGGTGTCTCACACACAAGTACTGCAAAAGGGATCAGCTCCGTTGTTGCCATTCACCGATCTTGGGTTTGGACCAGTTGTGCATTTGATCCTTGTCTCTCTGGTTCTTCTCTATAAATCAGTGAACCCATCGAATCCTTCCTGAGATGACTGTCTTTTGCATGCAAACTTTTGCTTTAGATGATCTTTACTAGATCGCAATGATTGGTGATCACTCAAGCCCTAATAAGTTGGTGTGACGTTTTGAAAACGTCACGATTTCAATTTGGCATCAAAGTTGGGAAATTAAGCAGAGTCTCTGAAACATTAAAAGTTTGTACCCTGGTTTGTTTATTTTGAATTCAAAACTATCCGTAGTGAGCCAGTATCCATAGGGTCGAAATCAATCCATAACCTTACTATACCTTGTACATACTGATGAGCTTACACTAGTTTATAAATTGAAGCTAATACTAATGTTTCCAAGTAAATCTATATATCTCGCATTCTCACTAGCTAGCACAAGGCAGCATCAACATTGGAGGTGCTAGCTTCTCGGGCAATCTGGGCGTCGTATGATTCTCCTGCTATATTTTTCAAAGATAAATTTGGCTAGCATACTGATATCCATCGTCCATGCGCTGATAGAAATGTCTAGTAGTACTAAACATGTGATTTCCACCAAAGGCAAAAAAGGGTTTTGCTATTTGCCACGGATTTTTATCCTTGTTGAGTAATATACAGTACTAATGATGGGGCGGCGCATGCATGATTGGGCCATGATAGCACAGTTGCATTGCATACGCGTTTGCTGGTTCAAACCAACTTTGTCCCTGAACCATCCGGCAGGGAGGGAGCTAGAGCGCGTCATGCACCGGCCTCCTGCGCAAACTTTTATCTTTGAATGATTCTTCCCGTTCAAACTCGCTTTAAGCAGATGGCTTGCTTGCTGGCTCGTCCTTACAGGAGAAGACAGAGTAGTGTCTCTGAATTCTCAGGCGGGAGCGGAGCATGCATGCATGCAGTGGAGAGTGGAGACTAGGCTCGCCGTCGCCGGTGCAGTCAAGGGTGGCAGACTGGTCGGCCGGTGAGGCCATGGCGCCATGCATGGCATGCCGATACGTACATTCAACAGACCAGATCAGCACTGTGTTCTTCAGAGAAGATGAACTGTAGTCTGTAGAGGTGGTGTACTAGATGTACTGTAGTGAGGGAGCATGCATGCACGCAGCCTTCGGAAGGTGCGCGCACAATACGGTGAGGGAGACGGCAGGGTGGATTCGATTCTCCCATCCAATGGGCAGCAGGCTTGCTGCTGCTGCCACCGATCTCCTGCAAGACGCAGCCTTATGTTTTGCTTGGGGTTGGTGGAGAGACTGGCTATACGCCATAGCCATAGCCATGGCTAAAGCTTAGCTTAGCTTCCTTTTGTTTTTGTCGCTGCACTGCGTCTGCATGCCTCGCACGCAAAACATGCATGCATGCATGCAGGAAGGCATCGATCCGTCCATCCATCGACCAGGCAACGATGATACTGTACTCCATGCGACACACACAGCCAGGGCGTACTCCCTACTAGCGAGTAGAGAGAGCTATAGGGTAGGGGGAGGGAGGAGGTGGTGGTGCATCGTGTCCTCGGAACACGCGTGCAAATATTCCGTCGCCTGCGTCTATCGAGGAGCACGCTCCTTTCCTTCCACTGTGCCAGAATAGAAACCCGATAGTCTTTTTTTTAAACCTAAGACTGTGAGGCAAAAGCCCCACAGCATCAACCAACTTTATTATAAAAGAAAGTATTTACATACAAACTTACAAGCTGTAAGAAAGGAGCATCTAAGGAAGACTATCTAACCAACTTATTACAACCGGAGAACCCTTAGCAGAGAACCTATGTACATGCAGAAACATATCATGCAAGAACCTGGCCTTCCAAACCGAAAAACGAGGCCTCTCAAATCTGAAAATTTTATCATTTCGGACTTTCCAAATGTTCCAACACGCAATGAACGCAACCTCTAGGAAAAAAGGCTAGTCTTTATACTGTCTCTCTCTGCGAAATGAAGGGCTTGCTTATTTGTTTGTTCGGAAAATCTAAACAGCAGGCGCCTTTCATAGGGCTTATCGTACGCGCACCTTCATATCCTGGATGAACGGTGATCAGCCACACATGTTTGCTCCATGTTTGCTCCATGTCGGTTCGAAAATTCAAAAAGTTTTGTACTCCAAACTTTTTATCCGATTGAGGATCTGTTTTCACTGTTAGACTAGTCGCGACGAGATCTTTAAAACTAGATCTCATATTGATATATTCCGACAACTTTTTTTTTGCCCAAAAGTTACCACCCGTAACACATAAGTTACCATACTATTTCGGTAATATTTACCATATTTTTTGATAATATTTTCAAACCAATACAGATGAACTTATCAATACAAAATCAATATATTTACCATACTACTTGGTATATTTTACCTAATACTGATAAACTTACCACTCGGTACTTATGAATTTATCTATCTATGTGTTCGTGATATTCGTGATGTAGTTATGCATACACGAAATCAATGCCTCTCGCCAATAGTTATCACCTAAACAGTGATAGAGTTACCCCAATATTAATAATTATCTGGATGGTAACTTACAAAAGTTAATCACTGTCTGGGTGGCAACTTACATAAATACAGACTGGTAACTCACGTGTAAATGGGTGGTAACTTTTGGGTCATAAAAAATATCATCGAAACATATCAACATGGGATCCAGTTTTAAAGATCTCGACGCGACTAGTCCAACGGTGAAAACAGATCATAAATCCGATAAACGGTTCGAGGTACAAAACATTTTGAATTTTCAAATTTTACATTTAATGCACGATGATGTCAGCAATTTCGAATTTAGTGCATGCATGTAAAAAAATCACACCGACTCCTTTTCAAACATGTGTTCGTGTTGTGCTTGCGTGGATGGAGTGCGTCGACTTAGGCTAAATAACAGGCGTCTGATACGTAGTCCTTTCGTTTGTTTGTTTCCGCTCGATCCTTGATAGATCACCACTTTGTTGTCGGTCATGTGTTAAGGAACCGCCCGGAGCATCTCTACCAGTTACCGTGAGTAGGTTCAAGGCCCACAAATTATTTATTGTTTGTACGTTCGTTCGGTTGGAGCCGAGTCGAAACCCTATTCCCTCGGCCCTATCCGTTCGTTAGCTTCGTTGCTTGCTGCAGGACACCCTCTTAGTTGCCAAATCCACCGCATCTGCCAGTCTCTCCGACGAGTCTCTCCGACGACGCACCCAGTGCGCCCCGTCAGCCCAGCCCGGGCAGCTGCCCGGGCTGGGGCCGGCCGGCACAATGTAATTTCATAGCTATTAGACAAAAGATTAGCATTTTAAACCTCAAAAATAAATGGTTTGCCCAGGATTAAAAATATTTCTAGGTCCGTTATGGACGCACCTATCCTCTTTGTCTCAACACCATGAGTCATGTCACCCCATATAGAGCGCACCACGCTATGGCTCCTCTTCGATAGGGAGCGCCGCCGACGTCGTTCAGATAGACAAGGGTACCGGACAACGAAAAACATGGCCTGGAGTACACTAAATGTCTCCTCCACATCTTTGTTCACAACCTATTGCCTCTTTGTAAAATGGTAATTTCTCTCGCCAACATGGTTATGAATGGTCTTCACAAATATTGACCAATTTGGATAGATGTCGTCCGCAAGGTACTACCACATGAGAATGGATCATGTAGTTACACTCCGGAGCTCGGCCTTGAGAAATTATTTTGAACACCGGAAAACGTTCAAGCACATTGATGTCATTGTGTTATCCATGTCGAAAAATGCATACAGAAACCAAAGATCTTAATCTGTCACAACGTCTAGTATGACACCGAATGATCCATGATGGCCTGACCTATACATCCCTTGCCTAGCGAATGGGTAGTTTTTTCAATTCTAGTGCATGAAATCGATGCTTCCAAGTATCTGATGCATGTAAAATGCATACATGAACTTTGTATTTTATTATTTATTATTTCATCATATTTGTATCATATATGGGTTATATTCGTGTTTTATATTAATTTATGGGAATAATTCACAGTTTTCAGGTTTTTCTGGAATTAACCATCCATAGTCAGAAACCCTAGTTTTCTACATTTTTACGTTTGAGAGACCCAAACGACATCCAAATGACCTAATATTTTACGGGGATCAGTTTTTGGAAGGAATGAAACATATGAGCCAAAGATCAACAAAAAAGGAAGTCCGAGGAGCAAACGAGCTAGGCCCACACGGTCATATTCCCTGGCCGCGTGTGGCATGCCCGTTTGCCTCGTGGCTCCGATGCCATCGATTTTCGCCTTCGTGCCTTCGTCTTGACCTAATACCGACTATAACCCGACGGCTTTCGGAGTCGCAGAAACACAGAACCACGAAACAGAGAACTGGAGCTGCAGATTGGAGGGGGGAAACTTCGGCGGAGCCCTGCCGGCGTGGTCTCCATCTTCTCCAACGACTTCACCATCGTCACCATGATGAAGAGGGTGTAGTCCATCCCTGGACTATTGGTTTGTGGATGTAGCTTATGTATCTCTCATCTCTTTAACTTCATTGTATTAGCACCGTATGAGCTGCCTAACATGATTACGGTCACCGTTGTATTACCCTTTGTGGAGGATCTTGTCATGAGTTAATATATGAGATTGCATTTGTTTTAAGTTTCAGTTATAAGAGTAGATGCATATTATGTACCCCGTTCTTATTTACTTGTTTTAATCAAGCATGTTCATTACGGCGTGTAAAGGGGAATGTGTGCATTAGTTGGAGTAACAGGGGGTGGCTAACGGGAAGCTGGCAACTTAATCTCGTGATCCACCTGAGTGTTTTACCTTACTTTGTTGCCTCACTAGTGATAAAGAAAACACCATGCTGCTGGGGATTTGGTGTGACCTTGCCACTCCTCCATGACTACATCTAGCATGTTCTTATAATCTCTATGTTAGAACATGATGCCTATATAATTATATACTTGACATAAACATTGTTGCAATCAAATATTTGAATTCTAGTGTTCTATTATCCGTCACTATTTAAAGAGAGAGTGCATTTGTGAAATCACGAACCCCAGTCAAATTTTAATGATAAGAAACACCTTTCCAACGCATTTTGATAACCTTTTATTTTCAGCCATTAAACAATCCGAAGATACAAAAACATATTTATTTCTTGCAGTTACAAACAAAATCCAAAAACATCATCCTTTATTGTTTCCATCATCCTTGCATATATATTTATACCATTGCATATTTACTTATTGCATTACATTATCATTTCCATATCATATTTATTCACACCTTATGCTTGAGAAACACTTGGTGAGGTTGAGGTCACAAAAACAATTTGTTTTGTTTTGCAGGTTTACAAGAGAAGGACAAATAGTAAATCCTATACACACTGCTCCCAAGAGTTTGATAAAACCCTAGAGTCACCCTCGTGGGGAAAAGAGTCTTCCAGTACTACACACTCTGCACTTCGAGTCCCAACCAAAGCGTATTAACTTTACATCCATCAGTATCCCAAAAATCCTTTTGATTGACCTTGTGCCAAGAGACGAGTTGTGTTGGCCATATTTAGTGCTCTCAGATATGTATCTCCGATTGGGTTTAGTAGTAGGAACTAAAAAAATCCGCGTCACACATAACAACTAAAATCATCTATGAAGATACAAGGCAAGTTCCAACTTGCATGTCCTCGGTTGATTTACTTTTATCAAAGTACTTGTAAAGTTTGGTACTACCATCCATGTTGAAAAAGCAAAACTATTTTTTGAATAATGTGAATTTCTATGCTGGCGACATTTGTAGTATTATATAGTTTCTGCATAAGACATGTGTGCATGAATATTATTGCAAAATTTGAAAATATCAGTTTTACTTCCATGATGCAAGTAGACTACATGAGTACCTATAGATTTAGACTTTGGAAGCTTTTTCAGGGCAACTCTCGGTGCCTATAGTGGACCGAGCTTATGTGCCACATTAAGTTGTGTACACATATTTGTTTGGTAACAAAAGATGTGTAAATACTAAATACTGCGACTTCACAAGGACATTAGTAAAGTAAGAAAAAAAGACATTAAAAAGTGCCAAGCGAACATGTCGTACGCACCGGGAAGGTGATATGGTATGGTGACCGAATTTAAACCTAATCCAGGGTATAAGTCGCTGAATGTGCATTTCGCACAATTCCAGTCACCAAATTACCACCTAGCATGTGTGCCCTGTGTAACAGGAGCACGTACGTTGGGTCATCCTTCCCCCTTATAAGCAAAGCAAAATATCCTTAGCTCCCCGAGGTGGGATTCAAAGCAGGGTACTTGGATGATTAAACGCGTACAGGTACGGTATGATCGTCTGCACCGTCTCACTTGGGCTGGGCCTGGATGGACCAAGAGGGCCAGAAAAGGATATGTGCCTGTGGGCTTGGAAGTTCTGCTTCTAAAGTGACGCTAATTAACTTAAAAGTGATGCTAGATTATTTTTTGTTGAACAATCATGATGTCTAGAAAGGGAGAACCTTCAACGAAACAAGAAAACATGAAAAAAGCCAGACGCTAAAGACATTCTACCCCTTGAAACACAGATTTTGGTATCTCTCCCCTCATAAGGGCGTAAGAAAGAAATTCTACGTTACTTAACACTAGAGAAAAGGGTAAGAACATGATAAAACTTAGATTAGTGTGTGTGATGTTGCCAGAGTGACGCTACATAGACAGACTATTTATGTTAAATACAGAAAAACTCAGTTGTTTACCTGCCATGATTTTTATTTATTTTACATCAAATTCCCCCCAGTTTCTTTCGGTAGAGTAGTCCAGGCAACAAGCCATCAGATATACAGTAAAACCGAAAGTTCCAAGTCTGAGTCACAAGTTCACACATAAACAGGAGTACTGACTACTTGCACATATGTATCACTCTAACGGATAGAGAGAGGCCGCTTCTCCAGGAACTAACCCCAGTATACATATTACAACCAGAGCAGGATTGGGCTTGCAAAATACAGAATGATTCTTTTCCCACAAAATGATGCTAGTTCTTTGACAGTTTACAACATCAGGACACCCTGTGCCCTTCGGCCGAGTCTGGTTGCTTGGTACGATGGGCTCACATCGCATACACAATCTCTCCACTGCTGTCGATGTCGAGATCTGAGTCAGATTCAAGGTCATCCATGTCGTCGTCCATATCAAGTCCATCAGTTAGGATATGGTTTATACGAGAACAAGCGGGCGGTATGGTGGCCTCTGTTAAAATTTGCATGATCTGGTCCATGGTCTGCATTGGCTGTTCAGGCTCCTCATATTGGCTGCTCATACTATCATCATCTATCAGATCAGCGGGAAGGTTCTTTAAGAACCAACCATGATTCCGTATTTCTGGAATGGTTATCCTCTGCATTTTTCATGAAAATGATACACATAAATATGATGAAAACATAGCACTGCATTTTATGATGACTAACACTCCAATTAAACCCAAGATATGAGTATGTCAAAGCACAAAAAAAAAGATAATATAAATGGTGGCAACGTAGACTACATGCAGATAAGATTACCATAAAGAAATCTATATCCTTTTAAAGGAGCTACAGTATCCCAATAGTTATATCAGTAGCCTATAAGATGGATAGTATACTAATGGACCATTCTAATAACAATAGGTCAGAAAGCGGAACAGTGATGACAAGCACAGCATCCCAATAGTTATATCAGTAGCCTAAAAGATGAAGAGTATACTAATGGCCCATTCTACTAACAATAGGTCAGAAAGCGGAACAGTGATGACAAGCACAGCACAGCTACAAAAGTAGAAACACAAGCACAAACACAAACAACCTAAATTAATATGATGATCAACACATGCACATCGCCACATATAACCCAGCAGTATTTGAAGAATAACAATCTTTTTGAACATAATATGTGCAAATCACTGCTGTATAGTAAAAGCTCAAGCAGCTTGAGAGGGGAGACGCTAGGGGTATTCCTAGGTATTCATATGAATACCCATAATTGTTGCAAAACAGCCTTGATTTTGGCTAAATAATGATGATTTTGTCAAACCGTTGATGTATTTGACAAAATGAATACACATGAATACCGGTTAAAATTCTCTAGCGCAGCCACTGCAGCTTGACCCCCTTATGGGCTTCAAAGAGTCAGTTATCCCTTATTAGTTATATGTTTAATTGTCAGGTAAAGTTTCGAGAAAAACAAGTATGAAATGAGGGACGGTACACATATATCACACAAAACATGCTATGATAGCAAAGCCTTGCTATGATAGCAAAGCCTAGTTTTTTGAAAAGAACATCGTAGGACTCACCAAAGCAGGATCCCCAACAAAAATTCTTGAAATTAGGTGCCTGCACTCTATAGATATGTCCACATTATCTGGAATTGCGTACTGAACATTCAAGATACGCTGCAAGGTGATGTCATACATTAGCTTTTAGAGGAATGCCATGTTGGAAGTACCTAAAACCCGAAAACATGAGAAAGGAAAAAAAGAAATTAAGATAACCTGAATTGTCTTCCGGAAGTTCTTAGGCTCTTCTGGATCCTCAAAAGGATATGCACCAACTACCATGACATAAAGAGTCACACCACAGGACCATACATCAGCAATCTGTTTGTCATTTAGGAACGATAAATCAGTATGAACATGGGTTCCTCGCCTTAATTGTAAAACCATATGTTACTCTCTTATATTACTAATCTGTGTTGATCCTGGCTAAGTTTACATATTTTCAAATATAAGTACGTGTATTGCTACTATTCTTAAATGCTAAATGCAAATTGTAACACTCACCATTCACCAATGCTACCAAGTTCCCAAGAAAGTCAGAAGCTAATCAAAAGCAGAATATTTCTTGATGGCTCCTCACAGCCAGGTCGCTGGCTATCAAGGTTCCTCTCCAGTGTTTATGTAAAACTGATTACCACTAATAACCAGTACTGAGCAATGAACACTGGGTGGTAAGGGGTAACAGCCTTGTACTGAACTTACAAACACTTAGATGTACAACATTTCCACACTTGACATGGAAAGGAGCATACCAGGAGCATATATCATAAAACATCAAGTGAGGGTCGCATGAAAAATATAGACCGGCACATCAAGCGCAACAAGGAACACGTCACTGGATATCTAGTATATTTTCCTTCCGAAATGGGAATGATTTCACCATACTACATAGCTTGGGCCATGAGATTGGTAAATGTATAGATACTATCTTTGACCAAAGGGAGCAGCCTTTAATATATAATATACATCAATTCAGATCAGTGCACCAAACAGAAAGGAATTTTACAAGTTTATGTCCCCTCATACTAAATTATATGTACGGTAAACTATAGTACACACATCCAAATTATTAACATAGCTTGAGAAGTTATGTACCTTGCCATCATATTCTTTCTTCAACAGAACTTCGGGTGCAATATAAGCAGGTGTTCCTACAGTTGATTTTGGTTGTGAATGGAGAACTGAAGACTGCAGAAAATAAAGAGTATCTGTCACGGTTTATCAGAAAGAGCCTATGAGCACAACATGCCCATAGGAATAATGATTCTACTGCGTTGTTAGTTTCAAGCCACCAAACCATTGAAAGCAGCCCAAGGCAATGCATTTATAGAAACATTATCTAGAACAATAACAAAGTGGACTATGTAAGCACCTTAGAATAACCGAAATCACATATCTTCAAGCGAGGAGCAGGACTACCGTCCAACAGTGTGTTCTCAAGCTTCAAGTCACGGTGACATACTTGCTTGAAGATAAGGATGACACGGAACAGTTCAGAAACTGTAATGTATTGTAAAAATAGGATCTACTAATATAAGTTCTGCAATAAATAATACCATTGAATGGCAGTAGCTGACTCCAGATATAAGCTGCTGGAAGAAGTAGCGAGCCTAACAAAAGAAAGATGCACTTAGTCCCACCAATGATTCATGCAAAAAATATATGGGTGAAAAAACAGATGCACCAGAGTGACCAGAGAGTAGATACAGACCTCATCTTCACTGAATCGTACATTTTTGCATATTCTCTCAAAAAGCTCACCACCAGAAGCATATTCCATCACAATAGCAAGATGAGTCGGAGTTAAAATAACCTACAAATACACGACACAAGTTAATTTGGCTGTTTTTCTCTCCTTTTGGTAGAAATGGTGAATTAAAGAACATGCATCATGAAGATCCTGGTTTTACCTCCTTAAACCTAATGATGTTGGGATGCTTCAGTGATCTATGGTTAATTATCTCACGCTGGACATTCTCATCTATCTGCACAACATAACAGATAAAATATATAAAAAATACAAGAACCAGGTAGTCACAATCATTAAGGACCTGCATTAAAGAGACAAGCTAATGCCAAACTATATATACAATGGAAGGAACATCTTCATGCGTGCGCCCACACTCACCATCTCGAGTTTCCATCTAAATGGAGTTCAACTGACTTGACTATTGATAGTGGATCACAAATAATATTGCGCCAGTAGCATGTGCTCTCATCTGAGCTGTTATGGAAGGAAAGCCCAATAGAACCGGGAAATTAGCCAACCCATTTGTTCAATGTCTTTACTTTCAGAGAATCAATGGATTGTGGCTGACCCAATAACCCAAAGAAACCTTTTTTATAATCTTCACGAAATGACCACAGCAAGAAAATCAGTGCTATAAAAGTTAATTGCTCTCACAAAAGCATTGCCCAGTAAGCTAAACCCAATCATGTGTATGGAGGAATCAAACTTGAGCATTCGTACCAATACAAGCTGCAGATTGTGAACTTAGGGTAGGACTCAGGGTAGAGTGAGTATGAAGAGCCCTTTTGGATGCAAGTTTTAACAGGCTTATCTAGTGATCTTTTCCAACTTATAAAACTACAACCTCTTTCGACAGGCAATTGAAAGCCCTGTCATGTGGAAGAAACAGGACACAGGGAGCAGTTGATTAAGAATCATCTTCCACAATCCAATATATACTATGATATATACAAGAGTAAGTACGAACTAGCCACCAAAACCCAACTGTGCGAACTATTCCTCCTTCTGCCCCTAAACAACTTTATAGTTTTATGAATAGTTTATTTTCCTGATTGTGTAAAGTGATACTTTCATGTCTTCCGACAAATGTTTGTCCTGACATAAAGGTGACATATACAGATTAGTAGCTTGACTTAAGCATTAAGTAGGGATAGCAGAGTAATTCATAGCGATACGAGTTGCTCAAGGCCATTCATTGATTCGAGCACTAACCGACTACTTGGACCAAACACTATCGGTCAAAGACACCCACATTAATCTCAACTGTATCAAAAGTAATATATAATACTCATGAGCAGGTGAATATACATGGATGGTCAAATATGGGTCGATGGATCATTTTCTGGAACAACATGACGGAAATTGTTTAGCTTTGCTGTAGCATGCATTTATGCAGGCAGATAATGTAGGGGTTATTTAACAAGGAATTGTCTACGAGTAAATTCTACAATATCAGCGAAACACTAGTTTTAGGACAATTTGTTTAAGTCGGTGTATCCACTTGATACTTTTGCAAAGAATCATATTAGGCTTCCATATCCAAAAATCGACTTGTGAGTATGTTTTACGATTCGCCAGAACCATGTCACCTATAAACAGCAATTTTATTATATGTATCTAAACTAAAAATATGTACAGCTATTGTATCTCAATAAATGCCAGGTGAAGCCTTCATTTGAGTAGTGTTGGCCTATCTGTATAATTCAATTTGATACCATCCCATTTGATTCTAAGGATTTTCGTGCATATCAAAATAGCCAATACAACACCAGCCCATCAGCCCTGATTGAAGGCTTAACATGTACGTCACCTACTATTGAGAAAATCGGTACACGTTGGAGGCACACAGTGTCGATTCCGGGGGATTGATACCTGCCCAACAGGCAGTACAACCACTTGACCGACCGACCGAGCACATCTCCCGTAAAGTAGATGGGCATTGATTTGATCTATTTCGAATCTTATTTTGGAAATAATGGTGGAGCTGCACCTTGCAGCTTAAGGATACAAATGAATCACTGCACCCGGTGCTTTGATCCAGGGTTGAACCCAGGCGGGTAGCATGCGCAGCCACATGAACAGCCAACCGAGGTATAGCTGGGTACGGTCTCTCTCAGTAATAAACCTTTTGAATCCTACTACTGATACTTGGTGTAACGCGGTCCTACAGTAGAGTTGACAATACTAACCATAATACCAATCACATGAAAGGATTTTTGCGCATATCAAAATAGCCAATACAACACCAACCCATCAGCCCTGATTGAAGACTTAACATGTATGTCACCTACTACTGGGAAAATCGGTGCACGTTGGTGAGGCACATAGTGTCGATTCCGGTGATCGATACCTGCCCAGCAGGCAGTACAACCACTTGACTGACCGACCGAGCACATCTCCCGCGAAGTAGATGGGCATCGATTTGATCTATTTCAAAGCTTATTTTGGAAATAATGGTGGAGCTGCACCTTGCGGCTTAAGGATACCAATGAGTCACCCCGTGCTTTGATCCGGGGTCGAACCCAGGCGGGTAGCATGTGCAGCCACAGGACCAGCCAACCGAGGTATAGCTGGGTATGGTCTCAGTAAACCTTTTAAATTGTACCGATATTTGGGGTAACACGGTCCTAGAAGTTTCACTACCCCTAACAAAACTATAACACAGTAGAGGTCGAGAATAGTAACCATAATACCATATATCACATGAAATGTATAGCAATTATATAGTATATACATCCAATAATCGCAAGCAATGGAGTATAACTTAAGGAAGCAATTCTCTCCTTGAAATGAAAACATTGGTTCTCTAATCCCAGCATCAAGTGATTCAGCACTAAAACTAATCAGTTAATAACATCGAGCAGGCCCGAATCAATCAGCTGGGAGCCCGAATCGGCCAGGATTCCGAGCAGGTGGACTAACAGGTCGGGTCAAACGGCGCCTAATCTGGTTCCAGGAGTAAGTAAAGGGGCGGAGTGGGGATGGGGAAGCAGCGGGCGGCCTACCTTCTCCCCGCGCTCGATGTACTTGACGGCGACGAGCTCCATGGTGCGGCGGTCGCGCATGAGGCGGGCGACCCCGAAGTTGCCGGAGCCGATGTCGCGCACCAGCTCGTAGCGGTCGCTGTCGTGCATGATCGGCATGTCCATGCCGGGGCCCACCGTGAGCGCCGCCCGATCCGCCATGGCCGGCGGCCGATGCGATGGGAGGGGCCGCGCGCGGCTGCTAGGGCTTCGGTTCGGTCCCCCGAGGCGGCCCGCTCCTGCTCCCCGCTCGAATCGGCGACGAGCTCAGCTCAGCCCCCTTCCCTCTCGCTATCCTCGACGAGTTCGTGACAGTGGCCGGGCGAGGGAGGGAGAGAAAGGTAAAACGAACGCCCACTCAATCACTCTCTCTTCTACTCTAGTCTAGTCTAGCATTATTATTGCCGGCTTTGGTGCCTGATGCAAGGGCTCATCTGGGAAGTGGTTTTATTATTGGACGTCATCTTTTGGCATTTGCGACATACTAATAAATGATGTACTAATAGAGGAGTAGGGTTCCACTAGTAGTTATTTTTCATCAAAGGATATAAAAGGAAGGTAGTTGGCCCTTCGTGTTACACCGGGCTAAAAATGGTAGCATTGAAAATGGTACGATTTGGTGTTAAGAACATAAAATAACATAGTAAATATGTAAAATGGTAACACGTGTAATCCCCTCTTTACAAGCTGAAAACAAGCATGCGCTATCGTACTTTGATTGTCAACCGTTTGGAAAATATTATTCTCACCTGCTCTCTTACAATTTGCAATAATGTTCATCTTGCAAAGTCTTGTTCGAAAAATAATCTTGCAAAATATTTCTAAGAGAACTAGAAATAATATACGCACGCCATAATATTCTTCTGATATCTTCTCGTATCTTTTACTAATACTACACGTCAAGTAATAAATGACTTGGCTCGAACGACACGAAATCCCGATCGTAACAAACGGTAGCACCAGGTCCACCGCGTTTGCATGCCAATGATCTGTAAAATCTTTCATTTACTAAAAATATCTTTACGTATCTTTGGTTTTCCCAATATCTTTAACTTATGCGATACACCATATATTACATTGATTTGGCTCAAGCGGCACGACAGCGAACTATACCAACAGGTCACGCAAAAGAACATTTATGCACAATTTGTCATGTTTTTGTCGTTATTTGTCTGTTTGTCCCACCTGTATTTGACCCTCGTACTAGTATCTAACCTTATAGTTCCTCTTTTATTTTATCATTATATTTCCCTTCTCCTACCCTTCCAACACCGTTAAATGTCAATAACTCGTAAAATATATTTTAGCTGTAAATGATATATTTCCATCAAATAGTCTAAAGTTTATGTAATATTTGGTAGCTCATGTAATAAATGTCTTAGCTCGAATGACACGAAAGATGGCTCCGTAACAGACAATACCACCACGTCACGCAATAGAATGCGTCGCACAATGTGTCTAATGTTTTATTGTTTCTATATTGCTTTCATCTTAATTTGAGTATCGTGTACCCATCTCTAGTTCCATCGTTCCTTTTGTTTTTTACCTTGTGCGTTCTCCACCGTGTTTGAATGTCAATCACCCAGAAGCTCGCCTTAAAAATTAGTTGAGGCTTCCAAATTAGTATTACAAAGAGTAATTTTGGAGGTATAATGTTTTTGAGAGGAGGGTTTTTGAGAAAATGTGGGGATGGTAGCATCATGGAAGAGCTATTATAGAAGACGAAAGGAAGTGGGCCTGAAGCCTTGTAGAGATATGGAATATCTTCCTGACCCAATCTTTTTAGAGGGACTAGTTCTATTGTTCTCTGGCCACAAAGAGGAAACCAGCCCATTTCACGTGATTCGATCACAACTTCTTTTTTTCAGCAACCTGAGCGAAGCGTGCCAAAGTACGAGCTGTTATCAAACCAGCTATGCCTGGATATCTTCAAAACAAAAATAAAAATACATAAAATATGAAGTAGCTGGATTCTTTGCTGCAACACACTGACAGTGTATGTATCCGTCCCCAGAAAAAGGAGAAACTGGAACTCTTGTTTATTCAAGCAGCACAAGAAATTAACCGAGTGCCAGTAAAACAGTAAAAATATAATTAACTTGGATACTTTTCCTGCGAATGAGTAGAGAAGAGGATATTCCATCCAGGTCACTGCGCGTGAATCAGAGGACCCTCAACAGCTGACCAATGACACCCAAACCGACGGTTCTAAACAAGCTTATCAGGTCCCCGAAAGGCCAAAAACGCCCCCATCCAGCAGAGAAAGGGACGCGCCAAGATGGATGGAGACGATCAGACCACAGACGACGAGTCGACGACGACGCAGATGCTGCAAGCAACAGGCAGAATATTCGCGTTCATGCCAAGGAAGAAGAAGGCCCTTCCTGTGACCAAAGCGACGCTTATCAGAATATATATATAATCCGGTGGTATGTGTTTATAATCCAATCTCACGTACCAAACGGGGGCGGAAATACGTTAATAGAACTGTTGACGGCACATAACTATGCGGAGATAATCGCATGCCAGTCCGTCTAATCGACACATGTTCAAAGCCATCGAGCAGCCAGAGCGTGAGAATAATCCTCCTGCATATAATAGTAAGCTGTGGATAAGCACGGACAGGCCAAGGGGTGTGGTGGCGGCCTGGCGGGCAGTAGTTAACAGTTGTTGACTCACGACAGAGATGACAATGGCGAGTAGGGCATGCCGAGGACAACGACGTGCAGCTTATCGGGGATCAGTGCAGGTACCCCAGCTCACGAATCATGTTCCAGATTCCACAACGATCCCATGGTCTCTTATCTCTTCATACAGTATATCTTTCCGCAATGTCTCTGAATACTGAAGCTGTTACCAAGAATTATATAATCCTCTTCCGAACAGGCGCGAAAGGGTTAGACGAGCATGCACCAACCGACTGCAGAACAATGGTGCGACCCATTAGTCGGGACGCCATGCAAAGAAGAAATCGAAGAGGACAACCATGGTGCTGTTTCCCAAAATAGAAGCATAGGGTGCTCATGGCCTTGAGTTGCTTTGGTTCAGGGCTCAGGGGACCCTGATCCTGTCTAATATTTCTGAAAGTTCAGAAAGATCGACGAATCCACTCTAGCAGAACAGGAGAAGGGGTAATGCAATTTTATCTGGTCGAAAAAAAAAGGCAGATTGGCAAATTGCAACTCAGACTCGATTGTGAACAGGCAAGCGAAGAACCTGATAGTAGAAAAATTGGAACAAGTTTTTATTCATCTAAACACAGCAATAGCTGAACAACATCCGAATGTCATATATATGTATGTAATATAATTCTCGGGGCGAAAATTGGTGGTCTGCCCAAAAACAAAGCCGCGGGAGCAGGTAACAGCTCTCCTATCTCTCATGTACATCGCAAGAACCAGGCCATGATCAGTTCATCTTTCGGGCGCTCGATCAGTCGACGCCCGATATCCCTGGATTCATGGCCTCCGGTGCTACAAACTCTCAATCAAGTGTTTGTGACTCCGTTATTGCCATCGATGCCGCAAAATTAAGCTATCTCTACCTCTCTTTCTTCATAGGTGCAAAGCCTTGGAGTTGGAGATCATTTCCGACCTGTCATCTTCCTCAGAACTGTCGCTGCCGGTGAGTGCTGAGACGGCAACCCCTGAGTAGGAGAACTGAAGAGGGCCTTCAGGGGACCTGGACTGTGAGCTGCTTTGCTCATGGTGAGCCCATATATCACCAACCAGCACAATCGGATGGCTCGACGAAGAACAACCGGGCGACGACCTTTGGTGGTGCAGACGGTATTTCTGAACATACAACATGATCCAAATTAGTTTCCACAAGCAGAACATAGTATCAATTTGCATTGGGAGGCGTGAGTTTTTCAGAAAAAGCTAGAGAATAATTGGTTGCTCACCTGGAGGTGGCTTTTCACTTCGTCGTTCGTGAGCCCATCAACTTTCATCACCTCCCTGATTTGCTTTGGAGTGGCAACTGCAATCATAATGGAACAATAAGTATTTTAGGACTCCCATGTTTTACAAATATTGTTCGTTCCTACCAGCATCTACACTTAGAGCAAACGATTTGATCAACAAAATGATTGTTGAAAGTACCTTGCGGGCCACCGAGTTGGCGCAGGGCAGCAACAAACTGCCGGTGAAGCTCCGTCGACCAGCACCGTCTCGTCTTCCTCGACTGCTGGTCCTGAGCCTGCAAGCTGAGCGCCGGAGGCGGCATGGTGGCCGCGAATTTTGCGGCGTGGGCAAGGCGACGGTCCTCGCCGCCACCGGGAGGAGAAAACGGTCTGGAAGAAGAAATCATAGGCAGAACAGGCATCGCTTCCGTGTTGTCTCTGATGAAGAACTGTGACGGTGGCGGCGGCGGCGGTGGCATTGCTGCGAAGCCGATTGGCATGGGTGGCACCACGGGCGCACCGCCGAGCGGCGCCGGCCTAGGCAAGGCGCTCTCTTTCTCTTGCTCCTTCTGAAATCGAAGAAATGGGTTCCGGTCAGAACTGGGAGTAGTAACAACTAACAAAGAAAGATCCACCACAAAGTCGAAGGAAAATAAAAACGGAAAGAATTGGCTGTAGACATACCACGGGATCGGCGTCGACCCAGAGCTGCGCGGTGCTCATCCATTTCGTCTTGTCGCTGTCGTCGGCTCTCGCCGCCGCGTCCGGGCCGGTGGTCCGCTTCGCCGCGTCCTCCTTCATGACCTCGATCACTGCACAACAACCAGCCGCGCGCGTCAGGCAAAGATTAAAGGAATCTAAACCGAAATTAAACGGAAAAAAGAAAAGATCTTTCCATGGATGATGGATCGATGAACCGGACGGGGTGGGTAGCGGAGCTGACCTTCGGCTAGGATTCGGGCGCAGAAGGGCAGCTCGCGGCGGAAGACCTCGATCTTGCGTCGCTCCTCCTCGAGTCCCCTGATGCAGTCGTCGACGGCGGGCGGCTCCTTGGCGGCGGCGAGGCGGCCGGCGGTGCGCGCGACGAAGAGCTTGAGGTCGAGGCCCAGGTCCAGGGGCATCCCGATCTCCCCGACGTCCAGCCCCATGCACGCAGACGCAGATGAACAATCACTCTCTCTCTCTCTCCGACGCCACGCCACGTCTCGTCTCCGAAATCTTTGCAAGGAAGGAAGCAGGTTCCGCAAGAAACTCTGGGAGGAGGAGGAGGAGGAGGATCGAGGATGGGAATGGAGGTGGGGGATCTGGGGGTGGGGGCATATATAGACGGGGCGGAGGTAGGGGAGAATCTGCGAGCTGGGCCGCAGGATTTGGTGGTGGCTGCGGTGGGTGGGGCGCCGCGTCCCGGTTGCTGCCAGGCACGTTAGCGGCCCGGCACGCCAGGCCCGTTAGCCTAACGGGCCGTGCTCGGGCCGGCCCGCGTGCCTGCGCGCGGCCTCAGGCACGGCACGGCCGGCACGTTATGGGCCCGGCGGCCCGGCACGGCCCGGCCGGCACGGTAGGCACGTTTTTTTTAATTTAAGCTGTTTTTTATCCTGTTTCATGTTTTTTTCTCTTTTATGATGTTTTATATTGGTTTATGATGTTTTATGTTGTTTTATGATGTTTTATCTTTCTTATAGTAAAAAAACACAAGACATAGTTTGATATGATCATAATAATTTTATTTAGCTAGCAAGCCGCCTCATTAAAACCTTCCAGTCCCCTCGGGTACCCTGGTAAGGAAAGAGTGCGTCTGAAACTTGCTGCTCTCCTACTTAATTGTTCATATTACAGACCGAGTTCAAATTACAAAAATAGAAATAAAATTACAAAGAGGAAAAAACTATTCTTCTTCATTGTCCTGGATATGAAAGTTCTCCATCGCAGCCAATAACTCGGGGTCCTCCGGCATGTGTTGGGATCTCCGCTTCGCCCGCTCGCGATCTTTCACCGTCATTAAACTCTTCACCATTGAAGGGTGGAGACTTGCTCTTCTTGGCTCTAGTACTCTTCCACTTAGACTAAATGTTCCCTCCGACGATGTGGTTGATACGGGGACAGTTAACACATCTCGTGCAAGTATGGAAAGCACTGGATATGTACTTTTGTGTTCATACCACCATTGCAAGATGTTGAATTCTTCTTCTTCGTCGTCGGGAAGCACCTGGTCAGTGAGGTAAACACCCAACTCGCTGCGTCGAGGAGCAGTGGCGGTGCTTGAACTTGAGCTGGAGCTGCCGCTAAAGAGTTTGAAGATTGTTTTCTTCTTTCCGGGTTGTGTAGCTGCTGGAGGACGAGGCGGACGAACTGTCGCTGCATACTTATTCTCGTACTTCAAGTAAAGATCAGTGAGTTTGCCCTTAACATTGTATAAATAAGTTGCATAGTCTACCTCTAAGGTGGCTGTTAATAAAGAAAGAGCATATCCTAATCCCTCAAGTTTAGCCCTTGGGTCCAAAATGAATGCAAATGCATACAAATCAGGGATTTCTTTCCAATATTTTAAAAACTTTTCTTTCATTTTTTTAACAGCATCTCTTAAAATTTCATCATGTTCATACTCCTTCAAGTGATTAGCAATCAATACAATCTGATGCACTATCAGAGGAGATGTGGGATAATAAACCCCTGATAAAATGTTAGTTGCATCGTAAAGGACTTCTAGAAACTCCATTATCATTTGTGCCATAACCCAGTCCTGATCCGTGATATAGATTGCTCCACCGCTATTTGAATTAACAAACATGGTAAATTGTTCTTTATCACGGATCAGATCTCTAATCATTATGTACGTGGAGTTCCATCTAATATCCATATCAACATTGTAGACATGATGTGCATTTGAAGCCGCCTCACACCACCGCTTATACTCAGCTAGCCGTGGATTAGAAATACTCAGATAAGTTATGCCACTTCTTATTTTCTCAATGGGTGCTTTCATTAGCTTTAAAGCACTTTTAGCAATAAGATTAATAATATGGCATGCACAATGTTGATGGAAAAGGTATGGTGCAGAATAAGCCGAAAGTTTGGGAATAAGATCAGTCATTGCCCTAGCATTGTTTGAAGCATTATCTAAAGTTATTGCAAACACCTTAGACTCGAGGCCAAATTCTTCCACGACTTGCAAGATTTTGGCGGCTATGGCGGGACCAGTATGGCTAACATCAATTAATTCAAATCCAAGCAAAGCTTTTTTAAGTTCCCAAGTATTACTGTCCACATAATGAGCAACAACACTTAGATAATCTTGCTTAGCTCTACCACTCCAGATATCAGATGTTAATGAAACTGAAAATACACACTTTGTAAATTCATCTTTTAGATCATTAGCTAGTTCTTTAGCCAGTTTTTTCATATCCCTAGATGTAGTTTGCCTAGAAACAGGTTCATAGCGTGGATTGTGACAAGTTCTAATCCAATCAACAACAGCGGGATACGCCCCAAATCCAAGCGGTAAATCATGCGCAGCTATCACACCACATAGACCTCGACGAGATATGTCAGCATTATAGTTCCAGTTCATTACCTGCCCGTCGGGTTGGAAGGGAAGGTCGCCTTGTCTTCTCGCCATCTCCTCGGCCTGCAACCTCCGGTGTGTCTTCACATGCCGCTCCAAGTGGCCGGTTCCCATGGAGGAGTTGCCGGTGAGGATCTTGTCGCAACCCGCCCACTTGCACACCGCGTCCCATTGCTTGGTGCCATCCTCGAGAATCGTTACACGATCCTCGAAATGGCCCTCCAACCACACCCAGGAGCTTCGCCTCCGCCTCTTCGTGCCGGTGGAGGTGCTTGAACTACCGCCAGAACTACCACTAGAAGGTATCGAATGAGATGGTGGCTGAGTATAGGTGGGGGTGGGGTGGGGTGGGGTGGGGCTTATGATGTTGAAATCATCCACTTGAAGACCGAATTGGTCCATTGTGAAGTCGATCATCGGCTCGGGGTGATGCCCCCGGGGGTTTGGGTTGAACGGCGGGGGAGGGGGAGGGTCCATGGGATAAGAAGTGTGAGAATGTATGGTGAGAAGTGTGGGTTGAGTTGAGTGTGCTGAATGTAGGGATGTGAGGCCCTTTTTATAGCAAAAAATAGAGCTGTTTGAAATTCAAATTTTGAAAAACGAATAAAAAATAATTTCCCGTGCCTAACGGGCCGTCACCGGGCTTAACGGGCCATCGTGCCGCGCGCGGCGTGCCGGTAGCGTGCCGGCACGGCACGCCAGGCACACGCCGGCCCGACAACGGCCCGGCGACCACGCTCCCCGCCGGCGTCCCGCGTGCCGCCCGCGTGCCCGCGTGCCCGCGTGCCCGCGCCGCGCCGCCACCCCCCGCTCCCCGCCGGCGTCCCGCGTGCCGCCCGCGTGCCCGCGTGCCCGCGCCGCGTCGCCACCCCCCGCTCCCCGCCGCCGGGCCGTGCCGTGCCGCCGGGCCGTGCCGTGCCTGGCGGGCCACGGGCCGGCACGAAAGCAACCGTGCCGTGCCGGGCCGGCCCGCGTGCCTTGCCTGCGAGTTCGGCACGGGCCCGTGGCGTGCCGGGCCGAGGCACGGCACGATTACAGCCGGGCCGGGCCGTGCTCGTGCCGGGCCGCAAAACGCGTGCCTCGGGCCGGCCCGACAAGCACGGCCCGTTTGGCCAGCTTTACTGCCAGCCCAGCGCAGCGAGAAACTCGCACTCACTCCGTTGTGCGTCGCGCGATCGATCTCGAGCTACCGCGTCTCACGCCTGCCGCACCCGATTTTCTTTATTTTCTCTGTGTAAAAATTCAATCTTTTTTATTATTCCAACAGCTTGTTGCGTGTCGTAATTAGCTTGCGAAGTTTAGATTAGAGATGGCACTAACGGAAGTTGTGGAGGTAAAAACCTTGGGCGTCAAGCCGTGATAGTACAACGGAGTATATCTTTGGATTCTGGGTGTATCTTTTGTGCTGCTGCTCAGCTCCTCCGATCTCGAGACGCCGCACGTCGGTTTGGCTTGGCCACTGGTTTTCGGGCTGTGCATGCAGATGGGCTCATGCATGTGTGAAAAACAACCAAATTGACAATCTCAAAAGATATCAGCACAAAATAAAAAAGATTTCTTTTTTAGGGTAAACATGAAAAAGATTTCAACACACAAAGAACTAACAATACAGCCTGTTTCTTGAGCACCGTCTGCTGCACCGTAATGTTCGTAAGATACGGTTTTGTTGTTTTGTGATGATCTAAATTTATTACTATATTCGGACGAGCGAACCGAGACCCATCGGCGCGTAGGCTTGGACCGGGTTGTTTCCATGTCGGACTATGGCTGTAGCTGACGACGTAGGATTTTACAACCATATAGAAATCTAGTAAGCCGGGATAACTCAAAAATTGTAATAAGTTCCTAACATTTGTGATCTCATCCGATCATAGTGAAAATTTGTGGGTTGACGTTCGTGGTTTTTTCTTTTCACAGTTGGAAGGATTTTCCACGTAAAAACTTGTGTCCCCATTGTGTTGATCTTTCGTTTGTTTATTATTTTATTGCCTATCGTGTATAACATGTTCTACCCTCGAGAGTATAGCGCCCCATGACGCCATCGCCCTCGAGAGTATAACTTTGGATTTTGGTGTATCTTTTGTGTTGTTGCTCCTCCGATATCGAGGCGACGCACGTCGGTTTGGCTTGGCCAGTGGATTTCGGGCTGGGTGGGGTTGTGCATGCAGATGGGCTAATGTGTGAAAAACAACAAAATTGACAATCTCAAAAGATTTCAGCACAAAATAAAAAAAGATATCAACACACACAAAAATAACACTACAGCCTGTTACTTGAGCACTATCCGCTACACCGTAACACCGTAAGATACGGTTCTGTTGTTTTGTGATGATCCGAATTTATTAAGATAAAATTAATTTCGGACGAGCGAATCGAGACCCATCGTCGATTAGCTGACGTAGGATTTTACAGCCATATATAAATCTTGTAAGCCGTCGGTTTGAGATAAGTAAAAAATTAGAGTAAATTCCTAACGTTTGTAATCTCATCCGATCATAGTAAAAATTTGATGGTTGGTGTCAGTGGTTTTTTCTCTTCCGCAGTTCAAAGGATTTTCCACATTAAATCTCGGGGGCAATCTCTAATATGCGCCCCCCCCATTTTGGGCCCACGTGTCATAGGCGGCGTAGGGGGGTTATTATCCCCACGATGGCACCCGGGGGGTTATCGTAAATTATCCCCTCTTCTAAGTCTTGTTCTAAGAGTGGGTAACCACATCTTCAACCTCATTCACATCACATATATCCTTATGATCGTTTATCCCAAATAAATGGTGTCAAACCGTAAAATTCTTTTATGGGATTGAATTAAACTCTTGCTTTTAACCAAATTTAAATGTATGACCGGTCATGTCAACATTCATACTTTCATCGTACTAGACCCAAAAATAGAGGAATGCCAAACACATAGATCTGGATTAAAAAAAGTTGATATATTTCATGATGAGAATGAGGTTTAATTTAACCACTCTGAGCAGATTTTATCATACGTCTTCGCGATCCTGATTCCTAGATGGTACAACCCACTGCCGTGTACTACCCTCTAGCATTTAGGATTCTTCGCGACAAAAGCCCCAATGATAGCTTTTTGGAGTCGTTTTGACATAGGCTTATCGTCGTCGTGATGACAGGGGTATAGCGCCACAAGTTAGGATGCTATGGTGCGCATAGAGGATGTAATGTATTGTGTTATTAATCTAGAAACAGTTTCAAAACTAGTTCATTTTGTGTTGAATCCTAGTGACAATGTCAGGGTTTTTTCATAGCGCATATATTCTTCTACTCCCTCCACCCTAAAGTAAGTGTAAGATTTGTCTAAACATAGATGTATCTAGACATATATCACACCTAGATCCATCCATATTTTAATAAATTGAAGACACTTATTTTTTAGACCGGGGGAGTATTTTGCTTGTCATGTTTTTTAGACGGTGCAGGCGTGCAGGACGCAGTGATTTTCTCTTTTCGAAGACTACGCTCCTAAGTTTAGAATATCCCCCGCATATACGCACGACGTACTCATCGACGGTACTCTACTCTAGGTATTGTACTCCAGCTGTGTGTACTGTGTACGGCACTGATCATGCATGCATGTACAGAACAGAAGTGCAGCGACCCGTTACGATCCATCAATTCTGTGCGCGTAGACCGACGAAACGAACGCGATTTAATATCTCCGCGACAATACCCGGAATACGTAGGTAAAGTACGTACGACCGGCCGCCGTCGTAGGCCGAGATATCTCGCCGGTGTGGTGTGGGCCGGGCGCCGGCGAGAATCCCCAGTGGATGGATGGATGGGATCCCCAGTAGATCAGATGAGATACTCTCCTTTTCCTTCGATCGGTGGACGGACGAAGAAGAACCGACGCCGTCCGTCCGTCCGTCGACGGCCGGACCCACCCGTGACGCTGTGTGTCGGGGCGCCTCTCGCCTACCGGATGTGCGCGGTGACGCGGCCAACAGTCATGGCGCAAACAGCATCGATTCGCCGCATATCTAAACGTACGGTCGCCGCTTACCGGGTCGCGCCGTGCCGTGCCGTGCCGTGCACATCCTGGTCAGTGCTGTGTTCCCAAACGAAATCTTTTTTCTTTTCTCCCGCTTTATCTCTTCTTCTTCTTCACCTGGTTGATCTCATGGGAGTGGAAGCTAGCTGCACGCCCATTGGTCCGCTCCTTTTGTATCCATCATTACTGAGATAGAGATTGGTCAGTATCTACGGCTGACGTGTTGCTCCAAACAATACATTATTTACCGCCGTATTTGCTGGATCATCGTGTCAAACTCAGTCTTACAAGGTAGTGGTAAAAGTACTTCGCGTTATCTCGATCGGTACTTTTTGGATCATCGTCTGAAGAAGAAGCCAAGATATCAGAAACCTAACCGATCCTTGGATCAGTTTACCCGGTAAAAAATATAAAAAGTGAGGCGGATTTTTCATTTCTAAATCTAGAGTTCTCAAAAACTTATTATCAAATAAAACTACAACTGAGATCCCTAGCATCGCGGTGTGGTGAAATAATGTCTCACTAACATGTGGCCCCTACACACATGATGTGCCCTATTGATGAGTGACTCAAACTCACATGGCTTTGTGTTTGGCAAAGTCAGTCCATTCGTGGTCATAGCATCTCTAGTAGATTATCTATATGGACATCTAAACGATTTTAGATAACCATGGGGTAAAAAAATGATTCTGAGTGGATCACTGTCGAGGTATGCCCTCAGCAATCTTAGAGTCGAAGACCCTAGGTATATTTTGAGATCCGGCCCCTCATTGTGAGGTAAAGACCTACTCCTACTTGTCTGATTATGATGATATATGAGGTTACATGGTGGCCGCAAGGGCGATATGATGAGAGGCGATCTCTATGCTTTGTCTAATTATGTCTATGTTGTGGCATGTGTTATATGATGTGGCCGTCCGTCTATTTGTCTACATCTCCCTGTCTTTATATATGCAGACAGAGTCGGTTTACAAGAGTCCTATTAGACCACGACTAAGAGTCTTTGTCTTGTGCTTCAAGTAATTTCCTTAATAGCTTCTTGGTCTTCATTGGGCCACCCAGTGGGCCTTCGTCTGGTCTGCACCAGGTATACCAATAGTGGGGTGCTCGGAGGGCATACCCACGTCAATCACTTATATGGATATGTAAATTTAGTTGTCCTCAAAATTTGCTACTCATCATCCACGTGTGGATCACACTTGGAGGATCATCCAAGCCCAACTATTCATTAAAATAATGTTGATAGTAGGGAAAAAAGGCTATGTAAAAATATAGTTGTTAAAATTTACTTATAAGATACTAATAAAAATATAGAGACTTTATGAAAAGACGATAAATTCATAATCTTGTAACAATCATCGCTAAAAATAAAGATGTGATAATATATTTAATGAAAGTTAGTTATAGATATTATTAAAATATAGGAGAAAGATTATAGACGTCCTGAATGTAACACGTTCTGCTGGAAAACTAAAAACATATAAAAGTGATTTTTTAGATGATCCTCTGTATGGAGATATAGATACCAAATTTAGATTATCTACCGAAGATGCTCTAAAAACATAAACCAACTATTTTTGTGGATCGACTGACTAGCACCAATGTATTTATGTACTTTTTATCTCTACTTACGAGTGTGCATGTGTTCGAATATGTATATTCAAAACTGTTCACAAAATTTGTTTCCAGCCTCCGTTTTCCACTGTTCCAGATAGGGCATCGAACGTACGCCAACTAGCTATGAGGAAGCTTTATCTGGTGGACAAGTTCGGCACGATTGGTACATGACCGGACAACTTGATCTCATCTGTTATCTCCTAGTACTACTCCCATTTTATTGTCTGCCTATGGATAAATGTCGATGTCCCCTTCCAGGTCTCGTGATACGATGGCTAAAGCAACAGGTAATCATGTCGTGCCGTGCTCCGGTTCATAGATTATCCAAAATGTTTAGCGTTGATTACATTTTCTACAATCAATAACACGATATATTACGCTAACGAATAAAACAATGTAGAGATACATGAGCTGGCTACAACTAGTACAAAATAAAGTCTAAATAAATAGCACATCTTTGAAATCTTCAAACTCTTTATTCTTTCATGACACAATCTGATACCTTTTTTAAGGCATACGTATAGGAGTGATAAAGATATCAAACAGTATATCTGTAAATACTAATGCGTGTTCTCTCATAATATTAACTTTCAACCACAATGTTAAAGCTACATGCATAGACATATCATGCATCAGAAGAGTACAAACACCGGTATTTCAGGGACAAGTAATTGAACAACCTTATCGACGTCGTCTGGTACTGAGAGTATAAATCACCATAGTCATGGGCGTAGCATCTAGGAAAGATATTGCAAAGACAACATCCTTGTCACAACCACAACAAAAATCCAAAAAAAATCTATCGGAACCAGATCTGAAGGATCATACCTAGAATTTTTTTCTTCCAAAACCACCATTAACATCGGGAAGAGATCTCGCCGTCGAACGAAGGTCTGAAGATTGCTTATTGTAGACGATGCCATCTCCATTGATTAAGAGGACGACTATCAAAACTCTAACCAAGATTGAAACACTACTTTTACTAAGAACTCCACCCATCGATCGCATTCCCCACCCCTCTCGATGCAGGCAAGGACGGCCGGAACAAGGGGGCCGAGCTATGACAGAGGAGGAGCTAGTGGCAGCGACTAGGTCTTCAGGAGCTCTCCTACACCTCTCAAATCTAAGGAGTACTCTGTTTAACGTTGATTACATGATATCTCTCCAGATGAGATGTAGTGTTTCTATTTATTTCAAAGTTGAACATCACATATTAACCATTAGTTGGGTCTTACAAAAAATACTCACCTCGATTTTAAATAAAAAAATTGAAATAGCATCAGCAAAAAATCACTACGGAACCTGATAATACTTAATTGAGTCATGAAGTCATTGTAAAAGAATTTCCACCGCCCCAATACAAAATATGTCAACCGGAGTCAGACAAGTATTACTGAGCATGCCGACACGTATTGCCGCTTATTGGGAGCGACACATCCCACCCAATAAGCATTTTTCAAGAAAACATGAACGGTAAAAACTTTTTTACATTTAATTTTCTTTCCCTCAAGACGTCAGATGTACTCTTCAATTGGCAACATATACTAGCTGAGATTTAAGTAGGCCTCTGTCTCTCTCGTAGAATCAATTTGGGTCACCGACTCACCATACACATCTTCTACCTCATTACTGCCATCATTTGCCGGTATTTTTTTTTACTATTTATACTATTTTTTCATACTTTCTACATCTTATTTTTAGCACGTTACAATCATACAAGTGTAATTATCTATTTTATGTATATTTTAACCATATTACTAGCAATATTACAAATATTAGTTTATGTGTTTTTTGTTTGTAATGTATATATCATTGAATGATATTAAACTTTATTTTCTAGCAGCAATCAGTTATCGAACCATTTTCTATAATGCATAATCTAAATATAATACGATATAACAAATATTTTGATAGCGGTTTCTAGATCAAGCAAAAATATATGGACCCCCGCCACCTCATGATTTTGAAACCGGTTGTTGAAGACGAAACAAAATAGTCGAATCAACTGGAGAGTATGAGGGTTGTGCCACGTAGATAGGGTTTTCGTCACATTTCTGGTTTATGACCAGGAGAATTTTTGAAAGGTATAATTTATCTCGGCGATCTTTAGAAGATTTCATAAATAAGTGTTACCTGGTTCCCAAGGCACACTTTACTGCTGACCATATGATCTATTTGTCATAGACACATCATTTTGCCAGTTTATGTCACACTTGTGGTTTCGGTTTTGGCGAGCACACTTTTATAACGAGTCATAAATCGCCTAAGCTTAGGCGTGACAACCATTTAGCAGAGTGGAGCAAGAAACGGATGGAACTTTGCAAGCGAAACACGACACATACAAGTATAAGACCTTGATCCACTGTGAATTATATGCGCAGCTTTACGGCCAAGAGATAGAATCCAGATGAGGTGACCAAACAAGCATGTTTCCACTAATATTAACCTTATCTACAACGTCGGATTCTAAAGCTAGTAAACAAAAGGCGAGCACTATGGGACGTTCGCGCGCTGAGGAATCTCCCATATTTTGCATTTGCATTCCACCACCTCCAACAAGGAACGCACATGATAGGATAGAACAGGACCGGACCAGCAGAAGCGCAGAAATATGGACCCTGAACCCAAAAGAGATGGCATTATTTGAGTGCTGAATGGGATTCCTTGATTGGCCACCAAGTGCTCTTGGCTCCTCTCCAGTTTGCATCAACTCATGATGAACAGCATCCGGTGCCTCTTTAGTGTGATCGCTACCCGGCCGTCCCCATTTGCAAATTATTCAGAGGATGGATACTCTTTTTTTTTTTTTCTCTTGCACGTACATATGCCAGTGAGCCACCGGGAATATCCCGCTGCGATTCAGATGCAAGGGGGGCCAGATTAATGGCGGTCCCATATGGAGGTTGGGAAGGCGAAGTTGCGTTCTCGATCCTGCCCTGGAACGATGGTGCAGTGCAGTGCCCGTCGTCAAACGGCTCTTCGCCGCCGCGAGAAGGCAAAGGGAATCCATCCGATCCGTAGGAACAAAATGCCAACATGGCTAATGCAATATGGCCGTTCCTAATCTTGTTTCTCTCGACGTGTTCTGGTTGACAGCTTGATCCCAGCGACCGGAATCCGGGATCAGCGCATTTCTTTAGCCATTCTCGAGCGGTGGTGTTTGGTTGGGCTTGCGTGGCTCGATCTCTCCTCCCCTCTGACCTGGATTCTTGTCAAATTGGGGTAGAGCTGAGGTTCTTTCTGGCCTGTTCTATTCTGAGGTTTGATAATGGCAGCATGTTGTTTTCGGTCGGCGAGCACTCGGAATCTTTGAGAACATATCCGCAAGATTCTCGCCGGAACCGGGAGTTGATAACATATACTACTATCAAGTCGGAATCCTTTGACGAAGTACGTCGACGCCTTTATTCTTGGTGCAAGAGACATATATAGTACACGTTTGCTCCTTTGCAAAATGCGGACATTGCCATATCAAAACAAAGATTAATCACCGCTACCAGTGCTTGGTACTAATAGATGTTTTGATAGTGGTAGTTACCCTATCCGTT
This sequence comes from Poa annua, assembly GCA_026929855.1. NCBI lineage: Eukaryota > Viridiplantae > Streptophyta > Magnoliopsida > Poales > Poaceae > Poa > Poa annua. Next base: position 20,836,508 of record CM049427.1, read on the forward strand.
CCGGCACCCCAAAGGCCAAAACGATCGCAGCTACACTTAGCCTACAGCCTACTGTGAATATTTCCGTGGGATCTAGGGTGTCACTTGAGCATAAAAGAAACGTTTGACCTGAATCTTTTATCCACCCCAGCTCGGAGCAGAGAGGCAGAGACCAATCAAAGAGAGGCTCTACTGAACCTAGACGCTAGCTTGCTCCTGGTGCAAGTCAGCTAGTGCAATGGAAGGAGGGGCGACGCGAGTGAGTGCGGTTTCACCAAGAGGGCGGTCGCTGGTTCCAAGTCGTTTTCTTCTTCTTCTTGCTTGCTTCTTTGTTTATGTGGAAGGATCGGTAGTAGATGCTTTGACTTTGGAAGGAGCCATAAACATCTCCACGCCCGATCGAGGCGCTGCGCTGTATCCTTATCGGACCGCCTAAAGTCGTTCGCGTTTTTGTGGCCTCCTCATCGTCAGGCTGGTCCCGAGATGAGATTTGTTTTGTGCTATACTCTATACTGGTAGGCGCAAAGTCACCGACGAGAGAAGGAAACAGCATGAATCTAGCCCCATTGACAAGCTCGCTCTCTGTAGACTGTAGATCGTTGACAAAGGAATGGATGGCACCACCCGAACTACTATTCAGTTAGATCAATTTCGATGCCATTTTGAATGTTTTTTTCTGACGGTAGTAACACTTGAGGATTGGGCAGTACTCCCGAACAAGTCTGAGACTCTCTCTCTCTCTCTCGGAAAACATCAACAGATTTTGGTTACTGTTTCCGTCTCCGACTTGGGTGTAGAAAGAATGAGAAGATACCCCATGCATGCGTTAGTGGGGCAGAAACCTTTGAGAACCTGAAACACTGGCCGAACAAATTAAGGCTAAGCGCGATGGACCAAGCAAATCTGAGGCCATCCGCGCGACAGGGACACCGTCGAATCGTCGATCTTCACCAGATATTTCGCTTCTTTTCCCCTGCATGCTGTGCGGCGATTCGCATATGTTTCACGCCTCCCCCGGTCAGGTTGCGACCCGCGCCTCCAAATCTTTGGCGACGTATACGCGGCGAGGGCGGTGACGGCGAGTCGACGGCGACGTCGCCACGACTTACAGCACAAGACTAGTGTTATCTCCAGATTTATGGCGCCCCAACAAGATGAGCTCAAAAAGACCATGATAGTTCTAGCAGTTGGTGAACGAGCCATCGCGGGCATGTGATAAACTCTGCATACCAAGAATTTGAAGTCTAGATGAAATACTGAAGAACTAGTGTAGTATAGAACTAACAGAGAATCCCGTAAAGATTCAGAGGTAGTTTGGGGTCGAATACAGATGAATCTTAAGCCCATCCAGAACATGGCGGCGTTAGGGTTTAACCCAATACATAGATAAGTCATTGCAAGGCTCGGATTCGAGCTAAATAGTGATGAAATATTGCCTAAATATGTAGTGGGCATTTGGACCATTAAGCAATTTCAGAAAAATGCCTAAAACTCATACTGTTGTTATGGCAAGTGATGCGACTTTAATCTCATATTGCTAGTTGAGTGAGGCGTGCATTAGTTTATATACTGAGTCATTCTACTGCTAGTATGAGTTGGTAGGAGGTATGAGGAGAATTACTGTGTACCACACACGCACTCCTCCTCCTCCGCCGTCTCGGCTCGACGCGATGCGGGAATCTCGTCGAGCCGATGTGTTCTTTTTGTCACACAGTAATAAAATGTCAACGCCATGAAACGTTGTTAGTTGTTAATGGAGATTGATTGTTCTATACGTTTCGGCTGGACGTTTGCCTCCGGCGTCTGTGGGAGGAACACACACAATACACAGAACATAAGAACTCATATGCCCACAGCCGATACCTCTTCTAGTTATTTACATGTTTACTGTACTAGCGATTTGCGTAGATGTATCTAATATATGTCTAGTACATAATTATATTGTTAAGTTTCAGTATGCCATTAGCACTATCTACAACATGATTTTAATTAATATTTGGGTTAATATAATCGAAAACTTGGTTATATTCTCAACAAATAGGAGGGATAACGACAAGAGATGTAGCAGGTGAGGGAGAAACAGCTGACAGTCAAAACTTCCATTGTCAGAATTCAAAAGCGACACCCCGGAGCATCATAGCCATCCATTTCGAGGTCAACGTCTCTCGCCGTAAGAGCATCTCTAACAGAGGCCACAACACGCAAAAACCATAAAAACTCCGGCGAGTTTAAGGGCTTTGCATTTTTTTGGTCCATAGCAGAGTCCGAGCCCGTGAACGCGAACCGGCGATAAGGGCGACCATAGATTTTCTCCGTCAAACGGTATATATGCTAGGATCCGGGCATTTCACGGTGAGAAAACCCTATCCCTTGCCGCTATACCTGGCCATGTGTCGGGCCGGGCCGGGCTTTGGGCCGGCCCTGGAAAAGCTCGACGCAGAAAACCCAGGCCCCGGCCCGGGCCGGTCAAAAGGACCGAAAGCCCGACGGGCTTCGGGCCACGGGCTAGGCTTCTTCCTGATTTGTGCAAAAACCAAAGCCTAGGCCCGGCCCGGCTCGACCGTCAGGCCTAATTTTGAGGCCCAAGCCCAGCTTTTTTGGGCCGGGCCGGGCTAAATATGGCCAGGACTACTTGCTGCCACCGACGAGCAATCCACTCACGCATCCTCCTACTCCGACGAGCAATCCGTCGCCGCGTGATGGCACCGAAGAGGGCGCGGTCGAATCTGCGGGGCCCCGGCGACCGATCCGAGGCGAATCGGCAGTACCTCGGCCGCCGCGCGCCTCGACCTCCTCGACCGGGCGCTGCCGTCGCCGCCGCCGCGCGCCTCGACCTCCTCAACCGGACGCCCTCGACCTTCTCGAGTCGATCCCCGTCGAGATGGTGGGCGGCGTCATCGCCCTCGTCTTGCTCCGGGGAGAGAAGAAGAAGGGAGAGCAGAGCCTCACCGGAGACGACGACTGAAAAGCTCAGCGTCGACCTCGTCGCCGCCGCACCAGAGCCTCCGATGAGCCAAGTTTTGGCAGTAGGGTAGGGTGGCGACGAGTTAGATTACTTTTGGAGTAGGTTACTTTTGGACTTATTGTATATTATGTTCGATTTGATGGTGAACTCCTCCGTGGAAAAGAAATGGCGATGAAAGCAAAATCATTCGCACCCAAATTCGACCTTTTACAGATCCGTTTGAGATTTCTACTATCGTGCGCGAGCATTTACGAGGAGATCTGGCAGTTCTTGGCGAACTGTAAACTTATTTTAAGGTTTTTTTAAGGGCTCTGTTAGATATGCTTAAGGAACGATGAGAGACGTTGATCTGTAAACAAACGGTTGTTGTTGACTTCGACAAAAGAGCAGTTAAACTGAACGATACTCTGAATCTTCGGCTGCAATGGTGCTTGGTGTGCTCTTGTCTGCTGTGTCCGGTCGGCTACCGCCATGGCGGTGGAGGCTGTTCCCTCCCGCGTGGTTGTGGTACTGCCGCTCCCGTTCTACGACGCGTTCTTCTCAGTTAGTCGGTCTCACTGTGTTCACCTTGGTGATACGGCGTTGGTGGCTTCAAGACCGTGGGGGCGTTTGTTGGTTGGTGGCGAGTTGGGTGGAGCACTATGGATTGCCCGGGAGGTGTGGTATTTTGGGGGTCGGGAGAAATCCCCGTCATCTTGACACCGTGTCGACGCTTTTGAGTGTCGCTATACCTTCTTGAAGGGTGTCGATGTACCTCTTCCCCACTACCTGTAGTGTACTAGGGGAAACCCTAGGATCAATCCGGGCAACAACGTCGTCGTCGTCGTCGCTTTCCTTCTTGGAGGTGTTGCAGTGGTACACGGTGGTTCAGAGTGCTAGGTTCGTGGTAGGTTTCTCCGGTGGGACGCAGCGGTTGCGATCGCTTTTTTCATTGATCCGCCGTTGTTGGCATTGTTTTCTCTTTCTTTTCTTTTGGGCTGGGTGTTTGCTTTTGCCCAGCTTGTGTGGTGTGTGGTGTATCTTGGGCGTTGTGCTGTCTGACCCAGCAGCGGTGTCAAACGGTTTGGCTTTATTTATAAAGCGGGGAAAGCTGTTTCGTGTGAATCTTCATGTTTCTGACAGGCTGCAAGTTGCAGGAGGCTGTTCACACACACGGACGGATCCCTGCAGCGGCGACCAGCTGACGGTGACATTGCTACGAGCTAGCGGCTGAATGATTCAGAACCGACGCTGCCACAATCTAGCGGCCGAATCAGAATCAACTCAGCGCTGACATACACAGCCAAAATTATTGTGCTCCTGCGTCTCCTCAGGAGGATCTCACAGATTCTGATCGCGCTAGGCCGGTGAAGGCCAGTCACTAGGCCAAAATGAAGATTTCGTTGCTGAATATCTCATATACTTAGTACAGGAGAACAGCACAAATACACTGCACCAAACTTATCCATATCAAAAGCTGAAAACGTTCAAGATGGGGTTTGAAAGTGGGAACAATCAAATCACAGCCTCTCCGATTCTTCTGCCGACCCAAGTCACTTGAGGAGAGCACCAATCTTATCATCATCTCCAACCCCATGATATGGAGGGCCATGACTTCAGTAAAGAGTGCACAAGAAGTCCTAACTCAGAACTGAGAGCAAAATTCGGTGGACATTAAAAGACCCTACTATTGATAGTGGGAAGAAAGTCCACCCCCACAATTCACACAAGTTAAAATTCCACATTTCTCTGACAGCCTACTAAATATTCCATGGTTACACATTCTGCAGAAGACAACAAAATCACCCGTCCTTCTGGGTTCTGCAGGTCGGGTGTCGCAGGTTTCCTACTACTTCGCCTTTGTAAAATGGGGATTAAGCAGCTTCGAAACCGTGAACCCAGTGAACGATTCGACTTGGAATAGGTTCTTCAGCTTCTCGTCACAGATTATCTTCCTCCGGTCAGAAGGGTCCTTCAGCACCAACAAAGACGAAAGCAGCTAAGTTTGATGTAGCAATATTTGCTATAATCGTAGGAATTCAAATTAGGTCATCTCTTCCTTGCCGAAAGGAATGCCTGAGTTGCTCCAACAAAACAATTAATACAAAATAGAAAATTAATAGACCCAGTATGGTCCATCTCCATCAATGCCAACAATTTCTCAAAATATTTCACCCACAGAAGTTTGTTTTCTAGGACACTGAAATTGATAAAACGATGTGATAAAACCACGTTCTGGACTCCATACCATAAAAATGATTTGATTACAAGTGCTACCAATCGAAAGTGTGCATGCTTTATAGCAGAAATAGTCCTCGGAACTATAGTAACACCAAAACAGTACACCATGCACTACATCATTCTCGTGATTTTTCAGTGGATATTTGAAAAAGACAAGCAAAATCTCACAATAGATTGACAATATTTATGTAGTCTAGACCTGATACATCCCAACTATCCAAATTGTACAATATTTAAGATATTAAGTTACTTATTAGCCTAAGGATCCAGGATTTGCAGTTAACCAAATAATACCACGGATCTCAAACTATCATATCAGGTACACTTGGAAATCATCTGTAAGTTAGTCTGTAAGCATTGCCATGCGAATAAGAATACACTAGAATCTACTCCGTATATGGACAGATGGTAGTGTGGTCGTCATACGTGATCCAGATGATACTTGGTCAGGACTAGGGTAGCAAGGGATCATATGCTTATGTATAACTTAGTAGTTGTTAGAGAAAAATACAATCCATTAACATTATTTCTCCAGCTCATGTGCTCGAGCATCGTTTGGCCATGACGTACCCAAAAGTTACAGGTTAGATGACCTTAAACAGCAGTCAATGCAGATAAAAATCATAAGACAACAATAACTACATAAGCCTAACCACTGAGCCAAAAACAAATCTACATGCACAATTACATGTGTCGTTCTATCAACAAAAAGCTAAACCACTGAGCAGTTAAAATTGATATTACCACAATAGTAATGTGATATGCAGGAGAAAAAAATTACCTGCAATTTATTCTCCTTTATATAATCCCACATTCTCTTCACAACATCGGATCGTGACAACATACTCTCACCAGTGCCGATAAAGTTTGCTAAATCTTCTGAAAGTTGAAGGGGTGCAAGAAGGCCAGATGCAGAACCAGACCCAGAGGATCCACCTTTTTGCTTGTTTCCTGGAAAAGGGACATTATATCAACAGCCTTACAGGAACAAAAGCTCAAGCTGTAAGAAGCCAAGTAAATATTTTTTAACCTTCGTTTCTGTCTCTCTTCTGAGGCTTCTCTTTTTTGGGTGTCGATTTCTTAGGTGAGACAGGACCTAAAACACACAGAGAATAACTATTTCAGAGCTAGGTTAGGTGGACAGTTATAATTCAGATATATACATGTCAATGTGTGAAGTAGTCTAGCTAGTAGCTATGACACATGGAACCAGCTACATCATTTACTCATGTACAGACATATTAAATGACAGAGGTCCTAACCTAGGTAATAAGCGCAAGATGATTAATAAACCAGCCAATACCTAGTCTTATAACAAGTTCCAGACATAGGCCAACTAAGGTTATACTGTTATGATTATATAACTACCAACAGATACATTCTTATACACCAGGTGATACTTGTACCAAAATAAACTGTGGTTTTTCTTTCGCCCATCACAGCATGCAACTCTATTGGCTGAGATCCATGCTAGGAGCATTTTTGCTACACTACTGAAGTACAAAACTATGTTCTAGTACTGCCATCAACTTAATGGAGGTAAATATAATACCTACTTGCAAATAGTATGTTTTTAGATTGTGTTAGCATGCATATCTTTCTTTTAGCAAGCAAGTACGAGTATTGTATGACATGATGGAAATTATAATGGATGCCGCGTATCCCTTTTTTTATAGTAATACACTAATTCATCATGTCTGTCATGCACACGTGTCTTGCAGAGAGAGAGAGACCATCGGAATCTAATGGCCAGATATGCTTGGTCAAAGCTTTATTCATCTGGAACATATCGATTGAATTGACGTTAAAGATCTTCTTTAACGTTTCATCGCACAGGATCTTCCTCCTATTGCTTGGGTCTTGCAAATTATTTTCTTTGATATATGCCCAAAGTTTCTTGACAACCTGGAAAGCGCATCATGAAAAAAGACAAGAAATATTGCATGATAACTAATCTATCATTCATTTGATATGAGATCTTGAAGTGACAATAATAAGAAAGTGAGGTTACCTCTGTCCTGGCTAACTCAGAGGCGCCCACAAACTCTTGAAGTGTTTCGGAAATGCTGCATAACTTGGTGAAGCCACCAGCCTTTCTCTTGCCATCACCCAACCTATTGACATGATAACATTTCATTTTAAACAAGACTATGGGTATGGTACTGCAACTTAGAAGCAGTAAAATATTGTCAATAAGAGAGGTGATGCAACTGTCTAACAGTTTGTGAATCTCGAGTTGTCCACAGTATTTCATTCTAATATGCATAACCACTTGGTTCACCAATTGTGACGCTAGTGAACCTGAGTGCGAACTTAATTGTAGTAGAACGGTGTGCTTGACGGATCCACATTGACTGGTCCATAACTCTAACATAACATCTTCAGTGGCTAATTTCCACTTTTTTCAAATATATTTGCAGTGCAATAACAAAAAAGAAATTCCCAACTTGAGTAATAAAAAAAAAATTCACCAATGATCAGGAAGCAAGAGCTACACTAAAGCGCCAAAATGTACACCAAGAGCAGGCCTACCGAACGTACACAAATATAAATGGCTTATCCACCATTGAATTGATCAAAAGATGAGAAAATATAGAACAAATAGGCACATGATAGCAGAACAACAGTTGTCGAGTAATTGTGTTGTTTTAAGAAGTACACCATTCAGTGTACATGGATGCTGCTTGTCCACATGTTTAGCTGGTACATTGATGGTGTATGCACTAACTCACACCCCCACGCACACACAAAATGCAACCACGAAATTGCCAACCCATTTGAATGTTCCGGAGTAGTTGCAGCGCGACCCCTGATAAGTGTAACTAAAAGAAATAAGAATATTCACTTAATGTTAACACAGATAGGCATAGTGCATGAAACATCAAATATGCATTAGAGGTGGACAGCACAATGGCAATAACATCACCAGAAGTTGCAGCTGATGATCAGGCAAGACTCACAGCGAATCTAAGCATTAGACCAAACGACCAAAATACAACAAATGCAGCCACGAAGTGTTCCATGCATGCACACAACATTCAGAGGAAGTAAGCCGTCTGAATCCCAAATGACGACATCAACAAAAACAGAAGAAAACCCACCAAGAGCAATCAGGAAACGCGACAAGCTCAGCACGGTACCATCAAAAGACGCCTGACAATATGTAGGGAAAAAAAATAGAAGAAGTGAATCTTGTGTCAGAGCAAGTCGAAAAGCAATTCCAAACTGCAAGCAAAACCTTGCGGACTAATTGGTTTTCCTTCCCCCACTTAGCTAACAGCTTTACGGTAGAAGTAATAACAGCCCAAACACGGCAATGGATGCGGCCGCAGAAGGCCAGAACCCTCCAAGAACGTTCCTGAATCCTCTGCTCGCTACTATCGGGACAAAAAAACATTGACACGCGAGTGCACTGTGCTGCCGCATACCCTGACAGATCGACGAAAAACAGGGGCGCCACACCAAATGAACCCTAACTAAACGGGGAAGGAAATGCAGAGAGAGGGAGATGTACAGAGAGAAGCGAGAGCCCCTCACCGCCGCTTCTTCTTCCGGCCACCACCGTTATCCCCGTCTTCTTCCTCCTCCTCCTCTTCCTCTTCTTCCTCTTCTTCCTCCTCCTCGCCCCCCTCCGCGCCACTGCCCTCTGCTCCCCCGGCCTCCAGCACCACCTCATCCGGATCCTCCTCCTCCCCCTCGGGCGCGGCCGCATCCTCCAGCTCGGCGAGCAGGAGGTCGACCTGCTCCCGGACGAAGGCCTTCTTGTCGGAGAGGTCGACCGCGAAGTCCTCCTCGAGGCGGCGGCGCAGGGCGCCCGTGGTCATGGTGTTGAGGTCCGAACCCCGTAGCATCTCCCGCAGCCGCTCCGTCAGCTCCGAGTCCGACACCATCGCCGCCTGGTCGGCCTGCCTCTCGTCTCTCTCCCTCTCTGTCGCCTCTAGGGCCTCTAGGCTAGGCTAGGGGAGCGTGGGCGTGGCACGCCGGTGGGGGGTGGAGGGCGGCGGGCTTCGGTTTCGGTTCTCGCTTGGGCTCCAATGTCTGGCCCAGATACCACCCGTCGTCGTCACGTTTTTCCATGGGTTTTCTCTGCTTTTCCTTCTTTCCGCCGTTGTGATGACGTGATAGTGTGACGGTCGTTGTTTGTTGCCGCTCGAGTGGGCGTCAGAACAAAATGGATGATCTTCTCTTAACTGATGTATGTATGATCTTTTAGTCAATAGGTACTGTGCCTATTATGAGACGACTTATATTAGTTACTTTCTCCATTCTAAATTGGATGGTTCTAGTTTGTCTAAAAATGGATATATATACTAGCAAAATGCCCGTGCGTTGCAACGGGACAACCTATACAAAATACAAAGACATTCTGCCTCAAATAAAGTAGCACAATTTATTTAAACCAAATTATGTTTCTCTCATTTTCTTATATGGCTCATTTTCATTGGGTATAAGTTGTCTTATTAACCTCTCTTTGTCCGCCCACCATCTTTCTCATTGGACGCATCGCCTCTGTAAAATCTAAGTATTCTTCTTAACTTCCATGACTTAGAGAAAGCTTAAATCGATTGTAGATAGCTAAACCCTAAACCCTAGCTATATATCCTTTGAATACCTACCAAATTCTCTAATTAAAGTTAAAAGTTAAGTGTCTTGTTTACATCTTGAACAACACGCCAAAGGATAACTTTTTTTCCATAGTATATGACAGTCTAGCATGTAGCACATGAATAAGGCACGAATGAAAATGGCCCCATCAAGCTGTATTTAATTAATGATCTCACAATTTACCCCAAACCTTTATTACTCATCCATGCCAGCAAATAATTCAACCAGGAATTTAGTAGAAATACCATAAGTTGGAAGTATACATTCCACTCTCCATTATGCAGAGATCCCAATTTTTTGGACACATGGAGAACAATTGAACTTTTATGGTTGTTGATTTAGTTTTAGGAAAGTTTGCAGATCAAAAGAGTTTGTGTGGGCACAAGGCTTGAACCTGTGGTCCTTACACGAGATCCACTATTGTGCAAAAATAATATCACATAAAAATGTTCAAGTTTGGTAATTTGCAAATCTGAATTCTGTGAAGCATGTTGCAAAGCTTAGTTTGTACATGAGGATATATGCCAGCTGAGGAGCATCCATTTAGGTGCTTACGCATAATGGAAATATGGTATTTGCTTCTAAAATGAGTACATCAGCATAAATAGTGTACATATATTAGTACTTCATCAATACCAACAAGATGATCGATTGTTGTATAAGTACAATGCACTTTGTCTAGCTTAAACTATATGACTGAACATCTATTTTGCTGCAGCTTTTCCCATATAAATTGCTCTTATCATATTACCTTATTGCAGGCTAGAATTTCTATGCGAGCAACCATAGAATCAGATCAATAGATAGATGGGGTATATGTTAATGAATGTTAATACCACAATAATAGGGAAACATTAACACTGAATATTTATTGTAAAATCAAGAGGAATAACAAAAAAAAATCCACTTCAGGTCATGCCTCACAGAAAGTTGTTTCTACGTTAGAAAAGGATGGAATTTCAGAGCAAACATGTACTCCTCTGATCCATATTAAGTGTCGTCAGTTCTGTAGAAATTTGCACATCACGAGTGCAATTCCTACGACACTTAAATAGGATCGAAGGTGGTATGGAAATTTTTAATACACTTGGACAACCCAAAGCATATGATTTGATCGCTTCCAGGATGAAACATTAGGTCTAAGAAATGGCTTTAAATACATAAGTTCTTTCACATTATTGATGACACAATCGGACAAAGTCAACCATCTAAAATAGGGAGACATTGAGTGTGGATGTGTGATACCTGATCACTGAAATTATCAATATCATCTACGTCTCTTCCACAATCTCCCAACATTCTATGACCCCGTGAGACCTTCCTTGTTGTTTCAACTCGGGGATGAGATGCTCCTGCAATTTAATTCATGAACTTATATATGCAGTAGAAGCAAAACAAGCACAAATGGATATTGGTATGGCATGCCCTTTTGGTAATCCTGGTTGGCGGGTAGAGAGTAGGAGGTAGACCTCCAAACAGGTAGGTGGCGGTTCACAGCTTGAGCGCTTCAGACTTTGGGAAGAACCCTTGCTGCGAAGGGCTATTCCGTGACCAGGAGGGCCGACGGGCTGTCGGGTGTCCGCCCACACGGTTGCGTCCCCGTGGATCTGCACGAGTTGAGCAGTGCTCCCCACACGCACAGGTCGGATCCATCAGCATCGTCTTGATGAGCTCAGACGTGTCCTTGCGCAAGCTGGCGCATCCCAGGAGGTCGACCATGCACGTGTAGTGCTCCACTGATGGGAAAATCTTGTGCTCCAGCTGCATCTGATCAAGCAGGGGCGGCCTTCGGACACACGTCCTGCGTGGCTGCACACCGATAGAACGGAGACGAATGTGACACCGTCAGGCCCAACCTTGGCTCTGGCCATGTCCTCGAACACTGCGAGGGCTTCATCGTATAGGTCATGCATCCTACAGCCGGCTAACATCGAGTTCCAGAAGACCAGGTCCCTGATATTCATGCCGTCGAACACCTCGCGTGGAGCTCCTCATTCCCTCCGTTGAACCTGCAGTTTGAGCCGGCGAAGACGACGGCTGTCAGGCTGTTGCCCGACGGCGCGGCGACAAGGAGCGCTGAGCTCGCTTAGGGCATCGCCGGCGTCCAGCAGAACGCCTCCAACTCTTGCCGCACCGCAGGAGCCCGGCGCGCCGCGACAGCGTGCACCACCGTCCCTCCCTGAACGGGAATCCGGCACCTAGAGGGGGGGGGGGGTGAATAGGTGCTATTACAAATTTTAGGTCTTTTTAATTTTAGGCTCAACTCAAAGGTAAATTCTCTAGATAGATATGCAACTACGGTGAATTTACCTAAATGAGAAACTAAGCAATAGCAAGAAGCAAGTAAGGGAGTAAAGGGTAAGGGGAACCAAGTGAAGCACGCGGAGACGAAGATTTATTCCCGAGTTCCACCCAAGGGTGTACGTCTCGTTTGGAGAGGTGTGCGCTACCACAACAGGTTAGCCGCAACGCCACAAAGGCTCACCTTCTTCTCCGATGAACTCAACCACAAAGGTTTCGAGTCCACCTTCCACTATTGATCCCCTTTTAGGGCGGATATCGAATCCCTTACAAACGCTTGAGGCACACACCCACAACTGAATTGGGGGCTCCCAAGAAGGACCACAACAGGTCAAGGACCACAAGAGGTCAAGGTAACACCAAGAGTACAACAATGGTGAACTAGGTTTTCCCACCGGAAACCCTAGCCACGAAATCCCCAAATGAATGGGGGAGAAATGAAGATCCCTTCGGTGACGATGTAGATCTGGGCCTTCTCCTCCAATCCTCCAAAGATCTATGAGTTTGGGTGGGGGGATTGGGAGATCTTGATGAATTGAGCTTTCAAGAATGGTAGGAGAGAGAAAGTCTGAGAGCTCAAGTGTTCATGAGTGAGTGAGGGGGTATTTATACTCCCCCTCAAAATCTGGCCGTTGGCTGTCTTGGTCACCCGGAAATTCCGGTATAAGTTGCACCGGAAATTCCGGTGCCCCGGAATATCCGAGCCTTTGAAAATATCCGGGCTGAATTTCCGGTTGAGATCAGAACCAATTCTGAACTTGACTTAGTCGATTTTCTTCGGTTGACTCGGAATATCCAAGTCCTTGAAATGTCCGAGCTGAATTTCCGGTTGGAGTCAGTGCCACTTCTGATTCTTGACTTAGCCAATTTTCCTGAGGTTGACCCGGAATATCCGGTTGGTGAACCGGAATATCCGGTCCTTGAAATCTCCGGGCTGATTTTCCGATTGAAGTCAGTGCCACTTCTGAATCTTGACTTAGCAATTTTCCTGAGGTTGCTTCGGAATATCCGGTGGGTGAACCGGAATATCCGGTTGGTGAACCGGAATATCCGGGTCCTTGAAATTTCCGGGCTGATTTTCCGATTGAAGTCAGTGCCACTTCTGAACTTGACTTAGCCAAAATCTGGGGCTGACTCGGAATATCCGGTGGGGGGACCGGAATATCCGAGTTCCTGAAGAATTCCAGAAACTCTTTTTCTCTACAATTTGGCTTTAAGATTTGTGATATGAATTTCACCCAAACTGAAATACTTAGCAATAGGATTAGTATATCATTGGTATTGTTAACTAACACACAAAACACTAGGGATTAAGAAATGTTCTTTCAATCTCCCCCTTTTTGGTGTTAGATGACAATACCAAGATTTGCAAAGAAACAAACAGCAATATCATGTTTTTGGCAGAAAATGGCTCCCCCTAAATATATGCAAGTATGCAACACAAGATAACAGAGGATAGGAGCAATTTTATAACAATAACCACAAGATATCACAAAGGAGAAACGAGACAAGATGAAAGATTAAGGAAGCACTTGAAACTCGATAGATTTTCATACCTTGTGCATATAGAATATGAAGAGAATACCAACACAATCAATTCCAAGTCTCAAGCATAATATAATGAGCATCAATCATTGTCTCAATACAAAGATATCACAGATGACAAAAAGAGAGTTTCACAAGTAACAAAAAACACGATAAATGGACACAAGCGCAAATGAATGGTAAACGCATAAGCTTGTGCCCGACCCTTGCAAATCCCCGAAGAAGTCCTAGTAGAGCAACTTCTCCCCCTTTGGCATCGAAACGCCAAAAAGGAAGAAGAGCGATGCTACGTCCCATGGAAGTCTTCAGTCCGAGGTGTACTCCTCATCATCATCATCATCAGCATCAGCGTCCTCATCATCATCATCCTCGTCCTCATCCTCATCATCAGCTGCCTCCTCATCCTCATCCTCATCCTCATCCTCATCCTCCTCATCATAGTCATAACCTGTGGTGTATGAGCTGCCACCAAGGTCCTGGTCAATCAGGGTCCATGGAGCCAAGGAACCCTCGTTCCACTGAGCAAAGGACAGGGGCTCAGACAGATCATCAGGAGCAGGGGAGCCAGAAGCATGGTGAAGGATCAAGTCAAGCTTGTGGTCCTGCTGACGGCGATCCTTGTAGGCCTTGTATTGCTCCTTACGGATGTCCACATTCATGCAGAGGATGTTGCGCTGGAACCAGTTTAGCTTCTTGACATGTGTATGAGTGGTGGGAACATGAGTAGAGGTAGCAGCAGCCCTCCTAGCATCACCCATGAAAGATCCACCTGGAGCTGATGAAGTCGAAGGCCTAGGAGGGGGCTTGACCACAGTCTTCTTCTCATATAGCTTCTTGAAGTCATGAGGCGTCATATCTCTGTTGCTGGCGTTGAGGTTGGGGAACTTAAACAGGAGAAGCTTCATGATGTATGGAGCATATGGAATGGAGACCTTGGTGGTCATAGCCTCAAACATCTCATTGTAGATGTAGTCCATCACATCTACTGTCCAGTCAGTGTCAGAGCCCGAGTCCTCCACAATGCGGTTGGCGTGAAGGAGCAGGTTGCATAGAGGGGTTACCACATTATCATTGTTGCCACCACTCGGTGCAATGTTCTCACGCAGGATGCGCACAAGAACATCATACAAAGGCAGCAAGTTCCGAGAGAATCCAGGGGTGGCTCCCACACCATATAGATGAGCTGTCTCCTTCTTGTTGAGCTTGTGGGGGTGGTGCATGCGAGTGCCTTGGGGATTGTCCCCATCAAACCTGTAGCCCAGCACCTTGCCAAACTCCTCGAAGTTCGACTCACAGTAAGCTTCCCCAGTCATCCATTTCATTGTCTTCTGCGAGTCACCCTTGATCACTAGGGTGGCGAAGAACTGCATAACGAGCTGCGCGTTGTAGGCACAACGGATGAGTGCCAATCTCTCCAACCCCATGGTCTTCACAATATGGATGGCCTCAGAAAAAGCAGTCTTCTTCTGCAGTGTTGCAAAGTCAAATGGGTGCATGGGTCGAATTGGCTTCGACGGAGAGAGGTATAGATCCATATGCTCCTGTTCTTGGCACCAAAAACTGCGATCATCAAGAGATGTGTCCCTTGCCCTGAGGTACCAGTCCCCCTGCCTCAGCTGAGCGTAGTCAACAACATGCATCTTGGAATAGTTCAGACGCTCGGAACTAGAGCTACTCTTTCTCTTCTTAGCTGAGGGCTTGCTGGCCACAGATTTCTTCTTTCTCGGAGGTGCAAGGCCCTTTCCTTTGTTGACAGCTTGCTTGGAAACAGGTGCTCTAGCAGAATGCCTTGATCCCCCTGCGGACTCACTTCCACCTGAACCTGTGAATTTGATCATAGATGGTAACATAAGGTAAGTGCACACAAGTCAGGAGGTAATACACACATTAGATAGGCATTCGATGGATCATATGTAGTTAAACATGAGTTAATCTTAAAAACTGCTCTGTTTGGCTCGGAATATCCGGGTCAGTCATGACCGGAAATTCCGGGGTACCGGAATTCCGAGTCACGATGGACCGGATATTCCGAGTCAGACAGAAACTACAGATCTGAGATTTGACTCGGTCTAAAACTAGATCGATCCAATGTAATGCAAATCTAATGTATGTAGAAGGCAGGGAATAATCCTAGAAACAATCTCTACCAAGCAACATTGAAACAAATACTCCACATCAAGATCCAAAAGAGGAAGAATAAAAGTGAAGTTACCCTCATCCATTGAGGCCATTGCTTGGAGGAGTGAGTTCCTTGGGCGGAGGAGGAGCAGATCCGGCCGAGAAAGAGGTTCCCCGGCGGACGGAGTGCTCCGGAGGGAGTTGGGCACAGCAGGGGCGGCGGGTGGAGGAGAGGGAGGTCGGGGGTGGAAGAAAGGAACTAATGAGCCCTTCACCCCGAGCCTGCCCTTATATTTCTGGACAAACTGCCAGACCGGATATTCCGGTATAAGTTACACCGGATATTCTGAGTCACCGGATATTCCGGTTCAAAATGAACCGGATATTCCGACCTGCTGAACCAAAATCCCAGTTTTCAAAAGGATGACTTGCGTGCAATAGAGAGAAATGTTTTCAGGGGAAAGTAGGCTTGGGATAGATTTACAAACTGATATTGGTACACCATACTCAACTCACAACAACCAAATCGAATCAAAAGAGCCAAGTTGAGTAGGTTTCCCACATGCATGAAAAGGAGAGCAAATAGCAACATAAAGCTCCAAATAACATCAACTCTTCAAGGAGAAGAGGTTGGTGGCCGAGGCCACCGTGTAGGGGTGTATGGCATGTTACCGCGAAGATGTATCTTGGGTACATAACCAATACTCGTCGTTTTAGCTCATTAGTCACGAGAATGAATATAGAGATAAAAGAACACTTGCTATCGGCATAATGGGGGGAGGGATGGTCCAATGTATTAGGACCGCACTCCCCCTATTTCCATGCCTACATCTAAACTAGATAATATGCAATTACGCCCTAGGTGAGTGTGCAAGCGATCAAGCCAAGGACCTCGAATCAATGATATTAAGCTCATTCCTCAAAAAGCAAAACCTTCCTTCCTCAAGGGGTTTCGTGAAGATATCCGCCAATTGATCCCTTGTGCCCACATATGATAAGTCAATGTCTCCACGGGCCACATGATCTCTTATGAAATGATGGCGGATCTCAATATGCTTGGTTCTTGAATGTTGCACCGGGTTGTAGGCAATCTTGATGGCACTTTCGTTGTCACATAGAAGAGGCACTTTGTCACAATTGACACCGTACTCCTTTAAAGTTTGCCTCATCCATAGCAACTGAGTGCAACAACTAGCGGCTGCAACATATTCGGCTTCGGCGGTGGAGAGAGATATGCAATTTTGCTTCTTAGAAGACCAACTCACCAAGGACCTCCCAATAAATTGACAAGCACCGGAGGTGGACTTCCTATCATCATGATCTCCCGCCCAATCGGAATCCGTGAATCCACACAATGAGAAATTTGCATCCTTGGGATACCACAATCCATAAGTTGGGGTATAAGCCAAATATCGAAAGATTCTCTTGACCGCCACATCGTGGCTTTCTTTAGGAGCCGCTTGATATCTTGCACACACTCCCACGGCTAGCACTATATTCGGTCTAGATGCACAAAGGTAAAGGAGAGATCCAATCATGGAGCGATATACCTTTTGATCCACATCCTTACCCTTCGGATTGAGCTCAAGGTGGCATTTGGTTTGCATTGGAGTAGAGGCACCCTTGAGATCAAGCAACTCGTACTTATTGAGCATGTCTTGAATGTACTTTGCTTGGTTGATGAATGTTCCTTCCCTCAATTGTTTGATCTCAAATCCGAGGAAGAACTTCATCTCACCCATCATAGACATCTCAAACCTGTCAGTCATAAGCTTAGAGAATTCTTCGTTAAATGCTTTGTTAGTCGATCCAAATATAATTTCATCCACATATAATTGACAAATGAAAAGCTCCCCATTAACTTTCTTAGTGAAAAGTGTGGGGTCGATTTCCCCAACTTGGAACCCACGGTCTACAAGTAGTTCTCTAAGGTGCTCGTACCACGCTCGTGGGGCTTGTTTAAGGCCATAGAGTGCCTTATCCAACTTGTAGACATGGTTCGGATACTTGAGGTCCTCGAACCTCGGTGGTTGCTTAACATAAACAAGTTCATTTAGTGGACCATTTAGAAAAGCGGATTTAACATCCATTTGTTGCAACTTAAAGTTATGGTGAGAGGCATAGGCAAGAAGAATACGGATTGACTCAAGTCGAGCCACGGGCGCGTAGGTTTCTCCAAAGTCAATGCCTTCAATTTGGGAGTAACCTTGAGCCACCAATCTTGCCTTGTTCCTTATCACCATGCCATGTTCATCTTGCTTGTTCTTGAATATCCACTTGGTGCCGATAACATTGCGGAAATCTTTGTGTCTTTCCACCAACTTCCACACTTTGTTGCGCTCGAAGTTGTTGAGCTCTTCATGCATGGCATCAAGCCAATCTTTATCTTCAAGAGCTTCAAAGACCTTCTTGGGTTCCACCATGGAGATGTGAGCTTGATGTTCACTAAAGCTTGCAAGTTGTCTTCGGGTAGAGACCTTGCTTCTCACATCACCAAGCACCTTGTCAAGAGATAGGGCTCTTAATTCTTGTGAGGTGCCAACCCTATTCAAGCGGCGGATCTCGATTTCCCTCCGAGTGGTGGGGGGAATTGCTTGATCATCTTGATCATTCATGTCTCCGCCTTGACTGGATTGATGGCCTTGATCAACCATTGGAGTGGTGTCCATTGGTGAGGGAGAGGGTTGATCTTGGCCTTGCGAACTGCCACCGGGAATGTCAGCAGGACCGGATATTCCGGGTTCAGGAACCGGAAATTCCGGGCCACCGGAATTTCCGAGTCCATCTTGACCCGGATATTACGGTCCTCCGGAAATTCCTGGAGCAGCTGTCGAGTCTTGTTCTTCTTCTTGGAAAGGGGCATTGGGCACGGTGTTGTCGATGGGTGTTTCTTGTGTTGGGGTGGTCACCACTTGTGAAGAGCTTGGTCCTTGATGATCATCCTCATAATAGAGTTCAACGGGGCGGTGGACTCCCAACCCCATTCTTCGGATAGCATCTTGAGGTTCATCATCACCTACACCGGAAACACCACTTTGCTCCACGAGGGAGCCGTCATTCTCCTCGAACACCACACTACAAGTTTCTATGATTATGCGCGAGGCCTTATCATAGACTCTATAAGTGTGGGATTCGGATCCGTAGCCCACAAATGTCCCTTCAAGAGACTTAGAATCAAACTTGCCCAAACGAACACCTTTGATGAGGTAGAAGCACTTACAACCAAATATACGGAAGTAGGAGATATTGGGCTTGTTCCCGGTGAGCACTTCATAAGGTGTCTTCATGAGTCCTTTGCGAAAGAAGAGCCGGTTGGATGAATGGCAAGCGGTGTTGACGGCTTCGGCCCAAAAGTTGTGAGGGGACTTGAACTCGGCCATCATCGATCTTGCCATCTCAATAAGAGTGCGGTTCTTCCTTTCGGCTACACCATTTTGTTGGGGAGTATAAGCAGCGGAATACTGATGACGAATCCCTTCTTCACTAAGGAACTCGTTTAAGGTGTAGTTCTTGAACTCGGACCCATTGTCACTTCGTATCACCAAGATAGGGACATTGTGTTGACGTTGAGCTTCATTGGAGAAGTCGATGATAGTTTGTTGAGTCTCCATCTTCGTCTTGAAGAAGAAAACCCATGTGTATCTTGAATAATCATCAACAATCACCAAGCAATACTTCTTGCCACCAAGACTAGCTTCCGGAATGGGACCAAAGAGGTCAACATGGAGAAGCTCCAAAACCCTCTTTGACGAAATGATGGTCTTGCTTGGATGGTAGATGTCATGCATTTTTCCTTCAACACACGCCCTGCACATTCGATCCTTCGAGAAAGAAACATGGTCTTTTAGTCCTAGGATATGGCCACCCTTTTGGAGACTTTGCAAAGTCCTCATGTTGACATGGGCTAGTCGGCGATGCCATAGCCAACCCAAGTCCGCCTTTGCGAATAGGCACATTGTATGGGAAGTGGTGACTCCGGAGAAGTCAACCACATAGAGCCCATTCTCAATGTACCCAACGAAAGACACATTAAGAGACTTGCTCCGCAAGAGAATGACCATTTCCTTTTCAAAGACAACGGTATAGCCCAAACAAGTTAAGGAATGGACGGAGATCAAGTTGAAACCTAGGGACTCGAGAAGCAAGACATTCACAAGTGTGATGTCCGGTGCCACTACCACCTTGCCGAGCCCTATTACCTTAGACTTCGAATTATCACCATATGTAACGGTCATTTGATCATCATTAGGCTTCAACTCCGTTACAATATCCTTGCTTCCGGTCATATGACTAGTGCACCCACTATCAATTATCCATTTCGATCCTCCGGAAGCAAGGCCCTACACACAATCAATTCTTGGATTTAGGTACCCATTTTGCAATGGGTGCCTTTTGGTTAGCAACAAGGGTCTTTGGAACCCAAATAGCATATTCAATATATCCATCAAAAGGACCAATGTATCTAGCATAGACATCCCCATAATAATCAACATATAAAGCATAGTTGGGGTTAGATATGCCCGCAAAGTCATTACGAGTGGGAGTGCCCCTTGTGGCATTTCCACTCGCAATTTCAACCTTCTTGGCTTGCGCGGTCTTGGTCTTCTTCTTGATCTCCTTCTTCTCCTTAGCAACATAGTCTAGACCTTCCTTACCCTTGTGGGGCACTCGCTCATGAAGAGGAGTAGTGAGTGTCCCCTTACCTTTATCAAGAGGTGTCTTGGGCTTGGTTGCCATAGAAGGAACAAACAAAACCCTAGCAATACCCTTCACAACATTTGCATTAGCATTCAAAGGAGTAGAGGTGCTAGGTTTCTCAAGATTAGATATCCGAGATTGGAGTTGATCACGAGACTTGAGAAGACGTTCGTGATCACTTGTCAACACCTTGTGAGCATTGTCAAGTGACTCGAAGTCTTCGCAAAGTCTAGCATGAGCAACCACAAGCTCGGACTTTTCCTTTTGCACAATTTTACATTTAGCAAAGTAGAGATAACGATCCTTAGTGATCTTAGCAAGTTGCTCCTCGAGGTGAGCATGAGCTTCTTGTTCATCTTCGAGAGAGGATTGGAGAGACACCTTAGCATGTGCATCCTCTCTCTCAATCTCACCTTTTAGTTCAATCTCATCCTCAAGCTCACCTATACGACTCATGATTGAGCCAAAGTGTTTCTTTCCTTCTCCTTGCAAGTTAGTCATGAATTTATCAAAAGCAATGATTTCTTCCTTGACTTCTAGACTCATAGCATCATCAATGTCATGTGATATGGAGTTCGGGGATAGTTGTACCTCGGATGTCTTAGCCATAAGACATCTTCCATTCTTGACGATGACGCTCTCGTTTGGCGAGGAGAAGAGTGATGGAGTAGTGGAAGACATGGCTAGTGCGGCCACTTGCGTTGGAGTATCCTCCTTGTCACTATCTGACGTGGGGCTACTTTGCGGGTAGCCCACGATGATGCTACCTGGGCCGCGCCAGGGATGGAAAGGCCCGCGGAAGGCCCACTCGGGGTACCTTGTGCCCTAGTCCAACTCGGTTAGGTCTTGTAACCTACCGTATCTGTATCAACCACCCGAGACCTGGCTACCTATAAAGCCAGGAGGGTTGCCCGTCCTAGAGGACACGTTCATAACCACTACGACAAACCCTGGCGAGATCGCAATCTCGCCATTGTAATCGCTACTCGCATCAATAACCAGACAAGCAGGAGTAGGGTGTTATCCTCCGGGAGCCTGAACCTGGGTAAACCTCGCTTGTCAGCCGTCGTGATCACCTTGCACTCATCTCTCTCCCCATCAATCAACCCGGGGTGCACAACCCTGGGACTTGTCGGGTTAACACCTCGTCAATTGGCGCCGTCTGTGGGAATTTCAACAAGTGTTAGGATCATGGTCGCACCGGCTCCATCCGCAATGAAGATCGGCGCATCCGCCGTCAGGGAGTCGATCCGATTCGGCTCCTTTGAGTACGTCGTCCACTCGCCGACTCATCAATCGGTGTACGCCGATCTGGACAAAGGTATACACATTACCTTCGGCTCCATATTCTGCTGCATAGATAGTCGTGGTATACTCAGGTCTACGACTATTGCGCTACGCGCGACGGCGTCTCCAAAATCGCCGACCATCGCGCCCGCTGGACCCGCTGAGATCGCATCTGCCACACCCGCGGAGATCGCGCCCGCTGGACCCGCTGAGATCGCATCTGCCGCACCCGCGGAGATCGCGACCGACGAACCCGCGAAGATCGCATCTGTCGCACCCGCAGGGGTCGCGCCAGCTGCACCCGCGAAGAGGACATCTACAACGACAATCTCGGCAAGATCCACCTCCACCGTCGCACCCGCGCGGCCGACTGGGGGCCCGCGTCCGATAACCATGTCGCGCGCGCCCTCGTCTTCGTGGAGATCCCAGGTCTACCCCAAGCCAATCGCACTCGCCCCGGCAAGTGTGAGCACCTGGACAATCGCGAAGAGACGCGACAGCGGGTGCGCCGCGCGCCACGTTGCAGCAATTTTCGACCCCGAGCAAGAAGCGGGTGACAGAAGCAGCAGCGGCAGCACCAACTCTCCAATTCATGCCTACCCCAAGCAAGTCTTCATGGCTGGCACAGCGCCGCATGACGACGAAGACGAACCCGCATACCCACTGGAGGTGGACATGCCGGACCAGACGAAACTTGTCATCACGCGCGATATGGCGATCCAAGCCATGAAGCATGTGGACGAGGGCACGTTCCCGCCACCCAACGCACCTCGAGACGATCACCTGGCGGTCCAGTACTTGCTACGCAAGGAAGGCGAACGAATTCGCGCCGAAAAAGCCGAACTTCTCAGGCGCAAAAGGGACGCGGATGCGTCGAGTGCCAGGCGAGCTGCTCTCTCCTTCACATCCTCCACAGAGGTGAATCAGGGAGCACGGCGAACCAGAGCCCGTGTCCCCCACATGGCAGAAGCTGATCGAACAAGGCTCACCCGCAACCTCGACTCGTCCTTCGTCACCGAAGACGAGAATGGGATACCCGTCCCGAAGACGGCGAATGCCGCCCTGATATCAGTCGAGACATACCTCCGGCTCACGCAGCCACTGGAGGGAGACGCGCGCTCCCTTCTCCACAAACAACAAATTGCCTCCATAAGGGCAATCGAAGAGGCTCTGGCGGCCAAGGGGCCAAGCAACAGAGCGACTGAGCCAACGACGTCGGGCGTCCCAGCGGCGCAGCGACAAGCAATCAAGGACCTCCGTGACGTCCTGACGCAGAAGACGGTGGACCGCAACCGCAAGGAACGTTCGGCTAGCGTGGCACACGCAAACGACCACGCCGACCGCGACTTCGAGCCGTGTGGCGCAGCATGTTTTTCCTTCAACATCCGCGACACCCGCATGCTTAAAGGCTTCAAGTTGACGGCGGGCACACCAAAATACGACGGGAAGCAAGACCCAAAGCTATGGCTCGAGGACTACCTCATCGCTTGCACCTGTCAAGGCGGAACGTCGACTACAGCCATGCAGTACATCCAGCTCATGCTGACAGACTCGGCACGCGGGTGGCTCACAAGCCAACCCAAAGACTCTTTCCGAACATGGGAGGGCCCGTATGTTGTAACAGAAGCAATAGGCAATGGAGCTTACCGCCTAAAGGACTCGAAGACAGGAGCAGACTGCAGCAACCCATGGAACGTAGCACAGCTCCGCCGGTTCTACGCCTAGCTCAAAACAACCATTGTACAACAAAATCAGCGTGGCAGGTTTCAGACGCACTCTTTCCCTTACCAGGGTACCTACGGGGACTGGAAGGGTTTTAATGAGGCGGCATGTTCGCAAGAATCAATAAAGTGATTTGAAGAAATTCTGTCTCCTTTACCTGTCACTCAGAGAAAGATGAAAAATCCTAGGCCGCCACTCGAAATACTCGAGGGCTGCGCCGCACAAATTGAAATAAAAGCTTAGGCCGCTACTCGAACCTCTCGGGGGCTGCGCCATACAAGCATGATAAAAAATCCTAGGTCGCCACCCGAACCACTCGGGGGCTGCGCCACACAGGTTGAAATAAAAGCTTAGGCTGCCACCCAACTCACTCGGGGGCTACGCCGTACAAGTACCAAGCCAAAAAATCCTAGGCCGCCACCCGACCGACTCGGGGGCTGCGCCATACAGGTCAAGTTCAAAATCCTAGGGCGCCGCCCGCCACACACGGGGGCTGCGCCACACAGGTTACACTTGTAACCCTAGGCTGCCACTCGACTTACTCGGGGGCTACGCCAAACAGGACCTCCAAGAAAAATCCTCAGCCGCCACTCGAACCTACTCGGGGGCTGCGCTGCACAGGTCAAGTTCCAAATCCTAGGCCACCACCCGACATACTCGGGGGCTGCGCCAAACAGGTAACACTTGTAACCCTAGGCCGCCACTCGACCTACCCGGGGGCTGCGCCATACAGGTCTTCGCCAAAATCCTAGGCCATCACTCGAGCGACTCGGGGGCTGCGCCATACAGGTCAAGTCGCAGAAATCCTAAGTCGCCACCTGATATAATCAGAGACTGCGGCATGCAGGTCACACTTGAGAAACCTAGGTCGCCGCCTAGCATTCTAGGCGACTGCGCCAAACAGGTCACAAGCCCAAATCAAGCACTCACTTTCGAGTAAAACAGATTACCTCTTACAATTCTAGAGTATTTCAATCAATTGTCATACTTACACAGTAACATCTGCCACCCTATAGCTAACCCTGCACAGCAGACGACAACTACTCTACACTGCAGGTTCAGCCTTCGGTGCATCAAGAGGCCCTACAAGACGCTCGCTCAGGTCCTGAACCTGCCGGATAATCCGACGCGCAGCAGCCAGAGTCTCGTCGAAGTCATCATCACACGGCAGGCCTTCAAGCACCCGCTCAAGCGGAAGATGTGGCCGGTGCATCCGGACGTATGCCAACGCAGCGTTCGCACCAGCCACAAGTTGGGCGTCGACGACTTCCTTCAAGCCTTCGCCATCGCGGAACCTCTCCAGCAAAGCAGACAACCCGTTTGGCTGCGCATTATGCGGGAAGTACACACGATTGATGTGCCAAAGGGTCTTCCGGCAGCTCTCCAGAAGAAAAGAAGCGCGCCACGTGCGATCAAGCATGGTGGCAAGGACGCGCCCCCTCGAGTGGCTCACCCAGAACTGCCGAGCTTCGTACGAGTTGCCGGACGCCTCTCGGGTGACTCGCTCTTCAACGCGAACCCGCTCAGCCTCCCAGTCGGGATTGACGTCTGCGCACATAAAATACAACTAAGAACGAGAAGGAAAGCCACAAAAGGTAGGCAGCCGCCAAGAAGAGGATACATACCCTGCAGCTGTCGGCTGATCAGGTCGATCTCCCCAAGCAAAAAGTCCTCACGTCGCGAGAACTCCGCCGTGGGATGCGACTGAGAACGTTGTAGCAGCCGCTCCGTATTCTTCAGGGTCGCCTCAAGCTCCGCCACCTTGTTCTTCAAAAATGTGATTATACGCTGATCGTTGGCACTGCGTGGAGGAGCCGGCGCCGCCCGACGACGGCGAGCACCCGAAGAAGAAGCCGCGCCACTCGGCACGGCCGCCGGCGAAGGCGGAACATCATCGCGCGCAGCACTCTGCCAGGGATACGCAGAGTCAATACAATCAGGCGACTGCGAAGCACAAATCAACTCAGGAGAAATAAAGACCAGCAAAATCATTATCGAAGACCAAAAGACCCGACAGGGCAATATTCATTACATGCATAAAATTCAAAATACAGATCGCGGCAACTTCCGCATTCCTACAACTATGCCTACTCTAAAGCCGCGGACTGCGACCGGGAACGGCCCTTCCGAGCTGCCGCCTCAGTCGCCTTAGCAAGGGCCCTCTCGAAGAGTGCCACAAGCTGCGCAGCCAGCTGCGAGGCACGCTCCTTCACACCACTCAGCGACGCGGTCCGGCCGTCGGGTTTGCGAGGAAAACCGCTGACGACCTTCTCGAAGTCACCGAGGACTTGGTGGCCTAATAAGAGCTGGAAGGTGAGCTCGGAGCCGCGTACCGTCTGCGACCGCGTGAAGTCGGCGATGGTAGTCGCGTCCTCAAACGGCGCAGCCAGGGCGTCCACGGTCGCCGGCGGCTGGTCACCCGGGAAGATGCTCTGGTGCACCACGGCCAGAGCTCCAGTCGACTTCTGCAACGCGGCCGAAGACTTCTTCAGCGCGTCCGAAGCGTAGGCGCATACCCGGTCGAGGAAGCCAACAGCGGTGGCCAGGTCAACCGTGTCACTCGACGCATCTTCGGGAGGAGCTCCACCGCAAGTCTCTGCGCAAAAAATCAAAGTCAGATCAAGAAAAAGAGCAAAAGACTCAGTAGGCGTCAGGCCGAAACTCACCCCCAAGTACGCCGGCTAGCGAAAGGAGACGACCAACTTGAGTCTTCTCCTTGGCAACCCGCGCCAGCTCCCGCTCTTGGGACTCGCGAAGAGCCTTCTCAAGCTCATCAACCCGCCCATTAGCCTGGTCCAGCGAGGAACGCAGTTGGTCCCTCTCTTTCTCCAGGCGAACATAAGCCGCGGCTGCGTCGAGCTGCTGGCGATAGTAAGGCTGAAATAAAAGCAAGAAGTTAATAAAGTTGCGGGCGACTATACTAGTCACCCACACCTTCGGGGGCTACTCCCATCGGGAGCGCTGATCGCGCACCCGATGAAAATCAAAGAACACAAAGAAGAAGCATGCAAGACTTACGTGGTCCAGGAGTTCAAGGTCTTCCGCAGCCGAAGGAAGCACGCGGCTAGAAGATGCAATACCGGCAGGCTCAGCATGCACCTTCTCCACCACCACTGGCGTCCTCAAGCCAGCCGTAGGGGCAGATGTGAGCTCCACGTCCCGAAGGGGGGAGCTAACATCATCCGAACGATGGCTGCAGCAGAAACAAGAGCACCAATCGAATCAAGAAACGTCCAGACTGCAAAGTACAACTGGATGGACACATTACAAAGAAACTAACCTGGGGAGTGGGGAAGACCTCCTTGCCAGGGACTCGTACCTGGACTTGGTCGGCTGGCGGCAGCATGCCCTGCGCGCGGAGCAGCTCCACATCGCTCTTCTTCGTCGACGACCTCTGCCAATCACCCTCGGGCTTCTTCATCACCCCGGCGTCGTCAGCGGCGGCGGAGGAGCCAGCGACGCTCTTCGGCTTGCCCATCGCCTAGGTCGCAAGGTGCGCGGACGGAGTGTTTGGAGCTCGGGATGGCGGCGGTAATGGCAGAGCGCAGGAGGAGAAGAAAGGCAAGAATGGATTGGAGAAGATGACATCCCAAAAGCCAAAGCGCGGTACTTATTCCTCGAGGATCGGCATCTCAACCGTCCATCAGGCAATGGCTCCGAGCGAGAGCATCCATCCGTCCATGTGTCGCACGGAGAAACCAACCGTCGCCGCCAACTCCCTCCACTACGCACGGGAACCGAGGCGTCGTCATCGTGCCGCGCAAATTTCGCGCCCACTTCGGAGACGTGACAACTGCGGACCGTGGTCAGCTCTGACAGCGGGGCCCACCACGTCACGTCCCATCGGGCGCAGAGGCGTGCGACGAATCGTCATCGATGACGTCACCAAGCCAACGGCTCCAAAATCAACCGAAGAAACTCGAAGAAATCATTCGAGTAGTAGGCTTCGCAGCCGAAATCAGCAAGGTAGGATCGGCCAACGATCCGAGCACCCGAAGAAACCGTTCGAGTGGCAACGCAGTAAGCTCGAGCAGCCGAATCCATCCAACAAGTAAGCCAAAAGCAGGCTGAGCAGAAGAAAACTTCGCAAAAGAAGATGAAGACAAAATAATTCGACTGCGCAGATTACTCCCATCGGGAGTGGCTGGTTCGACTGAAGAAATTCGAGTTCAAGCTCAAGATCAAGCAATCCAACGGCGCGTCCAGGAAGAAGGAGTCCTTTGTCCGACTCTACGCTTCGACCAAGCACTCGGGGGCTACTGACGTGGGGCTACTTTGCGGGTAGCCCACGATGATGCTACCTGGGCCGCGCCAGGGATGGAAAGGCCCGCGGAAGGCCCACTCGGGGTACCTTGTGCCCTAGTCCAACTCGGTTAGGTCTTGTAACCTACCGTATCTGTATCAACCACCCGAGACCTGGCTACCTATAAAGCCAGGAGGGTTGCCCGTCCTAGAGGACACGTTCATAACCACTACGACAAACCCTGGCGAGATCGCAATCTCGCCATTGTAATCGCTACTCGCATCAATAACCAGACAAGCAGGAGTAGGGTGTTATCCTCCGGGAGCCTGAACCTGGGTAAACCTCGCTTGTCAGCCGTCGTGATCACCTTGCACTCATCTCTCTCCCCATCAATCAACCCGGGGTGCACAACCCTGGGACTTGTCGGGTTAACACCTCGTCACTATCTTCATCATCGGTGGGATATTACTCTTGAGTCACCAAGACAACCTTTTGGTTCTTCTTGAAGAAAGGCTTTTTCATGGGCATGGGCCCCTTGCCCTTCGTCTTGGCCACGAGCCTCCCACCATGATCCTCTCTTCTCTCCCATGGGCAATCGGCAACAAAGTGGCTCTTGTCATTGCAATTATAGCAAAGTCTCACTTTGTTGAATGGCTTTCCTCCGTTGGGGGGAAACTTCTTGTCAATCTTTGCTTTGGCCCTTCCGGGGTTCTTCCAAAAGGTTCTTGCCGCAAGACCCATGTGTTGAGTGAGAGTGCTTGAGAGAGCTTCACTCGATAGCTCGTCTTGATCATCACACTCCTCTTCATCCTCTTCTTCAACGGTGGCCTTCAAAGCA
Organism: Poa annua; assembly: GCA_026929855.1. Lineage (NCBI taxonomy): Eukaryota > Viridiplantae > Streptophyta > Magnoliopsida > Poales > Poaceae > Poa > Poa annua. The sequence continues at coordinate 20,865,029 of CM049427.1, forward strand.
ATTGAGGCATGCTTGTGCATCCCTATGGCTCTATCTCTTGCATCTTGTGCAATCTTGGAGGCCACCTTGTATGCGGTCATCTCTTGCATAACTTCATTGGATGTCATCTTTGCAAAGTCATGTCTCCCTTGGAGTGTCTTCAAATCCGTGTCCTCAAAGGGCATGAGAGCGGTCACATACTTCCTCTTGATCCAAGCATCATTGATGTACTCCGCCCCGAGGTTCTTGAAGGAGTTGGCAACCAACACCAACCTCCGGTACATGTCCTCGTGGCTTTCTCCATCCAACTTGTAGAACCCTTCCACCTCATTGCATAAGGCATCATACCGGTTCTTCTTCATGCTCTCATTCCCAACAAAGATGTCGGAAAGAGCATTCCAAACTTCCTTGGCGGTGGAGAATTGTTGAATGAGCGCCATGTCCTTCTCTCCAACGGCCATTTGAATTTGATGAAGAGCGGTGGCGTTGAGTTGGCTATCAACCACTTCTCTTCTTGTCAAGTTGGTTGGATCATGGGGCTTGTATCCTTCCTCAATGATGCGCCAAAGCTCAATGGAGACACTACATAGATGAGACTTCATTAGAAACACCCATTGTGAGAAATGAGTAGGTTTAAGCTTAGGAGGGTCACTTCTAAAGTTTACATGAGGGTGAGGGATAGGAGGGTTAGGAGAGTAATTATGGTTGACATTATGAAATTCCTCTCCTTTGGGGGTGTTAGAGGAGCTAGGTGGTTCATCCTTTTCCGCCATCCCGAGAACACTTGAGGTAACATCTTTGGACCCATCCGAAGATGACTCCTTAGAGTTCCCCGCGTGTTCCTTAGGAGGAGGAGAGGGAGAGGTAGCCTCGGGCTCCTTAGACTTCAAAAGTGCCATGAGCATCTCATTCATCTTGAGGAGTTGGGCCTCCAAGGACGATCTCATATCAATAAGATCGGCCATGGTTGCCCCTTTGGCTAACGCCTCCTTCTCCACCTCTAATTTTTCACGGGCGGCCCTCTCGGCATCGGATTCCGTCATCGTTGCACTTAGGCGGTTAAGCCCTTAAAAGTGAACAAGGCTCTGATACCAATTGAACGGGAATCCGGCACCTAGAGGGGGGGGGGGGTGAATAGGTGCTATTACAAATTTTAGGTCTTTTTAATTTTAGGCTCAACTCAAAGGTAAATTCTCTAGATAGATATGCAACTACGGTGAATTTACCTAAATGAGAAACTAAGCAATAGCAAGAAGAAAGTAAGGGAGTAAAGGGTAAGGGGAACCAAGTGAAGCACGCGGAGACGAAGATTTATTCCCGAGTTCCACCCAAGGGTGTACGTCTCGTTTGGAGAGGTGTGCGCTACCACAACAGGTTAGCCGCAACGCCACAAAGGCTCACCTTCTTCTCCGATGAACTCAACCACAAAGGTTTCGAGTCCACCTTCCACTATTGATCCCCTTTTAGGGCGGAGATCGAATCCCTTACAAACGCTTGAGGCACACACCCACAACTGAATTGGGGGCTCCCAAGAAGGACCACAACAGGTCAAGGACCACAAGAGGTCAAGGTAACACCAAGAGTACAACAATGGTGAACTAGGTTTCCCCACCGGAAACCCTAGCCACGAAATCCCCAAATGAATGGGGGAGAAATGAAGATCCCTTCGGTGACGATGTAGATCTGGGCCTTCTCCTCCAATCCTCCAAAGATCTATGAGTTTGGGTGGGGGGATTGGGAGATCTTGATGAATTGAGCTTTCAAGAATGGTAGGAGAGAGAAAGTCTGAGAGCTCAAGTGTTCTTGAGTGAGTGAGGGGGTATTTATACTCCCCCTCAAAATCTGGCCGTTGGCTGTCTTGGTCACCCGGAAATTCCGGTATAAGTTGCACCGGAAATTCCGGTGCCCCGGAATATCCGGGCCTTTGAAAATATCCGGGCTGAATTTCCGGTTGAGATCAGAACCAATTCCGAACTTGACTTAGTCGATTTTCTTCGGTTGACTCGGAATATCCGAGTCCTTGAAATGTCCGAGCTGAATTTCCGGTTGGAGTCAGTGCCACTTCTGATTCTTGACTTAGCCAATTATCCTGAGGTTGACCCGGAATATCCGGTTGGTGAACCGGAATATCCGGTCCTTGAAATCTCCGGGCTGATTTTCCGATTGAAGTCAGTGCCACTTCTGAATCTTGACTTAGCAATTTTCCTGAGGTTGCTTCGAAATATCCGGTGGGTGAACCGGAATATCCGGTTGGTGAACCGGAATATCCGGGTCCTTGAAATTTCCGGGCTGATTTTCCGATTGAAGTCAGTGCCACTTCTGAACTTGACTTAGCCAAAATCTGGGGCTGACTCGGAATATCCGGGGGGGGGGGACCGGAATATCCGAGTTCCTGAAGAATTCCAGGAACTCTTTTTCTCAACAATTTGGCTTTAAGATTTGTGATATGAATTTCACCCAAACTGAAATACTTAGCAATAGGATTAGTATATCATTGGTATTGTTAACTAACACACAAAACACTAGGGATTAAGAAATGTTCTTTCACTCCCCCTCGCGCTCCACGAACCGTGATATTACCTCGTCCTCCTGCACCGTCCACGGACGGACGAACTGCGCTTCAGCGGCGCCGTCTGACCCTCGACGCTTCGGGCTCCACTCTGCGTCGGCGGCTTCCACCGTGCCATCGACGCGTACGCACGCCATACGCCGGTGGGGAGAGAGGTGCAAAGGGACGACCGCGGCCTCCCGACGAAGAAGGAGGCGAGCTGGAGGGTGTGGCGCCGGAGAGCTATTGCCTCTAGGCGAATCGAGGTAGGAGACGACATCCTCGCGTCCTCTCATCCCTCCTATTCAAAGCTCGGTTCACCTTCCCCTCATGCCCGCCTCCTTCTCCGAGCTCGGCCTCTCTGCGTCGGAATATGACCCCCGCAACGTGAGCTCCTCCATCTCTTCGCAGAGGGCACCGGCGCTCCGAGTGTGGTGTAGGCGGGATGTAGAGATCGGTTCGGTTGCGTCGCTGCCGCCGTCCTAGTCGCCCCCAAACGCGAGAGGATAGAGGATGCTTTGAGATTTCTTGGACTGCGGCTGATTTCCATATAAATTAGGGGTGAAACTGCAAAACAGGCGAAGTACCTAGTACCCTATGGACTGTGGGTTTGATTAACTCAAAGTTGAGGGGCTAAAACGCAAAAACCAGGACGTATGACCGGAGTCCCCAAGATATATTATATAGTAGAGATATACATTTTTTTAAGTCTACACTCTAGATACATCAACTTTTAGACCAATAAAAGTTATCTATATGGAACGGAGGAAATACGTGTTTTCTACTCCATCCGTCCTAAAATAAGTGCTCAATTTTGATAAAAAGTGGATGTATATAGACATAATCCTTCCGTCCTAAAATAAGTGTCTCAACTTTGATAAAGAGTGGATGTATGTAGACATGTTTATGTCTATATACATTCATTTTCTATCAAAGTTGTGACACTTATTTTAGACCGGAGGGAGTAATCTATTTTAAATGCATGATTTTAGGAGCACTATACATCAATTGTTGGACATAACCTGAGAGATAATTGATTGTATGCTATGTTCTTTTGTTTTATACTAGATAGATACCCTTCTTGGATTTTTTTAAAGAATAATGTATTATAAAATAAAGAATATGAAAGCGTGAAATGGAAAAAATGAAGGATTTGATTTGTCACGGTAGTTGAGAATATAAATTTAATCACCGTGAATTAATCAATGTTCACGTGTTTTACTTTTAATACATTATTATGTGAAAATTATGGTGCCAAATAATTAATAGCATGAATAGATAACATGTATGAATAGATTTTTGTTAATAATGTGGGTTGATATGGATAAATGAAAAGTTTAGATGGTTGTAGGTACGTAAAGACTAAACGAATGCTAGTGAGGTTTTATCTTATTAACAATATAGATAGATATATAGATAGATAGATATGAACTATACATTGCTTTAGATAAGTAGAAAATAGTTTCTACTATGCACACTACCACTGTGGAGGATAAGGATATACCAAACAGGTATGTCGACCACGTGGGTCAGGTTTATCCCGTGTTAGTTTAGGACTCCTAATATAGGTCGGTTAGCCTTTCCTTTTACGAGAAGGTATGGCGCCTATATAAGTCTGCCTCCTGATCCCCTCAAGGAACACGCCTTACAACCTACATTCTAACATGTATACATATTCGTATCTAGTGAATTATAGCAGCACGTAGGATCTTGCCACCGCTGCAAGGTCTGAAGCTGGGTAAACCCTTGTGTGCAATCCTGATCCTAGAAGCCGCCATGCATTCCCCCTCTCTTCACCATTGGAGCATGGCACCTCCTTACGTGCATAAGAATCCAATAACCCGACAGTTGGCGCCCACCGTGGGGTCAAAGGTGTTAGGCGTCACCTTCAAGGCGGGAGCTCTGGGCGAGATCGGAAGATCTACGGTGGTAGGTCGCGCCAATCTGGATGGCGATGTCGGCTTCGTCGAAGCAGATTCATGGACTCCGACAGACAACGAACTCATCTCCAGCTTCATCATCCCCATCGGCGACATCAACATCTTCACCGGCTTCACGGCCACCGCATACGGATTCCCTAGGGGATCTGGAAAATTCTTCTCCGCCCACCACCCAGAAGACGGATCGCATCCGGCATCGCCTAAGGCTTTGCGGCTTACGATCTAGATTCTCAAAGCGAAACTGACTCCAGCTTCTCCGAAGGCTACATGGAGTCCGACTTTCACTTTGTAGGAACAATCGCAACCACCAGAGATCAGCCGGCAGGTTCTGATCCTGAGTCCATCATATCAGCTTTACAAGTTGGTCCAGACTCGGAAGCCGGATATGAGAACACGGCCCCAAATGGCGGAAAACTCAGATACCGAAAGCACAGATAGCGACTTCGCAAGAAAATTCGCCTCCTTCAACATAGGAGGGCCCAAAGAAGTCATGATGGCAGGGCCAACTCCTATGGAAACGGATGCACCTGGCAAGCATGCAGATGGGTCGAAGTCGCCTTCCAAATCTGCTAGCTTAGAGTTACAGGTTGACGTCTTCACAACAAAGGCGTCCGGAAGCAAGCCAAAAGGCAATTTCCCATTTGAAGCAAACCTCGACGAAGATCTGGAGGCCGAGCTAACGTCCGAAGCGCGCAAAAAAACACTTGACATACTCAAGACGCCGCTAGGTCCCAATGTAACCCCAGAAGAACTCAAAGAAAGGCGCCAATACCTTCTTCGTGAGTCAGAGTTAGGTGTTCGCCATAACTTGGTTCTGCAAAACAGGTAAAAAGCTCTCAAAGCCACTGCCCAGGACAAAGAAGATCTTCGCTGCCACATGGAAAGAGAAAAATTCCGGCGCGTGAAGGACACTTACGACCCTCTCCTCCATAGAGATCTCACAAAGAACTTCGATCGACCATCGGCTCAAAAGAAGGCGTGGCAGAGATACCCTTATACCGTAGACAAAGACAATATAATATACTTCTCCACCCCTGCAAAGAACATGGAAGCCGCACGGGAGATTATGGAAGACGAAGAGATCTCAACTGATGAGAAAGTGTTTTATTCAAAGGCACTACTCAAAAAGGCGGAAGAACTACAAGAGGTAGCCACCTCAAGCTGCCGCCTTGCTGACAACACTGTCCTATGCAAAGTCGGAGCCAGCGCAGGACCACCCAATGATCCATCCGAGTCTAGCAGCCACGGGAAAGGCAAACAACCTGAAAAGCCGACGCAACAACGCGACGATGTATCAGGCACAGGATCCAACCGGCATAGGGAGGAACGTCAAAAGGACAAAGCAGACAAGGCCGCCAGAAAGGAAAGAAGGCGTGAGAAGAACTGCGATAATAATCGTGACAACGATGCTGCCCCAGAATGTAATGGTGACTGGCTTAACATGCCTCAACCTCCTAAAAGGAGAGACGACGAGAATGCAGACAAGGATCGCCAACGCAGGCGTTCAAGATCTCGATCATCACATCGTCAGAACGGAAGCCGGCATCAACAAGGCGACGCTGGAAAGAAAAGACCCAAGTGTCAGACGCTCGCACTCGCCTAGATGAGATCAGAGCCGCAAGGGAAGAAACCTATCTAGGTCCCAAGTGCTTTGGCCCGGCAATCCGCAAGGTGCAGCTCCTAGAGGCGCTTGGCAATGTCAAGAAAATTGTGAACAAGTACAATGGCGCGGATAACCCCGAAACATGGCTGCCCGACTACCTCAACACGGTGGGAATTTACAACGGAGGCTATGATGTCGCAATCTGTTTCTTACCACTGAGGTTAGAAGGTACTACACGCCTGTGGATTGACACCCTGCCAGAAAAAAGTATCCACAATTGGCAAGACATGAATCGTTGCTTCACTCAACACTTCTCCTGCACGAACAAACGTCTAAAGGCTTATCCAGAGCTCTTACGTTGCACTCAAGAGACGAACGAGTCCAGTCGTGATTTCATCGCACGATGGACGGAGATGAAAAACAGTTGCGAAGGTGTCTCTGAGACGCAAGCTATCCATGTTTTCATGCACAACTTGAAGAAAGGAAACATGATGCGTTACATCTTGTCAAGCCAGAGAATCACCACCCTTGGAGATCTGCTTGACGGTGCAAACAACCTCGCAATTGCAGAAGACGACGCTCGTGTAGACGATGGAGACGCAAAGCTTGACATCTCCATCAACAACAGCGATAAGCGGGCCAAGTCGGCAAAGAAAAAAGCACAACCTAATGACAATGCAGGCCCCTCCAATGAAGTAGCTTTTGCTTACAGCAAAGGCGAACAAAATCAAAGAGGAGGCCCATGGAAGCAGAACAACGATAGCAAAGGCGGAAAAAACATCAAGGTCACATAGACGACATCAAAGACCTCCCATGTACCTATCACAACAAGTTCGGCAAGTGCACCCACACCAACAGGTAGTGCAGGATCAATGACGACATGAAGAAAGACCCCGAGGCTGGATATAGGGCAAGCAAGAACAATAAGCGCAAAGTACACAAGGAAGCAACCAAAGAGGCAAAAGTGGACGATAGAAGCTCATCAGATCAAGGCGAGGAACCAGCTAAGGCTAAGAAGAATGGCAAGTTCCCCAGAGTCGAAGAAAACTTCGTCACTTTCATGGCAACCCCTTCGGCTAAGAAGGAAAAGGCCATCTCGAAGGAACTCAATTCCACTATGCCAGTTGTCCCCCAATACGCAACTTGGTCCGAAGTACCGGTCACTTGGGATCGCAATGATCATCCAGATCGCATTCCCCAATACCCAGGGTACTCCGCTCTTGTCGTCAATCCCATAGTGGCAAATTGTCGGCTTTCAAAGGTACTTATGGATGGTGGCCGCAACATCAACATCCTGTACCTAGAAACCCTCAAGCGCATGTACCTATCAGAAACCCAGCTCAAGCACAACGACATCAAATTCCATGTTATAGTCCCAGGACGACAGGCAAACTCCGTTGGACAGATTACTTTGGAAGTCACCTTTGGCGAAGAGGACAACTATCAACAAGAAGAAGTATCTTTCGAGGTGGGGCCTTTCAAAAGCGCTTACCATGCCATCTTTGGAAGACCGGCTTTTGCCACCTTCATGGCAAGGCCGTGCTATGTCTATAGCAAGCTCAAGATTCCTGGACCTAATGGCGTTATCACAGTAAGCGGTAGCTACAAGAAGGCGCGAGAGTGCGAGCTGGGCAACGCCGTCTTCGCAGAAGCCATCATCAGCAAAGGCGAACTTGCAGGATACCTGAAGGAAGTCAAGCAGGAGCCTATGCCGGACATAAAGAAGCCTCCAACTGCACACGACGTCACCTTCAGAGCAGGTTGCCACTCCAAGAAGGCGAAAATTGATGACAAGGATGCTGAGAAGACGACGAACATCGGCACCACCCTCAGCGACAAATAGGAAGGCGAGCTCGTCAAGTTCCTCCATGAGAACCGAGACATCTTCGCATGGTCTCCATCTGACATGCCTGGAGTCCCTAGAGAACTTGACGAGCACTCACTCAATGTCGCAAAAGACACCAAGCCTGTCAAGCAAAGACTTAGGCGTTTTGGTCCAGAAAAGAAGAGAGCTATAGGACAAGAGATAGCGTGACTTACAGCCGCAAACTTCATAGAAGAGGTCATTCATACAGAATGGTCCGCAAACCATGTACTAGTGCCTAAAAAGGACACGAAAGTGTTGCGCATGTGCATCGACTTCACCGGCTTAAACAAAGCATGTCCGAAAGACCCTTTCGCCTTACCGCGAATCGACCAGGTTGTAGATGCCACTGCAGGGGCAAAATTACTATGCTTTTTGGATGCTTACTCCGGTTACCACCAGATTAAGATGAACAAGTCTGATCAAATCAAGACTTCTTTCATCACGCCTTTCGGTACCTACTGCTATTTAACAATGCCTTTCGGGCTAAAAAACACAGGTGCGACGTAACAAAGGTGCGTCCAAAGATGCCTACACGACCAAATCGGCCATAACGTACACGCGTATGTCGATGACATTGCAGTCATGACTAAGCGTGAAGACGATCTATTAGCCGATCTCAAAGAAACCTTTGATAACTTGCAAAAGTACAAGATGAAGTTAAATCCGGTAAAATGCTTTTTTGGCGTCCCAGCAGGAAAACTCCTTGGTTTCATAGTTTCTTAGAGAGGCATAGAAGTTAATCCTGATAAAATAAAAGCAATCATGGATATCAAGCGGCCTACATGCCTCAAAGACATTCAACGCTTAACAGGATCAACAGCTGTTGTAAGCCGATTCATAAGCAGGCTTGGTGACAAAGCTTTACCCCTCTACCGCCTTCTCAAAAAGTCGGACAAATTTGAATGGACAGAAGAAGCCGAAACCGCCTTGGCTCAACTCAAAGAGGCTCTAGTCAGCGCACCAAGACCACATGAGCAAATGCTACTATATATGACAGCAACAAACTTGGTAATCAGCACGGTCATAGTTGTCGAAAGACCAGTGGAGGGACAAGCAATCACCGAGCAAAGACCAGTTTATTACATAAGCGAAGTCTTTTCAGAGTCCAAGCAAAGTTACCCCCACTATCAAAAGTTAGCATACGGTGTATTTTTTGCACGACACTATTTTCAAGATCACTTCATAATAGGGGTAAGCAAAGCACCTCTTGGAGACATCATCAACAACGCAGACGCCGCAAGTCGCGTCGCTAAGTGGGGAATCGAACTAGAAGCATTCGATATCCAGTATAAACCACGAATAACCATCAAATCCCAATCATTAGCCGATTTCATCGCGGATTGGACGGAGGCTATGGATGAAACGCCTTTGCCAGACTCTGAGTATTGGGTTTTACATTTTGATGGCTCAAAAATGCTCAAAGGCTCAGGGGCAGGCGTGGTCCTAACCAGACCAAAAGGAGACAAGCTATGCTACGTTCTCTAAATTCACTTTGACGCCACAGACAATGTTGCAGAATACGAAACCTTATTGCATGGCCTCAACATCGCCAAAGACATTGGCGTGAAATGGTTACTTTGCTACGGCGATTCAGATCTAGTGGCTCAACAACTTGACGGCACTTGGGACACCAAAAGCGCTACAATGACGGAATACAGACGCACAGTTGACGAATTCGGCAGATGCTTTACAGGGCTTGAAGTCCGGCATATCAAAAGAGAAGAAAACGAAGCCGCAGACACCTTAGCAAGAATGGGCTCACGACGAGACAAAGTTCCTAAGGATATATTCCTAGAACAACTGTACAAGCCTTCAATCAAAGGCGGAGACAGTGAAGACCCAAATTCGGTTAAATCTGTAGCAGTCTTACTGATAACGCCTGATTGGACTCAACCTTACATCAACTTCATCGTTAACGGCGAAGTACCTGAAGATGAAGTGCTGAAAAGGCAAGTGATACGCAGGGCGAAAGCCTATACAATCATCAAATGAGAGCTATACAAAATAAGCACCATTGGGATATACCAGAGATGCCTCTCCCCAGAAGAAGGTCAAGAAATCTTGGAAGAAATACACTCCGGATGCTGCGGACATCACGCCTCTTCAAAAGTCATAGTCGCCAAAGCCTTTAGGCACGGTTTCTTCTGGCTCACTTCAAAACAAGACGCGGAAGAAATAGTCAAAAAGTGCGCAGGATGCCAACGCTGCGCACGGCAACCAAACATGCGGCTCAATAACTAAGAACAATTCCCATCAGATGGCCCTTTGTGGTCTGGGGACTTGACATGGTTGGTCCATTTAGGACAGCCAGAGGCGGCTTAACACACCTACTCGTAGCAGTGGACAAGTACACAAAGTGGGTAGAAGCCAAGTCTATCAAAAAAGTAGACGGGGAAACAACCACGGAGTTTATCATAGACATCATACATCGTTTCAGCGTTCCCCACGACATAATCACCGACAACGAGACGAATTTCACCGTCAGAGAACTTGAAAAATACTGCGGCAAGAACAACATCCGGCTCGATTTGGCATCCGTGGCACACCCACAGTCCAATGGACAAGTCGAACAAACCAATGGCATAATTCTGCAAGGCATAAAGCCACGCTTGGAAGTACCATTACACAGGGCAGCTGGAGCTTGGGTAGAAGAATTGTCTGCCATCTTATGGAGCATCAGGACAACACCCAATAGATCAATCGGCTATACGCCTTTCTTCCTTGTATATGGCGCATAAGCAGTTCTTCCAACAGATGTGATACATGATTCTCCCCGTGTTGCAGCCTACGTTGAAGCAGACGCAGATGAAGCCCGACAAGATGGCTTAGACCTTCTCGAAAAAGAAAGGGAGATTGCACTCCAGCGATCCGCCATATACCAACAAGACCTACGAAGATATCACATTAGGAAAGTAAGGGGAAGATCGTTTCGATAAGGTGATTTGGTGCTCCGCATAGTTCAGAAAAAGGAGCACAAGTTATCCCCTACATGGGAAGGACCCTTCGTTGTCAGCAAAGCGCTCAAGAGCGGGGCATACTATCTTGTGGACCTTATAGATCTCAAAAAGAAGAAGAAAAAGGGACGCAAAAGGAAAAGAGGCGAAGAAGCAAAGCTCAGCGAGTCAAAACGCCCTTGGAATATTGAGCAACTACGTCTTTTTACACTTAGCAACTCTATTGTAAACATATGTCTATGCTCATGAAATAAAAAAGTCTTGGATTGCCAAAATTTACATTTGATAGTATCATACCTACTCATCCATCTTTTATTTCCCAATGATCATATTCCCAAATTGAACATGTCAATTTTGTTAACATGAATAACTAAGCATGACAAGTTTGGCTTACTGCCTTACAAAAAATAATATTGCGTCCATCTAAGATTTTTTCTCTGACTTTTTATGTTTTGGGTTGCTCCACTAGCTGTTCTATACGCATAAAGGCGGCACGGGTATTAGGTGTATGCAGATTGACTATGGTCCTTCTGCCTAACAAAGTGTCACCGTCTTTGTGGTTTCGCTAACATACGGAAAAGCTAAAGACATAAACCAGATAATTCAAAGACGGACAAGGAACATAGTCGCATAGCATAGTGCCAGCAATACTTCATTAAAGTACTAAAAGAGCATGCTATGCATCACAAGACAAACTTGTTCACATAAATATATTACAAGATTTCCCAAATAAAACAGTTTGTTCGCCTTAAGACTAAGGACTTCATAACACAACAGTTTTTTCTTTACTCTTGTGCAGGAGACTTAGAAAGCGCATCAGCTTCGCCTTCGGCTTGTGAGGTGGCAGTCTCCTCCTGCTCTTCGCCTTGGGTACCGGTCTGCTCTCAGATTTCGTCTTCCGACGTAGAAGTTCAGTCCTGGCGAGCATAGACCACCTTGGGGTTGATCTTGTCAGCAATGAAGGAGGCGTAGCCCGTCACAGAGTTATAAACTAAAGTCGGGTTGATCTCGTTGCCGTCAGCATCATGGGTTGGCAAGCACCGCACCACCCTCTTGATATCCATCTCGGGATGGTGGCCCATAACATTGCTAAGGCAAGTTTGGCACCTCCACGAGCAGCAGCACGAAGACGCTCCTCGGTGTTGCTGGCGCAGTCCTCAAGCAGAGGCACCAGAGTCCTCATGTTGGTTCCCAAAGGCACCTGCTTCGGGAACATTTGGCTTAACAAGCCTTTCCCAGCAGCAGTTTGGCGAGCAATTAGCTCGCCAAACTCCAACACAAGCTCCAAGCGAGTGGCATCGTCAATGTCGCCAAGACCAGCAGGAGCTAAATCAAAAAAGCAAATAAGGCAAAAAGATAAAAACTCGTTCAAAAGACGAAAGACGGAAAAAGAAGGCAGTAAACATACCAAGTATTTTGTCGTCCAAAGCTTGGATTTCGTCTTTACGACGCTCCAGCTGGCCGTCAAGCTCTTGGATGCGGAGCTCCGCCTTCTCAGTAAGAGATTTCATCTCTTTCCTGACGTCTTCGGCTTCTTGGCGAGCCGCAGCCAGTTCGTCTTTCAGACGTAACTGCTCCGCCTCTACACTCTCCTGAATTGCTTTCATGACATCCTCATCCAACCTTTAGTTTTCCTGGATCTGCTTGAAGAGGGCCTCATTTTCGCGCCTAACGACAACAATGTCGCCAGACTCCTCAGCACCTTGTTGGGCCTTTGCAAGCAGTTCTGCAAAAGCATAAGAAAGGAGAAACTTAGGTGACAAAAGACAACAACAACCAAAGCAAATCCGGTAAGAGTATTACATACGAGCATCGTGCTTTTCCTTATTCTTGGCAAACGTGAGCTCCTGGCGCTGAGCGACCAAGGAATTCCACAAGTCGCGGTTCAGATCCTCGCCCTCCTGGAAAAATAACAGAAAAATGCAAGCAAACAACGATCAAGTAAAGAACACTTGGGGACTGGTCAAGACTAATTATCAAATCCAAGGCCGTCACTTCGACTAAGCGCATTAGATCAAAGAGACGCCCGGGGACTGGGAATATGGATATGGCGAAGTAAAGTTTACCTTAACATGCTTCTTCAGAAGCGGATAGCCAGTGTTCATCTTGGCATACAGTGCGTCGCAATTGTCTTCAAGCTTGCGCACTGTAACTGCCGTGGTAATTGGCTTAGGCGAAGAAGGCCCAGCAGCTTCCTTCTCAGCAGCAATACTCGTTGCGATAGAGGGGAAAAGGAATCCCTCATCATCAAAGACTTCTTCTTTGACGTCTTCGAAGGCATCATTAGTCGGAGCTTCCGCCTTATTGGTTTCTTCAGGAACGACTGCCTTTGCAATAGCAACCGTCCTCTCAGCAACGTCCGCCCTCTCCATAATGGCGTCGGGCATGTCCATGTCGGCTCTCGCCTCCTGAGATGCAGGAGCCGACATGCCTCCCATAACAGTTGGCGTGGGAGGAGCAGCAGCTGGCGAAGGGATTGGGGCCTTACCCCTTCCAGCCACCGTCTTTGCCTTCAGCTTGCCCGAAGGCTTAACCCTGAGATAAGACGAAGAAACCAGGCTTAGCAACATCAGAAGAAAGAAGCAAAGGAGCAGGACACGAGACTTAGGCTATAACCACTTACACTTTTTGTGGCATGGCGAAGGCGGATTGTTCATCGTCATCAAGGACGTCATGGATAACGACGCCCTTGGGGATGGAGGAGACATCCTTCTTCTTCTTCATCTTCTTCTTCTTCTTCTTCTTTAGCGCAGCCTCGGTCAGTGCCGCTTTATCGGCGCCGACCTTGCGCTTGCGCATCTTGGCGCTAGTGGCAACAGCCGAAGATGGGGAAGAGTCGAGCTGACAAAGAAAAGATACAAGTAAGATGGGTATTAAGCCAAACAAATGCAGACACATAAGCATACAAGACACTCACCGGTGGCGGCTTGTTGATGGAAGTGTACATGGGAAAATACTCGGTGAATTGAGTCCTCTCCTTGAGCAGCTTCTTGAATCGCATCAAGAAGGCGTCATTCGTCAGGTCGTCTTTGGAGACGCGGAGAGGATCATCCCGATTGCCGCTGTACATACACAACAAGTATTTGTTTTCCCGGAGAGGCTGCACCCGCCTTTTAAGCCAGCACAGAATTTTGTCTGTGCCGGTGAGTTTCGGCGTCGCCTCCGTCGTCATATACTCGATCTGTTTCTGGATGAGCTGGAGGTGTGCGGGCAAGACTTTCTCCGGCTTCTCGTCCCACGAGAAGCGAGGAGAAGCAGCAACGTTAAAAAAATGCGGGAGACCTATCGTCTTCCCCGCGGGAGCTATATCTGAACAATAGAAAAAGGTGCTCGCCCAGCTACGGACAGAGTCTACCTTGGGAACCTTAGGGTACCAGACCCTATTTCTACGCAGGTTAAGGCTAACGGTGCCCAAAGTGAGCAGCTCGTCGCCTTCTGTCTGGCGCTTATAGTGAAAGCAATATTTAAAGAAATCTAAGTTAGGTGCTATTCCTAAGTACAAGGCTTGGAAGCCGGCTAAGTACAAAATGCTATTGGGTCCTAGGTTGTGCGGTTGTAAGCCGTAATAATCTAAGACTGAGACAAAGAAAGACGACGGCGACAGAGCAATGCCGTGATGCAAGTGGGAAACCAGGATTACCCGCTCGCCGCCTTCGGGAGCCGGAGTGACGTGCTTGAAAGCCGAACGCCACTTGCAGATGGCCCGAGGAGGAAGGAGGCCTTCACGCTCTAGCTCCACCAGATCATCCTCGGTGACGGTTCAGGGGAGCCAGTGGCGCGACGAGGAATCGTTCTCCTCCTCGGCGCCAGCGGCGGCGGCGTTGCCCGAGTTAGTAGGCATCTTTTCCCCAGGAAAGAGCCTAATTAGAGGCTCCGCAAGCAACACCTCCGTGGCGGTGCCTGAGGAAGAAGTGCCGCCCGTCGCAGATCCCACCGCCGAGCTCCTCGCCGTAGCCGCTGCCGCCCTTGCCGTATCCTCCGCCGCCGCCGAACGCGCAGCCACAGAGGCTATGGTTTGCTCCATTGAGTTGTTGCGTGGGTGTGGAGATGAGGTGCTCGGATGCGCAGGAGAGAGAGAACATGGCTCGAGTGCGAGGAGGAAGATGAACAGAGAAATGATGGGAGTGCTTCGTTTTCGAATTAAGGGAAGGTATTTATGGTCCGCCCCACGATCTCCGCAACGGTTGGAATCGCACCGCTCGATCCGCGCCACATGGAGCGGAGAAGTTGAGGGAGCCGTTTTCCTTCGCCCGTAAGTCTCGGGTCGTGCGCGGGAAAATCGCAATGAGTAGATTTGACCTAGTCAACAGTCTAGACTGTCATGGACTGAACATTGACAAGACTTGACCTCAGGCTGACGAGGAATCTTTCTCTCCGTCCATCAGTTGACGAATTATTCGGCTTAAATAACCATAAGTGCAACGGTCGTTTCAGCTTATTGGAAAGCTGTATCCTCAGTTATATAGGGAATGGTATGAGCTCTGCAACAATTCATCAATAAGACGAAGACGAAAGTTTCGTAGTGAAGACTAAGACGAACAAACTGGAGTGCTCCAACCTTTTCGGGGACTAATGTGGAGGATATACCAAACAGGTATGCCGACCACGTGGGCTGAGCCAGCTTAACAGGGTGGCTCAAGAGGTGATAAAGTCTTCGACTTATCGGGCGGCCCAGTAGGCTGAAGCGCAAGAGAAGGCTTACAAGCTGAACAAGATCCAGACAAACCGACATTCGCCTTAGAGAACAAGTTAGGGTTTATCCCGTGTTAGTCCAGGACTCCTAATATAGGTCGGTTAGCCTTTCCTTGTAGGAGAAGGTTTGGCGCCTATATAAGTCTGCCTCCTGATCCCCTCAAGGGACACGCCTTACAACCTACATTGTAACCTGTACACATATTTGCATCTAGTGAATTATAGCAGCACGTAGAATCTTGCCACCGCTACAAGGTCTGAAGCTGGGTAAACCCTTATGTGCAATCCCGATCCTAGAAGCCGCCATACCTTTCCCCTCTCTTCACCATTGGAGCATGGCACCTCCTTACGTGTCTAAGAATCCAATAACCCGACAACCACGAAAGAAGATTCATGTACTTTCTCGAAAGCATGGCGATACATCTCAATTTGCTAGTGCCATTTTTGGAGAACCTTTTCCACAACTCAATTTATTGAATTTCTACATCCAGACGAAGCCTTATATGTTTTTCATATTGTATTAGTAGTGGAGAGGCACATATAGACTCTCAGGAGCCCCCTCCTCCCCCCCACAATTTTTTTAGCAAAAGTTTACCTAAAAACACGTGGTAGACTTGGTTTTTTTAAATACTGGAAGACCTGTTTGTCCCGAACACTGCCCAACATGTCTCTGTCGACCCCCACCACCACATCAATTCAGTCCAATCTCCATTGTTGTATATTGTATTACCCTCATCTAGTGAGCCCTTCACGTGATAGACCACACATTGTCTCCATGCACACCCGGTTCTGTTTTGGGCCTAGCCCTAAACATACCCTTTAGTTACACATGTTGTTTGCGATTTTTTTTTTGTTTTCGATCCCTTTTATCGCCTTTTTTACTTTCTCTTTTGTTTTTTATTTATATTCTTTCCTTTTCTTTTTTGTTTATTATTCTTTCTTCATTCTTCTTTTATCCTTTTGTTTCTTTTTAGTTTTTTTTTTCATTTTATGTTTTATTTTATGTTTTGTATTTGTATTTTAATATTAGTAACCAACAATTTCGTGTTGTAGAGCAATTTTCTTCAAATAACATAGATGATCATATTGACAATCATTCAAATAACATAGGTTCCTAGTGGCATTTTTTACGAACCTTTTCCACAACTCAATTTATTGAAGTCCTACATCCAAACGAAGCCTTATATGTTTTGGATATTGTATTCTTATTGCAGAGCCACATATAGACTCTCGGGAGGGGGTGTCTGCCCGCCCCCGCCACCCCCCAATATAGAAAAAAGAGGTAAAAAACTAACACATGTTTTATTTTATGTTTTGTATTTTTTATGTTTAATATTAGTGACCAATGTTTTGTGTTGTAGATAAAATATGTTTTCTTCAAATAACATAGACGCTCATATTGAAAGTCACTGAATTACATAGGTTCATATTTTTGAAATTTGTTTGACTAACATAAATGTTCTTACTGAGAATCGTTCATATAAATGTTCATATTAAAATCATTTGGAAAAGTGAATACTATTTTTGAAAAATTCATCCAAACAACGTAAATGTTCATATTTAAAATATTGTTCCGATAACACAATTTTTCATGCTAAAAAATCATTCAAATAAAATAAATGCTTGTTTTACATGCGTCAATATTTTATTCTTACAATGATTTTTTTCCTTTCTCCTTTCTCCACAAATGGTAACACACTTTTTACACAAAAAAATAGAAAAGAAAAGAGAAAACAAAACAGTAAAAGAGAAACAATACCAACTGTTCGTCCGCATTTAGAACGACCCGTGAAGAAAGTGTTGCAGGTGAAGCAAATAGGAGCGTAGACAAATGGGGTGAAACTGACAGTCCAATATAGAAAGTCAAATGCACACTGTTTAATCTTTATTAGTATTGTAAAAGGTGTGATGTGCTGACCCGTCTCCCATACTACCGATTCTACCTATCTCCAAAATCCATAAGAACATGTCTAACCGGATTAAACAAGCGTCGACGCGATATACATCGATACACACATTAGTAGTCTTGATGCCAAGTGAATGAAAACATCAATTTAACGGTAATGTTTTGTACTCTTGCGCTAAGCGGGTCAAAATATGGCGTGATGTTAGATGGACCGACTCAACTCTAGCAAGTCAAACTGTCAAACCATACATGGAGCCAACATAGGTGGATATCAAATGTTTACTTGTAACGCAACTCCAAATGAACGACGACATCGACACCATTCAAGCAAAGGCATTGCGTTTGAGCGTGTGGCATCTAATTTGCCGAGAGAAGCTACCCAGGAATCGTGATATATGTGCTACCGAGTACCGATAGAAGTTAAGAACTACTACTTAGAATTCACGGTGAAATTGAGGGTGGAGAGGAGACCTTTTGTCGTTGATGTGGTTTCTGTCTTGGTGGCTGACGATTTATAGATGTGTCAACGAGCTAGAAATGGTGTGTTTGTCTCTATCGAAAGAAAATTTTTGCCACACCACTTTAAGAAAAGACGGCGGCACCCAGGGAAAGCTCAAAAGTAAACCGAGAAATGGAGACGGGAAAGATCGGGGAAGAAGAAGGGAACGGAACAGGAAACAACGGGGCAAATAAAAAGTGCGTGACGTGTAACACCGGAGGAGGCATCAGGCATTGACTTGCTGGACTTCTTCGCCAAGCCGCGTGCGTGTGTGACTGCGTGGCCCCCGCACCGCATAACCGGGAGCCGGGTGGAGCAAGAAAAAAAAAGCACCAGCGAGCGAACCAGCTCCCGGCTCCCGAGAAAACAAAGCGGAGAAAAACAAAAGGCCAAAATGGCGGGGGGTCGTCGTCGTCGTCTCCACCGATCGATCCCCTCCCCCACCACGCCATTACCACTGCTGCTGTGACCACCACTAGGATTTCCTCCGCCCCCCCGCCTCCCGATGCGCTGGTGGAAGCGCTCCTCCGCCTACCCCTCCCCCTCCTCCGCCTCCACGCCCGCATCCCCTGCCCGCGCCTCCACCTCCCGCGTCCCGCGCGGCCCCGATGGCGACCCCGACCACCAGCCCCGCCTCACCAGGGCGCGCCGCCTGCGCCACGCCGACGACATCGAGGTCGGGGTCTCCGCGCTCCGCATGGACCACTCGCCCACCGCCGCCGCCGCCTCCTCGCTGCCCGCCAGGAGGGACGCCTTCCTCTCCGGCCTCGCCACCGCCAGCTCCACGCCGATATCCAGGTCCCCGAGCAGCATGATGGAGGTGGCCCCCGCGAGGTCCTCCTCCACGCCCATGCTGCTGCCCCGCCCCCTGCCGCTGCCCCACGCCGAGGACGACTCATCGTCCTGCCGGGGATCCGGGAGGCCGCTCCCCTCCCCGAGGATGCTCGACGGGGACTGCAACGGCTCCAGTGATTTCCCGGGGCTTGCGGAGCCCGGGAGCGAGAGGCCGGCCACGTTTCCAAGGTGATGTGCCTTTAAACCTTCATTTCTTCGCTGTTCAAGTTCCTGCAAACTGCACGACGTTAATTACATATTACTTCTGTTTTAACTCGGAGGAAGCGATTGGGGTGTTAACAAGGAGACCACTAGAACTAGCAGTGTTATGATGTTTAGGATTACCAACAATCTGGACATATAAGAATGCACATCGATGTTTACTTACACTGTGACACTAGTAGGATGCTGATCACTTTCTGTTGTAGAATGTTTTGAAGTGGGTCGGAGCAGTTTAGGTGAAAAATGAAATGGCCGGGATTAGGAGGCCAGGGAGGATAACCTTTGCTACAAAATATAACCATCGCGGCAATATGGAATTATCTTGGATTAAGGCTTCAGACATACATTTCTGCGCAGTCGCGCTGCACTCCAGCAATATGATTTTGGGATTTCTGTCAACTTATTAGCTTGATCATGGTACCTTAGCAAAACTAAGATGATGTGCCACAATGTTAGTATGCTTTTGGACCCCCAAAATTGAGTTGAGACGATTTAATGTTTGCTGCTGTATTGAATCAGATATGTAGACTAATACCCAATGCCCAATAGCATTTTCTCATAATGATGATTCGCTTAGCTACTTGCCCATCTATTAGATTTGTATACGATAAGAAAAGAGGGCTTTAATTGTAATGTTAAACGGTGAGCTTATTAGCTTATAGTAGGAGATCATTGTACCTTAGCAAAATTAGGATGATATGCCACAAAGTTACTGCTCCACCGGTCCTAAAAATGTGTCGTGGGAGGTGAGCTACGTACGTACCAAGTTCTAAAGTGCTCATGACACTTATACTGGATCAGAGGGAGTATGCTTTTTGACCCCTAAAACTAGTGTAGACGATTTTCTGTTTGCTGATGTAGTTTTGAATTAGACATGTAGACTAATACCCAGTGGCCAATAGAATGTGCACATAGCGACGATTGGTTAAATTACCTACCCATTAATTAGATCTTCGCACGATAAGGAAAGGTGGCTTTGATTGTGATTATGACTGGTGAGTAACTTAGATCATTTCAGTTCTGTAGTCAGTGAAGTGTAATTTTGGATTAACCGATTAACCTCCATGAAGCTGCCAGTAAAGAACATTAAACATGAACCTGGTTGTTAAACAAAACTTCTGATGTCATATTTCAGACAATTGATAAATGTTACATTGTTCCGTGACCAATGGAAAGTTCATATGCTGCGACTTCCATGCTCTTCTGATGTCATATTTCAGACAATTGATAAATGTTACATTGTTCCGTGACCAATGGAAAGTTCATATGCTGCGACTTCCATGCTTTTGAGCATTTTTTAAGCCACTTTTCTCCTCTGAACTTTCCATGACACACTGATCAGATCAGCTCCATATCCGACAATGTTTCTGATTCATTAGTGTCTTTGATGATAGATTTATGCCCCAAACTGTTCAAAAGATTCCCGAGCACAATGGCTTAAGGTCAGATGGCACAAATGGGGCCACCTGTGGTCAACGGAGAAAGGGATTTAAAGATAAATTCAAGGATAGCTCAGCTGAAACTTTGAACTTTAGGTTGAATATTCCCGCTAAAAGTGCCCCAAGCAGCGGGTTTTCGAGTCCTGTACAGAGTCCTCGAAGATTAAGTAATGTAGATTTCTCATCTTCTGGAATCTCCATCCAAGGTAGCAATGTATTGTCAGCACAATCAGTATGGTCTCCAGATCGATTGGGATCTTCACCCCCTTCACCTGAAAATTTTGTGGGTGGCCAGGAGCGATCTCCTCGCTCCAGTCCATTGAGAAGTCCTGCTCTTAGATCAAGATACCCAAGTGCACCTCCATCACCAATGCATCCAAACATGTTTCCAGAGAACCACTTTTCTCGTCCTGAGGGCAATGGGAATGTCAGTTTTCACCCATTACCCCTCCCTCCTGTATCTGTGAGCCCGAAGCAAACAAATTTTAGCAACCAGTCAGTCCCAAAAGTCGAGACACCCTCGATGGCTGGTCAGTGGCAAAAAAGGAAGCTCATCGGCAGTGGCACGTATGGATGTGTATATGAAGCTACCAATAGGTATGTTAAATGCATCCGTCTTACAATAATCGTTTCAGTTGTTCCATTTAAGCTTTCAACATCCCTCACACCAATGTGCAGGCACACTGGAGCTCTTTGTGCCATGAAAGAGGTTAACATAATTCCTGATGATGCAAAATCAGTTGAGTCTCTGAAGCAATTGGAACAGGTTCGTCCGTACCTATGTTGATGTTGTTTATTTCAGTACTATGGAGATCAGTATGTTCTTGTTTAATGTGATTGTTAAACAATGTTCTCTTCTTGCTGAGGATTAAACAGCATAATTTTGCTTATGCTCATAGTTGGTTTGCCTTCCTTTTACTACTGTACGATAATTTTCAAGTATCTGTAGAACTCCTCGTTTCATTTTTTCAAGGATCATGCTAATTTCACACTTCTTCTGACTTCTCATTACCTTTGTTTCAGGAAATTAAATTTCTTAGCCAATTTAAGCACGAAAACATAGTGCAGTATTACGGCAGTGAAACTGTAAGTTCTACTTGGCCATCATGAGGGAATTTACTGTGCTGTACTGCTGTATAAATGCTATCTAACGGTTATGTCAACACCTCGCAGACTGAAGATAGATTCTACATATACCTGGAGTATGTTCATCCGGGTTCAATTAATAAGTACATTAGCCAACATTGCGGTGCAATGACAGAATCAGTTGTCCGCAACTTCACTCGCCATATCCTTAAGGGTCTTGCTTTCCTGCATAGCCAAAAAATTATGCATAGGTAATGTTTCTTGCTCACTTTAGCTTTTAAAAATCTGATAATGGTTTGCCATTGGCTGTTTCTTAGATATCTGAACCAAACCTTTTTGTCCAGTTCTGTACTTTACCTCCTTTTATTTCCATATACGCATTGACAGGTGCTGTGTCCTATTCTGCCCTTCAAACTTTTGTCTGTATTCAGATCATTTTTTTTGTTGCGCTTATAGCTCTATCCACATCTTAAGGGCTGATTTTAATCCCACTATTGTCCGTTAGCAACTTTTGGTTGCTGAAAATGACACGTCGATGTAAATCATCATACTTTTGCAGGGACATCAAAGGAGCAAATTTGCTTGTTGATGTCAATGGTGTGGTGAAGCTGGCTGACTTTGGAATGGCTAAGCATGTGAGTTCCACTTCACATCGTGGCCTATATTTTTCTGCGAATACTATTGTTGCACATACGTACTCAGAAGTCATTTTAGTCTTGATTTTTTTTGAAGCAAGCGTATTGTTGCCATTGTCAAGACGATAGTACTATTGCCATTCATTTTTTAGCACTGTGAGAAGGATTAGACCAAAGTATTAGCTTGCCTATCTTTAATTCCTCGAAATAGGTTTTCGCCCCACTTTATAAATAAAGCCACACGCCTATCTTTAATTATACACCGCATTATGGAGAATCAAGCACCATATGTGTCATGAGCTGTTCAGCATAGTTTTTTCATGCACCAACTCGTAGAATCAAAAGTTTGAACTAATGGAGAGAAGGTGGACAATCCACATTCACTGTAACACCCCTTACGTGTGACTCGATGATGCCTACACGTGGACAGAAAGAGGGCAAGAACTAGTTTTCTTAAATTGCAAAAGCCCGAAACTTGAACCCAAGACCTCTGCTCCAATACCATCTTAAGTTTCACACACCAAGCAGTAGAACCAAAAGTCCGACGGAAGGTGGGCCATCCACATATACTGTAACAGTTTTGACATTTCGTTCGTAGAAGTACTTGGAAAAACATTTCAATCATTTTTTGTTGGATTGGTTGTTTCAAATATTCAAACTAGTTTTATGCGGCACTAACTATGGCATTCCTTACTTCTACATTTGTACTTTAATGCGTACTCTGAAAGGGCAATTTGGATTTACCACTAGAGTTTATTTTGTCATGGAATTACAATTTTAGGTTTTCTTATTTGCTACGGAGCTACTATTCTAATTAATTCCCTTTAACTGTTTCTTGTTGTTTTCAGTTGAGTACTGCCGCTCCAAACCTTTCATTGAAGGGAACACCATACTGGATGGCCCCTGAGGTGCGAACTGGTTATTCTTCATAATAATAATCATTTTCCTTTTTCTCTTTCTGTTGCAAGAAGGTTAATTCAAATTGTCAAGCGCAGTAGGCATAAAAAGTATCTGCCGTGTAGAAACTAATTGTGTTTGCTACTGTAGTTATTTTCTGCCAGCTAAAATAAAATGCATCACGGTTTCCTTCGGATACCATCATACCATGCGATGTGTTAATCCACTACATTGCTGTTTCAGATTACTTAGGTAACATATAAGCTGTTATGCCCTTTTAGGCCACACTAATGCTCATTCAATGCTTTCAAGAGCTGGAACTTTTAGACCAAATAGGATCAGGGTCACCTCCACTTCGAGGCTTTTTCAGTCAGTTGGAGCTAGAACCACCTTTTGAAAACCAAAACTCTTGTAGGGGCTTTGAATGGTTCATCTATTGAAAAGCTACTGAAGGTGTTCTTTGATGGTCCCACCTAACTTGGCACTAGATTAACCCCATTCCCAAAACTCGTGGCCACCCACAAATCCGATGGCAGTGGCAGTGCACTCCTCGTCTCGCTTCCGGCGCCCTCGTTGCCATCTCTCTGCCATTGTATTGACAAGCCTACTGCATACCTTGAGTTGGATCTCTTGACTGTGTATGGTTCCAAGTAATAAGGATGGTTGTGACAGCATCACACCCCCATGCACCTTTACCTGCCTCTGGTACCTCCACACTTGTCTGTGACGCCGGATCGCAACTGCTGCCGCCTCTTCTCAGTCGGATTTGGGCACCACTATGGCTGCCTAGATAGCTATTCTATGGAATATGGATACTTGGCACACAATTTACTACAAATGGAACTTTCAGCATTGCTTCAGTATAGGCTTCGCCTCATCGAGCATGAGGAAAATCAGCATGGTTCCATTCGGTGTTGTATCGATGACGTGTGCGGTGTGCAAACATTCTTAATTCTCAAATTTCGACTGCCAGAGGTGGATGTGACACTGACAATGCAGTGAGGCATTGACGGCGTGTGTCCTTGCACCTGCATGGAGACCATGGTGAGGTCTCAACTGTTATGCTTGCAGGTGGAGGAAGGAGACCCCATATGCGAAGGAACCGGAGGAACTAGATGATGCTTTTGGATGCACACAGAGAGCACTCGAGATGGTGTGGGCCTGGTTGTCTGATTACGTGTGACCAAGTAGTTTATACCAATCCCGGATGAGCCACGTCAATCACTTTACTGTATGTTAAATCACGATTTTTCAAGCAGGAAACTGTAGGAACCCACCCAAATGCTCTTGTTGGATTGCACGCCCCTGCCTTCTTGCACATCCTTGAAGCTGGCAGGAAATTGGCAAAATAAGGCGTTATTGGTTTCAGGAGAAATAAATAAGAACCTTGGTAGGACAACGTTTTTTTTTTTAAGTTTCTTATTTGTGCTGATAACGATATTCTGGACTTGATTGGGAGTTGGAGCTTTTGATGACATTTGATTATGTATGCTGCAGTCTGGTGTGAATGTATGGAATTATGTGCTTATATCCATTTCATGTAGTCTTCTTGTGGACTTGTGCTCAGAAAAAATAAAATAAAACCCAGATGTTCCAAGCGCTCGAAAGGGACTCATGCATTTTAAGAGCTCATGCAATGTGTGTACTATGACACTTAAGAGCTAATTTTTCAAACATGGACCATTGAACCTTCCCTACGTAGTACAGTCTCCATAAATTACGTTAATAACTCCAAACATGTGACAATATGCTCAGGGGATGCTTGTGATGTCCTGGCCATAGGTTTAAAAGGATTGATAGACTACTCATACTAATAAGGTGCATCTTCTTTTCTGGATGCTTAACAGAACCCCTTGTAAGGGCATTTACTGTATTTGACCTTGAGTTAAGGAAAAACTTCCACTTAATCTTAAGTTATCGCAAAAGCTTGCAATTATCTTCAACCATGAACATAGTAAATGGGTACAGTAAATAGGTCTCATTGTTTAGGGTTGAAAATAAATGGCTTACGAGTTTAAGGTTGAATTGTGAACTACGATAGTTCAAGATTGCAAAGTGGACATTTTTTCTTTTAAAATTTTAGTAGTGCAAGGCTGCAATCTTACTTGATATGAAATCATTTAGTTCAAATGGATGGTTTAATGTGAATCATTAAAGTTTTGTTCAGCCAAGTTGTCATTTAGATATACACTTTTTTTTTGCTTTTGCTTCTTGGCTTTTTTCATAAAACTGGAAGTTGCTACTCATTGATATATGACAGTCACACTTGCGCATTTATATCCCAGGTTGTCCAGGCTACACTTGTAAAAGATGTAGGTTATGATCTTGCTGTTGATATCTGGAGCCTTGGTTGCACAATTATCGAGATGTTCACAGGCAAGCCTCCTTGGAGTGGTCTTGAAGGGGTAAATAATTTCAACCTTTCCCCTCTAGCGAAACTAAGATGTGTTGTATTTGTATAAGTTGGATTCATGTACTTAGGTTACCTCGCTTCTCAATACTTATTTATATCTATGAATGATGATAATTGTTACATTGAAACCTTAGCTCTAATTGAAGTTCCTAATGGAAACTTATGAATTTAATATTTTAACATTCAAGTACATTCCCTCTATCGTGATTCTAAAGCATGGAATCTGCTTTTCTGTGGTGCAACAGCCTGCTGCAATGTTTAAGGTGTTGAATAAAGACCCACCAATTCCAGATAATTTATCGTCAGAAGGGAAGGATTTTCTGAGAGGCTGCTTCAAGAGAAACCCAGCCGAGAGACCTACAGCAAGCAGGCTGCTTGAACACCCATTCATCCAAAATTCAAATCACTTCAGCCAGAACGGCTCTACACATTCACTTGCAGGAATGAAATCCCCAGTAAGCTTCCGTCCGCGGGTGCTGTATCCTCCTGAGTTTCAGGATTTTCGTTCGCGTGCATGACTTTGCATGACAATGACAGGATGCTGGGCGCTCTGCAAGAGAAAAGAAGTCCTGGAAGACTGACACTGGCCTGACAGGGAAACAAACAAATACAACAGGGTGTGTACTTTCTTCACATTTGTCTGCCCACATTTTCATGTTTGACCTGTTCATGAAAGTTTTGCACTATATTAGAGATCTTGACCCAGTCAATCTTTTATTTACCCTTTCTGACCAGTGAAACAAGCAGCTCTAGATGTTCTGGATCATTGGGTCATCGTTTGCTGGCCCCAACCAGCTTGGAAACTCGTAGCTTGTCCCCTCCACCAACGAGTTATAAGTCTAGTCCTGGCTCTGCAACTCATAATACACCGAATGGTATGCATTTTTCAGTTGCATACTCTCAGCCTAGTCCATTGCCGAAGCCTAACGGGAAGGATTCATTAAATATGTTTTCGTATTGAAGACGGAGTGAGTGCCATCTTTGGTGTGACAAATACTTGTAAAGTACTGTCGATGTAAACGACATCCGCATGGTATGATCACAATGGGGGTACGGGGAGCTCTGTGAAGCCTGTAATGTTATTTTTTTCGGCGGGAAATGTGGTGTTCCCTTTGTAGCATATTATTTAGGATTAGCTGTAGGTAGCTGATGGTCCTAATTGTTGCCAACGCATAGGACACTAGGGTTGTAGTCGTAGGAGCTTGTGTGTTGTTCATGTTGTAACCATACCTCGATGTATTGATGATTTTTGGGGGTTCAAGTAATAATGCACGTGAATTGGCAACAGAAGATCAAGATGTACATGCAATGTGTGCTTTGCGAGTTCAACTCGAACTGTATAACATTTGTTATAGCACGTTACTTATTTTGTTTCCGTCACATGGTCCTTACGTGTGAGTTTGTTGCTCACGCTGGTCATTCCGCATAGCTAGGATGCCAACATAAGCTTATCATCATTCGATGGACGTGAATAACAAGTGGGCACAATTAATAATGTTACGACCATGCAGCGTAGTGTGGTTTTCTTTTTAAGAAACACAGTACAACGCAATCGCTAATATGTACGTGCACACATTTATTACTATGAACACACTTATGTACACTCTACCCCTATAAAAACCTCCGAGAGACTGAGCCGGTGGGTCAGGTCTTGAGATTGATAAAGTCACCACAGGTGTCTCGCTATCGACGGGAACGTCGCCTCCCACCAAAGAATATTTTGTCTAAATGAGAAATATCAGCGTCAAAACTGGGGTTTGAACTCTGATAAGCTGGGGTACAACCACCCTCCTAATCATACTAGGCAACCTAGCGCGGCAATACCACGCCCGTGTAGTAAATAAAATTTGAATTCGGTAATTTTGATATTTCGAAATTCCGTAGGTTTGAAATTTGTACACGCCTAATAAGTAAGATGTAAACTCGATATTTTGTATATTTTAAAATCATACATGTTTGAAAATTAATAAAAATTAAAAAGCGTGCGGCCGAAAGATATTTAGTTCGCGGAAATTATTGAAAGTGATGTGTTTTTCACATTCGAGTGTGTTTTATGCTCCAAGAAATGAGTATATTTAAAAGAGAAATATCGTTGGCCTATAATATTATAGTAAGTTTGTACTTCTGTCTGTAAATTTTAATTTAATCTTGTACTCAGATGGAATACAATATTTGAACATTTATGAATTGAAACCTATAATCTTAGTAAATGAATTTGAATTCTTTCCAAATTTACATGTACATGTAAATTGTGATAGTATGGCACTAATAGACAAAAAAAAATGACGACATTTATCGAAATATTTCACGGTTTAGGAACTGGTCCAGTTAATACAAAAATAAATTGATCCACTCAATATAAAAACTGTATCATTTATTTTAATTTTTTTGAATTTTGTAAACATGCATGTAAATGTGTTGTCTGCAAAGATATATTTTTTCTTCAAATTTTGGTATTTTTTTTTGTATTTTTTGAGTTATCCAGTCAATGAAAAAACTGTATCTTTTTTCTAATTTTTTAAATTGTGTAAACGTGCATGTAAATGTGTTGGCAGCAAAGATATATTTTTTCTACCATTTTTGGTATTTTTTTCATATTTTTCTGAGTTATGGATTAAAGGATATGATTTTTTGTGATTTGTGATTTTTTCTGTAACTGGAAATATCCGACAGGTGGACCCCTTACGTCAGCCGCACGTGGTGACGTCAGCCCTTGACGCCACCGGCGGCGGCCGCGCCCGGAGCGGCCGAGCTCCCAACATGCGGTGGCGCGCACGCCGGGCTCCGAGATCCTGCGGATCTGCAAGAGGAGGAGGAGGGGAACCTAACAGGCGGCGCTGCGGGCCGTTTGGTCGCCGGAGTCGCCGGCGACGACCAGTTCTTGCGGCGGCGGAGATGGAATACGGCGGCGGCGAGCCCTGGAGGTTTGCCGACGACTGTGGGCGTCCGGACATGACTCCGCCGGTGAGGAGGTAGAGGACACCGCGGCAGACATCCTAGTGTCGTTGGATTTGAGGGAGGATGCGTCTGCTCTGCGGCGGTGTGCGTCGGCGGCGGCGGCGACCTCCACGTCGCGGGAGAGACGAGGAAGGGAGGGGAGAGTTCGGTGGTATTTTTACAGAAAAGCATGCGAACTATTTTGGATTTGCGATCAGGTCCTCCGCTGTTCTGAAAAAAAGGACCGCGGGTTACGTTTCAAATTGTCCAGCGGCTTTTCTGCAAATTGGCGCGGTGACCGGTGGAAACCGGGGGCGACCATCGACTGACCGGGACATGCGGCGTAACATGATTGGGCTAGAGGCCCGTGCTACAGTAATGTGTATTTGGGGGTGGTTCTGGACGCATCCTACCCGTCCGACGCGCCGATCCAACGGTCAATGTTTTGCGGGTGACGTGGATGGCTGATTTGGGGGTGAATCTCACCAACTTTCATATATAGAGTATTGTCACAGGCAAGTTCTCGTAGTGTGATATTTATAGTACTCAGAGATGCAGAGTAGTGCGTGGGGCTGGTGAACAGGAATCCGGCACCTAGAGGGGGGGGGGGGGGGTGAATAGGTGCTATTACACATTTTAGGTCTTTTCAAATTTAGGCTCAACACAAAGATAAATTCTCTAGATATGCAACTACGGTGAATTTACCTAAATGACAATCTAAGT
The DNA here is from genome assembly GCA_026929855.1 of Poa annua. NCBI lineage: Eukaryota > Viridiplantae > Streptophyta > Magnoliopsida > Poales > Poaceae > Poa > Poa annua. The sequence continues at coordinate 20,894,203 of CM049427.1, forward strand.
AATAACAAGATAAACAAGCCAACAAGACAAGTAAGTAAGGGAGCAATGATAAGGGGAACCGAGTGAAGCACGCGGAGACGAAGATGTAATCCCGAGTTCCACCCAAGGGTGTACGTCTCGTTTGGAGAGGTGTGCGCTACCACAACAGGTTAGCCGCAACGCCACAAAGGCTCACCTTCTTCTCCGATGAACTCAACCACAAAGGTTGCGAGTCCACCTTCCACTATTGATCCCCTTTTAGGGCGGAGATCGAATCCCTTACAAACGCTTGAGGCACGCACCCACAACTTAATTGGGGGCTCTCAAGATGACCACAAAAGGTCAAGGACCACAAAAGGTCAAGGCAACACCAAGATTACAACAATGGTGAGCTAGGTTTTCCCACCGGAAATCCTAGCCACGAAATCCCCAAGTGAATGCGGAGGAAATGCAAATCCCTTCGGTGAAGATGTAGATCCGGGCCTTCTCCTCAAATCCTCCAAAGATCAACGAATTTGGGTGGAGGGATTGGGAGATCTTGATGATTTGAGCTTTCAATAATAGTAGGAGAGAGAAAATATGAGAGCTAGCTGTTCTTGAGTGAGTGAGAGGGTATTTATAGTCCCTCCCCTATTCTGACCGTTGCCTGTGTCGACCACCCGGAAATTCCGGTTTAAGTCATCACCGGAAATTCCGGTCCGGCGAAATGAAATTTCCGACTGGAATTTCCGGCTGGAGTCAGAACCTATTCCTCTTCTTTCCTTAGCAGTTTTCTCCAACGTTCTTCAAGGTGCACTCTGAAATTCCGGTGAATGGAAATTTACGAGCACAATTTCCGATTGAGATCAGAACACTTCTCATTCTTGACTTAGCCGTTTCTGTGAACTTTTCTAGGTGCAACCGGAAATTCGGTAGATGGAAATTTCCGGTCACAATTTCCGGTTGATATCAGAACACTTCTTTTTCTTGACTTAGCCGTTTCTGCGAACTTTTCGGGTGAACCGGAAATTCCGGTCCTGGAAATTTCCGGCTCAAATATTCCGGTTCCTGGAGCAATTCCAGAACCACTTCTTCTTCGCATTTTTGGCTTTGATGTATATGAACATAAATCACATACAATCTGAAATACTTAGCATTCTATTAGTACATCATAAGTATTGTTAACTAACACACAGAACCTTAGGGATTAAGAGATGTTCTTTCAATCTCCCCCTTTTTGGTGTTAGATGACAATACCAAGATTTGCAGAGAAAATATGAATGCTATATCATGTTTTATGAAAAAATGGCTCCCCCTCAACAAGTGCATACAAGAAAAACAGACCACCACGTGGTAGGAGCAATTTTGCAAAGAATAGCACATGATATTAATAAGCGGTAAGGAGACAATACACAAAGCTATGGTAGCAAAAAAACTTGATCGAAATTCATACCTTGTGCATATATAATATGAAGAGAATGCCAATACTGCGAACATAATAGGCTTGAAGTCTCAACCATAGATAGAACGATAACAAAGGATTGTCTCATTACACACACGAAATTCACAAACGAAATTCATAAATAGTTCTCAACAACTATGACGAAAGATAAATGGACACAAGCGCAAATAAATGGTAAACGCACAAGCTTGTGTCCGAACCCATGCAAATCCCCGAAGTGCCTGCTAGAGCAACTTCTCCCCCTTTGGCATCGAAACGCCAAAAAGGAAGAAGAGCGATGCTACGTCCCAAGGAGGTCATCAATCAGAAGGGGTGTCCACATCATCCATCTCCTCCTCATTCGTCTTCTCCTCATCCTCATCAACATACTCGTCAGCAGAGGTATCCTCATAAGCCTGTCCTGTGGAGTAGGAGCTGCCCCCAAGGTCACTCTCGACCTGAGACCACGGGGCCATAGAACCCTGGTTCCACTGAGCATAAGAGAGAGGAGCAGTGAGATCAGCAGGAGCAGCAGAGCCAGACGCGTGGTGAAGAATCAACTGCTGATTATGAGCTAGCTGGCGGCGATCCTTGTAGGCGGTGTATTGCTCCTTGCGAATATCAATGTTCATGCAGAGAATGTTGCGCTGGAACCAGTTCAGTTTCTTCATCTGTGCTGAGGTGGAGGGAGCATGAGAGGGGTCAGCAGCCCTACGAGCATCTCCCATGAAGGAGGAATCCCTGGTGGACCGTGAGGTGGGCATACTCTGAGGCATAACCACGGTCTTCTTCTCATACAGCTTCTTGAAGTTATGAACCTCTGACTCATCATCACTGAAAGTGTGCTGAGGGAACTTGGACTTAATGAGCTTCATGATGTAAGGAGCATAGGGGATAGTGCCTGTGGAAGTCATGGCTTCGAACATCTCATTATGGATATAGTCCATCACATCAACCCTCCAATCCGCAGACTCATCCGTGCTCATAGCAATGGTGTGTGCAAGGAGGAGTAGGTTGCACAGAGGAGACACCACATTGTCTTTGTTCCCACCACTTGGTGCAATGTTCTCCCGGAAGATGCGCAAAAGAATATCATATAGAGGGAGCAGGTTCCGGGCAAGACCAGGGGTTGCACCCCTACCATAAAGATGTGCGGTGTCCTTCTTGTTGAGACGGTAGGAGTGGTGCATGCGGTAACCTTGAGGGTTGTCTCCATCAAACCTGTAACCCAATACCTTGGCAAACTCATACCAGTCAGACTCGCAATAAGTGTCTCCTGTCATCCACTTGATGGTCTTTCTCGAATCACCCTTCATCACAAGAGTGGCAAAGAATTGCATCACAAGCTGAGGGTTGTAGTTGCACCGAGTGACCACAAGCCTTTCCAAACCCATGGTCTTGACAATATGAATAGCCTCAACAAAAGTGGGCTTGGACTGAAGAGCTCGAAGGTTGTATGGCTGCATCTTGCGGATAGGCTTGGATAGAGTATAATAGACGTCCTTGAGGACGTATTCTTGCTCAATGCACCAAAAGTTGCGATCATCCAGAGTCTCATCCCTTGGCTGGAGAAACCAATCTCTCTGACGAAACTGAGAGTAATCAAGAGCTGACATCTCAGTATAAGGTTGACGAGCAGTGGGAGCAGGGGTGACCTCCTTCCTTTTCTTGGACTTGGGCTTGCTAGCGACAGCTTTCTTTGGCCTTGGTTTGCTTGAGGAGGGGGCAGCAGGCCCTTTACCACGGATCTTCCGAACGACAGGCCTCGAGAGCCTCCCACTCTCCTCCGCGAGAGTAGGGCTCCCTCTCGAATCACCTGTGAATATAGCAAGGATAGGTAGCAAAAGATGAGTACACACAAGCCAGGAGTGCATACATACATTAGAGAGGCATTAGGTTGATCACATATAGCTAAACATTAAGAAATCTGAAAACTGCAGTTTTCAGGTTTAGACCGGAAATTCCGGTTCAGTTCAGACCGGAAATTCCGGTCTATCGAAACAGTGCAAAATTGAGATTAGAAACGTCTAAAACTAGATCGATCCAACAAAATGCGAAACGAATGTACATATACTGCAGGGAGTGACACTAGGAACAACCTCTACCAAGCAATTTCAAAACAAATAACCCCACATCTAGATCCAAGTGCAAGCACCTAGGGTTAAGGAAAAGTGGAGTTACCCTCTTCCATTGAGGACATTGCTTGGAGGAGAAGGTTCTCGGGACGAAGGAGAACCAGATCCGGCCGAGGGAGGGGATCCCCCGCGGTTGGAAGCCTCCGGGAGAGCTTGGGATGGCTGGGGCGGCAGTTTTGTAGAGAGGGGAGGTCGGGGGTGGAAGAAGAACTGGAAACAGTCGGCTGGAAGTCAAAGAAGTCAAAGAAGAACGACAAGAAAGACAGCAAGGAGGATGAGGATGACGACGACATGTCTATCTCAAGCGAAGATGACGCAGCCGCCAAGAAAAAGAAGCCGTATCCGAAGGTCAAAGAATCTCTTGTGTGCTTTGTCGGCACACCTTCGGCTAAAGCGGATAAGGCGGAGATGCGCGAACTCAACGCGACAATGCCGAACGTCCCTCAGTACTTGAACTGGTCGGAGGCAACAATCACTTGGGACCGGTCCGACCACCCTGATCACGTCCCTCACCCAGGCAAGTACGCCCTTGTCGTCGACCCCATTGTCGACAACTTCAGACTCACAAAGGTACTTATGGATGGCGGCAGCAGCCTCAACATCCTGTACTACGACAAACTAAGCCGCATGAACCTATCAGAGGATCAGCTGGATCACAGCAACCTCACCTTTCATGGCATAGTGCCCGGCAGGCAAGCAAAGTCAATGGGAAGCATCAGGCTGAAGGTAACCTTCGGACCAAAAGAGAACTACCGCTCAGAGTTCCTCCGGTTCGAAGTTGTCCCCTTCAAAAGCGCCTATCATGCAATCTTCGGACGACCGGCTTTCGCCAAGTTCATGGCAAGGCCGTGCTACATATACAGCAAGCTTAAAATGCCGGGGGAAAACGGAACCATCACGGTTTCCGGCAACTTCCAGAAAGCCAAGGAGTGCGAGCGTGGCATGGCCGCCTTCGCAGAAGCCGTCATCCACAAGGAAGAACTCGCGCTGCTCGGGGCGGATTCAGACAACTCCATGCCAAAGCCAAAGATGGATGTCAAGAAGACTTTCGAAGCTTCAGAAGACACCAAAAAGGCGGACCTCATCCCAGGTGACAAGTCTAAACAAGTTGTCATCGGCTCCAACCTTGACAGCAAATAGGAAGGCGCGCTCGTCGAGTTCCTCCGTGAGAATCGCGACATCTTTGCATGGTCGCCTTCCGACATGCCTGGTGTACCGAGGGAACTTGCCGAGCACTCGCTCAACGTCATAAAAGGATCCAAGCCGGTGAAGCAAGCAACAAGACGTTTTGGAGATGAGAGACGCAAGGCTATAGGAAAGGAGATAAATAGGCTGAAGGCCGCCAATTTCATAAAAGAAGTTGTACACACCGATTGGGTGGCAAATCCTGTACTTGTCCCAAAGAAGAATAAAGAGCTGAGGATGTGTATTGACTATACCGGTGTTAACAAGTGCTGCCCAAAGGATCCCTTTGCGTTGCCTAGAATTGACCAAGTCGTAGACTCCACAGCAGGCTCCGAGCTGCTTTGTTTTCTGGACGCCTACTCAGGATACCACCAAATCAAGATGAGAGAGTCAGATCAGCTGAAAACATCTTTCACAACTCCATACGGAACTTTCTGCTACATTACAATGCCTTTCGGCCTGAAGAATGCAGGGGCAACATACCAGCGCTGTATGCAAAATTGTCTGCACGAACAGATCGGCCGCAATGTTCACGTCTATGTAGACGACATCGCGGTAATGTCAAAAAAGAAGGCAGATCTCCTAGAGGACTTGGAAGAAACTTTTCAGAATCTCCAGAGGTATCAGATGAAACTCAATCCCGCCAAGTGCGTTTTCGGCGTCCCAGCCGGCAAACTCCTCGGATTCATCGTCTCAGAACGAGGGATTGAGGTTAACCCGGAGAAGATCAAGGCCATCCAAAACATATCCAGACCTACTTGTCTGAAGGACGTGCAGCGCCTAGCCGGATCGACGGCAGCCGTCAGTCGTTTCATAAGCCGCCTAGGGGAAAAGGCAATGCCTCTCTACCAGCTACTGAAGAAATCCGACAACTTCGAGTGGACAGCAGAGGCAGATGCCGCCTTGCAACAACTTAAGGAGGCCCTCGTATCCGCTCTGATATTGGCAGCACCTCGATCACAGGAACCAATGCTGCTGTACATCGCGGCAACAGGAGCTGTTGTCAGCGTTGTCTTGGCTGTGGAAAGAAAGGAGAACGAAGCCGCGACGTGTGAGCAGCGACCGGTCTACTTCATCAGTGAAGTATTCTCCGCCTCCAAGCAGAGGTATCCGCATTACCAAAAGCTGGCTTATGGTGTATTCTTCGCCGCCAGAAAGCTTAGGCATTACTTCCAGGAACACACAGTGACAGTAGTCAGCAAGGCACCGTTGGGAGACATAATCAACAATGCAGAGGCAACAGGTCGAGTTGCCAAATGGGGCATCGAACTTGCCACCTTTGATATAGTCTATAAACCACGGACCGCCATCAAATCTCAAGCGATTGCAGACTTTGTCGCCGACTGGACAGAGGCAATGGAGGAAACAACACTCCCCGAGTCAGAATATTGGGTCATGCACTTTGACGGATCAAAGATGCTCAAAGGCTCGGGGGCTGGAGTCGTTCTACGTACGCCTAAAGGTGACAAGCTTAGCTACGTGTTACAAATCCACTTCACAGCAACCAACAATGTTGCCGAGTACGAAGCCTTGCTTCACGGGTTACACGTGGCAAACGACCTAGTCGTCAAAAGAATCCTCTGTTATGGCGACTCAGATCTGGTCGCGCAGCAAGTAAGCGGAACATGGGATGCGAAAAGCGCAACAATGGCAGCTTACAGAGCCAAAGTTGACGAATTTGCAAAAAACTTCGTAGGCTACGAAGTCCGACATGTTCCAAGAGCTGAGAATGAGGCGGCAGACACACTTGCAAGACTGGGATCGGAACGCAAAAAGGTACCAAAAGATATCTTCCTGGAGCAATTGCACAAGCCATCCATTAAAGGCGCCGATTTGATGGACCCCGACTCAGAAGAACCGGTAGAAGCGGCAAGTCTCGCTGTCTACTTAACACAGCCGGATTGGACAGTCCCATACCTCGATTTTCTAATCGACCAAAAATTGCCGGAAGACGATGAGGTGCTAAAGAGGCAGATCATAAGGCGAGCCAAGGCATTCACGATAATAAAAGGCGAGCTATATAAGCGAAGCACTTGCGGCATCTATCAGCGGTGCGTACAGCCGGAAGAAGGCCGGGAAATTCTGAAGGACACACATGTTGGCACCTGCGGGCATCATGCTTCCGCTAGGTCTATTGTATCCAAAGCTTTCCGCCAAGGTTTCTACTGGCTCACCGCCAAAGAAGACGCCGAGAACATCGTAAAGACATGCAAAGGTTGCCAATTGTACGCTCGTCAACCTCATTTGCCGGCACAGGAGCTAAGGACGATCCCAATCACCTGGCCGTTCGCGGTCTGGGGCTTAGACATGGTAGGTCCCTTCAAAAAGGCGCGCGGTGGGTACACTCACCTATTGGTCGCTATCGACAAGTTCACCAAATGGGTCGAAGCTAAGCCGATCAGTAAACTTGACGCACGAACAACCACCAATTTTCTCTGGGGAATTATCTCTCGGTTTGGAGTTCCACACAGCATTATCACCGATAATGGCAGCAATCTGTCTCAGCAACAACTTCGCCGCTATCATAGCCGTAGAGTGCGGAAGCGAAGCTTCAGAACAGGTGACCTGGTTCTCCGCCTAATTCAAGACACAAAAGGCTTGCACAAATTATCCCCGCCATGGGAAGGACCGTTCATAGTCACAAAGGCGCTGCTCAATGGTTCCTACTACCTAGCTGCGACGAAGAAGAAAAGAAAATGCGCAAGAAGGCGGCAGGAAAAAGGGGAACCAAGCGCAAGAGAGGTATTGACGATCCGTTCGAGCAAACAAGACGGCCTTGGAATATTGAGCAGCTACGTCCTTTCTACACTTAGCAATTTATAATTGTAATAAGTTAAATATGATTATGAAATAAAAGTCTATGGTTCCTCATCTGTGTTGAGATGCATGCTATCTTTTGTCTTTTCTTGCAATCATATTTCCCCTATGTATCTAAGTTACCTATTTTCTAGCTCCGTGCAAAGGTTCAAACTGGTAGATACTTGCAGCTTTCGAGCCAACCCAAAGCAAAAACAAACTTTTTGGCGCCGCCTAATTCCTTTACCTCTGATTACTTATATGTGGTTCGCCTAGTAGTATGTCTTTGACACCAACATGTTGGCTTTGGTCTCTGATTCTAAACAAATGGTCTAGCCCTGGTTGTTTCAGCTAAAGTTACCGGCTGAGGTTTCGTCAACATACAAAAAGTCAAGCATATAAGTCAGGGTAAAATTAAGGCGGGCCATATAAATAAAGACAAAGTAAAACTTGTCAGCCAGTTTCCGCCTAGTGAAGCAGCAACAAAAGTATATACAAATATTACAAGTTAATGTTGCATTGTTTCAGGGGCCGACAAAATAAGGCTGGTGGGAGGCAAGGACAAGAAAAGATATGGCTCGGGGGAGCATCTACATCAGACTTGGGGGCTGACAACTTCAGCCCCATAACTATCACTCCCCTCCGCCTCAGCCGCGCCGGCAGCTCCAGCTCCCTCTCCGCCAGGCACAGGATGGCGCCGGTAGAAGATTGAAGTGTCCACCATGTCGGCGACTCGCGTGGCGTAGCCGGCAACGCTGTCCAGAACAGCGGCCGGCTCAACCTCGCTACCGTCTTCATACGTTGACGGCATGCCTTCGGTGACGGCTTCTATCTCCGCCTCGGGGTAGTGCGCCATGAACAACCCAAGGGCGGTCTTGGCTCCACCCCGCGCCGCCGACTTCAGCGAGCTTTTGTGCAATTTGGTCGCCTGCTCCAAGATGGCGGGCACGTCGCTGAACTCGGTCGGCTCCTGGCTGCCAGACGAAGTGAAGAACTTGGCGGCAAACCGCTTGGACGCCGCCAAAGTCTCGGCGATCAGCTCGCCCAGACGCGCAAGGCGATCCAGGCGGGGGCTGACAACCTTGTCATCGCCTAAACCGGCGGGAACTGCATAAAAAATAAAGCCATAAGTTTGGCTCAGGCTAAAGCAACATGGCAGTATCAAAAAAAGAGCAAGAAATTACCAAGGACCGAGTTATGGAAAGCCGACAACTCAATCATATGAGTTGCCAGCGCGTCCTCTGCAGTTTGGGCGCGAGAAGTCTGCTTGGATATCTCTTCCGCAGCCATCTTCTCCGCCTCCGCCAACTTGTTGCGCAGGCTTTCCAGCTCACCAGTGAGCTGGCTGGATTCCTGCGCAAACTTGAGTTGCTGGGCCTCCATCTCCTTTTGATGAGCCGCCTTCAACTCCAAGTTGGCGGCCGCCAAGTCTGAAGCTTCATTCATAAGAGCTTGCATATCAGTGGACGCCTTCAGGATATCCTGGGCGTGGTCTAGCAGTTCTACAAATATGGATTCGCTAAGCTAAATGATTGACGGAAACATAGGTCAAAAGCATAGTTGGAGAAAGGGATCAACCCTACCTTCATCTTTTTCGCGGGCCGCCTCCAGTTCGGCGATCCGTCTGTCCTTGGCCTCGCACTCCTTCTTCAGGTCGCGGTGGCGACGGTTTATCTCGACTCGGGAAGAGACGAGCTCGACGTTGGCGGACACAAGGCCCTGCAAGAAAAAACAAAGGCATATAACATATTGTCGAATAACCACTAAGCCGGCAGTCAAAAGTTTCTTTTGACTTGCCATCTAAGTGCTCGGGGGAAAGACTATGTATATGCCGGAGGGGTAGAAACTTACAGATAGGTCGCCCTCGAAGTCGGCGAAGGCCTGCGAGGCAAAGGCGGCAAAAGCCAAAGTTGACTCCTTGGCCTCCTTAAAGCTAGACCAAGGGTCCCTGACTTTGCCGCCTCCCGCAGTCGGGGCTGCCCTCCGAGACCCGCCGGCAGTCGACTCCAGCAACCCTTCATTGGCGGCGCGCGATTGCGCGGCATCATCGGCCGCAGCCTCAGCCAGAAGAAGGGGAGTTTTGGGCGCGCGGTCGGCGGAAGGGGCCTTTGGCGGAGCACCTGAGGCCGGAGCTGGGGGCTGACGTCGAGCGTCGCCCATGAAGCTGCCGGCGTGGAGCTGAGGGGTTGGCGGCACGGTGGCCGGCGAGCCGCCTTGCGGCCGCTTACCTTTGCCAAGGAGCCTGGTCGTCAACCGGGAGGTTGCGACCCTTTCCCTATTAACAAAAAGCAAGCACAGTCAATTGGCCAGTATTGAAGAGTTTTGTCGTCTGATAAAGGCAAAGTTGAGTACCTTCGGGGGATGTTAATCCCCGCGTTCTCGCCAATGTTGGCGAGAGTCGGCTCGGTAGCCGACGCGATCCGTTTCCTCCTCTCGGCATTTGCCGTAGAGGAAGCAGCGCCGGACGCCTTGCGCTTCTTCGTCTTCCCGGCTTCCGACTCGTAGAAGTCGGGAGCCAGGTCATCCTCCCTCAACTCGGAGAGCTGAAAAAGAAGACATGTTAAAGGAACTCAATCCTAGCCGGCAAAGCTGTCAAACAAGGGCGCACGGAGAGCAAAGGCTGGGTAAAGAAAATGGACCGTTTGGCTACCTATTTATAGGGCCAGGCGTTGCTCCCTGTGCAACGGCGTTTTTAGTCGGACACGTGTCCAGCATCCGTTGCAGCCCATGATTGCACGATCTCCACGCCTCCTCTTTTCCCGCAATTTGTGATCGTGGCGAGATTCCCGCCTAGGCTGTTTTCAAACTGTCGTGAAGCCGGCTAGGTGAAAACCGCCAAGAAGAATGCTCGGCAAAGATTGCCGAGTAGCCGTCTTTTCCCATGATGGACAAAGGCGGCCGCATGTCAACATCAAGACACGCGTGCCTCGTTCATTTTCAGAATGGTTCAAGTCCTGCAGCCGCCAACCTTGGCAGATGAAGAATCAAGGAGAAGCCGGCGCCTGGAGAACTTCAACCTTTCTGGGGGCTAATGTTGGGGATATATCAACTAGGGGTATAACCAGCATGGATCAATCCGGCTAGTCCAGGGTGGCCCAAGGGTGGTAAGGCCAAGGCCTGCCGGGCGGCCCAGATAGCTGACGTGCAGGGAAGTAGGCGGACGGTCCAAGGAAGGCGGAAGGCCTAAACCCATCAAGCCACCGAGCCCAAGACGGAAGGCGGCAACTAAGCCGGCTAGGTCTAGGACTCTGTTTACTTGCCGGACAAGTACTTACCTTGTACCCTGGGGTCTGGCCGCCTATATAAGCCGGCCACCAGGGAGCCTTTGAAAGAGAGCTCAGAGACAATCTCCATAGGCATCATACCCATTGTAACCTGTTCACGGCTATTGCCTCATAGTGAATTATAGCAGCACGTAGGATCCCGCCACCGCTGTGGGATCCGAAGCTGGGTAAACTCGCCGTGTTCAATCCCGACCTCGACGACACCAACCTTCTTCCCCACAATCCATACGTAGGCTAGAGGACCCCCGTCTCCTATCAAATATGCCGATACCACGACAGACCGCCCGACCAGAAATTCCGAGTGCAACTTAAACCGGAAATTCTGAGTCACCGGAAATTCCGAGAGTAATATTGCACCGGAAATTCCGTGTCACCGGAAATTCCGGTCCACAGGGGAGCCGGAAATTCCGACCAGCCGAACCAAACTTCCAGGTTTCAAACGGATGACTTGTGTGTAATAGAGAGAAATGTTTTCAGGTGAGATAGAGCTTAGGATAGAATTCCAAACTGTCATTGGTACACCATACTCAACTTACAACAACCAAATCGAATCATAAAGCGCCAAGTTGAGTAGGTTTCCCACATGCATGAAAAAGAAAGCAAATAGCAACAATAAGCTCCAAATAAAACCAACTCTTCAAAGGGAAGAGGTCGGTGGCCGAAGCCACCATGTAGGAGTGTATGGCATGTCACCGCGAATATATCTTGGGTACATAACCACTACTCGTCGTTTTAGCTCATTAGTCATAAGAATGAATATAGAGATAAAAGAACACTTGCTATCGGCATAATGGGGGGAGGGATGGTCCAATGTATTAGGACCGCACTCCCCCTATGTCCATGCCTACATCTAAACAAGATAAGATGCAATTACGTCCTAGGAGAGTGTGCAAGCGATCAAGTTAAGGACCTCGAATCAATGATATTTAGCTCATTCCTCAAAAAGCAAAACCTTCCTTCCTCAAGGGGCTTCGTGAAGATATCCGCCAATTGATCCCTTGTGCCCACATATGATAAGTCAATGTCTCCTCGGGCCACATGATCTCTTATGAAATGGTGGCGGATCTCAATATGCTTGGTTCTTGAATGTTGCACCGGGTTGTAAGCAATCTTGATGGCACTTTCATTGTCACATAGAAGAGGCACTTTGTCGCAATCGACTCCGTACTCCTTTAAAGTTTGCCTCATCCATAGCAATTGAGTGCAACAGCTTGCGGCAGCAACATACTCGGTTCAGCGGTGGAGAGAGATATACAATTTTGCTTCTTAGAAGACCAACTCACCAAGGACCTCCCAATAAACTGACAAGCACCGGAGGTTGACTTCCTATCATCTTGATCTCCCGCCCAATCGGAATCCGTGTACCCACATAATGAGAAATGTGCATCCTTGGGGTACCACAATCCAAAGGTTGGGGTATAAGCCAAATATCTAAAGATCCTCTTGACCGCCATATCATGGCTTTCTTTAGGAGCCGCCTGATATCTTGCACACACTCCTACGGCTAGCACTATATCCGGTCTAGATGCGCAAAGGTAAAAAAGAGATCCAATCATGGAGCGATATACCTTTTGATCCACATCCTTACCCTTGGGGTTGAGCTCAAGGTGGCATTTGGTTTGCATTGGGGTAGAGGCACCCTTGAGCTCAAGCAACCCGTACTTCTTGAGCATGTCTTGAATGTACTTGTCTTGGTTGATGAATGTCCCTTCCTTCAATTGTTTGATCTCAAATCCTAGGAAGAACTTCATCTCACCCATCATAGACATCTCAAACCTGTCAGTCATAAGCTTGGAGAATTCTTCATTAAATGCTTTGTTAGTAGATCCAAATATAATGTCATCCACATATAATTGACAAATGAAAAGTTCTTCATTTACTTTCTTAGTGAAAAGGGTGGGGTCGATTTCCCCAACTTGGAATCCACGGTCTACAAGTGAAAGAGCATTTTCCCTCATGTGTGGTTTTGGTAATTGAATGACAATCTCTATGGACTAATGTTTGCTTTTGAGATATCATTATAGATCATGTCCATGGAATTGTGGAGTTCATGTGTTGGACTCTTGAAGCTTATTGCAAGTATGTCTTGAAGATTCAAGACATCATCTTAGTGAAGAAAAGATGAGTTGTGCAAGACCAAGAGAAGCTTTCTCGAAAAGATCCTATGCTTGGTGCTTGCAATGGATACATGAAGATGAAGCTTAGCGAGACTCTCCCATTGTGAGCATGGGGGAGTATTTGGAGAAGTCTTCATCAAGCAAGTGCTTGGACGCGCAATCAAGAAAGATGAACCACTTGAAGAGATCAAGATAGTCATCATCCAACTCAAGTGGAATGCTCAAGGCAAAGGTATGATCTTGATAGGGCTATAGGATAGATAGGCGTACTATCAAGAGGGGCTATCAAGTTAGTAACTTGATCCCATTCTTGTGGAGTGCTCAAACCTTTGCATACTTGGCATATCATATTTCTTGGTTCTTATTTGGCTCTTATGTTGATGAGGAGTTAGAGCTTGGTTCATCTCCATGTCAAGCTCTAGTTCATCGAAATCGGTTTTACTTTGGTCAACTTGTTGCATTTTCGGTGGCGGAAATATTGCCGGTTCTACCTTGAGGAAAGTCCCACACCTTGCCATGTGTGCAGAATTTACTCTATTTATGGGATGCAATATTTTTGTTGGGTAGTCATCGTCGCTATCTTTCCAACAAAATTGGTCTCACCTCATTTGGAGTTCATTTGCAAAAGTTATAGCAGTTTTCGTTTCGATGTTCTGCTGATTCGGATTATTGGGGTCGGATATTCCGCCCTACCAAAATTTCCGGTCCCCAGCTCATCCAAGAAAACGGCTAAGGAAAGGAGAAAAAGGGTTCTGACTCCAGTCGGAAATTGTGCTCGGAAATTTCCATATACCGGAATTTCCGAGTGCCCCCAGAAAAGTCCTCCAGAAATGGCTAAGGAAAAGTTTGGTTTTGCTTCTGACTCCAGCCGGAACTTCCGAGCTCTCTTAGACCGGAATTTCCGGGTGACCGCAATTTCCGAGTCTCTCTAGACCGGAATTTCCGGATGACCGGAATTTCTGAGTCTCACTTATACCGGAATTTCCGAGTGTCGAAACAGCCAACGGCTATATTTCCTGGAGGGGTATAAATACCTCTCCCCTTCTTCTTCCCCAGCTAATCCAAGGCAACACGATTTTTCCCTCTCTTCTACTCCATTGTTGACCTTGGAAAGCTCACTTCCCTCTCAATCCCTCCATTGAATCTTCCATATTCTTTAGGGAAAGTTGAGAGGAGATCTAGATCTACAATCCTACCAATCCATCTCTCCTCTAAGTGAGGGGAACTTAGTGGATCTAGTTCTTGGAGTTCCTTTGTGGTTCTTCTTCTTTGTTCTTCCTCTCTTCTCCCCCCATAAGCATTAGTTGCTTTTGGTGGGATTTGGGAGTGAAGGATTTGACTCCTTTGTGGTTTCCTTTGTTCTTCCTCTCTTATTCCCCCATAAACATTTGTTGTTGTGTTGGAATTTGAGAGTGAAGGACTTGAGCACTTCGTGTGCTCTTGCCATTGCATTTGCATCGGTTTGAGCCCTCCACGAGGATTCGTGGTGGTGTTACTTGTGAGCTTGTTACTCTTGGGTCTTTGGACCCTAGACGCCTTTTGTGGCCGGCCTTTTGTGGCCAAGACCTTTTGTGGTCAAGACCTTTTGTGGTCACTTGAGAGCCCCCAATTAAGTTGTGGGTGTGTGCCTCAAGACTTGGGAGCCCCCAGTTAAGTTGTGGGTGTGTGCCTCAAGAGTTGTACGAGATTCGATCTCCGCCCAAAGGAGATCAATAGTGGAAGGTGAACTCGAACCTTTTGTGGTTGAGTTCATCAGGAGAAGAAGGTGAGCCTTTGTGGCGTTGCGGCTAACCTGTTGTGGTTGCGCACACCTCTCCAAACGAGACGTACACTTTTGGGTGGAACTCGGGAATACATCCTCGTCTCCACGTGCCTCGGTTATTTCTATACCCGAGCTCTTTACTTATGCTCTTTACATTGTGATAGCCTTCGTGCTTGAAGTCATATATCTTGCTATCATCTTGTTACTTGTATTGCTTAGCTTAAGTTGTTGGTGCACATAGGTGAGCCTAGTTTATATATCTAGGTTGTATGCTTGTTAAAGTAAACCTCTAGTTTTAGTCCGCCCTTATCAAGCATACCGGAATTTCCGGGTCATTTGTGGACCGGATATTCCGGCTACTCGGAATTTCCGGGTCACTCTTGGACCGGATATTCCGGCTCCTCGAAAAAGTTTTAAATCGCCTATTCACCCCCCCCCCCCCTCTAGGCGACGTCTATCCGTTCAACAAGTAGTTCTCTAAGGTGCTCGTACCACGCTCGTGGGGCTCGTTTAAGGCCATAGAGTGCCTTATCCAACTTGTAGACATGGTTTGGATACTTGAGGTCCTCAAACCCCGGAGGTTGCTTAACATAAACAAGTTCATTTAGTGGACCATTTAGAAAAGCGGATTTAACATCCATTTGTTGCAACTTAAAGTTATGATGAGAGGCGTAAGCAAGAAGAATACGAATTGACTCAAATCGAGCCACGGGCGCATAGGTTTCTCCAAAGTCAATGCCTTCAATTTGGGAGTAACCTTGAGCCACCAATCTTGACTTGTTCCTCACCACCATGCCATGTTCATCTTGCTTGTTCTTGAAAATCCACTTGGTGTCGATAACATTGCGGCAATCTTTGGGTCTTTCCACCAACTTCCACACCTTGTTGCGCTCGAAGTTGTTGAGCTCTTCATGCATAGCATCAAGCCAATCTTTATCTTCAAGAGCTTCAAAGACCTTCTTGGGTTCCACCATGGAGATGTGAGCTTGATGTTCACTAAAGCTTGCAAGTTGTCTTCGGGTAGAGACCTTGCTTCTCACATAACCAAGCACCTTGTCAAGAGATAGAGCTCTTAATTCTTGTGAGGTGCCAACCCTATTCAAACGGCGGATCTCAATTTCCCTCCGAGTGGTGGGAGGAATCGCTTGATCATCTTGATCATTCATGTATCCGCCTTGACTTGATTTGATGGCCTTGATCAACCATTGGAGTGATGTCCATCGGTGAAGGAGAGGGTTGATCTTGGCCTTGCTGCGAGCTGCCACCGGGAATGTCAGCAGGACCGGATATTCTGGTTTCAGTATGGACCGGAAATTCCGAATCACCGGAATTTCCGACTCCAGTTTGAACCGGATTTTCCGGCCCTCCGGAATTTCCAGGAGCAGCTGGAGAATCTTGAGCTTCTTCTTGGCTAGGCGTATTGGGCACGGTGTTGTCGATGGGTGTTTCTTGTGTTGGGGTAGCCACCACATGTGAAGAACTTGATCCTTGTTGAGCAACCTCATAATAGAGTTCAACGGGGCGGTGGACTCCCAACCACATTCTTCGGATAGCATCTTGAGGTTGATCATCACCTACAACGGAAACACCACTTTGCTCCACAAGGGAGCCGTCATTCTCCTCGAACACCACACTACAAGTTTCTATGATTATGCGCGAGGCCTTATCATAGACTCTATAAGTGTGGGATTCGGACCCGTAGCCCACAAATGTCCCTTCAAGAGACTTAGATTCAAACTTGCCTAAACGAACACCTTTGATGAGATAAAAACACTTACAACCAAAAACTCGGAAGTAAGAGATATTGGGCTTGTTCCCGGTAAGCACTTCATAGGGGGTCTTCATGAGTCCTTTGCGGAAGAAGAGTCGGTTGGATGAATGGCAAGCGGTGTTGACGGCTTCGGCCCAAAAGTTGTGGGGGGACTTGAACTCGGCCATCATCGACCTTGCCATCTCAATAAGAGTGCGATTCTTCCTTTCGGCTACACCATTTTGTTGGGGAGTATAAGCAGCGGAATATTGATGACGAATCCCTTCTTCACTAAGGAACTCGTTTAAGGTGCGGTTCTTGAACTCGGACCCGTTGTCACTTCTTATCACCAAGATAGGGACATTGTGTTGTCGTTGAGCTTCATTGGATAAGTCGATGATAGTTTGTTGGGTCTCCACCTTCGACTTGAAGAAGAAAACCCAAGTGTATCTTGAATAGTCATCAACAATCACCAAACAATATTTCTTGCCACCAAGACTAGCTTCCGGAATGGGACCAAAGAGGTCAACATGGAGAAGCTCCAAAACACTTGTCGATGAAATGATGGTCTTGCTTGGATGGTGAATGTCATGCATTTTTCCTTCAACACAAGCCCTACACATTCGATCCTTCGAGAAAGAAACATGGTCTTTTAGTCCTAGGATATGGCCACCCTTGTGGAGACTTTGCAAAGTCCTCATGTTGACATGGGCTAGTCGGCGATGCCATAGCCAACCCAAGTCCGCCTTAGCGAATAGGCACATTGAATGGCAAGTGGTGACTCCGGAGAAGTCAACCACATAGAGCCCATTCTCAATGTACCCAACGAAAGACACATTGAGAGACTTGCTCCGCAAGAGAATGACCATTTCCTTTTCGAAGACAACGGTATAACCCAAACAAGTTAAGGAATGGACCGAGATCAAGTTGAAACCTAGGGACTCGACAAGCAAGACATTCACAAGTGTGATGTCCGGTGCCACTACCACCTTGCCGAGCCCTATTACCTTAGACTTAGAATTGTCACCATATGTAACGGTCATTTGATCATCATTGGGCTTCAACTTCGTTACAATTTCCTTTCTTCCGGTCATATGACTAGTGCACCCACTATCAATTATCCATTTCGATCCTCCGGAAGCAAGGCCCTACACACAATCAATTCTTTGGTTTAGGTACCCATTTTGCAATGGGTGCCTTTTGGTTAGCAACAAGGGTCTTTGGAACCCAAATAGCATATTCAATGTAACCATCAAAAGGACCAATGTATCTAGCATAGACATCCCCATAATGATCAACATATAAAGCATAATTGGGGTTAGATATGCCCGCAAAGTCATCACGAGTGGGAGTGCCCCTTGTGGCATTTCCACTCGCAATGTCATCTTTCTTGGCTTGTGCGGGCTTGGTCTTCTTCTTGATCTTCTTCTTCTCCTTAGCAACATAGCCTAGACCTTCCTTACCCTTGTGGGGCACTCGCTCATGAAGAGGAGTAGTGAGTGTCCCCTTACCTTTATCAAGAGAGGTCTTGGGCTTGGTTGCCATGGAGGGAACAAACAAAACCCTTGCTTTATCCTTAACAACATGTGCATTAGTGTTCAAAGGAGTAGAGGAGTTAGGTTTCTCAAGAGTAGATATCCGAGATTGGAGTTGATCACGAGACTTGAGAAGACGTTCGTGATCACTTGTCAATACCTTGTGAGTATTTTCAAGAGACTCGAAGTCTTCGCAAAGTCTAGCATGAGCAAGCTCGGACTTTTCATTTTGCATGATTTTACATTTAGCAAAGTAAAGATCACAATCCTTAGTGATCTTAGCAAGTTGTTCCTCGAGGAGAGCATGAGTTTCTTGTTCATCTTCAAGGGAGGATTGGAGAGACACTTTAGTGTGGGCATCCTCTCTCTCAATCCCCCCTTTTAATTCTAGCTCATCCTCAAGATCACCTATACGACTCATAATTGAGCCAAAGTGTCTCTTTCCTTCTCCTTGCAAGTTAGTCATGAATTTATCAAAAGCAATGATTTCATTCTTGACTTGGAGACTCATGCCATCATCAATTTCATGGGATATGGAGGTAGGAGACAATTTTATCTCAGATGTCTTTGCCATAAGACATCTTGCATTCTTGACGATTGGGCTCTCATTTGGTGAGGAGAAGAGTGAAGGAGGTGCAGAGGAAATGGCTAGGGCGGCCACTTGAGTTGGTGTATCCTCATTGTCACTATCTTCATCATCGGTGGGATATTGCTCTTGAGTCACCAATACAATCTTTTGGTTCTTCTTGAAGAAGGGCTTCTTCATGGGCATGGGCCCCTTGCCCTTGGTCTTGGCCACGAGCCTCCCACCATGATTCTCTTCTTTCCCATGGGAAATCTGCAACAAAGTGGCTTTTGTCATCACAATTATAGCAAAGCCTCACCTTGTTGAATGGCTTTCCTCCATTGGAGGGAAACTTCTTGTCAATCCTCGCTTTGGCCATTACGGGGGTTCTTCCAAAACGTTCTTGCCGCAAGACCCATGTGTTGAGTAAGAGTACTTGAGAGGGTCTCACTAGATAGATCGACTTGATCATCATACTCCTCTTCATCCTCTTCTTCAACGGTGGCCTTCAAGGCAATTGAGGCATGCTTGTGCATCCCTATGGCTCTAGCTCTTGCATCTTGTGCAATCTTGGAGGCCACCTTGTATGCGGTCATCTCTTGCATGACTTCATTGGATGTCATCTTTGCGAAGTCATGTCTCCCTTTGAGTGTCTTCAAATCCGTTTCCTCAAAGGGGAAGAGAGCGGTCACAAACTTCTTCTTGATCCAAGCGTCATTAATGTAGACCGCCCCGAGGTTCTTGAAGGAGTTGGCAACCAACACCAACCTCCGGTACATGTCCTCGTGGCTTTCTCCATCCAACTTGTAGAACCCTTCCACCTCATTGCATAAGGCATCATACCGGTTCTTCTTCATGCTCTCATTCCTGACGAAGATGTCGAAAAGAGCATTCCAAACTTCCTTGGCGGTGGAGAATTGTTGAATGAGCGCCATGTCCTTCTCTCCAAAGGCCATTTGGAGTTGATGAAGAGCGGTGGCGTTGAGTTGGCTATCAACCACCTCTCTTCTTGTCAAGTTGGTTGGATCATGGGGCTTGTATCCTTCTTCAATGATGCGCCATAACTCAATGGAGGCACTACATAAATGAGACTTCATTTGAAATTGCCATTGAGAGAAATGATTAGGTTTAAGCTTAGGAGGATCACTTCTAAAGTTCACATGAGGGTGGGGGATAGGTGGGTTAGGAGAGTAATTATGGTTGACATTATGAAATTCCTCTCCTTTGAGGGTATTAGAGGAGCTAGGTGATTCATCCTTTTCCGCCTTCTCGGGAGAAGCACTTGGGAGAACATCTTTGGACCCATCCGAGGATGATTCCTTAGATTTCTCACCGTGCTCCTTAGAAGGAGGAGAGGGAGAGGTAGCCTCGGGCTCCTTAGACTTCAAGAGTGCCATAAGAATCTCATTCATCTCCTTTGAGGGTATTAGAGGAGCTAGGTGATTCATCCTTTTCCGCCTTCTCGGGAGAAGCACTTGGGAGAACATCTTTGGACCCATCCGAGGATGATTCCTTAGATTTCTCACCGTGCTCCTTAGAAGGAGGAGAGGGAGAGGTAGCCTCGGGCTCCTTAGACTTCAAGAGTGCCATAAGAATCTCATTCATCTTTAGGAGTTGGGCCTCCAAGGACGATTTCATGTCCATGAGATCGGCCATGGTTGCCCCTTTGGCTAACGCCTCCTTCTCCGTCTCTAATTTTTCACGAGCGGCCCTCTCGGCATCGGATTCCGTCATCGTTGCACTTAGGCGGTTAAGCCCTTAAAAGTGAACCTGGCTCTGATACCAATTGAACGGGAATCCGGCACCTAGAGGGGGTGTGAATAGGTGCTATTACAAATTTTAGGTCTTTTCAAATTTAGGCTCAACACAAAGGTAAATTCTCTAGATATGCAACTACGGTGAATTTACCTAAATGCCAATCTAAGTAATAACAAGATAAACAAGCCAACAATACAAGTAAGTAAGGGAGAAATGATAAGGGGAACCGAGTGAAGCACGCAGAGACGAAGATGTAATCCCGAGTTCCACCCAAGGGTGTACGTCTCGTTTGGAGAGGTGTGCGCTACCACAACAGGTTAGCCGCAACGCCACAAAGGCTCACCTTCTTCTCCGATGAACTCAACCACAAAGGTTGCGAGTCCACCTTCCACTATTGATCCCCTTTTAGGGCGGAGATCGAATCCCTTACAAACGCTTGAGGCACGCAACCACAACTTAATTGGGGGCTCTCAAGATGACCACAAAAGGTCACGGACCACAAAAGGTCAAGGCAACACCAAGATTACAACAATGGTGAGCTAGGTTTTCCCACCGGAAATCCTAGCCACGAAATCCCCAAGTGAATGGGGAGGAAATGCAAATCCCTTCGGTGAAGATGTAGATCCGGGCCTTCTCCTTCAATTCTCCAAAGATCAAAGAATTTGGGTGGAGGGATTGGGAGATCTTGATGATTTGAGCTTTCAATAATAGTAGGAGAGAGAAAATCTGATAGCTAGCTGTTCTTGAGTGAGTGAGGGGGTATTTATAGTCCCTCCCCTATTCTGACCGTTGCCTGTGTCGATCACCCGGAAATTCCGGTTTAAGTCATCACCGGAAATTCCGGTCACCCGGAATTTCCGGCGAAATGAAATTTCCGACTGGAATTTCCGGTTGGAGTTAGAACCTGTTCCTCTTCTTTCCTTAGCAGTTTTCTCCAACGTTCTTCAAGGTGCACTCGGAAATTCCGGTGAATGAAAATTTCCGAGCATAATTTCCGGTCGAGATCAGAACACTTCTCATTCTTGACTTACCCGTTTCTGTGAACTTTTCTGGGTGCAACCGGAAATTCCGGTCGATGGAAATTTCCGGTCACAATTTCCGGTTGAGATCAGAACACTTCTTTTTCTTGACTTAGCCGTTTCTGCGAACTTTTCTGGTGAACCGGAAATTCCGGTCCTGGAAATTTCCGGCTCAAATATTCCGATTTCTGGAGCAATTCCAGAACCACTTCTTCTTCGCATTTTTGGCTTTGATGTATATGAACATAAATCACATACAATCTGAAATACTTAGCATTCTATTAGTACATCATAAGTATTGTTAACTAACACACAAAACCTTAGGGATTAAGAGATGTTCTTTCAGCTGGGTGATGTCAATTCAGCGTCAGTTTTGAAGGCTGTTATCTAGGCTTCTCCCTACTAGCCAATGACCCCAGTAGTGCCCTGGTCATCATTGGTGAAAGATTGAGCTTTACGTTTTTTTCTCTCTTACCTCTTTTTAAAGATTGCCAAATTTAAAGACCCATTTCATATTTATTTTTTGCCATTTGTGTGTATTATGTCATACTTCAACCTATTTAATTCTTAATATGGTGTAGTTATTGAATATTTATTCCGAGACATCATGCCCACTTGTGTATTGAATATGGACTATATGAATTCTGTTCAATCATATTTTTTTACAAGACACTCGTTTTAACTCGAAAGTGAGTAAACACATGTTTAACACATAATACTAGTTTATAATCTGATTCATGCTTCTATCTTTAATTTGTAAAATTAGCAGCGTGTAGCATCTGTTTTCTGCGGTACAATCAGAATTATTTTTGCAATGTTATGGAGGAGAAAAGATAAGGAAAACAAAATACAGTTTAATCTAGGGATTCCTGGTCTTCATTTTTATAATACAATATAAGTTAGAGTATTATTGTACAATATTTGGCAATGATATTATTCTCTTTGGATTGAAATGGGTA
This sequence comes from Poa annua, assembly GCA_026929855.1. Lineage (NCBI taxonomy): Eukaryota > Viridiplantae > Streptophyta > Magnoliopsida > Poales > Poaceae > Poa > Poa annua. Next base: position 20,916,467 of record CM049427.1, read on the forward strand.
CGTTAAGCATTGTTCGATATTTTGTGATGCGGCGTTTGATGTGGCTTCCTCGAAACAGGCTTGCGCCCCGCTTTATAAATAAAGCAACCATCCACTGATTACAAACCAATGTCAGAGGAAACCGAAGTGCGAGAGAAACAAAGTTTTGCTGGGGCCAAAACACAACATAGCCCAAAGATAAAGATACAAGTCCTGATACAAACTCTACCACGTAGAGCTCAACGGCTGGCCGGTAAGGAAAGAAGGCGTGCCGCCTTCAGGAGATCCTCCAAAATGCCGTCTAGCCGCTGCCTGTCCCGCTGTCTAGCCAAGGAAGAGGAAAGCCAAGAATTTAAAAACTGAGTCAGTAGCTCGTCGTGATAAGACATGCTCGATGACCATCTTATTACGGATCGTCCAAAGGGTCCAGGTCATCACCGCGAACACCAACCAAAAGAGAGACCTCCTCCTTCCGGTATGGTTCGCTTGCACTTCCAAAAACCCTGCCACGTTCAGGTCCTGCCACTCAGGACCCAACGCCTCAGCCAGGAAGTTCCACAGGAAGCGAGCAGCAGGACAGAAGAACATGATATGGGTCCTCGACTCGGGGACCGCATAAAGGGACAGATACCATCACTAGGTCCCAAACGCTTAACCACCTCCTCGCCCGAAGGGAGGCGGTCACGAAGAAGCTGCCAAGTAAAGATCTTGATCTTAAGGGGCAAAGGAGCCTTCCAAATATGTTTAGTCCAGGACAACTCATGCCCTCTAAAAAGGGCCCGGTACATGGAGCCGATGGAGAAGTGCTTCGCAGGCGTAAGGCTCCAAGCGACCCTATTTGGGCTTGACACGGTGAGCCCTGGGTGTTTGACGCGAAATTGTTAATCTCTCTCCAATATTATTTCAGCATCAATCAGTTGTTGAGAAATGTGCAAGATTCACAAGTCTGCTCTGACATTGTATCAATTACATAATGCGTATCCTCTGTAGCACCGCGCTCTACTAAAACACACCTACATACATGCTCTACTAGTCTACCAAGTGTAGGACCTGTGACTAGGAGAGGAGATGTCTCCTCTGTAACCTGATGTGTGGAGAGCTGATGGCAAGTGACCCAAAATATTGCTTCATGCGTAGAGAAGACAACTGCAAACCCTTCGGCATAAATTCTGTACTTCGTCACTCGTCAATTTTAATAGTAGTGAGGTTCAGCTTCTTAACTCATCCTGTTTTCGGAATTGTTAGTTTCCGTCTCGCTCAAATTCCAATAGATGGAGATAAAGCCAGTCACATTCATCATTACTCATTGAGGGGTGATCCTCAAATCGATCCCCAAGCTCATGCCGTTGTAAGCGATCGGGGCGTACATCCACATCTCGTCAGAACTCAGCACCTGATCATGAATAAAAAATTATCTGGTAAGGCATCACAGTGCTAGGAGAGAGACAGGGTTGTAACACCATGAATTTTGTGCTTAGTTACCTTGATCTGTAGCTGCAAGAACTTGACGTAGAGGACTGCCTCCTCAAGCATAGTGCTGAGATCCACCTGCGAAAATATCTCAATACTGTCAGAAAACACTAAAGCAATAAATTTTTGGTAACTAGCACAATCTATATTTCCATTTTTTGTACATAATGGATGCAAGAGAAATGATTTACTTTGGTTCCGTTGGGTACGAGCTTCTGCAAAGCCCGGAGCTTGTCGTTGATCTTTTCCCTTCTTCTCTGCATTTCACAGCGCAAAACTCTGAACCAATCCTTGTACTCCGTATGTACGTACCCCACTAAAACGATCAGCAGGGTTGCGCATTGAGCTCACCTTTGCATACAGACTCTGAGGATCCGTCGCCGACCCGCGACCGGCCCGAGCCTTCCCATTGGCGCCGGCGACGGCATGATCCTCCGCGCCAGGGCTCCTCCCCCTGGAACAATTGGACTCGTTGTCTGAGCAATAGCCGCTGCTGCTACACTTTGTCTTGGGTATAGCTTTGTTCCCCTGCACGATCACGTCCAAATCGAGAATCAGCCACGCCACATTATGGAAAATAAAATCCTGTAGCTCTAGTTAGCTATCATGTTGTTTCAGACCTTGTGATCGGCAGTACGAGGCTTCTTCTTGTGCCGTCCAAGATCCCTTCCCCGATCTTGTCCAGCCTGAAAACCCTTCCGCTTCGGCGTCGCGGCACCGTGGCCATTGCCGTCGTTGAGGTGGCCGGCGCGGATGCGACGATCAGCGGGGCAAGACGGGCCGGCGACCTCCGAGAGGTTGAGGTCGATGGAGCTGGACGCGCTGCCGCAGCAGGAGAGCGTGTTGATCCCGAGCTTCACGTCGGGCTCGCCGAGGCAGCCGTAGCCGTCGAAGCACGGGTACGGTGCCGTCAGGAACTGCGCCACGATCTCCGACTCCTCCTCGTCCGGCGCGTGGTACGGCGCCCAACAACGCACGGCCGCCTCCTCCGACCGGATGATGGCCGCCTGCTGCAGCTCGGCTCTCGACATTGCACGATGAGTGTTCCGAGGAAGGCGCAACGCAAGCAAGCACGCTCAGAAGGAAGATAACAGTAGTTGCGATCTTGGTAAGGAGACTAGGGATGATCATGCAGAGGAGTGGTGGATGATGTGATGAGCTGCATGTTCGTGTATATATGGCCGTTGAGATGCGCTCGAATTAGTTTCTTGATTTTGCGATTACTCTATGTACTCCATCGGTTTCCTAAATATAAACAGCTCAGTCTGCTAGGTTCAACCTGGGGAGTGGCTGTATGTTTACAAAAATGTCAGGAAATTCCGTCAAATAATGATGCGGCGTATTAGTGTACAACCATCTGAAAGAGGAAAATGCGGCATGATGGGAAAGATACCCGAAAATAGAAACATATACGCGGCCTGGCTCTGATTTAGGAATGACCGTCAATGACTGAAGCTGTACTGAAGTGTCCTGTGAGGCTGTGACAGTGAGAATGGTTCGTGGCGCATGAAAGAACCTAGTGTCCACGTGGTGATTATTGTTAGAGACACACAGGCACATGACGGAGGGGGACAATTACTTAATTGTCTCTGCTACTCTGCAACGGTGGGGCATGAGCGCTAGCGAACGGTGGGGCGACGACGGCGCGGCCGCCGCGCGGTGTCGCCGCCGGAAAACCCTCGCTCCTCCGGCGTGGGGAGAGGCTTGCTCGGGTTCACGCTTCGCCGCCCTCGGAGATCTTACTGCCATCCCGTCCGGTCTCGACGGCCTCGACGAAGAGCACGTCGCAGTTCGAGTGGCAATGGATTCTTTGGAGGAGATGGAGCACGCTTTACGGCCTCCACGATCTGAAGCAGACTTGGTCCAAGAATTCTGGGTGGATGTTGGCTTCCCGACGGCGGCAAGTCGGTTTTGGGAGGCCGGCTCGCCGTCGGACGCAGGTGAGCGATCTAACGCTGTCCCTGTGTGCAGGATCGCGAAGGAGGTGGAGTCTAGGTCCTTCCGCCGCCGTGCTTCACCTACCTCTCCGACCGGCGTGCGTCTGCTGCGGCCGCAGCCACGGATGGGTGCATGGCGCGGTCCGCTTCCGCCGAAGAGAATCTCGCCGCCGGCGATCCTGGGAGTTTTCCTCGACAAGGCTGTGGCTCGCGCGACCTCGTCTCCGATGAGGTTACCGACGACGTCGACCAAGTCTTCGGCCTGCGTTACGGTTCCGCTTGTTTCGCCGCTGGCGACGGCGGCAGGATTTCAAATTTCCGGAGACATGCAGAGTGGGGCCCAGTGCGCGACGGTGCATCTCGACCGTTCGGATCCTTGGGCGCATCTGCGACGTCGATACAGCTCCTTCTGGTTACGCAATTGCCCTACAGCTGCAGCTCACGTATCTCCAACCCTACCTCCAGCGCCGCCATCGTCCTTGCAAGCTCCGTGTTCGTCCGCGCTCCGGCCGTCGTCTCTCTGGATAGAGATCGCTGCAGCTCTTCGTGCTCGACCGCTGCTTCGGTCCCGAGGCGGTGGGATCGCTCCTTCTCCTCCGTCGTTTCTGCTTCTCCGGCCTCGACGATGAGTGGAGTCATGCCGCAGCGTCCTCCACAAGGCGCTGGTCCGAGGATGGTTGCACCTCGCCCCCAGCTGGCTGCGGCTCCTCCGCCACGCCCCTCCCCCCAAGCTGTGCCGACCTCTGCCTCTGTCGGCGTGGGAACGTCGTCTTCTCCGGCACTCAACCTTGGTGGGACGCCGGCCGGGGCGGGGATGGGTATGGTGCCGCCGCCATTCATGCCTCTTCAACGGCCCTGCTTGCAGTATGGGCCGCCAGCGTACTTTCCGCCCGGACAGCAGTTCCAGCCTCCGCCCATGGCGCCGTTCATCAATCCCGGATACCCGACGTACCAACCTAACTTCCAGCAAACTACCCCTGCTGCAAACCAGGCCAACTCAAGGACGAAGAGGAAAAAGAACAGAGGTGCTCAGCCAGTCTCGTAGCCGCTGCAGAGGCCACCGCTGCCGCAGACCATGTTGCGGCCTCCTCTTTTGTCGCAAGGGCAAGTTCAGGGTCATGGGATACAGCAACAGTTTGTCCAACCGCTGGCTGCTCCTACGCATTTTGTTTCTCAGGTTTTGCCTCCTACGGGTGTGAATGGTTCTTCAGCCACGGTTGATCCTGCCAGTGTGGAGGCTAGTGGAAACTAAGGTTTTGGTTCTGTTCTTGTCGCTGGAGTGGTGCCAGGGGAGATTGGAAAAGCAAAAAAGGGTACCAAATGTTGGAAATGTTCCACAGTTACGCATTCCTCGAAAGCTTGTCCTGTTGAACACTTTTGTGTAATTTGTGATTCTACAGCCCACCCGTCAGCTAGGTGTGCTACGCTGCGGCTTCCCAAACCCGCTGCTTTCACTTCAGGAGCTGGTCTCGATCAGACGATGTTTGTGCAGTTCCCGGACAGTGTTTATAAGCCTCACTTGATTTCGTCCTCTTCGCCTACAGCGCTGGTTAAGGTTGTGGGAGAAACGGTAACAGCTGCTGCTATTGAGAGTCTGATGTCCAGGATGTGCCACTCATCTCAATGGAAGTGGGAAGCCTTGCCCCATGGTGTTGATGCATTTCTTTTTGGGTTCCCATCTGTCGAGGATCTTCATAGGGTGGACGGGTTTCAGTTGCATATCCCTTCTTCTAATGCACATGCCACTATTTCGATTTGGAAGACGCAAGATGTAGCTCCGACTAAAGTGCTTGAGAAGGTTTGGGTTCATGTCGAAGGAGTGCCTTATGCTATGAGACACTTTCTTGGTTTTTGGGCGGTGGGATCTCTCGTGGGGACTACACTTGATGTTGACCTTGTCACTTTCCGGAGTCGTGGAGTTGTACGCATTCTAGTGGGCATGTTGAACTCGAGTGTGCTTGATACGAGAGTCGGCGATGATGGTCCGTATGTTGGGGCGTCCTTTGTGGTGAAGCTCAAGCAGTACGCTTTCTTCTTTTCTCGTGATCCTCATGATTTTGTTCCGGATGCCAACTTTGTTCCCTTCTTTTGGCGTCGTAAGAGCGAGGACGCGGATGATGAGGAGGGCGACGAACATGGTTTAGATGGCTCGATGGGTCAAGATTTGGGGCATAGTTCACTTTCTTCCAACATGGAAGTGGATGGCAGCCTGTCTTCCGGGAACCGGTCGGGTACCTCGAGCAGCATTCCTGGGGCTCACGTTTTGTCTGTACGGGCCATTACTCCTTACAATTCTTGTCCGACTACTTTGCGAGGAAGGGAGATTGTGGAGAAGATTCGTCGCTCATCTCCTAACTTGCTGCGTTCCGTGTCGGTGTTGGAGCCTCCTTCGGCACCAGTTGGGGGCAGAGGTTCTGTTTCCTCCGAGTTGGTCGCTCCTGAGCGCTCGGTTGTGTTGGAGGCGGATATGGGTGCTCCGGCTTGTGGTGCTGACCCGCCTAGTGGTCCCAGATCACCCACAGGTGTTGCGGCTACTGGACAGGTTCGGGTCCAGGTGGAGGGTGGACCGTCGGCGGCTGCGACAGCTGAGCTGGGCCTGGGGAAGGCTGCGACCCCAACCTCGCCTTCCCTGGCCCTTCAGCCCGTGCTACCTACCCTGGAGGGGGCGGGGGTGGTCTCGACCCCGCCACAGGCCCACCCGCCCCAGGTTGCTGCGATGGTGGCTGGGTTGGCTGCTACACCGTCTTTGCCGACCCACGCCATCGCACCCCTCGTGCCTTCGCTCACGGAGAGTGGCTGCCTCACGCCTGTTGAAGGGGATCGTGTGCAGAAAACAAAAAAAATTCCTAGCAACGATATCCTTAAACTAGCCAAGATCTATTCTATGCAGATATAGTAGTACGAACGGAGATCGGAATACGTACCCTTGTAGACCGAAAGCGGGGATTACGTTCCCGCACAAACGTTGTCGATGAAGACCGACGTAGCCGACCTCAAGGTCGTGTAGAGAAAGCAGGCCTCCGAGTACCGCTAGCGCATCACCTCGCAGGGAGTCGCACACGTACGGTGGAGACGACGCCTCCGAAGCTCCAGTCCAGGACGAGCAGCGGAAGACTTGGACCGGAACACCAGCAGCGCGGCAGCGGATATGGTGGAGGAGATCCCCGACTCCTCTTGCTCGGCGCGGCTCCAACTTGGGAACCACGAGATCGAGAGAGAAATCAGGAATTAATTGGTGAATTAAAAGGCTGGGGGTGCCCCTTCTTATATAGGCTCCCAAGGGGAGCCAACCTTGCCAGCCAGGCAATGTGGGACTATCCCCACATAGCCTGGTTCGGCCAAGGGGGTGCGCCGGCCCCCTGGTGGGCCCCTTGTGGCCCACCTAGGCCGGCCCCTAGGCTCCCACCGAATTCCCAAGGGGGTCCCCCCCCCCCTTGGGCCTTCTTTCGTCCGGAAGGCCCATTTAGGGAAATATGCCTTAATAAATTCGAAAATAAATATATAAAATCATATTTGCATATTAATAACACTAATTAATATCAAACATAATATATATAATATTTCCTAGCTCCGAAAACTCTTTCGGCGCTGCCCGATCTCCATCGGACCTCTCCCGGGACGTTCCCGGTGATCTCCTTCCTTTCCGGTTGTCTTGTCGAAACCCCTTAAGTGTGTTACCCTAGCGGTTCGATATAATATCAGGTATGATCAAGACTCCTCAATGATCAACGACTAATCCGTAGGCCTGGACCCCATGAATTAATCCCTGAGATATAACGAATGACTTTCATCTATCAAACCTGAACGTGAAGTCTTAGACCTTTTGCCAAAGCGATACTTAGCACGTCCGAGCGTCGCTCCATAGATATCTCCATACCTAATCCCGACCTCGTTACCGACGACGCTATCTTCTACTCGTTCATGATCTCATGTCTCCGTGACCTAGTCACATGCTTGCAAGCTCATTAGACATGATCTCACCGAGTGGGCCCGAGAGTATCTATCCTGCTATGCGGACTGGCAAATCCCGCTCTTGACCCCTCGTCTCAATACTCCTTTCCAATACCCAAAAGTATCACCGTTATTGTCATACTAAATAAGATACGACGTTTGGTGCAATCAAAGTATCTTCGGGGAATATCAATAAGAGTTGATCTCACGGTCAAAGGTGTAACGACTACGTTCTCCAAATCTGGGTATGTCCATCACATCACTCTCCAGCGATATGACTCTCATTGCCGACCGGCGCCATGCCCCATGACCGGGAAACCTCGATCATCAATCGCCCAACGAAACTAGTCTTAGTAGAGGCTACTAGGGACCTGGTTGTTTACATATCACACCCGCATTAATGTTTCCGCTTAATACGGTTCCAGCATGACACAAAAACCTATTATGAACAAATGAGATATGATAAAGAATACACTTTATTAATTGCCTCTAGGGCATATCTCCATCAGTCTCCCACTTGCACTAGAGTACAATTTAATCTAGATTACAACTTGGTAAAAGCCTAACACCCATAGCTAACTGGTGCTGTTCATGCTTATCAAGCGGAAGAGGCTTCGTCAGCGGATCTGCCACATTCAGATCCGTATGCACTTTGCAAATCTTCACATCGCCTTCCTGTACGTATTGACGTATCACGTGGAAGCGTCGGAGAATGTGTTTGGCGGTGGAGTGAGACCTTGGCTCCTTGTCGTTCACAATGGCACCCGTATTGTCGCAGAAGAGGATCACGGGGTCTTGCACGCTCGGGAACACTCCAAGTTCGATGACGAACTTCCTCAGCCACACAGCTTCATTCGCGGCCTCGCAGGCAGCAATGTACTCCGACTCCATTGTAGATTGTGCGACTATGGGTTGCTTCCCACTTCTCCAGCACACGGCGCCTCCATTCACCTTGAACACGTAACCTGTCTGTGACTTACAGTCATCGGGGTCTGAGCAGAAACTTGCATCTACGTAACCCGTTACGCCAAGTTCCTCATCGCAGCCACCATACACAAGGAACATTTCCTTCGTCTTATTGAGATACTTAAGAATGCTCTTAACAGCTATCCAATGCGGCATTCCAGGATTACTCTGGAACCGGCTTGTCAAACTTAGAGCTAATGCCACATCCGGTCTAGTACTCAACATTGCATACATGATCGATCCTATGGCTGAAGCATAAGGATGTTTCGTCATTTCGGCCTTACCCAGTTCCGTCACCGGACACTGCGCCTTACGCAATATCTTATTCTTGATAACCGGCAGAGAACCCTTCTTTGCCTTCTCCATATGAAAACGCTTCAATATTTTATCAAGATAAGTACTCTGACTTAGTGCTAATAGGCGTCTTGATCTATCGCGATAGATTTTTATGCCTAAAACATACGCAGCTTCTCCTAAGTCCTTCATGGAAAACTTACTGTTTAAATATTCCTTCACGCTATTCAGAAGTTCTACATCATTCCCTATTAGCAATATGTCGTCAACATACAGTGCTAAGAACACAACCGAGCTCCCACTCATTTTCTTGTAAATACAGGTCTCCTCCATATTCTGGATAAATCCAAAACCTTTGATTACCTCATCAAAGCGAAGATTCCAGCTCCGAGATGCCTGCTTCAATCCATAGATGGATCGCTGAAGCTTGCACACCTTGTTAGCACTTCCTGGATCGACAAAACCTTCCGGCTGTACCATGTACAACTCTTCCTCAATGTTTCCATTCAGGAAGGCCGTTTTGACGTCCATCTGCCAGATTTCATAATCATAGTAGGCAGCTACCGCTAACAAAATCCGAATAGACTTAAGCATCGCTACCGGTGAAAAAGTTTCATCGTAGTCAATTCCATGAACTTGTCGGAAACCCTTTGCGACAAGCCGAGCTTTATAGACGGTCACATTACCATCAGCATCAGTCTTCTTCTTAAAGATCCACTTATTCTCGACGGCCTTGCGCCCTTCGGGAATATCCACCAAGGTCCACACTTGGTTATCATACATGGATCCTATTTCGGATTTCATGGCTTCAAGCCATTTCTCGGACTCTAGACTCTCCATCGCCTCCTTGTAGTTCGTAGGTTCGTCTTGCTCGACTAGCATGACGGTGCAAACCATATTGCCATACCATTCTGGTGCGATCCGAGATCTACCAGACCTACGAGGTAGAACATCTTCCTCGACAGTTTCTCCCACTCCTTCCACGGAGGACGTTTCCGGAATTGCTTCCGTTGCGCCACTCGGAATCTCGAGTTCAGGATCAACGATTTCATCGAGGTCTACCTTCCTCCCACTTACTCCTTTCGCGAGAAACTCCTTCTCTAGAAAGGTACCGGTCTTCGCGACAAAAGTTTTGCCCTCAGCTTGGTTGTAGAAGGTGTACCCAACGGTTTCCCGCGGATATCCTACAAAGACGACTTTCTCCGACTTCGGCTCGAGTTTGTCGGGCTGTAGTTTCTTAACGTACGCCTCACAACCCCAAACCTTCAGAAACGATAACTTAGGCTTGTGGCCATACCATAATTCATACGGTGTCGTTTCAACGGACTTGGACGGAGCCCTATTTAAAATGAATGCGGTTGTTTCTAACGCATAACCCCAGAAGGACACTGGCAGATCGGTAAGAGACATCATAGATCGGACACTATCCAGTAGAGTGCGATTACGTCGCTCGGACACACCGTTACGCTGCGGCGTTCCGGCGGGCGTAAGTTGGGGCACTATGCCACAACTCTTCAGATGTGTGCCAAACTCAAAACTCAAGTACTCTCCACGGCGATCGGACCGGAGATGCTTGATTTTTCTATTAAGCTGATTCTCAACTTCACTCTGGAATTCTTTGAACTTTTCAAACGTTTCAGACTTGTGTTTCATCAAATAGATATAACCGTATCTACTCAAGTCATCAGTGAAGGTGACGAAGTAACGATAACCATTGCGTGTCGAAACGCTCATTGGTCCACATACGTCTGTGTGTATGATCCCCAACAAATCCGACGCCCGTTCAACGAAACCTTTGAACGGTGTCCTGGTCATTTTGCCCATGAGGCATGGTTCGCATGTATCGAGGGACCCGAAGTCCAACGAGTCCAAGTGTCCATCGGAGTGGAGTCGCTTCATGCGCTTTATACCAATATGACCAAGACGGCAATGCCACAAAAACATGGCGGTATCGTCACTACACTTAATTCGTTTGGCCTCTATGTTATGGATGTGAGTACTACGATCGAGATTCAACGAGAATAAACCATTACTCTCGGGAGCATCAACATAAAAGATATCATTCATATAAATAGCACAATTGCTTGACACTGATTTAAATGAATAACCGTCTTGTAACAGGCAAGACCCACTTATAATGTTTACACTCAAGGATGGCACAAAATAACATTTATTTAAAACCAAAACTAATCCCGATGGTAGATGCAGAGGGAGCGTGCCGACAGCCACCACGTCGACTCTCGATCCGTTGCCGACGCGCATCGTCACCTCATCCTTCGCCAGCCGCCTTCTATTCCGTAACTCCTCCTGAGAGTTACATATATGAGCAATAGAACCAGTATCAAATACCCACGTATTGCTCCGGGCGGATGTAAGGTACACATCTATAACATGTATATCAAATATACCTTGCTCTTTGTCGACCGTCTTGCCAGACTTCCTATCCTCCAGATACTTGGGGCAGTTGCGCTTCCAGTGACCCTTCCCCTTGCAGTAGAAACACTCCACGCTAGCTCTGGGACCAGACCTGTTAGTCCTGGACTTGGCAGCCAACTTTGCCTCCCTCCGGGACTTCCAGCTCTGCTTTCCCTTGCCACCGGACTTCTTGAAATCAACGGTCTTGTTGACCATCAACAGCGTGTGCTCCTTCTTAATCTCTACCTCAGCAGTCTTGAGCATCACGAACACTTCACCCAGGGATTTAGCCATGCCCTGCATGTTGTAGTTCATGACGAAGCCTTTGTAGCTTGGTGGCAACGATTGCAACACCCTGTCAATCGCCAGCTCATCGGGAATCTTGCACTCCAGAGCATTCAGGCGTTGAACGTAGCCAGACATCTTGACTACATGCTCGCTCACACTGCTATGCTCTTCCATCTTGGCTGAGAAGAAAAGCTCAGAAGCCTCATATCTCTCAGCCTTAGCCTGCGGCGCGAAGACAGCCTTAAGATCCGAAATGATCTCAAAGGCGCTCATCTTCTCAAAGCGCTTCTGCAGGTCGGCTTCCATGGCGTAGAGCATGCCACTCTGGACAAAGGCAGAATCCTCCGATCGGGTCTGGAAGACCTTCTTCTCATCCTCAGAGGCATCATCTGCAGGAGGGTCACCTATGGCGGCCTCAATGACGTAGGCCACCCTATGGGGAGTGAGGAGGATCCTCAGGTTGCGGAACCAGGCCATGAAGTTTGACCCATTGGTCTTAAGCTTTTCTTTCTCAAGGAACAGACCTAGGTTAAACGAGGGGCGAGACATCTACAATGGAATTTGCAACAACATAAGACTTTGTTCATAATAATTTTGAGTTATAGTATTTTAGGAAATAACTGACATAACTCCCACTCAAACGAACATCCCTCCTGGTCGTTTAAGCGATTACACGACCCCCATCCATTGCACCACCCCTCATCATCAAAGCCGGCGGCACAACTTCAGGAGTAGACAAAATCGTCCGCCACACCAATTTTGTGACTCGTGCTCGACCTTTCGGTCTTCCTGTTCCGAGGCCATACCTCTGAGTATGCTAGGCTCGCCACCAAAGACCTCCACGCTGACGCTTGTGCAACATGGCTTACACCCACCGTATGCGAACAAAGATATGTATGACACCCGATCATCACGGCCTGCCTCATAACGTAGAACTTTATTGGTGGTGCGCGTTGGAGGGAGAACACTAGTGGTATTTTGAAGGGATCATCTTATTCAGCTACCGCCGTGTAACACACAATCACACAAAATAAGATGCACACAAAACATCAAATGTAATGCAATGTGATATAGTCCATCGCGCCATGGTCTTCTTGGCGCCCGCAGTTTATAAACAATTTAATAAACCTACCTTGACCATATCACATAGCCCCTGCAAAATAAAGTTAGACGCTTCTACTTTATCTTTTGCAAATTTTACGTGGCTTGGGGCTTTCGTAAATAGAACCGCTTCATACCTACGAATATTATGACCACAACAACGATCCAATAATTGCATGTTTAAGCATCCCTTTCGGGCCCTCCATTGAAAATGCGAAGACCAACTAAAGAGAGAGAAACTGTCACCCGCCAGCCACATATACGGTACAAGCCGTATGTCAGTAGTGGAACCAGTCTCGCGTAAGCGTACGCGTAAAGTCGGTCCGGGCCGCTTCATCAACTCAATGCCGCTGGAATACACAAGTGCACGCTAGAGGGTAGCAAATAACAGGAACGGTGCCCCCGTGCAGAGCACGGGTTCTAACAGCGTACAACTATACCTTACGATAGATCGGCTCTGATACCACTGAAGGGGATCGTGTGCAGAAAACAAAAAATTTCCTAGCAACGATATCCTTAAACTAGCCAAGATCTATTCTATGCAGATATAGTAGTACGAACGGAGATCGGAATACGTACCCTTGTAGACCGAAAGCAGGGATTACGTTCCCGCACAAACGTTGTCGATGAAGACCGACGTAGCCGACCTCAAGGTCGTGTAGAGGAAGCAGGCCTCCGAGTACCGCTAGCGCAGCACCTCGCAGGGAGTCGCACACGTACGGTGGAGACGACGCCTCCGAAGCTCCAGTCCAGGACGAGCAGCGGAAGACTTGGACCGGAACACCAGCAGCGCGGCAGCGGGCTATGGTGGAGGAGATCCCCGACTCCTCTTGCTCGGCGCGGCTCCAACTTGGGAACCACGAGATCGAGAGAGAAATCAGGAATTAATTGGTGAATTAAAAGGCTGGGGGTGCCCCTTCTTATATAGGCTCCCAAGGGGAGCCAACCTTGCCAGCCAGGCAATGTGGGACTATCCCCACATAGCCTGGTTCGGCCAAGGGGGTGCGCAGGCCCCCTGGTGGGCCCCTTGTGGCCCACCTAGGCCGGCCCCTAGGCTCCCACCGAATTCCCAAGGGGGTTCCCCCCCCCTCTTGGGCCTTCTTTCGTCCGGAAGGCCCATTTAGGGAAATATGCCTTAATAAATTCGAAAATAAATATATAAAATCATATTTGCATATTAATAACACTAATTAATATCAAACATAATATATATAATATTTCCTAGCTCCGAAAACTCTTTCGGCGCTGCCCGATCTCCATCGGACCTCTCCCGGGACGTTCCCGGTGATCTCCTTCCTTTCCGGTTGTCTTGTCGAAACCCCTTAAGTGTGTTACCCTAGCGGTTCGATATAATATCAGGTATGATCAAGACTCCTCAATGATCAACGACTAATCCGTAGGCCTGGACCCCATGAATTAATCCCTGAGATATAACGAATGACTTTCATCTATCAAACCTGAACGTGAAGTCTTAGACCTTTTGCCAAAGCGATACTTAGCACGTCCGAGCGTCGCTCCATAGATATCTCCATACCTAATCCCGACCTCGTTACCGACGACGCTATCTTCTACTCGTTCATGATCTCATGTCTCCGTGACCTAGTCACATGCTTGCAAGCTCATTAGACATGATCTCACCGAGTGGGCCCGAGAGTATCTATCCTGCTATGCGGACTGGCAAATCCCGCTCTTGACCCCTCGTCTCAATACTCCTTTCCAATACCCAAAAGTATCACCGTTATTGTCATACTAAATAAGATACGACGTTTGGTGCAATCAAAGTATCTTCGGGGAATATCAATAAGAGTTGATCTCACGGTCAAAGGTGTAACGACTACGTTCTCCAAATCTGGGTATGTCCATCACATCACTCTCCAGCGATATGACTCTCATTGCCGACCGGCGCCATGCCCCATGACCGGGAAACCTCGATCATCAATCGCGCAACGAAACTAGTCTTAGTAGAGGCTACTAGGGACCTGGTTGTTTACGTATCACACCCGCATTAATGTTTCCGCTTAATACGGTTCCAGCATGACACAAAAACCTATTATGAACAAATGAGATATGATAAAGAATACACTTTATTAATTGCCTCTAGGGCATATCTCCATCAGTCTCCCACTTGCACTAGAGTACAATTTAATCTAGATTACAACTTGGTAAAAGCCTAACACCCATAGCTAACTGGTGTTGTTCATGCTTATCAAGCGGAAGAGGCTTCGTCAGCGGATCTGCCACATTCAGATCCGTATGCACTTTGCAAATCTTCACATCGCCTTCCTGTACGTATTCTCCTAAGTCAATTCATTCTAAACTTAATAGTGTAGGTTTTAATCTTGGTAATAGTTTAAATCAAATTCATGTTTCAACTAAAGTCTTGAGACATATGGAAATTGACCGTCTCACGGTTATTCCAAAAGTCTCGACTGGGTTGGCTGCCACCTACGACGATGAGGAAGAAATGACTGCCACTTCAGATGGTCAGCTTTTTTCTCATCTAATTGGTGAAGTGTTGGATGGTGGTTTGGATGATGACGGCTTAAACTCATTGTATGAGTTAAAAGCGTCCGGTCGGAAATCTAAATCTACTACCAACAAGTTTCGGAAACAGGCTAAAGTATCCAAATCTCCCACGGTTTCCCGATGAATGGCATGTTTGCAAATAGCAGAGGTCTTGGTGACTTGGCTAAACATTTGCACTTTGCTGGTTGTATTCGGGACCATAATTTGGATTTCTTAGCTATTTCTGAGACGGGTAGACGTGAGTTCGCGCAATCTCTCTTGAACCGACTTTCGGGCGGTATACAGTTTGATTGGTACTCACGTCCCCCTCATGGACGTTCTGGGGGCATTTTACTAGGTGTCAGGACTGATACCATGGAAGTGTTGGATGTTACGGATGGCGATTTTCATATTAAAATGCACATCCGTAATAAAGCCGATAACTTCATTTGGAGTCTTGTTACTGTGTATGGGCCAGCCCAGGAAGTGGCAAAGACTTCCTTTCTCTGTGAGATGGTCAACCTGGCAAAAGATAATCCCCATCCTCTTATCATTGGTGGGGATTTCAACTTGCTACGTTTTCCATTTGAGAAAAACAAAGGTCGGTTTGATAGCCGTTGGCCTCTTTTGTTCAATGCAGTCATTGACAACCTGAACTTAAAAGAGATATCAATGGTGGGGAGACAGTTCACTTCGGCTAATTCTCTCCCTGAACCCACATACGAGAAACTAGACCGTGTACTGATGGATACTGATTGGGAATCTAAATTCCCTCTAGTGTCGGTACGGGCTCTAGAACGTATTGAGGGATTGTCAGACCATTCTCCTATTCTTTTAACCACTGGAACTCCTCGGCCACAGTGTAAGGCCCGGTTCAAGTTTGAGTTGGGATGGTTGCAGCGTGAGGGATTCCATGTTATGGTGAAAAAAATCTGGGAAAGGCCAGTTTCGGGGGACACGCCTATCCAACGGTGGAACAACAAGATATGTGCTTTACGCATGCACCTCGTTGGTTGGGCGCGTCATACCACTGGTTTACTTAAAAAAGAAAAGATGCGACTATCCTCTATCATTGATGCCCTTGAGGCGTTAGCAGAAGTTCGGTTATTATCAGAGCACGAGATTGAGCTGAAAAGCCAATCCAACGCACAGATAGCAAAACTACTGCGAGAGGAGGAGTTAAAATGGTATCAACGTTCTAAATCTCAATTCATCCTAGAAGGGGACTCGAATACTCGCTATTTCCATAGTATTGCCAATGGCAGACACCGGAAAAAGCGTATTCATTCTCTAGTCCAGGACGAGGGAACGATTGAGGGCCATGAACAACTAAAGTCGTATATCACAAATTATTATAAGGGCCTATTCGGAGCTCCAGAGGAAGGAAACTTCACTTTGGATGAGTCTCGTACAGGGGATATTCCCCAGGTTTCAGATGCAGAAAATAGCCTACTCACTAAACCTTATTTAGAGGAGGAGGTGAGGATGGCGGTTTTCCAGATGAAAAATAATTCATCTCCTGGCCCTGATGGTTTCCTGGCCGAGTTTTACCAGAACTCTTGGGAAATTATCAAGCCTGATTTACTACAACTGTTCGCTTGTCTTCACTCAGGACAACTAGAGTTGTTTCGGCTAAATTTCGGTGAAATAATTCTATTACCTAAGGTTAATGAGGCAGAAAGGATTCAACAATTTAGACCTATATGCCTCCTTAATGTTAGTTTTAAAATATTCACCAAAGTGGCAACGATTCGACTGAACAGTGTGGCAGATCATGTGGTTCGCCCGTCTCAGACGGCATTCATGCAAGGACGCAATATCCTAGATGGGGTCGCGATCTTACATGAAACAGTGCATGAGCTACATAAGAAAAAGTTGAATGGGGTGATCCTTAAGATTGACTTCGAGAAAGCTTATGATAAAGTTAAATGGTCTTTCCTTCAGCAGACACTTCGCATGAAAGGTTTTTCTGCTGAGTGGTGCGCGTTAATTAATAACTTTGTTTTGGGTGGAAGTGTAGCCATAAAGGTCAATGATGACACTGGTAATTACTTCCAAACGAAAAAAGGCCTTCGACAGGGGGACCCATTATCACCAATACTATTTAATATAGTGGCTGATATGTTGGCTATCTTGATCGAACGCGCTAAGTCTGAGGGCCAAATTGAGGGTGTGATTCCACATCTTGTAGATGGTGGTTTATCGATTCTTCAATATGCAGACGACACAATTCTTTTTATGGAACATGACATCGAAAAAGCTCGAAATCTTAAGCTGATATTGTCATCATTTGAGCAACTTTCGGGTCTTAAGATTAATTTCCATAAGAGTGAGTTGTTTTGCTTTGGCGAGGCTAGAGATAACGCCGCCTTGTATGCTGAACTGTTCGGCTGTGAGCAAGGTCAATTTCCTATCAACTATTTGGGTATTCCGATTCATTATCGGAAACTGACAAATGCTGAATGGAAAAAGGTGGAGGAAAGACTCCAATTACGTTTAAATAGCTGGAAAGGCAAACTCTTATCCTTGGGTGGGAGATTGGTTCTCATAAACTCGGTACTAACTAATATGGTACTGTATATGATTTCATTCTTCCACCTTCCCAAAGGAGTCTTAAAAAGACTGGATTATTTCCGATCTAGATTCTTTTGGCAAGGGGATTGTGAGAAGAAAAAATATCGCCTGACTAAATGGAGTTTGGTTTGCTGCCCTAAAGACCAAGGAGGGCTCGGTATTCATGACCTGGAGGTCAAGAATAGAGCCTTATTAGGTAAGTGGCTTTTCAAACTCCTTTCGGAAGAGGGAGTTTGGCAAACTTTACTTAGGAGAAAGTATGTGGGAGATCAAGTTGTTTCTCAGGTTTCTTGGAAATCTGGCGATTCACACTTCTGGGCTGGCCTCATGGCTGCAAAGAAGTTCTTTTTCCAGCATGGTTCTTTCTCAATTAAGGACGGATCGGAAATTCGGTTCTGGGAGGATAAATGGCTAGGCCAATTTACCCTAAGAGAACAATATCCGGCTCTATATACTATTGTACGAAACAAAAGCGACACGATCGCAAAGGTGTTGGGTACTTTCCCACCAGATGTTTCGTTCAGAAGAAGTTTAATTGGAACCAGACAAGCATCCTGGAATGTCTTGCTCATCAGATTGGAATCAGTCCAATTATGCGTAGGTCCAGATAAATTTCAGTGGAATCTTACAAAGAATGGTAAATTCACTGTCGATTCTATGTATAGAGCGTTAATTTTACCCGAAGTGCCAGTCGATATTAAGAAACATAACAAAATTTGGAAGATGAAGATCCCGCTTAAAACGGAAGTGTTTGCGTGGTATCTTCGTCGGGGCGTTATTCTTACAAAGGATAACCTTGCTAAGCGTAATTGGCATGGAAGTAAAAAGTGTGTTTCTGTCAACATGATGAGACAATTACTCACTTATTCTTCCAATGCGAATTCGCCAGGACTATATGGTCAGCCGTTCAGATAGGTTCCACCTTACATCCTCCGTGTTCAGTTGCAAATATTTTTGGCAACTGGTTAAATGGTGTGGATTCTAGGTTCAAACTATTCTGTAGGATGGGAGCTATTGCTGTCATTTGGTCGCTGTGGCTATGTAGAAATGACAAGGTTTTTAATGACAAGAATGTTTCTGTCATGCAGGTTATCTATCGGTGTACAGCTACGCTTCGAGCATGGTCGACCCTGCAGCGAGTGGAGCACCGGGACTTGTTTTTGGAGGTGACATCCAGACTGGAGGCTACAGCCAGGGAATTATTTTCCCGGCATGGGTGGCAACATAGTCTCCGGATAGACCTTCCAGCATCTTAGGTGGACTTACAATTTCTCATTTTGATATGTAATTCGCCTTTTTAATCTTCTGTTAGACTTGGGATCGGTTGAACTCCTGTTTTATTGGTTGTGTGCATCTTCGCTATGCAGATGCCGGGTGTAATGCTTAATCTATTAAGTAATAAAATCCCTTTATCTAAAAGAAAAAAAAGGCACATGACGGAGAACTGAAGCACCATTTACACGAGCCGTAACCTGTGAGATTTTTCCGCCCTTTCCAAGAGAAATATAAGTGCAATGACTTCAAACACAAGGCTGTCATTTAGCTTCTAAAAAACTGTTTGTCATTTAGCTAGCGTGTCCTTGACCTTGAGCCTGTCTAAACAGCAAGACATGAGTGCTTACTAGTATTATTTAGTTACAGCTATGGGTCCTTGCAATTAGTTGTGGAGCCGCGCACTTCTTGATCTTCGTATTTGTTTGTTTTCTCCTTCTCAAAGTTGTAGCAACTAGCAGGCGCGTCGTTCAGGAACCTGAGCCTTGTTAATGGTACTATAGCTAGCTGTGGCCTGTGGGCGTTGCGACTTGCCAGCACGTCCACATGGCGACTAATCTTGCAAGCTGCGACCCTGCAGAATGTGCTGCTGTCACAGCTTATGATCTGTTCCTTTTCCCTAATTTAAATTAGCATTGGCTCAGCGAGCCCCGCTCGGCGCTCAGATTTTTTCTGAGCAAGCCCAGTAAAGGCCTTTGGTTTACCGTTTTGTTTTCCTCCACTTTGTGGAATCGGCTCGTTTCTCGAAAAAATTATGGAGCGTGAGAGGTCCTGCTCGTTTGACACTCATCATTTTATTTCATTTCACAAAATGAACTGAAATAAATTTCAGAAAAATTATTGCATTAGAGACAATAATGGACTTAACATAGCATAAGCATTTTCTGAAATTCCAATTGAAATGACATAATTCTATGACAACCAAATATGTTTGGGTATAGAATCTGAAATGAATTCAATGAAAATGATAGGTGTCAAACGAATCCTACGTTCTAATCAAATCAAGCGATTGTACAAACACATTAGATGGGAGCGTCGGGAGATGCTATTCATCACCTGCAAGGCGGCGCTTCGCGCTAGTGCCACCTCAAGTGCGTCCTATTCGAGGGGTATTTTTTTCTTCCCTTTCCTCATATTTTCTTTACATTTCTTATTTTTGCTTGTTTCTTTATTTTTCTATACATTTTCTTTTCTGTTTTTCTTTTCTTATATTTTCAAAAATTTGATTATGGAAAATATTTGTATTTAAATTTGTTTAAATTCAAAAAATGCTCACGTTTGAAAATTATCAAATTTTTAAAATGTTCAGATTTAAAAAATATTCAAATTTTGAAATTATTCATATTTAAAAACTGTTCAAATTCAAAAGTTGTTCAAATATGAAATTTGTTCACATTCAGAAATTTATTATATACTAAAAGCAAAAGGAGTTAGTTTTTCGAGTCACCAGGTTAATCCACATCCCCTTAATTAATATCGACTCTTGGATCTAAAATTTAAGGCTATGATTTAATTAGCGTATTAGTACAACGCATCAGTACTACACGCACGTTAACACACAACACACACGTTAACACGCGTCCCACGTGTCTAGGAATAGGATATTTCGACCGACCGAACCACAGATCAAAACTGATCGTTGGTTTTTCCAGAAAAAAGGGCCGCACCAAATCAATATCGGCCAAACCACAAATCGTAAATGATCGATAATTTTTCCCAAAAAAAGAGCAACAAGGAAAACAATCTCCTCTCAGATAAGATTTCCAAAATCATCATAGAAACTCAGGTACATGTCCCATAGAGGATTTCCACGTGTCTTCGGAAGCTCCAAAACTCTTCCAGCGAGTCCACCCCTTTGCCTCTTGCCTCCTCTTGCAGCAAATCAGCGCTCCTATAATTGGACTACATCTTCCGGCAATTCATAAGGAAGATCCCAGCTCTCAGGGATTAGCAACTTCCGTTGTCATCAATCAAATCAATTTTGTGCATCCCAGAGATCAGGTAAATATCTTTTTTCCTTTTGATCTTATTGCTCATCATAAATGGGGTAGGACTGTATCTACCTAAACAAGTTTTCACAAACAGACAACTATATTTAGCATTCTCAAGAGTCACAAGAAGGGACGGACTTAGGGTAGTGATAGATGACGAAGACAACAAAGAGGATGATGTAGTCAAGAGCAATGTCTATAAAGAATTTTCTTAAGGTACAAAGAAAATCAAATTCTGTTATGCTTCTTCCACATAATGCTAACTTACTTTTCTACTCTAAACATCATTGTCTTCCACTACATGGCAGTATGAATATGCTCTACTATAATCTACGGAAGGACTGGAAAACACATCAGTATTTATTAATTTGATAACACAATAGTAAGAGCTTAATACACTTTAACCTTATAGTTACTTACATATATACTTGATGCTCAGAACGCTATTATATTTATGATGCATTATGTCCACAGTTTTTTTGTTTTAATTCTATTTCGGGGTACTTCAATTTATATGGATATAAATGGGGGTAGGGGGGCCTAACACTGTCTATTTCGGGGTAGTTCAGACGTTATCCATCCCCAATGTTCATTGTTCCTCTCCTGAAGCATTTTGCTCAGGCTTTGCACTAAGCGCCGCCCCCCAAAACCAAATCGATGCGGCTCACGCTGATCTCCTTCAGCCAGATCTTGAGTTTTAGCTTTTAGGTGCTGCTGCAGGAGGACAATGCGCTTCTTTGGAGCGCGAGGCCAGGTTCCTAGCATCCTGACGCCAAGCATGGTTGGTGCTGCAGTTTTTCATCCCTGTGACCGGCGAGGTGTGAGGCCTGTACTTGGAGTTGGAGGAGATAGAACACTGTCAATTTTTCATCTCACAAATATTGGTCACAAAATAAATTGGTTCCAACTATTTTTAACCTATATTATTTCACTTCATCACGGTTTCCGTGTCCACAGAACCATATAATTAATAATTTCATACATTTAGTAACTCTAAAACCACAAAAACCTATTCGATAGTGTCCTTTATGTTCAGGTTACCTTGCTAGTTGTACAAATTACAAAATGTCCAGTTTTGAAAATGTTTAAAATCCGAAATTGTTCAAGAAAAAATTAAAACTTTATGGGGCAAAAGCTTTGCCCCTTATATTAATTAAGAAGGAGTTGCAAGAATGCAATTTTGGGACGAACCCGTTAATATAAGAATATGACTACTCTCGCAGCATCACATTCAAAAATTATTTAAATGTATATTTTTCCCATTACAAAATTGTTCATTTTTTAATATTGTTAAAATTAGAAATTTGTTCACATTTAAAATTTGTACAGCATTTTTAAAATTTGAACATTTTCAAAACCAAAAACAGTAAAAAATAGGAAAACTGAAGAAAAATAAAAAAAAACAGAAAAAGAAAACAAAAAAGACAAAAAGAAGGAGAACTGGAATAAAAACAAATTGAGAACCAAATGAAAATGGGCGGCCCAACAACACGACGGTTTAGGCGGCGTGGCCGTGTAGCATGTGTACATTTATTTTGATCCAAAATGAATTGAATTACGGATCAGTAGCAAGCACTGATACTTTGCGAGGAGTGACACTCCGCTTGGCGACCGACAGACTGCAGTGCAGTGGCGGAACCACACTCACTCTGCTGGGCGAGTCGGCGCCAGATGCATGCAGTGGCTTGGACACAAAAGTTGATCGAGATCAGATGTAAAGGTCCCTGATTCTGTTACGGACAGCACAGAGAGGTGTGGTGTTAGGTTGGGTAGGCGCTTTATCAAGCCTTAATCAATTGCTAACCAGATGAGCAGCCACTCGCCAACCGGGCACACAGCCACCCACCCTCTCCCCTCCCACGAGACACCGACGAGAGAGATCGCTTCCCGTCGGTCCGCCCGTATATATTCGCGGCGTCGTGGCTCGCCCAGCACGCCTCACCCACGACGACGCCACTTGCCGCCACCGGCCGGCAGCGATCGATGAGCTGAGCATCCACGGCACGGCAAGGCGAGTAGGTAGTGGTTGTTAGGCTGGCCACTCACTCGCTCACTCTCACTGGCCGTTTGGGTTAGGCCTACTGCTCACCTGCGTGCGTGCTACGCGCGAACGACTCGATCGCGACCACACTGGGCACGAAGCGTGGTGGTGGATAGAGCATATGCATGGAACACGTGGGGAAATGGCGCTTGGAGAAGGAAGAAGGAAGACGGAGACGTGTGGCTTGCCGTTGCCGCCGCTTGCCCGTCGCGGAAAGACGGCGATGGAGTCGAGCGGCCGAACCCAGCCCGCTGCCTGCCTTCCTTTGTGGAAAGAGTCCATTGACGGACGGAACATTCCAGCTCGAGCGATCTCGGCCCGTAATACGTACGGTCGTAGTCGTAGCTCGCTCTGCCCCGCCGACCCCGTACAGTACGTGCTGCGTCGTAACCCCATACGTGGGCGTTGCGTACGTACGTACGTCGGCCAACCTATACTACGTGGGCGCTTCATGCATCTCGATCATCGACCGGCCGACGGCTCGCTCGTACGTGTTGGCTGGTTTAAGCAACGCGGCGCGTGACGTGCCGTGCCGTGCCGTGTGAATGTGTGTGCTAAGGTGCGGAGGTGTCAAGCCGATGCGTCAACGCTTAAATAACAGTGGTAGGAGTATATATCTATCCCTTTGTTTATTAGCAACAGATAACCATGCCAGCGCACGCCGGGTTAGTAGAACCAACCAGCTGCAACACAAGTGGTGGCTCTTCTTCGTCCTCGATCAGTCCTGGCATGGCATGCACGTTCCTCTCGTGAGAAAAGTAGAGTAGCTCACCGGTGGAAATGGAGCTAGGAGAAGTACGTAGAAGGAGAGGCACACCGAAAACTATTGATTTCCTCTCCGCGCGCGCTGCCTTTCCACTAAAATTGCTCCGTATAAACTGAACTACACAGCTAGTACTGCCGATCGAAGATCCATTTTGCCGAACGAACGAGGCCACTTGAGAGTTTGAGGCGATGGATCTGCCATCCATTTTTAATTGACCCCGAGGTGACCAGAGGCAGTTGGAATCTTCCAAGCACGCACTCCCGGACCCATCCCATCCAGTTGCGTGGTCTGCGGCTGGGAGCTGACTTGTTACCGGGTGCATGGGTTTCACGTCGGAACCGTCTGCCCGCCTTGCCTCTTGCCTGTACGTAGGAAGTAGCACGAGGCGAATACCATGTCGGCCTTCTCTACGCATGTGCCAAATGCATTGCACCCAACCATATATTGACCCACTGTCATTTCGCACTTGCTAGGTGTGAGTGCCGACCGGTGACCTGAACTAACCAACCATGAAATATACTAGCTGAATTCGGCGCGGCGGCACGCCGCGCCCTTGATGCGAATTTTGGTTGTCATCTTGGTTTGTTGATTAATTTTTATTTTGTAGTATGTTCATTACCTGAACGGTGTCGGGTTCATAGAACTCTCTTTCATTTTTATATGCAAAGGCATATTTGTTTGGATAACACATAACTTAAGAGCATCAGCTTAGAAAGATGCGTATAAGTAGTAGATTCAAAACACCTAAATCACACCACACCATTATTGGATTGAAACATGAATTTAATAATTACATTAAAAAGAATAGAATAAAAAAGGAATCATAATAATTGTACGATACGCTTACAGAAAGTTACTGTCTTCCAAGAATTTCCACAGAAAAGAGGCGACGTAAGAAATAAAACGGAGAAAGAGGTAGGGGCTCTTTGATAAACCACTAAACAATATTTGTCCAGCTGGAACTTATGTCAAAATGCAATCAAATGGCCTGCAAAAACATATGTATAAGTGTAACAAACAATTAAATATACCTTGTATGTTAGCAAAAGATGTAAGCAAAGAAATAAAATTAGAAAATAGTTAATACCTAACTCTAGTCAATCAACTATTCGTTAAAAAGAATTTAGGAAGAGTGTTTCATTGTTTCAGTAAATGAACAGATTGTTCATCCAATTGAATTCTGATTCATTATGGCACACCTGATCCATAAACCTTGGACCCAATCTGAAAGAAAATCTATAGGCTTGTTGACAGGTCAAGAAATACATAGTAAAACAGGTTATAAGGCTTCATCAGATTGGGAGCAACTTGAAATTTAATAATTCTAGCATCCTCTGTGTGACTATTTCTGTACAAATTAAGCAGCAAAATATTGTATTGGGTTTTACAAATTAATGGACTCACTGTTTGCCTGATTCCCAATATAGATTTTTGTCACAACAACATACATGTACTATGGCAAGCCTAACTACCAATTTCACAAACAAAATAAACTGCCAAGATATTATATCGTATAAGAAGTAAGGAAACAATGTGTGGAAATTTAAAATATTAGTGCTTTCCTAAAGAAGAACATGGAATGAAGAAGCAATGCAATCCTACTATTACACTATGATTAACCATCGGTTACATTGCAAGAATACACCTTTCCCCTAATAGTGAGCATAATTTTAGTATAGCTGCTATAGTAAAGGGTTGCACACCAACAAAACAAATATGGATCTGGAAACGAATCATATTGCCTATTTATATGCCGTGTACGCTTGATGTGCAAGAAAAATTATCCAAATAATATATGTTCCAAGGAATACTATAGAGATCACACACCTACTGTTTCTCGTGTAGGATTTTAGATAATGACTACATATTTTATGTACAACATCAACTACAAAATAATGTATTCGAATGTAGCAGTAGTATCGCTGAAACAACATCATGAATATCATTGTAGCATATAAAATATGTAATTCCCCTCTTAGGGAAGTAGTCGACATATGACTCACGTTGTGTGAGTCAAGCTTATTTCAAAAGTGATTGCTAGAGATAAATAAATACATCAACATTGGAATTCTAGCTAAATACCCAATCCCATCATAGTCGATGTCCATAGGAAAACCATCTGAATGAGAAAGCCCTGCACTTTGAACAAAAAGCTCTAGGAAACAGAAGATCTGCCAATGTTGTTTCCTGATTATTTTGTAGTAAGGCTCAGTTTACCCCTACAGAATCCAGTGCATGCCTTACTGTAAAAGTAAAATGGAAAGACATTTTTGTAGAACATATAATGTGTAATTTCCCCTCTGATTTTCACTTTACTCATCATATCTTTTGGTCATCTTTACTATCTCTATTCATTGTCAAGGCCTTATAGTAAGTGATATTAATAGCTAGTGGAAGATGACATGCAAAGCTAGAAGTATCCAATCAATTCGTCCAAAATTTTAAGTTAGTAGTCCATAAAAGGCACTCCAGAAATAAATAGGCTATTCACATACTGGATAACAATGTGTGTTGTGATGTAAATCAGATATCTAAAAATAAACTCACCTTTTCTTCAAAAGAAGAAAAAACTCCCTTCCATTCCATTGCAGTATCTTTAGGGTTATTTCTCTAGAGATTTTTTTCAGAGCTTGCTCCAAATTTATTCTCCAGCAAATAATGAAGGCAAACCTGCAATTACTCTGCAAAAGGCAGAACCATCAGAGGGATACACATATACCTGGACTTACAGGACTCGCACTGGCGTGAACTACCCATCATGACCAATAATGAAGTGGAAAATCCAGTAGCTGTTTTGTTCAGTTATCACATTGACGTGTTCTAGGCTGTACTGACTATCGATACACAATTCATGTAACTTTCATTATAATTTCAAATCTGGACCTGCAACTACTCTGCAAAAGGCAGAACCATCAGAGGGATACACATATACCTGGACTTACAGGACTCGCACTGGCGAAGTACCCATCATGACCAAGAATGAAGTGGAAAATCCAGTAGTTGATTTGTTCAGTTATCACATTGACGTGTTCTAGGCTGTACTGACTATCGATACACAATTCATGTAACTTTCATTATAATTTCGAATCTGGTAAAAAATATTGCTAGTAGGCTAGAATAAGTGAAACTTGTAAGACATGGTCATGAAAGTGCCTTAAAGTCTGTAGCAACTTCTTACCTGGGCATGGTCTGACGCTCGGGGATGAATGCCAGTTCAGATATGATCTGAAACAATGAACATGAAAGCCATTTCAGAAACAAACAACCATTCCATCCTACTTTCATAATAGTATCAAGCTATGGTACTTACTCCATGCAAAGTCTCTCACGTAGGAACCTTGGCAATGAATAACATAGTTTCGATAGACAACAGTGCAAAAGATAATTCTTGAGTTATGCTGTATCGATCATAAGGAAATGGCTCGAGGGTGCGGCTGCGGGTCCTGTACAGCGCTGCAGCAGGTCCTGTCCTGGACTGCCCGCGCCCAACCTGTGGAGGAGACGCTGGAGCATGGTCCAGCGACGTCCTACACGGCGAGCACAAATTAAAGCGAGGGAGAGCGAAGGAAGGGGATATCCGCAAGCCCACCAGAACCACGAAGAAGAGGTCCATGAAGGAAGGCGAGGTTAGGCGGCCGCGAATCGGGCGACGGCAGGTTCGGCCGCAGTTGGGGAAGACTGCCCCATACGATGCTCTCGAAGCCTCCCGGCATGCGAGACTCCTCGAGGAGGAGGAGGAGGAGGAGGAGGGTGGTGCGGCCTCGATCTTGCCCGGGATGGCTGGAGACGACACGGCGGCGGCGAGGTCACAGCGTGGCGGCCGGGAGCAAGGGCGAGGGAGGCAGCCGCGTGGAGGAGGAGCTCGGCGAGGAATCCCACGTGGTCGGCGCTGCGCTTGTGGATAGACCTTTGCCGCCGCCGGCCTCTCGTCGATGCGCCATCGCAGCTCTGGTCTGCCGTCCTCGGACCCGCTCCGCCCGATGCGACCTGACGGCGCCCCCAATCCCTGTCAGGCCGGCTTCTCCAGCAGGCGGAAGATGACAGCGACGTCAAGGGTAGGGGCCGAAGGCGCGGCGACGGCGGCTTGGGCGGGTGGAGAGGGAGGGAATCGGGGGAGGAAGACGCATGGGGATTGGGTTAGGGTTGATGTCTGTGGAGACAATTTTGCAAAAACGTCCTCGACTTTGTTTGGAATTACATCTGGGTCCTTAGCGGGGGAAATTGAAAAGCGCCCGGTACTGTTCAGAATGAACAGTACCCCGATCGCTCCCAGGGCGCCATTCTCTCCTCCCTTAATATATTAGGTAATATAGGCACGTAGGCATCCACGTTGCACTAGTTTTTTTTGGTGAAGATCACTAATATGATTTGGATGGTGCTAGCGCTTACACGAGAGACATGTCACGCACACGTCGGAGGTAGCCTAAATACGTTTCATCCAGCTTTTAATTAACAACAACACGGTCGAACAATATAACGTAGTGAGTTAGCCCTGTTACAAAGCAGATCCCGGGATAACAACACGACTACGCGAAGAGGTAACAAAAAGACACATCAAAACACGAAGAGGTAAAAAAAGATAAAAGGAAAGCAACACGACTACCGGGCTGAGCATGCACTTTGGGATGACTGAGCTCCTCGACACCGCCACCAGGAGAGTGAACCGTGCAAAAGCGTCACCGCTGTCGAAGCCAAAAGGACATGGGTTTTCACACAAAACCCTCACACGAGAAAGAGCACCTCCACAATATCCTTAAGAGGGAAGCGGCACCCCCGTTGACACTGCCATCAACGTTTCGCTCGGTAACTCCCACGTAACATGACACGGAGAGGGCCAAAGGGCGCTCGCAATAAGAGCAAACATCCAACTCCAGATCTGAGCATCGACACATCCCCAGATTCCCCGCTACCCACCCCCCCCCCCATAGTGCTCGCCCGAGAGGCACCTAGTGCCGCCATCGGAGGTAGCCTCAAAGTAGCTTAGGATGACTCCAGCGGTGTGATCCAAACGAACACCGATTTCGTCCGTTGATTTGGTCCGTTTGGGTCGTGGTCCGGACGGTGCGTTGGGACACCAGTCTGTCTCATTGTACCTAATGGACAAGATCCAAACGGACATATATTTTATCCATGTGGGTGGGTGGTTGACAGTTAGGGCATGCTCGAATATGGAGGATATGAAGGACATGCACGCGAACACAAACGTATGTGTTTTGATCTGTTTTTGTCCGTTCACGATCCAAATCTAACCCAGACTTAAACCGGAAATACGACGACGAGCGCTTCCCTCCTCACTCCTCACTCTTCGCCGGCGTCACACTACCACACTGCTTCCTTCCTCTTCCGACGGGCGCGACGGCCGTGTCTTCCCCTCCACGTTGACCACGACTTATTCGTCTTCAACCTCCCACCACCCACCCCAAGTGGCCCAGCTAGCTCTCGCCCAGCCTTCGCCGCCACTCCACCACCGGCCTCTAACTAACGAACCAACCAACCACTGCCCCGCCTGTCAGCCACCCCCACCCTCGCGCGCGCACATTGCGCCTCGTGCGCGCGCCCACGCCGCATCATCCATCATCCCTCCTTCGTTTACCCCACCTGCGACGCAACTTCTTCCCACGCCGCCCCTCCCGCCCGCCGCTTTAAAACCATCTCACTCCACCACAACACACCACACCTCACTCCAGCCACCGCAGCAGCAGAGAAAGAACAAGTCTCACGCAGGGAGGAACGCGTCCAGCTTCTCTAGCTTGATCACCACCCCCAAGCTACCACACCTCGATCACTCCAGCCACCGCAGCAGCACAGCAAGAAGAAGTCTCACGCAGGCAGGAACGCGTCCATCTTCTCTAGCTTGATCACCAGCTTGTGACTGCAGCCGGTGCCATGTCGTCTTCGGCCATGGAGTCCCTCCACGCCCTGATCCCGGTACCGGACCACCACCACCACAGCCACGACGAGGACACCTGCTCCGCGGCGCTCACCGCCGCCACGAGCAGCGGGGAGGAGGAGAGCGGCGGCCAGGGCCAGCACGTGCTGCAGGGCTGGGCCAAGAAGAAGCGCTCCCGCCGCCACCGCTCCGAGGAGGAGAACCTCGCGCTCTGCCTCCTCATGCTCTCCCGCAGCGGCGCCCGCCGCGTCCAGGCGCCGCAGCCCTCGCCGTCCCCGCCCGAGTTCGGCTGCTCCGTCTGCGGCAAGTCCTTCGCCTCCTACCAGGCGCTCGGCGGCCACAAGACCAGCCACCGCGTGAAGCTGCTGCCCTCGCCACCCGCTACTGACGCCGCCGCTCCTACGATCGCGGCACCCGCGCCCGCCGAGCCGGCCACGTCGTCCACCACCGCCGCGTCCTCCGACGGCGGCGCCGCGACCGGCAGGGTCCACCGCTGCTCCATCTGCCACAAGGAGTTCCCCACCGGGCAGGCTCTCGGCGGCCACAAGAGGAAGCACTACGACGGCGGCGCGACACTGACGGCCGCCGCGGCGGCCGCCGAGTCCGAGGTGGGCAGCACCGGCGCCGCCGCCCGGGCCTTCGACCTCAACATCCCGGCCGTGCCGGAGTTCGTGTGGCGGCCGTGCGCCAAGGGCAGCAAGATGATGATGTGGGAGGACGAGGAGGAGGTGCAGAGCCCGCTCGCCTTCAAGAAGCCGCGCCTCCTCACGGCGTGAATGGATGAACAGCAACATCTAGCCAGCTGCATGGATCCATCCGATCCCATCCGATGGATCCAGCACAAGTTTTTGGTGAAATTTAGTCGGTCAACCTATTCGTTCGTTCATTCGTTTGGTTAAATTTGTTCCTGCTAGCTCCTGTACAGATTGAGTGAGTCAGTGGTATACATCATAGGTAGCAATATATACTCATAGATATAGGTGAATCGTTCTTGATTCTTTGCAACGATGGAGGAGTGCCTTGGTGTCATTTGGTCTGTAGCCGTCAGTATATTGTAGTAGTTCAAATTAAGTTCATACATACTCATACAGAGATTGATCATGAATGGAATTCGAGATTATTTGATTGGAAATCCGCATCCTCAGTATTACTGTATTAGATTCTTATTTCAGCTGCTTGATCAAACTTTCTAGGATCGTTGTTCTTCCACGCCAATTACGTACCTTTGCGTACACTGCAGTAACTTGCAGTACTCGCCTGGAAGGAAAGGCTACTGTAACTTGCACGATTTTTTAAAAAGAGACGGATTGAAACCTCTGCTTCAGTCCATAGCATCAGATGCAAGCAGAGAAGTGCACTGCTCAACCTCGACCGATCGAGCCGCCTAGAAAGACCTGCTATAAGCGTGTCTGTCGTGTGAAGTGATTAACTCTCGACGAATTAATCGATCCACTCCATCCATATTCCACCGCCTGTACTTAGTCCGGGTAATTGCAGCGTGACATGTGCGACGACCATCAAGTGGAAACAGAAAACTCGATCGGGCCGGTTCATAGTAGCTTCGTGCACGTCGACCGGTCACCGGCGGCAACCAAGTTGGCTGTTGGCTCTGGCGCGCGGTGGAAAGGCCGAACGACAGCGACGTCGCCGCACCCGCCCGCCGGGTTTGATAACGTCGTCGTGCCGACCTGCAGCTGGATGGACTCATCGCTTTCGAACGAACGCAACAGCCGGCCGGCGCCGCGCGCGGCCACGAAACGTCGGCCGGCAAGCGGCGGCCGGCCGCTCGTGCTGCTGGAAGGTAAATTTCGGCCGGCGCTTCGATCGCCTCATGGTGACACACGGTGCTTCCGTGCACCTATACGTGCGTGCGTACGCTTTCGATAGTTTTCTTTTCCTTGAACGTTGAACCGTCGTCGATGGCGTTGGCCGGTCGCCGTACGTGTTCCGCATGGCGGTGACGTTCGCGATCGGCCTCCGGTGGCTAGCTATGCGGTGTGGCGCGTGATCTGCGACGGCCGGTGCACAGGCACGGCACGTCGTGTTCTTATTTCGGCGCGCTCCGGCCGGTTCCGATCGATAGGCGCGTGGATCTTCTCCGGTTGACGTGCGCCGCGTTTGCTTAATAGGCAAGTCAGGAAGAAAAAATGTCTAGCACAATGGACGCGATCAGTTTCTTTTTCCATGGAAATAGGTATCCCATTTACATTTTTTTTAGACCTGGTATCTCATTGTAGATCTTATAGATCAAGTTATAAGACACTAAATACTGATCTTACAAAAATTGAAACATAATAGAAACTTATGCTACAAACTAAGTAACCAACATCAATCCCTCTTCTTTGGCATAGCCGTAGCATCCATTGAAGAGAAGAGAGACATATCACCTTTTAATCCGAGTTTGATGCTAGTTTGTCAGGACTAGAACCAAGATCGTCGGACTTCAACCATAAACCTAGCACAAGATGCACAATCTTCTAGCTGTCACCAATATAGACAACCATATACATAAATTTATGGACAAATCTTTTCTGCTCCACCATGTCGTCGGAGACAAACAATGGTAAGGTGGTTGTTAGGACAACGTTTTTACCTATCTCAACAGAGTTTAGACTCTACGATTTGACACTATTGTTTCCCGTTTAGGCGGATTTGTTTAGTGGGAGAACAACGAGACGTTTGTGCTGATTTCATCAATCTAAAGATCCAACCCACTTGGAGTCGGATGTGTCTATATGGTTTTATAGGAGTGAGTGTGTAATACATATGTCTCGTTTGCATCTGTCTTTAGAAAAAAACACATTGTTGAGCCATATCGACACAACATGGATCAGTGCCGTATTCATTTGCTATGACTTCCAACAATTGTTTTTCTATAAGGCTCAACAGTGCCCCTTATAGCTATTGCTTGCAGCGTTTATACGAACATATCGATCACGCTCGGTTCCTATAGGCATATCCACCTTCCCCCAAAGAAACCCGCATGCCACTTTCTTTTACTCCAGTGGAAGCAAAAGAAATGTCAAAATTCACCCACTCGCCCCCCCCCCCCCCCCCCCAAATCCAGGCCAAACCCAACACGCTAGGAGGCTACTGGGGCGACGGATGAACCAACGGCGAATCATGCCCCACACATGTCCTTTTTCCTGACCCATGCCAGATGTGTGTGAGGTGGCTTTTGTTTGGGGTGGCGATATGGCTCGGACAATAGCCTCCCCACGACCCAAAATAGCTCAGGCGGAAGCGTATTGCCCCACTTTTTGGTTCCGCAATTGCTATTGGGGGGCTCCAACGACTCCACTCTTAGTCAACAACGTAGAACGCACCCACGAGCCTTCTAGTTGGCCCAGCCCACTGTTTCTTCGAGACAACATGTTGGCAGTTGCCTTGTTTGTCTTTCATACTTCCTCCCGTCCGAAGAATATGTGCCAACCACGTTTAGAGATTGTACATACGATGATGTTTCCTCCCGACACTTTATACGGATCGGAGGGACTATCACCTTTTTTTCCGCTTCTTTATTTGGTTTCTTGATTCATTTTTCTTGTTTTGTGTTTGAAAATTGTTCAAAGAAAAAATTGGTTTAGAAAACTGTTCGAGAAAATTCCATTAAAAAATCCATGTTTAAAAAATGATCTAATTTGAAAAGGTTTAAGAACCAATTCAAATTCTTAAACCATTTAAATCGTGCTCAAATTTGAATTATTTTCAAATTCATGAACGCTTTTCCATTTTTTAGTGTTTTTAGATACACGTTTTTTTTTAATTCATGAAGAGATTTTGAATCCTCAAACTTTTTCAAATTCATGATTTTTTTAAAAACATTTTTTTTAATAAGTTAACACTTCACGAAGTAGGAGTGAGATAGAGCTAATTTCTGGAGGCATGTACTCGTTGCTTATATGGGCTCTAATTTTGCCGGTCGTGATTCACAGATCAGCAAAAACAAAAAGAGATGGGCTTCGTTTTCCTAGTGCCCATGAACCGAATCCATGGCCTGGATGTTGGGAGCTCCTAGTATCCACTCAGCACGGAGCAAGCGAAGATCCGCGTACCCTTCCGACGCTAACGGGCCACGCTTCCTGGCCCACGTACACTTTCAGAAACGGCCCAGTAGCATTATGCTCTCCTTTTTATTTTTTGATAAATAAACATTTTCAAATTTAAGATTTTCATATGTTTCTTCAAATACTGAACAATTTTAGTTTTGAACAAATTTTAGTTTGCACATTTTAAACTTTAAACATTTTAATTTTAAGAAAGGTGAACATTTTTCAAAATATAAGAAATGCCTAGAAAAAAGTCTATAACTGAAAAGTATTGTTATATATTTTTTAAAAGTTGAACAAAAAGGATATTTGAACGGAAACTAGTTTTGAACAAAATTTCTGTTAGAACATTTTAAATTTTTGAACATTTTAAATTTATAAAACTTGATTTTTTTTAAAATATATAGATAAGATATTACTAAAATTTGAAATATTTAGAAACTCAACAATTTTTAGTTTTGAAAAAATTTATGTATTGAAAATTTTAAATATATCCACAAAAAACAGAAAGAAAAAGAACCTAATAAGAAAAAAGAAACATCCAAAAAATAAAAAAAAGTTAACGGAAAGGTAAAAAAGGGAAACAGAAAAAAGAAACTAAAAAGGAAAAAGGAAAATGAAAATGTAAACAGAAAAGGAGAAAAAAAAAGAAGTAAACGAACCTTATTGGACCGGCCCACTACGAGAGGAGACTAGAAATTCGCTTGGATGTTGCAGGCCTCGAGCACGAAGAGCTAATAAATAGGATTTCTATGGGCCGACGACCCATGAGAATAGAGCTAATAAATAGCATTTGACGAGGTTATACCAAACGGGTACTCATTCGTGTGGGTACTTGGTGCACGTAATGACTAAAACCCAATTGTCTAAAGACCGAAGAAGCCCAACAAATGAATCCCAAGTCGAAAACTTCTACCATAGATAAACATAGTCGGTTATACTTTTCATATCTGTAATCCTATTCGGTTACTGCCCGAGACCTGTACCATTATATAAAGGACAGGAGGGTGGCCGATAAAAAACACGCCCAATCAGAACGTTCAAACCCTAGCAAGATCATCATCTTGCTAGGCCCTTGTACTCACCGCATATTCACAATCAATAACAGACAGGCAGGAAGTAGGGGCGTTACCTTAGTTGAGGGCCCTGAACTTGGGTAACTCTTGCTTGTCAGCCGACGAATCTACCAACACTACGCGCTCTCTACCTCATAACTCTTACCCTAGGCTAGTAACCATGGGTATTGACGGGGACATCCCTCGTCAATTGGTGCCGTCTGTGGGAATCGGTAGCGTTGGATCTACGGATTTTTCGGTCCATATCGCAAACGGCAACCCGCCGACTTCATCAAAGGGATGCACATTAGCAGCTTCAGACCACATCCAACTCATAGGCGATCACTCGCCAAAATCAACGTAACCAACTAAGATCAGACCATACTCACCCGAGCCTCAGGATACCTACTCCAATCTCAGCTCAGGTTTTGATCTAACCATCGGGGAACATAACTTTTTTGTTGATAGGTTTGGTGTGCTGGTTGTAGCTGAACAGATCACGACTGAGACACTTCAGGAGAAATTGATGGCGATCGCATCTTCAGCAAAGAAGGAGTCCAACTCATCACAGCTCGATCTGATTCCTCCATCCAAATCTCATACGGATTCGATGTCATCAGCAGAATTCAAAAAATTCATGGCAGATCAATTCCCTGAAGATGAATTGCAGTCGGCTACCTCGCATAAGTCAGCCAAAGATACGGTCATATCAATGGCATAAGTAGAAAGCACGGGGCCTACAACATCATAGATCGATCTGATCTCATTATCGGAATCCATAGCGGAATTCATGTCCACACGAGAATTCAACGAGTTCATAACACTGAACCAACTAGAGGAAGAAGTGCAGTCGAACCTCCAGCTTAATCCAGTCGAAGATCACATGCAGATCGACGAACTAGAAGGAAGCTTCCACTTCTCCGAGTATGATGAACCTACAGAGGACATCATACGTCTGACCGACTTCGTTGATCCAGAAATCAAACCTCCACATAATGTTGTTGTCGACTACGGCGAGCATACACAACAAGCAGGAGATGGCCAGAAAAGCAAAAATAAAAACGCAGACATGGAATGGGATGGCGAAACTGAAGCAACGCCTAGTATCCACACTACTTACACGTATCCTTCCCCAATACCTAGACAGGTTTACGTCGCAATTACTGTAGAAACATCAGCAACAACAGCTAGTCGGAGGCCAGTCGAGTATCCTTGCACAGTCACCCTACCAGACGGCACGACTACTCTGGTTATCACGACAGAGATGGCCGCAAAGGTAACAAAGGTCATCGATGACGACATAATGATGCCAACATACGCAACTCCAGATGAGTTAACAACTTATAACTACTTCAACTGGCAAGAATCACAGCGCCCAAAACAGTACATGGCAACACTCGAGGAGAGAAGGAGGCAGACAAGCATATCAAGTGCTCGCAGACGACAACTGTCTATCAGCTCTACGGGAGCAACAGAAGAAAGACACAGATCCAGATTCAAAATAATCCCCGAGGAAGAGAGAGCAAGGGTCACTCGATAGCTAGACCACTCGTTCATGACACTCGACTCAAGCGGCGTACTCTTACCCAAGACGGCAGAAGGCGCCCTCATATCCATAGAGGCGTACCTCCAAGCAGGAAAACCACCGGCAGGTGACCCCGCTGAAGAGATGTACCTCCAGCAGATGAAGGCTTTGGATATCGCGATGAAGGAACTAGCAGATGGAGAAAGGCGAGGACGTAGCATAAGTCACTCGCGAGGGCATCACAGTCGCAGCCCTCCACACATCAGTGCTAGAAGAAGTTCCGGTCACCGTAGATCAAGGAGCCGTTCGAGGAGCAGATCCAGAAGATCAAAAAGTCGAGACTCACCTGACAACCAAGGTATAGGACCGTGTGGAGCACAATGTTTCACTCGACGGATCCAAGAAGCAAAACTACAAAAGAAGTTTGGCCTGCCCGCCATGCCAAAATTTAATTCCAAGCAAGAGCTCTCAGGATGACTCGAAGACTACAAACTGGCAGTCATATGCCAACAAGGAACAACCACAACAACACTGCAATATCTGCAGCTAATGCTTGAAGGCACATCCCGCGACTGGCTCAAATCATTACCCGAAGGAACCTACGATTCCTAGGACCACTTCAAAGAGGATTTCACAAAATATTTCGACCCTCACTACGAACGACCAAAGACATTCGAGGAACTATGGGCATGCAGACAAAGGTTGGATGAATCACTCAGGGCGTATATCAGAAGGTGGACCGCCATACAAAACTCCGTCAGTGCAATATCAGAAGACAGAGCTATGGATGCCTTCACAATGGAAGTCTATAGAAAAGATTTCAAGGAGGCACTCGGACGACAAAAGCCAAAAAGCATGGCAGAGCTCATGAAACTGGCAACATAGTGGGAAGATGGTGAAGATGAAGTCTAAAGCAAAACTCACACTCACCGCAACGACATCATGACCGACGAGATAGTCGAGATCATCGAGACAGTCGAGATCGTCGAGACAGAGATGACAAGCGAAGAAGGCACGACTACGACCGTGGAAGCAAAGACAAAGTCAAATTCGAAGCAGCCGGATTCACACACGATGATCGCAATCAAGACTATAGGAAGCAAGATGACCGGCGTAGCAGTCGACAAGATGATCGTTGAGACACGAAATAATAACTACCGATACGATTGACCAATCGACCGCCGAGACAATAGAGACCATGACCAACACGGAGGATATAGAAGGCAGGACTGGCAAAAATGCTCAGATTCAAGAGTCGAAAAGTCGTTTGAAGAAAAAATGGAAAATGAGTGCAGACTCCACATGTTCAAAGATCCAACAATTGGGCGATTAACATCAAAGCATACAATAGGAAATTGCCTCAAATCTGAGCAGATGGCAATGGATTACATGAAACGACTCAGCAGGGACCAGCCACCAGCCGCTCCGCTATCATACGCAGCACCGTCACAACCAGTCGCGGCCCTACCGCCGCCACCACAACAAGACACATGTAATCAAATGACAGGAGCCATACATCACATACCACACAACATGGACAACCAATATCCACAACCCAAGGGGCAGATGTATATGATCCAAAAGGGGCGTCCTTCCAATAGGCAGCAAAAACGCCACACCCGATACGTCAACATGGTAGTTCTCGCACCACCCGCCGTACCCGAATTTTTGCGGGGATCAGAAACAACAATTGCCTTCAATCAAGAAGATCATCCGCCATCCATCTATCGACCAGGACATGCTGCTCTAGTACTCGAAGCTCAAATTGGAGGATACACTATGACAAAGATATTCATGGACAGAAGCAGCGGCGTCAACATAAAATTCGCTGACACACTTCGCAGGATGAGCAGGTCAGTCAAAAATCTGTTACCATCCGCAAATACTTTCCACTCTATTGTATCAGGCAAAGCCATACGACCTGAAGGAATAATCCAACTAGACGTCACATTCAGGGATGCAACGCACTTCAGAAGCGAGTTGGTCGACTTTGAGGTCGTCGAGTGGAAGTCACAATATGACGCCATACTTGGACGGCCGGCATTTGCAAGATTCATGGCTGTTCTACATTACGCATATCTTAAGCTCAAAATGCCAGGTCCAAAAGGAGTAATCACAGTTAATGAAAACTTCCACAAATCAGATGCTTGCGATAGAGACTTATGCAAAATCTCAGAAACATTCGGAACAGAACAACCCCCAGTTAGACTGCAGCTCAAGAGAGAAAACATAATGAAACCAGAGCCTAAAAAACAAGCAGTCGCAACTCCCGTGCATGAAGTAAACGCCAAATGGACAGTCGAATCAGAAGAAGAAGTGAGCGCACAATCAGAAGGAGGACCTAGCACCGCCAACATCTGGAAAAAATACTTTGATGTATCAAAAGGGGGCAGAGGCGCATGCGCATGTATGATACTCATAACACCCAACAGGGAGCGAGTGAATTATGTCTTACAGAGAGACTTCACATCTCCATCCAAAGTGGAGGTCGATTACGAAGGTCTATTCCAAGGCATGCGACTGGCCAAAGGCTCCGGAGCACAATACATCATCATTCAAGGAAGCTCATGCATAATTACGCAAAACGCGGCTGGAGCAAGCAGGATGAATATGGACAAGCTGGCCAGATATCAGGACTACTTTGACACATTGCAAAGAAGGTTCCGCAGTTGCGAACTGCAGCATGTAGTACGCACTCGCAACAAGCAGGCAAACATGTTGGCCAAAATCGGGGCGGCAAAGGCGCAAATACCGCCAGGCGTTTTCTTCAGGAAAGTACAAGCAAGAGGATCAGATCACAAAGGCATTATGGCCACTCGAAGCTTCATCAACAAGACACATCGTACTGTCACGAGTAGACTCCTTTCACGGGGAAACCCTTTATATTTCGGCAACAACAGCCAAAGAGACCCCCAGCCTGGAGGGACAATTCAAAGACACAACAGCAGCAAGAAGCAACATACAACTCGAAGAGCGTGACCATTTAAGGTCACCAATATTTAGCAAACAAATCCAGTCGTTGTAGAAAAAGCTTATGTATCAAAAAGACCAGCAGGTTTCAGACACGCTATTTTCCTTACCAGGGTACCTAAGGGGACTGTAAGGTTTTTAATGAGGCGGCTTGCTGGTCAAATATTTATAAAGAGAAAGTTTTATCCATACCCTTCTTGCATAATCTATTGTTACAATGAAAAACAAAAACCCCACTCGATACGCTCGGAGGCTGCGCATTGTCCAAAATACAAGCAAATAGCCCAAACGCTATGAGTGCTGCGATAGCCAAAACTTATACACAAAAGAACAAACATCAGCCACTCGATACGCTCGGCGGCTGCGCATTGTCCAAAATACAAGCAAATAGCCCAAACGCTATGAGTGTTGCGAAGGCCAAAACTTATACACATAAAGAACACTCGATACGCTCGGGGGTTGCGCCTCAAACAAAAAAAACGCTCAATAAGAAAGGAGGATGGACCATGAACATGGTTTCTATCATGAAACCAGAGCATACATACTTGACAAACAAAACCCCACTCGATGCACTCGGGGGCTGGATCCATACATTATACATCATCTACACCTATACGGGTTGAAGCCCTATCAAAAAAAAAGTCAGGCGTCCTCATCCTTCAACGGCAAGTTAGAGTCGATTAGTTGCTTGCGCACCCGACTTATCAGCCTTTCAGCAGGAGCAAGAGTTCGCTCCAAATCTTCACCTTTCAGTCGAAGTTCTGATCGAGATGAAGAAGATGCACGCCTAGAGTCTTGACTCCTCATATATGCGAATGTTGCGTTGGCACCAAGAATAACTCGTCGGGTAACAGCCTCTCGGATTGACTCTACATCACGAAATAAATCGACTAGCGCATGGATCCTTTGAGGCTGTGGACCGTCAGGAAACAAATAATAATTCATTCGCATAAGCGCTGCCTTGCAACGCTCGAGCATAATGGCGCCACGCCACACACAATGCTTCAGAGTTGCAAGTATGGTGGCGTGATGCCTATCAAGACAAAAATGCTGAGGACCGGTGACAACACCCGAAGCCGTGCCGTCCAGTCGATCCGCCACACAAGCAACCTCGGCTTTGGAGTCATCTACAAAAACTGCATCAAAACAAAGTGATCAGACAAAAGGCATCAAAAGGCTACTCACGTATATAGAAAAACCAGTCGAATGGTCTTATACCTTCAAGCTGCCGGTTCGAATCATCCATCTCCCTGAGAATATACACTACCCTCTGAGTGGAAAGGGTAGGCCTCCCCTGGAGAATTTTTATTTCAGTTTGGGCCGCTCTCAACTCCTGCTCCATATGAACAACCTTCTTCTTGGCATAATCCAAAACCCTGGCATCATTTTTCAACTGGGCAGTCGAGCGGGCACCATCTCCCAAATGAGCATCCTTCTGAGCAGCAGAATCACTCGACTGAGACACAATCACAAGATCTCAGATGAGAGAGGTAGAAGACAAAGTGAACATAAACACACAACAAAGAACCACAAAAGATATATTTTCAAAGGGTGTTCATAATGGCAAAGTGCACATCACATATTACAAAATAATGAAAAAGACAAAGAAAGCGCTGCCTAAGACTGGGCAGCGGACTCGGACCCATCCCTACGAGCAGCGGCAACGACTGTCGAGCGACGCTCAATAGTCGCAATGCTAGCTTTGGCAAGAGTGGATACGCGTGACCCTAACTTCTTAAAATTCGAAGGCTTCCCATCTGACTTCATAGGGAAGTCAGATAGGACGGATTCGTAGTCGGCCGCCACGCCGTGACCTAGAAGAAGCTTGAGGGTGGATTCCGAGCCGCGTACCGTCAGCTCCTGCGCAAAGGCCTTCAAAGTCTTCGACTTTGGGCCCAGCTGTGCAGCAAACTCTTCGATAGTCGAAGGAGCTTCGGCAGATGGCAGCACCTCCTTGAAGATAGCACCAAGAGTCTGGGTAGAAGTGTCCAGAGAACTCTTGGCGCGTTGAACGGCCACGCCAACTAGGTTGACGACTTGGTCAAGTGGCATTGCGCCACTCGCCACACCACCCGAGCTAGAAGAAGGACCTGCAAACCAGGAATCAATACTTAAGCAGAGAAAGAAGAAAGCAATCCACAAATGAGACGCAAACTGTCTCTTACCTCCAAGAAAATGCACGAAACCAAGCAGTCGCTTGGCACGCTCTTCCTCGGAAGCAAGAAGGGCAACGCGAGGCTCATCGAGCTCCTTCTTGGCAATCGACTGCTGGTCGGAAAGGGCCTTCTCCGCATCAGCCAGGTGAGATGCAGGAGCATCCTTATCCCCAGAGAAAACACAGAAACAACTCAGCCGCAGAGCAAAAGACCCACAAAAACAAACGCGCGTACAAGTGAAGGCAAACACTTACGGCTTATCTCTTCCAGTCGAGAGCGGATAACACCTCGCTCCTCCTCCGACTGCGCAAAAGCCTGACCAAAAGCAGCAAGGCCACTCATGGCCGACTGCAAAAACAAACACACATATCACCCAAAAAAGCTCAAAATAAGATAAGGGCACACTACGACAAAGAAAAAAAATACTTACATGCTCTAGCCAGGATGGCATGGAAGTAGAGGAAGGCGCAGCAGTCGACGCAGCGGTAGTCGGCGCCGCGACCTCCGGTACGAGAACAGCAGACAATGAAGGGATGACTGCCATCTGTGCAACAGGAGAAGAAGTCGCAGTCATCGCTGGAGCAACTGGAGGATTGGGCACCCGGTCATCGCTAAAACGAAAAATATAGAAGAAAGGGAAAAATCAGAGGAGTAGCGTAAAGCGGAACAAAAGGTGAAGTACACATACAATCGACAAGACTTACCTCTGCTCGTCTTCATCCGAAGACAAGTCATCATCAAAACGAGGACCTCTGAAGCCGGAATGGCGTGTGGAGGGCGGCGGTGACCGCTGAGCCAGAGGTGCCACATCCCTCAGAGGTGAAGAGGCACCAGAATCCGTCATCTCCTCGTCTTCACCCGCACGTTGCAGACGATGACGCTTGAGGACAGGTTCAGCGGCAGGCTCAACCCCTGGCTTCCCTACACCTTTTCCATCCACGTCAGATTTCTCC
Source organism: Poa annua (assembly GCA_026929855.1). Lineage (NCBI taxonomy): Eukaryota > Viridiplantae > Streptophyta > Magnoliopsida > Poales > Poaceae > Poa > Poa annua. The sequence goes on from CM049427.1 coordinate 20,958,615, forward strand.
GAAGAGGAGGATTCGGCCTCAGGCAAGGAGTCCACTTCTCGCCTTCCTTCAGCAGAGTCGCCTGAAAGGACAATGATGTCGCCTAGAGGGGGGGGGGGGGTGAATAGGCGGTTTAAAACTTTTCTGGTTTAGGCTTGATAATTGCGGAATAAAACTAGGTGTTTAAATTAATTAGCCGACAACCTAAATAAACTAGGGTCACCTATATGCACCAACAACTTATGCTAAGCAAGATAAACAACAAGGTGATAGCAATAGAATACTTCAAGCACGAAGGCTATCACAATGCAAGGTGCATAAGTAAAAGCTCGGGTATAGAAATAACCGAGGCACGCGGAGACGAGGATGTATTCCCGAGTTCCTCCTTGTTAAGGGAGTACGTCTCGTTGGAGAGGTGTGAACCGACACAACGGTTCAACAACCACAAAGGTTTCACCTTCTTCTCCGATGAACCGCACCACAAAGGGTTGGTTCACCTTCCACTATCGGAATTCCTTCGAGGCGGAATCCGGAGCCTTTCAACAACAATCCGGGGCACAACCCACAATGGGATTGGGGGCTCCCGAACGGCCTCCAAAAACAATCCGGGGCACAACCCACAATGGGATTGGGGGCTCCCGAACGGCTTCAAGTGACCACACAAGGGTCCAACCACCACAAAGGCGTCTAGGATCCAAGGACCCAAGAGTAACAAGCTCACAAACTTTCAACTTCCACGAATCCTCGTGGAGAGCACACCGATGCACCAAATGCAAAAGGCAAGAGCACAAGTGCTCAAATCCTTCACTCTCAAATCCCACCAAAAGCAACTAATGCTTATGGGGGGAGAAGAGAGGAAGAACAAGGAATCCACAAAGGAGTCAAATCCTTCACTCTCAAATCCCACCAAAGGCAACTAATGCTTATGGGGGGAGAAGAGAGGAAGAACAAAGGAGAAGAACCACAAAGTAACTCCAAGATCTAAATCCACTAGGTTCCCCTCACTTAGAGGAGAGATTGATTGGTGGAAAGGTGGATCTAGATCTCCTCTCTCTTTTCCCTCAAGAATTAGCAAGAATCATTGGAGGGATGGAGAGATAGCAAGCTCAAGAAGGTCAACAATGGAGGTCAAAACTTGCTATAAAGGTTAGGGAACCATTGGGGAAGAAGGCCCCTTAAATAGGTCAACCCAAATTCCAACCGTTGGGTGCAGATTCGCGCCGTGGCGGTACTACCGCTGGCCCCAGCGGTACTACCGCCCCCCTAGGGAGTTAGGGCATCAAAACGGGCTGAAAACAGGCTTCCGTAGCGGTACTACCGCCCCGGGCAGCGGTACTACCGCCCCGGCGGAACTACCGCTCCCGGTACCGCCGAAAACAGCTCTCTGTTAGCTCCGGCGGTACCTCGGGCGGTACCGCGGCGGTACTACCGCTACAGCAAAAAACAGCAGAAACTGATAAACGAAAACGTCAATATCTTTTTCATCCGGACTCCGTTTTCGATGATTTTTGGCTCGTTGGAATCGTTACAACGAGCTCTACTTGAATGTGCATAGAAACATCACAGTCCATCATGTGAGGATAAAACCAAATGGGGAAAGGTCGAACTTTCCTAAACAATGCAAACCAGTAAAAACTCCTTCATCAAAAACGCAACAAGATATTCATACGAAATCTGTTTTTGATGAACTAGAGCTTAGTATGGAGATAAACCAAGCTCTAAATCCTCACATGGATAAAAGGCAACAAGTTTTCCAAAGTAAAACCATTTTCGAAGGACTTGGTCTTGTCATTAAGATCACGACAAATACCAAAACACAACACGGAGAAAAACCAAATAAGAACTAAGAAAGATGATATGCCAAGCATGCAAAGGTTTGAGCTCTCCACAAAGATGCGATCAAGTTACTCACTCGAGAGCCCCTCTTGATAGTACGCCTATCTATCCTATAGCCCTATCAAGATCATACCTTTGCCTTGAGCATTCCACTTGAGCTAGATGATGACGATCTTGATCACTCCAAGTGGACCACCTCACTCCAAGTGGACCACCTTTCTTGATTGCGCTTTCTAGCACATGCTTGATGAAGACTTCTCCAAATGCTCCCCCATACTCCATTATGGGAGGGCCTCGCTAAGCTTCGTCTTCATGTCTCCTTTGCAAGCTTCAATCAAAAGATATCTTCCGAGATACATCTTATTGAGCTTGCACTTCATCTTCTTCTCTTGATATGTATGATGGCTTGGGGTTAAACATGATTGTTCACTCAATCTTCTATTCCAAGCCATACTTGCAATGAGCTCAACTCTACACATGACCATTCTTCATATAAACCCTTTGAATAGAGCATTGGTCATTAAGTCATCTTGAAGAGTCCAACACATGAACTCCTATAATTTCCCATGGACAAGATCTATAAGAATATCTCAATGTAAACATTAGTCCATAAGGATTGTCATTAATTACCAAAACCACGCATGGGGACAACCATGCACTTTCAATCTCCCCCATTTTGGTAATTGATGACAATCCCTTTTACGAGGGTTTATATAATGAATTTAAGCAACCATGCAACACAAAGAGCAAGGATGCAAGAGAACAAACCCATATTCCCTTAAACCCTCTAAATTTCTCCCCCATTGGCATCGATTGCCGAAATGGGAAGAAAAACTTATCAGGCAAATATAGTGAGAGCTCCCCCATAATGTGTGCATTTCTCATAATATGAGTGAAATCAAATGCACATATCCAATGGCGAATAGATGGAGGGAGATCAAACTATATAGAGGATCCAAAGATTGCAAAAGAATATCAAATGGGAAGATAGTTCAACGAAATAAGCAAGCAATCAGAAGGATCCGAAAAGTGTTCTAAATATCATGAGGGAACTCCCCAAGGTACGTGCACAATTAGGATTTGTATTTCAATATAGTGTGCACAACATGGAATCCTCACTCCCTCCTAGATAAATTCGAACACAAGCTCATGCAAGAGAATGTAAATGATAAAGGAGGCAAAACAACTTTGACCTAATAAAATGTTTTGCAACTAGAGCAAGGAGCGGGAAATCAAATAATGGGTGTGAGATAAAAAGACATTATAGGAGACTAATACAAGGATGATAGCATCAACATAGTCTTTCAAGAAGAGTTGCACATAGTGCATATCATGTCTTTCCATACCCACATACCAAAAGAGATATAGCAAATAGCTCCACAAGCTTAGTGAAATGCAAAAAGCATAACACAAGAAAAATAAAGCTTGTTCCTTTTAGAAACCACCAAATAACCAAAAGCAAAAAGAGGTGGTCACTAAAGAATTGGAATATCAATAAAAGATGTAACTAATCTCATGTGTATAAGTTACTAAGTAGACACGAATCACTAAGATATGGGTCTACCAATAAACATGTACACACAAGATAGGTACAAGGGAAAAGGTCATGATATCCAAGACGAAGTCATAAATACACCAAAAGATCTTTGCTTAAAAGCATAGCACAAAGCTCAATTTTATCTTAAAGGGATATAGATGAACTTCCAACACACACTCATCATAGCATCAAAATATCCACAAGGGATAAGGTGATAAAAGGGATGCTCCGAGAAAGATAACAAGTATCACAAAAGGCAAATGATTTGAAGAAACAATCAATATTGCATATGCGAGACATAGAGTAGAAAGTGCTAGATTAACATATTTGGGATTGGTGAATCATGAAAATGATTATATATATATTTCCCTTCATATGTAATCATCCTGGCTTGCCCACATTTGCAATAAAGATGTTTTGCAAGAACCAAATTAATTGCAACAAAATATTCATGCCGAGATACAACCTACACAAGGTTGAAAGCTAGAAATGAATGCATGAGGTAGATACTTGTTACCGAGATAGCATTGGTGATGTAGAAGATAGGAGCTCATGATCATCCAAGCTTGGCTCCAATAAGCACATGGTGACAACACCTTCCTTTTAGATGAGACAAGCTTACAATGCATCTCAAGTGTACCTAAAACAAATTTAAGTACAACATGGTGCCCAAACTAATTGGGTGCAAAGTAGTTAGAGCAACTACAACACATAGGACAAACTCCACATAAATATGTGCATATTGATATGAAATTGAATTTCATTCACATCTTAGACATTTAGGATTTGATGGAGTTTATCCTATATATTGGATCAACGAAAGTAAGCATGCCATAAGATATACATATAATAAATATGCATGCACAACACTTTCAAGAACCAAGCGAGATATAATTTAGACAGAACACCAAGTAAACCAACAAAGCACACACAAGTGTGACAAGAAAACAAATTGTCCAAATTATATCAAATAACCAAAACAACACATGATTGAAGATACCACTTTGAAAAGATACCAATGAAAACAAGAGACCAATTGATGAAAAATATCATCAAGGAATAAACCAAACCCTCTACACTTTTCATGATGGCACAAGGTACCAAGACGAATAATGTTTGTCTTCCAAGGAGACACGTCATCGGGATCAAATATCAAACGAAGACAACTAATGTTCAAAAAGCATATAGGATTGCTCCCCCACGATGTGTGCATTATTTATGATTTTGCATTTGAATACACAATGCACACAAATGAGATCATCACTCTCCATATATATTATTCAAACACTAGTCATGTTCAAGAAAGGCAAGAAATTGCAATACCAAATTAAAGAACGGTGTTTTACTCAAAAGAGGATAGCTTCCCAAAGAATAGTGCATTATCAAGAAGTATGACTTTTGAATGTCAATGCACAAGAATTGGTTCATTGCTTTTCCCAACTCAAGAAAACACTAAATAAATTTTAAGTAGAGCAATAAAGGATCCAAAAGATACAATGAAGACAAATGAGAGTTAGATCAAAACAAATCCTTGGAAATCAAATAAAGCAATTCAAAGCAAGAGCCAAAGCGAATATGATCAATATATTTACCATAAAAAATTATTACTTGTCAATACAAGTAATGTATGGAGATATTTCTCGGGGGTGGATTGCAAAGATATATTCAAGATCATATTCACAAAACATAAGCATATGGCAAATGATAGGAATTAAAAGACATGCTTAGATAGATAGATATTCTTGATAGCTTCACAAATCATGCGAAGGTGCAAAGCAACTCCAAGGAGTAGCTTGAAACAATTGGCTTCCCAAAAGATGAGAACATATTTGGGAAAGCCATACCAAGAACATCCTCCACAAACAAGATCCAAAAGAGTGAGAGACAAAGAGCATTTAAGTAAATGGAAACTTGTTTGAGCAACATGCCACATAGGAACAAGATAACTAGCAATATCAATTCTAGGTGGCAAAACCTCATATGTTCACATTTTCTAGGCTTGTAATATGCACATAGCTTATTACTTTCCCATAATGTGATAATCCATTTATTTAAAACAAGAGGCAAACAAAACCAACTCGAAAAATTAATGGACATTATAGAAATTGAATTTCTCATGAGAATGACATACCACATAGATAGTAGATAATATAAATATATCAACACTAAGTTGTATTTCTCATGAATACACAATTTTAGGATTGTGAAGTGCACGAACATATCACTCCCCCAAAATATGATAGTCCATTAATCTCTCAAAGAGAGCCAACAAGATAAGATATCAAATAAAAACAATAAGGCTCAAAACTAGTAAATGGTGTGCAAACCAACATACACATACTTGATTTCTCAAGATAAGTAAGTAGAGAGCACAACACATACAAACACTAGCAAGGTACAAAACCAAACACATGCAAGGGTGCAAGCAACTTTCAAAGTATATATGATTTAAATAAAAGTTACCGCAAGGAGGAACATTGGATATGAGATAGAACAATATGATCCATATGACTTGACTTGAGAGAATATAATTGATGAAGATCCCTTAATTCTTCATAATGTAGCCAAGTCTCCAATGCCTCCAACAACACCTATTGGTCAAGTTTTAACTTGTTGGTCCCCAACCAAGTTGGGTCCTAAGAGGTTAGTCACAATAGGTTTGGCAACCCAAATGGTTCTTTTCTTGACACCACTTTGGGTACCAACATATTTGGCAAACACATTGCCAACCTTATCCTTCCAAAGAGAATAAACATCATTAATTATAATGGGGTTGGATAAGGTACCATTTGTGCATGAAGAAGCAAGGTGACCCTTCTCACGACATAGGTAGCAACATCTACTTCCTCCTATCTTCTTAGTTGGAGTCTTGACTTGAGGAGGGGTAGCTTGATTCTTCTTGGGAAGAGACTGTTCTTCAACTTGAGGAGCTTGAGTTTGAACTTGAGGTTTCTTCCCTTGTTGCTTCTCACTAAAAGCCTTCTTCTTCAAAGGGCAAGATCTAACATGGTGCCCTTCAACTTTGCACTTGAAGCAAACAATCTTGGCCGAATCTTTGACTTGTTCTTGGCCCTTTTTCTTCTTGATGATCTTGGACTTGTTCTTGTTATTGGAGTTGAATCCAAGTCCACTCTTGTCATTGGGGCGTCTTTGAACACTCAACATATTGTCAAGTGTGGACTTCCCAACATGACGCTTTTCCAAGTCTTTATTCAAATAAGTGACTTGGGCCTTGAGCTCTTTTAATTCCTCTACATGGTTAGTATCAACACAAATGCTAGAGGAAGTAGAAACTTCATTGTTAGAGCAACAAGGTATGGAAAGTGATTCATCACAAGATGTAGCAACATTATGAGTGGATGAATCACAAGGACTAGCACAAGATGATATAGCATTAAGAGAAGACGTTGTGTCATTGTCCACATGAGGCTTACAAGATGTTACCTTTGACATAATAGCCTCATGAGCTAACTTTAGCTTAGCATGGGAGGCTAGAAGATCGTCATTAGAGCTAGAAAGCCTTTCATGAGTTTTTTCCAATTTCCCATACTTGCTAGTTAGCAACTCAAGTTGGGCCCTTAGCTCAACATTTTCCTTCAAAATAGATGCTTCACAAGAAGTAGAGTTAGTAGCACAAGCATCATTGATATTAGAAATGGAAGAAGACAAATTGGTAAACTTATCATTATTAGATAGTTGAGTTTGGAGTTGATTATGAGACTTGATGAGGAGAGAGTGTTCACTTTCTAGAGCCTTGTGAGCTTTGTCAAGTTTCTCTATGTCCTCACTTAGTCTAGCATTGCCAACACCAAATTCAAATTTTTCCTTTTTAAGCATTTTATATTTTGCAATAGCATGATCTCTTTCCTTAATGATTTTAGCAATAATAAGATCATTAGACTCATCAAGGGATTCAAGTTTCTCTTCAAGAGAAACCCTAAGCTCTTCTTCCTCTTCTAGAGAAGCTTTCAAGGAAGCTATGGTGATAGAGTCATCTCTCTCAATTTGACATTTCTCATCAAATTGACTTTCCAAATCCTCAATGAATTCCCTACTCTTAGTAACATAATCAATGATTTCACAAAGAGGAGGGATAGCTTTACTACCTTTGGGGAGAGCACCAAGTACCATCTCACCCATCTTGGTTAAGGATTCAAAGTCAAAACCTTCTTCATGAGAATCCTCATCCACATCATCACAATTTGGATTCGAGGTGGGAGATACCTCGGAATCCTTAGCCATAAGGCAAACATGATTAATGGGTGAGGAGGATGAAGAAATACTTGAAGCTCCATTGAGGTCCATGTCTTGTTCCAACAAGTGTTGGGATTCCTCTACATTGTTAGTCATGCAAATACTAGAGGATATGGAAGAGTAATTTTCATCACAACAAGACATAGAGAGCATATCATCATTATATTTAGTTAAGCAACTATTACTTGATATGCAAGGACAATCAACTCTAGCATGTATGACATTTGGAGTGCTAGAAGATTTTAAGTCCAAAGATAGAAGATTGCAATGTGATAGAGAAGAGGTATAATCAATAGTAAGTTCACCATCACCAATGCAATTTCTATCGCCACTCACCATATAGTTACCTTGTGACAAATCACATGTTGGTGAAGTGGAAGAAGTTGTGAACTCATCACGGCCGGAGGTGGAGGAAGAACAATCATCCTCAATAATTTTGGACACTTCATATATATCTTGAAGCTTGGTCCAAAGCTCATGTGCATTTCGAAAAGGCATGATTGAAGCAAGAACTACATCGGTCAAAGCACACATAAGACAATTAGTAACTTGAGTCTCGAGATGAGAGTTTATCTCATCCTCTAAAGATAATTCATGAGAATCCTTTGGAGGAGATAAACACACATCTACAATCCTCTTAACATAATTTGGACCCATGGCCCTAAATAGATTAAGCATGCGAATTTTCCAAACATCATAATTTGTGCCATCGAATATGAAAGTGGGATCATGCACTAATTCTCTAAACGACATCTTTAACTCTCTAGGCGGTAAAGCCCAACAAGAGAGCCCAGGCTCTGATACCAATTGAAAGGACAATGATGTCGCCTAGAGGGGGGGGGGTGAATAGGCGGTTTAAAACTTTTCTGGTTTAGGCTTGATAATTGCGGAATAAAACTAGGTGTTTAAATTAATTAGCCGACAACCTAAATAAACTAGGGTCACCTATATGCACCAACAACTTATGCTAAGCAAGATAAACAACAAGGTGATAGCAATAGAATACTTCAAGCACGAAGGCTATCACAATGCAAGGTGCATAAGTAAAAGCTCGGGTATAGAAATAACCGAGGCACGCGGAGACGAGGATGTATTCCCGAGTTCCTCCTTGTTAAGGGAGTACGTCTCGTTGGAGAGGTGTGAACCGACACAACGGTTCAACAACCACAAAGGTTTCACCTTCTTCTCCGATGAACCGCACCACAAAGGGTTGGTTCACCTTCCACTATCGGAATTCCTTCGAGGCGGAATCCGGAGCCTTTCAACAACAATCCGGGGCACAACCCACAATGGGATTGGGGGCTCCCGAACGGCCTCCAACAACAATCCGGGGCACAACCCACAATGGGATTGGGGGCTCCCGAACGGCTTCAAGTGACCACACAAGGGTCCAACCACCACAAAGGCGTCTAGGATCCAAGGACCCAAGAGTAACAAGCTCACAAACTTTCAACTTCCACGAATCCTCGTGGAGAGCACACCGATGCACCAAATGCAAAAGGCAAGAGCACAAGTGCTCAAATCCTTCACTCTCAAATCCCACCAAAAGCAACTAATGCTTATGGGGGGAGAAGAGAGGAAGAACAAGGAATCCACAAAGGAGTCAAATCCTTCACTCTCAAATCCCACCAAAGGCAACTAATGCTTATGGGGGGAGAAGAGAGGAAGAACAAAGGAGAAGAACCACAAAGTAACTCCAAGATCTAAATCCACTAGGTTCCCCTCACTTAGAGGAGAGATTGATTGGTGGAAAGGTGGATCTAGATCTCCTCTCTCTTTTCCCTCAAGAATTAGCAAGAATCATTGGAGGGATGGAGAGATAGCAAGCTCAAGAAGGTCAACAATGGAGGTCAAAACTTGCTATAAAGGTTAGGGAACCATTGGGGAAGAAGGCCCCTTAAATAGGTCAACCCAAATTCCAACCGTTGGGTGCAGATTCGCGCCGTGGCGGTACTACCGCTGGCCCCAGCGGTACTACCGCCCCCCTAGGGAGTTAGGGCATCAAAACGGGCTGAAAACAGGCTTCCGTAGCGGTACTACCGCCCCGGGCAGCGGTACTACCGCCCCGGCGGAACTACCGCTCCCGGTACCGCCGAAAACAGCTCTCTGTTAGCTCCGGCGGTACCTCGGGCGGTACCGCGGCGGTACTACCGCTACAGCAAAAAACAGCAGAAACTGATAAACGAAAACGTCAATATCTTTTTCATCCGGACTCCGTTTTCGATGATTTTTGGCTCGTTGGAATCGTTACAACGAGCTCTACTTGAATGTGCATAGAAACATCACAGTCCATCATGTGAGGATAAAACCAAATGGGGAAAGGTCGAACTTTCCTAAACAATGCAAACCAGTAAAAACTCCTTCATCAAAAACGCAACAAGATATTCATACGAAATCTGTTTTTGATGAACTAGAGCTTAGTATGGAGATAAACCAAGCTCTAAATCCTCACATGGATAAAAGGCAACAAGTTTTCCAAAGTAAAACCATTTTCGAAGGACTTGGTCTTGTCATTGAGATCACGACAAATACCAAAACACAACACGGAGAAAAACCAAATAAGAACTAAGAAAGATGATATGCCAAGCATGCAAAGGTTTGAGCTCTCCACAAAGATGCGATCAAGTTACTCACTCGAGAGCCCCTCTTGATAGTACGCCTATCTATCCTATAGCCCTATCAAGATCATACCTTTGCCTTGAGCATTCCACTTGAGCTAGATGATGACGATCTTGATCACTCCAAGTGGACCACCTCACTCCAAGTGGACCACCTTTCTTGATTGCGCTTTCTAGCACATGCTTGATGAAGACTTCTCCAAATGCTCCCCCATACTCCATTATGGGAGGGCCTCGCTAAGCTTCGTCTTCATGTCTCCTTTGCAAGCTTCAATCAAAAGATATCTTCCGAGATACATCTTATTGAGCTTGCACTTCATCTTCTTCTCTTGATATGTATGATGGCTTGGGGTTAAACATGATTGTTCACTCAATCTTCTATTCCAAGCCATACTTGCAATGAGCTCAACTCTACACATGACCATTCTTCATATAAACCCTTTGAATAGAGCATTGGTCATTAAGTCATCTTGAAGAGTCCAACACATGAACTCCTATAATTTCCCATGGACAAGATCTATAAGAATATCTCAATGTAAACATTAGTCCATAAGGATTGTCATTAATTACCAAAACCACGCATGGGGACAACCATGCACTTTCATCGCCTCCTCGACAAGACCAGCCTCAGGAAGGGGAGGGAGCGATGACATAGTCGAATGCCCCTACAAAAATGACAAAACAAAAGAAGAACAAATAAGCATAAATAGCAGAGCTCACTCGACAGAGGCAAATATACATAGACAAGAGAAAGTACTTACTTCAGGAAGAGGGTTCTCCAAGCTAAAGTGAGCCGTGGGAAGGCGTAGTCGATAACATCTTCAGCTTTGAAGCTGGTTACCGACTTCACCAAGGCGTCAAGCTCGTTAGCCGACAGCTCCACGACGCTCATCCTGATGGTGTCATGTGTGCCTTCGTACTCCCACATCGAGTGAGCACGCTTCTGGAGGGGGCAGACACGACATTTGAGGAAGGTGTAGATCAGCTGCACACCGGAAACAGTGCTCACCAACCTTTCAACCTTATTCAAAAGAGGGGAAGCCTCTTTCTCTTCGGCTGGCGAGAGAGAATGCGCCCAAGCCTTCGTCTTCTCAGTGGTGGCTCGAGTCAAAAAGGCTAGACTGACCACCTAAGTCACAGGGACGTAGAACCAATTGGTCCTCCACCCTTGAGCAGAGTCGACTGCCTTCAAAGTGAAGTACTTGCAACCGCCCTTGACCTGGATGCCGACGCCTCCGACTGGGTTCATGATACGTTCAATACGTATCTACTTTCCCGAACACTTTTGCTATTGTTTTGCCTCTAATGTGTGTGTTTTGGATGCAACTAACGTGGACGAACGCTGTTTTTAGCAGAATTACCCTTGTGTCTTCTTTTTGTGCACAAATATCAACTTTAGGGAAAAAACCCGGAAGACATCCAGAAGTTATTTTCCATCCGAGAGGGACCAGGAACAACGAAGACCAAACTGAGAGGAGCCACGAGGGATCCTCACCATGTGGTGGCGCGGGTGGACCCTGCCGCGCCAGCAGGTGGTGAGGCCCACTCGGCCACTTCCTCGCGACCCCCTCTCGGCTATAAGACCCTCCCGACCTAAAAATGCATGGGGGATATCCACTTTTCCACAAAACATCTCCGTACGCCACCGCCACCGTGAACCCTAGTTCGGGAACCAGAAGTCTCTGTTCCGGCACCCTACCGGGATGGGTAATCGAAGGGCATCATCGCCATCGGCATCGCCTCTCTATCAGCCATCCATGTTTCCCCCATCCATGAGTGAGTAATTCACCGCTGTAGTCTTGAGGGGATGGTAGGGATTGGATGAGATCATTCATGTAATAGCTGTAAGATTGTTAGGGCATGGTGCCTAGTATCCGTTATCGGTGTTTTACGTCATTGTTGCAACTTGTTTTACTTAATGCTTGACACTAGGACCCGAGTGCCATGATTTCACATTTGAACTTTTTATTGTATCATGATAATAATTATTGTTTTGGATCATATCTATGAGTTGTATACACATATTATTGTCCGAAACCGATGGCACCAAAATGACAGCAATTGGGATAACCGAAGGGAATGGTTGTGATGTGAGGATCACATGTGTTCACGAAATATTAATGTTTTGCTCCGGTACTTTCTTAAAAGGAGTACCTTAATTGTCAGTAGTTTCCCTAGAGGCCCCGCTGCAAACGGGTTGGCAGGACAAAAAATGATGTGCAAGTTTCTCATTGCAAGCACGCACAACTAAATTGGAATAGATGCTTATGATTAGTTAATGCTTGGATGCTTTATATTATTTATCTGCAAATACCTAAGCTGTGTTATTACATGAATTATCTTATCCATGCAACGCCCGTACATCCGTCCCTATGCCTACAATATTTTAATCCTATTGTCTACATCAATCACAATCGATGTCTTAATTCTCCTGCTACTGTTATTTCACTTCTGTCTCTGCTATAAAACTGTTGCTACTGATAATCTGTCTCGAGCAAGTCTATTCACAGGTGCAGCTGATCTGACAAATCATATGTTAAAACTGATAAATATTCTTTGGCTCCCCTTGTGTCGAATCAATAAATTTGGGTTTTACTTCCCTCGAAAATTGTTGCGATCCCCTATACTTGTGGGTCATCAAGACTATTTTCTAGAGCCGTTGCCGGGAAGCATAGCTTTATTGTAAGCCCACCTGAGTGTGATATTGTTCGCTGAAATTTATTCATCATGGGAAAACCTGCTGATAAGAAGTTTCCCATACTACCATCCACTACAAGAAAAGGTACGACTCTGAGTACCTCTGCTGCTCTTGACTCTCCAAGTGTGATGAGTAAGTTTGTTACACCACCACAACCTGCACGTTCTGTTATTACTGCTGAATCTAAAATTACTTATGATAATGCTTCTACTTCTCTTGATGAAACTAGTTCATTAGGTCCCTTTTTAGATGCTACTATTGCTAAATCTAAACAAATTGAAAATGCTGAAATTCCTAATAAAAATGCTGAAACACCTGTTAATTCACCTGAATTTACACGTGATACTTATGATGAGCGTGATGATATGTATGTGAAACTTGATTATGCTCTTGTTGAAAAAATTAATGCTATTAAATATGCTAGTGATATTAAGAAACTTGTTGAAAAATGTGTTGTTAGATATAAATTATCTCCCGATGGTAAGTTTGCTACATCTCCCATAAACATTAAAGATAAAACTTATGATTTCTCTCTTGATTTGGCTCATATAGCTATTGTTGAAAGAGAACCTTTCTGTGAAACTGAAAATGTAAGAGTTGTAGAACACATGAATGTATTGTCTGATTTAAGTGGAATATTTGTTGAGGACTTTGAAAGACGCACTTACTTTGTTGCTAAAATATTTCCTTTCTCATTAAAAGGAGAAGCTAAAACCTGGTATAATAATTTGTCTCCTGGTTCCATCACTAGTCCTAAGGGTTTGCTTGATGCTTTCTTTCAAAATATTTTCCTGCTAGTGCTCAACATGATCCTTTGTTAAGAATCTATAATTTTAATCAAGATGAAGATGAGAAATTGCCTAAAGCTTGGACACGCTTTTGTTCCATTTTAAGGGGCCAGCCGAACCATGATTTGGAGAAAAATGATCTACTTGATATATTTTATAGTGGACTAACTGCTGAATCTAGGACATACCTGGATAGTTTTGCTAGTTGTGTTTTCAAGAAAAGGACTCCCGAAGAGGCTCAGGAATTATTAGCCATGATATGCAAGAATAATGATGATTGGGATATTCCTGAACCTAATCCAACAACACCACCAACACCGAAGAAGAGGGGTATGATTGAATTAAATGAAGAAACAATGAAGGAAGCTAAAATATCTCTTAAGGATAGTGGCATTAAATATGAAGATGTGAAGTATTTACCTCCTATGGAAGAATTATGTAAGCAAATTCCTTCTTCAACCCTGATTGAGGTACACTCTCTCCAAAGGTTTGATGATGGAGATATCCCTTACTCTAAACCTCCTGCTCAATGCTTAAGTGAATTTGATACTAATATTACTAAGCAATGCAATTTTAATATGAGAATAGAGAATCATTTAATGAAAATTCTCGGGCTATTAGTGATTTGCATGCTATTGTTGATAGAACTTATAACTTGGGTGCTCTGATTGCTCACCGTCTTACTACTAACCGCGAGAGGGGAGGAATTTGTGGAGGATTTGTCGCTTCACGATTACTAGCTTTGCATTGTTTGGAGCCCCATCCTTTTGATTTTCAGCTACCTATAGAAAAACTAGATATTGATTCAATGAAGAAACATGAATTTATTGCTGAGGATGGTAATTTATATTTTCTCTCTACACTATAACTTTTCAGAGCAGGAAACATTTTACAATATCTACCTCTGATAGGATTGTTATCTTGCCTGCACCTCTGCTTAACCTTGTTGACACGGGGAACTTGTCAGTCTCAGAGGCTGAACTTGACACACTTGAGGAGTAGCCTGGCCCGGATAGTAGGGGCAATGATGAGGAGTATGGGGGTGGTTTCATTCAGCTCCCGGAGACAGCTGGTTTTGTGTACCCGGATCCGGGGTGTACAGGATCTCCAGGATCTTCCTCCACCGCAGCCGATGACACGGGGCCTAACCCACCGAGTTGGGGCCATTTTTTTTTTGAGGCGCAAAACAGTAGGGAAAAATCCCTACTGTTTAATTTTCTATTTTCTCATTGACAGCTGTACAAATTACAAGGAAGAGTTCATAAAGTGTCCACCCATTGCGTCATCCCTTCCTTTAAGGAAGGTTTAGCTCTATGCAAAATCAAACTAAAAGAACAGATAAAGTCCTGGAAACAAGCCTCAAGACAAATGGGCTGAGAGTCAAAAATACATCTGTTTCTATGGGTCCAAATACTCCAGCAACCAATAATGAGAATTTCCTTATAGCATATTAGCTTGGGGCTGATCTCCACTTAGGCCAAAAGCCTAAGCTTGGGGGGGGGGGGGGGAGGTATATAAATAGCACACTCATTTAAATATCATTGTCATTCGGTACTTTGTATATCCATGTTTCGTTTTAGTTTTCTTTCTTTCATTCATCTGTCTATGCTTTGTTTGCTTTCCATAAACCCAATAATACCAAAAAGATTTTTGTTCTTTCTCTTGATGGTTTGTTTTAGTATATAATATTAATATGCTTAGTATTTATTTCACTTCAATATGCAAAAATCACAAAAACATTTTACTTTGTTGTGTGCTGTTTCGCTTAGGGACAGATTTTTGCTGTCTACTGTTTAATTCACAACGTTTCACAGAAACATCGGAATGACTTGAAATTTCGTGTGCATGTTCCTCAGATGTGTACGCAACTTTAATCAGTTTTGAGTTTTCTGATATGGGCATGTTAAGGTCCTCAACAAAATTCGTCTTTGCTGGCTGTTCCGTTTTAGTTCCTAAATCCGAAAACCCAAAAATATTTGTTGTTTCTCTTTGTTTTGTATAGTTTGTTTCATAGGTCATTACCTTCAGTTACTCCATGGAGCTTGGTATTATTTCATATCTTTCAAGTACACAAGTGATAAGGTAATTATGATGATCTATGACAATTCGACTTGGGTAAGAGGCTGGTAATGAACTCTATTTGTTTCTCATTTTTGTACATATACTCATTCATGTGAGCATGCTTATGCTTAGTAGTTCGTGTTCTCTTATGATCGTTTCCAATTTATTTATGATGGATGTCATGTTTCTATAGATATTTGCTTGCATTGTTTTTCTCATAATAGAATATGACATTGTGGTATCCACCTCTGAATAATTCATTTGAATTGACTTGGCACATGTTCACACGTGTTATGATTGAAAACAAAAAGTCAATTAAGTCTAGATGACATATTTTGCCTCAGAGTTGTAGTATCATTTTTATGGCTCCGTTAATTCTATTTCATCACAAGCATGATTATGACGGTTATTAATCTCTTGAATTATCGCTTTTCATCTTTTGCTAGCCTCCACTTGTACTAAGCTGAAAATTCTTGTGCTTTCAAATCTCTGAAAACCAAGTTATTCCAAAGAGTCCACCATAAACACCTATGCATGACAATTTCAAACCATTCAAGTAAATTTGCATGTGCTATCTTTAAAACCTTTAAACACTTCTCAATTTGTGCCACTGTTTTGAGCTCATGAGGAAGTAGTAGTTGGGCTTGTTATATTCCATACTAATTAAGTAATTGACTTGCATGCTACATCTGCTCGTCACTAATTTTGTAAAGGGCTTGTTAGACCATTGTAATATCAAAAAAGATTTGAGAAAATAAAAATAGGCACTCCTTCATGGTTTGAGATTGTTTGGTGGGCACCCGATCATTTGGTTAGCCATGGTTATGTTAGCAAGGTTGGGAGGAGTGCCAAGCTATCAAAATGAATGAATATAAAGATGCATATTATATGTGCCAAAATAATAATTCGGAACCGCTCTCAACTTGCTTAGTATGGAAGATAACAAGAACTCTATTGCCATTCGTTGACCAAAAAACCACCACCCAAAAACAATTTTACCTCTGTTTTCAAAATGATAAGAAGCTCTAGCACATGTTAAATCCCCGCTTCCCATAATAAAGGGCATATCTTTTACTTTACTGTTGAGTCACCATCCTTTTTTGATCCCCTTTTTGAGAGCATAATTGTCATTCTTAGTGCAATATGCTTGTCCCTTAATATATTAACCGCAGTGTAATCTTGATACCTTTATCTTTGATATCTTTATCTCTAGTCTTCCTTTAAAACTCAGAGGTGCCTAGGCATTGTCGGCCTAGTGGGAACTGGGGTATCAAGAGCCCATTCCCCCCAGGCCTCGCTCGCGGGCCAGACGGACAAAACGGCTAAGGACTAGGCGACACCGCCTGACGGGACCCTCGATAGGCAATTCCCCTCGAGGGCCTGAAGAGGGAGCGAGGGCCTCAAGGGACCCCTCGCCTCAGGGGATCCTCCCCGTCAAGGAACCAACCCGCCTGAGGCGGGTCTGGCAGGAATCTCCCCTCAGGCCTGGAGGGAAACGTCGTCGCCAAGGAATCCCGACAGAGCGCACGTGACCTCTGCCACACCCGTACAGAGGCGCTCACACCCCCGTCGCTGTCCCTGGCGATAAAGCGGTCAACAAAGCTGCGCCACCTGCTGCACAGCTGTGAGGACCTTTTACTCTGACGATAAAACAGGTGGACGACGCAACCCTCCAACGGAGATCGTCATCGTGGGCTCCACCTCAGAGACTGCCCTCTCTGCGGGCGGTACAAGCGCGGTCGGCCGCCTGTCGGCCACGGCGCCACCTTTATCAACAATGGACCAAGACCATGGACGAATGGAGCGCGGTGGACTCGTGCTCCGCCCCGCCACTGGCAAGTGGGAGCCACCTTGAAGGCCAAGCCGAAGAAGAAGGCCTGAGGCGCCTATAAAAGAGAGAAGACCTCCATCGTAGCAAGGGTCGACTCTTTGCGTGCAAAACACCCTTGTAAACCCTACCAGCTCTGGTTAGGTTAGCCTCTGGCTGGAGGAGGAAGAAGATCATCGCTGCCCTCCCCAGGCAAGAACTGCCTCAAGGGGGCTTCCGGCAAGCTCATTTGTACTGTAACCTCCCACATATAATACAGACAGGCAGGAGTAGCGGTCTTACCTCCTCACGAGGGCCGTGAACCTGGGTAAAGGACAGTGCTTTCCTTGGTCGGGTGTGCGTCTTCTTCGGGTCCAGCGAGCAACGTCACGGAGCCACTTGAGGGTTTAGACCTCCGCGTTCAATCCCCTCACGAACTACACTTCAGGAAGTGACTATCCCCGATTCCCGGGAGTCATAACCCGACATTTGGCGCGCCAGGTAGGGGATTGAGGCGCGTCAACAACCTTCGAGTTCATCTCCGCGCCATGGTGAACACGCGTGCCACCCGCACCGCTCGAGTCAGCCGACGTGCGCCCGCGGGAGCACGCACCCTCAGGCGCCGCGACCGCCCGCGCGACCACTCGCGCGACCACCCGTGCAAGGCGGGGCCGACCCCGCCAAGAGGAGCATGTCCCTTCTGGCCCTCACGTGGAGGCGCCGGAGCACGATGCCGAGCACCAGGAGGACGCGCAGTCGTCGCACCCGACGCAGCGCCCGAGCGGCACGGGCCCGGGGAGAACCGACCCCGCGCCACACACCGTGCTGCTCATGGTGCAGGAGCTGCTCCGCTACCAGCCCACCGCTGAGGCCCACGAGCAGTGGCTCCAACGCCCAACCACCTCGTCGGCATCGCCACGACGCGCCCCGCTCCGTCGGAGTCCAACGCGCACCCCTCTCTCGCGGGCACGGTCGCAACAAATGCACCTCCGCCACCTCCGGGGCCTGCACCTGCTGCGGCACAGAGGGCTGCGTCACACGCGACCTCGCAGCGCGATTGCATGATTGTGCAGCGCACCGCGCCCGACGCCCGTGTGGGGATGGAGCTCCAGCGAGACCGACAAAACAGGCTCGTGGAGGAGCTCGGCCACGCGGGACAGCAGAACCGCGGTGCGCTTCAGCACGGGGTCGCTACGTACACCTCGGGCTGCATGGCGTTCACACGCTCCCTGCGCCGTGTAGTCTGGCCGCAGAAGTTCAGGCCGGCTCTTCCCAAGGGCTACGACGGCTCCAGCAACCCCGTCGAGTTCCTGCAGCTCTACACCACCTCCATCCAAGCTGCGGGAGGAGACGACAAGCTCATGGCCAACTGGTTCTCCCACGCGCTACGCGACTCTGCGCTGTCGTGGCTCCTGAACCTCCCGGAGGACTCTGTGAACTCCTGGGAGGAGCTCTGCAAGCAGTTCGTCTCCAACTTCAAGGGGACGTACGAGCGCGCCCTCACCCAGAACGATCTGCGCGCAGTGGTGCAGAGGAAGGACGAAACGCTCCGCAAATACATGCAGCGCTTCAGCCAAGTGCGCAACAAGATCCCGAACATCCCCGACACCCTAGTCATCGCCGCCTTCCGCGAGGGCGTCACAAACAGCAGGATGCTCGAGAAACTGGACATCCATGACAAGGTCACCTTTGTGGTCAAGCTGTTCAAGATGGCGGACAAGTGTGCCAAGGCTGAAGAGGGGCTCCTCTTCGTGAAAATGTCCTCGAGGGGGGACGATCATGCTGAGGGGTCCAAGAGCCAGAAGAAGAAGGAGGAACCCAAGCGCAAGGCTACCGCAGTTCTCGCGGCAGAGCCCGACACAAAGGGCACCCGCAGGGACTCCCCCGAGGCGGGAGAAAGGAAAGATGATCACCGCCCCTTCTACATCTACCACAACAGGCGCGGCCACTATACGGAGTCCTGCTAGGACCTCAAAAGGTTGAGCAAGGAACGCGAGCAAGCAGAAGACAGCGGCGGCCGCGGTCGAGGCCGTGGCTACCGCGGAGGCGGACGCAAGGGCGGCTACCAGAAACCATCTGGAAATCGAGCCAACGCCGCATAAAAGAACGGCAACCTCCCTGACGAGGAAGATGGCGGCTACGAAGCTCCGAGGGGTGCCATTGCCTGCATCCTAGGGGGGGCGTAGGCGCCAAAGTCGAACAACCAGTTCAAGCAGTTCGCCCGCGAGCTCAACGCCGCCCTCCCAAGGACGGAAACCTCCAGGCCCCCCAAGTGGTCGCAGTACACCATCGCCTTCGACGCTCAGGACCACCCCAAGTCCACCAAGACTGTTGGAACCCTCCCGCTGGTCTGCACCCCCACCATCGACAATGTGGCTGTCTCCAAGACGCTCATTGATGGCGGAGCAGGCCTGAACGTTATCTCCATAGATACGTTTGAAGCGCTTCAAGTGCCCTACAAGAGGCTTATGCCCTCGAGACCCTTCACGGGGGTCACCAGCGGCTCAATCGAGCCTCTAGGACAGGTCAGGCTTGCCGTCACCTTCGGGGGCGAGGAAAATTACCGCACCGAGCACATCGACTTCGATGTTGCGCACATCGGCCTGCCGTACAACGCCATCCTCGGCTACCCCGCGCTCGCAAAGTTCATGGCCGTCACGCACCATGCATACAACATGGTCAAAATCCCCGGCATCGCTGGCACGATCACCATACGTGGGCATGTCTTGGACGCTACGCGCGCTGTCGAGACGGCCTACAAGACCGCCGCCATGGCCTTCCCCGCAGACGAGGACCAAGAGCCTCTCGAGAGGCCCAAGAAGAAGAAGCAGTTGTTCTCTCAGGAGGCAGCTGCTACCAAGAAGATCTCTCTGAGCTCAGGGAGCTCGGGGGCTAGCGTCACCATTGGCGCCGCGCTGCCTCCCAAATAGGAAAGCGCGCTCGTCGCCTTCCTCTAGGCAAACTCTGACATGTTCGCGTGGACACCGTCAGATATGTCTGGTGTACCGAGAGAGGTGACCGAGCACCACTTCGCCGTGTGCCCAAACGCGCGCCCCGTCAAGCAAAAAGCAAGAAAGCAAGCCCCCGAGAAGCAAGCATTCATCGTCAAGGAGGTCGAGAAGCTCAAAGCGGCAAAAGTAGTCCGCGAAGTCGCGCACCCCACTTGACTCTCCAACGGTGTGGTAGTCCCAAAACCCGCCGGCGGAGGCCGCCTCTGCATCGACTACACCGACGTGAACAAGGCCTGCCCCAAGGACCCTCACCCCATGCCCAGAATTGACCAGATCGTGGACTCCACGGCAGGCTGCGACCTCCTCTGTTTCCTCGATGCCTTCTCTGGTTATCACCAGATTAAGATGGCTAAAGAGGATGAGGAGAAGACGGCTTTCCTCACCCCATGTGGTGTGTATTCCCGGCGAAGCATCCACCTCAGAAACCGCCCCCGCCTCAGGCGCCACCTCCTCGAGACGTGAAGGCGCCACAACAAAGACGTCGTCATCGCCTGACGAGATGTCGCAAATCTCGTCGGTGAACGACTCATATCTCGCAGGGGGCGCCTCTCCCGTCGCGGTCTCTTCCTCGCCGCTCCAGGCACGGGAGGTGGAGGAAGAATCAACACCCACGGCTACGCGCATCGGCGGAGCGACCATCTGATCCGTCGAGCCCGCCGGACCTTGAGGAGTGAAATCCGGCATTCCGTCCAGGATATCCATGTGGTCGCTCAGTGGAAGCTGGTGCAGGGGACGCACATAGCCGGCGATCTTCCCTGGCACATCCGGACTGGCGAAGAGGATGTTTAGGATGGTGTTGACCACGTCCGAGCCAAGGTCCTCTGGATGAAGTCGCATTGGGTCGGTGGGGCCGGCATACATCCACATCGGCTCTGAGTGCGCCTGGAGGGGGGCGATGCGGCGCGCCACGAAGTCCGCCGCGACCATCTGACCTGTGAGACCCTCCTCGCGGAGAAATCTCAAACGCCCCTCCAAGTAAGCGTTGTCTGCACCGCGGAGAGCAGACTTGCACCAGTGGGAGTTCCTCACGGGTGGCGCCTCCGGGACATCCAGGAATGCGCAGGGCGACGAGACGCCGATGAGCAGCCACTTCTGGCGGAAGTCACCCACCTTCTTGAGCAGCGTCGTAACAGGCTTATCCCACTCCAGGACATGGGGATATATACATGCCCCATGCCGTCCGCGATGCGGAAGGAGACACACCCCGTCCTCTCACCACCAGCCGTGCACCGCAGCGAGTAGAAGGTCCTGAAGAGCGCAACCGAAGGGTGCACGCCCAGATAAGCCTCACAAAGGTAGGCGAAGATGGACAAAATGAGTATGGAGTTCGGGTGAAGATGGAGAAGTTGAATTTGGTAGAACTCCAGCACTGCCTCCAAGAAAGGCGAGTACGGCGGCACCAGCCCAGCGGTGATGGTGTGGAGGAAAATAGGGTAAAACCCTTGGGGAAATCTCCCGCGGGCGGCTTGGAGTTCGCTGGCGCCGTGCTCGTTGGACGGCCCCGCAACCAGATGACGGATTTTTTCCAGCGCCTGAAGATCGGTGCGCGCCCCCTCGAGTGCCGCGCCCCGCACTACCTCCATGGCCGCCGCCCGGGAAGAAGACCCTGCTGTGGCCTTACTTTTTCTCTTCACAGGGCCCATCGGAGAGGATTCGGGTTTTCGGCGAAGGCAAAGATGGGAGATGTGTAGAGGAGAGCGGAGGTGGAGAGTTCTGAGAAGCGGAAACTTCTGCGGGAAGAACTAGAAACGGTAACGGCTCTACGCGGGAACGCCTGGGCTATATGTCCCCTCCAAGAGCAGTTACCGGGGCGAGGTGGGACCCCACACGACTCACGCCCCAGATCGAGCAAAGCCGTTAGTCGTCCGAGTGCCGCGTGGCTCGGGCCGGCTGGGCACTAAGGGCCCACGACGCTTCGCCTAAGCCCATGGGCGCAGTCGTGCCCATCATGCGCCCGGGGGCTACTGTCGGCCCAGTGGGAACTGGGGTATCAAGAGCCTATTCCCCCCAGGCCTTGCTCGCGGGCCAGACGGACAAAACGGCTAAGGACTAGGCGACACCGCCTGACGGGACCCTCGAGAGGCAATTCCCCTCGAGGGCCTGAAGAGGGAGCGAGGGCCTCAAGGGACCCCTCGCCTCAGGGGATCCTCCCCGTCAAGGAACCAACCCGCCTGAGGCGGGTCCGGCAGGAATCTCCCCTCAGGCCTGGAGGGAAACGTCGTCGCCAAGGAATCCCGACAGAGCGCACGTGACCTCTGCCACACCCGTACAGAGGCGCTCACACCCCCGTCGCTGTCCCTGGCAATAAAGCGGTCAACAAAGCTGCGTCACCTGCTGCACAACTGTGAGGACCTTCTACTCTGACGATAAAGCAGGTGGACGGCGCAACCCTCCAACGGAGATCGTCATCGTGGGCTCCACCTCAGAGACTGCCCTCTCTGCGGGCGGTACAAGCGTGGTCGGCCGCCTGTCGGCCACGGCGCCACCTTTATCAACAATGGACCGCGTCCATGGACGAATGGAGCGCGGTGGACTCGTGCTCCGCCCCGCCACTGCCAAGTGGGAGCCACCTTGAAGACCAAGCCAAAGAAGAAGGCCCGAGGCGCCTATAAAAGAGAGAAGACCTCCATCGTAGCAAGGGTCGGCTCTTTGCGTGCAAAACACCCTTGTAAACCCTAGCAGCTCTGGTTAGGTTAGCCTCTGGCTGGAGGAGGAAGAAGATCATCGCTTCCCTCCCCAGGAAAGAACTGCCTCAAGGGGGCTTCCGGCAAACTCATTTGTACTGTAACCTCCCACATATAATACAGACAGGCAGAAGTAGCGGTCTTACCTCCTCACGAGGGCTGTGAACCTGGGTAAAGGACGGTGTTTTCCTTGGTCGGGTGTGCGTCTTCTTCGGGTCCGGCGAGCAACGTCGCGGAGCCACTTGAGGGTTTAGACCTCCGCGTTCAATCCGCTCTCGAACTACACTTCAGGAAGTGACTACCACCGATTCCCGGGAGTCATAACCCGACAGGCATTTATGTTTTGTTGTTCTATTCGGGTAAGCGAGATACCACTTTATCATAGTATCTTATGAGACTTGCAATCTTTTGAATTGATATGTTTCATGTTATTTATAATCGATATAATTGGCATCTTTTCATTGTTTATATAACTATTAGGTGACACCGTTTATATATGTCTTATTATGAATAGTTTAAACATTTATCCTCGTAATGAGAAAGTTAAATATTCACATCATAGCCTAGCGTTTCTTCAAATATCGTGTTCTGTGCCCATACGCTAGGTGGCCCTCGCAAATGCGAGGGCATCATCTTTAGCGTATTGAATAGGTTTTTGATTTTCTTTGTGGTTTTAGAGATACTAAAAGTACAGAATTATTCATTAGATAGTTCTACCGACATTGAATCCGTGAAGATAAGTAAAATAATATGTGTGAAAAATAGTTGGAAATAATTTAATTTGTGACCGAATATTTCTGGGATTTTAAAAAAAATCTCATGCCACGGTTTTGTAATGCAGATAGTGTTATATTGATCTATTTTTACTCACGTGTTGATCCTTAGTATTTTTGTCATCTCTTGTCGTAGAACTATTTTATAAAGTTAAATTAGTCAAAGGTGCTCTAATCTCTACTATGTCTTCGGCACCAGCAAATCCAGCCCAGCTTGTCATCAACACTCCTTGATAACTATTATCACTATGCCCCGTCAATCATTTCACAGCATAAACCAAATATAAAATAAAACTTATTACTGGCAATGCATGTCCACTGAAATCTTAATGATTCAAATTTATATTCGAGAAAAATATGTTTTTTATTTTCAAAACTATGATAGGCAAATAAACTATTAATTACTGTCTTTTTTTGATCAATAGAGAACCATTCATAAGACCTATAGATGCAAATAACATTCTAAAAAAAATCATAGGGGAAACATTCTTAAAAATCCTTCTGAAGTTACTTTCACCATAGAGTCAGTAGATACACGTTGTACATACCAAAGTTGAATGCTTGTGTACCACTTTTTATCACATCAATATAATGTATGGGTATTGATAATATCTACTGTACCATCATACAAAGACAAAAAAACATAGATTTTTTAGCTATAATTTTTTCATTATATATAGTATTTTATGTTTTCGTGCATAAAAAGACAAATGTTTAACCAAAGTAACAAATAGTGCATGAACTATTTCTACTAAAAAAATCACCATTTGTATATTTTGAGCAGCTCATGTACTAAAATATGCATTAATGACATGCTACACATATTTATATCAGCATGTCTTAATATGCTAAATGTTATTTCCTTTTTTAATCGGGGCTTAGTGTAGCATAATATCCAAAGAACCACACATAACTTTCTTTTCCCACCTACATTTCATACACTTGCTTATACACATGTTAAGCCCAATGACATATATGTGCGGAAACTTATTGCATAACATAATGGATGCATTTATGCAAAAAAAACTAATATATAATCTTCGATTGTTCACAACCTACCACTTTTTTACAGTGACCAAGAACTCTACCCGTGAATGTCAATCCTCATATATGTTCTACTTAGGCATATCATCATTTGTGCTTCTCCAATAGAGAAACACATCATATTTATCTCTAGTACTTCATGCAGTATTTATTACAACAGAACAATATGCATTGGAATCAAATTATAAAAAACAACCAATCGGTTAAATGGTTAGCAGAGGTCGATGTACTTCCGATTCACCAGAAGTGAAATGACATGGGTAGCATCCTATACACCTCACTAAGACATATTTAGCTTTCAGTGGAATAAGTGTTGTGACTCAGCTGCCCGAGACTTGTTTTCTGACTATATGTGTGGTGGTAGGAATATACATTGCATTTGTTTAGAAAAATAATTAATTGTTTAATATTCTTTTATATTTTTAACTGTCAATGGTGTTAGGTGCATATTATAATCAATAGACATACTCCCTCCGTCCCAAAATAAGTGTCACAACTTTTATAAAAAGTGGATATATGTAGTTTATTTTGGGACTGTGGGAGTACAATTATATGAATGCTTTTTTTTTCATGAGAATACAACACTTCTGTTGATTATTTTGTGGGGACATTGATTATAAATTTTTACTCAAGTCGGGCATGCATCACTTGTGTAGAGTATTTTATGCACGCGTTCCGTTTGTTATGCATATATCGGGTGTAATAATTTTTGAGTAATAAATCGTGATTTTTGCAAAAAATGTGCATATAATATTCAAAATGGTACATTTCACTATTCCTTTGATCATGAAATCCGTCATTGTCTGTAGAATCACGTAAACTATTTTTCTTATGTCTTATCCTCGTGTAAACCTATGTTCATCGGAGGGTGCTTCGTTGGTGATGTGTTATTTTCCAATCCGCTGGTCGTAGGATTAATAATCCTTGTAGGCGAATCCAACACACATATGCATGTTTGTTTCACGCCTTAAGTGATTTGGCTTGTGCTTATGTATTTTCATCTATTGACATTGATTATCCGGTGGACTCGAGGACAAAATTTTCAGTTTTGGTTTTCCTTTTGATGCATAGTTTCCTTTTAAAATGTCGTAGTATGAAATTGTTGCCGCATGCGATAAAACAAAAAAATGTTACTAAACATATTTAAATTGCATGTATTATATCTTTTCTCTAGAGCGGTTATGGTTATATGTGTCCTATTAGTGCACATTAGTCGTATGGATTTCAAGAAAGCAGTATCCACGTAGTCAATTAGAAGAGGTCAACATGCTCAAACTAACTGGAAGGAACCTTCCGGTTAAAACTAACAGAAGAAATAGTTTCCGATCAAATTTGAAAGTTGTCCGTTTGCTACGTCAGGATATGATCAGTCTGTACCCATAGCATATTACATGAAGGTATGGCCGTGTTGCATTAGCGATTGAAAGGATGTGGCGTTGGACAATCTAATTTTGGTGACCGTCGGTCGTGATGTGTGCATGCTGTATATATGTGCATTGAGTTTTCTTTTCTAAAACATATGGGATCCAAGTTGTGTATTTGTTACTCGTAAGACATAGTCTTTTATGATTCGTCTGTATCTTGACATATTTTATACACATACTCACTTATTTAAATATGTACGTAGTTAATATTGGAAATATTTAAAATGTCTTACATAAGTGAACGGACGGAGTACATACATCTTATTATTTTCATTTAAAATCCTAAACAGTGATTTTAAATCTAACTGTCAAAATTAGTTTGATAACGTTGCCTAACGTAATCCACGGCTGAAAAGAATCATGAGAACGGCCAGCTGAAAAGAATCATGACAGCGACCGGCCCGTTTCATGGCAACTGCCGGCCAGGTCGTGTCCGTATTGTGTTTTTCCTATTGAAGGTTGCTTGGGTGATATAAGGATACGTGACAACCTTTGAGCATGTTTTTTTTGATAAACAGCTGGGCCCAAAAAACTCTTTTTACATCTAATATTGTACGGGTACGTGTCAAATGGAAAACCTAGTTACGTTGCTCCAAATTTTCTGGTTAAATCTTAACCATATGTTTTAAATCTAACAGCCAATATAATTAAGGTGATGTGGATTAAATGCGAGGGCATCGTCTTCAGGTTATTTAATCTGCTCATGATATAAATTTATTGCATCATAAATAACATAAACATGAAATTCTAAGTCAATAGTCTTTCCGGTTGCCACATAACTTATATGGTAAAACATCGCACATCTCAGAGAAATATTCTGAATCGTTTAAACGTATAAAGAATAAATTACAATGAAATTTTTGAAAAATACCATGCCACATATTCCACAATTCTATCTTGAAACATACAAGTGCTAAGTTTTTATATATTTCTTGTGTCTTTCCTCTTATCCAATAGCACTGGCTTATGTCTAATGCCTGATGGAGGGATGTCTCCAGACTTCCATCTCATTTATCATGTCGCGTGTGTCCACTAAAGAGAGAGTTTGAATCGCTTACTATAAGGCTAGATGTAGCTGCCCGTAATGTTTCAGCTCAGCTTGTTTCTCATTCCTATCAGCTTAATAGTTCCGGCAGGAGTGGTTGAAGGCCGTTCGAGCTTTTTACCGCATCATGTATCCGGCAGCCATCAAGATCAGTTACAAATTTCTTTATTTATAGTGATGGCAAGAAATCCACTCTTGAATGGATATGCTCTACTGTTCGATTGACAAATGACCCACTTGCATGGAAATTATTTCATGTAACATGCTGATGTTAAAAACTGATTGATGTCATAAATAATATTTTTAATTGCATTTTGTGCCCGACATCCTCAAATGTTTAAAATTAGTTTACACACACGATAAAAAAGGCAAGACAATAAAAAATATTACCATAGTGATGCGAAACCATCAAGATATATTGAATGGATTAAATCATGGGAAATACATAGGAGCTCGGCTAGTCGTGTAAAGAGATATTTTTATAACAATGATTGACTCAGAGAAAGTTCTCCTTTTAAAAGCATTGTGGTCACAAATTATTCTTTGATAATTTTAATTAATAATACATGGATTTAGTATCTCGACACTAACTATGAAACCTTGCATTATTGAATTCTTCTTATGACAACCCAATGTCATTGTACTACTACTCTTACTTTGATGACTGATTGGTTACACAACACCTCAATGTATGTCTTGTAACTTAATATCTTCTTTTGATTCGAACCAACTATGTCATAGGTTACTTATGTACAATGAGCTCAAGTTCAAATAATAACTCCAATAGCGTTCAGAAAACTTATATAAACATTCTTTTAGGATATGGGAAGCAATTCTCTTGCCCCGAATCTATATCCTTAGGCCAATGTGCAAACTTTAACTGGAGCAAAGAAAGAGGACATGCACATTTGCATGGCTATATTTATTTCTCTGTTATGACTTCTAAATTTATTGTATGTATTGGTAGTCTATTTTGAAAATGTTCCAAATTTAGATAGATATTGTAGCCTAAACATAAAAATGCAAACGCTTATTTGGGTAATTATTTGTCAGATTTTTTCCTAAACAAATTATGTTATCTAATCCATCAATCTATTGCCATTGATTTATCATTCATTATATATGAATGGTTGTGATAATATGTATATCTTGTGGCAAAATTATTGAGTAAAATGGAAAAAAATATGTTTCATAACAATCTATCGGTAAAGATCCTGATATGACAAACTAAAAAAACATGTTGCATTATGCTTAGTAGCTTTTACACTTCATCTTCTGATCACTCGTTGGTGTCGTTTTTTCATCTCATCAGTTTTCCTATTAAGCAACCTGTTATGTTCCGGAAGTAGTCATCTACACAAATAGAATCATCACTACCCAAAAAAAATAAAAAATAGGAGCTAAATCCATTGGGTCCCATAGTTTTAACGGTGAATTTCAGAAGTAAATGGTGACTATCGGCGCTATATCTATCTAACAACCGATATATCGACCAAATGGTAAAGATCGATGTTATTTACTTATCTTAAATCTTCAAATCCCCATTAGCTATGATAAGAAATGTTAAATTGCACATAAGGAGCATATGCCCCTGAAATAAAAAAATACATGTTTATAATGTGATACAAATCTGAGCAAGAATTTGGCACGTACATATTGACACTCTATATCCACGCATCAACTTTGTGGAAGACCGATATTTTTTTCACCCGTGTAAGTAGGAAAATAAAGTCTCGTGAATAACCTTTTTAGCACCGAATTTTGTGTTTGTAACACACTGACACAAAGAATGTTGTATTTTCATGGAAGACTTTTTCAGCATATAAAATAATGAGATGTACATGTGATCTTCTTACACAATTGCTTACCTATATATTCTGTTATCTTCTTACACGATCGTATAGCCGGTTGTAAGGACTTATTTTTTATGTATTTGTGTGATGCAATGTCAATATATATAGAAGTGTACTCATCTAAAATAATTCTAATATAACATGTCCTATTAAAATTTATAAGCTATTCTCATATGCTCTCTTTCGACAATGTTTATTCTTCCCATAATTTCCAAATTGTTCGGCACGCGTCTGAAACAAATTGTGCGGTGAATAGATGCACAGAAAAATACTAAGATATGTCCGATAAATTGTACTCCCTCCGATTCGGAAAATATGTCGCTAGAAACAAACTATCTAGCATACCCATCGACAGTTTTTGTGGGCCGGAGGGAGTATACATTTTAAGATAAGAGATTATATGAAAAATGTGTCACTTCAACCAATGTAATAATACAATGTTGTGAAATAATTATATTCTTCCTTCCAATATTTTGTATATATTTTTGCGGTTGAGACAAAATGTTCCATGCAGTCCTTTGAACGGACATGGTCTTAATTTCCCATGCATGCATGACTTTGTGGACCTATCTAGTCTGACTCGGTATAGGAAAAATAATAAATCTTGGCTAACACACGTATAGCATCTAGACTCCTTTGTACTACCGTTTAACCAAGTCACGTACGACGTTGTTTTTTTATGTGGGAGGATCTGTTTGGTGTAACGTGTCCACGTTTGTGCTCATTTTTTTTAGGACATATTTTGTACGCATAAACATGCAATCTCCACCGTCAATTTTTTAGTTAATGAAGAGGTAATGGATCAGATTATTTAGCACATGTGGCTTAACCTGGTGCCTCTAAAAAGTAACTCATTTTGCTTTTAGTATATAACAAGAAACGTTAAACTCAGGTTCGTGTTTTGTTCGTTCACGACTGCCTATGTGCTTGCGATCGGCCGATAACCACCCTCAATTCCGATCGTCACTTAAGTAGGATTTGATTCCGGAATTTTATCAATGTGGAAGTGGGGCCTAATGTTATAGTTTGGCACAGGGTTTTGGATTTTTCCGGCCCAGCCCTGATCAGAAGTATCCACCGTGATCTTACCAGAATGAGAAAATTGCACAAACCAGCAACACTTGAGGTCATTTTTGCACAAACCAGTCACTCAAAAAGATTGTTGCACAAACCAGTTACTTCTTGGTAGCCACACATGCACCTGAGAACCACTGTAGCCTCGTATGTCACTGGTTTGTGCAACAAATTTCTTGAATCACTGGTCCATGAAAAAATGACCCCAAGAGTTACTAGTTTGTGCAATTTCCTCTACCAAAATAGAGTGCAGAAATATCCAGCGGTGATCCTCTTCAGGTGTATGTATCTCTGGCCAGCATACGGCCACTCTTAGGTGCCGCACGTAGAAGTGGGCATGTCCGTTCGCATGGTGCCCTTTTTTCCATTGCCTCTCTTGATCCGTGCTAATATCGATCACTGGAAAATCCTTAGAAAAAGGGTTCACTTTGCAAAGGTCCACGCGCGTGCGCTCCGGTGCTGACAAGTGTCGCAATTTCGTTCGTTTCTGCTCCCACCTTTTCTCCACGCGGTGAGGGTTGTACGTGTATTTATTTTGAGATTCGTTTTTTAAAAACGAAATATCTTGAGAACCGTTTAAACGATTTACGAACCTTTTTCACTTTTGAACTCGTCGCGTCGAGATCTTCAAAACTAGATCCCATATTGATAGGTTTCGACAAACTTTTTTTTTACTTCGGATTGTGTATGTTTTGTACACCCTAAGTGTAGTCGTACGTACAAACTGAATTTTGTAGTTGTACGTACAACTTGCTACGTGTAGTTGTTTGTACAACCCGAATGTATTTCTACGTACAACATGTCCTGTGTTGCTGTACAACCCGGTCTATGTTGCTGTACAACCCGGTCTGTGTGTTGCTGTACAATCGGGTTTTTGTTGCTATACAACGCGGTCTTGGTTGATGTACAACGCGGTCTTGGTTGCTGTACAACCCGTTCTGTGTTGTTGTACGTACAAACTGATCTATATTGCTGTACAACCTGGTTTGTATGCTGTTGTACAATCTGGTATGTGTTGCTGTACTAACCGGTTTACGTTGCTTTACAACGCGATCTATGTTGTTGTATAACTTGATTATGTGTTTCTATACATGAGTATTAGACCTTTCTGCTTATCATACGCATGTGACGTTCAGCCCGCGGTGACTTCGCATGCAAAACGGCAGCAGGAACAATCGTTGCGTACAAAGCAGCTGAGCGATCAGTGCGTGATTACGTGAACGAGTCGCGCGGCTCCCTACATCTCCTCCTAGGCTCGCTCCGCACGGGACACGTGGACGCACGCGCGCGGCAGCAGAGTGGCCTTCCCGAAGGCTTGCCTTTTTGTGGGTGCACCCGATCACTGCGATGGTATGGCGGCGGCGCTGGTTCCTTTTTCGGTCCGTTGGAATTAGGGCGTACTCTTTTCTCGATAAGGCTGTACATAAACTGTTTTTTAATCAAACAAACCATTAACGTGTTGGTGCTGTGTACGTGAATATTTTGTTTCTATCTCTTTTTAAATCTTACCCATTAATTACTAATTCAACTGTCTATATAATTCAGAT
Organism: Poa annua; assembly: GCA_026929855.1. Lineage (NCBI taxonomy): Eukaryota > Viridiplantae > Streptophyta > Magnoliopsida > Poales > Poaceae > Poa > Poa annua. The sequence continues at coordinate 20,990,648 of CM049427.1, forward strand.
GACGTGGATTAATGTGGTGTCTCTATTTTAGACCTCCGTATTGTGCTTTTAGTATATAATAGATAGATATTACACCGTTCACTTACCATGAAGATTACCAGCACAATGTGCTAGCCTTGTCCTTTGTATTTCTTTAGGGCCACGCTAGGCGTAGGTCGCCCTAAAAAGGGCAATCGTAGGTCCCTTTTTCCTCCAGAGCCACCAGATTTTAATCTAACGCACAGAATTAGTCACAGCTTATTTTGCAAGTTAGTCCCTTGGATTGTTTGAAAACAACCCGTGGTACACCGCAATCCCACTTTAAACGAAAGGGTGTAACTTGGTGCCCCTGATATGCCAGATATTTACGCTCAAAATGCCATCGGGTGATTTATCCCTACTATTACAACAATATCCCAAAGAGGACAACAAAATTCCTCGCTTCCTGTACAAAAAAAATATAGTATTGTAACAAGTTGTCGCAACATTTCAAAAAATACTAATACTATAATAAATGGACAAACAACAATTTTATTGCTACATATTGAATCACAACAAAAAATACAAACAATTTCAACAAAATAAAAAGTAATTACAACAAAAAACATTTGTGTTGTAATTAGATAAGTGGATAAGCATAAATAATTGCTTCTGAAATTGCTTTACAACAAAAAATGTCAACAGATACAACAAAAAACATTAAATATTATAACAAAAAATCATGTATTTGTAATAATTAAAAAATGACTATGCAACATATGGTTTGCTACAAATTTATTTGCAACAATTTTCACCACATATTTATACAAAAAGTAAAATATATTAACACAAAAAAATCCATGTTGTTCGTAGCATATGCAACATCGATATTTATAGTAGGTAAATACAAAAAATGTCGAAAACGGTTAAGAAAAATATTTTCTCAAAGGTTATTACAAATTTAAAGTTTGTATGCAACGAAAAAAAAGAAAAGAAATTTACATCATGCGCTATGGCTAGTGGCTACCAACATTAAGTACTCATGCATTCACAAATCTGTTACTCATGCATGGACAATGCGTACATCAGTACATGTAAATATGCATTTGCTTTTAGATAGCAAAAGGCCAATGCGCATAATTGCATGACACAAGAGCGCTGAATGTAGCTATACAATATGAGCGTGCTGCTGGTACTTAATGCACGTGAGGAAACCACAGCAGCGTGGAAAAAATGTTACGGCCTGTAGAAAAAAAACTACAGTATATGTCAGTGTTCATGTAGAGAACTTGGACCAGAACTATTAATGGGCCGAAAAAAAAAAGCCAGCGTGCCGGTCGCTCTAGCCAAAGCGTTTTCCATTTCTTTACGAGAGCCTATCCCACCGATCTAGAAAAAGAGACCAAATGGGGAGCTGGCAACTAGAAGAGCAACCACCGTAGCAACATAGGACACCTCACCTTCTCTATAGAAGACCAACGGATCAGCTCGATCGATTCCCCACCGAGCTAGCTGCTGAGCACGTCTTCTTTCTCCCATCTCTGTATCATCTCTCCACCAAAACTGGTCTTCTGTATCATGGCTCGGATCAGAGAGAGCAAGCTTCAGGGGTTAAGGAGGAGAAGCGGAGATGCTCCCTGTGGGAAATCCCCATCATATGGTTCAGTGGTGGTCAACCCCATCGTTGGGGAAGGCGGCGGCAAGTCACTGAGTATTACGTCAGCGTCAACCCTAATGGCGTCCATCGACGGCGATCATCAAGAAGAGCCGAGTCAGGATGAAGGAGCGTGAGAAGTCAGAGGCAGGTCGCTGGATGCGGCACCATCGTCATCGAAGCATGCCGAGCCTGTCGGCATCGCTGTCCATACTGATACTTGTGAGGAGGAATTTTATAGGAGACCAAAGTCCATCCCCAACCAGTTTGATACATACTCAAATCCCCAACCCATCAGGTATAACTCCACACTTTTGTGCACCAAGAATCTCAGTGACATGATTTTTAGTCCACTTGAGATGCATAGAGTATCAGGTTCAGAATATTGTCCATGAATCTAATACAGATTTGAGTAGGAATTAATATTTGGTTGAACAAACACCTTTCTTGTTGTTCTACCATCGATACTATTGCTGCTAGTGTTTCCTGTTCAGTTTGAGCACATGGATCTATACACACACGTATACTCCTGCTCCAACTAGATCACTAGTGTGTTAAATGGATTTCTTCCATCGATGCATACATTTGTGGACACTTTGAAACTGGAATCTTCTGTAGCTTGCTCTGTACGCATATGCCTGACTAATTGGTTGCAATCTAAAATTGAATGTAAATCGTGCTGTACAAATAAATTATCACATAAGCTTTTCACTGAAAGCCATCAACAAGTATACATAAGATTGTAGTTCTCATATTTTTGATTTTGTACTACGCAAGATATTCCTAAAGAAGCAAGTTCACTTAAGGAGTACTACCTGCTAGGGCATATACTTGATTGTTGTTTTTACAGGTTTACTTGCATAACTTTGCCCAAGTTAAGAACTGAACAATAATAACCATACACTGAAGCATTATTTTCAGAAGCAGCATATGTACTTCAGTACGGCAAAAACTGATTAAACTTGATCATTATCCTTCAGAGAAGCACCTATGCTATATCAGGTCATTCTGTACTTACATCTGTAGCACCAGGTTATCATCTATGATTCTATTCTCCTCAAATAAACATTATCGCATCACCAAGATTATTTGGTTATAACTAACCCGTAGTAAAATATGTATCTCCAGGTTATCATTCCATACATATAATTGCTGGAACCTTTAGTTCAGGAGCAATTTACTACTTCCTATTATTAACCAAATATTATTCATGCTTGGTTAGTTCCCATGGGTCAGACATCATATCATTTCTTCTATCTGGTAGCAGCATTTAGGTGGCCAAATATGTAACCAAATGCCAGCCTTGCCACTCCAGTACATGTAGTAGACGCAGTTGGTTTAGTTGAACAAGTAGCATAGCTCCTATTATCTGTTCTTCTATTATTTGCATGTAAATGAATTAATCAATTAGGTTGCTGAATCATGTGAACTAAAATCCATGCTTGAGATCTGGTTATTACACTTCCTTTTAGTGTACTAGTATGCCCGCCTAAACAGTTAACTAATTCTTACCAGTTAGAGTTATATGAGGTGAATGTGGAAATTAACATGACCAACTCAGTGAGCTCCTCGTGTCTGGTTCAGATTTTGAATCATGTACAACAACCAAATAATTACAAGTGAGGCAGACTTAAGAACCAGGATAGACTTGATGTTTAGTCTAGTCCAAGACTTCATACTATTTTCTTTCATCACAAAGAAACACCAATCTGATCATTTACCCCGCCCAGAGTAGTGAACATTGGCTTCAGTTAAACAACAATGTGGCACACCTCTGAATCTGAGGGTTTCAGAGAAGCACTCTAGTGCAGCAGAACAGATAATTATTTGGATAGCAAACCAATCCAACCAAACCACATAACTGGAATTAATCCAAATGAATTAACAACATCAACCAGTGAGCTATCCTCACTCATACAAGCACCACAGGAGCACAAAGGCTACTGCTAAACCTAACACAATCACAGAAGCTAATCACCAAGCAGAAAATATTACAGAACACGGCCTCAGGCCAAATGGTGAGGTGGAGAGGGGTAGAGAAGAACCTTACCAGCGCCCGAGCGCTACCACGACGGCGAGGTGGGGCAGTGCCCACGCTACCGTCGCAGCGCAACACGAGGACGACCTCTCAGTGCAACAGAACCACCATAGGACTTTCGGAACCAACGAATCACCGGAGGCCGGAAACCCTAGCTCGGAACCGGAGGGGGCTCGGCCAGTCGCGGACGCGCACAGGAAAAAGATGGGGTCCAGAAGCTAGAGCTCGGCGCGGCGCGTTGACTGCGCGTGGAGGCGGCGGCGGAGACTACCGGAGTTGGCCGTGGTGACGGCGCGGGCGATTTTCCGTCACCGGAGAGAGAAAGGGGATCTGGGAGGAGTACTGGGTTGGGTCTGGTCAATGGACCGGTTCAGCCAGTCGAGCTGGTCTAGCCCGACCAAGTTTTCCCTGGCACACTAGTCAGTGGGCCTATTAAGATAAAAGCCCAATAAAACTTCCTATAATTAAAAAAAACAATTAAAATAAAATTATTTACCAAACAAATAAATACAAACTCCAAAGAAGAACATTTTTGAATCCAGGAAAATATAAAGTACCCAAAATTGTTTATTCCCAATTTTAAATAATATCTTTTGAAATGAGTTTATTTATAAATTCTAGTTTATTTAAAAAGAAAGGATCTATTTTAAAGTTAAGAAAATAAATTCATTGTATTCCATCATGAAAAATAAGTTATCAACTAAATTACCAATTTTATATTATTTTTAAAATGGAGTTGTTTATCTTTTAAAATAATTAAAAATCATTTTAAAATCACAATAATTAATTAAATAAAACAAAATTCTAAAAACTAAAATAAAGCATATCAAGAATTTAATAAAGTAATGGATAACATCATCATGCATAAAAGCATCCATTGCTTCTTTAAAGCATTGTCTAATGAGACAATGATACTTTAATTCAGAACCCGAGGTACCGGGTCAGTTCGGAGCTTCGAATTGCACTACCTCTGAGTCACCAGGCAAGTTCATCACTTGCTTATGTTCGTTGAAATATTTTATAGCACAGTAATTGTCAAATGCTATATCATATCACATATGCATTGAAAACTCAAAATCTTATTTTCATATATAATATGACTATTGGGTTACCAATCCAGGGTGGCTGATTAACTTACTATGGTGGGCAGTGGAACCATGGTTTGATTGTGGTTGGTGGAGGTTCTACTGCATAAGGAAAGTAATAACCTTAGGTTCTTACGTCGTATATCACGCGCAACCATAAGATCTGAAATGGGAAGGAGAAGTCCGCTGTGTCATTTTCCTCTCGTACAACAAACGAATGTCTAGACTTAGAACAGGTGGTGTGATCCGCAAGATTGAGGTGGCCGTATAATAATCTCACCTTCGGGTTGTGGCTTCTAGCATCTATTGAAGGTTGGCTTCAGGACCAGTTTGGGACGGGCTTCAAATGGTCAGTTGAAAGTTGGTATTCCCATTAACCAGTAAACTGAAGTAATGGGAGGTGTGCGGGGATGGTGGAAAGACGCGGTGATTGGCTTGGATCACCGACCGGGTCCCACACAAAAGAAGTGTGGACAGAAATGTACGCATGGTTGTGCAACAAGGCGTGGATCTCTTATGGGTAAAGAAGTGCACCTCTGCAGAGTGTATAAATGTGACATGTTAGTCCATGTTCCAGGACGGAATGACGAACGCAGCAGGAAAGGAGGCTCCTATAGGCCCTAGCCCTGTGACTCCTGACGGACAAATCTCTTCAGTAAAAGCAATGTTTGAAGAAATGTTTTCGAAACCTTGCATTAGCATATGACAATTCATTGTCTGTGGCTGTAGCTAGTGCATCCTGTTACTCACTCTTGCCTTGAACCCCTTTCTATACTTTGAGGCAGCAGAAGACGAGGACGGACTCGACATCTACAACCAGGAGAATCTAGTCTACGACGAGCCAAACCTGTCAAGAGGAGTTGAAGGCGTGGACTACCTCATCTCCTACGGCGTCGCAGACGAAGAGTCAGACTAGGCGCAGACCGGTGCCCTAGTGTAGATAGTGAGCCGAGCAACGTAGAACTTACTAAATAAGTTGCCGAGCTCTATGGTTCTCGGTTTGTTGCTTCCACTAATTTGCAAACTTTTCAGTTTGCACTAGAACTTAGTAGTACAGATCCTATTTGGACCGAAGAGGATCTTACCGAATTTGTACGTCTATGGCTTGTAATAATAAGTGGTTGACTATTGGACCCATGCAATGTTTTTGTTGTACCTCTCTGATGGTATGATATTTGCGGAACGGTGTTTCGTGACTTTTACATCGATGTCCCGTGTGCTGAAATCATGCGGTGGCATGGCGGGTAATCACTGCTGTTATCAGAGCAATTGCTTTGACCTTAGGTTGGAAACCTAGTAAGGAGATAGAACCTGTAGAGATTACGAGCAATGGTAAAAAGTTCTATCGGAATATGATGTATATTCACTTGAGAATTAAATGGTCATAGTTTTAGTCTGATAATTTTTTATTATGATGCATTAGTACTAATTATAAAATTCTTGTACCGTATTCCGAAGCCGATGGGTTCCGAGAAGTCGACGTGGGCTTAGCATGATACGCTGGAGGACTATCACGGGTCACTCACGGAGCAGTTGAGGTCACTTCTTAGAGCTTTTGGATGTCCTATTGACATCCCAGTCCAAACTTACACGTTCAAGGAGGGTGAGGAGTTAGTGAAGTATCGGGTATTAGTAATAATACTCAATGAGTTTTCACCGTGTCCTATTCCACCCAGAGGGGAATGACTGGGTGTCTCAGCAGCTTATCACGAGGTTGTCCTGGAAGCAATCGCCACTATCAAGGAGAACATGGCAGGAGAGTTAGAGGGCATGAGCTTCATAGCATTGCCACATGATGCTCTTTCCACGGAGAGACTGGAGGATCACTCGGTATTAGTTAAGATTAAGCCTCGCCTAACGTCTAGTTTTCTAGACAGGTACCAACAGGTGGTAGGATCTCTCTACAAAACCCACCAGGTCATAGTAGAGGACAAGGACGCGATGCTGGAGGATCTAGAGGATCCTCAGAGAAGAAAGAGACAGGGGAAGAAGGTAGCCCCGCAGACAGGGGAAGAAGGTAGCCCCGCAGACAGGAGAGCCTAGTAGGGTAGCAGAGGAGGGCACATCTAGGAGGCCATCACAGTATGTGCCATTATGTTACTCATCTACACCAGAGCCCATCTTCTACCCAGTGATACCACCTAGTGAATCGGAACCACCCATACCACTTGATGATTCAGATTCCGAGATTCTGATAGAGAACTCGGACGATTGGAGGTACAACTGGTTTGCTGGCACACGCCAGGATCCAGTGCCTGTCTATGACACCGATGACAGTGTGGTAGAGATAGCACCACCCACTCCAGTGATTATAGATATCTCCTCTGACGGGGAGGAACCTATGGAGGCTGACCCGACTGAGCAGATCGCCAGGATTCAGTGATTCTTGCGACGTATATAAGATCATAGTAGAGGAAAAGGACGCGATGCTACCACCTGTCTGTACCTGTCTAGCAACCTAGACGCTAGGCGAGGCTTAGTCTTAACTAAGACCGAGTGATCCTCCAGTCTCTCCATGGAAAGAGCATCATGTGGCAATGCTATGAAGCTCGTGCCCTCTAACTCTCATGCCCTGTTCTCCCTGATAGTGGCGATTGCTTCCAGGACAACCTCGTGATAAGCTGATGTGACACTCAGTCCTTCCCCTCTGGGTGGAATAGGACACAATGAAAACTCCTTGGGTATTATTACTAATACCCGATACTTCACTAACCCCTCACCCTCCTTGAACGTGTAAGTGTGGATTGGGATGTCGATAGGACATCAAAAAGCTCTAAGAAGTGACCTCAACTGCTCCGTGAGTGACCCGTGATAGTCCTCCAGCGTATCATGTTGAGCCCACGTCGACTTCTCGGAACCCATCGGCTTTGGAATACTGTACAAGAATTTTATAATTAGTACTAATGCATCATAATAAAGAATTATCACACTAAAAATATGACCATTTAATTCTCAAGTGAATATACATCATATTCCTATAGAACTCTTTACCGTTACTCGTAATCCCTACAGGTTCTATCCCGTTACTAGGTTTCCAACCTAAGGTCAAAGAAATTGATCTGATATCAGCTGTGATGACCCCATGCCACCGCATGATTGCAGCACGCAGGACATCGATGTAAGATTCACGAAATACCGTTCCGCAAATATCATACCATCAGAGAGGTACAACAGAAACATTGCATGGGTCCAACAGTCAACCACTTATTATTATAAGCCACATATGTACAAATTCGGTAAGATCCTCCTCGGTCCAAAGAGGATCCGTACTACTAAGTTCTATTTGCAAACTGAAGAGTTAGACGAAGCTCTCTCCTTTTCATCTCGTGCTAGATGTAACAAAAGATTAGTCCTTTTTCCTTCTCGCGAACCACGGGAGCGCCCAGAAGAGCAAAGCTCATTTTCAAAACAGGGTCAAGCGGCGCATTAAAAAGGGGCTGGCCCGTTAAAAGGACGCTTACTTTGCGAACAAAGTTCAGTTTGCAAACTAGTGGAAGCAACAAACTGAGAAACATAAATCTCAGCAACTTATTTAGTAAGTTCTACGTTGCTCGACCCACTATCTACACTATGGCACTGCTCTGTGCCTAGTCTGACTCTTCGTCTTCGACGCCGTAGGAGATGAGGTAGTCCACGCCTTCAACTCCTCCTGACAGGTCTGACTCGTCGTAGACTAGATTCTCTTGATTGTAGATGTCGAGTCCGCCTTCGTCTTCTGCCTAGAAAGGGGTTAAAGGCAAGAGTGAGTAACAGCGTTACCCAACAAGTTCATTCTGGTAAGTGGGAAGTTTGATGCACTAGCTACAGCCACAGACAATTGATTGTCATAGGCTAATGCAAGTTTTCGAAAACATTTCTTCAAACATTGCTTTTATTCTGAAGAACTATGTCCGTCAGGAGTCACAGGGCTAGGGCCTTGAGTAGCCTCCTTTCCTGCTGCGTTCGTCGTTCCGTCCTGGAACGTGGAGTAACATGTCATATTTATACACTCTATAAAGGTACGTTGCTTTACCCATAAGAAATCCACGCCTTGTTGCACAGCCAGGTGTACATTCTTGTCCACACTTCTTTTGTGTGGGCCTGGTCAGTGATCCAAGCTAATCACCGCGCCTTTCCACCATCCCCGCACACCCCCATTACTTCAGTTTACAGGTTAATGGGAATTCCAACTTTCGATATCCTGACCATTTGAAGCCCGTCTCAAACTGGTCCTGAAGCCAACCTTCAATAGATGCTAGAAGCCACAACCCGAAAGTGAGATTATTATACGGCCACTGACGAGGGTGTAACTCTACAAATCCCTAGGTTGTCCACCCCGGGTTGATTGAGGGGGAGAGAGAAGCGTTGGTGATCACAACGGCTGACAAGCGGGGCGATTTATCCAGATTCAGGCTCCCGGAGGATAACACCCTACTTCCTGCTTGTCTGATATTGATGGCGAGTAGCGATTACAATGACGAAATTGCGATCTTGCTAGGGTTTGTGGTGGCGGCTATGAGCGTGTCCTTGAGACGAGCAACCCTCCTGGCCTTTTTAGGTAGGCCAGGTATCGGGTGAACTATGTCGTATGGCAATTACAGATATGGCAGGTTATGCGACCTAACCGACTAGGACTAGGTCACACGATACCCCTAGTGGGCCTTCTGTGGGCCTTCGTAAGCTTGGCGCGGCCCAGGTATCCTCACCGTGGGATAGTCGAAGAGTAGCCCCACGTCAGTAGCCCCCCAGTGCTTGGTCGAATCGTAGAGTCAAGCAAAGGACTCCTTTCTCCTGGGCGCGCCGCCAGATTTCTTGTTCTTGAGTCTGAACTTGCTTTCTTCAGTCGAAGAGGACGCTCCCGATGGGAGTAATCTCTGCAGTCGAATTACTTTGTCTTGGCCTTGTGCGAAACTTGCTTTTATTCGGCCTGTTGGCTTACTTTGTAGATTGGTTCAGCTGTGTGAGCTTACTTCCTTTTCTTTGCCACCCGAATGATTGATTCGGGTTCTCGGATCAGCACCCTGTCCTACTTGATTGTTTTCAACTGTAAAGCTTACTACTCGAATCTTGTGTTCGAGTTGTCGTGCTGCTCCGCTTCTTCTCTAGAGCCATTGTCTTGCTGACGTCAGTGATGACGCTTCGTGGCACGCCTCTGCGCCCGATGGGACGTGACGTAGCGGGGCCCACTGTCAGTGTTGACTGTGGTCAGCAGTTGTCACGTCTCTCCGAACTGGGTGCGAAAGTTTCACGGCACGATGATGACGCCTTGATTCCCGTGCGTAGTCGACGGAGTGGGCGGCGACGGTTAGTCTCTCCACACGACACGTGGACGGCTGGATATAGCTTCTTGGAACAGTTCCTTTGCGGACGGCTGAGATGAATTTTACAAGGCATAAGTACTGCGCCGCAGCGCGAGGGCGTCATCTTCTCCAATCGTCCGCGCCTCCATTCCTTTGTTATCTGCCATTCTTGTCTCCATCCAAGCTCTGTGCCAATTGTCCTCCCACCTTCTGCGATCCTTCGACGCCATGGGCAAGTCGAAGATCGCCGCTAGCGCCTCCGCCTCCGAAGCCGGGGTGATGAAGAAACCCGACGGTGATTGGCAGAGGTCCACGGTGAAGAAGACGGACTTCGAGCTCCTGCGCGCGCAGGGTCTCCTGCCCCCGACTGACGAGGCCACGGTACGTGCTCCGGGCAAGGAGGTGTACCCCGCGCCTCGCAAGGGGGAACGCGTGTGCTTCGTGGATTTCCTTCCACGGGGCTTCGGGTTCCCTCTCCACGATTTCGTTCGTGGTCTTTTGTACGCCTATGGGGTTCGGATCCACGATCTGACCCCCAATGGCGTCTTAAGCATCGCGAGCTTCATCGTGCTTTGCGAGTGCTTCCTGGGGATCGCACCCCACTGGGCTCTATGGAAGTCGCTCTTCCTTGTTCGCAAGAACGTTGGGAAGAGCGGGTTAACATACCCCGTGGGCGGCTTCGGCATCCAGGTGCGCGGCGACACCGCGTTCTTCCAGATGAAGAAGTCGGACTGCGTCCAGGGGTGGCGAAAGAGGTGGTTCTACCTCCAGTGCGACCAGGAGGGTCTGGCGCCCTTCAACGCCGAGCGCGGCTTGCGGAAGACTCGTGCCGGGTCGCACCCGCTCGCCGAGGAGGAGAAGGAGTCCGTGAAGCCTCTGTTGAGCCTGCTGCGCGACCTCCTCCGGACCCTGGGGCGCGAGTCGGGTGGCGTCTACTTGATGGCCACCTTCTTCCGGCTGCGCGTCCAGCCGCTACGCGCTCGCCCCCACCCAATGTGGGCAGTCGAGGGTGTCAGCGACCAACCGCTTGACGACGAAGAAGTGGAGACCAAGGTGAGGGGCATCACCAGCCTTCGAGCCACGGACCCCTGCAACGTCAAGTGTTCGGTCGCTACGTACGGAGGAGCGAACCCTGTTCCTGAGGTGAGTTTTTGCATTGTTCTCTTCGTTGCTGGTTTTCTTGATCTTCTTTTTCTTGATTCGACTCTGCTTTGTTTGCTTGTGGATCGCTCTCTTCTTGTCAGCCTTCCTCCTCTCCTTGAGAACGGAGCTCACGATGAGTCCAAGTTTGTGGAGGACGAGGATGACGATGAAGACATCACGTCCGCTATCTCTCCTAACGAAGAGGTGGAGGATGACGATGACGGGGAGGAACCCGCACGGAAGAGGCAGAAGCGGCGAAGTGGTGGCAAATCTGCGACTGCGTCGTCACCCGCGAAGGATGTCGACGCTGACCTTGAGGCTGGCATGTCTTCTGCGGGTGTGCGGTCCCAGGACGACTGGGACGAACCCTTGGCTGCTCCTCCGGTCAGCTCTGCGCCGCCACGTGGGTTCGCTCGGATGTCGTCCGTCTCCCTGGGGAGCTATGATGGCGACGAGGCCACCAGGAAGTTCCTTTTCTTCCTTCTTCGTCGTGTTGTATTTTCGAGTTTCGAGTTTCGAGTTGAGTTTTGAATTGAAATTGTTCCAGCAACCGCTCTGGCGAGGTCAACTCCCCTCGTCGCGAAGTGGAGCACACCTCTGCTCCCTCGACTGAGCTGGTGACGCAGGCGGTGGTCGAGGAGCGTGCGCCGACTGGCGACTTCAGGGCACCGAGTCGTGCTCCCCCCGCGGCTTCGGATGATGTCGACCTTTTGGACCACGTAAGTCATTGTTCTTGTTCTTGTAGTCCTTAAATTTCATCGGGTGCGTGAACAGCGCTCCCGATGGGAGTAGCCCCCGAAGGTGTGGGTGGCTAGTATAGTCGCCCGCAACTTCATAACTTCTTGTTGTTTCTGCAGCCATACTACCGCCAACAGCTTGAGGCAGCCGCTGCCTATGTTCGCCTGGAGAAGGAGAGGGACGAGCTGCGTACCTCTCTGGACCAGGCTATTAATCGGGCTGAAGAGTTGGAGCTGAAGCTTCAGGCTCAGGCGGAGCTTGAGAAGGCCCTGCACGAGTCCTAGGAGGGCGAGCGTATATGGGTCGTCCGGGAGAAGACCGAGGTCGACCGCCTTCTCTCACTCGCCGGCGCCCTTGGAGGTGGTGCTGGGCGGCCGAACCTTCCTCTGGAGAGGGTGCTGGGCGGCCTGCCCGGGGACGATGACTACGCCGACACCTTGGCGGCTGCTCGTCAAATGGTTGACCAGGTCCAAAAGCTGAGTGAGCGCCTTGTAGGGCCACTCGACGTGCCAAAGGATGAGCCTGCAGAATAGGGACAACAATGTTCTGCTGTACAGGATTAGTCATAGGAGGCGAATTTGCCAAATGTAAACATCAATGTATTAGTTGTGGGGATTGCCCAAGTAAGCAAGTTAAAACTGTTTGCTTTACTGTGCGATTATCTGTGGTGCTCATTCGAATGGACTTAATGCGACTTAGTACTAGGTCTTGTGCGACGTGGCTCGGGTACATTAAGCGCGAGTCGTGGACCTGTGCGTCGCAGCCCCCGAGCACCTTGGGTAGTGGCCATGGCTTTGTCGTGGACCTGTATGGCGCAGCCCCCGAATGTTTCGAGTGGCGTCCTAGGATTTCAAGTGTTACCTGTAAAGCGCTGCCCCCGAGTGTTTCGAGTGGCGGCCTAGAATTTTAGTACTTGACCTGCATGGCGCAGCCCCCGAGTGGTTCAGGTTACGGCCTATGATTTTACGAGTAGGTCCTGCATGGCGCAGCCCCCGAGTAGTTCGAGTGGTGGCCTAGGATTTCAAGTGATACATGTGAAGCGCAGCCCCCGAGTGTGTCGGGCGGTGGCCTAGGATTTTAGGACTTGACCTGTATGGCGCAGCCCCCGAGTGGTTCAGGTGGCGGACTAGGATTTTTCGAGTAGGGCTGGCATGGCGCAGCCCCCGAGTGATTCGAGTGGCGGCCTAGGCTTATTTTTCGACCTGTGTGGCGCTGCCCCCGAGTTATTCGAGTGGCGGCCTAGGATTTTTGTTTTAACCTGTATGGCGCAACCCCCAAGTGATTCGAGTGACGGCCTAGGCTTACTTTTCAACCTGTGTGGCGCAGCCCTCGAGTTATTCGAGTGACGGCCTAGGATTTTTGTTTTAACCTGTATGGCGCAGCCCCCGACTGATTCGAGTGACGGCCTAGGTTACTAATTGCCTTGACTGAGAAGGTAAGGTGAACAGCTTTTTCTGTAAATCTTCTTTATTGATTCTTGCGAACAGGTCGCCTCATTAAAACCCTTCCAGTCCCCTTGGGTACCCTGGTAAGGGAAAGAGTGCGTCTGAAACCTGCCGCGTTGACATGCTTTCCTTTGGTACAATGATTTTGTCGACTAGGCGTAGAACCGGCGAAGTTGCGCGACGTTCCACGGGTTGCTGCAGACTGCTCCCGTCTTCGAGTCCTTCAGACGGTAGGCTCCGTTGCCGATAGCCTCTGTCACGACATATGGGCCCTCCCATGGTGAGGCGAGCTTGTGCACCTTCTTCTGCTTGAGGCGGAGGACCAGGTCGCCTGCTACGAATGCCCTTGGTCGCAACCTCCTTCCATGGTAGTTGCGCAGGTCTTGCTGATACACGACTGACCGTGCTAATGCGATGTCGCGTGCTTCGTCCAGTATGTCCATGCTGTCTTTGAGTGCTTCTGCAGCATCGGACTCGTTGTAGGCGACCACTCTTGGCGTGTCGAATTTGATGTCGCAGGGGAGAACCGCCTCTGCACCGTACACCATGAAGAATGGAGTGTACTGAGTGGATCTGTTTGGCGTGGTTCGCAAGTCCAGAGGACTGATGGCAGTTCTTCGACCGATGCGCCTGCGACGCGTCTCAGTGGCACTCGCAGGCGTTTCTTGATGCCGCTGCAGACTAGGCCGTTGGCTTTCTCGACTTGCCCATTGAACTGCGGGTGTGAGACATATGCATAGTTGAGTTTGATGCCTTGATCTGAGCAGAAGTCTTTGAACTCTTCGGCTGTGAAGTTTGAGCCGTTGTCCGTGATAATCCCGTTGGCACCCCAAATCTGAAGATGATGGATCTGATGAAGTTTACCGCTGACGATGCAGTCGAACTTGTGATGGGCACTGCCTCAAACCACTTGGTGAACTTGTCGACTGCGACCAGGAGGTGAGTGTGCCCTCCGGGCGAGGATTTCTTCAGCGGACCTACCATGTCCAACCCCCATTGGGCGAAGTGCCAGGCTAGTGGTATTGTATTAAGCGCCGACGCCGGTGCGTGTGCCTTGTTTGCAAATTCCTGGCACCCGGGGCATTTCTTTACTAGGTCTTCTGCGTCTTGCATAGCTGTTGGCCAGTAGAACCCGGCTCGCAGTGCTTTGGCCACCAAGGCTCGACTGCTTGCATGATGCCCGCAGATACCCGCATGGATGTCGAGTAGGATGGCCTGGCCGTCTACTGGATCTACGCACCTTTGCAGAATTCCTGAGATGCTTCTCTTGTAGAGTTCCCCGTTGACGATGGTGAAACCTTTGGAGCGCCGGATGATGCGTTTTGCTTCGACTGGATCAGTTGGCAGCCTCTGGTGCAGTATGTACGCAATGTATGGTCCTGTCCATGTAGATTCGACCAGCATGACCTCCATTGGCTCTTTTTCCTTGCTCGGCGGGTTGTTGTTGCTCGTTGCTGGTGTTGAGGGTTTTGGTGCGGGTCGAGTCTTGATGGATCTCTGTGTGATGCGCTCGAGGAAGACATCGGGTGGTACTGGTACCTTTTCTGAGCCCGTGTTGGCGAGGGCGTCGGCTTCCTCGTTGCTATCGCGACCGATGTGCCGCAACTCGCAGCCGTCGAATGTGCCCTCCAGCTGGTTGTACAGGTCTCTGTAGGCGACCATGTTGTCGGCGATGGCGTCGCAGGACTTCATGGTTTGCTGTACGACGAGGTAGGAGTCGCCGTAGATCATGAGGTGCGTGGCGCCGCAGTTTTGGCCATCCGCATGCCATGGATCAGGGCCTCGTACTCTTCTTCGTTGTTAGAGTGTGTCGGGAAGTCCATCTGCAGAACATATTTTAGCTTGTCGTCTTTGGGGGAGATGAGTACGACTCCTGCCCCTGCTGACTTGAACTTCTTGGAGCCGTCAAAGTACATTGTCCATGCGTTGGACATGTCAGGGACATCTGGTAGCTGGGCTTCTATCCACTCGGTGGTGAATTCCGGGAGGACTTGGGCCTTGATAGACTTCGGGTGAGCGTACTTCAGCCCCCAGGGTCCTAGTTTGACAACCCACTTGGCGACTCGTCCTGTCGCGCGCTGGTTTGTGAGGATGTCTGCTAGGCCAGAGGAGCTTACCACCGTGATCGGGTGCTCGGAGAAGTAGTGGACGACCTTCCTGGAAGTCATGAAGACTCCGTATGCCAGCTTCTGGTACTGCGGGTAGTTCTGCTTGGACAGTGTTAGAACTTCGCTGAGGTAGTAGACTGGCCTCTGGACATGATGACTATGCCCTTCCTCTTCCCGCTCAACTACGAGTACTGTGCTCACCACCCTGTTTGTCGCTGAGACGTATGGGTATAGCCCCTCGTTCTCCAGTGGTGCTACCAGGATTGGAGAAGTCGTAAGGGTTTTCTTAAGATGGTCGAATGCCTCTTGTGCTTCTGCTGTCCACTCGAACTTGTCCGTCTTTTTCATCATTTGGTAGAAAGGCAAGTCCTTCTCCCCCAACTTACTTATGAACCGGCTGAGAGCCGCGACTCGGCCGGCTAAGCGTTGCACTTCACGGAGCTTGGTGGGTGCTGGCATCGTGAGTATATTCTGCACCTTCTCGGGATTTGATTCGATTCCTCTTGCAGAGACGAGGTACCCTAGTAGCTCTCCGGCTGGCACGCCGAAAACGCACTTTTCTGGGTTCAGCTTGATCTGATATGCGTCGAGCGCCGCGAAGACCTTGCGCAGGTCGGCGACTAGGGTGTCCTCCTTTCGGGTCGTGACGACGATGTCATCGACGTAGACTTGGACAATCTGCCCGATGAGCCCTTTGAGGCATGCTTGCATCGTGCGCTGATACGCGGCGCCAGCGTTCTTCAACCCGAAGGGCAATGTCTGGTAGCAAAAGACACCGTCGGGTGTGATGAACGCTGTTTTTTCTTCGTCTTCAACTTTCAGTCTGATCTGCTAGTAACCTGATGTGACGCCCTAAAATCGATACTATGTAGATTTAAGCGATCCCGCCGAAATCCGCATAATAACGATTTTAGGTCGCCCACCAGACATAATGTGCACGCCGAAACATGCGCATTATGTGGGTGGAATTGTGATAACATTACAACAGTTCCGAGACATCCACAAATACAACAGAAGATATATAATACAACAACGACTCAGACGAGTCAAGATACAAATGATACAATACAAAGATACAAATAACAACGGAAGCAAAATAGTATCCGACTACGGATAAGATACAATTTGGACTAAGAGTCCTGAAGATAAGCAATGGCGCCATATCCCTGCCCAGCCAAGCCGGAGGGATTCCCAAGCTAACGTCGTCAGACTTCAAACCTGTTAACTGCACTGTCGGGGGGCTGCCCCCCGGGTAGGGGCAGATCCCGGTATAATTCAACAAGGTGTCAACTGTACCCGACCTTTGGTGAGAGCAAGGGACACCTCCTGCTGTACTGGAAGGGCAAATTGACCCCTGAGCGCTGGTAGAGGACAAAGTGCCTCCTGGCAGGCGCAAAGGTCAGGTCTCGCAGCTATAAATAGACACCCCCGGCCCTCACAATAGCAGCACAAACATGAGCGGGTGGTTCCTCTAAGAACTAGCTTCTCGAAGATGTCTTTGCTGGTAGGCTAAGACATCTTCGGGAGGCTAGGCCTAGAGATACTCATCCTGAGATGAGCTCGGACGCCTCCGGGAAGGATCCCGGATCTAGGACTCCGGGGAGACTCCCGGATGGAGGTGTACTCGGCTTTACCGGGTAGGTAGTCCGAGTAAGTATTGACCGGAGTGTGTGTCTCAATGTTGATCTTATGCAAAAGAGGCTCACAGTGGCAAGCGAGGAGGTAGCCGGCGTGAGGGCTTTCGGTAGGCCGTCAACGGTCTAGAGCAGGCTTTCCCGTCTGTCGCGGGGGGAAGTACCATTCCGCCTGACACGGAAGCATGGTCACCTCCCGCCTGACACGGAAGCATGGTCACCTCCCGTCTGACACGGGAGCGCGTCAGCCGGTACGATCGTGGTACGACAAGACCTGACATGCCTAGCCCGGCAATCCGGAAAAGGCTATCCGGGATGGGCAAAGACATGTCTTGTCTCTGACGAGGGGACAATGATGATGCAGGACGGCGCCTGCCGTCCTTAACGAGATGATGACGAAGGGGCTACACCGGATAGCCCGGCGACTAGGTCGCACTAGCCGGTGACGGCATGCCGGCTAGGCCTGTCCGGTGGGGCCAAGCCAAGTTAGGGTTTCCGGCCCTCCTGGCCGGAGCTCTATAAAAGGCGCCATAACTGCTCCTGAGAGCAAGAGGCCAACTGGAGAGCCAAAGCTATAGTCACATATACTCTTAGAGCATTTACTCCTTCTCACCTTGAGTTCATCTAGTTCTTCGTACTCCTTCCTTTGAGAGATCTTGTAGCAAGTTGTAGTCCTTATACCACCAATATATAGAGAGGAAAGGCAGGAGTAGGGGTGTTACCTCCTCACGAGGGCCCTGAACCTGGGTATATCGTGCGTGTGCTGTGTGCCTTCGTGCATTTGTTTGTGTTTGTTAGATCTTCCCCGTTGCACTTTGATCTTATTCCTTGTTCTTGGGAGATCTCGGTTTTACCGGGATCCTCCCCGTGTGAGCTCTTCAGCTCGCTATCCCTCCCCGGATCCACCAACGTCCATCGGCCCCACAAATTAGCCATCTTATGGCATCTGCCGTGACACCACCACGACAGTTGGCGCCCACCGTGGGGCTGACAGAGGCGTTGGCTGGTGTACACATCCGGACGGGATCCCCCATTCATTTCGACGTTCGGGTTCTCTCTGGTCTAGTCGTAAGGATAGGGGAGATGGACTTCGTCTGCGACAACGCAGGATGCTTCCGGAACAGAGCGTTTCCGGTGAACGGATGTATCATTGACTTTGGTGGTTTCACCACCTACGTCGCCACAGAGGTTGTCTGTAGCTACCCGGACGTGGTGCTGGAAGCTGAGGACCCTCCCATGCTCTGCGCTACTCGGGGTCTGCGTGCCGGTCGCCCCCCGAGTTCCGTCGCAATGATGATGGTCGGGGCAACCGAGGAGGAGTATCAAGACGCTGACGGCGATACCGACGGCCACCCCCGTTTGGCCAAACCCCCGCAGGAGAGGCCTGCGGCCCGGGATGGTGATCCGCAATCATCCCAGCCGCGACGTCGTCCGGATCCCCTCTCGGGACTCGTGGCTAAGTTGGCTGTCCCGGTAGCTGCCGGAACAGATGTCCAGGCCACTTCGGCTGAGTTAGAGGAGCAGCGGAAGTTGCTACTCGCTGAAGCACAGGAGATCGCCGAGATCCGCCGCGAGCTCAGCGCTAGCCTCCGGGAGTACAATGCAGCTCACGGATTCCCTAAGATAGACTCCCGGGAGAAGCGCATTGCAGATCTGCGCAAGAAAGGAAGAATGGTGAATGAGGAGCTGGCTGGTAGAGCCACCACCAGTAACACTGGAAGTCGGATTTCAGCAGGGAAGCCGGTGTACAGCTCACCGGCGAAAACCCTTAGGGTCGCCGAAGCCGCCATGGCCGAGTTGGTGGGGTTATCCGGTGAAGCCCTGCGCAAGCAGCAGGAGAGGGTAAACGAGTTGGTGATTGAAGCCAATCGTCAGAATCTGGCCTTCAAGAAGAAGAACCCCGGGGCAGGATCCCAGGTGTACTCAGCCAGACCCGACAGCCAGAAGTCGGATGGGGAGGCCTCTTCCCCGCATCCGAGCAGAAGCAAGAGCAAGAGCAAGAGCCGGAGCCGGAGCCGAGGTTCCGGGAAGAACAAGCAGCTACAGACCTATGATCCGGCCTTCGCCGGTATCCAGCAAGCCGGGCAAGCTGGACAGCGTAACTCGGGACAGGCGGAAAGTACCCGTGGGGATGGTAACCTGGGTGTAGGAAACAATAACCCGGTTAGCCGTGGTAATCCACCCCGGAATCCTCCTCACGTTCAGGGAAACCCGCAGAGGGAGGTCGTCTCCGTCCCCAAGCAGGCCCTGGTCCCTGCACAGGACAGGCTCAACGATGGCAACTCAAGGTTGCAGCAGCTCGGATATCAGCCAGACGAGAACCCTTTGGGATCTCGGATAGGAACCAGGCAGCTGAACCCGGCAGACGCCAGATTCCGGCTCGACCGGATTCACCAATCCGAGTTGGTGGAAGAGCAAGGACCTCCGGGACCTGCCTGCTTTGGACCGCGGATCATGCGGGAACCTCCTGTTCGGAACTTTCAGCTCAACCGAGGTGCCAAGACCTATGACGGTAGCAAGAAGCCGGAGGACTGGCTAACCGACTATGTAACTGCAGTAAGCATAGCCGGTGGAAACAGACGGTGGGCGGTACGCTATGTACCGCAGATGTTGGAGGGACCAGCCCGGATCTGGTTGAACAATCTGAGAACTGGCAGTATAGACTGCTGGTTAGACTTTGAAGAGGCATTCATCAGCAACTTCACCAGCACGTACAAAAGGCCCAACAGGCCTCAGCAGCTCGCCATCTGTAGGCAAAGGAGCAATGAGACTGACCGGGAGTACCTTACCCGGTGGAGCAATATTCGCAACTCTTGCGAAGGAGTGGTAGAGGCACAGGCCATCTCCTGGTTTGCGCAAGGATGCCGGCATGGCTCTATGTTGTGGCAGAAATTGCAGAGAAAGATGCCAACAACCTTGGCAGAAACCATGCGCATCGCCGATACCTACACGCTTGGAGATCCCATGCAACCCCTGGTGGATGTCGGAGACTCCAACAGGAGGAATGCGGGGCCTCAGCGTTCAGGACCGAGCAGGAGCCATGATCGCCAGGAGTTCGGCCACAAGAGGAATCAGCCCGAGTACCACCATGCCGCGCAGCATGTCGCAGCAGTGACCCGGGAGCAGGAGGATGCCGACAACAGCCAGCGTCAAAAGACCAGTGGCCCGGCTTGGGGTCAGAGTCAGGAGGTGCAGAAGACTTGGGTGGAACAAAAGAAGCCCCTGACGTATGAAGAGATGCTGAACAAGCCATGCTGCTACCACACTCTAGAGGCCAACAAGCCCGCAAACCATTCTACTCGGCAGTGCAGCTGGTATCAGCGCACGTTGCAGGAAGGCAGCTCGGGAGCTATTCGGCAGAGTGCTCCGGCATCTCGGCCCAATATCCCGAGACCCCCTCCTCCGACATCGGGGGCCAACGCTGTTCGACTTCCCCCTCCTCCGAGAGGACCCCCACCCCGCCCAATGAATGTGGTGCATACCCGGAACGACAACGGTAACCAAGCCGGACACCAGCAGAGCAACTACCGGGAGGCACATCAAAGCTATGTGGTCTTCGTAACCGGGCCCACCGACCGAAAGAGTGTGCGGCAGCGTGCCCTGGAGGTGAATGCTGTGATCCCGGCGGTGCCCAAATTCTTGCACTGGTCCGAGATGGAGATCACCTGGAGCCGGAAGGATCACCCCTGGGTTATGCCCAAGCCGGGAGCGTATGCCTTGGTGGTGGACCCAACCTTTATCGGACCCAACCTCAACGTCCGCTTTAGCCGGGTTCTGATTGACAATGGCAGTGCCATCAACATCATGTACAAGGACACGATGCTGAAGCTGGCAGTATCCATGAACACCCTGCTGCCTACCGAGACAACCTTCCACGGCATTGTGCCCGGGGTCTCTTGCTCGCCCATGGGAAAGATTTGGGTGGAGGTGCTATTCGGAACTCGGGAGAACTGCCGAACCGAGAGCTTGGAGTTCGAGGTCGTGGACCTCGAGAGCCCGTATCACGCCCTGATCGGCAGACCAGCCCTCGCCAAGTTCATGATCTCGACTCACGTGGGCTACCTCAAGATGAAGATGCCGGGACCCAACGGTGTGATCACCATCTCGGGAGACCATAAGCGCTCCATGGAGTGTGCCTCGGCGGGGTCGTGCTTAGCTGAGTCCCTGGTGATCGCAGAAGAGAAGAAGAGGATCCAGCAGGTGGTGGCGATGGCCAAGACCTCCCAACTCGGAATGCCCGGGATGGTGAACCCGGAGCAGGGGGCATCATTTCAGCCCCCCAAGGAGACCAAGAAGGTGTGTGTGGACCCCAGCAACCCGGAACGCCAAGTTATCATTGGCAGCAACCTGGACAGCAAATAGGAAGGCGAGCTCGTCGACTTTCTCCGTGAGAATCGGGATGCCTTTGCGTGGTCGAGTGACGATCTGCAAGGCGTCCCGAGGGAGTTGGCTGAGCACTCTCTGTTTGTTCGACCGGATGCGAAGCCGGTGAAGCAACCAACTAGGCGCCTCTCGGATGAGAGAAGAGCTGCTGTCATGGAGCATCTGGCTATACTGCTGGCGGCTGGATTCATAATGGAGGTGTTGCACCCAGATTGGATATCGAATCCGGTCTTGGTGGAGAAGAAGAAAGATGATCCCCTCCTGCTTAAGGTGTGGCGCATGTGCATCGACTTCACCAACCTCAACAAGGCATGCCCGAAAGACCCCTTTCCGCTGCCCCGGATAGATCAAATAATAGATTCCACTGCCGGGAGTGAGCTTTTAACTTTTCTAGATGCTTATTCTGGTTTTCACCAGATACCTTTGAACCCGGATGATCAATTGAAAACTGCTTTCATTACCCCTTGTGGGGCTTATTGCTATCGTGTTATGACTTTCGGTTTGAGGAATGCCGGTGCTACATACCAGAGATGCATGCAGAAATGCTTGCATGACCAGATAGGCCGAAATGCCGAGGTCTATGTCGATGACATAGTCATAAAAACAAAAGAAAAAGCCTCACTAATAGATGATCTGCGGGAAACATTTAAGAACCTAAGAAGATTCCACATGAGGTTGAACCCGGATAAGTGCACATTTGGTGTTCCGGCACGAAAGTTACTCGGTTTCCTCATCTCAAGTCGGGGAATCGAGGTCAACCCGGGCAAAATTCGCGCTATTGAGAGCATGAAGTTGCCCGTGCGCCTCAAGGATGTGCAGAAGTTTACCGGGTGTCTGGCATCCTTAAGTCGGTTTGTGAGCCGACTTGGGGAGAAGGCCTTGCCTCTGTATCAACTGATGAAGAAGAGCAAGACGTTTGTTTGGACCCCGCAAGCTTATGCGGCGTTCAACGATCTGAAGAGAATGCTCTCAACAGCACCTGTGTTGGCATCCCCGTTACCCAAGGAACCTATGCTGCTGTATATTGCAGCAACCAACCGGGTAGTCAGTGTGGCGATGGTAGTAGAAAGGGAAGAAGGGGGCAAGCTGATACAGAGGCCGGTGTATTACCTCAGTGAGGTGATCTCGGAATCCAAGCAGAACTACCCGCACTACCAGAAGATGGCATATGGGGTATACATGGCAGTGACCAAGCTCAAGCACTACTTTCAGGAACACCCGATCACAGTGGTATGCGAAGCTCCTCTCGCCGAGATCATCGGTTGCAAGGATGCTAGCGGCCGGGTAGCCAAATGGGCCATCCAGTTGTCTCCGTACGCTCCGGCATACGAGAGACGAGATGCCATCAAGTGGCAGGCGCTGCCGGACTTTTTGGTAGACTGGGCCGAGATGCAGTATGAACCTCCGATGCCGGATTACAATTTCTGGAGGATGCATTTCGATGGCTCAAAGGCTAAGATCGGATTGGGTGCAGGAGTGGTCCTCACTTCCCCAAAGCAAGATGTACTGAAGTATGTGCTGCAGATCCACTTTCGGGCATCCAACAATGTCGCAGAATATGAGGCCTTAGTTCATGGACTGAACGTCGCCAAGGAGATCGGCATCCGCCGGATAGAGTGCTTTGGTGACTCGGACCTCGTAGTACAACAGGTGTCGGGGAATTGGGATGCCCTTGATGCAAACATGTCCTTATACAGGTTTCATGTGCAGAAAATATCCGGATTTTTTGAAGGGTGCGAGTTCAAACATGTACCCAGAGGAGAAAACGAAGCAGCGGATGTCTTGTCCAAGCTAGGATCATCCCGGGATGCAATCCCACCCGGAATAGCTTTGGAGCATTTGAGGAAGCCATCTATTCATCCATCACCCGAGTCGGAATCTATCTTCATCCCCAAGGAGCCTGGTTCAGATGCCGTACCCATGGAAGTAGATGTCGGGAGCATAACATCGAACCCGGGGACTGCGTCCCAGTGCTCAGAGAGGCAAAGAAAGATGATGATAGAGGTGATGTCGGCAGAACCAATGGACATAGACGCTCCCATGTTCCCGGATAGACCTGTACCGGGATGGGCACAGCCCGTTATGGCTTACATCTTGGAGGGAACTCTCCCGGAGAATGAAGTGGAAGCCCGGCAAATACTGCGAAGATCAAAAGCATACGCTGTCATCAATCAAGAGCTGTACAAAAGGAGTGTCACTGAGGTACTCCAGAGATGTGTGGAACCGGCAGAAGGACAAGAGATGCTGGTGGAAATACATCAAGGGGAGTGTGGACATCATGCATCATCCCGGGCCCTGGTGGCAAAGGTGTTCCGGCATGGATTCTACTGGCCCACTGCATTGCAGCAGGCAGAAGATATTGTCCGGAAGTGTGGGGGATGTCAGAGATTTGCTCACCGGATACACATGCCGGCGTCGGCACTGAAAACAATCCCCATCACTTGGCCATTCGTAGTATGGTGTTTAGATATGGTCGGGCAATTCAAGCCGGCAAGAGGCAATATGACACATATACTGGTGATGGTGGACAAATTCACCAAGTGGATAGAGGTCAAGCCAATCCGGAAGTGCGATGGACACACCGCTGTGCAATTCCTGAAAGACATCATCTTGAGATACGGATACCCACACAGCATTATCACAGATAATGGAACAAACTTTGCTGTGGGGGAATTCGCTCGATTTTGTGCTGAGAAGGGAATCCGGCTGGATGTAGCATCAGTCGCACACCCGGAAGCAAATGGGCAAGTCGAAAGGGCAAATGCCTTAATCTTGGCCGGCATCAAAGCTCGTTTGATCGAACCACTATTGAGAACTCCGGGATGCTGGATAGAGGAGTTACCAGCAGTGTTATGGGGTCTCCGGACTACACCAAACAGATCTACCGGATACACGCCATTCTTCATGGTATACGGTGCTGAGGCAGTACTCCCGACCGACATACAGTATGACTCACCGAGAGTGGCAATGTTCACCGAGACCGAGGCAAAGGAGGCCCGGGAGGATGATGTCGATTTACTCGAAGAGGCAAGAGAGTTGGCACTATCTCGGTCTGCAATTTACCAGCAAAATCTTCGTTGCTATCATAGCCGGAAAATACATCCGAGGGTGTTCCGAGAAGGGGATCTGGTGCTGAGGCTCATCCAACGCACGGCTGGAATGCATAAGCTGTCACCTCCATGGGAGGTACCTTTCGTGATAAGCAGGGCATTGCACAATGATTCTTATTACCTTGTAGATGCACAGGAGGCTAGGAAAGGTGTAATGGACAAATCCGGTGAGGAAACCAAGCGTCCATGGAATGTAGCTCTACTTCGACCCTTTTACGCAAAAAGGGCTCAGTGTATGTGTACCTCAATTTTCAATATTTATGAAAGTAAGGCACCCCGGGAGGAACCCGGAGACTGCCTAGTTCTGTGTTCTTTTTTTTACTTCTGTTTCGTCAAATTTATTTATTATTTTATACCGGCATCCCGGGAAGGAACCCGGGGACTGCCGGATAGCTATCTTTTATATTGTGTGCATGCCGGGAAAGTTCTGAGTCCGATTCTCAAAGTCAAAGTAATGTATGTCATGTGAAATCATCTTGTGACTCGACTGACGAACGCCGAAATGGTAGTCAAGAGCAAAGAGAGGGAAGGTGGGAAACATGAAAATGGTCTTGGGGACTTGGAGCAGGAACTTATCCGGCATGCTTGTTTTTTACTAAATTATTGTTTATGTCGGGAATTCGGTTAGCCGGAACTCGAGTTGTTCTAAGTAATGTATGCCGTATGTGGAGTTTTGTGACTCGACTGTCGAACGCCGAAATGGTAGACAAGAGCAGAAATTAGCTAAGTACGGTAAATATGAAAGGCAAGTCGGGAACTCAAAACAGAATACATTGGCATAAATTGTTCAAATAGGTAGTTCACTGCGGAATGAAAATAGTATAAGTATATATTACATATGGCACCCGGCATCCCGGGGATTTGACGATTGTACTCTTTAAGTTTTTCAAGCGATAGAGGAAGTCGGCTTCTCGACAGAGACCTCGGGAGCAGCAGACTCGGGAGCAGCAGACTCAGGAGCAGCAGCAACAGAAGCAGCAGGAGCAGCAGCGGGAGCGACTTCAGCTTCAGTTCCGGCAGCGCTACTCGGGGCGTTGGGACGCACCTCGGTCTCGGTGGCCTCCGGTCTCGGCGAAGTCGTTGCGTCCTGGGGAACCTCGCTCTCGGGCGCAGCACCGGAAGCAGCATCATCCTCTTCCGGGGCCTCCTCTTCCGCGTCGCCGGTCGCGCCGGTATCTTCGTCATCCTCACCCTCTGATTCAGAGTCAGAAAGAACACTGGCGGTGAAGGCGCGGATGCTTGCCCACGTAGCGATGCGGTGCGCCACCTCCTGTCGCTGCTGGATCTTGGCCGGGTCACTAACCCACGCCGAGGTCGTCCGCAGCCGCTGGATCGCCCCCAGGTCGAGACCTTCGTACCAACTGAGTACTTGGGTCAAGACCTGGTCGGCGCCAGCCCGCGCACCGGAACGCTTCCAGGCGTGGATGCGCCTCCCGGCACCCAGAAGTGCGCTCGCGAGCTCGGGAATCGAGAGCGTCCCGCGGATGCTTGGCCACAGTGCGCCGTGGACGTGGACTGCAGCGCTGAGAAGTTCAGTCCCAATAGACCGAAGAGGTACTATCCGGTCCTTCAGGGCGGTGAGGTGATCCTCGATGTCCCAGGCATCCGAAATGGGACCCTTCCCGGCGCGCTTCTCCCGGGCGGCGGCAACGGCTTTGGCGGCAGCTTCCCGGGAGTGCTCGAATTCCCCTTTAAAAAGAAGAACTGTCAAACAGCTAAGTCATAAGAAAGGCAACAGCGAAGAAAGGAAGCAACAAGAAAAGGGGGTGTCGGTCCACTTACTGTTCAGATCCCGGTTCAATACAGTAAGCTCGGAGAGCCAGGTATCGGACCGTGACCGGAGGAGACCAAGCTCGGTCTCGGTAGTATGGGCGCGCTCCTCGGACTGGTCCAAGGTTTCTTTCTACTTCTTGGTCGCCTCGACGAAGCGCGTCTTCATCTCGGCCGTAGCAGCCTTGACCTTTCCGAGCTCGCCGTTGAGTCGCGCGATCTCGGATTGCGCGGTGGCGAGAGCGGACTTCTGGTCCACCGAGACCTTGCGCGCCGCATCTCGCTCCTCCCGGAGGCGCTCCTCGGATTTCTTGGACTGCCCGAGGTCAGCAAGAACCCGGTTGAAGATGTTGCGGCGTTTCTGGCTGCACTCCTGAAATCAAGGCAAAGAAGGAATTAGTCTGGAAAACAAAGCAAAGAAGGAGGAACCCGGTTGGGAGGATCTCGGGGACTCGGTGCCCGAGTCCTGGGTTTTTTCTCTAAGATTGGAACCTAGTGATCTGCTATTCGGTGGAATCTAGAGCACTAAGCACCAATCTCGGGGACTAGTGGTGATGGAGCAAATTTTGAAGCAACCTACCCGGTTGGGAGGATCTCGGGGACTCGGTGTCCGAATCCTGGATTTTTCTCTAAGATTGGAACCTAGTGATCTGCTATTCGGTGGAATCTAGAGCACTAAGCACCAATCTCGGGGACTAGTGGTGGTGGAAGGAACAAGTATATCTTGATAAAAGAAAGAGAACAAGCTTACCTCGGTCACCCGAGTAACGTCCAACGCGGCCACCTGGAGAGCATGCAGGGCTTGAGCGTTGCGGCTTGGGCCTGCAGCGTGCAAGTCCCCTGCAGTCTCGGAGGCGTCGGCGGCAAGCCAGGCCTGGTTGTATTCGTCAACAACATGTATGCCGGTACCGCCGGCAGCGCGAGCAGCGACAGCATCCCGGGGTCCTGAAGGTACAAAGGTACTGACAGTTGCTCGCAGCATCCGCAAGGCAGCAGTAGGGATCTCGGCGGGAGGCGGTGGTAACGATGAAAACGTACCCGTGCGCACCACCAAGTCGCGGGCCGAGGGTGTCGGGGCAGCTGCAGGCGGGGCAGAAGGTATCTTCTGTCCAGCAACCTTGGGGCGTGACTTCCCGGCAGATGGATCAGCTGGCCAGGAGGAGGCGGTGGGCTGATTCGCCGGAATGGTCTTGGTCGCGGCTGGCCGAGATGGGCCGCTTGCCGCGGGCTGCCGGCGAGGGCTAAGGATCTCTGCCTCAAGCCCGGGCACCCGGCGCGGACTCTCCGGAAGAAGAACTTCTCCCGAGGTGGTCGTGGTCTGCACCGGAGTCTCCTCAATCACCGGATGTGCATCCGGGGTCGCAACGGTAGCCGGTGCGGCACCAGAGGCGGCAGGCTCACTTCCTCGAGTAGAAGGGCGAGGAGGTGAAGGAGAAGCCCGAGCCGGACTGGGAGTCCGAGTCCCGGGAGGAGGAGGAACTGCAGGTGACGGGAGCTCGAGCGCATCCCTGAAAGGAAGTGTCTTAGTAATAGTTATGGAGAAAACAAAGTCAGATAACATAAGGCAAGGAAAACGTACCCGGAATCCACAATGGGAGGACCCCTTTTTTGGCGCCGAGCAGGCTTCTCGGTCGTTTGCTTACTCGGTTTGCTCCTCTTGGGGGGGTTGCCGGAGTTATCGGCCCCCTCGGTGTCGGAAGCCGCGCGCTTCCGGCTCTCGGCACGCTTGGTCCCGGTTGTCGGTTTCGGAACCACTGCTGAGGCCGAATTCAGAGGGAGAGCGTCAATAACATCGAGAATCTTGCAGTCAATCTCATCCTCATCATCCGAAGAAATGAAAACTGCCTCTGGAGTTGAAGGATTACCCGGGGCAGCAGCCTTGACGAAAGGGATGGCGAGATGGTCCTCGCCGTCGGGGTCCTCTCTCGGCATCACGTCCGGTCTCGGGAAGTTCGGCGCAAAATTCCCGTTGGCGTGGACAGCGTCTTCTTCGAGTTGACGCTCGAACAACTGCGCAAACAGATTAGGCCGTGTCGGTGTCCAGGTGAACGCATGTACGAAGGTGAATGCACGAAAGACAGATATGAGCACCTGGTCGCATGGTTTTTTCCGGTATCCCCCAATGACACCCCAAGAATAGTCCTCCGTCATCTCCATCCGAGCAATAGCTCGAACGCGACGGACGACCCCTGCGTGATCTAGCTCAAAGATACTGGTCCTAGTGGGGTCATAGTTCCCGGCCATGTGGCACATCTTGTGCACTCGGTTCTGAAGGGGGCAGACCCGGCGAACGATGAAGCAACGCAGGAGATCATCCCCGGTCATCTTCTGATTTAGCACGTTCAGAACGTCGTGCATGCAACTGACCTCGTCATTATCCGGAAGCTTCTTCCAGAGACGGAATTCGCGCGGAGGGCCAATAACGAACTCCGGCAAATTGATGAAGTCCGGATTCGAGGATCCCGGACCATCTCCCGAGTGCTCCCGGTTCTTCACATAGAAGAAGTTGCGCTGCCACTTCCGGCAGGACTCTAGTCCCTTGACTATGGGGAATCCGGAGTCCGCGCGAGGGATGATGGTGGCCGCTCCGCAATCGACTAAATCTTTTATCTTCTTATCCGGATTGGGGATGGCTTGGCGGCGGAGAATGAAATACTTGGCCCAGAGATCCAAGAAGGGCCAGATGCCGAGGTATGCCTCCGCGTATGTGGTGAACACCGAGAGCATCATTATGGCGTTGGCGGGAAGATGGTGAGGTTGGAGGTCGTAGAGGTCGAGGAAGTCGCGGAAGAAGGGGCTAGCTGGAAGCCCAAACCCACGCTCGAAGTGCGCGAGGAATACCACGTATTCCCCGGGTTGGGGTTCCGGTGCAACCTCTCCCTCCGGGAGACGGCTCTCGACTTCCGGAGGAATCCGGTGAGTCCGATACAGCCAGTCCAGATCTGACTGCTTGGTCTCGGACCCATCCCAGCACCCCCGGGTACGTTCTTCGCCCATGTCGGAGAAGTATGCCGGAGTATCCGAGCTACTCTGCAGGCGCAGCGGCGGTTAGTCGGAGTTAGTTTACCGGAAACTAGGATGCCAGTGTACAAACTGTTAAACACTACCGGGTTCCTGGGAAGAAGATCTACCGTGTGCTAAATAATCAAGACTAAAGGAAGGAAAAAAGGCTCGCGCTAGGCTCGGGCGAGGCGCAATGCAAGTGAAGGACTTGCATCCTACCGCGTCAGTACAACACCGCCGTGCGCCTCGTGCGCGCCGCCCAGGTTGTGCTCACCGGCGGCGGCTCTACCGGACTTGCGCTATGGCACGGCCGGGGTCGGGCAGTTGCGCTACCAAAGAAAAACATCGGAGCGGAGAAGAGGAACTAACCAGTGAAGGAGGAGATCGGTGACGAGCGAGGCGGACGGCAACGTTCGAGCTCCGGCGCGCGGCGAGGGCGACGGCGTCCGGTGGCAAGCGCAGCGACGGCGATGTGCTCGAGACAGTAGTGGAAAAAGAGCGAGGAAGAAGAAGAACGGGAGGAGACCGTTCCGGTCCCCTATTTATGGGGGGGATTCCGGAGCGGTTTCCGATTTTCCCGCCCACGATCTCCACGATCGTGGGTGGGATCTGTTTTGTGCCGCGAGCCACGTGGCGCTATCCGGAGCGCCCGATCCGGCCACACCGAGAGCCACACGGCCCCAACGGTTGGATTCCGGATCGGCTGCGGCTCCCCGGCGCGGGAACCCAAGCGACGGCGTGCTCGCGCAGAAGCACTCGAGTGCGTCTCTGCTCAGACGGGACGTCGGGTGGGCCCTGGCTCACTGTCTCGAATTTATCGGGAGGCCAACAGTCAAGATTCACTGAGATGGTGCTATCCGGTCGCAGGCTTCGCCTCCCGGTTAACACAGTCTCGGTGGGAAGACCTCGGGAAGAAGATCTCGGGAAGAATCGATCTCGACATGGAATAAAAGGATGGGGTCATGTGTTCTCGGAAGATGGTTGTTATTAAAGCTGATCCCGCACATCTTCCGAGGTCGCTGTGCAGCACCAGCTTCGGGGACTAGTGTCGGGGGGCTGCCCCCCGGGTAGGGGCAGATCCCGGTATAATTCAACAAGGTGTCAACTGTACCCGACCTTTGGTGAGAGCAAGGGACACCTCCTGCTGTACTGGAAGGGCAAATTGACCCCTGAGCGCTGGTAGAGGACAAAGTGCCTCCTGGCAGGCGCAAAGGTCAGGTCTCGCAGCTATAAATAGACACCCCCGGCCCTCACAATAGCAGCACAAACATGAGCGGGTGGTTCCTCTAAGAACTAGCTTCTCGAAGATGTCTTTGCTGGTAGGCTAAGACATCTTCGGGAGGCTAGGCCTAGAGATACTCATCCTGAGACGAGCTCGGACGCCTCCGGGAAGGATCCCGGATCTAGGACTCCGGGGAGACTCCCGGATGGAGGTGTACTCGGCTTTACCGGGTAGGTAGTCCGAATAAGTATTGACCGGAGTGTGTGTCTCAATGTTGATCTTATGCAGAAGAGGCTCACAGTGGCAAGCGAGGAGGTAGCCGGCGTGAGGGCTTTCGGTAGGCCGTCAACGGTCTAGAGCAGGCTTTCCCGTCTGTCGCGGGGGGAAGTACCATTCCGCCTGACACGGAAGCATGGTCACCTCCCGCCTGACACGGAAGCATGGTCACCTCCCGCCTGACACGGGAGCGCGTCAGCCGGTACGATCGTGGTACGACAAGACCTGACATGCCTAGCCCGGCAATCCGGAAAAGGCTATCCGGGATGGGCAAAGACATGTCTTGTCTCTGACGAGGGGACAATGATGATGCAGGACGGCGCCTGCCGTCCTTAACAAGATGATGACGAAGGGGCTACACCGGATAGCCCGGCGACTAGGTCGCACTAGCCGGTGACGGCATGCCGGCTAGGCCTGTCCGGTGGGGCCAAGCCAAGTTAGGGTTTCCAGCCCTCCTGGCCGGAGCTCTATAAAAGGCGCCATAACTGCTCCTGAGAGCAAGAGGCCAACTGGAGAGCCAAAGCTATAGTCACATATACTCTTAGAGCATTTACTCCTTCTCACCTTGAGTTCATCTAGTTCTTCGTACTCCTTCCTTTGAGAGATCTTGTAGCAAGTTGTAGTCCTTATACCACCAATATATAGAGAGGAAAGGCAGGAGTAGGGGTGTTACCTCCTCACGAGGGCCCTGAACCTGGGTATATCGTGTGTGTGCTGTGTGCCTTCGTGCATTTGTTTGTGTTTGTTAGATCTTCCCCGTTGCACTTTGATCTTATTCCTTGTTCTTGGGAGATCTCGGTTTTACCGGGATCCTCCCCGTGTGAGCTCTTCAGCTCGCTATCCCTCCCCGGATCCACCAACGTCCATCGGCCCCACAAATTAGCCATCCTATGGCATCTGCCGTGACACCACCACGACATGCACATAA
Organism: Poa annua; assembly: GCA_026929855.1. Taxonomy (NCBI): domain Eukaryota; kingdom Viridiplantae; phylum Streptophyta; class Magnoliopsida; order Poales; family Poaceae; genus Poa; species Poa annua. The sequence goes on from CM049427.1 coordinate 21,022,422, forward strand.
AGCACATCCCAAAAGAGGGTCAGGGCACTCCCTGGCAAGCAAAACCGACTTGCCTACTTTCTACACCATCTTCCAAAATATAGGGGAGGTGGACTTAGCGGCAGCAGCACTAGCAACCTAGAGAGACACGTTACAACTTTCGTCTAATCAGAGAGGGATAAGAGAGCGCATAAGTAGCCAACTACTACTAACACCAAACATAACCCATTCTCGGATTAACCCCCTCAACCAAATATGAGTAAGCAATTCGGGAAACTCACACGTTGAACAGTTTTTGTTACCATTTATTGTGAAAGTAATTCTATATTACTAGTCAAATTAATTAACATTAATTAGATGCAAGTTGTCTAGATCTTGTTAGCCAGCATCATCACCAAAGTCGTCCGTAACCGTGGACACGGCTCATCGATAAGATTATACCCTGCAGGGGTGCACTACTGTACCCATACTCGTATGATCAACCCAAGCAAGCATCAGGGCCTCTCAACACGACTCATTCCTTCACTACAGCAAGTCCAAGTGCCACCCATATGAGTTGTTACCCGCGTCAGGAGTCCGGCCGAATCTCAATTGCGGACTCATTAGTTTGCAACTACGCCACCATGCGGCTCAAACCACAGTAGGAACTGTCCGCTTCGTGTCGTACCGCACCTATATGACCCCATGTATCACATACCCTCTCATCATCATCAACATCATGCACATGCATATGAGCAAATGGAAAACCCGAACTACTTGCGGCACATGGACAAGTTGTAGATCCGTTCAAACTCGAGGGGGGCTCCATAGGGCCACCCACAAGTGGTTAGTGCGCTCAAAATTGGATCTGAGGACAAAATCTCAGTTCCTAGGTCGACACTGAGCAGAACAAAGCACCTCGCAAGGCCTTCCGCCTGGTGCCTTATCTTTTAATTATAATACCCCAATATAAGACAACATTTTATTAAGGTAGAAAGATCTATCATACTAAGCAGATGAAACATAAGACCAACAGATGACTCGCACAATCAACTCTAAGCATGCGCTACGACTCGCAAGGCCAACAGATAAACAAACAACAGGTGATGGGATGTGGGGATAAAGCTGTATGGGCTGCAGGATAAACATGTGATGGGATCGCGATAAAGAATCGAATACTAGGGTAGCAGAGATCAACGGCAGGAATGAAAGACAATGTATAGGTAAACAAGCAAACTTTGCTTGCCTGGAACCCCGCATGGAAGCAGATCTTGTCGTTGCTCACACATCTCAACGTCTTATCCGCGAAGAAGCAACAAACACTGGAAAGCGTAAAAGATGCAGTTTACAACTACGGCAAAAGATCCAGCATGATCATATGAGAATGATGCATGGCATGGCAAGATGCAGTATGAGATGCAACACTTGCAAGTATGATGCGATATGCACAAGATAGATGACATTTAATAAAATAGGTATAGGGTTAGGGTTTGGGTCCGTACGTCGGATCGGGTGAACTAGGGTTCGAAACCGACGTCTTTGGTGCGTAGAGGAAGTAGTTGCCGTCGGGGAAGTAGTCGTCGCGGGACCGAGGCGTCGTCGTTTGTCGGTGTCGTGGAAGTGGCGGGAAGTCATGGCACGTAGGAGCGCGGCAATCGGACACCGGAAGAGGACGCGCACGCGCATGTAGCAACACCTCAAAGGATGGACAATCCGGACACAAAAGCGACGCCGAAGTTCTTGCGGGCATTGCCTCGACCATCTTGCGGCTGGCGGATGCGGGGACGCCACCGGACGGAGAAACCGGCGGATGGAAGGAGCGGAGGCGCGGAGCGGAACGCACGGCGGCGGCGACATGGAGGGCACGCGCGGGGGCGCTGCGTGGGCGGCGGCGGCGCGGACGACGCGGGCGTATGCGGACGTGCGCAGGCGAGCGCGCGGGCACGGGCGGACGCGGCGGCGGCGTGGGGCCGAGGGGGCGCGTGGTCGCGTGTGGGAGCGCAGCGGGGTGGAGGCACGGCGGTTGGTGGGAGGATGCGAGCGGGCGGCACGGAGCGGCGTGCTCGGGCCGGAGGTGGAGGACGACGGAGCAAGGGGGGGCGCTGGTGCGGCTGGGGACGAGGCACGCGGTGCGCGCGGTGCGCGGACGGGGAGGCACAGGGCGAGGGGCGCGGTGGCCGGGGGCGACGGCGGCGCGGCGGCCCGGGGAGACACGGAGGCGGCTGGGGAGCGGCAACGCGTTGGCCGGAGGCGCGGCGGGGTGCCGGGTGGCGGGGACGCGGGCCTGGGCCGGTGCGGCGGCGCGGGGCGCGGGAGGCCGACCGGCTCGGGAGGAGGAGAGGGCGCGGCGTGCGGCGGAGGAGGCCAGGCCGGAGGCGGCGCGGGCGTGGGGGGCAGCGGCGCGGCGGTGGCTCGCACGCGGCGGCCGGAGGCGGGGGGGGGGGGGGGGCGGCGCGGCGGCCGGCGCTGGGGGCGAGGGCGGCGGAGAAGCTCGGGCTGGTCTGCGGCGGGGGAAGCAGGGGGCGGCGGCCGGCGAGGAGCGTGCGGGGCGGGAGCTCGGCTCGGGCCAGCTCGGGCTGGTGCGGGAGTGTCTCCCGTGCGGGATGGGGAAGAAGGAAGAAAGGAGGAAAAAAAGGTAAAAGAAAAGAAAAGAAAAAGGAAGGGGAAAAAAGAAGAAAAGAGAGGTGGGAGGACCTTTTGCAAAAACAGAAAACAGGAGGAGGGTGGCTGAAAAAATTCCTTGGGGTGGGAAAGAATTTTCAGGGGGAAAACCTAGGGTTTTCTTAGGTTGGCTTTTGGGATTTATTTCTCAAAAAAGAAAACGAATTTGAACACGAAACATTTACAAAATATTTTTAGTTTCAACTAGGGAATTTAATAAACTAGTTTTAACATTTGCAAAAGATTTTTAAATATCACATTTTTAATTAATTTGAAATGCATTTGAATTTAATTGTGGAAAATTAATTTAAATGGAACAAATTCAATTTAATGCGATGAAATGCAATGCCATGTTGATGCAAAAAGAAAACACACAAAACTAAAAGGGGATAAAACCCGGGGCGTTACACCTGAGTAGGCGTCCAGAAAGGACAGGCGTTCGCAGCCTGGTGTCGAGTCGATGATCTGATCTATCCGCGGGAGCGGGAAATGGTCCTTGGGGCAGCATTTGTTGACGGCGGTGAAGTCGACGCACATGCGTAGCTTCTTCGTCTTCTTCTTCTCTACTAGAACAGGGTTGGCGACCCAGTCTGAGTCCTTGATTTCTCGGATGAACTTGGCGTGCAGCAGTCGGTCGATTTCCGTGGTGATCGCGTCCCGTTTGGGTCCGGAAAAACGTCTCATGGCATGTTTGACGGGTCTGGCGTCCTTGTGAACTTTTAAGGAGTGCTCGGCGAGATTCCTGGGTATTCCTCGCACGTCAGAGGGTTGCCATGCGAAGATTTTCCTGTTCTCACGTAGAAACTCGACGAGCGTGCCTTCCTATGCGGGGGTCAAGTGTAGTGTACCTGCACCTAAATTATGGCAGATACCTGTGTATAGTGCAAATCACTGGATCGATTCGTTTGCACACACAGTTACGATGTAATATCACAACAAAGTATCAATTTATTACAACGCTGATCCAGACTTAGAAAATATTCATTACAAATTTGCATAGCATAAAGCTAGCAGTGAACAGAGTAAACAGCAGAAAATTATTCTTCATGGAGTCCCCAATCATCATCATGTGCCACAGGCGAGCATGTTGGTTGAAGACTCGAAAACCCTTAGTAAAAACTTTCACTCATCATCAGGACAGTCTGCAATAAGATATATATTGCAACAACGTGGGTCAGAACCATTAAAATGGAACTGGCAAGTGACACTATGGTGGACACTTAGAGGAATAACTCTATGACCTATATGCTTATTTGGCTTGTGGAGCTCAAGGCTATTTTGCAGAAAGCAAGTTTTTCCCTAACTTTTTGGAAACGCTTTTCTTCTATTCGAGACATCCGTGGCATGAAATCCACTGTCTCATTCTACCCTGGTTCACCCATCAAGTTTTAATTTAGAAGTTGGAATGGTGGAATCCTCCGTTGACATCCTCGTTCAGCTGCTCAATTGTCCGTTTCCGGGGACACGGCTAAGTACTTAGATTTTAACTCTGCAGAGGTTGTGCACGTTCACCATTATACCCATTCCATCCAATTTACCCTTTACACACCATCTGTGATAAGGAAAGGAGAAGAATGAGACGAGATCTTTCAGAAACATTTTCCCTCCCACTCTGGCCTAACGCGCTCCACCTACAAATCCTCTACCACCACCTGTCAGGCCGGGAAGAGTCCACGCAGCTTAGTTGATCAAGCCAGAGCCCATATTGGCAATGGCTGCACGAGAAGCAATCTTCACTTGGAGTTCTTCAGATTCCTTTGCTCCTGGGTGGCCTTCCACAAGTGAATATTCCACAGGTAAATCCCCTGGGAACAACATTCAACTCATACAGACAAGCAACCAATTTCCACCAAGGTGTTTGATTAAAACTTAGTAGACTTTATCTTTTTCATCAAAATAGTTTTTGCATAGCATCACTATTCTACTAAGTAATTTCATAGGAACCTAGATACAGGAATAAAGAGGTCTATCATGGCTTGCATAGCAATGCTATCCTACACATGCTTATAGAAAATACTCTACTCATGCATAGAAATAATAGGACTTTTATGGGGGTGTGCCACTTACCTTTGAATGTTGTCGTTGTTCACAAACTCTATTCAACAACGAACGTTTGCTCTTCGTTCAATCTACACAATATAAGCAAACAACAAAACAACAATCAACAAACAAACATGCACATTCATAGTGAACAAACAAGTTTTGTAAAACTTCTAAGGAACGCATGTCATGTATGATATGCAAATTATTTCTAAGGACTAGAAATGCATGTCATGCCATGAAAATTCTTTAAGTTAATGCAAGGAAATGGGTTGGTCAAAATGACTAAGGACTAAAGTCATAAGTTGAATAAAATATTTTGTTTTATATCATTCTTGAATAAGCACTCTAATGGCTTAGTTCTGATGTGGAAAATACTTAGAGAAAATACTAGCTCTATTCTTCGAGGTGATCAACAATTATTATCAACTCTTTGTAAATTGGATATTCACTATAGTGAGAGAGCCAGACACCCGGCCATCCACTTAAATTGTGGAACAGGTCTCATGTACGTGGACATGTAAGGTTTGTTCCCAGGCCGCTTCATCTCACTATGCCGCTAGGACCCAACAAACTTCAAGATGGTAATAACATGATCAAAATCGTTTATGTCTAAAGTGAAAGATAAGATTAGGAAAGAAGGGAAGAATAGAAAGAAAGATGTAGTTGGTCTTCTAGAAATCTTCTCCATACTTGTAACTTTCTCTTGAACTTCTTCTTGATTTTTCTTTTAAGTGTTTCTACTACTTGGAGATTCTTCTGGAGTCTTGTTTTGGCTAAGCCCTTCATTGGTCTTTTTGCTCCATAATGAAATTACTAAGTTTTGAAAATATTTCTGACTTAGAGAAAATGGGGGAGGAGTCTTATTTTGGGAATTATAACTACATGTGAAAATAAGTCATGCATGCAATGCACTTTTAAATCCTAAGAATATCATACAAAAATTGTGATATTTTATAAAGTATGCATTTGGCTATAATTGCAATTTAATTAAATTTAGATTTTTGGAGAAAATAATGAAAGGATAAGATTAAAGTTTTTCTATGATTAATATTTTTATAACTTAATTTTATTGACATTGTTAATAGACAGGAAGCATTTAATTAAATATATAGCAATTTGATTTAATCAAGAATAGTATTTCCATTAACAGTTATGTTAAAAAATACTCAAACTATTCAAATTAAATATATATAACTATGAATTTATTCAAACATCACTCAAAATATTTTATAGCAGTGTCATCAATTTACAATTATTCTAAAGTTTCTAAAACAATTTTATTTGCAATTTTTGAACTTACAGATTTAAAGTTATGACAAAAATGCTCAAATTTACCATTTGAAATTTGAATATTTAAACTAAGTCAAATTTGAATTCTGGCAGATCCAAAATATTCTATATGTCGAGGGCTTTCCAAATATATAAAAATATTTGAATTTGGATAAACAGAGAAAAATATTTGAATTTGAATATTTAAACTAAGTTTGAATAGACAGGGGCTTTTCTGCAAAACTGCCATTTTTAATTTAATTAGAAAAAGAAAAATCCACGCTGGCGCTGACTAGGACGCTGACTGGGCTGCTGACTGGGCTGCTGACATGGTTAAGTCATTGGATCTGGGCCGTCAGATCTGGATCTGGCGGTCCAGATCGGATCGTACCGTTTCAATTTAAGTCATCTAATCTTAGCCACACAAAGTAGATCGGACGGCTGGGGGAGAGGGGGCTCACCGGGCGGCGCTTTTGGTCGCCGGAGAAGAGGATGGCGGCGGCGCGGGCTCGGGCATGGAAGAATCTCTCGCTTCAATGGCTCTCTTGGCTCGGGGAGGCAACGAACATGCGCGTCTCGTTGCGGCGAGGTGGATGGTGGCGACGGCGTCTGCTCGGGCGGCCTGGAGCGGCGCGGAGGCGCGGACGGAGCTACGGCAACTCCGGTGACCTGCGTGCCCGCTCGAGTCGTCGGCGTTTGAAGATTCAAAACATCAGAGAGGTTCGCCGAGACGAAATAGAGAGGAGGGGCGCGGTCTCGGGGTCGGACGGTTGCTCACCTCGCCGGGGAAGAGGAACTTGCGGCGGCGGAGGAGATGAACTCCGACGAGCGTTTTCTCCGGCCTGGCGGCGTATTTGTGGCTAGGGTTTGGGGCAAAAGGACGAGGGGGTCGTGGAGGTTTTATAGGCCGAGCGGGGGAAACAATCTGCGACAATCTCGCTCGAATTTGAGCAAGGATCGGAGAGGAATTCGGGGGCGTAATTTCGGGCACGAGGTTAGGGATGAAGTCCCCTGGCAGGTGGGTCCCGCTGTCAGGGATTTTTCTTTTTCCTTTTCTGATTTTTCTATTTTCTTAATAACTTTTGACTTATAACTCCAAATGAGGTCAAACAAATTTCTAAAAATTTGTAAAATTATTATCTTTGTTTTAGACCAGTTGTAGGATTGTTTTGAATAATTTTTAAAATTATTAATTTTGAATTATTGGTTTTAATACCAATTCGACATTTAAAGTCAAATTTAGAAATCATTTCTTAATTAAGTTTTCTTTTGGCTAAATAAAATTTGTAAAATACTCATATTAAAATATGTTTGGATTTAAGTTATTTAAATTCATTTTCAATAACCATTCATTTCCATTTTTGGTATAATAGTAAAATAACTAAATATATTTATTTTTAAGGAGATGATAAATTAAATTTTAAATTCAAAATGGTTTGTGAGCCATTATATTTTATATTAAGATAATTAATTTGGAATCTTCATAACAACTTTGGAAAAGATTTTAGATTTAATTCTTTCCTTATACAAAATATATATTCATGAAAATCATTTCATGTTTTGAAAATAAATGAAAAATCATTTAAGCTAATGAAGTCTTTATTTGGATAATTCATTAATTATAAAACCTATGAAGTTTTAAAGTTATGAAACATAAACTTATAACTTCAAAACTATAATTTGAATTTAGTTAAATGAATGAAAACTATTTGGCAATTATACCATTTTAATAGTCTTAAATTTATTAATAGATATGGCTAAGTGATAGAAATTACTTTCTTATAAGGAAACTATTTTATTAAATGAAATGGTTTGAAGTTTATGAAACAATTGTCAAGTTACATATTAAGGTTTTTTTTGAAATACAATAAGAAATGAAATGGTTAACTAGAAACCACTTTTGAAAATAATGTTAAACTGAAATATTTAAATATTAAACCGTTTCAATATGTTTGAAGTCATTTATAATTGGTTTTCTTATGCATTTTAATATTTTATTTTAATCAAAACAAAAGTTTTAAATTTTTGTGATTTTTGAACATTATAAAATGTTGAGATGTTACGTCAAGCTTGAGGACACTTTGACCATGTTGCTGCTGTCACTCGGATGGACCTGATGAGTTGTGGTATCGCCAGTCGTGTTGAAGGCAACGTCCTTGGCATGTTTCTTTCGGGGTGGGAAGATGGTCTTGTCGTTGTCGGCTGATATGGCCTTGAAGTGCTCTTCGACCCCGAAGAACTCAGAAATCCTGCTGAACTCGCGGTCGCAGCTGTTAGAGCGGTCGAAGTCGCCGCGTACCGTGATTACTCCTTTCGGTCCAGGAAACTTGATCATCAGGTAGGCGTAATGAGGTACTGCCATGAACCTGGCGAAAGTTGGGCGCCCAAGAATAGTATGATACTGTGATTTCCAGTCGACAACCTCGAAGTCGATCGACTCTTTCCTGAAGTGCTCGGGTGTCCCGAGTATGACGTCGAGTGTGATCGGTCCCATGGGTGTGATTGCTTGCCCTGGTACTATGCCGTGGAATGTGGTTTCGGACTCTGGCAGCTTATCTGTCGACTTGTTCATCCTTCTCAGGGTGTCGGCGAATATGATGTTGATGCCACTTCCTCCATCCATGAAAACCTTCTTCATGTTGTAATCTCCGATCAGGGCTTCAACGACTTGGGCGACATGCTCGGGTCGAGGTACATCTTTCGGGTGGTCTGCCCTGGAGAACGTGATTGGCGTTTCTGACCCTTTCAGGTAGTTCGGCACTGCGGGTGGGCAAGTAGTAGCCTGTAGCACTTGGCGGGTTATGAGCTTCTGCGCCCTGTTTGAAGGGCGTCCTTTTTGTATCATATTGAGCTGTCCCTGCGCGGCTGGGTACGCGTCGTGTGCCATTGGCTGGGCTTCCTGTAGCTGCTGCTGGGGAAAGGTGCCCGCTGCCTGTGTCGGGTTGTTGTTCACGGGTGCTGCCTGAATGGCGAGCTGCGGGGCCGGCTGCAGCGCTGGCACAGGGGTGATGATATTTTGCATCGCCTAGTAAATCTTGCGTGCTTTGCGGCAATCTTTCAATAGGTGGTTGGCGCCCCACTTGCCCGTTTCCGGGTTGCGGAACGAGTGATGCTCGCAAGGTTGCATCAGCTCCTCTGCTTGGGTCAGCGCGCGCTTCCACTCGCGTTTCTGGCCTCCGTCGTTGCGGGTAATGCTGTCGCTGATGTGGTTGTATTGTCTTGGGTCGTACTGCCGACCCTGGTCGCTGGTTCGACTGTACTGGCGTCCTTCATCATAGTGGCGACTGCTATGGCGCACGTCATCACGGGGGGTTTGATACCCCGCCGCTACTAGCTCGATCGAGTCGAGGTTGGTGAATCGTTGTTTCTTCTTCGGGCATCCATCGCGCCAGTTACTTGTTCCGGCTTCGTTCTTTGGAGAGGTGTCGCGGACGTAGTCCTCTCCCTCGGCCCACTGGTTGGCTATCATCATGAGCTCGATCGTGGTCTTCGGTTGGAGCCTACCGAACTCTTCGCGGAGGTCGCGGCGAGCGACGTCGGGCATGAACGCGTCCATCACCCGGTCTTCTGAGACGGATTCCATGGTGTTGCGGAGGAGTGTCCACCGTTGGATGTATGACCGGAGCGACTCATCTCTTCCTTGCTTACATGATTGCAATTCGATGTAGGTCGTTGGCCTTGCGTATGTTCCAGAGAAACTTTTGATAAAGGTCTCTTGGAATTCTTCCCAGGTCTTGAAAGAGTCCTTGGGCTGACTGGTGATCCATCCGCGTGCCGAATCCGTGAGCATGAGTTGGATGTACTGCATCGCTGTGGTCGATGTCCCACCTTGACAGGTACAGGCGATGAGGTAGTCTTCGAGCCAGAGGCGCGGGTCTTGCTTTCCGTCGTACCTGGGTGTTCCTGCTGCTAGCTTGAAGCCCTTCGGCATGCGGGTGTCGCGAATGTTGAAGCTGAAACATGCGGCGCCGCACGGCTCAAGGTTGCGGTCGGCCTGCTCATCTGGATTTGTCGCGTCAGTCGAACGCTGGATGTGGTTGCGGTCTACCGTCCTTTGCATGATGACGTTGCGAAGGTCTTCGCCTGGTTGTGGCTGTCGCAGTGGCTGTGCTGCAGGGACGTCCGGTGCTGCCGGATCGTGAGCTTGGCGTTCTTGTTCTTCGCGTGCCCGGTTGCTTGGCACCCTGTTTGCCAGGGCTTCCTCGATTTCCTTCATGGGCATGATCTGTTGCTTGTGGAGAAGGGCTCGTGCGTCTCCCTCCGGTGGCTGTGTGAGCTGAAGGTACGTTTCGACTGCCATGATGCAGGCGTCCGCCGTTTTTGGGATGGGTATCCCGTTTTCGTCCTCGGTGACGAAGGATGAGTCAAGGTTGCGGGGGATCCTGGCTCGATCGGCTTCCGTCATGAGGGGAACGCGGGCTCTGCGTCGTCGTCCTCCTTGGCTGACCTCGGTGGAGGAAGTGAACGAGTAGGCGGCCCTCCTGGCGCTTGACGCGTCCGCATCCCTCTTGCGCCGGATGAGTTCGGCTTTTTCGGCGCGTAGTCATTCGCCTTCCTTGCGTAGCAAGTACTGTACTGCCAGCTGGTTCTCCCGAGTTGCGTCGGGTGGTGGAAACGTGCCGTCGTCAATGTGAAGGGAATATGCCCTAGAGGCACTTAATAAACATAGTTTATTGGCAATATCCCAATCGTTCATTATATGTTTTACACCATGCTATAACTGTATTAAGCGAAAACATTAATACAGGTGTGGTAGATAAACAACCAGGTCCCTAGTAGCCTCTACTAAGATTAGTTTCGTTGCGCGATTGATGATCAAGGTTTTCCGATCATAGGGCATGGCGCGGGTTGGCAATGGAAGTCATATCGTTAGGAGTAACGATGTGATGGACATACCCAATATTTATAGAACATAGTCATTACGTCTTAAGACCGTGAGATCAACTCTTATTGTTATCCCTGAAAGATACTTTGATCGCACCAAACGTCGCATCTTATCTAGTGTGACAATAACGGTGATACTTTTGGGTATCGGAAGGGGGTAGTTGAGACGAGGGGTCAACAGCGGGATTTGTCAGTCCGCATAGCCGGATAGATACTCTAGGGCCCACTCGGTGAGATTATGTCAAATGAGTTTGCAAACATGTGACTAGGTCACCAGCTGACATAATATCATAGACGAGTAGAAAATAGCGATGTCGGTAACGAGATCATGCTAGGTATGGAGATATCTGAGAATGATGCTCGGACACGCTAAGTATCGCCATGACAAAGGGTTTAAGACTATACATCCAGGTTTGATAGATGAAAGTCATTCGTGAGTATTCGCTAAGTATCTTATATGCGGAAGGCATATTTGAGTGGGATCTAGGTGTCATTCGTGATTTGGTATGTAACAACATATTGAATGACACAGATCCTCTAGTAGAGTGTAAAGGATTATTTAAGTGATTAAATTTTCTATGAAATGAAGTTAGGAGTATTAGGCATCTGATTTATAATTGTATAGATCAGAAGGGGCTTAGTAACATTAAGTCGGAGTATTTCCTAAGTCAGGATTCTGAAGTGTTTCAGAAAAGGACAAGCGAAGAAAGAGGTTCTTGCTTGTATGACTAGGTAAAAGATTAAGTTAATCTTGGCTTTTTCAGTGATAGAAAATGATGTTCGACATTCTCTATGTATCACACATAGAGTCTATCAGGCTGAAAGCTTGACTTGGTGTGACCCGAGTTCTTTGTTAAAGAACAGGTTCTAGAGTGATCCTTGTGTGGATCAATGAACAAACGTTAAGTTTATTCTTCAGTGTCTATGAGAACTGAAGATAGGTTTTCTAGTAACGGGTAAGAGTGGAATGGCAACTTGCCGTAAAGCGGTTACGATGATGCAAGTTATTACACTGACCCATACGACTAGAAATCTCATATAGGAGATGTCCTTTATTTTGAAGATAGACATGGTTAGTTTGCGAAGTCGTATATTAATGCACTGTCGTATAATCTACATAGATATAGAAATATATCGCGACTTTAGAAGTAGCAAGTGTGATTGGACTGAGCAGTTTTCCGAGCGTAGGTGGTCCCCTTAATAGATCTTTCATACTTTTAAGGCGCATGCTACGCGAATGCTCGAGTCTCACTCCATCCACTGGGATATATTTCATCGTCATCGTAAGATACGGGATGATGTCAAACTAGGTGACATAGAAGTGTTGCAAAGCACATATAGGTCTGAATGTGTGAGATCTGTTGACTGTATTCCTCTTCCACGAGGCGAGCAGGCACCAAGATGCTATGGGTGTTGAGCTTTTACCAGGTTGTAAACTAGATTAAGTGTTACTCTAGTGCAAGTGGGAGACTGAAGGGAATAGGCCCTAGAGGCACTTAATAAACATAGTTTATTGGCAATATCCCAATCGTTCATTATATGTTTTACACCATGCTATAACTGTATTAATCGAAAACATTAATACTGGTGTGGTAGATAAACAACCAGGTCCCTAGTAGCCTCTACTAAGACTAGTTTCGTTGCACGATTGATGATCGAGGTTTTCCGATCATAGGGCATGGCGCCGGTCGGCAATGGAAGTCATATCGTTAGGAGTAACGATGTGATGGACATACCCAGTATTTATAGGACATAGTCATTACGCCTTAAGACCGTGAGATCAACTCTTATTGTTATCCCTGAAAGATAATTTGATCGCACCAAACATCGCATCTTATCTAGTGTGACAATAACGGTGATACTTTTGGGTATCGGAAGGGGGTAGTTGAGACGAGGGGTCAACAGCGGGATTTGTCAGTCCGCATAGCCGGATAGATACTCTAGGGCCCACTCGGTGAGATTATGTCAAATGAGTTTGCAAACATGTGACTAGGTCACCAGCTGACATAATATCATAGACGAGTAGAAGATAGCGATGTCGGTAACGAGATCATGCTAGGTATGGAGATATCTGAGAATGATGCTCGGACACGCTAAGTATCGCCATGACAAAGGGTTTAAGACTATACGTCCAGGTTTGATAGATGAAAGTCATTCGTTATATCACAGGGATTGATTCATGGGGTCCAGGCCTACGAGTCTTGATCGTACCTGTTATTATATCGAACCGCTAGGGTAACACAGTTAAGGGGTTTCGACAAGACAACCGGAAAGGAAAGAGATCACCGGGAGCGTCCCGGGAGGAGTGCGATGGAGATCGGGCAGCGCCGAAAGAGTTTTCGGAGCTAGGAAAAATTATATATATTATGTTTGATATTAATTAGTGTAATTAATATGCAAATATGATTTTATATATTTATTTTCGAATTTATTTAGGCTGATTTCCCTAAATGGGCCTTCTGGTCGAAAGAAGGCCCAAGAGGGGGAAAATCCTCAAGGGGATTCGGTGGGGGCATGGAGGCCGGCCTAGGTGGGCCAGATGGGGCCCACCAGGGGGCCGGCGCACCCTCCTTGGCCGAACCAGGCTGTGGGATAGTCCCACATTGCCTGGCTGGCAAGGTTGGCTCCCCCTGGGAGCCTATATAAGAAGGGGCACCCCTGGCCTTTTAATTCACCAATTAATTCCCAATTTCTCTCTCGATCTCGTGGTTCCCTTGTCGGAGCCACGCCGAGTAGAGGAGGGGGATCTCTTCCACCATAGCCCGCTGCCGCGCTGCTGGTGTTCCGGTCCAAGTCTTCCGCTGCTCGTCCTGGACTGGAGCTTCGGAGGCCGTCGTCTCCACCGTATGTGTGTGACGCCCTGCGAGGTGCTGCGCTAGCGGTACTCGCAGGCCTACTTCTCCACCCGACCTCGGGGTCATCTTCGTCGTCTTCGTCGCGCCGAGTTCTTCGCGACCTAGAGGTCGGCTACGTCGTCTTCGTCGTCAACGCTTGTGCGGGAGCGTAATCCCCGCTATTCGGTCTACGGGGGTATGTATTCCTCTCTGTCGTACTTCTATATCTGCATAGTGTAGATCTTGACAAGTTTAAGGATATCGTTGCTAGGAAATTTTTTGTTTTCTGCACACGATCCCCTTCACAATGTGCTTCATGGCAATGATCGCCATGTCGCGCGTGATTGTGAGTCGAGTCGTCTGGTCGGGCATGACCACCTCCAGTGGGTATGCGGGTTCGTCGTTGCCTTCTGGAGGTGTTGTGCCGGCCATGAAGACTTGCGCGGGGTAAACCTCGGTAGGGGTGTTTACGCTGCCGCTGCTGCTTCCGTCATCCGAATCTTGCTCTGGATCGAAAATTGCTGCCATGTGGCGGGCGGCGCAGCCGTTGTTGCGTCTTCTCGCGATCTTTGCAGGAGTCGTGGAAGGAGATTTCGCAGTCGCCGGAGCGAGTGCGATTGGCTTGGGGTAGACTTGATGGGTCCACGAAGATGCGTGCGACGTGGTTGTCGGCAGCGCGTCCTTGGTCACACGTGGGGGTTTGATCGATGCAGTCGTGGTCGAGGTAGATCTTGGTTTTGTCGGTCGTTCGATCGAGGTGGTTGAAGTAGACTCGATCCGCATGGCCGCTGTCGAAGTAGTCGAAGTAGTCGATGTAGTCGAAGTAGATGCGATCCTTGCAGTTGTAGTAGATGCGACTCCCGCGATAGACGACGGCGGGTACGGCGCGGGGGTGGCCGATGCGGGTGTCACCTCTGTGCGTGATGCGGTCACCGCGGACCTGAATATTCCACGACTGTCGACGAAACAGTATATGGAGCCAAAGGTGATGTGTATACCTTCGTACAGATCGGCGTACACCGAGCGGCGGGCCGGCGGGTGGAAGGCGTACTCGAAGGAGCCGAAGCGTATGGGCTCCCGGGTGGTGCAGACGTCGATCTTCCTTGCGGATGGAGCCGGTGCGACCATGATTCCAACGCTTGTTATTTTCCACATACGGCGCCAATTGACGAGGGTGTAACTCGACAAATCACTGGGTTGTCCACCCCGGGTTGATTGAGGGGGAGAGAGAAGCGTTGGTGATCACGACGGCTGACAAGCGGGGCGATTTATCCAGGTTCAGGCTCCCGGAGGATAACACCCTACTTCCTGCTTGTCTGATATTAATGGCGAGTAGCGATTACAATGGCGAAATTGCGATCTCGCTAGGGTTTGTGGTGGCGGCTATGAGCATGTCCTTGAGACGAGCAACCCTCCAGGCCTTTATAGGTAGGCCAGGTCTCGGGTGAACGATGCCGTATGGCAATTACAGATATGGCAGGTTATGAGACCTAACCGACTAGGACTAGGTCACACGATACCCCTAGTGGGCCTTCTGTGGGCCTTCGTTAGCTTGGCGCGGCCCAGGTATCCTCACCGTGGGATAGTCGAAGAGTAGCCCCACGTCAGCCACCTCAAGCTTGCGGATCACACCGCCTAGACTAAGTTTAGACATTTGTTGGTGTACGAGAGGATAATGACACAACTGACTTCTCCTTCCCATTTCAGATCTTATGGTTGCACGTGATATACGACGCAAGAATCACTAACGACATTTGTTATTAACTCCTAGGGTTATTACTTTCCTTATGCAGTGGAACCTCCACCAACCACAATCAAACCATGGTTCCACTTCCCACCATAGTAGATTAATCAGCCATCCTGGACTTGTAACCCAATAGTCATATTATTTATGAAGATTTTAATTTTCCAATGCATAGGTGATATGATATATCATTTGACAATTACTGTGCTATAAAATATTTCAACGGACATGAGCAAGTGATGAACTTGCCTGGTGACTTAGAGGTAGTGCAATTCGAAGCTCCGAACTGACCCGGGACCTCGGGTTCTAAAAATAAAGTATCATTGTCTCACAAGACAATGCTTTAAAGAAGCAATGGACGCTTTTATGCGTGATGATGCTATGCATTGCTTTATTAAGCTCTTGATATGCTTTATTTTAGTTTTTAGAATTCTGTTTTATTTAATCAATTATTGTGATTTTAAAATGATTTTTAGTTATTTTAAAAGATAAACTAGCTTATTTTAAAAATAATATAAAATAGGTAATTTAGTTGATAACTTATTTTTCATGATGGAATACGATGAATTTATTTTCTTAACTTTAAAATAGATCCTTTCTTTTTAAATAAACTAGAACTTATAAATAAACTCATTTCAAAATATATTATTTAAAATTGGGAATAAATAATTTTGGGTACTTTATATTTTCCTGAATTTAAAAAATGTTTTTCATTTAAATTTAGAGTTTGTATTTATTTGTTTGGTAAATGGTTTTATTTTATTTGTTTGTTTTATTTATAGGAAGTTTTATTGGGCTTTTATCTTAACTGGCTCACTAGTCAGTGGGCTAGGGAAAACTTGGTCGGGCTAGACCAGCTCGACTGGTCGAACCGGTCCATTGACCAGACCCAACCCAGTACTCCTCCCCAATCCCCTTTCTCTCTCCAGTGAAAAAAAATCGCCCGCGCCGTTGCCGCCTCGCTCCGGCCAACTCCGGCAGTCTCCGTCGGCGCCTCCACGCGCAGTCGACGTGCCGCGCCGAGCTCTAGCTTCTGGACCCCATCTTTTTCCCGTGCGTGTCCGCGGCTGGCCGAGCCCCCTCCGGTTTCGAGCTATGGTTTTCGGCCTTCGGTGATTCGTTGGTTCCGGCGGTCCTGTGGTGGTTCTGGTGCACGAAGAGGTCGTCCTCGTGTTGCGCTGCGACGATAGCGTGGGCACTACCCCACCACGCCGTCGTGGTAGCGCTCGGGCGCTGGTAAGATTCTTCTCTGCCCCTCTCTAACTCACCATTTGGGCCCGAGGCCGTGTTCTGTAATATTTCTTGCTTGGTGATTAGCTTCTCTGATTGTGTTAGGTTTAGCAGTAGCCTTTGTTCTCCTGTGGTGCATTTATGAGTGAGGATAGCTCTCTTGTTGATGTTGTTAATTCATTTGGATTAATTCCAGTGATGTTGTTTGGTTGGATTGGTTTGCTATCCAAATAATTATCTGTTCTGCTGCACTAGTGTGTGCTACTCTGAATCCCTCAGATTCAGAGGTGTGCCACAGTGTTGTTTAACTGAAGCCAATGTTCAGTTAACATTTAAAAACCTTGTTGTTTTATTTGAGAATGATATCTGGGGTTTTTAATTCCAAGAAGATGATTTTAATTAAATGGATTAATTCCTGAGCTTCATTAGGTAGAATCTAAGCTTATGTTTGTGTATGTGGTGCTATTTCCATTGAGAACTAGTGCCCAGCAAACCATATGTGCTAGATCTGGTTGCTTAACTGCATTTGATTCTGAAGTGCTTAAGCAAAAGATTTTACTTGTGTTGCCTCTGCCAATGATGCTAAGGCTGAGGCTATTATCTTAAAAGAACATATGCTTGCTTGATTTCTTAACTAGCCAATGATGTGGAAACTGAGTCCTCTCTGAGATAAGTTAACTACCATACTTATCTGAGGATTAATTTTCAAAAGCCTGTGATGCTTAGCTGTGGTGAAGTTGATATTGGTTCAGATGTTTATCGTAGTGCTTTATCTAGCCAAGGATGCAAAAGGCTGAGGCTAAATTGATAAGAACATATACTTCTTTGATTTAGGTGATTTAATATTTCCAATGATGAGCTGTGCACAACACTTCTGTGCATGGTTGAGGAAATTCTACCACACATCTACCATGCTTGCATGACTTGCTTAAGGGGTTGAGATCCACCTTAGTAGATGCGATGCGGTACTAGAGCTTGTGGTGATGTAGTGGTAGCAGAACTTGATCGATTTCTCTTGTGGGTTCTTGATCTACAGCTGTGAATTGGCTTCTGGTTGCTGCCCTTCTCCTCCTGGTTTGTACTCAGCCCTTCTCCCCCTCTTGTGCTCAGCCCTTCTCCTCCTGATTGTTGTTGGCCATCTTCTTGACTTGCTTTTGGCAAGGTTGGGATATGGTTGGCTGGTGATTTGTGGTGAATTGGTGGAGATGATCTGGGT
Organism: Poa annua; assembly: GCA_026929855.1. NCBI lineage: Eukaryota > Viridiplantae > Streptophyta > Magnoliopsida > Poales > Poaceae > Poa > Poa annua. The sequence goes on from CM049427.1 coordinate 21,040,261, forward strand.
GTGGTGTGTTGTGTGATAAACTTGCAGATGAGGTATGTGAAGGAGATATGCCCTAGAGGCAAATAAATAAGTAGTATTTATTGTGTTATCTCATAAGTTTATAATAGGTTTGTGTATTATGCTATAACTGTATTAATCGGAATTATTAATACACGTGTGATACATAGACAACCAGGTCCCTAGCAAGCCTCTATATGAGCTAGTCCATTGGGCAACAGTTGATCGAGATTCCCGATCAAGGACAATGACGTCGGTTGACAATGGGGTCATCTTGTTAGTAGAATAAGGTGATGGACATACGCAAAGTATTGCAATAAGATCGTATTACGATGTTTGTCATTTGCAATAGATAAGAGTATGATAGCTTATTCCTTAGACCGTGAGACCGTACTTATTGTTGCTTCGTAGGAGTGCTTTGAGAGCATCAAACGTTGTGTCTTATATTCATGACAATAACGGTGTCCATCTTGGGTATTCCGAAAGAGCATCAAGACGTAAGGATCAAGAGCGGGATTTGTTCATTCTTAGGAGTGGGAGTCGTAGTTAGTTTACTCAGGTGGAATATGTATGGAACATATTTTTGAGTGGGAGCTCAGGAACTCAAATATGTGGATAACACGTTTTTGAGTGGGAGCATGTGTTGTCAAATATGTGGAGATATAGTTTGAGTGGGAGTCGAATTCATTTTGTGTAGTTAACACATTGTGAAACTGTACCAATAGAATAGGATGAAGTTGTGAAACTATTTGAAAGTCAGTGTCTATTTTGAAATAGAACGGGAATTTTAATAGTTAGTCGAGTTGAGTTGGGTTATATCTGAGGAGTCAGAATAGAAGCAAAAGGATGGTCCTTTGGAATCCAATTGATCATTAAGAGTAATGATGCATGAAAGTAATGGTTGTATGACATGTGGGTCTATTATGTAATATTAGACATCATACAGAAACCATATTATCTGCTCGATGATATATAACCGATGTTCTTGGAATAAGAACAGTTATTTTGGAATTTACTGGAAGTAGATGTGCGTTAGTTAAGGGATTGACATTTGAATGTCAAGTTTTCTACATTGGTGTGAAAGTATGTAGACATCACGAGTTTGTAATTGTTACAAGGGGCTCGGTATGACTGAGTGTGTTTTTCAGGGCAGTTATCTGGTTAGTATAATCAGAGTAAGCGCTGGGAAGCGGTAGTCTCACTTAGTTGCGGTGTTTGCATATATGTTGTTGAACAACATGGTGATATCAAGCAAGTTAATATCCGTGGGAGACTGAAGGAGATATGCCCTAGAGGCAAATAAATAAGTAGTATTTATTGTGTTATCTCATAAGTTTATAATAGGTTTGTGTATTATGCTATAACTGTATTAATCGGAATTATTAATACACGTGTGATACATGGACAACCAGGTCCCTAGCAAGCCTCTATATGAGCTAGTCCATTGGGCAACAGTTGATCGAGATTCCCGATCAAGGACAATGACGTCGGTTGACAATGGGGTCATCTTGTTAGTAGAATAAGGTGATGGACATACGCAAAGTATTGCAATAAGATCGTATTACGATGTTTGTCATTTGCAATAGATAAGAGTATGATAGCTTATTCCTTAGACCGTGAGACCGTACTTATTGTTGCTTCGTAGGAGTGCTTTGAGAGCATCAAACGTTGTGTCTTATATAGCATGACAATAACGGTGTCCATCTTGGGTATTCCGAAAGAGCATCGAGACGTAAGGATCAAGAGCGGGATTTGTTCATTCTTGTAATGGAAAGATACTCTGGGCCCACTCGGTGATATTGCATCTATATAGCTGCGCAGCTTGTGACTAGGTCATGGAGATGGTAATATCACAGACGAGTTAATAACCTTCGTAGGTAACGAGATACAGCAAAGGCATCGGTGTGTCTACGATCATATCTCGGACAAGGTAGTATCGCAGAGACAAAGGGAATGAATATCATATTTATGGTTCAACGACGATATTCGTGGAATGCACAGGGGTCGTCATATATTTCCAGGTATCCCTGACGATCATTGGTGAGCGGAGTTTGTCAACCATGTCTGGAGTATTCCCGAACCGTAGCGTAACAAACTTAAGGTCTTAGCGACGCTAGGAGATAGGTTCTGGAATTTTATAGGTTTTTGTTGAAGAGAGAGAAATGATCCGGAAAGAGTTCCGGTGGTCCGGAAGGAGTTCCGGAGAGGTCTGGAATGGTTCCAGGAATGTCCGAAAGTTGTTCGGGTGGTCCGAAAGAGTTTTCGGAGTCACGGGATATTGAATTATATATAAATATATTAATTATGAATTAATGGGATTTTTATATTAAGTTAATATTAATTAAATAAAGGAAAAAGGGGGCTCCCACCTATATGGGCCCTAAGAGGGCCCAAGAGGGGGAGCCGCACCACCAAGGGGGGTGGGCCCCATTGGCTGGTTCGGCCAGCCCATGTGGGGGCCGAACCCCCCTCCCTTGTCTTTTGTTTAGTCCCACATGGGGGAGCCAAGGGGTTTGCACACCCCCTTCCCCCTTTATATAGCAAGGCATATTAATTGATTTAATTCATAGGAAATTCATTTAATTCCCAATTTCTCTCTCGATCTCGTGGTTCCCAAGTTGGAGCCGTGCCGAGCTGAGGAAGGGGGTCTCTCTCCACCTAAGCCATATCGCAGAGCGCCGTTGCTCTACGGGATTCCAGATAAGATCTACTCCTGCGATTTCAGCTGGATCTGAATGACCGGGAGTTGTCGCTAGGCTCCGTATGTTTGCGAGTGCTCGGAGGCTACTCTATTGAGGAGCTTGGGCGACGTCGTCTCGCCCCCTGCAGCCGCCACGCCTCTCCCCCCTCTGCTGTCGGCGCACCAGCCCTGGTGCTGGCGCTCTGCCTTCTTCCGCCTGACGCCCGTCGACGCAGATCATCGTCGACACCCCGCGTCATCGACTCCGACATCGCGGCAAGCTCTCCGCGACCTCGAGGTCGGCTACGTACGACTTCATTGTCAACGCTTGTGCGGGAGCGTAATCCCCGCTATCGGTCTACATGGAGGTAATGTAACCCGTTCCGCCACCGTTATCACATGTACTAGATAGATAGATCCTGGCTAGTTAGGGTTTCGACCGCTAGAAAATTATTGTTTTCTGCACCGTAACCCCTTCAGTGGTATCAGAGCCGATCTATGCGTAGTACTGCTGGTACGGTTAGAACTCATGTTGAATGAGGGCGTCTTTCTTATATTTGCTACCCTCTAGCGTGCACTTGCGATGCCTTCGGTATTGAGTTGATGAAGCGGCCCGGACCGACTTTACGCGTACGCTTACGCGTACGCTTACGCGTACTCTTACGCGAGACTGGTTCCACTGCTGACATACGGCTTGCACCGTATCTGTGGCTGGCGGGTGTCTGTTTCTCTCTCTCTAGTCGGCAAAGCATTTTCAATGGAGGGCCCGAAAGGGATGCTTAAACATGCAATTATACGATCGACGTTGTGGTACAAAGTTCGTAGGTAGGGAAGCGATTCTCTTACGAATAAGCCTATATGCCACGTAAAACTTGCAAAACTAGATAAAGCTAGAGGCGTCTAACTTTGTTTTGCAGAGGCGTTATTTCATGTGACATGGTTACGGTAAGTTTTGATATTACTCGTACTGTCGGAGGAAATGGAGGGCTCTGTAGACTCGGAGTCATGCCGGGGCGCCGGGGGCCATGCACATGGCGCCATGAAGGTCCAGGCGCATCGACCATGTCACATCGCACTTCATTGCATCATTATTGTGTGCTGTTGTGTGTGCATCCTATTGATTGCTTATATGCTAGATATACAACGGTAGCATCATAAATAGGATAATCCCTAACAAAATACCAAAATTGTGTTCTCCCTCGTTGCGCACCACCAAGAAAGTTCTACGTTATGAGGCAGGCCGTGATGATCGGGTGTCACACATCTCGTCGTTCGCATACAGTGGGTGTAAGCCATGTTGCACGCGCAGGTCTTCGAGGTTTGATTGGAGAGCCTAGCATACTCAGACGTATGGCCTCGGAACACGAGAAGATCGAAAGATCGAGCACGAGTCATAGAGCTGTTATGATCGACATTTTATGTCCACCTTTGAAGCTGTGCTGCCGGCCGTGATGATCGGGGGTAGTATGGTGGATGAGGGTCGTGTCATCGCCATTATTATTTTAGGGATAATAACTTTGGTGAGGTGTGTTTTTGATAATGAGATTATAGAACTAAAACTCACCTACATATTATAAACTTAACCTTACCTCTTTTGCGATCACATCTGTAGACTACGCAACTATACTTCGGTTACTTCCTCAAGAGCCCGGATGCTACATTAGAAGCCGACGGGTCCAACTTCATCAGATGGTACAAGGGTTTTAGAAACATTCTCGAACACAACAACATTATATATGTTCTCGATGAACCGTTAGGAGAAGGACCAGGAGATTCTGCAAGCGAGGAGGAGGAAGATGATTTCCGTAGGTGTCGAGACATATTCATTGAAGTGGAGATCTCCATGACCGTATGCCTGGCACCCGAGTTGAAAGAGATGTTTCGACGCAAGGAGCCAAGCGTCATGATGGATGCGATAAAGACACACTTCGGGGATGAATTAAAGCGTGAGCAATTCAGGCAGCTTAGAATGTTCCAGACCGTTCACATGGAGGAGCATACCTGTCTGAAGACACATTTGAAGAGATTGTATGACATCTACTTCCAGCTGACGATGGTCTTCGATTACTGGATGGCAGATTCTTGCGCCATTCGGACTGTCCTGATATCTCTACCTCCTAGCTATGAGAAGCATGTTCGCAAGTACATTTTGAAAGCCGATGATATGAACTTCTACGTGTTCGTACGTGAGTTCCAGTCTCTGAAGGTTGATTCCATCGAAGGAGAGATCTTCGATGCTACAGGTATATATTTGATATATGCAGAATTATGGATTCGCCCATGGTATATGATGAAATGTTTGATAATTGCTCTGTTTGTGAAACAGGTCCTGATTATCACATATATGCGGCGCAGTTTGATGTGACCTGGCGCTGAAGCTGGTAGTCAAGGAGTTGATGGCCTTTTGGTGTTCACGTCCTCAAGTTATCATAGTTATCATTAATAGTTTTTGATACGATCTTTTGTAATAGTGAGCGAGTGTGTGTGTCTTGATTGTTGCAAGACAAAGTTATTCATGTAATAAGACAAGATCAGTTGTTTTATGTTATGGAACAAGTCAGTTGTTTTATCTTATGAATAAAGTTTCCACATCTCAGTTACATTGATTGTATGATAAGTATTCATAATTGTAGATATGATAAAATAGCTTGTCCCGTGAACAAAGGTTCTATTGTTAGAATAAACACCGTCGAGTTTAGTCATAAAAGCAATGAAATAAGTAATGTATGTTTTTGGTCCATTTAAGTATTTCGAGTGCTGAGTTGATTAAGCTTGAAATCAAGTATTGAAGTTGCAATACTGGCGGAAATTAATTGAGTGTCATTTTTTAATGATTAATTAATGGTGTTTACTACTTGATCCGAATTCCTCCATGACTTTGGTAAATAGGAGTATTTGCCCGATGAATTGTGGAGTCTGAGATTAATTTGATAATAGATCAAATGGGGTTTTTCAGAAAAAAGATTAGCGAACATTGTATTCACAGAATTCGATCAAAGGACAGTATTTTTGAATTATGTTTTCAACACAAGAGACTTGTGGAAATTTGCTTCACAGAATTATAATGTCATATATAGTGATATGTGGGGAATTATAATCATGCTCTATTTTAAATAAAGTGTGGCCTGTCAGAATCAGTCTTAGAATCTCCTAATACGTTCGAAACATTATAGTCGATGTCCACTTTAGAAAATAGATATTTTTCTCAACAAGAATTCGTAGGATCGACAGTAGTGTCGACATGTATATGATTATGCGATAATTCGGAATATACATGACTGGTTCTTTGTAGATTGCTCGCATTGGATGAGAGTGTATTCCAAAACCAAATAGAAACAAAGTTCAGGTTGTTGTCTATGTAATTCCGAGAAAAGATGACCTTTCGAATTATGGTTTATGGATTGGAATTAGAAGTTTGGAATAAAGTGTCAGACCTATGTTGGAAGGTGTTCCAAAGAGTATATGTCTGCTAATGAAGGTTTAGTGATTAAGAGTGAGGGAGACTAGAAAATTGTTTTCTGCTTGCAATCCTCTTCATAAAGATCATAATATTTTCATGAAAGAAACTTCTAAATAAAGTGCTGTTATATTTAATATTGCTGTCAGGTCACAGCACTGTATTAAGTATTGTTGACACGATCAAAGTGCACTTTATGAATACAAAGAAAGTTAAGAAAATATCGGAATACGAACAAAGGCTTTTCAGCCTGGAAATCCAAGTTACGTTTAAAAAGGATTAAGAGAGTAACTGTTGCTGCAATTCTTATTAGAGGAATAAGATTGTTTGATCGTCATATAAAGTGTTATATGAAAATGTGACTATAAGAAAGACGCAGGAGCATGTCTTGTCAAGAAATGTGTCTTGCACAAGATCAAATTTGTTGACTACATTTATGTAGACATGCTCGAAGTCTGAGGGATTTGTATTAATGTAATGCTATGGTTTGTATTAAATTCGAATTGATGATAGATCAATGATTTTGGTTTGACCTAAATGTCGAATTAAGTGGGAGTCGTAGTTAGTTTACTCAGGTGGAATATGTATGGAACATATTTTTGAGTGGGAGCTCAGGAACTCAAATATGTGGATAACACGTTTTTGAGTGGGAGCATGTGTTGTCAAATATGTGGAGATATAGTTTAAGTGGGAGTCGAATTCATTTTGTGTAGTTAACACATTGTGAAACTGTACCAATAGAATAGGATGAAGTTGTGAAACTATTTGAAAGTCAGTGTCTATTTTGAAATAGAACGGGAATTTTAATAGTTAGTCGAGTTGAGTTGGATTATATCTGAGGAGTCAGAATAGAAGCAAAAGGATGGTCCTTTGGAATCCAATTGATCATTAAGAGTAATGATGCATGAAAGTAATGGTTGTATGACATGTGGGTCTATTATGTAATATTAGACATCATACAGAAACCATATTATCTGCTCGATGATATATAACCGATGTTCTTGGAATAAGAACAGTTATTTTGGAATTTACTGGAAGTAGATGTGCGTTAGTTAAGGGATTGACATTTGAATGTCAAGTTTTCTACATTGGTGTGAAAGTATGTAGACATCACGAGTTTGTAATTGTTACAAGGGGCTCGGTATGACTGAGTGTGTTTTTCAGGGCAGTTATCTGGTTAGTATAATCAGAGTAAGAGCTGGGAAGCGGTAGTCTCACTTAGTTGCGGTGTTTGCATATATGTTGTTGAACAACATGGTGATATCAAGCAAGTTAATATCCGTGGGAGACTGAAGGAGATATGCCCTAGAGGCAAATAAATAAGTAGTATTTATTGTGTTATCTCATAAGTTTATAATAGGTTTGTGTATTATGCTATAACTGTATTAATCGGAATTATTAATACACGTGTGATACATAGACAACCAGGTCCCTAGCAAGCCTCTATATGAGCTAGTCCATTGGGCAACAGTTGATCGAGATTCCCGATCAAGGACAATGACGTCGGTTGACAATGGGGTCATCTTGTTAGTAGAATAAGGTGATGGACATACGCAAAGTATTGCAATAAGATCGTATTACGATGAGTCATTTGCAATAGATAAGAGTATGATAGCTTATTCCTTAGACCGTGAGACCGTACTTATTGTTGCTTCGTAGGAGTGCTTTGAGAGCATCAAACGTTGTGTCTTATATAGCATGACAATAACGGTGTCCATCTTGGGTATTCCGAAAGAGCATCGAGACGTAAGGATCAAGAGCGGGATTTGTTCATTCTTGTAATGGAAAGATACTCTGGGCCCACTCGGTGATATTGCATCTATATAGCTGCGCAGCTTGTGACTAGGTCATGGAGATGGTAATATCACAGACGAGTTAATAACCTTCGTAGGTAACGAGATACAGCAAAGGCATCGGTGTGTCTACGATCATATCTCGGACAAGGTAGTATCGCAGAGACAAAGGGAATGAATATCATATTTATGGTTCAACGACGATATTCGTGGAATGCACAGGGGTCGTCATATATTTCTAGGTATCCCTGACGATCATTGGTGAGCGGAGTGTCTCAACCATGTCTGGAGTATTCCCGAACCGTAGCGTAACAAACTTAAGGTCTTAGCGACGCTAGGAGATAGGTTCTGGAATTTTATAGGTTTTTGTTGAAGAGAGAGAAATGATCCGGAAAGAGTTCCGGTGGTCCGGAAGGAGTTCCGGAGAGGTCTGGAATGGTTCCAGGAATGTCCGAAAGTTGTTCGGGTGGTCCGAAAGAGTTTTCGGAGTCACGGGATATTGAATTATATATAAATATATTAATTATGAATTAATGGGATTTTTATATTAAGTTAATATTAATTAAATAAAGGAAAAAGGGGGCTCCCACCTATATGGGCCCTAAGAGGGCCCAAGAGGGGGAGCCGCACCACCAAGGGGGGTGGGCCCCATTGGCTGGTTCGGCCAGCCCATGTGGGGGCCGAACCCCCCTCCCTTGTCTTTTGTTTAGTCCCACATGGGGGAGCCAAGGGGTTTGCACACCCCCTTCCCCCTTTATATAGCAAGGCATATTAATTGATTTAATTCATAGGAAATTCAATTAATTCCCAATTTCTCTCTCGATCTCGTGGTTCCCAAGCTGGAGCCGCGCCGAGCTGAGGAAGGGGGTCTCTCTCCACCTAAGCCATACCGCAGAGCGCCGTTGCTCTGCGGGATTCCAGATAAGATCTACTCCTGCGATTTCAGCTGGATCTGAATGACCGGGAGTTGTCGCTAGGCTCCGTATGTTTGCGAGTGCTCGGAGGCTACTCTATTGAGGAGCTTGGGCGACGTCGTCTCGCCCCCTGCAGCCGCCGCGCCTCTCCCCCCTCTGCTGCCGGCGCACCAGCCCTGGTGCTGGCACTCTGCCTTCTTTCGCCCGACGCCCGTCGACGCAGATCATCGTCGACACACCGGCGTCATCGACTCCGACATCGCGGCAAGCTCTCCGCGACCTCGAGGTCGGCTACGTACGACTTCATCGTCAACGCTTGTGCGGGAGCGTAATCCCCGCTATCGGTCTACATGGAGGTAATGTAACCCGTTCCGTCACCGTTATCACATGTACTAGATAGATAGATCCTGTCTAGTTAGGGTTTCGATCGCTAGAAAATTATTGTTTTCTGCACGGTAACCCCTTCAGTATGCGTGTGTGATGAGTTTGGACTGAGAAGACCAAAGGGTTTTGCCTCCCTTGCTTGCTACGACAGTGAACCCTTATCCTCCTTGTTTCAGCTGTGCTGGTGATAGCCATGGGTTTTTGCATGCATGACTACGCTGCTTGTGTGCAGTCTGTTTGCTTGCCTCCTTCAGATCTTTTGGTGTTGATCTGATCCATTCGGCTGGCTTGATATTATCCATGCTGGATGTTTATTTTGTGATGCCAAGTGTAATATTTGCCCCTAAACCAATGATTTTGATCTGACGTTGTTTTAATTCATAAGAACGGATATTAACCCTTGATTAAGGTCTAAACTCGATGATGTGTTCAGAAGTGCATCTCACTGCCAAAACTGAGAGTAATATTTTACTAACACTCCCCTTTTCATTTGGTTTCAATTCTTTCTTCTATTATTCTTGTTTGGCTTTGTTTCAGTTTTGCAGGAAATAAAGATGGTGTGATGGCTAAGAAGATAAATATTGATATGGAGAAGATCAAGCTACAAGATTTAGCTTTCTTAGGATTTTTGTTTTACATACGTAATTCCTTAATTATTAGAGTTTCAATTTAATTATTTGTAAAAACAATGTATTATGTTGTAAATCAATAAAGCCATTCTTTTTGTGTTTCAATAATTGTAACTCATGTTTGTAATTATTTCATTTATGAATTACACTTTTGTTTATTATTTATTTATCATTTATTTCCTGTTGTTTCAAATTATTTGAATATTTGAATTTTCTCAAATTACCTCAAACAAGTAAAATACCTAAAGGTCATGTCAAAACTTATCACAATCACCTCGATTGAACTAAATTCTACTCAATGAGATGAAAGAAACTTTGATCAACTCAGGATTTTAAGTTGCGAAAAATTTATTCGGATTTTTAGATGCATGAATGCAAATGCGTAATTTCTATTTCTACCCTTCGCGGTTTCCTCGGAGCCCTCGACGTAGGTTTCGAGCTGCACATCCTATTTTTAGAATATGATAAATTTATCACAGACTATGACGTGAGACTGGTCATTACTTGAACATTTTTCTTACAACTTATAGATGATGATACATGATAGAAATTTTTGTGAATATTTTTTAAAAGTTGTGAAAAATAAAGTTTATCTTTTTTTATAGAAACAAGTACACATAAGAGTGTGGATTTTGTGCATACACTAATGGGTATGGGACATATCAGAGCCACACATTATGTTCTCGAGATCTGTGCCTATAGAAAGGGTTACACTTTTCAATTTCATTATGTCTTGTCGGTACATGGAAAAAAAGTCCAATCAAACTGTTCACGCACAATATTCTCATCCTCCCCTTTCTTTCTCTCTCTTATCCCTTTTCGTCTTCCTCTCGTCAATCCCCTCCCGCTCCAGTGCTCCTCCTCTCGCTCCTCCCGACCACCGGCCAGGCCGCCCCACCGCTGAACATCTCCTCGCTGCCCTTGATGCCGGTCACGTTCCCCAAGCCGCGGTCCAAGACGCTCCAGATCGTGCTGCCCATAGCGTCCGCGCTACTCGTCTTCGCGGTGGCCGGGGCTCGGCGGGTTCGGGCTGGTGTACCAGGGCTCGCTCCCCAAGTCCAAGGCGGCGGAGATCACGGTCAAGAAGGTGGCCCGCGAGTCCAGGCAGGGGATGAGGGAGTTCGTGGCCGAGGTGGTCACCATCGGCCGGCTCCGGCACCGCAACCTCAGGATGAGCTAGTAATATTTATCTGAAGAAGAAAGTCGGGATGTTGTGATGATGCAGTGCGAGGCGGCGGGGCACATCATGTGCTGCTACTGCCGCGCCGGCCACGTCGACATCTGCAGCCGCGCCAGCGCCCACTGCGGCAAGCTGGACGCCGTCGTCGCCGCCGCCAAGGTGGCATGCGCCTACATGGTGTTTGGCTGCGAGCGGTACGTCGTGTACCATAACGCCGCGGAGCACCAGCGCGTGTGCCAGTCCGCGCCATGCGGCTGCCCGGAGCCCGGCTGCCTGTTCGTCGGCTCCCGCTTGATGCTCCTGGACCACTTCGCTGCCGCGCGCTCACGCCTCGCCGTCACGGTCCGCTACGGCCGCTCCTGGAACCTGAGCTTCTCCCTGGCCCAGAGCTGGCACGTCCTCGTCGGGGAGGAGGACAGGAGCCTCTTCCTCGTCTCCCTCGGCCCACTCGGCGCGGCCAAGGCCCTGTCGCTGGTGTGCGTCAGGGCGGACAGCGCCCCCGCGGCGGCGGCGGCGGCCCAGTTCTGGAGCGCCGGGACGAGGACAAGGACAACTTGGTCCTCATGGCCTCCAAGGTGGGCAGCACCGTCACCGCCGCCGTCGACCCGCGCCATCTTCAGCACCGCGTAGGTCAACGGCCGCCGGCCTCCATCCCGCCGCCATCTCTAGCCCCGTGCAGGTCAAGGCTGCCCTCCCCTCCAGCCCGCCGCCGCTAGCCTCGCCGTCTCCAACACGGTGCAGGTCAACGGCCGCCGGCCTCCAGCCCGCCGCCATATCCAGCCCCGTTCAATCCTCCATCCTCGCCTTAGTTCGCGCCTCCTCCCGTAGGTGGTTGCCGGAGCTTGCGCCTTCTCTGCTGGATGTCGAGCTCGCCGGCCTGCTGGGTAGCAGCTTCCCGACTCGCGCCGTCGTCGGCAACAGTGGCGCGGTCCTCGGCTCCGGCCGTGGGTCGACGCGCACGAGCTTGTCATCCGCCTGAACAATGCCCGCGTCGCCCAGCTTCTTCTCTGTCTACAGTGTCTTTCACGAATCCTGGACTAGCACAGCAGCGGCCGCTGCTCATGTTTCTGTCAAATCTAACACACTGTACGTATTGTTTGTAAAGGATGAAAAAGTCCTACCAAAAATCTGTCTCCTTCCTAACTTGTGCGGATCTCAAAGCAGGACGGGACATGATAGCTCCCATACCCGTGTGTGTATAAAAAATCATTTTCGTACACATAAAATGACTTCATGCTTGAGAATATATATATTTTTGAGGTATTTTTCACTTTCCTTGATGTTTTCCAAATAACTGTCAGAATGGCTAACATGGCTATTTATCGGAAGTGGTCCCTTTTCTTAAAACTATCGATGTTTATGTGATGCAAAAGATGATATGGATGTCATATTTGCAAAAATGATATATATACATATTACAATTTATGGATTTAAAGTTATAGATTATTCCATATTAAATGGAAAAGGAAAAAATAAAGGAAAATTCATTTTATTATTATTTATTCAAAGATTATTGTTACATAATCATGGTTGTTTATTCATTTTTGGAATTCAAATAATAAAGAAGTGTAATATCGTTACGCACGGGTTAAAATGATTGATAAGATACTAGAAATTAACAAGGTATAATTTCTTATTTGAAAAATAATTCAGAAGGAACTTAAAAGTTAAACTTGCTTGGGCCGGTAAAATTAAGTATTTTGATCAGAGGTTAAGTGTGTTATCTGAGATCATGTGCGTAACTAATTAATAAGAATTTTTTGGAAAATAAATAAAAGAAGTGATTTTTTTTACATATGCCGACGACTTAGGTTCCACGGCTTTGGCATCGGCATAGTAGATACGGCCATCGCCATGAAAGTTGGGCCTACTGCCGTGATGGTACGGGTACGGCCATCGCCATGAAAGTTGGGCCTACTGCCGTGATGGTACGTTCGGGCGATACGTCGTGAAATGTTTTGCAATTTAGTCCTCCAAGTTTTTTAGAAAAGAACTCGCTATCCATCTATCTACTATCTTCTACTGTCGTGATGATACTATCTACTCGCAAACATACGGAGCTTAACAACAACCTCTGGTCATTCAGATCCAGCTGAAATCGCAGGGGTAGAACTTTTCTGGAATCCCGCAGGGCAACGGCGCCCGACGGTATAGCTTTGGTGGAGAGGGAGGGCAAAACGGGCGGAGAAGCAACTCGGTCAGCCTGCTATACAATTAATTGTATTTTTCTATTAATTAATCCAATTAATATGCCTTACTATATAAAAGGGGAGGGGGTGTGCAAACACCTAGCCTCCCCATGTGGGACTATGGCTGACTTCTTTTAGGCTTTTTGGTCTGCTTGTGGGTTCAGAAGCCCACAAGCTGAAAAGAATTCTCCAGATTGAAGTAGTTTCTGGCCCAATTACACACGGTGGGGGAGAAACTGCTCTCGGCCAGTTTCCAACAGAGCGAAATTACGGCCGATTGCCACTGCAGTCAACTGAAACTCTCACGTCCCCAACAGAGCGGAAAAAAAAACTCACGTCCCCAACTTTGGGTCTTGTCTCCTTCCCGTCTCCCGCCCGCGTACCACCGCCTTCCACCACCACCGCCGCGTACCACCACCGGCGTGGCCGGATCCTGGTAGCCCTCCGCCGGATCTACCCATTCCATCCCCGCATCCGACGCTCCACTGCCTCCACCGCCCCGACGCCCGGTGGTTTGCTCCGCCCCGCAGACCGCTGCTCCTCCGTGCGAGCTACTTTCCGGCGAAGGCCTGAACCTGTGCGTGATGTGGTCCGCCCCGCAGTCCCAGCTCCATCCAATCGATGACCTGAAGTTGCTCCCCGGACACGATCTGAAGATGCTCCCCGACCACGATCTGAAGCCCGGCAGTCCTGGCTTCATTATGACATGCGCTGCTGGAGCTGGTTGCAAGCCTCGGCGAGCTTCTCGTTGAATTCCTTGGCGACGTTGTTGTACTTCTGGAGGCAGCCGTTGCCGTCTCTTGGGATGGACAGCTTCTGCGGTAGGCATCCTAGCGCCCCTGTCCCATGGATCCAGAACTTCCTTGCCCCATGCGCGTACAGAGTCTACACTCACATATCATGTTTGTTTTTTACTTTTTTCAAGGATAAATACCATGTTTGTTTAACCTCTGGTTTACTAAAGCTTATAATTTCTTTGCTCGGTAACAAAACCATGGTTTTACCTCAATGCCAAACTTGATATGAGAAACTATAAGGAGGATCTTGGCGACCACTTCATCGGTAACAAAATCATGAACTTTTATTGTGACATTAGCTTGTGTAGTTCATATTATTTTTATTTATTTCTAACTCATTTTATACTAAAATAGAATATGTATCATATACAAAGTTTTATTTAATGAACATATCAAACGCAGGGGTAAAATAGACATCTTATAACTCATCACACCAAACAAGCCAAAACAGTAGAAGCCCAAAAGAAGTCTCTTGAGGAGTTTCTTAAGTTTCTACCCACCGCAGTTTCTACCCACCGAAATCTATAAGCAGACTTATGTACAAGCAGGAGCCAAAAGAAGTCACCCATAATACGTAGCTGCCGTGATGGTAAGTTCGGGCGGTACGTCGGGCGAAACTGGAAAAGAACCCGCCATCCAAACTTGTTGGGCCGAATCGTTGTACTTGATGTAAATTATCCAACAGTCCCCGTGAAGCTTCGTTCCCGAGCGAGCACGTAGCTCCTCACACCGGCCAGGGTCCGCCGTCGTCCTGCAGCGCGGTTCGTGGGGTGGAGGAGGGTGGGAGCGAAGGGGCGACCAAGGTTGAGCCGCAGATAGCGGGGTTCCTGTGCTGTGACAGAGTGAGGGATGATTGAGGAGCTGCCGGCGGCATATGGCTGCGCTCGCCGGCCTGGGCGGCGCGAAGACGCCGACGTGGAACTCAGGAGCAGAGGAGGCCGTGTAAGGCCAGCGGCGACCCGCTCACCAATCTTATCCGGCACGCCCGGAGCTCTTGGCCGTCGTCCGTATCCAGCCATGGCGGAGCAAGGTGCCGAGGTGGACGAGAGCAACCGACGGCAACTTTACACGGCGGCGTACCTCGGCGCTAGGTGTTGGCGGAGCAGTTCCAGTAGAACGGGCTAATCTCGCGTACGCACGGATGGTCACGGAGTGGCAGAGTTCTGAGCAGAGAGAAGAAGATGCGTGCGTGCCATCTCTGTACGGGAAGAGGAACTATTGATTGTTGATTTTGTTCGATGTGTTTTTTTGTCACGTCAAGCGAAAGGAGGAGTTGGAAAATTAATTTTACCTTCATCACTAAGAAAAACAAAGGTGGCCCATGGCTTATTAAAAGTATAGGTCTTTTATGTTCGCTACCTCATAGCGCATCGAGCGACCGAAATAGCCTGTCAAAATATGAATGGGTGTACAACTCTGAACCTGCTTAGACTAGAACATCCAGCGCCCATGGGGACGAGTATAGAACTCCTGATTATGCTTCACTATATAATGCTAGGCAGCGCGGATTTTCTACGACCTCGCTAATTAAGCAGTACGAACAATCCGACTCCAAACTGCCGCACGTTCTGCCGATCTAGAGAAACGCCATCCGTCTCAAGCTCACCCTTCCGTCTACCTTGTTGGAATCGTCTCCGTGCCGGTGTTCTATTTTTATATTTTTATATGAATGTACGTTTAATTTACATTGTTCCATGATATTTTAATTGATTCAGGGTACATTGTTTTTTTTCAAAGGCCGGATGTCAAATTCCTCGGTGGTGGTTCTATCACTATTGTCTTCCATTTTCTGTAGTTAACCTAAAAAAAGTAAGTTTGAGTTAATATACTAATTGTAGATCACATACAAATATATATAGGAGAATACATGTTCAAATCCGGAATGTACTATTCAGATTGAGGCCACATTCATCATATAAACTGAGTTATTTCGTGTCAGGCAAAAGAAATGTTGTGTGACATGTTGTATGGAGTAAGCAGTAGAGGCACAACTTCATCTCCCTGCTGTGCCCAAACTGCAGATAGAACTTAAATAATAGCATAGATTGATTTTCCATGGTTTATTTCATATAATTTTCATGTTTATTCTCAAGTAACTGAAACCCACAAACCAGTTTGGGATAAACTGGGGGTCCATATAGTTGTACAATGTGGTTTTCATGACCTCCGATGTATTTTCCCGTCCTTATGTGACATAATGGACATAGATGATTAGCTTAGTTAATCTTAGCTTAAATATTATTTAATCCTGTTGCAACTGTGAAGTGCAAGGAGAAGGGCACTGATGCCGTCGAGCTGATTGAAGGAAATATCACACCCAAACTAGGGGCTAGAGAGTGCTACAATGGTGAGCTTTGGTACCTTGAAACAAGTGGAAGCAATCACATGTCAGGGAATCAGAATATAGTCAGTGAACTGGGATACTAGCATCAAAGGGATAATGCGGTTTGGAGATGGGTATGTCGTTGAAGTTCAGGGCCGCGGAAGTAGTGTGTTCATCTGTCGTAGTGGTAAGCCTCATATGCTAGAAAATGTGTATTTCATTCCAGAGCTCAAAAGGAACATAGTAAGTTTGGGGGCAGCTCGATGATGAAGGGTGCAAGTCAGAGTTGTTCCATGGTTCCCTGAGTATGTTCGACCGCTCTGGAGAGCATTGGTCCAGGTACGGAGGACCAAGAATCGTCTGTACATGCTGAACCTAGAAACTGTGTTTCCTGACGAGCGTGTGAAAGCTAAGAGCATCAGGCGTGGACAGAAGAAATGAAAACCAGTAGATGAAGATGGGGTAACAAGATTAGGGAAGTGATTGTTGGGTCTAATCTTGTTAATTAGTAGTCCTCCTAATAGTGGCGGTGTCATGCATGAGTTAGCATCACATCATGGGTCATATTAGCATTTTCAGTTGACAAGTTGTTCCATGTAAGTAGGCCCAGAAACATACAGGTTTACGTTGCGGCTATTAGTGTGTGAGTTTGTTAAGCCCGATGCACTATCGTCGGATGGCACGAGTAATGTGGATCGTGGCGTGGAGTTCGGGCTGCTTAGCACGTCCCATTTTGCATGTAATCACGCATAAATAAGTGGTAGAAATCTAGAAAAGAGGTAAGCAGTTGCGCCTCACAAAACCTCTCTATCTGCTCTATGTTTTTTCTCTATGTTTTTCATTGTGTTCGTCGACTGAGATTCAGAGTTTAGAGCCCACCTTCCTGTGAGTTGATCCGGGGCTAATCCTTCGGTCTATGCATATATAGTGGTAACTGGAATGTTGTAGTATGATTGGTCAGTAACATATATTGGAATGTTGTAGTATTTGAAATGTATTTATGGTCGGAGTGGTGAATTATATTTCTTCGACTCTTCTGATAAAAATGTATTTCTCCAGCTATTATAGCCTTGTGTAAATGAAAGCATCCTTCAAACATATCGGACTCAAGGAAACTGCATATTGATCATAGTTTATGTTGATGTCAATATATATATATCATATTTACAATGGGAACATATTTTAAATATCTAAACACTAAAAGTTGATTTAGGCGGGATGACATTTTTTTTAATAGAGAATAGGCTAGCATACCCTAGCTTTTTATAAAGCGTAAAACATGGAAGGTTACTACACGACAATTCGAAGTGTTTGGAACAGATTAACAAATTACAAATATAAGCATATCACGCAGTCATTTTGGCAGCCTCGGTGAACAGTTTTTCAAAAAAAATGAGAGAAAATGATGAGAACCTATTGTTAGATTTGTTAATTTATTTATCCGTAGCAACACACGGACATTTTACTAGTGGCTTTTAATACGCCACAAGTAAATGATGCTGAGCCTACGCCATGGCAAATCTTTCCAAAACCTATACTCCCTGGGTATAGCGAGCCATGGAGGTGTCCACGTGCTAGAACGTGTTTGGTTACCCAATAGTTGGTTGTATCCTTCTATCCTCGCAGATGATTGGCCGACGCACGTCGGTTCAGTCGGATGCTTCCACCGCAGTGACTGCCCGCGTACTCCCCTTGTTCTTCTCCACTGTCCCGTTTCCAGCCTCTCTGCCCTCATCGCTGGCAGCCATTGTGGCCGGCGGTGGGTGGGAGAGGGGCTTGGAGCTGTATAGTTAGTTCTTCTTACAGATTTTTTTTCTTCAAATAAATCTAAATCTTGGTTCTTTGAGTGGTGGCCGGGAGTAAAGGCATTGTAGAGGCTCCATTCCTCAGATCTGATGGGGTCTGGAGGATCTTCTGTTCCCAGTTCGAGCAGTCTTGATCTTCGATGAGATCGAGTTCCGTATCAGGGATTTGCACCGGATCGTGGTCTTCCTCAAGCTGCGACATCGGGGTGGTTTGAGTCAATGGCCCAGTCGCTTGCTCCTCTAATCTTCCTTGTTGCCAACTGCTGCTTCCTTGCCAACTTGTTGTCAGATGCACGGAAATTCGGAGACGAGTGTGGTGCTGCAGGATTTCTTGTACGTGAGTGAGGGGATTTTTTTCACCTCTTCCTCATTTTTCTACTCGCGTTGACTTGTTGTACGAGCGATGTGCAGGACAGGGTGTAATAGCCGCAACATGGATGTGGTGAGGCTGGATGATTTTTGGTTTCTGCCATGCCCTGTTATGCCATATCCCATCGTCCTTAACGAATCAGCTACCACCATTTCATGGGGAATGAGATCTTCATTCCTCCAGCCAGCAACAATCTCAAGTCTCTCCAATTTCTCTCCGGCAACAAGGTGAGGCCACCTCCTCCGATGCCTATTTGTTTTTCAAGTTCACATTGGATAGTTTCTTTGTATGCTCGGCGAAGATTGGTCTATTTCTTGCGGATGGTTGGAGCATGAGTGCGATGTATTGTAGAACTAAGTCGAACTATGGTCTAAATTTGGCAAATATATCAGATGGATTTAGTTTAGAAATAATTGACCTTTACTTAGCTGCAGTAATGCACGCGGATGCATGTTTGACTTTTTCACGTGGTTTTAGCAGTGATGCAAGCCCATACTTGTTCATTTTAGTGCAAGACCTAGCCTTGTGCAATGCCGCCGCTGCGGTGCTGGATGGGACAACCACCACCTCTAGGGTTTGGTCGCCTACCTCGACGGCTCGACAACGCCTTGTGACCGCCGTCGCCTCCCCGCCCACCCCGTTGACCAGATGCTTAGAGACGCTTGGGTATACATACGGTAGAATTTCGGTGTATGATCGTTGTTGGTAATATCATGTAGAGATTCAGTTCATCTATTATTCGATTTTCTATATTTTGCATATCTAGCAGATGGTTTCCTTACAAAAAAAGTACTTGATCTATTTAGCTTATGTAATGCAAGTCAAGGCTTGTCATTTTATTTGTTTGACATGGTCTAAGAAACCGCAGTAGGTAATTATCTTTTTCATTGAGTAGATTATCTGATATTTCAGTTTGGCTATGGAATCACGCTACTGTAGAAAGCACGAATGTAACCTTCTTTTAAGTTCTCAATACTTGCAAGCTTATGGCCATTAGTCATAGCAGAATTAGGATCCTCCACAGTATCCCAGTTAATTTACTATGCCCTAACTTTAATTTATTTAGTCTCTTTTATGCCCCTCCCCCCTATATAACTGTGATATGCTATATTTTCAGGGCCTACTGATTACATTTTTACTAGCTTGGTAGATGCATGAATTCCTGATTTGCTGGTGTTGGAGAGTTTATTTGTGACAAAGGAGTGGAAACTGGTACTCCAAAAGCATTGACAAACCCACCCATACAGTAGCTACAGAATTTTCATACTCCCTCCGGACCAGATTAAGTGTTGCAGCAAAAGAATTACTCACGTAGAGTTGTCCAGTAGCATTCCCGACAATTATTTCGGATCGGAGGTAGTACATTTGATGCGTTTTGGAATCAGGTGAGGTGAGTCTATTTATTTTGATTCTAGATGTTCCTCAAATAAATAGCCTATCTAACTTCTCTTCAGGTTTCACTATGAAAGAAAATAGTATTTCTTGGGGTCATGGACATTCATATTATTATTTTTAATATGGCTTGATGATGCTTTGACTTAATGAGAACGATGTACAGATTACTCTAAAGTTAATCTGTTAATGTAAAAATGTTGCACCATTCGACTTAATTAAAATACGTGCAATTTTGTTAGGTTGTTGGATCTAGCATAATTGGATGGCTCAGTCCGTTACGAGTTTAATGATATAGGCCGATTGCGTCTAAAATGATTTTTTTCTTTGTCAAGTGTCTAATATTTTTAACTAGGCTATTTCTATGAAATTACAGTTTAGGCCTCGAGAACCATTGGTGTGTCAGTCGTAGCTTGTTAATTTCTTGCATCTAAAAGAAATATAGGATTTGTTCCAGCGTGTGCTAAGCACAACAATCATTTAAAACATATATCAAAAGAAAAACAATCATTTAAAGAACCACACATGCTTTTGAGATAGTCCAATGGTATGCTGCACTGATGGTTACAAAATAGGCATATATTAGTTTGTCATTTGAGATGGCTGCAACCCTGAGAACAAGACGCTCTATTTGAGAACTAAATGTTTAGGTAGCATGTGTTGTCTTTCTCGCTTGTTCTCTTTCTGCTAGATTATGATATTGGACCTATCATGTGTTGGCATGCTGGAATTGTTGTGGCTAAGTTAAAACAGAAATGCAAGGTTTGTAGAGATTTTATGTCATTTCTGTGTTCCATTTCTTGTCCAAGTCTCCTTCAGTTGAGAGGCATAACAAACCAAGACCTAATCAATTGTAAACTAATCTTATACCCTCCCAGCAATTTGTTTTAATATTGAGCGCGTCTAACTTCTAACAAGTAGCTATTGTATGCAGGAAGATCATCTTAGTGCATTTGTAACCTTAGATTTCCTGTGATGTATCTTGGTTTTCTTTTTTCCTAATATATGGAGTGCTATTTTATTTTGGTGTGATTGGGGAGCTACAACCAAATTTTCCTTTTATGTTCAGCGTCAAATGTTAAACATTTGTTGAACATTTTTTGCTCCAGTATCGTGCATTATTGCCTACTCCTATGTGGTAACAATTTTTCTTGAACAAGGAGTATAGGAACATACTTTTTTCTCTAAGCACTGGACTGTAGTCTTCTAACACTTGGCAGGTTCAATCATTTTTTACAGGCCTGAGGTCATTGTCTCATAAAGAATTTCATATTGGATCATATGAAACGACTGAGCAGATTAGATGATGTGCTTAAAGAACTAGCCAGTCGTTGGTTTCAGTGTCACTGAATGTCCAGATCAAATGATGACTTATAAAATCATATGGGTTGACTTGTGGAATTTTTAGCGTACATCTTTCACTGAACCTGACCACCAATACGGTCTATGTGCACTCAGGTTGCTGTTGTTGGAGATATGTGACCTATATGTGAAGACAAGATGCACACACTCATTCTTTTGTGTAACTACGGTTGCTCTGCAGATAACAGGTGTTCATGTTGTTTGTATGTTCGTGTTTCATAGCAGCCTGGTTAAGTTCTGACCGGATCTCCACATCATTCCAAACTGAAGTACATGACTATTGTTTCTAACCATGCATATTATCCCCGCTATAGGGTACAAGAGAGATTATATGTCCCTACATAATCTACATATATAGAAATGAGTGTATACACAGAAAGTTCTTGCAGACAGTTTTGGTCATTGAACTTTTCAGCTTTGTCCTCTATCTTGAACAAGTATGAATCCTCACTGAACTTGCTGCTAAGTTCTGGGGTGACCAGGTCCGACAACAATTGGAAGACAATGAAAGATCACAAGCACACTAAGATCACGGTACACGTAACACAAATTCAGTCTCGGTCAAGAAGTAGTTTATGTGGACTTCAAAGAATTAGTATACCTATTTTCACCCCTAAACATACATAGCTCATTATTGTTTTCGTCCTCTGATGTTTTGCATCGTGTAACCATTCCGTGTTGCTTTGGATAGAAAAAAAAGTGGAGCTCATTCCAGGATAGTTGGCCTTACTTTGCTCGGATATATGTCGGTTGTTGCCTTGGTTCCTCATGTCTTGCACCCAACGTGACGTCGGTATGTATGCTTTTGTATGGAAGCTTTTAGGTGACTTTGAGATTTGATAATGCCTGAATGCTATGTCGGGTTTTTATTGATGGGTTGTCGTTTTTCCAAGTGATGTTGTTGCCTTACTGGATATTGTGCTCAAAACTGTAGGTTGTTGACGATGCATATGTGCTTTGTAGGCTGTAAAATGTAAGTTCGCTATGAGTATGTTATGCCATTATCTTAATGGATATTTCGTCGCAAGAAAAATCTACTCACAAATATTGTGGTATAAAATGTGGTTGTTATTTATCTATATCTTACAACTTTTTCAGTCATTTGTAGGCTGCCAGTTGGGTTCTCTGTTTCTTATTTTTCTATGCTGCTCATTAATAAGTTTGTTGTTTCTTGGTCTACGTTGCGGTTATACTTTTATCGGATGTATATATATATATAGGGTGTCGTTTCTGAAAGTGTGTATGTCGTTTCTTGACCGAAAGATGTCAGTTTTCTCCAGGTTTGTAATGCTTCCATTTCTCCTTGCCACAGAAACAAACGAAGCATTCAAATGCAGACATCGTCAACGGGCGCAGCAAAGCGCGCCCAAACCTTCTAGTATGGGCTATGCCGACGAGTTTTAGATTCCTGTAGTGCGCGGGAAAGTTTCTCGGCTCCGTAAATGAAACCAGCAAAGTATTTTCATTTGGGTAATCAGGATGGTCAAGATTCTTCCGTAAAACAGTTTCACTCACAGGTGAGGTCATGACAGTTGCATCACGCTAGTAAGCTAGTAGTTACAGTACAACCAGTAGCTACTGGGCTTGTGCTCCAACGGTTCATGCGCCCATGCAAAAAGTAGAGCAAGATCTCCTTGACTTTCAGCATAGCTCGCCATTTGGCAGCCGGCGATGGCACCCACAGGCTACACCACTACTACTTGGCTCTAGCTAGAACAAGACTAAAATGACGCCGGACTTGAATACGGGGGCGGCGGCGGCGGCGGACTGACGCGACGACACCGTCGTAAATTCAGAGGCGGCTGTGTGTCGGCAGTGCTGGACGGCCACAGTTCCGTGATAGCCATTAGCATGTCGCGACGTGACGGCAGCTAGACCATCCATCCATCTATCTGACTAGAGCCACACAGCAGCAGCAGCAGCACACGAACTAGATCGATCCTTTCTTCTGCTCGTCTTTATCCGCAGTACTTTCTCTCGGAGTATATGTGCAGGGAGATCAACACAGACATGACGGCGACCTAAGTGATCGATCGTCGTCTCTGTATAGTATGTGGCGCGCGTCGGCTTAGCTCCTGATAAATTCGACGTCTCTTTCGTGCTGCTGCTGTCTTTGCGTATTTCATGTCTGCTAGCTACTGTGCTGGGTCCAGTCTCACTGACCCGCCGCCGGAGGAAGTCCGGTGAAAGTGCCGTGGTAGCAGAGAGCTCACGAGCTGATGCGACTCTGACGACATGCGGCTGTTCGACAACTTCAGTTTACAGTGGCAATTGTGCGAATTGGCAGCTCTGTAATAGCAGTGCCCAGCAAATGTACTACAGAGTCTTGTCGATTGCAGGGTACGGGTCCAATCATAACGAACGTACGTACTATGTACGTTTTTATCGATTTGTTGGATTTGCATTACGATAGAGGAGATTATTCTAGGTACATCAATCATCTCTGAACCAAACCGAGCCAGACATAGTGATATAACGCCTTTGGGAAAAAAACTCAATCCATCCCAGCAGATGAAAGATACAGAAGGACAGAAAGCAGGACCAAATTTTAACCCACTAGCAGCTGTCCCGGCTGGGTTCATTATCTCGGATCAGTGTCGGCTTATCCCTGAATCCCAAAAGGGGCCAGATGAGCCGACGTGTTGCACGGAAACCAGAGATCCTGTATGGATCGAGCTAGAAAAGCCACCACCAAAGCAGTATCTGGCAAAAGAAGCAAAATCTAGGAAGCGCAGCAGCGAACTTTCTAGTAGTAGCGCCACCAAGCAAAGGCGGCCCAAAGTAAACAGAAAAGGGCAGCCATGTTTCCACTCTGGTCTGCTCTAGCGACGAGGTTGCAGTTAAGCAAGCTGCTCATGTGTTTCTCTGTCTGTCTGTCAGAGAGTGAGAGATGAGCTCAGAAACATGTCTAATCTTCTGTGGAATACGGAGACAAAATACGCCTAATTGTAATGCACCACATCCTTCGGGTAGGAGGGAGGGAAAACTGCTGGCCGTCGAACGAACGCATGCGAGATGGACGGACAGGGCAAAAAGAAACTAGTGCAAAAAGCCTAAAACTCTCTAGGGTCGACGAAGATGGAGCGCCCGGGCGGCGCCTTGGTCCAGTCGCCGAGCGTGCCGGGAGTGTACCCGTCCGCCAGACGCTTGATGCACCAGAGGTCCTCGGCGCCGAGGCGCGCCCAGTGCGGCACGCCGGCGCGGATGGGCTCGCGCGCGCCGACCTCGGTGGCCACCACGCCGCACCCTCCACGACGTGCCATGTTGTGCGCGTGCCGGCAGAGCGCGCGGACGAGCAGCCGGGCGCCGGGACCTGCGCCGCCCAGGCCGTAGAGGAAGTACAGTCCGAACGGCGCGAACAGGTTCGGGATGGAGGGTATCCCGAGCCAAGGCGCCGCGCGGTCCACCAGCCGGGTCGCGCCCGCCGCAGCGCGAATCGCGCGTGGAGCGCCGCGCACCTCAAGGCGGAAGGCGTCCATGCAGTTCCACACGCTCAGAACCGCCCACGACGCCGGTGGCGACGCGATGAACGCCTCGATGTCCCACTGCCTCGTGCTGGCTGCAGCTTCAGCGGGCAGCGCCAGGAATGTGCCGAGGGAGAGGGCGTTGGCCAGCACGGCGTCGATGTCGTCCGGGAAGAACTCGACGGCGGCGAAGTGCCAGCGGTAGAGGCGCTCGGCGTCCCGCCTGTCGAGGCGCACGATGGACACGCGGCGGGAGAGCGCGAGGGCGTGGCGGAACACCGGGTGCACCAGCACGGACGGCGTGCGGAACTTGGCGTAGCCGCAGCGGCCGGTGAAGAGCCGCACCGACGCCTCGTTGTCCTGCTCCGTCGCCATGTACGAGTACTCCGCGCCCTTCTGCCGGAACCACGCCTCCATCCCCTCCACGAGCATCTTCCCCACCCCTTTTCGCCTGCGTAATATCATCATCACAGCTTCAGTTACACAAACTGTAACGAGAACAATAATCCGTTTGACCAGAGATAGCTAGCTGCATGTTTTCTTTCCGGATTGACGGTACGTATATTTCGTAGTACACGTACCGGTGGGTGGGCGAGACGCGGAGGCCTAGGATGTAGGCGACCTTGGTGTGGATGGGGTCCTTGCCGCCGCCGGAGACGACGGTCTTGATGCAGCCGCGGACGAGGCCGATAATCTTGGTGCCACTGCCACTGCCGCCGCCGCCGGTTCCGGTTGCTGTCTCCGCGACCTTTCCATATCCGGGGTGGTTCAGACATGCGTTTCGAGTTGTTAGTTTTGGAGCCGGGACCCACGCCGAAACGGCAGCGAAATTTAACCAAATTGGATACCAGTCACTTCAAGCACTAGACGTACGTACGTACCAGCATGAGGTAGGCCGGCGAGTTGCGAATGCGGCAGAGCGGGTCGCCGAGGAGGTCAGTGAAGAGGCACATCTTGCCGGAGCCGCCGCTGGACCCCACCTCGCACTGCCGCTCCACGTCCTCCACGCCGTCGCGGTCACAGCCGCCGTCGTACGCCCGCACCCGCACGACTACCTCGCCCGCCGCCTCCTCCTCTTCCTCCACCA
Source organism: Poa annua (assembly GCA_026929855.1). Lineage (NCBI taxonomy): Eukaryota > Viridiplantae > Streptophyta > Magnoliopsida > Poales > Poaceae > Poa > Poa annua. The sequence continues at coordinate 21,066,084 of CM049427.1, forward strand.
CTGGGGCTACCGCCTCCACCATGATCGAGCTCACTTTCTTGGCAGCAAGCAGTAGCAAGAACGGTGTATTGGTGGCGAACCAGATATGGATTCCAGTCAGCAGGATCAAGAGAGAGAGGGTGGAGTTGCGTGGTTTGGCGATTGGTTATATATATAGCTCGAGGACGGGCAGGTGAAGTCCCGGACCGGAGGGAGGGCGCGGGTATGAATCACGTGAGAGGGAGAGAGAGATTGGAGAGTGGTGGGAGGCGAAGTTGTTCTTTGGCGTGCCTAGCCTGCCGCCGTTCTCAATTACTCCCCACTCACCACTAATTATTTAGGGACTCCCCACACTGAAATAACAGTAGGATCGAAGCACAACCGGCCGCCCAGAGCAACAATAATGGCCACAGCCCACAGGGAAGGAGGAAGAGAGGCCGATCCGGAGGCTATGGCCACTAGCCGCTTCTTTAATTTTTCGAATCGACAGAGTTTAATCGGAGAGGAGGAGCAGGCAGTAAAGGTTGTGGAGCTCGGAGCCAGGCGCTTCGCGGCCGTAGGCTTGATTGGACGGATGGGTTTAGGAAATGTTCCATTGGATAAAATGTTCAGGCCCGGAATCCTTTTCACTTTTAAAACCAAAAAATAGGGACATATATCCACAAAATAGAGATATAGATACATATGTTATCAAATACGCTCATGGAGGTAACTGAGAATGCTACTCCTTTACACGAATTTTAAAGCATTTGTGAGTAGTACTCTTTTTACGTCACTTTTAAATCCAATGGGTTCAAGCCCATGTCCCGCTCCTAATCACAGCCGTTAATGTGAATTAAATTTGTGCAAAAAAAGTTTTCGAAAAGCACAGAACCACTTCTCATCCTGCAAAAATCTTATCACAGACGAATAATAAGATAAGTATAATGGATTTATAATAACTAGCACGGGGCCCTCGCAAATACGAGGGCATCACCTGTATAATATAAAAATAATTATTTGTTTTACTCTTAGAAGATTTAATTGTATTTATGAATATATAATTATTTAACGAAGAAAACTAAAGACTTGATTATGAATTTTTTTTAAAACATGACATCGACAATAGATTCATTGTTTAACGGTGTCCGGTTTATTTATACCGTGGGCTGTGAAGAGATGCAAAAACATCACAAACATATTGAGTTCAATTATTTTTAAGATCTAAATAATGTCATAATGAATTCATGAACTCCAAATTTTTTTATGGAATGGTTAACTGCGCAAATTATTATAAAACGTTCTTAGATGCATTATTTGCACCAGTAATATGAATAAAATTATATGCACCGAGAATGTATGAATGTTATCAGTGTATATTTATTTGCAAAATTGTATCATTTTATATATCTATATACTATTTTTTTGGAAAATATGATAAGTGCACTTTATATGAAACTTTGAAATTCTTGACATGCGAAGATCGAGGTTGTCTCGCATTTTGAATAGGAGGGGGTTTATTCTTTGATAAATGTTGTGCGTAGAGATGCAATGTATCAAAATAAAGTTTGAAAGCTTAGAAATTGCGTACCCTTATTTTATTTTTATATTTATAATTTAATCTTCATACATAGATATAAAATCATGACAAATAACACAAAACATTAGGATTCCCGTCTGCCCACTACTTGACATGACCTCACCTTCCCCACATTTATTACCTTGGTCTATTTGTTTTGCCATTTTATTGGTCACGTCCTTACTCGTCTATGTGCCTATTTCTTCCATGATGTCTAGCTAATAGGTTATGCTTGAGTACTACGGTCATTTAAGCTATTTTTTGCAAGGCATAAGTCTGGCTCTCGTTTTGGCAAGTCAGGTCGGATAAAATATGCGACCAAAAGAAACATGGAGAAGCCAATCACATCCCACAAAACTTAGCGTGTTCCCTTAAAGGCCTTAATTAAGACATAAATTTATTTTATTTGTTAGTCTTTCATTTCCCAAACTTTTTGTTGGCACACATGCTCCTTTATAAGCTACTACATTTGTTCGGTAGGCCTGCTCAAGGTTTGAGTAACACATATGCTACAAATAAAAAGGTTTGCGTAAAACTTTAATCAATAATTTAAGTAACATAATATGTTTTATTTGTCGAAAAAGTAGACTAAGTAACAATTAGTCGCTAATTTCGTTATTTGAGTGGCTTGGAATCCACATCCACATTTTTATATTTTTATATGATCAAATTATTTCTTCCATCCAATGAAAAAAAGCACTCGCAGTGAAATAGAAATCTAGTGTTGGTGTATCTCTTCTTATATTGCTTCTACTTTAAATAATCAGGAAGATAGTTTTACATTAGGCATGTGCCTTATTTTTTGCGACATAATTATAATTACTAGGTTCGCCAAACTTCACCTCTTTAAAACGTAACATGCACGATTAAGAGTCATATCAATTTATTATTTTTGTTCTTGTAAACTTAGTCAAACTGCAATATTGTTGATATAAATCTTGGGAAATTAGCACAATTAGCAAAGAATAACTTAGTGTTGATGTTACCTGATTGTACGATTAGATATAAGCTAAAATCTACCAAGGTCCAATGTGAGATCAGAGGCTTTTTAATTTGCTCACAACTTGATCAAAGAACAGCAATGACAACTTAAAACACGCTTTGGTGCAATTTACAGCATACAACTAACAATGTATGATATGTGTATTTGAGTACTACTTAAATTGGTAAAGTGCAAACCCAAAAAGATAACATTGTCGTTCGTAGTTCCAAACAATACACACATTCTTTAATGGTCGGAATTGCTACCAAGGATCGTTTCTCGGTATGTCTTACTCGGAGGACGATTGCCCGCCCGGTCACGGAGGTAAGAAGGCCACCTTCTATGCGCACACCAACAAAACGGACTGATTCTTCTATAAGAGCCAAACGACATCTTCTTCCGTGAGGTCTTCTATATCCAGTGCTAGATGAGGATGTGGCACTCTGGTTTAGTTGTGGCTTCATGTGTGCAATACGACCGTTTCAACATATAACTGTGGAGGATGCACTATTACGATTAGTGTAGACCTGCACATCTACTATGGCCTTGTCGTCACGGGATTGATTAGGTTAGCTTACCGGCGGGAGATTTACACGCGCATGTTAACCGATCGATAAGCGAGCTGTCCGTTTTTTTTTTTCATATACGTGTTAACCGATCGATTGATCGATTAGGCTAGCTTGTTTGTAACGGCCGGCCGGCCGGTGATTTTTTTTCCAGACGTGTTAACCGTAAACTTATTTGTGTACAATTTACGTTGTATGTAACACTCTTAAGTTTTAATCTCAACCGTTATATTTAGAATCAATGGATAATATATTTTTAACCTATGTGGCTTATTATGGTGTCTCAAAAAACTAACTCATTTTGCTTTTAGTATATAATAGATTTTTTGCTTCTGTCACACACAAATATCTTAAACCATTTTAATGGTTTTTAGGTTGGATAACTGACATATACATGGTTAAAATTACTGAACTTTTCTGATAAAAATGTCCACTTTCATATATGCAGTTGTCAAAGAACCTACACTATATTAGTATTGTAAAAAAATTGATATTTTTCCGCATTCATATCCATTTTAGTTTAGATGTGGTTGTATTCATAACACGTTCACTTTCATAACACTTTATTTAGGATCATCCACCACCACCACCACCATATTCCATCCATAGTATAGCGTTAGGACTTAGGACTCTAAAAGCATGGAGAAGTTAAAACTACAACTCTTTCTACAGAAAAAAGAATTGTGGTACACTGTCATGTCTATTTTATTCTTGCAAGATTGTTCAAAAGGTTTTTTTATTTAGAAAAAATATGTTGGGTTCAATGTTGGGCTATTTTTTTAAATAATACATTTTTTATTGCAAATTCGGGAAATATTGCGCAGAAATAGGAATTTTCAAAAATAATACGGCCTCGGCCCACAGGAAGCCGAGCAGGCCCTGTCGGCCAGCAGAAAGCCGACCAGGTCTCGTCGGCCACGAGTAGGCCGAGCAGATGTGTGCCAGGCACGGGCTCCCGGCCGACTGCCTGATCGGCGTCGAGTGGACGCGCTTCGGCCACGTCACGGCCAAATGCCCGGTCGGCCTCCTCCGAGCCGACGAGGTCGTATTAAGTAGTCCGACCTCTTCTTCTTCCTCCCATCGCGCGGCTGCTATCTCCTCTCTCGCTCTCTCATGTTCGTCCCAAACGAAAACCAGCACCGTTTTACACCGTTTCTCCACTAAAAATTAGTCCTAGGTTGTTACTAAGGTTGTGGGGTGCCCGATCTATCATGGGGTAGGCTGTGGAGGCGAGTTGGTGATGGTGGGAGATTCGGTTTCGAAGGTGTCCGTGCTCGTGGTGGTGCTCCGGTGGTAGAGGCTCGGGGTGCTCCGGTGGTGGAGGGTCGGGCTGCTGCGGTGGTGCTGCTGTCACGCTTTAAGGGTACGTGACTACTCATACATTAGGGTTAGGGTTTGTGTTATTTAGATTAGGGTTAGTGTGTTGTTAGTATGGTAGGATTTTTAGTTAGCCCGGATGTATTCGTAGTATGTTAGTATTTGTAGTTGGTATTTTATTAGTTTATGATTCCCGTTTACAATAACTTTACGGCAAGTTTTGATTAGATCATTTAGTTGTTTTAGTAGAATTAATGGGACTGTCGTATTAATATTTGATACATTTGAAAATATTACTAGGTGAGAAAAATGTCGGATGTAGTAAAATTTGTTTTCTACTACGGTGACGGTTCAGTACAACAAAATGAAGATGGGATGGACCTGAGTCAGTTTCAGCACATCGAGTTGGATCTGACTGCCCCTAAAAATTGGTCTGTTAGTCAGTTAAAATATTGGTTGGCAGAGTGTTTGGGATTAAATGCAGAAACACACACTGTCGGGGTGCACGCGTTATGGTCCAGGTCCAGTAAAAAAAATTGGTACACTCTGAGGCCGATTGATCGGGATTCTCAGTGGGTGAACTGGTTGCAAGGTTGCGAAAACAGGGGAAGCCACCCAGTTGCCTTGTTGCTTCCTGTCATTAAGGAGGTAAATGTCAATCCTCTTGAAGGCGAGGGTGGGCACGATCCAGGGCAGAGCAGTTCAGCAACCATGAAAATTGAACATGATGACAACCATGGTTATGATGGAGGCAGTGGTTATGAATCAGGGCAGAGTAGTATGGTTGGAGGGCATGATGACGGTGAAAATGTGGAGGCAGATGGGGATGAGGAAGATGGCCAAATGCAGAACGAGATGGAAGATGAAGATATTGAGGGTGATTGCGGGGACGGCAGTGATTCTGATTCGTCGAATGACGCAGAGTACGAGCCGGAGATGCCTTATCCAGCTTCATGGACTCAGGACATCTCATCTGGCATGACTCTGGACGATGGTCATGATTCTTCCTGGCAATATCACCAGAGCAGCATGGCTGTGGGAGCAATGTACGCTGACAAGCAACATCTGCAGGAATCAATCATACAGTGGGCAATGTCGACATCAAGGGTTTTCAAGACAACTGTGTCGAGTAAGAAATATCTGACCATGGAATGCTCGAGGATAGATTGTCCGGGTAGGGTGCACGCATATGTCCCCAAGTATGATACAAACTGGGTTGTGAGTGACATGGTAATGCATACATGTCGTATTTCCAGCATCCTTCAGGATCACCGTAATCTGTCATCCACGCTTATTGCTCGTTTGTTTTACACGGAGATAGTGGAGAGCAAGGCGATGGAAGTGAAGGCAATAAGGAACAAAGTCTTCACAAGATTCAATTTCAACATTTCTTATGGCAAGGCCTGGAGGGCTAAGCAGAGCGCGTTGGAGAAGAGATTTGGGTCATTCTTTGACTCATATGATTATGTTGTCCGTTTGCTCCGCACGCTTCATGCGACGAATCCTGGCACATATGTTGATCTTCAAGACTTCTACATGTCAGAGTTCCCAACAGTTAGGGTGTTGCACCGTTTGTTCTTCTCTTTTGGTGTATGCATCGAAGCCTTTAGCCACTGCCGACCAGTGTTATGTGTCGATGGCACATTTTTGACCGGCAAGTACAAGGGTCAGATATTGACTGCTATTGGCCAAGACGGCAATAACCAACTGTTGCCCCTTGCTTTCGCTTTTGTTGAGAGCGAGAACAAGGATAGTTGGACGTGGTTCTTTAGGCAGTTGAAAAAGCAGTTGTGAAGGATAAGCATAATGTTTGCGTTCTACATGACAGACATGCGGGTATACTCAACGCTATAAAGGCATTAACAAACCCTGGACCAGATGAAGAAACACCGTGGGTGGATCTTCAGAGTCGTTGGTGCATGCGCCATCTAGGTGCTAACTTCTTCTCTCAGTTCAGAAATAAGAGTCTCATGAATCTGTTCAAAAAACTCTGCAAGCAGAACTAGGAATGGAAGTACAATTTTATCCGTGGCAAGCTTGATGAGTTCACGAACAAACATGTTCGGGAGAGGAAAGCTACACGTATTGCGGCAGTGGCGTTTCATGTAGCCCAAGTAGCGGCACAAGCAGCTATAGGGCCTGCACCACCTGAAGAAGAACCGATCGGTCTGTGTGATTTGCCAGGCTTTGACCCACCGGGCACGAGGAGAAAGGGTGGACGGTTGATTAAGAATTTCCAGCAGTGGATTGAGCATGAGCCTGTGGAGAGGTGGTCACTGTTGCACGACTCATACGGAGCCAGATATGGCATAATGACTACAAACCTTGCCGAAACATACAATTTTGTCCTCCGAGGGAACAGAGCCTTGCCTTTAACTGCCCTTGTGGAGGGAATTTTCCAAGGCACAGTTAATTACTTCAGAGTCAAACGTCAGCAAGCCGAAATGCATATACTTCACACTCCAAACTCCCCCTGGTGTGAAAAGATTACGAAGTACATGGATGCTAAGATGGAGAAGGCACGAACTTTCTGAAGGGGTTACGGGGCAGAAAACAATAATTTTCTAGCGTACGAAACCCTAACTAGCCAGGATCTATCTATCTAGTACATGTGATAACGGTGGCGGAACGGGTTACATTACCTCCATGTAGACCGATAGCGGGGATTACGCTCCCGCACAAGCGTTGACGATGAAGTCGTACGTAGCCGACCTCGAGGTCGCGGAGAACTTGCCGCGATGTCGGAGTCGATGACGCCGGGGTGTCGACGATGATCTGCGTCGACGGGCGTCGGGCGGAAGAAGGCAGAGCGCCAGCACCGGGGCTGGCGCGCCGGTAGCAGAGGGGGGAGGCGCGGCGGCTGCAGGGGGGCGAGACGACGTCGCCCAAGCTCCTCAATAGAGTAGCCTCCGAGCACTCGCAAACATACGGAGCCTAGCGACAACTCCCGGTCATTCAGATCCAGCTGAAATCGCAGGAGTAGATCTTATCTGGAATCCCGCAGAGCAACGACGCTCTGCGGTATGGCTTAGGTGGAGAGAGACCCCCTTCCTCAGCTCGGCGCGGCTCCGACTTGGGAACCACGAGATCGAGAGAGAAATCGGGAATTAATTGAATTTCCTGTGAATTAAATCAATTAATATGCCTTGCTATATAAAGGGGGAAGGGGTGTGCCAACCCCCTTGGCTCCCCCAAGTGGGACTAAAGGAAGAGAGGGGAGGGGGGTTCGGCCGAACCCCCTTGGGCCTCTCCCTCTTCTAGTCCAATTCGGACTAGGGGGGGAAGGCCCCCTTGCTTGGTGCGCCACCCCCCCATGGGCCCTCTTTGGGCCCATTTAGGTGGGAGCCCCTTTTTCCTTTATTTAATTAATATTAAATTAATATAAAAATCCCATTAATTCATAATTAATATATTTATATATAATTCAATATCCCGTGACTCCGAAAACTCTTTCGGATCACCCAAACAACTTTCGGACATTCCTGGAACCATTCCAGACCTCTCCGGAACTCCTTCCGGACCACCGGAACTCTTTCCGGATCATTTCTCTCTCTCCAATAAAAACCTATAAAATTCCAGAACCTATCTCCTAGCGTCGCTAAGACCTTAAGTTTGTTACGCTACGGTTCGGGAACACTCCAGACATGGTCGAGACACTCCGCTCACCAATGATCGTCAGGGATACCTGGAAATATATGACGACCCCTGTGCATTCCACGAATATCGTCGTTGAACCATAAGTATGATATTCATTCCCTTTGTCTCTGCGATACTACCTTGTCCGAGATATGATCGTAGACACACCGATGCCTTTGCTGTATCTCGTTACCGACGAAGGTTATTAACTCGTCTGCGATATTACATCTCCATGACCTAGTCACAAGCTGCGCAGCTATATAGATGCAATATCACCGAGTGGGCCCAGAGTATCTTTCCATTACAAGAATGAACAAATCCCGCTCTTGATCCTTACGTCTTGATGCTCTTTCGGAATACCCAAGATGGACACCGTTATTGTCATGCTATATAAGACACAACGTTTGATGCTCTCAAAGCACTCCTACGAAGCAACAATAAGTACGGTCTCACGGTCTAAGGAATAAGTTATCACACTCTTATCTATTGCAAATGACAAACATCGTAATACGATCTTATTGCAATACTTTGCGTATGTCCACCACCTTATTCTACTAACAAGATGACCCCATTGTCAACCGACGTCATTGTCCTTGATCGGGAATCTCGATCAACTGTTGCCCAATGGACTAGCTCATATAGAGGCTTGCTAGGGACCTGGTTGTCTATGTATCACACGTGTATTAATAATTCCGATTAATACAGTTATAGCATAATACACAAACCTATTATAAACTTATGAGATAATGCAATAAATACTACTTATTTATTTGCCTCTAGGGCATATCTCCTTCAGTCTCCCACTTGCACTAGAGTACAAATAAACTAGCTGCATTTTACTTTATCAGAATCCCTTATCAAATAAGAATCATTTGATAATGCTTGCTCGTGGAAAAGTGTTACTGCACAATCCATGATTGTACATGCTTTTGCGATTCACTGGCATCAACTTGCTTGATATCACCATGTTGTCTAACAACATATATGCAAATACCGTAACTAAGTGAGACTTCTGCTTCCCAACGCTTACTCTGATTATACTAACCAGATAGCTGCCCTGAAAAACACACTCAGCCATGCAGAGCCCCTTGTAACAATTACAAACTCGCGATATCTACATACTTTCACACCAATGTAGAAAACTTGACATTCAAATGTCAATCCCTTAACTAACGCACTTCTACTTCCAGTAAATTCCAAATTTACTTTCATAACTGCTCTTATTCCAAGAACATCGGTTATATTTCATCGAGCAGATAATATGGTTTCTGTATGATGTCTAATATTACATAATAGACCCACATGTCATACAACCATTACTTTCATGCATCATTACTCTTAATGATCAATTGGATTCCAAAGGACCATCCTTCTGATTCTAATCTGACTCCTCAGATACAATCCAAAACAACTCGATTAACTATTTAAAATTCCGGTTCTATTTCCAAATAGACACTAGCTTTAAAATAGTTTCACAACTTCATCCTATTCTATTGGTACAGTTTCACAATGTGTTAACTACACAAAAATGAATTCGACTCCCACTCAAATTATGTCTCCACATATTTGATAACACGAGCTCCCACTCAAAAACGTGTCATCCACATATTTGAGTTCCTGAGCTCCCACTCAAAAATATGTTCTTCACATATTTCACCTGAGTGAACCAACTATGACTCCCACTTAAATCGACATTTTGGTCAAACCAAAATCATTGATCTGCTATCAATTCGAATTCAATACAAACTACAGTATTACATTAATACAAATCCCTCAGACTTCAAGCATGTCTACATAAATGTAGTCAACAAATTTGATCTTGTCCAAGACACATTTCTTGACAAGACATGCTACCGCGTCTTTCTTATAGTCACATTTTCATATAACACTTTATATGACGATTAAACAATCTTATTCCTCTAATAAGAATTGCAGCAACAATTACTCTCTTAATCCTTTCAAATGTAACTTTGGATTTCCAGACTCAAAAAGCCTTTGTTCGTATTCCGATATTTTCTCAACTTTCTTTGTATTTACAAAGTGCACCTTGATCTGTCAACAAGATCTGAAATACTTAATACAGTGCTGTGACCTGACAGCAATATTAAATATAACAACACTTTATTTATAAGTTTCTTTCATGAAAATATTATGATCTTTATGAAGAGGATTGCAAGCAGAAAACAATTTTCTAGTCTCCCTCACTCTTAATCACCAAACTTTCATTAGCAGACATATACTCTTTGGAACATCTTCCAACATAAGTCTGACACTTTATTCCTAACTTCTAATTTTCAATCCATAAACCATAATTCGAAAAGTCATCTTTTCTCGGAATTACATAGACAACAAACTGAACTTTGTTTCTAATTGATTCTGGAATACACTCTCGTCCAAAGCGAGCAATCTACAAAGAACCATTCATGTATATTCTGAATTATCGAATAATCATATACATGTCGACACCACTGTCGATCCTACGAATTCTCGTTGAGAAAAATATCTATTTTTTAAAGTGGACATCGACTATAATGTTTCGAACGTATTAGGAGATTCTAAGACTGGTTCTGACAGGCCATACTTTATTTAAAATAGAGCATGATTATAATTCCCCACATATCACTATATATGACATTATAATTCTGTGAAGCAAATTTCCACAAGTCTCTTGTGTTGAAAACATAATTCAAAAATACTGTCCTTTGATCGAATTCTGTGAATACAATGTTCACAAATCTTTCTTCTGAAAAACCCCATTTGATCTGTTATCAAATTAATCTCAGACTCCATGATTCATCGGGCAAATACTCCTATTTGCCAAAGTCATGAAGGAATTCGGATCAATCAATAAACACCATTAATTAATCATTTAAAAATGATACTCAATTAATTTCCGCTAGTATTGCAACTTCAATACTTGATTTCAAGCTTAATCAACTCAGCACTCGAAATACTTAAATGGACCAAAAATATCCATTACTTCTTTCATTGCCTTTATGACTAAATTCGATGGTGTTTGTTCTTTGGACACATAATTTTATCATTCCCGCTATTATAAATGTATATCATACGCATAATGTAATTGAGATGTGATGCAAATTACTCATAACATGAAACAACTGCTTTGTTTCATAACATAAAACAACTGATGTGTTCTATATGAATAATTATGTCTTGTAACATTCAAGACACCAAACTAGATCACATTCTCACTATTACAAAATGTCTTATCAAAAACTATTGATGATAACTAATATGATATCTCGAGGGCGTGAGCACTACTGGCCATGAACTTGCCATTACTCGTGCACTGTCACGTCACCCTTCGCCACATACTTGTGATAATCAGGGACTATTTCACAAACAGAACAATTATCAAACACTTTTCATCAAGTATGAGAAGAATACATTTATATCTTCGTATATCAAATATACCCATAGCGTCGAAGAACTCTTCTTCGATGAATCAACTTTTAGAGATTTGAACTTGTTCACGAATGTGAAGAAGCTCACCGTGTATCTATAGCATATTCACGCACATGCTATTCACAGCTAGGAGGTAAAGCGCAATCTCTATTGCACTGGAGTTCGCTATCTAGATATCGTAGATATTCGTAAGCCTGAAGTAGATGTCACACAACTTCTTCAACTGAGTCTCCAGACAGGTATGCTCCCCATGTGAATGGTCCGGAACTTTCTAAGCTGTCTGAACTTCTTAAGACTCAATTCATCTTTGAAGTGAACTCTGATCGTATCAATCACGACATATGGCTCCATGTGTTGAATACAACTTTCAACTCAGGTGCTAGGCATACGCTCATGACGACCTTCACTTCCATGAAAATATCATGATGCTTACGGAACTCATCATCTTGCTCCTTGCTATCAGAATCATCTGGTCTAACTCCTAACTAATGTTCTAGGACATATAGGATGTTTGTTGTGTTTGGAGAATGTTTCTAAAACCAATGTACCAGCTGATGAAGTTGGACCCGTCGGCTTCCAAGGTAGAATCCGAGCTCTTGAAGAAGTAACCGAAGCGTAGTTCCGTAGTCTCCAGATGTGATCGCAAAAGAGGTAAGATAAGTTTATAATATATAGGTGAGTTTTAGTTCTATAATCTCATTATCAAAAACACACCACACCAAGATTATTATCCCAAAAATAATAATGGCGATTACATGACCCTCATCCACCACACTACCCCCGATCATCACGGCCGGCAGCACAGCTTCAAAGGTGGACATAACATGTCGATCACAACAACTCTGTGACTCGTGCTCGATCTTTCGATCTTCCCGTGTTCCGAGGCCATACCTCTGAGTATGCTAGGCTCGCCAATCAAACCTCGAAGACCCTGCGCGTGCAACATGGCTTACACCCACTGTATGCGAACGACGAGATGTGTGACACCCGATCATCACGGCCTGCCTCATAACGTAGAACTTTCTTGGTGGTGCGCAACGAGGGAGAACACAATTTTGGTATTTGTTAGGGATCATCCTATTTATGATGCTACCGTTGTATATCTAGCATATAAGCAATCAATAGGATGCACACACAACAGCACACAATAATGATGCAATGAAGTGCGATGTGACATGGTCGATGCGCCTGGACCTTCATGGCGCCATGTGCCTGGCCCCCGGCGCCCCGGCATGGCTCCGAGTCTACAGAGCCCTCCATTGCCTTCGACAGTACGAGTAATATCAAAACTTACCGTAACCATGTCACATAAAATAACGCCTCTGCAAAACAAAGTTAGACGCCTCTAGCTTTATTTAGTTTTGCAAGTTTTACGTGGCAAATAGGCTTATTCGTAAGAGAATCGCTTCCCTACCTACGAACTTTGTACCACAACGTCGATCGTATAATTGCATGTTTAAGCATCCCTTTCGGGCCCTCCATTGAAAATGCTTTGCCAACTAGAGAGAGAGAAACAGACACCCGCCAGCCACAGATACGGTGCAAGCCGTATGTCAGTAGTGGAACCAGTCTCGCGTAAGCGTACGCGTAAAGTCGGTCCGGGCCGCTTCATCAACTCAATACCGAAGGCATCGCAAGTGCACGCTAGAGGGTAGCAAATATAAGAAAGACGCCCTCATTCAACATGAGTTCTAATCGTACCAGCAGTACTACGCATAGATCGGCTCTGATACCACTGAAGGGGTTACGGGGCAGAAAACAATAATTTTCTAGCGTACGAAACCCTAACTAGCCAGGATCTATCTATCTAGTACATGTGATAACGGTGGCGGAACGGGTTACATTACCTCCATGTAGACCGATAGCGGGGATTACGCTCCCGCACAAGCGTTGACGATGAAGTCGTACGTAGCCGACCTCGAGGTCGCGGAGAACTTGCCGTGATGTCGGAGTCGATGACGCCGGGGTGTCGACGATGATCTGCGTCGACGGGCGTCGGGCGGAAGAAGGCAGAGCGCCAGCACCGGGGCTGGCGCGCCGGCAGCAGAGGGGGGAGGCGTGGAGGCTGCAGGGGGGCGAGACGACGTCGCCCAAGCTCCTCAATAGAGTAGCCTCCGAGCACTCGCAAACATACGGAGCCTAGCGACAACTCCCGGTCATTCAGATCCAGCTGAAATCGCAGGAGTAGATCTTATCTGGAATCCCGCAGAGCAACGGCGCTCTGCGGTATGGCTTAGGTGGAGAGAGACCCCCTTCCTCAGCTCGGCGCGGCTCCGACTTGGGAACCACGAGATCGAGAGAGAAATCGGGAATTAATTGAATTTCCTGTGAATTAAATCAATTAATATGCCTTGCTATATAAAGGGGGAAGGGGTGTGCCAACCCCCTTGGCTCCCCCATGTGGGACTAAAGGAAGAGAGGGGAGGGGGGTTTGGCCGAACCCCCTTGGGCCTCTCCCTCTTCTAGTCCAATTCGGACTAGGGGGGGAAGGCCCCCTTGCTTGGTGCGCCACCCCCCCATGGGCCCTCTTTGGGCCCATTTAGGTGGGAGCCCCTTTTTCCTTTATTTAATTAATATTAAATTAATATAAAAATCCCATTAATTCATAATTAATATATTTATATATAATTCAATATCCCGTGACTCCGAAAACTCTTTCGGATCACCCGAACAACTTTCGGACATTCCTGGAACCATTCCAGACCTCTCCGGAACTCCTTCCGGACCACCGGAACTCTTTCCGGATCATTTCTCTCTCTCCAATAAAAACCTATAAAATTCCAGAACCTATCTCCTAGCGTCGCTAAGACCTTAAGTTTGTTACGCTACGGTTCGGGAACACTCCAGACATGGTCGAGACACTCCGCTCACCAATGATCGTCAGGGATACCTGGAAATATATGACGACCCCTGTGCATTCCACGAATATCGTCGTTGAACCATAAGTATGATATTCATTCCCTTTGTCTCTGCGATACTACCTTGTCCGAGATATGATCGTAGACACACCGATGCCTTTGCTGTATCTCGTTACCGACGAAGGTTATTAACTCGTCTGCGATATTACATCTCCATGACTTAGTCACAAGCTGCGCAGCTATATAGATGCAATATCACCGAGTGGGCCCAGAGTATCTTTCCATTACAAGAATGAACAAATCCCGCTCTTGATCCTTACGTCTTGATGCTCTTTCGGAATACCCAAGATGGACACCGTTATTATCATGCTATATAAGACACAACGTTTGATGCTCTCAAAGCACTCCTACGAAGCAACAATAAGTACGGTCTCACGGTCTAAGGAATAAGCTATCACACTCTTATCTATTGCAAATGACAAACATCGTAATACGATCTTATTGCAATACTTTGCGTATGTCCACCACCTTATTCTACTAACAAGATGACCCCATTGTCAACCGACGTCATTGTCCTTGATCGGGAATCTCGATCAACTGTTGCTCAATGGACTAGCTCATATAGAGGCTTGCTAGGGACCTGGTTGTCTATGTATCACACGTGTATTAATAATTCCGATTAATACAGTTATAGCATAATACACAAACCTATTATAAACTTATGAGATAATGCAATAAATACTACTTATTTATTTGCCTCTAGGGCATATCTCCTTCACTTTCCAAGTGGTTGCCATCGGAAATCAGGAAAGGAGGTTCGAGGTTCGCTTACCTACCGACAAGTTCGGTTGTGGCAATGTGTTGAGAACGCATGAGGTGAAGATTGGAAATGAAGCATGGCCAACCTGTGAATGCACATGCAATAAACCGAAATTGTTTCACCTTCCATGCTCGCATGTACCAGCAGAGCCCCAGGACCGGCTTCCAGCCTCGTCCACCACAAGGTATGTCGATTTGTACTACTACATTCTCATGTATTCAAACTATTTACAAAATAACATGTTACATAAAATTTCTCGATTCTAGCACAATTCGACTTTGACTTGGGGCCTACTATCTCCGAGCATTACTCGGATGCGTCGGGTTGGGCGAGTCAGCAGGACGTGTTTCTCGATGCGGATGCGGACACCCAGTGGCTCAACATGTACAACAACACTCCTCCTCCACCCCCCACACAGGATACACATCAAGCAGATGATGGGTCTTTGCTTCCTCCACGAGTCACCCGCCCACCCCATCGGTTAGGATGGAGCACTCCTCAGCCACATCCGCCACGTCGTGGCAGAGGCGATGACTGAGACTCTACTTATGTATCAGAGACATATGTTCGCTATTTTCCATGTACCGTAAGACCTATGTATGAGACATATGTATGCTACTTTTATGTACGATCTATTTCTATCTATATGTTGTACTAGACATATTTCTACCTATGTACCACTATGTAGTACACATTATGTATCGTTATGTACTATACTTATTTCTACCTATGTAGCAATATTTGATATGTCCGTAACCGGTATACATTGGTACGTAAGATAAGATACAAAAAATCTCGATTACATACCGATCACACCACACAACAATAGGAAATGAAGGTACAACTACTAATTAATCGATACTCAAAGAAAGATACAACTTAACTCAAATTAAGATTCTACCTATCTCCCATCAATGCAGCCTGCACCATCCGCAGATTTAGCACGCTTGCCCTTTGATGATCAAATTAAGATTCTACCTATCTCCCATCAATGCAGCCTGCACCATCCGCAGATTTAGCACGCTTGCCCTTTGATGATGATTCAGACTTCTTTCCCGCACCCTTGCTGGATGTTTCTGCCTTCTTCTCCTAGCCCTTACGCAGTGCTTCAACCCCCCTTTCCTTTGACGACGGCATGAAATCGTCTTCATCATCGCTGGAGTATACCCAGAGAAAGGAACGACCGTACCTCTCACGTATGTCTTGAGTTCGATGAATCGGCTCATTGGTAACGTGCCTATCAAACTTATCTGCAAGCCTCAATATTTCAGCACGGATTTGTTATGTGGTCCTATACGGAAACCCATCTCGGCATAGCCTAGCCCCAAGCAAAGCGAGATGTCTCTCACTACCAATAATTTCTTCAAGTGAAACTTCCCTACCATCTACCTTCAAATAGGTGATAATCTTAGCTAGATGCTCGGATGCGGCTATATGAAAGCCGGACACACACTTCTCACAAGGTACAATACACACCATGCTGGCGCTCTTTGAGAGTACCCCGCTTAGACTAGAGTGGTTTTTATAGGACAATTGAGGTGAAAACGGTCGCGGGAAATGGTGGCGGGAGGAACAGGCGGGAGAAACGGGCGGGAAACGGTGGCGGGAGAAATAGGCGGGAACGGCTGGCGGGAGAAACGGGCGGGAAACGGTGGCGGGAGAAAAAGGCGGGAACGGCTGGCGGGAGAAACGCGCGCGAATCGGTGGCGGGAGAAATAGACGGGAGACGGGAGAAATAGGCGGGAGAAGCGCGAGAAACGGCTGCATGCAGCTCTCGGCTTTCCCTGGGCCGACAGGGCCTACTCGGCCTGCTCTGGGCCGACCAGAGCCATGCAGGCCGTGGCAGGCGCCTGCACGCGCGCAGATGCGGCCGACGAGACCTGCTCGGCCTGCTCTGGGCCGACGCAGCCGATTCGGCCTGCTCCGGGCCGAGGCTATATTTTGAAAATTCCTATTTCTGCACAATATTTCCCGAATTTGCAATAAAAATGTATTATTTTAAAAAATAACTCTTCAATGTTGTGTAAGCTTTGATAATCCATTCGGCATTTGGTTACTGAATAAATGGTTGATCCTAAGTAAAACTAAATATGGGATTTAGTTCATATTGGTCAATTACTCTAGTAGATAACTATCTGCATTCAAATGTGTAAATTTAGAATAGGAACTGAGCTAGGTTAGAGGGTTTGATAAATGTTGCCTCAATCTTGGATCTAATTGCATTATTTCTCCATAGTTTGGACAAAATACAATTCCAAGCTTTTCCTTGTAGCTTTCTTAGTAAAGGATGCTTCAGTTGACTCAAGAATTTCCATTAACCCAAATATGATCTGAAGACCCTAATCTTGCCTAAGTTAATTCAAAGTTGTCTTAGTATTCACCATTTAGATATTAAGACAAGTTCATATGTTCCCTTAATTAGGTTCTGAAAAATGCCTCAACAATTATGATGGAAAGCATTTCAATCATCATAACCATTACTTTGTATTTGATGTCTATTTTCTAGAAAAAGAAGATCAAGAACTTGATTTAGAAATTTATTGTCTTCCATATTTCTTTTGTATCTTGTAATACCTCAATAAATATATACTCATCAATAACGACTTTAACATTTTATTTCTATTTTTTTATTCCCCCTACTTATGTATGAGGTATCTGAACTACTAAAATTAATTCAATATTATTTAGAAATTTCAATTTCAATTTTTTCTCTCAAATGAGTGTATGAGATGCTTACATTTCTTTTGTGCTCATGATTCCATATCTTTGAACTATGCTCAATCTTAGAAAATTTTCACACTCAAAGCATCAATCTAATCCTAACTAATCGATTTAAAAGAATTTTCGATCCCTTCAACATGTCTCATATTTTAAATTTTTCCTAGGCATTTAGATATGATAGTATAGTGCATATGTATAGATTATACCCCTAAAATACATTGTATAACCATTCAAAAAAATACATTGTATGACAATATAGTAGTTCTACAATACTCTTCTTCAAGATTCATAGAGGTTTCATCAAGTTTCATAGCTAAAATATCGATGTTTGACTGAAATCCTGCAACCTTTACTCTGAATTTCTCGCTCTCGCAGATGAATGCATAAATTATCTCTACAATAACCGCATAATTAATTCATCAGCCTTAAATTGCATCCAAAATTCTCTCCCTTCTATCCACCAAAGTAGCATCAATCACATGAATAGTTTCCTCTTTTAGGGCACGAGACCTGTAATCCAGGATATCCAAGCATATGGAGTACCAAATATGAATCCCACATGCTCGTGAAGTGCAGATGAGATAAGGAGGTAGAGATGAGACCTTTAATTGGGTTAGACAACTACTTTGGTGTAGCATGTACCCCGTCTCACAGAGAGTGTACTTCTACCTTTCGGAAAGTCAAACGCCTTCAAAGTTTGACTGATTTTATATTTATAATATTATTTACGAAGCCAAATAACTATATCATGTAAATCTAACAATTCTAATTGAGTTAAATTTTTACCAAAAAAACGTGTGAAAACTCAGTTTGACTTTCCAAGATAGTTGGAGGTACACTTTTTGCGAGACAGAGGGAGTTTGGTAGAAGAAAAAATAAGACAGATTACGAAGCGGCAGAGCACATACAAGTCTATCAACATCAACTCAGTCAGTTATGAAAAAAGTCATAAAAAATCCAGTGCATCCCTTCTTTCTGTTTCGTTTTTTGGGACAGAAGTGATTTGAAAAGTGGTCTTCTTCACAAGCTGAAGAGGTTATTCAGCCCGAGGGATCAATTCAATTATCTCGCCCGACGAATGGGAAGTCTTGTCGATAATTAGATTGTTGTTGGGCAATATGAGTGATTGGATAGAGTTGGATTGACATAAGTCGACTGGGATAGAACCTAAGAGAATTTTAGGCACTACAGACTTCTATATCTATACCACTAAGTGCATTAATTATTTTCTATCTTAACATGCAAGCTATCCCCATCATCCATTCTCTTAGCCAACCAAATGTCCATGTCATCCCACTAATATTCATTAGATCCAATATTTTCTTACATGTAATATATCCATGTCATTTACCTTTCATCATCCCATTTTCCATGTCACATATCTTTTATCATCAAATATAAAAAAATCATGTCAAATAATTTAACCATTCGATAATTGTGATATGTTGTATATTTATGTAAACTAATTCATATCCATAATCTTATATCTATAGTAAAAAAATGATTCCCGCCGCAATGTGCGGGGTATGTTTCTAGTATATATATACCGAGTACTTTACCTCTAACCTTGCATCATGCGCCGAGGAATGGAGCCACTCAGATCTTCTCGAGACTTTTTTCTCCTTGTGTAGTAATTTCCATCTTTTTCACGCTAAATATAGGAGGGAAGACCCGAGTCATTTCCTTATATTTTATAAAAGAGGTACATGAACTACAGATAAAAAGTTCACAAAGTGTCCACCATTGACTGATTCCCTCGTTAAGAGAAGGTTTAACTCCCTGGCCATCAAAGATGCATCTTTTTGTAACTTTGTATGTGTCCACAAGCTCCAATACCCAACAATCAGAGACTCCTTGAAGAAAATCATCTTATATCTTCTTTTAGCATCAATATCAACATGTTGAATAGATCCATATAAGTATTCCATTCTATATTAAGTTTCCACATGAAGTTCCAGCCGAACTACATTCAATATACAGGTGCAACTTGCAAGAAGCTCTTAGTGCAGAGCACACAATCATACGATTCACTCTGGAAATTCATTCGGGCTAGGAGATCTGTAGTGTTCAATCTATCTTGTAAGAGCAAACAAAAGAAGAATTATGTGTAGGCAGCACACGCGATTTACATATCCATCGCATTGGTGCTGGGGTTAACACATCAGGAGACAAAGCAACAAAGACTCTTTTGCAGGAATATTGTTTTGTGGTTTTTATCTAAAAAAAATATTGTTTGGTGGTGCCGGCTAAATGACATTTGTCTAGTTGAACATATTCACTTCTTCTTTCCAAATCAGTACCAAGCTGCACACATTGATGGCTTGCAATCATGGACAATGGCAAATGGAGCATATATGATAAATCTCCTCATTACAAGACACACGCACTACTTTATTCAATGAAATATCTGGTATTTTACAAAAGAGCAGAGATAGGGAGCTTAACTCTCAGAATTTCATCACACCACTAATCCATTGTTCTAATTGTTGATCCCTTGCATGGAGAGCAGACAACCAGCTCAAGAAAGTTGTGTATCAATTTCAAACAATCTTTCCACCAAAATTTTGAGGCAATTTATCATTTCCATAATGTGCTTGCCAAATAACCTGAACCAAGGGGATTTCCTCTTTGTTCCTGGATTTAAACATGCTTTTCATGAGCAATGCAATATTCCGAGTTCTCAAGTTTAGTACTCCAAGGCCACCATCCTTTTTTTGCACACGTTTTCCCATTTAACTAGGCATTTATCTTTTTTGTGAATGTCCCTTCCTCTGCAAACAAACCCTCTGGATAACCCTTCCACATAGTCAGGGGTAGTTTCAGTGTACAGAAAGCAAAGTTCAGTATAGGTGTGACAATTTCTTTTACAACTACAAGTCAGCCATTATATGATAAAGTGTCAACAATACCAACAAGACTCCTATCAATTATTTGTATAATTCCAATGAGATCTTCATATTTGGCTTAGTGGTCCCCATAGGCAGTCCAAGGTAATTAAACGAGAGATTCCACCTTACAGTCATATGGCAAGCTCTTCACTTCTGGCTATACTGATATTAATAGGTACAGTAGATGATTTACTGAAATTTAGTTTGAGACATGTGGATGCATATAACTTATCTTGGAGTATTTTCAATATCATCAGCTAATCCGAGCAGAGAACTTTTCTAGGAGCAACTTCCTTCTGACTAGGATTTCAAATGAATATAATTCCACGATGGCAACTGAATTTTGTCGGTGGTTAAGAGTTGTCCAATGTCTGCATAATATTAAAAATACAACTTTTGTATATATTTCTATATAAAATTTTACCTCCTATCTAGGGGTGTAAATGGATCGGATTTTGGTTGTATCATATCGTTTATTGTATTTATTTCAGATTGTGAGCAGAGTAAATGTTTACCGATCGCTGATTTGAATACATATATACTGGACTACAGTTCCAAATCAAAATTATGAAGAAAACAAAAAAAATAGTCGAATAAATACTCCCATAGACAAACAATTAATTAAATTCCTTAAAATTTAAGCCAACTAGTTAAGAAATAGAGACACGGTTAATAGCAAACCCAGGTTTTGCTGACATGGTAATATGGTATACATAAAATTTGAATAGCTAAGTTGTTGATCTACTGGTAGTAGAATTCATGGGTAGAATGCTGAAATATTAAGCCTTTAGCCCATTATCAATTCCTGAAAAATCTCTAAGTCCCATGTTGTCATGGCATGTGGTGGGAGTTTAGTCTCATACTGCTAGTTGGATGAGATGTGCATCAACTTATATAGTGAGGCATTTTACTACTAGTATGAGTTGGTATGAGGTATGAGGAGAATGGCTGTGTACCACACGCGCGCTCCTCCGCCGCCCGCCTCGCATCGTCACGACGCGACGCGGCGCGGGTTGCGGAAATCTCGCCGAGCCGATGTATTTTTTTGTCACGCAGGAATAAAATGGCAACGGTCACGAAACGCTCTGCGGTAATGGAGATTGATTGCTAGCTGAAACGTCATGTTTTTCAGTCTTAACGATCATTCATTACGTGCGTTTCGGCTGGACCCTTTGTCTCCCGCGTCTGTGCATAAAAGGAGAGATCGCCCCTCTCCAAAAAAATAGACATGACAACAGAATCATCCGCCCACAGCCGCCACCATCGTTTCTCCTCGCTGTTGCTGCCTTAGTTGATCCCATCCCGTCCGCCGTGTACACGGTCGACGGGAGAGCAGGCCTCCGAAACCCCGCCTCTCTGTTTCCTGTACGGGAGAGGGGCGATTAGGTTTTTGGGAGAGTCTCATACGCGACTTCTCGCCTATCTTCATCCACTACGTCGGCTACTTGCTCTACTTCAACTACGTCCTCGTCACCTTCATCATCACCATGAGCACTGACGCCGAGATCGAGAAGGCTGCCGCTGACAAGAGGGCTGCCGACAACGCTGCTGCTTCCGCTTCGGCCAATTGGCCAACTGCCGGGTATGATATGTTCATACCTCTCCTAATTATTTTCGTGTTTGTAGTACTAGTCATATGTGTAGATGTTTCTACTATCTGTCTAGTGCGTAGTCTTATCATTAAGTTTCAGTATGTCATTAGCACTGTTTATGCCATGTTCATGATTTATTATTGGATTAGTTTAATAGAAAAATTGCCTATATACTCAACATAGAATGCTCACCAAGTGAAAATTGGCAACTTGATCACTACTAAATATTTCTGTTAGACCTTGGTTTTTTACTCAAAATCGGATAATTCACTCTACAACGTTCGAACTGATTAACTTTTGGATAATCTGTGTCCGCATGCCATTTGTTATTCCGTATCCTATTCACCGGGGTAGCAAACCGAAATTGGATATTCATATTCTTCTAGTTATTTATATCATTTAAGAATTGTTTAAAATATATTGAGAGCCGAATTCAGCGTGAAATTATCCTATTCGTTACACCCCTATTCCTAGCAACAAACCAGTTGATGGTGATGGTCAGTACGCCTCGAGTGAGCCGAGTTGTACCAATCGACCAACAATTTATATGAGGATTGCTCACAGCCAGTTTAAATGTATTTTTACGGAAGTTTATTATTGCCATATGTGATAATAGCATACAATAGAAAAAGAATATTTCCAGTGCAGGGGACGCTTTTTCAAAACACACATTTCCTTCTTCCGATGTAGTGATAATTCTAGCGCCTTACTAACCTCTTTCGTGTTGTGGAGATATTTTGACTAATGCGGCAAAAAGCGAAGCATGTCTACTCAGGATTTACATTTTGTCCTTATGTAGCTAGTGAAAAGAAATTATGATATTTCGACAAGAAAACAAGAGTGGCCACCCAAAAGAATATTAGCTGATTAACATGTGGAACAGTGTGTCCTTTTCAACACGTATAGTGTGCAAACTAATTCCTTTACCATGCCTTTCTAGAGTTATGTCCGCATATCTCTGTGGCAGGTATCAATCCCAGAAAAAAATGTCACAGTGTCGAGAATTGCTTGCTGCCAATAATTTTGAGATCAGAATAGTTAGCCCGTTATCTGTAAGAGGTAACCTGTTGGCGATGAAAGAGCTGTTAATTTGACTTTATAACATTCACATAGAAATGACTATGCAACTATCTTTTTGCTAAACATTTTAATTAAGTTGCACCTCTGAGCATACCATGTTTCAGGTTGTGTCAGTATACTCTTTTCTTTAAAGATTACCCCGAACTCTGCATCAGTGGATGTACACAACCACATTATTGGTTATTCTAGAACGCGAAGAACATTCAAACATCGACTTTGAAAAAATCAACTTGCAAATATACAAGAGAATCAAGAGGCCATCCTACATGAGCCTCCTCGGGACAGTACCTCCGTAAAACTACCAAAACCCCATGACAAGTGATCGATGGAACAACGCAAAACACACAACTCCTAAACCCTCTGCCGTCTGGACCGCGCCTTCTGTGACGCGGACTGGGACTGCGCCTTCCCCAATGCCCGCTTGCTGCCACAGGCCTCTGCCATGTCAGATCATTGCCCTCTCATCTTGACCTGCGAGTCTCCTATCCGGCGGCCACACCGTTTCCGCTTCGAAGCGTTCTGGGTGCACCTCGACGGTTTCAAGGAGGTTGTGGCGCAAGCGTGGGGCGCCCCCTGTGCGGCACCCTGCGCTATCGGGCGTCTGAGCGAAAAATTGGAGCGCACGGCAAAGGCACTAAGGCTGTGGCAGAAGAACTTCATCGGGGACACCAAACTGGAGTTGCTTATGGCCCAGGATACCGTCTTGTTGCTGGACGCGGCGCAGGAAACTCGGCAGCTGCAGCCTGATGAGTTGGAACTACGCAAATCCCTCAAGTCTCGTATACTTGGGCTTGTTGTGATTGAGCGCATCCGGATGAAGCAGCGGGCGTGCGTCAACTGGTTGCGTGCCGGGGATGCTAACACACGATTTTTTCACCTAAAGGCTAATGCCCGCAGGAGGAAAAATTTCATCCCCTCCCTTTCCGGTGATCATGGTGTGGCTACTGAACACGGTCACAAGGCGGCTGTTATTATGGAGTTCTTCGGCAATCTGCTAGGCACGGCCGCTACCTCGGACCACACCTTTGACTGGGAGGCACTTGCTCTGCCAACGGCAGACCTGTCTGAGCTTGACGCCCCCTTCTCGGCTGACGAGATCCTTGCTGCCATTGCGGATCTCCCCGCGGACCGCGCCCCGGGGCCTGACGGTTTCTCGGGCGCCTTCTTCAAAGCGGCTGCTCCGATTATCATTCAGGACCTACTCCTTGCTTTTGGCCAGCTGTTTCGGCTCCACAGGGGATCCTTGCACCGGCTGAATGAGGCGCATGTAGTCCTGCTGCCAAAAGTCGATGCGGCAGCATCCATCGGTGACTTCCGACCCATTAGCCTGCTTCATAGTTTTGCCAAACTGTTCATGAAAGTTCTGGCGACTAGGCTTGCTAAGCGCATTGATGAGCTTGTGGCGCCGGAGCAGAGCGCGTTCATACGCGGGAGGTGTATCCAGGACAACTTCCTCCTCGTTCAGGGGCAGGTGCGGAGGCTGCACCGCTCCAAGTGCCCATCGATGCTGATAAAGCTTGACATCGCTAAGGCCTTCGACAGTGTCTCCTGGGTATACCTCCTTGACATGCTAAAGGCCCGAGGCTTCAGTGCTAGATGGTGTGAGTGGATTGCTATGCTCCTGTCCACAGCCTCCTCCCGCGTCCTGCTTAATGGTGTCATGGGCGGCCGTGTCCGGCACCGGCGGGGACTGCGCCAAGGGGACCCTCTGTCGCCTTACCTATTCATCCTGGCCATGGAGCCGCTACACCGCATCATTGAAATGGCAATTGACGACGGGCTGCTCTCACGGCTACGTGGCCAGGCCAACCGTGTGCGGACCTCCCTTTACGCCGACGATGCTGTCCTGTTCCTAAACCCTGTCCGGGATGAGTTCACGGCGCTGCACTCCATCCTATGCCGCTTTGGGGACGTCACGGGGCTCCGTGTCAACTTCGCTAAGACTAGTGTCATCCCGATCCGGTGCGGTGCCCTTGATCCCGCTGACATTGTGGCCCCACTCGGTGCCCGGCTTGCCACTCTGCCTTGCAAGTTTCTGGGGCTGCCTCTGAGCCTGCGGAGGCTGCGGAAGGTCGACTTCCAGCCGCTGCTTGACCGGATCGCTAGCCGGCTAGCCTGCTGGAAAGCCAAGTTGATGTCGGCGGCAGGGCGGTTGGTATTGTTGAACGCCGTCCTGTCAGCACTCTCCGTCTATTGGATCTCCGTCCACGCCCTACCCGTCTGGGTGCGGAAATTCATCGATAAGCTGAGGCGTGCGTGGCTCTGGCGTGGTGACGAGACTTGTCATGGTGGCCACTGCAAGGTGGCCTGGTCCAAAATTTGCAGGCCACGTGATCTCGGTGGCCTAGGGATCGTTGATCTTGACCGTTTTGGGACTGCTCTACGTCTCAAATGGCTCTGGCTTGAGCGTGTTGAGCCGACGAAGCCTTGGGTCGGCATGCCGGTGCCTTGCACCACCCAAGAAAGGGCAATTTTCGCCGCCGCTACGACTGCCACTTTGGGTGATGGCAAAATCGCCCGCTTCTGGTTTGACAACTGGACCGGCTTTGGGGCTCCTTTTGTGATCTTTCCTAGCCTCTTCGCGGCGTCCCGCCGGAAGCAGCGCACTGTGGCTGACGCGACGATCAACCAGCGCTGGGTCCGGGACCTTAGAGGACGTGTCACGACGGCTGGCCTGCCTGACTTTGTCCGGCTTTGGACGGTGGCTGCGTCGCTTCAGCTAGTCACGGGAGTGCAGGACATCTTCGTATGGTGCCCCTCCGAGTCAGGCGTCTACTCAGCAGCGTCCGCCTACAGGCTGCTGCTCCTTGGATCCACGTCGTCCCCTCTCCAGACCTCGATCTGGCAGGCTTGGGCCCCGGCCAAGTGCAGGCTCCTAACCTGGTTGATTGTGCAGAACAGGGTCCTCACGGCCGACCGTCTGATGGCGCGTCAATGGCCCAATTCCTACTTCTGCCCGCTGTGCATGCGGAACCTTGAGACGGCGGAGCACCTCCTTGTAGAGTGCCACTGGTCGCGTGCCCTCTGGTGTCGGACGGCGGACAAGTTCGGCATCCCTTCGCTTGCGCCTTCCTCCTGGCCGGTTGGGGCGCAAGCATCGCTCACGGATTGGCTTGCGCGCCTCTCTGCCACCACGCCGGCGCTGGTCAAGACGGCTAAGTCGCTAGCACTGCTCGTCATTTGGTGTATCTGGCGTGAGCGTAACGCTAGGATCTTCCGAGAGACGGCTTTGCAGCCGGATGTGGCAGCTGCTGCCTTGTTTGAGGAGGCCGCGACTTGGTCGCTAGCCGGTTGTAAGCACCTAGCGTGTCGCGAGTAGTCCGCTTAGGCTGCTAACCACGGTGGACTTCCGCCCGGGTTAGCCTTGTTTTTTGTTTGGTCACCAGTTCCTTGTAACTTCTTCTTCTATAAATGAAAACGCAGCTCTCCTGCGCCTTTAAAAAAAAAAAAAAAAACATTCAAGAAGGATACATAACACGCGCCGATAATGACGAGTCTAATCAAACGGAAAATAAACTCCACACTCATTTTGAAATAAATCCAATAAAGTTCAGAAAAGAAAAGCCTCTAACATAGAGCGCGAGCCGCGTGGTGCGACACGAGCAGCCGGTTGAGCGATAAAGTGTAGCAGCGTCCACTAGAGTAGATATGAGTGATGCGCAGTAAACAACAGGACAGCGCCGTCATTCTCATCGACCATTCCTCTCCGGCCTGTTGCTGTTACGATTTAATGCGTGATATGATGTGCGCCCACAGAAATTCATCACCTTACCTTCTCTTCTAATCATGCGCATCAATTCATCACGCCTTAAATACTCTCCTAGAAGTAGGAACTGACATATACGGAGTAATTGTGAAGTCCAAAACGAAGTGGTCATTTCTCTATATAGTAACTGCAGCTAGCCATATGAACACTACTCCATGACGCGAGTAAAATTTGGTGGGTAACGCTAGGCTAACTCAATCATAATGGGTTTTTGCATCTATACATACGGAGTACTCCACCCCTGATTTTCTTTTTTGAACGGGACTTGATAATGATCGATACTGGATAGCGGTATAATGCCATAAATTTCCACTCCTGACCACATAACGAGATGGAGCTCAATCGTACATGAAATCGACTAGGTAGGGATGCTGCGGCTCTAGTTATGAATTGCTTCCGGTGCAATGCAAGTGCAACTGGACTTCTCCAGACCGTCCTGTAGCAACTAGCCAGTACGCTTACGCTACAGTTTGATTATCCTTTTGACCAACGGAGAACCTTGGCTTACGATCGATATGTATCATTGGCAATATCTTGAACTTATGGTACATATCATCTCTAACTGTCTTGTCCTATAGTCTGCGGAAAGGTTATCCATGCACTCCCGTTTTCTGTTCGAATTAATTTCCTTGTTTTAGTATGCATATACAGTGCACAATGAGGGTGAGAGGTGCTTTTGCTTTCAAGTGGTTATGTACGAGGCGCTGTGGCAGATCGATCCATCGATCGGTAACAATCATTCCCCTCACTTTCGTTCACTCTTGCACGTAAGCTTTTGTGATCTCTCAAAAAGGGAGAGGTGCAGCTTCGGTTTGGATTTGTGGGGAGGAAGAGAGAAAAAAGGTCACTGGTAGCGAGATATGAACATTTCTCTTACCTTGTCTTATCTCAACTTTACTTGCACAACCTTAATTTAAAATTGAAGTCCCATGTTTGGTTACGTTGGAATATCGATGGTATTCGATCTGTTGTTAGAAAATATCTATGTTGTCTGGTGTGATGGATTGGGAAAATTGTAGTTCAACCGGAGCCACGTCTTTTCCCAACATTTGGACCTGTACAACACCCTTTGAGGATCTGGGTAGAAACGAAAAACCCGTGCACCTAGTTACTTCCTAAATCGCTGAAACCCCCAAAAAAATTCAATTCTTATAAATCTTGAAAATATTCATGAACATATATATTTTGTTGAAACTTGCCGATGCAACTTTTAGAAAATCATATGATCATAGTGTACTTTTTGTGAAAATGTGAACAGCTATAGTTTTACATCGTGGTACCGCTAGTATTTTTTCAAAGTTTTGTTTGTTAAGTTTAATTAAAAGTGGACTATATGGTGTACCTAAGTTCCAATCCACTCATTCAAATCGTGAATTAGTTCAGGGGGTGATATTTAGGGAACAAGGATATGGTTAGGTTTGAAATATGCCCCTGTTTTGAGGTTTCAAATCTGCTCTAAATATGATAAGTTGATACTTTAATAATCAATGGTGTAAGTTGCAAAGTTTTTATTTGGGAATGCATTGTACTGTTGATTTGAGTACTCCATGTACTTCTGATACAACAGTGTTGTTTTTCTGGCTATATGTGGATATAATTTGGTCCGTGAGTTTCTGGGAGATGGACAAAAGCAGCCCGAGACTTTTTTTAAGCGAAGGCAAAAACTTGCCTTATTCATTACTAAAGAAGATGGTGTCCGGTTTATTAGGGGGAGAAACAGGGCAAAAATTAAAGGGCTGGACAATTTATAAGGGAAATCGGTCGAAAAACATACACCACACCACACCACACCACGCCGACCCGAAGGCCACGCCCCAAAAAAACCGATTCGATGATCATGTCGCCATAGCAACCATAGCCGACACTAGCACGACGAATGCGACCTTAACGCAAGGCAAAACTCGGAGCCGCCGCTCAGACATCCACACCGGTTCCAAGGCCAAGTCCCACAACGAGACTGATGTGTTATGAGTAACATGCTCGATTAAAAAATGTATTTTAAATTACTTTGTATATTAGCTTTAGTTATGACAAGAACTTGTCCACCAATTACTCTCTTATTGTACATTTTATGCGACATAAAATAGTTACATTTAGTCTGTACTTCAAAGCGTTACCTGTTTTTGATTATGATTCCTTTTGCAAGATTGTGGTTATGATTTTGTATCACATACTTAAGTCACGGTATAATTATTGCTCAACATCTTGTTCTAAGAAAATCTTTATAATGTGGAGTAGCATACATAGATATACATGGGTACAAGGCATCGAATGAAATCTTGCAAAATCTTCGGCTGCTCACCAAATACCTAGGCAAAATGAACGCCAAAGGCTCAGAACTCTGTCACGCAGAAACGACCAGACTAACATGAGGACAGGCTGAGGACAACCGCCTCGGTCGGTCCATCCCACATGCACATGCCCCATCATCGATCATCGTCGCTAGATTCTACTTGTCTTATTTTATCAGACTCCCCGAGAAACCGTTAGCGAGAGTTAACAGACACGAGATCGAAGATCGCTGTCGTTGTCGTCCTGGGAAGGGAGACCCCGGTACAGAGACACATGGATCATATGAAGGAGCACACACCCACACCTTCTCCCTCCAAGAATCCGAATTTTTAAAAAACCGCAAGCATCGGCATCGATCGGGCCAGCTGGGAGGCAACCTCGCGCTAATCCTGGATTAGTGTCATGCATGCTAATTATCCTGCGAGGAAATCCACGCTGATTGACTGGTTACTGTGCGTAAGATTGATCTCGTGGTTGGTGCATATGGTTTGACTCCAGTGTGCATATGGTTTGACAGAGCTACACTGGCTCTAGCTAGCTACGTTACGACCATTTTCAGTGGCTCGAGGTGCGCATGGATTAGGTTAATCGGGCGGTACTAATTGGGGTTCCAGCTGATTGGAGTAGTACAGAGATTGGAGTATGCCCCAAGTGTCCGGGACCATGGCCGGCAACTGATGGCCGGTCAGCAGCTAGCACTAGCGCTGCATGCACCTTCCATACGGAGAAGTATAGACTACTAGTAGCTCTGCCTCTGATCATGCATCGAGAACATGGATCGAAATTGGCCGGGGAGCTTACGGAATCCGATGGATCGATCGCGCCGGCAACTGATGATCGAAACGCAAAGTTAATGACACCCATATCTTGTGGGCTTTTGGTCGGTCGCTTCGAACGCACAAAACGTACCGTCAACTTCTAGTTTACACGTTTCTTTAGCACTGTTCTAGGTACCAGCTACACTAGTATATGCATACACTCCACTGATGATCAACGGGAGAGTACTGTACTGTTCACTTGTTCAGCTCACAAGGATTGCAAAACCCTAGCTAGGCAGATTAAGCAGCGTAGTATTTAGCTGTTAATTTACGTACATTCCAGTACATATCGTAGCTGCTAGCTAGTGCAAGATATTCCAGAGGAGCGTGTCCATATGTGATTCGATCTTCGTCTGATCGTATATGTAAGCCTGTCAAGTTGATACGATTCGATTTGTCTAGGACAAAACGATCGCGTTGTGCCGGTCGATCCTCGGACAGTGTGAATGATATCGCATGCAGCTCACGCGGGTGTTTTGCTTGACGGGGACATGGACGCTGAGCCAGCGTTCTCGTGTTCAAGCCCAGGGACATCTTCGATCGACAAAGCCAGTTAATTTTGTTCCCCGGTGGAATTTTATCACGTTGTGGCGGCCAGGTGGAAAAGGAGACCGATCGATTGATTCGTTTCTCGACCGGGTTAGTCAAATTAATAGTGTGTTGCCAGTTGTGAAGATGCTAATCTTATCGACACTTGTTGCCACATTCTGCGCCATGTAACTCGCCAGCCATGGAAACAAAACTATTTGCCTAGGTAGCTAGGTAGACAGCCGGGTAGATGTATAATGGGACTGGTGATTTTCTCCTCGTTTTGATTGATGAGAGAGGACTCTGACGATATCTAGAAGCGGATTAGGTGTCCAGTTAGGATCAGTACTCATGACTATTGACTAAGCGTGCATCACGGGACGAGATGCACGTCTTATTGTCATCCATATGATAAACAGATCAGATCGATCGAGGACGTCCCAATTAATCGCATTGGCAATTGGCATGCATAGATGGACGACAAGGCGACGTGATGCGTAGTCTCTAGAGATGGAGATGGGCGCGCATGCACCGGCACCGGCCACACCCTTGTATTCTGGTAGGTCGCCTCCATACCACCGGCCTTGCAAGGTCGATGGTCCGCCGTAACGTCGTCCTCGCCGGCGGCCGGCCGGCCGCCCGGCTGCAGGTCCCCGACCACGACCGAGATGCATGCCCCTCCCAGCTCGTCACAGCGAAGTCGGCGGCCGGCGAGCAGTGCGGGTAGGGCCGCTCGTATCAAAAGTGTAAATTGCTGGCGTGGCAGGCCGGTGGAACGTTGCTGGCCCGCTCAGCTCATAGGCATGCCTTAAGTGTAAAGGGAGGCCCAAATATATGGAGTCCGTTTTTTACAAAATTTAAAATCAGCATTTTTTATTTTTCGAACAACTCGAATGAAAAATTCTATATGTAGACAAGTCCAACTCTATCAGCGTGAAATATAAATTAATGCAAAATTCGCATTGAGTTAGGCTGCATAAAAAAATCAATCTAACAAATTTTAAGTTCTTAAATATCTGTACTTTATATCACCCATATCCACTCATTTATAATTAAATGAATTTTTGATTAGTTTTTTAAATTTACAGATCATCATTATCTACATCATATTTTCAATTTTATTTTTAAATTTCAGAATACATATTGACAGTTTCAAAATGAGCTCCCTCGAGCCCAAGTTTCAAAAGGCCACAATCTGTGTTCATACCTTTTTTTTATTTTGCTGGGCTTGGTTTTTTTTTCTATTTTAACTTAGTTTCGTGTTGTGTGATCGCGGAAAAATTCTTGTATGTCTACTCAGACTAGTACGTGACCATTTATCCATTTGATCTAAAAATAGTTCTTCTTGGTAGCGATAGATAGAGATATTTTTTCCTAACTTTTGATCTTGCTCGGGAAGTTTGATTTGATGGTTCTCAATGGTTGATCTGCATCAAGATAGTTTTCATCATTTTTTTGCTATAAAAAAATTTATCGATGTGATGTCTCATTTGTTTGTGATATAACAAAAAATTTATATTATTATTGTCATTGTTTTTTGCAAAATATTGTATGCGACTACAATCCATTGTTTATTTCGTGGGCTAGCCTCCTTATGTTTATCTTATCTTTCAGATAAGCGGCTTATTAAGCTCAACAACTTCGTTTCCAATTGTGTGCCGATCTACTGGTTCTCTCCTTCTTCATTATACATGTGGTGGCATCCTAGTTAGACGCTCTTCAGAGGTCCTCGATTCTCATTATATATTTTGATCATCATCATTTCCATGTGCCTACCTTGGGTGTCCGCTCGCTCGCTCTGACCCCCGACGAGTCTCGCAAAACCTCAGCTTCAGCCTTACGTGGGCAATCTCGGGAGGTGTGTCTACCCACGTTGAGAAGTAAGCTTATGGATGAACCACGAGGTTCTGGAAAAGGCCGTGCTTACGGCTTTATAGATCTATATCCTAATGGCATGTTACCACGCTAAATGGGTGAACGGGGCTTTTAGGAAGAACTGTTGTGAGTTTTTGTGTTGTGTCGCTCCTTTGGTTCCCAGTTGTTCTTGTCCTTTTGTTTGGTTTTATGTGTGTCTTCCCACTATACCTGGCCATGGGCCCAGTCGGGCCTTGGGCCGAACCTAACAAAGCCCACAGACAAAATCCCTGGCCTAGGGCCATGCACATCCGGCTTTCGGGGCTATCTTTTCAGACCCAATGCAAACCCAATCCATGACTTCAGAACCCATCGGTCGTCAGGTCGGGCCTCTTCCATTAAGCCCAGACCCATCCGACCTTCAGGCTGAAATCTTAGACCCATGCCCAGACTCATCCGACTTTCAGGCTGAAATCTTAGACCCAGGCCTGGCCATGGACAAGCCTAGGCCGGCCCAGACCCATGAATTTGAATCGGGTCAGGCCGACTAGGACGGGCTTTCCATGGCTAGGTATAATCGCCAGTATGCTCGAGGGCCTTGGCATCCGCAACTTGCACTTCCTCAACCATGCCTTGCACATGTAATGGAGGTGGATTACTGGACCTTGCCAGAAAATCCGTGGGTCGACAATCAACTCTCTTGCTATGACGAATGCCATAATGTTCTCCTCGTCGGTCAAAATTGTGCTTGGCAATGAGGCCTCTTGCCTTATTTGGTTGGACTGGTGGATGGATAATCAGAGTGTTGCCTAGATTGCTCCCGATCTCTTGGGTTTTGTGGACGTTAAAATTAAGTTTTTGCTCCATTTCCTATGACGACCCATCTCTAACTCGTGGTTAAGTGAGACATTGTCGGCAATCTTTTGATGATGTATTTGGGTCAATTTCTTCGCCTCCGAAATAACATCCAAACGGTTGAGGTGGAGGTAGGTTCTATTGATCGCTTCAAGTGGATCTGGATGGACGATAAAACTTTTTACGCTCGTTCCACCTATCTAAAATTCTTCGAGGGACACATCCCTCCGCCACTCCAAGAGTTCATCCGAAAATGCAAAGCCCCTCCCAAATTCAGTTTCTTCACAAAAAAGGTGGTGTGGAACCGTTGTAGGATGTGTGCGGTTAGCGATTTCGCTTTGGGATGGCCTTGGCCACCAGCAGTAGTTATATAGAAACCATTGATCACTTGTTGGTGGGCTGCTCCTTCGCTCACATCATTTGGTTCGAGATTTTCTCGAGCTTGGGGCACCCAGACCTTGCAGCTCCATCTGAGGCTACTCTTCATGAGTGGAGCCTTTGCTGCTTTGCAGATTGGCTCGGCAAAGAAGGTGCCAAAGTTAGGGGCCTTAAGCTCTGGTGCTTTGCTCCATTTGGCTGGAGTGGTGTTCCGCAACAACGTCAAGTCGGTGGAGAGGTGAAAAATGTAGGATTTTTGTGAAAGTTGTACGCTTTTTTAGTCCGGGATTCTGGGTTACGTTCACCCGTGTTTGGTTGTGGACACTTGTGTTGTAATACGCCGTATGTTTTATCTCTATAAAAATGACCCGCATTCTCGCGCCTGAAAAGGAAACATTGACATACCAAATTCATGCCTTGTTACAGTGTTTAGAAAAAACAAGATCCAACTCTTTTTCGTTTTGCACACGACTTTTGCAACGAACTGCCTAAACAGGCCCTGTGTAATAACTGTGATCATCTGGCAGCCGCCGGCAAGTATATATTTTTACCTGTCCGATCGCTGGTGCGTTTTAATGCACGCGGAATTGCTATTTCAGCCGTCAAAAGACCCACTATATATACGTAGATACTGGAGCGGCGTCTAATATCGTAGCTAGCTATTGCGGTTTCAGCTCGCCGCGCCGCCGCTTCGTGTCTAGAGAGTGCAACAGCTGCAGATACAAGTGTAGAATGGGAGAAGTAGAGGAGGAGGGAGGGCCGGCGGGGCACATCCGAGACTACGAACCGACGACGGACCGAGCCGGCGCGGAGGCCGTCGACCGGGAGTCCGAGGTCGGGGCCGCCGGTGGGATGACGCTCCACGCCGACCTTCTCGGCGACCCCGTCGCTCGCGTTCGCCACTCGCCGGCTTACCACATGCTGGTACGTGGGAGTAGGCGGACCATGCACAGATGCACGTGTCGCGAGAGCATGCAGCTTGGCGTTTGATTTTTTGCAGTTGCTCGTACTGGGTTTTGCGTTCATTCTATTTTCCAGAATGGTTTGCTATGCTTTTGCTATAATTCTGAGACGTGTTTGTTTGAAAATGGAAGGTAGCTGAGACTTCTGGCGCCGACAGCCGGATCGTCGGCATCGTCCGCGGCACCGTGAAGTCTGTCGCCACCGGCGCGAGTCATCCTGGCGGCGCTGCCTTCGCCAACGTCGGCTACATTCTTGGCCTCCGCGTCTCGCCTTCCCACAGGTAAACCAAGCGAATCGATCCTTGATCCTTGATCTGTAGATACTCATACTCTGGTACTTCCATTAATTGATCATTGTGTGGTTAAGGGGACTATCAGACTAATGCTGGCTGTGCATGCGCGCGCATGCACGCAGGAGGATGGGCATAGCGCTGCGGCTGGTCCGGCGGCTGGAGAAGTGGTTCGAGTTGATGGGGGCCGAATACGCATACATGGCCACCGACAAGTCCAACGACGCGTCCGTGCGGCTCTTCACCGGACGCTGCTGCTACTCAAAGTTCCGGACGCCGTCGCTCCTCGTGCACCCCGTGCACGCGCATCGCCTTCGAGCGCCCCGCCGCGCCACTGCGGTCTTTCGCCTCGAGAAGCGCGACGCCGAGCGATTGTACCGCTGCCTGTTCGCGCACGTCGAGTTCTTCCCGGCAGACATTGGCGCCGTCATCGACAACCCGCTCTCCCTCGGCACGTTCCTGGCCGTCGTTGATGAGGAGTACGACGAGTGGCGCGGGGTCGACCACTTCCTGGCATCGCCACCGGCGTCGTGGGCGGTGGCGAGCCTGTGGGACTGCGGAGGAGTGTTCAGGCTCCAGGTACGTGGTGTTTCACGCCTGCGCCGCGCCGCCGCCGCCACGAGCCGCGCGCTGGACCGCGCCGCAAAGTGGATGCACGTGCCGTCCGTCCCCAACTTCTTCCGGCCATTCACTGCGTGGTTCGCCTACGGCCTCGGCGGCGGAGGCTGCGACGCCGCGCTGGCCGCGGAGGCACTGATCGTGTTCTTCATCAACATGGCGCGCGGCAGGGCGGCGGTCGTGGCCGTGGAGGTGGCCTCCTGCGACCCACTTCGTCACCGCCTCCCACACTGGCGCAGCCTCTCGTGCGAGGACGACCTCTGGTGCATGAAGAGGCTTGGCGGCGGCGACGCTTGCGACGTGGACGGCTGGGATTGGGTCAGGTCACCACCTGGTCACTCCATCTTCGTGGACCCCAGGGAGGCTTGATTGACTCCCACCCCCGGTCAGAATTACTAGAGTTGACCCCTCAGCAAGGCTAATTCACTCTAGAGTCTAGACTTATTTTTTCCATACTCTCGCCGTCTCATATGGCGTCTCGTTTTTAAATTTTAGTTTTGGGCAGTAGGGCATGCATCAGTTGTTATGAAAATTATACCGTTGAAATCTTTTCTCTAATACGAATTCAATGTTAAATTTTGTGAAATACAAATCAAAATGATGGTCAAATTTGAAATTCCCACGGAAAGCACATGTGAAACCTGAATGGGAACAAAGCCAACATATGTTTTAGAATGCTTTTTCGAATTAAAGAGCTCCACGGCTCCTGATTTTATATAAAGCAGTGTTATAGCCTTGTAGGGGACAAATTAAATTTAGGTGGTGAGACTTCGTGACTTCATCACTATGTATGGTTCTTTCTAAATCAGTCATTGATAATAACCATGAATGTTCTTGAAAAAAAATCAACATGACGAATCTAGTATGATACTCCCTTCCTCGTCACGGAAAATAAGCACTAATGATTTTAACGACTTTTAAGTTTGACTATGATTTGTCTTTACAATATGTCCACAAAGTTAGTATAATTAAGAAAAAAAGAAGTGTAAAACTTTTGCAAGACGAGTCCAGCGAATACTATTTATACATTTCCAATCATTATAGTTCAGGTTTCACATAAATATAAATAATTATAGTTCAGTTGAACGGATGGAGTATATGTAGCAAACAGTTTTAATACGATAGAGGGTTACATATCGTGGAAGTAAGTACCGTACATGCATACACGGTTGTTTGATATCAGCCATGCTTAAAGATTGTGTTATCCATTTCTTTACACATATGGGGCATGCTTTGCACACTTTACACTAGAGGCTATCAGATACGCTGATATTATGTAGTACGTCAGACGCGCTATGTGATACACTATGAAATACGTTGATATTATGTGTGGTGTCGTAGTAGAAGTGTAAATGGAGATCAGGGTGGAAAGGAATGTCGTAGGCATGGCGCAGAGAACTAGAGAGGTGAAGTGGAGATTTGCGTTAAATGACCGGGTGACACGCGTGTGCCGTTTTGGCTGGGGCTTCAAAGAGTCCAGAAATTAACAAAAAACATGAAAATTATAGTTAGATATGTAACAAAATTCTAAATATTTTCCATGGATAAATCCGAATATGATCTACGTATCTAAAAAATTTGTGAAATAATACATTATTGTTTAGGGCAGGAAAACAAATAAACGTAGCTCCAAGAGGGGAAAAAACTCTATTTTCTCCTTCATTTTTATTTGTAGATTTCGTCTGAAAAGATACATTGACAAAATTTTCACGCACATACTACAACATAAGTATATATTTTAAAGAATTTATTGTTTTTCAAATGAGCCGTTTGAATTTTAAGAAAGTCAAGCTCCAAATAGCTTGGGATCTAAAGTGACTTGTCGCTAGTATTGTCCGCAATAACATGAAACGTGTGTAAAAAGTCAGTTGTTACAAAAACTTTAGAGTTGTGCAGCGAATCTAGTGAATTATACCTTTATAGGTAGTTAAGTCAATCTTCTAGAAGACTAGAACCCCGAGTACGAAAAATGGAGACCTCACAACAGAGGGCAAGCTCAGATAGCCAAAAAAATAAGAGAGGACAAGCTCAAGAAAGCAGCCTCGATTGGCCGGCCCATCGTCAAAGCTAAATTCCGATTGTTGTTTCTAATTGGTCACACTTCCCAGAAAACCGTTAGTAAGTTACCAGACACGAGGTAGGTTTTCCAGAAAACAAAAGGCGGTGTAGGGAACCGACGTCGTTGCCGTGGCTCCTCTCAGACCATGTGATCGAACCCCTTCTCCATGAATCCCAGTTTTATAACGACAAACGTCGGGGGCCAGTAGGCAGCCGGGAGGCAGGCTCGCGCTAATCCTGGATTAGTGCCATGCTAACGCTAATCTCGTAGGGCAGGGGCTATTAACTAGCCCGGTCAAAGTTAACCTAGACTCCAAGCTAGTACTTGACTGGTGTGTGGTTCTTTGACTCCACGCTCCACTGTGTAGAGTACATAGTATTACTGCAAATGCTAGCTAACTGTAATACAGTACTAGCTAGGAAACTTTGTTAGACCATCCACTATGTGGAATCGATTCAAGAAAAATGTTGTCAAAAGTTGGCATCGCTTTGGTTTCTTTGCTATGTGTAGAATCGATTGAATGCAAGAATGGGTCTGCAAAACAGTACGATAACTCATTTTCTAATGCATGTCCTCCTCTTCTCCCTCACAAGAAGGTCTCATTGCACTCACATGCCTCTACTCAGTTCGTATGTGTGTCAGAAAGAAGCGAACCAAAAAGATGAGTCGCTTTTTTAATCTGACAACATGCATCGATGCCCTGCTATGTGAGGAACCGAACCATATGTCATTTTGATTCGCTTTTGTAGCACATAGTGGATGGTCTTAAGTGGTTCTATGTGTTCATGGATTAGAATAATCATGTGGCATTAATTGGAATCCCAGGTTGGAGAAGTAGATGGATTGGGTACCTTATCTATACCTCTCTAGTTAATTATTGTGTCTTGGACCATACTTGCCAAATTTGTAGTATTCACTCCGTTTACAGTAGTTTTGCATTTAGGATCTAGTCAAAGTTAAATTTTATGAAGTTTGATAAAATATATAAAAATAATATAAAATTTGGATTATTTTTTTATTTACTAGAATATTTATTAGATTTTATTTCATATTATACATTTAATATGATGAATGTTGATATTTTTCGTTTATACTTAGTCAAACTTTGTAAAAACCTAGAATACAAAATAAATAAAAACATAAGGAGTAGTACATACTCTAGGTTTCATCAAGCATTGAAACCATCCATCGATCTAATTTTGAGTTGGGAGCTGATGTCGAATCTGCCCAATAGGCAGTGAAATACGAAGTTAATATCATATCTAACTTCTTCCTATATATTGCGGATCTTTCCCAGCCTCGTCGCGGCCTCATTGCTCTCGTGATCCCCAAACTGTGTGCCACTGGCGGGAGAACATGAGTGTTTGTGGTAGGAGGTTGTTCTTCAATTCAAATGCATTTTGTGGTCCGTTTTATAGGTCTTTTGTGTACAAGTTTTGGACCATGTTGTAATTTCTATTTTTCACGAGATTGTTTATGTATTTTTTAATTATCTACCTGTCTAGGATGTAATGTGGATTTAGAGTCATTTGGACCTTTTTCCCATTTAAAATACCATCCCCCTTATCTCATGGGATTGATAGGTCAGAATGGTCGAACATATTGTCAGATTGCACTATAACATTACAATCTTTAAGAATTTCTTCATAACTATATCATTGTGCTATGTCTTAGAGAAGACAATTTTCAATCCCTCCATCATATTTTTATAATTCGTGTGTTCTCCTTTGTATTAGGGAACTCTTTGTAAAAGATTCATGTAGTGCATGATATTTTAATCATTCTTTTTCTTCTATGTTATTAAAAATGTTGCAAATCAAAGAGCGATAAATTTCGACTCAACACAACTTGATTTGACCTCTTTGGGGTTTGTTTGGAAACTTGTACACTATCTTTTCCTAAGTTTAACGTGGACACATCACTTACGAATGTGCATAGTGTGTGGTGTATACCTTGCAAATAAAATGTATATTGTACCAACTTCCTAACAACGTCAAATTTAATCAGTCACCTGAGAGAGAGAGGAGTGTGCAGCGAGCTGCGCCGAGGCGAGAATTTTTATCGTGACATATTAACACCGATACATGCGAATCTACGAGTTTTGCGACAAGACAATTCCCCACGCCGACTTGGAAACCGTCGCCGCATACACTTCGTCCAACCTTCCGCCTTTGACCCCGCGTTGTGACAATGACATGGTGGGCCGCCTATCGGTAACCCGCATGTGGCTTCATATGGCGCACTCAAACGCCTCTCAATGACAGGGGTGTGTTGGGTGTGTCGAACATAATTATAGGCGCCACTTGGCGTGTAGAACAATAGAGCTATTGGCAGACCTATTGGCGTTGTGGCATGCGGCTATTTCCATTTAACCCGTCGGACAACATTGTTCACAAACAGAAGAGAAAGGAAATATAAGCTATGGGATCGGCCGTCTTCCGAAATTTGGACCTGTGCGAAACACAAAATGAAAGTCTAAAATTAATGTTTTTCCATCACAAAACTAAAATATTTTCACTATATTGTATAACTTCGGATGTGTAATTTTGTATAATTTAGATGGAGTATGATATAGAAGCATATATCATATAATTAATTGAACTCTAGCCTGTCAAGACAAGATAGTAGAGAAAATGTTGCCCGACAACGGATTAATTTGGAAAAACAAATTAGAGTAATAGACGGCAAGGGATTTTTTTAGGCGACTCGAAATGACACGATTTGAGCAGGACGCGGTAGGATGCCTCAAAGTTGAGAAAAAAAAGATGGGCGGTAGAGCAGAGAGCAACTGCGAGTGCGGGCGAGGGAGGGCGAGAGCGGTGGGGTGAGTGACGTGTCACGGTGGAGGGCGGGTTGGCACGAAATTATGGAGGGCTATTTTGTAAAATGCCATGTCTCGATACTTTTTTGGATAAGAGTACAAAAACGTGCAACTGAGCAGTTTCCGGCCCACAAGAAAAAACTGGACCGTATGTCTTGGACACTCGGACCTGCATCCTTCCCAATACTTTGCTGTAGGCCGAAAATTACATAGCATTCGGCCTATCGGCTATCGCTTTAGTAAATGGGGGCCCAATGTAACTTTAGCTTCGATATAGCCAATCAGACAAAGTGTACACATGTCGATCTGAACCATCAGATATAGTCTAATAAAACGGATCAAACGACACAGATTAGATCGGTCCGAAGCAACGCCCCAGATAATCCTATCGACCGGTAGAGAAATTTCCTGCCCGGTTCCCCCACCTCCTCCTCCTGGGCACCCAATTTATCGTGACGCGTCCCCCACCACATGCATATCCCGCACGCCGCACCCTTCATCCTCGGCAATCGGGTCCGCGGCGTCGATGAGCACGACGACCCTGAGGCCGCCGTTGTGTCCATGGGTGGCCCCGCACCAAGCTTCTGGGCCCTACTAGCGAGGGACTTCGCGGATGACCTAAATCAGCCAGCGGCGGCGCAGCAGGTACCGACCTGCCGCCGCACCTCCTTCTCCGTCTGACCTCCTCTACTCCTTCATGGCGCTGTCGACTTCTCCCGTCTTCCCTCACTCCCGTCTCACCCTCTCATTCGCTTGCAGGGACATATTGATTGGAGGAGCTCTGGCGGCCGGCGCTCGCAATTCCGGAGTTGCGGCTTCCCTGGTGAGGTATGGATTGATTTCCTCCTTCTCCTCCCTTTCCCTTCAGTTGCTATACATGGAGTGCCCTGCTCTGCCCTCCCATGATGTACTGAATGTTTTTTTGGATGATTTGTTTGGACTAACAGCTCATGCGGTACTGAAAATTCGAAGTGCGTTGATGTATATTAATCGGTCATACAGTGCTGAATCGTTCATACAGTGCTGAATCGTTCATGCAGTTCTGAACTGTTGTAGTGCTTGTGAAACAAAATCATTTTTTATGCTGATTTGTAACCATCCCGTTCTGAACTTAGGTGAGATGTTTTACATTGCTGAAATCCCGTTATGAACTTAGGTGATGCTGTTTTACATTGCTGGTTTGTAGCCATCACATTCTGAACTTAGGTTATCCATGTATTCTGAACTTAGGTTATCCATGTATTATGTGTTGATGTCTACTTGCCCAATATGAAGTTTAGATGTTAATTTTGGTTATGTATTCTGAACTTAGGTTATCCATGTATTATGCGTTGATGTCTACTTGCTCAATATGAAGTTTAGATGTTAAATTTGGTTATGTATTCTGAACTTTGGTTATCCATGTATTATCCGTCGATGTCTACTTGCGCAATATGAAGTTTACACTAGTAGAAAAAGTCTTATAGGTGGAAACCTTTTTGTGGCGCACCAAATTGCATGCGCCACAGAAAATACTTTTTGTGGCGCATCCTTTTGCATGCACCACAGATTTTATATTTCTGTGGCGCATGGGTTCGGGTGCGCCACAGAAATATGAATTTCTATGGCGCATGGGCTCATGTGCGCCACACAAAGTCGATATTCTTGGCGCATCAGCTGGGTGCGCCACAGAAATTGGACATTCTGTGCCGCATCTGGTTGGGTGAGTCATAAAATGTACGGACTTTTTGTGGCGCATGTGGTCCCATGCGCCACAGAATTTCTACACACAGACCCCCCCCGCGTGGATAGCCTTTTTAATCTTGCGGCAAAAATAGAAAATAAAAAAAAATGTTCAAAAAATTCCATCCTTAGAAATATGGTTAGGTATTAGTGTCTACTTCGTGTAGCATCTTTGAAATATGAGTTTTGACCTTTTATGCAAAATCACTGTAAAGAAAGTCGAAACGGCCATAACTTTTGCCCGGTTAGGCTTATTTCAAAATGATTGTTTTTCTCAGCAAAATCAAAAAAAAATTGTGGCGCATGGGGCAAGGATGCGCCACAGAATTATTGGGCGGGATTTTTTTTAATCGGAGCAGCCAACTCCCCCTTATCCTCTCCCCTTTTCACCTTATCCTCTCATTTCCTTCTCCTTTCCTCCACTTCTCTTCTCCCCTTCTCCTATCCTCCACTTCTCTTCTCCCCTTATCCTCTCCTCCACTTCCCTTCTCCTCCACTCCACCAACTCCTGAAGGGGATCGTGTGCAGAAAACAAATTTTTTCCTAAAGGGAATATGCCCTAGAGGCACTTAATAAACATAGTTTATTGGCAATATCCCAATCGTTCATTATATGTTTTACACCATGCTATAACTGTATTAAGCGAAAACATTAATACAGGTGTGGTAGATAAACAACCAGGTCCCTAGTAGCCTCTACTAAGACTAGTTTCGTTGCGCGATTGATGATCGAGGTTTTCCGATCATAGGGCATGGCGCCGGTCGGCAATGGAAGTCATATCGTTAGGAGTAACGATGTGATGGACGTACCCAGTTTTTGTAGGACATAGTCGTTACGCCTTAAGACCGTGAGATCAACTCTTATTGTTATTCCTGGAAGATACTTTGATCGCACCAAACGTCGTATCTTGTTTAGTATGACAATAACGGTGATACTTTTGGGTATCGGAAAGGAGTAGTTGAGACGAGGGGTCAACAGCGGGATTTGTCAGTCCGCATAGCCGGATAGATACTCTAGGGCCCACTCGGTGAGATTATGTCAAATGAGTTTGCAAACATGTGACTAGGTCACCAGCTGACATAATATCATAGACGAGTAGAAGATAGCGATGTCGGTAACGAGATCATGCTAGGTATGGAGATATCTGAGAATGATGCTCGGACACGCTAAGTATCGCCATGACAAAGGGTTTAAGACTATACGTCCAGGTTTGATAGATGAAAGTCATTCGTTATATCACAGGGATTAATTCATGGGGTTCAGGCCTACGAGTTAGTCGTCGATCATAGAGGAGTCTTGATCGTACCTGTTATTATATCGAACCGCTAGGGTAACACACTTAAGGGGTTTCGACAAGACAACTGGAAAGGAAAGAGATCACCGGGAACGTCCCGGGAGGGGTCCGATGGAGATCGGGCAGCGCCGAAAGAGTTTTCGGAGCTAGGAAAAATTATATATATTATGTTTGATATTAATTAGTGTAATTAATATGCAAATATGATTTTATATATTTATTTTCGGATTTATTTTGGCTGATTTCCCTAAATGGGCCTTCTGGTCGAAAGAAGGCCCAAGAGGGGGAAAATTCCCTAGGGGAATTCGGTGGGAGCCATGGGGCCAACCCAGGTGGGCCAAAAGGGGCCCACCAGGGGCCGGCGCACCATGTGCAGCCGCACCAGGCAATGGGGGTTAGTCACACATTGCCTGGCTGGCTGGCAAGGTTGGCTCCCCCTGGGAGCCTATATAAAAAGGGGCACCCCTGACCTTTTAATTCACCAATTAATTCCCAATTTCTCTCTCGATCTCGTGGTTCCCTTGTCGGAGCCGCGCCGAGTAGAGGAGGGGGATCTCTTCCACCATAGCCCGCTGTCGCGCTGCTGGTGTTCCGGTCCAAGTCTTCCGCTGCTCGTCCTGGACTGGAGCTTCACTAGAGCAAAACAGGCCACTGGTCCCGGGCCGGGAGGGCTTTTTGTCCCGGTCACGCGCCCGAGACAGCGTGTTCGGGACAAATAGCCTCCCCTATTTGTCCCGGGCACGCCACGGCCCGGGACCAGTAGGGGGGTCACGTGGCCAAACCAGACAGCCTCTGGCAGCCACTCATTTGTCCCGGTTCGTAATACGAACCGGGAGAGTATATACGTTTTTTTTTGTTTCCTGTTTTCTATTTTTGTTTCTGTTTTCTATTTATGTTACTGATTCTTTTGTGTTTGTGTTTTTTCATTTATATTTCATTTCAAACAAGATCGAGTTGCATATTATACGTTACTATGTAATATATATCATGAATACACGATTTTTTCCTCGGGATATAGTCATGAATACTACTAGTACACGAGTTCTCCCAAACAAATATTTA
This sequence comes from Poa annua, assembly GCA_026929855.1. Lineage (NCBI taxonomy): Eukaryota > Viridiplantae > Streptophyta > Magnoliopsida > Poales > Poaceae > Poa > Poa annua. The sequence goes on from CM049427.1 coordinate 21,110,826, forward strand.
CAACCGGAAGATCATGTCTAAATATTTACAAACAGAGATCATTACATGACAGAGAAGCATTAGACCCTATTTTTTCCTCGGGATGGTCTTTTTTGGCGGCCGGATTATACTGCATTCTGCGCCTGGCTTTATGACATAGTCAAGCAGAAAGCCCGCAATTTCCTCCGCAATTGGTAGTCGGCGGTCTTTTGCATCAAGCCTGTTCCGGATCGTCTCAAACTAAAAAGGAGAGATCAACACCAATATATCAACCATTATGAAAATAATTCAATTTGAAAAGTGAACAAGTTTGAATGAATTGTTAACGTACCCTATTCCAGTTTACACCCTCATTGAAGTGAATTCGGATGAACTCGCAGACATAGAATCCACACAAATTGGTGCCTTGTTGCTGCTTCGCGCACTTTATGATAGAATAAGATAAGAAATCAATAAAAAATAATCAAAAATATTGAAAAAATGGTATTGTGAGACTGAAATTAAGAATATGCATACGTGGAACCTAGCTAGTACGTCTTACCTCTCGCCATTTAAAAGTGAGGTTCTTAGCTATACCGACTTCCTTGTGGAAACCGGTGAACTTGTCCCAAACCCTGAAGTTTACGGTATGAAAAATTAGTAAAGAAGTTAACTAATTACTATATATTATTAGAAAAGACGAGGTCGATTGTGATAATGAACGAAATTACCTCTGGAGCATCTGTTTCGTGTCGTCGAACTTTTCTTCAGGTTTCGATAATGGGTCCAAGACATCAACGATTGCCTTTTCAACATCAATCTCAAATAATACCCAGTGAAATCTGCCATATGTTTATATTTGTTAATAACTAAATCATCAATTACATATACTTAATTAACATCGAGTATGTATAAGAAAGTAAACAACTCACTCGAAGTTGAACGGGAAAATTATGGTGCTTTTGTAATGTTGCGCCATCAAATAAGTAAGCAAAAGCTCCTCCGTTTGATCTGGGTAATGTAACAAACCATGATGATGAACTCGATTAGGGTCAATGAATCCAATCTTGTGATTGAGTCCCAGCTTTCGAGATTGTATAATTTTCAGCCTGCATAATAAAGTACAAAAGTAATATAGTGATAAGGATAATTACAAGCAATGAAAAATAAGTGGAGCTAGAGAATTACTGACATATATACATAATTTAATTACTTACATGCAAAAGACACTGATGATAGATTTGTCGAGCGCGTCAAAATTGAATAACTGTCATAATTCGCAATACTCAATTTGTACCTCATCATCACCTGGGCCAAAAAAATCCTTTAGAATTTTCCCATAGAGCCGGTCTCCGTCTTGACTTTTCGTGGTACGCAAGTACCATGCATTTAGTTGGTGCAACCTAGCTGGTAGAGTGCACACCATTGCAGGGTCGACAAGATCTTCTCCTCTCACATATGTCCGCACCACCTCATGTATGGTGACACTCTCGCCAGATTGCAATGCCTTAAGCTCTGCCAGAGTTATACCCATATCTCTAGCTTGCTGCGAAAGTACATCATCGACCGGGTTCCGGTTGTAAGGCGCCAATATGAGTGGAGGGGCCGATTGTCCCGCCTGCATTCCGAGCTGTGGAACATCTCTCTTCTGGGTGGCAGCAGATTTTTGTTCTTCCCGCACTCTCCTAGATGTACGCACCTGTCGTGGTGGTGAACAGACAGATGCCTACGGGTAGGCTAATTTGTGGGGCCGATGGACGCTAGGGGATCTCGGGGAGGGATTGCGCGATGAACTCACGCGCAGGTAAAATCTACCGACACAGGGATACAAGGATTTACCCTGCTTCGGGGCTCTCGTGAGGAGATAAAACCCCTACTGCAGCATCTAGCCTACTCGGTATATTTATCCTCTTTATATCCGGGCTACAATATGCTCCGCGAGCTGCTAGGTATGCCTCCATGAGGTTTTGGGAGCAAATGGAAATGGGGGAAATGAAGTAGTGGGGTGGTGGTCTCTCCTCTCTCCCTCCCCCTGGTGCCCTTTATATAGGAGAGCCCAGGGGACAAGCAGGGGACAAGGGGACAAGAATCACTGTTCACGGTACACTGTTCACGATTTGACGGATGGGGTCTTGTCGGCACTGTTCACCATGTCACACGGTTGTACTCTTGTCCCATCCCTGTCACTAGTAGTCTTTGTCTCCTAGCCGTTGCCCGGGCATAATTACCCATCATCCGTACCCCATGTCTATACCGAGATGCACCGTGCAACCCGCAAATATGGAGGAGAAGCCCTTGGTCTTGCCCAGTTACCAAATGATGCCTCGTCGGTACAGGAAATCATCTCTTTGTCTCGTGACCTACTGACCATGGCCCAACCGAAGTGGAGATGTCCCTCGGGATGTGCTAAGTCGGAGTATGGGGGCAAGCCGGGTAGGAGCAGAGATGCCCGGGCGGCGCAGAGGTAGCGGATGTCGGGGAGGGGAAGCCGAGCGGAGGGGGACGTTGAGGGCGGTCGGTGTTGGGGACCGACCCGGGAGACGCTGCCGAGGAGGAAAACGTCGGTGCCGTGGTGCCCATCCCGGATGGAGGACGCCGTCAGGAGAGGCTCCGCTGAGGACGAGCCTGGGCGGAGATGAGTTGGTGGAGGCACTGGGCAGAGATTCCCGGTCAAGGCGGCGCGGGGACGCTGCCGAGGAAGGCGAGACATGCCGGGACGCGGAGGTGTCGGGCCTGGCCGAATCTGGCGATGGCGAGTTGGGGCCGAGGTCGGACGAAGGCGGGGGTGTCGGGGGCGCGGCCGCTCCGGCGACTGGGAGCCTGGGAGGCGCAGGCGAGGTGCGGAGGCGCTGCGCTGAGGAAGTCGCAGGTGCGGGGACGCAGTGGGGCGCCGTGAGGATCTCGGGCGGCGGCGCTCCGAGCTGCGACGGGGTGGAGGAGGCTCCCGGGGTCGAGGAAGGAAGCCGTGCGGAGCGGGCTTGCCGGAGGCGCCGAACTCGGTCGAGGCGAGGACGGCCAGGTGCGGGCACTGCGGGCGTCGTGGAGTCGGGGACGAGGATGATGGGGATCGTGGCGATGCGGTTGGTGTTGGAGTTGACCGAGAACCTGCTGTCAGCCCACCGGATGTCCGTCTCGGGCCAGAAAGTAGAGGGTTCCGGCTCATATTCCGTCATATCCGGCCAAAGCCACTTCCTCTCCTATTTTCCTTCTCTTTCTCATTTAAACATATTTTTAGCTGTAACACCGACATAGTAATTTTGTACCAATAACCCCAAAGCATCCTCTCACTCCTTTCCTTTATCTTTCGTCCATTTAAGCGTAATTATACCTGCAACCTACCTGCAACATTAAGACAACAGTCCCATACCCTCAGGGTACCGGGGAAGTACATCCCCGACACTAGTCCCCGAGTTTATGGGGGATTCGCAGAATCGCGCATCAACTTAAAAACAAATAGTCATTAGGAAATCTCCAAACCAATTACCATGTTTTTAGGGATCCCGGGGAATACAACCCCGACACTAGTCCCCGATGCTGCGGGGGACTCGCAGAGTCGCGCACAGACTTAGAAGAAATCTCAACCTCGTGTCTTCACTTGCTCCACCGAGTACCTGCAAAAATACAATCATATGCCGGTTCCTTAGGCACTCTGGGCGTTTTACCGACATAGATGTCTTCGGCCACCACCGGTCTGACTCAAACACATAACACATGCTGGCGTTTAGCCACTCTGGGCGTATACCGGCACGGACGCCTCATGTGCCGGCGTTTAGCCACTCTGGACGTATACCGACACAGAGTCTCATGTGCCGGCGTTTAGCCACTCTGGGCGTATACCGACACAGACGCCTAGGCACACAATGTCACACAGGTATCTCGGTATGTCGGTATGTCGGTATGTCGGCCACTCCGGGCATATCACACATGTTTCGGTATCTCTGCCACTCTGGGCACATCACAGGTGTTTCGGTATCTCAGGTGTTGCCTTTAGCGAACTTTGATAAACCGAAACAAATGACGATTCGGAAATGTTGCCCGATGCCATGATACATTGGCGAACCGAAATAAACGGGGATCTGGGGCTATGGTATGATGCCGCGATATAATGGCGAGCCGACCTGAATAGCAATATGGAGATATTGCAGTATGCCATGATATATTGGTGAACCGAAATAAACGGGGATCTGGAAATTGTGCATGATACCGCGATACGTGGGCCAACTGATACCACAGATCATATGCAATGTACCTTGAGGTAACAATAAATATAAGATGGATCCGAGATAAACGATACAATCAAGACTCTCGACATGAGTATCCTTGCGGTAAAACCGATATCACCTTTCAATGTTAGTTAGGACATATATATTTTAATAAAGACAGAAAATAACTCTAGCAGCAAACCACACAATAGGACAGAGACTCGGTTTCCACCGAGTCCCCGGGTAAATTTTCAGATATAGCAGGGAGACAAAGGAGCCCGGCAGTCCCCAAGTCCAGTTTCGGGATACCGGCTCACAAACTACACAACAGGAACCAAGATACGCCAAGCATATAAATGAATACAAACTGAGCAACTCTACCGACTTAGCATGCAAGGTAGAACTAAACGGTAAGCCACTCCCCGGGTCAAGACATCTTGCTCCCGGGGAAAAACAGATAGATGACAAACAGGTGAAACAGGGCAGTCCCCGGGTTACGATATCTCGTTCCCGGGTAAACAATTAAACTAATCATGCATGGGCAGTTTCCGAACAAATTTAAGATAATGCAAATGTAAGGTACAGATGATGATACTCACAGAGCACAGGAGCGGTTGGGGATGTCAGAGGCGAGATAACCTGGGTAACTGGTGTGCAACTGCCAGGGGTCCATTGATGATGAGTGTCGGGGTAGACTCCGGCGGCTGGTGCCCGTGATGCAGGGATGCTGGTTTGGGATGTCGATGACCGGTCTCCGCGATGCGGGGACGTCGATGACCTCCACCCGCGGTGCAGGGATGTCGGAGACCTCTACCCGCAGCGCAGGGATGTCGGCGACCTCTACCCGCAGCGCAGAGATGTCGGCGACCTCAACCCGCCGCGCAGGGATGTCAGCGACCTTAACCCGCAGCGCAGGGACGTCAATGACCACTGCCCGCAGCACAGGGATCCCGGATTTAGGATCTCGGATTTGGGATGCCGGTGACCGCTACCCGCGGCGCAGGATGTCAGTGACCACTGCCCGCAGCGTAGGGATCCCGGATTTAGGATCTCGGATTGTGGGATGCCGGCGATCGCTACCCGCGGCGCAGGATGTCAGTGACTACTGCCCGCAGCGTAGGGATCCCGGATTTAGGATCTCGGATTTGGGATACCGGCGACCGCTACCCGCGGCGCAGAATGTCAGTGACCACTGCCCGCAGCGTAGGGATCCCGGATTTAGGATCCCGGATTTGGGATGCCGGCGACCGCTACCCGCAGCGCATGATGTCCATGACCACTGCCCGCAGCGTAGGGATCCCGGATTTAGGATCCCGGATTTGGGATGCCGGCGACCGCTACCCGCAGCGCAGGATGTCCGTGACCACTGCCCGCAGCGTAGGGATCCCGGATTTAGGATCCCGGATTTGGGATACCGGCGACCGCTACCCGCGGCGTAGGATGTCAGTGACCACTGCCCGCAGCGTAGGGATCCCGGATTTAGGATCCCGGATTTGGGATACCGGCGACCGCTACCCGCGGCGCAGGATGTCAGTGACCACTACCCGCAGCGTAGGGATCCCGGATTTAGGATCCCGGATTTGGGATACCGGCGACCGCTACCAGAGGCGCAGGATGTCAGTGACCACTGCCCGCAGCGTAGGGATCCCGGATTTAGGATCCCGGATTTGGGATACCGGCGACCGCTACCCGCGGCGCAGGATGTCCGTGACCACTGCCCGCAGCGTAGGGATCCCGGATTTAGGATCCCGGATTTGGGGTACCGGCAACCGCTACCCGCGGCCCAGGATGTCAGTGACCACTGCCCGCAGCGTAGGGATCCCGGATTTAGGATCCCGGATTTGGGATACCGGCGACCGCTACCCGCGGCGCAGGATGTCCGTGACCACTGCCCGCAGCGTAGGGATCCCGGATTTAGGATCTCGGATTTGGGATACCGGCGACCGCTACCCGCGGCGCAGGATGTCCGTGACCACTGCCCGCAGCGTAGGGATCCCGGATTTAGGATCCCGGATTTGGGATACCGGCGACCGCTACCCGCGGCGCAGGATGTCAGTGACCACTGCCCGCACCGTAGGGATCCCGGATTTAGGATACCGGATTTGGGATACCGGCGACCGCTACCCGCGGCGCAGGATGTCAGTGACCACTTCCCGCAGCGTAGGGATCCCGGATTTAGGACCCCGAATTTGGGATACCGGGTCCCGTCCGAAATTGTTCCCGCAAGCGCCACTTTGCCCCACGGTGGGCGCCAACTGTCGTGGTGGTGAACAGACAGATGCCTACGGGTAGGCTAATTTGTGGGGCCGATGGACGCTAGGGGATCTCGGGGAGGGATTGCGCGATGAACTCACGCGCAGGTAAAATCTACCGACACAGGGATACAAGGATTTACCCTGCTTCGTGGCTCTCGTGAGGAGATAAAACCCCTACTGCAGCATCTAGCCTACTCGGTATATTTCTCCTCTTTATATCCGGGCTACAATATGCTCCGCGAGCTGCTAGGTATGCCTCCATGAGGTTTTGGGAGCAAATGGAAAGGGGGGAAATGAAGTAGTGGGGTGGTGGTCTCTCCTCTCTCCCTCCCCATGGTGCCCTTTATATAGGAGAGCCCAGGGGACAAGCAGGGGACAAGGGGACAAGAATCACTGTTCACGGTACACTGTTCACGATTTGACGGATGGGGTCTTGTCGGCACTGTTCACCATGTCACACGGTTGTACTCTTGTCCCATCCCTGTCACTAGTAGTCTTTGTCTCCTAGCCGTTGCCCGGGCATAATTACCCATCATCCGTACCCCATGTCTATACCGAGATGCACCGTGCAACCCGCAAATATGGAGGAGAAGCCCTTGGTCTTGCCCAGTTACCAAATGATGCCTCGTCGGTACAGGAAATCATCTCTTTGTCTCGTGACCTACTGACCATGGCCCAACCGAAGTGGAGATGTCCCTCGGGATGTGCTAAGTCGGAGTAGGGGGCAAGCCGGGTAGGAGCAGAGATGCCCGGGCGGCGCAGAGGTAGCGGATGTCGGGGAGGGGAAGCCGAGCGGAGGGGGACGTTGAGGGCGGTCGGTGTTGGGGACCGACCCGGGAGACGCTGCCGAGGAGGAAAACGTCGGTGCCGTGGTGCCCATCCCGGATGGAGGACGCCGTCAGGAGAGGCTCCGCTGAGGACGAGCCTGGGCGGAGATGAGTTGGTGGAGGCACTGGGCAGAGATTCCCGGTCAAGGCGGCGCGGGGACGCTGCCGAGGAAGGCGAGACATGCCGGGACGCGGAGGTGTCGGGCCTGTCGAATCTGGCGATGGCGAGTTGGGGCCGAGGTCGGACGAAGGCGGGGGTGTCGGGGGCGCGGCCGCTCCGGCGACTGGGAGCCTGGGAGGCGCAGGCGAGGTGCGGAGGCGCTGCGCTGAGGAAGTCGCAGGTGCGGGGACGCAGTGGGGCGCCGTGAGGATCTCGGGCGGCGGCGCTCCGAGCTGCGACGGGGTGGAGGAGGCTCCCGGGGTCGAGGAAGGAAGCCGGGCGGAGCGGGCTTGCCGGAGGCGCCGAACTCGGTCGAGGCGAGGACGGCCAGGTGCGGGCACTGCGGGCGTCGTGGAGTCGGGGACGAGGATGATGGGGATCGTGGTGATGCGGTTGGTGTTGGAGTTGACCGAGAACCTGCTGTCAGCCCACCGGATGTCCGTCTCGGGCCAGAAAGTAGAGGGTTCCGGCCCATATTCCGTCATATCCGGCCAAAGCCACTTCCTCTCCTATTTTCCTTCTCTTTCTCATTTAAACATATTTTTAGCTGTAACACCGACATAGTAATTTTGTACCAATAACCCCAAAGCATCCTCTCACTCCTTTCCTTTATCTTTCGTCCATTTAAGCGTAATTATACCTGCAACCTACCTGCAACATTAAGACAACAGTCCCATACCCTCAGGGTACCGGGGAAGTACATCCCCGACACTAGTCCCCGAGTTTATGGGGGATTCGCAGAATCGCGCATCAACTTAAAAACAAATAGTCATTAGGAAATCTCAATACCAAATACCATGTTTTTAGGGATCCCGGGGAATACAACCCCGACAGCACCAGAACGCGTGTGTAGTCATCGTTCATATTTAGTTCATATTGCGACGGATGCGTAAGAAATTCTATGGCCCACCGTATCGCATCCGAAGAATAAACCGGAACAGGCAAATACATCTTTTTTGCCTTCTTTCTCTGGGAAGCCTGGATCTCCTCGACCCATGTATCGACGTCTTCGCGAGAGTTCACAAAGCGAGACTTCCCCGTTTCGCTTTTCTGAGTACTAGTCGACGCAGCGGTGCACTTCCTCTTCTTTTGCGGAGGCGATGGAGTCCGTTGATGCGGCGGAGTATGCTCACGCGACGGGGGAGATGGACTAGCGCCTTGGTTGTCGTTGTGGGGGTGTCTGGACTAGCGCATTGGTTGTCGTTGTTGTAGTTATGTGGACTGGCTTGTGGACTGGGAGGGCGATTTTGCTGCATGTGTGGGAACACGATGTATTCTTTTTTCCATAAGCAGGTACTCTTGAGGGCAAATCTCAACTCAACCTCGTCTTCACCCGTAGGGAAGTCTAGCTTAATTCCCTCATATTTCTTGATAACCTCATCAACCCCGACAACAGCATAGCCATCTGGAATAGGGCGACAATGGTAAGTTCCATTTGGTCTAGGCGGTAGGGCAAAGCCGTGCGCCACCTTCACGGTATCTCTGTAAGTGCCAACATCTTTGGGAAACCCAAGTATCCACGATACGGAGCCGACGGTTCCTCTTGTTCGTCCACTGTGTTCAGGATTCTTAAGGGCTCGCGATAGCTCGTCCTTCTCTCTGTTAGGGTGGAACCTGCCTTCCGTGACCTCCTTCCATACCTCTCTGAGAGCTTCAATAGGGTCAGGTCCGTGCTCCTTGGTAAAAAGACAGTCACCTGTTTCAGGGTCTAACTTTCCACCATGCCCATAGAACCAAGCCTTAAGCCGGTCTGGCCAGTCAAATGTCTCGATCTGTATACCTTTAGCCAAAAACTCTTCCTCCATTTTCAGAAACTTAGGCAGGGCCGTCAGGTAGCCACCTGACCCCATGTTATGGTGATATATCTTTTTGTCTGCATTTTTCTTATTTCTCACTGACATTATCTTAGCGGCTTCCGATTGCTTGTACGCCTTAAATTCGGGCCACTCATCTTTTATCTTTTCATAGACTCCGACAAATTCTGGAGTTTTACCTTCTTTTATGAACTTGTTTAGCCTTTTCTTCCAGCTGCGGAACAATTCACCCATCTCAATATAAGTCCAGGCCTTGCATCGATTCTCTATAACCGGCTCCTCTACATCCTCCTCTTCCGGTAAAGTGAAATTCTGCATGAGCTCGTCCCAAAGGAGTTGTGTGTCTGCATTCGAGACATAAATAACCCCCTCTTTTGGCACCTTTGGCTTATACCATTCTTGAGCCCTGATGGATAGTCTGTCCCGAACGATGACTCCGCACTGAGCTACAAATTTCCTTGCGTGGTTAGCGGGAGCAATCGGTTTGCCTTTTTCATTAATTGCGTCGATGTGGTACTTTTGTTTCCCTTGGAGCTTTTTGGTCCCGGTTCGTGGCCCGCCTCGTTTCACAGCTGCTTTTTTGCTTGGTCCCGGTTCATGGCCCGCCGACAGCTAAACACAAGAAAAAGTGATAGTTAATATATGTATACACACAAATCTATTCAACGGAGACAAAAACCTGAGGGCATATATCTACCTCGGCGGCCGACTTTCCAACAGTAGAGTCGGTGAACTGTCGGTGAGCTGAACTGTCGGTGACGTCTATTCCGTCTGAATGCCCCTCCAGTCCATCACCGGACTCGTTCAGAAATTGCCCGGTGAAATCGTCTAAGTGTTCCTCTTCTTGTTCATGGTTTCTGCCGGGGTCCAATTCATCACCTTCGCGAATGATGCCGAACATGTCCTCTTCTTGTTGAAGGTTTCTACGGGTGTCCATAGTTTCTGCAAGAGATTTCAATCCATTTAAATAATTTTAATAACTCAACATCTAAATAACTTTACCGATATGTCATACAACTAAATAACTTTAATAACTTCATATATTTTATAATAAATGGATTATCCAAATGAACATTTCATTAGCTTAAAATGATCTTCATTTATTTTCAAAACACAAAATGATTTTCATGAATATATATTCTATATAAGAAAATAATTAAATGTAAAATCTATTCTAAAGATATGTTATGAAGTTTTCAAATAATTTATGATAATATAAAAACTTTTGGTGCACAAAATATTTTGAATTAAAAATGATTTCATTGCATTTTCTCTTTTCATTTCCAATAGTTGTAATATGTTATTTAAATAACCTATTAAAGCAAAAAATATTTTATTAACCCAAAATGAATTATTTAAATAACTAATCTCAAAGTTGACCTAAATGGGCAATTTTGCATTTTATGAATATTTCAAAATATTAATTTTCAAAATTATTCAAAACATGCCCACAACTGGTTTAACACAAAGATAATAATTTTACAATTTTTTAGAAATTTGTTTGACTTCATTTGGACATTTAAATCAAAAGATATGAATAAAATGGAAAAATCAGAAAAACAAATTCACTTGTGACGTCAGCTATGACATCACTGCATCTTGAACTGTCGTTCGAGAAATCCGGCCGAAATCCTCTCCCAAATTCGTTCAAAATCAGCGCGTTTCTTACGGGATTTGTTCCCATACTCGAGCCCCCGACACCGCGGTCCGTTTGCCCCCCAAAACCCCTAACGGAGCGCCGCCAGGCCGCTGTTGCCGCTCGCCGGAGTCGCTCGGCCGCGGAGCCGAAGATGGCGATATGAGGCTAGGGTTCGTGGCACGCGCGCGCAGAGAGAGAAAGGGAGAACGAGCTAGGGTTCAGGGCACGCGCGAGGCTCAACTAGTCGAAGAAGGAGGCGAGGAAGGTGGCGGCGAGGCCCAGCCGGAGTCGAAGAAGGAGGCGGCGGCGGCTAGGGTGGTTCACGGGAAATTTGGGCAGCGCTTCGCGAGGAGAGGGGAATGGCTCCGGGTTGATCCACCACCCGTGGCTAAGTGTTGCTTATATAGCAACACTCAACTGTCCCGGGTGGTGGCTCAGCCCGGGACAGATAGCACTCAACTGTCCCAGGTGGTGGCTGCACCCGGGACAGATAGCACCCCATCTGTCCCGGGTGGTGGCTCAGCCCGGGATAGATAGCACCCCATCTGTCCCGGGCTGAGCCACCACCCGGGATAGATGGGGTTTTTTCTTTTTCTTTTCTTTTTCTGTTTCAGTTTTAAATAACTTTGGAATTTGAAACAACTTTCAATATGAAAAGTGTTTGAATTTAACTAACTAATACAAAAACATTTTCTCTTTTCTATAACCATTATTTTAATTAGTTTAAAACTATTTTGAATGTGAATTTGTATAACTTTTGCAATCTTTGGATTTTGGAAAAATTATGAATATGAAAAATGTTTGAATTTGACTAACTAATACAAAACCATTTTCTGTTCTCTGTTTTAAATAACTTTTGCAAACTTTGGAATTTGAAAACACTTTTGCAAACTTTAGATATATTTCGGTCAATACAAGAGAACACGCGCACACAGAATTTTTGCGTAACGGAATACATAGATAGTCTACTCATCAATGACATTAAGATGATCATTGTCCGTATTATAGCCGCGCAGACTATCCCACTTCCGTGCAATCTCGAAGCCAAGGCGAGCATCTAAAGCAGCATATACGACTTGATCGTAGCTCAATGGAACGTTGCCCCATCCGAAAATTAGGTCTTTTTGTAACGTGTCTTCCTTGTCGTCGTCCGTGTTCTTCTTCTTCTTGTATTTCTTCTTCTTCTCAAGATTTGTCCCAATGACCGCATTAGAGAGAGCATATAGACTAGGAGTAAAATTGCCGGTAGGGTTTCGGCGATCCCTCTGCAGGTCGACCGCGGACCGAATAATAATTCCGTAGTAGGCTAGCATCTTCATGTCATTATGGATTGCCACGCCGTAGAATTTGATTGTCTCATCACCTAAGAAATCCACAAGGACCTGTGGCACCCGATCAGCTTTGCAAATTTGGAAGACAAGAGTCTCGGTCGCCACCGAGAGTTGAAGGACGGCGGCGCACTGCGGAGTATCCTTCCGTCGAGGGTCGGTGAACTCGCAATCGAGTCCAACGGCTTTGATCGGAGCGGCGTCGAGGAAGTAGTTCTTCACGTCGCGGATCCACTTCTCCACGCGCCATGCACGAAGGGTGACCCACACCTTGAACCGCATGCCTTCCTTCTCGTAGTCGTAAAACTCATCGGACCGAGGCACGAGTGGCTCCATCGGGACGGAGAAAAGAGAGGAGAGATGGCTGGAGAAATGGTGTGTGGAGGAGTCGTACTGTGCAGTGCATTTTATAGCGCCGGAGAGGAAGATGAATCGCCGGCGGAGAGCAGAGGAATTAATCGCCGGAGGGCAGAGGAATCGCCGGCGGCGCCGTATTTCCGCTCGTCTTCCGTGCGCGTCGAAAAAAACGCGGCGATGGCTCGGCTTCCGCGCGCGCGCGTAACTGAAACCATGACATTTGTCCCGGTTCGTGACTGGAACCGGGAAAAATGGGTGTCGCCTGAAGCGCTCGGCAGGTGCTACCTCATTTGTCCCGGTTCGTGGCTGGAACCGGGACAAATGGGTGTCGCCTGGAGCGCTCGGCCCGTTTTATGCCCCATCTGTCCCGGTTTGCAGTACGACCGGGACAAATGGGGTTTTGGAGTTTGGTCCTTTAGCCTGTTTTCTACTAGTGCTTCGGAGGCCGTCGTCTCCACCGTATGTGTGTGACGCCCTGCGAGGTGCTGCGCTAGCGGTACTCGGAGGCCTACTTCCTCCACCCGACCTCGGGGTCATCTTCGTCGTCTTCGTCGCGCCGAGTTCTTCGCGACCTAGAGGTCGGCTACGTCGTCTTCGTCGTCAACGCTTGTGCGGGAGCGTAATCCCCGCTATTCGGTCTACGAGAGTATGTATTCCGATCTCCGCCGTACTTCTATATCCGCATAGTGTAGATCTTGGCTAGTTTAAGGATATCGTTGCTAGGAAATTTTTTGTTTTCTGCACACGATCCCCTTCAGTGGTATCAGAGCCGATCTATCGTAGATATAGTTGTACGCTGTTAGAACCCGTGTTCTGCACGGGGGCACTGTTCCTGTTATTTGCTACCCTCTAGCGTGCACTTGTGATTCCAGCGGCATCGAGTTGATGAAGCGGCCCGGACCGACTTTACGCGTACGCTTACGCGAGACTGGTTCCACTACTGACATACGGCTTGTACCGTATCTGTGGCTGGCGGGTGCTTGTTTCTCTCTCTTTTGTTGGCTTTGCATTTTCAATGGAGGGCCCGAAAGGGATGCTTAAAAATGCAATTATTGGATCGTTGTTGTGGTCATAAGGTTCGTAGGTATGAAGCGGTTCTACTTACGACAGCCCCAAGCCACGTAAAATATGCAAAAGATAAAGTAGAGGCGTCTAACTTTATTTTGCAGGGGCTATGTGATATGGTCAAGGTAGGTTTATTAAATTGTTCGTAAACTGCGGGTGCCAAGAAGACCATGGCGCAATGGACTCTATCACATTGCATTACATTTGATGTTTTGTGTGCATCTTATATTGTGTGATTGTGTGTATAATATACATTAGTTACACGGTGGTAGCTATATAAGATGATCCCTTCAAAATACCACTAGTGTTCTCCCTCCAACGCGCACCACCAAGAAAGTTCTACGTTATGAGGCAGGCCGTGATGATCGGGTGTCAGACATATCGTCGTTCGCATACAGTGGGTGTAAGCCATGTTGCACAAGCGTCAGCGTGGAGGTTTTTGGTGGCGAGCCTAGCATATTCAGAAATATGGCCTCGGAACAGGAAGACCGAAAGGTCGAGCACGAGTCACAAAATTGGTGTGGCGGACATTTGTCTACTCTTGAAGTTGTGCCGCCGGCTCTGATGATGAGGGGTGGTGCAATGGATAAGGGTCGTGTAATCTCTTAAACGACCAGGAGGGATGTTCGTTTGAGTGGGAGTTCGGATAGTTATTTTCTAAAATACTAGAACTCAGAATATAATAAACAAAGTCTGTTTTGCAAACCTTTGTAGATATTAACCATTGTGATAGCATCTTTTCAAATTAGGCGCATTCCTGCGATTGAGAAACTTAAAAGGTTGGGTCCAAACTTCATAGTTTTATACTTTAGCTTGAGGATACTCCTTGTTTAAACCGTTAGCTCTTTGTGTTACAATACCCGCTAGGAGATAAACCCGGAGATTCCGCTAACAAAAGATAATTTTGATTATTGGATTTTGTGCGGATGATATCATCATAGTCCAGTGTATGCTATGATCTCTGCCATAAAGAACCAACGGTGGGTACGAGTTTTTAGATCGCGAACATATGATATGGTCGCTAAACTCAGGGTACACCAAACGTTGGGTTGATGAAGTTTATCAGTACGTTGACTGATTGTCTTCTCAACCAAGATGGAAGAGAATACACACATTGAGGGAGCACGTGGCGGTCATACTTAATGACATATGTTCATGATTAATGAACATTGAGACGCCTCGCTCAGCTCAATCACTGGATGATAGACATCGTTGCCAAGTGCAAATCCTCTGTCATAGACTATGTCATGCAAGGGGAATCGTTCACCTTCATGGTTCTTGATTACGGTGGAAGTATCAAGAAGATGAAACAGATCGCCGGAAGTCATCAATGATGATGGTGTATATATGATATACATGTTATGAATGTTTTAGCTAAGCAAGTACTCGCAGTAGTGACTAAGTTTTGGACTAGTCATGTTTTGTGAAAAACCAGGTTTACTGCTTGATTAGCTTGAAAGGATGAGGCGACATTGCGTGTTGATAATGGCAATCAAGTTGTTGTGATGGCCATAGACACTCTCCCTCTAGATCTACCATTTGGGTAAATTCTTTATGATCGGGTGTTGGTATGATCGTTACAAGTGTTCTCCTCTAGCGAGACACTTGTTCATACATGATAGTGACAAATTGGTGTCCTATATTTATGAAGTAATGATCATATGCCGATTTGAATTTAGATGGTAGAAGCTCCCACATTCATAATATTAATGCCAAAGGATATAAACTTAATAAAGACACCACATATGTGTGGCACTACCGTTTAGTCATGTCAATGTTATAGTCAATGCATTAGCTCCACACCGGATGGACCTACAAGTCCTAAGATTTGATCTTTTGACACTTGCAAAATAACTGTGACACCGTTTTCGGAAAACGGGCATATAACCTATTGATAGTCATACATGGAGATGTATGTGGTTCAATGAAGCAATTGACGGGTAGTGGAGACCTTTATTTCGTGAACTTTATTGAACGTTTTGAGTATAGCTTGTTGAGAATCATGCATACGGGTGTATGTGAATCAATGAAGTACTTTAACGTGTAGTGGAAGTCTTTATTTCATAGACTTCATGAATATTCCGAGTAGATATATGGATATCCACTCCGGGGAATGTTAGTCTGAAATTTTGATTCGATCAAACGAAGTTCAGAATGAAGTAGGAAATAAACTTAACAAGAAAATCAAATTCCCGCGATGCAAATCGAGGAAATAAAGATTTGAGTTATAATGTTGGCACATCATTGGAAGACTTGTGAGAAGAGTTCTACAAATTACGTCGCATGGAACACCATAGTGCCATGGTGTGTTAGGACGTTGTAATTGCACCCTATCAGATAGTGTGTGGTAAATAAATCTCTTACCGAATTATTGTGATCATTAGAGTCATATGGTAGAAACGTAAACACTCATGTTAGCAAATAGGTAAACCATTTGAATCCAGGAAGACAATACCATATGAGTAATGGTGTGGCTTTTGAGCCTGGATTGTCGTTTCGGCAATTTAGTGTTTCGATGTAGTCGAACCTAAAATGGATTAATCTTTGTAGTATACCCTACCTAAAGAGTTAGCTGGGTACATGTCTCACGACATAGGCAAAATCATTGCCGGGATATACCTTGCGAAAGAAATAGTTTCTTGTCCGAGGGTATAAGTGAGAAAGAAAGTAGAGCGAGACGAAGTTGGTGAACTTCCTCTCCAGACATCAGAGTGGCGCAATCGAAAGTGTTTTCGCTGTCAGGCTCCACAGCTTGAAAAAGCTGATGATTCAAGATCATGATGTTATGAGCTCATACTAAGAGCGTAGGCATACGAGGTTGTGTTCCACACTGTGTGTTACGACAATCTTGCTATGAAGGTCATATTAATGGAATATGATAGACCTACGAACTACGAAGAAGAGATGGTGAACCTAAGTCCGAGAAATGGTTGTGAGTCATTTATGATCCGAAATAAAATCCATATACGATTACCAGGTAATGACTTGGGAGATCTTCTTGATGGCATCTAGTATGTTGAAAGTATACGGATTTTTATGAGAGAATAGATATTGAGCAGATTCGATTTGTCGTGAAACAGTTCCGACAGACCACATGAGACTTTGTCTCAAGTGGCGAAGCCTAAATCTATTCTGGGTCGTTCAGCAATTACTATAATTTCGAATGAGAAGTTGATAGATGGATGAGAAAACCATGGTTCTTAATAGTGTAATTAAGAATGGTTTGTAATCCTGAGGATGCTAAACATGTGTGCAAACTTCGGTTGTCCATTCATGGGCAGAAGCAAGCATATCGGAGCTGGAATCTTCACTTTGATAATGTGATCAAAGGATTTTGGAGTTGTCCAAAATAGTTGAAGAAACCTACATTTGCAAAGAAGTGAGTGGGAGCAAAGTAGCTTTCCTTGATCTTATATGCGGAAGGCATATTTGAGTGGGAGCTAAGTAGATTTTCCTTGATCTTATATGCGGAAGGCATATTTGAGTGGGAGCTTGGTGTCATTCGTGATTTTGTATGTAACGACATATTGAATGACACAGATCCTCTAGTAGAGTGTAAAGGATTATTTAAGTGATTAAATTTTCTATGAAATGAAGTTAGGAGTATTAGGCATCCGATTTATAATTGTATAGATCAGAAGGGGCTTAATAACATTCAGTCGGAGTATTTCCTAAGTCAGGATTCTGAAGTGTTTCAGAAAAGGACAAGCGAAGAAAGAGGTTCTTGCTTGTATGACTAGGTAAAAGATTAAGTTAATCTTGGCTTTTTCAGTGATAGAAAATGATGTTCGTCATTCTCTATGTATCACACATAGAGTCTATCAGGCTGAAAGCTCGACTTGGTGTGACCCGAGTTCTTGGTTGAAGAACAGGTTCTAGAGTGATCCTTGTGTGGATCAATGAACAAACGTTAAGTTTATTCTTCAGTGTCTATGAGAACTGAAGATAGGTTTTCTAGTAACGGGTAAGAGTGGAATGGCAACTTGCCGTAAAGCGGTTACGATGATGCAAGTTATTACACTGACCCATACGACTAGAAATCTCATATAGGAGATGTCCTTTATTTTGAAGAAAGACATGGTTAGTTTGCGAAGTCGCATATGAATGCACTGTCGCACAATCTACATAGGTATAGAAATATATCGCGACTTTAGAAGTAGCAAGCGTGATTGGACTGAGCAGTTTTCCGAGCGTAGGTGGTCCCCTTAATAGATCTCTTAGACTTTTAAGGCGCATGCTACGCGAATGCTCGAGTCTCACTCCATCCACTGGGATATATTTCACCGTCATCGTAAGATACGGGTTGATGTCAAACTAGGTGACATAGAAGTGTTGCAAAGCACATATAGGTCTCAATGTGTGAGGTCTATTGACTGTATTCCTCTTCCACGAGGCGAGCAGGCACCAAGATGCTATGGGTGTTGAGCTTTTACCAGGTTGTAAACTAGATTAAGTGTTACTCTAGTGCAAGTGGGAGACTGAAGGGAATATGCCCTAGAGGCACTTAATAAACATAGTTTATTGGCAATATCCCAATCGTTCATTATATGTTTTATACCATGCTATAACTGTATTAAGCGAAAACATTAATACAGGTGTGGTAGATAAACAACCAGGTCCCTAGTAGCCTCTACTAAGACTAGTTTCGTTGCGCGATTGATGATCGAGGTTTTCCGATCATAGGGCATGGCGCCGGTCGGCAATGGAAGTCATATCGTTAGGAGTAACGATGTGATGGACGTACCCAGTATTTATAGGACATAGTCATTACGCCTTAAAACCGTGAGACCAACTCTTATTGTTAATCCTGGAAGATACTTTGATCGCACCAAACGTCGTATCTTATTTAGTATGACAATAACGGTGATACTTTTGGGTATCGGAAAGGAGTAGTTGAGACGAGGGGTCAACAGCGGGATTTGTCAGTCCGCATAGCCGGATAGATACTCTAGGGCCCACTCGGTGAGATTATGTCAAATGAGTTTGCAAACATGTGACTAGGTCACCAGCTGACATAATATCATAGACGAGTAGAAGATAGCGATGTCGGTAACGAGATCATGCTAGGTATGGAGATATCTGAGAATGATGCTCGGACACGCTAAGTATCGCCATGACAAAGGGTTTAAGACTATACGTCCAGGTTTGATAGATGAAAGTCATTCGTTATATCACAGGGATTAATTCATGGGGTCCAGGCCTACGAGTTAGTCGTCGATCATAGAGGAGTCTTGATCGTACCTGTTATTATATCGAACCGCTAGGGTAACACACTTAAGGGGTTTCGACAAGACAACCGGAAAGGAAAGAGATCACCGGGAGCGTCCCGGGAGGGGTCCGATGGAGATCGGGCAGCGCCGAAAGAGTTTTCGGAGCTAGGAAAAATTATATATATTATGTTGATATTAATTAGTGTAATTAATATGCAAATATGATTTTATATATTTATTTTCAGATTTATTTAGGCGGCCTTTTGGTCGAAAGAAGGCCCAAGAGGGGGAAAATTCCCTAGGGGAATTCGGTGGGAGCCATTGTGCCAACCCAGGTGGGCCAAAAGGGGCCCACCAGGGGCCGGCGCACCATATGCAGCCGCACCAGGCAATGGGGGGTTAGTCCCACATTGCCTGGCTGGCAAGGTTGGCTCCCCCTGGGAGCCTATATAAGAAGGGGCACCCCTGGCCTTTTAATTCACCAATTAATTCCCAATTTCTCTATCGATCTCGTGGTTCCCTTGTCGGAGCCGCGCCGAGTAGAGGAGGGGGATCTCTTCCACCATAGCCCGCTGCCGCGCTGCTGGTGTTCCGGTCAAAGTCTTCCGCTGCTCGTCCTGGACTGGATCTTCGGAGGCCGTCGTCTCCACCGTATGTGTGTGACGCCCTGCGAGGTGTTGCGCTAGCGGTACTCGGAGGCCCACTTCCTCCACCCGACCTCGGGGTCATCTTCGTCGCGCCGAGTTCTCCGCGACCTAGAGATCGGCTACGTCGTCTTCGTCGTCAACGCTTGTGCGGGAGCGTAATCCCCGCTATTCGGTCTACGAGGGTATGTATTTCGATCTCCGTCGTACTACTATATCTGCATAGTGTAGATCTTGGCTAGTTTAAGGATATCGTTGCTAGGAACAATTTTGTTTTCTGCACACGATCCCCTTCATATACACCATCATCATCGATGACTTCCGGCGATCTGTTTCATCTTCTTGATACTTCCACCGTAATCAAGGACCATGAAGGTGAACGATTCCCCTTGCATGACATAGTCTATGACAGAGGATTTGCATTTGGCAACGATGTCTGTCATCCAGTAATTGAGTTGAGCGAGGCGTCTCAATGTTCATTAATCATGAACATATGTCATTAAGTATGACCGCCACGTGCTCCCTCAATGTGTGTATTCTCTTCCATCTTGGTTGAGAAGACAATCAGTCAACGTACTGATAAACTTCATCAACCCAACGTTTGGGGTACCCCGAGTTTAGCGACCATCTCATATGTTCGCGATCTAAAAACTCGTACCCACCGTTGGTTCTTTATGGCAGAGATCATAGCATACAGTGGACTATGATGATATCATCCGCACAAAATCTGATAATCCAAATTATCTTTTGTTAGCGGAATCTCTGGGTTTATCTCCTTGCGGGTATTGTAACACAAAGAGCTAACGGTTTAAACGAGTATCCTCAAGCTAAAGTATAAAACTATGAAGTTTGGACCCAACCTTTTAAGTTTCTCAATCGCAGGAATGAGTCTAATTTGAAAAGATGCTATCACAATGGTTAATATCTACAAAGGTTTGCAAAACAGACTCTGTTCATTATATTCTGAGTTCTAGTATTTTAAAAAATAACTATCCGAACTCCCACTCAAACGAACATCCCTCCTGGTCGTTTAAGCGATTACACGACCCCCATCCATTGCACCACCCCTCATCATCAGAGCAGGCGGCACAACTTCAAGAGTAGACAATTGTCCGCCACACCAATTTTGTGACTCGTGCTCGACCTTTCGGTCTCCCTGTTCCGAGGCCATATTTCTGAATATGCTAGGCTCGCCACCAAAAACCTCCACGCTGACGCTTGTGCAACATGGCTTACACCCACTGTATGCGAACGACGAAATGTCTGACACCCGATCATCACGGCCTGCCTCATAACGTAGAACTTTCTTGGTGGTGCGCGTTGGAGGGAGAACACTAGTGGTATTTTGAAGGGATCATCTTATATAGCTACCGCCGTGTAACAAATGTATACTATACACACAATCACACAATATAAGATGCATACAAAACATCAAATGTAATGCAATGTGATATAGTCCATTGCGCCATGGTCTTCTTGGCGCCCGCAGTTTATAAACAATTTAATAAATCTACCTTGACCATATCACATAGCCCCTACAAAATAAAGTTAGACGCTTCTACTTTATCTTTTGCATATTTTACGTGGCTCGGTGCTTTCGTAAATAGAACCGCTTCATTCCTACGAACCTTATGACCACAACAACGATCCAATAATTACATGTTTAAGCATCCCTTTCGGGCCCTCCACTGAAAATGCAAAGCCAACTAAAGAGAGAGAAACGGGCACCCGCCAGCCACAGATACGGTACAAACCGTATGTCAGTAGTGGAACCAGTCTCGCGTAAGCGTACGCGTAAAGTCGGTCCGGGCCGCTTCATCAACTCGATGTCGCTCGAATCACAAGTGCAACCTAGAGGGGAGCAAATAACAGGAACGGTGCCCCCGTGCAGAACACGGGTTCTAACATCGTACAGCTATATCTACGATAGATCGGCTCTGATACCACTGAAGGGGATCGTGTGCAGAAAATAAAAAATTTCCTAGCAACGATATCCTTAAAATAGCCAAGATCTACACTATGCAGATATAGAAGTACGGTGGAGATCGGAATACATACCCACGTAGACCGAATAGCGGGGATTACGCTCCCGCACAAGCGTTGACGATGAAGACGCCGTAGCCGACCTCTAGGTCGCGGAGAACTTGGCGCGACGAAGATGACCTCAAGGTCGGGTGGAGGAAGTAGGCCTCCGAGTACCGCTAGCGCAGCACCTCGCAGGGCGTCACACACATACGGTGGAGACGACGGCCTCCGAAGCTCCAGTCCAGGACGAGCAGCGGAAAACTTGGACCGGAACACCAGCAGCGCGGCAGCGGGCTATGGTGGAAGAGACCCCCCTCCTCTACTCGGCGCGGCTCCGACAAGGAAACCACGAGATCGAGAGAGAAATTGGGAATTAATTGGTGAATTAAAAGGCCAGGGGTGTCCCTTCTTATATAGGCTCCCGGTGGGAGCCAACCTTACAAGCCAGGCAATGTGGGACTATCCCCACATGTCTGGTGCGGCTAGGATTGGTGCGCCGGCCCTAGGTGGGCCCCATTTGGCCCACCTAGGCCGGCCAAGCCTCCCCCACAAAATTCTCTTGAGGGTTTTCCCCCCATGGGCCTTCTTTCGACCAGAAGGCCCATTTAGGGAAATCAGCCTAAATAAATTCGAAAATAAATATATAAATCATATTTGCATATTAATTACACTAATTAATATCTCTACTATATAATATCCCTTACTGTGAGGCTTATTTTGTGATTCCATCCCTGCAAACTTTGGAAATCTACCCGCGGTCCTTTTTTAAGTAGTATACCGGTTCGTCCCAGGCCCATTGAGGTCGAACATTAGAGCTTCTGGGCGCTCCGTCCGCCCAAAGCAGAGGAACCAGGGGTCAGCGGCGACGAAGGGATTCGGGGGAGCACGGAGATACCTCCTCCCTCCCCCTCTCCCCATGGCTGAGAGCAGGGGCGAAGCGGTGCCCAATGTCGTATACAAGGGGCTCGATGCCCAGCGCCGGATCTGGGCGGCGGGGACCCGGACGGCCGGACCTGAGCGGCGGCAGCGGGGCCGATATCCTTGCGCGGGCGCTCCTACTGGTGGGCGTCTTCCGGAGCTGCTACTTCTTGCGTCCTCCACAACCTCACATCGGGGTCTGAACGCGTGGGTTGCTCGAAATCTTGAACCGAGGTGCATCTCCCCTCTCTGTTATTTCCACCCATCTACATCTCTCTCTGTCTCTCTGATTTTTGGTAGTGCGTTCTACGTTATTGAGACAGGACGTTTGACAACCAGCACAAGAGCAGTACACAAGAACTTTGAGGCTGCCAGAGATTCTCCTTGTAGGATGACTGATCGAGGAGAATATGTTCGTTTCCTATCAATTTAGCTTCAGCAGGTGTAAAGTAATTCCCTTATCCTTGAGAAATATTACATTTTGTTCACCCGCCAAATGCATTTCATGTGCCCTTCTCGCATAATTATTTTGGGGGTTTCCATAGGTTCAAAAGTATCATCTCATTTGTTAATCATGTAAGGTTGGCTCGTGCTCGCTTGAAAACATATAATATTACGGCTCAAACAATTTTAAACATACATGGTAGTCTTTTTAAGCTGTCATATTACAGGGAAGTAGTTTATATTGAAAGGCCCAATTGATGGTGTTCCAGGCTTCCAGAGGATGTTGAAGACAAAGTTCAGCATTTGG
This sequence comes from Poa annua, assembly GCA_026929855.1. Classification (NCBI taxonomy): domain Eukaryota; kingdom Viridiplantae; phylum Streptophyta; class Magnoliopsida; order Poales; family Poaceae; genus Poa; species Poa annua. The sequence continues at coordinate 21,133,979 of CM049427.1, forward strand.
CAAGTTCAGAACATTAGACCGGATGGTATTACTCAGTGCGAAATGATGTGATGCGGAACATATCCATGGAGTCATCACTAGAGTGTAAGTTCTTCCTAAATGGTACTTTTAACAACGATCATAAGTTCATAAATGCAGCTTTTTTCTTAACATTTTTGCACACAAATTATGTTGATGAAAAACATTCATACAAATCTAAATGTCTAGTATAAGCCGGTTAACATGTTGATTGACAACAGCAAGCAGTATAATTGTTGCTACTGCTTCATGCATGTTTATCAGTGCTCTCTCAGGTTGCTTGCAACAACAATCCATGTCCTTATGCTACTTCATGCATTCGCTTGTAATGTTTCCCATCAGTGATTCAAATGTAATAGCTGGAGACTTGCCACTTAGTTTATCTGTCGATTCCTCCTGTTCAAATTAAGCATATCTTTGTACATTGCTATCCTCATGCCGGAAAGAGTATCAAGCCTGATTTGACTTCCACCTCGAGCTTACTTCAGTTTCATGCATGTGAGTATGTCTACTTGGTACTATGATGTGCGTTGGAGATGATTTTGTTTGCTGGCCTGTATTTATTATGTATAAATTGCTAAGTATTGGATGCATAGTCTTTGATGAAAGAGTGGGTGGGCAATAATCAATTTGAACGAGACCGTAAGCATGTCATCATTGGACCACCAGTATTCACCCACGGTGTTCCCAAATTCTCCAATGTATTGAGAAGAGATTCTAGCAATGACTTGGTTGAGCACATTTGGGAAATGTTTGGGCCAACATATTTTGCTACACCAGATAATAATGTATTCATACTTTTATATGGAGCCCGCTATTCTTAAGTCGATATTCATCTCCGTGTTTGTGTCAAACATGAAAATGTGAAATAGTTCACAATATTACCATACAATTGGAAACCCTATATATTGGTATTAAATGAAACAACCTTGAAAGTCAACACAAAGCTTATCTCTTGAGTAGTTTTATCTGATAGGATATAATGGCAAGGTACAATGCACTGGTAGACAGGTAGAGGCCTTTTTTGTTTAGCTGTGAAAAACCTCGTGATTTTCATTGATGTGGGAATCACATAATATGCTTTGGGAAGTTGATAGCTGAGAGGTGGGATCGAGAGAAAAAAATTAGAATTGTGTGAAAAATAAATTACAGCCCCACCGTCGCCCGTGCTCTCTCCTCTCCTTCCTCCGCCTCTCTCCTTTCACAGCCTCTTCGATGGTACCCCGTGCCGCCAACAGGAGCATCTCAACGGGTGCGTAGATCTTGGGTTAGGACACCACATCCTTTGACGACGGCCGCTTGTACTCTTCGGACTGTTCCCGGGCCGGTCGTACTCCGTGGACTGTTCGACATCGGCCGCCCGGCAGGATCCAGCCCGCACAGCCGCCCTGAGCTCTGACAGCTTTGGCTCTAGCTGCACACTTCCTGAGTTCATTAAGCTGCGGGTAGGATGCTTTGAGTACTTCTCCTTGACTTTCCAATCTATCTTGAATGAGTATAGTGATTTCCTATTTATCTTTTTGCAGGATCCGAGTGGGCAAGTGACATTCAAGCATGGGGATGAAACTCTTGTCGGTAAGGAGAACATGCACACAATGATCCTTTGCATATGTGTCTTTAGTATTTTTTGATGATTGAAAGGGAATGTGTGCCTTGTGTGACTACTTTCGTAGCTATTCATTAGATGACACATCAATATCTTTATGCCAGATTTTATCTTCCTAGATTAAATAGGAAACTGCGTCTATAGCATGTTTTTTAAATATATGTACTTATCTCTGATAGGAAATGAAGAAGTGTATAACTCTTCAATCAAGTTATCGAACCACACTGGGAAGGTCTATTCTCAACGATGTTTTGGCTTGTGGCCGATGGGGGACCGAGGAATCTAGAAAACTCTAAGCTCAAAAGTAAAAGATGAATATGAAACAACAATTTTTTCTTGTGAAGTGGACATGTAAGTACCCAGTTGCTAATTTGTTTTACTGAGCAACGTGCTGCCGAGTGGTTTCGTTCGACCGCTGACTTTATTGCAAGACTTCAAGATCGTGTTGACAGCCCTTTGAAGATTAAGAAACATCTCACTCATAAGAATGATATACTGGCCATAATATATAGAGTCAGCCTTTTTGTTCAGTTAATTAACTGTACTTTGTTATTTGCCTATGAAAAGCTCTACATATGAGGTGCATTGGAAAACTATATGCCAATCATAGTGAGCTTGATGATGTGCTCGAGCTATTCATTTTACTACTGTCATTGTGCTATGCCCTTTCGTCGTCGTTGCAACTTGTGTTGTCATCATTTATCAAACCCCCTACACATATTGTCTTGTGAACCAAAATAATATGAGGTCTGCTTCTAATGAAAAATTGTATGTCAATTATTCTATAATAACAACTAATTGTACAAGACAATTTTCATCAGATCGAACAATCTGACGGTGTTATTTCGCGTAAATTTATTGACTAAGCTGGTTGGTATATTCACTGATCAAATAATCTCTCATCTACTTAACAACTGATGTTGATACTTCAGGACCTTGTGAAAATGAAGAAAAATATGAATTTGATGAAGCTATCTCCTATATACGAGTACACGGGCAAGTGGGCGGATGCAAAAGTACAACATGAGCTTTTAAAAAAAGGCATGTCTTGCGATTGTCGTATCTAAATGCCAAAGGTATGTTCACTGAAATTAACGACTTAATTTGTGGTGAGCTGTTCAAGTGTTAGAGCTTATCTTTCTCTGGACTTCTTTATGCAAACTAAGTAACTCAGAGCTGCAAATTTTTGCAAATCACACAGTGATACACATCCACCGATAATAACAGGGAGCATGTTAGTACTGATATGGGAAGAAATCTCTACTATATAATATGTCTTGGGGACTCCAGTCGTACGTCACTTTTTATCCCGCTGTTACCCCTGTGGTTTCTGAGATATTACCCACCACTGCCACCGGTAAGTGAAGAAAAAATGATTCTGTTTTTTCCTAGCGTGTTGCCCCGTGACGGAAGGGCGTAGAGACTGCCCGTCCCCCGCGGCTCCCTGGCCGGAGACGTAGAGACTGCCCGTCCCCCGCGGCTCCCTGGCCGGAGACGGCAGCGGCGCAGCTCCCTGGTCGGAGATGGCAACGGCGTAGCAGTTGACGAGGCGGAGACGGCAGGGCGCGGCGAGCGGCGGCGAGCTGCGAGTTATGGAGAGGCGGAGACGGCAGGGCGTGGCGAGCGGCGACGAGCTGCGAGATGCGGAGAGGCAGAGACGGCAGGGCGCGGCGAGCGGCGACGAGCTGCATCGACGCGGAGGCGTCGAGGCCATGAAGGCCGGTGACGGCATGGTGCGTGCGGACGTGGGCAGCGCGGCCGGTGGGAGTTGGGACGGGCGAGCGCGATGCCATGGTCGCGAGGGGAGGAGGAGGAGGAGCAGTTGGCGGCCGGCGCGAGGGAGAGAAGGATCCCTGAGCGAGGGGAGGACGAGGCGTCGGGGATACACGACGGAGGCATGCGTGAGCGACTTCGATCTGCTGATTCAGTCGATTCAGGTCGGCGAGCAACGGTGGACGGGCCGGCGAGCAGCAACGGCCGGGCGGACGCGGAGGCGCTGCGGACGGGCATACGCGGAGGCGCTGCGGCCTCGCGCACGGCCTCCCCGGCGCCGTGGGCAGAGACGGAGATGACGCCGTGGTGTGCTGCATACAGCAGGTAGCTAGCTCCACGCCTCCACCAACGATTGGGGGCTTGATTGCGTTTTCAATTTTCCGCGAGGGACCTATTTGTAAGAGTTAGGGTCTTCTTTGTAAAAGTCAGGGATCTATTTGTTATACATTGTTGAAGAAATATGTCTGTGGAGCTCTATTTTACAGCGTCTGGTAAACTGTTGTTCTATGCGTGCTATATTTTAGCGCGTCTGATGAAGTAAACCATCCGACCGGCGCGCTAAAACGCCTTTTTGGCGCTGTAAAAAAAAATAGCGCATCGGAGCGTAACGCTGCTGTTGGAGATGCTCTGATGGGTGAGGGCTTCTATGCATGTGCGTTCTTGCTTGCATGCGTGGTGTGTGTCGTGTGCACGGAGAGAAGGGAGAGAGGTGGGAGGACCCGACTGTCAAAACAAAAAATGAGAGGAGGGTGGCTGGAAAATGCCAGGGGTGGGAAAGGCAAAAAACAAAGAGGATTTAGGGTTTTGGTCTATCTGGGCCTTGGGCCTGGCTGGACTGTTGGCTTTAGGGTTTAGGGGCGCTTTCCGCCGACGAGTTGTGCATTGTATCAGAGCAAGGGTGTGTGTGACGGATTGAGAAGATAGGTTAGGCGGACAGATTGGTGTGGCTCTGTGTGAAGAAGAAAATTGGAGTACAAAGATTAACTCCACTATTTTTTGGCTCTCCTCTACACTAACCACATCAACGACGGTCAAACTTGATGGGAGGAGATGATTATGTGTTTGAACAAACGTGTTTTTAGTTAGCCGTCTTCTCAATAAACCCAATCGACATTGGTCAAAATTAATGAGATTTCGTCGGTGGAGTACTAAGTGTCGCCAATATTGGAGAGAACGCTTACGAGTTAGAACGACGCGGATTTTTTCTCCCGTTGCAACGCACGGGCATTTTTTCCTACTAATCTCTACTATATAATAAAGTATGCCTTGGGGGACATCGTATGTCGTTGGAAGATGATTGTATTTTATTCTCCCGTTGCAACGTACGGGCATTTTGCTTATCAGACATAATATATATAATTTTTCCTAGCTCCGAAAACTCTTTCGGCGCTGCCCGATCTCCATCGGACCATTCCCGGGACGTTCCCGGTGATCTCTTTCCTTTCCGGTTGTCTTGTCGAAACTCCTTAAGTGTGTTACCCTAGCGGTTCGATATAATAACAGGCACGATCAAGACTCCTCTATGATCATCGACTAACTCGTAGGACTGGACCCCATGAATTAATCCCTGTGATATAACGAATGACTTTCATCTATCAAACCTGGACGTCTAGTCTTAAACCCTTTGTCATGGCGATACTTAGCGTGTCCGAGTATCATTCTCAGATATCTCCATACCTAGCATGATCTCGTTACCGACATCGCTATCTTCTACTCGTCTATGATATTATGTCAGTCGGTGACCTAGTCACATGTTTGCAAACTCATTTGACATAATCTCACCGAGTGGGCCCTAGAGTATCTATCCGGCTATGCGGACTGACAAATCCCGCTGTTGACCCCTCGTCTCAACTACCCCCTTCCGATACCCAAAAGTATCACCTATCATTGTCACACTATATAAGATATGACGTTTGGTGCGATCAAAGTATCTTTCAGGGATAACAATAAGAGTTGGTCTTAAGGCGTAATGACTATGTCCTATAAATACTGGGTATGTCCATCACATCGTTACACCTAACGATATGACTTCCATTGCCGACCGGCGCCATGACCTATGATCGGAAAACCTTGATCATCAATCGCGCAACGAAACTAGTCATAGTAGAGGCTACTAGGGACCTGGTAGTTTATCTACCACACCTGTATTAATGTTTCCGCTTAATACAGTTATAGCATGGTATAAAACATATAATGAACGATTGGGATATTGCCAATAAACTATGTTTATTAAGTGCCTCTAGGGCATATTCCCTTCAACTCCGGCGAAGAGAGACCTCCTACTCCGGCGACTTCGACGGCAACCTCCTCCTCCGGCGACCACCTCCTCCTCCGGCTCCGGTGACCTCCTCCTCCGGCGACCACCACCTCCTCCTCCTTCTCCGGCTACCTCCTCCTTCTCCGACTACCACCTCCTCCTCCTCCGGCGACCACCTCCTCCGGTGACCTCCTACGGTAAGCTCCTCATCCTCCTCGTCCACCCACCTCTGGCGACCCCCTCCTACACCCACTTACGACGACCTCCTCCTCCGACCACGGGATTCAATGAAATTCCGGCGAAAAAGGGCGGCGCCAGATCCAGGCCGCCATTTTTTTAAAATTCAAAAAAAAAAATAGTGACGCACCGAAGTTAGGGTGCGCCACATATATATTTCTTTGGCGCATGGATGTGGGGTGCACCACAGAAATATTTTTGTGGCGCACCGGGCGGGTGCGCCATATAAATATATTTTTGTGGAGAGATAACTGTGGCGCACCGACCATGCCCAATTGGTGCGCCACAGAAAGGCTTTTTGGTGCGCCATAGAAATGTCTTTTTCCACTAGTGTTAGATGTTAATTTTGGTTATGGCAGTGAGCGGTTTGTTCTATTTATTCTACTGGTTCATTTTGGACGGGAGGAAAAATTGATACCTTTATCTAAGAAAAATACCTATATTTTAGAGCAATTGCTTGTGACCTGGTGTTAGGGGGCATTTCTATATGGGATGGTTGCATCACCTATGTCATGCGATTGGTATGCATGAAGTTTCTCCGTTAGTATAACCCTATGTATTTATTATTTATTTTAGTGTGGTAATAATACCTATATATTTTGACAAATCTTCTCCGGAGTGCATTTCCAGTTGTCCATAATGGACATGGGAAATGGATACATTGTTTCCAGTTCTATATTAGTTCTTCATGTTTGGCATCAGATTGAGAATACTATTTGTTGACGAATATTAACTTGTAAAGGTTCAGATTAGTAATACAATTTAATCATGTGAGGCATGAGGAGATGATTCCAGTGAGGAAGTATGAACTTCAAACAATGCTAAAGGAAACATGGCCACCTCTATTCTTTTATATGCTTGCATGTTTTAAATAATTTTACAACATCTGTTGTAGAACAGATAATTAGGTGCTTAAATTTAAAATTTGCATGAAGCATCAGTACGGAAAAGCCAGGGAGAGGGAATTTAAAATTATCAGAAAGCCACAACCGATGGCCAACTATTTTCCACCTCTAGAGATACCTACCCTCTATGTTTTTCCCATGCTACATCCACCCATTTTGATCTAGGATGTTCTTCGTATCTCCATTGGTTCAACATTTGATCTAGCACCATCTGATTTGCATGATGTTTTTATTGTGTAGTGGATTATATTTAAAGTGTTTCGAGGACAGTGCAGATGACCGAGATGATTTTCTGCGACCATGTTTACATCTTTTGAGATTCCTCTTGTGAGGACGTTGAGGGTGGCTACCATGTTGCTTCAACATGCTGGGAGTTGTGCATTAGTTATTGATTGTTGTTAGTTAGTTTTTTGAAGGAAACAATTGTATTAGATTGTTTAGTCATTCATAAATTGCAATGTATTGTCACTGTAATACTATCTTGTGCAGTATTTTCCTCACATTTCATAAAAGATTTTGAAACAAAATATCGACTGTGTACTTGATGTAAAATGATGATTGATGAGTGAATATTTTTTGTAGTAGTTGTTGAAATAAAATGTGCTTGCATGTGGATATGTATTTATCTCTTCGATATAATCAAATATCATGCATTGCACGTGCACACTAACAATTTGACATAATTGGTTAAACTTCTCTTGTCTTCTCGATCTAAACTACGAGCAGAAATTCTTGCTCCTTTCATTTTCACAAATCTTTATCTAGGAAAAGAATGACAATATCAAAAATGCATCCCTACCAGAGATCATTTTTTGAACTATGAAATGTTGTTTTTGAATTGTTCAAAAAACGAGCGTAGTATAGCAACCCAAAACGCTGAACTTTGCTTGCATCGTCGTATTGGAAAGGATCCATCGAAGTTGATTTTTTAAATTAAAAACAGCACATGACATCTAATTGCATTATATTTTCATTATTTGTTAAGTATCAATAATTTAATAACATTTGGTTTTTAATATACAAATCAACGATAAGAGTAGTGGGTTACACGTGCAAAGCTACTAGTAAAGGTAAGCTCTCGGATCCCTCTTGAAGAGTTGAGAACAGGTGAGTCAACCGATCCGGCCGGCCGCCAAGATCATCTCCGTTTCCCCTGTGACCCGTAGCTCCAGCTTGCGTTGATCGGGTCCGGCGTGCTGCCGCTGGCGTCGAGCGTGGCGCAGCTGGGCTGGCTTGGTGGGCCGGTGACCATGGTGCTCTTCGCCGGGGTGACCGCCGTCCAGTCGTCCCTCATTTGCTACAGGTCCCACGACCCGGAGGGCGACGTCTTCAGGAACTTTGTTCTACGTGGACGCACCTGGTACGAAATAAGTGTCGGGAAATAAGTGTTATCCATAATTAATACCCATCTGGTCTGAAATAAGTGTCGGGAGCTCGTACTAACGTTGCCCGACATTTAAATAGGACCAGAGGTAGTACAGAAGTATTTGCAAGGCGATATGTTACCATACAAGTATTCATTTGTGAAATTTAAACCACATATATTGGGTCAGCAAGCCGACTCATTAAAACTACACTAGTCCCTTCCGGTACACTGGTTAGACAAAGAGTGCGTCAGAAACTTACCGCTTTTAAACATCAATAATAGTTACATCATCTGCAAGGACGCACAACAAAAATCAGGGGGTTCCTCGTGCCAAACAACTGACAGAGGACCCTCCGCATGAGTAGCTAGAATATGTGCTGCCCTATTGGCCTCTCTAGGACTATGGTAAAAAAAGACAGTAGTGAAGTTACGACATAGTAAGGTGCACTCCTCGAAAATAGTAGCAGAAGCACCGAGAGAGTTCCCTCTATTCTTCATCACCTCAATGACATCCATGCAATCGGAGTTCACCTCAAGTCGGTTGCATCCGATCTGACCGGCCAGAAGTAGACCGTCGCGAAGTGCATATGCTTCTGCTGTAGTAGCATCGGACACAAAGGGTACAACACGCCGAGAGAAACGAGCCCCGCACATCACGGATGATCGCTCCCGACGAACCCGTACCTGAATCTTCATCAAACCCGGCATCCAAATTGAGTTTAACAAACTCATCTCTAGGCTTAACCCAGCCATGCCTGACGATGCTATGTTTCTTCTTCCTTGCTCTTGTACAATTTAGCACCAGTGTTGTTATTGCTTGTGTCGTACGTACCGGTGACTGCACCGTTTCCCCGTGTGTTACTTTCCGCCGCTCCTACCAAATATACCAGACTGCCACTGCCACTAGATCGTTACGATCCACATGCGGTATAAGAGGCGCTTTTGCTTGTGTGTCACGCAGCAAAGCTTCGAGCGCCGAGCGACCCTCCACCTCAACGCTACAAGCAATGTCACGACCTCCTCCATACCTAAAATCCTCCAGATTTCTTTCACTCTTGGAGACCCGAAAAAGCATGTCGGATACTTTCACATTCGACATTACAAAGTGAGCATTGAGAGTTTGGTTGCATATGCCGATTTGCCAACACTCCATTACACGGGATGGCGCCAAGAAGTGCTCGCCAACAGTGGATTTTTACTTTTGTAGGGACGTTTAGGGACCACAATGTTCTCCATATAGGAAGTGTAGCGGAGGATCCGTCTCCACTGGTTCTCCTAAGCTTTTGCCCGTGTTGATGCTCCCATTCCATGTGATAACAAGATCTTACCGAAAATAATCCATTTTTTGTGAAGTGCCACCCCACAAAATCTTCCATCATGTTCCGAGCAAGTGGGATATTAAGAATCCTATTGGCATCAACAGGCCAAAAAATCTCTCGAATCATAGGTTCATCCCAAGACTCAGTTGTCTCATCTATGAGTTGTCTCATCTATGAGTTATGACACCCTAGTGAGAACGATATTGCCCCTGTGAGTCATGATATTTATGTTCGGGCTGCTCGGTACCCAGGGATCAGTCCAAATATCAATACATGAGCCATCTCCAACCCTCCAAATATGGCCCCTTTTAAAGGTCTGTATCCCAATCCAAATGCTCTGTCATGTATATGAGCTGCCCTTTTTTAATTGACAATTGAGAATATCACCTGATGGGAAGTATTTTGCTCGCAGCACAGTAGCACACAAAGAATTTGGTTCTGCCATCAATCTCCAACACTGCTTAGCAAGCATAGATAAATTGAAACAGTGCAAATCTCTAGAACCCATACCCCCTTGTCTTTTTGGAACACACATTTTCCACCACGCAAACCAGTGTAAATATTTTTGTTGGTAGTCATCTCCCCACCAGAATTGGGACATTGCAGTGATAATCCCTTTGATAATCTGTTTGGGTAGCTTGAAAAATGACATAGCATACGCCGGAATAGCCTGAATGATGGCCTTCAACAATACCTCTTTTCCATCGAAAGACATATTTTTCTCCTTCCAACCACTCAACAATTTACAAATTCTATCAATTAAATGTTGGATCTGTCCACACCCACCAAAGGTGGTAGGCCTAAGTATTTATCCGTGATAGCCTCGGTCATGATATTTAGGATAGAACACACCTCCACCCTAATATCAACATGCGTACTTGGACTAAAGAATATACTTGATTTAGCATCACTCACCATCTGACCGGAGGCTGCGCAATAGTCATCCAAAGCCCTTCGTAGGCTAGTAGCATTGGTAACATCAGCTCGCATTAAGATCAACGAATCATCTGCCAAAAGTAAGTGTGAGACTGCCGGAGCATCTCTGCGGACTTTAACCCCCAATAAATTTCCTGCGGCTTCCTCAAATCTTAATAAACTTGTTAAACCCTCCGCACATAAAAGGAACAAATAAGGTGAGAGGGGGTCCCCTTGAAGGAGGCCCCGAGATGGGAAAATATAATCAGAAAAATCATTATTTACTCGGACTTGGTATCTTACCGAGGAGACACATGCCATGATAAGTTCCACCCAAGACGAGTTAAATCCCAAGCGGAGTAAAATCTTCTCCAAGAATCGCCATTCCACTTTGTCATATGCTCTGTGCATATCTAATTTAACTGCACACTTACCAATTTTTCCAACCTTTTTATTCTTGATAGCATGATAAGATTCGTACATCACCAACATATTGTCCGTGATCAACCTGCCCGGTACAAAAGCACTTTGTGTTGGGGATATAATTTCGGGAAAGATAACCTTGAGCCGATTTGCCAGTAGTTTATAAATCACCTTATAGACAACATTGCATAAACTGATAGGACGGAATTGAGTAATAAATTTGAGATTTTCCACCTTCGTAGTATTATTCCAACCCTCCGGAATTACTCGAGTATTGACAGCCATTAAGGACATCTCCTACGGGGCTGCTCAAATCCGGACCGATTTGGTCCGTGTTTTGTCCGTTTGAGCAGCCTCGGACAGTGCGCGGAAACGGGTCGAAACAGGTGCACCCTACGGGGGTGCACATTTCAGGCCGGACACGAGGCTAGATTGCGTAGGGGCCACAGTGGCCATTGTTTAACAGTTAAAAAAAAAGAAAAAACATACATAAAATAGCCACTGGATAAGCCAGTGGTGGCCGGACTTCTACGCCGGACTACTCAAGGATGACGTAGTCCGGGTCCTGGACGAGGTGCGCGGGCAGCCCCTGGCGGCGCGGTGGAGTCTGGGGCTGCTCCGGCGGCGGCGGCGGCCCGTCCGCTGGCCCGGTCCACTGCCAGCGCATGCCAACTAGTGGCATGAACCAGTCCGGGACCTCGCCGCGGTCCTCCTCCTCCACCTCCATCGCCTGCCGCGCCTCCTGCCGCTCCATGTCCTGGTGCGCGGCGACGGCGGCCAGCGCGTCGGCGATGGCCCTCTCCTCCTCCGCGGCGGCTTCTTCCGCCTCCCGCTTGGACTCCTCGATGGCCTGGGCGAGGGCCCTCTCCTCCTCCGCGGCGGCGTCGTCACCATCTTCCTCCATCTTGACGTCCGGGGGCGGTGGCGGCGGCGCGTGCCTGTTGTCGCCGCGAGGTGGGGAGGGTGGCGGGTACTGCGGTGGGCCTCGGGCGTGCCGCACCCCGAAGAACCCCCTCCGCCGCTGGTCGTGCTCGGCATGGAACCAAGTGTCCCAGTTGGAGCTGTTCACGGCGTAGGCGGGGTCGTGGCGGAGGTCGTCCGGCAGCAGGTCGCGCCGCCGGAGGATCTCCACCTCCCTCTCGAGTCCCCGCTTCGGGACGGGCGGCACCGGAATCCGCTCCGGATTCAGGTGCCACCCCTTGAAGAGGTGGACGTCCGGCCATGGTTCTGGGATCGCGTTGTCCCAGTACCACTGGCACTTCCTCTTGCCGAGGTAAGGCCGGACGCGTCGGGGAGCCGCCGGAGGTGCGGTGGCGCGCGGTGCGGCGGCGGGCGCGGGCGGTGGCGGCAATGCAGGTGGCGCCGGAGGCCGCGAGGAGCGGCGAGAGCTCCCCGCCTCGTGGTCGTTGGCGCCCTTGCCGAGCCACCATCTCCCCTTCCCCATGGCGGCTAGGGCAGTATGGCGGTGGTGGCGGCTACGTCAGTGTGGCGGTGGTGGCGTGGCGGTGGGGAACACTGTGGGGGACAGTGGGGGCGGCGGTCACATTAAATAAGACCGGTGGGGGGAGGCCAATGGTCGACGGGTCACTAACCGGTGGGACCGGGCAGTTTGACCGCCAAGAGGCTCGCGCGCGGGCGTCCGCGTCGTGTACGCGGCTGCTCAAACCTGGACCAAATTTGGTACAGGTTTGAGCAGCCACGGACCCTACGCGGATAGATTCGTGCAAATGAGCAGCCCCACAGGGGTCTAATTTTGTCCGGGCCTGCTCAAATCCGGCCTGTCCGGGGCAATTGAGAGCCCCGTAGGAGATGTCCTAACACCTCATCTGTAAGATCCTTCCCAATAATGTGCCAAAATCTCTTGTAGAAAATTGCATGAAGGCCTTCCAGACCGGAGCTTTTAAATCCCCAATATTAAACATACTCCCGAGTGAACACATGTGCCTTCTTAACCTCCTCCCGAGTAGCCTTCTTAACCTCCTCCCGAGTGTACTCAGCCATTAATTTACCATTCATCTCTCTAGTCACACGTGGTTTGACCTTGTCAAGAACTTCCTGGTTCGGGTCAGGCACCTTCGAGGTGAAAAGATGATTAAAGTACTCATGTGCTATGGCTTTGATTTGATCCGTATCTTCAATGTTGTCTCCACTGTCCGACTTGAGCGATTTAATAAAATTCCATTTGCGCCTAGCAGTAGCTGACTCCATGATGCAACCAATTAACTCTACCTCTTTGTACCTAGTATATTTCTTCTTGCTCTAGCAACTCCTTAATTTTTAGTTGAACCTCACGTTGTTTGGCCGAAGCCTCATCCGATAGTGGCCCATCCATGATAACTTTAAGTTCCTTCTGTAATTCTCTGAGTCGTTTCCTCGGTCCTTTCAGAATATTTTTGTCCCAATCATGCAGTGCTTCATGCACCTGCTCTGTACGATCACAGAATTTTCATTCTGCGTGAAGCTCTTTTGCCCTATCCCAAGCCGTTTGGATGATACAAATTTCCTAGGACCGCTGGGTCTTCTCTCATGTAAGCTTGAGTAAAATTCCGTGTTAATCACAATTGGCCGGTGGTCTGATTTCCAAAAATCTTCATTAATCGCTGCAGCCAACGGAAACCTCGCTGCCCTTCTAGGATCACAGACTGACCGGTCAAGTCGCTCCCGAATTTGGCCTCTTCTCCATGTAAAGACATCACCGATGTAGCCCATATCCTCCAAATTGCATTCATTTAGAGTATCTCGAAAAGCCTACATACATCGCTGAGGCTGAACTGCCCCCCCCCTTCTTTCTCATTTGCGTACATAATTTCATTGTAATCACCCGCCATGATCCATGGGAGTATTTATATTCATACTACACCCGGGTGTAACTACACCCATGTGTGTTTCACGCGAGTATGGAGTATCTATCATACCGGGAGGTATGTAACATGTAGTATGGAGTATATAATGTTATTTTAGTACTAAAGATACTTCTTTTTAGGCAGTATGTAAAAAATTCTACATACTTCTCTTTTATATGCATATATATGCATATATGACGGTATTTTGAGTATATAGTGTAAAATATTAGGACAATTGCAATTTTTTGACGAAACTTATTTTAGGATATCTTAGATATAGTATATGAACATACTCAAACCAATAAAGTATGACAAATACTTCCGTAAGGTGGTATACGAGATATGGGTGTAGTTACACCCGGGAGTAGAAAGCATTTAACCTATATATATATATATATATATATATATATATATATATAGTATAAACAACTTCAGAGGTAGTGGCTGATGATACACACTAGATAATGCATGAATACTGCAAACATTTAATAAAAATGCATGATATATAGGTCTTGGTGAAATAATGTCAGGTGAATTAGTCGAATTTGTAGAAGGCACTAGGGGTATCGCTCTGAATTTGAAATCCAAAAATGTTGGGAATCAAACAGTAAATTTTTATTTAATTTTTTAGATAATATGATGCTTTTACTGATTTTATTACTTCTGATGAATATGCCCTCTGCTGTTTTTCCAAGCGTAAGAAACCTGCTGTTCAAGCGTAAGAAACCTGACTCTGAAGTCTGAATATTCAGCATAAAAGACATGGCTTTGGATTGTTAACTACACTCAGCAGCATGTTATGTATCGCCACTTTGTTTATTACACGATACCAAAACAAAAAGTTTAAGTGAGGCGAAAGAACCTATAAGACAGCAAGGAGGCACCTCCAAACTAACTGCTGGAAGCTCTAAAGATACCTCCAAACTCACTGGAGTAGCTAAGAACAGTTTAGTGAATCGCCAGTCACTCCATTGAACGTGCCGGGTGGATCCTAAAGCTCTGGAGAACGTCCTCCCGGTTGGCTGCGGCGGCGGCGTACGCCTCGTTGAACTCCCGGAAGAGGAAAGGCCTGAACTTGGCCTGCTCCTCCTCCTTCACCAGCGCCGGCGCGGGCTCGATCCGGCAGTCCATGTCCGGCATCATGATCGTCACCACCGACAACCTCGCCGCACTGTAGTTGGTCACCGCGCGGTGCTCCACGCTCTGAAGCAACCCGTTGGTCACGATCTGCACACACAAACGAGGAATGATCTCACCAACACGTACACTACATTACCGATCAGGAACTGAAGAATGGAACACACAATGCTACAGATTCTCATTTCCGACCTCCATCAGGTGGCCGAAGTTGACGACGAAAGCGTTTGGGACGGGCTGCACGTCGATCCACCGGCCCTTGTGCTTGGCCTGGAGGCCGCTAACGTCGCCCTGCGACAGCAGGGTCAGGAGCGGTCGGTCGCAGTGCGGCAGCAGGCCCATCGTGAGGCTCGGGTCTGGGCACGGCGGGTACCAGTTCACGTTCATGAGCGTCCCGCCGCCGCTGAGCTCGCCGAGGAAGAAGCTCTCGTCCAGCCCGAGGCCCTCGGCGATGAGCCCGAGCAGCGTGGCCGCCAGCATCTGCACCGCCGTGGCGTACGCGGCCAGGCTGGGCACGAAGGCGACCGGCTCGGCCGGCCAGTCCGGCGAGAACCTGTCAACCGGGAAGCACTGCAGCTGGAGGTAGTCGCGCCAGTACTGACCGCCGCCGCTACGGTCGAGGACGTAGGTGGTGCTGGTGTCGACGCGGAACGGTTTGGTGAGGTCGTCGGAGTAGTAGGGGAGCTTCTGCTCTGCCGGCATCGCGAAGAACTCCGCGGCCGCGGACCGGAACGCGCCGACCACCTCGTCGCCCACGCCATGGTTCACAACCTGCTTGCAACACAAGGATCATGCATGAATGGAGTACCGCGCGAGTCCAAAATCAATAGCTGCGTGGCACGGATATATAATTGACACAATTGTTGTGTGGTGTGTGCGTGCGTGCCTGGAAAAAGCCGAACTCTTTGCCGGCCTTGATGATCTCGTCGACGATGAGGTGGCGGGGGCGGCCGGCGGCGAGGTCGATGACAGGGAGGGTGACGGTGGGATCGACGAGCTCGTCGGTTTCGGGGCGCTTCTCCGGCGGCAGGACGTACTCGTCCGGCACGGCGTGGTGCACCGGGGTGTTGGACAGCAGCCCCATCTTCTCGATGGATCAGATTTGTTAGACTAGGTAGTGAAGTAGCTACCTGCCAGTGCAACGTCAAACAAATGCTACTCCAATTTGCGTATCACTTGAAAAGAAGATACTCAAGTTTCAAAAAAAAAAAAAAAAAAGAGAAGATACTCTTCTTTGACAAATTGGAGAGAAGCCCCATCTTCTCGATGGATCAGATTTTTCAGGCTAGCTAGTGAAGTATCTTCCTTGCGTACACACAAGTTCAATTCCTACCCAATTTGTCTTTCTTAGAAAGGATCTGTCTGATCTCTGTACGTGTCACTTGAAAAACACACCGGCTTATGTTGACCCCAACCAGATAATATCCTCTCACGATCGCGATGGTTGATGCCAAAGATCAGCAAAGATCGCGATGCATGCGACGGAGGCCGTGGCGCATTGGTTGACGGTGTGTGTATGGTGACAAGCATCGACAGCGTTTCCTCGAAGCAGAGAAGCGGAGGCGTCGCCGTAGACACACGGCCGCTGTGTTGCGGCGTCTGTCGAAGTTGGACTTGAACGGCTGCCGGAATCAGTCGGGCGTCTACAAGTCACGATGTGAAGGCTGCTTTTTCCTTATCGTTTCTTCAAAATATAGCCTCTAGTCAAAACTGATCTCAGATCTCTCCAGAAAACTATTTTCAAATTGGTTCTGAGGTCGGCCCTAGCGAGTACAAGTCGGCTCCATCGTCGACCCCATTTCAAAAAAATTAATCTCAGAAGAATTGTGGGATTTCCACGATAAAAGAGAGAAAATTGCAAAAAAATACCACAATTGATGGTCAAGCTTCAAGAAACCACCGACTTTTATTTAACTCACAAATAACCACCACGATTCGTAGACACGTTGCAAAAAAAAAATCACTTCTTCGCTAACCGTCAGTTAATTAAGTATGAAACTGTCAGACGGGGCTCACCTGTCATGACATGTGGGTCCCGTCTACCAGTTTCATAATTAATAGACGGTTAGCGAAAAATTGGTGGTTTTATGCAACCTGTCCACAAATAGTGCTGGTTATTTACGAATTAAATAAAAACCGGTGGTTTTTTGAAGCTTGACCATCAATTGTGGTGGTTTTTTGTAATTTTCTCCGATAAGACAGGATGATGCCGAACTTCACAGTTCAGCTCCATCTTGTGTAACGCCGATCTCAGAACGACTGATTTAAAAACACTTGTAAGAAGAAGTCATATATGTATTTAGTTGCTAAAAATGCTAAATTTATCGAAAAATATGAAGAGCGTGGGATTTGCTGTGGATGCTTAGAACATCTCCATAATCCACACTATGTCAAGGCTCACCCAAATTCGGCACTGACCGGGCCTGCCTGAGGGAGAATAAATCCATGGTACCTACCAAGCACACCCGAAGCGAAGTAAGGAGCAGCAACACATAAGATTTCACAGGACGACAAAGGACTTACATGATCGACACGACGACGGGTCCAGGCAATAACGAGTGGAGTAGGCATAGTGAAATAGACGGTGTGTCCAACCCATATGACGCACAATTCGTATCTCAGTCATCCATTTTCACGATTGAACAACCTAGTTTATCGTTGAACGAGTTGAACATTCAACACATGTAATTTTAAATCTTGGCCGTTCAATTGTAAAATGGACGGCCCAATATATGAGTTGCGCCATAGAAATCCCGTTCACTTGTGAAACGATTGAAGAGGCCGATCTACCTCTGATCACTCATCCTTATAAGGTGAATCCAGCTGATTATACTAGCAAGCATGCATCATCTTCCTCTGCGTTGTGGCCACGGCGAGGTGATGGCAATGGAGGCCTCTGGGGCCTCTGCATCTGCGTTCCAGCACGGCGTCCGCATCGTGTCTAGGCGCATGGTGCGGCCGGCAGGCGACGGGGAGACGACGACTAAACCAAAGTCGACTCAGACGGTGCACCTCACGCCGTGGGACCTGCAGATGCTCACCGTCGACTACATCCAGATGGGCGTCCTCCTGCCCCGGCCACCGACGCCGACAACGGCAGAGCACATGGTCGACCACCTCGCGCAGTCCTTGGCCCGCGCACTGGCACGCTTCTACCCCTACGCCGGCCGTCTCGCCACCGAGGAACACATCAGCGGCAGCGGTAAAGGCGTCACCGTTTCGCTGCAATGCACCGGGGACGGCGCCGAGTTCATCCACGCCGTGGCGGCAGACACAACCGTCGCCGACGTCGCTGGCTCGCTGCGTATCCCTCGCGTGGTCTGGTCCTTCTTCCCTCTCAACGGGCTGGTCGGCGCCGACGCCGCCGTGGCCAGCGATTCCCGCGTCCCAGTCCTCGCCGCGCAGGTCACCGAGCTCGCGGACGGCGTGTTCGTGGCTATGTCGCTCAACCATGGCGTCGCGGACGGGACTGCGTTCTGGCACCTGTTCAATACGTGGTCCGAGATCAGCCGCCGGAACGGCCTCGGCGAGGCGATCATCACCACGCCGGAGCCCGTGCTCGAGCGGTGGTTCCCGGACGCCTGCCCGGTCCCCGTGCCGCTTCCATTCCCGACGATCGATAACGCCGTGAGGCGGTTCGATGGCCCACCCGTGGAGGAAAGCTTCTTCGCATTCTCCGCGGAGAGCATCAGGATACTCAAGGCGAGAGCCAACGCCGAGATATCCGGCACGGCGGAGACGGCCACCATTTCATCGCTGCAGTCCTTGCTCGCGTACCTGTGGCTCGCCGTGACCCGCGCCCGGCGCCTCCGGCCGGAGCAGGAGACCTCCTACACGCTGGCGGTCAGTTGCCGGGGTCGGGTGAAGCGCGTGCCCCAGCTCTACTCCGGCAACTCCATGGTGCGGTGCGCGACGGCGAAGGTGGCCGCCGGCGAGATCCTGCGCGGTGGTCTGGGTTCGACGGCGTGGCGGCTGAACCGCGCGGTGGCGTCGTGCAACGAGGCAGCCCTGGTGGGATCCACGGCTGCATGGCACGCGGAGCCACGGTTCGCGTACCTGGTCGGGTGGTGGCACCCGGCGCTGGTGGTGACGGGCAACTCGCCGCGGTTCGACGTGTTCGGTAACGACTTTGGGTGGGGGAGGCCGGTGGCGGTGCGGAGCGGCGGCGGGAACAAGGTTGACGGAAGGGCCACCGTGTACGAGGAGCGCGGAGGTGGCATCGGGATGGAGCTCTGCCTGGCTCCGGAGGCTCTCGCAAGGCTCATCGCCGATGACGAATTCATGGCCATGGTGAACCAAGGCCAATAGAGCGCGTGAAATTAATAAATATTTAGTTTTCATGTATTTCTTCTTGATAGCCAAGCTCTTTTTTCGCAGAATGACCCGCGCATATATATGTGCGGCTAGCCAAGCTCTTTGTGTCCATCTCATTATCATCAGTTTTTTTTCATTTTGGGTCATCAGTCTACCTTTTTGTTTTTGCGTTACAAGATCAGGTGATACTAGAACACAAATCTTACAGATAGATTTAGAACAAAGCAAAAAATTACAAACAAGTCTTTCTGGATCTCGACTCCATCGACGAAAAACAGCACGTTGCGATGGCGCGCCGCTCAACTCCTTCACTGCCGCTTGGATTGGAGCCCCTCTGCGGACAGGAAGCCATTGGTCCTCAGCTCCGGGAAGCCTACATCCTGGTCCCCCCGACGTCGTCGTCTTGTTCACCATCACCAAGATCTTCAACACCTGAAGTCGCCATCTCTCGATCACCAACGAGGGATTGGCGCGAGCACGATCGAGACGGCATATCGGTGGCAGAGCTCCACGGGAGCACCACCAACGGAGGGGAAGACAGCCACCCACAAAAGCCACTTTGACCACACCGCCTCCACCTCAGCACCGTACCTAAACCTACACTATGTACAAACCATGAATCTGGGATTCCCCGCCCTCCCTCCGCCGGAGGGCGAGTAAACCATGAACAGATCACCTTTGACTGTAGACGGGGAAAGGGAGAGGTCCAACTCCTTTGTTGTTTCTGAACCTTTCTATTTTTAAATACTCGGGCACCACTGTTATCTGTTCATGATCTCTTTGTTTTCAGAACTTTCAACAGAGCAGAGCACTTCAGATGTTTACATCCAACGAGTGTTATTCTTCAGTGGTACACTACACAATTGAGCAGCAGCTGGGATACGCAGAAAGGATTTACTCCATACTTGCTGCCGAGATACTTTACTCCAACTCAGTGTTGTCGCAGCATGTCAATTGGATTTACCGCAGTATTATCTGATGCTTGCAAAGATTTTTTTTTTACCCAGAGCAATGTACAGCAACACAAGTAACAGGCTTTTCTGAGCAGAACACAAGGAAATATGATCATGGAAATCATGGAACTTACAATGAAATATCATCTGAGCAGAACACAAGGAAATATGATGGCCCCAGGACTAGCGAGATCGATTCTTATAGGTAAAAATATATTTCGAAAGTCAACACGAAAAGAAGAATCAATTCAAATAAAAAATGATGAGAAAGTTGCATCCGGTAAAGACGTTTATTCTGGGTATACCATGCACACGCCTTGGAAATTAAATATACTCATTCTCGGTTAGTCTACATTCGACAAGCAGTGCAAAACTGCAAATTGCTATTGAGCATTATCCTGGGTGCTCGCAGAGCTTCTTACTGGATTGAAATAGGGATGAGCCTGCACAAAGAAAAACAGCGGTACATTTTAAGTGTAAAACCATGTGGAAATTATATGTAACATTGATCACACACAAATGTCTCTTGGATATACGGGTGAAAGAGATACCATGGCTTCTTTTGCTGTGGGCCTTTCCTGGTGATCATAACGAAGCAGCTTGTCTAGAAAATCGATAGCCTATAAAAGTAAAAATATGTCAATAATACATCCAAATGAGTAGTGGAGTAGGTTGATTAAAGGCAACTGTGAATCACCTCAGGGCTCACTAAGTGTCTGTTCCCTGAGTCAACAAACTTCATCCATGGTTTTTTTCTGTGACTGCAGCCAAAACTATATATTTAGATCATGTTATGTAAATTATTTCTCTGAATATAATTATCCCAAGGATAGTCTACAGTGATATGTCACCTTCCAACAAGCTTTTCAAGTTGTGGGTCAATGTGAAGACCATATTTTCTGAGGTAGCTGACGAAATCATCTGTCCCAAGAACCTACAACAGCACCATGTAGTGCATACATTAGCCATATACTAATATCAAACAGTATCAAGTTATATAGGTAGTTGTTTCATTCAGAAAAAAAAAGACTGCCTAAGGATTGACTTTCTGGAACAATAGAAGCAACAATCATAATTCTTCTTGCAGTTAGGCTATTCTATGCAATATGATTTATCAATGTTTTGAACAACCATTTCTTGCGAGCAGTGGAACTAGAGAAGACTGCCAAGCCAAAACGGCTGAAGAAAAAAAACAGGTTATTGCTGTAGTACTAATACTGCATGTATGGTAGCCAGTCATAATGAGCTAAAGGGCAATACAAGCAGATGCTGCACAA
Source organism: Poa annua (assembly GCA_026929855.1). Classification (NCBI taxonomy): domain Eukaryota; kingdom Viridiplantae; phylum Streptophyta; class Magnoliopsida; order Poales; family Poaceae; genus Poa; species Poa annua. Next base: position 21,155,322 of record CM049427.1, read on the forward strand.
ATTATAGAGAATTCCATATTCTGAAAGAGCATATAAACATGCATAAACAATGCTAGATAGGCTTCGTGAAAATCGGCAGTAGAATATACTGCAGTGATTAGGGCTAATCTCTTGAGAGACATATCTTATTGACTAACACATTTTTATCAGAATTTTTTACAATTTTTTCAGAGCATATACATAGTAGATACATCTCATATAGGGGCAGTCAGAACACTAGAACTGAAGGTGGACACTTTAAGAAGCTCTGAACATACCTTGACTATTTTGGCTAATTGCTGGTAGTTATCTTGACCGTGAAAGAAAGGGTCCACACGGAATATCTATTAAGAGTATCAAAGATGCATATATCAATAGAAGTCTGTTAATAGAGATGATTGGCTTATCATAGACTTGCCACTCACCATCGCTGCAAACATGCAACCAAGACTCCACAAATCTAATGAGTAATCATAGTCTAACAAATCCACAAGTAATTCAGGGCCCTTATAGCACCTGTCAACAGAACATGGAGCCGTAAGGCACTGGCAAACAGAAGAAAAATACTTGAGAATCAACCAGACAGATTAGCTAGACAATTATGAAACTGTTAAGAAACATTGGAAAAAATTAATTGGTTTTCATGCGCGAATGATATCGTAGTGACTTAAGTCACATAACCTACTGTGAACTTCAGCCGCTACATGACCCTTTTCACTGAGTCGGATACGTGAATCAAACAGTAATACAAGTAAACACAATAAGTCAAGCAGATTCAACATAAAGGAGCTCTAAATCCAGCCTCATTTCAGAAGTGCTAAAGTACATGAGAAGGACCCTAGGAGGTCCACAAACTAATACAGTATTCAAACTTGCATGCATAACAGCGTAAGTGGACCGAAAATAACCTTGTTAACAAGCTGAATAAGTCTAAGAACATCAAACTTCCAGAGCTAGCAGAACTAACCTCGAAGCAACTCTAACATTATATTCCATGCTGGGATGATAGAACTCCGCAAGACCCCAATCAATAAGACGAAGCTGGCGTTTCTCATGATCAATCATGATGTTGTGGGGTTTGACATCTCGATGCATGATCCCCCGTGAGTGACAATAATCTAGTGCCTACAGAAATACCTGGAGAAGTTAAAGACCATCAACTGAATTTACTCTGAATGATAGGAAACTGGTAACAAATGTAGATGCTTGTCCAGTATGTGGCATCCACAGTGTTTTCGAATGGAATATTGCAAGCTTCAGCAAACCGCTTTGTTTGGCAAAACTACACCAATAACCTACAATATATGGTCATATACTGCAAAACAGGTAGTAATATTGCAGGTCATGCGAACAAGTTATTTGATTCACTGCAGCTGAAACTTTGGGTTGATGATCAAAGTGCATTACACTTCGCAATTCATGGCTCTATTACATATGCTATTCAAACTGACAGGATTAACCTGGAGATAACTTTAGATTTAAATTGGCCGAACATATGTGCTCACCAGCAATGATCATATTTCCAACTTCGTCAAAATGGTAAATCTTCCATACTGACACAATTCAACTTTATTAACCCAAAAGATTCTACGAACCTAAACAAAAGCGAAGGAAATATGACCATTGCTTGCACGGTTCTACACAATTCAGTGTAGAAAGAGATATAGGTACACAAATTACTTGCACGGTTCAGATTCTTGCCTTCAATAACTCAAAAATATAGTATCTAATATCATAATCTGATAATGTGGGGTAGAGCACTCTGAAGTCGGTATTGTTGACATATTCAAAGATTAGACTAGGTGTCTTAGAATCATCATCTCGGACAACATCGAGTAGCTTTATAATGTTTGGTCCTCCATATAAGTTTTGAAGTATCTTTATTTCCCTCTTTATCTGCATCATAAAAAAAATCAATAAGGGTTACGGGTTGCTAATAAGACACACCAGATATACATCACAAGATGCAATAACAATACTTTGTGCTGAAGCAAATAGATAACCAAAAACATCAGCATAAAGTGTGCACCATTGAAGTGTACGTGGTCCTAAAGTTCACAGGAGACATATGCTAGCACATTCTCAGCCAGTAAGACAGTAAACCTAGAATAACTAAGTAATTAGTAATCACTATCTACAAAGTTAGATACAAGGGAGGAAACTTCTACAGTACTAAAAGTAAACCATGGCTGCATCAGGATGGCAAATTGGCAATGGGGCACGTTTGGAGGGATATATTAAAACCAGACCCAAATCCAAATCCATCAGCGTCACTATGGCCTGACCATGAAAGTATCCATGGGCATGGATGTCGCCTCATATCCAAACCCACAGGATATCTGGTATCCATGGATATCCACGAGTAATGCATCAGAGTATTAAATCAACAATATTTTAACCACAAACAATCACAACACAAAAATACAATTGTCTCATCTCAATCAAACACAACAATTCCTACATTGAAAAAAAATGTCTCCATAACATGTGGGCCCCACATGTTAGCCGGGTATCCACTGGATATCCGTGGGGTAAAATATTTGTTCGTGCCCACCCCATGAGTTAGTGGATATCAGCACTATGAAATCCATGGGCAGATACAGGCCTCCAAAGTCCAAACCCTTACCCACCAGGTTGGATATCCTTGGATACCCGTCTCCATGGATAAAATTGCCATCCTTATGGCTGCATCAGAGCATGATTATCAAATATTAGCAGTTCATGGACAACATAGCATCAATTAAATTTAAATATCTTTCTTTAATACCCAAGTATGGGAATTAACCACATCTAAAATTGCAACTGATATTAATCAAACTTTTACAAGGGCCTAAAATAGAGTCAAGATCCTGAAAACCGAGAAGGTCTGAGGACATAGTTACAAGAAGGGTTAGCACTTAGCAGAGAAATAAGAGAATAGATTTTTAAAAAGGCATCCGTAGAAACTTTTCAGAATTCGAAGTAAGAACCCAAGAAAAAAAATAGCATCCTGACTGACGTGAAATGTTGTGGTTGTTGTCACCCATCCTCAACACAGATAGTAGCTCCTTGGCCACGAATCCAGGAAGCACACGAGGAGATGCACAGAGGACCATGAGAGTGGATCTTTGCACGTTTTTTTTCTGGGAAAAGAATACAAAATAAAAGAATAACGGGGGGAGGGGGGGAATGTGAGGCTGGGGAGGGAAGATGTGGAGGTTACTACCGTGGGGCATCCCCCTTTACAGACGGTGGGAGGAAGCAGTGAACTTCTCACTGTTTCAATTGCGTAAGCTTTCACATGATTACAAGTTTAAACGAAATCACTGTCTCATGTCAGATTGAACTTAGCTTCACCGAAAGCACAGGAGTACTTCTCACAATAGTTTCATGGAGCCACATTGTCACATACTCCCACAAGCTCCTGAAGTAATTAGTAAATCACGTTGACCAACACTGATTAACTATTCATGCGAAATTAAATTGGCACTATCCAACTAAAGATTCTACTATATGGAACTCCGGTGCTCTTCATAGTTCATATTTAACATTCCAGCAACAGCAAATTAACCAACCAGTTGAAGCACAAAAAGGACAGAAACTAAGCATTGCAAACACGGAGGTGTACCTTCTTCTTCCTGACGGGCTTGAGGATCTTGATGACGCACCTCTCTTGGCTCCCGGCCCGTATACCCTCGAAGACCTCGCTGTACTTCCCCTTGCCCACCTTCCGCAGCACCTCGTACCCGTCCTGCTCCCTGCACGCACGCAAAGGAGCAGCGACATCAGAGCGCAAACCCTAGAGCTAGCAGCAAATCTGGAGGCTATGTTACGCATGAGCTCCCGGTCCGTCCATACCCCCACTCGATGTCGAGCGCCTCGTAGTCCCAGTACTCCTTGGGCTGCTCAGAGTTGGCATCGGAGTAGACGCGCGCGACGGAGGTGGCGCCCGACGGGTGCCGAACGGCGCGGGCGACGGTCGGCATGGGGCGCGGCGCCTCGGCGGCTGCGGATGCGGCCCCGGAGGCGTGGACGGTGGGGTGGTGGCGGCGGCGGTGGTGGTGGTGGTGGTGGTGGTGGCGCGGGGCCGCGGTGGAGAGGAGGCAGAACAGAAGCCGGTGGGGCGTGGCGGCGGAGTGGGGGAGGAGGCGGCTGCGCAGGGCGCACCAGGCCATGTAGTAGTAGTCGAGAATGGATTTGCTCAGGCTGCGGCGCACCAGGAAGCTGAGCTGCTCGGAAACGGAGAGGAACATCTCACGTCGGCCCGGCCCACGAGACCCATGCAAGTGGGCTGGGCTGCTCGGCCCGACACGAGGGGTTCTTGCCCGGAGCTGGAGAGAGCAACTCGCCCCTCACCCTCTACACGCCGCCGGCTTCTAACCCAATCCGACGCGCTGCCATGGACGCCGGTTGGGAGCTTACCGGGAATCTCAGATGTGTTCCTATAATCAGCATTTCAGCTTACAAATGCTGTCACTCTTCGGTTCCATGTTTGTTGTTGTCCTTAGTAATTAGTATTGTGCCAGTCTCTGTTCCTCTACAGATATGAACTGATAAGCCATCTTTTGTTGTGGCATTGCAGATTTGCGCTCTATTTGGTTAGGCATATAATCACTTCTACTATTCTCTACTCGCCGCAGATGGAATGGAGCAGAACCTAGATCCTTGTCCCTGTTCAGGCATTGATCTGCTTCCAAATTCGGATGATACAACATATTCCCGACCGAGTTGAGGCAGTTCCTTGCAGGGTAAAACAGATGAAGATTGGTCTACTTACCATGAGAAGTACATTAAGCAATGGGATAATAGGCTCCTTTCAGTTGCAGAGGAGCAGAATACTCGTGCAAGAAACTGTTACTCCCTCCGATCCATATTAGTGGGCATAGCTTTGTCTAAATTCATATGTATCTAGTTAAGTATTTAGACTAGATACATGTGTATCTAGACAAAGTTGTGCCCACTAATATGGATTGGAGGGAGTACTTAGAATGGTCATGGTGAACAATACTGCTGGTGAATTACGCGTCGATGGATCTCCACTCCAGTTGAGTGTCCGGTCATATCCTATCAGTTGTCTAGGCACAGTGAGAAAGCCCTGGTAAGAAGTTCAGAACGTTTAATTGTTGAGAAGTGCTCCGGTGTTTTCCCAAAAAATAAGTTGCACGAATTTAAAGCGCATCGACGGCTATGATTAGGTTCACAAAGTGATCAAAAAGAGTACTAATCATGTGGGATTAACACCTTTAATCCCCACCCCTAATCACAACCATCGATTTGCTTTAAAATTCGTGTAACATGTTTTTTGGGAAAGCACCGGAGCATTTCTCTTAATTGTTTTGTGATCTTTCTGTATTTATTTATTTTTGACAAAATTAATTAACCGTGAACAGGTTGATCTGTTAAGTAGGGTGCAGGTACGAATTAAAACGTTATTATCAAATCAAATGGACGGGGAAAGGGTCAAACAATCACTTGACGATATTGATATGTATATTACTGCTGAAATGAAGAAGGTACAGCTTGCTGTCACACCATGCACTAATGAACCAAACCACTTAAACTTCAAGCGGCAGCACATAGTTTTATCGTCAGGTCCACTGGAGGATATCCAAATTGTTGTTCCAACTGAAATAGGAAATGAGATATCAACCACGGACTGTTCAACTTCTGTGGATTCCATTCATGCAACTGTTGGAAAGATGGAACAAGTTACTGATGATTACATGGAGGGAAATGCCATACTACAGCTGGATGGAAGAAGTGAAATTCAACCTGAAGGAGAAGCACCTGTAAGGCCTCCTTCTACAGGAGATGGCACCAGCAACTGGACTGAGGATGTGCATCAACAAGAAGATCATATTGATGTTTCCATGACAGAAGTCAATATGCAGTACATTATCAGCACACCTGTAGATGGTGTCGTGACTGAGATTATCAATACATCTTCAGAGAGTTCTATGCTGGAGGCAGATGCAGAGATGAAGATGGAAGAAGGTCATCTGTTAACTACATGTCTGTCCTGTGAGATTGGGTAACAATAAGATCCACAACAAGGATAATCAGGAATCACAGGAGGTTGCTGATTCACTGTTCATATTTATGAAGGTTAATTACATGGAGGCCACTCATATTTATCCTGATAACCTAGCAGGTCAGAGAACTGTGAGTAAACCATCAGATGGTCCGGAACCTTGCATGACCTTGGGTGTATCTTCATATAATGGTCAGCTGCAAAAAGTCACTAGTATATCTGGGAAGGATGATGTGGTCAAGCACATTGTGGACCTGAGAGCGAACAATAGTATAGCTCGAGAGACCCTGAATGCATTTGTGAACAAGTTAAGCTCAACACGGAGATATGCTGAACCTCCATCAAGTTCTGAACAGGAAGAACCTGTCACTACAGTATCAGGGTCCATTGAGCTGCAAGATTCTGTTCGGAAACTGCCTAAGGCTGTTGAGCACAGAGTTCATGTGGTGTGAAATCTTGTCTTGCAAGAAAACGTTGATATGACCAAGTCAATAATCGTACTTTGGACCCTGCAGTTATGCAAAAACTTGCTCCTGTACCTGCACATATCACTGGCGTTGGAGAGAAATGTATTGGTTCATCACTGGAGAAGCAATTGATACATTGCTCGATGAGAATTCCATCGGTGGCGGGTGTCCAGATCAGGAGGAAATAACTAAAAGGAGGAAAGTGAGAGGACCTTCGCATGAACATTTGGAGGCCCTACCAACCATAGAGGTTATTAAAATAGATGGAAATGGGATGGGAAGCAAAATGGCAGTGCTCAGTTGATAGCATTCACAAGAAGGAAAAGGAAGAAAGAAGGTGCGTGTCCCTGACTCCTAATGTTGCTATTTCTTTAGTGCAATGTGCATCCATCTCAAATACTTGACATTAGGATGCAATATATTAAATCCTCAGGATTAAAACTAGCACATGTTTGTGCGCTGATTTTGTCAGCAGTAACTATAGATAGTCACTTACAGTTGACTGATGATAAAATACTAGACTACGGTAGTGCACTGTTGTGGTCAAGAGCTCTCCGGCGGCGCACTCTGAAAAGTGAGTACAATAACCAACAAAATCTGATGTCTTAAAAATACTACTACGATATATTACAAGTGTGGCCGTGATTTCTCCTGCATACTTTCGAAGTGCAAGTACCTACCATAAATTCTGAAGTTTATTAAACTTTTTTATACAATATCTCGTTGAGATGGAGTCGACACGTCGGTGCCCATCTGGAAAAGTTTAAGATAGACATGCAAAAGTAAATCATGAAGTGGAGTGCAATGTCAGGCAAGCAAATTGACCTGATGGCAATGGAGGTCTACTACTTACTTTGAGTGATGGAATATTCTATTCCAATTGAAGAACTCATGTCTGAATCAGAAGTCCACTCTGATTCGTTCGGATGAGGGTTCTGCTATTAATAATCTGCCCCCTGCTAAGTGGACATCAGTGCTTCTGCTTTTCAATCGATTGCATGCCGCATGGAGGGGGCACGACATAATTTTTGGACTTTAGCCACAATATGACTTAGCATCAATTTCGAACACCTGCTCTACAAAATATTAACAATAAAATGCTAAAGCTGCCAACTGATAGTGTTTTCTTTGGCCACAAGAAGATATATTATGACAGTATCAATGATCCATCATATGTTGGATAGTTAGTATAACTTAGTATAGCTGGTTATACGGTTGAGAAAATTCTAAAATTAAATGTTCTGGGTTAAGTTGGGTAGGTTATGTTAATCAAGTGTTTTGAACTATCTATTGTCTGATAGTAGTTTTCTGTTTAGATAACTAATTTTACCTTCATTTGTGGCTATGTTAGGGCATGTATAATGCGGAAAGTGTCTTTTGCTCATGGGCACCAGTGATCCTGCCACTTAAAAGAAAAAATCGAAAATCGTATTCTCAATTTTTAAAACATTATGAAACAATCTGGATGTAGGTACTGGTGTATCCCACAAACATGTAAAATATGAATTCCAAATACTTTGTATTGTGGGCTACATAAAAATGACAAAATCTGTTAGAATATAGAGATATAAAACTACGCATACACATATCTACATTTTGTAATTTTTCTGTACCTCGAAATACTATGTATTTCGAATTTATTTTTTGCATGTTTGTGAGATATACCGTTGGGGCTAAATTCGGGATTTTAAAATAAGTTTTTGAAACTCGTAAATATGAATTTCGAATTTTTCTAAATGGCAGGAGCACTAGAGCCCAGGTGCCAAAAATCTCTATTCATGTATAATGTTGTTATCTTAACAATGTCGTGTAGGATAACTAGTGATATGTATAAGATGATCTCTCGTGCTCAAATATTTTCTTGCTTAATATTAATCACCCCATGATATTAGGAACACACAAACATCAACTATCGAGGTAATACTAGGAAATAATCCATGGTATAACTTTTTTTGCCTTCTCTTGATCACATGGAAAACATAATAAAAGACCGTCCTATCAACCTTTCACATGCCCTTATAAAATTCTCACATCACAATTCGATGACCACAAACAAATGAAGAAGTGATGAAGCATGAAATGGAGTGCATTTGCCAGGCAAGCAACTTTACCAGATGACAGTGGAATTCATCTCATTCCACCAATAAGCACAAAGCATTCTGTCTAGAGAAAATACCCCGACCGCTTGACTTGTCCAAGGGTATTTCACGTGAGTATACAAACCATATCCTAAGTCATCAAGCATTCAGGTTTCAACGACAGCGACCTCACAACCTCCCCATCGTGGCACCTGACGGCAGTGGCGTACCTACAGGGTATGCCGGGTGGGCCGTGGCATACCCTGTGGGCCGGCCCATGTATATACTACCAGTACTACTCGTATTCGGAAATAAGCAAACCGGCCGGCCTCCGACGTCCTATATCCATCGATCGATGGATCGATCTGCCGCCGCTCCGTCAGCTAGACAGCTACCAAGAACGATCGATCGCCCACGCCACGCAGTACTGCGCCCAGGTCCTAGAGGCTAGATCACGAGTTCACCACGCCGGCCAGTACAGACGCCGGCACGACGATCGCGCCGTCGTGTTCGCCGACCGTTCGTCACAACGTTTTGTTCGCCGGTCATCAACGTAAGTACGCGCAAGGTAATTCTCTACCTGACTAACCTGTATGCGATCGATCTGAATTGATCCCCAGCTACAGCTAGCTAGTAGCTAGACATAGGAATCGCTTGTGATAGATTTGTGATTTGTTTTACATCATTGTTCAGCGCTTCACGTAACTGAATTTAGGAAATTTGAAATTTCAGCTATGAAGAGAAGCAGCGATATTGCGTCTCTTTTTCAGAAACACACGACAAAAAAGGCTGCCGCTGCTTTAAATCGTTCTTTAAATGAGGCTTTAACCGAAGATCACAGTGAAGAACGACATATAGTAGTTGAGGAAACTGTTAATCATATGCCAGTGTTGCCTCCACCGCTGTCGCCATCACCGCCGCCATCACCGCCTCCACCACCGATGTCATCACCGTCGCCGCCGCCGTCACCACCAGTGCCACCGCCGGTTTATGACATCAATCACCTTCCACATGATCCAGGTGAGAGACGTCCCATTCAAAGTTATGTTGTTAATGATCAAGATGCAGTTCGAAGAGCATATATTCTTAAAGGTCCATCCAAACCTTATACACATGTTTTCCCAAAAAAGAAGATTGGAAAAAGAGACCGTAAGTTCAATTTTGTATGGCTTTATAATCATGAGTGGCTTGAATATAGTATCAAGAAGGATTCTGCATTTTGCTTTGTTTGCTACTTGTTCAAGAAGGGTGTTGGGTCTGATACATTTACTGTTAATGGTTGGAGCAACTGGAATATTGGAGAGAAATCACTTTTGAAACATATGGGTTCTAAGGCACATGCTGCAGCTCAAGAGAGATATATTTCCTTCAAGAATCCCAAAGTATCAATTGAATATCACATTGAAAAGTGGACTGATGAGGATCTTCGTCTTTATAAGATAAGGTTGACTTATTCCTTAAGATGTATCAAGTTTCTTTTGCATCAAGGATTGGCATTCCGTGGACATGATGAAAGTGAAGATTCTAGCAATAGAGGGAATTTTCTTGAACTTTTGGAGTTTCTTGCAGGAAATAGTGAAGAGGTGCGTAAGTATGTTTTAAGCAATGCTCCAGGTAATTGCATCTTAATTAGCCCAAAAATACAGAAGCAAATTATTCAATGTTGTGCCATGGAAACTAGAAAGAAAATAATGGAAGATCTTGGTGATGATCCCTATGCAATATTAGCGGATGAGTCTAGCGATATTTCACATAAAGAACAACTAGCACTTTGTTTGCGTTATGTTGATCAATCAGGAAGGCCATGTGAACACTTTATTGGAGTTGTTCATGTAGATGACACTACCTCTTTATCACTTAAGGGTGCAATTGAAGATTTACTTACTAGTCAAGGATTGACCATGAGTCAAATCCGTGGTCAAGGTTATGATGGGGCTAGCAACATGAAAGGAGATATTAGAGGACTAAAAACATTGATTATGAAAGAGTCACCTTCTGCTTATTATATTCATTGTTTTGCACATCAACTCCAGTTAGTACTCATTGTTGTTGCTAAGGGAAATGCTGATTGTGTGAGTTTTTTTGATCAAGTGTCGCTTTTGCTGAATATTGTTGGAATTTCTTGCAAGCGTCATGACATGATTCGAAATGCTAGGCTTGAGAGTATCAAGAAAGCACTCGATTGTGGTGAACTTGAAACTGGGACTGGATTAAATCAAGAGATGTGTTTGCCTAGGCCTGGTGACACTCGGTGGGGCTCTCATTATAAAACAGTATACAACATTGTTGTTATGTTTTCCACAATTCATGATGTACTCGCCGAACTTGCAGATGATGCATCATATAAGGATGATTGGACAAGAATCCATTATGTGCTTGGAGCATTTGAGAGCTTTGAGTTTGTCTTCTTTGCACACTTAATGGTTTGTATTCTTGGATATACAAATGAATTATCTCAGTGTTTGCAGAGAAAAGAGCAAGATATTCTTAATGCAATCAGACTGGTTAATATGGCCAAGGGGAAAATGCAACGATTGAGATCTGATGGTTGGGTTCAGTTTCTTCAGAAGGTCACTTTGTTTTGTGACAAAAATGGTGTTGAAGTTCCTTGTATGGATGACAATTATGTGCCTTATGGTAAATCGACAAGGCGTGCTCGTGCTCGAAACCAAACAAATGATGACCAGTTCAGAAGAGAAGTATATATTGGTGTCATCGACAAAATTAGTCAAGAGCTTGATAATCGGTTTAATGAGGTCAATATGGAGCTATTGTCTTGTATGTCAGCATTGAATCCTTCAAACTCATTCGCTGCGTTTGATGCACACAAGGTACGCAGGCTAGCTGAATTCTACCCTAATGATATACCGAACAATGATTTGCTAAAGCTTGAATTGCAACTTGATAATTACATTGATGACATGAGACAAGATGAATACTTTCAAGGACTAGAGAATCTTGTTGACCTGTCAGTTAAACTTGTTGAAACAAAGAGGCATAAAGTGTACGATATGGTTTACTTGTTTCTCAAATTGGTATTGGTTCTACCGGTGGCGACAGCAAGTGTTGAAAGGGTGTTTTCCGCAATGACTTTAGTTAAAACAAAGTTAAGAAATAAGATGAGTGATGATCTGTTGGATGATTGTCTAATCACATACATCGAGCGGGATATTTTCTTGGACGTGGATTAAGATGATATAATTGAGACTTTCATGTCCTTTAGGAGGCGTAGGCCAGACAAGTCCAACTAATACTACTATTAGTTTCATTTATATATTTTTGGACTATTATTGTGAGTTTTGAACTATTTGTGTGATAATTAATGCAATTTTTGTACTTATTCGTTCAGTTACATATTATGTATTGCTTTTATATCGTATTATAATGCAAATTGACAAATCTATTATATTAAATAGTAAAAAAAAAATTGGGGCATACCCAATGATAAAATCCTAGGTCCGCCACTGCCTGACGGTTGCTGCGAAAGGAGATAAGCGCATAGAAACTAGCAACTCCGCACACGGTTCCCTCACCAATAAATCCAACTCGCACTATAAATACACGCATGTATGCACACTTAAACGACCACCCAATCGAATTAACTCAATCATCCAACCTTCCCTAACAAAAAAAAACGAGCTTCATCCTTCTAGCTAAATTCTCTACTCAGCATGGCTTCTATGGGGTTTAGCTATGCACAGATACATGTGAAGCAAGAGAGAGTCCGGAGGAGGATCAGCGAGGAGGTTGCGGCAACAACCGCGATGAACAAGTTGACGACTGAAGAAGAAGAAGAGAATGAGAAGACCGGGAGTTATTCGGCTGAAGAAGAGAAGGCGGGTCGCCAATCACACACCGCTGGGAGGGTTCATCCATGTGCATCTTCCATGGCAGCGGGGTCGTCGACAAGGATTGGGCACCGTTGAAGTTGGCCAGCCATGGAGCAGGAACATCTCTAGATCATGAGAGGGTTGGATGGGATTGTAGTTTGGGAGTGTGAGTACTCTGTTTTGCTTTCGTTGTTGTCCCACTTAGGAAACAAAACTGTTGTCCCACTAGAAAATAAAGCTTGTGTCTCATGATCGATCCAGTTTCTTTTTGGCTTTCTACTTGGTGTATTTTTCATGTGAGCGTGCAACATTGGAATGAAGAAAAGGACATTTGGGACCAAGACGTGTCATGCATGGAAATTAATATCAGTTGCTCCCATACCTGCACATATCACTTGTGTTCTTTATCTAAAAGAAACATACCACTTGTGTTGGAGAGAAATGTATTGGTTCATTCACGCGAGAAGCAATTGATACATTGGTACATGAGAGAATTCCATTGGTGACGGGTGTCTGGATCAGGATGAAATAATTAAAAGGGGGAAGTGACACTGGTCCTTCGCACGAAAATGTGGTGGCCCTACCAACCAGAGAGGTTACTAAACTAATTTGGAAATGGCAAGTCTGAGAAGAAAAATGGCAGTGGCCAGTTGATAGCATTCGCGAGAAGGAAAAGGAAGAATGAAGTCTCGACCCTGACTCCTAATGTTGCTAGTTCTTTAGTTCTGTCTTTTGCGAAGGCCGGTTTTGTTTTGTTTTTTTTAATTTAACACGCACTTTATTGATCACATAACATCAATACACAGAGTCTTCCGGATTGAAACCGGAGCAAAATTTGAAATAAAGCCTAGGCTAGATAAATCACAAGAGGGAGCCAGAATATGAGCCGCCTTGTTGGAGGATCGTCTGACGTGTTTGAAGGAAGCCGATGCAAAGCTTGCCATCAACATCTTGATCTCCGAGACTACCACTCCCACCATGAATCGGTCAGGCGAGGGGGTAGCAATGCGTTGGATCAGGGACAAACAATCTGAAGCGAAGGTCACCATGTTGAAGCCACCCTCCTTGGCGACCAACACCGCTCGTTGGAATGCCATCGCCTCCGCCATCTCCGGGGAGGAGAAGCCGAGCAGAGGCTCGCTAACAGCAAGAAGGCACTCCCCATGGTTGTCTCTAAACACAGCGCCAACAGCAGAACGACTCCGGAAACAAAGCAGCATCAACGTTCACCAAAATATCACCCGGCGGCGGTCTCCACTTCTGAGCTCTGCTGGACTCACACCTGTTGCCATGCTTGATCTTGAAACAATGCTGCACAATCATATCCACGTATGCAATGATCTTCAGGGTTTGGGCTCAACTGGTCTTTCGAACTCGTTTCTAGCTTCCCAAATATACCAGCACCCCACTGTCAGAACAGTAGCCTCCAAGTCATTTGCACGCTTCAGGAAATTAAACAACCAAAGCTTTGGTGACACAAAATCACGTCTAGCAAGTTGTAAATCAAAAGAGTGCTTCACAACTCGCCACACTTCCCGTGCAAACTGACAATGTCTGGCTGAGTGCAGAGATATCTTTATGGATATGGAAACTGTTTTCTTACTAATTTTGTATCATGATATGTATGTACAGTCTTCTCTGTTGCTGCCTTGCTGGTGCAATAAATTTGCTTAATCAAAGTAACATTGGTGAATTAACTGATTTGCACTCAATTGCACTCCCATCTCATGCCTGACTTCAAGCTGTAATTGGTAGTAGGTACTTGCCTCGGGTGAATGGATACTTTCCATGGTCCATGAAGTGGGCACCAGGTGTTCTCCGAAGATAGCTGCGGTGCCAATAAGTCGGGGACTCGCACCCTCTTTTAAAAAAAAGTTATACCCAGTTGTTGAGGGCCGTTGATCTACCATCTAACGGATCCAACCAGTCAAGCTACACCCAGCTGGCCAGCTGTCTTTTGCTTTAGCTTTATTTCTCCTCTTGTCTCCCTGTAAGGGCATCACCTATGTATATGGACAACTTCACCTTAAGAAGGGTTCCACTGGAGATACTTGTGGCATATAGATTTCTCTATTATGTATGTTGACAAACTTCACCTTAAGCTGGGTCCCACGAATCAGGAAAAGTATGCATACTATATTATCAAATTCATCTTAAGTTGCCAAATTTAATTGTTGTGTACACTCTATGGATAAAAGTAATATTATTTTATTCCTTATGGATGTCCATAAGCTTGTGGACAACCCATAAGCTTTTTGCTTGTGGACAACCTTATGGATAGGTGCCACTATGTACATAGTTGTCCATAAGGGGTACTTTTTGCTTATGGACAACCTTATGGACTACATAGTGGATGCCCTAAGGTTATATAGCTACGGACCTGACCAAGGGAGAGCATATCGTATCTCATGTAATTGGGTTAGAACCCTAGTCGCTGCCATGTTCTGGCTGGCATAAGCCTTCTTCTGTAATGGATCCCCTTTCTTTTGCAATAGAACTTCGAATTCGATTTTATGTGTGTGTGTCAATCCCTAAATTGATTACTAGCACTAGTGGAAAAAGGGGCACTAGTCCCGGTTCCAGAGGGGCTATAGTCCCGGTGTAGCAACCGGGACTGTCTGGCCGGGACTAGAGCCCCCCCCCCCACCCTTTGGTCTCGGTTCAATACGAACCGGGACCGCAGCCCCCTCCCCCACCAATTAGAGGGTTTTGCTTTTTTTTTACATTTCAGTGTTCTGCTTTTTTTCATTTCAGGGTTTTGCTTTAGGGTTTCTGGGTAGGGGTTTTGGATGGTTCCACGTTGATGCGTGATGGTAGGGGGTTTCAGATGGTTCCACGTCGATGCGTCGGGTAGGGGTTTCGGATGCTACGGCTTCGATGCGCGAAAAACATGTATAAATTATTATACGAAGCTAGATGAAGTTGCATCATGCATATATACAATTACATGAAGATAATGTGTTGATAACACATACACAATTAAGTACGCGTGGTACATCACGTTTCCCGGTTCCAGATACTTAGAAGTACTTTGTTACATGGAGATCACTATTACATGTCCGCACCACCAGGAGTAACATAGTGGTACTCTCCGGTCTCCGGTATGACATGGGCGAGGTAAAATCCGTCAACTCCTCTGCAAGTGCCATGAAGCGGGTCTTTATTGGTAACTCGTTGCGCTTTATTGCCAACAGTAAAAAAATGACATCACAATGAATACATGTGATATGAAATGAATAAAACTCATCACGATTGATGGTACAAAATTAATATTGTGACTAGAGCTTTACGTACTTCAATATTTCTTTTGCTCTTCAAACTCTCGTTGACCATAGTGTGCATGTACTCGCAAACGTAGAATCCACATAGATCAGTCCCTATTGGTTGTTTAAGGCAAGTCTATAGAAGAATAGAATTTAGTCAAATAATAATAAAGTATGATAATGGTGCATGGGCCAAGTTATAGTACTACTTACTGAAGGGGATCGTGGGCAGAAAATAAAAAATTTCCTAGCAACGATATCCTTAAACTAGCCAAGATCTATTCTATGCAGATATAGTAGTACGAACGGAGATCGGAATACGTACCCTTGTAGACCGAAAGCGGGGATTACGTGCCCACACAAACGTTGTTGATGCAGACCGACGAAGCCGACCTCAAGGTCGTGTAGAGGAAGCAGGCCTCCGAGTACCGCTAGCGCAGCACCTCGCAGGGAGTCGCACACGTACGGTGGAGACGACGCCTCCGAAGCTCCAGTCCAGGACGAGCAGCGGAAGACTTGGACCGGAACACCAGCAGCGCGGCAGCGGGCTATGGTGGAGGAGATCCCCGGATCCTCTTGCTCGGCGCGGCTCCGACTTGGGAACCACGAGATCGAGAGAGAAATCGGGAATTAATTGGTGAATTAAAAGGCTGGGGGTGCCCCTTCTTATATAGGCTCCCAAGGGGAGCCTACCTTGCCAGCCAGGCAATGTGGGACTATCCCCACATAGCCTGGTTCGGCCAAGGGGGTGCGCCGGCCCCCTGGTGGGCCCCTTGTGGCCCACCTAGGCCGGCCCCTAAGCTCCCACCGAATTCCCAAGGGGGTTCCCCTCCCTCTTGGGCCTTCTTTCGTCCGGAAGGCCCATTTAGGGAAATCTGCCTTAATAAATTCGAAAATAAATATATAAAATCATATTTGCATATTAATAACACTAATTAATATCAAACATAATATATATAATTTTTCCTAGCTCCGAAAACTCTTTCGGCGCTGCCCGATCTCCATCGGACCTCTCCCGGGACGCTCCCGGTGATCTCCTTCCTTTCCGGTTGTCTTGTCGAAACCCCTTAAGTGTGTTACCCTAGCGGTTCGATATAATATCAGGTATGATCAAGACTTCTCAATGATCAACGACTAACCCGTAGGCCTGGACCCCATGAATTAATCCCTGAGATATAACGAATGACTTTCATCTATCAAACCTGAACGTGAAGTCTTAGACCTTTTGCCATAGCGATACTTAGCACGTCCGAGTGTCGTTCCATAGATATCTCCATACCTAATCCCGACCTCGTTACCGACGACACTATCTTCTACTCGTTCATGATCTCATGTCTCCGTGACCTAGTCACATACTTGCAAGCTCATTAGACATGATCTCACCGAGTGGGCCCGAGAGTATCTATCCTGCTATGCGGACTGGCAAATCCCGCTCTTGACCCCTCGTCTCAATACTCCTTTCCAATACCCAAAAGTATCACCGTTATTGTCATACTAAATAAGATACGACGTTTGGTGCAATCAAAGTATCTTCCGGGAATATCAATAAGAGTTGATCTCACGGTCAAAGGCGTAACGACTACGTTCTCCAAATCTGGGTATGTCCATCACATCACTCTCCAGCGATATGACTCTCATTGCCGACCGGCACCATGCCCCATGACCGGGAAAACTCGATCATCAATCGCGCAACGAAACTAGTCTTAGTAGAGGCTACTAGGGACCTGGTTGTTTACGTATCACACCCGCATTAATGTTTCCGCTTAATACGGTTCTAGCATGACACAAAAACCTATTATGAACAAACGAGATATGATAAAGAATACACTTTATTAGTTGCCTCTAGGGCATATCTCCTTCAGTCTCCCACTTGCACTAGAGTACAATTTAATCTAGATTACAACTTGGTAAAAGCCTAACACCCATAGCTAACTGGTGTTGTTCATGCTTATCAAGCGGGAGAGGCTTCGTCAGCGGATCTGCCACATTCAGATCCGTATGCACTTTGCAAATCTTCACATCGCCTCCTTGTACGTACTGACGTATCACGTGGAAGCGTCGGAGAATGTGTTTGGCGGTGGAGTGAGACCTTGGCTCCTTGGCGTTCGCAATGGCACCCGTATTATCGCAGAAGAGGACCACGGGGTCTTGCACGCTCGGGAACACTCCAAGTTCGATGACGAACTTCCTCAGCCACATAGCTTCATTCGCAGCCTCGCAGGCAGCAATGTATTCCGACTCCATTGTAGATTGTGCGACTATGGGTTGCTTCCCACTTCTCCAGCACACGGCGCCTCCATTCACCTTGAACACGTAACCTGTCTGTGACTTACAGTCATCGGGGTCTGAGCAGAAACTTGCATCTACGTAACCCGTTACGCCAAGTTCCTCATCGCAGCCACCATACACAAGGAACATTTCCTTTGTCTTATTGAGATACTTAAGAATGCTCTTAACAGCTACCCAATGCGGCATTCCAGGATTACTCTGGAACCGGCTTGTCAGACTTAGAGCTAATGCCACATCTGGTTTAGTACTCAACATTGCATACATGATCGATCCTATGGCTGAAGCATAAGGATGTTTCGTCATTTCGGCCTTACCCAGTTCCGTCACCGGACACTGCGCCTTACGCAATATTTTATTCTTGATAACCGGCAGAGAACCCTTCTTTGCCTTCTCCATATGAAAACGCTTCAATATTTTATCAAGATAAGTACTCTGACTTAGTGCTAATAGGCGCCTTGATCTATCACGATAGATTTTTATGCCTAAAACATACACAGCTTCTCCTAAGTCCTTCATGGAAAACTTACTGTTTAAATATTCCTTCACGCTATTCAAAAGTTCCACATCATTCCCTATTAGCAATATGTCGTCAACATACAGTGCTAAGAACACAACCGAGATCCCACTCATTTTCTTGTAAATACAGGTCTCTTCCACATTCTGGATAAATCCAAAACCTTTGATTACCTCATCAAAGCGAAGATTCCAGCTCCGAGATGCCTGCTTCAATCCATAGATAGATCGCTGAAGCTTGCACACCCTGTTAGCACTTCCTGGATCGACAAAACCTTTCGGCTGTACCATGTACAACTCTTCCTCAATGTTTCCATTCAGGAAGGCCGTTTTGACGTCCATCTGCCAGATTTCATAATCATAGTAGGCAGCTACTGCTAACAAAATCCGAATAGACTTAAGCATCGCTACCGGTGAAAAAGTTTCATCGTAGTCAATTCCATGAACTTGTCGGAAACCCTTTGCGACAAGCCGAGCTTTATAGACGGTCACATTACCATCTGCATCAGTCTTCTTCTAAAAGATCCATTTATTCTCGACGGCCTTGCGCCCTTCGGGAATATCCACCAAAGTCCACACTTTGTTATCATACATGGATCCTATTTCGGATTTCATGGCTTCAAGCCATTTCTCGGACTCTAGACTCTCCATCCCCTCCTTGTAGTTCGTAGGTTCGTCTTGCTCGACTAGCATGACGGTGCAAACCATATTGCCATACCATTCTGGTGCGATCCGAGATCTACCAGACCTACGAGGTAGAACATCTTCCTCGACAGTTTCTCCCACTCCTTCCACGGAGGACGTTTCCGGAATTGCTTCCGTTGCGCCACTCGGAATCTCGAGTTCAGGATCAATGATTTCATCGAGGTCTACCTTCCTCCCACTTACTCCTTTCGCGAGAAACTCCTTCTCTAGAAAGGCACCGGTCTTCGCGACAAAAGTTTTGCCCTCAGCTTGGTTGTAGAAGGTGTACCCAACGGTTTCCCGCGGATATCCTACAAAGACGACTTTCTCCGACTTCGGTTCGAGTTTGTCGGGCTGTAGTTTCTTAACGTACGCCTCACAACCCCAAACCTTCAGAAACGATAACTTAGGCTTTTGGCCATACCATAATTCATACGGCGTCGTTTCAACGGACTTGGACGGAGCCCTATTTAAAATGAATGCGGCTGTTTCTAACGCATAACCCCAGAAGGACACTGGCAGATCGGTAAGAGACATCATAGATCGAACACTATCCAGTAGAGTACGATTACGTCGCTCGGACACACCGTTACGCTGCGGCGTTCCGGCGGGCGTAAGTTGGGGCACTATGCCACAACTCTTCAAATGTGTGCCAAACTCAAAACTCAAGTACTCTCCACCGCGATCGGACCGGAGATGCTTGATTTTCCTATTAAGCTGATTCTCAACTTCACTCTGGAATTCTTTGAACTTTTCAAACGTTTCAGACTTGTGTTTCATCAAATAGATATAACCGTATCTACTCAAGTCATCAGTGAAGGTGACGAAGTAACGATAACCATTGCGTGTCGAAACGCTCATCGGTCCACACACATCTGTATGTATGATCCCCAACAAATCCGACGCCCGTTCAACGAAACCTTTGAACGGTGTCCTGGTAATTTTGCCCATGAGGCATGGTTCGCATGTATCGAGGGATCCGAAATCCAACGAGTCCAAGAGTCCATCGGAGTGGAGTCGCTTCATGCGCTTTATACCAATATGACCAAGACGGCAATGCCACAAAAACATGGCGGTATCGTCACTACACTTAATTCGTTTGGCTTCTATGTTATGGATGTGAGTACTACGATCGAGATTCAACAAGAATAAACCATTACTCTCGGGAGCATCAACATAAAAGATATCATTCATATAAATAGCACAATTGCTTGACACTGATTTAAATGAATAACCGTCTTGTAACAGGCAAGACCCACTTATAATGTTTACACTCAAGGATGGCACAAAATAACATTTATTTAAAACCAAAACTAATCCCGATGGTAGATGCAGAGGGAGCGTGCCGACAGCCACCACGTCGACTCTCGATCCGTTGCCGACGCGCATCGTCACCTCATCCTTCGCCAGCCGCCTTCTATTCCGTCACTCCTCCTGAGAGTTACATATATGAGCAACAGAACCAGTATCAAATACCCACGTATTGCTCCGGGCGGATGTAAGGTACACATCTATAACATGTATATCAAATATACCTTTCTCTTTGTCGACCGTCTTGCCAGACTTCCTATCCTCCAGATACTTGGGGCAGTTGCGCTTCCAGTGACCCTTCCCCTTGCAGTAGAAACACTCCACGCTAGCTCTGGGACCAGACCTGTTAGTCCTGGGCTTGGCAGCCAACTTTGCCTCCCTCCGGGACTTCCAGCTCTGCTTTCCCTTGCCACCGGACTTCTTGAAATCAACGGTCTTGTTGACCATCAACAGCGTGTGCTCCTTCTTAATCTCTACCTCAGCAGTCTTGAGCATCACGAACACTTCACCCAGGGACTTAGCCATGCCCTGCATGTTGTAGTTCATGACGAAGCCTTTGTAGCTTGGTGGCAACGATTGCAACACCCTGTCAATCGCCAGCTCATCGGGAATCTTGCACTCCAGAGCATTCAGGCGTTGAACGTAGCCAGACATCTTGACTACATGCTCGCTCACACTGCTATGCTCTTCCATCTTGGCTGAGAAGAAAAGCTCAGAAGCCTCATATCTCTCAGCCTTAGCCTGCGGCGCAAAGACAGCCTTAAGATCCGAGATGATCTCAAAGGCGCTCATCTTCTCAAAGCGCTTCTGCAGGTCGGCTTCCATGGCGTAGAGCATGCCACTCTGGACAAAGGCAGAATCCTCCGATCGGGTCTGGAAGACCTTCTTCTCATCCTCAGAGGCATTATCTGCAGGAGGGTCACCTATGGTAGCCTCAATGACGTAGGCCACCCTATGGGGAGTGAGGAGGATCCTCAGGTTGCGGAACCAGGCCATGAAGTTTGACCCATTGGTCTTAAGCTTTTCTTTCTCAAGGAACAGACCTAGGTTAAACGAGGGGCGAGACATCTACAATGGAATTTGCAACAACATAAGACTTTGTTCATAATAATTTTGAGTTATAGTATTTTAGAAAATAACTAACATAACTCCCACTCAAACGAACATCCCTCCTGGTCGTTTAAGCGATTACACGACCCCCATCCATTGCACCACCCCTCATCATCAAAGCCGGTGGCACAACTTCAAGAGTAGACAAAATCGTCCGCCACATCAATTTTGTGACTCGTGCTCGACCTTTCGGTCTTCCTGTTCCGAGGTCATACCTCTGAGTATGCTAGGCTCGCCACCAAAGACCTCCACGCTGACGCTTGTGCAACATGGCTTACACCCACCGTATGCGAACGAAGATATGTCTGACACCCGATCATCACGGCCTGCCTCATAACGTAGAACTTTATTGGTGGTGCGCGTTGGAGGGAGAACACTAGTGGTATTTTGAAGGGATCATCGTATTCAGCTACCGCCGTGTAACACACACAATCACACAAAATAAGATGCACACAAAACATCAAATGTAATGCAATGTGATATAGTCCATCGCGCCATGGTCTTCTTGGCGCCCGCAGTTTATAAACAATTTAATAAACCTACCTTGACCATATCACATAGCCCCTGCAAAATAAAGTTAGACGTTTCTACTTTATCTTTTGCATATTTTACGTGGCTTGGGGCTTTCGTAAATAGAACCGCTTCATACCTACGAATCTTATGACCACAACAACGATCCAATAATTGCATGTTTAAGCATCCCTTTCGGGCCCTCCATTGAAAATGCGAAGACCAACTAAAGAGAGAGAAACTGTCACCCGCTAGCCACAGATACGGTACAAGCCGTATGTCAGTAGTGGAACCAGTCTCGCGTAAGCGTACGCGTAAAGTCGGTCCGGGCCGCTTCATCAACTCAATGCCGCTGGAATACACAAGTGCACGCTAGAGGGTAGCAAATAACAGGAACGGTGCCCCCGTGCTAAGCACGGGTTCTAACAGCGTACAGCTATATCTTACGATAGATCGGCTCTGATACCACTGAAGGGGATCGTGGGCAGAAAACAAAAAATTTCCTAGCAACGATATCCTTAAACTAGCCAAGATCTATTCTATGCAGATATAGTAGTACGAACGGAGATCGGAATACGTACCCTTGTAGACCGAAAGCGGGGATTACGTTCCCGCACAAACGTTGTCGATGCAGACCGACGAAGCCGACCTCAAGGTCGTGTAGAGGAAGCAGGCCTCCGAGTACCGCTAGCGCAGCACCTCGCAGGGAGTCGCACACGTACGGTGGAGACGACGCCTCCGAAGCTCCAGTCCAGGACGAGCAGCGGAAGACTTGGACCGGAACACCAGCAGCGCGGCAGCGGGCTATGGTGGAGGAGATCCCCGGATCCTCTTGCTCGGCGTGGCTCCGACTTGGGAACCACGAGATCGAGAGAGAAATCGGGAATTAATTGGTGAATTAAAAGGCTGGGGGTGCCCCTTCTTATATAGGCTCCCAAGGGGAGCCTACCTTGCCAGCCAGGCAATGTGGGACTATCCCCACATAGCCTGGTTCGGCCAAGGGGGTGCGCCGGCCCCCTGGTGGGCCCCTTGTGGCCCACCTAGGCCGGCCCCTAAGCTCCCACCGAATTCCCAAGGGGGTTCCCCTCCCTCTTGGGCCTTCTTTCGTCCGGAAGGCCCATTTAGGGAAATCTGCCTTAATAAATTCGAAAATAAATATATAAAATCATATTTGCATATTAATAACACTAATTAATATCAAACATAATATATATAATTTTTCCTAGCTCCGAAAACTCTTTCGGCGCTGCCCGATCTCCATCGGACCTCTCCCGGGACGCTCCCGGTGATCTCCTTCCTTTCCGGTTGTCTTGTCGAAACCCCTTAAGTGTGTTACCCTAGCGGTTCGATATAATATCAGGTATGATCAAGACTTCTCAATGATCAACGACTAACCCGTAGGCCTGGACCCCATGAATTAATCCCTGAGATATAACGAATGACTTTCATCTATCAAACCTGAACGTGAAGTCTTAGACCTTTTGCCATAGCGATACTTAGCACGTCCGAGTGTCGTTCCATAGATATCTCCATACCTAATCCCGACCTCGTTACCGACGACACTATCTTCTACTCGTTCATGATCTCATGTCTCCGTGACCTAGTCACATACTTGCAAGCTCATTAGACATGATCTCACCGAGTGGGCCCGAGAGTATCTATCCTGCTATGCGGACTGGCAAATCCCGCTCTTGACCCCTCGTCTCAATACTCCTTTCCAATACCCAAAAGTATCACCGTTATTGTCATACTAAATAAGATACGACGTTTGGTGCAATCAAAGTATCTTCCGGGAATATCAATAAGAGTTGATCTCACGGTCAAAGGCGTAACGGCTACGTTCTCCAAATCTGGGTATGTCCATCACATCACTCTCCAGCGATATGACTCTCATTGCCGACCGGCACCATGCCCCATGACCGGGAAAATTCGATCATCAATCGCGCAACGAAACTAGTCTTAGTAGAGGCTACTAGGGACCTGGTTGTTTACGTATCACACCCGCATTAATGTTTCCGCTTAATACGGTTCTAGCATGACACAAAAACCTATTATGAACAAACGAGATATGATAAAGAATACACTTTATTAATTGCCTCTAGGGCATATCTCCTTCACTTACCTGGTTAGTACGCCATAGCAGATTCTCTGGCCATCCACTGTTCGGATGTTCCGCGAGGAACATTTTCCAAACGCTGCATGACAAGAAAATGAATGAAGTAGTCATAAATTCTTTGATATTAGGAAATGAACGAAAGAGGCGATAAGAAAAGAAAGTACCTTGTCACCAAATCAAAACAGGTCTTGTAAAGTTTACGGCATCTTCTTAACGAGTCAAGGACAACAATTTATTCTTTCCGCAAGTCAATAACGATAAGAATGTAGTGCTAGTTGCGCACGTTTATAAATAGTCATGCATAATTCATCAATTAAACTTAACATCGGGTGAGAAAAATAAAATATGTAAAAAGCAGTAACACTCACTTGAAGTTGTAAGGCAATAATATATATTTTTTGTAAGCTTGTCGCTTGAAAAACATTAGCAAATTCCCCGGTGTATCCTTGTTAAGTATTGGATCAATTATGTTATCTTCATGCATTATAGAGGGGTCAATGAACCCAATGTGGTTGATTTTCTGCTTCTTGCATTCGAGCATCTTCATTCTGCATAATAAAGCACACAAAATATTATAGAGAGGATTATCACAGACAATGAACGAGTAGAGCTAATTAAAGCATTAAATTACAGGAATATATCACTTACATACAATAGGAACTCATGATAGCTTTGTCGAGGGCCCGGATATTGTATAACTGAAAGATTTCGGCGAGGTAAAGGACAATGGAGTATTCTTGGAAATAATGCTCTTCCTTAACTGCCATCATGATAGCGTCTTTATTCGTCTCCTTTACGGTATTCTTGCACCAGGCTTGAAATTGACGCATTCTTGTGGGTAAGTCGCCGTCGACAAAATTCTCCCCGTGAACATAGTACGAACAACATCCGTGAAGGGGATATCATCTCCCGAATATACCAGCTCCCGCACATTGATGTTTTTGAAAACTCTATCATCAAGCACCTTGAGCGGGGGGTGGGGACTGTGCGTCTTGTTCTCCGAGTTGGGCAACTTGTTTCCCTTTTTTCGATCGATCATACATCTCTTCGTCATATGACTTACCAATGTTGCGATCATAGTCTGTTGGCGGTGATGGTGGGGGGTTGTATAGGGCATCGATGCAACGGTCAATTTTCTCCTGAGGAATTCCGGCAGTAAATTTTTTAGGAGACAATTGTTTCGCTAACACTTTTTGTTTCACGCCAGCAAGCCAGACATCCGTATGTTCTTTGCAGGCGATATCGTTTTCCTCGACAGTTCTCTCCCAAGGTAACTTTGGAGTAGGCGGCGGTGTTTTCTGTTTTCTAGGTTTCTTCCTAACATGAGAACCAGACTGGCGCCTACTCGAGAGCGACTTAACATTCTGGCGGACTGGCACAGACTGCGATGGCCTCACGCCGGGGACCCTCTCGGGGGGCGGTTGGCTTTGCTGATGAGCTGGAGATGGACTCGGGCTGGGGTCCCTATCGGGGAGGTGTGGGCCTTGGTGATGAGGTGGAGATGGACTTCGTCTTTGATCCCTCTCGAGGAAGAGTGGACTTTGCTGGTGAGTTGGACTCCTAGAACGAGGAGTGGACTTTGCTTGTTCTGAAAGGACGATGTATTTCTTGGGCCATAGGGCGAAGCTATGCTTGACGTCTGCCAACGTCTTCTCCTCGTCACCTCCAGGAAACTCAAGTTCCAAGGTTTCAAATCCCGTCATAATTTCGTCCACCCCGACACGAGCGTAGCCATCTGGAATTTGACCACAATGGTAGAGTTTTCCAGGTTGAATTACTAAAGCTTGCCCCACCGCCACCTTCAAAGTTATGTTTCTCATTGCTATATGTAGCTCACAACCTGTAGGATCTTTGATGTCATCCACTGTGTAGGTACCATCGACTTGACGCGTGGAACCAACGCTGCTTCTACGCTGAGATTGGGCGGCATCTGCTTCATGATCTAATTGGTCCCGCTCCTGAGGTTCCGTTCTTTCCTCCTTCAATGCTTTTATTTCCGCCCGTGTCTCCTTCAGGCCACATTCCAATTCTGATATCCGGTCGGCCTTCTCTTCTTACCTCTGCTACGGCTTCTATAAGTGCGAGCGGATTCCGGCCACACAGTCTTTAACGTAGCACCGCCAGGATAGCCTCGAGCTAGTCCAACATGTTCAGGATTCCCAGGGCCCGTGTCAGCTCGTCATCCTCTCTATCGGGTTTGAACACACCATTGCGAACATCATTAATTGCATCTTCAAGCTTCTCTTTGATTATGTCAACGAGATCCTTCCATTTCCTTTTCCAACAATATCTCCGGTTACTGGGTCCAACCCTGCCCCATGCGCGAACAACCAGAATTTTGACCTCTCGGGCCAGTCAAGTGTCTTTGGACGGACCCCCGATCGAACCAGTTTTTCTTCATAGGCTAACCACTTAGGAATGACGCTCTTGTAGCCACATGTCCCCAATGTGTGGTGGTGTACCTTCAGCCCAGCATTCAATTTATTTATCTCCGATCGGGCCACAGCCATAGGTGATTCCCTATATGCCTTAAACATCGCCCATTCAGATTCTAACTTCTTTCCTTGTGCTCCACTGAAATCTGGCTCTTCTTTTGTTTCTTCATATTGATTCCATAACTTTTTCTTTCAGTTCCGGAATTGTTCTGCCATCTTAATAAGAGTCCACTTCTTGAGGTTGTCCTTCTTCACTTTAGAGAGATCTGGCGGGAGGGTGAAATGTGACAACAACGTGTTACAGACCAAATCCTTAAGAACTTGGTGGACATAACATGGGTCCTCCACATCTGCGGCCGCCGGCTTATTCCATTCGCGTATGCTGATTGGGATCATGCCCCTTACAATAACTTCAGCTTGACTTATAAATTTGCTGCGGTTCTGTTTTGGTTCGAGCGGTTCGCCGAAATAAGCAATTTCCTCAATCGGTAACTTTGGATCCTCGCTCGTCATTCTTTTTTCCTTGCCTCGAGGAGCACATGGTTGCTGCCTTTTGCAGATTTGCTCGATCTGGATGGCTAAAAGAAAAATGAGTCGTTAATAAATGCAACACAAATCAATTAATGCATGTAGTTAACAATAACATATCGCCATATTTATTATAAACACATATACACCTCTCCGCCGGATTTTGTTATCACCATATCTCGTGACTCCATTCCATCACCAAAGTCGTTCAAAAATTGTTCGAAATCATAATCATCTACATCTCTTACAGCTCGGGCGTCGTTAAAAATAAGTGGTTCCATTTGGTCTTCCATCTCCTCGTCTCGTTGAAATTGTGCTTCTTCTATCTGCTCGTCTCGCAAGTGCTCCATAGCTCAAATGTACCTGCAATCCATAGCTCGGGCATTATAATAAAGTTTACATTTATTCATCTGAAAAACATATACAAGTACACTAATTGCAATGAGTGTAGATCATATAGCACAACAAGGTGGCAGTAAAGAAAAACTGTGTGTGCTCATCTTGCATATCTGACACAAAACTATATATATGATCATATTTTAGAATTTTGCATATCTGACACAAAATCATCTCAATTTGCATATCTAACACAACATAATATATGGATCATATATTACAATTTCATATCTAACACATTTAAAATCATGTCAATTTATAAAACAAAGATAGCCACTGGACATGGACTGAAACATCATGAATGTAGCAAGCAATCTAGCCAAGAGTGATAACAAATGGCAATTTCATCATACAAGGTTCGTCTTGGCAGTGAGAAGCAAGACCTCCTGCAAGCTATGGACACACCCGAGCAGCAAGACCTCCTGCAAGTTGTATAATGAATTGTATATCAATCAAAACAATTGTATAATGAATTGTATATCAGATCTAGCAAAAAACAGTAGAGAATGTTGCAAACACCTAGCCCTCGACATACAAAATTTGTTATTCAATGAGTCATCCTAAAACCAAAACCAACCTATCCACCTCGGTTTCTGGAAATTTGAAATGAGTCCAATAAGGACCAACTCCAACACAAGAAAGCATAAAAAGGATGTTCAGTACATGTGTACACTCCTCTGGAGGCTTCACATGTTGTACATCATAAATACACTAAAAAGCACATTGGAAAGTTTAGGAAATTAATTCCAGCAAGCAATAAGGCACAGCTAATACATCAGGTCCTACCAGAGGTGAAATATACTCACTTTATATCCATCTATACACATTTTGGAGTTAAAAGAAGTATATCTCTCAGTGGTGCGTAGAATTTCTATGCATAGCTAGCTCATTACAGAGAAGTAAAGAACTAATTAGTATCTATTCTTATCAAAATACATGTCTGAGCCTTTGCATCATCGGCTAGGCTAAGATATCAAGCATGAACTAATTAGTATCTATTCTTATCAAAAGCACAACAGTCATCCAAGAAATAGAAGGTCGAAGCGGCAAACAACAAAAGAAGTGGATGCTAGCTGCCGATATAATCACATGTGATTATGACCTTATATAGCTGCAGAATTTTGTGAACCATGAAGAAAACTACAACAAACATCTGAGAAAAAAATCTAGTGCTATGCGTATGTTATAAGCATGGAAGTCACTACAAAAAAGGAGTCACCAACAAGCATAAGTACCTCCATTTAACTACCAATCCAGAGCAATCTCATGTGCTTCTGCTCAAGCTATGTGTATATTTTTAGCCATGTGAAACTAATCACTAGTTTAAGTATTAGCACACGATGTTTATTAGAAAATATAGCATATCTAAATGGTAGAAACACTTAAAGGCAAGCATAGTCATTTTTTGACAGCGTAATCATGCTCATATGGAAACAAAACTTATACTTTCTGTCATCTCAAGCTATACCTAAGTCATTTAGAATGTACATGAATGATCATTCATTTCTTTTACCACATGAAAAAACAAAAGGAACTCTAAAACTACATATCCAGCTACTGATTTTGTATGAGGTCCAGCTACTGATTTAGAATGTACATGAATCTTCAACATATCTTCAACCCTAACCCTAGCTTGACCAAATTCGGCACACCCTAACCCTAGCTAAAGAGGAGGCCGAGAGGGAGGGATCGGAGGGGAGGAGACGCTCACCGGGGTTGAGAGGGTGGCGGGGCCGTGGGCGGGGCGGCCTCCTCGTCGGTGCGGAGAGGAAGGGGACGGCGCGGCGGCGGAGCGGCCTCCTCGACGGTGCGGAGAGGAAGGGGACGGCGCGGCGAGCGGCCTCCTCGTCGGTGCGGAGAGGCAGGGGACGGCGGCGCAGCGGCAGACAGCGGCGGAGCAGCAGCGGAGCAGCAGCGGCAGACGGCGACGGCGAGGCGTAGCGGCGGCGCGGGGGCGTCGGGGGCGTCGAAGGCGGCAGTGGAGAATGAAAATTGGGGGAGAATGAATTTTTTTTACGCAAACAACACCTAAACGCTTGGCACAGACCTTTAGTCCCGGTTCGTGTTACGAACCGAGACTAAAGGGTCTTTAGTCACGGTTGTAACACCAACCGGGACTAAAGGTCTGACTGGGCCGCTAGTGGCCCCTTTAGTCTCGGTTGGTGTTACCAACCGAGACAAATACTTTTTTTCCTTGTTTCTTTTTACTGATTTTATTTTTTCTTTTCTTTAAATTGTTTGAATTGTTTACTTTTCTGTTTCTTATTTTTGTTTACTTATTTTTTGAATTGTTTTTGTTTCTAGTTTATTTTTCTGTTTTGTTTTATATTTTCTAACATTTTAAGATGCCAAAGTGATTTCTTCAAATTATATCATAAATATCATTTTCTATGTTTTAAGGTTTTTTGTGAAGGAAGTATAGAAAATATGACTCCAAATGGCACCCAACTAATTTTCACTAAGAGTGGTGCACGTATGATGGATAATCCCCAGGTATGAGTTTTTCTTTGAATTCTAACTAATTTCCCCTAATTAATTGAGTTTATGTTGATTTTTCGTAAGTAATTAAAATTTGAACTACAACTGTTTGATAGTTTGGTCTGAAACTTTTGGAAAAATCATTTTAAGGTACACAACTAGTGGTTATATCACATAAACATTGATAGTTCTAAAAAATATCACCTCTTCCGATGATTAGTCATAGCGACCGTTTTGATCGTTTTTAAGAAAAAAATGTAATAAACTGATAAACATCTCAAAAAATCAAATCCTTTGTCATGGGATCCTTATATGTGTACTAGTTGCTATGACAAATGATAAACTTGATTTTTGCCAACATTTGCAAAAAAAGTCTTCACAAAAAGGTGTATCATGTATGAACATTTGGAAGTTTCAAGTCAAATGACCAAGTTATGGTCATTTCGACAACATAGTTTGTGATAAAGATCTCATACTCCACACATAGGTGCATATTGTTATATTAAACAATTTTGCCAAAGGGATTCTTCAAATTATTTTCATAAATATCATTTTCCTTTTTAAAGTGCAAAAAATGACGTTTTTTGTGAAGTAAGTACATAAAATATGATTCCAAATGACACCCAACTATTTTTCACTAAGAGTGGTGCACATATGATGGATGATCCCCAAGTTTGAGTTTTTTCTTTGAATTCTAACTAATTTCTCCTAGTTAATTGAGTTTATGTTGATTTTTTGAAAGTAATTTAAATTTGAACTACAGCTGTTTGATAGTTTGGTCTGAAACTTTTGGAAAAATCATTTTAAGGTACAAAACTAGTGGTTATATCACAGAAACATTGATAGTTCTAGAAAATATCATCTCTTCCGATGATTAGTCATAGCGACCGTTTTGATCGTTTTTAAGAAAACATTTAATAAAGTGATAAACACCTCAAAAAATCAAATCGTTTGGCATGAGATCCTTATATGTGTACTAGTTGCTATAAAAAATGATAAACTTGATTTTTGCAAACATTTACATAAAAAAGTATTCACAAAAAGGTCTATCATGTATGAACATCTAGAAGTTTCAAGCCAAATGACCAAGGTATGGTCATTTCGACGACATAGTTTGTTATAAAGATCTCATACTCCACACATAGGTGCATATTGGTATATTAAACAATATTGACAAAGAGATTCTTCAAATTATTTTCATAAATATCATTTTCCTTTTTTTAAGTGCAAAAAATGAGGTTTTTTGTGAAGTAAGTACAGAAAATATGATTCCAAATGGCACCCAACTATTTTTCACTAAGAGTGGTGCACATATGATGGATGATCCCCAAGTTTGAGTTTTTCTTTGAATTCTAACTAATTTCCCCTATTTAATTGAGTTTATGTTGATTTTTCGAAATTAATTCAAATTTGAACTACAACTGTTTGATAATTTGGTCTGAAAATTTTGGAAAAATCATTTTCAGGTACACAACTAGTGGTTATATCACAGAAACATTGATAGTTCTAGAAAATATCACCTCTTCTGATGATTAGTCATAGCGACCGTTTTGATCATTTTTAAGCAAAAATGTAATAAAGTGATAAACACCTCAAAAAATCAAATCCTTTGGCATGGGATCCTTATATGTGTACTAGTTGCTATGAAAAATGATAAACTTGATTTTTGCCAACATTTGCAAAAAAAAGTTTTCACAAAAAGGTCTATCATGTATGAACATCTAAAAGTTTCAAGCCAAATGACCAAGTTATGGTCATTTCGACGACATAGTTTGTGATAAAGATCTCATACTTATAGTATCGGTTGGTAACACCAACCGGGACTAAAGAAGCACATGGATCGTGTGTTTCTGTAAAGCACTTGTGAGCCGTTGGAACAAGATGTGTTTCTTTTGAGGGCTTCAAAGCTATTGGATCAGCACTATAGTGACCACTTTGTTAATCACATGACCCTATATTTGTAGTCTCGGTTGGTAACACCAACCGGGACTAAAGAAGCACATGGATTGTGTGTTTCTTTAAAGCACTTGTGAGCCGTTGGATGAAAATGTGTTTCTTTTGAGAGATTCTGAGTTGTTGGATGGGCACTATCATGACCAATTCGTGAGTCACATGACCCTATATATAGCCCCCTCTTGAACATGTTCGGCAGTCATTGTCTTCTCATTCTACTTCATCGACATAATACAAAGCATTCGGATTCTCTGTATACGCCCAACGGTGCATTTTATATGCGCGCACTCACGAGCCACCGTTGGTCTGTATGCAGGTGAAACCGTGTGTTTTGTTCCATGCATCTACAAAATACTTCAGCTGATATTGACAGAATACAAAGCATTCAGATTCCCTGCATACGCCCAACGGTGCATTTGATATGCAGGCACTCACGAGCCACTGTTGGGTTGTATGCAGGTGAAACCGTGTGTTTTGTTCCATGCATCTACAAAATACTTCAGCTCATATCGACAGAATACAAAGCATTCGGATTCCCTGCATACGCCCAACGGTGCATTTGATATGCAGGCACTCACGAGCCACCGTTGGGCTGTATGCAGGTGAAACCGTGTGTTTTGTTTCATGCATCTACAAAATACTTCAGCTCATATCGACAGAATACAAAACATTCGGATTCCCTGCATAAGCCTAACGGTGCATTTGATATGCAGACACTCACGAGCCACCGTTGGGTTGTATGCAGGTGAAACTATGTGTTTTGTTCCTTGCATGCATCTACAAAATACTTCACTTAATCGACAGAATACAAAGCATTCGGATATTACACATCAACAGTAATATCCCTATCTAGTGTTTACTTGTTCTTCTGATTGCGCCGTAACCACGAACAATCTTTTTCATTTAACTTGATTCTTGGATCAATGTTCACTTTGAAGGGCGGAATGTCATGAAATTTATCGTAATCTTCTGACATGTCTGTCTTGTCCTCCACTCCCACAATGACTCTTTTCCCTGAAAGAACTATGTGGCGCTTTGGCTCATCGTGTGATGTACTCGCTTGCTTATCTTTTCTTTTTTTCGGTAGGGTAGACATGTCCTTCACATAGAAAACCTGAGCCACTTCACTGGCTAGGACGAATGGTTCGTTCTCGTACGAAAGATTCTTGAGATCCACTGTAGTCATTCGTATCGTGGGTCTACCTCTACCCCGCCTCGTAGGTTGAACCATTTGCACTTGAACAAAGTGACCTTAAAAGTAGGTCCATAGTCAAGTTCTCATATCTCCTCTATGTAACCATAATATGTGTCCTTTGTCCCGTTGCAGTTTGTTGCATCAGAGCGGACTCCACTGTTTTGGTTGGTGCTCTTTTTATCTTGGTTGGTTGTGTAAAATATATTTCCATTTATCTCGTACCCTTGAAAAGTCAATATAGTTGAAGCTGGTGATGTGGCCAACAAGTATAAGTGTTCTTCAACATTGGTGTCATTAATGAGACGTCTTCTTAACCAACTGCTGAAAGTCTTCATGTGTTCTCCATCAATACAATCTTCAGATTTCTCTGGGTATTTGGAGCGTAAAACATTCTTGTGTTTCTCGACATACGGACCCACCAAACTGGAATTATGTAGAACGGTGTCGTGTGCTTGAGTGAAAGAATCCCCATCTTGACATATTGTTGCTTTCTTTACTAGGGTGCCTTTTCCATGCAATCTCCCCTCATGACGTGATTCAGGAACACCAATCGGATTCAGATCAGGAATAAAATCTACACAAAACTTAATGACCTCCTCTGTTCCATAACCCTTGACAATAATTCCTTCTGGCCTAGCCCGGTTATGCACATATTTTTTTAAGACTCCCATGAACCTCTCAAAGGGAACATGTTGTATAGACATACATGACCGAGAACAGAAATCTCTTCGACTAGGTGGACTACGAGGTGCGTCATAATATTGAAGAAGGTTGGTGGGAACACCAACTCGAAGCTGACAAGACATTGGACCACATCCTTCTCTAAATTTTTTAGAGTTAGTGGATTGATGACCTTCTGAGAAATTGCATTGAGAAATGCAGATAACTTCACAATGGGTTCTCGAACATTTTCCGGTAGAAGCCCTCTCAAGGCAACCGGAAGTAATTGTGTCATAATCACGTGACAGTCATGAGACTTTAGGTTCTGAAATTTTTTCTCTGTCATGTTTATTATTCCCTATATATTTGATGAGAAGCCAGATGGAACCTTCATACTGCGAAGGCACTCAAAAAATATTTTCTTCTCTTCTTTAGTAAGAGCATAGCTTGCAGGACTTGGCTGATTCTCTGAATGAGTATCGTCTGGAAGCATCTCTTCGCTCATACGTTGATGGGCCTGCCTTCCTTTCGGTGTACCTTTTTTTGACTTCCCTTTTTTTGACTTCCCATCTTTTGACTTCCCATACACGCCCAAGAAGTTTAGCAGGTTGTAGCAAATGTTCTTTGTCACGTGCATCACGTCGATTGCAGAGTGAATCTCTAGCATTATCCAATATGGCAGCTCCCAAAATATAGATTTCTTCTTCCACATGGGTACATGGTTGTTTGCGTCATTCGGAACAGTGAGTCCGTCAAGACCCTTTCCAAATATTACATTTAAATCCCTGACCATATCATGTATAACAGAACTAGAAGGGCGGGTAGGCCACGCCCGATGATCTGACTCGCATTTGTAATGCTTGCCTTTCTTCCTTAACGGATGCTTGGGTACAAGAAACCGACGATGACCCAGGTACACATTCTGGTTACCTAAATGTATACTATCAGTCTCAGCTAAACAGTGTGTGCATGAATTGTATCCCTTGTTTGACTGTCCTGAAATATTGCCAAGAGCAGGCCAATCATTGATGGTTACAAAAAGCAAAGCTCGTAGATAAATTCCTCCAGTTTGTGCTCATCCCACATATGTACACCTTCTTCACGCCACAACTGCAAAAGTTCTTCAACTAATGGCCTGAGGTACACATCAATGTCGTTGCCAGGTTGCTTTGGGCCTTGAATGAGCACTGGCATCATAATATACTTCCGCTTCATGCACAACCAAGGAGGAAGGTTATAGATACATAGAGTCACGGGCCAAGTGCTGTGACTGGAGCTCTGCTCTCCAAAAGGATTAAAGCCATCTGTACTTGGACCAAATCTTAAGTTCCTTGCGTCATCTGAAAATGTCGGGAACTCTCTGTCAATTTTTCTCCACTGGGACCCATCCACGGGGTGTCTCAACATCAAGTCTTTTTTACGATCTTCTTTGTGCCATCGCAACAACTTGGCATGCTCTTTGTTGCTCAACAAACGTTTCAACCGTGGTATTATTGGAGCATACCACATCATCTTTGCAGGAATCCTCTTCCTGGGGCGCGGCTCACCCTCAACATCACCAGGGTCATCTTGCCCGATCTTATACCGCAAAGCACCGCATGCAGGACATGCATTCAATTTTTCGTGCTCACCGCGGTAGAAGATGCAGTCATTAATGCATGCGTGTATCTTATGCACCTCTAATCCTAGAGAGCATACCACCTTCTTTGCTTCGTACGTACTAGAGGGCAATTTGTGATCCTTTGGAAGCATCTTCTTTACTATTTTCAACAAATTTTCAAATCCCTTGTCAGAAGTACCATTATCTGTCTTCCATTGCAGCAATTCAAGTGTGGTACCCAACTTTTTCTGGTTATTTTGACAAGTTGGGTACAACAATTTGGCGTGATCAGCTAACATACGCTCCAACTTCAACCTTTCGTTTGCACTTCCACAGTCCATTTGTGCATCACGAATGGCCCGACGAAGATCATCGTCGGGCTCATCAATAATGGGATCTTCTTCAGTTTCGTCTTCTCCAATTGTAGTATCACTGAACCAAGGATACTTGTCATTATCCTCCTCTTCTTCATTTTCTTCCATGATAACCCCTGTTTCTCTGTGCTTGGTCCAACAATAATAACCAGGCACAAAACCATTATGCAAGAGGTGGGAGTGAATGAATTTTGAGGTAGAGTGATCACTCATATTCTTGTAGGCACTACATGGACAACGAATAAAACCATTCTTCGGCTTGTTTGCCTCAGCCACATGGAGAAAATTATGCATGTCATCAATAAACTCAGGACAACATCGGTCACCGTACATCCATTGTAGGTTCATCTCTATTACAAAAAAGTATATCGAACCCCATTATTACACTACTGTCATGAATAATATAATACGTAAGAGCAAATTAATTAATACAAGGTCTTCCATTAAAATAAGAGTAGAGTAGTGACAACTGGTAATACATAGTTCTCATAAAACATACATAACTGAAACAAATATAAAAATTATCTAAAGAATTTAAATCCAACAACAAATGCGATCAAAATCGCAACTAAAGTAAATACTGAACCCACAGCATAATGATACCAAGCCTCCCGATTAATGGCATATTTTCGAATCCGTTTTATCTTCAAGCGCATTGCATCCATCTTGATCTCGTTACCATCGACCACGTCGGCAAGTTTGAGTTCTAATTTCATTTTATCTTCTAAGCATTGAAGATAAAGATCTTCATTTCTTTTCAATTTTGCTTTCAAATCATTGTTTTCTTTATCCAAAAACTCGACAATAGGGTCAGGTTCAATTTCCGGTTCAACTACCTCCTAGATAAAAATAAATCTATGTCAAGTTGGTCGCCATAATTGCCAGAAACACAAAATGAAATAAATAGTTTTGAAAATATACCACATCTGAATCATAGACCGGACGAGGACCGGCGGGGACGGATATCAGAACCATGACACTATATATAAAATAAAATTTAGAAAGTTATACAAGTAATAACCATGCATCTAAATCATAAAAGCTATGTTTTTAAAAATCAAATAAAATAAAAGATAGAGACTCACCGAGGTGGTGCTGGTGACGGGACGACGCGGGCGATCGACGTCGATAAGGCTCTTCCCGACACTAATACACATAAATCATTATTTAGTTTGAGCACAAATTGCACATATGAAACAAATGAAATCCTAACTTAGACATTTCATCAAACACCTTGCTTGCACAAAAAATTTGAAATGAGCAAAATGAGCTAAATAAGCAATGCCGGAAAGAGGATGAAGCGGCTAACCGTGGGGTGCCTTCAATCTTACCAAATGGTGTAAACTATTGTGGATTAATTAGGTTTGGAGAGAGGAAATGAGAGGAGAAATGGAGAGGGAAAATGGTGAGCTCAAACTCGGTTTGGAAAATGGAGGAGTCGGGGTGGAAGAAGCTAATAAAGGTGAGAACCTTTAGTCCCGGTTCGTGTTAGGAACCGGGACTAAAAGCCCAGAACCCTTTAGTCCCGGTTACTAACAGGTCCCTCGCAAAATCGCCCCGCGGGGTTGCACCCCTTTAGTCTCGGTTCATTTCTAAATCCGGACTAAAGAGGTGAACTAAAACCTCGTTTTCCACTAGTGTAGATAGTTCTGAAGATAGGTCTAAGCCTATCACCAGTCCACACCTTCTCCTCTAATGGTCACAACCATCTCAAGTACATGACGTTCAGTATCTGAATTAGGACGCTATAAAGGATTAAATCAAAACTAACACTATCTTTTGTGATGATATGGTCAGCGGTGACTAGATAGTAACTTAAGTTGACCCGTTATAAAATACTATAATTTCGGCACCCAACTAGTGTGTAGTGCACTGTTGTGGTCAAGAGCTCTCCGGCGGTGCACTCTCAAAAGTAAGTGCAATGACCAACGAAATCTGAAGTTTAACATACCAATACAATTATTTACAATTGTGATCGAGATTTATCCTGCATACTTTCCTAGTGCATTTACCTACTAGTTCTGAAGTTCTTAAACTTTTGTATACAATATCTCGTTGAGAGATGGAGTCGTCCGACACGTCAGTACCCATCTGGACAAGCAGAAGTGAAGCATGAAGTGGAGTGCATTGCCAGGCAAGCAAATTAATTAACCTGATGGCAGTGGAATTCTAATCATTTAGTTGCTTTGAGTGATAGAAGAATATTCTATTTCAATTGAAGAACTACACGTCTGAATAAGAAGTCCACTCTGGTTCGTTCGGATGAGGGTTCTGCTATTAATAATCTGGCTATGCTAAGTAGGGCATCAGCGCTTTTCATTCGTTTACATGGCGCACCGAGAGGCAAGACATATTTCTTTGACTAAAGCCACAGTATGACTTAGCATCAATTTCGAACAATGCTCTACAAAATACTAACAATAAAATGCTAAAGTTGGTCCTCCACCTAATAGTGCTGGTTATAAGGTTGAGACAAAATCTGAAACCCAGTGTTTTGGTTAAGTTCTTACTGGTGTAGATTCTGGTAATCGAGTTTTTTAATTTTGACTATCTTCTGTCTAATATTTTGTTTGGAACAACTGTTTTTTCCTTTATTTGTGGATACAAATTAGGGAAAGCATAATGTCATTACCTTAACAATGTCACGTATGATAGCTAGTAAGATGCAAGAGAGGTAAAAAAAGGTTAATCTTCGTTTAGCTAAGGTATGATCTATTAATAAGAAAAATAAGACTTTTTTCTCCATTGTACAAGATGATCTCTCTAGTAGTCTCACTCACATACTTTCAAGCTTAATATCCACCCCGTGATTTTAGGAACCTGCAAACATCGGTCATCGAGGTAACAGTAAGAGATGATCTATTGTATATCTTGTTTCGCCTTCTCTAGAGGACATACTAACCATAATAATAAAAGACGGTCTTATCATCCTTTCACATGCCATTCTTTAAAATAAAACTTGCACATCGCCGTTCGATAACTACAAACTGAGCCCTTCTATGACCAATTAACCAAAGATTCTGAAGACAATTTCCAAACTGTTTGACTTGTCTACACAGTATTCCATGTGTACAACCATCCCCAAGTCAACTTATGGTACCAACCTCAAAACCTCCCACCTAACGGCTGCCACCAACGGAGATAAGCCCATAGTAGAAATTAACAAGTCCGCACACGGTTCCCACCCCCAATAATTCCAACTCCGCCTATAAATACACACATGTGTGCAAACATAAAAACATCCACCCACACACATCAGCTCAAGAATTCATCATACTTCTAGCTAAATTACCTACTACTCTACATGGCTTCCATGGGGTTTAGCTATGCACAGGTTCATGTGAGACAAGAGAGGGTCCGTAGGAGGATCAGCGATGAGGTTGCAGCAAAGATGACAACGAACAAGTCGATGACTAAAAAAGAGAATAGTAAGAGCAAGATTTTTGTGGTTGAAGAAGAGAATTCGGGTTGCGACTCACGGGCCACTGGGAGGGTTCATCCATTTGCATCTTTGACGGCCACGGTGGCGCCGCTGCCATTGGGTGGGCACCCCTGAAGTTGGCCGGCCTTGGAGCAGGAACATCCACTGTGTGCAGGAGTCATCTTTAGGTCATGAGAGGGTTGGAGTGTAGTTTGGGATTGTGTGTATTTATGTTTTCGTTCCTCTGTTGTCCCGCTGAGGAAATAACATTATTGTCAAAGTAAGGAAGTAAAGCCAGTGTCTCATAATCGATCTAGTCTTCTTCTTTTTTGTGCGTGAGTGTAATGCAGATATACTTATGTCTATATTTATAACACTATAAAAGTTGGCATTTTGTGAAATGGGAATTTGTTTTTTTTTCACACCATTAGAAACATTTCTGGTGTCATATTCATGTGAGCATGCAACACTGAAATGCAGAAAAGGACATTTGGAACCAAGGAATATCATGCATGGAATTACATTGCGGTAATATTTCTTCAGTTTTTTTTTGATAAAAAGGTCGTCCCTTGATTTCATTACTGAAATGAAACAAAAATAGTGTGACAGTTTAGAGTACATCCCTCGCGGGAAACCAAAATATTTTAGAGATTTTGAACTAATTCTATTACATCAATGTAACTATGGTCCAGCATTAATTGATGTATGCTTGTTTGCATGCCTCCATGTGTGGACATATCTGATCGCAAGATCCCAACTGCAGTGCATGGTTTTCATTTTTTTCTCCTGCAAACAAAGGTTGTCGGACAAATTTCTTATTGCTCATAGAGGATGAGATTATACTAGTGCGATAATGCAATTTGGGTTGATACCATCGTCAACAGATAGACCCTCTCGGATAACCAGCAAATCTAGACAAGTGTTGTTTAGCTATATGACACAGCTAAAAGAATGTGTATGCTTTTCAGTTTCATCACAGAAAAGACAAGTGTTATTAGCAAGTTCACGCCGAATAGCTAAATTGCCGGTAGTGAGCACTTAGTTATTGAACGAAAGCAAATGAATACATGGTTTTGTGTGGAACTACAATTTTCCAAAGCTTTGGTGACATTATGGGGAGAATACGGAAAAACCTAAGATAGAGGACGGGTTACATGGAGCCTTTTTTCAACATCAAAATATTCCAAAAATATTTTTTACTTAAAAAATTCTGGAAAAGTATATGAAGTATATATAAGGTTTGAGATTATTATGTTTTCACCTGTTACTTCCACAAAAAGACAAATATGGAGACAAAAAAAGAAAATTTTAAATGACTACTTAGAGCCACATTTATGTGGTTTTTGTGTAGCCTATAATACTACATATGTTTCAACAAATTTAACAAATCATTTTTGTTTAGTTGTACAAAAGATTTCAGATTTTTTTAAAACTTGAAAGTGATAATTTTCAAAATTTGAAAAAAGGGCTCCCCATGCACTCCAGATACCAGGTTAACTTGACTACCATGTAACTGGTATTCCCTCCGTTTCATATTAAATGATTTTACTTTTATACATTTTTATACAATGAAAATCTCTAATATAAAACAGAGGGAGTAGCTGGTATGAGTACTTGGCTGCGGTGAACGGATACTTTCCATGGGCTATGTATGCCTGCAAAACACACGTTTCTGCCTAGTTATCCAATATCCATGTGTTTTAGATCACGACTAGGATGTACTAATATTACTTCCTAATTAAGGAATATAAAACCAAAACTATTATGTGCTCTAATTTGGTCAGCAGTGAGCCGATGACTAGATAGTAACTTAAGTTGACCGGTGATAAAATACTATGATTTCGGCACCACGACCAACTGCAGTAGTGAGAGCTCCCTGGTGGCGCACTCTCTGAGTGCAGTAACCAACCAAATCCGATGTTTTAAGTACTGCAACTTGTTACAGCTGTGGTCAAGAGTTCTCCGGCCGGCATACTTTCAAGGTGCGAGTACCTACCAAGTCAGAATTTAATTAATACTTTGTATACATTATCTCTTTGAGATGGAGACGACACGTCAATACCCATCTCCAAAATTTTAAGACAGACATGCATAAGTGAAACCTGAAGTGGAGTGCACTGCCAAGCAAGCAAATTAACTTGAAGGCACTGACCTCTATTCTCTGCCAAGGTAGCATTTCGCCCTACTTTATATAAATAAAACACACTGTCCAACCATTACAAGGTGGTGAGAAGACCCCTTACAAAGTCGATAAGAGAAGACACCCAAGAGGGTAGCAAGGATACCACCGACCAAACAAAACAAGAAAACCGGAGAGACGGTACACCTAACATTAGGTAACCATCGGACATCATTGCATTGAACACTCCACGCTATCGCCTAGATTTGGCCACATGGCATCTCGCTCTGGGCCGCGGAGCACAGATCCTACCAACGTACAATGAGGACTGAAACGGTGATAACGAGGTCACGTGTATGAGACAGGAGATCAACAAGGGCCCCCATGGCAGAGCTGGAGAACTCCAAGCACGAATGAGTACATCCACATGTCGTAACCTATAGCTTACCTGAGATCAACGACGATGCCCCAAGAGAAAGAGCATTTCCGCAACACGCCGCTGCCACCGATCCTAAAGAAGCGGACTAGGATTTTCACTCGGAGCCCTAAACAGAGCCTCCCATTTTATTCAGGAGGCACAGTCCACGATGCAATAGTGATTTATGCTCTGTCCTCTCCGTTGCCTCCATGTGTGGACATATTTGATCATTGTTCATAAAAGAGATCGAAAAGACTGAACCATCTGATTCGTATTGATCGTGCACTTATAAATGTGACATTGGTTGTGCCTTTACACTACCCTCCAGGGGCCTAAACAAGATATACATTTAACATCCCTACCCACATCAAACTCAAGGTACGTCCAAAACATCTAACACACCGAGTTTGAGAGTATGAAACCTATTATAATCTTAGTTTCATGAAGAAATTTTGTTGAAGCTCTGATGGAATATATTGGAGAATGATAGTAGCTTATTGGCAGTGAGATTGAGTGAAGGAGTAATCCATACCATTAGTGGCAGATATATTAACCATCGTCAGTGTGCTCATCCTCAACCCCGACAAAATAAATAAGAGACTCCAAATCTGACAGATTTTATTGCTCAATTAACTTTTTCTTAACAAAATCAATGTAACGAACATCATCTACATTTATAACCATGTCATCTACATAGATTAAAATCAATGTAAGGTCACACAAGGTGTATGAATGAGCAGTGGATGGTGATGCTCGCTAAGAGAAAAGCAAGCAGCTCAAAACTCATATAACTGAACTGCTCAAATTACGCACCATGAGCTTTATGAGCCCATAAAAATCCATGTGAAGGCGAAAAAAATGACATGGTTCAACATTGATACCTGTAGGTTGCTGCATATCATCTTACTCGTGTAGATCCCCACGAAGGAACTAGGAAGGCATTGTCCACATCCATTTCGGAAACTTTCCATGCACAATAACAGCTACAATAATTAGAGTGCAAACTTAAGTCATGCGAGCCCTAGATACATTTAGCATGTTTTCTGAGTGTTTGTTTTTTCTATATATATGCAAACTGTTTTCTTCCATGTTATATAGCATGCAATATTTATATGTGGTGCAATTTCATATTATTTTGTTCGCTCAATGTGTTTTTTTTTTGAAAGGATTGAATCTAAAAAA
This sequence comes from Poa annua, assembly GCA_026929855.1. Taxonomy (NCBI): domain Eukaryota; kingdom Viridiplantae; phylum Streptophyta; class Magnoliopsida; order Poales; family Poaceae; genus Poa; species Poa annua. The sequence goes on from CM049427.1 coordinate 21,198,241, forward strand.
GGACTTCATCCCAAGGGACCGTATTTTTAATTTGTTCCCTTGATTTTTTAATAAAATTGTGGTAAAATCGTCAGGAAACTATTCATATCTAGGACTAAATATTTCAACTTTCTATGTATGCATAGAATCCTACTTGGGTAGCTTAAAGAGGATTGTTTAGCAATTTTTGTAAGCAAATTATAGCACACTCGACGTTCAATTTTTAATTGCTTTCGGGGAATCCTCAAAAATGAATTAAATGGGAGAAAGTAGCTAGAAAAGAAACCTATTAATACTTGGCAATTGTACATACAACACGATCTAATTTTGTGGAAAAAATGCCTAGGCGTCATTTTGCACAATAATTTTTTGTACTTCGCAAAATTCCCCATTTTCGGCACTCATGTTAAAAGGTTGAAACTCCCTTTGGAGCTACTGTCTCTCGTGAAAAGATAAAAAAAAATCACCCAAAATGGTCACATTATTATACACTATGCCATGGATATGATCATGACTTGGTCATTTCGCACGAAAGTCAAGATTCATACATCATAGTCTGTTATGTGGAGGTGTTTTATACAGAATATGGAAAATACATGATTATCATTTTCCTAACAGCTAGTACACATAAAGGTAGTCGATGACAATCGGTTTATTTTTTAAATTTTCTTATTTACTTTGATTCTTTTTCAAAACAAGGTGAAAATCGTATGCGGAACTGGTCATCCGGAACTCCATGCCAATCGGTTTATTTTTTAAAATTTTCGATCAAATATGGTAGTATAATTTTATGAAAATGAAGGTGTTTAATTTAGCCCATATTTTTCTACTTACTTCACAAAGAAACCATTTTGATACTCACAAAATGGAAAATATTTGTGTACAACAAAGTTGGAAACACTATATTAAAAATTCCGCAAAACTGATCCCGCCACCCCTTTGTCATCAACTATTGTCCTACAAAGCTGAGTATGCCGAGTGCAACACTCACAAATAAGATGAATATGCCTGTTTGCGAGTCGAACAGTCAGGTTGAATAGGTCGAGTGCGTCTTTTTTTATTGAGTATTTGTGAGTGACACTTGGCAACCTTATATGTTCCCTGAATGCAGCACTCGACAAACAATTCGGCACTCGCCAAGACGCCAATCCGGCCGATTGCGCTAGTGTCCAAGTGTTCTGTATCACGATTAGGATATGTAATAAATTAAATCCTAAGGATTAGAACCAACAACAGTCTTGTGCGCTGATTTGGTCAGCCGTGACCAGACAATCACTTCAGTTCATCACTTGACTTGCGATTAAATACTGCTGTAGTGCACTGTTGTGGTCAAGTTCTCTCTGAGTGCAATAACCAGCCAAATCTGAAGTTTTAAATACTGCAAGTTGTTACAATTGTGGTCGACATTTCTCCGGCAAACTTTTAGAAGTGCAAGTACCTACTACTAGTAGGCTACTAGCCAATCTGAAGTGTATTTCTGTATATAACATTTGTTTGAGATGTCATACTTTTGAAGTGCGAGTCCCTTTCGAAGTGCACGTACCTAGCCAATCTGAAGTTTATTTCTGTATATAATATTTCTTTGAGATGGAGAGTCCATGTCCATCTGTGGCGATTTTTACAGTACCCTGGTACTCCATAAGAAAGGCGTGAAGTACTCGATGATTTGACGGTCACAGATGAAAGGGTATAGTAGACATTTAGCTGCCTAAGGGGAAAAAACAGCATCCGATCAAAGGGAAATCGATCGTCCCGCCGCCATCAATCTCGATCGCCGCTCTTGATCGCCGCCGTCGCCATCAACCATGTCATGCCCTTGCCGCCGCCATTGACCGTGGCCCGTCCCCGCCGCCGTCTCGGTCGAAACGACCGGCATCCCGCCACCGTCCCGCTCGAGAAGCCTCATGAAGGGAACAACTTCAGCACATATGTACGAGTTTAAGATAGAGATGCAAAAATGATAGGGAAGCATGAAGTGGAGTCCATTTGCCATTTGCCATTTGCCAGGCAAGTAAATTAACCTGAAAGCTGAAAAAAGGAAATCAACCCGTTGGCAGTGGAATTCTATGCATCCCACCAATGCCAAAGCCGTATTCCGTTAAAAAAAAATCCAAACCGTTTGACTCGCCCGCGGGTATTCCACGTGAGTATGCAACCTCAAGTCCCAACCACCGTCCAGAAGTCATCAAACTTCAAGTTTAGCCACCTCAAAACCTCCCCATCGTGACACCCGACGGCTGCCGCCAAAGGAGACGAGCCCCATAGAAAACTAACAACTCCACACACGGTTACCACCCCCCAATAATTCCAACTCGATCGCAGCTATAAATGCGCGCATGCGTGCACACCTGAACATTCACCCAACCACACCACAATAACTCAAGCGTTCATCCTCCTTCTAGCTGAATCTCTCTACTACTCGACATGGCTTCCATGGGGTTTAGTTATGCACAGGTACATGTGAGGCAAGAGAAGGTCAGGAGGAGGATCAGCGAGAAGGCTGCGGCAGCAACGACGATGAACAAGTCGATGACTGAAGAAGAAGAGAATAAGAAGAACAATAGTTTTACAGCTGAAGAGGAGAAGGCGATTCGAGCCTCACGGACCACCGGGAGGGTTTATCCATGCGAATCTTCCACGGAAGCGGCGGCGGCAATGGGTGGACACCGTTGAAGTTGGCCAGGCATGGAGCTGGAACATCCGCGCATGGTGTTATCTTTAGGTCTTGATGGGATTGGATTGTTGTGTAGTTGGGGATTGTAATTATTCTGGTTTCCTTGCTCTGTTGTTCCACCAAGGAAATAAAGCTGTTTTTCTTATGAATCGGGCCACGGTAACGCTGATGTTCGATTTAGGAAATAAAGCTGGTGTCCCACTTCTCATGATCGATCTAGTTTGTGGGCTTTGAACTTGGCATCCTTTTTCACGTGAGCATGCAACATCGAAATGAAAAAAAAAAGGCATTTGGAAACAACATGTACCATGCATGGAATTAATTTGTGGTAAAACGATATCGATTACACTCCCTCTCTGATTCAAAAAAAGTGTCGCAACACAAAAATGATACTCCCTCTGTTTAAATTAGATGACTTCCATTTGTAGGTGAATGGAAGTCATGTAATTTGAAATGGAGGGAGTATCTGCCAGTATGTGCATGGCGACAGTTTTCTAGGTCAGAGGGGAGTTAATTGCAGAAAACCATCATAATTGTGTCTAGGTTTAAAAAAACCACCATGTTTTCAATTTTTATCAAAAACACCGGTATTGCGTAATGCGGTAACAAGAAACACTGATTGTCTATTTTAAGCCAGTTAACCATCTTTCTGACAGGTGGGTCCGTTTGTCAGGTCAAACGTGGCATGTGTATTTTGTGAAAAAAAACCATTCCTTTTTTTCTCTTATTCTTTTCTTTTTTACACCCACAAGTTTAGAAACGTGTTGACCCACTCCACTCCGGCCAAATCAAATCTGGAGGATCAGCCGGCGATCTGGCGGGCGGCAAGCTGGAGTGAGGGCCGGCCGGCCAGCAGGCGAGCTTGACCGGGACGTAGGAGGTGGGGCGCAGCCGGAGTCAGAGAGGCCTCCGTCGAGCAGCTTCCCCGTGAGCAGCTCCAGCACGGGAACGGAGCTTAAAACAGCATTACAACAATTACAACGGGCTTAAAAATATATTAGTATTCTTTGTGATCGTCAGACCGGAAAAGAGTGTTATTTGCTAAAAAATGAAGACTTGATGGTTTTTAAAATCCTATGCACAATTGTGGTGGTTATTTGCAATTTTCTCGGTCAGAGGGAGTACGTTTTCTACATTTCATGCTCAATTTCGAATCTGGTGTGTCATATGGAACGCTTTTTGCATCCTTGTGTAACAAGAGCCCCTTTCCTTCAGTTCTCCCACATTACATACATATAAGACCGTTTAAGGGGGAAGATTGGCATTACCAATAAGACCATGCAAATTGTTGTTCGAGGTGAAATAGGAATCAGCCACGTCATGTTCAACTTCTGTGGATTCTTTTCAACTTGCTGTTGGAAAGGTAAAACAAGTTACTGATGGAGTGATATATACATGGAGGGAAATACTTTACTACTCTCTCCAATCTATAAAAAGTATTGCTCATTTTGTACTAATCTAGTACAAACTTTGTACTAAATAAGCGACACTTTTTATGCATCGGAGGGAGTACAATTGGACCAAATGCGGGGAAGACAACCTGTAGGAGGGACACCCCGTATGGCCTCCTGCTACAGGAGATGACACCAGCAACTGGACCGAGGATTCGGTATGCGGTATGCTGTGACTCAGGTTATTAATACATCTTCAGATAAAATGCTAAGCTGGAGGAGACTTCACATGGAGAGATGAAGAATGGAGAAGGTCATCTCTGCTAACTTCTTGTTTGTCCAGTAAGATTATGCCAGTGCAGGAGGCCGTTGAACTTATAGATCCATGGGAAGGATAATCACGAATAACCTCAAGAGACTGCCGATGCACATATGATTAACAGTACCCAACACACGATCCCTCCCGTGGCGCTCCCGGCGCAGATCTCGAGCGACCCTCCCCGTCTCTCCTCCTCTCCGCCGCTGCCGCCGGCTCCGTCCACGGTGGCGGCGCCCCTGGTGCCATGAGTGCTGGGGGCGGCGGTTGCTGGGCGTTCTCTCCGATGTGGCTGGGGCTGGGTCGACGAGGAGGGCTACGGCGGTGGTCGGTGCGGAGATCCTCGGCCAGGCGGCGGCTAGCCTGCGCTCTAGGGCGACGAGCGATGGTGGCTGGCTGCAGATCTAGGGTTCCACCGAGATCCGCCATTCTTGTGGCGGCGTGGCCGGAATCGGGGCGGCGCCGTTGGCTGCTCCCCGAGCGAGCTTGAGGAGGTTCTCCTCCGCGAGTTCGGCTTGGCGGTGGTCATAGGGCTCCTTGTCGGCGTCAAGAGGAGGATCTATCATTGTCTGGCGTCTTCGATCTATCTGAAGAGACGTGTTCCGGGTGCTCCGTCGGCGCTTCATTGGGTGATGCATGGAGATTGCTGGACCAGGTGGAACCGGTCGTGCGCACCCATGTTTTTCGCTGGCCAGTTGGGTTCCGAGGGAGCGCTTCGAATCTCTGTCGGTCATTAATATCATGGAGGTGGTGCTGATGGAGAATGTCATGGAAGCCAAGATTTGAGATCTAGCAACGGTGTTTTGATTCTTCATGGCGATGAGGAGTTGGCTTGGTGATTGGTGACTTGGAGCAGCGGCATCGTAAGAGGGAGCGACATCACAGGAGAAGTTCAAAGTCTTGCCTTGCAGGGTGAAAATCTAAGGTCTGGGCTTAATTGGTTGTGCCTGGCAATGACCTTACTGAAGGTGTTGTTTTGTGAGCGAGTACTTCTGTAATTCTGGTGTTGTCTCGGTGGTGTTAGCGTTGCTTCTATAAGAAATATATCGCTATAACGGGACTTGGCTTTTTGTGTAACTCTTCTTTCTTTTTTTGGTTGTGTGCATCCGGAAAACCGCTAGGGCAATGCATTATTGCAGAGCCTGGGTGTATTTGATACTTCTTTAATATCGTTTATCTAAAAAATGATTAACAGTACAACTGAAGAGACCGTTCGTGTATACACAAGAGACAACTACACAGAGCCACTGTTTATTCTGATAACATAGCACTATAGCAGGTCGCAGAACCGGTTAGTATTTAGTAAACCATCAGATGGTCCAGAAGCTTACAAAATCTTGAGTGTATCTGTGAAGGATATACAGTTGAGGACATTGCGGTCATGAGAACGGACAACTCAGTTCATGGGGCGACTGGTGAACCTCTGAGGAATGCCCCTGAGCTTGGAAAGGCCCTGAATGCATTTGTGAACAAGTAAGCTCAATGCGAGGAAATGCTGGACCTCCATCGAGAACCTGCCACTGCAGTGCAAGGGTGCAGTGAGCTGCAAGATTGTGTTCAGATAGAGCTCAAGGACAATGATTTTCAGGACAGAGCTAATGTCATAAAAAAACTCATCTTGCGAATGGTGATGACAAAATCAGATTTTCTTCTCTTCCATGTCTTGCAGAGATACAATGTACTCGTACAGCGCAAGAATTTTAGAAACCATGCACCTTACAAACATGACTGTTGACTTCAACTCCTAAAGCCTGCTCCCTCCGTCTAGGTTTATAAGTCACTTTTCCAATATCTCTGCGAAAGGCAGCACTGGGTGGAGTTTTGGAAACAAAAATGTTTATGTGCCTAATTTTGTTGTAAATCAATGTAGGTATTAACTATAGAAATATAGAATCCTAACAATTGGATATAGATTACCCGATTTTAAAGAAGTGACTAATAATCCTAGACGGAGGGAGTACTATATCATATCGGTCATTCCTTTGTGTGTTCCAGATTGCAGAAACGGATATGACTAAGACGCACCAGCTAACTGAGCCAATCATCAGAGTGGAAACAGTCGAGCTGGTGATGGCAGGCATGACCAATCCATTACATTACATTAGGATATCTTCTATGGGGCTGCTCAATTGCCCCGGACAGTCCGGATTTGAGCAGGCCCGGACACAATCAGGCCCCTGTGGGGCTGCTCATTTGCACGAATCTGTCCGCGTGCGCGCTCCCGCCTCTTGGCGGTCAAACTCCCCGGCCCCACCGGTCAGTGACCCGTGGACCATTGGCCTCCCCCCACCGGTCTTATTTAATGTGACCGCGCCCCCACCGTCCCCCACAGTGCTCCCCACCGTCCCCCACCCCGCCACGCAACCACCGCGCACACTGACCTAGCCGCCACCGCCACACTGCCCTAGCCGCCATGGGGAAGGGGAGATGGTGGCTCGGCAAGTGCGCCAACGACCACGAGGCGGGGAGCTCTCGCCGCTCCTCGCGGTCTCCGGCGCCACCGGCATTGCCGCCACCGCCACCGCCCGCGCCCGGCGCTGCACCGCGCGTCGCCACACCTCCGGCACCTCCACGCCGCGTCCGGCCTTACCTCAGCAAGAGGAAGTGCCAGTGGTACTGGGACAACGCAAACCCAGTACCATGGACGGACGTCCACCTCTTCGAGGGGTGGCACCTGAATCCGGAGCGGATTCCGGTGTCGCCCGTCCCGAAGCGGGGACTCGAGAGGGAGGTGGAGATCCTCCGGCGGCGCGACCTGCTGCCGGAGGACCTCCGCCACGACCCTGCCTACGCCGTCAACAGCAGGAACTGGGACACCTGGTTCCATGTTGAGCACGACCAGCGGCGGAGGGGCTTCTTCGGGGTGCGGCACGCCAGCGGCCCAGCGCAGTACCCGCCACCCTCCCCACCTCGCGGCGACAACAGTACGCGCCGCCGCCGCCTCCCCCGAGCGTCAAGTTGGAGGAAGACGGTGACGCCGCCGCCGCGGAGGAGGAGGAGAGGGCCCTCGCCCAGGCCATCGAGGAGTCCAAGCGGGAGGCGGAAGAAGCCGCCGCGGAGGAGGAGAGGGCCATCGCCGACGCTCTGGCCGTCGTCGCCGCGCACCAGGACATGGAGCGGCAGGAGATGGAGGTGGAGGAGGAGGACCGCGGCGAGGTCCCCGACTGGTTCATGCCACTTGTTGGCATGCGCTGGCAGTGGACCGGGCCAGCGGACGGGCCGCCGCCGCCGCCGGAGCAGCCCCAGACTCCACCGCGCCGCCAGGGACTGCCCGCGCACCTCGTCCAGGACCCGGACTACGTCATCCTTGAGTAGTCCGGCCACCGGCCGCCACTGGCTTATCCAGTGGCTATTTTATGTATGTTTTTTTCTTTTTTTTTTAACTGTTAAACAATGGCCACTATGGCCCCTACGCAATCTAGCCTCGTGTCCGGCCTGAAATGAACACCCCCGTAGGATGCACCTATTTCGACCCTTGTCCACGCACTGTACGGGGCTGCTCAAACGGACAAAACCCAGACCAAATCGGTACAGATTTGAGCAGTGTCCCGTAGGAGATGTCCTTACCCTCCTTCCGTTGGTGTCGGCCGTGCTCTTCTTCATCCATCGCCATCTGACGCCGTGCTTGGGCCGGCACCATCCTGCCGTCGTCAACCCAGCACGGTCGACCGGTGACGTGAATGCGAGTGACCCAACGACATGGAGGTATCTCAGGTGGGCACGGCAGGCGCTGTCCCCTTCAGCGCTCGTGCGTGCCCGTGAACGCAGTCACGCACGCACTCCAGTGCTCCATTTATGCAAGTCGTAAATGTTGGTACCTCTCGTCTTCAGAGCTGGGTTCGGTGCATGATTAGTACTGTACTGGACTTACTCTCATTGTTTGTCCTACTAACATGATAGTAGTAGCTCCCAGTTACTTCGTCGTACTGTTCCAAAGAAGATTCTGAGGCGAACCAGACATGGCACAATTATTGCCAATCAACCTGGGAAATGAGACAACATTCTAGCAAAACAGCAGAATGGTGGCACCCAATTTTTCTTCTTCTTTTGATCGAGGCGTAGAAGAGAACGAATCGAGCATCGGCAGAAGATATATTGCATTTGCCATGACGCAGAAGGTCATCTGATAAACACGGAAGAAGCACCCAATGCACCCAATCTAACTACCAATAGCTAGTATTAGACCTAACGCTCATCTACGACGACCAACGAAAGAAACTACAGCTATATGTACACATTGCACTTCCATCTGTTCCGCATAGGCCTTGGCGTGGTTCAGTTCAGTTCAGCAGTCAGGACCTAGCGCGTACCACCACCATGACAAGAGCACTAGAACTTCATTAGACCGCACCACTGATGGACCGAGGTAGCTTTGTCAAAAATCAGTGGGCACCAGCCAGGTTTAGCAGCTGCACCTACACTCTTCGGTTAGTGAAGTCAAGACTAGTGGTCAACTACGAGTGCTTGAGCCTCCTGTGAGTCGTCTGTACTCGCTGCCCTTGTAGGCTGCAGTATTTGACCTGTTTTTATCATAATTGAGAGGCGCAAATTAGAAGCGATATAACGGTTGCACACAAAATGAAAATGAACCGAGCAGATTGCATTACTCACGTGCATTGATGCAAGTGTGGACAGCAGCTCCCTGGACTGGTCCATTAGAGAACGTTCTTGCATAGCGATTCTGGCAAGGTCAGACACCAAAATACTTGTCCCAGATAGCTGCAGGATGACATGAATTTTAAGGTCAATTTAAAGAATGAATGCAGCAAACTCATAATGAACAACAAATAGTCTATCGGAACTAGACTCTAGTTACTATGAAATCCTTCAAACAAGTTCAAATGTACCACAATACAATCGGGAGAGGGTGTGTATTGGTTGTACGGTCAACCCAAACATGCACATATCCTAGGGCTAGATCATCGGGAAGGGACAAAATTTATGCAATAAAGGTTGCACTACTCAGAAGTTTGAAGGGCTGTCAAAGACAAGATGATCCAGGAGATGGTTTGCCAAGCAAATGACACCTGATACACTCAGGTCATGCATTCCAGATCTGATAACTTGTACCAACTTCTAACGTGCCAGGTATGGTGAGTAAATTATTGACAGACAAGCAACTAGTAAAAGGCTGGAATAAGAGGGGAAAAAAACTGGAGTAAACTGTACCTTAGCCAGTAAAGTGCATATTGAGCTTCCTATTGTCTGCATGATATCAACCGCAGAGCCAACAGCATTTTTTACGTCTTGGATATCAGCCTGCAGTTCAAGAGATAGTAAAGAAGGTCTGAGAATTAATCTACATACGAGAAACACATGACAATAAGTTAATAAGATGGGATTATATTCCAACCTTTGCTCCGTCAACAGGAAGGCACAAAATGGTGGCAGTTAGAGCTTCTACAATTCCAGATAAAGATTCTGCATATTCCAGCTCTAAAGATGACCACTCCTCCAAATATGGCATCTATGTTCAACAAAATTCGATCAGATTTCCGGAATTATGCAAGATCATAACAAACTCTGTAGCTATTATTGGCATAATTAAAAAGGTATAGTTATGTATTTTTGTCTCTGCAAGAAATTATTCTAGTACAATAAATGATCTGTTGGCTCTGCAATTGATAGTTAGTTGGTACATCTACCAGGTCAAGCTATTAGTTGATGATTGTTAAGCAGTATAGTGATGTATATTTGTCTAATGTCCCGCCTTCAGAAGCTAGAACAGCTACATATTGATCTTGTTTCCTTTTTATAATTATGCATAGGGAAGGGGCCAGGTGTGATTTATTGAACAGAGGAATTATGTATTAAAATGGCCCAGTTTGCTACTAATTGGACCCACAATTCGGTGCACAAAAAAAATCAAGTGGACTAATTGTGCTAACTGCAAACAAAGAAAATCTGTTTTCAAATGATCCTGCTTACAGCTAGCTGGTCCTAATGTCTTTCAGATACTCCTTTTCCCGTTGGCAAAATATTCTCTTACTAACAATACTGGACAGGAGAATATGCTGGACACTTTAAGATAATCGAAAAAAATTATAGGAAATCATGAAAATTAACATGATTAAATAAACTAACAAGAAATTGGCTACGTGATGTTGTGGAAGCAGCATTAAAGCGATGTGCGTAGAACCAAACTGAAAGTTTATTACCTCCCCCTTTATAACCGTCATGAGTTTCCAGCTGTTTCGGAATAAATGTAGCTGAAACCTTTTAAGAGCAACAGATTTGCGCATCCCTAGGGTAGTAATCCACGCATCACATAAGTCTTTCTGGAAAAAGAAAAGGAAGAAAGGTTAGCAAATAAAGAAAAATATAGCAGAAAAGGCAACAGTTGCCTGCCAAAGTAATCTGGCCGAAATAAACCTTTTTTGGTGGTTTCTAGATGTAGTTTTCATTTGAATGTCAATTTGACACCTTCACTTCAGCACTAAGATAATAAAACTCACAGAATTTTGTTATGTCGTACATGAATACAGAATGCTGAAATCAAACTTCAATTCCTAAATCATCATAATTTCATTAAATATATTCTTTGGCCAACAAACAATCCTATATAATGTGGGTTATGTTACACAAAATTGATACCATCGAATTTGTTTCAACAGATCTTTTTATCATTCTGACTTGTGACTGTAAAAGAACACCATATGAGAAACTTTGGCTGAAGTTCAAAATGGGACGGTCAAAATATGGCCTACATTTTGAAACAGACGGAGAGCACCTTGAACAAGTTTAAATGTATTTTTACTTGTTTTACTTATGGATCCAACATACAAAAGGATTTCCTAAGCTTTGCAGGTTCTTTCCTTCATCCTATAACTATCCTACAACTTAGTGCTACAATAATTTTCCAGTTACAAAATATCTTATAAGATGCTTGACATTTTATTGATACTTATACAAACAATGGCCTATTATCTTTAGTGCAGAAGCTACTTCCAACAAATTACAGATACTTATATGATGCATTACATTCTAAGCTATGGCATGAACGACGCAAGGGGTTACACTACTGTTATAAGATTGGCAACCCTGCATCTCAGACTGATTTAGCTGTTTCTTCCGCACTAAATACAATTGAAACAAGATTGCAATATCATGTAAAGTTTATAGCTATAGTATATGGATGAATTTCTAACTCTTCTTTCTTTATCTTGCACTATGAGATAAGAATAAGGCAATAAAATGTTAAAATGACACATTGGACATTCAAATACTTGGACCAGACACTTGGTATACCCGACAATCCATTATTTTATCAATCGACAAACACTCACCTCTGCAGTCATCTTCTGTGAAGCAAGTGCGGCATCAGCCTGCGCATTTACACACCGCCATTGCAAATGTCGATTGGACAAGATTCTCAGTAAGTGCTCCCCATCAACCTTACTGCCCCCAAGCCACCTCCTCCTTGCTTGACCATCAATACCGTACCCAGATGATGAGACTCTTCCCGGCTGGTCGCCCGTTGATGCGCTCGCCCCCATAGAATTCCTCGGACGGGATGGACTTGACATTCGCCTGGATGAACTGCCCACGAGCTTACTTGGTGAAGACTGCCTGACCGGTCTGTTAAGTGGAGACGAAGCAAACCCGTTCAACAGCGATTTCTTCACCGGCGCAGTCCTCGGCGACGACGATGCGAGCCCAGAATTATGTGCCACGTACGGCGTCCCCGGATCTGCGAACCTATGCAGCCTGCTTCCAGCGGCATCATGCAAGAACCGTGCAGGCACACTCATCCCATTGGGCGGCGGCAGACGAGCTCTGTGCGAAACGCCATTGCCGGCATCCTGGGAACCCGAATTGCTCCCTGACGACAAGCTCTCGGTGTCCGATGACATCAAGTAGTCCCCAGCAGCATCAAACGAGGAGCGGTGGCGCACCCTGCCGTCGTCGAACGCCATCGACTGCCGCAGCGACCGGACCGCGGCCAGGACGGCAGCGCCCTTCCTGTCCAAGGAGCAGTCCAGGCTCTTGGTGAGCGGGTTCCCCTCGAACCCGTGCGCCGACATTGGCCACCTCTGGTGGTGGCTATGTGCCCCGGCTTCAGACCGATTCGCCCTGTCTGGGATGGTGCCCGCAGCAGGCCTCCTCCTTTCGGGCGTGGTGGTGGAAGGAGCCGCGGCGGCTACGGGCCGACGCACAGGCGAAGGGGACGTGGCCGGCTTGGCCTTGCTGGTCTCGAGGAAGTAGGAGCGGCCCTGGAAGGCGACGGAGAGGCTCCTGGTGGTGGTGGTGGTGGCGCCGTTGGGCCCCGCGGCGTCGCCTGGGGCAGCATTGTTGCCCGCGGGGCGCGGCCGGTCGACGGACGAGGAGCGCCTCGGTAGCGGGGACGCGAAGCGGCGGGAGGGCGTGGAGGCGGAGGTGGAGGTCGAGTTTGAGGTGGAGGAGGACGATGTGGTGGTGGAGGTGGAGGTGGATTTGGAGGAGGGCGCGAGGAGGTAGCGGGAGGGGACGGCCTTGGCCTTGGGCTTGCTGCCGGTGGTGGCGGTGGTGGTGCGCCTGCTGGTGGCGTCGGCATTGGCGTGGTTGGCGTTGGTGGATTTGGACGGGGAGAGCGCGGAGGCGGCGCGGCGGCGGTGCGGCGAGGGCGAGGGGTTGGGCCGGTGCGCGGTGGCCGCTGCCCCGGCGGCCACCATGGCGGCGGGATCTCGCGGAATCTCGGGGGCGGGCGGCCGGGCTTGGCGTGGGGTTTGGGGTTTCAAGATGGGAGGAGGAGGAGCTTCGGAGTGAAGTTGAATCCTGGGGGGAGGGGAGCCGGGACGAAGCCGAGGGGTAGAAGAGTAAAAAGGGGAAAGCGTCGGGGGTGGGGCGTGATAAAGGGAAGGGGCCGCGTGGTGGTGGGTCCCGGCCCGCCGACGTAACGGCGGCGGTGGACTGATGGGCGACCATGCCCGGCGGCGTCAAATCCGTTCCGTTCCGGCGACCATGTCCTGGCGTGCGATTACAACGGGATCGTCCGTCAATTTGTCAATTTCCTAGTTGGACTCACGTCCACCATTGGAGACATCCAAAGAGCATCTGTAACATCTTAAAGCCACGAAAAATCTTAAAACTCCAACGAGGTTAACAGTGTTGTGTTTTTTTTAAAACTCCGGCGAGTCTTAAAACTCCCCGTGTTTCGCAGTTCGCAAACCCTATCCGTCGCCGCCGCCGACGAGCAATCCGCGCCTCCCCACCTTCTTCTCCGGCGAGAAATACTCTGCAGTCGGAGAACCTCCACCGCCTCCGCCTCCTCCGTGATGGCCCCAAGCGTGAGACGGAGACCCTTTTGACGGTGACTACTCCGAGAGCGTCGCAAGAAAGCGGTGGCCAGCGACGGCGGCCGGAAGCGCGGACTACGCCACTTCAGCAACCGGAACATGCCGGTGCCGAGGGGCTTCTATCGGCGCGAAGTCGAGGAGTTTGACAGACTCTGCGCCGAGCAGCGGCACCCTATCTGTCGCCGCACCGCGATGCCCCTATAGCGAGGGCAGCTCAAGCGGCGGCGCGAGCTCCTCCTCCGCGCTCCAGGCTCTCCCTCCTACATAGGAATACGACGGCGCCGCTTCGAGGCCACCGTAGCGCCCGAGGATTTCGTCGCCGACGAAGTATTCGAGGCCGCAGCGGCACAAGTGCTTTTGCGGTCCATGCGCGAGGCGGAGGAGCGGAAGGCCCAGCTCGACCGCGACGTGGAGCTCGACCAGATGCTCCTCCACCAGGGCCTCGAAGCGGACCGCCTCGCCTGGGAGAGGAGGGCGTACTGGGAGGAGGATGCGGTTGCCTTCGTCGAGCTCGTCTCCGACGATGAGTGAGACCTCCGCGTACTCGACCTCGACCTCGTCGCCGCCGCTCCGGAGGCTCCGATGACCCCATTTTGTGTAGTACGATAGGGCGGCGACGATCTAAATAGTTTAGCTTTTGAATCCACTCTAGTTCTATGTATAAATTAGGTAAGAATCAGAGATGAACTCCTGTATCGAACGCATCGGTTACGAACAATTTTTTCTTCCAACCAAATCTATGAAATTTGCAGTTTCGTTTAAGGATTCTGCTATGCGCGGCGACCAGTGCAATCAGATTTGTCAAAAGACGTAAACCTTATATTCTTTTTAGGTTCTAAGGACTCTGTTAGATGCTCCAACAAGGAGTTTTTAACAAGGAGTTTTCAAGTGGTTCTAGAGGACACTCAAATATTATTTCCACTCATTTTGGTCAAATATTATATAATTAATTCTTCTCCTCCCCGTTATATCCACTCATTTTTGTGACATGAACTTTTTCCTCTCTTCTGTAAAAACTTCAGTCCCTCCCCGCTCACTCTCGCATCTCTGTGTCGTCCCTTCTACTCCCATTGTCGTGTTGCCCTCTCTAATCTTGCCAACGACAACTGATTTTATAATTGAACCGTGCATATGCATAGTAGGCGAGGTTGATCTCCTTGCATACAGCTAGGTGCCCCCACCGGGTGCCTTGCTTACGTTGGTAAAGGCCACATGTGTGCCATGTGGGGACAAGAAGAAGGGCTGCTTAGAGGGAGCACGCTCGTTGCAATGCCCTCCTAGAGGAAGGACGTGCTACCATAGCGACCATTGTTGCTAATGGAACAGACGGTGCGACGGCAGAGGCGTGCGGTATGGGTGAGAAGTGAAGGAAGCTATTATAAAGGTTCACTAGAAATACAAATCGCCCCGATCATAATAAAATTAAATTAAGGTCCTCAGACCACCTAACAACAATGATCGTTATAGAGCAAGCCGTAAATGTGCCATCGCCGATGACAGGTAGGATGTTTTCATGCCCATGCCATTGAAGACCAGCGGCCCAAAAGACCCGAATCTCCGTCATGGAACAGTTAAATCGATATGAATTTGATGACACCAAACATACAACACAGATAGATAAAACAAGATCCACCACTGCAACGGAGCAGCTACCAGTTAAATCGTATGAATCAGTACCAGCGGCGAGCTCATAGAAAGACGAGGTTGATGAGGAGGTGAGAATATCTTACTCTTGTTCCAAAAACATCATAATGTCGTTATACGGATCTAACAGCGACATCAACGACATGTCTGAGGTCCCAAATCCTCATGCCGCTAGAGTGACTAGTAGAGGAAGCCAGGACTCATCGATTGTCGGTCGGAGACGGAAGAGATAGGCGACCGCAAGGTATTTCTTCTCGTGACAGAGAGTCTGCGTAATTAGAACTTTAGACTTACTTAGAGTATATTTGTACATTTTTTATGAAACATATGCACCTTTTATTTGAAACACATTTTGTAATGCCCTCCTGGAAGAAGGGCGTGGTATTTTGCTTCCTGCATGCATATGCACCTTTTTATATATTTGAAATGTTAAAAAGTTGACAAAATGTTAACATATATATTTTTATAATTGGTTTCACGAAAACCGATATATTTGTGTCTTGTATACAAATGACAAATTTGGTATTAAATTAGGGTTTTTGTGAAACATTTTTCTTCTCTTTACACAAAAAAAAATCAAGTTCCCATGAAAGGACTTTGTAAACACATAGTAGAATCTGAAGATGTATCACATAATCTCATTTCGAAAAACAATTCAAAGTTGATCCAAGCTTGCAGCATACTCACTAAACCTGTTTTTACTCGTGATAAATTTCTGGTGCAACAAAGACGCTGATCATGTGGCTGGCTCGAGTTTTGTCTACGATCATTAATTACCTTGGGGAGACGACGTGGGGAGACGGCCTGACACCATCATTTCTTTCCACAACACGAGGATTTTTAAGCTCCGATCGAGGCTCTCAACCATTTTAAGCTCTTCCCTCCCTCGTCGTACGCTACGCACTAACCTTGAAAGTTGAAGCCGTAAGGTTTCACGATTCGGATAGATCCTATCTTGCCTCGGCAACATACTTCAAACCCATGATTCGACCTGTGGCAAGGTTTGCAGCGATTGTTCCGCCGAATTTCAAGGCACTGTATTGTACAGATACTACAATGGAGCCATGATTTGACACTTATGAATACCCAAAGAATGGATTAAATTAGTCCACATGGCACCAAATAGGGGGTTCAGTAGTCAGTACAGTGACTTGGAGTTGAGGATTCCTTGTCAATTAGCTGCCGCGAAAGGGCAAAGCGGGCGTGCATCAACAGTGGGTTAACTGGTAAACGGAGCTAGCAGACGATGGTACGTGACTACGTGAGTGAGTGACAGAGAGATCCGATCGATCGGCATCAGGTGTCCTGCATGCAAACATAACCGTATACATGCAAGATGCAAGGCACCGTGTAATAAACTAGGAGGAACAGTTGAATATACCCTGCTCTGTGGACTACGGTAGTACCACTGTAGAAGCTACTAGTATGTGCAGTTGTTAATCCTTGCTGGTTTAATTGCATCGGGAGTAGTTTGTGTTGTTGCGTTTAATAGTGTCACCACGAGTCAACAGGGTCAGATGTTGTCTCGTGATCTCGTTGCGTGCAGAGCATATATTTGCGGAAAACAATTGCACTGTTCTCTGTTCGTAGAGATTTTTTAGTTTATACGGTAGCTTCCAGTAACTTGCAGTTCACTACTCGGAAGTGCATGTAATTATGAGGGCAACATTACTAAGGCCCCGCGCTTAAAACACAGAAAGTAAAAAAACTCAATAATAGAAAAACTTATAATTGAGATGTCATGTTTCTTTAATTTATATAGGAACCTAAACCACCGGAATTTTTTAAAAGTGTCGTTTGGATGTCACGCGGGAAAAACATAGAAATTATAAACATAGAAATATTTGAGGCCTAATGTTTGTTTTTCCTTTAAATTTTCTATGAAATAGACTATCCAATAGAAATTTTAAAGAAATTCGAATTTCTTATTCTCTTGTTCCAAACAACAACAAAGGAAATTTACCCTTAACATTTCTATCCTCCAAAATTCTTGAAATTTCTTTATGTCAAATAGGGCCTATGCGTTGAGCACTCAAAGATTTGGGGTAGTCGAGCAGTTAGTACCTCGTGCGTCCAACATCATGGGAGGCATCTGTACGGGTTTTCTAACCACCGAATATAAGGACAGCGGTACGTCCAGTCAAAATCAAAGGGAGATGGAACCTCTCGTCGAGCACATGTTCCTGCGAAGAAAAAGGCCCGTAGAGTGTTATTTATTTGCTCTGCTTTACTTTCCCACAGCCAATTATAGGAACTGATAATTTTAGTTCGGCTGTTTAATTGGGTGGCCGATCACTTTCAGAAATCTGAGGTTTGTCTTTGGTGGGGAATAGATTCCTGACCTGCTGGTGAGGTGCTTAATTGTTGTCGATTTCTTCGCCTTAGCAAAAGCTGATCGAATCTCCGTCAGTTAGATCCGTGAAAAGTAGGCTTAGCATCTGCCGACATTGTTTAGAGGCAAAAGAGCTGCTATGCTAAAGGAAGTCATTGTATTATCCAGCCGATGGCGAGCACACTGTAGATACTGTGAGCAATGATTCCAACAAAAAAAGTAGAAACGAGGATGAGGATCTTATGATGGAACTGTCGCGGACTGGGGTCGGACGCGACAGTTGGCGAGCTTCGCTGGCTTGTGCGAGCTCATCGACCCTCCCTCCTCTTTCTTTCAGAGACTAAGATCAGGGATTCTAGAGTCTGAAACTTCATGTGGTCGTTAGGGTACTCTGGGTGCTATGCTGTCAGTAGTGTTGGCCTTAGCGGTGGCTTGGCCTTATTTTGGTTGTCGTCCGTTTCTGTTACTGTTAAACCCTGTAATGCACGGTGCATTGATGTTCACATTACACCGGAGAATGGAATAAAATGGCGCGCAACTTTTGTTTATGGGAGCCTCGCCGAGAACTCCATCACGAGTTCTGGGATTTTCTCCGGTTTATGCTATCTAATTGGAATGGCCCCTGGTTATGTTGTGATGAGCATCTAGGGCCTCGTGATAGGACTGAAGCTCAGATCGGTGCCTTCCAAGACTGTCTGCAAGATTGCGAACTCATGGACCTGGGCTTCCAGGGCCCTAAATACACATGGAATAACCGTCAAGATTCTGACACAAATGTGAAAGTTCGTCTTGATCGGGCAGTCGCAAATGGTGTTTTTTCACAAATGTTCGAGGATTGTTTTGTGGAGAATCTAATCACTACTTCATCGGACCATTACGCAATTCTAGTCTCATTATCAAGGACCTCAAGGGTCGCCTTGGAGCGGCCGGTTCAGCAAGGATTTAGGTTTGAAGCCATGTGGCTACGAGCTCCTGATTACCGTGAGGTCCTAGAAAAAGCGTGGACGGATGGAAGCAATGGTGTGTGGTCGTTGCAGTCAACGTGGGCGAACCCGAGTCACGTGGCAACATCGCTGAAAGATTGGAGCCGAGCAACTTTTGGCTCGGTTCGGAAAAAAATTTGGCAGCTGGAAGGAAAGCTTCGTGACATTCGTGAGAGTGAGCTGACCGAAGAAAGTGTGAAGACAGAAAAGGAGGTGGAAAACGAGCTGTGTGATAATGCTTTAATCGCCTTTGAGTGCCTACATACCATCAGACAACAAGATAGCAAGCGACCTTATTTTGCATTGAAAATTGATATGATGAAGGCATATGACAGGGTCGAATGGGACTATCTTCATGGATGTCTGAGTAGGCTTGGTTTTGCTCCATCCTGGATCCAGTCGGTGATGAGGTGTGTTACATGTGTTCGATATGCTGTCCGTGTTAACGGCCAACTCACCGAGCCGGTGGTGCCATCCAGGGGCATTCTTCAAGGGGATCCAATTAGCCCCTATTTATTTCTCTTGTGTACAGAAGGAATGTCTTGTTTACCGCAAAAAAAGGATGACCTTGGTGAGCTCTATGGTATCAAAAATGGTAGACTCGGCACTCCTATCTCACATTTACTGTTTGCAGACGACAGCATCTTTTTTGCCCGGAGTGATAATAGGAGTGTTGAGGCTCTCAAGGAAACATTGAAAACTTACTGTGATGGATCCGGTCAGAGAGTTAATTTAGATAAATCATCAATCTTCTTTGGTAATCATTGTGATGAACTGATCAAGAATAGAGTGAAGAGCAGCTTGGGTGTGCAAAGTGAGATACTCAATGACAAATATTTGGGTATGCCTACCACGGTAGGGCGCTCTCCCACAGCTACTTTCAATTTTCTCTATGATATGATCTGGAAGCGTATAAATGGTGTGACGGATAGGCCTTTGTTAAGAGCAGGAAAAGAATCGTTTCTTAAGGCGGTTATTCAAGCTATCCCAACACATGTTATGAGTTGTTTCCAAGTCCCTATTTCAACTTGTGATAAAATGAGATCTACTGTGGCAACGCAGTGGTGGGGTGTTGAAGAAGGAAAAAGGAAACCTCATTGGAGATCTTGGGAGTGGCTCTCGGCCCCAAAAACTCTCGGCGGTATGGAATTCCGTGATATGGCTTTGTTTAACCAGGCCATGCTCGGTAAGCAAGGCTGGAGACTGCTCACAGAACCTTCCTCTTTGTGCGCCAGGGTTTTGAAAGCACGGTATTTCCCATTCACCGACTACTGGCACGCTCCAAAACCTCGGTCGTCGTCATACACTTGGCGTAGCATTCTGTTTGGACGTGAGCTACTGCTCCGAGGTGCTCAATGGGGCATTGGTGATGGTCGGTCTGTGAAAATTACTTCTGATAACTGGATTCCTGATCGCCCAGCATACATGCTTTTTCCAGTGAAGGAGATCCCGGCTGTTGCAACTGTACATTGTCTGATCGATGAACAAACTAAGTCTTGGATTTCTGAGACGGTCAATGCCTTCTTTATGAAGAGACGGCAGAACAGATCATGCAGATCCAGATTAGCAAGGACGGGGAAGATTTTATTGCCTCATACTAAGAATGGTATTTATTCAGTAAAGTCAACTTATAATTTTGCACGTACATATAGTTTCTTTGTTTCCGGAAGTAAGCACGGCAGGGGCTCCTCATCCTTGGCTGCTAACGAGTAGGAACAATGGAAAATGATCTGGAAGATTAACGCACCTGGCAAGATGAAAATACACATGTGGCGATTTGCTCATGATTGCTTGCCGAGTGGCGTTCAGCTGGTACAACGTCATATTCCCGCGAGCGATGCATGTATATTCTGTGAAAGGACAGAAGATGTGGAGCATGCCTTCCTACAATGTCAGTTCACAAAGGAAGTGTGGCGTTTCATCAAGAACACCTTCAACCTCCATCTCGTATGGCGTGACTTTATGTCACCAAAGTTCTGGATATTTAATTTCTTGAGGCGAGCAATGGAGTTGGAGGCCACTGT
This sequence comes from Poa annua, assembly GCA_026929855.1. Classification (NCBI taxonomy): domain Eukaryota; kingdom Viridiplantae; phylum Streptophyta; class Magnoliopsida; order Poales; family Poaceae; genus Poa; species Poa annua. Next base: position 21,218,859 of record CM049427.1, read on the forward strand.
TTTGGCTGTCGGATTCTGGTACATTTGGGACGCGAGGAACGACGCAAGAAATAACCAGCAGAGCCCTGATCCGAAGCAAACAAGTCTGAAGATCATGGCGTATGTGGACATGATTGTGCAACACTGCTTCAAAATCAAACCAAGCAATATGTGTGAGTCCATCAAGGTTCAGAAGTGGACACCGCCGCCGCCTGGGGAGTCTTTGGTGAACGTCGACGTTGCTTTATTTCCGGAGCAAGGTCGAATGGCAGTCGGAGCAGTATTCAGAGATAATGTTGGGCAATGTCTACTTGCTGTCAGTGAACCTCTTCTAGGCTTCTCTTCGCCTGAGATGGCGGAGGCGTTGGCGTTGCGGCGTGTGATGACGGTTACAAGAGAACGGTGCTTTCAAGAGAACGGTGCTTTGACAAGGTGATTTTCGTGACTGATTGTTTGTCCCTTGTCAAGCGCATCATCTCTACCAAGCCTGATCGATCCATGGTGGGAGTGGTGGTATCAGATATCAAACTATTGTTGGTGAACTTTGAATCGGCCACTATTAGACATGTTAAACGTTCCTTGAACGAGGCAGCACACATTTTGGCTAGGTCTTGTGATGTAACTAGCCTAGGTTTTATTTCAATTTCTGCTCCGGTGTCAATCCGGAAGACTCTTTGTATTGATGTTATGTGATCAATAAAGTGTTATGTTTCTGTCTAAAAAACAAAAGATGCCGGAGTGAGCGTTCAGCTGTATCTACCGATGGCAATGGGTACCCATTACCCACATACCCGGTGGGTTTTTACCCGTTAGGGTGAGGGTATGGGATAAAATCTTTACCCATGGGTAAGTGAATGGTAAAAAATATACACCCGTTGGGTACTGTGGGTGCGGGTATGGTAGATCAAAACCCATACCCGCGTACCCACCTACCCGGTATATCGCACATTTGAGTCCATAAATTATGCATTGTGTAATTTTGAAAAATAAAAAATCCCACCGACCCAGGCACCCAGTTCTAGAATTATCTTTCTCATTGACTTAAGGATGGACTGCTCGTATACCCAACTCAGCCATAAACACTGACAGCTGACCTTGAGGTTGCCGCTTCATTTCCTCTTCCCAACCTCTCTTCTCCTCAAATAGTAGCGATGAGATTTCGCATTGTCCCTCCCCATCCCTCGCCATGGAGTCCGACGCAGGCGAGCTCCGCGTGGGTGACGTCCAGCTGCAGCAGGAGGAGATGGAGCACGACATATGCACCTTATGTAGTTATGTTGGATAAAAGTTATTTTTGAATTACATAGTGTTGTTATTTTCATATATGTAATACATAGTATATCATGTTGAGTTTTTTTGGTGGGTTTACCCATGGGTTTTTAGTACCCACGTGGGTGCGGGTATGGTATTAATTTTGTACCCAGACGTGGGTGCGGGTGCGGGTGTGGTTAAAATTTGAGTACATGGGTGTGGGTTTGGTTGAGCCCTACCCACACCCAATGGGTGCGGGTGCCATCAGGAATCCGATCAGATTCAGTCACGTAAACAAGAGATAAGAAAACAAAAGGGGTTAAAGTAGACGTGCGTGGGGCCTCAAACTAAGACCATATTTGTGTGTGGGTACGACGTTGCTCCTGATCGATCGGCAACTTTTCCGGCGACGTGACAATCTCCGGTGCTTTCCGTCCAAACCGCTTTCTCCTTCCTGCTGCTCGTGATGCACACCGGCCTCCGTTCGTCCGCACGACACGGCGACGCCGGTCAGTGCACAGAGCACAGACCGCCGTCACGGGCCCTGGATGCCGGCGGGGAAACCCCACGGAACACTGGATGCAGGGTGTTGCGGGCGCCGCCATAGCCGTCAGGCAAAGACCGGCTCGATCCGACCGCTCTGCACGAGTCCAGGTATCACCTACGGCCGTGGTCTGCGGCGCGTGTGATTTTTCGGGTTGCGATTGGCCGCCGGCCGGAGATGGATTGGACTTGGACGATCGACACGCGCTGCCAGCGGCAGCCGGCAGGAATCATACCTCGAGTTCTGTCGATCGGCACCCGGAGTAGTACTTGATCAGCTCGAGAAGTCGAGATGCATGGCGGATACGAGGGAGGATTTGCTTCAGTTGATTCCAAGATTCAGATACCAGCTCACCGCATCTCCCTCTACTTTTCTCTTTTGCATTTTCCAATTCCGTTATCAGCTGAGCAACATTAGAGGGATATTGTGAAGCATCGATCTAATTAACCTAGTACTGTAGGTCCGAGGATTCATGATTCATCATCCCCTGGCTGGACTAGCTACTCCCAATGAAGATGACAGGTATTTAAGTGGCATCCGGTTTGTTAGTTGAAACAATACCGTTTTCGTGTCAGTGACAACCGTCAGACGTAGCTGTCAGTATATCAAGCCGAGAGCCCGAGACCCTAGTGTCTATCTTCGTAAAGCTAGCTTGAATAGAAAAGGAGCGGGGATGCTATCTATAACCGCTAACCGACAAAACTGTTGAAACGAAGACGACTGCCACCACAGCCATCATCGGTTGTGCCTCGTCGCACCGCCCCGTCCTGTCCCGTTCTCCTCTCCATTTGTCCGCCACCGCCTTGACGATCCCTCTAACCCCATCTCTTTTCTTCGACAACAGCGACCACCCCTCAAGTTAAGTTTATCCTCGACATCACCGTCTCCGTCACGACCAGCCATGGTTAAATTTAGGATCCCGGATTTGGGATACCGGCGACCGCTACCCGCGGCGCAGGATGTCAGTGACCACTGCCCGCAGCGTAGGGATCCCGGATTTGGGATGTCGGGTCCCGTCCTAAATTCTTCCCGCAAGCGCCACTTCGCCCCACGGCGGGCGCCAACTGTCGTCGTGGCGAACAGACAGATGCCTACGGGTAGGCTAATTTGTGGGGCCGATGGACGCTAGGGGATCTCGGGGAGGGATTGCGCGATGAACTCGCGCGCAGGTAAACACAACCAACATAGGGACACAAGGATTTACCCTGCTTCGGGGCTCTCGTGAGGAGATAAAACCCCTACTGCAGCATCTAGCCTACTCGGTATATTTCCTCTCTTACTATCTGGGCTACAACACGCTCCATGAGCTGCTACAGTTGCCTCCATGAGGTCTTGAGAGCAAATGAGAAGGGGGGAAATGAAGTGGTGGGGTGGTGGTCTCTCTCCTCCCTCTCCCCCTGGTGCCCTTTATATAGGAGAGCCCAGGGGACAAACCGGAGACAAGGGGACAGGAAACACTGTTCACTGCGCACTGTAGCTGAGATGACTACTGGGGTCTTGTCGGGACTGTTCACTGTGTCACGCACAGTGTACTATTGTCCCATCCGCGCCACTGTAGCAGCGGCTGCCCATGCCCTGTATCATGACCGTGACATGTCTTGTCCTTGGCTTTGTCCTGTAGTGTTTGGCTTGATATCTTCTCTGCTCAACCCGACATGGGTATGCCGGATAGCAGTCTTCTCCCGGAATTTGACATCGGTATATCGGATAGAAGTCTTCTCCCGGAATCCGACATGGGTATGCCGGATAGCAGTCTTCTCCCGGAATCCGACATGGGTATGCCGGATAGCAGTCTTCTCCCGGAATCCGACATGGGTATGCCGGATAGCAGTCTTCTCCCGGAATCCGACATGGGTATGCCGGATAGCAGTCTTCTCTCGGAATCCGACATGGGTATGCCGGATAGCAGTCTTATCCCGGAATCCGACATGGGTATGCCGGATAGAAGTCTTCTTCCGAATCCAACATGGGTATGCCGGATAGCAGTTTTATCCTGAAATCCGACATGGGTATGCCGGATAGCAGTCTTCTCCTGGAATCCGACATGGGTATGCCGGATAGCAGTCTTCTCCCGGAATCCGACATGGGTATACCGGATAGCAGTCTTCTCTCGGAATCCGACATGGGTATGCCAGATAGAAGTCTTGTCCCGGAATCCGACATGGGTATGCCGGATAGCAGTTTCATCCTGAAATCCGACATGGGTATGCCGGATAGCAGTCTTCTCCTGGAATCCGACATGGGTATGCCGGATAGCAGTCTTCTCCCGGAATCCGAAATGGGTATGCCGGATAGCAGTCTTCTCCCGGAATCCGACATGGGTATATCGGATAGCAGTCTTCTCTCGGAATCCGACATGGGTATGCCGGATAGAAGTCTTGTCCCGGAATCCGACATGGGTATGCCGGATAGTAGGATTCTCCCGGAATCCGACATGGGTATGCCGGATATAGCAGTCTTCTCCTGGAATCCGACATGGGTATGACGGATTACTCATCACCGACCGCTTTCCCGAAAGCTTTGTTATTAGGGGTCCCGGGGATTACATCCCCGAGGCTGCGGGGGACTCGCAGAGTCGCGCGCAGACTTAGAAAAAATCCAACATCACCGTTTTCACCTACTCCACCGGTACCGAAAGTCTTGTTGTTAGAGGTCTCGGGGATCACATCCCCGACACTAGTCCCCGAGGCTGCGGGGGACTCGCAGAGTCGCGTGCAGACTTAGAAGAAATCTCAATCTCATTGTTTTCATTTGCTCCACCGAGTACCTGCAAAAAATACAATCATATGCCGGTTCCTTAGCCGCTCTGGGCGTTTTACCGACACAGATGTCTTCGGCCACCGCCGGTCTGACACAAACACACAACACATGCCGGCGTTTAGCCACTCTGGGCGTATACCGACACGGACGCCTCATGTGCCGGCTTGTAGCCACTCTGGGCGTATACCGACACAGAGTCTCATGTGCCGGCGTTTAGCCACTCTGGGAGACGCCTACACACACAATGTTACACAGGTATCTCGGTATGTCGGTATGCCGGTATGTCGGTATGTCGGCCACTCTGGGCATATCACACATGTTTCGTTATCTCTGCCACTCTGGGCACATCACAGGTGTTTCGGTATCTCAGGTGTTGTCTTTAGCGAATCTTGACAAACCGAAACAAATGACGATTTGGAAATATTGCCCGATGCCATGATACATTGGCGAACCGAAATAAACGGGAATCTAGGGATATGGTATGATGCCGCGATATAATGGCGAGCCGACATGAATAGCGATATGGAGATATTGCAGTATGCCATGATATACTGGCGAATCGAAATAAACGGGGATCTGGAAATTTTGCGTGATACCGCGATATGTGGGCCAACTGATACCATAGATCATATGCAATATACTTTGAGAAAATAATCAACCGTAAGATGGATCCAAGATAACCGATATAATCAAGACTCTCGACATGAGTATCCTCGCGGTAAAACCAATATCACCTTTCAACGTTAGTTAGGACGTATATATTTTAATAAAGACAGAAAATAACTCTAGCAGCAAACCACACAATAGGACAGAGACTCGGATTCCACCGAGTCCCCGGGTAAATTTTCAGATATAGCAGGAAGACAAAGGAGCCCGGCAGTCCCCGAGTCCAGTTTCGGGATGCCGGCACACAAATGATACAACAAGAAGCAAGATACGACAAGCATATAAATAAATATAAACTGAGCTAGTCCACCGACTAAGCATGCTAGGTAGAACTAAACGGTAAGCCAGTCCCCGGGTCAAGACATCTTGCTCCCGGGGAAAAAACACACAGGCGACAAACAGGTGAAACAGGGCAGTCCCCGGGTTACGATGCTTCGTTCCCGGGTAAACAATTAAACTAATCATGCATGGGCAGTTCCCGAACAAATTTAAGACAACGTAAATGTAAGGTACTGATGACGATACTCACGGAGCACAGGAGCGGTTGGGGATGTCGGAGGCGACATAACCCGGGTAACTGGTGTGCAACTGCCAGGGGTCCATTGATGATGAGTGTCGGGGTAGACTCCGGCGGCTGGTGGGCGTGATGCAGGGATGCTGGTTTGGGATGTCGATGACCGGTTTCCGCGATGCGGGGACGTCGATGACCTCCACCCGCGGTGCAGGGATGTCGGCGACCTCTACCCGCAGCGCAGGGACGTTGGCGACCTCTACCCGCAGCGCAGGGACGTCGGCGACCTCAACCCGCAACGCAGGGATGTCCGTGACCTCAACCCGCAGCGCAGGGACAACAATGACCACTGCCCGCAGCACAGGGATCCCGGATTTAGGATCCCGGATTTAGGATGCCGGCGACCGCTACCCGCAGCGCAGGATGTCGGTGACCACTGCCCGCAGCGTAGGGATCCCGGATTTAGGATCCCGGATTTGGGATACCGGCGACCGCTACCCGCGACGCAGGATGTCAGTGACCACTGCCCGCAGCGTAGGGATCCCGGATTTAGGATCCCGGATTTGGGATACCGGCGACCGCTACCCGCGGCGCAGGATGTCAGTGACCACTGCCCGCAGCGTAGGGATCCCGGATTTAGGATCCCGGATTTGGGATACCGGCGACCGCTACCCGCGGCGCAGGATGTCGGTCACCACTGCCCGCAGCGTAGGGATCCCGGATTTAGGATGCCGGATTTGGGATACCGGCGACCGCTACCCGCGGCGCAGGATGTCAGTGACCACTGCCCGCAGCGTAGGGATCCCGGATTTAGGATCCCGGATTTGGGATACCGGCGACCGCTACCCGCGGCGCAGGATGTCAGTGACCACTGCCCGCAGCTTAGGGATCCCGGATTTAGGATCCCGGATTTGGGATACCGGCGACCGCTAACCGCGGCGCAGGATGTCAGTGACCACTGCCCGCAGCGTAGGGATCCCGCATTTAGGATCCCGGATTTGGGATACCGGCGACCGCTACCCGCGGCGCAGGATGTCAGTGACCACTGCCCACAGCGTAGGGATCCCGGATTTAGGATGCCGGATTTGGGATACCGGCGACCGCTACCCGCGGCGCAGGATGTCGGTGACCACTGCCCGCAGCGTAGGGATCCCGGATTTAGGATCCCGGATTTGGGATACCGGCGATCGCTACCCGCGGCGCAGGATGTCCGTGACCACTGCCCGCAGCGTAGGGATCCCGGATTTAGGATCCCGGATTTGGGATACCGGCGACCGCTACCCGCGGCGCAGGATGTCAGTGACCACTGCCCGCAGCGTAGGGATCCCGGATTTAGGATCTCGGATTTGGGATACCGGCGACCGCTACCCGCGGCGCAGGATGTCGGTGACCACTGCCCGCAGCGTAGGGATCCCGGATTTAGGATGCCGGATTTGGGATACCGGCGACCGCTACCCGCGGCGCAGGATGTCAGTGACCACTGCCCGCAGCGTAGGGATCCCGGATTTAGGATCCCGGATTTGGGATACCGGCGACCGCTACCCGCGGCGCAGGATGTCGGTGACCACTGCCCGCAGCGTAGGGATCCCGGATTTAGGATCCCGGATGTGGGACCCCGGCGACCGCTACCCGCGGCGCAGGATGTCAGTGACCACTGCCCGCAGCGTAGGGATCCCGGATTTGGGATGTCGGGTCCCGTCCGAAATTCTTCCCGCAAGCGCCACTTCGCCCCACGGCGGGCACCAACTGTCGTCGTGGCGAACAGACAGATGCCTACGGGTAGGCTAATTTGTGGGGCCGATGGACGCTAGGGGATCTCGGGGAGGGATTGCGCGATGAACTCGCGCGCAGGTAAACACAACCGACATAGGGACACAAGGATTTACCCTGCTTCGGGGCTCTCGTGAGGAGATAAAACCCCTACTGCAGCATCTAGCCTACTCGGTATATTTCCTCTCTTACTATCTGGGCTACAACACGCTCCATGAGCTGCTACAGTTGCCTCCATGAGGTCTTGAGAGCAAATGAGAATGGGGGAAATGAAGTGGTGGGGTGGCGGTCTCTCTCCTCCCTCTCCCCCTGGTGCCCTTTATATAGGAGAGCCCAGGGGACAAGCCGGAGACAAGGGGACAGGAAACACTGTTCACTGCGCACTGTAGCTGAGATGACTACTGGGGTCTTGTCGGGACTGTTCACTGTGTCACGCGCAGTGTACTATTGTCCCATCCGCGCCACTGTAGCAGCGGCTGCCCATGCCCTGTATCATGACCGTGACATGTCTTGTCCTTGGCTTTGTCCTGTAGTGTTTGGCTTGATATCTTCTCTGCTCAACCCGACATGGGTATGCCGGATAGCAGTCTTCTCCCGGAATTTGACATCGGTATGTCGGATAGAAGTCTTCTCCCGGAATCCGACATGGGTATGCCGGATAGCAGTCTTCTCCCGGAATCCGACATGGGTATGCCGGATAGCAGTCTTCTCCCGGAATCCGACATGGGTATGCCGGATAGCAGTCTTCTCCCGGAATCCGACATGGGTACGCCGGATAGCAGTCTTATCCCGGAATCCGACATGGGTATGCCGGATAGAAGTCTTCTTCCGAATCCAACATGGGTATGCCGGATAGCAGTTTTATCCTGAAATCCGACATGGGTATGCCGGATAGCAGTCTTCTCCCGGAATCCGACATGGGTATGCCGGATAGCAGTCTTCTCCCGGAATCCGACATGGGTATGCCGGATAGCAGTCTTCTCCCGGAATCCGACATGGGTATACCGGATAGCAGTCTTCTCTCGGAATCCGACATGGGTATGCCGGATAGAAGTCTTGTCCTGGAATCCGACATGGGTATGCCGGATAGCAGTTTCATCCTGAAATCCGACATGGGTATGCCGGATAGCAGTCTTCTCCCGGAATCCGACATGGGTATGCCGGATAGCAGTCTTCTCCCGGAATCCGACATGGGTATACCGGATAGCAGTCTTCTCTCGGAATCTGACATGGGTATGCCGGATAGAAGTCTTGTCCCGGAATCCGACATGGGTATGCCGGATAGCAGGATTCTCCCGGAATCCGACATGGGTATGCCGGATATAGCAGTCTTCTCCTGGAATCCGACATGGGTATGACGGATTACTCATCACCGACCGCTTTCTTGAAAGCTTTGTTATTAGGGGTCCCGGGGATTACATCCCCGACACTAGTCCCCGAGGCTGCGGGGGACTCGCAGAGTCGCGCGCAGACTTAGAAAAAATCCAACATCACCGTTTTCACCTACTCCACCGGTACCGAAAGTCTTGTTGTTAGAGGTCTCGGGGATCACATCCCCGACCCAACTGTCGTGGTGGTGTCACGGCAGATGCCATAGGATGGCTAATTTGTGGGGCCGATGGACGTTGGTGGATCCGGGGAGGGATAGCGAGCTGAAGAGCTCACACGGGGAGGATCCCGGTAAAACCGAGATCTCCCAAGAACAGGGAACAAGAATAAAGTGCAAAGGGGAAGATCCAACAAATACAAACAAATGCACGAAGGCACACAACACACACACACGATATACCCAGGTTCAGGGCCCTCGTGAGGAGGTAACACCCCTACTCCTGCCCTTCCTCTCTATATATTGGTGATATAAGGACTACAAGTTGCTACGAGATCTGCCAAAGGATGAAGTACGAAGAACTAGATGAACTCAAGGTGAAGAGGAGTAACTGCTCTAAGAGTAAATGCGACTATAGCTTTGGCTCTGAAGTTGGTCTCTCCCTCTCAGGAGCAGTTATGGTGCCTTTTATAGAGTTCCGGCCGGGAGGGCGGAAACCCTAAACTGCCTCGGCCCCACCAGACAGGCCTAGCCGGGATGTCGTCACCGGCTAGTGCGACCTAGTCGCCGGGCTATCCGGTGTAGCCCCTGCGTCATCATTTCGTTAAGGACGGCAAGCGCCGACCTGCATCATCATTGTCCCCTTGTCAGAGACAAGACATGTCCTTGCCCATCCCGGACAGCCTTTTCCGGATTGCCGGGCTAGGCATGTCAGGTCTTGTCGTACCGTTGTCGTACCGGCTGACGCGCTCCCGTGTCAGGCGGGAGGTGACCATGCTTCCGTGTCAGGCGGGAGGTGACCATGCTTCCGCGTCATGCGGAATGGTACTTCCCCCCGCTATAAACGGGAAAGCCTGCTACGGACCGTTGACGGCCTACCGGAAGCCCTTACTCCGGATACCTCCTTGCCTGCCCCTGAACCTCTTCTGCACAAGATCAACACCGAGAGTCACTCCGGTTAGTACTTACCCGGAATACCTATCCGGTAAAGCCGAGTACACCTCCAACCGGGAACCTCCTCGGTGTCCCAGGCCCGGGATCCTTTCCGGATATGTTTGAACTCATCTCAGGATGAGTAACTCTAGGCCTAGCCTCCCGAAGATGTCTTAGCTTATCAGCAAAGACATCTTCGAGAAGCTAGTTCTTAGAGGAACCACCCGCTCATGCTTGTGCTGCGATTGTGAGGGTCGGGGGAGCCTATTTATAGCTGCCGGAGGTGACCCCTGCGGCTGCCAGGAGGCATTTTGCCCTTTTCCAGTGTCCAAGTGTCCAGCTACCCTTTCGGCACATCAGGAGGTGTTCTTTGCTGTCGCCAAAGGTCAAGCACCGTTGATATTTATTATAATATACCGGGATCTGCCCCTACCCGGGGGGCAGCCCCCCGACACTAGTCCCCGAAGCTGGTGCGGCACAGCGACCCCGGATGATGTGCGGGATCAGCTTTAATAACAACCTCTCCTCCGAGAACATATGACACCATCCTTTTATTCCATGCCGAGATCAATTCTTTCCGATATCTTCTCACCGAGATAATCTTAACCGGGAGGCGAAGCCTGCGACCGGGTAATATCATCTCAGGAAATCTTGACCGTTAATCTCCCGATGCCTTCGAGACAGCGAGCCAGGGCCCACCCGACGTCCCGTCTGCGCAGAGACGTACGCGAGTGCCTCTGCGCACGCGCGGTGTCGCTTGGGTTCCCGCGCCGGGGAGCCGCATCCGATCCGGAATCGAACCGTTGGGGCCGTGTGGCCCTCGGTGTGGCCGGATCGAGCGCTCCGGATAGTGCCACGTGGCTCGCGGCACAAAACAGATCCCACCCACGATCGCGGAGATCGTGGGCGGGAAAATCGGAAACCGCTCCGGAATCCCCCCCATAAATAGGGGACCGGAACGGTCTCCTTTACTTCTTCTTCTTCGCACTTCCTCTTCTCCACCGTCTCGAGCTCGTCGTCGCCGCTGCGCTCGTCGCCCGTACGACATCGCGCTCGCCGTTCGCCGGAGTTCACACCCCGCCGTCGCCCTCGCACGCCGTCGATCTCCTCGCTCACCAGTGAGTTTTTCCTCTCCACTCCGATTCATTTCTTCGGTAGAATAACCGTCGGACTTCGGCCGTGCCCTAGCACGAGCACGGTTGCGCCGCCGCCGGTGACCACATTCGAGCGGCGCGCACGAAGCGCACGGCGAAGAATCACCGTGGCAATAGGACGTATATTTGTCACCCGCACTTGTGCCTCGTTTTAGTCTAGCGCGAGTCTTTTTTCCTCCGTTTAGTTTTGATTATTTGACCCACGGTAGATCTTGCTTCCCATGAATCCGGTAGTTTTTAGCAGTTTGTGCCCCGACATCCTCGTCTGCGATAGACTAACTCCGACTAACCGCCACTGCGCCTGCAGAATAGCCCGGATACTCCTGCCTACTTCTCCGACATGGGTGAAGAACGTGCTCGGGGGTGTTGGGATGGGTCCGAGACGAAGCAGTCGGATCTCGACTGGCTATATCGGACTCACCGGATTCCTCCGGAAGTCGAGAGCCGTCTCCCGGGAGAGGAGATCGCGCCGGAACCCCAACCCGGGGAAGTTGTGGTATTCTTATCACACTTCGAGCGCGGATTCGGGCTCCCGGCTAGCACATTTTTCCGCGACTTCCTCGACCTCTACGAGCTTCAACCTCACCATCTTCCCGCCAACGCCATAATGATGCTCTCGGTTTTTACCACGTACGCGGAGGCGTACCTCGGCATCTGGCCCTTCTAGGACCTCTGGGCCAAATATTTCATTCTCCGCCGCCAAGCGATCCCCAATCCGAATAAGAAGATTAAAGACTTAGTGGATTGCGGAGCGGCTACCATTATCCCCCGCGCGGACTCCGGATTCCCCATAGTCAAGGGGCTAGAGTCCTGTCGGAAGTGGCAACGGAGTTTCTTCTACGTGAAGAACCGGGAGCCCTCGGGAGATGGTCCGGGATCCTCGAACCCGGACTTCATCAATCTGCCCAAGTTCGTCATCGGTCCTCCGCGCGAGTTCCGTCTCTGGAAGCAGCTTCCAGATACTGAAGAGATTAGCTGCATGCACGACGTTCTGCGCGTGCTAACTCAGAAAATGACCGGGGACGATCTCCTGCGCTGCTTCATCGTCCGCCGGGTCTGCCCCCTCCAACACCGAGTGCACAAGATGTGCCACATGTCCGGGAACTTTGATCCCACTAGGACCAGTATCCTTGGGCTAACTTATGCCGGGGTCGTCCGTCGTGTCCGAGCTATTGCCCGGACGGAGATGACGGAGGACTACACTTGGGGGGTCACTGGGGGATCCCGGAAAAAACCATGTGACCAGGTGCTTATATCAGTCTTTCGTGCCTTCGCCTTCGTTCATGCGTTCACCTGGACACCGACACGGCCTAATTTGTTTGCGCAGCTGTTCGAGCGTCAACACGAGGAAGACGCCGTCCACGTCAACGATACTTACGCGCCGGACTTCCCGAAACCGGACGTGATGCCGAGAGAGGATCCCGACGGCGAAGATCATCTCGCCATCCCTTTCGTTAAGGCACCGGGTAATCCTACAACTCCAGAAGCAGTTTTCATTTCTTCGGATGACGAGGACGAGACTGCCTGCCAGATCCTTGACGTTATTGACGCTCTCCCTCTGAATTGGGCCCCAGCAGTGGTTCCAAAACCGACAACCGGAACCAAACGCGCCGAGAGCCGGAAGCGCGCGGTTTCCGACACCGAGGGGGCCGACAACTCCGGCAACCCCCCCAAGAAGGGCAAATCGAGCAAGCAGACAACCGAGAAGCCTCCTCGGCACCGGCAAAGGGGTCCTCCCCTTGTGGATTCCGGGTACGTTTTCCCTGCCTCATGTTATTTGGCTTTGCTTTCTCCACAACTTTTACTAAGACATTTTCTTTCAGTGATGCGCTCGAGCTCCCGACACCTGCTATTCCTCCTCCTCCGGGAACTGGAACTCCCAGCCCGGCTCGGGCCTCTCCCTCACCTCTTCGCCCTTCTGCTGGAGGAAGTGAAGCCGCCGCCTCCGGTGCCGCACCGGCAAGCGTCGCGACCTCGGATGCACCCCCGGTGATCGACGAGATCGCGGTGCAGGCCACGACCACCTCGGGAGAGATTGTTCTTCCGGCTAGCCCTCGCCGGCAACCTGCGTCAAGTGGAGCCTCTCGGCCAGCCGCGCCCAAGGCCATCCCGGAGAAACAGCCTACAGCCTCCTCCCGGCCAGCAGATCAAATTCCCAAGTCTCGCGGGAAGACCTCTGGGCAGAAAACATCTTCTGCCCCGCCCGCAGCTGCTCCGACCTCTTCGGCCCAAGAGCTGGTGCTACGCACGGGTAAGTCTCCATCGTTACCACCGCCTCCTGCCGAGATCCCTACTGCAGCTTTGCGGATGTTGCGAGCAACGGTCAGCTCCTTTGTATCTTCAGGATCTCGGGACATCGCTGCCACCCGCGCTTCCGGCGGCTCCGGCATCCGGGTTGTTGATGACTTCAACAAGGCCTGGCTTGCCGCCGATGCTTCCGAGACTGCAGGGGACTTGCACGCTGCAGGTCCGAGCCGCAGCGCTCAAGCCCTGCATGCTCTCCAGGTGGCCACGCTGGACGTCACCCGAGTAAGCGAGGTAAACTTTTCTTCTTTTATCCAAAACCCACTTGTTCTTTCCACCACCACTAGTCCCCGAGATTGGTGCTTAGTGCTCTAGATTCCACCGAATAGCAGATCACTAGGTTCCAATCTTAGAGAAAAACCCAAGACTCGGACACCGAGTCCCCGAGATCCTCCCAACCGGCTAGGTTGGTTAAAAATTGCTCCATCACCACTAGTCCCCGAGATTGGTGCTTAGTGCTCTAGATTCCACCGAATAGCAGATCACTAGGTTCCAATCTTAGAGAAAAATTAGGACTCGAACACCGAGTCCCCGAGACCCTCCCAACCGGGTTCTTTACTTCTTTTTCCATACTGACTTTGCCTTCTTTGTCTTGCTATCAGGAGTGCAGCCAACAGCGCCGCAACATCTTCAACCGGGTTCTCTCTGAACTCGGTCAGGCGAAGAAGTGCGAAGATCGCCTCCGGGAAGAACGGGATGCCGCGCGCCAGGTCTCGGTGGACCAGAAGGCTGCCCTTGGTACCACGCAAGCCGAGATTGCGCGCTTCAACGGCGAGCTCGCCAAGGCCCAGGCTACCATGTCGGAGATGAAGAAGGGCTTCATCGAGGCGAGCAAGAAGCAGAAGGAGACCCTGGACCAGTCAGTGGCACGGGCGGATAACGCCGAGGCCGAGCTGGGTCTTCTTCGGTCGTGTTCTGACACTTGGCTCGCCGAGCTCACCGTGCTGAACCGGGATCTCAACAGTGAGTAATCCGACAACCCTCCTCTCCTGTTATTTCCTTTATTTGCTGTTCCTTTTCTTGTGACTTAGTCGTTTTGACAGCTCTTCTTTTTAAAGGAGAATTCGAGCACTCCGGTGAAGCTGCCGCCAAAGCTGTTGCCGCAGCCCGAGAGAAGCGTGCCGGGAAGGGTCCCATCTCGGATGCCTGGGACATCGAGGATCACCTCACCGCCCTGAAGGCCCGGATAGTACCTCTCCGGTCTATCGGGACGGAGCTTCTCAGCGCCGCGATCCATGTCCACGGCGTACTGTGGCCAAGCATCCGCGGGACGCTCTCTATTCCGCAGCTCGCGGGAGCACTCTGGGGTGCCGGGAGTCGCCTTCACGCGTGGAAGCGTTCCGGTGTGCGGGCTGGTGCCGACCAGGTCTTGACCCAAGTACTGCTGGTACGAAGGTCTCGATCTGGCGGTGATTCAGCGCCTGCGTACGGTGTCGCCATGGGTGACCGATCCGGAGAAGATCCAGCAGCGGCAGGAGGTGGCGCACCGCATCGCCAAGTGGTCCAACATCCGTGCCTACACCGCCAGCTTCGTTTCCTCAGAATCTGAATCAGACTATGCGGATTCCGAAGAAGATGATGTTGCTTCCGGCGAGGCGGAAGAAGATGTCCCGGAGGAAGATGACGTTGCTTCCGGTGCTGCGCCCGAGAAGGTGACTCCCCGGGATGCAACGTCTTCTCCGATACCTGAGGCCACCGAGACCGAGGTGCGCCCCGACGTCCCGAGTAGTGCCGCCGGCACCGAAGCCGAAGTTGCTCCTGCTGCTGGTGCCGCTGCTCCCGAGGTCGTTGCTCCCGAGGTCGCTGCTCCGGAAGTCGCCGTTGAGAAGCCTACTTCCCCCACTGCCTAAAACACTTAGTAGCAAATTCGTTAAATCCCCGGGATGCCGGGTGCAATATGTATTGTACACTTATGCTATTTCTGCTTCATCGTGAACTATTTATTCGAACAAATTATGTCAATGTACTCAGCTTTTAGTTCCCGAATTGCCTTTCATGTTTACCGTACTTAGGCAATTTCTGATCTTGTCTACCATTTCGGCGTTCGACAGTCGAGTCACAAAACTCCACATACGGCATACATTACTTAAAACAATCCGAGTTCCTACTAACCGAATACCCGACATAAAAAACAGCTAAGTTAATAAAAAACAAGCGTGCCGGATAAGTTCCTTCTCCAAGTCCCCGAGACCATTTTCGTGTTCCCCACCTTCCCTCTCTTTGCTCTTGACTACCATTTCGGCGTTCGTCAGTCGAGTCACAAGATGATTTCACATGACATACATTACTCTGACTTTGAGAATCGGAGTTGGAACTTTCCCGGCATGCACATAACGAAAGAACTATCCGGCAGTCCCCGGGTTCCTTCCCGAGATGCCGGTACAAAATAATAAACGAACTTGACAAAAAATAACAACAGGACATGCATGTAACCAGGCAGTCCCCGGGTTCCTCCCGGGGTGCCTTACTTTCATTAATACTGAGAATTGAGATACAACATACACTGAGCCCTTTACGTGTAAAAGGGGCGAAGTAGAGCTATATTCCATGGACGCTTGGTTTCTTCACCGGATTTGTCCATTACACCTTTCCTAGCCTCCTGTGCGTCTACAAGGTAATAAGAATCATTGTGCAATGCCCTGCTTATTACAAAAGGTCCCTCCCATGGAGGTGACAGCTTATGCATTCCGGCCGTGCGTTGGATGAGCCTCAGCACCAGATCTCCCTCCCGGAACACCCTCGGTGTCCCAGGCCCGGGATCCTTTCCGGATATGTCTGAACTCATCTCAGGATGAGTAACTCTAGGCCTAGCCTCCCGAAGATGTCTTAGCTTATCAGCAAAGACATCTTCGAGAAGCTAGTTCTTAGAGGAACCACCCGCTCATGCTTGTGCTGCGATTGTGAGGGTCGGGGGAGCCTATTTATAGCTGCCGGAGGTGACCCCTGCGGCTGCCAGGAGGCATTTTGCCCTTTTCCAGTGTCCAAGTGTCCAGCTACCCTTTCCGCACATCAGGAGGTGTTCTTTGCTGTCGCCAAAGGTCAAGCACCGTTGATATTTATTATAATATACCGGGATCTGCCCCTACCCGGGGGGCAGCCCCCCGACAGAGATCCCGGCTGTTGCAATTGTACATTGTCTGATCGATGAACAAACTAAGTCTTGGATTTCTGAGACGGTCAATGCCTTCTTTATGAAGAGACGGCAGAACAGATCATGCAGATCCAGATTAGTAAGGACGGGGAAGATTTTATTGCCTCATACTAAGAATGGTATTTATTCAGTAAAGTCAACTTATAATTTTGCACGTACATATAGTTTCTTTGTTTCCGGAAGTAAGCACGGCAGGGGCTCCTCATCCTTGGCTGCTAACGAGTAGGAACAATGGAAAATGATCTGGAAGATTAACGCACCTGGCAAGATGAAAATACACATGTGGCGATTTGCTCATGATTGCTTGCCGAGTGGCGTTCAGCTGGTACAACGTCATATTCCCGCGAGCGATGCATGTATATTCTGTGAAAGGACAGAAGATGTGGAGCATGCCTTCCTACAATGTCAGTTCACAAAGGAAGTGTGGCGTTTCATCAAGAACACCTTCAACCTCCATCTCGTATGGCGTGACTTTATGTCACCAAAGTTCTGGATATTTAATTTCTTGAGGCGAGCAATGGAGTTGGAGGCCACTGTTTTGGCTGTCGGATTCTGGTACATTTGGGACGCGAGGAACGACGCAAGAAATAACCAGCAGAGCCCTGATCCGAAGCAAACAAGTCTGAAGATCATGGCGTATGTGGACATGATTGTGCAACACTGCTTCAAAATCAAACCAGGCAATATGTGTGAGTCCATCAAGGTTCAGAAGTGGACACCGCCGCCGCCTGGGGAGTCTTTGGTGAACGTCGACGTTGCTTTATTTCCGGAGCAAGGTCGAATGGCAGTCGGAGCAGTATTCAGAGATAATGTTGGGCAATGTCTACTTGCTGTCAGTGAACCTCTTCTAGGCTTCTCTTCGCCTGAGATGGCGGAGGCGTTGGCGTTGCGGCGTGTGATGACGGTTACAAGAGAACGGTGCTTTCAAGAGAACGGTGCTTTGACAAGGTGATTTTCGTGACTGATTGTTTGTCCCTTGTCAAGCGCATCATCTCTACCAAGCCTGATCGATCCATGGTGGGAGTGGTGGTATCAGATATCAAACTATTG
Source organism: Poa annua (assembly GCA_026929855.1). Taxonomy (NCBI): domain Eukaryota; kingdom Viridiplantae; phylum Streptophyta; class Magnoliopsida; order Poales; family Poaceae; genus Poa; species Poa annua. Next base: position 21,236,478 of record CM049427.1, read on the forward strand.
TTGGTGAACTTTGAATCGGCCACTATTAGACATGTTAAACGTTCCTTAAACGAGGCAGCACACATTTTGGCTAGGTCTTGTGATGTAACTAGCCTAGGTTTTATTTCAATTTCTACTCCGGTGTCAATCCGGAAGACTCTTTGTATTGATGTTATGTGATCAATAAAGTGTTATGTTTCTGTCTAAAAACAAAAGATGCCGGAGTGAGCGTTCAGCTGTATCTACCGATGGCAATGGGTACCCATTACCCACATACCCGGTGGGTTTTTACCCGTTAGGGTGAGGGTATGGGATAAAATCTTTACCCATGGGTAAGTGAATGGTAAAAAATATACACCCGTTGGGTACTGTGGGTGCGGGTATGGTAGATCAAAACCCATACCCGCGTACCCACCTACCCGGTATATCGCACATTTGAGTCCATAAATTATGCATTGTGTAATTTTGAAAAATAAAAAATCCCACCGACCCAGGCACCCAGTTCTAGAATTATCTTTCTCATTGACTTAAGGATGGACTGCTCGTATACCCAACTCAGCCATAAACACTGACAGCTGACCTTGAGGTTGCCGCTTCATTTCCTCTTCCCAACCTCTCTTCTCCTCAAATAGTAGCGATGAGATTTCGCATTGTCCCTCCCCATCCCTCGCCATGGAGTCCGACGCAGGCGAGCTCCGCGTGGGTGACGTCCAGCTGCAGCAGGAGGAGATGGAGCACGACATATGCACCTTATGTAGTTATGTTGGATAAAAGTTATTTTTGAATTACATAGTGTTGTTATTTTCATATATGTAATACATAGTATATCATGTTGAGTTTTTTTGGTGGGTTTACCCATGGGTTTTTAGTACCCACGTGGGTGCGGGTATGGTATTAATTTTGTACCCAGACGTGGGTGCGGGTGCGGGTGTGGTTAAAATTTGAGTACATGGGTGTGGGTTTGGTTGAGCCCTACCCACACCCAATGGGTGCGGGTGCCATCAGGAATCCGATCAGATTCAGTCACGTAAACAAGAGATAAGAAAACAAAAGGGGTTAAAGTAGACGTGCGTGGGGCCTCAAACTAAGACCATATTTGTGTGTGGGTACGACGTTGCTCCTGATCGATCGGCAACTTTTCCGGCGACGTGACAATCTCCGGTGCTTTCCGTCCAAACCGCTTTCTCCTTCCTGCTGCTCGTGATGCACACCGGCCTCCGTTCGTCCGCACGACACGGCGACGCCGGTCAGTGCACAGAGCACAGACCGCCGTCACGGGCCCTGGATGCCGGCGGGGAAACCCCACGGAACACTGGATGCAGGGTGTTGCGGGCGCCGCCATAGCCGACAGGCAAAGACCGGCTCGATCCGACCGCTCTGCACGAGTCCAGGTATCACCTACGGCCGTGGTCTGCGGCGCGTGTGATTTTTCGGGTTGCGATTGGCCGCCGGCCGGAGATGGATTGGACTTGGACGATCGACGCCCGCTGCCAGCGGCAGCCGGCAGGAATCATACCTCGAGTTCTGTCGATCGGCACCCGGAGTAGTACTTGATCAGCTCGAGAAGTCGAGATGCATGGCGGATACGAGGGAGGATTTGCTTCAGTTGATTCCAAGATTCAGATACCAGCTCACCGCATCTCCCTCTACTTTTCTCTTTTGCATTTTCCAATTCCGTTATCAGCTGAGCAAAATTAGAGGGATATTGTGAAGCATCGATCTAATTAACCTAGTACTGTAGGTCCGAGGATTCATGATTCATCATCCCCTAGCTGGACTAGCTACTCCCAATGAAGATGACAGGTATTTAAGTGGCATCCGGTTTGTTAGTTGAAACAATACCGTTTTCGTGTCAGTGACAACCGTCAGACGTAGCTGTCAGTATATCAAGCCGAGAGCCCGAGACCCTAGTGTCTATCTTCGTAAAGCTAGCTTGAATAGCAAAGGAGCGGGGATGCTATCTATAACCGCTAACCGACAAAACTGTTGAAACGAAGACGACTGCCACCACAGCCATCATCGGTTGTGCCTCGTCGCACCGCCCCGTCCTGCCCCGTTCTCCTCTCCATTTGTCCGCCACCGCCTTGACGATCCCTCTAACCCCACCTCTTTTCTTCGACAACAGCGACCACCCCTCAAGTTAAGTTTATCCTCGACATCACCGTCTCCGTCACGGCCAGCCATGGGTCTGGCTCAGATGTGCGCGAAGAGGGAGAAGAAGACATGCGTGAGACAAAATTCAACACGGCCTTGCGCATGTCTCACAATGCTTCACACGCACGCGAAGATAAGTATACTCCCCTTGGAAGATCATGGAGCTTGTGCTTGTCATAAGCAAAGGTTTTGGATACCGACTAGAAAAAAAATTCATGAGTGTGGTCAGGATTTGCGGTTACCAAAAATATCGAGTAATTACGTACCGTTCAAAATTTCCCAACAATTTTTTTAATTCAGTTTTTCCATGAAAGGTTGGATCTAAGCCAAGTTTATTTATAATCTCATGTTAGCGCAGTCGTTTGCTGTGTTGCATTAAAGTGGTGGCAAGAGTTCACGGCTGGGCGAGGTATTCACATTTTTTTAACGATATTATTTTTGTTTTGCATCGTAGAAAGCTTTTTTTTGACAATTACCATATATAAATATTAGACAAGCGGGCCTCCTCATTAAAAACCTTCCAGTCCCCGTAGGTACCCTGGTAAGTAAAAGAGCACGTCTGAAATCCGCCGCCCATAGTTCAAAACACACTTTCATCATGAAGCAACATAGGCAAAATAAAACTAGGAGGATCATCGTCCCATTTACAAGAACTAAGAGACTGAAAACTAAACTTAGCAAGCTCATGAGCCACCGAATTGGCATCCCTTTGGCAATGCTCAAACGTAATCTTGTCAAAACCTGAGGCGAGGGTAGCACAATCATGAAATATAGCAGCCGCTGAAGTTGCCGAAAAACCTCCCTCCTTCATGGTAGTAACCACCTCCACGTTGTCCGACTGTAGAATAAACCGATTACAGCAAAAATATTGGGCTAGGCACAAACCTTCTCTTAGGGCATAGGCTTCAGTTGTCATTGCATCAGCTACAAATGGAAGGGTTGTGACTTGGGCAGCCACGAATTGCCCCTTGAAATCACGCACAATGACTCCAACACTACCACGACCTTCATCCTCACTATATGCGGCATCAACATTTATCTTAGCCATATTCTCAGGAGGACATGTCCATGCTTCTGCCTTCTTCATCACTGGATGCTTCCTTGCTCTCCAGTAATTAGTAGCTAGAGCACCAATTGACATTGCTGATCTTTGAGGATTTTGTATTTCTTCTCCATGTGTAACTTGATTCCGTTCCCACCACATATACCAAGCACCTGTTAATATTAACTCTGGTATTCCGATACCACCTAAAGGATCCCAAACTCCTTGCTTACAGATTATATGCTCTAAAGCCACCGCTCCCGCTCTGTCAGCACGGACGGCCTCATCCACCACACTTTGCACTCCTAATTTCTCCCATATCTGTTTAGCACGCAAACACTTAAACAAGATATGCATTATATCCTCACAGTCCAATGAACAGATTGGGCAGCCACTATTCGTGGCTATATGTCGGTTAGCTAAAACGCCCAGCCAAGGAATTAGCCCGTGCCGAAAATTATAATATTTGTTGGTACATTCAATTTCCAAAGCTTTTTCCAAACCGGACTGACATGAGATCTTCCTTCTTCTTGCAATCTTCTTTCTCGTCGACCAAACTTGTAATCCCACTCAGCATGATAGGCCGAACGTACTGTGAAAATCCCAGTTTTTGAATAGTGCCAGGCAATAAAATCATCCATCCCATGCGGAGCAATAGGAATTTCTAAAATTCTGTTTGCATCAATTCCCCAGAATAAACTCCGAATTAGTTCCTCATCCCACACACTCGTAACATGATTAATAAGATCTGAAACTTTGTCCACTAAAATGTTACCTCTAGGAGTAGTAATCTTCCTAGAAGGACTTGTCGGTATCCAATCATCCTCCCATATATTTACTTGAGTACCATCATCAATGCGCCATATACAACCCCTTCTTAAAGCTTTCCAATCCTGCCATCACACTTTGCCAAGTAAAAGAGCTACCAGGTTTCAGTTTTGCTTTTAAGAGATTTCCATCCGGAAAATATTTTGCTCGCAACACTCTTGAACAAAGTGAGTCGGGCTTTTCCATCAACCTCCAACATTGTTTTGCTAGCATTGCCATATTAAACGTATGCAGATCTCGGAAACCCATTCCTCCTCTTCCTTTTGGGACACACATCCTCCACCAAGCTAACCAATGCATTCTTCTGTGATCATCATCATCACCCCACCATAATTGCGAAATAGCATCAGTGATTCCTGGCGAGGTGTTAACTCGACAAGTCCCAGGGTTGTGCACCCCGGGTTGATTGATGGGGAGAGAGATGAGTGCAGGTGGTCACGACGGCTGACAAGTAAGGATTTACCCAGGTTCAGGCTCCCGGAGGATAACACCCTACTCCTGCTTGTATGGTTATTGATGCGAGTTGTGGTTACAATGGTGAGATTGCGATCTCGCTAGGGTTTGTGGTGGTATCTATGAGCGTGCCCTTTGGGACGAGCAACCCTCCTGGCTTTATAGGCAGCCAGGTCTCGGGTGGTTGGTGCCGATGGCAACTACAGATATGGCAGGTTATGCTTCCTAACCGTCTTGGACTAGGTTACATGGTACCCCGCGTGGGCCTTCTGTGGGCCTTCACGTCCTTGGCGCGGCCCAGATAGCCTTATCGTGGGCTACCCGAAAGGCAGCCCCACGTCAGTAGCCCCCGAGTGCTTGGTCGAAGCGTAGAGTCGAGCAAAGGACTCCTTCCTCCTGGACACGCCATTGGATTGCTTGATCTTGAGCTTGAACTCGATTTCTTCAGTCGAACCGGCCGCTCCCGATGGGAGTAACCTTTGCAGTCGAATTACTTTGCCTTTGTCTTCTTGTGAAGCTTACTATTATTCGGCCTGTTGGCTTACTAGTGGATGGATTCGGCTGCTCGAGCTTACTCTGTTTTTTCTTTGCCACCCGAATGATTTCTTCGGGTTCTCGGATCATCAGCCGATCCTACTTTGTTGGTTTCAGCTTTGAAGCTTACTACTCGAATCACTCTGTCGAGATGTTTCAGTTGATTTTGGAGTTTTTGGCTTGATGACGTCACTGGTGACGATCTATTGCACGCCTCTGCGCCCGATTGGACGTGACGTGGCGGGCCCCGCTGTGAGAGCTGACCGCGGTCAAAAGTTGTCACGTCTCCGAACTGGGCGCGAAATTTGCGCGGCATGATGATGACGCCTCGGTTTTCGTGCGTAGTGGACGAAGTGGGCGACGACGGTTGGTTTCCTCGTGCGACACGTGGACGGCCGGATGTGTCTGCTCGGAGCCCTTGTTCTGTGGACGGTTGAGATGAGGCTTTTCGAGGCATAAGTACTGCGTTTTGACGCGAGGGACTTCATCTTCTCCAATCGCTCTGTCCTCCCTTTCCTCTGCGCTCTACCATTTTTGCCGCCATCCAGAGCTCCGTGCAATCTGTCCGTACACCTTGCGCTGCCTCGCGGCACCATGGGCAAGCCGAAGAGCGCCGCTGGCTCCTCCGCCGCCGCCGACGAAGCCGGGCTGATGAAGAAGCCCGACGGCGACTGGCAGAGATCATCGGTGAAGAAGGCCGAGGTGGAACTCCTCCGCGCTCAGGGTCTTCTTCCACCTGCTGACCAAGTCCAGGTACGCGCGCGTGGCAAAGAGGTTTTCCCCACTCCCCGCGACGGGGAACGTGTTTGCTTCGTGGATTTCCTTCCGCGGGGCTTTGGGTTCCCCGTGCACGATTTTGTGCGCGGTCTCCTGTACGCCTATGGGGTTCAGATCCACGATCTGACCCCCAATGGCGTCTTGAGCATCGCGGGCTTCATCGTGCTCTGCGGGTGCTTTCTGGGTGTCGCGCCCCATTGGGCATTGTGGAAGTCGCTCTTCCTCGTTCGCAAGAACGTTGGGAGGAGCGGGTTGCCCTTTCCCATGGGCGGCTTCGGAATCCAAGTGCGCGGTGACACCGCGTACTTCCAGATGAAGAAGTGCGACTCCGTCCAGGGATGGCGCAAGAGATGGTTCTACGTCCAGTCGAACCAGGACGGCCTGGATGCATTCGACAGCGGACGTGGGCTCCGGAAGACTGCCGCCTGGACGCACCCGCTAACTGCTGTGGAGAAGGAGGCCGTGCGGCCCCTGCTGAGCCTGCTGCGTGACCTAACCAAGACCCTTGGGCGCGAGGCGGGTGGCGTCTTCCTGATGGCCACCTTCTTCCGTCTTCGGGTGCAGCCGCTCAACGCTCGGCCTCACCCGATGTGGGCCGACGAGGGCGTCAGCATCGAGCCGCTTGACGATGAGGAGGTGGAAACCAAAGTAAGATCCATCACCAACCTCCGAGTCGCGGACGATGTCTTTGCTCGACTTGCGTCTACTTTCTTCTTGATTCGACTTATGTCTACTTGCTTCAGGGTCGGTCTTTGTTGATCAGCCTTCCTCCTATTCCCGAGAACGGACCCGACGACGAGTCAAAGTTTGTCGAGGAGGAGGACGACGACGAAGAGATTCCCTCCGCACATTCTCCCCACGAAGAGGTGGAGGAATAAGATGAAGTGGAGGAACCCGTGCGGAAGAAGCGGAAGCTCCTGAGTCGTGGCGACTCTGCCACTGCGTCGTCACCTGCCAAGGATGCCGACGTTACTCTGGAGGAGGCCGTCGCGACGTCGTCGGGTGCGCGGTCCTCGGGTGGCTGGGATGAGCCCCTGAATGTTCCTCCGGTCAGCTCCGCGGCTCCTCGTTCTTTTGCGCGGATGCCTTCGCCCTCCCTGGAGAGTTACGACGACCTTGGAATCCCCAGGTGAGCTTCTTGATGATGTGTTTCATTCGAGTTGTGTTTTGTAGTTGCAACGTTTGAGTTGACAAGTGTGCTCTTTTTCGTTGAAGCCATCGTTCTGGCGATGTTAGCTCCCCCCTTCGGGACGTGGAGCATACATCCGCCCCGTCGACTTAACTGGGGACTCAGGCGGTAGTGGAGAAGGCGCGTGCTGAGCCTGCTGGCGTTGCATCGTCGAGCCGCGATCCTCCTTCGGCTTCAGAGGACCCTGACCTCCTGGACCACGTAAGCCCTTTATGCTTGTACTTGTATTCTTGAGTTTTCATCGGGTGCGCGATCAGCGCTCCCGATGGGAGTAGCCCCCGAAGGTGTGGGTGACTAGTATAGTCGCCCGCAACTTTATTAACATCTTGCTTTTGTCTCAGCCGTACTACCATCAGCAGCTTGACGCAGCCGCGGCTTATGTTCGCCTGGAGAAGGAGAGGGACCAGCTGCGTGCTTCTCTGGGCCAGGCTACTGGGCGGGTTGCTGAGCTTGAGAAGGCACTACATGAGTCTCGAGAGCGGGAGCTGGCGCGGGTCGCCCAGGAAAAGACTCAAGTCGGTCGTCTCCTTTCACTCGCCGGTGTTCTTGGAGGTAAGTTTCGGCTTGATGCCCACTGTGTATTGGTCTTTTTCTTTGTCTGACCGTGAACCCTTTGCGCAGAGACTTGCGGTGGAGCTCCTCCGGAAGACGCGTCGAGTGACACGGTTGACTTGGCGACTGCTGTCGGCTTCCTCGACCGGGTCTGCGCCTATGCATCCGACGCGCTGAAGAAGTCTGCAGCTGCGTTGAAGAAATCGACTGGAGCTCTCACTGTGGTGCACCAGAGTATCTTCCCGGGCGACCAGCCGCCGACAGCCGTGGACGCCCTTGCTGCGCCGTTTGAGGACGCGACCACCATCGCCGACTTCACGCGGTCGCAGACGGTACGCGGCTCCGAGCTCACCTTCCAGCTCCTCTTAGGGCATCAGGTTCCAGGTGACTTTGAGAAGGTCGTCAGCGGCTTTCCCCGCAAACCCGATGGCCGAACCGCGTCGCTGAGTGGCGTGAAGGAGCGTGCTTCACAGCTGGTCGTGCAGCTTGTGGCACTCTTCGAGAGGGCCCTTGCTAAGGCAACTGAGGCGGCTGCCGCTCGGAAGGGTCGCTCCCGGTCGCAGTCTGCAGCCTTAGAGTAGGCATAGCTTTAGGAATTCAGCAGTCGCCGTGGTCTGTATTTTGAACTTCTGGCTCTGTAATGAATATTGTCCTGCCATGTCTTTTGGCCTTCAATAGTGCTTTTGCTAGAACTGACTTTCTTTCTGCCGAGTTTAACTGTGCTTCGCAGTCGTATGATTGTATTGACTCTGCGTATTCGTGGCAGAATGTTGTGCGCGGTGGTGCTTCTCCTTCTCTTGCGGCTGAGCCGAGTGGCGAGGCTTCTTCTTCGGGTGCTCGCCGTCGTCGGGCGGCGCCGGCTCCTCCATGTAGTGTAAATGATCAGCGGATAATCACATACCTGAAGAACAAGGTGGTTGAGCTTGAGGCGATCCTGAAGAATACTGAGCGGCTTGTCGTCGTATCGGCATAATTGATAGAAGACGGGGGTCCTCTAGCCTACGTATGGATTGTGGGGAAGAAGGTTGGAGTCGTCGAGGTCGAGATTGAACACGGCGAGTTTACCCAGCTTCGGATCCCACAGCGGTGGCGGGATCCTACGTGCTGCTATAATTCACTATGAGGCAATAGCCGTGAACAGGTTACAATGAGTATGATGCCTATGAGATTGTCTCTGTCCAACTTGGACCAGCTTGGCCCTAAAGGCCTCCCGGTGGCCGGCTTATATAGGCGGCCAGACCCCGGGTTACAAGGTAAGTGCTTGGCCGGCAAGTAAACAGAGTCCTATTAGTAGTCAGCTTGGTTGCCGCCTTCCATCTTGAGCTTGGTGGCTTGATGGGCTTCGGTCTGCTGCCTTCCTTGGACCGTCCGCCTACTTCCTTGTACGTCAGCTATCTGGGCCGCCCGGCAGGCATCAGCCTTACCACCCTTGGGCCACCCTGGACTAGCCGGATTGATCCATGTTAGAGATACCCCTGGTCGGTATATCCCCAACATTAGCCCCCAGAAAGGTTGAAGTTCTCCAGGCGCCGGCTTCTTCGTCTTCTTGATCTTCAGTCTTGAATGTTGGCGGCTGCAGGGCTTGAACCATTCTGAATAAAAATGGGGGACACGTGCCGGCTTGATGACCAGCGCGCGGCCGCCTTTAACCTACATGGGAAAGACGGCTGGCTTAACTTGTCGGATGACTTCTCGGAGAAGCCTTACCCTTACTGACAGGTCAAACTAATGTCTGATAGATGACGTCATTTGGTCCACGACAGTTTGAACTCAAATGTAACGAAATCATGCATTGTCGGCCATACCAAGGAGGTGGCCTTTAGCCACGGAGGCAACCATGTCGCTGACGACAATGACGGTTGTGCCATGCAGGCGGTTATGTCGTTGACGACAAGACAGTCATGCCACGGAGGCGACTGTGCCGCAAACGATAAGTCGGTCCTACCATGGAGGTGACCGTGTCGCTGACGACAAGACGGTCATGCCACCAATGTGGCCTTCTTGTTGACAATAGGGCTGCATATCGTGCAGCCCCCAAGTATCGAACGAGGGCAAATATCGATGTCGAGCCCCCGAGTGTCGGAGTATTTCTTGATCCGCCTATCTCCAGCCCCCAAGCGTCGAGTCGATGTACTCGGAAGTCGTCTCGACGCTTGGAAGAACTTGTGGCGTTGTAAGTCGATGATTGCAGTCCCGGAGGCTCGTGCCGGCTTGACTGAAAGACGGCTTGAGACATGATGAAAATGCTGCGATTGCAGCCCCCAGGTGTAAGTATCCTGCATAGTACACATAGCTGCATTAAGATGTACTTTTAATGAAAGCTGAATAATTTGAAGGCATGAGCCGGTAGATTTTTAACAAACACTTAAGGATTGTAAATTTTATATGGCCCGCCTTAATATTTATCTGGTTTATATGTTTAACTTTTCGTATGTTAGCAGAACCGCAGCCGGAAACTTTAGCTGAGACAACCAGGGCTAGTACCAAATAGTTGAGAATCAGAGACAAATTAAAGCCGGCATGTTGGTGCTAATGACATACTACTAGATAACCCGCATATAAACAATCAGATAACGGTATTAGGCGGTGCAAACTGATTGCTTAATTTGGCCCGGAGGCGGCAAGTATCTAAAAGTTTGAACCATGCAGCGCAGAGCAAATATCAGGTAACTTAGATACTAAGAGGGATATGATCAAATGAAAAGACAAAAGATGGCATGATCTCAGAGCATAATGAGCAAACCACAGACTTTTATTTTATGACCATACATATAATTAAATGGTAAGTATATATAAACTTAGCTTTCTGACGTTGATGTCGAGGAGGTGGGCGTGATGGAAAACGCCAGCCCCAGGCTGAAGAAAACAATCCCAGTACGTAGGCGTCAGCCCCGGAATGAAGAAGACAGCCCAAGGATGTAGACGGCAGCTCCCGGGATGTAGGCGGTAGCCCCCGGGCTGATTACAGCAAGGCGGTGGCTTCTGAGTTCTCCTCTTATGCTGCACGTCACAGCTTGTCGGTGCCTCCGTGCTTGACGAGTAGGCGATGACGAGTTTGCTAAAAAGGCGCATTGACTTTGCCGCGTTAGCAATTAAGCCGAAACACGACAATAAATATGCCGGACGAGCGGCATGTCATGTCGAAACGCGACGATAAATATGCCGAACAGCGGCATGCCACGTCGGAACGCGACGATAAATGTGCCGAACAGCGGCATGTCGCTTCGGAACGCGACGATGAAGGTGTTGACGAATCCACCTAAGACGGACGTCGGAACGAAACCGAACATGGCATAGATGGCGACAAATTCGCTGACGATGAATTCGCCTAAATCAGGCTCGATGATGGCGGCGTCCCGCATGTCATCGCAGTCACTGTCAAGTTGACGACTTGAAGTCGGTCATGCTTCTGACACGGCCTAACTGAATCGCGCGGAGCGATGCTGTCCGGCAGTGTACGTAAATTAGTACTTCTCACCGGAAAATCCATGCGTGTAATCGAGTCTCACGTACTTGGTTGCTCCTTGGAAATCGATCCAGCTGATGGACTTCTTTTTTCCTTGTCACCTGAAGCACGTGATCGACCAGTTATGCTGGCAAGTTCGTGAACCTCGCGGATCAAACCGATCGAACGAAACATGCCAAAATTAGTTTGCTAGCTGTACGCCGCTAATTCCGCCGGGATCGGTTTGGAAACCGGCCGACTAGTACAGCAAGCTGTTTTTGTCGAACTCGATCGCGCCAACACGGTGAGGCGGTCGGATCGATTTGCTCGACGATGAAGGATGCCGCGTCTACCGGCAAAGCAGACGAGCCGTCCAAATTGATCTGTTCGCCAAAGACGTTGTTGCCGGCATTGGCGCCGGTCTACCGAAGCAGATTAGTCGGCCAGACGCGATCTGGTCGTGCTGGTCGCGTTGATGAAGATGTTTGATCGAGCCGGCCTGCCAGGACAGAGTACACGGGTGGAAACTTTACGACGTTTGATCATGCCGGCCTGCCGGAGCAGAGTACACGGCTAGATGTGATTAGGTCGCGGTAGATGAAGATGACGATCGGAATCACCGGCTGCGGACAGCCAATATTGTTCCCGCCTGGAACGTGACGCCAGAAACCTTATGCCCCACGGTGGGCGCCAACTGTCGTCGTATCGGCATAATTGATAGAAGACGGGGGTCCTCTAGCCTACGTATGGATTGTGGGGAAGAAGGTTGGAGTCGTCGAGGTCGAGATTGAACACGGCGAGTTTACCCAGCTTCGGATCCCACAGCGGTGGCGGGATCCTACGTGCTGCTATAATTCACTATGAGGCAACAGCCGTGAACAGGTTACAATGAGTATGATGCCTATGAGATTGTCTCTGTCCAACTTGGACCAGCTTGGCCCTAAAGGCCTCCCGGTGGCCGGCTTATATAGGCGGCCAGACCCCGGGTTACAAGGTAAGTGCTTGGCCGGCAAGTAAACAGAGTCCTATTAGTAGTCAGCTTGGTTGCCGCCTTCCATCTTGAGCTTGGTGTCTTGATGGGCTTCGGTCTGCTGCCTTCCTTGGACCGTCCGCCTACTTCCTTGTACGTCAGCTATCTGGGCCGCCCGGCAGGCATCAGCCTTACCACCCTTGGGCCACCCTGGACTAGCCGGATTGATCCATGTTAGAGATACCCCTGGTCGGTATATCCCCAACACGGCTGCTGCACCGCTCCCGGTCGCATCCTACGGCGGAGTTCTCACGACGTGAGGATTTTTTGCTTGGGGAGATCGATCTGATCAGTCGGCGGCTGCAAGGTTTGTATCCTTTTGGCGGCTGCTTTCTTTGCTGAAGCTTGCTTGTTCTGACTTGCAGTTTATGCGTGCAGATGTTAATCCGGATTGGGAGGCCGAGCGGGCTCGCGTTGAAGAGCGAGTTACCCGAGAGGCATCCGACGACTCCTACGAAGCTCGGCAGTTCTGGGTGAACAAGTCGAGAGGGCGCGTCCTTGCCGCCATGCTTGATCATACGTGGCGCGCTGCTTTTCTTCTGGAGAATTACCGGAAGACACTCTGGCACATCAACCGTGTGTACTTCCCGCATAACGCGCAGCCGAATGGGCTGTCCGCCTTGCTGGAGAGGTTTCGCGATGGTGAAGGCCTGAAGGAGGTTGTTGACGCCCAACTTGTGGCTGGGGCGAATGCGGCGTTGGCATACGTCCGGATGCATCGGCCGCATCTTCCGCTCGACAGGGTGCTTGATGGCCTGCCTGGTGATGACGACTTCGACGAGACCTTAGCGGCTGCGCGCCGAATTATCAGGCTGGTTCAGGACCTGAGTGAGCGCCTTGTAGGCCCCCTCGATGCGCCGAAGGCCGAGCCTGCAGTTTAGAGTAGCTGTCGTCTGATGTACAGGGTTAGCTATAGAGGGTAAATGTGCCTATGCAAGTCGTAATGTACTAGATTGAAAATACTTGCCAGTAATGAGAATTGGTCTGCTTGCTCGGAAGTGTAAATGCATGTTTTGATTTTCGACCTGTTTGGCGCAGTCGCCTAGTATGTTGGTCGACGGCCTACGTTTTCCCAAGTGTGACCTGTATGTCGCAGTCTCTGACTTTATCGGGTGGCGACTTAGTATTTTTGTAACTTGACCTGTATGGCGCAGCCCCCGAGTTGTTCGAGTGGCGGCCTAGGATTTTTGCTAAGTCCTGCATGGCGTAGCCCCCGAGTAGGTCGAGTGTCAGCCTATGATTACAAGTGTTACCTGTTTGGCGCAGCCCCCGAGTATGTCGGGTGGCGACCTAGGATTTTGAACTTGACCTGTACAGCGCAGCACCCGAGTGAGTTCGAGTGGCGGCTGAGGATTTTCTGAGAAGGCCTGTATGGCGCAGCCCCCGAGTAGGTCGAGTGGTAGCCTAGGATTACAAGTGTTACCTGTTTGACGCAGCCCCCGAGTATGTCGAGTGGCGACCTAGGATTTTGAACTTGACCTGTATGGCGCAGCCCCCGAGTATGTCGGGTGGCGGCCTAGGATTTTTTGATTTATGCTTGTATGGCGCAGCCCCCGAGTGGTTCGGGTAGCGGCCTAAGCTTTTCTTTCAACCTGTGTGGCGCAGCCCCCGAGTGGTTCGGGTGGCGGCCTAGGATTTTAGCTTCCTCTGTATGAAAGGTAAAGGAGACATATTTTCTTCAAATCACTTTATTGATTCTTGCAAACATGCCGCCTCATTAAAACCCTTCCAGTCCCCTTAGGTACCCCGGTAAGGGAAAGAGTGCGTCTGAAACCTGCCGCGCTGATTTTCTTGTACAATGATTGGGTTGAACTAGGCGTAGAACCGGCGGAGTTGTGCCACGTTCCACGGGTTGCTGCAGTCTGCTCCTGTCTTCGAGTCTTTCAGGCGGTAAGCTCCGTTGCCGATTGCTTCTGTCACGATGTACGGGCCCTCCCATGGGGAAGCGAGCTTGTGCACCTTCTTCTGCTTGAGTCGAAGAACAAGGTCGCCTGCAACGAAAGCTCTTGGTCGTAGCCTTCGAGTGTGATAGTTGCGCAGGTCTTGTTGATACACGGCTGATCGTGCCAGGGCGATGTCGCGTGCTTCATCCAGGGTGTCCATGCTGTCTTCGAGTGCCTCCTCTGCTTCCGACTCGTCGTAGGCGACTACTCTCGGTGCGTCGAATTTGATGTCGCAAGGGAGGACCGCTTCTGCACCATACACCATAAAGAATGGAGTGTATTGGGTGGATCTGTTTGGCGTTGTTCGCAGACTCCAAAGGACCGACGGCAGTTCTTCCACTCATGCGCCCACTGCGCGTTTTAGGGGCACGCGCAGTCGCTACTTGATGCCGTTGCAGACGAGGCCATTGGCTTTCTCCACTTTACCATTGGATTGCGGGTGCGAGACGTACGCATAGCTGAGCTTGATCCCCTGCTCTGAGCAGAAGTCCTTGAATTCTTCGGCTGTGAAGTTCGAGCCGTTGTCGGTGATGATCCCATTCGGTACTCCAAATCTAAAGATGATTGACCTGATGAAGTTGACTGCTGTGGATGCAGTCGAACTTGTGATGGGCACGGCTTCGATCTACTTTGTGAACTTATCGACTGCAACCAGGAGATGAGTGTGACCTCCGGGTGAGGATTTCTTCAGCGGGCCCACCATGTCCAGACCCCATTGGGCGAAGGGCCAGGCTAATGGTATTGTCTTGAGTTCCGATGCTGGCGCGTGTGGCTTGTTGGCAAATTCCTGGCACCCTGTGCATTTCTTTACTAGCTCCTCGGCGTCCTGCATGGCTGTCAGCCAGTAGAACCCGGCTCATAGTGCTTTGGCCACCAGTGCTCGACTGCTGGCGTGATGCCCGCAGATACCCGCGTGGATGTCGAGTAAGATGGCTTGGCCGTCGACTGGATCTACGCACCTTTGCAGGATTCCTGAGATGCTTCTTTTGTAGAGTTCTCCGTTGATGACGGTGAAACTTTTGGAGCGCCTGATGATGCGCTTCGCTTCGACTGGATCAGCTGGCAGCTTCTGATGCAGTATGTACGCCAGGTACGGTCCTTTCCATGTGGCTTCGACTAGCATGACCTCCATGGGGACCTTGTCTTGGCTTGGCGGGTTGTCATCGCCTTTTGTTGTTGCAGCGCTTGCTGTATTCTGAGTATTGATGGATCTCTGCGTGATGCGCTCGAGGAAGACGCCGGGTGGGACTGGCACCCTGTCTGAGCCCATGTTAGCGAGGACGTCGGCTTCCTCGTTGCTTTCACGGCCGATGTGGCGCAACTCGCAGCCGTCGAAGTTGCCTTCCAACTGATTATAGAGGTCTCTGTAGGCGATCATGTTGTCGGCGATGGCGTCGCAGGACTTCATGGTTTGTTGTACCACCAGGTAGGAGTCGCCGTATATCATGAGGTGCGTGGCGCCGCAGTTCTTGGCCATCCGCATGCCGTGGATCAGGGCCTCGTACTCGGCTTCGTTGTTGGACGGCGTCGGAAAGTCCATTTGCAGGACGTACTTGAGCTTGTCGCCTTTGGGGGAGATGAGCACGACTCCTGCCCCGGCTGACATGAATTTCTTGGAGCCATCAAAGTACATTGTCCATGCGTTGGACAAGTCGGGGATATTTGGTAGCTGGGCTTCTATCCACTCGGTGGTGAATTCAGGGAGGACTTGGGCCTTGATGGACTTCGGGTGAGCATACTTCAGCCCCCATGGTCCTAGCTCGACAACCCACTTGGCGACTCGTCCTGTCGCGCGTTGGTTTGTGAGAATGTCTGCTAGTCCAGAGGAGCTTACCACCGTGATCGGGTGCTCGGAGAAGTAGTGGACGACCTTCCTGGAGGTCATGAAGACTCCGTATGCCAGCTTCTGGTATTGAGGGTAGTTCTGCTTGGACAAGGTGAGGACTTCGCTGAGGTAGTAGACGGGCCTCTGCACCGGGTGACTGTGCCCTTCTTCTTCGCGTTCGACTACGAGTACCGTGCTCACCACCCTGTTTGTTGCTGAGACGTATAAGTACAACGGCTCGTTTTCCAGTGGTGCCACGAGGACTGGAGAGGTTGTCAGGGTTTTCTTGAGATGGTCGAATGCGTCATGCGCCTCTTGTGTCCACTCGAACTTGTTCGTCTTCTTCATCAGTTGGTAGAAAGGTAAGGCTTTCTCTCCCAACTTACTAATGAACCGGCTGAGAGCTGCGACTCGGCCGGCTAATCGCTGCACCTCGCGGAGTTTGGTTGGTGCTGGTATGGTGAGAATGTTCTGCACCTTCTCGGGGTTCGCTTCGATTCCTTTTGCAGATACGAGGTACCCTAGCACCTCTCCGGCTGGCACGCCGAACACGCACTTCTTTGGGTTGAGCTTGATCTGGTACACATCGAGTGCGGCGAAGACCTTGCGGAGGTCGTCGACTAGGGTATCCTCCTTTCGGGTCGTGACAACGATGTCATCGACGTAGACTTGGACGATCTGCCCGATTAGCCCCTTGAGGCACGCTTGCATTGTTCGCTGGTACGTGGCACCTGCGTTTTTTAACCCGAACGGCATCGTCTGGTAGCAAAAGACGACGTCGGGTGTGATGAAGGACGTTTTCTCTTCGTCCTCGACTTTCAGCCTGATCTGCTGGTAACCTGAGTAGGCATCCAGGGAGGACAGGCGCTCGCAACCTGCTGTCGAGTCGATGATTTGGTCTATCCGCGGGAGCGGGAAGTGATCCTTGGGGCAGCACTTGTTGACTGCGGTGAAGTCAACGCACATGCGTAGTTTCTTCGTCTTCTTTTTCTCCACTAGGACCGGGTTGGCGACCCAGTCCGAGTCCTTTATCTCTCGGATGAACTTGGCGTGCAGTAGTCTGTCGACTTCCATGGTGATCGCGTCTCGCTTGGGTCCTGAGAAGCGTCGCATGGATTGTTTGACTGGTCTTGCGTCCTTGTGGAATTTCAGAGAGTGCTCGGCGAGTTCCCTGGGTATCCCTGGCATGTCAGAAGGTTGCCATGCAAAGATCTTCCAGTTCTCACGTAGGAACTCGACGAGCGTGCTTTCCTATGCGGGGGTCAGACTTGACGAGACCTTGACCGTCTTTCTGCTGTCAGTCGGATGGACTTGGTGGGTGACGGTGTTGTCGTTCGTGTTGAATGCTGCGTCTTTTGTAGGCTTCTTGCGAGATGGGAAGACGGTCTTGTCGTTGTCGGCTGATATGGCCTTGAAGTGCTCTTCGACTCCGAAGAACTCAGAAATCTTGGCGAACTCGTGGTCGCAGCTGTTGGAGAGCCCGAAGTCGCCGCGTACTGTGATTACTCCTTTTGGCCCGGGCAGCTTTATCATCAGGTAGGCGTAGTGGGGTACTGCCATGAACCTGGCGAAGGTCGGGCGCCCGAGGATGGCGTGCTATTGTGACTTCCAGTCGACGACCTCAAAGTCTATCGACTCCTTTCTAAAGTGCTCGGGTGTACCGAGGATGACGTCGAGTGTGATTGTTCCCATGGGCGTTATTGCTTGCCCTGGTACTATGCCGTGGAAGGTGGTTTCCGATTCCGGCAATTTCTCTGTCGACCTGTTCATTCTTCTCAGGGTGTCGGCGAATATGATGTTGATGCCGCTGCCTCCGTCCAGGACACCTTCTTCAAGCTGTAGTCGCCGATCAAGGCCTCAATCACGAGTGCGGCGTGCCCGGGTCGGTTTACCTCTGATGGGTGATCTGCCCTGGAAAATGTGATTGGTGTCTCCGACCCGCGCAGGTAGTCTGGTACCGCGCGCGGGCTGTTGATGGCTTGAAGTACTTGGCGTGTGATAATTTTCTGGCGCCTGTTCGACGGGGGTCCCCTCTGGATCATGTTCAGTTGCCTCCGTGTGGGTGGGTACGTGTCGCTTGCTGCCGACTGGCCTTGTTGCTGTTGATGTTGCTGCGGCTGGGGGAACGCTCCTGCCGCCTGCACCTGGTTGTTGTTTGCGGGTGCTGCCTGGATGGCTAGTTGCGGTGCCGCCTGTATGGCCTGTACTGGGGCGATGATTTGCTGCATGGCTTGGTATATCTTTCTTGCTTTGCGACAATCCTTTAACAGGTGGCTGGAACCCCATTTGCCTGTCTCCGGGTTGCGGAACGAGTGGTGCTTATATGGTTGCATCAGCTCCTCTGTTGGGGTCAACGGGCGCTTCCACTCGCGCTTCTGGCTTCCATCATTGTGGTCGATGCTGCTGCTGCCACGGTTATACTGACTCGAGCTAGGCTGCCGACCTTGGTCGTACTGTCGGTTGTTGTCACGTTTGTCCTCACGGGGGGTTTCATAGCCCGCCGCTACTAATTCGATTGAATCGTGGGTGTAACGTGGCTTCTTCTTTTGGCGTGCCTCACGCCAGTTGCTTGTTTCGCCCTCTTTTTTGGGGGAAGTTTCGCGGACATAGTCCTCTCCTTCGGCCCATTGGTTGGCTGTCTTCATGAGCTCTATTGTGGTCTTCGGCTGGAGCCTACCGAATTCCTCACGGAGGTCGCGGCGAGCGACGCCGTGCATGAAGGCGTCCATCACTCGATCTTCTGATACGGGTTCCATGGTATTGCGGAGGAGTGTCCACCGCTGGATGTAGGAGCGGAGCGACTCATCCTTTCCTTGCTTGCAGGCCTGCAACTCGATGTAGGTCGTTGGCCTTGCGAATGTTCCCGAGAAACTCTTGATGAAGTTATCCTGGAATTCTTCCCATGTTCGGAACGAGTCTTTGGGTTGGCTTGTGAGCCACCCGCGTGCCGAGTCCGTCAGCATGAGCTGGATGTACTGCATTGCCGTAGTCGACGTTCCGCCTTGGCAGGTGCAAGCGATGAGGTAGTCTTCCAGCCACAGTTTTGGGTCTTGCTTCCCGTCATACTTTGGTGTGCCAGCTGTCAACTTGAAGCCTTTAGGCATGCGGGTGTCGCGGATGTTGAAGCTGAAGCATGCCGCGCCACACGGCTCGAAGTCGCGGTCAGCATGGTCGTCCGCGTTTGCCGCACCAGCCGAGCGCTCCTTGCGGTTGCGGTCCACCGTCTTCTGTGTCAGGACGTCGCGAATGTCCTTGACTGGCTGTCGCTGTGCCGCTGGGATGCCCGAGGTTGTTGGTTCGTGCGCTCGGTTGATTGGCCCCTTGGCCGCCAGAGCTTCTTCGATTGCCCTTATGGAGGCAATTTGTTGCTTGTGGAGAAGGGAGTGTGTGTCCCCCTCCGGTGGCTACGTGAGCCGGAGGTATGTCTCGACTGAGATCAGGGCGGCATTCGCCGTCTTTGGGACGGGTATCCCGTTCTCATCTTCGGTGACGAAGGACGAGTCGAGATTGCGGGTGAGTCTTGTTCGATCGGCTTCTGCCATGAGGGGAACGCGGGCTCTGTTTCGCCGTGCTCCTTGGTTAACCTCTGTAGAGGATGTGAAGGAGAGGGCGGCTCGCCTGGCACTCGATGCATCCGCGTCCCTTTTGCACCTGAGCAGGTCGGCTTTTCGGCGCGGATTCGTTCGCCTTCCTTGCGTAGCAAGTACTGGACCGCCAGGTGGTCGTCTCGAGGTGCGTTGGGTGGGGGGAACGTGCCCTCGTCCACATGCTTCATGGCTTGAATCGCCATGTCCCGCGTGATGACAAGTTTAGTCTGGTCCGGCATGTCCACCTCTAGCGGATATGCGGGTTCTTCGTCGTCGTCATGCGGTGCTGTGCCGGCCATGAAGACTTGCTTGGGGTAGACTTGAGTCGGAGAGTTGGTGCTGCCGCTGCTGCTTCTGTCGCCCGCTTCTTGCTCGGGGTCGAAAATTGCTGCAACGTGGCGCGCGGCGCTGTCGCTGTCGCGTCTTCTCGCGATCGTCCATGTGCTCACGCTCGCCGGGGCGAGTGCGATTGGCTTGGGGTAGACTTGGGATTTCCACGAAGATGAGGGCGCGCGCGACATGGCTGTCTGGCGCGGGCTCCTGGTTGCCCGTGCGGGTGCGACAGTCGAGGTAGATCTTGACTTGGTCGACCGCACGACCGAGGTTGGGGTAGTAGACTCGATTCGCGCGGCCGTTGCCGAAATTGTCGATGT
The DNA here is from genome assembly GCA_026929855.1 of Poa annua. Lineage (NCBI taxonomy): Eukaryota > Viridiplantae > Streptophyta > Magnoliopsida > Poales > Poaceae > Poa > Poa annua. The sequence goes on from CM049427.1 coordinate 21,256,469, forward strand.
AGTCGATGTAGATGCCATCTTCGCGGGTGCAGCGGGCGCGGCCTCCGCGGGTGCGGCAGATGCGATCTTCGCGGGTTCGGCGGGCGCGGCCTCCGCGGGTGTGGCAGATGCGATCTTCGTGGGTTCGGCGGGCGCGGGGTTTGCCGATTCAGGTGACGCCGTCGCGCGTAGCGCGATAGTCGTAGACATGAGTATACCACGACTATCGATGCAGCAGAATATGGAGCCGAAGGTGACGTGTATACCTTTGTCCAGATCGGCGTACACCGACTGGTGGGCCGGCGGGTGGAGGACGTACTCGAAGGAGCCGAATCGGATCGACTCCCTGACGGCGGATACGCCGATCTTCATTGCGGATGGAGCCGGAGCGACCATGATCCTAGCACTTGTTTGACGTTCCCACAGACGGCGCCAATTGACGAGGTGTTAACTCGACAAGTCCCAGGGTTGTGCACCCCGGGTTGATTGATGGGGAGAGAGATGAGTGCAGGTGGTCACGACGGCTGACAAGCAAGGATTTACCCAGGTTCAGGCTCCCGGAGGATAACACCCTACTCCTGCTTGTCTGGTTATTGATGCGAGTTGTGGTTACAATGGTGAGATTGCGATCTCGCTAGGGTTTGTGGTGGTAGCTATGAGCGTGCCCTTTGGGACGAGCAACCCTCCTGGCTTTATAGGCAGCCAGTTCTCGGGTGGTTGGTGCCGATGGCAACTACAGATATGGCAGGTTATGCTTCCTAACCGACTTGGACTAGGTTACATGGTACCCCGCGTGGGCCTTCTGTGGGCCTTCACGTCCTTGGCGCGGCCCAGGTAGCCTTATCGTGGGCTACCCGAAAGGCAGCCCCACGTCAATTCCTTTACAAATGTTTTTAGGAATATTGAATATTGTCATCGCAAAAACTGGTATAGCTTGAGCAATCGCCTTAAGAAGAATTTCCTTGCCACCCATAGATAATAATTTGTCCTTCCATCCATTAATCCTAGAAAGAACTTTTTCAATCAGATGTTGGAAATAATCACTTCTGTCCGCAGCCACCATTGCTGGCAGCCCTAAATATTTATCATTGAGTGATTCTGTGACAATGTTTAGTGTTTCACACACCACAACTCTATTATCAACATCAGTGTTTGGGCTGAAATAAACACTTGACTTCGCATCGCTCACCATCTGTCCAGAGCTATCACAATACAGATCAAGGATTTGTTTTAGCTTTGCAGCATTTTCTCCCGTTGCCTCCATAAGAATCAAAGAGTCATCCGCAAACAATAAGTGTGTAATCATAGGAGCATCTCGGCAAACTTGGACCCCCTTTAATTCTTCATTAACCTCTGCATGAGATAACAAAGAGGAGAGGCCTTCTGCACACAATAAAAATAAATATGGAGACAGGGGATCACCTTGTCTAATACCTCTCGTTGGTGTGAAAGACTCCGTAGTGGTTGAATTGAACCGAATAGAGTACTTCACAGAAGAGACACATGCCATTATAAGAGACATCCAACCAGCATCAAACCCCGACTTAAGCATCATCTTCTCCAGAAAACACCACTCCACTCGATCATACGCCTTATGCATATCCAATTTTACAACACACAATCCTTTCTTGCCTTTCTTTTTCTTTATTTTATGTACACATTCATAGGCCAGGAGAATATTGTCCGTGATCAAACGCCCAGGGACAAAAGCACTTTGATTTTCTCCAATAATATCAGGAAGTATAAGCTTCAGCCTATTTGCAAGCATTTTGGAGATTACCTTGTATACCACATTACACAAACTTATGGGCCTATATTGTGTGATTCTTTCTGGGTCATTGACTTTTGGTATTAGAACAATCATTGTATCATTCCATCCTTCCGGTATTGTCCTCGTGTTTACCGCATTTAGAACTTCTGCAGTCAGCTCATCCCCTAACATTGGCCAGAATCGTTTATAGAAAACAGCATGTAGACCATCAGGTCCTGGGGCCTTAAAATCTCCAATCTGGAATAAAGCTTTTTTTACTTCTTCAGCCGTAAAGGGAGCCATAAGGTCCCTATTCATATCATCTGTCACCTTGGCGTGAACCTTGTCCAGAAGCTCTACATTAGGTGCTGCCACCTCCGACGTGAACAACTGCTGAAAATTGAAATTTATCAAATTGCTCATACCATTAGGATCCTCCCACTTCACACATGCTTCATCAATCAAATATTTGATCGTATTCTTCTTTTTACGGGCACTAGCAAAATTATGGAAAAAACTCGTGTTACTATCTCCATGTTTCAACCAGTTTGCCCGACCTCTTTGTACCCAATGAATCTCCTCTTGCTCTAAAAGAGTTTCAATTTGTAGCAACAGGTTAGTTTGCGTTGCGACCGCCTCATCATCCACCGGTCCCCTTCTAGATTCTTCTAATTTTCTTCTGAGCTGATCAATCCGCCTGTGTGGCCCCTTCAACTCACGTCGATCCCAAGCATGAAGATCATCATGCACTTTCTGCGTTTTCTGCATAAGAGTAGGGTCCGCCGCACCCCTAGCAGCTTCATCCCAAGCAGTATGTACCACAGTATCCACGTTAGCCTCCTCCACCCATCGTGCCTCAAACCGACGAATCTTTTGTCCCTACGACTGATGCACACCAACAAAAAAATCTGTGATAACAGTAACAGGTCTATGGTCGCTCTTAGTAGCTCCCTCATTCAGAACCAACGAGAGTGGAAAGAGAGTATTCCAACCACCATTAGCTACAGCCCTTTCTAAACGCTCACGCAACAGCCCACGCCTCCACGTAAATTTGTCACCTGTGTACCCCAGATCTTCAAGGGAGCATTGTGTAAGACAATCCTGAAATGCCTGCATATACCGCTGAGGACGAACAGCTCCCCCTTCCTTCTCTGAAGCAAACATGATTTCATTGAAGTCACCTAACACTAGCCATGGTAAATTCATTTGAGAGTGGAGCTCCCGAATATAATCCCAGGATTTATGCTTATCTTCCCACTTTGGCTCACCATAAAAGCAAGTAAGACGCCATTCTCTTTCTCCTTCAACTACGACATCAATGTAATTAGCTGTAATATCCTTCCTCACTATTTTGATTTCCTTTTTCCACATCAATATCAATCCTCCACTTCGCCCATTACTTTCATGAAATAACAGACCATCAAACTTCATTTTCCTAGCGAGCTTTTCTGCCTTAGTCTTACTCAGATGTGATTCAGACAGAAACACCACATCTAGATTATATGCCTCTGGAACTCCAGAAGCGCTCGAACTGCCGGGGAAGTTTTCATTCCCTGGCAGTTCCAACCTGATATTTTCATTGCTCCTGGCGATCCCCCGCCTCGGAGGTCGCCGATATTACCATATTGTTGGATTCGAGCTCATCTTTCCCATTACCCTTTTGTCTCTTCTGTTGATGACCTATTTGCGGCATTGTATTACTGTTTTGGTCTCCACCACCGCCGTTTTCAATCATCAGTACTCTGCCAGCTACCTCTCCCAAGTTTTTAGAAGCATGGCAGCTTCCTGGCGATTTGGTCGTCCCATCTGGATCAATCAATCGCTTCCTCACAGTACTTAACCGTCTATCCTTATTTTCAGTATTTTCCACATCAAAGTCCATATCATCATGATCATCTGTCATGGGGTTTCCAGAACCCTATCCCCTTCCACGACCTTTGCCGCTAAAACCTCCATGGCTGCCATTGCCTCTACCAGCGCCAATCGGAGCTACCGCCTCAAATTTAACCAGCAGCCCATCATCCCACTCACATGTCTTCAGATCATGAATACCATCACCACACTCTGTTACGACATGTCCTACCAGTCCACAAAAGTAACATAAATCCGGAAGCCTCTCATACTGGACTGGGTACTTCTTGCGCTCTTTAAGATTAATTGGGACAAACCGAATCAGGGGCTTGCTTAGATCAAGGTGAACCCGAGCTCTCAGATACTTCAAAAGATTAATTTTTCCCGTCGTAACAATTACTTTGAAAGGTGGTTCACCCACTTTCCTTGCAACCTTCTCAGCAAGCTCTCTCTTTTTCATCAATCCTTCCGGGATACCCTGTATCCTAGACCAAACAGGCAATTTATCCAATTTTTAGTCATGGACATTGGAGAAACCATCATATTCTCGCAGAACAATTGCCGAACCTCGAAATAACCATGGACCACCATCCATAACTCTATTCCAGTCTCCCAGGCATTGAAACTGAGCTAGGAACAGATTTGCCCCTACTGCTTTGAACGTAACATCTTGAGCAGAAGCCCAAGCATTACGCATCTGTTTAAAAAGTGCAACGTGACTAAAAGCTCTTGTAGTATGAACTCTAAACAAAGCCAGCCAGCGTACTTGTCCAATAAGTTCTTCCAGATCCTCAGAAAAATCTAAGTCTGTTTCTTCTTCACCACACAATTTCAGACCCTCAAACCGATCCTCTAAATCAGAGCCATTAGATGAGTTGTTGAAACTAGTACCTTCTGCAACCTCCTGAAGGAAAAAATACTATCAGTAGAATTTGAACCAAGGATTCATTATCCATCAGCTAGCGTTACTTGCGATGACACGTTTTAAGTGGCATCCAGTTTATTGGCTCAACAAGACCTTTCTCGACAAACGCAGAAGCGCACCAATCGACGGTACTCCCTCCGATCCGATTTGGTTGTCGCAACCTCTTTAGGGCCTCTTTGGATTGTAGGATTTTCAAGGGAATTTCATATGATTCCAATCCTTACGATTTTTTTCTATGAATTGCCTTTGGTTTAAAGGAATGAAACCTCCAAATTTTTTATGGATTGCATTCCTACACCCCAATTTCATAGGAATTTAAACATACACTTTAACCTCTTTTTTACACTCATTCGCGTAGGATCGAGATACTTTTTTTTGTGTTTTTTACCTATGTATCATCCAAATGAATATTTCTGTAGTTTTTGTCTGTTTGACAATCCTCAGTTTTACACATGCAATCTTATCAAATTCCTGTATTTTTTCAATTCCTCTGTTTCCTGATCATGTGATCCAAAGAATCCCTTACAAATTTCTACTGACCTAGTTCTACTTCTGCGTCAAACAATTCCGATCGGAGGAAGTAATACTTAACGTCCTCAGGTTGCAACCAAGAACTAATCGAGATTAGACTGGTTAAACCAGTTTTCACCTCTCATTTTTTGGAGTGGAAAGCAAAAGCCGAAAGGCACCGAATTCTTGCCGAAGGCGTCCACAACTGTTCTTGTTCCATTGAAGTGACGCCACCTTATCTTTATGGTGCGTTACTTGTGACTTGTTGAGTGTCGTTGGAAGGAAGAAACCTTTTTTGAACAGTGTCCTTGTCAGTTATCACCAGTGTCGTTGCTTGTGGGAGAGAGAGCACGCTGTCACACTGTCCAACTTGAAAAAAACAATTAGAGCGCACGTATCTGGGCAGCTGGGCTATCTTGGAAACACAATGGCCACTTGGGCTGTATCTATTGCGGATCAGTGGCCTCGTGCCATGACTGGATCGTACACTGAAGTAATGGACTTTGCAAGCTCAGCCCGATCAAACAGTGGAGCGGCATGGTGTTAGATTGTTGTTTTTAACTTACAAGCCGAAGTGTGTTATCATGTGTTATATTTGTGATGTAAGAACATATAAAAGCAAAATATTACTATTGAATTTTAAGAGACTGGCACAAAGGTGCAGTGCGTAGTAATTGAATAATTTAAAAGACACACAATGTTTTTAACCTATTGATGTCTAGGAACAGCTACATCTAAATAATTAACTCTCATGAAATACTTAGATATTTAGAAACATTGGGTATACAAGTATCAGTGATGTGTTTTTTCTCTATTATAGAGCATTGACACATTTTTTCCACAATTTTATACAAGAGTACACACTTGAGTTTACAAAACTCTGCATAACTTAAATATCAAATACATTTGACTTTCTTACCAGAGTACAATGCGGTTTAGAAGAGTGTAGTGTTATAAGTCACATTACATATAATATGAGGTATAAGTTAATCCTTAGGTTCACTTGATAAGGATGTGTAGCTCCTATGGTCTATGGCTAAAAATAATCATATGTAAGATGTGAAGTTTGCAACAAAACTTTATGTACCCATCTCAAAGGTGTAGGATTTGATAAATATATTTCTATCGTTGATATATAGTGAGGTCCTTAATCTTGTTGGGGTTGCACCAGGGGGAAAATGCCATCAAATTGTGCCTTTTCCTCCAGCTTACCAAGGCAGTCCGTGAACACGATAAAGAAAAGAAGTGAGAGTGGATCTCCTTAGTGAAGGTCACTTATGTTTTTTTTTTAATTTAAAGAGGCAAAAGCTTTGCCTTTTATATTGATATAGGAGGAGCAAAATAGGGACGGCCTAAGCCAAACATAAAAAAAGACTCAAAAATAAAGTCACATGATGCGGAATTAAGAGATGATCTCTCCTAGGTTCTTGTCGCCGGCAAGGATCCAATTCGTACCCTCATCTTTTATTTTTTGCATGAGGGTCGACGACATGATCGATTTGTTGTTGAAGACGCGTGCATTGCGTTCTTTCCATATCTCCCAAGTGGTGAGAACGGTGGCCGACCTAAGGCCCTTGGTGTTAGCTGCTGGTGTCTTCACGATGGCCTTCCAGTACTCGAGGACAGATGAACGGCCCGAGCCCATATCCTGAATCAGTGAGGGACAAGATAACCAGGCAGCGGCAGCCTGCCAGATGCGGCGGGAAAAACGGCATTCAAAGAGAATATGCCGCGCAGTCTCCCCCTGGCTCTTGCATAATTGGTAAAGCGGGCTGTGGGGCCACCCGCGGATCGCAAGTCGGTCGGAAGTCCATAGTCTGTTTTGGACAGCCAGCCACATGAAGAATTTGCACTTAGGCGGCACCCTGGTCTTCCAAACCAGATGGTTAAAGGTGAACCGATAGACGTCGCCTAGAGGGGGGGGGGGGTGAATAGGCGATTTAAAACTTTTTCCGAGGAGCCGGAATATCCGGTCCAAGAATGACCCGGAAATTCCGGTATGCTTGATAAAGGCGGAATAAAACTAGATGTTTACTTTAACAATCATACAACCTAGATATAAATACTAGGCTCACCTATGTGCACCAACAACTTATGCTAAGCAATACAAGTAACAAGGTGATAGCAAGATATATGACTTCAAGCACGAAGGCTATCACAATGTAAAGTGCATAAGTAAAGAGCTCGGGTATAGAAATAACCGAGGCACGCGGAGACGAGGATGTATTCCCGAGTTCCACCCAAAGGGTGTACGTCTCGTTTGGAGAGGTGTGCGCAACCACAACAGGTTAGCCGCAACGCCACAAAGGCTCACCTTCTTCTCCTGATGAACTCAACCACAAAAGGTTGCGAGTTCACCTTCCACTATTGATCTCCTTTGGGGCGGAGATCGAATCCCGTACAACTCTTGAGGCACACACCCACAACTTAATTGGGGGCTCTCAAGTGACCACAAAAGGTCTTGACCACAAAAGGTCTTGGCCACAAAAGGCCGGCCACAAAAGGCGTCTAGGGTCCAAAGACCCAAGAGTAACAAGCTCACAAGTAACACCACCACGAATCCTCGTGGAGGGCTCAAACCGATGCAAATGCAATGGCAAAAGCACACGAAGTGCTCAAGTCCTTCACTCTCAAATTCCAACACAACAACAAATGTTTATGGGGGAATAAGAGAGGAAGAACAAAGGAAACCACAAAGGAGTCAAATCCTTCACTCCCAAATCCCACCAAAAGCAACTAATGTTTATGGGGGGAGAAGAGAGGAAGAACAAAGAAGAAGAACCACAAAGGAACTCCAAGAACTAGATCCACTAAGTTCCCCTCACTTAGAGGAGAGATTGATTGGTAGGATTGTAGATCTAGATCTCCTCTCAACTTTCCCTAAAGAATATGGAAGATTCAATGGAGGGATTGAGAGGGAAGTGAGCTTTCCAAGGTCAACAATGGAGTAGGAGAGAGGGGAGAACGTGCTGCCTTGGATTGGCTGGGGAAGAAAAAGGGGAGGGATATTTATACCCCTCCAGGAAATATAGCCGTTGGCTGTTTCGACACTCGGAAATTCCGGTATAAGTGAGACTCGGAAATTCCGGTCACCCGGAAATTCTGAGTCCATGAAATTTCCGAGCTGAAATTCCGGCTGGAGTCAGAACCAAAACCAAACTTTTCCTTAGCCGTTTCTGGAGGACTTTTCTGGGTGCACTCGGAAATTCCGGTATATGGAAATTTCCGAGCACAATTTCCGGTTCGAGTCAGAACCAAAAGTCCTTATTTCCTTAGCCAAAACTGGAGGGCTTTCTGGGTGCACTCGGAAATTCCGCCAGACGGAAGTTTCCGAGCACAATTTCCGACTGGAGTCAGAACCCTTTTTCTCATTTCCTTAGCCGTTTTCTTGGATCAGCTGGGGAACCGGAAATTCCGGTAGAGCGAAATATCCGGCCCCAATAATCCGAATCAGCAAAACACCGAAACGAAAACTGCTATAACTGTTGCAAATGACCTCCAAATGAGGTGAGACCAATTTTGTTGGAAAGATAGCGACGATGAGAACCCATAAATAGAGTAAAATCACCACACATGGCAAGGTGTGGGACATGGCAAGGTTTAGGACATTCCTCATGATAGAACCGACAATATTTCCGCCACCGAAAACGCAACATGTTGTCCAAAGTAAAACCGATTTCGATGAACAAGAGCTTGACATGGAGATGAACCAAGCTCTAATTCCTTACCAACATAAAAAGCCAAATAAGAACCAAGAAATATGATATACCAAGTATGCAAAGGTTTGAGCTCTCCACAATGATGCGATCAAGTTACTAACTTGAGAACCCCTCTTGATAGTACGGCTATCTATCCTATAGCTCTATTAAGATCATACCTTTGCCTTGAGCATTCCACTTGAGTTGGATGAAGACTATCTTGATCTCTTCAAGTGGTACATCTTTTCTTGATTGCGCGTCAAAGCACATGCTTGATGAAGACTTCTCCAAATACTCCCCCATGCTCACAATGGGAGAGTCTCGCTTAGCTCCATCTTCATGTATCCATTGCAAGCGCCAAGCATAGGATCTCTTCAAGAAGCTTCTCTTGGTCTTGGTCTTGCACATCTCACATTGATGACGATCACCACATGACGTCATCCTCCATGAGCTATATGAAATCTTCATATGATGCAAGCCCATGGGAAGATACCTAACCTCATATAAAGATACCACACACACATATATCATGGGTTAGTTCACAAAGCTATGCGTACAAGTGTTTACCATCCCAAGAGATACATGATCGCTCTTGGTACATCTTGTAGTTTTGTGTGTTGATCAACATCTTGATCAACCTTGTATCTTCCAACATTTCTTCACTAATATGATGTCTTGAATCCTTCAAGACATACTTGCAATATGCTCCACTCAACACATAAGCTTCAAGAGTCCAACACATGAACTCCACAATTCCATGGACATGATCTATAATGATATCTCAATGCAAACATTAGTCCATAGAGATTGTCATTCAATTACCAAAACCACGCATGAGAGAAAATGCTCTTTCAGAAGGTGCAAGGGTAGGACCCCAAGAATTGGGCCTTGTAGGCGGAGCCAGCAGAGTAACATCCATTGGGGGAGAGAGTCCAGGTTATGGAGTCCGCGCTATCCGGCAAGAGAGCAACATCCTGTAGGCTACCCCAAAGTTTTACGAACTGTGCAATGTGGTCCGGCGTGAAGCCCTGAACGTGGATGTCGGCAACCCAATTGAGGTTTTCCAAAGCGTTTTGAACGCATCTGTTCTTTTTTCTGGAGGCCGCAAAGATTTTTGGAGCGATTGACCTTGGGGATAGTCCGCTTAGCCAATTGGAGGTCTAGAATTTTGCAGTTTGTCCGTTACCAATTGTGATCTTGGTGGCAGCATTGAACAGTTCTCTGTCTGTCTCATCATTTGGGGTTTCGAGTCCCACCCAAGGCTTGTTCGGGGCTGTCCATTCCAGCCATAGCCATCGCAAACGCAGCGCACGAGCAAATTTTTCCAGGTCTAGGATCCCGAGCCCCCCTAGTTTTTTGGGACGACAGACCTTATCCCAGCTGACCTTGCATTTTCCACCTGTTACCTTGTCGCTCGCAGCCCACAGCATGCCCCTTCTGATCTTGTTGAAAGCCCTCAGAATGGCCTTATCAACCTTGATGGCAGTGAGGAGGAAGATCGGGAGGGCACTGAGGACGGATTTAACCAGGGCATCACATCCTGCACGGTTTAGGAATTTGGCTTTTCACGGATTCAGCCTTGAAGCCGCTTTGTCGATGTAATGCTGAAGGTCAACCCGGCGCAACCTCCCGAGAGAAATGGGGAGGCCCAGGTATTTGATGGGGAACTGCGAGAGGGTGGCGGGGAAGCTCTGCAGAATTGCGTCAAGATTGATGTCGGCGCATCGAATAGGGGTGACCGCGCTCTTCTGAATGTTGGTCAAGAGGCCAGTGACCTCCCCAAAATTTTGTAGGATGTCTGCTAAGTTACTGATGTCATGGAAGTCAGGCTTCAAGAAAATAGCTGCATCATCAGCATAGAGGGAGATGCGCGACTTGATGAAGTTCCCCGGTAGAGGTTGCAGAAAGCCGGACTGAGTAGCGAGATCCAGAATCTTCGGGAGGGTGTCGATTGCCAGGTCGAAAAGCAGAGGTGAGAGCGGGTCTCCCTGCCTCAAACCGCGGCCATGGGAGATGTCTTCCCCAGGAATGCCATTCAGCAGCACGCGAGAGGATGTCGTCGAGAAGATTAGCGACGTCCAAGCTCTCCATCGCGGAGGGAAGCCCCGACGTTGCATTAGGTCCAGCATAATCCCAGCGTACGGAGTCGAAAACTTTGGCTATGTCCAACTTGACAAGCAAAGCCGGGGTACGGTTGCGATGTAGACGTCTAGCCACATTGCGGACATACATAAAGTTGTTCGTGTATGCTTCGGTTCTTGATAAAAGCGCTCCGACTTCCCGAGATGATCTCATCCATTTTGGGCCTCAGTCTTGTGGCCATCGCCTTGGCAATAATCTTGGGGATCACATGGATGAGACTGATGGGGCGATAGTCCCCGATGCATTCGTCTCCCTCTTTCTTAGGAAGCAACGTGATGTTTGCCATGTTGATGACATCAAAGTTGTTGATGGTTAGCTCGGAGAAATCATTGATGACTCGCATGAGGTCTTCTTTGATGATATGCCAGCATGCCCGAAAGAAATTTGTTGTGAAGCCATCAGGGCCCGGCGCCTTATCAACCGGTAGGGAAAAAATGGCGCGTTTGATCTCATCCTCAGAAAAAGGCAGGGCCAGGTCATCAAGGTCCTCCAAAGGGGGGTCAAGTGTCTCCCAGTTGAAATCCAGGGTGCGGGTTGCCGGGGCTCCTAAGACAGATGAGAAGTGCTCGTGAATGAGTTGATCTTTTTCAGCATGTTGGACCACCCATCCTTGGTTGCGTTTAAGCCTCTGAATCACATTTTTGCGGTGACGGGAGTTGACTCGGAGCTGAAAGAATTTTGTGTTCGCATCTCCCTCGCGGAGGTAGTTTATTCTTGAAGCCTGGCGCTTGCGAGAGCGCTCCAGAACAGCCAAGCCCATGACGCGCCGCTTAAGAGCCGTCCATAAGGTACGCTCCCCTTCGGAGAGGGTCCTGGACTCCTGCGCAATATCCAATCGCAAGATGACATCAAGGGCCATGAGGAGCTGCTGTTTATGATCAGAGAACAAGCCTTTACTCCAGGTCTGTAATCTTCTTGCCACGAGCTTGAGTTTTTGGTTGAGGACATGAACTGACTGTGTGTGCGTGGTCGTCTCCGCCCATGCCGAGGATACAATGTCAGCAAATCCCGGCATCTTTGTCCAGAAGTTCTCGAAACGGAAGAAGGGCGGCTTTCTCGGTCCGGCGTGATTAGATAGCAGCAGCGGGCAGTGGTCCGAGAGGGACGAGGATAGTGCATGCATGGTGTGGGAATCAAACTCGAGGTCCCAAGCTGTGTTGCAGAAAGCTCGATCCAATCTAACCAGCGTAGGGTCAGCTCGCTCATTACTCCATGTGAACTTCCTATTCCGCAGCTTGATTTCCGTGAGCTGGCAAGTGTTTAGGGCATGGCGGAACTGTCCCATGAGGCGAGGGTTGAGGTTGGCGTTGTTCTTGTCGGCCGCTTGGTAAATTTGATTGAAATCCCCTAGAATGAGCCACTTGGAGTCATCCGTCGGGGCTGCAGCGATGGCCTCATCGAGGAAGTTTCTCTTGTCCGCATCAGAACATGGGCCGTATACAGTGGTAAGCTTGAAGATAGAGCCAGAGGCGCGGATGGTGACATCAGCGGATACCAAGTGAGTGCCAATATGAATGTTGGCCATCTCCACGAAATCCTCATTCCAAAGGAGCAGGATACCCCCACGAGTACCAATGGCAGGGCGATGAGCGAAAGACCGCAGACGGGATCCCCCAATGAAAGCGGCGGTCTGGTGATCGATGGAATCAAGCTTGGTCTCTTGAATGCAAGCAATGTGGCAAGTGGTGTTTGCAATTAGCGCGTTGACTGTGTCTTTTCTCGCCTGATCATTCAGGCCACGGACGTTCCAGCATAAGATGTCGAGGATGAGTCCTAACATTCTGAGAAGGAAGCTTTGGCGTGACGTGTTGCCGAGGTTGCTTTGCTCAATGTGGCGTATTCAGACGCGTTTGATGGCGAGTGTCTTCGCGATGCCGAGGGGGATCGAGGAGGGCGAAAAATTGCTTCGCAGAATGTGTTGGCGAGGAGTTGCTTCGCGTGGTTGAAAACAAAATATGTTGTAGTGCAGCGTCGTGTGGCGAGATGTAGGTTCGGTACATGACGGTACTGATGCATCTAGCAGTAGGAAGCTTCAGAAGATAAAACGGAAGAGAGCGCCTATGCAGCGGCTTCAACTGGAGCTTGTGGAATAAGCTCGTTTCCTCCTGCTCCTGCCATGGAGATCAGGGCTTCATCGGCGTCTGTCATTGCTGGCATGTTGAGGCAGAATAAGGCAATCAAAGCCTGGATTGTCGAATCTGGCAAAGGAGTGCTGAAGCTTTGCACATACTCAAGCCTAGCTTGCTCCAGCGTCATCTCCGGTGGAGACTCAATACCCATCTTGGCGTTCAGCACGCGCACGGCCTTCTCCATCGCTGGCAGCTGTGGTTTCACCGCGAGACGGGCACTGCGGCGAACTGGGAAGGTCAGCTTTGCCTTTTTCTTGTTCTTCCTCACGGTGGTGGTTGGTGTAGGCAGCAAAGCAACGGCAGGGCGATCAAACAGGTCCTCTACCCCTCCCAGGATCTGTTGCATGTACATGGCTTCATCGGAGAGCAAATCGCCGATCGCCTCGGCCTCATCAACAGCTTCAAAAATCACGGCCTCATCAGCAGCTTCAAGGAACACAACCTCTTCGGGTACAGTAGCCACCGTGTTGGCGTCGTCGGACAGCAGGAGCAGGGTGTTGATCGGCCATGGCTGGTCCAGCGCATCGTCGCGTCTGCCGGACCAGGCTTCATCCCCGTCCTCAGCATCCCCTTCCCAGCACAGAGGCACCTCGCGGTCCGAGGGGAAATGCGACAAGATGACGGGCGAGCTAGTGGTCCATGGCTCGCGATCCTCCCAGGTGGTAGAGCCAGGCGAGAGTGGCCCCTGCTGGTCGTTAGTGGCGTCCGGGATGCGGAAACATGTCGCCGGAGGCGATGCAAGCCTGGAGAAGCCCGTGACCAGCCCGGTAGGGGCCGCACGGATTGCCGCGATCCAGTCGATGCAAGCCTGGAGAAGCCCGTGACCAGCCCGGTAGGGGCCGCACGGCGGCACCGGGGCTGGCGAGGCGATGCCGAGGATGTCCGGCAGGGCGGCACGGAGGTTGGAGATGCCCTCGCGGAACATCCCCTATAACTGCTCGGTGACCTCGTCGTCGGAGAGCCGCGCCACGGGGGCGGGGGGCGCGACAGGCGCGGCCAGCAGAGCGTCAGGGATGTTGCCGATGATGATCGAGGGGAGCCGACTGAGTGCACGGTGGTGGCCATGGTGTCCGTGTCCGTGTCGCGAGCCACTGCCGCGCTCGTAGTGGCTGTCGTCGCGGCGCCCTGAGAAGCGGTTGCGGCTCGAGGCGCTTGGAGTCCGTGGCGTGGCGCGGCGATAGATGCTGCGACCTCCTCCGTCGAAATGGTCATCGCCGTTGTCGTCGTCCCCGCGGTGGTGGCGCCGATAGGCATCGCGGTTGTCGGGGGGCTGCCCCCGGGGTAGGGGCAGATCCCGAAATAATTCAGTAAGGTGCCAACAGTACTTGACCTTTGGCGAGAGCAAGGGACACCTCCTGGTGTGCTGAAAGGGCAACTTGACCCTTGAGCACTGGTAGAGTGCAAAGTGCCTCCTGGCAGGCGCAAGGGTCAGCTCTAGCAACTATAAATAGACACCCCCGGCCTTCACAATGGCAGCACAAACATCAGCGGGTGGTTCCTCTAAGAACTAGCTTCTCGAAGATGTCTTTGCTGATAGGCTAAGACATCTTCGGGAGGCTAGGCCTAGAGATACTCATCCTGAGACGAACTCGGATGTCTCCGGAAAGGATCTCAGATCTCAGGCTCCGAAGAAACTCCCGAAAGGAGGTGTACTCGGTTTTACCGGATAGGTGGTCCGGGTAGATACTAACCGGAGTGTATGTCTCGGTCTTGATCTTTTGTAGGAGAGGCTCACAGTGGAAAGCAAGGAGGTAGCCGGCATGAGGGATCCCGGTAGGCTGTCAACGGTCTATAGCAGGCTTCCCCGTCTGTTGCGGGGGGAAGTACCATTCCACCTGACACGGAAGCATGGTCACCTCCCGCCTGACACGGAAGCATGGTCACCTCCCGCCTGACACGGGAGCGCGTCAGCCGGTATGACCGCGGTACGACAAGACCTGACATGCCTAGCCTGGCAATCCGGAAAAGGCTATCCGGGATGGGCCAAGACATGTCTTGTCTCTGGCAGGGGGACAATGATGGTTCAGGACGGCGCCTACTGTCCTTATCGAGATGATGACGCAGGGGCTATGCCGGATAGCGCGGCGACTAGCTCGCACTAGCCGGTGACGACATGCCGGTTAGGCCTGTCCGGTGGGGCCAAGCCGATTTAGGGTTTCCGGCCCTCCTGTCCGGAACTCTATAAAAGGCGCCATAACTGCTTCTGTGAAAAGAGACCAACTTGGGAGCCAAAGCTATAGTTACATTCACTCCTAGAGCATTTACTTCTTCACACCTTGAGTTCATCTAGTTCTTTGTACTCCTCCCTTTGAGAGATCTAGCAGCAAGTTGTAGCTCTTGTACCACAGTTATATAGAGAGGAAAGGCAGGAGTAGGGGTGTTACCTCCTCACGAGGGCCCTGAACCTGGGTATATCGTGTGTGTGTGGTGTGCCTTCGTGCATTTGTTCATATTTGTCAGATCTTCCCCCTCGCACTTTGATCTTGTTTCTCGTTCTTAGGAGATCTCGGTTATACCGGGATCCTCCTCGCGTGGGCTATTCAGCTCGCTATCCCTCCCCGGATCCACCAACGTCCATCGGCCCCACACATTAGCCATCCTATGGCATCTGCCGTGACACCACCACGACAGTTGGCGCCCACCGTGGGGCGGACAGAGGCGTTGGCTGGTGTACACATCCGGACGGGTTCCCCCGTTCATTTCGACATTCGGGTTCTCTCTGGCCTGGTCGTAAGGCTAGGGGAGATGGACTTCGTCAGCGACAACGCAGGATGCTTCCGGAACAGGCCCTTTCCGGTGAACGGATGTCTCATTGACTTCGGTGGTTTCACCACCTACGTCGCCACCGAGGTTGTCTGTAGCTACCCGGACACGGTCCTGGAAGCTGAGGACCCTCCCATGCTCTGCGCTGCTCGGGGTCTGCGTGCCGGTCGCCCCCCGAGTTCCGTCGCGGTGATGATGGTCGGGGCAACCGAGGAGGAGTACCAGGACGCTGACAGCGATACCGGAAGCGGCCACGTTCGTTTGGCCAAACCTCCTCAGGAAAGAGATGCGGCCCGGGATGGCGATCCACAGCCGTCCCAGCCACGGCGTCGTCCGGATCCCCTGTCGTGCCTGGTGGCTAAGTTAGCTGTACATGTGGCTGCTGAAGCGGATACCCAGGCCACCTCGACTGACTTGGAGGAGCAGCGGAGGTTGCTACTCGCTGAAGCGCAGGAGATCGCCGAGATCCGTCGCGAGCTCAATGCCAGTCTCCGGGAGTACAATGCAGCTCACGGATTCCTCAAGATCGACCCCCGGGACAAGCGCATTGCGGAGCTGCGCAAGAAGGGAAGAATGGTGAATGACGAGCTGGCTGGTGGAGCCACCACCAGTCAGACGGGAAGCCGGATCTCAGCGGGGAAGCCGGTATACAGCTCACCGGCGAAAACTCTCAGGGCTGCCGAGGCCGCCATGGCAGAGTTGGTAGGGTTATCCGGTGAGGCCCTACGCAAGCAGCATGAGCGAGTAAACGAGTTGGTAATCGAGGCCAACCGTCAGAATCAGGCATTCAAGAAGAAGAACCCCGGGGCAGGATCCCAGGTGCACTCAGCTAGACCCAATAGCCAGAAATCGGACGGGGAGGCCTCTTCCCCGCATCCGAGCAGAAGCAAGAGCAAGAGCCGGAGCCGGAGTCGAGGTTCCGGGAAGAACAAGCAGCTACAGACTTATGATCCGGCCTTCGCCGGTATCCAGCAAGCCGGGCAGCGTAACTCAGGGCAGGCGGGAAGTACCCGTGAGGGTGGTAACCTGGGTGTAGTAAACAATAACCCGGTCGGCCGTGGTAATCCACCCCGGAACCCCCCTCATGTTCAGGAAAACCCACAAAGGGAGGTCGCCTCAGTTCCCCAGCAGGCCATGATCCCGGCGCAGAACAGGCTCAACGATGGCAACTCGAGACTGCAGCAGCTCGGATATCAGCCAGACGAGAACCCTTTGGGATCTCGGATAGGAACCAGACAGCTGAATCCGGCAGACGCCATATTCCGGCTCGACCGGATTCATCAATCCGAGATGGTGGAAGAGCAAGGGCCTCCGGGACCTGCCTGCTTTGAACCCCGGATCATGCAGGAGCCACCTGTTCGAAATTTTCCGCTCAACAGGGGTGCCAAGACCTATGACGGCAGCAAGAAGCCGGAGGACTGGCTAACCGATTATGTAACTGCAGTAAGCATAGCCGGGGGAAACAGACGATGGGCGGTATGATACATACCGCATATGTTGGAAGGACCTGCCCAGATTTGGCTGAACAACCTAAGAACTGGCAGCATAGACTGCTGGTTAGATTTCGAGGAGGCATTTATCAGCAACTTTACTAGCACGTACAAAAGGCCAAACAGGCCTCAACAACTCGCCATTTGTAGGCAAAGGAGCAACGAGACCGACCGGGAGTACCTTACCCGGTGGAGCAATATTCGCAATTCTTGCGAGGGAGTGGTAGAGGCACAGGCCATCTCCTGGTTCGCACAAGGATGTCGGCATGGCTCAATGCTGTGGCAAAAGTTGCAGAGAAAGATGCCAACGACCTTGGCAGAGACCATGCGCATCGCCGATACCTACACGCTTGGAGATCCCATGCAACCCCTGGTGGATGTCGGTGACTCCAACAGGAGGAATGCGGGACCTCAGCGTTCGGGACCGAGCAGGAGCCAGGATCGCCAGGATTTTGGCCAGAAGAGGAATCAGCCCGAGTACCACCATGCCGCACAGCACGTCGCAGCAGTAACCCGGGAGCAAGAGGATGCCGGCAACAGCCAGCGTCAAAAGACAAGTGGCCCGGCTTGGGGTCAGAGTCAGGAGGTGCAAAAGACCTGGGTGGAACAAAAGAAGCCTCTGACATATGAGGAGATGCTGAACAAGCCATGCTGCTACCATACCCTGGAGGCCAACAAGCCAGCAAACCACTCTACTCGGCAATGCAGCTGGTATCAGCGCACATTGCAGGAAGGCAGCTCGGGAGTTGTTCGGCCGAGTGCTCCGGCATCTCGGCCCAACATTCCGAGACCCCCTCCTCCGACATCGGGGGCCAACGCTATCCGGATCAACCCACCTTCGCGAGGGCCCCCACCTCGGCCAGTGAATATGGTGCACTCCCGGAATGACAATGGTGCAGGCCCCAGTAACCAAGCCGGACAGCAGCAGGGCAACTACCGGGAGGCCCATCAAAGTTATGTGGTTTTCGTAACCGAACCCACTGACCGAAGAAGTGTGCGGCAGCGTGCCTTGGAGGTGAATGCAGTGATCCCAGCAGTGCCGAAGTTCTTGCACTGGTCCGAGATGGAGATCACATGGAGCCGGAAGGATCACCCCAGGGTTATGCCCAAGCCGGGAGCATATGCCTTAGTGGTGGACCCAACCTTTGTCGGACCCAGTCTCAATGTCCGCTTCAGCCGAGTTCTGATCGACAATGGCAGTGCCATTAACATCATGTACAAGGACACGATGCTGAAGCTGGGGGTGTCCATGAACACCTTGCTACCTACCGACACGACCTTCCACGGCATTGTGCCCGGAGTCTCTTGCTCACCCATGGGAAAAATCTGGGTTGAAGTGTTATTCGGAACTCGGGAGAACTGCCGAACCGAGAGCTTGGAATTCGAGGTCGTGGACCTCGAAAGCCCATATCTCGCACTGATCGGCAGGTCAGCCCTGGCCAAGTTCATGATATCAACTCACATGGGCTACCTTAAGATGAAGATGCCGGGACCTAACGGCGTAATCACCATCTTGGGAGACCACAAGCGCTCCATGGAATGTGCCTCGGCGGGGTCATGCTTAGCTGAATCCCTGGTGATCGCAGAAGAGAAGAAGAGAATCCAGCAGGTGGTGGCAATGGCCAAGACCTCCCAACTCGGAATGCCCGGGATGGTGAACCCGGAGCAGGGTGCGTCATTTCAGCCCCCCAAAGAGACCAAGAAGGTGGGTGTGGACCCCAGCAACCCGGAGCGCCAAGTGATCATTGGCAGCAACCTGGACAGCAAATAGGAAGGCAAGCTCGTCGACTTCCTCCGTGAGAATCGGGATGCTTTTGCGTGGTCGAGTGACGATCTGCAAGGTGTCCCGAGGGAGTTTGCTGAGCACTCTCTGTTTGTTCGACCGGATGCGAAGCCGGTGAAGCAACCAACTAGGCGCCTCTCGGATGAAAGAAGGGCCGCGGTCATGGAGCATCTGGCTATACTGCTGGCTGCGGGATTCATAATGGAGGTGCTGCACCCGGATTGGATATCGAATCCAGTCTTGGTAGAGAAGAAGAAGGATGATCCCCTCCTGCTTAAGGTGTGGCGCATGTGCATCGACTTCACCAACCTCAATAAGGCATGCCCGAAGGACCCCTTTCCACTGCCCCGGATAGATCAAGTGATAGATTCCACTGCCGGGAGTGAGCTTTTGACGTTTTTAGATGCATATTCGGGTTTTCACCAGATACCTTTAAATCCGGATAATCAATTGAAAACTGCTTTTATTACCCCTTATGGGGCTTATTGCTATCGTGTCATGACTTTCGGTTTGAGGAATGCTGGTGCTACATACCAGAGGTGTATGCAGAAATGTTTGCATGACCAAATAGGCCGGAATGCCGAGGTCTATGTCGATGACATAGTCATAAAAACCAAAGAAAATGCCTCACTAATAGATGATCTGAGGGAAACATTCAAAAACTTAAGAAGGTTCCGGATGAAATTGAACCCGGATAAATGCACATTTGGTGTTCCGGCAGGGAAGTTACTCGGTTTCCTCATCTCAAGCCGGGGAATCGAGGTCAACCCGGGTAAAATTCGTGCTATCGAGAGCATGAAATTGACCGTGCGTCTCAAGGATGTGCAGAAATTCACTGGGTGTCTTGCATCCCTAAGTCGGTTTGTCAGTCGACTTGGGGAGAAGGCCTTGCCCTTGTACCAATTGATGAAGAAAAGCAAAACATTTGTTTGGACCCCGCAGGCTGACGCGGCGTTCAACGATTTGAAGAGGATGCTCTCAACAGCACCCGTGTTGGCATCACCGTTACCCAAGGAACCGATGCTGCTATACATCGCTGCAACCAACCGGGTAGTCAGTGTGGTAATGGTGGTACAAAGGGAAGAAGGGGGCAAACTGATACAGAGGCCGGTGTATTACCTCAGTGAGGTGATCTCGGAGTCCAAGCAGAACTACCCGCACTACCAGAAAATCGCGTATGGCGTGTACATGGCAGTAACCAAGCTCAAGCACTACTTTCATGAACACCCGATCACAGTGGTATGCGAAGCTCCTCTGGCCGAGATCATCGGTTGCAAGGACGCTAGCGGCCGGGTAGCCAAATGGGCCATCCAGTTGTCTCCATACGCTCCGGCGTATTAGAGACGAGATGCCATCAAGTCGCAGGCGCTGCCGGACTTTTTGGTAGACTGGGCCGAGATGCAGTATGAACCTCCGATGCCAGAGGTTTGCTCACCGGATACATATGCCGGCGTCAGCGCTCAATACAATCCCTATCACTTGGCCATTTGCAGTATGGTGTTTGGATATGGTCGCGCAATTCAAGCCGGCAAGAGGCAATATGACACATATACTGGTTATGGTGGACAAATTCACCAAGTGGATAGAGGTCAAGCCAATCCGGAAGTGCGATGGACACACCGCTGTGCAATTCCTGAAAGACATCATCTTGAGATACGGGTACCCGCACAGCATTATCACGGATAATGGCACCAACTTTGCTGTGGGGGAATTCGCTCGATTTTGTGCTGAGAAGGGAATCCGGCTGGATGTAGCATCAGTTGCACACCCGGAAGCAAATGGGCAAGTCGAAAGAGCAAATGCCTTAGTCTTAGCCGGCATCAAAGCTCGCTTGATAGAGCCACTGTTGAGAACTCCGGGATGCTGGATAGAGGAGTTACCGGCGGTTTTGTGGGGTCTCTGGACTACACCGAACAGATCTACCGGATACACGCCATTTTTTATGGTATACGGTGCCGAGGCAGTACTCCCGACCGACGTACCGTATGATTCCCCGAGAGTGACAATGTTCACCGAGACCGAGGCAATGGAGGCCCGAGAAGATGATGTAGATTTACTCGAAGAGGCAAGAGAATTGGCACTATCTCGGTCTGCAATTTATCAACAAAATCTCCGTCGCTATCATAGCCGGAAGGTATACCCGATGGTGTTCCGAGAAGGGGATCTTGTGCTGAGGCTCATCCAACGCACGGCCGGAATGCATAAATTGTCACCTCCATGGGAGGGACCTTTTGTGATAAGCAGGGCATTGCACAATGACTCTTATTACCTTGTAGATGCACATGAGGCTAGGAAAGGTGTAATGGACAAATCCGGTGAGGAAACCAAGCGTCCATGGAATGTAGCACTACTTCGCCCCTTTTACACATAAAGGGCTCAGTGTATGTTGTATCTCAGTTTTCAGTATTAATGAAAGTAAGGCACCCCGGGAGTAACCCGAGGACTGCCTGGTTATGTGCGAATTTTGTTTTTATTTTTGTCAAGTTCATTTGCTGTTTTTTACCAGCATCTCGGGAAGGAACCCGGGGACGGCCGGGTAGCTATCTTTTATATTATTTGTATGCCGGAAAGTTCCGAGTTTGATTCTCAAAGTCAAAGTAATGTATGTCATGTGAAATCATCTTGTGACTCGACCGACGCACGCCGAAATGGTAGTCAAGAGCAAAGAGAATCAAATGTGGGGAACACAAAAATGGTCTCGGGGACTCGGAGCAGGAACTTGTCCGGCATACCTGTTTTTTTACTAACTCAGTTATTTTTTATGTCGGGAATTCGGTTAGCCGGAACTCGGATTGTTTTAAATGTATGCCGTATGTGGAGTTTTGTGACTCGACTGTCGAACGCCGAAATGGTAGACAAGAGCAGAAATTACCTAAGTACGGTAAACATGAAAAGCAACTCGGGGACTCATAACAGAATAAATTGACATAAGTTGTTCGGATAGATAATTCAGTACGAAGCGAAAATATTAAATAGTGTATGTTACATCTTGCACCCGGCATCCCGGGGATTTAACGAGTCTACTCTTGAGTATTGCTAAGTAATAGGAGAAGTCGGCTTCTCGGCGGAGACATCAGCAGGAGCAGCAGTCCCGGTGGCAGCAGCGGGAGCAGCGATCTCGGGAGAAGCAGCAGGAGCAGCTTCGGCTTCAGTTCCGGCAGCGGTACTCGGGACGTCGGGGCGCACCTCGGTCTGGAAGGCCTCGGGTCTCGGCGAAGTCGCAACATCCCGGGGAGCCGCGGTCTCGGTGGCAGCACCGGAGGCAGCGTCATCCTCTTCCGGGGTCTCGTCATTTGCATCACCGGTCGCGTCGGTCTCTTCATCGTCCTCATAGTCGGATTCGGAGTCGGAAGGAAGGACGCTGGCGGTGAAGGCGCGGATGCTGGACCACGAGGCGATGCGGTGCGCCACCTCTTGTCGCCGCTGGACCTTAGCCGGATCGCTCAGCCACGGCGAGATCGTCCGCAGGCGCTGGATCGCGTCCAGGTCGAGACCTTCGTACCAGCTAAGTACTTGGGTCAAGACCTGGTCGGCACCAACACGCGCACCGGAACACTTCCAAGCGTGGATGCGCCTCCCGGCACACCGGAGTGCGCTCGCGAGTTCGGAGACCGAGAGCGTCGCGCGGATACTCGGCCACAGCGCGCCGTGGACGTGGATCGCAGCGCTGAGCAATTCCGTCCCGATAGACCGGAGAGGCACTATCCGGGCCTTCAGCGCGGTGAGGTGGTCCTCAATATCCCAGGCGTCCGAGACAGCACCCTTCCCGGCACGCTTCTCCCGAGCAGCAGCAACGGCAAGAACAGCAGCCTCCCGGGAGTGCTCAAATTCCCCTTTAAAAAGAAGAGTTGTCAAGCGACTAGAGCATAAGAAGAACTACAACAAAGA
Source organism: Poa annua (assembly GCA_026929855.1). Classification (NCBI taxonomy): domain Eukaryota; kingdom Viridiplantae; phylum Streptophyta; class Magnoliopsida; order Poales; family Poaceae; genus Poa; species Poa annua. The sequence continues at coordinate 21,279,377 of CM049427.1, forward strand.
AAGAAAGCAACGAGAGAAGGGGGATGTCGGTCCGCTTACTGTTAAGATCCCGGTTCAGTACAGTGAGCTCGGAGAGCCAAGTATCGGACCGTGACCGGAGGAGAGTCAGCCCGGTCTCGGCAAGATGCGCGCGCTCCTCGGACTGGTCCAAGGTTTCCTTTTGTTTCTTCGTCGCCTCAATGAAGCGCGTCTTCATCTCGGTCGCAGCAGCCTTGACTTTTTCGAGCTCGCCGTTGAGTCGCGCGATCTCGGCTTGCGCGGTGGCAAGTGCGGCCTTCTGGTCTACCGAGACCTTGCGCGCGGCATCTCGCTCCTCCCGGAGGCGCCCCTCGCACTTCTTGGACTGACCGAGGTCAGCAAGCACTCGGTTGAAGATGCTGCAACGTTTCTTGCTGCACTCCTGAAATCAAAACAAAGAAGGACGAGACCAATTCGGAAAAATACGAGATCAGTAGCAAGTAATGGCTAACCGGTGGGGAGGATCTCGGGGACTCGGTGCCCGAGTCCTGAAAGTTTCTCTAAGATTGGAGCCTAGTGATCTGCTATTCGGTGCAATCTTGTGCACTAAGCACCAATCTCGGGGACTAGTGGTGATGGAGCAAATTTTGAAACAAGTTACCCGGTTGGGAGGATCTCGGGGACTCGGTGTCCGAGTCCTGAAGTTTTCTCTAAGATTGGAGTCTAGTGATCTGCTATTCGGTGGAATCTAGAGCACTAAGCACCAATCTCGGGGACTAGTGGGGAAGGAACATATGTTTATGGGAAAAAGAAAAGGAAACAAGCTTACCTCGGTCACCCGAGTAACATCCAGCGCGGCCACCTGGAGAGCGTGCAAGGCTTGAGCGTTGCGGCTTGGGCCCGCAGCGTGCAAGTCTCCCACGGTCTCGGAGGCGTCGGCGGCAAGCCAGGCCTGGTTGTATTCGTCAACAACGCGTATGCCGGAGCCGCCGGGCGCGCGAATAGCAGCAACGTCCCGAGATCCTGGAGGCACAAAGGAGCTTACGGTTGCTCGCAACATCCGCAGGGCGGCAGTAGGGATCTCGGCAGGAGGCGGTGGTAACGGTGAAAACGTACCCGTGCGCAGCACCAAGTCTTGGGCCGAGGATGTCGGGGCAGCTGCAGGTTTGGCAGAAGTTATTTTCTGCCCGGCAACCTTGGGGCGCGACTTCGCGGCAGGTTGATCAGCTGGCCGGGAAGAGGTTGTGGAACGTTTCTCCGGGGCGGTCTTGTTCGTGGCTTGCTGGGAGGGACCGCTTGGCGCGAGCTGCCGGCGAGGGCTCAGAATCTCTGCCTCAAGCCCGGGCACGCGGCGAGGACTTTCCGGAAGAAGAATCTCTCCCGAGGTGGTCGTGGCCGGCACCGGGATCTCGTCGATCACCGGGCGTGCTTCCGGAGCCACAACGGTAGCCGGTGCGGCACCGGGGGCAGCAGGCTCGCTTCCTCGAGTAGAAGGCCGAGGAGGAGAAGGGGAGGCCCGAGCCGGGCTGGGAGTCCGAGTTCCGGGAGGAGGAGGAATAGCAGGTGACGGGAGGTCGAGTGCGTCCCTGAAAGAAAATATCTCAGTAATAATTTGTGGAGAAGGCAAAATCATGTAGCATAAGGCAAGAAGAATGTACCCGGAATCCACAGTGGGAGGGCCCCGCTGCCGGCGCCGAGGAGGCTTCTCGGCCGTTTGTTTATTCGGCTTGCTCCTCTTGGGGAGGTTGCCGGAGTTATCGGCAGCGTCGGTGTCGGAAGTCGCACGCTTCCGGCTCTCGGCACGTTTGGTCACGGCCGTCGGCTTCGGAACCACTGTTGAGGCCCAGTTGAGAGGGAGAGCGTCAATCACATCGAGAATTTGGCAGTCAATCTCATCCTCATTGTCCGAAGAAATGGAAACTGCCTCTGAGGTTGAAGGGTTACCCGGGGCGGCAGCTTTCACCAGAGGAACGGCGAGGTGCTCCTCACCATCAGGATCTTCCCTCGGCATCTCTTCCGGTGTCGGGAAGTTCGGCGCAAAGTTCCCGTTGGCGTGGATAGCGTCTTCCTCGATTCGCCGCTCGAATAACTGCGCAAATAAATCACCACATGATACCCATGTCGGTTTCCAGCAGAACCCGGGCGCGAAGGCAAGTTTACGAAAGGCAGATATGAGCTCCTGTTTCAGGGGTTTTTTCCGGGATCCCCCGATGGCACCCCAAGAGTAGTCATCCGTCATCTTCGTCCGAGCAATAGCTCGAACGCGGCGGACGACCGCAGCGTGATCTAGCCCAAAGATACTGGTCCGGGTAGGGTCTAAGTTCCCGGCCATATGGCACATCTTGTGCACTCGGGTTTGGAGGGGGCAGACGCGGTGGATGATGAAGCAACGCAGGAGATCATCGCCGGTCATCGTGTCATTCAGCACGTTCAGAACGTCGTGCATGCACCTGACTTCCTCGGTGTCGGGGAGCCGTTTCCAGAGGTTGAATTTGCGCGGAGGACCAATGGCGAACTCCGGCAGATTGATGAAGTTCGGATTCGAGGATCCCGGAGCGTCTCCCGAGCTTTCCCGGTTCTTCACATAGAAGAAGCTGCGCTGCCACTTCCGGCAGGACTCTAGTCCTTTGACTATTGGGAATCCGGAGTCAGCGCGGGGGATGATGGTGGCAGCTCCGCAGTCAACCAAGTCTTTTATCTTCTGATCCGGGTTGGGGATGGCTTGGCGACGAAGGATGAAGTACTTGGCCCAGAGGTCCAGGAATGGCCATATGCCTAGATATGCTTCCGAATAAGTGGTGAAGACCGAAAGCATCATGATGGCGTTGGCGGGGAGATGATGGGGTTGGAGGCTGTAAGTGTCGAGGAAGTCGCGGAAGAAGGGGCTAGCCGGAAGACCAAACCCACGCTCGAAGTGCGTGAGGAATACAACGTATTCCCCGGGTTGGGGTTCCGGTTGAACCTCGTCCTCCGGGAGACGGCTCTCAACTTGCGGAGGAATCCAGTGGGTCCGATACAGCCAGTCCAAGTCCTCCTGGGTGGTCTCCGATCCATCCCAGCATCCCCGGATACCTTCTTCACCCATGCCGGAGAAGTCCGCAGATGTACCCGGGCTACTCTGCAGGCGCAGTGGCAGTTAGTCGGGGTGAGTCTATCGGGAGCTGAGATGCCGGATCGCAAACTCCTAAAAACAACCGAGTTCAGGGCGAGTAAGATCTACCATGTGCTGATAAATCAAAACTAAAGTAAGGAAAATATACTCGGGCTAAACTCGAACGAGACGTAATGCGAGTGAAAGATCTAAGTCCTACCCCAACGGTGCATCACCGCCGTGCACCCCGTGCGCACCGCTCGAGTCGTGCTCACCGGCGGCGGCTCAACCGCGCGTGTGTTAGAGCACGGCCGAAGGCGAGATGTTATTATACTAAAGAAGATCATCGGGGTGGAGAAAGCAACTCACCGGAGAAGAGGAGGTCGGTGACGCGCAAGAGGAACGGCGGCGTTCGTACTCCGGCGAACATCGAGGGCAGCGGCGTTCGGGCGACAAACACAGCGGAGGCGATGCGCTCGAGACGACGGTGGAGGAAAAGCGAAGGAGAGGAAGAAGAAGAGGAGACCGTTCCGGTCCCCTATTTATGGGGGGATTCCGGAGCGGTTTCCAATTTTCCCGCCCACGATCTCCACGATCGTGGGTGGGATCTAGTTTGTGCAGCACGGCACGTGGCGCAAGCCGGAGCGCCCGAACCGGCCACACTGAGGGCCACACGGCCCCAACGGTTGGGCTTCAGATGGGCTGCGGCTCCCGGCGCGCAAACCCAAGTGACGGCATGCTCGGACAGAGGCACTCGAGTGCATTTCTGGTCGGACGGGACGTCGGGTGGGACCCAGCTCGAGATCTCGAGTTCGATACGGAGCCAACGGTCAAGATTCACTGAGACTGCACTATCCGGTTGCAGGCTTCGTCTCCCGGTTAAAATAGTCTCGATAAGAAGATCTCGGGAAGAATCGATCTCGGCAAGTAAGCGAAGGATGATGTCATACGTTCTCGGAAAATAGTTGTTATTTAAAGTTGATCCCGCACATCATCCGAGGTCGCTGTGCAGCACCAGCTTCGGGGACTAGTGTCGGGGGGCTGCCCCCGGGGTAGGGGCAGATCCCGAAATAATTCAGTAAGGTGCCAACAGTACTTGACCTTTGGCGAGAGCAAGGGACACCTCCTGGTGTGCTGAAAGGGCAACTTGACCCTTGAGCACTGGTAGAGTGCAAAGTGCCTCCTGGCAGGCGCAAGGGTCAGCTCTAGCAACTATAAATAGACACCCCCGGCCTTCACAATGGCAGCACAAACATCAGCGGGTGGTTCCTCTAAGAACTAGCTTCTCGAAGATGTCTTTGCTGATAGGCTAAGACATCTTCGGGAGGCTAGGCCTAGAGATACTCATCCTGAGACGAACTCGGATGTCTCCGGAAAGGATCTCGGATCTCAGGCTCCGAAGAAACTCCCGGAAGGAGGTGTACTCGGTTTTACCGGATAGGTGGTCCGGGTAGATACTAACCGGAGTGTATGTCTCGGTCTTGATCTTTTGTAGGAGAGGCTCACAGTGGCAAGCAAGGAGGTAGCCGGCATGAGGGATCCCGGTAGGCCGTCAACGGTCTATAGCAGGCTTTCCCGTCTGTTGCGGGGGGAAGTACCATTCCACCTGACACGGAAGCATGGTCACCTCCCGCCTGACACGGAAGCATGGTCACCTCCCGCCTGACACGGGAGCGCGTCAGCCGGTATGACCGCGGTACGACAAGACCTGACATGCCTACCCCGGCAATCCGGAAAAGGCTATCCGGGATGGGCCAAGACATGTCTTGTCTCTGGCAGGGGGACAATGATGGTTCAGGACGGCGCCTACTGTCCTTATCGAGATGATGACGCAGGGGCTATGCCGGATAGCGCGGCGACTAGCTCGCACTAGCCGGTGACGACATGCCGGTTAGGCCTGTCCGGTGGGGCCAAGACGATTTAGGGTTTCCGGCCCTCCTGGCCGGAACTCTATAAAAGGCGCCATAACTGCTTCTGTGAAAAGAGACCAACTTGGGAGCCAAAGCTATAGTTACATTTACTCCTAGAGCATTTACTTCTTCACACCTTGAGTTCATCTAGTTCTTTGTACTCCTCCCTTTGAGAGATCTAGCAGCAAGTTGTAGCTCTTGTACCACAGTTATATAGAGAGGAAAGGCATGAGTAGGGGTGTTACCTCCTCACGAGGGCCCTGAACCTGGGTATATCGTGTGTGTGTGGTGTGCCTTCGTGCATTTGTTCATATTTGTCAGATCTTCCCCCTCGCACTTTGATCTTGTTTCTCGTTCTTAGGAGATCTCGGTTATACCGGGATCCTCCTCGCGTGGGCTATTCAGCTCGCTATCCCTCCCCGGATCCACCAACGTCCATCGGCCCCACACATTAGCCATCCTATGGCATCTGCCGTGACACCACCACGACAACGGTCGTTGCATGTTTGACCGGCGTGGCGCGATCGGCTTCGATGGCGCTCGGAGCGGTCCCCATCCCTCGCGTCCTCGTGATGGCGAGAGCCGCTTCGGTGGTGTGGCAGGCGTGGGCGTTCTCCGTCCCGCTGCTCGCGCTGCCGATGGGCGCGGCCGATGAGTGGCGCGTAGTTGTTGACGTTGTCGCGCTCGCGCCCTCTGCTTTGGGAGCGTTGCCGAATTGGAGGGATGACCACCAGAGGCGCCGCGGTCGCAGCGAGCGAGGTGCCATCCTCCGTTGCCGAACGCCACGGAGGGAAGGACCGAGAGGAAGGCCGGAACTCGGAGAGAGGCTCTCCTCCATCGAGCACCGGAGCGTCCGAGAAGTCCTCGATGCAGGTGATGTGGAGGTAGATGAGGAAGGTGAGCCCGCGCTTCCACTGATCCGGGCGGTCCTCCGAGACACGCAATAGAGAGGAAAGACCTCCCGGTGCCTTGTTTGCAAATGTACACCAAAGCCGCTTCGGGATGTGCTGCGGCGAGGTGGTCCATGTCCAGACCCCAAAGGAGGAGGTGACCTCCATGGAGGTGAAGCCATCATCGAGCCGCTGCACCGCGCACCATTGGGCGAGGATGGCGTCAACGATTTCCGGCCTCCATGCGAACGGCGGCAGCCCCTCCACATCAATGTGCACCCAGTGGGCCATGTCGGCGTTGAACGCGTTGGAGACGGCGCGCCACTTGCGGAAGTGGATTTCCAGTCCATTGTCCTTGAACATGGACCTCTTGCACCGCATCACGATGTCGCGGATTCGCACCGAGTCGAACTTGACGAGGAAGCCCTCGGGACGGTGCGTGCTGACCACCAGCTCGACGGGGCGGAGCTGGAAATGGCGGCGGAAAGCTGCGTCGACGTGGAGGCGGTCGATGCCGGGCGGCGGGGAGAGGACTCAGGCCGTGATGGCGGTGCCCTCCCAGTCGAGGCGAGCGCGGTCCAGGTCGTAGGAGGTGGCGAGGATGCAGGAGCCCTCAGCCGGGCGGGTGTTGGGCGCGCCTAGGAAAGCCATGGGCGTGGCGATGGCGGGCTGGCCCCGAGGGCGCAACGTGATGATGGGCGGGGCGGGGAGACGGCGAGGTGGTGCAGGCGAGATGGAGCAGGCGGGGTCCCTTGCTCCGTGCCCCCAGCTTCGGCAGTCCGCACACCGCAGGGGATCGCGGCAGGAGGCGATGAGGTGGTATGTGGCCTGGCACCGGAAACAGGGGCGTGAGCTGCTGTGGCGCGAGCGAGTGTGGAAACTGGAGTTCACCGAGCGCGTGGGCGAGGAGTAAATGGCATGGCGACGAGGGGCATGGGCAGGGTCGCACATTGAAGTGGCAGCTTGGTTCGCCGTACGACGTTCCTCGCAGCGAGCGCGGCGCGACAGCACGCGCGTCCATCCGTCAGCTAGGGAGTAGCTTCTCGAGCCCCCCGCCTCCAGCGAGGCGGGATGGGACATAGCTTGAAGGCGAGGAGACGGAAGGGCATCGGCTTGAAAGCGTGGAGCGGGGATGCAGAACCGCACCCTCCTGGCAGATCTTGGGCGCGGCTGGGCATTGAAGGCCGCAGGGGCCCGGAGGATGCCGGCCAGAGCGCGTGGAGCCCTTGTCTTCAATGGCGAGGTAGGTGGACATCCCGCGCGACGCCAGGCCGTAAGAGCGGCGTTGACACCCGCACAGGTCGCGGCAGACGGGGTGGCCGTGAGGTCGTGGAAGCAGCGCGTAGCGTAGGCCCCGGAGAACGTCGCCTGAGGTCTTGTCGCCGGCGAGGACTGGCTCGATCTGGATCTGGACAGAGAAGATGATGACGATACGCGCGCTGCAGAAAAACCAAGAAAAGCCGGCCTGAAATTTGGTGGAAGTGTGGCTGGTGGTGGTGGGAGTTGGGCCGGAGAAGGAGAGCACCGGGCGGAGCGGGTCCGGTCGCCGGCGAGACCCGTCAACGCCCGGTCGCCGCGAGAGGATGCGTCGCGAAAGCGAAGCTGGGCAACGGTCATCACCGCTTTCGCAGATTAAATTTCTAATCCACTTATGTTTAATAGTTATAGAGAGCTCATGATATTTTTTGAATTGTATGGTACTTGTTGCCAACGGACATGAGAGTGGGTTTATCCATCTCATGCTAAAACCTTTGAGTTTAAGTAACTGGATGTGGTGAGGTGAGCCTATCTCAACTGGTTTGGTTCCTTGTGGTGCAACCAGCCCATCCAGATTCAAGTCCCAGACTTGGCATGAGTGCTCACATTTCCTGAAATTTCCAGGATTTAACTGGCGCTATGCTTTCAGTGGTACGTGACGTGCCCGTCAACAACGAGACGTCCGTGGTGACTTCGTTAAGCTCAAGATATGCTGGACCAGTCTCTCGGAGGTGCTCATAGGGGTAGGGTTTGCGTGTGTGCGGTCATAGGGGTGTATGTATGTTCGTGTTTGTGAGCGTCTGCGTTTCTCAAAATAAAAAGCAATTGGATATGTATGTTTTTGTTGTTCTCATCTATAAATTAATAAATTTACTGATATTAACATGGTATCCGGCTATTCAACATAGATTTTTTTTTGGCATTATCCGGAGCTTCTCGATCGTATGCATCTTTTCGATGTAGAGGCTGGGATGCCCCATCTCGACCTTTTTTTAATAATAGTTTGTGATCTAACTACAGGTCTACGTAAAGTTGCATTGTGGTAGCTGGTCAAGGTGTAGGGTTGATATGATATTTTTCGGCAGTAATTCTCAAGGAATTGATAACCGGTTGATGTTTAGTTGCTGAACGACGTCCAGGATAAGTCCGAAGACACTAGTTTTACTTGTGTGGTTTTCGTTTAATGTTCATCAAATTTGAGGTTGTAAGCACTCTAAACATCATTATAATAGATTTGTGCAAGAAAAAGAGCTCTCCCTACACTAACAGAGAACAAATGCCTCAGCAATGCGTGCTTTTTGTTCTGTAGTAGTATGTACTCTCATGGGTTCTAAAGGCTCTGACATTTTGAGCGAGGGAGCTGCCGATACTACCGGTCTGAAGAATTTGTTCATTTTGCTGTATGCTGCCCGTCTCGATTGCCCATTTTCTCTGAATTCTCACCCTCATCGTCCGGATCCTATTGTTCGGGCATGGCGATGATCTCCAATGGAACATTAGGATCCACCAATCCACTTATTTGCGCGTCCACCTATCTGCACACTCTGAGACTGAGAGGGCCGATGCTGTTTCTATCTACACATGGCGTCTCTGCTCTAACTCTGACGATGGCGTTCGTTCCAGCTGCCCGTTCATGGCGTCCTTGACATTAGAACGCGCAGCAGTAGTAGACGAACCGCCTCCACGCCGCCTTCTTCTTTCTGGCGCCGGCTGCCGCTGCCACGGCCGCGATGGCTGCGGCCTCCTTCTCCTCCAGGGTCACCGCCGGGGAGTCCATGTCCCTCAGCATCTCCCACATGATGTGCACGTCCCGGTACTCGCACGTCCTCACCTCCTTCCTCAGATTCCCCAGCCCTGCACAGCGCAAGCAAACCGATCCGTTAGAAGCTAATTAACCCAAGGAAGATAATGGCCGTGACGCCGTGTGGGTGTGGCGAGAAATTGAAACCAAGAAGACGAATGATGAGCTAGTATAATGGCGAGAAACCAAGAATGGTCGATGAGCTAGAGGGGTTGAAACGTACCGGCTGTCGGGCGGAGGCCGAGGCGGGCGGCGATGGCGAGCCAGATCTTCCTCGCCGGCACGGCAGATTTCCCCATGCACATCTTGATCGATGATCTCTCTTCTCTCCCCTGTCGAACTATCACTCTCGACCTCTGCTGGCTAGTCCCGTCGATCACGCGCCGCCGAGAAGCAAGCAGACCACTGAATGGAAGAAACTATAGAGCAGCTGTTTCTTGCTTGCCGCCTGCTGCCGAGCCGAGTTGTGGCCAGTTCGCCGCGCGGCGGGGAGGTTTTATAGCCGCGGAGTGGGACAAGGTAGGGGATATGCGCGTGCGATCGGGAGCTTTTTGGCGCGGCGTCGCCGTCGAGCTTTGACGGCCCTCGACCGGGACGGGTCGTGAGGTGGCCGCACTGTACCACAGGTGTCGCGGGTCCCTGGCGAAACTTCCGCGGCGGTTCCCTCGGGATCCTGGCGCCGCACGGGAAGCTGCCGCGTGCCCGGATCCGACGGTCGTGAGCTGGTAACTACTCCCACCCTAGTAGAACTGCTCCTCTTTTCGAGGGAAAACAAAGTCAAAGTTTTTCGAGTTCGATTTCGGTTTCGCCTTTTCATCGTCAGTTCAGACTTCAGACAGCCTCGAGAGCCGGTGAGCTGAGAGAGACGGTGCATGTGTCGTATCGTGTACAGTATCTCTTCCTACGTACTAGCGTTGTTTAGTTGCTAGCTGCGCGCGATCATGTACTTCCTTTGTCCGTGTCTGTTAAATTATGCCGAGTAATGTAAACCATTGGATTAGTGGTTGTGGTTGAAGACAGGTGGTTGTTCATTTGATAGAAATCGCGGGACTGACGGAAGTCGTGCGCGAATCACATGAAAACGTGATGAAGTGTCCTATTATAAAATCGCCGGAACAGCAGTTGGCACTACTGAAAAAGATATTTAAGATTAGGCGTTCCTCAATCATCACATCCTAGGCCACGGCCTAATCCCATGAATTAGTACTTCGGATTGGAAGGATGCATAAGCTACAAGCAAGTGCAGACAATGCTTCCCTTGGACGCGCAACCAACTGACTCATGTTGAGGACAAGCACTAGTAGAAAACGGGTCTTTGGTTCACCCCTTTAGCCCACATTTAAAAAGGAACCGAGACTAAAGGGTTAGCCACCGGACTGAATTTCGAAGGGACCTTTAGTCCCGGTTCGTGACACGAACCGGGACTAAAGGGTCACCACATGCGGCCGCAGAGGCGGGGCCCAGTGTGTGACCCTTTAGTCCCGGTTTGTGGCACCAACCTGGACTAAAGGGTCTACGGTAGGCTACGTTTTTACCGTGAAAAAACAACGTCTAAATAAATTTAAAAAATGAAAAAAACTTCAAATTTAAAAATCCTTTGACGTGCCGGTACCTATCGCAACCTACTATTAGAAAAAAAAAATTGATTTTTAATTTTTTTTGTAAAAAAAGTGATCTCAATTTAAAAAAGTATAACTTTTGCGTACGAATTCGGAAAACATTGTGTATATATGAAAAACTATCTACGCAAAGAAAAAACTCATACCTGGGGATCATCCATCATATGTGCACCACTCTTAGTGAAAATTAGTTGGGAGCCATTTGGATTCATATTTTATGTACTTCCTTCACAAAAAAACCTCTTTTTTCCACTTAAAAAAAGGAAATTGATATTTATGAAAATAATTTGAAGAATCCCTTTGGCAAGATTGTTTAATATACCAATATGCACCTATGTGTGGAGTATGAGATTTTTATCACAAACTATGTTGTCGAAATGACCATAACTTGGTCATTCGGCTTGAAACTTATAAATGTTCATACATGATAGACCTTTTTGTGAAGACTTTTTCTGCAAATGTTGGCAAAAATCAAGTTTATCATTTTTCATAGCTACTAGTACACATATAAGGATCCCATGCCAAAGGATTTGATTTTTTGAGGTGTTTATCACTTTATTACATTTTCTCTTAAAAACGATCAAAACGGTCGCTATGACTAATCATCGGAACAGGTGATATTTTCTAGAACTATCAATGTTTTTGTGATATAACCACTAGTTTTGTACCTTAAAATGATTTTTTCAAAAGTTTAAGACCAAACTATCAAAAAGTTGTAGTTCAAATTTGAATTACTTTCGATAAATCAACATAAACTTAATTAACTAGGGGAAATTGGTTAGAATTCAAAGAAAAAACTCATACCTGGTGATCATCCATCATATGTGCACCACTCTTAGTGAAAATTAGTTGGGTGCCATTTGGATTCATATTTTTTGTACTTACTTAACAAAAAACCTCTTTTTTCCACTTAGAAAAAGGAAAATGATATTTATGAAAATAATTTGAAGAATCCCTTTGGCAAGATTGTTTAATATACCAATATGCACCTATGTGTGGAGTATGAGATCTTTATCACAAACTATGTTGTCGAAATGACCATAACTTGGTCATTCGGCTTGAAACTTATAGATGTTCATACATGATAGACCTTTTTGTGAAGACTTTTTCTGCAAATGTTGGCAAAAATCAAGTTTATCATTTTTCATAGCTACTAGTACACTTATAAGGATTCCATGCCAAAGGATTTGATTTTTTGAGGTGTTTATCACTTTATTACATTTTTTCTTAAAAACGATCAAAACGGTCGCTATGACTAATCATCGGAAGAGGTGATATTTTCTAGAACTATCAATGTTTTTGTGATATAAACACTAGTTTTGTACCTTAAAATGATTTTTCCAAAAGTTTCAGACCAAACTATCAAACAGTTGTAGTTCAAATTTGAATTACTTTCGATAAATCAACATAAACTTAATTAACTAGGGGAAATTGGTTAGAATTCAAAGAAAAAACCCATACCTGGGGATCATCCATCATATGTGCACCACTCTTAGTGAAAATTAGTTGGGTGCCATTTTGATTCATATTTTCTGTACTTCCTTCACAAAAAAACCTCTTTTTTCCACTTAAAAAAAGGAAAATGATATTTATGAAAATAATTTGAAGAATCCCTTTGGCAAGATTGTTTAATATACCAATATGCACCTATGTGTGGAGTATGAGATCTTTATCACAAATTATGTCGTCGAAATGACCATAACTTGGTCATTCGGCTTGAAACTTCTAGATGTTCATACATGATAGACCTTTTTGTGAAGACTTTTTCTGCAAATGTTGGCAAAAATCAAGTTTATCATTTTTCATAGCTACTAGTACACATATAAGGATCCCATGCCAAAGGATTTGATTTTTTGAGGTGTTTATCACTTTATTACATTTTCTCTTAAAAACGATCAAAACGGTCGCTATGACTAATCATCGGAACAGGTGATATTTTCTAGAACTATCAATGTTTTTGTGATATAACCACTAGTTGTGTACCTTAAAATGATTTTTTCAAAAGTTTAAGACCAAACTATCAAAAAGTTGTAATTCAAATTTGAATTAATTTCGATAAATCAACATAAACTTAATTAACTAGGGGAAATTGGTTAGAATTCAAAGAAAAAACTCATACCTGGTGATCATCCATCATATGTGCACCACTCTTAGTGAAAATTAGTTGGGTGCCATTTGGATTCATATTTTTTGTACTTACTTCACAAAAAACCTCTTTTTTCCACTTAGAAAAAGGAAAATGATATTTATGAAAATAATTTGAAGAATCCCTTTGGCAAGATTGTTTAATATACCAATATGCACCTATGTGTGGAGTATGAGATCTTTATCACAAACTATGTTGTCGAAATGACCATAACTTGGTCATTCGGCTTGAAACTTATAGATGTTCATACATGATAGACCTTTTTGTGAAGACTTTTTCTGCAAATGTTGGCAAAAATCAAGTTTATCATTTTTCATAGCTACTAGTACACATATAAGGATTCCATGCCAAAGGATTTGATTTTTTGAGGTGTTTATCACTTTATTACATTTTTTCTTAAAAACGATCAAAACGGTCGCTATGACTAATCATCGGAAGAGGTGATATTTTCTAGAACTATCAATGTTTTTGTGATATAAACACTAGTTGTGTACCTTAAAATGGTTTTTCCAAAAGTTTCAGACCAAACTATCAAACAGTTGTAGTTCAAATTTGAATTACTTTCGATAAATCAACATAAACTTAATTAACTAGGGGAAATTGGTTAGAATTCAAAGAAAAAACCCATACCTGGGGATCATCCATCATATGTGCACCACTCTTAGTGAAAATTAGTTGGGTGCCATTTTGATTCATATTTTCTGTACTTCCTTCACAAAAAAACCTCTTTTTTCCACTTAAAAAAAGGAAAATGATATTTATGAAAATAAATTGAAGAATCCCTTTGGCAAGATTGTTTAATATACCAATATGCACCTATGTGTGGAGTATGAGATCTTTATCACAAATTATGTCGTCGAAATGACCATAACTTGGTCATTCGGCTTGAAACTTCTAGATGTTCATACATGATAGACCTTTTTGTGAAGAATTTTTTACAAATGTTGGCAAAAATCAAGTTTATCATTTTTCATAGCTATTAGTACACATATAAGGATCCCATGCCAAAGGATTTGATTTTTTGAGGTGTTTATCACTTTATTACATTTTTTCTTAAAAACGATCAAAACTGTCGCTATGACTAATCATCGGAAGAGGTGATATTTTATAGAACAATAAATGTTTTTGTGATATAACCACTAGTTTCGTACCTTAAAATGATTTTTCCAAAAGTTTCAGACCAAACTATCAAACAGTTGTAGTTCAAATTTGAATTACTTTCGATAAATCAACATAAACTTAATTAACTAGGGGAAATTGGTTAGAATTCAAAGAAAAAACTTGGATAATCCATCATATGTGCACCACTCTTAGTGAAAATTAGTTGGGTGCCAGTTGGATTCATATTTTCTGTACTTCCTTCACAAAAAACCTCTTTTTTCCACTTAAAAAAAGGAAAATAATATTTATGAAAATAATTTGAAGAATCAATTTGGCATGATTTTTTAGTATATCAATCCGCACCTATTTGTGAAATATGAGACCTTTATCACAAACTATGCCGTGAAAATGACCATAACTTGATCATTTGGCTTGAAACTTATAGATGTTTATAGATGATAGTTCTTTTTGTGAAGACTTTCTTTTTCTAATTTTGTGAAAAATCAAGTTTTTCATTTTTCATACCACCTAGTACACATATAAGGACCCCATTTCAAATGATATCCTTTTTTGAGGTGTTTATCGTTTTATTTCATTTTTTCGTAAAAAAGATCGAAATGGTCACCATGGCTATCGATGTTTCTATAATGCAAAATATGATTTGGATGTCATATTTGAATTCCTCTAATTGTTTTGATCAATTTAGACATTTTATTTGTTGAATTCCGATTTAAGGATTTAAAGATACGGATTATTCCATACTATATAAAAAGGCAAAAGTAAAGTAATGTTTATTTTATCATTATTTATTTCAATATTTTATTGTATTATCATTTTTATTTATTCAACTAAAATTTTATAATACAAGCAATGAAAAAATATATCATCATGACCGATTGGTTAATATGATAGATAAGACAGTTATATCAGTAAGTTCTCTGTTCTCTCTTAGTATCTAATTTGAATAGAACCTAAATGTTAAGCGTGCTTGGGGTGGAGTAGTGTGAGGATGGGTGACCGGGAAGTTTGACCGTAGGTATGCACTTTGACTTGAGAATAGGGGTAAATATAAATTAATTGGTAAAATAATTGAAACATTTGAAGTTCAAAAACAAATAGAATATACAAAATAAAAAAATCTGAAAAAAATATAAAATAGTTGATTTTTTTGAAAAAAATGAATTTTTACTAAAAACCTTTAGTCCCGGTTCGTAACACGAACCGGGACTAAAGGGTTCGCCCCCGCGCGTCCCTGGCCCCTCCACGTGCGGAGCTCTAATTGGTGGGGGGCTCTAGTCCCGTTTCGTATTGAACCGAGACTAATGGGTGGGGGGTCTCTAGTCCCGGCCAGACAGTCCCGGTTGCTACACCGGGACTAAAGCCCTCTGAAACCGGGACTAGTGCCCGTTTTTCCACTAGTGAAGCTAGCCCTAGCAGAGTGTTCAACTAGCAACCCACACACAGATAGAGATAGTGCTTACATCAAGAAAAGACCTGTCCTATTATAAAATCGCCGGAACAAGAGTTGGCACTGGAAAAGATATTTAAGATTAGGCGTTCCTCAATCATCACATCCTAGGCCACGGCCTAATCCCATGAATTAGTACTTCGGATTGGAAGGATGCATGAGCTACAAGCAAGTGCAGACAATGCTTCCCTTGGACGCGCAACCAACTGACGACTCATGTTGAGGACAAGCTAGCCCTAGAGTGTTCAACTAGCAATCCACACTTCCACACACAAATACTAAGAGATAGTGCTTACATCAAGAAAAGACCTGTCTTCCAAAATATCGTACATCACTGACTCCACTTGGGTAAACCACTAGAGACATGCCACAGTGTGGGAGGGAGTGCCTCCTCTGTTAGTGGACAGCTTGCTCATCGCCGACTCACGTTTCAACCACACACGTCGCGCCGACCTCCCGCCGGTGTACGGTCTGCCTGCGTTTCACTTTAGTTGTACGGCCAAACCACGATGCTGCTGTTGCTAATTGCTTTACGTGATCTGCAGTGCCGTATTATGGAGAATACGAGCTTAAAGATGGGAGCTTTCTTGATTCCATGCAACTCTTCGACTTCGTGAGTGCGCACGCAGCTTACAGCTAGTTGTCCAGTTGCGCAGCGTCGCGGTCGGCCGCCGATGTGAACATACAGATACATGCATGGCGCTGCTGTGTTGTGTTGCTGCTGGCGTCGTTTTACAGTTGGGACGCCGATGCATCCTGGTTGCGTCGCTCCCAGGGTAAACCGAAAGCTCCGTGTACGAGTCCAGCCTTTGAACTTGACGCTCATGTCGTGTTCTTCATCTTCTCCGCGTGCTGCCATGCTCTGCTTTCTGAGAAGATAAACTTCACTGCGTATGTGAACAGTCATATCCCACTGCAACTGCATGCCCACTGTTTGGCTGTCTATATATCCATGTAGATGTAGTGCGGTTACCAGGGGAGGAAAGAGCTGATCTTCTAAATTCCAGAGGGTTTGTTGGTGCCAGCCGCCGACGAGGTGCAGATGATGTATGCGCCTAGCTGTATTCTGCATTTTTTTGCAACGAGTTGCACGCGAATACAGGATCGAGTACGCAATAAGCACTACGAGTTCTGAAGATACCAATATACCTAACCTGGCCGTTCTGGGATCCTAGTGGAAGATCACCAACACTACGGGAGTGGCAGACCAGACCGACGGCAATTATAACGCCGACCGCCAAACGTCGGAGCCGTCGGCGTCACAATCTAGCACCGACGGCCAGACAAATACCGTCGGGCTCAAAACACCGTCGGCGTTCTAATGTGAGCCCGACGGCCACCGTCGGCGTCAAAACACCGTCGGACTTCTCCCCCCGTCTCCCCCACGTGGGCGTCCTGGACGAAGCGACCTGATCACATTGTAAGCCCGACGGTATAACCGTCGGCCTCACTATACAGTTTTTCAATTTTTCTCAAAAAATTAGATTACATTCAAAAAAAATATGAAAAAATACTAAAAAAAGGAAACCCTTTGGCATGAAGTCTTTTGACGTGTACTAGTTTTTAGAAAAATGATAAATTTGAGTTTTGGCAACTTTTTAAAACAAAACTTTACAAAAAATATCAATCATATACAAATATACAATAGTTTTAACACATATGTGTGACCATTATCATGTCATAGTTTGTGATAAAGTGCTCATAATCAGCACATATGTGTGTCATGGTATGTAAAACAACGTCGTCGAAGCGATTTTCAAAATTCTTTTTAGAAATATCATTTTCCATTTTTTAAGTGTGAAAAATGACTTTTTTGTGAAGCAAGTACATAAAATATGGTCCAAAATGACACCCATTTAATTTTCACAAAGAGTAGAACAAATTTTATGGATAATATATTAATATGAGGATTTTCCTTGCTTTCTATCTAAATTTGTCTCTTTAATTGACTTTATGTCAATTTTCTGAAAGTAATTCAAATTTGAACTATAACTGTGTGATAGTTTGCTCTGAAGTTCTTACAAAAATAATTTTAAGGTACACAAGTAGTGGTTACAACATAGAACTGTCAATAGTTTTGAAAAATTCGACCACTTTTGATGAATAGCCATGCTCTCCATTTTGACCGTTTTTTGAAAGAAATGGAAAAATATGAAAAAGTAATCAAAAAAAGAAACCCTTTGGCATGAAGTCCTTTTACGTGTACTAGTTAATAGAAAAAATGATAAACTTGATTTTTGGCAAACTTTTCAAAACGAAACTTCACAAAAATGTCAAACATCTATAAACATGCATAGGTTTCAAGACAAATGACCAATGTATGACCATTATCATGTCATAGTTTGTGATAAAGTGCCCATATTCAGCACATATGTGTGTCATGGTATGGGAAACAACGTCACCGAAACGATTTTCAAAATTCTTTTTAGAAATATCATTTTCCATTTTTTAAGTGTGAAAAATGACTTTTTTTGTGAAGCAAGTACATGAAATATGGTCCAAAATGACACCCATTTAATTTTCACAAAGAGTAGAACATATTTTATGGATAATAACTTAATATGAAGATTTTCCTTGCTTTCTATCTAAATTTGCCTCTTTAATTGACTTTATGTCAATTTTCCGGAAGTAATTCAAATTTGAACTACAACTGTGTGATAGTTTGCTCTGAAGTTCTTACAAAAATAATTTTAAGGTACACAAGTAGTGGTTACAACATAGAACCGTCAATAGTTTTGAAAAATTCGACCACTTTTGATGAATAGCCATGCTCTCCATTTTGACCTTTTTTGAAAGAAATGGAAAAATATGAAAAAGTACTCAAAAAAGAAACCCTTTGGCATGAAGTCCTTTTACGTGTACTAGTTAATAGGAAAAATGATAAACTTGATTTTTGGCAAACTTTTCAAAACGAAACTTCACAAAAATGTCAAACATCTATAAACATGCATAGGTTTCAAGACAAATGACCAATGTATGACCATTATCATGTCATAGTTTGTGATAAAGTGCCCATATTCAGCACATATGTGTGTCATGGTATGGGAAACAACGTCGTCGAAACGATTTTCAAAATTCTTTTTAGAAATATCATTTTCCATTTTTTAAATGTCAGAAATGACTTTTTTTGTGAAGCAAGTACATAAAATATGATCCAAAATGACACCCATTTAATTTTCACAAAGAGTAGAACATATTTTATGGATAATAACTTAATATGAGGATTTTCCTTGTTTTCTATCTAAATTTGACTCTTTAATTGACTTTATACTGATTTATGTTGGTTCTTATTTGTTTTAAAAGACATTATTCTTTAATTGATTATTATTATTATTCAAGTATTATTAAACATAGTTATTTTGTTTATTCAAATCTTATTTTTGAAATTTTAAATATTAAAAAATATAATATCTGAGATGAGGTTAATATGATTGCTACCATACTAATAGCAACAAGGTATGACATCTCAACTGGAATCTCATTTGAATAGAACTCAATAGTTAAGCGTGCTTGGCCTGGAGCATTATAAAGATGGGTGACCGTCTGGGAAGTTTGACTAAGGGTGAATAGTTTGAGCTAAGATTATGATTAAGTGTGTGAGTGGATAGTTTGAGGTAATATTATGATTAAGTGTGTGATATGAGATTAAATATATGACTAAATTGGAGTTAAAATAATAATAAAAAAGTTGAAAAAAAATAATTTTTTTAAAAAATTGGTAGAGCCATCTATGAGCCCGACGGCATTACTGACTAAATTGGTAGTTATAAGGCCGACGGTTATACCGTCGGGCTCACTACTAGCCCGACGACATTTGCGACGCCGACGGCCACGGCGTGAGAATGATGGATCACAGCCCGACGGCCTTAGGCCGACGGTGGCCGTCGGGCTCACTTAGGCCGAGGGTTTCTGTGCTGAACCCGACGGCAAATACCGTCGGGCTGGACTGTTACTCCTGTAGTGCAAGATGGCAAGAACTAGCTCTGAACATGCAAGCGTGTGGCTGTGGCTCTATGGCACTTATTAGGATTAGGACCGGAAATAATTCCACACTTGGAACCATTAGACACGGCCGATTAGAATTAGTGGTTGAGAGTCAGCCAAATTTAGAGGTTCAAATTAAGTGAGTCACCTAGACTGGTACAGATGATGGACATCATTTTGGGCCGATGAAGTATATGAAGATTTGTCTTGTTCCATTAATTAGGAGGGACACGAAAGGAGAGCTCCAGCATTACAGGATGATTACTATCGCCGTATAATGTTGTTCAAATGCTTGACCACCCCAAACCAACCAATTTACACCTCCATCATGATCCTTGATCGTCTTGTCCTTTTTTGCGGTTGAAAGTATGTAGTACTAAGGGCATGTACAATGGTAGAGAAGGCCGGCTTTCTCTTAGCTCTCCACGTCACTTAGAGAAGGCAACAAGTAGTAGTCATACAATGCGTTAATTCTTGTTGTCATCTCTAGCAATTAATGATAACTAATTAAATTTAGTAAGAAATTATGTTAATAAGGGAAGGCATATGGTACAATGCATAAAATAGTCTTCTCTTAATTTTAAGAGATCATCCCTTACGTAAGGGAAGGCAACCCTTTCTTTTCATTCTTTTTCCTCCAACTAAGCAAAAATATGACGTGGCATCTCTAAGGGAAGACTGACGTCACCGCATTGTACATGCCCTAAGTTCTAACCTGTCTAAATCAATAAAGATCAAGATATTTTGTCGTCTTCAGCGCACCCCTTCCAAGCTGCAAATTATATAGAAATGGTGGACATGTACATCGTCTCCTGCAATTGGTCGGTATCCCCTTGTATTATATGTCTATGGTCCTGCTCTATAAAACTTTTATTGAGAAACTAACAAAATATATGAGAGTATTCTTTTGGCATGGGATTAATGGGAAGAAAAGGTATTATCCTGTTAATGGAAAAGAGTATGCAAATAACTGATCTTAGGAAACAAAACATAAGCCTCCTTGCTAAGTGATGTGGAAGTTATAGTCTTATGATGTCCATATTCGAACGTAGAATTGGGATTAGAATCGGGTTTCTCGAATTCTACTGTTCAGTTGTGTTTATAATTGAAAGATGAAATTGGCTACATGATTTCAGGAATTGAACTACAACTAAAAGACGCCTTCTCCAATTTAGAGTCTCATCCTCTGAATTGGGTGTAATTGCCTCTTTCCCATAAGGATGACCAACTTAAACCAATAAACATCCAAATAGAGAATTGGAATCGAGTGCTCTTTTTAACTCCATCTACCAATATCTTGCACAACCAAATATAAATTTGAAATTAAAGGCTCATTTCAATACATTCACCGATTTGGAATTGGCATCAATTCAGTTCCAAGCCCTCCAATACACACATCCTAAAATATATAAGTAATTTGTGCAAGAAAAAGAGTTGTCCAAACATTTAAGAAGAAATGACGCAACCATGTGGTAAATCATCTTGGGCTCATAGAGTAGATGCACCCGCTATACAAAAGTAGCATTTCATAATGTCAAAAAATTCTAAATAAAAATTATGTATATACGCCCGCAAATTCTATGTATGTATACAAAGTTTCTTGAAGAAACGACAATTTTTGTGGCCTATGTAAAACAATAAATTGTGTGAACGTAAAATATGCTGATGGATATCCGAAATTTTTGTTTGATTCTTTTATTTTCATAAGTATTTAGAAATACTTTACATAATGCATGCATCTTGACCAGACCTATGACCCTCCGGGGTAATTGTTCGTTCAGTATGTATCATGGGGTCTAAAGGCTCGGACTTATTGAGCAAGGAGCTGCCCTTTGCTGTATGCTACCCATCTCGATTGCCCATTTCCTCATCGTCTGGATCCTATGTTCGGGCATGGCGCTGACCCTCCAATGGAACATTAGGATCCATCAATGCACTCACTTATTCGTGCGTGCGTCTATTTGCACACTGTCAGAGGGCCAATGCTGTTTCTATCTATCTACACATGGCCTCTCTGCTCTATCTCGGACGATGGCGTTCGTTCCTGTTCTCCACGTTCATCACCACGTCCTTGGCATTAGAACGCGCAGCAGTAGTAGACGAAGCGCCTCCACGCCGCCTTCTTCTTCCTGGCGCCGGCGGCCGCCGCGACGGCCGCGATGGCGGCGGCCTCCTTCTCCTCGAGGGCCACCGCCGGGGAGTCCATGTCCCGCAGCATCTCCCACATGATGTGCACGTCGCGGTACTCGCACGTCCTCACCTCCTTCCTCAGATTCCTCAGCCCTGCAGCGCGTAAGTCAGAAGCTAATCCAAGAAACAATCGTCTGAAGATATATAAGTATGATCGTGTAGCAAGAAATCGAGAAGACGGTCGATGAGTGAGCTACAGAAGATAGATGAACGTACCGGCTGTGGGGCGGAGGCCGAGGCGGGCGGCGATGGCGAGCCAGATCTTCCTGGCCGGCACGGCGGATTTGTCCATGCACATCTTGAGTTCTTGATCGATCTCTTCGCACTCTCCTCGGATGAAAGTCGAAATCCTTCTCCCCTCTTCCAGACTATCACTCTCTTTATCTCCTTCTCCTGTCACGCGCCGCTGATTGAACGGGGATGGAAGAAACTAGAGCAGCTGTTTCTTGCTTGCCGGCTGTTGCCCAGTCGAGTTGTGGCCTGTTCTGCCGCGGCGGGGAGCTTATATAGCCGGGGAGTGAGACAAGGGGACGTGCCCGTGCGAAAGGGAGCTTTTTGGGCGCGGCGTCGCCATCGGAATTTGACGGCCCTCGACCGGGACGTGTACCACAGGTGTCGCGGGTCCCCGGCGAAGCTTCCGCGGCGGTTCCCTCGTGATCCCGGCGCCGCACGGGAAGCTGCCGCGTGCTCCGATCCGACGAACGGCCGTGAGCTGGTAATAAGTGGTAACCAGTGTAACTGCCCCTGCATCCGACAACAAACACAAAGTCAAGGTCCGTTTGGGCTTTTCATCCCGAGGAGAGACGGTGCGCATGTGTCGTATCGTGTGCAGTATCTCGTCCCAGCATTGTTTAGTTGCTACCTGTGGCGTGACTGCGCGCGATCATGTACTTATACTTTGTCAGTGCCTGTTAAACTAAGCCGTGTAAACAATTGGATTAAGGCTGTGGTTGGAGACAGGTGGTTGTTCGTTTCGGAGAAATTGCGGAAGTCGTGCACGAATCACATGAAAACGTGATGAAGTGTCCTATTGAAATATCGCCCCCAAGAAATGTTTGGCGCTGGAAAGATACCAGTTATTAAGGATTAGGCGCTCTTCAATCATCGTGCTATCGTAGGCTAGCTGCGGCCTAATCAATGGATTAGATACTTCAAGAGTCAGAAGGATGTACAGATTAGCGTGTAATCTATATGAGAAGTGTTTCTGTGCTTTCAGAAAACTTTATCTGCACAAATTTTAAAGCACACCGACTACTCATTTCCGTATCTAATGTGAACCGAGTGATATGTTAAGGGTCATGCCCATGTGCGTTTTAAAATTTTATGCAGAAAAACTTTTCAAAAATTACAGGAGCAATTCTCAAATTATATACGGTAAAACAAATAGGCTGGAGCTAAGGGGATGACCACCCTTACGGTCTATGTAACCTTTACAACCCTGCCTCAGGAGACATGTTGCACATCATCTTGCAAATCATCTAATTCAATACAGATTTACCATGAGAATTTAGTCATCTGCGAAGACTTGATTTGGATTGCAAGACCGCCGGTGGATTGGTACACAGTTCCTACCGTCAAGGAATGGTAGAATGAGGTGATCCACGAGAGGGGCAATTGGAGAAAAGTTTTGACCTCTTTTACCCGGTTAGTCTCATCAGAGATATGGATGGAAAGAATCGAGTCAACCATGTAACATTATGATGATAAGTAGAGGTATAAAATAAATAATAGTTTAAAGTTCAATCGCTTTCTAACTCTTATAGGTTAGTTAATTGACATATTGGGTAATAATTACCAAAGTCGGCTAAAATAATTGTATTTGGATACAGATATATCCATTTTCATATTCATAATTGTTTCAAAATTTAATACCACATTTGTTTTGTATTTTTTAACGAATCTTTATATTTACCTCCACTTCCATTTCTATTTCTTGCAGATTCGGATATTTACCACTTCCATTTTCATTTTTGACCACTTTTACTCGGTTAGTCGCATCAGATATATGGATGGAAAGAAACACAACTGCCTCTAGGAGCAAACTCTACTATGGCCATGATCTTGGAGAAGATTAAGGAGGAGGCTGTTATGGTGGAAAGATATATCTTTTGTAATAATATCTCATACTTCCTCTGTTTAACAATATAAAATGTTAAGGTGTTACACATGGCGTCTAGATGCACATGTACACTAAAACATGTCTATATATATGTGTGCATATATAAATGTGAAAATGACTAAAATATTTATATTATGAAATGGTGAAAGTATTAGATTAGTTAAATTGATTATCTAAAGATAGATTCTATAACCAGGACCGCATGGAGGATGATCAGGGAAGACAACATCATTATATGGTCATTACTTCCCCTAGGCGAGAATGTGGCTCATGTGAGGATGGTCAGGTTGGAGGTCTTATTCCTCACCTAGTGGAGGGGGGCGTCTCAGTTCTTCAATATGCGGATGACACGATATTATTCATGGAACATAACATTGTGAAAGCCGTGAACATGAAACTAATATTGGCATTCTTTGAACAACTCTCAGGTTTGAAGATTAACTTCCACAAAAGTGAGCTCTTTTGTTTTGGAAAGGCTAAGGAAAGTCAAGAAGAGCACCGTCATATTTTTGGTTGTGAGATCGGTGCTTTACCTTTTAGATATCTGGGAATTCCTATACACTATAGAAAATTAACAAACAAAGAATGGAAGGTCATTGAGGATAGGTTTGAAAAAAAATTAGCTTCATGGGTGGCTAAGATGTTATCTTACGGAGATCGTCTAGTGCTAATTAACTCAGTCTTAACTAGTTTACCGATGTTTTTATTCTCTTTCTTCGAGGTACCTAAAGGGGTACGTAAGAGATTAGACTTCTACTGTTCAAGATTTTTTTGGCAAAGTGATCAACTAAAACGAAAATATAGATTAACAAAATGGAATATTGTGTGTAGACCGAAGGATCAAGGAGGTCTGGGCATTGCGATCCTGGACATCAAGAATAAATGCCTCTTAAGTAAATGGCTATATAAATTGTTGAATGAGCAAGGTGTATGGCAGGAGCTTTTAACTAATAAATATTTAGGTAGTAAAACGTTATCACAAGTACGATCTAAACCCTTTGATTCCCCTTTTTTGGAAAGGTTTAATGAAAGTAAAGGATGATTTTTTTGTGCGGGGGGAATTTATTCTTGGCGATGGGGAGCAAATTCGTTTTTGGGCTGATAGTTGGTTGGGTAACACGGCATTAGCACATGAATATCCTACCTTATATGCTATTTCGTCTAATAAAGAGGCAACGGTGTCGGAGGTTTTGCGTTCGGTTCCCATACACCTACCTTTTAGAAGAATCATCACCGGTGCCAATAGGTCTATGTGGTTACATCCAGTACAACGACTAATGCGAGTCACTCTTCTAGATCAACCAGATACGTTCAAATGGGGTCTCACAAATAATGGTTTTTTTTTTGTTAAATCTTATTATGCTGATCTACTTAATGGTCACACAAGGTATCTGTGAAAATATCTGTGGAAGTTGAAAATCCCGCTTAAAATAAAAATATTTTTATGGTTTCTAAATAGAAAAGAATTATTGACTAAGGATAATCTGGCAAAACGACGTTGGATTGGGTGCACGAAATGCGTGTTCTGTGGTGCCCATGAGACGGTAGAACATCTCTTTATTAAATGCACCTTTGCTAGGGATATATGGAGGTTAGTACATTTTACGTTTAATGTTTACCCTCCAACATCAGTTGCAAACATGTTCGGGCCATGGCTGAATGGTATTGATAAGGATGCAAAGGCCCGGATTAGAATTGGTGTTGCGGCCATATTATGGGTAATCTAGAATTGTCGCAATGAGTTTGTCTTTAACAAAAAACAATCTTCTCATTACTTGCAGGTTATCAACATGATGCTCTACTGGATCCGCCTATGGGCCTATCTCCTCCCTATGGATCAGTGTGGTCTTATGGAGTCAGGATGTACCCGTATGATGTCGGTTGTACGGGCTATCTTCTGCCGGGCTGGGTGACAACATTCTAAACGAATTGATGCTTAGTGTCTCCTTCTTTAAGTGGTTGATCTTTGTATCCACTTTGAGTGACCCATAAACTGTAATCTTTTAACTACTTGTCTTTAATAATTGCGGATGGCTGTGTGCATCTTTCTGATGTAGAGGCCAGGCATCCGCACCCCCCTTTTCTAAAAAAAAAGGACAAGCCCAAAGTGTTCTAGTAGCAGTCCACTGAGAAAGTGCTTACATCAAGAAAAGATTTGTCTTCTAAAATATCTTACATCACTAAGACTCCACTTGGGGAAACCACTGGAGACCTCTAGCTAGAGACATGCCACATTGTGGGAGTGCGTTCACATAGTTAGTGGCCAGGCCAGCTTGCTCATCGCCGACTCACATTCCAACCACACATGTCGCGTCGGCTCCGGCGTACGGCCTGCTTTTAGTTGTACGGCGAAACCATGATGCTGATGTTGCTAATTGCTTTATCAGTGCCGTATTTAGGAGAGTTGGGCCAGTTGCACGCACTTGCATTTGCATGGTCGATCCGATCGAGTGGCTCGCTGTCAGACGTCGAGGTCGCCGATGTGAACACATACATGCATGGCGCCGTTGATGCTGGCGTCGATCGTGCATGCACCCATATCATCAGCTTACAGTTGGGACACGGATGTATACTCGGTTGCATCGCTCCCAGGGTAAACCTAAAGCTCCGAGTACCTGGTCTGATCCTTTGGACGCGCGCACCTGGTCCGGTCCTGTCGTCTTCTTCATCTTCACCGCGTGCTTGCCTTGTTTAATTCGGAGAAGATAAACTTGGCTGCGTCTGTGAACAGTCATAGCCACTGTTCACTGTTGGCTCATGGCTGGATATCCTTAGGTATACTAGGCAGTGCGGTTACCATGGGAGGAAAGACCTGATCTTCCGTTTGCTTCCAGAGGGTACTAGCTCCGGAAATGGGCGCCAGAAGGAGCTGCGTACCTGTTGGTGACTGTCCGCTGGTGGGTGAGGCAATGTAGGCGTTGCGCCTAATTGTAAGATATTATACCGAGAAGTATCTGAACACGCAAGCATGTGGCTCTATGTCATCAAGATTAGGACGTAGATATAAAAGACAAATTTCTATAGTTGGAACCATTGTACACAAACATAATATTTGTGTGAGTGCCTCTAAGGGCTAAAATTAACTGAGAATCCCCGATTGATACTCATGTAGCCTCGTTCAATTAATTAAGAGAGACACGGAAGGGAGACATAGGGTCACATAAGTCGCGGTACAGTGTTACCCGAATGCTTCGCACGTGAAATCAACCAGTTTGGGACTCCATCGGATCTGATCATCAGCTTATCGTTTTTGCGGTTGCTAGCATCTAATAACTTCTAAACATTTTCTTTATCTACTATGAAAACTTGAAAAGTCAAGCATATTCCTTCATTTTGAAAAGTGGTAATACTAAATATTGATCAAGACATTTAGTCGGTTCATCACACACCCTCTATGGGTTGTCTTTTCTTGAAGCCCGAAAAAATTCTCGGGAATAATATGAATGTACTAATGGCCGGTCCAATAAAAATTTGGGTACTTGGTGTAACAGCCCGTTTGCAACTTTCCAAATTTGTATGCAATAAAATGGATATTTATGTCATCATTTACATATGTGGTTGCATTTAATTAATTATGTTGCTTCAAATTCAAATTTCAAATTTAAATTCTTATTTTAAAATTCAAATGCTTTTCAAATAATTTCAAATGAAGTTTCAAATTATGTATAAATATTCACAACAGATATTAATATGACTAATTTGAAACTATTAAAAATTGTTCAAAAGTTTTATTATGTCTCCTCTCTTATTTGTTTTAAAAATACAAAAATCAGAAAGTTTTTAAAAAGAAAAATATAACAAAAATAAGAAAAGAGAAAAAAAAAGTAAGAGCCGGCCGAGATGGGCCAACTCCTGACCCATCTCAGCCCACGGCCCGATCGACCTCCCCGCCCCGTCATCGTCTTCGTACGGTAGGGAGCGAGCTCCCTTTCCAGGTGGCTATGGCGCCTCTGCCGCTGCCTCCTCGCCCCCACCGGAGCCCCACTGCCACCTCCTCTCCTCTCCCCTATTTAACCGCCCCTAGAGCGAACCCTAACCCTAGCCCGGTTCTCCTCCCCCGCCGCCGCACGCTCCCCTCGCTCCGTCGTCGCCGTGTTTTTGTCCGAGATGCGGAGCTCAGACTCCCGGTGATTCCTGGTCACCTCCTCCGTCGCCGTCGCGCCAGCAGCGCATCCGCCTCTCCCTCTGCTTCCTTGACGCCAAGCGCAAGGCCGCGTCCACCACTCCGTCCCCTACTACCCGACGCCGAACGCCGCGCATCCGCAGCTCCCGAGCACCGTTCGCTCGCCTCCGGCCGCCGCAATCGCCCTCCTCTCGCCAACGACCACCCTCGGTGAGCCGCAGTCGGAACCCCCCTCCTTCCCCCTTTGATTTCGCCGCGGTTCGCCGGAATTCCATGGCGCCGGTGAGCACGCCATGGACGCGCACGGGTCCGAGCGTGTCGAGCACGATTACGAACACGCCCCCACGTTCTCCTTCGAAGACGAGTATAAAAATTGTTTCCCCGCACGCACCGCAACGCGTTGCGCCCGAGAACCGCACCTACCGCCGTCGAAAAGGTCGCCGCCGGCGAGTTCCTTTCCGCCGCAGCTCACTGTCTCGGGAAAAATTCAGTTTCGTCAAAGTTAGGATCCGGGGCTCAGTTTAAAAAGAATCTTTCGCTTAGCCTCACAACACCAGGATCCAACCCACTGGTTAGCAGCGCCGATCCGTGCGTAGCGCGCTCTCCCGAGTTCGAACCCCGGGCGCGTGGGATAAGAAAAAATCGCCCCCTTTTATTCTTACGCACTCGCTGACAGCCTGCCCCCACAGGTCAGTGACCGTGGAGCCAGTGCAGCGCCAGCGCGTCCTGGGCCCGCATGTCAGTCGATGTGTGCGCCCCGCTGCGGTGAGAAAAGTTCCGGGGCGTTGTCATTTTTGCACCGAAGCCCCTGTCTCTCGGTTTTTGCACAGAGGACCTCCTTTGCTAAAACTCTATCACAGATAGGTCATGGAAAATTTCAGAGAACACCCTAGATTTAAAAATGCAATAACTTTAAATCTATAACTCCAAATTAAATAAACTTTATATGTTTTTATATCAGAAAAATGCAATAAACATTATTATACATTCTTATGTCATTTTGCGTCATTTATTTTAATTGCTTAGTTTAATTTAACAAATGCAATTAATTAACTAAATATGGAATGTGTGGGATAATAAATATATAATGCCCTAATTCCATTTAATATGCTCATATCTTTTATACCATGTCTTGCCAGGCTAATAAATATTTAATTTGAGTTGAAGATAAATAATTTGCAATTAAATACTAAATATGGAATGTGTTGAGCAATTAATTAATTAATGCCTATTCCATTTAAATTAATTAGATCACCACATCTGCTATATATTAAGTAACATTTAAATTGTTGGCTACACAAATAACTTGCACCCTAATCTTTTGCCAGGATTTCATCCCCGCTTTAAAATGACCTAATCACCTCATACCATATTGCACCATCATTTGATTGCGCATTTCTCTGTATTGATTATTGTTTCCTATTGTCTGTGTTTGGCTCTCTTTGGGTAGACGACGACGTGTCTGCTGCGAGTACCTACGATACTGAGGTTCCAGCTTTTGTGCCAGGCCACGAGCTGCCAGACAAGATTCTGCTAACCGGTTACACGATTATTTGGTTTTCATTCTTGCCTTTTGATCTATGCTATCCTAGTTATCGATTCTTGAACTGCGATCCTATCACATGTTTATTCTGCAGCCTATACAACTTTATCCCCACAACCTATAACCCTTGCATGTTTATCTGTTGGCCTTTGCGAGTCGTAGTGCATGCTTAGAATTGGTTGAGCGAGTCGTTCCTTTGTCTTTTATCTCATATGCTTAGTATGATATATAGTTCTACTATAATAAACTGTTGTCCTATTTTTTGGGTTCTATAATTAAAAGATAAGGCACCAGGCGGAAGGCCTTGCGAGGTGCTTTGTTCTGCTCAGTGTCGACCTAGGAACTGGGATTTTTTCCTCGGATCCAATTTTGAGCGCACTAACCACTTGTGGGTGGCCCAATGGAGCCCCCCTCGACTTTGAACGGATCCTCAGCTCGTCCATGTGCCGCAAGTAGTTCGGGTTTTTCATTCGCTCATATGCATGTGCATGATGATGATGTTCGATGAGAGGTTACTTGATACGGGGGTCATATAGGGGTGGTGCGCGCGAAGCGGACAGTTCCTACTGTGGTTTGAGCCGCATGACGCGCAGGCACAAACTAATGAGTCCGCAATTGAGATTCGGCCGGACTCCTGACGCGGGTAACAACTATGGGTGGCACTTGGACTTGCTGTAGTGAAGGAATGAGTCGTGTTGAGAGACCCTAATGTTTTTGATTGGATTGATCATGCGAGTATGGGTACAGTAGTGCACCCCTGCAGGGTATAATCTTATCGATGAGCCGTGTCCACGGTTATGGACGATTTTGGTGATGATGTTGGCTAACAAGATCTAGACAACTTGCACGTAATTAATGTTAATTAAATTGACCAGTAATATAGAATTATTTTCGCAATAAATTATAATTAAAAAAACGGTTCAATGTGTGAGTTTTCCCGGATTGCTTCCTCATGCTTGGTTGAGGGGGTTAATTCGAGAATGGGTTATGACTGGTGTTAGTTGTAGATGGCTACTTAAACGCTCTCTTATCTCTCTCTAATTAGACGGAAGTTTTAGCGCGTCTCTTTAGGTTGCTAGTGCTGCTGCCGCTAAGTATACTTACCCCCATACTTTGGGAATCTTACAGTTTTGTAACCTGTTAGGTTAAGCTTGTTCGATACGCTTCGGTGTATTGACCCGTTCGCGCGGGCTGTGGTTTTTCTGCAGTTGAGGATTCTCCGTACGACCAGGTGGGTGGATACTATGTGGAGTTCGACGACGAGATCTACGACGAGTAGTAGAGCTCCCCTGGGCTACTTCCTGGTGGACTGCGTGGATGGGCCTTCTTTTCCGTTTCGGCTTTGAGCCCTTTGCTTCTTGTCTGTTCTCAGACCGGTTTGTTTCCGCTGCATGATGTAATGTTGGGATATGTGTCCTCTGATTGGTGTCATTCGCTATATTTTGCTCAGTGAGAGCTTTTGGATATTATTTCCTTTCTTTGTGTCTTAGGTTTATTCTGTGGTTTCAACTTGTTAAAAATCCGACTCGTATATCATGTGTGTATGGTTGAAGTATACGAGTTGGAAGACTTTTTGTGTTCTTGCGTGCACAATCTGGAAACGTATGTGACGTTGAATCGCCAAGAGCTGTCGGCCGATGATCCATTCCGAGCCAAGCCTGCATGTTCCTGGGATTGGTATTCCCCAATATGCTCTTGGTTGTGTGGCCCAACCGATACGGTTTGTTTGTGTAGGCTGAATTTAGCGTCTGACACTTGGTGATATAATTTTACTAAACTTTTATGCTTCTAATTTATTTTTATCATGTTACAGTGTTTACTGAATATGATATTTGAATCCGTTGGCATACTTTAATCGCTAGTGCCAAAGTTACTCACATTAGTATTTTATTAAAAGCTACACGGCAAGGGAAGCTCGTACAATCATTTATACTCTAATAATAAGAATCTAAATTTGCTTGAGTGAGGACATTAATCTGGGTGATTGGGTTGCACAACCATTTTCCAAATCGGGTGAGTTAGATTCACTTCTTTACTAAATATTAGCTAGTGTATCTTTTATTGTACTGAATAACATTGAACGATAGTAAAGTGTATTTTATAACAAAATCTGTTCTAGAACTTTTTTTATGACGATACACATTTTTTAAAGATATGCAAAGAATGAGACAAATATCTGAATAGAAATTTCTGGAATATATGCTACAAACCAACAAATGGCTGGGAGACAATAACTAAAGTAAAGAAATGTTGCTCCAATGTCTTATTTGTGTTTACCCGAGCATTTCAACTCCCAATTACTTGGTTCCTAAAGTAAAGAAACATTATGGGACGCAGATTTGGGGCACCCACCAGGTACCAGTGAACCCTTTAGGATTAAAAAAATTGAGTTTGAAAAATCCCAAATAAATTCCTATCATACATATTCATGTTCTCTATGTATTTTCTGAATTTCGTGCAATAAACATCATACTCCAAGCTGTATAAAAATAACAGAAAACTGGGCATAAGAAAGAGAACATAGTGTGTTGAATCTGTCAGAAACTTCTCTTTTTTACTTCACCCAAAATATAATTAAGAAAACCATGAAACTTCTGACGTACATTAGTAATGTGTATATGTATTTTTGTATATAGTTTCAGACTTTTTAAAGCAAAACGTATGATTTCCAATTTTTTAAAAACAATGGACTCACTAGTGCTCGGGAGCCACAATGGATTTCGAAACATTGTGTTCTTATTTTAAACCCCTTATTATGTGCGTTCGTGATCGTGATTATATCCAAGCTTCCTTGTACTATAGTGACAGAAGGATTGATGTTACTGCAACTTCAGAGCCGTTGAGGTCCTTTTGGGGTTATTAAATGGACTGTTTGCCGCCTTGTGTCACAGCTAATATTTCCTAACGTTATTCCAGCTAAGATTAAATTCACTTCTTGGAGCCTTCCTTTTCTGCCATGACTTGTTGGAGTTGAGTACGGCATTGGTTTAGTCCTCACGCAGCAGTCATTTTCTTAGAAGCATTCCAACCTGCTGAAGAGCGCGCGCAGCTGTGCACGGTTGTCTCGCTCTATGATCTCACTCACCATGTCTGTCGAACCTCGAAAAGTTCAGTCACCAAGCATTCCAAGCTGCTGAAGAGCGCGAGCGGCTGCGCACAGTTGTCTCGCCCTATGATCTCACTCACCATGTTTGTGGAACTTGTACAAGTTCAGTAACGTAGCAGAAACTATTTGGACGGATCTCAGCTCCAATACTGAACACAAGATGAGTACAGTCAGCCAGGTAATCAAATGCTCAAACAATTTTAGATCCAAAACCATCATGCTCATCAGCCTCATCAAACGATTAGCCTTTTGACGGTGGATTAGAGCTAGACTTAAAAAAGCTACATGTATATAATTTCAGCACCACCCGATCGAGCAGATGCCGAACTAACTACGAAAATTAACGGCAGCATCCCACATGCGAAGGATCCAATACCTGGGTATTTTAGTTGGGGATTATAGATGAACCTTATTTATCTATTGTTTGAATAAATGATTTATTTGGATTAACCTTTTTGTGTGTGTGTTAAGGATCATTCATGAAATTGTGCGGACATGGACAAAAAAGAATATTGCCTACGTGACAAAAAGGACATTCACATTAGTGCAAGACGAGAGTGTATGTGTGTATTAGGGTGACAGAAGCAACCCTCCCTCTTTGTTGAACATCAACGTGAGAACAACATAGATGCAAATTCTCGTCCACTGGTTTTCCTATGGGAATTAGTACTGATTTTGTGCGGGGTGTGTTCCCTCGAAATATACTTCTAACTATCTTATATATTTGCACGCATTAGTAATCACGTTACAATGAAATATTTACTTGTCCTACTGAAAAACTCTCTATAAAATAGCTGAGCACGTTACAATGGGGTCAGATGGTTAAGTAAATTTGGAAATCTGCTTGCTGGAACTGGAGAATGTTTGACTGAATCATGTTCTCTATAGGCTAGTTTGTCCTATAAATTTTTTAAAGAAAAAGGCAAAAGTTTTACCTTATATTTATTAAGAAGAAGGTGTCCGGTTTATTAATGGAAGAAATTGGGCGAAAACCATACAACAAACATCAACTCCATGTACCCACACACCAACACCTATGTCAACATCCAGAAGCAACCCAACCGCTCACAAACTCGCCCAACATATCCAAACCACGAACCGACTACCTGACTACCTCAAAAGGTCTCAACAATCCATGACCAAGTAGCATCCATTAAACACCCACAGACGCCTTGCCAATGGCGTCACTCTTCTTGCCTATGCTCCTAAGAAACTTCTTCACCTTCTTGATCTTGCCAGTAGGAGGCTCCTCTGTTAGGAGACAAACAATCGCCTTCCCAGACCCAGGACTAGCCGTCTCTAAGGTAGCGAGCAACCCACCAAGTTTTTTCATGAAGACCGCCTCATCAATACGTGCCAACATACCATCACAGTCAAAGAAGGGTGACCAGATGGACTTCAACTCCTGAGAATTAGGTGCCAAAGCACCTACCTCATCAGCCTCATCCTCCAAAGATGCCACCTGGCCAACAACCATGGGTGAGGGAGCAATACCCACACAGAGCGTCGAGGCCATCATCATATCCTCCACCGAGCTGAACTCCGTAGGAGACATAAAAGATGAATCATCACCCGACTCCTGAAGCACTGGAGCCAAAATCTCGCCTATGTCCTCACCCTCCGGAGCGGACATGGCAACAAGCTGTGGCGACGGGCAAGGACTACCACGAGGAGAGAAACAACCAAAGTGAAGTGCTTCCTCAACCACAGACGACTGCATAGTGGAGTCCAGTGGAACCGAAACCTGCACAAGGGCGAGCCCTAGGCCACCAGAGGTACATGTCTCCATCGGCTGCAAAGAATCACCATCGCGTGCCAACAACAGTTTGAGAGTTGCAATCTCTTCACGAAGGGGGCGAGACACATATTCAACACGGTCAGCTACCAGCTGACGAAGCTCCATACGCAGCAAGGCAAAGTGCGACTAAAAAACAGAGGCATCGAACTCCTCGCAACACCTAGGAGAGGGCCTTGGCTCCACCGCAGCACTTCGCAGGCAAGGAGCACGAGTATCCGGTAAACGAGCCCGAGCATCCGGAGAGCGAGAACGAGCAGCGGGAGAGCGTGCATGGCAGAAACGCTCCCGATGGCCAGGACGACGACATCGAATGCATCTGAAGGGCCCCCGACAAGTGCTGACCTGGTGGCCACGCTCAAGGCACCGAAAACATCTACCTCGTGCCCAACGCTTGAAGGCGAGGCTACGCGCGAGACTGTCCTCCTGAAGCAAAGCCGTTGGAGCGCGGTCGGGACGACCGCCCCGACCCACCTGGACCCAGCCTTCCTCATCTCCAAGAACTGAGCTCGGTCGTGTGGCCGCCGCCACCACAGGGGAGGTCGGACGAGGGGACGACGGCGGGGAGCTGGGGGAGGCGAGGACAGCCACAGCTAGCGCGGCGGCGGAGTGCGGCGTGGCTTGGCGCGCTGCGGGGTCGTGGGGAAGCCCGAAGCCCCAATCCCTGGGCATCCCGAAACCCCAGTCTGAAGCATTGAAGGTCATGGTGGCAGCCGGCGGCCTGCAGGGGGCTATCAACTCTTCCTCCTCTTCATCTTCGTACTCAACGGAAGAAGCCCAGGAAACAGGACGCGACACGGTGTAGCGGGACGGCGAAGTCGGAGTAGCCAACTTGCTTGGGAGGACTTCCGGCCGCGTGCACCTCTCCAGACCTTCAGATGAAGAGCTTGGTGAAGTAACCCCTGCGTCAGTGGCCGACGGGGCGGAAGTAGCGGACGGGGCCGACGGGACGACGACGCGCAGCGGCTTGGCCAACTCGGCAGACGGAGCTGCGGGGACCGGCGGCGGCATGCCAACCTGGACATGGGGCAGCGGCAGCTGACCGGAGGAGGCGCCGTTGAGGAGAGCTTGAGCTTGAGCGGGGAGCGGCGGGGCCGGAGAGGCAGTCGTCGTTGCCTTGGAGATGGGGCGCATCCACATCTTCCGTCCACGGATGGCTGGGCCAGATTTGCGGGAGAGGAGGACAGCCTCCGCTAGCACGGCGGACGGAGTAGGGGCCCTGGCCGGAGAGGCCCGGGTGGCCGCCGCCGTGGGCATGGCGACCCCAGCCCCCGGGAGCGGCAGCGCAGCGGGTCTGCAGGCCAAGTCCCTACATGCTGCGCGGGCAGACGAGGGAGGGCGCTGAGGAGTGGCCGGATCTGATCCCGGTGGCCGTATAGGGCGCCGGCGGGAGGAGATCAGGCCGGCA
The DNA here is from genome assembly GCA_026929855.1 of Poa annua. Lineage (NCBI taxonomy): Eukaryota > Viridiplantae > Streptophyta > Magnoliopsida > Poales > Poaceae > Poa > Poa annua. The sequence goes on from CM049427.1 coordinate 21,314,886, forward strand.
GCGCCGTCAGCTTGCCCTGGATGCCATTGTCGCGAGAGCTGGGTCGGTCTTTTCTTGTTGGGTCGTTTGTCCTACAATTGTCTGAGTAAGTGATGCATGTAAAATGCATACATGAACTTTGTATTGTATTACTCATATTTCAATCATATTTGCATCATATAAGGGTTATATATCAATGTTTTATAATGATTTTGGGAATATTTTACAGTTTGCCTATTTATTTGGAATTAACTCTCCAATGTCAGAAAACCCCTTTTTCTATATTTTGATGTTTTAGGGACCCAAACGACGTCGAAATGACCTAATACTTCACGGAGATCATTTTTTGGAACGAACAAAGCGTAGGAGAAAAAGTGGAAGGCCGAGGAGCAAAAGAGAGAGAGGGGGGGGGGGGGCAATGCGGCCAGATTCCTTGGCCGCGTCGAGCACCCCATCCTGGCCCTCGAGCCTCCGATGTCATCGATCTTCTTGTCCGTGGCTTCGTCTTGACCTAAAAACGACTATAAAAATAGTCCTCCGAGCCCTTTCAGCAGGAGCGCCGCAGAAACACAGAAACTACAGAACAAAGACCTGAAGCTGCAGATTGGAGGGGGGAACTCCGGTGGGGAGCTGCCGGTGTGGTCTCCACCTTCTCCAACAACTCCTCCACCGTCTCCATGATGAAGAGGTAGTAGTCCACCTCGGACTATGGTTTGTGGAAGTAACTTACGTATCTCTCCTCTCTTGAGCTTCACTAATTAGTGACATATGAGCTGCTGAACATGATTATGGTCATCTATGTAATACCTTTGTGGTGGATCTCTTAAATTGATATATGTTTAAAGATTGCAATTGTTATGTACTCCCTTCATCCCAAAATAAGTGTCTCAAATTTGTCAAAAAGAAGATGTATCTAGATATAGTTTTGTCTAGATACATTTTCTTTTTAACAAACTTGAGACATTTATTTGTGGACGGAGGGAGTATTTGTTATGAAAATATATGCATATTATGTACGCCGTTCTTGTTTATGTGTTTTGATCCAACATATGGCGTGTGAGGGGGAACATGTGCATTAGTTGGAGTAAGGGGGGGGGGGGGGGGGGGCTAGTGCGGTGAAAGTGACAGTAGTTCCGCGATCCACTTGGGTACTTTACTTTACCGTGTTGCCTCACTAGGGATAAAAAGGAAGAGTCAATTGGTTATGTGCCATACCTGGCTGAGTTTTATCGGTATGTGCCATACCCGCGCTGTTTCTCTGGTATGTGCCCTGGTTTGCTCGCATATCGCTTGTTTCCCTCTGGTCAACCTCCTTTGACCCACACTTGGCCTGACTGGTAGGGTAGGCCTGGCGCGGCTCAGCTCGTTTGTCGGCTCGGTTGGGATTTCCTGGGGTCGGCGCGTGGGGCCGGGGCACTACTCTGACTGGTGGGGCTGTGGCATTAGTCTGACTGGTGGGGCTATGGCACTAGTCTGACTGGTGGGGATGTGACACAAGTCTGACTGGTGGGGCTGTGGCACTACTCTGACTGGTGGGGCTGGGGCACAAGTCTGACCTGGTGGGGTATTGACTTGCTGTCTTTTTTTCGTCGTCGACGTTCAGTCTGATCTGCTGGTAACCTGAGTAGGCGTCCAGGAAAGACACGCGCTCACAGCCTGCTGTCGAGTCGATGATCTGGTCTATCCGCGGGAGCGGGAAGTGGTCCTTGGGGCAGCATTTGTTGATGGCGGTGAAGTTGACGCACATGCGTAGTTTCTTCGTCTTCTTCTTCTCTACCAGGACAGGGTTGGCGACCCAGTCTGAGTCCTTGATCTCTCGGATGAACTTGGTGTGCAGCTGTCGGTCGATTTCCTTACTGACCGCGTCTCGTTTGGGTCCGGAAAAGCGTCGCATGGCTTGTTTGACGGGTTTGGCGTCCTTGTGGACTTTTAAGGAGTGCTCGGCGAGATTCTTGTGTATTCCTGGCATGTCAGAGGGTTGCCATGCAAAGATTTTCCAGTTCTCACGTAGAAACTCGACGAGCGCGCTTTCCTATGCGGGAGTCAGACTTGGCGATACTTTGACCGTCTTGCTGACGTCAGTCGGATTGACTTGATGGGTTGCTGTGTCGTCATTCGTGTTGAAGGCGGCATACTTGGCTGGCTTCTTGCGGTTCGGGAAGATGGTCTTGTCGTTGTCGGCTGCCATTGCCTCAAAGTGCTCTGCAACCCCGAAGAACTCGAAGATCTTGCTGAACTCGCGGTCATAGCTGTTGTAGCGGTCGAAGTCACCATGCACCATAATTACGCCTTTGGGTCCAGGCAGCTTGAGCATCAGGTAGGCGTAATGGGGTACTGCCATGAACCTGGCAAAGGTTGGGCGCCCAAGTATCGCATGGTACTGCGACTTCCAGTCGACGACTTCGAAGTCGATCGACTCCCTCCTGAAATGCTCGGGTGTGCCGAGGATAACATCGAGTGTGATTGTTCCCATGGGCGTGATTGCTTGCCCTGGTACTATGCCGTGGAAAGTGGTCTCAGACTCCGGCAATTTCTCTGTTGAATTGTTCATCCTTCTGAGAGTGTGAGCGAAAATGATGTTAATGCCGCTGCCTCCATCCATGAACACCTTCTTCAGATTGTAATCTCCGATTAGAGCTTCGACTACCAGGGCAGCGTGCCCGGGTCGAGGTACTTCATGCGGGTGGTCTGCCCTTGAGAACGTGATCGGGGTCTCTGACCCTCTCAAGGTAGTTTGGTACTGCGTGTGGGCAGGTGGTGGCTTGGAGGACTTGGCGGGTGATGAGCTTTTGGACGCTGTTTGAGGGGCGCCCCTTCTGTATCATGTTGAGTTGTCCGCGTGCTGCTGGGTACGTGTCGTGTGCCGCCGGCTGGGCTTCGTGCTGCGGCTGTTGGGGAAAGGCTCCCGGCGCATGTGCTAGGGTAGCGTTCGCGGTGCTGCCTGGATGGTGAGCTGCGCGGCTGGCTGCAGTGCGGGTGCAGGGGTGATGATATGCTGCATGGCCTCATAGATCTTGTGTGATTTGCGACAAAAATTCAACAAGTGGTTGGCGCCCCATTTGCCCGTTTCCGGGTTGCGGAACCAGTGGTGCTTGCAAGGATGCGCCAGCTCCTCGACTGGGGTCAATGCGCGTCTCCACTCGCGTTTTTGGCCTCCGTCGTTGCGGTTGATGCTGCTGCCGCTTCGGTTGTATTGTCCTTGGTCGGACTGACGACCTTGGTCGCCGCTGCGGCTGTATTGGCGACCTTGATCGTACTGGCGATTGCTGTCGCGTGCTTCATCACGGGGGGTTTGTTATCCCGTCGCTACTAGCTCGATCGAGTCGAGGTTGTTGAAACGTGGCTTCTTCTTGTGGCGTCCTTCTCGCCAGTTACTTGGTTCGGCTTCGTTCTTCGGGGAGTTGTCGTGGACGTAGTCCTCTCCTTCTGCCCACTGGTTGGCTATCTTCATGAGCTCGATCATGGTTTTCGGCTGGAGCCTACCGAACTCTTCGCGGAGGTCGCGACGGGAGACGCCGTGCATGAAGGCATCCATCACCCGATCTTCTGAGACAGCTTCCATAGTGTTGCAGAGGAGTGTCCATTGTTGGATGTATGATCGGAGCGACTCGTCTCGCCCGTGCTTGCAGGCCTGCAACTCGATGTAGGTTGCTGGCCTCGCGTACGTCCCAAGGAAAATTTTGATGAAGGTATCCTGGAATTCCTCACAGGTACTGAAGGAGTCCTTAGGCTGGCTAGTGAGCCACCCGCGTGCTGAATCCGTGAGCATGAGCTGGATGTACTGCATCGCCGTGGTCGAAGTCCGCCTTGACATGTGCATGCGATGAGGTAGTCTTCGAGCCAAAGGCGTGGGTCTTGTTTCCCGTCGTACTTGGGTGTCCCCGCTGCGAGCTTGAAGCCCTTGGGCATGCGAGTGTCGCGGATGTTGAAGTTGAAGCACGTGACGCCACACGGCTCGAAGTCGCGGTCGGCTCGATCTTCTAGGTTCGTCGCGCTGGTTGTACGCTGGGTGCGGTTGCGGTCTACCGTCCTTTGCACGATGACATTGCGAAGGTCTTCGCCTGGTTGCGGCTGACGTAGTGGCCTGGCTGCTAGGCCAGCGAGTGCTGCAGGCTCGCGGGCGTGGCGGTCTCGCTCCTCTCGTGCCCGGTCGTTTGGCGCCTTGTCCGCCAAGGCGTCCTCGATTGCCCTCATGGACATGATATGTGCTTGTGGAAAAGGGCGCGCGCGTCACCCTCCGGTGGCTGCATGAGTCGCAGGTAAGTTTCGACTACCATGAGAGCGGCGTTGGCTGTCTTGGGAACGGGTATCCCGTTCTCATCCTCAGTTACGAAGGACGAGTCGAGGTTGCGGGTGACCCTGGCTCGATCGGCTTCTGTCATAAGGGGCACGCGAGCCCTACGGCGTCGCGCTCCTTGGTTGACTTCCGTGGAAGAGGTAAACGAGTAGGCAGCCCTCCTGGCGCTTGACGCATCGGCCTCCCTCTTGCGTCGAAGGAGTTCAGCTTTTTCCGCGTGAAGCCGTTCGCCTTCCTTGCGTAGCAAGTACTGGACTGCCAGCTGATCCTCCCGGGGCGCGTCCGGTGGGGGGAACGTGCCGTCGTCGACGTGCTTCATAGCTCTGATTGCTATGTCGCGTGTGATGGTGAGCCGTGTTACCTGGTCGGGCATGATCACCTCCAGCGGATACACGGGTTCGTCGTCGTTCTCGGGCGGCACCGTGCCAGCCATGAAGACTTGCGCGGGGCAGACTTGGGTAGCGGTGTGGACGCTGCCTCTGCTAATTACGTCGTAAGAGCCTTGCTCAGAATCGAAAATCGCTGCAACGTGATAGGTACCGCAATCGCCACCACGTCTCCTTTCCTGAAATTCCGCGATCTTTGCCACGGACATGAAGAGCGAAGGCGGCTCGGGGAAGACTTGGTGGGTCGATGGAGATGCGTGCGGCGCGGGTGATGGTAGCGCGACCTTGGCCGCTTGTGAGGGTGCGGTCGATGTAGTCGAAGTTGACGCAGATCTTGGTTTTGCCAGCAGTACGGTCGAGATGGTCGGAGTAGACTCGATGTGCATGGCGGTCGCTGAGGTGGTTGACATGGTCGACGCAGATGCGGATTCAGCGGTTGAAGATGCGATCTCCGCAGTCGCAGTGGGTGCGATCTCTGCGGCAGATGGCGGCGCGGGCGGCACGCTGATAGCAGATGCGGGTATCGCCGCCGCGCGTGACGCGGTCGCCATGGACCTGAACACTCCATGACTGTCTACGAGGCAGTGTATGGTACCAAAGGTGAGGCACATACCTACGTGCAGATCGGCGTACACCAAGCGGTGGGCTGGCGGGTGGAAGGTGTACTCGAAGGAACCGAAGCAGATTGGCTCCTGGGTGATGCAGACGTCGGTCTTCTTCGCTGATGGAGCCGGTGCGGCCATGATTCCAACGCTCGTTCTTTCCCACACACGGCGCCAATTGACGAGGGTGTAACTCGACAAATCCCAGGGTTGTGCACACCGGGTTGATTGAGGGGAAGATAGATGAGCGTTGGTGATCACGGCGGCTGACAAGTAAGGTGTTTATCCAGGTTCAGGCTTCCGGAGGATAACACCCTACTTCCTGCTTGTCTGGTATTAATGGCGAGCTATGGTTACAATGGCGAGATGTCGATCTCGCTAGGGTTTATGGTGGCGGATATGAGCGTGCGTATCTCTCTGTGTCCTTGGACGAGCAACCCTCCTAGCCTATATATGATAGGCTAGGTCCCGGGTGAACGGTGCCGATGGCGTTTACAAATATGTTAAGAGTCGTATGACCTAACCGAATAGTCTTGGGCCACACGCTATCTCTATCGGGCCTTTCAGTCTTGGCGTGACCCAGGTATCCTCACCGTGGGATAGTCGAAGAGTAGCCCCACGTCAGTGGGGCCGGGCCCACCGGATGTGGAACCCACAGAGAATCACCACCGCTAGTTGGGTGTGTGCGCGACCTCTTTATATTATACTCCTTCCATTCTAAATTGACTCAGAAGAGGGAGTAAATTCAAAAAAAAAATCAGAAGAGAGAGTATATCACAATATTCCAAAGCTGTCGTTAGCATTGAATGTGTTGGTGTATAAATCTACCTCTAAATTTCTGGAGTAGATAGTTTCGGTACGGATGATTAGTAATAGGGAAGCGGTTGGTCCAAATGAGACGACTGGCTTATCATAAGCGGTTGGTTACATAGAGGTTACATTGCCTGTCTAAGCTGCGCAACGTATTCATCCAAGCACTTGAAATAGTTGCATGGATCTATACCCTGAAAATGTCAACCTGAGCCCTCAATCCCAGATCCGGGCAAGAAATTGAAAACACTGAGGAAATCAAATCAAAAGGATGCGAGAGAAAGATCTTTACATCTTGTGGTAGGCTCCCGCATGTAAAATATTCGCGCCCCATGTTCCTTCCATGCTTAGTAATCTTACGGAGCAGTGGTTCCTTGCGTGAGCATTTAGAACATGGCGGCAACGTCACCTCAGGCTGTCTTGGCCAATTGGGGCGAGCGGATGAAGTAGAGGAGCTCGACATTGCTGCTGCCCTTCGTCGTCGGAGAGGAAGAAAAGGAAGGAATAGGAAGAAGAAGATGGTCCAAAGAGGAGGATGGATGCTCTGTCTATGTGAGCAAGGATATGTGCTCTGTCAATGCGAGCAAGGATGGATGCTCTGTCTATGCGAGCAAGAATGGATGCTCTGTCTATGCGAGCAAGAATGGATGCTCTGTCAATGCGAGGAAGAAGAAGAGGAACAAGAGGAAGGAGGAGGATGGGTGCTCTGTCTATGAAGAGGAGGCAAATGGTGGGTTCGCGGTGAGCGTGTAACGGTCACATGCGGCGGTGCGGCTGTTGCAAGTCCACCAACCTTTTTTGCTTAGAAATGTGGCCGTTTACCCTACCTTTGGAGCTCATATGAAACACATCAAACGGGTTGTGCAGAATGAGCACCGCCAATCAGATCGCAGAATGAGCCCCGAGTCTGCCAGATTCCTTCTAGAGGACGATCAAACGGCTGCAGTTCAGCGGTAGGGTTAGATCGACGGTCATTGTTCAAATGGGGTTTGGAGGCACTCAACGGGGTTTTGAAAAGTTTGATAAAGTGTCCAAGTTTCATCTTAAAGTGGCTAAGAAGGCATTTTTATCGAAACCTAAGCTCTCTCACTCTTCTACGAACTCTGTAACTCTTTGTACGTGATAACTCATTTGTGCGTACCATTTTTCATGAAATTAACCAAACCCAGGCTTATATTTTTTTTATCATAACTATGTCACATAATAAGACAATGTGCGCTGGTTTCACATTTTCAATTTTTTTGAATCATTTATGATCATTTGAATGTCTGGTCAAACCTGGTCAAACGAACTTTAAACGTCTCCAAAAGAAGTTTAAAATATGAAAATGAAAAACGAAGTGCAGATGCTTCTTAGTAACAATGAAATAAAGCTTTTGTAATTTTGTGATTATTTTTTATTTTATCGAAACCTAAACCCGTTCACTCTTCTACGAACTCTATAACTCTTCGTACGTGATATCTTATTTGTGCGTACCATTTTTCATGAAATTAACCAAATCCAGGTTTATATTTTTTTATCATAACTATGTCACATAATAAGACAATGTGCGCTGGTTTCATATTTTTTCGATTTTTTTGAATCATTTATGATCATTTGAATGTTCATGCCCAGAGCGCGCACACTTCATGCCCAGAGCCCATAAGGTGTTCGACCAAATTACATCCGACCAAAATACAAGGGTTTAGTAATATTAATCAGTCTCTTCTTTGTCGTCGTCAAAGCCGGACAACATCTCGTCAACCCACTTGTCGATCTCTTCGCTAGGGTCGCTGATCTCTTCGTCCGACTGCTCGATTTCTTCGCCCGACTGCTCGATTTCTTCGTCCGATTGCTCGATTTCTTCATCTGACTGCTTGATCTCTTAACTGATCTTCTCAAATGTCAGCTGGATGTACCCCACCTTGATGATCAACTTGATAATGTAGAGATCACCAAATCGAATCGGCAATTGCTACCAGAATAGATCCCAGTTCCTCTCGAACTCGACGTATTTGTAGCCGTTGACCACATGATATGATCCAAAGATCTCGACATCATTCCCCAAAAGATGAGAAACTCCGTGATCTTGTTGTAATATGAGCTCACGCGGTGGGAAAACCTCGGGGTAGCCATCTAGTAACTCAATATTGAGATGCTATCAAAACAACATGAGCATCATATCAGCATAGTTCAAATGACAGAACTGAGAGATCATTCAAATGACAGAACATGAGCATCGTATCAGAATACCTGAGAAACTTCATCTATAGAATCATTCTCAATCCTGCGCATGTAGTATTGAGGGTTCTCTTCCAACTCCATTGTGGCATTTTGCAATAAAACGAGAGATATCGCATTCATTTCTGAATAGGTGACATCTCTCGGTTCGTGAAATATGCTCGACACGAGGGCAGGCTTGCAGCGTCCGTCAATATGTTGAAACTCTAATCAAAGAGAGGAAGACATTTAGAAAACTTGTAAACTACTCAATGTGTAAGAAAACAAACACAAACGAGCATACCCGTGTGTTGCACAAGAGGTTTTGCAACATTGTGCTTGTTAGTGAAGGGAATATGCCCTAGAGGCACTTAATAAACATAGTTTATTGGCAATATCCCAATTGTTCATTATATGTTTTATACCATGCTATAACTGTATTAAGCGGAAACATTAATACAGGTGTGGTCGATAAAACAACCAGGTCCCTAGTAGCCTCTACTAAGACTAGTTTCATTGCGCGATTGATGATCGAGGTTTTCCGATCATAGGGCATGGCGCCGGTCGGCAATGAAAGTCATATCGTTAGGTGTAACAATGTGATGGACATACCCAGTATTTATAGGACATAGTCATTACGCCTTAAAACCGTGAGACCAACTCTTATTGTTATTTCTGGAAGATACTTTGATTGCACCAAACGTCATATCTTATTTAGTGTGACAATAACGGTGATACTTTTGGGTATCGGAAGGGGGTAGTTGAGACGAGGGGTCAACAACGGGATTTGTCAGTCCGCATAGCCGGATAGATACTCTAGGGCCCACTCGGTGAGATTATGTCAAATGAGTTTGCAAACATGTGAATAGGTCACCAGCTGACATAATATCATAGACGAGTAGAAGATAGCGATGTCGGTAACGATGGAGATATCTGAGAATGATGCTCGGGGAGATATCTGAGAATGATGCTCGGACACGCTAAGTATCGACATGACAAAGGGTTTAAGACTAGACGTCCAGGTTTGATAGATGAAAGTCATTCGTTATATCACAGGGATTAATTCATGGGGTCCAGGCCTACGAGTTAGTCATTGATCGGAGAGGAGTCTCGATCATGTCTGTTATTATATCGAACCGCTAGGGTAACACACTTAAGGGGTTTCGACAAGACAACTGGAAAGTAAAGAGATCACCGGGAACGTCCCGGGAGTGGTCCGATGGAGATAGGGCAGCGACGAATTAGTTTTCGGAGCTAGAATAAATTATATAAAATATGTTTGATATTAATTAGTGTAATTAATGTTTAAATGTGATTTTATATATTTATTTTCGAATTTTTAATGGCTGGTTTCCCTAAATGGGCCTTCTGCTGGAAAGAAGGCCCATGAGGGGGGGGGGGGGAGTCCCCCCAGGGCTTTGGATTGAGGGAGGGCCGGCCTAGGTGGGCCAATTGGGGTCCACCTAGGGCCGGCGCACCCTCCCTAGCCGCACCAAGGCTGTGGGATAGTACCACATTGCCTGGCTAGGGAGGTTGGCTCCCCCCGGGAGCCTATATAAGAAGGGGCACCCCTGGCCTTTTAATTCACCAATTAATTCCCCAATTCTCTCTCGATCTTGTGATTCCCTTTGTCGGAGTTGCGTCGCATAGAGAAGGGGGATATCTTCCACCATACCCCGCTGCCGCGCTGCTGGTGTTCCGGTCCAAGTCTTCCGCTGCACGTCCTGGACTGGAGCTTCGGAGGCCGTCATCTCCACCGTATGTGTGTAACACCCTGCGAGGTGCTGCGCTAGCGGTACTCGGAGGCCTACTTCCTCCACCCGATCTCGAGGTCATCTCCGTTGTCTTCGTCGCGCCGAGTTCTTCGCGACCTAGAGGTCGGCTACGTCGTCTTCGTCGTCAACGCTTGTGCGGGAGCATAATCCACGTTATTCGGTCTACGAGGGCATGTATTCCGATCTCACCGTACTTCTATATCTGCATAGTGAAGATCTTGGCTAGTTTAAGGATATCGTTGCTAGGAATTTTTTTGTTTTCTGCACACGATCCCCTTCAGTGGTATCAGAGCCGATCTATCGTAGATATAGCTGTACGTTGTTAGAACCCGTGTTCTGCAACGGGGTACCGTTCCTGTTATTTGCTACCCTCTAGCGTGCACTTGTGATTCCAGCGGCATCGAGTTGATGAAGCGGCCCGGACCGACTTTACGTGTACGCTTACGCGAGACTGGTTCCACTACTGACATACGGCTTGCACCGTATGTGTGGCTGGCGGGTGTCAGTTTCTCTCTCTTTAGTTGGCTTTGCATTTTCAATGGAGGGCCCGAAAGGGATGCTTAAATATGGAATTATTGGATCGTTGTTGTGGTCATAAGGTTCGTAGGTATGAAGCGGTTCTATTTACGACAGCCCCAAGCCACGTAAAATATGAAAAAGATAAAGTAGAAGCGTCTAACTTTATTTTGCAGGGGCTATGTGATATAGTCAAGGTAGGTTTATTAAATTGTTTATGAACTGCGGGCGCCAAGATGACCATGGCACATGGACCATATCACGTCGCATTACATTTGATGTTTTGTGTGCATCTTATATTGTGTGATTATATATATTAGTATATATTAGTTACACGACGGTAATTATATAAGATGATCCCTTCAAAAATACCACTAGTGTTCTTCCTCCAACGAGCACCACCAAGAAAGTTCTACGTTATGAGGCAGGTCGTGACGATCGGGTGTCAGACATATCGTCGTTCGCATACTGTGGGTGTAAACCATGTTGCACAAGCGTCAGCGTGGAGGTTATAGTGGCGAGCCTAGCATATGCAGATATGACCTCGGAACACGGAGGCCAAAAGGTCGAACCACGAGTCACAAAATTGGTGTGACGGACAGTTGTCTACTCTTGAAGTTGTGCCGCCGGCTCTGACGATGAGGGGTGGTGCAATGGATGGGGGTCTTGATATCGATTAAACGACCAGGAGGGATGTTCGTTTGAGTGGGAGTTCGGATAGTTATTGTAGTGTACCTGCACTTTAAATAAGGCAGATACCTGTGTATAGTGCAAATCCCTGAATCGATTCGTTTGCACACACAGTTTACTATGTAATATCACAACAAAGTATCAATTTTATTACATCGATGATCCAGACTTACAAAATATTCGATACAAGTTGCATAGCATAAAGCTAGCATTGAAAAAGTACACAGCGGAAATACAATAGCAGTGGGTCTCCAACAACTTCATGTTGCCACAGGCGAAAACATGTTGGTGGTAGACTCGAAACCTATAAACGAAACCTCACTCGTCATCTGAACAATCTGCAATAAGAAAAATATTGCAACAACGTGGGTCAGATTCCATTAAAAATGGAGTCTGGCAAGTGACACTATGGTGGACACTTAATGGAGTAACTCTTTAGCCTATATGCATATTTGGCTGGTGGAGTTCAAGGCTATTTTGCATAAAGCCAATTTTTCCTATCTCTTTGGAAAACATTTTCTTCGAATTAAGACAAGTATGGCATGAAAACCATAAATCTCATCTTCCCTTGTTCACCCATCAAGTTTTATTTCTGAAGTTGGAATGATGGAATCCTCCGTTGACGTCCGTGATCAGTTGCTCAAATTGTCCGTACCGGGGACACGGCTAAGTACTTAGTTTTACACTCTGCAGAGGTTGTGCACGTTCACCATTGTACCCATTCTGCCCAAATTATCCTTTACACACCATTTGTGAATAGGAAAGGAGAAGAATGAGACGAGATCTTTCAGAAACATTTTCCCTCCCACTCTGACTTGACCCGTTCCACCTAACACCCCCCTACATCTGCTTGTCAAGCCAGAGAGAGTCCACGCAACATAATTGATCAAGCCAGAGCCCATATGGCAATGGCTGCACTGGAAGCAATCGTCACTCGGAGTTCTTCAGATTCCTCTGTTCCCTGGGTGGCCATCCACAAGTGCACATACTCCAGGAACCATAGACATGGACCTGAGTAGCCACTCACTTCGCCACCATACAACCAATCCACCCAGCAGGTTCATTAACTTAGTGGATGTGTACTCTCAGGTGAAAATCACCATGCTCACGGCCCTAAGTAGAATAGACATTCATCCTAGGCGACGACAACCATGAGCACAACCCTGAGTAGTCACTTAACATTTTGTAAAACTTTTCATCAATTGCATAGCATCAATACATATACTAAGTATTATATAGGAACCTAGACACAGGAGTTAGGGAATTCTACACAGGTTTAGCATAGCAATACTATCCTACTCATGCATATAAAAATACACTAAGTAATGCATATAGAAATAATAGGAAGTTTATGAGGTGTGCCATTTGCCTTTGAATGTTGTCGTTGTTCACAAACTCTTTTCAACAACGAACATTTGCTCTCCGTTTAATCTAAACAATATAAGCAAACAACAATACAACAATCAACAAACAGCAATCATCAAACCTACATGTTCATATCTAGTGAACAAACAAGTTTCGTAAACTTCTAAGGAAAACATGTCATGCATGAAAATCTTTTAAGTTAATGCAAGGAAATGTGTTGGTCAAAAATGACTAAGGACTAAGGTCATAAGTTGAATAAAATATTTTGTTTTATATCATCTTGAATAAGCCCTCTAATGGCTTAGTCTTGATGTGTAGAAATATTTAGAGTAAATACTAAGTCATTTCTTCAAGATGATCAACACTTATTATCAACTATTTGTAAACTGGACATTCACTATAGTGAGAGAGACAGACACCCGGCCAGCCACTTAAATTGTGGAACAGGTCTCATGTACGTGGACATGTAAGGTTTGTTTCCAGGCCGCTTCATCTCACTATGCCGCTAGGATCCAACAAACTTCAAGATGATAATATCATGATCAAACATTGTTTATGTCAAATGTGAAAGACAAGATTATAAAAGAGGGAAAAGATAGAAGAAAGATGTAGTTGTCCTCCAGGCTTCATCTCTAGACTTGTAATAATCTCCTTGATGATGTCTTGATTGAAGTTTTGATAGACTTGATAAATCTTCAGACTTGGTGGTTCTTGTATCCTCGAGGCTGGTCTTGGATTTACTTAGTCATCATGAAGTCTAACAGAAGAAGGAGGGAGAAAATAAGAAAGAGGGAAAAAGACTTAGAAAATATTTCTCGCTGGTCTTCATGAACTTCTTCTTGATCTTTCTTCTAAGTGCTTCCACTCCTTGGAGATTCTTCTGGAGTCTTGTTTGGCTAAGTACCTCATTGGTCTTCCAGCTCCATGTTGAAATTTACTAAGTGTCTAAGTGTATAACACTTTACCAAAATGCTAAGTTGAAAATAATCCTAACTTAGAGAAAATAATGAAGAGGAGTTTTCCTATGAGAATTATATCTACAAAATAAAATATGCTATGAATGAAATGCAATTTTAAATCACAAGAAACATCAAAATAACTTTTTTGATTTCTTTATAAATATGCATGAATTTATAAATGCAATTTAATTAATTTCTATTTTTGGAAAATATAATAAAAGGAATAATTATAAGATTAAAGTTTTCTATGATTAAATTTTTATAACAAAGTTTTATAATTAGTGTTAATAGACAGGGGCATTTAATTACATTTATAGCAATTTGATTTAATCAAAAATATTATTTCTATTAATAGTTATGTTGAAAATAGTCAAACTATTCAAATTAAACAAACAACTATTAAATCATCTAATAATACTCAAAAATATTTTATAACAGAGGCATAACAATACTAATATTCCAAGTTTCTAAAACAATTTTATTTGCAATTTTTGGATTTATAGATTTAAAGTTATTTACAAATATACTCAAATTAACCATTTGAAATTTGAATATTCTATACTAAGTCAAATTTGAATTTTGGCTGATCTAAAATAATCTACATGTCCAGAGCTTTCCAAATATATAAAAATATTTGAATTTGGATAAACAGAGAAAAATATATGATAGTTTGAATAGACATGGGCTTTTCTACAAAACTTCCAATTAATTAAATCGTGAAAATGATTTTACACGTCAGCGCCCAGACGTGGCGCTGACTGGGTATGCTGACTCAGCGCTGACCTGGATAAGTCATTTGATCTGGGCCGTCAGATCTGGATCTGACGGTCCAGATCGGATCGTACCGATTCGGTTAATAAAATCTAATCCTAACCATAGTATTGAAATCGGACGTCTCCGGATCGAGGATCTCACCATGGCGGCGCGCTCCTCGCCGGAGATGGAGGGGACGGCGGCGGCGGCTCGGTCGTGGACGGCCCCGACGATGTGACGTCTCCCCGGACGCGCGGAGAGCAGCTCCGGACGCGGTGAGTCGCGGGAAACACGATGGAGGCGACGGCGTCTTCCCGTTGGTCCCGGGGTGGCGTGGAGGCGCGGGAGGGGAAGCTACGGCGCCGGCGACCTCGGTCGATTTCTCCTCGACGAGCTGCTGCGAAAATGAAGCAAGGGAGGGGTTGAGAAGGTGCGCATCGACACGGGGAAGAGGGTGGATGGGGTCTCGGGCTCGGGGATGGTTTACCTCGCCGGGAAAGGAAGGAAAACGGCGGCGGACTCGAGCTTCTCCGGCGAGCGATTGTAGCAGCCCGGCGGCGTCAAATGAAGAGGGAGCAGAGGGGAAAGGTGGAGGAGGGCGTGGTCTTCAAATAGGGCCGGAGAGGGGGAGGCTTAATGGCCTTAATCGCCCGAATCACGCGAGTAATCGCCGGCGGTTTTCGGTCAAGGCGTGGTTT
The DNA here is from genome assembly GCA_026929855.1 of Poa annua. Taxonomy (NCBI): domain Eukaryota; kingdom Viridiplantae; phylum Streptophyta; class Magnoliopsida; order Poales; family Poaceae; genus Poa; species Poa annua. The sequence continues at coordinate 21,329,915 of CM049427.1, forward strand.
GTGGGAGGAAGACGATGCTGACGTCATCATGACATCAGCGATTTTTCTTTTTATTTTTCTGATTTTCCATTTTATTTATATCTTTTGATTTATAACTCCAAATGATGTCAAATAAATTTCTAAAAATTTGTAATATTCATATCTATGTTTTAAAACATTAGTGGGCATGTTTTGAATAATTTTTAAAATTATTAATTTTGAATTATTGGTTTTAATACCAATTTGACATTTAAAGTCAAATTTGAAATTATTTCTTAATTAAGTTTTCTTTTGGCTAAATAAAATTTGAAAAATACCCATATTCAAATATGTTTGGATTTAAGTTATTTAAATTCATTTTCAATAACCATTCATTTCCATTTTTGGTATAATAGTAAAATAACTAAATATAATTATTTTTAAGGAGATAGGAAATATGATAAATTAAATTTTAAATTCAAAGTGTTTTGTGAGCCATTATATTTTATATTAAGATAATTCATTTGAAAACTTCATAACAACTTTGGAAAAGATTTTAGATTTAATTCTTTCCTTATACAAAATATATATTCATGAAAATCATTTCATGTTTTGAAAATAAATGAAAAATCATTTAAGCTAATGAAATGTTTATTTGGATAATTCATTAATTATAAAACCTATGAATTTTTAAAGTTATGGATCATAAACTTATAATTTCCAAAACTATAATTTGAATTTAGTTAAATGAATGAAAACCATTTGGCAATTATACCATTTTGATAGTCTTGAATTTATTAATAGATATGGCTAAGTGATAGAAATTACTTTCTTATAAGGAAACTATTTTATTAAAATGAAATGGTTTGAAGTTTATAAAACAATTGTCAAATTTACATATTAAGGTTTTTGAAATACAATAAGAAATGAAATGTTTAACTAGAAACCACTTTTGAAAATAATGTTAAACTGAGATATTTGAAATATTAAACCCTTTCAATATGTTTGAAGTCATTTATAATTGGTTTTCTTATGCATTTTAATATTTTATTTTAATCAAAACAAAAGTTTTAAATTTTTGTGATTTTTGAACATTATGAAATGTTGGGATGTTACAGTTATTTTCTAAAATACTAGAACTCAAAATATAATGAACAAAGTCTGTTTTGCAAAACCTTTGTAGATATTAACCATTGTGATAGCATCTTTTCAAATTAGGCGCATTCCTGCGATTGAGAAACTTAAAAGGTTGGGTCCAAACTTCATAGTTTTATACTTTAGCTTGAGGATACTCCTTTTTTAAACCGTTAACTTTTTGTGTTATAATACCTGCTAGGAGATAAACCCGGAGATTCCGCTAACAAAAGATAATTTGGATTATCAGATTTTGTGCGGATGATATCATCATAGTACAGTGTTGAAGGGGTTGCGGTGCAGAAAACAATAATTTTCTAGCGAACGAAACCCTAACTAGCCAGGATCTATCTATCTAGTACATGCGATAACGGTGGCGGAACGGGTTACATTACCTCCATGTAGACCGATAGCGGGGATTACGCTCCCGCACAAGCGTTGACGATGAAGTCGTACGTAGCCGACCTCGAGGTCGCGGAGAACTTGCCGCGATGTCGGAGTCGATGACGTCGGGGTGTCGACGATGATCTGCGTCGACGGGCGTCGGGCGGAAGAAGGCAGAGCGCCAGCACCGGGGCTGGCGCGCCGGCAGCAAGGGGGGTGGCGCGGCGGCTGTAGGGGGCGAGACGACGTCACCCAAGCTCCTCAATAGAGTAGCCTCCGAGCACTCGCAAACATACGGAGCCTAGCGACAACTCCCGGTCATTCAGATCCAGCTGAAATCGCAGGAGTAGATCTTATCTGGAATCCCGCAGAACAACGACGCTCTGCGGTATGGCTTAGGTGGAGAGAGACCCCCTTCCTCAGCTCGGCGCGGCTCCAACTTGGGAACCACGGGATCGAGAGAGAAATTGGGAATTAACTGAATTTCCTATGAATTAAAATAATTAATATGCCTTGCTATATAAAGGGGGAAGGGGTGTGCCAACCCCCTTGGCTCCCCCATGTGGGACTAAAGGAAGAGAGGGGAGGGGGGTTCGGCCGAACCCCCTTGGGCCTCTCCCTCTTCTAGTCCAATTCGGACTAGGGGGGGAAGGCCCCCTTGCTTGGTGCGCCACCCCCTCATGGGCCCTCTTTGGGCCCATTTAGGTGGGAGCCCCTTTTTTCCTTTATTTAATTAATATTAAATTAATATAAAAATCCCATTAATTCATAATTAATATATTTATATATAATTCAATATCCCATGACTCCGAAACTATTTCGGAACCACCCGAACAACTTTCGGACATTCTCGGAACCCTTCCATAGCTCCCCGGAACTCCTTCCGGACCACCGGAACTCTTTCCGGATCATTTCTTTCTCTCCAATAAAAAACTATAAAATTCCAGAACCTATCTCCTAGCGTCGCTAAGACCTTAAGTTTGTTACGCTACGGTTCGGGAACACTCCAGACATGGTCGAGACACTCCGCTCACCAATGATCGTCAGGGATACCTGGAAATATATGACGACCCCTGTGCATTCCACGAATATCGTCGTTGAACCATGAGTATGATATTCATTCCCTTTGTCTCTGCGATACTACCTTGTCCGAGATATGATCGTAGACACACCGATGCCTTTGCTGTATCTCGTTACCGACGAAGGTTATTAACTCGTCTGCGATATTACATCTCCATGACCTAGTCATAAGCTGCGCAGCTATATAGATGCAATATCACCGAGTGGGCCCAGAGTATCTTTCCATTACAAGAATGAACAAATCCCGCTCTTGATCCTTACGTCTCGATGCTCTTTCGGAATACCCAAGATGGACACCGTTATTGTCATGCTATATAAGACACAACGTTGGATGCTCTCAAAGCACTCCTACGAAGCAACAATAAGTACGGTCTCACGGTCTAAGGAATAAGCTATCATACTCTTATCTATTGCAAATGACAAACATCGTAATACGATCTTATTGCAATACTTTGCGTATATCCACCACCTTATTCTATTAACAAGATGACCCCACTGTCAACCGACGTCATTGTCCTTGATCGGGAATCTCGATCAACTGTTGCCCAATGGACTAGCTCATATAGAGGCTTGCTAGGGACCTGGTTGTCTATGTATCACACGTGTATTAATAATTCCGATTAATACAGTTATAGCATAATACATAAACCTATTATAAACTTATGAGATAATGCAATAAATACTACTTATTTATTTGCCTCTAGGGCATATCTCCTTCAGTCTCCCACTTGCACTAGAGTACAAATAAACTAGCTGCATTTTACTTTATCAGAATCCCTTATCAAATAAGAATCATTTGATAATGCTTGCTTGTGGAAAAGTGTTACTGCACAATCCGTGATTGTACATGCTTTTGCGATCACGGATATTAACTTGCTTGATATCACCATGTTGTTTAACAACACATATGCAAACACCGCAACTAAGTGAGACTACCGCTTCCCAGCGCTTACTCTGATTATACTAACCAGATAACTGCCCTGAAAAACACACTCAGTCATGCCGAGCCCCTTGTAACAATTACAAACTCGTGATGTCTACATACTTTCGCACCAATGTAGAAAACTTGACATTCAAATGTCAATCCCTTAACTAACGCACATCTACTTCCAGTAAATTCCAATTTTACTTTCATAACTGTTCTCATTCCAAGAACATCGGTTATATATAACATCGAGCAGATAATATGGTTTCTGTATGATGTCTAATATTACATAATAGACCCACATGTCATACAACCATTACTTTCGTGCATCATTACTCTTAATGATCAATTGGATTTCAAAAGACCATCCTTTTGATTCCACTCTGACTCCTCAGATATAATCCAACCCAACTCGACTAACTATTTAAAATTCCCGTTCTATTTCAAAATAGACACTGACTTTCAAATAGTTTCACTAACTTCATCCTATTCTATTGGTACATTTTCACAATGTGTTAACTACACAAAATGAATTCGACTCCCACTCAAAATATGTTTCCACATATTTGACAACACGAGCTCCCACTCAAAAATATGTTATCCACATATTTGAGTTCCTAAGCTCCCACTCAAAAATATGTTCTTCACATACTTCTCCTGAGTGAACTAACTATGACTCCCACTTAAATCGACATCTTGGTTAAACCAAAATCATTGATCTACTATCAATTCGAATTTAATACAAACTACAGTATTACATTAATACAAATCCCTCAGACTTCAAGCATGTCTACATAAATGTAGTCAACAAATTTGATCTTGTCCAAGACACATTTCTTGACAAGACATGCTAGCGCGTCTTTCTTATAGTCACATTTTCATATAACACTTTATATGACGATTAAACAATCTTATTCCTCTAATAAGAATTGCAGCAACAATTACTCTCTTAATCCTTTCAAATGCAACTTTGGATTTCCAGGCTCAAAAAGCCTTTGTTCGTATTCCGATATTTTCTCAACTTTCTTTGTATTCATAAATTGCACCTTGATTTGTCAACAAGATCTGAAATACTTAATACAGTGCTGTGACCCGACAGCAATATTAAATGTAACATCACTTTATTCAGAAGTTTCTTTCATGAAAATATTGTGATCTTTATGAAGAGGATTGCAAGCAGAAAACTATTTTCTAGTCTCCCTCACTCTTAATCACTAAACTTTCATTAGCAGACATATACTCTTTGGAACATCTTCCAACATAAGTCTGACACTTTATTCCAAACTTCTAATTTCAATCCATAAACTATAATTCGAAAAGTCATCTTTTCTCGGAACTACATAGACAACAAACTGAACTTTGTTTCTATTTGGTTTTGGAACACACTCTCATTTAATACGAGCAATCTACAAAGAACCACTCATGTATATTCCGAATTATCGCATAATCATATACATGTCGACACTACTGTCGATCCTACGAATTATCGTTGAGAAAAATATCTATTTCATAAAGTGGACATCGACTATAATGTTTAGAACGTATTAGGAGATTCTAAGACTGATTCTGACAGGCCACACTTTATTTAAAATAGAGCATGATTATAATTCCCCACATATCACTATATATGACATTATAATTCTGTGAAGCAAATTTCCACAAGTCTCTTGTGTTGAAAACATAATCCAAAATACTGTCCTTTGATCGAATTTTGTGAATACAATGTTCACTAATCTTTCTTCTGAAAAACCCCATTTGATCTATTATCAAATTAATCTCAGACTCCACAATTCATCGGGCAAATACTCCTACTTGCCAAAATCATGGAGGAATTCGGATCAAACAATAAACATCATTAATTAATCATTTAAAATGATACTCAATTAATTTCCGCTAGTATTGCAACTTCAATACTTGATTTCAAGCTTAATCAACTCAGCACTCGAAATACTTAAACGGACCAAAGACATCCATTACTTCTTTCATTGATTTTATGACTAAACTCGACGATGTTTATTCTAGCAATAGAACCTTTGTTCATGGGACAAGATATTTTATCATATCTACAATTATGAATACTTATCATACAATCAATGTAACTGAGATGTGGAAACTTTATTCATAAGATAAAACAACTGACTTGTTCCATAACATAAAACAACTGATCTTGTCTTATTACATGAATAACTTTGTCTTGCAACAATCAAGACACACACACTCGCTCACTATTACAAAAGATCGTATCAAAAACTATTAATGATAACTATGATAACTTGAGGACGTGAACACCAAAAGGCCATCAACTCCTTGACTACCAGCTTCAGCGCCAGGTCATATCAAACTGCGCCGCATATACGTGATAATCAGGACCTGTTTCACAAACAGAGCAATCATCAAACATTTCATCATACACCATGGGCGAATTCATAATTCTGCATATATCAAATATATACCTGTAGCATCGAAGATCTCTCCTTCGATGGAATCAACCTTCAGAGACTGGAACTCACGTATGAATACGTAGAAGTTCATATCGTCGGCTTTCAAAATGTACTTACGTACATGCTTCTCATAGCTAGGAGGTAGAGATATCAGGACAGTCCGAATGGCACAAGAATCTGCCATCCAGTAATCGAAGACCATCGTCAGCTGGAAGTAGATGTCATACAATCTCTTCAAATGTGTCTTCAGACAGGTATGCTCCTCCATGTGAACGGTCTGGAACATTCTAAGCTGTCTGAACTGCTCACGTTTTAATTCATCCCCGAACTGCGTCTTTATCGCATCCATCATGACGCTTGGCTCCTTGCGTCGAAACATCTCTTTCAACTCGGGTGCCAAGCATACGGTCATGGTGATCTCCACTTCAATGAATATGTCTCGACGCCTACGGAAATCATCTTCCTCCTCCTCGCTAGCAGAATCTCCTGGTCCTTCTCCTACCGGTTCATCGAGAACATATAGAATGTTGTTGTGTTCGAGAATGTTTCTAAAACCCCTGTACCATCTGATGAAGTTGGATCCGTCGGCTTCTAATGTAGCATCCGGGCTCTTGAGGAAGTATCCGAAGTATAGTTGCGTAGTCTACAGATGTGATCGCAAAAGAGGTAAGGTTAAGTTTATAATATGTAGGTGAGTTTTAGTCCTATAATCTCATTATCAAAAACACACCACACCAAGATTATTATCCCTAAAATAATAATGGCGATGACACGACCCTCATCCACCATACTACCCCCGATCATCACGGCCGGCAGCACAGCTTCAAAGGTGGACATAAAATGTCGATCATAACAACTCTATGACTCGTGCTCGATCTTTCGATCTTCCCGTGTTCCGAGGCCATACCTCTGAGTATGCTAGGCTCGCCAATCAAACCTCGAAGACCTGCGCGTGCAACATGGCTTACACCCACTGTATGCGAACGACGAGATGTGTGACACCCGATCATCACGGCCTGCCTCATAACGTAGTACTTTCTTGGTGGTGCGCAACGAGGGAGAACACAATTTTGGTATTTGTTAGGGATCATCCTATTTATGACGCTACCGTTGTATATCTAGCATATAAGCAATCAATAGGATGCACACACAACAGCACACAATAATGATGCAATGAAGTGCGATGTGACATGGTCGATGCGCCTGGACTTTCATGGCGTCATGTGCCTGGCCCCCGGCGCCCTGGCATGGCCCGAGTCTACAGAGCCCTCCATTGCCTCCGACAGTACGAGTAATATCAAAACTTACCGTAACCATGTCACATAAAATAACGCCTCTGCAAAACAAAGTTAGACGCCTCTAGCTTTATTTAGTTTTGCAAGTTTTACATGGCAAATAGGCTTATCCGTAAGAGAATCGCTTCCCTACCTACGAACTTTGTACCACAACGTCAATCGTATAATTGCATGTTTAAGCATCCCTTTCGGGCCCTCCATTGAAAATGCTTTGCCGACTAGAGAGAGAGAAACAGGCACCCGCCAGCCACAGATACGGTGCAAGCCGTATGTCAGTAGTGGAACCAGTCTCGCGTAAGCGTACGCGTAAAGTCGGTCCGGGCCGCTTCATCAACTCAATACCGAAGGCATCGCAAGTGCACGCTAGAGGGTAGCAAATATAAGAAAGACGCCCTCATTCAACATGAGTTCTAACCGTACCAGCAGTACTACGCATAGATCGGCTCTGATACCACTGAAGGGGTTGCGGTGCAGAAAACAATAATTTTCTAGCGAACGAAACCCTAACTAGCCAGGATCTATCTATCTAGTACATGCGATAACGGTGGCGGAACGGGTTACATTACCTCCATGTAGACCGATAGCGGGGATTACGCTCCCGCACAAGCGTTGACGATGAAGTCGTACGTAGCCGACCTCGAGGTCGCGGAGAACTTGCCGCGATGTCGGAGTCGATGACGCCGGGGTGTCGACGATGATCTGCGTCGACGGGCGTCGGGCGGAAGAAGGCAGAGCGCCAGCACCGGGGCTGGCGCGCCGGCAGCATAGGGGGGTGGCGCGGCGGCTGTAGGGGGCGAGACGACGTCGCCCAAGCTCCTCAATAGAGTAGCCTCCGAGCACTCGCAAACATACGGAGCCTAGCGACAACTCCCGGTCATTCAGATCCAGCTGAAATCGCAGGAGTAGATCTTATCTGGAATCCCGCAGAGCAACGGCGCTCTGCGGTATGGCTTAGGTGGAGAGAGACCCCCTTCCTCAGCTCGGCGCGGCTCCAACTTGGGAACCACGGGATCGAGAGAGAAATTGGGAATTAACTGAATTTCCTATGAATTAAATCAATTAATATGCCTTGCTATATAAAGGGGGAAGGGGTGTGCCAACCCCCTTGGCTCCCCCATGTGGGACTAAAGGAAGAGAGGGGAGGGGGGTTCGGCCGAACCCCCTTGGGCCTCTCCCTCTTCTAGTCCAATTCGGACTAGGGGGGGAAGGCCCCCTTGCTTGGTGCGCCACCCCCTCATGGGCCCTCTTTGGGCCCATTTAGGTGGGAGCCCCTTTTTTCCTTTATTTAATTAATATTAAATTAATATAAAAATCCCATTAATTCATAATTAATATATTTATATATAATTCAATATCCCATGACTCCGAAACTATTTCGGAACCACCCGAACAACTTTCGGACATTCTCGGAACCCTTCCATAGCTCCCCGGAACTCCTTCCGGACCACCGGAACTCTTTCCGGATCATTTCTTTCTCTCCAATAAAAAACTATAAAATTCCAGAACCTATCTCCTAGCGTCGCTAAGACCTTAAGTTTGTTACGCTACGGTTCGGGAACACTCCAGACATGGTCGAGACACTCCGCTCACCAATGATCGTCAGGGATACCTGGAAATATATGACGACCCCTGTGCATTCCACGAATATCGTCGTTGAACCATGAGTATGATATTCATTCCCTTTGTCTCTGCGATACTACCTTGTCCGAGATATGATCGTAGACACACCGATGCCTTTGCTGTATCTCGTTACCGACGAAGGTTATTAACTCGTCTGCGATATTACATCTCCATGACCTAGTCATAAGCTGCGCAGCTATATAGATGCAATATCACCGAGTGGGCCCAGAGTATCTTTCCATTACAAGAATGAACAAATCCCGCTCTTGATCCTTACGTCTCGATGCTCTTTCGGAATACCCAAGATGGACACCGTTATTGTCATGCTATATAATACACAACGTTTGATGCTCTCAAAGCACTCCTACGAAGCAACAATAAGTACGGTCTCACGGTCTAAGGAATAAGCTATCATACTCTTATCTATTGCAAATGACAAACATCATAATACGATCTTATTGCAATACTTTGCGTATATCCACCACCTTATTCTATTAACAAGATGACCCCACTGTCAACCGACGTCATTGTCCTTGATCGGGAATCTCGATCAACTGTTGCCCAATGGACTAGCTCATATAGAGGCTTGCTAGGGACCTGGTTGTCTATGTATCACACGTGTATTAATAATTCTGATTAATACAGTTATAGCATAATACATAAACCTATTATAAACTTATGAGATAATGCAATAAATACTACTTATTTATTTGCCTCTAGGGCATATCTCCTTCAAGTGTATGCTATGATCTCTGCCATAGAGAACCAACGGTGGGTTAGTTGTTAGATCGCGAACATATGAGATGGTCGCTAAACTCGGGGTACCCCTAAAGTTGGGTTGCTAAAGTTTATACGTTGACTAATTGTCTTCTCAACCAAGGTGGAAGAGAATACACACATTGAAGGAGCACGTGGCAGTGGGTACGAGTTGTTAGATCGCGAACATATGAGATGGTCGCTAAACTCGGGGTACCCCTAAAGTTGGGTTGATAAAGTTTATACGTTGACTGATTGTGTTCTCAACCAAAGTGGAAGAGAATACACACATTGAAGGAGCACATGTGAGTCATACTTGATGACATATGTTCATACTTGATGAAAAATTGAGACGCCTCGCTCAGCATAGACTATGTCATGCAAGGGGAATCGTTCACCTTCATGGTTCTTGATTACGTTGGAAGTATCAAGAAGATGAAACAGATCGCCGGAAGTCATTGATGATGGTGTATATATGATATACATGTTATGAATGTTTTAGCTAAGCAAGTACTCGTAGTAGTGACTAAGCTTTAAACTAGTCATGTTTTATGAAAATCAGGTTTACTGCTTGAGTAGCTTGAAAGGATGAGGCGACATTGCGTGTTGGTAATGGCAGACAAGTTGTTGTGCTGGCCATAAACACTCTCCCTCTAGATCTACCATTTGAATAAATTCTTTATGATCGCCTGTTAGTATGATCGTTACAAGTGTGTCTCCTCTAGCGAGACACTTGTTCATACATGATAGTGACCAATTTGTTGTCCTATATTTATGAAGTAATGATCCTATGCCGATTGGAATTTAGATGGTAGAAGCTCCCACATTCATAATATTAATTCCAAAGGATACAAACTTAATAAAGACACCACATATGTGTGGCACTACCGTTTAATTCATGTCGATGTTATAGTCAATGCATTAGCTCCATACCAGATGGATCTACAAGTCCTTAGATTTGATCTTTTGACACTTGCAAAATAACCAAGACACCGTTTTCGGAAAACAGGCATATAACTTATTGACAGTCATACATATAGATGTATGTGGTTCAATGAAGTAATTGACGGATAGTGGAGACCTTTATTTTGTGAACTTCAATGAACGTTTTGAGTATAACTTGTTGAGTATCGTGCATATGGGTGTATGTGAATCAATGAAGCACTTTAACGTGTAGTGGAAGTCTTTATTTCATAGACTTAATGAACATTCGAGTAGATATATGGATATCCACTCGGAGAATGTTGGTCTGGAAATTTTGGTTCGATCAAACAAGTTCAGAATGAAGTAGGAAATAAACTTAACAAAAAAATCAAATTCCCGCGATACAGATCGAGGAAATGAAGATTTGAGTTATAATGTTGGCACATCATTGGAAGACTTGTGAGAAGAGTTCCACAAATTACGTCGCATGGAACACCATAGTGTTATGGTGTGTTAGGACGTCGTAATCGCACCCTATCGGATAGTGTGTTGTAAATGAATCTCTTACCGAATTATTGTGATCATTAGAGTCATATGGTAGAAACGTAACACTCACGTTAGATCATAGGGAAATCATTTAAATCCATGGAGACAATACCATTTGAGTGATGGCATGGCTTTTAGCCTAGATTGTCGTTTCAGCAATTTAGTGTTTCGATGTGATCAAACCTAAAATGGATTAATCTTTATAGTGTACCGTACCTAAAGAATTAGTTGGGTACATGTCTTACGACATAGGCAAATTTTTTGCCGGGATATACCTTGCGAAAGAAATAGTTTCTTGTCTAAGGGTATAAGTGAGAAAGAAAGTAGAGCAAGACGAAGTTGGTGAACATCCTCTCTAGACATCAGAGTGACGCAACTGAAAGTGTTTTTCGGTGTCATGCTCCACAACTTGAAAAAGCTGATGATTCAAGATCATGATGATCTGAGCTCATACTAAGAGCGTAGGCATACGAGGTTCTGTTCCACACTGTGTGTTACGACAATCTTGTGATGAAGGTCATATTAATTGAATATGATAGACCTACGAACTACGAAGAAGAGATGGTGGACCTAAGTCCGAGAAATGGCTATGAGTCATTTATGATCAGAAATAAAATCCATATACGATTACCAGGTATTGACTTGGGAGATTTTCTTGATGGCATCTAGGATGTTAACAGAATGTGGAATTTTATGAGAGAATATACATTGAGAAGGATCGATTTGTCGTGAAACAGTTCTGACAGATTCAAAAGTTGACCACATGAGAGTTTGTCTCAAGTGGCGAAGCCTAAATCTATTCTGGGTCGTTTAGCAATCACTATAATTTCGAATGAGAAATTGATAGATGGATAAGGAAACCATGTTTCTTAATAGTGTCATTCAGATAGAGTTTGTGATCCTGAGGATGCTAAACATGTATGCGAACTTCAGTTGTCCATTCATGGGCTGAAGCAAGCATATCGGAGTTGGAATCTTCACTTTGAGAATATGATCAAAGGATTTTGCAGTTGTCTAAAATAGTTGAAGAAACCTACATTTGCAAAGAAGTGAGTGGGAGCAAAGTAGTTTTCATTGATCTTATATGCGGAAGGCATATTTGAGTGGGAGCTAGGTGTCATTCGTGATTTTGTATGTAACGACTTATTGAATGACACAGATCCTCTAGTAGAGTGTAAAGGATTATTTAAGTGATTAAATTTTCTATGAAATGAAGTTTGGAGTATTAGGCATCCGATTTATAATTGTATTGATCAGAAGGGGCTTAATAACATTAGGTCGGAATATTTCCTTAGTTAAGATTCTGAAGTGTTTCAGAATAGAACAAGCGAAGAAAGAGGTTCTTCCTTGTATGACTAGGTAAAATATTAAGTTTATCTTGGCATTTTCAGTAATAGCAAATGATGTTCGACATTATCTATGTATCAGACATAGATGCTATCAGACTGAAAGCTCGACTTGGTGTGACCCGAGTTCGTGAATAGGCGATTTAAAACCTTTTCGAGAAACCGGATTATCCGGTCCAAGAAAGAATCGGATACTCCGGTATGCTTGGTAAAGGCGGAATAAAAATAGAAGTTTACTTTAACAAGCATACAACCTACATAAAAATACTAGGCTCACCTATGTGCACCAACAACTTATGCTAAGCAATACAAGAACCAAGGTGATAGCTAGCAAGATAGATAACTTCAAGCACGAAGGCTATCACAATGTAAAGTGTATAAATAAAGAGCTCGGGTATAGAATTAACCGAGGCACGCGGAGACGAGGATGTATTTCCGAGTTCCAGCCAAAGGGTGTACGTCTCGTTTGGAGAGGTGTACGCAACCACAACAGGTTAGCCGCAACGCCACAAAGGCTCACCTTCTTCTCCTGATGAACTCAACCACACAAGGTTGCGAGTTCACCTTCCACTATTGATCTCCTTTGGGGCGGAGATCGAATCTCGTACAACTCTTGAGGCACACACCCATAACTTAATTGGGGGCTCCCAAGTCTTGAGGCACACACCCACAACTTAATTGGGGGCTCTCAAGTGACCACAAAGGTCTTGACCACAAAAGGTTTTGGCCACAAAAGGCCGGCCACAAAAGGCGTTTAGGGTTCAATGAACCAAGAGTAACAAGTTCACAAGTATCACCACCACGGGCTCAAACTGATGCAAATTCAATGGCAAGAGCACACAAAGTGCTCAAGACCTTCACTCTCAAATTCCAACACAACAACAAATGTTTATGGGGGAATAAGAGAGGAAGAACAAAGGAAACCACAAAGGAGTCTAATCCTTCATTCCCAAATCCCACCAAAAGCAACTAATGCTTATGGGGGAGAAGAGAGGAAGAACAAAGGATAAGAACCACAAAGGAACTCTAAGATCCAGACCCACTAGGTTTCCCTCACTTAGAGGAGAGATGGATTGGTGGAAATATGGATCTAGATCTCCTCTCTCTTTTCCCTCAAGAAATAGCAAGAATCATTGGAGGGATTGAGAGATCACAAAGCTTTGGAAGTCAAAAATGGAGGAGGAGAGAGAGCACCAAAACTTGGGAACCATTGGGGAAGATGACCCCTTAAAAAGGTTGCCAATAAATCTGCCCGTTGGAGACAGTTTTCCTCACTCGGGTCGGAAGTTCCGGCCTCACCCCGGAACTTCCGGACCCCCGGACACCCCAAAACGCGCCCGAGAAGTGTTTTCTGGACAAACCGGAAGTTTGGGTGCAAGTTTGGCCGGAACTTTCCGGCCGGCCGGAACTTCCGGCTGGCTGGAATTTCTGCCCCTGTCAGAAACGTAAACACGAAAACGATTATATCATGACCATCCGAACTCCGTTTTCGATAATTTTTGGCTCGTTGGAATCACCACAAAGAGCTCTATAAAATCATGCAGATAAACATCATAGTCCAGCAAGTGAGATTAAAACCAAATGGGGAAATGTAAAAACTCTAGATAAGAGAACAACCGGTAAAACCTCCAACATAAAAAACGCAACAAGTTTTCCAAAGTAAAACCGTTTTCGATGAACTAGAGCTTGACATGGAGATGAACTAAGCTCTAATACTCACAAGGATAAAAACCAAATAAGAACCAAAAAATATGATATACCAAATACTCACTTGAGAGCCCCTCTTGATACTACGCCTATCTATCCTATAGCCGTATCAAGATCATACCTTTGCCTTGAGCATTCCACTTGAGTTAGATGATGACTATCTTGATCTCTTCAAGTGGTTCATCTTTCTTGATTGCGCGTCCAAGCACATGCTTGATGAAGGCTTCTCCAAATACTCCCCCATATCAATAATGGGAGAGTCTCGCTATGCTCCGTCTTCATGTATCCACAGAAAGCTCCAAGCATACGATCTCTTCAAGAAGCTTGTCTTGGTCTTACACATCTCAACCTCGATGATGATTACCACATGACATCATCCTCCATAAGATATAAGATCTTCATTTGTTGCAATCCCATGGGAAGATACCTAACCTCATATAAAGATACCACACACACATATATCATGGGTTAGTTCACAAAGCTATACGGACAAGTGTTTACCATCCCAAGAGATACAAGATCCCTCTTGGTACATCTTGTAGCTTTGTGTGTTGATCAACATCCTTATCAACCTTTTATCTTCCAACATTTCTTCCCTAATATGATGTCTTGAATACTTCAAGACATACTTGCAATATGCTCAACTCAACCCATGACCTCTATGTTAAGACGTGATGCCCATATTATTAATAACTTGTGTCATTGGAATCTCATATGTCTATTTCTATGTTCCATTATCTACCACTATATAAAAGAGAGAGTGCATTTGTGAAACCATGAAACCAGCTCATTTTTAATCATAAGAAACACATTTCCAACACATTATTAGCACTTTACATTTTCTGCCATTTAAAAATCCGAAAACGCAAAAAGACATTTACATCTTGCAAACACCATACAAATCACAAAAACATCATCCATTATCATTTATATAATCCTTCCACATTTATTTACCATCATTGCATATTTATTTCTATTTTGCATTTGTTATATATCTTTATATCGTTTACTTACACTTTGTGCTTGACAACCACTTGGTGAGGTTGAGGGCATAGAACAATTTACTTCGTTTTGTAGGTTTCATAAAAAAGGATAAGGAGACAACAACTTTTGGTTCATAACCCCGAGAGTTCGATATTAAACCCTCGAGTCACCCTTGTGGGGAAAATAAGTCTTTTCCCTTACCATACACTCTGCACTTGTCTCAACCTAACTCATATTCTTTCTTTTGACACATGTGTTGGAGATACCGACTATTTTCTAGCGCCATCAGCACCGTCAACCTACAGAGTTATCAGTAAGATGCATTCTATTTTACGTGTTGTCAATTGTTGAGCCCCAAAAAGATTATCAAAATTACGTATGCATATAAGGACTCCAGATGAACTTTTTACTGAACTTTTTTATTTTTTTATTCTTAGTATGTTACAAATTTTAGTAAGGATGGTATCATATTTCCATCTGACGTAGTGTGGCGACTAATAGAGAATGTTGTTAAGTAATAGTTTTCTTAGAGGAATACGATACGTAGGGAAACATCCTACATGTATTTTTTACTAAAAAGAAACAAACTACGCTTATGTGAGCACTTACAGAGGAGACTGGGTTGTACATCCACTTTCCTAAGCAAATGAGTTAGACTCACTTCTTTACTAAATGTTAATATTAGTTCGTGTATTATTATTTGCACCAAATATCATCGATAGATACAATGGAGTATGTTATAACCAAAGTTGTTCTAAAGCTACTTTTCTATAATGCACGATCTCTATAATTGGTACGTGGTCATCACAAATATCTGCGAAGAATACAATCTGACAAACATCTCAATAGCGGTTTCTAGTGTATGATAATTAAGCATATTTATAGAACCTTTTAAGTATGAAATTGACCAATTAATTATTAACTCTTTTTTCGGGATCAAAATGGTAAAAACAAGTCAAAATTTAATAAAGTGTGCATGCTCTATATTTGATATTGCAACAACATTGAGTAGAGTAATCACAAGTAGTATAAATTGGTGTGGTTTTTAGGATGTTTGCATATGTGAATTTGACGTGAATATGCTTGTTATCATGTGTTGTATAAATTAATATATGTACATGTTAGTTTATGAACTAAAGGATTACACGGAGTTAAACATATAAATACATCCGTAAGTGTGCGAATTGAGTTGTATAAGTAGCATCGTTGCATTTTATTTTATGGGTTATTCTGTATATGTAACATATTTAGACAACATGTGGACTATTTGATCTACGCTAGGTGCGGGTAAAATTTCATTCACGTGGGTTGTGTATGTGTTGAATTTGTGCTGGCTAATTATATGGGTATAGATATACCCCTACCCTACACATTACTATCCTTATTCGACAGGCTGGGTGGATCTAAGTGAGGGTAAAAATAATAAAAGCTAAAGCAATGTGGCAAAACTGAGAACAACAACAACTACTAGTACAACTATGCTTACCCGAGCATCTCAACTCCCAATTTTCGTACCGTTTTGTTTTTATTGTAAACCCCTTATGATATCTTGATCTCGTCCGTCACCGTGATAGCAGTTTTCAAAGCTTAGATCATACAGTTCGAAAAAGGAAAAAAGCCTAGATCATGCATCCTTGTACTTCTACTAACGTGCGGCCGTGGGGGCCATGTCACAGTCACCATCGAGTCATCTATTCTATGTGCCAAAGCTAGAGACAGAAGGATTGATACTACTGCTACTTAAAGAGCCGTTGAGGTCCTGTTGAGATTATTGAATGAACTGTATTCCGCAGCTATTCCATCTAATATTTCTCAACGGTGTTCCAGGCTTCCAGCTAAGATTAAGTTCACTTCTTAGTAGAGTTATTCTTTTTGCAACGACTTGTTGGAGATGATAACGGCATTGCTTTATTCCCCACGCGTAAGTCATTTTTCTGAGAGCATTCCAATTGCCGAGGGGCAACACAACACTGGACAGTTGTCCATAATCTCATTCAATCTGTCTGTCAAACCTCTACGATCAGCACAGGAGCAGAAAAATACCTGGACGAATCTCGCTCCAATATTGAACACAAGATGAATACTACATTTAGCTAGGTAATCAAATGCTCAAAGAATTTCAGATCCAAAACAATCATGCTCAACAGCATCCTGACCGATTAACCTTCTGAACCATGGATTAGAACTAGACTTCCAAAAGCTACATGTAGTAGTATATAATTTCAGCACCACCCGATAATAATCGAGCGCATGCCGAACTAACTATGAACAATTAACGGCAGCCCATCCCACATGCAAAGGATCCTTGCACTGGGAGTCTCTCATCAAAACAGAATCATCAGTTGAGCACGGCGCAGTCGCGGCGTATGTTCCCGAGCGCGGGGTCGGTCTTGACCCCGACGCGGCCGAGGTTGGTCATGGCGGAGACGAAGGCTTGCTGGAAGTCGGAGGCGTTGCCCGCCCAGTTGTCGACGATGGGGCGCGAGCGGACGTCGGACCAGAGCACCTGGTCGGAGGTGAGGAGTCCCATCCCTTTCTGGAGGTTGATGAAGTACTGGTTGTCGAATGCCTTGGGCGTCACCGGGTCCAGGTCCAGCGCCACGTTCGGGTCGACGCCGGGCGGGCACGCCGCCAGCAGCTGCGACGCGTAGCCGGAGTCCATCGTCGGGTCCACCGCCGCCGTCTGGATCCGGCCGGCGAACGTGCCGCAGTGCGCGAACCCCATCGTGTGCGCCGCTGCCAAAGAAAGCAAAGAAGAAGACCGTGTTATACATAGGTTTTCTCGGTTGGCCGGCCCATGGGCCGAAATTGAGTAGGAGTATACAAACAGTTTTTCTTTTCAAACTGTAAGAGTGTGGTTACTTATGGCAAAGGATATGTTAGAATATACAACGGAAAACCTTTCTTTCACGTGCAAGCAAAGTTTCTCCAGCTCTCCATAGTTGACTCCTTTTAGATCCACTCTATCTACTGACCAGTGTGACCAGCACTGTTCACGTACACTAACACTCCTGTCAAACTAGGTTTACTACTCTACTAACGAAAACAATCTAACAACGATACGCAAACAAACATGCAAATCTCTCGAGCCGCACACAAGATCCTGCACTTTTAACTTAGCCTGTGGAGGTTAGGTTGCAATATGCAAGACACGAAGAGGGCAAAGCACATGGCGCAGTACTGACTCCCTGCCGCGACCAGTACACCGAGCAGCTAAAGTAGTAATTCTGGCCGAAATGGCCGGTGGCGGTTAGTGAATCCTGAATCGATCCCCACTCCTTTTAATATTTTGCTTACCGGAGAGGGCAATCATGTCGGGCTGCGAGAGGTTGTTGGCGGCGAAGATGGCCGTGAGCTGGTCGAGGTTGAATGACGGCGGCGGCAGGTTCCCGTCGACGTTGCTGGACATGGAGCTCAGCCCGTCCAGCCTCCCCAGCTCCACCGGGTACGCCGGGCCGCCGGCCTGCGCACCCACGCACGCACAAGAAAGACAGAGAGAGACATTAGTTAATGGATTCGGTCATCGTTGAAAGAAAGCCCCAAAGGCTTGCCTTTTGGTGGTAGATCTCGAGGGGTAGAAAGTTGGCGTACCAGGGCGATGACGTCCCGGGTGGCCATGGTGAGGATGTCCGCGCAGGAGACCTGGTTGGCGCACTGCGGCACGGCGTCGACGGCCGCCTTGGCCTTGATGACGGTGTCGAACCCGTCGCCGGCCAGGGAGAGGTTGGCCGGGTTGTCCTTCTCCGCCGTGTTGTTCCCCGACGACACGATAATCACCGACGCGTCGCATCCCTGCACGAGAGAGCGAGCGGCAGGCTCGTCGTCAGGCACCGCACGCAGAGAGACAGATGAACGGGCAGGGGATTGAAATGCAGATGCAGGGAGAACAGGGGAGAGCCTACCTGGACGAAGCAGTCGTGGAAGAAGAGGCGGATGGTGGCGCCGACGGCGACGGGCGTCTGCTGGACCTTGAGCGTCACCGCGTCTCGCACGATGGTCTCCACGTCGGGGCAGATGGTGGAGTAGTAGTTCTGCTGCAGCTGCTGCGCCGCGCAGCGCGTCGCCGCAAGCGATAGGACTAGCAGGAGCGCCGCCAAGATCCTGATCCCGGCGCCCATGCCGCCGCCGCTGTAGCTAGCTCCCACGCCTTCCTGCCGGCCTGCCCCCCTTAGCTCGATATGGACGCTAGCTCGCGGCGCGGGCAGTGGCACGGAGTACTGCGACTGCGGGGTGGCTAGTGATGATGATGACGAGGCCGTTGAGTGTGGCCGAGGCTGTGCGCGGTTGGCGAAGTTATTGCTTGCTGGTTATCGAGTGATGTAGAAGCCAAGATTTCTTCTTGGAGTGTGTGTTTGTTCAGTGCCTGCGGGCGGGGAGGCGGTGGCGGCGCCGTGATCTGACGGCTGAGATCCGTGGGTTGGTGGATGGGGTGGCGGCACGGCGACGGCCCCACGTGGACAGATGCGTCTGCCGGTCCGGCCACCCGGCTCGTCGCCATGAACGAACACAACAGGGGCTCGTCACGGACATACAGATACACGGTCTAGCTGCCAACATGTGTGGCCTGTGGGGCTTGCAACCCCCACATGGCGCGTAGCGGGGTTGGTGGGCTCCGGCCTTAAAGCTAATTTTGGGGATTACGCCACCGGCGGCACAAGTAACAACGCTCCCAGTTGCCAATGCTGAACGCAGGCTGATTTGGGGCTATGAAAAACTAGCGTTGGTGGCCACCATTGCTGATCTGAAACTGGAGGGCTTGTAAAAATTCAGAAAACGCGACGCACAGATGCAGGGAAGAGACGTGTATCTAGAAATAGAACTAGACAGCCGTAGGATTGCAGTTCCGTTGCACATTTGGTTAGCAGGACCGGAACCGGAAATGGACACATGAGATAAGGTTCGTGCCTGGATGCCCGCCTGGAAAGGCGAACGCGGCCAAGAAGGCCAGTTTGTTTCTCTGGCCGGTGGCCTCGGAGCAGGTCTTATGATTGGACACGGGCACCAGATCGGCGGCCATTGCCGCTATAGTCCGAGATCCAACACCGAAGCAGCAGGCAATGGCATCGTCAGTCATCTTCTCTCGGTTGCTGCTTCCTGCCGATTTACCACGCGCCGCCATGGTTTAGCTAATCCGCAGCCTCTGGACCGGATTTGGGCATGGTTCCGTCAATTTCGCCGGCTGCGTTGCCTGCATACCAGTGGAGTGTCGATCAGCCGATTGGGCGTGTTGGGATTTTCAGCACCACGGACGGTCGGTGGAAACTGAAACTAGCGCGCCTTTTTTCAGGCAAAAATGACACGCCTTTTGAGCGTCCCGATTTGCGAGCCAGATTCCACGTGTCCGTCCGCTCCTCAGCGGCCCCCAACGGCTCTATGCGCTCCAATTCTTTCTTCGAGGCCTACAAATTCTTCTGACCTGCATGCATGCATGGCCCGGCCCAGCCCTCCTCACCAAAACACGGCCCTTTTCTTAGCATGACCAGAATAAACGAACGAGCAACCGTTTCTGAGTTCAGACAGTTGTTATAAATCAAGCTCAAGTTGCTTCGGCTGAGAGAGACATCATGGATTATGATCGTTATTTAGGCCTGCACCTGGATGTTTTATCCAGCGCGAGATAAGGTAAGGAAATGGGGCGACTTCCAATCTTCCATGGTTCGGTTGGGACGTCGACTTCATCGGTGGTTGTAGGGTCCCTAGCATCGGCGCGGCTTCAGAGTTCAGTTTTCAGGAGTTTGATAAAACTTTCGAGATGTCCGTAGACTTGCAGAGTTCCCGCTCCTGGTCTGGTCGTCACAACTGCCGTGTGTGAACCTTCCACTTGCAAGAGAACTATTACAGGTGGACTAAGCTCGGAGTTTTGGGATTCTTACCTACGGAATGAACCGGAACTTGCGATGCTAACGTATGCATAAAGGTAGCATCAAGAATATTTCAACTATATATGTGTTGCCTCTTTTAGATCATGTGTTCAGTGCACTTGGGAGAGATGAAATTGTTTGAAGTAGAGAATATTCAACTATATATGTGTTGCCTGTCAAGTTGTCACCCTTTTTCTTCGGCCGTAAATATCATGACACGATGCCGTGTTTTATGTCCAAGTCTTGTCCCAATAATTAATCTGGAGTTTTTGACTGACTCAATCTCCCGCCAATGATTCCATTGTTAGAAAGAAAATAACAAAATAGAATAGTGCGACGGGTTGACCGCGCGAGAGGTTTCCTAGGAGAAAATAGGAATGTTGTGACCCAAAACTTGGAGAGAGCAATTGATGAGCCAAGTCATCCAAAATGGCAATGTCTATGCTCACCAGCATTAGCACACACCGAAGGGAATGTACTTACCCCATTATATTGGGAGAGTGCTTTATGTATATTTTTTTTCCAAATATTTCCCGAAGAGTGCTTTATTTTTAGTTTTCGTGCGAAAGTGGTTATATTATTCACTGAGAAAATCACTTTTAGATTTTCTAACTTTGCAGCAAGTTAAGTTTTGATGCCATTCATGTCAGAAAAAAAAACTGTGATGCTACGTCCAAAAAATAATCTCTCAACTTAGCAAAATATTTACTTGTGGAAGCATGGACTTATCTATGGTTGTCATTGACCGGACTTCCATGTGAAGCCAATTTTTTCCCACGTGATTCTACATGAAATTTGTGATTCAAATTTGATGATAGTGAAAATCGAGATGCGGCAATGTGGCTAATGCCGTTGAAGAAAGTACCGTTAAGACGTTAACACGCAATAAAAACGATTAAAAACTAGCTGGACAGATTTGGTTGAGTTGTGCAACCATTGCTTTTTGAGTTGCATGGAGTGTCTTATTCATTTACTTAATCAAATCCACCTGATGTGCATAACCTACACATCCACAGTCCTGCACATCCAAATGCAACGAATGAAAGGTCTCATGTACAAACCACATAGAACCGGAATACCCAACGAATTTCTGTACCACACGTACACACATTTTTGCGTAGTACAGACACTAAGGCAGCGAGTGCAATATGTTGAGTACCACATATACCCATCCGCATCGATCGGTCCCTTCCAAGTTTCAATCATCAGTTGAAGACATTGCACTGCTGGCGTATGTTGCCCTTGCTGCCGGACTTGACCCCGACGCGGCCGAGCTTACCGATGGCGTCGATGAAGGCGCTGCTGAAGGCGGCGGTGCTGGCGGCCCACGCGTCGACGTTCTTGCGGGTGCGGTTGTCGGTGTGGAGCAGCTGGTCGGAGGCGAGCAGGCCGCCGCCGTCCTGCAGGTTCTTGAAGTACTGGTTGTCGAACTGGGCCGGCGTCGTCTGGTCCATGAGCACCTCCGGGTTGGGCGAGCCGCCGGGCGGGCACTGGCTCCGGAGGAACGCCGCGTACGTGGGGTTCATCGTCCGGTCCGGCGGGTTGCCGTACAGCCGGGCGGCGAACTTGTCGCAGTGCGACTGCCCCACGGTGTGCGCCGCTGCACCCACACAGATAGAAGAACACACAGAGAACTTATTACATCGTCCTTGCTTGCTTTTCGACCAATCATCAGTTAGTGTGACTGAACTCTGAAGTCTTACCGGAGAGGGCGACCATTTGCGCCATGGTGAGCCCGTGTGCTTTGAAGATGGCGGCCATCTGGTCAATGGTGTGGGTGGGATGTGGCAGCTCGCCTGTGACGCTGCTAGCGCTGGAGCTCAGGCCGTCCAGCCTGCCCAGCTCCACCCGGTAGAAGGGCCCGCCGCTCTGTCAATATAGCACAGCAAAATTTGGTTAATTAATCAGCTAATTTCGGGCATACATGAACTGCACAAGTGTCCTACAAAACATAGTACACACAGGTGTGGTGTACTTGTAATAGTGTGTGTATATTACTGTACTAACCAGGGCGATGGCGTCTCGCGTGGCGATGGCGAGTATGTCGGCGCAGGAGACGGTGTCGGGGCACGCGGCCTCCACGGCGGCCTTGGCGCTCCTCACCGTGGCGAAGCCCGACAGGAAGTTGTTGTCGGCGTGGTCCCTCTCCGCCGTGTTCCCCGGCGTCGAGTCGATCAGCACCGATCCGTCGCAACCCTGCAAGTACGACGTCGCGGCCGATCGATTATTACAGTACATGCATGCTGCGACGACATGGATCCTAGCTAGCTGGGCGTGCTGCGTGCGAGCGTACCTCCACAAAGCAGTCGTGGAAGAAGAGGCGGATGATGGAGCCGATCGTCCGGATGTTGGCGTCCCTGTCCTGCGCCACCACGCCGCGAACGATGCTCTCCACGTTGGGGCATGTGCTTCCGTAGTAGCCCGTAGACAGGGCGGCCGCGCCCAGCTGCGCGGAGGTGGCGAGGACGAGCAGCGCCACCATGAACGGCAACGACGACCAAGCCATTTTGCTCAAGCCAATGTTTCTC
Source organism: Poa annua (assembly GCA_026929855.1). NCBI lineage: Eukaryota > Viridiplantae > Streptophyta > Magnoliopsida > Poales > Poaceae > Poa > Poa annua. Next base: position 21,353,404 of record CM049427.1, read on the forward strand.
TGTAGTCTCTACGTACGTAGTACTATCGGTGGTGGAGCTATTAGTGGAGGGAGAGAGTAGCTTATATAGAATGAGATTTATTTACAAGAGAGTGTATGATGTCACCTAGATTACATGGGCAGTTAAAATGACAGATTCTCAAGGGTGTGACACACAAGAAATTGTCACGCACTCACGCTCTGGAAGAAAGCGAGCCGAGTTGACAAACTTTGATCGATCGAGAATTGCATTTGTTTTTATCCAGTCTTAGGACCGATTCCTGATGCATGCGTGGGATGTTTTGGGGAGTTTATTTCCAGTGATGTGAGGTTGTTCGAATATCCTAATGGCGCTTGCATCACACGCGGAATATTGTGCACTAAGTCTTCAGCTTTACTTGAACAAGTGTCTGTCTATTGTCAAGTTGCTTCTTCGATACATATATTTTATTTTTTCCAATTAGAAATCAGTTGTAAATGAAGGGAGTTGGAAATAGTGACGTCGTCGCTATTTTGTCGAACCGAAAGTAGAGGTTAGAACTATGCAGATGTTACACGTTATACTGTCACCTTTGTCTACAATACAACGACTAATTAACTATTATATTTGTATAATTGATGTGGCAATGCAGCTATATTGTTTTCGCATATATGTGCCAGCTGGTGTGTTGTCCTAACGTTTATGATCAACAAATTCCAGCGGTGCTTGTTCAATCTCGACTTCTCCTTTCCATATCACCATAGAAGGGATTTCTTGCAAATACCTCAGGATAAGGTCTAATAGCTTTCGATAATGCATGATACTAACTAGATAGATAAATAAAATCCCTGCATTAAACTGTAATAGATAGAGTAGAAAGATTGTTCTCGTAACAAAAATTCAGCTTTTGTAGTACACCCAAATCAGGAAACCCAAATTTCTTTGTTCATACCCTAACATTTGGGAGTCTGTCATTGAGACATTTACGCTGGAAATCAGCCAAGTTTGCGAACGACAACCGTGTTGCAAACCGCAGTGGGAAATGGCCGATCCAACCAACTTGCACCCAATAAGAATTCCATGGAAATAGGAGGATCAATCTGAGGAGTATGGCTGCCAGCAAGCCCTAGGACGGACAAAATCAAGGAAGCGGATGATGGGGAGCTCGGCAACGATCGCCGACCACCTAGTTGACCGTAGTGGAGGCCAATAGTGATGGGAGGCCTCTAGCAACACGGGGTGCGCCAATATATAACCTCGATGGGTGGGTGTTTCACGCGTAGGGAAACTGCCAGAGGGGGGGGGGGGGGGGGGGAGGGGGCTCGGTTGAGGCAAAGGTGGCACACGTGATAACCCCGTGGCGGTTCTGGTGACCGAAGTCGGTTGGGAAGACCGGAAAGTAGGACGACAAATCGATCATGAAGCTTCCGCTCGTGCAGTTTGTCTCTCCACGAGTGCTTTGAATTATGGATATTCACCCCTCGGATCCCCATATTACAATTACAAGAAACTTGCAAACCTACCCATGAATTATGGATATTGCAACGTTTTGGGTCTGCTGTTGGAGCTGATTTTATGACTGAAATATCAAGAAATTAATTTTTTTTTGGATATAAAGGGAAATATGGGTGTGTGTGTTTTTTTTGAACAAGGGGGAGGGCACTTAAGTGCCCAATTTCATTAGCTCAGAAGCATAGTACATAGATGATTATAGTGTCATGAATGTTCAGGTTTTGGACAAATTGCAAGACAAGACAACATATGTCGCTGTTGAAAGAACATTTCTTAATCCCTAGTGTTTTGTGTGTTAGTTAACAATACTCATGATGTACTAATAGAATGCTAAGTATTTCAGTTTGTACGTGATTTAAGTTCATATGCATCAAAGCCAAAAATGCGAAGAATAAGTGGTTCTGGAATTGTTCCAGGAACCGGAATGTTTGAACCGGAAATTTCCAGGCCAGGAATTTCCGGTTCACCAGGACTTCATAGAAAATGGCTAAGTCAAGTTTGAGAAATGGTTCTGATCTCAACCGGAAATTATACTCGGAAATTTCACTTTACCGGAATTTCCGAGTGGACCAAGAAGAACATCGCTGAAACGACTAAGTCAAGATTGAAGAAGTGTTCTGACGGGAGCCGGAAATTGTGATCGTAAATTTCCATGTACCGGAATTTCCGATTGCACCCAGAAGAGCCCTCAGAAACGGCTAAGTCATTAATGAGAAGTGTTCTGCTCTCAACTGGAAATTGTGCTCGGAAATTTCCATTCATCGAAATTTCCGAGTGCACCTTGAAGAACAATGAAGAAATCTGCTAAGGAAAGAAGAGGAAAAGGTTCTAACTCCAGCCAGAAATTCTTGTCGGAAATTTTTTTCTCCAGAAATTCCGAGTGACCGGAATTTCCGGTTATAACTTATATCGTAATTTCCGACTGGTCGACACAGCCAACGGTCAGAAAAGGGGAGGGGCTATGAATACCCCCTCACTCCCTCAAGAACAGTTAGCTCTCAAATTTTCTCTCTCCTACCTTTCTTGAAAGCTCAAATCATCAAGATCTCCCAATCCCCCCACTCAAATCCGTTGATCTTTGGAGGATTTGAGGAGAAGGCCCGGATCTACATCTTCACCGAAGCGATTTGCATTTCTCCCCCATTCACTTGGAGATTTCGTGGCTACAAAAACCTAGTTCACCATTGTTGTAATCTTGGTGTTGCCTTGACCTTTTGTGGTCATCTTGAGAGCCCCCAATTAAGTTGTGGTTTAGTGACTCAAGCGTTTGTAAGTGATTCGATCTCCTTCCTAAAAAGGGATCAATAGTGGAAGGTGAACTCACAACCTTTGTGGTTGAGTTCACTGAAGAAGAAGGTGAGCCTTTGTGGCGTTGCGGCTAACCTGTTGTGGTAGCGCACACCTCTCTAACGAGATGTACACCCTTGGGTGGAACTCGGGATTACATCGTCATCTCTGCGTGCTTCACTTGGGTCCCCTTATCCTTACTCCCTTACTTGCTTGTCTTGTACTCTTGTATATCTTGTTATTGCTTAGCTTGTCATTTAGGTAAATTCACCGTAGTTGCATATCTAGATAATTTACCTTTTTGTTGAGCCTAAATTTGAAAAGACCTAAAATTTGTAATAGCACCTATTCACCCCCCCCCCCCCTCTAGGTGATGGATTCCCGTTCAATTGGTATCAGAGCCAGGTGCACTTTTAAGTGCTTAACCGCCTAAGTGCAACGATGAAGAAATCCGATGTCGAGAGGGCGGCCCGTGAGAAATTAGAGGCGGAGACGGAGGCGTTAGCCAAAGGGGCAACCATGGCTGATCTTATAGATATGAGATCGTCCTTGGAGGCCCAACTCCTCAAGATGAATGAGATGCTCATGACACTCTTGAAGTCTAAGGAGCCAGAGGCTACTTCTCCCTCTCCTCCTTGTAAGGAGCACGGTGAGAACTCTAAGGATTCATCTTCAGATGGGTCCAAAGATGTTCCTCCGAATGCTTCCCCCGGGAAGGTGGAAAAGGATGAATCACCTAGCTCCTCTAAGTCCCCCAAAGGAGAGGGATTTCATAAAGTTAACCATAATTACTCTCCTAATCCTCCTATCCCTCACCCTCATGTAAACTTTAGAAGTGACCCTCCTAAGCTTAAGCCTACTCATTTTTCTCAATGGCAATTTCAAATGAAGTCTCATTTATGTAGTGCCTCCATTAGCTATGGCGCATCATTGAAGAAGGATTCAAGGCCCATGATCTAACCAACTTGACAAGGAGAGAGGTGGTTGATAGTCAACTCAATGCCACCGCTCTTCATCAACTCCAAATGGCCGTTGGAGAGAATGACATGCCTCTCATTCAACAATTCTCCACCGCCAAAGAAGTGTGGAATGCTATTTCCGACATCTTCGTCGGTAATGAGAGTATGAAGAAGAACCGGAATGATGCCTTGTGCAATGAGGTGGAAGGGTTCTACAAGTTGGATGGAGAAGGCTATGAGGACATGTACCGGAGGTTGGTGTTGATTGCTAACACTTTCAAGAACCTCAGTGCGGTCTACATTGATGACACTTGGATCAAGAGGAAGTTCATGACCGCACTCTTGCCCTTTGAGGAAACGGACTTGAAGACACTCCAAGGGAGACATGACTTCGCAAACATGACATCCAATGAAGTCATGCAAGAGATGACCGCATACAAGGTGGCCTCCAAGATTGCACAATGTAACAGCCCTACTGTAACTTTCCTTTTGGTGTGCAATAAAATTGTTGAATCATGTCATCATTCCATAATGGGTTGCATTTAATTAAATATGTCTCCCAAATGTTTTCCAAATTTAAATTCTTATTTTTTGAATTCAAATGCTTTCAAATAAATTCATTTGAAGTTTCAAATTTTTTATAATTAACCAAACTAGATATTAATATGTCTAATTTGAAACTAGCAAAAATTGCTCAAAAGTTTTATGAGGTTCCTTTCTGTTTGTTTTTAAAAATACAAAAACAGGAAAGTTTTAAAAAGGAAAAACAAAACCAGAACAAAAAAAATGGGGAGGGAGCTCCTGGCCGAACTGGGCCACTCCCTGGCCCAGCAAACCCCAGCCCGAAGCCCACTTCCTCTCCTTCGTCCTCGTACGGACGCGCAGAGGGACGCCCTTTCCAGCGCGGCATGGAGCTCTCTCCCTCTGCCAAGCTCGCCCCACAGCTCCCCCACTGCCACCTCCTCTCCTCTCCCCTATATCAATCGACCGGAACCCTAATCCTAGCCCCCAAGCTTTCTCCTCCCCCGCCGCCGCTTGCTCCTACACGCTCCGCCGTCGCCATGTCCGCCGTGGTGATGAGCTCGGAGCCCCGATGAACCGCTCCGTCCCCTACTTCCTTCTACGCCTGCAGCTGCTCCGCCTCTCTCTCTGCTTCCTCGACGTCAAGCGCGAGGCCGTTTCCACCGCTCCGTCCCCTACTACCCGACGCTGAACGCCGCGCATCCGCAGCTCCCGAGCACCGTTCGCTCGCCTCCGGCCGCCGCAACCGCCCTCCTCTCGCCAACAACCTCCCTCGGTGAGCCGCAGTCGGAACCCCCTCCTCTCCCTTTGATTTCACCGCGGTTCGCCGGAGCTTTCCGCTGCGTCGGCGAGCACGCCGCGGACGCGCCCCTGCCCGTACCTGTCGAGCACAAAAACGACGATAGCGGTTCCTTTTCTTCAAAACAAGAACAAGAAACGGAACCCCGGTCACGCACGAATCCATCGCACCCCCAAACGCACTCGCGCCACCCTGTTTTGGTCGCCGCCGGCCGCGTTCTTCGTCGCCGCGCCGCGGTTCCTTTCTTCGTCAGTTCGTCAGAGAAAAATGACACCTTCAGTTTCGTCAGAAATAGCTAACCTTTTAATTAGCTAAAAACTAACCTAACCTAGATCTAACAAGATCACTAATCTAACCCTACCGGCTAACAGCACTGCGCTATCCCCCGCGCGTCGTGAGTTCGAATCCCACCTCCCGCGGGCAATGGATAAAAAGCCCCATTTTTTTCCTCGCCCACTGACAGCCCGGGCCCGCCTGGCAGCGACTGCCCAGGCCAGCACAGTGCCTCCCCGCCCGCGTGGCACCTGGGCCCGCGCGTCAGCGACCCGGGCTAGACACCCGTGCGGTGAGAAAAGCCCGACGCGCGGCGTTTTTACACCGGAGCGCCTGGTTTCTGTCTTTCGCACCTGAACCCCTCCAGTTACTGTTTCCATCACGAACAGGTCCCTGGAAATTTCAGAGAACACCCTACACTTATAAAATTTATAACTTTAGTTTTATAACTCCAAATTAAATAAACCTTATATGTTTTTATATCAGAAAAATGCAATAAACATTAATATCACATTCTTATGTCATTTGCATTATTTATTTTAAATGCTTAGTTTAATTTAACAAATGCAATTAATTAATTAAATACGGAGTATGAGGGGTAATAATTATATAATGCCCTAATTCCATTTAATATGCTCATACCTTTTATACCATATCTTGCCATGCTAATAAATATTTAATTTGAGTTAAAAATAAATCAATTGCATTTAATTCCTAAATGTGGAATGTGTTGGGCAATTAAGTAATCAATGTCTTTTCCATTTTAAAATAATTGGATCACCACATCTGCTATAGGAAGTAACATTTAAAGTGTTGGATACACAAATAACTTGCAACCTAATCGTTTGCCGGGATTTCATCCCCGCTTTAATATGACCTAATCATCTCATACCATCTCGCATCATCAGTTGTTTGCGCATATCTCTGTATTGATTATTGTTCCTATTGTCTGTGTTTGGCTCTTTTTGGGTAGACGACGACGTGACTGCTGCGAGTACCTACGACACTGAGGTTCCAGCTATCGTGCCAGGCTACGAGCTGCCAGGCAAGCTTTTGCTAACCGGTTACACAATTGTCGGGTTTTCATTCCTGCCTTTTGATCTATGCTATCCTAGTTATCGGTTCTTGAATTTGCGATCCCATCACATGTTTATCCTGCAGCCTATACAGCTATATCCCCACGACCCATAACCCCTTGCATGTTTATCTGTTGGCCTTTGCGAGTCGTAGTGCATGCTTAGGATTGGTTGAGCGAGTCGTTCCTTTGTCTTTATCTCATATGCTTAGTATGATATATTGTTCTACTATAATAAACTGCTGTCTTACTTTGGGGTTCTATAATTAAAAGATAAGGCACCAGGCGGAAGGCCTTGCGAGGTGTTTTGTTCTGCTCAGTGTCGACCTAGGAACTGAGATTTTGTCCTCGGATCCAATTTTGAGCGCACTAACCACTTGTGGGTGGCCCAATGGAGCCCCCCTCGACTTTGAACGGATCCGCAGCTCGTCCATGTGCCGCAAGTAGTTCGGGTTTTCCATTCGCTCATATGCATGTGCATGATGATGATGATGAGAGGTTACTTGATACGGGGGGTCATACAGGGGTGGTGCTCACGAAGCGGACAGTTCCTACTGTGGTTTGAGCCGCATGGTGAGCAGACACAAACTAATGAGTCCGCAATTGAGATTCGGCCGGACTCCTGACGCGGGTAACAACTCATATGGGTGGCACTTGGACTTGCTGTAGTGAAGGAATGAGTCGTGTTGAGAGGCCTTAGCGGGTTGATCATGCGAGTATGGGTACTGTAGTGCACCCCTGCAGGGTATAATCTTATCGATGAGCCGTGTCCACGGTTATGGACGACTTTGGTGATGATGCTGGCTAACAAGATCTAGACAACTTACACCTAATCATCGTTAATTAATGTGACTAGTAACATAGCATTACTTACACCCTAAATGATAACTAAAATTATTAAGTGTGAGTTTTCCCGGATTGCTTCCTCATACTTGGTTGAGGGGGTTAATTCGAGAATGGGTTATGACTGGTGTCAGTTGTAGGTGGATACTTAAACGCTCTCTTACCCCTCTCTAATTAGACGGAAGTTTTAGCGAGTCTCTTTAGTCTGCTAGTGCTGCTGCCGCTAAGTACACCTACCCCCATATTTTGGGAATCTTACAGTTTTGTAACCTGTTAGCTTAAGTTTGTTCGATACGCTTCGGTGTATTGACCCGTTCGCGGGCTGTGGTTTTTCTGCAGTTGAGGATCCTTCACTCGACCAGTTGGGTGGATACTACGTGGAGTTCGACGACGAGAGCTACGACGAGTAGTTAGAGTTCCCCTGGGCTACTTCCTGGTGGACTGCGTGGATGGGCCTTCTTTTTCGTTTCGGCCTTGAGCCTTTGCTTCTTGTCTGTACTCAGACCGGTGTGTTTCCGCTGCATGATGTAATGTTGGGACATGTGTCCTATGATTGGTGCCATTTGATATATTTTGCTCAGTGAGAGCCTTTGGATATTATTTTCCTTTCTTTGTGTCTTAGGTTTATTCTGTGGTTTCAACCTGTTAAAAATCCGACTCGTATACCATGTGTGTATGGTTGAAGTATACGAGTTGGAAGACTTTTTGGGTCTTGCGTGCACAATCTGGAAACGTATGTCACGTTGGGATCGCCAAGAACTGTCGGCCGATGATCCATTCCGAGCATGGCCTGATGGTTTTCCTGGGAGTGGTAACCCCAGTATGTTCTTGGTTGTGTGGCCCAACCGATACGTTTCGTTTGTGTAGCTTGTATTCAGGGTCTGACAGTTGGTATCAGAGCTTAAACGCCCTCAGGTTCCCTTCTACTGGTCGTTGTTTGAGTCTAGAAAAATATTTTGTAGTTATCAGGAAATCTTAAACGTGAGAGTAGGAATTCTGTTCTTTTACTTCTTTCCCCACCCACCCTCCCTGTTCTTCTGGTAAGGAAGTGTTACGATAATTCCCTTCTCACCTTAATTTTAAAATTTAGGACATCACGTGTTCTGGGTTTTTCGTAGTACCATAGTTGCAGGTGGTTTTGTCGTTTTGGTGGGTATCAACTTCTTCGGCTATGTTCAGTTTCAATCTCGAATCAATCAGTGGTTGTTCTATCTTTCTCTGGTTTTCATCTCATTGTCATTGTACAATTCGTTCTGTGCAATCAATCCTTTTGTTTCCGGAGGCTAACTTCTACTTCAAACTGCTATGTAGATGGCGCACTATCAGGTGGTGCGTAAGACCCACTGTGAGCAGACTACCGGTTACCCAAAGCTTCTCAGAAGCATGGTTGACTATGTCGGTTTCAGCTACCTCCCGGAGTACCAGGTGTCCGAGATCCCCAGAGATTACGGACAGACCTTCTACAGAGCTACTGTTTGGATCAGCGGAGATGATGGTGATACTGCGCACAAGCACGTTGCTGAGGCTTCCACTGTGGACATGGCAGTACACTTGGCAGCTTACGATGCAGCGCTGGCTCTGCGCAGGGAATACTACTGCTTCAACGACCATCCATTCTGCTACGTTCCATACTACCCCTAGACGGACTCTCAGTACGAGCTCGTGGCCCTGGACATGACCGCTCAGTTTGGCCAGTCTTCAGACTCAGTTGCTGGGACTCTACGCTTGGAGATAGCAGCACTCCGTCAGCAGCTGCACCGGGCACTCTCTCACCTGGGGCAGTATGACAGGGGGAACGTCCCACCAGACGCTTTCCCGAGGTTCCAGCTCGCTTTTCCGAGTCGTCTGTCTGCTGTGGGTGGATACATTCCAGAGCGGGGTCCTCTGATCACTACTGATCCAGACCACGTTGGACCACTACTGTACGGGACACAGACGCCAGATGCCTACTCCGTTCAGTTGCGACGCATTGTGCGAGACCACCGCCTGTACTGCGATCGTCGCTACACCCATCGCAGCAGCCTAGTTTCGTCTTCGGAGGGAAGCGAGAGCTAGTCTTCGAGTTGTATCTTTTCCTTGTTGTAGTAGCTATCCTTTATACTGAAACTGTGTTGGTTGTACGGATGGTTAACTTTGTACTAGTAGCTGTCCTTGTAGTACTGAAACCTTGGTGGTTGTACTGATGGCTAACTAAGTATTTGGTTATGAACCTTTGTTATGAGAAGCTTATCCTTGTTATCCTACAGTTTGCAACTGTTTTTCTGAGCAAGAATTCGACTTTCCAAGTTTTCCCTGGCTTTGTGTATCTTGTCGCTGTTCTAATATCCAATGTCTCCAGGATGACGAACACCAGGAATAACCGCAATGCGGAAGACGCACCACCACCGCCTCCAATCACGGAGTTGCTTGGGCAGATGACCCAAGTTCTGGCTCAAATGGCCGAGAACCAAGTCTACCAGAACAACAACGGGCATCGCAATGAAGGCAATGCACGTGTGACCATCAAGGACTTCCTCGGTCTGGGTCCAAGGAACTTCGCTTCCCCCACTGAGCCGCTGGAAGCTGATGATTGGCTTCGCGAGATGGAAAGGACCCTTGCTATCGCCCACGTGGCTGAGCATGACAAGGTGCCTTACGTGTCCTACCTGCTTAGGGGCAAATCTGCCTCATGGTGGGAAAACTTCCAGGCTATGAGAGCTCCCGGGGTGGTTACCACTTGGGGGGATTTCAGGGCAGCCTTCCTGCGCCACCAAATCCCAGAAGGTCTCATGGACAGGATGCGCGAGCAGTTTAACTCGCTGACGCAAGGCAAGATAGACGTGATGGAGTACAAGGGCGAGTTCAATCGCCTTGCTCGTTACGCTGGAGATGAGGTGAACACTGAGGCCAAGAAGATGGCCAAGTTCCGCAAGGGTTTCAACCCCGCGCTCAAGTACAAGCTGAACCTCGTCAAGGCCGACAACTTCGAGGACCTCGTCAACATCGCGCTCAATGAGGAGCATGGGCGCAAGGTCTTCGAGGAGTCGCGCAAGCACTCTCGTGAGACCAACTCTTCTTCATCGTCAATCGCCGCCACTCCTGCTCAGAAGCGTCGGCTCTGGGTGCCTAACAGCGCCTTCGCACGAGCTACCTACGTGCCAGGACCTCCAGGACTCGAGCCTCGCCCACCGAACCCGGCTCTTGCTATGAGGGGTTTCGGAGGACCGCCAAGGCCAACAGGCGCTCGCCCAAACGTGACCTGCTACCAGTGCGGGAAACCGGGCCACTACTCCAACAACTGCCCGGAGACCCGTACACTTCCTCCACCACCTCGCCCTGCTCCAACTCAGGCGATGGTCCGCGCACCTGCCCCGACTAGGCCTTTCGTCCCCAACACCAGGCCTCCGGCACGTGCTGCGCGGGTGAACCACATCAGGGCTGATGAAGCAGAGGAAGCTACAGAAGTTGTCCTCGGTATACTCCATGTTAATCATATTCCTGCTAAGGTCTTATTTGACACAGGCGCTTCGCATTCATTTGCATCACAAGCTTTTGCACAAATGCATGATCTCTCTTTCGAGTCTATGTCCAATGGTCTTAGTGTCATTTCTCCCAGCATGCAAATGACTTCTTCCAAGATAAGCCACGACAATGAAATCCAAATTGGAGGCCATATCTTCTTGGCATCTCTAATAATTCTTGGCAATTCTGATATTGATGTCATTCTGGGCATGGATTGGTTGAAGGCCAATCAAGCTAAGATAGACTGTTCCACAAAGACTGTAACTCTTTCTCATCCTTCTGGACAGATAGTCTATTCTCCAAACCAAACATCTTCGACTCGGCTTTTCGCTCTCAATGTTGATCCTCTTCCTTCCATAGAAGCTATTCCGGTGGTCCGAGACTTTCCTGACGTCTTTCCTGAAGAATTACCAGGTATGCCACCTGACAGAGCCGTCGAGTTCGTTATTGAACTAGAACCGGGCACTGCTCCTATCTCCAAACGTCCTTACAAGATGGGCCCCAAAGAACTGGCTGAGCTTAAGAGACAGCTAGAGGAGTTGGAAAGGAAAGGTCATATTCAACCTAGTACTTCTCCTCGGGGTTGTCCTACTCTGTTTGTCAAAAAGAGGGACACAACTGAGCGACTGGTTGTTGACTACCGTCCTCTGAACAAGAAAATCATCAAGAACAAGTATCCTCTCCCTCGCATCAACGATCTGTTCGATCAACTGGCTGGTGCTAAGGTTTTCTCCAAGTTGGACTAGAGATCAGGTTATCACCAGATCAAAATCCGCAAAGAAGACATTCCAAAGACAGCTTTCACCACTCGTTATGGTCTCTATGAATACACTGTCATGCCTTTCGGTCTCACAAATGCTCCGGCGACCTTCTCACGTCTCATGAACTTCGTTTTCATGGAATACCTCGATAAGTTCGTGGTAGTCTATCTCGATGACATTCTTATCTATTCCAAAACCGAGGAAGAACACGGAGAACATCTACGTCTTATCCTGTTGAAACTCCGAGAACACCGTCTCTACGCCAAGTTCTCCAAGTGTGAATTCTGGCTTCCTAAAGTATCCTACCTTGGTCATGTCATCTCTTCTGAAGGCATTTCTGTGGATCCAGAAAAAGTGAAAGCCATTGTTGAATTGTTGCCTCCTACATTGGTGAAACAAGTCAGGAGTTTCCTTGGCATGGCTAGCAATTGCCGTCGATTTGTTGAGAACTTCTCCAAAATCGCTAAGCCTCTCACCGATCTTACAAGGAAGGATAGAAAGTTTCTTTGGACTCCAAAATGTGATGAGAGTTTCAATCTCTTGAAAGCTAAACTCACTTCTACTCCTGTTCTAGTTGGCCCAGACACTTCCAAACCTTTCCAAATATTCTGCGATGCATCTCTACAAGGACTAGGCGCAGTCCTCATGCAAGAACGCAAAGTTGTGGCTTATGCATCTCGCCAGTTGCAGCCTCATGAGCTCAACTATCCTACACATGATCTTGAACTTGCAGCAATCATGTATGCCCTCAAGGCTTGGAGACCTTATTTGTTGGGGCACAGCTGTGAGATCTTCACTGATCACAAGAGTCTCAAATATCTCTTCACTCAACCAGACTTGAACCTCAGGCAAACAAGGTGGCTTGAGAAACTCTCAGATTACGATCTTACCATCTCTTACACTCCAGGCAAAGCTAATGTAATGGCTGATGCCCTCAGTCGCAAATCCTATTGCAACAACCTCATGGTTGAGGACATCCAACCTCCTATTCATGAAGAATTCAAGAAACTCAACCTTCAAGTGGTTCCCTCTGGTTACCTTGCAAACTTGGTTGCCACTCCTACACTTGAGGATAAGATCCGTGCCGCACAGTTGCGTGATTCTGGTGTCAAGAATATCAAAGACAACATTGGCAAGGACAAGTACAAGAGTTTCTCTCTCGATGACAAGGGTACCTTGCTGTTTGAAGAACGCATTGTAGTGCCCAAACTTGACAGCTTAAGAGAACTCATTCTCAAGGAGGCTCATGATACTCCGCTTTCTATTCATCCTGGCAGCACAAAGATGTACCAGGATCTCAGGTCAATCTATTGGTGGACCAGGATGAAGCGTGAAATTGCTCGCTATGTGTCTCATTGTGATGTTTGCTGTCGTGTCAAGGCAGTTCATCAGAGACCACCTGGACTTCTTCAACCACTGCAAATTCCTGAATGGAAATGGGACAAGATCGAGATGGACTTCGTTACTGGGTTTCCAAAGTCCAAGAAAGGCAACGATGCAATCTTTGTTGTCATTGATCGTCTCTCCAAAGTGGCTCACTTCTTTCCAGTCAAAGAGACAGTATCAGCTAGTCAGTTGGCAGAACTCTATATGACAAGACTGGTTCCTTTACATGGTGTTCCTTTGGCAATAAGCTCAGATCGTGGAAGTATCTTCACTTCTCGATTTTGGGATAGCTTTCAGAAAGCCTTGGGTACTAAACTTCTGTTCAGCACAGCTTACCATCCGCAGACAAGTGGACAGGTTGAAAGAGTAAACCAGATTCTGGAAGATATGCTCAGAGCTTGTGTTATCTCCTTTGGCATGAAATGGGAGGATTGCCTTCCGTATGCTGAGTTCTCCTATAACAACAGCTTCCAAGCAAGCCTAGGCATGGCTCCATTTGAAGCTCTCTATGGCCGCAAATGTAGAACTCCTCTCAATTGGTCTCAAACTGGTGAACGTCCATTCTTTGGGCCGGATATTATCCAGGAGGCTGAAGAAAAGGTTCGCATCATTCGTGACAATCTGAAGATTGCCCAGTCTCGGCAGAAAAGCTATTATGATAGCAAGCACAGGGACATGGTCTATGCACCTGGTGACCAAGCTTACCTTCGTGTCACTCCTCTGAGAGGCACGCAACGCTTTGGCATCAAAGGCAAACTCGCTCCGCGTTATGTTGGGCCTTTCAACGTTCTTTCAAGGCGTGGTGAATTGGCTTACCGTCTGGAACTTCCTCCAAACCTCTCCAAAGTGCACGATGTCTTCCACGTGTCACAACTCAAGAAGTGCTTCAAAGATGCAGGTCGTGCAGTTGATCATGGATCAATTGAACTTCGAGAAGATCTCTCTTATGTGGAACAACCGATTCGCATTCTTGACGAAGCTGAACGTCGCACCCGTAACAACACTGTAAATTTCTACAAGGTTCAATGGTCTCATCATTCTGACAAGGAAGCTACATGGGAACGTGAAGACCATCTCCGTGCCGAATACCCCAACCTCTTTGTTGCTCCATGAAGAATCTCGGGGCGTGATTCCTTTGAGGGGGGGAGTGTTGTAACAGCCCTACTGTAACTTTCCTTTTGGTGTGCAATAAAATTGTTGAATCATGTCATCATTCCATAATGGGTTGCATTTAATTAAATATGTCTCCCAAATGTTTTCCAAATTTAAATTCTTATTTTTTGAATTCAAATGCTTTCAAATAAATTCATTTGAAGTTTCAAATTTTTTATAATTAACCAAACTAGATATTAATATGTCTAATTTGAAACTAGCAAAAATTGCTCAAAAGTTTTATGAGGTTCCTTTCTGTTTGTTTTTAAAAATACAAAAACAGGAAAGTTTTAAAAAGGAAAAACAAAACCAGAACAAAAAAAATGGGGAGGGAGCTCCTGGCCGAACTGGGCCACTCCCTGGCCCAGCAAACCCCAGCCCGAAGCCCACTTCCTCTCCTTCGTACTCGTACGGACGCGCAGAGGGACGCCCTTTCCAGCGCGGCATGGAGCTCTCTCCCTCTGCCAAGCTCGCCCCACAGCTCCCCCACTGCCACCTCCTCTCCTCTCCCCTATATCAATCGACCGGAACCCTAATCCTAGCCCCCAAGCTTTCTCCTCCCCCGCCGCCGCTTGCTCCTACACGCTCCGCCGTCGCCATGTCCGCCGTGGTGATGAGCTCGGAGCCCCGATGAACCGCTCCGTCCCCTACTTCCTTCTACGCCTGCAGCTGCTCCGCCTCTCTCTCTGCTTCCTCGACGTCAAGCGCGAGGCCGTTTCCACCGCTCCGTCCCCTACTACCCGACGCTGAACGCCGCGCATCCGCAGCTCCCGAGCACCGTTCGCTCGCCTCCGGCCGCCGCAACCGCCCTCCTCTCGCCAACAACCTCCCTCGGTGAGCCGCAGTCGGAACCCCCTCCTCTCCCTTTGATTTCACCGCGGTTCGCCGGAGCTTTCCGCTGCGTCGGCGAGCACGCCGCGGACGCGCCCCTGCCCGTACCTGTCGAGCACGAAAACGACGATAGCGGTTCCTTTTCTTCAAAACAAGAACAAGAAACGGAACCCCGGTCACGCACGAATCCATCGCACCCCCAAACGCACTCGCGCCACCCTGTTTTGGTCGCCGCCGGCCGCGTTCTTCGTCGCCGCGCCGCGGTTCCTTTCTTCGTCAGTTCGTCAGAGAAAAATGACACCTTCAGTTTCGTCAGAAATAGCTAACCTTTTAATTAGCTAAAAACTAACCTAACCTAGATCTAACAAGATCACTAATCTAACCCTACCGGCTAACAGCACTGCGCTATCCCCCGCGCGTCGTGAGTTCGAATCCCACCTCCCGCGGGCAATGGATAAAAAGCCCCATTTTTTTCCTCGCCCACTGACAGCCCGGGCCCGCCTGGCAGCGACTGCCCAGGCCAGCACAGTGCCTCCCCGCCCGCGTGGCACCTGGGCCCGCGCGTCAGCGACCCGGGCTAGACACCCGTGCGGTGAGAAAAGCCCGACGCGCGGCGTTTTTACACCGGAGCGCCTGGTTTCTGTCTTTCGCACCTGAACCCCTCCAGTTACTGTTTCCATCACGAACAGGTCCCTGGAAATTTCAGAGAACACCCTACACTTATAAAATTTATAACTTTAGTTTTATAACTCCAAATTAAATAAACCTTATATGTTTTTATATCAGAAAAATGCAATAAACATTAATATCACATTCTTATGTCATTTGCATTATTTATTTTAAATGCTTAGTTTAATTTAACAAATGCAATTAATTAATTAAATACGGAGTATGAGGGGTAATAATTATATAATGCCCTAATTCCATTTAATATGCTCATACCTTTTATACCATATCTTGCCATGCTAATAAATATTTAATTTGAGTTAAAAATAAATCAATTGCATTTAATTCCTAAATGTGGAATGTGTTGGGCAATTAAGTAATCAATGTCTTTTCCATTTTAAAATAATTGGATCACCACATCTGCTATAGGAAGTAACATTTAAAGTGTTGGATACACAAATAACTTGCAACCTAATCGTTTGCCGGGATTTCATCCCCGCTTTAATATGACCTAATCATCTCATACCATCTCGCATCATCAGTTGTTTGCGCATATCTCTGTATTGATTATTGTTCCTATTGTCTGTGTTTGGCTCTTTTTGGGTAGACGACGACGTGACTGCTGCGAGTACCTACGACACTGAGGTTCCAGCTATCGTGCCAGGCTACGAGCTGCCAGGCAAGCTTTTGCTAACCGGTTACACGATTGTCGGGTTTTCATTCCTGCCTTTTGATCTATGCTATCCTAGTTATCGGTTCTTGAATTTGCGATCCCATCACATGTTTATCCTGCAGCCTATACAGCTATATCCCCACGACCCATAACCCCTTGCATGTTTATCTGTTGGCCTTTGCGAGTCGTAGTGCATGCTTAGGATTGGTTGAGCGAGTCGTTCCTTTGTCTTTATCTCATATGCTTAGTATGATATATTGTTCTACTATAATAAACTGCTGTCTTACTTTGGGGTTCTATAATTAAAAGATAAGGCACCAGGCGGAAGGCCTTGCGAGGTGTTTTGTTCTGCTCAGTGTCGACCTAGGAACTGAGATTTTGTCCTCGGATCCAATTTTGAGCGCACTAACCACTTGTGGGTGGCCCAATGGAGCCCCCCTCGACTTTGAACGGATCCGCAGCTCGTCCATGTGCCGCAAGTAGTTCGGGTTTTCCATTCGCTCATATGCATGTGCATGATGATGATGATGAGAGGTTACTTGATACGGGGGGTCATACAGGGGTGGTGCTCACGAAGCGGACAGTTCCTACTGTGGTTTGAGCCGCATGGTGAGCAGACACAAACTAATGAGTCCGCAATTGAGATTCGGCCGGACTCCTGACGCGGGTAACAACTCATATGGGTGGCACTTGGACTTGCTGTAGTGAAGGAATGAGTCGTGTTGAGAGGCCTTAGCGGGTTGATCATGCGAGTATGGGTACTGTAGTGCACCCCTGCAGGGTATAATCTTATCGATGAGCCGTGTCCACGGTTATGGACGACTTTGGTGATGATGCTGGCTAACAAGATCTAGACAACTTACACCTAATCATCGTTAATTAATGTGACTAGTAACATAGCATTACTTACACCCTAAATGATAACTAAAATTATTAAGTGTGAGTTTTCCCGGATTGCTTCCTCATACTTGGTTGAGGGGGTTAATTCGAGAATGGGTTATGACTGGTGTCAGTTGTAGGTGGATACTTAAACGCTCTCTTACCCCTCTCTAATTAGACGGAAGTTTTAGCGAGTCTCTTTAGTCTGCTAGTGCTGCTGCCGCTAAGTACACCTACCCCCATATTTTGGGAATCTTACAGTTTTGTAACCTGTTAGCTTAAGTTTGTTCGATACGCTTCGGTGTATTGACCCGTTCGCGGGCTATGGTTTTTCTGCAGTTGAGGATCCTTCACTCGACCAGTTGGGTGGATACTACGTGGAGTTCGACGACGAGAGCTACGACGAGTAGTTAGAGTTCCCCTGGGCTACTTCCTGGTGGACTGCGTGGATGGGCCTTCTTTTTCGTTTCGGCCTTGAGCCTTTGCTTCTTGTCTGTACTCAGACCGGTGTGTTTCCGCTGCATGATGTAATGTTGGGACATGTGTCATATGATTGGTGCCATTTGATATATTTTGCTCAGTGAGAGCCTTTGGATATTATTTTCCTTTCTTTGTGTCTTAGGTTTATTCTGTGGTTTCAACCTGTTAAAAATCCGACTCGTATACCATGTGTGTATGGTTGAAGTATACGAGTTGGAAGACTTTTTGGGTCTTGCGTGCACAATCTGGAAACGTATGTGACGTTGGGATCGCCAAGAACTGTCGGCCGATGATCCATTCCGAGCATGGCCTGATGGTTTTCCTGGGAGTGGTAACCCCAGTATGTTCTTGGTTGTGTGGCCCAACCGATACGTTTCGTTTGTGTAGCTTGTATTCAGGGTCTGACACACAAGATGGAAGAGCAAGGGCAATAGGGATGCACAAGGATGCCTCAATTGCTTTGAAGACCACCGTTAAAGAAGAGGATGAAGATGAGTATGATGAGCAAGTCGAGCTATCTAGTGAGACCCTCGCAAGTACTCTCACCCAACACATGGGTCTTGCGGCAAAAACTTTTCAAAGAACCCCGGAAGGGCCAAAGCTAGGATTGACAAGAAGTTCCCCTCCAATGGAGGAAAGCCAAGCAACAAGGTGAGGCTTTGCTATAATTGTGATGACAAAAGACACTTTATTGCAGATTGCCCATGGGAAAGAAGAGAGGACCATTGTGGGAGGCTCGTGGCCAAGTCGAAGGGCAAATGGCCCATGCCCATAAAGAAGCACTTCTTCAAGAAGAACCAAAAGATTGTATTGGTGACCCAAGAGCAATATCCCACCGATGATGAAGATAGTGACAAGTGAAGGGGATTGGGTGCAGAAAACAAAAAATTCCTAGCAACAAAATCCCTAAAACATGCCAAGATCTATTCTATGCAGATATAGAAGTACGAACGAAGATCGGAATACACACCCTTGTAGACCGAAAGCGGGGATTACGTTCCCGCACAAACGTTGTCGATGAAGACCGACGAAGCTGACCTCAAGGTCGTGTAGAGGAAGCTGACCTCCGAGTACCGCTAGCGCAGCACCTCGCAGGGCGTCACACACGTACGGTGGAAACGCGGCCTCCAAAACTCCAGTCCAGGACGAGCAGCGGAAGACTTGGACCGGAACACCAGCAGCGCGGCAGCGGGCTATGGTGGAAGAGATCCCCCTCTCAACTCGGCGCAACTACGACAAAGGGAATCACGAAATCGAGAGAGAATTAGGGAATTAATTGGTGAATTCAAAGGCCAGGGGTGCCCCTTCTTATATAGGCTCCCAGGAGGGAGCCAACTTGCTAACCAGGCAATGTGGGACTAACCCCCACATGCCTGGTGCGGCATGAGCAGGTGCGCCGGCCCTGATGGGCCCCTTTTGGCCCACCTAGTCCGGCCATGCTCCCCCCCACCAAATTCCCTTGGGGATCCCCCCCATGGGCCTTCTTTCCACCAGAAGGCCCATTTAGGAAAATCAGCCTTAATAAATTTGAAAAAAATATATAAAATCATATTTGCACATTAGTTATACTAATTAATATCAAACATATTATATATAATTTATTCTAGCTCCGAAAACTCTTTCATCGCTGCCCGATCTCCATCGGACCTCTCCCGGGACATTCCCGGTGATCTCTTTCCTTTCCGGTTGTCTTGTCGAAACCCCTTAAGTGTGTTACCCTAGCGGTTCGATATAATAACAGGTATGATCAAGACTCCTCTATGATCAATGACTAACTCGTAGGCTGGACCCCATGAATTAATCCCTGTGATATAACGAATGACTTTTATCTATCAAAACTGAACGCAAAGTCTTAAACCGTTTTCCATTGCGATACTTAGCGTGTCCGAGTGTCGTTCCATAGATATCTCCATACCTAGCTTGACTCGTTACCTACAATGCTATCTTCTACTCGTCTATGATTTCATGTCTCCGTGATCTAGTCACATGCTTCCAACCTCATTAGACATGATCTCGCCGAGTGGGCCCTAGAGTATCTATCCTGCTATGCGGACTGGCAAATCCCGCTCTTGACCCCTCGTCTCAACTACTCCTTTCCAATACCCAAAAGTATCACCGGTATTGTCATACTAAATAAGATACGACGTTTGGTGCGATCAAAGTATCTTCCAGGAATAACAATAAGAGTTGATCTCACGGTCAAAGGCGTAACGACTACGTCCTCCAAATCTGGGTATGTTCATCACATCGTTCTCCAACGATATGACTTCCATTGCCGACCGGCGCCATGCCCAATGATCGGGAAACCTCGATCATCAATCGCGCAACGAAACTAGTCTTAGTAGAGGCTACTAGTGAAGGAGATATGCCTTAGAGGCAATTAATAAATTGTATTCTTTATCATATCTCGTTTGTTCATAATAGGTTTTTTGTGTCATGCTATAACCGTCTTAAGCGGAAACATTAATATGGGTGTGATGCGTAAACAACCAGGTCCCTAGTAGCCTCTACAAGGAGGCCGAAAGGGATGCTTAAACATGAAATTATTAGATCGTTGTTGTGGTCATAAGGTTGGTAGGTATGAAGCGGTTCTATTTTCGAAAGCCCCAAACCACGTAAAATATGCAAAAGATAAACTAGAAGCATCTAACTTTATTTTGCAGGGGCTATGTGATATGTTCAAGGTAGGTTTATTAAATTGTTTATAAACTGCGGGCGCCAAGAAGACCATGGCGCAATGGACTATATCATATTGAATTACATTTGATGTTTTGTGTGCATCTTATATTGTGTGATTATATATATATTATATATTAGTTACGCGGCGGTAATTATATAAGATGATCCCTTCAAAATACCACTAGTGTTCTCCTCCAACACGCACCACCAAGAAAGTTCTACTTTATGAGGCAGGCCGTGACGATCGGGTGTCAGACATATCGTCGTTCGCATACAGTAATCGTCAGCGTGGTGGTTATAGTGGCGAGTCTAGCATATGCAGATATGGCCTCGGAACAAGGAGGCCGAAAGGTCGAGCACGAATCACAAAATTGGTGTGACGGACAGTAGTCGACTCTTGAAGTTGTGCCGCCGGCTCTGATGATGAGGGGTGGTGCAATGGATGGGGGTTGTGTAATCGCTTAAACGACCAGGAGGGATGTTCGTTTGAGTGGGAGTTATGTTAGTTATTTTCTAAAAATACTATAACTCAAAATTATTATGAACAAAGTCTTAAGTTGTTGCAAATTCTATTATAGATGTCTCACCCCTCCTTTAACCTAAACCTGTTCATTGAGAAAGAGAAGCTTAAGACCGATGGGTCTAACTTCGTGTCCTGGTTCCGCGACCTAAAGTCCATTCTTGAAACCCACAAGGTGGCCTACATCCTTGATGCCCACTTAGGTGATCTTCCAAACACCTGTAACGCCCCGGGTTTTATCCCCTTTTAATTTTGTGTGTGTTTTTTTTTGCATCGACATAGCATCGCATTGCATCGCATTAATTTAATTGTTACATTTAAATTTATTTTTTCCACAATTAAATTCAAATGCATTTCAAATTAATTAAAAATGTGATATTTCAAATCTTTTGCAAATGTTAAAAACTAGTTTATTAAATTATCTATGAAAAACTAAAACTATTTTGTATAGTTTTCGTATTGAAATTCCCTGTCTTTTTTGTTATAAAAATATATAACCGAAAAGTTTAAACGGGGGAGAAATAAAAGCCCAAGCCCATCTAACCCCAAACCCTAAGGTTTCCCCCTGGAAACTTCTTTCCCACCCCCTGGAATGTTGCAGCCACCCTCCTCTATTTTTCTGGAATTTTACAAAAGTCCTTCCACCCCCTTCTTTTCTTTTCCCCCTTCCTTTTCTTTTCTTTGCTTTTCTTTCTTTTTCTTTTCTCTCTTTTTCCTTTTTCTCTTCCTCTCTCCTTCCTTCCCGAGCTAGCCACGCACGGGAGAAATCCTCCCGCACCAGCCGAGCTCGCCGGCCCGCCCCCCCCCCCCGCCACCTTTACCAGCGCCCGGCCCGCGCCCCGGCCTGCCCCGCCACTGCTCGCCCCAGCGCACCGCCGCCCCTGGCCGCGCGCCGCAGCGCCTCCTCCCGCATCCCCCGACCCCGCCGCAGGTCGCCGGCCGCCACCGCGCCCAGCCATGCTCCCCTGCGCCTCCTCGCGCCTGCGCCGCCCCGGCTGCCCCGAGCCGCGCCGCCTCCGGCCACCTCCACCGCGGCCCGGGCTCCTCGCCTACCGCGCCCTCCGGCCTACGCACGCCGGCGCCGCGCCCCTGCTCCATCCGGCCGCTGCGCCCTGCTCCATCCTGCTGCCGCCCCCTGCTCCCGGTGCCGCCTCCAGTCGTCCCACGCCGCGCCTCTGCACCGCAGCGCCGCCTCCCCGCGCGCAGCGCGCTGCACGCCCCGCGCGCGCCCTCCATGCCGTCGCCGCTCGCTGTCGCCGCCTCCATCCGCGCCGGTCGCCGCCGCCGTGCACATCCGCTCCGCGCCGCCGCCTCCCGCACGCACGTGTCGCCGCTGCCTCCTCTTCCGACCGCGTGCACGTCGTCTCCGTCCGGTGGCGCCCCCGTTTCCGTCGGCCGCAAGGTGTCCGACAAAGTGCCCGCAAGACCCCGGCGTCGCCATTTTTGTCCGAGTTGTCTACCCTTCGTGGTGTTGCTACGTGCGAGTGCCCCTTCCGGTGCCGCGTTGTCGCGACTGCCCATGTTCGTGTCGCGGTGCCCGCCCGTGCGCGCTTTTCCTTCCGGTGTCCGTTGCCGTGCTCCTACGTGCCCGCGCCCGTCAACGAGGATGACCGAGTAAGACTACCCGACCACTTCCACGACACCGACAAACGACGATGCCCCGGTTCCGCGACGACTACTTCCCCGACGTCAACTACTTCCTCTACGTTCCTAAGATGTCGGTTTCGAACCCTATTTCTCCCGATCCAACGTGCGAATCCAAACCCTAACCCTATACCTATTTTATTAAATATCATCTATCTTGTGCATATCGCATCATAATTGCCTGTGTTGCATCTCTTGGGTTTGGTGGTGTAGCAATTCACCTAAATAATAAATATGGAATGTGTGGGGCAAATCAATATATGTATTGCCCGATTCCATTTAAATTGACTAGATCATCCATGCCATGTCTTGCCATGTTAACCAACATTTAATATTGTTGAGTAGATAAATAATTTGCACCTAAATATTAATTGTCGGAATCCCGGTTCCGCTTAATTTGGATTAAGTGCATCTCGCAATGCATCTTGCCATGTCATGCATCATTCTCAAATGATCATGCTGGATCTTTTGATGTAGTTGTAAAATGCATCTTTACGATTTCCAGTGTTTGTTGCTTCTTCGCGAATAAGACGTTGAGATGTGTGAGCAACGACAAGATCTGCTTCCATGCGGGATTCCAGGCAAGCAAAGTTTGCTTGTTTACCTATACATTGTCTTTCATTCCTGCTGTTGATCTCTGCTACCCTAGTATCCGATTCTCTATCGCGATCCCATCACATGTTTATCCTGCAGCCCATACAGCTTTATCCCCACAACCTAATACTCGTTGCATGTTTATCTGTTGGCCTTGCGAGTCGTAGCGCATGCTTAGAGTTGATTGTGTGAGTCGTCTGTTGGTCTTATGTTTCATCTTTTTAGTATGATAGAATATTCTACCTTAATAAAATGTTGTTTTATATTGGGGTATTATAATTAAATGATAAGGCACCAGGCGGAAGGCCTTGCGAGGTGCTTTGTTCTGCTCAGTGTCGACCTAGGAACTGAGATTTTGTCCTCGGATCCAATTTTGAGCGCACTAACCACTTGTGGGAGGCCCTATGGAGCCCCCCTCAACTTTGAACGGATCTACATCTTGTCCATGTGCCGCAAGTAGTTCGGGTTTTCCATTTTCTCATATGCATGTGCATGATGATGATGATGATGATGATGAGAGGTTATGTGATACGGGGGGTCATATAGGTGCGGTACGACACGAAGCGGACAGTTCCTACTGTGGTTTCAGCCGCATGGTGGCGTAGTCGCAAACTAATGAGTCCGCAATTGAGATTCGGCCGGACTCCTGACGCGGGTAACAACTCATATGGGTGGCACTTGGACTTGCTGTAGTGAAGGAATAAGTCGTGTTGAGAAGCCCCGATGCTTGCTTGGGTTGATCATGCGAGTATGGGTACAGTAGTGCACCCCTGCAGGGTATAATCTTATCGATGAGCCGTGTCCACGGTTATGGACGACTTTGGTGATGATGCTGGCTAACAAGATCTAGACAACTTGCACCTAATTAAAGTTAATTAATTTGAGTAGTAATATAGAATTACTTTCACCATAAATTATAAATAGAACTGTTCAATGTGTGAGTTTCCCGAATTGCTTCCTCATACTTGGTTGAGGGGGTTAATTCGAGAATGGGTTATGATTGGTGTTAGTTGTAGATGTTTACTTATGCTGGTTTGAAGTCTGACGACGTTAGCTTGGGAATCCTTCCGGCTTGGCTGGGCAGGGATATGGTGCCATTGCTTATCTTCAGGACTCTTAGTCCAATTTGCATCTTATCCGTAGTCGGATACTATTCTGCTTCCGCTGTCATTTGTATCCTTGTATTGCATCATTTTGTAACATCCCAACATTTTATAATGTTCAAAAATCACTAAAATTTAAAAAAATTCTTTTTATTAAAATAAAATATTAAATGCATAAGGAAACCAACTATAAAAGACTCCAAACTTATTGAAAGAGTTTAATATTTCAAATGTCACAGTTTAAACATGTTATTATCCACTGTATTTCAAAAACCTTAAAATGTAAATTGACAAATATTTTACAAACTACAATCCATTTTATTTTAAGTAAATAGTTTACTTATAAGAAATTGATTCCAACCACTTAGCCAAATAAGCATTTCATTTGCTTAAATGAATTTCATTTATTTTCAAGGCATGAAATGATTAATATATTCTATATAATGAAATGAATTAAATCTAAAATGCTTTCCAAAGTTGATATGAAGTTTTTCAAATGATTAAGCATAATATAAAACATAATGGTGTACAAAACATTTAGAATTAAAAATGGAATTCATTATAATTCCCATTTTAGTTATATTTTGTTCTTTAATACCATGCCAAAATAAGAAAGAATGATTCAGCAAAACAAGTTTAAATAACTTAAATTCAAACAAAATTTAATATGGGTTTTTCATATAAATTATTTAGCCAAAATTAAAATTTATTAAACCCTAGTTTTAAATTAAACATAAAGTGTCAAATTTTACATGTAATCAATATTTCGAAATTATTATTTTTGAAAAGTGTTCAAAACACTCCCACAATTGGTTTAACAGAAAGATAATAGTTTTACAAATTTTTAGAAATTTGTTTGACCTCATTTGGACAAATAAATCAAAAGATATGAATTAAAAGAAAAATCAGAAAAACAGAAAAAGAAAAATTGCTGACGTCATGCTGACGTCAGCCCGTCTTCAACCTTGCCCCAAATCGCGCCCGAGACCACCGGAGTTTCCTTCTCCAAATTCGCACGATTAGGGCACGGATTTAACGCGCGGTCGTGGCTATTTAAACCCCCTGACCCTCCTCTCTGTTTTGCCCCAAACCCTAGCCCCTAAGATGCCCCCAGGCTGCCGTACGAGCTCGCCGGAGTGCTCCGCCCCCGCCGCCGTTT
This sequence comes from Poa annua, assembly GCA_026929855.1. Lineage (NCBI taxonomy): Eukaryota > Viridiplantae > Streptophyta > Magnoliopsida > Poales > Poaceae > Poa > Poa annua. The sequence continues at coordinate 21,378,660 of CM049427.1, forward strand.
TCTTCGATCCCCGGCGTAGTGAGACCCCGCCCGAGCCCGAGAACCTCCCCATCCTCTTCCTCGTGCCCGAGCGCAACTCCTAATCCTCTCCTTCGATTTTTGTACGCAGCGGTTCGAGCACATCGTGCACGACCGGACCTCACCGGAGTCGCCGTGGCTTTCCGAGCAGCTCTCCCTCCCCAGGACGAACGCGACCACGCCACCGTCTCCATCGAGTTCCCCACCTCGCCCCGCGCGTCGTCGTCGTTTTTCCGAGCCGGAGGGATCGCCGGAGCGAAGAATCGATCCACGCCCGAGGCCACGCCGCCGTCCCCTTCGTCTCCGGTGACCGGAGCGCCGCCATCTTCTGGTCAAGCTCGGTGAGCCGTCCGATCCCCTTCCAACGCACCAGATTAGATTTTTTTTTCCGAAGCGGTACGATCTAATCTGGACCGCCAGATCCAGATCTGACGGCCAGATTCAATCACTTAACCCAGTCAGGAGCCACGTCAGCTCCGCGTCAGCAGCCCAGTCAGCGCTGACGTGGAAAATTAATTTCTCGATTTAATTAATTGGCAGTTTTGCAGAAAAGGCCCTGTAACTTAGATTTGTTATAACTTTTCATTCACACATCCAAATTCAAATATTTTTATACATTTGAAAAGCTCTTGACATGTAGATTATTTTAGATCGGCCAAAATTCAAATTTGACTTAGTATAAAATATTCAAATTTCAAATGGTGAATTTGAGTGTATTTGTAATAACTTTAAATCTATAAATCCAAAAATTACAAATAAAATTGTTTTAGAAACTTTAGAATATTTGCAAATTGATGCCACTGCTATAAAATATTTTTGAGTAATTTTTGAATGAATTCATAGTTATATATATTTAATTTGAATAGTTTGACTATTTTCAACATAACTATTAATAAAAATATTATTTTTGATTAAAGTAAATTGCTATAAATTTAATTAAAATACCCCTGTCTATTAACACTATTTATAAAATTTGTTATAGAAATATTAATCATAGACAACTTTAATCTGATAATTATTCCTTTTATTATTCTTTCCAAAAATTATAAACTAATTGAATTGCAATTATAACTTTATACATACTTTATAAACATCACAAAAATTAGTATTATGAATTAAAATTGTATGTCTTGCATAGCATATTTATTTAGTAGTTATATTTTCCCATAAGGAAAACTCCTCCCCATTTTCCCAAAGTTAGGTTTATTTTCAAACTTAGCAATTTTGTGAAGTGCTACACTTAGACACTTAGAAATTTTTAAACATGGAGCTGGAAGACCAATGAAGGACTTAGCCAAACGAGACTCCAGAAGAATCTCCAAGGAGTAGGAGCACTTAGAAGAAAGATCAAGAAGAAGTTCATGAAGACCAACCAGAAATATTTTCTAAGTCTTTCTCCCTCTTTCTTCTTCCTCCCTCCTTCTTCTGTTAGACTTCATGATGACTAAGGAAATCCAAGACCAGCCTCGAGGATACAAGAACCACCAAGTCTGGAGATGAAGCCTGGAGGACGACTACATCTCTCTTTCTATCTTTTCCCCTCCTTTCTAATCTTGTCTTTCACATCTGACTTAAACAATTTTTGATCGTGATGTTATCATCTTGAAGTTGTTGGATCCTAGCGGCATAGTGGGATGAAGCGGCCTGGAAACAAACCTTACATGTCCACGTACATGAGACCTGTTCCACAATTTAAGTGGCTGGCCGGGTGTTTGTCTCTCTCACTTTAGTGAATATCCAATTTACAAAGAGTTGATAATAATTGTTGATCACCTCGAAGAATAGAGCTAGTAATTTTCTCTAAGTATTTTGCACATCATGCATAAACATATTTCCTTAGAAAGTTTTATAAAAATTATTTATTCATCTAGTATGTGTTTTGTGTGTATTGTGGAGTTGTGCTTGCTGTTGATTGTTGTATTGTTGCTTGTCCATACTGTTAGATTGAACGGAGAGTCCCGAGTATCGTTGAAAAGAGTTGTGAACAACGACAACATTCAAAGGCAAGTGGCACACCTCATAAACTTCCTATTATTTTCTATATGCATTACTTAGTATTTTTATATGCATGAGTAGGATAGTATTGCTATGCTAAACCTGTGTAGAATTCCCTTACTCCTGTGTCTAGGATCCTATATCATACTTAGTAGATATATTGATGCTATGCAATTGATGAAAAGATTTACAAAACGATAAGTGACTACTCAGGGCTATGCTCATGGTTGTCGTCGCCTAGGATGAATGTCTATTCTACTTAGGGCCGTGAGCATGGTGGTTTTCACCTGAGAGTACACATCCACTAAGTTAATGAATCACCTGGGTGGATTGGTTGAATGGTTTATGTTGAGTGGCTACTCAGGGCTGTGCTTGTGGTGGTCTTCGCCTAAGATAGTTTCTACTATACTTGGGGCCATGAGCATGGTGGTTTTCACCTGGGAGTGCACTTGTGGATGGCCACCCAGGGAACAGAGGAATCTGAAGAACTCCGAGTGACGATTGCTTCCCGTGCAGCCTTTTGACAATGGGCTCTGTCTAGAATAATTAAGTTGTGGGGGTGCAACCTGTCAGCTTGACAAACAGATGTAGGGGGATGATAGGTGGAACGGGTCTTGCTAGTATGGTTGCATTCTTCTTCTGAAAGTTCTTGTCTCAATTCTCTCCTTTCCATAATACACTCCGCGTGTATAGGATTTCTCGGACAAATTGAGTCTAAAGGTGAAAGTGCACAACCTCTGCAGAGTGTAAAACTAAGTACTTAGCCGTGTCCCCGGTACGGACAATTTGAGCAGCTGATCACGGACGACAACGGAGGATTCCACCATTCCAACTTCAGAAATAAAACTTGATGGGTGAACAAGGGAAGATGAGATTTATGGTTTTCAGGCCATACTTGTCTTGATTTGAAGAAAGTGTTTTCCAAAAAGATAGGAAAAATTGGCTTTATTCAAACTAGCCTTGAACTCCACCAGCCAAATATGCATATAGGCTATAGAGTTATTCCAATAAGTGTCCACCATAGTGTCACTTGCTAGACTCCATTTTTAATGGAATCTGACCCACGTTGTTGCAATATTTTTCTTATTGCAGATTGTTCAGATGACGAGTGAGGTTTCGTTTATAGGATTCGAGTCTACAACCAACATGTTTTCGCCTGTGGCAGCATGGAAGTGATAGAGACTCACTGCTATTGTATTTCTGCTGTGTACTTTTTCAATGCTAGCTTTATGCTATGCAACTTGTATCAAACATTTTTTAATTCTGGATCATCGATGTAATAAAATTGACGCTTTATAGTGATATTACATCGTAAACTGTGTGTGCAAATGAATCGATCCAGGGATTTGCACTATACACAGGTATCTGCCTTATTTAAAGTGCAGGTACGCTACACATTTGTATCTTGACTCGTCCGAGTCGTTGTTGTATTATATATCTTTTGTTGTATTTGTGGATGTATCGGAACTGTTGTAATGTTATCACAATTCCACCCACATAATGCGTATGTTTCGGCGTGCACATTATGTGTGGTGGGCGACCTAAAATCGTTATTATGCGGATTTCGGCGGGATCGCTTAAATGTACATAGTACCGATTTTAGGGCGTCACAACACCGCCTCGGAAATCAAAAGGAATGTCCATGAGGTTAAGGCGGAGATTTCTTCTTATGTCCAGAGTGGCATGCTCTTTGCCATGGAGGCTGACCTGCAAAACCACTTCGTGAACAAGGGTGCTTATGATATAATCACTGAACTCATGGTTGTTTTTGCACGACAAATCATGACTGATAGGTTGGAAGCATCCGTGCTTTTATTCTCCGCCCAGATGGAAGAGAACGACAATATTAGAGAGCACTTAGCCAAGTTGTTTGGCTGCGTTCAGCTCCTGAATGATCTGGTAAGTGTGATCCCAGAAGAGCTGGTTATTGATAGGGTGCTGATTTCTCTGTCCCCTAGCTATAAGAACGCCATCGTGGACTACGGCATGAAAGGGACGTCAAAACCCCTGTCGGAAATCCTAAAGATGCTCGAATAGGCCGAATTAGAAATCAAGCTGGAGAAGATGGTGGTGACCATCGGATCACCTGAGCGCAACTGGCCAAAGTACCTGAAGGATAGGAAGTCTGGCAAGACAGTCGACAAAGAGCAAGGTATATTTGAAATACATGTTATTGATGTGTACCTTACATCCGCCCGGAGCAACACATGGGTATTTGATACTGGTTCTGTTGCTCATATATGTAACTCTCAGGAGGAGTTACGGAATAGACGGCGACTGGCTAAGGATGAGGTGACGATGCGCGTCGGCAACAGATCGAGAGTCGACGTGGTGGCTGTCGGCACGCTGCCTCTACATCTACCATCGGGATTAGTTTTGGTTTTAAATAAGTGTTATTTTGTACCATCCTTGAGTGTAAACATTATAAGTGGGTCTTGCCTGTTACAAGACGGTTATTCATTTAAATCAGTATCAAGCAATTGTGCTATTTATATGAATGATATCTTTTATGTTGATGCTCCCGAGAATAATGGTTTATTCTTGTTGAATCTCGATCGCAGTACTCACATCCATAACATAGAAGCCAAACGGATTAAGTGTAGTGATGATACTGCCATGTATATGTGGCATTGCCGTCTTGGTCATATTGGTGTAAAGCGCATGAAGAAACTCCACTCCGATGGACTTTTGGACTCGTTGGATTTCGGATCCCTCGATACATGCGAACCATGCCTTATGGGCAAAATGACCAAATTACCGTTGAAAGGTTTCGTTGAAAGGGCTTCGGATTTATTGGGGATCATACATACAGATGTGTGTGGACCGATGAGCGTTTCGACACGCAATGGTTATCGTTACTTCGTCACCTTCACTGATGACTTGAGTAGATACGGTTATATCTACTTGATGAAACACAAGTCTGAAACTTTTGAAAAGTTCAATGAATTTGAAAGTGAAGTTGAGAATCAGCTTAACAAGAAAATCAAGCACCTCCGATCCGATCGTGGTTGCGAGTATTTGAGTTTTGAGTTTGGCACACATCTGAAGAGTTGTGGCATAGTACCCCAACTTACGCCGGCCAGAACACCGCAGCATAACGGCGTGTCTGAAAGTGCATGGTTTCCCCCATGCGTGGTTTTGGTAATTAATGACAATCCTTATGGACTAATGTTTACATTGAGATATTCTTTATAGATCTTGTCCATGGAAAACTATAGGAGTTCATGTGTTGGACTCTTCAAAATGACTTAATGACCAATGCTCTATTCAAGGATTTATATGATGAATGGTCATGTGTAGAGTTGAGCTCATTGCAAGTATGGCTTGGAATATAAGATTGAGTGAACAATCATGTTTACCTCCAAGCCATCATACATATCAAGAGAGGAAGATGAAGTGCAAGTTCAATATGATGCATATCGGAAGATATCCTTTGATTGAAGCTTGCAAAGGAAACATGAAGACAAAGCTTAGCGAGTCCCTCCCATAACGGAGTATGGGGGAGCATTTGGAGAAGTCTTCATCAAGCATGTGCTAGCAAGCACAATCAAGAAAGGTGTTTCAACTTGAGAGAGTCAAGCTGATCAGTATACCAGGTATTGACCGTTCGGAGAACTACGGTGAAGTCCAAGATATCAAGATGATGTTACAATCTGATGGAAGGTTCAGCATGGAGACAATTAGGCGTGGTCAAAATTCCGCGAGCCACATTTTGGCAAATTTAGGGCGTAGTCAGCACCTTACGAGAGTTTGGCCTGCTTCGGGGCCAGATGAAGTCCTGACATGTTGTCAGGCAGATTGTAACGCCGCCTAATCTCCTTACTTGTAATTCACAAAAAAAAAACTTGAGAGTCAAGATCTTCATCATCGAGCTCAAGTGGAATGCGCAAGGCAAATGTATGATCTTGATAGGTTTTATCTCTTACCGGTCTCATGGTGTTAGTAGGAGACCGGGTTTTAGGATAGATGGCGTACTATCAAGAGGGGCTCTCAAGTGAGTAACTTGATCGCATTGTTGTGGAGAGCTCAAACCTTTGCATACTTGGCTTCTCATATTTCTTGGTCCTTATTTGGATTTTATTGTGGTGAGAAATTAGATCTTGCTTCATCTCCATGTCAAGCTCTAGTTCACCGAAAACAGTTTTATTTTGGAAAACTTGTTGCGTTTTCGGTGGCGGAAATATTGCCGGTTCAACCATGAGGAAAGTCCCACACCTTTCCATGTGTGGTGATTCTACTCTATTTATGGGATGCAATATTTCCACACCTTTTAGTTGGATGCTTTTCGTCGCTATCTTTCCAACAAAAGTGGTCTCACCTCATTCGGAGTTCATTCGCAAAAGTTATAGCAATTTTCGTGTTCAGTTTTGCAGCAGCTTTTTCTTAGGCCGGAGTTTCCGGTCCCCAGGACCGGAGTCTCCGGACTCAACGTTTTTCTCCAAAGCTGCTTTGAAGTTGTTCAACCCTTGGTGGTGGGGGGCGGAGTTTTCGGCCTCAAAGGCCGGAGTTTCCGCCCCTGGATGAACTTTCCGGCCCAGGGCACCGGAGAGTTTGCCCAAGCCTCGGATGTGTTGACGGTATTCAGCCCCTGGTGGGGGCTGGAGTTTCCGGTCCCAGTAGGCCGGAGTTTCCGCCCCTGTCCGGAGTTTCCGTCCCTAGTGACCGGAAACTCCGGTGTGAATCTTTCCTGCAACGGCTCTTTTTCGTGGGACCTATAAAAAGGCCCCCCTTCTTCCCCAAAGGGACCAGCTCTTCCAAGCACAAATTTTCCCCTCTCTCTCCTCCGTTGTTGACCTTGGAAAGCTTGCCCCTCTCTCATTTCCTCCCATGATTCTTGCATATCTTTGAGAGATTTGAGAGAGGAGATCTAGATCTACATTTCCACCAATCCATCTCTCCTCTAAGTGAGGGGAACCTAGTAGATCTTGATCTTGGAGTTCTTGGTGCATCTCTCTTTGTTCTTCCTCTCTTATTCCTGCATAAGCATTTGTTGCTTTGTTGGAATTCGAGAGTGAAGGATTTGAGCACTTGTGCTCTTGCCTTTTGCATTTGGTGCATCGGTTTGCTCTCCACGAGGATTCGTGGAAGTTGAAAACTTGTGAGCTTGTTACTCTTGGGTCCTTGGACCCTAGACGCCTTTGTGGTGGTTGGACCCTTGTGTGGTCACTTGAAGCCGTTCGGGAGCCCCCAATCCCATTGTGGGTTGTGCCCCGGATTGTTGTTGGAGGCCGTTCGGGAGCCCCCAATCCCATTGTGGGTTGTGCCCCGGATTGTTGTTGAAAGGCTCCGGATTCCGCCTCGAAGGAATTCCGATAGTGGAAGGTGAACCAAGCCTTTGTGGTGCGGTTCACCGGAGAAGAAGGTGAAACCTTTGTGGTTGTTGAACCGTTGTGTCGGTTCACACCTCTCCAACGAGACGTACTCCCTTAACAAGGAGGAACTCGGGAATACATCCTCGTATCCGCGTGACTCGGTTGTTTCTACACCCGAGCTTTTACTTATGCACTTTACCTTGTGATAGCCTTCGTGCTTGAAGTATTATATTGCTATCACCTTGTTGTTTATCTTGCTTAGCATAAGTTGTTGGTGCACATAGGTGAGCCTAGTTTATTTAGGTTGTCGGCTTGTTAATTTAAACACCTAGTTTTATTCCGCAATTATCAAGCCTAAACCGGAAAAGTTTTAAACCGCCTATACACCCCCCCTCTAGGCGACATCATTGTCCTTTCAGTGTCCGAGCGACGTAATCGTACTCTCCTGGATAGTGTTCAATCTTTGATGTCTCTTACCGATTTGCCCGTGTCCTTCTGGGGTTATGCGTTAGAAACAACCGCATTCATTTTAAATAGGGCTCCGTCCAAATCTGTTGAAACGACACCGTATGAATTATGGTATGGCCAGAAGCCTAAGTTATCGTTTCTGAAGGTTTGGGGTTGTGAGGCGTATGTTAAGAAACTACAGCCCGACAAACTCGAACCAAAGTCGGAGAAAGTCGTCTTTATAGGATATCCGTGGGAAACCGTTGGGTACACCTTCTACAACCAAGCTGAGGGCAAAACTTTTGTCGCGAAGACCGGTACCTTTCTAGAGGAGGAGTTTCTCGCGAAAGGAGTCAGTAGGAGGAAGGTAGACTCGATGAGATCGTTGATCCTGAACTCGAGATTCCGAGTGGCGCAACGGAAGCAATTCCAGAAACGTCCTCCGTGGATGGAGTGGGAGAAACTGTCAAGAAAAGTATTCTACCTCGTAGGTCTGGTAGATCTCGAATCACACCAGAATGGTATGGCAATATGGTTTGCACCGTCATGTTAATTGAACAAGACGAACCTACGAACTGTAAGGAGGCGATGGCGAGTCTAGAGTCCGAGAAATGGCTTCAAGCCATTAAATCCGAAACAGGATCCATGTATGATAACAAAGTGTGGACTTTGATGGCTATTCCTGAAGGGCGCAAGGCTGTCGAGAATATATTGATCTTTAAGAAGAAGACTGATGCTGATGGTAATGTGACCGTCTATAAAGCTCGGCTTGTCGCAAAAGGTTTCCGACAAGTTCATGGGATTGACTACGATGAAACTTTTTCACCGGTAGCGATGCTTAAGTCTATTCGGATTTTGTTAGCAGTTGCTGCCTATTACGATTATGAAATCTGGCAGATGGACGTCAAAACAGCCTTCCTAAATGGAAACATTGAGGAAGAGTTGTACATGGTACAACCGGAAGGTTTTGTCGATCCAGGAAATGCTAACAAGGTATGCAAGCTTCAGCGATCCAGCTATGGATTGAAGCAAGCATCTCGGAGCTGGAATCTTCGCTTTGATGAGGTAATCAAAGATTTTGGATTTGTCCAAAATTTGAAAGAGACCTGCATTTACAAGAAAATGAGTGGGGGCTCGGTTGTGTTCTTAGCACTATATGTAGATGACATATTGCTGATTGGGAATGATGTGGAACTTCTGAATAGCGTGAAGGAATATTTAAACATTAAATTTTCCATGAAGGACTTAGGAGAAGCTGCATATGTCTTAGGCATAAAAATCTATCGTGATATATCAAGACGCCTATTAGCGTTGAGTCAGAGTACTTATCTTGATAAAATACTGAAGCGGTACGGTATGGAGAAGGCAAAGAAGGGTTCTCTACCGGTTATCAAGAATAAAACATTGCAGAAGGTACAGTGTCCGGTAACGAAACTGGATAAGGCCTATATGACTAAACATCCTTATGCTTCAGCCATACGATCGATTATGTATGCAATGTTGAGTACTAGACCTGATGTGCATTAGCTTTAAGTTTGACAAGCCGGTTCCAGAGTAATCCTGGAATGGCGCATTGGATTGCTGTTCAGAGCGTTCTTAAGTATCTCAATAAGACAAAGGAAATGTTCCTTGTCTATGGTGGCTTGGATGAAGAACTTGGCGTAACAGGTTACGTGGATGCAAGTTTCTGCTCAGACCCCGATGACTCTAAGTCACAGATAGGTTATGTGTTCAACGTGAATGGGGGCGCCGTGTGCTGGAGAAGTGGGAAGAAACCCACTGTCGCACAATCTACAATGGAGTCGGAGTACATTACTGCCTGCGAAGCCGCTAATGAAGTTGTGTGGCTGAGGAAGTTCGTCATTGAACTTGGAGTGTTCCCGAGCGTGCAAGACCCCGTGATCCTCTTCTGCGACAATACGGGTGCTGTTGCTAACGCCAAGGAGCCAAGGTCTCACTCCACCGCCAAACACATTCTCTGACGCTTCCATGTGATACGGCAGTACGTACAAGGAGGCGATGTGAAGATTTGCAAAGTGCATACGGATCTGAATGTGGCAGATCCGCTGACGAAGCCTCTCCCGCTTGACAAGCATGAAAAACACCAGTTAGCTATGGGTGTTAAGCTTTTACCAAGTTGTAATCTAGATTAATTTGTACTCTAGTGCAAGTGGGAGACTGAAAGAGATATTCCCTAGAGGCAATTAATAAAGTGTATTATTTATCATATCTCGTTTGGTCATAATAGGTTTTTGTGTCATGCAATAACCGTATTAATCGGAAACATTAATACGGGTATGATGCGTAAACAGCCAGGTCCCTAGTAGCCTCTACTAAGACTAGTTCGGTTGCGCGATTGATGATCGAGGTTTCGCGGTCATGGGGCATGGCGCCGGTCGGCAATGGGAGTCATATCGTTGGAGAACGATGTGATGGACATACCCAGATTTGGAGGACGTAGTCGTTACGCCTTTGACCGTGAGATCAACTCTTATTGTTATTCCTGGAAGATACTTTGATCGCACCAAACGTCGTATCTTATATAGTATGACAACAACGGTGATACTATTGGGTATCGGAAAGGAGTAGTTGAGATGAGGGGTCAAGAGCGGGATTTGCCAGTCCGCATAGTAGGATAGATACTCTAGGGCCCACTCGGTGAGATCATGTCTAATGAGTTTGCAAGCATGTGACTAGGTCACGGAGACATGAAATCATAGATGAGTAGAAGATAGCGTTGTCGGTAACGAGGTCAAGCTAGGTATGGGGATATCTATGGAAGGACGCTCGGACACACTAAGTATCGCCATGGCAAAAGGTTTAAAACTTTGCGTTCAAGTTTGATAGATGAAAGTCATTCGTTATATCACAGGGATTAATTCATGGGGTCCAAGCCTACGAGTTAGTCGTTGATCTTAGAGGAGTCTTGATCATAGCTGTTATTATATCGAACCGCTAGGGTAACACACTTAAGGGGTTTCGACAAGACAACCGGAAAGGAAAGATATCACCAGGAATGTCCCGGGAGAGGTCCGATGGAGATCGGGCAACGAAGAAAGAGTTTTCGGAGCTACAATAAATTATATATAATATGTTTGATATTAATGAAGGAGATATGCCCTAGAGGCAAATAAATAAGTAGTATTTATTGCATTATCTCATAAGTTTATAATAGGTTTGTGTATTATGCTATAACTGTATTAATCGGAATTATTGATACACGTGTGATACATAGACAACCAGGTCCCTAGAAAGCCTCTATATGAGCTAGTCCATTGGGCAACAGTTGATCGAGATTCCCGATCAAGGACAATGACGTCGGTTGACAATGGGGTCATCTTGTTAGTTGAATAAGGTGATGGACATACGTAAAGTATTGCAATAAGATCGTATTACGATGTTTGTCATTTGCAATAGATAAGAATATGATAGCTTATTCCTTAGACCGTGAGACCGTACTTATTGATGCTTCGTAGGGGTGCTTTGAGAGCATCAAACGTTGTGTCTTATATAGCATGACAATAACGGTGTCCATCTTGGGTATTCCGAAAGAGCATCGAGACGTAAGGATCAAGAGCGGGATTTGTTCATTCTTGTAATGGAAAGATACTCTGGGCCCACTCGGTGATATTGCATCTATATAGCTGCGCAGCTTATGACTAGGTCATGGAGATGTAATATCGTAGACGAGTTAATAACCTTCGTCGGTAACGAGATACAACAAAGACATGGTGTGTCTACGATCATATCTCGGACAAGGTAGTATCGCAGAGACAAAGGGAATGAATATCATATTTATGGTTCAACGACGATATTCGTAGAATGCACAGGGGTCGTCATATACTTCCAGGTATCCCTGACGGTCATTGGTGAGCGGAGTGTCTCAACCATGTCTGGAGTGTTCTCGAACCGTAGCGTAACAAACTTAAGGTCTTAGCGACACTAGGAGATAAGTTCTGGAATAATATAGGTGTTTGTTGGAGAGAGAGAAATGATCCGGAATGAGTTCCGGGAAGGTCTGGAATGGTTCCAGGGATGTCCGAAAGTTGTTCGGGTGGTTCCGAAATTGTTTCGGAGTCATGGGATATTGAATTATATATAAATATATTAATTATGAATTAATGGGATTTTTATAATAATTTAATATTAATTAAATAAAGGAAAAAAAGGGGCTCCCACCTACATGGGCCCTAAGAGGGCCCAAGAGGGGGAGCCTCACCAAGCAAGGAAGGGGGGCTTGGGCCCCTAGTCCGAGTTGGACTAGGAGGGTGCGCCGGCCTCCCCCGCCCTCTCCTCCTTTAGTCCCACATGAGGGAGCCAAGGGGTTTGCGCACCCCCTTTCCCCTTTATATAGCAAGGCATATTAATTGGATTAATTCATTGGAAAATACAATTAATTGTATTGCAGGCCGGCCGAGCTGTTTCTCCGCCCGTTTTGCCCTCTCTCTCCACCTAAGCTATACCGCCGGGCACCGTTGCCCTGCGGGATTCCAGATAAGATCTACCCCTGCGATTTCAGCTGGATCTGAATGACCGGGGGTTGTCGCTAAGCTCCGTATGTTTGTGAGTGCTCGGAGGTAACTCTTTTTGAGGAGCCTGGGCGACGTCGTCTCGCCCCTGCAGCCGCCGCGCCGCCTCCCCCTCTGCCGCCGCTGCACCACCCCTAGTGCCGGCGCCCCGCCTTCTTCTGCCCGACGCCCGTCGACGCAGATCACCGTCGACGCCCCGGCGTCATCGTCTTCGTCATCGCGGCAAGTTCTCCGTGACCTCGAGGTCGGCTACGTACGACTTCATCGTCAACGCTTGTGCGGGAGCGTAATCCCCGCTATCGGTCTACATGGAGGTAATGTAACCAGTTCCGCCACCGTTATCACATGTACTAGATAGATAGATCCTGTCTAGTTAGGGTTTCGTTCGCTAGAAAATTTATTGTTTTCTGCACCGTAACCCCTTCAATTAATTAGGCAGAGCGCCAGCACCAGGGCTGGTGCGCCGGCAGCAGAGGGGGGAGGCGCGGCGGCTGCAGGGGGCGAGACGACGTCGCCCAAGCTCCTCAAAAGAGTAGCCTACGAGCACTCGCAAACATACGGAGCTTAGCGACAACTCCCGGTCATTCAGATCCAGCTGAAATCGCAGGAGTAGATCTTATCTGGAATCCCGCAGAGCAACGGCGCTCTGCGGTATGGCTTAGGTGGAGAGAGACCCCCTTCCTCAGCTCGGCGCGGCTCCAACTTGGGAACCACGAGATCGAGAGAGAAATTGGGAATTAATTGAATTTCCTATATCTTAAATCAATTAATATGCCTTGCTATATAAAGGGGGAAGGGGCTGTGCAAACCCCTTGGCTCCCCCATGTGGGACTAAAGGAGGAGCGGGTGGTGCGCCCCACCATGGGCCGGCCGAACCTCCCATGGGGCCCACCCCCCTTGTGGGGTGCGGCTCCCCCTTCTTGGGCCCTCTTAGGGCCCATGTAGGTGGGAGCCCCCTTTTTCCTTTATTTAATTAATATAAAATCCCATTAATTGATAATTAATATATTTATATATAATTCAATATCCCATGACTCCGAAACTATTTCGGAATCAGCCGAACAACTTTCGGACATTCCCGGAACCATTCCACATCTCCCCGGAACTCTTTCCGGACCACCGGAACTCTTTCCGGATCATTTCTCTCTCTCCATCAAAATCCTATAATATTCCAGAACCTATCTCCTAGCGTCGCTAAGACCTTAAGTTTGTTACGCTACGGTTCGGGAACACTCCAGACATGGTCGAGACACTCCGCTCACCAATGATCGTCAGGGATACCTGGAAATATATGAAGACCCCTGTGCATTCCACGAATATCGTCATTGAACCATAAGTATGATATTCATTCCCTTTGTCTCTGCGATACTACCTTGTCCGAGATATGATCGTAGACACACCGATGCCTTTGCTGTATCTCGTTACCGACGAAGGTTATTAACTCGTCTGTGATATTACCATCTCCATGACCTAGTCACAAACTGCGCAACTATATAGATGCAATATCACCGAGTGGGCCCAGAGTATCTTTCCATTACAAGAATGAACAAATCCCGCTCTTGATCCTTACGTCTCGATGCTCTTTCGGAATACCCAAGATGGACACCGTTATTGTCATGCTATATAAGACACAACGTTTGATGCTCTCAAAGTACCCCTACGAAGCATTAATAAGTACGGTCTCAGGAATAAGCTATCATACTCTTATCTATTGCAAATGACAAACATCGTAATACGATCTCATTGCAATACTTTGCGTATGTCCATCACCTTATTCTACTAACAAGATGACCCCATTGTCAACCGACGTCATTGTCCTTGATCGGGAATCTCGATCAACTGTTGCCCAATGGACTAGCTCATATAGAGGCTTGCTAGGGACCTGGTTGTCTATGTATCACACGTGTATTAATAATTCCGATTAATACAGTTATAGCATAATACACAAACCTATTATAAACTTATGAGATAATGCAATAAATACTACTTATTTATTTGCCTCTAGGGCATATCTCCTTCAGTCTCCCACTTGCACTAGAGTACAAATAAACTAGCTGCATTTTACTTTATCAGAATCCCTTATCAAATAAGAATCATTTGATAATGCTTGCTCGTGGAAAAGTGTTACTGCACAATCCATGATTGTACATGCTTTTGCGATTCACTGGCATCAACTTGTTTGATATCACCATGTTGTCTAACAACATATATGCAAATACCGTAACTAAGTGAGACTTCTGCTTCCTAGCGCTTACTCTGATTATACTAACCAGATAACTGCCCTGAAAAACACACTCAGCCATGCAGAGCCCCTTGTAACAATTACAAACTCGCGATATCTACATACTTTCACACCAATGTAGAAAACTTGACATTCAAATGTCAATCCCTTAACTAACGCACATCTACTTCCAGTAAATTCCAAATTTACTTTCATAACTGTTCTTATTCCAAGAACATCGGTTATATTTCATCGAGCAGATAATATGGTTTCTGTATGATGTCTAATATATACATAATAGACCGACATGTCATACAACCATTACCTTCATGCATCATTACTCTTAATGATCAATTGGATTCCAAAGGACCATCCTTTTGATTCTATTCTGACTCCTCAGATATAATCCAAAACAACTCTACTAACTATTAAAAATTCCCGTTCTATTTCAAAATAGACACTAACTTTCAAATAGTTTCACAACTTCATCCTTCTCATCTATTCTACCGGTACAATTTCACAATGTGTTAAATACACAAGATGAATCCGGCTCCCACTCAAAATATGTCTCCACATATTTGACAACACGAGCTCCCACTCAAAAACATGTTATCTACATATTTGAGTTCCTAAGCTCCCACTCAAAAATATGTTCCTCACATATTTCTCCTGAGTGAACTAACTATGACTCCCACTTAAATCGACATCTCGGTTAAACCAAAATCATTGATCTACTATCAATTCGAATTTAATACAAACTACAGTATTACATTAATACAAATCCCTCAGACTTCAAGCATGTCTACATAAATGTAGTCAACAAATTTGATCTTGTCCAAGACACATTTCTTGACAAGATATGCTCCCGCGTCTTTCTTATAGTCACATTTTCATATAACACTTTATATGACGATTAAACAATCTTATTTCTCTAATAAGAATTGCAGCAACAATTACCCTCTTAATCCTTTTAAATGTAACTTGGATTTCCAGGTTGAAGAGCCTTCGTTCGTATTCCGATATTTTCTCAACTTTCTTTGTATTCATAAAGTGCAGCTTGATCTGTCAACAAGATCTGTAATACTTAATACAGTGCTGTGACCCGACAGCAATATTAAATATAACAGCACTTTATTTAGAAGTTTCTTTCATGAAAATATTATGATCTTTATGAAGAGGATTGCAAGCAGAAAACAATTTTCTAGTCTCCCTCACTCTTAATCACTAAACTTTCATTAGCAGACATATACTCTTTGGAACACCTTCCAACATAAGTCTGACATTTTATTCCAAACTTCTAATTCCAATCCATAAACCATAATTCGAAAATTCATATTTTCCTCGGAATTACATAGACAACAAACTGAGTTTTGTTTCTATTTGGTTTTGGAATAGACTCTCATCCTATGTGAGTAATCTACAAAGAACTATTCATGTATACTCCGAATTATCGTATAATCATATACACGTCGACACTACTGTCGATCTCACGAATTCTCGTTGAGAAAAATATCTATTTTCTAAAGTGGACATCGACTATAATGTTTCGAACATATTAGGAGATTCTAAGACTGATTCTGACAGACCACACTTTATTTAAAATAGAGCATGATTATAACTCCCCACATATCACCATATATGACATTATAATATTGTGAAACGAATTTCCACAAGTCTTTTGTGTTGAAACCATAATTCAAAAATATTGTCCTTTGATCGAATTTTGTGAATACAATATTCACTAATCTTTCTTCTGAAAAACCCCATTTGATCTATTATCAAATTAATTTCAGACTCCATAATTTATCGGGCAAATACTCCTATTTACCAAAATCATGGAAGAATTCGGATCATGCAATAACACCATTGATTAATCATTAAAAATGACTCTCAATCAATTTCCTCTAGTATTGCAACTTCAATACTGCATTTCAAACTTAATCAATTTCGGCACTCGAAATACTTAAATGGACCAAAATTATCCATTACTTCTTTCATTGCCTTTATGACTAAATTCGATGGTGTTTGTTCTTTGGACACATAATTTTATCATTCCTGCTATTATAAATGTATATCATACGCATAATGTAATTGAGATGTGATGCAAATTACTCATAACATGAAACAACTGCTTTGTTCCATAACATAAAACAACTGATGTGTTCTATATGAATAATTATGTCTTGTAACATTCAAGACACCAAACTAGATCACATTCTCACTATTACAAAATGTCTTATCAAAAACTATTGATGATAACTAATATGATATCTCGAGGGCGTGAGCACTACTGGCCATTAACTTGCCATCACTTGTGCACTGTCACGTCACCCTTCGCCATATACTTGTGATAATCAGGGACTGTTTCACAAACAGAACAAGTATCAAATACCTTTTATCAAGTATGAGAAGAATACATTTATATCTTCGTATATCAAATATACCCGTAGCGTCGAAGAACTCTTCTTCGATGAATCAACTTTTAGAGATTTGAACTTGTTCACGAACGTGAAGAAGCTCACCGTGTCTCTATGGCATATTCACGCACATGCTATTCACAGCTAGGAGGTAAAGCACAATCTCTATTGCACTGGAGTTCGCCATCTAGAAATTGTAGATATTCGTAAGCCTGAAGTAGATGTCACACAACTTCTTCAACTGAGTCTCCAGACAGGTATGCTCCCCATGTGAATGGTCCGGAACTTTCTAAGCTGTCTGAACTGCTCAAGACTCAATTCATCTTTGCAGTGACCTCTGATCGCATCAATCACGACATATGGCTCCATGTGTTGAAACAACTTTCAACTCAGGTGCTAGGCATACGCTCATGACGATCGTCACTTCCATGAACATGTCATGATGCTTACGGAACTCATCATCTTGCTCCTTGCTATCAGAATCATCTGGTCTAACTCCTAACTAATGTTCTAGCACATATAGGATGTTTGTTGTGTTTGGAGAATGTTTCTAAAACCAATGCACCAGCTGATGAAGTTTGACCCGTCGGCTTCCAAGGTAGAATCCGAGCTCTTGAAGAAGTAACCTAAGCGTAGTTCCGTAGTCTCCAGATGTGATCGCAAAAGAGATAAGATAAGTTTATAATATATAGGTGAGTTTTAGTTTTATAATCTCATTATCAAAAAACACACCACACCAAGATTATTATCCCAAAAAGTAATAATGGCGATTACACGACCCTCATCCACCACACTACCCCCGATCATCACGGCCGGCAGCACAGCTTCAAAGGTGGACATAACATGTCGATCACAACAACTCTGTGACTCGTGCTCGATCTTTCGATCTTCCCGTGTTCCGAGGCCATACCTCTGAGTATGCTAGGCTCGCCAATCAAACCTCGAAGACCCTGCGCGTGCAACATGGCTTACACCCACTGTATGCGAACGACGAGATGTGTGACACCCGATCATCACGGCCTGCCTCATAACGTAGAACTTTCTTGGTGGTGCGCAACGAGGGAGAACACAATGTTGGTATTTTGTTAGGGATCATCCTATTTATGATGCTACCGTTGTATATCTAGCATATAAGCAATCAATAGGATGCACACACAACAGCACACAATAATGATGCAATGAAGTGCGATGTGACATGGTCGATGCGCCTGGACCTTCATGGTGCCATGTGCATGTCCCCCGGCGCCCCGGCATGGCTCCGAGTCTACGGAGCCCTCCATTGCCTTCGACAGTACGAGTAATATCAAAACTTACCGTAACCATGTCACATAAAATAACGCCTATGCAAAACAAAGTTAGACGCCTCTAGCTTTATTTAGTTTTGCAAGTTTTACGTGGCATATAGGCTTATTCGTAAGAGAATCGCTTCCCTACCTACGAACTTTGTACCACAACGTCGATCGTATAATTGCATGTTTAAGCATCCTTTTCGGGCCCTCCATTGAAAATGCATTACCGACTAGAGAGAGAGAAACAGACACCCGCCAGCCACAGATACGGTGCAAGACGTATGTCAGTAGTGGAACCAGTCTCGCGTAAGCGTACGCGTAAAGTCGGTCCGGGCCGCTTCATCAACTCAATACCGAAGGCATCGCAAGTGCACGCTAGAGGGTAGCAAATATAAGAAAGACACCCTCATTCAACATGAGTTCTAACCGTACCAGCAGTACTACGCATAGATCGGCTCTGATACCACTGAAGGGGTTACGGTGCAGAAAACAATAATTTTTCTAGCGATCGAAACCCTAACTAGCCAGGATCTATCTATCCAGTACATGCGATAACGGTGGCGGAACGGGTTACATTACCTCCATGTAGACCGATAGCGGGGATTACGCTCC
Source organism: Poa annua (assembly GCA_026929855.1). NCBI lineage: Eukaryota > Viridiplantae > Streptophyta > Magnoliopsida > Poales > Poaceae > Poa > Poa annua. The sequence continues at coordinate 21,397,500 of CM049427.1, forward strand.
CGCACAAGCGTTGACGATGAAGTCGTACGTAGCCGACCTCGAGGTCGCGGAGAACTTGCCGCGATGTCGGAGTCGATGACGCCGGGGTGTCGATGATGATCTGCGTCGACGGGCGTCGGGCGGAAGAAGGCAGAGCGCCAGCACCAGGGCTGGTGCGCCGGCAGCAGAGGGGGGAGGCGCGGTGGCTGCAGGGGGCGAGACGACGTCGCCCAAGCTCCTCAAAAGAGTAGCCTCCGAGCACTCGCAAACATACGGAGCTTAGCGACAACTCCCGGTCATTCAGATCCAGCTGAAATCGCAGGAGTAGATCTTATCTGGAATCCCGCAGAGCAACGGCGCTCTGCGGTATGGCTTAAGTGGAGAGAGACCCCCTTCCTCAGCTCGGCGCGGCTCCAACTTGGGAACCACGAGACCGAGAGAGAAATTGGGAATTAATTGAATTTCCTATATCTTAAATCAATTAATATGCCTTGCTATATAAAGGGGGAAGGGGGTGTGCAAACCCCTTGGCTCCCCCATGTGGGACTAAAGGAGGAGGGGGGTGGTGCGCCCCACCATGGGCCGGTCGAACCTCCCATGGGGCCCACCCCCCTTGTGGGGTGCGGCTCCCCTTCTTGGGCCCTCTTAGGGCCCATGTAGGTGGGAGCCCCCTTTTTCCTTTATTTAATTAATATTAAATTAATATAAAAATCCCATTAATTCATAATTAATATATTTATATATAATTCAATATCCCATGACTCCGAAACTATTTCGGAATCACCCGAACAACTTTCGGACATTCCCGGAACCATTCCACATCTCCCCGGAACTCTTTCCGGACCACCGGAACTCTTTCCGGATCATTTCTCTCTCTCCATCAAAATCCTATAATATTCCAGAACCTATCTCCTAGCGTCGCTAAGACCTTAAGTTTGTTACGCTACGGTTCGGGAACACTCCAGACATGGTCGAGACACTCCGCTCACCAATGATCGTCAGGGATACCTGGAAATATATGACGACCCCTGTGCATTCCACGAATATCGTCATTGAACCATAAGTATGATATTCATTCTCTTTGTCTCTGCGATACTACCTTGTCCGAGATATGATCGTAGACACACCGATGCCTTTGCTGTATCTCGTTACCGATGAAGGTTATTAACTCGTATGTGATATTACCATCTCCATGACCTAGTCATAAGCTGCGCAGCTATATAGATGCAATATCACCGAGTGGGCCCAGAGTATCTTTCCATTACAAGAATGAACAAATCCCGCTCTTGATCCTTACGTCTCGATGCTCTTTCGGAATACCCAAGATGGACACCATTATTGTCATGCTATATAAGACACAACGTTTGATGCTCTCAAAGTACCCCTACGAAGCATTAATAAGTACGGTCTCACGGTCTAAGGAATAAGCTATCATACTCTTATCTATTGCAAATGACAAACATCGTAATACGATCTTATTGCAATACTTTGCGTATGTCCATCACCTTATTCTACTAACAAGATGACCCCATTGTCAACCGACGTCATTGTCCTTGATCGGGAATCTCGATCAACTGTTGCCCAATGGACTAGCTCATATAGAGGCTTGCTAGGGACATGGTTGTCTATGTATCACACGTGTATTAATAATTCCGATTAATACAGTTATAGCATAATACACAAACCAATTATAAACTTATGAGATAATGCAATAAATACTACTTATTTATTTGCCTCTAGGGCATATCTCCTTCATATATAAGAAGGGGCACCCCTGGCCTTTTAATTCACCAATTAATTCTCCAATTCTCTCTCGATTTCGTGATTTCCTTTGTTGGAGTTGCGCCGAGTTGCCGCGCTGCTGGTGTTCCGGTCCAAGTCTTCCGCTGCTCGTCCTGGATTGGAGTTTCGGAGGCCGTCGTTTCCACCGTACGTGTGTGACACCATGCGAGGTGCTGCGCTATCGGTACTCGGAGGTCTTCTTCCTCTACACGACCTTGAGGTCGGCTTCGTCGGTGATTATCGACAACGTTTGTGCGGGAACGTAATCCCCGCTTTCGGTCTACAAGGGTATGTATTCCGATCTCCGTTCGTACTACTATATCTGCATAGAATAGATCTTGGCATGTTTTAGGGATATCGTTGCTACGAAATTCTTGCTCAATGCTGCATAGATCGTTGCATGTTTTAGGGATATCGTTGAATAGATCTCCGTTGGACTGAAGAGCACGAAGGTTGTATGGCTGCATCTTGCGAATAGGCTTGGACATAATATAATAGACGTCCTTAAGGACGTATTCTTGCTCAATGCACCAAAAGCTGCGGTCATCAAGAGTCTCATTCCTTGGCCTGAGATACCAATCTCCCTGACGGAACTGAGAATAGTCAACGGAAGACATCTCTGTATACGCCTGACGAGCCGTGGGAGGTGGAGGGACATTTTTCCTCTTCTTGGACTTGGGCTTGCTAGCGAGAGCTTTCTTTGGCCTTGGTTTGCTTGAGGAGGAGGCAGTAGGCCCTTTACCACGGACCTTCCGAATGACAGACCTCGAGAGCCTCCCACTCTCCTCCGCGAGAGTAGGGCTCCCACTCGAATCACCTGTGAATATAGCAAAAGATGAGTACACACAAGGCAGGAGTGCATACATACATTAGGAAGGCATTATGTTGATCACATATAGCTAAAAATAAGAAATCTGAAAGCTGCACTTTTAGGTTCAGACCGGAAATTCCGGTTCAAGTCAGACCGGAAATTCCGGTCTGTGGAAACAGTGCAGACTTTGAGATTCGATATGTCTAAAACTAGATCGATCCAACAAAATGCGAAACTAATGTACATACATAGCAGGGAATGACACTAGGAACAACCTCTACCAAGCAATTTCAAAACAAATAACCCCACATCTAGATCCAAGTGCAAGCACCTAGGGTTAGGGAAAAGTGGAGTTACCCTCATCCATTGAGGACATTGCTTGGAGGAGAAGGTTCCCGGGACGAAGGAGAACCAGATCCGGCCGAGAAGAGAGATCCCCGGCGGTTGGAAGGCTCCGGGAGAGGTTGGGGCGGCGGTTTTGTAGAGAGGAGGGGTCGGGGTGGAAGATGAACTGGAAACAGTTCTCCACCCGAGCCTCCCTTATATTTTTTAGACAGACCGCCCGATCGGAAATTCCGAGTGTAACTTACACCAAAAATTCCGAGTCACCGGAAATTCTGAGAGTAACTTGCACCGGAAATTCCGTGTCACCGGAAATTCCGATTCACTAAGGAGCCGGAAATTCCGACCAGCCGAACCAAACTCTCAGTTTTCAAAAGGATGACTTGTGTGCAATAGAAAGAAATGTTTTCAGGGAAGAGTAGGCTTAGGTTAGATTTCCAAACTGTCATTGGTACGCCATACTCAGCTTACAACAACCAAAATCGATTCATAAAGCGCCAAGTGGAGTAGGTTTCCCACATGCATGAACCCGAAAGCAATAAAGCAACAATAAGCTCCAAATAAAACCAACTCTTCAAATAGAAGAGGGCGGTGGCTCAAGCCACCATGTAGGAGTGTATGGCATGTCACCGCGAAGATATATCTTGGGTACATAACCAACACTCGTTGTTTTAGTTCATTAGACATAAGAATGAATATAGAGATAAAAGAAAACTTGCTATCCGCATAACAGGGGGAGGGATGGTCCAATGTATTAGGACCGCACTCCCCCTATGTCTATGCCTACATCTAAACAAGATAAGATGCAATTACGTCCTAGGTGAGTGTGCAAGCGATCAAGCTAAGGACCTCGAATCAATGATATTGAGCTCATTCCTCAAAAAGAAAAACTTTCCTTCCTCAAGGGGCTTCGTGAAGATATCCGCCAAGTGATCCCTTGTGCCCACATATGATAAGTCAATATCTCCTCGGGCCACATGATCCCTTATGAAATGGTGGCGGATCTCAATATGCTTGTTTCTTGAATGTTGCACCGGGTTGTAAGCAATCTTGATGGCACTTTCATTGTCACATAGAAGAGGCACTTTGTCGCAATCGACTCCGTACTCCTTTAATGTTTGCCTCATCCATAGCAATTGAGTGCAACAACTTGCGGCTGCAACATACTCGGATTCGGCGGTGGAGAGAAATATACAATTTTGCTTCTTAGAAGACCAACTTACCAAGGACCTCCCAATAAATTGACAAGCACCAGAGGTTGACTTCCTATCATCTTGATCTCCCGCCCAATCGGAATCCGTGAAACCACATAATGAGAAATATGCATCCTTGGGGTAGCACATAAAGGAGATATGCCCTAGAGGCAATTAATAAAGTGTATTCTTTATCATATCTCGTTTGTTCATAATAGGTTTTTGTGTCATGCTATAACTGTATTAAGCAGAAACATTAATACGGGTGTGATGCGTAAACAAACAGGTCCCTAGTAGCCTCTACTAAGACTAGTTTCGTTGCGCGATTGATGATCGAGGTTTCCCGATCATAGGGCATGGCGCCGGTCGGCAATGGAAGTCATATCGTTGGAGAACGATGTGATGGACATACCTAGATTTGGAGGACATAGTCGTTACGTCTTTGATAGTGAGATCAACTCTTATCGTTATTCCTTGAAGATACTTTGATCGCACCAAACGTCGTATCTTATTTAGTATGAACAAAACGGTGATATTTTTTGGTATCGGAAAGGAGTAGTTGAGACGAGGGGTCAAGAGCGGGATTTGCCAGTCCGCATAGCTGGATAGATACTCTAGGGCCCACTCGGTGAGATCATGTCTAATGAGCTTGCAAGCATGTGACTAGGTCACGGAGACATGAAATCATAGACGAGTAGAAGATGCGTTGTCGGTAACGAGGTCAAGCTAGGTATAGAGATAACTATGGAACGATGCTCGGACACGCTAAGTATCGCCATGGCAAAAGGTTTAAGACTTTGCGTTCAGGTTTGATAGATGAAAGTCATTCGTTATATCACAGGGATTAATTCATGGGGTCCAGGCCTACGAGTTAGTCGTTGATCATAGAGAAGTCTTGATCGTACCTGTTATTATATCGAACCGCTAGGGTAACACACTTAAGGGGTTTCGACAAGACAACCGGAAAGGAAAGAGATCACCGGGAATGTCCCGGGAGAGGTCCGATGGAGATCGGGCAGCGACGAAAGAGTTTTCGGAGCTAGAATAAATTATATATAATATGTTTTATATTTATTAGTGTAATTAATGTGCAAATATGATTTATATATTTATTTTCGAATTTATTTAGGCTGATTTCCCTAAATGGGCCTTCTGGTCGAAAGAAGGCCCAAGAGGGGAAAAATTCCCTAGGGAATTCGTTTGGGGGCTTGGAGGCCGGCTAGGTGCGCCAAATGGGGCCCACCAGGGCCGGCGCACCAGCCATGCCGCACCAGGCTATGTGGGGATAGTCCCACATTGCCTGGTGAGCAGGTTGGCTCCCCCTGGGAGCCTATATAAGAAGGGGCACCCCTGGCCTTTTAATTCACCAATTAATTCCCCAATTCTCTCTCGATTTCGTGATACTCTTTGTCGGAGTTGCGCCGAGTTGAGAAGGGGATCTCTTCCACCATAGCCCGCTGCCGCGCTGCTGGTGTTCCGGTCCAATTCTTCCGCTGCTCGTCCTGGACTGGAGCTTCGGAGGCCGTCGTTTCCACCGTACGTGTGTGACGCCCTGCGAGGTGCTGCGCTAACGGTACTCGGAGGTATGCTTCCTCTACACGACCTTGAGGTCGTCTTCGTCGGTCTTCATCGACAACGTTTGTGCGGGAATGTAATCCCCGCTTTCGGTCTACAAGGGTATGTATTCCGATCTCTATTCGTACTACTATATCTGCATATAATAGATCTTGGCATGTTTTAGCGATATCGTTGCTAGAAATTTATTTGTTTTCTGCACCCGATCCCCTTCAACTAGTGACCTGGTTGTTTATGCATCACACCCGTATTAATGTTTCCGCTTTACGGTTATAGCATGACACAAAAACCTATTATGAACAAACGAGATATGATAAAGAATACACTTTATTAATTGCCTCTAGGGCATATCTCCTTCAGTCTCCTACTTGCACTAGAGTACAAATTAATCTAGATTACAACTTGGTAAAACCTTAACACTCATAGCTAACTGGTGTTTTTCATGCTTGTCAAGCGGGAGAGGCTTCGTCAGCGGATCTGCCACATTCAGATCCGTATGCACTTTGCAAATCTTCACATCGCCTCCTTGTACGTACTGACGTATCACATGGAAGCGTCGTAGAATGTGTTTGGTGGTGGAGTGAGACCTTGGATCCTTGGTGTTAGCAATGGCACCTGTATTGTCACAGAAGAGGATCACGGGGTCTTGCACGCTCGGGAACACTCCAAGTTCAATGCCGAACTTCCTCAGCCACACAACTTCATTGGCGGCTTCGCAAGCAGTAATGTACTCCGACTCCATTGTAGATTGTGCGATAGTGGGTTGCTTCCCACTTCTCCAGCACACGGCGCCCCCATTCACCTTGAACACATAACCTGTCTGTGACTTAGAGTCATAGGGGTTTGAGCAGAAACTTGCATCCACGTAACCTGTTATGCCAAGTTCTTCATCGCAGCCACCATAGACAAGGAACATTTCCTTTGTCTTATTGAGATACTTAAGAATGCTCTTAACAGCAATCCAATGCGCCATTCTAGGATTACTCTAGAACCGGCTTGTCAAACTTAGAGCTAATGCCACATCAGGTCTAGTACTCAACATTGCATACATAATCGATCCTATGGCTGAAGCATAAGGATGTTTAGTCATATCGGCCTTATCCAGTTCCGTTACCGGAAATTGTGTCTTCCACAATGTTTTATTCTTGATAACCGACAGAGAACCCTTCTTTGCCTTCTCCATACCGAAACGCTTCAGTATTTTATCAAGATAAGTACTCTGACTCAACGCTAATAGGCGTCTTGATCTATCACGATAGATTTTTATGCCTAAGACGTATGCAGCTTCTCCTAAGTCCTTCATGGAAAATTTACTGTTTCAATATTTCTTCACGCTATTCAGAAGTTCCATATCATTCCCAATCAGCAATATGTCATCTACATATAGTGCTAAGAACACAACCGAGCTCCAACTCATTTTCTTGTAAATGCAGGTCTCTTCCAAATTTTGGACAAATCCAAAACCTTTGATTACCTCATCAAAGCGAAGATTCCAGCTCCGAGATGCTTGCTTCAATCCATAGTTGGATCGCTGAAGCTTGCATACCTTGTTACATTTCCTGGATCCACAAAACTTTCCGGTTGTACCATGTACAACTCTTCCTCAATGTTTCCATTTAGGAAGGCTGTTTTGACGTCCATCTGCCAGATTTCATAATCGTAATAGGCAGCAACTGCTAACAAAATCCGAATAGACTTAAGCATCGCTACCGGTGAAAAAGTTTCATCGTAGTCAATCCATGAACTTGTCGGAAACCTTTTGCGACAAGCCGAGCTTTATAGACGGCCACATTACCGTCAGCATCAGTCTTCTTCTCAAAGATCCATTTATTCTCGACGGCCTTGTGCCATTCGGGAATATCCATCAAAGTCCACACTTTGTTACCATACATGGATCCTATTTCGGATTGCATGGCTTCAAGCCATTTCTCGGACTCTAGACTCGCCATCGCATCCTTGTAGTTCGTAGATTGGTCTTTTTCAATTAACATGACGGTGCAAACCATATTGCCATATCATTCTGGTGCGATCCGAGATCTACCAGTCCTACGAGGTAGAATACTTTCCTCGACAGTTTCTCCCACTCCATCCACGGAGGACGTTTCCGGAATTGCTTCCGTTGCGCCACTCGGAATCTCGAGTTCAGGATCGACGATCTCATCGAGGTCTACCTACCTCCCACTTACTCCTTTCGCGAGAAACTCCTTCTCTAGAAAGGTACCGGTCTTCGCGACAAAAGTTTTGCCCTCAGCTTGGTTGTAGAAGGTGTACCCAATGGTTTCCCGCGGATATCCTACAAAGACGACTTTCTCCGACTTTGGTTCGAGTTTTTCGGGCTGTAGTTTCTTAACATACGCCTCACAACCCCAAATCTTCAGAAACGATAACTTGGGCTTCTGGCCATACCATAATTCCTACGGCGTCGTTTCAATGGATTTGGACGGAGCCCTATTTAAAATGAATGCGGTTGTTTCTAACGCATAACCCCAGAAGGACACGGGAAAATCGGTAAGAGACATCATAGATCGGACACTATCCAGTAGAGTACGATTACGTTGCTCGGACACGCCGTTACGTTGCGGTGTTCCGGCTGGCGTAAGTTGTGGTACAATGCCACAACTCTTCAGATGTGTGCCAAACTAACAACTCAAATACTCGCCACCACGATCGGATCGGAGGTGCTTGATTTTCTTGTTAAGCTGATTCTCAACTTCACTTTGAAGTTCTTTGAACCTTTCAAAAGTTTCAGACTTGTGTTTCATCAAGTAGATATAACCGTATATACTCAAGTCATCAGTGAAGGTGACGAAGTAACGATAACCATTGCGTGTCGAAACGCTCATCGGCCCACACACATCTGTATGTATGATCCCCAATAAATCTGATGCCCGTTCAACGAAACCTTTGAACGGTGTCTTGGTCATTTTGCCCATAAGGCATGGTTCACATGTATCAAGGGATCCGAAATCCAACGAGTCCAAAAGTCCATCGGAGTGGAGTTTCTTCATGCGCTTTACACCAATATGACCAAGACGGCAATGCCACATATACATGGCGGTATCATCACTACACTTAATCCGTTTGGCTTCTATATTATGGATGTGAGTACTACGAGTGAGATTCAACAAGAATAAACCATTATTCTTGGGAGCATCAACATAAAAGATATCATTCATATAAATAGCACAATTGCTTGATGCTGATTTAAATGAATAACCGTCTTTTAACACGCAAGACCCACTTATAATGTTTACACTCAAGGATGGTAGAAAATAACACTTATTTAAAACCAAAACTAATCCCGATGGTAGATGTAGAGGGAGCGTGTCGACAGCCACCACGTCGACTCTCGATCCGTTGCCGACGCGCATCGTCACCTCATCCTTAGCCAGCCGCCGTTTATTCCGTAACTCCTCCTGAGAGTTACATATATGAGCAACAGAACCAGTATCAAATACCCACGTGTTGCTCCGGGCGGATGTAAGGTACACATCTATAACATGTATATCAAATATACCTTGCTCTTTGTCGACTGTCTTGCCAGACTTCCTATCCTCCAGGTACTTGGGGCAGTTGCGCTTCCAGTGACATTTTCCCTTGTAGTAGAAGCACTCCACGCTAGCTCTGGGTTCAGATATGTTAGTCTTGGGCTTGGCAATCATCTTGCCCTCCCTCCTGGACTTCCAGCTCTGCTTTCCCTTGCCACCGGATTTCTTTAAATCGACGGTCTTGTTGACCATCAACAGCGTGTGCTCCTTCTTAATCTCCACCTCAGCAGTCTTGAGCATCACGAACACTTCACCCAGGGACTTAGCCATGGCCTGCATGTTGTAGTTCATGAAGAAGCCTTTATAGCTAGGGGGCAACGATTGCAACACCCTGTCAATCGCCAGCTCATCGGGAATCTTGCATTCCAGAGCATTCAGGCGTTGAACATAGCCAGACATCTTGACCCCATGCTCGCTCACACTATTATGCTCCTCCATCTTGGCCGAGAAGAAAAGCTCAGAAGCTTCATATCTCTCAGCCTTAGCCTGCGGCGCGAAGACAGCCTTGACATCAGAAATAATCTCAAAGGCGCTCATCTTTTCGAAGCGCTTCTGCAGGTCGGCTTCCATGGCGTAGAGCATGCCACTCTGAACAAAGGCAGAATCCTCCGATCTGGTCTGGAAGACCTTCTTCTCATCCTCAGAGGCTTCATCTACGGGAGGGTCACCTATGGCGGCCTCAATGACGTAGGCCACCCTATGGGGAGTGAGGAGGATCCTCAGGTTGCGGAACCAGGCCATGAAGTTTGACCCAATGGTCTTAAGCTTTTCTTTCTCAAGGAACAGACCTAGCTTAAACGAGGGGCGAGACATCTACAATGGAATTTGCAACAACATAAGACTTTGTTCATAATAATTTTCAGTTATAGTATTTTTAGGAATAACTAACATAACTCCCACTCAAACGAACATCCCTCTTGGTGGTTTAAGCGATTACACGACCCTCATCCATTGCACCACCCCTCATCATCAGAGCCGGCGGCACAACTTCAAGAGTAGACTACTGTCCGCCACACCAATTTTGTGACTCGTGCTCGACCTTTCGGCCTCCGTGTTCCGAGGCCATATCTGCATATGCTAGGCTCGCCACTATAACCTCCACGCTGACGCTTATTGTATGTGAACGACGATATGTCTGACACCCGATCGTCACGGCATGCCTCATAACGTAGAACTTTCTTGGTGGTGCGCGTTGGAGGAAGAACACTACTGGTATTTTGAAGGGATCATCTTATATAATTACCGCCACGTAACTAATATATACTATATATATAATCACACAATATAAGATGCACACAAAACATCAAATGTAATGCAATATGATATAGTCCATTGTGGCACCCGCAGTTTATAAACAATTTAATAAACCTACCTTGACCATATCACATAGCCCCTGCAAAAAATAGTTAGACGCTTCTACTTTATCTTTTGCATATTTTACGTGGCTTGGGGCTTTCGTAAATAGAACCGCTTCATACCTACGAACCTTATGACAACAAAAACGATCCAATAATTTCATGTTTAAGCATCCCTTTCGGGCCCTCCATTGAAAATGCGAAGACCAACTAAAGAGAGAGAAACTGACACCCGCCAGCCACAGATATGGTACAAGCCGTATGTCAGTAGTGGAACCAGTATCGCGTAAGCGTACGCGTAAGCGTACGCGTAAGCGTACGCGTAAAGTCGGTCCAGGCCGCTTCATCAACTCGATGCCGCTGGAATCACAAGTGCACGCTAGAGGGTAGCAAATAACAGGAACGGTGCCCCCGTGCAGAACACGGGTTCTAACAGCGTACAGCTATATCTACGATAGATCGGCTCTGATACCACTGAAGGGGATCGGGTGCAGAAAACAAAAAAATTTCTAGCAACGATATCCCTAAAACATGCCAAGATCTATTCTATGCAGATATAGTAGTACGAACGGAGATCGGAATACATACCCTTGTAGACCGAAAGCGGGGATTACGTTCCCGCACAAACGTTGTCGATGAAGACCGACGAAGCCGACCTCAAGGTCGTGTAGAGGAAGCAGACCTCCGAGTACCGCTAGCGCAGCACCTCGCAGGGCGTCACACACGTACGGCGGAAACGACGGCCTCCGAAGCTCCAGTCCAGGACGAGCAGCGGAAGAATTGGACCGGAACACCAGCAGCGCGGCAGCGGGCTATGGTGGAAGAGATCCCCCTCTCAACTCGGCGCAACTCCGACAAAGAGTATCACGAAATCGAGAGAGAATTGGGGAATTAATTGGTGAATTAAAAGGCCAGGGGTGCCCCTTCTTATATAGGCTCCTAGGGGGAGCCAACCTGCTCACCAGGCAATGTGGGACTATCCCCACATAGCCTGGTGCGGCATGGCTGGTGCGCCGGCCCTGGTGGGCCCCATTTGGCGCACCTAGGCCGGCCTCCAAGCCCCCCAACGAATTCCCTAGGTAATTTTTCCCCTCTTGGGCCTTCTTTCGACCAGAAGGCCCATTTAGGAAAATCAGCCTAAATAAATTCGAAAATAAATATATAAATCATATTTGCACATTAATTACACTAATTAATATAAAACATATTACATATAATTTATTCTAGCTACGAAAACTCTTTCGTCGCTGCCCGATCTCCATCGGACCTCTCCCGGGACATTCCCGGTGATCTCTTTCCTTTCCGGTTGTCTTGTCGAAACCCCTTAAGTGTGTTACCCTAGCGGTTCGATATAATAACAGGTACGATCAAGACTCCTCTATGATCAACGACTAACTCGTAGGCCTGTACCCCATGAATTAATCCCTGTAATATAACGAATGACTTTCATCTATCAAACCTGAACGCAAAGTCTTAACCTTTTGCCATGGCGATACTTAGCGTGTCCGAGCATCGTTCCATAGATATCTCCATACCTAGCTTGACCTCGTTAACGACAACGCTATCTTCTACTCGTCTATGATTTCATGTCTCCGTGACCTAGTCACATGCTTGCAAGCTCATTAGACATGATCTCACCGAGTGGGCCCTAGAGTATCTATCCAGCTATGCGGACTGGCAAATCCCGCTCTTGACCCCTCGTCTCAACTACTCCTTTCTGATACCAGAAAGTATCACCGTTTTGTTCATACTAAATAAGATACGACGTTTGGTGCGATCAAAGTATCTTCAAGGAATAACAATAAGAGTTGATCTCACTATCAAAGGCGTAACGACGACTATGTCCTCCAAATCTAGGTATGTCCATCACATCGTTCTCCAACGATATGACTTCCATTGCCGACCGGCGCCGTGCCCTATGATCGGGAAACCTCGATCATCAATCGCGCAACGAAACTAGTCTTAGTAGAGGCTACTAGGGACCTGGTTGTTTACGCATCACACCCGTATTAATGTTTCTGCTTAATACAGTTATAGCATGACACAAAAACCTATTATGAACAAACGAGATATAATAAAGAATACACTTTATTAAGTGCCTCTAGGGCATATTTCCTTTATGTGGTACCCCAAGGATGCATATTTCTCATTATGTGGTTTCACGGATTCCGATTGGGCGGGAGATCAAGATGATAGGAAGTCAACCTCTGGTGCTTGTCAATTTATTGGGAGGTCCTTGGTAAGTTGGTCTTCTAAGAAGCAAAATTGTATATTTCTCTCCACCGCCGAATCCGAGTATGTTGCAGCCGCAAGTTGTTGCACTCAATTGCTTTGGATGAGGCAAACATTAAAGGAGTACGGAGTCGATTGCGACAAAGTGCCTCTTCTATGTGACAATGAAAGTGCCATCAAGATTGCTTACAACCCGGTGCAACATTCAAGAACCAAGCATATTGAGATCCGCCACCATTTCATAAGGGATCATGTGGCCCGAGGAGATATTGACTTATCATATGTGGGCACAAGGGATCAATTGGCGGATATCTTCACGAAGCCCCTTGAGGAAGGAAAGTTTTTCTTTTTGAGGAATGAGCTCAATATCATTGATTCGAGGTCCTTAGCTTGATCGCTTGCACACTCACCTAGGACGTAATTGCATCTTATCTTGTTTAGATGTAGGCATAGACATAGGGGGAGTGCGGTCCTAATACATTGGACCATCCCTCCCCCCGTTATGCGGATAGCAAGTTTTCTTTTATCTCTATATTCATTCTTATGTCTAATGAACTAAAACAACGAGTATTGGTTATGTACCCAAAATATATCTTCACGGTGACATGCCATACACTCCTACATGGTGGCTTCGGCCACCACCCTCTTCTCTTTGAAGAGTTGGTTTTATTTGGAGCTTATTGTTGCTTTATTGCTTTCGGGTTCATGCATGTGGGAAACCTACTCCACTTGGCGCTTTATGAATTGATTTTGGTTGTTGTAAGCTGAGTATGGCGTACCAATGACAGTTTGGAAATCTATCCTAAGCCTACACTTCCCTGAAAACATTTCTCTCTATTGCACACAAGTCATCCTTTTGAAAACTGAGAGTTTGGTTCGGCTGGTCGGAATTTCCGGCTCCTTAGTGAATCGGAATTTTCGGCGACATGGAATTTCCGGTGCAAGTTACTCTCAGAATTTCCGGTGACTCGGAATTTCCGGTGTAAGTTACACTCGGAATTTCCGATCGGGCGGTCTGTCTAAAAAATATAAGGGAGGCTCGGGTGAAGAACTATTTCCAGTTCATCTACCACCCCGACCCCTCCTCTCTCCAAAACCGCCGCCCCAACCTCTCCCGGAGCCTTCCAACCGCCGGGGATCTCTCTTCTCGGCCGGATTTGGTTCTCCTTCGTCCCGGGAACCTTCTCCTCCAAGCAATGTCCTCAATGGATGAGGGTAACTCCACTTTTCCCTAACCCTAGGTGCTTGCACTTGGATCTAGATGTGGGGTTATTTGTTTTGAAATTGCTTGGTAGAGGTTGTTCCTAGTGTCATTCCCTGCTATGTATGTACATTAGTTTCGCATTTTGTTGGATCGATCTAGTTTTAGACATATCGAATCTCAAAGTCTGCACTGTTTCCACATACCGGAATTTCCGGTCTGACTTGAACCGGAATTTCTGGTCTGAACCTAAAAGTGCAGTTTTCAGATTTCTTATTTTTAGCTATATGTGATCAACCTAATGCCTTCCTAATGTATGTATGCACTCCTGCCTTGTGTGTACTCATCTTTTGCTATATTCACAGGTGATTCGAGTGGGAGCCCTACTCTCGCGGAGGAGAGTGGGAGGCTCTCGAGGTCTGTCATTCGGAAGGTCCGTGGTAAAGGGCCTACTGCCTCCTCCTCAAGCAAACCAAGGCCAAAGAAAGCTCTCGCTAGCAAGCCCAAGTCCAAGAAGAGGAAAAATGTCCCTCCACCTCCCACTGCTCGTCAGCCGTATACAGAGATGTCTGTCGTTGACTATTCTCAGTTCCGTCAGGGAGATTGGTATCTCAGGCCAAGGAATGAGACTCTTGATGACCGCAGCTTTTGGTGCATTGAGCAAGAATACGTCCTTAAGGACGTCTATTATATTATGTACAAGCCTATTCGCAAGATGCAGCCATACAACCTTCGTGCTCTTCAGTCCAAGCCCACCTTTGTTGAGGCTATTCATATTGTCAAGGCCATGGGTTTGGAAAGGCTTGTGGTCACTCGGTGCAACTACAACTCTCACCTTGTGATACAGTTCTTTGCCACTCTTGTGATGAAGGGTGACTCGAAGAAGACCATGAAGTGGATGACAGGAGACACTTACTGCGAGTCCGATTGGTATGAGTTCGCCAAGGTATTGGGTTACAATTTTGATGGAGACAATCCTCAAGGTTACCGCATGCACCACTCCTACCGGCTCAATAAGAAGGATACTGCACATCTCTATGGTAGGGGTGCAACAACCGGTCTTGCTAGGAACTTGCTCCCCCTCTATGATATTCTTGTGCGCATCTTCTGGGAGAACATTGCTCCAAGTGGTGGCAACAAAGACAATGTGGTTTCTCCTCTTTGCAACTTGCTCCTCCATGCCCACACCATTGCTATGAGCACCGTTGAGGATGCGGATTTGAGTGTTGACGTGATGGACTATATCCATAATGAGATGTTTGAAGCCATGACTTCTACATGCACTATTCTCTATGCTCCTTACATTATGAAGCTCATCAAGTCCAAGTTCCCGGAGCATACTTTCATTGATGATGAGTCAGAGGTTCATGACTTCAAGAAGTTGTATGAGAAGAAGACCGTGGCTGTGCCTCAGAGTGTGCCCACCTCTCAGTCCACCAGGGATGGCTCCTTCATGGGAGATGCTCACATGGCTGCTGCCCCATCTGTTGCTCCCTCCACCTCCGGGAAGATGAAGAAGTTGAGTTGGTTTCAGCGCAACATTCTCTTCATGAACATTGATATTCGCAAGGATCAATACACAGCCTACAATTATCGCCGCCAGCTAGCTCACGATCAGCAGTTGATTCTTCACCACGCGTCTGGATCTGTTGCTCCTGCTGCTCTCACTGCTCCTCTCTCTTATGCTCAGTGGAACCAGGGTTATTTGGCTCCGTGGTCTCAGATTGAGAGTGACCTTGGTGGAAGCTCCTACTCCACGGGTCAGGCTTATGAGGATACTTCTGGTGATGATTATGTTGATGAGGAGGAGATGGATGATGAGGACACCCCTTCTGATTGATGGCTGCCATGGGACGTAGCATCGCTCTTCTTCCTTTTTGGCCTTTTGATGCCAAAGAAGGAGAAGTTGCTCTAGTAGGCACTTCGGGGATTTGCATGGGTTCGGACACAAGCTTGTGCATTTACCATTTATTTGCGCTTGTGTCCATTTATCTTAGTCTATTTGAACTATTTGTGAACATCGCGTGTGTAATGAGACAATCCTATGCTATATTTTCTATCTATGGATGAGACTTCAAGATTATTGTCTGGCATTCTCTTCATATTATATATACACAAGGTATGAAATTCTATCAAGTCTCAATTGCTACCATAGCTATGTGTATTGTCTCTTTACTTCTTTTTGATATCATGTGCTACCTTTTGCAAAATTGCTCCTATCCATTTGTGTCCTGTTTTTCTTGTATGCACATGTTTAGGGGGAGCCTTTTTTTTCTAGAACATGGTATAGCATTCATATTTTCTTTGCAAATCTTGGTATTGTCATCTAACACCAAAAAGGGGGAGATTGAAAGAACATTTGTTAATACCTAGTGTTTTGTGTGTTAGATGACAATACTCATGATGTTCTAATAGAATGCTAAGTATTTCAGTTTGTATGTGATTTAAGTTCATATGCGTCAAAGCCAAAAATGTGAAGAAGAGGTGGTCTAGAATTGTTCCAGGAACTGGAATATTTGAACTAGAAATTTCCAGGGCCGGAATTTACGGTTCACCTGGACTTCACAGAAAATGGCTAGGTCAAGTTTGAGAAATGGTTCTGATCTCAACCGGAAATTGTACTCGGAAATTTCACTTTACCGGAACTTCCGAGTGGACCAAGAAGAACATCGCAGAAACGACTAAGTGAAGATTGAGGAAGTGTTCTGACGCGAGTCGGAATTGTGATCGGAAATTTCCATGTACCGTAATTTCCGATTGCACCCAGAAGAGCCATCAGAAACGGCTAAGTCAAGAATGAGAAGTGTTCTGATCTCAACCGGAAATTGTGCTCGGAAATTTCCATTAATCGGAATTTCCGAGTGCACCTTGAAGAACAATGAAAAAATCTGCTAAGAAAAGAAGAGGAAAAGGTTCTGACTCCAGCCGGAAATTCCTGTCGGAAAATTTATTTCTCCAAAAATTCGGAGTGACCGGAATTTCTGGTTATAACTTATACCGAAATTTCCGACTGGTCGACACAGCCAACGGCCAGAAAAGGGGAGGGGCTATAAATACCCCCTCACTCCCTCAAGAACAGTTAGCTCTCAGATTTACTCTCTCCTACCTTTCTTGAAAGCTCAAATCATCAAGATCTCCCAATCCCCCCACTCAAATCCATTGATCTTTGGAAGATTGTAGGAGAAGGCCCGGATCTACATCTTCACCGAAGCGATTTGCATTTCTCCCTCATTCACTTGGGGATTTCGTGGCTAGGGTTTCGGTGGGAAAACCTAGTTCACCATTGTTGTAATCTTGGTGTTGCCTTGAACTTTTGTGGTTATCTTGAGAGCACTCAATTAAGTTGTGGGTGCGTGACTCAAGCGTTTGTAAGGGATTCGATCTCCGCCCTAAAAGGGGATCAATAGTGGAAGGTGAACTCGCAACCTTTGTGGTTGAGTTCATCGTAGAAGAAGGTGAGCCTTTGTGGTGTTGCGGCTAACCTGTTGTGGTAGCGCACACCTCTCCAACGAGACGTGCACCCTTGGGTGGAACTCGGGATTACATATTTGTCTCCGCGTGCTTCACTTGGTTTCCCTTATCCTTACTCCCTTACTTGCTTATCTTGTACTATTGTATATCTTGTTATTGCTTAGCTTGTCATTTAGGTAAATTCACCGTAGTTGCATATCTAGAGAATTTACCTTTGTGTTGAGCCTAAATTTGAAAAGACCTAAAATTTGTAATAGCACCTATTCACCCCCCCCCCCCCTCTAGGTGTCGGATTCCCGTTCAGTTGTGAGCTGGGTTCCTGCATGAATTAGTAGGCTGCGAGTTTAGGAATCGCAGAGCCTGATGAGCGCAATTATGAGCAATCAGATTTGTGTTCCTGGAAATATGGCATACGGAGCCTTGCAATGGATGAATAAGATTCTTGATTCTGGAGGTATAGGGCCTGATGTCCCAGAGATTTGATTGTTGGTTTGTAGCAGAGGCAGAGACCGAGGCCACCAGGTTGCTGTAATCAGAGAAGAAAGCTGCAGAGTTTATCTGGAGTTTTGCTGCCATATCTGCTGCCAAGAGGAGAGCTAAGGCCTCTGCCGAGGGCGCCGAGGGGACATTTGGCGACTTGGCGAATATGAAGACATCATTCCTGCCATGCGGCTGTGGTCAAGTGGCAAAAATTCCCAAGCCTGCAGTAGGCAAAACATTGCTCTGAAGCTTGCTCCATGATGCATCCACATAAAAGCGTGGCCCTGAAAGGAAGGGAAAATCGTTGTCTATAGTCGGGGTCACAGGGTTGTGAGGCTTGACTTGGGGAGAGTTGGCTTCGCTTTCCATCTCTTGATCCTGCAAGAGAGCTTTTGAGGCAATTGCAATTTGATATGGATAAGATTGTTTCCTTTGGAACAAGTAGTCGTTGTGAGCTTTCCTAAGCACCAAAGAAAGGTGAAGACATAGACTATGGTAGCATGAGGATGATTATTAGTCAGAAGATTGCTTAAGATTTGCGGGATAGAGTTGCAGTTTTCAAAGCGCTTAGTCGTTTTCAGGTACCAGGGATGCTGGAACCATGCTGCCTTTGCAAAGGGGCATAGAAAAAGGATATGTTGGTCATCTTCTTGCACTCCACACCTACAGCATAGAGGAGATATGTGTTTTGATCTATTTGCTGCCCTGACACCTGAAGGGAGGACTCTTCAAAGAAGCCTCCAGGCAAAGGTTTTAACTCGAGGTATCAATTCTTTACACTTCCAGATAGAGTTGAGCATTTGGAATGTCAAATCATCTGGCTTTGTTGGAGTTGGAGCGCATGCTTCCTGCAAGAAGTCAAGACATAGGCGATATCCAGACTTTGTGTTGTACTTTCCATTAGGGGTAAGTTTCCAACAAAGTAGATCCATGTCAGAAGAGTGTACGATCGTCGTTCCAGATGTGTTGGTTTGGGATCATTAATTGACTTATCATGGCAGGGTAGGAGTAAGGCGGCGACTGAATAATAAGGTCTGTATGAATGCCTTTCCAAGCCTGACACCAGGGAGAGTTCCAAATAGAGGAGTTACCTTCAGAGATTTGATAAAACGAATTGTTCTGAAGTAAGGGAATGACTCTAAGAGCAGCAGACCAAAATGCAGACTTGGGCACATTTGGTTTGGGCCTCCAGATGGATGAGTCGTGGAAATATTTTGACTTGAGTTCACAATGCAGGTAGCTGTTGGGCTCGGCTGCAATTCTCCACAAGGCTGAAAGAATGAGGCTGTAGTTGATGGCCTGCAGATTTCGAACACCAAGCCCACCTTCTCTTTTTGGCGTGCAAATGTATTTCCAAGCTTTTAAACAAAGAGGCTTAGCGTCTGGATTTGAATTAATACCGTCCACCAAAAAGTTTGAAGAGGATCGTGTGCAGAAAACAAAAAAATTCCTACCAACGATATCCAAAAAGCATGCCAAGATCTATTATATGCAGATATAGTAGTACGAACGGAGATCGGAATACGTACCCTTGTAGACCGAAAGCGGGGATTACGTTTCCGCACAAACGTTGTCGATGAAGACCGACGAAGCCGACCTCAAGGTCGTGTAGAGGAAGCAGACCTCCGAGTACCGCTAGCGCAGCACCTCGCAGGGCGTCACACACGTACGGTGGAGACGACGGCCTCCGAAGCTCCAGTTCAGGACGAGCAGCGGAATACTTAGACCGGAACACCAGCAGCGTGGCAGCGGGCTATGTTGGAAGAGATCCCCCTCTCAGCTCGGCGCAACTCCAACAAAGGGAATCACGAAATCGAGAGAGAATTCGGGAATTAATTGGTGAATTAAAAGGCCAGGGGTGCCCATTCTTATATAGGCTCCCAGGGGGGAGCCAACTTGCTAACCAGGCAATGTGGGACTAACCCCCACATGCCTGGTGCGGCATAGGAGGGTGCGTCAGCCCCCTAGTGGGCCACTTGGGTCGGCCCCCCTTGGCCCCCAGCGAATCCCCTAGAGGATTTTCCCCCTCTTGGGCCTTCTTTCGACCAGAAGGCCCATTTAGGAAAATCAGCATAAATAAATTCGAAAATAAATATATAAAATCATATTTGCATATTAATTACACTAATTAATATCAAACATAATATATATAATTTATCCTAGCTCCGAAAAACTCTTTCGGTGCTGCCCGATCTCCATCGGACCCCTCCCGGGACGTTCCCAGTGATCTCTTTCCTTTCCGGTTGTCTTGTCAAAACCCCATAAGTGTGTTACCCTAGCGGTTCGATATAATAACAGGTATGACCAAGACTCCTCTATGATCAACGAATAACTCGTAGGCCTTGACGTCGTGGCGAACAGACAGATGCCTAAGGGTAGGCTAATGTGTGGGGCCGATGGACGCTAGGGGGTCTTGGGGAGGGATTGCGCGATGAACTCGCGCGCAGGTAAACTCAACCGACACGGTGACACAAGGATTTACCCTGCTTTGGGGCTCTCGTGAGGAGATAAAACCCCTACTGCAGCATCTAGCCTACTCGGTGTATTTCCCCTCTTAATATCCGGGCTACAACACGCTCCACGAGATGCTAGACATACCTCCATGAGGTTTTGAGAGCAAATGGAAAGGGGGAAATGAAGTGGTGGGGTGGTGGCCTCTTCTCCCTCTCCCCTGGTGCCCTTTATATAGGGACAGCCCAGGGGACAAGCCAGGGACAAGGGGACAAAGAACACTGTTCACTGCGCACTGTAGCTGAGATGACTACTGGGGTCTTGTCGGCACTGTTCACTGCGTCATGCAGTTGTACTCTTGTCACATCAGGGGATGGGCTTGACATGTCTTGTCTGTCTTTTGTCCTGTAGCGCTTGGCATGACATCCTCTCCGTGTAACCCGGCACGGGTATGCCGGGTGCCTTGGCGACTCCTCTCCAGGGCAACCCGACATGGATATGCCGGAATCCACCTCTCTACCCGGCATGAGTATGCCGGATAACCTCCTTCTCCCGAGACTCGGCATGGTTATGCCGGGTTACCCTTCCTAAACCGCTCTTCCTGCACATAAGAGAAAACGAGAAGATAGCAACATACACAAGTCGGTTAGCGCATGTCGGTTAACGCAGGTGTCTCGGTCCACCCTCGGATATAGCTTTTACCACATCATGACCCTACCCAGGGGCAGTCCCCTGACACTAGTCCCCGAAGCTGGTGTGGTCCTGCAGACTTGAATGAAGGGCCGTACCAGATTTAAACAATGAAATCACCTTTACCAACAACCTGACACCCATGTCGGTCCATCTCAAAAAATCTCCAGAGCCGGGGCGCGGGCGCGGCGAGGTTGGGTCGGGGACAAACTCGGGCCAGTCGGAGGCGCCGCTCGGTGGTGCTGATGCCGGGGTTGGAGCAGACACGGGCGAGGAAGTGCAGGCGGACGATCCGAGGTCGGGGGTGATCCGGAGTAGCGCTGGGACAGCTGGTATCGAGGTAGGAGATGAGGAAGTCAACCGCTGCCTCGGTGCTGGTCTCGGCGTAGAGGAGATGCGGTGGTATACGACCAATTTGTGCTGCAGTTTCCTCTGTTGGCCGGGTAGGTGAGATGCTGGCCCATCCGGGGTCTAGTAGATCGGGATCCCGGCCCAGATCCACTCATTCCGGCCCGAGATATTCTTTCCTCCGTTTCCTTAATTTATCTTATTAAATGTACCTTTACCGAATACTATGCTTTTTAGGGGTCCCGGGGATTACATCCCCGACACTAGTCCCCGAGGCTGCGGGGGACTTGCAGAGTCACGCGCAAACTTAGAAAAAATACCAGCATCACCGTCTTTACTTACTCCACCATGTACCTGCAAAAATACAATCATATGCCGATTTCTTAGCCACTCTGGGCGTTTTACCGACATAGATGTCTTCGGCCACCGCCGGCTTGACACAAACACATAACACATGCCGGCGTTTAGCCACTCTAGGCGTATACCAACACGGACGCCTCATGTGCCGGCCTTTAGCCACTCTGGGCCTATACCGACACAGAGTCTCATGTGCCGGCGTTTAGCCACTCTGGGCGTATACCGACACAGACGCCTCCAACCAAACACGATGTCACACAGGTATCTCGGGTGTTTCTGTATCTCGGTATGTCGGTATGTCGATATGTCGGTATGTCGGCCACTATGGGAATTTCACACAGGTTTCGGTATTTCAGCCACTCTGGGCGTATCACAGGTGTTTCGGTATCTTAGGTGTTGCCTTTGGCGAACCTTGACACACCGAAATAAATGACGATTTGGAAATATTGCCCGATGCCATGATACATTGGCGAACCGAAATAAACGGGGATCTGGAGATAGGACATGATGCCATGATACAATGGCGAGCCGACATAAACGGCGATATGGAGATATTGCAGGATGCCATGATATATTGGCAAACCGAAATAAACGGCGATCTGGAAATCGTTCATGATACCTCGATATGTGGACCAACTGATACCACAGACAATATGCAATATAACTTAAATATAAGCTGGAACCAAGATAACCAATAAAAGGATCGATATCCCCTTAATCTTTGACATGAATATCCTCTCGGTAAGGCGATTATCCAGCATGGGTACCATCTCGGTAAAACCAACATGCCCTTTCAATGTTAGTGCAGACAGGTATGTATAACAAATATTTGGCGGAAGTGAAAACTTTAAACGACATGCCAAAGAGAATTTAACGTGAGACACAAAAATACAACTATCCGTCGAGGCAGGCATGGGGATACCGGTTTCACCGAGTCCCCGGGTAAATTTTACAGATATAGCATGCAGACGAAGGAACACGGCAGTCCCCGAGTCCAGTTTCAGGATGTCGGCACACAAACGAAGCATATAAATAAATATAAACCAAACTACTCTACTGACTAAGCATGCAAGGTACAACCGACCGGTAAGCCGGTCCCCGAGTCAAGACATCTTGCTCCCCGAAAAAAAAAACATATGCCAAAACAGGCACAACAGGGCAGTCCCCGGGTTACGATATCTCGTTCCCGGATAAACAATTAAACTAGGCAGGCAGTGGCGGTTCCCAAATAATTTCTAAGATAAAATAACTGCATGATAGAGACGGTGATACTCACGGAATACATGAGCGGTTGGGGATATCGGAGTCGACATAACCCGGGAAACTGCCCGGGATCCGTTGACGATGAGTGCTGGGGTGGATGGCGGCGACATGACCCGCAGTGCGGGGACGCCGGTTTGGGATGTCGGCGATCGGTACTTGCGGCGCAGGGATGTCGACGACCTCTACCCGCGGCGGAGGGATGTCAGCGACCTCTACCCGCGGCGCAGGGATGTCGTTGACCTCCACCCGCGGCGCAAGGATGTAGATGACCTCCACCGGCGACGCAGGGATGTCGGCGACCTCTACCCGCAGCGCAGGGATCCCGGTTTGGGGATGCCGGCGACCTCTACCCGCGGCGCAGGATGTCAGCGACCACTGCCCGCGGCGCAGGGATCCCGGTTTTGGGGATCCCGGTGATCGCTACCCGCGGCGCAGGGATTTCCGTGACCACTGCCCGCGGCGCAGGGATCCCGGTTTTGGGGATGCCGGTGACCGCTACCCGCGGCGCAGGGATCCCGGTTTTGGGGATCCCGGTGACCGCTACCCGCGGCGCAGGGATGTCAGCGACCACTGCCCGCGGCGCAGGGATCCCGGTTTTTGGGATGCCGGTGACCGCTACCCACGGCGTAGGATGTCAGCGACCACTGCCCGCGGCGCAGGGATCCCGGTTTTTTTATCCCGGTTTTGGGGATCCTTGTTTTTGGGATGCCGGTGACCGCTACCCGCGGCGCAGGATGTCAGTGACCACTGCCCGCAGCGTAGGGATCCCGGTTTGGAGATGCCGGCGACCGCTACCCGCGGCGCAGGGATGTCAGTGACCACTGCCCGCGGCGCAGGGATCGCGGTTTTAGGATCCCGGTTTTTGGAATGCCGGTGACCGCTACCCGCGGCGCAGGATGTCAGTGACCACTGCCCACGGCGCAGGGATCCCGGTTTTAGGATCCCGGTTTTTGGGATGTCGGTTTGGGATGGGTCCCGTCCGAAATTGTTCCCGCAAGCGCCACTTTGCCCCACGGTGGGCGCCAACTGTCGTCGTGGCGAACAGACAGATGCCTAAGGGTAGGCTAATTTGTGGGGCCGATGGACGCTAGGGGATCTCGGGGAGGGATTGCGCGATGAACTCGCGCGCAGGTAAACTCAACCGACACGGTGACACAAGGATTTACCCTGCTTCGGGGCTCTCGTGAGGAGATAAAACCCCTACTGCAGCATCTAGCCTACTCGGTGTATTTCCCCTCTTAATATCCGGGCTACAACACGCTCCACGAGCTGCTAGACATACCTCCGTGACCTAGTCACATGCTTGCAAGCTCATTAGACATGATCTCACCGAGTGGGCCCGAGAGTATCTATCCTGCTACGCGGACTGGCAAATCCCGCTCTTCACCCCTCGTCTCAACTACTCCTTTCCGATACCCAAAAGTATCACCGTTATTGTCATACTATGTAAGATACGACGTTTGGTGCGATCAAAGTATCTTTCAGGAATAATAATAAGAGTTGATCTCACGGTCAAAGGCGTAACGACTACGTCCTCCAAATATGGGTATGTCCATCACATCGTTCTCCAACGATATGACTCCCATTGCCGACCGGCGCCATGCCCCATGACCGGGAAACCTCGATCATCAATCGCACAACGAAAATAGTCTTAGTAGAGGCTACTAGGGACCTGATTGTTTACGTATCACACCCGTATTAATGTTTCCGCTTAATACGGTTCTAGCATACACAAAAATCTATTATGAACAAACAAGATATGATAATGAATACACTTTATTAATTGGCTCTAGGGCATATCTCCTTCAAAGTTCTCATAATGGAGGTTATTTTGGCAATGAACTTTTTGGGGAAAATTATGTTAGACATATAATAAACTGGGATGGAAGCAAGAACAAATTTAATTAGTTCTAATCTCGCAGCATGAGACAGAGTATTAGCCTTGTAAGTTCCGAGCTTAGCCCTAAATTTATCTAGCACAAAGTTATAAGCTTTTGATCTGTTTTTTGAGGGAAGCACCAGGGGATGTCCTAAATGAATGAAGGTCTCGTCTATTAGAGGAACAGAAAATATCTTGAGGATCTCTTCTTTATCCATAGGTGAGACAAATTTGCTGAAAAGTATACCTGGTTTACTCCAGTTGGGTAGCTGACCTGAAGCATGACAGAAGATGTTCAATATTTGCTTCATCCCATGGGCGTCTTGAGGATTAGTTGCACCGCAAATTTTGAGGTCATCTGCAAATAAAAGGGAGTGGATTGGGGGACAAGCAGGACCAAGAACAATTCCATGCAGATTATTTGTTGAGACAGCATCATGTGGCTGCAAAGACAATTCATTGATTGCAAGGACAAAAAGATAAGGCGATAAAGGACATCCTTGTCGTATACCTCTGTCAGAAACGAATCTTGCAAAGGTTGGCCATTAATAATAACATAAAAGGTGGGCGAGGAGATGCATGCATGAATGATTTTAATGAAATGACCATGATGCCGTTTACGTGCGAGCGCCTTAAGAATGAAGTCCCATTCTAATTTGTCAAATGCCTTTGCTAAGTCAATTTTTAAGAGAAAAGCCTTTTCCTTCCAAGAAGAAAGTTGGAACGATGAGTTATTTCTTGAGCAATTATTATGTTGTTACTTATTCTACGCCCCTCTATGAATGCTTGTTGAGAAGGTTGAATGTAGTCAGGAAGATGAGGTTTGAGTTTGTTCGCTAGACATTTTGCAATGAGTTTATAGACTACATTACAGAGGCTAATGGGACGGTAATCAGTGGGGACCGTGGCAACTAGTTTCTTTGGAATAAGGGCAATATGAGTGTCATTTATATGAGCAGGGAGGATGCATGTGTTGAAATTTTTGGAAATTAAACTAGTCACGTCATCTCCTATCCAGTCCCAAGTAAATAGATAAAACTCGACATAAAATCCGTCCGGCCTAGGAGAAGCATTTTTCTTTATTTCTTTGAGAGTGTCTAGCGGCTCTTCCTTCGTGGGTATCTCATAAGTAGGATCATTCGGCATAGTGGTAGCATCAGCAAAGCTATAGTTATTTTGGTGCATATAGGAGGAGGAAAATATCGATTTAAAGTAAGATACAAAGGTGTTTGCAATCTGGCCAGGCATAAACTGAATAACATCATTTTTCATCCTTAACCGAGAGAATGGTATTCCTTCTTCTACGTTTTTCTATCGCTTGGTGAAAATGCAGTATTTCTATCTCCATTTCTAATCCAATTTTTCTTTGCTCTTTGCATCTGAAAATCATTTAATTTAGTCACAGTATGTTCATACCTTTGGACAAGACACTCCTCAAGAGCATGATCCTCACATTAAGTGGCTTGCTCTGGATATCCTTAATCTGTTGGTCTAGTTCCTGTAGCTCATCTTGCAGAGGCTTCTTTTTCATGCACCATACCTAAAGATCTTTACCAAGATTATTAGTTATGTTATGAAATGCCTTGTTGTGAGAGTTGTTCCAGCACTGCTTAGCATAGTTTTGGAAATCAGTCTCTTTTAGCCACCACTTTTCAAATTTAAAGGGATTCTTAGTTTTCCTTGTGTTACCATTAGTGGAGCATAAAATTGGGGCATGATCACTAAAGCAATGTAGAAGCGACATATTATAAACATTGGTATTAGGGTAGGCCGTACACCAATCCGCATTAGCTAGGCATCTGTCAAGTCTTTGATAGAGGTTGCGAGGAGAAACGACGATTAGTCCAGGTATAGGCCGGCCCATTGAAACCAAGATCAAACAGATCGCAACTTTTAATCAAGGTTCTAAACATATTCATACGAGTATGGTTCATATTAGGGTTAATATTAGGAGTACTTTTGTCGGTATCATACAAGATATCATTAAGATCACCTATGCATAGTATAGGAAGGCTACAATTATCATACATAAAATTGGCAACCTGACTCCAGATTGCCGTAGTCTGTCTATGGTAAGGATCACCATAAACACAGACTAAACCAAACTTTTGATTCCTAGTTTTGTCAACTACAGTAGCTAGGATGAGATGAAACGCTATCACTCTAGAGTACGGAATTAGCGGCACCTTAATTAACTTGTGTTTTTTGCTATTTCATGGACATGAAGCAGCTATGTATGGATGCATGGTCATCCTTCACGCTCTAGCCAATGCAATCAAAAGTTCGGATGGCAATCTCACGTTCTAAAATATAACATGTTTTATCAAAATTCGGACCGAAAAGAGTGGACGTACAGAATAAACCGTGTCTAGATACATGTGAATGTGAACAAGGTTTAAAACATACTCTTCATTCCTTGATATAAGTTGTATAGTTTTTTCTCAAAAGACTATCAATATTTTTGTTTGAGATCGTTCTGCCCAAGAGTGCATACTAGATGCGACTAGTGATTTTTATTATGTTCCTTTCCTCTCTCTTTTTTGTCTGTTAGCTGTAGAATGTCAAGGTAGAAATAAAACATAGTAAAAAGTGCAAAAGAAGAATGCACTAGAAATATGTAGTAAAAAATGTGGCTGATAAACGTAAACAAATCTAGTGTATGAATGTCATAGAAAGATGCAACACGGAAGATGTTGTAGTTGTGGAAATATACAGTAAAAAGAGAAATATAGTATGAAAAATGCACTACACAAAAACTACAACAATAAAAAAAGGCGTCAAAATATATCAAGGCGGGATCTTTTTTTGCAGATCTCAGGGAAACAGAAAATAAATGTAGAAACAGATGGTTATTTGACATTCTCTTGAGAGGTTTGGCGTCTGAATTTCTGAACTAGAGTATTGAATAGATAGATGACATGTCTATTTAGAAAGCTAGCGACTTTCAACTATCAAACCAATCTGATCACAATTTTTATTGTTCTGTGCTTGATCGGGATTTTTTTGCCTCAAAAGGTTAAGGATACTAATAGATGTCATCTTGGCATTGAGTTGACCTAATCATTTAGTATCATCTTCCTTTCATAAATGAGAAATTGTTTGACCTTGTTCTTTTAGGATGAATGACTCGACAACCATTTTACGTCTGCCATAAACTCTAGAGGTAGGGTTGGGCATAAAACTTGAAATTCGTTAAGCTTATTAAACACTCGGTAACTCGACTCGTTATCCTAACGAACTGAAATGATTTTTGAGTTTCGTGAGCTATTCGATAAGATCGTTAACGTCGTGGCAGCATCGCTACAAATATATATGTTGTAGCCCATCTAACGATTAGCAAGTTAGTAATATTTATATATTTTTCACTGTGTGGAACTAATATGAGTTTGTGAACTATTTGTTGTCGATTTGTCATTTTTGGAAGTACTTTTATATATTCTATGGCTGAAATATTCTCAGATGCATTTAAAGTTTTTTTACCTCTTCTTAACGAGCTGCTCGCGAGCGCTCGCGGACATCTAACGAAACGAGCCGAGATTTAGTTTCAGCTCGTTATTCTTAATAAGCTTAACGATCCAAGTCTTAACGATCTCGAGTCTTAACGAGCCGAGCCTTAACGATCCGAGTAACTCGTTAGTCCAGCCCTATTTAGAGCCAACATAGTTTGATGACCACGCACTAAGAACATTTTATAAGCCAAGTAGCAAACATGTGGAAGTTATTTCTCGGTTTATCTCTTACATCGAAATGTAGGATTTTGTAACCAGTGCCAATTTTTCGACATCGATGACACGCCACGCGTAATTGGGGTTGAAAAGGAGACCTAATAGAACCAACCACTTGTAGAAAAAACAACCAACTTCGTGGAAAATTGGTTAGCCTACTTGAGAAAAATTCAGGAATAATAATATCAGGAGGACTTGTTATAACATTTCAAAACTTTGTACGGAACTTGTCATACATCATCGCCTCTTTATCTTAAAAAATGCATCATCGCCTAGCGAAATATCCAAGAAATTTCTAGGCACATATAGGCATACAGCTTCACTTGGTCAATTCTACCGTACAAACAATATAGCTCCACGCTTGTGTCTCGACGCCTCGACGGCAACGATGATGATGTTGTGGAGTATGTAGGTTCGACATGAGCTGAAGACGGTAGTCACTCGCGGATCGCGGTAAACCTCCTGCATCTGCATGAACTACCTCCACTCGTGAACTCGTCCAGGCTGCGTTCGTCCTTGAGGCTTCAGTTACAATTCTCAATGGCCGGCCAGGTGGTTAATCATCTATTGTACGAACAAGTTGAGGTTGTTTATATAAACGGTTATACGACTAATAAAATTAATGCAGAAGATGGTTATCCCTATTCTTTCCTTTTTTTAGAATACCCTATTCATTCCTAGTTGACCGATTCAGTCTATTGCTGGTCTGCGATTCTTTTGATGAAGAAAAAACTGTAATCAAAGGAACACGAACATGACCCCAAACTCTAGTCTGGCCATTGGCCCGGTCCAAGGGAGGGCATTTGCATAGCTTACACTGAAAGCCCAGTACATGGTTTTGCTGGGGTTCTGAGCTCACCAAATTCTGCATTACTGCATCCCAGTCAAAGGCATCAGCAAAATGCATCACAATACTATTATACACGTGCAGGTTAACAAAAGGGAACACGCCAGTATTAATGTTATGATGCTTTTTTTCAAGGAAAAAGCATTACATTTGTAATTGCCAGATAGACAAAAACCAACTAAACAAGCGCCAACACACTGTTTCCGCATCTCACTAATATGCACATTTCTTGGCCCTCAAGTTGTCGACAAAGGTTTAACATGCATCCATGAACTGGTCGGCCTTTAACACTTGGACATTCAGTATACGATGTCTTTTTCAGAAGAATGAATTCTAAGACACGCGGTGAGGTGAATCCAGCATTGCTTTAGCTCACATGCACGTGAAAAACAGCCAGTGTTTCGAATTATTCTGCCTACTGTAAACAAGTAACAAGTTGTCGACAAGCAAGTCTGAGACTTCAAACTTACCATATGCCGTTGTTAGTGGACCAGACCTCCAAGGATAGAGACCAGCCTTGCGTATGACTTTGTGATGTCGAGATCGCCTCGGCCTTTGGGGCTCTTCGGTTTCGCGTGTGCCTTTTTTTCTCAAAGGAAAGCAGCATGTCCATTTGTCCAAGGGCCCATGCACCTACTACTTCAAAGTTCAAAGCTGGCTCGTTCATTTCACTCTTCAAAAGTGAACCCCATCGCCTGCGTCCGGACGGTGTCGCGCTTTGCGAGGAGGGCTACAAGAAGCATGTTCCCAATCCGTGGTGCTTTTGCTGGCTAGCTTTAACCCATATAATCATTATATACATATATGTATGTATGATCTTTTGAATATGCATTTGTGGTATCATTGTGCAGGTAAGACCATGTATGTTGGGGGCACCCACCCAAAATGTGCTTTTATCTTGATGGTACACATTAATTATTTACTATTTGATAAAAGAGTGAATGTTTACCCCTTATTTTATAAATCTGTAACATATTACCCAAAAAACTTTTCACCAGATATTACATTGAAGCCGTTACATGTCAAGTTTTACTGTCACTAACAATTCCTTTTGATTATGTGCGACCGGGCGAATAACTGAGAAGAGTAGTAAACCGTTTACATGTCATCCAATTACCAATGCGGCCCACAACTTGCTCCGACTCGTTGTAAGAACTAGCGAGTAGGTCTGATTTTGACCAAATTGTCGAGCTTGTTTAGTCAAATAAGTTGGGGTGGGTTGCGGGCCAGCAAGGAGGTGGATCAGGTTGAGAGAGGAAGCATGTCTTACCATGATAACAAGGAGAACATTCTCAGTTTGTATTTATTTTTAGAAACCTAAAGGTAACTTATATCTCATATTTTACAAGAAAAATACACTTATACTCATACTAGTCATCTTGTTTTTCTGATTGGAGAACATGCTTAGTTTGTGTATGACTTCCAAGTTGACATTCCAATCACCAACCATCACAACCAAACAAGTAGGTCATATAAAGAGGGAGGGGAGGTTGGGGTTTTAAATAGGATAAAACATGGAACAATGTAAGCAGTTATAGGTGAAATACGCCAATTTTTAAAAATGAGGTAAGCAATGCAAGTGGATTCGAAAGACAGGGTTAAGAGAGTAGTTCAACCACTAAAAAAGATAATTGTAATTCGTACTTGCTAATAAGTGGAATTCATACTTGAGAGTTGCAAATCGTAGTTTCTATAAAATGATGCATTTACTATTGACACGAAAGTGTGTGCTTTTTTCTTCCCGTGCGGGTTTGATACTTTGGTGTCTATTGCAAATAAACCTAATCTTGGACCTTATTCACGCGAGATGGGTATAGATGAAAATTGAGGAAGCCTGCCATACAAGATGCATGTCATGACTAAAAAATATTCTTGCCGTGATTAAGAAACTATTCATCTTACCCTGACTCCTGGCCATCTCCATGATGACCCCTAACGGCATGAGCAGGCTAGCTTGGCGCAAGGCACGAGTGGAATGTTAGTGTTTTACATGGCATGATGAAATCACTAGTTGCAGCTTGCAGGATAGAACTCGTGCAGGTCAGGCTCGGTGATTGTTTAACAGAACCAGGGAATTAGGTTGTTAGGATCGATGTGCTTTTGGGGAAAGTTCATCACTGAATTTAAGCAGCTTGGTTTAACCTTTGGATTGCTGCCAAGCATGCATATCTCTCATCATTGCTAGTACCATTTCACCACAGTATCAGTATAAAACAGGACACTCTTCTAACCATCTCTATTTACTCGATGTTTACGCATACGCTTAATGCATTGTGCAGTATTAAAACTCCAATTAGTGTGCAACTTAGCCACCGTAGCAACTGAGCAGATGATTAAAAAAATACAAGGCAGAATGGGATAAGAGCACGGTTGCAGTGTGTGTTGGATTGATCATGCAGATAACAGTGATGCACATTGAGTTCAGCAGTAAGTGAAAAGCGAGAAGCTCTTGTGTCCGGCTGTTACGTGCCAAAGTGACTACTTGTTTCATTGTTCGGCAGATGACTGCTAGGGGGAAAGGAGGACAGGCAGGACATTGGCTTTCTCCTCTTTCCACAAACTTTCTGCTGTTTTTTGCTCCTTTTGATCCCTTTCTTTAAGCTTGCCAACCTTCAATTTTGTTTCAATAGTTTTCTTAGTGTACTTACGCCCACAGTGTCTCACTAGAGCAAAACAGACCACTGGTCCCGACATTTTGTCCCGGTCACGCGCCCGGGACAGCGTGTTCGGGACAAATAGCCTCCCCTATTTGTCTCGGGCACGCCACGGCCCGGAACCAGTAGGGGGGTCACGTGGCCAAACCAGACAGCATCTGACTCCCACTCATTTGTCCCGGTTCGTAATACGAACCGGGACAGTATATATGATTTTTTGTTTTCATTTTTTGTTTCTTTTGTTTTGTTTCCTGTTTTCTATTTTTGTTTCTGTTTTCTATTTATGTTACTGATTCTTTTGTGTTTGTGTTTTTTCATTTATGTTTTATTTCAAACAAGATCTAGTTGCATATTATACGTTACTATGTAATATATATCATGAATACACGATTTTTTCCTCGGGATATCTAAAGAGGTAAATGGGGAGACCTCACGGAGCCTCCTGGTGCGTTTGGATTTTCGACCGTCGGATCGAGGCTGCGCTGGCGCCATCTGGAGCGTCCGATTTTTTGCGTACTTTTCTGCCCTCGCGCGTACAGGCTGACGCTGGGCCCAACCGTGCGCGGTCCCGCATCGCAGAGGAACAGAGTGTGCGGTGGTTGGTGTGTAAAGGATTTAGACGGTCCAGTTACTTCGGGTCCTTTTAACTCACTTTTTTGCTCTGCCGTCGTAGAGTTTTTTCCTGGCCCATGGGGTGCTCCGAGCGACCAGTGTGCATGCATGTTCAGCCACCGACTTGTGGCCCTGTTTTTCTCTGGTCCACCTATCAGCCTCTGCCTTTCCTCTGCGCCTGGTACACGTTTGTTTCTGCGCAGGAGATGGCTGGGCCCAGGAAAACGCTGGTCCCGCCCAACAGAGACGTGGTCTCTCGGTGTTTGCTTCCATCCGCGTCATTACGGACACGGGTTCGAAGGGTAGAACGGGGTTTCCCCATTGAACTGAGGGCTCCTTCGTCGCTGTCGACTTCTACCTGGCCGGCGGGTACACCTCTACAGGACGGAGCTATGCCGGCCGCCCTATTCTCTACGCCCACTGGGGAGAGGAGAACGTGCGTTCCATTTTCCTGTCTCGCGTCTCTCTCACCTCCTCGGTTTCCTCTCCTCCGCTCACTCCGGTTCGATTTCAGATCTGCCTCCGGTAGTGCCGCCGCCTCGCCGGTCTCTGGCCGGATCCGGCGGTATGCAGCTCCTAGCTAGGCGGTTGTTTCGGTTGAGGTGAGGCTCTGGTTAACTCGTGCCGATTCCATCCTTTGTTCGCCCCTTCTTCTTAGGAGTTGATTTCTTTTTCCTTCTCAAGGTTCCTTTCAAGTTCATTGACCTGTCTACTTTCTGAACTTCCCTGTGTCTTGCATTTTTTTGAGATCGATGTTTTGTCTTTTCTTGGTTGGGCCTGCTCTTTGTTCTTCTTAGTTTTCCTTTCTATCTTTGACTTCTACGGTGTGATTTCGTTTTTCTTCTTTTAGTTTGTCCCGTCGGCCGGTTGGGTTCGTTTTGTTCTCTCTTCGTTCTTCCATGCTGACGCTTCTGTGGTGTTCTCTGTTTTTCCTGTAGGTGTGGTCACTGACTGTTGTTTAAAGGTCGCTGCTGCTGCGTGATCCATTCCCAGTTTGTCAATGGTGAGTTCCGACTGTACATGCCGGTGAGGCATTGATTTCGTGTTTCTTTTCATTTCCCCTGACACGTGTGTGGTCGTTTCTGTTTTCCTGTAGGTGGTTGCGTGGTCAGTCATTGTTGTCTGAAGATTGATGTTGGTCCGGGCTGTTGGTGATCACTTCTCGCTGGTAAGTTCCGATCTCACTGACGATGTTGTGTTTCTGAGGTTCGTACGCGACCGTCAGCGTGAACGGCGTTTGCTTTACACTTCAAACGGCTTAATGCATTTTCTTTGTCCTTACTGTAAAGTTCTTCGCCATGTTTAACCCAATGGCTGTTTCGCTTGCTTGCTCTGTGCTTACGTAGGTATCTAATGCTTTCTTGCTTCGAATCTTACATGAATAGCAGTGATTTGGTGGTTTAGTCCTACGAGCTGTACATGTATCTTAGGTCTGTAAGAAAATAACCTTTCTCTGTTATGTCTCAGGTGCTTTGCTGTTGTTGGTGCTGTCCTTCCTGTCAGGTATGTGGATGTTCAGCACGTACTTATTGTTTTTATATGCTTACATATCGGTTTCTATTTATATCTTCTTGTGGATGTACTGGACCTCACGGGTGCCCTTTTTCCTTTTGGGTGTTGTTTGTACTAGACTGTTTAATAATATCTATGAGGCATGTAACTATTTATTCGGTTTCTATATTGCAGGTTATTAACTCTGACCCGGTGATGGGGAGGGGGCAAATGATAGAGCCAGAACTATTTATGTTTTGGATTAGGTATTATTTGCTGGCTATAGAAAAAGTAAATGATATGGTCATATTACCAGTTGATAATGTGATTCGAAATTAGCAAAGGCAAGTTGATACTTGGTGTTGTGCATCTCTAAAGCCATCTCATCCTTTAGTTTTAGATCCATCACATGATATTTGTGTATTCTCTTGATCAGATTTATGGTTTTCCTGGTGTTCTGTTCTAGCCAAGTATGATAGCAGTAAAGGAGGTTGTACCTGGGATTAATTGGTTGTGATGGCTGTATAGGACATTGTTTTGGATTAGGTATTATTTGCTCTATAGAAAAAGTAGATTATATGGTCATATTACCAGTTGATAACATTTAGTCATTTTGTCTCTGCTAGCACCTCTCTCTCTCTCTCTCTCTCTCTCTCTCTCTCTCTCTCACACACACACACACACACACACACAACACTACAAAATTTGGTTTCACCTTCCCGTCAGCTACCTTAAATGAAAGTCTCTGTTAGATTGTAGATTTCCATCGGTGACTGGGCAGTTTTCATTGGTAGCTTTGCTAATATTTTTGCTTCTTGATTTTTTTGTTTATTAGGCAAGTGGCTCTACATTTTCAGCTGCAATTGTTTGCCAAATTTAATCTCAAGACCTTTCCATCTTTGTTCGTGCAGAAAAATGTTGTGGACAACTCTAATTTGTCTGCGTTCCATTATAATGAACATCAACAGATTGAGATCCCTCAAATTTATTCCATGATATAGGATCAACACCTACAGCTCATCTCTTATTGGTGAGGTGGGTGCTACTCTTCGATTTCTCTTATGCTTATGTGTAGAGCCACTTAAATTGGCAGTATGGAAGTGAAAACAGTAATGCATGTCAATGGATGTTTTAGTTCAAGTTTATGTCCTAAACAAGGTGTTGTTGCACGTGATCCGTGGCCGCATGGAATTATAATATTTCCTATACTTAACGTTCATGATGCTTATAAATTTTGTGCATATTAAAACTTTTGCCTCGAAATAATTTCTGAATCTACATACACTCATACGGCTGAAGTACTATTTTTTCTGAAATCATTTGTACATTTTAAGTCGATTTTCTAAATTTTGTACATTGCAGAGTTTTCTCTTCATGTATTATTCAGAATCGAGCTCAGTAAAGTGAGGTGCAACAAGTAAATGAAGTTTTTGCCTTCAGCTTATGGCTTAGTATTTGACATTTTGTTTATAGATCTTCAACTAAAATATTGATTTTAAAGATAGTTTATAGATCTCATTCTGTTTATGAACTTGGGTTGTGTTTGGTCTTCTACACAATTGTCAAATTGTATGATGTGGCCTTATATATGTATGATATGATTGATGGCATGTTTGGTCCTTCCTGTTTTTTTTTTGGTCGCAGATTTTTCTGCTTTTCTTAGTTCCTTTAGCTTTGTTCTCAGATGTGATCTTCTTCTTATCTTGCTTTTTAATTATTCGGTTTCTTCTTCTTGAATCCGATCTTCTCTTGGTTTTTTATTTCTTCTCCACTTTTCTCATGGCTGAAAGGTTCTTTCCGTGATCTGCTTGATCTTGCTTTTTATTCTCCCTTCAGTGTGTTTTGGTTTGCTACATTCTATCTTCTTCGCCTCTATTATTTGTTCTGTTTGCCTCCGTTTCATATTATTTGAATTTCTTTTGGTTAAAGTTGCTCCTTTTGCAGCTTTATTTTAATGGCCCATAGTGGAAATTAATACTGAGTAGTACATGCATCCACATACCACATGTAATTGTTTCTTCTGGTTTTACCCACTTGGGATTATCTGACATTAGTACCTTTGTGGTTCAGTTTCAAATTGGAAACAAAATAGTTTTGTTGGG
Source organism: Poa annua (assembly GCA_026929855.1). Lineage (NCBI taxonomy): Eukaryota > Viridiplantae > Streptophyta > Magnoliopsida > Poales > Poaceae > Poa > Poa annua. Next base: position 21,433,888 of record CM049427.1, read on the forward strand.
ATTATCCTGACATGTTATTCATCTATTGTAGATGTGTCTATATGACCTTGCAGGTCATAGGACTAACTTTTAGATGCTTTGTGTGAATTGGGACTATTGTAGCTACTAAGATGACTATTTCATTATTTTCAGCATTGAATTTGAACTTTTGTACCAAATGGGCTCCCGACTCGGGGTTTCTCTATCTCTTTAGTACCAAGGTGCATCTCCAGAGCCATACATGTTAGTTTTCATGTGCCCACTGCAAAAACTGCTGGACAATGTTAAATTTTAGTTTCATTAGGTGGAATTTCCATCTATGTAACAACAATATTTTTTGTTTGAACGTCTCACATGTCTCATATGCTCCAAGCTTTCAATTGGATAATTGCAAAGATTGCAGTGGCTCAAATTATTTGGATATTGAATGTATATCCAAATGTCTTTCTTGCTTCAGCTTTTGTAAATGTTTCTCCCATATTGACTGATCCAATAATCTTCACGTTAATATTTATCACATAATTTACAGAGCACATCTAATTTATCGTTGGGTTTGCCATTATTTGATAGGCCATAATTTACATGGCACAACTAATTTGTATTGCACTATCACATACCAATTTATTCTCATTAATAATGTAAGTTGATTTGAAGCTTTGCAGAACTCAAATAGTATTTGTACTGTGTTTCTTTTCTTCTAAATAAAGATCATGCCATTTTCTTTCTACCAGGCCAAACGTGTTATCTACATTTATTTGCTTAGTTAATTCAATAACTTAAAATTTATGCATATTTTTCAATGTATTCTAAACTGAGCTCATGAATGCTAGCACTAATTATAACATATGTACAATGGCAGACTGATCCAAACCAATTAATTAAATATCTATATTGGGTGTGCATCAGTCCTAATTGACAGTTTGGTGCTCTTTTTCTTTGACGACCAAGTTGTAGCTCTTTATTTGAATAGGAAACATACAAAATTTAGAATTATCATTGTCGTTTTAGTTACAAATCCTATAGCCAAACATGCATGCCTGAAGACTATGACAACTATTGTTCACCCACCCTCAGTGACAAAAATAATCTCTGAAATAGACTGTTCTGATCAAATTTTGTCCTTTATGCTGAATGCATTTAGCATGAAGGTTAAACAAAGCCTGCAATCTTTGTTTTCGAATAATGATCAGGTATTGCTACTGATGTGGTTCCCAAATTGGATCATTTTATCATGTTTTCCTTCCAATTTTATCTCATCTACCTTTAGCCAGTTAGTTCTCTGTTTTCGTGCACTTCCTGAAAAACCCATAAAAATTTGGCTTATTTGAGGTTACCGCTTTTCTCTTCAATTTAATTGTTGGTCCAGTAGCCCCAGTTAATCCATGTGTTTTCTTATACTTCTAACATTTCATCATGAGCTTTTGCTTGATATGTTGTTATGTTCTTCCTACTTTTTGTTTTTTTTCCATTAGGTATCTTGCTGGAGATTACTGACCAGGGTTATCGTGGGTGATATTTCTACACCTTCTGATGGGTTTAAAATTCTGGTCCATCCTTTATAGCTATATATGAAATCGGTTGCCAAATTTCTCTTATGCTCAGTAGCAAGACTAGCAGGTCTATATTCGGTTATCCATGATCTAAGAAATTGTTCAAGGAAATTTATTTTTATGTTTACTTTGTAACTGATTGGGGAAAATACCGGTGTAAATTCCCTAATGCAACATTGCATTTTTTCTGGTCATTACTAAAGATATAAAACTGAGTTTGGTTCACTTATCCAAATCCTTATTCAAGTCTGTAGGGCTACCTTCAGCGATTTGCATTCACGCAACTAAGGTGATCCAAACAGTTGGTACATGTACCTGCTGCTCAGACTCTGATTTAATTAAGGTGATCAGTCCACCGGCTGTTATATAACATCCTGATGGAAAGAGCTCATTTGGTGATTTAGCCGATAGATGAAAGAAACAACTGAATTCCAGTCCATGCTCTATGGTCTGCTGGTTACCTTTCCTGATATTTGCTTTACATATGTATGGCTAGAAGCCCGTGACTTCTACCCTAATCTTTAGAGTCTTATGTGCCTAATGTTTAATTAGAGTCTTGCTATCGAAGTTTAACGATCTACGTGTTGATTGTAGATGTTGTGAATAACCTATTTATCATGGAGACCTATTGTGTAGATTCTATGCATATAAGACCAATGTGATATGCTCTAAACCTATAATGTCACTATGGTGATTGACAATCAGTGTCATAATAAGAATGTTTATCATAACGTTTTGCAAATTGAAAAACAGTGTCAATGGCGGGTGGCGCGCGGCAAGCCGCGCTAGGCTTCTAGTAGTCATGAATACTACTAGTACACGAGTTCTCCCAAACAAATATTTACAACCGGAAGATCATTTCTAAATATTTACAAACAGAGATCATTACATGACAGAGAAGCATTAGACCCTATTTTTTCCTCGGGATGGTCTTTTTTGGCGGCCGGATTATACTGCATTTTGCGCCTGGCTTTATGACATAGTCAAGCAGAAAGCCCGCAATTTCCTCCGCGATTGGTAGTAGGCGGTCTTTTGCATCAAGCCTGTTCCGGATCGTCTCAAACTAAAAAGGAGAGATCAACACCAATATATCAACCATTATGAAAATAATTCAATTTGAAAAGTGAACAAGTTTGAATGAATTGTTAACGTACCCTATTCCAGTCTACACCCTCATTGAAGTGAATTCGGATGAACTCGCAGACATAGAATCCACACAAATTGGTGCCTTGTTGCTGCTTCGCGCACTTTATGATAGAATAAGATAAGAAATCAATAAAAAATAATCAAAAATATTGAAAAAATGGTATTGTGAGACTGAAATTAAGAATATGCGTATGTGGAACCTAGCTAGAACGTCTTACCTCTCGCCATTTAAAAGTGAGGTTCTTAGCTATACCGACATCCTTGTGGAAACCGGTGAACTTGTCCCAAACACTGAAGTTTACGGTATGAAAAATTAGTAAAGAAGTTAACTAATTACTATATATTATTAGAAAAGACGAGGTCGATTGTGATAATGAACGAAATTACCTCTGGAGCATCTGTTTCGTGTCGTCGAACTTTTCTTCAGGTTTCGATAATGGGTCCAAGACATCAACGATTGCCTTTTCAACATCAATCTCAAATAATACCCAGTGAAATCTGCCATATGTTTATATTTGTTAATAACTAAATCATCAATTACATATACTTAATTAACATCGAGTATGTATAAGAAAGTAAACAACTCACTCGAAGTTGAACGGGAAAATTATGGTGCTTTTGTAATGTTGCGCCATCAAATAAGTAAGCAAAAGCTCCTCCGTTTGATCTGGGTAATGTAACAAACCATGATGATGAACTCGATTAGGGTCAATGAATCCAATCTTGTGATTGAGTCCCAGCTTTCGAGATTGTATAATTTTCAGCCTGCATAATAGAGTACAAAAGTAATATAGTGATAAGGATAATTACAAGCAATGAAAAATAAGTAGAGCTAGAGAATTACTGACATATATACATAATTTAATTACTTACATGCAAAAGGCACTGATGATAGATTTGTCGAGCGCGTCAAAATTGAATAACTGCCATAATTCGCAATACTCGATTTGAACCTCATCATCACCTGGGCCAAAAAAATCCTTTGGAATTTTCCCATAGAGCCAGTCTCCGTCTTGACTTTTCGTGGTACGCAAGTACCATGCATTTAGTTGGTGCAACCTAGCTGGTAGAGTGCGCACCATTGCAGGGTCGACAAGATCTTCTCCTCTCACATATGTCCGCACCACCTCATGTATGGTGACACTCTCGCCAGATTGCAATGCCTTAAGCTCTGCCAGAGTTATACCCATATCTCTAGCTTGCTGCGAAAGTACATCATCGACCGGGTTCCGGTTGTAAGGCGCCAATATGAGTGGAGGGGCCGATTGTCCCGCCTGCATTCCGAGCAGTGGAACATCTCTCTTCTGGGAGGCAGCAGATTTTTGTTCTTCCCGCACTCTCCTAGATGTACGCACCAGAACGCGTGTGTAGTCATCGTCCATATTTAGTTCATATTGCGACGGATGCGTAAGAAATTCTATGGTCCACCGTATCGCATCCGAAGAATAAACCGGAACAGGCAAAGACATCTTTTTTGCCTTCTTTCTCTGGGAAGCCTGGATCTCCTCGACCCATGTATCGACATCTTTGCGAGAGTTCACAAAGCGAGACTTCCCCGTTTCGCTTTTCTGAGTACTAGTCGACGCAGTGGTGCACTTCCGCTTCTTTTGCGGAGGCGATGGAGTCCGTTGACGCGGCGGAGTACGCTCACGCGACGGCGGAGATGGACTAGCGCCTTGGTTGTCGTTGTGGGGGGTGTCTGGACTAGCGCATAAGATGACTTTGAAGGGTTCTCACGTTTGGGTGATCTGTCTTATTCTGACAGTTGACACATGGACAACACATGAAACCATTGGTACTGTTAGCCTGGGCTTTCTCTAGAAATTTACTCAAACCTGTCATGTACTCGGCAGTGCGTCGGTCACCATACATTCATTGTCGGTCCATCTGCATTATATAATGAACTACATCAATAACCATTACAGAACATCGACAAATAAACACTGAACATGCACGGTAATTACAAATGAAATGAGAGAAAAATTAACCTTGATCGAAAAGAAGAATAAACTTCTTTAAGTGTACATCAAATCAATTCGTGAACTCTCTCGGGCATTTCATCAAACACCTTGCATGCATACAAAAAAAACAGACTAGCACACATCCCCTCCTTCCATTTCAAAAAAAGAATGCCTCCAATGGTTTTGGGAGGGGCTGCTGATCAGTATATATAGGCACCCCCCCATTTGTCCCGGTTTCAGTCACAAACCGGGACAACAAGGAGGCCCATTTGTCCCGGTTTGTGACTGAAACCGGGACAGATGGAGGTTTTTTCATTTTTTTTTATTTTTTTTTTCTGTTTTCTGTTTTAAATAACATTTGCAAACTTTGGATTTTGGAAAAACTATGAATATGAAAAATGTTTGAATTTGACTAACTAATACAAAACCATTTTCTGTTCTCTATTTTAAATAACTTTTGCAAACTTTGGAATTTGAAAACACTTTTGCAAACTTTATATATATTTCGGTCAATACAAGAGAACACGCGCACACGGAATGTTTGCGTAACGGAATACATAGATAGTCTACTCATCAACGACATTAAGATGATCATTGTCCGTATTATAGCCGCGTAGACTATCCCACTTCCGTGCAATCTCGAAGCCAAGGCGAGCGTCTAAAGCAGCATATACGACTTGATCGTAGCTCCATGGAACGTTGCCCCATCCGAAAATTAGGTCTTTTTGTAACGTGTCTTCCTTGTCGTCGTCCGTGTTCTTCTTCTTCTTGTATTTCTTATTCTTCTCAAGATTTGTCCCAATGACCGCATTAGAGAGAGCATATAGACTAGGAGTAAAATTGCCGGTAGGGTTTCGGCGATCCCTCTGCAGGTCGACCGCGGACCGAATAATAATTCCGTAGTAGGCTAGCATCTTCATGTCATTATGGATTGCCACGCCGTAGAATTTGATTGTCTCATCACCTAAGAAATCCACGAGGACCTGTGGCACCCGATCAGCTTTGCAAATTTGGAAGATAAGAGTCTCGGTCGCCACCGAGAGTTGAAGGACGGCGGCGCACTGCGGAGTATCCTTCCGTCGAGGGTCGGTGAACTCGCAATCGAGTCCAACGGCTTTGATCGGAGCGGCGTCGAGGAAGTAGTTCTTCACGTCGCGGATCCACTTCTCCACGCGCCATGCACGAAGGGTGACCCACACCTTGAACCGCATGCCTTCCTTCTCGTAGTCGTAAAACTCATCGGACGGAGGCACGAGTGGCTCCATAGGGACGGAGAAAAGAGAGGAGAGATGGCCGGAGAAATGGTGTGTGGAGGATCGTATTGTGCAGTGCATTTTATAGCGCCAGAGAGGAAGATGAATCGCCGGCGGAGAGCAGAGGAATTAATCGCCGGAGGGCAGAGGAATCGCCGGCGGCGCCGTATTTCCGCTCGTCTTCCGTGCGCGTCGAAAAAACGCGGCGATGGCTCGGCTTCCGCGCGCGCGCGTAACTGAAACCATGACATTTGTCCCGGTTCGTGACTGGAACCGGGACAAATGGGTGTCGCCTGAAGTGCTCGGCGGGTGCTACCTCATTTGTCCCGGTTCGTGGCTGGAACCGGGACAAATGGGTGTCGCCTGGAGCGCTCGGCGCGTTTTATGCCCCATCTGTCCCGGTTTGCAGTACGACCGGGACAAATGGGGTTTTCGAGTTTGGTCCTTTAGCCTGTTTTCTACTAGTGTCTGGATCATGTATGGCTGATGTGGCAAGGGAGAAAGAAACTAACATGTACCATTTCTCGTGTGCTTGAGCATATTTACGGTACATAATAATGTCACATAACATTGCTGCAGAGTGAATTTTTTTATCTTCTGTATATGTATGTATAATGGAAACTTGATGAAAAGTGTAACTACATGATACAGAAAAAATGAAATATAAATAAGTCATGTCTACAAGATAGTTAAGTGTGCAATTTGGTTACACAACTATCGTTCACAAGTTTTTTTTAGAAAATAGGGTGCGGATCTCGGTCATTACATCAAAATGATGCACACAGCCACCGTAATTATTAAATTGTATCAAGTAGAATCAAGTACGGAATGCACTCCAAAATTACAATTCAAGGATCACACAACGTTGATACAAAAATCAGCCACTTGAAGCAACTACTATCCATCAATTCACTTATGTTGTAGCCACCCATCCCGGCAGAGATAACCCGTATGACCATCATTATTCCAGTACAACCGTAATCCATGAGTCCATGACGCTCCGCAGGCAGAAGATAAGACCATAATTGGTTACACAACTATCGTTCACAAGCTGGAGGTTAATCAAAATTAAGTTAATTATTGCAAAGTTTGCTACATGAAAAATATACACAACATGGTCTTAATAAATTTTTTATTTTGTACATTTACATTTATGTATATTTATTTGTGTAATATATATACACGAATCTGTTTTGACAAAAAGTTAAGCCATAGTGCTTTTAGAAGAAAAAAAACGTAATTTTCTTTACTGGGTTTATGTTTTTTTGAAAAGGATGATAATCCATCTCTTGTACTCTTAGAGTTGCATTAGTAGGCCGAATGACACAAGGTTAATTTTCAAACGCTAGTATATTGGGTCCACAGATGTGTGACTAGCATTTTCATGGCATAGATAGTCATTTGTAGAATTTTTCTTGGGTTTCTTAGTTCCCATGCTTGTGAGTTGAGTGTGTTGACAACTCCTAAATGGTATTGTTCTCGTGTGATAAAGAACAATATTTTCTATCAACATGACGAACAAAGGTAAGATTGATACAAACAAAGGACTATCTAAATGACTACATATGCAAGTACTTGGTAGTAGACTCCAACGGTTAGCTAAGCACGAATCCGATCTTTTTAATTACGCCTAAACTTTAGCCCTTGTCAATCACAACAGTTGCTCCAACGTTACACATGTCCCTCTCTCATATGCTCAATGCAGTCATCTCATGTCTTCATATACTCCTATCACGATAAACAGGAATGAAGGATACGACTAGAACACACGTGTACCACATTCTTTTACTCCCTCCGTTTGTTTCATATTAGATGACTTCCATTTATCCAACTACATGAGTAGATATATTTAAATTACATGTTTTGTGGTAACTATAACACTTATGCACATATATTTATGTTTCAATTCTTCAATCCCCATCCTATAATGCCCTTTATTATGACTCCAGAACATGCGGTTGAACATAAGGATGAAAGCATAGCAAAATGAAGTAATGTCATACTTGTTTTCATATTTTTAGTCAAAATATAAATCAATACAGAAGTATCATAAAAAAGATCAAACGTCGCAGAAAACAAATACAAAGCAAGTACAACATGAATAGAATATAAAATAAGGCATGTTGCCCAAGCATGACAAGTTGCAAAGGGGATCACGTAAGCAAGGAAAGGACAAATAAAATCGTGGATAGGATTAAGTTACAACAAATTGCAGAGAGTTGGGTTATACAGATGCAACAATTAGAGAAATTTGTGTACGTTTAGTTTCCCCTCGTGTTTCAGCCAAAAATTGTCGTAATGTTTCTACTTCCCTACCAATTTCCATTTATAGTTTCATGCCGCAAAATTTTAATTTGATTCCCCGTAAATATCTTAGATATTATAGTTCATGTCACAAGTTTGTTTAGAAGTTGAAATTCTTTTTCCTTAAATGGGAGCGGAGCAGGTTTGAAAAAGGATCTTAGAGTGTCTAGGGTTGGGCCAGGAGGGTCTCTTAACGTCTTCCTTTTTATGCTCATCGGAGTTATTTCTCCGTTCAATATATTTTTTTTTTAAAATGATATTTATGAGTTTGTAAAATTATAAATAATCTGTAGTAGCTAATTTTATATTCGACGAACTCACAAAATATCAATTTTAAATACTTTGTATTCTAATCTATAGAAAAATAATAAAAGTGTGATATGAATGTGCATATTTATAAATCTCTAATTTTAATCTAATATTATTATTTTTATGTCCATAATATAAAGTATTCCAAATTGAATTATTTGATTTTTTATCACAAATATGTGATATTCCAAAAATAAAATGTGGTCGCAGTTGAACTGGGAAGCCAGATACACTGTTGTTCATGTTTGTTTCAAAGTATAAAACCGATTCGACACTGCTAGACCACCTCAGTCCTCTACTCCTCGTATCCTCTGTTCATCGACCTCCAAGTTGAGTAGCACAAAACGAGGTGAGACGAGAATCCTGGCTGGCCGGTCCAGGAAGTCGGTCCCACATGAGTAGCGATGTTCTCTAGGCCCATCAAGATCGCGGGTCCCACGACCTGACCTGTGTGCGCCTCCCCCTCGCGGCAGCGCGTGCGCCCTTGTCGGCCGGCTCGCCGTCCCACGCCGTTGAAAAGACTACCGCTACCTAGCTAGCTATAGCTACTGCTACTCTACCGGTTTCACTAATCCAAGATTACCACCACTAAGCACACCCACATTCAACCCTCCTGATCATGGGGATCTGGATACAAGTTGTCGCCACCGCTGTGAACTTGATCAGCTAATCCAAGACATTAGCCCAATCTGGAGTATAGTACAGTAGCAACTCGTTCCGCTGGCCACCACAAGGCATTTTTTCTTGCAAAAGCTCACCAGACATCGCTCGGTTGCTTTATTGACTCCATGGAATGTCCATCATCAGGGTTTTCAAGCTCCCTTTCAACACTTCTTTTCTTGGAAGCGCACTCAGGTTAACCTGCCTGCCCTACAACGAGACCCTACATATGGGTATGAACTATGATGAAATGATGGTTGACATAGACGGAGAGTTAGAAAGGCACTTTCTGTTTGGTTTAGTCCCTGCTAAACACTCACTTTGTCCGTCTCAACACCTTATTTCCTAATAATTCTAGCAGCTACCGATCAAGTGCCATCTGTATATGAAGTAGGTAGGAGTGTACCTCTGGTACGACGTGAGATTCAGAGGTGGAGAACAATGGCCATGGCCGGAGCTGGACCACTTGCCCGGGCCCTGCCCCTTTGAGACCAATCTAACAATAGAGTCTCATTGACCCGACTGGATGAAATCGTTCACGGTAATGACCCGCTGATGGTCCACAGGAAAAACTAAATATTAATGTTGTACTGCGGCCACACTTAATCGACTACAGGTAATGGAGCTGGAGCATACAATGTTTTCTTGCACTTGCATGATCTGGTCAAGACAATCAAATACATGTCCTTCAAAGTTTGACGATATCGATCAGGGCTTCAGAATTGAGGTGCCTCCTGTTGGCGTGCAACTGCGATGACGACTTATTTAACAACTTGGCCTAATATAACAATCTTTTTTAAGTAAACCTTTGGATAAAAAAGAATGACACCTACAATTTTCACGGATTATGTTTCGACGCATCAATTCTATAGGAATTTTAACATCGAGTCGAACATCTTTCCTATTTTTACACTGATTGGTGGTATGATCGAGTTAATTTTCTAGTGTTCGCATCCAAAAGGCTATTCCCGTGGATTTCCTCGATTGAAATCCTGTCAAGTTCCTGCATTTTTTCAGTCATTGTGTTTCGTAATTCTGTTGTCCTAACTTTTGGAATTGCAACAACAAGGAAAGAACGTAGCCAGTGAATTTTATTTTAAACTCGCTGTTATGGTTGTCGGCAATGGCGTATGTGTGTGGTGTGGATCGATCTCGCCCAGCTGTACCGACCAAGATCTAACTTCGAAATAAAAACAGCCGTTCTGGTCAGAGCAGGGCTGTCCGTTACTCCGAAATACGACGTACAACAAAGTTGGTGTTGACATCCCGTGCTGCTGTACATACACACATCCTGTTACCACAAAGCTGAGGGACGTATTGCTTGCTGTCAACCTAAAGCTTCTCCTCACCATCATTTCAGCTCAAAAAAAGCTTTGCATCCATCCGTCCATCCATCCCGCTCGTTTCTCTCACTCAGTCAGTGAGCAACAGTATTTTACCCTCCATTTCAGTAATGCAACAGTATTCTACCCTCCATTTCAGTAACGCAACAGTATTCTACTACTCTCCATTTCAGTAACAGTAATTATCTATCGACAGATCCATGATCGCACACTTGCGCATGTGATTTTAGGTGGTCCGTTCCTTACTCAACCTCCAGTCCTGTCCCCTCTGCTGTTCATCCTGCATCTGGATGCAAGGGTAGGAGAAGGAAAGATACTCTGTTGTTCGGCATGCCTGCCTGAGACGCAGGCCTCATTAAAATACTAAATACGACCTCTGTGAAAGGAATCTTACATCATTCGTGTCTTGTCTCCTCCAGCTCTTTTCCTTCAGAGAGGATAGAAAGATAGAGAGGAGAGGGACTGATGGATATATGGTCTGCTGCTGGTTTGTGTTTGTGTATAAAAGGGAAAGCCTGTGGCCTTTGGAGCCATGAAATGATCAGAGACTGAGAGTGAGAAGAGAAAGAGAGGTCGAGCGGTAGTGGTGGTGGCGGTTATCTACAGCTGAGCTCCAGTGGGATTCAGTCCTTGAGTCACTTCTCTGACATCGAGTTGATACTAGGTAAGAGATGAGCTCATTCCTCTCTTCTTTCCTTCGATTCGCTTGATCATCAATCTTCATCACTACTATGTTCAATCATTTTTGAGATTGAGCTTTTTCAGGCTTTTCTTTTGGCATAATTTTGATGTAAGACTTGTTTCAGAATACAGTTACCCCTTTTGGGAAGCCAATATGGATATTGTAGCCTCCTTCTTTTCCTCTAATTCTGTTAGTCGATTCTTGGTTCTAGCTTCCAAACTTTCACTGTACCAAAATTCACCTCACCCTTTTGGTTGAAGTACATTCCTGTTTGACAAGATACAGTGTAGTACAGTGAAAAACACTTGGAGCAAAGGCTTAGCTGCTTCTCTCCATGCAGGTTCGGGGAGGAAGAAACAGAGCAGGAAGTTGAGAGATCTCCGCACCGCAATGCCAATGGAACAAGTGGTCGGGCACTGCGACAAAGACACCCTGAAGCTGGCCATGCTGAAGCATGAAGAAACGTTCAGGCAGCAGGTAAGACACCTAAGCTCTGAATTTTGCCGAAACGAACAATGCAGCAGTATCAGCACCCAGCATCTCATGATTTCTGACGTTGTTATCAATTGCAGGTTCACGACCTCCATCGCCTGTACAGAATTCAGAAGCTCCTGATGCGAGACCTCAAGAGGGAGATCAAGAGCCAGCAGAGCAGCCTGTCCGCCTCCCCTAACGGCTCCGGCGGCGCCGAGTCACTACAACAAGATCCCCCATATAGCAATGCATGCTTTGCAACGCAATAGAAATGCGTTGCAAAATATAGATCTAGCCACACATATTTGCGTTGGTAACCCCATCCGTTATCAGGTACACGAATGGCAACGAATACCATGTGTTGCTGTCTATATGTTGGAACAAGTTCAACAAGTCCGATACTGACATGCGTTCATAATCAGATCTCGCAACCAACCAGTTTTTTACTCATGAACCTGACCATAGTAATGCTTAGAAAACATCATAACTGATAATTTATTTTCGTTTTTTCCAATTAATATTAGGAATTAAATACATAATATTTTGCTCTCCCGGACACTTTCCTTTTCACGTTAAGGATACCATCTATAAAAAAAATCATAATCATCAGATCTGAATCAGTAGGCAGATGAAAGGTGTTTATTTTTCTGATCAAAATAGATTTAAAATTCGTATTAATTGAAGCATAATATGTGAGACATAATTGTGCACGTAAAAAAAAATCATCTCCCTCCATCTCTTCCCACTTCCCTCCATTTTTTCATTTCCCTCCAATGCTTTACTACGCTTACCCGCTCATATTTGTATCGTTTTAAAGTGAAGAAGTTCCGAATGACCCATCCTCCCATAGAGATTAATCCGCCAAATTGGGTGAAAAATGGAGAAAAAAATAAGGTAACTGTCTCTGAATCTCCGCACCTCCCTGTCTCAAATACCAGTCGTGGACTTCTGGTTCTCTTCTCCAACTACGGCTCCACCGCTCCAGGGAACTTCCGCCGGCTGCTGGCGGCAAGCGATTCGGCGCCATTTTCTTCGATTGCAGGTCAGTGCCTCCTCTCTCCTAGGTCTCCTCTGTCTGATCCATATGCCTGATCCATTTTCTGCTGGCGGCGGGCAATTCGGCGCCATCTGTGTGATCCATTTTCTGCTGGCGGCGGGCGATTCTGCATCTGACGAGGACCCTCAAGGCCACGATTTTGCTGGGGTAGTCATCTCCTGTCCCGTCTTCCTCGCCATGGTCCTTCCAAGGCCTTACGTGCTTCCAGTTCCACGCCATCCGACAAGTTGCAGCCTAGAAGAACTCTGTGTCCTGCCGTTTCCTAGACTCTAGAGAATACCAGCTCCTGTTTTCCTCTCCCATTCGATTTCTCATAGTTGATACTGATGCTGGAATTAATTGCAGTTTTCATTAGTCATTTTGTATCGCTCTCCCTCCGTTGTTCTTGCACCTAGCGTGAGATACAGAGAGAGTGCAAAGGCGTGAAGAGAGCGTTTCATGCGCACTTGGCCTCTCCCTGTCGATGCCATCTTAAACAGTTGCTCTTTTGTACAGTAATCTGAACCTGACAGAGTGTGCACAGTAAACTGAACCTGAACCTGACACTTCCTCTGTTCATGTGGAGGTTAGACTAGTTTTAGACTACAACCTGTATGCGCTCACATCTTGAATAATATTTGCATATTTCCATATACAATTATTAGGGACAGATATATAGAGATACATGCATGCTTGTTTGATTTATTGTACTATCGAAATCAATGGTCTTCAATTAATTATTGCTTTTCCTGCTGTAGTAGATATGACAAAAAGTAAATTATTGGTCATGCAGGAGGATTAACAATTGCATGGCCTTCAACCTTTGTATGTTAACCCTCTTTTAAATTCACCCCTTAGATTTACTACTGTATTAACCTAATGGTTCTAATGGTATGCTATTGATCTCGTTTTTGTTCTTGTAGATTTCCAAGATAAATGGGTAATGCATGGTTGCAATTCTGATGGAAAGATGGAAATTGATGCTACTACTAAATAGTTTTACATTATTTTTTATTATGTCATTGTCATAGTTATTGTTTGGAGCAGAACATGTGTCATTGTCGTAGTTAATGTTTGGAAGGGAACATATATATTTAGTTGTAATAGTGCAAGTACCAGATATTTGAATTCTTTGAATCTTGTTCTTTGTAATGAAACATAGTCGATATACTATATGACATATTTCTGTTCCTGTGTATTTGCGTTGACCTAGTGACCAATATTGGTTGTGTATAAATATACATGTAGCAACGTTTCTAAGTGTTGCAACTTTCCGGTATGTCAATTTGTGGAATTCATTCCTACGGAGTAGCAGCAACGCAAACAAAGTGTTGTTAGGCTCTCCTTATATATGTTGCTATCTTACAACGCTTCTTCATGCTGATTACCAACGCATGATTTTGTGTTGGCGTAGACCCTTGCAACGCCAGCTACGGCAACGCATAGAAATCCGTTGGTGTAGACCATCGCAACGCTTATATGGACATATGGCTACACATTAATGCGTTGCTGAAGGGGGGGTCTTGTTGTAGTGAGTGCAACTACAACCGCAGAGCGAGCGCGCTCGACGTATGCTCCTACGAGCAGCAGTGGCACGGTCCCGGCGCCACACGCCGCGGCAGCCACGTCGCGGCGACGCCTCGGGCCGTGCAGCAGGCCGCCGTGGAGTACGCTGCGCAGCTGAGCCCGGAGGCGACCGACGACGAGGAGAAGGCGGAGCTGGAGCTCACGCTCGCCGTGGGCACGGCCGGTGCCAAGAAGCGGTACAGCAACGAGCACGGCTCCCCCAGGGAGAGCTTCTCGTCGTCGTCGACGGAGTCGGACACGCTCACCGGCGGCCGGGAGTGGCAGGCGCACAACCAGAATCAGATGGTCGGTACGGGGTCGCCGTACCACAAGCGGAGGCCGGCGAGGTTCGAGGTTGTGCAGGTGGAGGACGGCGCGGTGCAGCAGCCTTCGGCGCCGCTGCTGTTCCACTGGCTCAGCCTCCGGATGGCATGAAGCTACTGTCAGGCCGGCTGCCGTGGAGGGAAAACAACGATTCAGGCCGGCGCATGCACGTACCGTCTCCGTCAGTCTGGCAGTTTGACTTTCTGTTTGTCCTTGTTGTTCTAGAAGTAGTGCTATGTTTCTTTGATTCCAGCTTAGTCGTATGGATTAACGTAATCCAAAAATAATTAACTCGTTGACGAGAATGTAGGAGCAACTTTCCAGAAAGAGAGGATTATGTACGTGTAGGCTCTTTTCAGGTGAAGCTAAGCATGATTATCTGTCGGTGGTGGACTATCTCAGCTGTCATAACAGGCAGTGCTGCATGCAGTAAGGAATTCAAATTAAATCGAAAAGCCTTTGCAGATCAAATAACACAACTGTGCTCCTAACTTCTTTTCTTTCTGGATAAAAGCAACACATGCCCCGTTCTAACATGGAAAAAAAGATAGGATGGATGGTGCACAGGAAACGAACACATGCCCCATTCTAACATTGGACATTGCAATTTGAGTTCATGTTGAAATTCCTATCGTTATGGATATGAATGAAATCCTTAGAAATTTGGTAGTCTCAATTCTATGATCTCTATGAATTAGAATCCTTCAAAATTTATGAATTCCTTCAATCTAAAGATACCCTTACCAGTTCTAAAACAACCAAACAGATCATAACCTGGTCATTTCAGCCACTTTTACTTTACAGTTACAAAGCAAACCTAATTATGAACATAACTATTAAGAAAATGTCCTCGGAATAGGTCAACTAAATTCCCTTATGCTTGGTTCATGAGGGGTTGAAAAACGCCACTACAATTTTCATTTTAAAAAATTGCACTCCAATTCTCGATCTATAGATGCCACTACATCCATGTGAGATTTTTTTTCTCAAACTTCGGTCAAATATTCATCACATATTTTATGTTCGACGGAATTACCCCTAGCCACACATAACCCTCTACTTCATCCCATTCCACAATTCTTTAGCTCCAACAGTCTGATCAAACGGCGGCGCGCATCACATCTAAAATGGCGTAGGGCACATACGAAACGTCAGGACCAGCGTATCTGGACCCATACGACGCGACATGAGCGTCACGGTGGTCGTCCCTCTAGCGAGGAACTCCCAAACATCAACCGATGATAGCTTTGGCGTCCACAAAGCCGTGCAGCTTGTGTACTCGATGAGTGACAGAGTTGTACAAGTCCTTTAGAAAGGTTATGAAATTTTCTGATGGTGCCGAACTGTCCTCTTTGACGTCCAATCTCGAAAGGCCAGATTTGTAAATATCTTTTAGATTGGTTTAGTTGCTCAAAAGGCTAGATTTTTAAAATGAATAGAAAAGCTCTTCCCGGGGCGTATAGAGGAAGTGGGTCCGGTTGGAGGAAAGCGTAAGCAATGTCATTATTGGTCCACGTCGGCACGCCAACAGATTCCAGAGTCCGTCGTCACCCTCCACCTCTTTCCCTTTCCCCACGCTGAAATCAGAGAGAATATTCATCTCCACCTCTCTCTTCCCCTCCTCGGCCGGAAACCCTAGCCCGCCCTCGCCGCCGGTGATGGCCGCATGAGCGTTGCCCCTCCGGAGAGGCGCCCACCAGCCACAGCCAGCGTCGTAGTTCGAACCTCCTTCGCCGTCGTCGTAGCGGCCCTCGCGTCCTCGTTCGTTGCCCTGTCCCCTCGCCACGATCCCGCCGCCGAGGGGTCCAGGCCGAACATGTCGAAGGCGAGGGTTTACACCGAAGTCAACGTGGTGCGCCCCAAGGAGTACTGGGACTACGAGGCGCTCACCGTCCAGTGGGGGTAAGGCGCTGATGTCCTGTGCTAATCAGCACATAGCTAAGTTTTATGATCTGTCTGCCTCTGTAAGCTGTGGAGTGGAGTAGATGGAAGCCGTTTGTTCCTATCCATGTGGATTTTGGGTAGTGTACCGTGTGGGCTATTCACTGTGCCTGCAAGGATAGGCGTTTGTCCGTAGGAATTTTGTGAGATTCGTGGATTTATCTTTGATCGTGGTCATTGCATCGTTTGATCAGGGAATTGAAGCTTGTGTGTGCGTGTGTGCGCACCCCCGCCTGAGAATATGAACTAAATACTACTGGTTATAATAAAAACCCTGTGTCAAATATTGGTTTGGTACTTTCAAAATAAAAGTTATGAGAATGTGAAAGTTCCATTGAGCAAATCACTTTAAGTTAAGGATTGTTTTTTGATATTCCTAAGATATGTAGATTGAGGAATGGAGTTTAACTTCGTAGTATAGTGCTTTTGACCTTGTCTAGCATTAGATGTCACCCCATTTGTTTTAGAATTAACTTGTCAGACTTTGATGTACTTGTAGGTGCCACTTCTGCACTAGAGTGTCAAAAATTGATAGAAAAACGACATAGAAGATAACCAGATCAATGTTGATTAGAACGTATAAATTAACAATTGTATATACCCGGGTCACGCAAAGACGATCATAATAGTGAGAAAAAGTGTCGACATAGTCTTGGCCGACCTTTCAACTCTGCGGCCTGCAATGCATAAGCATTCAAATCATGTACATATATGTTGATCAAATGAGGATTACTAAGCAAAGAAGAAAAAAACAGGCCTAGAGCGCCATGGATGTTGACTTGAGATCTCCGGTGTCTCCTGAGTTGATATGGGATCTCTTCCTATATAATTTGCACTGTGCATAGGCAGAACCCGTCCATTACAGGAGATCTCGAGTCATCATCCATGGCACTACTTCATTTTTTAATCTTCTTTGCTTAATAACCCTCATTTGATCAACATTGTATGTTTATGCATTGTATGAGGTGAAGGCTGGCCAGGATTAGGTCCACAACTTTTCCCAATCTTACATAACCTGCGCATACAATTGTTAATTTCTACGTTCTGATCAACATTGATCCGGTTATCTGTTATGTCATTCGTCTATTGATCTCTCAAACTCTAGTGCAAAAGTGACGTGCTTACTCTGCAATTGCATCACATGAGTATATGGTGCATTGCGATTATGTGTTCCGTAATGTTATGTTCCGTAGATGGTGTTGCCCGTATTTAAGTTTTGAAATGTATCATGCTTATGTGTAGCTAATTCACTGTTTCTCATTGTTCTGCATGAACTTCATGAAAATTGTAAGTCAAAAAGTGTGAACATTGTCTACGACATCGTGATATAAACGATTTTTTCTGAAGATTACATGTCTTCTCTTTGCAACTTCCAACCAGTCATGATCCACTTTGCAACTAACTTCTAAGAGTTATCCTCATTATCCTTTTTTGGTTAGTTAACTTCTTAGTGGTTGGTAATTGGGAACTTTAGCCTTTTATGCTTTTCATGTTACCATAGAAGTATTATCTTGCTAATGATTGCCACCTCTCTAACCAGTGAGCAGGATGACTATGAAATTGTAAGGAAAGTTGGAAGAGGAAAGTATAGTGAAGTGTTTGAAGGCATCAATGTTAACAATAGCGAGAAGTGTGTCATAAAGATACTCAAGCCTGTAAAGAAAAAGAAGGTACTATGAATAAAACTTTGTAACTTTTATTGAGGTATCAGCTACTCACTTGCATTCTGAACTGTAGATGTTTTTATATCCAGGAAGTATCCATCTAGCAAGTAGCAACTGAACAGAACCGAAAAGATTTCCATCTAGGGTAGAGCAAGCAACCAAGAAAATATGGGATAGAAACGTATAATGAATTGAGCAGACAGCACTAGAAGGCGAGGAATTCATGAAAAACCTTTAGAAATTTTCGAATGCCCAGTAGTGTCCAGAATTGTGAGTGCGCGGGGCCAGCTGTGTTGCAGTTTTCCTCTCAACATCCTTGGCAAGTCCCAACATTGCCTTTTGACGGCTCTTAGCTGTTTTTTATTTGTCAGTTTGATGGAGACCTGCCATTGTGTCATCATATCTTCCCTTCCTAAAAAAGGAACACAAGATGCTTGGCATGTTGGTTGCTCAATTTGGGAGCATGATCTATAAGTAAGAAGAATAAAAGGTGACCATAAAACATACCGGCTTTGCTTTTAAGAACACAAAAACAACAGAAGAGCCACAAAAAATACCATTGGGCAGCATCTTCAAAGGCAAGGGACCCCACCTGCAATGTAAGGCACTTTACCGAGAAGAGCCAAAAAAAATATGTTCAGACCCAATGAAATGGACAAGTTAATTCTTAATTGATGCCATCCATTTGATTATAAATTTTTATCTATTTTTAAGATTATACCATCTGTTTGATCATAAATCATGGGGTAACCTTTCGAAGATTCAAAATCTACATATGCATTTGTTGCTTTGAAGGATATTCTTATCATATCGTGCCTTGCACTTCCATTACATAAAAATGACTTTCTTGGCGATGAAGTTCTTAACCTGTCATACCTTTACACAGATCAAAAGGGAGATAAAAATACTTCAGAACATCTGCGGAGGTCCAAATATCGTGAAACTGCTTGATATTGTCAGAGATCAACATTCGAAGACTCCCAGCTTGATCTTTGAATATGTCAACAACACAGATTTCAAAGTGCTTTATCCCACATTAACAGATTATGATATTCGATACTACCTATATGAGCTACTAAAGGTTCTATTAACCTTCCTAACTTATTCTACTGTTGTGTTTGATAAAACAGTGTCCTCTGGATCGGCAGAAAGAGGAATATTGTTCTTTTGGAAATGTTGGAACTGCATAGTTTTATTTTTATGCTCTGATTACACCTAATATTTTAAATCAGTATCATTAATCTTGAGTGTTAACTGCTGGAAACATTCTTTATATTCCCTCCGTAACTACATATAAGATGCTTGGGTAGCCCAAATTGAACTATCAAAGTGTCTTATATTTAGATACAGAGGGAATATATAATCAGCTCAAATGTATTAGCAACTCCAAGTTCAGAATTAACACTTAAAAGAATTGGCCCTGAATCATAAATGCGCTTTATGATCTAGGATTTGGTAAGACATCATTTATGAAATTCTAATATTCTTAAAGGTGTTGGTTTCAAGAATCAAGTCTTCCAGTATTATTTTGTGCAAGATAAGTATTAGTTCTCTGCTAGTATATTTTAGTGCCTTCAATGCGAGTATTATTAACTATTTTCTAAAGAAGAACCGCCGTCATCAGTCGAGTTGCTATTTGTGACAAACTGACAACATCACCTTTTGTTCATGGTTCTACTATTCCAGGCATTAGATTACTGCCATTCACAAGGCATTATGCATCGGGATGTTAAGCCCCATAATGTTATGATAGATCATGAGCTTCGAAAACTTCGCTTGATAGACTGGGGCCTGGCTGAGTTCTACCATCCAGGCAAAGAATACAATGTCCGTGTTGCTTCAAGGTTTGTGTAGATTCAGTTCAACCACTTGTTTGGTTATGTTATTTCTTGCTTCCTGCAGAAATATATATTATTTTTCTTGCGTCATAACTGAATTGGATTAAACCCTTTTGATCATGCGATGATTATAAGTTTAAGAATATTGTATATTGTAGGGAGTCCACATTATGTTGACTCCATAAATATAAGCAACATATGAACAGATAAATTCACTTGGTTTGAACTCATCGTTACTGTTTGAGCTGCCTATTGGAGTTCTTTGGGTGATCTTTCCATGTTCTAAAATAGTAAAATTTAAGAAATTAGGTGACATAAATGTAGAAAGCTGAGCAAATGAAAAAGAAATATGCTCTATCACTACAAAAGAACACGTTTTCACCACAACATATTCTTCATGTTAGCTTTATTGTCAAGTGGCCTGTATACGTGCCTATATACATATCCTGCAATTTATTGATCGATTATTCTATCTAACGTCCATGCCCTATGCAACTTCTATGTCCGGCGGGTAGAGATTAAGAATCTCTCCCCTTTATAGGAAGCGGAACCAATCGTCATACATGCATGCAAGGAATCTTTTCCATAACCGAAAATTCAAAAGAAATTATCTCTTAAACCGTTAATCCAATTGACGATCCGTTTGCACGGATGGGTTCGCATCGACGAGAACTTCAAAACAAGATCCCATCTTAATATGTTTTGATGAACTTTTTTTTTGTCGTCAGTTACCAGGTTATAATACTGTAGTTACCATATTACTATCTAGTAGTTACCATTCAAATAATTCCTCGTTACCAGACAATTTTTACATGTTTTACTGTCATCCATAATCTACACGTTCAAATAGTGAGTATTTGATCCATTTTAAACACTTACGAATATGGAATACCGTCATGAAAGGATTACGTTGGTGAGTAGAGAAGAGTAGAGAAGTTCAAATAAATAGGCAACCATTTGATTTTAACCTGGTAATCAACATGACAATACCTGGTGACTAAGTGAATACAATCTGGTAACTTGGGTCAGAAAAAAAGTTGTCAAAACATATCAAGATGGGATTTAGTTTTGAAGATCTCATCGCGACAAAGCCAACCTTAAAAACGGATTTGAATTTTGATTTACAGTTTAAGAAATAAAACATTTTAAAGTTTAAAACACAAAAGGATTCTACGTAGATGCATGCATACATGGCTCGGTTACCCGATTCTTTCCGTGCCCCCGGAAAACGAATCTGGGGCACGTGTCCTTATTAGCAGTCCTTTATTGATTATAATGTGTTAATCCAAACCGCATGTTCTGATTTTTATCTATTATTTCCTTTCATGCTTGATTTTTAATATCTGATAGAAGCATTTTTTTGTCCTATTTAATTCAGGTATTTCAAGGGACCTGAACTTCTTGTTGATTTGCAAGATTATGATTATTCTCTGGACATGTGGAGCCTTGGGTGCATGTTTGCTGGGATGGTATGTATGAATACCATGTGTGTATCCTGGATGTACTGAGGCCCATAACTAACTCATTTGCTGCTGATGTTTCATGGCTGCAGATATTTCGGAAGGAGCCATTCTTCTATGGCCATGATAACCACGACCAGCTTGTGAAAATTGCAAAGGTGAGTTCCATTTTGATTCTGTTATCTCTCATATCTCTGGTAATAGAAGGCTTATACTGTTTGCTAGAAGTGTTTTAGTGATACACATAGGGTTTTGATTTTCCTTGCTAACACTGTGTCAGTACGTAACATGTTTTCTTTAGCATGCTGTGGATACTATGGTCTTGACTTTGGTTAGGATTCATTGCTCAGTCTGATTAGGTAAAATTGTTCAATCTGATCAGAGAACACTGTATTGCATGAAAAAATCTATCTCCTATATCAAAGTTAAGGTAGTTTGCTCAATAATCAAGAAATAAGTTACCCATCATCTTCCTTTCCGCGTCCAGCCATTGTCATGGCCGCCCAACGCCGTCTGTTTCACTGTCACAGTTTATACTCATCTCATCTTAAATAAAAATTGCTCCGCACAGAACCAATTTGCTGCTGAGATGGAACTAACGCAACAACCATGCATTGACTCCTATGTAGCTTTGCCAATTTACGCCTACCTTGCCTGTTTTGTTTATATTTATTTGCTGCTCACTTTAACTTGGAATAAAACCACAGTAATTTAGACACTAAATATCTTGATTTAATATGGAATAAAACCACAGCAAGTTTACACTAAGTACCTTGATACTTTGTCCGGCATAGTAGTATCTAATTCGTGCCACTTCCCATTATTCTCAGGTACTTGGAACAGATGGGCTAAATGCTTACTTAAAGAAGTACCACCTTGAGCTTGACCCTCAGCTTGAACATCTTGTTGGGAGGTAAGTTGCACGCTTGTGAATGTTTATACCTTCCCATTCTGTTTTGAAGTTATGAATTCTGACCCTGGTATGTCACAGGCACAGCAGAAGACCCTGGTCAAAGTTCATTAGTGCTGATAACCAGCATCTAGTATCCCCTGAGGTTAACCAATTGCACTAACGTTACCAGTTTATGTCTGATTGTAAGCTCTCTGCTTGACTATGTAATTTCATGTATCTTTGTAGGCCATAGATTTTCTTGATAAGCTCCTTCGCTATGATCACCAAGATAGGCTCACTGCACGTGAAGCTATGGTAAGTCGAAGGACCGATGATATTTGTTACAATTCAAGGCAACAGTAGTTTTGTTTCGTTGGACCTGTTATAACGACATTGCAATTTCTTTCCTGCTTATAATCTCACCAAGTCTTCTCAGGCCTATTCCTTAATGATTAGTGGGTGACTGCTAACCCGCACCATTTAATGTGCTCAAAACGTGTCTATATGCAGGCGCATCCGTACTTCCATCAGGTGAAAGCGGCAGAGAACAGCAGGACACGGCCGCAATAGGATTCAGTTTGCACCGTGTAAAAGTGGAGCAGTTGCTAATTGTTACGGATCATCGCATGATGGAACTGTTATGATCGCAACTTGATCCAACCATCCATTCTATGATTGAGATGACACTGCATGGGAACGAGTGTGTAACATTGTATTTGTAAACTTCAAAGCACCCTGATTTACTCTCATGGTTGTGGTTGGTCAATGTGGTGGCATGCATATTATCATCCTTGGAATGGGATTTCCAAATTGTCTGCAATGTATTGTGAATTGGCATTGTTGTGGTAACACTAAAATGTACGGGCTATTTTTTATTGGTGTTATTTTGTAATAGAACAGTGTAACATTATACTTTCAGCAGCTATAGTAAAAATGAACAATGGAACTGGAGTTATAATGATTTGAAGGTGACCGGTTGGGACTTCAAACCTTATAAAATTCGAGTCAAATGGCTTAAACGGATAGTTAAGTTGAAAAATGAAAGGTTCTCCCTTGCTTAGTATCTTCTCAGAACTACATATGCAACTACGTGGCTAGTATCAGTATAGAGGAGGGCATTATTCTGCTCGACCATGATTTAAAAGCTGCTCATATTTGGAGCTCCTTCAAAAACAGAATTGGCATCCCTGAGAACCCCATAGACACTAGCCTTATTGCCCTTTATACCCATCCTGCTCAGCATATTGATTTTGCACAATTGTAAGCTCCTTTCTCTATCAAGGAGATGGATGCTATTGTCAAAACATGCCATCAGATAAATCCCCTGGATCTGATGGGTTTAATGGGGCTTTTCCTAAAAAAGTTTTGGCCCACTGTTAAGGAGCAATTCTACCAGCCATGTTTTGACTTTTATGAGGGCAAGATCAACATTGAGAGTATCAATACAGCTTATATTACCTTGATTCCAAAGGTGACCTCCCCTATTTATGTGAATGATTTTAGGCCTATTTCTTTAGTGAGTCTGTCACTGAAGTTCTTGACCAAGCTGCTAGCCAATAGATTGCAACATGTGTTGATTCCTCTTGTTCACAAAAAACAATATGGTTTTATTAAATCTAGAACCATCCAGGATTGTTTGGCTTGGGCCTATGAATACTTGCACCTTTGCCATAAGTCAAAAAGGGAAATTGTTATTTTCAAGATTGATTTTGAAAAGGCTTTTGATAAAGTGGAATATAATGTCATCATTGAAACAATGAAGTGCCTAGGGTTTGGTAGAAAGTGGATCAGTTGGATTAGTTTCAGATTTGGTACTACATCTGCCTCAGTATTACTTAATGGTGTGCCTGGGAAAAAGATTCACTGACAAGGGGACCCACTATCTCCTCAGTTATATGTGTTAGCCTCTGAACTGTTACATTACATGGTTAATAAAGCTTGGTCTCATGGAGAGCTTAATTTGCCATTGGACTCCTCTTTTGGTCTGAAATATCCTATTATATAGTATGCTGATGATACCCTGGTTATATTGCCTGCTTGCCCTGATCAGCTATTAGCATTTAAAAACATCTTGTATGTATATATATCAATCACTGGCCTGAAGGTTAATTACAGCAAGTCATTGTTGGTGCCCATCAACATCACTCCTGAGAGATGTGCTAAGCTGGCTGATATCATCTTATGTAAGCCTGAAGCTTTACCTTTTACCTACTTAGGCCTGCCTATGGGTATAACTAAACCTAGAATCGAGCACTTTGTCAGCATACTCGAGAGGATTGATAGGAGGCTCTGTGGCATTTCCAATATGCTATCTTATGATGGAAGATTAACTGTGGTGAAGTCCATTATAATTTCCATCCCTTTATTTGCTATGTGCACCATCAAAATGCCCATCAGATTCATAGATCATGTTGAAGGATCTGCTAGAGGTTTTCTTTGGAGAAATAAAGACATTCACAAGAGAGGGCACTGTTTGGTCAAATGGGAGGCCTAGGAGTGATTAATCTTAGAACTCACAATACAGGTCTGCTCATGAAACACCTATATAAATTCATGAACAAGAATGATACTCCATGGGTTAAGCTGATATGGGAAGCACATTACACTAACTCTAAACCCCCTCAGGCTCTGACACCCCACGGTTCATTTTGGTGGAAAGATGTGCTCTCGCTCTGGGATAAATTCAGGGATTTAACCAATTGCACAGTTGGTGATGGCAGGACAATCATATTTTGGAAAGACAAGTGGCGAGCCACAATCCCTGCTACCTAATTTCCCCATTTGTTCTCATTTGCTAGATTGCAAGATATTGACTTGAAACAGATGATGGAGATTAATGTTGGTAATATTTTGGATCATCTCCCACTGTTTATGGTGGCTTTTCAGCAAAGTGAGGCACTTTCTACAGAACTTAATAATTTGGAGATCACTATGCATCCGGATACTTGGAATCTGAGTAATGAGGCCTCAGTAAAAAAGGTTTACAATGCCCTCACACCAAATGACCAGGCACCTGCTCCTTTCCTCTGGAATTGGAAATCATGTGTGCAGCTAAAACACAAGTTCTTCCAAGACCGCCAAAATACCAGAGATATCCTTCATATGAAGACTTTTTATCTGGAAGATACATCTTGTGTGCTTTGCCCAGATGTTCCTATGGAATACATGCAGCACCTCTTCTTTGGGTGTGATTTCAGTCAGACCTTCTAGTGGAGATTAAACCAGTAATGGAATTAATGATCTAGACCTTTTCCAGATGCTTATGGATGGGAAGGCCAGAGCGCTTGTTTCACTGAATACTTAATTATTGGCTGCTGGAGTCTTTGAAAATACAGGAACAACATTATATTTGAGACATGGAACTTAGTATTGAGCTTTGTATCTTTTTGTTTAGAGATGTTTTTACTCTTGCTATGCACAGAGCTAAACCTTCTCTTAAAGAAGGTATGCAGCAATGGCTTGATGCCATGTAATTTTTGACAGGAAAACTGATTGCGCATGTAATTATCCATCATTATATATATAAAAATAACAGTAGGGTCTTTTCCTACTGTTTTCCTGTTAAAAAAAGTATCTTCGCCCCCAGCCCACGCGTGCAGTTAGATGAGTGATGAGGTGATAAGCCATCATAATGTAGAAGCACACTTTTACATATCTGAGGCCTCCTATGGCTGTTTTTTTTTATTTAAAGAACTTTATATAATTCTTGGAGAATTTTAACCTATAAGATTTTTTTATATTAGCCATTTAATTCATACGATTAGTTTCAATAGGAATTTTTCCATAGGAATCTTCATACTACATCCTATAGGAAAAAAAACCTAGGGTGGTCAATTTACCAGCCGTAACCCACCCAAGCATGAAAAATGGGGGGAGAGGGAGAAGCTTTTGGTGAGAGCATGTGAGGTGGGGGAGAAAAAGTAGGAGAGAGACATCTTGGCATCCAAATTCAAACCCACCAATTGGGTTCACCGACGGTAAAACGACGTTTTTTTAAGTCTTGGGGTGGCTGGTAAAATGGTGTTATTTGGCCTAAGAAGTGGCCTTGGGGTCCTGGGGGCACGGCTGGAGATGCCCTTAGACACAGAGTAATGTTTATATAAGATTCAATTAGACTTAACATTCCAACCTTATGGGTTTCCTATTCCTTCATTTTTCCTCTCCTATAAATCAAAGGACATATGGAAGGAACTTTTTTTCATACGGATCTTTGTACTACATCCTATGTACTGACATCTTGCGGGTATAAGAACAAGGCGCAAGATCTTTCCACGATGTCCAAGCTCATTTTAGTTTTCCTTTATTCCTATAGGAATATTTCCTGCAGGTTACAATCCTGTGAATCAAATATCTTGGAAAGGAAAAATTCCACAGGATTCAAATCCTACAAACATAGTAAATCCTGTGAATCAAAGGAGGCCAGTCTTTTTGAAGAGGATAGATGGTGGAAACAAACAACAGATACATACTTCTTTTTTTGTTGCCGGGAACAGATACAGACTTCTCGACTAGTCAGCCTCCTAGATTATTCTATTGGTATGTCAAGCAAGTGTAACTGTGACAAGTTGATCCATTTCTACCCGCAATGGTTCATGAAAAGCCCATCAATTGAATAGATGTAGTGTAACGAGTACAGGATGCGTGTACAAAAATGGTTTACTATGTGCGTGTGCTCTATTTGGGACGTTGAGCCCGTTAACCTCATTTACACCTTCTGGTCTCTAATCCATTTTGTGGCCACCCATTTCTCTCCTTTCACCACCGGGCAGCTTCCGTGGAGTGAAGTCTGCAGCAGCACAACGAGAACATAGTTAGAAATCCACTGAGTTACTTTGGCTGTGGGGCCATATGGTATCACTATCAGAACAAACATACTGCATCTTTTGCACAGATTTCAGTGATTAGTCTTTAGATGGAAGTTGGACTTAGGCAGGTCTGATCAATGGATACTTAGCTTGATTTATCCGAACTCATCGATTTCACGATAACACAAATCCTAGTTTCAGTGAAAATTTTATGGTAGGGACAGTCAAATCTGGCGTGCCAAGAACGTACCTGATCGATGGTGCCATTTACCATAAGGGAGTAAAATAAGAGGCCGTCGCCCTTCCTTGGTTTTACCTTTAAGCCAATGCACTGCTCGTAGTCGTAGCCTATATCCATATTTCCCCCGTTCTGTAGATCAACAGAACATTCATTAGAATCTACCGAACCAATGCATAGTAAAAATCTCCTTGGTACCTACCTCATATGGGAACATAGTTTCTCCACCTTCTTCGACATCTGTGAGATAGAGCAAGAATGATGCCACCTGTGGAAATGCAGTTCAAGGATTTCTTAACTATATTCTTCAACTGAAAAATATTACTGAAGTCCTCACTTTATTAAGTGATCAATCAATCAAATAGACTGCAGATCGTGATGCGGAGCATGCCTCGGTTGTTCAAAATCAACGAGACAAACAGAAAGGAATGCAGGGGATAACCGATGTGAGATCAAACTTGCTATGTCAGAACTCCAACCATGCTCCTCGTGCACGTGGTAAATAGGGGCTAATGACCAGTATGGGTCCCTTACCAAGCTTCACTAACATATGAAAGAGCCAATAGACCCCTTAAGCTCTAAGCTTAGGTCAGAAACTCAAAATAACCTCTATGCTGAAGTTGTAAAACGAAATCATTCTGCTCAACCTCAACAAACAATAAAGCTCCAATTTAGGCAGAATGCAAGTGAAACTAGAACATACCCTTTGGCTCTTTTGTGGACCATACTGAGCCGGGTCAAATGCATCATAATGTGAAGCATACTTTTGTCCAATCTCATAGCGGAGGATGTTAAAAGGCTGCAACATACGACAAACATAACCAGTTTATCAGTGAAATACTGCAACAGCAGAGGCTCCTTATGTGTTATTCAAGAACTCTGACTATCTCAAGGATACATGTCACTATAGATGTGAACCTGAAGGTTCAGTGGGGATGAAAGCCAACAATTACACTCAAGAAACAATGAACAGATCAACATGAGAAAAAAGTTTGAGCATAGAAAAAAACAAGTAAAAGTAGGTAGCTCATGTACGACACGGACAGTCTAAAACCATAACACCGTGCATGTTCCTGCTAATCCTAACACACACAGAATAAATCTATCTTTAAGTTATCTTTGCAATATGATGAAGATAATGGTTCCATTCTTTACCACAGAAACTCGCCATGTACCAAAATCACATTAAAATAATCTGGTTCAACAGGAAACACTGTCATTTTATGGAGAAATGGAATTAATGTGGTATGCAATCACTAACTTATGGAATAGTACCTCTCCGTTACTCCTTGGTATCACGGTAGCCTTTGCAATCTTCTTTTCAACTTCTGCAAGGGCTCCAGTTGGATCTTCATCAGCACTGAGGAATGTGCCTGAGCTGTTTGGCAATATGATACAACCATTAGCTCGTTTCAGAAAAGTACGTAAGGGTTTGGTCATACTAATACTTAGGGATGTAAATGGGACCACAAATGGTGCCACATAATCCCACTTATCTTGGTCAACAGTTCAAAAAAACGTTTCCTTTTCTAGGAAAATTAACTACCAGCCCACTACACGGGATTATGTGGTGCCATTTACTGTCCCATTTACATCCCTAAATACTCATAGTTGCAACTACAAGAGGCATAAATAAATTTTTAAAGATAAGGAGGGTGAAGCCAAAACAAGAGTAGTACTTCTGTACAAGGTGTGAGCTTTGGGAAAATGCTAGTCATTTAACCGGTTGAAATTGGTTGACCAAAACCAAGATGAACACCCCTAATCAGAATGTCAAAATAAAGTATATGCTCCGCAGTACCAGATGTCAATACTCTACTGTAATAATCCGTGTGGGTCACTACCACATAATTTTGCCCCCTTCCCCATCTTTTGACGCCTAGGTAGCTAACCGTACCGGCGCATGACCGTTTTGCCTTTGCCTTGACCATCTTTTTATGCTTAGGAGACCAATACCGTGCTAACACGTCACCTGGTTTGGAGAGTTTACCCATGGAAACTCATAAACGTTAACTTGCAGTGCCTTCTCTTTGCAACTGGGTTTCCCGGTGCCCACCACTTTGCATCCGGTAAAGCATTGGTGCCTATCGGCTACCACCTCCATACGGTCACAACCTCCAGGTGCACAATAGTTGCAACCGGCGGCCACTGACCATGGCCTTCCTGTGCACTTTCGCTTAAATGGGAAACAAGGAAATATAAACAAATGAAAAAATTGTAGGGCTTGAGGGTTTGTTCAGATTCAACTAGGCAGAAACGAAAAAAATCTAAGTAATTCATTAATGGTAATTATGAACTTGCAGTGGCGAATAAGACTGGGGATTTGGTACAAAATATATAAGAATCAAGCCACGTCTTATTAAGCCATTTTCAAAACCATATACAATCTGATCTCACAATGTATTTGGCATCTCACACTCCCTAATAGGCCATGTCAAAATATCTGAATATTATGGAACTAGGAGGTAAGCACTTTGCCTGAGGGTACTAATGGCAGAGAGACGGTGTTTAGTACTAAAAGAGCAAAGGAAGTAAACGATCAGTCCCGTCGATCCAAAATAAGTGTAGCAGTTTTGAACTAACCTTGGTTCAAAACTGCGACACTTATCATGAATCGGAGGTAGTAGTAGATACCAGAGCTAGACCTACTTCGGTTGCTTGGAATTTACATCTTACACTTAAAACCAAACTAACCTATGCAACTTAAGACCATAGTAGTAGATTACCTGCTGGTCTCTAACTGACTGATCTAATCTTTATGATGAGTAAGGAATTCATGCAAGAGTTACCTTGTCCTTATTCCTTTGGTAGTCTCCTCGGTTTCTCCTTTCCTTAAGGCCAATGTTGATGGCCTAAGCCGCGCCTTCGCGGTTTTTACTACATTGTCACACTGGTCTGACGTTGCAAATTGTGGAAAGTACAATGCACGAGGTTGCCAGCTCAAAATCTGCTCAAGAGACCACAGTTACATTACTAAAAAAACATTGACCAGATTCCTGAATAAACTATAAGGGGTCAAGGCAGCATTGATATATGTATCCCAGATTATGTTAAAGCAGAAGGAAAACATAACACACAAAACGAAAAGGCTCAGTGCAACTTATTAACAGAAAGTAGTGTTGCCATTCTTGATGGCTAGGATAATAGACAGCAAAGAAGACAAATATGAGATAATAATGCGTACAGGAATATGATCATTTTTCTCAAAAGAAATTGTTGACACACCTAGTAATATTATGTTCTTTTTGATAAATTTTTTAAATGATTGAGACTTAAAGTGTACAAACTCATGAAAGGACGCACATAGAGATAGGTTAATATTAGACTTTCCTGAAATGAAATGCACGTATAAGTGGATCTGGTAGCATTTATTAACTCCATCTTTCACACGTAACGGATTTCCTTGAAGTATCCAATAGGCACTAGCCAATGCAATTCTCCAATTTATAGATTACACGCGTAACAACAAACTAGATAAAACAGTGTAACTTTGCTGTAACAACTTATCCTCAACAAGCTATTCGCCACACAAAGGCACAATTCCACAACTAATAGGAACATAGCTACACACAAGAGGCAAAAGTGTGGGGTTACAGGCGCAAAATGATCTTCTCACGCCTCTTGCGTTTGTTGGTAAATAAATGTCTACATGCGGAAAGGTCGTGAAATTCCATCACACGTTTACAGTTTACACTACACCCAAGCCCACGACAATCGCATTCGAACTAGCAGGCGTCAGTTGAGTTCCCAACAAACATGCTACCCCGAACTACTCACACTAAACTCGTTGTGCAAAACTACTACTAGCTCTAAATCGGCAGGTACTCTGCACCACCAAGGCACCAACAAGTTAGTCCAACAGCACGTGACCGTCGGAACAAACCGATGAGGAATGAACGTCGCCGCCAAATGCGACGCACATACATCCCTGACCTGACGTGATGCAAGCCTAAATTAAATTCCGAAGAGAAATGAGCGACGACGACGCAATCAGCGCGAGTAAGTTCGGGCTGGACGGGAGGGAAATCAGAGCGGGGCATGACCTGGTAAGGGATCATGGAAGGCGCGGGGTCGCCGGACTGCCCGTACGCCATCTCCGGCCAGACGGCCTCCATGAGCCGCTCCCTCCGCAACGGCCGCTCCACGTCCTCCTCCCCCTGCGGATCCTGCCACGGACCAGAGACCAGAGCCACCCCAGATCAGAAGCTCGCACGCCCGCGACGAATCTGAGGAGTGACGGCCGGCGAGCGCGACGACGAGGACGGGGGCGGGGCGGTACCTGGGTGAAGAGGAGGGAGCCGAAGAAGCCGGCGAGGAAGAAGAGGGAGCAGGCGATGAGCACCACGGGGAGCCGAAGCCGCGTCCGCATCAGGCCCCCGCCGCCGCCGCCGCTCCGGATGGCTCCGCCGCCCTTCATACCGGCTCGCCGTTAGACGACGAGGAGAGGGAGCTCGGGACTCGGGAGGCGGTCTTCTCTGTGTGCGTCGCGGAAATGGATGCCGAAATTAATGTGGAGCGGGGCGTGCGGGCGTGCGGGCGAGCGTGCGTTAGTTAGTTAGTTAGTACGGCGCAGCGCAGTGGTATAGGCGAATCAATCAAGTGGCAGTAGAGTACAGTGATCAAAAGTGGTACGTAGTAGAGTACACTTATTTCTTCATACCGAGTTTAATATTTTGTAGTGCAGAATTTTACGGAAATTTTCACATTTCTAATGTTACTCCTCGGTCACGCTCACTTGCGTCACTCTCACATATGCTCTCGCTCGCCCCCATCCTCTGTAACAAAATGTACTACTAGACATTTATACAAACTTGCAGGGACTTCTCCCTAGTGTTTATAATGATGGTGTCTTTGATTAGTTGATAGAAACACCTCTCCGTCGATTACACAAGAAAAAATTACAATGAATGTCATTTATACAAACTCAATTTATACACCTTGGTAATATTAGTGATCAAAGACGTGAAATAAAGATGGTAAAAAATCATGTGGGCCTTACATTTTGGGACGATGAGTATACCTGAACATAAAAAACAAAGTTAATATGGAAAAGCAAATACATACCGCGGGCCTCTCAGGACGTAAGAGTAAAGTAGTGTGAGCAAGGACAACAAGATTAGGTGCCATGATATTATCTTTTGGGTGTCCTCTAGGTTTTATATGTGACTATATTTACATGTTTAGTTTTGTGCAATACTTCATAGACTGGCGGGAAAATTGTGTACACCAGAGGATAACGAGCACATGGCATAAGATCATATCAAATATGAAAATGTACATACACGAGCATACCAGAATCTAGACCATTTTATTCACTGGTGATTACCCAGATAAATGTTGTTTCTATACCAATTTAAAAGTATGTACACTTTGTGAAATCTTGACTGTCGGCCAATTTTGACCATGAAAAAGTAGTGTGATTAGTAAGTTCTTATAAAAATGCTTACTTACTCATACACGAGAAACTGCTAAGACATGTGTTAGATCATACTCCTTAGGATCTTTAACATAAATACTTATAAATTAATAAACTATGCATCACAAAAAACATAGTTATAAAAAAGACCTTGTTACAAAATACACTTTAGTATCTTTCAACAAATTCACTACAAACAACACCCACACCAACTAATATTTAGTAATGTTACTTATGATGTAGTTAAACTATGCGAACGAACCAGAAAAAAATAGAATTCTAGTTCTATAACATGCTAAAAGTAAGAACTGAACAAGAATAAAGTTCAATATAAATTTTGTTCATGATGATTCGCCCTAGTCACAATTTTTTATTAGACTGGCCAAGAATGTATGTACTGAGAAGACTTTGTTCTCTTCCTCAAACATGTCTAATAATGACTCTAAAGATAACAATCTTGCCTCCACCAGGACGCTCCTCAACGATTTGAGCATATGGGCCGTAGATAAGGATCTCCGTGCAATTTTGTCCGCCGATTCCTAGTCTAGGACAAAATTGCATGGACTTCTCCCTAGTGTTTATAATGATGGTGTATTTGATTAGTTGATAGAAACAATGGACTATTACACTCTGTATAGATGATTGACTAAAAATCAGTTTCATCGTCGGTTCATCCTTCTTCTTCGGCTCTGGGACTGACGTGATCTTCTTGACCCGTTCGGCGACTTCCCGTCTATAAACATTAATGTCAAGCTGGCTCCGGGAGGACGGTCTGGAAGTTGAAGAAGAAGGACATCTCAAGGATGTCGTTGTAATTTTAATTTTTTGTTGAGGCGTTTGGTACTGTTTGTGTTTCTTTTAATGTGAGTGCCCTTATTGCAAAAAAAACAATGAATGGCATTAGCGGGCAGAAATGTTATCGTGGATGTGTCCTCAGATGTCTTTATATGAATTCTCCTGACTCTACCATGTGAATCTTATGGCGTGCACATAATATGATGAGAAATTTTATTCAAAAGTACTTATGAATTAATTTTGTTCCCGTGAACCACACATTTATATATAGCCATCTTAACAAATCAAAATACTCCTTATTTAAAAATGGAGGGAATAGAAAATGTCATATGTTGTCATCATGAGAAGTTTAGCCCTTCAACTACAAAACTGATTAAAAACATGAAATTCACGGAGAGAAGGGAAAAGGCTGTGGGGATTTTGAAGGAACAGTCTTGTTTTCAATCAGCATTTGAAGAAAATTATATGGGAGATACTCAATCAACGTTTTGAAGTCTATGATGAGAATGGAAAATTCTCTGTGGAGTCTATGTACAGAGCTATGGTTCATTCTGAGATACTGACCCATAAAAAAGATGGAAGATGTAGATATCACTAAAGCTAAACAAAAATCTTTGTGTGGTATATTCATCGAGGTGTTATTTTAATTTTGGATAACCTTGTTAAATCGTATCTGACATGGAAGTAAAAAAGTGTGTGTTTTGTACTCATGAAAAAACGATCAAACATTTATTTTTCAACTACAAGTTTGCCCGTTCTGTTTGGACAACAATCTAAGTAGCTTTAAATTTGTATCCTCCGCGATGAGTTGCGAATAATTTCGGCAATTGCTTACATGGTGTTGAGCACAAGTTTCAAATGCTGATTAGGGTGGAAGCCATATCCGTTATATGGTTGCTCGGGCTGAGTAGAAATGACAAGATGGTTTCCGACAAAAATAATCTCTCGTGCAGGTAATATACCAATGCACTAGTTTGCTCCATTCCTGGTCCATGCTTCATTCCTGGTCCATATTATAACGCGTGAAAAATCAAGACATTTTTATGAAGGTGTCTACACGACTGGAAAACACGACTCGAGATATGTTTATTCAACCTGGATGGCCACGTGATCTTTGGATTAGCCCCAACGACATAGGCGATGGATAACTACTACCTTGTTTCTCTTGCCTTTGTACTTTTTTATTTTTAATCTGTTATGAGTGCGGCTATGTGCATCCTAGTTATTCAGATGCAGGATGTAATACTTAAATAAACCTAAAATGCCCATTATCATAACACATCAAGGCCACACAGTTACAGATATATTAATTGTACATTTCATATGTGATAGCACGTTTGTACATTCCATTAACGACATTAGGAAAATTATGCAAGCTAGTTAGTTGAAAGACAGTGGGATTTCATCTGTTCACAGGCTTGAAACTGTTTCGCTATTTCCATATTCATCCATTCTACCTGACATCTCAGTTCTGAAGTCAATTTATTTCTTACAGACTTGTGTGTGACATTAACCCCTCAGATGCCTAGACCACAAAGAGGTGTACTGGAGCCAGTCTATGCTACTGTACAAAAGACAAACCAAGGACCTGATCACACTTCGCAGATTCGCAACTACAGTGTCTTTCTGGATATACCAGCCAGCAGGCGCTCCCACCTCTTTTTCTATTGCTCTAGTGGTAAATTAGTATGCAAAGCAGATCGCTCAATTAAGCCAAACAAATACGGCATTGAATTGGCACGCTCATGCCCGTCCACTGGCGCCACGACAGACTTTTAAGATACTTCCGAACATATACACATGTGCAATAATACAGCATGTGCACTGTTGGACACCAACACCTATGCAAAGAACATGCCACTGCAAAATAAGCATACAAATGGTTAATTACTGCATACCAATGTGAGCCATAACTTTTTTCTATGCAAGAACAATTACAGATACGCAAAATAAAAATTCTACAATTTCAAGCCGCTGCAAAATAATACAAGAAAATATGGACTGAAGATTTATAGTAGCATGTCAGAAATCATAAGTTCTGTGCCTTGTGATACGATATCTATAAAAACACAAATGTTTGCAGGCACATATAATTGATTTTCAACGCTAAGATCACAACAAATTGGCTAGATGATTACTTCAAGGCTCTGAGAAGTGTGTCCCTCCTAGCTAGAAGATCACATTCCCTTGCGTCTTACACAAATGAAAGGTGGAGAAGCTTACATAAAATTAGACTGAAGTTTTTTCACATTTGAGGAGTATTGTTTTCGAGCCTAGGGTTCTTACTTGTAGTGTTGGATGCTCCTCTAAACAATATGCTATTCGCCAAAAGTTGTAAGCAATGAACAGATAACAGGATGCAAAAATTCCAAGGGTATAGCTAGTTTACCATCGTATGATCAGCTATTTCATGCAAACTGCTTGTCATCCCTGCCACCAGCCTGGTTAATACTTAATACTGTTAACAATTGGTCGCCATCAAGCAAGCAAAACATTGAACAGCCTTAAGAAGGTTCTGGGCATCTGGTGATCATTCGTCGAGAGCTGCATATTAAATCTCTAATTCCTTATCCAGTACCATGATGCTACGTAACTCAACTTCTCAAAGATAGCTACAAAAATTCTCATAATTCCTAAAAAACTGCTGCACATTCTCATGATGTTCCCATATCAACTCCTTTTTTCCCATAAAAGATTTTTTTGCTTAACTGACGGATATGAGATGACTGCAGCTCTAAGAAATTCCTGATGCTCCATTTTCTTCTTTGAGCATCCTCAAGGTCTAAAGATCTGTATGCCATAGCCACCAGATACAGTGCTGGATGCAATCTCCTGCGATTTCGAAGAGAATCTAAGTGCATAGTGACACAATGTATGAATAGATAGATATATCGGTTACAAATTATGAAAAGTCAAGTATTAGGGGAATCCAATTTGAGTCATATGAGCATATACTTCCAATATTCAAAAGAGAACGTATTTTAAAATGTCAAAAGAATTAAGTCC
Organism: Poa annua; assembly: GCA_026929855.1. Lineage (NCBI taxonomy): Eukaryota > Viridiplantae > Streptophyta > Magnoliopsida > Poales > Poaceae > Poa > Poa annua. Next base: position 21,470,530 of record CM049427.1, read on the forward strand.
GGGTGTACCTCCCAAGATTCTATGCTCACATACAAAAATTCAAGAAAAAAGATATATTTTCTTGTGACCTGTATTAAAAAGCCAAAAAAATGTCGGATGGAAACTGATTTTGGAGCAGCGAAAATTTGTCTTTGTTACACGAGGCACAAAGAATGTCTTTTCTTCACGAAACTTTATTTGTGAACATAAATATCCGGATGTACATCCAAACAAAAATCTCGATGTCTTTTTAACAATTTTAAAATATTTAAAATTTCATGTAACATAAGTATGACTAGAAGGAAAAGACGAACGTTGCCGCGTCCCTTCTAATATGAACGACGATAGATAAAAAAAATACTTTGAAATAAACATACTTATAAAACAATATTAATGATTAAAAAATAGTACAACTTGATCACTACATGGAAGTAGAGAAGGGACATAATTATTTAGTTGTAATGTCATGAAATTTAAATTGTGTATATGGTTCTATAATGATTTGATCCAATTTCTGAGAATCTAGAGAAATTGTATGATGAACATTACAAACTCAAAGAGACAAATTAGGCATCGAGATCATATAGTGATGGTCATTGATTTTAGTATAATGAAATTAAGTATATTTTTCGACATAAATTATCCCAAAATCAATAATAGTTGGCATAATTATGTCCTAACATATTTAAATAAATTGCATCGAATACGGCCGGTACTATATAAAAACAGAGGAACATTTCACCAATGAATACTAAATAATTCACAAAAATATAGAGCAAACTAAGAGATAAAATTGTTTACATGCAATATTAATTCGTGCATTAGATCTAGATTGTATAAAATAAATTATAAAAAATTATATGATATGAATACCACCAACCATTATATATTGAATTGCAGAAATACATTTTTTTTGACATATAGTATGAGCGTACGTAGTATGCAAGTTACCAATGTACTTGAGGGGCGACATTAGGATTGGAGAGTCAACCACTACTAATAGCAACGGTGATAGCGGTGCCCGGTGTGGGAGGCGACATGAGTGTTCGCATGCAACTACTATGAGGATCGTAAAGTCAGATCAATGGCGTGTTTTCGATACAATACGACTCGAGACAGGCGGAGGGAGAGAAATGATGTCACGTGGCATCAGGGATGAGGTGTCATGTAGTTCCAAGTGCTTGACGAAGCCAGAGATGTGTGAAGAGAAGGCAAACTTTGCGTAGAGGTGTGTGTGGAGAGAAAGACAAACTTTACGTAGGGACGGTTGTTTTCGGTACAATACGACTCGCGGGAGGCGGAGGGAGAGAAACGGTGTCATGTAGCACATGCGGCATGGTGCTATGTTGAACGCTAGGCAGAGATAAGAGAGAGGGTTATCGGATATCTCTCTGGTAGCTCTGAGCTCACCGCATGTTGTTTTTACAAAACCAAAACGACATGGTTAGCTTTCAATTTTTTGAAATAAAACATACCACTACGTGCACATATTCTACAAACTCTAGGATTTTTTTGTATTTTTGTCTACATAAAAAGAAATTTTGAGGGGAAATGAAGCTGTTTTTTTTTAAGATAGGAATCTCTTCTTATTTCACAATAATTTAGTAGATAAGTACAAACATATGTATATATAATATATCTAATAGAATATTTATTAAACTAAATTAAAAAATGTTGAAATAATCCTGTGTGTTCACTCTCCCTCTACATGGTTCTAGAAAAATCTACTATCATACTATATGGTACAGTTCTAGAATAATCTACCTTGTACTAGTAGTCTGTTCACTACAATAGCTTAGTAGCTAAGGTAGAAACTAGCAGCAGTTTCTAGAATACACAAGAGTTATAACCTAGTGGAAGTAACCTGGTAGAAGACACTAGAAGCTTGTAAGGTCGGTTGTGAAGTCCTATAAATAGGACATGTACCTCATGGTTGTAAAGTGAGCTGAGAGCAAGTTGTAAGCTAACACAAAGCAATAGAGCTTCAGTGAACCAGCCTTCAACACTGCCACTCAGTGTGTCTTCGTGTGAGCCAAACTAGCTAGCTGAGAGCATCAGTTCGGGACAACAAAAAATGTGAACCATAACTAAATATAAATTAAAATATGAGTGGGGTCCATCATGATGTGGACATGTTGGAGAAGGAGAAGCCTCTATTCCTAAGGAGCTTAGTTTTAGGAAGGATGGCGTTTAAAAAAAGTATGGTTTGCAGCCCTTGCAAGTTGCAACTCAATTTCTACAAACAAAAATCCAGAAGCAACATTTCATGTGAATGCAGGTTATGAGGTTTTGTGCAAAGTAAATCTGGAATAATGCAGAAGCCTGGGACAACACAAGAAACTATTGGACATTAAGTTTGACTCCAAAATTGCAAAACAGGGAAATTACCAACCTGGATAACAATAACTTATCTGTCTGTTTAGGCAGATGCAACTAGAGAAAACGAAGGACATCAACCAAACAAGCCAACATAGAACATATCAGAATGTATAAAGCTTACTTTTCAGATTGCTCAATGACACTATCCCACTGTCTTGGTGACAGAACCGTCCTCCCTTTCTTGTCTTTCCCAAATGTCTCAACGTACCAACCACCAGTGTCATGCATGTAACAACGCGGCTCAAAAAGCCAATACCTGCAAATCGAAGAATATTATGAGAAGGTTTACGGTTGCCATACCCTATACTATTTTGTGAGGTAAGAATGATTTCTATACTGATAATCATAGGTGAATATGCATTGAATCCATTTTCACTAGCAAATTACTTGTTGAGTTCTAGTACTTTTTTTTATTCACTAAAGTTTGGATGGGGGAAAGATTCTTATATTCACTAATGGTTTTCACCCGGTTTCTCCCGCTAATAAATCGGGCACCTTCTTCTTAATTAATGAATAAGGCAAAACTTTTGCCTTAGTTTCAAAAAAAAAGAGCATGCATATCGATCCAAAAAAATAGTACTGTAACAACAAATCTGATTTAGCATCTATGTGAAATCTTCTGTCCCAGTCCTTATAACACTTCACGCTTACACACTTCACATCCAAATTAAGTGAATTTACTTTCATAGAGTGTGATGCATGGAGTTAAACTTTTGCGATTATAAATGTGTATGGCTGCAATGCTATTCATTGTTGTAATTTGAGAGGCATAGAGAATTAGCGATTTACAAGTTACAACAATGTCCTTGGTAAGCATGTAAACATTTGACCGAATTTACTTTCATAGAGTGTGATGCATAGAGTTAAACTTTTGCGATTATAAATGTGTATGGCTGCAATGCTATTCATTGTTGTAATTCAAGAGGCATAGAGAATTAGCGATTTACAAGTTACAACAATATCCTTGGTAAGCATGTAAACATTTGACCACAACTGACACCAAAATAAATCCTCCCAGGGTACCTTTACATGTTCCTTGCACAAAATGAATGTCAAGATGAGTTCACTGCAATTTACTATTCGTAAAGAAATATCTCTCATGGTTCCATAATCCATACCAAGGACGTATGAGTGTTACACACATGGGGTACATAAAAAGGAAGGCATACCTGCTAGGTGGCAACCGAGCCCTACTACATCGACACTCACAGGGTGAAACTTTGTCTCCAAGTTGATACCAGTGCATGTGCTTAACCTACAGAATTTGAATCATCACTCATGGAGCTATACATATATTGAAGCTAACTCATTTGTACTTGATTTCACAGAATCAGGGAAAGGTATGCATACCATCAGTGTCCTATGCTTAACAATTACATGGGTCTCTGTTCCACGACCATCATAGACACAACAAGATCCTTCCTCCCCAGAAGTGTCCAACCCAGTGATTGTTCCCAGAAGGAGATGCTCTTGTGTCACATCAGATGCAACCACTTCATTTGGAACAAGAAAAACATGTATGTGATCTTCCACTTCTGATTTGTCAATGCAGTTGCAGTTGGGCCTCCTATTTGCCGTGGCCACTACTCTACCAGAGATTCGCAATTCAACATCTTTGTAGGCATCTGATGGAGGACTATGACCATCTTCATTTGCTTTCTTGTGAATATTTGCAGGGCTAGGTATTGAATCTTTCTCCATGTTTACTGTAACATTTGGAGTAACCCCGTAAGTTCCATAACCAGAATGTGTCAGCTTCTCACGGCAAGCATCTGACAGCTCTCGGACGCTGTCAGCTAGACTAACCATACCAAACAGATCACGGCCTGATACAAGGTGCAATAGCTCAGGGGTCTCATGTACAGACCTCTCCTCGGCTTCAAAGCAATCAGGAAGGAAATCCATGGACTCGACTTCTGGGCCATAGTACGCAGTGTGGATTGCAGAGTACAATTCACTTTCAAGCCTATCAAAATAACTCGAGCCCGTGGCAATCCTCTTTTTCGTGACAATGTCGTCAACAGTAAGCCTATACCACTTGAGCCACTCAACAACATTACTTTCTCTAGGCACCGCGATGCCTGAACCATATGGATATACACGTTGCGATGGCCTAGGATACTTCTGTATAACTAGCCTCTGCGAACGCAGGAAGCTATCATAATGAGCCCGTCGCTGCGAATCGGAAAGGATCTGCAACATGGCAAGAAGGCTCATGAGCAATACGTGAAATACACTTCACCAGGACTTCTGATTGATTGCTTCTTGCTTCGTAATGAAGTGGCCTATGCTGTGCAAGCTCAAAATTAGCACTGAAGCAATTTCCACCTCCCAAAATGAATAATTCATTTGGGCGATTCCCCAATTGGTAATCTTTTACACAGTTCAGAACCGGATGTTTTTGCCATCTTTAAAGCAAAACTGGAATCCACCAGGTTCGAGCTCGACTAGTACTAATACATCATGCATTCGTAAAAGGCTAATAGCTCAGCTGAATTGGACGAATACCTCGTAGGCTGCGAGGATCTGAAGAAACCGTCGGGAACCGGCGGCGGCAGCGACGTCGGGGTGGGTCTCCTTGGCGAGGCGATGGAAGGAGGCCTTGATCTCCGCGGAGGAGCTCGTCTCCCCCACCCCGAGCACGTCGTAGGCGTTGCTTCGTGCGCCATCGTCGTCGCGTGCGGCCGTGCTCGCCGGCCGGCAGCGCGACGCGAGCGGGAGCGGGAGGACCGCCTCGCCGCGGAGCCGGAGGAGGAGTCGCCGGAGCTCCGCCGCGCGAAGCGCCATAGTGTACTGCCGCCGCTGTCTCTGTCGTGTGGGCCAAAGTGGCGTAGTGACACCGGTGATGACCGCCTCCTTTGGTGCGGTGCGGTGGTGGACGGAAATGGACGATGGGTTCAACCGTGGAAGAAGATGACGTGGAGGGCTGAGAAGCAAGCCACGTATTTCTGGCCCGTTCCCGTTCATCTCTGGGCCGACTGCCAATCTTATCTGGGCCTGTCAGAGAGCTCCGTATGATAGCCCACATAATTACGTCTTTAATTGAAGCGTGTGGCTGTACCTATTTGATGACCAGGTCGTGCACTATTCCACCCCCTTCGGGGCAAATGGGTCGGCCCAATAGCGCACGGCCTGGTATTTTTTTCTTTTTTCCTATTTCTTTCCTTTTTCTTTTTATATTTTTTTTTCGTTTTATTATTTTTTTATGTTTTTTTTTCGTTTTCTTTTCTGTTTTTTAGTTTTAAAATATTTCTTATTTTTTAAAAAAATTAACTATAGTTATTTTTATGTTTTTTCTTTCCTCTATTATTTTTATGTTCATGGATTTTTTCTGTTCATGGGATTTTTTGTGTTGACATAAAAATATAATTGTTCAAATATAAAAATTGTTCAAATTCAGAAATTGTTCACATATAAAAATTATTCAAATTAAAAAGATTTAGATTCGAAAAATTGTTCAAACACGAAAATTGTTCACATATAAAAATTATTCATTTTTAAAAAGATTTTAGATTTAAAAAATTGTTCAAAAATGAAAATTGTTCACATTAAAAAATTATTCAAATTAAAAACTTTTAGATTTTAAAAAGTTGTTCAAATTAAAAACTGTTCAAATTTAAAACTGTTCAAATTTAAAAAATTGTTCAAATTCAAAAAAAAATCATACACAAATATCTTTCAACTTATGCTTTTTCTGTAAAAACTGAAATGAGAAGAAAAACTGGAAAAAGGGGAACTGTTATTGGGCCGGCCCATTACGTGGGGGGAGGGGGTGGTCGTGCGCTATTAACACACGACCATGTCGTCAAATAGGCGCTCCCGAAGCGTGTTCCTATAAAAAAATCAAACTAGCAGGCAATTCCTCTAACGGAATATTAATTGAGGGGAAAAGACTTGATTTAATAATTACGAAAAACAAGGTAAAATTGTGTTGGTAGAAATTTTGGAGTATTCTCAAAGGAAATATCGGAGACTTCCGAGCCACAGGACTATGAAAACCCTCTGGGTTAGAGGGATGTTACCCTCAAAATTTATATGGATTCTGCTACTACACATTAATTCGACATGCATTTCATCACTCATTTCAAATTATTGTTGACACTCACTTGACAATAATTGAATTGTTGTTCGTTGTTATGTTGATGTTATGTTGAAATGACGTGTCTTGTTTTATTTTTTGTATTTTGCAATGCTCCCTATTGCACTTGCATTCCTATCAAAATTTATTCCTATTAAATCTGGGCTTTTCAGTCTCATGATCCAAGAGGCCTTACAAGGACAACGGGGATTATCTGACTTGGAATTAATTGACGGGCAGGTTCCACATCCGGTGGGTCCCATGTATCAATGACTCAAAGTCAATGAAAAGTTAGGGGCACGAAGTCTAGAATATATGTGCCCTTACAAGGAGACTTGAGGGTGATTAACACACATCCACATAATAACAGTATGAGAACTCCAATGTAAAACAACACACTATCTAGAAGAGCACAAACTCGGGTTTTTTACCACGAATACAATTTTATAGACAATTCTCACGGTATATCCACGTGTTGTTAAGATCATCATGAATGATGTGGCTATCACTATGGAGCCTCTACTGTTTTGGCTCACAAATGGATGAGTACTGACTCAATGGACTTTCGTCCGGTGGTGCTCGAGGCCTGTTTCAGAGTGAGTTATTTTATCATTTTGCTATTCTAGTTTGCTTCCTGAATAGTACGGGCTAAAGAGGGAGATGGACAACTTGTCTTCTTTTGCAGGAGGTCTTTGGTCATGTTAAAGTGTTGGGGTTCCATCGTTCAACAATATTTGGTTCAACTTATTATTTTACAAAACGACTCACAGGAGCCGGGTTTCACACTTCCACTATCAAATGATAACATAACAACGAGTTCTTACAAGCATAAAACCAAACCCGAAAACGAACTAAAATAAGGTAAACAGACGAGAGCCTAGAGCTATCCCAAAGGGACTACACTAAGCTGACCAAACGTTCAGATACTACCACTACTCTAACCCACACGATACCTGCCTATGCAGTAAGAGATGGGATGCAATTAGCTATGGATGCCGGTATCCACGAGGTGACGATTGAAACTGATGCACAACGGGTGGTGAACCTGTGGGCGTCGGCAAATTATGAGCGATCGGAGATTGCAGCGATTATGGTAGATATTCGGGAACTTAGTGTTTCTTTTAGATCTTTCACTCTTAATTTCGTGCCTCGAGTAGCGAATGAGTTGGCACATCTGTGTGCTAAACAGTGTAGTTATGCTAGGAAGAGATGTCTCTGGATTAATTATATTCCTACCTTCCTTGATGCGTGTATCAAGAAGGATTGAAAACCAGACTGAAAGCAGCAAGTTTTTTGACGCACTCTTTTCCTTATCAGGGTACCTAATGGGACTGAAAGGTTTTTAATGAGGCGGTTTGCTGACTTAATATAGTTATTGATTCTCAAAAAAAAAGAAGCACAAACAACAGGTAAGATACTAGCTCTAGTCTGTCGTCTGTTTACCTTATTTTAGTTCATTTTCGGTTTTGGTTTTATGCTTGTAAGAATTCGTTGTTCTGTTATCCTTTGATAGTGGAACCCGGCTCTTGTGAGTCATTATGTAAAACAAATCGTGAGTTCTCTCAGTTGCTCGGTACAGACCGGCGATGTGTGCAACATACAGTGGTATATAACGCTCGACCTATATATCTAGCCAGACTTAAAAACATTATAGATAGATCATTCTTTTCATTGATAACAAGCCATAGAACAGAAAGTTTAATGGAAATACATGCTGAAACATATTTCAGTACTAGGGTACTATGAACTGGAGGATAATTCAGGCTCAAAATCATGGTATTGCCACAATCAATCTGAAGAAGGCAGTGCCACAATCAAGGAGCAAGTTTGGCCACGAGCTCCTTGAGAACAGATGGGCAGCTGCTCCTGACATGCTCAAAGCCATCGTTCGCCACGACTGCCTTCAGGATATTGCCGGGAGACGCAAGGAACTTGATGCACATGGCCTTGAGCCCGCGACAGGAATGCTGCTCTGCCAATGCCAAGGAAGTCGCTGCAGTGGTTGCGTCCATGTGATTGCAGAGCTTCTCCACGCAGACCAACTTCAGCCTCTCGAGGTTGTACCTGTCAGCCGCAACAAGCAGATGCTGAGCCATCATGACCACGTCCCCATCGTCCATGGCCGGCAGCGCGTCAGTGTAGATGAAGTAGAGCATAGCCTTGAAAACTTCAGCCTCGATGTCAGTGATGCGTATGCAAGCATCGGTCTTCTCTTGCAAGGGTCCAAACAGCTCCGCCATGAACACGGACGACCGAGCGGCGAGCACGCACCTGTGCGCCTCAATAGTCTCACCGCCCACCTGGAACGTGACATCCGCTCCCTCGCCGCTGGAGAGAAGCTGGCCAAAATGACGGTGCATGTCGGACGGCGGAGCCGCAACAAGGAGCGAGATGGGCTCCGTGAAGATCTCCCGGGGCACGGTGATCTCGCACTTGACGCTGAAGACGTCATCCTTGAGGTAAAGTGATTCCTCTAGGTCCTTTCTGGTGATGAGCTGAGGACAGTCCCATGGCCCCGACGAGCTGGAGAAGGTGAAGCAAGTCTGGCTGTCCATGCCGCGCGAAGGCACCGGCTCCCCGTCCTGGTCAAGCAAACTGATCTTGCATCGTGCATTGACTTCGTCGACACCAGCAGTGTCAACGAGATAAAGATAGATGGATATCCAACCAGCCTGGCCTGGCGAGTGACCGTCGGGGAAGTACCTGATGTACCAGCGATGGCGTCCGACGACGAACGTCTCGGACTTGATACCCTTTCCAGTGACGAGGCTCTTGGTGCGGGAGTAGCCATCGATCTTGAGGACGTGCGAGCCGGAGACGGGCAGCGGCCGGGCCACGATGGCCGACGCAGACAATACGATGGAGCCACCCACGGTCGACAAGGAAGAGCTCGACATGGCAAAGTAATGTTGAGAGGAGAGGTTGGAGACAATACGTCGCTGGTAAGAATGGCAGATAGATTATATGGAGGTTGTGAGGTTCATATAGATGGCGGCGGAAGGTGGCGAGCCTAATGCACGGTCTGCATATTAATGGCGCGCATCACACGAGCAGTCGAACAGCGACACAGTAATCGAAGGGGCGCCGCGGGCATGCGTGCATACAATGACCGGGCAGTCACGCGTGCGATGCTTTTGCCGAGGGGACGCAACGCATGCATATAGCTCACGGTAACTGCGCGCATTCATATAGAGCAATACCAATCGCCGGTTTTTTTATCTCAGCCACGAGATCGATAGAGAGAAGAAGATTGTCCAGTTATTTTTCCTTTTGAGAAGTAAGAAGATTGTCCAGCTTTGTCCCTCATAAACCAGCAATGGCCTAGTCCATGGCTTCATGTTAAGGCCCCAGCCTCCCTCACCTTTTTTCGGCCCAAAGAAGCTCATATTCGCCCCATGGGTATAGGGGATATGATAATTTTTGCATCCATGGGTTCAGCTAGGAATGTAAGCGGATATACCAATTTATGCATCAAATCTGCTTTCGAATCCATCTTAAAATGAATCGATGTTAAGTTTGAACAGATCCGACGGATAAGAATATATATTTGGTTTTGAACTTTCATTTGTATGCAGGCATAGAATATGGTACTAGCATGCAAATATGAATTATCCAAAAATTAATTAGAAGAGGAATATTATGCTGCGGTGCAACCCCTGCCAAATATTCTAACTCGAATGGGCAATCTGACAAGTATGTATAGACCCTGTAGAAACCCGTACGGCCCGCGCCTATACATCATATGATACGACGGTTCCACACATGACACATATACCGATCTCACGAAGCAGAACGCTCCATTGATGAGACGAGCCAAACCAAAAATTTATTTTTAAGTTTCCGTACCTAATTAGAATGATCTGATTATTTTAAACCAAATAATCTGTTGCTCAATCGAATAGACAATGGAGTGTCATTATGTTAATCCCGGCTAAACCATTAGTTTTTATTTCATTTCCGTTTTGTTTTGTTTTCGTCTCCATATACCAAATCTGATCCGATCTGTTTTGTTTTCATTTCCCTACATGGGTTATACCATTAGTTTTCATTTCCGTTTTGTTTTGTTTTCATTTCCGTTTTGTTTTGTTTTCGTTTCCACATAACCAAATCTGATCCGATCTTATTTGTTTTCATTTCCCTACATGGGTTATACCAGTAGTAGCTGAAAGATCAAGATATGAAGATTATAGGAGATTGAATAGAAGTTTATAAGATGTGCAACTTAATTTACATTTAAATGTAGCACTCCTCAAACAGATAACATATACGTAGCGGAAGCATGCAGCTTCAAGAGACATAAAATTACGAGCATGGATTGATGGCATGCACATTGAAACAAAAGAGCAGATTGATATGTGCAAAGCATGTTTCAATATACTAGAGGCACATGAGACACTAAATCGCATCAAGCGGGTGTAAAGTGCTCGAACAACACCATTTGAAGTTCAGTACATGTATTCTCGGAACATTTACTTGAAAACAGGATCTTGAGATCATGCGAACTTGAAAATTTTCAAGCAACCATTTGACATCTTAAAGGTAGGAACATAAATATTCAGCATAAATGAAATATACATAATGAAACATGCTGAAGACGAACATGGATAAGTGTGGGCCGTTAAACAATTCTAAAGAGTGTGCATCAACTGAGAATAAAGGGAACCGGTCGATCACAAAGAAATAAAATCAACCATTAAAGAACATGTGCGTAACTGTCCACAAGTTTGCCAACCTTAGTTGTTGCGGTCTAAGTGATATTAATATGCGACTTATTATGGTGTGTTGTTCATACGATTGTTCAAAACCTTCTAGATCACGCCAAATGTTAGCCTTAGAAACAACAGTGTTCTTATGGCCTACCATAGTATATTCTGGAGGTTGACCTTAAAAGGAGGGATAATAAGTGAACTCATCGGGAATCCATACGCAATGAAAAATGGGGAAATCTAGCACATGTGGTGGGTGAAAAGTTTAGTTTTTCGGTGTATGCAACAGTGTACTAGATAGGGAGTAGGTGTGTCATCGTCACATTAATTACCAAATTCGAAAATCTGAAATGATTAATCTTCTAGACCATTGTTCGGATTAGATATATGTTTATACCGTTAGATTCGTCTCGACAAGGGATTCAAAACTAAATTCATTGTTAAAATGTTTAGATGAAAATAAAAAAATTACGTCAGTTACCAGATAGTGGTACTATAGCTATCCTATTAACAAAAATAATTATCAAGCTAAGTATATATCGCTATCAGATGGATTCGAATCACTTGTGACACATCTACAATCTAGTGTGACAAAATTTTCCCGTCACATCAGTTACCAGATTAAATATTATATTTACCAGATTTATATTGAATAGCTATCATGATAATTATGCATATCGGCCCAGTGGAGACTGGGGTATGAAGAGCCCACTCTACGCAGGCCTCGCTCGCGGGCTGATCAGACAAAACGACTAAGGACCAAGCCACCGCTTGGAGAGACCCTCGAGAAGCAAAATCCTCTCGAGAGCCTAAAGAAGAAGCAAAGGCCTGAAGAGGACCTGCGCTTCAAGAGACCCTCCCGAGGCGATATGCGCCTGTCGGGAAGTCAACAGAAATCCCTCCACAGGCCCCCTCGGGCCCGCGGGGAAGCTTCGCGGCCAAGGAAGTATGGCAGGGCGCACATGGCCTCTGCCGTATCCGCAGAGTGACGCAGGCGCTCCCTTTGCCGATTTGGTGATAAAGGAGTCAATAAAGTTGCGCCGCCTACGCCAGGACAGCTGGGACCTTCCTCTCGGATGATAAAGCGGCTGGACGGCGCAACACTCCAAGAAGATCGTCATCGTGAGCTCCACTCCGAAGACTGCAGTCCCTGCGAGCCGTTCTGCGCGGTCTGCAGCTTGTCGGCCACCGCGCCCAACTTTATCGCCGATGGATCGCGTCCATGGAGGATTCCGCAGCGGTGGACTCCAACTCCTCCACGCCGCTGCCGTGTGGGATCCCACCTTGGACGTCAAGCGCAAGGAAGATGTCTGCGGCGCCTATAAAAGGAGCAAGATCTCCACCGAAGAGGAGGTCGGCCAATTGCTTGGAGAACCCTTGTAAACCCTAGCTCAGTCAAGTAGAAAGACCTTCGGCTGGAGGAGGAAGAAGACCATTACTTCCCTCCTCAGGCACGAACTGCCTAAAGAGAGCCTTCGGCAAACTCAGTTGTACTGTAATCCTCCACAGCGCAATACAGACAAGCATGAGTAGCGGTTTACCTCCTCCTGAGGGTCGTGAACCTGGGTACGGGCTTGTGTCTATCTCTGTCGTGGGTGTTCCTCTCCAGACCCGGCGAGCACCGTCGTCGTGCCTCTCGAGGGTCTTGACCTCCGTGTTCAATCCCCTTCACGAACTACTCTTCAGGAAGTAACCACCCCTGTTTCATGGGAGTCACGACCCGACAATACACAGTTATCATATAATTTTATTGAGGTTTTTACACATTATAAAGATATGTACTACTAGTGAGTAAGAGTTTATATGTTTCTAAGACCCAATAAATAATATCGTTGCACGCAAAGTAGTATCTATCGAACTTATATTGACGTTGAATGGACGTACAGAAACCTGATAGAAACCTGATAGCTAAGTTATTATAATGTGATAAGCTTGTTATAATAATCTGGTAACTTTTGAAAGAAAAGAAAAGTCTTTAAAACATGACAACATGGGATCTATTTTTATAGGTTTAACCACGACTAAGCCAACGGTGAAAACAGATTTGAATAAGATTAATCATTTGAAAAAGATAAACCAATTTTAATCCAAACAATAAAAGAGAATCTAAACGATGTCATCGGTGACGTCACTGCATGCATGCATGTAAACGAGCCGCCGCACGGAGGTGAAAATATACGCCGCCGCCGCCGTGTAGTCTTGTCCATGAAAAATCATATTAACTTTCTTATGTTTTATGTTTTGTACGTCTGGCTCTAAACATATATGTGGATCTCTGCATAGGAGAGGAGAGGTCTGGCTCCATGGCTCCAGAGCGAGTGATTGCTTTATTTTTTAAAATTCAAAAACCATGTTCACAAGTGTTTAAAAAATAGAAAAAATCTTAGATGGTCTTAATGATTGTCCCATAAACCTGCAAATCGCACTATGAAATATTTCGTAATTTAGGCTACATAAAATGACAATGTATATTTTAGAATCTCCAACATTTATAAGATTTTGTCATTTAGTTGTACCTTATAGGATACATCATTGATTACTTACATACATATGATTGTTTAGATTTTTTGAAAACACACTAATATTATATTTGTTTTTCTTAAACAAATGGATTATCGGATCTTGGCAAAGTGACTTTATGATCTACACAATGTTACTTAAACAAAGGGATCATCGAAACTGGCTAGAGGACTATGTGAGGGTATTTTTTTTCTTTTCCACACACACGCACGCACGCACGCAAAGGCTATTCTCCATGTGGACACTTCTCGATCGTGGCATCCATGATATTTTCATTTGAAACATATATCAAAAGACACGTTTATATGTTTATAGAAATTCTGGAAAGAAATGATCTTAATGATTCATAAGCTTGCAAAATTCCAATTTAAAATACTATGCGTTTTTAGCTACAAAGAAATGACAAATGCATGGATTTGATTATGTTGAACTATCCATAGGATAAGGCAGTCGTTTGCCATTCGATTAGATAATGTCAAAACAACAAAGAAGAAAATGTCATGAGCAAAAACTATCCATATTTTAAACCTATGGATTTTATCATTTTAGTGTAGCTCATCATACAAAGAATTTCACATTTAGATTTTGAATTCTTGAAAGTAAGAAACATCATTTACTACGTCTAGATGTGTGTCCATTTTTTTTGTGTTAAGCTTACGTTTTAAAAATGATTAAAATAAAAAGAAGCACTAGAACTTGCCTATGGCAAGATGGTAAGGTGGGTGGTTGTACCCCCAGCCCACCAGGGTTTGACGTTGGTGTTTCTTATTTAGGTGGAATATTTTTCAGTGTGAGGCGACGTTCCCGTCGACAACGAATCGCCTGTGGTGAATTCGTCAATCTCAAAACCTGACCCGCCGACTCAGTCTCTAGAAGGTGCTCATAGGGGTAGGGTGTGCGTGTTTATAGAGGTGAGTGTGTGCGTGTATATATGAGCTTTTAAAAAAACTCGAGAAAAAAAAGACTTTACCTACTGTGACTGATGTTAGAACTCGAACGGAAGAGAGAGTTTGTGCTGCGTAAAACTTGCAGCTTTTTTGCTGCGTTCTCCTTCTTATTTAACAGACCATTAACGATCCATAAAACTCGCTAAGGAAACAATCAACATTGACTGAGCTTACAGGTCGTGCCATCCCACGATGCTCACGTTCAATCGTGATCCTACTGCCGCATTGCTTGCTGAATCCATGCCATCCCATGGTGCGTGCCGTGCGGCCTAAACTACTTAACAGAAATAGCCTAAGCATCCTATGACGCGCCGTGAACAAGTCTCACGATCGCGCTGAACTTATTCAGTTTTAACTGAAACCTGATGAAACTGACGGACTGACAACAGCTTGACGATGAACAGTATCTGACGACAGGGTTAAGATCAACAGTTCTCCCCCTAAGCCTGATCGTCCGCCTTTACCTCCATGACATCGGGCTTCAGGCGCATCTCGATGAACTTGACGCGGACCAGTGACTTGGTCAGAACGTCGGTAAGTTGGTTGCCGGTGCTGACATGATCAACCTCCACCTTGCCGTCCTCGATGCATTCACGAATGTAATGAAAGCGAGTGTCAATGTGCTTACTCAGTTCGTGATGCACTGCTCAGCTCGATTGCAGATTTGTTGTCCACGTACAACTTCACCATTGTCGGAGGCTTCCCGATCAACTCCCCGAGTAATCTGCTCAGCCAGACTGCTTGACAGGCAGCCTTAGCTGCTGCTATGTACTCCGCCTCGCACGAAGACAGAGCCACCACTGATTGTTTCTGTGATGTCCACGTGATGATGTTGGACTCGAGGAAGAAGGCGACGCCCGTGGTACTTCTTCAATCATCAACATCCCCAGCGAGACCGTTGTCGCTGAAGCTGACTAGTGCTGGTTCGTTTGTGGTGCACTTCTTGTACCTGCACCGTAGCCTGGCGTTCCTGCAATATATCGCAGGATTTTCTTTACCGCTGCCCAGTTCGAAGTCGTGGGCGCCTCCATGTACCTGCTCACCATCCCGATGGCGTGCGTGATGTCAGGACGGGTATTGCAGAGGTAGCGGAGACTGCATACAAGGCTCCTGTAGCTCGTCACATCTTGCACGTCGCCAACACCCGCCTTGTTCATCTTCAAACGGCTCTCCATTGGCCTGTGACAGGCATTGCAGCCCGCCATTCCGGTAGCTTCCAGGATCTTGCCGACGTACGCACTCTGGCACAACGTGATCGTTTCAGCCTCCTGCTTGACCTCGATCCCCAAGTAATAGCTCAGGAGTCCGAGATCACTCATCTCGAACAGTTCGTGCATCTGCTTCTTGCACGCGGCGATGTCGTTGGCGTCCGTGCCGGTGATGATGAGATCGTCGACGTAGACTCCTACGAGGAGCGTGGTCTGGCCGCTGTTCTTCTTCTACACTGCGTGCTCGACAAGACTCCGTTCAAAACCGAGCGACATCAGGGGCGCCTGACGGAGTCCGTAGAGAGCCTTGCGTAGCCGTAGCACCTTGTTCTTGCTGTTGGGGTCGATGTAGCCAGGAGGTTGATGTACATAGAACTCCTCCATGAGATCGTCGTTTAGCAACGTGGACTTCACGTCCATGTGGTGTACCTGCCATCCACAGTGTGCGGTGAGTGCCAGCAGCAGTCGCACGGTCTCCATGCGTGCCACCAGCGCGAACACCTCGTCGAAGTCGATCCCTTGTCGCTGCGCGTAGCCCTTTGCGACTAGGCGTGCTTTGTGCTTCAGTACATGACCTGCAGGATCCTTTTTCACCTTATAAACCCGCTTGAGCCCAATGGCTTTGTGGCCGTGCGGGAGTGTGGCGAGCTCCCATGTGTCGTTGTTGTGGATCGACGCCAGTTCGGCGTCCGTGGCGCTCCTCCAAGATGCCTCGTTCAGTGCATCGTCCACTGACGCAGGTTCTTCTGCAGCTACGAGACACCAGTCCTCCTCAAATCGGCCTTCATGACGTAGTCCCGGATTTGGCTTGACGATGTCGTGGCGCGCTCTCGTGATCATGGGGTGTTGGAACCTTGGTGTAGTTGTCGGAGTCGCACTCGTGCTTGCTCCTCGTGATCCCACTTTAGAGCTCCATGGCGTTGTCCAGCCCGAGACCGGACTTGGGGATGGTGTATAGCTTCTGCGTGCCGTGGACTCATGCCCAGCCGTTTTCTCGACTGGGGTGTTGAAGGGGATCGCATGCAGAAAATAAAAAAAATTCCTAGCAACGATATCCTTAAACTAGCCAAGATCTACACTATGCAGATATAGTAGTAAGGCGGAGATCGGAATACATACCCTCGTAGACCGAATAGCGGGGATTACGCTCCCGCACAAGCGTTGACGACGAAGACGACGTAGCCGACCTCTGGGTCGCGAAGAACTCGGCGCGACAAAGACGACGAAGATGACCTCGAGGTCGGGTGGAGGAAGTAGGCCTCCGAGTACCGCTCGCGCAGCACCTCGCAGGGCGTTACACACATACGGTGGAGACGACGGCCTCCGAAGCTCCAGTCCAGGACGAGCAGCGGAAGACTTGGACCGGAACACCAGCAGCGCGGCAGCGGGCTATGGTGGAAGAGATCCCCCTCTCAACTCGGCGCAACTCCGACAAAGGGAATGATGAGATCGAGAGAGAATTGGGGAATTAATTAGTGAATTAAAAGGTCAGGGGTGCCCCTTCTTATATAGGCTCCCGGGGGGAGCCAACCTTGCTAGACAGGCAATGTGGGACTATCCCCCATTTCCTGGTGCGGCTAGGCTGGTGCGCCGACCACCTGGTGGGCCCCTTTTGGCCCACCTAGGCCGGCCACCATGCCCCCCACCGAATTCCCTTGAGGATTTTTCCCCTCTTGGGCCTTCTTTCGACCAGAAGGCCGATTTAGGGAAATCAGCCTAAATAAATTCGAAAATAAATATATAAAATCATATTTGCACATTAATTACACTAATTAATATCAAACATATTATATATAATTTATTTTAGCTCTGAAAACTCTTTCGTCGCTGCCCGATCTCCATCGGACCTCTCCCGGGACGTTCCCGGTGATCTCTTTCCTTTCCGGTTGTCTTGTCGAAACCCCTTAAGTGTGTTACCCTAGCGGTTCGATATAATAACAGGTACAATCAAGACTCCTCTATAATCAACGACTAACTCGTAGGCATGGATCCCATGAATTAATCCCTTTGATATAACGAACGACTTTCATCTATCAAACCTGAACGTATAGTCTTAAACCCTTTGTCATGGCGATACTTAGCGTGTCCGAGCGTCGTTCTTAGATATCACCATATCTAGCTGACCTCGTTACCGACATCGCTATCTTCTTCTTGTCTATGATATTATGTCAGCTGACAGCTGGTGACCTAGTCACATGTTTGTAAACTCATTGACATAATCTCACCGAATGGGCCCTAGAGTATCTATCCGGCTATGCAGACTGACAAATCCCGCTGTTGACCCCTCGTCTCAACTACCCCCTTCCGATACCCAAAAGTATCACCTATCATTGTCACACTATATAACATATGATGTTTGGTACGATCAAAATATATTCTAGGAATAACAATAAGAGTTGGTCTCACGGTATTAAGGCGTAATGACTATGTCCTATAAATATTGGGTATGTCATCGTTACACCTAACGATATGACTTCCATTGCCGACCGGCGCCATGCCCTATGATCGGAAAACCTCGATCGTCAATCGCGTAATGAAACTAGTCTTAGTAGAGACTACTAGGGACCTGGTTGTTTTATCTATCACACCTGTATTAATGTTTTCGCTTAATACAGTTATAGCATGGTGTAAAACATATAATGAACAATTGGGATCTTGCCAATAAACTATGTTTATTAAGTGCCTCTAGGGCATATTCCCTTCAGTCTCCCACTTGCACTAGAGTAACACTTAATCTAGTTTACAACTTGGTAAAAGCTCAACACCCATAGCATCTTGGTGCCTGCTCGCCTTGTGGAAGAGGAATACTGTCAATAGATCTCACACATTGAGACCTATATGTGCTTTGCAACACTTCTATCTCATCTAGACATCATCCCGTATCTTACGATGACGGTGAAATATATCTTAGTGGATGGAGTGAGACTCGAGCATTCGCGTAGCATGGGCCTTAAAAGTCTAAGAGATCTATTAAGGGGACCACCTACGCTCGGAAAACTGCTCAGTCCAATCACACTTGCTACTTCTGAAGTCGCGATATATTTCTATACCTATGTAGATTATGCGACACTGCATTCATATGCGACTTCGCAAACTAACCATGTCTATCTTCATAATAAAGGACATCTCCTATATGAGATTTCTAGTCGCATGGGTCAGTGTCATAACTTGCATCATCGTAACCGCTTTACGAAAAGTTGTCTTTCCACTATTACCCTTCACTAGAAAACATATCTTCAATTCTCATAGACACTAAAGAATAAACTTAACGTTTGTTCATTGATCCACACAAGGATCACTCTAGAACCTGTTCTTCAACAAAGAACTTGGGTCACACTAAGTCGAGCTTTCAGTCTGATAGCATCTATGTCTGATACATAGATAATGTCGAACATCATTTACTATAACTGAAAATGCCAAGATAAACTTAATATTTTACCTATTCATACAAGCAAGAACTTCTTTCTTTGCTTGTTCTATTCTGAAACACTTCAGAATCTTAACTTAGGAAATATTCCGACCTAATGTTATTAAGCCCCTTCTGATCTATACAATTATAAATCGGATGCCTAATACTCCTAACTTCATTTCGTAGAAAATTTAATCACTTAAATAATCCTTTTCACTCTGCTAGAGGATCGGTGTCATTCAATATGTCGTTACATACAAAATCACGAATGACACCTAGCTCCCACTCAAATATGCCTTCCGCATATATGATCAAGGAAAAGCTACTTAGCTCACACTCAAATATGCCTTCCGCATATAAGATCAAGGAAAGCTACTTTGCTCCCACTCACTTCTTTGCAAATGTAGGTTTCTTCAATTATTTTGGACAACTCCGAAATCCTTTGATCACATTATCAAAGTGAAGATTCCAGCTCCGATATGCTTGCTTCTGCCCATGAATGGACAATTGAAGTTCGCATACATGTTTAGCATCCTCAGGATCACCAACTCTTTCTTAATGACACTATTAAGAAACATGGTTTCCTTATCCATCTATCAATTTCTCATTTGAAATTATAGATTGCTAAACGACCCATAATAGATTTAGGCTTCGCCACTTGAGACAAACTCTCATGTGGTCAACTTTTGAATCTGTCGGAACTGTTTCACGACAAATCGATCCATCTCAATGTCTATTCTCTCATAAAATTCCATATACTATTAACATCCTTGATGCCATCAAGAAGATTTCCCAACTCATTACCTGCTAATCGTATATGGATTTTATTTCGGATCATAAATGACTCATAGCCATTTCTCGGACTTAGGTCCACCATCTCTTCTTCGTAGTTCGTCGGTCTATCATATTACATTAATATGACCTTCATAACAAGATTGCCGTAACACACAGTGTGGAACACAACCTCGTATGCCTACGCTCTCAGTATGAGCTCATAACATCATGATCTTGAATCATCAGCTTTTTCAAGTTGTGGATCTTGACACCGAAAACACTTTTGGTTGCGCCACTCTGATGTCTGGAGAGGAAGTTCACCAACTTCGTCTTGCTCTACTTTCTTTCTCACTATACCCTTGGACAAGAAACTACTTTTTTCGCAAGGTATATCCCGGCAACAGTTTTGCCTATGTCGTGAGACATGTAACCAACTAACTCTTTAGGTACGGTACACTACAAAGAGTAATCCATTTTAGGTTTGATCACATCGAAACACTAAATTGCTGAAACGACAATCCAGGCTAAAAGCCATGCCATCACTTGTATGGTATTGTCTCCATGGATTCAAATGGTTTCCCTACTATCTAACGTGAGTGTTGCGTTTCTACCTTATGACTCTAATGATCACAATAATTCGGTAAGAGATTCATTTACCACACACTATCCGATAGGGTGCGATTACGACGTCCTAACACACCATAACACTATGGTGTTCCATGCGACGTAATTTGTGGAACTCTTCTCACAAGTCTTCCAATGTTGTGCCAACATTGTAACTCAAATCTTCATTTCCTCGATCTGTATCGCGGGAATTTGATTTTCTTGTTAAGTTTATTTCCTACTTCATTCTGAACTTGTTTGATCGAATCAAAATTTCCAGGCCAACATTCCCCGAGTGGATATCAATATATCTACTTGAATGTTCATGACGTCTTTGAAATAAATACTTCCACTACACGTTAAAGTGCTTCATTGATTCACATACACCCATATGCACGATTCTCAACAAGTTATACTCAAAACGTTCAGTGAAGTTCACGAAATAAAGGTCTCCACTACCCGTCAATTATTTCATTGAACCACATACATCTATATGTATGACTATCAATAAGTTATATGCCCGTTTTCCGAAAACGGTGTCACAGGTATTTTGCAAGTGTCAAAAGATCAAATTTTAGGACTTGTAGATCCATCCGGTATGGAGCTAATGCATTGACTATAACATTGACTTGAATTAAACGGTAGTGCCCCACATACATCTATATGCAAGTTATTATATCGAACCGCTAGGGTAACACACTTAAGGGGTTTCGACAAGACAACCGGAAAGGAAAGAGATCACCGGGAATGTCCCGGGAGAGGTCCGATGGAGATCGGGCAGCGACGATAGCGTTTTCGGAGCTAGAATAAATTATATATAATATGTTTGATATTAATTAGTGTAATAATGTCTAAATATGATTTTATATATTTATTTTCGAATTTATTTAGCCTGATTTGCCTAAATGGGCCTTCTGGTCGAAAGAAGTCCCAAGAGGGGAAAATTCCCTGGGGGAATTCGGTGGGGGCCAACCCAAGTGGGCCAAGAGGCCCACTAGGGGGCCGGCGCACCCAGCCATGCCGCACGAGGCATGTGGGATTAGTCCCACATTTCCTTGTGAGGAGGTTGGCTCCCCCCTGGGAGCCTATATATAGAGGGGCACCCATGGCCTTTTAATTCACCAATTAATTCCCTAATTCTCTCTCGATTTCGTGATTCCCTTTGCCGAAGTTGCGCCGAGTTGAGAGGGGGATCTCTTCCACCATAGCCCGCTGCAGCGCTGCTGGTGTTCCGGTCCAAGTCTTCTGCTGCTCGTCCTGGACTGGAGCTTCGGAGGCCGTCGTTTCCACCGTTTGTGTGTAACGCCCTGCGAGGTGTTGCGCTAGCGATGCTCGGAGGTCTGCTTCCTCTACACGACCTTGAGGTCGGCTTCGTCGATCTTCATCGACAACGTTTGTGCGAGAACGTAATCCCCGCTTTTGGTCTACAACGGTATGTATTCCGATCTCCGTTTGTACTACTATATCTGCATAGAATAGATCTTGGCATGTTTTAGGGATATCGTTGCTAGGAAAATCATTGTTTCTTGCACCCGATCCCCTTCAGTGGTATCAGAGCCGATCTATCGTAGATATAGCTGTACGTTGTTAGAACCCGTATTCTGCACGGGGGCACCGTTCCTGTTATTTGCTACCCTTTAGCGTGCACTTGTGATTCCAGCGGCATCGAGTTGATGAAGCGGCCCGGACCGACGTTACGCGTACACTTACGCAAGACTGGTTCCACTACTGACATACGGCTTGTACCGTATATGTGGCTGGCGGGTGCTTGTTTATCTCTCTTTAGTTGGTCTTGCATTTTCAATGGAGGGCACGAAAGGTTGCTTAAATATGCAATTATTGGATCGTTGTTGTGGTCATAAGGTTCGTAGGTATGAAGCGGTTTTATTTACGACAGCCCCAAGCCACGTAAAATATGCAAAAGATAAAGTAGAAGCGTCTAACTTTATTTTGCAGGGGCTATGTGATATGGTCAAGGTAGGTTTATTAAATTGTTTATAAACTGCGGGCGCCAAGAAGACCATGGCGCAATGGACTATATCACATTGCATTACATTTGATGTTTTGTGTGCATCTTATATTGTGTGATTATATATATTAGTATATATTAGTTACGCGGCGGTAATTATATAAGATGATCCCTTCAAAAAAAAATACCACTAGTGTTTTTCCTCCAACGAGCACCACCAAGAAAGTTCTACGTATGAGGCAGGCTGTGACGATCCGGTGTCAGACATTTCGTCCTTCGCATACGGTGGGTGTAAGCCATGTTGCACAAGCATCAGCGTGGAGGTTATAGTAGCGAGCGTAGCATATGTAGATATGGCCTCGGAACACGCAGGCCGAAAGGTCGAGCACGAGTCACAAAATTGGTGTGACGAACAATTGTCTACTCTTGAAGTTATACCGCCGGCTCTGACGATGAGGGGTGGTGCAATGGATGGGGGTCGTGTAATCGCTTAAACAACCAAGAGGGATGTACGTTTGAGTGGGAGTTATGAAGGAGATATGCCCTAGAGGCAATTAATAAAGTGTATTCTTTATCATATCTCGTTTGTTCATAATAGGTTTTTGTGTCATGCTAGAACCGTATTAAGCGGAAACATTAATGCGGGTGTGATACGTAAACAACCAGGTCCCTAGTAGCCTCTACTAAGACTAGTTTCGTTGCGCGATTGATGATCGAGGTTTCCCGGTCATGGGGCATGGCGCCGGTCGGCAATGAGAGTCATATAGCTAGAGAGCGATGTGATGGACATACCCAGATTTGGAGAACGTAGTCGTTACGCCTTTGACCGTGAGATCAACTCTTATTGTTATTCCCGGAAGATACTTTGATTGCACCAAACGTCGTATCTTATTTAGTATGACAATAACGGTGATACTTTTGGGTATCGGAAAGGAGTAGTTGAGACGAGGGGTCAAGAGCGGGATTTGCCAGTCCGCATAGCAGGATAGATACTCTCGGGCCCACTCGGTGAGATCATGTCTAATGAGCTTGCAAGCATGTGACTAGGTCACGGAGACATGAGATCATGAACGAGTAGAAGATAGCATCGTCGGTAACGAGGTCGGGATTAGGTATGGAGATATCTATGGAACGACGCTCAGACGTGCTAAGTATCGCTATGGCAAAAGGTCTAAGACTTTACGTTCAGGTTTGATAGATGAAAGTCATTCGTTATATCTCAGAGATTAATTCATGGGGTCCAGGCCTACGAGTTAGTCGTTGATCATTGAGGAGTCTTGGTCATACCTGATATTATATCGAACCGCTAGGGTAACACACTTAAGGGGTTTCAACAAGACAACCGGAAAGGAAGGAGATCACCGGGAGCGTCCCGGGAGGGGTCCGATGGAGATCGGGCAGCGCCGAAAGAGTTTTCGGAGCTAGGAAAAATTATATATATTATGTTTGATATTAATTAGTGTTATTAATATGCAAATATGATTTTATATATTTATTTTCGAATTTATTTAGGCAGATTTCCCTAAATGGGCCTTCCGGACGAAAGAAGGCCCAAGAGGGGGGGGGGGGGGGAAACCCCTTGGGAATTCGGTGGGGGCATGGAGGCCGGCCTAGGTGGGCCAGATGGGGCCCACCAGGGGGCCGGCGCACCCTCCTTGGCCGAACCAGGCTGTGGGATAGTCCCACATTGCCTGGCTGGCAAGGTAGGTTCCCCCTGGCCTATATAAGAAGGGGCACCCCCAGCCTTTTAATTCACCAATTAATTCCCGATTTCTCTCTCGATCTCGTGGTTCCCAAGTTGGAGCCGCGCCGAGCAGAGCAAGGGGATCTCCTCCACCATAGCCCGCTGCCGCGCTGCTGGTGTTCCGGTCCAAGTCTTCCGCTGCTCGTCCTGGACTGTAGCTTCGGAGGCCGTCGTCTCCACCGTACGTGTGCGACTCCCTGCGAGGTGCTGCGCTAGCGGTACTCGGAGGCCTGCTTCCTCTACACGACCTTGAGGTCGGCTTCGTCGGTCTTCATCGACAACGTTTGTGCGGGAACGTAATCCCCGCTTTCGGTCTACAAGGGTACGTATTCCGATATCCGTTCGTACTACTATATCTGCATAGAATAGATCTTGGCATGCTTTTAGGATATCGTCGGTAGGAAATTTTTTGTTTTCTGCACACGATCACCTTCAGTGGTATCAGAGCCGATCTATCGTAGATATAGCTCTACGCTGTTAGAACCCGTACTCTGCACGGGGGCACCGTTCCTGTTATTTGCTACCCTCTAGCGTGCACTTGTGTATTCCAGCGGCATTGAGTTGATGAAGCGGCCCAGACCGACTTTACGCGTACGCTTACGCGAGACTGGTTCCACTACTGACATACGGCTTGTACCGTATATGTGGCTGGCGGGTGTCAGTTTCTCTCTCTTTAGTTTGTCTTCGCATTTTCAATGGAGGGCCCGAAAGGGATGCTTAAACATGCAATTATTGGATCGTTGTTGTGGTCATAAGATTCGTAGGTATGAAGCGGTTCTATTTACGAAAGCCCCAAGGCACGTAAAACATGCAAAAGATAAAGTAGAAGCGTCTAACTTTATTTTGCAGGGGCTATGCGATATGGTCAAGGTAGGTTTATTAAATTGTTTATAAACTGCGGGCGCCAAGAAGATCATGGCGCAATGGACTATATCACATTGCATTACATTTGATGTTTTTGTGTGCATCTTATTTTTGTGTGATTGTGTGTATAGTATACATTAGTTACGCGGCGGTAGCTGAATAAGATGATCCCTTAAAAATACCACTAGTGTTCTCCCTCCAACGCGCACCACCAAGAAAGTTCTACGTTATGAGGCAGGCCGTGATGATCGGGTGTCATACATCTCGTCGTTCGCATACAGTGGGTGTAAGCCATGTTGCACAAGCGTCAGCGTGGAGGTCTTTGGTGGCGAGCCTAGCATACTCAGAGGTATGGCCTCGGAACAGGAAGACCGAAAGGTCGAGCAGGAGTCACAAAATTGGTGTGGCGGACGATTTTGTCTACTCTTGAAGTTGTGCCGCCGGCTTTGATGATGAGGGGTGGTGCAATGGATGGGGGTCGTGTAATCTCTTAAACGACCAGGAGGGATGTTCGTTTGAGTGGGAGTTATGTTAGTTATTTTCTAAAATACTATAACTCAAAATTATTATGAACAAAGTCTTATGTTGTTGCAAATTACATTGTAGATGTCTCGCCCCTCGTTTAACCTAGGTTTGTTCCTTGAGAAAGAAAAGCTTAAGACCAATGGGTCAAACTTCATGGCCTGGTTCCGCAACCTGAGGATCCTCCTCACTCCCCATAGGGTGGCCTACGTCATTGAGGCCGCCATAGGTGACCCTCCTGCAGATGATGCCTCTGAGGATGAGAAGAAGGTCTTCCAGACCCGATCGGAGGATTCTGCCTTTGTCCAGAGTGGCATGCTCTACGCCATGGAAGCCGACCTGCAGAAGCGCTTTGAGAAGATGAGCGCCTTTGAGATCATTTCGGATCTTAAGGCTGTCTTCGCGCCGCAGGCTAAGGCTGAGAGATATGAGGCTTATGAGCTTTTCTTCTCAGCCAAGATGGAAGAGCATAGCAGTGTGAGCGAGCATGTAGTCAAGATGTCTGGCTACGTTCAACGCCTGAATGCTCTGGAGTGCAAGATTCCCAGTGAGCTGGCGATTGACAGGGTGTTGCAATCGTTGCCACCAAGCTACAAAGGCTTCGTCATGAACTACAACATGCAGGGCATGGCTAAGTCCCTGGGTGAAGTGTTTGTGATGCTCAAGACTGCTGAGGTAGAGATTAAGAAGGAGCACACGCTGTTGATGGTCAACAAGACCGTTGATTTCAAGAAGTCCGGTGGCAAGGGAAAGCAGAGCTGGAAGTCCCGGAGGGAGGCAAAGTTGGCTGCGAAGCCCAGGACTAACAGGTCTGGTCCCAGAGCTAGCGTGGAGTGTTTCTACTGCAAGGGGAAGGGTCACTGGAAGCGCAACTGCACCAAGTATCTGGAGGATAAGAAGTCTGGCAAGACGGTCGACAAAGAGCAAGGTATATTTGATATACATGTTATAGATGTGTACCTTACATCCGCCCGGAGCAATACGTGGGTATTTGATACTAGTTCTATTGCTCATATATGTAACTCTCAGGAGGAGTTACGGAATAGAAGGCGGCTGGCGAAGGATGAGGTGACGATGTGCGTCGGCAACGGATCGAGAGTCGACGTGGTGGCTGTCGGCACGCTCCCTCTACATCTACCATCGGGATTAGTTTTGGTTTTAAATAAATGTTATTTTGTGCCATCCTTGAGTGTAAACATTATAAGTGGGTCTTGCCTGTTACAAGACGGTTATTCATTTAAATCAGTGTCAAGCAATTGTGCTATTTATATGAATGATATCTTTTATGTTGATGCTCCCGAGAATAACGGTTTATTCTTGTTGAATCTCGATCGTAGTACTCACATCCATAACATAGAAACCAAACGAATAAGTGTAGTGACGATACCGCCATGTTTTTGTGGCATTGCCGTCTTGGTCATATTGGTATAAAGCGCATGAAGCGACTCCACTCCGATGGACTTTTGGACTCGTTGGATTTCGGATCCCTCGATACATGCGAACCATGCCTTATGGGCAAAATGACAGGGACACCGTTCAAAGGTTTCGTTGAACGGGCGTCGGATTTGTTGGGGATCATACATACAGATGTGTGTGGACCGATGAGCGTTTCGACACGCAATGGTTATCGTCATGTAGCGTACCTGCACTATAAATAAGGCAGATACCTGTGTATAGTGCAAATCCCTGGATCAATTCATTTGCACACACAGTTTACGATGTAATATCACAACAAAGCGTCAATTACAAAATATTTGATACAAGTTGCATAGCCTAAGGCTAGCATTTAAAAAGTACACAACGGAAATACAATAGCAGTGAGTCTCTATCACTTTCATGCTGCCACAGGCGAAAACATGTTGGTTGTAGACTCGAAACCTATCAACGAAACCTCACTCGTCATCTGAACAATCTGCAATAAAAAAAAATATTGCAACAACGTGGGTCAGATTCCATTAAAATGGAGTCTGGCAAGTGACACTATGGTGGACACTTAATGGAATAACTCTAAAGGCTATATGCATATTTGGCTGGTGGAGTTCAAGGCTATTTTGCATAAAGCCAATTTTTCCCATCTTTTTGGAAAATACTTTCTTCAATTCAAGACAAGTATGGCATGAAAACCATAAATCTCATCTTCCCTTGTTCACCCGTCAAGTTTTATTTCTGAAGTTGGAATGGTGGAATCCTCCGTCGACGTCCTTGATCAGCTGCTCAAATTGTCCGTACCGGGGACACGGCTAAGTACTTAGTTTTACACTCTGCAGAGGTTGTGCACTTTCACCTTTAGACTCAATTTGTCCGAGAAATCCTATACACACGGAGTGTATTATGGAAAGGAGAGAATTGAGACAAGAACTTTCAGAAGAAGAATGCAACCATACTAGCAAGACCCGTTCCACCTATCATCCCCCTACATCTGCTTGTCAAGCTGACAGGTTGCACCCCCACAACTTAATTATTCTAGACAGAGCCCATTGTCAAAAGGTTGCACGGGAAGCAATCGTCACTCGGAGTTCTTCAGATTCCTCTGTTCCCTGGGTGGCCATCCACAAGTGCACTCTCAGGTTGACAACCCCCATGCTCATGGCCCCAAGTATAGTAGAAACTACCTTAGGCAAAGACAACCACAAGCACAGTCCTGAGTAGCCACTCAACATAAACCATTCAACCAATCCACCCAGGTGATTCATTAACTTAGTGGATGTGTACTCTCAGGTGAAAACCACCATACTCACGGCCCTAAGTAGAATAGAAATTCATCCTAGGCGACGACAACCATGAGCACAGCCCTGAGTAGTCACTTAACATTTTGTAAAACTTTTCATCAATTGCTTAGCATCAATACATCTACTAAGTATGATATAGGGTCCTAGACACAGGAGTAAGGGAATTCTACACAGGTTTAGCATAGCAATACTATCCTACTCATGCATATAAAAATACTAAGTAATGCATATAGAAAATAATAGGAAGTTTATGAGGTGTGCCACTTGCCTTTGAATGTTGTCGTTGTTCACAACTCTTTTCAATGATACTCGGGACTCTCCGTTCAATCTAACAGTAGAGACAAACAACAATACAACAATCAACAGCAAGCACAACTCCACAATACACACAAAACACATACTAGATGAATAAATAAGTTTTATAAAATGTTAAGTGACTACTCGCGGGGCTCTGGTCACCGGAGACGAAGGGGACGGCGGCGCGGCCTCGGGCGTGGATCGATTCGTCGCTCCGGCGATCCCTCCGGCTCGGAAAAACGACGACGACGCGCGGGGCGAGGTGGGGAACTCGATGGAGACGGTGGCGTGGTCGCGTTCGTCCTGGGGAGGGAGAGCTGCTCGGAAAGCCACGGCGACTCCGGTGAGGTCCGGTCGTGCACGATATGCTCGAACCGCTGCGTACAAAAATCGAAGGAGAGTATTAGGAGTTGCGCTCGGGCACGAGGAAGAGGATGGGGAGGTTCTCGGGCTCGGGCGGGGTCTTACCACGCCGGGGATCGAAGAAAACGGCGGCGGAGGCGGAGCACTCCGGCGAGCTCGTACGGCAGCCTGGGGGCGTCTTAGGGGCTAGGGTTTGGGGCAAAACAGAGAGGAGGGTCAGGGGGTTTAAATAGCCACGACCGCGCGTTAAATCCGTGCCTTAATCGTGCGGATTTGGAGAAGGAAACTCCGGTGGTCTCGGGCGTGATTTGGGGCAAGGTTGAAGACGGGCTGACGTCAGCGTGACGTCGGCAATTTTTCTTTTTCTGTTTTTCTTTTAATTCATATCTTTTGATTTATTTGTCCAAATGAGGTCAAAAAAAATTCTAAAAATTTGTAAAACTATTATCTTTCTGTTAAACCAATTGTGGAAGTGTTTTGAACACTTTTCAAAATAATTTTTTTTCGAAATATTGATTAAATGTAAAATTTGACACTTCCTGTTTAATTTAAAACTAGGGTTTAATAAATTTTAATTTTGGCTAAATAAATTATATGAAAAACCCATATTCAATTTTGTTTGAATTTAAGTTATTTAAATTTGTTTTGCTGAAATCATTCTTTCTTATTTTGGTATGGTATTAAAGAACAAAATATAACTAAAATGGGAAAATATAATGAAGTCTATTTTTAATTCTACATGTCTTGTACACCATTATGTTTTATATTATGCTTAATCATTTGAAAAACTTCATATCAACTTTGGAAAGCATTTTAGATTTAATTCATTTCATTTTATAGAATATATTAATCATTTCATGCCTTGGAAATAAATGAAATTTATTTAAGCAAAAGAAATGCTTATTTGGCTAAGTGGTTGGACTCAATTTCTTATAAGTGAACTATTTACTTAAAATAAATGGATTGTAGTTTGTAAAATATTTGTCAATTTACATTTTAAGGTTTTTGATATACAGTGGATAATAACCTGTTTAAACTGTGACATTTGAAATATTAAATTCTTTCAAATAAGTTTGGAGTCTTTTATAGTTGGTTTCCTTAGGTATTTAATATTTTATTTTAATAAAAGAAAAGTTTTAAATTTTAGTGATTTTTGAACATTATATATAATGTTGGGATGTTACAGACTACCACCCTTAAAAGGAATCTCGTCCTCTAGATTCGAAGAAGCTAGAAAGACAAAGCAAATGCTCGAAATGATTTTGATAGCTCGAGATGTTTGAGGAATGAAATTCCTGATATGGAAACTTGAAAACTTGGCAGCGGATGATTTTTCTGATTAGGAGGACAGAAAGATAGATAGTTTGAGATCTCTGGTTTTAAGCGACTGGGTTTGAATTATCTAGGTGGCTACCACCCTTAAAAGAAAATTTTGTGGTCAGTCTAGAAACTTTGTTTAATCCCTTTTATTTCTCCGTTGTAGAGCGTACAAGAATTCAAAATACATTGACAGGAGGGAGCTACGAGAATTTTGAGCACTCGCGTTTTCCAATCGCTCCTTGAAGAGATTTAATCCTCTTCCACTCTAGGCAGCCACTGGCATAATGTCCCTTGTCCTTGCACCTGTAGCATGTTAAGTGGCTAAGATTCTTCTTGGATCCACTCTTTTGTCTTTGTTCCTCCAGGATCTTCATGAGAGACTGTTGCATTCTTTCCTTGGCTTGCTGGTTAGCTCGTTGCACCAAGGGATAATAGGGACATTGGATTGGAACATGGATTGTTCCTTCACATAGGAAGCAAATAATCCTTTTGGAACGGCGCCCATTACTTGGACGTCTAATGTGACCATGGGGCCACTCATCAGAGCAATCTTCGGACGTATGTCCTATCTCTCCACAAGTTTTGCATGCCTTTAGTTTGGTCATAGGGTCCTCTTCAACATCCCTATGTTTTTGATCAATCTTAGGCGAGTGGTCATTGATCACCTTCTGACTCGGTTCCCTTAACAGGATTCGGGTAGTGGGGTAAAATTTATTGTTGGTGACATTGAAGTGAGACATCTGCTGATTTTTAGAGAACGAATGAGTTAATTTATAAGTACCATGGAGAATTTACTAATTTGAGAACAAGGCAACCAATTACTAACAAATCTATCAACATGATTAAAACACAAGCAACCACATAAATTCCACACTTATTTTGAGAACTCGAACCAATCATTTATCGAACGAAAACACATAAATGTCATGGAATTACAAAAACGAGAGTACTGCCATACCACAATTTGATAGGTCAATACATCAAATCGATACGATAAGCTAAATGAGATAAATGGTGGTCCCTCTAACGTGGGTTGTGTTGCTACACTTATTCCTCCTAAATATTACGCTTGCGTTTTATTGCGTGGTTATTTGCTACAGGCGTGACTTCTCCCTCAGTTGACTCTTCAAACAGCACCTCTTCGGGGTCTTCTTCCTCTGGTCCTTCCTCCTTCGTAGCTGCAGGTACAGTCACATCTCCAGTGCCCTGGTCACCTCCTTCTTCAGCTACTGGCGGTGGTGGAGGTGGAATGAGTTGCGCCTCAAGCATGGCAATTTGCTCATCCTTGCCAATGTTCTCCAAATGTAGGTCATGGATGAGTTCCTCCAAATGACCAATAAGATTTTCAGAAGCCTGGAGTTCTTGGGTTTTTGCGTGTATGACGGCTTGTGCATGATCCGCGACGTCATAAGCCTGTTGGACCCTCCTGGTCAGACAGTTGATGAGAAAATCCAAGTCTTCAAACGTCTTGTTAACGATGGGCAGGTCCAGGCGATTTCCCGTGTGAGCCATCGAGAGACCATGTGCATCCCTCTTCCCAAAGGCACGGAAGGGCGATCCTGGTGCTAGCTTGTTGCGATACTTGTAACACAAACGAGCCATTAAGTCCACCATAGCTATGTTCACCCCCTCAATCCACTCTGGGTAGTAGGTGACATAGTCCACGGGCTCGAAGTCTGGCATCGTAGGATCCGGGGTCATGATGGTGTGGATTTCCCAACGTGCCCCCTGGGGTATGTCGGTCTCCTCCTTCCTTCCTCGGAAGTAGGGTGGTGGTAGCTTCAATACACTTGTCAACCTAGACAGCTGCCTCCCAAAGATGAAACCCGACAAAACTCCAGCATACGCAGTCTCAGTGTACTCTCCCATCTAAAATTTTGAACAGGTAAGAGTATTAGAATTTAAAAGAAAAGGGAAAGATGCAAGATAAGATAAATAATGTAAAACAATATTAAAGGAATTTTCAAAATTTACTCATGTTTTGGAAATCTAGTTTAGTTAACTATTTAACCTTTGGGGTCTCAGTCCAATCCTAGGGGTTTCGAACCTACAGGCAACGCAGTGCTCTGATACCATCTGTAGCGTACCTGCACTATAAATAAGGCAGATACCTGTGTATAGTGCAAATCCCTGGATCAATTCATTTGCACACACAGTTTACGATGTAATATCACAACAAAGCGTCAATTTCATTACATCGATGATCCAGAATTACAAAATATTTGATACAAGTTGCATAGCCTAAGGCTAGCATTTAAAAAGTACACATCGGAAATACAATAGCAGTGAGTCTCTATCACTTTCATGCTGCCACAGGCGAAAACATGTTGGTTGTAGACTCGAAACCTATCAACGAAATCTCACTCGTCATCTGAACAATCTGCAATAAAAAAAAATATTGCAACAACGTGGATCAGATTCCATTAAAATGGAGTCTGGCAAGTGACACTATGGTGGACACTTAATGGAATAACTCTAAAGCCTATATGCATATTTGTGGAGTTCAAGGCTATTTTGCATAAAGCCAATTTTTCCCATCTTTTTGGAAAATACTTTCTTCAATTCAAGACAAGTATGGCATGAAAACCATAAATCTCATCTTCCCTTGTTCACCCATCAAGTTTTATTTCTGAAGTTGGAATGGTGGAATCCTCCGTCGACGTCCTTGATCAGCTGCTCAAATTGTCCGTACCGGGGACACGGCTAAGTACTTAGTTTTACACTCTGCAGAGGTTGTGCACTTTCACCTTTAGACTCAATTTGTCCGAGAAATCCTATACACACGGAGTGTATTATGGAAAGGAGAGAATTGAGACAAGAACTTTCAGAAGAAGAATGCAACCATACTAGCAAGACCCGTTCCACCTATCATCCCCCTACATCTACTTGTCAAGCTGACAGGTTGCACCCCCACAACTTAATTATTCTAGACAGAGCCCATTGTCAAAAGGTTGCACGGGAAGCAATCGTCACTCGGAGTTCTTCAGATTCCTCTGTTCCCTGGGTGGCCATCCACAAGTGCACTCTCAGGTTGACAACCCCCATGCTCATGGCCCCAAGTATAGTAGAAACTACCTTAGGCAAAGACAACCACAAGCACAGTCCTGAGTAGCCACTCAACATAAACCATTCAACCAATCCACCCAGGTGATTCATTAACTTAGTGGATGTGTACTCTCAGGTGAAAACCACCATACTCACGGCCCTAAGTAGAATAGAAATTCATCCTAGGCGACGACAACCATGAGCACAGCCCTGAGTAGTCACTTAACATTTTGTAAAACTTTTCATCAATTGCTTAGCATCAATACATCTACTAAGTATGATATAGGATCCTAGACACAGGAGTAAGGGAATTCTACACAGGTTTAGCATAGCAATACTATCCTACTCATGCATATAAAAATACTAAGTAATGCATATAGAAAATAATAGGAAGTTTATGAGGTGTGCCATTTGCCTTTGAATGTTGTCGTTGTTCACAACTCTTTTCAACGATACTCGGGACTCTCCGTTCAATCTAACAGTAGAGACAAACAACAATACAACAATCAACAGCAAGCACAACTCCACAATACACACAAAACACATACTAGATGAATAAATAAGTTTTATAAAACTTTCTAAGAAAATATGTTTATGCATGATGTGCAAAATACTTAGAGGAAAATACTAGCTCTATCCTTCGTGGTGATCAACAATTATTATCAACTCTTTGTAAATTGGATATTCACTAAAGTGAGAGAGACAGACACCCGGCCAGCCACTTAAATTGTGGAACATGTCTCATGTACGTGGACATGTAAGGTTTGTTTCCAGGCCGCTTCATCCCACTATGCCGCTAGGATCCAACAACTTCAAGATGATAACATCATGATCAAAAATTGTTTAAGTTAAATGAGAAAGATAAGATTAGAAAGGAGGGGAAGAGATAGAAAGAGAGATGTAGTTGTCCTCCAGGCTTCATCTCCAGACTTGGTGGTTCTTGTATCTTCGAGGCTGGTCTTGGATTTGCTTAGTCATCATGAAGTCTAACAGAAGAAGGAGGGAGAAGGACTTAGAAAATAATTCTGGTTGGTCTTCATGAACTTCTTCTTGATCTTTCTTCTGAGTGCTTCCACTCCTTGGAGATTCTTCTGGAGTCTCGTTTGGCTAAGTCTTTCATTAGTCTTCCAGCTCCATGTTAAAAATTTCTAAGTGTCTAAGTGTAGCACTTCAACAAATGCTAAGTTTGAAAATAATCCTAACTTAGGGAAAATGGGGGAGGAGTTTTCTTATGGAAAATATAACTACAAAATAAAATACGCTATGCATGTAATGCAATTTTAAACCACAAGAAACATAATACTAATTTTTATGATATTTATAAGGTGTTCATTTGGCTATAAATGTAATCTAATTAATATCCATTTTTGGAAAATATAATAAAAGGAATAATTATAATATTAAAGTTTTCCATGATTAAAATTTTAAATTATCATTTTATAAACAGTGTTAATAGACATTTCGACGACACCAACCTCCTTCCCCACAATCCGGCGAGCTCGTACGGCAGCCTGGGGGCGTCTTAGGGGCTAGGGTTTGGGGCAAAACAGAGAGGAGGGTCAGGGGGTTTAAATAGCCACGACCGCGCGTTAAATCCGTGCCTTAATCGTGCGGATTTGGAGAAGGAAACTCTGGTGGTCTCGGGCGTGATTTGGGGCAAGGTTGAAGACGGGCTGACGTCAGCGTGACGTCGGCAATTTTTTCTTTTTCTGTTTTTCTGATTTTTCTTTTAATTCATATCTTTTGATTTATTTGTCCAAATGAGGTCAAAAAAATTTCTAAAAATTTGTAAAACTATTATCTTTCTGTTAAACTAATTGTGGAAGTGTTTTGAACACTTTTCAAAATAAAAAAATTACGAAATATTGATTAAATGTAAAATTTGACACTTCCTGTTTAATTGAATGTGTGAATAAAAAGTTATAACAAATCTAAGTTACATGGCCTTTTCTGCTAAACTGCCAATTAATTAAATCGAGAAATTCATTTTCCACGTCAGCGCTGACTGGGCTGCTGACGCGGAGCTGACGTGGCTGCTGACTGGGTTAAGTGATTGAATCTGGCCGTCAGATCTGGATCTGGCGGTCCAGATTAGATCGTACCGCTTCGGAAAAGAATCTAATCTGGTGCGTTGGAAGGGGATCGGACGGCTCACCGAGCTTGACCAGAAGATGGCGGCGCTCTGGTCACCGGAGACGAAGGGGACGGCGGCGCGGCCTCGGGCGTGGATCGATTCGTCGCTCCGGCGATCCCTCCGGCTCGGAAAAACGACGACGACGCGCGGGGCGAGGTGGGGAACTCGATGGAGACGGTGGCGTGGTCGCGTTCGTCCTGGGGAGGGAGAGCTGCTCGGAAAGCCACGGCGACTCCGGTGAGGTCCGGTCGTGCACGATATGCTCGAACCGCTGCGTACAAAAATCGAAGGAGAGTATTAGGAGTTGCGCTCGGGCACGAGGAAGAGGATGGGGAGGTTCTCGGGCGGGGTCTTACCACGCCGGGGATCGAAGAAAACGGCGGCGGAGGCGGAGCACTCCGGCGAGCTCGTACGGCAGCCTGGGGGCGTCTTAGGGGCTAGGGTTTGGGGCAAAACAGAGAGGAGGGTCAGGGGGTTTAAATAGCCACGACCGCGCGTTAAATCCGTGCCTTAATCGTGCGGATTTGGAGAAGGAAACTCCGGTGGTCTCGGGCGTGATTTGGGGCAAGGTTGAAGACGGGCTGACGTCAGCGTGACGTCGACAATTTTTCTTTTTCTGTTTTTCTTTTAATTCATATCTTTTGATTTATTTGTCCAAATGAGGTCAAAAAAAATTCTAAAAATTTGTAAAACTATTATCTTTCTGTTAAACCAATTGTGGAAGTGTTTTGAACACTTTTCAAAATAATTTTTTTTCGAAATATTGATTAAATGTAAAATTTGACACTTCCTGTTTAATTTAAAACTAGGGTTTAATAAATTTTAATTTTGGCTAAATAAATTATATGAAAAACCCATATTCAATTTTGTTTGAATTTAAGTTATTTAAATTTGTTTTGCTGAAATCATTCTTTCTTATTTTGGTATGGTATTAAAGAACAAAATATAACTAAAATGGGAAAATATAATGAAGTCTATTTTTAATTCTACATGTCTTGTACACCATTATGTTTTATATTATGCTTAATCATTTGAAAAACTTCATATCAACTTTGGAAAGCATTTTAGATTTAATTCATTTCATTTTATAGAATATATTAATCATTTCATGCCTTGGAAATAAATGAAATTTATTTAAGCAAAAGAAATGCTTATTTGGCTAAGTGGTTGGACTCAATTTCTTATAAGTGAACTATTTACTTAAAATAAATGGATTGTAGTTTGTAAAATATTTGTCAATTTACATTTTAAGGTTTTTGATATACAGTGGATAATAACCTGTTTAAACGGTGACATTTGAAATATTAAATTCTTTCAAATAAGTTTGGAGTCTTTTATAGTTGGTTTCCTTAGATATTTAATATTTTATTTTAATAAAAGAAAAGTTTTAAATTTTTGTGATTTTTGAACATTATATATAATGTTGGGATGTTACATGTCACTTCGTCACCTTCACTGATGACTTGAGTAGATACGGTTATATCTATTTGATGAAACACAAGTCTGAAACGTTTGAAAAGTTCAAAGAATTCCTTAGTGAAGTTGAGAATCAGCTTAATAGGAAATTCAAGCATCTCCGGTCCGATCGCGGTGGAGAGTACTTGAGTTTTGAGTTTGGCACACATCTGAAGAGTTGTGGCATAGTGCCCCAACTTACGCCCGCCGGAACGCCGCATCGTAACGGTGTGTCCGAGCGACGTAATCGTACTCTACTGGATAGTGTCCGGTCTATGATGTCTCTTACCGATCTTCCAGTGTCCTTCTGGGGTTATGCGTTAGAAACAGACGCATTCATTTTAAATAGGGCTCCGTCCAAGTCCGTTGAAACGACGCCGTATGAATTATGGTATGGCCAAAAGCCTAAGTTATCGTTTCTGAAGGTTTGGGGTTGTGAGGCGTACGTTAAGAAACTACAGCCCGACAAACTCGAACCGAAGTCGGAGAAAGTCGTGTTTGTAGGATATCCGCGGGAAACCGTTGGGTACACCTTCTACAACCAAGCTGAGGGCAAAACTTTTGTCGCGAAGACCGGTACCTTTCTAGAGAAGGAGTTTCTCGCGAAAGGAGTAAGTGGGAGGAAGGTAGACCTCGATGAAATCATTGATCCTGAACTCGAGATTCCGAGTGGCGCAACGGAAGCAATTCCGGAAACGTCCTCCGTGGAAGGAGTGGGAGAAACTATCGAGGAAGATGTTCTACCTCGTAGGTCTGGTAGATCTCGGATCCCACCAGAATGGTATGGCAACATGGTTTGCACCGTCATGCTAGTCGAGCAAGACGAACCTACGAACTACAAGGAGGCGATGGAGAGTCTAGAGTCCGAGAAATGGCTTGAAGCCATGAAATCCGAAATAGGATCCATGTATGATAACAAAGTGTGGACTTTGGTGGATATTCCTGAAGGGCGCAAGGCCGTCGAGAATAAGTGGATCTTTAAGAGGAAGACTGATGCTGATGGTAATGTGACCGTCTATAAAGCTCGGCTTGTCGCAAAGGGTTTCCGACAAGTTCATGGAATTGACTACGATGAAACTTTTTCACCGGTAGCGATGCTTAAGTCTATTCGGATTTTGTTAGCGGTAGCTGCCTACTATGATTATGAAATCTGGCAGATGGACGTCAAAACGGCCTTCGTGAATGGAAACATTGAGGAAGAGTTGTACATGGTACAGCCGGAAGGTTTTGTCGATCCAGGAAATGCTAACAAGGTGTGCAAGCTTCAGCGATCCATCTATGGATTGAAGCAGGCATCTCGGAGCTGGAATCTTCGCTTTGATGAGGTAATCAAAGGTTTTGGATTTATCCAGAATGTGGAAGAGACCTGTATTTACAAGAAAATGAGTGGGAGCTCGGTTGTGTTCTTAGCACTGTATGTTGACGACATATTGCTAATAGGGAATGATGTGGAACTTCTGAATAGCGTGAAGGAATATTTAAACAGTAAGTTTTCCATGAAGGACTTAGGAGAAGCTGCGTATGTTTTAGGCATAAAAATCTATCGCGATAGATCAAGGCGCCTATTAGCACTAAGTCAGAGTACTTATCTTGATAAAATACTGAAGCGTTTCCGTATGGAGAAGGCAAAGAAGGGTTCTCTGCCGGTTATCAAGAATAAAATATTGCGTAAGGCGCAGTGTCCGGTGACGGAACTGGGTAAGGCCGAAATGACGAAACATCCTTATGCCTCAGCCATATGATTGATCGTGTATGCAATGTTGAGTACTAGACCGGATGTGGCATTAGCTCTAAGTTTGACAAGCCGGTTCCAGAGTAATCCTGGAATGCCGCATTGGGTAGCTGTTAAGAGCATTCTTAAGTATCTCAATAAGACAAAGAAAATGTTCCTTGTGTATGGTGGCTGCGATGAAGAACTTGGCGTAACGGGTTACGTAGATGCAAGTTTCTCCTCAGACCCCGATGACTGTAAGTTACAGACAGGTTACGTGTTCAAGGTGAATGGAGGCGCCGTGTGCTGGAGAAGTGGGAAGCAACCCATAGTCGCACAATCTACAATGGAGTCGGAGTACATTGCTGCCTGCGAGGCAGCGAATGAAGCTGTGTGGCTGAGGAAGTTCGTCATCGAACTTGGAGTGTTCCCAAGCGTGCAAGACCCCGTGATCCTCTTCTGCGACAATACGGGTGCCATTGCAAACGCCAAGGAGCCAAGGTCTCACTCCACCGCCAAACACATTCTCCGACGCTTCCACGTGATACGTCAGTACGTACAAGGAGGCGATGTGAAGATTTGCAAAGTGCATACGGATCTGAATGTGGCAGATCCGCTGACGAAGCCTCTCCCGCTTGATAAGCATGAACAGCACAAGTTAGCTATGGGTGTTAAGCTTTTAAATCTAGATTAAGTTGTACTCTAGTGCAAGTGGGAGACTGAAGGAGATATGCCCTAGAGGCAATTAATAAAGTGTATTCTTTATCATATCTCGTTTGTTCATAATAGGTTTTTGTGTCATGCTAGAACCGTATTAAGCGGAAACATTAATGCGGGTGTGATACGTAAACAACCAGGTCCCTAGTAGCCTCTACTAAGACTTGTTTCGTTGCGCGATTGATGATCGAGGTTTCCCGGTTATGGGGCATGGCGCCGGTCGGCAATGAGAGTCATATCGCTAGAGAGCGATGTGATGGACATAACCAGATTTGGAGAACGTAGTCGTTACGCCTTTGACCGTGAGATCAACTCTTATTGTTATTCCCGGAAGATACTTTGATTGCACCAAACGTCGTATCTTATTTAGTATGACAATAACGGTGATACTTTTGGGTATCGGAAAGGAGTAGTTGAGACGAGGGGTCAAGAGCGGGATTTGCTAGTCCGCATAGCAGGATAGATACTCTCGGGCCCACTCGGTGAGATCATGTCTAATGAGCTTGCAAGCATGTGACTAGGTCACGGAGACATGAGATCATGAACGAGTAGAAGATAGCATCGTCGGTAACGAGGTCGGGATTAGGTATGGAGATATCTATGGAACGACGCTCGGACGTGCTAAGTATCGCTATGGCAAAAGGTCTAAGACTTTACGTTCAGGTTTGAT
Source organism: Poa annua (assembly GCA_026929855.1). Classification (NCBI taxonomy): domain Eukaryota; kingdom Viridiplantae; phylum Streptophyta; class Magnoliopsida; order Poales; family Poaceae; genus Poa; species Poa annua. The sequence goes on from CM049427.1 coordinate 21,510,673, forward strand.
AGATGAAAGTCATTCGTTATATCTCGGGGATTAATTCATGGGGTCCAGGCCTACGAGTTAGTCGTTGATCATTGAGGAGTCTTGGTCATACCTGATATTATATCGAACCGCTAGGGTAACACACTTAAGGGGTTTCGACAAGACAACCGGAAAGGAAGGAGATCACCGGGAGCGTCCCGGGAGGGGTCCGATGGAGATCGGGCAGCGCCGAAAGAGTTTTCGGAGCTAGGAAAAATTATATATATTATGTTTGATATTAATTAGTGTTATTAATATGCAAATATGATTTTATATATTTATTTTCGAATTTATTTAGGCAGATTTCCCTAAATGGGCCTTCCGGACGAAAGAAGGCCCAAGAGGGGGGGAAACCCCTTGGGAATTTGGTGGGGGCATGGAGGCCGGCCTAGGTGGGCCAGATGGGGCCCACCAGGGGGCCGGCGCACCCTCCTTGGCCGAACCAGGCTGTGGGATAGTCCCACATTGCCTGGCTGGAAGGTAGGTTCCCCCTGGGAGCCTATATAAGAAGGGGCACCCCCAGCCTTTTAATTCACCAATTAATTCCCGATTTCTCTCTCGATCTCGTGGTTCCCAAGTTGGAGCCGCACCGAGCAGAGCAAGGGGATCTCCTCCACCATAGCCCGCTGCCGCGCTGCTGGTGTTCCGGTCCAAGTCTTCCGCTGCTCGTCCTGGACTGTAGCTTCGGAGGCGGTCGTCTCCACCGTACGTGTGCGACTCCCTGCGAGGTGCTGCGCTAGCGGTACTCGGAGGCCTGCTTCCTCTACACGACCTTGAGGTCGGCTTCGTCGGTCTTCATCGACAACGTTTGTGCAGGAACGTAATCCCCGCTTTCGGTCTACAAGGGTACGTATTCCGATCTCCGTTCGTACTACTATATCTGCATAGAATAGATCTTGGCATGCTTTTAGGATATCATCGGTAGGAAATTTTTTGTTTTCTGCACACGATCCCCTTCAAGTTATGTTAGTTATTTTCTAAAAATAGTATAACTCAAAATTATTATGAACAAAGCCTTATGTCGTTGCAAATTCCATTGTAGATGTCTCGCCCCTCGTTTAACCTAGGTCTGTTCCTTGAGAAAGAAAAGCTTAAGACCAATGGGTCAAACTTCATGGCCTGGTTCCGTAACCTGAGGATCCTCCTCACTCCCCATAGGGTGGCCTACGTCATTGAGGCCGCCATAGGTGACCCTCCCGCAGATGAAGCCTCTGAGGATGAGAAGAAGGTCTTCCAGACCAGATCGAAGGATTCTTCCTTTGTCCAGAGTGGCATGCTCTACGCCATGGAAGCCGACCTTCAGAAGCGCTTTGAGAAGATGAGCGCCTTTGAGATTATTACTGATCTGAAGGCTGTCTTCGCGCCGCAGGCTTTGAGATTATTACTGATCTCAAGGCTGTCTTCACGCCGCAGGCTAAGGCTGAGAGATATGAAGCTTCTGAGCTTTTCTTCTCGGCCAAGATGGAGGAGCATAGCAGTGTGAGCGAGCATGTGGTCAAGATGTCTGGCTACGTTCAACGCCTGAATGCTCTGGAATGCAAGATTCCCGATGAGCTGACGATTGATAGGGTGCTGCAATCGTTGCCCCCTAGCTATAAAGGCTTCGTCATGAACTACAACATGCAGGGCATGGCTAAGTCCCCGGGTGAAGTGTTCGTGATGCTCAAGACTGCTGAGGTGGAGATCAAGAAGGAGCACACGCTGTTGATGGTCAACAAGACCATCGATTTTAAGAAATCCGGTGGCAAGGGAAAGCAGAGCTGGAAGTCCAGGAGGGAGGGCAAACTGATTGCCAAGCCCAAGACTAACAGATCTGGTCCCAGAGCTGGCGTGGAGTGCTTCTACTGCAAGGGAAAAGGTCATTGGAAGTGCAACTACCCCAAGTACCTGGAGGATAGGAAGTCTGGCAAGACAGTCGACAAAGAGCAAGGTATATTTGATATACATGTTATAGATGTGTACCTTACATCCGCCCGTAGCAACACGTGGGTATTTGATATTGGTTCTGTTGCTCATATATGTAACTCTCAGAAGGAGTTACGGAATAAACGGCGGCTGGCTAAGGATGAGGTGGCGATGCGCGTCGGCAACAGATCGAGAGTCGACGTGGTGGCTATCGGCACGCTCCCTCTACATCTACCATCGGGATTAGTTTTGGTTTTAAATAAGTGTTATTTTGTACCATCCGTGAGTGTAAACATTATAAGTGAGTCGTGCCTGTTACAAGACGGTTATTCATTTAAATCAGTATCAAGCAGTTGTGCTATTTATATGAATGATATCTTTTATGTTGATGCTCCCGAGAATAATGGTTTATTCTTGTTGAATCTCGATCGTAGTACTCACATCCATAACATAGAAGCCAAACAGATTAAGTGTAGTGATGATACCACCATGTATATGTGGCATTACCGTCTTGGTCATATTGGTATAAAGCGCATGAAGAAACTCCACTCCGATGGACTTTTGGGGGTTGCGTCGAGTTGAGAGGGGGGTCTCTTCCACCATAGCCCGCTGCCGCGCTGCTGGTGTTTCGGTCCAAGTCTTCCGCTGCTCGTCCTGTACTGGAGCTTCGGAGGTCGTCGTTTCCACCGTACGTGTGTAACGCCCTCCGAGGTGTTGCGCTAGCGGTGCTCGGAGGTCTGCTTCCTCTACACGACCTTGAAATCGGCTTCGTCGGTCTTCATCAACGACGTTTGTGCGGGAACGTAATCCCCGCTTTCGGTCTACAAGGGTATGTATTCCGATCTCCGTTCGTACTACTATATCTGCATAGAATATATCTTGGCATGTTTTAGGGATATCGTTGCTAGGAAAATTATTGTTTTCTGCACCCGATCCCCTTCAAGAACCTTGCGGGTACTCCCATTGCCTTCATCAACCTTCGCGCGGTGGAGACGATCGTTTGGTTCTGGCGTTCGACAACACCGTTCTGCTGCGGCGAGTATGACGCCGTCAGCTGACGTCCGATGCCTTCGTCAGCGCAGTACTCGGCGAAGGTAGCCACGGTGAACTCCCCACCGCGGTCGGTACGCAGCAGACGCAGCTTGCGCCCCGTCTCCACCTCACCTCCAGCCCTGAAACGCTTGATCGCCATGGCAGCTTGATCCTTGGTCGTCAACAGCGTGAGCCACATATACCTGCTCTTGTCGTCGACGAGGAGCAGGAAGTAGCGCCTCCCAGCTGGTGTCGCCGGCGTGATGGGACCACACAAGTCCCCGTGCACCAGATCCAGGATGCCATCCGCGCGCCTCTTTGCTTGCTGGGGAAATGGTGTGCGACGCTGCTTTCCGACCAGACATCCATCGCAAAGCTGCTCGACGTGGTCGATCTGTGGCAGTCCTCGTACCATGCCATGGCGTGCAAGCTTTCTGAGCGCATTGAAGTTGAGGTGGCTGTAGCGTGCATGCCACCTCCAGGAGTCGTCGGAGCGCACCGTCGTGAGACACACATGACTCGAAATGTCCAGCCTGACGATGTACAGGCGGTTGCGCACCCGTGGCACCTTGGCGAGCAGTTTCTGCCGTCTGTCGAACAGCTTTAGGAAGCCATTGTTCAGATCGATGCGGCACCCATTCTCCTCGAGTTGCCCAAGGCTCACGATGTTGTTTCGTAGGCGCGGGATGTAATACGCGTCGGTGAGCTCGCGGTGGTCGCCGTTGCCGCAGGCGAACATGATCGTCCTGCGTCCCTTGATCGTTGGAGCACGCCCATGGTGTTCTTCGGCTACGAGCCGGGATCAGCGGTGTTTCGCGTCTATGACCCTGTCAAGAACCGCGTGCACGTGTCCCGCGACATTGTGTTTGACGAAGGCGCACAGTGGGACTGGGAGAAGAGCGGGACAACGTCCGACGCTGTGCCGTTCCACGTCGAAGTGTTCTCGCACCCAGCAACCACGACAGAGACGGGCGTCGAGTTTGTTGCAGAACAGTACACCCTAGTCCAGAACACGGCTGGGCACGAGACCACGGCACGCAGAAGCTATACACCATCCCCAAGTCCGGTCTCGGGCTGGACAACGCCATGGAGCTCTGAAGTGGGATCACGAGGAGCAAGCACGAGTGCGACTCCGACAACTACACCAAGGTTGCAACACCCCATGATCACGAGAGCACGTCATGGCATCGTCAAGCCAAATACGGTCTACAATGACTACGTCATGAAGGCCGATGCGGAGGAGTTTGAGGAGGACTCGTATCTCGTAGCTGCAGAAGAACCTGCGTCAGTGGACGATGCACTGAACGAGGCATCCTGGAGGAGCGCCATGGACGCCGAACTGGCGTCGATCCGCAGCAAGCTCGCCACACTCCCGCGCGGCCGCAAAGCCAATGGGCTCAAGTGGGTTTATAAGGTGAAAAAGGATCCTGTAGGTCATGTACTGAAGCACAAAGCGCGCCTAGTCACAAAGGGCTACGCGCAGCCACAAGGGATCGACTTCGACGAGGTGTTCACGTCGGTGGCACGCATGGAGACCGTGCGACTGCTGCTGGCACTCGCCACACACTTTGGATGGCAGGTACACCACATGGACGTGAAGTCCACGTTGCTCAACGGCGATCTCATGGAGGAGGTCTATGTACATCAACCTCCTACGGACAAGGGGCTACGACTACGCAAGGCTCTCTACGGACTCTGTCAGGCGCCCCGCGCCTGGAACGCCAAGTTGGACGCGTCTCTGGCGTCGCTCGGTTCTGAACGGAGTCTTGTCGAGCACGCCATGTAGAAGAAGAACAGTGGCCAGACCACGCTCCTCGTAGGAGTCTACGTCGACGATCTCATCATCACCGGCATGGACGCCAACGACATCGCCGTGTTCAAGAAGCATATGCACGAACTGTTCGAGATGAGCTCCTGAGCTATTACTTAGGGATCGAGGTCAAGCAGGAGGCTGAAACGATCACGCTGTGCCAGAGTGCGTACGTCGGCAAGATCCTGGAAGCTACCGGAATGGCGGGCTTCAATGCCTGTCACAGGCCAATGGAGAGCCATCTGAAGATGAACAAGGCGGGCGTTGGCGACGTGCAAGATGTGACGAGCTACACGAGCCTTGTAGGCAGTCTCTACTACCTCTGCAATACCCGTCCTGACATCACGTACGCCGTTGGGATGGTGAGCAGGTACATGGAGGCGCCCACGACTTCGCACTGGGCAGCGGTAAAGCAAATCCTGCGATATATTGCAGGAACGCCAGGCTACGGGTGCAGGTACAAGATGGGCACCACAAACGAACCAGCACTGATCGACTTCTACGACAACGATCTCGCTGGAGATGTTGATGATCAAAGAAGTACCACAAGCAATCAGTGGTGGCTCTGTCTTCGTGCGAGGCGGAGTACATAGCAGCAGCTAAAGCTGCCTGTCAATCAGTCTGGCTGAGCAGATTACTCGGGGAGCTGATCGGGAAGCCTCCGAAAATGGTGAAGTTGTATGTGGACAACAAATCTGCAATCGAGCTGAGCAGAAATCCAGTGCATCACGAACGGAGTAAGCACATTGACACTCGCTTTCATTACATTCGTGAATGCATCGTGGACGGCAGGGTGGAGGTTGATCATGTCAGCACCGACAACCAACTTACCGACATTCTGACCAAGTCACTGGGCCGCGTCTAGTTCATGGAGATGCGCCTGAAGCCCGGTGTCATGGAGGTAAAGGCGGACGATCAGGCTTAGGGGAGAACTGTTGATCTTAACCCTGTCGTCAGATAATGTTCATCGTCAAGCTGTTGTCAGTCCTGTCAGCCCAGTGGGAACTGGGGTTTGGAGAGCCCATTCCCCCCAGGCCTCACATGCTAGCCAGACAGACGAAACGGCTAAGGACCAGGCATCACTGCCTGGCGGGACCCTCGAGAGACAATTCCCCTCGAGGGCCTGAAGAGGAAACGAGGGCCTCAAGGGATCCCCCGCCTCAGGGGACCCTCTCGAGGCGCCAACTCGCCTCGAGGGAGTCCCGCAGGAATCTCCCCTCAGGCATCCCCGCGCCTGAAGGGAAACGTTGTGGCCAAGGAAGTACAGCAAGGCGCACATGGGCTCTGCCACGCCCACGTGGTGACGCAAGCACCACCGTTGCCATTTTGGTGATAAAGGGGTCAATAAAGCAGCTCCGCCTGCTGCGCAGCTGCCAGGACCTTCTTCTCTGGCGATAAAGCGGGCGGTCGGCGCAACCCTCCAAAGGAGAACGTCATCGTGGGCTCCACCACAGAGACTGTCCTCTCTGCAGGCAGTACAGCGCGGTCGGCCGCCGGTCGTCCACCGCGTCCACCTTTACCAGCCATGGGCCGCGTCCATGGAGGAAGGGACCGCGGTGGACTCCAACTCCACTGTGCCTCTGCCGTGTGGGAGCAACCTTGAAGGGCAAGCCGAAGGAGAAGGCCAGAGGCGCCTATAAAAGGGACAAGACATCCATCGTAGCACGGGTCGACTCTTGGCGTGCTACAACCCTTGTAAACCCTAGCAATTCTTGTGAGGATAGCCTTGAGCCCGAGGAGGAAGAAGATCATCGCTTCCCTCCCTAGGCAAGAACTGTCTCAAGGGGGACTCTCGCGAACTCCACTGTACTGTAAACTCCATCATCTAATACAGACAAGCAGGAGTAGCGGTCTTACCTCCTCACGAGGGCCCTGAACCTGGGTAAGGGCCGGTGTCTTCCTCCGTCGTGTGTGTGTCTTCTTCGGACCCGGCGAGCAACATCGCGGGGCCACTCGAGGGTCGAGACCTCCGCGTTCAATCCCCTTCACGAACTACACTTCAGGAAGTGACTACCCCCGATTCTTGGGAGTCATAACCCGACATTTGGCGTGCCAGGTAGTGGATTGAGGCGCGTCATCAACCTTCGAGTTCGTCTCCGCGCCATGGTGAACACCCGCGCCACTCGCGTCGCCCGCGTCAACCGACGTGCGCCTGGGGGAGCACGCGCGCCGCCAGGCACCGCGACCACCCGCGCACGGCGAGGCCGACCCCGCCAAGAAGAGCAAGTCCCTTCTGGCCCTCACGCAGAGGCGCTGTAGCACAACTCCGACCACCAGGAGGACGCGCAGTCGTCGCACCTGACGCAGCGCCCGAACGGCTCAGGCCCGGGGAGGACAGACCCTACGCCTCACACCGCACTGCTCATGGCGCAGGAGCTTCTCCGCTACCAGCCCACCGCTGAGGCCCACGAGCAGTGGCTCCAACGCCTCAACCACCTCGTCGGCATCGCTACGACGCGCGCCGCTCCGTCGCAGTCCAACGTTCGCCCCTCTCTCGCGGGCACGGTCGTGACAAACGCGCCTCCGCCACCTCCGGGGCCTGCACCGGCTGCGGCGCAGAGGGCTGCTTCGCACGCATCCTCGCCGCACGATTGCTTGATCGTGCAGCGCACCGCGCCCGACGCCCGCGTGGGGATGGAGCTCCAGCGAGACCGCCAGAACAGGCTCGTGGAGGAGATCGGCCAGGCGGGTCAGCAGAACCGCGGCGCGCTGCAGCACGGGGTCGCTACGTACGCCTCAGGCTGCATGGCGTTCACCCGTTCTCTGCGTTGCGTGGTCTGGCCGCCGAAGTTCAGGCCTGCTCTCCCCAAGGGCTACGACGGCTCCAGCAACCCCATCGAGTTCCTGCAGCTCTACACCACCTCCATCCAAGCTGCGGGGGGAGATGACAAGGTCATGGCCAATTGGTTCTCCCACGAACTTCACGATTCTGCGCTGTCGTGGCTCCTGAACCTCCCTGAGGACTCTGTGAACTCCTGGGAGGAGCTCTGCAAGCAGTTCGTCTCCAACTTCAAGGGGACCTACAAGCGCGCCCTCACCCACAACGATCTGCGCGCCGTAGTGCAGAAGAAGGATGAGACGCTCCGCAAGTACATCCAGCGCTTCAGCCAAGTACGCAACAAGATCCCGAACATCCCTGACACCCAAGTCATCGCCGCGTTCCGCGAGGGCGTCACTAACAGCAGGATGCTCGAGAAGTTGGGCATCCACGACAAGCTCGCCTCTGTGGTCAAGCTTTTCGACTTGGCTGAGAAGTGCGCCAAGGCTGAAGAGGGACTCCTCTTCATCAAGATGTCCTCAAGAGGAGACGATCACGCTGAGGGGTCCAAGAGCCTGAAGAAGAAGGAGGAGCCCAAACGCAAGGCCACCGCGGTCCTCGCGTCAGCCTGACGCAAAGGGCACCCGCAGGGACTCCCCCGAGCCTGGAGAGAGAAGAGACGACCACCGCCATTTCTGCATATACCACAACAGGCGCGACCACTCTACATAGTCCTGCTTCGACCTCAAAAGGTTGAGCAAGGAGCGCGAGCAAGCAGAGGGCAGTGGTAGCCGTGGCCGAGGCCGTGGTTACCGCGGAAGCGGACGCAAGGGTGGCTACCAGAAACCATATGGAAATCAGGCCAACGCCGCAGAAAAGAACGGCAACCTCCCTGACGAGGAAGATGGCGGCTACCAAGCCCCGAGAGGCGCCATTGCCTGCATCCTCGGGGGAGCGCAGGCGCCGAAATCGAACAACCAGTTTAAGCAGTTCGCCCGAGAGCTCAACGCCGCCCTCCCACGCACGGAAATCTCTAGGCCCCTCAAGTGGTCGCAGTACACCATCGCCTTCGACACTCAGGACCACCCCAAGTCCACCAAGACTGTTGGAACCCTACCGCTGGTCTGCGCCCCCACCATCGACAACGTGGCTATCTCCAAGACTCTCATCGATGGCGGAGCAGGCCTGAACGTTATCTCCATAGATACGTTCGAAGCGCTTCAAGTGCCCTACGAGCGGCTCATGCCCTCGAGGCCCTTCACGGGGGTCACCAGCGGCTCGATCGAGCCTCTAGGCTAGGTCAGGCTTGCCGTCACCTTCGTGAGCAAGGAAAATTACCGCACCGAGAACATCGATTTCGATGTAGCGCACATCGGCCTGCCATACAATGCCATCCTCGGCTACCCCGCGCTCGCGAAGTTCATGGCCGTCACGCACCATGCCTACAACATGGTCAAGATCCCCGGCAGTGCTGGCACGATCACCATCCGTGGGCATGTCCTGGACGCTACGCGCGCCGTTGAGACGGCCTACAAGGCCGCCACCATGGCTTTCCCCGCAGAAGAGGACCTAGAGCCTCTCGAGAGACCCAAGAAGAAGAAGCAGTTGTTCTCCCAGGAGGCAGCTGCTACCAAGAAAATCTCTCTGAGCTCCAGTAGCTCGGGGGCTGAAGGCTCGGGGGCTAGCGTCACCATTGGCCCCGCGCTGCCTCCCAAATAGGAAAGTGCGCTCGTCGCCTTCCTCCAGGCAAACTCTGACATGTTCGCATGGACACCGTCAGATATGTCCGGTGTACCGAGGGAGGTGATCGAGCACCACTTGGCCGTGTGCCCAAACGCGCGCCCCGTCAAGCAAAAAGCAAGAAAGCAAGCCCCCGAGAAGCAAGCATTCATCGTCAAGGAGGTCGAGAAGCTCAAAGCGGCAAAAGTCGTTCGCGAAGTCGCGCATCCCACTTGGCTCTCCAACGGTGTGGTAGTCCCAAAGCCCGCCGGAGGAGGCCGCCTCTGCATCGACTACACTGATGTAAACAAGGCCTGCCCCAAAGACCCTTATCCCATGCCCAGAATTGACCAGATTGTGGACTCCACGGCAGGCTGCGACCTCCTCTGTTTCCTCGATGCCTTCTCTGGTTATCACCAGATAAAGATGGCTAAGGAGGACGAGGAGAAGACGGCTTTCCTCACCCTATGCGATGTGTATTGCTACGTCTGCATGCCCTTCGGCCTAAAAAATTGTCGTGGTGGTGTCACGGCAGATGCCATAGGATGGCTAATTTGTGGGGCCGATGGACGTTGGTGGATCCGGGGAGGGATAGCGAGCTGAAGTGCTCACACGGGGAGGATCCCGGTAAAACCGAGATCTCCCAAGAACAGGGAACAAGAATAAAGTGCAAAGGGGAAGATCCAACAAATACAAACAAATGCACGAAGGCACACAACACACACACGATATACCCAGGTTCAGGGCCCTCGTGAGGAGGTAACACCCCTACTCCTGCCCTTCTTCTCTATATATTGGTGATATAAGGACTACAACTTGCTACAAGATCTGCCAAAGGATGAAGTATGAAGAACTAGATGAACTCAAGGTGAAGAGGAGTAACTGCTCTAAGAGTAAATGTGACTATAGCTTTGGCTCTGAAGTTGGTCTCTCCCTCTCAGGAGCAGTTATGGTGCCTTTTATAGAGTTCTGGCCGGGAGGGCCGGAAACCCTAAACTGCCTCGGCCCCACCAGACAGGCCTAGCCGGGATGTCGTCACCGGCTAGTGCGACCTAGTCGCCGGGGTATCCGGTGTAGCCCCTGCGTCATCATTTCGTTAAGGACGGCAGGCGCCGTCCTGCATCATCATTGTCCCCTTGTCAGAGACAGGACATGTCTTTGCCCATCCCGGATAGCCTTTTCCGGATTGCCGGGCTAGGCATGTCAGGTCTTGTCGTACCGTTGTCGTACCGGCTGACGCGCTCCCGTGTCAGGCGGGAGGTGACCGTGCTTCCGTGTCAGGCGGGATGTGACCATGCTTCCGTGTCAGGCGGAATGGTAATTCCCCCCGTAACAGATGGGAAAGCCTGCCATAGACCGTTGACGGTCTACCGGGAGCCTTCTCGCCGGCTACCTCCTCGCTTGCCACTACGAGCCTCTTCTGTATAAGACCAAGATCGACATATTCATCCCGGTTAGCACTTACCCGGACTACCTATCCGGTAAAGCCGAGTACACCATCATCCGGGAACCTCCTCGGTGTCCCAGGCCCGGGATCCTTTCCGGATATGTCTGGGCTCATCTCAGGATGAGTAACTCTAGGCCTAGCCTCCCGAAGATGTCTTAGCCTACCAGCAAAGACATCTTCGAGAAGCTAGTTCTTAGAGGAACCATCCGCTCCTGCCCGTGCTGCAATTGTGAGGGCCTGGGATGTCTATTTATAGTTGCAAGACCTGACCCTTGCGGCTGCCAGGGGGCACTTTGCCCTCTCCCAGTGTCCAAGTGTCCAGCTACCCTTTCGGCACATCAGGAGGTGTTCTTTGCCGTCGCCAAAGGTCAAGCACCGTTGATATTTATTATAATATACCGGGATCTGCCCCTACCCGGGGGGCAGCCCCCCGACACTAGTCCCCGAAGCTGGTGCGGCACAGCGACCCCGGATGATGTGCGGGATCAGCTTTAATAACAAACTCTCCTCCAAGAACATATGACACCATCCTTTTATTCCATGCCGAGATCAATTCTTTCCGATATCTTCTTACCGAGATGATCTTAACCGAGAGGGGAAGCCTGCGACCGGGTAATATCCTCTCAGGAAATCTTGACCGTTAATCTCCCGAGGCCTTCGAGACAGCGAGCCAGGGCCCACCCGACGTCCCGTCTGCGCAGAGACGTACTCGAGTGCCTCTGCGCACGCGCGGTGTCGCTTGGGTTCCCGCGCCGGGGAGCCGCATCCGATCTGGAATCGAACCGTTGGGGCCGTGTGGCCCTCGGTGTGGCCGGATCGAGCGCTCCGGATAGTGCCACGTGGCTCGCGGCACAAAACAGATCCCACCCACGATCGTGGAGATCGTGGGCGGGAAAATCGGAAACCGCTCCGGAATCCCCCCCATAAATAAGGGACCGGAACGGTCTCCTTTACTTCTTCTTCGCACTTCCTCTTCTCCACCGTCCCGAGCTCGTCGTCGCCGCTGCGCTCGTCGCCCGTACGACATCGCGCTCGCCGTTCGCCGGAGTTCACACCCCGCCGTCGCCCTCGCACGTCGTCGATCTCCTCGTTCACCGGTGAGTTTTTCCTCTCCACTCCGATGCATTTCTTCGGTAGAATAACCGCCGGACTCCGGCCGTGCCCTAGCACGAGCACGGTTGCGCCGCCGCCGGTGACCATATTCGAGCGGCGCGCACGAAGCGCACGGCGAAGAACCACCGTAGCACTAGGACGTATATTTGTCACCCGCATTTGTGCCTCGCTTTAGTCTAGCGCGAGTCTTTTTTCCTCCGTTTAGTTTTGATTATTTGACCCACGGTAGATCTTGCTTCCCATGAATCCGGTAGTTTTTAGCAGTTTGTGCCCCGACATCCTCATCTCCGATAGACTAACTCCGACTAACCGCCACTGCGCCTGCAGAATAGCCCGGATACTCCTGCCTACTTCTCCGACATGGGTGAAGAACGTGCTCGGGGGTGTTGGGATGGGTCCGAGACGAAGCAGTCGGATCTCGACTGGCTATATCGGACTCACCGGATTCCTCCGGAAGTCGAGAGCCGTCTCCCGGGAGAGGAGATCGCGCCGGAACCCCAACCCGGGGAAGTTGTGGTATTCTTATCACACTTCGAGCGCGGATTCGGGCTGCCGGCTAGCACATTTTTCCGCGACTTCCTCAACCTCTACGAGCTTCAACCTCACCATCTTCCCGCCAACGCCATAATGATGCTCTCGGTTTTTACCACGTACGCGGAGGCGTACCTCGGCATCTGGCCCTTCTTGGACCTCTGGGCCAAATATTTCATTCTCCGCCGCCAAGCGATCCCCAATCCGGATAAGAAGATTAAAGACTTAGTGGATTGCGGAGCGGCTACCATTATCCCCCGCGCAGACTCCGGATTCCCCATAGTCAAGGGGCTAGAGTCCTGCCGGAAGTGGCAACGGAGTTTCTTCTACGTGAAGAACCGGGAGCCCTCGGGAGATGGTCCGGGATCCTCGAACCCGGACTTCATCAATCTGCCCAAGTTCGTCATCGGTCCTCCGCGCGAGTTCCGTCTCTGGAAGCAGCTTCCGGATACTGAAGAGATTAGCTGCATGCACGACGTTCTGCGCGTGCTAACTCAGAAAATGACCGGGGACGATCTCCTGCGCTGCTTCATCGTCCGCCGGGTCTGCCCCCTCCAACACCGAGTGCACAAGATGTGCCACATGTCCGGGAACTTTGATCTCACTAGGACCAGTATCCTTGGGCTAACTTATGCCGGGGTCGTCCGTCGTGTCCGAGCTATTGCCCGGACGGAGATGACGGAGGACTACACTTGGGGGGTCACTGGGGGATCCCGGAAAAAACCATGCGACCAGGTGCTTATATCAGTCTTTCGTGCCTTCGCCTTCGTTCATGCGTTCACCTGGATACCGACACGGCCTAATTTGTTTGCGCAGTTGTTCGAGCGTCAACACGAGGAAGACGCCGTCCACGTCAACGATACTTACGCGCCGGACTTCCCGAAACCGGACGTGATGCCGAGAGAGGATCCCGACGGCGAAGACCATCTCGCCATCCCTTTCGTTAAGGCACCGGGTAATCCTTCAACTCCAGAGGCAGTTTTCATTTCTTCGGATGACGAGGACGAGACTGACTGCCAGATCCTTGACGTTATTGACGCTCTCCCTCTGAATTGGGCCCCAGCAGTGGTTCCAAAACCGACAACCGGAACCAAACGCGCCGAGAGCCGGAAGCGCGCGGTTTCCGACACCGAGGGGGCCGACAACTCCGGCAACCCCCCCAAGAAGGGCAAATCGAGCAAACAGACAACCGAGAAGCCTCCTCGGCGCCGGCAAAGGGGTCCTCCCCTTGTGGATTCCGGGTACGTTTTCCCTGCCTCATGTTATTTGGCTTTGCTTTCTCCACAACTTTTACTAAGACATTTTCTTTCAGTGATGCGCTCGAGCTCCCGACACCTGCTATTCCTCCTCCTCTGGGAACTGGAACTCCCAGCCCGGCTCGGGCCTCTCCCTCACCTCTTCGCCCTTCTGCTGGAGAAAGTGAAGCCGCCGCCTCCGGTGCCGCACCGGCAAGCGTCGCGACCTCGGATGCACCCCCGGTGATCGACGAGATCGCGGTGCAGGCCACGACCACCTCGGGAGAGATTGTTCTTCCGGATAGCCCGCGCCGGGTCCCCGGACTGGAGGCAGAGATCGCTAACCCTCGCCGGCAACCTGCGTCAAGTGGAGCCTCTCGGCCAGCCGCGCCCAAGGCCATCCCGGAGAAACAGCCTCCTCCCGGCCAGCAGATCAAATTCCCAAGTCGCGCGGGAAGACTTCTGGGCAGAAAACATCTTCTGCCCTGCCCGCAGCTGCTCCGACATCTTCGGCCCAAGAGCTGGTGCTGCGCACGGGTAAGTCTCCATCGTTACCACCGCCTCCTGTCGAGATCCCTACTGCAGCTTTGCGGATGTTGCGAGCAACGGTCAGCTCCTTTGTATCTTCAGGATCTCGGGACATCGCTGCCACCCGCGCTTCCGGCGGCTCCGGCATCCGGGTTGTTGATGACTTCAACAAGGCATGGCTTGCCGCCGATGCTTCCGAGACTGCAGGGGACTTGCACGCTGCAGGTCCGAGCCGCAACGCTCAAGCCCTGCATGCTCTCCAGGTGGCCGCGCTGGACGTCACCCGAGTAAGCGAGGTAAACTTTTCTTCTCTTATCCAAAACACACTTGTTCTTTCCACCACCACTAGTCCCCGAGATTGGTGCTTAGTGCTCTAGATTCCACCGAATAGCAGATCACTAGGTTCCAATCTTAGAGAAAAACCCAAGACTCGGACACCGAGTCCCCGAGATCCTCCCAACCGGATAGGTTGGTTAAAAAAAATTGCTCCATCACCACTAGTCCCCGAGATTGGTGCTTAGTGCTCTAGATTCCACCGAATAGCAGATCACTAGGTTCCAATCTTAGAGAAAAATTAGGACTCGAACACCGAGTCCCCGAGACCCTCCCAACCGGGTTCTTTACTTCTTTTTCCATACTGACTTTGCCTTCTTTGTCTTGCTACCAGGAGTGCAGCCAACAGCGCCGCAATATCTTCAACCGGGTTCTCTCTGAACTCGGTCAGGCGAAGAAGTGCGAAGATCGCCTCTGGGAAGAACGGGATGCCGCGCGCCAGGTCTCGGCGGACCAGAAGGCTGCCCTTGGTACCGCGCAAGCCGAGATTGCGCGCCTCAACGGCGAGCTCGCCAAGGCCCAGGCTATCATGTCGGAGATGAAGAAGGGCTTCACCGAGGCGAGCAAGAAGCAGAAGGAGACCCTGGACCAGTCAGTGGCACGCGCGGATAACGCCGAGGCCGAGCTGGGTCTTCTTCGGTCGAGTTCTGACACTTGGCTCGCCGAGCTCACCGTGCTGAACCGGGATCTCAACAGTGAGTAATCCGACAACCCTCCTCTCCTGTCATTTCCTTTACTTGCTTTTCCTTTTCTTGTGACTTAGTCGTTTTGACAGCTCTTCTTTTTAAAGGAGAATTCGAGCACTCCCGTGAAGCTGCCGCCAAAGTTGTTGCCGCTGCCCGAGAGAAGCGTGCCGGGAAGGGTCCCATCTCGGATGCCTGGGACATCGAGGATCACCTCACCGCCCTGAAGGCCCGGATAGTACCTCTCCGGTCTATCGGGACGGAGCTTCTCAGCGCCGCGATCCATGTCCACGGCGTATTGTGGCCAAGCATCCGCGGGACGCTCTCGATTCCGCAGCTCGCGGGAGCACTCCGGGGTGCCGGTAGTCGCCTTCACGCGTGGAAGCGTTCCGGTGCGCGGGCTGGTGCCGACCAGGTCTTGACCCAAGTACTTAGCTGGTACGAAGGTCTCGATCTGGCGGTGATTCAGCGCCTGCGTACGGTGTCGCCCTGGGTGACCGATCCGGAGAAGGTCCAGCAGCGGCAGGAGGTGGCGCACCGCATCGCCAAGTGGTCCAACATCCGTGCCTACACCGCCAGCCTCGTTTCCTCAGAGTCTGAATCAGACTATGCGGATTCCGAAGAAGATGATGTTGCTTCCGGCGAGGCGGAAGAAGATGTCCCGGAGGAAGATGACGCTGCTTCCGGTGCTGCGCCTGAGAAGGTGACTCCTCGGGATGCAACGTCTTCTCCGATACCTGAGGCCACCGAGACCGAGGTGCGCCCCGACGTCCCGAGTAGCGCCGCCGGAACCGAAGCCGAAGTTGCTCCTGCTGCTGGTGCCGCTGCTCCCGAGGTTGTTGCTCCCGAGGTCGTTGCTCCGGAAGTCGCCGTTGAGAAGCCTACTTCCCCCACTGCTTAAAACACTTAGTAGCAAATTCGTTAAATCCCCGGGATGCCGGGGTGCAATATGTATCGTACACTTATGCTATTTCTGCTTCATCGTGAACTATTTATTCGAACAAATTATGTCAATGTACTCAGCTTTTAGTTCCCGAATTGCCTTTCATGTCTACCGTACTTAGGTAATTTCTGCTCTTGTCTACCATTTCGGCGTTCGACAGTCGAGTCACAAAACTCCACCTACGGCATACCTTACTTAAAACAATCCGAGTACCTACTAACCGAATTCCCGACATAAAAAACAACTAAGTTAATAAAAAACAGGTATGCCGGACTAGTTCCTGCTCCGAGTCCCCGAGACCATTTTCGTGTTTCCCACCTTCCCTCTCTTTGCTCTTGACTACCATTTCGGCGCTCGTCAGTCGAGTCACAAGATGAATTCACATGACATACATTACTTTGACTTTGAGAATCGAACTCGGAACTTCCCCGGCATACAAATAACAAAAGAACTATCCGGCAGTCCCCGGGTTCCTTCCCGAGATGCCGGTACAAAATAATAAACGAACTTGACAAAAAATAACAACAGGACATGCATGTAACCAGGCAGTCCCCGGGTTCCTCCCGGGGTGCCTTACTTTCATTAATACTAAGAATTGAGATACAACATACACTGAGCCCTTTACGTGTAAAAGGGGCGAAGTAGAGCTACATTCCATGGACGCTTGGTTTCTTCACCGGATTTGTCCATTACACCTTTCCTAGCCTCCTGTGCATCTACAAGGTAATAAGAATCATTGTGCAATGCCCTGCTTATTACAAAAGGTCCCTCCCATGGAGGTGACAGCTTATGCATTCCGGCCGTGCGTTGGATGAGCCTCAGCACCAGATCTCCCTCCCGGAACACCCTCGGGTGTACCTTCCGGCTATGATATCGGCGAAGATTTTGCTGATAAATTGCAGATCGAGATAGTGCCAACTCTCTTGCCTCTTCGAGTAAATCCACATCATCCTCTCGGGCCTCCTTTGCCTCGGTCTCGGTGAACATTGTCACTCTCGGAGAATCATATTGCATGTCGGTTGGTAGTACTGCCTCAGCACCGTATACCATGAAGAATGGTGTGTACCCGGTAGATCTATTCGGTGTAGTCCGGAGACCCCATAATACCGCCGGCAACTCCTCTATCCAACATCCCGGAGTTCTCAACAATGGTTCGATCAAGCGAGCTTTGATACCAGCCAAGACTAAGGCGTTTGCCCTTTCGACTTGCCCATTTGCTTCCGGGTGTGCGACTGATGCTACATCTAGCCGGATTCCCTTCTCAGCACAAAATCGAGCGAATTCCCCCACAGCAAAGTTTGTTCCATTATCTGTGATAATGCCATGTGGGTATCCGTATCTCAAGATGATGTCTTTCAGGAATTGCACAGCGGTGTGTCCATCGCACTTCCGGATTGGCTTGACCTCTATCCATTTGGTAAACTTGTCCACCATTACTAGTATATGTGTCATGTTGCCCCTTGCTGGTTTGAATTGCCCGACCATGTCCAAACACCATACTGCAAATGGCCAAGTGATGGGGATTGTTTTCAGTGCCGACGCCGGCATGTGTATCCGGTGAGCAAATCTCTGGCATCCTCCACACTTCCGGACAATATCTTCTGCTTGTTGCAACGCAGTGGGCCAGTAGAACCCATGCCGGAACACCTTTGCCACCAGGGCCCTGGATGATGCATGATGTCCACACTCTCCCTGGTGTATCTCCAGGAGCATTTCTTGTCCTTCTGCCGGTTCCACACATCTCTGGAGTACCTCGGTGACACTTCTCTTGTACAGCTCTTGATTGATGACAGTGTATGCCTTCGATCTTCGCATTATCTGCCGGGCTTCCACCTCGCTCTCCGGGAGGGTTCCCTCCAAGACGTAAGCCACGATGGGCTGTGCCCAATCCGGGACAGGTCGCACCGGGAATGTGCGAGCGTCTATGTCCATTGGTTCTGCCGACATCACCTCTATCATCATCTGTCTTTGCCTTTCTGAGCACTGGGAGGCAGTCCCCGGGTTTGATGTTATGCTCCCGACATCTACTTCCATGGGTACTGCCTCTGAACCGGGTTCTTTGGGGATGAAGATAGAATCTGATTCGGGTGACGGCTGAATAGATGGCTTCCTCAAATGCTCCAGGGCTATCCCGGGTGGGATGGCATCCCGGGATGATCCTAGCTTAGACAAGACATCCGCTGCTTCGTTCTCTCCTCTGGGTATGTGCTTGAACTCGCATCCTTCAAAAAATCCGGAAATTTTCTGCACATGAAACCTGTACAAGGCCATGTTTGCATCTAGGGCATCCCATTTCGCCGACACCTGTTGCACCACAAGGTCGGAGTCACCGAAACACTCTATCCGGCGGATTCCAATTTCCTTGGCGACATTCAATCCGTGAACCAAAGCCTCATACTCCGCGACATTATTGGATGCCCGGAAATGGATCTGCAGCACATACTTCAGTACATCTTGCTTCGGGGAGGTGAGAACCACTCCGGCACCCAATCCGATCTTAGCCTTTGAGCCATCGAAATGCATCCTCCAGACATTGTAATCCGGCATCGGAGGTTCATACTGCATTTCGGCCCAGTCCACCAAAAAGTCCGGCAGCGCCTGCGACTTGATGGCGTCACGTCTCTCATACGCCTGAGCGTATGGCGACAACTGGATGGCCCATTTGGCTACCCGGCCGCTAGCATCCTTGCAACCGATGATCTCGGCGAGAGGAGCTTCGCATACCACTGTGATCGGGTGTTCCTGAAAGTAATGCTTGAGCTTGGTCACTGCCATGTACACCCCATATGCCATCTTCTGGTAGTGCGGGTAATTCTGCTTGGATTCCGAGATCACCTCACTGAGGTAATACACCGGCCTCTGTATCAGCCTGCGGGGTCACTGCCATGTACACCCCCTCTTCCCTTTCTACTACCATCGCCACACTGACTACCCGGTTGGTTGCGGCAATATACAACAGCATAGGTTCCTTGGGCAATGGGGATGCCAACACTGGTGTTGTTGAGAGCATTCTCTTCAAATCGTTGAACGCCGCAACCGCCTGCGGGGTCCAAACAAATGTCTTGCTCTTCTTCATCAGCTGGTACAGAGGCAAGGCCTTCTCCCCAAGTCGGCTCACAAACCGACTTAGGGACGCCAGACATCCGGTAAACTTCTGCACATCCTTGAGACGCACAGGCAACTTCATGCTCTCTATAGCACGAATTTTACCCGGGTTGACCTCGATTCCCCGGCTTGAGATGAGGAAACCGAGTAGCTTCCCTGCCGGAACACCAAATGTGCATTTATCCGGATTCAACCTCATCCGGAATCTTCTTAGGTTCTTGAATGTTTCCCTCAGATCATCTATTAGTGAGGATTTTTCTTTTGTTTTTATGACTATGTCATCGACATAGACCTCGGCATTCCGACCTATCTGACCATGCAAGCATTTCTGCATGCATCTCTGGTATGTAGCACCAGCATTCCTCAATCCGAAAGTCATAACACGATAGCAATAAGCCCCGTAAGGGGTAATAAAGGCGGTTTTTAATTGATCATCCGGATTCAAAGGTATCTGGTGGAAACCAGAATAAGCATCTAGAAAAGTTAAAAGCTCACTCCCGGCAGTGGAGTCTATCACTTGATCTATCCGGGGCAGCGGAAAGGGGTCTTTCGGGCACGCCTTGTTGAGGTTGGTGAAGTCGATGCACATGCGCCACACCTTAAGCAGGAGGGGATCATCTTTCTTCTTCTCTACCAGGACCGGATTCGAAATCCAATCCGGGTGCAGCACCTCCATGATGAATCCGGCGGCTAGCAGTATAGCTAGGTGCTCCATGACGGCAGCCCTTCTCTCATCTGAGAGACGCCTAGTTGGTTGCTTCACCGGCTTCGCATCCGGTCGCACAAACAGAGAGTGCTCAGCCAACTCCCTCGGGACGCCTTGCAGATCGTCACTCGACCACGCAAAGGCATCCCGATTCTCACGGAGGAAGTCGACGAGCTCGCCTTCCTATTTGCTGTCCAGGTTGCTGCCAATGATAACTTGGCGTTCCGGGTTGCTGGGGTCCACGGACACCTTCTTGGTCTCCTTGGGAGGCTGAAATGACGCACCCTGCTCCGGGTTCACCATCCCGGGCATCCCGAGTTGGGAGGTCTTAGCCATCGCCACCACCTGCTGGATCCTCTTCTTCTCTTCCGCGATCACCAGGGACTCAGCTAAACACGACCCCGCCGAGGCACATTCCATCGAGCGCTTGTGGTCTCCCGAGATGGTGATTATGCCGTTGGGTCCCGGCATCTTCATCTTGAGGTAGCCCATGTGCGTTGAGATCATGAACTTGGCGAGGGCCGGTCTGCCGATCAGTGCATGATATGGGCTCTCGAGGTCCACGACCTCGAACTCCAGGCTCTCGGTTCGACAGTTCTCCCGAGTTCCGAATAACACCTCAACCCAGATTCTTCCCATGGGCGAGCAAGAGACTCCGGGCACAATGCCATGGAAGGTTGTCTCAGTGGGCAGCAGGGTGTTCATGGATACTCCCAGCTTCAGCATCGTGTCCTTGTACATGATGTTAATGGCACTGCCATTGTCAATCAGAACCCGGCTGAAGCGGACGTTGAGGTTGGGTCCGACAAAGGTTGGGTCCACCACCAAGGCATACGCTCCCGGCTTGGGCATAACCCGGGGGTGATCCTTCCGGCTCCAGGTGATCTCCATCTCGTACCAATGCAAGAATTTGGGCACCGCCGGGATCACGGCATTCACCTCAAGAGCACGCTGCCGCACACTCTTTCGGTCCGTAGGCTCTGTTACGAAGACCACATAGCTTTGATGCGCCTCCCGGTAGTTACCCTGCTGCTGTCCGGCTTGGTTGCCGTTGTCGTTCCGGGTGTGCACCACATTCACTGGGCGAGGTGGGGGTCCTCTCGGAGGAGGGGGAAGTCGGACATTGTTGGCCCCCGATGTCGGAGGAGGGGGTCTCGGAATATTGGGCCGAGATGCCGGAGCACTCGGCCGAATACCTCCCGAGCTGCCCTCCTGCAACGTGCGCTGATACCAGCTGCACTGCCGAGTAGAATGGTTTGCGGGCTTGTTGGCCTCCAGAGTGTGATAGCAGCATGGCTTATTCAGCATCTCCTCATACGTCAGGGGCTTCTTCTGCTCCACCCAGGTCTTCTGCACCTCCTGACTTTGACCCCAAGATGGGCCACTTGTCTTTTGACGCTGGCTGTTGCCGGCATCCTCCTGTTCCCGGGGGACTACCTCCTGCTCCCGGGTTACTGCTGCGACATGCTGCGCTGCATGGTGGTATTCGGGCTGATTCCTCTTGTGACCGAACTCTTGGCGATCATGGCTCCTGCTCGGTCCGGAACGTTGAGGTCCCGCATTCCTCCTGTTGGAGTCTCCGACATCCACCAGGGGTTGCATGGGATCTCCAAGCGTATAGGTATCGGCGATGCGCATGGTTTCAGCCAAAGTTGTCGGCATCTTTCTTTGCAGCTTCTGCCACAGCATAGAGCCATGCCGGCATCCCTGCGCAAACCAGGAAATGGCTTGTGCTTCCACCACTCCTTCGCAAGAGTTGCGAATATTGCTCCACCGGGTAAGGTACTCCCGGTCCGTCTCGTTGCTCCTTTGCCTACAGATGGCGAGCTACTGAGGTCGGTTCGGTCTTTTGTATGTGCTGGTGAAGTTGCTGATGAATGCTTCCTCAAAATCTAACCAGCAGTCTATGCTGCCCGACCTCAGGTTGTTCACCAGATCCGGGCAGGTCCTTCCAACATTTGCGGTATATAACGTACCGCCCATCGTCTGTTTCCACCGGCTATGCTTACTGCAGTTACATAGTCGGTTAGCCAGTCCTCCGGCTTCTTGCTGCCGTCATAGGTCTTGGCACCCCTGTTGAGCTGAAAGTTCCGAACAGGTGGTTCCCGCATAATCCGAGGTCCAAAGCAAGCAGGTCCCGGAGGTCCTTGCTCTTCCACCAACTCGGATTGGTGAATCCGGTCAAGCCGGAACCTCGCATCTACCGGGTTCAGCTGTCTTGTTCCTATCCGAGATCCCAAGGGGTTCTCGTCCGGCTGATACTCGAGTTGCTGCATCCCCGAGTTACCATCATTGAGCCTATCCTGCATTGGGATCATGGCGTGACGGGGGACCGAGATGATTTCCCTCTGCGGGTTTCCCTGTACATGGGGAGGATTCCGGGGTGGATTACCACGGCCAACCGGGGTATTGTTTCCCACACCCAGGTTACCATCCCCACGGGTACTTCCTGCCTGTCCCGGGTTATGCTGTCCGGCTTGCCCTGCCTGCTGGATACCGGCAAATGCCGGGTCATAGGTCTGTAGCTGCTTGTTCTTCCCGGAACCTCTACTCCAGCTCCGGCTCTTGCTCTTGCTTCTGCTCGGATGCGGGGAAGAGGCCTCTCCATCCGACATCCGGCTATTGGGTCTTGCTGAGTGCACTTGGGACCCTGCCCCGGGGTTCTTCTTCTTGAAGGCCTGGTTCTGCCGGTTGGCCTCGATCACCAATTCGTTGACCCTCTCCTGTTGCTTGCGCAGGGCTTCACCGGATAACCCCACCAACTCGGCCATGGCGGCTTCGGTGGCCCTAAGAGTTTTTGCCGGTGAGCTGTACACCGGCTTCCCCGCAGAAATCCGGCTTCCGGTGTTGCTAGTGGTGGCTCCACCAGCCAGCTCCTCATTCACCATTCTTCCCTTCTTGCGCAGATCTGCAATGCGCTTCTCCCGGGAGTCTATCTTTGTGAATCCGTGAGCAGCATTGTACTCCCGGAGGCTAACGCTGAGCTCGCGACGGAGCTCGGCGATCTCCTTTGCCTCCGCGAGTAACAACTTCCGCTGCTCCTCTAATTCAGCCGAAGTGGCCTGTGTATCCGCTCCGGCAGTCACTGGTACAGTCAGCTTGGCTACCAGACCCGAGAGGGGATCCGGACGGCGTCGCGGCTGGGACGGCTGCGGATCACCATCTCGGGCCGCAGGTCTTTCCTGCGGGGGTTTGGCCAAGCGAGGGATGCCGTCGGTATCGCCATCAGCATCCTGGTATTCTTCCTCGGTGGTTCCGACCATCATCACTGCGACGGAACTCGGGGAGCGATCGGTACGCAGACCCCGAGCTGCGCAGAGCATGGGAGGGTCCTCAGCCTCCAGGACTACGTCTGGGTAGCTACAGACAACCTCGGTGGCCACGACCGAAGTCAATAAGACACCCGTTTGCCGGGAACGGTCTGTTCCGGAAACAACCGGCGTTGTCGGCGACGAAGTCCATCTCTCCTAGCCTTACGACCAGGCCAGAGAGAACCCGAAGGTCGAAATGAACCGGGGAGCCCGTCCGGATGTGTATACCAGCCAACGCCACTGTCTGCCCCACGGTGGGCGCCAACTGTCGTGGTGGTGTCACGGCAGATGCCATAGGATGGCTAATTTGTGGGGCCGATGGACGTTGGTGGATCCGGGGAGGGATAGCGAGTTGAAGAGCTCACACAGGGAGGATCCCGGTAAAACCGAGATCTCCCAAGAACAGGGAACAAGAATAAAGTGCAAAGGGGAAGATCCAACAAATACAAACAAATGCACGAAGGCACACAACACACACACGATATACCCAGGTTCAGGGCCCTCGTGAGGAGGTAACACCCCTACTCCTGCCCTTCTTCTCTATATATTGGTGATATAAGGACTACAACTTGCTACAAGATCTGCCAAAGGATGAAGTACGAAGAACTAGATGAACTCAAGGTGAAGAGGAGTAACTACTCTAAGAGTAAATGTGACTATAGCTTTGGCTCTGAAGTTGGTCTCTCCCTCTCAGGAGCAGTTATGGTGCCTTTTATAGAGTTCTGGCCGGGAGGGCCTGAAACCCTAAACTGCCTCGGCCCCACCAGACAGGCCTAGCCGGGATGTCGTCACCGGCTAGTGCGACCTAGTCGCCGGGGTATCCGGTGTAGCCCCTGCGTCATCATTTCGTTAAGGACGGCAGGCGCCGTCCTGCATCATCATTGTCCCCTTGTCAGAGACAGGACATGTCTTTGCCCATCCCGGATAGCCTTTTCCGGATTGCCGGGCTAGGCATGTCAGGTCTTGTCGTACCGTTGTCGTACCGGCTGACGCGCTCCCGTGTCAGGCGGGAGGTGACCGTGCTTCCGTGTCAGGCGGGATGTGACCATGCTTCCGTGTCAGGCGGAATGGTAATTCCCCCCGTAACAGATGGGAAAGCCTGCCATAGACCGTTGACGGTCTACCGGGAGCCTTCTCGCCGGCTACCTCCTCGCTTGCCACTACGAGCCTCTTCTGTATAAGACCAAGATCGACATATTCATCCCGGTTAGCACTTACCCGGACTACCTATCCGGTAAAGCCGAGTACACCATCATCCGGGAACCTCCTCGGTGTCCCAGGCCCGGGATCCTTTCCGGATATGTCTGGGCTCATCTCAGGATGAGTAACTCTAGGCCTAGCCTCCCGAAGATGTCTTAGCCTACCAGCAAAGACATCTTCGAGAAGCTAGTTCTTAGAGGAACCATCCGCTCCTGCCCGTGCTGCAATTGTGAGGGCCTGGGATGTCTATTTATAGTTGCAAGACCTGACCCTTGCGGCTGCCAGGGGGCACTTTGCCCTCTCCCAGTGTCCAAGTGTCCAGCTACCCTTTCGGCACATCAGGAGGTGTTCTTTGCCGTCGCCAAAGGTCAAGCACCGTTGATATTTATTATAATATACCGGGATCTGCCCCTACCCGGGGGGCAGCCCCCCGACAAAAATGCCGGAGCCACTTTCCAGAGGTTGATGAGGATAGCCCTTGGCGGGCAAATGGGGCGAAACGCCGAAGCATATGTCGACGACATCGTTGTGAAATCACGAGAAGCAAATACTCTCCTCGGAGACCTTGAAGAAACCTTCGCCAGCCTGCACAAGGTGAACATCAAGCTCAACCCCGCCAAGTGTGTCTTTGGAGTACCTTCAGGCAAATTGCTTGGGTTCCTCGTGTCCCATCGAGGCATAGAGGCAAACCCAGACAAAATCAAGGCCATAGAAGACATGCAACCTCCGCGTAGGCTCAAGGACATGCAATGCCTGGCAGGCTGCATGGCCAGCTTGGATCGATTCATCTCCAAGTTCGGCGAAAGAGACCTGCCGTTCTTCAAGATCATGAAAAGAACAGGCACTTTCAAGTGGACACCTGAAGCTGAAAAAGCATTTGAGGACTTGAAGAGGTATCTGGCTAGCCCACCAGTAATGGTCGCCCCAAGGCACAACGAGCACCTGAAGCTGTACTTATCAGCCACCCCGCAAACAGCCAGTGCTGTCCTTGTAGTGGAAAGAGAAGAGCCATTACTCCACAAGAAGAGTGCAGCCACTCCAAAGAAAAAGCCTCCGGATAAGGAGCTCGACGAAAGGGCATCCCTCACAAACCCGCTGCCAGGCCAAAGACCCAAGAGAGGGCCGCTCCAAGTCCACCGCTGCAAGGAATTCATGCCGAGGAGCCCGAGGAGCCCCTTGAGGCCAACCCCCTCGAGGCACAGGGCAAGCCCCTTGAGGCCAACCCCCTCGAGGCACAGGGCAAGCCCCTTGAGGCAAACCCCCTCGAAGGCCAAGCTGAGCCACCCCAGGCAAAAGATGCCGAGGCTACAGGAACTACCATCGTCGAGCATCCAGTCTACTTCGTCAGCACAGCACTGCGTGATGCTCGCGAGCGGCATACAATGCAGCAGAAGCTTCTCCTCGCACTCCTCATCGCCTCAAGAAAGCTGCGACACTACTTCCAGGGGCACCCCATCACAGTGGTCACCTCTTTTCCCCTGGAGCAAATACTGCGCAACCCAAACGCAACAGATCGTGTCGCAGGATGGAACATTGAGCTACATCCATTCAATTTGCGCTTCGATACCACAAGGGTAATCAAAGGAAGAGTGATGGCTGACTTCGTAGTCGAATGGACTGATCCAACCCCTGAAGAGCCTTTGGGAGAAGAGCAAGGGCCCTCTGGAGCCGCACTGCCCAGCCTCTGGACCATGAAGTTCGACGGAGCTTTCGCTTGTCGCCGCGGTGGGGCAGGCGTAGTCCTGATCTCCCCCAAAGGCGACAAGTTGTATTACGCAGTCCAGCTGTGCTTCGGAATCGACAAGATATCCAACAATATCGCTGAGTATGAAGGCTTGCTTGCCGGCCTACGCGCCGCAATCGCCCTAGGCGTCAAGCATCTACTCATCAAGGGCGACTCCCAGCTGCTCGTCAACTTCTCTAACAAAAGCTACAAGCCTAAGGACGACCACATGGCCGCATACCTTGAAGAGGTCCGTAGGCTTGAGAAGAACTTCAGGGGAATGGAGCTCATGCACATCCCAAGAAAGGAAAACCAAGAGGCCGATGACATCGCCAAGCGCGCATCAAAGAGGAAAGCTCAGCCGCCAGGTGTCTTTGAAGAAAGGCTCGTCAAGGCATCCATAAAGCAGCCCCAAGAGGCCCTGCCCGCAAGCACAGACGAAGCGCTCCCGCCACCACCTGCAAACGGGGCTCCAGGCTGCGGGCCCCCTACAAGGGAGCGTCTGTTGCTCGCAGCGGTGCACCAAGAAACAGAATGGATCGACGAGATCAAAGATTACCTCCAGAAAGGGATCCTTCCCGAGGAAGACGTTGAAGCGGGGCGAATCGCCCGCCAAGCAAAATCGTACCAAATCCTCGAAGGAAGTCTCTATCGCAAGCGCCCAAACGGCATCGCGCTCAAATGCGTCCCTCCTGAAGAAGGCAAACTGTTGATCAAGGACATCCACAACGAGGAATGCGGCCACCATTCGTGCGCCCGCACCCTCGCAGGCAAAGTCTTCAGGAGCGGCTTCTACTGGCCTCAAGCGCTTCAAGATGCGATGGACATCATTCAAACATGTGAAGCCTGCCAATTCCACGCCAAGCAAATCCACCAACCAGCGCTAGGACTACAGACCATTCCGCTCTCGTGGACGTTTGCGGTCTGGGGGTTGGACATCCTAGGACATTTCCCAACGGCGCAAGGCGGATATCGCTACCTCTTCGTGGCTATTGACAAGTTCACAAAATGTCCTGAAGTGGAGGCGACGCGCACAGTCACAGCAGGCGCGGCGGTGAAATTCAATAGAGGCCTGGTCTGCCGCTTCGGAGTGCCTAACCGCATCATCACCGACAATGGCTCCCAATTCACCAGTGGCATCTTTAGAGCCTACTGTCAAAGAATGGGCATCAAGCTCTGCTTCGCCTCAGTCGCTCATCCGCAAAGCAACGGACAGGCTGAGCGCGCAAACGCAGAGGTCCTCAAAGGCCTAAAGACCAGGACCTTCGATGTCCTCAAGGGCCACGACAAGGGCTGGATCAACGAGCTCCCCTCGATGCTCTGGTCCATCCGTACCACGCCACCCAAGCCCACCGGGGAAAAACCGTTCGCCCTCGTCTATGAAGCCGAAGCAGTCCTCCCCACAGAGATAAAGCATGGATCCCCACGGGTCATTGCCTTTAACGAGGACCAGCAAGAGGACCTCCACAACGACGACCTGCTGCTCCTTGAAGGGCTACGACGCAGCGCCGCCCTCCGGGCGGCCAAATACCAGCAGGACCTGAGACGCTACCACAGCCGCAACGTGCACTCGCGCACCCTGGAGGCAGGCGATCTCGTCCTCAGGCGAATCCTCTCCAGGGAAGGCCTCCACAAGTTGTCCCCGGTGTGGGAAGGCCCCTACAGGGTCACCCACATCGCCAGACCTGGCGCGGCTCGCCTCGAGACGTAAGACGGCGTCCCCATAAAGAATCCATGGAACATCATGCACCTACGCAAGTTCTACCCGTGATCATTGTCGCGTCAAGGCATTTAGCGAAAGAGACAGCCCACGGCTCAACCTCCAAGCACTTTTTGTCCCTGAAGGTTAAAAGCTCAAGGCTTAAACCTCACAAATCTTTGTATCCCCAAGGAACAAGTTAAAAACGTGATCATTGTCACGCCCGTGATCATTGACATGTCGAGACTTCTAGCGGAAGAGGCAGCCTACGACTCAACCTCCAAGCATTTTTGTCTCTAGAGGTTAAAAGCTCACGGCTTAAACCTCCCAAGAATTGTTGTCTCCTAAGGGAACAAATGCAGCCGTGATCATTGTCACGCCCGTGATCATTGTCACGCCGAGACTTCTAGCGGAAGAGGCAGCCTACGGCTCAACCTCCAAGCATTTTTGTCTCTAGAGGTTAAAAGCTCACGGCTTAAACCTCCCAAGCATTTTTGTCTCCTCAGGGAACAAATGCAACCGTGATCATTGTCACGTCGAGACTCCTAGCGGAAGAGGCAGCCTACGGCTCAACCTCCAAGCATCTTTGTCTCTAGAGGTTAAAAGCTCACGGCTTAAACCTCCAAGATCCAAAGGCTTCTCTCGAGAGGAAACCCTCCGAGCTCTCCATTTAACGAGCCACCTCAGGCCGTTGAGAGTCTCTGCCACTAATGGGTGGTCCCCATGCCTCGACATGGTCAAAACATTAACTTGGCAACCCCAAGCATAATGACTCAATTTCGTTCCCAAGTGAACTTAGCGCCTCGGCGCCGCTTTGTAACGTATTTGGTGAGTTTTATTTTCGCATTACTCTGTTGAAGTGTGCGCTTATATCTCTCCACATGTGTACCTCGCGAGCGGGGGCTGAGTACGATGTGAACGGGAATCCGGCACCTAGAGGGGGGGGGGGGTGAATTGGTGCTATTACAAATTTTAGGTCTTTTCAAATTTAGGCTCAACACAAAGGTAAATTCTCTAGATATGCAACTACGGTGAATTTACCTAAATGACAATCTAAGCTATAACTAGATAAACAAGACATGCAAGTAAGGGAACAAAGATAAGGGGAACCGAGCGAAGCACGCGGAGACGAAGATGTAATCCCGAGTTCCACCCAAGGGTGTACGTCTCGTTTGGAGAGGTGTGCGCTACCACAACAGGTTAGCCGCAACGCCACAAAGGCTTACCTTCTTCTCCGATGAACTCAACCACAAAGGTTGCGAGTCCACCTTCCACTATTGATCCCCTTTTAGGGCGGAGATCGAATCCCTTACAAACGCTTGAGGCACGCACCCACAACTTAATTGGGGGCTCTCAAGAAGACCACAAAAGGTCAAGGACCACAAAAGGTCAAGGCAACACCAAGATTACAACAATGGTGAACTAGGTTTTCCCACCGGAAACCCTAGCCACGAAATCCCCAAGTGAATGGGGAGGAAATGCAAATCCCTTCGGTGAAGATGTAGATCCGGGCCTTCTCCTCCAATCCTCCAAAGATCAACGAATTTGGGTGGAGGGATTGGGAGATCTTGTTGATTTGAGCTTTCAAGAAAGGTAGGAGAGAGAATATCTGAGAGCTGACTGTTCTCAAAATCTGGCCGTTGGCTGCTTCGGGGACCCGGAAATTCCGGTATATGTGACACCGGAAATTCTGAGTCACCCGGAATATCCGAGTCCATGAAATTTCTGAGTTGAATTTCCGGTTGAGATCAGAACCACTTTGACATCTTGACTTAGCCAATTTTCTGAGGGTGACTCGGAAATTCCGAGTCAGTGAAATTTCCGAGCTGAATTTCCGGTTGAAGTCAGAACCACTTTCTGAACTTGACTTAGCCAATTTTCTGAGGGTGACTCGGAAATTCCGAGTCAGTGAAATTTCCGAGCTGAATTTCCGATTGAAGTCAGAACCACTTTCTGATTTTTCCTTAGACATTTTTCTGTTAGGTATATGATACCCGGAATTTCCGATCCTGGAAATTTCCGGTTCCAATAATCCGATTCTGGGAAGAATTCCAGAAACTCTTTTTCTCTACATTTTGGCTTTGGGATTTGTGATATGAAACTCACACAAACTGAAATACTTAGCAAATAGGATTAGTACATCATTTGTATTGTTAACTAACACTCAAAACACTAGGGATTAATAAATGTTCTTTCAATCTCCCCCTTTTTGGTGTTAGATGACAATACCAAGATTTGCAAAGAAATAAAATGCAATATCATGTTTTTGACAGAAAATGGCTCCCCCTAAATAAGTGCATGTAAGCAACACCATATGACAAACGATAGGAGCAATTTTATAACAACAAACACAAGATATCACATAGGAGAAAAGAGACACAATGTAAGGTTATGGTAGCATTTGAGACTAGATAGATTTTCATACCTTGTGTATATAGGATATGAAGAGAATACCAACACAATAAATTTGAAGTCTCAACCATAGTGGAATTATAGCATAACATTGTCGTCTCATTACACATAGTCATCACACATAGAGAATAAAAGAGTTTAACAAATAACTTTAAACAAATAAATGGACACAAGCGCAAATAAATGGTAAACGCATATGCTTGTGCCCGAACCCTTGCAAATCCCCGAACCCTACTAGAGCAACTTCTCCCCCTTTGGCATCTAAACGCCAAAAAGGAAGAAGAGCGATGCTACGTCCCATGGAGGTCTTCAGTCCGAGGGGGTCTCCTCATCATCATCCTCAACATCATCATCATCGTCATCCTCATCATCCTCCTCATACTCTGCCTCCTCATCCTCATCTTCCTCCTCATCATCATAGTCATGTCAAGTGGTGTATGAGCTGCCGCCAAGGTCATGGTCAATCTGAGTCCATGGAGCCAAGGAACCCTGGTTCCACTGAGCAAAGGTCAGGGGATCAGACAGATCAGCAGGAGTTTATTAGAATCTATTTCAGTAGGACAACAGGGCTCTCGCCTAGCTGATTCTAAAGTGGAAGCAATTCAGGTATCAGCAGATACGGGTACTAATTCACATTTATGTCGCTACCCCGTGGTATTGGAGCTTGTAGTGATAAGGATTTTGACAATAGATAGTGAGTTTGATCCTTGAAGTAAGAGCACTCCGGTCTGGAAGTGCAAAAAAGGATGAGGCCCCTATCGTGTCCATAAAGAGGGCCTGGTAGACTACCAGATCAAGTCCTGCTTGTAGGCCAGCTGACGGCGATCCTTGTAGGCAGTGTATTGCTCCTTGCGGATGTCCAAATTCATGCATAGGACATTGCGTTGGAACCAATTCAGCTTCTTTACCTTTGCATGAGTGGCTGGGACATGAGTGGGAGCAGCAACCCTCCTAGCATCACCCATGAAGGATCCACCCTGAGCTGAGCTAGTAGAAGACCTAGGAGGGGGCTTGACCACTGTCTTCTTCTCATACAGCTTCTTGAAGTCATGCGGCTCCATATCATCATTGCTAAAGTTATAGTCAGGGAACTTGAACTTGAGGAGCTTCATGATGTAAGGAGCATAGGGAATAGTGACCCTGTTGGTCATGGCTTCATACATCTCATTGTAGATGTAATCCATAACATCTACACTCCAGTCAGCATCAGAACCAGTGTCCTCCACAATGCGGTTGGCATGAAGGAGCAGGTTGCATAGAGGGGTCACCACGTTGTCGTTGTTGCCACCACTTGGTGCAATGTTCTCACGCAGGATGCGTACAATAACATCATAAAGTGGAAGCAAGTCACGAGAATTGCCAGGGGTGGCTCCCTCACCATATAAGTGCGTTGTTTGCTTCTTGTTGAGCTTGTAAGGGTTGTGCATGCCAAAGCCTTGAGGATTGTCACCATCAAACCTGTAGCCCAAAACCTTGGCGAACTTCTCAAAGTTGGACTCACAGAACGATTCCCCAGTCATCCACTTCATAGTCTTCTTCGAGTCACCCTAGATCACTAGGGTGGCAACGAACTGCATCACAAGCTGGGCGTTGTAGGGACAACGGGTGAGAACCAGCCTCTCCAAGCTCATGGTCTTGACAATATGAATAGCCTCAACAAATGAGGCTTTCTTCTGCAGAGTTGCAAGATCAAACGGGTGCATAGGTCGAATGGGCTTCGACAGAGAGAGGTAGAGATCCACGAGTATGTGCTCTTGCTCTTGGCACCAATAGCTACGATCATCCAGAGAGTTGTCCCTTGGCCTAAGGTACCAATCCCCCTGTCTAAGCTGAGAATAATCCACTGAGTTCATCTTGGAGTAGTTCTGACGTTGAGGAATAGGGGCATTCTTCCTTTTCTTGGATGGTGGCTTGCTAGCAACAGCTTTCTTCTGCCTTTGAATTGCAGGACCCTTTCCCTTGTTGACTGGGTTCTTGTGGACAGGTGCTCTTCCTGTGTTCCTTGATGCCCCAGCGGACGGACTCCCACTAGAACCTGTGAATTTGAGCATAGTGGGTAGCATAAGGTAAGTGCACACAAGTCAGGAGATTATACACACATTAGGTAGGCATTTGATGAATCATATATAGTTAAACATGAGTTAATCTTAAAACTGCAGTATTTGACTCGGAAATTCCGGTTCAGACAAGACCGGAAATTCCGGGGGACCGGAAATTCCGAGTCAGTCTGAGTCAGAAATTCCGAGTCAGACAGAAACTGCAGATCTGAGATTGACTCGGTCTAAAACTAGATCGATCCAACACAATGCAAAACTAATGTATGTAGATGGCAGGGAATAGTGCTAGGAACAATCTCTACCAAGCAATATTGAAACAAATAACTCCACATCAAGATCCAAGTGCAAGCACATAAGGAAGAAGAAAAGTGAAGTTACCCTCATCCATTGAGGCCATTGCTTGGAGGAGTGAGTTCCCGGGGCGGAGGAGGAGCAGATCCGGCCGAGAAAGAGGTTCCCCGGCGGTCGGAGTGCTCCGGAGGGATCTTGGAGCAGCAGGAGCGGCGGTTGGAGCAGAGAGAGGTCGGGGGTGGAAGAAGGGCACGAATGAGCCCTTCACCCCGATTCTGCCCTTATATTTTTGGACAAACCGCCCGACCGGAAATTCCGAGTGTAACTTACACCGGAAATTCCGAGTCACCGGATATTCCGATTCATAAATGAACCGGATATTCCGACCTGCTGAACCAAAATCCCAGTTTTCAAATGGATGACTTGTGTGCAATAGAGAGAAATGTTTTCAGGGGGAAGTAGGCTTGGGATAGATTTCCAAACTGTCATTGGTAACCATACTCAACTCACAACTACCAAATCGAAACATAAAGCGCCAAGTTGAGTAGGTTTCCCACATGCATGAAAAGGAGGGCAAATAGCAACAATAAGCTCCAAACAAAACCAACTCTTCAAACAGAAGAGGTCGGTGGCCGAGGCCACCATGTAGGAGTGTAAGGCATGTCACCGCGAAGATATATCTTGGGTACATAACCAATACTCGTCGTTTTAGCTCATTAGTCATAAGAATGAATATAGAGATAAAAGAACACTTGCTATCGGCATAATGGGGGGAGGGATGGTCCAATGTATTAGGACCGCACTCCCCCTATTTCCATGCCTACATCTAAACAAGATAAGATGCAATTACGCCCTAGGTGAGTGTGCAAGCGATCAAGCTAAGGACCTCGAATCAATGATATTTAGCTCATTGCTTAAAAAGCAAAACCTTCCTTCCTCAAGGGGCTTCGTGAAGATATCCGCCAATTGATCCCTTGTGCCCACATATGATAAGTCAATGTCTCCTCGGGCCACATGATCTCTTATGAAATGATGGCGGATCTCAATGTGCTTGGTTCTTGAATGTTGCACCGGGTTGTAAGCAATCTTGATGGCACTTTCGTTGTCACATAGAAGAGGCACTTTGTCGCAATCGACTCCGTACTCCTTTAAAGTTTGCCTCATCCATAGCAATTGAGTGCAACAACTTGCGGCTGCAACATACTCGGATTCGGCGGTGGAGAGAGATATACAATTTTGCTTCTTAGAAGACATTCACAAGTGTGATGTCCGGTGCCACTACCACCTTGCGGAGCCCTATTACCTTAGACTTTGAATTGTCAGCATATGTAACGGTCATTTGATCATCATTGGGCTTCAACTCCGTTACAATCTCCTTGCTTCCGGTCATATGACTTGTGCACCCACTATCAATTATCCATTTCGATCCTCCGGAAGCAAGGCCCTACACACAATCAATTCTTTGGTTTAGGTACCCATTTTGCAATGGGTGCCTTTTCGTTAGCAACAAGGGTCTTTGGAAC
This sequence comes from Poa annua, assembly GCA_026929855.1. Classification (NCBI taxonomy): domain Eukaryota; kingdom Viridiplantae; phylum Streptophyta; class Magnoliopsida; order Poales; family Poaceae; genus Poa; species Poa annua. The sequence goes on from CM049427.1 coordinate 21,544,755, forward strand.
CCAAATAGCATATTCAATATAACCATCAAAAGGACCAATGTATCTAGCATAGACATCCCCATAATAATCAACATATAAAGCATAGTTGGGGTTAGATAAGCCCGCAAAGTCATCACGAGTGGGAGTGCCCCTTGTGGCATTTCCACTCGCAGTGTCATCTTTCTTGGCTTGTGCGGGCTTGGTCTTCTTCTTGATCTTCTTCTTCTCCTTAGCAACATAGCCTAGACCTTCCTTACCCTTGTGGGGCACTCGCTCATGAAGAGGTATAGTGAGTGTCCCCTTACCTTTATCAAGGGAGGTCTTGGACTCGGTTGTCATGGAGGGAACAAACAAGATCCTAGCTTTATCCTTGACAACATTTGCATTAGTATTCAAAGGAGTAGAAGTACTAGGTTTCTCAAGAATAGATATCCGAGTTTGGAGTTGAACACGAGACTTGAGGAGACGTTTGTGATCACTTGTCAATACCTTATGAGTATTTTCAAGTGACTCGAGGTCTTCGCAAAGTCTAGCATGAGCAACTACAAGCTCGGACTTCTCATTTTGCACAATTTTACATTTAGCAAGTAGAGATCACGATCCTTAGTGATCTTAGCAAGTTGCTCCTTGAGGAGAGCATGAGCTTCTTGTTCATCTTCGAGAGAGGATTGGAGGGACACCTTAGCGTGTGCATCCTCTCTCTCAATCTCACCTTTTAATTCAAGCTCATCCTCAAGCTCACCTATACGACTCATGATTGAGCCAAAGTGTTTCGTTCCTTCTCCTTGCAAGTTAGTCATGAATTTATCAAACGCAATAATTTCTTCCTTGACTTCTAGGCTCATACCATCATCAATGTCATGGGATATGGAGGTGGGGGACAATTGTACCTCGGATGTCTTTGCCATGAGACATCTTGGATTCTAGATGATGGGACTCTCGTTTGGTGAGGAGAAGAGTGACGGAGGTGTGGGGAAATGGCTAGTGCGGCCACTTGCGTTGGAGTATCCTCCTTGTCACTATCTTCACCATCGGTGGGATATTGCTCTTGAGTTACCAAGACAATCTTTTGGTTTTTCTTGAAGAAGGGCTTCTTCATGGGCATGGGCCCCTTGCCCTTCGTCTTGGCCACGAGCCTCCCACCATGATCCTCTCTTCTCTCCCATGAGCAATCTGCAACAAAGTGACTTTTGTCATCACAGTTATAGCAAAGCCTCACCTTGTTGAATGGCTTTCCTCCATTGGATGGAAACTTCTTGTCAATCCTCGCTTTGGCCCTTCCGGGGTTCTTCCAAAACGTTATTGCCGCAAGACCCATGCGTTGAGTAAGAGTACTTGAAAGGGTCTCACTAGATAGCTCGACTTGATCATCATACTCCTCTTCATCCTCTTCTTCAACGGTGGCCTTCAAGGCAATTGAGGCATGCTTGTGCATCCCTATGGCTCTAGCTCTTGCATCTTGTGCAATCTTGGAGGCCACCTTGTATGCGGTCATCTCTTGCATGACTTCATTGGATGTCATCTTTGCGAAGTCATGTCTCCCTTGGAGTGTCTTCAAATCCGTTTCCTCAAAGGGCAGGAGAGCGGTCACAAACTTCCTCTTGATCCAAGCATCATCAATGTACACCGCCCCGAGGTTCTTGAAGGAGTTGGCAACCAACACCAACCTCCGGTACATGTCCTCGTGGCTTTCTCCATCCAACTTGTAGAACCCTTCCACCTCATTGCATAAGGCATCATACCGGTTCTTCTTCATGCTCTCATTCCGACGAAGATGTCGGAAAGAGCATTCCAAACTTCTTTGGCGGTGGAGAATTGTTGGATGAGCGCCATGTCCTTCTCTCCAACGGCCATTTGGAGTTGATGAAGAGCGGTGGCGTTGAGTTGGCTATCAACCACCTCTCTTCTTGTCAAGTTGGTTGGATCATGGGTCTTGTATCCTTCTTCAATGATGCGCCATAGCTCAATGGAGGCACTACATAGATGAGACTTCATTAGAAATTGCCATTGAGAGAAATGAGTAGGTTTAAGCTTAGGAGGATCACTTCTAAAGTTTACATGAGGGTGAGGGATAGGAGGGTTAGGAGAGTAATTATGGTTGACATTATGAAATTCCTCTCCTTTGAGGGTGTTAGAGGAGCTAGGTGATTCATCATTTTCCGCCTTCCCGAGGGGAACTTGAAGTAACATCTTTGGACCCATCCGAAGATGACTCCTTAGAGTTCTCCGCATGCTCCTTAGGAGGAGGAGAGGGAGAAGTAGCCTCAGGCTCCTTAGACTTCAAGAGTGCCATGAGCATCTCATTCATCTTGAGGAGTTGGGCCTCCAAGGACGATCTCATATCAATAAGATCGGCCATGGTTGCCCCTTTGGCTAACGCCTCCTTCTCCGCCTCTAATTTCTCACGGGCGGCCCTCTCGGCATCGGATTTCGTCATCGTTGCACTTAGGCGGTTAAGCCCTTAAAAGTGAATCTGGCGCTGATACCAATTGAACGGGAATCCGGCACCTAGAGGGGGCGTGAATAGGTGCTATTACAAATTTTAGGTCTTTTCAAATTTAGGCTCAACACAAAGGTAAATTTTCTTGATATGCAACTACGGTGAATTTACCTAAATGACAATCTAAGCAATAACTAGATAAACAAGACAAGCAAGTAAGGGAACAAAGATAAGGGGAACCGAGCGAAGCACGCGGAGACGAAGATGTAATCCCGAGTTCCACCCAAGGGTGTACGTCTCGTTTGGAGAGGTGTGCGCTACCACAACAGGTTAGCCGCAACGCCACAAAGGCTCACCTTCTTCTCCGATGAACTCAACCACAAAGGTTGCGAGTCCACCTTCCACTATTGATCCCCTTTTAGGGCGGAGATCGAATCCCTTACAAACGCTTGAGGCACGCACCCACAACTTAATTGGGGGCTCTCAAGAAGACCACAAAAGGTCAAGGCAACACCAAGATTACAACAATGGTGAACTAGGTTTTCCCACCGGAAACCCTAGCCACGAAATCCCCAAGTGAATGGGGAGGAAATGCAAATCCCTTCGGTGAAGATGTAGATCCGGGCCTTCTCCTCCAATCCTCCAAAGATCAACGAATTTGGGTGGAGGGATTGGGAGATCTTGTTGATTTGAACTTTCAAGAATGGTAGGAGAGAGAATATTTGAGAGCTGAACTGTTCTTGAGTGAGTGAGGGGGTATTTATACCCCCTCTCAAAATCTGGCCGTTGGCTGCTTCGGGGACCCGGAAATTCCGGTATAAGTGACACCGGAAATTCCGAGCCACCCGGAATATCCGAGTCCATGAAATTTCCGAGTTGAATTTCCGGTCGAGATCAGAACCACTTTGACATCTTGACTTGGCCAATTTTCTGAGGGTGACTCGGAAATTCCGAGTCAGTGAAATTTCCGAGCTGAATTTCCGGTTGAAGTCAGAACCACTTTCTTAACTTGACTTAGCCAATTTTTTGAGGGTGACTCGGAAATTCCGAGTCAGTGAAATTTCCGAGCTGAATTTCCGACTTAAGTCAGAACCACTTTCTGATTTTTCCTTAGCCATTTTTCTGTTAGGTATATGATACCCGGAATTTCCGATCCTGGAAATTTCCGGTTCCAAAAATCCGATTCTGGGAAGAATTCCAGAAACTCTTTTTCTCTACATTTTGGCTTTGGGATTTGTGATATGAAACTCACACAAACTGAAAAACTTAGAAAATAGGATTAGTACATCATTGGTATTGTTAATTAACACTCAAAACACTAGGGATTAAGAAATGTTCTTTCACGGTGCCAGTGCCTCAAATGACACACCAGCAGCACTGCAAAATCTAAGAGTCTGAGCTCTGGCTGGAGGGCACGATCCCACAAACACGCCCTCTCTACAGAGGACCTTGGTACTTACTCTCCTCGCAAAGAACGCCTGAGGGGACCTATAAGCGTGCACGAGTCCCTTGAACCGTGTTCCAGCGTTTGGGTTCGCCCCGCTAACATCTGCAGGGAAAAATCCCCCCACGAGCCTGAAGAGGCATCCGGGAGCGACCCCTCAAGTGGGCAACCTCGCTAGGCAAAAAGCCTCTGCAAGGCGAAAACATCGAGAAGCTAAGTCTCGCATCCACGCCTTAAGAGTGTATTCTCCCCTAGCGCACGTTTGCCCCTCAAGCGACTTCGCTTTCTCTTACGCTTCATGGACTACTCGCACGTCTAAGGGGGGCACTTGAGCATCACGACTCAGGGCTCTTACCTCTCCTAGGCCTAAACTCCCACCGGCCTTGCGGAGTCATTGCTCCTAGGGAAACACCGTTCGCCCTCGTCTATGGAGCCGAAGCAGTCCTCCCAACAGAGATAAAGCATGGATCCCCACGGGTCCTTGCCTTTAGCGAGGACCAGCAAGAGGACCTCCACAACGACGACCTGCTGCTCCTTGAAGGGTTACGACGCCGCGCCGCCCTCCGGGCGGCCAAATACCAGCAGGACCTGAGACGCTACCACAGCCGCAACGTGCGCTCGCGCACCCTGGAGGCAGGTGATCTCGTCCTCAGGCGAATCCTCTCCAGGGAAGGCCTCCACAAGCTGTCCTCGATGTGGGAAGGTCCCTACAGGGTCACCCACATCTCCAGGACTGGCGCGGCTCGCCTAGAGACGCAAGATGGCGTCCCCGTCAAGAATCCATGGAACATCATGCACCTACGCAAGTTCTACCCGTGATCATTGTCACGTCAAGGCATGTAGCGAAAGAGGCAGCCCACGACTCAACCTCCAAGCACTTTTTGTCCCTCAAGGTTAAAAGCTCAAGGCTTAAACCTCACAAATCTTTGTATCGACAAGGGAACAAATTAAAAACGTGATCATAGTCACGCCCGTGATCATTGTCACGTTGAGACTTCAAGCGGAAGAGGCAGCCTACGGCTCAACCTCCAAGCATTTTCGTCTCTAGAGGTTAAAATGCTCACGGCTTAAACCTCCAAAACATGCTTTGTCTCCTAAGGGAACAAACGCGAAACGTGATCGTTGTCACGCCCGTCATCATTGTCACGTCGAGACTTCAAGCGGAAGAGGTAGCCTACGGCTCAACCTCCAAGCATTTTCGTCTCTAGAGGTTAAAATGCTCACGACTTAAACCTCCAAAACATGCTTTGTCTCCTAAGGGAACAAACGCAAAAACGTGATCATTGTCACGCCCGTGATCATTGTCACGTCGAGACTTCAAGCGGAAGAGGCAGCCTACGGCTTAACCTCCAAGCATTTTTGTCTCTAGAGGTTAAAATGCTCGCGGCTTAAACCTCAAAAGCATGCCTTGTCTCCTAAGGGAACAAATGCAACCGTGGTCATTGGCACGCCCGTGATCATTGTCATGTCGAGACTCCTAGCGGAAGAGGCAGCCTACGGCTCAACCTCCAAGCGTCCTTGTCTCTAGAGGTTAAAAGCTCACGGCTTAAACCTCCAAGCTCCAAAGGCTTCTCTCGAGGGCAAACCCTCAAAGCTCTCCATTTAACGAGCCACCTCAGGCCGTTGAGAGTCTCTGCCACTAATGGGTGGTCCCCATGCCTCGACATGGTCAAAACATTAACTTGGCAACCCCAAGCATAATGACTCAATTTCGTTCCCAAGTGAACTTAGCGCCTCGGTGCCGCTTTAAAATGTATTTGGTGAGTTTTATTTTCGCATTACTATCTTGAAGTGTGCGCTTACATCTCTCCACATGCGTACCTCGCGAGCGGCGGCTGAGTACGGTGCCAGTGCCTCAAATGACACACCAGCTGCTCTGCAAAATCCAAGAGCCGAGCTCTGGCTGGAGGGCAAGATCCCACAAACACGCCATCTCTACAGAGGACCATGGTACTTATTCTACTCGCAAGGAACGCCTGAGGGGACCTATAAGCGCGCACGGGTCCCTTGAACCGTGTTCCAGCGTTTGGGTTCGCCCCTCTAACATCTGCAGGGAAAAATCCCCCCACAAGCCTGAAGAGGCATCCTGGAGCGACCCCTCAAGTGGGCAACCTTGCCAGGCAAAAAGCCTCTGGTGGGCGGAAACCTTGGGAAGCTAAGTCTCGCGCCCACGCCTCAGGAGCGTTTTACCCCTAGCGCACGTTTGCCCCTCAAGCGACTTCGTTTTCCCTTACGCTTCATGGACTACTCGCACGTCTAAGGGGGGCACTTGAGCATCGCGACTAAGGGCTCTTACCTCTCCTAGGCCTAAACTCCCCCCGGCCTTGCGGAGTCATTGCTCCTGCATACCGAAGTGGCGGAGTCATGGCACGAAGAGATGGGACCTACCGACGCAGAGAACAAATACACATGAAGATGAGTCCAAAGAGACCTCACGGGGGGCGGACAAGCTCGAATTAAACAGCATAAAGAGTATATTACAGGCCAAAGGTCTTAAGAAATCTAAACACGCAACTGTTTCAGATACAAGCGCTCGCAGGCGCAATAAGAAAAGGCTCAGATGGAAGCAGCGCCGCCTGGAGCCTCCTACGCGGCACCCTCTTCAGCCTCGGCAGAGCAGGCCTCCTCCTCGCTGTCTTCAGCCGCAACCTCCGCGCGCCTGAAGCGGTTGCAGAAGGCGTCAACTTGCTCACGGAGGGAACCAGAGACCCGCCGCGCGTCCTCGCCTTGAGCAGCTTCTGTGACGGAGGAGAGGTCGAAGCCTGGGGTGAGGAGCTTGAGGTTGGTGAAGATGCGATCAACAACCACCCCCAGGAGCTGCCGGCTCTCGTCTTCGATCATCTCGCGAAGCTCGGCGACGGGACCCTCGAGCGCCTAGAAGAGCTTGTCCAAGTAGACCAGGTACATGGCAGCATCACCGCGACCTCGAACGTCGGTGTACGGCGCGTCTGCGCCGAGCTGCGCGGCGAGCTCGTTGCCGCGGGTGACCAACGCCTCAAACATGCGCTCGCGCTGCTTCGAGAGCGTGTGAGCTGCAGTGGCAGAGTCCGAGGCCTCCGCCGCCCGCTGCATCGCAGGGGCCACTTGCTCCTCCACGTCCTTGGCCAAGGAGTTGAGGTTGTGGACTGCCTCGGTGCGAGCCTCCTCCGCTTGGCGACGACCATCCTTGGCGCGCTTGAGGCGAGCCTCCAGCTTGGAGTTGGCCCTCTCGAGCTAGGCGATCCGCCGAGCGTCCGCGGCGTGCTTGGCCTTGAAGCGGTCCTCCTGCGTCTGCGCCAGGTCGCGGTACTTTTGGGAAGTGGACTGGCGAAATTGCTTCTCGCGCTCCTTGAGGGCGTCGTCGGCCTCCTTTTTCTTCTCGGCGAAACGCCGCTCGAAGCGCTCGTAAGCTATCTTCTGAGCAGCGACGTTTTCGTCGTACTTCACGATCGCCTTGGCCAGGTCCCCCTCGCGCTCCTCAAGGGCCTCGCGTTGGGCGACCAGGTCCTTCTCCGCCTGAAGGCGCTGCTCCTCGCGCTGTTGTAGCTCCTTCTCCTTGAAGGCCAACTGCCGCTCCCGCTTGGAAAAATCCTTGCGGTCCTTCTCCAGAGCGGCCTGCGCGGCCTAGTGGGCGGAGAGCAGCTGGGTCTCCAGCTGGCCCAACTCGCGGCGCTTCTGCGCCAGCGAGCCCTCCATCGCCTCGCGCTCAGCCTTGGCCTGTGGCAGGAGCTCCTCTCTGGCGTCGCGTTCCTCTTGGAGGGGCGCAAGGAGCTCCGCGGCGTCGCGAATGGCCGCCTCACGGACCTCCTTGGCAAAGCGGGCGGCCTCCTCACGTGCGGTTTGCAGCACCGCATCCTCCAGCCGGCGCACTTCGACCGCCGCGTGGAAGGATGACCATGACTTCGCCAGCTCCTCCTGCCGATGAGCGAGCCATATGTCTCCGAGGGCTAGGTGGGCTTCGAATCCCTCCAAGGATTCCCTCACGAGGCCGAAGGCGACCTCGCGGCGCCCCGCGCTCCAGTCCCAGCCGCGGAGGACCAACTCCTGGCTCGTGGAGGGCCCGGCCCCAGCAGCGGGTCTCGCGGACCCGGCCACGGGGAAAGCTTGGGGGCTAGCCTGAACTTCGCTTGCGCCCGCGCCGGTATCCTCTTCCGGCCCTGCAGTTGCGGGGCGTTCCTCGGTCACAGCTTGACGAGGAGGCGAGGAAGCTTCTCCCCCAGCAGCACCGCCTGTGCCTGTTGCTGCCTCGTGTGCTTCCCTTGCAGGCTGCACGGGAGCAGTGGCCGCAGGTGGCGGGGTAGGCGCGCGCGGAGGCGTCAACGCGCGCGGCGGCGTTGGTTCGCCCGGTGGAGTGACCTCGCGCGGAGGCGTAGCCGCGCGAGGAGGAGTAGGAGCGCGGGGTGGCGCGAAAGTCATCTCCTCCGAGCCTTCCACCACCAGAGGCTCGGGGAGCGGTGCAGGAGCTTCTGGGCGTACCATGCCCTCCTCCACCTGAGGCCCTGCTGCTCCCGCCTGGGGAACAGCCGCCTCCGCTTGAGGCGCCCCCTCAAGAGGGCTCGTGGAGGCCGCCTCCGTAGGCCTCGCTGCCTCATCAGCCGCGGCCCCCGCCGTGGCGCCCTTCACCTCAGATGCCTTGCGAAGCCGGCGACGCTTCGTAGGTACAAGGTCACTGGCAAGATGCCAAGAAAAGGCTTCAGGAAAAAGTAGAGCGAAAGACAAAGCTAAAAGACGAATAATCCAAGATTGTGGGCACTAACCCTGAAAGGGGGGCGCCGGCGTCGACCCACGCCAGGCCTGGCGAGCGCCATGAGGGGAAGAGCTTGGAAGCAGGCTTCGCAGGTGGCGCCTCTGCTTTCCTCTTGGAGGGGACGTCAGACGGCCTCGCCCCGAGTGGTCCACGACGGCTTTTGTGCGGGGCCCGTGCCTTCCCGGAGAGGCCTCCGCGGCTGAGGCCTCCTCTTCCTCAGCCTCTTCCTCCACGAGGCGCGAGGGCGCCACCACGAAGGCGTCTTCATCGCCTGACGAGATATCGCAAATCTCGTTAGTAAATGGTCCAGCCCTTGAGGAAGAAACCTCCCCGGCCGCGTTCTCCTCCTCACCTGGGCCAGCTCCTGAAGCTGAGGGAGAATCGCCCCCCTCCGCTTCCCGCGCGACCGGCATCGGCGCCTCAAGGTCAGCTAGGCATGTCGGAGTAAACGGAGGCATTCCCTCCAGGAGGGCCATGCGCTCCGTCAGATTGTATTGGTGAAGGGGCCGGAGCGCCGCGGGGAGCTCATCCACGGGAAGCACTGATGGATTGACGAAGAGCGCCGAGAGGACGTTGTCGACGGCATCATTGTCGTTGTCCTCGATGTGGAGCCGCATCTTGTCCTTCGGCCCCGAGTACATCCACATGGGGACCGAATGGGCCTGGAGGGGCGCAATGCGGCGCGTCACGAAGTCCGTGACGATCATCTGCCCCGTGAGGCCCTCCTCGCGGAGGAACCTCAGGCGCCCCATCAAGCTCACGTTCGAGGCGCCGTCGAAGGTGGCCTTGCCCCAGTGGGAGTTCTTCACCGGGGGCTCGTCGGGGACCTCGAGGAAGGCGCAGGGACGCTCCACCCCAACGAAAAACCACTTCTGGCGGAAGTCGTCCACCTTCTTCGTCACCAAAGTGATGGCCTTGCCCTCGTTCCAAGACATGGGGATGTAGACGCTCCCCATGCCGTCGACGATGCGGAACGAGACGCACCCAGAGCGCTCGTTCTTCGCCGTGTTCCGGAGCGCGTAGAAGCGCCGGAACAGCCCCACCGTGGGCTCCAGGCCCAGGTACGCCTCGCAGAGGTAGGCGAAGACGGCGAGGATGAGGACGGAGTTGGGGTGTAGGTGTAGCTGCTGCACCTGGTAGAACGCCAGGACCGCCTACAGGAACGGCGAGAAGGGCGGCACCAGTCCCACAGCCATGCAATGTTGGAAGAGTGGGAAGAACCCGTGCGGGCGCTTCCCGTGCGCCGCGGGCTTCAGGGCCGTGGTGCCGTGCTCGTTCGTCCGGTCTGCCACCAAATACCGGACCTTGGCGAGCGCCTTCTCGTTGACGCGCACGCCCAACAGCGCCGCACCCATGACGGTCTCAGTGGCCTCTGCCTGAGAGGAAGACCCCGCGGCGGCCTTGCCCTTGCTCTTGAGTGGGCTCATCGTCGTGGGGACGGAAGCTCGGAGGAGTTGGAAGATAGAGATTCGCAGGAAAGATCGGAGGCGGAGAGCTCTGTAGAACGGAAACTTCTGCAAGAAGATTTGGAAACGGTAACGACTCCCTGCTGCCTCACTCGGGCTTTATGTCACCTCGGGGAGCAGTAACCAGGACGTGGTGGGACCCCCCACGACTCGCGCCCCAGATCATGCGAAACCGTTATTCGTCCAAGTTGAAGGAGATATGCCCTAGAGGCAAATAAATAAGTAGTATTTATTGTGTTATCTCATAAGTTTATAATAGGTTTGTGTATTATGCTATAACTATATTAATCGGAATTGTTAATACACGTGTGATACATAGACAACCAGGTCCCTAGCAAGCCTCTATATGAGCTAGTCCATTGGGCAACAGTTGATCGAGATTCCCGGTCAAGGACAATGACGTCGGTTGACAATGGGCTCATCTTGTTAGTAGAATAAGGTGATGGACATACGCAAAGTATTGCAATAAGATCGTATTACGATGTTTGTCATTTGCAATAGATAAGAGTATGATAGCTTATTCCTTAGACCGTGAGACCGTGCTTATTGTTGCTTCGTAGGAGTGCTTTGAGAGCATCAAACGTTGTGTCTTATATAGCATGACAATAACGGTGTCCATCTTGGGTATTCCGAAAGAGCATCGAGATGTAAGGATCAAGAGCGGGATTTGTTCATTCTTGTAATGGAACGATACTCTAGGCCCACTCGGTGATATTGCATCTATATAGCTGCGCAGCTTGTGACTAGGTCATGGAGATGGTAATATCACAGACGAGTTAATAACCTTCGTCGGTAACGAGATACAGCAAAGGCATCGGTGTGTCTACGATCATATCTCGGACAAGGTAGTATCGCAGAGACAAAGGGAATGAATATCATATTTATGGTTCAACGACGATATTCGTGGAATGCACAGGGGTCGTCATATATTTCCAGGTATCCCTGACGATCATTGGTGAGCGGAGTGTCTCGACCATGTCTGGAGTGTTCCCGAACCGTAGCGTAACAAACTTAAGGTCTTAGCGACGCTAGGAGATAGGTTCTGGAATTTTATAGGTTTTTGTTGGAGAGAAAGAAATGATCCGGAAAGAGTTCCGGTGGTCCGGAAGGAGTTCCGGGGAGGTATGGAATGGTTCCGGGAATGTCTGAAAGTTGTTCGGGTGGTTCCGAAATAGTTTCGGAGTCACGGGATATTGAATTATATATAAATATATTAATTATGAATTAATGGGATTTTATATTAATTTAATATTAATTAAATAAAGGAAAAAGGGGGCTCCCACCTACATGGGCCCTAAGAGGGCCCAAGAGGGGGGAGCCGCACCCCACAAGGGGGGTGGGCCCCATGGGGGTTCGATCAGCCCATGGTGGGGGCGCACCAACCCCCCTCCTCCTTTAGTCCCACATGGGGGAGCCAAGGGGTTTGCACACCCCCTTCCCCCTTTATATAGCAAGGCATATTAATTGATTTAATACATAGGAAATTCAATTAATTCCCAATTTCTCTCTCGATCTCGTGGTTCCCAAGTTGGAGCCGCGCCGAGCTGAGGAAGGGGGTCTCTCTCCACCTAAGCCATACCGCAGAGCACCGTTGCTCTGCGGGATTCCAGATAAGATCTACTCCTGCGATTTCAGCTGGATCTGAATGACCGGGAGTTGTCGCTAGGCTCCGTATGTTTGCGAGTGCTCGGAGGCTACTCTTTTGAGGAGCTTGGGCGACGTCGTCTCGCCCCCTGCAGCCGCCACGCCTCCCCCCTCCGGTGCCGACGCACCAGCCCCGGTGCTGGCGCTCTGTCTTCTTCCGCCCGACGCCCGTCGACGCAGATCATCGTCGACACCCCGGTGTCACCGACTCCGACATCGCGGCAAGCTCTCCGCGACCTTGAGGTCGGCTACGTACGACTTCATCGTCAACGCTTGTGCGGGAGCGTAATCCCCGCTATCGGTCTACATGGAGGTAATGTAACCCGTTCCGCCACCGTTATCACATGTACTAGATAGATAGATCCTGGCTAGTTAGGGTTTCGATCGCTAGAAAATTATTGTTTTCTGCACCGTAACCCCTTCAGTGCTATCAGAGCCGATCTATGCGTAGTACTGCTGGTACGGTTAGAACTCATGTTGAATGAGGGCGTCTTTCTTATATTTGCTACCCTCTAGCGTGCACGTGCGATGCCTTTGGTATTGAGTTGATGAAGCGGCCCGGACCGACTTTACGCGTACGCTTACGCGAGACTGGTTCCACTACTGACATACGGCTTGCACCGTATCTGTGGCTGGCGGGTGTCTGTTTCTCTCTCTCTAGTCGGCAAAGCATTTTCAATGGAGGGCCCGAAAGGGATGCTTAAACATGCATATATACGATCGACGTTGTGGTACAAAGTTCGTAGGTAGGGAAGCGATTCTCTTACGAATAAGCCTATATGCCACGTAAAACTTGCAAAACTAGATAAAGCTAGAGGCGTCTAACTTTGTTTTGCAGAGGCGTTATTTCATGTGACATGGTTACGATAAGTTTTTGATATTACTCGTACTATCGGAGGCAATGGAGGGCTCTGTAGACTCGGAGTCATGCCGGGGCGACGGGGGCCAGGCACATGGCGCCATGAAGGTCCAGGCGCATCGACCATGTCGCATCGCACTTCATTGCATCATTATTGTGTGTTGTTGTGTGTGCATCCTATTGATTGCTTATATGCTAGATATACAACGGTAGCATCATAAATAGGATGATCCCTAACAAATACCAAAATTGTGTTCTCCCTCGTTGCGCACCACCAAGAAAGTTCTACGTTATGAGGCAGGCTGTGATGATCGGGTGTCACACATCTCGTCGTTCGCATACAGTGGGTGTAAGCCATGTTGCACGCGCAGGGTCTTCGAGTTTGATTGGCGAGCCTAGCATACTCAGAGGTATGGCCTCGGAACACGGGAAGATCGAAAGATCAAGCACGAGTCATAGAGTTGTTATGATCGACATTTTATGTCCACCTTTGAAGTTGTGCTGCCGGCCGTGATGATCGGGGGTAGTATGGTGGATGAGGGTCGTGTCATCGCCATTATTATTTTAGGGATAATAATATTGGTGAGGTGTGTTTTTGATAATGAGATTATAGAACTAAAACTCACCTGCATATTATAAACTTAACCTTACCCCTTTTGCGATCACATCTGTAGACTACGCAACTATACTTTGGTTACTTCCTCAAGAGCCCGGATGCTACATTAGAAGCCGACGGGTCCAACTTCATCAGATGGTACAAGGGTTTTAGAAACATTCTCGAACACAACAACATTCTATATGTTCTCGATAAACCATTAGGAGGAGGACCAGGAGATTCTGCAAGCGAGGAGGAGGAAGATGATTTCCGTAGGCGTCGAGACATATTCATTGAAGTGGAGATCACCATGACCGTATGCCTGGCACCCGAGTTGAAAGAGATGTTTCGACGCAAGGAGCCAAGCGTCATGATGGATGCGATAAAGACGCACTTCGGGGATGAATTAAAGCGTGAGCAATTCAGGCAGCTTAGAATGTTCCAGACCATTCACATGGAGGAGCATACCTGTCTGAAGACACATTTGAAGAGATTGTATGACATCTACTTCCAGCTGACGATGGTCTTCGATTACTGGATGGCAGATTCTTGTGCCATTCGGACTGTCCTGATATCTCTACCTCCTAGCTATGAGAAGCATGCGCAAGTACATTTTGAAAGCCGACGATATGAACTTCTACACGTTCGTACGTGAGTTCCAGTCTCTGAAGGTTGATTCCATCGAAGGAGAGATCTTCGATGCTACAGGTATATATTTGATATATGCAGAATTATGAATTCACCCATGGTATATGATGAAATGTTTGATAATTGCTCTGTTTGTGAAACAGGTCCTGATTATCACATATATGCGGCGCAGTTTGATGTGACCTGGCGCTGAAGCTGGTAGTCAAAGAGTTGATGGCCTTTTGGTGTTTACGTCCTCAAGTTATCATAGTTATCATTAATAGTTTTTGATACGATCTTTTGTAATAGTGAGCGAGTGTGTGTGTCTTGATTGTTGCAAGACAAAGTTATTCATGTAATAAGACAAGATCAGTTGTTTTATGTTATGGAACAAGTCAGTTGTTTTATCTTATGAATAAAGTTTCCACATCTCAGTTACATTGATTGTATGATAAGTATTCATAATTGTAGATATGATAAAATAGCTTGTCCCATGAACAAAGGTTCTATTGCTAGAATAAACACCGTCGAGTTTAGTCATAAAAGCAATGAAAGAAGTAATGGATGTTTTTGGTCCATTTAAGTATTTCAAGTGCTGAGTTGATTAAGCTTGAAATCAAGTATTGAAGTTGCAATACTAGCGGAAATTAATTGAGTGTCATTTTTAAATGATTAATTAATGGTGTTTATTGTTTGATCCGAATTCCTCCATGACTTTTGGCAAATAGGAGTATTTGCCCGATAAATTGTGGAGTCTGAGATTAATTTGATAATAGATCAAATGGGGTTTTTTCAGAAGAAAGATTAGTGAACATTGTATTCACAGAATTCGATCAAAGGACAGTATTTTTGAATTATGTTTTCAACACAAGAGACTTGTGGAAATTTGCTTCACAGAATTATAATGTCATATATAGTGATATGTGGGGAATTATAATCATGCTCTATTTTAAATAAAGTGTGGCCTGTCAGAATCAGTCTTAGAATCTCCTAATACGTTCGAAACATTATAGTCGATATCCACTTTAGAAAATAGATATTTTTCTCAACGAGAATTCGTAGGATCGACAGTAGTGTCGGCATGTATATGATTATGCGATAATTCGGAATATACATGAGTGGTTCTTTGTAGATTGCTCGCATTGGATGAGAGTGTATTCCAAAATCAAATAGAAACAAAGTTCAGTTTGTTGTCTATGTAATTCCGAGAAAAGATGATTTTTCGAATTATGGTTTACGGATTAGAAGTTTGGAATAAAGTGTCAGACCTATGTTGGAAGGTGTTCCAAAGAGTATATGTCTACTAATGAAAGTTTAGTGATTAAGAGTGAGGGAGACTAGAAAATTGTTTTCTGCTTGCAATCCTCTTCATAAAGATCATAATATTTTCATGAAAGAAACTTCTAAATAAAGTGTTGTTATATTTAGTATTGTTGTCAGGTCACAGCACTGTATTAAGTATTGTTGACAGATCAAAGTGCACTTTATGAATACAAAGAAAGTTGAGAAAATATCGGAATACGAACAAAGGCTTTTGAGCCTGGAAATCCAAAGTTGCATTTGAAAGGATTAAGAGAGTAATTGTTGCTGCAATTCTTATTAGAGGAATAAGATTGTTTAATCGTCATATAAAGTGTTATATGAAAATTTGACTATAAGAAAGACGCGGTAGCATGTCTTGTCAAGAAATGTGTCTTGGACAAGATCAAATTTGTTGACTACATTTATGTAGACATGCTTGAAGTCTGAGGGATTTGTATTAATGTAATACTGTAGTTTGTATTAAATTCGAATTGATGATAGATCAATGATTTTGGTTTGACCTAAATGTCGAATTAAGTGGGAGTCGTATTTAGTTTACTCAGGTGGAATATGTATGGAACATATTTTTGAGTGGGAGCTCAGGAACTCAAATATGTGGGTAACACGTTTTTTTTAGTGGGAGCGTGTGTTGTCAAATATGTGGAGACATAGTTTGAGTGGGAGTCGAATTCATTTTGTGTAGTTAACACATTGTGAAACTGTACCAATAGAATAGGATGAAGTTGTGAAACTATTGAAAGTCAGTGTCTATTTTGAAATAGAATGGGAATTTTAATAGTTAGTCGAGTTGTGTTGGATTATATCTGAGGAGTCAGAATAGAAGCAAAAGGATGGTCCTTTGGAATCCAATTGATCATTAAGAGTAATGATGCATGAAAGTAATGGTTGTATGACGTGTGGGTCTATTATGTAATATTAGACATTATACAGAAACCATATTATCTGCTCGATGATATATATAACCGATGTTCTTGGAATAAGAACAGTTATTTTGGAATTTACTGGAAGTAGATGTGCGTTAGTTAAGGGATTGACATTTGAATGTCAAGTTTTCTACATTGGTGCGAAAGTATGTAGACATCACGAGTTTGTAATTGTTACAAGGGGCTCTGCATGACTGTGTGTGTTTTTCAGGGCAGTTATCTGGTTAGTATAATCAGAGTAAGCGCTGGGAAGCGGTAGTCTCACTTAGTTGCGGTGTTTGCATATATGTTGTTGAACAACATGGTGATATCAAGCAAGTTAATATCCGTGAATCGCAAAAGCATGTACAATCATGGATTGTGCAGTAACACTTTTCCACGACCAAGCATTATCAAATGATTCTTATTTGATAAGGGATTCTGATAAAGTAAAATGCAGCTAGTTTATTTGTACTCTAGTGTAAGTGGGAGACTGAAGGAGATATGCCCTAGAGGCAAATAAATAAGTAGTATTTATTGTGTTATCTCATAAGTTTATAATAGGTTTGTGTATTATGCTATAACTGTATTAATCGGAATTGTTAATACACGTGTGATACATAGACAACCAGGTCCCTAGCAAGCCTCTATATGAGCTAGTCCATTGGGCAACAGTTGATCGAGATTCCCGGTCAAGGACAATGACGTCGGTTGACAATGGAGTCATCTTGTTAGTAGAATAAGGTGATGGACATACGCAAAGTATTGTAATAAGATCGTATTACGATGTTTGTCATTTGCAATAGATAAGAGTATGATAGCTTATTCCTTAGACCGTGAGACCGTGCTTATTGTTGCTTCGTAGGAGTGCTTTGAGAGCATCAAACGTTGTGTCTTATATATCATGACAATAACGGTGTCCATCTTGGGTATTCCGAAAGAGCATCGAGACGTAAGGATCAAGAGCGGGATTTGTTCATTCTTGTAATGGAAAGATACTCTTGGCCCACTCGGTGATATTGCATCTATATAGCTGCGCAGCTTGTGACTAGGTCATGGAGATGGTAATATCACAGACGAGTTAATAACCTTCGTCGGTAACGAGATACAGCAAAGGCATCGGTGTGTCTACGATCATATCTCGGACAAGGTAGTATCGCAGAGACAAAGGGAATGAATATCATATTTATGGTTCAACGACGATATTCGTGGAATGCACAGGGGTCGTCATATATTTCCAGGTATCCCTGACGATCATTGGTGAGCGGAGTGTCTCGACCATGTCTGGAGTGTTCCCGAACCGTAGCGTAACAAACTTAAGGTCTTAGCGACGCTAGGAGATAGGTTCTGGAATTTTATAGGTTTTTGTTGGAGAGAAAGAAATGATCCGGAAAGAGTTCCGGTGGTCCGGAAGGAGTTCCGGGGAGGTATGGAATGGTTCCGGGAATGTCCGAAAGTTGTTCGGGTGGTTCCGAAATAGTTTCGGAGTCACGGTATATTGAAATATATATAAATATATTAATTATGAATTAATGGGATTTTATATTAATTTAATATTAATTAAATAAAGGAAAAAGGGGCTCCCACCTACATGGGCCCTAAGAGGGCCCAAGAGGGGGGAGCCGCACCCCACAAGGGGGGTGGGCCCCATGGGGGTTCGGACGGCCCATGGTGGGGGCGCACCAACCCCTCTCCTCCTTTAGTCCCACATGGGGGAGCCAAGGGGTTTGCACACCCCCTTCCCCCTTTATATAGGAAGGCATATTAATTGATTTAATACATAAGAAATTCAATTAATTCCCAATTTCTCTCTCGATCTCGTGGTTCCCAAGTTGGAGCCGCGCCGAGCTGAGGAAGGGGGTCTCTCTCCACCTAAGCCATACCGCAGAGCGCCGTTGCTCTGCGGGATTCCAGATAAGATCTACTCCTGCGATTTCAGCTGGATCTGAATGACCGGGAGTTGTCGCTAGGCTCCGTATGTTTGCGAGTGCTCGGAGGCTACTCTTTTGAGGAGCTTGGGCGACGTCGTCTCGCCCCCTGCAGCCGCCGCGCCTCCTCCCTCCGGTGCCGGCGCACCAGCCCCGGTGCTGGCGCTCTGTCTTCTTCCGCCCGACGCCCGTCGACGCAGATCATCGTCGACACCCCGGTGTCATCGACTCCGACATTGCGGCAAGCTCTCCGCGACCTCGCGGTCGGCTACGTACGACTTCATCGTCAACGCTTGTGCGGGAGCGTAATCCCCGCTATCGGTCTACATGGAGGTAATGTAACCCGTTCCGCCACCGTTATCACATGTACTAGATAGATAGATCCTTCCTAGTTAGGGTTTCGATCGCTAGAAAATTATTATTTTCTGCACCGTAACCCCTTCACAAGTGCCGCGTGGCTCGGGCCGGCTGGGCACTAAGGGCCCACGACGCTTCGCCTGAGCCCATGGGCTCAACCATGCCCATCATGGGCCCGGGGGCTACTGTCGGCCCAGTGGGAACTGGGGTATGGAGAGCCCATTCCCCCCAGGCCTCGCACGCTGGCCAGACACACAAAACGGCTAAGGACCAGGCATCACTGTCTGGCGGGACCCTCGAGAGACAATTCCCCTCGAGGGCCTGAAGAGGAAACGAGGGCCTCAAGGGATCCCCCCGCCTCAGGGGACCCTCCCGAGGCACCAGCTCGCCTCGAGGGAGTCCCGCGGGAATCTCCCCTCAGGCCTCCCCGCGCCTGAAGGGAAACGTTGCGGCCAAGGAAGTACGGCAAGGCGCACATGGGCTCTGCCACGCCCACGTGGTGACGCAAGCACCCCTGTTGCCGTTTTGGTGATAAAGGGGTCAATAAAGCAGCTCCGCCTGCTGCGCAGCTGCTAGGACCTTCTTCTCTGGCGATAAAGCGGGCGGACGACGCAACCCTCCAAAGGAGAACGTCATCGTGGGCTCCACCACAGAGATTGTCCTCTCTGCAGGCAGTACAGCGCGGTCGGCCGCCGGTCGGCCACCGCGCCCACCTTTACCATCCATGGGCCGCGTCCATGGACGAAGGGACCGCGGTGGACTCCAACTCCACTGTGCCTCTGCCGTGTAGGAGCCACCTTGAAGGCCAAGCCGAAGGCGAAGGCCAGAGGCGCCTATAAAAGGGACAAGACATCCATCGTAGCACGGGTCGACTCTTGGCGTGCTACAACCCTTGTAAACCCTAGCAATTCTTGTGAGGATAGCCTTGAGCCCGAGGAGGAAGAAGATCATCGCTTCCCTCCCCAGGCAAGAACTGCCTCAAGGGGACCTCTGGCGAACTCCACTGTACTGTAAACTCCATCATCTAATACAGACAAGCAGGAGTAGCGGTCTTACCTCCTCACGAGGGCCGTGAACCTGGGTAAGGGCCGGTGTCTTCCTCCGTCGTGTGTGTGTCTTCTTCGGACCCGACGAGCAACGTCGCGGGGCCACTCGAGGGTCGAGACCTCCGCGTTCAATCCCCTTCACGAACTACACTTCAGGAAGTGACTACCCCCGATTCTTGGGAGTCATAACCCGACAAGTCCGTCAGTTTTGTCACTTTCGTCAGGTTTCAGTTAAAACTGAATAAGTTCAGCGCGATCGTGAGACTTGTTCACGACGCGTCATCGGATGCTTAGGCTATTTTTGTTAAGTAGTTTAGGCCGCACGGCACGCACCATGGGATGACATGGATTTAGCGAGCAATGCGGTAGTAGGATCACGACTGAACGTGAGCGTAGTGGGATGGCACAACCAGTAAGCTGAGTCAGTGTTGATCGTTTTCTTAGCGAGTTTTATAGATCGTTAATAGTCTATTAAATAAGAAAGAAAACGGTAACAGAAAAGCTACAAGTTTTACTCTCTCTTTCATTCGAGTTCTAACGAGAGTGAACCTAGACGCCCTGTGAACTCGCAGCCCGCGCGTCGGTACTCCTACACGTGAGAATTGTCCTGTACGGCGCATATTTGTTTCGAAGGAAGGCTAGTTCGACACGAAGCAGCAATTGGAGAATCCTGGATCCGCGTCAGACCGGATTACCGGGGCCTGTGCAGTAAATCGCCTTATCCATTTCCAGTAACAGAAAAAGGCAGACGCAACCCTGCCGCTCCACTCCACGCTCTTGGTTGACGCAAGCACGTGCGTTCCACTCTACACTACGACACTGCACCGCCCCCATACTCCCGCGCCACCACGGCTGGCGCAGAGAAAAGAACGGTGAGCAATGAAAAAAAATACTGGGATAGCTGCAGGAGACGCTACTGGCCATCCACGACCACTGCCGTCTGCCGGTCTGCCGCCGCCGCGTGACCCGTGCCCATGCCCTGCTCACGCACGCTCAGCTCGCACCCCCGACTCACGAGCTCCATACATAGTGCGGGTGCGGCACGAACTCCGGCGACCCGGCTCCTCGCCCGTCCGTCCGTTGCCGTTGGTGGCTGGCGGGCCCCGGGCCTCCGCCTCCGGCCCCGCAGCCGTGTCCGCACGGGAGTCAGCGACTTTACGCGGCCGTCCGCGTCCAGCCATTACTGCAGCAGCCGGAACTGTGCACCACACCGTGGCGTGCGGCAGCCTCTCACGCCCTCGCCGCGATGCAAATGACCATACACACACAGCTTTACAGGGGTCCGTAGTGGAGGGTAAAAACGGGAGTGTTTTCCGGATGTAGAAGAGAGCACGTCGTGACGCCAAGAAATATGCTGCCATTCTCGTTCATCACACACACACAGGGCTACCAAGAGCGAGCGGTGGGAGTTGATTCACGTAGGCGAGCAAAGCAAGCAACGGAGCCTTGGACTGAACGGCCGGCCGGAGTTCCGGTATCGGTGAACTGAACAGGCTTTGCGGTTTTTCAGGGTCCGCTGCTGGTAGAAACGTCAAGAACAACAAGCTTGCAAGCCTCAGCAAGAACAACGGTCGGCAAGCTCGAAACGCTCTGCGTCGTCGTCGACGTCCATGGGACCACTCCTCGCGCAAGGGACAGTGCCAGTCGCAGCCCAGCCCACGCCGCAAGGGCCCAAGGCCGACGAGCCGCCGGCCGCCGCAGCCTCTCCCGTCACGTCCACACCAACACGTTGCAGTGTGACTGTGAAACCGTAACGCGGCGAAGCAGAGCACCGCACCGCACCGTTCCGTGACGAGTATTTCGTTGCGGTCGATACGGACAACGAGAGGGGCTGCAATCGCCGCACTAGACTATGTGCCTCTTTTTTATTTGGACAATCTAACATGGGTCCAGACAAAACGGATGCTTGGATTTTAGCACGAAAATGCTGCTGCATCATTGCCATGATCAAAGTTAGCCTGGCCATGCATGGCAGGCTGGTGTGGTGAGTGATGATGGCACCCTCAGCATCGGTGCCACGGATAACATGATCCTACTCCACATGCACCGCATAAAAAGATCATTTGCTAGTTGAAAGTTCCATTTTGTTAATTGTTAACCACGTCAAATTTTACCTAGTGCTCCATCGGGAAGAAGCCACTACATTTAGAAGAAAAAAAAACGAGGGATTTACACTTTTCACCGCTTTATACCGCATGTGTTGCACATGTTAGAAAAGATATTCGGGAGCGGATCAAACAAGAGTATGAATGAATCGAATTGTCCTTAATTTCATTACCATCACAATATATATACAAGGGACAGTCGTGGGGGCGTGAGGGAGCGTCATGACAATAAAATATAAAACATATCATATAATTAGAGGGCAATAAATATGTTGTGTATATTTTTCTAAACTCCTGATTGGAAATACAAAGTACAACAAATAATCTCATGTGTATATCACCTCATTAAAAACCTTGATGAGAATCTAGAAAATAAACTCATAAAGATAAAAGGGGTGTAATATGAGGCTTTGAACAAGAATGTTCAAGAAGATACCCCCACTGGTTCTTGTAAATCCCGAAGTCATGGCATACCAATCCCATGAATGTATTTCTAAAATGCTGAAGTTGGTAGAGACTTAATGAAAAGATCGGCGAGATTATCGCATGATTTGATTTGCAAATGCTGATTTCCCACTTAAGAACATTAATTATATCCTAATAGCACAAGCCACTATTACTGTTTTCTCCCGGTTGAGTAATATTCTACTGCAATTTCCATCGCTTGGTAATCTAATTATCTATCTATCTCCTTAAAAGAACAACTCCCGGTTAGCCTCAGCATTTCAATGTTTCAATTGATGTAAAAATAGTAGACCTGATAAAAGTGTTTATTCGTAAAAAAGTATGTGCATTTTTATGGATACACTAGGATGTAGTGGACGAATTTTATATGAAGTATTAAAGGTAAGTAAAACAAAAAATGCAAATAAAATACCCACGACACACATAACTAAACACATTGTGCTTCAAACATCACCATCTTTTCATCGAATTCTTATAACGCATAATAAACCTACTTTGTTAATTAGTGGTCTATCTTAAATATTGATCGCGTGCTCTTGTATAGAAAATTTATGAACTCTTTTTACATATAAGGTTTATGTAAAAAACTACTATATAAACATCTAAAGATCATAAATTTTGTACGTATAATTAGTGGCATGTGATATGTTTAGTGTGTCATGAGTATTTCTCTAGAATTTTATGTTGCTACATATAAAACATAGACTATTACATTTTAGAGCGCATCCAAAATAATCATAAATGTAGATGGATAACTATGATTTTAAGTTCTAAATTTTGGTGTACATTAACTGGAGCACTGACATGTGGGCACTCTAGTTGTCGATTTGAGGTAGTAGTGAAAGATGCAACAAATTACACCACATAGTAAAAACTGTAAAAATCTTTTTCAAGTGATGGTTCGTGCAACAGAATCACACAAGGAGAAAAACATGGTGAAAGCTGCAGTTTTCGTTCAAGAAAATCCTAGGGTGAGACTGTTCTTGACCAGTAAACAGCACTTTCACAGTCTGCAAAGCGGGCATCTTTTCGTCCTGGAACGGTCATGTGGTGGTGGTGATCGATGCTACTGCTACCCAACCCAACATAAAACAGGCCAGACCATGTGCGGCTACCCAGCTCACTCGTCTCTCTCGCTCACTCACTCTCTCACTCTCAGCCGCCACCTTGTCCGGTTGCCATCCTTTCACCGCGCCGCCGATTCTATATAAACGCCGGCACCATCCACCTCGCACTCCCATTCATTCAGAACGGACACACTCGATACTCCCAGATTCTCACGATGCGGTGCCATGGCAGGAGATCTGCGGCGGTGGCGATCTTCGCCGTGGTGGCCGTCGTTGCGGCCGCCATCGTTGCACCGGTGGCTGCGGCTGCCGTGTCGAGTGACGGCAGGAGGACGTACATCGTCCACACGTCGCACGCGGCCATGCCGAGCGACTTCGCGGCACCCGGCGACTGGTACGCGTCGTCGCTGCAGTCCGTGTCCGGCGGCGCCGCCTCCGTGATCTACACCTACGACACCCTCCTCCACGGCTACTCGGCGCGGCTCACGCGGGGCGAGGCCGCGGCGCTGGAGGCGCACCCGGGCGTGCTCCTCGTCAACCCGGAGACGCGGTACGAGCTGCACACCACCCGGACGCCGGAGTTCCTGGGGCTGGACCGGGCGGACGCGCTGTCCCCGCAGTCGGGATCCACGAGCGACGTCGTCGTCGGCGTGCTGGACACCGGCGTGTGGCCGGAGAGGGCGAGCTACGACGACACCGGGCTCGGCCCCGTGCCGGCGGGGTGGAAGGGCAAGTGCGAGGAAGGCAGCGACTTCAACGCCTCCGCGTGCAACCGGAAGCTCATCGGCGCGCGGTTCTTCCTGGCCGGCTACGAGGCGTCCAAGGGCCCCGTGGACAAGTCCAAGGAGTCGCGCTCGCCCAGGGACAACGACGGCCACGGCACGCACACCTCCAGCACGGCTGCGGGATCCGCGGTGCGTGGCGCTGACCTGCTGGGTTACGCTCCCGGGACGGCCAAGGGCATGGCGCCGCGCGCGCGCGTGGCCACGTACAAGGTGTGCTGGGTCGGCGGCTGCTTCAGCTCCGACATCCTCAAGGGCATGGAGGTCGCCGTCGCCGACGGCGTGGACGTGCTCTCCCTCTCCCTCGGCGGGGGAACGTCGGACTACTACCGCGACAGCATCGCGATTGGCGCCTACAGCGCCATGGAGAGGGGGATTTTCGTGTCCTGCTCGGCGGGCAATGCCGGGCCGGGCGCGGCGTCGCTGACGAACGGCGCGCCGTGGATCACCACCGTGGGCGCGGGGACGCTCGACCGCGACTTCCCAGCCGACGTCACCCTGGGCAACGGCAACAAGTACACCGGCGTGTCCCTGTACAACGGCAAGCAATTGCCCACCACGCCGGTGCCGTTCATCTACGCGGGGAACGCGTCCAACAGCAGCATGGGCGCGCTGTGCATGACCGGCAGCCTCATCCCGGCGAAGGTCAAGGGGAAGATCGTGCTCTGCGACCGCGGCACCAACGCCAGGGTCCAGAAGGGGTTCGTCGTCAGAGACGCCGGCGGTGCCGGCATGCTGCTCGCGAACACGGCCGCGAACGGGGAAGAGCTCGTCGCTGACGCGCACATTCTCCCTGGCGCCGGCGTCGGAGAGAAGGCCGGCAACTCCATGAGGACCTACGCGACGTCCGACCCGAACCCGACCGCCAACATAGTGTTCGCCGGCACGAAGGTTGGGATCCAGCCGTCACCCGTGGTGGCCGCCTTCTCGTCGAGGGGACCGAACACGGTGACGCCCGGCATCCTGAAGCCGGACCTGATCGCCCCCGGCGTGAACATCCTCGCGGCGTGGTCGGGATCCGTCGGGCCCTCGGGGATCGCCGGCGACGACCGGCGAACCAGCTTCAACATCATATCCGGCACGTCCATGTCGTGCCCGCACGTGAGCGGGCTGGCGGCGCTGCTCCGGTCGGCGCACCAGGACTGGAGCCCGGCCGCCATCCGGTCGGCGCTGATGACCACGGCGTACGTGTCGTACCCGGGCGGCGGCAGCATCCTGGACGTGGCCACGGGCCGCCCCGCCACGCCGCTGGACATCGGAGCGGGCCACGTCGACCCAAGCAAGGCGCTGGACCCGGGCCTGGTGTACGACATCACGGCCGCCGACTACCTGGACTTCCTGTGCGCCATCAAGTACGAGCCGGCGCAGATCGCCGCCCTCACCAAGCACTCGACGGACCGGTGCAGCGCCAACCGCACCTACGAGGTGCCCGCGCTCAACTACCCGTCCTTCTCGGTGACGCTCCCGGCCGCCGGCGGCAAGGAGAAGCACACCCGCACGGTGACCAACGTCGGGCAGCCCGGCACGTACAAGGTGACGGCCAGCGCCGCGGCGGGCAGCACGCCCGTGAGCGTGTCGGTGGAGCCGTCGACGCTGACCTTCACCAAGGTCGGCGAGAAGAAGAGCTACACGGTGAGCTTCGCCGCGGCGGCCTCGCCGACGGGCACCAACGGGTTCGGGCGGCTCGTCTGGTCCAGCGACCACTACGTGGTGGCCAGCCCGATCGTGGCGACCTGGACCTGACCGGCCGGCCGGCGGCAATTCTCGGGTGGGCATCCGCCATTCTCGATCGGAAGCAACAACAATATTGTGTAATCTGTCAAAACGCGCGGTGATTTACCGATTTCTCGTCCCAATCTCTCATCACTCTTGCCTTGCTAGCTTGAAATGAATCGTGGCAACGTGTCAAATGGACATAGATCTGCGAGCTAGCTTGGTCGAGATAAACAGGGACAGATTAGTAAAGGATAATGGACCGGCAAATGGTACCACCACCGGCATAATTCCTCGGATTTGTTCTCGATCTAGCGCCATGCATGTGCTCCGCGGGAACTGAAATTCTTTGTTTGTTCGATGGATGAGATTTCTTTATGTCTCCGTTTGTCGAATCCGAGTAGTATTTTTATGATATTTTCAGTTTGCCGACCGTGGTCAGGCTATGGTGAACTAGAGCAGTGCATACTAGTGAGATCTACACTAGTAGTATTTTATCAGTGATGAACCAGAGCCACCAACGGAACAAAGATGGACCCAGACAGGCCAAACTGTGATCTTGCCTACCTAAAAAAACTGTGTAGCAATAACACTGCCATCCTGATTATCACGAGTACACCTCAAATTCCACCGTAGGTACTACGCAGCAATTGATTGGGAAGAAAATCCATTCCATTCCACTCTTGGCGCTGGATGTATACTACTGTGCCACGGTTCCCAGCATTTAGCACGCACCACCTGCCGCACCCGCAAGCCGCAGCAGGCCAGCCAGCAGCGGTAGTACCAACCGCTCCTCGCATCAATGGCAACGGCGTACTGGTAGTAATCGCAGTGTGGTTCAGTGGCAAATGCAGCAAACACATGCGTATCCGTGCGGTGGAATTGATCATGGATATTGTTTTCCTTCACCGGAACGCGTGAGTCGTCGTGAGCAGAGGCGGTGATTCGTCGCAGCCGGTGCAAATGGCAAGTTCGTCGAGAATGTCTCCAACCATTCTAAATCCATGAGACGATCGGATCGGCTGGGTGGATTTGCTCGCGGTGTCAGAAACTCAGAATCTAAACTGAACGGCTGCAACGAACCTTGCAAACGTTGAGATATTACTATCTGATGTAACTGCACGTTTTGTTTCTGAATTATTCTCTCTGTACTGTAAAGTGGAGTTCATGTGCATTCCACAGAGACTGGAAGCGACGAGCTCCTCGTGGTGTCTTGTACTGGTAGAGTTGTGGTCTGTGTGTGTTGGTTGGCTGGGGCGCCGTCGCCTGACTGACTAGTGACTAGCCGTTGGAGCGAGCAGCGAGCTTCTCCTCCCAACGCCCCCTGCCTCGTGAACGGCGGCGAGGGGATCGGCGTACTGCTCGGGGTGGGCTGCAGACCCACCACCGTTCAGGCACCGAAACCGTCTCTCTCGTCTCGTCGCATATCGCGGCGCGGAATTTAATGCGCCACCTCGTGCGTGGCCTTTCCGCTGCGTTCGTGTCCCATCCTCCCGTAGCGGCGCTATTAGCAAAAACGTTGTTTCCCTATGACTCGCCTCTCACCATCTCAGTTAACGCCGTTTTGGCGTTGTTTTGCGTCGACACACTCAGGTGAAACCTAACCAATTTGATTTGGGGTGAAATGGTGCGAAACACGACGCGGACCAACGCTGTCAGCGACGCGGGAGAAATTAGCATGAAACAGAACCGCCCGAAGCGGCAACCGTATCCTCTCAGCTCCCGCGCCGGAGTAATGACGTGTCCGCTGGACTCCGCTGCAGTAATAGCGTGACACCACCGCCCCCCGACCCTTCGCCTGGCCTCGGCGCTATAAAGCTCCGCTCCCTCGCTGTCCCTCAACACAGACGCCTCTCTCGCCTCTCCATTTTCCGCAAGCACAGATGGCCTACGACAGCCGCTGCCAACAGCTTTGGACGCCACTACCTCCGTACGCAAGAGGCGTGGGCACTGTACCAGGCGGGGGGTACCCGTGCCCGTCAGACATGCGCGTCCCCGACGCCACCAACACCCGGGGGGCGTGTTAACGTAGCGTGGGAGGCGTCCCCGTGCCTCCTGTCTCCGCCGGCGTCGAGTTCGCCATCAGTGATGTTTGCGGCGATCTGACACCGGAGCAGACCACGTAGCCGCGCTGGAGGACACAAGGCAACAACGCCTTCTGGGATGCCTACTTCCAGGGGAGCCACGACGAGGATGTCAACGACCGTGGTAGCAACGGCCCGGTGGAGGGCCGCTGCAACTCGCAGGGGCGTAAGCGCTGGTGGGGCGGCGAGAACCGCACCCTATAGTGGGTGCTGGACTACATCGCCGCCAGTGACCAGCCCCGGTTAACAATGCCGTCGAGAGCCCCGTAGACACAGCGGAGGATTAGCTCGTCTGCCTCAGCCCCGACCCACTCGTCGTCAGACCTCTCTTTAAGGTACGTGCAGTGCTTCTCTCTCCCTCACGCCTCCCACCTTGAACTCCGGGCGCCCTGCCCCAATGCGCATCGGCGCGCCACGGCGAGTTGTGTCTCCTCCGACGTTCTGGCGCAACGTCAAGCCGAGGACGGAGCCGAAACAGGAACCGGCGGAAGAGGAGGAGGCGGAAGACGAATGGCCCAGCCCAGAAGGAGGCGGAGGAGCCTTGGATTGAAACTTGTGAGTGCACAACTCTACCCCTCTTTAGATTGAAAGATTTTCATAGGAATATTGGAAAATTCTAACCTATGGGATCTTTTTCTAACATTTCCCTTCGAATCAAAGGAATGACAACTCCAAAATTAATATGAATTACACTCCTACACCCTAATTTCATAAGAATTCCATTCAAACCTCTTTTTATACTCATTCGAGTAGGACCGACACTTTTCCTGTGTAACATCCAAGCGACCCTTTTTCTCCATTTTGTAATTATGTACAACTAGCATGGTGGCCCTCGCAAATGCGAGGGCATCATTTATCGTTGGCTGAATTGTTTAAATAAAAATATAGTTTAATTGATATCATATTATTTCCCAATAAATGACAATAAACAAAATTATTCTATACCTATGGTAAATGTTTTGGTAATCACAAAATCATGTATGTAAGTACCATCTTTGGCAGTCTAAGATTTGTGAAAAATAGATTATCATGTCATATGTTAGAGCACCAATGTAAGTGATATTAGATTTGTAAAGCGAGCTATAATCTAACACAATGTTAGATCATTATGTGAGGTTAGTTATCATTGATTACAAAATCGTTGGATCAGGTATGTCTTCCTTAATAGGTAGGTAATTTTAAATAGTGAGAATCATTGATTACAAAATCGTTGGATCAGATATGTCTTCCTTAATAGGTAGGTAATTTTAAATAGTGAGAATTATCATGGCCTGTTAATTCTTGCTCTCCTTTACTCACTCCACGTGTGCAACATTTTAGAAAAATGAACCCGGTGAAACATTGGCCACTATTTTATATATAGTGCTAAAGTCAAATTATTTCTTTTAGGCATATCTCTTAACATGTTCATATATGGATAATCATAGTTACAGAACTACATCTATAAGTTTTCTGGACTCTTCACTTAGTCTGAATCTTAATCCAATCGGAATGAAACACGCTTTTATGTTGATTTCGTTATATGAGATAAATACATATAGAATAGTCCAAATATGCCTACCATACAAAGCAATCATATCCGTCAAAATATTCCTAAGAATTAAGTGTACGTTTTCACTTTCTCATTTTAAAAATTTGGTCGGCACGCCCGTGTTGATACTAAATATGAAACATAACATCCACAATATGTGTTTACTTGGTCCTATGTGTATCATTGAAACAAAAAATTATAGTGTCAGAGATGCTTCTGTTGATAATGTGTCGACTAATGTTGTACCTTATGAGGTTTGACGCTTTGTCTCTCATTAAATATTTTGAAGTGGGAGAATATGTGTTGAGTCGTCCATGTTTGTGTCATTAAGCCGGTAATTATTTAGTCGACTGACGTCTCGATAACACGACTAATAACGTCAGGTCATCTATATTTAAAAATGACTCGGAACTCCAAAGTCTTGTAGACGATTTTGTGAGAGTGTTTGTCTCATGGCGTGGATATATTTGTCATATATGTGTATTCAATAATAAAAATAATATATGAAGGGTGACTAATGTCGTGACTTCATTAATTTTAAAACTCTCTCGAAATTTCTGCAAGCGTGTAAACACTATTTTCCCTCAGCTCGTAGTTAATACTTCCTCCATTTCTTAATATAACATGTCTAAGGTTTTTCTACGGATATTAAGACATCGGTGTTTTACATGTGGTAGACTAATTTTCTCTTGATAAAATTCAAGAGAGAGGAATCCATAATAGTTATAAATTAAAAAGAATAGCTCAAATCGCTCCGTTCAAGATCGTGACTCGTTTTTTGATGAGTAAATTTGTCTATAAATCGCAATACAACTTATATTTTGAAAAAATTATCGAAACCTTAGACACCTTATATTAAGAGTGAGTATGTGTTTTAACCTTATATTTTTTGTGCAAATATAAATAAAGTAACCATGTAAAATATAAAATGGTTATTATTAGAACCATCTTTTTTATATTATACAAATTTAATGTTATTAATGTTGGTTTTTATATTTGGTTGATGGAAAAGTTCCATTCAGAATTGCACGTGAAGATCAGATTATCAGGTGCGTGTCACGTTCATGAGCATGTGGCTATCAAATCTCGTATTGTACGCGTGTCTCCTAATCAACAAATCAGCTAGCTATTGCTTTTAAGCGATCACGTGTGTGTGTTTCAGTTCAAGTTCCGCATCATCTTAGACGTGGAAGAAAGCAGAGAACGGTAGCCGGAGGAACAACGACAGGCTCGCTGCTTATTAGGGTGGCGACAGGTTAGATCGTACATGTTTTTTTTTCATATTTGTGTTTTGGCACGTACGTGAGCAATAATGACTCCTGTGTTGGTACGTGTCAACGTTGTAAATTTTGGTATGGTGTATGGTTACGTAACTGATAATGTTTTATTAAATCATAACCATCGATTTTAGATCTAACTGTTTAAAATAATTATGATGATGTGGCTTAACCTGATGTTTCGAAAAATTAACTTATTTTACTTTTAGTATATAATAGAAGATCTCTTTATTTTTTCCCAATTCCGCTGTTTCCTAATCCCTGACCCAACGAAGCCCTAAACTATTGCTCATTGTGGACCGATGCTCCCATTAAAAAAAACTACTCAGCATTTTCTTGCCTATATTGCAAATTTGCACCAACAGATTGCGGGAGACGCTTGCACCTACTCTTTGAGTAGCTCACATCAAACATGCAGCAAAGCATGTTACAAATGAATCGTCCTCTCAGCAATTGAGCACTTTTGGTGGGCAAATCGATCAACACGTTAGGATGGTCTTGTGGACTTTTTACGGATTTTTGTAAAGCCATTTTTGCCACCAAAAAGTGTTTTGGCTATCGACTTACAATGCTCACTCCTCTTAAAAAAGAATATAAAAACTCATATATGTGAGTTTCGAAATATTATGAAAAAAAAGTCTAGACGCAGCCTATGATGTATCCCGTAAACCTGCAAATTTTTAATTTAAAATATTTTATATTATGAGCTACACAAAATTAAAAATCTGATAAACTTAGAGATTTGAAAATATGCATACTTACATCTACGTTTTTTTCTTCATTATTGTAGTTTAGAATATAAAGTATTTGAATTTGATATTTTACACGTGCGTGAGATATACTATTTGCTACACTGTATTTTTTCCTTTTTTGAAACTTATACATATGCTTTTCAAACTTTTTAGATAATAGAGACGAAATTTCCATTCGTTTGCCATTCTGCAACTTGAAATCGTGTGATACTGCAGGTTGGAGCTCGAGCACGCACACTGACACCTGGGTCACAGCCGTCAGTATGTAGGCGAGTTTCTTCTTGCCACCTGCAGTTCCAGATCTGCGGCTTCACTTCTTCTGGAGCTTTCCCCATTTTCCATCCCACGTCACGAGTCCAACTACTACCCAGCACGAGCGCAAACCTCCACCTCCCTTCTCGTCGCCGTTTCCAGATCACTCGAGGTCGAGCAGAAGCGAGCGATGGGGAAGAAGGTGAAGGCCGTGCCGGAGTGGCTCAACAGCCCAATCTGGTCGGCCCCGCCGCCGCCGCAGGCCCCCGCCGACCCCTTCGGCGCCGACTTCTCCCGCCCGCTGGCTCCGCCCCCCGACCCGCCGCCCCCTTCCGTCCCGCCGCCGCCGACGTACGAGCAGGCCGTGGTGGGCTCCTACGCTGCTGCCCGCGAGAGAGAGGAGGACGGCGCCGGTGCCGCTCTCCGCGCGCACTTGCTCGCCGACTTCAAGACCGCGGTGAGTGAGCCAGGGTTTTTGCTTCTGTTTTGGCCTTTGGGGCCGGCCTGCTGGTTCGGTCCGCGTTTTGCTGATCGTTCTGCCCCCCTTTCCGTGGACAGCTGTCGAGGAAGGTGGTGAACATGGGGGAGCTGCGGAGG
This sequence comes from Poa annua, assembly GCA_026929855.1. Taxonomy (NCBI): domain Eukaryota; kingdom Viridiplantae; phylum Streptophyta; class Magnoliopsida; order Poales; family Poaceae; genus Poa; species Poa annua. The sequence continues at coordinate 21,576,716 of CM049427.1, forward strand.
CTCGCCTGCCTTGGCGTGCCAGACGGCGGCTCCGACGTACGCCCGCTGGTGTGGAAGGTCCCCACTCGTCTTCTCTGCTGCTGCCGCTCCTTTTCATTTCAGTTTACGGGTGTTCATATTTCTGGTTGTTTGGAGCTGTTCTTTATATAGCAATTTTGGAGGGTTATGAGCCCAATTTCGAAAGGCATAGAGTAAGAAATGAAAAAACCATTACAAGGTCACCTAAGAAAACTCTTTACCATTAGTGAACTTTGAAATGAGGATAAGAACCATATTGTTGTATTGTTAGTGTATAGGATTAGCCAGAAGACTACAATACATAATTTTTTGGTTCGCCTGTTTACAGTCTGCAATCTTCAGCTAAAAGGTTGGGGGCATGGAATTGGAGGTATATAGTGTGGTTGCTCTTGTAAATCAATTTTTAGTGTTTTTTCGTTATATGCCATGGAGGGGGTTTGTCCTCGTTTAGATGCCGCAAGGCATACTATTGTTCAATTATGCTTGAAGCTTATTAACTTCCTGAAATTATTAGATTTTTATGGTTCGCAGGTTGTTATATGTATGTAATGTAGGACGTGCAGATCGACTTCTAATAAATCTGTTATCCAGCTACCTCTTTGTACAAGAAGCTTATCTGATTATGTTTATAGCGTGCAGCTTCTCTTTGGGTATTTGCCAACTGAACGATCTTTATGGCCTTATGAATTAGAAAAGAAGCGGAGCCAATACAGTGCATATAAAGATGAGTTTCTTCTAAATCCGGTAAGCTTTGGTTGCCCGTCTCAGCAATCAGTTCTGAATATATATTTACACTAGGGAAACTCCGTACTAGTTAGCGTGATCTCTACCAAGGAGGGAAACAACTTCATGTAGCGCTGTTTTTTTTTCGATTTAACTTGGTGTTGTCATTAAAAACATTACTTTTTTATGAGTGATAAGTGATTAAGATACAATATTGTGTGGCTTTTTGCCTACAAATAGACATCCGCAAATTAAGCCGAAAGTGGAAAATCAGTTAATGATGACTATCCAAGATTTACGTGTATTTCGAGTTTCAGGAGAACTGAACTTCTAAACATGATAGATATGCCCACCAAGTTGTATACTTCTTTCCAGCCTTAATATCATTGTTTGGAGATCCCTTAAGAATTTCTATTTAGAATATAATCTAGGACTATGTAATAGTGAGTGACGTTCCCTTTTAGGCACTTTATATTGTTATGTATGAAAGTGCTGATGGTGTCTTTCTACGTCCAGTCAGAAAAAATACATAGAATAGAAGAATCAAAGCTTTCAAGAAAGAAAGAGTTAAATGGTGACAGAGGCTTGCTCCCAAGGTCGGAAGTTACTAATGAAGAGCACCCTTTGAGCTCTGGTAAATCTAGCTTGTGGAACCAATACTTCCAGGTACTACTCCATAATATCATTGCATTGTTCTGTTAGATTTATCTTCTTATGAGTTACTACCTTCGTACCAAATTATAAGGTGTTTTAGCATTTTTGTGATACAGATGTATCTAGACGCATATTAGTGTGTAGATTCACTCATTTCATCGTGTATGTAGTCCGTCTTGAAATGTCTAAAATATCTTATATTTGGTATGGAGGGAGTAGTATTGTTTGGTTTGGAAAATCAGTGGTAACATGAGATTTTGTTTAGGTCAGACATTACGCCGATTTAGCTGAAATATTACCAATGTTACTTGGTGTTTGCATGTGTGAGTTTGTCTGTTATCGTAAGAGTCATTAACTGTTATGCCAAATTTCAATAGAACTTGAAAGTAGCCTAGGATCACGCCACGATCGTGGTATTTAATATGCTGCTAGCAATGTGGTTTGTGTGTGATCCATCATCCATCTGCTTTAGTCACTAGATATCTGATATGATACATGCACTGCCCTGGGAAGGGGGGGCGAGCAGGGGCTAAGCCCTCCCTAACAATGTTCATTTAGTAGAGTCTCTTCACACATATGTTCAAACTAAGCACAACTCAGTGCATTTCGCCACCCCCATGTCTCTCCGCCCCCTCTATGCATGATTCCTGGCTCCGTCCTTGGCACATCCTCATTTTTCACCCAGCTTGATCTTATTGTTATTTTCACACTGAGGGTGAGGGTGATTTCAGACAGTTTGGGGACTTGGATTGAACTCCCTCGCTGCATGTGGCCTCTCTGGCCTCCAGGAGTAGAGTTGCATGTTAAAAACTTAAGCAATTTTTATTTATGTGCTCTTGAAAAAAAAAATCTTGAATGATGACAGAAAAGTAGATGTTGTCCTTATCGAGACAATATGGTAGTAGTGGGTGTTCAATGCTTAGTGAGTACATCACATGTTAGTGTTTTGTGTAGGGGGCCTTATGAGAACTTTGTTGTACACCAACAAATTTTACATGTCATTGTTTCAAAATAATTTCGGTCGCCTCATGGAGCTCGACCTACTCCTATGTTAGGAGAAGCGATGAGAGTAGTGCTCGACTAGTAGGGCATCTCGGAGATGCACCCACCTCTAAGCTCCCTCTCTTCGTTGATCCAAGCCTTACTAGGCCCCTTGGATCCTGAAACTCAGCCCTAAACTTTACAAGGTCTGTTGGGAGTCCCCCTTTTAGTAGTTTAGTTGATTCAAGTGAGAGTCAATGCGGGTAAATGCCTATCGGAGGCTTATATGGGCTAGGGATCATTGACAGATGACCATGGCTACCCTTGGCGGAGAGAGGAAGTAAGGGCAAGAGAGGTGAATGTTAATTCACCATTTCATGGTGGATTAGGGATTTAGGGTGGTGCATGGTCTATGGTGGACTAGCCCCCTTATCCCTCCACCATTTCGGGCTTCTTTCTCAATGGGCATTCCTCTTGACTTTGTCTTCTTGCTTCCCCTCCCCAATTGACTTGTTGGCCATGACTAGTCGCTTTAACTTTTGTTGACTCGGCTTGCCTTTGACAACCCGCCATATATGCCACATAGAACTAGAAGGGATCCATGTGTTGACTTTGAGTGAGGTGCAACTGCTCATATTCCCCTCAAGGTTGTTTAGTTCTTGTACATTTCAAAATCCAACGAACAGTTCATGTTTGACCTAAATGTGACTTACACAATATGGTTCTTGTCTCATAATTGAACAATTCTTTTGATGAATATACATGTTTTCCAGGAAGCAGAGATTCTAGAGCAGATAGACCGAGATGTAAAGCGAACACATCCAGATATATCATTTTTTTCTGCCAAGTCTAACCAGGTTTTCTCACTCATCTTGTAGAAGGTTCTTATTGTTATGTTTACTCTGAACTGAGTTGGTGGTGGTCCATTCACCCTCTGAACTAGTTACTGCAGTTATCAATATATCATACATTCTTGTACTACCTCCGATCCATAAAAAGTGTCGCCCATTTTGTACTAAGCTAGTACAAACTTTGTACTAGATGAGCGACACTTTTTATGGATCGGAGGGAGTAGTAGAAGATGTATCACAATATTTTTGATTTGTTGATTCAGTTGATGTAATTTTGAGATATCTTTCTTATTTGGACAAAGTAGGAACTACGATGATACAAGTGTTTAAGCAACTTATGCATTAATAAACTTCTATAGCAGTTCATGACCATTTAACTTTTATAAAAATCAATGAGTATTTAGCTAGTCAGATATACAAATATAAGTTTGTCACTTCAACTATCCATTTATACTCCTTTCAGGAATCACTAAGGCGTATTCTCATTATATATTCAAGATTAAATCCTAGCGTAAGATATGTGCAAGGGATGAATGAAGTTTTGGCACCTCTATTTTTTGTTCTGAACAACGACCCTGATGCAAGTAACCCGGTAAGGTTCCTCCTCCACACCCAGCCTAAAGCTGTAAAGCTACATCCTGTGTCTTGTAAAGTGGAGCATTTTTTCAGCCATAGTGAAGAAATGGTATGGTATGGACACAAGTTAGCAATGTGTATACTATGGCGCTTCATAATTGTTCCATTCGATCAGTTTCACTTCCGCATGCTGTTCATTAACTGAATTATACTATTACTGGAAATGCAGGCTTCAGCGGAAGCAGACACTTTCTTTTGCTTCGTTGAATTGATCAGTGGCTTTAAAAACAACTACTGTAAGCATCTTGACAACAGCCGGGTGGGCATTCGGTCTACACTTTCAAGGTTATCTCAACTCTTAAAGAAACATGATGAGGAGCTTTGGCGTCATATGGAGGTCATTACAAAGGTACGTCATGTTCAATATTTTATTTATGTTGACAAGTAATACAAAACTGCTGTCTTGAGTGGCTGGAAAAATCTAGTGTGCCATGCGATGAACCTGTAAGGCTGTAACTGCACTAGGGAAACATCTGTCATGTACCATCCTCTCATGTTCACATTCAGTAGCTGAATCTGGATGCGTCACTTTCAGTGCCATCATATCTTATCCATGTTTTATATTTCTGAACTTGTTTTGAGCAAAACAACACAAGTATTTCAATCGGCACATCTGTCATGCCCCCCTCTTATGTTTACATCAGTGGCTGAATCTGGATGTGTCACTTTCAGTGCCATCATATCTTATCCACGTTTTATACTTCTGAACTTGTTTAGAGTAAAACAAGACAAGTATTTCAGTTTGCACATGGGCAGTGCAAGTGACAAAAAGTTTATTTTGTGTTGTAGAATATTGATAAAAAAGGCTGACATGCAGTATCGGAAATGGGTGAATATATCTGTGACCATGTAGCTGCAAGCCAGATCTGGCAACTGATAGTGTCGTCCTTATATTTGGTGGACTGGAGAGATATAGATAGTAATCATAATCATAGTTACTGGTAGCAACCCTACAACTACAACATAAAAATAACCCATCTTAGGTACCATCATTTTTTTTGTTGAAACCATGCTGGTTAGAGTAGCCATCCATTGATTGATGCACATATGTCTTCTCCCATTGAAATGGAAACACCATCACAAACAAAGCTATTATAATTTTAATCCAGTCATTGATTGAACTATGAAGAACAAACTAATACAAGATTAGCTATAATGCTAAGCTACACTGCTGTTCATAGATGAATTTGCAGAGGTGTGCAGTAGTCTGCACAACATACTAGAAGTTAATGAAGCACAAGATCTACTGTTTCTGTATGGTCCAAAATGTGAATGAGATCCACTGTTTAAACAACAATGAAGAAACAAATAGAAGATGAGCTGATAATGCCACTAGAAGATGAGCTGATAATCTTAAGCTGCACTGGCCTCCATATTTGGACATCTTATGGTGGCGACATAGATAGCAATGTGCAAACCACACCAAAATTCGAAGCATAAGATTTATCGTTGTTTTGTTCTCCAAATGTGAACTTGCAGTCGATATAACCTCACATGTATGTGACCTACCTTCGATATAAACTATTCTTGATATAGTTTGATTTTGATGACTGACTCTTGAAAATACAGGTGTACCCACAATATTATGCATTTAGATGGATCACATTGCTGTTGACAATGGAGTTCAGCTTTAATGTGTGCATTCACATCTGGGATGCTATCTTGGGCGACCCAGAAGGTCCTCCAGTATGTATCCTCGTGACTAAACCTCCAAACAAAATCTGTGGTTTTATCTAATGTCTCCCATGTTCCTGCACAGGACACCTTGCTGAGGATATGCTGTGCCATGCTCATCCTTGTCCGGAAGCGTCTCCTGGTTGGAGATTTCACCGCCAATATCCAGCTGCTGCAGCACTACCCACAAACTAACATAGATCACCTCCTCCACATCGCTAACAGATTGAGAGGAACCGTAGCCAGCTAGTGACCTGGATCTTTTTCCTACATGTATGTATCTTGATCTTGTCTGTGTGGTGTTCACCAGGCTGTATCAGGAAGCGCAAACACAGCTAGAACAGATCAATTTTCCAAGATGTGTTCTTGTGCCGTGTTTGTTCTCATTTAGAGGTTAGCTCCGGGTACTTGAAAAATGTTGTTATAATATTGATCTTATAGGAAAGAGGATGAGCAAGGACAGAAGCAAAAACTATCATTGTTATGTTGCTTATGTACTCCACTGTTAATCCGAAGTTGTTTGGATTTTTGAAACTAGTAGTCCGTCTCCTGCTGATGCACAGCCAACAGATATTCACCAATTACGGTTTGACACCAAACTAATTCAAACCTGCTGCCTTGTTGGCCAGGATCTAGGAATATTAGGCTGATCCAGAGAGTCATGACTATAATCTTGCTACTGAGCATTGGGAATTATACTAATACATACTATCATGTTTGTGCCTGTTTGGATTTATTCGATATTTCGTTTCTTAATAGATCTCTGATATTCACGGCCATACATGTAATGTTGCAACTCTTTGTATGCCACGATAAACATTTGAGGTGTCTCCATATCCTTTTTACTCAGTTTGCCAACCGAGGGACTTGGAACAGTGTTTTTTCTTCTCTAGGGGGAACCACATTAAGTGAAGCTGTGAAGCAGTTTGAACCATGGTTTTTTAGCAGTGGGTAATGGAAGATAACAAGTTCTGAAGCGTATCACTCCAAGGCTCCAACAAGCATCGTCAGCAGACCTCTGCTTTCATCGCCTACAAAATGTGCCATAAGGCCGCAGCTGATGCTAACATTCGGGGGGCTTGATACACGTCATACATAATTTGGGCTTCGAGTGAGTATCGTGTGGTGAAGCCACATCCCTTCGAGAGCAGAATCGTCGGAAATGAATTTGTTCCAAGATTTCACAGTGCATTCTATACTTTCGACCATGCATAAGAACACTTCGGCATTGTAGGCTGGTTATGTCAGTCGATGGTATATTTTTTACCGGCAACTTTAAGGTCACAATAATGGTTGCTCATGGCCTCATGATGCTAACAGCCCGTCCATGCTCGCTTTTGCTTTGGTCAAAGCGGAGAATAACATAGCAACTAGTAGCAATGGTTAATGCATTAGTCAGGATAAAATGTTGTTTCTCCTGGAAAGATTACCAAAGTGCGTACTGCATGCCAAGCTGTTTATACACACTCCATGTCCACCTCTGATCTAGAGCTGAGAGTTAATATACATCTTCTTGTAAAAAGGAATTCATATTGAAACCAAATGCTGCAATTTTTGCAACAAAAGTAAAGAGTCATAATATATTTGTATGGAACAGATTAACGGAACTGCTTTTGCAGAAGGATGTCAAAAGATAGTTTGTCCATTCACCTGTTCATTACAAAAGAGATGAAACTCTTAAAGAGATGGAACAAAGTGGCGCTGTAGGAAAGTTGCTTGATGGATAATCTTTAGTTTTTATGCTCATTCTCTTGGTTTGGGTCCTTCAGTGGCATTAAAACTGTGTTGTATGTAGCTACCATCATTCACTAAAACAGAAGCAACTGTCCATGGTACTCATTCAAGTCATAGATCAATACTATTACTTGTAGGCTTTTTGTCGAGCATACCATCCACAGGTCACTCCTCTGTCATCATGCTCAGCCCTGCCCGCGCACTTGGTCGACACCATACTGTGACTGCCACTGCACCCGAGTTTCTTCGAGCATTTCGGTCTGCCTCTTCTTTTCAGCATGGCCTATAGCAGGCCAACGCTATGCCCCCAATTCCAGCACTACCCTTGCAAGTTGGACGTTGACAAACTGTTAAAACTGCAAAAGAAAGCTATCGATGAAAAAACACCTTTATAATGTAACCGCTCATTCACATCAATCCAAGATAAACCGGGGTGCTTTTTGGTGACCTCTAAGGTAAACATAAGAGCTTAGTTTCTTATGATATGCACGGTAAAATAACACATCATGTCCTGATACTTAAAGCAATGTAAATTCAAATGACTTCATATAATGAGAATGTTAACAATTGTATTGCAGAGTGCTAGCAGTGACCTTTTTACCATCATGAATGCATCAAAGCTCAAAGAAATGCATGTCAGAGATAATGTCATTTATCATGTCATCTCTTATACTTCTCTAGCTCTTTCTTTTGATTTGCAGGAATTTCTCTTGATGGCGAGGTTCATTTGATTCAGAATATATTAATCTGCACATGTAATCTGGAAGAAAAGGCTATAAAAAAACGGCAGCATAGTGATTGCCGTTCTAAATAGCTTAGGGAAGAGCACTGCTTCCTCAATGTTACTACTATCAAAATGGTCTATCCAGTCAGCGGGTCACTGTTAGATATCAAGCACTGCGGTACTTGCTGAATATTAGGAATTTCGTACTAAGTGACATGTCCTATTCAGTCAGCCAACTACTGTTAAATGAAAGATGTGGCATGCAAAGTAGACAAAATTGTGAGAGATGGGCATAATTTGGTGGGTGTTGTGAGCTAGGGCCGAAGCGGATGACATTGGATTCAAGAGAGGGCTACCCGTTGGGCGACTCTCCGGCCACAATTGTTCCGCTTCCGTTGCAGCTGTCAGGAGAGAAAAGAGAAGAGGGGTTGATGCTAAGTGGTGAGGGTGTGGGGAGGGAGCGCATGGATGTGAACAGAGGTTGCTCCAAATTCCAGGGAAGCAGAGAAAAGCAGAAAAAACACACCAAGGTGTTCGCCCCCACCCGTCGGCACTGCGATTTATGCAAGATCGACAGAGGGAGCGAGAGCGATAGGTGATGTACCACCGAAGATGACGTACCACAGGAACCAACTCTCCTTTAATAGAAAAAGCCATGGTTTAGTTGGGATGGGCCACCTGTCATCCTCTAAATTGGGAACATCCACTAGTAAAACAAAATGGATGCTGCATGTGCTAGTGTCGCAAATTATAATGCATCAACACTTAAAAATATCAGAGGCAGAAATACTAGGAAGGACATAAAGTTGACTAATAATTCACAAAAATAGCAAAAAGGAGTACATAATACTGTCTTGAAAAATGGACCTTATCTACAGATGCATGGAGATGCAAATCATTTTGTGCTTTCTCAAACAAAAAAAAAATCAATGTCAACAAGGTGTATCAGAATATATGACAGGGGATCGAACAGTCGTACCATTGGAACGTAATGAGTGGTCAATCAAACAAAGGTTCCTGTATCAGAGTCTTCATCTTGACAACGAGAAAGTCAAGCACATCATTCCTTCCTTCCTTTAGAAGCAGCTGCCTTAGCTTGCTAAATGTTGAACCGGGGGGTCTAATGCCCTTCTCTAGCATATCTTCAAGAAGAACACAAGCTTGGCTAACCTCACCCTTCTCACACAGCCCATTGATCAGCACAGAGAATGTGTGCATGCTCGGCAGAAACTGCTTCAACCTCATATACTTCCACACCTTCAGTGCCATCTCAACCTTGTCATTCTCACAGAACATCTTTATCATCATGGTGTATGTATCAGAGTCTGGTTGGCAACGCTTTATCATACGGCGAAAGACCCTGTATGCTTCGTCATCCTTTCCAAGGCTAATCAGCTTGTTAAGGATGATGTTCCAGGTCCTTGAGTTCGGGGTGATTCCATGGCCTTCCATGTCATCCATGACTCTGAATGCATTCTCAAACTTTTTCACTTTGCAGAAGGCGGTGACGAGTGCGTTATAAACCACAACATCCGGCACAATCCCATCCTTCTCCATATCCAAAAATGTTGCAACGGCATCCTCGATCCTATATTCGACACCATACGTATGCACTAGCACACTGTATATGAAGGTTGTTGGTTGGCAGCCCCTGGTGCTCATGTCCTGCACCACAAGGACGGCTTCTTCAACACGGCCTGTCTTGCAGAGCGAATCAACCATGATGCCATATGTGACTATGTCAGGTTGACAGCCTGCATCAAGCATCTCACTGTAAACCTCTCGCATCTTTGGGAGATTAGGCGCTCTCCCCCAGCCCTCAAGCAAGATGCTATATGTCTTGGCATCAGGGCTGAATCGGCCGTTCATCTTGTCAAAGATCTCCTGCGCCTTGCGCACATTCTTAGACTTGCACAGCGCACCGAGCAGGCTGTTGAAAGCGGCGAGGTTGGGTACCACGCCGTACTTCTCCATGACGTTGAATGTGTAAATAGCTTCCTCGACCTTCTGCGCCCGGGCATATTTCCGCATGATGATGCCAAACGTCTCGACATTGACCACGCCCTCCCGGCGCATGATGGCAACGACGTCCCACATGAGCTGGTACTGACGGATCTTGGCGAGGGACGTGACCACCGTGTGGTAGGAGCGGACGGTATGGGCGCAGCCCCCACGCTTCTGCTTGCGCGTCCACTCGAAGAACCGATACGCGAGCATGCCAGCGTTGTCGAGGCGCTCCAGGACGTGCTCGGCGACATCCGGGGTGACACGGAGGTCGCAGTGATCGAGCTCGATCTCGAGCCCTGAGGCGTGCCGGCAGGAGATGATGAGCTTGCAGAGGCGCTTGGCAGGGTCGAAAGCATCCACGGCGACCACGTCGCTGCTAAGCATTCTGACGAACACCTTGCGTGCCTCCAAGCACGTGTGGCTGAATACGCCCATGCCGCTATTGGCACTTCCACTGGCTGTAGCTGCTGTGGTCGCGCTCGTGGACAAGCCTAGTACTCCACTGCCAGGCGGAGGACGGCCAGAAGTTTTGGTAGGTCGGAGCGCCGAAGTCCCACCAAGAATCCTCTCAGCTCCCGCTCACAGCGCCTGGTATTGTGGCACAAGGCAATACTGCCGGACTTCAGGTCGCCCGAGCAAACCTCTCTGGTCCTCCGCCCAACTCAGAACTTCAAAGAGGCGTCGCTCTTCGCTCCTCCTCTTGCTACTCAGTGGCCGGCGGCGACATGGCGGGGCTTCGCCGCAGTCAGAAGTCAGAACAGAACAAGCTAAGTAAATGCGTTGGGCTACCGAGTCACAAAGACGAGAAACCAAACCAGCTGCTTGCTACGTACAAGCCCATTATAACGAAATGGGCCTAGGACATTCCAGAGCTATTAATAAAGGCCCAATGGAGCAAGTCCGTGCCCAAAGCTGAGCACAAGTCGAGAGAAGGTCTCGCGGTCTCGCCAGCAAGGGGAATGGCGGCGCCGCCGGACAGCAAGTCCCCGGAGGAGCTCCTATGCGGGGCGGCGGAGGCAGGCAGCACGGATTCCATCTCTGAGCTCATCTCCTCTGGCGCCGACCCCACCTACTTCGACGCCTCAGGCATGACGCCGCTCATGCACGCGGCCGCCGGTGGCCACGCCGCCGCCGCGCGGCTCCTTCTCGACGCCGGCGCGCCCTGGAACGCGCTCTCCCCTTCAGGTCTCTCCGCGGGTGACATCACCTCCGACCCCGCCACATACGACCTCCTCCTCGACCACGCCCTGCGCTCCGAGCTCATCCTCGGCACCGTCGCCCGCCGCCAGGCGAACTCCTCCGACGGAGTCCCCTGCGAGAGCTACCTCGACTCTAGGGTTTCGTTCAGCGAGGACCGGGTGATGGATGCGGACAGCAAGGCGGTGATGATGGAGTGGGAGCGCCCGCTCATGGAGGCGCACGCGCGGGCGGTGTGCTCCGGCGGCGGCAAGGTTCTCAACGTGGGCTTCGGGATGGGCCTCGTGGACCAGGCGATACAGAGGTACGAGCCCGAGGAGCACACCATCATCGAGGCCCACCCGGAGGTGTACGCCCGGATGCTCAAGCTAGGGTGGGGCGAGAAGAAGAACGTCAGGATCCTCTTCGGGCGGTGGCAGGACGTGATACCGCAGCTTGGCTCGTATGACGGTATGACAAAATCACTCATTCATTTCTTAAGTATTGCGTTGTCAGTTTAAGCTATGAAGCATTGTGTTGCTTGCTTGTTTGGGGATAGAAGATGCCAGTCTCCAAAATCTTGGCGTGTTAAATCATCTCCGTCCGTGCTTGAGCTTTGAAGCAGTGAGTTGCTTACTTGTTTAGGGATAGATGCAATTCTGCAAAATGTTGATGTGTTAGATCATGTCCTCTGAACTTGCTCGTTGTAATTCACAACAATGTTAATTATGTGTCCTAGGAAAATTTGGATGTGTCGCAAGCTTTCTAGGAGTTCTAGTCGGGAGTCGGGACAGAGTATTGAGTAGTTTCCTGTTTCCCTAAAAATAAAAAGAGTATCTTGTAGTTGTTCTAAGGTGGAGGTACAAGTTGGTACTGTTCCCGTGGAATATTTGTAAGCAGCAATATGACTTTATTGATAGAGTAAGGGAAATATAGTAGATAGTAGAAACTAAAGCAAACACGAATAAGAAAGACCCCTGAAAAAACATAATTCAAATTTCTTTCCCTGTTCTTTGTGAGGAGGTTATGCCGAATGGTTATCCCCACCCACGACACACAGAAATACCAGCCAGCGAGGGTGGCCCATGGGTGGTAAAAACTTCCGGTAAAGGCTTTACTGGGTGGCCCAGTGGATTGAAGCGCAAGGTGAACCCCAAAACCGACTTAGAGAGTCTAAGAAGAAGGCAGATGGCCAGACTACCACCGCCTTAGGAAGCAAGTCATGGACCTAAGCCGTGTTAGTTTAGGACTCAACATTTATGTTAGTTAGGACTTCCCTTGTAAGCCGGAGGCACGACAACTGCATAAGGTGGCCTCCTATAAGCCTTAGGGTATGTATTACAACCCTCATTGTAACCTGTACACACCTCTAGTGATAAAGAAATAATCTTATTCAGTTAATCAGTTTTATCTAATTGTATGTTAACATGAAGAAAGGCAAGAACCCTCCTTGACGCTTGCGCACGCCTTATTTCGGGGCGGCACCTCAACGTTGGTCGTCTTCTCTCTCTTCTTGGCCACGTTTCGTAGGGGGCGTTGTGGTGCTGGAGCTCGCCGGAGGGCTTCCGCTTGCGGGATTAGAAGAGGGTGGTCGGCACCAGGGTTGTCAAGGGTTTTTGCGTAGGGAATTGGAGTTCGAATGGAATTATGAGACAGGGAAAGGCTTATGGAGGGCGACGGTCCAGATTTCTCGAGCGATTGACCCACGTGTACCCGTCTCTGAGCCGTGTCGAATATTGCTCATGCGTGCGTGAAGAGCGCGCCTGATTTTTTCTGTTTATGAATGGCGTGATTTGGTTAGTAGTAATTACTTCTTATTGAATTACCACAGCTTAGTCGACATTATAAGGTATGCCCGTAATGACGTATTCGTGAAGATTTTACGAATGTATCTGAAAGGGTTGATCTCAACCCGTTCATTCCTTCATGGGAGATGTGAGGTTTCCATTTGTTTGCGCCTTCCTCGAGGAAGCATGGATGGTTTGAGTTTTGGAATTTTGAAATGTGTGTCCCTAATGTAATCCCCACCTTATTTTCAACAGTGATACACTATGCACGTTTGTGATGACTAGATTGGTTTTTAATTGGCTCAAACCAAAAATCGTTCGTCCAAAGTCCAAAGTCGTGGCACACCTAGATCGTGCTTCAAGAAAAAAATGTGGGGCAAGTAAATATTTATTAATCGCCCTAGAAATATTGTTCGGTGTCCAGAAACCCTAATAGTAAGGCCATGGCTAGGTGGACTAGGTGTTGTCTAACGTGACGTTTTGACAAAAGTGGACACTGGCAAATTCTTTGGGAAAGATGCATGTGTCCTAGCCGGCTTAATGTGTTGTAAAAGTGTAATGGCTAGTTCGGCTTATTCTAAGCAGACATTCAAGCTCTTCTTGGGGAAGGCTTCAAACTCTACAGCAGGTTATTTTTCTGGTACTAATGTGGAGATTATGCCGATTGGTACACCCACGACAGCCAACCAGGGTGGCCCATGGTTGGTAAAGCCTTCCTGGAAAGGTTTTACGGGCGGCCCAGTGGGCTGAAGCTCAAGGAAAAGCTCAAAGCCTACTTAGAATAGTCCCAAGACAAAGGCCAACCGACTATCGCCATAGGGAGCAAGTCATGGATGAAGCCGTGTTAGTCTAGGACTCCACATCTATGTCGGTTAGGACTTTCCTTGTAAGCCGGAGGCACGACGGCTATATAAGCCAGACTCCTAGAAGCCTTGGGGCATGTTTTACAATCCTCATTGTAACATGTACATATATTTATATATTCACATCAAGTGAATTATAGTAGCACGTAGGATCTCACCGCGTTGTGAGATCCGAAGCTTGGTAAACCCATATGTGCAATGCCGTCACTGGAGTCCTCCATGCTCTACCCTTGGCATATGGCTCCCTACTTCAGGCATGCGATTCTGATACCTGGACACCTTGCTTCTCGGTTTTCCCCAAGACTGTCGAAGGATTTTTTTTATGAAATGGTCACAAAATTGGTTATTGTGAAGTTGTTTCATTTTCCCAACCAAAAGAATTAGACAGGGCGCCTGTCTTTCTCGTAAACAATAGTTTGTTCGAAGGTGAAATGTGTTTCTCTGGATTTTTTGTCTTTTTGATGATCACATAAGAATGATAAGAGTCAGAGATGCCAATGTCAGTTGGGCTAAGTCTCATTTCACTGATGTTGAAGTGGAGCTATGCAAATATCAGTGCCCACTCTTAATTTAATCTATATGCTAGTTCCTCGCATCTTTTGGTGATGCACTTTGGAATCCTGTAGGAGTTATTTATCTTAAGGTTCTATTCATGATGCCAAAACAGTTTTGGTGTGTCATTGTTGCTTTTGTGCTTGTGCTTAGTCTGACATACGAGTTAGATAGAACAATAGGTTATTTGCAAATATATAGTGTGTAGTGAAAATTTCAGTCTAGAGATTTTAAAATGTCAATGTATTTAATTTCTTCATCTTTATGTTTCCTAGAATTATAGTACGTGTATTTATATGGTTTGTTGCTAAACGGACAAATGGTTGTATGGTATATCTTCACAGTACTTATCCTGTGAGGATTATGATGGAAATAAATTGTTCGTGACACTAGGAAGCTCTGTTGACATCAAACAGTTTTGCAATCCATGTAGAGAGATTATTTTATTTACCTTGTTGCTATATAAAGTTACTGGAACGAAAGTAAAGTTAGAACGGAACCTTGTTCTAATACTTCAGTTTCATAGTATACAAGAGTTAGTCATGATGAACTATTCAGAGTCGTCATCAAGTATTAGGAAAGTCTGCATGTTGTGTGTATTTTAGGCACACCAACCCTGCTGAAAGTTGTTGATTTGGATCTTATGGTTCCTTACTAGGGAAGTATCTACGAGGATGGTGTGGGTGCATCTTTGTACACTATTTTTCCATAATTCCTTTTTCAACGGTGGACGTAGCTATATGGTGAAGGTTGTAAAATCATACTTCCCAATTAACTGGTCGTTGATTTCAGTGTTGAATAAGAAATGGAAAAAACTCAATTTGTGCAGGATAATTCAAATCATGGTCGCAGTATTTTGTGGATAACTTGCTGAACTGTGAGCACTAGAAGTGACAACCTTATATCTTTAAAATCAAGCGTTGAATGTAAAACCATGTGTTGTTTGTCTTTTTACCTACACAAACTGAGCTTTCATTCATATATGTTTTGACATGATCAAAGGAATAACGACAGACCAACAAGGAAATGAAAAATGGGTTTGGTATGACGGAAGAAAGTATTTGTTTTTTTGAAACGGGGTGACGAAGGAAAGTATTATTCGACAACCCAACTAGATAGTAACCTCTTTCCAACTAGAGTGTCTCAGCATTTCATTGTCACTGACAAATATGAATCTGGACAGAGAATGGAATATTCCAATGCTCATTTCACACTCCAAGCTGTTCATTCCATGTTTGACAAAGCAAGTAGACTTTTGTAAGCGATATATTATAGTTAGCCGTATTTTAAAACTGATTTACTTGATTGGCTAGTAAACCTCTCCTCTTGGCATGCGCAGGCATATTCTTTGACACTTACGGAGAATACTACGAGGACATGAGGGAATTCCATGACCATCTTCCGAAGCTACTGAACCCTGGAGGGGTCTACTCCTACTTCAACGGCCTGTGTGGGGACAACGCCTTCTTCCACGTGGTGTACTGCCAGATCGTGGCGCTGGAGCTGGCGAGCCTTGGGTACTCGACTCAGTTCATCCCTCTCCCGGTGAAAGACTGCCTCTCGGAGCAGGTGTGGGAGGGTGTCAAGCAGAAATACTGGCAACTGGATACGTACCATCTCCCCGTCTGCCAGGCGGAATCAGAACCAGAGTAGAATCTTAGCGTTGGTAGTTCTTTCGCTAGCTGTTTGTTGCTTGCTGCTACATCTGTTCAACTCCAGGAGATGTGGATTGACGTTCCTGGAGCTGGAACTTTTCTGATAACTCCCGAGGAAACTTTGTTTTCTGACAGTGATCTTCCGATGTATGGTTCTGTAGTTGCAATGCGTGCGCTCTGACCAGCGATAGTCACAGTCTCGGAACATTCTTCACAGCGTGTGCATCCGTGCAAGCGGCCACGCTGCATCCAATGTTGCCATGTTGGTAGATGAATATGAGCCAGGCATCACTCGATATTGGTACACGAATATGAGCCACGCATATCAGTGGCCACTGCAATGCTGCTGATTCAAATATGTCATTTCAATGGAAGAACTCCCGTGGAAAACTTTGTGTTCCTGACAGATGATGAGTGGGGTTGCACTCACCAGATAGCGCCTTCCCTTCCGGTGTCATCGTCTTGGAACATTCTTCACTCGCAGCCGCAGTAACAGCGTGGCGGTCGGTGCAAGCGGCCACGCGGCATCCGGTGTGAATATGAGCCACGCATCATTCGACATTGGTAAGACGAATATGAGCTACATATATACGACATTTCAATGAAAGAACTTCCGTGGAAAACTAATTTTTCCTGTAACGCGTGCGTGCTGCTGACCAGCGACACTACTGGTCTATCACCAGTTATTAGTTAGACGCTTACAGATGAAGCTAAGGTGTCATCGTCCAGGAACATTCAGAGATTATTGACGGAAACTGAGCCACGCAGATGAGATTAGTTTTCAACGTTCTGGACGCGAGTTTCCCGCGGCAGTAACGACCTGATTTGGCCGGCGAGTAGTCAGCCAGACAGCCAGTAGTGCTACAGTCGACCACCTGACTTGAGTTGCTTGCTTTGCTTGGACTCATGAGTCGCCGCCGTGTGCGTGGGCACACACGCACGCACACGGCCACCGGACCGGATAGCGCCTTCCCCTCTGGTGACGGCCACCGGCAGGCATGGCATGGTCGACCTCCACGACTTTAATCAAGGAAACGTCGTCCTCCAGAAGGTTTCTTTCCGATGGACGGTTCGTTAGGCCAACCCGAGCGCCTTTCATTTTCATGTTCCGGTGAAACTTTGCCCACGATTAAGTATTTCAGTAGTGGAAAAATAACCATGGACATGCTTTTCTGAACCTTAAGTACCCCCTCTGTTCTTAAATGTAAGCATTTTCATGCTTTTTCTGTACACACATGTCTAGATAATTAGAAATACTTACTTTTAGAAACAGAGTAATAAGTATAACTGTGCCAGACACCTAGATACTTTGGTTTTAGAATACTCCGGTTTAAATTTGAAACAATACACCATAGATCATACTGTATGTGCCAACTATGAAACTTGAATATAAAAGCATGTAATTTGGGTAAAGAAAGACAGAGTACTCCACTGGGATTTTTCTTTGCAATTTCTTAATTTGCCTTTTCTTTCATTGAAGCCACACGCAACGAAAATAAGCTTCAATATTTGCACGAATAAGATTCGAATTCAACATACATGTACACTACATAACTTGGAAAACAGGAAATTTGCCGATTTTGTAAACTCGCGTTATGGTGGTCTTGCCGCTCCGGTTCACCGAACGCAGCGACGGATGGGTCGGGATCCCGTGGGCGGAAAATGCGCGACCGGTTCTGTGATCAAAGACCAGGACGAATACCATTTCGCCAAGGACAAGTCGTGCTCGTGTTGCGCCGTCGCCGGCCGATGTGGAGCCCCGGATTCATTGATGGTCAGTCATGGCCGTCGTCACGAGGTGTCACACGCGTCCGCCATGACGTTGCCGTCCTCGTTTGGATTTTTACTTTTTTTTTTTTTGGTTCTGGAACAACGATCGGCGCGCGGTCGGCAGCTTGTAGTAGTAGCTGGCCGCTTCGACGTGAGTAAATATCTTCCGCCACTACCCGCCTATCATGCCGAGGCGGCTATGAAAGTCCACTTATCATCATCACAGCTGTCCCGCGGTCGAAGCATCCAAGGCAGCTGATAGAGTACAACTACAACGAGCACTCCACGATCTCCACTTTCTCCGTAACTGGCAGGAACATTCTATATTTCCTGACTGTGGAACGGCTACCGTGGCCGTTGATTATCTGCACGCGACGTCGTCCGTCCGCAACCTGTAGTCCTGTACACTCACTGGTTTCAAGTGCACCGTTCTTTCGTATTCGGTGCAGTCCGTCGTTCGTTCTGCGCCTACCGCTGGTTTCTCGTTACTCATCAGCTCACCAGCACCGTCGTCTGTTTTCGTCGTCGTGGCTGTAGATTCGATCTATGGTAATTCATACGTGTGCGGGCAGCAGCAATGGATAACCTATCACCAGTCGTATACTCATGGCAGTCGGAACTCGGAACCCGATGACGGCAGCGTCATCTACATCTCCGAGACGAGTAGAGGCCGGCTAGGGTTATGACGGCGGTGTAGTCTACAGATTTCGTTCCAATTTGTGTAACTAATAGTATTCAGTTGAAATGAAAATTGCCATTTTTGGTCTATTAAGCCATTTAAATTTTTGGCTGCGCTTTAATTTGGGAGTGCCGGTGTGAGAGGCGACATGTCAATGTCTGGGCAGGTGTCCGCACTCACCAAATTGTGTCCATTTTTATGTGGGGCGTGTCCTAATTTAGGGGCCGTAGGTGGTGCTAGATGCTCTTAGTTTTGGCATAATTAATCTAAACTGAAAATAATTATATCATAATTTTGACTGTGAGTGATTATTGTAATAAATACATAATGTAGAACCGTATATGAATTAATTTAAGCCGATTCATTTGGCTTTACAAAATCAAGTAGGACTGTTCTCTAACTTGCTTTAACAAAAATTAAACGATCTGTCCGGCCGATTCCGTCAAGAAGGGGTCTTGCTAAAAGATGGTCTTAATTAAGTTAGTCATGTGATGATCCGGTAAGTGTTGCATACGGGTCAAGGACGACATCCCCTGGTAGGATTTCCTTGACCCTAGCTAGGTCCGAACACTGATCCTTTTCATCCGGCTGCAAATGCAAGAATTAGTTGATGGATTACTACTGTTTACCAGCGCCCACCCCACCTACTCCTACATTCCTTCATTCCTTGGACTCGACCGTGAGTTTTGCTTTTTGGTCTTCCTTAATTCCCGTGACACAAGCAAGTAAGCACTGGCCGTCGACTTTGAGCCTTTTTTTACACTACTTGGCCTCTTGCTCACCGTTGTTGAGGTGCCTCCCGTGTACGTACCAGTATTTCCTCGCTATACGCCATCGCCCTAGCTTCCAGACGGATACGTATCGCATAGATCAACCACGTGGCGCTATTGTTGTCGCCACCTTATGTCCTCGTCAAGCTCTCTTGCGTGAGCAGCCTAGCTAGCCACCAAGAAGCCACCAGACGTGGAAACAATCTACAGCTAGAGACAAACGAACCGTGGTGCACCGCTATTTCTAGCAACTGGCCGCAAAGATTACGACAGCACCAGAACGAGTGCTACAAAACTGAACAAGTGTGCAGATAGTGGCAGCAGCATATCACTAAAAAAGTATTAACGGGTGGGTTCGTCCCACGGGTCTGAAAACAAACAAACTAATCCTAAAAAGAATGTAACGCCAACGTTTAGATTTATTGAAAAGATGTTTCGTTTATGAAATCACCCTGCATATATATGCATAAGATAAAGGCTGCCCACACTGAACTTTTTTCAGAATGGATTTACAACCTTCTGTAATCTCGTTTTCAACATACTTATATGTAGTCATGTTTTATTAACAAAATAAATTATGTGGAGGCTTTCCCCTACTGTCTTTGCTACGTATAAAAAAGGATAAGTATAATTTTACATAAAGTGATTATCAGTATATAGTGGTCTGTGAGAACTTGCCTGTGGTAAGATCAAGGTTGAGGATATCGCTTATCGGAAACTTATCAGTCGACCTATGATAAGTGCTAAATCGGCCAATTTATCGGCATATCGGCCGATTTATCGGTATATCGGTCGATCGACTTATCGGTCAATTTATCTTATCGGCCAGACAGTGATAAGCGATTTATCGGCTGATAAATCGGGATATCGGCGGATATCTTGAACAATGGGTAAGATGGTTAGGAGTATGGTTGTATCCCAGCCCACCAGAGTTCAAACTCCAGGTTTGACGCAGTTGTTTCTCATTTAGCCGAAATATTTTTTCAGTGGAAGACGATATTTCCGTCGACAACGAGACGTTTGTGGTAAATTCGTCAATCTCAAAACCTGCCCCGTCGACTCAGTCTCTCGGAAGTGCTCATAGTGGTAGGGTGTGGGTGCGTGCGTATATAGTGATGAGTGTGTGCGCATGTATATGAACGTTTGCGTTTGTACAATGTTTCTAAAAAAAAGTATATAGTGGTATCTCAGCAATCTTTTGACACAGGATACAATACAAGTCACCCCTTCTGCAAAATTTTACTAGTAAAATACTTCATCATGTTTGATTTCATCAAATGAGATTTTTTTGCCTTTTCTGAAATACATTTATTTTTTCAGGTATACAGTATTTTTCTTCCACCATCGAACCTATACGTAAAAAATATTTCAAAAAAAGGAAAAAAATCCAAATATTATTTTATAAAACGACTGTCTGCGCTAGGGGAAGCGCGAAAGAAAAACCAGTTTCAAGATCTGATACCCTTGAAGGACTCCCAGGAATGAGAGAGCAAGTACAAGGACAATCTTATTTTCTAAGGATAGAGTCCGGTCTCGAAGTCCGCTTAGGCAATACTTGGCAAGGTGGAATCGACCATGATCTACTCGTATAAAAAAATGTGCACGCATAAATTACTTTCGTTGCATCATGGATAAAGATTCGCCAGGAAAACACTATATACATCTACTTTTGAAGCTCTATTGTCGCCATATTTCTGTATTATTGCCATTATGTGAATGTCAATCATTCCATTGGAAAACGTTTTTATACGAGTACAGTACATCACCATCTTTTACTTCTAAGGATTTGATTTTATTTGACTTATTTTGGGATTACTATTTTGTGTGTGCATGTAGAGTCCATAATACAGCATGCCTAAATCCACGTAAATTCATATATGCATGTACAGCTTAATGCCAACCTCTTGCGTAGATGCGACTGTACTTGCAATCGATCAGTTTCCATTCGACCAAATGATATTGTTTTGTTTGCCTCTCCGGCCTCCACTGTGTACGGCCGCCCACGTACGTGGCGTGAGTTCCGAGCGACCGACGCGCGCGCTATGTTTGCTGTGGGCGGAAGCCGGCAGCTGGGCACGGATTGTTGAGATATATTGTGCATGTATTATTTGTATGGCAAGTCTACTCCTTCCATGTATAGATTAGGATACGTCTGCCTGCGGCTGCCTCCCTTATACCTATATAATACGTGCTATGCACCCGATCAATCTATCGAGAGTTGCATCCTATTCTTCTACATGGTATCAGCCCACCTTCGGTCCTCTCTCTCCTAAACCCTAGCCGCCGCCGCACCCTTGCTGCGCCGCCGCCGCCACCAACTCTCCACCCCGCCGCGTCGCCTCCTTAACCGCGCCGGCCTCCCTTCCCACCTCGCGCCGCCGCACTCTCCTTGCGCCGCGCCTCCAAGACCTCTCCCTTGCACCGTCGCCATCTTCGCCTCCAACCCTAGCCCCTAGCCCAACGCCACCATGTCCGACATCTCCAACAGCAGCAACCCCTTCGCCTCCTCCTCCGGTTCTGAGTCCACCGGCCCCAACCCGGACTATATTCGCGAAGTCTCCATCCACAACCACGTTCCCGTGAAGCTCTCCCATACCGCCGCCAACTTCTACGCGTGGAAGACGTACTTCAACCTCCTGTTCCGCGAGTATCGCCTCACCGACCACGTTGACGGCTCCATCGACCTCCTCTCCATACGCGACGCTGACTCGCTCGCCATCGACGCCACCATCATCCGCTGGCTGTTCCTCACCGTCTCGTCGGACATCTTCCACACCATCGTCCACGACGGCGACGATGCTCGCACGGTGTGGACCAAGATCACGGGCCTCTTCACCAACAACAAGCTCCAACGGGTCGTCTTCCTGCAGACGGAGTTCTTCGGCTGCCGCCAGAACGATCTACCCCTCGACGCCTATTGCTTGCGCCTCAAAACCCTATCCGATGAGCTTAATGATCTTGGTTTTCAGATTGGTGACGAGATGCTGCTAACCACCCTCACCGCTGGTCTAGGCGAAGACCTCGGCAACGCCGCCTCCAACCTCACCCTCATGGCCGACCCCACCTTCGAGAAGGCCATTGACTACCTCCGCCTCGAGGATCGGCGCCTGAAAGGAGTTCGCGCCAACGCTGCCCACACCGCCCTCGCCGCCGGTGTCAGCCGCGGTGCCCCTGGCTTCCCGGCACCGGCCCCGCGCCCGCCCGTGCCTGCACCTGCGGCTCCAGCCGCCACTCCTCCGCCTCAGCAACCGTGGCGTCGCCGTGGCCGTGGTGGCCGTGGTGGTGGACCTCCGCGCGGCCCCCACCCCGTCAACAGCTACCCCACGCCGCCATGGAGCGGCGGCCACAACCCATGGACAGGGGTGGTGCACGCCTACACCATGCCCGTGCCGCGCGCCCCTGCTCCCGGCATCCTCGGCTCTCGCCCCCAGGCTCACCATGCTTTCCTCGCCGCGCCGCAGCCGGGCGCTGGTGCCCCGCCCTACTACGCCATGTCCCCGTATGGTGGTGCCACATCTCCGTATGGTGGCGCGCCGCTGGGCTACTTTGGAGGATCACCCGGCTATGCTACACCATCACCGACCCCGCCGGCACCCGTGGACCCCGCGCTCTTCGCCGCTCTTCAGCAGGCGCCTCCTCCATCCTCCTACAACGGCGGCGGCGACTGGTTCATGGACACCGGCGCCTCCGCTCACATGGCTGCGCACCCGGGTAACCTATCTGTTTCTACTCCCACCTCCACCCCGTCTCGCATCATTGTCGGTAACGGTGCTGGTCTTCCCATATCTCACATTGGTTCTACTAATTTTCCCTCTTCTTCTAAACCACTCTCTCTCCGTAATGTCATAGTCTCACCACACCTAATTCAGAATTTAGTCTCTGTTCGTTCTCTTTGCCGTGATAACTCTGTTTCTGTCGAATTTGACACGTTTGGTTTTTCTGTTAAGGATGCCCGTACCCGAGTGGTGCTCCACCGATGTGAGTGTCCCGGCGATCTCTACCCAGTCCAGCATTCACCTTCGTCACACGCTGCACGTCGGGCCCTCTCCGCCGGCGTCGATCTTTGGCATGCTCGTCTAGGACATCCCAGTTCCACCACACTACATCAAATCATGAGGAGTTTTTCTTTTACTTGTAATAAAACGGAGGCTCACTCCTGTGAAGCCTGTCGTATCGGCAAACACGTTCGTCTTCCCTTTAGTTCTTCCTCCACCATAGCCACTTTTCCTTTTCAGTTAATTCATAGTGATGTTTGGACCTCTCCTGTTCCTAGTAATTCTAGATTCTTATATTATCTTGTTATTTTGGATGATTACTCCCATTTTGTGTGGACTTTTCCTCTTCGCAAGAAGTCCGACGTTCTCGCCACGCTTTCCGCATTTTACGCCTATGTGTCTACACAATTTGGTCGCCCCATACACGCTCTCCAAACAGATAATGGAAAAGAGTTCGATAACATCACTACTCGCACCCTCCTAACCACCCACGGCACTATCTTTCGCCTCACTTGCCCCTACACCTCCCAACAAAATGGCCGGGCTGAGCGCATCCTTCGCACCCTTAACGATTGTGTCCGCACCCTCCTTTTTCATGCCCACATACCTACCCAATTCTGGCCCGACGCCTTAGCCACCGCCACCCTCCTAATTAACCTACGCCCCTGCCGTACCCGATGGCATTATGCGCCTCATCATCTCCTATTCGGCTCCCCTCCCTCATATGATGATCTTCGGATCTTCGGGTGCCGCTGCTATCCTAGCATCGCCGCCACCGCTCCTCATAAACTTGCCCCTCGCTCATTGCCTTGCGTCTTCCTCGGTTACCCGGCTAACACGAAAGGTTATCGCTGCTATGATCTGGTGTCTCACCGTGTCATCACTTCCCGGCACGTTTACTTTGATGAAGGTTGTTTCCCGTTTTCATAGGAACAGGTGATGGATCCTCCCTCGCCCGCGGCTGACTTACCGTGGCGCCACGCTCCTTCCTCGGACGAGCCCTCACCACTTGATGCCGTGGCCCCCTTGCCCACGATCACCCCGGCTCCCTCCGCGTCGCCCTCGAGCTCTACCTCGGGCGCCGCATCGCCGACTCTCTCGACCAGCTCATCGTCGGCTGCTCCCTCTCCGCCATCCTCGGTGGATGACGATGTGGCCCCTACCACCCGTGTTCGCCGCCCGAGCACGCGGTATCCTGCGGATGCCTACGTCTGCACGGCCTCGACTACAGCTCCCTCGACATCGCCTTCCGTCGCCGCCCCGTTGCCGACCTCCGCCCGGGCGGCGCTCCGAGACCCTCTATGGCTCGCGGCCATGCAGGCTGAGTTCAACGCGCTGCAGCGCAACCAGACCTGGCAGCTCGTGCCGCGACCCCCGAACGCCAACGTCATCACCGGCAAATGGGTCTTCAAGCACAAGTTCCACCCTGACGGCACTCTGGACCGTCACAAGGCGCGGTGGGTGGTGCGCGGCTTTCTTCAACGCGCCGGTGTCGACTTCACTGACACTTTTGCTCCGGTTGTCAAACCCGGGACGATCCGCACCATTCTTCAGCTTGCGGTGTCTCGCTCATGGCCGGTACATCAAATGGACGTCTCCAACGCCTTCCTCCACGGTCATCTCGACGAGCAGGTCTACTGTCAGCAACCTACGGGTTTCCTTGACACCACTCATCCTGACCGTGTGTGCCTACTTTCGCGGTCCTTGTATGGGCTCAAGCAGGCTCCTCGCGCCTGGTACCAGCGCATCGCGGCGTTCCTCCATCAGATTGGCTTCCGCTCCACGCGCTCCGATGCCTCGCTCTTCGTCTATCGACAGGGCGACGCGACCGCCTACCTGCTGCTTTACGTCGACGACATCATCCTGACGGCGCACACCACCGACCTTCTTCGACAGCTCACCGCCCGTCTTCATGCTGAGTTTGCTCTCAAGGACTTGGGTCCTCTTCACTATTTTCTCGGCATCGAGGTGGTGCGGCGTCCATCAGGTTTCTTTCTTCATCAGCGGAAGTATGCTTATGAGCTTCTAGACCGCCACGGCATGCTTAACTGCAAGCCTGCGTCCACTCCTGTCGACACGAAGGCCAAGTTGTCTGCGACTGATGGTTCTCCGGCTAAGGACGCATCCGAGTACCGATCCATCGTCGGTGCCCTGCAGTATCTCACTCTTACTAGGCCTGAGTTGCAGTATGCTGTCCAGCAGGTGTGCCTCTATATGCACGCTCCTCGCGACACTCATTGGACAGCGGTGAAACGGATCCTTCGATACATCTGCGGCCACATGGACCTTGGCCTCTCACTCAATGCCTCAGCCGCCATGGACATCATCGCCTACACGGATGCTGATTGGGCCGGCTGCCCTGACACGCGGCGTTCCACCTCAGGGTATTGTGTCTACCTCGGACCGTCCCTCATCTCGTGGTCGTCCAAGCGACAACCCACGGTCTCTCGCTCGAGTGCTGAAGCGGAGTACCGCGCCGTCGCCAACGTCGTTGCAGAGTGTTCCTGGCTCCAGCAGCTTCTCCAGGAGATCTCGGTTCCAGTCGACAAAGCCACCGTGGTGTACTGTGACAATGTCTCCGCCGTCTACCTCTCAGCAAACCCGGTCCATCATCGTCGCACCAAGCATATCGAGTTGGATATTCATTTTTTCCGAGAACAGGTTGCTCTCCGGCGCGTACGTGTGTTACATGTACCCACCTCCCAGCAGTTCGCGGATATCATGACGAAGGGCATGCCGACGGCGTCCTTCGAGGAGTTTCGTTCCAGTCTTTTCGTCGGGTCACCAGACGCTTCGACTGCGGGGGGGGGGGGGGGGGGGGGGGGTGTTGAGATATATTGTGCATGTATTACTTGTATGGCAAGTCTACTCCTTCCATGTATAGATTAGGATACGGCTGCCTCCCTTGTACCTATATAATACGTGCTATGCACCCGATCAATCTATCGAGAGTTGCATCCTATTCTTCTACACGGATGACACGGCGGCAACTTGGCCGTCGGCGTCGAGGACTTTGAGGTCGTTTTCCCAGTACTGGTCCGAAAAGGCCTCGTTCGTTATGGCACGGGACCGGGAGCACTCGTGTCGTGTGTGCCGCTCCACTCCGGTGGTGAGTGGTGACCAGGTTCGGTGCACGTACCGGGACAGACCGACCGGGTCTCCCGTGCAGACAGCAGGACATGCAGTACGCACAGTTGACATTCGAACAGTGAGCCTGCACTTTTCGCCGACGAGGAGGATGCCAACTTGTGCACTAGTTCTAGCTTGATTGCTTGCTTCTTCCCGTGCCGACGAGCGGCGAAGAATCCATGTGAATCCATGGGCAGCCGGCCGGTTTGGGAACGGCAGCAGTGGTCCTGCCGCCGACGGACATGGCCGTCGTCGTCACAGGGCACCGCCACCGTGAGGGCTGATTTTTTTTAAATAATACTTTTTTTTAGAAATTCGGGAAATATTGCGCAGTTTCAGCAAATTTCAAAAATAATACGGCCTCGGCCAGGTGGAGGCCGACTGGGGCTGGTCGGCCCGGAGGTGGCCGACGGGGGCTCGTCGGCACAGAGCTGGCCGACCAGCGGGGAGAGAGGATCACGGGCGCGGCCGATTGCCTGATCGGCACCGAGCGGCCACGGTTCGGCCACGTCACGGCCGATTGGCCCGTCGGCCACCTCCTGGCCGACGAGGTCCTGTTAAGTGCCCGAGCCCTTCTTCTTCCTCCCATCGCGCGGCTTTCTCTTCCTCTCCTCTCTCTCTCCTTCTTACAGTCTAGCCACGAGCAGCAGAGGACGGGGAGGGCGCGGAGGGTGCGGAGGGTGCGACCTCGACGGGGAGCGGGCTGGTGAGGTCGCGGAGGGCGCGGAGGCGGGCGAGCGCGGACGGGAGGGAGCCGTTGAAGGCGGAGGAGGCCGCGCAGGCGGGAGAGCGCGGGCGGGAGCGCGCCGGAGAGGTTGAGGCCGGACACGTCGAGCCCCACGACGGTGCCGTGGACGCCGCAGGTGACGGCCGCCCACGCTTCAAGGGTAAGACTTTTCCATGTATTATGGTTAGGGTTTGTGTTATATGTAAATTAGGATTTAGGGTTAGGGTTAGGGCTTGTGTTTTTTCCTATAGGGTTAGGATTTAGTTTGCAGGTAGGGTGTAGTTAGTCCGGATGGATTTGTAGTTAGTATGGATTTGTAGTTAGTATAGTTTTATGCATTAGGGTAAGATTTTATGTATAATCTTGGATTAGTCTTAACGTTCGTGTATACGTAATCTGGTATAATTAATTCCATCTATTATAATTATGTAGTAGTTTCGGTAGAATTTTAGGTACGATGTGATATTAATATTTGATGCATTATAATATTTTTTAGGTGAGTAATTATGTCGAATATAGTAAAGTTTGTTTTCTACTACGGTGTCGGTTCAGTAAAGCAAAATGAGTATGGGATGGACCTGAGTGAGTTTGATCACGTCGAGTTGGATCTGACTGGCCCTGAAAATTGGTCTGTTAGTCAGTTAAAAGATTGGTTGGCACAGTGTTTGGAATTAAATGCAGAAACACACACTGTCGGGGTGCACGCGTTATGGTCAATGTCCAGTAAAAAAATTTAGTACACTCTGAGGCCGATTGATCGGGATTCTCAGTGGGTGAACTGGTTGCAAGGTTGCGAAAACAGGGGAAGCCACCCAGTTGCCTTGTTGCTTCATGTCGTTAAGGAGGTAAATGTCAATCCTCCTGAAGGCGAGGATGGGCACGATCCAGGGCAGAACAGTGCAGCAACCATGGAAATTGAACATGATGACAGCCATGGTTACGAAGGAGGCAGTGCTTATGAATCAGGGCAGAGTAGTATGGCTGGAGGGCATGATGACGGTGAAAATGTGGAGGCAGATGGGGATGAGGAAGATGGCCGAATGTAGGACGAGATGGAAGATGAAGATATTGAGGGTCATTGCGGTGATGGCAGTGATTCTGATTCATCGAATGACACAGAGTACGAGCCGGAGGTGCCTTATCCAGCTTCATGGACTCAGGACTTCTCATCTGGCATGACTCTGGACGATGGTCATGATTCTTCCTGGCAATATCACCAGAGCAGCATGGCTGTGGGAGCAATTTACGCTGACAAGCAACATCTGCAGGAAGCAATCATACAGTGGGCAATGTCGACATCAAGGGTTTTCAAGACAACTGTGTCGAGTAAGAAATATATGACCATGGAATGCTCGAGGATAGATTGTCCGGGTAGGGTGCACGCATATGTCCCCAAGTATGATACAAACTGGGTTGTGAGTGACATGGTAATGCATACATGTCGTATTCCCAGCATCCTTCAGGATCACCGTAATCTGTCATCCACGCTTATTGCTCGTTTGTTTTACACGGAGATAGTGGAGAGCAAGGCGATGGAAGTGAAGGCAATAAGGAACAAAGTCTTCACAAGATTCAATTTCAACATTTCTTATGGCAAGGCCTGGAGGGCTAAGCAGAGCGCGCTGGAGGCCAGATTTGGGTCATTCTTTGACTCATATGATTTTGTTGTCCGGTTGCTCCGCACGCTTCAGGCGAGGAATCCTGGCACATATGTTGTTGATCTTCAAGACTTCTACATGCCAGAGTTCCCTACAGTTAGGGTGTTGCACCGTTTGTTCTTCTCTTTTGGTGTATGCATCGAAGCCTTCAGCCACTGCCGACCAGTGTTATGTGTCGATGGCACATTTTTGACCGGCAAGTACAAGGGTCAGATATTGACTGCTATTGGTCAAGACGGCAATAACCAACTGTTGCCCCTTGCTTTCGCTTTTGTTGAGAGCGAGAACACGGAAAGTTGGACGTGGTTCTTTAGGCAGTTGAAAAAAGTTGTTGTCAAGGATAAGCAGAATGTTTGCGTTCTACATGACAGACATGCGTTCAGTTATTTGGGAGCCATACTCGCCTGACGCGATCGCGTCGAAATTCCCTGGAGGAATTTCTATCATGTGCACGCGAGATGAAGCATACTGGAAGACGAAGTCGAAGATTATCTTCGACGTCAGCGTTGAGGAGATGGCCCAGCAGCGTGTTATGAGGCAGTTCGGTCTGCGCCAGATCTCGGTCCCCCCGCCTATTGATGCGCCTCTACCAGACATCGTCCACCGGTACCTGCATTTCTTAACCACACATTTTTGTTTCAACACTTGTCATCCACAATTATGCTAATGTTTCTTGTCTTGCAGATGGAGCAGGAAGGGAACTAACAGGACTGCGACACAATGGTTGCAAAGAGTGCAACCTTACGTGGCCGAGTGGGCTGATGCGCTGACTCGTCTCTGGGTCGAGGCGCAACCCTTCGATCCGGCGGAGTACGACGAGTACCTACAGTGGTACGTCAGTTCCAAAAGGGTTTCTCTCGTTCATCACGCCCAACCGGATGTTATGACGGCCCCTGCTACGTGGGATATGTACCCCGGCCAGTCTATGTCCGGATCACGGAACACGCGGTACAAATAATTAACTTATCTATAATCATTTACCCTTATCTATATTATCCTTCATTTCCTAACTGTCTGTACCACTTTCAGGCTGAGTTGACGTGGGATCTTGGGAATGATATAGACCAGTTAAACCGTTCACTTTCGACCGGGCCTTTGCTTACACGTGAAGAGCATCGGTCTTGGTTGCAGTCCGCTGCTCAGAGAGTGCGACAGATCTACGAGGCTATCACGTGTGTCCGCTCGTCTGACGTTCTCCCACATGCTGCACGACGGCCACCGCATCCGTCCACGCAGCTGCCTCAACGGCGGGCACGGCGTAACGTGCCGCCACCTCCGGAGGCACACCGACAGCACCCGCGTCCACGTGTCGCACCACCTCCACCTGACCAGACAGGAGGTTCGGGCTGGCAGCAGCAGAGTTACCACCAGGGGGGCTATCAGCAGAGCCCCGCTGGGGGCTACCAGCAGGGGGCCTACCAGCAGAGCCCCACTAGGGGCTACCGGCAGCGACCCTCTTCGGAGTACCAGCAGAGCCCCTGGACCGGCTTCCAGCCTCGTGGACCACACGGTATGTCTATTCGTACTACTACATTATCATGTACTCAAACTATTTACAAAATAACATGTTACATAAAATTTCTCGATTCTAGCACAATTCGACTTCGACTTGGGGCCTATTATCTCCGAGCATTACTCGGGTGCTTCTGGTTGGGAGAGTCAGCCGGACGCGTTTCCCGGTGCGGATGCGGACACCCAGTGGCTCAACATGTACAACACTCCTCCTCCACAACCCACACAGGATACACAGCAGGCAGATGACGGGTCCTTGGTTCCTCCACGAGTCACCCGCCCTCACCCGCCCACCCCATCGGTTTGGATGGAGCACTCCTCAGCCACATCCGCCACGTCGTGGCAGAGGCGATGACTGAGACTCTACTTATGTATCAGAGACATATGTTCGCCATTTTCCATGTACCGTCAGACTTATGTATGAGACATATGTATGCTACTCCTTTCCTTCGAGGCGCACAACGGTGGCCAGAGAAGACATTATGTATCGTTATGTAATAGACTTATTAGTACGATCTATGTGGCAATATTTGATATGTCCGTAACCGGTAGACATTGGTACGTAAGATAAGATACAACAAACCTCGATTACATACCGATCACACCACACAACAATGGGAAATGCAGGTACAACTACTAATTAATCGATACTCAAAGAAAGATACAACATAACTCAAATTAAGATTCTACCTATCTCCCATCAATGCAGCCTGCACCATCCGCAGATTTAGCACCCTTGCCATTTGACGATGATTCAGGCTTCTTACCCGCACCCTTCCTCGATGATTCTGCCTTCTTCTCCTTGCCCTTACGCACTGCTTCAGCCCCCTTTTCCTTTGACGACGGCATGAAATCGTCGTCATCATCGCTGGAGTATACCCAGAGAAATGAACGACCGTACCTCTCACGTATGTCTTGAGTTCGATGAATCGGCTCATTAGTAACATGCCTATCGAACTTATCCGCAAGCCTCAAGACTTCAGCACGGATTTGTTCTGGGGTCCTATACGGAAACCCATCTCGGCATAGCCTCGCCCCTAGCAAAGCGAGATGTCTCTCACTACCAACAATTTCTTCAAGTGGAATTTCCCTACCATCTACCTTCAAATAGGTGATAATCTTAGCTAGCTGCTCGGATGCGGCTATATGAAAGTCGGACACACACTTCTCACAAGGTACAATACACACCATGCTGGCGCTCTGTGAGAGTACCCCGCTAAGCCTAGAGTGGTTTTTATAGGACAATGGTGGCGGGAGGAACAGGCGGGAAACGGTGGTGGGAGAAACGGGCGGGAAACGGTGGCGGGAGGAATAGGCGGGAACGGTTGGCGGGAGAAACGGGCGGGAAACGGTGGCGGGAGAAAAAGGCGGGAACGTCTGACGGGAGAAACGCGCGCTAAGGAGAAATAGGCGAAGGAGAAGTTGCTGCATGCAAAGATCGGCTTACCCTGGGCCGACAGGGCTGGTCGGCCACCTCCCAGCCGACCAGGTCTATGCCAGGTCCTGCAGACGCGCAGATGCGGCCGACGAGACCTGGTCGGCCAGCTCTGGGCCAACGAGCCCCCGTCGGCCTGCTCCGGGCCGACGAGATCCAGTCGGCCTCCTCCGGACCGATGCCGTTATATTTTCGAAATTTAATATTTCCCGAATTTCTTAAAAAAAGTATTATTTAAAAAAAATCAGCCCAGTGAGTGGCGCCGCCCTCGTCACGCGTGTGCCATGACGTTGCCGTCCTCGCGAGCATAGCTTTTTCTTCCTTCCCGAAGGTCCGATCGACGGTTCGACACCCGTCAGCCACGTCATCAAATATCCATCTCCCACCACTATCAGCCTATCAGGCCGTAGGCAATCAAAAGTCCACTTATCATCACACATGTGCCGCAATCAAAGCTCCCGTCCTGAATAACCGTAAAATCATTCTACAGTTCTTCTACTCCATCTTATAGCTTCTGGTTTATTACCTGTTGCACTACCCGTTCCCACTCACCAGTTTGTCTGACTCTTCAAAGCACTAGCTGGTAAAACTATTTCGTTACTCCTATACGCTGCATCGCCATCGTAGCTTCGACCCATACTCCGGATCGACACACTGAGTTTTCACACCTCTATAATTTTGACAAAATCGAAGGAATATCGATAAAGCAACATGTAGGGAACTGAAAGTTGGGTTTTGGTACGACGGGAAAGTATCAACCGATAAACTAACAACTCCCTCCGTATCAAATATAAAATGTTTTAGTTTTTTTACTCAACTAGCACAGGGGCCCTCGCAAATGCGAGGGCATCACCTTTAGCATTTAATTTTTTTAAGAATTAGTATTTAAAATTGTTAAGTATGTAGCTTT
The DNA here is from genome assembly GCA_026929855.1 of Poa annua. Lineage (NCBI taxonomy): Eukaryota > Viridiplantae > Streptophyta > Magnoliopsida > Poales > Poaceae > Poa > Poa annua. The sequence continues at coordinate 21,609,336 of CM049427.1, forward strand.
TATCTTATAACACAACAACTATCCATCCCTTCAATTACCCCCTTCATTAAAATGACACGATGTTTTAAATCTGGATATAGACATAAATGTGTAACTTTCTGAGTTTTCTACATGTGTATTCCAAGAAATAACAAATAATTATTATGAAACAATTTTATGGCAATATCCTACTATTTTAGCATGAAACATCTTAAACTTCTTAATCATGATTCATATAGTAAATCCTGATAATCCTACCTATTAAGTTGACTAAAATCTCTAGAATTTTATTTGTCGCGAGGATATAAAAATACAGAGAAAGGTTCCACTTCATCTAGATCCGAGCAGAAGCTAATTCTATTCTTACGCCACATCGGAAACTCATCATACATACTTCAATGTTGTAGATTTAATTAAGAGAAACAATAGAATGTTAATATTTAAAACATATTCATGTATGATGTATCTTTGGTCTTCAAACCATACATAAGAGTTATACATTATGTCTCATTTTTTTTCTATATGACAGGAAAACTGGTCAGAAAAGAACTAAAAGATGCCTAAACCATAATTATAATACAGAATGAAACGAAGGTTTACACCTTGAAAGAGACCAACATACACTTAGTAATGAGTAATTCTTAAGTGACCAAGATAAGAAAACACAACCGAGCTAATGCATTTAGTTGCTACTGCAACATTTACTCTTTTTCTTTAAAGGATAATTTTTAAAGGATTGATACTGCAACGTTTAGTCGTTAGTCCATCATCACCATACTATTCATAGGTAAGAAAATATGGTGTCCTTTGTTGCACCAAATTAAATCATGGCAACGTTACCCCCATGATTCCTGCATTCCTATTAATGGGCATGATTTTAGGTCTACATTGTGCTGATTTTAGGTCTACATTGTGCTTTTATATCACGTAACTCTCAGATTATTAGATTAATAGTTGATGATGAAATTTGCAAGGTCAAATGCATCTTAAAGTTTTGAAGCTTTAATAACAAACTATTGTTCAAATGCTTTTTCTATAAATACTAATATTGCTTGCTTTGTTCAGAATTATAACACAAATTTGACTCTCCAAGTTGAAGCATTAACAATAATTTATGTTCTCCATATTAAATTTGTTTCAGATGTGAAAGAAACAATAAATCACCTTTACGGCACATAATAAACCCGCATATTAATGGATTAAATATTAGTCAAGTCTTGAATTAGACAATCATACTACACACTTTTTTTCTTCTGATTCTAAGGCAACTTTGCCAATTTTGCACATGATTATATATCTTACAAATAACAAATAATAATTATAAAACTATTTATCGGAAATATCTTAGTATTTTACTATTAAACGTCTTGACCTTTCCGATCATGATTCATATAGTCATATTGCCTTATTCATATAGTCATATTGCATACCGGACCGTACGACTTTAGTAGATCAAAATAATCCTACTTCTAAGGTCGAGTGAAAATTATAGGATCTTATTTATCATGAGGATATACACAAAAGAAAAACGGGAACGATTCTTATTTTCTTACATGCATCTCATCAACATTTTTTTAAGCTACGATTAAAAACTTTATGATCATTGCCTCTCGTGTACATTTATGGAATAGCAAATCGTTTGTTTCTCGAGTCATTCTGATGACAATGATCGCAAAATTAACATTGATCATACATATCATGATTGCACATCATGATGGTTCGACATTTTAAATTTCTTACTTGCAACCACTCGATAAAAATTTCTTAAGGGATACAAAAAATCTATATAATCTTACCTCTTATGTAAATTTATGTCATAAAAAATCATTTTAATTCTCGAGTCATTCTGATTACAATGGTCGTCAAATTTAAAGTCAACCGGTATAGATATCATGAAAACTCATCTCCATGTCTCAAGATTTTAAAATTCTCATATGCACCCTCTCGACAAATTTTTCTTAAGCTAGGTAGGAAATACATATAACCTTGCCTCTCATGTACATTTATGTTACAAAACTGATAGTAACTCGAGTAATTCTTATTATAGCGATGTCAATTTTTTGTAAATTAATTAGTTTATATAACAAAATCCCATTGCCATACATTTTTATATCTTACATGTTTGATCCAAATTTTCCTGTTCTTGTTCATAAAATTGTAATTTTGAGCGATAATTGTTATTCCTCGTTAACTAATGAAGCCAGCATCACATAAGACGACAGAGCATCAATAATTCCAAAATGAGGTGGAACAGAGCTGAATCTAAAATTTGGCTACATCCCTTTACAAATCTTCGGTGTATCCAAAAAACTAAAAGTCTGTTTAATTTGGCCTCTACAAATATCTTTTCAAACTCTTTATTCCAAAAAAAGGCACACAATTTTTAACCATATTTTGGCCCAAGAAAAACTGAGATAAAATTGCAACCTTGTTGATGTATGATCTAACCAAATAATACTATCTAGCTCGTACTACAGACCTAGTGCAGCAGTCGAACATTATTATGCATGGAAATATTATCCTCCTTGGAGTCCACCTTTGATCTTCTCCACCTCGACACGGCCGTGTATAATTGAGCCATGGATTCATGTGGTGGAGTAAAAATAAGCAAACCGTTGTCTTATTCGTCCCAAGTAATTGAATTTTATTCCCACATAGCAATGGTTTACTTATCTTCTTCTAAAGGATGGAATTGCTAGATTGTCAGTAATATCAATTGAGGAAGAAGCTAGTCCCACTTAAATTCGAAAAGAAGACCACCCACCAATAGGGAACGTGAGCTGGGATTAGACCGTCATGAGACAGGTTAGTTTTACCCTACTGATGACACTGTCGCGATAGTAATTCAACCTAGTACGAGAGGAACCGTTGATTCACACAATTGGTCATCGCGCTTGGTTGAAAAGCCAGTGGCGCGAAGCTACCGTGTGTCAGATTATGACTGAACGCCTCTAAGTCAGAATTCAAGCTAGCAAGCGACGCTTGCGCCTGCTGCCCGCCCCGACCCACGTTAGGGGCGCTTGCGCCCCCAAGGGCCCGTGCCATTGGCCAAGCCGGTCTGACCGAAGTGTTGTGGCTGGCCGCCTCGAAGCTCCTTTCCCAACGGGCGGTGGGCTGAATCCTTTGCAGACGACTGAATTAGCGTCAGCAGTGGGCCTCGTATTTAGATGGAATGACTTGGATAGAGCAATCAGTAGTTGACGTTCGAACCAATCTTCTCTCTAGTAGACTTTAGATTCAGTCGTCCGTTTGTTTGGTTCGTCGTGTGTGGGTGTCCGTAAATACATTCACCCAATGTTCTAGAAATATTTTTCATTGGCGTGCATGACATACGCCTGCACGCATGAGCTGAATATCCAAACAGTTATTTTTAATACGCGCATCGCATGCATGTTTGAGCTGAATATCCAAACTGCTAGCTTGGTGACGTACCGAAATATCTTTCCATGTTATGACCGTGTCAAAGAGTTTGAGTAAAACGTTATGTCTTTTAAGTTAGTTACGGAAGTCCACTTTTAACAGAAAAACTATGGAACGTGTCAAATGGAATTGGACACCTATGAACGTTGGTACACGGTTACGTAATTAATAATACTTCATTAAATCCTAACCACTAATTTTAGATCTAATAGTCTAAATAATTTAGATGATGTGGCTTAACCCGGTGGCTCAAAAAACTAACTCATTTTACTTTTAGTATATAATAGATATGTATTTAGACATGTTTAAATGTAAATGAAATATGTCTAAAAATATATGTGGATTAAAAATCGAAAATATTTCACATTTTTATTGGAAACGAATCCGATCATTTTGATCACATTTATATGTGGATCACATTTATATGTGGATCACATTTTGATTGGAAACGAATCGAAAATATATGTGGATCACATTTTGATCGAAAATATATGTCTTTCAAACATTTCATTATCACTGACGGAAACGAACCCGAGGGCAAAGAATGGAATATCCTGATCCTCATTTCACACTCCAAACGCCATTCCACGTATTATAACAAAACAAAAAGACTCTTTCTATAATATGTTCTGTTAAGAAAGTTTGCTGCATCACGATAAATCTTAAGAGTGATTCTCTATGGATCTCGCATAGGCATAATATTTGAACATCGAATGCACTTGGTGTCACATATTTTTTTTAATCTTAATAGTTTAATGGATGTATAATTACTATATGGTATCAAGTTTATCTTATATTTTCTCTTTTAGATAAGGTGAGTCTAAGAACTGACATAAGGTAGAAGGGCATAATTATGAAGATACCAGGGTAGTAAATCGGCGATAATTTTTAAAAAACTTTGAACAATCTAAGTCTGATTGTTTAAATTGATATTACTTTTCTAAAATAAAATTCAAGGATATTTTAAATGAGCTAAAGATGATACCCTCACATTTGCGAGGTCCCTCTTGCTAGTTAAATCTTAACAAAAACTCTCGTTAGAGAGTAACATTGGAAACTAAATATTTCAAACATTCGAATTTTGTTTTTAAAATGTGTTCAGTAGCCGATCGAAATTTCCCGGTAACAGTGCTTATTAAAAATCCCAACCCCTTGGATTTATTTTTCTACCGAAACCAAAACCTTGCTGGTGGGTGGGTCGACCGTATGTCGATACCGTGGGCGGAAACCGCGCATGCATGCATACATACGCATGGCACGGACCCGTTCTAGCCTCCCGTATTCCTGTGATCAAAGACCGGTGACTGTGACGGTGAGTCGGTGAGAGTGACCGCTTCAAGGAGGCTAGTTCATTTTTTACCGTCCCCAAAGCCAAGTTGGTGTGCTCGGTCTCGCTGCGCCTGTGCGCCACTGGAGAGGATTACTACAGTTTACCGGCACCCACCTACTGTGCAATTGTGCATGGCCATGGCTACATTCCTCGGACTCGGGAGCGCTTCCTGCTTGTTCTTCAGTCGCTTGCTGTGAGCGCACGCCGGAGACCGGACAGAGCCAGCCTTCCCGTGACACCGGCGGGCAACTGGCCGTCCGCCGTCGACGTCGAGACCTTTAATTATTTGCGCTAACGTCGTCTTCCCACATGTCCAAAAGCGCTCCTTCGTACTACGTTAATATATGGCCTCCGAACTGGTGTCGTTTGTGCCGCTCCACTCCGGTGGTGACCAGGTTCGTTGCACCTAGCGGCAGAGGGCAGACCGGCCGGGGCTCCCGTGCATACAGCGGGACACGCGGATGTACAGTTGACATTCAGACAGTGAGCCCGCACTTTTTGACGAGGAGGAGGATCGGAGGTCAAGTTGTGCTTCTTTGCTGGTTCCAAAGTCCACCGACGGGCCGGGCGGTTTCGCAGCAGCAGCGGCGCCGGTCTCTCCGGTTTGGTCATTTTCATGCATGGACGACATGGCCGTCGTCGTCACGGGGCACGGCCAGTGAGTGCCGCGCCGCCCCCGTTACACTACACGTCTGCTATGGCGTTGCCGTCCTCGGATGGAGTAGCATTTTTGTTTATGAGAAGGATCGACCAACATATATTTTTTTGAACCGAGACCAACATATGCACTATATGTTCAATCGATCCATACACCTTGGCATAATATAGCGTCCACTTACACTTCACCCACGCTCGGCATAGTTTCACACGTTTATGCGTACACAGCTCAATTATAAGAGGAGTGCGCCCACTCCATCCTAAGGCGGACTGATAGGAGGATGAATCCCTCCTTTATATGTACTATTTGTTCAATCAATCCATACACATTTGTATAATATTCATGGACATGACTACATATCAGCGCCTCATAATTTTCCCTCCGTGCGGCGGCTCATTTCCATGCATGCATGCAGTGATGTTACGGATGACATCGTTTAGATTCTCTTTATTATTTAGATTAAAATTGGTTTATCTTTTAAATGATTAATCCGATTCAAAATTCGTTTTCACTGTTGGCTCAGTCGTGATTAAATATACAAAACTAGATCCCATGTTGCCATGTTTTGAAGACTTTTTTCTTTCAGTAGTTACCTGATTATTATAACTAGTTTATCACATTATAATAACTTGGCTATCAGTTTTCTATAGGTCCATTCTACGCCAATATAAGGTCGATAGATACTACTTTACGTGAAACGATATTATTTTTTGGATCTTAGAAACACATAAACTCTTACTCACTAGCTGTACATATTCGTATAAAATGTAAAAACCTCAATAAAACTATATGATAACCATGCATAATTATCATGGTAGCTATTCATTATAAATCTGGTAAATATAATATATAATCTGGTAACTGATGTGGCGTGAAAATTTTGTCACACCAGATTGTAAATGTGTCACAAATGATTCGAATCCATCTGGTAACGATATATACTTATCTTGATAATTATTTATATTAATATGATAGCCATAGTATCATAATATGGTAACTGGTGTAAATTTTTTATTTTCATCTACACATATTAACAACGATTTAGTTTTGAAACCCTCGTCGAGACGAATCTAACGGTATAAACATATGTCTAATCGAAATAATGGTTTAGAAGATAAATTATTTTAGATTTTCGAATTTGCTAATTAATGTGACAATGCCAACTATACTACATGCATGCATGCGCTCTCCCTATAGGGGAAAAGCTACACTTTTCATCCGTCATATGCCAACCTCTTCCGTGCGGCGTCTCATACTAGATTTTCCCAATATTCATATATTGTTAGCATCCACTCAGAATTAGCCTAGCACTCGGCCTAGTTTCAGAAGTTTATGCGCACACAACTCAACTATAAGAGGAGAGTCCATTTCATCTCAAAAGCCCGGACTGATAGAAGGAGGAATCTCTTAAATTAGGTGTGGCCTCCTCCCCTAGGCGAGTTGAGACTAAACTTGAGCAGCCTCCACTAGCCAATAACAATCCTAACATCCCACCCCCCAGAACCCCCGGCGGACTGATAGGATGAGAAACCTCTCCTTTATAAGTTGTGTATGGTCTCCAATGCAAGGTGAGACTAACTTAGCAACCTAGCTCCAGAAACCAACATCAACCCTAACATATGAGGGCATCCACTATGTAGTTCATAAGGTTGTCCATAAGCAAACAGTACCCTTTATGGACAACTATATACATAGTGGCACCTATCCATAAGGTTGTCCACAAGCAAAAAGCTTATGAGTTGTCCACATCCATAAAGAATAAAATAATATTACTTTTACCCATAGAGTGTACACAACAATTAAATTTGGCAACTTAAGATGAATTTGATAATATAGTATGCAACTTTTCCTGATTCGTGGGACCCAGATTAAGGTAAAGTTTGTCAACATACATAGTTGAGAAATCTATATGCCACAAATATGTCCAGTGGGACCCATCTTAAGGTCAAGTTATCTATATACATAGGTGATGCCCTAAGTACTATACTAGTATGAATCACCATGTGGCGCTATTGTCATCGCCACCCCATGTCTCGGTTGCGTCCGTTGCCTTTAGCCTGATCTCCAAGAAGTCACCACAAAAAACGTGGAAAGGATCTATCTAGAGCCAAACAGTCGTGCACACCGCACAACTATTTCTAGCAAGTGGCGGCAACGATTAGGATCGCACGCTACGATTAGCTAGGGTCAGAACAAAACAAGTATAGAGATAGCGGCAACAACCTATCACCACAAAAATATACTACTCCCACTGGTTACCAGGTCGGATGAACCCACCTGTCTAAAAACTAACAACTCAACATCCGAAAAACGAGCCTTATCTAGGTGTGCCAAAGGAAAAGTCAACAACTATACGAACGGAAAGTCAGACCATCCAATCCTATAAACATAACCTCACAGGATAACCATCTATGTGAAACCATGTTGTTTCTATCTTGGTTAATCAATAGAAATAGTCAAATTGGTCCCACGTTAAAAAAACATTGGTCCTCATTTTATTTCTTTCATCTTTATAAGTCTCCCACATAAATGTGACCTATAAAAAAACGGGTATTTTGTTTTCCATTATGTCGATGGGCGACTAATGTCAACCGGAACTTGCTCGAGGCCCTTTAATAGGATGGGCCACCTCATCACATCCAAATATTGTCGTTCTCATGATGGGGTTTATATAGGTTTTTGGTGTTGATGATCATAGTGGTAGGAGTGAAACTAACAACTCAAATCCTTAAAACGAACCTTATCGAGGTGTGCCAAAGGAAAATATTTTTACATTTTAAAATCAACAACTATACGCACGGAAAGTCAGACCATCCGATCCTATAAACAGACACATCACATGATAACCATCTATGTCAAAATATTTTTTCTCTCTCTTGTTTAGCCGATAGAAATAGTCACATTGGTCCCGGTTTCACTTTTTGCATCTTCATAAGTCTCCCACAGAAACTGACACAACGAGGAACGAGTCTTTTATTTTTCACTGTGAGTCGATGCTCGTGGTCGGGAGGAGGCCGTGCGCCGCCGTTACATGTTCGCCGCAATGTCTTTTTCGGGGTATTATCTTCATCACAACCTTGTATTATCTTTTTCGGGGTGGGGTTTAGCTAGATTTCTAGGGGTAGATGATCCATATCGGTAGGAGTGAATTTGGTGGCGGACCTACCATAGGGGATAGGACGAGCGGTGGTCCCGTGTATCATGGAGCAAGTATCCCTATTGTACCCTCTACGACACCATAGAAAGCCAAACTAAGCTAGACTAACTAGATTATTGGGTTTAAGTGAGCCGTGAAAGGCTCGTTAATGTTTTTATTACATTTTACACTTTGCGGGCATAGTCTAGAGCTCGAATCATTTCTCACGTTTTACACTTTGTTTTTCTCGGCGTTCCACCAATGCACCACCATCACCATCACCATGATTGGACCGTGGCCTATGAACCCATATTCCCGCAATTGTCCGCTGGCCCGTGTGTGCTCCATCCGGACATGAGGAAGTCGAGGGTGGTCGCCGCGCGCGGTGATCAGCGACATCAGTACTAACAACAAACCTAGTTACCTGCCCCACCAGCTTAGGTCCAAGTCAACGACATTGGGTTGACCTGCCAAGGGAGTGAAAATTCAAGTAGAGCAGACCGTTGGTTCAAAATAGACCGGGATTTAAAGGTTCGGTGTGCTAATTTCTATAATTTCTTGCTTAGGGTTTGATATAGCTAAACTCCACACGTTCAAGGTTTAATTTACACTTCTTTCCTTTCCTGTTGGCGGCAACTAGGCACTCGACGTCGAGGACTTTAATACCGTTTCCGCACAGGTTGAAAGGGCTCCCTCGTACGTACATCAATGGACCTGGAACACTCGTGTTCGTGCGTGCAGCTCCACTCCGGTGACACAACTGTTAGCTGCAGGTAGCACCAGACCGATGCAAACAACATGACACAATGTATAGTTGACATTCAAATAGTGAACCTGCACTTTATGATGGTTTGGAGTGTGGTTGTAACATCAGCCCAACAGAGTTTAAATTTTAGGTTTTGACGTTCGATGTTTCTCATTTACTCAAAATATTATTCAGTGGGAGGTGACGTTCTTATCGACAGCGAGACGCATATGGCGACTTCGTTAATCACAAAAACTGATCCACGAACTTAGTCTCTCAGAGAGGTGCTCATGAGAGTAGGTTATGTATGTATGGGTTCATAATGATGAGTGTATGCTCTTGTCTATATAAACATCTTAGGTCTTATTTGGATCACAGAATTAGAAAACAGAGTAAAGAACACATAAATTTGATAGGATTGCATGTGTAAAACAGAGGATTACAAAATAGAGAAATCTACATGAATGGTCATTTAGATGATAAACAGGAAAAGGTCCGCAAATGCGTGAAAAAGAGATTTTAGTGGATGCTAAAATTATTATAAAATTGGGTTGTATGAATACAATCCATAAAAAGTTTGGAGATTTCATTCCTTTGATCTAAATAAATTTCTTAGAAAAAATTGCAACCTGAAAATTTTCAATACTCCTTCCATTGCTGAATGTAAGAGCTATAGTTTTTGAGAAAAATTTCAAAATATATGGTTTACAACGATTTTTGGATAAATTTACCGATAAAAAAATGAGTTTCATTCTCGAACGGGGTGATTTTATGGATTGTTTTCATTTCTTATCTATTAGGGAGTCCGCTCTTCTGAAGTTGTGTAAAACAAATGAATTCATAGTATGTCAAATACCATGTCTTAATATAAGAGTTTAGGAACAGAGGGAGTATATTTTAACACTTTTCTCATGCAATGTTTAAAAAAAAGAACCTTCACTTTTCCCATACAGTCCAAAATCCACCGTTGAGCCGGGCGGCTCGTCGTCACGAGCTAGGCACGGCAGTGAGTGGCGCCGCCCCCGTCACGCGTCCGCTGTGACGTTGCCGTCCTGGCTATAGCCTTTTGTTTGCTTCTCTGGAAGGATCGATGGACACCTGTATCTTCTCGGGCTCCGCCACGTCATTAAATATCTGCCACCACCACTAGCGCCGCGCGCGCCTATCATCAGGCCGTAGGGAGGCAATCGAAAGTCCACTTATCATCACAGCTGTGCCGCAATCAAAGCTACTCGTACGACGATCAATCACGCAGCCGAAAGCACACCCGACCCACCTCCGTAATAACCGTAATCTTTTGTTACTACATCGATTGTCGTAGCCACTGGTTACTTTGTTACGTATAGGCTTTTTGTGTGCAAAGAGTTGTTTTTTACACTAGCTGGTCTCTCACGCACCGTTCGTTGCGGTGCTAGTACTAGAGTAGTATTTCCTTGCTAGTACGTACTAGCTCGCGTCCTCGTCATGTCTCTGTTGCTAGAGTACGTATATTTATAACCACTTGGCCTTATCGTCGTCGCCAGCTCGCGTCCTCGTCATGTCTCTGTTGCGTGGGCTGCCTTGCCTGGTCACCACCCCACCACTTAAAACGTGGAAACGATCTACAGCTAAAACCGCCGTGCACCGCTATTCCTAGCTTTACGATTAGGATAGCACGACGTTATAATTAGCCAAGGTCAGAATGAGCACAATTACATGCAAAACTGAACAAGTGTGTGTACATTTGTAGTTTTGTACATACTGATAGCGGCACCAGCCTATCACCAACAAAATATTATTACCAGGTCGGACGAACACACCTGTCTGAAAACAAGTGTGTGTGTGTGTGGAAATAGAAGGAGTAGAGCAGAACGGAACGGAAAAGTCAGAGCATCCATCCAATCCTATAAAGCGACACCTCAGAGGATAACCACCGTAGACTCCCTCCCTCCCTCCCTCCGTCGACGCGCTTTCCTTTCCTCCGCTACTTAACCTAACCCCTCCTCCAACCCAGCCCACAATTCCCATTCCCCATTTCCCGTTCCATTTCCATTTCCGAGAGCAGAGCAGCGAGCGAGACAACGACGACGGAGGAGCGAGCTCGGATCTCTACTCTACTCTAGGCGGCGGAATTCAGATACTACGATGCTGAGGGCCGTCGCGCGGTGCTGCGGGCACTGGCCGCCGGGGGCGGCGGCGGCGGACAGCATGCTCTGGCAGACGGAGCTGCGCCCGCACGCCGCCGGGGAGTTCTCCATGGCCGCCGCGCAGGCCAACCTCGTCATGGAGGACCAGGCGCAGGTGCTCGCCTCCCCGGCCGCCACGCTCGTCGGCGTATACGACGGACACGGCGGGCCCGACGCCTCCCGCTTCCTCCGCTCCTCCCTCTTCCCCCACGTCCAACGTACGCTTATCTCCTGCGCTTAATATAATTTCTCTGCACCACGGACGGCCGTACTGACTCTGCGTCCAATCCTTGATAATCCGCAGGCTTCGCCAAGGAGCAGGGGGGCATGAGCACGGAGGTGATCCGGCGCGCGTTCGGGGCGGCGGAGGACGAGTTCCTGCAGCAGGTCCGGCAGGCATGGCCGGCGCGGCCCCGGATGGCGGCCGTGGGCTCATGCTGCCTGCTCGGGGCCATAGCCGGGGACACGCTCTACGTGGCCAACCTCGGCGACTCCCGCGCCGTGCTCGGCCGCCGCGTCGCCGGGGGCGGCGGGGCTGCCGTCGCCGAGCGGCTCTCTACCGACCATAACGTCGCATCCGAGGAGGTCCGGCACGACGTCACCGCGCAGAACCCCGACGACGGGCAGATCGTCGTGCATACCAGGGGGGCATGGAGGATCAAGGGGATTATTCAGGTGAGAGCGCGATAAAAGGATACAATTACAACCTTGTCATGTCATTAATTTGGTGCTGCTTCTCTGTCTCGTCAGAGATTAGAGGCAGGTTTCGCTGATTGGTGATGCAGTCTGCAGGTAGATTCAGCTCACCTACCTGTCAGTGTCAGTGCGTCTGTCTGTGGTAGAATTTTGCGGTAGCAGCACCTTCGAACATGATACAAGTTCTAATTGTACATGGAATTGTATCAGAGGTGTACATCCATTAGATCCGAAATCCTGGTAATTAATGTCCTTGACTTTAAGTCCAGCTAAACAAGTGGACAGAAATCGATCCCTTTATGTTGATTTTTCTTGCAACCTTGCTTCTAGTTAATTTGCTAAGCACTTGAGGATGTGCAAGAGGTTACATGAAGTATTTCACCAAGTCAGAAAGGGTTAATAATACAGCCAAAAAGATTTCAGTGCTTTTGGAAACATGCCGACCATACCGAAGAATTTTTCCTCTATCAATTTTAAAATAAATACTGAAGTAGTAAAGCCTAGCCTTTGTGTTTCTTAATTGGTGTTGACTGTTGTGGCAATCCACTTACAGCTGCAACTTTTATGGCATCTTGAGAACACAACCTATATTTATCTTGTTTGACGATAAGATATTCGGTTATTCGCTAAGGATAGTTAGAGAACAAATAATTTTTTTCATACATGACTCTCAGTTAGCTTATCCTCTTAGGAGCACCTATGCTATGAAGTTTAACAGAATCAGAGTAAAGATAAATAACATTAGCTAATATTATTGCTTATCAGGTGTCGAGATCCATTGGTGATGTTTACTTGAAGAAACAGGAGTATAGCATGGACCCTTTATTCCGGACAATTGGGCCTGTGATTGCATTGAAGCGGCCAGCTCTTAGCGCTGAGCCACAAGTTCAAGTTCGCAAGCTGAAACCAACCGATCAGTTTCTGATATTTGCATCAGACGGTCTTTGGGAGCATCTGAGCGACAATGATGCTGTGCAAATTGTCTTCAAGAATCCTAGAACGGTAAGTTCTGACACAACATGGACATCATTTTATCTTTCTGGCCACCGTGGGGCTATTCGTTCACGTATGAATAATATCTTAGACAGATGAAGTAACACCACGTTTTGTGACATTATTTGTACAGGGTATAGCAAACCGGTTAGTGCGGGCTGCGTTGAAGGAAGCAACAAGAAGGAGAGAGGTCAGTCTGAACGACCTGAAGACAATAGAGAGGGGAGTGAGACGCCATTTCCACGACGACATCAGCGTCATCGTGGTGTATCTCGACCGGCACCGAGGGCGTCGTCAAACCAGGGTCGTGGACTCGAGCATGAACTGCACCAGTGCACCCGTTGATGTCTACTCCAGCTCCGTCAAATCTGCCCAGCCGCGAAAAGATTACCGGGACTCCGGTTAAGCGTTCAAGACTGCAAAGCTTAGACTATCTCCGGGTGGGTAAATGGTAGAGCTGCAACATGGATTGCAGTCGCAGCGCGGGATGTACATAAATAGTGGGGGCGCGTGGGATCTTGGCGTCGGAGGAGAGATAGTTTGATTATTTTTGTTGGATTTGGCAATTGCAGAATTAACACTGTCTTTTTTTGTTTATCCTGCTTAACCAGCTGTGAACCCGTGAATTTGAACGGGCAAGTTGATCTAGCAGTATACCAATGTTAGCAAAGACTTAAGAATTGCTCGGTCAATTTTGTCATGCGTTATTTTACAGGGTATACTCTGCTGTGCCACAAGGAGAAAAGCAGGGCCTGAAATCCGGTTACGTTTCTTCTTCCGGATCATTTGTTCTTGTTTCCCCGATCACGTTTCACCTGCTCATCAGACATTGAGGAATCACTTCGTTTCTCGGAGCGGCATGTCAAGTCACTCATTTTTTTTGGTTGCACTTTGCATCTCTTGACGTGGGATCGATCACTCGATCTTATCTCTCCTGTCAGAGCTCAAGGAAAAAAAGAAGAAGCGGATTCTCGCACTTATCCCTCCTGTCGGAGCTCAAGGAGAAAGCAGATTCCATAAGAGTGTTTAGTGCCGTCTCGCTTTCCTCATGGTGATCCACTTACAACCGGCAAATGACCGAATTCCTGACTGAGAAGTCCAAGTGGTTACCGTGACCTAATTGCCACCATCCCAGCTCCATAATGTTTTTCAAGAGAGTTTCTGGATGAGAACGTTACACCTGGCTGGACCGGTGAACGTTGCAGAATTTAACTCTCGTTGTCCTTTTTGTTTATTTATCTCTGCTTAGCCAGCAGTGAACCAGTGAATTTGAACGGGTAAGTTGATATAGCAGTATTGTCATACTGAAATGAAGCAAAGACATATCCGTGCTTTTTATGGGATATACTCTGATGTCTGATTTACCACGACGAGGAAAGCAGGTCCTGAAATCTGTTACTGTAGTACACTTCTTCTTCTTACACTTGCTTATCAGTTGTCGAGGAATCACTTCGCTTCTTGGAGCGGCATGTCAAATCTCTCATGTCGGAATAAATGTAGATTCTCTCACTTATCCCTCTTGTCGGAGCTAAAGGAGAAAGCAGATTCCATAAGAGTTTTTAGTGTCGTCTCGTTTTCCTCATGGCGATCCACTTACCGGCAAATGACCAAATTCCTGATTGAAAAGTCCAAGTGGTTACCGGGACCTAATTGCCACCATCCCGATTCCAAAATGTTCAAAGACAGTTCCTGGACGAGAATGTTACACCTGCCTGAACCGCTGAACACGTCTCTGTAGTTTTCAGTACCAAACAACAGTCTCTCTAGACGATTCGCTTCTCGAAACCGTCTTTTACCTACAAATATGTATGGGATGCTAATTATCGAACGCTCGCACAATTCCAACTGTTAAACGACAAAAGCAGCCGCAGAGGAAGATGACCGCCGCTAGCCACCCCCGCCCATGGCCAGACGTTGTTGTGATCCCTCGCCGCCCCGCCCTGCCCCAATATCCTCGCTCCGCCGGTCCATCATCGTCTCAGGCGTCACTCTATCCCCACCCTTTTCTCCGGCATCAGTGACCCCTACATCCCGCACCCCTCAAGTTAAGTTTCTCCTCACCGTCGATGCGTCCATCCTCTGGCTCGCCTGGCCACCGTCGCTATCAGGGAGGGAACGGGTGGGTGGGTCCCACCACGCGCCATGCACGAGTGCACGCGTGAACATAAGCGTTTCTGGAATTCTTTCCCTCTCGTCGCGCAGCACATTACTATTCGCACACCGTACACACATGGTGCGTTTGGTTTACTGAGCTTGATTTGGGGATGCCTTGTCTCCGCGTTGCAGACGGGCCACATCCAAAAAAGCTATGTTGTTTGGTTGTCCGAGAAGCCATTTTCTACACCGGAGAGGGAAGACATGCCCCATCGTTTGGTTGTCTGGTTGCAGCCCAGTTTGGCTGCACCAAAACACAGTTCAGCTGTTTGGTTGCACACGTACAATTTTGTAGTCTTACCGTAGTTCAAATTGGGTGAGAATACCATTTCATAAAATGTTACATCCGATTACCAGTATTCAGAAGCACAAGATCTACCAGTATTCAGAAGCACAAGATCCTCACGATCAAATCTTTGACCCTCCTCTCACGTACCTCCGGGGCTCCTTGCGGTAAAAGCATTGGTAGAGTAGGCACTACCTCAGGCGATAGTTGTGCTAACGGCACTGGCTCATCGATGACCTCAGTTGCCATGGCATGTTCATCGAAGAAGTTACGATACTCTTGTTCCCCCTCCTTCAATGGTGCATACCCTCTCTAGTTGTTCTTGGAGTAGCCATTGACTTGATCTTGGCAGATCCTCCATGAGTTGTAGATACCAAGAACCCTTCCTCGGAACACCGCATACCAGTAGCACGACAAAAGAGGTACAAGTAAGGGTGTATGTCGATCACAACCATGAAACAAGTCATAACAAAGCAACACAACTACACACCAAATCATAAGAGAACAACACAAATATTGACAACAAATGGTAAACTAACAGGGGCATGCATGATCATTCAAAAAGTCAATCACAAATTCATCCTACACTACTACGGTGTCATCCTACCACCACGACAAAAGTGGGTGTCATCCTCACACCGTAAGTTCACCATCGCATGAGGGGTTAATATGTACCACCTCATCATACTTACAAAAGAGCCATCATAATTTTTTCAACCCTAGATACAACCAAAATATACATAACCATCATTAAGCCATAAGCCAACTCCATGCACGACTTCCCTCACCCACGCCCTCAAGGGCACCACTATTTGTTGAAGTGGTACTTACCAAGGTAGGTCCTCTGCCAGAGGACGTTCTGTGGCGCGTTCTGAAGGAGATATGCCCTAGAGGCAAATAAATAAGTAGTATTTATTACATTATCTCATAAGTTTATAATAGGTTTGTGTATTATGCTATAACTGTATTAATCGGAATTATTAATACACGTGTGATACATAGACAACCAGGTCCCTAGTAAGCCTCTATATGAGCTAGACCATTGGGCAACAGTTGATCGAGATTCCCGATCAAGGACAATGACGTCGGTTGACAATGGGGTCATCTTGTTAGTTGAATAAGATGATGGACATACGCAAAGTATTACAATAAGATCGTATTACGATGTTTGTCATTTGCAATAGATGAGAATATGATAGCTTATTCCTTAGACCGTGAGAGGCGTACTTATTGATGCGTCGTAGGGGTGCTTTGAGAGCATCAAACGTTGTGTCTTATATAGCATGACAATAACGGTGTCCATCTTGGGTGTTCCGAAAGAGCATCGAGACGTAAGGATCAAGAGCGGGATTTGTTCATTCTTGTAATGGAAAGATACTCTGGGCCCACTCGGTGAGATTGCATCTATATAGCTGCGCAGCTTATGACTAGGTCATGGAGATGTAATATCACAGAAGAGTTAATAACCTTTGTCGGTAACGAGATACAACAAATACATCTGTATGTCTACGATCATATCTCGGACAAGGCAGTATCGCAGAAACAAAGGTAATGAATATCATATTTATGGTTCAACGACGATATTCGTAGAATGCACAGGGGCCGTCATATACATCCAGGTATCCCTGACGGTCATTGGTGAGCGGAGTGTCTCGACCATGTCTGGAGTGTTCTCGAACCGTAGCGTAACAAACTTAAGGTCTTAACGACACCAGGAGATAGGTTCTGCAATAATATAGGTTTTTGTTGAAAAGAGAGAAATGATCCGGAAAGAGTTCCGGTGGTCCGGAAGGAGTTCCGGGAAGGTCTGGAATGGTTCCAGCGATGTTCGAAAGTTGTTCGGATGGTTCGGAAATTTTTTCGGAGTCACGGGATATTAAATAGTATTTAAATATATTAATTTAGAATTAATTATATTTTATATTAATTAAATAAAGGAAAAAGGGGGCTCCCACCTACATGGGCCCTGAGAGGGCCCAAGAGGGGGAGCCGCACCACCAAAGGGGGGTGGGCCCCATGGCTGGTTCGGCCAGCCCATGTGGGTGCGCCACCCCCCCTCCTCCTTTGTTTAGTCCCACATGGGGGAGCTAGTGAGTTTGCACACCCCCTCCCCCTTTATATAGCAAGGCATATTAATTGGATTAATTCATTGGAAAATACTATTAATTGTATTGCAGGCCGCCGAGTTGCTTCTCTGCCCGTTTTGCCCCCTCTCTCCACCTTAGCTATACCGCCGGGCGCCGTTGCCCTGCGGGATTCCAGATAAGATCTACCCCTGCGCTTTTAGCTGGATCTGAATGACCGGGGGTTGTCGTTAAGCTCCGTATGTTTGCGAGTGCTCAGAGGTAACTCTTCTCAAGGATCCTAGGCGACGTCGTCTCGCCCCCCTGCAGCCGCCGCGTCACTTCCGCCTCTGCCGCCGACGCCTCCCCCTGCCGCCGGCGCCTCGCCACCTTCTGCCCGACGCCCGACGCTCGTCGACGCAGGTCATCATCGACACCCCGGCGTCATCGTCTTCGTCATCGCGGCAAGTTCTCCGCGACCTCGAGGTCGGCTACGCACGACTTCATCGTCAACGCTTGTGCGAGAGCGTAATCCCCGCTATCGGTCTACATGGAGGTAATGTAACCCGTTCCGCCACCGTTATCACATGTACTAGATAGATAGATCCTGACTAGTTAGGGTTTCGTTCGCTAGAAAAATTATTGTTTTCTGCACCGTAACCCCTTCAGTGGTATCAGAGCCGATCTATGCGTAATACTGCTGGTACGGTTAGAACTCATGTTGAATGAGGACGTCTTTCTTGTATTTGCTACCCTCTAGCGTGCACTTGCAATGCCTTCGGTATTGAGTTGATGAAGCGGCCCAGACCAACTTTACGCGTACGCTTACGCGAGACTGGTTCCACTACTGACATACGGCTTGCACCGTATCTGTGGCTGGCGGGTGTCTGTTTCTCTTTCTCTAGTCGGCAAAGCATTTTCAATGGAGGGCCCGAAAGGGATGCTTAAACATGCAATTATACGATCAACGTTGTGGTACAAAGTTCGTAGGTAGGGAAGCAATTCTCTTACGAATAAGCCTATTTGCCACGTAAAACTTGCAAAACTAAATAAAGTTAGAGGCGTCTAACTTTGTTTTGCAGAGGCGTTATTTTATGTGACATGGTTACGGTAAGTTTTGATATTACTCGTACTGTCGGAGGCAATGGAGGGCTCCGTATACTCGGAGCCATGCCGGGCGCCGGGGGCCAGGCACATGGCGCCATGAAGGTCCAGGCGCATCGACCATGTCACATCGCACTTCATTGCATCATTATTGTGTGCTGTTGTGTGTGCATCCTATTGATTGCTTATATGCTAGATATACAACGGTAGCATCTTGAATAGGATGATCCCTAACAAATACCAAAATTGTGTTCTCCCTCGTTGAGCACCACCAAGAAATTTCTACGTTATGAGGCAGGCCGTGATGATCGGGTGTCACACATCTCGTTGTTCGCATACAGTGGGTTTAAGCCATGTTGCACACGCAGGGTCTTCGAGGTGTGATTGGCGAGCCTAGCATATTCAGAAATATGGCCTCGGAACACGGGAAGATCGAAAGATCGAGCATGAGTCACATAGTTGTTGTGATCGACATTTTATGTCCACCTTTGAAGCCGTGCTGCCGGCCGTGATGATCGGGGGTGGTGTGGTGGATGAGGGTCGTGTAATCGTCATTATTATTTTTAGGGATAATAATCTTGGTGTGGTGTGTTTTGATAATGTGATTATAAAACTAAAACTCACCTATATATTATAAACTTTACCTTACCTCTTTTGCGATCACATCTGTAGACTACGCAACTATACTTCGGTTACTTCCTCAAGAGACCGGATTCTATCTTAGAAGCCGACGGGTCCAACTTCATCAGCTGGTACATTGGTTTTAGAAACATTCTCCAAACACAACAAACATCCTATATGTCCTAGAGCATTAGTTAGGAGTTAGACCAGATGATTCTGCTAGCAAGGAGGAAGATGATGAGTTATGTAAGCATCATGATATTTTCATGGAAGTGAAGGTCGTCATGAGCGTATGCCTAGCACCAGAGTTGAAAGTTGTTTCAACACATGGAGCCATATGTCGTGATTGATGCGATCAAAGGTCATTTCAAAGACGAATTGAGTCTTGAGCAGTTCAGACAGCTTAGAAAGTTCCGGACCATTCACATGGGGAGCATACCTGTCTGGAGACTCAATTGAAGAAGTTCTATGACATCTACTCCAGGCTTACGAATATCTACGATTTCTAGATAGCGAACTCCAGTGCAATAGAGATTGCGATTTGCCTCCTAGCTGTGAATAGCATGTGCGTGAATATGCTATAGAGACACGATGAGCTTCTTCACGTTCGTGAACAAGTTCTAATCTCTAAAAGTTGATTCATCGAAGAAGAGTTCTTCGACGCTACGGGTATATTTGATATACGAAGATATAAATGTATTCTTCTCATACTTGATAAAAGGTATTTGATACTTGTTCTGTTTGTGAAACAGTCCCTGATTATCACAAGTATGCGGCAAAGGGTGACGTGACAGTGCACAAGTGATGGCAAGTTCATGGCAAGTAGTGCTCACGCCCTCGAGATATCATATTAGTTATCATCAATAGTTTTTTATAAGACATTTTGTAATATTGAGAGTGTGATCTAGTTTGGTGTCTTGAATGTTACAAGACATAATTATTCATATAGAAAAAATCAGTTGTTTTATGTTATGAAACAAATCAATTGTTTCATATTATGAAGAATTTGCATCACATCTCAATTACATTATGCGTATGATATACATTAATAATAGCGGGAATGATAAAATTATGTGTCCAAAGAACAAACACCATCGAATTTAGTCATAAAGGCAATGAAAGAAGTAATGGATAATTTTGGTCCATTTAAGTATTTCGAGTGCCGAATTGATTAAGTTTGAAATGAAGTGTTGAAGTAGCAATACAAGAGGAAATTAATTAAGAGTCATTTTTTAATGATTAATTAATGGTGTTTTTGCTTGATCCGAATTCTTCTATGATTACTGTTGAATAGGAATATTTGCCTGATAAATCATAAGTCTGAAATTAATTTGATAAGAGATCAAATGGGGTTTTTCAGAAGAAAGATTAGTGAATATTGTATTCACATGATTCGGTCAAAGGACAATATTTTTGAATTATGGTTTCAACACAAAAGACTTGTGGAAATGTGTTTCGCAATATTATAATGTCATATATGGTGATATATGGGGTATTATAATCATACTCTATTTCAAATAAAGTGTGGTATTTTTAGAATCTGTCTTAGAATCTCCTAATATGTTCGAAACATTATTGTCGATGTCCACTTTAGAATATAGATATTTTTCTCAACGAGAATTCGTGGGATCGACAGTAGTGTCGACATGTATATGATTACGATAATTCGGAATATACATGAATAATTCTTTGTAGATTGCTCACATTGGATGGGAGTGTATTCCAAAACCAACTAGAAACAAAACTTGGTTTGTTGTCTATGTAATTCCGAGTAAAATATGATTTTTCGAATTATGGTTTATGAATTGGAATTAGGAGCTTGAAATAAGGTGTCAGACCTATATTCATAAAAGTAGAGTATTGGAAGGTGTTCCAAAGAGTATATTTCTACAGATGAAAATTTGGTGATTAAGAGTGAGGGAGACTAGAAAATTGTTTTCTCCTTGCAATCCTCTTTATAAAGATCATAATATTTTCATAAAAGAAGCTTCTAAATAAAGTGATGGTATATTTAGTATTGATGTCAGGTCACAACATGATATTAAGTGTTTCAGATCTTGTTGACAGATCAAGGTACACTTTATGAATACAAAAAAAATTTGAGAAAATATCGGAATACGAACAAAGGCTGTTTCGGCCTGGAAATCCAAGTTACATTTGAAAGGATCAAAATAGTAATTGTTGCTACAATTCTTATTAGAGGAATAAGATTGTTTAATCATGATATAAAGTGTTATATGAGAAATGTGACTGTAAGAAAGACGTGGAAGCATGTCTTGTCAAGAAATGTGTCCTGGACAAGATCAAATTTGTTGACTGTATTTATGTAGACATGCTTGAAGTCTGAACGATTTGTATTAATGTAATACTTTAGTTTGTATTGAATTCGAATTGATAATAGATCAATGATTTTGGTTTGACCAAAATATCGATTTAAGTGGGAGTCAAAGTTAGTTCACTCAGGTGAAATATGTGAAGAACATATTTTTGAGTGGGAGCTTAGGAACTCAAATATGTGGATGACATGTTTTTGAGTGGGAGCTCGTGTTCTCAAATATGTGGAGACATAATTTGATTGGGAGCCGAATTCAACTTGTGTAAATGACACATTGTGAAATTGTACCAGTAGAATAGATGAGAAGGATGAAGTTGTGAAACTATTTGGAAATTAGTGTCTATTTGGAATAGAACGGGAATTTTAATAGTTAGTCGAGTTGTTTTGGATTATATGTGAGGAGTCAGAATAGAATCAAAAGGATGGTCCTTTGAAATCCAATTGATCATTAAGAGTAATGATACACGGTAGTAATGGTTGTGTGACATGTTGGTCTATTATGTAATATTAGACATCATACAAAAACCATATTATCTGCTCGATGAAATATAACCGATTTTCTTAGGAAAAGAACAGTTGTAAAAGTAAATTTAGAATTTACTGGAAATAGAAGTGTGTTAGTTGATGGATTGACATTAGAATGTCAAGTTTTCTACATTGGTGTGAAAGTATGTAGATATCGCGAGTTTGTAATTGTTACAAGGGGCTCATTGTGACTAAGTGTGTTTTTCTAGGCAGTTATCTGGTTGGTATAATCAGAGTAAGCGCTGGGAAACAGAAGTCTCACTTAGTTACGGTATTTGCATGTATGTTATTGGATAACATGGTGATATCAAGCAAGTTGATATCAATGAATCGCAAAAGTATGCACAATCATGTATTGTGCAGATTGTCAGAGTAACACTCTTCCACAAGCAAGCATTATCAAATGATTCTTATTTGATAAGGAATTTTGATAAAGTAAAATGCAGCTAGTTTATTTGTACTCTAGTGTAAGTGGGAGACTGAAGGAGATATGCCCTAGAGGCAAATAACTAAGTAGTATTTATTGCATTATCTCATAAGTTTATAATAGGTTTGTGTATTATGCTATAACTGTATTAATCGGAATTATTAATACACGTGTGATACATAGACAACCAGGTCCCTAGTAAGCCTCTATATGAGCTAGTCCATTGGGCAACAATTGATCGAGATTCCTGATCAAGGACAACGACGTCGGTTGACAGTGGGGTCATCTTGTTAGTTGAATAAGATGATGGACATACGCAAAATATTGCAATAAGATCGTATTATGATGTTTGTCATTTGCAATAGATGAGAATATGATAGCTTATTCCTTAGACCGTGAGAGGCGTACTTATTGATGCGTCGAAGGGGTGCTTTGAGAGCATCAAACGTTGTGTCTTATATCGCATGACAATAACGGTGTCCATCTTGGGTATTCCGAAAGAGCATCGAGACGTAATGATCAAGAGCGGGATTTGTTCATTCTTGTAATGGAAAGATACTCTGGGCCCACTCGGTGAGATTGCATCTATATAGCTGCGCAGCTTATGACTAGGTCATGGAGATGTAATATCACAGAAGAGTTAATAACCTTTGTCGGTAACGAGATACAACAAAGACATAGGTATGTCTACGATCATATCTCGGACAAGGCAGTATCGCGGAAACAAAGGGAATGAATATCATATTTATGGTTCAACGACGATATTCGTAGAATGCACAGGGGCCGTCATATACATCCAGGTATCCCTGACGGTCATTGGTGAGCAGAGTGTCTCGACCATGTCTGGAGTGTTCTCGAACCGTAGCATAACAAACTTAAGGTCTTAACGACACCAGGAGATAGGTTCTGGAATAATATAGGTTTTTGTTGGAGAGAGAGAAATGATCCGGAAAGAGTTCCGGTGGTCCGGAAGGAGTTCCCGGAAGGTCTGGAATGGTTCCAGGGATGTCCGAAAGTTGTTCGGGTGGTTCGGAAATTGTTTCGGAGTCACGGGATATTAAATAGTATTTAAATATATTAATTATGAATTAATTATATTTTATATTAATTTAATATTAATTAAATAAAGGAAAAAGGGGGGCTCCCACCTACATGGGCCCTGAGAGGGCCCAAGAGGGGGAGCCGCACCACCAAAGGGGGGTGGGCCCCATGGCTGGTTCGGCCAGCCCATGTGGGTGCGCCAACCCCCTCCTCCTTTGTTTAGTCCCACATGGGGGAGCTAGGGAGTTTGCACACCCCCCCCCCCTTTATATAGCAAGGCATATTAATTGGATTAATTCATTGGAAAATACAATTAATTGTATTGCAGGCCGGCCGAGTTGCTTCTCCGCCCTTTTTGCGCCCTCTCTCCACCTAAGCTATACCGCCGGGCGCCGTTGCCCTGCGGGATTTCAGATAAGATCTACCCCTGCGATTTCAGCTGGATCTGAATGACCGGGGGTTGTTGTTAAGCTCCGTATGTTTGCGAGTGCTCGGTGGTAACTCTTCTCGAGGAGCCTAGGCGACGTCGTCTCGCCCCCTGCAGCCGCCCGTTACTCCCCCCTCTGCCGCCGGCTCCTCCCCCCTGCCGCTGGCGCCTCGCCACCTTCTGCCCGACGCCCGACGCTCGTTGACGTCGACACCCCGGCGTCATCGTCTTCGTCATCGCGGCAAGTTCTCCGTGACCTCGAGGTCGGCTACACACGACTTCATCGTCAACGCTTGTGCGGGAGCATAATCCCCGCTATCGGTCTACATGGAGGTATTGTAACCCGTTCCGCCAACGTTATCACATGTACTAGATAGATAGATCCTGTCTAGTTATGGTTTCGTTCGCTACAAAAATTATTGTTTTCTGCACCGTAACCCCTTCACGTTCATGCTCACAAAACTGAAACCCTGGCTCGTGTGGTCGACGAGGTGGCTCAACGTCGTCATGAGATCCTCCTCGGAGAAGCCAATCATGTCCATCACCACCGAGTACAGGTCATGGTGCATGTCGGTGGGGTTGTGCTCCCGGATGGCCTGTGCGACGTCCTTCCCTAACAGTCATGTTGGTGAAGGCCATCAACTCGTCGTCGGCGAAGGCACCTTTATTCGTCTTGCCGGCAGTGGCGGATCCACCAAGGGCTAGCCGGGTGCACAAGACACCGGGTAGAAAAAAATTCCTTTGTAAACTAGCAAATTTTCACCATATATGCACCCCTTAAATTTGTTTTGTATATGTTGTGACACCCTCTGTGCACCCTGGTTTCATATCGCCTAGCTCCGCCACTGCTTGCCGGTGTACATCTTTTTAGGCGCGTCAACAGGCTTCTCCGATAGCCCATCGAGGATCACTGTGTCACACTCCTGAGTCTCAGCATCCTCAGCTGAAGGCGTGCCCAGGGGCTCATTTGATCCCATGACGAACTTGCCGGTGGCGAGGCCGAATGAAAAGATTCCCCTCATATCCTCATAGTTCACAATGAGCGTGTTCAGAAACTCCGCGTCCTTGGGGTGATCCTACGATATGAATGGACAATGTTAGTAGTGCAGGTTTGTGATTAAAAGAGTTAGTGGGGGTGGACAGAGCATGACCACCGTGACATGCCCGTGGTAGTGCTCAGACTCAAGGATGATGCATTTGGTCTCTTCGCACCACTAAGCTCCGCTTACGTGCTTGCCGACAGGAGGTGTGAGCTCAAAATTGAGCGGAGAGTGGAGGATTCCGACAGGACAAAGGGTGCGGGGGTAGAAATAGAGGAGGAGTGCGACGGGAGGTGACGAAATCCTTCGCTCCTCCTTTTCGTTGTTCACCGCTGCTCGCCTCAACTCGCGCCATTTTCGTCCTCATCTCTACTTGTGTAAATTTTGCATCGTCTCGGTGTCATTTGGGTGGCTCGCTAAGGGCATCTCCAGTCGCCCCCAGCGTCCCCCAGGAGGCCTTTTTGGCGCCGGCGGAAGCAAATAGTGTCGTTTTTTCACCAGTCGCCCCCTGAACGGATAGACGTCGCCTAGAGGGGGGGGGGGGCACCAACCATATCCTTCCGAAGAGAATGAACATTATCAATAGTAGAAGGGTTGGATAAGGTACCATGAGTGCATGAAGAAGCAAAGTGATCCTTCCCACGACATTGGTAGCAAAGGCGGCTTTTACCTTTCTTCTTGGGAAGGGAAGGTTCTTCAACTTGGGAAGCTTGAGTTTGAACTTGAGGTTGCTTACCTTGTTGCTTCTTACTAGGAGCTTCTTCTTCAAAGGGCAAGATCTCACATGGTGCCCTTCAACCTTGCACTTGAAGCACACAATCTTGGCCGAATCAATAACTTGTTCTTGGCCCTTCTTCTTGACGAACTTGTGCTTCATCTTGTTCTTGGACTTGTTCTTGTTGTTGGAGTTGAATCCAAGTCCACTCTTGTCATGAGGAAGTTGTTGCACTCTCAACATGTTGTCGAGGGTGGACTTCCCTTCATGACACTTCTTCAAATCTTTCTTCAAGGAAGTGACTTGTGTCTTGAGCTCTTTGAGTTCCTCTACATGGTTAGTTTCAACACATATACTAGAGGAAGTAGTAGCTACATTGTTAGAGCAACAAGGCAAGGAAAGTAATTCATCACAAGATGTAGCAATTTTATGAGTGGATGAATTACAAGAACTAGCACATGGAAATAATGCATTAGAAGTAAAGTTTGTGCTAGTGTTCACAAGAGGCTCACAAGATTTTACCTTCGTAGTGACCGCCTCATGAGCTATCTTTAGCTTAGCATGGGATGCTAGGAGATCCTCATTGGAGCTAAAAAGCTTTTCATGAGTTTCTTCCAACTTCCCATACTTACTAGTTAGCAAATCAAGTTGAGCTCTTAGCTCAACATTCTCCTTCAAAATAGATGCTTCACACAAAGTGGAGTTAGTAGCACAAGCATCATTATCATTAGAAGTGGAAGGAGACAACATGACAAGCTCATTGTTTAACTTAGCAATTTCTTTACTAAGCACATTACATTTAGCAATAGCATGGTCATGTTCTTTAGTGAGTTTAGCAATTACTTCATTGTTTAACTCCTCACTAGATTCCAATCTCTCCTCGAGAGCAACCCGAGTTTCTTGCTCTTCCTCAAGAGCATTCTCAAGATTGTGGACCTCACCCGCGGAATCACGAGAAAGACCCCACCCTTCATGACAACGGATCTCCATAGCCTCAAAGGTCTCCTTAAGCTCAAAAAGTGTAGTCATGATTTCTAAGAAGTTCTCATGAGCATTTTTATTATTTAAGAGAGCATGAGAGACAATATCAAACTTCTCCTTAATTAGATCATCATCATCATTATCATCATGAGATATATTGGAGTGCACGGTAGGAGATACCTTATACTCCTTAGCCATTAGGCAAATGTGAGTAGTGGATGAAGACGATGAGGAGACACTTGAAGCACCTTGGAGGTCCAAGTCTTGTTCCAACAATTGTTGGGATTCCTCTACATTGTTAGCCAAACAAGTACTAGAGGAAGTAGACACATTTTGATTATGGCAACAAGACAAGGAAAGCATATCATCATGAGATTTAGTTCAGAAACTACTACATGATATGCAAGGACTATCAACACTAGCATGTATGACATTTGGAGTGCTAGAGATGTTTAAGTCCAAAGATAGAGCATTGCAATAAGATGTGTGTGAAGTGTAGTCAATAGATTCACCATCAAAAATGCAATTTCTATCACCACTCACCATATCATTACCTTGTGACAAACCACATGTCGGTGAAGTGGAAGAAGACGTGAGCTCATCACGACCGGAAGTGGAAGGAGGACAATCATCCTTGGAAATGTTGGACACCTCATATATATCTTGAAGTTTTGTCCATAATTCATGAGCGCTCCGAAAAGACATGATTAACGCAAGGACTACATCGCTCAAAGCACATATAAGACCATTAGATGCTAGAGTATCGAGATAAGAGTTTTTCTCATCCTCTAAAGATAATTCTTGTGAATCCTTTGGAGGAGAAAAACCCATATCTACAATACTCTCTAAATTTGAACCCATGTCTCTAAAAAGATTAAGCATGCGAATTTTCCAAACATCATAATTTGTGCCATCGAATCTATAAGTGGGATTGTGCACTAGATCTCTAAACGACATCTTTATCTCTAGGCGGTTAGTCCTAATAATGAGATAACTTGGCTCTGATACCAATTGAACGGATAGACGTCGCCTAGAGGGGGGGGGGGGGTGAATAGGCGATTTAAAACTTTTTCCGAGGAGCCGGAATATCCGGTCCAAGAGTGACCCGGAAATTCCGGTATGCTTGATAAAGGCGGAATAAAACTAGAAGTTTACTTTAACAAGCATACAACCTAGATATAAATACTAGGCTCACCTATGTGCACCAACAACTTATGCTAAGCAATACAAGTAACAAGGTGATAGCAAGATATATGAATTCAAGCACGAAGGCTATCACAATGTAAAGTGCATAAGTAAAGAGCTCGGGTATAGAAATAACCGAGGCACGCGGAGACGAGGATGTATTCCCGAGTTCCACCCAAAGGGTGTACGTCTCGTTTGGAGAGGTGTGCGCAACCACAACAGGTTAGCCGCAACGCCACAAAGGCTCACCTTCTTCTCCTGATGAACTCAACCACAAAAGGTTGCGAGTTCACCTTCCACTATTGATCTCCTTTGGGGCGGAGATCGAATCCCGTACAACTCTTGAGGCACACACCCACAACTTAATTGGGGGCTCCCAAGTCTTGAGGCACACACCCACAACTTAATTGGGGGCTCTCAAGTGACCACAAAAGGTCTTGACCACAAAAGGTCTTGGCCACAAAAGGACGGCCACAAAAGGCGTCTAGGGTCCAAAGACCCAAGAGTAACAAGCTCACAAGTATCACCACCACGAATCCTCGTGGAGGGCTCAAACCGATGCAAATGCAATGGCAAGAGCACACGAAGTGCTCAAGTCCTTCACTCTCAAATTCCAACACAACAACAAATGTTTATGGGTGAATAAGAGAGGAAGAACAAAGGAAACCACAAAGGAGTCAAATCCTTCACTCCCAAATCCCACCAAAAGCAACTAATGCTTATGGGGGGAGAAGAGAGGAAGAACAAAGAAGAAGAACCACAAAGGAACTCCAAGAACTAGATCCACTAGGTTCCCCTCACTTAGAGGAGAGATAGATTGGTAGGATTGTAGATCTAGATCTCCTCTCAACTTTCCCTAAAGAATATGGAAGATTCAATGGAGGGATTGAGAGGGAAGTGAGCTTTCCAAGGTCAACAATGGAGTACGAGAGAGGGGAAAGTCGTGCTGCCTTGGATTGGCTGGGGAAGAAGAAGGGGAGGGGTATTTATACCCCTCCAGGAAATATAGCCGTTGGCTGTTTCGACACTCGGAAATTCCGGTATAGGTGAGACTCGGAAATTCCGGTCAACCGGAAATTCCGAGTCCATGAAATTTCCGAGCTGAAAATCCGGCTGGAGTTAGAACCAAAACCAAACTTTTCCTTAGCCATTTCTGGAGGACTTTTCTGGGGGCACTCGGAAATTCCGGCAGACGGAAATTTCCGAGCACAATTTCCGGTTCGAGTCAGAACCAAAAGTCCTTCTTTCCTTAGCCAAAACTGGAGGGCTTTCTGGGTGCACTCGGAAATTTTGGTAGACGGAAATTTCCGAGCACAATTTCCGACTGGAGTCAGAACCCTTTTTCTCCTTTCCTTAGCCGTTTTCTTGGATGAGCTGGGGAACCGGAAATTCCGGAAGAGCCTCCGGCCCCAATAATCCGAACCAGCAAAACACCGAAACGAAAACTGCTATAACTTTTGCAAATGAACTCCAAATGAGGTGAGACCAATTTTGTTGGAAAGATAGCGACGATGAGCACATATTTTGGAGGATTTCTGATGAAGACAAAGCCTGAAGTTATGATTGAGATCAAGAAGTGGTCTGGGGATATCATTCCAAAAAGTTCCATGGAAGAAGCTTGGTTCAGGGTTAAAGGAATACCAATGAAGTATAGATGCAAATCAACTATCTTCTATGTTGCAATCTTGGTTGGGAAACCAATGGCTCTTGACAAAAATACAATCAGAAATTTCAGCTTTGTGAGAGTGAAGCTGGGTTGTAGAGATGTGGCTATGGTGGACAGTAGAAGAGAAGCAGCGTTAGATAAGGCTTTTTATGAGTTTCAGTTCACTAGGGAGCTTCTTGACCCTACTACAGAGCATTATTTGCAACAGGCTGTGGTGAACAATGGCAACAGGGGGAATGACAATCGGATTAGAGATGCAAGAGTGGATAATATATTTACAGATGGCATGAATGGAGGTGGGGGAGATAATGATGTGGCAAGTTCGTCCAATATAGGGGGACAGACTGCTGTCTCTCATAACAGTAATATGGATCAGAATGTGGTGGAAGGGAGTGTTGGTGTGGGGACAAATAAAGGTAAAAGTGTGATGTCATCTGTGTTTGAATATGTACAATCTAGGATTAGGGGGCTTATCATTTGGCGCAAGGATGAATTAGATCTTTTATGGGGATAATGTTAGAAGAGATTTTTCTGATGGAAGTGGAAGGGGTAGACAGAACAATGCTCTCACTAACTCTGTGCAGCTTCAATCTGCAGTGGCTGCTGCTGCTGAGGGTCTTAATCTAGGTTCTGGTGGATGTTCAGCAGGAAGTGTTGGGAATGAATCTTTTAAACAGTTCCTAGTAGGCTTGACTAATTCAAGTAGTGACAAGGTGTTTCATCTACATAAGAAGTATGGGTCTATGCTTGACACCATTGAGGAAAGGGAGAACCAGATGAGTCAATCTGAGGAGGTGGAGGAAGAGGATGGGGATGTGCATGTGGAAGATGCCTTTGAATCTGAGGAGGTGGGACCCGGGTCTCAGGATGATGAAGTTGGAGGAGGGGAGAGCCTTTACTTGTCTCCTGAAAGGGTTATTTTTGCGTTGCCAACCCCGGGAAATGAATCTGGGAATGCTGATGTGATTAACTTAGATTGGTCTCAGCCTGAGGTTCTCACAACCCAGGAGATGGAGTTTGGAGAAGAGGTGAAAGGGCATGTGCCCTAATATATGGTTTTGGTAATTAATGACAATCCCTATGGACTAATGTTTGTGTTGAGCATATTGCAAGTATGTCTTGAAGTTGACAAGACATCATCTATATGAAGAAAGATGAGATGATACGAGATTGATCAAGAGGTTGATCAACACACAAAGGTACAAGATGTACCAAGTGGATCATGTATCTCTTGAGATGGTAAGCTCTTGTCCATATAGCTTTGTGAACTAACCCAAGTGTGTGCGTGGTATCTATATGTGGGGTTAGGTATCTTCCCATGGGCTTGCAACAAGAAGATCAATTCATATAGCTCATGGAGGATGACGTCATGTCATGATCGTCATCAAGCTTGAGAAGTGCAAGACCAATCGAAGCATGTCGGAGATATCTTATGCATGGAGGAAGAAATAGAGACATGAAGACGAAGCTAAACGAGACTCTCCCATAATGGAGTATGGGGGAGTATTTGGAGAAGTCTTCATCAAGCATGTGCTAGCAAGCGCAATTAAGAAAGGTGTTCCACTTGAAGATATCAAGATCGTCATCATCTAGATCAAGTGGAATGCTCAAGGCAAAGGTATGATCTTGATAGGGCTATATGATAGATAGGCGTAGTATCAAGAGGGGCTCTCGAGTGAGTAACTTGATCGCATCTTTGTGGACAGCTCAAACCTTTGCATACTTGGCATATCATCTTTTGTGTTTCTTATTTGGCTTTTCTCCTTGTGAGGTTTGGAGCTTGTTGTGAGCTTCTGAACGGAATGACGTCGCCTAGAGGGGGGGGGGGGGGGGGGGGGGTGAGTAGGCGATTTAAAACTTTTTCCGAGGAGCCGGAATATCCGGTAAAAGAATGACCCGGAAATTCCGGTATGCTTGATAAAGGCGGAATAAAACTAGAGGTTTACTTTAACAAGCATACAACCTAGATATAAATACTAGGCTCACCTATGTGCACCAAAAACTTATGCTAAGCAATACAAGTAACAAGGTGATAGCAAGATATATGACTTCAAGCACAAAGGCTATCACAAGGTAAGGTGCATAAGTAAAGAGCTCGGGTATAGAAATAACCGAGGCACGCGGAGACGAGGATGTATTCCCGAGTTCCACCCAAAGGTGTACGTCTCGTTTGGAGAGGTGTGCGCAACCACAACAGGTTAGCCGCAACGCCACAAAGGCTCACCTTCTTCTCCTGATGAACTCAACCACAAAAGGTTGCGGGTTCACCTTCCAATATTGATCTCCTTTGGGGCGGAGATCGAATCCCGTACAACTCTTGAGGCACACACCCACAACTTAATTGGGGGCTCTCAAGTGACCACAAAAGGTCTTGACCACAAAAGGTCTTGGCCACAAAAGGCCGGCCACAAAAGGCGTCTAGGGTCCAAAGACCCAAGAGTATCAAGCTCACAAGTATCACCACCACGAATCCTCGTGGAGGGCTCAAACCGATGCAAATGCAATGGCAAGAGCACACGAAGTGCTCAAGTCCTTCACTCTCAAATTCCAACACAACAACAAATGTTTATGGGGGAATAAGAGAGGAAGAACAAAGGAAACCACAAAGGAGTCAAATCCTTCACTCCCAAATCCCACCAAAAGCAACTAATGCTTATGGGGGGAGAAGAGAGGAAGAACAAAGAAGAAGAACCACAAAGGAACTCCAAGAACTAGATCCAGTAAGTTACCCTCACTTAGAGGAGAGATTGATTGGTAGGATTGTAGAGCTAGATCTCCTCTCAACTTTCCCTAAAGAATATGGAAGATTCAATGGAGGGATTGAGAGGGAAGTGAGCTTTCCAATGTCAACAATGGAGTAGGAGAGAGGGGAAAGTCGTGCTGCCTTGTATTGGCTGGGGAAGAAGAAGGGGAGGGGTATTTATACCCCTCCAGGAAATATAGCCGTTGGCTGTTTCGACACTCAGAAATTCCGGTATAAGTGAGACTCGGAAATTCCAGTCACCCGGAAATTCCGAGTCCATGAAATTTCCAAGCTGAAATTCCGGCTGGAGTCAGAACCAAAACCAAACTTTTCCTTAGCCGTTTCTGGAGGACTTTTCTGGGTGCACTCGGAAATTCCGGTATATGGAAATTTCCGAACACAATTTCCGGTTCGAGACAGAACCAAAAGTCCTTCTTTCCTTAGCCAAAACTGGAGGGCTTTCTGGGTGCACTCGGAAATTCCGGTAGACGGAAATTTCCGAGCACAATTTCCGACTGGAGTCAGAACCCTTTTTTCTCCTTTGCTTAGCCGTTTTCTTGGATTAGCTGGGGAACCGGAAATTCCGGTAGAGCGAAATATCCGGCCCCAATAATCCGAATCAGCAAAACACCGAAACGAAAACTGCTAAAACTTTTGCAATGACCTCCAAATGAGGTGAGACCAATTTTGTTGGAAAGATAGCGACGATGAGAACCCAAAAAAAGTGGAAATATTGCATCCCATAAATAGAGTAAAATCACCACACATGGCAAGGTGTGGGATATTCCTCATGATAGAACCGACAATATTTCCGTCACCGAAAACGCAACATGTTGTCCAAAGTAAAACCGATTTCGATGAACAAGAGCTTGACATGGAGTTGAACCAAGCTCTAATTCCTTACCAACATAAAAAGCCAAATAAGAACCAAGAAATATGATATGCCAAGTATGCAAAGGTTTGAGCTCTCCACAATGATGCGATCAAGTTACTAACTTGAGAACCCCTCTTGATAGTACGCCTATCTATCCTATAGCCCTATCAAGATCATACCTTTGCCTTGAGCATTCCACTTGAGTTGGATGAAGACTATCTTGATCTCTTCAAGTGGTTCATCTTTCTTGATTGCGCGTCCAAGCACATGCTTGATGAAGACTTCTCCAAATACTCCCCCATGCTCACAATGGGAGAGTCTCACTTAGCTCCATCTTCATGTATCCATTGCAAACACCAAGCATAGGATCTCTTCAAGAAGCTTCTCTTGGTCTTGGTCTTGCACATCTCACCTTGATGACGATCACCACATGACGTCATCCTCCATGAGCTATATGAAATCTTCATTTGATGCAAGCCCATGGGAAGATACCTAACCTCATATAAAGATACCACACACACATATATCATGGGTTAGTTCACAAAGCTATGCGGACAAGTGTTTACCATCCCAAGAGATACATGATCGCTCTTGGTACATCTTGTAGCTTTGTGTGTTGATCAACATCTTGATCAACCTTGTATCTTCCAACATTTCTTCACTAATATGATGTCTTGAATCCTTCAAGACATACTTGCAATATGCTCCACTCAACACATAAGCTTCAAGAGTCTAACACATGAACTCCACAACTCCATGGACATGATCTATAATGATATCTCAAAGCAAACATTAGTCCATAGAGATTGTCATTCAATTACCAAAACCACACATGAGGAAAAATGCTCTTTCAACCCCCCCCCCCCCCCCACCCCAGAAGCCCAGTTAGCGCCGTTTCGGCAAAAAATAGCGCCGGCGCTTCCAGGCGAAACCCGACCCGCTGGGTTCGGCCTAGGGGCGTCGGCGGAAGGAAAACCACACGTGGGCCAGCCCTATCGGTGAGACACCGCCTTTCCCCACACATCTGGCTCGCCTTTCCCCTCCCTTCCCGTGTCGTCGGCGGAACGCCGTCGTCCCCCGCCCCTACCTGCACCGCCACGCCGCCGCCGCCACACAAGTTCGATCTGCCACCTAGCCCACCACACCACGCCCCGTCGGCGCCGCTCACTCCTCCGCCGCGAAAGGGCGACCACTCTTCATTGCGAAAGGGCGACCACCCCGCGCGCAAGGTGTTCGGCGAAAAGCTGGCACATCAATGGACTCCGACGAGGAGATACTCGCCGAGCTCTTCGACGAGGAAGATCAGGCCGCCGTCTACGACGAAGAACACTTGATGATCTTAGCCTCCCTCGCCGAGAATCAGGGTGGGCCGCGGCGTGTTGGATCTACAATGGGTCGCCGCAAGACCAAGCCAAGGCAGCGGTACAAGGGGTACTGCATCCTCTACTCCGACTACTTTGCCGATGATCCCACCCAGGACGCGAAGGTGTTCCGACGCCGTTTCAGGATGAACCGCAAGATCTTCTTTAAGATCATGCAAGAAATCCGAGAGTTTGACACCTACTTCAAATTGAAGAGGGACTGCACTGGCATGGTAGGGTTTACCTCTATTCAGAAGTGCACGATGGCCATGAGGTTGCTTGCATACGGTGCTCCTACAGATGCACAAGATGACTATCTGCGCATGAGCGAGTCCACGGCCATTGAGTGCTTGAACAGGTTCTGTCGGGCAGTGGTTGCAGTCTTTGGCCCAAGGTACTTGCGATCACCCAATGCGCAAGACACTGCTCGCCTTCTTGCAGAGAATGCGGCAATAGGCTTTCCTGTGATGCTTGATAGTATCGACTGCATGCATTGGGCATGGAAGAACTGTCCATTTGACTGGCAGAGGATGTACAAGGGCAAGAAAGGAGAGTGCTCGGTGATTCTCGAGGCCGTGGCTTCATATGATATATGGATCTGGCATTCATTCTTTAGTATGTCTGGAACTTACAACGACATCAATGTGTTGCAGTGCTCGGATGTCTTTTCTGAGCTTGTCGAAGGCCATGCTCCCCCAGTGAGCTATAAGATCAACTGACACCAGTACACAAAGTGCTACTATCTTGCAGATGACATCTACCCCAAGTGGGAAACATTTGTGAAGACCATCTCCAAGCCTATGACAGAAAGCGCGAAAGCTAGATTTTTGAAGTGCCAGGAGGCTTGTAGAAAGGATGTCGAGCGAGCATTTGGTGCGCTGCAGTCTCGATTTGCCGTTGTCCAGTACCCAGCTATGACTTGGTCGAAGTCCAACATGTGAGAGGTGACGCAGTGTTGTGATCTTACACAACATGATCATTGAGAGTGAGCAAGATGACCCGGTGCCTGACAGTGAGGCAAGGATACCATACTACCGTCAGGGTCGCCAGGTGCCGGCATCATGAACAGACTTCCTCGCCACACGTCAGGAGATTCGAGACGTTGCAACACATCAAGCTCTACAAGATGATCTGGTGCAGCACTTGTGGGCGCTCAAGGACAACGACAATGCCGCCAATGTTTAGTACTATTTATTTTATTTTTTATACATTGTTAAACTATTTATTTGTGTGTGAATTTATATGATTAAACGTGTGAATTTGTATGCCAAAATGTTTAAACGTGTGAATTTATATGTCAAAATGCCAAAATATAGCTGAAAATACGCCGGCGGCGGCCTGGGTTCACGACTTGTAAACATGCCCCTAAGTTCCGGATTTGCATCATTTCACGTCGTGGCGGGCGCAAATCGCCAGCGATTTCAGCTTTAGGGCGCAACGAGTGCAGATGCCTAAAACGACTAATTCGGACGTTCCTCCCAGACGTGGCTCAATGGAAACCGTGCCATGCAACAATACGAGAGAGTTGAGCGGCAGAAGGAGCCCAGCCTACAGCCCTACACCCATACTGACAGACGCCCTGTCTAAAACCCTGTAGACCAAACCCCCCGTTCCCCGTAGCCATTATCCAGACTCCAAAGAGAAACCTACACCGAAGCGACCGAAGAAACCCCAAATGGCGGCCGCCTCCATGCTCACTGCCTTCGCCCCGCCCGTCCTCCTCCGCCCGCCGGCCTCCCTCGCCCCGCCGCGCCGCACCATCACCTCCGTCTCCGTGCGCGCCGCCTCCGCCAAGTCTCCGGCCACGGCGGCGGCCGCCGCCGCGCCGAAGAAGAAGAGGGCGGCGACCGGCATCACCATGCCGCGGCCCGTGTCCCCGGCCCTGCAGGCTGTGGTGGGCGCCGCCGAGGTCCCCCGCACCGAGGCCATCAAGCGCCTCTGGGCCTACATCAAGCAGAACAACCTCCAGGTAGTATACATATCCAGGCGAAGCCCCCAAACCCCTACGCGTGTCATGATTCATTGATGGGTTGCTTGTTCCGCGTAGTACAGTAGTTGATTTGGATATGAAAGATGAAGTCAGAGAGAGAGGAATGTATACGGCGGTGGTGAATGGTTTGGAGCCCTGTTAGTGTTAGTACCGAACATGAGCAGATCTGAGATTTCGCGTTCAGAATATTGGTGCAGCTGTAGTTGACTTCAGGTGCCGTTTTTTTCTTAGCAATGCCGCATATGTCCATGTGCCCAGATGTACAAGCCCGGTATAAAACGAGAACGTCGCCTACATGTTCAGTGACTTTTTTTGCTTCTTAGAACGTGCCATAATCTTTGTTGTCTTGCTGATATGCTGCGTTGGTGCATGCCCAATTTTCTTGCTCTTATTAAATGTAGCTGTTATTTGTGACTGGCTATGGTAGTAACAGATAAGACATGTCCCCCATATGATCTGTTTCGAACTGCTTGTGATAAAAACAGAGGATTTACTGCAAATCCTGCAGCATTTTGCTTGTACTTATCACCTAGTGGTTAGTATGTACTATTTACTAGCGTATGGAAGATAGTCACATGGTGCATCAATGTAATGAACTTACCAATGATAAATCTGACGTTTTTTCATTCAGAATAGATTTAAAATCGTAGTTGAACAAGTTACTGCCATATTTTCCATGTACCGCAGATGTAGCAAGCTTATAAAGCAAGAATGCCGTGTCATGTTTAATGAATCAGTGGTCCTTTCTTAGTGAATTTCCCATCAATTCTTGTGTTCTGGTGAAGTGGTGTTGACTGCATTACAGGTCGACATGTGATCTATATATTTTAACTGTTTGTGGTAAGAGGAAACGATTTAGTTAACAATAATTTGGTGGTGTGCATCGCATGCGAGTTAGTACTGTATGGAAGACAATGCGATGGAGCTGTGATGCTTCCAAGTTGATGAGCTGCTTAAGTCTGAATACAAGCTTTTAATATGTGACACCTGTAGGCATGTTCACATTCTTTGTTGTTTGTATCTATTGTGGGTTGGATTGCTTGGAATGTGTAATTACTTAATGGTCATATGCTTGGAATTTCTTAGAGTGAGTGATATGAGTGCTTGGTTGATTTGATGAGTATGACTTGGCTCAGTTTCATTGGGACGCACAAGCTACTCCCTAATCCAACTCCATGGATACATTTATCTTTGGTAATGTATGATTTTGGATGTTCATCCTCTGATGGTGAAACATACTTGGGGGTTTTGGGGGAAAAGAGCAGCCAGTGTCACTAGGAATGTGCTAACTATCCAGCATATCCATTTTATTTTTCCAGGCAAATAGAATTAGGATTGTTCTACCTATCCAGCTAGTATATCCATTTTATTTTTTATATTCTCATTCTGCCTTGTTCCAGGACCCTGCGGACAAGAAGGTCATCGTCTGTGACGAGAAGCTGAAAGTCCTGTTTGCTGGGCGAGAACGTGTTGGGTTCCTCGAGGTCGCCAAGCTTCTGAACCCGCACTTTGTGAAGGCTCCATGAAAGACGGTTCCATGGAGTTGGGTTAGCCTAGATGGTTTCTACTTTCTGGTAGTCTTGTGGACGCGCGTAGGCTTGTTTTGTTGGCCCGAGTTGGCTCGACTTCAGTGTTCCATTAGCTAGCTCTCTGCAGACAGTTTTACTGTACCTCTGGCAGTAGAAATCTCAAACCTCTTTAACAGCCTTCAGTTCGTATGCTTGTACACATCTTGTGTATTAGCAAGCAATGTTTCTAGGAGTCCAAGTGTGTCATGTCCCATGTTGATATACCTTAGTGATGCACCAGGCTGGTTTAAGGCTTGTACTTGGTAGTTATTCCTGCAAGTTGCGCCATTTAAAAATTACTAGGGAACCTAGCGTGGCAATGCAAGTTGCGCCATTTCAAACTATTGATCGAATTTTAATCTTTCAAATATATTTGCCTAATACCATAAGTAATTAGATTTATTTTTTGTGATCATTTTGATATGCTTTCCATATTTTTTACATGGATAGATTTAAACATATTGATTTTCAAGTTTTAATCATTTTCTGGGATTTATTTTCTATTTTGGGGAAAAATCAACCTGGTGGGCCCCACCATGATGTCGCTG
The DNA here is from genome assembly GCA_026929855.1 of Poa annua. NCBI lineage: Eukaryota > Viridiplantae > Streptophyta > Magnoliopsida > Poales > Poaceae > Poa > Poa annua. The sequence goes on from CM049427.1 coordinate 21,648,112, forward strand.
TCACGTCACCGGCATGCGAGCTCGGCCGCGGCGGCCACGATGCCGGCGGCGTCGATTTACAGCGAGGGAGGACGCGCATGCATGTGCGTCCGACGCGCGCAGGCTACGTGTGAGTGGCGGCGCCGCCACTCCTTGGTCACCGGAGCGGCAGCGGCGGCGTGCGGTTGCGGCGGAAAACAGGCGAGACGACAACGGCCATTCCGGCGACGGTGCGGCCGCCCCGACACGCTTTCACCGGCGCGGAGATAGATCGTGCGACGCCGCACCTCGTCGTGCCCTCCGATTTGACGGAGAACGGCAGTAGCGGCGACGGCGCTCGGCGGCGGCGGCGGGCGGAAGCGGAGCCGCGGGAGAGAGGCGCGGTGACTGTGTGTGGCGGTTTTGCCGAAAAGTCCTTACAGTTTGACAGAATTGCGAATAGGTCCCTCCACGCCTTAAAGTCTGGACCGCGGGTCACGAGCACTATATCTCAGTGGTTTTTCTGCAAGATGACCCGGCGCCCGACAGAACCGGCTATTAGACCGTGCGACGTGTCGCCGTCTGATTGGAGGAGAGGGCACCGCTATAGTACGCACGTCTGGGGGTCTTTTGTGCGCATCTGGACCGTTGATTGGTACGGTCGGACGACCCACGGCTTTCGGGTGACGTGGAACAAGATCTGAACGGAAAAAAAGACGCCCTTTTATATATAGGGGTATTTTGAGAACACACTTGGGCGTTCAGATGTTCAGGGCCGCGACGCCTGTAGAGAGCATTGGCTGGACGTCCGGTGATCTATTGATCATTACCAAAATTACCAAAATTTGTTTTGCAGAAATGTCGACTGATCTATTGATCATTACCAAAATTATATTTCAGAAGTAATAAAAATTACAAATAGATCTCCGGACCACCTAGCAAGTAACAACTACTATAAAAACTGAGCAGAGCTGAAAGCGAGCGTCCTCACCCCTCACTCAACTGAAATAGATAAACAGGAAGAACCGACACCAGACCAGCAGCCATCTATCCTACTTTCTTCCAAGGGGATCGTGCCACGTCATCCTTTTTCCAGAAAAGCCCTTCAAACAACAGCTATGTGCTCCGCGGTCCACAACTTACAACATGGAGGGACCTATCCGCAAATTCCACAAACCTCACAGGCTTTTCTGTAAAATTGCCAGAGCATTCCCCCCTTCCCCCCGACCTTTCTTTCCTCCCTCACGCGACCCGCGAGTATGCCGGCGGCGCCGCCGCTCCACGTCTCCTCGCTCCGATTGGATCCCACGTCGAGCTCCGCCGTCTTCGACACCACCTCCGCGTTGCCGACAGCGTCCCGGGAGGTCCTCAGTCGCTACGGTTTGTCGTCGCCGTCTCCTTCGCGTCCGCCGCCGTGGATTCGGTCGCCGGCGCCGATTCCGGTGACCTTTTGGTCTGCCGCGCCGCTTGCTCGATCCGCCTGAACGTCCTCTTGACGATGGGCGCGGTCACGGGCCCGCGCCTGTGCTCGCAGCTCCGGTGCGAGCTCGGCAGCGCCGCCACGTCGCCGTTTGGCGTGACGTCAACGGCTGGCGTCAACCCTTGCCCACTGTGGCTGACCAGTGGGTCCCATCTGCTAGCTTTTTAAAAATTTCTAGAAAATTCCTAAATTCAAAAAACAACAACTCTCCATCTGTTATTCAGAAAAATGCAAACAATATATCAAAATTTGCAGAAAAAAAATCCTTTCCAACTATTGCATTACACACGTCACTAATCAATTTGCAATTCCTGTTATGTCAAATATGAAATTTTCTGTGAATGTCATCACCAAATTTATATCTTTTGACATGCAATTTAGGACAATCCAAACAATATATCAAGATTCGCACAAATATTAACCATTTGCACATGTTGCATTACACATGTCACCTTCATTTAAATTGACCAACGTATCTCAAAATTATACTTAATTTACTACACAGATGAAATTTGTAAATTCCGAAAAAATACAAATGTTCGAAATACTAAATTTAACATTAATTTACTACATGGATGCGCCGCACCAACTCCACTAGTCAGCAATAACACTCATCATAAATCGGAAGAGGTCAAACCGGCAACCATACAAACGAACACGAAAACCGGTCTTTTTTTACGGAATAGCCTTTTTTTGAAATTTAAACCACATATATTAGGTCAGCAAGCCGCCTCATTAAAACCCCGCCAGTACCTTTCGGTACCCTGGTCAGGGAAAGAGTGCGTCTGAAACTTGCCGCCTTTAATCATTAACAATTACATCGTTTATCAGACTACTCACGAGAAAGTTAGGGATATCATCTATCCAATTACAAGTTTGACTATTGCTAAAACTATATCTAGCTAATTCATGAGCAACCTATTGGCTTCTCTTGGGCAATGCTTGAAGGTGACAATACCTATTTGCGTATAAGATCCACACAATCCGCAAAGACAGCAGCTGATTCATTCCACCAAGATACGTCACCTTTGCAAGATTCAATAACCTCCAAGGAATCCGATTCAGCTTGGATGACATTATGTCCCGAGGAGTTACTAAAACTCAAACCTTCACGCATAGCCAGAGCTTCTGCCACTGCTGCCGAAGAGACATTGTTTAGAAACTTACACCTTGCCGCGATGCAGTTGCCTTGGTAGTCTCGGATTACGCAGCGATGGAGCCTGAGCATGTATCACTATGGAAGGAAGCATCCACATTCAGTTTAACTTGCCTTGGCTCAGGTTTTTGCCACTTCGCCTTCTCATTATTCCTCTTCCGACTTAGAGATCTAAAGGCATTTGCTATGATTCCTAAGATGGACATTTTACATCTTGGAATTGGCGGGACAGGTTCATCATGGGTTCTCTGTCTTCGCATCCACCAAAGATACCAGCAAGTCACAGAGATAAGCTCCTTACACCCGAAATCAAATCATGTCAAAGTATTGTCCGGCAGCCTAAGCAAGTGTTCCAGAACCATCGAACCTGAAAGATCAATGTTTGTAGCTTAGCCTTAAATATCGAAAACCTGGATAACCGGATAGCTGTGGATGTGTGCTCAAAGGCCAACCGCCGAGGGCGAAGCAGCGAGCACAACTGGGGTGGACTGTAGCAAGCAAATGGGCATGTGGCTGTAAGTGGTCCAATACGGCTGAGATTCGGAGCATGCAGGCCTATTTTCTTCTTCTTTCGTTACACACTGACATAGTGTATAGCCTGTTTTTCTTTAACATTCTATGGCGAATCCAAAGGATCGGCCTGAACCATTTTCAATAAAACTCACACTCAGTGTCGCCAATTAAGACATTGCCCAAAGGCTAGAACAAAGAAAGAAAATAAACCACAAAGGAGCCAAAAAATAGAAAACTAGCTAAAGCAACATGGTGAAGAAACCAAGCACAAGGTTGTACAAAATTGTACCAAAAGGTAATTCGCAGCCAGGTGTTGAAACCTGGTCGCCCAGTCCTTGATCAGGTTTTTAATCTCGGGCTTCCCACATCTATTTGTCCAAAGCATCAGGTCCTCCGTGCATCTTCAGAAAACCAACAAGATCGGCTGAGATTCATTTCTGAAAACCTTTGTGTTACGTCTCTTCCAAATAGTCCAGAGAGCCGCAATAATGACAGTAGATCTTGCCTTACATATATAGTTAGACTCCCACGGATCCTTGATCCTTTCACAGAAAAGAACATGATCATGGATGGACATAACCGCCCTTCAGAAACCCTCGACCCCCTACTAGCGCCACTGATGATATCATCGCTTCCCTCCTTATTAATTACTTGTCACAACATTATTTTGGCTACACTTCATATTAGCCATATCACTCCTACTATGGTAGTCATGTTATAATTTAGGCACGCGACTCCTAGCTCATTTACTCCTGTTAGCGCCACACTACTCCGCACTCTGTCTATGATATATACTTACTCTTGTAAAACGTTTTGGTAGCTCTACATATCATCCTATGTGAGCGTCTTGGTACCCGCATATTACGGGTGACCTGTCACCCGAGCCGAGCTCATACGTGGAGTGAATGGCGTGCATTCCGTCATCACGTCGTCTGTCAAAGACGACGCTCCCGTTCCTCGTCCCACTCCACACTCCCGTGAGGCAAAAGAGTTTCTTACTAAACCCTAAAACGAGAACAGAGGCACAAGGCGAACTCCGGGGAGGTGATTCCCACGCCAAAAATCGTTTGTCACCGTGTGGAGAAGATGTTTGTTGACTCTCTGCAGCTGAGGAAGCCTGAGAAGCCTGCAAAGCCTCCTGATCTTCACAAGTGGACAAGACCGTCGGAAAATCTCGTCAAGATCAACTTCGATGGGGCTTTTGATTAGAATACGAGTTTTGGTGGTTGGGGCTATGTCATCTGCGACCATGACGGCGTCTTCATCGCTGCCGGTGCGGGGAAGTCAATCCATCTCAGGGACGCACTCCATTCGGAAACGGTGGCTTGTTTGGCTGCAATCGATGGAGCTATGAGAGCCGGGGCCAACAGGCTTCATTTTGAGTCTGATGCCTCCTCCCTCGTTCAAGCCCTGAAGAGCAATGACTATGACAAGTCTGAGATTGGTGTTTTGGTGATGGAAGCGCGAAGCCTGTGCATCTTAAATTTTGACTCTTTTCACTTCGGTTTCAATCGACGTGCTCGTAACTCTGTAGCCCATATGCTTGCCAAGCTGGGTGTTAGTTCTGAGTCTTTGGACTCCTACTGGGAGGCCACTGCCCCCAATTGTATTGAAAACCTTTTAGCCAGCGATATTGCTGAGCAAGTTTAATGAGATATGCCTGTAAAAAAAAAACGAGAACAGAGGCGCGCTCTGGATGTGAACAAGTGTCGCGCCGACTGTGCCCAGGCTGCCGGGCAAGTACGTTTGTCGCCGCTTGCCTTGCAAGCATAGCAAAAGCTTTAGTGAAAAAGCATGGCACTTGGGCACGCTCTTCTTCAGGTAACTTCCTTTTATTTTATCTCACGCCTGCATCTGCGCACCCATGTCTATCTACCAAGCGCGCCCATGCCGGCGTGAGGCAGCAGCGTGGCGTGCTCCGGCGTAACCTGTCGGGCATGCGTGCCGCGTGATGAAAACTAAACTAAGCCGAGGGTTTGCGCGTGTACTTAAAACTCAGCGGCGTGTGGACTGTGGAACAGTTTGCAACCGGCCGGAGCACCATGTCCTCCCTGATCTCGTAGAATGGTCTGCGTACGTTCCGGATGACATGCTCACTCACCACCCGTCAAGAGACACACACCCCTGGTTCTCTCGACTCTGTGTGCTAAATGTTGCCAGTTTATTTGTTACCAGCACAGACAGCGGGGAACAAATCTGACTATTTGTCTGAGGATAAAAAGAAAGAAAACTGAAGATAAGTGCTACCAACACAAGGCGACGCTCAAAAGCAAGGAACGCATACCTGACCCTCCCAACAACCTTCTCCAATGTGCATTGCAGCTAGCTCACTGAATTCTGAGTATATATGACCACCAAGACTCACACTGGGAGTACCAGCTCACTCTTGCTTTCGGCCACTCTATAGTCTCGGCCTCACACAAAGCAGCAGCCAGCAGCGGCGGCACTGTGCTAGAGTCGAGCACAGCAACAATGAAGCTTCCTCCTACCACCACCACCACCACTCTACTGGCTCTCCTTCTCCTCATCCTCTTGGCCTCCTCCTCCTTCCACGTCTCCATGGCTGGATCAGGTTAGTTAAAATTCACATCAAGTTATGCTGCCACTCTCAGTAATGGTGCTGCTCAAAATCTTAGTGCTCGCATCCTTGTTTCACTTTGTGGTGCGTGCGGTTTTTCTTTGGTGGTCAGATTTCTGCGACGGCAAGTGCAAGGTGCGGTGCTCCAAGGCGAGCCGGCACGACGACTGCCTCAAGTACTGCGGGATATGCTGCGCCGACTGCAACTGCGTGCCGTCGGGGACCTCCGGCAACAAGGACGAGTGCCCCTGCTACCGCGACAAGACCACCGGCAAAGGCGACCGCAAGAGGCCCAAGTGCCCATGATCGACCATCATCCGCCGCCCCTCGTCGTCCATGGCCATGGCAACATATATATGCATGTTAACCATGATCCGCCATGGTGGCTGAACCTTCTCTCCTTGCTACGTACTACTATATGCATATAAAGTTTCCTGGCGAGTTCCTTGGCAGACATGTACATGATCTCGATCCAGTGTGTTTGATACTATGTATGATGAGTAGTGAACTGGTAACGATGCTGTACGTGTGCTGTAATAAACTTATGTACATGCCTGCTGCAATTCTCTTCTTTCGCGTTCTAAATTTTGTTCTGGGGTAAAGTTAGAAGGCATCCATCATTCGTGTTGTGTGGGAGTAGTAGCATGAGAGGGGCGTGCGATGCTCGTCGGTGCAAAACAGATGGGACTGCTCCGTTTCTTTCAGTTACCCCTGAAAAGCAGTACGCACTGAATGTGACGCTTCAGGGATTCAATGCAGTCTAGTCTCTTGCTGAGTCATTCACTGTCGAGTCTTCAAGTCTTTTGCTGAGTTTGTTGCCTCTTACTGATTGTAAGTTTCCATGGCCGGAACTGGAAGGCAGCTCGCGGTGGTAAAGATGTGGGATCCAGTGTCGGTTGCGAATTGTGATCGTACTCCCGCCCTGCCCGTTGCTGTTTACGGGGAATGACCCAAATAATTGCTGAGGTGCTAACAGCCTAACACGATCGATTTGTACCAAACAGGATGCAAGCACAATATGCATTTACTCACTCTGTTTCACAATATAAAATGTTTTAGCATTTTTTCACATTCTATCAGTGAAGAAAGAGAAAAATAAGTTCCTTACATTGTCGAAGTCGTTAAAAATCTACAGAGTGCGATGCTCAAAACCAAGAGAACGAAACTGATCCAGTTCACTTAGCTGTAGCGTTGCTCTGAAGTTTTAACACAATTAACCAAATTTAGGTTCAGTGAACGTTCTTAACTTGAACTAAACCAACTCCATTGCCCTATTTTCTTAGGGTAGTTGCCTTCATCTCACGTCATGCCCTAAGCCTCCAAACCTGGAGTGCATGGGTCACGTTACACTAGGCCATGGTTTTGCAACTGAAAATTCTAGGACTGGTTGGCCTCCTTGGCCCTATAGTCGAGAGACAACAAACTAGGCACTTGACACAAGACACATTGAAATTTAAGTCGAAATCTGAACAATTGATGAACCTCCATTTCTCAACTCCTGACTGCACTTATGTGTGCACCAGATACCTAAAACTTATTTTACAGTTCATTCGCTAGGATGATAGATTACAAAAAGGCGAGGGCCGCAAGGGCCAAAACTGAGACAAAACTAAAGAAGTGTACATCAATCCATCAATTGCTAGAGCAATGAGAGACAAAATACAGAATGACGATCACTTCAGTAGCATTTCAGCAATCTGCACAGCATTCAGCGCAGCACCTTTGCGTATCTGATCTCCACAAACAAATATTTCCAACCTGCAATTGAGGAGCTGATTAGCTTTCCAGCGCAAAGGAACATTTTAAAGGCCATGTAAATGCATAACAAACAGATGCTCGTAGTTACAACGTTAACTGTAAACATTATTATACCCTCTGTTATCATCTTGCGACAAGTCCTGACGAATTCTACCCACTGATACATCATCTTTATCCGATACCTGAAAACAGAGTATTGTTAGGATATTAAAAATGACACGTGCTCTCCTTTTTCTAACAATAGAACGGTGCAACTCTGTGAATAACAAATCTTCTTCCTTCAAGATCAAAGAATCTTATATCGATGAAATGCACATAGCAAAAACAAAGACATGGCAAGCCAAAAAATAACCCATCTTTAGAAAATCAACTGTCCAATTACCTCCAAAGGTGTAGGGAAGCGATTGGAAGCTCGGTCATCACTAATGGTAACACCAGGGGCTGCCCTCAAGATTTCTCTTGCAGTTTCCTTCAAATACATATGGAAACTATTTTAGAATTTTAACAAGTAAACAGAGATGTCATGTAATAAGGTGTGTTCTAAACTTCTAATGCATAATATCCTTTTACAGGAGTACAATAAAACGACAAACCTTAAAACCTATCAGCAGTTGCAATGAGTAAGAAATGGAAATTGTATGTTAAAAGTTCTTTAGTTATAATGTGGAAAAGATTAACCTGGCTAAGCCAACAATGGCAAAAGAAACGTCTAACAAGAAACATAATACAACTCTACTTTGCTGAAAACAGTGACAGCCAGAAACTGCTAGCCAATGGCGGATCAGATCAGGGTCTAAGATTGTAACCATACAATTCCGAAAATTAAGTCTTATATACAAATCGATGCATAAGAAACATAACTCAAAACTAAATTTGTGCTTACCTCATCAAGTGGATTTTCAAACTGTAGATTTATGCTTTCAGCATGCGCACGCATCGTCGGAACCCGTATACAGGTAGCAGTTACTCTTACATCCTTGTCATTCTAGAAATAGAGCACAAAGTTAGGATCGTTTCTGTTTGCTCACAGTAAAATTAAGATAAAGTTTGACAGATTAATGCAAATAATTTATGGGCATTTATCAGGATTTAACTTACCCATATTTTTCTGGTCTCCTTCACCATTTTCATCTCTTCCTCATTATAGCCATTTTCAAGAATAGGTGCATTATGTGAAAATATATTAAAAGCATACTGCAGAACGAAGAATATATTCAGCATGTCTCATTATGATTAAAAAAAACAGGAAGAGCACAAGTTATTAGAGTAAGAACCTGCTGACTGAAAATGTTGCAGGTTGGAGCCTTTCCTTCCAAGACCTAAATAAGGTGTACAATGTCAGTAACATAACCGAATTAGCACCAACAGCAACATAGTAGAGGAGAAAAGTTAACCTCTCGAGTCTGAAGTTCGAGTTCTTTCATTGCTGCAGCACCAGCACCACTTGCTGCTTGGTATGTGCTGACAACCATCCTCGACACCTGCCACATTGACGATCACCATCAATTTATTTGGTCAGTCCATCAATGGAACCAACAATAAAACTTCTAGATTGCACATATCCTTCTTAGCACACCTCAACAATAGAGAACATGTTTCGAGATACTCTAACTCACACAAAAAATGCTCTGAAGATCTCAAGCATATCAGGGCTATTTTATGGGTACTCCCTACCAACAAGCTTCCTGTAATTCATCAAACACTATTAAGTATATTACCAAATTGGATGGGTTAAAGACTTATTGCTCATAGACATTCCCATTCAAATTTCATGTGCCACTGGAGATCTTTGTTGGGTCAAACTGATCTCTATTAACTATGAGTTGAAAATGAAGTGATTGGAGCAACTACATATGTTCATCTCCTTCTCCAATTAGAAGAACTTGAGTCATGTCAATACAAATTAAGATCAACGCAACAATCTTTCTTAAGAAAACTCTGCTTTAAATCAACAGACCTAAGTCCCTGCTCCATTTATAACCCTTAAAGTAACAGTTCTGAGATTATTTTGGTTTGTGTCACGCATTATAACTGCAAAGCTGAGATTAATCTTTCATTTCAAGCATTAAATATTAGTCCCAAGTACTCATCTTCCATAATAATTTAGTATCAGTTTAAGGTTGTACATTAGAAAGCATGGGAATTCATCTGTTCAACTAAACCTGTGCTGCTTCCTAAAGGAGAAATCTATTCTATTGTAGCCATAAAGTGTTTACCATTCTAAAATGAGTAGTCAAACATATATATGTATATAGGACTATGATGCTCTCACAGGATGACCAAGGGGTAAAGAAAAACACACTTGGTCAGATACTTTGAAAATGAATTAATTTGAGCAACTAAGCACGTATATATTTATATCGGGCTATGCTGATAAGAATATTAGTTTGCTTTGTAAATGGATTTTAGAAATAAGAAATAATGATGGTATGGATTTTTGGAATGAATTTAGGCAAGGGGCGGTCCAGCTCAAGGATTACGAGTCGGATTTATATTATCTTGTGTTAGGGTTTTTCTGTTTATCTTTATATTTGTCACCTGTAAACCCACTCAACTCATGTAATACTAATACCCACGTGTATATAAGGGGGATAAAAGACTGCCGAGCGGTGCCCTGCATTCTCATACCATGGGCGAGTACCGAGACGTCATCGAGATAGTCCTAAGCACCAAGTGATAGTACAATCCACCCCAATGAGTTACCGGATGTTCTTTCCCGGGGACCGGACCTGTATAAAACTGGTCCCCGAGTGCTAACATCGTGATCCATCGAACATGACGCCCCCCGAACAAATATTGTCAAGAAAATACTACAACAGTTGGCGTGTCCGGTAGGGGCAGGGTTAGCGCGTTCAGATGCCGCGCACGACATCACTGTGGCTACAGTGTTTGAACAAGGTTAGGGATGCTTGAGATTTAGAAGGACTTTAGTGGCCATGTAAAAGAAAATCCGAGGAGAATGAGGAATGTGTTTGATTGTCGGCAAATCTGGTCAATTTCAGATCCCTGTAAACTTATTAGAAACATTTGTAGAGAGGCTTCCCCTGAAAATCTCTGAGGAATGTTAAGCTCTTAAGATTAGGTTTTTGGACGGCTTTCTGTCAGAAAGAACACAATGACAAAGCACCCCCTAGCCACCTATGCAAAAGAGGCTGGAACAGTGATAACTGATAACTAGTTTGAATTTTGTGGGTCTCAAGAATCAACTGAACATTTGTCGTCTGAATGTCAGTGGCTAGACATGCATGAGTGTGGTTAGTTGTATGCTTCAAGCAGATTGCTCCAAGTAAAAACCTAAAGTTGCATTTTTTTTTGTCTTCCGGTGGTTAGTTGTATGCTTCAGCAGGCTGTCACAGGTGGAGTCAAGTCATGCTCGCCGGCTCTGTGCCTGGATATGGCACTGGCTGTGTAAGGCACAATGTTGTGATGATCAGTGTAACAAGCTGAAGCCATCGCAGAAAAGTGTGATGGTTTCTCGCTCAGTGCTGTGTATGTTGGCAGGTTGACAGTTTTGCCTTTTTGCAGTTGACGATCTAAGATTGCTCTGGTTTCACTCTTGATAATTACGAGTCTTTTTCCTCCTTGTACAGTATGTGAAAAGAAAAGAAAAGAAAAGAAATGTTTTGCAACGGTACCTTGGCGTGGCGATGCAGCGGCGTGACAGCCATAAGGCAGATGATGGTAGAGCAGTTGGGGTTAGCCACAATCGCCCCTTTCCCCAACCTGACCCCTGCCATGGCCTCAGGGTTGACCTCGGGTATCACGAGCGGCACGTCGGGGTCCATCCTATACGCCGAGCTGTTATCCACGACGACGGCCCCGCTGGCAACAGCTGCCGGCACGTAGGCGCGGCTGACGCCCCCGCCGGCGCTGAAGAGCGCGATGTCGACCCCGTCGAATGCCCCCGGGGCGGCCAGGTCCTGGACGGCGTAGTCGCGGCCCTCGAAGGCGATGCGCTTGCCGGCGGACCGCTCGCTGGCGAGCAGGCGCAGGCTGCGGTACGGGAAGTCGCGCGCGGCGATGACCCGCAGGAACTCCTCGCCGACCGCGCCCGTCGCGCCCACGATGGCCACGGAGGGCCCGTCGTCGCGGAGCGCCATGCGGACGGTGGAGGGCCGCCGGCTGGCGCGGGCGCGGAGCGGGGATGGGGACAGGAGGTGGGGCCGGTGGACGGCGGCGGCGGCCTGCATTTTGGCGGCGGTGGTGGTGGCGGAGTGGCGGGCTAGGGTTTTAGGGAGAGTTTGGGGATTAGGTAGGGGGATTGGGTGCGGGTTTTGTGGGCGCGCACCGGGGCTGATCGTGCGGCGGCGGCGCCCATTTTTGTCGTTTCGCCCACGGAGAGCATCGACCCTCGAGGCCAAATTGGTGTTTGCTTGCGCCAAACTGCCAAATCCGTGCCCGTGGTTTTCAAATCAGTCGACCGCCGTAAGCGTTGGCCGATCCTGCGTGGCCGTCACTATAACACAACGAGGTGGATTTTTGTTTTACAAATATGACCTCTGTTTTAAAAATAACACTTTTCAATATTTTTGGTCATATCTAGTAACTCTGAAAGGAAGACAATCGAAGCGATACGTTGTCCTCCCACATTTTAGATGGGAGGGAAGTCACCTACCTCCCGTCGTACCAAGTGGAGGAAAGCCACCTCCCGCCATACCAAGTGACGGGAAGTCCCATGTCCACACCACCTTCCTCCTGTTCAGTCGCGTGGGGATGTGCCATGTGACGTCTAAGAAGGTCTACATCTCTACCTAATTATAAAGGAAGGAAGGCTTCCTAATTGGTTGGTCCTCTTTTTTGGACGGTTTTACCCCTATCGGTTTCAGGTATTTACCTACCATGCCACTCCTAAGGAGGTCTACATCTAGAATAACGAGAGGACCCGTGTTACTTCTGTGTTCGCCGTCTTCCGTCAGGGTTAGTTTTTATTCAAAAAATGAAGAGTAACTTTTAACAACATGAATAGATAGAGGTCATATTTGTAAAAAAATCAATGAGATGTTGTGTTTAGGTTTGATCATGTTCTAGTTTGGGGTCACGTCATAAGAATGGTTTTGCTTATCCAAGCTACCATTGCCGCAATGTGACTTACATTGACAACTTGGCTTTTTTTGTGTGTGCTCTCAACTTGACAACTTGGCATTGTTATTGTCTTGAAACAAGTGCATGTTGATTCAAAGGAATTAGGTACAATTATCGGATTATGTTGTTCCTTAGAGTTTTCTTCCTATTGATGTTATGACTCCCGAACTCCACTTCTCTCTCTATTAAAAAAATCGAAAATCATAATTATAAGTTTTAAAAAAAATCCTGCATATTCTCGATGATTTATCTCACAAACTTGCAACATCTCGATTTACAATAATTTATGAGTAAAAAAATTACACAAACTTATATATTTGAAGATTTGAAAGTGTGTAAACTTAGATCACACATTAATTATTTTGTGTAGCTCGGAATATAGAGTTATTGAAAACGAGATTTTACACGTTTGTGGAAAACATTATTGAAGACATTCGTATGTTTTTTGTATTCTTTTGAAACTTATAAATTTTATTTTGAATTTTTAATAGAGGAGAGTTGGTGTCCAGGAGCAAGAAATCTGTACTAAACCCATATGACTTTTCTTGTAAGATAGTTTGTGGCACATTCAAACATTATCTTCACATATTATTTCTTGTTTTAATACTTTACGACCCAACATGCCATGGCATCTAGTTGTTAGAATCACACAAAGCGATGAGGCTCGATGTGATTCCACGTCAAAGGTAGATGGCGTCATTCGTTGAGTGTACATAGCGGCAAAACTAAAATTAAATGGTAAACAAATAAGAAACAAATAAAAAATAAAACTTGTTTGAAAGCAAAAGGATTTTATTAACACAATAGACATATCACCAATTGTAAAAAAAATCAACAGAAAACGAGTTGGAGCCACAATGTGACCCATGTTCAATTTTTTATACCAAATGCTTTGCAACCAAAGCAAGACATAACCACTTTGGTAGATCATGTGTGGATTTTTATGGGTCTTTGTTGTTTATTGTATTTATTAGTTGTATTTTCCATCAATAAAACATCTTGTGGGATAAAATGCATATTTGCGCCCCGATGAAATAGCAATGTTGCCCCAAAAGTACTCGACGTAAAAAAACATATACCGGATGCATTGTTTTGTCCAAACTTTTCTAAAGCATTTCTCTTTATCTATGAGTGCACTCTTGCGATAGTGATATTAGTTCTCAATTCGAAACAAAAGTATGCAACATTTGGGACAAGGACTGCTTAAATATTGGCCTTTAGCCCGTTATCAATTCCTGAAAAATCCTTAAGGCCCATGTTGTCACGGCATGTGGTGGGAGTTTAGTCTCATACTGCTAGTTGGATGAGATGTGCATCATCTTATATAGTGGGGCATTCTACTACTAGTATGAGTTGGTATGAGGTATGAGGAGAATGACTGTGTACCACACGCGCTCCTCCTCCGCCGCCCGCCTCGCCTCGCCTCGTCACGTCACGACGCGCCGCGCCGCGGGAATCTCGCCGAGCCGATGTATTCTTTTTGTCACGCAGGAATAAAATGTCAACGGTCACGAAACGCTCTGCGGTAATGGAGATTGATTGCTAGCTAAAACGTCGTGCCTTAAGTGCTCTTAAGTACGTGCGTTTTCAGTCTTAACGATCATTCATTACGTGTGTTTCAGTTGTACCCTTGGTCTCCCGCGTCTGTGCATAAAAGTAGAGGTCGCTCCTCTCCGAAGACACATTAGACAGAAGAACTCATCTGCCCACAGCCGTCATCGTCGTTCCTCCTAATCTGTCGCTGCCATCGTTGATCCCACCCGGTCCGCCGCGTACACGGTCGACGGGAGAGCAGGCTTCCAAAACCCCGCCTCTCCGTTTCCTGTACGGGAGAGGGGCGATTAGGTTTTTGGGGAGCGTCTCTTACGCGACTGCTCGCCAATCTTCATCATCTACGTCGGCTACTTCCTCTACTTCAACTATGTCCTCGTCACCTTTGTCATCACCATGAGTACTGACGCCGAGATTGAGAAGGCTGCAACGGACAAGAGGGCTACCGACGACGCCACTGCTTCCGCTTCGGCCAATTGGCCAACTATCGGGTATGATATGTTCATACCCCTCCTGATTATTTACTTGTTTGTTGTACTAGTGATTTGCGTAGATGTATCTACTATATGCCTAGTACACGATTACACGGTTAAGTTTCAGCATGTCATTAGCACTATCTATGTCATGATTTTAGTTTATACTTGGATTAATATAATTGGAAAATTGCTTACATACTCAACAATCCAAAAACCTAATTTGTGTAGGCAATTTTCGGTGAATGGTTTTGCTGCTGCACTGAAACCAGTCTCGTTTACGGGGACATATTTTAAGCGTTGGCAAAGCAAAACCATCTTATGGCTCACTGCGATGAACGTGTTCTGGGTCGCCGGTGTCACTCCTACTGAAACGATTAATCCTGAACAGGAGAAGGCGTTTAGGGATGCCACCGTCGTCTTTATTGGAGCCGTTCTGAGCGTGATCGGAGATAAGTTGGTTGACGCATATTTACATGTGCGGGTTGCCAAAGACTTGTGGGAGGCGCTCGAATCTAAATTCGGCGCAACTGATGCTGGAAGCGAGATGTACAGTATAGAGCAGTTCCATGACTACAAGATGGTTGATAACCGTTCTGTGTTGAAACAAGCTCATGAGATACAGTGCATCGCTAAGGAGCTTGAGCTTCTGAAGTGTGTGTTACCAGGCAAGTTTGTCGCAGGATGCATAATCGCTAAACTGCCCAACTCCTGGAGGAACTTTGCTACTACTCTGAAACATCAGAGCCGTGAATTCTCTGTTGAGGATGTCATTGGCCATCTGAGTGTTGAGCAGAATTCAAGGGCAAAGAACTCGCATGGAAAAGGCTGAAGGGGATCGTGTGCAAAAAACAAAAAAATTCCTAGCAACGATAACCTTAAACTAGCCAAGATCTACACTATGCAGATATAGTAGTACGGCGGAGATCGGAATACATACCCTCGTAGACCGAATAGCGGGGATTACGCTCCCGCACAAGCGTTGACGACGAAGACGACGTAGCCGACCTCTAGGTCGCGGAGAACTCGGCGCGACGAAGACGACGAAGATGACCCCGAGGTCGGGTGGAGGAAGTAGGCCTCCGAGTACCGCTAGCACAACACCTCGCAGAGCGTCACACACATACGGTGGAGACGACGGCCTCCGAAGCTCCAGTCCAGGACGAGCAGCGGAAGACTTGGACCGGAACACCAGCAGCGTGGCAGCGGGCTATGGTGGAAGAGATCCCCCTCCTCTACTCGGCGCGGCTCCGACAAGGGAACCACGAGATCGAGAGAGAAATTGAGAATTAATTGGTGAATTAAAAGGCCAGGGGTGCCCCTTCTTATATAGGCCCCCGGGGGGAGCCAACCTCCCTAGCCAGGCAATGTGGGACTATCCCACAGCCATGGTGCGGCTAGGGATGGTGCGTCGGCCCTAGGTGGGCCCCATTTGGCCCACCTAGGCCGGCCAAGACTCCCCCACAAAATTGAAGGAGATATGCCCTAGAGGCAAATAAATAAGTAGTATTTATTGCATTATCTCATAAGATTATAATAGGTTTGTGTATTATGCTATAACTGTATTAATCGGAATTATTAATACACGTGTGATACATAGACAACCAGGTCCCTAGCAAGCCTCTATATGAGCTAGTCCATTGGGCAACAGTTGATCGAGATTCCCGATCAAGGACAATGACGTCGGTTGACAATGGGGTCATCTTGTTAGTTGAATAAGGTGGTGGACATACGCAAAGTATTGCAATAAGATCGTATTACGATGTTTGTCATTTGCAATAGATAAGAGTATGATATCTTATTCCTTAGACCGTGAGACCGTACTTATTAATGCTTCGTAGGGATGCTTTGAGAGCATCAAACGTCGTGTCTTATATAGCATGACAATAACGGTGTCCATCTTGGGTATTCCGAAAGAGCATCGAGACGTAAGGATCAAGAGCGGGACTTGTTCATTCTTGTAATGGAAAGATACTCTGGGCCCACTCGGTGATATTGCATCTATATAGCTGCCCAGCTTATGACTAGGTCATGGAGATGTAATATCGCAGACGAGTTAATGACCTTCGTCGGTAACGAGATACAACAAAGGCATCGGTGTGTCTACGATCATATCTCGGACAAGGTAGTATCGCAGAGACAAAGGGAATGAATATCATATTTATGGTTCAACGACGATATTCGTGGAATACACAGGGGTCGTCATATATTTCCAGGTATCCCTGACGGTCATTGGTGAGCGGAGTGTCTCGACCATGTCTGGAGTGTTCTCGAACCGTAGCGTAACAAACTTAAGGTCTTAGCGACGCTAGGAGATAGGTTCTGGAATTTTATAGGAATTTGTTGGAGAGAGAAAAAAAATGATCCGGAAAGAGTTCCGGTGGTCCGGAAGGAGTTCCGGGAAGGTATGGAATGGTTCCGGGAATGTCCGAAAGTTGTTCGGGTGGTTCCGAAATAGTTTCGGAGTCATGGGATATTGAATTATATATAAATATATTAATTATGAATTAATAGGAATTTTATATTAATTTAATATTAATTAAATAAAGGAAAAAAGGGGGCTCCCACCTACATGGGCCCTAAGAGGGCCCAAGAGGGGGGAGCCGCACCCCACAAGGAAGGGAGGCTTGGGCCTCCTAGTCCGAGTTGGACTAGGAGTGGGAAAGCCCAAGGGGGGGTTCGGCCGAACCCCCCTCTCCCCTCTCCTCCTTTAGTCCCACATGGGGGAGCCAAGGGGTTTGCACACCCCCTTCCCCCTTTATATACCAAGGCATATTAATTGATTTAATTCATAGGAAAATACAATTAATTCCCGATTTCTCTCTCGATCTCGTGGTTCCCAATTTGGAGCCGCGCCGAGCTGAGGAAAGGGGGTCTCTCTCCACCCAAGCTATACCGCAGAGCGTCGTTGCTCTGCGGGATTCCAGATAAAATCTACCCCTGCGATTTCAGCTGGATCTGAATGACCGGGAGTTGTCGCTAAGCTCCGTATGTTTGTGAGTGCTCGGAGGCAACTCTTTTGAGGAGCTTGGGCGACGTCGTCTCGCCCCTGCAGCCGCCGCGCCTCCCCCCCCCCTCTGCTGCCGGCGCACCAGCCCTGGTGCTGGCACTCTGCCTTCTTCCGCCCGACGCCCGTCGACGCAGATCATCATCGACACCCCGGCGTCATCGACTTCGACATCACGGCAAGATCTTCGCGACCTCAAGGTCGGCTACGTACGACTTCATCGTCAACGCTTGTGCGGGAGCGTAATCCCCGCTATCGGTCTACATGGAGGTAATGTAACCCGTTCCACCACCGTTATCGCATGTACTAGATAGATAGATCCTGGCTAGTTAGGGTTTCGTTCGCTAGAAAAATTATTGTTTTCTGCACCGTAACCCCTTCAAAAATTCCCTTGAGGGTTTTCCCCCCCATGGGCCTTCTTTCGACCAGAAGGCCCATTTAGGGAAATCAGCCTAAATAAATTCGAAAATAAATATATAAAATTATATTTGCATATTAATTACACTAATTAATATCAAACATAATATATATAATTTTTCCTAGCTCCGAAAACTCTTTCGTCGCTGCCCGATCTCCATTGGACCCCTCCCGGGACATTCCCGGTGATCTCTTTCCTTTCTGGTTGTCTTGTCGAAACCCCTTAAGTGTGTTACCCTAGCGGTTCGATATAATAACAGGTACGATCAAGACTCCTCTATGATCGACGACTAACTCGTAGGCCCGGACCCCATGAATTAATCCCTGTGATATAACGAATGACTTTCATCTATCAAACCTGGACGTCTAGTTTTAAACCCTTTGTCATGGCGATACTTAGCGTGTCCGAGCATCATTCTCAGATATCTCCATACCTAGCATGATCTCGTTACCGACATCGCTATATTTTACTCGTCTATGATATTATGTCAGCTGGTGACCTAGTCACATGTTTGCAAACTCATTTGACATAATCTCACCGAGTGGGCCCTAGAGTATCTATCCGGCTATGCGGACTGACAAATCCCGCTGTTGACCCCTCGTCTCAACTACCCCTTTCCGATACCCAAAAGTATCACCGCTATTGTCACACTAGATAAGATATGACGTTTGGTGCGATCAAAGTATCTTCCAGGGATAACAATAAGAGTTGATATCACGGTCTTAAGGCGTAACGACTATGTCCTACAAATATTGGGTATGTCCATCACATCGTTACACCTAACGATATGACTTCTGTTGCCGACCGGCGCCATGCCCTATGATCGGAAAACCTCGATCATCAATCGCGCAACGAAACTAGTCTTAGTAGAGGCTACTACGGACCTGGTTGTTTATCTACCACACCTGTATTAATGTTTTCGCTTAATACAGTTATAGCATGGTGTAAAACATATAATGAACGATTGGGATATTGCCAATAAACTATGTTTATTAAGTGCCTCTAGGGCATATTCCCTTCAGTCTCCCACTTGCACTAGAGTAACACTTAATCTAGTTTAGAACTTGGTAAAAGCTCAACACCCATAGCATCTTGGTGCCTGCTCGCCTCGTGGAAGAGGAATACAGTCAATAGATCTCACACATTGGGACATATATGTGCTTTGCAACACTTCTTTGTCACCTAGTTTGACATCATCCCGTATCTTACGATGACGGTGAAATATATCCCAGTGGATGGAGTGAGACTCGAGCATTCGCGTAGCATGCGCCTTAAAAGTCTGAAAGATCTATTAAGGGACCACCTACGCTCGGAAAACTGCTCAGTCCAATCACACTTGCTACTTCTAAAGTCGCGATATATTTCTATACCTATGTAGATTATGTGACAGTGCATTTATGCGATTTCGCAAACTAACCATGTCTATCTTCAAAATAAAGGACATCTCCTATAAGAGATTTCTAGTCGTATGGGTCAGTGTAATAACTTGCATCATCGTAACCGCTTTACGGCAAGTTGCCATTCCACTCTTACCCGTTACTAGAAAACCTATCTTCAGTTCTCGTAGACACTGAAGAATAAACTTAACGTTTGTTCATTGATCCACACAAGGATCACTCTAGAACTTGTTCTTCAACCAAGAACATGGGTCACACTAAGTCGAGCTTTCAATCTGATAGCATCTATGACTGATACATAGATAATGTCGAACATCATTTTCTATAACTGAAAATGCCAAGATAAACTTAATATTTTACCTAGTCATACAAGCATGAACTTGTTTCTTTGCTTGTCCTACTCTGAAACACTTCAGAATCTTGACTAAGGAAATATTCCGACATAATGTTATTAAGCCCCTTACGATCTGTACAATTATAAATCGGATGCCTAATACTCCTAACTTCATTTCATAGAAAATTTAATCACTTAAATAATCCTTTACACTCTACTAGAGGATCTGTGTCATTCAATATGTTGTTACATACCAAATCACGAATGACACCTAGCTCCCACTCAAATATGCCTTCCGCATATAAGATCAAGGAAAAGCTACTTAGCTCCCACTCAAATATCCCTTCCGCATACAAGATCAATGAAAGCTACTTTGTTCCCACTCACTTCTCTGCAAATGTAGGTTTCTTCAACTATTTTGGACAACTCCAAAATCCTTTGATCACATTATCAAAGTGAAGATTCCAGTTCCGATATGCTTGCTTCTGCCCATGAATGGACAACCGAAGTTTGCACACATGTTTAGCATCCTCAGGATTACAAACCATTCTTAATTACACTATTAAGAACCATGGTTTTCTCATCCATCTATCAATTTCTCATTCGAAATTATAGTAATTGCTAAATGACCCAGAATAGATTTAGCCTTCGCCACTTGAGGTAAAGTCTCACGTGGTCTGTCGGAACTGTTTCACGACAAATCGAATCTGCTCAATATCTACTTTCTCATAAAACTCCATATATTATCAACATCCTAGATGCCATCAAGAAGATCTCCCAATTCATTGCCTGGTAATCGTATATGGATTTTATTTCGGATCATAAATGACTCACAGCCATTTCTCGGACTTAGGTTCACCATCTCTTCTTCGTAGTTCTTAGGTCTATCATATTCCATTAATATGACCTTCATAGCAAGATTGTCGTAACACACAGTGGAACACAACCTCGTATGCCTACGCTCTTAGTATGAGCTCAGAACATCATGATCTTGAATCGTCAGCTTTTTCAAGCTGTGGAGGCTGACACCGAACACACTTTCGGTTGCGCCACTCTGATGTCTGGAGAAGAAGTTCACCAACTTCGTCTTGCTCTACTTTCTTTCTCACTTATACCCTCGGACAAGAAACTATTTCTTTCGCAAGGTATATCCCGGCAAAGATTTTGCCTATGTCGTGAGACACGTACCCAACTAACTCTTTAGGTAGGGTATACTACAAAGATTAATCCATTTTAGGTTCGATTACATCGAAACACTAAATTGCTGAAACAACAATCCAGGCTCAAAAGCCATGCCATCACTCGTATGGTATTGTCTCCATGGATTCAAATGGTTTCCCTATTTGCTAACGTTAGTGTTTACGTTTCTACCATATGACTCTAATGATCACAATAATTCGGTAAGAGATTTATTTACCACACACTATCCGATAGGGTGCAATTACGACGTCCTAACACACCATGACACCATGGTGTTCCATGCGACGTAATTTGTGGAACTTTTCTCACAAGTATTTCAATGATCTGCCAACATTGTAACTCAAATCTTTATTTCCTCGATTTGCATCGCGGGAATTTGATTTTCTTGTTAAGTTTATTTCCTACTTCATTCTGAACTTCGTTTGATCGAATCAAAATTTCAGACTAACATTCCCCGGAGTGGATATCCATATATCTACTTGGAATATTCATGAAGTCTATGAAATAAAGACTTCCACTACACGTTAAAGTACTTCATTGATTCACATACACCCATATGCATGATTCTCAACAAGCTATACTCAAAACGTTCAGTGAAGTTCACGAAATAAAGGTCTCCACTACCCGTCAATTACTTCATTGAACCACATACATCTCCATGTATGACTATCAATAAGTTATATGCCCGTTTTCCGAAAACGGTGTCACAGTTATTTTGCAAGTGTCAAAAGATCAAATCTTACGACTTGTAGGTCCATCCAGTGTGGAGCTAATGCATATAACATTGACATGACTAAACGGTAGTGCCACACATATGTGGTGTCTTTATTAAGTTTGTATCCTTTGGCATTAATATTATGAATGTGGGAGCTTCTACCATCTAAATTCAAATCGGCATATGATCATTACTTCATAAATATAGGACACCAATTTGTCACTATCATGTATGAACAAGTGTCTCGCTAGAGGAGACACACTTGTAACGATCATACTAACATGTGATCATAAAGAATTTACCCAAATGGTAGATCTAGAGGGAGAGTGTCTATGGCCATCACAACAACTTGATTGCCATTATCAACACGCAATGTCGCCTCATCCTTTCAAGCTACTCAAGCAGTAAACCTGGTTTTTCACAAAACATGAATAGTTCAAAACTTAGTCACTACTGCGAGCACTTGCTTAGCTAAAACATTCATAACATGTATATCATATATACACCATCATCATTGATGACTTCCGGCGATCTGTTTCATCTTCTTGATACTTCCACCGTAATAAAGAACCATGAAGGTGAACGATTCCCCTTGCATGAAATAGTCTATGACAGAGGATTTGCACTTGGCAACGATGTCTGTCATCCAGTGATTGAGCTGAGCGAGGCGTCTCAATGTTCATCA
Organism: Poa annua; assembly: GCA_026929855.1. Taxonomy (NCBI): domain Eukaryota; kingdom Viridiplantae; phylum Streptophyta; class Magnoliopsida; order Poales; family Poaceae; genus Poa; species Poa annua. The sequence goes on from CM049427.1 coordinate 21,670,417, forward strand.
AGTATGAACATATGTCATTAACTATGACCGCCACGTGCTCCCTCAATGTGTGTATTCTCTTCCATCTTGGTTGAGAAGACAATCAGTCAACGTACTGATAAACTTCATCAACCCAACGTTTGGGGTACCCCGAGTTTAGCGACCATATCATATGTTCGCGATCTAAAAACTCGTACCCACCATTGGTTCTTTATGGCAGAGATCATAGCATACATTGGACTATGATGATATCATCCGCACAAAATCCGATAATCCAAATTATCTTTTGTTAGCGGAATCTCCGGGTTTATCTCCTAGCGGGTATTGTAACACAAAGAGCTAACGGTTTAAACAAGGAGTATCCTCAAGCTAAAGCATAAAACTATGAAGTTTGGACCCAACCTTTTAAGTTTCTCAATCGTAGGAATGCGCCTAATTTGAAAAGATGCTATCACAATGGTTAATATCTACAAAGGTTTGCAAAACAGACTCTGTTCATTATATTCTGAGTTCTAGTATTTTTGAAAATAACTATCCGAACTACCACTCAAACGAACATCCCTCATGGTCGTTTAAGCGATTACACGACCCCCATCCATTGCACCACCCCTCATCATCAGAGCCGGCGGCACAACTTCAAGAGTAGACAAATGTCCGCCGCACCAATTTGTGACTCGTGCTCGACCTTTCGGTCTCCCTGTTCTGAGGCCATATTTCTGAATATGCTAGGCTCGCCACCAAAAACCTCCACGCTGACGCTTGTGCAACATGGCTTACACCCACTGTATGCGAACGACGAGATGTCTGACACCCGATCATCACGGCCTGCCTCATAACGTATAACTTTCTTGGTGGTGCGCGTTGGAGGGAGAACACTGGTGGTATTTTGAAGGGATCATCTTATATAGCTACCGCCGTGTAACTAATATATATTATATATACAATCACACAATATAAGATGCACACAAAACATCAAATGTAATGCAATGTGATATAGTCCATTGCGCCATGGTCTTCTTGGCGCCCGCAGTTTATAAACAATTTAATAAACCTACCTTGACCATATCACATAGCCCCTGCAAAATAAAGTTAGACGCTTCTACTTTATCTTTTGCATATTTTACGTGGCTCGGGGCTTTCGAAAATAGAACCGCTTCATACCTACGAACCTTATGACCACAACAACGATCCAATAATTGCATGTTTAAGCATCCCTTTTGGGCCCTCCATTGAAAATGCAAAGCCACCTAAAGAGAGAGAAACAGGCACCCGCCAGCCACATATACGGTACAAGCCGTATGTCAGTAGTGGAACCAGTCTCGCGTAAGCGTACGCGTAAAGTCGGTCCGGGCCGCTTCATCAACTCGATGCCGCTGGAATCACAAGTGCACGCTAGAGGGTAGCAAATAACAGGAACGGTGCCCCCGTGCAGAACACTGGTTCTAACAGCGTACAACTATATCTACGATAGATCGGCTCTGATACCACTGAAGTGGATCGTGTGCAGAAAACAAAATTTTCCTAGCAACGATAACCTTAAACTAGCCAAGATCTACACTATGCAGATATAGTAGTACGGCGGAGATCGGAATACATACCCTCGTAGACCGAATAGCGGGGATTACGCTCCCGCACAAGCGTTGACGACGAAGACGACGTAGCCGACCTCTAGGTCGCGGAGAACTCGGCGCGACGAAGACGACGAAGATGACCCCGAGGTCGGGTGGAGGAAGTAGGCCTCCGAGTACCGCTAGCACAGCACCTCGCAGAGCATCACACACATACGGTGGAGACGACGGCCTCCGAAGCTCCAGTCCAGGACGAGCAGCGGAAGACTTGGACCGGAACACCAGCAGCGCGGCAGCGGGCTATGGTGGAAGAGATCCCCCTCCTCTACTCGGCGCGGCTCCGACAAGGGAACCACGAGATCGAGAGAGAAATTGGGAATTAATTGGTGAATTAAAAGGCCAGGGGTGCCCCCTTCTTATATAGGCTCCCGGGGGGAGCCAACCTCCCTAGCCAGGCAATGTGGGACTATCCCACAGCCATGGTGCGGCTAGGGATGGTGCGCCGGCCCTAGGTGGGCCCCATTTGGCCCACCTAGGCCGGCCAAGCCTCCCCCACAAAATTCCCTTGAGGGTTTCCCCCCATGGGCCTTCTTTCGACCAGAAGGCCCATTTAGGGAAATCAGCCTAAATAAATTCGAAAATAAATATATAAAATTATATTTGCATATTAATTACACTAATTAATATCAAACATAATATATATAATTTTTCCTAGCTACGAAAACTCTTTCGTCGCTGCCCGATCTCCATCGGACCCCTCCCGGGACATTCCCGGTGATCTCTTTCCTTTCCGGTTGTCTTGTCGAAACCCCTTAAGTGTGTTACCCTAGCGGTTCGATGTAATAACAGGTACGATCAAGACTCCTCTATGATCGACGACTAACTCGTAGGCCTGGACCCCATGAATTAATCCCTGTGATATAACGAATGACTTTCATCTATCAAACCTGGACGTCTAGTCTTAAACCCTTTGTCATGGCGATACTTAGCGTGTCCGAGCATCATTCTTCGATATCTCCATACCTAGCATGATCTCGTTACCGACATCGCTATCCTCTACTCGTCTATGATTTTATGTCAGCTGGTGACCTAGTCACATGTTTGCAAACTCATTTGACATAATCTCACCGAGTGGGCCCTAGAGTATCTATCCGGCTATGCGGACTGACAAATCCCGCTGTTGACCCCTCGTCTCAACTACCCCTTTCCGATACCCAAAAGTATCACCGCTATTGTCACACTAGATAAGATATGACGTTTGGTGCGATCAAAGTATCTTCCAGGGATAACAATAAGAGTTGATCTCACGGTCTTAAGGCGTAACGACTATGTCCTACAAATACTGGGTATGTCCATCACATCGTTACACCTAACAATATGACTTCCGTTGCCGACCGGCGCCATGCCCTATGATCGGAAAACCTTGATCATCAATCGCGCAACGAAACTAGTCTTAGTAGAGGCTACTAGGGACCTGGTTGTTTATCTACCACACCTGTACTAATGTTTTCGCTTAATACCGTTATAGCATGGTGTAAGACATATAATGAACGATTGGGATATTACCAATAAACTATGTTTATTAAGTGCCTCTAGGGCATATTCCCTTCAAAGGCGAAGGTGCTTCTGTTGCCAATATGGTACAGAAGAACTTCAACTCCCACAAGCACAAGGGAAAAAATGTCGTCCAACAGAATACCGACTTCAAGAAGAAGAGTAACAAACCTTTCAAGAAGAATAAGAAGAAAGGTGCATGATACACCTGTGGTTCAGAGGAACATTGGGCTCCTAAGTGCCCGAATAAGTTCAAGAAACCAGGACAAGACCCCAAGTCTGTCAACATGATCGTGAGCAACAATGAGAACGGTGCATACGGATACGGTAATTTGTTTACTGTATTTTCAGTTTTTCAGTCTAACGAATGGTGGATTGATACTGGTGCAAATACTCATGTGTGTGCTGACATTTCATTGTTTTCTTCTTATCAGGTCACAGGGAACAGATCCGTATTGATGGGGAATGGCGCGAGTGCTTCTGTTCTTGGTGTTGGCACGGTCGATCTGAAATTTACTTCGGGAAGGATCGTGCAGCTCAAGAACGTTCACCATGTCCCCGCCATCAAGAAAAATCTCGTTAGTGGCCCCCTTCTATGTAGAGAGGGGTTTAAGTTGGTATTCGAGTCTAATAAAGTAGTTGTTACGAAATATGAACTATTTGTTGGAAAAGGTTATGAATGCGGAGGCATGTTCCGCTTTTCTCTTGCTGATTTCTGTAATAAAGTCGTGAACAATATTCATTCGAATGTTAATGAAACAGAAGTTTGGCATTCACGTCTTTGTCACATTGGTTTCGGTTGTATGACGCGGCTAGCTAAACTAAGTTTAATCCCATCTTTCACTTTAGCCAAAGGTTCTAAATGTCTTTCGTGTGTTCAAGCAAAGCAACCTCGCAAGCCTCATAAAGCTGCGGAGGAAAGACACTTGGCACCGTTAGAACTTATACATTCTGATCTTTGTGAGATGAATGGTGTTTTGACTAAAGGTGGAAAGAGATACTTCATGACACTAATAGATGATTCCACTAGATTTTGCTATGTATATTTGTTAAGCACTAAAGATGAGGCTCTACACTACTTTAAAATCTATAAGGCAGAAGTTGAGAACCAACTTGAAAAGAAAATTAAACACATCCGGTCTGATCGTGGGGGAGAGTACTTCTCTAATGATTTTGACTCTTTCTTTATGGGACATGGAATTATTCATGAGAGGACGCCTCCCTATTCTCTCCAGTCAAATGGGGTTGCCGAACGGAAAAACCGTACTCTAACTGATTTGGTTAACGCCATGTTAGATACATCGGGATTATCCAAGGCATGGTGGGGGGAGGCGCTATTTCACGTCATGTCATGTCCTGAATAAGGTTCCAACAAAAGATAATGAACTCACTCCCTATGAACAATGGGAGAAGAGAAGGAAAACACTCTCATACTTACGTACTTGGGGCTGTTTGGCGAAAGTCAATGTGCCGATCTCCAAAAAGCGTAAGCTTGGACCTAAGACCGTGGACTGTGTTAATTTGGGATACGCTAAGAATAGTGTTGGCTATAGATTCTTGGTAGTGAAATCTGATGTACCTGACATGAAGGTCGGTACGATTATGGAGTCTAAAGATGCTACTTTCTTTGAGGATGTTTTTCCTATGAGAGATATGCAAAGCACTTCTATACAGGAATCTGAAGAAACTCCTGAGCCTGCCATTCCTATGGAATATATGAACAAACCCATGATGAAAATCCTGAGAAGGATGATGAGGAAACCCTTGGTAGGGGCAAGCGACAGAGGACTGCAAAGTCCTTTGGCGATGATTTTCTCGTGTACCTTGTGGATGACACTCCCATTTCTATTTCAGAGGCTTATGCATCTTCGGATGCTGATTACTGGAAAGAAGCAGTCTGTAGCGAGATGGATTCCATCATGGCTAGCGGGACACGGGAAATTACTGAACGTCCTTACGGTTGTAAACCGCTGGGATGCAAGTGGGTGTTCAAAAAGAAGCTTAGCCCCGATGGTACGGTTGAAAAGTACAAGGCTAGGCTTGTGGCCAAGGGCTATGCCCAGAAAGAAGAGGAAGATTTCTTCGAGACTTACTCACCTGTGGCTAGACTGACCACCATACGAGTTTTACTCTCGTTGGCAGCCTCGCATGGTCTTCTTGTCCATCAAATGGATGTTAAGACGGCTTTCCTAAATGGAGAGTTAGACGAGGAAATCTATATGCAACAGCTAGATGGCTTTGTATTAGATGGTCAGGAAGGAAAGGTATGTAAGTTATTGAAATCTTTATATGGCCTGAAACAAGCACCTAAGCAATGGCATGAGAAATTCAATACAACTTTAACCTCTGCTGGTTTTGTTGTTAATGAGGCTGACAAATGCGTATACTATCGCCATGGTGGGGGCGAAGGAGTAATACTGTGCTTGTATGTTGATGACATACTGATTTTTGGGACCAACCTCAAAGTCATTGAGGAGGTCAAGTCTTTTCTATCTCAAAACTTTGAGATGAAAGACCTTGGTGTGGCTGATGTTAACATCAAGCTACTGAGAGATAATGAGGGTGGGATAACACTTTTGCAATCCCATTACGTTGAGAAGATTTTGAGTCGATTTGGATATTCGGACTGCAAAGCTTCTCCAACGCCTTATGATCCTAGTGTGCAGATTCGAAAGTTTACTGGCACAGCTAAGGATCAACTGAGGTACTCTCAAGTAATAGGTTCTCTCATGTATCTAGCTAGCGCGACAAGGCCTGACATCATGTTTGCGGTTTGCAAACTTAGCCGGTTTGTTTCCAATCCGGGTGATGTGCATTGGCATGCTGTCGAAAGAATTGTGCGCTATCTGAAAGGTGAACGGATAGACGTCGCCTAGAGGGGGGGGGTGAATAGGCGATTTAAAACTTTTTCCGAGGAGCCGGAATATCTGGTCCAAGAGTGACCCGGAAATTCCGGTATGCTTGATAAAGGCGGAATAAAACTAGAAGTTTACTTTAACAAGCATACAACCTAGATATAAATACTAGGCTCACCTATGTGCACCAACAACTTATGCTAAGCAATACAAGTAACAAGATGATAGCAAGATATATGACTTCAAGCACGAAGGCTATCACAATGTAAAGTGCATAAGTAAAGAGCTCGGATATAGAAATAACCGAGGCACGCGGAGACGAGGAAGTATTCCCGAGTTCCACCCAAAGGGTGTACGTATCGTTTGGAGAGGTGTGCGCAACCACAACAGGTTAGCCGCAACGCCACAAAGGCTCACCTTCTTCTCCTGATGAACTCAACCACAAAAGGTTGCGAGTTCACCTTCCACTATTGATCTCCTTTGGGGCGGAGATCGAATCCCGTACAACTCTTGAGGGACACACCCACAACTTAATTGGGTGCTCCCAAGTCTTGAGGCACACACCCACAACTTAATTGGGGGCTCTCAAGTGACCACAAAAAGTCTTGACCACAAAAGGTCTCGGCCACAAAAGGCCGGCCACAAAAGGCGTCTAGGGTCCAAAGAACCAAGAGTAACAAGCTCACAAGTATCACCACCACGAATCCTCGTGGAGGGCTCAAACCGATGCAAATGCAATGGCAAGAGCACACGAAGTGCTCAAGTCCTTCACTCTCAAATTCCAACACAAAAACAAATGTTTATGGGGGAATAAGAGAGGAAGAACAAAGGAAACCACAAAGGAGTCAAATCCTTCACTCCCAAATCCCACCAAAAGCAACTAATGCTTATGGGGGGGGGGGGGGGGGGGGGGGGAAGAGAGGAAGAACAAAGAAGAAGAACCACAAAGGAACTCCAAGAACTAGATTCACTAAGTTCCCCTCACTTAGAGGAGAGATGGATTGGTAGGATTGTAGATCTAGATCTCCTCTCAACTTTCCCTAAAGAATATGGAAGATTCAATGGAGGGATTGAGAGGGAAGTGAGCTTTCCAAGGTCAACAATGGAGTAGGAGAGAGGGGAAAGTCGTGCTGCCTTGGATTGGCTGGGGAAGAAGAAGGGGAGGGGTATTTATACCCCTCCAGGAAATATAGCCGTTGGCTGTTTCGACACTCGGAAATTCCGGTATAAGTGAGACTCGGAAATTCCGGTCACCCGGAAATTCCGAGTCCATGAAATTTCCGAGCTGAAATTCCGGCTGGAGTCAGAACCAAAACCAAACTTTTCCTTAGCCGTTTCTGGAGGACTTTTCTGGTTGCACTCGGAAATTCCGGTATATGGAAATTTCCGAGCACAATTTCCGGTTCGAGTCAGAACCAAAAGTTCTTCTTTCCTTAGCCAAAACTGGAGGGCTTTCTGGGTTCACTCGGAAATTCCGGTAGACGGAAATTTCCGACTGGAGTCAGAACCCTTTTTCTCCTTTCCTTAGCCGTTTTCTTGGATGAGCTGGGGAACCGGAAATTCCGGTAGAGCAGAATATCCGGCCCCGATAATCCGAATCACCAAAACACCGAAACAAAAACTGCTATAACTTTTGCAAATGAACTCCAAATGAGGTGAGACCAATTTTGTTGGAAAGATAGCGACGATGAGCACCCAACAAGGTGTGGGACTTTCCTCACGGTTGAACCGGCAATATTTCCGCCACAAAAAACACAACAAGTTGTCCAAAGTAAAACCGATTTCGATGAACAAGAGCTTGACATGGAGATGAACCAAGCTCTAACTCCTCACCACCATAAAAGCCAAATAAGAACCAAGAAATATGATATGCCAAGTATGCAAAGGTTTGAGCTCTCCACAACGATGCGATCAAGTTACTAACTTGAGAGCCCCTCTTGATAGTACGCCTATCTATCCTATAGCCCTATCAAGATCATACCTTTGCCTTGAGCATTCCACTTGAGTTGGATGATGACTATCTTGATCTCTTCAAGTGGTTCATCTTTCTTGATTGCGCGTCCAAGCACATGCTTGATAAAGACTTCTCCAAATACTCCCCCATGCTCACAATGGGAGAGTCTCGCTTAGCTCCATCTTCATGTATCCATTGCAAGCACCAAGCATAAGATCTCTTCAAGAAGCTTCTCTTGGTCTTGGTCTTGCACATCTCACCTTGATGACGATCACCACATGACGTCATCCTCCATGAGCTATATGAAATCATCCCAAGAGATACATGATCGCTCTTGGTACATCTTGTAGCTTTGTGTGTTGATCAACATCTTGATCAACCTTGTATCTTCCAACATTTGTTTACTAATATGATGTCTTGAATCCTTCAAGACATACTTGCAATATGCTCCACTCAACGCATAAGCTTCAAGAGTCCAACACATGAACTCCACAACTCCATGGATATGATCTATAATGATATCTCAAAGCAAACATTAGTCCATAGAGATTGTCATTCAATTACCAAAACCACACAAGAGGGAAAATGCTCTTTCAAAAGGTACTGAGAACTACGGACTTCACTATTCTGGAAGTCCGTCAGTGCTTGAAGGGTACTGTGATGCGAATTGGATCTCTGATGCTGATGAGATGAAAGCCACAACAGGGTATGTGTTTACCCTCGGAGGTGGTGCTGTTTCTTGGAAGTCTTGCAAGCAAATGATCCTAACGAGATCGACAATGGAAGCAGAATTAACAGCATTGGACACATCTGGTGTCGAAGCAGGATGGCTTCGCGATCTTTTCATGGACTTGCCAGTGGTTGAAAAGCCAGTTTCGGCTATCCTTATGAACTGTGATAACCAAACAGTGATTGTCAAGGTGAAGAGTTCAAAGGACAACATGCAGTCCAACAAACACATAAGAATGAGATTAAAATCTGTCAGACATTTAAGAAACTCCGGAGTTATAGCGTTGGATTATATCCAGTCGGCTAAGAATCTGGCAGATCCCTTTACTAAAGGGCTATCACGTGTTGTGATAGAAAATGCATCGAGTGAGATGGGTATGAAACCCACATGAGTTGCCCTGGTAGTAACCCAACCTATGTGATCGGAGATCCCGTGAAGTATGACCTGGGAAGAACAAGCTATTGGTTAACTGGAGAGAGTAAACTATGCTAACCCACTCCGTTGAGATGCAATACTCTCGGTTTTGCTGTATGACAGGTTGACGTTTGTCTTAATGTGTTCCAAAGCTTTGCATAAGCAAGACACTATCCTACAGAGCGATCTTTGGAGGAACACACCTATATGAACCTGACTGCTGGTCACAGTCTATGAGATTAGGGTGATCTCTAATAAGTTTATGAATAGGTCTAGAGTGACTAATATGCTCCACCCGAGGGGTCAGCCTTCGGCAACCTAGTACTGGTAAGACAGTTGGTGAAACTACTTTACGCCAAACTGACAATTCAAGGCCTAGTCCATTGTTAGTTGTGAAGGAGTGTAGATGATTGCTCTAGGTAGAGTTCAACCTTAACAGGTCTCTACTGAAAATAATGGTATATCAAAACAGTGTATGGAACGGATGACAACTTCATGGGTCTTAGGGATCTGGTGGGGGATTGCTGAAATATTGGGCCTTTAGCCCATTATCAATTCCTGAAAAATCCCTAAGGCCCATGTTGTCATGGCATGTGGTGGGAGTTTAGTCTCATACTGCTAGTTGGATGAGATGTGCATCAACTTATATAGTGGGGCATTCTACTACTAGTATGAGTTGGTATGAGGTATGAGGAGAATGGCTGTGTACCACACGCGCGCTCCTCCTCCTCCGCCGCCCGCCTCGCCTCGCCTCGTCACGTCACGTCACGACGCGCCACGCCGCGGGAATCTCGCCGAGCCGATGTATTCTTTTTGTCACGCAGGAATAAAATGTCAACGGTCACGAAACGCTCTGCGGTAATGGAGATTGATTGCTAGCTGAAACGTCGTGCCTTAAGTGCTCTTAAGTACGTGCATTTTCAGTCTTAACGATCATTCATTACTTGCGCTTCGGCTGTACCCTTGGTCTCCCGCGTCTGTGCGTAAAAGGAGAGGTTGCTCCTCTCCGAAGACACATTAGACAGAAGAACTCATCTGCCCACAGCCGCCACCGTCGTTCCTCCTAATCTGTCGCTGCCATCGTTGATCCCATCCCGTCCGTCGCGTACACGGTCGACGGGAGAACATGCCTCTGAAACCCCGCCTCTCCGTTTCCTGTACGGGAGAGGGGCGATTAGGTTTTTGGAGAGCGTCTCTTACGCGACTGCTCGCCAATCTTCATCCTCTACGTCGGCTACTTCCTCTACTTCAACTACGTCCTCGTCGCCTTCGTCATCACCATGAGCACTGGCACCGAGATCGAGAAGGCTGCCGCGGAGAAGAGGGCTGCCGGCGACGCCACTGCTTCCGCTTTGGCCAATTGGCCAACTATCGGATATGATATGTTCATACCCCTGCTGATTATTTACTTGTTTGTTGTACTAGTGATTTGCGTAGATGTATCTACTATATGCCTAGTACACGATTACACGGTTAAGTTTCAGCATGTCATTAGCACTATATACGTCATGATTTAGTTTATATTTGGATTAATATAATTGGAAAATTGCTTACATACTCAGCAAGGACACGGTCTTCAAGATTCATAATTGATTATTAAGGGTCTCCAAGTTATAAGATATGCATCAAACCCAATAAATTATTGTTTTTTATGAAAATATAAGCATTATATTATGGATACACCTTGGAGTAGTGTAAAGTTATTAATCTAAATACTCCTTAAAACATTTAGGACAAAAGCTATAAAGGTTTGATTTAGGACATATCTAAAGCATCATATATTCGTGAGACGAAGGAGACGCTAACAGACTTTTCGTACAAAATCTACGTATTATTTTGATTTATAAGTTCCCGGTTACAATATTTTAAACAATATTTATTCACAGTAAAAAGTTGAATGTTTAAAACTTAATACTTTTTTTTTGTAACATGTGTAGGACATTATCTATTTTTCGAAAAGGCGACCATGTGCATTTTATGGAGGAGCAGTAGTGAATCACATCCCTCCGCATTTTATCGAACGGCTGTGATACTAAGGTGAATTTTTTTCTACATAGTTGATCCCGCATGGATCACTTTTCTACTGACGAAAAGAACCCAATCGGAGACTCGGAGGTCTGACCAGCGATAGCGAACCAGAGCAATAGACATGTCTGAGGCGGCGTGGGACGGCCCGACGGCAGGCGAGCTGAAGGCGGCGGGAGCCGAGGAGATTCCCGGCGGCGTGCGGCTGAAGGGGTGGGTCATCCAGTCCCACAGGGGGCCCATCCTCAACTCCGCCTCTGTGAGCCTGTACGAGCCACCTCCAACCGTAAACCCTAATCTTTCCGCCCCCCTTTCATCCCATTAGCGCAGCAGTGCAGATTTGGAAACTTGCCTTCCTGACCTGCTACTAGTTGAACATTACCTGGTACTTGATCAGTTAGTCAACTTGATTGTAGATATGCTGTTTGTCTGGAGTCCGTACTTGTGTGTATAATGTGTAGAAAGGAATTAAGTATGTTTTGCTTTGTTGATGGTAACTCACGGAATGCAAATTATTGATTATTATGTGTATATAGTTCTGAAATTCTGAATCACCAGTGTGGCTTTATCCCCACATCAATGAGCAAGCAACCAATTACTAACAAATAATGCTAGGTAATCGATTACTTGTTTTGGAATTATGTTTGAAGGAGTGCATTTTAGATGCTAAACTAATACTATTGTATATGTCCACTGTAAGTATATCCTTTATCTGTAAGCGCAGAAAGGGCTCCATATGAATTAATTGTAACCTATACATGGGGAGAGATTGTGTGTAATCTAATCTCTACTATGTTCTGCAGATTTGAAGATAAACTTCAAACAACACATTTACCTGAGATGGTGTTTGGACAGAGTTTCGTGTCTCTTCAACACGTTCAGACTGGCATCAGATTGCATTTCAATGCACTTGATGCTCTAAGGGCATGGAAACGAGAGGCATTGCCGCCTGTTCAAGTTCCTGCTGCAGCAAAATGGAAATTCAGAAGGTTCTTTAATATCTTTTTTTTGTTACTTCAGCATACTAGGAAGTGTTTCCAGTGAAAAGTGTCTGGTTTGTCTGGCGTCAGTATATAATGGAAGCATAGCTATTTGTCTCACAGGGTCAGACTGTGGTCTTAAGTACAAACAGAATGAGAAGATGGCTTAGTTTATTCTTTACAACCAGTCATGCATTTCTTATTTTTAAAGTGTATATATGCTCACTCGAGAGTCTAGTCTCTTCCAAAAGGGTGATTTCTGTACGAAGAACTTTTGTAGAATAATTAACTAGAAGTTTCATGTGTTGTCGGTTAAGTTAAGAGGCAATAGGAGTTCATATAGTGTCTGTTTTCTTGCAGTAGTCCTTCTGATCAAGTGATACTTGATTATGACTATACATTCACAACACCGTACTGTGGGAGTGACGCTGTGGTTCCGAACCAAGACACCGTATGGACCTCATCTCTGCTACTATTAATTTCACCTATTTTGGCTTCATTTTTCCTCCTTCGGCCCATTTACTTTTCTTACTTGTAGATTATATATTCTGGCCATCATTTTTGTGTTCATTTTCAGATGCAAACAAGTTTAGATGAGTGTAGTAGTTTTTGTTGGGAGGATACTGATGACCGGATCGACCTCGTGGCCCTTTCTGCAAAAGAACCAATTGTGTTCTACGATGAGGTTTGAAAAACAGAAAGAAAATGTTCATGATTCTCTATGTGTTGGTTTCTCCTGACATGACATATTTAGGTTATCTTGTATGAAGACGAGTTAGCTGATAGTGGCATTTCATTCCTTACAGCACGAGTGGTAAGTGGTCCCTAACTACCCTTATTTTTAACTGGACTGTTTGTATGGTTACATCATCGTTGGCTCAACGTATTTGATATTTTTTTATTGCATATCTGCAGAGGGTGATGCCAACTGGTTGGTTTCTGCTGTTGCGCTATTGGGTATGATCTACTGCCTTACATTTTACACCTGATGCCTCTCTAACGTGAAGAGAACCTATGCGGGCAATGTACAAAAAGAAATCATTAGGGCTCGTTTGGCATCCATCATTTCATTTCATTTGGCAAAATGAAATGAATTCCAGAGAAATGACAGCATTAGGGATAGGAATTGGTTTAACATAGCATAGGCATTCTTTGGAATTCCAATTGAAATGACATTCCAATTCCATGAGAGCCAAACACGTTTGGTATGGAATCTGAAATGAATTCCATGAAAATGATGGGTGCCACCAAACTACCCCTAAGTAGTTTCTTTAATTCCAACTTAAAAATTTATACTTTTCGGCTTTACCCTGATTGAACGACAATACCTTAGTGTTAGTAGTTTCAATGTATTCACTCTTCGCAAACAAACTAGGTCTAAGGTTAATCCGCTGAAATCTAAAAAGAAGACCCTTTTGAAGGGGATTACAATTCTGGAAACTCATATTCAAACTTGAGACCCACCAACCAGGTGGCGTTTTGGGTGCAATGCTGGCAATTACAACGTCATCTCATATGCAAACGATTAACATCCATAGCACTTTTTAGACCCATGTCTACATAAGCCACAGGAGCCTAACAACTTTGCCCCTGCATAAACGACACTTGGCAGCTTAGGGTTGATGGTGCACTTATGAGGTTGCGGGATACCCGTTTGCATTGTTCTTTTGGAAGCAAGGAGGGCGTGAAACCCGTTGTACTGCGTGAAATCTGCTGGAGGGAAGCAACATTTGCCGGCATGTCTGCGGTATGCTCTTTCTCGACCTGTACTTTTCGGTGAACAAATTCATGTCAAGCATGTCAACATTTATATTATTTTTGATCAAATTTTACGATAATGTAGAAAGGATATTCTTCGGATTCTGCGGCATATGCAGACCCGAATCTTGTTGCTCGTAAGCTTCCGGTGGTGATGCAGAAGACCCAGAAGTTGAAGATACCCAGTTGACCTGCTTACTATCGGACTTCACCGTGTGGTACATCAATGACTATTCGGCTCTACCGTGTGGTACATCCATGATTATTCGACCGCGATCACTATTCTGTTTGCATATCTTATAGATGTACGTTCCTGTCGCTTCTCCAAATTCTTGTGACTGAAAAGCCATTGTATCCCTGGGTTTATGAACTTGACAGATTTGCAACTCACTGGCAGTTTCATCATGCATGATTGATTAAGATATTGGCAGGCTGCAGTTCATTTTCCATGTTCATGATTTTACTTAACTGGCAGCTTGTCCTTGTGTTACATAAAGCTGGTACATGCCAATTCCTATCAATAACCTTGTCATTTCACTTTCCAAATGGATCATTTCATTTCTGCCAAATGAATTGATGGGTGACTGGCAGTTTCATCATGTATGATTGAATAAGATACTGGCAGGCTTCAGTTCATTTTCCATGTTCATGATTTTACTTAACTGACAGCTTGTCCTTGTGATACATAAAATTGGTACTTTCCCTGTTCAAATAATATAAAACGTTTTGGCAAGTTAGCTCATTCTTGCGAGATACTAGGTGTTCAGTTGCTTGCACGAGGTGCCACTATGCCATGCAGGCCCAAATCTAAAAGTAGCTCCTGGCCAGGAAACGCTGCGAAGCAGCTTGTGAACGTGGCAAACTAGCTTGCATGTCCATGAACATGGTAAAAGCTTGCACGCTACAGGTAAAATGGCGTAAAATGGCCAGAGAAATTTGGTCATCTCCGGCCGGAGCACTCCTCTGCCTCACCCTCACCGCCCAAACCCTCTAGGACTCCACCGTCGGCTTGGTGCCTCAGAATGCAATGTTGCTGGAAGCGTCTCAATCGATTCGACCGCTGCCGCCTGTGAGTGAAGCCTTCTGTTCCCCAGCACGAAAGAAAGCTCCTCAAAGGTTCTCAAGCACGTCACGCATGACCGCGCGTGGCCTGCACAAGGCCTCCAACGGCACGGCCATGGGGATGGTGAGCCCTCCCCCCTCCGACATGTCCACCTCCACGCCGTCCACCCGTTCCCAGTCGAAGCACTGCACCATCGTCGCCAAGACCATGCTGATCGTTCGTAGCGCCATCGTCTCCCCAGGGCACCTCCGCCGCCCCATCCCGAACGGTATCATGAACAATCCGTCAGCCTTCCCGTCCTCGAACCTTTCCGGCCTGAACTCCAGCGGGCGATCCCACGCGGCCGGGTCCCTGTGGATGGCGTAAGCGTTCACGATCAGTATCGTGTCACTTAGCACGTCGTAGCCGCCGACCTTGCAGTCCATGGACGATTGGTGCGGCAGCAGCAGCGGCCCCGCCGGGTAGAGGCGGAGAGTCTCGCTGATGATGCACTGCAGGTAGGCGAGGCGGGGCACGTCGTCGGCGGACACCAGGCGGGATGTCCCAATGGATGCGTCGATCTCGGCCTGGGCCTTCTTCAGCGCCGCCGGATGGTTCAGCAGCAGTGACATTGCCCACTCCGTGGTGGTGGACGTGGTCTCGGTTCCAGCTCCAAACAAATTCTGCACGGAGTTCATGGGAAAACGAGTATGTTAGTGTCCTGACATGAAGATGTTACTAGGGGCCACGAGTTTTAGTTTGTCGAATTCGGGAGAAGAAGACAAAAACGTTGGTGTTCTATGAACACATCAGTCAAAATATTCATCCGACCAACTAATACTGTGGTACCGTGTTAAAGTTCTATTGACCACATGGTTCCACGCTGTATGTGTGTCTAGTGGCCTCTATTTGCCAATGATAAAAAAACAAGAGAATAGGGATTTTTGGATCCTGTCTTACGGTGATCTTTTTTTGTTTGAAAACGTTAAAAAAAACATATCCACAACTTTAAGAAAATTCTGAAAACATCTGAATGTACACCATAATGTAGTACAAACGTGTAAAAATTAAATTTGAAATAGTTTGTGTTCTAATAAAAATTATGGATCTCTATGTGAACAATGCATATTTTCAAATTCTAAAATTTATCAGATTTTATCATTTTATGTATGCAATAATTAAAAAGAATATCAGCGTCGTACTTTTGCATGATTGTATTCTACATCATGAACTACATCCAGATTTTTTTCTTCACAATTTTTTGAAACTTACAAATAAGTTTTAAAATTAAAAAAATAAAGAGATCACTAGATCTTGGGAGGCAAAATGATTTTTCAAGAGAGTAATAGCCAGAGTGACTACGGTGGCATTCCTGTATGTAGAAGACCTGGACGATGCCGTTGACTTAAGTTTGTAGAACAAACTAGTTTCCTTACTGAATATACTGACAGAGAAAATGGAGGAGTCGAAGAGAGACACTGATGAGTCATGACTCACCGCACAAAAAGCCGTGATCATGGTATCGGTGTAGACCTCTGGTTCCGTCTTCTGCAGAGTGAGCAGCACGGCGATCATACTCTTCTTGTCGCCTTCACTGCCGCTGTCGGCAAGCCTCCGTCGTTCGACCTCGATCAGTCTTCGCAGGAACGCGTCCCTCCAGCTCACCGCTGTCAGGATCTTGTTCCTGACGCCGAACACGTCGAACCACCGCATCACTGGTAGGTAGTCCCACATGTTTGCGGCGCCGAGGTGCGGCATGATCTTGTCCACCACCTTCTTGAACTCCTGCGCCTCCACGGACATGTCCGAGTCGGCGTCGGCCTCCGAACGGGTCCCCTTGGTCTGCGCGATGGTCTCCATGAGGACGCTGAGGGAGAGCTCGAACAGCCTCCCTTTCAGCTGGACCCGCGCGGCGCGGTCGGTGGAAGCCGCGGCTGCGTGCCACAGCCGGCGCGCCATGGCGCTCACCTCAGAGGCCATGACGCCGGACATGCAATCGACGCGGTGAGCGGAGAGCAGCTGCACGGCGGCGACGCGGCGGAGGTTGCGCCAGTGCGGGCCGTAGCTGGATGTGGCGAGCGTGGTGCCGTCGAAGGAGACGAGCAGCTGCGAGGGGAACCTGGGCCGGTTGGCGAAGGTCAAGTCGTGCTCTGTGAAGCACTCCCTGGCGTACTCGGACGAGGACACCACCACGGCGCGGCGGGAGCCGAGGCGCAGGGAGAAGACTGGGCCGAGGCGCTCGGCGAGGCGGAACAGGGAGGCGTGGAATGGCTTCTCCACGAGGTGGAGGTGGCCGAGGAACGGGATGGACGGTGGGCTCGGCGGCAGCTGCACGGAGCCCTTCTTGCCGCGCTTGGTGCCATTGCTGACCTTGCCTAGAATGTACCGGAGCAGGAAGAGGAAGGCGAAGGAGAGGATGACAATGTATGGTTTATCCATTAAGTGATCTATTTTCTTTCGATTCGCCTATTGATCTTTGGATGCATGCTTCGCCTATATATATATATTGAGCAGTTCGTCTTCTTCAAGAAGGCCGAGGCTTGATCTGCATCCGCCATGCCTGATGGCCATAGCGATGAGGTGGATTCTTTTATAGATTAACACTCTGTGTCAGAGTGAGTCTTGCGCTGGCTCGAGATCTCTTCCTTCCGCTGGCAAAGGCCAATTCGAACTGGAGATCCACGCAACCTGTATATTGTAATCAGCATCTGGCTGACATTTCGTTTGGAAACAAGAAAGGAGAAAGTCCAAATCAAACCCTGAAATTGTAGGGCTTAGCTAAACCGAACCTCCAACTCTTAATCTCCGAAATCAGCACACCGAACTTTTAAATCCTAATCTATTTTAAATCTTATAACCGTTTGATTTAAAATTCTGCTGACCTGGCAGGTCAACCTGTATTGTTGACTGGGCCCGGATGACAGAGCCATATTTGTTAAATCTTGTATTGCGTCGGCTGGCTCGTTACTCGCATACGAGCAGCTGGAGGCCAACAACGAGCGCTAGGCTGTCCATGAAGCTCCTTCCGTGGGCACTAGCTTCATGAGCATGTCTTCGCTGTGTATCTTATTGCGTGTGGCTATGGCGAGCTCACATCTGCAGTTGAGTCTTGGATAACGCTTTTTTTTTGACAGGAAAAAGAGCTTTATTAATCTGTTGCAGCAAGATTGCTGACAACAGCTTGAGACACAAAATCTGGTACAACGTCATGCCAAAGCATAACACAACCAGCACCTAAGCTAGCACCTTTAGTGGCTAATACATGTGCCACTGTATTACAACCACGCTTACAGTATGACACTTTGTAGTCTATAAAGTTGGTAAGCAGTTGAAATTTTGCCTTCCGGAAGAGAACTCCATGGCGAGCCGAGTCAAACTCGGTAGATTGGAGAGCTGTCTTAAGCACGGTTGCATCGGTTGCATCAGTCTCAATGATTATCCGCCCCATGCTTGCCTCCGACGCAAACTCGATGGCCTTCATGCAGGCCATTGTTTCCGCGTGAAGAGCATTTTGGTGCAACGCTCAGAGTGCAGATGTGAAACGCCTCCCAGTAGAGTCTTGGCGAGATGCACCGTCGAAAATAGAAAACCACAAAGCGAATTATAGAACTAAACAAATACTGCAAGTTAAAACTTAGATTAACAAATAAAAAATAAATAAATAACAAAACAAAATATAAAACACTTATAAATTTAAAAGCATAGAAAAATCCTCACAGCGGTGCAACCTCCCCAAACTTGGGTGCTTGCACAAGTTGGTGATGATGGCGCCCGAAACCGTTCTAGCACCACGTGGCACTCTGTGAGGTATCTTTTCCTAATTCCCAGCAACAGCGTCAGAAAATATATTTGATATCATGTGACACGCCTACTCAGTTGGGATTAGAAGTGGAGAGTGTTGTAGCACATGTTTTTTCCCTACGAGGGTGACTCGAGGGTAATATCCAACTCTCGGGAAATTGTGTAGAAAAAATATATTATTCTTTTCCTTCTCAGGCAATCTACAAAATAAATTTTATTTTGTCTTGTGTCCCAACTCCACGGTGTACCGGAGCAGGAAGAGGATGGTGAAGGAAAGGATGGCAATGTATGGTTTATCCATTAAGTGATCTATTTTCTTTCGCTTCGCCTATTAATCTTTGGATGCATGCTTCGCCTATATATATACTAGTGGATGTTGGCACGGCCACGCCGTACCCGTGGAGTAAATGAATTTGATTTTTTTGTCATGTGCACATTCAATAATTATTTAAGTGTGAAGATACGCGAAATACAAAGAAGTTCGCGTTTGGAAGTTGTTGTGCATCCGAAAATTGTTGAAGTTAGGGTGCATTGAGTTATATTATATCTTTTTTTGTAACTGAAGTAGACCATGTTGTTTGAGTGTATCCGAATATTTAACGATTTGAATTGTTTTTGTACTAACCTTATTGTTAGTATAAGAAGCTGTAATGGGTATTGTAATTGTTTTTTATTGTTTAAGCATGCATGGAGACTTATTGGGTGTGAAGTCATCTTTGTCCTGAATATTTTGATATTGTATTTGTTTGTTTTGAATCATAGTTTAAACGTTACAAATTTCTGGTCCCGAATATTTGTGGACGTTATTTTAAATTGATAGTGGGCTATAATGAGAAGTTATATTAAGTTGTTGAATCAATTTTTAGTAGAATCGGAATCTGTTGCTTGTATCTATTTTGTATTTTACCATCCGGAAGTTACAAATTTTACGTCGACAAATATTATATGTAGTTATTTAAAATCAACAATGAGTTGTTCCAAGAAGTTATATTAGTTTATTGTAGTTCTTTTTTTATTGAATTAGAATTTGTTGATCCGTGAGCATCCGAATATTCGAGATGATTTTATGTAAGCCATGTAACTGATATGGGGAGCTATGGTGTGTGTTGTAATCTTTTTTAAGTTGCTTAGACATGCACGTGGATGTGTTTGTTGTGAAGATATATTTTTCCTTTAAATTTTGATATTTATTTATATTTTTCTGACTTATATTTCAAAAGATATAGTTTATTTCAATTCTATTTCTTTTCTAGAATTACGAGAGGCTGACAGACGGGATCAAAATGCCAGCCGCTCCGCGCTAACGTCAGCCCTCGGTTTTAGCGGCAGCGGAGCGGCCGACGATGCCGCGCATGGCCAGACTCGCGCGGCACGGCGGCGCACACGCGCGGCCTGGAGATGTCTCGCATAAGCTGTAGGAGAAGGACATGCGTTGAATGGGCGGCGAGACGCACCATTTGGTCGCCGGAATCGCCGCCGGTGACCGATTCCGGCGCGGCATGTACAACGGAAGGCGGCGGCGGGCTTTGGCTTCCGGCGACGCCTCCGGCCTCCCGAGGACGATACCTCCGGTGAGGATTTAGAGGGGACGACAACGAAGGGTCTTGTGAGCCCTGTTTGGACCGAGGAGGCGTGGACCGGTGACACGGCGCGGCGGCGGCGTCCCCGGGGTCGCGGAAGAGAGGAGGGATGAAGGGGAAATGTGTGGGTTGTTTTGTGGAAAAGTCCTTGAAGTTTTTCGGAATCACGAATAGGTCTTTTGCTGTGTTAAGTTATGGACTACGGAGCGTGAGGTCATTTTTTCAGATGCTTTTCTGCAAAAGAGCCGCGGTGACTGTTGTGACGGGCGACATGGCGGCCTTCTATTGGCTATAAATAGGATGAACAGTGTCAAAGGGCTGAGAGTGGCGCGATACTGCGGTCCTTTATATATAGTAGGATATCTAGCAGTTCGTCTTCTTCAAGAAGGCCGAGACTTGATCTATATCGTCCATGCCTGATGGCCATAGCGGCTGTATATTGTAATCAGCATCTGTCTGACCTTTCGTTTGGAAACAAGAAAAGAAAAAGTCCAAATCAAACCGTGAAATTGTAGGGCTTAGAGCATTTTTAACTATGTCCTCAAACTAGGAACCTCAAAACACTTTTAAGGTCCACCTTTTTTGAGAATTCTACGCTGAAGAACGAGAAATACATAGCAGAAACCGTAAACATAACTGCAAATATTTTAATTCTGGTCGGGAACAATCTAGTGTTTGCCCTATTCATTTCAGTCCAGGATTTCATCACCGATCCGAACACTTTTTACATAATATTACGAATCCAAAATCTAAACTATATCTACCTTGCTGCCGCCCTAATCCTACTGCCAAAATCCGGCTCACCGGAGCCCTGGATGCGACGGCGACGGTGTCGGATGCGCCGTCTTCAGTCCTCGTCGGAGACGAGGTCGATGACGGCCACGGCGTCGGCCTCCCATAGCGCCTTCCGCTCGGCGGCGAGTCTGTCTGCTTCGAGGCCTTGGTGGAGGAAGATATCCTCGATCTCTGCCTCGCGGGCGAGCTGCGCCGCCCTCTCCTCCACCTCGCGCGCCGATCGGAGCAATACTTGAGCCGTTATGGACTCGAGCGCCTCGTCGGCGCCGTCGTATTCCTCCGCCGGAGGGAGAGCCTGGAGCGCGGAGGAGGAGCTCGCGCCGCCGCTTGAGCTTCCCTCGCCGTTGAGTATCGCGTGGCGGCGGCGGATAGGGTGCCGCTCCTCGGCGTGGAGTCGGTCGAACTCCTCGGCCACCCGCCGCCAGAACTCCCTCGGGACCGGCATGTTCCGGTTGCTGAAGTGGCGCGCTCCGCGCTTCCGGCCGGCGTCGCTGGCCACTGCTTTCACGCGACGCTTCTCGGAGCAGTCAGGATCGTCATCCCGCGACGGGGTGGAGCTCTCACGCTTGGGGGCCATCACGGAGGAGGCGGAGGCGGTGGCGTTTCTCCGGCTGCGGAGGATTTCTCGTCGGAGAAGAAGGCAGCGGGAGGCGGATTGCTCGTCGGCGGCGGATAGGGTTTTGGAATTGCGAAATGCGGAGATCCCAACATATATACCGGTCGTCGGAGGCATTCTACGGGCGCACTTATCGCGTTTACGGGCCACGCGGAGTTTACAGGCTCTGCTATCGCACAAAAAAAGTTTCAGGCCGTGAACTCGCCGACGTTTTATGGTTTGCGCCTGTTTGAGTGCTCTGTTAGAGATGCTCTTAGCTAAACTGAACCTCCAACACTTAATTCCCGAAAGCGGCACACTGAACTTTAAATCTCGGTCTATTTTAAATCTTACAACCGTTTGATTTAAAATTCTCCTGGCGGGTCAACCTGTGTTGTTGACTGGGCCAGGATGACAGACATATTTGTCAAATCTTGTATCACGCCGGCTGGCTCGTTCCTCGCCTGAGAAAGAAGAGTGTCGACGGATCCACGCATACGAGCAGCTGGAGGCCAGCAACGAGCGCTAGGTTGTCCATGAAGCTCCTTCCGTGGGCACCAGCTTCATGAGCATGTCTTCGCTGTGTATCTTATTGCGTGTGGCTATAGCGAGCTCACACATCTGCAGTTGTGTCTTGGCCAACACTTTTGGTGCAACACTCGGAGTGCAGATGTGAAACGCCTCCCAGTAGAGTCTTGGCGAGATGCACCATCGAAAATAGCAAACCACAAACCGAATTATAAAACTAAACAAAAACTGCAAATTAAAACTTACATTAACAAATCAAAATATAGAAGACAATAACAAACAAAATATAAAACACTTATAAATCTAAAAGGATAGAAAAATTCTCACTGTGGTGGAACCTCCCCAAACTAGGGTGCTTACACAAGTTGGTGATGATGGCGCCGGAAACCGTTATAGCACCACGTGGCACTCTGTAAGGTTTCTTCTCCTAATTCCCAGCAACGGCGTCAGAAACTGTATTTGAGATCTTGTGACACGCCTACTCGTTGGGATTAAAAGAGGAGAGTGTGGTAGCACAGGTGCCACGAGGGTGACTCGAGGGTAATATCGAACTCTCGGTGAATTGTGTAGAAAAAATATATTATTATTTTCGTTCTCACGCAGTCTACAAAAGAAAATTTATTTTGTCTTATGCCCCAACTCCACTCATGTGGTTGTCAAGCATAAGGTGTAGGATTAGGAAATCTGAAATAAAAATGCAACAAAAGTGTAAAGGCCCTCCTTATTATAAGGTAGCGACCTCCTGTGTATAGTGCTAGTCCCTGGATCGACTTGCTAGCACACACAGTTTAAGATGAAATACCATAACATTGCATCAATATTCATTACACGATGATCCAGAAAAAAGGGTTCGATACATGGTGCATAGCTCATGGCTAGCTCAACCGAAATAAACACACAACGAAAAGCAAACAGATAAATGAGCTCCATCTTCATCATGTGCCATAGGCAAGGCATGTTGGTTGGAGAATCGCGACCCTAACAATCCTTACTCTTCGTCAGAGGGTCCTGCAATGGTGAGTTGCAACCCAAACTATATTGGGTCAGCACAATTGAATTGTGGTGGCAAGATGACACTTTGTAACTAAAATTACTAAGACTATATCTACATGCATATTTGGCTCGGTGGAGTTTCAGGCTGATTTGCATAAAGCCAGTTTTGTCGTATCTTTTATAAAACAACTTTTCATCTTAGACAAAGAGTACCACTGATAGAAAACAGTGAACACCTTTGACAACAAAGAGTACCACCGATAGAAAACGGTGAACAACTTTGAAAACTACTCACAACGAGCACCACCGATAGAAAGCGGTGAGCTCTCCCAAACCCTTGTTCACCCATCAAATTTTATTATAGAAATTGGGATGAGGAGATCTTCAACATCTGCCCTGTCTAGTTGCTCAATTGTCCATAACCGGGGACACGGCTAAGTATACTTAGTTTTTAACTCTCGAGAGGGTGTGCACTTTCACCACAAGACCCAATCATCCCCTCCTCCATGTCAACAAATTATGAAATGGAAAAGAGAAGACCGAGACGAGACCTTTCCGAAGTAATTCCCCGAGTCACAACGCGTGACTCGAACCAACCTATCATTCCCCTACATCTGCTGGTCACGACGGATCGGGGTCTCACAACATGTATGGTCAAGACAGAGCCCATTTGACAAGTGGTTGCACTAGAAGCTACTAAACAAGGTGCATCTACAATCTCTTTAAGCCTGGGTGACTTTCCACATTTGTGCGCTTCCACCAAGGGTAATTACCATAGACATGAACCATAGACATGGACCCCCTGAGTAGCCACCCACCATGGTTCTCAAACCAGCACCCAGGTAGTTCATTAATTAATTTCATTATTTTTTTAACTATCCAACTAGTCAAAACATTTTTCATTGCTTGGCTAAGCATCCTACTAAATGTTCTTGCTTCTAAGCTCAGGGTGGGGGATAGCTAAACACTACATAGGAGCA
Source organism: Poa annua (assembly GCA_026929855.1). Lineage (NCBI taxonomy): Eukaryota > Viridiplantae > Streptophyta > Magnoliopsida > Poales > Poaceae > Poa > Poa annua. The sequence continues at coordinate 21,694,548 of CM049427.1, forward strand.
TAGCATAATAAAGTAACCACACACAACTCCTAACATGCATACTACAGAAAAACACTACAAGTTGAAAGATTCCTAAAAACATTTTATTTACATTTTTAGGATCTATGAATTTGAATCTATCTCAAATTTACCCAAATCATCCTTTTCAAATTTGAATTAATTTAAACTAGTCAAATTTGAATTAATTTAAACTAGTCAAATTTGCATTTTGACAGTGCTAAACGATTCTACACATCGAGGGCTTTCTATTGGTATAAAGTTTGTAAAATTTGGCTTTGTGGTTCAAAAGATATGATGGTTTCAAGTGGCAGGGGCTTTTCTGCAAATTGTCATTTTATTTTCTATTCGGATAAAGTCCAAACAGAGCTAGACTACATGGCATATTTTGATTGGTTAGAACTCTAGTCAATGGAGGCCGTTAGATCTCACTTAAAATGAACGCATCAGATCGAAGGATACCTCTTCGAAGCGTTTTCTAATCCGGACCGCACATTTTTTTATCGGACGGCTCTTGGAGGTTTCCACCTGGTGGCGGCGCGATCTCCCCGGAGACGATGAAGACGACGGCGCCGGCGCACGGAATTCGTCGGAAACGCTGCTCCGGTGGTCCTTCAGGATCCAGGAGGCGACAGAGAGTTTCCCCTCGTCACGGAGAAGTCGATGGACGACACGGCGTTGACCTCCTCTTCTCGAAACGGTGAGGGGGCGAGGTTGGGAAGGCACCGCGTCGGTGAACTCCGGCTCGAAATCGTTTCCCTCTCTTGGGCTGCGGAATAATTCGAAAAAACGTCATAGAGAGGAAGAAGGACATGGCCTATGAGGTGGAGGGGGTCTCGGGCTCCGGGCGTTGCTCACCTCGCCGGGATTCAAGAAAGGTGCGGCGGCGGAAGGAAACTCCGGTGAGCTTTTACCGTGGCTTGGGGGCACGAATCAGAGAGGAAAGGAGGGGAAAAGGGGGCCGGTGCCGCGGGGATTATAAGGAGGCCACGGGTGTGTCGTTTGGGGCTCGAGGGAGTGGGGAGTGGGCGCGGAGTGGAGCGAGGTCGTGGGGGCTTCTCCGAGGTCGTGGGCGGCTGGAGGTTGGGGATGACCCCGACTGACGGGTGGGTCCCGCAGTCAGTGAGAGGAGGAGAGAGAGGGGCCGCGGTGGGCTGATATTGGGCCTCTGCGCCTCGCGAGTACGGTAGATAGGTGCTGGGCTGGCTGGTGCTGGTCCGGTTATCTTTTATTTATTTATTTATTTTTTTTCCTTTTCTGTTTTTTCTTATTTCTTCTATATTCCTATATTTAATTACCCAAAAGATATCAAACAAATTTCTATAAATTTGTAAAACTCAGATCTATCTTCAATTTATAAACTTTTCAAAGAACATAATTTAACAGTTTTTGTGGAGTTTAAAATAGAGTTTTTAATAAAGAATTTATGTCATAATAAAATCAAGAAATAGATCACAAATACTTATATGTAAAATAAATCTTTGTAAACCATTTTCAAAATCAAACACTTGATTCAAAACTATATTTAAAAATAGAAAATGTTCCAGATAGTTTTGTGATCATAAATATTTATCTAGGGTTTATGAAGAACCCAAAACATATTATTTTGACATTTCTAGTTTTAAACAAAACATTTTTAAAGCATTAGGTATACTTTAGATAACTTAAAGTACTTTGCAAATATAGTTTTAGGGTATAAGAAATATTTAGAATATTTTTTTGATAGTTCCACACTCAAGCTTGAAATAAAGTTTACCTCATTGTATTAATATCATAAAACATTTGACTAGGTCAAAATAATTTTTGAGCTGATCTTCTAGGATAAAGGTGATTCTATTTTAATATAAATTAAAAGTTTTAAATTTTAGTGAATTTTTAAACATTCCAAAATTTTGGGATGTTACAGACTACCACCCTTAAAAGGAATCTCGTCCCGAGATTCGAAGAGGCTAGAAAGAAAGATAGGTTTGGATATCCGGGGTTAGGGAAATTGGGTGGGCTACCACCCTTAAAAGAAAACTTTCATGGATAGTCTGAACTTTCTTGCTTCAAAAAGGTCTTATATGGGTTCATAAATCCTCGTTAGGTAAACTGTAGTTATTGGTTGATGCTTCCTCGTTCCTTATTCCACCAGGCTTGTACTAGCACCTTTCCATGATTGAACCAATTGATACTTGGTTCCACGCCTTGGCTTTTGTGATTATCCACTCTTCCCTTCCAATAGGTAGGTGTTTCTCATACAGCTTGTAGTTTTCCTCAAGATGGTTTGCGTAAAACTTTGATTCACGGCAGAGTTGTGAACAACTGTAAGAAGACTGCTGAACATCTTTTGACTCGGAAGGGTCACTCCTTGGGCATACATGAAGTCCAATATGAGAGGTTTTCACGACATCATCTCATTATTCCTTTGATGTCCTTGGCAGGCTTGCAACTCGTAGTTGACTTTCTTCAGTGTAAACACCAAACTATTTCTATTGATACTCTCATGGTAGGCACAAACTCTCATTCCAGGGTAGCTACAAAACCTTGCTTGTGGTTATCCTCACTTGTCTTAACATGTAGATAGTTTCCATGGGCACGAACTAAGGTTCGAAACTCCCACTTATTCTATCTGTATGACAAACCTTACTAATCTATCAACTCTCAAACTATTGGGACAGCGTAACACAAAACCCACTCTAACTGGAAGTTTTCCAAAAACTTCATCGATCCTTCTCCTGATTTATAACCTTTCCAAAATTGTACTAGTATCAAAGTGTTGTGTGGATAAAAGAATTTTTTAGGAACTTACTTTCCGCTGCTCGACCCATTGAGTAACTTATTCTTCATCTTCTCAGGACATCCACTAGCATAGTGCCCTATATCTTTTCATTTGTAACATATCACATGACTGATGTCTTTTTTGTGGGAGTTGGCGGGGCATTCCTTAAACTTCTTCTCTTGGCAGTTTTGATGTTTCTCCTCTGGGCATTTATCGGTCCAGTGTCCCTTGCGCTTACATTCTGAGCTAGTGACTTGGCAAAAGTCTCGTTTTGTGCAAACACTCTTGTCGCTAGTCTTGGTTTTCCCTTCTAGACAATCACTGATGTAATGTCCTTCCTTTTTGCACCCGTAGCAAATGATCTGGTTCAGGTTTCTCTTCTTCTTAGGTCTTTCCAAGGCTAATAGGGTCTCTGTATCCTGCTGATCATATTGTACTATTATGGATGATGATTTTGTTCACTTGTTGGGGCAATCTCGAGAAAAATGCCCTTCTTCTTCACATGAATAGCAACATTTGGTGGTGCCTTTGTGTAACGTACCTGCACTTAAAATATGGCAGGTACCTGTGTATAGTGCAAACCCCTTGATCGATTCGTTTGCACACACAGTTTACGATGTAATATCACAACAAAGTATCAAATTTATTACATCGATGATCCAGACTTGAAAATATTCATTACAATTTGCATAGCATAAGGCTAGCATTGGAAAGAATACACAGCGGAAATACAATAGCAGTAAGTCTCCATCTTCATGTTGCCACAGGCGAAAAACATGTTGGTTGCAGACTCGAAATCCCTTAACGAAAACCTCACTCGTTATCTAAATAACCTATAACAAATAAAATTTTGCAACATAGTGGGTCAGATTCCATTAAAAATGGAGTCTGGCAAGTGACACTATGGTGGACCCTTAATGGAATAACTCTATAACCTATATGCATATTTGGCTGGTGGAGTTCAAGGCTAATTTGCATAAAGCCAAATTTTCCTACTCTTTTGAAAACACTTTTCTTGAAATCAAGACGAGTATGGCATAAAAACCATAATCTCATCTTCCCTTGTTCACCCATCAACTTTTAACTTAGAAATTGGAATGATAGGATCCTCCGTTGACGTCCTTGATCAACTGCTCAAAATTGTCCGTAACCGAGGACACGGCTAAGTACTTAGTTTTACACTCTGCAGAGGTTGTGCACTTTCACCATTAGACCCAACAAACCCAAACTATCCTCAAGCACACCATTTGTGCTAAGGAAAAGGAGAGAGTTGAGTCGAGACTTTTCAGAAGCATTTTCCCACCCCATAACGGCCTGACGCGCTCCACCTACAAAACCTCTACCACCACCTGTCAGGCCGGGGCGAGTCCACACAACTTAATCCATCTAGCCAGAGCCCATTGACTAATGGTTGCACTAGAAGCAATCTTCACTTGGAGAAAACATTGGTCCCTTTATTATCCTGGGTGGCCATCCACAAGTGACTATTCCTTAGAGGTCACCCCTAATGAATAACACTCAACATAAACCAATCAACATCAAATTCCACCCAGGTGTTACATTAACTTAGTAGAATTTAATTTTTCGTAAAACAACTTTTTCATAGCATCAATATTTCTACCAAGTTACCAATAGGATTCTAGACACAACTAGTGTAAGGGATATAGTAGTTTTAGCATAGCAATACTATCCAACACATGCATATAAGAAATACACTAAGTAATGCATAGAAAAATACTTAGAAAGTTTATGAGGGTGTGCCACTTGCCTTGGCAACAGGGAGAACAGGAGTAACAGTTGCAAAAGCCTTCGTTTCTCTCCGAAATTTCTAACAAGTCAAACAAGCCCCAAATAAACATACAAGCATAAATGCAACACTTAGAAAAATATGACATGCATGATATGAAAAAAATATTCTTAAGGACTAGAGATGCATGTCATGCCATTAAATTATTCTAAGTTAATGCGGGGCAAGTGTGTTAGTCAAAATTACTAAGTACCAAGGTCATAGGTTGGACAGAATAACTTGGCTATAAATCAACTTGAATAAGTTGTAATGCTGCTGCAAGTCTTCACATGCTTGGTCTTGAAATCTTCAACTCCCTTGTAATTTTCTTCATCTTCAACTAGCATTCTGACTTGGTCATAATCACTATGGACTTGGTCATAATCACTAAGGACTTGGTTTATGCCCAAAGTGAAAGAAGAATAGGATGGCGGAAAACGATATAGAAAAGATGTAGTTTTTCTTCTAGGCTTCATCTCCAGACTTGTAACTTTCTCCGATGTCTTCATTGAATTATGTAGACTTGATGGTTCTTCAGACTTGATGATTTGTAAATCACCCGGGCTGGTCTTGGATATACCTTAGCCACCACGAAGTCTAAGAGAAAAAGAAGAAGAGAGAAAGACTTAGAGAAATAAAGGGGGATGGTCTTCTTGCAGTTCCTCTTGATTTTCTTCTAAATGTTTTTTTTCTTCTTAGAGATGCCTTCGGAGTTTTGTTTTTCTTGGCTAAGTCTTCATTGGCCTTCTAGTCTTCATGTTAAGAATCTCAAGTGTCTAAGTGCATAGCACTTTACCAAAACACTATGTTGAAAAATAGTAACTTAGAGAAAAACAATAACTATACAATAAATATGCCATGCATGCAATGCAATTTATTTATAAGGACAACACTTAACAAAATAAAACAACTAAGTTTTCTATATGCTAAAATTTTCTAAGGAAAAGATTTAGCATCTTTAAGGTGTTGAAATTTTTCTAAGGAAGAGTGTTGTCGAAAAATAGTTATCAAATATTTTCCAAGGAAGAATTTATTTTGTTTAAAGAGGCAAAATATTTCTAAGTACCTTTTAATACCAAAGTGGTCATAATATGACTAAGTACTTTATAATTCGAATAGATGATGAAATTAATTTTAACATATTTTTAATAAGTTTTTATTCATTAAAATATCATTTAAAGTATTAGATCATTATTTTTTACAAAATCATAGAAAAATTATTCTACAAAATTAGTAGAAAAATACTACTGCCAATACTTAGACATTCAAATTTATAGCAAAAGAGTTTGATAAATTTTAAATTTCAAATTTGAAGTTATGTTCAAATTACCATTAATGCCACTTTTGAATTTCAACAAATTTTAATTTGACAAAACATAAAAGTAATGATGCCTAAAGTTTCTACGTGTCATAAGCTTTCCAAAAATATTTTATTTGTAAAATTTGACCAAACCAATAAAAAGTAGTGATAGATTTAAAATTTAGTATTTTTCTGCAAAACTGCCGGTCTTCGGTTGACTGTTGACTTTGAGTGCTGACGTGGGAATTGACTTGCTGACGTGGCAGGCTGACTGGGATTTGACTACGAATTTGACCAAAAATAAAGTTGCTCGGATGGAAAAACACTCTTAACGAAAGTTGTAGAGAATTACGTGCTCTTTCTAATTATCAGAATTATAACAAAAGTGGATGAATAGATTGGTCACAAATCGCAAAATACCTGTCTGATCCGAAACTTTAAACGCGGATATCTCTCAGCTCGCTGAACCAAAAGAGGTGAGGCTTGGGGCAAAAGAAAGGTCTGGATCAGGGGAACAACTTTCATATTGTTGTCCCAAACTTTTGAGATGGTTTGGTTACTCGAACAACATTAAACACGATTTGTATTATACAGAAAATTACGTACGTTAAAATAAAAAGTTGTCAACAGGAAAGTTTAGATATAGAATAGATCTACCTTTTCACCGAAGGAATTTCGATTTGACGCAACGAGCGCGAAGAGATCTGAGAAATACGACTTCAGATCTGATGGATGGCGATTCGAAATTCTTCCTCCACGCTTGATGAAAAGAGTTGAGGCTTATTGGGATGGAAAGGTATCGACGAGATCTACAACAATGATTAAGGCCCCGTCGCGATTAGAGATGGTTTTGTTCGTCGAACGAACGAAATACTATTTCGCTGATTAGGGTTTCGGTGGAACGAAAAGAGTAAAAGAGATGCCGACGGCTACAGTGATTTATATAGGCGGAGGGATGGTGGAATAGATAGGGCTCGGAGTTGTGAACGCGTAGGATCAAGCGGATCCGGATTTGGAGTTATTTTTCTCGAGATAAACGTCTTTGAATGAAAGGTGGTTGGAAAAACGAATTTCAGAGTTTGAGTTGGATACGATAGCAGGTCACGGTTGGGTTCAGCTCAATCTTGGGCCGGCCGGCTGGGCCTGATTTGTTTTTTTTCTTTTTTTTTCTTATTTCTTTTATATCTTTTGCTTTAGAACTCCGAATTAAGTGAAATTAATTTCTAAAAAAATCTACAAATCATATCTTTCTTTTAAAACATTTGTGGACATGTTTTGATCACTTTTTAAAAATATTAATTTTGAATATTTGATTTAAAGCAAATTTGACACTTTTGTCAAATTTGAAAATAGAAATTTAATCAATTTATTTATGGCTAAATAAAATTTGGTACCACAATTGTGAACATATGAAAATAATTATTTCTAATAATTACAATCAATATATTAAAGTAAAATAAGATAATAGCATAATCATTATTTTGTTTTTAATATTTTCTTAGATAGATTTTCAACTGGAAATAGTATTTCAACCATTGTAATTTCAAATCTAAACAATGCAAGAAAAAGATGAATGCATGCATGCATTTTGTTTTCAAATCGACATACAAATAGTTTTCAAAAAGTTTTTAATTTTTCTGATTTTTCAGAATTTGAAAAATCCTAGGATGTTACACTTTGGATGTGTTTAGTTGTCTCTTGATTTGGCCTTAATCTCATCCTTGGTATGATCCATAATTCTATTCTGCAATTGATCGGGTTCGATCACATTGCCAACCTTCTTCTCTGGGCAGTAACATGAATATCCTAGTCCTTCGCATTTCTGGTAGTCTACTTGACTAACATCTTGCTTGCGCTTACCCTTCTTTTCTTGTTCTTCAAATACGTTCTTCAAAGTCTGGTGCATTCTCTCCCTGACTTGTCGACTAACTTGTTGTACTATGGGGTAGAGTTGACACTCAGTTGGAACATGCATGTCTCCCTCACACAAAAAGCATGTAACTTGAGTGGTGCAGTATTCCTTAGTTGAACTGGTTGCATCCAAATGAGGCCTCTCATCTTGACATTCGTTGGAAGTTTGTCCGATTTCCCCACAAGTCTTGTAGGCTCTAGGTGTTTTCACCATCTCCTCTTGGATCTCCTGGTTGTGATAGTTTATTTCTAGTTGATTCTCGTCATTGGCGTTCATAGTCTGATACATCATATGTACTATTTGAGTTTGGCTATACAACAACTGCTGCCATCCAGGGGTAATTCCTTATTCGGGTTGTTAACTTGATTCTGGGCCATCAATTGCATCAACTTATTCTGAGTCTCTAAAAGTGATTGCATTCTTATTGGCATCTCATTGCTTTTGGTAGTTTGGTGAACATTTGATTGGGTTTAGCATAGATGAGTAGAGGTAGAAAGGTACTAAGGAAGGATCCTACCCAAACACAGAAGATTCAAGACAATTCATTTTACAATCAACATCTATCAAACATCAAGCAACAAGGTTCAGACACAAACAACCTATTGTCATACAACCTGAGTTGGTATGATCAACACACTAACACGATATCGTAGTTCTAATTAAATGGTGGTCTGATCTAAGGAAACAAAGTGATGCACTTCCTTGTCTTCTTATCCTTCATGGTTTAAGTGCGAAGATTCTTCAGAGATCAATATTTTTACTTCATTGATGAAATCTGGGTATCCTTGGCCAACATCTGGTCTTCCTGATAGCATAGTACATAATCCACATTCACCACGTCAGCCATCAACTGGTTCACAGGGGCCTTCAAGTCATTGATCTTCTCTATCTCCTTTTTAAGTTCTTCAAGTTCTTTTTCCACATCTTTGAGGTATCCTTGAGTATTGTGCATTCTAAACCTAATTCTCCTTGAAAGTTCCTCAATGGCTCTCCAAGATGCTCTTCGTGCTGCATCAAAGAATGATGTTTCCAGTACTTTATTAGTGAACATCCATCTCCCCGTTGTCTTGTGGTCGTCTTCTTTATCCTGATACAAGTGTAATTCTACCCACCGGTATTCTTGGTCTTCATCCATTACAGGGAATCCTTTGTAAACTGCTTCTCCATTTAATCCCATGGTCTTCATATTCTCCTTAAGTACTTTTGGGAACTCCGTTTCACATTCCAAAGTCATGGTAAACACTGGTCCTTTCTTGAGTGAGTCTATGAGGCTGGACATCTATAAAATATTTTGGGGAGAAAAAGATTAGATAAGAATATGACATAATTTTTTATGCAAAACTTAATAAAATATGATTTTATTTCCTATGGGAATTCCTTAATACTAATCCAAACCTAGGGTCACGAACCTACAGGCAACACAGTGCTTTGATACCATCTGTAAAGGCCCTCCTTATTATAAGGTAGCGACCTCCTGTGTATAGTGCTAGTCCCTGGATCGACTTGCTAGAACACACAGTTTAAGATGAAATACCATAACATTGCATCAATATTCATTACACGATGATCCAGAAAATAAAGGGTTCGATACATGGTGCATAGCTCATGGCTAGCTCAACCGAAATAAACACACAACGGAAAGCAAACGGATAAATGAGCTCCATCTTCATCATGTGCCACAGGCAAGACATGTTGGTTGGAGACTCGCGACCCTAACAATCCTTACTCTTCGTCAGAGGGTCCTGCAATGGTGAGTTGCAGCCCAAACTATATTGGGTCAGCACAATTGAATTGTGGTGGCAAGATGACACTTCGTAACTAAAATTACTAAGACTATATCTACATGCATATTTGGCTCGGTGGAGTTTCAGGCTGATTTGCATAAAGCCAGTTTTGTCCTATCTTTTATAAAACAACTTTTCATCTTAGACAAAGAGTACCACTGATAGAAAACAGTGAACACCTTTGACAACAAAGAGTTCCACCGATAGAAAACGGTGAACAACTTTGAAAACTACTCACAACGAGCACCACCGATAGAAAGCGGTGAGCTCTCCCAAACCCTTGTTCACCCATCAAATTTTATTATAGAAATTGGGATGAGGAGATCTTCAACATCTGCCCTGTCTAGTTGCTCAATTGTCCATAACCGGGGACACGGCTAAGTATACTTAGTTTTTAACTCTCGAGAGGGTGTGCACTTTCACCACAAGACCCAATCATTCCCTCGTCCATGTCAACCAATTATGAAATGGAAAAGAGAAGACCGAGACGAGACCTTTCCGAAGTAATTCCCCGAGTCACAACGCATGACCCGAACCAACCTATCATTCCCCTACATCTGCTGGTCACGACGGATCGGGGTCTCACAACATGTATGGTCAAGACAAAGCCCATTTGACAAGTGGTTGCACTAGAAGCTACTAAACAAGGTGCATCTACAATCTCTTTAAGCCTGGGTGACTTTCCACATTTGTGCGCTTCCACCAAGGGTAATTACCATAGACATGAACCATAGACATGGACCCCCTGAGTAGCCACCCACCATGGTTCTCCAACCAGCACCCAGGTAGTTCATTAATTAATTTCATTATTATTTTTAACTATCCAACTAGTCAATTTTTTTTTCATTGCTTGGCTAAGCATCCTACTAAGTGTTCTTGCTTCTAAGCTCAGGGTGGGGGATAGCTAAACACTACATAGGAGCATAGCATAATAAAGTAACCACACACAACTCCTAACATGCATACTACAGAAAAACACTACTATGCATATAGTGAAAATAATAGGTGGTATATGAGCGTCACTTGCCTTTTGAAGGTTGTTGTTTCTCACACTCTCTTCAACGAAGACCGTTTCACTTCGTTCAATCTATACGATGAAAGAGAAATACAATAAACAATTCAACAAACACATAACACAAAAATCAAACATCACAATAATATGTTCAACATTAGTTGTTTTAGTTCATTTATATTTTATTGTCACGTCTTATGACATAATTCAATTTACGAAAGGAATTAATGTGATAGGACTTAAGGTTTACTGGTTGTGGTCCAGGGATGGTCTAAATTTAACTTGTACACTTCAAATTTGAATAGGTATAAATATTATTTCAATATTTTAATGTTTGGTCATGTTCAAAATATTTGGGCAATACTTTTATCAAAAGGAAATAATAACATTTTCAAACTATGGTTGTGATTTAAGAAAGGCACAAGATTTTAATCAACTTCATATGTTTATGAATCATATGGATCTAATAAAGTTTAGTATTGGTTTCTTTAGAACTAAAGTTATTTTAGTGACATTTTGCAAAAGATTTCCCATTAACATGATTTATAGAATTTAAGTTATATCTAAATTACAAAAATTGAGTCTCCAATTTATAAAACAACATAACATTAGGTAAAATTATTTCTAACAGTGTCATGATGTTCCACAAGTTGAAAGATTCCTAAAAACATTTTATTTACATTTTTAGGATCTATGAATTTGAATCTATCTCAAATTTACCCAAATCATCCTTTTCAAATTTGAATTAATTTAAACTAGTAAAATTTGAATTAATTTAAACTAGTCAAATTTGCATTTTGACAGTGCTAAACGATTCTACACATCGAGGGCTTTCTATTGGTATAAAGCTTGTAAAATTTGGCTTTGTGGTTCAAAAGATATGATGGTTTCAAGTGGCAGTGGCTTTTCTGCAAATAGTCATTTTAATTTCTATTCTGATAAAGTCCAAACAGAGCTATGCTACATGGCATATTTTGATTGGTTAGAACTGTGGTCAATGGAGGCCGTTAGATCTCACTTAAAATGAACGCATCAGATCGAAGGATACCTCTTCGAAGCGTTTTCTAATCCGGACCGCACATTTTTTTATCGGACGGCTCTTGGAGGTTTCCACCTGGTGGCGGCGCGATCTCCCCGGAGACGATGAAGACGACGGCGCCGGCGCACGGAATTCGTCGGAAACGCTGCTCCGGTGGTCCTTCAGGATCCAGGAGGCGACAGAGAGTTTCCCCTCGTCACGGAGAAGTCGATGGACGACACGGCGTTGACCTCCTCTTCTCGAAACGGTGAGGAGGCGAGGTTGGGAAGGCACCGCGTCGGTGAACTCCGGCTCGAAATCGTTTCCCTCTCTTGGGCTGCGGAATAATTCGAAAAAAACGTCATAGAGAGGAAGAAGGACATGGCCTATGAGGTGGAGGGGGTCTCGGGCTCCGGGCGTTGCTCACCTCGCCGGGATTCAAGAAAGGTGCGGCGGCGGAAGGAAACTCCGGTGAGCTTTTACCGTGGCTTGGGGGCACGAATCAGAGAGGAAAGGAGGGGAAAAGGGGGCCGGTGCCGCGGGGATTATAAGGAGGCCACGGGTGTGTCGTTTGGAGCTCGAGGGAGTAGGGAGTGGGCGCGGAGTGGAGCGAGGTCGTGGGGGCTTCTCCGAGGTCGTGGGCGGCTGGAGGTTGGGGATGACCCCGACTGACGGGTGGGTCCCGCAGTAAGTGAGAGGAGGAGAGAGAGGGGCCGCGGTGGGCTGATATTGGGCCTCTGCGCCTCGCGAGTACGGTAGATAGGTGCTGGGCTGGCTGGTGCTGGTCCGGTTTTTTTTTTCCTTTTCTGTTTTTTCTTATTTCTTCTATATTCCTCTATTTAATTTCCCAAAAGATATTCAAACCCATGTTTTCAATGTATTTCAACTTATAAACTTTTCAAAGAACATAATTTAACAGTTTTTGTGGAGTTTAAAATAGAGTTTTTAATAAAGAATTTCTGTCATAATAAAATCAAGAAATAGATCACAAATACTTATATGTAAAATAAATCTTTCTAAACCATTTTCAAAATCAAACACTTGAATCAAAACTATATTTAAAAATAGAAAATTTTCCAGATAGTTTTGTGATCATAAATATTTATCTAGGGTTTATCAAGAACCCAAAACATATTGTTTTGACATTTCTAGTTTTAAACAATACATTTTTAAAGCATTAGGTATACTTTAGATAACTTAAAGTACTTTGCAAATATAGTTTTAGGGTATAAGAAATATTTAGAATATTTTTTTTATAGATCCATACTCAAGCTTGAAATGAAGTTTACCTCATTGTATTAATATCATAAAACATTTGACTAGGTCAAAATAATCCTTTTGAGCTGATCTTCTAGGATAAAGGTGATTCTATTTTAATATAAATTAAAAGTTTTAAATTTTAGTGAATTTTTAAACATTCCAAAATTTTGGGATGTTACAAAAAGTAAAAACAATAATAAAAATGAACTATAATATACAATGATAATAAAAATTATAATAACCGGTGTTTTGGAGTTTTGGTTTGTAAATACAAGATTTATTTGTGTTTTCTATTTTCTTATTTTTTAATAGCTGCTCTAAACGTGTTGGAAAGTGTTTTATTATGTTTAAAATGGACCTGGGTTCATGGTTTCACTTATGCGTTCTCTCTAAAAAATGTGGTGGACATAGGACTACTCTAGATGACATAAATATTGGTGCAAGATATTTCTATTTAAGATAGTATTTATAGAGGCATCACGTCCTAACGTAGAGATGTTGTCTTAAGCGATCTAGAATTAAGAAATAAATCTGAGTATAGCATTAAGTACTAGAGCATGAAAATAAAATAAAATCACACTAGCTCAAGGCATGGAATCTGGCATGATTCTCAAGACTCTGGTAGCATGTTTATTCTCTTTATCCCTAGTGAGGTAACTAAGTAAGGTAAATATCCATGTGGTTCACAAGTTTTTGACTATCACTACTCATTCACCACCGCTCGTTACCCCAACTAATGCACACGTTCCCCCTCACACGCTCTCTCAAACATGCTTGATCAAAACAAGTAATAAAGAACCGGGTACATAATATGCATCTAACCATAAATCTCATATTAAAAAATTGCAATCTCAAATATCAACTATAAATAAAAGATCCACCACATAGGTGATAGATTACCGTAATTATGCTAGGCAGCTCATACGGTGCTAATACAATGAAGAACGAGAGATATAGAAACAATAAGGTACAACAACAAACACACAACTCCCTATTCAGCATGGTGACGATGCTAGAGACGTTGGAGAAGATGGAGATCCCGCCGGCATCGCCACGCCGGAGTTCCCCCTCCAACCTTGCTGCTTCCGTCTCCATTTCCGTGTTTCTATATTTCCGCGTCGCTCCTCCTAAAACTCGACGGGGACTATTTTTATAGTCGGTTTTAGGTCAAACATGATTTAAAAGAGGCAAAGATCGATGACATCTGACGCTCGAGGGGAAAACAACAAGGCTATCACAGGCCCCCTTTTGGCCACGCCGATTGTGTCCGTTTCCTCCTCGGGTTTCCTATTTTGCTGATCCTTGGCTTGTACGCTTCCTTTCTTCCAAAATAAATCGCCAAAACATGGCTGGTCCATTTGTCGTTGTTAAGGTCCCTGAAACTTAAAATTACGATAAACATGATTTGCCTTACTGTAGGGTTAAAACCAAATAAAGGGGCACAATGTGAATTATCCCGTAAGACATTACAATTCATACACATAACCCTATCTAAGTATCAAATAAGTTGGAATATTAAGTAGAAAAGTGCAAAGTTTATGTATGCATTTTACATGCATAAGTCTTCAACTAGGTTAGGAGAAGAGGGCGAGGTGGAGAGCCACCTTCGTGGGCGAACTTTCGGGTGGTTATGCTGCGGGTTTCTTTGAGGATGTGGCGAATCCGAGTCAGAATCAATTAGATGCGCGCGGACGAGATGGGTGCGCCCCGATCCGGGGCCCCTCTGAACGGGAATCCGGCACCTAGAGGGGGGGGGGGGGGGGGTGAATAGGTGCTATTACAAATTTTAGGTCTTTTCAAATTTAGGCTCAACACAAAGGTAAATTCTCTAGATATGCAACTATGGTGAATTTACCTAAATGACAATCTAAGCAATAACAAGATAAACAAGCTAACAAGATAAGCAAGTAAGGGAGCAAAGATAAAGGGACCGAGTGAAGCACGCGGAGACGAAGATGTAATCCCGAGTTCCACCCAAGGGTGTACGTCTCGTTTGGAGAGGTGTGCGCTACCACAACAGGTTAGCCGCAACGTCACAAAGGCTCACCTTCTTCTCCGATGAACTCAACCACAAAGGTTGCGAGTCCACTTTCCACTATTGATCCCCTTTTAGGGCGGAGATCGAATCCCTTACAAACGCTTGAGGCACGCACCCACAACTTAATTGGGGGCTCTCAAGATGACCACAACAGGTAAAGGACCACAAAAGGTCAAGGCAACACCAAGATTACAACAATGGTGAACTAGATTTTCCCACCGGAAACCCTAGCCATTAAATCCCCAAGTGAATGGGGAGGAAATGCAAATCCCTTCGGTGAAGATGTAGATCCGGGCCATCTCCTCCAATCCTCCAAAGATCAACGAATTTGGGTGGAGGGATTGGGAGATCTTGATGATTTGAGCTTTCAAGAATAGTAGGAGAGAGAAAATCTGAGAGCTAGCTGTTCTTGAGTGAGTGAGGGGGTATCCAAAATCTGGCCGTTGGCTGCCCTGAGGACCCGGAAATTCCGGTATAAGTGACACCCGGAAATTCCGGGTCACTCAGAATATCCGAGTCTGTGAAATATCCGAGCTGAATTTCCGGTTGAGATCAGAACGTCTTCGACATCTTGACTTAGCCAAATTTCTGAGGGTGACTCGGAAATTCCGAGTCAGTGAAATTTCCGAGCTGATTTTCCGGTTGAAGTCAGAACCACTTTCTCTTCTTTCCTTAGCCAAATCTGGGGTGGTTTTCTGGGTGACTCGGAAATTCCAAGTCAATGAAATTTCCGAGTTGAATTTCCGGTTTGAGTCAGAACCACTTCCTGACTTTTCCTTAGCCATTTTTCTGTTAGATATAGGAGACCCGGAATTTCCGATCCTGGAAATTTCCGGATCCAATATTCTGATTCTGGGAAGAATTCCAGAAACTCTTTTTCTCTACATTTTGGCTTTGGGATATGTGGTATGCAACTCACACAAACTGAAATACTTAGCAATAGGATTAGTACATCATTGGTATTGTTAACTAACACACAAAACACTAGGGATTAAGAAATGTTCTTTCAATCTCCCCCTTTTTGGTGTTAGATGACAATACCAAGATTTGCAAAGAAACAAAATGCAATATCATGTTTTTGACAGAAAATAGCTCCCCCTAAACAAGTGCATGTATGAAACACAATAAGACAAAGGATAGGAGCAATTTTATAATAACAAACACAAGATATCACAAAGGAGTAATGAGACAAAATGTAAGGTTATGGTAGCATTTGAGACTAGATAGATTTTCATACCTTGTGTATATAGGATATGAAGAGAATACCAACACAATAAATTTGAAGTCTCAACCATAGGATAATGATAGCATAACATTGTCTCAATACACATAGTCCACACATAGATAATAAAAGAGTTCAACAAATAACCACAAATAAGATAAATGGACACAAGCGCAAAGAAATGGTAAACGCATATGCTTGTGCCCGAACCCCTGCAAATCCCCGAAGTCCTACTAGAGCAACTTCTCCCCCTTTGGCATCTAAACGCCAAAAAGGAAGAGGAGCGATGCTACGTCCCGTGAAGGTCTTCAGTCCGAGGGGGTCTCCTCCTCATCATCATCATCATCCTCATCATCATCATCAGCCTCATCATCATCATCATAAACATGTCCAGTGGTGTACGAGCTGCCGCCAAGGTCATGGTCAATCTGAGTCCAAGGAGCCAAAGAACCCTGGTTCCACTGAGCAAAGGTCAGCTGACGACGATCCTTGTATGCGGTGTATTGCTCCTTGCGGATGTCCACATTCATGCACAAGATGTTGCGTTGGAACCAATTCAGCTTCTTCACCTTCGCATGAGTGGCTGGGACATAATTAGGAGCAGCAGCCCTCCTAGCATCACCCATAAAAGATCCACCCTGAGCTGAGCTAGAAGAAGGCACAGGAGGAGGCTTGACCACTGTCTTCTTCTCATATAGTTTCTTGAAGTCATGCGGCTCCATCTCATCATTGCTGAAGTTATAGTCAGGAAACTTGAACTTGATGAGTTTCATGATGTAAGGAGCATAGGGAATAGTGACCCTGGTGGTCATGGCTTCATACATCTCATTGTAGATGTAATCCATAACATCCACACCCCAGTCTGCATCAGGGTTAGGGTCCTCCACAATGCGGTGGGCATGAAGGAGCAAGTTGCACAGAGGGGTTACCACATTGTCATTGTTGCCACCACTTGGTGCAATGTTCTCACGGAGGATGCACACAAGGACATCATAAATAGGAAGCAAGTCTCGAGAATTGCCAGGTGTGGCTCCCTCACCATATAAGTGCACAGTCTGCTTCTTGTTGAGCTTGTAAGGGTGGTGCATGCGATAGCCTTGAGGATTGTCACCATCAAACTTGTAGCCCAAAACCTTGGCAAACTCCTCAAAGTTGGACTCACAGAAAGATTCACCAGTCATCCACTTAATTGTCTTCTTTGAGTCACCCTTCATCACAAGAGTGGCAAAGAATTGCTTCACAAGCTGAGAGTTGTAAGGGCAATGAGTGAGCACTAGCCTCTCCAAGCCCATAGTCTTGACAAGATGTATAGCTTCAACAAAAGAGGCTTTCTTCTGCAGAGTTGCAAGGTCAAACGGATGCATAGGCCAAATGGGCTTTGACAGAGAGTAGTAGAGGTCCACGAGTATGAACTCTTGCTCTTGACACCAAAAGCTGCGATCAACCAAAGTGTTGTCCCTTGGCCTAAGGTACCAATCCCCTTGTCGGACTGAGAGTATTCAAAAGAGTTCATCTTTGTATAGTTCTGACGTTGAGGAGCAGGAGCATTCTTCCTTTTCTTGGACGGTGGCTTGCTAGCAACAACTTTCTTCCTCCTTTGAACAGGTGGGTTGCTTGAGGAGGCAGGACCTTTGCCCTTGTCAACAGGGGTCTTGCGAACAGGTGCTCTTGAGGTGTTCCTTGATGCCCCATCGAAGGACGGACTCCCACTAGAACCTGTGAATTTGAGCATAGTGGGTAGCATAAGGTAAGTGCACACAAGTCAGGAGATTATACACACATTAGGTAGGCATTTGATGAATCATATGTAGTTAAACATGAGTTAATCTTAAAACTGCAGTGTTCAGCTCGGAAATTCCGATTCAGACATAACCAGAAATTCCGAGTTAGGCTGAGTCGGAAATTCCGACCCAAACAGAAACAATGCAGATCTGAGATTGACTCGGTCTAAAACTAGATCGATCCAACACAATGCAAAACTAATGTATGTAGATGGCAGGGAATGATGCTAGGAACAATCTCTACCAAGCAATCTTGAAACAAATAACTCCACATCAAGATCCTAGTGCAAGCCCAAAAGGAAGAGGAGAAGTGAAGTTACCCTCATCCATTGAGGCCATTGCTTGGAGGAGTGAGTTCCCGGGGCGGAGGAGGAGCAGATCCGGCCGAGATAGAGGTTCCCCGGCGGTCGGAGTGCTCCGGAGGGATCTTGGAGCAGCAGGGGCGGCGGTTGGAGGAGAGAGAGGTCGGGGGTGGAAGAAGGGCACGAATGAGCCCTTCACCCCGAGCCTGCCCTTATATTTTTTTTAGACAAACCGCCCGACCGGAATTTCCGAGTGTAACTTATACCGGAAATTCTGAGTCACCGGATATTCCGATTCATTAATGAACCGGATATTCCGACCTGCTGAACTAAAATCCCAGTTTTCAAATGGATGACTTGTGTGCAATAGAGAGAAATGTTTTCAGGGGGAAGTAGGCTTGGGATAGATTTCCAAACTGTCATTGGTACACCATACTCAACTCACAACTACCAAACCGAAACATAAAGCGCCAAGTTGAGTAGGTTTCCCACATGCATGAAAAGGAGGGCAAATAGCAACAATAAGCTCCAAATAAAACCAACTCTTCAAAGAGAAGAGGTCGGTGGCCGAGGCCACCATGTAGGAGTGTATGGCAAGTCACCGCGAAGATGTATCTTGGGTACATAACCAATACTCGTCGTTTTAGCTCATTAGTCATAAGAATGAATATAGAGATAAAAGAACACTTGCTATCGACATAATGGGGGGAGGGATGGTCCAATGTATTAGGACCGCACTCCACCTATTTCCATGCCTACATCTAAACAAGATAAGATGCAATTACGCCCTAGGTGAGTGTGCAAGCGATCAAGCTAAGGACCTCGAATCAATGATATTTAGCTCATTCCTCAAAAAGCAAAACCTTCCTTCTTCAAGGGGCTTCGTGAAGATATCCGCCAATTGATCCCTTGTGCCCACATATGATAAGTCAATGTCTCCTCGGGCCACATGATCTCTTATGAAATGATGGCGGATCTCAATATGCTTGGTTCTTGAATGTTGCACCGGGTTGTAAGCAATCTTGATGGCACTTTCGTTGTCACATAGAAGAGGCACTTTGTCGCAATCGACTCCGTACTCCTTTAAAGTTTGCCTCATCCATAGCAACTGAGTGCAACAACTTGCGGCGGTAACATACTCGGCTTCGGCGGTGGAGAGAGATATACAATTTTGCTTCTTAGAAGACCAACTTACCAAGGACATCCCAATAAATTGACAAGCGCCGGAGGTTGACTTCCTATCATTTTGATCTCCCACCCAATCGGAATCCGTGTACCCACATAATGAGAATTTTGCATCCTTGGGGTACCACAATCCAAAGGTTGGGGTATAAGCCAAATATCTAAAGATCCTCTTGACCGCCATATCATGGCTTTCTTTCAGAGCCGCCTGATATCTTGCACACACTCCTACGGCTAGCACTATATCCGGTCTAGATGCACAAAGGTAGAGAAGAGATCCAATCATGGAGCGGTATACCTTTTGATGCACATCCTTACCCTTGGGGTTGAGCTCAAGGTGACATTTGGTTTGCATTGGGGTAGAGGCACCCTTGAGCTCTAGCAACCCGTACTTCTTGAGCATGTCTTGAATGTACTTCGCTTGGTTGATGAACGTTCCTTCCTTCAATTGTTTGATCTCAAATCCGAGAAAGAACTTCATCTCACCCATCATAGACATCTCAAACCTGTCAGTCATAAGCTTAGAGAATTCTTCGTTAAATGCTTTGTTAGTAGATCCAAATATAATGTCATCCACATATAATTGACAAATGAAAAGCTCTCCATTAACTTTCTTAGTGAAAAGTGTGGGGTCGATTTCCCCAACTTGGAATCCACGGTCTACAAGTAGTTCTCTAAGGTGCTCGTACCACGCTCGTGGGGCTTGTTTAAGGCCATAGAGTGCCTTATCCAACTTGTAGCCATGGTTCAGATACTTGAGGTCTTCAAACCCCGGTGGTTGCTTAACATAAACAAGTTCATTTAGTGGACCATTTAGAAAAGCGGATTTAACATCCATTTGTTGCAACTTAAAGTTATGATGAGAGGCATAAGCAAGAAGAATACGAATTGACTCAAGTCGAGCCACGGACGCGTAGGTTTCTCCAAAGTCAATGCCTTCAATTTGGGAGTAACCTTGAGCCACCAATCTTGCCTTGTTCCTCACCACCATGCCATGTTCATCTTGATTGTTCTTGAAAATCCACTTGGTGCCGATAACATTGCGGCAATCTTTGGATCTTTCCACCAACTTCCACACCTTGTTGCGCTCGAAGTTGTTGAGATCTTCATGCATAGCATCAAGCCAATCTTTATCTTCAAGAGCTTCAAAGACCTTCTTGGGTTCCACCATGGAGATGTGAGCTTGATGTTTACTAAAGCTTGCAAGTTGTCGTCGGGTAGAGACCTTGCTTCTCACATCACCAAGCACCTTGTCAAGAGATAGAACTATTAATTCTTGTGAGGTGCCAACCCTATTCAAACGGCGGATCTCGATTTCCCTCCGAGTGGTGGGAGGAATCGCTTGATCATCTTGATCATTCATGTCTCCGCCTTGACTGATTTGATGGCCTTGATCAACCATTGGAGTGACGTCCAGAGGTGGAGGAGAGGGTTGATCTTGGCCTTGCTGCGAGCTGCCACCGGGAATGTCAGCAGGACCGGATATTCCGGGTTCAGTATGGACCGGAAATTCCGAATCACCGGAATTTCCGACTCCAGTTTGAACCGGATTTTCCGGCCCTCCGGAAATTCCAGGAGCAACTGGAGGATCTTGTGCTTCTTCTTGGCTAGGCGTGTTGGGCACGGTGTTGTCGATGGGTGTTTCTTGTGTTGGGGTAGCCACCACTTGTGACGAACTTGATCCTTGTTGAACAACCTCTTAATAGACTTCAACGGGGCGGTGGACTCCCAACCCCATTCTTCGGATAGCATCTTGAGGTTGATCATCACCTACAACGGACACACCACTTTGCTCCACAAGGGAGCCGTCATTTTCCTCGAGCACCACACTACAAGTTTCTATGATAATGCGCGAGGCCTTATCATAGACTCTATAAGTGTGGGATTCGGACCCGTAGCCCACAAATGTCCCTTCAAGAGACTTAGATTCAAACTTGCCCAAACGAACACCTTTGATGAGATAGAAACACGTACAACCAAAAACTCGGAAGTAAGAGATATTGGGCTTGTTCCCGGTAAGCACTTCATAGGGGGTCTTCATGAGTCCTTTGCGAAAGAAGAGTCGGTTGGATGAATGGCAAGCGGTGTTGACGGCTTCGGCCCAAAAGTTGTGAGGGGACTTGAACTCGGCCATCATCGACCTTGCCATCTCAATAAGAGTGCGATTCTTCCTTTCGGCTACACCATTTTGTTGGGGAGTATAAGCAGCGGAATATTGATAACGAATCCCTTCTTCACTAAGGAACTCGTTTAAGGTGTAGTTCTTAAACTCGGACCCGTTGTCACTTCTTATCACCAAGATAGGTACATTGTGTTGACGTTGAGCTTCATTGGAGAAGTCGATGATAGTTTGTTGAATCTCCATCTTCGACTTGAAGAAGAAAACCCATGTGTATCTTGAATAGTCATCAACAATCACCAAGCAATATTTCTTGCCACCAAGACTAGCTTCCGGAATGGGGCCAAAGAGGTCAACATTAAGAAGCTCCAAAACCCTTTTTGAAGAAATGATGGTCTTGCTTGGATGGTGAATGTCATGCATTTTTCCTTCAACACAAGCCCTACATATTCGATCCTTCGAGAAAGAAACATGGTCTTTTAGTCCTAGGATATGGCCACCCTTGTGGAGACTTTGCAAAGTCCTCATGTTGACATGGGCTAGTCGGCGATGCCATAGCCAACCCAAGTCCGCCTTAGCGAATAGGCACATTGTATGGGAAGTGGTGACTCCG
Organism: Poa annua; assembly: GCA_026929855.1. Taxonomy (NCBI): domain Eukaryota; kingdom Viridiplantae; phylum Streptophyta; class Magnoliopsida; order Poales; family Poaceae; genus Poa; species Poa annua. The sequence goes on from CM049427.1 coordinate 21,716,635, forward strand.
GAGAAGTCAACCACATAGAGCCCATTCTCAATGTACCCAACGAAAGACACATTGAGAGACTTGCTCCGCATGAGGATAACCATCTCCTTTTCGAAGACAACGGTATAACCCAAACAAGTTAAAGAATGGACGGAGATCAAGTTGAAACCTAGGGAATCGACAAGCAAAACATTCACAAGTGTGATGTCCGGTGCCACTACCACCTTGCCAAGCCCTATTACCTTAGACTTTGAATTGTCACCATATGTAACGGTCATTTGATCATCATTGGGCTTCAACTCCGTTACAATATCCTTACTTCCGGTCATATGACTAGTGCACCCACTATCAATTATTCATTTCGATCCTCCGGAAGCAAGTCCCTACACATAATCAATTCTTTGGTTTAGGTACCCATTTTGCAATGGGTGCCTTTTGGTTAGCAACAAAGGTCTTTGGGACCCAAATAGCATATTCAATGTAACCATCAAAAGGACCAATGTATCTAGCATAGACATCCCCATAATAATCAACATATAAAGCATAATTGTGGTTAGATATGCCCGCAAAGTCATCACGAGTGGGAGTGCCCCTTGTGGCATTTCCACTTGCGATATCATCTTTCTTGACTTGTGCGGGTTTGGTCTTCTTCTTGATCATCTTCTTCTTCTCCTTAGCGACATAGCCTAGACCTTCCTTACCCTTGTGGGGCACTCGCTCATTAAGAGGAGTAGTGAGTGTCCCCTTGCCTTTATCAAGGGAGGTCTTGGGCTCGGTTGCCATGGAGGGAACAAACAAGATCCTAGCTTTATCCTTGACAACATTTGCATTAGTATTCAAAGGAGTAGAAGTACTAGGTTTCTCAAGAATAGATATCCGTGTTTGGAGTTGATCACGAGACTTGAGGAGACGTTCGTGATCACTTGTCAATACCTTGTGAGTATTTTCAAGTGACTCGAAGTCTTCGCAAAGTCTAGCATGAGCAACTACAAGCTCGGACTTTTCATTTTGCACAATTTTAAATTTAGCAAAGTAGAGATCACGATCCTTAGTGATCTTAGCAAGTTGCTCCTTGAGGAGAGCATGAGCTTCTTGTTCATCTTCGAGAGAGGATTGGAGGGACACCTTAGCGTGTGCATCCTCTCTCTCAATCTCACCTTTTAATTCAAGCTCATTCTCAAGCTCACCTATACGACTCATAATTGAGCCAAAGTGTTTCTTTCCTTCTCCTTGCAAGTTAGTCATGAATTTATCAAAAGCAATAATTTCTTCCTTGACTTCTAGGCTCATACCATCATCAATGTCATGGGATATGGAGGTGGGGGACAAATTTACCTCAGATGTCTTTGCCATAAGACATCTTGCATTCTTGATGATGGGGCTCTCGTTTGGTAAGGAGAAGAGTGACAGAGGTGTAGAAGAAATGGCTAGTGCGGCCACTTGCGTTGGAGTATCCTCCTTGTCACTATCTTCATCATCGGTGGGATATTGCTCTTGAGTTACCAAGACAATCTTTTGGTTCTTCTTAAAGTAAGGCTTCTTCATGGGCATGGGCCCCTTGCCCTTCGTCTTGGCCACAAGCCTCCCACCATGATCCTCTCTTCTCTCCCATGGGCAATCTGCAAAAAGTGGCTTTTGTCATCACAATTATAGCAAAGCCTCACCTTGTTGAATGACTTTCCTCCATTGGGGGGAAACTTCTTGTCAATCCTCTCTTTGGCCCTTCCGGGGTTCTTCCAAAACGTTCTTGCCGCAAGACCCATGTGTTGAGTAAGAGTACTTGAGAGAGTCTCACTAGATAGCTCGACTTGATCATCATACTCCTCTTCATCCTCTTCTTCAACGGTGGCCTTCAAGGCAATTGAGGCATGCTTGTGCATCCCTATTGCTCTTCCTCTTGCGTCTTGTGCAATCTTGGAGGCCACCTTGTATGCGGTCATCTCTTGCATGACTTCATTGGATGTCACCTTTGTGAAGTCATGTCTCCCTTGGAGTGTCTTCAAATCCGTTTCCTCAAAGGGCAAGAGAGCGGTCACGAACTTCCTCTTGATCCAAGCGTCATCAATGTAGACCGCCCCGAGGTTCTTGAAGGAGTTAGCAACCAACACCAACCTTCGGTACATGTCCTCGTGGCTTTCTCCATCCAACGTGTAGAACCCTTCCACCTCATTGCATAGGGCATCATACCGGTTCTTCTTCATGCTCTCATTCCCGACGAAGATGTCGGAAAGAGCATTCCAAACTTCTTTGGCGGTGGAGAATTATTGAATGAGCGCCATGTCCTTCTCTCCAACGGCCATTTGGAGTTGATGAAGAGCGGTGGCGTTGAGTTGGCTATCAACCACCTCTCTTCTTGTCAAGTTGGTTGGATCATGGGGCTTGAATCCTTCTTCAATGATGCGCCATAGCTCAATGGAGGCACTACATAGATGAGACTTCATTCGAAATTGCCATTGAGAGAAATGAGTAGGTTTGAGCTTAGGAGGATCACTTCTAAAGTTTACATGAGGGTGAGGGATAGGAGGGTTAGGAGAGTAATTATGGTTGACATTATGAAATTCTTCTCCTTTGGGGGTGTTAGAGGAGCTAGGTGATTCATCCTTTTCCGGCTTTCCGAGGGAAACACTTGGAGGAACATCTTTGGACCCATCCGAGGATGACTCCTTAGAGTTCTCACCATGCTCCTTAGGAGGAGGAGAGGGAGAAGTAGCCTCGGGCTCCTTAGACTTCAAGAGTGCCATGAGCATCTCATTCATCTTGAGGAGTTGGGCCTCCAAGGACGATCTCATATCAATAAGATCGGCCATGGTTGCCCCTTTGGCTAACGCCTCCTTCTCCGCCTCTAATTTCTCACGGGCGGCCCTCTCGGCATCAGATTCCGTCATCGTTGCACTTAGGCGGTTAAGCCCTTAAAAGTGAACAAGGCTCTGATACCAATTGATAGGGAATCCGGCACCTAGAGGGGGGGGGGGTGAATAGGTGCTATTAAAGTTTTTAGGTCTTTTCAAATTTAGGCTCAACACAAAGGTAAATTCTCTAGATATGCAACTATGGTGAATGTAACATCCCAACATTTTATAATGTTCAAAAATCACAAAAAATTTAAAACTTTTCTTTTTATCAAAGTAAAATATTAAATGCATAAGGAAACCAACTATGAAAGACTTCAAACTTATTGAAAGAGTTTAATATTTCAAATGTCAAAGTTTAAACATTTTATTATCCACTGTATTTCAAAAACCTTAAAAAATTAATTTGACAAATATTTCACAAACTACAATCCATTTTATTTTAAGTAAATAGTTTACTTATAAGAAATTGATTTCAACCACTTAGCCATATCTATTCGTAAATTCACAAATTATTTAAAAATGGTGTTAGTTGCCAAATGGTTTTCATTCTCTCAAACTAAGTTCAAAACATGGTGTAAAAATTTCAATTCTGTAATTTATAACTATAAACTTCATAAATTCTAAATTAATGAATTAGCCAAATAAACATTTCATTTGTTTAAATGAATTTCATTTATTTTCAAAGCATGAAATGATTAATATATTCTAAATAAGAATAGAATTAAAACAAAAATCTTTTTTCAAAGTTGTTATGAAGTTTTCAAATGAATTATCATAATATAAAATATAATGGTGCACAAATTATTTTCAATTAAAAATGAATACCTTATATTTCACATTTCCTAAAAATTATTTATATTTATTTCTTTAATATTATGCCAAAATAAAGATGAATGATTTCAGCAAAACAAGTTTAAATAACTAAAATTCAAACATATTGGAATGTGGGTATTTTACAAATTTTATTTAGCCAAAAGAAAATTTAATTAAGATATAAATTCAAATTTGACTTTAAGTGTCAAATTTGTATTTAATCAATATTTCAAAATATTATTTTTCAAAATTATTCAAAACATGCCCACAACTGGTTTAACACAAAGATAATAATATTACAAATATTCAGAAATTTATTTGACATCATTTGGAGTTATAAATCAAAACATATAAACAAAATAAAAAAATCAGAAAAGAAAAAGAAAATACCTGCTGACGTCAGCGGTGACGTCACCGTAACATCCCAATTTTTAGAAAAATTTAAAACTTTTGCATCCATGCATCATCATCATTAAACTTGTCATATGAATTACATAAAATTTTAATTTAATTATTTAAATATGTTTTAATTGACTTTATGTCCTTAAAATTGTTATTTTGAATTTATAATAATGTTCCTTTTATTCTATTTTTACTTTAGACAAAAATAATGTCAAAAGGATCTATTTTTCATAAGCTTTTCAAATTATATTTTTATGAATTTTTCTGAGAAGTTTTAATATAGTTTTGAATTTGTTTTATAATCAAAAGATTTAAAAACAAAAAAGAATTTTCAGAAAGAAAAAAAGAGTCGGGCCAGCCAGTGGGCCGAAGCCCACTAGCTATCTACCACGCGCGCGACGCAATCCAGCCCGCCAGCGGCCCGTCCCCGCCCGCGCGCGCTCACTCGCCGACAGGTGGGCCCCACCTGTCATCCCCGTCTCGGCGACCCCTTCTTCCCCAAATCACGCCCACGACCTAGCCGAGAAACGGCCGAATCAATTCGATTGATTCCCGGCGATTTACTCACCCATTTTACTCGCCGTTACTCCTATAAGAACCCCCTCGACCCCCTCTCCGTTTTGCCCCAAGCCCCGTACCCCGAGAGCCACCAGGCCGCCCACGAGCATCCCCGGAGCTCCGCCGTTGCCGACGGCAAGTTCAACGAACTCCGGTGAGCTGCGACCACCTCGAGCCCTCTCTTCACTCCCAATCGTTTCACTTTGTCATTGGGCACCTTGGTGACAAGGTCTCGTGTGTTCTTACGCAGCCAAACTCCGTGTCCGTGCTCACCGACGAGAACCTCCGCCGTGCGCATCTCCGGCGAGCAACCAGAGGAGGCAGGAGGAGCAACGATCTCCACTACTTCGCCAACAACGTCGCCTCGACGCCCTCTACCCGTAGGTATGAACCACATGTCTCGGAACGCAGTAGAACGTCTAGAACGTGCGATGCCGTGCGTGTCGCCGCCGCGCGCGCTGCTCCGGCGAGGTCCTCCGGCGACCTAGCGCCGCCCGTTGTTGGTCAACGCGTGTAGGCCGTACGATCTCGATCCTACGGTTAAGATTAGATCTTTTTAAACGAAACGGTACGGTTGATCTGGACCGCCAGATCCAGATCTGACGGCCCAGATCAAATCACTTAAACACGTCAGCATGCCCAGTCAGCGCACAGTCAGCGCCCAGTCAGCGCTGACGTGTAATTTCTTTTTCCCATTTTATTTAATTTGGCAGTTTTGCAGAAAACACCCTGCATACTGTTTTTATCACTACTTTTTATCTGTTTATCCAAATTTAAATATTTTTATATATTTGAGATCCTTGGAACCAGTAGAACACTTTGGAATCATTTGTTTTCTGTTTTGACACACACAAAAGTTTCAAATATTTTTGAGAGTAGTTTAAGTGTTTTGACATAACTTTAGTTAGAAAATTTATTTTTGAGTAAATCAAATTGCTAACAACTTGTTTAGATGCCCTCTGCCCAAATGTCATTTTTACAAAATTTAATTTCGAAATTTTATTTAAGTGAACTAAAGACCTTGTCATTAACCCTTTATTCATGATTAAATAATAGAAACAAATCAAAAATTTATTCATGCATATATCATGAAAATCCAAAGGGATAGTTTCTAGACGTTGGAAATAAATTGTTGTATCTCATCTCATGCATAGCATATATGTTCTTTGTATGAACCTTTGCGTGTGTGTTTATGTGTGGCTCTTTATTTCTTTGTTAGACTATTCAGAGGGAAACGAGAATCTTTGCAACTGTAACTACTGCACTCCCGATTGCCAAGGCAAGTGGCACACCCCCATAAAAGTCCTATTATTTCTATGCATGAGTAGAGTATTTTCTATAAGCATGTGTAGGATAGCATTGCTATGCAAGCCATGATAGATCTCTTTATTCCTGTGTCTAGGTTCCTATGAAATTACTTAGTAGAATAGTGATGCTATGCAAAAACTATTTTGATGAAAAAGATAAGTCTACTAAGTTTTAATCAAACACCTGGGTGGAAATTGGTTGCTTGGCTGTATGAGTTGAGTGTTGTTCCCAGGGGTTTTACCTGTGGAATATTCACTTGTGGAAGGCCACCCAGGAGCAAAGGAATCTGAAGAACTCCAAGTGAAGATTGCTTCTCGTGCAGCCATTGCCAATATGGGCTCTGGCTTGATCAACTAAGCTGCGTGGACTCTCCCCGGCCTGACAGGTGGTGGTAGAGGATTTGTAGGTGGAGCGCGTCAGGCCAGAGTGGGAGGGGAAATGCTTCTGAAAGATCTCGTCTTATTCTTTCCTTTCCTTATCACAAATGGTGTGTAAAGGATAACCTGGTTTGAATAGGTACAATGGTGAACGTGCACAACCTCTGCAGAGTTAAAATCTAAGTACTTAGCCGTGTCCCCGGAAACGGAAAATTGAGCAGCTGAACGAGGATGTCAACGGAGGATTCCACCATTCCAACTTATAAATTAAAAAACTTGATGGGTGAACAAGGGTAGAATGAGACAATGGATTTCATGCCACGGATGTCTCGAATAGAAGAAAAGTGTTTTCAAAAAGGTTAGGGAAAAACTCGCTTTCTGCAAAATAGCCTTAAGCTCCACCAGCCAAATAAGCAAATAGGTCATAAAGTTATTCCTCTAAGTGTCCACCATAGTGTCACTTGCCAGTTCCATTTTAATGGTTCTGACCCACGTTGCAATATATATCTTATTGCAGACTGTCCAGATGATGAGTGAAAGTTTTACTAAGGGTTTTCGAGTCTTCAACCAACATGCTCGCCTGTGGCACATGATGATGATTGGGGACTCCATGAAGAATAAATTTTCCGTTGTTTACTCTGTGTACTGCTAGCTGTATGCTATGCAAATTTGTAATGAATATTTTCTAAGTCTGGATCAGCGTTGTAATAAATTGATACTTTGTTGTGATATTACATCGTAACTGTGTGTGCAAACGAATCGATCCAGGGATTTGCACTATACACAGGTATCTGCCATATTTTAGGTGCAGGTACACTACGGATGGTATCAGAGCACTGTGTTGCCTGTAGGTTCGAGCCCTTAGGATTGGAAAAACCTTTTGATCATAGTATTGACTACTTAAGTATTTTTGGATCCTAGCGGCATAGTGAGATGAAGCGGCCTGGAAACAAACCTTACATGTCCGCGTACATGAGACCTGTTCCATAATTAAGTGGCTGGCCGGGTGTCTGTCTCTCTCACTATAGTGAATATCAAATTTACAAAGAGTTGTTTATATTTGTTGATCACATTGAGATTTGACTTAGTTTTGACTCTAATTTAATAATACACTTATGACTAGTACCTCCTTACCTTACACATTTCTTGTTTTAAATTCTTTTCTTTCTTCCTAAAGGATGACGAGCTTCCACTTCACCACTGCGGAGGACTTCGAGGACACCCGTTTTGGCTGCTACCTTCTCGACATCGGTGAGAAGGTAGGTTTACCGCTACCTCAAGTTAAGGGCTTCATCCTGAAGAAGTTTAACAAGGAGGGCTGTTGGGGAATAAAAGCAACTCAGCCATGACGTGGAGAAGAGCCCCCGTTGGAAATCAAAATGGTTAGTGACTCCAAAGAAAAAGGACTCAATCTTGTCATGCAGGACCTGATTGGACGTCTCTGCGGACGCTATAGCGCAGAGTTGAGGGGCCACTACTCCATTTTCTTTGGAAGGAGAAATGAGGAGGGAGAACCATACCTCTTTGATGTTGGAGATAGAGGCAAAGCAAAGCCCCTTAGTCTGTATTTCCAGGAGTTGGAGGTCCTCATCACAGAACTTTATGAGGATAGACGCACTGAACTTCTGAAGAACGATGAGTTGTGTGCCTTACTCAAGGAGAACGAGGAAAAGATAAAAGCTCAAGAGGAAGTGACTAAGGCCCAAGAAGAAAAGTTTGCTTCACAAGAGGAGAAATACAAGAGACATGAGAAAAGGGTTCAAGAGAAAAACAAGACTATCAGAGAACAGAAGGCAGAACTCGAGAGCAATGAAGTCCAGTTTGAAGCTGATAGTGACTTGATCAAGCGTCTTCGTACCGAGAAAAGGGAACTGCAAGAGAAGAACTCTGCCCTGGAGAAAGAAGTGAAGGAATTAAGGGAAGTACTCGACAATGAAGGAATCGAGATTCAGGAAATTGAAGAAGAAGAGGACGACATGGTCGAGTAGTTCGTTAGCGAGACTTCCATTTATTTACTCCTCATCGTTATCTTAGTCTTGTATTGACCTATCAACTTGTGATAAGGCAGTACCTTCCATTGTATTCCGAGGAACCTCGCGTTTTATTTTCCAAAACTCTCATGTCTGATTTAGCCAAAGTTTTGAGTTGTGTGATGTTTGTTTGTTCCTTAGGTTGTTTGTTTGTTGGGGTAATCTTTCTCATTTGACCTTTCCGTCTAAAAGCTCACCTATACAAATCACAGATGCCTCCCCGTCGTACGCCCGATAACAACAACAACAACAACGACCACAACAACAATGATGTTATACAACAGTTGATGGCTGCTCAAGCTCAGCTAATGACTATGATGACCCAGTTCATTGCGGCAACCAACAACAACAACAACAACAACAACAACCACAACCCGCCTCCGCCACCACCCCCCATGTGGATGGACTTACCAGATTTCTGAGGCTCCGACCGAACAAGTTCTCCACTGCTACTGAACCCATTGTGGCAGATGACTGGCTGCGTTCAGTGGACAGGGATCTGGTGACTTGTGAATGCACTGACGCTGAGAAGGTGAGGTTCACCACTCATCTGTTGGAAGGACCAGCAATCCAGTAGTGGGAAACCTATCAAATCACCCACCCACTAGAAACCATGACTTGGGAAAATTTCAAGGAAGGTTTTCGTAATGCTCATATCTCCTCGGGCATTATGAACTTGAAGCAGGAAGAGTTCAGAAACCTGAGACAAGGAAACAGGAGCCTTAAGGAGTACATGGCTGATTTCCATGCCCTTTCCCGTTATGCCTCTGAAGACATTAACACCGAGGCAAAGAGGAAGGCAAAATTCCTAAATGGGCTGAGTGACGAGCTGAAGATCCCTTTGACAGTGGCATACGCCCCAAATTATCAGACTCTCCTAGATCAGGCTATCATACTAGAGGATAACATCAAGAAGGCTGAAAATAGGAAGAGAAAGTTGAATGTTCACAAACCCCATTCTGAGACTTCTTTCAAGAGATCTTTCCCTCAAGATGCAAACCCGAGTTATAAACCTGGTCACTATCCTAGTGGAGGAAGCAACCATAAACATCATAGTCACAACCATAGTGGTGGTTTCAAGGGAAACAATGGGAATCACAAGGGAAATGGAAATGCTGGCCACAACAATGGACAACATCGCCCAAACCCCGAATATAAGAAAGATATCAGCCAAGTCCTATGCTTCAAGTGCAATAACAAGGGTCACTACGCCACTGACTGCCCCGAAAAGAAGGCCGCAGAAGCTGCCAAGCCTAATCCCTTCCAGAAAGGACAGGTGAACCACATAAATGTGGAAGAAGTGTACGATGAACCTGATGCTGTCATTGGTACGTTCTTGCTAAATTCATGCCCAGCATTAGTTTTATTTGATACTGGAGCATCGCATTCTTTCATTTCAAGAGCTTTTGTAAACAAACATGGATTAGTAGTGGAAAATATAGGAAGCCCCATTAGAGTAAGCTCTCCGGGCGGAGAGATGGTAGTAACCTATGGCTGTAGACAGTTGAGTCTGAAGATTGGAAAGCATCAGTTTCCTACGGACTTGATCATCCTGGAAACACAAGGCCTGGATGTTATCATAGGGATGGATTGGATGACCCGCTATGCAGGAATCATAGACTGCGCAAATAGAACCATCACTCTCACCACTCTAGAAGGCTCGAAGATCAACTTTAGATCAAAGTTTGAACTAAAGAAGGTTAGGCTAAATTCTCTTAAGGGGGTTAGTCTCGGTGAGGTCCTTATAGATAAGGAATACCCTGACGTGTTTCCGGAAGAACTACCAGGAATGCCACCCGATAGAGATGTAGAGTTCCTCATAGAACTAAATCCGGGGACATGACCAATTGCTAAAAGGCCCTACCCAATGGCAACTGATGAACTGAAAGAACTCAAGAAACAACTGGAAGAGTTTATGCAGTAAGGCTTTATCCGTCCAAGTTCATCACCCTGGGGAGCCCCGATTCTTTTTTTCAAGAAGAAGGATAGTACTCAGAGATTAGTCACCGATTACCGTGACATAAATGAGCATACAATCAAGAACAAGTATCCGCTACCCAAAATCAATGAACTGTTCGATCAACTAGAAGGGGTTGTCGTCTTCTCCAAGATCGATCTCAGATCAGGGTACTTTCAGATGAAAGTCAGAGAGATGGATATACCCAAGACCGCTTTCGTTACAAGATATGGATCGTATGAGTACACGGTAATGCCTTTTGGGTTAACCAATGCTCCAGCCTATTTCATGAATATGATGAATAAGGTGTTTATGGATTTTCTAGACAAGTTTGTTGTTGTCTTCATCGATGACATCTTAGTCTACTCCAAAAGTCACAAAGAACACGAAGAACATTTACGTCTGGTATTGCAAAGGCTCCGAGAGCATAAATTATATGCTAAGTTCAACAAGTGTGAATTCTGGTTAAAACAAGTAGGATTTCTAGGACACCTGGTGTCTAAAGATGGGATAGCAGTGGACCCTGAAAAAGTTGCTGCTGTAACAAATTGGGAATCGCCCAAAAATGTGGGAGAAATCCGCAGTTTTCTAGGACTGGCAGGGTACTACCGGAGATTCATTGAAAACTTCTCCAAGATTGCCAAGGCCTTGACTGAACTACTGAAGAAGGGAAAGAAATTTGAGTGGACGGAAGCTTGTGAGATCAGTTTTCAGGAATTAAAGAAGCGCTTGGTGTCGGCACCAGTGTTATGCTTACCAGATCTAGAGAAAGACTTCCAGGTTTATTGCGACGCTTCATATCACGGCCTAGGAAGCGTATTGATGCAAGAAGGCAAAGTAGTGTCTTACGCCTCAAGACAACTAAAAAATCATGAAGTAAACTACCCTATTCATGATTTAGAGTTAGCTTCTGTGGTGCATGTGCTAAAGATATGGAGGCCATATTTATGGGGAAAGAGATGTGAAGTTTTTACGGATCATAAAAGCCTCAAGTATTTCTTTACTCAGAAGGAATTAAACATGCGTCAAAGGAGATGGTTAGAATTGATCAAAGACTATGATTTAAGTCTATAGTACCACCCAGGGAAAGCCAACGTAGTGGCTGATGCCCTGAGCCGTAAGAATTATGTAAACGGACTCACGGCAGGGGAATTGCCGGAAGATCTTTGTAAGAGGTTTAAGGACCTTCGATTAGAGGTGGTACCTGAAGGATTCATAGCATCCTTAGAAGTTCAACCTCTTCTATTTAACAAAATCAAGACAGCTCAGTTAGAGGATAAAGCAGTAAAAGAAATCAAGAAGAACCTAAGCGAAGGTAAGGCCAGAGATTTTAGAGAAGATGAAGAAGGAACCGTGTGGTATAAAGAACGCATTTGTGTTCCTGACAATGCCGACCTCAGGAAGTTAATACTTCAAGAAGCTCATGACTCACCTTATTCCATACATCCGGGTAACACCAAGATGTATATGGATGTAAAGGAGAGGTATTGGTGGATCAACTTGAAACGTGATATTGCAGAATACATTGCAAAGTGTGACGTCTGCAGTCGTGCGAAAGCGGAACACCAATAACCAGCAGGGTTGCTACAACCGTTACCAGTACCAGATTGGAAATGGGAACAGATTGGTATGGATTTCATCACAGGTCTACCCAGGACTAAATCAGGGTATGATTCTATATGGGTTATAGTCGATCGGCTGACAAAAGTATCCCACTTTATACCCGTAAAGACTACTTACACTAGTGCCAAACTAGCTGACATCTACATGAATAGGATTGTGTGTCTACATGGTGTTCCCAAGAAAATTGTGTCAGATAGGGGTACTCAGTTTACTTCCAATTTCTGGAATCAATTACATGAGTCTCTGGGAACTAGATTGGAGTTTAGTACAGCGTTTCATCCGCTGACGGATGGACAGACAGAAAGAGTAAATCGGATCCTAGAAGATATGCTGAGAGCATGCGCTCTAGATTATAAGTCAAGCTGGGATGATAATCTTCCATATGCCGAGTTCTCTTACAACAAGGGCTATCAAGCGAGCATAGAGATGTCGCCATTTGAAGCCCTGTATGGGAGAAAGTGCACTACCCCACTACTGTGGAGTGGCGTAGGGGAACGTAGTTTGTTCGGACCAGACATAATCAAGGAGGCTGAGGAAAAAGTCAGGTTGATTAAAGACCGTTTAAAGATAGCACAATCCAGACAGAAAAGTTATGCGGACTCCAAAAGGAGAGAAGTCACGTATGAAGTGGGTGATCGAGTCTATCTCCGAGTTTCACCTATGCGGGGAGTTAAAAGATTTGGAATCAAAGGAAAGTTGGCACCTAGATTTATTGGACCCTTCAAGGTATTATCCCGCAAAGGAGAGGTCGCCTATGAATTGGAACTCCCGGAAGCACTTTCCGCGGTTCACAGTGTGTTTCATGTCAGCCAGCTGAAGAAATGTCACCCAGAAATGGCAGAAACACTGCTAAGAGATACGGTGCCACTAGAGGAAGTACAACTAGAAAGTGATCTCACTTATGAAGAAAAACCAATAAAGATTTTGGAGACAGCAGAACGTGTCACCCGAACCAAGACCATCAAATTCTGTAAAGTACAGTGGAATCACCATTCAGAAGAGGAAGCAACTTGGGAAAGAGAAGATGACCTTAAAGAAGATCACCCTCACCTATTTGCTAGCCAATCCGAATCTCGAGGGCGAGATTCATCTTAAGGGGGTTAGGTTTGTAACATCCCAATTTTCAGAAAAATTTAAAACTTTTGCATCCATGCATCATCATCATTAAACTTGTCATATGAATTACATAAAATTTGAATTTAATTATTTAAATATGTTTTAATTGACTTTATGTCCTTAAAATTGTTATTTTCAATTTATAATAATGTTCCTTTTATTCTATTTTTACTTTAGACAAAAATAATGTCAAAAGGATCTATTTTTCATAAGCTTTTCAAATTATGTTTTTATGAATTTTTCTGAGAAGTTTTAATATAGTTTTGAATTTGTTTTATAATCAAAAGATTTTAAAACAGAAAAGAATTTTCAGAAAGAAAAATAGAGTCGGGCCAGCCAGTGGGCCGAAGCCCACTAGCTATCTACCGCGCGCGCGACGCAATCCAGCCCGCCAGCGGCCCGTCCCCGCCCGCGCGCGCGCGCTCACTCGCTGACAGGTGGGCCCCACCTGTCATCCCCGTCCCGGCGACCCCTTCTTCCCCAAATCACGCCCACGACCTAGCCGAGAAACGGCCGAATCAATTCGATTGATTCCCGGCGATTTACTCACCCATTTAACTCGCCGTTGCTCCTATAAGAACCCCCTCGACCCCCTCTCCGTTTTGCCCCAAGCCCCGTACCCCGAGAGCCACCAGGCCGCCCACGAGCATCCCCGGAGCTCCGCCGTTGCCGACGGCAAGTTCAACGAACTACGGTGAGCTGCGACCACCTCAAGCCCTCTCTTCACTCCCAATCGTTTCACTTTGTCATTGCGCACCTTGGTGACAAGGTCTCGTGTGTTCTTACGCAGCAAAACTCCACCGTGCTCACCGACGAGAACCTCCGCCGTGAGTTGGGGATATATCAACTAGGGGTATAACCAACATGGATCAATCCGGCTAGTCCAGGGTGGCCCAAGGGTGGTAAGGCCAAGGCCTGCCAGGCGGCCCAGATAGCTGACGTACAAGGAAGTAGGTGGACGGTCCAAGGAAGGCGGAAGGCCGAAGCCCATCAAGCTACCGAGCCCAAGACGGAAGGCGGCAACTAAAGCCGGCTAGGTCTAGGACTCTGTTTACTTGCCGGACAAGTACTTACCTTGTACCCTGGGGTCTGGCCGCCTATATAAGCCGGCCACCAGGGAGCCTTTAAGAAGAGGCTCAGAGACAACTTCAATAGGCATCATACCCATTGTAACCTGTTCACGGCTATTGCCTCATAGTGAATTATAGCAGCACGTAGGATCCCGCCACCGCTGTGGGATCCGAAGCTGGGTAAACTCGCCGTGTTCAATCCCGACCTCGACGACACCAAACTTCTTCCCCACAATCCATACGTAGGCTAGAGGACCCCCGTCTCCTATCAAATATGCCGATACCACGACTGTTGGCGCCCACCGTGGGGCGTAAGGTTCCTGGCGTCACGTTCCAGGCGGGAACACTTGGCGGCGTGGGCAAGCAGATCGCCGTCGGTCGCGTTACAAGGTATAGCGACCATAGCTACGTCAACTCGGATGAGTCCTGGCTCCCGGCAGACGACTACCTTATCGGATGCGCAATCGTGCCGATCAGAGGGATCGACGTCTTCATCGGGTACACGCCAGAGGCGTACGGCCTACCGCGTTTCTACAACCCCACCCACCAACCCTTCGACCAAGCAGTCGACCGACAAGATGGATCTGAATCCGCCTTCTCACAGGAGTCGGCCGAATCTGACTTCCACTTCGTCGGAGTTGTCGGACTGGGATCCGACTCCCAGCCGGAAAACAACGATCCTGAGTCAATCCTCCCTGCTCTACAGGAGGATGCGATGTCAGATGCCGGATCCAGATCTACCGTTCAAGTCAACGTAGACTGTGACTCCGATGATGATGCTAGTCTTTTCGAAGAGAAGATCAAAACCCGCTTTTCCAGTGGTAATCCGGCTCCCTCAGAGGGTACAGCGGATACAGACATGCCTGACAAGCTGGCTATGATGGTTGTTATCGGTCACGAGACAACCCCAGTTACTTCGGAGGCGCAGAACAAGCCGGCAGAAGATGCCGGCGACACCACTGCCGGCCAACTCATTGAAAGTTCCGACAAGGTGCGCGCGAAGAAGAAAACTGGCCTCGAGAAAGGCGGCAGCAGCAAACCCACGGATTTGCTCTCCGTCATCAAAGAAGTAGACGAGATCATGAATACTCCGCTAAACAAAAACACCCCACTCGACGAAGTGGAAGAACTTAGGCTTAACATGCTTAAGCACTCCGACTTCCTGCGAAAAAGAGAGGAGCACGTTGAGAGCCTTGCGAAGAAGATCGAGAAAGAGAAGGAGAAGATGTCGGCCAAAACAAGCCGGCAACTCTTCGAGGAGAAAAGGTCATCAAAAAGCCGCCGTGGAAAAGAGCCGCCTGCGCAAGCAACAACAGCGGCTCAAGACCTAGGGTTCGACTGGCGCACGACACCACTGCGCGTGGACAGAAGGGGAGACGTTGTCTTCTGCACCCCGGTCCTCAACGCGGCCGCCGCGCTAGATACCCTGGACGACAACACTTACACGGCGGAAGAAAAGCTGGCCAACGCAAGACACTTCGTAAGCAAGGCCCTAGAACAACAAGCTCGCGCTGATTCCTACGGCCATATGGCGGATGCTCGCGGGGGAGACCTAGAGTCTAAATCGGGAAAGTGCAAAGCTGCACCCGGCGCCGACCCCGAAGGCCCGTCTGGCTCCAGTAGCCATGGCGACAAAAGAAAGCAACGCCACCTCCAAAGAAGGCGCCGCCGCCAAAGCCAAGGCGGGACGAGAACTCAAGGACAGGAAGCAGAGGAGACCTACCACCTCCATCTCAGCCAAAACGCGACAATGGCGGTAGCCGGAACAACAGGCCACCGCCTAGAAAAGATTCCGGCAACGACCCTCCCAGGAGAGGTCGAAGCCGATCTCCGCAGCGTAGCACTGGCAGCAAGAAGAGAGAGGAAGTAGAAGGGCCCAGGCGCAGCATAAGCCGGGCAGCGCCGGACGAGCCGGACGCGAACAGAGGCGCACGACAGCTCGATCCAAAAGACGCACGACATCGCCTACAAGACATAGCAAGAGGAAAGGAGCCGCTATACTCTGGACCAAAGTGCTTCGGTGACGCCATCCGCAGAGAGCTGTTCCCTAAGGACATGACATCAGTGTCAAAAAACTGTTCTAGGTACAACGGCCTCATTAAGCCGGACTCATGGCTATCCGATTATGCCATGGCCATAGAGATTGCCGGCGGGAGCAGCCATATTGCCGTCCGCTACCTACCTCTCATGTTGGAAGGCACGGCAAGAGCTTGGATCGACAACCTTCCTGAAAAGTCCATCCATAGCTGGTACGACATGGAAAAGGTTTTCTCCCAGCACTTCCAAGGAACATACAAGCGTCCAAATACCTACACGGATTTGCAACGCTGTATCCAGAAGCCGGACGAAACCATGATAGATTTTGTCAGCCGTTGGATATCCGAAAAAGCCAACTGTCATGGTGTTTCGGACGCACAGGCTATCCACGCCTTCTACACGGGCCTACAGAAGAAGTCCTTGCTCCGTCATAGGCTCGTCCGCGAGCAAATCACGGACCTTGGTGAGATGCTCAACCTAGCCGCCCAATACGTGGCGGCGGATGACGACGCCCGGGACGATGACCCAGACGTCAACATCATACCAAAGCGGAACAACAAGCGCAAGCAGGCGGCGGATGACAAAGCCGGGCCTTCCAATGAGGTAGCCGCAGCGTTCCAAGGAAACGCCGGCAAAAAGAAGTGGAAAAATAAGAAAGATAGTCGCGAAGCCGGCTCAGGGCCTAAGGCGGCGCGAATCACTTATGAACAGGCAAAGCTTTTGCCGTGTCCCATCCACGCCTCATTGGGCAAGGTCAACCATATGCTTGGAGAGTGCCGTTTCATGGACGACTTCAAAAAGGATCCCACAGTCGGCTGGAAGTCAAAGAAGTCAAAGAAGAACGACAAGAAAGACAGCAAGGAGGATGAGGATGACGACGACATGTCTATCTCAAGCGGAGATGACGCAGCCGCCAAGAAAAAGAAGCCGTATCCGAAGGTCAAAGAATCTCTTGTGTGCTTTGTCGGCACGCCTTCGGCTAAAGCGGATAAAGCGGAAATGCGCGAACTCAACGCGACAATGCCGGACGTCCCTCAGTACTTGAACTGGTCTGAGGCAACAATCACTTGGGACCGGTCCGACCACCCTGATCACGTCCCTCACCCAGGCAAGTACGCCCTTGTCGTCGATCCCATTGTCGACAACTTCAGACTCACAAAGGTACTTATGGATGGCGGCAGCAGACTCAACATCCTGTACTACGACACGCTAAGCCGCATGAACCTATCAGAGGATCAGCTGGATCACATCAACCTCACCTTTCATGGCATAGTGCCCGGCAGGCAAGCAAAGTCAATGGGAAGCATCAGGCTGAAGGTAACTTTCGGACCAAAAGAGAACTACCGCTCAGAATTCCTCCGGTTCGAAGTTGTCCCCTTCAAAAGCGCCTATCATGCAATCTTTGGACGACCGGCTTTCGCCAAATTCATGGCAAGGCCGTGCTACATATACAGCAAGCTTAAAATGCCGGGGGAAAACGGAACCATCACGGTTTCCGGCAACTTCAAGAAAGCCAAGGAGTGCGAGCGTGGAATGGCCGCCTTCGCAGAAGCCGTCATCCACAAGGAAGAACTCGCGCTGCTCGGGGCGGATTCAGACAACTCCATGCCAAAGCCAAAGATGGATGTCAAGAAGACTTTCGAAGCTTCAGAAGACACCAAAAAGGCGGACCTCATCCCAGGTGACAAGTCTAAGCAAGTTGTCATCGGCTCCAACCTTGACGGCAACTAGGAAGGCGCGCTCGTCGAGTTCCTCCGTGAGAATCGTGACATCTTTGCATGGTCGCCTTCCGACATGCCTGGTGTACCGAGGGAACTTGCCGAGCACTCGCTCAACGTCATAAAAGGATCCAAGCCGGTGAAACAAGCAACAAGACGCTTTGGAGATGAGAGGCGCAAGGCTATAGGAAAGGAGATAAATAGGCTGAAGGCCGCCAATTTCATAAAAGAAGTTGTACACACCGACTGGGTGGCAAATCCTGTACTCGTTCCAAAGAAGAATAAAGAGCTGAGGATGTGTATCGACTATACTGGTGTTAACAAGTGCTGCCCAAAGGATCCCTTTGCGCTGCCTAGAATTGACCAAGTCGTAGACTCCACAGCAGGCTCCGAGCTGCTTTGTTTTCTGGACGCCTACTCAGGATACCACCAAATCAAGATGAGAGAGTCAGATCAGCTGAAAACATCTTTCACAACTCCATATGGGACTTTCTGCTACATTACAATGCCTTTTGGCCTGAAGAATGCAGGGGCAACATACCAGCGATGTATGCAAAATTGCCTGCACGAACAGATCGGCCGCAATGTTCACGTCTATGTAGACGACATCGCGGTAATGTCAAAAAAGAAGGCGGATCTCCTAGAGGACTTGGAAGAAACTTTTCAGAATCTCCGGAGGTACCAGATGAAACTCAATCCCGCCAAGTGCGTTTTCGGCGTTCCAGCCGGCAAACTGCTAGGGTTCATCGTCTCAGAACGAGGGATCGAGGTTAATCCGGAGAAGATCAAGGCCATCCAAAACATATCCAGACCTACTTGTCTGAAGGACGTGCATCGCCTAGCCGGATCGGCAGCAGCCGTCAGTCGTTTCATAAGCCGCCTAGGGGAAAAGGCAATGCCTCTCTACCGGCTATTGAAGAAATCCGACAACTTCGAGTGGACAGCAGAGGCAGATGCCGCCTTACAACAACTTAAGGAGGCCCTCACATCCGCTCCAATATTGGCAGCACCTCGATCACAGGAACCAATGCTGTTGTACATCGCGGCAACAGGAGCTGTTGTCAGCGTTGTCTTGGCTGTGGAAAGAAAGGAGAACGAAGCCGCGGCGTGTGAGCAGCGACCGGTCTACTTCATCAGTGAAGTGTTCTCCGCCTCCAAGCAGAGGTATCCGCATTACCAAAAGCTGGCTTATGGTGTATTCTTCGCCGCCAGAAAGCTTAGGCATTACTTCCAGGAACACACAGTGACAGTAGTCAGCAAGGCACCGTTGGGAGACATAATCAACAATGCAGAGGCAACGGGTCGAGTTGCCAAATGGGGCATCGAACTCGCCGCCTTTGATATAGTCTATAAACCACAGACCGCCATTCAGTCTCAAGCGCTTGCCGACTTTGTCGCCGACTGGACAGAGGCCATGGAGTAAACGACACTCCCCGAAAAAGAATATTGGGTCATGCACTTTGACGGATCAAAGATGCTCAAAGGCTCGGGGGCTGGAGTCGTTCTACGCACGCCTAAAGGTGACAAGCTTAGCTACGTGTTACAAATCCACTTCACAGCAACCAACAATGTTGCCGAGTACGAAGCCTTGCTTCATGGGTTACACGTGGCAAACGACCTAGGCATCAAAAGAATCCTCTGTTATGGCGACTCAGATTTGGTCGCGCAGCAAGTAAGCGGAACATGGGATGCAAAAAGCGCAACAATGGCGGCTTAATGAGCCAAGGTTGATGAATTCGCAAAAAACTTCGTAGGCTACGAAGTCCGGCATGTTCCAAGAGCTGAGAATGAGGCGGCGGACACTCTTGCAAGACTTGGATCGGGACGCAAAAAGGTACCAAAAGATATCTTCCTGGAGCATTTGCACAAGCCATCCATTAAAGGCGCCGATTTGATGGACCCCGACGCAGAAGAACCGGTAGAAGCGGCAAGTTTCGCTGTCTACTTAACACAGCCGGATTGGACAGTCCCATATCTCGATTTTCTAATCGACCAAAAGTTGCCGGAGGATGATGAGGTGCTAAAGAGGCAGATCATAAGGCGAGCCAAGGCATTCACGATAATAAAAGGCGAGCTATACAAGCGAAGCACTTGCGGCATCTATCAGCGGTGCATACAGCCGGAAGAAGGCCGGGAAATTCTGAAGGACATACATATTGGCACCTGCGGGCATCATGCTTCCGCTAGGTCCATTGTATCCAAAGCTTTCCGCCAAGTTTTCTACTGGCTTACCGCCAAAGAAGACGCCGAGAACATCGTAAAGACATGCAAAGGTTGCCAGTTGTACGCTCGTTAACCTCATTTGCCGGCACAGGAGCTAAGGACGATCCCAATCACCTGGCCGTTCGCGGTCTGGGGCTTAGACATGGTGGGTCCCTTCAAAAAGGCGCGCGGTGGGTACACTCACCTATTGGTCGCTGTCGACAAGTTCACCAAATGGGTCGAAGCTAAACCGATCAGAAAACTTGACGCACGAACAGCCACCAATTTTCTCTGGGGAATTATCTCTCGGTTTGGAGTTCCACACAGCATTATCACCGATAATGGCAGCAATCTGTCTCAAGGCGACATAGAAGAATACTGCAGCGATCTGGGCATCCGGCTTGATTTGGCATCCGTGTCACACCCTCAATCCAATGGACAAGTAGAGCGTACAAACGGCCTAGTCTTATCAGGACTTAAGCCTCGTCTCGAAGCTCCATTACACAGGGCAGCCGGCGCTTGGGCAGATGAGTTACAGTCAGTATTATGGAGTTTGCGCACAACGCCAAACAGGTCTACTGGCTACACTCCTTTCTTCTTAGTATATGGCGCGGAGGCAGTGCTACCTACCGACATGAAGTACGATTCCCCAAGAGTTCAAGCCTACATCGAGCAAGACGTAGAAGGTGCAAGACAGGATAGCCTAGACCTGCTAGACGAAGAAAGAGACGTCGCTCTCCATCGCTCCGCCTTGTACCAGCAACAACTTCGCCGCTATCATAGCCGGAGAGTGCGGAAGCGAAGCTTCAGAACAGGTGACCTGGTTCTCCGCCTAATTCAAGACAGAAAAGGCTTGCACAAGTTATCCCCGCCATGGGAAGGACCGTTTATAGTCACAAAGGCGCTGCTCAATGGTTCCTACTACCTAGCCGACATCCGCGACGAAGAAGAAAAGAAAATGCGCAAGAAGGCGGCAGGAAAAAGGGGAACCAAGCGCAAGAAAGGCATTGACGATCCGTTCGAGCAAACAAGACGGCCTTGGAATATTGAGCAGCTACGTCCTTTCTACACTTAGCAATTTATAATTGTAATAAGTTAAATATGATTATGAAATAAAAGTCTATGGTTCCTCATCTGTGTTGAGAAGCATGCCATCTTTTGTCTTTTCTTGTAATCATATTTCCCCAATGTATCTAAGTTACCTATTTTCTAGCTCCGTGCAAAGGTTCAAACTGGTAGATACTTGCAGCTTTCGAGCCAACCCAAAGCAAAAATAAACTTTTTTGCGCCGCCTAATTCCTTTGCCTCTGATTACTTATATGTGGTTCGCCTAGTAGTATGACTTTGACACCAACATGTTGGCTTTGGTCTCTGATTCTAAACGCATGGTTTAGCCCTGGTTGTTTCAGCTAAAGTTACCGGCTGAGGTTTCGTCAACATGCAAAAAGTCAAGCATATAAGTCAGGGTAAAATTAAGGCGGGCCATATAAATAAAGACAAAATAAAACTTGTCAGCTAGTTTTCGCCTAGCAAAGCAACAACAAAAGTATATACAAATGTTACAAGTCAATGTTGCATTGTTTCAGGAGCCGACAAGTAAGGCTGCTAGAAGGCAAGGACAGAAAAGATATGGCTCGGGGGAGCGTCTACATCAGACTTGGGGGCTGACAACCTCAGCCCCGGAACTATCACTCCCCTCCGCCTCGGCCGCGCCGCCAGCTTCAGCTCCCTCTACGCCAGGCACAGGATGGCGCCGGTAGAAGATTGAAGTGTCCACCATGTCGGCAACCCGCGTGGCGTAGCCGGCAACGCTGTCCAGCACAGCGGCCGGCTCAACCTCGCTACCGTCTTCATATGTTGACGGCATGCCTTCAGTGACGGCTTCTATCTCCGCCTCGGGGTAGTGCGCCATGAACAACCCAAGGGCGGTCTTGGCTCCACCCCGTGCCGCCGACTTCAGCGAGCTTTTGTACAGCTTGGTCGCCTGCTCCAAGATGGCGGGCACGTCGCTGAACTCGGTCGGCTCCTGTCTGCCGGACGAAGTGAAGAACTTGGCGGCAAACCGCTTGGACGCCGCCAAAGTCTCGGTGATCAGTTCGCCTGGACGCGCAAGGCGATCCAGGCGGGGGCTGACAACCTTGTCATCGCCTAAACTGGCGGGAACTGCACCAAAAATAAAGCCATTAGTTTGGCTCAGGCTAAAGCAACATGGCAGCATCAAAAAAGGAGCAATAAATTACCAAGGACCGAGTTATGGAAATCGGACAACTCAATCATATGAGTTGCCAGCGCGTCCTCCGCAGTTTGGGCGCGAGAAGTCTGCTTGGAGATCTCCTCCGCAGCCATCTTCTCCGCCTCCGCCAACTTGTTGCGCAGGCTTTCCCGCTCACCAGTGAGCTGGCTAGATTCCTGCGCAAACTTGAGTTGCTGGGCCTCCATCTCCTTTTGATGAGCCTCCTTCAACTCCAAGTTGGCGGCCGCCAAGTCGGAAGCTTCATTCATAAGAGCTTGCATATCAGTGGACGCCTTCAGGATATCCTGGGCGTGGTCTAGCAGCTCTACAAATATGGATTCGCTAAGCTAAATGATTGACGGAAACATAAGTCAAAGGCATAGTTGAAGGCAAAAAGGATCGACCCTACCTTCATCTTTTTTGCGGGCCGCCTCTAATTCGGCAATCCGCAAGTCCTTGGCCTCGCACTCCTTCTTCAGGACGCGGCAGCGCCGGTTTATCTCGACTCGGGAGGAGACAAGCTCGACGTTGGCGGAGACAAGGCCCTGCAAGACAAAACAAAGGCATACAACATATTGTCGAATAACCACTAAGCCGGCAGTCCAAAATTCTTTTGACTTGCCATCTAAGTGCTCGGGGGAAAGACTATGTATATACCGGAGTGATAAGAACTTACAGATAAGTCGCCCTCCAAGTCGGCGAAGGCCTGCGAGGCGAAGTTGGCAAAAGCCAAAGTTGACTCCTTGGCCTCCTTAAAGGTGGACCAAGGGTCCCTGACCTTGCCGCCTCCCGCAGTCGGGGCTGCCCTCCGAGACCCGCCGGCAATCGACTCCAGCAACCCTTCGTTGGCGGCGCGCGATTGAGCGGCATCATCGGCCGTAGCCTCAGCCAGCAGAAGGGGAGTTTTGGGCGCGCGGTCGGCGGAAATGGCCCTTGGCGGAGCGCCTGAAGCCGGAGCTGGGGGCTGACGACGAGCGTCGCCCATAAAGCTGCCGGCGTGGAGCTGAGGAGTTGGCGGCACGGTAGTCGGCGAGCCGCC
Source organism: Poa annua (assembly GCA_026929855.1). Classification (NCBI taxonomy): domain Eukaryota; kingdom Viridiplantae; phylum Streptophyta; class Magnoliopsida; order Poales; family Poaceae; genus Poa; species Poa annua. Next base: position 21,739,949 of record CM049427.1, read on the forward strand.
TTGCGGCCGCTTTCCTTTGCCAAGAAGCCTGGTCGTCAACCGGGAGGTTGTGACCCTTTCCCTGTCAATAAAAAGCAAGCACAGTCAATTGGCCAGTATTGAAGAGGTTTGACGTCTGGTAAAGACAGAATTGAGTACCTTCGGGGGATGTTAATCCCCGCGTTCTCGCCGATGTTGGCGAGAGTCGGCTCGTTAGCCGACGCGATCCGTTTCTTCCTCTCGGCATTCGCCGTAGAGGAAGCAGCGCCGGACGCCTTGCGCTTCTTCGTCTTCCCGGCTTCCGACTCGTAGAAGTCGGGAGCCAGGTCATCCTCCCCCAACTCGGAGAGCTGAAAAAGAAGACAAGTTAAAGGAACTCAATCCTAGCCGGTAAAGCTATCAAATAAGGGGCGAAGGAAGAAAATACTTACCTCGAGGGGAGGGTTGTCGTGGGTGTGCATGGGCACGCCCTCAGCCGCCTTCACCAGCCCCGCCTTGACGAGGCTGCGAAGCCGGAATGCCAGGTCGGCGACCGGCAATATCTCTTTGCTCACGCGAAGAGAGGCTGTGTCAGTAGGCGAATACTGACACATCTTGTGCGGGCTGTACCGCAGGGGGAGGATTTGCCGGCCGAGCCAGCAAATGACGGTGTCGACCCCATCCAGCTGAGGGGGAGCCATCGTCCTCGTGAGGAATTCAATCCGCCTTTGAATAAGGCGGAGTTCCTCCGTCAACTTGGGCACCGCCTCGTCCCAGCATGGCCGAGGCATGGGTGGCGCGTTGACGAATGCCGGGATGCCAACTTGGCGGCCCGGCGCTGCCATGTCTTGGCAGTAGAAGAACGTGGAGGTCCAGCCCTTGACGGACTCAAGGTATGGTATCTTAGGATACCATTGGCGGCCCTGGCGGTAGTTGAAGGTGACGCTGCCGCAGGTTGCCAGCCCGCCGTCCGGCACCGTCTGTCGCCGGCAACGGAAGCAGTATCTGAAGAAGTCTAAACTAGGCCTAATACCTAGGTAGCCTTCGAACAGAGCTGTGAAGCCGGCTAAGACTAATATACTATTGGGTGCAATATTGTGGGGCTGGAGCCCGTAGTGATCCAAAACCTCGCTAAAAAAGGCGGAAGGCGGAAGCGCCATTCCCCTAACAAGATGGGAGGTAAGGATTACCCGCTCTCCGGCTTCCGGGGCCGGGATGATGTCTCCGAAGGCGGCCCTCCACCGGCAATCTTCCCGAGTGGGCAGGTAGCCGACAGCCTCCAAATCTTGGAGGGCGTCTTCGTCGACGATGGAAGGTAGCCAGTAGCGGGACCCGAGGTCCGCCGCTTCTTCTTCCTCGTCGCCGGGGGCGACCGCCGTCGCCGTCGCCGTGGTGGTCGGTGGAGGAGCCGAAAAGCCCGCCGCTGGCGTGCGCGCGGTAGAAGTCCGAGGAACGACGGCGGTGACATTGCCCGCCGTCGCCGCCGCCGCGGGACGGGTTATTGCGACGCCCATCGACGTCGTGAGCGCGGCCTCGGTCGCCGGGCCGCTCGACGACGTCGAGAGAGTGGGGCCGGTGGACATCGCCGCAAGAAAAGGTCGTCGGAGGAGAGGAGTTCGCCGGAGCTCGTTCGGAGGCAAGGAGCGAAGAAGTGGAAGAGGCAAGAGCGCTTGGAGAGCAAAGGCTGGGTAAAGAAAATGGACCGTTTGGCTACCTATTTATAGGGCCAGGCGTTGTTCCCTGTGTAACGGCGTTTTTTAGTCGGACACGTGTCCAGCATCCGTTGCAGCACACGATTGCACGATCTCCACGCCTCCTCTTTTCCCGCAATTTGTGATCATGGCGAGATTCCCGCCTAGGCTGTTTTCAAACTGTCGTGAGCCGGCTAGGTGGGAACCGTCAAGAAGAATGCTCGGCAAAGATTGCCGAGTAGCCGTCTTTTCCCATGATGGATAAAGGCGGCCGCATGTCAACATCAAGACACGCGTGCCTCGTTAATTTTCAGAATGGTTCAAGTCCTGCAGCCGCCCACTTTGGCAGACGAAGAATCAAGAAGAAGCCGGCGCCTGGAGAACTTCAACCTTTCTGGGGGCTAATGTTGGGGATATATCAACTAGAGGTATAACCAACATGGATCAATCCGGCTAGTCCAGGGTGGCCCAAGGGTGGTAAGGCCAAGGCCTGCCGGGCGGCCCAGATAGCTGACGTACAAGGAAGTAGGCGGACGGTCCAAGGAAGGCGGAAGGCCGAAGCCCATCAAGCTACCGAGCCCAAGACGGAAGGCGGCAACTAAAGCCGGCTAGGTCTAGGACTTTGTTTACTTGCCGGACAAGTACTTACCTTGTACCCTGGGGTCTGGCCGCCTATATAAGCCGGCCACCAGGGAGCCTTTAAGAAGAGGCTCAGAGACAACTTCAATAGGCATCATACCCATTGTAACCTGTTCACGGCTATTGCCTCATAGTGAATTATAGCAGCACGTAGGATCCCGCCACCGCTGTGGGATCCGAAGCTGGGTAAACTCGCCGTGTTCAATCCCGACCTCGACGACACCAACCTTCTTCCCCACAATCCATACGTAGGCTAGAGGACCCCCGTCTCCTATCAAATATGTCGATACCACGACACCGTGCGCATCTCCGGCGAGCAACCAGAGGAGGCAGGAGGAGCTACGATCTCCACTACTTCGCCAACAACGTCGCCTCGACGCCCTCTACCCGTAGGTATGACCCACATGTCTCGGAACGCAGTAGAACGTCTAGAACGTGCGATGCCGTGCATGTCGCCGCCGCGCGCGCTGCTCCGGCGAGGTCCTCCGGCGATCTAGCGCCGCCCGTTGTTGGTCAACGCGTGTAGGCCGTACGATCTCGATCCTACGGTTAAGATTAGATCTTTTTAAACGAAACGGTACGGTTGATCTGGACCGCCAGATCCAGACCTGACGGCCCAGATCAAATCACTTAAACACGTCAGCATGCCCAGTCAGCGCACAGTCAGCGCTGACGTGTAATTTCTTTTTCCCATTTTATTTAATTTGGCAGTTTTGCAGAAAACACCCTGCATACTATTTTTATCACTACTTTTTATCTGTTTATCCAAATTTAAATATTTTTATATATTTGAGATTCTTGGAACCATTAGAACACTTTGGCATCATTTGTTTTCTGTTTTGACACACACAAAATTTTCAAATATTTTTGAGAGTAGTTTAAGTGTTTTGACATAACTTTAGTTAGAAAATTTATTTTTGTGTAAATCAAATTGCTAACAACTTGTTTAGATGCCCTCTGCCCAAATGTCATTTTTACAAAATTTAATTTCGAAATTTTATTTAAGTGAACTAAAGACCTTGTCATTAACCCTTTATTCATGATTAAATAATAAAAACAAATCAAAAATTTATTCATGCATATATCATGAAAATCCAAAGGGATAGTTTCTAGACGTTGGAAATAAATTGTTGCATCTCATCTCATGCATAGCATATATCTTCTTTGTATGAACCTTTGCGTGTGTGTTTATGTGTGGCTCTTTATTTCTTTGTTAGACTATTCGGAGGGAAACGAGAATCTTTGCAACTGTAACTGCTGCACTCCCGATTGCCAAGGCAAGTGGCAAACCCCCATAAAAGTCCTATTATTTCTATGCATGAGTAGAGTATTTTCTATAAGCATGTGTAGGATAGCATTGCTATGCAAGCCATGATAGATCTCTTTATTCCTGTGTCTAGGTTCCTATGAAATTACTTAGTAGAATAGTGATGCTATGCAAAAATTATTTTGATGAAAAAGATAAGTCTACTAAGTTTTAATCAAACACCTGGGTGGAAATTGGTTGCTTGGCTGTATGAGTTGAGTGTTGTTCCCAGGGGTTTTACCTGTGGAATATTCACTTGTGGAAGGCCACCCAGGAGCAAAGGAATCTGAAGAACTCCAAGTGAAGATTGCTTCTCGTGCAGCCATTGCCAATATGGGCTCTGGCTTGATCAACTAAGCTGCGTGGACTCTCCCCGGCCTGACAGGTGGTGGTAGAGGATTTGTAGGTGGAGCGCGTCAGGCCAGAGTGGGAGGGGAAATGCTTCTGAAAGATCTCGTCTTATTCTTTCCTTTCCTTATCACAAATGGTGTGTAAAGGATAACCTGGGTTGAATAGGTACAATGGTGAACGTGCACAACCTCTGCAGAGTTAAAATCTAAGTACTTAGCCGTGTCCCCGGAAACGGACAATTGAGCAGCTGAACGAGGATGTCAACGGAGGATTCCACCATTCCAACTTATAAATTAAAAAACTTGATGGGTGAACAAGGGTAGAATGAGACAGTGGATTTCATGCCACGGATGTCTCGAATAGAAGAAAAGTGTTTTCAAAAAGGTTAGGGAAAAACTTGCTTTCTGCAAAATAGCCTTGAGCTCCACCAGCCAAATAAGCATATAGGTCATAGAGTTATTCCTCTAAGTGTCCACCATAGTGTCACTTGCCAGTTCCATTTTAATGGTTCTGACCCACGTTGTTGCAATATATATCTTATTGCAGACTGTCCAGATGATGAGTGAAAGTTTTACTAAGGGTTTTCGAGTCTTCAACCAACATGCTCGCCTGTGGCACATGATGATGATTGGGGACTCCATGAAGAATAAATTTTCCGTTGTTTACTCTGTGTACTGCTAGCTGTATGCTATGCAAATTTGTAATGAATATTTTCTAAGTCTGGATCAACGTTGTAATAAATTGATACTTTGTTGTGATATTACATCGTAACTGTGTGTGCAAACGAATCGATCCAGGGATTTGCACTATACACAGGTATCTGCCATATTTTAGGTGCAGGTACACTACAGATGGTATCAGAGCACTGTGTTGCCTGTAGGTTCGAACCCTTAGGATTGGAAAAACCTTTTGATCATAGTATTGACTACTTAAGTATTTTTGGATCCTAACGGCATACTGAGATGAAGCGGCCTGGAAACAAACCTTACATGTCCGCGTACATGAGACCTGTTCCACAATTAAGTGGCTGGCCGGGTGTCTGTCTCTCTCACTATAGTGAATATCCAATTTACAAAGAGTTGTTTATATTTGTTGATCACATTGAGATTTGACTTAGTTTTGACTCTAATTTAATAATACACTTATGACTAGTACCTCCCTACCTTACACATTTGTTGTTTTAAATTCTTTTCTTTCTTCCTAAAGGATGACGAGCTTCCACTTCACCACTGCGGAGGACTTCGAGGACACCCGTTTTGGCTGCTACCTTCTCGACATCGGCGAGAAGATAGGTTTACCGCTACCTCAAGTTAAGGGCTTCATCCTGAAGAAGTTTAACAAGGAGGGCTGTTGGGGAATAAAAGCAACTCAGCCAGGACGTGGAGAAGAGCCCCCGTTGGAAATCAAAATGGTTAGTGACTCCAAAGAAAAAGGACTCAATCTCGTCATGCAGGACCTGATTGGACGTCTCTGCGGACGCTATAGCGCAGAGTTGAGGGGCCACTACTCCATTTTCTTTGGAAGGAGAAATAGGAGGGAGAACCATACCTCTTTGATGTTGGAGATAGAGGCAAAGCAAAGCCCCTTAGTCTGTATTTCCAGGAGTTGGAGGTCCTCGTCACAGAACTTTATGAGGATAGACGCACTGAACTTCTGAAGAACGATGAGTTGTGTGCCTTACTCAAGGAGTACGAGGAAAAGATAAAAGCTCAAGAGGAAGTGACTAATGCACAAGAAGAAAAGTTTGCTTCACAAGAGGAGAAATACAAGAGACAGGAGAAAAGGGTTCAAGAGAAAAACAAGACTATCAGAGAACAGAAGGCAGAACTCGAGAGCAATGAAGTCGAGTTTGAAGCTGATAGTGACTTGATCAAGCGTCTTCGTACCGAGAAAAGGGAACTGCAAGAGAAGAACTCTGCCCTGGAGAAAGAAGTGAAGGAATTAAGGGAAGTACTCGACAATGAAGGAATCGAGATTCAAGAAATTGAAGAAGAAGAGGACGACATGGTCGAGTAGTTCGTTAGCGAGACTACCATTTATTTACTCCTCATCGTTATCTTAGTCTTGTATTGACCTATCAACTTGTGATAAGGCAGTACCTTCCATTGTATTCCGAGGAACCTCGCGTTTTATTTTCCAAAACTCTCATGTCTGATTTAGCCAAAGTTTTGAGTTGTGTGATGTTTGTTTGTTCCTTAGGTTGTTTGTTTGTTGGGGTAATCTTTCTCATTTGACCTTTCCGTCTAAAAGCTCACCTATACAAATCACAGATGCCTCCCCGTCGTATGCCCGATAACAACAACAACAACAACGACCACAACAACAATGATGCTATACAACAGTTGATGGCTGCTCAAGCTCAGCTAATGACTATGATGACCCAGTTCATTGCGGCAACCAACAACAACAACAACAACCACAACCCGCCTCCGCCACCACCCCCCCATGTGGATGGACTTACCAGATTTCTGAGGCTCCGACCGAACAAGTTCTCCACTGCAACTGAACCCATTGTGGCAGATGACTGGCTGCGTTCAGTGGACAGGGATCTGGTGACTTGTGAATGCACTGACACTGAGAAGGTGAGGTTCACCACTCATCTGTTGGAAGGACCAGCAATCCAGTGGTGGGAAACCTATCAAATCACCCACCCACTAGAAACCATGACTTGGGAAAATTGCAAGGAAGGTTTTCGTAATGCTCATATCTCCTCGGGTATTATGAACTTGAAGCAGAAAGAGTTCAGAAACCCGAGACAAGGAAACAGGAGCCTTAAGGAGTACATGGCTGATTTCCATGCCCTTTCCCGTTATGCCTCTGAAGACATTAACACCGAGGCAAAGAGGAAGGCAAAATTCCTAAATGGGCTGAGTGACGAGCTGAGGATCCCTTTGACAGTGGCATACGCCCCAAATTATCAGACTCTCCTAGATCAGGCTATCGTACTAGAGGATAACATCAAGAAGGCTGAAAATAGGAAGAGAAAGTTGAATGTTCACAAACCCCATTCTGAGACTTCTTTCAAGAGATCTTTCCCTCAAGATGCAAACCCGAGTTATAAACCTGGTCACTATCCTAGTGGAGGAAGCAACCATAAACATCATAGTCACAACCATAGTGGTGGTTTCAAGGGAAATAATGGGAATCACAAGGGAAATGGAAATGCTGGCCACAACAATGGACAACATCGCCCAAACCCCGAATATAAGAAAGATATCAGCCAAGTCCTATGCTTCAAGTGCAATAACAAGGGTCACTACGCCACTGACTGCCCCGAAAAGAAGGCCGCAGAAGCTGCCAAGCCCAATCCCTTCCAGAAAGGACAGGTGAACCACATCAATGTGGAAGAAGTGTACGATGAACCTGATGCTGTCATTGGTACGTTCTTGCTAAATTCATGCCCAGCATTAGTTTTATTTGATACTGGAGCATCGCATTCTTTCATTTCAAGAGCTTTTGTAAACAAACATGGATTAGTAGTGGAGAATATAGGAAGCCCCATTAGAGTAAGCTCTCCGGGCGGAGAGATGGTAGTAACCTCTGGCTGTAGACAGTTGAGTCTGAAGATTGGAAAGCATCAGTTTCCTACGGACTTGATCATCCTGGAAACACAAGGCCTGGATGTTATCATAGGGATGGATTGGATGACCCGCTATGCAGGAATCATAGACTCCGCAAATAGAACCATCACTCTCACCACTCCAGAAGGCTCGAAGATCAACTTTAGATCAAAGTTTGAACTAAAGAAGGTTAGGCTAAATTCTCTTAAGGGGGTTAGTCTCGGTGAGGTCCTTATAGTTAAGGAATACCCTGACGTGTTTCCGGAAGAACTACCAGGAATGCCACCCGATAGAGATGTAGAGTTCCTCATAGAACTAAAACCGGGGACATGACCAATTGCTAAAAGGCCCTACCCAATGGCAACTGATGAACTGAAAGAACTCAAGAAACAACTGGAAGAGTTTATGCAGAAAGGCTTTATCCGTCCAAGTTCATCACCCTGGGGAGCCCCGATTCTTTTTTTCAAGAAGAAGGATAGTACTCAGAGATTAGTCACCGATTACCATGACATAAATGAGCATACAATCAAGAACAAGTATCCGCTACCCAAAATCAATGAACTGTTCGATCAACTAGAAGGGGTTGTCGTCTTCTCCAAGATCGATCTCAGATCAGGGTACTTTCAGATGAAAGTCAGAGAGATGGATATACCCAGGACCGATTTCGTTACAAGATATGGATCGTATGAGTACACGGTAATGCCTTTTGGGTTAACCAATGCTCCAGCCTATTTCATGAATATGATGAATAAGGTGTTTATGGATTTTCTGGACAAGTTTGTTGTTGTCTTCATCGATGACATCTTAGTCTACTCCAAAAGTCACAAAGAACACGAAGAACATTTACGTCTGGTATTGCAAAGGCTCTGAGAGCATAAATTATATGCTAAGTTCAACAAGTGTGAATTCTGGTTAAAACAAGTAGGATTTCTAGGACACCTGGTGTCTAAAGATGGGATAGCAGTGGACCCTGAAAAAGTTGCTGCTGTGACAAATTGGAATCGCCCAAAAATGTGGGATAAATCCGCAGTTTTCTAGGACTGGCAGGGTACTACCGGAGATTCATTGAAAACTTCTCCAAGATTGCCAAGGCCTTGACTGAACTACTGAAGAAGGGAAAGAAATTTGAGTGGACGGAAGCTTGTGAGATCAGTTTTCAGGAATTAAAGAAGCGCTTGGTGTCGGCACCAGTGTTATGCTTACCAGATCTAGAGAAAGACTTCCAGGTTTATTGCGACGCTTCATATCGCGGCCTAGGAAGCGTATTGATGCAAGAAGGAAAAGTAGTGTCTTACGCCTCAAGACAACTCAAAAATCATGAAGTAAACTACCCTACTCATGATTTAGAGTTAGCTTCTGTGGTGCATGCGCTAAAGATATGGAGGACATATTTATGGGGAAAGAGATGTGAAGTTTTTACGGATAATAAAAGCCTCAAGTATTTCTTTACTCAGAAGGAATTAAACATGCGTCAAAGGAGATGGTTCGAATTGATCAAAGACTATGATTTAAGTCTACGGTACCACCCAGGGAAAGCCAATGTAGTGGCTGATGCCTTGAGCCGTAAGACTTATGTAAACGGACTCACGGCAGGGGAATTGCCGGAAGATCTTTGTAAGGGGTTTAAGGACCTTCGATTAGAGGTGGTACCTGAAGGATTCATAGCATCCTTAGAAGTTCAACCTCTTCTATTTAACAAAATCAAGACAGCTCAGTTAGAGGATAAAGCAGTAAAAGAAATCAAGAAGAACCTAAGCGAAGGTAAGGCCAGAGATTTTAGAGAAGATGAAGAAGGAACCGTGTGGTATAAAGAACGCATTTGTGTTCCTGACAATGCCGACCTCAGGAAGTTAATACTTCAAGAAGCTCATGACTCACCTTATTCCATACATCCGGGTAACACCAAGATGTATATGGATGTAAAGGAGAGGTATTGGTGGATCAACTTGAAACGTGATATTGCAGAATACATTGCAAAGTGTGACGTCTGCAGTCGTGTGAAAGCGGAACACCAAAAACTAGCAGGGTTGCTACAACCGTTACCAGTACCAGATTGGAAATGGGAACATATTGGTATGGATTTCATCACGGGTCTACCCAGGACTAAATCAGGGTATGATTCTATATGGGTTATAGTCGATCGGCTGACGAAAGTATCCCACTTTATACCCGTAAAGACTACTTACACTAGTGCCAAACTAGCTGACATCTACATGAAGAGGATTGTGTGTCTACATGGTGTTCCCAAGAAAATTGTGTCGGATAGGGGTACTCAGTTTACTTCCCATTTCTGGAATCAATTACATGAGTCTCTGGGAACTAGATTGGAGTTTAGTACAGCGTTTAATCCACAGACGGATGGACAGACATAAAGAGTAAATCAGATCCTAGAAGATATGCTGAGAGCATGCGCTCTAGATTATAAGTCAAGCTGGGATGGTAATCTTCCATATGCCGAGTTCTCTTACAACAACGGCTATCAAGCGAGCATAGAGATGTCGCCATTTGAAGCCCTGTATGGGAGAAAGTGCACTACCCCACTACTGTGGAGTGACGTAGGGGAACGTAGTTTGTTCGGACCAGACATAATCAAGGAGGCTGAGGAAAAAGTCAGATTGATTAAAGACCGTTTAAAGATAGCACAATCCAGACAGAAAAGTTATGCGGACTCCAAAAGGAGAGAAGTCACGTATGAAGTGGGTGATCGAGTCTATCTCCGAGTTTCACCTATGCGGGGAGTTAAAAGATTTGGAATCAAAGGAAAGTTGGCACCTAGATTTATTGGACCCTTCAAGGTATTATCCCGCAAAGGAGAGGTCGCCTATGAATTGGAACTCCCGGAAGCACTTTCCGCGGTTCACAGTGTGTTTCATGTCAGCCAGCTGAAGAAATGTCACCCAGAAATGGCAGAAACACTGCTAAGAGATACGGTGCCACTAGAGGAAGTACAACTAGAAAGTGATCTCACTTATGAAGAAAAACCAATAAAGATTTTGGAGACAGCAGAACGTGTCACCCGAACCAAGACCATCAAATTCTGTAAAGTACAGTGGAATCACCATTCAGAAGAGGAAGCAACTTGGGAAAGAGAAGATGACCTTAAAGAAGATCACCCTCACCTATTTGCTAGCCAATCCGAATCTCGAGGGCGAGATTCATCTTAAGGGGGTTAGGTTTGTAACATCCCAATTTTCAGAAAAATTTAAAACTTTTGCATCCATGCATCATCATCATTAAACTTGTCATATGAATTACATAAAATTTGAATTTAATTATTTAAATATGTTTTAATTGACTTTATGTCCTTAAAATTGTTATTTTGAATTTATAATAATGTTCCTTTTATTCTATTTTTACTTTAGACAAAAATAATGTCAAAAGGATCTATTTTTCATAAGCTTTTCAAATTAGATTTTTATGAATTTTTCTGAGAAGTTTTAATATAGTTTTGAATTTGTTTTATAATCAAAAGATTTAAAAACAGAAAAGAATTTTCAGAAAGAAAAATAGAGTCGGGCCAGCCAGTGGGCCGAAGCCCACTAGCTACCTACCGCGCGCGCGACGCAATCCAGCCCGCTAGCGTCCCGTCCCCGCCCGCGCGCGGGCTCACTCGCCGACAGGTGGGCCCCACCTGTCATCCCCGTCCCGGAGACCCCTTCTTCCCCAAATCACGCCCACGACCTAGCCGAGAAACGGCCGAATCAATTCGATTGATTCCCGGCGATTTACTCACCCATTTAACTCGCCGTTGCTCCTATAAGAACCCCCTCGACCCCCTCTCCGTTTTGCCCCAAGCCCCGTACCCCGAGAGCCACCAGGCCGCCCACGAGCATCCCCGGAGCTCCGCCGTTGCCGACGGCAAGTTCAACGAACTCCGGTGAGCTGCGACCACCTCGAGCCCTCTCTTCACTCCCAATCGTTTCACTTTGTCATTGCGCACCTTGGTGACAAGGTCTCGTGTGTTCTTACGCAGCCAAACTCCGTGTCCATGCTCACCGACGAGAACCTCCGCCGTGCGCATCTCCGGCTAGCAACCAGAGGAGGCAGGAGGAGCTACGATCTCCACTACTTCGCCAACAACGTCGCCTCGACGCCCTCTACCCGTAGGTTTGACCCACATGTCTCGGAACGCAGTAGAACGTCTAGAACGTGCGATGCCGTGCATGTCGCCGCCGCGCGCGCTGCTCCGGCGAGGTCCTCCGGCGACCTAGCGCCGCCCGTTGTTGGTCAACGTGTGTAGGCCGTACGATCTCGATCCTACGGTTAAGATTATATCTTTTTAAACAAAACGGTACGGTTGATCTGGACCGCCAGATCCAGATCTGACGGCCCAGATCAAATCACTTAAACACGTCAGCATGCCCAGTCAGCGCACAGTCAGCGCCCAGTCAGCGCTGACGTGTAATTTCTTTTTCCCATTTTATTTAATTTGGCAGTTTTGCAGAAAACACCCTGCATACTGTTTTTATCACTACTTTTTATCTGTTTATCCAAATTTAAATATTTTTATATATTTGAGATCCTTGGAACCAGTAGAACACTTTGGCATCATTTGTTTTCTGTTGTGACACACACAAAATTTTCAAATATTTTTTAGAGTAGTTTAAGTGTTTTGACATAACTTTAGTTAGAAAATTTATTTTTGTGTAAATCAAATTGCTAACAACTGGTTTAGATGCCCTCTGCCCAAATGTCATTTTTACAAAATTTAATTTCGAAATTTTATTTAAGTGAACTAAAGACCTTGTAATTAACCCTTTATTCATGATTAAATAATAGAAACAAATCAAAAATTTATTCATGCATATATCATGAAAATCCAAAGGGATAGTTTCTAGACGTTGGAAATAAATTGTTGCATCTCATCTCATGCATAGCATATATTTTCTTTGTATGAACCTTTGCGTGTTTGTTTATGTGTGGCTCTTTATTTCTTTGTTAGACTATTCGGAGGGAAACGAGAATCTTTGCAACTGTAACTGCTGCACTCCCGATTGCCAAGGCAAGTGGCACACCCCCATAAAAGTCCTATTATTTCTATGCATGAGTAGAGTATTTTCTATAAGCATGTGTAGGATAGCATTGCTATGCAAGCCATGATAGATCTCTTTATTCCTGTGTCTAGGTTCCTATGAAATTACTTAGTAGAATAGTGATGCTATGCAAATACTATTTTGATGAAAAAGATAAGTCTACTAAGTTTTAATCAAACACCTGGGTGGAAATTGGTTGCTAGGCTGTATGAGTTGAGTGTTGTTCCCAGGGGTTTTACCTGTGGAATATTCACTTGTGGAAGGCCACCCAGGAGCAAAGGAATCTGAAGAACTCCAAGTGAAGATTGCTTCTCGTGCAGCCATTGCCAATATGAGCTCTGGCTTGATCAACTAAGCTGCGTGGACTCTCCCCGGCCTGACAGGTGGTGGTAGAGGATTTGTAGGTGGAGCGCGTCAGGCCAGAGTGGGAGGGGAAATGCTTCTCAAAGATCTCGTCTTATTCTTTCCTTTCCTTTTCACAAATGGTGTGTAAAGGATAACCTGGGTTGAATAGGTACAATGGTGAACGTGCACAACCTCTGCAGAGTTAAAATCTAAGTACTTAGCCGTGTCCCCGGAAACGGACAATTGAGCAGCTGAACGAGGATGTCAACGGAGGATTCCACCATTCCAACTTATAAATTAAAAAACTTGATGGGTGAACAAGGGTAGAATGAGACAGTGGATTTCATGCCACGGATGTCTCGAATAGAAGAAAAGTGTTTTCAAAAAGGTTAGGGAAAAACTTGCTTTCTGCAAAATAACCTTGAGCTCCACCAGCCAAATAAGCATATAGGTCATAGAGTTATTCCTCTAAGTGTCCACCATAGTGTCACTTGCCAGTTCCATTTTAATGGTTCTGACCCACGTTGTTGCAATATATATCTTATTGCAGACTGTCCAGATGATGAGTGAAAGTTTTACTAAGGGTTGTCGAGTCTTCAACCAACATGCTCTCCTGTGGCACATGATGATGATTGAGGACTCCATGAAGAATAAATTTTCCGTTGTTTACTCAGTGTACTGCTAGCTGTATGCTATGCAAATTTGTAATGAATATTTTCTAAGTCTGGATCAGCGTTGTAATAAATTGATACTTTGTTGTGATATTACATCGTAACTGTGTGTGCAAACGAATCGATCCAGGGATTTGCACGATACACATGTATCTGCCATATTTTAGGTGCAGGTACACTACAGTCACCTTCTTCAACCTCTAGCCGGAAAATCCTCCGAGATGCTCTCCGATTCCATCGCAAAATCCGGCCAAAATTTGCGCGTTTTGTTCCCTCCTCTGCCCCCATATAAATCCCCAGCTTCTCCTCTCTCTTTCCCCTCTCCTCCCGCTCGGTTTCGTGCCCCCAGGCCGTCGAAAACGCTCGCCGGAGCCGCACACCGCCGACGCCGTATTCCTCTGTTTTCCGGCGACCCGGTACGACCCCGCCGCCCCTTCCTCGTCCTCCATCTCTCCCGCACCTGCACGCACCCCCTGAGCCCTCCGGTATATTGTTTTCCCATAGCAGGACTTCGGAGACGAGCAAATTGACCTCGCCGGAATCGCGTGATCTCCACCCCGGCCATGCCACGTTCCGAGAGTCGAAGGGCAACATCGAGCCCTCCTGCATCTACGGCGCGACTCACCGCGTCCGAAGCCGTCTTCCGCGAGCTCGGGGGAGAACGACAGCGACCGGAGCATCCACGCCGGAGCGAGCGCCGCCGTCTTCTCCAAGTCCGGCGAGTCCCCGCCGCCACTTTCTGGTCAACCACTGTAAGCCCTTGGATCTAAATCGTGTGGCCGAGATTAGATCTTTTTAAATCGAATCGGTATCTGTTCTGAGCCATTAGAGGGCTTATTCAAAATGATATAAAACAAAATATTTTATTCAACTTATGACTTTAGTCCTTAGTCATTTTTTGACCAACACATTTCCTTGCATTAAGTTAAAAGATTTTCATGGCATGACATGCATTTCTAGTCCTTAGAAATAAATTGCATATCATGCATGACATGTTTTCCTTAGAAGTTTTACAAAACTTGTTTGTTCACTAGATATGAGCATGTATGTTTGATGATTGTTGTTTGTTGATTGTTGTATTGTTGTTTGCTTATATTGTTTAGATTAAACGGAGAGCAAACGTTCGTTGTTAAAAAGAGTTTGTGAACAACGACAACATTCAAAGGCAAGTGGCACACCTCATAAACTTCCTATTATTTCTATATGCATTACTTAGTGTATTTTTATATGCATGTGTAGGATAGTATTGCTATGCTAAACCTGTGTAGAATTCCTTATTCCTGTGTCTAGGTTCCTATGCAATACTTAGTAGAATTATTGATGCTATGCAAATGTTGTTTTGTGAAAATCCAAATTCTACTAAGTTAAGAATGAAACACCTGGGTGGTAAGTGGTTGTATGGTTTATGTTGAGTGGCTACTCAGGTCCATGTCTATGGTTCCTGGAGTATGTACACTTGTGAATGGCCACCCAGGAACAGAGGAATCTGAAGAACTCCGAGTGACGATTGCTTTCAGTGCAGCCATTGCCATATGGGCTCTGGCTTGATCAATTATGTTGTGTGGACTCTCTCCGGCTTGACAAGCAGATGTAGGGGGATGTTAGGTGGAACGGGTCAAGCCAGAGTGGGAGGGAAAATGCTTCTGAAAGATCTCGTCTCATTCTTCTCCTTTCCTTATCACAAATGGTGTGTAAAGGATAATATGGGTTGAATGGGTACAATGGTGAACGTGCACAACCTCTGCAAGTGTAAAACTAAGTACTTAGCCGTGTCCCCGGTACGGACAATTTGAGCAGCTGATCACGGACGTTAAACGGAGGATTCCATCATTCGAACTTCAGAAATAAAACTTGATGGGTGAACAAGGGAAGATGAGATTTATGGTTTTCATGCCATACTTGTCTTGATTTGAAGAAAGTGTTTTCCAAAGAGATAGGAAAAATTGGCTTTATGCAAAATAGCCTTGAACTCCACCAGCCAAATATGCATATAGGCTTTAGAGTTATTCCATTAAGTGTCCACCATAGTGTCACTTGCCAGACTCCATTTTTAATGGAATCTGACCCACGTTGTTGCAATATTTTTCTTATTGCAGATTTGATCAGATGACGAGTGAGGTTTCGTTTGAAGGTTTCAAGTCTACAACCAACATGTTTTCGCCTGTGGCAGCATGAAAGTTATAGAGACTCACTGCTATTGTATTTCCGCTGTGTACTTTTTCAATGCTAGCTTTATGCTATGCAAGTTGTATCGAATATTTTGTAAGACTGGATCATCGATGTAATAAAATTGATACTTTGTTGTGATATTACATCGTAAACTGTGTGTGCAAACGAATCGATCCAGGGATTTGCACAATACACGAGTATCTGCCTTATTTAAAGTGCAGGTACGCTACAGATGGTATCAGAGCACTGTGTTGCCTATAGGTTCGAAACCCTAGGTTTGGATAGAAATAGGATTTGGCCATAGGATTGAAAATCTATTTCATTCATTTTGCTGAAAATAAGAACTTTTCAAACATTATTCTTGTAACTATCTTATCTATTTCCTTTGTAAAGTTTCTTCTCTTGTTTCTTTAGATGACCGCCCTCATTGAAGCACTCAAGAAGGGACCGGTGATGACCATGACCTTGGAATGTGAGACAGAGTTTCCAAGAGCACTTAAGGATAACATGAAGAGTTTGGGTTTTGAAGGATAAGCAGTATACAAAGGTTTTCCTTTCATGGATGAAGGCCAAGAGTATTGGTGGGTGCAAGTCCATCCCTACAGGAGCAAGGAAGCTGACCACAAGACTGAGGGTGACTGCATGTTCACGAACCCAATACTTCACACATCATTTTTTGATTCAGCAAGAAATGCAGCATGGAGAGCCATCGAGTACCTTGCAGAAAGACTTCATTTTAGACTTCACAACACCCAGAAGTATCTTGAAGAACTCAAGGAAGTGGAGAAAGAACTCGAGGCACTCAAGAAAAAGACAGATTAGACCACCTACCCATTAGAATGACGAGATCCGATGATGTATTGACCTATCAAATTGTGGTATGGCAGTACTATCAATTTTGTCTTTCCATGACATTGGTGTGTTTCGTTCGATAAACGATTAGTTCGATCTCTCAAAAGAAGTTTTGAAAATTTTCACGTATGTGTTTGCTTGTGTTTGAACCTTGTTGCTTGATGTTTGCTAGACGATGATTGATTATGCTATAGATTGGTTGCCTTATTTTGTTTTATTAGGATTCCTCCATAAGTACAAATAATTCAACTCATTGCTTTCTAAACCAAACAGATGTCTCACCCTGTCGTGGTGGTGTCACGGCAAATGCCATAGGATGGCTAATGTGTGGGGCCGATGGACGTTGGTGGATCCGGGGAGGGATAGCGAGCTGAATAGCCCACACGAGTAGGATCCCGGTATAACCGAGATCTCCCTAGAACTAGAAACAACGGCAATACGATATAGGGGAGATCTGACAAACAAGAACAAATGCACGAAGGCACACAACACACACACGATATACCCAGGTTCAGGGCCCTCGTGAGGAGGTAACACCCCTACTCCTGCTTTTCCTCTCTATATAACTGTGGTACAAGGGCTACAACTTGCTCGTAGATCTCTCCAAGTGAAGAACAAGAAGAACTAGATGAACTCAAGGTATGAGGAAGTAAATGCTGTAGGAGTAAATGCAGCTATAGCTTTGGCTCCCAAGTTGGTCCTCCCCTCACAGAAGCAGTTATGGTGCCTTTTATAGGGTTTTGGCGAGGAGGGCCGGAAACCCTAAACCGGCTCGGCCCCACCGGACTGGCCTAGCCGGCATGTCGTCACCGGCTAGTGCGACCTAGTCGCCGCGCTATCCGGCGTAGCCCCTTCGTCATCATCCTGGCAAGGACAACTGGCGCCGTCCTGGATCATCATTATCTCCCTGTCAGAGACAGGACATGTCTTTGCCCATCCCGGATAGCCTTTTCCGGATTGCCGGGCTAGGCATGTCAGGTCTTGTCGTACCGTGGTCGTACCGGCTAACGCACTCCCGTGTCAGGCGGGAGGTGACCATGCTTCCATGTCAGGCGGGAGGTGACCATGCTTCCATGTCAGACGGAGAGGTACTTTCCCCCGCATTAGGCGGGAAGGCCTGCTATAGACCGTTGACGGCCTACCGGGATCCCTCATGCCGGTTATCTCCTTGCTTGCCCCCGTGAGCCTCTCCTGCATAAGATCAAGACCGAGATAGATACTCCGGTTAGCACTTACCCGGACCATGTATCCGGTAAAACCGAATACACCTCCTTCCGAGAGTCTCCTCGGAGTCCAAGGCCCGAGATCCTTTCCGGAGGTGTCCGAGCTCGTCCGTGGATGCGTATCTCTAGGCCTAGCCTCCCGAAGATGTCTTGGCCTATCAGCAAAGACATCTTCGAGAAGCTAGTTCTTAGAGGAACCATTCGCTGATGCGTTTGCTGCCCTTGCGAAGGCTCGTGGTGTCTATTTATAGCTGTTAGAGCTGACCCTTGCGCCTGCCAGGTGGCACTTTGCACTCTTCCGGCGCTCAAGGGTCAAGCTGCCCCTTTCAGCACACCAGGGGGTGTCCCTTGCTCTCGCCAAAGGTCAAGTACTGTTGGCATACTGCTGAGATATTCCGGGATCTGCCCCTACCCGGGGGGCAGCCCCCCGACACACCCAAATACCAACACCAATGTTTTGCATACAACTATGCAACTACTAGTTGAGAACCAGAGACAGCTGTGGAAGTTGATCAATGACCACCTGCCTAAGATTGATCAAAACCATAGTGAATTTGAAGAGGACCTTATGACCAAACCAAAGGCATGCAAAACTTGTGGAGAGATAGGACATACGTCCAAAGAATGTCCTGATGAGTGGCCCCATGGTCATACCAGACATCTAGTTAAAGGATGCCTCACAAGTCAGGTTACTTGCTTCTTGTGTGAAGGAACAAACCATGTCCCAACCCAGTGTCAACTTTATCCCTTGGTGCAACAAGCTACCCAGCAAACCAAGGAAGGAATGCAACAGTCTCTCATGAAGACCCTGGAGGAACAAGGACATTATTCATCGAACTGCATAAATGAGAAGGTTGGTAAGGACACTGAACCCAACCAAGGTCCAAGGACGATTGAAGCTCCTGTCCAGATGTATAATGAAGTGAGAGTAAAGTCACACCCGATGATATCCAAGTGTTGCTATAAGTGTAAAGGAGATCACCTAGCTCGAACTTGTCACATCAAACGAGACTGGACTTCTTTAATTGAGATAGAATATGGCAAACAAGATTTGGAAGAACTTTTAGCACTGGAAACACCTAAGAAGAAGAAGAAGAACTTAAGCGACGTAATTTGCTTCAAATGTAAGGGCAAGGGACATTATGCTGATAAGTGCCCAGAAAAGATGAAGGAGAAATGCCTTACCCGCTCGCACAAGAAAATCATCAGTCCCGTGACATGTCGCAGATGCGGAGCAACAGGACACTATGTTAGTGGCTGCCCAGAGTGGAAGAAGGATAAATCTCTCCAAGGACCAAGTGGAAAACGTGAGTGCTAAAACTTCCGTATCCACCACATGCCATTGTATTTTGAATACTTGTACGCTCTACATCAGAGAAATAAACAAGATTACACAAAGTTTCCAGACTGACCACAAATTTCTTTTAAAGGGTGGTAGCCACCCAGTTAAATTAAAACCCTGCTGCTTAAACCCAGAGATCCCAAACCATCTTTCTTTCTATCCTCCTAATCATAAAAATCATTCGCTGCCAATTCTCAAGTTTCCATGTCAAAACGTTACATTTCTCAAACCTCTCGAGTTATCAGAATCATTCAAGCATTTGCTTTCTTTCTAGCTTCTCTGAATCTCGGGGACGAGATTCCTTTTAAGGGTGGTAGTCTGTAACATCCCAACATTTTATAATGTTCAAAAATCACAAAAAATTTATGACTTTTCTTTTTATTAAAGTAAAATATTAAATGCATAAGGAAACCAACTATGACAGACTTCAAACTTATTGAAAGAGTTTAATATTTCAAATGTCACAGTTTAAACATTTTATTATCCACTGTATTTCAAAAACCTTAAAAAATTAATTTGACAAATATTTTACAAACTACAATCCATTTTATTTTAAGTAAATAGTTTACTTATAGGAAATTGATTTCAACTACTTAGCCATATCTATTCATAAATTCACAAATTATTTAAAAATGGTGTTAGTTGCCAAATGGTTTTCATTCTCTCAAACTAAGTTCAAAACGTGGTGTTAAAATTTCAATTCTGTAATTTATAACTATAAACTTCATAAATTCTAAATTAATGAATTAGCCAAATAAACATTTCATTTGCTTAAATGAATTTCATTTATTTTCAAAGCATGAAATGATTAATATATTCTAAATAAGAATAGAATTAAAACAAAAATCTTTTTTCAAAGTTGTTATGAAGTTTTCAAATGAATTATCATAATATAAAATATAATGGTGCACAAATTATTTTCAATTAAAAATGAATACCTTATATTTCACATTTCCTAAAAATTATTTATATTTATTTCTTTAATATTATGCCAAAATAAATTTCAGCAAAACAAGTTTAAATAACTTAAATTCAAACATATTGGAATGTGGGTATTTTACAAATTTTATTTAGCCAAAAGAAAATTTAATTAAGATATAAATTCAAATTTGACTTTAAGTGTCAAATTTGTATTTAATCAATATTTCAAAATATTATTTTTCAAAATTATCCAAAACATGCCGACAACTGGTTTAACACAAAGATAATAATATTACAAATTTTTAGAAATTTATTTGACATCATTTGGAGTTATAAATCAAAAGATATAAACAAAATAGAAAAATCAGAAAAGAAAAAGAAAATACCTGCTGACGTCAGCGGTGACGTCACCTTCTTCAACCTCTAGCCGGAAAATCCTCCGAGATGCTCTCCGATTCCATCGCAAAATCCGGGCAAAATTTGCGCGTTCTGTTCCCTCCTCTGCCCCCATATAAATCCCCAGCTTCTCCTCTCTCTTTCCCCTCTCCTCCCGCTCGGTTTCGTGCCCCCAGGCCGTCGAAAACGCTCGCCGGAGCCGCACACCGCCGCCACCGTATTCCTCTGTTTTCCGGCGACCCGGTACGACCCCGCCGCCCCTTCCTCGTCCTCCATCTCTCCCGCACCTGCACGCACCCCCTGAGCCCTCCGGTTTATTGTTTTCCCATAGCAGGACTTCGGAGACGAGCAAATCGACCTCGCCGGAATCGCGCGATCTCCACCCCGGCCCTGCCACGTTCCGAGAGTCGAAGGGCAACACCGAGCCCTCCTGCATCTACGGCGCGACTCACCGCGTCCGAAGCCGTCTTCCGCGAGCTTTGGGGAGAACGGCAGCGACCAGAGCATCCACGCCGGAGCGAGCGCCACCGTCTTCTCCAAGTCCGGCGAGTCCCCGCCGCCACTTTCTGGTCAACCACTGTAAGCCCTTGGATCTAAATCGTGTGGCCGAGATTAGATCTTTTTAAATCGAATCGGTATCTGTTCTGATCCGTTAGATCTGGATCTGACGATCCAGATCGCTCCACTTATCCACGTCAGCAGCCTAGTCAGCGCACACGTGGAAATTGATTTCTTTAATTTATTTTAAATGGCAGTTTTACAGAAAAGACCCTGCAACTTAAATCTGTCATAACTTTTTAACCACTTATCCAAATTTAAATATTTTTATATATTTGGAAAGCCCTCGACATGTAGAATATTATGGATCTGCCAAAATTCAAATTTGACTTAGTTTAAAATATTCAAATTTCAAATGGTGAATTTGATTATTTTTTTCATAACCTTTAATCTGTAAATTCAAAAATTACAAATAAAATTGTTTTAGAAACTTTGGAATATTTGTAAATTGATGCCACTGCTATAAAATATTTTTGAGTAATATTTGAATGAATTCATAGTTATATATTTAATTTGAATAGTTTGAGTATTTTCAACATAACTATTAATAGAAATATTATTCTTGATTATATCAAATTGCTATAAATTTAATTAAATGCTCCATGTCTATTAACACTATTTATTAAATTATACTATAAAAATTTAATCATAGAAAACTTTAATCTTATAATTATTCCTTTTATTATATTTTCCAAAATTAAAAAAATAATTAAATTGCATTTATAAATTCATGCATATTTATAAAGAAATCACAAAAGTTATTTTAATGTGTCTTGTGTTTAAAAATTTCATTTCATGGATAAAATATTTTATTATATAATTATATCCCTCATAGGAAAACCTCTTCATTATTTTCTTTAAGTTAGAAGTATTCTCAACTTAGCATTCTGGTAAAGTGCTACACTTAGACACTTAGTAATTTTCAAGATGGAGCTAGAAGGCCATTGAAGGACTTAGCCAAAACAAGACTTCAGAAATACCTTCAAGGAGTAGAGGCACTTGGAAGACAAGTGAGAAGAAGTTCAAGAAGGCCAACCCCCTTTTATTCTCTAAGTCTTTCTCTCTGTTCTTTCTTCTCCTCTGAGACTTCATGAAGACTAAGTTAAATCCAAGACCAGCCTCGAGGACACAATAATCATCAAGTCTGAAGATTTATCAAGTCTACAAATATTCATTCAAGACATCACCAAGGGGAAAGCTACAAGTCTGGAGATGAAGCCTAGAAGACTAACTACATCTTTATTTCCTTCTTTTCCCTCTTTCCTAATCTTGTCTTTTAGACTTAAACAAATTTTGATCATGATGTTATCATCTTTGAAGTTTGTTGGATCCTAGCGGCATAGTGAGATGAAGCGGCCTGGAGACAAACCTTACATGTCCACGTACATGAGACCTGTTCCACAATTTAAGTGGCTGGTCGGGTGTCTGTCTCTCTCACTATAGTGAATGTCCAATTTACAAAGAGTTGATAATAATTGTTGATCATCTTGAAGAAATGACTTAGTATTTTCTCTAAATATTTCTACACATCAAGACTAAGCCATTAGAGGGCTTATTCAAAATGATATAAAACAAAATATTTTATTCAACTTAAGACTTTAGTCCTTAGTCATTTTTGACCAACACATTTCCTTGTATTAAGTTAAAAGATTTTCATGGCATGCCATGCATTTCTAGTCCTTAGAAATAAATTGCATATCATGCATGACATGTTTTCCTTAGAAGTTTTCAAAACTTGTTTGTTCACTAGATATGAGCATGTATGTTTGTTGATTGTTGTATTGTTGTTTGCTTATATTGTTTAGATTAAACGGAGAGCAAACGTTCGTTGTTAAAAAGAGTTTGTGAACAACGACAACATTCAAAGGCAAGTGGCACACCTCATAAACTTCCTATTATTTCTATATGCATTACTTAGTGTATTTTTATATGCATGTGTAGGATAGTATTGCTATGCTAAACCTGTGTAGAATTCCTTATTCCTGTGTCTAGGTTCCTATGCAATACTTAGTAGAATTATTGATGCTATGCAAATGTTGTTTTGTGAAAATCCAAATTCTACTAAGTTAAGAATGAAACACCTGGGTGGTAAGTGGTTGTATGGTTTATGTTGAGTGGCTACTCAGGTCCATGTCTATGGTTCCTGGAGTATGTACACTTGTGAATGGCCACCCAGGAACAGAGGAATCTAAAGAACTCCGAGTGACGATTGCTTTCAGTGCAGCCCTTGCCATATGGGCTCTGGCTTGATCAATTATGTTGTGTGGACTCTCTCCGGCTTGACAAGCAGATGTAGGGGGATGTTAGGTGGAACGGGTCAAGCCAGAGTGGGAGGGAAAATGCTTCTGAAAGATCTCGTCTCATTCTTCTCCTTTCCTTATCACAAATGGTGTGTAAAGGATAATATGGGTTGAATGGGTACAATGGTGAACGTGCACAACCTCTGCAGAGTGTAAAACTAAGTACTTAGCCGTGTCCCCGGTACGAACAATTTGAGCAGCTGATCACGGACGTTAAACGGAGGATTCCATCATTCCAACTTCAGAAATAAAACTTGATGGGTGAACAAGGGAAGATGAGATTTATGGTTTTCATGCCATACTTGTCTTGATTTGAAGAAAGTGTTTTCCAAAGAGATATGAAAAATTGGCTTTATGCAAAATAGCCTTGAACTCCACCAGCCAAATATGCATATAGGCTTTAGAGTTATTCCATTAAGTGTCCACCATAGTGTCACTTGCCAGACTCCATTTTTAATGGAATCTGACCCACGTTGTTGCAATATTTTTCTTATTGCAGATTTGATCAGATGACGAGTGAGGTTTCGTTTAAAGGTTTCGAGTCTACAACCAACATGTTTTCGCCTGTGGCAGCATGAAAGTTATAGAGACTCACTGCTATTGTATTTCCGCTGTGTACTTTTTCAATGCTAGATTTATGCTATGCAACTTGTATCGAATATTTTGTAAGACTGGATCATCGATGTAATACAATTGATACTTTGTTGTGATATTACATCGTAAACTGTGTGTGCAAACGAATCGATCCAGGGATTTGCACAATACACCTGCCTTATTTAAATGCAGGTACGCTACAGTGAATTTACCTAAATGACAATCTAAGCAATAACAAGATAAACAAGATAACAAGACAAGCAAGTAAGGGAGCAAAGATAAAGGGAACCGAGTGAAGCACGCGGAGACGAAGATGTAATCCCGAGTTCCACCCAAGGGTGTACGTCTCGTTTGGAGAGGTGTGCGCTACCACAACAGGTTAGCCGCAACACCACAAAGGCTCACCTTCTTCTCCGATGAACTCAACCACAAAGGTTGCGAGTCCACCTTCCACTATTGATCCCCTTTTAGGGCGGAGATCGAATCCCTTACAAACGCATGAGGCACGCACCCACAACTTAATTGGGGGCTCTCAAGATGACCACAACAGATCAAGGACCACAAAAGGTCAAGGCAACACCAAGATTACAACAATGGTGAACTAGGTTTTCCCACCGGAAACCCTAGCCACGAAATCCCCAAGTGAATGGGGAGGAAATGCAAATCCCTTCGGTGAAGATGTAGATCCGGGCCATCTCCTCCAATCCTCCAAAGATCAACGAATTTGGGTGGAGGGATTGGGAGATCTTGATGATTTGAGCTTTCAAGAATAGTAGGAGAGAGAAAATATGAGAGCTAACTGTTCTTGAGTGAGTGAGGGGGTATTTATACCCCCTTCCAAAATCTGGCCGTTGGCTGCCTCGAGGACCCGGAAATTCCGGGTCACTCGGAATATCCGAGTCTGTGAAATATCCGAGCTTAGTTTCCGGTTGAGACCAGAACGTCTTCGACATCTTGACTTAGCCAAATTTCCGAGGGTGACTCGGAAATTCCGAGTCAGTGAAATTTCCGAGCTGATTTTCCGGTTGAAGTCAGAACCACTTTCTCTTCTCTCCTTAGCCAAATCTGGGATGGTTTTCTGGGTGACTCGGAAATTCCGAGTCAATGAAATTTCCGAGCTGAATTTCCGGTTTGAGTCAGAACCACTTCCTGACTTTTTCTTAGCCATTTTTCTGTTAGATATAGGAGACCCGGAATTTCCGATCCTGGAAATTTTCGGCTCCAATATTCCGATTCTGGGAAGAATTCCAGAAACTCTTTTTCTCTACATTTTGGCTTTGGGATATGTGGTATGCAACTCACACAAACTGAAATACTTAGCAATAGGATTAGTACATCATTGGTATTGTTAACTAACACACAAAACACTAGGGATTAAGAAATGTTCTTTCACCCTCAAGGTTCAACAACGACAACATATTGCGCAACTGGGATCGTGGTCACGACGGCTAGAACAACAACTCGAAGTTGGGTGCGATCAACCGCGACAACTCCACCATCGTATCCCAACAACATGGTAACACGGGTGGTAGATGGGATCATAGAGCAGAGATGCGTGCTGAGGATTCAGACACCTATTTGAGCGATCGTAGCACAATGTCAACTTTCAGGAACCCATGATCCTACATGCTGAGTCTGATAATCTGTGCTTAGTCTGTGTTGATTGTCATGAGGAATCTTTGGTCTTCAATGAACTTAGGCCCTGGGAGGTTACAACTCCCTTTGTGGGTGCAAATATCCCTGAAAATGGCTTATTTTTAATTCCTCATATCAGGAATGTTGCTCCTGCTAGAGTCATGCATCAAGTTGTGGTGGAAGTTCCTGATGGTAATTCCTCTGGTAGACAGCTTGAAAATGAGTTTTCTGAGCAGGCTGGAGCTAATTGTACTGGGAGGTGTATGCTAGCACCTTGGCAACTAACAAAATGTTAATAAGGTTTCCTAGTTCAAGATTCATTGATGTTTGGGTACATTTTGGTAGAGCAAACATGGGGACCATGCTAACTGTGACAATCCAGGTTGAACACTGGACTCCTAACTATGTGTCCATTCATGATCTTCCTCTAAGAATAGTAAGTCCATTCATGATATTCCTCTAAGAATAGTAACAACACATATATTGATAAGTCTTGGCACATATTGACTTCCTCAAAATTTCTCCGGATGTTTCTGGTTCTTATCCTATTGTTGAGTCAAATAGACTGATGTTCGTCAAGAAAAGTGGCGTCTACCACCTTTCTCACCATCAATTCTACCGGATCTCTCAGGAGATTTAGGAATGCACTTGGAATGCCTTCGGTGTGTTCAGTACAACCTTGAGTCCTTGTTTGATAAGTTTCTTGAGACAATAAAACAACTTTGGCTAATATGTTAGACGAGGACCGCTTCAGAGTCCAACTTTGCGCCTTTTGTCAAATAATGATACTATTGATGCCAGAACTTCACGACTATCAACAGGTTTATCCACTGATAGAGACGGGAGAAACTTATCTAGAGCTAACTGTTCTCAATGCATATGAGATATTTCTGAGCGATCAATCAGTGAGGCCCAAGTTGACGAACTTCATCATTGTTTCCTGGAACACATAATGCATGTAATGTATTGTCTTTCTATCCATCTACCGATGCTAATTCAGAGGTCTTTCGTGATCCTTGGTTTCAAAACACAGAGGATGTTCCTCAGACTAATGGTGCTGGCATGCACATGCCCGACATGGTAAGAACGTTTGGGCAATGATCCTTTTTGTATGTGCTCTATATTTAGTTTTCAATAAATTGAATCAAATACTTTTTGTATATTTATTATGGGAATAATCTTTCCTTGCCCCATATAACAAATACTATGTCCAACATATTTCCATTCTATCTAGAGATTTGTCATTATTCTTCGCTTTATATGCCAGTGGATAGGACACGTGGAACTGACACATATATTCCTAGAATGGTAAAAAACTTAGAGGTATGCTCTGTTTGCTTATGTTCCATGGTTTAATATTTTTGTTCTATTTTCATTAAATTGAAATTTATTCTCCTATGAAAATGGTTCAC
The DNA here is from genome assembly GCA_026929855.1 of Poa annua. NCBI lineage: Eukaryota > Viridiplantae > Streptophyta > Magnoliopsida > Poales > Poaceae > Poa > Poa annua. Next base: position 21,766,905 of record CM049427.1, read on the forward strand.
CACCTACATGTTTTGTTTTCCTCTAATTTTAGTGTCACTGGAAACTCCTATATAAAATGTCTAGTTATCAAAATTGTTGCACCTTATGTCACAATAGTTAACAGTCAATCAATCACATTGTTGCAACATGAGAAATTAGAGTTTGGAACTATGGGGCCATTCTCCGTGTCTCTTTTCATGACTAAGTTCATGAAATATTTCCCTCCTCTGGCTAGAATCAAGAAGACTCTACAAGCATCCCATGCCTTAGCAATAAAGATCCCTAAGCCTAGAGATAGTACGGACAAAATATGGCTTGTTGAGGCCAATTCAAATGTGAAGAGCACTAAAGCTGGTGTGAGTGTGACCCAAAGCAGGTCCATAGAAGCCCCTGCCTCCATAGCACAAAGTCCTAGACCAGGTGTGAGTGTTGCTCAATGAAGGTACTTCATTTCTCTGTGGTTCATGACACTCATGTTCTTGTATATTGTTCCATAAATATGCATAAAAAGAAATTCAAACTTCTACGGACTTAAAGAAGAGTCCTACCAATTGAAAGTGATGCTCACTTCCCTCCTCTCATGCTGGGACCTGCTATAATGCTATCTTCCCCCTCTCTGAGCTGCGTCCCTCTGACACTCTCAGTACTTTATTGCAGAGTTGAGATCAACAACTAATCTTACTGGTTGAGTGACCATGTGCTCGAGAAGAGGAGAATTTTCATCCTGCCCTCTCGACCCGTTGTCACAATTGTTTTACCTTCGATCACAATGGTTAACTATCAATCAATCACATCGATGCAGCACGAGAACCTAGAGTTTGGAACTATGGGGCATTCTCTGTGACTCTTCTCATGACTAAGTTCATCGATGATTTTCCTCCTCTGGCTGGTACCAAGAAGCCGGTACAAGCAGGCCCTGCCTTAGCAAAGAAGAGTCCTAAGCCTGGAGCTTGTGCAGCAAAAAACTGGCATGTTGAGGCCAATGATTCAATAGTGAAGAGCGGTACAGCTGGTGCGAGCGTGACCCAAAGCAGGTTCATAGAAGCCTTTGCCTCCACAACACATAGTCTTAAACCAAGTGCAAGTTCCGCGCAATACAGGTACTTCATTTTTGTGTGGTTCATGACGCCAATGTTCTTACATATCGTTCAATGAATATGCATAAAAAGCATTTCAAATTTCTGCAGACCTGAAGAAGAGTCCTACCAATTGAAAGATGATACTCACTTTCCTCCTCTCCAAGATGGTACCCGCTCTAACACTGACTTCCCTCATCCCCAAAGTGCGTCCCGCTGACACTCGTATGTCCCGCTAACACTCTTAGTACTTTTTCGTAGAGTTGAGATCAACAATTAATCTTACAGGTTGAGGGACCATGTGCTCAAGAATAGCAGAATTTTCGTATCACGACATAAGCTGTTTGGATCCATTGATTCAAATCGATAGCGTGTTTCAGTGTATTGTAAAAAAACTATAATAATTTCCTCCCTTTTCTTAAAGTTGTTATCCGTAGTCTTTAAATCGTAGAAGAGGGGGATGTAGTGCAATTTTACAAGCAATAAAGCACTAGTTAATTTGCACTTTCTATAGCTTACATAACCGAAACAAAATAGAAAAGCTAAAAAAATCTTACCCTTTGTAGTTCAGGCCTTTAGTTTTTTTTGACCAAGCTACCGTAAGGGAATCCCCTACGGTTAAATTTTATTAATAATAAGGGTAACGAGAAATCTTACATAAGGTAAGGCATAGGGTCAAGAAACCATGACCCAGACCAAATAGAAACAAATCTAAGGAAATAATAGGGAGATACTATCCAAGAAGGTTTGCACTTGCGAATTCTTGATTCGAATTTGATGGAGTAAAAGATCAGCCTTTGTTTTCCCCTTCCAGCTATCTATGGATGGGTGAATGTCTTTGAAAATGAGATCATTCCTTTGTTTCCATATGTTCCATGATGTCGCTGCATAGAATTCCTTAAAGTGTGATTGCTGAAACAAAAGAGCTGCCAATTCCAATCTCTCTCTTACCCCTATCGCTAAATTCCAGGAAATTCCCACTTTACTCCAACATTTAGCAGCAAAATCATATCTGAAAAAAAGGTGTTCCACTTTTCCAGATCCTGAGCTGGACAAAGCACACACCCATCCCCCCATCCATTGCCAATCTTATATTTTCATCAAATCTTGAATCGTCTTTTGAGCTCCATTATGTGGTAAGACTGTCACTGATGAGTAGCCAACAAAACACTTGGAGCTTTGGGATGCATCCGGATTTCCAAATGTAGTGAGCAATTTGTCATTAGGCAATACCTGGAACATGTATCTATAGAACCACCCGAGGTGTACAGTTGTTTTCCAAAAAAAAACTGGTGTTTCTATAGTCTTTCAAAATTGATACACCCTCACATAACTCCTGTAAGGCTTGAAATTCTTGGAATGCTTCCACCGATAATGGTAAGAAAAATTGGGAGGTACTATTTTCCGAGAGCAGAACCTGCTGGACATTGGAATCTTCCTTTTCAACGAAGGAGAATAGTCTTGGAAATCTATAAGCCAATAACTCATCCTCGCACCAGTAATCCTTCCAAAACAGAATTGTGGAACCATCCCCAATTTTGCACTTTGTGGTCCCTCTATACGACTCAACCAAGCTGAAAATATCTCTCCACCAGAATGAACCCTTGCTGGAATGTGCATGAGGAGCCCCTTCAGGATAAAGGTTCCAGACTAGCTTCACCCAAGGAATGTTCTTCTTTTCATAGAACTTGTGTAATTGTTTTAGCAGCAATGCTTTGTTATGCATTTTCAATTTAATTACACCCATACCACCCTTCTCCTTTGGAGTACAGAACCTCACCCATGAACCCAAACCAGCAAAAGAAGTTGAATCTTGTCTTTTGACCCATATAGACAATGTCGTCTAGACCTGTCAACAGATTTGGCGAAGGTTTTGTGGAGTTTTATTGTGCAATAAGGAATGTTGGTAAGGCAGATAGCACAAAATGGATCAGCATGAGCCTGCCTCCTTGAGGCAATAATATTGTGCAATGAGTCTTCTTTCTACTTGATCATTCACATGTGCCAGATCTTTTACATGGGTCTAGCAGTACCGAAAGGCAAGATATGTAAAAGGTAAAGATCCAATGGTACAATCAAAGACTACAGCCAACTGAGACATATTTTCCTCTGAAACATTGATTGGGAGGATAGTATAATTCTTGTAATTAACCTTTAGACCTGTTGCATTGCAAAATCCAGCTAACAGATTTTTCAGAGCTAACAATTGTAGAGGGAAAAGTTGCAAAATTAGAAGAGTGTTGTATGCGTATTGTACAATTGGAAAATCTGTATCTGGGATAGCCAAGGAGCTTGTAAGATTCCTTCTCTAAAAATATAATTGACCATAGATTGGAGCAAATCCGATCTAGCCACAAAAAGTGTTGGCGATAAAGGGACCCCTTGATGAACATCTCTTTTACAAGGGAACTTCTATCCCGGCGTACCATTTAGTAAAATAGAAGATGTGCCACTTCTCATCAAGCTATCCATCCAACCAATCCAACGGCTAACACAACCTTTAGCTCTTAGAATTTTTCAAAATTGTCCCTGTGGTCAATTGTGTCAAAAGCTTTTGCAAAATCTAGTTTGAGTATTAGGGATTCCTTTTTTGGTTGTTTACATCAATGAATGTATTCAGAAGCCATATTGATTGACATGAGTAATCTCGAGAATTCTGCCTTGAAATCTACTTGCTAACACTTTTGTGAGAAATTTGAGAGAACAATTCAGCAAAGATATGGGTCTAAAATCATTTGGTCCTACTGGATACTCGACAAATTAACCCTTCCATCCCAGAATTCTCAAAATAAATCAAAGAAATCCCACTTAACAATGTTCCAACATTTCTTTCAGAAATAAGCTTGTGAACCCATCCGGGCCTGGTGCTTTAGCATTAGGGAGGCTTTTAGGCACCTCTTCTATTTCTTTGATTGTGAAAGGCTCCGAGAGAAAGGAAAGTCTGTCATGAGGCTGAATGTATTTGAAATAGACAAACTCAGTGTCAATGCTATTAGAGATACTTAGTCTCTCTATGAATGTGTGCCAAAGAATGCCGGCCTTTTCCTCATGTTCTACTGCCACTGAGCCAACTTCTCCTTTAGTTTTTATTAAAATAAGAAATTTAGGATCAATGCCTCTCCTTTGTCCCCGTGATACTGTGGTGGTTTTTGTTATGATATATATGTGTGTGTGCACTGTGGCAAAAAGACTAGCCTTCTTTATGAATTAAAGTGATATAGTTGTACTACAGTCTACATATTGGTCATCTTCCAGATGATGGCTCATGCCAGATATGTTTTCAACGGTAAGGGAATGAGATTATTTTGTGTGGTTGAGATGGTATGAGTCATTAACCCATCCTTTGTGGTTGTAGGTTTAACCAATCTCATAAACCACTCATCATCTTCCTTCGACAACAATAAAAATACATATATTGACAAGTCTCGCCACATTTTGACTTCCTCGACTCGGGTAAATTATTTGGATGTTTCTGGTTCTTATTCTATTGTCGAGTCAAATTGGACTGATGTTCGTCCAGAAAAGTGGCGTCTTCATCCTTTATAACCATCCAATCTACTGGATCTCTTAGGAGATTTAGGATTGCACTTGGAATAGGTTCGGTGTGTTTGGTACAACCTTGAGGCCTTGTTTGAAAAGTTCCTTGAGACAGTAAAAGAAACATCTTTGGCTGGTGCGTCAGATGAGGACTACTTCAGAAGTCCAACTTTGCGCCTTTTGTCAACTACTGATACTGATGCTAGAACCCCACGACTATCAGCCGGTTTATCCACTGATACAGATGGGAGGAACTTATATGCAGTTATTTGGTCACAATGCACAAGAGTTGTTCCTCAGCTATTAGTCTGTGACGTCCAAGTTAATGAACTTAATCAATTATTTACTGAAACACATAATGCACCTCGTGTATTGTATTTCTATACATCTACTGATGCTAATTCAGAGGTCTATCATGATCCCTGGTTTCATAACATAGAGGATTTTCCTCAGAATAATGCAGCTCGCATGCACATGCCTGGTAAGAACTTTTGGGTAATGATCCTTTTTTAATGCTCTATGTTTAGTTTTCAATAAACTGAATCAACTTTTCTTTATTTATTTATGGGAAGTTTTTCATTGTCCCCTATAACAGATACTTTGTCCAACATGTTACCATTCTATCCAAATAATTATCATTATTCTTCGCTTTATATCCCAGTGGATATGACACGTGGACCTAGCACACACATTCTCATAATGGTGAAAAAACTTAGAGGCATGCTTTTTTGTTTCGTTTTCATTAAAATTGGCTTAATTGTTGCTCCTATGAAAAAGGTCCGCCGCCTACATGTTTCGCTTTCTTCTAATTTTAGTGTCAATCAAAACTCACATATGAAATGTCTAGGCACCTTGATAATGTGACCTTTAGCTTGTAGTAGAAGCCGTTAATGCAAATTTGAAATCACATATTACTAGGTTAAATATGCATCTCTATAATTAGCTATTCACTCCAAATTTGCTCTTGCAGGCGCATGGAATTTGCAATGACAAGTCATGGTCTGATAAAATGCAAAGACAAAAGCAACCAAATCAAGTTTATACAAAAAAAAAGCCAGACTGAGTTAACTCATGCAATGGATCGGCTGCCATTGAAAGTGCAACACAAGTAACACAAACCACTACGACTGAGAACATGTTATAGAGGTATATAATACTACTGAAAGTCTAAAACATGAAAACATTTGTTCAAAATGGAGAAAAACCCCCAACCGCTAAAACATGAAAACATTGGCAACACAAGTTTTCATACTAGCTAACAAATTGCTTCCAAGGTATGAAAATGGATGGATGGAAACACCGGTACTACTTCCCGCTAAGAATATTGCTTAAGCATCATGTTGGCAGAGGCGAAGTAAATGTTCCTGTACGTAGTACCCACCAACCCTTTCGACATGCTATCACAATGGTTGCACCTTTTGTTACAATGGTTAAGAGTCAATTGTAACGTCCCCAAATTTGCTATTTGTTAATCAAGATTTGTTTGTGCATCATGAACATCATTTGCATCTAATTTAAAGCTGCACAAAATTTGAGTTTTAAAATAAAAGAGAAAAACCCTAAAGTGGCCTAAACCACTTGTTATTTTGAATGTGTTAAAATATTTCAAAATTTTCAAAATCTGAAGTTTCCAATGGCTTTCTTATAAAAGTCTAAAACTCCTGGTATTTTTGTTTAAATTTTATGTTCACAAAAAGGCCCTCCAAAGTTTTATTTTCCAAAACAGGGGCCTGTTTTAAATGATTTTGTGGTTCTTCAAAAGTTCGGGTTTTTTTTCAGAAAACCCCAGTCATCTTCAACCTTCTCACCCCCGAGCAGAGCGCTGTCGCGCCCCCGACCGTCCTCTGCCGTGGATGCGTTAAGATCCCGGCCGCCGACGTTGCGCTGTCTACAAGTACCTCCGACGCCGCCGGGAAGAAGACTGTTGGTCTTTCTCCTCTCTCATTCTCCCAAAATATCGAAACCCTAACCGCCGGAGAACTTCACATTCCGCCGGCGATTGCCACCGTTTCCGGCCACCCCGGCCCTCCACGAGAAGCTCTGGAGCCTCTCCATCCTCTCCGCATCCTCCTCGACGAGTCTTGCCTGCGGGAGGGCACGAATTCGACGGAATCGGGCCGTCTTCCCCAACTCCGGCCGCCAGCCTCCACGGATGATTCCGGCTGCCTCCGACCTCGACGTGCTTACCCAACCCTCCCACAAGCTTTAGGGTGAGCTTCTGGTCCTCTTGGACCATCTCTCCCTCTCCCTCTCGCTCTGCTTTGCTCCGGCCACCGTGCTCCTCTCGGGTCGCCGCAAGAGCTCGTCGCCGGACAAGCTCCGGCGACCATTTTCCAGCGGCGCCGCCCTCCTTTGGCTCCCCGCGCCTGCGCGCATCTCACGCGCGTCTCCGCGTCACCCCTCGCGCTCGGATTTGAGGAATCCGTGCTCGGCAGGGAGCTCGGCTCCATTGCTGACGTCATCATGACGTCAGCGAGGCCTTTTCTTTTCCGAAATTCATTTAATTGTTTTCTGTAATTGTTTAAATTATGACAGGTGGGACCAGCTTGTCAGATTTTTAATATTTTTAATAATGTTTTCTGTAATTATTAAATATCTGACATGTGGGTCCAAATGATCTATCTAATTCCATAAATGTTTTAAATTGATTTAAATTTGTTTAATCTTTAGAAATTCATAACTAATTCATTTTAATTAAGAAAAAATTGATTTTGTATCAAAATTTGCAGAAAAATAAGATCTATCTAATTAAATCCAAATCATGCATATTTAAACAACTTTGAACCAGGTTTACAATAGAATAACAAATACAACATTTCTCTTAAATATGAAGCTTGTCGAATGGCACCTGTCGGGCATTCGCACTCCATTTAAAATGTTATTCCCTGTGTAGGATTTACATTTTAATCCTTTAAAGTTGCCATGCATACATTGTGCGTATTGCATTATGCCATGGTTGAATGTTGTTTCCCGTTTCTTTCCGGTGTTTCTTTTTCGCGGTAGAATGCGAATCCGAAGTGGAGTTTGACAACACCGAAGGCTTGATGAATCATCGACGACATACTCAAGCAGGATATCTATGAAGAGTTATTTTGGTTATCTTGATCAAGTGAAGCCGAAGATTTCCAAAAGCTTTATATGTTGTTATCGAAGAGAAAGGCAAGCATAACCTCTTATCTGTACATATACGATTACAAAGTATTTGATCCTGGTATTATGCATGCGATTCAAATGTGGTTTTGAGTTGAGGTTTAAAGTGTCATAAGTGTTACATCACGAGAGTCTGCTATGCTTAGCCCTGCTGAAATCTTCCCTATGTTCCATCCGGTTGTTGAATCAGAGCTGTGAAGGATGACGTGGAATGATCGAAGATGTGTTGAATATGCTAAAGACTTGGATGAGAGGCCACAATGGGATTGTGGTGGGTTGTCTCGTTCTTGTCAATCTTAGGAACTGAGTTTCTGGGTTCGGAACCAAGACTATTCGTGCATCCACACAGGGCTCGGAAACCCCTCGACCCCAACTTGGCTAGCCTACTACGTGAAGCCACTAGTTCGAGTGTTCCATTTACGTGTGCGGTAAAATGAGTTGAGGAAATTAGGGCTCGGGTCAGGGGAGTGTGACGCTCTGATCTTGACCCTGGCAACCCGTACTACGGATCGCTGAGATGGCGGTCTGACCTACTGTTGTGGCTCATGGACATAGGCGAAGGTTGGGAAAGGTCGTGGCCAACCCTCCTGTCGGCACTCCCCAGAAGAGTGCTAATAGCTGGCATATCGGTTAGTTTGCGTGTGTGGGTAGTTACTGTAGGGGTTACGGTGCAGAAAACAATAATTTTCTAGCGTAGGAAACCCTAACTTAGCCAGGATCTATCTATCTAGTACATGCGATAACGGTGGCGGAACGGATTGCATTACCTCCATGTAGACCGATAGCGGGGATTACGCTCCCGCACAAGCGTTGACGATGAATTCGTACGTAGCCGACCTCGAGGTCGCGGAGAACTTGCCGCGATGACGAAGACGATGACGCCTGGGTGTTGACGATGACCTGCGTCGACGGGCGTCGGGCGGAAGATGGCGGGGCGCCGGCACCAAGGGGGGGTGCGCCGGCGGCAGAAGGGGGGGGGGGGGTGGCGCGGCGGCTGCAGGGGCGAGACGACATCGCCCAGGTTCCTCAAAAGAGTTACCTCCGAGCACTCGCAAACATACGGAGCTTAGCGACAACCCCTGGTCATTCAGATCCAGCTGAAATCGCAGGGGTAGATCTTATCTGGAATCCCGTCGGGCACCATTAGGTGGAGAGAGGGGGCAAAACGGCCGGAGAAACAGCTCGGCCGGCCTGCAATTCAATTAATTCTATTTTCCAATGAATTAATCCAATTAATATGCCTTGCTATATAAAGGGGGGAGGGGGTGTGCAAACTCCCTAGCTCCCCCATGTGGGACTAAAGGAGGAGAGGGAAGGGGGGGTTCGGCCGAACCCCCCATGGGCTTGTCCCCCTCCTAGTCCAACTCGGACTAGGGGGCCCAAGCCCCCCCCCCCCTTCCTTAGGTGGTGCGGCTCCCCCCTCTTGGGCCCTCTTAGGGCCCATGTAGGTGGGAGCCCCTTTTCTCCTTTATTTAATTAATTATTAAATTAATATAAAATATAATTAATTCATAATTAATATATTTAAGTACTATTTAATATCCCGTGACTCCGAAACAATTTCGGAACCACCCGAACAACTTTCGGACATCCCGGGAACCATTCCAGACCTTCCCGGAACTCCTTCCGGACCACCGGAACTCTTTCCGGATCATTTCTCTCTCTCCAACAAAAACCTATATTATTCCAGAACTTATCTCCTGGCGTCGCTAAGACCTTAAGTTTGTTACGCTACGGTTCGAGAACACTCCAGACATGGTCGAGACACTCCGCTCACTAATGACCGTCAGGGATACCTGGATGTATATGACGGCCCCTGTGCATTCTACGAATATCGTCGTTGAACCATAAATATGATATTCATTCCCTTTGTTTCTGCGATACTACCTTGTCCGAGATATGATCGTAGACATACCGATGTCTTTGTTGTATCTCGTTACCGACGAAGGTTATTAACTCGTCTGTGATATTACATCTTTATGACCTAGTCATAAGTTGCGCAGCTATATAGATGTAATCTCACCGAGTGGGCCCAGAGTATCTTTCCATTACAAGAATGAACAAATCCCGCTCTTGATCCTTACGTCTCGATGCTCTTTCGGAATACCCAAGATGGACACCGATATTGTCATGATATATAAGACACAACGTTTGATGCTCTCAAAGCACCCCTACGAAGCATCAATAAGCACGGTCTCACGGTGTAAGGAATAAGCTATAATATTCTTATATATTGCAAATGACAAACATCGTAATACGATCTTATTGCAATACTTTGCGTATGTCCATCATCTTATTCAACTAACAAGATGACCCCACTGTCAACCGACGTCATTGTCCTTGATCGGGAATCTCGATCAACTGTTGCCCAATGGACTAGCTCATAAAGAGGATTGCTAAGGACCTGGTTGTCTATGTATCACACGTGTATTAATAATTCCGATTAATACAGTTATAGCATAATACACAAACCTATTATAAACTTACGAGATAATGCAATAAATACTACTTATTTATTTGCCTCTAGGGCATATCTCCTTCAGTTACACCCCCTGCACGGTAAATCTTTTCGGAAAGCCGTATCCATGGTTATGGACGACTTCGTACCTTATTTCGGTGATCATAGACAACTATAATCTAAGTAGAAAACTTGCAAACTAAGGGAGGATTGCTTCCTCGGGTTGAGCGAGGGGGTAATTCTGGTGGGTGGTACAACTCATGATGATCTGGTGGAGATTGAAGATGTGGATGAAGCTAGTGTTACTCCCTTACCCCATTTTAAAAGTCTACTGATGCGAGATTTTCTCCTCCCTCAATTTGAAAATAAAGACGGCTTTATGCAAAAGACATTCATGAAAACTCTCTGAACGAGCAGATATATAATAGGTTAAATAAGTCTTGTTGAGTACCTCATGTACTCAGCCTTGCGCAATTATTTGGACAGGTGTGTTTTCTGGACATCGACATCGACGAGTAGAATGGGATTCCCAGACGGCAGCTGACGAGGTGTTAACTCGACAAGTCCCAGGGTTGTGCACCCCAGGTTGATTGATGGGGAGAGAGATGAGTGCAGGTGGTCACGACGGCTGACAAGCAAGGATTTACCTAGGTTCAGGCTCCCGGAGGATAACACCCTACTCCTACTTGTCTGGTTATTGATGCGAGTTGTGGTTACAATGGCGAGATTGCGATCTCGCTAGGGTTTGTGGCGGCTACTATGAGCGTGTCCTCTAGGACGGGCAACCCTCCTGGCTTTATAGGCAGCCAGGTCTCGGGTGGTTGATGCCGATGGCAACTACAGATATGGCAGGTTATGCTTCCTAACCGACTTGGACTAGGTTACATGGTACCCCGCGTGGGCCTTCTGTGGGCTTCCACGTCCTTGGCGCGGCCCAGTTAGCCTTATCGTGGGCTACCCGAAAGGCAGCCCCACGTCAGTAGCCCCCCCAGTGCTTGGTCGAAATGTAGAGTCGAGCAAAGGACTTCTTCCTCCTGGACGCGCCATTGGATTGCTTCATCTTGAGCTTGAACTCGATTTCTCTGGTCGAACCGGCCGCTCCCGATGGGAGTAACCTTTGCAGTCGAATTACTTTGCCTTCGTCTTCTTGTGAAGCTTGCTTTTACTCGGCCTGTTGGCTTACTTGTGGATGGATTCAGCTGCTCGAGCTTACTCGTTTTTTCTTTGCCACCCGAATGATTTCTTCGGGTTCTCGGATCACCAGTCGATCCTACTTTGTTGATTTCAGCTAAGAAGCCTACTACTCGAATCACTCTGTCGAGCTGTTTCAGTTGATTTTGGAGCCGTTGTCTTGATGACGTCATTGGTGACGATCCATTGCACGCCTCTGCGCCCAATGGGACGTGACGTGGCGGGCCCCGCTGTCAGAGCTGACCGCGGTCAGCAGTTGTCACGTCTCCGAACTGGGCGCGAAATTTGCGCGACATGATGATGACGCCTTGGTTTTCGTGCGTAGTGGACGAAGTGGGCGGCGACGGTTGGTTTCTTTGTGCGACACGTGTACGGCCGGATTTGTCTGCTCGGAGCCCTTGTTCTGTGGACGGTTGAGATGAAACTCTTTCGAGGCATAAGTACTGCGTTTTAATGCGAGGGCCTTCATCTTCTGCAATCGTTCTGGCCTCCTTTTCCTCTGCGCTCTACCATTTCCGCCGCCATCCCGAGCTCCGTGCTTTCTGTCCGTGCACCTTGCGCTGCCTCGCGGCGCCATGGGCAAGCCGAAGAGTGCCGCTGGCTCCTCCGCCGCCGCCGATGAAGCCGGGCTGATAAAGAAGCCCGACGGTGACTGGCAGAGATCGTCGGTGAAGAAGGCAGAGGTGGAACTCCTCCGCGCTCAGGGTCTTCTTCCACCTGCTGACCAAGTCCAGGTACGCGCTCCTGGCAAAGAGGTTTTCCCCACACCCCGCGATGGGGAACGTGTTTGCTTCGCGGATTTCCTTCCGCGGGGCTTCGGGTTCCCCATGCATGATTTCGTGCGCGGTCTCCTGTATGCCTATGGGGTTCAGATCCACGATCTGACCCCCAATGGCGTCTTGAGCATCGCGGGCTTCATCGTGCTCTGTGAGTGCTTTCTGGGTGTCGCGCCCCACTGGGCACTGTGTAAGTCGCTCTTCCTCGTTCGCAAGAACGTTGGAAGGAGCGGGTTGCCCTTCCCCGTGGGCGGCTTCGGAATCCAAGTGCGCGGTGACACCGCATACTTCCAGATGAAGAAGTCAGACTCCGTCCAGGTGTGGCGCAAGAGATGGTTCTGAAGGGAATATGCCCTAGAGGCACTTAATAAACATGGTTTATTGGCAATATCCCAATCGTTCATTATATGTTTTACACCATGCTATAACTGTATTAAGCGAAAACATTAATACATGTGTGGTAGATAAACAACCAGGTCCCTAGTAGCCTCTACTAAGACTAGTTTCGTTGCGTCGATTGATGATCGAGGTTTTCCGATCATAGGGCATGGCACCGGTCGGCAATGGAAGTCATATCGTTAGGTGTAACGATGTGATGGACATACCCAGTATTTATAGGACATAGTCATTACGCCTTAATACCGTGAGATCAACTCTTATTGTTATCCCTGAAAGATACTTTGATCGCACCAAACGTCATATCTTATCTAGTGTGACAATAACGGTGATACTTTTGGGTATCGGAAGGGGGTAGTTGAGACGAGGGGTCAACAACGGGATTTGTCAGTCTGCATAGCCAGATAGATACTCTAGGGCCCACTCGGTGAGATTATGTCAAATGAATTTGCAAACATGTGACTAGGTCACCGGCTGACATAATATCATAGACGAGTAGAAGATAGCGATGTCGGTAACGAGATCATGCTAGGTATGGAGATATCTGAGAATGATGCTCGGACGCGCTAAGTATCGCCATGACAAAGGGTTTAAGACTAGACGTCCAGGTTTGATAGATGAAAGTCATTCGTTATATCACAGGGATTAATTCATGGGGTCCAGGCCTACGAGTTAGTCGTTGATCATAGAGGAGTCTTGATCGTACCTGTTATTATATCGAACCGCTAGGGTAACGCACTTAAGGGGTTTCGACAAGACAACCGGAAAGGAAAGAGATCACCGGGAATGTCCCGGGAGGGGTCCGATGGAGATCGGGCAGCGCCGAAAGAGTTTTCGGAGCTAGGAAAAATTATATATATTATGTTTGATATTAATTAGTGTAATTAATATGCAAATATGATTTTATATATTTATTTTCGAATTTATTTAGGCTGATTTCCCTAAATGGGCCTTCTGGTCGAAAGAAGGCCCATGGGGGGCAAAACCCCCTCAAGGGAATTTTGTGGGGGAGGCTTGGCCGGCCTAGGTGGGCCAAATGGGGCCCACCTAGGGCCGGAGAACCATCCCTAGCCGTACCATGGCTGTGGGATAGTCCCACATTGCCTGGCTAGGGAGGTTGGCTCCCCCCGGGAGCCTATATAAGAAGGGGCACCCCTTGCCTTTTAATTCACCAATTAATTCCCAATTTCTCTCTCGATCTCGTGGTTCCCTTGTCGGAGCCGCGCCGAGTAGAGGAGGGGGATCTCTTCCACCATAGCCCGCTGCCGCGCTACTGGTGTTCCGGTCCAAGTCTTCCGCTGCTCGTCCTGGACTGGAGCTTCGGAGGCCGTCGTCTCCACCATATGTGTGTGATGCCCTGCGAGGTGCTGCGCCAGCGGTACTCGGAGGCCTACTTCCTCCACCCGACCTCGGGGTCATCTTCGTCGTCTTCGTCACGCCGAGTTCTCCGCGACCTAGAGGTCGGCTACGTCGTCTTCGTCGTCAACGCTTGTGCGGGAGCGTAATCCCCGCTATTCGGTCTACGAGGGTATGTATTCCGATCTCCGCCGTACTTCTATATCTGCATAGTGTAGATCTTGGCTAGTTTAAGGATATCGTTGCTAGGAAATTTTTTGTTTTCTGCACACGATCCCCTTCAGTGGTATCAGAGCCGATCTATCGTAGACATAGTTGTACGCTGTTAGAACCCGTGTTCTACACGGGGGCACCGTTCCTGTTATTTGCTACCCTCTAGCGTGCACTTGTGATTCCAGCGGCATCGAGTTGATGAAGCGGCCCGGACCGACTTTACGTGTACGCTTACGCGAGACTGGTTCCACTACTGACATACGGCTTGTACCGTATCTATGGCTGGCGGGTGCCTGTTTCTCTCTCTTTAGTTGGCTTTGCATTTTCAATGGAGGGCCCGAAAGGGATGCTTAAACATGCAATTATTGGATCGTTGTTGTGGTCATAAGGTTCGTAGGTATGAAGCGGTTCTATTTACGAAAGCCCCGAGCCACGTAAAATATGCAAAAGATAAAGTAGAAGCGTCTAACTTTATTTTGCAGGGGCTATGTGATATGGTCAAGGTAGGTTTATTAAATTGTTTATAAACTGCGGGCGCCAAGAAGACCATGGCGCAATGGACTATATCACATTGCATTACATTTGATGTTTTGTGTGCATCTTATATTGTGTGATTGTGTGTATAGTATACATTAGTTACACGGCGGTAGCTATATAAGATGATCCCTTCAAAATACCACTAGTGTTCTCCCTCCAACGCGCACCACCAAGAAAGTTCTACGTTATGAGGCAGGCCGTGATGATCGGGTGTCAGACATCTCGTCGTTCGCATACAGTGGGTGTAAACCATGTTGCACAAGCGTCAGCGTGGAGGTTTTTGGTGGCGAGCCTAGCATATTCAGAAATATGGCCTCGGAACAGGAAGACTGAAAGGTCGAGCACGAGTCACAAAATTGGTGTGGCGGACATTTGTCTACTCTTGAAGTTGTGCCGCCGGCTCTGATGATGAGGGGTGGTGCAATGGATGGGGGTCGTGTAATCGCTTAAACGACCAGGAGGGATGTTCGTTTGAGTGGGAGTTCGGATAGTTATTTTCTAAAATACTAGAACTCAGAATATAATGAACAGAGTCTGTTTTGCAAACCTTTGTAGATATTAACCATTGTGATAGCATCTTTTCAAATTAGGCGCATTCCTGCAATTAAGAAACTTAAAAGGTTGGGTCCAAACTTCATAGTTTTATACTTTAGCTTGAGGATACTCCTTGTTTAAACCGTTAGCTCTTTGTCTTACAATACCCGCTAGGAGATAAACCCGGAGATTCCGCTAACAAAAGATAATTTTGATTATCGGATTTTGTGCGGATGATATCATCATAGTCCAGTGTATGCTATGATCTCTGCCATAAAGAACCAACGGTGGGTATGAGTTTTTAGATCGCGAACATATGATATGGTCGCTAAATTCGGGGTACCCCAAACGTTGGGTTGATGAAGTTTTTTAGTACGTTGACTGATTGTCTTCTCAACCAAGATGGAAGAGAATACACACATTGAGGGAGCACGTGGCGGTCATAGTTAATGACATATGTTCATACTTGATGAACATTGAGACGCCTCGCTCAGCTCAATCACTGGATGACAGACATCGTTGCCAAGTGCAAATCCTCTGTCATAGACTATTTCATGCAAGGGGAATCGTTCACCTTCATGGTTCTTTATTACGGTGGAAGTATCAAGAAGATGAAACAGATCGCCGGAAGTCATCAATGATGATGGTGTATATATGATATACATGTTATGAATGTTTTAGCTAAGCAAGTGCTCGCAGTAGTGACTAAGTTTTGAACTATTCATGTTTTGTGAAAAACCAGGTTTACTGCTTGAGTAGCTTGAAAGGATGAGGCGACATTGCGTGTTGATAATGGCAATCAAGTTGTTGTGATGGCCATAGACACTCTCCCTCTAGATCTACCATTTGGGTAAATTCTTTATGATCACATGTTAGTATGATCGTTACAAGTGTGTCTCCTCTAGCGAGACACTTGTTCATACATGATAGTGACAAATTGGTGTCCTATATTTATGAAGTAATGATCATATGCCGATTTGAATTTAGATGGTAGAAGCTCCCACATTCATAATATTAATTCCAAAGGATACAAACTTAATAAAGACACCACATATGTGTGGCACTACCGTTTAGTCATGTCAATGTTATATGCATTAGCTCCACACTGGATGGACCTACAAGTCCTAAGATTTGATCTTTTGACACTTGCAAAATAACTGTGACACCGTTTTCGGAAAGCGGGCATATAACTTATTGATAGTCATACATAGAGATGTATGTGGTTCAATGAAGTAATTGACGGGTAGTGGAGACCTTTATTTCGTGAACTTCACTGAACGTTTTGAGTATAGCTTGTTGAGAATCGTGCATATGGGTGTATGTGAATCAATGAAGTACTTTAACGTGTAGTGGAAGTCTTTATTTCATAGACTTCATGAACATTCAAATAGATATATGGATATCCACTCGGGGAATGTTGGCCTGGAAATTTTTGATTCAATCAAACAAGTCCAGAATGAAGTAGGAAATAAACTTAACAAGAAAATCAAACTCCCGTGATGCATATCGAGGAATGAAGATTTGAGTTATAATGTTGGCACATCATTGGAAGACTTGTGAGAAGAGTTCCACAAATTACGTCGCATGGAACACCATAGTGTTATGGTGTGTTAGGACGTCGTAATTGCACCCTATCGGATAGTGTGTGGTAAATAAATCTCTTACCGAATTATTGTGATCATTAGAGTCATATGGTAGAAACGTAAACACTCACGTTAGCAAATAGGGAAACCATTTGAATCCATGGAGACAATACCATACGGGTGATGGCATGGCTTTTAGCCTGGATTGTCGTTTCAGCAATTTAGTGTTTCGATGTAATCGAACCTAAAATGGATTAATCTTTGTAGTATACCCTACCTAAAGAGTTAGTTGGGTACATGTCTCACGACATAGGCAAAATCTTTGCCGGGATATACCTTGCGAAAGAAATAGTTTCTTGTCCGAGGGTATAAGTGAGAAAGAAAGTAGAGCAAGACGAAGTTGGTGAACTTCCTCTCCAGACATCAGAGTGGCGCAACCGAAAGTGTGTTCGGTGTCAGGCTCCACAACTTGAAAAAGCTGATGATTCAAAATTATGATGTTCTGAGCTCATACTAACAGCGTAGGTATACGAGGTTGTGTTCCACACTGTGTGTTACGACAATCTTGCTATGAAGGTCATATTAATGGAATATGATAGACCTACGAACTACGAAGAAGAGATGGTGGACCTAAGTCCGAGAAATGGCTATGAGTCATTTATGATCCGAAATAAAATCCATATACGATTACCAGGTATTGACTTGGGAGATCTTCTTGATGGCATCTAGGATGTTGATAGTATATGGAGTTTTATGAGAGAGTAGATATTGAGCAGATTCGATTTGTCGTGAAACAGTTCCGACAGACCACATGAGACTTTGTCTCAAGTGGCGAAACCTAAATCTATTCTGGGTCGTTTAGCAATTACTATAATTTCGAATGAGAAATTGATAGATGGATGAGAAAACCATGGTTCTTAATAGTGTAATTAAGAATGGTTTGTAATCCTGAGGATAATAAACATGTATGCAAACTTCGGTTGTCCATTCATGGGCAGAAGCAAGCATATCGAAGCTGGAATCTTCACTTTGATAATGTGATCAAAGGATTTTGGAGTTGTCCAAAATAGTTGAAGAAACCTACATTTGCAAAGAAGTGAGTGGGAGCAAAGTAGTTTTCCTTGATCTTATATGCGGAAGGCATATTTGAGTGGGAGCTAGGTGTCATTTGTGATTCTGTATGTAACAACATATTGAATGACACAGATCCTCTAGTAGAGTGTAAAGGAATATTTAAGTGATTAAATTTTCTATGAAATGAAGTTAGGAGTATTAGGCATCTGATTTATAATTTTATAGATCGTAAGGGGCTTAATAACATTAAGTCGGAATATTTCCTAAGTCAAGATTCTGAAGTGTTGTCAGAATAGGACAAGCAAAGAAAGAGGTTCTTTCTTGTATGACTAGGTAAAATATTAAGTTTATCTTGGCATTTTCAGTTATAGCAAATGATGTTCGACATTATCTATGTATCAGACATAGATGCTATCAGACTGAAAGCTCGACTTAGTGTGACCCGAGTTCTTGGTTCAAGAACAGGTTCTAGAGTGATCCTTGTGTGGATCAATGAACAAACGTTAAGTTTATTCTTTAGTGTCTATGAGAACTGAAGATATGTTTTCTAGTAAATGGTAAGAGTGGAAAGGCAACTTGCCGTAAAGCGGTTACGATGATGCAAGTTTTGACACTAACCCATGCAACTAGAAATCTCATATAGGAGATGTCCTTTATTTTGAAAATAGACATGGTTAGTTTGCGAAGTCACATATGAATGCACTGTCGCGTAATCTACAAAGGTATAGAAATATATCACGACTTTAGAAGTAGCAAGTGTGATTGGACTGTGCAGTTTTCCGAGCGTAGGTGGTCCCCTTAATAGATCTCTTAGACTTTTAAGGCGCATGCTACGCGAATGCTCGAGTCTCACTCCATCCACTGGGATATATTTCACCGTCATCGTAAGATACGGGATTATGTCAAACGAGGTGACATAGAAGTGTTGCAAAGCACATATAGGTCTCAATGTGTGAGATCTATTGACTGTATTCCTCTTCCACGAGGCGAGCAGGCACCAAGATGCTATGGGTGTTGAGCTTTTACCAAGTTGTAAACTAGATTAAGTGTTACTCTAGTGCAAGTGGGAGACTGAAGGGAATATGCCCTAGAGGCACTTAATAAACATGGTTTATTGGCAATATCCCAATCGTTCATCATATGTTTTACACCATGCTATAACTGTATTAAGAGAAAATATTAATACATGTGTGGTAGATAAACAACCAGGTCCCTAGTAGCGTCTACTAAGACTAGTTTCGTTGCGCGATTGATGATCGAGGTTTCCGATCATAGGGCATGGCGCCGGTCGGCAATGGAAGTCATATCGTTAGGTGTAACGATGTGATGGACATACCCAGTATTTATAGGACATAGTCATTACGCCTTAAGACCGTGAGATCAACTCTTATTGTTATCCCTGAAAGATACTTTGATCGCACCAAACGTCATATCTTATCTAGTGTGACAATAACGGTGATACTTTTGGGTATCGGAAGGGGGTAGTTGAGACGAGGGGTCAACAGCGGGATTTGTCAGTCCGCATAGCCGGATAGATACTCTAGGGCCCACTCGGTGAGATTATGTCAAATGAGTTTGCAAACATGTGACAAGGTCACCAGCTGACATAATATCATAGACGAGTAGAAGCTAGCGATGTCGGTAACGAGATCTAGGTATGGAGATATCTGAGAATGATGCTCGGACGCGCTAAGTATCGCCATGACAAAGGGTTTAAGACTAGACGTCCAGGTTTGATAGATGAAAGTCATTCGTTATATCACAGGGATTAATTCATGGGGTCCAGGCCTACAAGTTAGTCGTTGATCATAGAGGAGTCTTGATCGTACCTGTTATTATATCGAACCGCTAGGGTAACACACTTAAGGGGTTTCGACAAGACAACCGGAAAGGAAAGAGATCACCGGGAATGTCCGGGAGGGGTCCGATGGAGATCGGGCAGCGCCGAAAGAGTTTTCGGAGGTAGGAAAAATTAAATATATTATGTTTGATATTAATTAGTGTAATTAATATGTAAATATGATTTTATCTATTTATTTTCGAATTTATTTAGGCTGATTTCCCTAAATGGGCCTTCTGGTCGAAAGAAGACCCATGGGGGGCAAAACCCCCTCAAGGGAATTTTGTGGGGGAGGCTTGGCCGGCCTAGGTGGGCCAAATGGGGCCCACCTAGGGCCGGCGCACCATCCCTAGCCGTACCATGGCTGTGGGATAGTCCCACATTGCCTGGCTAGGGAGGTTGACTCCCCCCGGGAGCCTATATAAGAAGGGGCACCCCTAACCTTTTAATTCACCAATTAATTCCCAATTTCTCTCTCGATCTCGTGGTTCCCTTGTCGGAGCCGCGCCGAGTAGAGGAGGGGGATCTCTTCCACCATAGCCCGCTGCCGCGCTACTGGTGTTCCGGTCCAAGTATTCCGCTGCTCGTCCTGGACTGGAGCTTCGGAGGCCGTCGTCTCCACCGTATGTGTGTGACGCCCTGCGAGGTGCTGCGCTAGCGGTACTCGGAGGCCTACTTCCTCCACCCGACCTCGGGGTAATCTTCGTCGTCTTCGTCACACCGAGTTCTCCGCGACCTAGAGGTCGGCTACGTCGTCTTCGTCGTCAACGCTTGTGCGGGAGCGTAATCCCCGCTATTCGGTCTACGAGGGTATGTATTCCGATCTCCGCCGTACTTCTATATCTGCATAGTGTAGATCTTGGCTAGTTTAAGGATATCGTTGCTAGGAAATTTTTTGTTTTCTGCACACGATCCCCTTCAGGTTCTACGTCCAGTCGAACCAGGACGGCCTGTGTGCATTCGACAGCGGACGTGGGCTGCGGAAGACTGGCGCCTGGACGCACCCGCTGACTGCTGTGGAGAAGGAGGCCGTGCGGCCCCTGCTGGGCCTGCTGAGGCGGGTGGCGTCTTCCTGATGGCCACCTTCTTCCGTCTTCGGGTGCAGCCGCTCAGCGCTCGGCCTCACCCGATGTGGGCCGTCGAGGGCGTCAGCACCGAGCCGCTTGACGATGAGGAGGTGGAAACCAAAGTAAGGTCCATCACCAACCTCCGAGTCGCGGACACGTGCAACGTCAAGTGCCCGGTTGCTGCTTACGGGGCATCGAACCCCGTTCCTGAGGTGAGTCTTGGCTTGTTTTTCTTTTGTCTTGACTCGACTTGCGTCTACTTTCTTCTTGATTCGACTTGTGTCTACTTGCTTCAGGGTCGGTCTTTGCTGATCAGCCTTCCTCCTCTTCCCGAGAACGGACCCGACGACGAGTCAAAGTTTGTCGAGGAGGAGGAGGACGACGAAGAGATTCCTTCCGTACATTCTCCCCACGAAGTGGTGGAGGATGAAGATGAAGAGGAGGAACCCGTACGGAAGAAGCGGAAGCTCCCGAGCCGTGGCGACTCTGCTACTGCGTCGTCACCTGCTAAGGATGCCAACGTTACTCTGAAGGAGGTCATCGCGACGTCGTCGGGTGTGCGGTCCTCGGGTGGCTGGGATGAGCCTTTGAATGTTCCTCCAGTCAGCTCCGCGGCTCCTCGTTCGTTTGCGCGGATGGCGTCGCCCTCCCTGGAGAGTTACGACGACCTTGAAACCACCAGGTGAGCTTCTTGATGATTTGTTTCCTTCGAGTTGTGTTTTGTGGCTGCAACGTTTGAGCTGACCAGTGTGCTCGTCTTCGCTGCATCCATCGTTCTGGCGATGTTAGCTCCCCCCTTCGGGACGTGGAGCATACATCCGCCCCTTCGACTGAATTGGGGACTCAGGCGGTGGTGGAGAAGGTGCGTGCACAGCCTGCTGGCATTGCATCGTCGAGTCGCGATCCTCCTTCGGCTTCAGAGGACCCTGACCTCCTGGACCACGTAAGCCCTTTACGCTTATACTTGTATTCTTGAGTTTTCATCGGGTGCGCGATCAGCGCTCCCGATGGGAGTAGCCCACGAAGGTGTGGGTGACTAGTATAGTCGCCCGCAACTTTATTAACATATTGCTTTTGTTTCAGCCGTACTACCGTCACCAACTTGACGCAGCCGCGGCCTATGTTCGCCTGGAGAAGGAGAGGGACCAGTTGCGTGCTTCTCTGGACCAGGCTACTGGGCAGGTTGCTGAGCTTGAGAAGGCCCTGCATGAGTCTCGAGAGCGGGAGCTGGCGCGGGTCGCCCAGGAGAAGACTCAAGTCGGTCGTCTCCTCTCACTCGCCGGTGTTCTTGGGGGTAAGTTTCGGCTTAATGCCTACGGTGTCTTGATATTTTTCTTTGTCTGACCTTGAATCCTTTGCGCAGAGATTTGCGGTGGAGCTCCTCCGGAAGACACGTCGAGTGACGCGGTTGATTTGGCGACAGCTGTCGGCTTCCTCGACCGGGTCTGCGTCTATGCGTCCGACGCGCTGAAGAAGTCCACGGTCGCGTTGAAGAAAATCGACTGGAGCCCTCACTGTGGTGCACCGGAGTATCTTCCCGAGCGACCAGCCGCCGGCAGTCGTGGACGCACTTGCTGCGCCGTTTGAGGACGCGACCACCATCGCCGACTTCACGCGGTCGCAGACGGTACGCGGCTCCGAGCTCACCTTCCAGCTCCTCTTAGGGCATCAGGTTCCGAGTGACTTTAAGAAGGTCGTCAGCGGCTTTCCTCGAAGACCCGATGGCCGAATCGCGTCACTGGGTGGTGTGAAGGAGCGTGCTACACAGTTGGCTGTGCAGCTTGTGGCACTCTTCGAGAGGGCCCTTGCTAAGGCAACTGAGGCGGCTACCACTCGGAAGAGTCGCTCCCGGTCGCAGTCTCCAGCCTTAGAGTAGACGTAGCTTAGGAATTCGGCAATCGCCGTGGTCTGTACTTTTAAACTTCTGGCCCTGTAATGAATTTAGTTCTGCCAGGTCTTTTGGCCTTCAACAGTGCTTTTGCTAGAACTGAATTTCTTTCTGCCGAGTTTAACTTTGCTTCATAGTCGTATGATTGTATTGACTCTGCATATTCGTGGCAGACTGTCGTGCGCGGTGGTGCTTCTTCTTCTCCTGCGACTGAGCCGAGTGGCGAGACTTCTTCTTCGGGTGCTCGCCGTCGTCGGGCGGCGCCGGCTCCTCCACGTAATACAAATGATCAGCGGATAATCACGTACCTGAAGAACAAGGTGGTTGAGATTGAGGCGACCCTGAAGAATACTGAGCTGCTCCTGCACCGCTCCAGGTCGCATCCTACTGCAGAGTTCTCACGACGTGAGGATTTTTTGCTTGGAGAGATCGATCTGATCAGTCGACAGCTGCAAGGTTGGTATCCTTTTGGCGGCTGCTTTCTTTGCTGAAGCTTGCTTGTTCTGACTTGCAGTTTACGCGTGCAGATGTGAACCCGGATTGGGAGGCTGAGCGGGCTCGCGTTGAAGAGCGAGTAACCCGAGAGGCGTCCGGCGACTCCTATGAAGCTCGGCAGTTCTGGGTGAACAAGTCGAGAGGGCGCGCCCTTGCCACTATGCTTGATCGTACGTGGCGTGCTGCTTTTCTTCTGGAGAATTGCCGGAAGACACTCTGGCACATCAATCGTGTGTACTTCCCGCATAACGCGCAGCCGAACGGGCTGTCCGCCTTGCTGGAGAAGTTTCGCGATGGTGAAGGTCTGAAGGAGGTCGTCCACGCCCAACTTGTGGCTGGGGCGAATGCGGCGTTGGCATACGTTCGGATGCATCGGCCGCATCTTCCACTCGATAAGGTGCTTGATGGCCTGCCTGGTGATGTCCACTTGATGCGCCGAAGGCCGAGCCTGCAGTTTAGAGTAGCTGTCGCCTGCTGTACAGGGTTAGCTATAGAGGGCAAATGTGCATGTGCAAGTCGCAATGTGCCTGTGCAAGTCGCAACATACTGTGACCTGTATGTCGCAGTCTCTGACTTTAACAGGTGGCGACTTAGGATTTTTGCAACTTGACCTGTGTGGCGCAGCCCCCGAGTTGTTCGAGTGGCGGCCTAGGATTTCTGCTAAGGCCTGTATGGCGTAGCCCCCCGAGTAGGTCGAATGGCAGCCTAGGATTACAAGTGTTACCTGTTTGGCGCAGCCCCCGAGTATGTCGGGTCGCGACCTAGGATTTTGAACTTGACCTGTACAGCGCAGCCCCCGAGTGAGTTCGAGTGGCGGCTGAGGATTTTCTGAGAAAGCCTATATGGCGTAGCCCCCGAGTGGGTCGAGTGGTAGCCTAGGATTACAAGTGTTACCTGTTTGGCGCAGCCCCCGAGTATGTCGAGTTGCGACCTAGGATTTTGAACTTGACCTGTATGGCACAGCCCCCGAGTGGGTCGGGTGGCGGCCTAGGATTTTTTTATTTATGCTTGTATGGCGCAGCCCCCGAGTAGTTCGGGTAGCGGCCTAAGCTTTTCTTTCAACCTGTGTGCCGCAACCCCCGAGTGGTTCGAGTGGCGGCCTAGGATTTTAGCTTCCTCCGCGTGAAAGGTAAAGGAGACAGATTTTCTTCAAATCACTTTATTGATTCTTGCGAATAGGCCGCCTCATTAAAACCCTTCCAGTCCCCTTAGGTACCCTGGTAAGGGAAAGAGTGCGTCTGAAACCTGCCGCGCTGATTTTTCTTGTACAATGATTGGGATGAACTAGGCGTAGAACCGGCGGAGTTGTGCCACCTTCCACGGGTTGCTGCAGTCTGCTCCCGTCTTCGAGTCTTTCAGGCGGTAAGCTCCGTTGCCGATTGCTTCTGTCACGATGTACGGGCCCTCCCATGGGGAAGCGAGCTTGTGCACCTTCTTCTGCTTGAGTCGGAGAACCAGGCCGCCTACAACGAACGCTCTTGGTCGCAGCCTCCGAGTGTGATAGTTGCGCAGGTCTTGTTGATACACGGCTGATCGTGCCAGGGCGATGTCGCGCGCTTCATCCAGGGTATCCATGCTGTCTTCGAGTGCCTCCTCTGCATCCGACTCGTCGTAGGCGACTACTCTCGGTGCGTCGAATTTGATGTCGCAGGGGAGAACCGCTTCTGCACCATACACCATAAAGAATCGAGTGTATTGGGTGGATCTGTTTGGCGTTGTTCGTAGACTCCAAAGGACCGACGGTAGTTCATCCACCCATGCGCCCGCTGCGCGTTTTAGTGGCACACGCAGTCGCTTCTTGATGCCGTTGCAGACGAGGCCATTGGCTTTCTCCACTTGCCCATTGGATTGCGGGTGCGAGACGGACGCATAGCTGAGCTTGATCCCCTGCTCTGAGCAGAAGTCCTTGAATTCTTCGGCTGTGAAGTTCGAGCCGTTGTCGGTGATGATCCCATTCGGTACTCCAAATCTGAAGATGATTGACCTGATTAAGTTGACTGCTGTGGATGCAGTCGAACTTGTGATGGGCACGGCTTCGATCCACTTTGTGAACTTATCGACTGGAACCAGGAGGTGAGTGTGACCTCCGGGTGAGGATTTCTTCAGCGGGCCCACCATGTCCAGACCCCATTGGGCGAAGGGCCAGGCTAATGGTATTGTCTTAAGTTCTGATGCTGGCGCGTGTGGCTTGTTGGCAAACTCCTAGCACCCTGTGCATTTCCTTACTAGCTCCTCGGCGTCCTGCATGGCTGTCAGCCAGTAGAACCCGGCTCGTAGTGCTTTGGCCACCAATGCTCGACTGCTGGCGTGATGCCCGCAGATACCCGCGTGGATGTCGAGTAAGATGGCTTGGCCGTCGACTGGATCTACGCACCTTTGCAGGATTCCTGAGATGCTTCTTTTGTAGAGTTCTCCGTTGATGACGGTGAAACTTTTGGAGCGCCTGATGACGCGCTTTGCTTCGACTGGGTCAGCTGGCAGCTTTTGATGCAGTATGTACGCCAGGTATGGTCCTGTCCACGTAGCTTCGACTAGCATGACCTCCATGGGGACCTTGTCTTGGCTTGGCGGGTTAGCATCGCCTTTTGTTGTTTCAGCGCTTGCTGTGTTCTGAGTCTTGATGGATCTCTGCGTGATGCGCTCGAGGAAGACGCCGGGTGGGACTGGCACCCTGTCTGAGCCCATATTAGCGAGGACGTCGGCTTCCTCGTTGCTTTCACGGCCGATGTGCCGCAACTCACAGCCGTCGAAGTTGCCTTCCAACTGATTGTAGAGGTCTCTGTAGGCGATCATGTTGTCGGCGATGGCGTCGCAAGACTTCATGGTTTGCTGTACCACCAGGTAGGAGTCGCCGTATATCATGAGGTGCGTGGCGCCGCAGTTCTTGGCCATCCGCATGTCGTGGATCAGGGCCTCGTACTCGGCTTCGTTGTTGGACGGCGTCGGAAAGTCCATCTGCAGGACGTACTTGAGCTTGTCGCCTTTGGGGAGATGAGCACAACTCCTGCCCCGGCTGACATGAATTTCTTGGAGCCATCAAAATACATTGTCCATGTGTTGGACAAGTCGGGGACATTTGGTAGCTGGGCTTCTATCCACTCGGTGGTGAATTCTGGGAGGACTTGGGCCTTGATGGACTTCGGGTGAGCATACTTCAGCCCCCATGGTCCTAGCTCGACAACCCACTTGGCGACTCGTCCTGTCGCGCGTTGGTTTGTGAGAATGTCTGCTAGTCCAGAGGAGCTTACCACCGTGATCGGGTGCTCGGAGAAGTAGTGGACGACCTTCCTGGAGGTCATGAAGACTCCATATGCCAGCTTCTGGTAATGCGGGTAGTTCTGCTTGGACAGGGTGAGGACTTCGCTGAGGTAGTAGACGGGCCTCTGCACCGGGTGACTGTGCCCTTCTTCTTCCCGTTCGACTACGAGTACCGTGCTCACCACCCTGTTTGTTGCTGAGACGTATAAGTATAGCGGCTCGTTTTCCAGTGGTGCCACGAGGACTGGAGAGGTTGTCAGTGTTTTTTTGAGATGCTCGAATGCATCCTGCGCCTCCTGTGTCCACTCGAACTTGTCCGTCTTCTTCATCAGTTGGTAGAAAGGTAAGGCTTTCTCTCCCAACTTACTAATGAACCGGCTGAGAGCTGCGACTCGGCCGGCTAATCGCTGCACCTCGCGGAGTTTTGTTGGTGCTGGCATTGTAAGAATGTTCTGCAGCTTCTCGGGGTTCGCTTCGATTCCTCTTGCAGATACGAGGTATCCTAGTAGCTCTCCGCCTGGCACGCCGAACACGCACTTCTCTGGGTTGAGCTTGATCTGGTATACATCGAGTGCGGCGAAGACCTTGCGGAGGTCGTCGACTAGGGTATCCTCCTTTCGGGTCGTGACAATGATGTCATCGACGTAGACTTGGACGATCTACCCGATTAGCCCCTTGAGGCACGCTTGCATTGTCCGCTGGTACGTGGCACCTGCGTTTTTTTAACCCAAACGGCATCATCTGGTAGCAAAAGACGCCGTCGGGTGTGATGAAGGCCGTTTTCTCTTCGTCCTCGACTTTCAGCCTGATCTGCTGGTAACCTGAGTAGACATCCCAGAAGGACAGGCGCTCGCAACCTGCTGTCGAGTCGATGATTTGGTCTATCCGCGGGAGCGGGAAGTGATCCTTGGGGCAGCACTTGTTGACTGCGGTGAAGTCAACGCACATGCGTAGTTTCTTCGTCTTCTTTTTCTCCACTAGGACCGGGTTGGCGACCCAGTCCGAGTTCTTGATCTCTCGGATGAACTTGGTGTGCAGTAGTCTGTCGACTTCCATGGTGACCGCGTCTCGCTTGGGTCCTGAGAAGCGTCGCATGGATTGTTTGACTGGTCTTGCGTCCTTGTGGACTTTCAGAGAGTGCTCGACGAGTTCCCTGGGTATCCCTGGCATGTCAGAAGGTTGCCATGCAAATATCTTCCAGTTCTCACGTAGGAACTCGACGAGCGCGCTTTCCTATGCGGGGGTCAGACTTGACGAGACCTTGACCGTCTTTCTGCTGTCAGTCGGATGGACTTGGTGGGTGACGGTGTCGTCGTTCGTGTTGAATGTTGCGTCTTTAGCTGGCTTCTTGCGAGATGGTAAGACGGTCTTGTCGTTGTCGGCTGATATGGCCTTGAAGTGCTCTTCGACTCCGAAGAACTCAGAAATCTTGGCGAACTCGCGGTCGCAACTGTTGGAGAGCCCGAAGTCGCCGCGTACGGTGATTACTCCTTTCGGCCCGGGCAGCTTTATCATCAGGTAGGCGTAGTGGGGTACTGCCATGAACCTGGCAAAGGTTGGGCACCCGAGGATGGCATGGTATTGTGACGTCCAGTCGACGACCTCAAAGTCTATCGACTCCTTCCTGAAATGCTCGGGTGTACCGAGGATGACGTCGAGTGTGATTGTTCCCATGGGTGTGATTGCTTGCCCTGGTACTATGCCGTGGAAGGTGGTTTCCGATTCCGGCAATTTCTCTGTCGAAATGTTCATTCTTCTCAGGGTGTTGGCGAATATGATGTTGATGCCGCTGCCTCCGTCCATGAACACCTTCTTCAAGCTGTAGTCGCCGATCAAGGCCTCAATCACGAGTGCGGCGTGCCCGGGTCGGGTTATCTCTGATGGGTGATCTGCCCCGGAAAATGTGATGGGTGTCTCCGACCCGCGCAGGTAGTCTGGTACCGCGCGGGGGCTGTTGATGGCCTGAAGCACTTGGCGGGTGATGAGCTTTTGGCGCCTGTTTGATGGGGGTCCCTTCTGGATCATGTTCAGCTGTCCCCGTGCGGGTGGGTACGTGTCGGTTGCTGCCGACTGACCTTGTTGCTGTTGCTGTTGTTGTGGCTGGGGGAATGCTCCTGCCGCCTGCACCTGGTTGTTGTTTGCGGGTGCTGCCTGGATGGCTAGCTGCGGGGCCGCCTGTATTGCTTGTACTGGAGCGATGATTTGCTGCATGGCTTGGTATATCTTTCTTTCTTTGCGACAATCCTTCAGCAGGTGGCTGGAACCCCATTTGCCTGTCTCCGGGTTGCGGAACGAGTGATGCTTACAGGGTTGCATCAGCTCCTCTGCTGGGGTCAGTGGGCGCTTCCACTCGCGCTTCTGGCTTCCATCGTTGTGGCCGATGCTGCTGCTGCCACGGTTATACTGACTCGAGTTAGACTGTCGACCTTGGTCGTACTGTCGACTGTTGTCGCGTTTTTCCTCACGGGGGGTTTCATAGCCCGCCGCTACTAGCTCGATTGAATCGTGGGTGTAACGTGGCTTCTTCTTTTGGCGTGCCTCACGCCAGTTGCTTGTTTCGACCTCTTTCTTGGGGGAAGTTTCGCGGACATAGTCCTCTCCTTCGGTCCATTGGTTGGCTGTCTTCATGAGCTCTATTGTGGTCTTCGGCTGGAGCCTACCGAATTCCTTGCGGAGGTCGCAGCGAGCGACGCCGTGCATGAAGGCGTCCATCACCCGATCTTCTGAGACGGGTTCCATGGTGTTGCGGAGTAGTGTCCATCGCTGGATGTAGGAGCGGAGCGACTCATCCTTTCCTTGCTTGCAGGCCTGCAACTCGATGTAGGTCGTTGGCCTTGCGAACGTTCCCGAGAAACTCTTGATGAAGTTATCCTGGAATTCTTCCCATGTTCGGAAAGAGTCTTTGGGTTGGCTTGTGAGCCACCCGCTTGCCGAGTCCGTCAGCATAAGTTGGATGTACTGCATTGCCGTAGTCGACGTCCCGCCTTGGCAAGTGCAGGCGATGAGGTAGTCCTCGAGCCACAGTTTTGGATCTTGCTTCCCGTCATACTTTGGTGTGCCTGCTGTCAACTTGAAGCCCTTAGGCATGCGGGTGTCGCGGATGTTGAAGCTGAAGCATGCCGCGCCGCACGGCTCGAAGTCGCGGTCAGCGTGGTCGTCCGTGTTTGCCGCACTAGCCGACGCTCCTTGCGGTTGCGATCCACCGTCTTCTGCGTGAGGACGTCGTGAAGGTCCTTGACTGGTTGTCGCTGTGCCGCTGGGATGCCCGAGGTTGTTGGTTCGTGCGCCCGGTTGCTTGGCCCCTTGGCTGCCAGCGCTTCTTCGATTGCCCTTATGGAGGCAATTTGCTGCTTGTGGAGAAGGGAGCGCGCGTCCCCCTCCGGTGGCTGCGTGAGCCGGAGGTATGTCTCGACTGAGATCAGGGCGGCGTTCGCCGTCTTTGGGACGGGTATCCCGTTCTCATCTTCGGTGACGAAGGACGAGTCGAGGTTGCGGGTGAGCCTGGTTCGATCGGCTTCTGCCATGAGGGGAACGCGGGCTCTGTTTTGCCGTGCTCCTTGGTTAACCTCCGTAGAGGATGTGAAGGAGAGGCCGGCTCGCCTGGCACTCGATGCGTCTGCGTCCCTTTTGCGCCTGAGCAGGTCGGCTTTTTCGGCGCGGATTCGTTCGCCTTCCTTGCATAGCAAGTACTGGACCGCCAGGTGGTCGTCTCGAGGTGCGTTGGGTGGGGGGAACGTGCCCTCGTCCACATGCTTCATGGCTTGGATCGCCATGTCCCGCGTGATGACAAGTTTAGTCTGGTCCGGCATGTCCACCTCTAGCGGATATGCGGGTTCTTCGTCGTCGCCATGCGGTGCTGTGCCGGCCATGAAGACTTGCTTGGGGTAGACTTGAGTCGGAGAGGTGGTGCTGCAGCTGCTGCTTCTGTCGACCGCGTCTTGCTCGGGGTCGAAAATTGCTGCAACGTGGCGCGCGGCGCAGTCGCTGTCGCGTCTTCTCGCGATCGTCCCTGTGTTCACGCTCGCCGGGGCGAGTGCGATTGGCTTGGGGTAGACTTGGGATTTCCACGAAGATGAGGGCGCGCGCGACGTGGCTGTCGGGCGCGAGCTCCTGGTTGCCCGTGCGGGCGCGACAGTCGTGGTAGATCTTGGGGTAGTGGACCTGATCCGCGCGGCCGTTGCCGAAATCGTCGATGTAGTCGATGTAGATGCAATCTTCGCGGGTGCAGCGGGCGCGGCCTCCGCGGGTGCGGTAGATGCGATCTTCGCGGGTTCGGCGGGCGCGGCCTCCGCGGGTGCGGTAGATGCGATCTTTGCGGGTTCGGCGGGCGCGGGGGTTGCCGATTCGGGTGACGCCGCCGCGCGTAGCGCGGTAGTCGTAGACCTGAGTATACCACGACTATCGATGCAGCAGTATATGGAGCCGAAGGTGATGTGTATACCTTTGTCCAGATCGGCGTACACTGAGCGGTGGGCCGGCGGGTGGAGGACGTACTCGAAGGAGCCGAATCGGATCGACTCCCTGGCGGCGGATACGCCAATCTTCATTGCGGATGGAGCCGAAGCGGCCATGATCCTAGCACTTGTTTGACGTTCCCACAGACGGCGCCAATGACGAAGTGTTAACTCGACAAGTCCCAGGGTTGTGCACCCCGGGTTGATTGATGGGGAGAGAGATGAGTGCAGGTGGTCACGACGGCTGACAAGCAAGGATTTACCCAGGTTCAGGCTCCCGGAGGATAACACCCTACTCCTGCTTGTCTGGTTATTGATGCGAGTTGTGGTTACAATGGCGAGATTGCGATCTCGCTAGGGTTTGTGGCGGCTACTATGAGCGTGTCCTGTAGGACGGGCAACCCTCCTGGCTTTATAGGCAGCCAGGTCTCGGGTGGTTGATGCCGATGGCAACTACAGATATGGCAGGTTATGCTTCCTAACCGACTTGGACTAGGTTACATGGTACCCCGCATGGGCCTTCTGTGGGCTTCCACGTCCTTGGCGCGGCCCAGGTAGGCTTATCGTGGGCTACCCGAAAGGCATCCCCACGTCAGCAGCCTGGAATCTACGGATTGGGACGTCACCGTTATGCTTTGGCCTCTTAGGCCTTTTGCTAGTTTTGCTATGTCTATTAGCATAATTTGCCTTCTGTTGTATTGGTGATTGACAGGTCAATGACCTTATTTTGGTGATATTTGCTTCTTCGCTCTGTTAAGAGCTTAATATATTGTTTCTTGTGTTGTAGGGTCTCTGTTGTGCTACCGGTTTGAACTGTTGGCTTCCGAGATCTTTGTTAGACTTATCTCAGATTAAGGTGTCGGATTTGTCTAGCTTGGCTCTTGGGGGTGCTACATCAATCAATCACATCGCTGTAGCATGAGAACCTAGAGTTTCAAACTATATATGGGGCAATTCTCTGCGACTCTTCTCAGACAAAGTTCATGGAAGATTTCCTGATGGTACCTAGTACCAAGAAGCCGATACAAGCATCCTCTGCCTTAGAAGTGAATAGCCTTAAGCCCGGAGGTAGTGTAGCCAAATACTGGCCTATTGAGGCCAAAGATTCAATAGAGAAGAGGCCTAGAGCTTGTGTGAGTGTGACCCAAAGCAGGTTCATAGAAGCCCCTGCCTCCACAGCACAGAGTCCTAAACCAACTGCGAGTGCCGCTCAATACAGGTACTTCATGTATCTGTGGCTCATGAACCCCATGTTAAGAATATGCTTAAAAACAATTCAACTTTTTGCAAACCTGAAGAAGGGTCCTACCATTTGAAAGATGATGCTCTCTTCCCTCCTCTCCAAGCCGAAACCTGCTATAACGTTGACTTCTCTCCGCTCCGAGCCGCATTTCGCTGACACTTGCAGTACTTTGTCGTAGAGTTGAGATCAACAACTAGTCTTACTGACTGAGGGACCATGTGCTCGGAAAGAGCACAATTTTTTTTCAGCGGCATAAACGGTTTGGGTCCATCGATTCAAATGAATAGCGTGTTTTTGTGTGTTGTAAAAAAATTCTAATAATTTTATGCCTTTTCTGATAGTTGTTATCCGTAGTTTTTAAATTGTAGAAGAAGGGGGTTGTAGTGCAATTGTACAAGCAGTCAAGCATTGGGTAATTTTCACCCTATGTAGCTTCAATAACCCAAAAAATAGAAATTAGAAAATTCTAAAATATTTTACCCTTTGCAGTTCAGTCTTTTTAGTTTTTATTAAAATAAGAAATTCAGAATCAATGCCTCTCCTTTTTCCCTGTTATGTTGTGATGGTTTGTTATTATAGATATGTCGTGTGTGCACTGTGACACAAAGACTAGCCTTGTTTATGGATTGTAGTGATACATTGGTGCTAGAGTCTACGAATCGGTCATCCTCCAGATAATGGCTCATGCAGGATTGTTTTCAGCGGTAAGGGAATGAGATTATTTTGTGGTTGAGACGATATGTGTCATTAAATGATCCTTTGTGGTTGCAGGTTTAACAATTCTCAGGAGCCACTCATCATTTTCCTCATAGAACGGTAACATCACATATATTGACAAGTCTCGCCACATATTGACTTCCTCGACTCTGGCAAAAAAATGTTTAGATGTTTTTCATTGTTATTTTATTGTCAAGTAAAATTGGTCCATCATGACCCCAGGTTTCAAAACACTGAATTTTCCTTAGACTAATGGAGGTGGCATGCACATGCCCGACATTGTAAGAAAATTTAGGCAATTATTATTTTTGTTTATGCTCTATGTTTAGTTTTCGATAAACTGAATCAACCTTTTTGTTTTTTATTATGGGCATAATTTTTAATTGCCCCTATAACAGATACTTTGTCCACCAGATTCCCATTATATTCAGAGAGTTATCATTATTCTTCGCCTAATTTGCCAGTATATGACACGTGGAACTGACACATACATTCACATAATGGTGAAAAACTTAGAGGCATGCTCTGTTTGCTTGGGTTCCATTGTTTAATATTTGTGTTCTATTTTCATTAAATTACCTCAATTGTTGCTCCTATGAAAACAGTCCAACATCTACATGTTTCTTTTTCCTCTAATTTTAGTGTCAATGGAAACTCACATATGAAATGTCTAGGCACCTTGATAATGTGACTTGTAGTACAAACCATTAATGCCAACTTGAAAGCATGTATTCACTTCAAATTTGCTCTTGCAAGGGCATGGAATTTGCAATGAAAAGTCGTGGTCTGATTAATGGCAAAGGCAAGAGCAACAAGATCAATTTTATGTAGAATAGAAGCCATACCGAGTTAACTCATGCAATTGATCGGTTGCCACTGAAAGTGCAACAAGAGAAACACAAACCACTACAATTGAGAACAGGTTACACAAGTATATAATGTTACCGAAAGTCTAAAACATGGAAACATTTATTTGAAATGGAGGAAAAGACCCCACCCTTTAAAACATGAAAACATCGGCAACAGGTGTACTAACAAAGTGTTTGCCAGGTATGAAAATGGATCGATGGAAACACCAACACTACTTCCTCCAAGAATATTGCTTTCGCATCGTGGTGGCAGAGGCCAAGGAAATCTTCCGGTACCTAGTACCTGCCAGTCCTCTCCCCCTAGTATCACAACGGTTTCACTTTCTTTCACAATGGTAAACAGTCAATCGATCACATTGTCGAAGCCTGAGAACCTAGAGTTTGGAACTATGGGGCCATTCTCCATGACTCTTCTCGCGACTAAGTTCATGGAAGATTTCCCTTTTCTGGATGGTACCAAAAGTCGGTACAAGCAGCCCCTGCATTATTTTTTAAGAGTCCTAAACCTGGAGATAGTGCGGCCAAAAAATGGCATGTTGAGGCCAAATATTCAACAATTAAGAGCCCTATAACTGGTGTAAGTGTGATCCAAAGCATGTCCATAGAAGCCTCTGTCTCCACAACACAGACTCCTAAACCAAGTGCAAGTGCCGCTCAATGTAGGAACTTCATTTCTTTGTGGTTCATGAAGCATATATTCTTGCATACAGTTGAACGAATATGCATGAAAATAGTTTGAATTTCTGCATACCTGAAGAAGAGTATGAACTGAAAGATGATGCTCACTTCCCTCCTCGCCAAGCTTGACCTGCTATAACACTTATTTCCCTCCTCTCCGAGCTGCGTCCAGTTGACACACACATTACTTTGTCGTAGAGTTGAGATCAACAACTAATCTTAGTGACTGAAACGACCATGTGATTGAGAAGAGCAGATTTTTTGTGTGGCGTCATAAACTACTTGGATCTATGAATTTAAATGGATAGTGTGTTTATGTTTATTGTAAAAACTCTAATAATTTCCTTCCTTTTCTTAGAGTTGTTATTCATAGTCTTTAAATCGTAGAAGAGGGAGGATGTAGTGCAACTGTACAAGCAATCAAGCACTAGTTAATATGCACACTCTGTATCTTACATAACCCCAAAACAGAAAATGTTAAAAAAAAAATCTTACCCTTTGTAGTTCAGTCTTTTAGTTTTTATTAAAAGAAGTTAGGGTCAATGCCTCTCCTTTGCCCCTATGATTCCGTGTTGGTTTGTTATGATATATATGTTGTGTGTGCACTATGGCAGAAAGAATAACATTTTTATGAATTGCACTGATAAAGTGGTACTACAATCTACAATTCAGTCATCTTCTAGATGATTGCTCAGGTGGGATATGTTTTAAGTGGTAAGAGAATGAGATTATTTTCCAAGTTGCATAGTAGCAGAAATATATCTACATTGTTGGGTTCAACTTGTTTGTGAGCATGGTGCTGAAAATGACAAGGTAAAAATTCGTAACAGAAAAGGTTCACTATGAATTGGTCGTAAGTGTTTAATTGCCCATGTTTCCAAGTTTTCTTGATGATCCTCGATGCCCCATGTATCTCAGAGTTTATCTGTGGCGTCCAAGAGAAGGTTAAGTCTTATCTAAGAGTTACCTACTTTGTTCTGATGCTTGTATAACCCGTGTTCGTTCATGTCAAAAGATGTTCCATTGCCACATGCTTATCTTGTAGCCTATTAAAGCTTGGTGGTTCATGATATTTTGGTTTATTTGTTTGAGATTGTTTTTTGTGTATTACCACTTTGGATATGCGGGTTACATCTCGCAAGGATCTTCTGTCAAGTATGGGGGGTGAGAGGTAATAATTACTCCTTCGCCCTACATTTTTTCCTATGTTTATTATTGTGCTGATGACAGGTTACATGTGTTTACTGAAAATGTCGAGAAGTGATGAAGATCTCACAACCGCCTCTTTCTCCAGGAAAACAACAAATGTTGTTGTGATTACTCAAGGTGTTGATCGAGTAGTTGTGGCTGAGGATGGGAAGGTATATGTTCTCTTTAGTTGGATTATACGCTTATATTTTTTATCATATGCATATAAGTAATTAGAACCTTCTGGTATAGGGGTATGCAACTGCTTTTTTGAAAGTATCTCGAAACTTTTATTCAGTTTTGTCCAATCATAGGCTATAAGGACACATAGGAAATTTGTTGTTGTCTAGGGAAGCTATTTCTTTTTTCGCAAGTTCAGTTTTCTTTAAGTGGAGCTTGCTTTGGAAGCTTGAGGAAAACAATTGTTGCGGCCACAGTTCATGTTGACAAAGCCAATTGATCAAAGTTGTATGACACTAGTGGAAAAAGGGGCACTAGTCCCGATTCCAGACAGGCTCTAGTCCCGGTGTAGCAACCGGGACTGTCAGGCCGGGACTAGAGCCCCCTGACCCTTTGGTCTCGGTTTAACACGAACCGGGACCGGAGCCCCCCCCCCCAATGAGCGCAGCGCACGTGGCCGCGGCAGGGCGTGCGGGGGGCGAACCCTTTAGTCCCGGTTCGTAACACGAACCGGGACTAGGGTTTTTATTTTTTTACATTTCAGGGTTTTGCTTTTTTCATTTCAGGGTTTCCTTTTTTTTATTTCTACCGGTTTTCTGGGTAGGGGTATCGGATGGTACCACGTCGATGCGTGACGGTAGGGGGTTTCGGATGGTACCACGTCGATACTATAGTCGATGTGTGATGGTAGGGGGTTTCGGATGGTACCATGTCGATGCGTCGGGGGTAGGGGTTTCGGATGCTACAGCTTCGATGGGCGAAAAACACGTATAAATTATTATACGAACCTAGATGAAGTTGCATCATGCATATATACAATTACATGAAGATCATGTGTGTTGATAACACATACACATTTAAGTACGCGTGGTACATGAATATCACGTTTCCCGGTTCCAGAGACTTAGAAATATTTTGTTACATGGAGATCACTATATATTACATGTCCGCACTAGTCAAAATAGTGGTACTCTCCGGTCTCCGGTATGACATCGGTGAGGTAAAATCCCGTCAACTCCTCTGCAATTGCCCTGAAGCGGGTCTTTATTGGTAACTCGTTGCGCTTTCTTGCCAACTGTAACAAAATGATATCACAATGAATACATGAGATATGAAATGAATTAAACTCATCACGATTGATGATATAAAAATAATGTTGTGACTAGAGCTTTACGTACTTCGATACTTCTTTTGCTCTTCAAACTCTCGTTGACCACAGTGTGCATGTACTCGCAAACGAAGAATCCACATAGACCAGTCCCTATTGGCTGTTTAAGGCAAGTCTGTAAAAGAATAAAATTTAATCAAATAAAAATAAAGTATGATAATGGTGCATGGGCCTAGTTATAGTACTACTTACATCGTTAGTACGCCAGCGCAGTTTCTCTGGCCATCCACTGTTCGGATGTTCCGCGAGGAACATTTTCCAAACGCTGCATGACAAGAAAATGAATGAATGAATGAGTCATAAATTCCTTGATATTAGGAAATGAACGAAAGAGGCGATAAGAAAAAAAAGTACCTTGCCACCAAATCAAAACAGGTCTTGTATTGTTTAGGGCATCTTCTTAACGAGTCCAGGACAACAATTTCTCCTTTCCGCAAGTCAATAACGATAAGAATGTAGTGGTAGCTGCGCACGTTTATAAATAGTCATGCATAACTAATCAATTAAACTTAACATCGGGTGAGAAAAATAGAATGTGTAATAAGCAGTAACACTCACTTGAAGTTGTAAGGCCATAATATATATTTTTTGTAAGCTTGTCGCTTGAAAAACATTAGCAAATTCCCCGGTGTATCCTTGTTAAGTATTGGATCAATTATGTTATCTTCATGCATTATAGAGGGGTCAATGAACCCAATGTGGTTGATTTTCTTCTTCTTGCATTCGAGCATCTTCATTCTGCGTAATAAAGCACACAAAATATTATAGAGAGGATTATCACAGACAATGAACGAGTAGAGCTAATTAAAACATTAAATTACAGGAATAGATGACTTACAGACAATAGGACCTCATGATGCCTTCGTCGAGGGCCCGGAGATTGTATAACTGAAAGATTTCGGTGAAGTAAAGGACAACAGAGTATTCTTGGAAATAATGCTCTTCCTTAACTGCCATCATGAGAGCGACTTTATTCGTCTCCTTTACGGTATCCTTGTACCCGGCTTGAAATTGACGCATTCTTGTGGGTAAGTCGCCGTCAACAAAATTCTCCCCGTGAACAAAAGTACGAACAACATCCGCGAAGGGGATATCATCTCCCGAATATACCAGCTCCCGCACATTGATGTTTTTGAGAACTCTGTCATCAAGCACCTTGAGCGGGGGGGCCGACTGTGCGTCTTGTTCTCCGAGTTGGGCAACTTGTTTCCCTTTTTTCGATCGATCATCCATCTCTTCGTCATATGACTTACCAATGTTGCGATCATAGTCTGTTGGCGGCGATGGTGGGGGGTTGTATAGGGCATCGATGCAACGGTCAATTTTTTCCTGAGGAATTCCGGCATTAAATTTTGCAGGAGGCAATTGTTTCGCTAACACTTTCTGTTTCACGCCAGCAAGCCAGGCATCCGTATGTTCGTTGCATGCGATATCGTTTTCCTCGACGGTTCTCTCCCAAGGTAACTTTAGAGTAGGCGGCGGTGTTTTCTGCTTTCTAGGTTTCTTCCTAACAGGAGAACCAGACTGGCGCCTACTCGAGAGCGACTTAACATTCTGGCGGACTGGCACAGACTGCGATGGCCTCGCGCTAGGAACCCTCTCGGGGGGTGGTTGGCTTTGCTGTTGAGCTGGAGATGGACTCGGGCTGGGGTCCCTATCGGGGAGGTGTGGGCTTTGCTGATGGGGTGGAGATGGACTCCGTCTTTGATTCCTCTCGAGGAAGAGTGGACTTGGCTGGTGAGCTGGACTCCTAGAACGAGGAGTGGACTTTGCTTGTTCTGAAAGGACGATGTATTTCTTGGGCCATAGGGCGAAGGCATGCTTGACGTCTGCCAACGTTTTCTCCTCGTCACCTCCAGGTAACTCAAGTTCCAAGGATTCAAATCCCGGCATAATTTCGTCCACCCCGACACGAGCGTAGCCATCTGGAATTTGACCACAATGGTAGAGTTCTCCAGGTTGAATTACTAAAGCTTGCCCCACCGCCACCTTCAAAGTTATGTTTCGCATTGCTATATGTAGCTCACAACCTGTAGGCTCTGTGATGTCATCCACTGGGTAGGCACCAACGTCGACCTGACATGTGGAACCAACGCTGCTTCTACGCTGAGATGGGGCGGCATGTGCTTCATGGTCTAATTGGTGCCGCTCCTGAGGTTCCGTTCTTTGCTCCTTCAATGCTTTTATTTCCGCCCGTTGCTCCTTCATTTCACGTTCCAATTGTAATATCCGGTCGGCCTCCTTCTTCTTACCTCTGCTACGGCTTCTATAAGTGTGAGCGGATTCCGGCCACGCAGTCGTAAACGTAGCACCGCCAGGAAAGCCTCGAGCTCGTCCAACATGTTCAGGATTCCCCAGTGCCCGTGTTAGCTCGTCATCCTCTCTATCGGGTTTGAACACACCATTGCGAACATCATTAATTGCTTCTTCAAGCTTCTTTTTTATACGATTAACGAGAACCTTCCATTTTCCCCTTCTAACAATCTCTCTGGTTTTAGGGTCCAACATTGCCCCATGCACGAACAACCAAGAATTTCGACCTCTCGGGCCAGTCAAGTGTCTGTGGACGGATCCCCGATTGAAGCAGTTTTTCTTCATAGGCTAACCACTTAGGAATGGCGCTCTTGTAGCCACCTGTCCCCAATGTATGGTGGTGTTCCTTCAGCCCAGCATTCAATTTATTTATCGTCGATCGGGCCACAGCCATAGGTGATTCCCTACACGCCTTAAACGCCGCCCATTCAGATTCTAACTTCTTCCCTTGTGCTCCACTGAAATCTGGCACTTCTTTTGTTTCTACATATTGATTCCATAACCTTTTCTTCCAGTTCCGGAATTGTTCCGCCATCTTAATAAGACTCCACTTCTTGAGGTTGTCCTTCTTCACTTTAGAGAGATCTGGCGGGAGGGTGAAATGTGACAACAGCGTGTTATAGACCAAATCCTTAAGAACTTGGTGGACATAACATGGGTCGTCCACATCTGCGATCGCCGGCTTATTCCATTCGCGTATACTGATTGGGATCATGTCCCTAACAATAACTCCAGCTTGACTTATAAATTTGTTGCGGTTCTTTTTTGGTTCGAGCGGTTCGCCGGAATCAGCAATTTCCTCAATCGGTAACTTTGGATCCTCGCTCGTCATTCTTTTTGCCTTGCCTCGAGGAGCAGATGGTGGCTGTTTTTTTGCAGATTTGCTCGATCCGGATGGCTAAAAGAAAAATAAGTCGTTAATAAATGCAACATAAATCACTTAATGCATGTAGTTAACAACAACATATCGCCATATTTATTATAAACACATATACACCTCTCCGCCGGAGTTTGCTATCACCACATCTTGTGACTCGATTCCAAAGTCGTTCAAAAATTGTTCGAAATCATAATCATCTACATCTCCTCCAGCTCGGGCATCATTAAAAATAAGTTGTTCCATTTGGTCTTCCATCTCTTCGTCTCGTTGAAATTGTGCTTATTCTATCTGCCCGTCTCGCAAGTTCTCCATAGCTCAAATGTACCTGCAATCCATATCTCGGGCATTATAATCAAGTTTACATTTATTCATCTGAAAAACATATACAAGTATGGATCATATAGCACAACAAGGTGGCAGCGAAGAAAACAGTGTGTGCTCATCTTGCATACCTAACACAAAACTATATATATATGGATCATATTTTAGAATTGTGCATATCTAACACAAAATCATCTTTTTTTGTACACATTTACAATCATCTCAATTTGCATATCCAACACACCATAATATATATACGGATCATATATTACAATTTCATATCTAACACATTTACAATCATCTCAATTTACAAAACAAAGATAGACACTGGACATGGACTGAAACATCAGTAATGTAGCAATAAATCTAGCCAAGAGTGAGAACAAATGGCAGCGAGAAGCAAGACCTCCTGCAAACCGTGGACACACCCGAGTAGCAAGGATCTCCTGCAAGTTGCATAATTATCCAATATTCAAAATGAGAAGTATCATGGAATAGATAAATGAGAAGAATCCAATATTCAAAATGGCTGATAAACAAACTGGTTTAATCTTCTAGGGCAGAACACAATTTGTGGAATAGATAACTGAAAGTACAAGATGGCAATTGAATTTCATGAACAAATACAATCCACATCAATTATCATCACCCATAAAACTGTCGCTGATCAACTGGCAAAGCAAGTAATACACTGATACATATTGATAATGCAAGTAATACACTGAATACATATTGATAATGCAAGCTACAATCAGCACATTTGAACCCATATGTATTGCTAGAGTCTAGTAGCTGACTTGTTCACTCCTATATTTTCTGCATTGTAGAACCTATCCAAGATAAGCATTTTTGTAATGAAAGACACAAAACAACTTTTGTTTGTGACTGTTGCTCATACAGGTTGTATAACCATTGAAATGAGGTGTTCCCTAAACTTTTGCTGCAGATATCCATATTAAACTTTTCCCTTTAATCTTTTCCTCATACATGATGTAGTAGTGACAATTACTAACGATAAAAACCAACCAGAATGCGTGTTTGGATGGATTTTTGCATTCAGAATACCATATGTGCCCATGCAAACATAAACTTTTGTTTTCTGTAGAAATAAAATGAGCACACATGTTGTTTAACTGGTGAACTGCTACTATTTGCACAATGGTAGGAGTAAGGCAGTGGTACTAATAGCACTGCGCCCTGGGTTTGCTAGTAGATACAATGGCTGCAATTTTGCTAGAGGTTGACTATCCAAGTTTATTGTGCATATGCTAGAGGTTGACAATGGATACAATGGTTGCAATAACATCTAAACCTAAACCTAGCTAAACCTAAATTGGAGGGAGAGGAGGAGCTCACCTTGGTCGGAGCAGCGCGGAGGACGGCCGGGCGACGAGGACGCCGGAGCAGCGCAGAGGAGGTCGAGACGCGGGCCGGAGCAGCACGGGCCGGAGCAACGGAGGAGGTCGAGCCGCGGGCGTTGATCCAGGAGGCACGGCGGCGTGGAGGAGGCCGAACTACGGGCGTGGAGGAGGCGGTCGGCGTCGAGGAGGCCGAGTCGCGGGCGACGGCGACCGGAGCAGCAGCCGGAGGGCAGCAGGGCGGCGAGAGGAGGTACACGGTGGCGCGCCGGAGCGGAGCAGGGCCGAGGAGAATCGATTTCGGGGGAGACTAAAATTTTTTGACGCGAGAACCGAACCTAAACACTTGGGAAAGAATTTTAGTCGCAGTTCGTGTTACGAACCGAGACTAAAGGGTCTTTAGTCGCGGTTGGTAACACGAACCGCGACTAAAGGGGCCTTTAGTCGCGGCTCGTGTTACCAACCGAGACAAATACCTTTTTTTTCCTTGTTTCTTTTTACTGATTTTTGTTTTTGTTTTCTTTTAAATTGTTTACTTTTCTGTTTCTTATTTTGTTTCCTTATTTTTTGAATTGTTTTGGTTTCTAGTTTATTTTTTTGTTTTGTTTTAAATTTTCTAACATTTTAAGATGCCAAGGTGATTTCTTCAAATTATATCATAAATATCATTTTCTATGTTTTAAGGTTTTTTGTGAAGTAAGTACATAAAATATGATTCCAAATGGCACCCAACTATTTTTCACTGAGAGTGGTGCACATATGATGGATGATCCCCAAGTTTGAGTTTTTTCTTTGAATTATAGCTAATTTTCCCTAGTTAATTGAGTTTACGTTGATTTATCGAAAGTAATTCAAATTTGAACCACAACTATTTGATAGTTTGGTCTGAAACTTTTGGAAAAATCATTTTAAGGTACACAACTAGTGGTTATATCACAGAAACATTGATAGTTCTAGAAAATATCACCTCTTCCGATGATTAGTCGTAGCGACCGTTTTGATCGTTTTTAAGAAAAAATGTAATAAAGTGATAAACACCTCAAAAAATCAAATCCTTTGGCATGGGCTCCTTATATGTGTAGTAGTTGCTAGGAAAAATGATAAACTTGATTTTTGCCTACATTTGCAAAAAAAGTCTTCACAAAAAGGTCTATCATGTATGAACATCTAGAAGTTTCAAGCCAAATGACCAAGTTATGGTCATTTCGACGACATAGTTTGTGATAAAGATCTCATACTCCACACATAGGTGCATATTGGTATATTAAACAACCATGCCAAAGGGATTCTTCAAATTATTTTCATAAATATCATTTTCCTTTTTTTGAGTGCAAAAAATGAGGTTTTTTGTGAAGTGAGTACAGAAAATATGATTCCAAATGGCACCCAACTATTTTTCACTAAGAGTGGTGCACATATGATGGATGATCCCCAAGTATGAGTTTTTTCTTTGAATTCTAACTAATTTCCGCTAGTTAATTGAGTTTATGTTGATTTATCGAAAGTAATTCAAATTTGAACTACAACTATTTGATAGTTTGGTCTGGAACTTTTGGAAAAATCA
The DNA here is from genome assembly GCA_026929855.1 of Poa annua. Classification (NCBI taxonomy): domain Eukaryota; kingdom Viridiplantae; phylum Streptophyta; class Magnoliopsida; order Poales; family Poaceae; genus Poa; species Poa annua. The sequence goes on from CM049427.1 coordinate 21,810,247, forward strand.
TTTTATGGTACACAACTAGTGGTTATATCACAGAAACATTGATAGTTCTAGAAAATATCACCTCTTCCGATGATTAGTCGTAGCGACCGTTTTGATCGTTTTTAAGAAAAAATGTAATAAAGTGATAAACACCTCAAAAAATCAAATCCTTTGGCATGGGCTCCTTATATGTGTACTAGTTGCTAGGAAAAATGATAAACTTGATTTTTGCCTACATTTGCAAAAAAAGTCTTCACAAAAAGGTCTATCATGTATGAACATCTAGAAGTTTCAAGCCAAATGACCAAGTTATGGTCATTTCGACGACATAGTTTGTGAAAAGATCTCATACTCCACACATAGGTGCATATTGGTATATTAAACAACCATGCCAAAGGGATTCTTCAAATTATTTTCATAAATATCATTTTCCTTTTTTTGAGTGCAAAAAATGAGGTTTTTTGTGAAGTGAGTACAGAAAATATGATTCCAAATGGCACCCAACTATTTTTCACTAAGAGTGGTGCACATATGATGGATGATCCCCAAGTATGAGTTTTTTCTTTGAATTCTAACTAATTTCCCCTAGTTAATTGAGTTTACGTTGATTTATCGAAAGTAATTCAAATTTGAACTACAACTATTTGATAGTTTGGTCTGAAACTTTTGGAAAAATCATTAAGGTACACAACTAGTGGTTATATCACATAAACATTGATAGTTCTAGAAAATATCACCTCTTCCGATGATTAGTCGTAGCGACCGTTTTGATCGTTTTTAAGAAAAAATGTAATAAAGTGATAAACACCTCAAAAAATCAAATCCTTTGGCATGGGCTCCTTATATGTGTACTAGTTGATAGGAAAAATGATAAACACCTCAAAAAATCAAATCCTTGAACATCTAGAAGTTTCAAGCCAAATGACCAAGTTATGGTCATTTCAAGCCAAGCCAAATGACCGTGGCAAGACATATCTGATGATCTACAACCGTCCGACAAGACATCTCTGATGATCTGCAACCGTTTGAAACGGTCGCAGATCATCAGAGACGTCTTGCCGCTGGTTTCCCAGAGATGCCTCTGCCGAGGGGAGGGTTCACCTTCAGCCTTCACTGAGTGCTCTCTGCTACCCGTGTGCTGCCAAAATGAACTACAATGAGTAGACACTGAGTGCTGAACATGTCCGGGAGGGGGGATATATATAAGGTACGTGTGCTTCTTTAGTCCCGGTTGGTAACAACAACCGAGTCATGTGGGTCACGAAGTGGTCGTGATACTGCTGATCCAACAGCTCAAAATCTCTCAAAAGAAACACACCTCAGATCCAACGTCTCACAAGCAATAGAAAGAAACACACGATCCATGTGCTTCTTTAGTCTCGGTTGGTAACACCAACCGGGACTAAAGAAGCACATGGATCGTGTGTTTCTTTAAAGCACTTGTGAGCCGTTGGATGAAGAGATGTGTTTCTTTTGAGAGATTCTGAGCTGTTGGATGGGCACTATCATGACCAGTTCGTGAGTCACATGACCCTATATATAGCCCCCTCTTGAACATGTTCGGCAGTCATTGTCTCCTCATTCTACTTCATCGACAGAATACAAAGCATTCGGATTCCCTGCATACGTCCAACGGTGCATTTCATATGCAGGCACTCACGAGCCACCGTTGGGCTGTATGCAGGTGAAATCGTGTGTTTTGTTCCATACATCTACAAAATACTTCAGTTCACTTGTTCTTCTGATACAAAGCATTCGGATATTACACATCAACAATAATATCCCTCTCTAGTGTTTACTTGTTCTTCCGATTGCGCCGTAACCACGGACAATCTTCTTCATTTAACTTGATACTTGGATCAGTGTTGACTTTAAAGGGCGGAATGTCATGAAACTTATCGTAATCTTCTAACATGTCTGTCTTGTCCTCCACTCCCACAATGACTCTTTTCCCTGAAAGAACTATGTGGCGCTTTGGCTCATCGTATGATGTACTCGCTTGCTTATCTTTTCTTTTTTTCGGTAGGGTAGACATGTCTTTCACATAGAAAACCTGAGCAACTTCACTGGCTAGGACGAATGGTTCATTCTCGTACGAAAGATTGTTGAGATCCACTGTAGTCATTCCGTATCGTGGGTCTACCTCTACCCCGCCTCGTAGGTTGAACCATTTGCACTTGAACAAAGGGACCTTAAAAGTAGGTCCATAGTCAAGTTCCCATATCTCCTCTATGTAACCATAATATGTGTCCTTTGTCCCGTTGCAGTTTGTTGCATCAAAGCGTACTCCACTGTTTTGGTTGGTGCTCTTTTTATCTTGTTTGGCTGTGTAAAATATATTTTCATTTATCTCGTACCCTTGAAAAGTCAATATAGTTGAAGCTGGTGATGTGGCCAACAAGTATAGCTGTTCTTCAACATTGGTGTCATTAATGAGACGTCTTTTTAACCAACTGCTGAAAGTCCTCATGTGCTCTCCATCAATACAATCTTAAGATTTCTCCGGGTACTTGGAGCATAAAATATTCTTGTGTTCCTCGACATACGGACCCACCAAACTGGAATTATGTAGAACGGTGTCGTGTGCTTGAGTGAAAGAATCCCCGTCTTGACATATTGTTGCTTTCTTTCCAAGGGTGCCTTTTCCATGCAGTCTCCCCTCATGACGTGATTCAGGAACACCGATCGGCTTCAGATCAGGAATAAAATCTACACAAAACTCAATGACCTCCTCTGTTCCATAACCCTTGACGATGCTTCCTTCTGGCCTAGCCCGGTTATGCACATATTTTTTTAAGACTCCCATGAACCTCTCAAAGGGGAACATGTTGTGTAAAAATACAGGACCGAGAACAGAAATCTCTTCGACTAGGTGGACTACAAGGTGCGTCATAATATTGAAGAAGGTTGGTGGGAACACCAACTCGAAGCTGACAAGACATTGTACCACATCCTTCTCTAAATTTTTTAGAGTTAGTGGATTGATGACCTTCTGAGAAATTGCATTGAGAAATGCACATAGCTTCACAATGGGTTCTCGAACATTTTCCGGTAGAAGCCCTCTCAATGCAACCGGAAGTAATTGTGTCATAATCACGTGACAGTCATGAGACTTTAGATTCTGAAATTTTTGCTCTGCCATGTTTATTATTCCTTTTATATTTGATGAGAAGCCAGATGGAACCTTCATACTGCGAAGGCACTCAAAAAATATTTTCTTCTCTTCTTTAGTAAGAGCGTAGCTTGCAGGACCTGGCTGATTCTCTGAATGAGTATCGTCTCGATGCATCTCTTCGCTCATACGTTGATGGGTCTGCCTTCCTTTCGGTGTACCTTTTTTTGACTTCCCATCTTTTGACTTCCCATACACGCCCAAGAAGTTTAGCAAATTGCAACAAATGTTCTTTGTCACGTGCATCACGTCGATTGCAGAGTGAATCTCTAGCATTATCCAATATGGCAGCTCCCAAAATATAGATTTCTTCTTCCACATGGGTACGTGGTTGTTTGCGTCATTCGGAACAGTGAGACCGCCAGGACCCTTTCCAAAGATTACATTTAAATCCTTGACCATATCATGTATAGCAGAACTAGAAGGGCGGGTAGGCCTCGGCCGATGATCTGCCTCACATTTGTAATGCTTGCCTTTCTTCCTTAACGGATGCTTGGGTACAAGAAACCGACGATGACCTAGGTACACATTCTTGTTACCTAAATGTATACTATCAGTCTCAGCTAAACAGTGCGTGCATGCATTGTATCCCTTGTTTGACTGTCCTGAAATGTTGCCTAGAGCAGGCCAATCATTGATGGTTACAAAAAGCAAAGCTCGTAGATCAAATTCCTCCAGTTTGTGCTCATCCCACACACGTACACCTTCCTCACACCACAACTGCAAAAGTTCTTCAACTAATGACCTGAGGTACACATCAATGTCGTTGCCAGGTTGCTTCGGGCCTTGAATGAGCACGGGCATCATAATGTACTTCCGCTTCATGCACAACCAAGGAGGAAGGTTATAGATACATACAGTCACAGGCCAAGTGCTGTGACTGGAGCTCTGCTCTCCAAAAGGATTAAAGCCATCTGTACATAGGCCAAATCTTAAGTTCCTTGCGTCATCTGAAAATGTCGGGAACTCTCTGTCAATTTTTCTCCACTGGGACCCATCCGCGGGGTGTCTCAACATCAAGTCTTTTTTACGATCTTCTTTGTGCCAACGCAACAACTTGGCATGCTCTCTATTGCTGAACAAACGTTTCAACCGTGGTATTATAGGAGCATACCACATCACCTTTGCAGGAATCCTCTTCCTGGGGCGCGGCTCGCCCTCAACATCACCAGGGTCATCTCGCCCGATCTTATACCGCAAAGCACCACATACAGGACATGCATTCAATTTTTCGTGCTCACCGCGGTAGAGGATGCAGTCATTAATGCAAGCGTGTATCTTATGCACCTCTAATCCTAGAGGGCATACCACCTTCTTTGCTTCATACGTACTAGACGGCAATTCCTTATCCTTTGGAAGCATCTTCTTAACTATTTTTAACAAATTTTCAAATCCCTTGTCAGAAGTACCATTCTCTGCCTTCCATTGCAACAATTCAAGTGTGGTACCTAGCTTTTTCTGGTCATTTTGACAAGTTGGGTACAACAATTTGGCGTGATCAGCTAACATACGCTCCAACTTCAACCTTTCGTTTTCACTTCCACAGTCCATTTGTGCATCATGAATGGCCCGACGAAGATCATCGTCGGGCTCATCAATAATGGGATCTTCTTCAGTTTCGTCTTCTCCCATTGTAGTATCACTGAACCAAGGATACTTGTCATTATCCTCCTCTTCTTCATTTTCTTCCATGATAACCCCTGTTTCTCCGTGCTTGGTCCAACAATAATAACCAGGCATAAAACCATTATGCAAGAGGTGTGAGTGAAAGACTTTTGAGGTAGAGTGATCACTCATATTCTTGCAGACACTACATGGACAACGAATAAAACCGTTCTTCGGCTTGTTTGCCTCAGCCATATGGAGAAAATTATGCATGCCATCAATGAACTCAGGACAACATCGGTCACCGTACATCCATTGTCGGTTCATCTGTATTACATAAAAGTATATCGAACCCCATTATTACACTACTGTCATAAATAATATGTAGTAGCAAATTAATTAATACAATGTCATCCATTAAAATAAGAGTAGAGTATTGACAAGCGGTAATACATAGTTCTCATAAAACATACATTAACTGAAACAAATACAAAAATTATCTAAAGAATTTAAATCCAACAACAAATGTGATCAAAATCGCAACTAAGGTAAATACTGAACCCACATCATAATGATACCAAGCCTCCCGATTAATGGCATATTTTTTAATCCTTTTTATCTTCAAGCGCATTGCATCCATCTTGATCTCGTTACCATCGACCACGTCGGCAAGTTTGAGCTCTAATTTCATCTTATCTTCTAAGCATTGAAGATAAAAATCTTCACTTCTTTTCAATTTTGCTTTCAAATCATTGTTTTCTTTATCCAAAAACTCGACAATAGGGTCAGGTTCAATTTCTGGTTCAACTACCTCCTAGATAAAAATAATTCTATGTCAAGTTGGTCGCCATAATTGCCAGAAACATAGAATGAAATAAATAGTTTTGAAAATATACCACATCCGAATCATAGACCGGACGAGGACCGACGGGGACGGATATCAGAACCATGACACCATACATATAATACAAGTTAGAAAATTATACAAGTAGTAACTATGCATCTAAATCATAAAAGCTATGTTTTTAAAATAAAATAAAATAAATAAAATATAGAGGCTCACCGAGGTGGTGACGGTACGGCGCGGGCGATCGACGTCGATAAGGCTCCTCACCACACTAAAACACATAAATTGCACATATATACAAATGAGATCATAACTTAGGCATTACATCGAACACCTTGCTTGCACAAAAAAATTGAAATGAGCAAAATGAGCTAAATAACCAATGCCGGAAAGAGGATGAAGAGGCTAACCGTGGGGTGCTTCAATCTAGCCAAATGGTGTCAAAAATTATGGATTATCTAGTCTTGGGGAGAGGAAATGGAGAAGAAATGGAGAGGAAATGATTTTGAGCTCGGGCTCGGTGGGAAAAATGGAGTGAGCAGGGGTGGAAGAAGCTGATAAAGGTCAGTACCTTTAGTCCCGGTTTGTGTTGCGAACCGGGACTAAAGGGTTCTGACGCTGGGGCCCGCCTCTGCTGCCGCATGCGGTGAACCTTTAGTCCCGGTTCGTAACACGAACCGGGACTAAAAGTCCCTCACAAATCTGGCGGTGTGGCTCTCACGCCTTTAGTCTGGGTTCAAAAAATGAACCGAGACTAAAGGGGTGAACCAAAGGCTCGTTTTCTACTAGTGTGATTTGTTTCCAGGTCCTATGAGATATTTTATGTCTATGTAGATGCGGCTAGTCAGCCATCTTCTATATGTTGTATCATGTGCTCTATGAAAATGCATTTCGTTTAACAAACAACTTCCCAGAAAGTCCGGTTCCATTATCAAAGGATAACAGAACAACGAGTTTTAGTTGAAACCAAAACGGAACAAAAACTTAAAAAAAGAAGAACTGCAGACTGCCTAAAAAAGCCCACCAGAGGGGGTAATTTCCACGCAGGGGAACCCAACCCTCGAACAGAGTTTTTAACTTTCCTACTACGGAGAAGGAACTAACAGGAATATTACACAAGTTTTGCAACAAACGCCACTCGACACCTCCTGACTGGTGTCACAACCAAAACACCAGGTGCTTGAGGACAAAGACATAAGTTTCTAGGAAACAATAGAGGTTTATCCCACAGCCACACGAGACCTGGAATTGCCACAAATCACCACCCCCATGCATTCCAGCAACCTCAACAAACCACCAATTTGCGTGACTCTTTTACTTATCTGATAACAAAAGGATCAATCCATGTTTGAGTATTGAACGTTAGAGCCTTCAATCTGCTTTGCAAAACCCCAAGCAGCGTTGTGCGCTTGAATCGCCACATTCTGGATACGAGATGCTCCCTCTTCTATGTTCGGGCGCACCTCAGAAGTCTGATGACCTGCACAGTAACGAAGGAAAGCACACATGTAACAAATGAGCTCAACCCAAGAAGATATAAACTTTTTCTCTAAGCAAGAACGATTTCAAGTTTTTCAGATTGCCCAGCAAAAGGTTGCAATCCCAATTATATAAACGTTTATACCCAAGGGAAAAACATAGCAATCCACCAAATACTGGCTAAAACTTTAAAATTTTAATCCCTGGATCACATTTTAACTCAGGCCAGCTCCCAACCCGACGATTAAACATCTCAACATAGAAAATGCTTTTTTTCATCGTCATCAAGAACCATCATGACCCCACTCTTAAGGAATTTTTAGGCCAGACATCGCTTCAGAGTGATAGAAAATCTGTATTAAGTGTCTAACTTGATTAATACCATCTTGTACAAAGAGAATGGAATCATTAGCGTGTTGGAAAATTGCAACCCCTTTTTTGTCAATAATTAGATGAGCAACTAGACCCACCAATTGGCGAACAATCTGAGTTTTCTTAATCATTTTATCTAGACTCTTTGTTGCCCCCCCCCCCCCCCCCCCCCCCCCCCACACACACACATAGTACCATCCCCGATGATCTCTCCAATAAGACAACACATAGGGCTAAATCCTTTATGGTGAATACACTTAATCAGGTAATTCCAATCAACCTTGTAATATGCTTTTTCAAAATCCAGCTTCAACACCACACCATGTTGCTTTTTCCTCCTAGCCTCATGCAGAATTTCATGCAAAGACATCACCACATCCATTATATATCTTCCTTTAGTGAAAGCGGTCTCACACTCAGAGATTAATTTTCCCATAACATGTTCACTCTGAGGGTGGTGACTTTAGTGATAACCTTGTAAATAATCTGCAACAGACAAATGTGTCTATATTTCTGGATACGGTCAGCATCCACAATTTTTTTGTTTTTTGTAATAGGATGATCATTCCAAAGTTAATTCTATACAGCCCCAACATCCCAGTGTACAATTCATCAAACAGAGCCATTAGTACCTCTGAATTAATCAAGTGGCAACAAGCCTAATAGAACTCAACAGGAATTCCATGAGAACCTATAGCCTTATTCCTGACCATGACATCAATTACATGTTTAACCTCAGCTCCACTACAAGCTTTGTCCAACTCGAAATTATCTTGATCATCCAAATTTTTCTCAGTAGACCAAATGTGTTCATCCAACTGTACTCTATCACCTTCACCTTGACCAAAGATACCTCTGTAGTAAGTTGTACAATGTTCCAGCAAATCACTCGTGCCTTGAATCTCAAGCTCCCCATCCTACAATGTGTACATTGTATTCTTCCTCTTCTTATCATTAGCTACCCTATGAAAGAAAGTAGTATTTGAGTCCCCTTGCAATAACCATTTCTTACTAGATTTTCCAAACCAAAACATCTCTTGCTCTTCATAAATCTTCATCAAGCTGCTCAGTAAGAAACCTTTCCAAGCACATTGCTTCCCAATAAAAACTCTCTGTCTTTTCTTTTTTGTTCAATTCTAAACAAAATTTTGGAAATGGAAGAGCGCATCTACATTGACATATCAATATCAGGTGTTTCCACCAAAATGTGCATACTCGTTGTTGACGTTTATGCCATCATCACTTTTATTAACAATTTCTGGCTAACTGGATAACTGTTGGAGGAGAAATTTAAAACTCAATGACGACTCGTACAATCTTGCCTCGAACCACTGTCTCATCACCTTTGATAAAGAATCGACATGCATGACTTGACATCTTAAAGAAAACGTCGTGTGTAACATCAATCAGGCTGCTCAATTCACGTCGTGCATATAGCCTCCACGACTAGACATGACTTGACACCTCCACCGAAAAGTGTCATATGTACCACATGCTGAATCAAGTCGAACATGGTCTTGTAATTGAAGGGGCATCGTCCCATACCAGTGCCGACCATGAAACTCGATAGTCATAAAAGACGTCGTCCCATTCGGGACACGTGAACACTAGTGGAAATTGGGGCTCTAGTCCCGGTTTCAGAGAGCCTGTAGTCCCGGTGTAGCAACCGGGACTACCAAGGCGGGACTAGAGCCCCCCCTTTTGTCCCGGCTCAGCACAAACCGGGACCGGAGCCCCCCCCCCACCAATTAGAGCTCCACACGTGGAGGGGGCAGGGGCGCGCAGGGGCGAACCCTTTAGTCCCGGTTCGTGTTACGAACCGGGACTAGGGTTTTGTTTTTTTTTAGATTTCAGGGTTTTGTTTTTTTTCATTTCAGTGCTTTGTTTTTTTTTATTTCGACCGGTTTTCTGGGTAGGGGTTTCGGATGGTACCATGTCGATGCGTCAGGGGTAGGGGTTTCGGATGCTACAACTTCGATGGGCGAAAAACACGTATAAATTATAATACGAACCTAGATGAAGTTGCATCATGCATATATACAATTACATGAAGATCATGTGTTGATAACACATACACATTTAAGTACGCGTGGTACATGAATATCACGTTTCCCCGTTCCAGAGACTTAGAAATATTTTGTTACATGGAGATCACTATATATTACATGTCCGCACTAGTCAACATAGTGGTACTCTCCAGTCTCTGGTATGACATCGGTGAGGTAAAATCCCGTCAACTCCTCTGCAATTGCCCTGAAGCGGGTCTTTATTGGTAGCTCGTTGCGCTTTCTTGCCAACTGTAAAAAAATGATATCACAATGAATACATGAGATATGAAATGAATAAAACTCATCACGATTGATGATACAAAAATAATGTTGTGACTAGAGCTTTACGTACTTCGATACTTCTTTTGCTCTTCAAACTCTCGTTGACCACAGTGTGCATGTACTCGCAAACGAAGAATCCACATAGATCAGTCCCGGTTGGCTGTTTAAGACAAGTCTATAGAAGAATAAATTTAATCAAATAATAATAAAGTATGATAATGGTGCATGGGCCTAGTTATAGTACTACTTACATCGTTATTACGCCAGCGCAGTTTCTCTGGCCTTCCACTGTTCGGATGTTCCGCGAGGAACATTTTCCAAACGCTGCATGACAAGAAACTGAATGAATGAGTCATAAATTACTTGATATTAGGAAATGAACGAAAGAGGCGATAAGAAAAGAAAGTACCTTGCCACCAAATCAAAACAGGACTTGTATTGTTTAGTGCATCCTCTTAACGAGTCAAGGACAACAATTTCTCCTTTCCGCAAGTCAATAACGATAAGAATGTAGTGGTAGTTGCGCACGTTTATAAATAGTCATGCATAACTAATCAATTAAACTTAACATCGGGTGAGAAAAATAGAATGTGTAATAAGCAGTAACATTCACTTGAAGTTGTAAGGCCATAATATATATTTTTTGTAAGCTTGTCGCTTGAAAAACATTAGCAAATTCCCCGGTGTATCCTTGTTAACTAGTGGATCAATTATGTTATCTTCATGCATTATAGAGGGGTCAATGAACCCAATGTGGTTGATTTTCTTCTTCTTGCATTCGAGCATCTTCATTCTGCGTAATAAAGCACACAAAATATTATAGAGAGGATTATCACAGACAATGAACGAGTAGAGCTAATTAAAACATTAAATTACAGGAATAGATGACTTACAGACAATAGGAACTTATGATGTTTTTGTCGAGGGCCCAGAGATTGTATAACTGAAAGATTTCGGCGAAGTAAAGGACAACGGAGTATTCTTGGAAATAATGCTCTTCCTTAACTGCCATCATGAGAGCGACTTTATTCGTCTCCTTTACGGTATCCTTGTACCAGGCTTGAAATTGACGCATTCTTGTGGGTAAGTTGCCGTCAACAAAATCTCCCCGTGAACATAAGTACGAACAACATCCGCGAAGGGGATATCATCTCCCGAATATACCAGCTCCCGCACATTGATGTTTTTGAGAACTCTGTCATCAAGCACCTTGAGCGGGGGGGGCCGACTGTGCGTCTTGTTCTCCGAGTTGGGCAACTTGTTTCCCTTTTTTCGATTGATCATCCATCTCTTCGTCATATGACTTACCAATGTTGCGATCATAGTCTGTTGGCGGCGATGGTGGGGGGTTGTATAGGGCATCGATGCAACGGTCAATTTTTTCCTGAGGAATTCCGGCAGTAAATTTTGCAGGAGGCAATTGTTTCGCTAACGCTTTCTGTTTCACGCCAGCAAGCCAGGCATCCGTATGTTCTTTGCATGCGATATCGTTTTCCTCGACGGTTCTCTCCCAAGGTAACTTTGGAGTAGGCGGCGGTGTTTTCTGCTTTCTAGGTTTCTTCCTAACAGGAGAACCAGACTGGCGCCTACTCGAGAGCGACTTAACATTCTGGCGGACTGGCACAGACTGCGATGGCCTCACGCTAGGAACCCTCACGGGGGGCGGTTGGCTTTGCTGTTGATCTGGAGATGGACTCGGGCTGGGGTCCCTATCGGGGAGGTGTGGGCTTTGCTGATGGGGTGGAGATGGACTCCGTCTTTGATCCCTCTCGAGGAAGAGTGGACTTGGCTGGTGAGCTGGACTCCTAGAACGAGGAGTGGACTTTGCTTGTTCTGGAAGGACGATGTATTTCTTGGGCCATAGGGCGAAGGCATGCTTGACGTCTGCCAACGTTTTCTCCTCGTCACCTCTAGGTAACTCAAGTTCCAAGGATTCAAATCCAGGCATAATTTCGTCCACCCCGACACGAGCGTAGCCATCTGGAATTTGACCACAATGGTAGAGTTCTCCAGGTTGAATTACTAAAGCTTGCCCCACCGCCACCTTCAAAGTTATGTTTCGCATTGCTATATGTAGCTCACAACCTGTAGGCTCTGTGATGTCATCCACTGGGTAGGCACCAACGTCGACCTGACGCGTGGAACCAACGCTGCTTCTACGCTGAGATGGGGCGGCATGCGCTTCATGGTCTAATTGGTGCCGCTCCTGAGGTTCCGTTCTTTGCTCCTTCAATGCTTTTATTTCCGCCCGTTGCTCCTTCATTTCACGTTCCAATTGTAATATCCGGTCGGCCTCCTTCTTCTTACCTCTGCTACGGCTTCTATAAGTGTGAGCGGATTCCGGCCATGCAGTCTTAAACGTTGCACCGCCAGGAAAGCCTCGAGCTCGTCCAACATGTTCAGGATTCCCCAGTGCCCGTGTCAGCTCGTCATCCTCTCTATCGGGTTTGAACACACCATTGCGAACATCATTAATTGCTTCTTCAAGCTTCTTTTTTATACGCTCCACGAGAACCTTCCATTTTCCCCTTCCAACAATCTCTCCGGTTTTAGGGTCCAACATTGCCCCATGCGCGAACAACCAGAATTTCGACCTCTCGGGCCAGTCAAGTGTCTGTGGACGGACCCCCGATTGAAGCAGTTTTTCTTCATAGGCTAACCACTTAGGAATGGCGCTCTTGTAGCCACCTGTCCCCAATGTATGGTGGTGTTCCTTCAGCCCAGCATTCAATTTATTTATCGTCGATCGGGCCACAGCCATAGGTGATTCCCTATACGCCTTAAACGCCGCCCATTCAGATTCTAACTTCTTCCCTTGTGCTCCACTGAAATCTGGCACTTCTTTTGTTTCTACATATTGATTCCATAACTTTTTCTTCCAGTTCCGGAATTGTTCCGCCATCTTAATAAGAGTCCACTTCTTGAGGTTGTCCTTCTTCACTTTAGAGAGATCTGGCGGGAGGGTGAAATGTGACAACAGCGTGTTATAGACCAAATCCTTAAGAACTTGGTGGACATAACATGGGTCGTCCACATCTGCGACCGCCGGCTTATTCCATTCGCGTATGCTGATTGGGATCATGTCCCTAACAATAACTCCAGCTTGACTTATAAATTTGTTGCGGTTCTGTTTTGGTTCGAGCGGTTCGCCGGAATCAGCAATTTCCTCAATCGGTAACTTTGGATCCTCGCTCGTCATTCTTTTTGCCTTGCCTCGTGGAGCACATGGTGGCTGCTTTTTTGTAGATTTGCTCGATCCGGATGGCAAGGCATCACCACATCAAGAAGAATAAGTCGTTAATAAATGCATGTAGTTAACAACAACATATCGTCATATTTATTATAAACACATATACACCTCTCCGCCGGAGTTTGCTATCACCACATCAAAGTCTTGTGACTCGATTCCAAAGTCGTTCAAAAATTGGTCGAAATCATAATCATCTACATCTCCTCCAGCTCGGGCATCATTAAAAATAAGTTGTTCCATTTGGTCTTCCATCTCTTCGTCTCGTTGAAATTGTGCTTCTTCTATCTGTTCGTCTCGCAAGTGCTCCATAGCTCTACCTGCAATCCATAGCTCGGGCATTATAATCAAGTTTACATTTATTCATCTGAAAAACATATACAAGTACAATAATTGCAACAAGTATGGATCATATAGCACAACAAGGTGGCAGCCAAGAAAACAGTGTGTGCTCATCTTGCATACCTAACACAAAACTATATATATGGATCATATTTTAGAATTGTGCATATCTAACACAAAATTATCTTTTTTCGTACACATTTACAATCATCTCAATTTGCATATCTAACACACCATAATATATATACAGATCATATATTACAATTTCATATCTAACACATTTACAATCATCTCAATTTACAAAACAAAGATAGCCACTGAAGCAAGACCTCCTGAAAAGCCGTGGACACAAGGACCCGAGCAGCAGACCTCCTGCAAGTTGTATAATGAATTGTATATCAATCAAATTAGCATTGAGTCACAGAGAGATATAAGAGTCAAACACAACAAGTTAGCAAATAAACGCATGAGTCGACCGAAGTTCATAAAAAGCCTCATCTGATACATACACAAACAGTAAGTACAACAAAGACATATCATGAGTTGATTCTAAACATTAGCTATTGTTACTAAGGTTGTGTATTGCTCCTTGATCAAAAGAACCACACAAAACACAAGTAATGAGAGTAATGCAAAATAAAGACATAATATGTCAAAAACTGGACAGCGCGTAAAGAGTGAATTTTCAGAGGCACTTACGGTGCTCAAATCAGAAAACTTCGAACTAATGAAATGTGTATTAATAACTGAATATTTTGGTCGTAAAATAACAAGTCAATTTTCCTTTTCTGTGATTTTATACCTTTTTCCCAGTAAAGATCAGGAATCTGTTTTCTAGACAGCCATGATAGTTTTAATGATGCTCACATAGGAATAATGATTAAAACGCAAAAGAGAGCATCAAGGGGAAATATGAAACATATTTGATTCTAACCCACTTCCTATGCATTGGGATCTTGTAAGAAAATAAATCATTGGAACACAAAGCAAGTAGCATAGGAAGATAAAAAAAGAGCAATTTCCATACTTTCAACTTAAAGAGAGGGCATGTAATAATATTGAAATATTTAGAACCATGTTTTCCCTTCTCATAATAACTTTCAGTAGCATCATGAAAAAATCCAGCAATATAACTATCACATAGAGCATGTATTTCATGATCTACAAGCATAAAAGTATTAATACTCTCCACATAAGTAAAATCCTTCTTATTAGTGATAGTGGGAGTAAAACATTCATAACAATCATTATAATCATCATATATAGGATGCATATCATAATCATAATAAACTTTATCCTCAATAATAGGTGGACTGAAAATATCATATTCATCTTGATTATTTGCTGAAACTGAATCCACCATAAACATCAATATTAGGGAAGTAATCATTCTTGGTGCTAGCTCAATTATTGAAACAGAGGATACAATTATCTGCAACTAAACTGAACCATTGTTTTCATATAGGCATTCGAGTTTCCATCTATAACCCTAATGCGCCGGAGGGCGGCGTGGAAGCTAGCTAGGGGAGGGAGGGGACTGAACTAGGCATACCGGCGTTGTAGGGGCGTCGCGGCGTAGGCGACGGCGCGGCGGCGCGTCGGAGCGGCGAGCGGCAGGGCGACGCGCGGCACGGCGAGCGGCAGGGTGACGGCGCGGCGGAGCGGGAGGCGACGGCGCTTTGGAAGATTTGGGAAAGATAAGAAAAATTTGAGCGGCAGGGCAACGAAAACCGGCGCGGACAACCTTTAGTCTCGGTTCTAGCCACGAACCGAGACTAAAGGGTCTTTAGTCGCGGTTGGAGTTACCAACCGAGACTAAAGGGTCTTTAGTCGCGGTTGGAGTTACCAACCGGGACTAAAGGGTTCTGGCTGGAGCCCAGCGCGCCTCTTTAGCTCTTTAGTCTCGGTTGGTGTTACCAACCGAGACTAAAGGGTTCTTTTTTCCTTATTTCTTTTTACTGATTTTTGTTTCTGTTTTCTTTTAAATTGTTTGAATTGCTTACTTTTCTATTTCTTATTTTGGTTTACTTATTTTTTGAATTGTTTTGGTTTCTAGCTTATTTTTATGTTTTGTTTTATATTTTCTAACATTTTAAGATGCCAAGGTGATTTCTTCAAATTATATCATAAATATCATTTTCTATGTTTTAAGGTTTTTTGTGAAGTAAGTACATAAAATATGATTCCAAATGGCACCCAATTATTTTTCACTAAGAGTGGTGCACATATGATGGATGATCCCCAAGTTTGAGTTTTTTCTTAGAATTATAGCTAATTTTCCCTAATTAATTGAGTTTATGTTGATTTATGGAAAGTAATTCAAATTTGAACTACAACTATTTGATAGTTTGGTCTGAAAGTTTTGGAAAAATCATTTTAAGGTACACAACTAGTGGTTATATCACAGAAACATTAATAGTTCTAGAAAATATCACCTCTTCCGATGATTAGTCGTAGCGACCGTTTTGATCGTTTTTAAAAAAAAATGTAATAAAGTGATAAACACCTCAAAAAATCAAATCCTTTGGCATGGGCTCCTTATATGTGTACTAGTTGCTAGGAAAAATGATAAACTTGATTTTTGCCTACATTTGCAAAAAAAGTCTCCACAAAAAGGTCTATCATGTATGAACATCTAGAAGTTTCAAGCCAAATGACCAAGTTATGGTCATTTCGACGACATAGTTTGTGATAAAGATCTCATACTCCACACATAGGTGTATATTGGTATATTAAACAACCATGCCAAAGGGATTCTTCAAATTATTTTCATAAATATCATTTTCCTTTTTTTGAGTGCAAAAAATGAGGTTTTTTGTGAAGTGAGTAGAGAAAATATGATTCCAAATGGCACCCAACTATTTTTCACTAAGAGTGGTGCACATATTATGGATGATCCCCAAGTATGAGTTTTTTCTTACAATTCTAACTAATTTCCCCTAGTTAATTGAGTTTATGTTGATTTATCGAAAGTAATTCAAATTTGAACTACAACTATTTGATAGTTTGGTCTGAAACTTTTGGAAAAATCATTTTAAGGTACACAACTAGTGGTTATATCACAGAAACATTAATAGTTCTAGAAAATATCACCTCTTCCGATGATTAGTCGTAGCGACCGTTTTGATCGTTTTTAAGAAAAAATGTAATAAAGTGATAAACACCTCAAAAAATCAAATCCTTTGGCATGGGCTCCTTATATGTGTACTAGTTGCTAGGAAAAATGATAAACTTGATTTTTGCCTACATTTGCAAAAAAAAATCTTCACAAAAAGGTCTATCATGTATGAACATCTAGAAGTTTCAAGCCAAATGACCAAGTTATGGTCATTTCGACGACATAGTTTGTGATAAAGATCTCATACTGCACACATAGGTGCATATTGGTATATTAAACAACCATGCCAAAGGGATTCTTCAAATTATTTTCATAAATATCATTTTCCTTTTTTTGAGTGCAAAAAATGAGGTTTTTTGTGAAGTGAGTACAGAAAATATGATTTCAAATGGCACCCAACTATTTTTCACTAAGAGTGGTGCACATATGATGGATGATCACCAAGTATGAGTTTTTTCTTACAATTCTAACTAATTTCCCCTAGTTAATTGAGTTTATGTTGATTTATCGAAAGTAATTCAAATTTGAACTACAACTATTTGATAGTTTGGTCTGAAAGTTTTGGAAAAATCATTTTAAGGTACACAACTAGTGGTTATATCACAGAAACATTGATAGTTCTAGAAAATATCACTTCTTCTGATGATTAGTCGTAGCGACCGTTTTGATCGTTTTTAAGAAAAAATGTAATAAAGTGATAAATACCTCAAAAAATCAAATCCTTTGGCATGGGCTCCTTATATGTGTACTAGTTGCTAGGAAAAATGATAAACACCTCAAAAAATCAAATCCTTGAACATCTAGAAGTTTCAAGCCAAATGACCAAGTTATGGTCATTTCAAGCCAAGTCAAATGACCGTGGCAAGACATCTCTGATGATCTACAACCGTCCGACAAGACATCTCTGATGATCTGCAACCGTTTGAAACGGTCGCAGATCATCAGAGACGTCTTGCCGCTGGTTGCCCAGAGATGCCTCTGCCGAGGGGAGGGTTCACCTTCAGCCTTCACTGAGTGCTCTCTGCTACCCGTGTGCTGCCAAAATGAACTACAATGAGTAGACACTGAGTGTTGAACATGTCCGGGAGGGGGGATATATATAAGGTACGTGTGCTTCTTTAGTCCCGGTTGGTAACAACAACCGAGTCATGTGGGTCACGAAGTGGTCGTGATACTGGTGTGCTTCTTTTGTGCATCATGAATGGCCCGACGAAGATCATCGTCGGGCTCATCAATAATGGGATCTTCTTCAGTTTCGTCTTCTCCCATTGTAGTATCACTGAACCAAGGATACTTGTCATTATCCTCCTCTTCTTCATTTTCTTCCATGATAACCCCTGTTTCTCCGTGCTTGGTCCAACAATAATAACCAGGCATAAAACCATTATGCAAGAGGTGTGAGTGAAAGACTTTTGAGGTAGAGTGATCACTCATATTCTTGCAGACACTACATGGACAACGAATAAAACCGTTCTTCGGCTTGTTTGCCTCAGCCATATGGAGAAAATTATGCATGCCATCAATGAACTCAGGACAACATCGGTCACCGTACATCCATTGTCGGTTCATCTGTATTACATAAAAGTATATCGAACCCCATTATTACACTACTGTCATAAATAATATGTAGTAGCAAATTAATTAATACAATGTCATCCATTAAAATAAGAGTAGAGTATTGACAAGCGGTAATACATAGTTCTCATAAAACATACATTAACTGAAACAAATACAAAAATTATCTAAAGAATTTAAATCCAACAACAAATGTGATCAAAATCGCAACTAAGGTAAATACTGAACCCACATCATAATGATACCAAGCCTCCCGATTAATGGCATATTTTTTAATCCTTTTTATCTTCAAGCGCATTGCATCCATCTTGATCTCGTTACCATCGACCACGTCGGCAAGTTTGAGCTCTAATTTCATCTTATCTTCTAAGCATTGAAGATAAAAATCTTCACTTCTTTTCAATTTTGCTTTCAAATCATTGTTTTCTTTATCCAAAAACTCGACAATAGGGTCAGGTTCAATTTCTGGTTCAACTACCTCCTAGATAAAAATAATTCTATGTCAAGTTGGTCGCCATAATTGCCAGAAACATAGAATGAAATAAATAGTTTTGAAAATATACCACATCCGAATCATAGACCGGACGAGGACCGACGGGGACGGATATCAGAACCATGACACCATACATATAATACAAGTTAGAAAATTATACAAGTAGTAACTATGCATCTAAATCATAAAAGCTATGTTTTTAAAATAAAATAAAATAAATAAAATATAGAGGCTCACCGAGGTGGTGACGGTACGGCGCGGGCGATCGACGTCGATAAGGCTCCTCACCACACTAAAACACATAAATTGCACATATATACAAATGAGATCATAACTTAGGCATTACATCGAACACCTTGCTTGCACAAAAAAATTGAAATGAGCAAAATGAGCTAAATAACCAATGCCGGAAAGAGGATGAAGAGGCTAACCGTGGGGTGCTTCAATCTAGCCAAATGGTGTCAAAAATTATGGATTATCTAGTCTTGGGGAGAGGAAATGGAGAAGAAATGGAGAGGAAATGATTTTGAGCTCGGGCTCGGTGGGAAAAATGGAGTGAGCAGGGGTGGAAGAAGCTGATAAAGGTCAGTACCTTTAGTCCCGGTTTGTGTTGCGAACCGGGACTAAAGGTCTCTGGCGCTGGGGCCCGCCTTTGCTGCCGCATGCGGTGAACCTTTAGTCCCGGTTCGTAATCACAAGAAGAATAAGTCGTTAATAAATGCATGTAGTTAACAACAACATATCGTCATATTTATTATAAACACATATACACCTCTCCGCCGGAGTTTGCTATCACCACATCAAAGTCTTGTGACTCGATTCCAAAGTCGTTCAAAAATTGGTCGAAATCATAATCATCTACATCTCCTCCAGCTCGGGCATCATTAAAAATAAGTTGTTCCATTTGGTCTTCCATCTCTTCGTCTCGTTGAAATTGTGCTTCTTCTATCTGTTCGTCTCGCAAGTGCTCCATAGCTCTACCTGCAATCCATAGCTCGGGCATTATAATCAAGTTTACATTTATTCATCTGAAAAACATATACAAGTACAATAATTGCAACAAGTATGGATCATATAGCACAACAAGGTGGCAGCCAAGAAAACAGTGTGTGCTCATCTTGCATACCTAACACAAAACTATATATATGGATCATATTTTAGAATTGTGCATATCTAACACAAAATTATCTTTTTTCGTACACATTTACAATCATCTCAATTTGCATATCTAACACACCATAATATATATACAGATCATATATTACAATTTCATATCTAACACATTTACAATCATCTCAATTTACAAAACAAAGATAGCCACTGAAGCAAGACCTCCTGAAAAGCCGTGGACACAAGGACCCGAGCAGCAGACCTCCTGCAAGTTGTATAATGAATTGTATATCAATCAAATTAGCATTGAGTCACAGAGAGATATAAGAGTCAAACACAACAAGTTAGCAAATAAACGCATGAGTCGACCGAAGTTCATAAAAAGCCTCATCTGATACATACACAAACAGTAAGTACAACAAAGACATATCATGAGTTGATTCTAAACATTAGCTATTGTTACTAAGGTTGTGTATTGCTCCTTGATCAAAAGAACCACACAAAACACAAGTAATGAGAGTAATGCAAAATAAAGACATAATATGTCAAAAACTGGACAGCGCGTAAAGAGTGAATTTTCAGAGGCACTTACGGTGCTCAAATCAGAAAACTTCGAACTAATGAAATGTGTATTAATAACTGAATATTTTGGTCGTAAAATAACAAGTCAATTTTCCTTTTCTGTGATTTTATACCTTTTTCCCAGTAAAGATCAGGAATCTGTTTTCTAGACAGCCATGATAGTTTTAATGATGCTCACATAGGAATAATGATTAAAACGCAAAAGAGAGCATCAAGGGGAAATATGAAACATATTTGATTCTAACCCACTTCCTATGCATTGGGATCTTGTAAGAAAATAAATCATTGGAACACAAAGCAAGTAGCATAGGAAGATAAAAAAAGAGCAATTTCCATACTTTCAACTTAAAGAGAGGGCATGTAATAATATTGAAATATTTAGAACCATGTTTTCCCTTCTCATAATAACTTTCAGTAGCATCATGAAAAAATCCAGCAATATAACTATCACATAGAGCATGTATTTCATGATCTACAAGCATAAAAGTATTAATACTCTCCACATAAGTAAAATCCTTCTTATTAGTGATAGTGGGAGTAAAACATTCATAACAATCATTATAATCATCATATATAGGATGCATATCATAATCATAATAAACTTTATCCTCAATAATAGGTGGACTGAAAATATCATATTCATCTTGATTATTTGCTGAAACTGAATCCACCATAAACATCAATATTAGGGAAGTAATCATTCTTGGTGCTAGCTCAATTATTGAAACAGAGGATACAATTATCTGCAACTAAACTGAACCATTGTTTTCATATAGGCATTCGAGTTTTCATCTATAACCCTAATGCGCCGGAGGGCGGCGTGGAAGCTAGCTAGGGGAGGGAGGGGACTGAACTAGGCATACCGGCGTTGTAGGGGCGTCGCGGCGTAGGCGACGGCGCGGCGGCGCGTCGGAGCGGCGAGCGGCAGGGCGACGCGCGGCACGGCGAGCGGCAGGGTGACGGCGCGGCGGAGCGGGAGGCGACGGCGCTTTGGAAGATTTGGGAAAGATAAGAAAAATTTGAGCGGCAGGGCAACGAAAACCGGCGCGGACAACCTTTAGTCTCGGTTCTAGCCACGAACCGAGACTAAAGGGTCTTTAGTCGCGGTTGGAGTTACCAACCGAGACTAAAGGGTCTTTAGTCGCGGTTGGAGTTACCAACCGGGACTAAAGGGTTCTGGCTGGAGCCCAGCGCGCCTCTTTAGCTCTTTAGTCTCGGTTGGTGTTACCAACCGAGACTAAAGGGTTCTTTTTTCCTTATTTCTTTTTACTGATTTTTGTTTCTGTTTTCTTTTAAATTGTTTGAATTGCTTACTTTTCTATTTCTTATTTTGGTTTACTTATTTTTTGAATTGTTTTGGTTTCTAGCTTATTTTTATGTTTTGTTTTATATTTTCTAACATTTTAAGATGCCAAGGTGATTTCTTCAAATTATATCATAAATATCATTTTCTATGTTTTAAGGTTTTTTGTGAAGTAAGTACATAAAATATGATTCCAAATGGCACCCAATTATTTTTCACTAAGAGTGGTGCACATATGATGGATGATCCCCAAGTTTGAGTTTTTTCTTAGAATTATAGCTAATTTTCCCTAATTAATTGAGTTTATGTTGATTTATGGAAAGTAATTCAAATTTGAACTACAACTATTTGATAGTTTGGTCTGAAACTTTTGGAAAAATCATTTTAAGGTACACAACTAGTGGTTATATCACAGAAACATTAATAGTTCTAGAAAATATCACCTCTTCCGATGATTAGTCGTAGCGACCGTTTTGATCGTTTTAAAAAAAAAATGTAATAAAGTGATAAACACCTCAAAAAATCAAATCCTTTGGCATGGGCTCCTTATATGTGTACTAGTTGCTAGGAAAAATGATAAACTTGATTTTTGCCTACATTTGCAAAAAAAGTCTCCACAAAAAGGTCTATCATGTATGAACATCTAGAAGTTTCAAGCCAAATGACCAAGTTATGGTCATTTCGACGACATAGTTTGTGATAAAGATCTCATACTCCACACATAGGTGTATATTGGTATATTAAACAACCATGCCAAAGGGATTCTTCAAATTATTTTCATAAATATCATTTTCCTTTTTTTGAGTGCAAAAAATGAGGTTTTTTGTGAAGTGAGTAGAGAAAATATGATTCCAAATGGCACCCAACTATTTTTCACTAAGAGTGGTGCACATATTATGGATGATCCCCAAGTATGAGTTTTTTCTTACAATTCTAACTAATTTCCCCTAGTTAATTGAGTTTATGTTGATTTATCGAAAGTAATTCAAATTTGAACTACAACTATTTGATAGTTTGGTCTGAAACTTTTGGAAAAATCATTTTAAGGTACACAACTAGTGGTTATATCACAGAAACATTAATAGTTCTAGAAAATATCACCTCTTCCGATGATTAGTCGTAGCGACCGTTTTGATCGTTTTTAAGAAAAAATGTAATAAAGTGATAAACACCTCAAAAAATCAAATCCTTTGGCATGGGCTCCTTATATGTGTACTAGTTGCTAGGAAAAATGATAAACTTGATTTTTGCCTACATTTGCAAAAAAAAATCTTCACAAAAAGGTCTATCATGTATGAACATCTAGAAGTTTCAAGCCAAATGACCAAGTTATGGTCATTTCGACGACATAGTTTGTGATAAAGATCTCATACTGCACACATAGGTGCATATTGGTATATTAAACAACCATGCCAAAGGGATTCTTCAAATTATTTTCATAAATATCATTTTCCTTTTTTTGAGTGCAAAAAATGAGGTTTTTTGTGAAGTGAGTACAGAAAATATGATTTCAAATGGCACCCAACTATTTTTCACTAAGAGTGGTGCACATATGATGGATGATCACCAAGTATGAGTTTTTTCTTACAATTCTAACTAATTTCCCCTAGTTAATTGAGTTTATGTTGATTTATCGAAAGTAATTCAAATTTGAACTACAACTATTTGATAGTTTGGTCTGAAAGTTTTGGAAAAATCATTTTAAGGTACACAACTAGTGGTTATATCACAGAAACATTGATAGTTCTAGAAAATATCACTTCTTCTGATGATTAGTCGTAGCGACCGTTTTGATCGTTTTTAAGAAAAAATGTAATAAAGTGATAAATACCTCAAAAAATCAAATCCTTTGGCATGGGCTCCTTATATGTGTACTAGTTGCTAGGAAAAATGATAAACACCTCAAAAAATCAAATCCTTGAACATCTAGAAGTTTCAAGCCAAATGACCAAGTTATGGTCATTTCAAGCCAAGTCAAATGACCGTGGCAAGACATCTCTGATGATCTACAACCGTCCGACAAGACATCTCTGATGATCTGCAACCGTTTGAAACGGTCGCAGATCATCAGAGACGTCTTGCCGCTGGTTGCCCAGAGATGCCTCTGCCGAGGGGAGGGTTCACCTTCAGCCTTCACTGAGTGCTCTCTGCTACCCGTGTGCTGCCAAAATGAACTACAATGAGTAGACACTGAGTGTTGAACATGTCCGGGAGGGGGGATATATATAAGGTACGTGTGCTTCTTTAGTCCCGGTTGGTAACAACAACCGAGTCATGTGGGTCACGAAGTGGTCGTGATACTGGTGATCCAACAGCTCAGAATCTCTCAAAAGAAACACACCTCAGATCCAACGTCTCACAAGCACTAGAAAGAAACACACGATCCATATGCTTCTTTAGTCTCGGTTGGTAACACCAACCGGGACTAAAGAAGCACATGGATCGTGTGTTTCTTTTAAGCACTTGTGAGCCGTTGGATGAAGAGATGTGTTTCTTTTGAGAGATTCTGAGCTGTTGGATGGGCACTATCATGACCAGTTCGTGAGTCACATGACCCTATATATAGCCCCCTCTTGAACATGTTCGACAGTCATTGTCTCCTCATTCTACTTCATCGACAGAATACAAAGCATTCAGATTCCCTGCATACGTCCAACGGTGCATTTCATATGCAGGCACTCACGAGCCACCGTTGGGCTGTATGCAGGTGAAATCGTGTGTTTTGTTCCATGCATCTACAAAATACTTCAGTTCACTTGTTCTTCTGATACAAAGCATTCGGATATTACACATCAACAATAATATCCCTCTCTAGTGTTTACTTGTTCTTCCAATTGCGCCGTAACCACGGACAATCTTCTTCATTTAACTTGATACTTGGATCAGTGTTGACTTTAAAGGGCGGAATGTCATGAAACTTATCGTAATCTTCTGACGTGTCTGTCTTGTCCTCCACTCCCACAATGACTCTTTTCCCTGAAAGAACTATGTGGCGCTTTGGCTCATCGTATGATGTACTCGCTTGCTTATCTTTTCTTTTTTTTGGTAGGGTAGACATGTCTTTCACATAGAAAACCTGAGCAACTTCACTGGCTAGGACGAATGGTTCATTCTCGTACGAAAGATTGTTGAGATCCACTGTAGTCATTCCGTATCGTGGGTCTACCTCTACCCCGCCTCGTAGGTTGAACCATTTGCACTTGAACAAAGGGACCTTAAAAGTAGGTCCATAGTCAAGTTCCCATATCTCCTCTATGTAACCATAATATGTGTCCTTTGTCCCGTTGCAGTTTGTTGCATCAAAGCGTACTCCACTGTTTTGGTTGGTGCTCTTTTTATCTTGTTTGGCTGTGTAAA
The DNA here is from genome assembly GCA_026929855.1 of Poa annua. Classification (NCBI taxonomy): domain Eukaryota; kingdom Viridiplantae; phylum Streptophyta; class Magnoliopsida; order Poales; family Poaceae; genus Poa; species Poa annua. The sequence goes on from CM049427.1 coordinate 21,835,158, forward strand.
ATATATTTCCATTTATCTCGTACCCTTGAAAAGTCAATATAGTTGAAGCTGGTGATGTGGCCAACAAGTATAGCTGTTCTTCAACATTGGTGTCATTAGTGAGACGTCTTTTTAACCAACTTCTGAAAGTCTTCATGTGTTCTCCATCAATACAATCTTCAGATTTCTCCGGGTACTTGGAGCGTAAAACATTCTTGTGTTCCTCGACATACGGACCCACCAAACTGGAATTATGTAGAACGGTGTCATGTGCTTGAGTGAAAGAATCCCCGTCTTGACATATTGTTGCTTTCTTTCCAAGGGTGCCTTTTCCATGCAGTCTCCCCTCATGACGTGATTCAGGAACACCGATCGGCTTCAGATCAGGAATAAAATCTACACAAAACTCATTGACCTCCTCTGTTCCATAACCCTTGACGATGCTTCCTCCTGGCCTAGCCCGGTTATGCACATATTTTTTTAAGACTCTCATGAACCTCTCAAAGGGGAACATGTTGTGTAAAAATACAGGACCGAGAACAGAAATCTCTTCGACTAGGTGGACTACAAGGTGCGTCATAATATTGAAGAAGGTTGGTGGGAACACCAACTCGAAGCTGACAAGACATTGGACCACATCCTTCTCTAAGTTTTTTAGAGTTAGTGGATTGATGACCTTCTGAGAAATTGCATTGAGAAATGCACATAGCTTCACAATGGGTTCTCGAACATTTTCCGGTAGAAGCCCTCTCAATGCAACCGGAAGTAATTGTGTCATAATCACGTGGCAGTCATGAGACTTTAGATTCTGAAATTTTTGCTCTGCCATGTTTATTATTCCTTTTATATTTGATGAGAAGTCAGATGGAACCTTCATACTGCGAAGGCACTCAAAAATATTTTCTTCTCTTCTTTAGTAAGAGCGTAGCTTGCAGGACCTGGCTGATTCTCTGAATGAGTATCGTCTCGATGCATCTCTTCGCTCATACGTTGATGGGTCTGCCTTCCTTTCGGTGTACCTTTTTTTTACTTCCCATCTTTTGACTTCCCATACACGCCTAAGAAGTTTAGCAAATTGCAACAAATGTTCTTTGTCACGTGCATCACGTCGATTGCAGAGTGAATCTCTAGCATTATCCAATATGGCAGCTCCCAAAATATAGATTTCTTCTTCCACATGGGTACGTGGTTGTTTGCGTCATTCAGAACAGTGAGACCGCCAGGACCCTTTCCAAAGATTACATTTAAATCCTTGACCATATCATGTATAGCAGAACTAGAAGGGCGGGTAGGCCTCGGCCGATGATCTGCCTCACATTTGTAATGCTTGCTTTTCTTCCTTAACGGATGCTTGGGTACAAGAAACCGACGATGACCTAGGTACACATTCTTGTTACCTAAATGTATACTATCAGTCTCAGCTAAACAGTGCGTGCATGCATTGTATCCCTTGTTTGACTGTCCTGAAATGTTGCCTAGAGCATGCCAATCATTGATGGTTACAAAAAGCAAAGCTCGCAGATCAAATTCCTCCAGTTTGTGCTCATCCCACACACGTACACCTTCCTCACACCACAACTGCAAAAGTTCTTCAACTAATGGCCTGAGGTACACATCAATGTCGTTGCCAGGTTGCTTCGGGCCTTGAATGAGCACGGGCATCATAATGTACTTCCGCTTCATGCACAACCAAGGAGGAAGGTTATAGATACATAGAGTCACGGGCCAAGTGCTGTGACTGGAGCTCTGCTCTCCAAAAGGATTAAAGCCATCTGTACTTAGGCCAAATCTTAAGTTCCTTGCGTCATCTGAAAATGTCGGGAACTCTCTGTCAATTTTTCTCAACTGGGACCCATCCGCGGGGTGTCTCAACATCAAGTCTTTTTTACGATCTTCTTTGTGCCAACGCAACAACTTGGCATGCTCTCTATTGCTGAACAAACGTTTCAACCGTGGTATTATAGGAGCATACCACATCACCTTTGCAGGAATCCTCTTCCTGGGGCGCGGCTCGCCCTCAACATCACCAGGGTCATCTCGCCCGATCTTATACCGCAAAGCACCGCATACAGGACATGCATTCAATTTTTCGTGCTCACCGCGGTAGAGGATGCAGTCATTAATGCAAGCGTGTATCTTATGCACCTCTAATCCTAGAGGGCATACCACCTTCTTTGCTTCATACGTACTAGACGGCAATTCGTTATCCTTTGGAAGCATCTTCTTAACTATTTTTAACAAATTTTCAAATCCCTTGTCAGAAGTACCATTCTCTGCCTTCCATTGCAACAATTCAAGTGTGGTACCTAGCTTTTTATGGTCATTTTGACAAGTTGGGTACAACAATTTGGCGTGATCAGCTAACATACGCTCCAACTTCAACCTTTCGTTTTCACTTCCACAGTCCATTTGTGCATCACGAATGGCCCGACGAAGATCATCGTCGGGCTCATCAATAATGGGATCTTCTTCAGTTTCGTCTTCTCCCATTGTAGTATCACTGAACCAAGGATACTTGTCATTATCCTCCTCTTCTTCATTTTCTTCCATGATAACCCCTGTTTCTCCGTGCTTGGTCCAACAATAATAACCAGGCATAAAACCATTATGCAAGAGGTGTGAGTGAATGACTTTTGAGGTAGAGTGATCACTCATATTCTTGCAGGCACTACATGGAACCCCTCAAAAAAAAAGGCACTACATGGACAACGAATAAAACCGTTCTTCGGCTTGTTTGCCTCAGCCATATGGAGAAAATTATGCATGCCATCAATGAACTCAGGACAACATCGGTCACCGTACATCCATTGTCGGTTCATCTGTATTACATAAAAGTATATCGAACCCCATTATTACACTACTGTCATAAATAATATGTAAGAGCAAATTAATTAATACAATGTCATCCATTAAAATAAGAGTAGAGTATTGACAAGCGGTAATACATAGTTCTCATAAAACATACATTAACTGAAACAAATAAAAAAATTATCTAAAGAATTTAAATCCAACAACAAATGCGATCAAAATTGCAACTAAGGTAAATACTGAACCCACAGCATAATGATACCAAGCCTCCCGATTAATGGCATATTTTCTAATCCTTTTTATCTTCAAGCGCATTGCATCCATCTTGATCTCATTACCATCGACCACGTCGGCAAGTTTGAGCTCTAATTTCATCTTATCTTCTAAGCATTGAAGATACAGAGCTTCACTTGTTTTCAATTTTGCTTTCAAATCATTGTTTTCTTTATCCAAAAACTCGACAATAGGGTCAGGTTCAATTTCTGGTTCAACTACCTCCTAGATAAAAATAATTCTATGTCAAGTTGGTCGCCATAATTGTCAGAAACATAGAATGAAATAAATAGTTTTGAAAATATACCACTTCCGAATCATAGACCGGACGTGGACCGACGGGGACGGATATCAGAACCATGACACTATACATATAATATAAGTTAGAAAATTATACAAGTAGTAACTATGCATCTAAATCATAAAAGCTATGTTTTTAAAATAAAATAAGATAAAATATAGAGGCTCACCGAGGTGGTGACGGGACGGCGCGGGCGATCGACGTTGATAAGGCTCCTCACCACACTAAAACACATAAATCATTATTTTAGTTTGAGAACAAATTGCACATATACACAAATGAGATCATAACTTAGTCATTACATCGAACACCTTGCTTGCACAAAAAAATTGAAATGAGCAAAATGAGCTAAATAAGCAATGCCGGAAAGAGGATGAAGAGGCTAACCGTGGGGTGGCTTCAATCTTGCCAAATGGTGTAAAATATTATGGATTATCTAGTCTTGGGGAGAGGAAATGGAGAAGAAATGGAGAGGAAATGATTTTGAGCTCGGGCTCGGTGGGAAAAATGGAGTGAGCAGGGGTGGAAGAAGCTGATAAAGTGAGGACCTTTAGTCCCGGTTTGTGTTACGAACCGGGACTAAAGGTCTCTGGCGCTGGGGCCCGCCTTTGCTGCCGCATGCGGTGAACCTTTAGTCCCGGTTCGTAACACGAACCGGGACTAAAGGTCCCTCACAAATCCATCGGTGTGGCTCTCACCCCTTTAGTCTGGGTTCAAAAAATGAACCGAGACTAAAGGGGTGAACCAAAGACTCGTTTTCTACTAGTGGAAGTTGGAGAGCATTCTCGAAGCAAACATCTTACCATCCCGTTATCCACATCAATAATGCTACACCTACGGACCTCTTACGGAATATGTACGCGCTGACTAGGAGTCCATCCGACGTGTCCGGACGCTGAACGAAAGAAGAAACCGAAGGGCGTGCCGCTAATTCCGTACGGAAAAACTACAACTGCTCGTCAATCACTACGGGAAACATAGCCCAGCCCGACGACCATTTCAACGCCGACGGGGGCCGTCGGCGTCACAACGTGAAACCGATGAAACAAAAAACCCGTCATCGTCGTTTTGCCGTCGGCGTCCTAGTTGTAAGGCCGACGACCACCGTCGGGCTCGAAGTGCCGTCGACGTTTCTTTAGTGAGCCCGACGGCCACCGTCGGGCTTACAGTGCCGTCAGTGTTTATCTAATCACATTGTGAGACCGACGGTATTACCGTCGGGCTCACTATACAGTTTTTCTCAAAAAATTAGATTACATTCAAAAAAATATGAAAAAATACTAAAAAAAGAAAACCCTTTGGCATGAAGTCTTTTGACGTGTACTAGTTTTTAGAAAAATGATAAACTTGAGTTTTGGCAACTTTTCAAAACAAAACTTTACAAAAAATATCAATCATATACAAATATGTAATAGTTTTAACACATATGTGTGACCATTATCATGTCATAGTTTGTGATAAAGTGCTCATATTCAGCACATATGTGTGTCATGGTATGGGAAACAACGTCACCGAAGCGATTTTCAAAATTCTTTTTAGAAATATCATTTTTCATTTTTTAAGTGTCAGAAATGACTTTTTTTGTTAAGCAAGTACATAAAATATGGTCCAAAATGACACTCATTTAATTTTCACAAATAGTAGAACAAATTTTATGGATAATATCTGAATATGAGGATTTTCCTTACTTTCTATCCAAATTCGCCTCTTTAATTGACTTTATGTCAATTTTCCGGAAGTAATTCAAATTTGAACTACAACAATATGATAATTTTCTCTCAAGTTCTTACAAAAATAATTTTAAGGTACACAAGTAGTGGTTATAACATAGAACCGTCAATATTTGAAAAATTCGACCACTTTTGATGAATAGCCATGCTCTCCATTTTGACCGTTTTTTGAAAGAAATGGAAAAATATGAAAAAGTACTCAAAAAAAGAAACCCTTTGACATGGAGTCCTTTTACGTGTACTAGTTAATAGGAAAAATGATAAACTTGATTTTTGGCAAACTTTTCAAAACGAAACTTCACAAAAATATCAAACATCTATAAACATGCATAGGTTTCAAGACAAATGAGCAATGTATCACCATTATCATGTCATAGTTGGTGATAAAGTGACCATATTCAGCACATATGTGTGTCATGGTATGGGAAATAACGTCACCGAAGCGATTTTCAAAATTCTTTTTAGAAATATCATTTTCCACTTTTAAGTGTCAGAAATGACTTTTTTATGAAGCAAGTACATAAAATATGGTACAAAATGACACCCATTTAATTTTCATAAAGATTAGAACAAATTTTATGGATAATATCTGAATATGAGGATTTTCCTTACTTTCTATCTAAATTCGCCTCTTTAATTGATTTTATGTCAATTTTCCGGAAGTAATTTAAATTTGAACTACAACTGTGTGATAGTTTGCTCTGAAGTTCTTACAAAAATAATTTTAAGGTACACAAGTAGTGGTTACAACATAGAACCGCCATTAGTTTTGAAAAATTTGACCACTTTTGATGAATAGACATGCTCTTCATTTTGACCTTTATTTAAATAAATGGAAAAATATGAAAAAGTACTCATAAAAAGAAACCCTTTGGCATGGAGTCCTTTTACGTATACTAGTTAATAGGAAAAATGATAAACTTGATTTTTGGCAAACTTTTCAAAACGAAACTTCACCAAAATGTCAAACATTTATAAACATGCATAGGTTTCAAGACAAATGAGCAATGTATGACCATTATCATGTCATATTTTGTGATAAAGTGCTCATATTCAGCACATATGTGCGTCATGGTATGGGAAACAACGTCACCGAAGCGATTTTCAAAATTCTTTTTAGAAATATCATTTGCCATTTTTTAAGTGTCAAAAATGACTTTTTTTTAAAGTAAGTAGATAAAATATGGTCCAAAATGACACCCATTTAATTTTCACAAAGAGTAGAACATATTTTATGGATAATAACTTAATATGAGGATTTTTCTTACTTTCTATCTAAATTCGTCTCTTTAATTTACTTTATGTTAATTTATGTTGGTTCTTGTTTGTTTTAAAAGACATCATTTACTATGAAAATGATGGCATGGATGTCATATTGGATTCCTCTCATTTTTATGATCGACATAGACTTTTTATTTATTAAATTCTGATATATCAATATGAAGATATGAATTATTTCTTATTAAATGGAAAAGACAAAACAAAAATAAAATAATTGATTATTATTATTATTCAAGTATTATTAAACATAGTTATTTTGTTCATTCAAATCTTATTTTTGAAATTTTAAAGATTAAAAAGTATAATATCTCAGATGAGGGTTAATATGATTGCTATCATACTAATAGCAACAAGATATGACATCTCAACTGAAATCTCATTTGAATAGAACTCAATAGTTAATCGTGCTTGGCCTGAAGCACTCTAAGGATGGGTGACCGTCTGGAAAGTTTGACTAAGCGTGAATAGTTTGAGCTAAGATTATAATTAAGTGTGTGATATGAGATTAAATATATGACTAAATTGGAGTTAAAATAATAATAAAAAAATTGAAAAAAAATATATTTTTCAAAAAAATTGGTAGAGCCATCTATGAGCCGGACGGTATTTACGACGCCGACGGCAACGACGTGAGCCCGATGGATTACACGCCGACGGTCTTAACCCGACGGCCACCGTCGGACTCGTGTACGCCGACGGTTTTTAGCGTGAGCCCGACGGCAAATGCCGTCGGGCTGACCTGTTAGTCCCGTAGTGAATAGCCGGCCACCGCGGCAAGTCGTTCACCTTATTTCTCAACCTGTAACTGGATATCCGTACGTCGTGCCGCCGGCAGAGCTTCTTGCCGTTGGCGCCGCCCCACAAACGCCATGGCTCTGTAAATCTTCTTTCACTCTCAGTATGCATGAAGTACCAGGTTTTAACTTGACGCTTGACGAATTGATGCGATTACAAGAACTTTGAATAATCATCCACACCCAAAACTGTGCATCGATCAATTTCCTCATTGTTAGTATTCAGTCGGGGGCACAACACTGCGAGACTTTGATCAGTACCAGAAGCTGGATCCTGGAGGCAAACATAGCAGCTCATCACCGGCCGAGCCAAACGTTCCGGAGCAGCATGCAATTACTGCGGTCGGACAGGAGCAGGTTCTCGCGCTGAGCTTCCGACGAGACGGGGAGGTTGCCGCCCTGCTTCCAAAGATGTGGAACTTGTGAGGCCGTCGACGACAAGCCGCGCCGCCGCTGAAACTTCGCTCGCAACGGGAGAGATGAGAATATTTTGTGATAGTTAACTATTTTTCTATTGAGGAATTATCCACCTTGACTCCACGTGTATTACATGTCAGCCTGTAAGGTTTCCGTAACAAATTTTACCCGTAGGTGTAGCATTACCGTTATCCACATAACCACGACGTTTGTTGTTGTAGAAAATCCAGGACCGCAGTGACATCGCAACATATAGATCACGGTCACGCGCCCTAGAGCGGCTACTGACAACCGCGTGGACAAGCAAGTAGCAACACCAGCCGTTGGTAGTCACCACTCACCACATCCCTCGCCGCAAGCCGCTGCAGTCCCAGCACCGTAGTCCTATGACTAGAAGAACTAGGCCGAGTAACCCCGGCTAGCGTCGGCTGCCCTCAATCGAAGCTTAATATGCCCACCTCCCAGGGCCGTCGCCCCGGTGACCAGTCCAGTCTCCATCTCGCACACCTATTGTCCGGCGCTTCTTCTAGGTAAGAGCGACGAACAAGGGCGGAACCATGAAATACACATAGGGGGTGGGGCAAGAACTGAACACAACTCTAAGTTGCAGAAAACAGATTTTTTTGTACCGTGATTCTAGTGATAATATGTATTTATATGGTTATACCCCATTAAACATTGGACGGGATAATTCTCGGTCAATCGAGAATTAACCTAATTCTTGGCCACATCAAGTGTAACTGCAAATTTTGTTTACCCGATGTGCAACTGTTGAGTGCACAAATCAATGTGAGTCTAACCGTCTCAGAGTTGGCCAAGGTCTAAATTAATTCTGGGTTAACCAAGAAAAACAAAAGGTTAAATGTTGATAACATATTTAGACATTTACATAATAGTTAGCATGGTGGAAAATTTTTGTTCCATAAATGCTTATAAAAGTCAGGTAATGAAACGGAAAAGTCTGTCATCTTGTATGTGTGTTCCAATCAGAGAAAAAATAAACTTAGCATGTAGCTTGTCACTTGAGTATTCTAAATATTGATAGAATAGAGAGGGGAGAGAAACAACAAGAATGGGAATAGCACATGCAGCATGCAGCGGGACGAGAGTGCATAATGGATCTTCTGTTGGAAAAGTCAAAAACCTCTCATCTCAGTGGATCTTCTGTGACTAGAGTATAGAATTTTCGTGTTTAAAGGATGGACATTGAATGGAACACACAGTTTCTTGCACAATTAGTCCGGGATCTTGGAAAAATTTCTGCATGTTGGGGCAGCCATTGGCGACGAAGGGTGAGTTTTCTGTTCTGGCGGCTTGGTCGCACGGCTTACTTTTCTTCTCTACAAAGTTCGTGCTAGTTTCTTGTTTCCAAAGGAAAGGTCTCCCAGAAACTAATCACGCATTGACCTTTGCAAGCGCCGGCGGAAGGAAGGGAAGCTTCCACGTGCGTACGTAGGAACAAGAATTCCAAGACCCAATCCGACACGAGTGCTAAACTCTGAATGAATCCACCTCATCGCATCATCATCATGGACGTGAGCGAATGCGTATGTAGATCAGGCTAGCTACACCACATGGGATATACGAGTGTATTTTTCTCAAAAATAAAAAACAAACCGTACCACAAGGCTCAGCCTTCTACAAGAAGATGAACCGCTCGATCGATATATAGGCCGGCCTGCATGGATGGATAGTGTCACATAGCAACATACATCTGCGAGGTGAAACAAGACAGACAGATCAGTTCCCTCCCCACGGTTAACCATGGATAAGCCATACATTGCCATCCTCTCCTTCGCCTTCCTCTTCCTGCTCCACTACATCCTAGGCAAGGTCACCAATGGCAAGCGCAGCAAGAAGGACGACGTGCAGCTGCCCCCGACGCCCCGGGCCATCCCGTTCCTCGGCCACCTCCATCTCCTGGAGAAGCCCTTCCACGCCTCGCTGTGCCGCCTCGCGGCGCGCCTCGGACCGGTCTTCTCCCTGCGACTCGGTTCGCGCCGCGTCGTGGTGGTGTCCTCGTCCGACTGCGCCAGGGAGTGCTTCACGGAGCACGACGTGACCTTCGCCAACCGGCCCAGGTTCCCCTCGCAGCTGCTCGTCTCCTTCGGCGGCACCGCGCTCTCCACGTTAAGCTACGGCCCGCACTGGCGCAACCTCCGCCGCGTCGCCGCCGTGCAGCTGCTCTCCGCGCACCGCGTTGCCTGCATGTCCGGCGTCATCGCCGCCGAGATAAAGGCCATGGTGCGGCGGCTGTGCCACACATCTGCGGCGACTCCTGGAGGCGCCGTGCGGGTCCAGCTTAAGCGGAGGCTGTTCGAGCTCTCCCTCAGCGTGCTCATGGAGACCATCGCCCAGACCAAGGGGACCCGTTCTGAGGCCGAAGCCGACACGGACATGTCCGTGGAGGCGCAGGAGTTCAAGAAGGTGAGGGATAAGATGGTCCCGCACCTCGGCGCGGCAAACATGTGGGACTACCTGCCGGTGATGCGGTGGTTCGACGTGTTCGGTGTCAGGAACAAGATCTTGAGTGCGGTGAGTTCGAGGGACGCGTTCTTGCGACGACTGATCGAGGCCGAACGACGGAGGCTGGGCGACGGCGGCAGTGATGGCGACAAGAAGAGTATGATCGCCGTGCTGCTCACTCTGCAGAAGACGGAACCAGAGGTCTACACCGATACCGTGATCACGGCGCTCTGTTCTGTGAGTGCCTCTCTTTATCCCGATATAAGTCTCAAACCCAAGCTAATTGCAGCATTTTGTTGGCAGTTTCTTTAGTAAAGAAATTAGGTTTTTTACACACTGGAGTCAAATGGTTGAAGTCTTCGACATACAGCGACGTTTTTTTAATATAGAAAAATAGAGGCCTTTAGATGCAGAGATAGAGATGGGACACCATTCTGCGTGCTCACTAGAACCGTAGCACGGTAGAAAATCTTTTGACTCTTGTGTTATGTGATAGCTAGAACCCCCCAACGTTTTGTCTTCTTTTCGCGAAGTTCGATAAACTAAAACTGGCAGCCACTAACAGTCGTTTTCCCAATGAATTACTTGCAGAATTTATTTGGAGCTGGAACCGACACCACGTCAAGCACAACGGAGTGGGCGATGTCGCTGCTGCTGAACCATCCGGCGGCGTTGAAGAAGGCCCAGGCCGAGATCGACGCGTCCGTGGGTATATCCCGCCTGGTGTCCGCCGACGACGTGCCCCGCCTCGCTTACCTGCAGTGCATCGTCAGCGAGACGCTCCGCCTCTACCCGGCGGCGCCGCAGCTTCTGCCGCACCAGTCCTCCGCGGACTGCAAGGTCGGCGGCTACAATGTGCCGAGCGACACGATGCTGATCGTGAACGCGTACGCCATCCACAGAGACCCGGCGGCGTGGGACCACCCGCTGGAGTTCAGACCGGAGAGGTTCGAGGACGGGAAGGCCGACGGGCTGTTCATGATACCGTTCGGGATGGGGCGGCGGAGGTGCCCCGGGGAGACGCTGGCGCTGCGGACAATCAGCATGGTCCTGGCAACGCTGGTCCAGTGCTTCGACTGGGAACGGGTGGACGGCGTGGAGGTGGACATGAAGGAGGGGGGAGGGCTCACCATGCCCAAGGCCGTGCCGCTGGAAGCCGTGTGTAGGCCACGCGCGGTCATGCGCGACGCGCTTGAGAACCTTTGAGGGGCTTTATTCGTGCTTGAGAACCCTTTGAGGAGGTTTCGAAATCTTGCAGCCGTAAATCGTGTTCGGTCTAGCATCCTAATATCTTATATGCGGTTTGATAGGGTGTTGCGGTAGTAAATATAGCGTGCTGCGGTAGTAAATAAACTCGCGACTGGTGAGCATAGTCACATAGTATCTCTTGTGAATTACACTATCAAGCAGGTTTTGTAAATGCTGCATGCATGGGCAGTTGGGCACCTTCTCATGCAGCAGCTATTTTTGTTCTGGCAGACAAAGTACCCAACAAAGGCAGGAAACATATTGCCTCGATGCCACTGTGCTTATCTCTGATACCACATCCAACAGATCTCACTATATGGTGCATGTCGCGGCCATCAAGGAGCTCTTACGTGAGAGAGATGATAGAATTGCTAAGATAGGAAGGGATACAAATGGTGTGAGTGATGCCTTAGCTAGATTAGGTAGAATTGAGCATGTACTGCTGTTTGGCTTGACAACTTTCCTTCCGACATTAGTCAGGCATTAGCTGAAGATTTTTGTAAGAACACGGTGTAATTCTTTTTATGCACTATTTTCTCTATTAGGGTAACTGAAGGGACTAGAGGGTTTTTAATGATGCGGCATGCTGCTATTTATTTAATGTGATCTTACAAAAAAAAATTACATCACTCGGATCCACCTCGTCCTGGAATATTTTCCAAGAGGTTAGGCCGTTGATGCACGCACCAATCTCTACCTCTATCCTAAACGACTATAAAGTTCATATACGCTCCTCTCGTGTCATATGTTGCCCTGTTGTGTTCTCCTTTCTCTCATGACTCTTGTAGAACCTGCTCGCCACTTACTACAAGGGAAAGAGAAATGCGGGGAAGGAACGAAAAGACTACTGTTTTGCATTGATTTTGAAAAACAAACTATTTTTTTAAGCCAACCATCCAATTGCAACGTTTTTTTCTTGTTTCGTTTCCGGCATCAAGATAATGAAAACAAATCCCTTGTTAATCGGTGTTGGGAAAGTTTTTCCATATTCCCAAAGGGGAAGGTCAAAAACTGTTCCTCGTGTGATTTCACGTATCCCCTTTTAGAGTGTAAAATAATATGTATCACGTACGGTGTAGGATAGAGAACTTGCCTGTGGCAAAATGGTTTAGAGGGTGGTTGTTCCCCCTAACCCACCAGAGTTCAAATCCCAGTTTTGACACTGATGTTTCTCCTTTAGGCGGAATATTCTTTAATGGGAGCCGATGTTCCCGTCGACAGCAAGGCGTCCGTGTTGACTTTGTCAATCTCAAGACCTGATTCGCCGGCTCAGTCTCTCGGAGGTGCTCATAGGAGTAGGGTGTGCGTGCGTTTATAGAGGTGATTGTGTGCGCGTGTATATAAGTGCTTGCGTTGTACTATGTTTCTAAAAAAAGAACGATGTAGGATACGTAATTTTGCACTTGCCACCATGGTTTTTTCCTCACATATATCAACACGCACCAGAGACTCTAGTGAGTCATCGTTTTGCCCAACGCTAATATCTCCATGTTCAGTGGGTCGCATGGCATCAATGACAGTACTTATTTTTATCGAAGTGCTGGTTAATGTGACATTTGGCTTTAGTAGTGTCATTGTAGGCCATAAGAACATAATCAAACGAGACCAATTTGTTACAAAATTTGTTTCGAAATGGGAGTTTTTCACTATATTTCTTCAATCTTTGTGCGGTATATAGTGTCGTCTTTCAAGGAAGTGACACTTGAAAAATTATTTGTTGTCCTTTTGTATTTACACCGCCATTATATACCTAAATTAGAACTTCATGCCGGGGAGGGGGGGGGGGGGGGTTGGGGTGGAGTTGATCATTTCCTCACGTGATTTAATGTGCTCCTCCATCCCTAGGACAAAATATGCTATGTTTTCATCAAAGGTGGTGATTTCATCTGACTTTACAGTTGGTCATAGGAATATGATAAAACCTAAAATAGAAAATATACTTTTAAAAGTTGGTTCGGTTCGCATCCTAAAATAGAAAATATCCTTATACTTGTCATGGTGTCTAATATGAGATTTACTTGGGCATTATAGCATGGTACACAGACCGCTATCCAGCATGCGTCTGTGGCTAAATAATCCACCGTCCAGTTCGCATCCACACCCCTTCTGGTATTAAAATGCAAGCAACAGATTATTACATTAAGTAAAGTATGTAATGTAAGCAACACAATTATCCTTAGTCAAGGCACCGCCGTTTTATGCCTAATGGCAACAACACATCCACAACATTAGAGGTTGTTGTCACTCCCACAGATTAAATGTAGACTGAACCCACTATCGAGCATAAATACTCCCTCTTGGAGAGTCACAAGTATCTACTTGGCCAGAGCATCTACTAGCAACGGAGATCATGCAAGATTATTAATAACATACACATGATATTGAGATAAGCAAATGTCATAGTATTCAATATTCATCGGATCCCCGTAAACACAACATGTAGCAGTACAATAATATGATTTGATCATGATAGGCAGATCATAATATCTAAACATGATAGCACAAGGGGAAGACAATCATCTAGATACTGCTATGGACCCGTAGTCCAAGGATGAACTACTCACGCATCACTTCGGAGGCGGGCATTATCCCCTCTCCGGCAGGGTGCCGGGAAGAGTTTATGTACCCTCCCGAACTAGGGTTAACGGCGGCATCGGCGGCGTCGAGATGTTTTCTGGAATTTTGATCGTGTACTTAGGGTTTTCCTGTGGAGGGGTATAAATAGGCGAACGTGAAATGGATCGCAGGCAGAAAACAAAAATTTTCCTAGCAATGATATCCTTAAACTAGCCAGAATCTACACTATGCAGATATAGTAGTACAAGGAGATCGGAATACATACCCTTGTAGACCGAAAGCGGGGATTACGTTCCCGCATGAACGTTGACGATGAAAACGACGAAGCCGACCTCAAGGTCGTATAGTGGAAGTAGACCTCCCAACACCGCTAGCGCAACACCTTACAGGGCGTTACACATGTACGGTGGAGACGACGACTCCCGAAGCTCCAGTCAAGGACGAGCAACGGAAGACTTGGACCGGAACACTAGCAGCGTGGCAGTGAGCGCATGGTAGAGAGAACTCTCTCCTCGGCGCAACTCTGACAAAGGGAATCACGTAATCGAGTAGAAAGAAAGAATAAAATTAGTGAATTAAAAGGCCATGGGGCACCTCTATATAAAGGCTCCCGGGGGAGCCAACATTGCCAGCCTGGCGGTGTGGGACTATCCCCACACCCCATGCGCCGGCCAAACAGGTGCGCCGGCCCTAGGTGGGTCCCATTTGGCCCACCTAGGCCGGCCCCTCCCCCAACTGAACCCTGAGGGGGACTCCCCCCCTCCCCCTCATGGGCCTTCTTTCCACAAGAAGGCCCATTTAGGGAAATCAGCCTTTAAAAAATCAAAAATAAATAAATAAAAATATATTTAACTATTAATTACACTAGTTAATATTAATCACATATTATATAATTTATTCTCACTCCGAAAACTATTTCGTCACTGCGCGATCTCCATCGGACCATTCCCGGGACGTTCCCGGTGTTCTCTTTCCTTTCCGGTTGTCTTGTCGAAACCCTTAAGTGTGTTACCCTAGCGGTTCGATATAATAACAGACATGATCGAGACGCCTCTTTGATCAATGATTAACACGTAGGCCTGGATCCTGTGAATTAAGCCCTGTGATATAACGAATGACTCTCATCTATCAAACCTGGACGTCGAGTCTTAAAACTTTTGTCATAGCGATACTTAGCGTGTCCGAGTCTCGTTCATAGATATCTCCATACCTAGCATGATCTCGTTACCGACAACACTATCTTCTACTCGTCCATGATCTTATGCCCCCGTGACCTAGTCACATGCTTGCAAGCTCATTTGACATAATCTCACCGAGTGGGCTCTAGAGTATCTATCCGGCTATACGGACTGACAAATCCCGCTCTTGACCCCTCGTCTCAACTACTCTCTTCCGATACCCGAGAGGGACACCTTTATTGTCACACTATATAAGATATGAAGTTTGATGCAATCAAAGTATCTTCCGTGAATAACAATAAGAGTTGATCTCACGGTCAAAGGCGTAATGACTACATCCTACAAAATATGGGTATGTCCATCACATTGTTCTACCAATGATATGACTTAATTGCCAACTGACACCCTGTCACATGATCGGGAAACCTCGATCATCAATCGAACAATGAAACTAGTCTTAGTAGAGGCTACTAGGGACCTGGTTGTTTACGTATCACACGAGTATTAATGTTTCCTCTTAATTCAGTTATAGCATGACACAAAGTATTATTAACAAACGAGATATGATAAATAAATCACTTTATTAATTGCCTCTAGGGCATATCTCCTTCAGTCTCCCACTTGCACTAGAGTACAATTTAATCTAGTTTACAACTTGGTAAAAGCTTAACACCTATAGCTTCTTGGTGTTTCTCATGCTTGTCAAGAGGAAGAGGCTTCGTCAGAGGATCTGCCACATTCAAATCCGTATGCACTTTGCAAATCTTCACAACGCCTTTCTGTACATACTGTCGTATCACATGGAAGCGTCGGAGAATGTGTTTGGCAGTTGTTTGAGACCTTGGTTCCTTCGCGTTAGCAATAGCACCCGTATTGACGCAGTAGAGGGTCACGAGGTCTTGCACGCTCGGGAACACTCCAAGTTCAATGATGAACTTCCTTAGCCACAGAGCTTCATTCGCGGCTTCACAAGCAGCGATGTACTCCGATTCCATTGTACATTGCGCTGCTTCCCACTTCTCCAGCACACAACGCCTCCATTCACCTTGAACACATAAGCTGTCTGTGACTTAGAGTCATCGGGGTCTGTGCAAAAATTTGCATCAACGTAACCTGTTACGCCAAGTTCTTCATCACAACCACCATAGTTAAGGAACATTTCCTGTGTCTTCTTGAGATACTTAAGAATGCACTTAACAACAATCCAATTTTCCATTCCTGGATTACTTTGAAAACGGCTTGTCAAACTAAGAGCCAATGCTACATCAGGTCGAGTACTCAACATTGCATACATAATCGATCCTATGGCTGAAGCATAAGGATGTTTAGTCATTTCGGCCTTACCATGTTCCGTCACCGGACATTGTACCTTTCGCAATGTTTTATTCTTGATAACAGGTAGAGAACCTTTCTTTGTCATCTCCATACCGAAACGCTTCAGTATCTTATCAAGATAAGTACTCTGACTCAACGCTAATAGACGTCTTGATCTATCATGATAGATTTTAATGCCTATGACATATGCATATTCTCCTAAGTCCTTCATGGAAAATTTACTGTTTAAATATTTCTTCACGCTATTCAGAAGTTCCACATCATTCCCAATCAGCAATATATCATCTACATCTAGTGCTAAGAACACAACCAAGCTCCCACTCATTTTCTTGTAAATGCAGGTTTCTTCCATATTTTGGACAAATTCAAAACCTTTGATCATTTCATCAAAGCGAAGATTTCAGCTCTGAGATGCTTGGTTCAATCCATAGATGGAACGCTAAAGCTTGCATACCTTGTTAGCATTTTCTGGATCGACAAAACCTTCCGGTTGTATCATATACAACTCTTCCTCAATGTTACCATTTAGGAACGCTGTTTTGACATCCATCTGCCATATTTCATAATCGTAATATGCAGCAATTGCTAACAAAATCAGAATAGACTTTAGCATCGCTACCGGTGAAAACGTTTCATCGTAGTCAATCCCATGAACCTGTCGGAAACCTTTTGCGACAAGCCGAGCTTTGTAGACAGTCACATTACCGTCGGCATCATTCTTCTACTTAAAAATTTATTTATTCTCGACGGCCTTGCGCCCTTCAGGAATCGCCATCAAAGTCCATACTTTGTTGTCATACATGGATCCTATTTTGGATTTTATGGCTTCTAGCCATTTCTCGGACTCTAGGCTTGCCATAGCCTCTTTGTAGTTTGTAGGTTCGTCTTGTTTAATTAACATGACGGTGCAAACTAGGTTGCCATACCATTCTGGTGCGATACGAGATCTACCAGAGCTACGAGGTAGAACAGTGTCATCTACAGTTTCTCCCACTCCATCTGTGGAGGACGTTTCCGGAACAGCTTCTGTTGCGTCACTCGGAATTTCGAGTTTAGGATCAGCGATCGTCGAGGTCTACCTTCCTCCCACTTACTCCTTTCGCGAGAAACTCCTTCTCAAGAAAGGTACCGTTCTTCGCGAGAAACGTTTTTCCCTCAGCTTGGTTGTAGAAGGTGTATCCTACGGTTTCCCGCGGATATCCTACAAAGACGACTTTCTCCTATATCGGTTCGAGTTTGTCGGGCTGTAGTTTCTTAACATACGCCTCACAACCCCAGACCTTCAGAAATGATAACTTAGGCTTCTTGCCATACCAAAACTAATATGGTGTCGTTTCTACGGATTTGGATGGAGCCCTATTTAAAATGAATGCGGTTGTTTCTAACGCATAACCCCAGAAGGATACATGCAGATCGGTAAGAGACATCATAGAGAGAACACTATCTAATAGAGTATGATTATGTCGCTCAGACACACCGTTACGTTGTGGTGTTCCAGCAGGCGTAAGTTGTGGCACGATGCCATAGGCCTTCAGATGTGTTCCAAACTCATAACTCAAATACTCACCACCACGATCGGATCGGAGGTGCTTGATTTTCTTGTTAAGATGATTTTCAACTTCACTTTGAAATTTTTTGAACTTTTCAAATGTTTCAGACTTGTGTTTCATCAAATAGATATATACGTATCTACTCAAGTCATCGGTGAAGGTGACAAAGTAACGATAACCATTGCGTGTCGACACGCTCATTGGTCCACACACATCTGTATGTATGACTCCCAACAAGTCCGACGCCCGTTCAACGAAACCTTTAAACGGTGTCCTGGTCATCTTGCCCATGAGGCATGGTTCGCACGTATCGAGGGATCCAAAATCCAGCGAGTCCAAAAGTCCATCGGCATGGAGTTTCTTCATGCTCTTTATACCAATATGACCGAGACGGCAATGCCACATATACATGGCGGCATCATCACTAAGTTTAATCCTCTTGGCATCTATGTTATGGATGTGAGTAGTACGATCGAGATTTAACAAGAATAAACCATTACTCTCGGGAGCATTAACATAAAAGATATCATTCATCGAAATAGTACAACCACTTGATACTGAATTGAATGAATATCCGTCTTGCAACAAGCAAGAACCACTAATAAGGTTTACACTCAAGGACGGTACAAAATAACTAATCTCGATGGTAGATGTAGAGGGAGTGTGCTGACAGCCACCACATCAACTCTTGATCTGTTGTCGACGCGCATCGTCACCTCGTCCTTAGCCAGGAGCCGTTTATTCCGCAAGTCCTCCTGAGAGTTACAAATATGAGCAAAAAAACCAGTATCAAATACCCAAGTGTTGCTACGGGTGGATGTAAGGTACACATCAATAACATGTATATCGAATATACCTTTCTCTTTGCCGACTATCTTGCCAGCTTTCTTGTCCTCCAGGTACTTGGGGAAGTTGCGCTTCCAGTGACCATCTCCCTTGTAGTAGAAGAATTCCACGCCTGCTTTGGAACCAGATTTGTTAGTCTTAGGCTTGGCAACAAATTTTCCATCCTTCTTGGACTTCCAGCTCTTCCTTCCCTTGCCACCGGATTTCTTAAATTCGACGGTCTGTTGACCATCAACAGCGTGTGCTCCTTCTTGATCTCCACCTCAGCAGTCTTGAGCATCACAAACACTTCACCTAGGGACTTAGCCATGCCCTGCATGTTGTAGTTCATGACGAAGCCTTTGTAGCTAGGGGGAAACGATTGCAGCACCCTATCAGTTGCCAGCTCATCAGGAATCTTGTATTCCAGAGTGTTCAGGCGTTGAACGTAGCCAGACATCTTGGCCACGTGCTCGCTCACACTGCTATGCTCTTCCATCTTGGCCGAGAATAAAAGCTCAGAAGCTTCATATCTCTCAGCCTTAGCCTGTGGCGTAAAGACAGCCTTGAAATCAGAAATTATCTCGAAGACACTCATCTTCTCAAAGCCCTTCTGCAGGCCGGCTTCCATGGCGAAGAGCATGCCACTCTGGACAAAGGAGGAATCCTCCGACTTGGTCTGAAAGACCTTCTTCTCATCATCGGAGGCGTCATCTACGGGAGGGTCTCCTATGGCGGCTTCAATGATGCAAGCCACCCTATGGGGAGTGAGGAGGATCCTCAGGTTGCGGAACCAGGCCATGAAGTTAGACCCATTAGTCTTAAGCTTTTCTTTCTCAAGGAACAGACCTAGGTTAAACGAGGGGTGAGACATCTACACTGGAATTTGGAACAACATAAGACTTTGTTCATAACTTATTAAGTTCTAGCAATTTAGTAAATTAACTAACAGAACTCCCACTCAAATGAACATCCCTCTGAATCGTTTCATCGATTACACAACCCCCATCCATTGCGTAACCCCTCATCGTCAGAGCCGGCAACACAACTTCAAGGGTGGACATCGAAATGTCGATCACAATAACTCTGTGACTCATGCTCGATCTTTAGGCCTCTGTGTTCCGATGCCATATCTGCATATGCTAGGCTCGCCACAATAACCTCCACCGTAAGCGCCTGTGTAAAATTGTCTTACACCCACTGTATGCGAACGACGATGTCGGGTTATGACTCCCAAGAACCGGGGGTAGTCACTTCCTGAAGTGTAGTTCGTGAAGGGGATTGAACACGGAGGTCTAGACCCTCGAGTGGCTCCGCGACGTTGCTCGCCAGACCCGAAGAAGACACACACACACGAAGGGAGACATCAACCTTTACCCAGGTTCACGGCCCTCGTGGGGAGGTAAAACCGCTACTCCTGCTTGTATGTATTAGATGGTGTAGGTTACAGTACAACGGAGCTTGCCGAAAGCCCCCTTGAGGCGGTTCTTGCCTGGGGAGGGAAGCGATCGTCTTCTTCCTCCTCAGGGCAAAGGCTTTCCTAACAAGTGTAGCTAGGGTTTACAAGGGTTGCAGTGTGCCAAGAGCCGACCGGCGCTACGATGGACGTCTTGCCCCTTTTATAGGCGCCTCTAGCCTCCTCCTTCGGCTTGGCCTTCAAGGTGGCTCCCACATGCCAGAGGCAGGGTGGTGTATGAGTCCACCGTGCTCCATTCGTCCATGGACTCGGTCCATTGCTGGTGGAGGTGGGTGCGGTGGCCGACCGGCGGCCGACCGCGTTGTACTGCCCGCAAGGAGGGCAGTCTCTGAGGTGGAGCCCACGATGACGTCCTCCTTTGGAGGGTTGTGCTGTCCACCCGCTTTATCGTCAGAGTAGAAGGTCCTGGCAGCTGCGCAGCAGGCAGAGCTGCTTTGTTGACCACTTTATCGCCAAGGACAGCGACGGGGGTGCGTGCGACACTGCATGTGCGTGGCAGAGGCCACGTGCATCTTGCCGTGCTTCCTTGGCCGCGACGTTTCCCCTCAGGCGCGGGGAGGCCTGAGGGGAGATTCCTGCGGGGCTCCCTCGAGGCGAGCTGGCGCCTCGGGAGGGTCCCCTGAGGCGAGAGGTCCCTTGAGGCCCTCGTTTCCTCTTCAGGCCCTCGAGGGGAATTGCCTCTCGAGGGTCCCGCCAGGCGGTGATGCCTGGTCCTTAGTCGTTTCGTCCGACTGGCCTACGTGCGAGGCCTGGGGGGAATGGGCTCTCCATACCCCAGTTCCCACTGGGCCGACAGTAGCTCCCGGGCCCATGATGGGCGCGGTTGAGCCCATGGGCTCAATCGAAGCGTCGTGGGCCCTTAGTGCCCAGCCGGCCCGAGCCACGCGGCACTTGGACGAATAACGGTCTCACACGATCCGGGGCGCGAGTCATGGGGGATCCCACCACGTCCCGGTAACTGCTCCTCGATGTGACATAAAGCCCGAGCGAGGCGGCAGGGAGCCGTTACCGTTTCCAAACCTTCTCGCAGGAATTTTCGCTCTACAGAGCTCTCCGCCTCCGATCTCTCCTGCGAATCTTCGTCCTCCAATGTAACATCCCAACATTTTATAATGTTCAAAAATCACAAAAATTTAAAACTTTCCTTTTATTAAAATAAAATATTAAATGCATAAGCAAAACAACTATAAAAGACTTCAAGCATCTTGAAGAGATTTAATTTTTCAAATATCTTGGAAAGATCATTACTTTCAAAAGTTGATTCAAGTTAAACAATTTAATATCCATTGTAGTTATTAAACCTCAATATGTAATTTGACAAATGTTTTACAAAATTTTCAAACCATTATAATAAAAAGTTTTCCTTATAAGTATTTGATTTAACCACTTAGCCATAGCTATTCATAAATTAAAATAGTATTTACAAGTGTTATTTTAAATAAATGAAAACATGATCCATTTGCCAATGAGTTTGTCATTTTTCCACTAAGTACAAAAGCATAGTGTTGAAAATTACAACCTATAGTTTATAACTTTAATAACTTCATATGTTTTATAATAGATGGATTATCCAAATAAACATTTCATTAGCTTAAAATGATCTTCTTTTATTTTCAAAACATCAAATGATTTTCAGGAGTATTTTTTTTATGATTTTTAAATCTAAAATCTTTTCCAAAGTGGTTATGAAGTTTTCAAATGAGTTATCATATTATAAAATAAAATGGTGCCCAAAATACTTTTATTAAAAATGGTTACATTACATTTTCTCTGCCTATTTCAAATAGGTATAATATGTGATTTAATAATCTATTTAAGCTAAATTTTAAGTAATAATGGAATATGAGTTTAAATAACTTATTTCCCAAACATAATTGAATAAAGGTATTTTACAAATTTTATTGAGCCAAAAGAAAGTTTAAATTAGTCAAAGTTTCAAAATTCATTTTAAGTATCAAATTGGTATTCAATGAATATTTCAAAATATTTTTTCAAAAATGTTCAAAACATGCCCTCAACTGGTTTAACACAAAGATAATAATTTTACAAATTTTTAGAATTTTGTTTGACTTCATTTGGAGTCTTAAATCAAAAGATACGAATTAAATGGAAATTAAGAAAAAGAAAAAAAAGAAAAATGATGACGTCAGCGTGACGTCATCGTCTTCAACCTCCCGCCGGAAATCATGCCCGAAACTGCCGGCCGTAACTTCGCATCAACGTGGGCGTTTAAGGCCTGGATTCAACGCCCCTGCCTGCACTATTTGTAGCCCCAACGCTCCTTTCTCTTTCCCCTCTTGTCCCTCTCCGTATCGTGCCCCGAGGCTGCCGTAGTTCATCGCCGGAGCCGCCCGGCCGCCGTCGCGTTTTTCCTTCGATTCCGTCACGGTAACCGGACCCCCTCGCCCGAGACCCCCTCCACCTGACTCGCCATGGCCGTGCGCATCCTCCTGACCCCTCCTCTGATTTCTGTGGCTACCAGAACGTCGAGGACGAACACGAGCCGAAGCTCGCCGGCGTGTGTGCTTCTTCAATCGCTCGAGGTCGCAACTACGAGACGAACGGCACGAAACCGGCCTCGCCATCGGCTCCAGAACGTGGTGCCGAGCGTCTCCGTCGTCTCCCCGAAGCCGGGGGAGCCCCGCAGCGTCGCCGCGGTCCAAACCGAGCCGCCGGCGCCGTCTTCGCCCCCAACTCCGGTGAGTTCCGCCGCCCGTTTCTGGTCAACGCTCCAGGACCGTCCGATCTATCTTCAACGGTTAGGATTAGAACACTTAAAACGAATCGGTACGATTCTTTTCTAGCCGTTAGATCTGGATCTGACGATCCAGATCGTTTCACTTATCCACGTCAGCGACCCAGTCAGCAGCCACGTCAGGTCCAGTCAGCGCCCAGTCAGCGCACACGTGGATATTAATTTCTTTTAATTAGATTAAATGGCAGTTTTGCAGAAAAGCCCCTGCCACTTAGAATTATCATAAGTTTTTAACCCTTGACCCAAATTGGACAAATTTTATATCAAATTGAAGCCCTCTACAAGTAGAATCTGCTGGAACTTTTAAATTTCAAATTTGATCTAGTTTAAAATATTCAAATTTCAAATGGTGAATTTGAGTATTTTTGTAATAACTTTAAATCAGTAAATTCAAAAATTGCAAATAAAATTGTTTTAGACACTTTATAAAATGTGTAATATGTTGCATCTATTATAAAATAATTTTGAGAATTATTTTGATGATTAAATTGTTGTATGTTTATTTTTAATAGTTTGACTATTTTGTACATAACTATTAATAGAAATATTATTTTTGATTTAATCAAATTACTATGAACTTAATTAAATGCCCTCTGCCTATAAACCCCATTTATAAAATTTCGTTATAAATAATGTTTGAACAATTTAAAATGAATTTAAAGGTCAGAGACTTAATTTGATTTATTTTAGCACATTATAAGGTTTATTAATTTAAAACTTATTACTCTATACCAAAGGCATAACTAATTGTCCTTGTCCGGAGAAAGCTCAAATTCCTGTTTATTAATATATTTCATAACATTAATAAGTAAGTTTTGTTAAAACCTTTTAAATAGTTTCTAGTTCCTTTACAAGGGTTTTTAAATGTATTTGGTTAATTAGGTGTTACTAAAAATGTGATTTAAAACATTATAACAATTTAAATAACTAAGTTATTATTAATACTACAAACTTTGAAGTTGGGAATTAAAAATGTATAGATATGAGAAAAGTAAGATATTCTTGAATTTGAATTTGGTTAAGTTTAATTCTAAACATAATCTTGGGTAAATGAAATTAAATGTTTACAGTTGTACTAAAGTGTTAAACCTTGCTTTTAAATTGTGATTAAGTCTTCTTGATATTCCTTTGTGTAAACTTTTGAAGACCATTTCATTAGAAAACTTGGAAACACCCATACAACCTTCTCGAGTTGAAAGTGTTCTTTGACTCCAGACCATCCCTTGGCAAAACCCTAAACCCAAACACATTAATTCTTTTTGTATATTGAATTAGGTGACACCTTTGACCAAACCCTTCCAAGAAGACTCGTTACGCTTGTATTTTTCAATATGTTTTGTGTTTGTTGAATTGCTTGTTTATTGGGTGTCCTTTTTACTATATAGTTTGAAACGGGGAGCAACCATTGACTTCGACAAGAGTGTGAGAGAAATGACAACTTTCATAAGGCAAGTGACTTCATAAAACACCTACTATTTTATTCTATTGCATATCTAGTGTTTTCAAACAGTATTTGCAAAAGTAGTATGCATGATAGGTTTTTGGGAGATTGTAGTATGCTATGCAAACCTTTTAGGTTTCCCCTTAGAAATTCCAGATTAGACCCCCATTATAATTTAGTGGAAGTACCTGCTGCAAAAATGATTGTTTTATGGTTGATGTGATAAATGAAAATTTCCACTAAATTAATTTAACGCCTGGGTGGATTGGGTCGATCGCGGAGGTTTCAAGTTGAGTGGCTTCTCAGGGCCAAGTTTCATGGTTGTCTTCGCCCAAGATAGTTTCCACTTATTTGGAGCCATGATATGCGGTGTCAACCTGAGTTGCTCACTTGTGGTAAGCCACCCAGGGCTATGAGATTTAAGTTTACACTGAGTCTAGTTGCTTATCGTGCAACCATTGGTCAATATGGGCTCTGTCTTGATGGAGTAAGTTGATGTGGACCTGGGTCAAGAGATTGATGGTGGTAGAGTTGATAGGATGGTGGTAATCTCTTAGTATGATCATGGGAAAGCAACTTCTGAAACGTCTCGTCTTGATCTTCTCCTTTTCCTTCTCACTAAAGGAGTGTAGAGGATAGTTTGGGTTGATTAAGTCTAATGGTGAAAGTGCACACCCTCTCGAGAGTTAAAACCTAAGATCTTAGCCGTGTCCCCGGCATCGGACAAATTGAGTAACTACACAAGGCTGTGTTCTGAAAATCTCCTCATTCCAATTTCTTAATAAAACTTTGATGGGTGAACATGGGTAGGAGACATGGATTTGTCTCGAGATCGTCTTATAAAGAGAAGATATTGTTTCAAAAAGTTGTTTACCAAAAGTAGGAGAAAACTTGCTTTGCGCAATAGCCTTGAGCTCCACCAGCCAAATAAGCATATAGATATAGCTTAGTAGAATATTAGCTTTCAAAAGTCACTTGCCACCACAATTCAATTGTGCTGACCCTTTATAGCTGGGCTGCAACTAAACCTTGCAGATTCGACAGACGACGAGTGAGTATTCGATAGGATTTCGAGTCTACAACCAACGTGCTTTGCCTGTGGCACATGAAGATGACGAGGCTCATTGTATCTATTATTTTCCGCTGCTACTCTTGGAAATTTTGCTAGCCTTTTCAGGTTATGCAAGTTGTAAGAGATATTTGTAACACTGGATCATGCGATTTAATAAAGTATTTGACACTTTTGCATGATATACATCTTAAACTGTGGTGCTAGCATTTGATCCAGGGACTAGCACATTAACACAGGGACTTCCACCTTATAATAAAAGGTGAGGTCACTATAGATGGTATCAGAGCACTGTGTTGCCTGTAGGTTCGAGACCCTAGGTTTGGATAGAAATAGGCTTTGACCATAGGATTGAAAATCTATTTCTATTTACTTTACTAAATAAATATATAATTTTCTTTATCTTTTCTTATCCTCTCATCTACTATCTACCTTCTGGAAAATATCTTATCTATTTGTAGATGACCATTGTTCTTGAAGACTGAGTCTGATACTTCATAAGGAATTCTACGATTCAACACGAAGAACTACATGAAAGATGATAGAAGAACTTGGATTTAGAGTTCAACCACTTGGAAGAGTTTAAAAAGATTGAAGAAGATGATGAAGCGCTCAAGAAGGAGCTATACTAGACCACCATTTAGAACAGCGATACCGTGTTAGTGTATTGTTCATACCAACTTAGGTTGTATGACAATACTAGATTGTTTGTTTGTGTGTGAACCTTGTTGCCTGGTGTTTCTAGATGTTGTTTGTAAAATGAATTGCCTTGTCTTATTATGTTGGCATATGATTCTTTCTTAGTGTCTTTGTATCTTAACTTATCCATGCTAAACCCAAACCAGACGCAATATCTATCCTTAGAACAAAATTAAACCAACCAGAATGGATATACTAGTGGAGGTTAAGTTTAGGAGTTGAGACAACATATATTTTCCATCACATCAAGGAGAAGAAATTTTGAGGAGAAAACAACTTTTCAGCTATCCTGACGTAGGTTTAACGCAACCTACTGGTATGAGGACTGATAGTTTAGCTCAGGTTTGTCCTACAGACTGGAAACATTCTGTGAGATAAGTGAGGTTTGACCAAGTGTTAGAATACGAGATTCATCAAACCAAGTACAAAGTAATGAGTGAGTACGACATGGATTGGCCCCCATGGCGAATACTCATATCATTCTCTTTGCTATGAGGAATGGAAAATCTTGAGTGACTTCCCGATGAGAGATATGACGATGAAAAACCAAAACCATAGAATTGTAGATATTTATAACCCTATGTGAAGCAAGGGTTGCTAAAACATATTAAATTACGGCGAGGACAGCCACAAGCAAAGTTTTGAAGAATACCCTACAATCGAAGATTTACCTTCCATGAGAGTTACGTTAGTTGCTTCAAAAATGTAAACTGTGAAGATGAAGCACATGGGGACATCAAGCGGTTAGAGTTATGGAGATCGTTTTGAAATCCTCTCAGCATGGTTTTCAGATTAAGACAAGAGTGATATTCAGTACCAAAAGTAGTTCAATGGACTTATGTTATCCTACAACTCTAAAGTGATGGAAAAGTTCGACTGAAAGATTATAGAAAGAATTTCAGATTTGCCGCAAAAGTTTCTTTTAAGGGTGGTAGCCCACTTAGTTAATCTAATCCAAGTTGTCCAAACCCATCTTTCTTTCTAACCTCCCCAATCAGCGGAATCTTTCTCTGCTGGTTTTGATGTTTCCGTGCCAGCAGCTACATTTCTCCACCGTCCCCAGCTATCAGTATCTTTCCCAACACTTGCATTTTGTTCTCAGCCTCTCTGAATCTCGGGACGAGATTCCTTTAAGGGTGGTAGTCTGTAACATCCCAACATTTTATAATGTTCAAAAATCACAAAAATTTAAAACTTTCCTTTTATTAAAATAAAATATTAAATGCATAAGCAAAACAACTATAAAAGACTTCAAGCATCTTGAAGAGATTTAATTTTTCAAATATCTTGGAAAGATCATTACTTTCAAAAGTTGATTCAAGTTAAACAATTTAATATCCATTGTAGTTATTAAACCTCAATATGTAATTTGACAAATGTTTAAAAAAAATTTCAAACCATTATAATAAAAAGTTTTCCTTATAAGTATTTGATTTAACCACTTAGCCATAGCTATTCATAAATTAAAATAGTATTTACAAGTGTTATTTTAAATAAATGAAAACATGATCCATTTGCCAATGAGTTTGTCATTTTTCCACTAAGTACAAAAGCATAGTGTTGAAAATTACAACCTATAGTTTATAACTTTAATAACTTCATATGTTTTATAATAAATGGATTATCCAAATAAACATTTCATTAGCTTAAAATGATCTTCTTTTATTTTCAAAACATCAAATGATTTTCAGGAGTATTTTTTTTATGATTTTTAAATCTAAAATCTTTTCCAAAGTGGTTATGAAGTTTTCAAATGAGTTATCATATTATAAAATAAAATGGTGCCCAAAATACTTTTATTAAAAATGGTTACATTACATTTTCTCTTCCTATTTCAAATAGGTATAATATATGATTTAATAATCTATTTAAGCTAAATTTTAAGTAATAATGGAATATGAGTTTAAATAACTTATTTCCCAAACATAATTGAATAAGGGTATTTTACAAATTTTATTGAGCCAAAAGAAAGTTTAAATTAGTCAAAGTTTCAAAATTCATTTTAAGTATCAAATTGGTATTCAATGAATATTTCAAAATATTTTTTCAAAAATGTTCAAAACATGCCCTCAACTGGTTTAACACAAAGATAATAATTTTACAAATTTTTAGAATTTTGTTTGACTTCATTTGGAGTCTTAAATCAAAAGATACGAATTAAATGGAAATTAAGAAAAAGAAAAAAAAGAAAAATGATGACGTCAGCGTGACGTCATCGTCTTCAACCTCCCGCCGGAAATCATGCCCGAAACTGCCGGCCGTAACTTCGCATCAACGTGGGCGTTTAAGGCCTGGATTCAACGCCCCTGCCTGCACTATTTGTAGCCCCAACGCTCCTTTCTCTTTCCCCTCTTGTCCCTCTCCGTATCGTGCCCCGAGGCTGCCGTAGTTCATCGCCGGAGCCGCCCGGCCGCCGTCGCGTTTTTCCTTCGATTCCGTCACGGTAACCGGACCCCCTCGCCCGAGACCCCCTCCACCTGACTCGCCATGGCCGTGCGCATCCTCCTGACCCCTCCTCTGATTTCTGTGGCTACCAGAACGTCGAGGACGAACAAGAGCCGAAGCTCGCCGGCGTGTGTGCTTCTTCAATCACTCGAGGTCGCAACTACGAGACGAACGGCACGAAACCGGCCTCGCCATCGCCACCAGAACGTGGTGTCGAGCGTCTCCGTCGTCTCCCCGAAGCCGGGGGAGCCCCACAGCGTCGCCGCGGTCCAAACCGAGCCGCCGGCGCCGTCTTCGCCCCCAACTCCGGTGAGTTCCGCCGCCCGTTTCTGGTCAACGCTCCAGGACCGTCCGATCTATCTTCAACGGTTAGGATTAGAACACTTAAAACGAATCGGTACGATTCTTTTCTAGCCGTTAGATCTGGATCTGACGATCCAGATCGTTTCACTTATCCACGTCAGCGACCCAGTCAGCAGCCACGTCAGGTCCAGTCAGCGCCCAGTCAGCGCACACGTGGATATTAATTTCTTTTAATTAGATTAAATGGCAGTTTTGCAGAAAAGCCCCTGCCACTTAGAATTATCATAAGTTTTTAACCCTTGACCCAAATTGGACAAATTTTATATCAAATTGAAGCCCTCTACAAGTAGAATCTGCTGGAACTTTTAAATTTCAAATTTGATCTAGTTTAAAATATTCAAATTTCAAATGGTGAATTTGAGTATTTTTGTAATAACTTTAAATCAGTAAATTCAAAAATTGCAAATAAAATTGTTTTAGACACTTTATAAAATGTGTAATATGTTGCATCTATTATAAAATAATTTTGATAATTATTTTGATTATTAAATTGTTGTATGTTTATTTTGAATAGTTTGACTATTTTGTACATAACTATTAATAGAAATATTATTTTTGATTTAATCAAATTACTATGAACTTAATTAAATGCCCTCTGCCTATTAACCCCATTTATAAAATTTCGTTATAAATAATGTTTGAACAATTTAAAATGAATTTAAAGGTCAGAGACTTAATTTGATTTATTTTAGCACATTATAAGGTTTATTAATTTAAAACTTATTACTCTATACCAAAGGCATAACTAATTGTCCTTGTCCGGAGAAAGCTCAAATTCCTGTTTATTAATATATTTCATAACATTAATAAGTAAGTTTTGTTAAAACCTTTTAAATAGTTTCTAGTTCCTTTACAAGGGTTTTTAAATGTATTTGGTTAATTAGGTGTTACTAAAAATGTGATTTAAAACATTATAACAATTTAAATAACTAAGTTATTATTAATACTACAAACTTTGAAGTTGGGAATTAAAAATGTATAGATATGAGAAAAGTAAGATATTCTTGAATTTGAATTTGGTTAAGTTTAATTCTAAACATAATCTTGGGTAAATGAAATTAAATGTTTACAGTTGTACTAAAGTGTTAAACCTTGCTTTTAAATTGTGATTAAGTATTCTTGATATTCCTTTGTGTAAACTTTTGAAGACCATTTCATTAGAAAACTTGGAAACACCCATACAACCTTCTCGAGTTGAAAGTGTTCTTTGACTCCAGACCATCCCTTGGCAAAACCCTAAACCCAAACACATTAATTCTTTTTGTATATTGAATTAGGTGACACCTTTGACCAAACCCTTCCAAGAAGACTCGTTACGCTTGTATTTTTCAATATGTTTTGTGTTTGTTGAATTGCTTGTTTATTGGGTGTCCTTTTTACTATATAGTTTGAAACGGGGAGCAACCATTGACTTCGACAAGAGTGTGAGAGAAATGACAACTTTCATAAGGCAAGTGACTTCATAAAACACCTACTATTTTATTCTATTGCATATCTAGTGTTTTCAAACAGTATTTGCAAAAGTAGTATGCATGATAGGTTTTTGGGAGATTGTAGTATGCTATGCAAACCTTTTAGGTTTCCCCTTAGAAATTCCAGATTAGACCCCCATTATAATTTAGTGGAAGTACCTGCTGCAAAAATGATTGTTTTATGGTTGATGTGATAAATGAAAATTTCCACTAAATTAATTTAACGCCTGGGTGGATTGGGTCGATCGAGGAGGTTTCAAGTTGAGTGGCTTCTCAGGGCCAAGTTTCATGGTTGTCTTCGCCCAAGATAGTTTCCACTTACTTGGGGCCATGATATGCGGTGTTAACCTGAGTTGCTCACTTGTGGTAAGCCACCCAGGGCTATGAGATTTAAGTTTACACTGAGTCTAGTTGCTTATCGTGCAACCATTGGTCAATATGGGCTCTGTCTTGATGGAGTAAGTTGATGTGGACCTGGGTCAAGAGATTGATGGTGGTAGAGTTGATCTCTTAGTATGATCATGGGAAAGCAACTTCTGAAAAGTCTCGTCTTGATCTTCTCCTTTTCCTTCTCACTAAAGGAGTGTAGAGGATAGTTTGGGTTGATTAAGTCTAATGGTGAAAGTGCACACGCTCTCGAGAGTTAAAACCTAAGATCTTAGCCGTGTCCCCGGCATCGGACAAATTGAGTAACTACACAAGGCTGTGTTCTCAAAATCTCCTAATTCCAATTTCTTAATAAAACTTTGATGGGTAAACATGGGTAGGAGACATGGATTTGTCTCAAGATCGTCTTATAAAGAGAAGATATTGTTTCAAAAAGTTGTTTACCAAAAGTAGGAGAAAACTTGCTTTGCGCAATAGCCTTGAGCTCCACCAGCCAAATAAGCATATAGATATAGCTTAGTAGAATATTAGCTTTCAAAAGTCACTTACCACCACAATTCAATTGTGCTGACCCTTTATAGCTGGGCTGCAACTAAACCTTGCAGATTCGACAGACGACGAGTGAGTATTCGATAGGATTTCGAGTCTACAACCAACATGCTTTTCCTGTGGCACATGAAGATGACAAGGCTCATTGTATCTATTATTTTCCGCTGCTACTCTTGGAAATTTTGCTAGCCTTTTCAGGTTCTGCAAGTTGTAAGAGATATTTGTAACATTGGATCATGCGATTTAATAAAGTATTTGACACTTTTGCATGATATACATCTTAAACTGTGGTGCTAGCATTTGATCCAGGGACTAGCACATTAACACAGGGACTTCCACCTTATAATAAAAGGTGAGGTCACTATATCCAACTCCTCCAGGCTTCCGCTTCCGCGACGATGGGCCCAGTCAAGAGCAAGAGCAAAGCCGCTGCGGGGCCTTCCTCTCAAGCAAAAAACTTAGAGGTAGTGCAGGGCGCGGCTCTCGAGGGGGCACGCATGGATCTCCAGGCGCTGGAGAAGATTCACCACCTGGTCGCGGGGCCGACCAATGAGCACGGTGCCAGCGCGCTTCAAGCCGCTCGGTTCGGGAGATTTCCTCAAGGGTTTTATCCCATTTTTCTCCATGCCATCACCGCCGGGCTGGTGCCGCCGTACTCGCCTTTCTTGGAGGCAGTATTGGAATTCTACCAAATTCAACTCCTCCACCTTCATCCAAACTCCGTACTCATCATGTCCATCTTTGCCTACCTTTGGGAGGCTTATCTGGGCGTGCGCCCCTCGGTAGCGCTCTTCCGGAACTTCTACTCGCTGCGGTGCACGGCTGGCGGTGAGCGGACTGGGTGCATTTCCTTCCGCATCGCGGACGGCATGGGGAGTGTGTATATTCCCATGTCGTGGAGTGGAGACAAGCCTGTCACGGCCCTGCTCAAGAAGGTGGGTGACTTTCGACAGAGGTGGTGGCTCATTGGCGTCCAGTCGCCCTGCGCGTTCTTAGACGTCCTGGAGGCGCCGCCCGTGAAGAATCATCACTGGTGCAAGTCTGGCCTTCGGGGTGCAGATAACACACACCTGGTGGGGCGCTTGGGCTTTCCCCGCGAGGAGGGCCTCACGGGGCAGATAGTCGCGGCAGACTTCATGGCGCGCCGCATCGCGCCCCTTCAGACACACTCAGAGCCGATGTGGATGTACAATGGCCCCTCGGACCCAATGCGGCTTCACCCTAAGGATCAAGACTCGGAGGTTGTCGACACCATCCTGAACATCCTCTTTGACAAGCCGGAGATGCCCAAGAAGATCACCGGCTCCTTGCGTCCTCTTTACCAGCTCCCGTTGGGCGATCGCATGGACATCTTCGACGGAATGCCTGAATTTACTCCGTATGATCTGGCGGGGGTGATGGACCAGGTGGTTGTTCCGTCGGCGCATGCAGCTGTCGGTGTTAGCTCTTCATCAGCCTCCCATGCCTGGAGTGGCGGGGCTGAGACCATGACGGGAGGGGCGTTCCCCGTGAGGTACGAGCCTTTCACCGACGAGATCTGCGACATCTCGTCAGGGGATGACGACGCCTTTGTTGTGGCGCCCTCGCGCCCCGCGGAGGAGGTGACCGAGGCTGGGTCGTCCTCCGAGACAAGCGCGTGGTCGGGGAGGCGCGAACCTCGCACCAAGGCCGCGGTGGACCGTTCTGGGGTGAGGCCCTCCGATGTCCCCTCCAAAAGGAAAGCGGGGACGCCTCCAGGGGGACCAGGCGTCAAGACCACGCCTTCCTGGCGCTCTTGAGGCCTGATATGGGTCGACGCCAGGGCTTCCCCTTCAGGGTGAGTATTTAGGGCACCTGGCCATTCTTGGCTCGTGCTTTTTCCCTCCTGCTTTGCCCTCTCCTGACTGTATTTTCCTGTGCTTTTATCAGCGTTCTTGTGCCCGCAAAGCGCCGCCGGCTTCGCGAGGCTGTAGACGCGAAGAAAATCACAGCAGGGGCAGGAGGAGCTGACGGTCACTCGAGGCCTGCGGAGACGGTCACCTCAGGCCCTGCTGGGGGGACGCCTCAAGCGGAGGTGGCCGCGCCCCCGGTGGGGACGGTTGAGCCTCAAAAGGAGGTGGGCGCACCGCGCCCAGTGGCATCTTCATCGCTTCTCGAGCCACTGGGGGTGGAAAGTGCGGAGGAGAAAGCTTCCACGCCACTTCGCGCTCCTACTCCCCCTCGCGCGGCTACTCCTCCGCGTGAGGCAGCTCCGCCCTGCGAGCCGACCCCGCCGCGCGAGTTGATGCCAATGATGCGTCGTCTCCACCGCGCACGCCCGAGGCTCCCACGCCGTGCCCGGAGGAAACGATCGTGGCGCCAGCAGGCGCCAGTGCGTCTGTAGGAGGGGGTGCTTCTTCGCCTTCTCGTCCTGCCGGAGAAGATGAGCGTCTTATTGGCTCGAGGTCCGAACCGGAGGCCGGCGCGGACGGAGGTGGAGCCACACCCAGCCCCCGAGCTCGACCTGGGGCTGGGCTTACGAGACCGGACGCCACGGCAGGGCCCTCGTCTAGCCAGGAGCTGGTTCTCCGAGGCTGGGATTGGAGCGCGGGACGCCGCGAGGTGGCATTCAGACTCGTGCGAGAGTCCTTGGAGGGCCTGGAGGCGCATCTCGCCCTCGGTGACGTACAGCTCGCCCAGCAGCAGGAGGAGTTGTCGAGGTCGTGGGAATCCTTCCACGCGGCGGTTGAGGCGCGCCGGCTGGAGGATGCGGAGCTGCAAGCCGCGCGTGAGGAGGCCTCCCGCTTTGCCCAGGAGGTTCGCGAGGGGGCCATTCGCGACGCCGCAGAGCTCCTCGAGCCCCTTCAAGCGGAACGCGACGCCGTAGAGGAGCTCCTGCGCCAGGCCAAGGCGGAGCGCGAGGCGATGGAGGGCTCGCTGGCGCAGAAGCGCCGCGGGCTGGGTCAGCTGGAGTCCCAACTGCTTTCCGCCCACCAGGCCGCGCAGGCTGCTCTGGAAGAGGACCGCAAGGGCCTGGCCGAGCGAGAGCGGCAGCTGGCCCTCATGGGGAGAGAGCAGCAGCGGCACGAGGATCAACGTCTTCGGGCGGAGAAGGACTTGACCGCCCAGCACGAGGCCCTCGAGGCGCGCGAGGGAAGCCTGGCCCAGGCGACCTCGAAGTTCGACGAGCATGTCGTTGCCCAGAATCTTTCTTACGAGCGCGTCGAGCGGCGTCTCACCAAGAAGACAAAGGCGGCTAGGAAGGCCCTCGTGGAGCACGAGAGAAAGTTCCGCCGGGCTCTCCTTCAGAAGTACCGTGCTCGGGTCCAGAAGCGGGAGGACCGCCTCAAGGCCAAGCATGCTGCACACATTCAGCGGCTTGCCGAACTCGAGAAGGCCAACTCCAAACTGGTGTGCCGCCTCAAGCGTGCCAAGGCTGGCCGGCGCCGAGCGGAGGAGGCTCGCGACGACGCAGTTCGCGGCCTTGGTCCTTCGGTCGAGGTCGTGGAAGAACAGGTGGCCCCGGCAAGGGAGCGGGCGGAGGAAACGCCGGACTCAGTCCAGGCGGCCAGCCTGCTCGCGAGGCAGAGTGAGCAGCTGTTTAAGGCGTTGGTCGTACGCAGCGACGAGCTTGCGGCGCGGCTTGTCGTGGAGGCGCCGTGCCCCGGAGGCCGAGTGTAACGCCCCGGGAATTTTCCCAATTAGAAAATTGTTTGTTTTTCTTTTTGCATCAACATGACATCATCATGCATCATTTGCATTTGTCTATCTTAGTTTAAATTATTGCATTTAAATTCAACTTCATTTAAATTCTTTCCACTTTTAAATTCAAATGCCCTTTTTCAAATAAATTCAAATAAAGTTTCAAATTATTTATAAATAATCAAACCAGTAACTAATATGACTAATTTGAAACTATTAAAAATTGTTCAAAGTTTTATTTATGTTTCTTTCTGATTTGTTTTCAAATTACAAAAACCAGAAAAGAATAAAAAGCAAAACATTTTGAAAACTGGAAAAAAAAAACCTCCCTGGGCCACTTCTCCCCTACTGGCCCACCTTCTTTTTTTCTGGCCGGAGCCCACTTGGCCCATCTCCCCTCAGGCCCGAGCCCTCCAGCTGTTTGTCGTCTCCCTCCTCTGTACGGGAGAAAGCTTTACACGGTGGAGGCATGGCAGCCCCCACCACGTGCTCCTCCCCCTCCCCTCTACTAAGCCGACCCCGAGCCTTCTCCAAACCCTAGCCGCACTCCCCCACTCCTTCCTCTTCTCGCCGCCGCCACCGTTTTCTTCTCCCCCTCCCACCTTTCTTCCTCCTCCCGAGCACCTCCATGGCCGGATCAAGGTGAGCACCCAGCAACCCCCATGGTCGCCCTCATCCCCTCTGAGCGCGGGAATGGAACCAAGTCGTCGTCCTCGTCAAGATCGCCGAGAAGCCGGAGCTGGAGGCGCAGCGAATCGCCGTCACCGTCGTCGTCTACGTCCGGCCGCGGGAGCACCTACTTCCTCCTCGCCATCCCCGACCCGTAGCACGAACTGGACCTCCCAAAGTGAGCCGCACCCCTCCCCCTTCCTCTTTCCCTCCTCTCCCCTTCCTATGTACCCGCCTTCGCGTGGCCCCGCTGTGGATCGCTGCTCCCGTCGCAGGTCCTCTGCAGTTCGTCGCCATCGATCTACTAGCCTGAAACTTTCTCTGTAAAACTCAGTTACCGCGTCGGGGTTTGTTTCAAGTAACTTTTGTGTCCAAAGCGTAACATCACCAGAGATCTAGCCCAGTGGCAGCAATTGCCCCTTGCACTATGGGGCGACCGGAGTTCGAATCCTGGTTTAGTCACAAATCTCTCCTTTTTTCCCTGCTGTTTATGTTTAAGTTCAGTTAACGTCGTTCTGTTTGTTTATAGAAAATCGATCCCTGTTCTTATCACAAACACCCGATCCGACCCGGTGGCAAGCACCACCAATACGCTCCAGCGCTGCACGTCGCGAGTTCAAACCCCAGCGGGCGCGATTGAATAAAAGCCCAGTTTTTTTCTTTGCCCTGCCACTGACAGGCGGGCCCCCTTGTCATGGACTCCCAGAGAGAGGCGCAGTAATCTTGCACAGAACCCCCTGGCTCTCTGGTTTCGCACAGGAGCCCCTACCAGAAACTTTCCCATCATGAACAGGTCCCTGGGCAATTACAGAAACAAACCTAGTTTTAAATATGCAATAACTTTAAATCTATAACTCCAAATTTAATAATCTTTATATGTTTATTTATCAGAAAAATGCAATGAACATTAATATGTCATTCTTATGCCATTTTGCATCTTTTAAATTCACTGCTTAATCTAATTTATTGCGGCACCTAAATAATTAAATATGGAATGTGTTGGGCTTTATTTAATTATTGCTCTATTCCATTTAATTTAATTAGTGCACCCATGCCTTGTGTTACCCTGTTAACCAACATTTAATATTGTGGATTACATAAATAAGTTGCACCTAAATATTAATTGTCGGGGTTGCTTTCCCGCTTAATTTGGATTACCTGCATTATATTGCATCTTGCCATGCCATGCATCTTTCTCACATGATCATGCTGGATCTTTTGTCGTAGTTGTAAAATGCTTCTTTTACGTTTTCCAGTGTTTGTTGCTTCTTCGCGGATACGACGTTGAGATGTGTGAGCCACGACAAGATCTGCTTCCATGCGGGATTCCAGGCAAGCAAAATTTGCTTGTTTACCTATACATTGTCTTTCATTCCTGCCGTTGATCTCTGCTACCCTAGTATTCGATTCTTTATCGCGATCCCATCACATGTTATCCTGCAGCCGATACAGCTTTATCCACACATCCCATCACCTGTTGTATGTTTATCTGTTAGCCTTGCGAGTCGTAGTGCATGCTTAGAATTGGTTGTGCGAGTCGTCAGTTGGTCTTTTATTTCATATGCTTAGCTTGATAGATTATTCCACCTTAATAAAATGTTGTATTATATTGGGGTATTATAATTAAAAGATAAGGCACCGGCGGAAGGCCTTGCGAGGTGCTTTGTTCTGCTAAGTGTCGACCTAGGAACTGAGATCTTGCTCCCCTAATCCAAGACTGAGCGCACTAACCACTTGTGGGAGGCCCTATGGAGCCCCCCTCGACTTTGATTGGAACTTCAACTTGTCCGGGAGCCACAC
Organism: Poa annua; assembly: GCA_026929855.1. NCBI lineage: Eukaryota > Viridiplantae > Streptophyta > Magnoliopsida > Poales > Poaceae > Poa > Poa annua. The sequence continues at coordinate 21,872,706 of CM049427.1, forward strand.
CTAGTTCGGGTTTTCCATTTGTCTCATATGCATCGATGATACTAGTGTAGTATTTTACTTTGGCGGTGTGCCTTGTTACATGCATATAGGGCGCGGCCTGTTGGTGCGGAGGGGTGTATCCTGCGGGAGTCCGCACCCTTTTGGCCGGGACCAGCATAGCTCCCGTGGCTCCTGGACTTGTTGCGGTGAAGGAAAAGAGTTGGGTTGAAAGGCCCTAATGTTTTTGACTGGGTTGATCATGCGAGTATGGGTCCAGTAGTGCACCCCTGCAGGGTATAATCTTATCGATGAGCCGCGTCCGCGGTTATGGACAACTTGGTGCGTTGCCGACTAATGAGATCTAGACAACTTACACCTAAATAATGTTAATTAATTTGACTAGTAATATAGAATTACTTTCACAATGAAAGGTAACTAAAATTGTTCAACGTGTGAGTTTCCCGAATTGCTTCCTCATACTTGGTTGAGGGGGTTAATTCGAGAATGGTTCATGTTTGGTGTTAGTAGTAGCTGTTTACTTATGCGCTCTCTTATCCCTCTCTAATTAGACGAAAGTTGTAGCGTGTCTCTTTAGGTTGCTAGTGCTGCTGCCGCTAAGTCCACCTCCCCTATATTTTGGGAGATGGTGTAGAAAGTAGGCAAGTCGGTTTTGCTTGCCAGGGAGTACCCTGACCCTCTTTTGGGATGTGCTTTATGTGCAGTTAACAGGTTTGAAGTCTGACGACGTTAGCTTGGGAATCCCTCCGGCTTGGCTGGGCAGGGATATGGCGCCATTTCTTATCTTCAGGACTCTTAGTCCAATTTGCATCTTATCCGTAGTCGGATACTATTTTTGCTTCCGCTGTCTTTTTATATCTTTGTATTGTAACATTTGTATCTTGACTCGTTCGAGTCGTTGTTGTATTTATATCTTTGTTGTATTTGTGGATGTATCGGAACTGTTGCAATGTTATCACAATTCCACCCACATAATGTGCATGTTTCGGCGTGCACATTATGTCTGGTGGGCGACCTAAAATCGTTATTATGCGGATTTCGGCGGGAACGCTTAAATCTACATAGTACCGATTTTCGGGCGTCACACCGAGGCTATGACGCCGCCATGTACTTGGCCTATTTCGACCAGATCTTCGTGGCACTTGATGGCCCCGCCGCCGAGCTTCGCGGGATGATCGAGGACGAGAGCTGGCAGCTCTTGGGGGTGGTTGTAGATCGTATCTTCACCAACCTCAAGCTCCTCACGCCCGGCTTTGACCTCTGCTCAGTGACCGAAGCTGCCCAAGGCGAGGACGCGCAGCGGGTCTCATGCTCCCTCCGTGAGCAGGTGGACGCCTTCTGCAACCGCTTCAGGCGCGCGGAGGCTGCGCCGGAGAACAACGAGGGGGAGGCCTGCTCTGCTAAGGCTGAAGAGGGTGTCGCGGAGGAGATCCGAGGCGGTGCTGCTTCCCCTTGAGCTCTTTTTTATTGCGCCTGTGAGCGCTTGTATCTGCAACAGCGGTGTGCTTAGACATCTTTAAGACTTTAGGCATGTAATATACTCTTCAATTGCTGTTTAATTCGAGTTTGTTTGCCCCCCGTGAGGTCTCTTTGGACTCATCTTCATGCCTATTTGTTCTCTGCGTCGGTAGGTCCCATCTCTTCGTGCCATGACTCCGCCACTTTGGTATGCAGGAGCGATGACTCCGCAAGGCCGGGGGGAGTTTAGGCCTAGGAGAGGTAAGAGCCCCGAGTCGCGATGCTCAAGTGCCCCCCTTAGACGTGCGAGTAGTCCATGAAGCGTAAGGGAAAGCGAAGTCGCTTGAGGGGCAAACGCGCGTTAGGGAGAGAAAAACGCTCTTAAAGCGAGGGTGCGAGACTTAGCTTCTTGAGGTTTTCGCCCTGCGAAGGCTTTTGGCCTGGCGAGGTTGCCCACTTGAGGGGTCGCTCCTGGAGGGCTCTTCACCTGGCGAGGTTGCCCACTCGAGGGGTCGCTCCTGGAGGGCTCTTCAGGTTTGTGGGGGGATTTCCCTGCATATGTTAGAGGGGCGAACCCAAACGCTGGAACACGGCACAAAGGGCTCGTGCGCGCTTATAGGTCCCCTCAGGTGTTCCTTGCGAGGAGAGTAAGTACCAAGGTCTTCTGTAGAGATGGCGTGTTTGTGGGATCCTGCCCTCCAGCCAGAGCTCGGACTCTTGGATTTTGCAGTGCCGCTGGTGTGTCATTTGAGGCACTGGCACCGTACTCAGCTCCCGCTCGCGAGGTACGCATGAGGAGAGGTATAAGCGCACACTTCAGCGAAGTAATGCCGAAATAAAACCCCCCACACGATTTTTTAAAACGGCGCTGAGGCATGAAGTTCACTTGGGAACTAAATTGAGTCATTATGCTTGGGGTTGCCAAGTTAATGCTTTGACCATGTCGAGGCACGGGGACCACTAATTAGTGGGCAAGACTCTCGACGGCCTGCGGTGGCTCGTTTAATGGAGAGCTCGGAGGGTTTCCCCTTGAGAGAAGCCTTTGGAGCTTGGAGGTTTAAGCCGTGAGCGTTTTAACCTCTAGAGACACAGGTGCTTGGAGGTTTAGCCGTAGGCTGCCTCTTCCGCTCGTGGTCTCGACGTGACAATGATCACGGGCGTGGCAATGACCACGGTTGCATTTGTTCCTTTAGGAGACAAAGCATGTTTTTGGAGGTTTAAGCCGTGAGCATTTTAACCCCTAGAGACGAAAAGGCTTGGAGGTTGAGCCGTAGGCTGCCTCGTCCGCTTGAAGTCTCGACGTGACAATGATCACGGGCGTGGCAATGACCACGGTTGCGTTTGTTCCTTTTTGGGAGACAAAGCATATTTTTGGAGGTTTAAGCCGTGAGCATTTTAACCTCTAGAGACGACCATGCTTGGAGGTTGAGTGGTAGGCTGCCTCGTCCGCTTGAAGTCTCGACGTGACAATGATCACGGGCGTGGCAATGACCAAGGTTACATTTGTTCCTTTAGGAGACAAAGCATTTTTTTGGAGGTTTAATCCGTGAGCATTTTAACCTCTAGAGACGAAAATGCTTGGAGGTTGAGCCGTAGGCTGCCTCGTTCGCTTGAAGTCTCGACGTGACAATGATCACGGGTGTGGCAATGACCACTGTTTTGCGTTTGTTCCCTAAGGGTGCAAAAAATGTTTTGGAGGTTTAAGCCGTTGGCATTTTAACCTCTAGAGACAACAATGCTTGGAGGTTGAGCCGTAGGCTGCCTCGTTCGCTTGAAGTCTTGACGTGACAATGATCACGTGCGTGACGATAATCACGTTTTTAACTTGTTCCTTGTGGATACAAAGGTTTGAGAGGTTTAAGCCTTGAGCTTTTAACCTTGAAGGACAAAAAGTGCTTGGAGGTTGAGCCGTGGGCTGCCTCTTTCACGACATGCCCTGACGTGACAATGATCACGGGTAGAACTTGCGTAGGTGCATGATGTTCCATGGATTCTTGACGGGGATGCCATCCTGCGTCTCGAGGCGAGCTGCGCCAGGCCTGGTGATGTGGGTGACCCTGTAGGGACCTTCCCACATCGGGGACAGCTTGTGGAGGCCTTCCTTGGAGAGGATTCGCTTGAGGATGAGGTCGCCTGCCTCCAGGGTGCGCGAGCGCACGTTGCGGCTGTGGTAGCGCATCAGGTTCTGCTGGTATTTGGCCTCCTGGAGGGCCGCGCGGCGTCGTAGCCCTTCAAGGAGAAGCAGGTCGTCGTTGTAGAGGTCCTCTTGCTGGTCCTCGTTAAAGGCATGGACCCGTGGGGATCCATGCTTTATCTCTGTGGGGAGGACTGCTTCGGCTCCATAGACGAGGGCGAACGGTGTTTCCCCGGTGGGCTTGGGTGGCGTGGTACGGATGGACCAGAGCACCGAGGGTAGCTCGTTGATCCAGCCCTTGCCGTGGCCCTTGAGCATATCGAAGGTCCTGGTCTTTAGGCCTTTGAGGACCTCTGCGTTTGCGTGCTCGGCCTGTTCGTTGCTTTGCGGATGGGCGACTGAGGCGAAGCAGAGCTTGATGCCCATCTTTTCACAATATGCTCTGAAGCGGCAGACCAGGCCTCTGATGAATTTCACCGCCGCGCCTGCTGTGATTGTGCGCGTCGCCTCTACTTCAGGCCATTTTGTGAACTTGTCAATGGCCACGAAGAGGTAGCGATATCCACCTTGCGCCGTTGGGAAGTGTCCCAGGATGTCCAGCCCCAGACCGCAAACGGCCACGAGAGCGGAATGGTCTATAGCCCCAACGCTGGTTGGTGGATTTGCTTGGCGTGGAATTGGCAGGCTTCACAAGCTTGAATGAAGTCCGCTGCATCTTGAAGCGCTTGAGGCCAGTAGAATCCGCTCCTGAAGACTTTGCCTACGAGGGTGCGGGCGCACGAATGGTCGCCGCATTCCCCGTTGTGGATGTCCTTAATCAGCAGTTTTCCTTCTTCAGGAGGGACGCATTTGAGCGCGATGCCGTTTGGGCGCTTGCGATAGAGGACTCCTTCGAGGATTTGGTATGATTTTGCTTGGCGGGCAATTCGCTCCGCTTCACCATCTTCCTCGGGAAGGATCTGTTTGCAGAGGTAGTCCTTGATCTCGTGAATCCATCCTGTTTCTTGGTGCACCGCTGTGAGCAACAGTCGCTCCCCTGTGGGAGGCCCGCAGGCTGGGGCTCCGCTTGCAGGGGGTGGCGGGAGCGCTTCGTCTGTGCTTGCGGGCAGGGCCTCTAGGGGCTGCTTTATGGATGCCTTGACGAGCCTTTCTTCAAAGACACCTGGCGGCTGAGCTTGTCTCTTTGAGGCGCGCTTGGCGATGTCATCAGCTTCTTGATTTTCCTTTCTTGGGATGTGCATGAGCTCCATTCCCCTGAAGTTCTTCTCAAGCCTACGGACCTCTTCAAGGTATGCGGCCATGTGGTCGTCCTTAGGCTTGTAGCTTTTGTTGGAGAAGTTGACGAGCAGTTGGGAGTCGCCCTTGATGAGTATATGCTTGACGCCTAGGGCGATCGCGGCGCGTAGGCCAGAAAGCAGCCCTTCATACTCGGCGATGTTGTTGGATATCTTGTCGATTCTGAAGCACAGCTGGACTGCGTAATACAACTTGTCTCCCTTGGGTGAGATCAGGACTACGCCTGCCCCGCCGTGGCGACAAGCGAAAGCTCCGTCGAACTTCATGGTCTAGTGGCTGGGCATAGCGGCTCCAGAGGGCTCGTGCTCTTCTTTCAAGGGCTCTTCAGGGGTTGGGTCAGTCCATTCGGCGACGAAGTCAGCCAGCGCTCCTCCTTTGATTACCCTTGTGGTATCGAAGCGCAAATTTAATGGTTGTAGCTCGATGTTCCATCCCGCGACACGATCTGTTGCGTTTGGATTGCGCAGGATTTGCTCCAGGGGGAATGAGGTGACCACCGTGATGGGGTGCCTCTGGAAGTAGTGTCGCAGCTTTCTTGAGGCGACGAGGAGCGCGAGGATAAGCTTCTGCTGCATCGTATTCCGCTCGCGAGCATCACGCAGCACTGTGCTGACGAAGTAAACTGGATGCTCGACGAGGGTAGTTCATGTTGCCTTGGCGTCTTTCGCCTGAGGTGGCACAGCTTGGCCCTCGAGGGGGTTTGCCTCAGGGGGCTTGCCCTGTGCCTCGAGGCGGTTGGCCTCAAGTGGATTGACTTGTGCCTCGAGGGGGTTGGCCTCAAGGGGCTTTGGGCCTGGCGTTGGGCTTGTGAGGGCTGCCTCTTCTTCGAGCTCCTTATCAGGAGGCTTTTTCTTTGGAGTGGTTGCACTCTTCTTGTGGAGTACTGGCTCTTCTCTTTCCACTATAAGGACATCAATGGCTGTTTGTGGAGTAGCTGATAAGTACAGCTTCATGTGCTCGCCAGGCCTTGGGGCGACCATTACTGGCGGGCTGGCCAGATACTTCTTCAAGTCCTCAAATGCTTTTTCAGTGTCAGGGGTCCACTTGAAAGTGCCCGTTCTTTTCATGATCTTGAAGAATGGCAGGGCTCTTTCACCGAACTTGGAGATGAATCGGCCCAAACTGGCCATGCAGCCTGCCAGGCGCTGCATGTCCTTGAGCCTGCGTGGAGGTTGCATGTCTTCTATGGCCTTGATTTTGTATGGGTTTGCCTCTATACCCCTATGAGACACGAGGAACCCAAGCAATTTGCCTGAAGGGACTCCAAAGACGCACTTGGCGGGGTTGAGCTTGATGTTCACCTTGCGCAGGCTGGCGAAGGTTTCTTCAAGGTCTTCGAGGAGTGTATTTCCTTCTCGGGACTTTACGACGATGTCATCGACATATGCTTAGGCGTTTTGCCCCATTTGCCCGCCAAGGGCTATCCTCATCAACCTCTGGAAAGTGGCTCCGACATTTTTTTAGGCCAAAGGGCATGCAGACGTAGCAATACACACCGCATGGGGTGAGGAAAGCCGTCTTCTCCTCGTCCTCCTTAGCCATTTTTATCTGGTGATAATCAGAGAAGGCATCAAGGAAACAGAGGAGGTCGCAGCCTGCCGTGGAGTCCACAATCTAGTCAATTCTGGGTATGGGATAAGGGTCTTTGGGGCAGGCCTTGTTTACATCAGTATAGACGATGCAGAGACGGCCTCCTCCGGCGGGCTTTGGGACTACCACACCGTTGGAGAGCCAAGTGGGATGCGCGACTTCGCGAACTACTTTTGCCGCTTTGAGCTTCTCGACCTCCTTGACGATGAATGCTTGCTTCTCGGGGGCTTGCTTTCTTGCTTTTTGCTTGACTGGGCGCGCGTTTGAGCACACGGCCAAGTGGTGCTCGATCACCTCCCTCGGTACACCAGACATATCTGACGGTGTCCATGCGAACATGTCAGAGTTTGCCTGGAGGAAGGCGACGAGCGCGCTTTCCTATTTGGGAGGCAGCGCGGCGCCAATGGTGACGCTAGCCCCCGAGCCTTCAGCCCCCGAGCTACCTGAGCTCAGAGAGATCTTGTTGGTAGCAGTTGCCTCCTGAGAGAACAACTGCTTCTTCTTCTTGGGCCTCTCGAGAGGCTCTTGGTCCTCTTCTGCGGGGAAGGCCATGGCGGCGTGTTGTAGGCCGTCTCAACAGCGCGCGTAGCGTCCAGGACATGCCCACGTATGGTGATCGTGCCGGCGCTGTCAGGGATCTTGACCATATTGTACGCATGGTGCGTGACAGCCATGAACTTCGCAAGCGCGGGGTAGCCGAGGATGGCGTTGTACGGCAGGCCGATGTGTGCGACATCGAAGTCGATGTGCTCGGTGCGGTAATTTTCCTCGCCCCCGAAGGTGACGGCAAGCCTGACCTGGCCTAGAGGCTCGATCGAGCCGCTGGTGACCCCCGTGAAGGGCCTCAAGGGCATAAGCCGCTCGTAGGGCACTTGAAGCGCTTCGAACGTATCTATGGAGATAACGTTCAGGCCTGCTCCGCCATCGATGAGCGTCTTGGAGACAGCCACATTGTCGATGGTGGGGGTGCAGACCAGCGGGAGGGTTCCAACAGTCTTGGTGGACTTGGGGTGGTCCTGAACGTCGAAGACGATGGTGTACTGCGACCACTTGAGGGGCCTGGAGGTTTCCGTGCTTGGGAGGGCGGCGTTGAGCTCGCGGGCGAACAGCTTGAACTGGTTGTTCGACTTCGGCGCCTGCGCCCCCCCCCCCTCCCCCGAGGATGCAAGCAATGGCGGCTCTTGGGGCTTGGTAGCCGCCGTCTTCCTCGTCAGGGAGGTTGCCGTTCTTTGCCGCGGCGTTGGCCTGATTTCCAGACGGTTTCTGGTAGCCTCCCTTGCGTCCGCTCCCGCGGTAGCCACGCCCTCTGTGACGCCCGAAAATCGGTACTATGTAGATTTAAGCGATCCCGCCGAAATCCGCATAATAACGATTTTAGGTCGCCCACCAGACATAATGTGCACGCCGAAACATGCACATTACGTGGGTGGAATTGTGATAACATTACAACAGTTCCGATACATCCACAAATACAACAAAGATAAAATTACAACAACGACTCTAACGAGTCAAGATACAAATGATACAATACAAAGATTCAAATGACAGCGGAAGCAAAATAGTATCCGACTACGGATAAGATGCAAGTTGGACTAAGAGTCCTGAAGATAAGCAATGGCGCCATATCCCTGCCCAGCCAAGCCGGAGGGATTCCCAAGCTAACGTCGTCAGACTTCAAAGCTGTTAACTGCACATAAAGCACATCCCAAAAGAGGGTCAGGGCACTCCCTGGCAAGCAAAACCGACTTGCCTACTTTCTACATCATCTCCCAAAATATAGGGGAGGTGGACTTAGCGGCAGCAGCACTAGCAACCTAAAGAGACACGCTGCAACTTCCGTCTAATTAGAGAGGGATAAGAGAGCGCATAAGATAAACATCTACAACTAACACCAATCATAACCCATTCTCGAATTAACCCCCTCAACCAAGTATGAGGAAGCAATTCGGGAAACTCACACGTTGAACAATTTTAGTTACCAGTTATTGTGAAAGTAATTCTATATTACTAGTCAGGTTAATTAACAATGATTAGGTGTAAGTTGTCTATGATCTTGTTAGCCAGCATCATCACCAAGTCGTCCATAACCGTGGACACGGCTCATCGATAAGATTATACCCTGCAGGGGTGCACTACTGGACCCGTACTCGTTCGATCAACCCGAAAAGCAAAACCAGAAGCTAGGGCATCTCAACACGGCAAATCTCTTCTCTAGAACCCATCCAAGGAACCGCATGATTGTGTGCACGGCTAATCAGGTCCAGTGCCCGCGGGATACGACCTTCATAGCACTCTAAGAACGTGCCACCCTATATGAGAATCGACTACTCCATCATCATGAGATCGTTATGTCACCATATGCATGCATCAAATGGAAAGCCCGAACTACTTGCGGCGCCCTGGATAAGAAGCGGATTAGATCGAAGCCACGGGGGGCTCCATAGGGCCTCCCACAAGCGGTTAGTGCGCTCAAAATTGGATCCGAGGACAAGAACTGAGTTCCTAGGTCGACACTTAGCAGAACAAAGCACCTCGCAAGGCCTTCCGCCGGTGCCTTATCTTTTAATTATAATACCCCAATATAAGAACAACATTTTATTAAGGTAGAATAACCTATCATGCTAAGCAGGTGCAATTAAATAAGACATACAGACGACTCGCACAAACAACTCTAAGCATGCGCTACGACTCGCAAGGCCAACAGATAAACATGCAACAGGTATTAGGATGTGGGGATAAAGCTGTATGGGCTGCAGGATAAACATGTGATGGGATCGCAGTTCAAGAATCGACAACTAGGGTAGCAGAGATCAACGGCAGGAATGAAAGACAATGTATAGGTAAACAAGCAAACTTTGCTTGCCTGGAATCCCGCATGGAAGCAGATCTTGTCGTTGCTCACACATCTCAACGTCTTATCCGCGAAGAAGCAACAAACACTGGAAAGCGTAAAGATGCATTTTACAACTACGGCAAAAGATCCAGCATGATCATGGGAGAATGATGCATGGCATGGCAAGATGCATTGCGAGATGCACTTAATCCAAATTAAGCGGAACCGGGATTCCGACAATTAATATTTAGGTGCAAGTTATTTATTTACCAGCAATATTAAATGTTGGTTAGCATGGCAACACGTGGCATGGGTGATCTAATTAAATTAAATGGAATAGGGCATTATATATTTATTACCCCACACATTCCATATTGAATTATTTAGGTGATTTGCTACTCCCGCAAACACAAGAGATGCAACACAGGCAATTATGATGCGAAATGCACAAGATAGATGACATTTAATAAAATAGGTTTAGGGTTAGGGTTTGGGTCCGTACGTCGGATCGGGAGAGATAGGGTTCGAAACCGACATCTTCGGTCCGTAGAGGAAGTAGTCCTCGCCGTGGAAGTAGTTGTCGCGGAACAGGGGCATCGTCGTTTGTCGGTGTCGTGGAAGAGGTCGGGTAGTCGTACTCGGTCATCCTCGTTGACGGGCGTGGGCACAGAGGAGCACGGCAAACGGACACCGGAAAGAAAGCGCGCACTGGCGGGCACCGCGACACGAACACGGGCGGCCACGGAAATACGGCACCGGAAGAGGCACGCGCGGCGCACGTAGCAACACCACGAAGGGTGGACAACTCAGACAAAATTGCGACGCCGGATGTCTTTCGGGCATTGTGTCGAACACCTTGCGGGCGGCGGTGGCGGCGTGCACGCGGCCGTGAAGAGGAGGCAGCAGGGACGACGCGCTGCGGCGCGCGGCGGTGGCGTGGAGGAGCACGGGGCGACGCGGGGCGTGCGTGGCGGCAGCGAGGAGGCTGGGGGCGCGGCGGCACGCGCGGGAGGCGGAGCAGGGGAGAACGCACGCGGACGGCGGCGTGCGCTGCGGCGGCGATGACGCGGTGATGGCGGCGGCCGAGCACGGAGCAGGGGGAGGCCGCGGCGTGGAGGGGCAGGCGGCGGCGCTGGAGGCGCTACGCGCGCTGGCTGGGGCGCCGGGCGGCGGGGACAGGAGGAGCGCGGCGAGCCGGTGCAGGAGCGGGGCGACGCGGCGTCGGGCGGTGGCGCACGAGCGGGAGGGTGGCCGGCGGCGGCGGCTGGCGAAGGAGGTGCGGAGCACGGGGAGCAGGGGCGCTCGGCGGGCGCGACGGCGGTCGGCAACGCGGGGAGGCGCGGCGGCGCAGCGGTGCTCGGGCCGGCGGTGGCCGACGCCGGGGGCGAGGCGCAGGAGGGCGCGCAGCGCGGGAGGCGCGCGAGCAGGCCGGCGGCGGCAGGCGCGTGTGGCGTGCGGGCCGGCGAGAGGAGTTCGGGAGCACTGGCTCGGGAAGGAGAAGAAGAAGAGGAAAAAGGAAAAAGAGAAAATGAAAAAGAAAGAAAAGGAAAGAAAAGAAAAAAGAAGGGGGAAAAAGAAAAGAAGGGGGGTGGAAGGATTTTTCTGCAAAACCCATAAACTAGAGGAGGGTGGCTGCAAAGTTCCATGGGGTGGGAAAGAAGTTTCCAGGGGGAAACCCCAGGGTTTGCTTAGGTGGGCTTGGGCTTTATTTGTCTCCTCTTTATTCTTTTCGGTTTTATATTTTTAAAACAAAATAGAAAAAGAATTTGAACACGGAACCTTTACAAAATATTTTTATTTTTAGATAGACAATTTAATAAACTAATTTTTAACATTTTTAAAAGATTTGAAAATAACACATTTTTTATTAATTTGAAATGCATTTGAATTTAATCGTGGGAAATTTAATTTAAATGCAACAAATTAAATTAATGAGATGCAATGTGATGCCATGTTGATGCAAAAAGAAAAAACACACCAAATAAAAAAAGGGATAAATCCCAGGGCGTTACAATCGACACCTCTAACAAGGGATCGCGTCCTGCGATCCACGCCGAGACCACAAGAAGAGAGAGGTAACTATCGAGTCTTCACGCTCCGGGATGAACTTCTCGACACCACTAACAAGGGATTGTTGCTCCACCTTGAAATTCTCGACACCACTAACAAGTGATTGTTGATCACGACGAAGACGACTCCGAAAGATCGAACCTAATAGGGTAAAAGGCAAGAAATCGTCCACCCACACGTAGCATCCTAAAAGTTTGAAAGTTGGATAAGAGAAGAGACTCCAAAACAAATAAGATAAGAGGAGAAATAGAATAGAGGTAAGGAATAAAAAGAAACCTATTAAGATATTTTCCAAAATAATTTAAGTCAAATAGTTTTCGACACTCTAGAAACAACGACCGTTAGCGAGGTTATCCTACAGGCTTTTGCGGGCCCGCTGCTTCGATAACCATTCGTATCGAAACAACAAGGAGATCGAAACCAAGGCTCTGATACCACTTTGTGACGCCCGAAAATCGGTACTATGTAGATTTAAGTGATCCCGCCGAAATCCGCATAATAACGATTTTAGGTCGCCCACCAGACATAATGTGCACGCCGAAACATGCACATTACGTGGGTGGAATTGTGATAACATTACAACAGTTCCGATACATCCACAAATACAACAAAGATAAAATTACAACAACGACTCTAACGAGTCAAGATACAAATGATACAATACAAAGATTCAAATGACAGCGGAAGCAAAATAGTATCCGACTACGGATAAGATGCAAGTTGGACTAAGAGTCCTGAAGATAAGCAATGGCGCCATATCCCTGCCCAGCCAAGCCGGAGGGATTCCCAAGCTAACGTCGTCAGACTTCAAAGCTGTTAACTGCACATAAAGCACATCCCAAAAGAGGGTCAGGGCACTCCCTGGCAAGCAAAACCGACTTGCCTACTTTCTACATCATCTCCCAAAATATAGGGGAGGTGGACTTAGCGGCAGCAGCACTAGCAACCTAAAGAGACACGCTACAACTTTCGTCTAATTAGAGAGGGATAAGAGAGCGCATAAGTAAACAGCTACTACTAACACCAAACATGACCCATTCTCGAATTAACCCCCTCAACCAAGTATGAGGAAGCAATTCGGGAAACTCACACGTTGAACAATTTTAGTTACCTTTCATTGTGAAAGTAATTCTATATTACTAGTCAAATTAATTAACATTATTTAGGTGTAAGTTGTCTAGATCTCATTAGTCGGCAACGCACCAAGTCGTCCATAACCGTGGACACGGCTCATCGATAAGATTATACCCTGCAGGGGTGCACTACTGGACCCGTACTCGTTCGATCAACCCCAAAAGCAAAACCAGAAGCTAGGGCATCTCAACACGGCAAATCTCTTCTCTACAACCCATCCAAGGAACCGCATGATTGTGTGCACGGCTAATCAGGTCCAGTGCCCGCGGGATACGACCTTCATAGCACTCTAAGAACGTGCCACCCTATATGAGAATCGACTACTCCATCATCATGAGATCGTTATGTCACCATATGCATGCATCAAATGGAAAGCCCGAACTACTTGCGGCGCCCTGGATAAGAAGCGGATTAGATCGAAGCCACGGGGGGCTCCATAGGGCCTCCCACAAGCGGTTAGTGCACTCAAAATTGGATCCGAGGACAAGAACTGAGTTCCTAGGTCGACACTTAGCAGAACAAAGCACCTCGCAAGGCCTTCCGCCGGTGCCTTATCTTTTAATTATAATACCCCAATATAAGAACAACATTTTATTAAGGTAGAATAACCTATCATGCTAAGCAGGTGCAATTAAATAAGACATACAGACGACTCGCACAAACAACTCTAAGCATGCGCTACGACTCGCAAGGCCAACAGATAAACATGCAACAGGTATTAGGATGTGGGGATAAAGCTGTATGGGCTGCAGGATAAACATGTGATGAGATCGCAGTTCAAGAATCGACAACTAGGGTAGCAGAGATCAACGGCAGGAATGAAAGACAATGTATAGGTAAACAAGCAAACTTTGCTTGCCTGGAATCCCGCATGGAAGCAGATCTTGTCGTTGCTCACACATCTCAACGTCTTATCCGCGAAGAAGCAACAAACACTGGAAAGCGTAAAGATGCATTTTACAACTACGGCAAAAGATCCAGCATGATCATGGGAGAATGATGCATGGCATGGCAAGATGCATTGCGAGATGCACTTAATCCAAATTAAGCGGAACCGGGATTCCGACAATTAATATTTAGGTGCAACTTATTTATTTACCAGCAATATTAAATGTTGGTTAGCATGGCAACACGTGGCATGGGTGATCTAATTAAATTAAATGGAATAGGGCATTATATATTTATTACCCCACACATTCCATATTGAATTATTTAGGTGATTTGCTACTCCCGCAAACACAAGAGATGCAACACAGGCAGTTATGATGCGAAATGCACAAGATAGATGACATTTAATAAAATAGGTTTAGGGTTAGGGTTTGGGTCCGTACGTCGGATCGGGAGAGATAGGGTTCGAAACCGACATCTTCGGTCCGTAGAGGAAGTAGTCCTCGCCGTGGAAGTAGTTGTCGCGGAACAGGGGCATCGTCGTTTGTCGGTGTCGTGGAAGAGGTCGGGTAGTCGTACTCGGTCATCCTCGTTGACGGGCGTGGGCACAGAGGAGCACGGCAAACGGACACCGGAAAGAAAGCGCGCACTGGCGGGCACCGCGACACGAACACGGGCGGCCACGGAAATACGGCACCGGAAGAGGCACGCGCGGCGCACGTAGCAACACCACGAAGGGTGGACAACTCAGACAAAATTGCGACGCCGGATGTCTTTCGGGCATTGTGTCGAACACCTTGCGGGCGGCGGTGGCGGCGTGCACGCGGCCGTGAAGAGGAGGCAGCAGGGACGACGCGCTGCGGCGCGCGGCGGTGGCGTGGAGGAGCACGGGGCGACGCGGGGCGTGCGTGGCGGCAGCGAGGAGGCCGGGGGCGCGGCGGCACGCGCGGGAGGCGGAGCAGGGGAGGACGCACGCGGACGGCGGCGTGCGCTGCGGCGGCGATGACGCGGTGATGGCGGCGGCCGAGCACGGAGCAGGGGGAGGCCGCGGCGTGGAGGGGCAGGCGGCGGCGCTGGAGGCGCTACGCGCGCTGGCTGGGGCGCCGGGCGGCGGGGACAGGAGGAGCGCGGCGAGCCGGTGCAGGAGCGGGGCGACGCGGCGTCGGGCGGTGGCGCACGAGCGGGAGGGTGGCCGGCGGCGGCGGCTGGCGAAGGAGGTGCGGAGCACGGGGAGCAGGGGCGCTCGGCGGGCGCGACGGCGGTCGGCAACGCGGGGAGGCGCGGCGGCGCAGCGGTGCTCGGGCCGGCGGCGGCCGACGCCGGGGGCGAGGCGCAGGAGGGCGCGCAGCGCGGGAGGCGCGCGAGCAGGCCGGCGGCGGCAGGCGCGTGTGGCGTGCGGGCCGGCGAGAGGAGTTCGGGAGCACTGGCTCGGGAAGGAGAAGAAGAAGAGGAAAAAGGAAAAAGAGAAAATGAAAAAGAAAGAAAAGGAAAGAAAAGAAAAAAGAAGGGGGAAAAAGAAAAGAAGGGGGGTGGAAGGATTTTTCTGCAAAACCCATAAACTAGAGGAGGGTGGCTGCAAAGTTCCATGGGGTGGGAAAGAAGTTTCCAGGGGGAAACCCCAGGGTTTGCTTAGGTGGGCTTGGGCTTTATTTGTCTCCTCTTTATTCTTTTCGGTTTTATATTTTTAAAACAAAATAGAAAAAGAATTTGAACACGGAACCTTTACAAAATATTTTTATTTTTAGATAGACAATTTAATAAACTAATTTTTAACATTTTTAAAAGATTTGAAAATAACACATTTTTTATTAATTTGAAATGCATTTGAATTTAATCGTGGGAAATTTAATTTAAATGCAACAAATTAAATTAATGAGATGCAATGTGATGCCATGTTGATGCAAAAAGAAAAAACACACCAAATAAAAAAAGGGATAAATCCCAGGGCGTTACAATCGACACCTCTAACAAGGGATCGCGTCCTGCGATCCACGCCGAGACCACAAGAAGAGAGAGGTAACTATCGAGTCTTCACGCTCCGGGATGAACTTCTCGACACCACTAACAAGGGATTGTTGCTCCACCTTGAAATTCTCGACACCACTAACAAGTGATTGTTGATCACGACGAAGACGACTCCGAAAGATCGAACCTAATAGGGTAAAAGGCAAGAAATCGTCCACCCACACGTAGCATCCTAAAAGTTTGAAAGTTGGATAAGAGAAGAGACTCCAAAACAAATAAGATAAGAGGAGAAATAGAATAGAGGTAAGGAATAAAAAGAAACCTATTAAGATATTTTCCAAAATAATTTAAGTCAAATAGTTTTCGACACTCTAGAAACAACGACCGTTAGCGAGGTTATCCTACAGGCTTTTGCGGGCCCGCTGCTTCGATAACCATTCGTATCGAAACAACAAGGAGATCGAAACCAAGGCTCTGATACCACTTTGTGACGCCCGAAAATCGGTACTATGTAGATTTAAGTGATCCCGCCGAAATCCGCATAATAACGATTTTAGGTCGCCCACCAGACATAATGTGCACGCCGAAACATGCACATTACGTGGGTGGAATTGTGATAACATTACAACAGTTCCGATACATCCACAAATACAACAAAGATAAAATTACAACAACGACTCTAACGAGTCAAGATACAAATGATACAATACAAAGATTCAAATGACAGCGGAAGCAAAATAGTATCCGACTACGGATAAGATGCAAGTTGGACTAAGAGTCCTGAAGATAAGCAATGGCGCCATATCCCTGCCCAGCCAAGCCGGAGGGATTCCCAAGCTAACGTCGTCAGACTTCAAAGCTGTTAACTGCACATAAAGCACATCCCAAAAGAGGGTCAGGGCACTCCCTGGCAAGCAAAACCGACTTGCCTACTTTCTACATCATCTCCCAAAATATAGGGGAGGTGGACTTAGCGGCAGCAGCACTAGCAACCTAAAGAGACACGCTGCAACTTCCGTCTAATTAGAGAGGGATAAGAGAGCGCATAAGATAAACATCTACAACTAACACCAATCATAACCCATTCTCGAATTAACCCCCTCAACCAAGTATGAGGAAGCAATTCGGGAAACTCACACGTTGAACAATTTTAGTTACCAGTTATTGTGAAAGTAATTCTATATTACTAGTCAGGTTAATTAACAATGATTAGGTGTAAGTTGTCTATGATCTTGTTAGCCAGCATCATCACCAAGTCGTCCATAACCGTGGACACGGCTCATCGATAAGATTATACCCTGCAGGGGTGCACTACTGGACCCGTACTCGTTCGATCAACCCCAAAAGCAAAACCAGAAGCTAGGGCATCTCAACACGGCAAATCTCTTCTCTACAACCCATCCAAGGAACCGCATGATTGTGTGCACGGCTAATCAGGTCCAGTGCCCGCGGGATACGACCTTCATAGCACTCTAAGAACGTGCCACCCTATATGAGAATCGACTACTCCATCATCATGAGATGTTATGTCACCATATGCATGCATCAAATGGAAAGCCCGAACTACTTGCGGCGCCCTGGATAAGAAGCGGATTAGATCGAAGCCACGGGGGGCTCCATAGGGCCTCCCACAAGCGGTTAGTGCGCTCAAAATTGGATCCGAGGACAAGAACTGAGTTCCTAGGTCGACACTTAGCAGAACAAAGCACCTCGCAAGGCCTTCCGCCGGTGCCTTATCTTTTAATTATAATACCCCAATATAAGAACAACATTTTATTAAGGTAGAATAACCTATCATGCTAAGCAGGTGCAATTAAATAAGACATACAGACGACTCGCACAAACAACTCTAAGCATGCGCTACGACTCGCAAGGCCAACAGATAAACATGCAACAGGTATTAGGATGTGGGGATAAAGCTGTATGGGCTGCAGGATAAACATGTGATGAGATCGCAGTTCAAGAATCGACAACTAGGGTAGCAGAGATCAACGGCAGGAATGAAAGACAATGTATAGGTAAACAAGCAAACTTTGCTTGCCTGGAATCCCGCATGGAAGCAGATCTTGTCGTTGCTCACACATCTCAACGTCTTATCCGCGAAGAAGCAACAAACACTGGAAAGCGTAAAGATGCATTTTACAACTACGGCAAAAGATCCAGCATGATCATGGGAGAATGATGCATGGCATGGCAAGATGCATTGCGAGATGCACTTAATCCAAATTAAGCGGAACCGGGATTCCGACAATTAATATTTAGGTGCAAGTTATTTATTTACCAGCAATATTAAATGTTGGTTAGCATGGCAACACGTGGCATGGGTGATCTAATTAAATTAAATGGAATAGGGCATTATATATTTATTACCCCACACATTCCATATTGAATTATTTAGGTGATTTGCTACTCCCGCAAACACAAGAGATGCAACACAGGCAATTATGATGCGAAATGCACAAGATAGATGACATTAAATAAAATAGGTTTAGGGTTAGGGTTTGGGTCCGTACGTCGGATCGGGAGAGATAGGGTTCGAAACTGACATCTTCGGTCCGTAGAGGAAGTAGTCGTCGTCGTGGAAGTAGTTGTCGCGGAACCGGGGCATCGTCGTTTGTCGGTGTCGTGGAAGAGGTCGGGTAGTCGTACTCGGTCATCCTCGTTGAGGGGCGCGGGCACAGAGGAGCACGGCAAACGGACACCGGAAAGAAAGCGCGCACTGGCAGGCACCGCGACACGAACACGGGCGGCCACGGAAATGCGGCACCAGAAGAGGCACGCGCGGCACACGTAGCAACACCACGAAGGGTGGACAACTCGGACAAAATTGCGACGCCGGATGTCTTTCGGGCATTGTGTCAAACACCTTGCGGGCGGTGGCGGCGGCGTGCACGCGGCCGTGAAGAGGAGGCAGCAGGGACGACGCGTTGCGGCACGCGGCGGTGGCGTGGAGGAGCACGGGGCAACGCGGGGCGTGCGTGGCGGCAGCGAGGAGGCCGGGGGCGCGGCGGCACGCGCGGGAGGCGGAGATGGGGAGGACGCGCGCGGACGGCGGCGTGCGCTGCGGCGGCGACGGCGCGGTGATGGCGGCGGCCGAGCACGGAGCAGGGGGAGGGCGCGGCGTGGAGGGGCAGGCGGCGGCGCTGGAGGCGCTGCGCGCGCTGGCTGGGGCGCCGGGCGGCGGTGACAGGAGGAGCGCGGCGAGCCGGTGCAGGAGCGGGGCGACGCGGCGTCGGGCGGTGGCGCACGAGCGGGAGGGTGGCCGGCGGCATCGGCTGGCGGAGGAGGTGCGGAGCACGGGGAGCAGGGGCGCTCGGCGGGCGCGACGGCGGTCGGCAGCGCGGGGAGGCGCGGCGGCGCAGCGGTGCTCGGGCCGGCGGCGGCCGACGCCGCGGGCGAGGCGCAGGAGGGCGCGCAGCGCGGGAGGCGCGCGAGCAGGCCGGCGGCGGCAGGCGCATGTGGCGTGCGGGCCGGCGAGAGGAGTTCGGGAGCACTGGCTCGGGAAGGAGAAGAAGAGGAAAAAGGAAAAAGACAAAAAGAAAAAGAAAGAAAAGGAAAGAAAAGAAAAAAGAAGGGGGAAAAAGAAAAGAAGGGGGGTGGAAGGATTTTTCTGCAAAACTCATAAACTAGAGGAGGGTGGCTGCAAAGTTCCACGGGGTGGGAAAGAAGTTTCCAGGGGGAAACCCTAGGGTTTGCTTAGGTGGGCTTGGGCTTTATTTGTCTCCTCTTTATTCTTTTCGGTTTTATATTTTTAAAACAAAATAGAAAAAGAATTTGAACACGGAACCTTTACAAAATATTTTTATTTTTAGATAGACAATTTAATAAACTAATTTTTAACATTTTTAAAAGATTTGAAAATAACACATTTTTTATTAATTTGAAATGCATTTGAATTTAATCGTGGGAAATTTAATTTAAATGCAACAAATTAAATTAATGAGATGCAATGCGATGCCATGTTGATGCAAAAAGAAAAACACACCAAATAAAAAAAGGGGATAAATCCCAGGGCGTTACACCCTCGGCCACGACTACCACTGCCTTCTACTTGCTCGCGCTCCTTGCTCAACCTTTTGAGGTCGAAGTAAGACTCCGTGGAGTGGCCGCACCTGTTGTGGTAGATGCAGAACGGGCGGTGATCATCTCTTCTTTCTCCAGGCTCAGGGGAGTCCCTGCGGGGGCCCTTTGCGTCAGGCTCTGCCGCGAGAACTGCGGTAGCCTTGCGCTTGGGCTCCTCCTTGGCCTCTTTCTTCTTCTGGCTCCTAGACCCCTCAGCGTGATCGTCCCCTCTCGAGGACATCTTCACGAAGAGGAGTCCCTCTTCAGCCTTGGCGCACTTGTCCGCCAAGTCGAACAGCTTGACCACAGAGGTGAGCTTGTCGTGGATCCCCAGCTTCTCGAGCATCCTGCTGTTCGTGACATCCTTGCGGAAGGCGGCGATGACTTGAGTGTCAGGGATGTTCGGGATCTTGTTGCGCACTTGGCGGAAGCGCTGGATGTACTTGCGAAGCGTCTCATCCTTCCTCTACACCACAGCGCGCAAGTCGTTGTGGGTGAGGGCGCGCTCGTACGTCCCCTTAAAGTTGGAGACGAACTGCTTGCAGAGCTCCTCCCAGGAGTTTACAGAGTCCTCAGAGAGATTCAGGAGCCACGACAGCGCAGAGTCGCGAAGCGCGTGGGAGAACCAGTTAGCCATGACCTTGTCATCTCCTCCCGCAGCTTGGATGGAGGTGGTGTAGAGCTGCAGGAACTCGATGGGGTTGCTGGAGCCGTCGTAGCCCTTGGGGAGAGCAGGCCGGAACTTTAGGGGCCAGACCACGCGGCGCAGAAAACGGGTGAACGCCATGCAGCCTGAGGCGTACGTGGTGACCCCGTGCTGAAGCGCGCCGCGGTTCTGCTGGCCCGCTGGCCAATCTCCTCCACGAGCCTGTTCTGGCGGTCTCGCTGGAGCTCCATTCCCACGCGGGCGTCGGGCGCAGTGCGCTGCACGATCAAGCAATCGTGTGGCGAGGACGCGTGCGAAGCATCCTTCTGAGCTGCAGCCGGTGCAGGCCCCGAAGGTGGTGGAGGCGCATTTGTCGCGACCGTTCCCGCGAGAGAGGGGCGTAGGTTGGACTGCGACGGAGCGGGACGCGTTGTGGCGATGCCGACGAGGTGGTTGAGGCGTTGGAGCCACTGCTCGTGGGCCTCAGCGGTGGGCTGGTAGCGTAGCAGCTCCCGCACCATGAGCAGCGCGGTGTAGGGCGTTTGGTCTGTCCTTTCCGGGCCCGAGCCGCTCTGGTGTTGCGTTGGGTGGGACGACTGCACGTCCTACTGGTGCTCGGCGTCGCGCTCCGACGCCTCTGCGTGAGGGCCAGAAGGGACATGCTCTTCGCGGCGGGGTCGGCCCCGCCGTGCGTGCTCCTGCGGGCGCACGTCGGTTTGCGCGGGCGACGCGGGTGGTGCGGGTGTTCACCATGGCGCGGAGACGAACTCTAAGGTTGTAGACGCGCCTCAATCCCCTACCTGGCGCGCCAAATGTCGGGTTATGACTCCCAAGAACCGGGGGTAGTCACTTCCTGAAGTGTAGTTCGTGAAGGGGATTGAACACGGAGGTCTAGACCCTCGAGGGCCTCCGCGACGTTGCTCGCCGGACCCGAAGAAGACACACACACACGAAGGGAGACACCAGCCTTTACCCAGGTTCACGGCCCTCGTGGGGAGGTAAAACCGCTACTCCTGCTTGTCTGTATTAGATGGTGTAGGATACAGTACAATGGAGCTTGCCGAAAGCCCCCTTGAGGCGGTTCTTGCCTGGGGAGGGAAGCGATCGTCTTCTTCCTCCTCAGGGCAAAGGCTTTCCTAACAAGTGTAGCTAGGGTTTACAAGGGTTGCAGTGTGCCAAGAGCCGACCGGCGCTACGATGAACGTCTTGCCCCTTTTATAGGCGCCTCTGGCCTCCTCCTTCGGCTTGGCCTTCAAGGTGGCTCCCACATGCCAGAGGCAGGGTGGTGTATGAGTCCACCGTGCTCCATTCGTCTATGGACTCGGTCCATTGCTGGTAGAGGTGGGTGCGGTGGCCGACCGGCGGCCGACCGCGCTCTACTGCCCGCAGGGAGGGCAGTCTCTGAGGTGGAACCCACGATGACGTCCTCCTTTGGAGGGTTGTGCTGTCCACCCGCTTTATCGTCAGAGTAGAAGGTCCTGGCAGCTGCGCAGCAGGCATAGCTTCTTTGTTGACCACTTTATCGCAAAGGACAGCGACGGGGGTGCGTGCGACACTGCATGTGCGTGGCAGAGGCCACGTGCATCTTGCCGTGTTTCCTTGGCCGCGACGTTTCCCCTCGGGCACGGGGAGGCCTGCGGGGAGATTCCTGCGGGGCTCCCTCGAGGCGAGCTGGCGCCTCGGGAGGGTCCCCTGAGGCGAGAGGTCCCTTGAGGCCCTCGTTTCCTCTTCAAGCCCTCGAGGGGAATTGCCTCTCGAGGGTCCTGCCAGGCGGTGATGCCTGGTCCTTAGTCGTTTTGTCCAACTGGCCCGCGTGCGAGGCCTGGGGGAATGGGCTCTCCATACCCCAGTTCCCACTGGGCCGACAGACGATATGTCTGACACCCGATGGTCACGACCTGCCTCATAACATGTCGTGGTGGTGTCAGGGCAGATGCCATAGGATGGCTAATGTGTGGGGTCGATGGACGTTGGTGGATCCGGGGAGGGATAGCGAGCTGAAGAGCTCACACGGGGAGGATCCCGGTGTAACCGGGATCTCCCAAGAACGAGAAACAAGATCAAAGCGTGAGGGGGAAGATCTAGTAAACAAGAACAAATGCACGAAGGCACACAACACACACACGATATACCCAGGTTCAAGGCCATCGTGAGGAGGTAACACCCCTACTCCTGCCTTTCCTCTCTATATAAGTGTGGTACAAGGGCTACAACTTGCTCTTAGAGCTCTTGAGGTGAAGAACAGGAAGAACTAGATGAACTCGAGGGAAGAAGAAGTAAATGCTCTATGAGTAAATGTGACTATAGCTTTGTCTCCCGAGTTGGTCTCTCCTTCACAGGAGCAGTTATGGCTCCTTTTATAGAGTTCCGGCCAGGAGGGCCGGAAACCCTAATTCGGCTTGGCCCCACCGGACAGGCCTAACCGTTATGTCGTCACCGGCTAGTGCGACCTAGTCGCCGTGCTATCCAGCGTAGCCCCTTCGTCATCATCCCGGCAAGGACAGCAGGCGCCGTCCTGGAACATCATTGTCCCCCTGTCAGAGACGGGACATGTCTTTGCCCATCCCAGATAGCCTTTTCCGGATTGCCGGGCTAGGCACGTCGTGTCTTGTCGTACCGTTGTCGTACCGGCTGACGCGCTCCCGTGTCAGGCGGGAGGTGACCATGCTTCCGTGTCAGGCGGGACGTGACCATGCTTCCGTGTCAGACGGAACGGTACTTCTCCCCGCATCAAGCGGGAAACCCTGCTGCAGACCGTTGACGGCCTACCGGGATCCCTCATGCCGGTCACCTTCTTGCTCGACATTACGAGTTCTTCCTGCACAAGTTTAGGACCGAGATAAATGTTCCGGTTAGCACTTACCCGGATTGCCTATCCGGTGAGACCGAGTACCTCTCCTTCCGGGAGTCTCCTCGGAGTCCAAGATCCGAGAACCTTTCCGGATGCACCCGAGTTCGTCTCAGGATGAGTATCTCTAGGCCTAGCCTCCCGAAGATGTCTTAGCCTACCAGCAAAGACATCTTTGAGAAGCTAGTTCTTAGAGGAACCACCCGCTGATGCTTGTGCTGTTATGAGGGCTCGGGGTGTCTATTTATAGCCGCCAGAGATGACCTTTGCGCCTGCCAGGAGGCACCTTGCACTCTACCAGCACTCAAGGGTCAAGTTGCCCCTTCAGCACACTAGGGGGTGGCCCTTGCTCTCGCCAAAGGTCAATCACTGTTGCTACACTGTCAAATTGCGCCGGGATCTGCCCTACCCGGGGGGCAGCCCCCCGACACTAGTCCCCGAAGCTGGTGCTGCGCAGCGACCCCGGATGATGTGCGGGATCAGCTTTAATAACAACTATCTCCCCAGAATATATGAGACTATCCTTTGACTTGATGCCGAGATGAGTTTTGCCGAGATCCCCATACCGAGATCGCTTCGACCGGAAGGCCATGCTCGTAACCGGATAGTGCCACGTGAGTGAATCTTGATCGTTGGCTCCGCATTGAATTCCAGTTCTTGGGTTGGGTCCCACCCGAGGTCCTGTCGAATCAGAAACACACTCGAGTGCCTCTGACCGAGCACGCCGCCGCTCGGGTTCGCGCGCCGGGAGCCGCAGGCGATCCGAAGTCCAACCGTTGGGGCTGTGTGTCCCCCGATGTGGCCGGATCGGGCGCTCCGGTGGACGCCACGTGTCGCGCTGCACAAAATAGATCCCACCCACGATCGGAGAGATCGTGGGCGGGAAATTCGGAAACCGCTCCGGATCCCCCCATAAATAGGGGGCCGGAACGGTCACTTCTTCTTCTTCCCAACTTCTCAGATCTCCCACCGTCGTCTCGAGCACGTCGCTGCTGCCGCGCCCGGAACCCGAACGCCGTCGCTCTTCGCTTCCACCATCGGGTCACGCCCTTCTTGCCTGTCACCGGCCTCGCTTTCTCCGGTGAGTTTATTCCTCCGCTTCGATGAACTCCTTTAGGGGGATGATGTTTCGTGCTCGGTTGCGCAACAACACACGCGTGGTGGCGCCGCCGGCGGCGAGCGCGAGCCGCGCGGCGAGCACGAGCCGCGCGGCGGGGATGAGGACGCGTTATACACCTTAACCTTTTGCTCGCACTAGGCCACATTTGTATTTTGCCCGGGCGTATTTTCATCGATTAAGTTTCGATTTACTAGCGCGCGGTAGATCTTATTTGCCAGGAGTCCGGTTGTCCTTAGGAGTTTGTGATCCGGTATCTTAGCTCCCGGTAGACTAACTCCGACTAACTGCCGTTGCGCCTGCAGAGTAGCCCGGATACATCTGCAGATCTCTCCGACATGGCTGAAGAAAGTGTTCGGGGGTGCTGGGATGGGTCCGAGATCATGCAGAAGGACCTCGACTGGCTGTACCGGACTAACCGGATTTCGCCAGAAGTCGAGAGTCGTCTCCCGGAGGGCGAGGTTCAACCGGAACCCCAACCCGGGGAATACGTTGTATTCCTCACGCATTTCGAGCGCGGGTTTGGGCTTCCGGCTAGCCCCTTCTTCCGCAACTTCCTCGACACCTACAGCCTCCAACCCCATCATCTCCCAGCCAACGCCATTCTGATGCTTTCGGTCTTCACCACCTATACGGAAGCATATCTCGGCGTGTGGCCTTTCTTGGACCTCTGGGCCAAGTACTTCATCCTCCGCCGCCAAGTCATCCCCAATCCGGATCAGAATGTTAAAGACTTGGTCGACTGCGGAGCGGCCACCATAATTCCCCGCGCTGACTCCGGATTTCCCATAGTCAAGGGACTAGAATCCTGCCGGAAGTGGCAGCGTAGTTTCTTCTATGTGAAGAACCGGGAGACTTCGGGAGATGGTCCGGGATCCTCGAACCCGGATTTTATCAATCTGCCGGCGTTCGCCATTGGACCTCCCCGCGAATTTGACCTCTGTAACCGGCTTCCAGATACCGAGGAGGTCAGATGTATGCACGACGTCCTCGGCGTGTTGACTGATAAGATGACTGGCAACGATCTCCTGCGTTGCTTCATTATCCGTCGCGTCTGCCCCCTACAAACCCGAGGGCACAAGATGTGCCATATGGACGGGAACCTAGATCCCACCAGGACCAGCATATTCGGGTTGGACCGTCCCGCAGTCGTCCGGCGCGTTCGAGCTATCGCTCGAACGAAGATGCCGGATGATTATGTCTGGGGTCTCGTCGGGGGATCCCGGAAAAAAACCACTAAAACAGGTGCTTCTATCTGTCTTTCGCAAACTTGCGTTTGCACCCGGATTCTGCTGGAGACCGACATGGTTGTCATGCAATGACTTATTCGTGCAGTTATTCGAGCGGCAAACTGAGGAGGACGCGATGCACGCCGACGGGAATTTCGTGCCGAACATCCCGGCACCGGCTAAGATGCCGAGAGAGGATCCCGACGGCGAGGACCATCTTGCCGTTCCTCTAGTTCGCGCTGCTGCTCCGGGGTAACCCTTTAATCTCAGAGGCTATTTCCGTTTCTTCAGATGACGAGGATGAGATTGATTGTCAAATACTCGATGTGATTGACGCTCTTCCCCTCAACTGGGCTTCAGCAGTGGTTCCGAAACCCACGGCCGTGACGAAACGCGCCGAGACCCGGAAGCGTGCGGCTTCCGATACCAACCCTGCCGATGCTTCCGGCAGCACCCCCAAGAAGAGCAAGCCGAACAAACAAACGGCCGAGAAGCCTCTACGCCGAAGGAGGGGTCCTCCCACCATTGATTCCGGGTAAATTTTCTTTGCTTCATGTTACATGATCTTGTCTTCTCCTGAAGTCTTTACTGATATATTTCTTTCAGCGATGCACTCGACGTCCCGGCATCCTTTGCCTCCCGACCTCCGGGATCCCGGTCTCCCAGCCCGCCTCGGGCTGCTTCTTCTCCACCTCGCCCTTCCGCTCGAGGGAGCGAGCCTCCTGCTTCTGGTGCCGCACTGACTGCCGCTGCGACTCCGGATACTCGTCCCGTGGTGGATGAGATTCCTGTCCAGGCTACGACCGCATCGGAAGACATCCTTCTTCCGGAGAGCCCGCGCAGGGTGCCTGGGCTTGAGACGGAGATCATAAGTCCTCCTCGGCAGGTCGTGCCGAGCGGCCCCTCCCGGCAAGCCTCGAGCAAGACAGCCCCGGTGAAACAGCCCGCGGCCTCTTCCCGGCAACCTGAGCATCCTGCCGGGAAAGTGCGCACCAAGGTCGCCGGGCAGAAAACAACCTCCGCCAAATCTACTGCTGCCCCGACGTCCTCGGCCCAAAACTTGGCCCTAAGCACGGGTAAGTTTTCGCCGTTACCGCCACCTCCTGCCGAGATCCCCACTGCTGCCCTGCGGGCGTTGCGAGCAACCGTAAGCTCCTTTATGCCTTCAGGATCCCGGGAGGTTGTTGCTGCTCGCGCGCCTGGCGGCTCCGGCATACGCGTTGTTGAAGAATACAACCAAGCCTGGATTGCCGCCGATGCCTCCGAGATCGTGGAGGACTTGCACGCTGCCGGCCCTAGCCGCAGCGCCCAAGCTCTGCACGCTCTCCAGGTGGCCGCGCTGGACGTTACTCGGGTGACCGAGGTAAGTTTGTTCCCTTTACCTTCTCCAAAAATTATTTGTTCCTTCCCCACTAGTCCCCGAGATTGGTGCGTAGTGCTCTAGATTCCACCGAATAGCAGACCACTAGGCTCCAATCTTAGAGAAACCACAGGACTTGGAAGACGAGTCCCCGAGATCTTCCCTACCGAGTAGCTTTAAAAATTACTCCATCTCCACTAGTCCCCGAGATTGGTGCGTAGTGCTCTAGATTCCACCGAATAGCAGACCACTAGGCTCCAATCTTAGAGAAACCACAAGATTTGGAAGATGAGTCCCCGAGATCTTCCCTACCGAGTAGCTTTAACTGACATAGATCTCGGAACATCTCTAGTCTCCGGGATCCTTCCCGAGATTGATATAACCTTCCTTATTTTGAATTCAGGAGTGCGGCAAGAAACGGGGCAGCATCTTCAACCGGGTTCTTGCTGATCTCGGTCAGTCCAAGAAGTGCGAGGGGCGCCTCCGGGAGGAGCGGGATGCCGCGCGCAAAATCTCGGTGGAACAAAAGGCTGCGCTTGCCGCTACCCACACCGAGATTGCGCGGCTAAGTGCCGAGCTCGAAAAGGCCAAGTCTGCGGCGAGCGACATGAAGACGCGCTTCGTGGAGGCGACGAAGAAGCAGAAGGAGACCTTGGACCAATCCGAGGCGCGCGCGCATCTCGCCGAGACCGGGCTGGCGCTTCTCCGGTCACAGGCCGATACTTGGCTCTCTGAGCTAACCGGATTGAACCGGGATCTTAACAGTAAGTTGACCGACATCTTTTTTCTCCTGCTCTCTTTCTTTACTGCTACAATCCTTATGACCTAGTCGCTTGACAACTCTTCTTTTTAAAGGGGAATTCGAGCACTCCCGTGACGCTGCCAATCTTGCGGTCGCTGCCGCCCGGGAGAAGCGCGCCGGGAAGGGCCCCGTCTCGGACTCTTGGGACATTGAGGATCACCTGACTGCCCTGAAGGCCCGGATAGTGCCTCTCCGGTCGATCGGGACGGAGTTGCTCAGCTCCGCGATTCACGTTCATGGTGCACTATGGCCGGGCGTCAGCGCGACGCTCTCGGTCAGCGAACTGGCGAGTGCACTCCGAGCTGCCGGGAAGCGTGTCCACGCTTGGAAGCGCTCCGGTGCGCGGGCTGGTGCCGATCAGGTCTTGAGCCATGTACTTAGTTGGTACGAGGGTCTCGACCTTGACGTGGTCCAGCGCCTGCGCACCATCTCGCCGTGGTGCAGCGATCCGGCTAAGGTCCAGCGGCGCCGAGAAGTGGCGCATCGCATCGCCTCCTGGTCCAACATTTGCGTCTTCACCGCCAGCCTCGTCAGCTCTGACTCCGAGTCAGATTACGAGGATGACGACGAAACCGGTGCAACTGACGACGTGGACGCCGAGATCCCGGAGGAGGACGACGCTGCTTCTGGTGCCGCCACCGAGACCGTGGTTTCCCGGGATGCTTCAACTCCACCGCCACCCGAGGTCTCTCAGGCCGAGGCACGTCCAGATGCCCCGAGTACCGCTGCCGGTGCTGAGGATACCGTCACCGCCGCTACTGCTGCTGCCACCGCCGAGAAGCCGGCTTCCGCTACCCCTTAGAAATACTCAAGAGTAGAACTGTTAAATCCCCGGGATGCCGGGTGCAAGATGTAATATATACTTTTAAGATTTATGTTTCGCACTAAGTTATTTATTAAAACGAGCTATGTCGGTTTATTCTGTCACGAGTCCCCGAGTTCCTTTTCATGTTTACCGTACTTAGGCAATTTCTGCTCTTGTCTACCATTTCGGCGTTCGACAGTCGAGTCACAAAACTCCATACACGCATACATTACTTAAGAATATTCGAGTTCTAGTTAACCGAATTCCCGACATAAAAAATAACCGGGTTAGTAAAACAGGTATGCCGGATAAGTTCCTGCTCCGAGTCCCCGAGACCATTTTCGTGTTCCCCATATTTGATTCTCTTTGCTCTTGAGAACCATTTCGGCGTTCGTCAGTCGAGTCACAAGATGATTTCACATGACATACATTACTTTGACTTTGAGAATCGATTTCGGAACTTTCCTGGCATACAGATAACATAAAAAAAACAGGTACCAGGCAGTCCCCGGGTTCCTTCCCGGGATGCCGACATGAAATAATAAACAAACTGGACAAAGTAAATGGGCACACAACGAGGCAGTCCCCGGGTTCCTCCCGGGGTGCCTAACTTTCATTAATAGATAAAAACCGAAATACAACATACACTAAGCCCTTTACGTGTAAAAGGGTCGAAGCAGGGCTACATTCCATGGACGCTTGGTTTCCTCACCGGATCTGTCCATTACACCTTTCCTAGCCTCCTGTGCATCTACAAGGTAATAAGAATCATTGTGCAATGCCCTGCTTATCACAAAAGGTCCCTCCCATGGAGGTGACAGCTTATGTATTCCGGCCGTGCGTTGGATGAGCCTCAGCACAAGATCTCCTTCTCGGAACACTCTCGGGTGCACCCTCCGGCTATGATAGCGATGGAGGTTTTGCTGGTAAATTGCAGACCGAGACAGTGCCAGTTCTCTTGCCTCTTCAAGTAAATCAACATCATCTTCTCGGGCCTCCTTTGCCTCGGTCTCGTGAACATTGTCACTCTCGGGGAATCATACTGTATGTCGGTCGGGAGTACTGCCTCGGCACCGTACACCATGAAAAATGGCGTATACCCGGTAGATCTATTTGGTGTAGTCCGGAGACCCCATAATACTGCTGGTAACTCCTCTATCCAGCATTCCGGAGTCCTCAACAGTGGTTCGATCAAGCGAGTTTTGATGCCGGCCAAGACCATTGCATTTGCTCTTTCAACTTGTCCGTTTGCTTCCGGGTGTGCAACTGATGCTACATCCAACCAGATTCCCTTCTCAGCACAAAATCGAGCGAATTCCCCCACAGCAAAATTGGTGCCATTATCCGTGATGATGCTGTGCGGGTACCCGTATCTCAAGATGATGTCTTTCAGGAATTGCACGGCGGTGTGTCCGTCACACTTCCGGATTGGTTTGACCTCTGTCCACTTGGTGAACTTGTCCACCATGACCAATATGTGAGTCATATTGCCTCTTGCCGGCTTGAACTGCCCGACCATGTCCAAACACCATACTGCGAATGGCCAAGTGATAGGGATTGTCTTCAGTGCCGATGCCGGCATATGTATTCGGTGAGCAAACCTCTGGCATCCTCCACACTTCCGGACAATGTCTTCTGCTTGCTGTAACGCAGTGGGCTAGTAGAACCCATGCCGGAACACTTTCGCCACCAGGGACCGGGATGATGCATGATGTCCACATTCCCCCTGATGTATTTCCAGCAGCATCTCTTGTCCTTCTTCCGGTTCCACACACCTCTGGAGTACCTCGGTGACACTTCTCTTATATAGCTCTTGATTGATGACGGTGTATGCTTTTGACCTCCGCACTATCTGCCGGGCTTCCACTTCGCTCTCCGGGAGGGTTCCTTCCAAGATGTAAGCCATAATGGGTTGTGCCCATCCCGGGACAGGTCGAACTGGGAACATGGGAGTATCTATGTCCATTGATTCTGCCGACATCACCTCCATCATCATCTTTCTTTGCCTCTCTGAGCACAGTGGTGCAGTCCCCGGATTCGATGTGATGCTCCCGACATCTACTTCCATGGGTACAGCTTCCGAACTAGGCTCCTTGGGGATGAAGATAGAATCCGACTCGGGTCAGGGCTGAATAGATGGCTTCCTCAAGTGTTCGAGAGCAATCCCGGGAGGGGTGGCATCTCGAGATGATCCCAGCTTGGACAATACATCGGCTGCCTCGTTTTCTCCTCTGGGTACGCGCTTGAACTCGCATCCTTCAAAAAATCCGGATATTTTCTGCACATGAAACCGATACAAGGCCATGTTGGCATCCAGTGCATCCCAGTTCCCCGACACCTGCTGCACCACGAGGTCGGAATCGCCGAAACATTCTATTCGGCGGATGCCGATCTCCTTGGCGACATTCAGTCCATGCACCAAGGCCTCGTACTCAGCGACATTGTTAGATGCCCGGAAATGAATTTGCAGTACATACTTTAGACAATCTTGTTTTGGTGAAGTGAGGACCACTCCGGCACCCAACCCGATCTTAGCCTTGGAGCCATCGAAATGCATCCTCCAGAAATTGTAATCCGGCATCGGAGGTTCATACTGCATCTCGGCCCAGTCTACCAAAAAGTCCGGCAGCTCCTGCGACTTGATGGCATCTCGTCTCTCGTATGCCGGAGCGTACGGAGACAACTGGATGGCCCATTTGGCGACCCGGCCGCTAGCATCCTTGCAACCAATGATCTCGGCGAGAGGAGCCTCGCACACCACTGTGATTGGGTGCTCTTGAAAGTAGTGCTTGAGCTTGGTCACTGCCATGTAGACTCCATACGCCATCTTCTGGTAGTGCGGGTAGTTCTGCTTGGATTCCGAGATCACCTCACTGAGGTAATACACCGGTCTCTGTATCAGTTTGCCCCCTTCTTCCCTCTCTACCACAATAGCTACGCTAACTACCCGGTTAGTGGCAGCAACATACAGCAGCATAGGCTCCTTGGGCAACGGGGATGCCAACACGGGTGCTGTTGAAAGCATTCTCTTCAAATCGTTGAACGCCGCATCGGCCTGCGGGGTCCAAACAAATGTTTTGCTCTTCTTCACCAACTGGTATAGGGGCAAGGCCTTCTCTCCAAGTCGGCTCACAAACCGACTTAGGGATGCCAGACAGCCAGTGAACTTCTACACATCATTGAGATGTACGGGCAATTTCATGCTCTCGATAGCACGTATTTTACCCGGGTTGACTTCAATTCCCCGGCTAGAGATAAGGAAGCCGAGTAATTTTCCTACTGGAACACCGAACGTGCACTTATCCGGATTCAATTTCATCCGGAACCTTCTCAAGTTCTTAAATGTTTCCCTCAGATCATCGATCAATGAGGCTTTTTCTTTTGTTTTTATGACTATGTCATCGACATAGACTTCGGCATTCCGGCCTATCTGGTCGTGCAAACACTTTTGCATGCACCTCTGGTATGTGGCACCAGCATTTCTCAAACCGAAAGTCATGACACGATAGCAATAAGCCCCATAAGGGGTAACAAAAGCAGTTTTCAATTGATCATCCGGATTCAAAGGTATCTGGTGAAAACCAGAATATGCATCTAAAAAAGTCAAAAGTTCACTCCCGGCAGTGGAATCGATCACTTGATCTATCCGGGGTAGGGGAAATGGGTCCTTCGGACAAGCCTTGTTGAGGTTGGTGAAGTCGATGCACAGGCGCCACACCTTAAGCAGGAGGGGATCATCTTTCTTCTTCTCTACCAGGACCGGATTTGATATCCAATCCGGGTGCAGCACTTCCATTATGAATCCGGCGGCCAGCAGTATAGCAAGATGCTCCATGACTGCAGCACTTCTTTCATCTGAGAGGCGCCTAGTCGGTTGCTTCACCGGCTTCGCATCCGGCCTAACAAACAGAGAGTGCTCATCCAACTCCAAGGCTAGCTTTATTACAAGTTTGCATAGCCATGAAGGCTAGCTAAAATTCAGAGTTCACAACGAAAGCAAATAACAATGAGCCTCAGCTTCAAGCATGCGCCATAGGCAGACATGTTGGGTGTAGACTCGAGTCCAAATCTTATTCTTCATCAGAATTACCTGCACATTTGAATATGCAGCCCCCGAAGGAGGTCAATACAATGATCTATTGGCAAGTGACTATGGTAGATATAAAATGACAAGTCTAAAGTGTATATGCATATCTGGCTTGGTGGGGTTGGAGGCTATTTTGCAGAAAGCAAGTTTTCTCCTATCTTTTGTAAACATTTTATTCCTCAAGACTTGGCACCAAGGGACAAAGCCCAAGTGCACCAACAATTCTTTCCTTAGTCAAATTTTACTTTATGAAAACAGTGTTGAGATTCTTCCGCCCATCCTTGTCCAGCTGCTCGAAGTAGTCCATTTCCGGGGACACGGCTAAGTACTTAGTTTTAACTCTGCAGAGGTTGTGCACTTTCACCTTTAGACTCAATTTTTCCGAGAAATCCTATACACGCGTCGTGTATTATGGAAAGGAGAGAATTGAGACAAGAACTTTCAGAAGAAGAATGCAACCATACTAGCAAGACCCGTCCACCTATAATCTCTACATCTGCTTGTCAAGCTGACAGGTTGCACCCCCACAACTTAATTATTCTAGACAGAGCCCATTGTCAAAAGGCTGCACGGGAAGCTTCTAAACTTGGAGGGACTTTGTAATCTCTTCGTTCCTGGGTGGCCGTTCACAAGTGTACTTCTGGGTAACAACCACCATACTCATGGCCCTAAGTAGAATAGACATTCATCCTAGGCGATGACAACCAAAAGCATAGTCCCAAAAGCCACTCAACATAAACCATAACAACCAATTCCACCCAGATGTGTATTTTAGATTTTAACACTTAAAAACATTTCCATAACATGGTAAACATTTTTATAGCATGGCTAAGCAACTAATAAAATCTTTTCATGGCTGCTTAGGAAAAGGGTGGATACACACTACTAGGATATTTGTAAAATACAAACTAACTTAGCATTATAAAATAAATCAAAAATCCCTATCATGCACACTACTCAAAATATACTACATATGCATATAGAAAATATTGGGTATGATATGAGTGTCACTTGCCTTGGTAACAGGAGGAGCAAGCACAACAAGAATAAGAATCACAAGCAAGCCCTTCCTCTTCTTCACAATCTAGCACAAGCAATAAATAAAATAAATACCAACACAATATCATCTCAACACCAAACATAAATATGTATGCATGAATGATATGCTAGGAAAATAGGACACACTTATTACTAATTTTTATCCTCTGTTATTAAATGTATGAAATATAATTTCTAGGAATTTCTTATTTTGTTTATCAATTAAATAATTGAAAACAATATAGCAAAACTTGATTTCTATAATTATAATTTTTATTGTTTTATGAAAATTTTCATCTAAGACATTTATTAAAATTGCTGGACAGAGGGGATTAATAATACCCTAAAACAATTAAATTTATTTCCAAATCATTTTTATTATTTAAGTTATTATTTTAATAGCCGAAATACTCCTCTGAGGAATACACAATTTATAATTTGTCAAAAGGAAAAATAAATGATGTAGAAATAAACTACACTAGCAGGGCTATCCGTGGATATTAAATTTACCGAATTTGGATTTACAGAACAAAAGTTATGAATTTTCTAAGTTTTGCACATTTTCTGTTTTATTTATAAAATTCCTGCGAAAAAAAGAAATAACAGGGGCTACGTGGCGTGTTCCTATTGGACGGTACCGTTTTGACGCCGATCGCAGCTCGAGCCGTCCGATCTAATTTAAAATGGACGCGGGAGATTAGATAGATCTAGATCCGTTGGATCTAGATCTAACGACCCACAATTCGTTGACCAAAAACGGGCGGCGCGGTCGCCGGAGCTCACCCGACCGCGGCGGCGCCAGGGCCGGCGTTGGGCCCTCGTGCGTTCTAGAGGGCTACGGGACGAGCAAATCTTAGTGAGGTGTAGCGGGCGTCGAGGAGGAGTCGATGGCGCGGTGGTGGTCGTCGGCGTTGTCTTCTCCTCCTCGTATAGCTCGCCGGAGTTGCTTGTGGCGGCGGTTCCTCTCGGGCGTGGACGAAGACAACGACTCGCTGCAAAACGGGGCACGAGACCGTGTCAAAAATATGCGCAAGGACGAAAGAAAACAAGGGGAGCGGATGAGAGGGTCCGGGATGACCGGGGTGCACCGTACGGTGATCTTTTCGCCGGCGGAATGGCGGCGGCGGAAACACGATCCCGAGCTCTCTGGCGGTGGAGCGGCTAGGGTTTTGGGCGCGGAGGGATGCGGCGGGGGTGGGGGTTTAAGTAGGGGGCGCGGGGGAGCAAACCTCGCGCTGATTTTGCTCGGGAATCACGGCCGACTCCGATTCGAATCGGGCGCGATCTCCGGCGGGAGGAAGACGAAGCTGACAGGTGGGTCCCACCTGTCAGCGAGAGGAGGAAGGAGATGGGCTGTGTGGGCTGGCTTGGGCCGTGTTCGTACGCGCGCGCGCGGTAAATAGCCACAGGCCGGCCCGATTCCTTTTCCTTTTTAATAAAATTAATATCTGTTTTTAAATACTGATTTCAAAAATTGATTTTTAAACCTATTCAAAACATATCAGAAAAATTCATAAAAATATGTTTTGGAAAGGTTATCAAAATTAGAACTTTTTAATATTATACTTGCCCATAAATAAATTGCTAAAATAATATTTTCTTAAAGGGGTTTAAATAAACATTTTTTGGAATTATAGATTATTAAATCTTATAATTTGATGTTTTATTTTTATATTTTTGTGCTGTAGTTTTATGTCTATGGATGAATGATGCATGAATGCAAAATTTTAAATTTTTGTAAAATTTGGGATGTTACAGACTAACCCCCTTAAGAGGAAGCTCGCCCTCGAGCTTCGGGAAGATCAGCAAATAGGTGTGGATGGTCTTCTCGAAGATCATCCTCTCGTTCCCAGGTGGCTTCTTCCTCGGAGTGACGATTCCATTGGACTTTGCAAAATTTGATGGTTTCGGTACGGGTGACTCTTTCTGCGGTCTGCAGTATCTTGATGGGTTTCTCTTCGTAGGTCAAGTCACTCTCCAAATGTACTTCTTCGAGGGGTACAGTATCCTTTAAAGGAACTCCCATCATCTCGGGGTGACATTTCTTCAGCTGACTGACATGGAACACATTATGAACCGCAGACAGAGCTTCTGGTAGTTCCAACTCATATGCTACTTCACCTTTGCGAGAAAGAATTTTGAATGGTCCAATGAATCGAGGTGCTAACTTTCCTTTAATCCCAAACCTCTTTACACCTCGGAGTGGTGATACTCTAAGATAGGTTCTATCACCCACCTCGTAGGTGACCTCTCTACGTTTAGAGTCTGCGTAGATTTTCTGGCGTGATTGTGCTATCTTCAATTTATCCTTAATCAGCCTGACCTTCTCTTCAGCCTCTTGGATTATATCAGGTCCAAAGAAACTACGTTCTCCTACACCACTCCACAACAATGGGGTTGTGCATTTCTTCCCATATAATGCCTCAAATGGTGCCATCTCAATGCTAGCTTGGTAACTGTTATTGTAGGAGAACTCAGCATAGGGTAGATTGTCATCCCAACTAGATCCATAATCGAGCGCACAAGCTCTTAACATATCTTCTAAAATCTGATTTACTCTTTCAGTCTGGCCATCCGTTTGCGGGTGAAAGGCCGTACTGAATTCCAATCTGGTTCCCAAAGATTCGTGCAACTGCTTCCAGAAATGAGATGTGAACTAGGTCCCCCTATCGGACACGATACTCTTGGGAACGCCATGTAGGCACACAATTCTCTTCATGTAAATATCAGCTAACTTTGCGCTTGTATAGGTGGTCTTCACGGGTACAAAGTGAGCTATTTTGGTTAAACGACAAACAATAACCCAAATAGAATCATTCCCTGATCTGGTCCTTGGTAACCCGGTGATGAAATCCATCTCAATCGAATCCCACTTCCAATCAGGTACCTTTAAAGGTTGCAAAAGTCCTGCTGGTTTCTGATGTTCTGCCTTTACTCGACTGCATACATCGCACTTAGCGATATATTCTGCTATTTGTCTTTTCAGATTGTTCCACCAAAATCTCTCCTTCACATCCATATACATCTTGGTATTTCCCGGATGAATAGAATAAGGTGTCTCATGAGCTTCTTGCAGAATTAACCTTCTAATATCAGGATCATTGGCCACACATATACGTTTTTCAAACCACAAAGTTCCTTGCTCATCTTCATGAAATCCTTTAGCTTTTCCAGCTTCCAGATTGACTCTGATTTCTTCTATTTCCTTGTCTCCTTTCTGTGCTTCACGTATCTTGTCCATTAAAGTAGGTTGTACTACTAATGAAGCTACAAAACGTTCTGGTACTACTTCCAATCTGAGGTCCTTGAATGCCTTGCATAAATCTTCGGGTAATTCTTCTGTTGTGAGGCCATTCACATATGTTTTACGACTCAGGGCGTCTGCTACTACATTTGCCTTTCCTGGGTGATATTGGAGACTTAGATCATAATCCTTGATAAGTTCCAACCACCTCCTATGTCTCATGTTCAATTCCTTCTGAGTAAAAATGTACTTCAAACTTTTGGTGTCCGTGAATACCTCACATATTTTCCCCATCAGGTAGGGTCTCCAAGTTTTTAGGGCATGCACTACTGATGCTAACTCGAGGTCATGAGTTGGATAATTTGCTTCATGCTTCTTGAGTTGTCTAGAGGCATAAGATGCCACCCTGCCTTCTTGCATCAACACACTTCCCAGACCTTGGTGTGAAGCATCACAATATACTTGAAATTCTTTCTCCAAATCAGGTAAGCATAGAACTGGGGCTGAAACTAGACGTTTCTTCAATTCCTGAAAACTGGCTTCGCATGCCTCAGTCCACTCAAATTTCTTCTCCTTCTTTAATAATTCCGTCAGTGCCTTGGCGATTTTGGAAAAGTTTTCTATAAATCTTCGGTAGTATCCTGCTAGGCCAAGGAAACTCCGTAATCCTCCAACATTCTTTGGTGACTCCCAATTGGTTACAACTGAAACGTTTTCAGGATCCACTGTTATACCCTCTTTAGATACTATGTGACCTAGGAATGCGACTTGTTCCAACCAAAATTCACACTTGCTGAATTTGGCATATAACTTATGTTCACGTAGTCTCTGCAATACTAGGCGTAGATGCTCTTCATGTTCTTCGTGACTCTTGGAGTAGAATAGAATGTCGTCTACGAACACTACCACAAACTTGTCCAGGAAATCCATGAACACTTTATTCATCATATTCATGAAATAGGCGGGAGCGTTTGTTAACCCAAATGGCATTACTGTGTACTCATATGAGCCATATCTTGTAACAAATGATGTCTTTGGTATATCCATCTCTCTAACCTCCATTTGGAGGTATCCTGATCGAAGATCAATCTTGGAGAAGACACAAGCACCTTTTAGTTGATCAAATAGCTCATTTATCTTGGGTAACGGATACTTGTTCTTGATGGTGTGTTCATTTATATCCCGGTAGTCCGTGACGAGTCTCTGTGTTTGATCTTTCTTTTTGACAAATAGAACTGGCGCTCCCCAGGGCGAAGAACTTGGGCGGATAAATCCCTTTAGAAGGTGTTCTTCCAGTTGCTTCTTGAGATCTTTTAGTTCATCGACGGCCATAGGGTAAGGTCTCTTAGCTATTGGTCCGGTACCCGGTTTCAGTTCAATGAGAAACTCCACATCCCTATCAGGTGGCATTCCCGGTAATTCCTCTGGAAAAACATCTGGGTACTCCTGGACAATCAGCACATCCCCAAGGCTAACCCCCTTAAGAGAATTTAGCCTAACTTTCTTAAGTTCAAAAGTTGATCTGAATTTAATCTTCTGTTTCTCTGGGGTGGTGAGGGTGATAGCTCTGTTTGCACAGTCTATGATTCCTTCAAAACGGGTCATCCAATCCATTCCAATGATAACATCCAGACCTTGGGTCTCTAGGATGACTAAGTCTGTTGGGAAAAGATATTTTCCAATCTTTAACTCTAGTTGCCTACATCCAGAATTTACTATATCATCTCACCCCGAGGTGAGCTCACTCTTATGGGTTTTCCTAAGCTTTCCTCGGCTAGTCCATGTTTGTTTACAAAAGCTCTTGATATGAATGAATGCGATGCTCCGGTATCAAATAATACTAATGCTGGAAAAGAATTGAGCAGGAACTTACCAATCACAGCATCAGGTTCATCATGAACTTCTTCCACATTGATGTGGTTTACTTGTCCCTTCTGGAAAGGATTGGGCTTGGAATTTTCATCAGCCTTCCTCTCTGGGCAATCAGTAGCATAGTGTCTTGTCTTCTTGCACTTGAAGCAAGTCACATTAGACAAGTCTTTCTTCCCTTCAGTGTTAGGACGGGGATTACCATTTCCATGATTATGGCCATGGTGATGGTTTCCCTTGAACCCCCCATTATTTCCTCTGTATCCTCCATTGTGGTTATGACCATGGTGCTTTTGGCCACTACCACTGTTGGAGTAGTTCCAGGGTTTATGGCCACTGACTTCAGAGGTGTGTGGTTTCTTCTGTGTCCCTTCAGAGTTACTTTTACTTGCACCAAACTTCCTCTTCCTATTCTCTTCCTTTCTGATGTTATTGTCCAGTGTGATTGCTTGATCCAGCAGAATTTGATAGTTAGGAGCATATGCCACAGACAAGGGTATCTTTAGTTCTCCCCTAAGTCCATTAAGGAATTTGTCCTTCCTCTTAGCATCAGTGTCGATGTCCTCCGGTGCATACCTTGATAGCATACCGAAGTCATCCATATACTCCTTCAGAGTTCTACCTTTCTGCCTCAAGCTACGAAATTCCTCCTTCTTCAGATTCATTATGCCAGAGGAGATGTGAGCATTGCGGAAACCATCCTTGAACGCATCCCAAGTCATGCCATCCAAGGGATGGGTCACTTGATAGGTCTCCCACCACATGGCAGCAGGTCCTTCCAATAGGTGAGCAGTGAACCTCACCTTTTCTGCCTCAGAACACTCACAGGTTACTAAGTCCTTGTTGACTGAACGGAGCCAGTCATCCGCCACTATTGGTTCAGTAGCAGAGGAGAACTTATTAGGTCTAAGCCTGAGAAATCTTGCAAGTCTGCCCACAGGAGGTGGGGGTGGTGGTGGATGGTTGTTATTGTTGTTGTTGTTGTTGTTATTGTTGGTTGCTGCAATGAACTGGGTCATCATAGTCATCAGTTGGGCTTGAGCTGCCATCAGCTGTTGCATAGCTTCGTTGTTGTCGGTATCACGACGTGGAGGCATCTGTGGGGTTTTTGCAGGGATGAGTAAAAGATAGATAGAACTATAAGGAGGAATCCTACCCATGCACAAAACAATCCAGTCAAGCACACCATCAACAACACACCACTTATAAAAACAATCAGCAAACAAATCAAATCCTTTGGTTTAAGGAAAGTGATATAATAGTTTGGAAAATAAACTCGCGAGGTTCCGAGGATACAAGGAAAAGTACTGCCTTACCACAAGTTGGTAGGTCAATACAAGACCAAGATAATGAGGTGTATGATAAATGGTAGTCTCACTAACTAACTACTCGACCATGTCCTCTTCCTCCTCTTCAATTTCCTGAATCTCGATTCCTTCATTGGCGAGTACATCCTTGAGTTCCTTTACTTCTTTCTCCAGGGCAAGGTTCTTCTCTTGCAGCTCTCTCTTCTCAGTACGAAGCCTTTTGATCAAGTCACTATCAGCCTCGAACTCGACTTCATTGCTCTCGAGTTCTGCCTTTTGTTCCCTGATAGTCTTGTTCTTCTCTTGAACTATTTTCTCTTGTCTCATGTACTTCTCCTCTTGTGCAGCAAACCTCTCTTCTTGTGACTTAGTCACTTCCTCTTGAACCTTCACCTTCTCTTCATTCTCCTTAAGTAGGGCACATAACTCATCGTTCTTCAGGAGCTCGGTGCGTCGATCTTCATACAGTTCAGTGACAAGGATTTCCAGCTCCTGGAAATAAAGACTAAGGGGTTTTGCCTTGACTCTTTCTCCGACATCAAACAGGTAAGGTTCTCCATCCTCATTTCTCCTTCCAAAGAAAATGGAGTAGTGGCCCCTCAAATCTGTGCTGTAGCGTCCGCAGAGGCGCCCAATCAAATCTTGCATGACTAGATTGAGTCCTTTGTCTTTGGAGTCGCTAACCATTTTGATCTCCAATGGGGGTTCCTCTCCACGTCCTGGCTGAGTTGCTTTTATTCCCCAGCAACCCTCTTTGTTAAATTTCTTCAGTATGAAGCCCTTGACTTGGGGTAGTGGTAACCCTATCTTCTCGCCGATGTCGAGAAGGTAACAGCCAAAACGGGTGTTCTCGAAGTCCTCCGCAGTGGTGAAGTGAAAACTCGTCATCCTTTAGGTAGAAAGAGAGGAATTAAAACAAGAATTGCAAAGATAAGGAAGTACTAGTCATGGTGTGTATTATTAATTTAGAAGAATACTAAGTCAAAATCCTAAGGTGATCAACAGATATTAACAACTCTTCGTAAATTGGATTTTTCACTATAGTGAGAGAGACAGACACCCGGCCAGCCACTTATATTGTGGAACAGGTCTCATGTACGCGGACATGTAAAGTTTGTCCCGGGCCGCTTCATCCCACTATGCCGTTAGAATCCAACATACTTCAAAAATGGTAACATTATGACCAAAAAGGGGCTTAACCAATCCTAGGGCTCGAACCTACAGGCCACACTTTGCTCTGATACCATTTTGTAGCACCCCAACTTTTATTGAAGTTGGAACACCTGTGTTATGTGCTAGTCCCTGGATCACTGCTAGCACCACAGTACAAAATATAGGATATCATTGCATAAGTATTAAATTGCTACAACGAGATCCAAAAATATTAGCCAAGTATAGCTTTATTACAAGTTTGTATAGCCATGAAGGCTAGCTAAAATTCAGAGTTCACAACGAAAGCAAATAACAATGAGCCTCAGCTTCAAGCATGCGCCACAGGCAGACATGTTGGGTGTAGACTCGAGTCCAAATCTTATTCTTCATCAGAATTACCTGCACATTTGAATATGCAGCCCCCGAAAGAGGTCAATACAATGATTTATTGG
Organism: Poa annua; assembly: GCA_026929855.1. Taxonomy (NCBI): domain Eukaryota; kingdom Viridiplantae; phylum Streptophyta; class Magnoliopsida; order Poales; family Poaceae; genus Poa; species Poa annua. The sequence continues at coordinate 21,914,089 of CM049427.1, forward strand.
CAAGTGACTATGGTAGATATAAAATGAAAAGTCTAAAGTCTATATGCATATCTGGCTTGGTGGGGTTCGAGGCTATTTTGCAGAAAGCAAGTTTTCTCCTATCTTTTGTAAAACATTTTATTCCTCAAGACTTGGCACCAAGGGACAAAGCCCAAGTGCACCAACAATTCTTTCCTTAGTCAAATTTTACTTTATGAAAACAGTGTTGAGATTCTTCCGCCCATCCTTGTCCAGCTGCTCGAAGTAGTCCATTTCCGGGGACACGGCTAAGCACTTAGTTTTAACTCTGCAGAGGTTGTGCACTTTCACCTTTAGACTCAATTTGTCCGAGAAATCCTATACACGCGGAGTGTATTATGGAAACGAGAGAATTGAGACAAGAACTTTCAGAAGAAGAATGCAACCATACTAGCAAGACCCGTTCCACCTATCATCTCTACATCTGCTTGTCAAGCTGACAGGTTGCACCCCCACAACTTAATTATTCTAGACAAAGCCCATTGTCAAAAGGCTGCACGGGAAGCTTCTAAACTTGGAGGGACTTGGTAATCTCTTCGTTCCTGGGTGGCCGTCCACAAGTGTACTTCTGGGTAACAACCACCATACTCATGGCACTAAGTAGAATAGACATTCATCCTAGGCGATGACAACCACAAGCATAGTCCCAAAAGCCACTCAACATAAACCATAACAACCAATTCCACCCAGATGTGTATTTTAGATTTTAACACTTAGAAATATTTTCATAACATGGTAAACATTTTTATAGCATGGCTAAGCAACTAATAAAATCTTTTCATGGCTGCTTAGGAAAAGGGTGGCTACACACTACTAGGATATTTGTAAAATATAAACTAACTTAGCATTATAAAATAAATCAAAAATCCCTATCATGCACACTACTCAAAATATACTACATATGCATATAGAAAATATTGGGTATGATATGAGTGTCAGTTGCCTTGGTAACAGAAGGAGCAAGCACAACAAGAATAAGAATCACAAGCAAGCCCTTCCTCTTCTTCACAATCTAGCACAAGCAATAAATAAAATAAATACCAACACAATATCATCTCAACACCAAACATAAATATGTATGCATGAATGATATGCTAGGAAAATAGGACACACTTATTACTAATTTTTATCCTCTGTTATTAAATGTATGAAATATAATTTCTAGGAATTTCTTATTTTGTTTATCAATTAAATAATTGAAAACAATATAGCAAAACTTGATTTCTATAATTATAATTTTTATTGTTTTATGAAAATTTTCATTTAATACATTTATTAAAATTGTTGGACAGAGGGGATTAATAATACCCTAAAACAATTAAATTTATTTTCAAACCATTTTTATTATTTAAGTTATTATTTTAACAGCCGAAATACTCCTCTGAGGAATACACAATTTATAATTTGTCAAAAGGAAAAATAAATTATGTAGAAATAAACTACACTAGCAGGGCTATCCGTGGATATAAAATTTACCGAATTTGGATTTACAGAACAAAAGTTATGAATTTTCTAAGTTTTGTACATTTTCTGTTTTATTTATAAAATTCCTGCGAAAAAAAGAAATAACAGGGGCTACGTGGCGTGTTCCTATTGGACGGTACCGTTTTGACGCGGATCGCAGCGCGAGCCGTCCGATCTAATTTAAAATGGACGCGCGAGATAAGATAGATCCGTTGGATCTAGATCTAACGGCCCACAATTCGTTGACCAAAAACGGGCGGCGCGGTCGTCGAAACTCACCCGACCGCGGCGGCGCCACGACCGGCGTTGGGCGCTCGTGCGTTCTAGAGGGCTACGGGACGAGCGAATCTTACTGAGGTGTAGCGGGCGTCGAGGCGGAGTCGATGGCGCGGTGGTGGTCGTCGGCGTTGTCTTCTCCTCCTCGTATAGCTCGCCGGAGTTGCTTGCGGCGGCGGTTCCTCTCGGGCATGGACGAAGACGACGACTCGCTGTGAAACGGGGCACGAGACCGTGTCAAAAAGATGCGCAAGGACGAAAGAAAACAAGGGGAGGGGATGAGAGGGTCCGGGATGACCGGGGTGCACCGTACGGTGATCTTTTCGCCGGCGGAATGGCGGCGGCGGAAACACGATCCCGAGGTCTCTGGCGGTGGAGCGGCTAGGGTTTTGGGCGCGGAGGGATGCGGCGGGGGTGGGGGTTTAAGTAGGGGGCGCGGGGGAGCAAACCTCGCGCTGATTTCGCTCGGGAATCACGGCCGGCTCCGATTCGAATCGGGCGCGATCTCCGGCGGGAGGAAGACGAAGCTGATAGGTGGGTCCCACCTGTCAGCGAGAGGAGGAAGGAGATGGGCTGCGTGGGCTGGCTTGGGCAGTGTTTGTACGCGCGCGCGCGGTAAATAGCCACATGCCTGCCCGATTCCTTTTCCTTTTTAATAAAATTAATATTTGTTTTTAAATACAGATTTCAAAAATGATTTTTAAACCTATTCAAAATATATCAGAAAAATTCATAAAAATATGTTTTGGAAAGGTTATAAAAATTAGAACTTTTTAATATTATACTTGCCCATAAATAAATTGCTAAAATAATATTTTCTTAAAGGGGTTTAAATAAACATTTTTTGGAATTATAGATTATTAAATCTTATAATTTGATGTTTTATTTTTATATTTTTGTGCTGTAGTTTTATGTCTATGGATGAATGATGCATGAATGCAAAGTTTTAAATTTTTGTAAAAGTTGGGATGTTACAGATGGTCCTTCCGGCTCCACGTGATCTCCATCTCGGACCAGTGCAGGAACTTGGGCACCGCCGGGATCACAGCGTTCACCTCCAGGGCGCGCTGTCGCACACTCTTCCGGTCAGTGGGCTCGGTCACGAAGACCACATAGCTTTGATGTGCCTCCCGGTAGTTGCCCTGCTGCTGTCCGGCTTGATGACTGGGGCCTGCACCATTGTCGTTCTGGGTGTGTACCATGTTCACCGGCCGAGGTGGGGGTCCTCGCTGAGGCTGATTAATCCGGATCGCGTTGGCTCCCGACGTCGGAGGAGGAGGTCTCGGAATGTTGGGTCGAGATGCCGGAGCACTCGGCCGAATAGCCCCCGAGCTGCCCTCCTGCAATGTGCGCTGATACCAGCTGCACTGCCGAGTAGAGTGGTTCGCCGGCTTGTTGGCCTCCAGGGTGTGGTAGCAGCATGGCTTGTTCAGCATCTCTTCATACGTCAGGGGCTTCTTCTGTTCCACCCAAATTTTTTGCACTTCCTGGCTCTGACCCCAAGCCGGGCCACTTGTCTTCTGACGCTGATTGTTGCCGGCATCCTCTTGATCTCGGGTCACCGCTGCGACATGCTGTGCGGCATGGTGGTACTCGGGCTGATTCCTCTTCTGGCCAAAATCCTGGCGATCATGACTCCTGCTCGATCCCGAACGCTGAGTTCCCGCATTCCTCCTGTTGGAGTCACCGACATCCACCAGGGGTTGCATGGGATCTCTAAGCGTGTAGGTATCGGCGATGCGCATGGTCTCTGCCAAGGTCGCCGGCATCTTCCTTTGCAATTTCTGCCAAAGCATTGAGCCATGCCGACATCCTTGTGCAAACCAGGAGATGGCATGTGCCTCTACCACCCCTTCGCAAGAATTGCGAATATTGCTCCACCGGGTAAGGTACTCCCGGTCAGTCTCGTTGCTCCTTTGCCTACAGATGGCGAGCTGTTGAGGCCTGTTTGGCCTTTTGTACGTGCTGGTGAAGTTGCTGATAAATGCCTCCTCGAAATCCAACCAACAGTATATGCTGCCAGTTCTCAAGTTGTTAAACCAGATTCTGGCAGGTCCTTCCAACATCTGCGGTACGTAACGTACCGCCCAGCGTCTGTTTCCATCGGCTATGCTTACTGCAGTTATATAGTCGGTTAACCAGTCCTCCGGCTTCTTGCTGCCGTCATAGGTCTTAGCACCTCGGTTGAGCTGAAAATTCCGGACAGGCGGCTCCCGTATGATCCGGGGTCCAAAGCAGGCAGGTCCCGGAGGTCCTTGCTCTTCCACTAGCTCGGACTAGTGGATTCGGTCGAGCCGGAATCTGGCATCGGCCGGATCCAGCTGTCTGGTTCCTATCCGAGATCCCAAAGGATTCTCATTGGGCTGGTACCCGAGCTGCTGCAATCTTGAGTTGCCATCGTTGAGCCTGTCTTGTACCGGGATCACAGCCTGCTGTGGGACAGAGGCGGCCTCCCTTCGCGGGTTTCCCTGAACATGAGGGGGGTTCCGGGGTGGATTACCACGGCTAGCCGGGTTATTGTTTCCTACACCCAGGTTGCCACCATCACGGGTACTTTTTGCCTGCCCCGAGTTATGCTGCCCGGCTTCCTGGATGTCGGCAAAGGCCGGGTCATAAGCCTGCAACTGCTTGTTCTTCCCGGAGCCCCGACTTCTGCTCCGGCTTTTGCTCTTGCTCTTTCTCTTGCTTCTGCTCGGATGCGGGGAGGAGGCCTCTCCGCCCGATCTTTGGCTATCGGCCCTTGCTGAATGCACTTGGGATCCCGCTCCGGGGTTCTTCTTCTTGAAGGCCTGGTTCTGCCGGTTGGCCTCGACGACCAGCTCATTCACCCGCTCCTGCTGCCTGCGCAGAGCCTCACCGGATAGCCCTGCTAGCTCTGCCATGGCGGCTTCGGCATGTAGTGCCCTTGCTTACGAAAGCAAAGGCACATATGAATAATGCAAGGACTTGGATCACATAAGTCTCACATTCTCCAATAAGATGTAATATCACAGTATAATGTCAAAATTTATTACAGAACGAGACGAATGATCCAAAAACAAATATCCTTACAACTTAGCATAGCGGGAATGCTAGCTGAATGAGTAGTTCACACTTTATTTCAGAGTTCAAACGCAATACTAAAGGTAGCATGGAGCTACATCTTCTCCATGAAGCCACTTGCAAATCATGTTGGTTGTAGCTCGAAGACGACCCCCTTTCTCCTCATTCGGACATTCTGCAAGGTTTAGTTGCAGCCCAGCTATAAAGGGTCAGCACAACTGAATTGTGGTGGCAAGTGACTTTAATTCCTAATGTTCTATTATACTATAACTATATGCTTATTTTGGCTGGTGGAGCTCAAGGCTATTGCGCAAAGAAAATTTTCTCCTATTTTTGATAAACAATTTTCTTAAATCAATATCTTCTCCTTCAGAGACAATTCTCGAGACAAGTCCATGTCTCCTACCCATGTTCATCCAACAAAGTTTTATTAAGAAATTTGAGATGAGGAGATTTTCAGAACACAGCCTTGTGTAGTTACTCAAATTGTCCGATGCCGGGGACACGGCTAAGATCTTAGGTTTTAACTCTCGAGAGGGTGTGCACTTTCACCATTAGACTCAATCAACCCAAACTATCCTCTACACTCCTTTAGTGAGAAGGAAAAGGAGAAGATCAAGACGAGACTTTTCAGAAGTTGCTTTCCCATGATCATACTAAGAGATTACCACCATCCTATCAACTCTACCACCATCAATCTCTTGACCCAGGTCCACAACAACTTACTCCATCAAGACAGAGCCCATATTGACCAATGGTTGCACGATAAGCAACTAGACTCAGTGTAGACTTAAATCTCATAGCCCTGGGTGGCCTACCCCAAGTGAGCAACTCAGGTTAACACCGCATATCATGGCCCCAGGTAAGTAGAAACTACCCTGGGCGAAGACAACCCTGACATATGGCCCTGAGAAGCCACTCAACTTGAAACCTCCTCGATCGACCCAATCCACCCAGGCGTTTAATTAATTTAGTGGAAATTTTCATTTATCACATCAACCATAAAACAATCATTTTTGCAGCAGTTGCTTCCACTAAATTATAATAGGGGTCTAATCTGGAATTTCTAAGGGGAAACCTAAAAGGTTTGCATAGCATACTACAATCTCCCAAAAACCTATCATGCATTCTACTTTTGCAAATACTTTTTGAAAACACTAGATATGCAATAGAATAAAATAGTAGGTGTTTTATGAAGTCACTTGCCTTGGCAACAGGAGGGGCAGACACAACAAGAATAGCAATCACAAGCAGGTCCTTCCTCTCCTTCACAATCTAGCACCAACAATACATACAAATAAATATCCACACAAAATCTCACACACCAAATAAAAGATGTATGCATGCATGGCATGCCATGTGTAGACTTAGGCACACTTATCCATGATTTATATTCTCTGGTATTAAGTGCATGATATGCAATTTCTAGGAATTTCTCAATTCACTTAACAATTTATTAATTGAAACAAAATAACCAAAACTTAGATTATAACATTACAACTTTTATTGCTCTAAGAAAGTTTTCCAATAAGACATATATTAATATTCCTGGGCAGATGTTGTTAACCTAAACCTAAAACAATTGAGTTTATTTGTAAAACATTTTTATTATTTAAGTTATGGATTTAATAGCCGAATTACTCCTCGGATGATCTTATGAATTTTTATTTAACAAAAGCAAAAACAAATGATGTAGAAATAAACTACTCTAGCAGGGCTATCCGTGGATATAAAGTTCATTGAATTTGGACTTACAGAACATAAGTTATGAATTTTCTAACTTTTGCATATTTTTCTGTTTTATTTATAAAATTCCTACGAAAAAGAAAATAAGGAAGCTACGTGGCGCGATCCTATTGGACGAAAACGGTTCGCGCGGATCGTGGAGGAGAACCGTCCGATTTAAATGAGATCGGATGCACGGGATCCGTTGGATCTAGATCCAACGGCGTGGGACGCCCGGCCGAACCGAGCGGCGCGCGGGTCGCCGGAAGGCTCGCCGGCGGCGGTGCCCGCGGCGGCGGCGCGTCGGCCTCGACGCTTCCCGCATGAAAACACCGCCCCAGGACGAACGGATCTTACCAAAATGACGCGGAGGAGGAGGCGAGGTCGATGGCGCGGCAGTGGCGTCGAGACTCCTCCCCTTTCCTCGTCGGAGATGGTGGCCGGCGGCGGAGCACCTCGGTCGGGGTCTTTTTCGGCGTTCGGCTGCGCAATGGGACAAGCAAGGGGGCTCAACGGGTGCGCAAAAGGATGGGGAAACGAGGGGGGGGGCTCGGTGGAGCTCGAGGAGCTTGGAGCTTACCGCACTCGCGAAAAAGCCCGGCGGCAATGGCGGCGACGGCGAGCTCGATTCCGAGCAGCCCGACGGCGGAGAGGTAGGGTTTTTGGGGGGGTTTCGGAGGCGGCCTCGCAGGGTATAAATAGGAGGGGGGCGCGGGAGCTAATCACGGCGGAAACCGGCACGGAAACGGCTCGGTCGTGGTCGTCGTCTCCGGCGCGATCTTCGGACGGAGGTGGAAGACGGCTGACAGGTGGGGCCCACCTGTCAGCAAGAGGGGAGCGGCGCGCGTGCGCTGGAGCGGGCCGATGGGCCGTTATCGTCTGCACGCGCGGTGGATAACGTCTGGGCCGGCCCGGTAACCTAATCCTTTAAATAAAATAAAAATTGTTTTTCAAATCTGATTTACTAAATGATTTTTAAACCTATTCAAAACATTTCAGAAAAGTTCATAAAAATATATTTTGGAAAGGTTATTTAAATTAGCAATTTTTAATAATAACCTTACCCATTATATAATTTGGAAAAATTATATTTATGAAGTAAGTTTAAATAAACATTTAAATGGGATTAAACATTATTTAAACTCATAATTGAATTTTTATTTAGTATTTATGTGATTAAAAGTTAACCCTATAAGATGAATGATGTATGAATGCAAAGTTTTAAATTTTAGCAAAAATTGGGATGTTACAAACCTAACCCCCTTAAGATGAATCTCGTCCTCGAGATTCGGTTTGGCCTTCAAAAAGATGTGGGTGTTCTTCCCGAAGATCACCCTCCCGTTCCCAAGTTGCTTCTTCGGTATGGTGGTTCCACTGGACCTTACAAAATTTGATAGTCTTGGTTCGTGTGATCCTTTCTGCCATCTCCAAGATTTTGATTGGCTTCTCTTCATACGTCAGGTCACTTTCCAACTGAACTTCTTCTAATGGCACTGTATCCCGTAGCGGGGTTTCTGTCATCTCTGGATGACACTTCTTCAATTGACTCACGTGGAAGACATTGTGAACTGCTGACAGAACTTCCGGCAATTCTAACTCATATGCTACTTCTCCCTTGCGGGAAAGAATCTTAAAGGGGCCGATGAATTGAGGTGCAAGTTTACCCTTGATCCCGAACCTCTTCACACCACGCATTGGTGACACTCTTAAATAAGCCCTGTCACTTATCTCATATGTGATTTCTTTCCTCTTGGAATCCGCATAGCTTTTCTGCCTGGACTGCACAATCTTCAATCTGTCCTTGATTATTCGAACCTTCTCTTCAGCTTCCTGGATTATATCAGGTCCAAATAAACTTCGATCTCCCACACCGCTCCAGAGTAGTGGTGTGGTGCATTTCCTACCATAAAGTGCCTCAAACGGCGACATCTCTATACTTGCTTGGTAGCTGTTGTTATAGGAAAATTCTGCGTATGGCAAATTATCATCCCAACTAGACTTGTAGTCCAAGGCACATGCCCTCAACATATATTCTAAAATTTGGTTTACTCTTTCCGTCTGTCCATCCGTTTGTGGATGAAATGTTGTACTGAACTCTAATCTCGTACCCAATGATTCATGTAGTTGTTTCCAGAAATGTGAGGTAAACTGGGTGCCTCTGTCAGACACAATACTCTGGGGAATACCATGAAGGCATACAATTCTCCTCATGTAAATCTCTGCCAACTTAGCACTTGAGTAGGTAGTCTTTACTGGCACAAAATGGGCCACCTTTGTCAAACGATCCACTATTACCCAGGTCGAATCATATCCCGATCTGGTACGCGGTAACCCAGTAATGAAATCCATACCTATCTGTTCCCATTTCCAATCCGGTATAGGTAAAGGTTGCAACAATCCTGCTGGCTTCTGATGCTCCGCCTTTACTCGACTACATACATCGCACTTAGGTATATATTCCGCGATGTCTCTCTTCAGGTTATTCCACCAAAATCTTTCCTTTACATCCATGTACATCTTGGTGTTTCCCGGGTGTATGGAATAAGGCGAGTTATGTGCTTCTTGTAGAATCAACTTTCTAAGATCCTCATCTTGCGGCACGCAGATGCGTTTCTCAAACCACAAGGTGCCTTGCTCATCCATTCGAAAACCCTTGGCCTTCCCTTCGCTCAGGTTGACCTTGATTTCATCCATTACTTTGTCTCCCTTCTGGCCTTCCCGAATCTTATCCATCAACAACGGTTGTACGTCCAGTGTTGCGAGGAATCCTTCGGGTACTACCTCTAATCTGAGGTCCTTAAATGCTCTACTTAAATCCTCGGGCAATTCTCCCGCTGTCAGTCCATTTACATGGACCTTACGGCTCAAAGCGTCAGCCACCACATTAGCCTTTCCTGGGTGATATTGCAAACTCATATCATAGTCCTTAATAAGTTCCAGCCGTCTTCTTTGCCTCATATTCAATTCCTTCTGGGTGAAAATATATTTCAGGCTCTTGTGATCCGTGAATACTTCACAACGCTTTCCCAAAAGATAGGGTCTCCACGTCTTTAGCGCATGCACTACTGATGCTAACTCCAGATCGTGAGTGGGATAGTTGACCTCATGTTTCTTAAGCTGTCTAGAAGCATATGAACCACTTTCCCTTCTTGCATTAGGACACTTCCTAGTCCATGGTGCGAGGCATCACAATATACTTGGAATTCCTTCTCTATATCTGGCAAACATTAAACAGGTGCTGACACCAGCCGTTTCTTCAGTTCCTGGAAACTTATTTCACAATCTTCAGTCCACTTGAATTTGACTTCCTTTTTCAGTAGTGAAGTCAATGGTTTGGCAAGTTTGGAGAAGTTCTCAATAAATCTTCTATAATAACCTGCCAGTCCAAGGAAACTACGGATGTCTGCCACATTCTTGGGTACTTCCCATTTTGTCACTGACGAGGGGTTAACTCGACAAGTCCCAGGGTTGTGCACCCCGGGTTGATTGATGGGGAGAGAGATGAGTGCAAGGTGATCACGACGGCTGACAAGCGAGGTTTACCCAGGTTCAGGCTCCCGGAGGATAACACCCTACTGCTGCTTGTCTGGTTATTGATGCGAGTAGCGATTACAATGGCGAGATTGCGATCTCGCTAGGGTTGGTCGTAGTGGTTATCAGCGTGTCCTCTAGAACGGGCAACCCTCCTGGCTTTATAGGTAGCCAGGTCTCGGGTGGTTGGTACAGATACGGTAGGTTACAAGACCTAACCGATTTGGACTAGGATACTAGGTACCCCGAGTGGGCCTTCTGCGGGCCTTTCCATCCTTGGCGCGGCCCAGGTAGCATCATCGTGGGCTACCCGCAAGGTAGCCCCACGTCAGTAGCCCCCGAGTGCTTGGTCGAAGCATAGAGTCGGACAAAGGACTCCTTCCTCCTGGACGCGCCGTTGGATTGCTTGATCTTGAGCTTGAACTCGAATTTCTTCAGTCGAAGCGGCCACTCCCGATGGGAGTAATCTGTGCAGTCGAGTTACTTTGTCTCCATCTTCTTGTGAAGCTTGCTCCTGCTCAGCCTGTTTCTTGGCTTACTTGTTGGATGGATTCGGCTGCTCGAGCTTACTGTGCTGCCACTCGAACGGTTTCTTCGGGTACTCGGATCACTGGCCGATCCTACCTTGCTGATTTCAGCTGAGAATCCTACTACTCGAATGATTTCTTCGAGTTTTTTTGGTTGATTTTGGAGCCGTTGGCTTGGTGACGTCATCGATGACGATTCGTCACACGCCTCTGCGCCCGATGGGACGTGACGTGGCGGGCCCCGCTGTCAGAGCTGACCACGGTCCGCAGTTGTCACGTCACCGAAGTGGGCGCGAAATTTGCGCGGCACGATGACGACGCCTCGGTTCCCGTGCGTAGTGGAGGAAGTTGGCGGCGACGGTTGGTTTCTCCGTGCGACACGTGGACGGCTGGATGCTCTCGCTCGGAGGCATTGCTTGATGGACGGTTGAGATGCCGATCTTTGAGGAATAAGTACTGCGCTTTGGCTTTTGGGATGTCATCTTCTCCAATCCATTCTTGCCTTTCTTCTCCTCTTGCGCTCTGCCATTTCCGCCGCCATCCCGAGCTCCAAGCACTCCGTCCGTGCACCTTGCGACCTAGGCGATGGGCAAGCCGACCGCCGACCAAGTCCAGGTACGAGTCCCTGGCAAGGAGGTCTTTCCCACTCCTCGCGATGGGGAACGTGTTTGCTTCGCGGACTTCATTCCGCGAGGCTTCGGGTTCCCCATGCACGATTTCGTGCGTGGTCTCCTGTACGCCTATGGGGTTCAGATCCACGATCTGACCCCCAATGGCGTCTTGAGCATCGCGGGCTTTATCGTGCTCTGCGAGTGCTTCTTGGGTGTCGCGCCCCACTGGGCATTGTGGAAGTCGCTCTTCCTCGTTCGCAAGAACGTGGGGAAGAGTGGGCTGACCTTCCCAGTGGGCGGCTTCGGAATCCAGGTACGCGGTGACACCGCGTACTTTCAGATGAAGAAGTCCGACTCTGTCCAAGGGTGGCGCCGGAGATGGTTCTACGTCCAGTCGAACGACGACGGACTGGACGCATTCGACAGCAAGCGCGGACTGCGGAAAACCGGCGCATGGGCGCACCCGCTGTCTGCCGTGGAGAAGGAGGCTGTGCGGCCCCTGCTGTCCCTGCTGCATGAGCTGACTCAGACCCTTGGGCGTGATGCGGGTGGCGTCTTTCTGATGGCCACCTTCTTCCGTCTTCGGGTGCAGCCGCTCAGCGCCCGGCCTCACCCGATGTGGGCCGCCGAAGGCGTCAGCGCCAAGCCGCTGGAGGACGAGGAGGTGGAAGCCAGCGTCAGGTCCATCACCAACCTCCGAGTCGCGGACACGTGCAACGTCAGGTGCCCAATTTCTCCTTACGGGCCTCGAACCCCGTTCCTGAGGTAAGTCTTTTATTGTCTTCTCTCTGACCTTGCTCGACTTGAGTCTACCTTTCTTTCTGATTCGACTTGTGTCTATTTGCTTCAGGGCCGAGATCTTTTCGTCAGCTGTCCTCCCCTCCCTGAGAACGGACCCGACGACGAGTCGAGGTTTGTCGAAGAGGATGACGAGGACGAAGAGATTCCCTCCGCGCATTCTCCCCGCGACGATGTGGAGGAGGAAGATGAGGTGGAGGAACCCGCGAGGAAGAAGCGGAAGCTTCCGAGGCGCGGCGAGTCTGCCACTGCGTCGTCACCTGCTCGGGGCGCGGACGCTGCTGAGGAGGAGGTCGCCGTGACGTCTCCGGGTGCTCGTTCTTCGGGTGGCTGGGAGGAACCTCTGAACGTTCCCCAAGTCAGCTCCGCGGCGCCACGCTCGTTCGCGCGGATGCCTTCGCCTTCCCTGGAGAGCTACGATGACGCCGGCACCCCCAGGTGAGTTCCTTTGTAATGTGTCCATCTAGTTGTACTTTGCAGTTTGGACGTTTTTTGATTCGACTGGTGTTCTTGTTTCTGCTGCAGCCATCGTTCGGACGATATTAGCTCCCCCCTTCGGGACGTGGAGCTCACATCTACCCCTTCGGCTGGCTTGGGGACGCCAGTGGTGGTGGAGAAGGTGCATGCTGAGCCTGCCGGTATAGCATCTTCTAGCCGCGTGCTTCCTTCGACTGCTGAAGACCTTGAACTCCTGGACCACGTAAGTCTTGCATGCTTCTTCTTTGTGTTCTTTGATTTTCATCGGGTGCGCGATCAGCGCTCCCGATGGGAGTAGCCCCCGAAGGTGTGGGTGACTAGTATAGTCGCCCGCAACTGTATTGACTTCTTGCTTTTATTTCAGCCTTACTATCGCCAGCAGCTCGACGCAGCCGCAGCTTATGTTCGCCTGGAGAAAGAGAGGGACCAACTGCGTTCCTCGCTGGACCAGGCTACTGGGCGGGTTGATGAGCATGAGAAGGCTCTTCACGAGTCCCAAGATCGGGAGCTGGCTCGGGTCGCCAAGGAGAAGACTCAAGTTGGTCGTCTCCTTTCGCTAGCCGGCGTACTCGGGGGTGAGTTTCGGCTTGACGCCTACTGAATCTTCGTTCTTTTTCTCGATCTGACTTTGAATTTTTGCGCAGAGACTTGCGGTGGAGCTCCTCCCGAAGATGCGTCGAGTGACACGGTTGACCTGGCAGCCGCTGTTGGCTTCCTCGACCGGGTATGCGCCTACGCTTCGGACGCGTTGAAGAAGTCTTCAGCCGCGCTGCAGAAGTCGACTGGAGCTCTGGCCGTGGTGCACCAAAGCATCTTCCCGGGTGACCAGCCGCCGGCGACCGTGGACGCCCTGGCTGCACCGTTTGAGGACGCGACTACCATCGCCGACTTCACGCGGTCGCAGACGGTACGCAGCTCCGAGCTCACCTTCCAGCTCCTATTAGGCCACCAGGTCCCAGGTGACTTCGAGAAGGTCGTCAGCGGTTTTCCTCGCAAACCCGACGGCCGGACCGCGTCGCTGAGTGGCGTGAAGGAGCGCGCCTCGCAGCTGGCTGCGCAGCTTGTGGCACTCTTCGAGAGGGCCCTTGCTAAGGCGACTGAGGCGGCAGCTCGGAAGGCCGTTCCCGGTCGCAGTCCGCGGCCTTAGAGTAGGCATAGTTGTAGGAATGTGGCAGTCGCCGCGATCTGTATTTTGACTTTTATGCCTGTAATGAACATTGCCCTGTCGGGTCTTTTGGTCTTCGATATTGATTTTGCTGGTCTTTATTTCTCCTGAGTTGATTTGTGCTTCGCAGTCGCCTGATTGTATTGACTCTGCGTATCCCTGGCAGAGTGCTGCGTGCGATGATGCTCCGCCTTCTCCGGTGGCCGTGCCGAGTGGCGCGGCTTCTTCTTCGGGTGCTCGCCGTCGTCGGGCGGCGCCGGCTCCTCCACGCAGTGCCAACGATCAGCGGATAATCACATTTTTGAAGAACAAGGTGGCGGAGCTTGAGGCGACCCTGAAAAATACGGAGCGGCTTCTACAACGTTCTCAGTCGCATCCCACGGCGGAGTTCTCGCGACGTGAGGACTTTTTTCTTGGGGAGATCGACCTGATCAGTCGACAGCTGCAAGGTATGTATCCTCTTTTTGGCGGCTGCCGTCCTTTTGTGGCTTTCCTTCTCATTCTTAGTTGCATTTTGTGTGCGCAGACGTCAATCCCGACTGGGAGGCTGAGCGGGTTCGCGTTGAAGAGCGAGTCACCCGGGAGGCGTCCGGCAGCTCGTACGAAGCTCGGCGGTTTTGGGTGAGCCAGTCGAGGGGGCGCGTCCTTGCCACCATGCTTGATCGCACGTGGCGCGCTTCTTTTCTTCTGGAGAGTTGCCGGAAGACACTTTGGCACATCAATCGTGTGTACTTCCCGCATAATGCGCAGCCGAACGGGTTGTCTGCTTTGCTGGAGAGGTTCCGCGATGGTGAAGGGTTAAAGGAGGTCGTCGACGCCCAACTTGTGGCTGGTGCGAACGCTGCGTTGGCGTACGTCCGGATGCACCGGCCACATCTTCCGCTTGAGCGGGTGCTTGAAGGCCTGCCGAGTGATGATGACTTCGACGAGACCCTAGCTGCTGCGCGTCGGATTATCCGGCAGGTTCAGGACCTGAGCGAGCGTCTTGTAGGGCCTCTTGATGCACCGAAGGCCGAACCTGCAGTGTAAAGTAGCTGTCGTCTGGTGTACAGGGTTAGCTATAGGGTGGCAAATGTGCCTGTGTAAGTATGACAATTGATTGAAATACTCTGGAATTGTAAGAGTTAATCTTTTTACTCGAAAGTGAGTGCTTGATTTGCGCTAGCGACCTGTTTGGCGCAGTCGCCTAGAATGCTAGGCGGCGACCTAGGTTTCTCAAGTGTGACCTGCATGCCGCAGTCTCTGATTATATCAGGTGGCGACTTAGGATTTCTGCGACTTGACCTGTATGGCGCAGCCCCCGAGTCGCTCGAGTGGTGGCCTAGGATTTTGGCGAAGACCTGTATGGCGCAGCCCCCGGGTAGGTCGAGTGGCGGCCTAGGGTTACAAGTGTTACCTGTTTGGCGCAGCCCCCGAGTATGTCGGGTGGTGACCTAGGATTTTGAACTTGACCTGTGCAGCGCAGCCCCCGAGTAGGTTCGAGTGGCGGCTGAGGATTTTTCTTGGAGGTCCTGTTTGGCGTAGCCCCCGAGTAAGTTGAGTGGTAGCCTAGGGTTACAAGTGTGACCTGTGTGGCGGGCGGCGCCCTAGGATTTTGAACTTGACCTGTATGGCGCAGCCCCCGAGTCGGTCGGGTGGCGGCCTAGGATTTTTTGGCTTGGCACTTGTACGGCGTAGCCCCCGAGTAAATTGGGTGGCGGCCTAAGCTTTTATTTCAACCTGTGTGGCGCAGCCCCCGAGTGGTTCGGGTGGCGACCTAGGATTTTTGATCATGCTTGTATGGCGCAGCCCCCGAGTGGTTCGAGTAGCGGCCTAAGCTTTTATTTCAACCTGTGCGGCGCAGCCCCCGAGTATTTTGAGTGGCGGCCTAGGATTTTTCATCTTTCCCTGAGTGACAGGTAAAGGCGACAGAATTTCTTCAAATCACTTTATTGATTCTTGCGAACATGCCGCCTCGTTAAAACCCTTCCAGTCCCCTCAGGTACCCTGGTAAGGGAAAGAGTGCGTCTGAAACCTGCCGCGCTGGTTTTCTTTGTACAATGGCTGTTTTGAACTAGGCGTAGAACCGGCGGAGTTGTGCTACGTTCCATGGATTGCTGCATTCTGCTCCTGTCTTCGAGTCCTTTAGGCGGTAAGCTCCATTGCCTACTGCTTCTGTTACGATGTACGGGCCCTCCCATGGGGAGGCGAGCTTGTGCACCTTCTTTTGCTTGAGTCGAAGAACCAGGTCGCCTGCAACGAACGCTCTTGGTCGCAGCCTCCGAGTGTGATAATTGCGCAGGTCCTGCTGGTACACGGCTGATCGTGCCAGGGCGATGTCTCGCGCTTCATCCAGGGTGTCTCTGCTGTCTTCGAGTGCCTCCTCTGCTTCCGACTCGTCGTAGGCGACTACTCTTGGTGCGTCGAACTTGATGTCGCAGGGGAGGACCGCTTCTGCACCGTACACCATGAAGAATGGAGTATACTGGGTGGATCTATTCGGCGTTGTTCGCAGGCTCCAAAGGACTGATGGCCTGCACCGGGGCGATGATTTGCTGCATGGCATGGTAGATCTTTCTTGCTTTGCGGCAATCTTTCAACAGGTGGTTTGAACCCCACTTTCCTGTTGCGGGGTTGCGGAACGAGTGATGCTTACAGGGTTGCATCAGTTCCTCTGCTGGGGTCAGCGGGCGCTTCCACTCGCGCTTCTGACTTCCATCATTGTGGTCGATGCTGCTGCTGCCACGGTTGTACTGACTCGAGCTGGGCTGCCGACTCTGCTCGTATTGTCGGCTGTTGTCACGCTTTTCCTCGCGGGGGTTTCGTACCCTGCCGCTACTAATTCGATTGAATCGTGGGTGTAACGTGCCTTCTTCTTTTGACGTGCTTCGCGCCAGTTGCTTGTTTCGCCTTCCTTTTTGGGAGAAGTTTCGCGGACGTAGTCCTCTCCTTCGGCCCATTGGTTGGCTGTCTTCATGAATTCTATTGTGGTCTTCGGCTGGAGCCTACCGAATTCCTCCCGGAGGTCGCGTCGAGCGACGCCATGCATGAAAGCGTCCATCACTCGATCCTCTGATACGGGTTCCATGGTATTGCGGAGGAGTGTCCACCTCTGGATGTAAGAGCGGAGCGACTCTTCCTTCCCTTGCTTGCAGGCCTGCAACTCGATGTAGGTCGTTGGCCTGGCGAATGTTCCTGAGAAACTCTTAATGAAGTTATCTTGGAATTCCTCCCATGTTCGGAAAGAGTCTTTGGGTTGGCTTGTGAGCCACCCGCGTGCCGAGTCTGTCAGCATGAGCTGGATGTACTGCATGGCTGTAGTCGACGTTCCGCCTTGACAGGTGCAAGCGATGAGGTAGTCCTCGAGCCATAGCTTTGGGTCTTGCTTCCCGTCGTATTTTGGTGTGCCCGCCGTCAACTTGAAGCCTTTAGGCATGCGGGTGTCGCGGATGTTGAAGGAAAAGCATGCTGCGCCACACGGCTCGAAGTCGCGGTCGGCGTAGTCGTTTGCGTGTGCCACGCTAGCCGAACGTTCCTTGCGGTTGCGGTCCACCGTCTTCTGTGTCAGGACGTCACGGAGGTCCTTGACTGCTTGTCTCTGCGCCGCTGGGATGCCCGACGTCGTTAGCTCGGTCGCTCTGTTGCTTGGCCCCTTGGCCGCCAGGGCCTCTTCGATTGCCCTTATGGAGGCAATTTGTTGTTTGTGGAGGAGGGAGCGCGCGTCTCCCTCCGGTGGCTGCGTGAGCCGGAGGTATGTCTCGACTGATATCAGGGCGGCATTCGCCGTCTTCGGGACGGGTATCCCATTCTCGTCTTCGGTGACGAAGGACGAGTCGAGGTTGCGGGTGAGCCTTGTTCGATCGGCTTCTGCCATGTGGGGGACACGGGCTCTGGTTCGCCGTGCTCCCTGATTCACCTCTGTGGAGGATGTGAAGGAGAGAGCAGCTCGCCTGGCACTCGACGCATCCGCGTCCCTTTTGCGCCTGAGAAGTTCGGCTTTTTCGGCGCGAATTCGTTCGCCTTCCTTGCGTAGCAAGTACTGGACCGCCAGGTGATCTTCTCGAGGTGCGTTGGGTGGCGGGAACGTGCCTTCGTCCACATGCTTCATGGCTTGGATCGCCATATCGCGCGTGATGACAAGTTTCGTCTGGTCCGGCATGTCCACCTCCAGTGGGTATGCGGGTTCATCTTCGTCGTCATGCGGCGCTGTGCCAGCCATGAAGACTTCCTTGGGGTAGGCATATATTGGAGAGTTGGTGCTGCCGCTGCTGCTTCTGTCACCCGCTTCTTGCTCGGGGTCGAAAATTGCTGCAACGTGCCGCGCGGCGTACCCGCTGTCGCGTCTCTTCGCGATTGTCCAGGTGCTCACACTCGCCGGGGCGAGTGCGATTGGCTTGGGGTAGACTTGGGATCTCCACGAAGACGAGGGCGCGTGCGACATGGTTGTCGGACGCGGGCCCCTGGTCGGCCGCTCGGGTGCGACGGTGGAGGTGGATCTTGACTTGATCGACCGCGCGACCGAGGTTGGTGTAGCGGACTCGATTCGCGCGGTCGTTGCCGAGATTGTCGTTGTAGATGTCCTCTTCGCGGGTACAGCTGGCGCGACCCCTGCGGGTGCGACAGATGCGATCTTCGCGGGTTCGTCGGTCGCGATCTCCGCGGGTGCGGCGGATGCGATCTCAGCGGGTCCAGCGGGCGCGATCTCCGCGGGTGCGGCAGATGCAATCTCAGCGGGTCCAGCGGGCGCGATGGTCGGCGATTTTGGAGACGCCGTCGCGCGTAGCGCAGTAGTCGTAGACCTGAGTATACCACGACTATCTATGCAGCAGAATATGGAGCCGAAGGTAATGTGTATACCTTTGTCCAGATCGGCGTACACCGATTGATGAGTTGGCGAGTGGACGACGTACTCGAAGGAGCCGAATCGGATCGACTCCCTGACGGCGGATGCGCCGATCTTCATTGCGGATGGAGCCGGTGCAACCATGATCCTAACACTTGTTGAAGTTCCCACGGACGGCGCCAATTGACGAGGGGTTAACTCGACAAGTCCCAGGGTTGTGCACCCCGGGTTGATTGATGGGGAGAGAGATGAGTGCAAGGTGATCACGACGGCTGACAAGCGAGGTTTACCCAGGTTCAGGCTCCCGGAGGATAACACCCTACTCCTGCTTGTCTGGTTATTGATGCGAGTAGCGATTACAATGGCGAGATTGCGATCTCGCTAGGGTTGGTCGTAGTGGTTATCAGCGTGTCCTCTAGGACGGGCAACCCTCCTGGCTTTATAGGTAGCCAGGTCTCGGGTGGTTGGTACAGATACGGTAGGTTACAAGACCTAACCGATTTGGACTAGGATACTAGGTACCCCGAGTGGGCCTTCTGCGGGCCTTTCCATCCTTGGCGCGGCCCAGGTAGCATCATCGTGGGCTACCCGCAAGGTAGCCCCACGTCAGTCACAGCTGACACCTTTTCTGGGTCTACTGCTATTCCATTTTTCGACACAACGTGTCCTAGAAAACCAACTTCTTCTAGCCAGAATTCACACTTGCTAAATTTGGCATACAGCTTATGTTCTCTAAATCTCTGTAATATCATGTGCAAGTGTTCTTCATGTTCCTCCTGACTTTTGGAGTAAATCAGGATATCATCAATGAACACCACAACAAACTTATCCAGAAAGTCCATAAACACTTTGTTCATCATGTTCATGAAGTATGCCGGTGCATTGGTTAAACCAAACGGCATTACGGTGTACTCATATAATCCATATCTAGTAGTGAAGGCAGTTTTTGGTATATCTAGTTCTCTTACTTTCATTTGAAAGTATCCTGATCGCAAATCGATCTTAGAGAATACCGAAGCACCCTCTAGCTGGTCGAAAAGCTCGTTAATTTTCGGTAGCGGGTACTTGTTCTTGATCGTCACCTCGTTGATTGCTCGATAATCCGTGACTAGCCTTTGAGTACTATCCTTTTTCTCTACAAACAGAATGGGTGCTCCCCAAGGTGATGAACTTGGGCGGATGAATCCTTTCTGTAGTTGCTCCTCTAACTGCTTCTTTAGTTCTTTCAATTCAGCTACGGCCATTGGATATGGTCTCTTGGCTATGGGTCCCGTTCCGGGAACCAAATCTATAAGAAATTCAACATCCCTATCGGGTGGCATTCCCGGTAGTTCTTCGGGGAAAACATCAGGGTAATTTCTTACCACACGAACGTCTCCCATGCTAACCCCCTTAAGAGAATTTAGCTTAACTTTCTTAAATTCAAATTTGGATTTGTATCGGATCTTCTTCTTCTCGGGAGTGGTGAGTGTAATGGATCTATTCGCACAATCCAATACTCCTTCAAACTTGGCCAACCAATCCATACCGAGTATAACATCCAGGCCCTGGGTCTCTAATATTATCAGGTTTACCGGAAAGGAGTGTTTACCAATTTCTAAACTCAAGTTTTGACAATCGGTTTGTGCGAGCATTTCCCCCCCTGGGGAACTTACCCTAACCGGATTTAGCAGGCTTGTAGTAGTCAGTTTGTTTTTATTAACAAAAGTTCTTGAGATAAATGAGTGGGATGCTCCAGTATCGAACAAGACTAATGCTGGAAATGTATGTAGTAGGAACGTACCAATCACTGCATCCGGTTCATTCTGCACTTCTTCCACATCAAGATGATTCACCTGTGCCTTCTGGAAAGGATTAGGCTTTGATGCTTCCGGCGCCTTCTTCTTCTCTGGGCAGTCTGTTGAGTAATGTCCCTTGTTCCCACACTTGTAGCAAGTCACTTGACTAATATCTCGTTTAGGTTCATTGTTGTGGCGGTGTTGCTCTTTTCCACTATTGTTCCCATTGAACGGGTGGTTGTGTCCACTACCACCCTGTCCATTTCCTCTGTATCCGGAATTTCCTACTTTATGGATATGACCATTATGGTTGTGGCCACTTCCACTCTTGTGACTGTGGTGACCCCCACTGTTCTCAGGAACGTATGGTTTCTTCTGCATCAGATTAGTGTTGTACTTATTGGCGCTGAACTTCCTTTTTCTATTCTCCTCCTTCTTCATGTTGCTGTCCAGAGTAATGGCCTGATCAAGAAGGTCCTGATAATTGGGAGCATAGGCCACAGACAATGGTATTTTCAGCTCACCATTGAGTCCATTCAGAAACTTATACTTCCTCTTTGCATCGGTGTCTACATCCTCTAGGGCATAGCGTGAGAGGGAATTGAAGTCCTCCATGTACTCCCTCAGAGCACGATTTCCCTGTCTCAGGGTACGGAACTCATCCCTTTTCAGATTCATGATCCCAGTTGAGATGTGAGCATTGCGGAAACCTTCTTTAAAGATTTCCCAGGTAAGCCCTTCAAGTGGGTGAGTGATCTGATATGTTTCCCACCATTGTGCCGCTGGTCCCTCCAGTAGATGGGAAGTGAACCTTATTTTCTCCAATTCCGTACACTCGCAAGTAACTAGATCCTTGTTCACAGAGTGTAGCCAATCATCGGCTACGATTGGTTCAGTAGCTGTGGAGAATTTGTTGGGTCTGAGCCTCAAGAACCTAGCAAGGCGGTCAACTTGGGGTGGGGGTGGTGGTGGCGGCGGTGGAGGGGGTGGTGGATTGTTTTGGTTTGCCATGAACTGAGCCATCATGCTCATCAACTGTGTCTGGGCTGCCATCATTTGTTGCATCATTTCGTTGGTATTGTTGTTGTCAGGATCACGACGTGGAGGCATCTGTATGGTGTGGGCATAGGTAAGTAGTGATAGAAAGAGACTACAAAGGAAAAAAAATCTCCCCATGCACATCAACACACTTCACAGAAACATAACAAACAACAAATGAACAGACACACCCGAAGTATTTTATAAATTCGATATTTTAGAGACTTGCAAACCAAGCTAGGACATGGTTTTCAAGGTACTGCCTCACCACAAATTGGTGGGTCAATACAACTTCGATGAGGTAAGGAGAAATACTCATAAGGTAAGGATAACTGGTGGTCTTACTAATCAAATTTTGAAACTCCTTATGTATTTGCGGGTGTTCCCACACTTGCGCTTCTTGACACTTGTGGCTTCCTTGGGAGTGTCCTCATCGGGATAGGTTAACACTAGGGGCTCTGGGGCGTCAGGGGGATGATTCTTCTCTACCTGAAGTTCCACTTGGCTTAGTTGTTCACACAAATGAGCACACTGAGCGTGCAATGCCAAAATGTGGGCATCCTTCTGCGCAATCCTATCATCTTGCAGGTAAATCTTGTTTTCCAGTTCCTTGTTCTCCTTCGTTAGCACCTGAACTTCTACACAAAGAATATCCTTCTCTTCTTCTAAGCTTTCCTTAACGTGACGGTGGACGCGCCTTAAATCTGCCCTGTAGAAGATCTCTTGTCCCAGAAGTATATCCAAGTTATGGCAATGAGCTCCAAGGTCTCCATGATGCTTCTCGTTCATACCCCTAAGTGAGGGTTGAACGGGTTGTCCAATGCTATCCCTCCTGGCTAAGTGTCGAAAGACGGAGTTGGGTTTGATCTCGTCATAGAATTGCTCAATGATGCGGGACAAGGTTTCCAGCATCGCCATCTCCACTCCATTCTTCCAGGTGGGGTATCTAGATCGGAAATGGATCAGCTGCGATCCAGGAGGATCAAGACGAGGGAGAACTTCTGACTCGATCTTCCAGCGTCCTTCAGGGTAATCTTCTGACATAATTTCTTTGCCCCTAAAGACTGGCGGCGTCAACCTCAGGGTTCTAGAAATACTGAGGAGCTGGTCACTGAAGTAGTACTGGTCTCCTTTCTGCGGGGATAACTCTTGGGTGAAGTTCTTCATCTACAAGAATTTTGAAGGGATAAGAAATAAGGAGATGAAACGAAAAAAAAAGAAGGTAAGGAACATATTATAAGGAAAGAAGTATGGTATTTCGAATTTTATTAATTATAAATATTTATTTTATGGTTTGTATCCAATCCTAGGGGTTTCGAGCCTACAGGCAACATTCGTGCTCTGATACCATCTGTAGTGCCCTTGCTTACGAAAGCAATGGCACATATGAATAATGCAAGGACTTGGATCACATAAGTCTCACATTCTCCAGTAAGATGTAATATCACAGTACAATGTCAAAATTTATTACAGAACGAGACGAATGATCCAAAAACAAATATCCTTACAACTTAGCATAGCGGGAATGCTAGCTGATTGAGTAGTTCACACTTTATTTCAGAGTTCAAACGCAATACTAAAGGTAGCATGGAGCTACATCTTCTCCATGAAGCCACTGGCAAATCATGTTGGTTGTAGCTCGAAGACGACCCCCTTACTCCTCATTCGGACATTCTGCAAGGTTTAGTTGCAGCCCAGCTATAAAGGGTCAGCACAACTGAATTGTGGTGGCAAGTGACTTTAATTCCTAATGTTCTATTATACTATAACTATATGCTTATTTTGGCTGGTGGAGCTCAAGGCTATTGCGCAAAGCAAATTTTCTCCTATTTTTGATAAACAATTTTCTTAAATCAATATCTTCTCCTTCAGAGACAATTCTCGAGTCAAGTCCATGTCTCCTACCCATGTTCATCCAACAAAGTTTTATTAAGAAATTTGAGATGAGGAGATTTTCAAAACACAGCCTTGTGTAGTTACTCAAATTGTCCGATGCCGGGGACACGGCTAAGATCTTAGGTTTTAACTCTCGAGAGGGTGTGCACTTTCACCATTAGACTCAATCAACCCAAACTAACCTCTACACTCCTTTAGTGAGAAGGAAAAGGAGAAGATCAAGACGAGACTTTTCAGAAGTTGCTTTCCCATGATCATACTAAGAGATTACCACCATCCTATCAACTCTACCACCATCAATCTCTTGACCCAGGTCCACAACAACTTACTCCATCAAGACAGAGCCCATATTGACCAATGGTTGCACGATAAGCAACTAGACTGAGTGTAGAATTAAATCTCATAGCCCTGGGTGGCCTACCACAAGTGAGCAACTCAGGTTAACACCGCATATCATGGCCCCAGGTAAGTAAAAACTACCCTGGGCGAAGACAACCCTGACATATGGCCTTGAGAAGCCACTCAACTTGAAACCTCCTCGATCGACCCAATCCACCCAGGCGTTTAATTAATTTAGTGGAAATTTTCATTTATCACATCAACCATAAAACAATCATTTTTGCAGCAGTTGCTTCCACTAAATTATAATAGGGGTCTAATCTGGAATTTCTAAGGGGAAACCTAAAAGGTTTGCATAGCATACTACAATCTCCCAAAAACCTATCATGCATTCTACTTTTGCAAATACTGTTTGAAAACACTAGATATGCAATAGAATAAAATAGTAGGTGTTTTATGAAGTCACTTGCCTTGGCAACAGGAGGGGCAGGCACAACAAGAATAGCAATCACAAGCAGGTCCTTCCTCTCCTTCACAATCTAGCACCAACAATACATACAAATAAATATCCACACAAAATCTCACACACCAAATAAAAGATGTATGTATGCATGGCATGCCATGTGTAGAATTAGGCACACTTATCCATGATTTATATTCTCTGGTATTAAGTGCATGATATGCAATTTCTAGGAATTTCTCAATTCACTTAACAATTTATTAATTGAAACAAAATAACCAAAACTTAGATTATAACATTACAACTTTTATTGCTCTAAGAAAGTTTTCCAATAAGACATATATTAATATTCCTGGGCAGATGTTGTTAACCTAAACCTAAAACAATTGAGTTTATTTGTAAAACATTTTTATTATTTAAGTTATGGATTTAATAGCCGAATTACTCCTCGGATGATCTTATGAACTTTTATTTAACAAAAGCAAAAACAAATGATGTAGAAATAAACTACTCTAGCAGGGCTATCCGTGGATATAAAGTTCATTGAATTTGGACTTACAGAACATAAGTTATGAATTTTCTAAATTTTGCATATTTTTCTGTTTTATTTATAAAATTCCTACGAAAAAGAAAATAAGGGAGCTACGTGGCGCGATCCTATTGGACGAAAACGGTTCGCGCGGATCGTGGACGAGAACCGTCCGATTTAAATGAGATCGGACGCACGGGATCGTCTGGATCTAGATCCGTTGGATCTAGATCCAACGGCGTGGGACGCCCGGCCGAACCGAGCGGCGCGCGGGTCGCCGGAAGGCTCGTCGGCGGCGGCGCCCGCGGCGGCGGCGCGTCGGCCTCGACGCTTCCCGCATGAAAACACCGCCCCAGGACGAACGGATCTTACCAAAATGACGCGGAGGAGGAGGCGAGGTCGATGGCACGACAGTGGCGTCGAGACTCCTCCCCTTTCCTCGTCGGAGATGGTGGCCGGCGGCGGAACACCTCGGTCGGGGTCTTTTTCGGCGTTCGGCTGCACAATGGGACAAGCAAGGGGGCTCAACGGGTGCGCAAAAGGATGGGGAAACGAGGGGGGGCTCGGTGGAGCTCGAGGAGCTTGGAGCTTACCGCACTCGCGAAAAAGCCCGGCGGCAATGGCGGCGACGCGAGCTCGATTCCGAGCAGCCCGACGGCGGAGAGGTAGGGTTTTTGGGGGGGTTTCGGAGGCGGCCTCGCAGGGTATAAATAGGAGGGGGGCGCGGGAGCTAATCACGGCGGAAACCGGCACGGAAACGGCTCGGTCGTGGTCGTCGTCTCCGGCGCGATCTTCGGACGGAGGTGGAAGACGGCTGACAGGTGGGGCCCACCTGTCAGCGAGAGGGGAGCGGCGCGCGTGCGCTGGAGCGGGCCGATGGGCCGTTATCGTCTGCGCGCGCGGTGGATAACGTCTGGGCCGGCCCGGTAACCTAATCCTTTAAATAAAATAAAATTTGTTTTTCAAATCTGATTTACTAAATGATTTTTAAACCTATTCAAAACATTTCAGAAAAATTCATAAAAATATATTTTGGAAAGGTTATTTAAATTAGCAATTTTTAATAATAACCTTACCCATTATATAATTTGGAAAAAATATATTTATGAAGTAAGTTTAAATAAACATTTAAATGGGATTAAACATTATTTAAACTCATAATTGAATTTTTATTTAGTATTTATGTGATTAAAAGTTAACCCTATAAGATGAATGATGTATGAATGCAAAGTTTTAAATTTTAGCAAAAATTGGGATGTTACACGGCAGCCCTGAGAGTTTTCGCCGGCGAGCTGTACACCGGTCTCCCGGCCGAGATCAGGCTACCCGTGTGACTGGTCGCGGCTCCACCCGCCAACTCATCATTCACCATTCTTCCTTTCTTGCGCAGGTCCGCGATGCGCTTGTCCCGAGAGTCTATCTTAAGGAATCCGTGAGCTGCATTGTACTCCCGGAGGCTAGCATTGAGCTCACGCCGGATCTCGGCGATCTCCTGCGCTTCGGCGAGTAGCAACCTACGCTGCTCCTCCAAGTCAGCCGAAGTGGCTTGGGTGTCTGCTTCAGCAGTCACAGGGACAGCCAACTTGGCCACCAGACCCGAGAGGGGATCCGGGCGACGACGTGGCTGGGACGGCTGCGGATCTCCGTCTCGGGCCGCACCTCTTTCCTGAGGAGGTTTGGCCAAACGAATGTGGCCGCTTCCGGCATCGCCCTCGGCGTCCTGGTACTCCTCCTCGGTTGTCCCGACCATCATGACCGCGACGGAACTCGGGGAGCGACCGGCACACGGACCCCGAGAGGCACAGAGCATGGGAGGATCCTCAGCATCCAGGATAACATCCAGGTAGCTGCAGATAACCTCGGTGGCGACGTAAGTGGTGAAGCCACCGAAATCAATGATGCACCCGTTCACCGGGAAGGGTTTGTTCCGGAAGCACCCTGCGTTGTCGCTGACGAAGTCCATCTCGCCCAGCCTTACGACAAGGCCAGAGAGAACCCGAATGTCGAAGTGAACGGGGGAGCCCGTCCGGATGTGTACACCAGCCAACGCCTCTGTCTGCCCCACGGTGGGCGCCAACTGTCGTGGTGGTGTCACGGCAGATGCCATAGGATGGCTAATGTGTGGGGCCGATGGACGTTGGTGGATCCGGGGAGGGATAGCGAGCTGAAGAGCTCACACGGGGAGGATCCCGGTGTAACCGAGATCTCCCAAGAACGAGAAACAAGATCAAAGCGTGAGGGGGAAGATCTAGTAAACAAGAACAAATGCACGAAGGCACACAACACACACACGATATACCCAGGTTCAGGGCCCTCGTGAGGAGGTAACACCCCTACTCCTGCCTTTCCTCTCTATATAAGTGTGGTACAAGGGCTACAACTTGCTCTTAGAGCTCTTGAGGTGAAGAACAGGAAGAACTAGATGAACTCGAGGGAAGAAGAAGTAAATGCTCTAGGAGTAAATGTGACTATAGCTTTGTCTCCCAAGTTGGTCTCTCCTACACAGGAGCAGTTATGGCTCCTTTTATAGAGTTCCGGCCAGGAGGGCCGGAAACCCTAATTCGGCTTGGCCCCACCGGACAGGCCTAACCGTTATGTCGTCACCGGCTAGTGCGACCTAGTCGCCGTGCTATCCGGCGTAGCCCCTTCGTCATCATCCCGGCAAGGACAGCAGGCGCCGTCCTGGAACATCATTGCCCCCCCTGTCAGAGACAGGACATGTCTTTGCCCATCCCGGATAGCCTTTTCCGGATTGCCGGGCTAGGCACGTCGTGTCTTGTCGTACCGTTGTCGTACCGGCTGACGCGCTCCCGTGTCAGGCGGGAGGTGACCATGCTTCCGTGTCAGACGGAACGGTGCTTCTCCCCGCATCAAGCGGGAAACCCTGCTGCAGACCGTTGACGGCCTACCGGGATCCCTCATGCCGGTCACCTTCTTGCTCGACATTACGAGTTCTTCCTGCACAAGTTTAGGACCGAGATAAATGTTCCGGTTAGCACTTACCCGGATTGCCTATCCGGTGAGACCGAGTACCTCTCCTTCCGGGAGTCTCCTCGGAGTCCAAGATCCGAGAACCTTTCCGGATGCACCCGAGTTCGTCTCAGGATGAGTATCTCTAGGCCTAGCCTCCCGAAGATGTCTTAGCCTACCAGCAAAGACATCTTCGAGAAGCTAGTTCTTAGAGGAACCACCCGCTGATGCTTGTGCTCTTATGAGGGCTCGGGGTGTCTATTTATAGCCGCCAGAGATGACCTTTGTGAAGGGGTTACGGTGCAGAAAACAATAATTTTTCTAGCGTACGAAACCCTAACTAGCCAGGATCTATCTATCTAGTACATGCGATAACGGTGGCGAACGGGTTACATTACCTCCATGTAGACCGATAGCGGGGATTACGCTCCCGCACAAGCGTTGACGATGAAGTCGTACGTAGCCGACCTCGAGGTCGCGGAGAACTTGCCGCGATGACGAAGACGATGACGCCGGGGTGTCGACGATGATATGCGTCGACGGGCGTCGGGCGGAAGAAGGCAGAGCGCCAGCACCAGAGGTGGTGCGCCGGCGGCAGAGGGGAGAGGGGCGCGGCGGCTGCAGGGGCGAGACGATGTCGCCCAGGCTACTCAAAAGGAGTTACCTCCGAGCACTCACAAACATACGGAGCTTAGCGACAACCCCCGGTCATTCAGATCCAGCTGAAATCGCAGGGGTAGATCTTATCTGGAATCCCGCAGAGCAACGGTGCTCAGCGGTATAGCTTCGGTGGAGAGAGATCCCCCCTTCCTCAGCTCGGCGCGGCTCCAACTTGGGAACCACGAGATCGTGAGAGAAATCGGGAATTAATTGTATTTTCTAATGAATTAATCCAATTAATATGCCTTGGTATATAAAGGGGGGAGAGGGCGTGCAAACCCCTTGGCTCCCCCATGTGGGACTAAAGGAAGAGAGGGGAGGGGGGTTCGGCCGAACCCCCTTGGGCCTCTCCCTCTTCTAGTCCAATTCGGACTAGGGGGGCTTGAGGCCCCCTTTGCTTGGTGCGCCACCCCCTCTTTAGGCCCATGTGGGTGGCAGCCCCTTTTTCTCCTTTATTTAATTAATATTTAATTAATATAAAATATAATTAATTTATCATTAATATATTTAAATACTAATTAATATCCCATGACTCCGAAACTATTTCGGAACCACCCGAACAACTTTCGGACATTCCCGGAACCATTCCATACCTCCCCGGAACTCCTTCCGGACCACCAGAACTCTTTCCGGGTCATTTCTCTCTCTCCAACAAATTCCTATAATATTCCAGAACCTATCTCCTGTTGTCGCTAAGACCTTAAGTTTGTTACGCTACGGTTCGAGAACACTCCAGACATGGTCGAGACACTCCGCTCACCAATGACCGTCAGGGATACCTGGAAGTATATGACGACCCCTGTGCATTCTACGAATATCGTCGTTGAACCATAAATATGATATTCATTCCCTTTGTCTCTGCGATACTACCTTGTCCGAGATATGATCGTAGACACACCGATGTCTTTGTTGTATCTCGTTACCGACGAAGGTTATTAACTCGTCTGCGATATTACATCTCCATGACCTAGTCATAAGCTGCGCAGCTATATAGATGCAATATCACCGAGTGGGCCCAGAGTATCTTTCCATTACAAGAATGAACAAATCCCGCTCTTGATCCTTACGTCTTGATGCTCTTTTGGAATACCCAAGATGGACACCGTTATTGTCATGCTATATAAGACACAACGTTTGATGCTCTCAAAGCACCCCTACGAAGCATTAATAAGTACGGTCTCACGGTCTAAGGAATGAGCTATCATATTCTTATCTATTGCAAATGACAAACATCGTAATACGATCTTATTGCAATACTTTGCGTATGTCCATCACCTTATTCAACTAACAAGATGACCCCATTGTCAACCGACGTCATTGTCCTTGATCGGGACTCTCGATCAACTGTTGCCCAATGGACTAGCTCATATAGAGGCTTGCTAGGGACCTGGTTGTCTATGTATCACACGTGTATTAATAATTCCGATTAATACAGTTATAACATAATACACAAACCTATTATAAACTTATGAGATAATGCAATAAATACTACTTATTTATTTGCCTCTAGGGCATATCTCCTTCAGTCTCCCACTTGCACTAGAGTACAAATAAACTAGCTGCATTTTACTTTATCAGAATCCCTTATCAAATAAGAATCATTTGATAATGCTTGCTTGTGGAAGAGTGTTACTGCACAATCCACGATTGTACATGCTTTTGCGATTCACTGACATCAACTTGCTTGATATCACCATGTTGTCTAACAACATATATGCAAATACCGTAACTAAGTGAGACTTCTGTTTCCCAGCGCTTACTCTGATTATACTAACCAGATACCTGCCCTGAAAAACACACTCAGCCATACAGAGCCCCTTGTAACAATTACAAACTCGCGATATCTACATACTTTCACACCAATGAAGAAACCTTGACATTCTAATGTCAATCCAACAACTAACACACCTCTACTTCCAGTAAATTCTAAATTCACTTTAATAACTGCTCTTCCTCCAAGAACATCGGTTATATTTCATCGAGCAGATAATATGGTTTCTGTATGATGTCTAATATTACGTAATAGACCCAC
Source organism: Poa annua (assembly GCA_026929855.1). Taxonomy (NCBI): domain Eukaryota; kingdom Viridiplantae; phylum Streptophyta; class Magnoliopsida; order Poales; family Poaceae; genus Poa; species Poa annua. Next base: position 21,944,247 of record CM049427.1, read on the forward strand.
ATGTCATACAACCATTACTTTCATGCATCATTACTCTTAATGATCAATTGGATTCCAAAGGACCATCCTTTTGATTCTATTCTGACTCCTCAGATATAATCCAAAACAACTCGACTAACTATTTAAAATTCCCGTTCTATTTCAATAGATACTAACTTTCAAATAGTTTCACAACTTCATCCTATTCTATTGGTACAGTTTCACAATGTGCTAATTACACAAGATGAATTCGACTCCCACTCAAATTATGTCTCCACATATTTGATAACACGAGCTCCCACTAAAAACATGTTATCCACATATTTGAGTTCCTAAGCTCCCACTCAAAAACATGTTCTTTACATATTCCACCAGAGTAAACTAACTATGACTCCCACTTAATTCGACATTTTGGTCAAACCAAAATCATTGATCTACCATCAATTCAAATTTAATACAAACTACAGTATTACATTAATACAAATCCCTCAGACTTCAAGCATGTCTACATAAATGTAGTCAAAAAAATTGATCTTGTCCAAGACACATTTCTTGACAAGACATGCTACCGCGTCTTTCTTATAGTCACATTTCTCATATAACACCTTATATGACGATTAAACAATCTTATTCCTGTAATAAGAATTGCAGCAACAATTACTCTCTTAATCCTTTCAAATGCAACTTTGGATTTCCAGGCTCAAAAGCCTTTGTTCGTATTCCGATATTTTCTCAACTTTCTTTGTATTTATAAAGTTCACCTTGATCTGTCAACAAGATATGAAATAATTAATACAGTGCTGTGACCTGACAGCAATATTAAATATAACAACACTTTATTTAGAAGTTTCTTTCATGAAAATATTATGATCTTTATGAAGAGGATTGCAAGCAGAAAACAATTTTCTAGTCTCCCTCACTCTTAATCACTAAACTTTCATTAGCAGACATATACTCTTTGGAACACCTTCCAACATAGGTCTGACACTTTATTCCAAACTTCTAATTCCAATCCATAAACCATAATTCGAAAAATCATCTTTTTCTCGGAATTACATAGACAACAAACTGAACTTTGTTTCTAATTTGTTTCGGAATACACTCCCATTCAATGCGAGTATTCTACAAAGAACTATTCATGTATATACCAAATTATCGTGTAATCATATACATGTCGACACTACTGTCGATCTCACGAATTCTCGTTGAGAAAAATATCTATTTTCTAAAGTGGACATCGACTATAATGTTTCGAACATATTAGGAGATTCTAAGACAGATTCTAACACACCACACTTTATTTAAAATAGAGCATGATTATAATTCCCACATATCACCATATATGACATTATAATATTGTGAAACGAATTTTCACAAGTCTTTTGTGTTGAAACCATAATTCAAAAATATTGTCCTTTGATCGAATTTTGTGAATACAATATTCACTAATCTTTCTTCTGAAAAACCCCATTTGATCTATTATCAAATTAATTTCAGACTCCATAATTTATCGGGCAAATACTCCTATTTACCAAAATCATGGAAGAATTCGGATCATGCAATAACACCATTGATTAATCATTAAAAATGACTCACAATCAATTTCCTCTAGTATTGCAACTTCAATACTGCATTTCAAACTTAATCAATTCTGGCACTCGAAATACTTAAATGGACCAAAAATATCCATTACTTCTTTCATTGCCTTTATGACTAAATTCGATGGTGTTTGTTCTTTGGACACATAATTTTATCATTCCCGCTATTATAAATGTATATCATACGCATAATGTAATTGAGATGTGATGTAAATTACTCATAACATGAAACAACTGCTTTGTTTCATAACATAAAACAACTGATGTGTTCTATATGAATAATTATGTCTTGTAACATTCAAGACACCAAACTAGATCACATTCTCACTATTACAAAATGTCTTATCAAAAACTATTGATGATAACTAATATGATATCTCGAGGGCGTGAGCACTACTGGCCATGAACTTGCCATCACTCGTGCACTGTCACGTCACCCTTCGCCACATACTTGTGATAATCAGGGACTGTTTCACAAACAGAACAAGTATCAAATACTTTTCATCAAGTATGAGAAGAATACATTTATATCTTCGTATATCAAATATACCCGTAGCGTCGAAGAACTCTTCTTCGATGGAATCAACTTTTAGAGATTTGAACTTGTTCACAAATGTGAAGAAGCTCACCGTGTCTCTATAGCATATTCACGCACATGCTATTCACAGCTAGGAGGTAAAGCACAATCTCTATTGCACTGGAGTTCGCTATCTAGAAATCGTAGATATTCGAAAGCCTGAAGTAGATGTCACACAACTTTTTCAACTGAGTCTCCAGACAGGTATGCTCCCCATGTGAATGGTCCGGAACTTTCTAAGCTGTCTGAACTGCTCAAGACTCAATTCCTCTTTGAAGTGACCTCTGATCGCATCAATCACGACATATGGCTCCATGTGTTGAAACAACTTTCAACTCAGGTGCTAGGCATACGCTCATGACGATTGTCACTTCCATGAACATGTCATGATGCTTACGGAACTCATCATCTTCTTCCTTGCTATCAGAATCATCTGGTCTAACTTCTAACTAATGTTCTAGGACATATAGGATGTTTGTTGTGTTTGGAGAATGTTTTAAAAACCCTTGTACCATCTGATGAAGTTGGACCCGTCGGCTTCCAAGGTAGAATCCGAGCTCTTGAAGAAGTAACCGAAGCGTAGTTCTGTAGTCTCCAGATGTGATCGCAAAAGAGGTAAGGTAAAGTTTATAACATATGGGTGAGTTTTAGTTCTATAATCTCATTATCAAAAACACACCACACCAAGATTATTAGCCCTAAAAATAATAATGGCGATTACACGACCCTCATCCACCACACTACCACCAATCATCACGGCCGGCAGCACAGCTTCAAAGGTGGACATAACATGTCGATCACAACAACTCTGTGGCTCGTGCTCGATCTTTCGATCTTCCCATGTTCCGAGGCCATACCTCTGAGTATGCTAGGCTCGCCAATCAAAACTCGAAGACCCTGCGCGTGCAACATGGCTTACACCCACTGTATGCGAATGACGAGATGTGTGACACCCGATCATCACGGCCTGCCTCATAACGTAGAACTTTCTTGGTGGTGTGCAACGAGGGAGAACACAATTTTGGTATTTTGTTAGGGATCATCCTATTCATGATGCTACCGTTGTATATCTAGCATATAAGCAATCAATAGGATGCACACACAACAACACACAATAATGATGCAATGAAGTGCGATGTGACATGGTCGACGCGCCTGGACCTTCATGGCGCCATGTGCCTGGCCCCCGGCGCCCCGGCATGGCTCCGAGTCTACGGAGCCCTCCATTGCCTCCGACAGTACGAGTAATATCAAAACTTACCGTAACCATGTCACATAAAACAACGCCTCTGCAAAACAAAGTTAGACGCCTCTAGCTTTATTTAGTTTTGCAAGTTTTACGTGGCAAATAGGCTTATTCGCAAGAGAATCGCTTCCCTACCTACGAACTTTGTACCACAACATCGATCGTATAATTGCATGTTTAAGCATCCCTTTCGAGCCCTCCATTGAAAATGCTTTGCCGACTAGAGAGAGAGAAACAGACACCCGCCAGCCACAGATACGGTGCAAGCCGTATGTCAGTAGTGGAACCAGTCTCGCGTAAGCGTACGCGTAAAGTCGGTACGGGCCGCTTCATCAACTCAATACCGAAGGCATCGCAAGTGCACGCTAGAGGGTAGCAAATATAAGAAAGACGCCCTCATTCAACATGAGTTCTAACCGTACCAGCAGTACTACGCATAGATCGGCTCTGATACCACTGAAGGGGTTACGGTGCAGAAAACAATAATTTTCTAGCGTACGAAACCCTAACTAGCCAGGATCTATCTATCTAGTACATGCGATAACGGTGGCGGAACGGGTTACATTACCTCCATGTAGACCGATAGCGGGGATTACGCTCCCGCACAAGCGTTGACGATGAAGTCGTACGTAGCCGACCTCGAGGTCGCGGAGAACTTGCCGCGATGACGAAGACGATGACGCCGGGGTGTCGACGATGATCTGCGTCGACGGGCGTCGGGCGGAAGAAGGCAGAGCGCCAGCACCAGAGGTGGTGCGCCGGCGGCAGAGGGGAGAGGGGCGCGGCGGCTGCAGGGGCGAGACGACGTCGCCCAGGCTACTCAAAAGGAGTTACCTCCGAGCACTCACAAACATACGGAGCTTAGCGACAACCCCCGGTCATTCAGATCCAGCTGAAATCGCAGGGGTAGATCTTATCTGGAATCCCGAAGAGCAACGGTGCTCAGCGGTATAGCTTAGGTGGAGAGAGATCCCCCCTTCCTCAGCTCGGCGCGGCTCCAACTTGGGAACCACGAGATCGAGAGAGAAATCAGGAATTAATTGTATTTTCCAATGAATTAATCCAATTAATATGCCTTGGTATATAAAGGGGGGAGAGGGCGTGCAAACCCCTTGGCTCCCCCATGTGGGACTAAAGGAAGAGAGGGGAGGGGGGTTCGGCCGAACCCCCTTGGGCCTCTTCCTCTTCAAGTCCAATTCGGACTAGGGGGGCTTGAGGCCCCCTTTGCTTGGTGCGCCACCCCCTCTTTGGGCCCATGTGGGTGGCAGCCCCTTTTTCTCCTTTATTTAATTAATATTTAATTAATATAAAATATAATTAATTTATCATTAATATATTTAAATACTAATTAATATCCCATGACTCCGAAACTATTTCGGAACCACCTGAACAACTTTCGGACATTCCCGGAACCATTCCATACCTCCCCGGAACTCCTTCCAGACCACCGGAACTCTTTCCGGATCATTTCTCTCTCTCCAACAAATTCCTATAATATTCCAGAACCTATCTCCTGGTGTCGCTAAGACCTTAAGTTTGTTACGCTACGGTTCGAGAACACTCCAGACATGGTCGAGACACTCCGCTCACCAATGACCGTCAGGGATACCTGGAAGTATATGACGACCCCTGTGCATTCTACGAATATCGTCGTTGAACCATAAATATGATATTCATTCCCTTTGTCTCTGCGATACTACCTTGTCCGAGATATGATCGTAGACACACCGATGTCTTTGTTGTATCTCGTTACCGACGAAGGTTATTAACTCGTCTGCGATATTACATCTCCATGACCTAGTCATAAGCTGCGCACCTAAATAGATGCAATATCACCGAGTGGGCCCAGAGTATCTTTCCATTACAAGAATGAACAAATCCCGCTCTTGATCCTTACGTCTTGATGCTCTTTCGGAATACCCAAGATGGACACCGTTATTGTCATGCTATATAAGACACAACGTTTGATGCTCTCAAAGCACCCCTACGAAGCATTAATAAGTACGGTCTCACGGTCTAAGGAATGAGCTATCATATTCTTATCTATTGCAAATGACAAACATCGTAATACGATCTTATTGCAATACTTTGCGTATGTCCATCTCCTTATTCAACTAACAAGATGACCCCATTGTCAACCGACGTCATTGTCCTTGATCGGGAATCTCGAGCAACTGTTGCCCAATGGACTAGCTCATATAGAGGCTTGCTAGGGACCTGGTTGTCTATGTATCACACGTGTATTAATAATTCCGATTAATACAGTTATAGCATAATACACAAACCTATTATAAACTTATGAGATAATGCAATAAATATTACTTATTTATTTGCCTCTAGGGCATATCTCCTTCAGTCTCCCACTTGCACTAGAGTACAAATAAACTAGCTGCATTTTACTTTATCAGAATCCCTTATCAAATAAGAATCATTTGATAATGCTTGCTCGTGGAAGAGTGTTACTGCACAATCCATGATTGTACATGCTTTTGCGATTCACTGACATCAACTTGCTTGATATCACCATGTTGTCTAACAACATATATGCAAATACCGTAACTAAGTGAGACTTCTGTTTCCCAGCGCTTACTCTGATTATACTAACCAGATAACTGCCCTGAAAAACACACTCAGCCATACAGAGCCCCTTGTAACAATTACAAACTCGCGATATCTACATACTTTCACACCAATGCACAAACCTTGACATTCTAATGTCAATCCAACAACTAACACACCTCTACTTCCAGTAAATTCTAAATTCACTTTAATAACTGCTCTTCCTCCAAGAACATCGGTTATATTTCATCGAGCAGATAATATGGTTTCTGTATGATGTCTAATATTACATAATAGACCCACATGTCATACAACCATTACTTTCATGCATCATTACTCTTAATGATCAATTGGATTCCAAAGGACCATCCTTTTGATTCTATTCTGACTCCTCAGATATAATCCAAAACAACTCGACTAACTATTTAAAATTCCCGTTCTATTTCAAAATTGATACTAACTTTCAAATAGTTTCACAACTTCATCCTATTCTATTGGTACAGTTTCACAATGTGCTAATTACACAAGATGAATTCGACTCCCACTCAAATTATGTCTCCACATATTTGATAACACGAGCTCCCACTCAAAAACATGTTATCCACATATTTGAGTTCCTAAGCTCCCACTCAAAAAGATGTTCTTTACATATTCCACCAGAGTAAACTAACTATGACTCCCACTTAATTCGACATTTTGGTCAAACCAAAATCATTGATCTGCCATCAATTTGAATTTAATACAAACTACAGTATTACATTAATACAAATCCCTTAGACTTCAAGCATGTCTACATAAATGTAGTCAACAAATTTGATCTTGTCCAAGACACATTTCTTGACAAGACATGCTACCGCATCTTTCTTATAGTCACATTTCTCATATAACACCTTATATGACGATTAAACAATCTTATTCCTCTAATAAGAATTGCAGCAACAATTACTCTCTTAATCCTTTCAAATGCAACTTTGGATTTCCAGGCTCAAAAGCCTTTGTTCGTATTCCGATATTTTCTCAACTTTCTTTGTATTTATAAAGTTCACCTTGATCTGTCAACAAGATCTGAAATACTTAATACAGTGCTGTGACCTGACAGCAATATTAAATATAACAGCACTTTATTTAGAAGTTTCTTTCATGAAAATATTATGATCTTTATGAAGAGGATTGCAAGCAGAAAACAATTTTCTAGTCTCCCTCACTCTTAATCACTAAACTTTCATTAGCAGACATATACTCTTTGGAACACCTTCCAACATAGGTCTGACACTTTATTCCAAACTTCTAATTCCAATCCATAAACCATAATTCGAAAAATCATCTTTTTCTCGGAATTACATAGACAACAAACTGAATTTTGTTTCTAATTTGTTTCGGAATACACTCCCATTCAATGCGAGTATTCTACAAAGAACTATTCATGTATATACCGAATTATCGTGTAATCATATACATGTCGACACTACTGTCGATCTCACGAATTCTCGTTGAGAAAAATATCTATTTTCTAAAGTGGACATCGACTTTAATGTTTCGAACATATTAGGAGATTCTAAGACAGATTCTGACAGACCACACTTTATTTAAAATAGAGCATGATTATAATTCCCACATATCACCATATATGACATTATAATATTGTGAAATGAATTTTCATAAGTCTTTTGTGTTGGAGACCCCAAGAGGAGGTGTGAAGTAGTGCAGCAGCAAGTTTCACTCGGTATGAAACCAAGGTTATCGAACCAGTAGGAGGTGAAGGATTCCCTTGAGGTGTCAAGGCCCAGAAAAATGATGGTGCTAAGTTGACGTGGAGCCTACACACAAACAATTAAGATACTTTTCCCCAACTTAACAGTGAGGTTATCAATCTCACCGGCTTGCTGTAACAAAGGATTAAACGTATGTGTGGAAGAAAGAGTGATGTTTACAGAAAGTAACAGGTTTGCAATTATGGTTTTATCAGATTAATTAGAAGGACCGGGGTCCACAGTTCACTAGTGGTGTCTCTACATAAATAATAATAACATTTATCCATGCGTGGTAAACAAATTACAGCTAGGCAATTGACAGAATAATGATAAGCAACCCAATGCATATACTAATGATCTGGTGTCTAGTGTGAGATTAATTCGGGCATTACAACAATATACATAGACCGTTTCAACCGCATCTATGACTAATAATGCACCTTCCGGTTAGCGTCCACACCCCTTTCAGTATTAAGTTGCATGCAACAGATTATCGCCTTAAGCACTGTGTGTAAAGTAAGTAAGTAACATCATCCTTAGATAAAGTACTAATGTTTTATCACTAGTAGAAACAGTACATCTACAACCTTAGAGCTTTCTGTCACTGCCCCAGATTAAATAGAGACATGAACCTACTATCGAGCATAAATGCCCCCTCTTGGAGTTACGAGCATCTACTTGGCCAGAGCATACACAAGTAACGAAGAGCATGCAAGATCATTAAATAGCACACACATGATATATTATGAAGCACTAACTTTAGTACTCAATATTCATTGGATCCCAGCAAACACAACATGGAGAATTACATAAAGATGATCTTGATCATGATAGGCAGCTCACAAGATCTAAACATAATAGCACAAGAGGAGAAGACAACCATCTAGCTACTGCAATGGACTCGTAGTCCAAGGTAGACTACTCACGCATCAGTCCGGAGGCGGTCATGGCGACGTAGAAACCTCCGGGGACGATTCCCCCTCCCGGTAGGGCGTCGGGGAGCAGTTCTGATCTCTCCCGAAGTGGTGACGGCGACGGCGATGGCTCGGGACCAGTGGAGGAAAAAGTGATTAACCGTCTGGAGTTTTTAGGTCATAGGGGCTTATATGGGCGAAAGACCTAGGTCGGTGGGCGCCTGAGGGCGCCACACCACCTCCCGGCGCGGCCAGCATGGGGCATGCGCCACGAGGCGGTGTGGGCCCCTCGGGGTCCGTCTTCGTCTCGTCTTTGGTTCTTCTGGTCGAAAATATTACAAAAATAAATACTGGTTGGGTCGTTTCCAATTTGGCGGATATTTCCTTAAGAGCTTTTCTGAAACCAAAAACAGCAGAAAACAGGGAACTGGCACTTTGGCATCTTGTTAATAGGTTAGTCCCAGAAAATGCATAAAACTATATAAAATGCATATAAAACATGTAATAACATGATATCATAGCATGGAACACAAGAAATTATGGATACGTTGGAGACGTATCAACACCCCCAAGCTTAGTTCTACTCGTCCCGAGTAGGCAAGAACGATAAAAGAAGAATAATTTCTGAAGTGACATGCTTAAACACAATCTTGATCATGTAATTCATTGTAAGGCATGTAATCTAAAATCAAATGAATAAGTGTTGTAGTTTATATTGATATCAAATGAGTAATGAACAAACAAGTAGGTGAAGCAAGCAAAGCTTTCAATGATATAGTACTAGATAGCAATCAACTGAGCAAAGTAGATATTAAAGATGATTTAAGCTTCAAGCACAACAATATAATCATCTAATGCTTCCAACAAACATGACAACTTTATGAAAGGATCAAGTCTAGTAATAGCAATATGCACGTAGATGATCAATATATATTATATGCACGTAGATGCTTCCAATAAATTGTATATAAAACAATGATAATTGGTATAATATAAGCATGGAATATTAGAAGTTATAGATACGTCGGAGACGTATCAATATCCCCAAGCTTAGTTCTACTCGTCGCAAGTAGGCAAGAACGATAAAAGAATAATTTCTGAAATGACATGCTTTCACACAATCTTGATCACGTAATAATATAAGACATGTAAACTGAGATCAAATGAATAAGGGTTGTAGTTTATATTGATATCAAATGAGTAATTAATAAACAAGTAGGCAAAGCAAGCAAACCTTTCAATGATATATTACTAGATAGCAATCTACCGTGCAAAGTAGATATTAGATATGATTTAAGCTTCAAGCACAACAATATAATCATATAATGCTTCCAACAAACATGACAACTTTATGAAAGGATCAAGTCAAGCAATATCAATATGCACGTAGAAAATCAATACTTTATTTCTTTAATAGAAACAAGCAATCGTTCAACGTTGGTTCCTGGCACCAGGATGTTATGGCTAAGAGAATGTTAACGGAGGTTTGGAAGGCCAACGGAAGAAAGGCTCACAAAGCTATAGATGATCATTAGACAAGAGAAAGTCATACAATCAAAGCTATGCAAGGAGTAATGATTGTAATACACCGGATGCACAATGAGCTATAAGTATATGAAAGCTCTCCAATGGAACTAGTGGGGTGATGCACACGGTGGGTGTGTTGTTGGGAGACCCCAAGAGGAAGGTGTGAAGTAGTGCAGCAACAAGTTTCCCTCAGTATGAAACCAAGGTTATCTAACCAGTAGGAGATGAAGGATTCCCTTGAGGTGTCAAGGCGGCAGAAAAATGCTGGTGCTAAGTTGACGTGGAGCCTACACACAAACAATCAAGATACTTTGCCCCAACTTAACAGTGAGGTTGTCAATCTCACCGGCTTGCTGTAACAAAGGATTAAACGTATGTGCGGAAAAAATAGTGATGTTTGCAGAAAGTAACAGGTTTGTAGTTGTGGTTTTATCAGATTAATGAGAAGGACCGGGGTCCATAGTTCACTAGTGGTGTCTCTCCATAAATAATAATAACATTCATCCATGCGTGGTAAACAAATTACAGCTAGGCAATTGACAGAATAATGATGGGCAACCCAATGCATATACTAATGATATGGTGTCTAGTGTGAGATTAATTCGGGCATTACAACAATATACATAGACCGTTCCAACCGCATCCATAACTAATAATCCACCTTCCGGTTAGCGTACACATCCCTTTCAGTATTAAGTTGCATGCAACAGATTATCGTCTTAAGCACTATGTGTAAAGTAAGTAAGTAACATCATCCTTAGATAAAGTACTAATGTTTTATCCCTAGTAGCAACAGTACATCTACAACCTTAGAGCTTTGTGTCACTGCCCCAGATTAAATAGAGACATGAACCTACTATCAAGTATAAATACCCCCTCTTGGAGTTACAAGCATCTACTTGGCCAGAGCATACACAAGTAACGGAGTGCATGGAAGATCATTAAATAGCACAAACATGATATATTATGAAGCAATAACTTTAGTACTCAATATTCATTGGATCCCAGCAAACACAACATGGATAATTACATAAAGATGATCTTGATCATGATAGGCAGCTCACAAGATCTAAACATGATAGCACAAGAGGAGAAGACAACCATCTAGCTACTTATATGGACCCGTAGTCCAAAGTAGACTACTCACGCATCAGTCCGGAGGCGGTCATGGCAACGTAGAAGCCTCCGGTGACGACTCCCCCTCCCGGCAGGGTGTTGGGGAGCAGTTCTGATCTCTCCCGAAGTGGTGACGGCGACGGCGGCGGCTCGGGACCCGTGGAAGAAAAAGTGATTAACCTTCTAGAGTTTTTAGGTCACGGGGGCTTATATGGGCTAAAGACCTAGGTCGGTGGGCGCCCGAGGGCGCCACACCACTTCCCGGCGCGGCCAACTTTGGGCCCACGCCACGAGGCGGTGTGGGCCCCTCGGGGTCCGTCTTTATCTCTTATTTGGTTCTTCTGGTCGCAAATATTCCAAAAATAAATATTGGTTGGCTCGTTTCCAATTTGGCGGATATTTCCTTAAGAGTTTTTCTGAAACAAAAAACAACAGAAAACAGGGAACCGACACTATGGCATTTTGTTAATAGGTTAGACCCAGAAAATGCATAAAACTATATAAAATGCACATAAAACATGTAATAACATGATATAACATAGCATGGAACACAAGAAATTATGGATATGTTGGAGACGTATCAACGCGTAAAGTCGATCTGGGACGCTTCATCAACTCAATACTGCCGGAATCACAAGTGCACACTAGAGGGTAGCAAATAATAGGAACGGTACCCCCCGAGAAGAACACGGGTTCAAACAGCGTACAACTATATCTAAGCATAGATCGGCTCTGATACCACTGAAGGGGATCGCAGGCAGAAAACAAAAAAAATTCCTAGCAACGATATCCTTAAACTAGCCAGAATCTACACTATGCAGATATAGTAGTACAACGGAGATCGGAATACATACCCTTGTAGAGCGAAAGTGGGAATCACGTTCCCGCACGAACGTTAACAATGAAGACGACGAAGCCAACCTCAAGGTCGTGTAGTGGAAGTAATCCTCCCAGCACCGCTAGCGCAGCACCTCGCAGGGCATTACACACGTACGGTGGAGACGACGACTTCCGAAGCTCCAGTCCAGGACGAGCAGCGGAAGATTTGGACCGGAACACCAACAGCGCGGTAGCGAGCGTATGGTGGAGAGAACTCTCTCCTCGGCGCAACTCCGACAAAGGGAATCACGTAATCGAGGAGAAAGAAAGAATAAAATTGGTGAATTAAAAGGCCTTGGGGGCACCTCTATATAAAGGCTCCCGGGGGGAGCCAATCTTGCCAGCCTGGCGCTATGGGACTATCCCCATGATACGTCTCCAACGTATCTATAATTTCTTATGTTCCATGCTATGTTATATCATGTTATTACATATTTATATGCATTTTATATAGTTTTATGCATTTTTTGGGACTAACCTATCAACAAGATGCCACAGTGCTGGTTCCCTGTTTTCTGCTGTTTTTGGTTTCAGAAAATCACTTAAGGAAATATTCTCGGAATTGGAAATAAAAGATCCTGGAATTATTTTTGGAATATTTGTGTCACCAGGAACCGAAGATGAGACGAAGAGGAGCCACGAGGCACCCACACCACCTTGTGGCGCGGGCCTAATGTTGGCCGCGCCAGGAGGTGATGTGGGGCCCTCGGACGCCCACCGACCTTGCCCTTTCACCCATAAATACCTCTTGACCTAAAAATAATCACAGGGTGTTCACTTTTTCCTCCACGGGTCCCGAGCCGCCGCTGTCATCAACACCAATTCGGGAGAGATCAGAACTGCTCCCCGGCACCCTGCCGGGAGGGGGAATCGTCCCCGGAGGCCTCTACGTCGCCATGACCACCTCCGGACTGATGCGTGAGTAGTCTATCCTTGGACTACGGGTCCAAAGAAGTAGCTAGATGGTTGTCTTCTCCTCTTGTGTTATCATGTTCAGATCTTGTGAGTTGCCTATCATGACCAAGATCGTCTTTATGTAATTCTCCATGTTGTGTTTGTTGGGATCCGATGAATATTCATTACTAAAGTAATTGCTTCATAATATATCATGTGTGTGCTATTTAATGATTTTGCATGCTCTCCGTTACTTGTGTGTGTGTTTTGACCAAGTAGATGCTCGTAACTCCAAGAGGGGGTATTTATGCTCGATAGTGGGTTCATGTCTCTATTAAATCTGGGGCTGTGACAAAAAGCTCTAAGGTTGTAGATGTACTGTTGTTACTAGGGATAAAATAGTAGTACTTTGTCCAAGGATGATGTTACTTACTTACTTTACACACAGTGCTTAATGCGATAATCTGTTGCATGCAACTTAATACTGAAAGGGGTGCGGACGCTAACCGGAAGGTGGATTATTAGTCATAGATGCGGTTGGAACGGTCTATGTATATTGTTGTAATGCCCGAATGAATCTCACACTAAACATCATAACGTTAGTATATGCATTGAGTTGCTCATCATTATTATGTCAATTGCTCAGCTGTAATTTGTTTACCACGCATGGATGAATGGTATTATTATTTATGGAGAGACACCACTAGTGAACTGTGGACCCCGGTCTTTCTCATTAATCTGATAAAACCACAACTGCAAACCTGTTAATTTCTCCAAACAAACATCTTTCTTCCACACATATGTTTATTCTTTTGTTAAAGCAAGCCGGTGGGATCGACACCCTCACCGTTGAGTTGGGAAAAAATACTTTAATTGTTTGTGTGCAGGCTCCACATTCGTTGCTGACACTGGTGTGGCGTCGTGCCAACGTTGCTGCTAACAACCTCGGGGGAAACCTTCAACTCCTAGTGGTTCGATAACCTTGGTTGCATAACTGAGGGAAAACTTGACGCCGCACTAATTCACACCTTCCTCTTGGGGTTTCCCAACAACACACGCCCGTGTATTGCATGAAGATTTTTTGGCGCCGTTGCCGGGGAGTTGAGCATTTCTTCACAACGGGAGTTTTCGTACTTCCAATCTTTTTATTTTGTTATTGTCTTGTTTAGTTTATTTTTATTACTATCTTGTTTGCTTAATATCAAAAATACAAAAAAATTAGTTACTTGCATTACTTTTTATATTTCGGTTTTGTCATTTATTTTTAGATTGTTGCTTTTCTTATTTCGGTTTAGCATTGTTTACTTTAATATTGTTATTTTGGTTTGTTAATTAATTTGCTAAAATGAGTTCTGCTGAAAATACTAAGTTGTGTGACTTTACTAGCACCAACAATAATGATTTCAGACGCACACCTATTGCTACACCTGCATCTAAACCTGAGTTTTTTGAAATTAAACCTGCTTTATTGAACGTTGTTATGAGAGGGCAATTCTCTGGTGTTAGTTCTGATGCTGCTGCCCATCTAAATAACTCTGTTCAATTATGTGAAATACAAAAATATAAAGACATATATGTTGATATCAGAAAACTGAAATTATTTCATTTCTCCTTGAGAGGAAGAGCTAAAGAATGGTTGCTTTCATTGCCTAGGAATAGTATTGATTTTTGGATAAAATGCAAAGATGCTTTATAGGAAAATACTATCCTCCTACTAAGATTATTTCTCTAAGAAGTAGCATCATTAATTTTAAACAACTTGATAATGAACATGCTGCTCAAGCTTGGGAAAGAATGAAATCTTTGATAAAAAACTGCCCAACCCATGGACTGACTGCTTGGATGATTATCCAAACCTTTTATGCAGGACTTAATTTTTCTTCAAGAAACCTATTGGATTCAGCTGCTGGAGGCACCTTTATGTCCATCACTTTCGGGGCTACAACAAAACTCTTGGATGATATGATGGTGAATTATTCAGAATGGCATACGGAGAGGACACCTCAAGGTAAGAAGGTAAATTCTCTTAAAAAAACCTCCTATTTGAGTGAAAAGATTGATATTATTATGTCTATACTTGCTAGTGATAAATCTCATATTGATACCAATAATGTTCCTTTAGCTTCTTTAGTTACACAAGAAGATAGGATGTTAAATCAAATTAATGAGATCTATAATTCCCTCCGTTGACTCATGTAATCCGTTTAGATATTTCAATATTGACTACATATGCCAATGAGTGAATATATGTATAAAATATGTGTAGATACATAGGTATCATAAAAGGTTAAAATGACTTACATTTGTCAACGGAGGGAGTAACAAATATATCACGTAGACAATTCGGATCCCATAGGTTTTAGGAAAAAACTCAATGCACACACGTATTTGCACTAAGCCCCTCGGCCCCAGCAATCATCTAACTTAGACCGGCACACATCATGTTTTTTCAACCTCTAAATCAACGCTGCCGTAACTTTATGTACTATGTTATATGGGTTCAAGGCTCCAGGCTGACCATCCTCGAACACCTTCCAAATACATGGAAACTATTTCTCCCTTATCTGGTGCACAAGTTACACTAATATGGTTTTAACTCATGTGCTCCTTCCAGCAAGTTTGACCATGTTGACCTCTACTGATTGACTATGTGGCTATTGTTTCCGAGATATCCATGCCAGTATCATGTACTACTAGGACACATGTAACCGCTCTAAAAAAACATAAAATGTGCAATTTAAATATCCAAACATTTATTTGTCGACCGTGGTAATAGGTTTAAACTGCGACATCTCAAAAGGAAAAGAAAAATTCCTGAACTCCGCAGCAAAAGGAAAACGCAAAACTGATTTTTTTTCCTCACGGCCCACTGGATAATCAATAACAACAGATAAATAAAAGTAGTGCAAGGCATGAGAGAAACAGATGTGCAGGGCATGAGAGAAACCAACTAAGGCATGAGAGAAACAGATGTGCAAGGGATTTGCCTCAAGAATTAATAATTATAGGGACCAACTCAAAAAACATTAAACTGCTATGCCAAAAGCACACCCCCCTCCCCCCCCCCCCCCCCCCCACCACACCGAACATAGGTGTGCACGAGCTGAATACAAAATAAAATTAGTTTACACGATTCTGGATTTCGTCAAAGCGCGTCGGAGGAATAGTAAAATATAAATATTTGAATATGATATACCTTTTTTCAATGACAATATATTACTCAAAAAATGGTACGCCCTATATCTACATAACAAATGAAATTCGTGCATAAAATAGTCTACACAAATGATGCATGCTTGACTTGAGTTAAGAACTAGAATCAATCCCACACAAAAAACAATAAAGGTTCCCAATTACAAGAAACAAAGCACCGTAAATTTTGATGACTATTGAAGAATAGTAATGCACCTAAGAAAATTGATAGTTAAAATAAAAAAATTATGTATTCAGGTGCAATGTATATGCCTGTCACCACATATATAGTCACAATGCTTATTCCACTGAAAGCTTAATATGTCTTGGGGAGGTCTATAGGGTGTTGTCAATGTTATTTGACCTCCAGTGAATTGCATGTCCAACAACCTCCGATAACCACCTGACCTCTTGGTTCTTTTTAAGAATTTGATTCAAATGGATATTATTGTGTTATAATAATGTTGCATGGATTGGTTACATATATGAGGATCAACACTCACAGGAAGAGTTATTGATCACTATAAAAAATGGTAGATTGAGATAAATCAATATTGTATATATATAAATTTTCTACATAAAGGCATGCATGATATTGTGCAATAAGTATCCGCACATAGATGTCGATTGGAATATCATATGTATAAGCGAGTGTGTAAAACGTGGGCAACAAGACAAACTTAAGTGCGGTCCTTTGGATATTAGTCTACACTGAGTCCCGAAAAAAATGATAAAACATTCAACGGTTTAAGAAAATCTGATAAATGTGTGTAGCATGTCATTCATGAATATTTTTAGCACATCAGCTGCTCAAAATGTATAATTGGTGAACTTTTAGTACTCCCTCCGTCCACAATTTGTCTAGATACATCTTCTTTTTTAGAGACTTGAGACACTTATTTGTAAACGGAGGGAGTAGAAAATAGTACATGCTCTATTGTTTACTTTGATTCACATATTTGTCTTTTTATGTATGAAACATAAATTGTTATATGTCATGAAAATTTATAGCTTTGAATTCTATGTTTTTGTCTTTGTATGATGCTACAGTAGAAGTATAAATACTTATACATTACATTGATTTGATTAAAATTGGTACACAATGATTCAACTTAGGTATATGTGAGTAGGAATGTATATCAGGTAGATTAAAGAGTAAGAAACAATATGAAAGGAGTAAAATCTATTATATACTGAAAGCAATATATGGATGTCTAATAAAGCACCACGTTAAGCTACATCATCTAAATTAATTTTAGTGGTTAGATCTAAAATATGTGGTTAGAATTTAATGAGCATATTACTTTTACCTACACTTTTCAAAGAAGACTCACGTACACTTTTTGGTAACCAACTTTCACGTACACACGTTTCTAAAAAAAAGTATCACACATCCGCTCCCAGCATGTTACCGGAGTTGGCATGACACGTGAAATATTTAGATCGGTCCTATAAACATGTAACGGTTCATGCATCCGGCCGGAAATTCAACAATTTAGACCTCCCGAGATCCCAACAAAATCAGTCATATTATATACACACTTTTTCAACAAAGATTTATGTACGTATATTTTTTTCCAATAAACATAAAGAAAACTAAGTCAACCTCTAAGGATGCAGAGTTGAGTATCATGGAGATGAAAAATCAAGCTCAATCGATCATAAAAAAGGAAAATCATCATCGGCTTGAGGTAGAACTAACCAATCTGTACAACTGCAACTTCCTATTGATTTATTCACTCAGCGGCAGCTCCTTGGCATTGACCTTCATCTCTGGGCAAAAAAAGGCTTGACATCCAAGCTAGCCTAGATGATGTATGTCATTTTTCTCTTTTCAGCTTAGAAACAATAAATAACTACATAATTAGCACATAAACTATTAGAAAATGTGGTTAGCGGATAGCAATTAGGGCTCGGTGTATTTATTAATTTTTCTCTTACGTGCTTAAATCAACAAATATGCACGTACATACACATATTTTTTGACAACAAATAATCGTGTACACAGCTCGACCACATTACCTAATCTAAATTACAATCGTCATAACATGATGAAAACTAAAAACCGAAGTCCATCCAATAATCATTCAAAGTTGAGTTCCATGGAGACGAAAGATCAAACTTAATCAGGATCTCAGAAAGAAAGGAAAGTCATCAATATTAGCTCGTCACACGGGATCAAAGTATCACCATAACCAAAATCTCTGACACAACTTTTTCTTGATTTGTTCAATGAGTGGCGCACCTTCTACCTATCTGAGATTATATATGACATGTTTTCTTTTTTTAGCTGAGAAACACTGTAAACATTATGAACATCTTAATTAGCAACTAACCTATTAAAATTGTAGTTAACAGGTAGCCGTTATGGTTCCGATTACTCTATCAATTTTCTTACATGTCAATTCCATAAAAAGGTAACTATATGGGGCACCATCGCCCACATAAAATGGGTTCATGTCTAAATACATCACTTTTTTAAGAGACTTGAGACACTTATTTTAAGACGGAGGGAATATTAATGACTGGTCCATGTTGCACATGAACGAGTTCTCTGAAGCCAAATCCGGGTCGTGATGAATTAAGTAACATCTACAAAAGCAATTCTTAGAGTTGATGTTGTGTATGAAAGGAAAAAATGTGTCTTCGACATGTATGAAAAATCTGATTTCATTCTTGCTCTTAAAACCAATGTCATGAGGGAGAACCAAATTATACTTCCATGAGTGTGATTTATTTTTGAAAAATCAAAAGGTGGTAGTACCAATTCATTTGCGAATTAAGACATCAATTACAGGGGAAAAGTATTCAGCGAGAAACTAATTACGTAAGAAGAATAATGCAAGGGGTTAGTCTGCCATGATGGCAACATGCATGGCTCTACTATATCTCATCCAGAACAAATTCATCAAAATGTACAAAGCATATTTTAACTAGGCTTCACACAATGATGATGTTTGATAAGTTTTTTTTAATCAAATTGAGCTTTGATTTACGCTTTTATTTTGGAAAATATATTGATAAAGAAAATAGTGGTCAAAGTTGCACTTGGTGGATTACCCATTTCGTAAGGGTCATGTTTTAGACGAGAGTGAGATGACATGCATCTTAGAACCACTCAAATAAATGAGATCACAAAGAACTTGGCAAAAGTACAAATTCATGAAGAATACCTATTAATAGAATACAACGAATATCATCTAAACATCATCGGGTCATTACTGAGGTGGATATAGAATTAATTTTTGGAAAAAATACAAATATGCTTAGCTCTATATCTAATTGCCTATGATGTTGATTTAAGTGTGGTGACCCATCATACCACTGCATGGTGTAGTATGCTATAGTCGTTGACATAGCACCAATGGATCACCGTCCACCAGTGTTACATCATCAGAGTGGTACAATAGAAACATCGCAGGTCCAAGGCATGACTATAGATTACAAACAGAAGATCCAAAACAACAGATCTTTAGAACCTCCTCGAAACAATGAGGCAAGGCCCTAATAAAAGAAGATCATAAGAAAAATCTCGGAGGAACTAACCTATGCTAAGCCTACTTCTAATACGGCTAGGCTTGCAATTACGCTATAGCAACGCCTACAAAGATAGGTTCTATGACTAGGAATCTGTCCTCTTCAACACTACGCCTTCACTTGCCTCCATCTTCTCTGGATTGTTTCAACTCGTTGTAGTTGCCTTCTTTGGTATCTTGAGTTCATCTGCCATCGGAGTCTACATAGCCTAAAGTGGTGCCTTCTTGTGGTTCTTCATGTCTAGCAGGGGTTTAGGAGACAAGCGTGAGTAACAGTGTTACTCAGCAAGTTCATTATATATAAGGTGGGAAGTTTGATGTATAAATACAACCACAGACAATGGATTGTCGTAGGCTAATGCTTTTCGAAAATATTTCTTCAAAAGGTTGCTTTTATTCTGAAGACTATGCTCGTCAAGAGTCATAGGGATAGGGCTTTGAGGAGCCTCCATTCCTGCTGCGTTCATCGTTCCGTCCTGGAACATGGAGTAACATGTCACATTCATACACTCTACAAAGGTGCGCTGCTTTACCCATAAGAGATCAAGACTTTGTTGCACATCCGGACGATCTTCTCTTCCACACTTCCTTGGTGTGGGGACCAGTCAGTAATCCAAGCCAATCACTGCGCCTTTCTGAAGGGGATCGTGTGCAGAAAACAAAAAAATTCCTAGCAACGATATCCTTAAACTAGCCAAGATCTACACTATGCAGATATAGAAGTACGGCGGAGATCGGAATACATACCCTCGTCGACCGAACAGCGGGGATTACGCTCCCGCACAAGCGTTGACGACGAAGACGACGTAGCCGACCTCTAGGTCGCGAAGAACTCGGCGCGACGAAGACGACGAAGATGATCTCGAGGTCGGGTGGAGGAAGTAGGCCTCCGAGTACCGCTAGCGCAGCACCTCGCAGGGCGTTACACACATACGGTGGAGACGACGGCCTCCAAAGCTCCAGTCCAGGACGAGCAGCGAAAGACTTGGACCGGAACACCAGCAGCGCGGCAGCGGGCTATGGTGGAAGAGATCCCCCTCCTCTACTCGACGCAACTCCGACAAAGGGAATCACGAGATCGAGAGAGAATTAGGGAATTAATTGGTGAATTAAAAGGCCAGGGGTGCCCCTTCTTATATAGACTCCCAGGGGGAGCTAACCTTGCCAGCCAGGCAATGTGGGACTATCCCACATGCCTGGTGCGGCCAAGATAGGTGCGCAGGCCCTAGGTGGGCCCCATTTGGCCCACGTAGGTCGGCCAAGCCCCCCACCGAATTCCCTTGAGTTCCCCCCCCCCCCATGGGCCTTCTTTCCACCAGAAGGCCCATTTAGAGAAATCAGCCTAAATAAATTCGAAAATAAATATATAAAATCATATTTAGACATTAATTACACTAATTAATATCAAACATATTATATATAATTTATTATAGCTCCAAAAACTCCTTCGTCGCTGCCCGATCTCCATCGGACCATTCCCGGGACGTTCCTGGTGATCTCTTTCCTTTCTGGTAGTCTTGTCGAAACCCCTTAAGTGTATTACCCTAGCGGTTCGATATAATAACAGACATGATCGAGACTCCTCTCCGATCAATGATTAACTTGTAGGCCTGGACCCCATGAATTAATCCCTGTGATATAACGAATGACTTTCATCTATCAAACCTGGACGTCTAGTCTTAAACCCTTTGTCATGGCGATACTTAGCGTTTCCGAGCATCATTCTCAGATATCTCCATACCTAGCATGATCTCGTTACCGACATCGCTATCTTCTACTCGTCTATGATATTATGTCAGCTGGTGACCTAGTCACATGTTTGCAAACTAATTTGACATAATCTCACCGGGTGGGCCCTAGAGTATCTATCCGGCTATGCGGACTGACAAATCCCATTGTTGACCCCTCGTCTCAACTACCCCCTTCCGATACCCAAAAGTATCACCGTTGTTGTCACACTAGATAAGATATAACGTTTGGTGCGATCAAAGTATCTTCCAGGAATAACAATAAGAGTTGGTCTCACGGTCTTACGGCGTAATGACTATGTCCAATAAATACTGGGTATGTCCATCACATCGTTACACCTAACGATATGACTTCCATTGCTGACCGGCGCCATGCCCTATGATCCGAAAACCTCGATCATCAATCGCGCAATGAAACTAGTCTCAGTAGAGGCTACTAGGGACCTGGTTGTTTTATCTACCACACTTGTATTAATGTTTTCGCTTAATACAGTTACAGCATGATGTAAAACATATAATGAATGATTGGGATATTGCCAACAAACTATATTTATTAAGTGCCTATAGGGCATATTCCCTTCACTTTCCACCATCCCCGCACACCCCCCATTACTCTGTTGCATGTTAGTGGGAGACACCCCAGCTTAATAGCTGCCAACTAGTGGGAGACACCCCAGCTTAGCTACAAACTAGTGGGAGACACCCTAGCTTAGTTTCCGAAGCCAAACTTCATAGATGCTCGAAGGTGAGATTATTATCCGAGCCATCTTAAGCTCATGAGCGGATTTACCACCGCCTGGCTTGTACTATGTATCCGTTGGTGTAAGAGAGGAAAAGGGTACAGCTGACTTCTCCGTCCCATTCCAAATCTAATGGTTGCGCGTAATATTCGGCGCAAGAATCACTGGCGACATTTGTTGTTAAGTCCTAGGTGATACTTTCCCGTGCAAATGGGACCTCCACCACAACATTCTTACTGTGGTCCCATCTGCCAGCCATATGAGATTACCACCTCACTGGTGGATAACCATAGTCATATTATTATAAAATAAGTTTTCTGTCCTTTTTGTGTGATATGCAATACTAACATTTTGAAAATAGTTTCTTAACAAATACTTCAATAGGACATGTATAAAAGGGATGAACTTTCCTTTTTGACTGCAAGATTATCCAGCCAAGGTCTTCGATATAATATAAACTCCGAGAAAGCTGAAAACAACATCATTGGTCCGGTAAGGACTAATGTTTAAAGAAACAACATGATTAATGCATAAGGATGAGATGCATCGCAAAGTACCCCGTATCTAACTCTTGGTGATTGTGTGTTGTTTGAGTTGGGTGTTTTCATTTAGAGTTGTTTTGTCTTCAAGTTTACTTCACAAACAAGATGAGTTTCTTAACATTAATGTTCATGTATCATATTAGGCATAAGAGTAAAGTCAAACCACATATAAACAGTCAATGGTTGCTTTAGGTTGTGTTCATCTTATGTTGGTGGAAGGCATGTATGAACTTTAATTAATCTAGAGCTAGGGTAGTATTATCTTTTATGATGGCAAAAAGAATAACTTTTGAAGAACATAAATAATATCTAACATTGTTGATGCCATAACACATAGTTAATAGAGAACTTATAACATTATTCTTCTTTGTGTGTTTTAACCAAGACCTTATCTTATGAATATTATTTGAATTTAATTAAGCACTTACAACTTAAACTTAGCTTAGTTTCTTATGAACAAAGGATTTGTTGATTATAGAAGAAAACAAATTACTTAACTACCAAAGGGTTATTAACTTTTTAGGTGTTTGTTAGTGTTCTTCACTTCACCAAATTATAAGCAAACAAGAAGTAAATAATACATGAAATAAGTGGAACATTCATACAAAATGGAACTTCGTAGTTTTCAAATGTTATTGGATTTTTATTTATTTGAGATGATTACCAAATAGTAGTAGATCAACCTTTATAAGCTTATAACTTTATTTTTTTTAAGATTTTGAAAATAATATCTTTTATTATTATTATTTCATAAATAAAATATCATATTAAAATAGCAAGTAATGATATAATAATATTACATGTTATAATGATAACACAATTCAAAATTTAAAGTAATGCATGTGAAACATTTCAAATGAAGTTTGAAATGCATTCAAAATAGCATTTCAAATAAACTTCATATTTAAGAGATTACGTAATTTGTATTTCAATTTTTTAGCATTTTTTTATTTTTTATTCAAACACACATAAGAATGATACAAAAATATAGATTTTATTTTTTCTGATCGTTTTGGTATAAAGATTATATTTTTCTGATTTAAAATGAATTAGTTATGAATTTACAAGTTTAAATCAATTTAAATGAATTTCTGGAATTTGATTAAAATGAACTACTGACATCACATGACGTCACTGGAGCTTCTCCAATCCTGCCGAATGCCAATTCGCTAAATTCGTGATGCTTTGGACGAATTTGAACTACCCTATGATGCTACGCGACGCGGCAGACCATTTGGTTGTGGCTCCGCCAGATATTGGTCACCGGAGCTTGCCCGGCGGCGAGCTTTCGCGGCGGCTGGCGGTCGGCTCATGGAGGCACGGCGAAATAGCGCGAAATAGAGAGTAACAAGAGGTGTGGAAGCACCGTGGGCTCACCCGGGAGACGAGGGAAGGGTCGGGCTCGTCAGAGGAAGTCGAGGTTGGCCGGAATATTCCGAAGAACGTGGCGGCCGGAGTTGGAAGGGATGAAGAAATTCCCTGACCTCCAAGCGCCTCAGCACGAATAGCTCCACAGGGAAGGAGATGGCGACGTTGCGGACCTCCAGAGCTTGTAACTTGGCACGGGGCGGCCGGAATCAACGGCAAGCGCCGGCGCACGACGGCGGCCGAGATGACTTAGGGTTAGGGTTTGGAGAGAAACGGAGAGAGTAAGAAAGAGAGGCCGCGAGAGAGTGAGAGAGATGCGGACGTCGCTCGGCATCCTTATCCGCGCGAGAGGGCGAGCAGGAGCGGCACAGCTGCTCGGGAGAGGCGACACGGCTCTCCTCTGCCTTCTGGCCGGAGAGGAAGAAGAAAATGTTTTAAAATATTTTTACGAAAAGCCCCCTGAGTTTCCAGAAAACTACATAGACAAATCAAACAAGCCCTGGTCAAGTGTTTTGGACCTATTATTGAATAGAAAATTTACAGGAAGTTTCTGGGAAGTTTATATTTGTTTTGGGATGTTTATTTAATCCTTATATTTTGAATGCTTTAGCATGTAAAGTGAATTTGAGCTTAGTTTGTTTTATTTCTCCTATTAAGATATGTGGCTTGCACTTCTTTCTTTTTATTGTGCATTAAAGTAATATGAGAATATTTTCTATACCCTTATTTTAATGGGTGTTTTATTATCTTCAAATCCTAAAATGATTTGAGGCTTGACTCCAAAATGAAGATGGATATAAGTCTTTAAACTTGTTTTCTAGTGAATTTAGAATTCATGGGCATAAACAAGTTGTTGTCAAGTGATATTTGTAAAGATTCATTGTGAGGTGAATAAAATGTATACACAATGAATAGTTCAAATCTTTGTTGAGCATGAGGCATTGCCAAATGGCTTTGTTTTGTGATGCCTCCCAACTATATCATGTGAAAACATGGTCACATGTTTGTGGAAGCACAAGGTATAGATAACCTGCCTAAAGTTAGGTCTTATGGTGAGATAAACAAATAAAATAATGAGAATGGTGTCTTGCTCTAATACATCACTCATATCGATGATGAAAGATTGCTGCACTCCTTCATGAGAGAATAGATGTCTTTGAAATATATATTTTGGAATAAGATAAATATAGGTATATTTATGACATCATATGGCCTTATGCATATAAGAAGAAATGATTAACATGGTTATAAAGCTTGTCACCGGATTACTTTGAATATTCAAGAGACTGGAGAATTTGATGTACTGAATTATCTGAACACATGTTTATTTGCATATGACACTCAATTGTTCTAGGCCTACAAAAGTGATTTGTTAACAAGGTTATAAGACTTGTTATCAAACTACTTCTACATCACCCAAACCCTTGAATATCATAACATTTCTAGAGACATTAATACAGATGGATGATAGTATGAGAGTTTCCAATTCTCCATCACTAGAGCAAAACAGGCCACTGGTCCCGGGCCGTGAGGGCTTTTTGCCCCGGTCACGCGCCCGGGACAGCGTGTTCGGGACAAATAGCCTCCCCTATTTGTCCCGGGCACGCCACGGCCCGGGACCAATAGGGGGGCCACGTGGCCAATCAAGGCAGGCTCTGCCTGCGACTCATTTGTCCCGGTTCGTAATACGAACCGGGACAGTATATATGTTTTTTTTCTTTTATTTTGTTTCCTGTTTTCTATTTTTGTTTCTGTTTTCTATTTATGTTACTGATTCTTTTGTGTTTGTGATTTTTCATTTATGTTTCATTTCAAACAAGATCGAGTTGCATATTATACGTTACTATGTAATATATATCATGAAAACACGATTTTTTCCTCGGGATATAGTCATGAATACTACTAGTACACGATTTCTCCCAAACAAATATTTACAACCGGAAGATCATGTCTGTACCGGGGACACGGCTAAGTACAAATATTTTTTACATGACAGAGAAGCATTAGACCCTAATTTTTCCTCGGGATGGTCTTTTTTGGCGGCCGGATTATACTGCATTCTGCGCCTGGCTTTATGACATAGTCAAGCAGAAAGCCCGCAATTTCCTCCGCGATTGGTAGTAGGCGGTCTTTTGCTTCTAGCCTGTTCCGGATCGTCTCAAACTAAAAAGGAGAGATCAACACCAATATATCAACCATTATGAAAATAATTCAATTTGAGAAGTGAACAAGTTTGAATGAATTGTTAACGTACCCTATTCCAGTCTGCACCCTCATTGAAGTGAATTCGGATGAACTCGCAGACATAGAATCCACACAAATTGGTGCCTTGTTGCTGCTTCGCGCACTTTATGATAGAATAAGATAAGAAATTAATAAAAAATAATCATAAATATTGAAAAAATGGTATTGTGAGACTGAAATTAAGAATATGCGTATGTGGAACCTAGCTAGTATATGTCTTTACCTCTCGCCATTTAAAAGTGAGGTTCTTAGCTATACCGACATCCTTGTGGAAACCGGTGAACTTGTCTCAAACCCTGAAGTTTACGGTATGAAAAATTGGTAAAGAAGTTAACTAATTACTATATATTATTAGAAAAGACGAGGTCGATTGTGATAATGAACGAAATTACCTCTGGAGCATCTGTTTCTTGTCGTCGAACTTTTCTTCAGGTTTCGATAATGGGTCCAAGACATCAACGATTGCCTTTTCAACATCAATCTCAAATAATACCCAGTGAAATCTGCCATATGTTTATATTTGTTAATAACTAAATCATCAATTACATATACTTAATTAACATCGAGTATGTATAAGAAAGTAAACAACTCACTCGAAGTTGAACGGGAAAATTATGGTGCTTTTGTAATGTTGCGCCATCAAATAAGTAAGCAAAAGCTCCTCCGTTTGATCTGGGTAATGTAACAAACCATGATGATGAACTCGATTAGGGTCAATGAATCCAATCTTGTGACTGAGTCCCAGCTTTCGAGATTGTATAATTTTCAGCCTGCATAATAGAGTACAAAAGTAATATAGTGATAAGGATAATTACAAGCAATGAAAAATAAGTAGAGCTAGAGAATTACTGACATATATACATAATTTAATTACTTACATGCAAAAGGCACTGATGATAGATTTGTCGAGCGCGTCAAAATTGAATAACTGCCATAATTCGCAATACTCGATTTGAACCTCATCATCACCTGGGCCAAAAAATCCTTTGGAATTTTTCCATAGAGCCAGTCTCCGTCTTGACTTTTCGTGGTACGCAAGTACCATGCATTTAGTTGGTGCAACCTAGCTGGTAGAGTGCGCACCATTGCAGGGTCGACAAGATCTTGTCCTCTCACATATGTCCGCACCACCTCATGTATGGTGACACTCTCGCCAGCTTGCAATGCCTTCAGCTCTGCCAGAGTTATACCCATATCTATAGCTTGCTGCGAAAGTACATCATCGATCAGGTTCCGGTTGTAAGGCGCCAATATGAGTGGAGGGGCCGATTGTCCCGCATGCATTCCGAGCTGTGGAACATCTCTCTTCTAGGTGGCAGCAGATTTTTGTTCTTCCCGCACTCTCTTAGATGTACGCACCAGAACGCGTGTGTAGTCATCGTCCATATTTAGTTCATATTGCGACGGATGCGTAAGAAATTCTATGGCCCACCGTATCGCTTCCGGAGAATAAACCGGAACAGGCAAAGACATCTTTTTTGCCTTCTTTCTCTGGGAAGTCTGGATCTCCTCGACCCATGTATCGACATCTTTGCGAGAGTTCACAAAGCGAGACTTCCCGGCCGTTTCGCTTTTCTGAGTACTAGTCGACGCAGCGGTGCACTTCCGCTTCTTTTGCGGAGGCGATGGAGTCCGTTGACGCGCCGGAGTACGCTCACGCGGCGGAGTACGCTCACGCGACGGCGGAGATGGACTAGCGCCTTGGTTGTCGTTGTGGGGGGTGTCTGGACTAGCGCATTGGTTGTCGTTGTTGTAGTTATGTGGACTGGGAGGGCGATTTAGCTGCATGTGTGGGAACACGATGTATTCTTTTTTCCATAAACAGGTACTCTTGAGGGCAAATCTCAACTCAACCTCGTCTTCACCCGTAGGGAAGTCCAGCTTAATTCCCTCATATGTCTTGATAACCTCATCAACCCCGACAACAGCATAGCCATCTGGAATAGGGCGACAATGATAAGTTCCATTTGGCCTAGGCGGTAGGGCAAAGCCGTGCGCCACCTTCACGGTTATGTTCAAGCATGGCACATGTAGGTCGCAAAGTTCTCGCTGCACGATATTATCCACGGGGTGACGAGGACCCGGCATATCATTGTGGCGATCGAGCTCCGTCGAAGCCACGCTGCTTCTCCGCATTGATTTTGGATCAGGAGAAGGATTTTCGGGCGTCTCAGATTCGCAGGGCATCCGTCGAGTCTGCGCTGCCTTCAGCTCTGCTATCTCCTTCTCATGCTGTAGTAATTTATTTTCCATCCACTGGGCCCGGTCGGCAATCTCTTTCTTCTTTCTCGATCGGCTTCTATAAGTGCCAACATCTTTGGGAAACCCAAGTATCCACGGTACAGAGCCGACGGTTCCTCTTGTTCGTCCACTGTGTTCAGGATTCTTAAGGGCTCGCGATAGCTCGTCCTTCTCTCTGTTAGGGTGGAACCTGCCTTCCGTGACCTCCTTCCATACCTCTCTGAGAGCTTTAATAGGGTCAGGTCCGTGCTCCTTGGTAAAAAGACAGTCACCTGTTTCAGGGTCTAACTTTCCACCATGCCCATAGAACCAAGCCTTAAGCCGGTCTGGCCAGTCAAATGTCTCGATCTGTATACCTTTAGCCAAAAACTCTTCCTCCATTTTCAGAAACTTAGGCAGGGCCGTCAGGTAGCCACCTGACCCCATGTTATGGTGATATATCTTTTTGTCTGCATTTTTCTTATTTCTCTCTGACATGGCCTTAGCGGCTTCCGATTGCTTGTACGCCTTAAATTCGGGCCACTCATCTTATATCTTTCCATAGACTCCGACAAATTCTGGAGTTTTACCTTCTTTTATGAACTTGTTAAGCCTTTTCTTCCAGCTGCGGAACAATTCACCCATCTCAATATAAGTCCAGGCCTTGCATCGATTCTCTATAACCGGCTCCTCTACATCCTCCTCTTCCGGTAAAGTGAAATTCTGCATGAGCTCGTCCCAAAGGAGTTGTTTGTCTGCATTCGAGACATAAATAACCCCCTCTTTTGGCACCTTTGGCTTATACCATTCTTGAGCCCTGATGGACAGCCTGTCCCGAACGATGACTCCGCACTGAGCTACAAATTTCCTTGCGTGGTTAGCGGGAGCAATCGGTTTTCCTTTTTCATTGATCTCCTCGATGTGGTACTTCTGTTTCCCTTGGAGCTTTTTGGTCCCGGTCCGTGGCCCGCCTCGTTTCACCGCTGCTTTTTTGCTTGGTCCCGGTTCATGGCCCGCCGACGGCTAAACACAAGAAAAAGTGATAGTTAATATATGTATACACACAAATCTTTTCAACGGAGACAAAAACCTGAGGGCATATATCTACCTCGGCGGCCGACTTTCCAACAGTAGAGTCGGTGAACTGTCGGTGAGCTGAACTGTCGGTGACGTCTATTCCGTCTGAATGCCCCTCCAGTCCATCACCGGACTCGTTCAGAAATTGCCCGGTGAAATCGTCTACGTGTTCCTCTTCTTGTTCATGGGTTCTGCCGGGGTCCAATTCATCACCTTCGCGAATGATGCCGAACATGTCCTCTTCTTGTTGAAGGTTTCTACGGGTGTCCATAGTTTCTGCAAGAGATTTCAATCCATTTAAATAATTTTAATAACTCAACATCTAAATAACTTTACCGATATGTCATACAACTAAATAACTTTAATAACTTCATATATTTTATAATAAATGGATTATCCAAATGAACATTTCATTAGCTTAAAATGATCTTCATTTATTTTCAAAACACAAAATGATTTTCATGAATATATATTCTATATAAGAAAAGAATTAAATGTAAAATCTATTCTAAAGCAAAAATTGTATTTTCATTGCATTTTCTCTTTTCATTTCCAATAGTTGTAATATCAAAAAATGTATTCATTGATTTTCCTTGCATTGTAAAATCTATTCTAAAATCTATTCTAAAGCAAAAAATGTAAAACACAATATATATTTCATTGCATTTTCTCTTTTCATTTCCAATAGTTGTAATATGTTATTTAAATAACCTATTAAAGCAAAAATTATTTTATTAACCCAAAATGAATTATTTAAATAACTAATCTCAAAGTTGACCTAAATGGGCAATTTTGCATTTTATGAATATTTCAAAATATTAATTTTCAAAATTATTCAAAAGATGCCCACAACTGGTTTAACACAAAGATAATAATTTTACAAATTTTTAGAAATTTGTTTGACTTCATTTGGACATTTAAATCAAAAGATATGAATAAAATGGAAAAATCAGAAAAAGAAATTCCCTTGTGACGTCAGCTATAACATCACTGCATCTTGAACTGTCGTTCATCGAGAAATCCGGCCGAAATCCTCTCCCAAATTCGTTCAAAATCAGCGCGTTTCTTACGGGATTTGTTCCCATACTCGAGCCCCCGACACCGCGGTCTGTTTGCCCCCCAAAACCCCTAACGGAGCGCCGCCAGGCCGCTGTTGCAGCTCGCCGGAGTAGCTCAGTCGCGGAGCCGAAGTTGGGTTCGTGGCTAGGGTTCGTGGCACGCGCGCGCAGAGAGAGAAAGGGAGCACGAGCTAGGGTTCAGGGCACGCGCGAGGCTCACCTAGTCGAAGAAGGAGGCGAGGAAGGTGGCGGCGAGGCCCAGCCGGAGTCGAAGAAGGAGGCGGCGGCGGCTAGGGTTGTTCACGGGAAATTTGGACAGCGCTTCGCGAGGAGAGGGAAATGGCTACGGGTTGAGCCACCACCCGTGGCTAAGTGTTGCTTATATAGCAACACTCAACTGTCCCGGGTGGTGGCTCAGCCCGGGACAGATAGCACTCAACTGTCCCGGGTGGTGGCTGCACCCGGGACAGATAGCCACCCCATCTGTCCCGGGTGGTGGCTCAGCCCGGGATAGATAGCACCCCATCTGTCCCGGGCTGAGCCACCACCCGGGATAGATGGGGTTTTTTCTTTTTCTTTTCCCTTTTTCTTTTCTTTTTCTGTTTTCTGTTTTCTGTTTTCTCTTTTAAATAACTTTGGAATTTGGAAAAACTTTCAATATGAAAAGTGTTTGAATTTGACTAACTAATACAAAAACATTTTCTCTTTTCTATAACCATTATTTTAATAAGTTTAAAACTATTTTGAATGTGAGTTTGTATAACTTTTGCAAACTTTGGAATTTGAAAAAACTTTCAATATGAAAAGTGTTTGAAATTGACTAACTAATACAAAAAGATTTTCTCTTTTCTATAACCATTATTTTAATAAGTTTAAAACTATTTTGAATGTGAATTTGTATAACTTTTGCAAACTTTGGAATTTGAAAAAACTTTCAATATGAAAAGTGTTTGAAATTGACTAACTAATACAAAAACATTTTCTCTTTTCTATAACCATTATTTAAACTAGTTTAAAACTATTTTGAATGTGAATTTGTATAACTTTTGCAAACTTTGGAATTCTGAGTTGTTCGATCAACACTTTAACTTCCAAACCGGGACTAAAGAAGCACACGGATCGTGTGTTTCTTTCAAGCACTTGTAAGCCGTTTGATCAGGTGTGTGTTTCTTTTGATTGCTTCTGAGCTGTTCGATTAACGCTTTCAGTTTCAAACCGGGACTAAAGAAGCACACGGATCGTGTGTTTCTTTGAAACACTTGTTAGCCGTTGGATCAGGGGTGTGCTTCTTTTGAGCACTTGATAGCTGTTGGATCAACACTATCAGTATCACTCGTTGAGCCCGTGACCCTATATATAGCCCCCTCTCGGACGAGGCGAGCACTCAGTGTTTCCTCCTTCTAGTGCCTAGCCGGGTGGTGTGTGGTTTACAAATCACTCGGATTCCCTGCATACGCCCCACGATGCGTTTGATATGCAGGCACTCAGGAGCCACCGTGGGGCTGTATGCAGGTGAAATCGTGTGTTTTGTTCTATCAAAAGAATAGTTCAATTCATCTACTGAGGAATATATACAAATTACTCGGATTCCCTGCTTACGCCCAACGGTGCATTTGATATGCAGGCACTCATCAAGAGCCACCGTGGGGCTGTATGCAGGTGAAATCGTGTGTTTTGTTCTATCAACGCCGACGGATCCATTTGATATGCAGGTACAAATGGAGCATCTTCTTCATATCAAAAGTTTAATATATTAATTATTACATATCGCACCAACATCTCCATCACACAACACCGCCAGTTCTTCTGCGTCGGAACCATGGAGCATCTTCTTCAATCAACTTGATGATTGGGTCAATGTTCACTACGAAAGGCGGAATTTCATCAAAATTATTATAATCATCTGACATGTCTGTCTTGTCCTCCACTCCCACGATGTTTCTTTTTCCTGAAAGAACTATGTGACGCCTAGGCTCCTCCACTCCCAGGATGTTTCTTTTTTTGGGTCTGCTAGACATGTCTTTCACATAGAAAACCTGAGCCACATCATTGGCTAGCACGAATGGTTCGTCTCTGTACGCAAGATTGTTTAGATCCACTGTTGTCATTCCGTACATCTTGTCTACCTCAACCCCGCCTTTCAGATTGACCCATTTGCACCGAAACAAAGGGATCTTAAAAGAAGGTCCATAGTCAAGTTCCCATATCTCCTCTATGCAACCATAATATGTGTTCTTCTGCCCATTGTTGTTTGTTGCATCAATGCGAACACCACTGTTTTGGTTCGTGCTCTTTTTATCTTGGACACTCGTGTAAAATGTATTTCCATTTATCTCGTACCCTTGGAAAGTACATATAGTTGTAGATGGTGCCCTGGCCAACAAGTGTAACTCTTCATCAACCTTGTCTTTATTTTCAAGATGTGCTCGCAACCAACCGCCGAACGTGGCCATGTGTGTACGTACAATCCAGTTGTCAGACTTCCCCGCGTGTAGAGAGCGTACAAAATTCTTGTGTTAATCGATATACGGGGCCACCAAGGTAGAACTTTGTAGAACTGTATAGTGTGCTTCAGTGAAAGAATGTCCATCCATACAAATTTTGTTTTCTTTCCTAGTGTGCCTTTTCCACTAAGTCTACCCTCATGTCGTGATTGTGGAACACCTATCGGCTTAAGGTCATGAATAAAGTCAACACAGAACTCAATGACCTCCTCGTTACCGTAGCCGTTGGAGATGCTTCCTTCTGGCCTAGCACGGTTATGCACATATTTCTTTAAGACTGTCATGAACCTCTCAAATGGGAACATATTGTGCAGAAATACAGGACCGAGAACTTGAATCTCTTCGACTAGGTGAACCAGGAGATGCGTCATAACATCGAAGAAGGATGGAGTGAACACCAACTCAAAACTGACAAGACACTGGACCACATCATTTTGCAACCCTGGTAGAATCGCCGGATCGATTACCTTTTGAGATATTGCATTGAGGAATGCACAAAGCTTCACAATGGGTACTCGAACATTTTCCGGTATTAGCCCCCTCAGTGCAATCGGAAGCAATTGCGTCATAATCACGTGGCAATCATGAGACTTTAGGTTCTGAAATTTTTGGAGTCTCACATTTACTATCCTCTTTATATTCGACGAGAACCCAGCCGTGACCTTGATACTGCTCAGGCATTCAAAGAATATTACTTTCTCTTGTTTGGTAAGAGCGTAGCTGGCAGGACCTTCGTAGTGTTCGGGACTTAGGCCGTCTCGTTCTTTCACACGTTTCTGGTCCTCCCGTGCTTCCTCTGTATCTTTTTTCTTCCCGTACACGCCCAAGTAGCCTAGCAGGTTCACGCAAACATTCTTCGTCACGTGCATCACGTCGATAGCAGATCTAACCTCTAGGACCTTCCAATATGGTAGCTCCCAAAATATAGATTTTTTCTTCCACATGGGTGCGTGCCCGTTAGCGTCTTTCGGAACCTGTTGACCTCCAGGACCCTTTCCAAAGATTACTTTTAGATCCTTGACCATATCAAATATTTCTTCACCAGTACGGTTGACAGGCCTCCTACTGTGATCAGCCTCACCTTTAAAATGCTTGCCTTTCTTCCTTGCGGTATGCCTAATCGGAAGAAATCGACGATGCCCCAGATACACACACTTCTTACATTTATCCAAATATAAACATTCAGTCTCACCCAATCAGTGTGTGCATGCATTGTACCCCTTGGTCGACTGCCCTGAGAGGTTAGCAAGAGCAGGCCAATCGTTAATTGTTACAAAAAGCAGAGCTCGTAGGTCAAATTCCTCATGTTTGTGCTCATCCCACACCCGTACACGTTCTTCCCGCCACAACTGTAAAAGTTCTTCAAATAATGGCCTGAGGTACACATCAAGGTCGTCGCCGGGTTGCTTCGGGCCTTGGATGAGCAATGGCATCATAATGAACTTTCGCTTCATGCACAACCAAGGAGGAAGGTTATAAATACATAAAGTCACAGGCCATGTGCTATGACTGCTGCTCTGCTCCCCAAACGGATTGAAACCGTTTGTACTTAGACCAAACCTTAAGTTCCTTGCGTCATCTTCAAATTCCGGGAACTCTCTCTCAATTTTTCTCCACTGCGACCCATCAGCGGGGTGTCTACACATCGCGTCTTTCTTACGGTCCTCTTTGTGCCATCGCAACAACTTGGCATGCTCTTTATTCGCGAACAGGCGTTTCAACCGTGGTATTATAGGAGCATACCACATCACCTTGGCAGGAACCCTCTTCCGGGGACGCTCACCCTCAACTTCACCAGGGTCATCTCGTCTGATCTTATACCGCAATGCAGTGCATACTGGACATGCATCCAAATTCTCATACTCACCGCGGTAGAGGATGCAGTCATTAGGGCAGGCATGTATCTTATGCACGTCTAATCCTAGAGGGAACACAACCTTCTTTGCTTCGTACGTGCTGTCGGGCAACTCGTTGACCTTTGGAAGCATCTTCCTAATTATCTGCAGCAACTTTCCAAATCACTTATCAGTCACACCACACTCTACCTTCCACTGCAGTAATTCCAGTGTGGTACCCAGCTTTTTCTGACCATCTTCGCAACTTGGATACAACAATTTCTTGTGATCCTCTAACATCTGGTCGAACTTCAACCTCTCCTTTTCAGTTCCGCACTCTCTCTTTGCATCAGCAATGGCCCTACCAAGATCGTCAGTGGGCTCATCTGGTGCCTCTTCAGCTTCAGCTTCCCCCGTTGCAGAATCTCCGTACTCCGGGAACATAGGATAGTTGTCATCATCTTCCTCTTCTTCATTGTCTTCCATCATAACACCTTTTTCTCCGTGCTTCGTCCAACAATTATAGCTGGGCATGAAACCATGCCGAATAAGATGACTTTGAAGGGTTCTCACGTTTGGGTGATCTGTCTTATTCTGACAGTTGACACATGGACAACACATGAAACCATTCGTACTGTGGGCCTGGGCTTTCTCTAGAAATTTCCTCAAACCTGCCATGTACTCGGCAGTGCGTCGGTCACCATACATCCATTGTCGGTCCATCTGCATTATATAATGAACTACATCAATAACCATTACAGAACATCGACAAATAAACACTGAACATGCACGGTATCAATTAATTACAAATGAAATGAGAGAAAAATTAACCTTGATCGAAAAGAAGAATAAACTTCTTTAAGTGTACATCAAATCAATTCGTGAACTCTCTCGGGCATTTCATCAAACACCTTGCATGCATACAAAAAAAACAGACTAGCACACACCCCCTCCTTCCATTTCAAAAAAAATGCCTCCAATGGTTTTGGGAGGGGGCTGCTGATGATCAGTATATATAGACACACCCCCATTTGTCCCGGTTTCAGTCACAAACTGGGACAAAAAGGAGGCCCATTTGTCCCGGTTTGAGACTGAAACCGGGACAGATGGAGGTTTTTTTTCATTTTTTTTGTTTTCTTTTTCTGTTTTCTGTTTTAAATAACTTTTGCAAACTTTGGATTTTGGAAAAACTATGAATATGAAAAATGTTTGAATACATAGATAGTCTACTCATCAACGACATTAAGATGATCATTTTCCGTATTATAGCCGCGTAGACTATCCCACTTCCGTGCAATCTCGAAACCAAGGCGAGCGTCTAAAGCAGCATATACGACTTGATCGTAGCTCAATGGAACGTTGCCCCATCCGAAAATTAGGTCTTTTTGTAACGTGTCTTCCTTGTCGTCGTCCGTGTACTTCCTCTTCTTGTATTTCTTCTTCTTCTCAAGATTTGTCCCAATGACCACATTAGAGAGAGCATATAGACTAGGAGTAAAATTGCCGGTAGGGTTTCGGTGATCCCTCTGCAGGTCGACCGCGGACCAAATAATAATTCCGTAGTAGGCTAGCATCTTCATGTATTTATGGATTGCCACGCCGTAGAATTTGATTGTCTCGTCACCTAAGAAATCCACGAGGACCTGTGGCACCCGATCAGCTTTGCAAATTTGGAAGACAAGAGTCTCGGTCGCCACCGAGAGTTGAAGGACGGCGGCGCGCTGCGGAGTATCCTTCCGTCGAGGGTCGGTGAACTCGCAATCGAGTCCAACGGCTTTGATCGGAGCGGCGTCGAGGAAGTTGTTCTTCACGTCGCCGATCCACTTCTCCACGCGCCATGCCCGAAGGGTGACCCACACCTTGAACCGCATGCCTTCCTTCTCGTAGCCGTAAAACTCATCGGACCGAGGCACGAGTGGCTCCATAGGAAATGGTGTACGTGGACGGAGAAAAGAGAGGAGAGATGGCCGGAGAAATGGTGTGGGAAGAGTCGTACTGTGCAGTGCATTTTATAGCGCCGGAGAGGAAGATGAATCGCCGGCGGAGGGCAGAGGAATCGCCGGAGGGCAGAGGAATCGCCGGCGCCGCTCGTCTTCCGTGCGCGTCGAAAAAACGCGGCGGTGGCGCGTAACTGAAACCATGCCCATTTGTCCCGGTTCGTGACTGGAACCGGGACAAATGGGTGTCGCCTGCGGGTGCTACCTCATTTGTCCCGGTTCCAGCCACGAACCGGGACAAATGAGTGTCGCCTGAACTGCCCGGCGCGTTTTATGCCCCATCTGTCCCGGTTTGCAGTACGACCGGGACAAATGGGGTTTTGGAGTTTGGTCCTTTAGCCTGTTTTCTACTAGTGCATGATGGATTGACATAACACTTCTATGTCCATCTAAAGAATTCTCTAAGTCTTCTTGTTGTTCTTTCTCCTTTCTTGATATCTTCTCTCTTTGATGCTTTCGAGAAGATTGGGAGATAAGATTATAAGATGTCTAGATAAAGTAAGAAGATCTGGGTTAAGCTTTAGATAACTCAGATTTTGTCTACATGACTATCATGGATTCCATGTACTAGAAATATGTCTAGCAAAATTGATGAGAATAGATGCTCAGAGAATAACTAAGAATAGCTAGTTTGGTCTTTAACTCCTAACTCATGTTTTGCTGTATGAGTTTCATTTTCTTTGGTGTACATTTATCGTATATCTCTCTATCCCGAAATAAGGTCTAAGCCAAGATTATCTCAAAGTTTATAACGCTCAAGTTGATGATCTATTTCAATTCCACCAACTCAAGTGAAACTTCAATCACTTAGTGTTTTGAAAATTAAATGCGCGAAAATTATCCCGATTTTCTCATGCATGAATGCAATGCACACTCATGTGTCTACTCTATTTCTGGACTCTAAAACCTGGGATGTTACATTAAGTCACAACAAAAGTATCAGTCATCTTTTGGTCTGAACTTCAGTTATACACTTCTTTACAATTAAGTAAAAACAACAATGAATAATGTTGGTTAATGTTCAAAAATGAGAATCAACAATAAATAATATTGTTTAATGTCCATAACCATATATAGTTGCCATTTTGGTGGCCATAGAAACATGTATTCTATACCATCTATATACAGATGGATAAAATCATAAATTTATCTCTAGGTCAACTAAACACATGTATAGAATTGCCCTCGCATTTGCGAGGGCCACCATGCTAGTTATATCAAAATAACACTACCTATGTTACAAAACCGTGGCATGCGGTTTGTTGAAAAAATCCCACAAACATTCGGTCACAAATTAAACTGATTTCAACTGTTTTTTCCCACACATTATTTTAATTATTATCATGGTTTCCATATCCATAGAACCATGTAAAAAATTAAAAACCCTACTCAATAAGCTATAGATGATGCCCTCGCATTTGCGAGGGCCACATTGCTAGTTAATTGAATAACAAAATACGTAGCTCAACGCCAAGTCTATCGCTTATTTGCCTTTCAATCCGTTGTAGCCTTTAGATCAGAAACAAACGGTGGATGATGAGGCTTAAGACACAGCGTGACTCGCCTCTAGCAAGGCACTGGATCCCAGTCCGCCGGAGGAAATGGATATTGATCCAGCGCAAGCCAAGCGACGCTTCCACGTACGTACATAGGAACAAGAATTCCAAAACCCAATCTGACACGAGTGCTAAACTCCGAATGAATCCACATCATCGCATCATGGACGTCAGCGATTGCGTATGCAGATCAGGCTACACCACATGGGATATACGAGTATTTCTCAAAAACAAAAGGGAAACCGTACCACAAGGCTCAGCCTTCTAGAAGAAGATGAACCGCTCGATATATAGGCCGGCATGCATGGATGGATCGATGGTGTCACATAACAACATACAGTACATCCAATCAATCCGCAAGTGAGAAAGATCAGTTCCCTCGCCACGGTTAACCATGGATAAGCCATACATTGCCATCCTCTCCTTCGCCTTCCTCTTCCTGCTCCACTACATCCTAGGCAAGATCAGCAATGGCAAGCGCAGCAACAAGGGCGACGTGCAGCTGCCGCCGAGCCCCCCGGCCATCCCGTTCCTTGGCCACCTCCATCTCCTGGAGAAGCCCTTCCACGGCTCGCTAAGCCGCATCGCCGCGCGCCTCGGCCCGGTCTTCTACCTGTGCCTCGGGTCGCGCCGCGCCGTGGTGGTGTCCTCGTCCGAGTGCGCCAGGGAGTGCTTCACAGAGCACGACGTGACCTTCGCCAACCGGCCCAGGTTCCCCTCCCAGCTGCTCGTCTCCTTCGACGGCACCGCGCTCGCCACGTTATGCTACGGCCCGCACTGGCGCAACCTCCGCCGCGTCGCCGCCGTGCAGCTGCTCTCCGCGCACCGCGTCGCCTGCATGTCCGGCGTCATCGCCGCCGAGATCAAGACCATGGTGCGCCGGCTGTGCCACACAGCTGCGGCGACTCCCGGCGGCGCCGTGCGGGTACAGCTGAAGCGGAGGCTGTTCGAGCTCTCCCTTAGCGTGCTCATGGAGACCATCGCGCAGACCAAGGGGACCCGTTTGGAGGCCGACGCCGACACGGACATGTCCGTGGAGGCGCAGGAGTTCAAGAAGGTGACGGATAGCCTCGTCCCGCACCTCGGCGCGGCAAACATGTGGGACTACCTGCCGGTGATGCGGTGGTTCGACGTGTTCGGCGTCAGGAACAAGATCCTGACCGCGGTGAGCTCGAGGGACGCGTTCCTGCGGAGACTGATCGACGCCGAACGCCGGAGGCTGACCGACAGCGGCAACGATGGAGACAAGAAGAGTATGATCGCCGTGCTGCTCACTCTGCAGAAGACGGAACCAGAGGTCTACACCGATACCATGATCACGGCGCTCTGTGCGGTGAGTGCCTCTCTTTATCCCGATATAATTCTCACACCCAAGTTAATTTGCAGCATTTTGTTGGCAGTTTCTTTAGTAAGGAAATTAGCTTGTTCTACAATCTACACACTTGAGTCAATGGTTGAAGTCTTCGACATACAGCGACGCTTTTTATATGTTAAAAAATAGAGGCCTTTAGATGCAGAGATAGACATGGGATGGGACACCATACTGCGTGGTCACTACTCTAGAACCGTAGCACGGTAGATAACGCCACTTCACTTGGTTCGATCGATGAATCCGCGACATGTCATCTCAGTACACAAGAAAATCTTTTGACTGTTGTGTTATGTGAAAGAACCCCAACGTTTTTATCTTCTTCTCCCAAATTCGGTGAACTAAAACTAGCAGTCAGTAACGGTCGTTTTCCCAATGAATTATTTGCAGAATTTATTTGGAGCTGGAACCGAGACCACGTCAAGCACGACGGAGTGGGCGATGTCGCTGCTGCTGAACCATCCGGCGGCGCTGAAGAAGGCCCAGGCCGAGATCGACGTGTCTGTGGGTACAACCCGCTTGGTGTCCGCCGACGACGTGCCCCGACTCGCCTACCTGCAGTGCATCGTCAGCGAGACGCTCCGCCTCTACCCGGCGGCGCCGCTGCTGCTGCCACACCAGTCCTCCGCGGACTGCAAGGTCGGCGGCTACAACGTGCCGAGCAACACGATGCTGATCGTGAACGCGTACGCCATCCACAGGGACCCAGCGGCGTGGGAACACCCGCTGGAGTTCAGGCCGGAGAGGTTCGAGGATGGGAAGGCCGACGGGCTGTTCATGATACCGTTCGGGATGGGCCGACGGAGGTGCCCCGGGGAGACGCTGGCGCTGCGGACAATCAGCATGGTCCTGGCAACGCTGGTGCAGTGCTTCGACTGGGAACAGGTGGACGGCGTGGAGGTAGACATGACGGAGGGGGGAGGGCTCACCATCCCCAAGGCCGTGCCGCTGGAGGCCGTGTGCAGGCCACGCGCGGTCATGCGCAGCGTGCTTGAGAACCTTTGAGGGGCTTTCTTTCGTGCTTCAGAACCTTTGAGGAGCTTCGTGTGTTTGGTCTAGCATCATATGCGGTTTCATAGCGTGTTGCGATAGTAAATAAACTCAGCGACTGGTGAGCATAGTCACGTAGTATCACTTGTAAATTACACTATCAAGGTTTTGTACTGTAAATGCCTGCATGGGCAATTGGGCACCTTCTCATGCAGCAGCGTTCTCGTTCAGGCAGACCAAAAGGAGCACCCACCAGAGACAATTGCATCACTCGGATGTCGGATCCATCTCGTTCTGGAATATTTTTCAAGGAGAAAATTCCATTTTAAACCCTGGACTCGTAGAGGTCTGACGAAATGAACCCCAAAATATGAATCCCGGTCATTTGAACGCTAAACTTAGCAATCCTGATCTAAAACGAACCAAGAGGTTAGGCCGTTGAGACACGCATCAATCTCTACCCTAGCGGCTGGCTCACGTTCCCGAGGGGTCTGCCTCACAGGGGTTTTGGTTGACTTTGTTGCTAACTTTAGTGTTTTCCCCCCTGTTTCTTGTTGTCTTTTTTGTATTTCTTTATATTCTCTTCCCTTGTATCCCCTGTAATATTTCCAATATATTATAAGAACAGGGCATGCCAGGTTACTTTTTGAGAGGAATGAAACAGGTGGTGGGAACTTTTCCCCCGTTAATCTCAAAAAAAAACTTTGCCTCTATCCAAAATGACTATAAAGTTCCTATAAACTCTCGCGTCATGTCTCGGCCCATTGCGTAGAGAGGGGGATACAAAGTGTTAAAGAATACTGGTTTGCATTTATTTTGAAAAACAAACTATTGCTTTAAAGTTTAAACCAAGCGTACAATTGCAACGATTTTTCTTGTTTCGTTTCTAGCATCAGATACTAAAAATAAATCCCTTGTTAATCAATGTTGGGAAACTTTTTTCGTACTTCCAAAGGATAAGGTAAAAAAAACCTTCCTCGTGTGATTTAACGTGTCCCCTGTTAGAGTGTAAAACAGTATGTATCAGGTATGGTGTAGGATACGTAATCCTGCACTTGTCACCATGGTTTTTTTCACCTATATAAACACACACCCGAGACTCTAGCGAGTCATCGTTATGCCCAACGCTAATATCTCCATGTTCAGTGGGTCGCATCATTACAGGAATAACAGCGCATGCCGACGGTATTTGCCGTTGGGCTCACATAGGAACCCCTCGACGTACACGTAGCATGATGGAAATACCGTCGGGCTCACATAGCAAACCCTCGGCATACACGTAGCCCGACGGACACCGTCGGGCTAGCGCTGTCGGCGTGTAATCAATCGGGCTCACTGTGTTGCCTTGCCGACGGCATTCCCGTCGGCCTAGCTCTACCAAATATTTCAGAAAAACCATTTTTCAAAAAATATATTTTTTAATTTTTTTAACTTATTATTATTATTTAATTCCAATTTAGTCATATATTTAATCTCATATTACACACTTAATCGTAATCTTAGGTCAAACTATTCACCATTAGTCAAACTTCTCAGACGGTCACCCATCCTCAGATTTTTTTTTTGAGAAACACAGTACAACGCAAGCGCTCATATACACGCGCACACACTCACCCCTTTGAACGCACACCCTACCCCTATGA
The DNA here is from genome assembly GCA_026929855.1 of Poa annua. Classification (NCBI taxonomy): domain Eukaryota; kingdom Viridiplantae; phylum Streptophyta; class Magnoliopsida; order Poales; family Poaceae; genus Poa; species Poa annua. Next base: position 21,986,906 of record CM049427.1, read on the forward strand.
GCACCTCCGAGAGACTGAGCCGGCGGATCAGGTCTTGAGATTGACGAAGTCACCACAGGCGACTCGCTATCGACGGGAACGTCGCCTCCCACTGAAGAATATTCCGACTAAATGAGAAACACCAGCGTCAAATCTGGGATTTGAACTCTGGTGGGCTGGGGGCACAACCACCCTCCTAACCATCTTGCCACAGGCAAGTTCTTATCCATCCTCAGATTGCTCCAGGCCAAGCACGCTTAACTATTATGTTTTATTCAAATGAGATTTCAGTTGATGTCATACATTGTTGCTATTAGTATGATATATTAACCTTAACTCTCATTTAAGATATTATACTTTTTAGTCTTTAAAATTTCAAAAATAAGATTTGAATGAACAAAATAACTATGTTTAATAATACTTGAATAATAATAATAATAATCAATTATTTTATTTTACTTTTTCATATTTTTTTTATTTCTTTCAAAAACGGTCAAAATGGAGAGCATGGGTATTCATCAAAAGTGGTCAAAATTTTCAAAACTATTGACGGTTCTATGTTGTAACTACTACTTGTATACCTTAAAATTATTTTTATAAGAATTTTAGAGCAAACTATCACACAGTTGTAGTTCAAATTTAAATTATTTCCGGAAATTGACATAAAGTCAATTAAAGAGACGAATTTAGATAGAAAGCAAGGAAAATCCTCATTTTCAGATATTATCCATCAAATATGTACTACTCTTTGTGAAAATTAAATAGGTGTAATTTTGGACCATATTTTATGTACTTGCTTCACAAAAAAAGTCATTTTGGCACTTAAAAAATGGAAAACGACATTTAAAAAAAGAATTTTGAAAACCGCTTCGGCGACGTTGTTTCCCATACCATGACACACATATGTGCTCAATATGGGCACTTTATCACAAACTATGATATGATAATGGTTATACATTGGTCATTTGTCTTAAGATTTATGCATGTTTATAGATGATTGACATTTTTGTAAAGTTTTGTTTTGAAAAGTTTACCAAAACTCAATTTTATAATTTTTCCTATAAACTAGTACACGTAAAAGAACTCCATGCCAAAGGGTTTCTTTTTTTTGAGTACTTTTTCATATTTTTTCATTTCTTTCAAAAAACTGTCAAAATGGAGAGAATGACTATTCATCAAAAGTGGTCGAATTTTTCAAAACTATTGACGGTTCTATGTTGTAACCACTACTTGTGTACCTTAATGTTGGCATCAATCACATTATTTCTTTTTATCAAAACTGTTTGTTAATGTGACATTTCACTTTGTTAGTGTCATTGTAGGTCATAGGAACATAATCAATCTAAAAAGAGACCAATTTGTTGCAAAATTTGATTCGGTTGCTTCGAAATGGGAGTTTCACTATACTTCTTCAACCTTTATGCGGTGTATAGTGTCGTCCGTGAAGGAAGTGACACTTTACAAATTATTTATTGTTCTTTTCTCTTTACACCGCCCCCCTAAATTAGAATTTCATGCCAAAAGGGAAAGGTTTTGAACCATTTCCTCACGTGATTTAATGTGCTCCTCCATCCCTAGGACAAAAATATGCTATCCTTTCTTTAAACGTGGTGATTTCTTATGACTTCACAGTATGTCATAGGAATATGATAAAACCAAAAATAGAAAATGACCTTATAATGATTGGTTTGGTTGGCTCGAAGTTGGTGTAGTGTTTGTGAGGGAGGTGTCACTTCAAAATTATGCATTGGTTTTTCTCTTTACACCACTCTTATATACCCATATTAGAACTTAATTTATACCAAGTGGACGGATTTTAACCCATAGTAGCGACTACGAACCATTCACATGAGACGAATATGATGTTACTGGCTAGTAGATACTAATGTACATAAATATGCCAATAAGTTCAATGATCATAACTTCTCAAGGACATTACACATAGCTAAACGTGGGCTACACACAGCCTCCAAAGGCACGACCTTGGGCATGGTGATGCCTGCCCCCTCTGTCATGTCCACCTCCACGCTATCCACCCGTTCCCAATCGAAGCACTGTAACAGCGTCCCTAAAACCATCCCAGCTATCTGGAGTGCGAGCGTCTCTCCGGGGCACCTCCGCCGCCCCATCCCAAACGGTAGCATCAACATACCACCGGCCTTGTCATCCTCGAACCTCTCTGGTCGGAACACCGTGGGATCCTCCCAAGTTGTTGGATCCCTGTGGATGGCGTACGCGTTCACGATAAGCATGGTGTCTCTTGGCACGTCGTATCCTCCAACCTTGCAGTCAGTGGAGGACTCGTGCGGAAGTAGCAGCGGCGCCGGTGGGTATAGCCGGAGCGTCTCCCTGATAATGCACTGGAGGTAGGCAAGGTGAGGCACGTCATCAGCAGCAACCATGCGGGAGTTCCCGACGTACGCGTCAATCTCATCTTGGGCCTTCTTAAGTACCGCCGGATGGTTCAGCAGGAGTGACATTGCCCATTCTGTCATGGTTGACGTGGTATCAGTTCCAGCCCCAAGTAAATTCTGCAAGGATTATTAGAAAAATCTAGTTTTAGTGAGATCAATTGTTAAGCTGTTCCCGTTGAGGTCATCTCCAAGACTTGACTTTGGATCGTAGAATTGAAAAAGGGCAACATAAAAAAATACTTAAATTTCTCTGATGTAAAAAGGTTTTCATCCCTCTAAAGTGAGTAAACCACGGCAATAAGGGCAAAGTTATCAATGCTTTGTGGAAAGAACATAAAAAGTCATGCATTTTTGTGGGTGACGATGACTTTGCCCAAATTGTGGTGCCTTTTTGCAATCTACTGTACTCAAGTTTGTGTAAGCAACATTTATATAGGAGTTGATGTTAAAACTTCTATGGAATGAAACCAATATAAAGGAACTGGGTGTGGCAACTGGCACCAGATGGATAGGACATGGAAGGACGTCTACAGAAAGAAAATCTTCTAAACAAGAAGACAAAGGTTGGTGTTACAAAGAAAACACGACACGTCAACATTGTTTCACTCGATCTAGTACGACATGCCATGTGGGATTTTGGATACATCCAGCAAAGGGACGCAAAGTGACATCGTGATTTCTGAACCCTCTATTCCTATCTCCTATACATTTGAGTGATTAGAGATTGGTAGCAAAATACTGAAGTAATAGTGACTGGTGATGGCCTCAACAGATGATAACAGAAAAGCCATTTACGACTCGTCGAACAAGTTAGTTTGAAGAAACAACTGACAGTTAAGAAGTGTAAATTAACTTGGGTTTGACAGATGCATAAAAGTTTCTTTTGTTCGTTGAAGAGGAACTCACCGCACACAGAGCCGTGATCATAGTATCAGTGTACACGTCTGGCTCTGTTTTCTGCAAGGTGAGCAGCACGGCGATCATGCTTTTCCTGTCGCCTTGGCCGCCGTCATCGTCCAGCCTCCGGCGCTCGGCGTCGATGAGCCGCCGCAGGAACGCGTCCCTCCTAGCCACCACCGCCAGGATCTTATTCCTCACGCCGAGCACGTCGAACCACCGCAGCACCGGCAGGAAGTCCCACATGTTTGCCGCGCCGATGTACGGGATGATCTCGTCCGTCCCCTTCTTGAATTCCTGGGCCTCTACGGACATGTCCGTGTCGGCGTCCGTCACCGGCCGGGTTCCCTTGGTATTCGCGATCGTCTCCATGAGCACGCTGAGGGAGAGCTCGAACAGCCTCCGCTTCAGCTGGACCCGAGCGGCGCCTCCGCCGGCGGCGGCCGCGCGGCAGAGCCGGCGCGTCATTGCGCGTATCTCGGCCGCGACGACCCCGGACATGCAGGCGACGCGGTGCGCGGAGAGCAGCTGCACAGCGGCGACGCGGCGGAGGGTGCGCCAGCGCGGGCCGTATCGGCAGAAGAGAAGCGATGTGCCGCCGAAGGAGACGAGCATCTGCGAGGGGAACTGGGGCCGGTCGGCGAAGGTCACGTCGTGCTCCGTGAAGCACTCCCTGGCGATCGCCGCCGAGGACACCATCACGGCGTTGCGGGCGCCGAGGCGCAGCGAGAAGAGCGGCCCGTAGGGCGCGGCGAGGTGGCGCAGCGTGGCGTGTAACGGCTTCTCCGCGACGAGGTGGAGGTGGCCGAGGAACGGGATGGCCGGAGGGCTCGGCGGCAGCTGCACGCCCTTGTTGCCGCCATTGCCCTTTTTGCCCACTAGAATGTAGTGGAGCAGGAAGAGGAAAGTGAAGCAGAAGATGGCAATGCAGGCCTTATCCATGGTACTGCTACTTCAAACTGTGGGGAACAGGGGAAGTGAATATGTACTCCAAACCTGTTGTGCGGCACCAAATACCCGTGCCACATATTTCCAGAGATCCTCGTGTTTCTTCACAAAGTGAGGTTTTGCCTCACCAACATGGTTCACAAATGTCAACCAACGAGAATAGATGCTCTATGCTAGGCAGTGCTCATTATGGTACTTGTCGTGGTATCGGCATATTTGACAGGAAACGGGGTCCTCTATCCTACGTATGGATTCTGGGGAAGAAGGTTGGTGTCGTCGAGGTCGGGATTGAACACGGCGAGTTTACCCAGCTTCGGATTCCACAGCGGTGGCGGGATCCTACGTGCTGCTATAATTCACTATGAGGCAATAGTCGTGAACATGTTACAATGGGTATGATGCCTATTGAGATTGTCTCTGAGCTTCTTCCTAAAGGCTCCCTGGTGGCCGGCTTATATAGGCGGCCAGACCCCAGGGTACAAGGTAAGTACTTGTCCGGCAAGTAAACAGAGTCCTAGACCTAGCCGGCTTAGTTGTCGCCTTCCGTCTTGGGCTCGGTGGCTTGATGGGCTTCGGCCTTCCGCCTTCCTTGGACCGTACGCCTACTTCCTTGTACGTCAGCTATTTGGGCCGCCCGGCAGGCCTTGGCCTTGCCACCCTTGGGCCACCCTGGACTAGCCGGATTGATCCATGTTGGTTATACCCCTAGTTGATATATTCCCAACATTAGCCCCCAGAAAGGTTGAAGTTCTCCAGACGCCGGCTTCTTCTTGATTCTTCATCTGCCAAAGTTGGCGGCTGCAGGACTTGAACCATTCTGAAAATCAACGAGGCACGCGTGTCTTGATGTTGACATGCGGCCGCCTTTGTCCATCATGGGAAAAGACGGCTACTCGGCAATCTTTGCCGAGCATTCTTCTTGACGGTTTCCACCTAGCCGGCTTCACGACAGTTTGAAAACAACCTAGGCGGGAATCTCGCCATGATCACAAATCGCGGGAAAAGAGGAGGCGTGGAGATCGTGCAATCATGGGCTGCAACGGATGCTGGACACGTGTCCGACTTAAAACGCCGTTGCACAGGGAGCAACGCCTGGCCCTATAAATAGGTAGCCAAACGGTCCATTTTCTTTACCCAGCCTTTGCTCTCCGTGCGCTCTTGCCTCTTCCACTTCTTCGCTCCTTGCCCCCGAACGAGCTCCGGCGAACTCCTCTCCTCCGGCGACCTTTTCTCGCGGCGATGTCCACCGGTCCAACCCACTCAACGGCGTCGAGCGGTCCGGCGACCGAGGCCGTGCTCGCGGCGTCGATGGGCGGCGCAATAACCCGTCCCGCGGCGGCGGCGACGGCGGGCAATGTCACCGCCATCGTCCCCCGGGCTTCTACCGCGCGCGCGCCCGCGGCGGGCTCCTCGGCTCCTCCACCGACCACCACAGCGACGGCGACGGCGGGCGCCCCCGGCGACGAGGAAGAAGAAGCGGCAGACCTCGGGTCCCGCTACTGGCTACCTTCCATCGTCGACGAAGACGCCCTCCAAGATTTGGAGGTTGTCGGCTATCTCCCCACTCGGGAGGATTGCCGGTGGAGGGCCGCCTTCGGAGACACCATCCCGGCCCCGGAAGCCGGAGAGCGGGTAATCCTTACCTCCCACCTTGTTAGGGGAATGGCGCTTCCGCCTTCCGCCTTTTTTAGCGAGGTCTTGGATCACTATGGGCTCCAGCCCCATAACATCGCACCTAATAGCATATTAGTCTTAGCCGGCTTCACAGCTCTGTTCGAAGGCTACCTAGGTATCAGGCCTAGTTTAGACTTCTTCAGATACTGCTTCCGTTGCCGGCGGCAGACGGTGCCGGACGGCGGGCTGGCGACTTGCGGCAGCATCACCTTCAACTGCCGCCAGGGCCGCCAATGGTATCCCAAGATACCATATCTCGAGTCCGTCAAGGGCTGGACCTCCACGTTCTTCTACTGCCAAGATATGGCAGCGCCGGGCCGCCAAGTCGGCATCCCGGCATTCGTCAACGCTCCACCCATGCGTCGCCCCTGCTGGGACGAGGCGGTGCCCAAGTTGACGGAGGAACTCCGCCTTATTCAAAGGCGGATTGAGTTCCTCACGAGGACGATGGCTCCCCCTCAGCTGGATGGGGTCGACACCGTCATCTGCTGGCTCGGCCGGCAGATCCTCCCCCTGCGGTACAGCCCGCACAAGATGTGTCAGTATTCGCCTACTGACACAGCCTCTCCTCGCGTGAGCGAAGAGATATTGCCGGTCACCGACCTGGCATTCCGGCTCCGCAGCCTCGTCAAGGCGGGGCTGGTGAAGGCGGCCGAGGGCGTGCCCATGCACACCCACGACAACCCTCCCCTCGAGGTAAACAGTTTCTTCCTTTGCCCCTTGTTTGATAGCTTTGCCGGCTAGAATTGAGTTCCTTTAACTTGTCTTCTTTTTCAGCTCTCCGAGTTGAGGGAGGATGACCTGGCTCCCGACTACTACGAGTCGGAAGCCGGGAAGACGAAGAAGCGCAAGGCGTCCGGCGCTGCTTCCTCTACGGCGAATGCCGAGAGGAAGAAACGGATCGCGTCGGCTACCGAGCCGACTCTCGCCAACATTGGCGAGAACGCGGGGATTAACATCCCCCGAAGGTACTCAACTTTGCCTTTATCAGACGACAAAACTCTTCAATACTGGCCAATTGACTGTGCATGCTTTTTGCTAACAGGGAAAGGGTCGCAACCTCCCGGTTGACGACCAGGCTTCTTGGCAAAGGTAAGCGGCCGCAAGGCGGCTCGCCGGCCACCATGCCGCCAACTCCTCAGCTCCACGCCGGCAGCTTCATGGGCGACGCTCGACGTCAGCCCCCAGCTCCGGCTTCAGGTGCTCCGCCAAGGGCCCCTTCCGCCGACCGCGCGTCCAAAACTCCCCTTCTTCTGGCTGAGTCTACGGCCGATGATGCCGCTCAATCGTGCGCCGCCAACGAAGGGTTGCTGGAGTCGACTGCCGGCGGGTCTCGGAGGGCAGCCCCGACTGCGGGAGGCGGCAAGGTCAGGGACCCTTGGTCTACCTTTAAGGAGGCCAAGGAGTCAACTTTGGCTTTTGCCAACTTTGCCTCACAGGCCTTCGCCGACTTGGAGGGCGACTTATCTGTAAGTTTTTACCACTCCGGCATATACATAGCCTTTTCCCCCGAGCGCTTAGATGGCTAGTCAAAAGAAATTTTGACTGCCGGCTTAGTGGTTATTCGACAATATGTTATATGCCTTTGCTTTTTCTTGCAGGGCCTTGTGTCCGCCAACGTCGAGCTTGTCTCCTCCCGAGTTGAGATAAACCGGCGCCACCGCGACCTGAAGAAGGAGTGCGAGGCCAAGGACAGGCGGATCGCCGAATTGGAGGCGGCCCGCAAAAAAGATGAAGGTAGGGTTAATCCCTTTCTCCTTCAACTATGCTTTTGACCTATGTTTCCGTCAATCATTTAGCTTAGCGAATCCATATTTGTAGAACTGCTAGACCACGCCCAGGATATCCTGAAGGCGTCCACTGATATGCAAGCTCTTATGAATGAAGCTTCAGACTTGGCGGCCGCCAACTTGGAGTTGAAAGCGGCTCATCAGAAGGAGATGGAGGCCCAGCAACTCAAGTTTGCGCAGGAATCTAGCCAGCTCACTGGTGAGCTGGAAAGCCTGCGTAGCAAGTTGGCGGAGGCGGAGAAGATGGCTGCGGAAGAGATATCCAAGCAGACTTCTCGCGCCCAAACTGCAGAGGACGCGCTGGCAACTCATATGATTGAGTTGTCGGCTTTCCATAACTCGGTCCTTGGTAATTTCTTGCTCCTTTTTTGATGCTGCCATGTTGCTTTAGCCTGAGCCAAACTAATGGCTTTATTTTTGATGCAGTTCCCGCCGGTTTAGGCGATGACAAGGTTGTCAGCCCCCGCCTGGATCGCCTTGCGCGTCTGGGCGAGCTGATCACCGAGACTTTGGCGGCGTCCAAGCGGTTTGCCGCCAAGTTCTTCACTTCGTCCGGCAGCCAGGAGCCGACCGAGTTCAGCGACGTGCCCGCTATCTTGGATCAGGCGACCAAACTGCACAAAAGTTCGCTGAAGTCGGCGGCGCGGGGTGGAGCCAAGACCGCCCTTGGGTTGTTCATGGCGCACTACCCCGAGGCGGAGATAGAAGCCGTCACCGAAGGCATGCCGTCAACGTATGAAGACGGTAGCGAGGTTGAGCCGGCCGCTGTTCTGGACAGCGTTGCCGGCTACGCCACGCGGGTTGCCGACATGGTGGACACTTCTATCTTCTACCGGCGCCATCCTGTGCCTGGCGGAGAGGGAACTGAAGCTGCCGGCGCTGCCGAGGCGGAGGGGAGTGATAGTTCCGGGGCTGAGGTTGTCAGCCCCAAAGTCTGATGCAGATGCTCCCCCGAGCCATATCTTTCCTGTCCTTGCCTCCCACCAGCCTTATTTTGTCGGCCCCTGAAACAATGCAACATTGACTTGTAATATTTGTATATACTTTTGTTGCTGCTTCGCTAGGCGGAAACTGGCTGACAAGTTTTATTTTGTCTTTATTTATATGGCCCGCCTTAATTTTACCCTGACTTATATGCTTGACTTTTTGTATGTTGACGAAACCTCAGCCGGTAACTTTAGCTGAAACAACCAGGGCTAGACCATTTGTTTAGAATCAGAGACCAAAGCCAACATGTTGGTGTCAAAGACATACTACTAGGCGAACCACGTATAAGTAATCAGAGGCAAAGGAATTAGGCGGCGCAAAAAGTTTGTTTTTGCTTTGGGTTGGCTCGAAAGCTGCAAGTATCTACCAGTTTGAACCTTTGCACGGAGCTAAAAAACAGGTAACTTAGATACATATGGGGAAATATGATTGTAAGAAAAGACAAAAGATGGCATGCTTCTCAACACAGATGAGGAACCATAGACTTTTATTTCATAACCATATTTAACTTATTACAATTATAAATTGCTAAGTGTAGAAAGGACGTAGCTGCTCAATATTCCAAGGCCGTCTTGTTTGTTCGAATGGATCGTCAATGCCTTTCTTGCGCTTGGTTCCCCTTTTTCCTGCCGCCTTCTTGCGCATTTTATTTTCGTCTTCGTCGCGGATGTCGGCTAGGTAGTAGGAACCATTGAGCAGCGCCTTTGTGACTATAAATGGTCCTTCCCATGGCGGGGATAACTTGTGCAAACCTTTTCTGTCTTGAATTAGGCGGAGAACCAGGTCACCTGTTCTGAAGCTTCGCTTCCGCACTCTCCGGCTATGATAGCGGCGAAGTTGTTGCTGGTACAAGGCGGAGCGATGGAGAGCGACGTCTCTTTCTTCGTCTAGCAGGTCTAGGCTATCCTGTCTTGCACCTTCTACGTCTTGCTCGATGTAGGCTTGAACTCTTGGGGATTCGTATTTCATGTCGGTAGGTAGCACTGCCTCTGCGCCATATACTAAGAAGAAAAGAGTGTATCCGGTAGACCTGTTTGGCGTTGTGCGCAAACTCCACAATACCGACTGTAACTCATCTGCCCACGCGTCGGCTGCCCTGTGTAATGGAGCTTCGAGACGAGGCTTAAGTCCTGATAAGACTAGGCCGTTTGTACGCTCTACTTGTCCATTGGATTGAGGGTGTGACACGGATGCCAAATCAAGCCGGATGCCCAGATCGCTGCAGTATTCTTCTATGTCGCCTTGAGACAGATTGCTGCCATTATCGGTGATAATGTTGTGTGGAACTCCAAACCGAGAGATAATTCCCCAGAGAAAATTGGTGGCTGTTCGTGCGTCAAGTTTGCTGATCGGTTTGGCCTCGACCCATTTGGTGAACTTGTCGACAGCGACCAATAGGTGAGTGTACCCACCGCGCGCCTTTTTAAAGGGACCCACCATGTCCAAGACCCAGACCGCGAACGGCCAGGTGATTGGGATCGTCCTTAGCTCTTGTGCCGGCAAATGAGGTTGGCGGGCGTACAACTGGCAGCCTTTGCATGTCTTTACGATGTTCTCGGCGTCTTCTTTGGCGGTGAGCCAGTAGAAACCTTGGCGGAAAGCTTTTGATACAATGGACCTAGCGGAAGCATGATGCCCGCAGGTGCCAATATGTATGTCCTTTAGAATTTCCCGGCCTTCTTCCGGCTGTATGCACCGCTGATAGATGCCGCAAGTGCTTCGCTTGTATAGCTCGCCTTTTATTATCGTGAATGCCTTTGCTCGCCTTATGATCTGCCTCTTTAGCACCTCATCGTCTTCCGGCAACTTTTGGTTGATTAGAAAATCGAGGTATGGGACTGTCCAATCCGGCTGTGTTAAGTAGACAGCGAGACTTGCCGCTTCTACCGGTTCTTCTGAGTCGGGGTCCGTCAAATCGGCGCCTTTAATGGATGGCTTGTGCAAATGCTCCAGGAAGATATCTTTTGGTACCTTTTTGCGTTCCGATCCAAGTCTTGCAAGTGTGTCTGCCGCCTCATTCTCAGCTCTTGGAACATGCCGGACTTCGTAGCCTACGAAGTTTTTTGCGAATTCGTCAACCTTGGCTCTGTAAGCTGCCATTGTTGCGCTTTTTGCATCCCATGTTCCACTTACTTGCTGCGCGACCAGATCTGAATCGCCATAACAGAGGATTCTTTTGACGCCTAGGTCGTTTGCCACGTGTAACCCGTGAAGCAAGGCTTCGTACTCGGCAACATTGTTGGTTGCTGTGAAGTGGATTTGTAACACGTAGCTAAGCTTGTCACCTTTAGGCGTACGTAGAACGACCCCAGCCCCCGAGCCTTTGAGCATCTTTGATCCGTCAAAGTGCATGACCCAATATTCTGACTCGGGGAGTGTTGTTTCCTCCATTGCCTCTGTCCAGTCGGCGACAAAGTCTGCAAGCGCTTGAGATTTGATGGCGGTCCGTGGTTTATAGACTATATCAAAGGCGGCAAGTTCGATGCCCCATTTGGCAACTCGACCTGTTGCCTCTGCATTGTTGATTATGTCTCCCAACGGTGCCTTGCTGACTACTGTCATTGTGTGTTCCTGAAAGTAATGCCTAAGCTTTCTGGCAGCGAAGAATACACCATAAGCCAGCTTTTGGTAATGCGGATACCTCTGCTTGGAGGCGGAGAATACTTCACTGATGAAGTAGACCGGTCGCTGCTCGCGCGTCGCGGCTTCGTTCTCCTTTCTTTCCACAGCCAAGACAACGCTGACAACAGCTCCTGTTGCCGCGATGTACAGCAGCATTGGTTCCTGTGATCGAGGTGCTGCCAATATCGGAGCGGATACGAGGGCCTCCTTAAGTTGTTGCAAGGCGGCGTCTGCCTCTGCTGTCCACTCGAAGTTGTCGGATTTCTTCAGTAGCCGGTAGAGAGGCATTGCCTTTTCCCCTAGGCGGCTTATGAAACGACTGACGGCTGCCGCCGATCCGGCTAGGCGCTGCACGTCCTTCAGACAAGTAGGTCTGGATATGTTTTGGATGGCCTTGATCTTCTCCGGGTTAACCTCAATCCCTCGTTCTGAGACGATGAATCCGAGGAGTTTGCCGGCTGGGACGCCGAAAACGTACTTGGCGGGATTGAGTTTCATCTGATACCTCCGGAGATTCTGAAAAGTTTCTTCCAAGTCCTCTAGGAGATCTGCCTTCTTTTTTGACATTACCGCGATGTCGTCTACATAGACGTGAACATTGCGGCCGATTTGTTCATGCAGGCAATTTTGCATACAGCGCTGGTATGTTGCCCCTGCATTCTTCAGGCCGAAAGGCATTGTAATGTAGCAGAAAGTCCCGTATGGAGTTGTGAAAGATGTTTTCAGCTGATCTGACTCTCTCATCTTGATTTGGTGGTATCCTGAGTAGGCGTCCAGAAAACAAAGCAGCTCGGAGCCTGCTGTGGAGTCTACGACTTGGTCAATTCTAGGCAGCGCAAAGGGATCCTTTGGGCAGCACTTGTTAACACCGGTATAGTCAATACACATCCTAAGTTCTTTATTCTTCTTTGGGACAAGTACAGGATTTGCCACCCAATCGGTGTGTACAACTTCTTTTATGAAATTGGCGGCCTTCAGCCTATTTATCTCCTTCCCTATAGCCTTGCGTCTCTCATCTACAAAGCGTCTTGTTGCTTGTTTTACCGGCTTGGATCCTTTTATGACGTTGAGCGAGTGCTCGGCAAGTTCCCTCGGTACACCAGGCATGTAGGAAGGCGACCATGCAAAGATGTCATGATTCTCACGGAGGAACTTGACGAGCGCGCCTTCCTATTTGCTGTCAAGGTTGGAGCCGATGACAACTTGCTTAGACTTGTCACCTGGGATGAGGTCCGCCTTTTTGGTGTCTTCTGAAGCTTCGAAGGTCTTCTTGACATCCATCTTTGGCTTTGGCATGGAGTTGTCTGAATCCGCCCCGAGCAGCGCGAGTTCTTCCTTGTGGATGACAGCTTCTGCGAAGGCGGCCATGCCACGCTCGCACTCCTTGGCTTTCTTGAAGTTGCCGGAAATCGTGATGGTTCCGTTTTCCCCCGGCATTTTAAGCTTGCTGTATATGTAGCACGGCCTTGCCATGAACTTGGCGAAAGCCGGTCGTCCGAAGATTGCATGATAGGCACTTTTGAAGGGGACAACTTCGAACCGAAGGAACTCTGAGCGGTAGTTCTCTTTAGGTCCGAAAGTTACCTTCAGCCTGATGCTCCCCATTGACTTTGCTTGCCTGCCGGGCACTATGCCATGAAAGGTGAGGTTGCTGTGGTCCAGCTGACCCTCTGATAGGTTCATGCGGCTTAGTGTGTCATAGTACAGGATGTTGAGGCTGCTGCCGCCATCCATGAGTACTTTTGTGAGTCTGAAGTTGTCGACAATGGGATCGACGACAAGGGCGTACTTGCCTGGGTGAGGAACGTGATCAGGGTGGTCGGACCGGTCCCAAGTGATTGTTGCCTCAGACCAGTTCAAGTATTGAGGGACGTCCGGCATTGTCGCGTTGAGTTCGCGCATTTCCGCCTTATCCGCCTTAGCCGAAGGCGTGCCGACAAAGCACACAAGATATTCTTTGACCTTTGGGTATGGCTTCTTTTTCTTGGCGGCTGCGTCATCTTCGCTTGAGATAGACATGTCGTCGTCGTCCTCATCCTCCTTGCTGTCTTTCTTGTCGTTCTTTTTTGACTTCTTTGACTTCCAGCCGACTGTGGGATCCTTTTTGAAGTCGTCCATGAAACGACACTCGCCAAGCATATGGTTGACCTTGCCCAATGAGGCGTGGATGGGACACGGCAAAAGTTTTGCCTGTTCATAAGTGATTCGCTCCGCCTTAGGCCCTGAGCCGGCTTCGCGACTGTCTTTCTTATTCTTCCACTTCTTTTTGCCGGCGTTCCCTTGGAATGCTGCGGCTACCTCATTGGAAGGCCCGGCTTTGTCATCCGCCACCTGCTTGCGTTTGTTGTTCCGCTTTGGTATGATGTTGACGTCTGGGTCATCGTCCCGGGCGTCGTCATCCGCCGCCGCGTATTGGGCGGCCAGGTTGAGCATCTCACCAAGGTCCGTGATTTGCTCGCGGACGAGCCTATGACGGAGTAAGGACTTCTTCTGTAGGCCCGTGTAGAAGGCATGGATAGCCTGTGCGTCCGAAACACCATGACAGTTGGCTTTTTCGGATATCCAACGGCTGACAAAATCTGTCATGGTTTCGTCCGGCTTTTGGATACAGCGCTGCAAATCCGTGCAGGTATTTGGACGCTTGTATGTTCCTTGGAAGTGCTGGGAGAAAACCTTTTCCATGTCGTACCAGCTATGGATGGACTTTTCAGGAAGGTTGTCGATCCAAGCTCTTGCCGTGCCTTCTAACATGAGAGGTAGGTAGCGGACGGCAATATGGCTGCTCCCGCCGGCAATCTCTATGGCCATGGCGTAGTCGGATAGCCATGAATCCGGCTTAACGAGGCCGTTGTACCTAGAACAGTTTTTTGACACTGATGTCATGTCCTTAGGGAACGGCTCTCTGCGGATGGCGTCACCGAAACACTTTGGTCCAGAGTATAGCGGCTCCTTTCCTCTTTCTATGTCTTGTAGGCGGTGTCGTGCGTCTTTTGGATCGAGCTGCCGTGCGCCTCTGTTTGCGTCCGGCTCGTCCTGCGTTGCTTGGCTTATGTTGCGCCTGGGCCCCTCTACCTCCTCTTTCTTCTTGCTGCCAGTGCTACGCTGCGGAGACCGGCTGCGGCCTCTCCTTGGAGGGTCGTTGCCGGCATTTTTTTCTAGGCGGCTGCCTGTTGCTCCGGCTACCGCCATTGTCGCGTCTTGGCTGGGGTGGAGGTGGCAGGTCTCCTCTGCTTCCTGTTCTTGAGTTCTCGTCCCGCCTTGGCTTTGGCGGTGGCGTCTTTTTTGGAGGTGGCGTTGCCTTCCTTTTGTCGCCATGGCTATTGGAGCCAGACGGGCCATCGGGGTCGGCGCCGGGTGCAACTTTGCACTTTCCCGACTTAGACTCTAGGTCTCCCCCGCGAGCATCCGCCATATGGCCGTAGGAATCAGCGCGAGCTTGTTGTTCTAGGGCCTTGCTTACGAAGTGTCTTGCGTTAGCCAACTTTTCTTCCGCCGTGTAAGTGTTGTCGTCTAGGGTATCTAGCGCCACGGCCGCGTTGAGGACCGGGGTGCAGAAGACAACATCTCCCCTTCTGTCCACGCGCTGTGGTGCCGTGCGCCAGTCGAACCCTAGATCTTGAGCCGCTGTTGTTGCTTGCGCAGGCGGCTCTTTTCCACGTCGAAGAGTTGCCGGCTTGTTTTGGCCGACATCTTCTCCTGTTCTTTCTCGATCTTCTTCGCAAGGCTCTCAACGTGCTCCTCTCTTTTTCTCAGGAAGTCAGAGTGCTTAAGCATGTTAAGCCTAAGCTCTTCCACTGCGTCGAGTGGGGTATCTTTGTTCACCGGAGTATTCATGATCTCGTCTACTTCTTTGATGACGGAGAGCAAATCCGTGGGTTTGCTGCTGCCGCCTTTCTCGAGGCCAGCTTTCTTCTTCGCGCGCACTTTGTCGGAACTTTCAATGAGTTGGCCGGCAGTGGTGTCGCCGGCATCTTCTGCCGGTTTGTTTTGCGCCTCCGAAGTAACTGGGGTTGTCTCGTGACCGACAACAACCATCATAGCCAGCTTGTCAGGCATGTCTGTATCCGATGTACCCTCTGAGGGAGCCGGATTACCACTGGAAAAGCGGGTTTTGATCTTCTCTTCGAAGAGACTAGCATCGTCATCGGAGTCAGAGTCTACGTTGACTTGAACGGTAGATCTGGATCCGGCATCTGACATCGCATCCTCCTGTAGAGCAGGGAGAATTGACTCAGGATCGGTTTTTTCCGGCTGGGAGTCGGATCCCAGTCCGACAACTCCGACGAAGTGGAAATCAGATTCCGCCGACTCCTGGGAGAAAGCGGATTCATATCCATCTTGCCGGTCGACTACTTGGTCGAAGGGTTGGTGGGTGGGGTTGTAGAAACGCGGTAGGCCGTACGCCTCTGGCGTGTACCCGATGAAGACGTCGATCCCTCCGATCGGCACGATTGCGCATCCGATAAGGTAGTCGTCCGCCGGGAGCCAGGACTCATCCGAGTTGACGTAGCTATGGCCGCCATACCTTGTGACGCGACCGACGGCGATCTGCTTGCCCACGCCGCCAAGTGTTCCCGCCTGGAACGTGACGCCAGGAACCTTATGCCCCACGGTGGGCGCCAACTGTCGTGGTATCGGCATATTTGACAGGAGACGGGGGTCCTCTAGCCTACGTATGGATTGTGGGGAAGAAGGTTGGTGTCGTCGAGGTCGGGATTGAACACGGCGAGTTTACCCAGCTTCGGATCCCACAGCGGTGGCGGGATCCTACGTGCTGCTATAATTCACTATGAGGCAATAGCCGTGAACAGGTTACAATGGGTATGATGCCTATTGAGATTGTCTCTGAGCTTCTTCCTAAAGGCTCCCTGGTGGCCGGCTTATATAGGCGGCCAGACCCCAGGGTACAAGGTAAGTACTTTTCCGGCAAGTAAACAGAGTCCTAGACCTAGCCGGCTTAGTTGCCGCCTTCCGTCTTGGGCTCGGTGGCTTGATGGGCTTCGGCCTTCCGCCTTCCTTGGACCGTACGCCTACTTCCTTGTACGTCAGCTATCTGGGCCGCCCGGCAGGCCTTGGCCTTGCCACCCTTGGGCCACCCTGGACTAGCCGGATTGATCCATGTTGGTTATACCCCTAGTTGATATATCCCCAACAGTACTGGTGTCCATTGATCTAATATTTACACTCATGGGTTTGTCTTATATATAGCAAGTCTTTAAAACATCAAAGATCGTTGCATCATGTTGATATGTTGATGTCATTGAGAATCGGGCATGCAGAAAAATACGTACCAAATTCACATATCATAATCTGATTAAGATTCAAAGCACAACACTGCACACTACAACAGGTCCTCTTTTATACACCCCTACCGAGCAAATGCATAATTCTTTCTCCAATACATACAATTGACACTAGAGCAGAACACGCTAAATGTCCCGGGCTGGGAGGGCTTTTTGTTCCGGGCACGCGCCCGGGACAGCGTGTTCGGTACAAATAGTCTCCCCTATTTGTCCCGGTCACGCCACGGCCCGGGACCAATAGGGGGGTCATGTGGCCAACTGGGAGAGTCAGAGGCTGGCTCTCATTTGTCCCGGTTCGTAATACGAACCGGGACAATACGTACGATTTTTTTTCTTTTTTTGTTTCCTGTTTGTTGTTTACTGTTTTCTATTTTACTGATTCTTTTACGTTTCTGTTTTTTATATTTATTTTTCATTTCAAACAAGATCGAGTTGCATATTATACGCTACTATATAGTATATATCATGAATACACGAAATTTTCCTCGAGATGGTCACATACTAGTAATACAGGAGTTTAGAACCGTAAGATCATGTCTAAATATTTACAACCGTAAGATCATGTCTAAATATTTACAACCAGAGATAATTACATGACAGAAGAGGCATTCGACCCTATTTTTTCCTCGGGATGGTCTTTTTCGGCTGAATTATACTGCATTCTGCGCCTGGCTTTATGAGATAGTCAAGCAGAAAGGCCGCAATTTCCTCCGCAATTTGTAGTAGGCGGTCTTTTGCATCTAGCCTGTTCCGGATCGTCTCAAACTAAAAAGGAGAGATCAACACCAATATATCAACCATCATGAAAATAATTCAATTTGAAAAGTGAACAAATTTGAATAAATTGTTAACGTACGTCATTCCAGTCTGCCCCCTCATTGAAGTGAATTCGGATGAACTCGCGGACATAGAATCCACACAAATTGGTGCCTTGTTGCTGCTCCGCGCACTTTATGATAGAATAAGATAAGAAACCAATCAAAAAATAATCAAAAATATTGAAAAAATGGTATTGTGAGACTAAAATAAAAAATATCCATACGTGGAACCTAGCTAGTACGTCTTACCTCTCGCCATTTAAAAGTGAGCTTCCGGGCTATACCGACGTCCTTGTGGAAAGAGGTGAACTTGTCCCAAACCCTGAAGTTTACGGTATGAAAAATTAGTAAAGAAGTTTACTAATTACGATATATTATTAGAAAAGACGAGGTCGATTGTGATAATGAACGAAATTACCTCTGGAGCATCTCTTTCGTGTCGTCGAACTTTTCTTCAGGTTTCGATAATGGGTCCAAGACATCAACGATTGCCTTTTAAACATCAATCTCAAATAATACCCAGTGAAATCTGCCATATGTTTATATTTGTTAATAACTAAATCATCAATTACATATACTTAACATTGAGTATGTATAACAAAGTAAACAACTCACTCGAAGTTGAACGGGAAAATTATGGTGTTTTTGTAATGTTGCGCCATCAAGTAAGTAAGCAAAAGCTCCTCCGTATTCTCTGGGTAATGTAACAAACCATGATGATGAACTCGATTAGGGTCAATGAATCCAATCTTGTGATTGAGTCCCAACTTTCGAGATTGTATAGTTTTCAGCCTGCATAATAGAGTACAAAAGGAATATAGTGATGAGGATAATTACAAGCAATGAAAATTAAGTTGAGCTAGAGAATTAATGACATACATACATAATTTAATTACTTACATGCAGAAGGCACTCATGATAGATTTGTCGAGCGCGTCAAAATTGAATAACTGCCATAATTTGCAATACTCGATTTGAATATCATCATCACCTGGGTCATAAAAATCCTTTGAAATTTTCCCATAGAGCCAGTCTACTTCTTGACTTTTCGTGGTACGTATGTACCATGCATTTAGTTGGTGCAACCTAACTGGTAGAGTGCGCACCATAGCAGGCTCGACAAGATCTTCTCCTCTAACATATTTCCGCACCACCTCATGTATGGTGACACTCTCGCCAGATTGTAATGCCTTAAGCTCTGCCAGAGATAGACCCATATCTCTAGCTTGCTGCGAAAGTACATCGTCGACCGGGTTCCGGTTGTAAGGCGCCAATATGAGTGGGGGGTCGATTGTCCCGCCTGCATTCCGAGCTGTGGAACATCTTTCTTGTGGGTCGCAGCAAGTTTTTGTTCTTCCCGCACTCTCCTAGCTGTACGCACCAGAACGCGTGTGTAGTCATCGTCCATATTTAGTTCATATTGCGACGGATGCGTAAGAAATTCTATGGCCCACCGTATCGCTTCCGGAGAATAAACCGGAACAGGCAAAGACATCTTTTTTGCCTTCTTTCTCTGGGAAGTCTGGATCTCCTCGACCCATATATCGACATCTTTGCGAGAGTTCACAAAGCGAGACTTCCCCGTTTCGCTTTTCTGAGTACTAGTAGACGTAGCGGTGCACTTTCGCTTCTTTTGCGGAGGCGACGGAGTCCGTTGACGCGGTGGTGGAGTACACTCACGCGACGGCGGAGATGGACTAGCGCCTTGGTTGTCGTTGTGGGGGGTGTCTGGACTAGCGCATTTGTTGTCATTGTTGTAGTTCTGTGGACTTGGAGGGCGATTTTGCTGCACGTGTGGGAACACGATGTATTACTTTTTTCATAAGCAGGTACTCTTGAGGGAAAATCTCAACTCAACCTCGTCTTCACCCGTAGGGAATTCCAGCTTAATTCCCTCATATGTCTTCATAACCTCATCAACCCCGACAACAGCATATCAATCTGGAATAGGGCAGCAATGGTAAGTTCCATTTGGTCTAGGCGGTAGGGCACAGCCGTGCGCCACCTTCACGGTTATGTTCAAGCATGGCACATGTAGGTCGCAAAGTTCCCGCTGCACGATATTATCCACGGGGTGACGAGGACCCATCATATCATTGTGGCGATCGAGCTCCGTCGAAGCCACGCTGCTTCTCCGCATTGATTTTGGACCAGGAGTGTCTGGGGGCTACCCCCCGGGTAGGGCGAAACTCGGCACTACTCTACAGTGTGGCAACAGTATTTGACCTTTGGCGAGTGCAAGGGCCACCCCCTGGTGTGCTGAAGGGGTAACTTGACCTTTCGGAGCTGGTAGAGTGCAAGGTGCCTCCTGGCGGGCGCAAGGGTCATCCCTGGCGGCTATAAATAGCCCCCCCCCCCCCAAGGCCTGCACCACAGCATAAGCAAGCGGGTGGTTCCTCTAAGAACTAGCTTCTCGAAGATGTCTTCGGTGACAGCCCAAGACATCTTCGGGAGGCCTAGAGATGCTCATCCTAGAAGTTCTACTCGGATACATCCGGGAAGGATCTCGGAGGCTCCGGGTACACTTCCCGGTGGAGGAGATCCCGGGGGAACCGGATAGACTCCCCGGGTAGGTAAGGAAGGTACAAGCTAACCGGTGTATAGATCTCGGCCCTAGCAAGTTGTCTGGTGTGTGCAGGAAAGACTTACATGATGAAGCAAAGAGGTAGCCGGCATGGGAGATGCCGGTAGATCGTCAACGGTCCGGAGCAGGCTGTCCCGCCTGACGCGGGGGGAAGTACCATCCCCCCTGACACAGAAGCATGGTCACCTCCCGCCTGACACGGAAGCATGGTCACCTCCCGCCTGACACGGGAGCGTGTCAGCCGGTACGATAACGGTACGACAAGATCGGACATGCCTAGGCTGGCAATCCGGAAAAGGCTACCTGGGATGGGCAAAGACATGTCTTGTCTCTGACAGGGGGACAATGATGTTCCAGGACGGCGCCTGATGTCCTTGCCGGAATGATGACGGCAGGGCTATGCCGGATAGGTAGGCGGCTAGGTCGCACTAGCCGGTGTCGACATAACCGTTAGGCCTGTCTGGTGGGGCCTTCCCGGATTAGGGTTTCCGGCCCTCCCGGCCGGAACTCTATAAAAGGCGCCATAACTGCTCAAGTGAAAAGGGACCAACTTGGGAGCCAAGACCTTAGTCTCATTTACTCCTAGAGCATTTACTCTTCCCTTTCTCTAGTTCATCTTGTTCTTCGTGTTCATCACCGCAAGAGCTTCAAGAGCGGGTTGTAGATCTTATTCCACACTTATATTGAGAGGGAAGGCAGGAGTAGGGGTGTTACCTCCCCACGAGGGCCCCGAACCTGGGTACATCGTGTGTGTGTTCTCTGCCTTCGCGCAGTTGTTTTGTATTGCTAGATCTTCTTTCATTCCCTTCGGTTGTGTTTGTTGTTCTTCGGAGATCCCGGTCAAACCAACATCCTCCCCTGTGTGAACTCATTAGTTCGCTAGCCCTCCCCGGATCCACCAGCGTCCATCGACCCCATACTTTAGCCATCCTATGGCATCTGCCGTGACCCCACCACGACAGTTGGCGCCCACCGTGGGGCTGACAAAGGCGGTTCCTCTGTTCACTCCGGCCTTAGAATTCTCTCCGGCCTAGTTGTCAGGCTGGGCGAGATGGATTTCGTCAGCGACAATGCTGGTTGTTTCCGGAATAAGCCCTTCCCGGTTAACGGATGCCTCATCGACTTCAGCGTCTTCACCACCTACGTCGCCACCGAGGTCATCTGCAGCTATCCGGATGTTGTCCTGGAGGATGAAGATCCACCCATGCTCCGCGCCGCCCGGGGTCCGCGTGGCGATCGCCCCGCGGGCTGCGTCGCGGTCATGATGGTCGGGCTGACCGAGGAGGTGTTCCAGGATGCCCCCGATGGCGATGCCGGCACTCACCGGGTTCGGTTAGCAAAACCTGCGCAGGAGAGAGGTGCTGCCCGAGACGGCGATCCTCAGCCCTCCCACCATCATCGCCGCCCGGATCCCCTCTCGGGCCTGGTTGCTAAGCTGGCTGTCCCAGTGACAGTGGATGTGGATACCCAAGTCACCTCAGCTGATTTGGACGAGCAGCGCAAATTGCTGCTCGCCGAAGCGCAAGAGATCGCCGAGATCCGGCGTGAACTCAGTGCTAGTCTTCGGGAGTACAACGCGGCTCACGGCTTCCCCAAGATAGGCTCTCGGGACAAGCGCATTGTTGACCTGCGTAAAAAGGGCAGAATGGTGAATGATGAGTTGGCAGGTAGCACGGCATCTAGCCATAGCGGGACAGATAGCATGATCTCGGCAGAGAAGCCGGTATACAGCTCGCCTACCAAAACTCTTAGGGCTGCAGAAGCAGCTATGGCCGAATTGGCAGGGCTATCCGGAGAAGCTCTCCGCAAGCAACAAGAACGGGTCAACGAGCTAGTCATAGAGGCTAACCGGAAGAACAAAGCCTTCAAGAAGAAGAACCCGGGAGTTGGATCCCATGTACATTCGGCCAGGGCCGAGAGCGACAAATCGGGCGGAGAGGCCTCCTCTCCGCATCCGAGTAAAAGCAAGAGCAAGAGCCGAAGCCGGAGCAGAGGATCCGGGAAAAACAAGCAGTTGCAGGCGTACGACCCGGACTTCACCGGAGTTCAGCGAGCCGGACGAAACAATCCCGGTCAAGCTCGGGGTAGCCATAGCGGCGGTAGCCAGGGTGTAGGGAACAATGCTGCGGTAAGCCGCGGCAATTTACCCCGGTACCCACCACAAAATCAGGGAAACCGACAGAGAGACGCTGCTTCTGTCCCGCAGAAAGCCTTAGTTCCTGTGGTTAAGCGGCATGATGATGGCAACTCAAGTCTGCAGCAGCTCGGATACCAGCCTAACGAGAATCCTTTGGGATCCCGGATAGGAACTCGGCAGCTAGATCCCCCGGATGCCCGGATTAGGCTCGACCGGATTCACCAATCCGAGTTAGTTGAGGAGCAAGGTCCTCCGGGACCTGCGTGCTTTGGACCTCGGATCATGCGAGAACCAGCAGTAAGAAACTTCCAGCTCAACCGGGGTGCCAAGACTTATGACGGCAGCTCGAAGCCGGAAGATTGGCTAACCGACTATGTAACTGCAGTAAGCATAGCCGGTGGAAACAGACGCTGGACAGTGCGGTACATACCACAAATGTTGGAAGGACCCGCTCGGATCTGGCTGAACAACTTAAGAACTGGCAGCATAGACTGTTGGTTGGATTTCGAGGAGGCCTTCATCAGCAACTTCACCAGCACATACAAGAGGCCCAACCGCCCGCAACAACTCGCCATCTGCCGGCAAAGGAGCAATGAAACCGATCGGGAGTACCTTACTCGGTGGAGCAACATTCGCAATTCTTGCGAAGGGGTTATTGAAGCTCAGGCCATCTCCTGGTTTGCACAGGGATGCCGGCATGGATCCATGCTTTGGCAAAAACTGCAGAGAAAGATGCCGACAACCCTGGCAGAGACCATGCGCATCGCCGACACCTACACGCTTGGAAATCCCATGCAACCCCTGGTGGATGTCGGAGACTCCAACAGGAGGAATGCGGGAACTCAGCGTTCGGGGCTGAGCAGAAGCCATGATCGCCACGATTTTGGCCCAAAGAGGAGTTAGCCCGAATTCCACTATGCCTCGCAGCAAGTTGCAGCGGTTAGCCGAGATCAGGGAGATGCCGGTAGCAATCAGCAGCAGAAAACGACTGGCCCGGCTTTGGGTCAGAATCAAGAGGTGCAGAAGACTTGGGTGGAACAAAAGAAGCCCCTGACGTATGAAGAGATGCTGAACAGGCCATGCCGTTATCATACGTTGGAGGCCAACAAGCCTGCAAACCACTCTACACGGCAATGCAGCTGGTATCAGCGCACATTGCAAGAAGGCAGCGCGGGGGCTACTCGGCCGAACGCTCCGGCGTCCCGGCCGAACATACCGAGACCTCCTCCACCACTATCCGGTGCCAATGCAGTCCGGATTAACCCACCCAACCAGGGACCTCCTCCCAGACCTGTGAACATGGTGCACGCCCGGAATGATAATGGTGCTGGTCCGAGTAACCAATCCGGACACCAGCAAGGCAACTACCGGGAGGCACATCAGAGCTATGTGGTCTTCGTGACCGAGCCCACTGACCGGAAGAGTGTGCGACAGCGCGCTCTGGAGGTGAATGCTGTAATCCCAGCGGTGCCCAAGTTCCTGCACTGGTCCAAGATGGAAATCACTTGGAGCCGGAAGGATCACCCCCGGGTTATGCCTAAGCCTGGTGGCTATGCTCTGGTGGTGGACCCGACATTTGTCGGACCAAGCCTCAACGTCCGCTTCAGCCGGGTACTAATTGACAATGGTAGTGCCATCAACATTATGTACAAGGATACCATGCTGAAGTTAGGGGTGTCCATGAACACGCTGCTCCCAACCGAAACAACCTTTCACGGCATTGTACCCGGGGTATCCTGCTCCCCGATGGGCAAGATCTGGGTTGAGGTGTGGAACCCGGGAGAATTGCCGGACAGAGAGCCTGGAATTCGAGGTGGTAGATCTCGAAAGTCCATACCATGCGCTTATTGGCAGACCTGCACTGGCCAAGTTCATGATATCCACCCACATGGGGTATCTGAAGATGAAGATGCCGGGTCCGAATGGGGTAATCACCATAGCAGGAGACCACAAGCGCTCTATGGATTGTGCAACTGCCGGCTCAAACTTAGCCGAGTCCCTGGTCATTGCGGAGGAGAAAAAGAGGATCCAACAAGTGGTGGCACTGGCCCAAACCTCGCAACTCGGAATGCCCGGGATGGTGAACCCGGAGTAGCACGCCTCATTCCAGCCACCAAAGGAGACCAAGAAGGTGGGTGTTGACCCCAAGTACCCAGAACGCCAGGTCATCATCGGTAGCAGCCTGGACAGCAAATAGGAAGGCGAGCTCGTCGACTTCCTCCGTGAGAATCGGGATTCTTTTGCGTGGTCAAGTGATGATCTGCAAGGCGTTCCGAGGGAGTTGGCTGACCATTCACTGTTTGTCAGGTCAGATGCGAAGCCGGTGAAGCAACCGACTAGGCGCCTCTCGGACGAAAGAAGAGCGGCGATCATGGAACATCTGGCAGTACTGCTTGCTGTCGGATTCGTGATGGAGGTACTGCACCCGGATTGGATTTCAAATCCGGTCCTAGTAGAGAACAAGAAGGATGATCCCCTCCTGCTTAAGGTGTGGCGCATGTGCATCGACTTCACCAACCTCAACAAGGCTTGCCCGAAAGATCCTTTTCCACTTCCCCGGATAGATCAAGTGATCGATTCCACTGCCGGGAGTGAACTCTTGACTTTTTTAGATGCCTACTCCGGTTTTCATCAGATACCTTTGAATCCGGATGATCAATTGAAAACTGCTTTTATTACCCCGTATGGGGCTTATTGCTATCGTGTCATGACTTTTGGTCTGAGAAATGCTGGTGCTACATACCAAATAGGCCGGAATGCCGAAGTCTATGTCGATGACATAGTCATAAAAACAAAAGAAAGATCCTCTCTGGTCGATGACCTGAGGGAGACATTTAAAAACTTAAGCAGATTCCGGATGAAGTTGAATCCGGATAAGTGCACATTCGGCGTTCCGGCAGGAAAACTACTCGGTTTCCTCATTTCAAGCCGGGGAATTGAGGTCAACCCGGGCAAAATACGAGCAATCGAGAGCATGAAGTTGTCGGCACGTCTCAAAGACGTGCAGAAGTTTACTGGTTGCTTGGCATCCCTAAGTCGATTTGTGAGCCGACTAGGGGAGAAGGCCTTACCCTTGTATCAGCTGATGAAAAGGAGTAAAAACTTCGTGTGGACTCCGCAAGCAGATGCGGCGTTCAATGATTTGAAAAGAATGCTCTCATCAGCACCAGTGTTGGCATCCCCATTGCCCAAGGAGCCTATGTTGCTGTATATTGCTGCCACTAACCGGGTAGTAAGTGTAGCTATTGTCGTGGAAAGAGAAGAAGGGGACAAGCTGATACAGAGGCCGGTGTATTACTTGAGCGAGGTGATCTCGGAATCCAAGCAAAACTACCCGCATTATCAGAAGATGGCATATGGGGTATACTTGGAAGTAACCAAACTCAAGCACTATTTTCAAGAGCACCCGATCAGAGTGGTGTGCGAGGCTCCCCTAGCCGAGATCATCGGTTGCAAAGATGCTAGCGGCCGGGTTGCCAAATGGGCCATCCAGTTGTCTCTGTACGCTCCAGCGTACGAGAGGCGTGACGCCATTAAGTCGCAGGCGCTGCCGTACTTCCTGGTAGACTGGGCCGAGATGCAATACGAGCCTCCAGCTCCCGACTACAACTTCTGGAGGATGCATTTCGATGGGTACAAGGCCAAGATCGGATTGGGTGCCGGAGTGGTTCTCACCTCACCAAAACAAGATGTGCTGAAATATGTCCTGCAAATTCACTTTCGGGCATCCAACAATGTCGCCGAGTATGGGGCCTTAGTTCATGGACTGAATGTCGCCAAGGAAATCGGCATCCGCCAGATAGAGTGTTTCGGCGATTCCGACCTCGTGGTGCAGCAGGTGTCGGGGAACTGGGATGCAATTGACGCCAACATGGCCTTGTATCGGTTCCATGTGCAGAAAATATCCGTATTTTTCAAAGGCTGCGAGTTCAAGCACATACCCAGAGGGGAAAACGAAGAAGCAGATGTGTTGTCCAAGCTAGGGTCATCTCGGGAGGCCATCCCACCCGGGATCGCTCTTGAGCATCTGAGGAAGCCGTCTATCCAGCCTTCGCCCGAGTCGGATTCTATCTTCATACCCAAGGAGCACTGTTCGAAAGCTGTACCTATGGAGGTGGAAGTCGGGAGCATTGTGTTGAACCCGGGGACTGCATCACAGAACTCGGAGAGACTAAATAGCATGATGATGGAAGTAATGTCGGCCGAGCCAATGGACATAGATGCCCCCGTGTTCCCGGTTCGACCTGTCCCGGGATGGGCACAGCCTATCATGGCATACATATTGGATGGAACCCTTCCGGAGAGCGAGGTAGAAGCCCGGCAAATATTGAGGAGCTCCAAAGCATACACCGTAATCAATCAAGAGATGTACAAGAGAAGTGTCACCGAGGTGCTCCAAAGGTGTGTGGAACCCGAAGAAGGCCAAGAGATGCTATTGGAAATACACCAAGGAGAGTGTGGGCATCATGCATCATGTCGAGCGTTGGTGGCAAAAGTGTTCCGGCATGGGTTCTACTGGCTCACTGCCTTGCAGCAGGCAGAGGACATTGTCCGTAAGTGTGGAGGGTGCCAGAGGTTTGCACACCGGATACATATGTCGGCATCAGCACTAAAGACAAACCCTATCACTTGGCAGTTCGCAGTATGGTGCTTGGACATGGTCGGACAGTTCAAGCCGGCAAGGGGCAATATGACGCACATGCTGGTCATGGTGGACAAGTTTACAAAGTGGATAGAGGTCAAACCAATCCGGAAGTGTGACGGACACACCTCGGTTCAATTCTTGAAAGACATCATCTTGAGATACGGATACCCGCACAGCATCATCACGGATAATGGAACCAATTTTGCTATCAGGGAGTTCGCTCGATTTTGTGCTGAGAAGAGAATCCGGTTGGATGTGGCGTCAATGGCTCACCCGGAAGCCAACGGGCAAGTCGAGAGAGCAAATGCATTGGTCTTGGCCGGCATCAAAGCCCGCTTGATCGAGCCACTGTTGAGAACTCCGGGGTGTTGGATAGAGGAGATACCGGCAGTTTTGTGGGGTCTCCGGACCACACCAAACAGATCTACCGGGTACACCCCATTCTTCATGGCGTACGGTGCCGAGGCCGTGCTTCCAACCGACATCTAGCACGACTCACCAAGGGTTACAATGTTCACAGAAACCGAGGCAAAGGAAGCCCGGGAAGATGATGTGGACTTGCTCGAGGAGGCAAGAGAATTGGCACTGTCTCGGTCCGCAATTTATCAGCAAAATCTCCGTCGCTATCATAGCCGGAAGGTGCACCCTAGAGTATTCCGAGAAGGGGATCTCGTGCTAAGGCTTATCCAGCGCACAGCCGGGATGCATAAGCTCTCGCCTCCATGGGAGGGTCCTTTTTGAAGGGGATCGTGTGCAGAAAACAAAAAATTTCCTAGCAACGATATCCTTAAACTAGCCAAGATCTACACTATGCAGATATAGTAGTACGGCGGAGATCGGAATACATACCCTCGTAGACCGAATAGCGGGGATTACGCTCCCGCACAAGCGTTGACGACGAAGACGACGTAGCCGACCTCTAGGTCGCGGAGAACTCGGCGCGACGAAGATGACGAAGATGACCCCGAGGTCGGGTGGAGGAAGTAGGCCTCCGAGTACCGCTAGCGCAGCACCTCGCAGGGCGTCACACACATACGGTGGAGACGACGGCCTCCGAAGCTCCAGTCAGGACGAGCAGCGGAAGACTTGGACCGGAACACCAGCAGCGCGGCAGCGGGCTATGGTGGAAGAGATCCCCCTCCTCTACTCGGCGCGGCTCCAACAAGGGAACCACGAGATCGAGAGAGAAATTGGGAATTAATTGGTGAATTAAAAGGCCAGGGGTGCCCCTTCTTATATAGGCTCCCAGGGGGAGCCAACCTTGCCAGCCAGGCAATGTGGGACTATCCCACATGCCTGGTTTGGCCAAGGCTGATGCGCCGGCCCTAGGTGGGCCTAGGCCGGCCAAGCCTCCCCACAAAATTCCCTTGAGGGTTTTCCCCCCCATGGGCCTTCTTTCGACCAGAAGGCCCATTTAGGGAAATCAGACTAAATAAATTCGAAAATAAATATATAAAATCATATTTGCATATTAATTACACTAATTAATATCAAACATAATATATATAATTTTTCCTAGCTCCGAAAACTCTTTCGTCGCTGCCCGATCTCCATCGGACCCCTCCCGGGACGTTCCCGGTGATCTCTTTCCTTTCCGGTTGTCTTGTCGAAACTCCTTAAGTGTGTTACCCTAGCGGTTCGATATAATATCAGGTATGATCAAGACTCCTCAATGATCAACGACTAACTCGTAGGCCTGGACCCCGTGAATTAACCCCTGAGATATAACGAATGACTTTCATCTATCAAACCTGGACGTATAGTCTTAAACCCTTTGTCATGGCGATACTTAGCGTGTCCGAGCATCATTCTCAGATATCTCCATACCTAGCATGATCTCGTTACCGACATCGCTATCTTCTACTCGCCTATGATATTATGTCAGCTGGTGACCTAGTCACATGTTTGCAAACTCATTTGACATAATCTCACCGAGTGGGCCCTAGAGTATCTATCCGTCTATGCGGACTGACAAATCCCGCTGTTGACCCCTCGTCTCAACTACTCCTTTCCGATACCCAAAAGTATCACCGTTATTGTCATACTAAATAAGATACGACGTTTGGTGCGATCAAAGTATCTTCCAGGAATACCAATAAGAGTTGATCTCACGGTCTTAAGGCGTAACGACTATGTCCTATAAATACTGGGTATGTCCATCACATCGTTACTCCTAACGATATGACTTCCGTTGCCGACCGGCGCCATGCCCTATGATCGGAAAACCTCGATCATCAATCGCGCAATGAAACTAGTCTTAGTAGAGGCTACTAGGGACCTGGTTGTTTATCTACCACACCTGTATTAATGTTTCCGCTTAATACAGTTATAGCATGGTATAAAACATATAATGAACGATTGGGATATTGCCAATAAACTATGTTTATTAAGTGCCTCTAGGGCATATTCCCTTCAGTCTCCCACTTGCACTAGAGTAACACTTAATCTAGTTTACAACCTGGTAAAAGCTCAACACCCATAGCATCTTGGTGCCTGCTCGCCTCGTGGAAGAGGAATACAGTCAATAGACCTCACACATTGAGACCTATATGTGCTTTGCAACACTTCTATGTCACCTAGTTTGACATCAACCCGTATCTTACGATGACGGTGAAATATATCCCAGTGGATGGAGTGAGACTCGAGCATTCGCGTAGCATGCGCCTTAAAAGTCTGAAAGATCTATTAAGGGACCACCTACGCTCGGAAAACTGCTCAGTCCAATCACACTTGCTACTTCTAAAGTCGCGATATATTTCTATACCTATGTAGATTATGCGACAGTGCATTCATATGCGACTTCGCAAACTAACCATGTCTATCTTCAAAATAAAGGACATCTCCTATATGAGATTTCTAGTCGTATGGGTCAGTGCAATAACTTGCATCATCGTAACCGCTTTACGGCAAGTTGCCATTCCACTCTTACCCGTTACTAGAAAACCTATCTTCAGTTCTCATAGACACTGAAGAATAAACTTAACGTTTGTTCATTGATCCACACAAGGATCACTCTAGAACCTGTTCTTTAACCAAGAACTTGGGTCACACTAAGTCGAGCTTTCAGCCTGATAGACTCTATGTGTGATACATAGAGAATGTCGAACATCATTTTCTATCACTGAAAAAGCCAAGATAAACTTAATATTTTACCTAGTCATACAAGTAAGAACCTCTTTCTTTGCTTGTCCTATTCTGAAACACTTCAGAATCCTGACTTAGGAAATACTCCGACTTAATGTTATTAAGCCCCCTCTGATCTATACAATTATAAATCGGATGCCTAATACTCCTAACTTCATTTCCTAGAAAATTTAATCACTTAAATAATCCTTTACACTCTACTAGAGGATATGTGTCATTCAATATGTCGCTACATACAGAATCACAAATGACACCTAGCTCCCACTCAAATATGCCTTCCGCATATAAGATCAAGGAAAAGCTACTTAGCTCCCACTCAAATATGCCTTCCGCATATAAGATCAAGGAAAGCTACTTTGCTCCCACTCACTTCTTTGCAAATGTAGGTTTCTTCAACTATTTTGGACAACTCCAAAATCCTTTGATCACATTATCAAAGTGAAGATTCCAGCTCCGATATGCTTGCTTCAGCCCATGAATGGACCACCGAAGTTTGCATACATGTTTAGCATCCTCAGGATCACCAACTCTTTCTTAATGACACTATCAAGAAACATGGTTTCCGTATCCATCTATCAATTTCTCATTCGAAATTATAGTGATTGCTAAACGACCCAGAATAGATTTAGGCTTCGCCACTTGAGACAAAGTCTCACGTGGTCTGTCGGAACTGTTTCACGACAAATCGAATCTGCTCAATATCTACTCTCTCATAAAACTCTATATACTATTAACATCCTAGATGCCATCAAGAAGATCTCCCAAGTCAATACCTGGTAATCGTATATGGATTTTATTTCGGATCACAAATGACTCATAGCCATTTCTCGGACTTAGGTCCACCATCTCTTCTTCGTAGTTCGTAGGTCTATCATATTCCATTAATATAACCTCCATAACAAGATTATCGTAACACACAGTGTGGAACACAACCTCGTATGCCTACGCTCTTAGTATGAGCTCAGAACATCATGATCTTTAATCATTAGCTTTTTCAAGCTGTGGGGCCTGACACCGAAAACACTTTCGATTGCGCCACTCTGATGTTTGGAGAAGAAGTTCACCAACTTCGTCTTGCTCTACTTTCTTTCTCACTTATACCCTCGGACAAGAAACTATTTCTTTCGCAAGGTATATCCCGGCAAAGATTTTGCCTATGTCGTGAGACATGTACCCAACTAACTCTTTAGGTAGGGTATACTACAAAGATTAGTCCATTTTAGGTTCGATTACATTGAAACACTAAATTGCTGAAACGACATCAGGCTCAAAAGCCATGCCATCACTCGTATGGTATTGTCTCCATGGATTCAATGGTTTCCCTATTTGCTAACGTGAGTGTTTACGTTTCTACCATATGACTCTAATGATTACAATAATTCGGTAAGAGATTCATTTACCACACACCATCCGATAGGGTGCGATTACGACGCCCTAACACACCATAACACTATGGTGTTCCATGCGACGTAATTTGTGGAACTCTTCTCACAAGTCTTTCAATGATGTGCCAACATTATAACTCAAATCTTCATTCCTCGATTTGCATCGCGGGAATTTGATTTTCTTGTTAAGTTTATTTCCTACTTCATTCTGAACTTCGTTTGATCGAATCAAAAATTCAGACTAACATTCCCCGGAGTGGATATCCATATATCTACTCGGAATATTCATGAAGTCTATGAAATAAAGACTTCCACTACACGTTAAAGTACTTCATTGATTCATATACACCCATATGCATGATTCTCAACAAGTTATACTCAAAACATTCAGTGAAGTTCACGAAATAAAGGTCTCCACTACCCGTCAATTACTTCATTGAACCCCATACATCTCCATGTATGACTATCAATAAGTTATATGTCCGTTTTCCGAAAACGGTGTCACAGTTATTTTGCAAGTGTCAAAAGATCAAATCTTAGGACTTGTAGGTCCATCCAGTGTGGAGCAAATGCATATAACATTGACATGACTAAACGGTAGTGCCACACATATGTGGTGTCTTTATTAAGTTTGTATCCTTTGGCATTAATATTATGAATGTGGGAGCTTCTACCATCTAAATTCAAATCGGCATATGATCATTACTTCATAAATATAGGACACCAATTTGTCACTATCATGTATGAACAAGTGTCTCGCTAGAGGAGACACACTCGTAACGATCATACCAACACCCGATCATAAAGAATTTATTCAAATGGTAGATCTAGAGGGAGAGTGTCTATGGCAATCACAACAACTTGATTGCCATTATCAACACGCAATGTCGCCTCATCCTTTCAAGCTACTCAAGCAGTCAACGTGGTTTTTTCCAAAACATGACTAGTTCAAAACTTAGTCACTACTGCGAGTTCTTGCTTAGCTAAAACATTCATAACATGTATATCATATATACACCATCATCATTGATGACTTCCGGCGATCTGTTTCATCTTCTTGATACTTCCACCGTAATCAAGAACCATGAAGGTGAACGATTCCCCTTGCATGACATAGTCTATGACAGAGGATTTGCACTTGGCAACGATGTCTGTCATCCAGTGATTGAGCTGAGCGAGGCGTCTCAATGTTCATTAATCATGAACATACGTCATTAAGTATGACCGCCACGTGCTCCCTCAATGTGTGTATTCTCTTCCATCTTGGTTGAGAAGACAATCAGTCAACGTACTGATAAACTTCATCAACCCAACCTTAGGGGTACCCCGAGTTCAGTAACTCGTACCCACCATTGGTTCTCTAAGGCAGAGATCATAGCATGCACTGGACTATGATGATATCATCCGCACAAAATCCGATAATCAAAATTATCTTTTGTTAGCGGAATCTCCGGGTTTATCTCCTAGCGGGTATTGTAACACAAAGAGCTAACGGTTTAAACAAGGAGTATCCTCAAGCTAAAGTATAAAACTATGAAGTTTGGACCCAACCTTTTAAGTTTCTCAATCGCAGGAATGCGCCTAATTTGAAAACATGCTATCACAATGGTTAATATCTACAAAGGTTTGCAAAACAGACTCTGTTCATTATATTCTGAGTTCTAGTATTTTAGAAAAGAACTATCCGAACTCCCACTCAAACGAACATCCCTCCTGGCCGTTTAAGCGATTACACGACCCCCATCCATTGCACCACCCCTCATCATCAGAGCCGGCGGCACAACTTCAAGAGTAGACAAAAGTCCGCCACACCAATTTTTTGACTCGTGCTCGACCTTTCGGTCTCCCTGTTCCGAGGCCATATTTCTGAATATGCTAGGCTCGCCACCATAACCTCCACGCTGACGCTTGTGCAACATGGCTTACACCCACCGTATGCGAACGAAGATATGTCTGACACCCGATCATCACGGCCTGCCTCATAACGTAGAACTTTCTTGGTGGTGCGCGTTGGAGGGAGAACACTGGTGGTATTTTGAAGGGATCATCTTATATAACTACCGCTGTGTAACTAATGTATACTATACACACAATCACACAATATAAGATGCACACAAAACATCAAATGTAATGCAATGTGATATAGTCCATTGCGCCATGGTCTTCTTGGCGCCCGCAGTTTATAAACAATTTAATAAACCTACCTTGACCATATCACATAGCCCCTGCAAAATAAAGTTAGACGCTTCTACTTTATCTTTTGCATATTTTACGCGGCTTGGGGCTTTCGTAAATAGAACCGCTTCATACCTACGAACCTTATGACCACAACAACGATCCAATAATTGCATGTTTAAGCATCCCTTTCGGGCCCTCCATTGAAAATGCAAAGCCAACTAAAGAGAGAGAAACAGGCACCCGCCAGCCACAGATACGGTACAAGCCGTATGTCAGTAGTGGAACCAGTCTCGCGTAAGCGTACGCGTAAAGTCGGTCCGGGCCGCTTCATCAACTCGATGCCGCTGGAATCACAAGTGCACGCTAGAGGGTGGCAAATAACAGGAACGGTGCCCCCCGTGCAGAACACGGGTTCTAACAGCGTACAGCTATATCTACGATAGATCGGCTCTGATACCACTGAAGGGGATCGTGTGCAGAAAACAAAAAATTTCCTAGCAACGATATCCTTAAACTAGCCAAGATCTACACTATGCAGATATAGTAGTACGGCGGAGATCGGAATACATACCCTCGTAGACCGAATAGCGGGGATTACGCTCTCGCACAAGCGTTGACGACGAAGACGACGTAGCCGACCTCTAGGTCGCGGAGAACTCGGCGCGACGAAGATGACGAAGATGACCCCGAGGTCGGG
Source organism: Poa annua (assembly GCA_026929855.1). Classification (NCBI taxonomy): domain Eukaryota; kingdom Viridiplantae; phylum Streptophyta; class Magnoliopsida; order Poales; family Poaceae; genus Poa; species Poa annua. The sequence goes on from CM049427.1 coordinate 22,021,108, forward strand.
TGGAGGAAGTAGGCCTCCGAGTACCGCTAGCGCAGCACCTCGCAGGGCGTCACATACATACGGTGGAGACGACGGCCTCCGAAGCTCCAGTCCAGGACGAGCAGCGGAAGACTTGGACCGGAACACCAGCAGCGCGGCAGCGGGCTATGGTGGAAGAGATCCCCCTCCTCTACTCGGCGCGGCTCCAACAAGGGAACCACGAGATCGAGAGAGAAATTGGGAATTAATTGGTGAATTAAAAGGCCAGGGGTGCCCCTTCTTATATAGGCTCCCAGGGGGAGCCAACCTTGCCAGCCAGGCAATGTGGGACTATCCCACATGCCTGGTTCGGCCAAGGCTGATGCGCCGGCCCTAGGTGGGCCCCATTTGGCCCACCTAGGCCGGCCAAGCCTCCCCACAAAATTCCCTTGAGGGTTTCCCCCCCCCCCCCCCATGGGCCTTCTTTCGACCAGAAGGCCCATTTAGGGAAATCAGCCTAAATAAATTCGAAAATAAATATATAAAATCATATTTGCATATTAATTAAACTAATTAATATCAAACATAATATATATAATTTTTCCTAGCTCCGAAAACTCTTTCGTCGCTGCCCGATCTCCATCAGACCCCTCCCGGGACGTTCCCGGTGATCTCTTTCCTTTCCGGTTGTCTTGTCGAAACCCCTTAAGTGTGTTACCCTAGCGGTTCGATATAATATCAGGTATGATCAAGACTCCTCAATGATCAACGACTAACTCGTAGGCCTGGACCCCATGAATTAACCCCTGAGATATAACGAATGACTTTCATCTATCAAACCTGGACGTATAGTCTTAAACCCTTTGTCATGGCGATACTTAGCGTGTCCGAGCATCATTCTCAGATATCTCCATACCTAGCATGATCTCGTTACCGACATCGCTATCTTCTACTCGTCTATGATATTATGTCAGCTGGTGACCTAGTCACATGTTTGCAAACTCATTTGACATAATCTCACCGAGTGGGCCCTAGAGTATCTATCCGGCTATGCGGACTGACAAATCCCGCTGTTGACCCCTCGTCTCAACTACTCCTTTCCGATACCCAAAAGTATCACCGTTATTGTCATACTAAATAAGATACGACGTTTGGTGCGATCAAAGTATCTTCCAGGAATACCAATAAGAGTTGATCTCACGGTCTTAAGGCGTAACGACTATGTCCTATAAATACTGGGTATGTCCATCACATCGTTACTCCTAACGGTATGACTTCCGTTGCCGACCGGCGCCATGCCCTATGATCGGAAAACCTCGATCATCAATCGCGCAATGAAACTAGTCTTAGTAGAGGCTACTAGGGACCTGGTTATTTATCTACCACACCTGTATTAATGTTTCCGCTTAATACAGTTATAGCATGGTATAAAACATATAATGAACGATTGGGATATTGCCAATAAACTATGTTTATTAAGTGCCTCTAGGGCATATTCCCTTCACTTTTGTTGTAAGCAGGGCACTGCACAATGATTCTTATTACCTTGTAGATGCACAGGAAGCTAGAAAAGGTGTAATGGACAAAGCCGGTGAGGAAACCAAGCGGCCATGGAATGTAGCCTTGCTACGGCCTTTTACACTTAAAGGGTGCAAATGTATGTATCTCGGTTTCCCTATCAATGAAATTTCGACACCCCAAGATGTTACTCGGGGACGGTCGGCCCAAAGTTCTCCTTTGTCTTAACTTGTATGTCGGTACCCTTGGGAGGAACCCGGGGACTACCTCGTTTTATGCCTTCTGTTTTTTCTATTGTCATTTCATGCATGCCGGCAACCCAGGGAGAAACCCGGGGACTGCCTGTTATTTATTTGTGGTTTGGTGTATGCCGGGCAAGTTCCGAGATCGATTTCCTAGTCGGACTAATGTATGTCATGTGAAATAATCTTGTGCCTCGACTGACGAACACCGAAATGGTAGTCAAGAGCAGAGAGCGTCAAATATGGGAAACACGAAAACGAACTCGGGGACTCAGATAGGAACTTCTCCGGCATACGTGTTTTGCTTATTCAGTTATTTATTTTTTTATGTCGGAAATTTAGCAAACTAGAACTCGGATTTTCATAAGTAGTGTATACTGTAAAAGGAATTTTGTGACTCGATTGTCGAACGCCGAAATGGTAGACAAGAGCAGAAATTACCTAACTACGGTAAACATGAAAACGAACTCGAGGACTCGTTGCAAAATAAACCGGCATAACTTGTTTGCGTAACAATAAACAGAGTACAAGTTAAAATGTATATATTACAGTTGCACCCGGCATCCCGGGGATCTGACGCTTCTACACTTAGTGTTTTTAGGCAGTGGGAGAAGCCGGTTTCTCAGGTACATCGGCAATTGGAGAAGTCACAAGGGTCTCCTCCACGTTAGCAGTGGTGTCCAGAGCCTCCGGGTTCGCCTCGGCGTGGGAAGTCTCGACCGGCGCGGAAGTAGCAGCTCCCCGGGAGGCCATGGTTTCGGTGGCAGCACCGGTATCAGCATCGTCATCCTCCGGGATCTCAGCTTCCGCGTCACCGGTTTCAGCCGTCTCACCATCATCTTCGTAATCTGACTCGGAGTCAGAAGTGATGAGGCTCGTGGTGAAGACGCCGATGTCGGACCAGGACGCGACGCGATGCGCAACCTCTTGGCGTCGCTGGATCTTGGCCGGATCGGTGCACCACGGCGAGATGGTGCGCAGGCGCTGGATCACATCAAGATCGAGCCCCTCGTACCAGCTGAGCACGTGGGTCAAGACTTGGTCAGCACCAGCCCGCGCACCGGAGCGCTTCCAAGCGTGAAGTCGCTTGCCGGCATCTCGGAGCGCAGTTGCCAATTCACTAACCGAGAGGGTAGCGCTGACGCCAGTCCATAGAGCGCCATGGACATGGACGGCCGCACTGACCAGCTCGGTCCCGATCGACCGGAGAGGTACTATCCGGGCCTTCGGAGCGATGAGGTGGTCCTCGATATCCCAGGAGTCCGAGATAGGACCCTTCCCGGCACGCTTCTCCCGGGCGGTAGCAACTGCAAGGTTGGCGGCCTCTCGGGAATGCTCAGATTGTCCTTTAAAAAGAAGAGCTGTCAAGCGGCCAGGTCATGAGGATGATAGCAGTAAAAAAATAAAAATAAAAAAAGATCTCGGTAAACTTACTATTGAGGTCCCGGTTTAAACTAGTCAATTCAGCAAGCCAGCCATCCGCCCTCGACCGGAGAAGAGCCAACTCGGTCTCGGCGTGGTGCGCGCGTGCCTCGGTATTGTCCAAGGTTTCTTTCTGCTTCTTGGTCGCGTCCAGGAAACGCGCCTTCAAGTCAGTAGCGGTGGACTTGGACTTCTCCAGCTCGGCATTTAGCCGAAGGATCTCGGACTGAGCCGTCGACAAGGCAGTTTTTTGGTCCACCGAGACCTTTCGCGCGGCGTTCCGCTCCTCCGGAGTCGCTCCTTGGACTTCTTGGACTGACCGAGGTCAGCAAGAAGCTGGTGGAAGACGATGCTGCGTTTCTTGCCGCAATCCTGTGTCAAAGAATTATCCGGTATCACAATTCGGGAAGGATCTCGGGGACTCGGGAGTATCCAGAATCAACAGTGGCTAAACAAATCAACTTTTTTTCTAAGATTAATGCCTAGTGATCTGCTACTCGGTGGAGTCTAGAGCACTAAGCATCAATCTCGAGGACTAGTGGGGATGGAAGAGTTGAAACTTTGGAGAAAATGGAAGGAGGAAACTTACATCGATCACCCGAGTGACATCCAGTGCAGCCACCTGGAGAGCGTGAAGGGCTTGGGCGCTGCGGCTCGTGCCGGCAGCGTGCAAATCCCCCACAATCTCGGAGGCATCAGCGGCGAGCCAGGCCTTGTTGTACTCTTCAATAATACGAAGGCCGGGCGCGCTCGCGGCAACGATATCCCGGGATCCTGAAGACACAAAGGAGCTTACGGTCGCTCGAAGCGCCTGCAAGGCGGCAGTAGGGATCTCGGCAGGAGGTGGTGGTAATCCGGAATACTTACCCGGGGCAGAGGAACCCTTGCTGTGGGCCAAGTCTTGGGTCGAAGATTTTGGAGGGGCATTGGGCTTGGCAGCAACTATCTTCTGCCCGGAGGCTTTGTTGCGTAGGTTCCCGGCAGGATGATCGGCCTGTCGGGAGGAAGCAGTAGACGGCTTCGGCGGCGGAGTCTTGCCGGAAGTCAACCGGGAAGAGGCGCGCGGCACGACTTGCCGCGGAGGGCTCGCCATCTCCCCCTTAAGATGGGACACCCGCCGCGGGCTGTCCGGAAGGATGGTATCCGCAGCTGCAAAGCTAGTGGGTAGCAGAACCTCAGTCTCCCCGAGATCGGCCTCCGGAGCGACGACCTCGGGAAGGACGACGCCAGGTGTAGGGTGCTCATCGTCCTGCGCCGGATGCCGGAGTGGAGAAGGAGCAGCCCGGGAGGGGCTAGGAGTGCGGGATCCCGGAGGATGGAGACCCACGGAAGCCGGGACGTCAAGAGCATCTCTATAATGAGCATGTCAGAAAGAACATCGGAAAAAATCAAAGTCGGATAACTCAAAGCAAGCAAATCGTACCCGGAATCTATTGTAGGGGGACCTTTCCGGCACCGAGGAGGTTTTTCGCCCGGCTGCTTGGTCTGCCTACTCTTCTTGGGGACACCACCAGATTCACCGGCAGGAGTGGTGTCGGAGCTCACGCGTTTCCGGGTTTCGGCGCGTTTCGTCACGGCCGCTGGTCTCGGAACTACTGGCGAAGCCCAATTGAGGGGAAGAGCGTCAATCACATCGAGTATTTGACAATCATCACCATCATCATCATCAGATGCAATGTGGATAGCCTCTGGAGTTGAGGGATTACCTGGGGCGGCAGCGCGGGTTAGGGGGGTGGCCAGGTGATCTTCGCCGTCGGGATCCTCTCTCGGCATCTCCTCCGGTATCGGGAAATCCGCCGCGAAGTTGCCACCGGCATGCATCGCGTCCTCCGCTGTCTGACGCTCGAACAGCTGCAGGAATAAATCGTTGCATGACAACCATGTCGATTTCCAGCAAAACCCGGGTGCAAAGGGAAGTTGGCGAAAAGCACACACAAGCACCTGCTTCAGTGGTTTTTTGCGGGAGCCGGCAACACGACCCCACGCGAAATTCACCGGCAGCTTAGTTCGAGCGATAGCTAGAACGCGCCGCCGGACTTGAGCTTTGTCCAGCGGGAAGATGCTGGTTCTCGTGGGGTCATATACACCACTAATATGACACAGCTTATGAGCTCGGGTCTGTAGAGGGCAGATCCGGCGAATGATAAAACAACACAAGAGGTCATCCGAGGTCAGACTATCCGTGAGGACGCTCAAGACGTCATGCATACACGTGATCTCCTCGGAATCCGGGAGCCTATTCCAGAGGTCGAACATGCGGGGGGGGGGGGGGGGGGACCCACGGCAAACTCGGGTAGGTTGATGAAATCCGGAGAGGAGGATCCCGGAGAGTCTCCCGAGGTCGCCCGGTTCTTCACGTAGAAGAAGCTCTGTTGGCACTTCCGGCATGATTCCAGCCCCTGGACCTTAGGGAATCCGGAATCAGGGCGAGGGATGATCGTGGCCGCCCCGCAGTCAACAAGATCTTTGACCTTCTTATCCGGGTTCGGGATGACTTGGCGGCGGAGGATGAAGTACTTGGCCCAGAGATCCACAAACGGCCAGATACTGAGATACCCTTCCGTGTAAGTGGCGAAGACGGAGAGCATCATGATCGCATTGGCCGGTAGGTGATGAGGTTGGAGGTTTAAGGTGTCGAGGAAGTCGCGGAAGAAGGGGCTGGCCGGAAGCCCAAACCCCCGCTCAAAGTGTGTGAGGAACACTACATATTCGCCGGGTTGAGGTTCCGGCTAAACCTCGTTCCCCGGAAGTCGACTCTCAACCTGTGGAGGAATCCGGTGTGTCCGGTACAGCCAATCAAGGTCCTCCTGATTGGTCTCGGAACCGTCCCAGCAACCTCGGACACTCTCGTCCCCCATCTCGGATGGCACGGAGGACATACCAGAGCTGCTCTGCAGACAGAGTGGCAGTTAGTCGGGTTAGTATGCCGGTAACGGAAGATCCCGGGATGGAAACTTCTAGCAACAACCGAGTTCCTGTCAAAAAGATCTAGCGTGCTCGAACAAATAAATTTAATCGGCATAGTAATACCCGAGCCGTGCATAAGGGTGGGCTAGCGCGGATCAAAACTAAGACATGGAGTAGCCCGCCGGCGACAACATGGCTCATCGACGCGGGAAGTCACGGGCTAGTGCGGTGGTTACCCACCGTAAGGAAGTTCGCCGAAGAAAGGGGAGAGACTCACCGAAGAAGTTGGCACCGAGGCGTGAGAGATCCGGTGCCCGATGGTGAGGACGAACGGCTCCGGCGGCGGAGGGCTACGGCGGTGCTCAAGCTCCGGGCACAGCGACGATGGTGCTCGGACTAGGATCGCGGCGACGGCAGAGCGCTCGAGGCGGTGCGGGGGAGATAGAAGTTTGGGGAAGAAGAGGAGGTGACCGCTCCGATCCCCTATTTATGAGGAGATCCGGAGCGGTTTCCGTTTTCTCCCGCCGACGATCTCCCAAATCGTGGGTGGGATCAGTTTTGCGCCGTGGGGCACGTGGCGTCGCCCGGAGCGCCCGATCCGGCCACACCGCGGGCCACAGAGCCCCAACGGTTGGACTTCGGATCGGCTGCGGCTCCCGGCGCGCGAACCCGAGCAGCGGCGTGCTCGGTCAAAAGCACTCGAGTACCTCCCTGCATTGACGAGACCTCGGGTGGGACCCTCCCCCCATAAAACGGAATCTTCCCTGACACGGAAGGTGAAGTTCATACCGGCACGGCCTTATCCGGGTGACCGGCCAAGGGTGATATCTCATATACCGGAGCGCGACCTCCGGATAGGGATGTCGATGAAATGCATCTCGGTGCCAAAACTCAATGTCGATCCTGGTGTGCTTAAGTGTTCTTCTTTTTTCTTAAAGCTGATCCCGCACAACGTCTTGGGTCGCTGAATAGCACCAGCTTCGGGGACTAGTGTCGGGGGGCTACCCCCCGGGTAGGGCAAAACTCGGGACTACTCTACAGTGTGGCAACAGTATTTGACCTTTGGCGAGTGAAAGGGCCACCCCCTGGTGCGCTGAAGGGGTAACTTGACCTTTCGGAGCTGGTAGAGTGCAAGGTGCCTCCTGGCGGGCGCAAGGGTCATCCCTGGCTGCTATAAATAGCCCCCCAGGCCTGCACCACAGCATAAGCAAGCGGGTGGTTCCTCTAAGAACTAGCTTCTCGAAGATGTCTTTGGTGACAGCCCAAGACATCTTCGGGAGGCTAGGCCTAGAGATGCTCATCCTAGAAGTTCTACTCGGATACATCCGGGAAGGATCTCGGAGGCTCCGGGTACACTTCCCGATGGAAGAGATCCCGGGGGAACCGGATAGACTCCCCGGGTAGGTAAGGAAGGTACAAGCTTGCTCCCTGGGTACAAGCTAACCGGTGTATAGATCTCGGCCCTAGCAAGTTGTCTGGTGTGTGCAGGAAAGACTTACAGGATGAAGCAAAGAGGTAGCCGGCATGGGAGATGCCGGTAGATCGTCAACGGTCCGGAGCAGGCTGTCCCGCCTGACGCGGGGGGAAGTACTATCCCCCCTGACACGGAAGTAAGGTCACCTCCCGCCTGACACAAGCATGGTCACCTCCCGCCTGACACGGGAGCGCGTCAGCCGGTACGATAACTGTACGACAAGCCGGCCGGGTGGTGTGGTATACAAATCACTCGGATTCCCTGCATACGCCCCACAGTGCATTTGATATGCAGGCACTCAGGAGCCACCGTGGGGCTGTATGCTGGTGAAATCGTGTGTTTTGTTCTATCAACGCCGACGGATCCATTTGATATGCAGGTAAAAATGGAGCATCTTCTTCATATAAAAAGTTTAATATATTAATTATTAGATATCGCACCAACATCTCCATCACACAACACCGCCAGTTCTTCTGGGTCGGAACCATGGAGCATCTTCTTCAATCAACTTGATGATTGGGTCAATGTTCACTACGAATGACGGAATTTCATCAAAATTATTATAATCATCTGACATGTTTGTCTTGTCCTCCACTCCCACGATGTTTCTTTTTCCTGAAAGAACTATGTGACACCTCAGCTCCTCCACTCCTAGGATGTTTCATTTTTTGGGTCTGCTAGACATGTCTTTCACATAGAAAACCTGAGCCACATCATTGGCTAGCACGAATGGTTCGTCTCTGTACGCAAGATTGTTTAGATCCACTGTTGTCATTCCGTACATCTTGTCTACCTCAACCCCGCCTTTTAGATTGACCTTGTCTTTATTTTGAAGATGTGCTCGCAACCAACCGCCGAAAGTCGCCATGTGTGTACGTACAATCCAGTTGTCAGACTTCCCCGCGTGTAGGGAGCGTACAAGATTCTTGTGTTCATCGATATACGGGGCCACCAAGGTAGAACTTTGTAGAACTGTATAGTGTGCTTCAGTGAAAGAATGTCCATCCATAAAAAAATTTGTTTTCTTTCCTAGTGTGCCTTTTCCACTAAGTCTACCCTCATGCCGTGATTGTGGAACACCTATCGACTTAAGGTCATGAATAAAGTCAACACAGAACTCAATGAACTCCTCGTTACCGTAGCCGTTGGAGATGCTTCCTTCTGGCCTAGCACGGTTATGAACATATTTCTTTAAGACTGCCATGAACCTCTCAAATGGGAACATATTGTGCAGAAATACAGGACCAAGAATTTGAATCTCTTCGACTATGTGAACCAGGAGATGCGTCATAACATCGAAGAAGGATGGAGGGAACACAAACTCAAAACTGACAAGACACTGGACCACATCATTTTGCAACCCTGGTAGAATCGCCGGATCGATTACCTTCTGAGATATTGCATTGAGGAATGCACAAAGCTTCACAATGGGTACTCGAACATTTTCCGGTAGTAGCCCCTCAGTGCAATCGGAACCAACTGCGTCATAATCACGTGGCAATCATGAGACTTTAGGTTCTGAAATTTTTGGAGTCTCACATTTACTATCCTCTTTATATTCGACGAGAAGCCAGCTGTGACCTTGATACTGCTCAGACATTCAAAGAATATTACTTTCTCTTGTTTGGTAAGAGCGTAGCTGGCAGGACCTTCGTAGTGTTCGGGACTTAGGCCATCTTGTTCTTTCACACGTTTCTGGTCCTCCCGTGCTTCCCCTGTATATTTTTTCTTCCCGTACACGCCCAAGTAGCCAAGCAGGTTCACGCAAACATTCTTCGTCATGTGCATCACGTCGATAGCAGATCTAACCTCTAGGACCTTCCAATATGGTAGCTCCCAAAATATAGATTTTTTCTTCCACATGGGTGCACGTTAGCGTCTTTTAGAACCTGTTGTCCTCTAGGACGCTTTTCAAAGATTACTTTTAGATCCTTGACCGTATCAAATATTTCTTCACCAGTACGGTTGACAGGCCTCCTACTGTGATCAGCCTCACCTTTTAAATGCTTGCCTTTCTTCCTTGCGGTATGCCTGATCGGAAGAAATCGACGATGCCCCAGATACACACACTTCTTACATTTATACAAATATAAACATTCAGTCTCACCCAAACAATTTGTGCATGCATTGTACCCCTTGGTCGACTGCCCTGAGAGGTTAGCGAGAGCAGGCCAATCGTTAATTGTTACAAAAAGCAAAGCTCGTAGGTCAAATTCCTCATGTTTGTGCTCATCCCACACCCGTACACCTTCTTCCCGCCACAACTGTAGAAGTTCTTCAACTAATGGCCTGAGGTACACATCAAGGTCGTCGCCAGGTTGCTTCGGGCCTTGGATGAGCAATGGCATCATAATGAAATTTCGCTTCATGCACAACCAATGAGGAAGGTTATAAATACATAGAGTCACAGGCCATGTGCTATGACTGCTGCTCTGCTCCCCAAACGGATTGAAGCCGTCTGTACTTAGACCAAACCTTAAGTTCCTTGCGTCATCTTCAAATTCTGGGAACTCTCTCTCAATTTTTCTCCACTGCGACCCATCAGCGGGGTGTATGCACATCGCGTCTTTCTTACGGTCCTCTTTGTGCCATCGCAACAACTTGGCATTATATTTGTTCGCGAACAGGCGTTTCAACCGTAGTATTATAGGAGCATACCACATCACCTTGGCAGGAACCCTCTTCCGGGGACGCTCACCCTCAACTTCACCAAGGTCATCTCGTATGATCTTATACCGCAATGCAGTGCATACCGGACATGCATCCAAATTCTCGTACTCACTGCGGTAGAGGATGCAGTCATTAGGGCCGGCATGTATCTTCTGCACGTCTAATCCTAGAGGGCACACAACCTTCTTTGCTTCGTATGTGCTGTCAGGCAACTCGTTGACCTTTGGAAGCATCTTCCTAATTATCTGCAGCAACTTTCCAAATCCCTTGTCAGTCACACCACACTCTGCCTTCCACTGCAGTAATTCCAGTGTGGTACCCAGCTTTTTCTAACCATCTTCGCAACTTGGATACAACAATTTCTTGTGATCCTCTAACATCTGGTCGAACTTCAACCTCTCCTTTTCAGTTCCGCACTCTCTCTTTGCATCAGCAATGGCCCGACCAAGATCATCAGCGGGCTCATCTGGTGCCTCTTCATCTTCAGCTTCCCCCGTTGCAGAATCTCCGTACTCTGGGAACATAGGATAGTTGTCATCATCTTCCTCTTCTTTATTGTCTTCCATCATAACCCCTTTTTTCCGTGCTTCGTCCAACAATTATAGCTGGGCATGAAACCGTGTCGAATAAGATGACTTTGAAGAGGGTTCTCGCGCTTGGGTGATCTGTCTTATTCTGACAGTTGACACATGGACAACACATGAAACCATTGGTACAGTGGGCCTGGGCTTTCTCGAGAAATTTCCTCAAACCCGTCATGTACTCGGCAGTGCGTCGGTCACCATACATCCATTCTCGGTCAATCTGCATTATATAATTAACTATATCATTAACCATTACAAACCATCGAGAAATAACCACTGAACATGCACGGTATCAATGAATGACAAATGAAATAAGAAAAAATTAACCTCGATCGAAAAGAAGCATAAACTTCTTTAAGTGTACATCAAATCATTTCGTGAACTCTCTCGGGCATTTCATCGAACACCTTGCATGCATACTTAAAAAATAGACTAACACACCCCCTCCTTCCATTTCAAAAAAAAATGCCTCCAATGGTTTTGGGAGGAGGCTGCTGATCAGTATATATAGGCTGTAACATCCCAACATTTTATCATGTTCAAAAATCACTAAAATTTAAAAGTTTTCTTTTTATTAAAATAAAATATTAAATGCATAAGGAAACCAACTATAAAAGACTTCAAAGTTTAATATTTCAAATGACACAGTTTAAAACATTTTATTATCCCATGTATTTCAAAAACCTTAAAATATAATTTGACAAATAGTTTACCAACTACAATCCATTTTATTTAAATAAATTAGTTCCTTATAAGTATTTGAATTAAACCACTTATTCATATCTATTCATAATTACAAGATTATTCAAAAGGTTATATAATTACTAAATGGTTTTCATTCCTTTAACTAAGTTCAAAATATAGTTTGGCAATTATAAGCCCATAGCGTATAACTTTAAAACTTCATAGAATTTAAATTAATGAATTAGCCAAATAAACATTTCATTTGCTTAAATGAATTTCATCTAGTTTTCAAAACATGAAATGATTAATAGATTCTAAATAAAAATAAAATTAAAATAAAGGTCTTGTCCAAAGTTGTTATGAAGTTTCAAATGCATAAAATATAATGTTGCACAAATTATTTTCAAGGAATACATTATCTTTTCCATTTTCATATAGTTGTGTTATGTCATTAAAAATTATACCAAAGCCAAAAATGAATTTAGAATTTGAAAATGAGTTTAAATAACTTAAATCCAAACAAAATTGAACATGAGTATTTCATATAATATATTTAGCCAGAATTAAAATTTATTTAAATCCTAGTTTAAATTAAACATAAAGTGTCTAAGTTTACTTTTAAGCAATAGTTTGAAATTATTATTTTGAAAAATGTTCAAAACACTCCTACAATTGGTTTAACAGAGAGATGAGGATTTTACAAACTTTTAGAATCTAATTTGAGTTGAATTAGAGTTATATTTTAAAAGTTATTTTAAATACAGAAAACAGAAAAGGATTTGACAAAAAAAAAGGAGAATAACCCGAGCCAGTGGGCCGAAGCCCATTTCTTTTCTCCCTCGCGCGCAACCGCCCGAAGCCCAGCAGCGGCCCAACTCCGCCCGCGCTGCGCGCTTCTCCCACTGACGCGCGGGACCCACGCGTCATCCCTCTCCTTCCATCTCTCAACGAACAGCGCACGAACCGGAGAAGATCGAGCCGAAAACGACCACGATTTGTGCGGGATTCGATCTCCTAACGCCCCCATATAAACCCCCGAATACTCCTCTCGCGAATCCCTAACAAATCCTAGCCCGGGAGCCCCCAGGCTGCCCGCATTGCACCCCGCCGCGCCGCCACTGCCGCCGGCGAATTTCCTTGCTCCGGTGAGCCCTGGTAACGCCCGAGCGCTCCCTACCCCTCTCCTCGCTTTCTCCTTTTCTTGCGCATCTCGGTGACCCCTCTGTCGTGCCTTTTCCCGCACTAGGACGAGCGAATCATCCACGCCCGAAGCTCCCCGCCGCCACCCGCAACTCCGGCGAGGAGTAAATCGAGCTCCAGAGCCCCCCCCCCCCCCCCCCCCCGCCACCAACTGACCTCCCCATCGCCTTCGCCGTGCTGCGCCGCGTCCGGAGCTGGCCTCCACGCATTCGGGGGAGCACGGAATCGACCGGAGCGTCCACGCCGAGCCACCGGCGCCGTCGTCCGCGCCATCTCCGGCGAGCTGCGCCGCCCACGGTATGGTCCACCGTTCCCCACCGTCCGATCTAAATTTTACGGCTAAGATTAGATGGTTAAAACGAAGCGGTACGATCCGATCTGGACCGTCAGATCCAGATCTGACGGCCCAGATCAGATAACTTAACCACGTCAGCGATCCCAGTCAGCGCCGCGTGTCAGCCACGTCAGCGCCAGCGTGTAAAACATTTTTCTATTTAATTTTAATTGGAAAAATTGCAGATTAATCCCTGTAATTAAAATATCTATAACTTTTTAAACACAATTTCAAATCTAATAATTTTTATATATTTGGAAAGCTCTTGACATGTAGAATATTTTGGATCTGACAAAATTCAAATTTGACTTAGTATAAAATATTCAAATTTCAAATGGTGAAATTGAGTATGTTTGTAATAACTTTAAATCTATAAATCCAAAAATTGCAAATAAATATGTTTTAGAAACTTTAGAATATGTGTAAATTAATGCCACTGCTATAAAATATTTTTGAGTAATGTTTGAATGAATTCATAGTTATATATTTAATTTGAATAGTTTGAATAATTTCAACATAACTATTAATAGAAATATTATTTTTGATTAAATCAAATTGCATTAAATATAATTAAACCACCTCTGGCTATTAACACCATCTATAAAGAAAATTGTGTTATAAAAATATAAAACACATAAAACTTTAATCTATATGTTTCCTTTTATTATATTTTCCAAAACTAGAAATTAATTAAATTGCATTTATAAATTCATGCATATTTACAAAGAAATCACAAAAGTTAATTTTATGTTTCTTGTGATTTAAAATTTCATTTCATTCATAGCATATTTTATTCTCATAGGAAAACTCCTCCCCATTTTCTCTAAGTTAGGATTATTTTCAAAACTTAGTATTTTGAGAAAAGTGCTATACACTTAGACACTTAGTAGTTTCAACATGGAGCTGGAAGACCAAGGAAAGGACTTAGCCAAAAACAAGACTTCAGAAGTATCTTCAAGGAGAAGAAGCACTTAGAAGAAAATCAAGAAGTTCATGAAGGACTTAGAAGAAAACAGACTCTGGAAGCATCCTCAAGAGGTCAAGCACTTAGAAGAAAAGTGAGAAGAAATTCAAGAAGGCCAACCCCTCTTTATTCTCTAAGTCTTTCTCTCTGTCTTTTCTTCTCCTCTGAGACTTCATGAAGACTAAGTAAATCCAAGACTAGCCTCGAAGATACAAGAAATCACCAAGTCTGAAGATTCATCAAGACTACCAAGAACTCAATCAAGACATCATCCCGAAGAAAGTTACAAGTCTGGAGATGAAGCCTGGAGGACAACTACATCTTTCTTTCTATCTTTTCCCTCTTTCCTAATCTTGTCCTTTAGACTTAAACAATTTTTGATCATGATGTTATCATCTTGAAGTTGTTGGATCCTAGCAGCATAGTGGGATGAAGCGGCCTAGAAACAAACCTTAGATGTCCACGTACATGAGACCTGTTCCACAATTTAAGTGGCTGGCCGGGTGTCTGTCTCTCTCACTATAGTGAATGTCCAATGTACTAAGAGTTGATAATAATGGTTGATCATCTTGAACAAATGACTTAGTATTTTTCTCTATGTATTTTGCACATCATGGCTAAGCCATTAGAGTGCTTGTTTCAAGAAGATATAAAACAAAGTATGTTTATCCAGCTTAAGACATTAGTCCTTAGTCCTTTTGGACCAACCTATTTTTCCTTGCATTAACTTAAGATATTTTCATAGCATAACATGCATCTCTAGTCCTTAGAAATAACTTGCATACCATGCATGTCATGTTTTCCTTAGAAGTTTAAGAAACTTGTTTGTAAGTGTTTTGTTGTTTGTTGATTGTTGTATTGTTGTTAGCTATTATTGTTTAGATTAAACGGAGAGCAAACGTTCGTTGTTGAAAAGAGTTTGTGAACAACGACAACATTCAAAGGCAAGTGGCACACCTCATAAACTTCCTATTTTTATGCATTACTTAGTGTATTTTTATATGCATGTGTTTCTATGCTAAACCTGTGTAGAATCCCTTATTCCTGTGTCTAGGTTCCTATATCATACTTAGCAGAAATATTGATGCTATGCAATTGATGAAAGGTTTTTACAAAATGTTAAGTGACTACTCAGGACTGTGCTCATGGCTGTCTTCGCCTAGGATGAATTTCTATTCTACTTAGGGCTGTGAGCATGGTGATTTTTACTTGAGAGTGCACATCCACTAAGTTAATGAAACACCTGGGTGGTAATTGGTCGGATGGTTTATGTTGAGTGGCTACTCAGGTCCATTTCTATGGTTCCTGGAGTATGTACACTTGTGAATGGCCACCCAGGAACAGAGGAATCTGAAGAACTCCGAGTGACGATTGCTTCCAGTGCAGCCATTGCCATATGGGCTCTGGCTTGATCAATTATGTTGCGTGGACTCTCTCCGGCTTGACAAGCAGATGTAGGGGGATGTTAGGTGGAACGGGTCAAGCCAGGTGGGAGGGAAAATGCTTCTGAAAGATCTCGTCTCATTCTCTCCTTTCCTTATCACAAATGGTGTGTAAAGGATACCTTGGGTTGAATGGGTACAATGGTGAAAGTGCACAACCTCTGCAGAGTGTAAAACTAAGTACTTAGCCGTGTCCCCGGTTACGGACAATTTTGAGCAGCTGATCAAGGACGTCAACGGAGGATTCCACCATACCAATTTCTAAGTTAAAAGTTGATGGGTGAACAAGGGAAGATGAGATTTATGGTTTTCATGCCATACTCGTCGATTTCAAGAAAAGTGTTTTCAAAAGAGTAGGAAAAATTGGCTTTATGCAAATTAGCCTTGAGCTCCACCAGCCAAATATTCATATAGGCTTTAGAGTTATTCCATAAGTGTCCACCATAGTGTCACTTGCCAGACTCCATTTTTAATGGAATCTGACCCACGTTGTTGCAATATTTTTCTTATTGCAGATTTGATCAGATGACGAGTGAGGTTTCGTTAAAGGTTTCGAGTCTACAACCAACATGTTTTCGCCTGTGGCAGCATGAAAGTTATAGAGACTCACTGCTATTGTATTTCCGCTGTGTACTTTTTCAATGCTAGCTTAATGCTATGCAACTTGTATAAAATATTTTGTAATTCTGGATCATCGATGTAATATAATTTATGCTTTGTTGTGATATTACATCGTAAACTGTGTGTGCAAATGAATCGATCCAGGGATTTGCACTATACACAGGTATCTGCCTTATTTTAAGTGCAGGTACGCTACAGATGGTATCAGAGCACTGTGTTGCCTGTAGGTTCGAAACCCCTAGGATTGGAATAAGACCCCAAAGGCTAAGTAGTTAACTAAACTAGGTTTCCAAAACATGAGTGAATCTTGAACTTTTCCTTAATATGGTGTTACATTATTTATCTTGTCTTGCATCTTTCCCTTTTCTCTTAAATTTTAATACTCTTACCTGTTCACAATTCTAGATGGGAGAATACACTGAGACTGCGTATGCTGGAATTTTGTCGGGTTTCATCTTTGGGAGGCAGCTGTCTAGATTGACAAGTGAATTGAAGCTACCACCACCTTATTTCCGAGGAAGGAAGGAGGAGACAGACATACCCCATGGGATACGTTGGGAAATACGCACCATCATGACCCCGGATCCTACGATGCCAGACTTCGAGCCCGTGGACTATGTCACCTACTACCCAGAGTGGATTGAGGGAGTGAACATAGCTATGCTGGACTTAATGGCTCGTCTGTGTTACAAGTATCGATTCAAGCTAGCGCCAGGATCGCCCTTCCGTGCCTTTGGGAAGAGGAATGCACATGGTCTCTCGATGGCTCACACGGGAAATCGCCTGGACCTGCCCCTCGTTAACAAGACGTTTGAAGACTTGGATTATCTCATCAACTGTCTGACCAGGAGAGTCCAACAGACTCATGACGTCGCGAATCATGCACAAGCCGTCATACACGCAAAAACCCAAGAACTCCAGGCTTCTGAAAATCTTATTGGTCAGTTGGAGGAACTCATCCATGACCTACATTTGGAGAACCTTGGCAAGGATCAGCAAATTTCCATGCTTGAGGCGCAACTCATTCCACCTCCACCCCCACCAGTAGCTGAAGAAGGAGGTGACCAAGGCACTGGAGATGTGACTGTATCTGCAGCTACGAAGGAGGAAGGACCAGTGGAAGAAGACCCCGAAGAAGTGCTGTTTGAAGAGTCAACTGAGGAAGAAGTAACGCCTGTGGCAAATAACCACGCAATAAAACGCAAGCGTAATAATTAGGAGGGATAAGTGTAACAATCAAAACCATGTTAGAAGGACCACCATTTATCTTTTAGCTTATCGTATCGATTTAGTGTATTGACCTATCAAATTGTGGTATGGCAGTACTGTTGCTTTCGTATTCCCACGACTTTAGTGAGTTTCGTTTGATAAAAGAATTGTTCGATTTCTTAAAATAAGTTTGAAATTTTCATGTATGCATTTGCTTGTGTTTGAACCTTGTTGCTGATGTTTGTTAGATGATGTTTGTAATGGATTATCTTGATTTATGGTTGTGCATTAGGATGTTGAATTATCAACAAAACTTTTCTTTTAAGGGTGGTAGCCACCTAGATAATTTAAACCCAGTCGCTTAAAACCCAGAGATCTCAAACTAGCTTTCCTTTTATCCTTCTAATCAGAAAAACCATTCACTATCAAGTTTTCAAGTTTCCATGTCCGAAATTTCATTTGTCAAAACATCTCGAGTTATCAGAATCAATCAAACAATTGCTTTGTCTTCTAGCTTCTCCGAATCTCGGGGACGAGATTCCTTTTAAGGGTGGTAGTCTGTAACATCCCAACATTTTATCATGTTCAAAAATCACTAAAATTTAAAACTTTTCTTTTTATTAAAATAAAATATTAAATGCATAAGGAAACCAACTATAAAAGACTTCAAAGTTTAATATTTCAAATGACACAGTTTAAAACATTTTATTATCCCATGTATTTCAAAAACCTTAAAATATAATTTGACAAATAGTTTACCAACTACAATCCATTTTATTTAAATAAATTAGTTCCTTATAAGTATTTGAATTAAACCACTTATTCATATCTATTCATAATTACAAGATTATTCAAAAGGTTATATAATTACTAAATGGTTTTCATTCCTTTAACTAAGTTCAAAATATAGTTTGGAAATTATAAGCCCATAGTGTATAACTTTAAAACTTCATAGAATTTAAATTAATGAATTAGCCAAATAAACATTTCATTTGCTTAAATGAATTTCATCTAGTTTTCAAAACATGAAATGATTAATAGATTCTAAATAAAAATAAAATTAAAATAAAGGTCTTGTCCAAAGTTGTTATGAAGTTTCAAATGCATAAAATATAATGTTGCACAAATTATTTTCAAGGAATACATTATCTTTTCCATTTTCATATAGTTGTGTTATGTCATTAAAAATTATACCAAAGCCAAAAATGAATTTAGAATTTGAAAATGAGTTTAAATAACTTAAATCCAAACAAAATTGAACATGGGTATTTCATATAATATATTTAGCCAGAATTAAAATTTATTTAAATCCTAGTTTAAATTAAACATAAAGTGTCTAAGTTTACTTTTAAGCAATAGTTTGAAATTATTATTTTGAAAAATGTTCAAAACACTCCTACAATTGGTTTAACAGAGAGATGAGGATTTTACAAACTTTTAGAATCTAATTTGAGTTGAATTAGAGTTATATTTTAAAAGTTATTTTAAATACAGAAAACAGAAAAGGATTTGACAAAAAAAAAGGAGAATAACCCGAGCCAGTGGGCCGAAGCCCATTTCTTTTCTCCCTCGCGCGCAACCGCCAGAAGCCCAGCAGCGGCCCAACTCCGCCCGCGCTGCGCGCTTCTCCCACTGACGCGCGGGACCCACGCGTCATCCCTCTCCTTCCATCTCTCAACGAACAGCGCACGAACCGGAGAAGATCGAGCCGAAAACGACCACGATTCGTGCGGGATTCGATCTCCTAACGCCCCCGTATAAACCCCCGAATACTCCTCTCGCGAATCCCTAACAAATCCTAGCCCGGGAGCCCCCAGGCTGCCCGCATTGCACCCCGCCGCGCCGCCACTGCCGCCGACGAATTTCCTTGCTCCGGTGAGCCCTGGTAACGCCCGAGCGCTCCCTACCCCTCTCCTCGCTTTCTCCTTTTCTTGCGCATCTCGGTGACCCCTCTGTCGTGCCTTTTCCCCCACTAGGACGAGCGAATCATCCACGCCCGAAGCTCCCCGCCGCCACCCGCAACTCCGGCGAGGAGTAAATCGAGCTCCGGAGCCCCCCCCCCCCCCCCCCCCCCCCCCGCCACCAACTGACCTCCCCATCGCCTTCGCCGTGCGGCGCCGCGTCCGGAGCTGGCCTCCACGCATTCGGGGGAGCACGGAATCGACCGGAGCGTCCACGCCGAGCCACCGGCGCCGTCGTCCGCGCCATCTCCGGCGAGCTGCGCCGCCCACGGTATGGTCCACCGTTCCCCACCGTCCGATCTAAATTTTACGGCTAAGATTAGATGGTTAAAACGAAGCGGTACAATCCGTTCTGGACCGTCAGATCCAGATCTGACGGCCCAGATTAGATAACTTAACCACGTCAGCGATCCCAGTCAGCGCCGCGTGTCAGCCACGTCAGCGCCAGCGTGTAAAACATTTTTCTATTTAATTTTAATTGGAAAAATTGTAGATTAATCCCTGTAATTAAAATATCTATAACTTTTTAACCACAACTCCAAATCTAATAATTTTTATATATTTGGAAAGCTCTTGACATGTAGAATATTTTGGATCTGACAAAATTCAAATTTGACTTAGTATAAAATATTCAAATTTCAAATGGTGAAATTGAGTATGTTTGTAATAACTTTAAATCTATAAATCCAAAAATTGCAAATAAATATGTTCTAGAAACTTTAAAATATGTGTAAATTAATGCCACTGCTATAAAATATTTTTGAGTAATGTTTGAATGAATTCATAGTTATATATTTAATTTGAATAGTTTGAATAATTTCAACATAACTATTAATAGAAATATTATTTTTGATTAAATCAAATTGCATTAAATATAATTAAACCACCTCTGGCTATTAACACCATCTATAAAGAAAATTGTGTTATAAAAATATAAATCACATAAAACTTTAATCTATATGTTTCCTTTTATTATATTTTCCAAAACTAGAAATTAATTAAATTGCATTTATAAATTCATGCATATTTACAAAGAAATCACAAAAGTTAATTTTATGTTTCTTGTGATTTAAAATTTCATTTCATTCATAGCATATTTTATTCTCATAGGAAAACTCCTCCCCATTTTCTCTAAGTTAGGATTATTTTCAAAACTTAGTATTTTGAGAAAAGTGCTATACACTTAGACACTTAGTAGTTTCAACATGGAGCTGGAAGACCAAGGAAAGGACTTAGCCAAAAACAAGACTTCAGAAGTATCTTCAAGGAGAAGAAGCACTTAGAAGAAAATCAAGAAGTTCATGAAGGACTTAGAAGAAAACAGACTCTGGAAGCATCCTCAAGAGGTCAAGCACTTAGAAGAAAAGTGAGAAGAAATTCAAGAAGGCCAACCCCTCTTTATTCTCTAAGTCTTTCTCTCTGTCTTTTCTTCTCCTCTGAGACTTCATGAAGACTAAGTAAATCCAAGACTAGCCTCGAAGATACAAGAAATCACCAAGTCTGAAGATTCATCAAGACTACCAAGAACTCAATCAAGACATCATCCCGAAGAAAGTTACAAGTCTGGAGATGAAGCCTGGAGGACAACTACATCTTTCTTTCTATCTTTTCCCTCTTTCCTAATCTTGTCCTTTAGACTTAAACAATTTTTGATCATGATGTTATCATCTTGAAGTTGTTGGAGCATAGTGGGATGAAGCGGCCTGGAAACAAACCTTAGATGTCCACGTACATGAGACCTGTTCCACAATTTAAGTGGCTGGCCGGGTGTCTGTCTCTCTCACTATAGTGAATGTCCAATGTACTAAGAGTTGATAATAATGGTTGATCATCTTGAACAAATGACTTAGTATTTTTCTCTAAGTATTTTGCACATCATGGCTAAGCCATTAGATTGCTTGTTTCAAGAAGATATAAAACAAAGTATGCTTATCCAGCTTAAGACATTAGTCCTTAGTCCTTTTGGACCAACCTATTTTTCCTTGCATTAACTTAAGAGATTTTCATAGCATAACATGCATCTCTAGTCCTTAGAAATAACTTGCATACCATGCATGTCATGTTTTCCTTAGAAGTTTAAGAAACTTGTTTGTAAGTGTTTTGTTGTTTGTTGATTTTTGTATTGTTGTTTGCTATTATTGTTTAGATTAAACGGAGAGCAAACGTTCGTTGTTGAAAAGAGTTTGTGAACAACGACAACATTCAAAGGCAAGTGGCACACCTCATAAACTTCCTATTTTTATGCATTACTTAGTGTATTTTTATATGCATGTGTTGCTATGCTAAACCTGTGTAGAATCCCTTATTCCTGTGTCTAGGTTCCTATATCATACTTAGCAGAAATATTGATGCTATGCAATTGATGAAAGGTTTTTACAAAATGTTAAGTGACTACTCAGGACTGTGCTCATGGCTGTCTTCGCCTAGGATGAATTTCTATTCTACTTAGGGCTGTGAGCATGGTGATTTTTACTTGAGAGTGCACATCCACTAAGTTAATGAAACACCTGGGTGGTAATTGGTCGGATGGTTTATGTTGAGTGGCTACTCAGGTCCATTTCTATGGTTCCTGGAGTATGTACACTTGTGAATGGCCACCCAGGAACAGAGGAATCTGAAGAACTCCGAGTGACGATTGCTTCCAGTGCATCCATTGCCATATGGGCTCTGGCTTGATCAATTATGTTGCGTGGACTCTCTCCGGCTTGACAAGCAGATGTAGGGGGATGTTAGGTGGAACGGGTCAAGCCAGGTGGGAGGGAAAATGCTTCTGAAAGATCTCGTCTCATTCTCTCCTTTCCTTGTCACAAATGGTGTGTAAAGGATACCTTGGGTTGAATGGGTACAATGGTGAAAGTGCACAACCTCTGCAGAGTGTAAAACTAAGTACTTAGCCGTGTCCCCGGTTACGGACAATTTTGAGCAGCTGATCAAGGACGTCCACGGAGGATTCCACCATACCAATTTCTAAGTTAAAAGTTGATGGGTGAACAAGGGAAGATGAGATTTATGGTTTTCATGCCATACTCGTCGATTTCAAGAAAAGTGTTTTCAAAAGAGTAGGAAAAATTGGCTTTATGCAAATTAGCCTTGAGCTCCACCAGCCAAATATTCATATAGGCTTTAGAGTTATTCCATAAGTGTCCACCATAGTGTCACTTGCCAGGCTCCATTTTTAATGGAATCTGACCCACGTTGTTGCAATATTTTTCTTATTGCAGATTTGATCAGATGACGAGTGAGATTTCGTTAAAGGTTTCGAGTCTACAACCAACATGTTTTCGCCTGTGGCAGCATGAAAGTTATAGAGACTCACTGCTATTGTATTTCCGCTGTGTACTTTTTCAATGCTAGCTTTATGCTATGCAACTTGTATAAAATATTTTGTAATTCTGGATCATCGATGTAATATAATTGATGCTTTGTTGTGATATTACATCGTAAACTGTGTGTGCAAATGAATCGATCCAGGGATTTGCACTATACACAGGTATCTGCCTTATTTTAAGTGCAGGTACGCTACATAGGCACCCACCTGTTGTCCCGGTTCCAGCCACAAACCGGGACAACAAGCAGGCCCATTTGTCCCGGTTTGTGATTGAAACCGGGATAGATGGGGTTTTTTCATTTTCTTTTTCTGTTTTTATTTTCTTTTTCTGTTTTCTGTTTTAAATAACTTTTGCAAACTTTGGATTTTGGAAAAACTATGAATATGAAAAGTGTTTGAATTTGACTAACTAATACAAAACCATTTTTTGTTTTCTGTTTTAAATAACTTTTGCAAACTTTGGAATATATTTCGGTCAATGCATGAGAACACGCGCACACAATTTTTTTGCGCGACCGAATACATAGATAGTCTACTCATCAACGACATTAAGATGATCGTACTCAGTATTATAGCCGCGTAGACTATCCCACTTCCGTGCAATCTCGAAGCCAAGGCGAGCGTCTAAAGCAGCATATATGACTTGATCGTAACTCAATGGAACGTTGCCCCATCCAAAAATTCGGTCTTCTTCTAACGTGTCTTCCTTGTCGTCGTATGTTTGTAATAAAATATTCAAATTTGACTTAGTATAAAATATTCAAATTTCAAATGGTGAAATTGAGTATGTTTGTAATAACTTTAAATCTATAAATCCAAAAATTGCAAATAAATATGTTCTAGAAACTTTAAAATATGTGTAAATTAATGCCACTGCTATAAAATATTTTTGAGTAATGTTTGAATGAATTCATAGTTATATATTTAATTTGAATAGTTTGAATAATTTCAACATAACTATTAATAGAAATATTATTTTTGATTAAATCAAATTGCATTAAATATAATTAAACCACCTCTGGCTATTAACACCATCTATAAAGAAAATTGTGTTATAAAAATATAAATCACATAAAACTTTAATCTATATGTTTCCTTTTATTATATTTTCCAAAACTAGAAATTAATTAAATTGCATTTATAAATTCATGCATATTTACAAAGAAATCACAAAAGTTAATTTTATGTTTCTTGTGATTTAAAATTTCATTTCATTCATAGCATATTTTATTCTCATAGGAAAACTCCTCCCCATTTTCTCTAAGTTAGGATTATTTTCAAAACTTAGTATTTTGAGAAAAGTGCTATACACTTAGACACTTAGTAGTTTCAACATGGAGCTGGAAGACCAAGGAAAGGACTTAGCCAAAAACAAGACTTCAGAAGTATCTTCAAGGAGAAGAAGCACTTAGAAGAAAATCAAGAAGTTCATGAAGGACTTAGAAGAAAACAGACTCTGGAAGCATCCTCAAGAGGTCAAGCACTTAGAAGAAAAGTGAGAAGAAATTCAAGAAGGCCAACCCCTCTTTATTCTCTAAGTCTTTCTCTCTGTCTTTTCTTCTCCTCTGAGACTTCATGAAGACTAAGTAAATCCAAGACTAGCCTCGAAGATACAAGAAATCACCAAGTCTGAAGATTCATCAAGACTACCAAGAACTCAATCAAGACATCATCCCGAAGAAAGTTACAAGTCTGGAGATGAAGCCTGGAGGACAACTACATCTTTCTTTCTATCTTTTCCCTCTTTCCTAATCTTGTCCTTTAGACTTAAACAATTTTTGATCATGATGTTATCATCTTGAAGTTGTTGGAGCATAGTGGGATGAAGCGGCCTGGAAACAAACCTTAGATGTCCACGTACATGAGACCTGTTCCACAATTTAAGTGGCTGGCCGGGTGTCTGTCTCTCTCACTATAGTGAATGTCCAATGTACTAAGAGTTGATAATAATGGTTGATCATCTTGAACAAATGACTTAGTATTTTTCTCTAAGTATTTTGCACATCATGGCTAAGCCATTAGATTGCTTGTTTCAAGAAGATATAAAACAAAGTATGCTTATCCAGCTTAAGACATTAGTCCTTAGTCCTTTTGGACCAACCTATTTTTCCTTGCATTAACTTAAGAGATTTTCATAGCATAACATGCATCTCTAGTCCTTAGAAATAACTTGCATACCATGCATGTCATGTTTTCCTTAGAAGTTTAAGAAACTTGTTTGTAAGTGTTTTGTTGTTTGTTGATTTTTGTATTGTTGTTTGCTATTATTGTTTAGATTAAACGGAGAGCAAACGTTCGTTGTTGAAAAGAGTTTGTGAACAACGACAACATTCAAAGGCAAGTGGCACACCTCATAAACTTCCTATTTTTATGCATTACTTAGTGTATTTTTATATGCATGTGTTGCTATGCTAAACCTGTGTAGAATCCCTTATTCCTGTGTCTAGGTTCCTATATCATACTTAGCAGAAATATTGATGCTATGCAATTGATGAAAGGTTTTTACAAAATGTTAAGTGACTACTCAGGACTGTGCTCATGGCTGTCTTCGCCTAGGATGAATTTCTATTCTACTTAGGGCTGTGAGCATGGTGATTTTTACTTGAGAGTGCACATCCACTAAGTTAATGAAACACCTGGGTGGTAATTGGTCGGATGGTTTATGTTGAGTGGCTACTCAGGTCCATTTCTATGGTTCCTGGAGTATGTACACTTGTGAATGGCCACCCAGGAACAGAGGAATCTGAAGAACTCCGAGTGACGATTGCTTCCAGTGCATCCATTGCCATATGGGCTCTGGCTTGATCAATTATGTTGCGTGGACTCTCTCCGGCTTGACAAGCAGATGTAGGGGGATGTTAGGTGGAACGGGTCAAGCCAGGTGGGAGGGAAAATGCTTCTGAAAGATCTCGTCTCATTCTCTCCTTTCCTTGTCACAAATGGTGTGTAAAGGATACCTTGGGTTGAATGGGTACAATGGTGAAAGTGCACAACCTCTGCAGAGTGTAAAACTAAGTACTTAGCCGTGTCCCCGGTTACGGACAATTTTGAGCAGCTGATCAAGGACGTCCACGGAGGATTCCACCATACCAATTTCTAAGTTAAAAGTTGATGGGTGAACAAGGGAAGATGAGATTTATGGTTTTCATGCCATACTCGTCGATTTCAAGAAAAGTGTTTTCAAAAGAGTAGGAAAAATTGGCTTTATGCAAATTAGCCTTGAGCTCCACCAGCCAAATATTCATATAGGCTTTAGAGTTATTCCATAAGTGTCCACCATAGTGTCACTTGCCAGGCTCCATTTTTAATGGAATCTGACCCACGTTGTTGCAATATTTTTCTTATTGCAGATTTGATCAGATGACGAGTGAGATTTCGTTAAAGGTTTCGAGTCTACAACCAACATGTTTTCGCCTGTGGCAGCATGAAAGTTATAGAGACTCACTGCTATTGTATTTCCGCTGTGTACTTTTTCAATGCTAGCTTTATGCTATGCAACTTGTATAAAATATTTTGTAATTCTGGATCATCGATGTAATATAATTGATGCTTTGTTGTGATATTACATCGTAAACTGTGTGTGCAAATGAATCGATCCAGGGATTTGCACTATACACAGGTATCTGCCTTATTTTAAGTGCAGGTACGCTACATAGGCACCCACCTGTTGTCCCGGTTCCAGCCACAAACCGGGACAACAAGCAGGCCCATTTGTCCCGGTTTGTGATTGAAACCGGGATAGATGGGGTTTTTTCATTTTCTTTTTCTGTTTTTATTTTCTTTTTCTGTTTTCTGTTTTAAATAACTTTTGCAAACTTTGGATTTTGGAAAAACTATGAATATGAAAAGTGTTTGAATTTGACTAACTAATACAAAACCATTTTTTGTTTTCTGTTTTAAATAACTTTTGCAAACTTTGGAATATATTTCGGTCAATGCATGAGAACACGCGCACACAATTTTTTTGCGCGACCGAATACATAGATAGTCTACTCATCAACGACATTAAGATGATCGTACTCAGTATTATAGCCGCGTAGACTATCCCACTTCCGTGCAATCTCGAAGCCAAGGCGAGCGTCTAAAGCAGCATATATGACTTGATCGTAACTCAATGGAACGTTGCCCCATCCAAAAATTCGGTCTTCTTCTAACGTGTCTTCCTTGTCGTCGTCCGTGTTCTTCTTCTTCTTGTATTTCTTCTTCTTCTCAAGATTTGTCCCAATGACCGCATTAGAGAGAGCATAGAGACTCGGAGTAAAATTGCCGATAGGGTTTCGGCGATCCCTCTGCAGGTCGACCGCGGACCGAATAATAGTTCCATAGTAGGGTAGCATCTTCATGTCATTATGGATTGCCAAGCCGTAGAAATTGATTGTCTCATCACCTAAGAAATCCACGAGGACCTGTGGCACCCGATCAGCTTCGCAAATTTGGAAGACAAGAGTCTCGGTCGCCACCGAGAGTTGAAGGACGGCGGCGCGCTGCGGAGTATCCTTCCGTCGAGGGTCGGTGAACTCACAATCGAGTCCAACGGCTTTGATCGGAGCGGCGTCGAGGAAGTAGTTCTTCACGTCGCGGATCCACTTCTCCACGCGCCATGCACGAAGGGTGACGCACACCTTGAACCGCATGCCTTCCTTCTGGTAGTAGTACAACTCGGACCGAGGCGGACGCGCGAGTGGCTCCATAGGGCCGGAGAAAAGAGAGGAGAGATGGTGTGTGTGGAGGAGCCGGAGAGATGGTGTGTGGAGGAGCCGTAATGTACCATTTTATAGCGCCGGAGAGGCAGATGAATCGCCGGCCGGAGAGCAGAGCAATTAATTGCCGGACGGCAGGGGAATCGCCGGCAGCGCCGTACTTCCGCTCGTCTTCCGTGCGCGTCGATAAAACGCGGCGATGGCTCGGCTTCCGCGCGCGCGTAACTGAAACCATGACATTTGTCCCGGTTCCAGTCACGAACCGGGACAAATAGGTGTACGCTGGAGCGCTCGGCGGGTGCTACCTTATTTGTCCCGGTTCGTGGCTGGAACCGGGACAAATATGTGTCGCCTGGAGCGCTCGACGGGTTTTAGGCCCCATCTGTCCTGGTTTGCAGTACGACCGGGAAAAATGGGGTAGTTTAGCCTGTTTTCTACTAGTGTGATGCTCCCAATAATTTCAGAAAATCCTCACCATCCTCTATTAGGCCTTTCGCGAGGAGTAATTGGAGGTACCGGTACAGATGCTCTAAGCATCAGCATATTGTCTTCTCCTCCGGTATCGGGCGCCCCATCATAGACCGTGTTTCCTTCAGCTTGCGGTGCCTATCATATTGATATTCTTTTTGTGAGTTTAACGATGTCGAACATGAAAAACCAACTATATATCTTTTTTGGTGTAACATTTGGCTGTGTCTCGATGCAAAATCCTATTTGTGCCATATTCAGTTGGTTATATGGTTTAGTTGTTGCATACTTCATATGCACATCTTGTGATGGTGAATTCCCAATCACTAGTGGAAAAAGGGGCTCTAGTCCCGGTTCCAGAGGGCCTGGCTCTAGTCCCGGTTCCAGAGGGCCTATAGTCTCGGTGTAGCAACCGGGACTGTCAGGCCGGGACTAGAGCCCCCAGACCCTTTGGTCTCGGTTCAATACGAACCTGGACCAGAGCCCCCCCCCCCCAATGAGCGCTACGCACGTGGCCGCGGCAGGGCGAATGGGGCGAACCCTTTAGTCCTGGTTCGTGTTACGAACCGGGACTAGGGTTTTGTTTTTACATTTCAGGGTTTTGCTTTTTTTCTTTTCAGGGTTTGCTTTTTTTCGGATGGTACCACGTCGATGCTTGACGGTAGGGGGTTTCAGATGGTACCACGTCGATGCTATAGTCGATGTGTGATGGTAGGGGGTTTCAGATGGTACCATGTCGATGCGTCGGGGGTAGGGGTTTCAGATGCTACGGCCTCGATGGGCGAAAAACACGTATAAATTATTATACGAACCTAGATGAAGTTGCATCATGCATATATACAATTACATGAAGATCATGTGTTGATAACACATACACATTTAAGTACGCGTGGTACATGAATATCACGTTTCCCGGTTCCAGATACTTAGAGGTATTTTGTTACATGGAGATCACTATATTTTACATGTCTGCACTAGTCAAAATAGTGGTACTCTCCGGTCTCCGGTATGACATGGGCGAGGTAAAATCCCGTCAACTCCTCTGCAAGTGCCTTGAAGCGGGTCTTTATTGGTAACTCGCTGCGCTTTCTTGCCAACTATAAAAAAATGATATCACAATGAATACATGAGATATAAAATGAATAAAACTCATCACGATTGATGGTACAAAAATAACGTTGTGACTAGAGCTTTACGTACTTCGATACTTCTTTTGCTCTTCAAACTCTCGTTGACCACAGTGTGCATGCACTCGCAAACGTAGAATCCCCATAGATCAGTCCCTATTGGCTGTTTAAGGCAAGTCTATTGAAAAATAGAATTTAATCAAATAATAATAAAGTATGATAATGGTGCATGGGCCTAGTTATAGTACTACTTACATCGTTACTACGTCATCGCAGTTTCTCTGGCCATCCACTGTTCAGATGTTCCGCGAGGAACATTTTCCAAACACTGCATGACAAGAAAATGAATGAATGAGTCATAAATTCTTTGATATTAGGAAATGAACTAAAGAGGCGATAAGAAAAGAAAGTACCTTGCCACCAAATCTAAACAGGTCTTGTATTGTTTAGGGCATCTTCTTAACGAGTCAAAGACAATAATTTCTCCTTTCCGCAAGTCAATAACGATAAGAATGTAGTGGGAGCTGTGCACGTTTATAAATAGTCATGCATAACTCATCAATTAAACTTAACATCGGGTGAGAAAAATAGAATGTGTAATAAGCAGTAACACTCACTTGAAGTTGTAAGGCCATAATATATATTTTTTGTAAGCTTGTCGCTTGAAAAACATTAGCAAATTCCCCGGTGTATCCTTGTTAAGTATTGGGTCAATTATGTTATCTTCATGCATTATAAAGGGGTCAATGAACCCAATGTGGTTGATTTTCTGCTTCTTGCATTCGAGCATCTTCATTCTGCGTAATAAAGCACACAAATATTATAGAGAGGATTATCACAGACAATGAACGAGTAGAGCTAATTAAAACATTAAATTACATGAATAGATCACTTACAGACAATAGGAACTCATGATAGCTTTGTCGAGGGCCCGGAGATTGTATAACTGAAAGATTTCGGCGAAGTAAAGGACAACGGAGTATTCTTGGAAATAATGCTCTTCCTTAACTGCCATAATGAGAGCGTCTGTATTCGTCTCCTTTACGATATTCTTGTACCAGGCTTGAAATTGACGCATTCTTGTGGGTAAGTCGCCGTCGACAAAATCCTCCCCGTGAACATAAGTACGAACGACATCCGCGAAGGGGATATCATCTCCCGAATATATCAGCTCCCGCACATCGATGTTTTTGAGAACTCTGTCATCAAGCACCTTGAGCGGGGGGGGGGGGGGGGGCGACTGTGCGTCTTGTTCTCCGAGTTGGGCAACTTGTTTCCCTTTTTTCGATCGATCATCCATCTCTTCGTCATATGACTTACCAATGTTGCGATCATAGTCTGTTGGCGGCGATGGTGGGGGGTTGTATAGGGCATCGATGCAACGGTCAATTTTCTCCTGAGGAATTCCGGCAGTAAATTTTGCAGGAGGCAAATGTTTCGCTAACGCTTTCTGTTTCACTCCAGCAAGCCAGGCATCCGTATGTTCTTTGCAGGCGATATCGTTTTCCTCGACGGTTCTCTCCCAAGGTAACTTTGGAGTAGGCGGCGGTGTTTTCTGCTTTCTAGGTTTCTTCCTAACAGGAGAACCAGACTGGCGCCTACTCGAGAGCGACTTAACATTCTGGCGGACTGGCACAGACTGCGATGGCTTCACGCTAGGAACCCTCTCGGGGGGCAGTTGGCTTTGCTGTTGAGCTGGAGATGGACTCGGGCTGGGGTCCCTATCGGGGAGGTGTGAGCTTTACTGATGGGGTGGAGATGGACTCCGTCTTTGATCCCTCTCGAGGAAGAGTGGACTTTGCTGGTGAGCTGGACTCCTAGAACGAGGAGTGGACTTTGCTTGTTCTGAAAGGACGATGTATTTCTTGGGCCATAGGGCGAAGGCATGCTTGACGTCTGCCAACGGCTTCTCCTCGTCACCTCCAGGTAACTCAAGTTTCAAGGTTTCAAATCCCGGCATAATTGCGTCCACCCCGACACGAGCGTAGCCATCTGGAATTTGACCACAATGGTAGAGTTCTCCAGGTTGAATTACTAAAGCTTGCCCCACCGCCACCTTCAAAGTTATGTTTCGCATTGCTATATGTACTTAGACATGGGCCAAGTGCTGTGACTTGAGCTCTGCTCTCCAAAAGGATTAAATCCATCTATACTTAGACCAAATCTTAAGTTCCTTGCGTCATCTGAAAATGTCGGGAACTCTCTGTCAATTTTTCTCCACTGGGACCCATCCACGGGGTGTCTCAACATCAATTCTTTTTTACGATCTTCTTTGTGCCAACGCAACAACTTGGCATGCTCTCTATTGCTGAACAAACGTTTCAACCGTGGTATTATAGGAGCATACCACATCACCTTTGCAGGAATCCTCTTCCTAGGGCGCGGCTCGCCCTCAACATCACCAGGGTCATCTCGCCCGATCTTATACCGCAAAGCACCGCATACAGGACATGCATTCAATTTTTTGTGCTCACCGCGGTAGAGGATGCAGTCATTAATGCATGCGTGTATTTTATGCACCTCTAATCCTAGAGGGCATACCACCTTCTTTGCTTCGTACGTACTAGACGGCAATTCGTTATCCTTTGGAAGCATCTTCTTAACTATTTTTAACAAATTTTCAAATCCCTTGTCAGAAGTACCATTCTCTGCCTTCCATTGCAGCAATTCAAGTGTGGTACCCAACTTTTTCTAGTCATTTTGACAAGTTGGGTACAACAATTTGGCGTAATTAGCTAACAAACGCTCCAACTTCAACCTTTCGTTTTCACTTCCACAGTCCATTTGTGCATCACGAATGGCCCGACGAAGATCATCGTCGGGATCATCAATAATGGGATCTTCTTCAGTTTCGTCTTCTCCCATTGTAGTATCACTGAACCAAGGATACTTGTCATTATCCTCCTCTTCTTCATTTTCTTCCATGATAACCCCTGTTTCTCCGTGCTTGGTCCAACAATAATAACCAGGCATAAAACCATTATGTAAGAGGTGTGAGTGAATGACTTTTGAGGTAGAGTGATCACTCATATTCTTGCAGGCACTACATGGACAACGAATAAAACCGTTCTTCGTCTTGTTTGCCTCAGCCACATGGAGAAAATTATGCATGCCATCAATGAACTCAGGACAATATCGGTCACTGTACATAAAAGTATTACATAAAAGTACATCCATTGTCGGTTCATCTGTATTACATAAAAGTATATCGAACCCCACACTACTGTCATAAATAATATGTAAGAGCAAATTAATTAATACAATGTCATCCATTAAAATAAGAGTAGAGTAGTGACAACTGGTAATACATAGTTCTCATAAAACATACATTAACTGAAACAAATATAAAAAATTATCTAAAGAATTTAAATCCAACAACAAATGCGATCAAAATCGCAACTAAGGTAAATACTGAACCCACAACATAATGATACCAAGCCTCCCGATTAATGGCATATTTTCTAATCATTTTTATCTTCAAGCGCATTGCATCCATCTTGATCTCGTACCATCGACCACGTCGGCAAGTTTGAGCTCTAATTTCATCTTATCTTCTAAGCATTGAAGATAAAGATCTTCACTTCTTTTCAATTTTGCTTTCAAATCATTGTTTTCTTTATCCAAAAACTCCACAAGAGGGTCAGGTTCAATTTCCGGTTCAACTACCTCCTAGATAAAAATAAATCTGTGTCAAGTTGGTCGTCATAATTGCTAGAAACACAAAATGAAATAAATAGTTTTGAAAATATACCACTTCCGAATCATAGATCGGACGAGGACAGACGGGGACGGATATCAGAACCATGACTCTATACATATAATACAAGTCAGAAAATTATACAAGTAATAACTATGGATCTAAAACAATAAAGCTATGTTTTTAAAAATCAAATAAAATAAAAGATAGAGGCTCACCGAGGTGGTGCCTGTGACGGGACGGCGCGGGCGATCGACGTCGATAAGTCTCCTCACGACACTAAAACACATAAATCATAATTTAGTTTGAGCTCAAATTGCACATATGAACAAATGAAATCCTAACTTGGTCATTTCTTCAAACACCTTCCTTGCACAAGAAATTTGAAATGAGCTAAATGAGCTAGAGAAGAAACTCCGAAAAGAGGATGAAGCGGCTAAGCGTGTAGGGTGTCTTCAATCTTTCAAATGTGGTAAAATATTATGGATTATTTAGTCTTGGGGAAAGGAAATGGAGAAGAAATGGAGAGGAAATGGTTTTGAGCTCGGGCTCGGTGGAAAAAATGGAGCGAGCAGGGGTGGAAGAAGCTGATAGAGTGAGTATCTTTAGTCCCGGTTCGTGTTAGGAACCGGGACTAAAGGGTTCTGTCGCTGGGACCCGCCTCTGCTGCCGTATGCAGTGGACCTTTAGTCCCGGTTCCTAACACGAACCGGGACTAAAGGTCCCTCGCAAATTCGGCGCGGTGCCTCTCACCCCTTTAGTCTCGGTTCAATTTAAAATACAGGCTAAAGGGGTGAACCAAAGCCTGCTTTTCCACTAGTGAATGGACAAGAGAAGGTACCCTCCACACGACTCTTACGCCCTTCGGGTATCTACACATTTCAAGAATCTATTTTATGATATTTCTTTGTCAATCATAATCAATTAAGTGTTGTGACCGTGTGATCACCTTATGAAAATAAGTCACGAACTAAAAATATGTTCAAGTATGTAAGGCTCTAATGATCCTGTATAATACACACAAGTTCTTTGTACTTTGTTGTTTTTTCTGGTAGCCAACTATTTGCGTGTGATACCTTTTATACCCATTTGATTACAAGGGATGTAGGTTTGTAAAGCTGCAGATCTGTGATGGAGCCGCGTTGAGCTCAGTGAAGAGGTGAAATGCCTTCCTTTCCTTTGTAGTCGTTTCGGTGGTGTCGAATGAGGGGGATAGGCGCTTTTTTTGTTGCATGGGATTATCATATCTTTTCATTTCTGTAAGGTTGATGTGACGTGTCTTGTAACTTGTTTATTTTATAAATGAGACACGTATATTACCATCTAAAAAAAGTGTTTTCATGCGATACCTTTTATACCCATTTAATTGTAAGGGATGTATGCATTTCCGTGTGCTATAACGACTAGGATATATTGCTTGATTAGAAACAAAGAAAATACTTTTTCTTGTATTGTGTTGGTTCTTAGAGTTTTTGTCAGCAGATCCTATGCAATGGGTACATTTTCTGGAGCTTAAATTTGATAACTGAACTAAAACAGTTTCCTTACGGTGCATGCTCAACCCAAGTCTTTTTTCATTCGAGACAAAACAGATCCAAACCCATCAACCGTGGATTTAAACATAAGTTAAAACTCCAGCACCATACCAACATTTCCGGCAATCGTCCCAACATGTTATCTAGTGTACACATATACTAACAAGTTCAGTGATCAAAGATTCTCAAGAACATTACACATAGCAGCACGCGGGCTACACACAGCCTCCAAAGGCACGGCCTTGGGTATGGTGATCCCTGCCCCCTCCGTCATGTCTAACTCCATGTCGTCCACCCGTTTCCAGTCGAAGCACTGCAACAATGTTCCCAGAACCATCCCAACCATCTGCAGTGCGAGTGTCTCCCCAGGGCACCTCCGTCGCCCTATCCCAAACGGTAGCAGCAACATCCCGTCACACTTGCCGTCCTCAAACCTCTCAGGTCGAAACACTGTCGGATCCTCCCAAGTTGTCGGATCCCTTTGGATGGCGTACGCGTTCACAATAAGCATAGTGTCGCTTGACACAGTGTATCCTCCGATCTTGCAGCCCATGGAGGACTCGTGCGGAAGTAGCAGTGGAGCCGGTGGGTATAGTCGGAGCGTCTCGTTGATAATGCACTGGAGGTAACTGAGGCGGTGCACATCGTCAGCAGCGACCATGCGGGAGTTCCCCACGGACACGTCTATCTCAGCTTGTGCCTTCTTGATCACCGATGGGTGGTTCAGCAGGAGCGACATTGCCCATTCTGTCATGGTTGATGTGGTCTCCGTCCCAGCCCCAAATAAATTCTGCAAAGATTGTTGGAGAAAATTAGTTTCGGTGAGATTTTTTTTTAAAAATGGATCAGTAGTTCTGGTGAGATCACTTGTCTTAAACTGCTTGCGGTAAAACTATTTCCATTTATTTGGCTTTGGATTGTAGAATTGAAAAGGGGGCGGCGTGAAACATACATTTGGCAAATTTGCTTCTGTGACACATTGAAAAAATGCAGGATTATTTGTGTTGGATGTAAATAAAATGTCTATCCTATGCAAGTTAGTGGAAGAAAGATGTAGGAGTGGATGTTAAAATTTTCAAGAAATAAAACCAACATATAGGAATTTGGGTGACACTAGATGGGAAACACATGTAAGGACGTCTATAGAATATCTTAAACCATGAAAGAAGACAAAAGCGTTGGTTAGCAGTCGACGTAGTTCACTCGATGTAGTACTGACATGACACGCAAAAAGTGGGATATTTATCGAGCAAGGTGACATGGCGTTATGCGCCTTGCCTGTGACTTGTGAACCCTTCTACACCAAGAATGATGAATCCATGATTGTCTTGGTGCTATATCCTAACTTTAGTGACTAGATATTACTATACTTCTGATAGAAAACAGTGTAGCGTTACAGTGACTCTGGTCGCGACGGTGTATATATCTGCCTGAACCCTGAAGATCGACCACAAATCCTGAAAAACTGAAAATCCATCCACTCGTAGAACAAGCTAGTGTGAATTATAATCGGAATTGAGAGACACATAAAAAAATCGTGGCTCGGTTAATAAAGAGGAACTCACCGCACAGAGAGCCGTGATCATGGTATCGGTGTAGACCTCTGGCTCCGTCTTCTGCAAGGTGAGCAGCACGGCGATCATGCTCTTCTTGTCCCCGTCCCCGCCGCCATCGTCCAGCCTCCGGCGCTCGGCGTCGATGAGCCGCCGCAGGAACGCGTCCCTCCTAGCCACCACTGCCAGGATCTTGTTCCTCACGCCGAGCACGTCGAACCACCGCATCACCGGCAGGATGTCCCACATGTTTGCCGCGCCGATGTACGGGATGATATCGTCCATGACCTTCTTGAACTCCTGGGCCTCCACGGACATGTCTGTGTCGGCATCCGCCACCGGCCGGGTCCCCTTGGTATTGGCGATGGTCTCCATGAGCACGCTGAGGGAGAGCTCGAACAGCGTCCGCTTCAGCTGAACCCGGCCGGCGGCCGCGCGGCAGAGCCGGCGCGTCATTGCGCGGATCTCGGCCGCGATGACCCCCGACATGCAGGCGACGCGGTGCGCGGAGAGCAGCTGCACGGCGGCGACGCGGCGGAGGGTGCGCCAGTGCGGGCCGTAGTTGGAGATGATGAGCGAGGTGCCGCCGAAGGAGACGAGCAGCTGCGAGGGGAACTGGGGCCGGTTGGCGAAGGTCACGTCGTGCTCCGTGAAGCACTCCCTGGCGATCGCCGCCGAGGACACCACCACGGCGTTGCGCGCGCCGAGCCGCAGCGAGAAGACCGGCCCGTAGCGGTCGGCGAGGCGGCGCAGCGTGGCGTGTAACGGCTTCCCGGCCACGAGGTGCAGGTGGCCGAGGAACGGGATGGCCTGAGGGCTCGGCGGCAGCTGCACGCCCTTGTTGCCGCCATCGCCATCGCTCTTCTTGCCCACTCGTAGAATGTAGTGGAGCAGGAAGAGGAAAGTGAAGGAGAAGATGGCAATGGAGGCCTTATCCATAGCCATAGTTCTGTTGCGTATTGTTTCAATTATTGCAGGGAGGTGATTTGTGTTTGAAGCCTGCGGGTCGATTGGAGGTATATGCGCTGTGTGGCGCCATGGATACTGCATGGCGACCTATATATATCACGGCGGTGGTTTAGTTTCTTGTCGAAGGCCTAGCCTTGCGGCACAGTGATGCAGACGCCATCGATGACGTCCATGGAGATAGATGAGGTGTGTTCTCTCTCGTTCGGTGCACAGGTATCATGCTATGCATGCATTGTCATCGGACTGTCTGCTTGTCCTCCAGCAGCGCGGTGCTGTATGCCTGTATCAAGCTATCCATCGTGGTCCGTCCGTGCTTGTGCTTCCTTGGGCTTGCGGTGCCCAACTACTGTATGATTACCGTCTGGATCCGGCCATCCGCGTACCTTTCCTTTCGAACCATCAAGCTATCCATGGTTACCACTTGAGCTTTTTTTAGAAAACTAGGGTGCGATTTCTCGGTCTCTCTATTAAGTGATGCACATATTAAGTGATGCACATGTATTTATTAATTCCAACCAGATTTACAAAGTACAGTGATGAGAATAAACTGAAAACAACCTCTCGACAACAAGGGTCGCTACCACTATGATGGGGTGACTAACACCAACGCACATCATTTACAACTGGAGTACCAGTTCAGCTACACACTCAACACACCGACATGTACGATTTAGTCGTTGCCGGCGTCTTCCACAAACCCATCTCCAGGAAGGATCAACACCATGACCTCGCAAAACCGGTATGTCGTCGGTATCGCCACGATGCCTGACAACACCACCATGCGTAAGTCCATCGACCCGAAATCGAGACCCCGTAGCGCCACGCCGCCGAGACACATCGACATTGTTAGCACTTGAGTAAAGCCTACTTAATAAAAATTCGAACGAGCTAAGATTGTATCGACTTAAAGGGCTTATAGTCGATCTGTAGAATCAGGAAAACCGAAAACGTAGGAACAGAAAAATCACAGGATTCCAATATCATGCACATTTCATTCCCATAGGATTTTTTCATGCACCAAATTTTGTTTGAGTTCATCAAAGAAATTGTAATAGGAGGTTGAAGTCAATGACAAAGTTCCTAACGGATCGTAGTTCAAATGATTTCTTAGATAAAAAATTCTATAGTGTCCAATCCTACAAATAACCAAGATAGGAAAATTTCATAGGATTTAATCCTCCACAATCATATGAAATTCCTTTGTAGACGAGTTATAATTGGATCATAACAATATTAATATTGCCCCAATCAAAACAAGGATAATATAATTCATAGCGCTCGGTTAATGCTCTTTCAATAGAAAACATGGAGCAAAAGGAATAAGAATGAGTAGACTACGTAGGGTCATACAATGTACCACCCGTTTTCACCGGAAAGGAGAGTTTTCACGTTAAGCAAGAAGAGCTATGAGTTGGAGGGCTATTTCACCGACCGTCACTTCTCCTTTGTATCTGCTGAAGACGCAAGTAGCCCAACGACAGGCTTGTGTGGAGTTGAGAAAAAATCACTTGATGCTTAATTTAATCAACTAGATTAGCTTGAATGCAGATAGGAGAAAACCCCATTATATACATGTAAGGTTCTTTTTATGTCCCTAATGTTGAAATTTGATGTGGGCTTTTGCGCATGGCTCAACTGAATTCTGAAACTCTCATGACCCATTTGTTTGGCTGGTTCGAGGTATAAAGTTCGTCTCCCTTCTATTGGAAGCGAGTAAGGGCATCTCGAGTCGCCCCCCCCCCCCCCCCCATGTGCCCCCCAGGATGTGTTTTTAGCGCCGTCGCGAGCGAAAATCCACCAGCCGCCCAGCGCCGGTTAGCGCCGTTTTTTCGCGCCATTGAACCCAGGCCAAACCCAGCTTCCTGGGTTCCGCTTGGGGGGCAAAAGGCGTGCGCGGGTCAGACCTGTCGGCGAGGGAAGGCGATTTCCCTCCATAATTTTGATCTTCCACCCCCCCCCCCCCCCCCCCCCCTCTCCCACAAATATCTCTCCTTCCCGCCCTATCCGCCATTTCCCACAGTTCCGGCCGCCATGGCTCCCGCCAAATTCACAGGACCTCGAGCCGCCGTCCCCGCCAAGAAGATGCACAAGCTGAAATCATCGAAGGAGAAGCCGTCGGGCATGAGCAACTAAGATTGGGTCGTCGAGCAGGCGCGTCGGAAGGCGGATAACATCTAGCACCGGGGGAGGGAGCACAAGCAGCAGCAAAGGGAGCTGGCCGCGCAGCTCACGGAGGCCGCGGGCAAAGCTGTCACCGACGAAGAAGAAAAGGAGAAAGGGGAGGTGCCGGAGGAAGATGTGGAGCCGCCAACTCCGGCTGCATCTGTGGCACTGCCGGCCAAGCAGAGGCGCCTCATCTCTCCTCATTCGCATCCCCATCCCCAGTTCCTCGGCTGGAGCCAAACATTCGTCGCTTCATCGTCGCTGTCGCCGCATTGGGCCGCGTCTCCGCGCCGCACTACTGGGTACGCCAACGCCGAACCCCATGGCAGTTTCAACCCCAACGTCCTTTTCCCCCGTCATTCACCGATGATGTACAACGGCTCGTCGGGCTACGTGCCTTCACCGCCGCTACGCCGGTCCCCCCCCCCCCCTTTCGCCGCACAGTCCATGTTCAGTGGATGGCCCAAGACATCAGCTTCACCATGGGCGAGATCATCACCACGGGCTCGATGGCGGCAGCGGCATCCCCGTGCTTCCTGTCGGCCCTGGGCGGGTAATTTCCCGCTGTCGGCATCGATTACAGCGGTGTCGACACAGAGTAGGTGGAGGAAGAAGGGGATGAGACATAGGCTGCCGAGGGTGCGGACGAAGGGCCGGCCAAGGAAGGCGACATGGGCGGCCGTCGTTCTAGGAAGGGCTCCCTAGCCGCGCACCCAAAGCCGCCTGTCGAGCCTCACATCAAGTGGACGACCAGGGAGGACGCCCTCCTCGCCGAGGCATGGAAGATGACTAGATTCAACACGATCTAAGACGCAAACCAGGCCCCGGACAACTACTTGAAATGCGTGAAGTCGGCGTACGACGAGCGCCGCATGATCGACCCCAAATACGCCGGGTGCCTAACGGAGCGGGGCCAGAAGGCGATGGCCAACCACTGGGCGCTCATGCAGACCGCCTGCAACAAGTGGCATGACATACAAGAGTAGGTCAAGCACAGTCCGAAGAGCGGGGCCAACCGGGAGATGGAGCTCGTCCGGATGTTCGAGGCGTACAAGTACAACGAGAAGACGAACTTCAAGTACCTTCACGTGTTCGTCGTCATCGAGGGGTGTGAGAAGTGGGATGAAGCACGCCGCACAATGGCGAAGGGCGGCAAGGAGTATGTCCCGTACACGGCGGCTGCAGGTGCTTCGGATGGCTGTCCCCCAATGGGCAACAACAAAGCCAAAGCGGCGAGGGAGGCCGCGCCCGAGGCGGCGAAGCTCTAGGCGTCAATCGAGACCTACATCGCCGATGCCCAGGCCCACGCCGCCAAAAGGGACGAGACCTCCAAGCAGCGGTGGGCGATGGTCATGGATAACTCCAAGGTCAATCTCGACCTCCTCAAGACCGGCACCGAGGCGAAGAAGAGTAACCACGACTGCGCCTTCCTTGTGGGGGGGGGGAGATTCGATGGAACCCAAGGTAAGGGCATGGTTCATGGCGCAACGCCGCCTCATCCTCAGCGACATCAGTCGGCCGGACACCACCCCAACGGCCCCGACATGCGACATCCCATTAATCTCGGCTACGCCGGACGGTGAGCCTGCAGCCACTACTGTGACGCCCATCGTCGTGGTGAGCGCCTCCACTGCTGTGACGGCTGAGACGCCCATCGACCTGGAGGATGCCGCGCCCGTCGTCGACTTGGACGATGTCGCGCCAGTCGTCGACCTCGAGACCGCCGAGGATGTCACTCCAAGATCGGCGCCGGCTCCGATGACGAGGTTATACCAAACGGGTACCCCTTCGTGTGGGTACCCGGTGCACGTAATGACTAAATCCCAATTGTCAATAAGCTGAAGAAGCCCAACAAGAGAAGCCCAAGTCGAAGACTTCTACCATAAATAGCATAATCGGTATTACTTACCATATTTGTAATCCTAGTCGGTTACTACCCGAGACCTGTACCACTATATAAAGGATAGGAGGGTGGCCGATCAAGAACATGCCCAACCATAATCACAAGCCCTAGCAAGATCGACATCTTGTTAGACCCCTGTACACCACATATTCACAATCAATAACAGACAAGCAGGACGTAAGAGTGTTACCTCACTCGAGGGTCCCGAATCTGGGTAAATCCCGCTTGTCAGCCAACGAATCTACCAACACTACACATTTTCTACCTCATAAACATAAACTCTTATCCTAGGCTAGTAACCATGGGTATTCATGGGGGCATCCCTCGTCATCCGACCACCGCGCCCATCTTCGACGTCGACTCTGACGCCGTGCCGGCCTCTGTCTGATCTGACTGTCGAATGTGGCCGCGATCGGCCAACTGTGACGTATTTTTGTATGATCATCCAACTTTGGTCGTTGCATCGCCTAACTCGGGCTATTTTTGGGGGCGGGAAGAAAATCTTTCAAATTTATATTACATGTGTTTTTCTTGGCACGCCGAACGGCTGGTGAAATCACCCCCCCCCCCCCCACCCACCCCAAGGTTTTGGTCAGGGCCGGCCTTAAGGCTAAAAAGCGCCGAAACGAAACCTAGGGGGCGAACGACTGGAGATGCCCTAAGAGATCCTGGCTTGGTGGTGTTTTCCTTTTGATACTAGTCTTTACTATTAAATGGGAGTTGGTACTTGGTACCCTCCACACGAAACGTCCCGCTCGGAAACGTCCCGCTCGGATCGGATCGATCGATGCTCCGCTGGTTCTGAAGGCTTCGTACCATCTCGAACATTGGGAGGCCCAGCCCAGTAAGAACGCCTATCGATCCTCGCCTATCACCCACGGTGCTCATATTTTACTCTCCCGTGATGACGCCCTAGGAGGGCCGCCGCCACCAGCGTTCTCCCGGACTTCCCCCGCTCGCCGCTCTCTTCTTCAAGGACTGCACCGTCCCCTCATGAACCGCGTGCCGACGCTGCTATTGGATCCCATCTCGGAGGAGCGGCGAAGCATCTCCTCCTCTTGAACCGGTAGTGGCAGGAGCTCGTCACCGGGGTCGTCTTCGCCTTGGAGCGCCAGTTCTCCCCAAAGTCGGCTTGTTCTCCGATGTCAAGTCTGCGGTCCGCTTTGGTACGAGTCCTCCCGATCACCTGACGGCGGGGCGAAAGAGGAGACTTCTCAACTGACAACTGACAAGGAGTACGTTGAGAGGAAGGCGTCCATGGAATAGCTGATGTGTGATTGGAATATGTGCTGCAATCCACGATTACGGGTGGCACTATTGTAGACGAAGACCTACTCCCAGCGCCGCCATGCTCCTCCTTCCCTCGTCC
The DNA here is from genome assembly GCA_026929855.1 of Poa annua. Classification (NCBI taxonomy): domain Eukaryota; kingdom Viridiplantae; phylum Streptophyta; class Magnoliopsida; order Poales; family Poaceae; genus Poa; species Poa annua. The sequence goes on from CM049427.1 coordinate 22,063,110, forward strand.
GTCTCTTCATCCCAAGGTATGCCACTTCAGGTCAAAATCCCTCATGTGGTACCCATCCATTTTTGCATAGAAGACACCATCTGGTAGCACTATCTTTACTCCTCTGGCAGCCCATCCATTTTTTGGTAAATTCTGAAGACACCTAATAGTCACAGATCCTTAATTCTCTGGTAGTCCATCTATGTTTGTTGATTTTGAGGAGAAAGAGGGGACGTGTAAATATAGGAGATACAATGTCAGGACCCGGCTATCATCACTCAGGTCACGCCATCCTTTTGGTTAACACTAGATATGGTGAGAGCTCAAGCAATGTTGTTATCATACAACTATTTCCCTTTACTAATCCGTCTATGCAAGAAGTCTTGGCCAATTGATTGCCACAAAGTTTATCCAAGGAGAAGAAATGCTTCTGGATCATTACATTAGATTAAATAGAAAGGAATCATCATGTCAACTAAGGAGAATCCCGAGAGAAGTAAATTATTCTCCGCATGTTCTGTAGAAAGTCTAATTTTGATTGACCATGTCTCAACTTGATTGTGTAGCTAGCACTCTTGAATGCCTATAACTAGGTGAAATTATTACAAGATCGATTATATGTGTATTGTTCTTGTTCCTGGATAAACTGTGGTATAACTCTTTCTATGATAGTGTTGTCCCTAAAATGGTGTACACATTCACTGTGTAGTAGATTTTCCCGTACTGATTCTGGTTCAAATTATAAGCATCCAATATTTCATAGATGGCCTAGAAATCGTGACATCTTTCTTTCACGATTGAAAAAGCCAATACGTCATCCCATATGTGCATCCACCTACGAGTTGTTAATTTGGCAATTTGTTCTGTTGTGTGATTGAATATTTACTTTCTCAAAAGTAAATGGCTGAGTGTAACATCCCAATTTTCAGATAATTTAAAACTTTACATCCATGCATCATCATTAAACTTGTCATATGAATCACATAGAATTTGAATTTAATTATTTATATATACTTTAATTTGATTTTATGTCCTTAAAATTGTTGTTTGAATTTATAATAATATTCTTTTTATTCTATTTTTACTTTAGACAAAAATAATATCAAAAGGATCTATTTTTCATAAGTTTTTCAAATTATATTTTTATAAATTTTTCTGAGAAGTTTTAATATAGTTTTGAATTTGTTTTATATTCAAAAGATTTAAAAATAGAAAAGAATTTTTCAAAAAAGAAAAATAGAGTCGGGCCAGCCAGTGGGCCGAAGCCCACTAGCTATCTACCGCGCGCGCGACGCAATCCAGCCCGCCAGCAGCCCGTCCCCGCCCGCACGCGCGCGTTCTCTCTCTGGCAGGTGGACCCCACCTGTCATCCCCGTCCCGGCGACCTCTTCTTCCCCAAATCACGCCCACGACCTAGCCGAGAAACGGCCGAATCAATTCGTTGATTCCTGGCGATTTACTCACCCAATTAACTCGCTGTTGCCCCTATAAGAACCCCCTCGACCCCCTCTCCTTTTTGCCCCAAGCCCCGTACCCCGAGAGCCACCAGGCCGCCCACGAGCATCCCCGGAGCTCCGCCGTTGCCGACGGCAAGTTCAACGAACTCCGGTGAGCTGCGACCTCCTCGAGCCCTCTCTTCACTCCCAATCGTTTCACTTTGTCATTGCGCACCTTAGTGACAAGGTCTCGTGTTTTCTTACGCAGCCAAACTCCGTGTCCGTGCTCACCGACGAGAACCTCCGCCGTGCGCATCTCCGGCGAGCGAATTCGAGAAGAGGAGGACGCTCGGCTCTTCTCCACCGCGCCACCAACCTCGCCGCGAGCTCCTCTTCGTCAGGGTATGCCTCGCTATCCTCGTAGAGCAGTAGAACGTAGGTTGCGCGAATGCAGGTGATGGCGCCGCCGTGCGCCCCGGTCACCGGAGCTCCTCCGGTCGACAGCGCCGCTCGGTTCTGGTCGACTAAATCTAGACCGTTAGATCTTCCGTGCACGGCCAGGATTAGATCACTTAAAATCCCGAACCGGTACGCCGCGTCAGCGCCACGTCCGTGCCGCGTCAGCGCCTCGTCAGCGCCGCGTCAGATATTATTTTCTGAATTTTTATTAAATCATTTAATTTGGCAGTTTTGCAGAAAACCCCCTGCATACTGTTTTCATCATTACTTTTTATCTGTTTAACCAAATTTAAATAATTTTATATATTTGTAATCCTTAGAACCAGTAGAACACTTTGGCATCATTAGTTTTCTGTTTTGACACATATAAAATTTTCAAATATTTTTTAGAGTAGTTTAAGTGTTTTTGACATAACTTTAGTTAGAAAATTTATTTTTGAGTAAATCAAATTGCTAACAACTTGTTTAGATGCCCTCTGCCCAAATGTCATTTTAACAAAATTTGGTTATGAAGTGTTATCTAAGAAAAACTACAATCCTTATTATTTCCTATTATTCATGTCTAAATAAATGAAAATAATTTAAAATTTTAATCATACATATATCACAAAAATTCAAAGAGATGCATATATTTGTTTCCTAACGTTGAAATAAATTATTGCATCTCATCTCATGCATAGCATATATTTTCTTGAGTGAACATATTGCTTGTGTGTTTATGTGTGGCTCCTTATTTCTTTGTTAGACTATTTGGAGGGAAACGAAAATCTTTGCAATTGTAGCTGCTGCACTTCCGGTTGCCAAGGCAAGTGGCACACCCCCATAAAAGTCCTATTATTTTTCTATGCATGAGTAGATTATTTTTCGATAAGCATGTGTAGGATAGTATTGCTATGCAAGCCATGTTTAAACCTCTTTATTCCTGTGTCTAGGTTCCTATGAAAATACTTAGTAGAATAGTGATGCTATGCAAAAACTATTTTGATGAAAAAGATAAAGTCTACTAAGTTTTAATCAAACACCTGGGTGGAATTGGTTGCTTGGCTGTATGAGTTGAGTGTAGTTCCCAGGGGATTTACCTGTGGAATATTCACTTGTGGATGGCCACCCAGGAGCAAAGGAATCTGAAGAACTCTGAGTGAAGATTGCTTCTCGTGCAGCCATTGCCAATATGGGCTCTGGCTTGATCAACTAAGCTGCGTGGACTCGCCCCGGCCTGACAGGTGGAGGTAGTGGTTTGTAGGTGGAGCGCGTCAGGCCAGAGTGAGAGGGAAATGGTTCTGAAAGATCTCGTCTCATTCTTCTCCTTTCCTTATCACAAAAGGTGTGTAAAGGGTAATTTGGGTTGAATGGGTACAATGGTGAACGTGCACAACCTCTGCAGAGTTAAAATCTAAGTACTTAGTCGTGTCCCCGGAAACGGACAATTGAGCAACTGAACGAGGACGCCAACGGAGGATTCCACCATTCCAATTTTTAAATAAAAAAAAACTTGATGGGTGAACAAGGGTAGAATGAGACTATGGCTTTCATACCATATTTGTCTCAACGAGGTAAAGTTGTTTCAAAAAGTTAGGGAAAAACTTGCTTACTGCAAAATAGCCTTGAGCTCCACCAGCCAAATAAGCATATAGGTCATAGAGTTATTCCTCTAAGTGTCCACCATAGTGTCACTTGTCAGTTCCATTTTAATGGTTCTGACCCACGTTGTTGCAATATATATATTATTGCAGACTGTTCTGGTGATGAGTGAGAATTTTACTAAGGGTTTCGAGTCTTCAACCAACATGCTCGCCTGTGGCACATGATGATGATTTGGGGACTCCATGAAGAATAATTTCCTGCTGTTTACTCTGTTCACTGCTAGCTTTATGCTATGCAAATGTGTAATGAATATTTTCTAAGTCTGGATCAGCGTTGTAATAAATTGATACTTTGTTGTGATATTACATCGTAACTGTGTGTGCAAACGAATCGATCCAGGGATTTGCACTATACACATGTATCTGCCATATTTTAAGTGCAGGTACACTAAAGATGGAATCAGAGCGCTATGTTGCCTATAGGTTCGAGCCCTTTGGATTGGAAAAAAAACCTTTTGATCATAGTATTAACTACTTAAGTATTTTGGATCCTACAGGCATAGTGAGATGAAGCGGCCTGGAAACAAACCTTACATGTCCAAGTACATGAGACCTGTTTGGCCGGGTGTCTGTCTCTCTCACTATAGTGAATATCCAATTTACAAAGAGTTGTTTATATTTGTTGATCACATTGAGATTTGACTTAGTTTTGTCTCTAATTTAATAATACACATATGACTAGTACTTCCTTACCTTATACATTTCTTGTTTTAAATTCTTTTCTTTCTTCCTAAAGGATGACGAGCTTCCACTTCACCACTGCGGAGGACTTTGAGGACACCCGTTTTGGCTGCTACCTTCTCGACATCGGCGAGAAGATAGGTTTACCGCTACCTCAAGTTAAGGGCTTCATCCTGAAGAAGTTTAACAAGGAGGGCTGTTGGGGAATAAAAGCAACTCAGCCAGGTCGTGGAGAAGAGCCCCCGTTGGAAATCAAAATGGTTAGTGACTACAAAGATAAATGACTCAATCTCGTCATGCAGGACCTGATTGGACGTCTCTGTGGACGTTATAGCACAGAGTTGAGGGGCCACTACTCCATTTTCTTTGGAAGGAGAAACGAGGAGGGAGAACCATACCTCTTTGATGTTGGAGATAGAGGCAAAGCAAAGCCCCTTAGTTTGTATTTCCAGGAGTTGGAGGTCCTCGTCACAGAACTTTATGAGGATAGACGCACTGAGCTCCTGAAGAACGATGAGTTGTGTGCCTTACTCAAGGAGAACGAGGAAAAGATGAAGGCTCAGGAGGAAGTGACTAAGGCCCAAGAAGAAAAGTTTGCTTCACAAGAGGAGAAATACAAGAGACAGGAGAAAAGGGTTCAAGAGAAAAACAAGACTATCAGAGAACAGAAGGCAGAACTCGAGAGCAATGAAGTCGAGTTCGAAGCTGATAGTGACTTGATCAAGCGTCTTCGTACCGAGAAAAGGGAGCTGCAAGAGAAGAACTCTGCCCTGCAGAAAGAAGTGAAGGAATTAAGGGAAGTACTCGACAATGAAGGAATCGAGATTCAGGAAATTGAAGAAGAAGAAGATGACATGGTCGAGTAGTTCGTTAGCGAGACTACCATTTATTTACACCTCATCGTTATCTTAGTCTTGTATTATCAACTTGTGATAAGGCAGTACCTTCCATTGTATTCCACGGAACCTCGCGAGTTTATTTTCCAAAACTTTCATGTCTTTTTAATCCAGAGTTTTGAGTTGTGTGATGTTTGTTTGTTCTTATAGGTTGTTTGTTTGTTGGGGTAATCTTTCTCCTTAGACCTTCCGTCTAAAAACTCACCTATACAAAAATCACAGATGCCTCCCGTCGTACGCCCGATAACAACAACAACGACCACAACAACAATGATGCTATACAACAGTTGATGGCCGCTCAAGCTCAGCTAATGACTATGATGACCCAGTTCATTGCGGCAACCAACAACAACAACCACAACCCGCCTCCGCCACCACCCCCCCATGTGGATAGACTCACCAGATTTCTGAGGCTCCGACCAAACAAGTTCTCCACTGCAACTGAACCAATTGTGGCAGATGACTGGCTGCGTTCCGTGGACAGAGATCTAGTGACTTGTGAATGTACTGACGCTGAGAAGGTGAGGTTCACTACTCATCTGTTGGAAGGACCAGCAATTCAGTGGTGGGAAACTTATCAAATCACCCACACACTAGAAACCATGACCTTTCTCAAAAAAAAAAAAAAAAAAAAAAAGAAACCATGACTTGGGAAAACTTCAAGGAAGGTTTTCGTAATGCTCATATCTCCTCGGGCATTATGAACTTGAAGCAGGAAGAATTCAGAAACCTGAGACAAGGAAACAGGAGTCTTAAGGAGTACATGGCTGATTTCCATGCCCTTTCTCGTTACGCCTCTGAAGACATCAACACCGAGGCAAAAAGGAAGGCAAAATTCCTAAATGGGCTGAGTGACGAGCTGAAGATCCCTTTAACAGTAGCATATGCCCCAAATTATCAAATTCTCCTAGATCAGGCTATCATACTGGAGGATAACATCAAGAAGGCTGAAAACAGGAAGAGAAAGTTGAATGTTCACAAACACCATTCTGAGACTTCTTTCAAGAGACCTTTCCCTCAAGATGCAAACCAGGGTCATAAACCTGGGCACTATCCTAGTGGAGGAAGCAACCACAAACATCATGGTCACAACCATAGTGGTGGTTTCAAGGGAAACAATGGGAATCACAAGGGAAATGGAAATGCTGGCCACAACAATGGACATCATCGCCCAAATCCTGAATATAAGAAAGATATCAGCCAAGTACTATGCTTCAAGTGCAATAACAAGGGCCACTACGCCACTGACTGCCCCGAAAAGAAGGCCGCAGAAGCTGCCAAGCCCAACCCCTTCCAGAAAGGACAGGTGAACCACATCAATGTGGAAGAAGTGTACGATGAACCTGATGCTGTCATTGGTACGTTCTTGCTCAATTCATGCCCAGCATTAGTTTTATTTGGTACTGGAGCATCGCATTCTTTCATTTCAAGAGCTTTTGTAAACAAACATGGGTTAGTAGTGGAAAATATAGGAAGCCCCATTGGAGTAAGCTCTCCGGGAGGAGAGATGCTAGTAACCTCTGGCTGTAGACAGTTGAGTCTGAAGATTGGAAAGCATCAGTTTCCTACGGACTTGATCATCCTGGAAACACAAGGCCTGGATGTTATCTTAGGGATGGATTGGATGTCCCGCTATGCAGGAATCATAGACTGCGCAAATAGAACCATCAATCTCACCACTCCAGAAGGCTCGAAGATCAACTTTAGATCAAAGTTTGAACTAAAGAAGGTTAGGCTTAATTCTCTTAAGGGGGTTAGTCTCGGTGAGGTCCTTATAGTTAAGGAATACCCTGATGTGTTTCCGGAAGAACTACCAGGAATGCCACCCGATAGAGATGTATAGTTCCTCATTGAACTAAAGCCGGGTACAGGACCAATAGCTAAAAGGCCCTACCCAATGGCAACTGATGAACTGAAGGAACTCAAGAAGCAATTGGAAGAGTTTATGCAGAAAGGCTTTATCCGTCCAAGCTCATCACCCTGGGGAGCCCCAATCCTTTTCGTCAAGAAGAAGGATAGTACCCAGAGATTAGTCACCGATTACCGTGACATAAATGAGCATACAATCAAGAACAAGTATCCGCTACCCAAAATCAATGAGCTTTTCGATCAACTAGAAGGGGCTGTCGTGTTCTCCAAGATTGATCTCAGATCAGGGTACTTTCAGATGAAAGTTAGAGAGATGGACATACCCAAGACTACCTTTGTTACCTGATATGGTTCGTATGAGTACACCGTAATGCCTTTTGGGTTAACCAATGCTCCAGCCTATTTCATGAATATGATGAATAAGGTATTTATGGATTTTATGGACAAGTTTGTTGTTGTCTTCATCGATGACATCCTAGTCTACTCCAAAAGTCACAGAGAACATGAAGAACATTTACGTCTGGTGTTGCAAAGGCTCCGAGAGCATAAGTTATATGCTAAGTTCAACAAGTGTGAATTCTGGTTAAAACAAGTAGGATTTCTAGGACACCTGGTGTCTAAAGATGGGATAGCAGTGGATCCTGAAAAAGTTGCTGCTGTGACGAATTGGGAATCACCCAAAAATGTGGGAGAAATCCGCAGTTTTCTAGGATTGGCAGGGTACTACCGGAGATTTATTGAAAACTTCTCCAAGATTGCCAAGGCTTTGACTGAACTACTGAAGAAGGGAAAGAAATTTGAGTGGACAGAAGCTTGTGAGACCAGTTTTCAAGAATTAAAGAAGCGCTTGGTGTCAGCACCGGTATTATGCTTACCAGACCTAGAGAAAGACTTCCAGGTTTATTGCGACGCTTCATATCGCGGCCTAGGAAGCGTATTGATGCAAGAAGGCAAAGTAGTGTCTTATGCCTCAAGACAACTCAAAAATCATGAAGTAAACTACCCCACTCATGATCTAGAGTTAGCTTCTGTGGTGCATGCGCTAAAGATATGGAGGCCATATTTATGGGGAAAGAGATGTGAAGTCTTTACGGATCATAAAAGCCTCAAGTACTTCTTTACCCAGAAAGAATTAAACATGCGACAAAGGAGATGGTTAGAATTGATCAAAGACTATGATTTAAGTCTACAATACCACCCAGGAAAAGCCAACGTAGTGGCTGATGCCTTGAGCCGTAAGATTTATGTAAACGGACTCACGGCAGGAGAATTGCCTGAAGATCTTTGTAAAGGATTTAAGGACCTTCGATTAGAGGTGGTACCTGAAGGATTCATAGCATCCTTAGAAGTTCAACCTCTTCTATTTAACAAAATCAAGACAGCTCAGTTAGAGGATAAAGCAGTAAAAGAAATCAAGAAGAACCTAAGCGAAGGTAAAGCCAGAGATTTTAGAGAAGATGAAGAAGGAACCGTGTGGTATAAAGAACGCATTTGTGTTCCTGACAGTGCCAATCTCAGGAAGTTAATACTTCAAGAAGCTCATGACTCACCTTATTCCATACATCCGGGTAACACCAAGATGTATATGGATGTAAAGGAGAGGTATTGGTGGATCAACTTGAAGCGTGATATTGCTGAATACATTGCAAAGTGTGACGTCTGCAGTCGCGTGAAAGCAGAACACCAAAAACCAGCAGGGTTGCTACAACCCTTACCAGTACCAGATTGGAAATGGGAACAGATTGGTATGGATTTCATCACGGGTCTGCCCAGGACTAAATTAGGGTATGATTCTATATGGGTTATAGTCGATCGTCTGACGAAAGTATCTCACTTTATACCCGTGAAGACTACATACACTAGTGCCAAACTAGCTGACATCTACATGAAGAGGATTGTGTGTCTACATGGTGTTCCCAAGAAAATTGTGACGGATAGGGGTACTCAGTTTACTTCCCATTTCTGGAATCAATTACATGAGTCTCTGGGAACTAGATTAGAGTTCAGCACAGCGTTTCATCCGCAGACGGATGGACAGACAGAAAGAGTAAATCAGATCCTAAAAGATATGCTGAGAGCATGCGCTCTAGATTATAAGTCAAGCGGGAATGATAATCTTCCATATGCCGAGTTCTCTTACAACAACAGTTATCAAGCGAGCATAGAGATGTCGCCATTTGAAGCCCTGTATGGAAGAAAGTGCACTACCCCACTACTGTGGAGTGGCGTAGGAGAACGTAGTTTGTTTGGACCAGACATAATCAAGGAGGCTGAGGAAAAAGTCAGGTTGATTAAGGACCGTTTAAAGATAGCACAATCCAGACAGAAAAGTTATGCGGACTCCAAAAGGAGAGAAGTCACGTATGAAGTGGGTGATCGAGTCTATCTCCGAGTTTCACCTATGCGGGGAGTTAAAAGATTTGGAATAAAAGGAAAGTTGGCACCTAGATTTATTGGACCCTTCAAGGTATTATCCCGCAAAGGAGAGGTCGCCTATGAATTGGAACTCCCGGAAGCACTTTCCGCGGTTCACAGTTTGTTTCATGTCAGCCAGCTGAAGAAATGTCACCCAGAAATGGCAGATACACCGCTAAGAGATACGGTGCCACTAGAGGAAGTACAACTAGAAAGTGATCTCACTTATGAAGAAAAACCCATAAAGATTTTGGAGACCGCAGAACGTGTCACCCGAACCAAAACGATCAAATTATGTAAAGTACAGTGGAATCACCATTCAGAAGAGGAAGCGACATGGGAAAGAGAAGATGACCTTAAAGAAGACCACCCTCACCTATTTGCTAGCCAATCCGAATCTCGAGGGCGAGATTCATCTTAAGGGGGTTAGGTTTGTAACATCCCAATTTTCAGAAAAATTTAAAACTTTGCATCCATGCATCATCATCATTAAATTTGTCATATGAATCACATAGAATTTGAATTTAATTATTTATATATACTTTAATTTGACTTTATGTCCTTAAAATTGTTGTTTGAATTTATAATAATATTCTTTTTATTCTATTTTTACTTTAGACAAAAATAATATCAAAAGGATCTATTTTTCATAAGCTTTTCAAATTATATTTTTATAAATTTTTCTGAGAAGTTTTAATATAGTTTTGAATTTGTTTTATATTCAAAAGATTTAAAAACAGAAAAGAATTTTTCAAAAAAGAAAAATAGAGTCGGGCCAGCCAGTGGGCCGAAGCCCACTAGCTATCTACCGCGCGCGCGACGCAATCCAGCCCGCCAGCAGCCCGTCCCCGCCCGCACGCGCGCGCTCTCTCTCTGGCAGGTGGACCCCACCTGTCATCCCCGTCCCGGCGACCTCTTCTTCCCCAAATCACGCCCACGACCTAGCCGAGAAACGGCCGAATCAATTCGTTGATTCCTGGCGATTTACTCACCCAATTAACTCGTCGTTGCCCCTATAAGAACCCCCTCGGCCCCCTCTCATTTTTGCCCCAAGCCCCGTACCCCGAGAGCCACTAGGCCGCCCACGAGCATCCCTAGAGCTCCGCCGTTGCCGACGGCAAGTTCAACGAACTCCGGTGAGCTGCGACCTCCTCGAGCCCTCTCTTCACTCCCAATCGTTTCACTTTGTCATTGCGCACCTTAGTGACAAGGTATCGTGTTTTCTTACGCAGCCAAACTCCGTGTCCATGCTCACCGACGAGAACATCCGCCGTGCGCATCTCCGGCGAGCGAATTCGAGAAGAGGAGGACACTCGGCTCTTCTCCACCGCGCCACCAACCTCGCCGCGAGCTCCTCTTCGTCAGGGTATGCCTCGCTATCCTCGTAGAGCAGTAGAACGTAGGTTGCGCGAACGCCGATGATGGCGCCGCCGTGCGCCCCGGTCACCGGAGCTCCTCCGGTCGACAGCGCCGCTCGGTTCTGGTCGACTAAATCTAGACCGTTAGATCTTCCGTGCACGGCCAGGATTAGATCACTTAAAATCCCGAACCGGTACGCCGCGTCAGCGCCACGTCCGCGCCGCGTCAGATATTATTTTCTGAATTTTTATTAAATCATTTTATTTGGTAGTTTTGCAGAAAACCTCATGTATACTGTTTTCATCATTACATTTTATCTGTTTAACCAAATTTAAATATTTTTATATATTTGAAATCCTTAGAACCAGTAGAACTCTTTGGCATCATTAGTTTTCTGTTTTGACACATATAAAATTTTCAAATATTTTTTAGAGTAGTTTAAGTGTTTTTGACATAACTTTAGTTAGAAAAATTATTTTTGAGTAAATCAAATTGCTAACAACTTGTTTAGATGCCCTCTGCCCAAATGTCATTTTAACAAAATTTGGTTATGAAGTGTTATCTAAGAAAAACTACAATCATTATTATTTCCTATTATTCATGTCTAAATAAATGAAAATAATTTAAAATTTTAATCATACATATATCACAAAAATTCAAACAGATGCATATATTTGTTTCCTAACGTTGAAATAAATTATTGCATCTCATCTCATGAATAGCATATATTTCTTGAATGAACATATTGCTTGTGTGTATATGTGTGGCTCCTTATTTCTTTGTTAGACTATTCGGAGGGAAACGAAAATCTTTGCAATTGTAGCTGCTGCACTTCCGGTTGCCAAGGCAAGTGGCACACCCCCATAAAAGTTCTATTATTTTTCTATGCATGAGTAGATTATTTTTCGATAAGCATGTGTAGGATAGTATTGCTATGCAAGCCATGTTTAGACCTCTTTATTTCTGTGTCTAGGTTCCTATGAAAATACTTAGTAGAATAGTGATGCTTTGCAAAAACTATTTTGATGAAAAAGATAAAGTCTACTAAGTTTTAATCAAACACTTGGGTGGAATTGGTTGCTTGGCTGTATGAGTTGAGTGTTGTTCCCAGGGGATTTACCTGTGGAATATTCAATTGTGGATGGCCACCCAGGAGCAAAGGAATCGGAAGAACTCCGAGTGAAGATTGCTTCTCGTGCAGCCATTGCCAATATGGGATCTGGCTTGATCAACTAAGCTGCGTGGACTCGCCCCGGCCTGACAGGTGGAGGTAGTGGTTTGTAGGTGGAGCGCGTCAGGCCAGAGTGGGAGGGAAAATGTTTCTGAAAGATCTCGTCTCATTCTTCTCCTTTCCTTATCACAAAAGGTGTGTAAAGGGTAATTTGGGTTGAATGGGTACAATGGTGAACGTGCACAACCTCTGCAGAGTTAAAATCTAAGTACTTAGCCGTGTCCCCGGAAACGGACAATTGAGCAACTGAACGAGGACGCCAACGGAAGATTCCACCATTTCAATTTTTAAATAAAAAAAAACTTGATAGGTGAACAAGGGTAGAATGAGACTAGAATGAGACTATGGCTTTCATACCATATTTGTCTCAACGAGGTAAAGTTGTTTCAAAAAGTTAGGGAAAAACTTGCTTACTGCAAAATAGCCTTGAGCTCCACCAGCCAAATAAGCATATAGGTCATAGAGTTATTCCTCTAAGTGTCCACCATAGTGTCACTTGCAGTTCCATTTTAATGGTTCTGACCCACGTTGTTGCAATATATATCTTATTGCAGACTGTTCTGATGATGAGTGAGAATTTTACTAAGGGTTTCGAGTCTTCAACCAACATGCTCGCCTGTGGCACATGATGATGATTTGGGGACTCCATGAAGAATAATTTTCCGATGTTTACTCTGTTCACTGCTAGCTTTATGCTATGCAAATGTGTAATGAATATTTTCTAAGTCTGGATCAGCGTTGTAATAAATTGATACTTTGTTGTGATATTACATCGTAACTGTGTGTGCAAACGAATCGATTCAGGGATTTGCACTATACACATGTATCTGCCATATTTTAAGTGCAGGTACACTACACTGAGTTGACCAATTTAGTATATTTTGCAGTTCAGAGGCATATTGTTGTTGCAAGACATGTACGCTACACGAGTCTCCATCCGCTCGGGGAAAATGTGTGATGTGTCGTAGAGGCAAGATGCCTCCGCCACCACTGTGTGCTCTGTCCCCTTTCCTCAGTCATCCGGCACCGTGTGCTCAGCTCCTTTCTTTAGGTTGTTGGCGTGCAACATCCATGTGCCCATTTGGTGAACTCAATTCCAGTTGCTCTTACCAATTTTTGGGGGAAAGTTTGTATTACTGCCTCTATGATGGACAATTGCATGTGTTAGTTGAGTAGGCACCTTTCTAGGGTGTTGGATATAATCTTAGAAATATTTTGACCAGACCAGGAGGGATATCTATATTGAATCTCACGAGTCATCCCATTGTGGTCAAGTTAGATGAGGTACCGTATCTACTTCATTCTACTTGATGTTGGAATCAGTAATATTAGTATCAGGTGTCTTTTCAAGTACCAGTAGGATTGCAGGTTTTGTTAATCACAATAAGATAGTTATAATCTGGAATTCATCACCGGTGGCGGCGTACTATTTGATTAGTTTATTGTGTTTCCACTTTCCAGTTCTAAGCTTTGCAGGGATGAATGATATGTTCCCAATAGGCCACAATGTTTGTATTTGTTTGGAATTATTGGCACTATTGTTGCTATTGATGGAGTCAAAAGGAAAAGTATTCTCTGATGCACATACACAAATATATGGTGTACAATCCATGCTAGGAACAGGTATGCATACATGTCCCTTATATACAATTGAGCCTTGTATACATGTATGAAAACTCTATTTTTGATTATGCTTACGATGTAGTTTCGTTTCCATGGAATGTATAGAAGATAGTGCCATATTTTTGGTACAGAACACAATGAGTTCAACAAGAGAAGGCCAGGAGGCACTAACGATACATATCTCAAATCTTTCCATTAGAACTTTAGATAATGTTTCTATTTGACCCTGTTCATTTATTAAGGTCTTGTAGTCACTATTGTTTCTTGATAACTATGATAAAAAAGGAAAGTAGATAACATGTGCATCTGAATTTTACTAATTTAAAATCTATGGCTTGACAAGAACTTGCAGAAGAGAAATGTAGCCTCATCAAAATAAGTTCAGAACGATTTTTGTAGACAAAGATGCTGCATTTATTATTATTATTGCTAAGGTATTCAAGCTTTTCTATCATTATAGGAGTATTTACGTTACGTTGTGCAAATTATCTGCTAATTATGCATGCTTAATCCCCTAATTCTTAGTATGCTACGTAGGATGATTCTCACGACAAGGAGCGGCTGAAGGAGGAAGATGAGGACCAGTACGTATGTGCCATCTATAAAACTAATGCATTCTTAACATTTACCATCAGCATGGTAATACGCAGCGGATGGCAGGGTTAGTTTGTGATCTAGAGATAGGTTAATCTTCTTTTTTTTCAAAAAAATTACAGCCCATGTACAGTAGATTGAGCTAATGTTTAACATGTAATATGTACATAACCATATAATTTCAGTTTACTGTGAAATTTTTGCAATAGATTGTGTTTTAGTCTGCTGTGAATTTTTCTGCAATAGATTGTGTTTGCTCACTTTTGAGAAGCATCCAAATTTTATATTTTTAATTATACATTACAACAAATCTATCGTTGGTTTGTACAAGTGTAATGCAGATTGGAGTGCTCCATAGTCCAGGCTCCATAGTATCAGATTAGTAAAGTATATTACTTAATATAGTCTATCTTGTTTTCTATAAAAATTTGAGATATTAATACAGTTTTTAAAAAATGGATATTACTGAATTTGTTTTGCCTAATAGGGCTAAGATAGGTATTTCAACTGGATGTTCATGTTCCTCGGTTAGGCAACTGTGAAGTAATTAGTCCGAACAGATTTTCAAAATAATTAGTCTAAACAAAAAATACTTTTATCTTTAATATCACATATTAAAAGTAGAATAGTTTCTAAACATAATGTCATGAAACCATATTTTGTTACGTCTTCCCGTTGCAACGCACGGGCATTTAGCTAGTATTTCTTAATTGCAGAGTGGTCTGGCTAGTAGACTGATACATTTACCTTTTTTGGAGGAGAAAAAAGTTAAATAAATCTTGTATCTTGCCGCCTGATCTTCTTGCCGTGGTGGGCATATAATCAGTCATAAATGCTATCATAATTGTTCAGTCTGCAGTAATTTAAGATCTCTTTGCTTCCTAGTCACAAATGTTGTCATAGATTTGTCACAAGCCAACCATGAAGTGTTCTTTGTGATTGTCCACAAGTTTAAGTTCAGTTTTGTCCACTGAATGATTTGTTTGTCCACTATAAATATGAGTTAGGAAGTGACTACCATGTTTACCTAGCTACTGGAATGCTAGCATATGGAATGTTTAGCATATATCCCGTACTTGTGGGTGTTCTGCAGTAATTTAATATGCTAGTTCTAAGTCGCCTGAGAACTCACGAGTTCTAAGTCGCGTCCACCACCGTTTGATCATGCGTCAAGATGCGTGCGTTTTTCTTTTTTCTTTTCTTTTTCACGTTTTTTCTAGTTACAAGTGATTTGCAACTGAATTTTTTCCAGTTACAAGTTGGTCGAAACTGATTTTTTTTTTAGTTACAAGTGGGTTGTAACTGGATTTTTTGGTTGCAAGTGGGTTGCAACTGAATTTTTTTGCAACAATTTTTAAATTTGAACATTTTTTAGCCAAAACTCATGCGTATGTCATGCTTACGTCACCCGACTTAGAACTCACGAGTTCTAAGTCGACTGAGCTCTAGGCACGCCCATTTAATATACGTATGCATACATGTTGATTGTTGTGCACATTGTGTTAAAACTATTTAGCTTCATTTATGGCACGGTTCAGTTTGAAATTTGATACTCTCTAGTGTTGCTATATTTTCCTCTCGTCTGAAACATGGAAGAGGGAGAAGGGGCCCATGAGGCATACCAGAGTTGTTGTCTATCGTTGATATCAGGTTCAACGATGACAAGGACTCAACTAGTATAATTTACCCCTTCATCGATAAACTTATGCCTCTCATTCCAGTGTCAATGCAATTCTTACGTGAAATTCTAAGCTTTGAAACATGTAGTTGTCTATTAATCTGTTGGATTATCATTTTATCTTGTCATGTTGCTAGATGTAAGAAGATTAGATATGTGGAACCTATTTTCTCTTGATCCGGTCATGTTAATAGGTGTGAGAAGATTGATCAGCTCCCTAGGCGATTAGGTTTCCCCGGCTCTCGTCTATGGCCGCCACTGATCTGCCTTGCGCCTCTATGACCTTTCGGACATGGAGGCGTGGTGGATATCGGCGCTCGTCGATAGGAGGGTCCCTTTTCAAGTGTTGGGGTCAAGGTTTTTTTGGGGTGCCGCTCATATGGTGGCGGTGGCGTCTGTTTTCAACAAGGTATTCCCATGTTCAGTTCCATCTCGGCGGCGAGGTCGAGAAGCCTGTGGGAGTGGTGTGGTCTCGAGAATTTCATCTGGCAGTGACGTTCCCCGGATCGTCAAGGAGCTTCATCGACGATTCTTCCCTCTTTTTCTTCTTCTCCGGGACGGATGTGATCTTCTAGACCTGCTCGGCGACTTCCCGTCCGTAACCACCAACGTCAGGGAGGAGCGGTGGCGCGCCGACACGGTCTAAACATGAAGACGAAGGATATCTCAAGAATTTCGTTTTCGTTGAGCTGTTTTGTATTATTCGCGAGGGCATCTTCTTTAACATGAAAGGCTCTAGGGAATTGCCCCATGTTAAAAAAAAATTAGAGAATTATATTGTATTTAAATTTGATATCATATTATCTTTTAACAACTCATACGGCTCTACCACCACACTAACACAAATTTAGGTATGACATATTGTGAGGGCATCATCTTTAGAAGGAAAGGCTCTAGGGAATTCCCCCATGTTGAAAAAGGCTCCAGGAAATTATATTATATTTTAATTTGATATCATATTATCTCCTAAGAACACATACGGCTCTACCACTACTAACACAAATTTAGGTATGACATATGTAAACAACAATAATTTCCTGGCCAAGATTATAATGTCATTTTCCTAAACACACATAGGTATTATTTTTGTGTGATATTAGATGATTCAACATAATTGTATTTATATGATGTAGTTGGCGAGGTTAATGTAGTATCATATATATAGTTATAAAATCTTTAAATTTTGGAAATAACAATAAGAGTTGTGATTCATCAACTTCAATATGTTGAAATTTTCCGATAAATAAATTGTGTTTATCGATATCACATTATGTGAGAAGAAATAATACAGTTCTAATGCCAACATAAACTATATGCTAAATTATACTCCGAACCACGGATTATTGTGTCATTTAATAACCATATTTACTTTTCATTTTTGCTACATATTAATATAGTAAACATAATTTTAAATATTGATCAATAGGTGAGGTTAATTGTATTATATAGAAAGTTATAGAAATCTTTCTGTTATGGCCAAAATAACAATAAAAGTAGGCAGGCCAATGTCTAGCTGATGTTTTTCGTGATCTTTTATCCAATTAATTTTCCCTGGTGCGGTAATTAATTAATATCTATCAATTGTGATACGCTCTATTACAGTTGTGATTACCGATTGGTTAATGTTGTATATATAGTTGTGAATAAAAATCATTTGGGGGCACACAAACATAATATAGTACTCAAGATTCATCATTCGTATACTCTATGTTTTGAAAGAATATTTTGAAATGTAGATGGTTAGAAAACAAATGTACGCTTGGATGGCTAGAACGGGGCTGGTAGCTCATATTAAAATGTCAACACCGTCGATGATAAGGAACATATGGAAACCGTGAGATCCATTAAGATTCCAGGTCACACACAAATTATTTCTCTAGCCTCTCATCACAACTTCTCTTCATGCCTTTAGTCACTTTGTATGCACCGTAATTGTAATTTTTTTATCGTTGTCGATTCTAGTGTTCGCATCCTATCGGACCCCTACTTTGTATTCTGAAATATTTTCTCTGGATAATGTAATGGTGGTGGTACTTATGAATATGCATAAGTTAGGGTCTACAAATAAGATAAAAAATCCAACAAATCGAGAACCAAAAGCCTGGTGTCTCTCTGTTTTTCAAGTTTTACTATGATTTTATCATATAATAATTAATTTGAGAAATACATGTTTCTTTTTATTGTTCGCTATTAAATCAATATAATGTGCCCATACAGTCTAGATGCTTAAAGTTAGCAAAATCAGTAATCAGGGCCCATGTTTTTATAATTCAGTTGAAATTAGTGATGATTGTTTGTTTCTTATGTTGATGTAGAACTTTAAAACTTTGTCTCATGAGTGCAGCCTTGAGAAATTATGAGTTCATTTTCAGACTATCCATATACTCGTCTATGTCTTAAAATCGAAATTAGTAATGTAGATATCTTAGAAAACCATAGTTAGAAAGATGCTTGTGTTCCTAATCACCACATATTAACAACCCAAATTTCTACCATGTGTGTCTAATATACGCTAAAAAAATTA
The DNA here is from genome assembly GCA_026929855.1 of Poa annua. Taxonomy (NCBI): domain Eukaryota; kingdom Viridiplantae; phylum Streptophyta; class Magnoliopsida; order Poales; family Poaceae; genus Poa; species Poa annua. Next base: position 22,081,497 of record CM049427.1, read on the forward strand.
AAAAGGCAAAAAAAATCATGGACTTTGTTGCGCTCAAAGATGATAGACAATTGTATTCATACAAAAACTTTGGACAGGAAATTATTCTCATATAATAAATGGAAGATGATGGCCGCATTGATAGATTAGTGGTAGCTTTGAGTCAATGTTAAGCTACCCCGCATGTCTCGCTAAAACAGATATTTTGAACGCAGCCGACATTGTCGTGTATAGTCGTGTATTAATTCCTCAACATTGAGGTTGCACAACTCTAGTCATTAGAAAACTATTTTCCGAGTTTGTATATGGTGCTATACAGACGCGCACTGTTGACTATCAGGTATTAGCATATCTCCCTAATGACTCTCGGGTATTAGCGTATCTCACCAATGACTCTCAGGGTATTAGCATATCTAATATATGTTAAAAAATTAATTAGGTAAAATAAATCTTGGACTTTGTTGCGCTAAAAGATGATAGTCTCTTGTATTCGTATAAAAAATTTGGACAGGAAATTATTCTCATATAAATCATGACAGAAGGACAAATCTATGAAACTATAGCGTGTTTATAGGACATCATATTTTGACCAGTGGGTCTAGATGCACCTGTTATTTAAATGTTTTGAAACAAAATTTAAAATGTAACTTGACACAATACGCCCAGCCTCGTTGTTCGATCAAATTAAGTAGTCCTAGTTGAGATTAAATTCACGGCTAACGTCCGATCATTTTGTTTTTTGAAAGGATCACGTGAAATGTGCATGAAATATGCTAGCACGTACGTGTGTTGTGTTGTAACGTTTTATATATTAATTGTGAACCGTCAAAATTGTTATTGATTTAATATTTATTACGTCAAACATGTTACATGCCGATTAATATTTCATTAAATCCCTAGCCATATATTTAGATCTAACTAGTAAAAATAATTTAGATGATGTGGCTTAACGTGGTGGCTATTAGACACTGGTATATTTCTTTTAGTATATAATAGATATATAATTTGTCCACGTCATTTCTTTATTTTGTCGTTTCAATAATGTGACCACACAATTCCGCAATATAATTATCAAATTAAATTATGTGTTAGGGGAACAACGAAATTTGTTTGCCAATCAAGTGAAATTTTGTGCTTGCATATTTCTATAGAATACTTCAACTTTTATGTTTTATCATTTTTTAAGAGATACCCGATGCTACATACGGGGTATCATTCTAGAAGATCTAACAATCAATGCTTGAACACCCACAAATTCCAATTGGTAGTGCTATGATGCTGCATAGATGAGTCTGAAGCGAAGTGTCGCAAGATAAATCCTCCACAATTCAGTTGGTGTGTTAATAAACTCGTGATCACCAAAGGACATGAATATTTCTAGATTCTACTCGAGTTCGAGTTCGTATGCTTAAGAGTATCTCCCTAATAGAAATTATTTAATTGGCACAGAGATGTTGCATTAGAGCTAATCATGAAAGAAATTAGTGAGTCAACAAATAACAACCCGTAGCTAAATATGAACCGCGACTTGCATTAGTAAGGCCGAAGAATTATCATATGAAAATTGACTGGAACCGAGGCTAATGTTTTCAGTGCTCCACGTAGACACGTAGTTATGATTAGGAGATTCCATTGATGTGGCTTGATCTGCATGCATGCCTTGTCCAGGTTCAATAGTGGCCACATGATCCATGCGCAGCCCTGGCATGCCCTAGCTATGGACGTGCATGTAGGATTTTAGACCACGCATGAACACAATCTTCCTATCTCTTTTTAGTGATTCTGCCATTGAGATTCATGATGTAGATGTCATCATCTGTTGATTGGATCAGAGCCAACCATATCTAGCTCCAAGTGAACGCGACTCAGGGTATCAAGAATCGAGGGAATGCGGCTTTCCGCCCGTCAATGCAAAATCAAGAGGGTCTGTCTTTCGTTTCGGGCCGCCAGTGAACCCTTCCATGGTCACGGACTCACGGTCCTATGCTGTGATAGATTAGATTGGATAATGACTTAGGGAGATAATTTGGTAACGCTCTGTGGATCTGTGTTGTTAAAGAGAAATAGATTTTTTTTTAACTGCGTCCCTGTGTACCGAGTGATAAAACGTGGTAGACATCCACGTGTGTACCGATATAATTATGTGACGTTATGTTAATGGTTAAATCCTAACCATAGATTTTAGATCTAACTATCAAAATTAATTTTAATGATGTGGCTTAACATGGTGTCTCGAAAAATAACTCATTTTGCTTTTTGTATATAATAGATAGATGCCATGATCCTTTTTTCAGAAAAAAAAGAGAACTTAATAAAAAATACGCGTGAACAGAGCTGTAAGTGTGAGTTTTGCTGAATTTGGGTCGGCCCTGTTAGCCTAATGGGTCAGTGAGGCCACGAAATTCTGATGGAATGGGCCGAGCCCTGGCCTCTGATCATACGGGGCTGGTCCGAGCAGCCCATTCCCATCTTGACATTCGGTATTTCTGCCGACACCCGTACGTTAAGGACAAAACAAAACGAGAATATCTTTGAGAGTAGAACATTTTGCATGGAATCATGAGAGCATCTCCAATGAACCATATCTTATAAATTTGTATTGGTGAGCCTGAGTATTTTTGTGGCAAATTGTTGAGCTTGAGTCGATTTGTTCTTAAATTAATGGCTGTTCGTACTAACAGTGACAGAAATGTGTTACTTTGATTGAATGGCTCAACATACAAAACGGACCGAGAAAGAACCATCTAGCTTCCGAGCTCCAACGGCATGATGAACACTGTCACCGCCGGAGCTGCCGCCGTTATTACCTTCCTCCTGCTCGTCATGTCGCTCCTCCTTCAACTTCGCCGCAAGGGCGCTCATCTGCCGCCGAGCCCCGCCGCCCTCCCCTTCCTCGGCCATCTCCACCTCCTCAAGAAGCCATTACACGCGACACTGCGCCGCCTCGCCGCGCGCCACGGTCCGGTGTTCTTGCTGCGCCTCGGCTCGCGCAAGACCGTGGGTGTCCTCGGCGGCCCTCGCCACGGAGTGTTTCACGGAGAACGACGTGACTTTCGCCGACCGACCCCAGTTCCCGTCTCAGCTGCTCGTGACCTTCGGCGGCGCCACGATCACGGCGGCCAGCTATGGCCCGTACTGGCGCGACATCCGCAGAGTCGCCACGGTGCAGCTTCTGTCCGCGCACCGGGTGGCCTGCATGTCCGCCGATATCTCCGATGAGGCGCGCGCCCTTGCGCGCCGTCTGACGCGAGCCGCCGCGGCCGGCCCCAGCGGCGCCGCGATTGTGGAGCTTAAGCGGAGCCTTTTCGAGGTGTCCCTCGGCGCCCTGATGGAGGCCGTCGCGCGGACGAAGACTTCCCGCTCCGAGGCAGACGAGGGGGCGGACATGTCGCCGGAGGCCCGGGAGTACAAGAGGTCGCTGGACGAGATCATCCCGCTGCTCGGCGCGAACAACAAGTGGGACTCCCTGCCGGTGCTACGGTGGTTCGACGTGTTCGGCGTTAGGGGCAAGCTCCTTGCCGCGGTGAGCAGGAGGGATGGGTTTATTCGTGGGCTTATCGACGCTGAGAGGCGAAGGCTGGACGACGGAGGCGGCCGCTGCGAGGGCGAGAAGCAGAGCATGTTGGCCGTGCTGCTCACTTCGCAGAAGATAGAGCCGGAGATGTACACGGACAAGATGATCATGGCACTGAGCGTGGTACTGGCTTTTTTCTCCTTCTTCCACTCACAAACTGACGGTGTCACTGCCACATCAGTGATTGATGAAGCATCCTTGGCAGTAACTTCATGTTGTCTTGCTTGGCAGACCATGTTCGGCGCGGGGACAGAGACGACGGCGACGACGGCGGAGTGGGCGATGTCGCTGCTGCTCAACCACCCGCACACCCTTGCGAAAGCGCAGGCCGAGATGGACGCGACCGTCGGCACCACCCGACTGCTCCGCGCCGACGACCTCTCCCGTCTCGGCTACCTCCACTGCATCATCAGCGAGACCCTCCGGCTGTACCCGCCCATCCCGGCGATGGCCCCGCACGAGTCCTCCGCGGACTGCACCGTCGGCGGCTACCACGTCCCGAGCCGCTCGACGCTGCTCGTGAACGCGTACGCGATCCACAGGGACCCGGCGGCGTGGGAGCAGCCGGAGGAGTTCAGGCCGGAGAGGTTCGAGGAGGGGAAGGCCGAGGGGCTGTTCATGATGCCGTTCGGGATGGGGCGGCGCAAGTGCCCCGGCGAGGCCCTCGCCATGCGGATGCTCGGGCTGGTTCTGGGCACGCTGGTGCAGTGCTTCGACTGGGAGAGGGTTGGTGGTGGTGCCGAGGTGGACATGGCCGAAGGGGGCGGGCTGACGCTGCCCAAGGCCGTGTCGCTGGAGGCGATGTGCAGGCCACGGGCAGCCATGTCTGATGTCCTTGCGGCGCTGTAACTGAACTGCAATTGCCGGTGGATGTGGATGTTACTGAACTGCAATTGGAACATGGATTGATCGGCAAAAATGGCGACTCGTGTTGATCGAGCATTTCGCTACCACAGCATATGCTCTCCAATCTACATGCTTAGCCTATTTGTGAACGAGCTGTGTAAATGGCAACTAGTGATCGTGCCAGTGTATTCTTGCACTCTGAACGAGTACACAGCTACACTACTACACAGGTGGAATAAGAAACACCCCCTTTCTCCATTTTTGTTTAACATGTCCGGGGAAGTTCTGAGTAAAAGTGTGCTTTGTGCACAGCGAAATGGTTTGTTTTCTGGCTGAGAACAAGATAGCTATATTGCAATATGCAGATAACGCCGTGTTGTGCATTTCTTATGATGTTGAAAGGGCTGTGAACCTTAAGCTTTTGCTTTGCATCTTTGAGATGATGTCTTGTCAGGCCTCAAAATCAATACTCTTGAGAATTTCATGATTGGAGGAGATAATTTCACCGCAAAATTTTATTCTGACTTGTTTAATTGCCAAGTGGGACAATTGCCTTTGAAATAGCTCAGGGTGCTTGTTACCTTTTCAAAGTTGAAAATGATTGATTGAGACTTTTTGGATGCAAAAATGTTTTAAAAGCTTGATGCTTGGATTGGGGATACGGCCTCATAGGGAGAGAGATCAACCTTGCTTGATTCTAGTTTATCGTATGGTGAAAGATTTCAACTTCAGTTTATGTTGCTCCGTCCTGGTTTAGGGCATCATTTTTAGCATGAAAAACAGCATGCGCAGGATGTCATATATCTTGATACTTGTAAACGGAATGGATTAGATTGATTGTCTCTATCATATCTTTATCACAACTTTTTTCATCGTAAAGGATAAAGGCCGGTTATGAATTCATATGCGGATATATGCAATCCCAGATTTGGAAAAAATACCAAACTCGTGGCGGAAAAAATGAATCGGACATATGTATGCGGAAAACTTGATAGGTATGCACATATGTACATCATCAAACCATACAAAAATAATAATTGTGCAGTAACGTAGTAACCTAACAAAGTTGTACTCCATAGTTTGTGCAATGACTATGTATGTGAGTTGTTTCAGGGAACGAATTTGATGATTTACAATAAATTATGCTTTATTAGATTGCACATTTCGGTAGAGAATCAGATGATTTGGATTAAAACTATCATGTAATCCTATTAGATTTTGGATAATGCATATTCAACGCTTTTTGACATACCGTACTTGGATGATAAGTTTAGGGTCGGATATAAATTCTTTAAAACTGTTCCGAAATGGATTGATGGACATTTGATTGCCTAGAGAAAAGCGCACAAGATTCTTCCCGAGAGAATGGAGTCAATGTAAACTTGCTACAAAATCTTGCCAATTCCACGTGTGTCTCAATCCAACATCATGTGGGGGTTATTTTATATGGTAAGATACATTATAAGCGGAAAACTATACAAATGCATTTTGAGGGAAAAAACACTTTTCAAAAGTGGCCCGCAAAAGCAAGATAAAAGAAATTATGCAAGTCACAAAAGGACCTACAAATGGTTCACATCCAAGTAAATTTTCCAGGTCGTAATCTAAACTTCTTTTTAAAAAGATGCAAACATATTCTTCTATACAAAAATCACTAGAAAATACCGACTTTCCCGAGCATTCATTCATGGTGGTCGACTTGCGTCAGGTGATACGCCATGCTTAATTTCCTTGTCCTCACCACTTGTCGAGAGAAGAAAAGAAATATGGAACGAGGATGAGTGAAAGGGTACAGAGTGTGGAAAACATGGTTTGCATTTACTTTGAGAAACATAAATTTAAAGTCAAGTTGCTAGAAACTTAAATAAAAAATTTAAATCAAGTTGCTAAAAAAACCCCTAGTGTGCTCGTAAGTTTGCTCGCGCGGTCGTGGTGTTGAAATTATAAAAAGTGTATTGGTAAATATTCACATGTTTCACTTTTTTTTAAACAAGTCCAGTGCGAAAACGCCCCGCTTGCGATATGTACTACTCGGCCTTAACTTGCGCGTGGGCCTCTTGGGCCAATGAAAGCCCGTGAAAACATCTGGTTAGCCATTTACAGCTCCGGTGCATATCGCATGCTGGTCTCTACTAGAGAACAAAGAACAGCTTGGCTTGATGAACGAGCTGGTTCGTCGGGAGACAAGGAACGACAGAAAGAATGGACTGAACTTTGGCAAGTCCGTGTACCATCAAAAATCAAAATTTTCTTGTGGAGACTCGCTAGGCAGTCACTTCCGACTATGGATGTTCTTAAACACAGGAATATGGCTCCTCAATGTGTATGTTCCCTGTGTGGCGAACAGGATTCATGGAGACACTCGTTGCTAGACTGTAACATGGCACGTTCAGTTTGGGCTCTTGCACCTGACGAGATCACCGACTTGATAGCAAACGTGCATGAACCAAATGCTAAGGACTGGCTGGCGATAATTTTCAGAGGGCTAGCACATCCAGACCTGACTAGGACGCTGGTCACTTTGTGGGCAGTGTGGTACGCAAGACGAAAAGCAGTTCACGAGAACATCTTTCGGAGTCCGCTATCCACGAATTGTTTCGTGGAGAGGTTCCTTGCAGACCTCCAGGTGGTCGAGGCGGCTGTTACGAGAGGACCGGGTGAGCGTGGTCAGTCACCTCCAGGTCCTGCATGGATCCCACCACCGGCCGGTATGGTAAAAGTTAATGTCGACGCTGCAACTTCGAAGAACAATAACAAGGCAGCAGTGTCAGCCGTTGTCCGCAACGCGGAAGGGTTTTTCTTGGGTGCGTCCTCGGTAGTTTTACGAGGCGTGACGGATGTGGAGACACTGGAGTCTATGGCCTGCAGGGAAGGCCTTGCACTTGCTGCGGATTTAGCTGTGCAGTGTATGACGGTGGCTTCCGACTGCAGCAATGTGGTGAAGAGTATTGCGGGTGAAGGTAAGAGCTCCTATGGGCACATCGTGAAGGAAATCAGGGCACGAGCAAGAGACTTCACACGGGTAGATTTTGTCCACGAGAAGAGATCGGCGAATGTTGATGCACACAACACGGCGAGGAGTTCACTTTATCTAGCATTAGGTAGACATGCTTGGTTTCTGAATCCACCTGATGGTGTTTGTAAGCAACGGGGGCAACAAGTTTCTGACGCGCTCTTTTCCTCATCAGGGTACCTAAGGGGACTGAGAGGTTTTTAATGAGGCGGCTTGTTTGCATTAATAAAGTGTGAAAATTCTCAAAAAAAAGAAAAATTACAGCTCCGGTACACTGAAATCAAGATTTACGTCCCCGCCGCATGTTAATGTTAACTAGAGGACTTGTATCGCGGCACTCGTATGGGAATCGCGATTGTTGTAACGAGAAAGAAGGTATTTTCTGCTTTTTTTAGACGAAAATCGACTTATATGATGTAAATATGTAAATTTGGAGTAGAAGTGTACGTAATAAATAGCAATTATTTAAATATGTAGCATACGTACTGAATAGTGATTATTTTTTGTTCATGGTTAGATGTATTACTTTTTTTGGACATTTAGATTTTTAAGTTGGTGCTAAATTTTACATTATGTTGCTCTAAGTCGTAACATTGTTTGTGATTTTTTGAAAAAATGGCTCTATTATTGAAAGAGTTCTCGAGTGTGCGGGGTATTGTTAAAAATAATATTAAAGAGCTCTCGAGTGTGCAGAGTACTGTTAGAAATTAAGTTACTGTTTTTTTGTTGATTTAGAATTTGTTGATTTGTGAGGCTTCGAATATTGGAGACGTTTGTCTGTAAGTTAAAAAATTAATATGGGAAAACGGTAACAGGTCGCCTAATTATTTTTATAATATTTATTTAAAATATGCATGGAAATGGGTTGGTTGTAAAGTCATAATTGTTCTGTGAATTTTGGTATTTGTTTTGTATTTTTCCGAGTTGTGGTTAAAAAGATTTGATTTTTTTGATTTTGTTTTCATCTGGAAATAAAAACGGGTCGACGTAATTAATTTTTTTTAAAAGTTGTTTAGATATGCATGGGAATGTGTTGGTTGTAAAGGCATAATTGTTTTGTGTGGTGTTTGTTTTGTATTTTTCTGAGTTGTGGTTAAAAAGATATGATTTTTTGATTTTGTTTTCGTCTGGAAATAATAAAAAACTAAAACTGGCGGGCAGGCCCGCACGTCAGCCTCACCCCGCTGACGTCAGCCCTATACGTCAGCGGACGGCGACCGGCCGACGCTGTGGCGGAACGGTGGAGCTCGCGCCGCGCAGCCGCGTGGGGCGGAGATGGTGCGGATGCGCGCGCGAAGACGTCGGCGAGTCGGACGAGCGGCGCAGCGTACCGAATGGTCGCCGGAATCGGCGCCGGCGACCAGTTTCGCGGCGGCGGTCACCGAAATGGCGGTGGCGAACGGTGGATCTTCGGTGGCGACTCCGGCCTTCCGGGATTAATCCCTCCGGCTAAAAGGTGGAGCGCGGAGCGGCGGAGGCTCTGATGCAGTCCATTTGGTCCAGGGAGGGGCGAGACGGCGGCGGCGGCGGCGAGCTCGCAGTCGTGAGGGAGAGAGAAGGAGGAGGAGGGATTCTGTGATGGTAAATTCACAAAAAAGTATGTGAACTTTCCAATATTTGTGAACTGGTCCCTCGCTGCTGTAAAGGGTGGACCACGGAGCACGGAGCAGCTCTTCAGGGTGACTTTCTGTAATAAAAATGTGACGTGGCGCATTTTTATTGAAAGAAAATCAAATAAACAGTGTCCCAGGCCTGAGGATGTCGCGCGATTTGTACGCCCCTTTATAAATAGATAGATATGTGATTAAGCGGACGGGTCGCTCGTAGGAGAACTGCTGCTGCAAGGTTATGTAGGCACTGACGAATGGGAACGAGATCCTCTGACGTTGTTGGAACTACTGCAGAGGGACGTAGTTGGTCATGAGCCGCTCGATCCGCATCGAACGATCACAAACAAAACATGGTGAGTCGGCCCAAATCCAGTTCTACGAAGTGGAGAGAACAAAGGGCGAACACTGGATGCGCCGACAGGCACAGCTCGTCATCGCCGTCCGCTCGCCGTCGCCCTCCGCTTTGCTCGCCGGCGGGCACATCTTGACCTCGCCGTCCACTCGCCGATAGGAACAGATCGCCGTTGCCGCCCGCTTCGCTCGCCGGCATGCACAGCTCGACCTCGCCGTCCGCTCGCCGACAAGAACAGATCGTTGTTGCCGCCCGCTTCGCTCGCCAGCATGCACAGCTCGACCTTGCCGTCCGATCGCCGGCAGGAATAGCTCGCCGTCGCCATCCGCTCGCCGACAGGCACAACTCTCCGTCGCCGTCCGCTCGCCGTCGCCCTCCGCTTTGCTCGCCGGCAGGCACATCGACCTCGCCGTCCAGTCGCCGACAGGAACAGTTCGACCTCGCCGTCCGCTCGCCGGCAGGCACAACTCGACCTCGCCGTCGCCGTCCGCTCGCCGGCAGTAACGGCTCAACCTCGTCGTCCACTCGTCAGCAGGAACAGCTCACCGTCTGACGTAGCGGCAGAAATTCGCCGGAAAACTGCAATCTGGCGCCGGAGGGCGACGGCGAGCGACCGACATGCGAGCTGTTCCTGCCGGCGAGGTCGAGTTGTGCCCGCCGGCAAGCAAAGCGGACGGCGACGGTGAGCAGAGGGCGACGGTGAGCGGACGGCGACGTCGAGCTGTGCCCTGCCGGCGGGAGAAGCAGACCGAGCGGACGTGAGTTTGTTTGTGATCGTTCGATGCGGATCGAGCGGCTCATGACCAACTATGTCCCTCTGCAGTAGTTTCAATAACGTCAGAGGATCTCGTTCCGACGAAAGGGGGCGTCCTTTCTGCTCGTTCGCTCAAGTGCAGCTTTACCTTGGCTCCCATGAATCATGGTCCTGTCTTGCTTGCCCTTTCTGGAAGTATAAACCCTTGGTCCAATTGTGTCCAGTGTTAATGGTAAAAGAGGAAAATATGCCCATTTCATTTGATAGAAAATAGAAAAAATTACATTAATGATTTAGATTATTATTAAAAGTAGGTCGTGACTCATGAAATAAAAAATGGAGACAATGCCGATGACATTGTCGAGCCAAACCGACAACCACCGCCAAATTATGACCACTACCAAGGTTGATTGTGAGCAGGATCGTCTCTTAGAGGGTAAATGACACCCGCATGTGCCACGTTTTCGCTATCAATCCCCGTCGAAGATAAAGCTTTCATGTCAAACTGCACAAGTCCAACCTACCACATCTTGAGACGGATGCTACTAAGGGTAAATCAACGGTGCTTATTTCATTATAGTTATAATCATTGCTGACGTTATATGCTGAACACAAAAAATTCCAACTCAACAGCTAATCTGCATGAGAAGGGGGACAAATCAACTATCCATGTGACAAAAACCACTCTAGGGGCTTCATTAACCCGGTTTTGCGAATTTGAGGGTGAACCCCTCCATTTCCGAACGTAAGTTGTATATTTTTTATACGAATATTAAAATGTAGGAATTGTTCCTGAAAACGTTGGAAGAGAGAACTACGTAACAACCAAAAATTGAAACAATCTTTGAAACCTCTCTGTTAAAGGTTGGAACTCATTGTTGAAAGCGAAAAAATATTTATAATTTATAATACACCGTATATTAAATATTTCTCAAAAAATTGTACCTCGAGTAGAGGAGGAAGTAAAAAAAATTGAAATTTGGGATGATATGTATACATTGGGTGGATTTGAGGGTGCTTTCTATATTTATTTTCATATAAAACTAAGAGCATCTCAAGCAGAAACCGCAAAAGGGGCAAAACATCATAATAACCGCCCGATGCTGATTTAAAACCACACAAAAAGTGCAGAACAGAACCCACAAAACTCCCCGGCCCGTAAAACTCTTTGTGGGGGCCCGTGAATCTGTGCGTCGGAACGGCTTTTTTTGCGGATTTCGCCGTAGAACATAGGGGCCCTGCATTTGGTCAAAACGGTTGGCGAGTGGAAGTTTTCACCACGCGCTATTTCTGTCTTCTTCCCCATCTCGCCGTCGTCGCTTGCAATTCCCTCCTTTTTTCAGCCGCATCTGAAAGTGTCCCCGCTGCACGCGCGTTGACCTGGCCGTGGAGGTACCCTGTCGCCGGTTTACGGCTAGCCGCATCCGTGTTCAACCCAAACCTGCGCCGCCGTCGCCGCCGATCTGCCGGTGAGTCCTTTTCCACTCGATTTCGCTTTGATTTCCGCCGGAGTAGTATGAAGTGAATATGCCTTGCCTTTTCAGTTGGAGTTGAGACCGGAGGAAGAGTTCGTACTCTCCGATTCGTCCTCCTCCAACGACTCCGACGTGGAGACGTTGTTCGAAAGCCGACGGCGGCAAATGATGGTCGCCGTCCTTGTCGTCAAGGAGTTCGAAGACCGGTATGCAAAGCGGCGGCAATGATCCTAGGTTGGCCATGTTTGCATACCGTGAAACCGCTACTACGGCAACGAGCTTCTCATGCTGAACGGATAGACGTCGCCTATGTGTGGGGGGGGGGGGGGGGTGAATAGGCGATTTAATTTTTTTTTCGAGGAGCCGGAATATCCGGTTCAAGAATGACCCGGAAATTCCGGTATGCTTGATAAAGGCGAAATAAAACTAGAGGTTTATTTTAACAAGCATACAACCTAGATATAAATACTAGGCTCACCTATGCGCACCAACAACTTATGCTAAGCAATACAAGTAAAAAGGTGATAGTAAGATATATGACTTTAAGCACGAAGGCTGTCACAATTTGTTACAACGAGCTCTACTTGAATATGCATAGAAACATCATAGTCCATCATGTGAGGATAAAACTAAATGGGGAAATGTTTAACTTTCCTAAAACATGTAAACCGGTAAACCTCCAATATCAAACACGTAACAAGATATTGATACAAAATCCGTTTTTGATGAACTAGAGCTTAGTATGGAGATAAACCAAGCTCTAAATCCTCACATGGATGAAAGCCAACAAGTTTTCCAAAGTAAGACCGTTTCCGATGAACAAGAGCTTGACTTGGAGATGAACCAAGATCTAGTTCCTCACCATCATAAAAGCCAAAAAAGAACCAAAAAATATGATATGCCAAGTATGCAAAGGTTTGAGATCTCCACAACGATGCGATCAAGTTACTAACTTGAGAACCCCTCTTGATAGTACGCCTATCTATCCTATAGCCTATTAAGATCATATCTTTGCCTTGATGAAGACTTCTCCAAATACTCCCCCATGCTCACAATGGGAGAGTCTCGCTTAGCTCCGTCTTCATGTATCCATTGCAAGCACCAAGCATAGGATCTCTTCAAAAAGCTTCTCTTGGTCTTGCACATCTCACCTTGATGACGATCACCACATGACGTCATCCTCCATGAGCTATATGAAATCTTCATTTGATGCAATCCCATGGGAAGATACCTAACCTCATATAATGATACCACACACACATATATAATGGGTTTGTTCACAAAGCTATGCGAACAAGTGTTTACCATCCCAAGAGATACATGATCGCTCTTGGTACATCTTGTAACTTTGTGTGTTGATCAATATCTTGATCAACCTTATATCTTCCATCCTTCAAGACATACTTGCAAGAAGCTTCACTCAACACATAAGCTTCAAGAGTCCAACACATGAACTCCACAATTTCATAGACAAGATCTATAAGGATATCTCAATGCAAACATTAGTCCATAGAGATTGTCATATAATTACCAAAACCACACAAGAGGAAAAATGCTCTTTTACATGCGCAATTACTTCTCCACCTAGAAACCCAGATCACGTTGAAGCTTTTTTGCAGACTTATCGTGAGATAGAGGACAAGGACGCACACAACCAGCTGCAGCTAGACCTGGTTGAACATTGCAGCTGCATGGATAGTAGCTATTTTTTTAGTTCATTTGAGCCATGTTTGTTTCAAACAATGTTATTCGACAACATCTTAATTCGTGTGATTCAAAATTTTATTTTAATAAACTATTTATGAGGATTCAAAATATCCTACACTATTGAAATATGAATCTTTATAATTTAGGTCTAATTTATTTATCATTCTATTTTTTTATAACATTCATATGTACTTCATGTTTTGCATATTCTGTTTTGCGGTTCTGCTTTGTGGTTTCTGCTCCGCCGTGCCACGTTTCGAGCAAAAAAAGTGAGTTGCGCGACCTGCAAAACTGCTTTGTGGGTACTGCTAGAAATGCTCCGCTGTAGTGAATGCTGCAAAAAAAAATGGTCTACATGAGCCTCCGACCTCGTTTTGAAGTTTCCGTCATAGACGCCCAAGCCTTGTTCACGCCGCTATATAGATCTGCCGAGATTGGTCTACACCGTGAACTGAAGTACTCTACGGTGAAACGGAGCATTCGTCCTATACTACAGTAGTAATCAGTCAAATCTGCTCGGTAAGATGTGTAAAACCTCACGCCGATCAATGTGGAGTAAAACCAACGAGATATGCAAGGGAAAAAATGCAGAAAGTATGGCAGCACATTGTGCAAAGTTGCAGCTTCCAAGGATGGGAACCCCGATAGCAGCACGGAACAAGACACGGCAAAAATCTGACGGAGCGTATCCCCGATGCAGGCCACGAATACCGGAGCCTGTCATCTCGCCGCACGGCTCCCTAGAATCAACACCACAGTAGTATCCCCAAGTTTAGCTAGAACCGTAGGGAAAAGTATTAAACCACACGGTTGCCGATGCCTGTCGTAGTGACAGAACGGAGACATTCGTGCAAATCGTGCCCGGCTACCTCGGCCACATCACGTACGTCTAGACATCTAGTCTTTCGACGGTGAAGCCAAGTCGGAAGCAAGCTGCAGGCAGGTGCAGAGCATAGCTAGCAGTGGAGTACTACAGTTTATACTTACAAAAAAAACATCGGATTCCCATGCTGCTGTGCAAGCCCACTCCAGAGAGAACAACAAAAACCTCATGCATGGAGTTCCAAAACACTAGCTAGCTGAGGAGTCTAAACCCTGACGACGATGAAGGCGGAGTAGAGTGCATTCTTCATTGCACTCGGCTATAACTACGCCAGTTGTTGCCCGTGCAGACGATCCTCACGAGGAAGAAGCATCGCCGCAGCCTCTTTCCCGCCGTCCTCCGCCTCCGAGGCCGCCAGCCCCATCCCCGCCACCGACGACCAGACGTCCGCGCCGTTGCCGCGAGCGCCGGCGACGTGGTCGGTGCAGGACACCGGCACCAGGCACAGCCCGCGGCTCCGGAGGTCGCTCGGCGGCCGCGACTCCTGCACAACAAACATCGCGAACAGAACCAGCAGACGTCGGTCAGAAACTCAGAATATCACTCCTCGGCGGCCGTAGTATCTCGGTCGACAGCGACGGCACGGCCGCGATTACGTACCGGGGCGCGCGGCGCAGAGGGTGGCAGGCAATGCATGTACGGCGAGCTCAGGACCTGACGCCAAAACAAAGCCAAGACAATACTGTATTAGCATACGGTACAAGCTACTACGTCCTGGCTGCTTCTCTGTGGACTCACGCAGAGAAGTACGTAGACCCACGGCAAGCGTACAGCAGGGTAATAATGGACGCGGTAGAGTACGTACGTACGTACCTGGACCTGGTCATGCAGGAAGCGTATGTAGCCGAGCGCCTCGTGCAGGACGGAGGCCGTGTCGGTCTGCAAGTGGGGTCCAAACACCCGTCAGTCAAAGGTCAAAACAAGAACAGCAGCTTCAATGATCCATAGTCGGCCCAAAATTACTGTAGTACTTTTTTACCTACTCATCAGGCATCACTACTCCTACCTTGCAAATAAGAGGAAGTTACGTACTCTGGCTGTGGTTCTTCGACCACCCTACTTGTTGCTACCAGTAAATGTAATTATGTAAACCCATTTGGGCTGAGCCTTTTTACAGTGAGAGAGACATCGGCGGGTAATTTCAGATTTTAGATTTATCGCGGGTAAATTTAGAGCGCTTTGCACAGGGACGGAGAGACAGGGCAAGTACTCCTGTTGTACGTACAGCAGAGGGAAGAAGTAAAGAGCGTATCGCCAAAACGGCGAAAAAGCTGGAGATCGATAAGACGAAGCTTTTACCTTGCCGAAGGGAGAAACCAGCTGCTGCAGGGCCAGGATCCTCTCGCCCAGCCGCTCCCTCCGCACCTGCCACACCATAAACACAAAGTTAGCTTCTTTCTTTTTACCGCGAAGTTAATCGGTCACAGGAAGGAACTGGGCACTAATCATGGCCCAAATCAACTGGTCATAGACTCGTCGCGGGTGATTAATTAAGTGGACGAAGTACTGACCCTGGGTCGCTTGTTTGCTGCGGCGGCGGCAGGTGCAGCAGCCCTCCTCTGATCGCCGCCTCTCGATCCCTTCCTCTGAACAGGAATTGACACGACCATCAGTTCATCAAAAAAAGTTTAGGAAAAGATCAGTTCATCAAATGATCAAAATCAATTACTTGATCATTGGTGGAAATTTTCCAGCGAAATCTTGCAAGAAACCGGCAAATAGATTCACTTTAAAACACATCGATAAATGGGCATTCAACAATGCACGGAACGATCGGTCATCAGGGAATTTGCTGTGGCAGAGAGACTGAAAATCGAACGCACCTTGGGGGCCTGCGGCTTGGGGGCCGAGACGGCGGTGGCGGTGGGCGAGGACGACATGGAGGAGATGGAGGAGGAGCACTCGGTGGTCGGGGGGCTGGACTTCTGCGGGACGGCCACCGGGACCGCGTGACCGCCGGCGCCGTAGTACTGGAACGCCCCGAAGACGCCCCCGCCGTGCAGGTACTGCTGCTGCTGCTGCTCGGGCCGGCCGCTGAAGCTGAGGATGTGGTGGTACGGCCCCGCCGGAGGGGGCAGGTACGAGTACGACGACGCGCAGGTGGGGGAAGCGGCGGCATGAAGAGCACTGGCGCTGCCGGTGGTGGTGGTTGAGACGGCGGCGGAGGAGAGGGACGGCGACAGGCAGAGGAAGTAGTCCGCCATGGCCATGGCCTCCTCCCCGAGGCCAAGCGTGTCCGTGTACCCGGTTCTGCCTCCTCCTCCTCCGGCCTCCGCCATGACCTCCTCCTCCTTCACCATGATCTCCAGCTCGCACTACGTGGGAGGGAGCACGCCGACGAGAAAGCCACCAGATTACGTACGACACGGAGAAAGAAAGAAAGAATCTTGAATGCAAGAATGGAGATTTTAGAAAGTTAAGTAGTACCTGCCGCTGCCGGCCGGTGGTCTTGGTTCTTGCTTTGGGTCAAAGAAGTTTCGCGCCTTCCGCCGCTGCGGCGCTCTGCGAGCTCTGTGAGCGTTCAGAGTTCAGATCTCACACTGTCACACGCACCTACACGGCCGGACACTGGCTTTGCTTAAAAACGCTTCCCCTTCTGAGCGTGGGGAGTCCACGAGATTTGGGGAGAGATGAGGACCATGGTCGCCTCGCCTCCTCGTTTTCTATGTAGAGCTCCAGTGTACAAAGTACTACGGCCGAGGAAGGCTTTGGGGACAGCTTGTCAGTGCCATTGTGCGGGTGTTTTACACCGAAAAGTGGGTAAAATAGCTTGAGAAAATGAAGGCTGTGCTAGCTTCACACCTTGGGGAAAGATGAACACCATGGTCGCCTCCTCGTTTTCTATGTAGAGCTCCAGTGTACAAAGTACTACGGTCGAGGAAGGTTTGGGGTGCGTGTGGGGTCATCTTGTCAGTGCCATTGTGCCGATGTGTTTACACCGAAATGTGGGTAAAATAGCTTGAGAAAATGAAGGCTGTGCTAGCTTCACACCTTGTTTCTGGTTTGGCTCAGAATAGCAACCATTAATTGGTTTCCTGCTTTCTTTGACCAAAGCACCAAGATAGATATCCTGGAACATATAAGTTTAGACATGTATATCTTCATATACATATCCATATACACGTTGCTAGAGAAGTTGCTTGTGCCAAGATGGTTAGAAGGATGGTTATGTCTTAACCCACCAGAGTTTAAATCTCAGTTTTGACGCTGGTGTTTCTCATTTAGACGGAATATTTTTTCAGTGGGAGGCGACGTTCTCGTCGACAGCGAGTCGGCTGTGGTGACCTCGTCAATCTCAAGACCTGACCCGCCGGCTCAGTCTTTCAGATCTGCTCATAGGGATAGGGTGTGCATCCATATGGTTAAATGTGTGTGCGTATATATGAGCGCTTGCGTTGTACTGTGTTTTTTAAAAATATACACGTTGCTCAATTTTATACCTCCCAGTTTTCAGTGGAACGTGTAAATCGGGACATGTATATTAGGACGTGTATATTTATAACGGCTATATTTTAAAATCCAAAATTTAAATTGCTATATTTTCAAATTTTAAACATCTACAAAATCGATGGAAGTATCCACATTAGGTTTAGAACTTTGATCACAAAAATAACCAATAATATTAATTCTTGATTCAAGGACATCATATTATCAGGAGCAATATTTATACGAAAATAGCAGTACCAATACATAATTACATATACAGTTCTAATCCAGGAAGACAGACGTGCATCAAATCCAAACTCTACCCAGCTCTTCTCCAACCTCAGAGCTTCTCCCGCGAGATTGAAAAAACAGAGCAAGAAGCCAAGTCAATCAATCTCCAAAAGTCGCTCTCCATTTTCAGATCGAGAGCTCTCTCAATCCTCGTGTGATGCCGACGCCTGCCCAATCCCCAGCGGCATCCTCCTACTCCCCATCCATTCCTCTTCCGCCTGAAGCTTTTGCCCGAGACCTCCTCCAGTCCGAATCCTTCTCCCAAGCCCTGATCCCCTGATCTTACACCCTCCTCTCCTCCCAGGCCCTCCTCTCCTCCAAGCCGGCGAGCTCGGATCCGGCAGCGACGACCTTGGAGACGAGCTTGGAGGGCGCGACGACGGCGTGCTCGGATGCGGCGGCCCTCTTTCTTCTTTGGTTCGATCCGGGGAAAAAGGATCGGAACCGTACCTGTGTCGGAGGGGTCGGCGACGGCACGATCTCGGAAGCGGCCGCGGTAACCTCGGAGGCGAGATTGGAGGCGGCGGCGGCGAGCTCGAAGGCCTTCTTGGCGCGGGAAGGAGGCGCAGAGGAGGATCCCTTCTTGGCGCGGGACGGAGCACGGGGAAGACGAGGAGAACACGGGGAGGAGGAGGGGGCGAGCACGGGCTAGAGGAGGCAGTTTTCGCCAGCCATGAGCGTGGATAGAGTGTGTTTACATCCACGCTAGTACCATCATCATGGATGGACGTGGATAGCTCCCACGTACATATACACGTTCCACTTGAGACCAATTTTCACCTCCTAACGTGTATATTTAACATACACCCCCATATACTCGTTCCACTGGAGATGATCTAAGAAGTAAGTATAAAGGTCACTGTCAGAACTTTGAATTTTTTTAGTACAAGGTTTGTATCAGAACTTTGAAAGTATATACACCTCTAATCCTTTTAGTCAGCATATATTATGTTTGTATATGTAGCCGAACTCTTACATTTTGACTTAAAACATATTGATATTTGTTACGAAGTAATATATAATTGGTCAAACTTTTAGTTAAGAGAACCCTAATATATGAAGTAAAAGGGACCAGAGCGGAAATCCAGTTTTAGTCGCAGGAGTATACGCTCCCACTACTAAAACAAAATGTAAAGATTTTTTTTAAAAAGAATCAGATAGTCCTACCAACAATCTAAGCCTACACAAAAAGTTTTAAAAAATAACTGTTTCTTATGGTCTGACAAAAAAATGTTGGGTGAACACCATTTTGTATTACTGACTCCGGGCCTAATAAATTTTGGAGTCGCCCTTTGTATATAAGGTTGGCTTTGGTCTTTTTTTGTATATAAGGTAGGCTTTGGTCAGCCATTGGGGCCAACATTTTACCATCCCGAACTCTCGACTCCAAGTAGCACAGCCGCACCTTAAGGCGTCTCCAATGCTTAAATTGTTTTGGGGTCTTAAGCTGGGACCCAGTGCTAAAGAAATAGCAGAGCAAACACTCTACAATGCTTAAATCATGTTAAGGTCTTAAGCTGGACCCACAAAGCTGACATATTTTCTACTTTTCCCCAACATGTCTCTCCAAGCCATGCATGGTCCGGTCCAAATCATACATGAAGAGAGAGAAAGAATTATTTTGTTTGTCTTGTGGCCGGGTCATACCCATGTGGGCGACCTTAAGGAATTTATACTTATGATCAACTCCCACAATGTTTATTTCGTGTTGTGGTCGACTTTAGAGGCTTAAGACCTCTTCTTATTTCCACATTGGAGACGCCCTTATAGATTAAGATATCATCATTATCAATATCAATAGCGCGAGTATATATTTACCTCCATCGTGAGGGGCCGCTCTTCATCTTATAAACTTAAAGTTCGTCGGATATGCCTTGGCATTTGACTCGAAACAAAATATTCTGTCAAACAGTTAGATAACCTTTTGTTCAGTCCTAGAGCAAGTTCCTACGACTAGTTCGAAATCAAATATTTTTTCAATCGGATTATTTGATTTGGATATAAATACAGATAGAATGTTGAGATGTACATATATCATTTTTGCCTGTCTTTTTTTTACATAAAAATGTATTTCAAAAACCTGCGTCTAGTGTCGTGTCCACGGAGCAGACATGCTTGCATAGGGGTTGTCGCTTCCAATTTCTAGTACTGGTGTGATGTGGAGCCGACGAACCGCCCAAGCTAGGTGGGCTCGAACCGCTCCCGTGGGCTTGCATGTCACGTGTAGTTTGGTGTGCTGGGAGACCGTGGGGTCAAAGCCGACACAAGGGTAGAGCCCGAGAAGCGAGAAGGCCTGGAAGAAGGCGTTCCTAGTCCTAGCGCCTCGGGTCGTCGCGTGTCGCCTAGAGTACGTCCAAGTTCCAACCTCGCACGCTCTCGTCGTTCCTCTCGCCTGGCTCTCTCTACTTCATCCACCGTGCTCTGCTGGTGCAGCTGGGAATATGGTGCGTATATATTTTTTTGTACCAGGCAGTTTGCATTTTATTGTAGTAGTAGAAAATAGTTAGCCAGTTCATGAAATAAACCAGCGGTAAAAAATCAGGGAAAATCTAGGATGAGGCGCTGCACTGAAGATTCACATGCCGATGATGAAAAGTGTAACTTTTCCGCTATAAGGAGAGCACATGCATGCATACAGTGTAGGTGGCATCATCATATTAATTAGGTCAAAAATCTAAAATAATTTATCTTGTAAACCATTATTCCGATTAGACATATATTTATATCGTTAGAATCGTCTCAACGAGGGATTTAAAACTAAATCCGTTATTAATATGTTTGGATGAAAATAAAAAAAATACACCAGTTACCAGATTGTGATACTATGGCTATCATATTAATACAAATAATTATCAAGATAAGTATATATCGTTACCAGATAGATTCGAATCATTTATGACACATCTATTCTCGTCATACAGTTACCAGATTAAACATTATATTTATCAAATTTGTATTGAATACCTATCATGTTAATTATGCATGCTTATCATATAATTTTATTTAAGTTTTTGCACATTATAAGGATATGTACAACTAATGAGTAAGAGTTTATGTGTGACCCAATAAATAATATTGTTTCACGTAAAGTAGTATATGTCAACCTTATATTGACGTAAAATGGACGTACAGAAACCTGATAGTCAAGTTATTATAATGTGATAAGCTAGTTATAATAATCTGGTAACTACTGAAAGAAAAAATTCACAATATGGCAAAATGGAATCTAGTTTTGTAGATTTAATTACGACTAAGCCATCGGTGAAAATGGATTTCAAATCAGATTAATCATTTGAAAGATAAATCATTTTTTATCCAAACAATAAAGAAAATCTAAACGATGTCATTCGTGACATTACTGCATGCATGTATGGAAAGGAGCCGCCGTAGCGGAGTGAAAAATATACGGCGCTCGCCGTGTAGTCCTATCCAAAAAATCAATACAACATGAAACACATACCTTGCTGACCCGAGGCCGTGCTGAGTCTACGAGCAAGTTGCGCGGCCAGTTAAAGCCAACACTCCAAACACCTCAACGCAATGTCGTAGAGGCGAACATTTGAAGCCGCCGCTTCGACGTCCACGCGTTAGCCACGGTTCACACATACAAGAGGTTACGTCATTTAAAGTAGGAGTAGAATATAAAAAAAAAATTCTAATTTTTAGCCATTAACAACCCCTTACAATGCATTTTGTGATTATGGAGAAAATGCACTCACTTCATCATTCTTAAACCATGGGTTAAAAAAACAGGTATGCCATTTAAATAAAACCTTTCGTGTTGGCATCTTCGTGTTCTTATGACATATTAGATTTTTGCTAGGCATAGTTACACTATTCTTTTATATCTTTTCGCATACACAGTATAGACGCAGACGCTCCCTATGACCGCATACATGTAAAACCTACCCCTATGAGCACCTCCGAGAGACTGGTCCAGCATATCTTGAGGTTGACGAAGTCACCACGTGTGTCTCGCTATTCTTTTGGTTGAAACAAGGCAAATGATTTAGAATTGTTTTGTATTTTTGAAACACTGAAATTCTTGTTGTCCACAAATACGTCGTTCAATATCAGGTTATTTCAAATGACCCGGTCAGTTACGTATTTGGGAGGAGACAAATTTGATGAAATGTTTCCCAGAGAGGCATTAGTTCTTCAAAGTTTCCGAAAGGACCACTTAGGCAAAAATTATACAGGAGAAATTTTCCAGTAGACGCTCAGCTGATGATGTAGGTTCATGAGTATGCTAACCAAGTTTGGTGGAAACTCAAATCATGAAATGTTACTTTATGGTTTGCCTAACTCAGACGGTAGAACACAAACCTCCACAGGCTTAGAATCTTGTCGAGATGCAGTGCACTCGAATTAGGATGCGAAAATGAGATCCGTTTGTCCTATTTTTTTCATTTTTCTTTTTTAAAACGTTGGGCAAAAACTTTACCCCTTATCCATTAATTAAGAAGAAGGTGTCCGGTTTATTAACGGAAGAAATGGAGCGAAACCATACAACGAGTACCAACACCACCAGGCGAAGCCCACACAACATCAAGAACCCACACAACCTCAAGAACATGACAACTTCACAAAGAACCGGTCAATCGTCCACCCTTGCCGGAGAAGAAGCCGCAACTGCTATGGGAGGAGCAGGTCCGGGACACTCTGACACAGGGAAAAGGCCAACCCTCGAATGCGCTCACTGCTTGTTGCCCGTCATCGTACACCACAGTTTCGACTTCACAGCAACAAACAAGCAAAACGAACCCACCGACCCCGTCGGAGTAGAGCTGCCAACACCAACCTCGCCTCCACAGGAGCCACGACCGCTCCAGTATGCCCTGGATACACCGCCAGCACAACCTTCCGGGGCCGTCACCCCGACATAACACCGCTCGTACTCAAACTGCAACACCGCACGACCCAGAAGCCTGTAGCCCGAGGACCACTGCCCGCAGACCACGGAGGCCACACCATTCCCGGGGCCGCCGCCCCGACGTAATGTCCAACCATCCCCGCTGGGATGTGTCGACCGAGCCGATAACCCTGCCGCCGCTGCAGCTCAAGGGCACCACCCAAAGCTGTGCCAAGCCGCGACCCTACCTCATGGAGCTGTCACCGCACCGCTGTCCAAGGCCGCCGCCTCGGCCCACATTTTGTACTACACATGTATAAATATTTTATACTACACATGTATAAAATGGGGAAAGTGGAACACACAAGTCATGTCTTCACATCATTAACTCGAATCCTGGAAAAAGGAAGAAGCCCCCTGTCCAAACAACATCTGCTTTTATTTGGAGGAACAAGAGTCCCCCCAAACATCATAAGATTTCCGAAAACATTATGTATTGTTGTTTCCTTTTTTTACATTTGGTAATGTTTTCTCCGTTTGAGGGTACAAAATTCGCAAATATTCAAGCGATGAGGATAAGTAACATCAAACTGAACCCAGCCAATTACGTTGTTGACTCGCAAGAATTTTTTAACTCGTACCCTTGGATTACAAGCACGATCGATTGCAAATGCGAAGGATCCGTACAGAAAGATGCTCATGGCTGCCAATTAAGAGTTCTTCATGCCATGATCGTCACAGAATGGCCCATCACTCATCATTGAAGAGAGACCAAATATAAGTTTATGCTCACAGATCGTCTCTTGTGACACAAAGAACCAAAACTGTAGTCCTCAATAGGCCCAAACGTCGCGGTACTCTGTTCGGACATCTTAGTCACAGTTTGTTATTAGTGCCTGAACGGCTTTTGGAGGACAACAGGTAAATTACAATAGAGAATCCAGACAAATGGTATGCAAAAAAATGTGAGTTATGCAGTTGTTATTAAGTAGTGATCATTAGATACGAGACACAAGTAAAGTCCAGGCGGTAGGGTCCATTTCGGCACACCTACGTCTACGTGATTTAGCTGCTTGTGATGGGTTCTCGTAGGAAGTGAGAGCGATGTAGCACGGGTTTAACTGGTTAATTATACAAAGGTTGACATCAAAATCAAGATCACAAGAGTATATTGGAAATGTCCGTGCCTACGTTTCTGGTCGCAGGAGGTGGCCTACCATCATTTGCTTTTTGGGCATGTGTGGCCCAACAAATCACGGATTGGCCGTTCCGTTCGTTTGTCTGCTTTGCTTGAACTTAGACACACACAAGAAAATTGATGGACTTTTCCATACTCTAGTAAACGTGCATAATAGGGTGAGTACAGAAATAATGCGAGCAAATAAATTATCTGAACTTGAAAGAGAAAATACAATAAGTAAATTTAAATGAGGCGCATGTTGACCCAATATATACTGGTTTAAATGAGGTTTTAATGAGGCGGCATGCCGACCTAATATATGATGGTTTAATTTTTTTTTTTAAAAGTTGTCTTTCAAAGATTTAAAAAATGTTGACTCTACGGATGATATGACATCAATAGTGGAGCATTCTTTCAAGGCCATATACAGTAGCTGAAAAAACAAATCGTCGTGTAAGTATGAGGCCTGAGACAGATAAAAACGTTGTTTAGGTTTTGTGGTTAGGCAACGCGCCTCCACCTCTTCTTTATATATACTTGGCAGGGATACAAACGAGTACACATACGCTACAAGATACAAGACGTATTGAGTACGGAGACCGGAGACCGATTCTTAACACTCCCCCTCAATCTAAACACTACTACATACAAGGTTTAGATTGGTTCTAAATCGGTCTAACATCTGCCGTGTGGCTGGCTTAGTGAAGACATCAACCAACTGATCATTAGAAGAGATGAACCTCACCTCCAAGGCACCATCAGCAACTTGCTCCCGCACAAAATGGAAATCGATCTCAATGTGCTTGGTTCGAGCGTGAAAAACTGGATTCGCCGTGAGGTAAGTAGCCCCTAGATTATCGCATCATAAAACTGGAGTTTGCTGTTGGGGCACGCCTAGTTCTTTAAGCAAAGAACTGACACACATAGCTTCAGCTGCTCCATTTGCTAGTGCTTTATATTCTGCCTTGGTGCTAGATCTCGAGACTGTGGGTTGCTTCTTCGAACTCCATGAAATAAGGTTCGGGCCCACAAAAACAGCAAAACCGCTCGTAGAGCGCCTGTCATCAACACATCCAGCCCAGTCTGCGTCAGTAAATATGCTGATATTCTGTTGTTGTGACTTACGAATGCGAATACCGGTGTCCAACGTTCCTTTGACATAACACAAAATGCGTTTGACTGCTTCCCAATGCACTTCAGTGGGCTGCGAGAGGAACTGGCACACCTTGTTCACTGAGAAGGAAATATCTGGACGTGTGAGAGTCAAATACTGCAGACTGCCTACAACACTGCGATACCGGAAAGAATCCTCTGTACCTAGGAGTGCACCCGTATCTCGAGCAAGCCGCTCTGAAGTAACCAAAGGAGTGGAAGTGGGGTTACAATTCTCCATATTTACCCGATGCAACAAATCAAGTGCATATTTGCGCTGCATAAGTGTCATGCCCCCTGAATGGTACGACGCTTCCAATCCGAGAAAGTACTCCAGAGTGCCCAGATCCTTAATGGGGAATGTATCCGAGAGAGAGCGAACAAGCCCCTCAACTGATGCAGGAGTAGAACCAGCAATAACTATGTCATCAACATAGACCAACATGAAAACTTGGACTCCAGCCTCCCTTGCTTCAGGCCCAACCACGCCAGATGTCGCATACTGCACACAGACTCAGCCTATGTCCATAATCCACATGTCCATTCCACCGATGATCAACCTATACCCACCCTATACAGGTCCAGCTTCTGGACAAAAACCTCGGGTCACATGAATTTGCAAGTCAAGTATGTTAGAGATAGATATGTATCCACATACGGTATATGGAGTAGTACTCTAATACTACACGCCACGATGGGGCTTTTCCACTCTATAAACACGTACCCGAGCCCCCAACGGGGCTATAAATATGCCACACTTGGATCATGAGAGAAACACCTATATTTCTTAGTTGCTTCAATACATAAAGACTTATGAAGTGGAAATGTTAATTTGATTAGTGTTTTTTCATGACCACACTTTGGAAAAGATAAAACCTATTGCAAAGAAGACAAGGAATATCATGCTAGTAACTCACGAAAAACGAAGAAATATCGTGCTCGATATGAGATATATGAGAGTTTACGTTACCATGTTTCTAAGGACAATGTAACTTGGAAGCCGTAAGTCTCTTTGGTGATAATAGGAATCTAGAGGTTTAATGGATTGCTTGCTCATGTAAATTCCCATCACTATTGGTAGGCATGGTAATGAATGAGCATGGGTCACCCTCTTCTTCCTAATTCAGGAAGTAATCTTGTTTTATATTTTAGCCTCCATTCACCCTCGGTTGTATGATGACCAGATAGAGATGAAAACAGAGCGGATACAAACGAAACTGAGTGATGCCAAAAAAATCATATTTTTTTGTGGAAGTGGACACAAATATAGACCCTGAAAACTAATAAGGAAGAAAATATTGTCGAAAATATATATACCGAATACAGCGGGGACAAAAAAAGAAAACAAATATTTACCGAAACCAAGAAACCACTTGTATAATTCAAAAAAGTCAAGCAAATCAACAAACTTGTCAATTTTCCTAAATGAAGTAAATATATAAGGATATATCATAATTATATAGTATAATGTGGACGTTGGCAACACTAAAATACCTAGTATCGTCCCTGACCCTACTACTACACTGAAACGGAGAACTGGAAACGACCAGAGAGATGATGTGTGAATAATGTTCCCACTGTATTGAATATGTATCTTTTTCTGACAATATTGTGGTTAGCTCACCAACAATTGGCTTTGTTTAGCCACTACCAGAAATGTTGACCATGTAACCCTTGGTATGACAATTAAAAATGAGCATGGCAACATCTGAACGACATCGCCGCAGAGAAGGTAGAGGAGGAGCGCATGCCCTCCCCCTCCCCACCTCCTCCATCTTGGGACTTATGTATCATTTTCCACTTTTGTAAGAGCACCCACAGTGGGACGCTTATCAACAGGCGTCAGGGATAATATCCCACCTGTTTTGCCTTTTTCTCGGTCGTTTTTAAGAGTACGATGCATAAATAAGAGGCCAACGCTTAGAAATTATATGCAAAAGAGGGCTACCAGGCTGCTGGTGCTTAGTGATTGCAGTAACTGATTCAATTAGCGTTTACGTTAACCATTATGGATGCTCTAAGGATTGTCTTCTGAGGATTGGATTCATTAATAAATGGCCTTCATTTCTGCAAAATAAACTAGTAACTAGTTCTAGCGTACTAAAAAAGGAAGAACGAAAATAGAACTCCTAAAAAAACCTAAAGAGCATGTCCCGAGTCCTCTTCTTCTTTAGCAAAGTCTTCGACTCATGTTTAGGGATGGCACCCGCAGGGTATGGGTAAGGGTGGAGCCACCCCATACCCTTACACATCGCTGTCAACCTTACCCGTCACCCGTACCCATACCCTTTTGCTGGTATATTTTTTCCCATACCCTTCACCCGACAGGGTAAAGGGTCACCCGCGGGTAAAAAATACCCTCTTGTATAACATAACTGATTGAGTAGAAAATTGTTGTTAAAACATTGTATAAACATATGTCTTTAATCAACATCACATTTTAAACGACAACATAGAACTATGAATCAACACATTGTCGAGAAACAACACACACCGTAAGTAAACAAACATCACAGATACTTAAAATATCAACATTTACAGATAAACAACACATATAAAAACATTAAACAACAACACATTTTAATGATAAACATCAACACATAGTCATAAAACAACAATACATACTCATACACTTTAAGTTCACAAACTCACAACAAAGTACATAATAATTTTGACGTATAAAAAGACACAAAATGTCATTACAATAGTTATTAGGAGGGTAAATGGGTATGCGGGTATGGGTTATATGAACTCATACCCGTACTCTCTCCACCCGATGGGTATAAGATTTTCCCATTTATATACCCATAGAAATTTTGTTTCCCAAACCCTTACGTTAACAAGGTTTTTATCCGCAGGGTACGCGGGTAACGGGTACCATTGACATCCCTAGAGTCATGTTCAGCTTTGCTTCCAGCTCTTGCCAATATGAAGGCCTGTTGCAAACGTACAATGCATCACGCAGAAGATGGGCTTAAATTGAGCCCGCAATACAACAGAATGCTTTACACAGGACTATATGATTGAGCAGCTTTACGTAGGAATTCCAGCTCCATACGATATGTACGTGCATCCAATTCAGCTGCCCGTGTAAATATATCGTTTGAGCGATGTTTTACAATGTTTACGAAATTAAGGTTTAATAAATCAGGACTGCATTCAGGGTAATTAACCGTGCCAGGAATCTAGACACACTACAATAGAAACTATAGACGTGTAGCGGTGTACGACAGAATGTTTATCCCTTTTATTAATGAACACATATTATGTGGGCACAAGACTCTTAATAAACAATGTGAAATGATTGGGTTTGTGATTCTATTGAAAGCAAGAAATATAATAAGCAGATCATAGCACCAAAGTGATTGGTACCCCACTAATTAGCTGGTCAAACAGAGCCCAGGGAATGGGCTCCCACTAATTGTGACCTCGAGAGCAGCTGTCTCTCCAGCAGGTACAGGATATTGGAGTAATGCAAGGCTCCCACATCAACAGTTCAGCGGTATCAATAGTATTTAGTCTTATTAGAGTAACCCGTCTAAAATGTCTTATTAGAGTAACTACTGGTAACAATTTGTAGCCAATTACACGGGCAAATGGCCAATAACTTGGGCAGCACAGCTTGCTTGAACAATATTGATGTGCAAGGAACATACAAAATCAATGAAGACGACCTTCCTCTGGGAATCGGCCACAAAAGTTAATTTGTATGATGGCAGGACTGACGGGGCATATAATCATCTCATAAAATTGTGTGCCAGTTCTGATATCAAAACAGACCCAAAGGGGAAGAAATAAAAACGATAACACATATGCAACGGCCATGTCCTTTAGAGCAACAATAGAGCATTAGACTTTTCAGGAGATCATCTCCTTCGTAATTGCAATACCAGGTAGCACAACTGTGCTGACAACCTAGCGTCATTCTGTAAAGTGTTTATTTGAACTGTAAAATTAACCAAGTCATTAGCTTGTTAACATCCAACTGTTACTTCGTCCATTAATTTAATATCCTACAGCAAGCCCTTCCGAAAGATATCCTCAAAGACCTCAAAGATCCAATTGAATAAACCAGTGAGATTTCAGCGATATCAACATAATACATATGATGCCTGCACAGTTCTGCTTGACTGATTCGTGTCTGGCTGTTGTGCTCTGCAGCGATTGTGCTGGTCGGCTTGTTTCCTGTCGAAGTACAGTAAGGAATCCACCTGTCATATGATACTTGAAAGGCAACCTGGTCTCATGTGAACGTGCATCCAACCAACACCCCTCTCTCTTAGTAACCAATGCATTCCCTCCAAAACAAATGAATAAAAGACGTCTGCATTCATCTCAGCGTCCTTTCCCTCTCTTCAATTCCAAGAGCGCTTCCCTCCTCCCATGAGAGGCTACCAATAACCCTTGCTACAAGCCATTGCTTCTGGTGCTAACATTGAAGATTTTGGCCAGAAGCATGGGCGAGTGGAAGAGAGTACCAATGCTCTTGGTCCTCTTCATCCTTTCCATCACCCATGTAACCACCACCAATGCAATTGCAACAAAATTAGATCGGTTCGTACCTCAAGACAACTACCTCCTCAGCTGCGGGGCATCTGCTGCTGTGCAGCTCGACGATGGCAGGACATTCCGCTCTGATCCTGACTCCGTATCGTATCTGTCAACTCCGACGGACATCAAGATCGCTGCCAAGACCTCCCTGGCTGCTGCTTCACCATTATCGCCACTCTACCTTGCCGCAAGAGTATTCTCTGACATCTCAACCTATAGTTTCTTCATCGCCCAGTCTGGTCGCCACTGGATCCGCCTCTACTTCTCACCTATCCCTGACAGCCAATACAACCTCACCACTGCAACATTTTCGGTTTCCACAGATAGCATGGTCCTTCTCCATGATTTCTCCTTCATAGCCAATCCCCCTAACCCTGTATTTAGGGAGTATCTTGTGACAACCCAGGGAGACAACTTAAAGATCATTTTTACCCCAAAGAAGAACTCGATGGCATTCATCAATGCCATTGAGGTTGTCTCAGCTCCACCAAGCCTTATACCAAACACCACCAGCAGAATGGGTCCTCAGGACCAATTTGACATATCCAACAATGCGCTGCAGGTTGTCTACAGGTTGAACATGGGCGGTGCACTGGTTACATCGTTCAATGACACACTAGGCAGAACATGGCTGCCAGATGCACCCTTTCTGAAGCTTGAGGCGGCAGCAGAGGCAGCTTGGGTTCCTCCTGGAACCATTAAGTACCCTGATGACAATACTATCACCCCTCTCATTGCTCCAGCAAGCATCTACTCAACAGCACAGCAGATGGCCTCAACAAATACCTCAAATGCAAGATTCAACATAACATGGGTAATGGTGGCGGAGCCAGGATTCAGGTACCTTATCCGTCTACATTTCAGCGATATTGTTAGCAAGACACTCAATAGCCTCTACTTCAATGTCTTCATTAATGGCATGATGGGTGTCGCCAACCTTGATCTATCGAGCCTGACAATGGGCCTTGCAGTCGCCTACTACAAGGACTTGATTGTTGAGTCTTCCAGCATAATCAATTCCACCCTTGTAGTCCAGGTTGGGCCAGGCACAACCGACTCTGGTGACCCCAATGCCATCCTTAATGGCCTTGAGATCATGAAGATAAGTAATGAAGCAAGCAGCTTAGATGGCCTCTTTTCACCAAAGACAAGCTCACAAGCTGGTAAGAGGACACTGACTGGCATAGCATTTGCTTTGGCAGCCGTAGCTGCATTGGCAGTGGTGATATACTACAGGCGAAGCCGTAAACCGGCATGGCAGAAGACAGGCAGCTTCGGCTCTTGGTTTCTTCCACTAAATTCGTCCCACAGCTTCATGAGCAGCTGCAGCAGGCTCTCCAGAAATCGGTTTGGCTCCACAAGGACCAAGAGTGGATTTTCGAGCGTGTTTGCATCCAGTGCTTATGGATTGGGACGCTATTTCACCTTCGTCGAAATTCAGAGAGCCACAAAAAACTTTGAAGAAAAAGGTGTTATAGGTGTTGGTGGCTTCGGAAAAGTTTATCTTGGTGTTACTGAGGATGGAACACAGCTGGCTATCAAGCGAGGCAATCCATCATCTGATCAAGGTATGAACGAGTTCCTGACTGAAATTCAAATGTTATCAAAACTCCGCCACCGCCACCTGGTTTCACTCATTGGTTGCTGTGATGAGAACAACGA
Organism: Poa annua; assembly: GCA_026929855.1. Taxonomy (NCBI): domain Eukaryota; kingdom Viridiplantae; phylum Streptophyta; class Magnoliopsida; order Poales; family Poaceae; genus Poa; species Poa annua. Next base: position 22,112,804 of record CM049427.1, read on the forward strand.
GATGATCTTGGTTTATGAGTTCATGTCAAATGGTGTACTGAGGGATCATCTGTATGGTGACACAAACTTCAAGCCTCTGTCTTGGAAGCAACGCCTCGAAGTTTGCATTGGGGCAGCAAAGGGTCTGCATTATCTTCATACAGGTTCAGCTCAGGGCATAATTCACCGTGATGTCAAGACTACCAACATCCTCCTTGATGAAAACTTTGTGGCCAAGGTTGCTGATTTTGGTCTATCAAAAGATGCACCAGCCGTTGAACAGACTCACGTCAGCACTGCTGTCAAAGGAAGCTTCGGATACCTTGATCCAGAATACTTCAGACGTCAACAGCTGACAGATAAGTCTGATGTGTACTCTTTTGGGGTAGTACTCTTTGAAGCGTTGTGTGCACGACCAGCCATCAATCCAGCCCTTCCAAGAGACCAGGTGAACCTGGCAGAGTGGGCCCGTACGCGGCATCGCAAGGGGGAGCTTGGTAAAATAATTGATCCCAATATTGCAGGACAAATCAGGCCTGATTCACTCGAGATGTTTGCTGAGGCTGCTGAGAAATGCCTTGCTGACTACGGAGTTGACCGTCCATCAATGGGAGACGTGTTGTGGAAACTTGAATTTGCCTTGCAACTGCAGGAAAAGGGTGATGCTGTTGATGGCGCCAGCGATGGGATCCAAGTGAAGAGCTTTGAAGTGTCCAACATGGATAGCATGGAGAAATCTGGTGTCCAAGGAAGATGAAGAGATCATGGTGGCATCAGTCTGTAACAGTATTAAGATAGTGCTGCAATATCTTGTCTGATCCCATACAGACCTCTACTACTATAGTAGAATGGACTTTGCCCTGATATGGTACAGGGAGAATTGTGATAGGCTCCTAACTGCAGATCATGATTTTTTTACTTGAATATCCAGTCATTGTGTGTTATGATAAAGGATATCTATTTTATGCAGTTAGGGAACATTGTCAGAGTGTTTGTAAACTAAACTGTGCCATCAGATCATGTTGATCATAATTATATCATTTTATGCTTGGAGATAAGAATTCCATCGTCTGCTGAATTTAATATTGTCAGATCATTCTAGTGCGAAAAAGTTACCGAGTAGAATAGGTGAGAGAAATAGACATTGCACTACAGACCTACCTATATTGTCGTACAAGCATGCAGTATACAGATAACTTAGCTGAGCTAAGAAGAAAATGAACAAAGTGACAGCAGTTGTAGATCTTTATAGCGTTAAGTTGCATTGCAGCTTAAACCTAAAGATCTTAAGATGTTCCAGTGTACCACATGCAGAATAATCAACTCAATGCAGGCCCTGTTTGGTTGGGCTAAATTTTGGCTTATACCATCATGTAACAATGTCTAGTTAAAAGCCAAAAGCTGAAAGCACCTATTTATGTGTTTTTGTGGCTTATAAGCCAAAGTCCAAAAGCCAAAAATAAGCCTAACCAAAGAGGACAGCAATCAATTGTGGCATGCCATTGCAATCTTTTAGGTTCCATTTGGAACGGTGTTGATATGTTGCATTGTTGTGCAACAAGTGATGTAGTTGTAGCTTGTAGACAGCCATCCTCTCCTCTAAGGCTCTAACAATTAGCATAATGTGATTGAGTTCCATATCAAAAGTCCTTGGGTAACTACTTCAAGTACAGCTCGTGAAGTTCAAACTCACAAGCTTACAAGCTACTCCCTCCATTCTAAATTAGATGATTTACATTTGTCCGTATGTGAATGTATCCATACATGTAACATGTCTAGATACATTCACACGTGGACAAATGCAAGTCATCTAATTTGGAACCGAGGGAGTATATGGCAATTGGCATACAATTCCTACAGGTAGCTCTCAATACGTCTCATGAGTGTTCAACATCCTTCTGTGCAAAAAGATGAAGGATATGCATTTGAATACTGGCACAATACCAGCTTGTCAGAGGGAAGGAATCGGAAGGGAAAGATCATACCTTGGGTTGTCTTGTCTAGTCCACCTAATCAGAATGATGGTGATATTAAGGGAAAGAATGCATTACGAAATGTGGATAGGAGTAGGAGATGCTCCATAGTTTGTGTTAACTATCAGGACGTCGCATGTGCGAAAACTATAGACCATCATTCTGCAAAGCAGTAAAATGGTCTGTACGTAGTTTGCTTCATCCAAGTTAGTTATGCTTGCATGGAGCTAGATTGGCAAATAAGACTGTTGAGTGATTACATCTTGCAATATTTCCTATTTTCCTCAACAAAAGAGCGGTTTTATTTAAACTTTAAACACAAAATATCTTTCCATGCATCTAGAGATGATATATGGATCTCTTTTCAGATAAAAGAGTATAGTGAAATATATAATGTTTAACCAGCTGACAGGCAATACACCATATACCTCAACAGCTCAATGTAAAAATAAAAAATGCTAGCATTTGATATGAAAATAAGCAGTGGCAGCTCAACTAGTTCACTGGAACACAGATTGGTTGTTTGCGAAATTAATACTGACCAAGATAGATAAATGTAATGGCAATTAAAAAGGTCGGAATGAGCTGTCAATGTCAGAATTAGGGTATTACAAACAACAGTTATGGCCACTTGCAGAGTTGTAGACAGAAAATTGAGCATTTTATGCAACATTTAAAGTTACAGCCGCATCATTCATTGAGACAAGACTTTGACCACAGAGAGTTAACAGAAGCTCACAGACAATCAATTACATCAAATTTAGGAGTAGGTACCATACTCCATATCTGAAGGAGCAGAATGGGCCAGGATTTAAAACAAGGGGCATCTATCACTTGGCCCAATACTCTATGATCAAGGCAACTAGACAGATATCAGCGGATCATATTAGCATCTAGAGCAATCAAAAGAAGATTCTGCAGCCTAGACTAAGGATCGAAAGGCTATCTTCTGTACATGTACTTCGACAGAGGGAAACTGACACTCCTGGCAACCTGTCAAATAATAAAATAAACATTCATAAAACTGAGAGCATGACAAATTTAACAGTTTGTATCAAGATATTTACCTTGAGAGCTAAATCTTCATCAATGTTGGATCGATATCTAGCTGAGCCTTCTAATGGGCAGCTCCGGCTTTTAGAGAGGAAGTTCGAATTGCACAGTGTTGATAATTGCAGTAGAACATCTGACATCAAAGCATTCATTCCACTTCCACCCATCGTATTGTCTGAGCATTCAACTTCATCGAGCACATCCTCTGACACTGATGTGATGCACTGAAATATAGCTAAGAGCCTCTCAAGAGGAAATGTACCTGGACCCTTCATAAGCATCTCTTCGGCCACAGTATCCTTTCTATCTATCGAGGCCTGAGAGCTCCTACAATAGAAAACATCAATGTAAATCATCTAATGTAACGAGCCTTCAATTTTTCACCAAATCTAGAGATGATATCATATGGCATACTACCTCTTGCGGTTACGGCTATCAGATCCTCCAGTGGAATCAAACAGAGCAGCATCAAGAGTAGCAGGGTTCCTCGAAGCCAAAAAGGCAGATAACAGTAGATATTTCGCAGACACGGACATGTGGAACTCCAATTCACTTGAGAGACCATCTCTAGCACTAAACTGCCTTTTAACACCACCCTTTCCACCAGAAATACCATCTTTGCAATCACCCACTGAAGCTCTCATGGGGACAGTGAATGTCTCATTCAGCGCCACGGCTAAATGTGGTTGCAAACGTTCAAACAACCGCCTCCTAGTATTCTCATCAGGAACCGCATTCAGGTCCCCCAATGGCTCACAGTACCTCCTGAAAAGTGGCTCCAACACAGCCGCCAGCTCATCAACCCTTCTTGTCACCCGGAATAATGGCTTCAGCGCGACACTGCCCAAGATCAAAAATAACAAATGAAAAATCTCCATCAAGCATGCTGCAGAGGAATTGCCAACTGGGTAAAATAATTCATAATACATTCAAGCCAGAAGGAAGAACTACACCCCTTACCTCAGGAATGATGAGTACAGCTTCGGACTGGGATGTCCACGCATCAGAATATCGTGGGCCTCATCAACTGTATAATCCGAGAAGTAAACATGATTCGGCTCGACAGAGCCAGTCATGGTGTAGTACGCATCAGGCGTTGCCCTGCTCACATAAACGAGCACGACCTGCGGCAACCGGAGGAGGTCATGCAGGCGAAGGAGCAGGGGAAGAAGCTGGCCGCCCTTGTCCCAGCCCCTGATAACCTCCAGGTTGTCGAACACCAGACATACAGGCCCGCCCTGCGCAACAATGCCAGCAAGGGCGTCGCGCAGGGCAGCGATGAAGTCAGAGGGCTTCTCAGGGACGCGCTTGCGAGAGTAGCTCGAGGACGACAGCGCGCTGAGCTGGGAGAGGATGGAGGCGAACAGCGCGCGCGGGGAGGGGAGGGAGCGGAGCGCGGCGTAGACGAGGCGCGGGCTGGGGCGGAGGTGCGGCAGCGCGAGGAGGAGCGCGCGCGTCTTGCCGGTGGCGGCGCCGCCGTGGAGCAGTACGGGGAGGACGGGGGCGGGCGCGAGGAGCCGGAGGAGGTCCGTGGCCTGCGCGCGGCGGCCGGGCAGCGCCTCGAGGAGGGCCTCGATGGGGTCGCCCTCCGTCGGTTCGGGGGCGGGGTCGGGGACGAGCTGGCGTCTGAGCGAGGATTTGGGCGGCCGGGATTTGGGAGGGGAGGACGGTGAATCGGGCGCAGAGGCAGCGCTGAGCAGTTGGCGTCTGGGGGAAGCCTTGGGCCGGGATTTGGGAGGGGACGACGGTGAATCGGGAGCGGAGGCGGCGCCGAGCAGTTGGCGTCTGGGGGAAGCCTTGGGCCGGGATCTGGGAGGGGAGGACGGCGAATCAGGAGCGGATGCGGTGGACCGGGTGGTGCGGCGCGGGGTGACGGGTTGGGACATGGCGGCGGATGAGGAGGCGGGAGCTGAGTGGCGGCCGGCGGCGCGAGGTGGCCGTCGGAACCCTAAGGAAAAGAGCCGGGGGTAGAAGAAGGGGAACGGCAACGAGGAGCGGGAATTGGGAAATTTGCGCGCGCTGTATTCAGCTCCGCGAACCCCTTGCGGTCCTGGGCTAGGCCCATTTGACGAATAGGAACAGAAGCCCAGTAGAGTGTCGCTACTCTCGCGAGTCATCCCGCTGGTCCGGAAATCCTAGTCTCCGCACAGGTCGGAGTTAACGTAGCTCCGCGCACCCCCTCGACGGAGTGGGCCAGCCTATTAAGAAATAGATATCGTTTCTCTTTTTTTTTTGGCTGTTTCTTTTTATTTTCTATTTTTCTTTCTGTTTTGTATATATTTAAAATGTTTAAAACTAAAAATGTTCAAACATAAATTTCTTTAAAACTAAAAATTGTTTTGTTTTTTAAAATATTAAAATTTATTAATGTCTTTCTATATTTAAAAAATGTTCAACTTTCATAAGTTTAAAATTTTCAAATTTTAAAAATATTCAAATTTATAAAATGTTCAAGTAGAAATTTGGTCAAAACCAAAAATTGTTCAGTTTAAAAAAATAAAATTTGAAAATGGTTAAGTTTAAATAATGTTCAGTTTTTAAAAATGTTCATACTTAAAAAAAATCGAAATTGGAAAAGTTCGTAATGGGTCGGCCCATTAGTGCGCGTGAACATGGGAGGGGTGCGCGGAGCTGGGCTCCGTCCGCCTAGGGCGGAAACTAGGCGCCCCCCCCCCCCCCCCCGCTGGTCAGGTCACACCTTTTTGACGACGACCACCCCCGACGTGTTTATTGGGTCTGGTCCAATTACTTCCGCGTGAGCCAAAGGAAGAAGAAGACATCGCAGGTGGAGGTGAGGAAGAAACTTATCTTGGGGGCTGGGGGCTCAGTGCGGGAGCTCGCCGACGAAGAGCTTGACGTGGGGGTGCAGGGAGCTCGCCGGAGTTAGGTTTCCGGTTGGGGTGTGGGGATTTAGAGGGATGGCCGATGGGGGGGGGGGGGGCGGTGGGCTACGGTTGGTGGGTGGCGCGCGGAGGCGGCGCGGTAGCGGCGCCGAGCGCAGGGGACGGGAGAAGGCGGCCTGGCCGGCGGCGGGGGCGGGAGATCGACGTAGGTGGGAGTCCGGGGGTGAGGAAGAAGGCGGGGACGGGAGCAGGAGCAAGAACAAGGGTCGGGGGTGTGCGTTTACTAATCGTGCACGCACAGGTCGTCAAACGGGGGCACCCCACGGGTCAATTGATTATCAAATGGTCTCAAAAACCATAAACAAAAGTTAATCATCAAAACAATAAAAATTAAAATCCGGTTGTTCATTTCTCTAAAAAAACAAAAACATTTCCGGATGGTCGGTTGATTCTCAAAAAAAATTGGCCGGACAGTTCCCCTAAAAAACAAATCCGACTGGTCAACTAGTTCGTCGTTATTTCTGTTTTATTTCTCCGTTCCTAATTTTTCTTTCGACAATCTTCTTGGATGTTTAGAGTTTTCCTGTTCACACTATTTTATCTACAAGTTACTTTCCTAAAAGATAGAATAAATTATTTATGGTCAAGAATATTCTTCAATATTAGGGAAACATTCATGTATGTCAAATGTAAAAATATTTAAGTATTTCATTGAAATTCTACACAGATATTTATTTTGATAAAGGTAACCGGTGTTAGAATTCGTGAACATTACTTTGGAACTACAAGACGTTATTTTAAACTATATGATCAATTATTTTAACATACGAGTGAATGATTTTGGAAAACCATAAACAAGGAAAAAGAGATGAAAATATATATAACATGCGAAAACGAAAAATAAAAACCACTAGGAAAATGGAACAAAAAAACAACTAACAAGGGAAAACCTAGAAAAAAGGAGTGCATATGTAAAATGAAAATACAATTCAAAAAGTATAAGAAAACCAATTGAAAGGGAAAAACTAAACGATTGAAAAATAGGAAAAAGGCAAAAACCTAAAAAAGAAGTAATGCCATTTTCAACCGTGAACCGTTTAAAAAAACATGAATATTTTAGCACATCATATACTTTTTAAAATCCTTAAATGTATGTGTTATTAAACGACATGAACATTTTTTAAATCTGTGGAGATGGGTTGAGGCCTGAGAGGTGTAAGATTTATTGACATACATGCCTAGATAACTATGGGCTACGTATTATAGTGGTTTGTTAACGCTTGGGAAGTTGATTAGAAAGGCATGTTTAGGTATAGGTTAAGATATGTTTTTTCTATAATATCTTGTTGCATACTACCAAGTGAATAATTCATATAATTTAGTAACAAGTGAAATCTTACAAAATTTGACCGCATATATAGAAGAATTTATCAAAAAATCTAATATCAAATTAATTCATTATAATAAAAATATTTATGGTGAATCTATTGCTATTTTTTTTAGACGCAAAACAGTAGGGGAAAATCCCTACTGTTTTATTTTCTATTTTCTCATTCTCCACTGTACAGATTACAAAATAAAGTGTTCATAAGGTGTTGACCCATTGGGTCATTCCCTCTTTAAGAGAGGGTTTAGCTCTATGCATAATAAACTTGAAGGAATAAATAAAGTCCTGGAAACAATAGTCCAAACTAACAGGCAGATGATCAAAAATACTTCTATTTCGATGGTTCCACAAACTCCAACATCCTACCATGAGAACTTCCTTAAAACAAATCTATTGCTATTGATTTGGTATTGTAATTTTTTTATTTTTGTGTGTGCCCGAACTTTCATTGGAAGGAATGGAACAGATGGACTATAATTATTAAGAAACACAAAAGAATGTTAATCATCCCTAAGTACACACTTTAATCCATGACTTGACTTCGTCAAAACGTATCAACGTATACACATTGTCACCATTTTAAGTCGCCGGCGACACTAAAAATGTTGGAGAACAACCACAAAGCGGTTGCACGGCTATTCTTAATTCACATGTGACATTGGGCGTTTAGTCTCGTAGTGAAAAAGACAATGTAAACTGGGTAACATGATCGTCTCACCTAGTGTGCTCTCTGTTTTTTAATATAAGATGTTTTAGCATATGTTTAGATTCATTTTATCTTGACATGTTGCACTATAGTGGTGTAGCATATCACGTGGCCTTATTTAAATGTATATCTAATCAATATGTGCAATTTATAAATATTTTATATTAGAAACAGAGGATCACTAATGAAGCAACCGGCCGAACACGCCAAAGATTTCGTCTTGCTGGTTACAACCTCAACGAGGATAAATAGAACCTCGATCACAACTTAGCAACCAAGTAAGCTTAGGGCAGCTCGGCACTCACGACATGCTGATGGCGACCTCCTAGCTAGTACTATAGTGGTGTAGCATATCGCGCGGCATTTCGACATGAACATGATTATTGTTAAGGAGTATTAGTATTGGTCTAGGAGTCCGTATTAGACTAGATTTACTTTCGTGTTCCCCAAGTCAGATGTACTATATATTATCAGAGCTAGGTTTATCAGAGCCCAGGTTAGGGTTTCTTCCGCACGTTGCAACTCCGTGCTTGCTCCACCATCACTGTTGCTAGCTCTGGCCTACTTTCTCTCTCCTTCCTCGGAATCGAGCGTGCCGGCCTCTGTGCTTCTTCTTCCTCCTCGTTTGATCTCAAATCGAGCTGCTGCTCGTCTTGGCCGTTGTTGTCAGCCTGCCGCCGCCGTAGTGACTCTTGGCGTTGCTCATGCGTCGTTCCGTCCCGGCGGCCGTCTCCGGCTCTGCGTCCGTCGTCCGCCCGGGCTCCTGCGACCTCCCGTCCCGGCCGCCGGCTCCTCCTCTCCAGCCGCCCGCCGTTGCCGGGCTCCCAATCTGGCCGGGACCTGCCTTTTCCTCCAGCTGCTCCCGATCTGGCTTGGGGTTGCTTCGATCTGGCAACTCTCTTGCGTGCTTGTTCATGTACTGGTGCACGTGGGGATGTCGTTCCTCGATCAAGCGCTGCTGCGTGTGCTAGATCCACTTTTCAGATCGTGTCTGCTAGTAGTTGACTTCAAAAAAAAAAGGAAGAGAGAGGTTGTCATGTCGTCGTCTATGACTCCCCGGTTTTTCAATGCTGTCGTCCATCTTTTTCTATACTATTTTCCACTACGTCCACCAAATCCGTTTTTCTTCTGTGTCTCATGTCATGGAGTCCACTATATCTTTTTCTTGTCAGCCTTCTTTTCTGGTCCTCATCCTTTTATAGGATTTTTGTGGCCTTCTTTTCTCGGTCCTGATCCTTTCTATGGGATTTTTGTGACCTCTCTTCTCGGTTCTGGTCCTTCTATAGGATTTTTGTGGCCTCATCTTCCTCTTGGTCCTGATCCTACTATTGGATTTTTGTGGCCTCCTCTTTTCGGTCCCGTTTGTGGCCTCCACTCCTCGGTCCTGGTCCTTTTTATAGGATTTTTGTGGCCTCATTTTCTCGGTCCTGGTCCTCTAGGATTTTTGTGGCCTCGTTTCGCATTGTCATTGATCTACGCACATTCTTTTGTCGCGAGCTTCTTTCGCCATCGTTTGCTTGTGCTATGATCATTTGTGACATGCTCTTCTCTTGATCGATTTTTGGTCTCTGTCGGTCTTCTTCTTCGATCGACGCTATCCACTTTGGCTTGACTTTCACAGGTTATTGAAGACTCTTCATGCGCTGACGATACTCTTAAGACGCGGATTTTGGATTATCTTTTGTTTTCTAGTTTACACTTCTTCAAATGCAATGCTATTGCATACGCTTTGCATTTGAGGGGGGTGTTAAGAGTATTAGTATTGGTCTAGGAGTCCGTATTAGACTAGATTTACTTTCGTGTTCCCTAAGTCAGATGTACTATATATTGTGTCCTTTGTCCCCCTGGTAATACAAGTTGCATATTTCTAACAATTATTACAGATACAAGGCGACACAGCGACAAAGTGTCAAGAGCAACAACAATGAAAGAGAGAAAGAAAGGGCATGCATGGTACTTCAGTAAACTCCACTCCCTGTTTGATGCTGTCGAGAAGTGAGCTCTTTTTTGCAATACTTGCTTGAACCTCGGTTGGGTGGGAGCTCCAGAGCTAAGTGTTCGGTAGGTCGATCATGGGCTTTCTCTCCTAACCTTCTCTCTCATGTGAAAGTTCCTTTGGAGGTTTTGATTATTTTAGTGTTCAAAACTCTCAAAGTTTCAGTTTTCCAAAAGTATGAAACTTTCAAACCTTGAAACTTCAATTTTGTTTTTTTATATATGGTAAATTTAGTGAACGGTAATTTCTAGAAATACAATTCTCTACTTTTTTATTTCAAAAGTTCTAACAAGAAAATAAAAGTCGATGGGTACAAGGCTACAAGCCAAAACAAGAAAGTCGGACCAAGGAATGGAAGTTGGGCTTTTTTGAAAGTGACTCACAAAAAGTAACCTAATACATAGATAAACAAATGCATTATTTCTCATACGTGCGACCATCACTTATGCAGAAGATACAAATAAACAAATGTGCTATACTGTACAAGCAACACATATGTCCATACCCTTATATTGCCCAAAATTCATGTGGTAGGAAGGGACACGATGAGATTATTCGAACTAAAGATCAGGATCACTTGAACAATACACAGGCAGCCTGCCTCCCGGGTCGCTCGTGCAGGCGACAAACCCTAGCGAGCAGAGCAGCCGCCCGACGCGGGGCTCCCTGGCTGTCGCTGCCGCCGGTGCTGGCGGTGGTGGCGACGCCCGTCCGGCTTAGGCGGCGGGGCGAGTGGATGCTTCCAAAGAAAATATGGAAGCTCTAATTACAAATTGGAGGACCTAACCGATCAGATTGATAAAGGGGTTGTTGAATCAAGGATGTTCACGCGCGGCCGCGGCCATGTTAACCCCGTCGTCAGGGATGCTACGATTCCAATCAGGATTGGATTTCTGTTTCTCCAGTGAAACGCCCCTCGGGCTCAAATGCCAGAATCACCATCAAGGAATGATCAGATTGACAATGACGCTGCCCGCTGGATGCATGCATATGTTCCTTGCCTTCCGCTTTCGTTCCAACAGAAGAACAGGCGGCCGTTGCTAATTAAGCAGAGATGGAAATTGGAATGATGAGCAGCCGGGCCATGCGTGCCCGTGCCTAACCCGGTCGCGATCTCGCTCTCACCTCGTGTGCGTTGCTTTCAATCACCATGTGATCATCGATTAGCATGCAAGCATGCAACTACTGCTAATGATGCCCACCATTGAAAGTAATATAATCACAAAATGCCTCTTGTTAAACGGAGGAATTGGATTCAGAGTCGTCGATCGTCGGTCGAGATGCACATTCGCATAGGTGAACGAAACGGCGCCCAAAAAATAAAAATCTCGATCGGGACCGCCGCACCACCACGGCGTTCCGCTGCTGCGCGCACGCGTCGCCATCCCCGGACCCTTTCCTGCTCCTCCTCCTTCTTCTTCTGCACCGGCGAGCCAGTCAGTGCGGTGTGCCCATCACACACAGAACAGCATCTGCACCAACGCACACTACTAAGAGCATCATTCTTTTGCGGTTTTCATTTTCGCCGCGCGAGTCTATGACTGCAAACAAACAAATATCATCGCCACCTGCTCCCGCCACTCGCTCAGGCAAGCATAACCTGTCGTCGTCGTTACTCGCTAGTGCTACCATTTGGGTGTTGCCACAAGGTATTCCATTACTTCTTTCTCTTGTTGATTACGCTGGTGGTTCTGCCGTCTCTGTACATGGACTCCAATAGGACATGTATTTTAGGGCACTTCACTTTGGTTTTAGGCCACCAAACTTTGTTCTCACACATTGGATGCATGCATGATGTATAGGGTATCCGATGAAACTTAATTTTCATTTTTTCGAATTTGCAAACTTCCATAATATTTGAACTGGAAATGTGAATTTAAAAACGGAAGTTCAACCCTAGGCACACTCATTTCTGCTAGCCACGTGGCCCACACTACACCACTGCTCATCACTAGACCTGTCGAACGGGAAGGAATCAATAGTCGGGCTCCATCTCGATCACCGTCGAGGGGCCAACCTCGTTACCCTTCTTCTTATTCGCATGTGCAACCCTTGCATAATTTGACTCGTACCCCACCCGCACGTAGTCCGAAAGCTCCTGTAGAAGCCTAGCCATGAAACCTCATTGGACTTATGGGGTTGCATGGTGGTGCAGTTACCCTTCTCCTCTTGGCGCCGTGGCGCCTCCTCCACCTTCTCGAAAGTGTCGAGCCCCACCCGCCGACCGTTTAAGATGATCTCATCGGTGTAGTGGCCGTCCGACCGCAGCCGCAACACGTAGAATTCGGTGATGCTCTCGACGTGGTGGAGTGACGGCATCTCGTGGAGGCGGTCGACCTCGGTTTGGCGAGTGTGTGGTCGTGCGACGACGGATTTGGCGGACGGAAGTTTGTTACGGCGAGGTGGCGATAGTGGAATTGGTCGAAATCAATGGCAGCTTGGCCCGGTGTGATATGAGTGTGGGGTGGGGCTATTTCATCGCAGCAGTTGGGTTGCGTGAGGCTACATTTTGGTTATGGAAATAGTTGGTGCATGATGATATGAGACACAAAGGGCTAAAGTTTGGGGCTTGATGTAGAGCGATGTGAATTTTTTGTTTGTTTGACACAAGCCCTACTTTCAGTTAACTATTGGGGTTGCTCTTACACTTAAAAGTATATAGTTTTCCAGACAAGATAATTACATACTAGTGTTGTACATTAACGGAAAAATGCATTTCTAATCCTCATACCATTCATCACGCCCACTACATTTTTCTCTGACAGGTTGTGTATGCACATCATCTCACATCCCGACAGTTGTTTCTCCCTCTCTTTTTTAGGGAGCCTGATTTGACACTACATAGGTTTATTTATGCTGTGGCCCGACACGGAGGGCACACCAACAGACAAGAAAGGAAAGGGTGGCATTGTGATTATGATGTGTGCACATCGTCCTCCCTCTCTGACATGAAAAGGTCGTGGTTTTGACCGGTAGCATCGCCCGCCATTGTTTAATGGTCCTCTCTCCCTTGCATAAAACTGGCATTGAGCTTTAATTTGTTTGATCAGGTTGGAGGGCGGCCTTTTTCAGTACTTAGCTGTTTATAAAACCATCTGTTTTGTTTTGATTTGTTTTGTTTTGTTTTGGCAATTCGTGATATTCTCTATTAGCTAGGTTACATTGGCGTGCAAGCTTCCTGAGAGAAGGAAATATTTTCTTGTGATTTCGTTGAAGTAGCATAAACATAGGATCTCTATGAAGCATATAGTACCAATTAAGGGGATTTTGTGTCCACACAGGCCATCTTTTAGGTGGCTTTTATGTTCCTTTGGACCATTTCTAAAGAACAAACGTCTAATTAAGGAGATTTTGTGTCCACACAGACTCACATACCATCTTTTAGGTGTCTATTATGCTCTCTATGGACCATTTCTAAAGAACAAACATCTACCAAAAAGAATGTTCATTCGTAAAAGTATACACATCACACGGCGTAAGAAATTCTTACTTTGACACTACTGTTATTTTTCCTTATTAAGAGAGGCATTGTGAAAATAGCATCGTTAGAATTGTCGGCATTCTTTTTTCCCAACCATGCAGGAGGACTGCATGTGCACCATTGTGGAATGAGAATAATAGAAAGTACAAGCAGAACGTCCAAGTTCAAAAAAGAGGGCAAGAAAACCAACAACTTGTGTCCAAAATGACCGACTATGACAAATGGCGATCATATTCGATCGTGGCCGAGGAGCGTGTCAAGGCATTTGGCAGCGTAGCATTTGATTTGCACTCCGTTGGGGAGGGCTACGCACTCCGTTGAACACCCTGTTGTCACATTCTCTCCAAATCAACCAGGCGACTGAGATATCAAGGAAGTTAAATGTACACCTTGTCAAGTTGTCATTTTCAGCACATATCTTCCAACTCACAATTTCCACTGACTAACACATGCGTACAAAAATGGTCAAAGACACGTATTACTAGAGATCGTATCGTAATCCAAAACGTCATGTATACATGTTTACAAACGAAGAAAGATAAGAGTGCTTGATATTTTCATTCGTTACATGTCTGCATCAGTCACAGTCCCTTGGTCTGCACATGTCACTTAGGAAATCCCAAGAGATTAAGAGTGTGTCAATGCCTTGCCGAGACATGCAATCGAAGGGAAGATGATCAACCGGGGCAGGGTTCTTCTCCCACCATATATTTTCCTTGTTCATACAAGCAATGCCTAGCAAGCTTCCTCTCCTCCGCGACCAAGCACACGCGCATGGCGCACCCACTGTTTGACCATGCTAATTTTAAGCCAAGCCAGACCAAACCAAACCAAACCTGGAGCGTCGATCGATATATCAAGGCTCTATCGATCGAGTAGTTGAGTCGTCACCAAACCATACAAAAAACAGGATGATTAGAAAGCTCAGAACCTTCATGGACAGATTAAATTAGTCTACACTAGCACTTTAGCCAATTATTAAGCACCTGTGTTCCACTGTTGCGACTCAGAACACGCGTGACGGAGACCCGTACCCTCCTTCCCAATTCTTTATCCTTCCTCGTCGATTTATATGCCGCGCCTTTGCGGGGCAACAAAGATCAGGGGGGATCGATTCATCGATCAACACGCTTTGGGCCGAACATAAACACGGGCGCCATTAAGTTAAATGGCATGCGCCTCACGTTCTTCTCCTTCGCGTCCCATGATTAGCAGTATATAGCGAGTTGCTTCAAGTAGAGGGAGGGCTGGATCGCTTGGGGCAGACGGGCAGTGGTGGTGGTGGTGGTAGCTGGAATTGTTGGCTCCCGTCCCGTGAGGTCAATCAAGAACGGGAGCCCTTTTTTCTTTCCTTCTTCTTGCGGCATTATCCACTGAGGCTCTTGGCTTTTGGGAGATTATTGGAGGTCGCTAGATTGATTGATTGATTGTTTGACACGAGGTAAATTTGAGTTCTTTGATTTGTCCCTTGAGTTATTGAAAGTGCAGCGAGTATATATCCGTCCCTGGGTGGGTTGTGTGCTAACGCTGCGAGGTGCAACCTGGTTTTCCTTTCCTTGCTCTTCAGCAGCGGCGGCCATGGGTTCTTGCGTGTCGACGACGAGGCGGCCGCAGAGGTCGAGGAAGCTCTCGGCCACGGCGAGGAAGCTCCGCCAGAAGGTCCTCTGCGGCTCCGGCTTCAGGGCACGCCATGGGGTCGTCCATGTCGATAACGCGACGGCGCCGGCGTCGGGCGTGACGCTCCACCTCACGCAGCTGCAGTGGCAGCACAGCGAGATGGACGCAGGAAATGGTGAGACAGGAAACCGACCGCCTCCCTCCCTCGTGTTCTCCGGTCTCCGATGCCGGCTTTGCTCGATCAGAACCTGAAACTTCTTTTGTTTATTTGCAGTGATCTGCGACGAAGCGTGGTACGATTCCGTCAGCATGCTGGGCGACTCGGCCGACTTCGACGACGACGACGATCCCGACAACGATTACGCCAGCGTCAGCGGAGGTAATGTGCTCGCCTGTTCTTCCCTGCAATCTTGGTCGCAGTGCAGTTTCAGGCTCGCAGTACTCTGATGCTCTCCTGCTTGCAAATTCAGACCCTCTCCCGGATGTCGCCGGCGTCACGATCGGATCGCCGTGCAAGGACGCGGCGTGCTTGGTGGACACCGTGCGCCGCCTCGGGAGCATCGCGGACGCCGAGGCGTGCCAGGGTGACCCACCTGAGAAAAGCGATGATGCTGCTGCTAGTGGTGGTGGTGGCCTGAGAGAATCGCAGGGCGCCACGTCGTGCTCGCCCCGGCCTTTCCCTGGCTCTGTCCCGAGCAACAAGGTCCAGCCGATGCCGGTCGCCGGGTTCAGCCCGCACCACCAGAGGAAGAAATCGGCCGTCGTCAAGCTGTCCTACCGGAGGAGGTCCTACGAGGGCGATGAAATGACCGAAATGAGTGAGTCCACATTCGGACACTTTCAGCTACTAGGTGCTTTGTCAGTGATAATCTCTTCTTTTGCTGACAAAATCGACAACTGATGCAGGTGGATCGGCGAATTACTTGTACCGGCCGAGAGCGGGCTTGACGCTGCCGTGTTCGACCGGCGAGAAGCTGTCGGAGGGCTGCTGGTCGGACCTCGAGCCGTCGGTGTTCAGAGTCAGAGGGGAGAGTTTCTTCAGGTAAGCAGCGATGGCACTGACACTGACATTCGTTCATTCACTGTGTGTTTTGAAGCTTACTGTATGAAATTCGGGGATGTTCGTTCATTCACTGTGTGTTCTATCTACCAGTATGCCTGACAAAAGCTTACTGTTTGAAATTGGTTGCAGAGACAAGAGGAAATCCCCAGCCCCAGACTGCTCCCCCTACACCCCGATCGGAGCAGACATGTTCGCCTGCACAAGGAAGGTTCACCACATCGCGCAGCACATCGCGCTTCCGTCGCTCAAGCCCCACGACGCCTTCCCTTCGCTTCTCATCGTGAACATTCAGGTAATCCAATTGGGTCATTTGAACTGCTCTCCAATCTTTGTGTATTCATACAAATCATATTGGTTAGTTAGCGGTGAACTTGACATGTTCACTGATGTACACATTTGCCTACCTATCCTAGTAGAACTGTTTGTGCATTAATAGGTTAGTTATGAACTTGACAAGTTTAATTCTTCCTACAGTTGCCTACCTATCCTACTACCATCTTCGGTGAGAACGACGGCGACGGGATAAGCCTAGTTCTGTATTTCAAGATATCAGACAGTTTTGACAAGGAGATTTCTCCGCAGTTGAAGGACAGCATCACGGTAAAGCTCCAAATGGACTGCATTTCCATGTCATCATATAATCTTAACCTTTTTATATAAAAAAACTCTTAACCTTTTTCAGTACATTTGGCCAAACTTCTGATGACTACTTGTTATGCAGAGGCTTATGAATGAGGAAATGGAAAAGGTGAAGGGGTTCCCAGTTGACAACATTGTGCCATACACAGAGAGGCTGAAAATTCTGGCAGGTATTGTAAATCCTGAGGACCTGCAGCTCAGCGCAACTGAGAGGAAGCTTGTGCAAACCTACAATCAGAAGCCGGTTCTCTCAAGGCCCCAGCACAAATTCTACAAGGTACTAACCAATCATGCTTCCTCACAGGTGTTCAGACTCACAAATCATCATGTCCTCCCGGTCCCGAGTCCTGACTGAAACATGTGCCTGTGTTCATTATGATGTAGGGTTCAAACTACTTCGAGATCGATATCGATGTGCACCGGTTCAGCTATATATCGCGAAAAGGCCTCGAAACCTTCCGAGAGCGGCTGAACCATGGTGTCATTGATCTTGGACTAACCATTCAGGTATAGTATTTTTTGTTGTTCTTTGCCTTAGGACCAAGTTTGGCTGAGGAACTCTTTGTAGCTGAAAGTCTGAACCTTGCTATTTTGATGCAGGCGCAGAAGGCTGAGGAGCTACCTGAGCATGTGCTCTGCTGCATGAGGCTGAACAAGATGGATTTTGCAGACAATGGGCAAATACCGACGCTTATCACGTCCAGCGATGAATAAAACTGCAAAATTACTAATTTTGAGAGAGAGAGACGTTGTATATATCGGGAGATAGTTGTAGGAACTAACGCAAATTTATTCAGTAGCAGTGCACATATATTGCAAATAATTGCTATTTGCCACCCTTTCCCCCCACAATTCTTTTTTGCAATTGGAGCAATCCTCAATCTAAGGTTGTCCAAACGTTCAAATAGTTGGTATGTCTTTTCACAACATGGAACTACAAGATCGACAAAGTTGCAAAAGGTACAATATATTTTTCCACGAAAATGATTGGTGGCCCATGGGGAGGCACTACCGCACTAGGACGGACGAGACCCTTTCTTAACATTTCAGCTAAATGCTTCTTTGGATAAGTTCAGTGAGGAGCTGATCAATGTTTCGGCCAGGGACCCTGAAATAAAAGGTTTGTTCAGGGCCGCTATTACCCCATCATGCTTCATGGCTAAATGCTCTAAGGAAAATTCTTCCATTTACTATGATTCTAGTGAAGATGATCTACTTGGTGAGGAATTGGAAGATGATATGTTTTCATATGATGAATTGGCGTGTTTGTGAGAAGCAACAAACAAAATTGTTTGTTAATGAGATGAGAAAGTGTGAGATCTTTACCCGTGAGCTCTAAAAGATCAAGTTAAAGCATCTTGATATCCCGGAAAAGCATATCTCACTCTTGAGTGAACATGAGGAGGTATGTCTTGATTATCTCGATAGAATCAATACGATGAGTTGCTCAAGTGTGAGTATGAGGATCTTGAGGCTCTTATTATACAGAAAACCTCAAGTTCCCCAATATACTCTAAAACTAATTCTCTTATAAAATGTTTATCTTGTTTTGCTTTTTCTCAAAACGAAAGACTCTAAATCTTTAAATATGTCTACCGTTATCAATGATGCTAACCCCTCTCCTAAAATTTTGCTTGAAGATGAAAAATGGAAGGTTAAAGGCACAACTGAAAGAATGCATACTCAAATGGCACAAAGGAAGTTGAAAAATAAAATAAAAGAGGGGTATCATTAAGCAAGATTCTACCAACCGGCAATACAACAGAGATGGCACTAGATATGAACCCATCAATAGCCCAAAGACATACTTTTTCATGAGAAGAGGGAAGTTTTAATGTTCATTCTTCATTGTGGGTAACAAAACTGCTAATGAGAACATAATGCGTTCGTCAAATATGAACCATATTTACTCTCTTAGCTGGACCAATTAGAATGGCGACATGCAAGCGACTTATCTTTGTCAATCCCCACCATGCACAAGAATAAAATCATGTTGCTTATTATTGTTGTTGAATCTACTCATGTTACTCTCACACCTAAAGTTGTTGCTCCTGATGTTACTCCTGTGAGAAATTCTTATGCTACTGATCATACATATATTAGCTTATAATAAGTTTTGGATGTCGAGAGAGACTCATTTCACTACATGGAATAATTGTTTTTAAAAATTATTAAAATCACATAACATGGTGGTCATCATGTCTATGAACATTTTCTTTTAGATAACAATGTCTCACTCCACATACCATCCAAAGTGTCACATAAAGTGTCCTAGATATGGGATACGAGTACCCTTACCACGTGACCCAGGGTACGCCCACGAGGCAATGAGGAACCAACATGCCCATGCCAACAAAAGACTGGACCAGCTCAATGTTGGGTGGCTCCAGACCCATGGCGACTCGCGAGCTGAAAGACAACTTAAGAATGGGATGAGAGCGAGCGAACGGGAATGAATAAGAGGCTTGTGGGATTGACGTGATAGGGTAGGGTTGGCTATACTGCTGGTGGCGAACTCCAGGCTAATAATCTGAATGACTAACGACTCAACCCGTGATGACACTCAAGGCCCGTGACCACATTGAACCCTAGAAGGAGACTCCAATACATATTCGACTAGTACTCATGTAAACCCTATACTCATATAAATCCTAACCTGACCATCCATATAAATCTAGGCAGCGGCTCCCTTTAAGGGTAAGCATGAAGACATCCATAGAGACCCCCTCAATACACACAATCTAGACATAATATAAGAGGAGTCGCCTGATAAGGAGTCCAGAGTATACGAAATAATACCTAGCCACAAACAACATGTGGAGGATGATGTTTCTCAGGCTGAAGATGTGTAAATCTTGCCTCGTGTACAAATCCATCTCGATAATATCCACAAATACTAAATCCCCATATAATTATCATCAGTTGATACCATTAGTGAAGGAGATATGCCCTAAATGCAAGATGTGATATCATATCCCGTTTGTTCATAATACGTTTTGTGTCATGCTATAAATGTATTAAGCGGAAACATGAATACACGTGTGATACCTAAACAACCAGGTCACTAGTATGATCTACTATGACTAGTTCATTGTGCGATTGATGATCGAGATTTCCCGATCATGTGACATGACGTCAGTTGGCAATAAAGTCATATCGTTGGTAGAACGATGTGATGGACATACCCATATTTGTAGGACGTAGTCATTACGCCTTCGACCGTGATATCAACTCTTATTGTTATTCCTGAAAGATACTTTGATCGCACCAAACATCATATATTATATAGTGTGACAATAACGGTTATACTTTTGGGTATCGGAAAGGGGTAGTTGAGACGAGGGGTCAAGAGCGGGATTTGCCAGTCCGCATAGCAGGATAGATACTCTAGGGCCCACTTGGTGAGATTATGTCTAATGAGTTTGCAAGCATGTGACTAGGCCACAGAGACATGAAATCATAGACAAGTAGAAGATAGTGTTGTCGGTAACGAGATCATGCTGGGTATAGAGATATCCATGAGCGATTCTCGGACACACTAAGTATCTCTATGGCAAAAGGTTTAAGACTCGACGTCCAGGTTTGATAGATGATAGTCATTCGTTATATCATAGGGGTTAATTCATGGGGTCCAGGCCTACGAGTTAATCATTAATCAGAGAGGGGTCTCGATCATGTCTGTTATTATATCGAACCGCTAGGGTAACACACTTAAGGGGTTTCGACAAGACAACCGAAAGGAAAGAGATCACCGGGAACGTCCCGAGAATGGTTCGATGGAGATCATGCAGCGACGAAATAGTTTTCGGAGCTAGAATAAATTTTATATAATATGTATGATATTAATTAGTGTAATTAATGATTAAATATGATTATATATTTTTATTTTCGAATTTATTTAGGCTGATTTCCCTAAATGGGCCTTCTGGTGGAAAGAAGGCCCATGGGGGGAAAATTCCCCTAGTGAATTCGGTGGGGGAGGGATGGCCGGCCTAGGTGGGCCAAATGGGGCCCACCTAGGGCCGGCGCACCAGCCAATGCTGCACCAGGCATGTGGGAATTTTCCCACATTGCCTGGCTGGCAAGTTGGCTCCCCCCCGGGAGCCTATATAAGAAGGGGCACCTCTGGCCTTTTAATTCACCAATTAATTTCTCCTTTCTCTCTTGATTTCGTGATTCACTTCGTCGGAGTTGCGCCGAGAAGAGAGGAGGTCTCTCCACCATAGCCCGCTTCCGTGCTGCTGGTGTTCCGGTCCAAGTCTTCCGCAGCTCGTACTGGACTGGAGCTTCGGAGGTCGTCGTCTCCACCGTACGTGTGTAATGCCCTGCGAGGTGCTGGGAGGTCTACTTCCACTACACGACCTTGAGGTCCGCTTCGTCGGTCTTCATCATCAACGTCTGTGCGGGAACGTAATCTCGCTTTCAGTCTACGAGGGTATGTATTCCGATCTCCGTTGTATTTCTATATCTGCATAGTATAGATCTTGGCTAGTTTAAGGATATCGTTGTTAGTTTTTTTTTGTTTTTTACCTACGATCCCCTTCAGTGGTATCAGAGCCGATCTATCGTAGATATAGCTGTACGCTGTTAGAACACGTGTTCTTCACGGTGTTGTTCTTCATGGGGGCACCGTTCCTGTTATTTGCTACCCTCTCGCGTGCACTTGTGATTCCAGCGGCATCGAGTTGATGAAGCGGCCCAGACCGACTTTACGCGTACGCTTACGCGAGACTGGTTCCACTATTGACATACGGCTTGTACCGTATCTGTGGCTGGAGGGTGTCAGTTTCTCTCTCTTTAGTTGGCTTTGCATTTTCAATGGAGGGCCCGAAAGAGATTCTTAAACATGCAATTATTCGATCGTTGTTGTGGTCATAAGTTCGTAGGTAAGAAGCGGTTCTTTTCACGACAGCCCCAAGCCGCGTAAAATATGCAAAAGATAAAGTAGAACGTGTCTAAGTTTATTTTGCAGGGGCAATGTGATATGGTCAAGGTAGGTTTATTACATTGTTTGTGAAATGTGGGAGCCAAGAAGACCATGGCGCATGGACCATATCACGTCGCATTACATTTGATGTTATTGTGTGCATCTTATGTTGTGTGATTATATATTAGAATATATTAGTTACACGGCGTAGAAATATAAGATGACCCCTTCAAAATACCACTAGTGTTCTTCCTTCGACGTGCACCACCAAGAAAGTTCTACGTTATGAGGCAGGCCGTGACGATCGGGTGTCAGACATATCGTCGTTCGCATACAGTGGGTGTAAGCCATGTTGCACGCGCGTTCGTTTAAGGTTATTGTGGCGAGCCTAGCATATGCAGATATGGCCTCGGAACACGGAGGCCGAAAGGTCGAGCATGAGTTACATAATGTTGTGATCGACAATTCGTTGTCCACCCTTGAAGTTGTGTTGCCGGATCTAACGATGAGAGGTTGCGCAATGGATGGTGGTCGTGTAATCGCTGAAACGACCAGGAGGGATGTTCGTTTGAGTGGGAGTTCTAATAGTTATTTTCTAAAATACTATAACTCAAATTATAATGAACAAAGTCTTATGTTGTTGCAAATTTCATTGTAGATGTCTCTCCCCTCGTTTAAGCTAGGTCTATTACTTGAGAAAGAAAAGCTTAACACCAATGGGTCTAACTTCATGGCCTGGTTCCGCAACCTGAGGATCCTCCTCACTCCCCATAGGGTGGTTTACGTCATTGAAGTCACCATAGGAACCCTCCCGCAGATGACTCCTCTGATGATGAGAAGAAGGTCTTCCATACCAAATCGGAGGATTCCGCCTTTGTCCAGAGTGGCATGCTCTACGTCATGGAAGCCGACCTGCATAAGCGTTTTGAGAAGATGAGTGCCTTCGAGATAATTTCTGATCTCAAGGCTGTCTTTGCGCCGCAGGCTAAGGCTGAGAGATATGAAGGTTCTGAGCTTTTCTTCTCGGCCAAGATGGAGGAGCATATAAGTGTGAGCGAGCACGTGGTCAAGATGTCTGGCTACGTTCAACGCCTGAATGCTCTGGAATGCAAGATTCCTGATGAGCTGGCGATTGATAGGGTGCTGCAATCATTGCCCCCTAGCTATAAAGGCTTCGTCATGAACTACAACATGCAGGGCATGGCTAAGTCCCTGGGTGAAGTGTTCGTGATGCTCAAGACTGCTGAGGTGGAAATCAAGAAGGAGCACATGCTATTGATGGTCAACAAGACCGTCGATTTTAAAAAATCCGGTGGCAAGGGAAAGAAGAACTGGAAGTCCAAGAGGGATGTCAAGCCCGTTGCCAAGCCTAAGAATATTAAGTCTGGTCCCAAAACTGGCGTGGAGTGCTTCTACTGCAAGGAAGATGGTCACTGGAAGCGCAACTGCCCCAAGTACCTGGAGGACAAGAAAGCTGGCAAGATAGTCGCCAAAGAGAAAGGTATATTCGATATACATGTTATAGATGTGTACCTTACATCCGCCCGTAGCAACACTTGGGTATTTGATACTGGTTCTGTTTCTCATATTTGTAACTCTCAGGAGGAGTTGCGGAATAAACGACGCCTGGCTAAGGACGAGGTGACTATGCGCGTCGGCAACGGATCAAAAGTTGACGTAATGGGTGTCGGCACACTCCCTCTACATCTACCATCGGGATTAGTTTTGGTTTTAAATAAATGTTATTTTGTACCATCCTTGAGTGTAAACATTATCAGTGGGTCATTCCTGTTACAAAACGGTTATTCATTTAAATCAGTATCAAGTGGTTGTGCTATTTCGATGAATGATATATTTTATGTTAATGCTCCCGAGAGTAATGGTTTATTCGTGTTGAATCTCGATCGTAGTACTCACATCCATAACATAGATGCCAAGAAGATTAAACTTAGTGATGATACCGCCATGTATATGTGGCATTGCCGTCTCGGTCATATTGGTGTAAAGCGCATGAAGAAACTCCATATTGGTGTAAAGCGCATGAAGAAACTCCATGCCGATGGACTTTTGGACTTGTTGGATTTTGGATCCCTCGATACATGCGAACCATGCCTCATGGGCAAGATGGCCAGGACACCGTTCAAAGGTTTCGTTGGACGGGCGTCAGACTTGTTGGGAGTCATACATACAGATGTGTGTGGACCAATGAGCGTGTCGACACGCAATGGTTATCGTTACTTTGTCGCCTTCACCGATGACTTGAGTAGATACGGTTATATCTATTTGATGAAACACAAGTCAGAAACATTTGAAAAGTTCAAAGAATTTCAAAGTGAATTTGAAAATCATCTTAACAAGAAAATCAAGCACCTCCGATCCGATCGTGGTGGCGAGTATTTGAGTTTTGAGTTTGGCATACATCTGAAGGCATGTGGCATTGTGACACAACTTACGCCTGCCAGGACACCGCAACGTAACGGCATGTCCGAGCGACGTAATCGTACTCTATTAGATAGCGTCCGGTCTATGATGTCTCTTACCGATCTGCCCGTATCCTTCTGGGGTTATGCGTTAGAAACAACCACATTCATTTTAAATAGGGCTCCGTCCAAATCCGTAGAAACGACACCGTATGAGTTATGGCATGGCAAGAAGCCTAAGTTATCGTTTCTGAATATCTGGGGTTGTGAGGCGTATGTTAAGAAACTACAGCAAAACAAACTCGAACCAAAATCGGAGAAAGTCGTCTTTGTAGGATATCCACGGGAAACCGTAGGATACATTCTACAACCAAGCTGAGGGCAAAACATTTATCGCGAAGACCGGTACCTTTCTTGAGAAGGAGTTTGTCGCGCAAGGAGTAAGTGGGAGGAAGGTAGACCTCGACGAGATCGTTGATCCTGAACTCGAAATTCCGAGTGACGTAACGGAAGCTGTTCCGGAAACGTCCTCCACAGATGGAGTGGGAGAAACTGTTGATGTAACATCCCAACATTTCATAATGTTAAAAAATCACAAAAATTTAAAACTTTTCTTTATTAAAATAAAATATTAAATGCATAAGTAAACAACCTGTGAAAGACTTCAAACATATTGAAAAAGTTTAATATGTCAAATATCTCAGTTTATCTTTATTTTCAAAAGTTGTTCAAGTAAAAATTTTATTATCCCTGGTATTTCATTAACCTTAATATGTAATTTGACAAATATTTTACAAAAATTCAAACCAACGTATTCAAATAAAATAGTTTACTTATAGGCAATTGATTTTCAACCACTTAGCCATATCTATTCATAAATTCAAGACTATTTAAAATGGTATTTTGCCAAATGGTTTTCATTCATTTAACTAAATTCAAATTAAAGTTTTTGGAAATTATAAGTTTATAATTCATAACTTTAAAACTTCAAATATTTTATAATTAATGAATTATCCAAATAAACATTTCATTAGCATAAATGATTTTCATTTATCTTCAAAACATAAAATGATTTTCATGAATATATGTTCTATATAAGAAATGAATTAAATATAAAATCTTTTTCAAAGTTGTTATGAAGTTTTCAAATAAATTATCTTAATATAAAATATAATGGTGCACAAATTGTTTTGAATTAAAATGAATACTTTATATTTCCCTTTTTCATTTTCATATAGTTGTGTTATACTAAAGCCAAAAATGAATTTAGTATTATAAAATGAGTTTAAATAACTTGAATTCAAACATAATTGAATGTAGGTATTTCATAGAATTTATTTTAGACAAAAATAAAATTAATTAAACCCTAGTTTTAAATTTAACATAAAGTGTCAAATTTGTATTTAATGAATATTTCAAAATATTAATTTTCAAAAAATTCAAAATGTGCCCACAACTGGTTTAACACAAATATAATGCTTTTACAAATTTTTAGAAATTTATTTGACTTGAATTGGAGCCATAAATCAAAAAATATGATTTAAATGGAAAATCAGAAAAAGAAAAAGAAAAATGATGACGTCAGCATGACGTCATCGTCTTCAACCTCCCGTCAATCTCGCCCGACGGATTCGGCCGAATCAATCCCGCGAAAATCTCGCGATTTGGTAGAGTAACTGACGTCGTGCCTAGCCCTTTATTTGCCCCAGCTCCTCCTCCGCATTTCCCCTCTTCCACTTCTTGAAACGACGCCGCCAGGCCGCCATTTTTGCTCGCCGGAGTTTGTCTAGTCCGCCGCCGTGTTTCTCCGTTTCCCGACGAGGTGAAGAAGAACCCCGAGCCCGAGACCACCTCCTCTTCCTCCCCTCGCTCGAGCGCGCCCGACAGTCACCTCCTCCTCTCCAAATCGTAGCCGAGCGGAGCACCCCGTGCTCGACCAAAGCTCGTCGGCGTTGCCAGCGCTCCGTCCGCCTCTCCATCAGCTCCGGGAAGACGCCGCTCAACGCCGACACCTCCTTCATCTCCGTCGTGGCCAGACGCACGTCTCCGCCGTCTCCACGAGGCCGGGGGAGCGCCGCATCGTCGACGGCGTCCGAGCCCGTGCGCAGCGCCGCCGTCCTCTTCGCCTCCGGCCACCGGCGCCGCCCCGTCCTGGTCAACGCGGCCTCGGCCGTTCGATCTCCCATCAACGATCCAGATTTGATCCAGGCCGAAGAGGTATGAATGGATCTGGACCGCCCGATCCCCTTTAGATCCTACGGCCCCTGTTAACCCTAGACCCGAGCCAATCACAGAGCGCCACGTCGGCCCAGCTTTTTCTGGTTTTATTTCCGAATAGAATTTAATTGTCTATTTTGCAGAAAAGTCCCTGCCACTTAGATTTATCATAACTTTTTAACCCTTGACCCAAATTGGACAATTTTTATATCAAATTGAAGCCCTCGACAAGTAGAAAATTGAGTATTTTTATTTCAAATTTGACCTAGTTTAAAATATTCAATTTCAAATGGTGAATTTGAGTATTTTTGTAATAACTTTAAATCAGTGAATTCAAAAATTGCAAATAAAATTGTTTTAGACACTTTATAAAATGTGTAATATGTTGCATCTATTATAAAATAATTTTGAGAATTATTTTGATGATTAAATTGTTGTATGTTTATTTTGAATAGTTTGACTATTTTTTACATAACTTTTATTACAAACATTATTTTTCTTTTAATCCAATTGCTTTACATTTAATTAAAAGCCCTCTGTCTATTAATCCCATTTATAAAATTTTGTTATAAATAATGCTTGAATAATTTAAAATGAATTTAAAGATCATGAGACTTGATTTGATTTATTCTAGCACCTTATAAAGTTTATTAATATAAAATTTATTACTTGCACCAAAGACATAAATAATTGTCCTAGTCTAGAGAAAGCTCAAAATCCTATTTATTAATATAATTCATAACATCAATAAGTATGTTTTGTTTAAAACCTTTTCAATGATGTTAGTTCATTTACAAGTGTTTATCAATGTGATTTAAAACATTATATCATTTTAAATAACTAAGTTATTTTTAATAATATAAACTTTTAAGTTGGGGATTAAAAAAGTGTAGATATGAGAAAATTCAGAAAGTCTTGAATATGTTTTTGGTCAAGTTTAATCTTAAACATAACCTTGGGTAAATATAACTAAATATTTATAGTGGTATTAGAGTTATAAACCTTGCTTTATTTTATTTTGATTAACACTTCTTGATATTCCTTTGTGTAAACTTTTGAAGACCATTCCATTTGAAACTGTGGAAACACCCAGGCAACCTTTTCGAGTTGAAAGATTTGACTCCAGACCATCCCCTGACGAAACCCTAAACCCAAACACATTAATTCTTTTTGTATATTGAATTATGTGACACCTCTGACCAAACCCTCCCGAGAAGACTCTTTACGCTTGAATGTTTCATTTTGTTTTGTGTTGGTTGAATTGCTTGTTTATTGGATGCCCTTTTGCTATATAGTTTGAAACGGGGAGCAACTTTTGACTTGGACAAGAGTGTGTGAGAAACGACAACCTTCTTCAGGCAAGTGACTTCATAAAACACCTACTATTTTATTCTGTTGCATATCTAGTGTTTTCAAACAGTATTTGCAAAAGTAGTATGCATGATAGGTTTTTTGGGAGATTGTAGTATGCTATGCAAACCTTTTAGGTTTCCCCTTAGAAATTCCAGATTAGACCCCTATTATAATTTAGTGGAAGCAACTGCTGCAAAAATGATTGTTTTATGGTTGATGTGATAAATGAAAATTTCCACTAAATTAATTTAACGCCTGGGTGGATTGGGTCGATCGAGGAGGTTTCAAGTTGAGTGGCTTCTCAGGGCCATGTGTCATGGTTGTCTTCGCCCAGGGTAGTTTCTACTTACCTGGGGCCATGATATGCGGTGTTAACCTGAGTTGCTCACTTGTGGTAGGCCACCCAGGGCTATGAGATTTAAGTCTACACTGAGTCTAGTTGCTTATCGTGCAACCATTGGTCAATATGGGCTCTGTCTTGATGGAGTAAGTTGTTGTGGACCTGGGTCAAGAGATTGATGGTGGTAGAGTTGATAGGATGGTGGTAATCTCTTAGTATGATCATGGGAAAGCAACTTCTGAAAAGTCTCGTCTTGATCTTCTCCTTTTCCTTCTCACTAAAGGAGTGTAGAGGATAGTTTGGGTTGATTGAGTCTAATGGTGAAAGTGCACACCCTCTCGAGAGTTAAAATCTAAGATCTTAGCCGTGTCCCCGGCATCGGACAATTTGAGTAACTACACAAGGCTGTGTTCTGAAAATATCCTCATCTCAAATTTCTTAATAAAACTTTGATGGGTGAACATGGGTAGGGGACATGGACTTGTTCCGAGATGTCTCTTAAAGAGAAGATATTGATTCAAAAAGCTGTTTACCAAAAGTAGGGTAAAACTTGCTTTGCGCAATAGCCTTGAGCTCCACCAGCCAAATAAGCATATAGATATAGCTTAGTAGAATATTAGAAATTAAAGTCACTTGCCACCACAATTCAATTGTGCTGACCCTTTATAGCTGGGCTGCAACTAAACCTTGCAGATTCGACAGACAACGAGCGAGTATTCGATAGGATTTCGAGTCTACAACCAACATGCTTTGCCTGTGGCACATGAAGATGACGAGGCTCATTGTATCTACTATTTTCCGCTGCTACTCTTGGAAATTTTGCTAGCCTTTTCAGGTTATGCAAGTTGTAAGAGATAATTGTAACACTGGATCATGCGATTTAATAAAGTATTTGACACTTTTGCTAGCATTTGATCCAGGGACTAGCACATTAACACAGGGACTTCCACCTTATAATCAAAGGTGAGGTCACTACAGTTGAGGACATTGTTCTACCTCGTAGGTCTGGTAGATCTCGTATCGCACCAGAATGGTATGGCAACCTAGTTTGCACCGTCATGTTAATTGAACAGGACGAACCAACGAACTACAAGGAGGCAATGGCGAGTCTAGAGTCCGAGAAATGGCTAGAAGCCATGAAATCCGAAATAGGATCCATGTATGATAAAAAAAGTATGGAATTTGATGAAGATTCCCGAAGGGCGCAAGGCCATCGAGGATAAATGGATCTTTAAGAAGACGACTGATGCTGACGGTAATGTGACCGTCTATAAAGCTCGGCTTGTCGCAAAAGGTTTCCGACAAGTTCATGGGATTGACTACGATGAAACATTTTCACCGGTAGCGATGCTAAAGTCTATTCGGATTTTGTTAGCAGTTGCTGCATATTACGATTATGAAATATGCCAGATGGATGTGAAAACAACGTTCCTAAATGGCAACATTGAGGAAGAGTTGTAGATGGTACAATCGGAAGGTTTTGTCGATCCAGTAAATGCTAACAATGTATGCTAGCTTCAGCGCTCCATCTATGGATTGAAGCAAGCATCTCGAAGCTAGAATCTCCGCTTTGATGAGGTGATCAAAGGTTTTGGATTTGTCCAAAATTTGGAAGAGACCTGCATTTACAATAAAATGAGTGGGAGCTCGGTTGTGTTCTTAGCACTATATGTAGATGATATATTGCTAACAGGGAATGATGTGGAACTTCTGAATAGCGTGAAAAATTATTTAAACAGTAAATTTTTCCGTGAAGGACTTAGGAGAAGCTGCATACGTCTTAGGCATTAAAATCTATCGTGTTAGATCAAGACGTCTATTAGCATTGAGTCAGAGTATTTATCTTGATAAAATACTGAAGCGTTTCGATATGGAGATCGCAAACAAAGGTTCTCTGCCGGTTATCAAGAATAAAATATTGCGAAAGGCACAGTGTCTGGTAACGGAACAAGATAAGGCCGAAATGACTAAACGTCCTTATGCTTCAGCCATATGATCGATTATGTATGCAATGTTAAGTACTAGACCCGATGTAGCATTGACTCTTAGTTTGACGAGCCGTTTCATAAGTAATCCAGGAATGGAACATTGGATTGCTGTTAAGAGCATTTTTAAGTATCTCAATAAGACAAAGGAAACGTTCCTTGTCTATGGTGGTTGTGATGAAGAACTTGGCGTAATAGGTTACTTTGATGCAAGTTTCTACTCAGACCCCGATGACTCTAAGTCAAAGACAAGTTATGTATTCAAGGTGAATGGAGGCGCCGTGTGCTGCAGAAGTGGGAAGCAATTCATCGTCACGCAATCTACAATGGAGTCGGAGTACATCGCTGCTTGCGAAGCCGCGAATGAAGCTGTGTGGCTGAGAAAGTTCATTATTGAGCTCGGAGTGTTCCCTAGCGCGCAAGACCCCGTGACCCTCTACTGCGACAATACGAGTGCTATTGCTAACGCGAAGGAACCAAGGTCTCACTCCACCGCCAAACATATTCTCCGACGCTTCCATGTGATACGACAATATGTCAGGAAGGCGATCTGAAGATTTGCAAAGTGCATACGGATCTGAATGTGGCAAATCCTCTGACGTAGCCTCTTCCGCTTGACAAGCATGAAAAACACCAAGTAGCTATGGGTTTTAAGCTTTTACCAAGTTGTAATCTAGATTAATTTGTACTCTAGTGCAAGTGGGAGACTGAAGGAGATATGCCCTAGAGGCAATAAATAAAGTGATTTATTTATCATAGCTCGTTTGTTCATAATACCTTTTGTGTCATGCTATAACTGTTTTAAGCGGAAACATTTCTACAGGTGTGATACCTAAACAACCAGGTCCCTAGTAGCCTCTACTAAGACTAGTTCATTATGCGATTGATGATCGAGGTTTCCCGATCATGTGACATGGCGTCAGTTGGCAATGAAGTCATATCGTTGGTAGAACGATGTGATGGACATAGCCATATTTGTAGGACGTAGTCATTACGCCTTCGACCGTGAGATCAACTCTTATTGTTATTTCTGGAAGATACTTTGATCGCACCAAACGTCATATCTTATATAGTGTGACAACAACGGTGATAATTTTGGGTATCGGAAAGGGGTAGTTGAGACGAGGGGTCAAGAGCGATATTTGTCAGTCCGCATAGCAGGATAGATACTCTAGGGCTCACTCGGTGAGATTATGTCTAATGAGCTTGCAAGCATGTGACTAGGTCACGAAGACATGAAATCATAGACGAGTAGAAGATAGTGTTGTTGGTAACGAGATCATGCTGGGTATAGAGATATCCATGAGCGAGTCTCGGACACACTAAGTATCGCTATGGCAAAAGGTTTAACACTCGACATCCAGGTTTGATAGATGATAGTCATTCGTTATATCACATGGGTTAATTCATGGGGTTCAGGCCTATGATTTAATCATTAATCGGAGAGGGGTCTCGGTCATGTCTGTTATTATATTGAACCGCTAGGGTAACACACTTAACGGATTTTGACAAGACAACCGGAAAGGAAAGAGATCACCGGGAACGTCACGGGAATGGTCCGATGGAGATCGGGCAGCGACGAAATAGTATTCAGAGCTAGAATAAATTATATATAATATGTTTGATATTAATTAGTGTAATTAATGATTAAATATGATTTTATATATTTATTTTTGAATTTATTTAGTCTGATTTCCCTAAATGGGCCTTCTGGTGGAAAGAAGGCACATGGGAATTGTCCCAAAATTCCCCTAGGGAATTCGGTGTGGGGGGGGGGGGGGGATGCCCGGCCTAGGTGGACCAAATGGGGCCCACCTAGGGCCGGCGCACCAGCCAATGCTGCACCAGGCATGTGGGAATTGTCCCACATTGCCTGGCTGGCAAGTTGGCTCCCCCCGGGAGCCTATATAAGAAGGGGCACCTCTGGCCTTTTAATTCACCAATTAATTTCTCCTTTTCTCTCGATTTCGTGATTCCCTTTGTCGGAGTTGCGCCGAGAAAGAGGAGGTCTCTCCACCATACCCCGCTGCCGCGCTGCTGGTGTTCAGGTCCAAGTCTTCCGCTGCTCGTCCTGGCCTGGTGCTTTGGAGGTCGTTGACTCCACCGTACGTGTGTAACGCCCTGCGAGGTGCTGCGGTAGTGGTGCTGGGAAGTCTACTTCCACTACACGACCTTGAGGTCTCATTGGTCTTCATCGTCAACGTTTGTACGGGAACGTAATCCCGCTTTCAGTCTATGAGGGTATGTATTCCGTTCTCCGTTGTACTTCTATATCTGCATAGTATATATCTTGGCTAGTTTAAGAATATCGTTGTTAGGAATTTTTTTGTTTTCTGCCTACGATCCCCTTCAATTAGTAAACAACTCCGACATATAACGTGATGTTCAATTAGTATAAAATTGTATCACGACTAGCCCGGGATAGACCGTGATATATTATCATGCAAATTGGCATAATGGTTTTGTTTGCATTGTTGTTATGATTTATGTTTCTAACCGCTTGTACATTATATTTCCATATGGTTTGCTCGGTCATGTTATCTTTTTCTCAATGGATCGACCTTCCAATTATGTCTCTATTATGGAGTGTCTAACTTTAACGCATGAGTTCGGAAATTTTCAAGTGATGTCACATGCATCGGAAATTTAAAGGATTATCTTCCTATAAAGCAAAAACCGGAAATCGCAAAACCATGTTATATATAATTAGGACATATTCATACTACAACCGGGTGTAACTACACTAATGTATGTTTCACACGAGTATTGAGTATCTATCATATCGGGAGGTATGTAACATGTAGTATGGAGTATATAATGTTATTTTAGTACTATAGCTACTTCTTTTTAGGTAGTATGTATAAAAATTCTACATAATTCTCTTTTATATGCATATATGCATATATGACGGTATTTTGAGTATATAGTGTAAAATATGAGGATAGTTGAAATTTTTTCGTGAAACTTATTTTAGGGTATCTTAAATATAATATATGAACATACTCAAACCGATAAAGTATGACAAATACTTCCGTAAGGTGGTATATGAGACGTGGGTGTAGTTACACCCGGGAGTAGAAAACATTTAACCATATAATTAATGATATATATTTCTGAGGTTGTAGATCAGAGTTCCGACATATCAAAGCAGGTGATTTCCTCTTAAATTATAACTAGATTTCGTTTTATAGTAATTCGCAACGGAACAATAGTGCATCCATTTATAGAAGTTTGTTTGGATTTAATTTTAGTTTCACGCTGAACAATAAAATCAGCCAGTTTGCGTGTTGAGTAGTCTTTCTTGCACATGTTTATTTATTATTGTCGCATGACCTTTAAGATAGTGACATAGAATTTTTATGTTGGATGTTTGTTAACCAAGAAAGCAATTTTTTATGCAACCTATCAAGTGCAAAGAAATTTATGCATGAGCTAACATATCTGATATTGAGGAGAATTTCTAAGATACAAGGGAATAGATCTTTATTACACCCTCCGTGTATCAGACATGTTGTGGTGTATTCAACGACAATTAATATGGATCGGAAAAAGCAACATATTACTATTACTTATATGCTTATTTTCATGCATGCAATGTTGATTACAATTTCTAAAACCCACTTAAAGCACAAGGTAAGTTGTACTTTTTTGTGTTATCAGACTATCTTTTCTCTACACATGAACTTTCGTTTGCACGCTTACTAGTCTAATGACAATGGTCCAGAGTACAACCACACACTAGTGGAAAAAGGACTTTACGTACGGAGAATTAGTCATGCTTATATTTGGGCCGGTACTAATGAGCCTCAACGGTTCGAACTGTCAGACGGGAGGGAGACAACAATACCGGTCCGTAAGGAACCTTTAGTACCGAGCTTTAGTACCGGGCCGTGTTACGGTCTGGTACTAAAGGTCCTAACCGTTCGACTCCCGCCACGATTTTAGACGGAAGTGGACAGTTTTCTTCCCCATGTCTCTTCATTTTTTGATACGGTCGGGGCTTTCTCTTCTTCCTCTCTCCCTCCGGCGACACACTCTCTCCCCTCCGATCTCTTCATCCACTCCGGCCACCATGAGTCCGGCGCAACCAATCGCGCGTTGTGGACCGGTGCTTGCACACACCACCAATCTTAAGGTGGTTTATACCAACGATTGCACGTTGGTGGGCGGTTATCACTCCGATTTCAAGAAATGGATTGGTGAAGCTCGGGATCAAGAGAAGTTCATCGGTCTTGATTTCGAGTTCACCGCCAATCAGCAAGAGGTTGCGGTGATCCAACTATGTTTTAAGAAGTATGTCTTGATCTTCTAATGGGCAAGATACAAAAAATCTCATCCGATCCAAAATGTTATATTTGGGGCAATTTTACTTTAATTTGTTGATTGTTGATCAATATATATAGTTGGCCGAAATGAGATTTGTTGTTTTGTTCATCAATATTTGGCCGAAATAGATATTTCAATAGTTGGGCCAAATGTGATTAATTGTTCAATAAATTAGTTGGCCGAATTAAATGGGATTTGTTGTTAATTATACATTCCAATGAGATTGTGTTGATTAATATATATAGTTGGCCGAAATGAGATTGTTGTTGTTCATCAATTGTTGGCCGAAATAAGATTGTTCAATAGTTGGCCAAAATGAGATTGTTAATTCAATAGTTGGCCGAATTATACATTGTTCAATTGTCTATATTGTTGTTGCCTAGTTTTCAATAGTTAAATAGTTTATTATACATTGTTGGTTAGATTGTTCTACATTGTTGTTGCATATATATATTGTTGTTGCATAGTTTGGCTGAAAATATCTTGGCATCTGAATATATATATATATATATTATTGTTATTGTACATTGTTGTTGCATTGCATAGTACATAGTTGTTGTTAGTATTTTTAACATGCGTTCCATTTGTTGTTGCAGAAGTGACAAGCAATGTCAACCACTCATGGATTTTCTTCGCAACGACATTCATTTTGCTAGCGTTGATATAACAAATGACAAGATCAAGATGAAACGCACCTGGCCGGGAGTTGAGATACCACCTGCCTGCCATATTGATCTCCGATCTATCTTTAGGCTTGAACATCTCAAGACTGGAATGGCTGCTATGGCAAGCGTCGTGCTCGACGAGGACGCGTACAAGGATATGAAGAAAAGCTTCAAGAGTGGGCAGCATTATCTTTGGGAGAAGTACCCACTTGACGGTTGCAACATTGAGTATGCAGCAATAGATGTATATGTTGCATACAAGGTGTACCGTAAGCTTAGAATCATCAACTACGGGCAGCGTCACCTCGTACCCCGACCAGTGAGCCATGAGCCTTCTGATTCTGATTATTCGGATGACGATATGTACTAGCTAGTGTTTGTAGTGCCTTGGGGGTCTCCTCATGTATATATGCAGTAGTGTTGTTGTTGGGATGTGAGCTAGTAGTGTTATTGTTGCAAACACTCTAATATTTTGTAGCTAGTAGTGTTATGTTGCAAACAATTTATCACTAATATTTTGTAGTAGTGTTATTTTTGGATGTGAGTTGTTTGCGAAAAAATTATCTCTAATATTTTATAGTAGTGTTATTGTTGCAAACAACAACTCTCTAATATTTTGTAGTAGTGTTATTGTTGGATGTGAGTTGTCTTATTGTTGCAAATAATGTATCTCTAATTTTTTGTAGTTGTATTATTTTTGCAAACAATAACTCTCTAATATTTTGTAGTAGTGTTATTGTTGAAAACAATTTATCTCTAATAATTGTTTTTTAGAAGTGTTTATCACATTTTTCATTTTTTTATAAAGAAAGTCAAAACGGTCGCGATGACAATTCATCAGAAGATGTAATGTTTTTTCATATAGAACTATCAGTGTTTCTGTGATATAACCACTAGTTGTGTAATTGAAAATGATTTTTCCTAAGAAAGATTTCTTTCTTTGAATTTTTTATCACATTATTTTATTATTTAAATATTTATTATTATATAATCATTTTTAAAATAAAGTAATATTTGTTTTATCATTATTTATTTCAATATTATTATTATATAATATAACCACTAGTTATGTAGTTTAAAATGATTTTTTCTAAGAAAGATTTCTTTCTTTGAAGTGTTTATCACATTATTTTATTATGTAAATATTTATTATTATATAATCATTTTTTAAATAAAGTAATATTTGTTTTATCATTATTTATTTCGATATTATTATTATATAATATAACCACTAGTTGTGTAATTTAAAATAATTTTTCCTAAGAAAGATTTCTTTCTTTGAAGTGTTTATCACATTATTTTATTATTTAAATATTTATTATTATATAATCATTTTTAAATAAAGTAATATTTGGTTTATCATTATTTATTTCAATATTATTATTATATAATATAACCACTAGTTTTGTAATTTAAAATGATTTTTCCTAAGAAAGATTTCTTTCTTTGAAGTGTTTATCACATTATTTCATTATTTAAATATTTATTATTATATAATCATTTTTATAATAAAGTAATATTTGTTTTATCATTTTTCTTTCAATATTATTATTATATAATATAATTGTTTAATCAAGCAATTTTTAATAGTATAAGAAATAAATAAATGTTTAATCATGACCGAGTGGTTAACATGTTTGATATGATAGAACTATTAGTAAGTTCTCAGTTCTCTCTTCGTATCTAGTTTGAAAGGAATCTAAATGTTAAGCGTGCTAGTGTTGTAGCAATTTCAAGATGGGTGACCAATCGGGAAATTTGACAGTTCTTAAATAGATTAAAGGTGTTGTGTAGAAATTAAGTGTGTAGAGTTACACTAGAGATTAAGTGTGGGTTAGTGGATAGTTAAGTGAGAAATTTTAAAATTTCAAAAAATATTGTTTTCTGGAAGTTTCAAAAAATAATTATTATTTTGAAAAAACTTTAGTAGTACCGGTCGGTTACATCGACTGGTACTAAATGTCTCCAGGCCAAACCTCAGTCCGCGACCATACGTGTAGGCCTTTTGTACCGGTCGTAACACGCCCGTTACTGATGTTGGGGGGGGAGGGGGGTTAACATTCCCGCTTGGGCAGTACCAGTTGCAAATCCGGTACTGATGCCCCTCCCCGGTACTGCTGGTTCTTTTTCCACTATTGACGGTGTGTCCATGCAAATATTAACCATTCGAACAACATATAGGTACATGAATAAATTGCATTCAGGTTCCTGCAACACGGGAGATAACATAATTTTCCCGTTCAAAACGTCAGTGAAACACACATTACAAGTTTACAACTCATACATACAATACAAAATCGAAGAAAGCCACCAACATTTGCGGCGCAAAAACGACAAGTCAATCCCTCTACAAATACCTCCACGCAATAAAAAAATCCCTCTAAACATAGATGACGTCTAATCAACCACGACAAACAATAATTAGCCGGCAGAAAAACCTGCCCAAAAGAATCAACAGTGCAGCTGCTCTATTATTCACACGGAGGAAAACCCACACTGGCAATCCAAAAAAAGGTGTTAATCCCGGCTTTCTTCTTTCAGGCGATGAGAGCCACTTGACTGGTGTAACGTGCCGCCGGCCGGGTTCGCCGTAGGATCGGAAGAGGAGCCGCCGCCTCCTGTCGTGCCGGTGGCTCCGACGACCCTTCCAGGCGGGTCATGGCTATGCCGGCCGGTGTACGTCGTCAGGACGCACCTGGGGTCGGTGGACGCCCTCTCGATCTGCTTGCGCACGTTGCAGTTCTCGGCAGTGCACTTGTAGTAGCTCCTGCATGGATTTAAATGCATGCTTGTCATTTTAGAACACAACGATATGAACCTATGAAATGTTTTAATTTGGAAAGATCTTGAATGTTTCTTCGTAAATTGTAGTGATGTAGGCAATCGAACTTATTCGCTGGTTAAATATATATCATGGATCTCCACCGTCTAAAGATGTTGACGAACTGCAACTGCAGACCTGCAGGGGGCTCATCATGAAGTTCCATGGGGTTAGCTTTTGTCTTAGCTTCCTAGATAGTGGCAGGTTGAGGTTGTCTTTGGAGTGTTTTAGCTGATACTTCTGTTAAGTGTTGGGTGATAAACCTGTTGTTTGCCTGGATGCTGTAAAACTAATATGCTGTTCTGATTTCAATATATCACGGATCTTCGAAACCTTATGTGCCTTATAAGCCAAAAGCCACAAATAAGCTCAACCAAACATACGTGTGTGACATGTATGTGCTTTTATGGCCCCTCGGAGTTTTCACTCCTTTACGCCATGTACAATGGAGTGTGCTTAGCAGGATGCTTACGAAAATAAAACAAGCCTATTCTTAACCAGCAACGCTTATTGTAGAAGAAAGATGTCTAGTTAACATCTGCCTAGTGTAAATAAGCCCTAGTGATTAAATAAAAACTGGTTTATTTTTCTAAAACCTCTCTGAGCACTCCCATTTTACATGCCCTTAGATACCACTGTGAGCTATTGGTGATAGAAAAATAAGTGCTATAATTCTTTTTAAATATTATGTATATTTGTTGAAACTTTGAGAAGTATATCAAGTTTATACAAACAATTTTTAAAACTGTTACACCTCCAGCCACCAAAAACTAACATGAGGCTTCTTGCCAATGGTGAGCCGACATGGAGGCTTGTCAAGAAATTGGAAGGTGGCGTGAGGCCTTCCCTTCCAACCATTGATCGACAAGCTCCTCCCGAGCCACATTGTTTCCCCTATTTTCAAAGTTAACAATTCTACTATAGAGTATTTTGGTTTTGAAAAAAATCCAACTTGTATATGTGGAAATGAACAATGAATTTATATAATTTTGTTTCCATCTTTAGAGAAAAGGGAAGATGGCCCACTATGAATTGCAGCACTCCAAATTTGTTGTGTTTTGTATCCAACAAGTTTTTTTTGCCTATATCTACCAAAACTATAGTACCAATAATAATGCAATGTTAAATTATGACCGTTTCAAGAAATTTGCATCACAGGATTTTTTCTTCATCCTATGTTGCCTTCATGTCCGCCAAAAAAACATGGCGCTACATGACCAGTAGTATTATCGTTTGCCAAAAGGATTCCGGTTATCTACCGACAGAAAACTTCTCACACCATGTCATATGTTCGTTCCAAGTCTACCACGCCCATGACCTAGAATAAACGAGTTAAGAGCTTGCATAATTGTAGAGAAACTAAAGAAGGTATCCTTCTCTTTGTTCTCTACAAACTCATGCCACAATGTACTACTATACAATATTCATAATTTAGTTTAGTTTCTAGTTAATAAGCACTAAAATAATATCATGATTATATTCTAATTAGACTATTTGTAAATAAGGTACATCTCGCTTCTCGTAATTATAGTGAAATAAACATCTTCATGAAGGCGTTAAGAGAAGATATTATATGTTTGTGGTAGCATCAACAATGGTGGGACATCTGACTTCTCTTACATGGAAAATTTAGGATTTTATTGAGCCCGAGAAGAAGAGAGAGAAGTTTGTCCGTGCTCGATGAAGGATTATCATTTTAAGTTCAACAGATTCTTATTGCTTCATTGTACAAGATGTCTTGCCATTGTGATGCTAAGTAAAGAAGGGAATAAGAGAAAGTTGCCTTGTGTACTATTTGAGTTGTTCTAAGTAAAATGTTTACTCTTTCTATTTGGCAATTGAGTGCCAAAATTTGAATGGATCATCAGAATATGAAGGATTGAACAGATTGATGGACTCTAGAAATGGGATAATAACCTCCCTCTGGGAGCTTCCTCAATGAAGTTATTTTATCGCGGAGAGGTGATAATTATTAATGCTATTTTAGCGGGAGAGATCTCTGTCTTTACTAATATCTCTCTCCAATATTTATATTCTAACTCAACAAAGATGGACATTT
Organism: Poa annua; assembly: GCA_026929855.1. Lineage (NCBI taxonomy): Eukaryota > Viridiplantae > Streptophyta > Magnoliopsida > Poales > Poaceae > Poa > Poa annua. Next base: position 22,152,654 of record CM049427.1, read on the forward strand.
CATCCCAAAAGATCATAAAATGATAGTGTCTAAATACTCTGAGAGAAAGGTGATATCACCCTATCGTGGATGCATGCTCCTAAGTGATTTAAATATACCGTTTCGGATTTCAGTGATCTACTTCAGCAGTTCAGCATATCCAGTCGCTACCTCGATAACTCGAAATGCATTTACACTAAAACAAATCATGCAAGCATTATACTTGACAAACTTCAATAAAAATAAATCCCTAATATTTTTGGACTTGCACTATGCACATAAATTAGAGATGGGCTGGGAGTTCAGATATAGTCGTGCGTGCAACTATAGCTAGCTAGGGTGGCATGATTAATGTTTAGTAGTACCTGGGACGCGGGTTGCCCTTGACCACTTTCTGGCCGTACTTGCGCCACCGGTAGCCGTCGTCCAGGAGATCAACCTCGCTCGGCGTCTGCAGTATGATCTTGTGCTTCTTCACCACCCTCTGCCCCGCCGGACCACCTGCACCGCTGCCAATGTCATGGCCCTCCTGGCCGTCATCCTCATGCAGCACGTCGTCGTCGCTCGCCTCGTCTTCGTCAGCCCCGGCGGCAGCAGCGGCGGCGGCGGCGTCATCGCCACCTGCTTGGCCGCCGCGCCGGGGCTCCGGGGGACGCGCGTGGGTGTGCCGGCCCTTGTAGGTGATCTCCTTGATACAGCCGTCGAAGGAGCGCTCCACGATCTTCTTGACGGGGCAGGCGTCCCGGGTGCACTTGTAGTAGCTCCGCGGCGACTCAGCGTCCTTGAGCTGCTTCTGCCCGTACTTGCGCCAGTTGTATCCGTCCTTGGCCGGCTGCTCGATCGGAGGCGCCGCCGGAACGACCGCGTGCTGGCCTCCAAACGCCGCCGCGCGCAGCAGCTGCTGCATCTGTTGATCCTGGTGGTACGGGGACGGCGCCGCGTGGTGGATCGAGAAGTTGCGAGGCAGTAAGGAGGAGGAGGAGGGAGGCTGGGTCGCTCGCGGAGGCCACTGTGGTGGCGGGTCGACGTGGAAGTATGACGACGACGACGACTGGTGGTAGGGGTTGAGGTTGGAGAGGGGTGAGGGGAAGGAGGCGTTCTGTTGCTGGTAAGACGACGATGGCGCGTAGTTTGCCTGCATAAGTGCAATCAACTTGTTTCAGTGTGCATTTCACATGCGATGCTGCAAGAATAAATATTTTGGAAGTAGGATAACCATATGATCATCATAGCTAGAGAATGTTCCTTTTCTAAAAAAAAAGCTAGAGAATGTTGGAGCTTTTGCTTGAAATTAATGAAGCTTTTGCTTGTACTAAACTAATATACAGTTCATGCATGGTAAGTGTCTAGGATCTCACAATGCATAAAAGCCACTGAATGATCAATAAGAAACAATGAATTGACCTTTCAGAAACAAGAAGTTGGGTAAAACACAAAACCGGCCTCTCTCCATTTTATTGACTTGCAACACCAAACGAAGAGCATATCGATCGAGGCCAAGTGTAAATTAATTACCATGGAGAACTGAGGCGTCAGATTAATCGGAGTCGCCGCGGTGACCTCCTCGACAGACCACGGCGGGGGCTGCGGGTTGATGCCGGTGCCGAGAAGCGACATGTACGACGATCCAGAATCATAATCACTCCCGTACGGCGCCGAGCCGCCACCGCCGTCGAAGACCCTGTCCTGATGACCAGACGAGAACGGGGGCTGCTGGCGCATGGCGTCGTCGCGCCGACGATCGCCCATTCCCGTCGCCTATCTTGCTTCTTCTTCCTCTCGGGACGAGAGGGGGAAGAAGACGACGACGACGACTGTGGAGCGACAGGGACGGCCGGCTTGCACCGACCGAAGGCAGACCAAGACAGGGATAACTGTGCTGGACACCTGGACTACTCCGCCTCCTAGCCCTGAGCCGTCGAAGCTTCAGAGATCATAAGTTATCTTGATCATAGCAGCAGCAGCAGCGATCATTCAAGAGTCCTTAATTTGGTGGTGTATATAACCATTTTGATTGCTCCAATTTTTGCCAAATGGGCATTGCCTGCTGTCGACAACTATGCGTGCGTCATTATTCTGGGGGCTCTGCTGGGATCTGATCGTCAGGATTTGTCATGCTAATCGTGATTGTGGGTCGCATGACCAAACAAACTGCGTTGCCCACACGGCCACAACGTGGACCAATGTTCTATAATTGACTGTCATTGGTCATAATTGTCTTGTTCGCAACTGTAACCACTTAACCATTAAACCATATACTGTCACAAAGCAGAAAACGTTCCGCCATATCATTCGTTTATGGTATATACGACCATCACCTTTTTTTCAACCAACAAAAGCTGTTTTATTTCCTGTAATTTAATTATATCAGAGTTGATCCCAAGTGTTTTGATCAGCTCTCTTTCAAAACCGTTGGCACAGCGTATTCATAGTAATATATATAAACAGCAGCTTTCTACAGCTCAGTGCCACATAAGTACTTTTTACGCGGCAAGCTCTTGCTGCAATCGGTGGCAGGCAAGTCTTACGCTTAATCTATTCATTAGTCCTATCAAGATGTAGTTCTTAATCAACTTTTAGCTGTCAATCCCTGTGCACAAAGTGATGGTGGTAGTGTTGAGAAAAATCTTGCTGGATTTCTTTAAAACAAAATATTGATTTCCTTCCATGCAAGTAAATTGCTTTGGAGTAACACCTTTGCAACATCACAAAACTTCAATAGAAGGTGGAATTTAAATTCCTATTTTGTCCTCGCAAAAAGTAGCCTACCAAAACGTCTTATATTTTGGAACAGATGTACGTACTTGTTTTTTGCAAATACATCATTGGTGATGAATTAAATTCTACTACCTCTGCATGGAAATAGGTCTTATCAGTTCAGATACAGATCACATATGGTAGTTGGCAAAACCAATCCCATTCAGTTATGGCATTTGAAAGGCCAAAGACAAATTTGCAAATACAAAGGTTATCATACTCCCACATCAAAGTACAATAAGAAAACCACACTGGTTGATGGGTGCAAAAAAAATCCAAAGAAGATGCACCAGTTCGATACTTTTAGTTCTTTCCTTTTCTTCCGTGTATATACTCATTTATCGTGTAATCAGCAATGCACCACAGCATTAGGCAGTGGGAAAATTGGTGCATTACATTTTGTACAAAGTAAGTGAAGTCTTGACTCACTCATACTTTGGTCTCTATGAAGTAGGTCGAGGAAACAGCCAGACCAGCCGCATCGAAAGTCCGTACAAGCCGCTGCCGCTTCCCTGGCGACTCCATCCAACAAAACTCCAAATGAAATGAATCTAACTGCTCAATGCACTTGCTGATGTCTGACGGATATCCCATATACATCCCTCCGGGTAGCAAAGTAATTTCATATCCTCCATCAAACTGAAGTAAGTTATTGTTTGCAACTCCTGTCCAGTGGATCGTTGTTGTCGTGCTAGTTCCAGTTTTCGTTGAAATATTATCCTGTGAACAAAAGAAGCCATATATGATGCACACTGTCCTTGAAGAAAACGTCGCTATACTTAAAACAAACATTTCTTCTGCAAGTACCTTTCGTCACTGAATAAAAAACACTATTTTACAAGATTAGCATCGTCAAACCAGAAAAAAAAAATTGTTGGAAAAACACTGTTATACGTAAAATAAAGAACAAACACACGGATGCTGATGTCCGGATGGACAAAGCAAAACCATCAATCCACGCAAGGCATGTTACATTTGAAAACCATCAGCCACAAATACAGAAACAATTGTTTAGATCCATTTGTAACTCATTGGTTGAAACTACCTCTATCATAGTAACCAGTACATCGAAAGTGCAAAGTATCTATATCATATGAAAACTCTGAAACATACCTGAATCAGCTGACCATCGTTGTCCATTTCAAGGAGAACAGCCGTATCAGCCTCATCAAGCGTCGCTCCATACACCCCGCTCCTCTTTGTCACAGAGTGGCCCTCCCACCTTCCAAGCAGAGCATTTATCCTATCGTTACTGGGAATCTAGTGAGAAAAGGCAAATGGTATATCTTAGCATGAGCCCTGTCATAAGTTCATCAATATGAAGATTACAACACTTGACCATGTGCACTCACCTCAGGATCATCAGTCAAAGAGTCAGTAAGTGGCACTACAGATCCCTGATTTTCATGAAAAACAATAAGTGTATCGAGCACTCCCTTTGGGTCAACTATGTGAAAAGCTCTCACTCTACCATTGCCATCGAGGGAGTAAAGACAATTCTCACATACAATAGATGGTTTACGAGAAGGTATCTTCAAGTTTCTGTCCAAGTCAAAACAGATATGGTACATCTTACTATGAGGGCATCAAAATACAGTAAACACCTAAGGTAGTGGATCATATAGTTTACTTGGGGGATTCTTCACCGGTATCATCTTCTCCAAGCACACCGGCTCGAAGAACAGTCTCCAGCATTACAACAGTCTGGTATCTCAGTGCAAATGCCTTCTGCTCAGGAAAGAATCCTATCTGTGCACTAAACAATACAACTCGTTAACAATGCTCGGATCCAAAATAAAATAAGATAACAAACCAGGAAATTCAGCGCACCTGTTGATATTTGTCTACGGTGAACATGTTAGTCTCTTTAATTTTATACTCCGCCCACTCTGGTTCAGAATCATCCTCGCCAACAAATGTGATCTCAGACGAAGCCTGCTTGATATACAGCCTACATATCATAATTGTAAGCACATCATTCAGGTTCAGGGGGTCAGGTTCCGAGGATAGGATCCAGCAACAGCAATGCAGGCCATGGATGGCCTACATTCTGACACACGAACAAGCTTAACGCGTTTCACTAGATTGAAAACGGAGAAGAGCAGACAGGTTGTAACTGAAAAGTAGTGAGAACTGAACCAAGCAACGAGCAGGCGGTGACGGGGGGGGAGTGTCACCACGCAGGAGCATTACGATTGCATGAGGCTGATGAGGTTTCCCTCCCCGTATGTGCTGGCGGAGAGTCGCGTGCTGATCTCCTGCTGAACCCTCCCGTGCGCATCGAATTGCTGAACAGAGACGATATGTAACCAGATTACGAGCCCAGAAACAGGAAGCGGTTGGAGATTGAGAGGAGGAGGAGGAGCGGACATACGTAGAAGATTCCGTTCCACTTTCCGACGTTGAGGTCGAAGAATCGGCAGAGGTTGTCGATGCTCATCGCCTCGTCCTCGTCCACCTCCGGCGGGCCCGCGACCGCCGCCCGGGTGCACAGCCGGCCGCGCCGGAACGGGGCGAGGCGGTGGTGGGATGGCGCGGCACAGGAGCTTCGGAGGCTACGGGGCAGCGGTACGGCGGAGGCCGCGAGCCGGAGACCGGCGAGGGCTTCCGCCATGCTTGGTAGTGTTTTTTTGTTCAGTTGATGTCCAGCTCCACCAAAGCCTTATCGAATCTGACCCTCAGTCAGGGGAAGACGTATTTGCATATCTACGTATTCTCTATGGGGAAGCATGTTTCTCTTTCTCGGTTCTGGGCGCTATTATTAATATTTTTTGAATTTATAATATATTAAAACACAAATAAACTGCTTTTACAATCCTACAGAACCAGTTCAGACACACACTCCGGGACACTAAAATGCAAGACACTATTACTCAAAACTCTACGACCATGATGGGCAAGATTATGGGCAACCCCATTACCCTGCCTACTGAAATGCACTAGTTTTAAATCATCAGGCTTCACCATATGAAACTCCTTTGCAATTAAGCTTGCCGGTGATCTGTCTAAAGCACCAGGGTCAAAGATCTTCAAGAGAGAGCTACAGTCCGTCTCGAGCTGTCGAGCAGCAGTTTTCCATCAGTTTGATCGACGGCAATTTTCAGGCTTTCAAGGCAAGCGACAGCTTCCGTCATTACTGCCGATTGACATTGACTTATAATGCCCCACGCGGAGAAGACCACAACACCATCGTGATTTCTTGCAATTGCTCCCCAGCTTCCACTCGAGTTGTCTTGCAAATAAGAAGCATCAAAATTTACTTTTGTCCAGCCTTGCTCTGGTCTTTTCCAGGCTTGATCGATATGGGGGGTAGCAGCATCCTCCTTGCTCGCTTTCACCATGTACATAGGTTGTTTTCCCTTACTATCAGAGCTCACTATGAAGTCCGAATTAGCCTGCATGGAATCAAAATAGTTATTTAAAAACCTAACCGAATGAGAGATGCTTGCCTTCCTTTTGTCAAAGATTATGTTGTTTCGGTGGTGCCAGACCCTCCACCAAATACACATATTTTTTGTTTTCGAAACCTCATCAAGCTTATCCAACAGAACCATGACCCAGTCCTTGCCTGTTCTGGTCAGAACAGGGGAAGACGTATCATGTTTCTCTTTCTCGGTTCTGTGCGCTATTATTATTTTGTTTCAAAGAAAAGTTTTTTTTGTAGTAGTTAAGAAAATGGCGAGAAACAAAATGGCTTCATGGTCACAGACCAATTTCACACGCTAAATAAAAGCAAGACTTCTCCAAAAAATATGATTCTCCCAACATTTTCCTATTTCTACCATCTCGAGTTTATATAGCAGAAAAGAAGAAAATAAATTACAACGTTGCTCCGACCGTTTCGACATGATTACATGATAGTTAGTCTGCTGTTAAATAAATATAATAATGGGCTCGAGTCAAGTTTCTCTTAGGAAGCTATGCAATTCAAATGGTGCTAAATATGCAACAACAACAATGCCTAGACACACAACAAACTACAACATTATGCCCAGCTCAACAATGTTATGGGAAAATAATACAAGGGGTTCCTAGTTCGATCAGTTGTACTACAAGATGTCGACTGGACCAGTCTTGGTAGACTTTCCTTCAGAGTTCCACATTGTTTGTTTCGATGTATATTTGGTGTCCCTCCACCTCCACCCTGACCAAACAAGGAAGTGAACTGTTAGCAAAACAGGCTAGTATATGCTTCCTTACTTATGAAAAGAGAGCTTTGATCAAACTTGGCTACGATGCTGGTCTCGACAAATAACTACACCAAGAACCAAGAATAACTCTGTATGGCAATGATATAGCAAAAGTATAAAGTTTTAGTTAACGACTATGTTTGGCTTAAATTTTCAGGTTCCAAACAAGTTCAGTAAGGATGAGGCGACATTTTTTGCAAGACCAGATACATCAAACCTGAAAGTGCACACATGTCCATATATCATCGGCGCAAATTTCATTGCCATAGTTTTTTCCCATGGGTATTCAGATATAGGGAAGGCATGTGAATATGTCTATTATTTTAAGCAGAAGTATTTTAATGGTAGTTGTGATTTACAAAATTCAAGATGAATCTAATGTTACAAATTATAAATGCAATAAAAATATTTGGGGATTAGTAAATCACTCACACTCTATCTGTTCCTTGATGAGTATAGTTTGAAGCAACTGCCAGAAGTTGACCGCTATGGTTATACGCCATAGACACCACACTACCCGAATAGCTAGGAAGCTGCAGGGTTAAAATGATTACACTTTCAAGTTACAAACTGAAAAGACAAAATGAAGTAGAGTACGTGATAGTAAAATCACAAATTCACAATGGAAAAAGGAACTATCACAAACAGGGCCCAAAGTCTAATTTATGTTTAGTTGTCCATGGCTGCAACAATCATGTCAGAAGTACAATCATAAATCCAGAGGTTTAGCAAGTGTTCCATACTTTAGCAACCTTTTGAAGAGATAATGAATGATATTGATAAACCAGATGTTTCTTTAAAATATATGAGAATAGCCCACCTCTTTTGGTTCGCAGAACACTGTTCTTCTAATGGTAGTTTGACCTTTCTGTAACATATGTCCAATGTGTATGTAACATGAGAAATAGTCTGTTACAACTGTTCCCTCAGAAAATACACACTAATAGACATGCTAATCCTACCACACTGCTCATATTTCCCAGTTTTATCCACGACAGTGACTTAGCTGATAGACAAAATTTAGCAGGAAGACCTATGGTAAGACATCCCACTCTCAGGTGACTTGACACATTCAGTGAATTTGACACCCATGAACTACTTCCTTTCAGATCAAGCAGCCTAAGATGTGGGTTTTAGGGAGAACCAGATTTTACCTCGAGCAGCTTCTTTTTTGACAGAGCGTCCCAGACAATGGCATATCCTTCATTATCTCCAGTAGCAAAAGTTTCCTTGCTGCTAACCAGAGCATATATATTCAGTTTCACTTTGACAAGAACTGTAGTATAAAAATGTACATATTAACAGAACATACGATGGATGAACTGCTATACTGTTTATGGGAACCAAACTGGATGTTCCATCTCTGGATCTTGGATGGCATCGAAAAGTATATCTGCAAAAGCACAAGTATCTGAACAAGTTACAGAGGTCATTGCTACTTTAGGTGCATCTACTTTGTTCTAGGACCCAGATTGGTTCCTCTACTTTAAAAATGCCAATTTTGCTCCACGGTTGGCTCTTTCCTAATTTATCTACTTTAGATAGATATTACGCTGCATTACATAATCAACAATTTTGGCATACATAATTAGTCGTGTTGATTATGATTTCATTACATTGTACATGAACACTACACTTCCACAAGAACAAGAGAAGCAGTATGAGATAGAGACCTGTAATATCAACTATGGATTTGTATATCATCCGCGTGCAGATAAACTGGACAAAGAAGAGCATAACGGAAGTACCAAAACTAACCCCATATCATTGTCTACTTCATGGTCAAAATACTTCAATGCAACAGTTCCATCCATCGATCCAGCAGCGTAACCTAAGAAAAAGTGTGTATCCATTAATCCGAAATCCAAATCTCTTTAGTTGAAAACAACGGAGTAATTCAGATCAACAAATAGCGCACATTAATGTCCTTGAAAATTCAATAGAGTGTATAACAACAGGCAATTGCCTTGTGAATATTTTGAACTTGAAGTAAACTGGAGGAATTAAATTCAAACATCGTCTCCTTTCTAAGATTCTGTTTTGAACAGAGAGAAGTGAAATGTACGTACCCTTCCACTGTTCAGAAGCATGAAGACATCTTATATGATGCTTCAAAGGGGAATCTTTTTCCTTAATCGGTCCTGTTAGATTCCTCATGTCATACCAGTAAACATCTCTCTCAACTGCGACTAATATATACATGTCACAGACTGAAAGTGATGCCACCACTGAATCGAACATTAAAGTGTTGTTAGGGTTTACACTTCTTGTGTTTGTGTCCCAGAAAAATAACTTCTTGTCAAGGCTAGAAGTTACAAGTTGACCTGAAAAAACAGTAACACGTCCTATTAGTAAATGCAAGCTCCGACGGTTGAATTAAATACATTAAAAAGCAATGTCAGTTGTTCCGATTTATGAAAAAAATTCAGTACATAAATATTTTATTTCAAGCAGTGATGTTATAGTTTACAACAACAAACTATAATATCAAACTAAACCATCCCATCACTCTCATTCCAGTGCTGCAGTTTGAATTGGGTTAAGAAAGCTTAGGTTTGTACAATAATTTCCTATTTAGTAAGCGTGATACAATACACACTATTTTATAAAGATATCTGATGCTCCAGGGAAAACATCCAGGTAATCAGACAGGAGATCATTAATATTGGCACTGTAACATACCAGTAGTCTGGGAGAACTCAGTGCTAACAACCACATCGTCATGCAGGCCAACTGTATCTTGAGCCCCTGAATGCAAATCATACCTGGGAATATTTCCAAGAGCATAAATACTAAGGTGTGAAGCTCCAATATAAACATAGAGAAGAGGAATGAGAAATTATTTGTTAGTGTAACATATAGAACAGCAGTGACTGTGGCACACCAAAACTTACAACTTTAGTTTTGATGCATATTTAAATAACGTTTAATGCAGCAAAACTGTACAAACCAAAGAAATTTATCTGTTTGGGATTGTTGGCTTGCAAATTTTACTTCTGAATTTCCTGTAAGAGGTGGGTGTTGGAGTCTAAGTTGATGAATTTGAGACTTGACCAGGTGAAAGGGATGAAGGTTGTTTTGAACTCTAGTGTTTACCAGTTCATGTTGACGAACCATTCATAAACCCATGCATCTGCTTGATTTTGCACAGGCTAGATTTTGGAGGACAAACATAGTAAAACCAGTGGTTTGGTAACAACTTGAACATGCAATTGCAGATACACGTAGGAATTTGAAATGTAGGAAAAGCATGTTACTAACACTTCCTTAATATATTACTGTAAGAAAATAGAAAGAAGTTTTTAGTGCTGGAAACTGTTAGTGTTTCAGACTTGTAGAACTTTTATTTTAGCCATTGGTGGTCTTAGTTCCTGGAGCAGTAGTCCTGCTGCCTCCCGTATGCTGTAAAACTGAATGATGTGCTGGTTTCATTTTAATGGAGCCGGGGCAGGGGCCCTTTATTTCAAAAAAAAAAAATAGTAATTACCATAAACATCATGTTACACTATATCCAATGAGAGGCACAAGGAAGCACTATTGTAGCATAGCAAATGCAAATCCACCTTTTCAATAAATACACATGTATATCTTGCATACTGGTCTACGAGTGTTGAGCCTATACATATTGTTTTTTGTGTCACATCTCACATATATAAGAATATAATGTTGCAAATATAGACTTAATCCAATAGATGACACCTCAACATAACATGACCTAAGCAGGTGGTTTGTTTGTTTTTGTAACTTAACATGGAAATATCTGAATATGTTCATGTGGCCAAACAGATGATGTATTGGAGCACAGATAGAGAAGTTATCGCTTCATATTCTGAACAATACATGTATATGTATGCTGGTAAAATTAGATCTTTCTGATTGGATGGACCAGATCCTCCACTTCCACTGTTTAGCATGCAGCAGGACATTTTAGAACTGTACAGATGAACTCACTGTTGGTGTAGTTGCATGCCAAGCATCCTTAGCAACCATATAGTTTTGGAGAGTTCTTAATAACTTTTCATATGTTGAAATGCAAATTCTCATGTGGATATGACACACTGTTGCTGAATTTTGTATATAAGCTGCAGTAGAAAGTAATAGGTGCCCTAAGTCTAAGCCTGTTTTTGACAAACAAGATTGCATATTAATTGTTTCTATGTTGGCCAAGACACGAACTTTGAACTTTCTTCTGCCAAACATTACCCAAAACAGGTAGCTAAAAAGGAAAGCACATAAAAGCGACTCAAACAAACGTTCTTAGCATATTCACCCGTAAAGCTAAGAAGGTAAAATAATGTGATTACATTTGTTTTTCTAAAACAAAATTCTTGTATACTGCCGTGCTCTGTTTAGGAAGTTTCAAACTAATTCAAAATATCAAATGCAGTAGACAGAGATAACTCAAACTAACTATAATTTAATTACATAACTAGTTTAGATAAAAAATCATTACGAAGGAGAATAGAACAATTTATAGTGTGATGCCCTGTTTTGCATGTTTCACAACTGATTGTGGCTATTTATATTCCACCTGCCCATGTACTAGAATACGAAAATAAGAGAAAGAATTCAACCGGGCTTCATTAAATCTAACGCATTTCCAATGGGCAATGGACAATGGTACTTATGTAGATTTTTTTTATATAAGGTTACTTATGTAGATTCCACGTGCTAAATTTTACCTTACTATGGATCCACACGAATCGCCAGCAAACGCCACAAACTCATCCTTGAAGCAGCAGTCCAGAAGTGCCGCCTCCGAATTTGCTTCCAGCCGGAGCGTGGAGGCATTCGCGTCATACAGCCGCAGCCCCTGCACAACGAAATTCCGTGCTTATGAGGCATCTCCTTGGCACAGATAAACTTCCCTAGTTTCAAACCAACAAAATGTCTACAATAGAAAGCCAAGCTGAGATAAATCGCGCTTGTGCATGAGTTACGGCATATCTCCGCTAGAAATGTTAAAGAAAGCACACGCTACCCAAACTGCGCCGCCGTCGAGCCCAAACAAATCAAGTAGAAGCAGGATATTTGAAATGACGAAGCCGCCGGAGATAATGAGAGGGGTGGAGAGAGAGAGAGAGAGAGAGAGAGAGAGAGAGAGAGAGAGAGAGAGAGAGAGAGAGAGAGAGATCTCACCGAGTTCCAGGAGGAGACTATGAGGTTGTTGGAGCACGGCGCGAATCGAACCCTGGAGACGGCGCCGGCGCCAGCAGCCAGCCCCCGCCTCCCCATCCCGCGGCCTTAGCAAGTAGGAGCCAGAAGCCCCGGGAGGGAGGGTTTTGGGGGTCTTGTAGTTTTGAATTCTCCGGTGCGTTCCCGAGAAGCTAGCAGCGCCACCGTTTCTTGCCGCTACCGTCCCCCGAGAAGAAGAGGAGACAGGGTGCAGCCCACGGCGGCTAGGGGCAATGGAAAACGGGGAGAAACTGCGCCGCCGCCGTAATCCACGCGTCCGCCAAGCAGCCGTGGAGGCGGCGGAGCTTGGGGATAAACCGGCGGAGGAAGGGGGGATGACCGGCCGCCGGCGAGTGGGGGGATTTGGGCGGGGCCGCGGGGGGCAATTGCTCGATTTGGAATTTTGGATGAACAAGGGCAAGGTGGTCAATTCAGTTTTTTTTTTGTTGAGAAAAAGGTGGTCAGTTCAGTCTTCAGTGGTTCGTTGTCGGTCATTGGGCTTGCAAACTGCGAAGTGTACACGATTGAATTCCTGTTTCCCGCCTAGTGCATTTCAATTTCCTTTTGAAAATAACTTTTTTAGAAAAACATTACAACAATGCAATGCTCACATACACCCACGCAAACTCATCCCACACGCATATCCTATCTCTATGAGTACTTTTGAAATACTTAGCCGACGGATTGAGTCTGAAGATTGATGAAGTCACTACGGGCGCCTCGTTGTCGAGGGAACTTCGTCTCCCACTGAAAGAATATTTCGTCTAAATGCAACACACAAACGTCAAACAACAAATTGAACTCTGGTGAGTTTAGGGTACAACCATCCTGCTAACCATCCAACAACAAATTGGTTTGCATTAGCACATTGTAACTTGGCGAAGCATCACAAACCGTATTTGAGTGAAAAACTGTAAAATTTTCTTGTCGTCCATCAGATGGGGAACATACGACAAGGATCAAGGGTGGGAACTAACCGGCCACTTAAACCACGTTTTGCACGTAACACCCTATTTCTTCTACCAAGAGTTGGGAAAATATTTGCTTGATGCTTCCTATTAATTCTCACGATCCCGTGATGGAGAATCGTGATCCGAGGCCTTGTGTCATCGATGCCTCTATCGGCCGTCTACGCTCACCTCTTCCACTGGTGTCTCCCCCACCCTCCTCCCGCCTTCTCTCCCTCCATCATACCATTGCCTCCATCGTCGGTGTATGTTCTTGCTCTTTGTCAGCACCGGCATGATCCCATGATCGATCGTCATCCCTCACTCCTCGACAGTTTCAATCCATACAACAGAAAAACAAGAACGAGCATAGATTTCATGTACATCCACATTCATTCAAGTACGGCATAACCAGAACAACGAGAACTTGCATGTGGCAAGATAATTAGGAGGGTGGTTGTACCCCCTATCCCACCAGAGTTGAAACCCCAGTTTTGACGCTCATTTAGACGAAATATTCTTCAGTGTGAGGTGACGTTCCCGCCGACAGCGAGGCGCATGTGATGACTTCGTCAATCTCAAGACCTGATCTATCGGCTCAGTCTCTCGAATGTGCTCGTAGGGGTAGGGTATGTGTGTGTGCGTTCATAGGGGTAAGTTTATGCGGGTGCATATGAGCGCTTGCTCGTTGTACTGTGTTTCTCTAAGAAAAAACAGAACATCAAATAAGTTTATATATATCTGCATTGATTCGTGTACAACAGCACTAGAAACTGCTACTCTCTCCCACCCGAATTACTACGCAGACTGGGTTCTATTTTTTTTACAGAAACCCTCCGCCTATTCGATAAGATTTACAATCAAGTCCCGCACTTGGGCCTCTCCGCCGACGCCACCTCCGACCACAACCTCGCCTCCTCCGTGGACCTCGCGTACCGCCTGCTCCGCCGCCACGACTCCGACCCGCAAAGGCTCACCTCGGCGCTGTCCGTGTCGGGCCTTGACGCCACCTCCCCGCGCCTCTCGACACCGTGCTCCGCCGTTGCGGTGCCGCCTCATCCCTCGCGCTCCTCGCCAAGTACTTCTCGCGCGCGTCCGCCGCGCCCTACCCATCCCTCCTCGCGCCGCTCCTGAGGAGGTGGTAACTCGGCAAATCACAGGGTTGTGCACCCCGGGTTGATTGATGGGGAGAGAGAGAGGGGTGTTGGTGATCACGACGGCTGACAAGCAAGGTTTTACCCAGGTTCAGGCTCCCGGAGGATAACACCCTACTCCTGCTTGTCTGATTATTGATGCGAGTAGCGATTACAATGGCGAGATTGCGATCTCGCTAGGGTTTGTGGTGGTGGCTATGAGCGTGTCCTCTAGGACGGGCAACCCTCCTGGCTTTATAGGTAGCCAGGTCTCGGGCGGTTGGTACAGATATGGCAGGTTACAAGACCTAACCGAGTTGGACTAGAATACGTGGTACCCCGAGTGGGCCTTCTGTGGGCCTTTCCATGCTTGGCGCGGCCCAGGTAGCCTTACGGTGGGCTAGTCGAAAGGTAGCCCCACGTCAGTAGCCCCTGAGTGCTTGGTCGAAGCGCAGCGTTGGGTAAAGGACTTCCTCCTCCTGGACGCGCCATTGGATTGCTTGATCTTGAGCTTGAACCCGATTCCTTCAGTCGAACAGGCCTCTCCCAATGGGAGTAACCTTTGTAGTCGAATTACTTTGTCTTGTTCTTCATGGGAAGCTTGTTTCTATTCATCCTGTTGGCTTACTTGTAGATCTGATTCGGCTGCGGGAGCTTACTCGACTTTCTTCGTCACCCGAATAAATCTTTCAGGTTCCTTGGCCAGCGCATTGTCTTCAGTTGTTTCAGCTAAGAAGCCTACCACCCGAACCTTGGATTCGAGTTATCTCGTTGTCTTGTTGTTTGGAGCCGTTGGCTTGATGACGTCGCTGCTGACGTTTCCTTGCACGCCTCTGCGCCCGATGGGACGTGACATGGCGGGGCCCACTAGCAGCGCTGACCGCGGTCAGCAGTTGTCACGTTCCTGAACTGGGCGCGAAATTTTCGCGCACGATGATGACGCCTCGATTCTCGTGCGTAGTGGAGGAAGATGGCGGCGACGGTTGGCCTCTTTGCTTGACACGTGGACGGCGGGATGAAGATGCTCTGAATCGCTGCACGACGGAGGACTGAGATTGATTTTGCTGAGACATAAGTACTGCGCCGCCGCGCGAGGGCATTGTCTTCTCCATTCGTCCGCGCCTCCTTTCCTCTGCCTTCTGCCATTCTCGCCCTCACCAGAGCTCCGTGCTTTTTGTCCGTGCACCTTGCGCTGCCTCGCGACGCCATGGGCAATCCGAAGAGCGCCGCTGGTTCCTCCGCCGCCGTCGACGAAGCCGGGCTGATGAAGAAGCCCGACGGCGACTGGCAAAGGTCGTCGGTGAAGAAGGCGGAGGTCGAACTCTTCCGTGCGCAAGGTCTTCTTCCGCCTGCTGATCAAGTCCAGGTACGCGTTCCTGGCAAAGAAGTTTACCCCACACCCCGGGATGGGGAACGCGTTTGCTTCGTGGATTTTCTTCCGCGGGGCTTCGGGTTCCCCTTGCACGATTTTGTGCGCGGTCTCCTGTATGCCTATGGGGTTCAGATCCATGATCTGACCCCCAATGGCGTCTTGAGCATCGCGGGCTTCATTGTGCTTTGCGAGTGCTTTTTGGGTGTCGCGCCCCACTAGGCGCTGTGGAAGTCGCTCTTCCTCGTTCGCAAGAACGTTGGGAGGAGCGGGTTGCCATTCCCCGTGGGCAGCTTCGGAATCCAAGTGCGCGGTGACACCGCGTACTTCCAGATGAAGAAGTCGGACTCCGTCCAAGGGTGGCGCAAGAAGTGGTTCTACGTCCAGTCGAGCCAGGATGGCCTGGTGGCATTCGACAGCGGATGCGGGCTGTGGAATACCCAAGCCTGGACGCACCCGCTGACTGCGGGGGAGAAGGAAGTCGCGCGGCCTCTGCTGGGCCTGCTGCGCGATCTCACCAAGACCCTTGGGCGCGAGGCGGGTGGCGTCTTCTTGATGGTCACCTTCTTCCGTCTTCGGGTGCAGCCGCTCAGCGCTCGGCCCCACCCGATGTGGGCCGTCGAGGGCGTCAGCACCGAGCCACTTGACGATGAGGAGGTGGAAGCCAAGGTGAGTTCCATCACCAACCTCCGAGTCGCTGATACGTGCAACGTCAAGTGCCCGGTTGTTGCTTACGGGGCATCGAACCCCATTCCTGAGGTAAGTTCTTGACTTGTTCTCCTTGTTATTCTGTTTCTTGATTTCTTACTTCTTGATTCGACTTGCGTCTACTTGCTTCTTGATTCGACTTGCGTCTACTCGCTTCAGGGTCGGTCCCTGCTGATCAGCCTTACTCCTCTCCCCGAGAACGGACCCGACGACGAGTCGAAATTTGTCGAGGAGGAGGATGATGATGATGACCTTCCGTCCGCTGTCTCCCCCAACGACGAAGCGGACGACGATGATGATGACGAGGAACCCGCGCGGAAGAGGCAGAAGCGCCGGAGCGGCGGTGACTCTGCGACTGCTTTGTCGCCTGCGAGGGGTGCAGAAGCTGATGCAGAGGAAGTCGTCGCGACGTCGTCGGGTGCGCGGTCCCAAGGTGGCTGGACCGAGCCCCTGGTTGTTCCCCCTGTTAGTTCCGCGCCACCGCGCGCGTTCGCGCGGCTGCCGTCCGTCTCCCTGGGGAGTGATGATGAACTCGAGACCACCAGGTTAGTACCTTGTTGACTTCGAGTTGTCTTTTGTAGTTCCAATCTTGCAGTTGGTCATTGTACTGTTGCTGCAGCCGTCGTTCTGGCGATGTCCACTCTCCTCCTCGTGATGTCGCAGGGTAGGACTGCTTCTGCACCGTACACCATGAAGAATGGAGTGTACTGGGTGGATCTGTTAGGCGTGGTTCGCAGACTCCAGAGGACTGACGGTAGTTCTTCAACCCATGCGCCCGCTGCGCGCCTGAGTGGCACACGCAGCCGCTTCTTGATGCCGCTGCAGACTAAACCATTGGCCTTCTATACTTTCCCATTGGATTGCGGGTGTGAGACGGATGCATAGTTGAGTTTGATACCTTGCTCTGAGCAGAAGTCTTTGAATTCTTCGGCTGTGAAGTTCGAGCCGTTGTCTGTTATGATCCCGTTCGGTACTCCGAACCTGAAGATGATGGACCTGATGAAGTTGACCGTTGTTGATGCAGTCGAACTTGTGATGGGTGCGGCTTCAATCCACTTAGTGAACTTGTCGACTGCAACCAGGAGGTGAGTGTGCCCTCCGGGTGATGATTTCTTCAGCGGGCCCACCATGTCCAGCCCCCATTGGGCGAAGGGCAAGGCTAGCGGTATTGTCTTGAGCTCTGATGCTGTCGCGTGTGGCTTGTTGGCAAACTCCTGGCACCCTGTGCATTTCTTTACTAGATCTTCGGCGTCCTGCATGGCTGTTAACCAGTAGAACCCGGCTCGTAGTGCTTTGGCCACCAGTGCTCGACTACTGGCATGATGCCCGCAGATACCCGCGTGGATGTCGAGTAGGATGGCTTGGCCGTCGACTGGGTCTATGCACCTCTGCAGGATTCCCGAGATACTTTCTCTTGTAGAGCTCCCCGTTGATGACGGTAAAGCTTTTGGAGCGCCTGATGATGCGCTTTGCTTCGACTGGGTCAGCTGGCAGCTTCTGATGCAGTATGTACGTCAGGTATGGTCCTGTCCATGTGGCTTCGATTAGCATGACTTCCATGAGGACCTTCTCTTGGCTCGGCAAGTTTGCATTGCCCTTTGCTTTTGTTGTGGTGCTTGTTGCGGCTTGAGTCTTGATAGATCTCTGCGTGATGCGCTCGAGGAAGACGCCGGGTGGAACTGGAACTCTGTCTGATCCCATGTTAGCGAGGACGTCGGCTTCTTCGTTGCTGTCGCGGCCGACGTGCCTTAACTCGCAGCCCTCGAAGTTGCCTTACATCTGGTTGTACAGGTCTCGGTAGGCGATCATGTTGTCGGCGATGGCGCCGCAGGACTTCATGGTTTGCTGTACCACCAGGTAGGAGTCGCCGTAGATCATGAGGTGTGTGGCGCCGCAGTTCTTGGCCATCTTCATGCCGTGGATCAGGGCCTCGTACTCGGCTTCGTTGTTGGACGGCGTCGGAAAGTCCATCTGTAGGACATACTTCAGCTTGTCACCTTTGGGGGAGATGAGCGCAACTCCTGCCCCGGCTGACTTGAATTTCTTGGAGCCATCGAAGTACATCGTCCACGCGTTGGACAGGTCGGGGACATTTGGTAGCTGGGCTTCTATCCACTCGGTGGTGAATTCTGGGAGGACTTGGGCCTTGATGGACTTCGGGTGAGCATATTTCAGCCCCCATGGTCCTAGTTCAACAACCCACTTGGCGACTCGTCCTGTCGCGCGTTGGTTTGTGAGAATGTCTGCTAGTCCAGAGGAGCTTACCACCGTGATCGGGTGCTCGGAGAAGTAGTGGACGACCTTCCTGGAGGTCATAAAGACTCCATACGCCAGCTTCTGGTAGTGCGGGTAGTTCTGCTTGATCAGGGTGAGGACTTCGCTGAGGTAGTAGACGGGCCTTTGCACCGGGTGACTGTGCCCTTCTTCTTCCCGCTCGACTACGAGTACCGTGCTCACCACCCTGTTTGTTGGTGAGACGTATAAGTATAGCGGCTCGTTTTCCAGCGGTGCCACGAGGACTGGAGAGGTTGTCAGGGTTTTCTTGAGATGGTCGAACGCATCCTGCGCCTCCTGTGTCCACTCAAACTTATTTGTCTTCTTCATCAGTTGGTAGAAAGGTAAAGCTTTCTCTCCCAACTTACTAATGAACCGGCTGAGAGCTGCGACTCGGCCGGCTAATCGCTGCACCTCACGGAGTTTGGTTGGTGCTGGCATTGTGAGAATGTTCTGCATCTTCTCGGGGTTCGCTTCGATTCCTCTTGCAGACACGAGGTACCCTAGTAGCTCTCCGGCTGGCACGCCGAACACGCACTTCTCTGGGTTGAGCTTCATCTGGTATACATCCAGTGCAGCGAAGACCTTGCGGAGGTCGTCGACTAAGGTATCCTCCTTTCGGGTCGTGACGACGATGTCATCGACGTAGACTTGGACGATCTGCCCAATGAGCCCTTTGAGGCACACTTGCATTGTCCGCTGGTATGTGGCACCTGCGTTCTTTAACCCGAACGACATCGTCTGGTTGCAAAAGACGCCGTCGGGTATGATGAAGGCCGTTTTTTCTTCGTCCTCGACTTTCAGTCTGATCTGCTGGTAACCTGAGTAGGCGTCCAGGAAGGATAGGCGCTCGCAACCTGTTGTCGAGTCGATGATCTGGTCTATCCGCGGGAGCGGGAAATGATCCTTGGGGCAGCACTTGTTGACTGCAGTGAAGTCAACGCACATGCGTAGTTTTATCGTCTTCTTTTTCTCCACTAGGACCGGGTTGGCGACCCAGTCCGAGTCCTTGATCTCTCGGATGAACTTGGCGTGCAGTAATCTGTCGACTTCCATGGTGATCGCGTCTCGCTTGGGTCCTGAGAAGCGTCGCATGGATTGCTTGACCGGTCTTGCGTCCTTGTGGACCTTTAGAGAGTGCTCGGCGAGTTCCCTGGGTATCCCTGGCATGTCAGAAGGTTGCCATGCAAAGATCTTCCAGTTCTCACGTAGGAACTCGACGAGCGCGCTTTCCTATGCGGGGGTCAGACTGGATGAAACCTTGACCGTCTTTCTGCTATCAGTCGGATGGACTTGGTGGGTGACGGTGTCTTCATTCGTGTTGAATGTTGCGTCCTTAGCTGGCTTCTTGCAAGATGGAAAGATGGTCTTGTCGTTGTCGGCTGATATGGCCTTGAAGTGCTCCTCGACCCCGAAGAACTCAGAAATCTTGGCGAACTCGCGATCACAGCTGTTGGAGAGCCCGAAGTCGCCGCGTACGGTGATTACTCCTTTCGGTCCGGGCAACTTGACCATCAGGTAGGCGTAGTGGGGTACTGCTATGAACCTGGCAAAAGTTGGGCGTCCGAGTATGGCGTGGTACTGCGACTTCCAGTCGACGACTTCGAAATCGATCGACTCCTTCCTGAAGTGCTCGGGTGTGCCGAGGATGACGTCGAGCGTGATTGTTCCCATGGGCGTGATTGCTTGCCCTGGTACTATGCCGTGGAAAGTGGTTTCCGATTCCGGCAATTTCTCTGTCGACCTGTTCATTCTTCTCAGGGTGTCGGCGAATATGATGTTGATGCCGCTGCCTCCGTCCATGAACGCCTTCTTCAAGCTGTAGTCGCCGACCAGGGCCTCAATCACGAGTGCGGCGTGTCCGGGCCGGGTTACCTCAGATGGGTGATCTGCCCTGGAAAACCTGATGGGTGTCTCTGACCCGCGCAGGTAGTCTGGTACTGCGCGCGGGCAGTTGATGGCCTGAAGTACTTGGCGAGTGATGAGCTTTTGGCGCCTGTTTGACGGGGGTCCCTTCTGGATCATGTTCAGTTGTCCCCTTGCGGGTGGATACGTGTCGGTTGCTGCCGACTGACCTTGTTGCTGTTGCTGCTGCTGCGACTGGGGGAATGCTCCGACCGCCTGCACCTGGTTGTTGTTTGCGGGTGCCGCCTGGATGGCTAGCTGCGGGGCTGCCTGTATTGCTTGCACTGGAGCGATTATTTGCTGCATGGCTTGGTATATCTTTCTTGCTTTGCGACAATCCTTCAGCAGATGGGTGGAACCCCATTTTCCTGTCTCCGGGTTGCGGAACGAGTGATGCTTACAGGGTTGCATCAGCTCTTCTGCCGGGGTTAGCGGGCGCTTCCACTCGCGTTTCTGGCCTCCGTCATTGTGGCTAATGCTGCTGCTGCCACGGTTGTACTGACTCGAGCTGGACTGTCAACCTTGATCGTATTGTCGACTGTTGTCGCGTTTGTCATCACGGGGGGTTTCATATCCCGCCGCTACTAGCTCGATTGAATCGTGGGTGTAACGTGGTTTCTTCTTTTGACGTGCCTCACGCCAGTTGCTCGTTTCAACCTCTTTCTTGGGGGAAGTATCACGGACGTAGTCCTCTCCTTCGGCCCACTGGTTGGCTGTCTTCATGAGCTCTATTGTGGTCTTCGGCTGGAGCCTACCGAATTCCTCGTGGAGGTCGCGGCGAGCGACGCCGTGCATAAAAGGCGTCCATCACCCGGTCTTCTGAGACGGGTTCCATGGTGTTGCGGAGGAGTGTCCACCGCTGGATCTAGGAGCGGAGCGACTCATCCTTTCCTTGATTGCAGGCCTGCAACTCGATGTAGGTCGTTGGCCTTGCGAACGTTCCCGAGAAACTTTTTATGAAATTATCCTGGAATTCTTCCCATGTTCGAAAAGAGTCCTTGGGTTGGCTTGTGAGCCACCCGCGCGCCGAGTCCGTCAGCATAAGCTGGATGTATTGCATTGCCGTAGTCGACGTCCCGCCTTGGCAGGTGCAGGCGATGAGGTAGTCCTCGAGCCACAGTCGTGGATCTTGCTTCCCGTCGTACTTTGGGGTGCCTGCTGTCAGCTTGAAGCCCTTAGGCATGCGGGTGTCGCGGATGTTGAAGCTGAAGCATGCAGCCCCACATGGCTCGAAGTCGCGGCCGGCCTGGTCGTCGAGGTTCGCAGCTCCAGCCGAACGTTCTTTGCGGTTGCGGTCCACCGTTTTCTGCGTGAGGACGTCGCGAAGGTCCTTGATTGGTTGTCGCTGTGCTGCTAGGACCTCCGAGGTTGCAGGCTCGCGCGCTCGGTTGCTTGGTACCTTGGCCGCTAGAGCTTCTTCGATCGCCTTGATGGAAGCGATTTGCTGTCTGTGGAGCAGGGAATGTGCGTCTCCCTCCGGTGGTTGCGTGAGCCGGAGGTACGTCTCGACTTAGATTAGGGCGGCGTTCGCCGTCTTTGGGACGGTATCCCGTTCTCGTCCTCGGTGACGAAGGACGACTCGAGGTTGCGGGTGACTCTGGTTCGGTCGGCGTCTGTCAGGAGGGGAACGCGGGCTCTGTTTCGCCGTGCTCCTTGGTTAACTTCCATGGAGGAGGTAAAGGAGAGGGCAGCTCGCCTAGCACTCGATGCATCTGCGTCCCTCTTGCACCGGAGTAAGTCGGCTTTTTCGGCGCGGAGTCGTTCGCCTTCCTTGCGTAGCAAGTACTGGACCGCCAGGTGATCCTCTCTAGGTGCGTCGGGTGGAGGGAACGTGCCCTCATCGACATGCTTCATGGCTTGGATTCCCATGTCCCGTGTGATGACGATTTTAGTCTGGTCCGGCATGATCACCTCTAGTGGGTATGCGGGTTCTTCATTGTCATCGGGTGGCGCTGTGCCCGCCATGAAGCATTGTTCGGGGTAGACTTGGGTCAGTGTGTTCGTGCTGCCGCTGCTGCTTCCGTCGTCCGCGCCTTGCTCGGGATCAAAAATTGCAGCAACGTGACGCGCGGCGCAGTCGTTGTTTCGCCTCCTTGCGATCGTCCACGTTTTCTGAGGCTTCGCAGCCGTCGGGGCGAGTGCGATTGGCTGGGGTAGACTTGGCAGCTCCACGAAGACGAAGACGCGCGCGACGTGGCTGTCTGCTGCAAACCCTTGGTCGTGCGCGCGGGCGCAGTAGTTGAGGCAGATCTTGATTTGGCCGACCGTGCGACCGAGATTGGTGTAGTAGACTCGGTCCGCGCGGCCGTTGCTGGGGTTGTCGAGGCAGTCGTCGCAGATGCGATCTTCCTAGGCGCGACAAGAGCGATCTCCACGGGTGCGGCAGACGTGGTCTTCGCGGGCGCGGTAGATGCGATCTTCGCGGGTGCGACAGATGCGATCTTCGCGGGTCTTGATGAAGTCGGCGGTAGATTCGCCGATGCGGGTGCCGCCGCGCATGGCGCGGTTGCCGCGGACCTGAGTATTCGGCGACTGTCGGCGAAGCAGCACACGGAGCCGAAGGTGATGCGTATACCTTTGTCCAGATCGGCGTACACCGAGCGGTGAGCCGGAGGGTGAAGGACGTACTCGAAGGAGCCAAAGGTGATCGACTCCCTGGCGACGCGGACGTCGATCTTCATTGCGGATGGAGCCGGAGCGACCATGATCCAACAATTTTTTGACTTCCCACAGACGGCGCCAATTGAGGAGGTGGTAACTCGGCAAATCTCAGGGTTGTGCACCCCGGGTTGATTGATGGGGAGAGAGAGAGAGAGGGGTGTTGGTGATCACGACGGCTGACAAGCAAGGTTTTACCCAGGTTCAGGCTCCCGGAGGATAACACCCTACTCCTGCTTGTTTGATTATTGATGCGAGTAGCGATTACAATGGCGAGATTGCGATCTCGCTAGGGTTTGTGGTGGTGACTATGAGCGTGTTCTCTAGGACGGGCAACCCTCCTGGCTTTATAGGTAGCTAGGTCTCGGGCGGTTGGTACAGATATGGCAGGTTACAAGACCTAACCGAGTTGGAATAGGATACGTGGTACCCCGAGTGGGCCTTCTGTGGGCCTTTCCATGCTTGGCGCGGCCCAGGTAGCCTTAGGGTGGGCTAGTCGAAAGGTAGCCCCACGTCAGCTCCCCTCCCACCGAAGGGTACGCAAAGTTGCGGCTTTCGGCGTACGGCGCGCTCAGGGCCTAGAGGAAGGCGGTCAGGGGCGTCACCGGCGCCTCGACGGCGTGCTCGGGGCCTGGAGAAAGGAGGTCAGGGGCGTCACCAGCGCCTCGACGGCGTGCTCGGGGCCTACACCAGCTTCTCCTTCCACTTCGTCGCCGGCAGCGAGGCCGGAGCACATCCGAGGAGGAAGACGGAGCGAGGCCGGAGCACATCAGGTCGGAGGCTGGTGGGAGGACGTTTCCCTTCAGGTGAAAAAGAGTAGGGTTTTTTTGAAAAAAAAACCCACCGCAAACAGTAATTTGGGTCGGAGGGAGTACATTAAATAGCATATTTCGAAATGTTCTGGTAAAACTGATTTAGGTAGTCTGCTCCCCGTTGAATGGAGGCAGCTGTGCAGACATAGGGTCTCTCGCCTCCGAGGAGAGCCAATTCGCCGTGGGCTCAGCCATGCTTGTGGACATCGCATGCATCACCGTGTACCCCCCCCCCCCCCCCCCCCCCGGGTCGCCGTTGCATGGGTCGAAGGTGCGGCCTCCGTCGCGTGGGTTCATTCTGGGTCATCGTCACCACGTCCGCCGCGCGTGGGAGCAGTGTCGCTGTCACGCCGTTAGAACAGGGTATCAGCGCGGCCTCCAGCTCGTCGGCACGACTCGTGATGGTAGTAATAGGGGGCTAAATGTGAAATATTGTTTAAGTGGTTGGTTAGCTCCCCACCTTTAAGCAAACTTTCCTCGTCGCCCATCAGACCGGGAATAACGCAAGGTACACATCTGTGCGTTTGTTGTACGCCGCGCGGGGGGGGGGGGGGCATCTATTCCCCATAACAGAAAATCCACACTTTTTGTAAATATGTTTAATTAATCATACACTACAAATTGTTATTGAGATATTTGTTTGACCATACTCTTTAAAATTCGGATCGTCAATACTTATAAATTATGTAGATTGCGCATGGTAGAAAATAGTTCTAGAAATAACTTTTGTTACATAATACGGAGTACATATTAATATATTTCAAAAAAAAATCAGTACAAATATAAAGCACACGAGCTAATATGTAGTAACTTTAAGTTATATGGTTAATCTATGCTTGTAAATGGAATTACTGTATTTTCTTGTACTATAAAATGTTAAAGATAAACTTTTTTAAAACTTTAGAAGTTTAGTACAAATTAAAGCACACGAGTTGAACTATGTTTTCCTATTTTCACTCTTATAAAACAAAAAATTAAGGTGTAAGAGTGTACAATGTTAGCAAGCCTTAAGTCTCTAAAAAAAAGTTAGACAACTGAATCAACCCAAGCCGGCAGTCCCTTACAGGTTTGCCGAGTGGCTTTATGAATAAGAAGAGACATTTCATTCTTAAACTTTTTCCTGCATGTATATATATTGGGGCTGATCTCCTTGGAAGATGGAATCATTATGTGTTGTCCAAAGCACCTAGCACACCCAGATAAACAATGTCCATAGAGACGGTTGAGTCATTCAGCTCTAAGGCTTGCAATGAGATCTTCAATGGGCAGTTACATTACTTCCGCCAAATCCCAATTAGGGCATAGATACCTCCAACACATGCCAGCAAAAGGACACACAAAGAAAAGATGAGTATGTGTGCTCCTCATGTTTTGATTCATTTTTTCTATTTTCCATTTATTGTATCTTCGATCAATTTACCTCTTATTATTAGATTCTCCTTGCATACAATATTCATGTATTTGTTTTTGCAATTTATCAAATATCTATCTTCATTCTGGATCTTTCAACATATAGATGAATCCCAATTTCTTTATACCTCCCGGTATTTTTTTTTGAGTTTTTCATTCCATGCCAGTAAACGAAGGTCCAGTCCCACATTACACTGGGATTGGACTCATCGACCGCGACAACTTCCCTACAGGCCTAGGCTAGCATTTCGGCCCAACACCTTCACACCCTTCAAAGCCAATCCATGTACATGACGTGACTTTGAAGGCCCTAGAGATCTGGTTCATTAGCTCAATTGGATCGATTTTTCCTTCGTAATAGAAAGAAAGGTACATGAACCCGTAAGACCAACCCCACAAATAAAGGCAACCATTGACCCTTGTTGCTCGCTATCTTTCCTCAACCCCCATCCCGACATATGTTCCACCTGCGAGGTGTAATTGCCGAGGAATGCTTCTGCTTTACATGTTCCTTTAGATTTGTATTTTTTTCATGCTTGCTTGTGATTGCTATGTTCTCTTAGATATGTCGTTGTTAGGTGGACTTTGTTCTATCTGCGATCACTTGCATATTATCTTTTCGACTATTATGTTGATCTTCGACATATTGGAAATGAAGTGTGTCTTCTCATCAACGACATATAAGATGGAGTAGCACAACCGACTTAGGTGTCCCTTGACAAAGTATTTTCATATTATTATTTTGACCTTGTGAGAGCTTCACTTATGTACAAGCAAATTGTATCTGAGGATGCATATATCATATATGAAATTCAATACAGTATTTGAGGAATGTTGAGGCAGGCAAAGTTGATAGCCTTTTGCACAGGCATCCCATGCCACCAAAAGTTAATATGGTGTTTCATTCGATTTTGTAACGTGTTGTGTAATCCAAATTCATGTTGGTATTTTATAACCTGATTTACAATCGGAAAAGTAGCCAAAGTAGACTCATGTGGTTAGAGCTAATGCCGTCTCCGATAAGCTGGACTACAACCCTTTTTTTGTAATTCTATACTTGTGCCTTGCACGCTAGTCTGTTTGAGTAGAACAAAATGGCGAATGTTGTCGCTGTTAACTGAAGCTGCAGCCGTTCATCCATCCGCCCAACAAGCCACGCAGGAGCATAAATAATACTATTAGAAAATCTCACACGCCGAATCCCCTTGTATATAAGCCAACTCTCCGGTCCCAAATGATCACACGCAGAAAACAAAGAACATACTACCAATACGAGAACGAAATGGCCAACACACCATCTCTGCTGCAACTGCTGGTCGTGGTGGCAGTAGCGGCTGCGCAGATTCTCGGGTCGGAAGGCGGCGGCATTTCCATCTACTGGGGCCAGAACGGTGGCGAGGGCACACTGGCGGAGACCTGCGCCACGGGCAACTACAAGTTCGTCAACATCGCCTTCCTCTCCGCCTTCGGCAATGGCATGTCGCCGGTCATCAACCTGGCAGGCCACTGCGACCCGACCAACGGCGGATGCGCCGGACAGAGCTCCGACATCAAGGCGTGCCAGAGCCATGGCGTCAAGGTCATGCTCTCTATCGGCGGTGGAGCGGGCGACTACTACCTCAACTCGTCCCAGGACGCCAAGGACGTCGCGACGTACCTGTGGAACAACTTCTTGGGAGGCAAGTCGTCTTCGCGGCCTCTCGGCGACGCGGTCCTGGACGGCGTCGACTTCGACATTGAGGGCGGCACGCCCCTGCACTGGGATGATCTTGCGAGGTACCTGAAGGGGTATAGCAACTCCGGCAGGAGAGTGTACCTCACTGCCGCTCCACAGTGCCCTTTCCCTGATGCCTGGGTAGGCGGCGCCCTCAACACCGGCCTCTTTGACTATGTATGGGTGCAGTTCTACAACAACGCTCCATGCCAGTATGCTTCCGGCAGCACTACCAACCTTGCGGATTCATGGAAGCAGTGGTTGACGGTTCCGGTCAAGCAGATCTTCCTCGGCCTCCCGGCCTCGCCCCAGGCGGCCGGAAGCGGGTTCATCCCAGCTGATGATCTTAAGTCAGATGTTCTCCCATTGATCAAGAGTTCAGGGAAGTATGGAGGGATCATGTTGTGGTCCAAGTACTATGATGACCAGGATGGTTATAGCTCTTCGGTTAAGAGTGATGTTTGAGAGGGTTGCTTACATGTGAGCTACTTCCTGGTGACGTGTGAGGATTGTTTTTAGTTACCTTGTGGCTTGTTAGCTATGTGTGATACATGATTGTTGTATATAATCTGAATAAGAGTATATTCTACCTTTTACATATTAGTTTTGACTCATAGCATTTTGTGCTACTTCCTTGTGCTATGTGTGATAAAGCATTCATCCCTCAAAAGAAAGGACTAGAGGAGGATAGACTGGATAGACATACACGATGAAGAGTGACGTCTGAGAGGCGTGCACACACACATGGATTAGTCTTGAAGTAGAGTATTTGCTGAATTGTTCCGATTGGATAGACTCCATTTTTAAAGACAATTTTTTCATTCGACATTGTTAGAATTTGGAACCCACTAGTGGGGCAGCCCAATAAATAATTCTGAAATCTTAAAACCCAATTTAGTGACAGCACATGAGTGGAGTGGGAGCTAAGTTTAGTCTCATACTGTTAGTGGAAGAGGAGTAGCACCAACTTATATAGTGAAGTGTGGTGCTACTTGGTAAGCTTGGTAGAACATGAGTCTCTCTCACGCGCTCCTCCTTCTCCTCCGCCGCCGCTCGCACGCACCGCCCGCCCGTCTCGTCACGACGCGCCGCGGGTTGCGTGGGAGGGCGAATAAGGTTTTTGGGAAGCGCTCCGCGCGACTTCTCTCAAACTTTTCATCACGGCTCGCCTTCCTGTACGCTCGCCGGACTCGCGGGCTGCTGAATCGATAGACGTCGCCTAGAGGGAGGAGGGTGAATAGGCGATTTAAAACTTGTTCCGAGGAGCCGGAATATCCGGTCCAAGAATGACCCAGAAATTCCGGTATGCTTAGGAAATGCGGAATAAAACTAGAAGTTTATTTTAACAAGCATACAACCTAGATAAATATATTAGTCTCACCTATGTGCACCAACAACTTATGCTAAGCAATACAAGAAACACGGTGATAGCTAGCAAGATAGATAACTTCAAGCACAAGGGCTATCACAATGTAAAGTGCATAAGTAAATAGCTCGGGTATAGAATTAGCCGAGGCACGCGGAGACGAGTATGTATTCCCGAGTTCCACCCAGAGGGTGTACGTCTCGTTTGGAGAGGTGTGCGCAACCACAACAGGTAGTCGCAACGCCACAAAGGCTCACCTTCTTCTCCTGATGAACTCAACCACAAAAGGTTGGAGTTCACCTTCAACTATTGATCCCCTTTTAGGGCAAAGATCGAATCACGTACAACACTCTTGAGGCACACACTAACAACTTAATTGGGGGCTCCCAAGTCTTGAGGCACACACCCACAACTTAATCGGGGGCTCTCAAGTGACCACAAAAGTTCTTGGCCACAAAAGGCCGGCCACAAAAGGCGTCTAGGTTCCAATAACCCAAGAGTAACAAGCTCACAAGAATCACCACCACGCATTCTCGTGGAGTGCTCAAACCGATGTGAATGCAATGGCAAGAGCACACGAAGTGCTCAAGTCCTTCACTCTTAAATTTCAATAAAGCAACACATGTTTATGGGGGAATAGGAGAGGAAGAACAAAGGAAACCACAAAGGAGTCAAATCCTTCACTCCCAAATCCCACAAAAAACAACTAATGCTTATGGGGGGAGAAGAGAGGAAGAACAAAGGAGAAGAACCACAAAGGAACTCTAAGATCTAGATCCACTAGGTTCCCCTCACTTAGAGGAGAGATGGATTGGTATGAATGTAGATCTAGATCTCCTATCAACTTTCCCTAAAGAATATGGAAGAATCACTAGAGGGATTGAGAGGGAAGTGAGCTTTCCAAGGTCAACAATGGAGTAGGAGAGAGCGGAAAGTCGTGCTGCCTTGGATTAGCTGGGGAAGAAGAAGGGGAGGGGTATTTATACCTCTCCAGGAAATATAGCCGTTGACTGTTTCTACACTCGGAAATTCCGGTATAAGTGAGACTCGGAAATTCCGGTCAACCGAAGATTCCGAGTCCATGAAATTTTCGAGCTGAAATTCCGACTAGAGTCAGAACCAAAACCAAACTCTTCCTTAGCCAAAACTGGAGGGCTTTTCTGGGTGCACTCGGAAATTCCGGTATATGGAAATTTTCGAGCACAATTTCCGGCTCGCGTCAGAACCTTTTTCTCCTTTCCTTAGCCGTTTTCTTGGATGAGCTGGGGAGCCGGAAATTCCGGTAGAGCGGAATATCCGGCCCCAATAATCCGAATCAACAAAACACCAAACGAAAACTGTTATAACTTTTGCAAATGAACTCCAAATGAGGTGAGACCAATTTTGTTAGAAAGATAGCGACGATGAGCACCCAACAGAAATATTGCATCTCATAAATAGAGTATAATCGCAACATGGCAAGGTGTGGGACTTTCCTCATGGTAGAATCGGCAATATATCCGCCACAAAAAACGTAACAAGTTGTCCAAAGTAAAACCGATTTCGATGCAAACCCATGGGAAGATACCTAACCTCATATAAAGATACCACACACACATATCATGGGTTAGTTCGCAAAGTTATGCGGACAAGTGTTTACCATCCCAAGAGATACATGATCGCTCTTGGTACATCTTGTAGCTTTGTGTGTTGATCAACATCTTGATCAACCTTGTATCTTCCAACATTTCTTCAATAATATGATGTCTTGAATCCTTCAAGTTATACTTGCAATAAGCTTCACTCAACACAAGAGCTCCACTAATCCCATGGACATGATCTATAATGATATCTCAATTTAAACATTAGTCCATAGAGGTTGTCATTTAATTACCAAAACCACATATGAGGGAACATGCTCTTTCAGCTGCTCGTCAACAACGTCACCATCGCCTTCAGGAAGTTGCTGCCGTCACTGCTGCTGTTGCCACAACTATGACGACTACTACGACTACTTCATCTACATTTGTTCGGTACGTTCATCACGTGCCGATGTGCCGATTTAGTATGTCTATGTGTGTAGACGTTTTGCTGTTGTTCGTGTTAATTAATACTTCTAGTATTTACGATATTAACATGCTAGTAGTTGTTGTAGTAATGTTTAATATACTAGAATTAATCATGGAAATTATGCCTAATAATCCAACAATCCAGAAACCTTATCTGTGTTATAGGCAATTTCCTGAATTAAACATGGGACATCTATCTGATTCGCTGAGGCCGAACAAGTTGACCGGTGCAGACTTTAAGAGATGGCATATCAAGACCATGTTGTGGTTGCGATATCTGAAAGTGTTCGAGGCCAGTGAGGGTTTATCTGAAGGAACTATATCTGACGAGCATCAGAACAAGTTCAAAGATACTAACACTGCCTTTGTGGGACTCGTTCTGAGTGTTCTTAGCAACAAGCTGTTTGATGTGTACATGCACATTTCAGATGGCAAAGAGCTCTGGGAGGCACCGAATGCTAAGTTCGGTGTAGCAGATGCTGGCAGTGAACTGTACATCATGGAGAGCTTCCATGATTACAGGATGGTTAACAACCGTTCAGTAGTCGAACAAGCTCATGAGATACAGTGCATTGCGAAGGAGCTTGAGCACGCTAAGTGTGCCTTACCTGACAAGTTTGTGGCCATGTGCATTATTGCAAAGTTGCCTTATTCATAGAGGAACTTCGCCACAACTCTCAAACACAAGAGATAGGAGATATCGGTTGAAAACCTGATAGCGTCTCTTCATATTGTGGAGAAGGCTCAGGCTAAGGACACTATTGAGAGAGGTGGTGAAGGTCAGTCTAGCGCCAACATGGTGCAGAAGAACCATAACCACGGCAAGAACAAAGGAAAGAACAAACCTGCTTTCAATGTACCTCCCAAGACTAATTCTTTCAAGAAGAAGAAGAACAAGAAGATGATGAACAAGTATGAGCTAGATTGCTATACCTGTGGAGAGCTCGGCCACTTCTCTATGGACTGCCCAGATCGTGCAGACAAGAAAGGGAAGAAGGCCAAGACTGTCAACGTCGTGACCGCTAGCAATACTGATGGGTATGGTAATTTACCATTTGTGCTTTCAGTATTTCATTCTCCATATTGGTGGATTGATACGGGTGCTAACGTTCATGTTTGCGCTGACATCTCTTTGTTCACTTCTTATCAGGTCGCTCGGGATTCTTCCGTCCTAATGGGGAATGGATCACATGATAATGTTCGTGGTGTTGGCACGGTAGATCTAAAGTTTACTACGGGGAAGATCGTGCAGCATGTCCCTACTATGAACAAGAATCTCGTTAGCGGTTCCCTTCTATGCAGAGATGGGTTTAAGTTAGTCTTGGAGTCCAATAAAGTTGTAGTGTCAAAGTTTGGACAATTTATTGGTGAAGGTTATGAGTGCGGAGGCTTGTTCCGCTTTTCACTTTCAGATTTCTGTAAATAAATCAGTAAACCATATTTGTGGCGGTGTTTCCGATGATACCAGTCGTTGGCATTCTCGTTTATGTCACATTAATTTTGGTTTGATGTCTCAGTTGTTGATACGTCCAAAACGTATCTACTTTCCCCGAAGACTTTTGCTATTGTTTTACCTCTAATTTGTGTGTTTTGGATGCAATTAACGCGGACTAACGCTGGTTTCAGCAGAATTACCCTGGTGTCTTATTTTTGTGCAGAAATATCAACTTCGGAGAAAAACCCCAAAATACAAATAGAAGTTATTTTTCATCCGAGAGGGACCAGGAACTACGAAGACAAACCAGAGAGGGGCCACCAGGGCGCCACACCACTTGGTGGCGCGGCAGGCTCCTGGCCGCACCAGGGGGTGGTGTGACCGACTCGGTCACCCCCTCGCGCCCCCTCGCGACTACTTAATGCTTCTGACCTAAAAATGTCGTGGAGTTAGACACTTTTCCAGAGAACTCCACCGTGCGCCGCCGCCATCGCGAACCCTAGTTCGGGGACCAGAAGTCTCTGTTCCGGCACCCTGCCGAGACGGGGAATCGAAGGGGATCATCGTCATCGTCATCTCCACCGCCTCTCCATCAACCATCCATGTTTCCTCCGTCCATGAGTGAGTATGTCACCGTTGTAGGCTTAAGGGGATGGTAGAGATTGGATGAGATCACTCATGTAATAGTTGTAAGATTGTTAGGGCATAGTGCCTAGTATCCGTTATTGGTGTTTTACGTCATTGTTGCAACTTGTTATGCTTAATGCTTGACACTAGGGCCCGAGTGCCATGATTTCATATCTGAACATGTTATTGAATTATGATGATAATTATTGTTTTGGATCATATCTATCAGTTGTATATACACGTTACTGTCCGGAACCGATGGCCCCAAAGTGACAGCAATTGGGATAACCAGAGAGAATGGCTATGATGTGAGGATCACATGTATTCACGGAGTGTTAATACTTTGCTCCGGTACTTTATTAAAGGGAGTATCTTAATTGTCAGTAGTTTCCCTAGGGGACCCGCTGCAAACGGGCTAGCAGGACAAAAGATGATGTGCAAGTTTCTCAATGCGAGCACGCACAACCACTGTTCAAGATATCGGCCGATATCATGATTTAACAGCTGATTTATCGCTTATCATTGTCTGACCGATAAGATAAATTGGCCGATAAGTCGGCCGATATACCGATAAATTGGCCGATATGCCGATAAATCGGCCGATATGCCGATAAGCCGGCCGATTTGGCCTTATCATAGGTCGACCGATAAGTTTCCGACAAGCGATATCCCCAACATTGCGTACAACTAAATTGAGTACATGCTTATGATTAGTTAATGGTTGGATGCTTTATATTATTTATCTGCAAATGCCTATGCTATGTTATTACATGAATTATCTTGTCCATGCAACGCCCGTACATCTGTCCCTGTGCCTGCAGTATTTTAATCCTCTTGTCTACTTCCATCACCATCGTTGTCTTAATTCCTCTGCTACTGTTATTTCACTACTGTCTCTGCTATAAAACTGTTGCTACTGATAATCTTTCTCAAGCAATCTATTCACGGGTGCAGCTGATCTGACAAATCATCTGTTAAAGCTTACAAATATTCTTTGGCTCCCCTTGTGTCGAATCAGTAAATTTGGGTTTTACTTCCCTCGAAGACTATTGCGATCCCCTATACTTGTGGGACATCAGCTGTCCAATATGAGTTTAATTCCGAATTTCACTATTGCCAACAGTTCCAAGTGCCATAGTTGTGTGCAATCAAAGCAACCTCGAAAGCCCCACAAGGCAGCCGAGGAGAGACACTTAGCACCGCTGGAACTCGTACATTCCGATCTATGTGAGATGAATGGCGTGTTGACAAAAGGTGGAAAGAAATATTTCATGACTTTAATTGATGATGCTACTAGGTTCTATTATATATTTGTTTGCAAACTAAAGATGAAACTTTAGACTACTTTAAAATTTACGAAGTCGAAGTAGAAAATCAACTAGAGAGAAAGATCAAACGTCTTAGGTCGGATCGTGGTGGCGAGTATTTCTCTAAAATATTTGATGTATTCTGTGAGGAACATGGTATTATTCATGAAAGGACGCCTCCCTATTCTTCCTAATCAAACGGGGTTGCTGAGAGGAAAAACCGCACGCTGACTGACTTGGTGAACGCCATGTTAGACACTGTTGGTTTATCTAAGGCATGGTGGGAGGAGGCTTTATTGACTTCGTGTCATGTCCTGGATAGAGTTCCCAACAAGAATAAAGAGAAGACCCCTTACGAGGAGTGGTCTGGGAGAAAACCATCACTTTCTTATTTACGCACTTGGGAGTGCTTGGCGAAAGTCAATATTCCAATACCTAAGAAACGTAAACTCGGACCAAAGGCAGTGGATTGTTTCTTTCTGGGTTATGCTCGTTGGAGCATCGGCTATAGATTTTTAGTTGTTAAATCTGAGATACCTGATATGCATGTTGATAGTATTATGGAATCTCGTGATGCAACATTTTTTTAGAACATGTTTCCTATGAAGGATAGGCATATCACTATTAGAATTTCTTCTGAGATATTTACAGTATCTAGTACATATGTTGATTATTCTGAACAACCACATGTTAAGCAAGTCCTTGAGAAGGATGACAATGAAGCAAGAGACAGAGGATTGAAAAATCCTTTGGTGATGATTTCATTGTGTACCTTGTGGACAATACTCCTACGTCCATTGTAGAGGCATTCGGATCTCCTGATGCAGATGACTGGAAAGAAGTTGTCCATAATGATATGGACTTGATTCTTTCTAATGGAACTTGGGAATTATCTGAACGACCGTACGGTTGTAAACCTGTGGGTTGTAAGTGGGTGTTCGAGAAAAAGCTAAGGTCTGATGGTACTATTGAGAAGTACAAGGCACGGCTTGTACCCAAGGGCTACACTCAGCGTGAACGCGGAGATTACTTTGACACCTATTCACCTGTTGCTAAACTGACCACCATTCAAGAAAGAGACGAGAGATCAATTAAGATACTCTCAAGTGGTCGGTTCACTCATGTACCTTGCAAGCGTGACGAGACCTGATATCTCTTTTGTTGTGAGTAAATTGAGCAGGTTCATGTCTAACCCGGGTACTGATCATTGGCATGCACTTGAAAGGGTCATGCGCTATCTGAACGGTACAATGAGTTATGGGATTCACTATTCAGGGCACCCAGCTGTGCTTGAGGGATATTGTGATTCGAACTGGATCTCAGATGTTGATGAGATCTACGCCACAAGTGGATATGCTTTTATTCTTGGTGGTGGCGCAATATCATGGAGGTCTTGCAAACATACCATATTGACGAGGTCAACCATGGAAGCAGAACTTACTGCTTTAGATACAACTTATGTTGAGGCGGAATGGCTGCGTGAGCTCTTGATGGACTTGTCGGTGGTTGAGCAATCATTATCGGCCATCCTTATGAACTCTGAAAGCCAAACGGTTATTGACAAAGTGAACAGTGCTAAGGATAACGCGAGTCATCAAGACACATTAAAAGACTCTTGAAGTCTGTCAGGAAATTGAGAAACTCCAGAGTAATATCTGTTTCGTATATTCAAACAGACAAAAATCTGGCAGATCCCTTTACGAAGGGACTATCACGTAATGTGATAGAAAGTGCATCGAGGGAGATGGGGTTGAGACCCGTGATTGTTACTCCATAGTGGTAACCCAACCTATGTGATCGGAGATCCCGTGAATTAGGACCTAGGAAGAACAAACTAGTGGTCTGACAGAGGAGAGTTATTACCTAACCCTCTCTATATGAAGATGCACAAGTCTCAAAATTTGTAAGGCAGGTTGGCTGCATGCCTTAATGTGTTTATGTTGGCTATGTATAGCAAAGATGTTGTTCTACAGAGCATTCTTGAAAGAACCCACCTATTTGAGTCAAATTGTTAAACGTCGCAATTTATGAGATTTGGGTGATCTCTAGTAAACTCATGAAGAGACCAGGTAGTATGACGCATATGCTACATCCACGGGTAGGCTACTGGCAGCCAAGTACCAGTCATGATTTTGTGTGAAATCTAGAAGCACCAAACTTGCAATTCAAGGTTCATCAATTGTTCAAGTTGCCGATAGACGTAGATCAAGGTTCTAGGCAGAAGTTCAACTTAACAGTCTCTGCTGAAACACTAGTATATAAATAAGACTCGAGGTCTGGCAAACATCTTTAAATGGGATTTGAGATCTGGTGGGGGATTGGTAGAATTTAGAACCCATTAGTGGGGCAGCCCAATAAACAATTTTGAAATCTCAAAGCCCAATTTAGTGGCAGCACATGTGAGTGGAGCGGGAGCTAAGTTTGGTCCCATACTGCTAGTGGAAGAGGAGTAGCCCCAGCTTATATAGTGGAGTGTGGTGCTACTTGGTAAGCTTGGTAGAACATGAGGCTCTCTCACGTGCTCCTCCTCCTCCTCCACCGCCGCTCGCACGCACGCACACACCGCCCACCCGTCTCGTCACTACGCGCCGCGGGTTGCAGGAATCTCGCCAAGCCGAGATTATTTTTGCAGTACAGGAAAACTGTTTCAACGGACACGTCGTGGTTAATCAGTTCGGGTCGCTACTGGATTGTGGGTTACCAACCGACCTAAACGTGTGTGACGTGGGCTTGGCCCACTTCGTACCCGTTAGGGTTTTTGAACGGATAGACGTCGCCTAGAGGGGGGGTGAATAGGCGATTTAAAACTTTTTCCGAGGAGCCGGAATATCCGGTCCAAGAATGACCCGGAACTCCGGTATGCTTGATAAAGGCGGAATAAAACTAGATGTTTACTTTAACAAGCATACAACCTAGATAAATATACTAGGCTCACCTATGTGCACCAACAACTTATGCTAAGCAATACAAGAAACAATATGATAGCTAGCAAGATAGATAACTTCAAGCACGAAGGCTATCACAAAGTAACGTGCATAAGTAAAGAGCTCAGGTATAGAAATAACCGAGGAACGTGGATACGAGGATGTATTCCCGAGTTCCTTCCAAGGGTGTACGTCTCGTTTGGAGAGGTGTGCGCAACCACAACAGGTTAGCCGCAATGCCACAAAGGCTCACCTTCTTCTCCTGATGAACTCAACCACAAAAGGTTGCTAGTTCACCTTCCACTATTGATCTCCTTTGGGGCGGAGATCGAATCCCGTACAACTCTTGAGGCATACACCCACAACTTAATTGGGGGCTCCCAAGTCTCGAGGCACACACCCACAACTTAATTGGGGGCTCTCAAGTGACCACAAAAGGTCTTGGCCACAAAAGGCGTCTAGGGTCCAAAGACCTAAGAGTAACAAGCTCACAAGTATCACCACCATGAATCCTCGTGGAGGGCTCAAACCGATGCAAATGCAATGGAAAGAGCACACGAAGTGCTCAAGTCCTTCACTCTCTAATTCCAACACAACAATAAATGTTTATGGGGGAATAAGAGAGGAATAACAAAGGAAACCACAAAGGAGTCAAATCCTTCACTCCCAAATCCCACCAAAAGCAACTAATGCTTATGGGGGGAGAAGAGAGGAAGAACAAAGAAAAGAACCACAAAGGAACTCCAAGATCTAGATCCACTAAGTTCCCCTCACTTAGATGAGAGATGGATTGGTAGGATTGTAGAGCTAGATCTCCTCTCTACTTTCCCTAAAGAATATGTAAGAATCTATGGAGGGATTGAGAGGGAAGTGAGCTTTCCAAGGTCAATAATGGAGTAAGAGAGAGGGGAAAGTCGTGCTGCCTTGGCTTGGCTGAGGAAGAAGAAGGGGAGGGGTATTTATACCCCTCTAGGAAATATAGCCGTTCGCTGTTTCGACACTCGGAAATTCCGGTATAAGTGAGACTCGGAAATTCCGGTCAACCGGAAATTCCGAGTTCATGAAATTTCCGAGCAGAAATTCCGGCTGGAGTCAGAACCAAAACCAAACTTTTCCTTGGCCTTCTCTGGAAGGATTTTCTGGGTGCACTCTGAAATTCCGGTATATGGAAATTTCCGAGCACAATTTCCGGTTCGAGTCAGAACCAAAAGTCCTTCTTTTCTTAGCCAAAACTGGAGGGCTTTCTGGGTGCACTCGGAAATTCCGGTAGACGAAAATTTCCGAGCATAATTTCCGGCTTGCATCAGAACCCTTTTCTCCTTTCCTTAGCCGTTTTCTTGGATGAGCTGGGGAACCGGAAATTTCGGTAGAGCGGAATATCCGGCCCCAATAATCCGAATCAGCAAAACACCGAAACAAAAACTGCTATAACTTTCGCAAATGAACTCCAAATGAGGTGAGACCAATTTTGTTAGAAAGATAGCAATGATGAGCACCCAACAGAAATATTGCATCCCATAAATAGAGTAAAATCACCACACATGGCAAGGTGTGGGACTTTACTCACGGCAGAACCGGCAATATTTCCGCCACCGAAAACGTAACAAGTTGTCCAAAGTAAAACCGACTTCGATGAACAAGAGCTTGACATGGAGATGAACCAAGCTTTAATCCTCACCAGCATAAAAGCCAAATAAGAACCGATAAATATGATATGCCAAGTATGCAAAGGTTTGAGCTCTCCACAACGATGCGATCAAGTTACTAACTTGAGAGCCCCTCTTGATAGTACACCTATCTATCATTTAGCTCTATCAAGATCATACCTTTGCCTTGAGCATTTCACTTGAGTTGGATGAAGACTATCTTGATCTCTTCAAGTGGTTCATCTTTTCTTGATTGCGCGTCCAAACACATGCTTGATGAAGACTTCTCCAACTACTCCCCCATGCTCACAATGGGAGAGTCTCGCTTAGCTTCATCTTCATGTATCCATTGCAAGCACCAAGCATAGGATCTCTTCAAGAAGCTTCTCTTGGCCTTGCACATCTCACCTTGATGACGATCACCACATGACGTCATTCTCCATGAGCTATATGAAATCTTCGTTTGATGCAAGCCCATGGGAAGATACCTAATGTAACGCCCCGGGATTTATCCCCTTTTGTTTTGTGAGTTTTCTGTTTGCATCGACATAGCATCGCATTGCATCGCATTAATTTAATTTGTTGCATTTAAATTAAATTTTCACAATTAAATTCAAATGCATTTCAAATTAATTAAAAATGTGTTATTTTAAAATCTTTTAAAAATGTTGAAAACTAGTTTATTAAATTGTCTATGTAAAACTAAAAATATTTTGTAAAGGTTTCGTGTTCAAATTCTTTTTCTATTTGGTTTTAAAAATATAAATCAGAAAATAATTAAACGGGAGAGAAATAAAAAGCCCAAAAGCCCATCTAACCCCAAACCCTAGGGTTTCCCCTGAAAACTTTGTTCCCACCCCCTAGAATTTTTGCAGCCGCCTCCCTCCACTTTCTCCTTTTTTCTTTTCCTTTTTTTCCCTCCTTCTCTTTTTCTTTTCTTCTTTTTCTTTTCCTTCTTCTTTTTTTCTTCTTCGTTCCTTCCTTCTTTCTCTCCTGCCCGCACCCGATCCTCCCGTGCTCCCGAGCTCGCGTGCGCCCCAGCCTCCGGCCCGCCGCCGCCTCCCCGCCTCCGGCCCCGCCGCCGCCGCGCCGACCCCACCTCCGGCCCTTCGCGCCGCCGAGCACCACGCACGTGCGCCGCCGCCCCTGCTCCTTCCGGCCGGCCCGACCTCGCTCCTCCTCGCCTCCGGCCGGCCGCCGCGCTTCCTCCGCCGCCGCCCCGCGCCAGGGCGCGTAGCCACCGCGTCGCGCCCGTGCCTCCGGCCGCCCGTGCGCGCCGCGCCCGCACGCCCTCCGCCGGTCGCTCCTCCTCCCTCCGGCCGCCCTGCTCCGTCGCCGCCGCGTCCGCCCCACGTCGTCGCCACGTCCGCCCGTGCCCGCGCTCTCGCCTGCGCACGCCGCCGCCAGCGCGCCCGCACGCCCGCTTCCACCCGCGCCGGTCGCCGCCGCCATGCGCCTCCGCTCCGCCGGTTTCTCCTTCCGGTGGCCT
Source organism: Poa annua (assembly GCA_026929855.1). Taxonomy (NCBI): domain Eukaryota; kingdom Viridiplantae; phylum Streptophyta; class Magnoliopsida; order Poales; family Poaceae; genus Poa; species Poa annua. The sequence goes on from CM049427.1 coordinate 22,192,527, forward strand.
CCCCGCGTCCGCCGCACGCCGGGTATTCGACAAAATGTCCGCAAGACCCCGACGTCATTTTGGTGTCCGAGTTGTCCACCCTTCGTGGTGTTGCTACATGCGCGTGCACGTCCTCTTCCGGTGCCGCGTTTCCGTGACCGCCCGCGTCCGTGTTGCGGTGCACACCCCGTGTGCGCCTCCTTCCGGTGTCCATTTGTCGTGCTCCTCCGTGCCCGCGCCCATCAATGAGGATGACCGAGTACGACTAACCGACCGCTTCCACGACACCGACAAATGACGATGCCCCGGTTCCGCGACGACTACTTCCACGACGACGACTACTTCCTTTACGGACCGAAGACGTCGGTTTCGAACCCTATCTCTCCCGATCCAACGTGCGAACCCTAACCCTAACCCTATACCTATTTTATTATATGTCGTCTATCTTGTGCATATCGCATCATAATTGCATTTGTTGCATCTCTTGGGTTTCCGGGTGTAGCAAATCACCTAAATAATTAAATATGGAATGTTAGGGGTAATAAATATATAATGCCCTATTCCATTTAATTTAATTAGATCACCCATGCCATGTGTTGCCATGTTAACCAACATTTAATATTGCTGGTAAATAAATAACTTGTACCTAAATATTAATTGCCCGGGTTGTTTTCCCGCTTAATTTGGATTACCTGCATTGTATTGCATCTTGCCATGTCATGCATCATTCTCATATGATCATGCTGGATCTTTTGCCGTAGTTGTAAAATGCATTTTTTACGCTTTCCAGAGTTTGTTGCTTCTTCGTGGATACGACGTTGAGATGTGTGAGCAACGACAAGATCTGCTGCCATGCGGGATTCCAGGCAAGCAAAGTTTGCTTGTTTACCTATACATTGTCTTTCATTCCTGCCGTTGATCTCTGCTACCCTAGTATTCGATTCTTTATCGCGATCCCATCAAATGTTTATCCCGCAGCCCATACAGCTTTATCCCCACATCCTAATACTTGTTGCATGTTTATCTGTTGGCCTTGCGAGTCGTAGCGCATGCTTAGAGTTGTTTGTGCGAGTCGTATGTATGTCTTATTTAATTGCACCTGCTTAGCATGATAGGTTATTCTACCTTAATAAAATGTTGTCCTATTTTGGGGTATTGTAATTAAAAGATAAGGCACCGACGGAAGGCCTTGCGAGGTGCTTTGTTCTGCTAAGTGTCGACCTAGGAACTCAGTTCTTGTCCTCGGATCCAATTTTGAGCGCACTAACCGCTTGTGGGAGGCCCTAAGGAGCCCCCCGCGGCTTCGATCTAATCCGCTTCTTATCCAGGGCGCCGCAAGTAGTTCGGGCTTTCCATTTGATGCATGCATATGGTTACCTAACGATCTCATGATGATGGAGTAGTCGATTCTCATATAGGGTGGCACGTTCTTAGAGTGCTATTAAGGTCGTATCCCGCGGGCACTGGACCTGATTAGCCGTGCACACAATCATGCGGTTCCCTGAATGGGTTGTAGAGAAGAGATTTGCCGTGTTGAGATGCCCTACCTTCTGGCTTGCCTTTGGGGTTGATCGAACGAGTACGGGTCCAGTAGTGCACCCCTGCAGGGTATAATCTTATCGATGAGCCGTGTCCACGGTTATGTACGACTTGGTGATGATGCTGGCTAACAAGATCATAGACAACTTACACCTAATCATTGTTAATTAACCTGACTAGTAATATAGAATTACTTTCACAATAACTGGTAACTAAAATTTGTTCACTGTGTGAGTTTTCCCGAATTGCTTCCTCATACTTGGTTGAGGGGGTTAATCCGAGAATGTGTTATGTTTTGGTGTTAGTTGTAGATGTTTACTTATGCGCTCTCTTATCCCTCTCTGATTAGACGGAAGTTGTAGCGTGTCTCTTTAGGTTGTTAGTGTTGCTGCCGCTAAGTCCACCTCCCCTATATTTTGGGATATGGTGTAGAAAGTAGGCAAGTCGGTTTTGCTTGCCAGGGAGTGCCCTGACCCTCTTTTGGGATGTGCTTTATGTGCAGTCAACAGGTTTGAAGTCTGACGACGTTAGCTTGGGAATCCCTCCGGCTTGGCTGGGCAGGGATATGGCGCCATTGCTTATCTTCAGAACTCTTAGTCCAATTTGCATCTTATCCGTAGTCGGATACTATTTTCTGCTTCCGTTGTCATTTGTATCTTTGTATTGTATTATTTGTATCTTGACTCGTTCGAGTCGTTGTTGTAATTTATCTTCTGTTGTATTTGTGGATGTATCGGAACTGTTGTAATGTTATCACAATTCCACCCACATAATGCGCATGTTTCGGCGTACACATTATGTCTGGTGGGCGACCTAAAATCGTTATTATGCGGATTTTGGCGGGAACGCTTAAATCCACATAGTACCGATTTTAGGGCGTCACACCTAACCTCATATAAAGATACCACACACACATATATCATGGGTTAGTTCACAAAGCTATGCGGCCAAGTGTTTTACCATCCCAAGAGATACATGATCGCTCTTGGTACATCTTGTAGCTTTGTGTGTTGATCAACAACTTGATCAACCTTGTATCTTCCAACATTTTTTCACTAATATGATGGCTTGAATCCTTCAACACATACTTGCAATACGCTTCACTCAACACATAAGCTTTAAGAGTCCAACACATGAACTACACAATTCCATTGACAAGATCTATAAAGATATCTCAATGCAAACATTAGTCCATAGAGATTGTCATTCAATTACCAAAACCACACATGCGAGAAAATGATATTTCAGTTTTCCTCCGAGCTGCGCTCTATAATGCCCTGCACTACGTGCGCTGCAAAAACACCCGAACCAATTTAGGTTTTGCCAACTCGTGCCTTGCGCCACCACCGTAGTCTTCTCCATCCTGAGCGCCGGCGTGAACCGGCGAGCGGGACAACAGGTCTCCGGAACCCTTGTCCTTGTGATACTGTACGGGAGAGGGCAAATAAGGTTTTTGGGAAGCGCTCCACGCGACTGCTCTCAAGCTTTCAATCACGGCTCGCCTTCCTGTATGCTCGCCGTACTCGCGGGCTGCTCGTCAACAACGTCGCCACCGCCTTCAGGAAGCTGATGCCGTCGCTGCTACTGCTGCAACAACTACGACGACTACTACGACTACTTCATCTACAGTTGTTCGGTGCGTTCATCATGTGCCGATGTGCCGATTTAGTATGTCTATGTGTGTAGATGTTTTGCTGATGTTCGTGTTAATTAATACTTTTAGTATTTGCGAGATTAACATGCTAGTAGTTGTTGTAGTAATGTTTAATATACTGAAATTAATTATGAAAATTATGTCTAATAATCCAACAAACATGACATCAAAATTGTTTGGAAAGTTTCATGTCGCTCCCTAAAGCAAGCTACACTAGTCGTGGGATCGCATACCTTTGATACTAGGTCTTCCTTCACCACACCGAATGTGGGACCCCAGACACCTTTGGCGGTGGGTGCGTGTTGAGGCCAACGTGCGACCGTGGCATCCTAGCGGGTGTGTAAGAAGATAGAGAAGTAAAGAAAATGTCCGAGAAGAAGGTCTACTGACACCGATCGACATGCAAACATGAGACCAAATCGGAAGGCTTATTTTGCTGAGAAAGTCGCTCAGATCCTCAAGGAGAGGAAAATGATATCCAAAGAATGATTTTAATGCATTCTCCATGATGTGTTGTGATGTGGCCGGACTTGGTGGCCAGACTGTTGGCCTGAACTTTGATTTGGCGTCAGTTGTCGTGTGGCCGGACTTCCATTTCCACAGTTTGGTAGACATCTGTTTGGAGACCGGACATTTCTTATTCTGTTCCAAACAAAATATAAAAAAAGTTGATTTAGCCGACAGTTTAGGGGCGCCGACGGGGGCACCACCCTTGATGCCCAACACTAGCTGGCATATTTTGGGGATGCCGGACAAAATTTCAGGACAGCTCCCAGGGCACATTTGGAGAGTCAACCACCCGCTTGGACAAGTCACTATTTCTTTTAGTGTACTCCTGTAGACTGTAGAGCTACTGTATTGAAAGAGGCCACGCCTCCCTGCCTGGTCCTGTACAAGCTGGACTGTACACAAACTAATTACTCGAGTGGCAGCAGTAGCAGCCGAGAAAACACTGTACATACATACTGACTGAACAGAATGCATCGGTCATGGCAGGAGAAAGGATCCGCCATGGCACTACAGCACCACCACTGCAGGCAGTACAGGCAGGAAGGATCCCCTTTCCCCCTTGTTTTATGGTGTGTCCCGATTCGCCGTGGGCCCATCAGCAGTGTGATGTGTTTGTACATGCGAGTATGTCTGTGTACAATCAATATCATATCCACCCCTATCTGCTGGCTGTTCCTGTGAATGAAAGCAACGTCTTTTGGAACCCTGGGTGGGCCCCACACAGATGCCCGCACCTGTGCCCACGACCGTGGGATCTGTTCTGTCCAGTGGTCGTTTCCATGGGATTGGAACTTGGATTGGGACCTTGATTTAGCAGTGGGATTGCGATTTGGGTATTTCCGAGCTCCAAGCTAGAGTGTCAAACAAACCAGGTCCCTTGTGATTGGGCTCGAAGAGAGTTGATCTGGGGAAGAAAATATTTTTTTCTTCCGATCAAGTTTATTAAGTGACAATATGGTCACCAAGTGGTACAGAAAGAGATATCAGGACATCAGGCAGCGAGCCATGGAAAATAAATTGATGTCGGCAACCACATCATCGTGCTCGTGCAGCCCCGGTTAGTACGATTCATAACTGAATCAGCCTTTTCTCACTTCAATTCCATGGCCATGGCGTGTACCACTACTCACGAGCTACTACTGCCAATCACATATGAGGTAGTAAAGCGTATTAACACCTAATAACAGCTCACAGGAAGAAAAAAAGAAGAGAGGCCTTTCCGTGAGCATTTATCCATGAGCATGGTTATGATCTATGACATGTCAGAACACTACTTGCCGGGATCAATTAAACCTTCCATTGTCTGAGAAGAATCGTACTGCTGGTGCGTACTTGATTAAGCAGGAGCACAGCCTACTGAACTTGGAAGAATTCTCATCAATACAACACTTGAGAGATGAATACGCAGCGATTTATCTTATGAACTAATGTTAACAATTTTTCATGAAAAGTTGTACGCCAAGTTCCTACATACCCAAAAGAATGGGAGGCCAGATTGACCAGCCAAGTATGTACACTCACTGACTACCATGAACTTACACCCGAGATCACCGAACATTTCAGGACGCGGCTGAGACGGTGATACCCGACGGGCATCTCGGCCTGCGACACCGTCTCGTTGTTCTTCCCCACCCAATCATGCTCCTGTCCTCGGCCTCTAAACCCACTTCGTCAGCTTTTGCGGGCGGGCTGATCTCGTCCTCTTCTTCTTCTTCTTCTACCGTATCTTCCACCTTCTTCTTTAGTTTTTTACCCCTTGTGCGTCGCGGCCTCGTTAAACTCGACTCCCAGGATCCACCGGTCGTCTGAACTAACCCCTCAAGCAGCTGAATGTCCTCGATGATTTCAGGACGACCGAGAGAAGATATGCTAGGCAGGATATCTTTCTGGAAGTCACGCTTCTGCCGACGCTTCCTTTGCTGGCCTCTCCTTGGCTTGGTCAAGAGAGTCACCGGTGAAACAGTGTGTTCATCATTTGCTACTGCGGGTGCCATTGGCCTGCTGCAGAACCCAACAACAGTCTTGGTCTCTTCCAGCTTCAGTGTCAACAATTCAAATGAATCCAAGTCATCATCGTCAGTGGGATCGCCGATGCAAGCTTGAAACTCTACTTTCCCAGCATTGTGATCGTTGCTTGATACGGCGAGCTCTGCAAACCACTGCAGCATATTTTCTGGTGTATCTATGGCTGGCACATCCATTGACAAAGCAAGAATGTCCTCTGCTGCAGCTGTAGCGGCAGCATCTTCACAAGCTGGCACTTCTAAATCGATCACAAACATACGCTTCTTGCCATGGTTGTTCTGTGAGGAGGCCACATGGCATTCATGTGACACTATGGATGACTCTGAATTATCTTCATTTGGTACATCATCGTTCAGATCAAACAAATTCAGGATGGCTGCGCCACTTTTATTGGTGATGGCGCCTTCAGCAGCTTTCCCATCTCTAGGCACAACTTTCTGGCACGGAGGTAAACATGCAGCACTCTCCTGAGTTTTATCCTTCTTAGCCCCACAACCTATAGATGTCGATGCAGCATCTGGCAAATTGCTAACTGCCGGAGCTGCTCCTGATCTGTCTTTATTAATTTTCATCTCCACTACAGATGAATGTTTAAACACCTTCGTTGGCTCTTTCAAGTCTATGGAATCGCCAAATGAAGCTATCTTAGTAAGCCAAGAGATCCCAGATACTGATCCCTCCCCTTCAACATATTGTATATTGCCAGCACACACTCTGTCTTGCTCTACAAGAACATCTTCTTGACCATCTGACAGCGCTTCATTCAAATTGAAGTTATTTCTGCCCTTACCATTTGCAAAATCAGGATCTTTATGGCAGTGTTGTGCTGCTGGTTGTTCAAACATCAGCCTGTTATTTTGCTCCAAGTCACTTGAAATTGTTGCTTGGTGCAATGATCGTGAGGCAGACAATGAACCAAATGGAACACCTGAATAGCTACCATCTGAACTATTAATGTTTTTCAGATTGCATGTCCAGGTTCCCATGCTTTGGTTCGTAGCACCAAGATATGCGTATGAATTAACCGTTGAGGATCCATTACAACTTGGAAATGATTGGACATCGGCACTGTTGTTGTAGCTCCTTGGGTCTACTATGCAAGAACCGACACGAGAGGCAACAGAAGGATGGCCTATTTGCGGAGAAGGGATTGGGGCAACGAATGTATTAATACTTGAAGGATGTAGATGGTCATGTCTAGCAAACATACTGAGAGCAGAGGCTTCGAGAGGGTTTCTTGAAAACCATCCAGTTGAGCTATTCGGAGATTGGTACATAAACTGGTTAATGTTTGCAGATCTCCCCTCGGCAACATTGAAGGTTCTCCGTGCATCTGTGTCACTGTATCTGGGTGCAACAAATATTCCGTTGCTAGCATGTTTCCCTAAAGAATTGGAACAAGATGGAATGATTATTACAAGTCCAGTGTAAGTACGCGACAGTAAACAAATGTGCTACTGCTAGCATTTATAAAGAACATCAAAAGATGCTTCATTAGCTCTAATAATGATTTGCAAAGTAACAACATGTAGTACAAGAGCAAACAATATGTCTCACACGCCACTCAAAAAACAAACGCTCAAACACAGGACCCCGCCATCCAGCAGTAGAATCCGGGAAATCACAGAAGTAGCCATTATTCCGTAGATTTATTATGTACTGAGTACTGACAGACCATCTTGCATAAACCCACAATATAATAGCATGTCACACCTTACACTGAACATGATACTAAGAAACACACAAAACTCACAGGACGCGTTCACGACTCCAGGTCACAATTATGTGCAGAACAAAAAGGAGAACTTTAAAGAGGGGGCATAATTAGGGAAATGTAGTTCTCATGTAGGGCACACTAATTTATTAGGAAATGCAAGATTGTCCTCCCGGACTCTGCATCATGAGATGTACATAGCCATGATATTAGTCAAGCAACACAAACAGTTTAAGTGAAACAAAATCCTAGCACGAGCCAAAAAAACTGACCTGTGGTGAAGGCGTTAAACGATGACACTACACACAATTGAGCTAATTCTAATATAGCAGTAATCGTAGTAACCATGAATATTGTACATTCAACTCATTCTACAGGGTCATGTTATGTGGGGCTGGTAGCTCCACTTAAACCAAAAGTTCAGGGAAACCAGTACCACATAGTGTGGGTTGACTTGTGGTCACGAATTTGGTAAATAATTTATGTTAAGGGCATTCACAGTGCAAACATAGAAAGAACAAAAGTAACCAGAAAAGAGAGAGTAAAGAGTTGCTTAATGGACCTTATTGTTACCTTTATCGATGAATGGTTTCTCCTCCTGTTTTATCCTGGAACTTGTATCAAAGAAATTAGAGCTTGTTCCATCATTAGTACGCTTGTCTTTGGAGTACTCTTTATTAAAACTGTTGTTAGTTATGCTTGATCTCCATACAGGATGTTGCCAAGAGTTCTCCAGGGAATATAAAGGACCCCCAGAAACTGAACCATTTGTTGTGCCCATATTCGTGCCCAAAATCTGTTCATTCAGATCAGCAGCATGGTGGCCTCTAAGATTACATGTAGTTGACAAAAAAGAGGTTGAACTATTATGCCCCAACCTCCCCAAGCTTTCCGCCCCAGCCAATGTGATGCCAGAATCACTCAGATGTTTTGTATCTGATGATACACCAAGGAAATCTATATGCTTGTTATCTGATGTCTTGTCATGATCAAAAGAATTGTCAGCTCTGAGATCAAGGTCCAACATGCCTTGTTTGGTCTGTAAAGCAGCATCACCTGAGGGAAACCCATTTGGAGAAGACTGGACACTGCCTTCCCTAAGGAAGTTCAAGGATTGGCCTTTCCCATTGTTCACAGCAGGAGTAACAACCATCTTCGCACCATGCAGTGGAACCTGAGATGGTGTGTTTCTCTGTGATTCTTCCACTCTTGGGCATGCATGCATTTCTTCGTTTTGATATTGTTTCATCAGGTCTCTCTGTGTTCTATAAACCCGATGCAGTTCATAAACCTGGATGTGGAGCAAGTTTCCAAGTCAGAGATGCAAAATAAGAAGGGAAAACTGAAATTATCTATTGCAGTTTAAAATGTTACTAATATAGTTGATGCCAAATGTACCTGCTGTCTAAATACAGCTTCATGTGCCAGAATTGTGCGTTTGAACATTTCTTTATCATAATCTGAACAACCATCTGCCTCTGCTGTCATGAAGCCATTACACAACTGCTCACTTGACGTCTTCTCCTCCTCGTATGGCGACCCCCATCCATTAGTGCCGGCGTTGAGATCGGTCACAGCATAATGTCCAGGTTTGTAGCCCTCAACTTCTACTTTTGCTCCCATTGTTGTTACAACAGTCGGTTCCAGAGATCATTTAAGCAACCCTGAATAGCATAGAGCAGAGTAAGGGATGTTAAATCTTTTGTTAATAGAAATTCCCAAGCATGTATTGTGAATTGCTTTGACAGAGCAATTGCAAAAAGAATTGATTTGACAGAGAACAGAAAAGAGAGACAAGCTTTTTTCCTCATAAAGTTAAATAATGATATGGTCGAGCCTACATGCAGAGAGTGACGCAAAGCTTGAAGCCAATCTGGTGCTCTTACAGCTTCCTTATTATTTCCATGGCTTGCACAAGTGCTGGTAATTTGGGGATAGCTATACACAATCCCATACATTTTTTAGCAGATATCCTCCCAACAACCCCTGGCTGTTTGGATGTCAACTCGCATGCAGGGAAGGTGGAAAAGGTAAAGATATGGGGCAAGTCAACCCTCCACAGTCCATCCGCCAAACTAGTTGATAAATCCCACTAAGAATCAGCTCATTCAAGAAAAGTATCATCACCACTAAACGTGGGTAGTAACGAAAATCTATCACCAGGAGATGCAATTACTCAACCGCTTGCAGTTGACGTCGATCCAGCAGAAAATTTCAAGCAAGAACAAATCCAACACCAGCCGAGTCACCAAAACAGGGAGCAAAAAGACTAAACAACAAACAGGCCAAGAAAGGACAGCAAAGATGGCATCTTTCTTGCAGCAAACCGAGCCAAGAGTAATCACTCAAGAGAAAATTACCTCAGCGATTCTTGGCACTGAAACTGCGCAGCGCGACGCCCATGGATGGCCCCGGAGAAGGGAAGAACGCGGCTCTCCCGTCCCTCCGACGGACGGACCCAGGATGAGGAAGAGAAGGCCGCGTCAATGGAGGGCTTCCTCCAGCGAAACGAAGCAGACTTCACGGCAGGAAGATGCGCCGGGGAATTGCGGCGTATCCGGGAGCTGGATTCGATGGGCCAGGGAGGAGGAGGAGGAGGGTCGAGCGAGCGGAACCAGTGGGTTCTTGTTCTTGTCTTGTGCCCCCGGAATGACTGCGTCTGCGTTGGTTCCTCTCTCTCTCTGCTCTGCTCCCCCTTTCTATTTCTCTCGCCCTTTCCTTTTGGATGGCTTTGTCATGTGCTGCTCTGGAGCTGGAGAGAGAGAGAATGGAAGTATGGAACGAACGAGCTTCTAAACTACGATGCCAGGACAGCATCAGATCTGTTGACATCTTGGTCTTACTTATTATTCCCTCCCTCCCTCCCTCGTGATGCCCGTTCCTGTTCCTCCCATCTCATCTCATTCTCACCTAATATGTCTCTCTCTAGTCTCTAGCCGTCCTCCATGGATTAAAAATAAAATCTCGGCCGGATTATTTTTCCAGGAGCCGCCGTCCCTTTCAGATTTGTGTGCGTGATCTCGGTTGTTGCTCCATTAAGCGTTAAGAATCTCATTAGGGATCTGACCTCCTCTCTACGGGTGACGGGAGATGCGTGCATGTATGTATGGATTGGGAGTTGGGATCGTGAGCTTTTTGCTCCCTGTTGCTGTCGTAGGAGAGAGAAACGTCCTGACACTATTACTTATCCAGTTGATGCGGTTACTACTGCTAACGATAGAGCCCGACAGACAGTACCAAGGTCGCTTTATTTTTTCCAAATTTACGACATTGGTTCATTTCGGCGAACTGCCCATCGTAAACCTGGTGCGTTACTAATTTCAAAAAAAAAAAAACTGGTGCGTTACTCATAGCCATAGGCCTGTGAATGATCCGTTGCATTTTCTGCTCCGTACTAGCATCATGGGAAAATGAGAGAAAAACTTAAACCTTCTACTTGAAGAGGTTAGGCGAATCGAACCCTAAACTTATAAACACCGGGTCTAAATCGAACTCTAGACCAGTTTTACACAGTTGAAGAGAGAAAAATATCTCACGCCGAACAATTTGCTACTCTCCTTAGTAAGATAGCAGTTGATGAGGTATATATCTTCTACCTCCAGTGTCTTAATACAATCTTTCCCCTCTCTATTTCTCACCAATTACCGATCAAATTGATTATCCTTGTACCTGCCGGAGGAGGATGTGTGGAGGCTGTTGAAGCACTCCTTGATGAGGGCATAGGTCTGCTCGACCGTGATGGCCGTCGTGTCAGCCTCAACATGGACGGTTCCGACCTAGCTCCTCGGATTGCGGTGGCCTGCTCGACGGTTTGGGCCTCATTCCTGTGGTCCACAACATGGTCGTGCTCCAGCATGCACACCACCTCCGTCCGTTCGCACACATCGTGCTCGTCTTCCAATCCCGACACTTCCAGTGACACACCCTCGATTTCCTCTACAGAGTGACGTGGTACCTTTTATGACAGTCTCTCTTGCCCCTCTTCGAGTCCTTGATATTTTTATTTTTTTATTGAATGTGGAATTCTCGTAATAAAGTGAACATCTAAATCTACTATAATACTATCTATCTCTTCTCAACAGTAGTAGAAATGACGATTGCCTACTACCATCACCGACCTCTTCAAGTTTATGCACCAAGGTGGTTGCGCCGTGTTCTCGTTCAACACAGTGGTGACACGGAAGAACACACGAAATCATCACGTCGCGGTGGACCTGCGAGCGACATGCATGCGTTGCGCCTCGTCAAACCCCTAACGACGCCGGTTGGGAGAATCACGGGTGCTAGAGGCGTCGAAGACGTGGGGCGAGTGAGTTGAGAGTCAGAGAGTGGAATGCGAGAGGAGCGAGGTTGGTATCGTCGCATTGTCGATCGATGTGCCAAACATGTTTAGTTTAGTGTTCAACTTAGACTACGATTCACAGGTTTTGTCAGCCAACGGGATTTTGAATGGAGGGTTTATTTGTCTAACCTCTACCGGTTACATACAAGTTTGAAAATGTACTTTTCTTCTTAGAAAAATAGAGGTTTGCCGGACACAGGTCACACGATGTCAATCTTTTTTTTTTGACGTGGGGATACGGTGGTGTGCGAGATCCGAGGAGGAATAGACGTGGGCGACCGTGGTTGTAGTACACGCGAGCACAGCAGCACGCGATACCGTATTGATTTCCGCATACTCTCGCAGTCGCAGGGAGGGTACACAGGTTGTTGAGCGATCCTAGCCGCATGGCATGGGCATGGCCTGGCCTTCGAAATTGAATGACCTTGCAGTTGAACGGGGGCAGGGCTACAAGCGAGCCTACGCTACGCTACGATTGACCAATGGTGGCAGTGCCAGGCGACCGTCGCCGGCAGAAGAGTACACCGTCACTGTTGACATTGTACTGTCGTATAATTCGAGTACTGTAGTCAACTACCCATTGAATAACGCGTTTACTATGGTAAGCAGATTAAGGAACACTTACGTATAGACTGTCACAGATTTTCACTACGGAGTACTACAAGTCAACTGCTGGAGCTGGCGTATACTGTGACCGTCGTCCCGCTCCATTTATACGTACGGTGTCGCTGAACCGAAAGAGTGGTTGCGGGGAAGAGAGAAGACGAGAGCACCTGTGTGTACTGTGCAGTGCAGTGCAGGCGAGGCGGATCCCCTATTTATGGCCCGCAACTGCAAGCAGTGTCATTTGTCTGTGCGCACGTACGTACTACAAGCATACCGTACGCGTACGTACAGTATACAGTCACGACTCTCGTTGGTCTTCCAGTTCCAGCGCGACCCGAGACCCGAGCGAGCGGCGAGCGATGGATGGATGGAGCAGGAGCACGCGTTCAGAATCCGATCGATCTGCCGCGCTGGATTCGCTCGCCATGGAGTGCCGCTCTGTTCTGGTCTTTTCGATCCATCGTCTGGTCTCTCTGCTTCTGCCAAAGGAGGAGCAAAAGCTTTACGCGACCGGACCGCCGTCCCGTCCGGATGGTTGAGATGGCGTGCGTGGAGTGCGAAGGATCTTCTGCGGCCTGCGAGCGTCCGAGATGCGGACAGAGATCCATAGTCTCAGATCCATTTTTTCCCTCGTTTTTCCACGTCACTCTCCCATGGGCGATGGGGGAACCCTAGACACCACCGCCGCTTCAGGCAACCTCCTCCTCTCCCTCCTCTCCTTGTCACCTTCGGACGCGGACCCACGCTGGGGCTGCGGGGGCCTCTTACTCTCTCGATCGAGGTCTCATCGCGGGTTCTAGACGTGGACTTGAACGTCGCACTCTGTAGGGGCGTAGCGACGCGGCCGTTCCGACAACGGCGTGGTGGCCCGCGAGGTTTAGGCAAGCTCAGGTGGCTTAGTTGTCGCCCTCACTGAACTGACCCTGCGACTTGCTGGCTCCTCGAGTGGAGGTTGCGCATGCCGGGCGGCGACCCTGGAAGGTGGTATGCTCGGTCGACGTCGATTCTGCGGGGAGTGACGTGGCGGTGGTGATGGTTCTCTACTTAGGTCATGTGGATGGCAAGGAGCGAGCGACGTGGTTCTTGCCGTTGGTGGCAGCAACTCCCAAATCGTGGTTTTGAGTTCCTACTTAGCCCTATTGGGAGATCTGACGGTGCGAACGTTGTGTGAAGGTTTCTCCAAGCGAAAGCTTTGCGTTCCGACGTCAATAGCGGCAATGCCTGCAGGTATCGTGAACCTCTTGGGGGCGCTATTGTGGCTAACTTCGTCGCTTTAGGGCTCCGGGTGGAAACTTTGGACCTCTGGTCTTGATGTCGGTGACATGTTACGTCGTAATCCTCTTAAGGGCGTCATCGTGGAGCCCTACCCCTCGGGTTCATTCCCGTGACTTTGGTGCCAAGTCTGGCTATCCATATGTATTTCCTTTTTCTGCCTCTGATCTGCTTTAGAAGAGGTTCCCTCATCACTTTATATATGTTCAACTGCCAGACTTTATTTATAAAGCGTGAGGAAAGCCTGTCGAACTTCCTCCTCGTCTAAACTACTCCGTTATGTGCCGCCGTATTCTTCTTTTCAAGAACTAGCATGGTGGCCCTCGCAAATGCGAGGGCAGTATTTGTAGTTGGTTCAAAGTATTCAACAAATAAAAAATATTAATTCACTGATAGAACATTATTTCATTAATGTGACAATAAGTTCAATATCACATATATGTGTAATACTTTGTCAATCAAAAATTGGTGGGGAGAATAATTATCATGTCATATTTTGGAAGACATATGTAAGCGATGCTTGATTTGTGAAGTGAAATATGCTTTGTACATGATGTTAGATCATGAAATCATTAAAATAAGATAAAATAGTTTATCCTCCTTAATAGACATGTCAGATTAAATAGTAAAAATATCTTGCAATGATGTTTTTTTCACTCATTTACTCACTACGTGTTACAATGTGCAAATTTTTACAAATATGAACATGGTGAAACTTTGTCCAATAAATTTTTATATGAATATACATTGCTAAAAATATTTTCTCCTGGGCATATTTATACATCAATAAGAAATAGTCCAATTTAGAGAAATACGACTTGGTTTTGTGGAATTTTAACTTATCTTAACCTATCTTCATTCAATGGTTCTACACACCTAGAGACATGTGTATTTTTCTGTGTTATGCAAATTGATTTCTTGGCTTTGGTAGCATAGTTCAAGACTCCTAATTGGTCATCGATTTTACTATGCAATTGGAATGACATGTGTTTTTATGTTGAATTTGTTACACAATATAAGGAAACATACAATAGTACAGATATATATGTCTACCATGCAAACCAAGCAATATCCACAAAAGCAATTCATAAGAATTAAGTATATGCTTATCAAGTCCAGGATAGAATATATTCATCAACAAAAATTAGTCCTTCATGTACACTGAATTATAGAAACAACTTACATAGTACGATTATTATAGTCACTTATGTAATAATAATTTTCCACAACTTCAAAGTTATGCAACGTTCTGTTAGACTGTTCATCTCTGAAGGAAGTCAAATAAATTTATCATTTATACGTAATCAATCACTGAAATATATACACCCTTCGTTCACATTAAGCCTAAAGCATATAAATTTTGACCAAATATATAGTAAAAGATATCAACATCTAAAATATAAAATCATTATCATTTAATTCATCCTAAGATGTATTATTCATGATATCATAATTTGGAATTATGAATGTTATATTTATTGCTACATCTTTGGTCAAACTATTGATTTTGACTAAACACAAAAGCAGGCAGGGTGTTCAAACTTTTGGCTTTTCTTCAGGAATGGAACCCGCTATGTAGGCAGCGGGACAGGGAGCGGCTGGATGCGATGCTTCATGACCTCCTACGGGCGGCTCGCCATGTTCACTCTTCTTCCAGTCGTAGGGCTCCTCCTTAGGGAGTGAGCGTACTTTTGTCTCCGTTCTCTTTACATGTCCCTGGTCTTGTTGTGTTGTGGCCTCATCTTTTCTGTCACTCTAGGCTTTGCACTTTTTTCTGGTACGCTTGTAACGGTGGTGGTTGCTTTATTTATAAAGCGGGACGTGAGCCTGTTTCGAGTACTAAACACAAAAGCAAGATAAATAGGACAGAGAAAATACTGACTAATCCGTATGATTTATTTCTACATTAAACATATTTTAGCATCTCCTACCATTTGCCACCATGTTTAACTAAGTTTTTTTGTGAGAAAATACTGACTAATCCGTATAATTTATTTCTACAACACATTTTCACAACTCCTGCCATTTAGCACCGTGTTTAAGTATGTTTGTTTTGTTTATATTGCTTTCAACTATCAGGTTGAGGTTAGTCTCGTATTTCGTTTTTTAAAAGGACGCATCTATATGTAAGTATAATCATAGGGGTGTACGTGTTGTTTTTAGCTGCTTCGTTAAAACAGACTACGTGTTTGGAGTCCACGCCTGAGAGTCGTGAGATCATTTGGCGTTTACTTATTTGGTTGTTCAAAAAAAAGATCCTACTAGGCTGCCGCCATGTTTTATTGCAGTCATCGATCAGCTTTTGCATTTTTTTTCCAAGATTGGAGCTAGCTGTTTACGTATTGATCAGTTTATGATTATTTTTTTCTTAACGATCAGTTTTGGAGTTTTGGAGATAACTTTACATAGGTTTTGACATAGCCAAGTATGCATCGTTCATTAAACGGACGCATATTTGAGTACAGTCCTTTGAAAGGACGTGTTCATTTTCTTCTTCCAACTATCACGTTCTAGCCAAGATTAATTTGGTTGGTTTTTCTAAACTGTTAGAGTCCAGGTCTAAACAGACGTGATGTTCTCTACATAAAGTTGCGTAAAACTGTTACGTGGTACTAATTTCTAATAAAATCTTAACCGTACATTTTAGATCTAACTAATAGAATTAATTAAGATGATGTGGCTTAACCTGGGGTCTCAAAAAACTATGTCATTTTGCTTTTAGTATATAATAGATAGATGGGTACTACCGTAGTACTATCACTCCAGTACGTGCATTGAATGTTTCTCACCAAGACGACACGATGCGCCGGTCCACGGAAAGAATGTGGTTCCGTTCATCTCCTACGACGGCAGACGGAAGTGGAAATCCACCGAGTCAAAAAACAACGAAAGGCTCTGCAGCCAGTCACGACGGAAAGCACTACAAGCAAGCAACCGGCCGGGTAGTCCGTAGTGGAGTAGAAGCGACTATTTTCCCTCCCGGTCCAGTGCTACGCCTTGTTTATTCATTCCATGTCTAGTCCAAGTATCCAATCGCTCATGCATACGAGTTACCAAGAAACAGTAGCGGCACTCATGGTACTGTACACACAGGCGCACTCGCACCCTGCCTCAAGGCGTTCCCGGAGGAAGAGGAGCTTTGCATTCAGCATTTTTCTCCCTAGTCATGTAGCACTACGAAGCCCTCCCTTTACCGGGCTGGATCGGATCATGCCCAGGAAAAAGGCTCTGCGACCTTTGAGTACTAGGGTTCCCTTCCTTTTCCCCTGGATTTCAGGTCGCAAAGCTCACCCATACGAGTTTAAGATGTAAACGGATCAGATTGGATAATACATAATAGTCTCTTCATATGCTTTCCTATATTTATTGACAGATTTAGAATGGATCGTATAATGATCGGATGCAGATTTGAATGCGGATAATATCGGCTATGATTTCGGATCGTAAACAGAGCGAACTCGAATCCGAAATACGTAAAAAGTAGCTGACAAATTATGAGCAAAGAAACACAAATTCACCGTTGAATTTTTTTTAACGAAAGAACTATCTAAGCATATAAATATACAAATTGACCAAATGGTTGTGATGCAAGTGCACGATTGCACTGGCATAGAACAAATACTCATGTATGATGCCTGAGCATAAGTCGTACTCAGGGTTAGTTATATGTGGAGAGATGAAAATAGGTGATTACATCAATGTGTCGATGGATTGATTGGCTATTTCAGAGTATCTCGGATAATCCACATCCATCAAGTAATACTAATACCATATTCGTTGGATATCCGACTAAGAAAAATCCTTATACACATTTGTATCCATGGGATTACTGCAATTACATACCATGTCCTTAGAAACAGATGCATATGCGAGTTTGGGTAGGAAATTATCCATATCATTTACATCCCTACCTACGGTACCTCTCGGGCAATCTCTCTTGTTCGGCTGGAAGAAGTTCAAATGACTATGAAGTGTAAAATCGAACAAGCACCCCCCGAATTGGTCGGGGGTATCTTCGCTTTTCTTTCGACTATTGGCTGCAGACTTTGTCTACTAGTCAGAGTGATCACGCCCCATCTCCACCGGCACCCCCAACCTATCATTTGTTGCTTATTTTCTTCATTTCCATCCAAATCATGTAAAGCTTGATTACATAGTCTAATAATGTATTTTCTTATTATTTAAAACAACCACAACATAAAATCTTCGTGACTTCAACGACTATGGATTAGACTTACAGAGCTAGTCGGCCAAATAGGCTGCAGGAGGTACATATGCAACAAACTGTATAGAAGCACCACACTCCAAAATCGACGGGGATGCAATAATTCCAATGCAATGTTCGAAGTAGTCATCACAATCCTGAACACAATTTACAGTGTTCTTTACTCTTCATTTTAAAGCATCGACGAAGGCATATGACCATTGTCCATCAACTGAGTCTGGTTGGCTAGCCATCCTTAGGCTTGATCCTCCATGATTTTGGGTTGTTCCAGCTGCTCTTGCGCGGCTAATTAAAATAACATTGAAAACCATCTGGTTTTCTTCATTGTCGTATGGGAGAGCGGTGTTATTTTACATCATTTGGTGAAACACGAGTAATCGTTTCTATGAACATGAACTATCGGCAAATGGTCAAACAATTTTTCGTGTGGAACGGGTGGAGCGCGTGTAGGAAATACATAAGCCTGATTTAGTTTCTAATCCCACAATTTTTAAAGATAAGGTGTATTTTTACCTTTTTTTTCCTTATTTGCACGTATCAGACACATTTTTAGTTTACTAATTCACTCATGTTGGTCTGTATTTAATCCCCATTTAAATGGCTAAAACATCTTATTTGGAACGGAGGAACTATGACCTAAAAAAGACCTTAATGTAATAATACTTATGTCTCCTAATACAAATGACGAAATGTCTGGTCTACATTGACCGGCTCCTAGTGGCACGAAAAGGAGTGATTATGTATACTCTAAACCAACACTTAACCAAAAGGCAGGAAATGACAAAAAAAAAAGGCAGGCAGGTAGGGGACGATCGATGGGTACAGGATCATGCATGTGGATGGACATCACAAGACGCGAGATAGAAAAGCAGACGTGACAGTCCCCACCTGCCTGATAGGAACTGGCGATTTTAGGTTACGTATGTAATACCCTGTCGCCCTCCCTGTCCTTGGCGGGCCGCCACAAGCATCCAAGGCCTCTTTGGTCAACAACTGATGATCGGTATCGGTTCCAGGCTCAGGCTCAGGCTCAGGCTGTCCCGTGTGGGCGCTGCACACTGCTCGCTCCTGCAAAGCTGCCTCATTCTCAGCTACCGGATCGCACCAAATATTTCCCCCAGTTTTGGCCCTACCCTATGTAAAATTTTACCGTAGACGATTGAGCCGAATGGCCAGTCAGCATCCTGGTCTAGACTATAGAAGATAAGCTGTCTCTCGCTATCTCGGTAAGCACACTATATTTCAGGCCTTCTTGGGTGGGCATCGCGTGGAAGAACAAAACTCTCCACAAAAGATGAATGCTCCGTGTATAATCGAGCATCGGAAAAGGGCGTTGGCAAATCATTAGTGTGAGTTCCTCGTGAAGGAGCCTGGCTTGCAGATTACGAATTAAGATAAGCACGCCCGATCCGGATGCTGCTTTTTACTCTTTTGCGGAAACCATTGTTTATTGGCAGGAGCGCAGATGATAGATCTAGCTTTTTATTAAGTAGTGATCCGAAACATTCCGATGATGGCGACGCTTTTTGTGTCCCAGATAAATCCAACCGGCCAAAGGTGAGGCGCCTTGCCGGTTCCGATCTTCATATTCGCCGGGCGCTTTCTCCCTTTCTGTGTGTGACCAAGAGCTTCCGTCAATTTTACTGAAAACACACACACACACACAACCGTGTCATCTGGAAGATCACAATTCAGAAGATTTTTCATTCTACACTGTTTGTTTCCAAGTATTTCTTCGCAGTGTACTACCACATCGAAACTTCTAATTTTCTCTGCAGTGCAGTGAACTTTAGTACCTTCAGCAACTCTTGCAGGAATTGAACGGACAATGACAGCATGACCCATCGTTTTTTCTGTTTCTGCATATATTCTGCGTTCTCTTTTGAATCGGACGCGTCAAGAGGCACTAAATTCCATCTTGGCTGTCGTTCAGCTGTTTTGAGCTCTGTGAAATTATGCTGCATTGAGTTTTTTATAAAGCGCTTGCTTTGCCAAAAAATGACATTCACGCCGGCTGAGTACTAGTAGCAAGTACAATCCATTACCAGTTATAAGACAAGCTAAAGATGTTACTACGTACTATTTTTTTTTTACTTGGATGTTACTACTATAGTACATTGCCTCCAACGACTGCCAGTCTCATATCACCTCACCAGAGTCCTCTACGGCTCTACCCTCCCTGCCTTGAAACAAACTGCATTCCAAAGCTTCAGCTTGCGATTTCAGAAGCCATGCACCACCTCTGTGTCTCCCTATACTACACAGCACATTCCAGCTCCGACCATCGTTCCTACTCTTGGAACTCCTGAGCTCGCGTCCCATGAACCAACCATCCTCAAAATGGCAGCTGCAATCCATGACTGTCAGGTATGAAGCTAGCAATCTTCGCCGATCATTTTCCCAGCCGCTTCCCCCTGCGTCTGAGCCTGCAGGGCATACCGTTTTCGCAGCTCCAACAGCCTGTCCAGGAGTTCTCGGAACGAAGGGCGACGTTGTGAGTCACTGCTCACAGGGGAAGGATAACCCTTAACGGCAGCTGAATCAGTTATTTAGTAGTGTGAAAACAGCAATGTACCTGTCCCAACAACTCTCGATGATCGATGCCCACTCAGGGTCTGTGTCGCTTGGAATTTGCAGCCTCTGATCCATGAAACCCACAGCTCCGATAACCTGTCACATAGGGATGACAAAGTTAAGGATTTCCTATGCTCCAAAACGCTTTTATTAGCAAGATAATTGGGTTTTCTTAAATTGCAATGGTGATGATTCCCGCTCTTGGTAAAGATTCACCAGTAAGCTAGTATTTTCTAAGGTAATGTTGGCTCTAGGATGCCATAAAAAGGGATATCTATAGCATTTTTTTCTGAGGGTGAAAAAGGAAAATGTCACCCTTAGGCTTTGGGAGACTACAACTTTTAGGGACTTAGCGATTCTTCAACAGAAAAGGTAGGCCAACATCTCGGTGTTAATCTTGCTACCTGACTGAAAGGAGAATGGAAGAAATAATAAAGGCAAAAAACATTAATTCCGTAATTATTGTTGGATGTATGTATATTCTATGGAGATGCTTAATACAGGCAAAGCTGGCACCCTGAACCTGATGTAAGAAAACAACACCACTGAAGATAAAATCAAAGTTGACATCACGTTTTATACGGAAAGATCCGAATTACTACCCATAACTAACAACATATAGGCACAGCAAAAACACACCTGTACTGTATTGAGAGTATCCCAGGGTATCTTCTTTGTAACAAGCTCCCATAGGACCACTCCATAGCTGTATACATCAGACCTATATTTTTTAAAAAGGAAGAAATGAGTAACCATCTGTAGGTATCATGAACATCAGTTGTTAAAAAGTGTTCATCTTTAGCTTACTTTTCGTTCGAAGGTTCATTGCGTAAAACCTCTGGAGCCATCCATTGCGGCTGGATATGGAAGCTAAGCTATCAGATGCAGTAAAAACGAAGAGAACTAGAAGGAGGTTAAAGCTTAAGATGCCCCAGTTAGTCTGGAGAATTAATGTCAAAAGGTCAAGTTTGCTTGTACTTACTGTCCCTTTACCAGTCTTTGTTGTCATAAATGTTTCGAGTTTCAGACGTGAAAGACCAAAATCTGCAACCTGATTGAAAAAAGTGAGAACAGAAACCTAAAGTGTAAAAAAAAATCATAGTTACCTTTACTGTCCACTTCTTGTCAACCAACAGGTTTGAAGATTTTAAATCACGGTGCACAACAATGGGGATGGAATTGTGAAGACAGTTCATGCCCCTTGCCTGCAGCAATATAATGATTCAGAATCCACATGGCAATCAGAGTTTCGATATGGCCAAAATATGTAGTTATCAAACAAAATACTAGGCAAATTTTATCTTCGTCATGGGTTAAGAGCTTAATAACAAGCACGTTTTTTTTCTGTTGATACGCTGAAGCTACAGACATATCTTAATTTACATGTAAGTAAACTTTGCTTCCACACAGTTGTAAAAATAATTATATGTCTATTAAAATTGCCTGTTGAGATATGCAACTAAAGAATGTTTATCCAGTTTCTCTGCTCCAATATATTAATATCTCAAAAATTTCACATAATATATTTGGCTTGACAAGGGAAATAAACTCACGATGTCTATAGCCATGTTAATTCTTCTTCGTGGATCCAGCTTGGCAATGCTATTTTGAAGCAACCGGAACAAACTCCCTCTGCATTGTGGGACTCAGTAAGGTGTTACACAGAGGACGCAAAAAAGTTAACATCTTGTTAAAATAAGGTCTAAACATTACAAAATAATGACACAACTAGCCAGAACCGTTCAAACCCCTGGCTACTAGCAGCCCCAACTTTTCGTTAAGAGGAAGGTGAGTATAACACCCGGGTGATTGTTTGCACAACTATGTGTGAAAACCATATAGCCACCTGTCGATCCTTAGAAGTGTTTTAAGAATTATTGTTAGCAAAGGTAAAAAATCAGGTGTACCTGTAGCATCATTAAAGCACCATGAAAAAAACAGATGTGATTAGCTCTATAAATTATCAAGATATATCTCACATTTTGTTATGAAACAAAATGCATATTTTCAACCATAGCTCGATATGGAACAGTGAACAAAAAAAACCAGACACTTACTACTCAGTACTCACATTCAAACCAGGCCATAAGACTGTTGGGAACTCCTTGGTAAAGATATGAATTTATTATTATTTCTACTGTCCTTGAACATAAGTCGTGTAGAAAAAAAAAGGTAGCCCTTGTCTTGCACCAACTAAAGGAAAAAAGTAACAACCACAGAAAAAAAAACATGTGGTGCATATAACATACCGTGGGAGAAATTCTGTAACAATACAAAGTCGTTGCTGTGACGCAACTGCGCCCATAAAAAGTACTATATTGGGATGCCGTAGTTTCTTCATCAATGATACCTACAAATTTGATGGACAGGAGTATGGTCATAACCAGTCTATGGAAAAGGAATCACAAGAATAGGGTTAGGTTATGAATGTGTTGCTAATTGTTATAGCCTACCCACAAAATTAACAAAGTGAAAATTTGTCAAAGCGCTATAATTTCTTCAAATTTACCAACATAGAATATCGAAAATAACAATTATGGGCTCAATATGCAGTCCAACGGCAGTCTAGAATTAGTTTATGTACTACTATACCAGAGTATCTCACGTAATTAGATATAATGCAATTCAGTAGACATAATACTCAATTTCATTAGCAACTGAGGATCAGCAGAAATTGCATTTACCTCTTGTCTGAAGGTATTTATCATTTCTTCTGAATATTCCTGCTTAGAGAAAACTTTAACTGCCACATCCTACATAATTAATAATCATGGATAAATATTCAATATTAATTGTTACGAGGTAAAGCTAGATGCAACAGAACATACATACCGAGTCATGCCACAAAGAATGATACACTGTTCCACAGATACCTGCATGGATCAAACATGGAAATAGCACACATGAGTGGTTTCTGTTCAGACGTGGACAATGCTAGATTGCATAAAACAGTCTAAGAGTACACATATGTAACTAAATCTATTATTTAAATGAACATTTCAGTAGTAAACAAGCACAGGTATAGCCAGGTGCATGGAAATTCCATCATTGTTATGGCATAGAATGGAATTATGGAAGTGTACTATTGAAGATGAGAAGAAATATAATTGATTGGATTATGCCAAAGATAAGAGGAGCATACGGAATGGATTATTAAGCATGCACACTTAGAAATTACCGAGAACAAACTTTTCAAGTAGTTCATAGAAGTGCAGTGTGTGGATATGGCTATGCCTTTGCCGATGACTAAATCGTTTGGAGAACATTTTAACAAGAGATGCTGGCATCTACATGACAGATGGATTAATTGCAACGTTAGAAGTAATACCTTGACCTACTTGCTCTCCAATTATGAGGTCTTCCCACAGAATCTCATAATCTAAGCTGTCTGTTTCATAATCTACTCTCTTGATAGGACTGCCATTAGTACTTGTGCTGCTCATACTACTTGTGCTGTTATTGTCGAAAGTCCACCAGGAACCTGAAACCTCATATTTGCTTGCCTGGGAGTATTCAGTGTCTTGGCAGACTGGTATTGTGATAGGCTCTGTAACTGGACTCTGGTCATTCTCTTTCTTATCATGCAAATGCGTTGAGGTCATATTATTATTTTCAGAACCCCCATCATTTTCACGCCCTTTCGATGGCCACAGTATCCCCTTCTTGGCCAGTAAAGCCTCGGCTTTTGAACTAAACTTGTGGAACCCGGTTTTCCTTTCTACCGAAACATCACTGCTTGTTTTGCTCAACTTCCCAGGGGATTTCTCTTTGGCAACGAATACAGTACGTCGCACATTCCCATTTGGGGACCTTGCTTCACTTGATGTCAACTCCGCCCTTACATCATGTTTAGAATACTGATCCTTACATTCACCACCATACGGTCGATCGCAATTCTGACCTGTCCTTCTCAGAGAACAAACTGAAGGTGTAACCTTGGCAGCCTGTGTTGTTATTCTAAAAATCAGGAAGAGAATACAGTATAGAATAAATTATGAATAAATATGAGAAAGAGAAACTTTACACCGAAACTAAACATTGTACTCCTTTAATTCCGTTTACTCAGAAATGCGACTTACAAAAGCTGTTATCTTGGAGGTGATAGCAGATCGAAGAGGTTGCTGGGAATCAAAAGAACCTTTGTTTTGTGATCGGTTGTTAACATCCGAACTAAAATATCTTCCGAAGAACTGTGTATGGGGCTGTGATGAACTTTGAATCACTGTGACGGAAGCACTAAATATCTCCTCCAATGTCCGTACATCAAGCGAGAGACATATGAGGCCAACCAAGCTTCCGTCGTCATCATATAAAGGAGTGTTATTGACAACAATAAAGAACCTCTCTCCTGACTTGTTTTTGACAGGAAACTTTCCTCTGAAACACTTTCCCATAAATATATTCTGGATAACTATGTTTGCAGCGTCAACGTCAGCAGGATGAACAAGTAAATCAACGGCCGTGCAACCAATTGCTTCGGATGCAGAATAGCCATATATATGCTCGGCATACCGGTTCCTAGGATATAGTTCAGAGACAAGTGTTGGTAAAAAAATGTATTCGTAGCATTGAACAGAGATAAATAGGTGTGTGAAAAAAAAGGATAACATAAAGAATTTGACATTCATCTCTGGAACCAAGTTGACCAGTTGAGAGCATGGTGTCTAGCTACATCAAAACATGTCCACGCCAAGTCTCAAGTTATGCATAAGATTGGTTCAGCATTTTCATCAAACATTTGGTGAGCATTGAGCATAGAGAGCCGAGAACAACGGTACGCATGGAATGGAAGGAATCTCACCAGTAGAGGATCTTCCCGTCGGGTGCGACGATGTGCACGGCCTGTCCCAGCGACTGCAGTATTAAGTGGCAGTGCCTGTCGGACAACCTGGCGCGGCTTTCGCGGTGCGGAAGCGCGGCGATGGCGCGCCGCCACGAGAACGCGGGGGCAGGGAGGCGGCGGGCGCCCCGGCGCTCCGGCACGAGCTTACCTATCTCCCGCTGCAGCTCAGCCTGCCCCTCCTCCAGCGCCCGTATCTTGTTCAGGACTAGCTCGTCTGCTTCCATCGCCGGCGAAGGTGTGTCGCTGCTCCATAGATCCTTCAGAGAGCAAATTAAAAAGGGAGTTCGCGGGGGAAAGATCTAGGCAGAGGCCAAAAATGGCATTCCTCATGCCTGACAAGATCGAGGCGGATGAGTCCATCCCTCTCTGTCCGTTCCGCTCCGGTAGGAGCTAGCTCTAGCTGCCTCCTCTTGCAAAGTCAAACTGATCTCCCGTCTCATGTTCCAGGTTCTCCCATCCCATCCGGGATCATGCATGCTCGCGATTTGTCCCGTCTGACCGCCTCCCGCGCCTATTCCCAATGAAAATATCCTCTTGTAGCTAAAATTCAACCGGCTCAATTTCCTCACGAAACGAGACAAAGGATCCTCGAAACAGCCTTTTCGTCCGGCTACGGCCAAACTGATATAAAG
This sequence comes from Poa annua, assembly GCA_026929855.1. Taxonomy (NCBI): domain Eukaryota; kingdom Viridiplantae; phylum Streptophyta; class Magnoliopsida; order Poales; family Poaceae; genus Poa; species Poa annua. The sequence continues at coordinate 22,218,442 of CM049427.1, forward strand.
TGGCGCGAAAATGCAAATTAGACCTATGTGGTTTACTAGAATCTAACAAAATGCACCCTGCACTTTCACAAAAAAACCTAAAATTATCAAAAAATTATCCAAAAAATCTATGATCCCAGATTTATACACGAAAATTTGGATATATTTTTCGTTTCATGGATGAAAATGATCCGAAAATATGAAAATATCTTAATCAATAATAATGAAAAAATATCACAATCTGTTTACATTTTCATGACCTAAAAAATTGTCTCCATGAAAACGGATTATCCGAAAATATTATCCATAATATTAATAATAATAATGGAAATATGAAAAGGATCGTATGCACGAGTTTGTGTTGATGGTAAAAATTATCTGAAAATGTGTTAAAGCATTATCTAAAATTATTTTTATTTATGAGTTTGTGTTTTTCTAAAAATTATGTTAACACATATTAGTCAGAAAGTTATGTTCATTCGTAATCGGAAAATTACTCTTAGATGATCAAAACAAATGATTTGTCATGAGTGGTTCATGAAGACAAATGTTCAAAATTCAGGGTGTTGACCGCAAAATGTATCGCACGCATCTTGATGCAACATCAACGGTTTTTGAAATAGGAGCGGGTCCTCCTAGTTATGGATTTTCCGCGTCCAAAGTGGCGGGAAGATCCTTTTATTAATAAAGTACAGAGTAGTCACAACCTTGAAGAGGCGATTGAGACTATTAACAAGCGGTGCCACCACACCTCCTTATGAAACCACCGGATATCATCACACCGCACCCACCAGGTTATCACCGGAGAGGATCGTCTGTCCTCTCACTCCGGGTCATGAAGCGCCGATCCTGCCATCAGACAACAAGCACAGAGATCGACGGTAACTAAGTCACGTGTAAAGGATAGGAGGCCACCAATAACTTTGATGTTAGCGGCGAAAGTGTCTCAAAATAAGATCTAAACTTGTCCGTCGATGACATTGAAGTGAGACCGAAGGGTACCCGAGCTCCATGACGACGCCCCCAAGAGAGTGACGACGAAACATGATGCCGTCGTCGGGCCCAAAACGGTCAAGGGTTCTCAACCGGAGCACCGACACGCGTAAGGTAGCCTCAAAGACGCCCCAAGAGGGTCATGACACCCGCATGCAACGCCGCTTGCCAAAGCTCTGAGCTTTTTTTGGAACAACCTTCACACCACATCCCGATAGCCCGGACCATCCAGTGTCACCAAATCAGACCTCCATGACAAACTCTTGGAGCTCGTCAACACCTAGATCCCTACTCCTCGCTACCCGCATGTCCAAAGAAAGAAGCCACCACCTGCTTGCCGAAAATCCGACAGTGCAGTTGAAAGAACATTTCTTAATCCCTAGTGTTTTGAGTGTTAGTTAACAATACCAATGATGTACTAATCCTATTGCTAAGTATTTCAGTTTGTGTGAGTTGCATATCACATATCCCAAAGCCAAAATGTAGAGAAAAATAGTTTCTGAAATTCTTCCGAGAATCGGATTATTGGAACCGGCAATTTCCAGGATCGGAAATTCCGGGTCTCCTATACCTAACAGAAAAATGGCTAAGGAAATATCAGAAAGTGGTTCTGACTTCAATCGGAAATTCAGCTCGGAAATTTCACTGACTCGGAATTTCCGAGTCACCCTCAGAAATTTGGCTAAGTCAAGATGTCAAAGTGGTTCTGATCTCAACCGAAAATTCAGCTCGGAAATTTCACTGACTCGGAATTTCCGAGTAACCCTCAGAAATTTGGCTAAGTCAAGATGTCAAAGTGGTTCTGATCTCAACCGGAAATTCAGCTCGGAAATTTCACTGACTCGGAATTCCCGAGTCACCCTCAGAAATTTGGCTAAGTCAATATGTCAAAGTGGTTCTGATCTCAACCGGAAATTCAACTCGGATATTTCACAGACTCGGATATTCCGGGTGACTCGGAATTTCCGGGTGTCACTTATACCGGAATTTCCGGGTCCCCGAGACAGCGAACGGCCAGATTTTGGGAGGGGGTATAAATACCCCCTCACTGAAAGTGCATTCTATGTACTCCCAAGTTTTGGTGACTAATGACAACACAAAAAGTATTCTAATGTTTGTGATGAAGCATGCAGGCTATTTTACAGGTTGACTGTCAAAGAGAAATACTTAAGTTGCCTAAATATCATTTCAATTGCACCTGGTAATTGTTCAGGAATTCTGTCAGGAGATTTCCGGGGCCCGGAAATTTCCGGTCCACAGACCGGAGATTTCCGAGCCAAACTTATTTTTCGCTAAGACTGAATTCAAATGCGTACTGACTCCAAAACAATTTTAGCCGGAAATCCTCTCGTAGATTTCCGGCGCTCGGAGATTTCCGAGCCCCAATCCGGAGATCTCCGAGTGTCAGAGGAATTTCGACCAAGTCAAGAAATCCAACCAGTACTGATCCAGAGTCAAGTTCTACCGGAATTTCACCCGGAAATTTCCGGAGTCCGGAAATTTCCGGTCCTCAACCCGGAGATTTCCGAGCTGGCGGCTGTGCAACGGGCAAATTTTGAGGAGGGGTATAAATACCCCTCCACCTACCTCCAGCTCCAGAGCTTCCAGATTTTCTCTCTCCTCCATTGGTGCTGAAGCTCGTTTCTCCCGGATCTCTCAATCCAGCCACTCAAATCCGTTGATACTTGGGGATATGAGGGAGAAGCCACCGATCTACATCTCCACCGAAGCGATTTGACTTTCCCCCTCTATTTCTTGAGGGGCAACGAATCTAGGGTTCCTTTGTGGATAGCTAGGTTCATCTTTGTGTAATTTGATCCTTTGTGGATTCCTTTGTGGAAGTGACCTGTTGTGGTCGTTGTGAGAGCCCCCAATTCAGTTGTGGGTGTGTGCCTCACGAATTTGTACGGGACTTTCTCCGCCCTTAAAGGAGTCCTTAGTGGAAGTGTGGATTCGCACCTTTGTGGTCGAATTCACAGGAGAATAGGGTGAGGCCTTTGTGGCGTTGAGCAAACCTTTGTGGTAGCTCACACCTCTCCAACGAGACGTACACCTATGTGGTGGAACTCGGGATAAAACCTTGGTCTTCGAGTCCCTACGGTTGTTTCGTTCCACTCTCCTTTACCGCATCTTTATTTCCTGTACTTGCCTAGTTTCCTTGTAGGTTGTCACTTGTATCATCTAGTTGCACATCTACACAATTTACTTTCCGCTAGCCTAAAAACTGAAAAAGAGATAAAAATTGGTCACCGCCTATTCACCCCCCCCCCCTCTAGGTGGTCAACTGCCGTTCAATTGGTATCAGAGCCAGGTTGTCTCTTACAAGCTTCACCGCTTGAGACCAACCTTGGACAATGCAAGTTGACCCAAAAGAGGGTTCCGAAACGGACGCCGCGACTTTGGCGGCAATGCAAGAGAAAGGTGCCACTATGGCCGATATCAACTCTTTGGAAACAAAGTTCACATCGTCTATACAAACCGAGTTCAAGAAGTTTCATGATATGCTTGAGTCTCTCAAGACATCTAAAGAAACCTCTCTTGCATTGCCCACAAAGCCTCCGGTGCTTCCGGGCATTACTCTTGATGTGGACCCCGAATTGATAAAGGGAAAGCAATTGCCTTTGGAAGGGAAGGGTGATGCTAGTAGTTCATCAACCCATCAAAACACTCCATCATCCAATGATGAAGTGCCTAAAGGCTACAACGCCACTCCTCCCCCATCCCAATACCATACCCCCGATCCCATTATTCCTCACCCGCAAGTTTCTCATAGGGGTGATCCCCCATTGCTTAAAGATTATACCTTTTCTCAATGGCAATACATGATGAAGTCTCATGTTTGCAGCTCCTCAATCGAGTTGTGGCGCATCATTCAAGTTGGATACAAGCCGCATGATCCGACCAACCTAACAAGAAGAGAAGTGGTGGAGGCTGAACTTGATGCCACCGCTCTCTACATGATCCAAAAGGCGGTTGGGAACAAGGACATGGCTCGCATTCAACATCTCACCACCGCCAAGGAGACATGGGATGGTCTATCCGAGTTGTTCGTTGGAAATGATAGCATGAGAAGGAACCGCTATGACTCTTTGAGTAATGAAGCCGAGGGCTTTTTCAAGCTTGATGGTGAAGACCATGAGATGATGTATCAAAGATTGGTGACCATAGCCACAAACTTTCGAGAAGTGGGTGCCTCTCACATTGATGATGCTTGGATCAAAAGGAAGTATGTTAGCTCTATGATGGCTTGTGAGCCTACCGACGTCAAGAGTCTTCAAGTAAGACACAACTATCATCTCATGACATCTAATGAGGTTATGCAAGAGATGGCCGCATACAAGGTGGCCACTAAGAATGCTCAAGATGCAAGGGCAAGGGCTCTTGGAATGCAAAGAGGCACAACCAACCTTGCTTTGAAGGCTACCGTTGAGGAAGACAACGATGATGATGATCTTGGAAGCTTTGCCGCCATGTCCGAGGAAGCACTCAAGATTGCTTACAATGACCATCTCGCTCTTGCGGCTCGCACCTTTTGGAACAATCCCTCAAGAGGCAAGATGCGTGTTGACAAGAATGCACCTCAAGCCGATAGGGTCTCACCCTCCAAGTCAAGGACATGTTACAATTGTCAAGACAAGTTCCATTTCGTTGCCGAGTGCCCTTATGAGAAAAGAGAAGAGCATGGTGGACGTCTAGTGCTCAAGGACAAAACCAAGATGCCTCCCAAGAAGGCCTATGGAAAGAAGAGGCCTTTTAACAAGAAGCCTCGCATCATGTTGTTGACTCAAGAGGAGTATCCCACCGATGATGAAGAGTCGGAGGAAGAAACCCCAAATGAAGTGGCGGCCCTTGCCACCACCTCGACAACTATCATCTCTCCATCAACGACAAGAACTCCTTCGACTACGACAAGCTCTTCATCGTCTCTATTCACATCGCCTAATGAGAACTCCATCACCAAGAGCTCAAAGTGTCTTATGGCAAAGGCGTCGGAGGTACCTTCATCCTCATCCTCTCTCATGAATGAAATGAATGAGCTTGATGATGCCTCTAGCTTTCAAATCAAGCAAGAGCTTGTGGCGTTCGACTCCTTTATCACTAACTTGCAAGGTGATAGCAAGAAACATGTTGGTGCCCTCATGGTTCGAATTGGTGAGCTAGAGCATCACAATGAAGAGAAGGGTGAAAGGAAAGACGTCGCCTAGAGGGGGGGGGGTGAATAGGCGAGGAACACTTTTTACAATTTAGGCTTGATAAATGCGGAATAAAACTTAGTGTTTAACTTATCAATGACACTACCTAAATATACTAGGTTCGCTATGTGCACCAACAACTTATGCTATGCAACACAAACAACAATGGGATAGCAAGGTAAAGAACTTCAAGCACGATGGCTATCACAAAGTAAAGTGCATAAGTAAGGAGCTCGGGTATAGGGATGACCGAGGCACGCGGAGACGATGATGTATTCCCGAGTTCCACCATAAAAGGTGTACGTCTCGTTGGAGAGGTGTGAGCAACCACAACAGGTTTTCTCAACGCCACAAAGGCCTCACCTTCTTCTCCGATGAACTCGACCACAAAGGTCCGAGTCCACCTTCCACTATGAACTCCTTTGGGGCGGAGAACAATCCCGTACAACAACCTTGGGGCACACACCCACAACCGAATTGGGGGCTCCCAAATGACCACAAGAGGTCTTGACCACAAAGGTCCCAACTAGCCACAAAGGCCTTGACCACAAAAGGTCCTATGCCACAAAGGCGGCCACTAAGGCGTCTAGGGTCCAAGACCCAAGAGTAACAAGCTCACGAATTTCACCACCACGAATCCTCGTGGAGGGCTCAAACCGATGCAAGATGCAATGGCAAGAACACACAAAGTGCTCAAGTCCTTCACTCTCAAATTCCAACAAAGCAACAAATGCTTATGGGGGAATAAGAGAGGAAGAACCAAGAAACCACAAAGGAGACAAATCCTACACTCCCAAATCCCACCACAAGCAACTAATGCTTATGGGGGGATAAGAGAGAGCAAGAACAAAGGGGAAGAACCACAAAGGAAATCAAAGATCTAGATCCACTATGTTCCCCTCACTTAGAGGAGAGATGGATTGGTAGAATTGTAGATCTAGATCTCCTCTCACTTTTCCCTCAAAGATATGCAAGAATCATGGGAGGATTTGAGAGGGGGCAAGCTTTCCCAAGGTCAACAATGGCAAGAGAGAGAGGGGAAAGTCGTCAGCTCAAGGAAGAAGAAGGGGAGGGGTATTTATAGCCCCTCCCAGATTTCTAGCCGTTGGGAATCTCCAGACCGGAAATTTCCGAACTGAGGTCCGGAAATTTCCGGACCCCGGAAATCTCCGGTAGGAATTCCGACCCGAGCTGAGAAAAGATCAGTGCTGAAAGCAAATGAGACTTGGCAAAAAACTGCAACTTGTGACCGGAAATATCCGAACCAGGGCCGGAGATTTCCGGACCCCGGAAATCTCCGGTAGAAAATCCGATGGAAAACTGAACTGAGTCAGTACGCAATTGAGTTCTGGACTTAGCAAAAATCTTCCGTCGCTCGGAGATCTCCGGACTGGGGCTCGGAAATCTCCAAGCGCCGGAAATCTCTGAGCAAGGTCCGGACATTTCCGACCCTTAGAAAAACTGCAGAAAAAGCAGAACTGAAATATCTTTTGCAAATAAACTCCGAATGATTTGAGACCAACTCCGTTGGAAAGGCACTGACAAGGAGTACCCAACAAAATAGAGCAAAGTCCGCACACATGTGAAGGTGTGGAACTTTCCTCAAGGTTGAACCGGTAATATTTCCACACCGAAAACGCAACGAGTTTTCCAAACTAAAACCGTTTTCGAAGAACTTGGTCTTGTTATGAAGATCACGACAAGAACCGAAAACCAACAAGGAGAAAAGAAAAATAAGAACCAAGAAAGATGATATGCCAAGCATGCAAAGGTTTGAGCTCTCCACAAAGATACGATCAAGTTACTCACTCGAGAGCCCCTCTTGATAGTACGCCTATCTATCCTATAGCCCTATCAAGATCATACCTTTGCCTTGAGCAATCCACTTGAGCTAGATGATGACGATCTTGAGCTCTTCAAGTGGACCACCTTTCTTGATTGCGCTTGCTAGCACATGCTTGATGAAGACTCCTCCATATACTCCCCCATACTCCAACATGGGAGAGTCTCGCTTAGCTTCGTCTTCATGTCTCCGACAGCACATGCTTGATGAAGACTCCTCCATATACTCCCCCATACTCCAACATGGGAGAGTCTCGCTTAGCTTCGTCTTCATGTCTCCGACAGCTTCCCTTGGTCGACTCCTCCATATACTCCCCCATACTCCATCATGGGAGAGTCTCGCTTAGCTTCGTCTTCATGTCTCTGACAGCTTCCCTTGGTCTTGCACTAGTCAACCTTGATGACGATCATGTCATGACATCATCCTCCATGAGCTATATGAATTGATCTTCTTGTTGCAAGCTCATGGAAGATACCATCTTTCTTCATATAGGTGATGCCTTGACAACTTCAAGCCATACTAGCAATATGCTCAAAACACACATTAGTCCTTAGGGATTGTCATTAATTACCAAAACCATACATGAGGGCACATGCCCTTTCAAAGGGTAAGATAGAAAGAGAAGACGTTATTTCTCTATCTTATTTGAAGTCCTCTCTTGAGGAGATTGAAGAGTCTCATGCTCGTCTTGAGGAGCAACTTGAAACTATTGAGGAAACTCATAACTCCTCACATGCTAAGCTCATTAAGGATCGTGATATGTACTTTGCTAAATTCAAGGTGGCTCAACAAGATAAAGCCGAATTTGCGGTTGGGCATGTTCGACTCATTGAGGACATGGAAAAGCTCGTCATAGCTCACAAAACTTTGGAGAGTGAACATGCTCTTCTAAAAGAGTCGTATGCCCAACTTCAAACTCGGTTAACTAACCTTGATTCTCTTAGCATCTCTACCTCTAAGTGTTCTTGTGATAATGCTAATCTTGTGAAGGAGAATACTAGGTTGAAGAGTGAGATGACTAAGGCCGCCACATCCAAGATCATCCTTCTTAAAGGTAAACAAGTTGTTGAGACTCCCATCGTGGAGCCTCACACTCGACAAGGAAAGGAAGGTCTTGGATATGTGCCTCCCATCAAGATGAATGCCAAGAAGGGCATTCCCAAGAGCATCAAACCCATTCAAGCCAAGAAGGCCGACACCATTCAATCCAAGGAAGGTCTTGCGAGTAGGAATGTCACAAGGGGCAAACCTACTCGTAAAGATCACGCCGGGGACAACAACCCTAACTATGCTTTATATGTCGATTATTATGGGAATGTTTGTGCTCGTTACATTGGACCCTACTATGGTTTTATTTCATATGCTATTTGGGTTCCTAAATCTCTTGTCGCTAACCATAAAGTACCCATTGTGAAGCAATGGGTTGCTAAATGCAAGAATTAATCTCTTGTAGGATCTTGCTCCCGGTGGTTCAAAATGGATAATTGATAGTGGATGTACAATTCATATGACCGGGAGCAAAGAACTTGTTACGGAGTTGAAACCTAATGAAGATCAAGTAACCGTAACTTTTGGTGACTTATCAAGGTCTAAGGTAACCGGGTTTGGCAAAGTGGTAGTTGCCCCCGACATTTCTCTTGTCAATGTCATGCTTGTTGAATCTCTTGGCTATAATTTGTTATCGGTTCGTGCCTTAACAAAGATGTGGATCTCTCCCTTCTTTGATAAGGACATTGTGGTCCTCTTGTGGAGCAAGTCGCTAAGAGTGGCTTTCGTGGGACACGTGGAGCATGAGCTCTATGTGGTGGACTTCTCCAGAGCCACCACTTCTCAAGCCATGTGTCTCTTCGGAAAAGCCGACGTGGGTTGGCTTTGGCATCGCCGACTAGCTCACGTAAACATGCGTACTTTGCAAAGTCTTCACAAGGGTGGCCACATTCTTGGACTAAAAGATCATGTTTCCTTTTCAAGGGATCGAATTTGTAGAGCTTGTGTGGAAGGCAAGATGCATGACATTCCTCATCCAAGCAAGACCATCATATCTTCATCCCGGATTTTGGAACTCCTTCATGTAGATCTTTTTGGACCAATTCCGGAGATAAGTCTTGGTGGCAAGAAATATTGCCTCGTGATTGTTGATGACTATTCAAGATATACTTGGGTCTATTTCTTCAAGACCAAGGATGAAACTCAACAAGTCTTCATCGACTTCTCAAAGGAAGTTCAACGCCAATATGACCTTCCCATTTTGGTTATTCGTAGTGACAATGGGTCAGAATTCAAGAACTACACTCTTAACGACTTTCTTAGTGAAGAAGGCATTCGTCATCAATATTCCGCTGCTTACACTCCTCAACAAAATAGCGTTGCCGAAAGAAAGAACCGGACTCTCATCGATATGGCGAGATCTATGTTGGCGGAGTTCAAGTCTCCCATCAACTTTTGGGCGGAGGCTATTTCCACCGCTTGTCACTCATCTAATCGCCTCTACTTCCGCAAAGGTTTGAAGAAGACTCCATATGAGATCCTCACCGGCAATAAACCCAATATTGGCTACTTCCAAGTGTTTGGATGTAAGTGCTATTATCTAGTCAAGGGTGTCCGGTTGGGTAAGTTTCACTCTAAGTCTCTTGAGGGGATCTTTGTCGGTTATGGTAGCGAGTCCCACACTTATAGAGTCTTTGATAAATCCTCCCGGATTATCATAGAGTCTTGTAGTATGGAATTCGATGAAAATGATGGCTCCCAAGTGGAGCAAGTTGGTGTTTGTGATGTAGGTGATGAACAACCTTTTGATGCTATTAAGAAGATGGGGGTGGGCTTTCTACGCCCAATTGAAATCCATGAAGAAGTTGTTCAAGATGATTCAATTTCTCCCATCAAGGAAACCTCACCATCACAAGAACCACAAGGTGGCTCACCCATAGAAAATGATGATTCCCCTCAAGAACAATCTCAAGATCCTCCTCAACAAGGGCATGCTATTTCTTCTCAAGATGAAGCTCATGATGAATCTCAACAATATCTTCATCAACAAAAAGATCATGCCTCCTCCACCAAGATTATCGAAGCCAACTCCACTTCTCCAAGTTCTACTCAAGGGCAAGATCATCCTTCTCCACCTCATGAAAAGACTTCTCATGATGATCAAGGCCCACAAGAAGGTCAAGACGAGGATCCAAAGGATCAAGATGGTCAAGAAATTGTCCCCACCACAAGGGCGGCAATTGAAACTCGTCGTCAAGCTCGCTTTGCAAAGTCTTTGGAACTCAGAGAATTATCTCTCGACAAGGTCATTGGTGATATTCGAGCAAGGGTCTCCACACGAAGTCAATTAGCTCACTTTAGTGAGCATCAAGCACACATTTCCATGGTCGAGCCCAAGAAAGTCTTTGATGCTCTTGAAGATCCCGATTGGCTAGGGGCTATGCATGAAGAACTTAACAACTTCGAGCGCAACAAAGTGTGACGTCTAGTTGAGAAGCCTAAAGATTGCCATAACGTTATCGGCACTAAGTGGATCTTCAAGAACAAGCAAGATGAACATGGTATCGTTGTGAGGAACAAGGCGCGGTTGGTGGCTCAAGGATTCTCTCAAGTCGAAGGCATCGATTTTGGAGAAACTTTTGCACCGGTCGTAAGACTCGAATCGATACGTATTCTCATCGCTTTTGCTTCTCACCATGGTTTCAAATGCAACAAATGGATGTAAAATCTGCTTTTCTTAATGGTCCATTGCAAGAACTTGTTTATGTTAAACAACCCCCGGGTTTTGAAAACCCCAACCATCCTCACCACGTCTATGTCTTGGACAAAGCTCTCTATGGCCTTAAACAAGCCCCCCGTGCATGGTACGAGCACTTGAGAGAGTTCTTGGTAGACCGTGGATTTGAGGTTGGGGTAATCGATCCCACTCTTTTCACTAAAAAGGTTAATGGTGAACTCTTCATTTGTCAACTATATGTCGATGACATTATCTTCGGTTCTACTAATCGCGTGTTCAATGATGAGTTTTCCAAGCTAATGACCGACAAGTTCGAGATGTCCATGATGGGTGAACTCAAGTTCTTTCTTGGCTTTGAGATAAAGCAATTGAGGGAAGGGACTTTCATTTGTCAAGCCAACTATATTCAAGAGATGATCAAGAAATTCAAATTGCTTGGACTTAACGGTGTGACGACTCCTATGCAAACCAAGTGCCACCTCCAACTCAACCCCGACGGTAAAGAGGTAGACCAAAAGGAGTATCGTTCTATGATTGGGTCTCTTCTTTATTTGTGTGCCTTTAGGCCCGATATCGTTTTAAGCGTGGGAGTGTGTGCTTGTTATCAAGCCGCGCCTAAGGAAAGTCATTTGATGGCCGTAAAGAGAATCTTCAGATATTTGGTTCATACCCCTTGCTTTGGGTTGTGGTATCCCAAAGATGGCACATTGTCTCTTTGTGGATATACGGACTCCGATTGGGCGGGCGACATTGATGATAGGAAGTCCACATCCGGAACGTGTCAATTTCTTGGAAGATCTTTGGTGAGTTGGTCCTCGAAGAAACAAAACTGTATCTCATTATCCACGGCGGAGGCCGAGTATGTTGCTGCCGCAAGCGGATGTACTCAACTTGTTTGGATGCGGCAAACTTTAAAGGATTACGGTGTCCTCTTGGACAAAGTGCCGCTTTTATGTGACAATGAGAGTGCCATCAAAATTGCGTACAATCCGGTGCAACATTCAAGGACCAAGCACATTGAGATTCGTCATCACTTCATCCGCGATCACGTGGCACGAGGAGATATTGATCTATCATATGTTGGTACAAGGGATCAATTGGCGGATATCTTCACGAAACCCCTTGATGAAGGCCACTTTTGCTACTTGAGTAATGAGCTCAATATCATAGATTCTCGGGCCTTGGCTTGAGCTCCGTACACACACTCCAACGTTTAAGGTGTTATAAGACCTAGAGGTACGCATGGACTTAGGGGGAGTGTTTTCCTAATACATTGGACTCTTCTTCCCCCTATTATGCATATAGTGACATATCATTGCTAAAACTTCAAATTGAATCTAATTTGTGAGCTTCAATGTTGAGATGTAGTTATGGACTCAAGATATATCTTCGTGGTACCATGCTACAACTCATACACGGTGGCCTCGGCCACCAACTCCTTTTTCTCTTTGGATTCCATTTGGTTTTATTTTTTCTCACTTGCATTGTCTTTGGTTCTTTTGGGAAAACACACTCTTGTTGGTCTTCTCTTCTGTTTTATGGCTTTTGCAACTTGAGTGTGTCTTCTTTTCAGTTTGAGTATCTATCCTAAGCCTTTCACTATCCTGTAAACATGCTTTTCCCCACTCATGTCCCTTTTTGGTATCTTGTTCCTGGAGTTTTTGGGTTTGAACGGAAATCTCCGAGCCTTACTCGGAAATCTCCGGGCTACCAGAAAATTTCGAGACTAAGTCCCTTCAAAAATCAGCACTGACCTGTGTTGATTTTTGACAGGAAATAGTCCCGGAAATTTCCGGCGTCCGGAAATTTCCGAGCTGAGGCTCGGAAATCTCCGACCCCTGCGATCTTCAGCACCTAAGTCCTTTTCAATTTCGGCACTGACCTCAGGCGAAGCTGAATCGGATTTAGAGCCGGAAATCTCCGGTCCGATGTCCGGAAATCTGCGAGTGTGCCAAAAGTTTTCCAGAGCTAAGTCCTATCCGGAAATAGCCCCGGAAATCTCCGCCACCCGGAAATCTCCGAGCCTCAGTCCGGAAATTTCCGGTTCAAATTTTCCTGTCTATATAAGGACACGGGTGGACCGGCCGGTTCGGCCAGTTCATCCACCCCGTGCCCTAATCCTTTCTCTCCTCCGAAAATCTCCAATTCTTCCTTTCCTCGCTGCGGGTGGATCGTTCGAGGGTTTCTTGCGTGCTTCGGGGATCTGCTCCTCCTCGTCAAGGGCTTCGTTTCCATCCGCACGCGTTTCGCAATGTCCTCCGGTAACTCCTCTTATTTCAAATCTAGGACGAAACTTGTTTTCGTTTAACCTAGCTGATTTAGGAGGTTGTTGGTTGTTTCCTTTGGTAGAATTGCTCCCCTAGGCATGTTCTACCTTCCATATGCACAGATCTGTTTTTCATCCATAGATTTTGTTTAGATCTGTCAAAATTTCGTGCAGGCCGGAAATTTCCGGTCCTCACTCGGAAATCTCCAGACCCCGGAGATCTCCGAGTCAGCCCCGGAAATCTCCGGCCTGCTCAGAATCAAAACAGCTAAGTCCAGAAACTATGTTTGCCAAAACTTTTCTAGTATGTTCCTTTTTCAATCTTGGACATGAGTGCTTACCCCATATGCTTTGTACCTGCAGGTTCCAATCCTCGTGGCCGCTTCAAGCAAATATCTACTCGCGGAAGAGCCAAACCAGTTCACTCACGCCCTCCCAGTGGGTCCTCCAGTGAAGACAACTCACAAACTGAGCACTCAGCCTTCCTCAGGAGACCTATTGGTGCTAATAAGAAGAAGAAGACCGAGCTCCGCCTTGAAGACTTCAACAAAGGAAGTTTTCGCAAGGGCGAAGTGAATTATCCTATGATGTGGAGTCTGATGATCCCACTTACTTTTGCACTGAGATGGCATGGATCTACAGGGAAGTCTATCAGAAGTTCTCCATTGACAAGCCAATCTGCCCCATGAAGTGGATTGACTTTGACAAGTTAATGAAGAAGGCAGATTATTTTGGTGGTGCTGTGAAGGTGTGTGGTCTTTTGGGTTTGGAGCCTTTGATGAGAACTGAGTGCAGCTACAACGTCTCTCTTATACATCAGTTCTATGCCACTGTGGTGTTTGACTCCTCAGAGGATATTGGGATGACTTGGATGTCTGGCAGACAGCGCTTGACTTCTTCCTTCAGAGAGTTTGCTCAGATTCTTGGTTGCCCGTTCCGTGGTCTTACTACTACAGCTGGTGCCTGCATGCATGTGCATGGCGTGTCCTACAACAAACACGTCATGACTGATCTATACCAGCCTGGAGGGAGGATTGGCTCTCAGAATGGCCTTCTGCCCACTTATGATATCCTGTTGCGCATGTTCCGTTGGACCATTGCTCCCATTGCCGGCAATGCAGATAATATTGCCGGGGCTCTAGTAAACTTGATGCGGAAAGCTCATGATGCCTATCTTGGGGAGTATGCAGTTGAGCAGGAGGTCTATAAGGTGGATGTCATGGACTTTATTTTTCAGGAGATGTCCCTAGCAGTCTTTGAGAGGAAAGTTCCTCCATATGCTCCTTATATTATGTTGCTCATCAAGAGCCTCTACCAGCTGTCTGAGCAAGACGGTGATGACTTTGATGCAGCTTTTGCCACTCAGCCTCACAAGACAGCCCTGCTTGTCCAGAAATCTGCTCACCTGGTTCAACAACAAGCCACCATGCATGATATCAATGAGGATGACATTTTTGGTGGTCCATCTCGGGTTCCCTCCGATCCCAACATCAAGAAAGCTGCCAAGAAAAGTCGCCCCTGGGTAGTTCGAGCTATTGAGAAAATCATGAACATGAACTGTTGCATTCACAGTGAGAACTACTCCATATACTCTCAGAACCATCGCATTATGCATCGCCAAGAAGCAATGATGGCTCACATGAAGATGCCTGCTCCGAAGCAACCTTTGAAGCCTCGGGTTCCCTTCAAGGATTGGAATGCAGATGGTCTCACTTTTGATTGGGATGATGCTGTGCCAGAGGACAACGATCTTGAGAATGCTGACACGGAGGAGGAAGAGGAAGATGATCAGGACGCGGGTTCCGACTCTTGAGTCATGGGACTTTAGTGGAACCTCCTCCCTTTTTGGTATCTTGATGCCAAAGGGGGAGAAGTATCTCTAGAACTCTCGGGATTTGCATGGGCTGAGAGCACTTCTTTCTTTTCGCTTTGCTATCTTCAGTGCTCTCTTATTTCGTGACTATGTTTGTTTCGTCATGTGTGTGAGACATGAGTAATGTTAAATTCTTTATTGTAATAACTATTTATCTAAGTTTGTTGCTTCTTTTGTGTTTGTGTGTGCTTTGTAAAATCTAGGGGGAGTGTTGATCCTAAGGAATGTGCACTTTGTATTCCAAAGACATTCTTAAATAGTGCACTCACCTAGGGGGAGCTCCGTCTATATTTTGCAAATCCACTCTTTTTTTGTGTTGTCATCATTCGCCAAAAAGGGGGAGATTGAAAGTGCATTCTATGTACTCCCAAGTTTTGGTGACTAATGACAACACAAAAAGTATTCTAATGTTTGTGATGAAGCATGCAGGCTATTTTACAGGTTGACTGTCAGAGAGAAATACTTAAGTTGCCTAAATATCATTTCAATTGCACCTGGTAATTGTTCAGGAATTCTGTCAGGAGATTTCCGGGGCCCGGAAATTTCCGGTCCACAGACCGGAGATTTCCGAGCCAAACTTATTTTTCGCTAAGACTGAATTCAAATGCGTACTGACTCCAAAACAATTTTAGCCGGAAATCCTCTCGTAGATTTCCGGCGCTCGGAGATTTCCGAGCCCCAATCCGGAGATCTCCGAGTGTCAGAGGAATTTCGACCAAGTCAAGAAATCCAACCAGTACTGATCCAGAGTCAAGTTCTACCGGAATTTCACCCGGAAATTTCCGGAGTCCGGAAATTTCCGGTCCTCAACCCGGAGATTTCCGAGCTGGCGGCTGTGCAACGGGAAGATTTTGAGGAGGGGTATAAATACCCCTCCACCTACCTCCAGCTCCAGAGCTTCCAGATTTTCTCTCTCCTCCATTTGTGCTGAAGCTCGTTTCTCCCGGATCTCTCAATCCAGCCACTCAAATCCGTTGATACTTGGGGATCCGAGGGAGAAGCCACCGATCTACATCTCCACCGAAGCGATTTGACTTTCCCCCTCTATTTCTTGAGGGGCAACGAATCTAGGGTTCCTTTGTGGATAGCTAGGTTCATCTTTGTGTAATTTGATCCTTTGTGGATTCCTTTGTGGAAGTGACCTGTTGTGGTCGTTGTGAGAGCCCCCAATTCAGTTGTGGGTGTGTGCCTCACGAATTTGTACGGGACTTTCTCTGCCCTTAAAGGAGTCTTTAGTGGAAGTGTGGATTCGCACCTTTGTGGTCGAATTCACAGGAGAATAGGGTGAGGCCTTTGTGGCGTTGAGCAAACCTTTGTGGTAGCTCACACCTCTCCAACGAGACGTACACCTATGTGGTGGAACTCGGGATAAAACCTTGGTCTTCGAGTCCCTACGGTTGTTTCGTTCCACTCTCCTTTACCGCATCTTTATTTCCTGTACTTGCCTAGTTTCCTTGTAGGTTGTCACTTGTATCATCTAGTTGCACATCTAGACAATTTACTTTCCACTAGCCTAAAAACTGAAAAAGAGATAAAAATTGGTCACCACCTATTCACACACCCCCCCCCCTCTAGGTGGTCAACTGCCGTTCACTCACTCACTCAAGAACAGGGAGCTCTCAGATTTTCTCTCTCCTACTATTCTTGAAAGCTCAAATCAACAAGATCTCCCAATGCCCCCACCCAAATTCGTTGATCTTTGGAGAATTGGAGGAGAAGGCCCGGATCTACATCTTCACCGAAGGGATTTGCATTTCCTCCTCATTCACTTGGGGATTTCGTGGCTAGGGTTTCCGGTGGGAAAACCTAGTTCACCATTGTTGTAATCTTGGTGTTGACTTGACCTTTTGTGGTCATCTTGAGAGCCCCCGATTAAGTTGTGGGTGCGTGCCTCAAGCGTTTGTAAGGGATCCGATCTCCGCCCTAAAAGGGGATCAATAGTGGAAGGTGGACTCGCAACCTTTGTGGTTGAGTTCATCGGAGAAGAATGTGAGCCTTTGTGGCGTTGCGGCTAACCTGTTGTGGTAGCGCACACCTCTCCAAACGAGACGTACACCCTTGGGTGGAACTCGGGATTACATCTTCGTCTCCGCGTGCTTCACTTGGTTCCCCTTATCTTTGCTCCCTTACTTGCTTTTCTTGTTAGCTTGTTTATCTTGTTATTGCTTAGATTGTCATTTAGGTAAATTCACCGTAGTTGCATATCTAGAGAATTTACCTTTGTGTTGAGCCTAAATTTGAAAAGACCTAAAATTTGTAATAGCACCTATTCACCCCCCCCCCCTCTAGGTGCCGGATTCCCGTTCAGCAGTCCACTCCCGGAGTGGCCACCCCGACATCCGAATCTCACAGCGACAAGCCAATAACCCTATGGATCAAGCAGGGACGAGGTCGCCAAATCGACCCGCCTGGCCAGATCTGGCCGAGGGTAACCGACGGAAAGGGAGGACATGCAACAGAGGGTGGTGAGCACGACAGCGCAGCGCCTCCGCGGCGTCCATAGGACATCATTCACACTCCGAAGATCACGGGGCAGATGTGGGATTTGGTGGTGTGGCTAGACCTAGGCTTGCGGGTCCAGATCTGGGCACTTGGCGGGCCTGGTCCCGATAGCGACGTGCATGAGGAACAGCAAGGCCGCATCTGGAACCGTTGATTGGATGGAGCCACAACTCGTTGTGTGTAGCGCCGCCACATGGCACAAATAATGTCATCACACGTAGCCATTACCGCCACCCAACAGGAGCCACCGCCGCTGGCTAGCAAGATCATGTTGAGCCAACACCGCCGCCAACCGAGACTGCCCCGCCAGGATCCCTCACGCGTTGGAAATGGAAGGCCGTCGGCACCGTGCAGGCTTTACCCGACGACGGAGGTGGAGGAGGAGGTGGGGAAGAGGGACTAGGGTTGGGTCTAGGGTTCGCTATCTGGTCGCCGACCGGGAGTGATGTGGAGCGCTCTTCAAATGAGACCAAGGAGAGAATTGTCAAAGTAAATAATGAAGGAGATATGCCCTAGAGGCAATTAATAAAGTGTATTCTTTATCATATCTCGTTTGTTCATAATATGTTTTTGTGTCATGCTAGAACCGTATTAAGCGGAAACATTAATGCGGGTGTGATACGTAAACAACCAGGTCCCTAGTAGCCTCTACTAAGACTAGTTTCATTGCGCGATTGATGATCGAGGTTTCCCGGTCATGGGGCATGGCGCCGGTCGGCAATGAGAGTCATATCGCTAGAGAGTGATGTGATGGACATGCCCAGTTTTGGAGAACATAGTCATTACACCTTTGACCGTGAGATCAACTCTTATCGATATTCCCCGAAGATACTTTGATTGCACCAAACGTCGTATCTTATTTAGTATGACAATAACGGTGATACTTTTGGGTATTGGAAAGGAGTATTGAGACGAGGGGTCAAGAGCGGGATTTGTCAGTCCGCGTAGCAGGATAGATACTCTCGGGCCCACTCGGTGAGAACTTGTCTAATGAGCTTGCAAGCATGTGACTAGGTCACGGAGACATGAGATCATGAACGAGTAGAAGATAGCATCGTCGGTAACGAGGTCGGGATTAGGTATGGAGATATCTATGGAACGACACTCGGACGTGCTAAGTATTGCTATGGCAAAAGGTCTAAGACTTCACGTTCAGGTTTGATAGATGAAAGTCATTCGTTATATCTCAGGGATTAATTCAGGGGGTCCAGGCCTACGAATTAGTCGTTGATCATTGAGGAGTCTTGATCATACCTGATATTATATCGAACCGCTAGGGTAACACACTTAAGGGGTTTCGACAAGACAACCGGAAAGGAAGGAGATCACCGGGACAGTCCCGGGAGAGGTCCGATGGAGATCGGGCAGCGCCGAAAGAGTTTTCGGAGCTAGGAAATATTTTATATATTATGTTTGATATTAATTAGTGTTATTAATATGCAAATATGATTTTATATATTTTCGAATTTATTAAGGCAGATTTCCCTAAATGGGCCTTCCGGACGAAAGAAGGCCCAAGAGGGGAAAATTCCCTAGGGGAATTCGGTGGGGGCCAGGAGGGCCGGCCTAGGTGGGCCACAAGGGGCCCACCAGGGGGCCGGCGCACTCCCTTGGCCGAACCAGGCTGTGTGGGATAGTCCCACATTGCCTGGCTGGCAAGGTTGGCTCCCCTTGGGAGCCTATATAAGAAAGGGCACCCCCAGCCTTTTAATTCACCAATTAATTCCTGATTTCTCTCTCGATCTCGTGGTTCCCAAGTTGGAGCCGCGCCGAGCAAGAGGAGTCGGGGATCTCCTCCACCATAGCCCGCTGCCGCGCTGCTGGTGTTCCGGTCCAAGTCTTCCGCTGCTCGTCCTGGACTGGAGCTTCGGAGGCGTCGTCTCCACCGTACGTGTGCGACTCCCTGCGAGGTGCTGCGCTAGCGGTACTCGGAGGCCTGCTTCCTCTACACGACCTTGAGGTCGGCTTCGTCGGTCTTCATCGACAATGTTTGTGCGGGAACGTAATCCCCGCTTTCGGTCTACAAGGGTATGTATTCCGATCTCCGTTCGTACTACTATATCTGCATAGAATAGATCTTGGCTAGTTTAAGGATATCGTTGCTAGGAAAATTATTGTTTTCTGCCCACGATCCCCTTCAGTGGTATCAGAGCCGATCTATCGTAAGATATAGCTGTACGCTGTTAGAACCCGTGCTCTGCACGGGGGCACCGTTTCTGTTATTTGCTACCCTCTAGCGTGCACTTGCAAATTCCAGCGGCATTGAGTTGATGAAGCGGCCCGGACCGACTTTACGCGTACGCTTACGCGAGACTGGTTCCACTACTGACATACGGCTTGTACCGTATCTGTGGCTGGCGGGTGACAGTTTCTCTCTCTTTAGTTGGTCTTCGCATTTTCAATGGAGGGCCCGAAAGGGATGCTTAAACATGCAATTATTGGATCGTTGTTGTGGTCATAAGATTCGTAGGTATGAAGCGGTTCTATTTACGAAAGCCCCAAGCCACGTAAAATATGCAAAAGATAAAGTAGAAGCGTCTAACTTTATTTTGCAGGGGGCTATGTGATATGGTCAAGGTAGGTTTATTAAATTGTTTATAAACTGCGGGCGCCAAGAAGACCATGGCGCGATGGACTATATCACATTGCATTTCATTTGATGTTTTGTGTCCATCTTATTTTGTGTGTGATTGTGTGTTACACGGCGGTAGTTGAATAAGATGATCCCTTCAAAATACCACTAGTGTTCTCCCTCCAACGCGCACCACCAATAAAGTTCTACGTTATGAGGCAGGCCGTGATGATCGGGTGTCAGACATATCTTCGTTCGCATACGGTGGGTGTAAGCCATGTTGCACAAGCGTCATCGTGGAGGTCTTTGGTGGCGAGCCTAGCATACTCAGAAGTATGGCCTCGGAACAGGAAGACCGAAAGGTCGAG
Source organism: Poa annua (assembly GCA_026929855.1). NCBI lineage: Eukaryota > Viridiplantae > Streptophyta > Magnoliopsida > Poales > Poaceae > Poa > Poa annua. Next base: position 22,238,755 of record CM049427.1, read on the forward strand.
CACGAGTCACAAAATTGGTGTGGCGGACGATTTTGTCTACTCCTGAAGTTGTGCCGCCGGCTTTGATGATGAGGGGTGGTGCAATGGATGGGGGTCGTGTAATCGCTTAAACGACCATGAGGGATGTTCGTTTGAGTGGGAGTTATGTTAGTTATTTTCTAAAATACTATAACTCAAAATTATTATGAACAAAAGTCTTATGTTGTTGCAAATTCCATTGTAGATGTCTCACCCCTCCTTTAACCTGAACCTGTTCCTTGAGAAAGAAAAGCTTAAGACCAATGGGTCAAACTTCATGGCCTGGTTCCGCAACCTGAGGATCCTCCTCACTCCCCATAGGGTGGCCTACGTCATTGAGGCCGCCATAGGTGACCCTCCTGCAGATGAAGCCTCTGAGGATGAGAAGAAGGTCTTCCAGACCCGATCGGAGGATTCTGCCTTTGTCCAGAGTGGCATGCTCTACGCCATGGAAGCCGACCTGCAGAAGCGCTTTGAGAAGATGAGCGCCTTTGAGATCATTTCGGATCTTAAGGCTGTCTTCGCGCCGCAGGCTAAGGCTGAGAGATATGAGGCTTCTGAGCTTTTCTTCTCAGCCAAGATGGAAGAGCATAGCAGTGTGAGCGAGCATGTAGTCAAGATGTCTGGCTACGTTCAACGCCTGAATGCTCCGGAGTGTAAGATTCCCGATGAGCCGGCGATTGACAGGGTGTTGCAATCGTTGCCACCAAGCTACAAAGGCTTCGTCATGAACTACAACATGCAGGGCATGGCTAAGTCCCTGGGTGAAGTGTTCGTGCTGCTCAAGACTGCTGAGGTAGAGATTAAGAAGGAGCACACGCTGTTGATGGTCAACAAGACCGTTGATTTCAAGAAGTCCGGTGGCAAGGGAAAGCAGAGCTGGAAGTCCCGGAGGGAGGCAAAGTTGGCTGCCAAGCCCAGGACTAACAAATCTGGTCCCAGAGCTAGCGTGGAGTGTTTCTACTGCAAGGGGAAGGGTCACTGGAAGCGCAACTGTCCCAAGTATCTGGAGGATAGGAAGTCTGGCAAGACGGTTGACAAGGAGAAAGGTATATTTGATATACATGTTATAGATGTGTACCTTACATCCGCCCGGAGCAATACGTGGGTATTTGATACTGGTTCTGTTGCTCACATATGTAACTCTCAGGAGGAGTTACGGAATAGAAGGCGGCTGGCGAAGGATGAGGTGACGATGCGCGTCGGCAACGGATCGAGAGTCGACGTGGTGGCTGTCGGCACGCTCCCTCTGCATCTACCATCGGGATTAGTTTTGGTTTTAAATAAATGTTATTTTGTGCCATCCTTGAGTGTAAACATTATAAGTGGGTCTTGCCTGTTACAAGATGGTTATTCATTTAAATCAGTGTCAAGCAATTGTGCTATTTATATGAATGATATCTTTTATGTTGATGCTCCCGAGAATAACGGTTTATTCTTGTTGAATCTCGATCGTAGTACTCACATCCATAACATAGAGGCCAAACGAATTAAGTGTAGTGACGATACCGCCATGTTTTTGTGGCATTGCCGTCTTGGTCATATTGGTATAAAGCGCATGAAGCGACTCCACTCCGATGGACTCTTGGACTCGTTGGATTTCGGATCCCTCGATACATGTGAACCATGCCTCATGGGCAAAATGACCAGGACACCGTTCAAAGGTTTCGTTGAACGGGCGTCGGATTTGTTGGGGATCATACATACAGACGTATGTGGACCAATGAGCGTTTCGACACGCAATGGTTATCGTTACTTCGTCACCTTCACTGATGACTTGAGTAGATACGGTTATATCTATTTGATGAAACACAAGTCTGAAACGTTTGAAAGGTTCAAAGAATTCCAGAGTGAAGTTGAGAATCAGCTTAATAGGAAAATCAAGCATCTCCGGTCCGATCGTGGTGGAGAGTACTTGAGTTTTGAGTTTGGCACACATCTGAAGAGTTGTGGCATAGTGCCCCAACTTACGCCCGCTGGAACGCCGCAGCGAAACGGTGTGTCCGAGCGACGTAATCGTACTCTACTAGATAGTGTCCGATCTATGATGTCTCTTACCGATCTGCCAGTGTCCTTCTGGGGTTATGCGTTAGAAATAGCCGCATTCATTTTAAATAGGGCTCCGTCCAAGTCCGTTGAAACGACGCCGTATGAATTATGGTATGGCCATAAGCCTAAGTTATCGTTTCTGAAGGTTTGGGGTTGTGAGGCGTACGTTAAGAAACTACAGCCCGACAAACTCGAACCGAAGTCGGAGAAAGTCATCTTTGTAGGATATCCGCGGGAAACCGTTGGGTACACCTTCTACAACCAAGCTGAGGGCAAAACTTTTGTCACGAAGACCGGTGCCTTTCTAGAGAAGGAGTTTCTCGCGAAAGGAGTAAGTGGGAGGAAGGTAGACCTCGATGAAATCGTTGATCCTGAACTCGAGATTCCGAGTGGCGCAACGGAAGCAATTCCGGAAACGTCCTCCGTGGAAGGAGTGGGAGAAACTGTCGAGTAAGATGTTCTACCTCGTAGGTCTGGTAGATCTCGGATCCCACCAGAATGGTATGGCAATATGGTTTGCACCGTCATGCTAGTCGAGCAAGACGAACCTACGAACTACAAGGAGGCGATGGAGAGTCTAGAGTCCGAGAAATGGCTTGAAGCCATGAAATCCGAAATAGGATCCATGTATGATAACCAAGTATGGACCTTGGTGGATATTCCCGAAGGGCGCAAGGCCGTCGAGAATAAGTGGATCTTTAAGAAGAAGACTGATGCTGATGGTAATGTGACCGTCTATAAAGCTCGGCTTGTCGCAAAGGGTTTCCGACAAGTTCATGGAATTGACTACGATGAAACTTTTTCACCGGTAGCGATGCTTAAGTCTATTCGGATTTTGTTAGCGGTAGCTGCCTACTATGATTATGAAATCTGGCAGATGGACGTCAAAACGGCCTTCCTGAATGGAAACATTGAGGAAGAGTTGTACATGGTACAGCCGGAAGGTTTTGTCGATCCAGGAAGTGCTAACAAGGTGTGCAAGCTTCAGCGATCCATCTATGGATTGAAACAGGCATCTCGGAGCTGGAATCTTCGCTTTGATGAGGTAATCAAAGGTTTTGGATTTATCCAGAATGTGGAAGAGACCTGTATTTACAAGAAAATGAGTGGGAGCTCGGTTGTGTTCTTAGCACTGTATGTTGACGACATATTGCTAATAGGGAATGATGTGGAACTTCTGAATAGCGTGAAGGAATATTTAAACAGTAAGTTTTCCATGAAGGACTTAGGAGAAGCTGCGTATGTTTTAGGCATAAAGATCTACCGTGATAGATCAAGGCGCCTATTAGCACTAAGTCAGAGTACTTATCTTGATAAAATATTGAAGTGTCGGGGAGCTGCCCCCCGGGTAGGGGCAGATCCCGGTAAATTATAATGGATAACAACAGTGCTTGACCTTTGGCGACAGCAAAGAGCACCCCTTGGTGTGCCGAAGGGGCAGCTGGTCACTTGGGCGCGGGGAAAGGCCAAGGGGCCCCGTGGCAGCCGTAAGGGTCATGCCTTGCGGCTATAAATAGACATCCCCGATCCTCGCATTTGTGGTACGGGCAAGAGCGGATGGTTCCTCTAAGAACTAGCTTCTCGAAGATGTCTTTGCTGGCAGACTAAGACATCTTCGGGAGGCTAGGCCTAGAGTTGCTCATCCTGAGGTAAGTTCGAACATCGTGCGGAAAGGATCCCGGACCTGGGATACCGAGAAGGTTCCCGGGTGATGGTGTACTCGGCTTTACCGGATAGGTATCCGGATAAGCACTAACCGGAATGTACGTGTTGATCTTGATCTTATGCAGAAGAGGCTCCCAGTGGCAAGAGAGGAGGTAGCCGGCGAGAGAGCTCCCGGTAGGCCGTCAACGGTCTGGAGCACGCTTTCCCGTCTATAGCGGGGGGAAGTACCATCCCGCCTGACACGGAGGCATGGTCACCTCCCGCCTGACACGGGAGCGCGTCAGCCGGTACGATCGTGCTACGACAAGACCTGACATGCCTAGCCCGGCAATCCGGAAAAGGCTATCCGGGATGGGCAAAGACATGTCTTGTCTCTGACAAGGGGACAATGATGATGCAGGACGGCGCCTGCCGTCCTTAGCGAGATGATGACGCAGGGGCTACACCGGATAGCCCGGCGACTAGGTCGCACTAGCCGGTGACGACATCCCGGCTAGACCTGTCCGGTGGGGCCGAGGCATTTTAGGGTTTCCGGCCCTCCCGGCCGGAACTCTATAAAAGGCGCCATAACTGCTCCTGAGAAGAGGGGGACCAACTTCAGTGCCAAAGCGATAGTTGCATTTACTCGTAGAGCATTCACTCCTCTTCGCCTTGAGTTCATCTAGTTCGTTGTACTTCCTCCTTTGACAGATCTTGTAGCAAGTTGTAGTCCTTATACCACCAATATATAGAGAAGAAAGGCAGGAGTAGGGGTGTTACCTCCTCACGAGGGCCCTGAACCTGGGTATATCGCGTGTGTGCTTGGTGCCTTCGTGCCTTTGTTTGTGTTTATTAGATCTTCCCCGTTGCACTTTGTTCTTGTTTCGTGTTCTTGGGAGATCTCGGTTTTACCGGGATCCTCCCCGTGTGAGTTCTTAAACTCGCTATCCCTCCCCGGATCCACCAACGCCCATCGGCCCCACAAATTAGCCATCCTATGGCATCTGCCGTGACACCACCACGACAGTTGGCGCCCACCGTGGGGCGGACAGAGGCGTTGGCTGGTGTACACATCCGGACGGGCTCCCCGGTACGTTTCGACGTTCGGGTTCTCTCTGGCCTAGTCGTAAGACTTGGGGAGATGGACTTCGTCGCCGACAATACAGGTTGCTTCCGGAACAGACCATTCCCGGGGAATGGATGTCTTATCGACTTTGGTGGTTTCACCACCTATGTGGCCACCGAGGTTGTCTGTAGCTACCCGGACCTAGTCCTGGAGGCTGGTGACCCTCCCATGCTCTGCGCAGCCTGGGGTCTACGCGCTGACCGCCACCCGAGTTCCGTCGCAGTGATGATGGTCGGAACCACCGAGGAGGAATACCAGGATGCTGATGGCGATACCGACGGCGCCCCTCGTTTGGCCAAACCCCCGCAGGAAAGACCTGCGGCCCGAGATGGTGATCCGCAGCCGTCCCAACCGCGGCGCCGTCCGGATCCCCTCTCGGGTTTGGTAGCCAAATTAGCTGTACCCGTGGTTACCGGAGCAGATACCCAGGCCACTTCGGCTGAGTTGGAGGAGCAGCGGAAGTTGCTTCTCGCTGAGGCAAAGGAAATCGCCGAGCTCCGTCGCGAGCTCAGCGTTAGCCTCCGAGAGTACAACGCTGCTCACGGGTTCACTAAGATAGACTCCCGGGAGAAGCCCATTGCAGATCTGCGCAAGAAGGGAAGAATGGTGAATGAGGAGCTGGCTGGTGGAGCCACCACTAGCAACACCGGAAGCCGGATTTCTGCGGGGAAGCCAGTGTACAGTTCACCGGCAAAAACCCTTAGAGCCGCCGAAGCCGCTATGGCCGAGTTAGTAGGGTTATCCGGTGAAGCCCTGCGCAAGCAGCAGGAGAGGGTCAACGAGCTGGTGGTTGAGGCCAACCGGCAGAACCAGGCCTTCAAGAAGAAGAACCCCAGAGCAGGATCGCAGGTGCATTCAGCCAGACCCAATAGCCGGATGTCGGATGGGGAGGCCTCTTCCCCACATCCGAGCAGAAGCAAGAGCAAGAGCAAGAGCCGGAGCCGGAGTAGAGGTTCCGGGAGGAACAAGCAGCTACAGACCTATGACCCGGCATTTGCCGGTATCCAGCAGGCAGGGCAAGCCGGACAACATAGACCGGAGCAGGCGGGAAGTACCCGTGGAGATGGTAACCGGGGTGTGGGAAACTGTAATCCGGTTGGCCGTGGTGACCCACCCCGGAATCCTACCCATGTACAGGGAAACCCGCAGAGGGACATCATCTCCGCCCCCCGTCAAGCCGCAATCCCCGTGCAGGATAGGCTCAACGGTGGCAACTCGGGGATGCAGCAGCTCGAGTATCAGCCAGACGAGAACCCCTTGGGATCTCGGATAGGAACAAGACAGCTGAACCCGGCAGATGCAAGGTTCCGGCTGGACCGGATTCACCAGTCCGAGATGGTGGAAGAACAAGGACCTCCGGGACCTGCTTGCTTTGGACCTCGGATCATGCGGGAACCTCCTGTTCGGAACTTCCAGCTCAACAGGGGTGCCAAGACCTATGACGGCAGCAAGAAGCCGGAGGACTGGCTGACCGACTATGTAACTGCTGTAAGCATAGCCGGTGGAAACAGACGCTGGGCAATACGCTATATACCGCAGATGTTGGAAGGACCTGCCCGGATCTGGTTGAACAATCTGAGAGCTGGCAGTATAGACTGTTGGTTAGACTTTGAAGAAGCATTCATCAGCAACTTCACCAGCACGTACAAGAGGCCCAACAGACCTCAACAGCTCGCCATCTGCAGGCAAAGGAGCAATGAGACGGACCGGGAGTACCTTACCCGGTGGAGCAATATTCGCAACTCTTGCGAAGGAGTGGTGGAGGCGCAGGCCATCTCCTGGTTTGCGCAAGGATGCCGGCATGGCTCTATGCTATGGCAGAAACTGCAGAGAAAGATGCCAACGACTTTGGCGGAAACCATGCGCATCGCCGATACCTATACGCTTGGAGATCCCATGCAACCCCTGGTGGATGTCGGAGACTCCAACAGGAGGAATGCGGGACCTCAGCGCACAGGACCGAGCAGGAGCCATGACCGCCAAGAGTTTGGCCACAAAAGGAATCAGCCGGAATACCACCATGCCGCGCAGCATGTCGCAGCAGTAACCCGGGAGCAGGAGGTAGCCCCCCGGGAGCAGGAGGATGCCGGCAGCAACCAGCGTCAAAAGACAAATGGCCCAACTTGGGGTCAAAGTCAGGAGGTGCAAAAGACCTGGGTGGAGCAGAAGAAACCTCTGACGTATGAGGAGATGCTGAATAAGCCATGCTGCTACCACACTCTGCAGGCCAACAAGCCCGCAAACCACTCTACTCGGCAGTGCAGCTGGTATCAGCGCACGTTGCAGGAGGGCAGCTCGGGAGGTATTCGGCCAAGTGCTCCGGCATCTCGGCCCAATATTCCGAGACCCCCTCCTCCGACATCGGGGGCCAACAATGTCCGACTTCCCCCTCCTCCGAGAGGACCCCCACCTCGCCCAGTGAATATGGTGCACACCCGGAACGACAACGGCAATCAAGGCGGACAACAGCAGGGTAACTACCGGGAGGCGCACCAGAGCTATGTGGTCTTCGTGACTGAGCCCACGGACCGGAAGAGTATGCGGCAGCGTGCTCTGGAGGTGAACGCTGTGATCCCGGCAGTGCCCAAGTTCTTACACTGGTCCGAGATGGAGATCACCTGGAGCCGGAAGGATCACCCCCGGGTTATGCCCAAGCCGGGAGCGTATGCTTTGGTGGTGGACCCGACCTTTATCGGACCCAACCTCAACGTCCGATTCAGCCGGGTTCTGATTGACAATGGCAGTGCCATTAACATCATGTACAAGGACACGATGCTGAAGCTGGGAGTATCCATGAACACCCTGCTGCCCACGGAGACAACCTTCCATGGCATTGTGCCCAGGGTCTCTTGCTCACCCATGGGAAAAATCTGGGTTGAAGTGCTATTCGAAACTCGGGAGAACTGTCGAACCGAGAGCTTGGAGTTCGAGGTCGTAGACCTCGAGAGCCCGTATCATGCACTGATCGGCAGACCGGCCCTCGCCAAGTTCATGATCTCAACACACATGGGCTACCTCAAGATGAAGATGCCGGGACCTAACGGCATAATCACCATCTCGGGAGACCACAAGCGCTCCATGGAGTGTGCTTTGGCAGGGTCGTGCTTAGCTGAGTCCCTGGTGATAGCAGAAGAGAAGAAGAGAATCCAGCAGGTGGTGGCGATGGCAAAGACCTCACAACTCGGAATGCCCGGGATGGTGAACCCGGAGCAGGGGGCATCATTTCAGCCCCCCAAGGAGACCAAGAAGGTGTGCGTGGACCCCAGCAACCCGGAGCGCCAAGTTATCATTGGCAGCAACCTGGACAGCAAATAGGAAGGCGAGCTCGTCGACTTCCTCCGTGAGAATCGGGATGCCTTTGCGTGGTCGAGTGACGATCTGCAAGGCGTCCCGAGGGAGTTGGCTGAGCACTCTCTGTTTGTTCGACCGGATGCGAAGCCGGTGAAGCAACCAACTAGGCGCCTCTCGGATGAAAGAAGAGTTGCGGTCATGGAGCACCTGGCTATACTGCTGGCTGCCGGATTCATCATGGAGGTGCTGCACCCGGATTGGATTTCGAATCCGGTCCTGGTGGAAAAGAAGAAAGATGATCCCCTCCTGCTTAAGGTGTGGCGCATGTGCATCGACTTCACCAACCTCAACAAGGCATGCCCGAAAGACCCCTTTCCGCTGCCCCGGATAGATCAAGTGATAGACTCCACTGCCGGGAGTGAGCTTTTAACTTTTCTAGATGCTTATTCTGGTTTCCACCAGATACCTTTGAATCCGGATGATCAATTAAAAACCGCTTTTATTACCCCTTACGGGGCTTATTGCTATCGTGTTATGACTTTCGGATTGAGAAATGCTGGTGCCACCTACCAAAGGTGCATGCAGAAATGCTTGCATGACCAAATAGGCCGGAATGCCGAGGTCTATGTCGATGACATAGTCATAAAAACAAAAGAAAAGGCCTCATTAGTAGATGATCTGAGGGAAACCTTCAAGAACCTAAGAAGATTCCGGATGAGGTTGAATCCGGATAAGTGCACATTTGGTGTTCCGGCAGGAAAACTACTCGGTTTCCTCATCTCAAGCCGGGGAATCGAGGTCAACCCGGGTAAAATTCGTGCTATAGAAAGCATGAAGTTGCCTGTGCGTCTCAAGGATGTGCAGAAGTTTACCGGGTGTCTGGCGTCACTAAGTCGGTTTGTGAGCCGACTTGGGGAGAAGGCCTTGCCTCTGTATCAACTGATGAAAAAGAGCAAGACATTTGTCTGGACCCCGCAAGCTGATGCGGCGTTCAACGATCTGAAGAAAATGCTCTCAACCGCACCTGTGTTGGCATCCCCGTTACCCAAGGAACCAATGCTGTTGTATATTGCTGCAACCAACCGGGTAGTCAGCGTCGCAATGGTGGTAGAAAGGGAAGAAGGGAGCAAGCTGATACAGAGACCGGTGTATTACCTCAGTGAGGTGATCTCGGAATCCAAGCAGAACTACCCGCACTACCAGAAGATGGCATATGGGGTGTACATGGCAGTGACCAAGCTCAAGCACTATTTTCAGGAACACCCGATCACAGTGGTGTGCGAAGCTCCTCTCGCCGAGATCATCGGTTGCAAGGATGCTAGCGGCCGGGTAGCCAAATGGGCCATCCAGTTGTCTCCGTACGCTCCGGCATACGAGAGACGAGATGCCATCAAGTCGCAGGCGCTGCCGGACTTTTTGGTAGACTGGGCCAAGATGCAGTATGAACCTCCGATACCGGATTACAATTTCTGGAGGATGCATTTCGATGGCTCAAAAGCTAAGATCGGATTGGGTGCCGGAGTGGTTCTCACCTCCCCGAAGCAAGATGTACTGAAGTATGTGCTGCAGATCCATTTTCGGGCATCCAATAATGTCGCGGAATATGAGGCTTTGGTTCACGGATTAAATGTCGCCAAGGAAATCGGTATCCGCCGAATAGAGTGTTTCGGAGACTCCGACCTCGTGGTGCAACAGGTGTCGGGGAATTGGGATGCACTAGATGCAAACATGGCCTTGTACAGGTTTCATGTGTAGAAAATTTCCGGATTTTTTTACGGATGCGAGTTCAAACATGTACCCAGAGGAGAAAACGAAGCAGCAGATGTCTTGTCCAAACTAGGGTCCTCCCGGGATGCCATCCCACCCGGAATAGCCCTGGAACATTTGAGGAAGCCGTCTATACAACCATCACCCGAATCGGATTCTATCTTCATCCCCAAGGAACCTGGTTCAGAAGCAGTGCCCATGGAAGTAGATGTCGGAAGCATAACATCGAACCCGGGGACTGCCTCCCGGTGCTCAGAGAGGCAAAGACAGATGATGATAGAGGTGATGTCGGCAGAACCAATGGACATAGACGCTCCAGCGTTTCCGGTGCGACCTGTCCCGGATTGGGCACAACCCATTATGGCGTACGTCTTGGAAGGAACCCTCCCGGAGAATGAAGTGGAAGCCCGTCAGATAATGCGAAGATCAAAGGCATACACTGTCATTAACCAAGAGCTGTACAAGAGAAGTGTCACCGAGGTGCTCCAGAGATGCGTGGAACCGGCAGAAGGGCAAGAGATGCTCCTGGAAATACACCAGGGAGAGTGTGGACACCATGCATCATCCCGGGCCCTAGTGGCAAAAGTGTTCCGGCATGGGTTCTACTGGCCCACTGCGTTGCAACAAGCAGAAGATATTGTCCGGAAGTGTGGAGGATGCCAGAGATTTGTTCACCGGATACACATGCCGGCATCAGCACTGAAAACAATCCCCATCACTTGGCCATTTGCAGTATGCTGTTTGGACATGGTCGGGCAATTCAAACCGGCAAAGGGCAACATGACACATATACTGGTAATGGTGGACAAATTTACCAAATGGATAGAGGTCAAGCCAATCCGGAAGTGCGATGGACACACCGCCGTGCAATTCCTGAAAGACATCATCTTGAGATACGGATACCCACACAGCATTATCACAGATAATGGAACAAACTTCGCTGTGGGGGAATTCGCTCGATTTTGTGCTGAGAAGGGAATCCGGCTAGATGTAGCATCAGTCGCACATCCGGAAGCAAATGGGCAAGTCGAAAGGGCTAACGCCTTAGTCTTGGCTGGTATCAAAGCTCGCTTGATCGAACCATTGTTGAGAACTCCGGGATGCTGGATAGAGGAGTTGCCGGCGGTGTTATGGGGTCTCCGGACTACACCGAATAGATCTACCGGGTACACCCCATTCTTCATGGTATACGGGGCTGAGGCGGTACTCCCAACCGACATACAATATGACTCCCCGAGAGTGACAATGTTCACCGAGACTGAGGCAAAAGAGGCCCGAGAAGATGATGTAGATTTACTCGAGGAGGCAAGAGAGTTGGCACTATCTCGGTCGGCAATTTATCAACAGAACCTCCGTCGCTATCATAGCCGGAAAGTACACCCGAGGGTGTTCCGGGAGGGAGATCTGGTGCTGAGGCTCATCCAACGCACGGCCGGAATGCATAAGCTGTCACCTCCATGGGAGGGACCTTTTGTGATTAGCAGGGCATTGCACAATGATTCTTATTACCTTGTAGACGCACAGGAGGCTAGGAAAGGTGTAATGGACAAGTCCGGTGAGGAAACCAAGCGTCCATGGAATGTATCTCTACTTCGCCCCTTTTACACGTAAAGGGCTCAGTGTATGTTATATCTCAATTCTCAAATATCAATGAAAGTAAGGCACCCCGGGAGGAACCCGGGGACTGCCTGGTTACGTGCATATTTTAGTATTTGGGCAAGTTCATTTACTGTTTTCTACCGACATCCCGGGAAGTAACCCGGGGACTGCCGGATAGCTATCTTATATTTTACTGTGTGTATGCCGGAAAAGTTCCAAATCCGATTCTCAAAGTCAAAGTAGTGTATGTCATGTGAAATCATCTTGTGACTCGAATGACGAACGCCGAAATGGTAGTCAAGAGCAAAGAGAGGGAAGGTGGGGAACACGAAAATGGTCTCGGGGACTTGGAACAGGAACTTATCCGGCATGCTTATTTTTACTAACTTAGTTATTTTTTATGTCGGGAATTCGGTTAGTAGGAACTCGGTTTGTTTTAAGTAATGTATGCTGTACGTGGAGTTTTGTGACTCGACTGTCGAACGCCGAAATGGTAGACAAGAGCAGAAATTACCTAAGTACAGTAAACATGAAAGGCAATTCGGGAGTTAAAAGCCGAATACATTGACATAGTTGTTAGAATAAATAGTTTATGGTGAAACAGAAATAAGTTAAATGTACGATACATATTGCACCCGGCATCCCGGGGATTTAACGGATTTGCGGCTAAGTGTTTGTAGCGGTGGGGGAAGTAGGCTTCTCGACGGCGACGTCCGGAACGACGACCTCGGGAGCAACGACTTCCGGAGCGACGACCTCGGGGGCGACGACCGCAGGAACGGCGACCTCGGGAGCAGGCGTAGCTTCACCTTCAGCATCGGCAGCACCACTCGGGACGTCGGGATGCACCTCGGTCTCGGAGGCCTCGGGTATCGGCGAGGGTGTTGCGTCCCGGGAAGCCACCTTCTCGGACGTAGCACCGGAGGCAGCGTCGTCTCCCTCCAGAATCTCTTCTTCCCCATCGCCGGAAGCGGCATAATCTTCTTCGGAGTCCTCGGTATCTGACTCAGACTCTGAAGGAACGGTGCTGGCGGTGAAGGCATGGATGCTGGCCCACTTCGCAATGCGATGCGCCACCTCTCGCCGCTCCTGGATCTTTGCCGGATCTTTGACCCAAGGCGACACCGTCCGCAGGCGCAGGATCGCTGCCAGATCAAGACCCTCGTACCAGCTGAGTACTTGGGTCAAGACTTGATCCGCACCAGCTCTAGCACTGGAGCGCTTCCAAGCGTGGATGCGGCTGCCGGCACCCAGAAGTGCGCGCGAGAGCTCCGGGATCGAGAGCTTCCCGCGGATGCTCGGCCACAAGACGCCATGGACGTGGATCGCCGCGCTGAGGAGCTCCGTCCCGATAGACCGGAGAGGTACTATCCGGGCCTTCAGGGCAGTGAGGTGATCCTCAATGTCCCAGGCGTCCGAGATTGAACCCTTCCCGGCACGCTTCTCTCGAGCGGCGGCAACAGCCTTGGTGGCGGCTTCGCGGGAGTGCTCGAACTCTCCTTTAAAAAGAAGAGCTGTCAAAACGACTAAGTCACAAGAAGAGGAACAGCAAATAAAGGAAATAACAGGAGAGGAGAGTAGTCGGATTACTCACTGTTGAGATCCCGGTTCAGCACGGTGAGCTCGGTGAGCCAAGCATCAGATCGAGACCGGAGAAGACCCAGCTCGGTCTCGGCGTTATCCGCCCGCGCCAGCGACTGGTCCAGGGTCTCCTTCTGCTTCTTGCTCGCCTCGACGAAGCCCTTCTTCATCTCCGACATGGTAGCCTGGGCCTTGGCGAGCTCGCCGTTGAGGCGCGCAATCTCGGCTTGCGCGGTGCCAAGGGCGGCCTTCTGATCCACCGAGATCTGGCGCGCCGCGTCTCGTTCTTCCCGGAAGCGCTCCTCGGACTTCTTCGACTGACCAAGTTCAGCGAGAACCCGGTTGAAGATGTTGCGGCGTTGTTGGCTGCACTCCTGATAACACGACAAAGAAGGCAAAGTCAGTATGGAAAAAGAAGTAAAGAACCCTGTTGGGAGGATCTCGGGGACTCGGTGTACGAGTCCTGGTTTTTTCTCTAAGATTGGAACCTAGTGATCTGCTATTCGGTGGAATCTAGAGCACTAAGCACCAATCTCGGGGACTAGTGGTGATGGAGCAATTTTTTAAGCAACCTACCCGGTTAGGAGGATCTCGGGGACTCGGTGTACGAGTCCTGGATTTTTCTCTAAGATTGGAACCTAGTGATCTGCTATTCGGTGGAATCTAGAGCACTAAGCACCAATCTCGGGGACTAGTGGTGATGGAGCAATTTTTTAAGCAACCTACCCGGTTAGGAGGATCTCGGGGACTCGGTGTACAAGTCCTGGATTTTTCTCTAAGATTGGAACCTAGTGGTCTGCTATTCGGTGGAATCTAGAGCACTAAGCACCAATCTCGGGGACTAGTGGTGTTGGAAAGAACAAGTGTGTTTTGGATAAAACAAGAAAAATTTACCTCGCTTATTCGGGTGACGTCCAGCGCGGCCACCTGGAGAGCATGCAGGGCTTGAGCGCTGCGGCTCGAACCTGCAGCGTGCAAGTCCCCTGCATGCTCGGAAGCATCGGCGGCAAGCCAGGCCTTGTTGAAATCATCAACAACCCGGATGCCGGAGCTGCCGGCAGCGTGGGTGGCAGCGAGGTCCCGAGATCCTGAAGATGCAAAGGAGCTGACCGTTGCTCGCAACATCCGCAAAGCGGCAGTAGGGATCTCGGCAGGAGGTGGTGGTAACGGTGAGAACTTACCCGGGCGCGGCACCAACTCCTGGGAAGAAGATGTCGGAGCAGCTGCGGGCGGAGCTGATGTTTTCTGCCCAGAAGTCTTGCCGCGGGACTTGGGAATTTGTTCTGCAGGCCCGGAGGAGGCGATAGGCCGTTTCGCCGGGATGGCCTTGGGCGCGGCTGGCCGAGAGGCCCCACTCGCCGCAGCTTGCCGGCGAGGGCTAGCGATCTCTACCTCCAGTCCGGGAACCCGACGCGGGCTATCCGGAAGAACAATTCCTCCCGAGGTGGTCGTGGCCTGCAGCGTGACCTCGTCGATCGCCGGAGGTGCATCCGAGGTCGCGACGCTTGCCGCTGCGGCACCGGAGGTGGCGTCGCTTTCTCGTGTAGAAGGGCGAAGAGGGGAAGGAGAGGCCCGAGCCGGGCTAGGAGTCCGAGTTCCCGGAGGAGGAGGAACAGCAGGTGTCGGGAGCTCGAGCGCGTCACTGAAAGAAAATGTCTTAGTAAAAGATATGGAGAAAGCGAAGTCAAGAAACATGAGGCAAGAAAGACGTACCCGGAATCCACAAGGGGAGGACCCCTCTGCCGGCGTCGAGGAGGCTTCTCGGTCGCCTTCTTGCTCGGTTTACCCTTCTTGGGGGGGTTGCCGGAGGCTTCAGCCCCATCGGTGTCGGAAGCCGCGCGCTCCCGGCTCTCGGCACGTCTGGTCCCGGCTGACGGTTTCGGAACCACGGCTGGGGCCCAATTCAGAGGGAGGGCGTCAATAACGTCAAGGATCTCGCAGTCAATCTCATCGTCATCCGAGGAAATGGAAACTGTCTCTGGGGTTGAAGGATTACCCGGGGCCTTAACGAATGGGATGGCGAGATGGTCCTCACCGTTGAGATCCTCTCTCGGCATCACGTCCGGTTTCGGGAAATCCGGGGCGTAGTTCCCGTTGACGTGGATGGCGTCTTCTTCGTGCTGACGCTCGAACAACTGCGCAAACAAGTTAGGTCATGTCGGTGTCCAGGTGAGCGCATGTACGAAGGCATAGGCGTGAAAAACTGATATAAGCACCTGGTCAACCGGTCGTTTCCGGGATCCCCCTATGACCCCCCATTCGTAATCCTCCGCCATCTCCGTCCGAGCAATAGCTCGGGCACGACGGACGATCGCCGAGTGGCTTAGCCTATGGATACTGGTCCGAGTTGGGTCATAGTTCCCGGACATGTGGCACATCTTGTGCACTCGGTGTTGGAGGGGGCAGACCCGGCGAACAATAAAGCAGCGCAAGAGGTCATCCCCGGTCATATCCTGGGCGAGCACCTGCAGGACCTCGTGCATGAATCCGATCTCCTCGCTGTCGGGAAGATGCTTCCAGCGACCGAATTCGCGCGGAGGACCCATGACGAATTCCGGAAAATTAATGAAGTCCGGGGTCGAGGATCCCGGACCATCCCCCAAAGGCTCCCGGTTCTTTACGTACAAGAAGCTGCGCTGCCATTTCCGGCAAGACTCTAATCCCTTGACGATGGGGAATCCGGAGTCCGCGCGAGGGATGACGGTGGCCGCTCCGCAATCGACCAAGTCCTTCACCTTCTGATCCGGATTGGGGATGGCTTGTCGGCGGAGGATAAAGTACTTGGCCCAGAGATCCACAAAGGGCCATATGCCAAGGTACACCTCCGCGTAAGTGATGAAGACAGAAAGCATCATGATGGCGTTGGCGGGAAGGTGGTGAGGTTGCACGCTGTACGTGTTGAGGAAGTCGCGGAAGAAGGGGCTAGCCGGAAGCCCGAACCCGCGCTCAAAATGCGATAGGAATACCACATATTCCCCGGGTTGGGGTTCCGGCGCGACCTCCTCTCCCGGTAGACGGCTCTCGACTTCCGGAGGAATCCGGTGAGTCCGGTACAGCCAATCAATATCCGACTGCGTTGTCTCGGATCCGTCCCAACACCCCCGGGCGCGCTCTTCACCCATCTCGGAGAAGTACGCGGAAGTATTCGGGCTATTCTGCAGATGCAGCGGCGGTTAGTCGGAGTTAGTCTACCCGAAATGAGGATGTCGGGACATAAACTGCTGAAAGCTACCGAGTTCATGCGAAGCAAGATCTACCGTGGGTCAAATAATCAAAACTAAACGAAGGGAAATGGACTCGCGCTAGACTAAAGCGAGGCACGAATGCGGGTGACAAATATGCGTCCTAATACCACGGTGGTTCTTCGCCGTGCGCTTCGAGCGCGCCGCTCGGATGTGGTCACCGGCGGCGGCGCAACCGTGCTCGTGCTAGGGCACGGCCGGAGTCCGGCGGTTATCCTACCGAAGGAATGCGTCGGAGTAGAGAGGAAAAACTCACCGATGAGCGAGAAGGTCGACGGCGTGCGAGAAGGACGACGGGGCGCGAGCTCCGGCGAGACGACGTGCGGGCAACGAGCGCAGCGGCGGCGGCGAGCTCGAGACGGTGGAGAAGAGGAGGCGCGAAGAAGAGAGGGAGACCGTTCCGGTCCCCTATTTATGGGGGGGATTCCGGAGCGGTTCCCATTTTTCCCGCCCACGATCTCCACGATCGTGGGTGGGATCTATTTTGTGCCGCGGGCCACGTGGCGTTATTCGGAGCGCTCGATCCGGCCGCACCGAGGGCCACAAGGCCCCAACGGTTCGTTTCCGGATCAGATGCGGCTACCGGGCGCGAGAACCCAAGCGACACCGTGCGTGCACAGAGGCACTCGAGTGCGCCTCTGCGCAGACGGGACGTCGGGTGGGCCCAGACTCGGTATCTCGGATTCATCGGGAAATCAACGGTCAAGATTTGCTGGGGTGGCGCTACTCGGTCGCAGGCTTCGCCTCCCGGTTGAGACCATCTCGGTGTGAGGATCTCGGAAAGAATTAATCTCGGCATGGAATAAAAGATTGATCTCATGTGTTCTCGGAAGAAAGTTTGTTATTAAAGCTGATCCCGCACATCATCCGGGGTCGCTGTGCCGCACCAGCTTCGGGGACTAGTGTCGGGGATCTGCCCCCCGGGTAGGGGCAGATCCCGGTAAATTATAATGGATAACAACAGTGCTTGACCTTTGGCGACAGCAAAGAGCACCCCTTGGTGTGCCGAAGGGGCAGCTGGTCACTTGGGCGCGGGGAAAGGCCAAGGGGCCCCGTGGCAGCCGTAAGGGTCATGCCTTGCGGCTATAAATAGACATCCCCGATCCTCGCATTTGTGGTACGGGCAAGAGCGGATGGTTCCTCTAAGAACTAGCTTCTCGAAGATGTCTTTGCTGGCAGACTAAGACATCTTCGGGAGGCTAGGCCTAGAGTTGCTCATCCTGAGGTAAGTTCGAACATCGTGCGGAAAGGATCCCGGACCTAGGATACCGAGAAGGTTCCCGGGTGATGGTGTACTCGGCTTTACCGGATAGGTATCCGGATAAGCACTAACCGGAATGTACGTGTTGATCTTGATCTTATGCAGAAGAGGCTCCCAGTGGCAAGAGAGGAGGTAGCCGGCGAGAGAGCTCCCGGTAGGCCGTCAACGGTCTGGAGCACGCTTTCCCGTCTATAGCGGGGGGAAGTACCATCCCGCCTGACACGGAGGCATGGTCACCTCCCGCCTGACACGGGAGCGCGTCAGCCGGTACGATCGTGCTACGACAAGACCTGACATGCCTAGCCCGGCAATCCGGAAAAGGCTATCCGGGATGGGCAAAGACATGTCTTGTCTTTGACAAGGGGACAATGATGGTGCAGGACGGCGCCTGCCGTCCTTAGCGAGATGATGTCGCAGGGGCTACACCGGATAGCCCGGCGACTAGGTCGCACTAGCCGGTGACGACATCCCGGCTAGACCTGTCCGGTGGGGCCGAGGCATTTTAGGGTTTCCGGCCCTCCCGGCCGGAACTCTATAAAAGGCGCCATAACTGCTCCTGAGAAGAGGGGGACCAACTTCAGTGCCAAAGCGATAGTTGCATTTACTCGTAGAGCATTCACTCCTCTTCGCCTTGAGTTCATCTAGTTCGTTGTACTTCCTCCTTTGACAGATCTTGTAGCAAGTTGTAGTCCTTATACCACCAATATATAGAGAAGAAAGGCAGGAGTAGGGGTGTTACCTCCTCACGAGGGCCCTGAACCTGGGTATATCGCGTGTGTGCTTGGTGCCTTCGTGCCTTTGTTTGTGTTTATTAGATCTTCCCCGTTGCACTTTGTTCTTGTTTCGTGTTCTTGGGAGATCTCGGTTTTACCGGGATCCTCCCCGTGTGAGTTCTTAAACTCGCTATCCCTCCCCGGATCCACCAACGCCCATCGGCCCCACAAATTAGCCATCCTATGGCATCTGCCGTGACACCACCACGACATGAAGCGTTTTCATATGGAGAAGGCAAAGAAGGGTTCTCTGCCGGTTATCAAGAATAAGATATTGCGTAGGCGCAGTGTCCGGTGACGGAACTGGGTAAGGCCGAAATGACGAAACATCCTTATGCTTCAGCCATAGGATCGATCATGTATGCAATGTTGAGTACTAGACCAGATGTGGCATTAGCTCTAAGTTTGACAAGCCGGTTCCAGAGTAATCCTGGAATGCCGCATTGGATAGCTGTTAAGAGCATTCTTAAGTATCTCAATAAGACAAAGGAAATGTTCCTTGTGTATGGTGGCTGCGATGAGGAACTTGGCGTAACGGGTTACGTGGATGCAAGTTTCTGCTCAGACCCCGATGACTGTAAGTCACAGACAGGTTACGTGTTCAAGGTGAATGGAGGCGCCGTGTGCTGGAGAAGTGGGAAGCAACCCATAGTCGCACAATCTACAATGGAGTCGGAGTACATTGCTGCCTGCGAGGCCGCGAATGAAGCTGTGTGGCTGAGGAAGTTCGTCATCGAACTTGGAGTGTTCCCGAGCGTGCAAGACCCCGTGGTCCTCTTCTGCGACAATACGGGTGCCATTGCGAACGCCAAGGAGCCAAGGACTCACTCCACCGCCAAACACATTCTCCGACGCTTCCACGTGATACGTCAGTACGTACAAGAAGGCGATGTGAAGATTTGCAAAGTGCATACGGATCTGAATGTGGCAGATCCGCTGACGAAGCCTCTCCCGCTTGATAAGCATGAACAACACCAGTTAGCTATGGGTGTTAGGCTTTTACCAAGTTGTAATCTAGATTAATTTGTACTCTAGTGCAAGTGGGAGACTGAAGGAGATATGCCCTAGAGGCAATTAATAAAGTGTATTCTTTATCATATCTCGTTTGTTCATAATATGTTTTTGTGTCATGATAGAACCGTATTAAGCGGAAACATTAATGCGGGTGTGATACGTAAACAACCAGGTCCCTAGTAGCCTCTACTAAGACTAGTTTCATTGCGCGATTGATGATCGAGGTTTCCCGGTCATGGGGCATGGCGCCGGTCGGCAATGAGAGTCATATCGCTAGAGAGTGATGTGATGGACATACCCAGTTTTGGAGAACATAGTCATTACACCTTTGACCGTGAGATCAACTCTTATCGATATTCCCCGAAGATACTTTGATTGCACCAAACGTCGTATCTTATTTAGTATGACAATAACGGTGATACTTTTGGGTATTGGAAAGGAGTATTGAGACGAGGGGTCAAGAGCGGGATTTGTCAGTCCGCGTAGCAGGATAGATACTCTCGGGCCCACTCGGTGAGAACTTGTCTAATGAGCTTGCAAGCATGTGACTAGGTCACGGAGACATGAGATCATGAACGAGTAGAAGATAGCATCGTCGGTAACGAGGTCGGGATTAGGTATGGAGATATCTATGGAACGACACTCGGACGTGCTAAGTATTGCTATGGCAAAAGGTCTAAGACTTCACGTTCAGGTTTGATAGATGAAAGTCATTCGTTATATCTCAGGGATTAATTCAGGGGGTCCAGGCCTACGAATTAGTCGTTGATCATTGAGGAGTCTTGATCATACCTGATATTATATCGAACCGCTAGGGTAACACACTTAAGGGGTTTCGACAAGACAACCGGAAAGGAAGGAGATCACCGGGACAGTCCCGGGAGAGGTCCGATGGAGATCGGGCAGCGCCGAAAGAGTTTTCGGAGCTAGGAAATATTTTATATATTATGTTTGATATTAATTAGTGTTATTAATATGCAAATATGATTTTATATATTTTCGAATTTATTAAGGCAGATTTCCCTAAATGGGCCTTCCGGACGAAAGAAGGCCCAAGAGGGGAAAATTCCCTAGGGGAATTCGGTGGGGGCCAGGAGGGCCGGCCTAGGTGGGCCACAAGGGGCCCACCAGGGGGCCGGCGCACTCCCTTGGCCGAACCAGGCTGTGTGGGATAGTCCCACATTGCCTGGCTGGCAAGGTTGGCTCCCCTTGGGAGCCTATATAAGAAAGGGCACCCCCAGCCTTTTAATTCACCAATTAATTCCTGATTTCTCTCTCGATCTCGTGGTTCCCAAGTTGGAGCCGCGCCGAGCAAGAGGAGTCGGGGATCTCCTCCACCATAGCCCGCTGCCGCGCTGCTGGTGTTCCGGTCCAAGTCTTCCGCTGCTCGTCCTGGACTGGAGCTTCGGAGGCGTCGTCTCCACCGTACGTGTGCGACTCCCTGCGAGGTGCTGCGCTAGCGGTACTCGGAGGCCTGCTTCCTCTACACGACCTTGAGGTCGGCTTCGTCGGTCTTCATCGACAACGTTTGTGCGGGAACGTAATCCCCGCTTTCGGTCTACAAGGGTATGTATTCCGATCTCCATTCGTACTACTATATCTGCATAGAATAGATCTTGGCTAGTTTAAGGATATCGTTGCTAGGAAAATTATTGTTTTCTGCCCACGATCCCCTTCAAATAACGGCTGGCGAAAACCGTTAGGATAACTCAAATGGGTCGACGCATCCCGTCCGTCGGTGTCTGTTTCTGTTCGTGCAACCAAAAACAAAGGCTGACCGGCTAAATCCTAGGGCAGAAAACCTAACTCCTCTCCTCCAGCAATGGCAGCCACCACATCCACTCGTAGATCGAAGCCACGCCATAATGCATTCGCAGCCGTCGTCAGAGCATCTCGCCGACCAGGTCGAGCGAGTGGGAGTGCGGTCTGGTGCAACCGCAACAACTTTTCTCGCCGCATGGTGACAAGTTCGACATGGGCCGGAATAATTCCGCAACCACCTCAGCAGCAGCTGTCGGAGGAGGAGGACGGTAGAGTCCTATATCGACGCCTAAGACCCCGAGGAGGAAGCCTATGCCGCCAGGGTCGCAGAGGTTACCAATGGTGGGTCAGAGGAGGTCTTTGTCAGAGGCTTAGAGGAAGGAATCCACGGCTCCGAGGAGCCTGCAATGTTGCCTTCCCACGTACAGCTGAAAGTGTTCCGAGCGGCCATGTTCATGTTCGTTGTGCGGTCACGGCCATGGAGGCCCAGACGGAGCAAGTGCGCCACAATATTGCGTCCGTGATACACGCTCTCCCCCGTAGATGGCAGCGCGACACCGAGATCCTCGCAAGCGTCCGGTTCGACCTACTTTCAGGCCAAATTTCATCCAAATTTATGGTGGGACGAAGCTGCCCGACATTTTCACTCCACCCTCCCCTGATGCCCTAGGCCGAGCCGACGTTTTTTTTTCTAAGGATTTCTTTGCCCCGTATTTCAAAATAAGTTTTCTATTGACCATTTACCTTTTCTTCAGTGTAATGGAACACAGTTTAGTTAAACGGGACACTAAGATTGAATAAAGTGCTTTGCTTTATAAAAAAAAGGACATTCAGACAGGCCGAGTAGTGCTAGTAGATACAATCATACAATCCATTACGTCGCGGCTATTTGTCAATTTGGTCCCTGGATAATTAGGAAATCAACCCGTAGTCCTTGTGTAAGTTGCGGACCGGTTCGTCCGTTCCGCCGCCCTGTGTTCTACAGCCCGCCGCACGACGCCACCATCTCCTTCCCCACAGGCCGCATACCACGACCCCGCCGCCTCACACCTTCCCGTGCCGCCGTGTGCTGGCCGTTGCGACGCGTCTCCTCCCGCGTCGCCGCGTGCGCTCGGCGTCGCACCGGTCCAAGCGCAAACACGATTCACTTCTTCCCTGGATCTCGAGCGAGCGGCATCGGAACCACCCGTCGCTGATCCCCCGCACGCGGAAATGGAGCTCATGTCGGCTGCCGCCGCGTCCCCGCATATCTACGCCAGGACCTCCACCCTCTGGCCGCATGCTTGTCCTAACGCAGCGCGGCGGCGCCGACCTCCGAGCTACGCCATGACAGCGGACGCTTCGGTGCGCGCCCACCACAGCGAGGCTCCCGGCGGCTGGGGCAGCTCCTGGCTAGGCTTCTCCATGTGCCCTCGCATCCACTGATCCACGGCATGCCCTCCACCAGCGCAGCATCACTGCTCTTCCGCCCTAGCTCTCCTGGATTTTGTCTGGCTTGTCCCTGTGCGGGTGTTCTGTCTCAAATCATGTGACTAAGTTACATGAGGTTTAGGTACAGTAATGATTTTTTTATAAGCCTTTTTCTTGCTATCGTGTGATGGCCAGGCTTCATTTTGTTTCAAAAACGTGGTGTTCAATCACGTTCTCAAGGTTCTTGATGAGGGGGTAAGATTAAATTCCTGGATAAAGGGATAAGAAATCAGTCCGGGATTTTGGGATGAAGTGGGCTTTCTTCTTATAGTTGGGCTGTGTGCGCGGCCGTGGGCCAGGAAACGTCTGAACACGACGTGAGTGTGTGGAGCTGGGCCCGGGACGCTGACAATTGGTATCAGAGCCAACACCGCCATGCCTGCCTGGGGGGCTTCCTAGGGGGGTGGGGTATTAGGTACCAAGCGTTGCCGGTGACTTTAGTCCCACCTTGCTAGTTGAGGGAGGCCGACACCAGCTTATATAGCTGGGCAAACCTCTCCCTTCAGTCCGGACTTTTGGGATGAGAGAGGCCTTGGGCCTCCAAATACACTGGTCGAGTGTGGGTTGACCTTTGGGCTGCTAACATCTGGTATCAGAGACAGGTTGTGTGCATCGTTATTAGGTGTGTGACAGTCGCTATCGCTCCTGTTTAGGGGGATGGGATGTCAGCACTCGAACGGATGGCACAGCTTGGTGACGGTCGGTGGACGCACCCGGGGTTTAGTCCCACCTTGCTAGTTGAGGGAGGCCGACACCAGATTATATAGCTGGGCAAACCTCTCCCTTCAATCCAGGCTTTTGGGATGAGAGAGGCCTTGGGTCTCCAAATACACTGGTCAAGTGTGGGCTGACCTTTGGGCTGCTAACAGAAACCAGGGTATGAAACGTGACGTTCTCACTCCCAACAAACTGATCAATGCACTGTTGCTGGTTTCATCAGGTTAGGACTGCGGTCTTGATGACCGAGGAGATGTCTAGCCACGGTGTGGATCTTGACAAGATGACGTCCACACATTGATGCAAGGGATTTGTTTAGGAGTGGAGCATGAAGGCCAGGGGCGGCACTATCAATACTGAATAAGTGTACCGTATATATTAGAGAATTACCTACTGTGATGAAGAAATCTTTATTCAGAACCTGAATCAACAGCTTTAGATCATTGTGATGTTCAGTGTCTGCCATGATTCTTCCTGAAAATTCAAGGGACCTAATGTTTGCTCTCCAATGAGGTTAGAGCAGAACATAATCTCTGTTGTTTACCGGAGTCTCTGTACATGTTTCAGTATGTGTTGAGTGATTGTATTGTAATCTCATAAATTCATGTATTATGACTTGGATATCTTATCCATGGATTTTCCATGTTTTCTAGATGTCCATGGATTCTTCATGTGATTTGCTTCCGATCATATTTACCTTCCTTTTGGCTATATCGAGATCGATTCATGGAAAATGAGCATATTTGATTTTTTTTGTATAAATCATGGAAAAGATCGGGGGCGTTTTTGTCTTGGTGTTGTATCAAGCAACAAAAACTAATTACAGATTGAGTAGTTTAAGACGTGAGCTGATTGTGTCATCATGATATGATTAGTGTGCTTCAAGGAGGAAGGTGGAAAAGTGACTGAAAGATGGAAACCACCAGAAGCAGGGTGGGTTAAGATCAATTCAGATGGTGCTCTGAACTCCGCTCTGAGATGCACGGGAGCATGTGTGGTTGCGAGCAATCAGGAAGGAGTTTTTATCCTTGAAAATGCAAGAGGTATGATGCTATACATGATCTTTTCATTATTGAGCTACTCTCTTGCCGAGACGATGTTAATCTGGCTGTGCAGAGTGGATTTCAACAGGTGGTTATTGAAACTGACAACCAAGAAATACTTAACCGGAATAGGGAAGAGAATAAGTCAATCGGTGTCAATGTGTTGAGAGAGATGAAACTACAACTCTCAAACTTGTATGCCTCGTTTGGATGTACATATTAGGAGTAGATATTAGACATTGGGAGGTTGACTTTACCGAATATGCAGATTCTATGTGTTTGGATGTTTGACATATTCGCTCCAGGAGTTTCCAGTGTGATATTCGCGAGTTGCTACGGTACAGGAAACTGCCCCGACTCAATCTCCACCTCTTTCCCTGGAGATTGGTCGATATTCACGAGTTGCTCTTCCTCCTCGTACCTGTTCGCTCTTCCAGGCTCGAGCGCGAGGCGCAGGACAAACCTAGCTCTCGTGGCGGCGGTGCTGCAGGTCCGTGAATCTCTCTCCCTCGCCGCTGCTGTGCATCCGCGACTCCCTCTCCCCCGACTCTGCCGTGCTTCCCCGCCCCGCCTCTGTTGTGCCGTGCTTCCCCGCCCCGCCGTTCTCTGTCCCGCCGCTGCTGTTCCCCGCCCCGCCGTTCTCTGTCCCGCCGCTGCTGTGCTTCCCGCGTCCAGCGGCCGTCTCCGGCCTGCTCCCGCGCCAAGAGCTCCAACATCGACCTCTGCTTCTGTCCATCCCCGCCTCTGCAAGTGTGCTTCCCCTCTGACCGCATCTCTATTTTGGTTTGCAGGTTGGGGAAGATTGGAGGTTGCCGGCCGGCCCATCCAGAGCTCCGGCAAGCAGCGTCCAGGCGAGCATCCCTGTAGCGTCCAGGTTTGTTTGTCTTCTTCCATGTCTCCTGTGATTACTGATTAGATATTCATTATTAGTGGCCCAAGATGTTGGTCTTCTTCTTGATACATACTATCCACGCCATAGGACATAGGCACATGATCATATGCTTGTAGTTTAGTTTTGCGATGTCTGTTGTAGTTTGATTAACATGCTTTGGTAAATAAAATTGTGCACATTGTAGATAAATGTCGGAAGAGTTAGACTGTGTTAATTATGTATCTGAAGAAAACAAAAGAAGGAAGAGGAGAAGGATTGTGTTCATGAAATTGTACTTTGAATCCACTCTTCTTGCGATGGCATATCTTAGTACACAAAGACTATCGAGGGATTTAGGGAGCTTTAGCGATGATGAGCACAAATTATTGCTTCGAAAGTATTTGTTGAAAGATATGTATGATGGTAGTGAAGTTGCTTGCTATGATCAGCTTCGTCTAACCAAAAGAAACTTCCATGACTTGTGTGCTATGCTGCGTGAGAAGTGTGGTTTACGTGGCAGTGTGTATGTTGCCGTGGAAGAAAAGGTTGCCATGTTCTTGCTTGTTGTTGGACATGGTTTGAAAATGAGGTTGCTGCGAGGGCAGTACAAGAGGTCCTTATGGACTATTAGTTCACATTTTTCCGAGGTGTTAAAGGGCATCCTATGTCTCCATGGAGAGTTCATTAAACTACCTGATCCTACCGTTGAACCTCCCAATGATTACAAATGGAAGTGGTTTCCCAATGCACTTGGAGCATTAGATGGCTGCCATATTGATGTTACTGTTGACGTGGCTACCCAAGGACGCTACAGAAATAGAAAACAAGCTATCACCACTAACGTTCTCGGTGTTGTAGATTGGAACATGAAATTTCTTTATATCCTGCCTGGTTGGGAGGGTTCAGCTTCTGACTCTAGAGTCCTACGTGATGCAATGAGAACAAGTCGTCAAGATGCATTTGTTGTGCCTAACGGTACTACTTTTTCCTTGGCTTTTTGTTTCTATTTGATTTGGTTGTTAACTAACTAACTTGATTGATTGAACGTAGGAAAATACTACTTAGGTGATGCTGGTTACACCAATGGACCTGGCTTTCTTACTCCATTTAGGTCCACTCGGTATCACTTGAAAGAGTGGGCAGCAAGTGCACAACAGCCCAAAAAATCCGAGGAGTTATATAACTTGCGTCATGCTCGTGCTAGAAATGTGGTAGAACGAACTTTTGGGCTATGGAAGAAAAGATTTGCTATATTGCGTACTGCGAGTTTCTTTGACATAGAGGACCAGGTAACTGCGAGTTTCTTTGTCTTCGAATAACCCCAAAGCTAGCTGACTTATGCTTACTATAAACTAATATGTATGCAGATTAGAATTATAAATGCTTGCGCTGTGTTGCACAACTATGCAAGGGAGAGGCAGTACATGATGGATGATGTATTGTTGGAGGAGGTCGATACTGAACTAGCAGCGCAGCCAATTGAGACTGAAGATGGCGGTGGTTACATTCGAAGTGTTCAAGTCACTAATGCATGGAAAAACTTTAAGAAGCAATTTGCGGATGACATGTTTGCTGACTACCTTGTTGCCCATGTTGAACTAGAGGAGTAGTAGTTTCCCATGGAATTTTGCCCGTACTGAACTAATTGGCTGAGTGGATTTTGGTGCCTTTTGGATATATTTGTTAGGAGTAGTTTCCCATGGAATTTTGCCGTACTGAACTAGTTGGTTGAGTGGATTTTGGTGCCTTTTGGATATTTTTTACATGCGTATCATTGTCTCAAAGAAATTAATACATATACATATATATATATATACTCGGTTGAGTGGATTTTGGTGACTTCTGAAGTTCTTTCTACCTAGTATTCACTTTATTTCATTGTATTGCAGCTTCTTACATCCAGCTGATACTATCAGCCCAAAGCTAATACATTGGTTGTGCAACGAAGAAGTCAGGTGACTATTTTCTCCAAACTTTTTTTCCTTGCACATTTGCCATTCAGATTTCACAGCATCCTTTTTCAAAAGATTTCACATTCGCTCATACTGAGCACGGCTGGTTAGCCGACCAACTATGGTGCTAGCCACCGGTAAACCATTAAATCATTTGTCTCATTTCTCAACTATGATGGCGTTAAATCATATATATACATATTTGTTCATGATCTATTGCTAATACAATTATGTAGGTCCATGGAGGGCGAAAATGCAAAGAAGTTTGGAAGAGCTTACACACAGTGGACTCCGGAGATGGATCGTGCTTTGTTGGATGTACTTGTTGAGCATCACAACAATGGCGATCATGCCCAAAATGGATGGAAGTCACATGTGTACCGCCATGCTATTCAAAAAATTCGTGAAAAGTGTGGGGTGGAAGTCACAAAGGAGAAAATCAAAACAAGGTGCAAAACCTTTGACAAACACTATGATATTGTTAGCAAAATTCTTTCTCAGAGTGGATTTGGCTGGGATTGGGAAAAGAATGTCCTACAAATGGACAGTGATGAAGTGTGGGATAGATATGTGGAGGTAAATGACAAGAAGTGTGATATGTACCATTATTTTTTAACTTGCCAATGTAAATCATGTTTGTATTTGCTTGTAGGCTAATGAAAAAGCAGCTATATACAAGAACAAGGTAATCCACAATTGGAATGAGATATGTACTATTTACTCAAAAGACCATGCCACTGGTGAAGGTGCTAGGACAGGTGTTGAGGCTGCAATGAGACTGAAACTATACCAGCAACACCTGAGGCAAATGATATCTCTCCTGAATTGGCTGCTCCATCATCAAAGAAGCCACGCATGGGTGAAGCAATTATGTGCATGCTTGGAGATGTGAAGGCGTCTTTTGCTGATGCCATGAAGTCAACTGAGCCATTACAAGCGCCTCAAGCTACTTCTCCTTCAGTGGTACTTGCTGCACTTGCCGACATACCAGACTTATCTAAAACAGACAAGCTGCGAGCTTACGCGAAGCTAATCCTTAGCGAGCGTTTATTTGATGCCCTTCTTGAGCTCCCCATGGAGGACAGGAAGGAATGGTTGTTGATGTTGATTTGATTCACTTCACACTTGCCTATTGTGTCGAAACTTTGTCATTTTACCATGTTAAAAACTTATAATATTGTGTATCAGACTATGTAGTTTGTTTTCTTGAGACTATGTAGTTTCACGGTTTGGTGTCCTATTGCAATTTATGACTATGTAGTTTCACGGTTTGGTGTCCTCTTGTGTTGATGATACATAATTCATGGTGGTAGCATTTCTATACTTTATGACTGTAGTTCCACGGATGATGTTTTCATTATGCTTCGTTTGGATGTATATATGTCTTGTTTTCCATAATAAGGCGATGCTCTGTACAATTTGGCATGAATATAACTGTATAATGATCAAAGTCTCCAAATACCCCAATATCACCACTTTTGTGCATCCAAACGACATTTGACATTCAACCTTAATATCTTGTTTCTTATCCGAATATCTAATACATCCAAATAGAAATATTGATATTTAATCTCAATATCAATATCTTGGATATTGGATATTCATCCCAATATAATATCTAGCCTCTCAATATATACATCCAAATGAAGCAGTAGGGATTCAAGGTGCAGTTTATCCGTAGGAGTGACAATTCGGCAGCCCACACATGTGCGCGGGTAACTTTGAGTTTAGCTGCTCCTGTATTAGATTTTAGTGTAATCCCTGACTTTCTGATTGCTGCTGTTCAATCAGATTTGTATCCGTGAGTTGATGAATAAAATGCTAAGATTGGCGGACTGTTGCCATGCCGCCCTCTCCGCCGTTCATATGCCCTTCACAAGCAGAACGAGCTCAGAGTGTGGTGTACACGAGAGGAAAGATCAACGCTTGACTATTTAGTTTTGTGTACCTTATCTGTATATTGAATTGTCAGGGTTTTATGTTGTGTTATATATATTGATTTGACAATTATAAGAATTAACAAAAATATAGATTGGTGCAATATAGTGTGACAGTTAGAGAGTATATTAAAATATCGGTGCAAACAGATGAGGTATTTTTTTTAGGAGTGGATGAGGTATTTCTTAATTTTGATGAACTTGTTAATTTCCTATAAAGAGATAATCCACCGCTTGTGCTTTGCTGAAAGAGAGAGAACGGGGAGGGCACACTAAGGTTACGTTTGTACAGCTTGATAGATTTTGGGGTGTCGGAGCACGTCCTTATGGGATGTCCGATATCGACTACACTTTGCATGTTTGGCTCTCTGAGGTCCGTATAAATACTAAAGTCTTTGATTAATATCTCAGGTTAATTGCAAGTTTCGGTGCTCGCATTGTCGTGTTAACCTTTTGTTAATATAAGAACTAAGATATCAGATAATTCGATCAACCCGTAGCAACACACGGGTATTTTGCTAGTAGGTTATATAATTCCAAAACTTCAGCCTGCGATTCAAGAAGCCATGCGCCACCTCCCTATCTGGCTATCTCTCTGGTACACTTCTCAGCTCGCGTCTGATGAACCAACCATCCTCAAAATGGAAGCTGCAATCAATCCACATCAGAGCTAGCCATCTTCGCCGCTCATCTTTCCAGCAACTTTGCTAGCTGCTTTCCGCTGCGTCTGAGCCTCCACGGCGTACTGCTTTTGCAGCTCCTGGAGCCTCTCCAGGAGTTCTTGGAACGAAGGGCGACACTGCGGGTCACTGCTCACAGGGGAAGGATATAACCCTTTAGCGGCATCGGGAACCAGCTAATTTAGCAGTGTGCAAAACAGTAATTTACCTGTCCCAACAACTCTCGATGATCGATGCCCACTCAGGGTCCGTGTTGCTCGGAATTTCCAGTCTCTGATCCATGAAACCCACGGCTCCAATAACCTGTCACATAAGCGTCACAATGTTGGCGGCTTCCTATGTTTGAAAATGCTTAATCAAGAAAGTGGGTTCTCTTAAATTGCAACGGCAATGATTTCAGCTCTCGGTAAAGATTCACCATTCACCAGTAAGCTAGTATTTTCAAAAGGAATGCTGACTCTAGGACTTCACAAAAATTTATACACTAATCTATCCTTAACTTTAAGTACTGACACATGCTTCGGTATTTGTGCACAGAAAACTTTTGGAAAAGCATGAAAGCACTCCCCAATCCCCATATCAATAGACTTTCCTCTAATGGTGAAAGGAGAAAATGACACCATTAGGCTTTGAGGACCTTTCACTTAGCAATTCTTCAACACAAAAACCAGCTCCTGACGGAAGCATCTCAGTTTTAATCAGGCTGAAAGGAGAATAGAGGAGACAATGAAGCAAAGAAAAAATTATTATTATCGCTGGACAGGCTGAAAGGAGAATAGAGGAGACAATGAAGCAAAGAAAAAATTGTTATTATCGCTGGATGTATCGTCTAAGTAGATTGTATACAGATTGAGCTGGCACCCTTTATCGGCCTGCTGTAGAAAATCACTAAGTTGACACATAATATTAATGCAAGAATCAGAATAGTACCTACCTAACCAACATAAGTATACATAGCACAAACACACCTGCATTGGATTGAGAGTGTCCCAGGGTATCTTCTGAGCAACAATCTCCCATAGGACCACTCCATAGCTGTATACATCAGACCTATATTTAACAAAGAGGAATAAATGAGTCATCTGTAGGGAGCAAGAAGATAAGTTGTCAGCAAAATGTTCATGTTGTGCTTACTTTTCATTTGAAGGTTCACTGCGTAACACCTCCGGAGCCATCCACTGAGGCTGGATGTGGAAGCTAAGTTATCAGATGTTTAGTATTTTACATAGAAAATTGGGGGGAGGTTAAAGTCTAAGACACCCTAATTAGTCTAGAGAATCCATGTCAAAAGATCAAGTTTGCTTGTACTTACTGTTCCTTTTCCAGTTTTTGTTGTCAGAAACGTTTCAAGTTTGAGGCGCGAAAGACCAAAGTCTGCAACCTAATCGGACCAAGTGTGGGTTTAGCTTATGACATGTTTGGAAATCCTCGGCCAAACAAATATTTCAGGAAAGGAGAGCACATAATATAAAGTATTGAGGAAGTAAGTGTCGTTGGTACCTTCACAGTCCAGTTCTTATCAACCAACAGGTTTGATGATTTTAAATCACGGTGCACAATAGTGGGAATAAAATTGTGAAGATAATTCATGCCCCTTGCCTGGAACAATATAATTATGTTTGTAAGAATCCATGTGGCAGTGGAAGGCTGAAATCTTCCATACAGCCAAAATATGTACTTCTTGAACAAAATACTAGCATGTATCATGATTGAATTTTGGTGATAGAATCTTCAGTTACGTCATAATAACATAATGTTTGACATAGAGATGACAGGCAAAGGTATTTTTATATGGACGGGATTTCTCCCTGGTTTCAATAAGGAGACGGCAAGAAGTGATATCATCTATTTTCTTCTTTCATTCTTCCGTAAATGAAGCTATAGACATGGCTTAATTTACATGCAATACAGTTGCTAAAAATAAATATGTCTCGAGATATGCAAGTGAGGAGTGTTTATCCAATTTTTCTGCTACATGTTCATTTCTCACAAGCTTCACACAATGCATTTGGCTTGACTTCCTGAATCAACTGTTAAAAGAAAATATACTCACGATGTCTATGGCCATGCTAACTTTCCGTCTTGGATCCAGCTTGCCACTGGTCTTTTGAAGCAATCGAAACAAACTCCCTCTGCATTATTGAACCCAGTAAAGCGTTACAGAGAGGTACTAAAGCAAAATGAACTCTTGAGAGATTCTGAAGTCTACACAGTTACAGAAGAATGTGTTCAGCATCCAGAATGGTTAATAACCCAGAGAAAACAATTAATAGAGTACTAGACCACGTAGTACTAAATCAATGCGTGTAAGTCAGCAATCACTGGGAATTGTTTTTAGTATCAAACAATTCGGGTTACTAGTAGCCCCAACTTTTTCATTAAGAGGAAAATGATTATAAAACCTGTGGTTGGTTGCACGAAGATGAGCACCAGCCAATTAGCCATGCCTCAATCCTTACAAGTGTTTTTAAGTATGGTTATCAAAGGTAAGACTTTCAGGTGAACTTGCTGCATTAGTACAACACAATGCAAAACGACCAATGTGGTTAGTTCTAACTGAATCACTAAGTCAACCTGTGCATCATGCATACAAATTCTCATTTACCACGAGTCACAGAATTGAGCTTGTACATTCTTATACTTCCCTTTGGCTATTAAGATACAGAACAAACTTGTGGTCACACATTGCGCCTTTTTTGCAAGTTTGTTCATGTGGAAAGACCAACATAAACACAAGTGACATAGGTCCACAAAATATTTCTCTTTCTTATGTATTTGTGAAGCCTTCCAAGAAGGTTTTTCTGCAAAGTACAGGTCTGAATACAAACTTCATGTGGATTAAATAAGCACAACTCAAAACAGGCAGTAGAATTACGGATGGAAAGGCCAAGAAGCTCAAATTTTGTGTCACACTGGTATGATCAAAGTTTGGATGGCGTACTTCTGGAGAGAACAATTCTGATGTGCGAGTGAAGGGACAAATGAAAACTATGGGAGGTAACCAGGTGGGGTGAACCGGCGAAGGAAGGTCAACATAATCCTCCACTTTCATCATTGATTAGCTACATCTACTACCTCCACTTATGACTTATGAGCTCCTACAGGGACAAATCTGTACTGTAATTTCTACTGTTTTCATGGACCTTCATGTTTGAAATTCCTCTACATGATTTTTTTCCCAATGAAACAGAATGCACCTTTTAAACTCCAGATCACTATGACAGTGACCGCCAAGAACCAGACCGCTACAAAGTACATGTCAAACTGGGGCATAGACTATTGACAACTCCTTAGTATGAATTCTGTTGGAATTGGTGTTGAATATATGTATAGGGTACAATTGGAGTTGGACTATGCAGAGGGTTAGGTGAGTTGAACATGTAATTCATGCATGTTATACAAAGGCACCGCGAGGTAGCCAACACAGACTAGATGAAGCTAGTAGGCTAAACACAAGATCACGGAGGAGAGTCCACACACCCGAGGCAGGGTGTCCGTACAGGTCATAACACGGTAGTTGGGATGAGTCTGATGGTCTCGGCGGGCTTGTCGTCGATTGTACTATGTTGATGTAGCACACCGAGAGGAGAGCCCGTAGCCATGCCCTTGGGATGTAGTCTTTGCTGAACCTTGTTATCAAATCGTCCCAATGTCTACTTTCTCCAATGGTCTAATTGCGTAAATTCTAACAAATTTCCCTATTTTTCAATGGGATTATGGGAAACAAATTTTCCTATTATTTCTATAGGCCCAGATCATAAGTCATGTAAAAACATAGATTGCATAATCCCTGTCTTGCCTCAAAAAAACAAAAAACTAACAACCACATAAATCGATGTGGGAGATATATAGCATACCGTGGGAGAAATTCCGTAACAATACAAAGTCGTTGCTGTGACGTAACTGCACCCATGAAAAGTAATATATTGGGATGTCGCAGTTTCTTCATCAATAATACCTACAAATTTGATGGAGTCAAGAATGGTCATGACCACAATCTAAGGAAAAGGAATCACAAGAACAGGATTAAGAAAGCTATCGATGTACTGGTAACTGATATAGTCTACAAAAGAAATGAACAAAGTATAGATTTATCGACACTCCGATTTCTGCATATTTACTCACATGATTACAACAACATAGAATAACGGAAATAGCAATTAAAGGTTCAGAGAATGCCAGAGTCCAATTGCAATCTGAGATTAGTTTCTGTACTAGAGTATCTGACTCAATCATATATTAGATAATGCAGTTCGATTAACA
Source organism: Poa annua (assembly GCA_026929855.1). Taxonomy (NCBI): domain Eukaryota; kingdom Viridiplantae; phylum Streptophyta; class Magnoliopsida; order Poales; family Poaceae; genus Poa; species Poa annua. Next base: position 22,272,814 of record CM049427.1, read on the forward strand.
TAATACTCGAATTCGTCAGCAGTTGACGATCAGGAGATATTGCATTTATATATAGATGCTCACCTCTTGTCTGAAGGTATGTATCATTTCTTCTGAATATTCATGCTTGGAGAATAACTTAACAGCCACATCCTACAAAAACATGTATTGTATTGAGAATTTATTGCTAAGATGTACAGCTTCATACATAATCACGCAACTGAATGTACATACCGAGCTATACCACAAAGCATGATACACTGTTCCGCAAGAACCTGCATGAATCAACCATGAAAATAGCACAGATGAGTGGTCTCTGTTATACGGAAGTGAGCAATGCCAGATTTCATACAACAGTTCTAGAAAATACGTTTTCCAATTATTACTATTTGGTTATCTACATGAACTTCAGTAGTAAACAAATATGGGCATAACCATAAGCATGAAAATGCCATCACCATTGTGACCTGGAAGTGACACTTGCACCTTACAAGTTCAGGGTAGACCCTCATGCCATCAGGACTATGTAAAATCAGGGAAATAACTGAAGTAGTTTTGACTATTGAAGATAAGAAGAAATATAACTGATTTGGATTATGCCAAAAATGAACGCACAAACAATTATTTAAGCGACATGCAGAATGAGGAATTACTGGCAAGGAAGTGATTTGGATTATCATAAAGATTACAAGAGCATAGTGAGGTTTATTAAGAGGATTTACTGAGAACAAACTGCTTAAGTAGTTCTTAAAAGTGCAAGCTCTGGCTATGGCTATGCCTAAATCGTGTGAAGAAATGTTAACAAGCAATGTGAGTGTCTACATGTCCAGACAGATGGAGTAATTACAAAGGGAGAAGCAAGTACCTTGACCTATTTGTTCTCCAATTACTAGGTCTTCCCACAGAATCTCATAATCCAAGCAATCCGCTTCGTAATCTAATCTTTCGATAGGACTGCGATTTGAACTTGTGCTGCTCATACTACTCGGACTATTATTGTTGAATGTCCACCAGGAACCAGAAACCTCGTATTTGCTTGTCTCGACGTATTCAGTATCTTGACATTCTGGAATTGTAATAGGCTCTGGAACTCTCTGATGACTTTGGTCATTCACTTGCTTATCATGCAAAGGTGTTGAGTTCATATTATTCTTTCCGAATCCCCCATCATTTCCACACCCTTTCCAAGGCCACGATATCCCCTTCTTGGCCAGTAATGCCTCAGTTTTTGAACCAAACATTTTGTGAAACCCTACTTTTACTTCTCCTGAGTCATCACTAGTTTTGCTTGACGTCCCAGACGATTTCTCTTCGGCAACAAAGACACCACGACGTACATCCCCATTTGGGGTACTTGCTTCACTTGATGTCAGCTCAGCCCTGACATCATGGTCAGAATCCTGTTCCACACAGCCAGTACCATACTGTACATTGTAATCCTGACCTGTCCTTACCCGAGAACGAACTCTACTTGTAACCTTGGTGGCCTGTGTTGTTATTCCAAAGTCAGGAAGAGAACACACTAGGAAAGAAATTGTGAATAAATATCAGAAAGGGAAACTTTCCATTGAAACTGAACATTGTAATCCTTTGTTCTGTCTGCACAGAAACGTGACTTACAAAAGTTGTTATCTTGGAGGTGATAGCAGATTGAAGAGGTTGCTGGAAGTCAAAATAACCTTTGTTCCGCGAACCACTTTTAGGCCGGTTGTTAACGTGAAAATTGGGCTTTGCTGAACTTTCAAAGGATTTCGCTGTGGGTGAAGGACTAAATACCTCCTCCAATGACCGTACATCAAGCGAGAGACATATGAGGCCAATCAAGCTACCATCGTCATCATATAAAGGAGTGTTATTGACAACAATAAAGAACCTCTCTCCTGACTTGTTTTTAACAGGAAACTTTCCTCTAAAACACTTCCCCATAAATATATTCTGGATAACAACGTTTGCTGCGTCAAAGTCAGTAGGATGAACAATTAATTCAACAGCATCTTGGCCAATCGCTTCTGATGCAGAATAGCCATACATATGCTCGGCATAACGGTTCCTAGGTTACAGCAAAAAGGTAAGAGTTTGGTAAAATCAAAGAGAGTCAGGTGTGTGTGAAGAAATGCAGATTACGTAGATAATTTGACATGCCACTTGAGCCAATTTGATACTCTAACTAATCTGGGACAACGTAGATCATTAAAGCAGAAGCGATGCTTTGAACGTTTGCTCACTTTTTAAGGGTTTGCTTAACAAAACCAGAATAAATATACTTTCAAGCTATCTGCTATGCATAAACACTGGTACGGAGTAGTTCAGTATTTCATCGAACACCTGGTGAGCACTGACCAGACACCGAGAGAACACGCAAGGAAGCTCACCAGTAGAGGAGCTTGCCGTCGGGCGCGATGATGTGCACGGCCTGCCCCAGCGACTGCAGTATCCAGTGGCAGTGCCTGTCGGACAGCCTGGCGCGGTGCAGCAGCCGCGACGACGACGGGTGCGGGGACGCGGCGATGGCGCGCCGCGACGACGAGGGCGGGAACGCGAGGGGAGGGCGGCGTCGGCGGGCCGCGGGGCGCGCGCCGCCTCCGCCTCGGCGCTCCGGCTCCGGCGCGAGCCTGCCCATCTCCCGCTCGAGCTCCGCCTGCCCCTCCTCCAGCGCCCGTATCTTCTTCAGGAGCTCCTCTGTTGCCATCGCCGGCCAAGATGTCACTCTGCTTAGTTTCTTGAGAGAAAAAGATCCTGGCAGTGGCAGAGGCCAACAGCTGCTTTGCTCATGCCTGGCAAGATTATATAATCGACGCGGATGAGCCGAGCTGTGCTCTGCCCATCCCTCGCTGTCTGCCTCCTCTTGGAAGTTGGAAGCTCGAACTGAATTCTCCTCTTCTCATCTGATCCCCGTTAGCAGCAAATCAACTTGTGCAGCCAGAGTTTGAAGCTACTTCCACTTCCCGATGAAATGTCCGTTTGTTCTTACTAGCAAATCCTAGTCACGCTCGCGCATCTGCTGACCACACCGCACAAGTTGACATAAAAAATCATGGTGTCGTCAAGAATACAATTTATATTTTCAACCAACACTCCAAGGGCAACACCATCAGGAAAAAGCATGCCTTTTGTCAACTATGAGCTTGGCAACTCCAAGGGCAACACCATCACGAAAGTTCATTCAAACATAGCTACAATCTTGATCGAGTGTGTAATGGTGGTGCGCATGTGCTAGGCCAGTTAGGCTACTAGCAATGAACCTCCTAATTGTATAAAGGAGTTAGTTGCATCGGATGTAACGGGACTTAATGTTTAAAGGCGGCAAGTTTCAGACGAACTCTTTTCCTAACCAGTGTACCGAAAGGGACTGTCAGGATTTTAATGAGGCGGCTTGCTGACCTAATATATGTGGTAATTTTCAAAAAATACGCGAATTATTACGATAATCACCCACACTCTACCAATAATGGTTCTACACAGCAAGCAGGAGCAAATCAACATTCAGGTGCAGCCTCTTACTACTTCATTTCAGAATTCTTGGTCCATATGTGTTGGTCCTACAAGCTCATGAAATAATTGTGCTCAGTCATACTAGAACTACTCATCCTCTGATACTAATGCACTCCAAAGTTCTAGTACTGTGCATGTTCTCATACGAGTGCCCATACTATTACAAACACTTTGCGCCAAGTCCTGTTGCCGATCCAGTTTCTGGGAGCAGCCACGGCACAACAAATTGTTAACATAGATAAGAATCAGACCTAAAATTTGTAGCTAAGAAAAAATCTTCTCTAACAAATGGCCTTACTGCTATCAGCACTAATGCCTAAATGATCTGCCATATAAAGAGATGCTTCAGAATATATTTGACACAAATTAAATCCTCGGTGAGGTTGAAGATTAATTTCTATTTTTAGCCTTCTAGTTAGAAGCATGACAACATCCTGGGTAAGATTAAAAAAATACAAAGCTTGAACTTCCGCACATCTATCATTTCAGGAGTCCTCGAACCAGCACCAATGTGACACGCCTTTTCTTGATCACCATCCAATCTGAGGAGCAACTGAAGCATTTTCTTGGATAATCTTCAAGTACTTGTATAACAGTACGATGTTTTTTCTCGTGGTAGAGGATCCTCCATTTTTTCAAGAAGTTCAAAATCTTCCTCCATAACTCTTACAAACCAGACCAGGTTCATCGACAGAAGCACAAGTCATTTCTTGTCTTCCAAATCGACCACATTATAGACGATGCGATCATGTTAATGAATAATGACATAGTTCTAATCATTGTTGAACCATAACTTGGAAACAAACTAAAAATTGCAAAAAGTTGGTCAATTCAGAATTTAGTTTATGCAAATCATCCCATATCAACCAAACATAATCACAGTAAAAAAACAAATTTTACCGATTTCCTCTTCTTTGCAAAACAGCACAAGACTTATCCACCACATGTTGTTGTTTTCTTAGGTTATCTCTAGTTATGATTTTGTTATGTGATACTAGCCAAAGAAAACTTACACCCTAGGGGAATATTCAGCATCCAAACTGAATGAACAAAGACATGTACACGGGGTAGACCCTGACAGTATTTTGATAGGGGGCACATGATGTGAACGGGGGCATTTCTTGTATAACTTCACATACTTTAAATTATTTTATTATCAGAAAACGAAGATTTTTTATTAAAGTTTTATTTGTTGAGTGGTGGTCAAGGCCCCCACAAGCTACTACTTGGGTCCGCCCCTGCATGTACAACAATGCGAAAAATAAGGACTACATAAAGAGATAGTGAACACCTAGAGCGGTGTGATTCCCAGAGCAGTTTATCCCGATCATCATTAAGGTCCAAATCATATACTATTTGTTTCAATGTACTTCATTTTTCCATAAAGGTCTCATTAAAGCCTCTCCTAAAGGAGAGATTAAGTTGTACCCATCCTAGACCTGGACAATAGTACTTGTTCCAGAGTACTACTAACTCTTTTCTACAATATAAGCCTTTTTACCAAACTAATATTATGGAAAATAGGGAGTATTTTGCTGATCACAAATAAACTAAGGTTAAAAACAAAGTTGTCAAACCAATGGTCCTGCCACTTGTCTAGATCTTGCAAGTAAGGACACGTCAAGGAGTATGTTATTGGGCTCTAAGTTTTTTTCTTCTCATTTGGAGGCCAACCAAAGCATGTAAAGTTTTTAATTCAATACTTTTATTAGCTCTCTCATATGTTGGAATTTTAAAATCCTTATTACCCAAATATTTCTAGCATTAAACTTAGAATTACATAATTGGAAGCAACACAACCTTTGAAGTATTAAAAAAATTGAAGTATCATGAGAAAAAATAATGATTGGATCTTGATCCAAAGAACTAGAAATACAATTTTGATATACCAAACTATAGTACTCTAAGATAACTAGGCACCGCTTGAAAATGCTGAGGAATTCTCCCCTGTATTAAACCGACGGATTGACGTCATTAAAAGTGAGATGTCTGGGGGTACCTAAATTTATCCCATGCTTAAACGGCCAACCAGTCAGAGTCTTATGAAGGGACAAGACAACCCCTCAATCCTTATTTGGTCACAAACTTTTCACTTATTCTACGCAGCAAGTAGCCGCAATCCCCCAACGAACACAAAATATTACTCCCTCCGTTCCATAGTATAAGATGTTATACCTGTTGTACATGTTGTGTAGATTCGTACCAAAATAAATATGCACATATATTAAAATGTGTCTAGATACAAGTAAACATGTACATGTAGAAAAAGTTAAAAACATCATTTGAATTCAGCACGAATACCTAGTGAATTACTACCTACCAGTATACTAACCCATATGCAAATTCAAATTCGAATCCACCGTCCCGATTCCCGAACGCACGCCCGTGTACCCTATACGCAGTAGCGGCGGCGCCTATCCTATCCCCGTGCGAACCACGTTTGAAGTTTGAACCCAGAACCTACCATAAAGCTCGGCTCACCGACAGGTGGGTCCAGGCGCCTCCATGGCCCGCGCCCCAGCGAGTCCACGTGGGCCTTCCCGTAACGCCTTTCCAAATCTGAGCTAGCCGTTGCGCGCAGCGCCTCTCCTCAGTACAGTAACCCCCCCACCCGCTCCGTTCGCACGGATTATTTCTTCCTCGTCGTCTTCCTCCTCCATCCTCGAGCCGAGCGAACCCCTCTCCCTCTCCGGTCGCCGCCGCGCACGCGCGCCTCCAGATCCCCTTCCGTCCGCCTCGAAGGAGCTCCGCCCGCGGTCGCCGTCGTCCTCCTCCGCTGCACTGGGCTGGCTGGGGAGCCGCCGGTCCTGGCTTGGATCGATTTCGTTTTGCTGGTGAGGAACCCTAGCCTAGCTTGCGTCGATTGATGTTCGTATAGCTACGTTTTGGTCGTAGGTCGAGTGCTCTAACCCGGATCCTTCGTCCTCTCCAGCCTGGTGCGGATTTGCTTGCTGCCTCGGCGGAGTGCTGATAGCAGCTTTTTTCTCACGGGGAAATCCGGCTTTTGGTAAGCGGGATGCACCGGGCTGTAGATGTCGAGGGATCTAGCATTTGGGATGTTTTTCCTTTTGCTTATTGGTCGGCGTCGCTGACTCCCTTTATTTTTGTTGGGAGAATGTGTGCGCTGCCTGGCGGTAGTTTGGAATAGGAGGAGACTGTGGTGTCCGACCAGGGAAATAGTTAGTTATTCACAGTGCTATTAAGGCACTTCCCTCTCTCTCTCTCTCTCTCTCTCTCTCTCTCTCTCTCTCTCTCTCTCTCGTTATCATCCGGATCTGTGCTTGTATTGTTCAGTGGAGATTGGACTAGAAGGTCATGTAATCAGTTAGGGGAAATACAGGGGTTGACGATTGGCAGGGGTACTCTTTTGAATTTGGCAATTGCTGCTGGCTAGATCCGTGCTGTTTATTTCTGCTGTTGCAAACTAAACAAATGTTTTTTAATTTGGCATTCACTGAATTAAGATTGACAAGTCTTTGAAATTGTTTCACACTGTCAGCATTAGTGTTTCTTATGGCTGATGATGAGCTCTTACTTCGTATCACATCCATAATATTATTCTCTAGAATTTTGAACTTGACAATTGCAGCTGTGCTTTGTGTTTTCCCAGACTTCTGGCTGCAGCTCGGGTTGAAGGACTTTGTACACCCCTACAAGGATTACAAACATGGTCGCATCAAGGCCACCTGGCACCCCGAAGAGTGAGCGCGCATCAACCCTTACTCCTGGTGGCAGCTCTAGGTCCAAGGAGGAGAAGATATTTGTCACGGTTAGGGTGCGACCATTGAGCAAGAAGGAGCTGGCCGTTAAGGACCAGATTGGATGGGAATGTGCTGATAGTCAGACTATAATATACAAGGGCCCCCCACAGGACCGGGCTGCACCCACCTCTTACACTTTCGGTACGCTGTCCAGTGATCAGCTCAAGCAATTATGTTTGCTGTGATAGAAGTGACCTTCTAGTTGACTGATGAATAACTATGTGACCCTTGCAGATAAGGTGTTTGGGCCGAGTAGTCAGACAGATTTGGTCTATGAAGATGGGGCGAAGGATGTTGCTATGTCTGCGCTGACAGGCATTAATGGTATATTAATGCTCACTTTCTAGCTTAGTGCTGGTAGAATGATGATTTGTGAGTGACATTTTCTTGTCTTTGTTTTGCAGCCACCATTTTTGCCTATGGTCAGACTAGCAGTGGCAAGACATATACCATGAGAGGCGTGACAGAGAGTGCTGTCAGTGATATTTACAGGCACATGGAAAATGTGAGTTTTTGTATCTGTTGTCGGTGATATTTACAGTCTTTGCAATCATGGAAGACTGCTAACATGTTTGTAAGGCATAACTGTTTCTGAATTTCTGTCTTTTGTCTATTCCTTAGACCCCTGAGAGGGAATTTGTTATCAAGATATCTGCTATGGAAATCTACAATGAGATTGTTAAGGACCTTCTACAACCTGACTCTGGCCCCCTTCGGTTGTTAGATGATCCTGAGGTTTGTTGACTCAGCCAGTACACTATCCTTATGATATTCCCCTTCACTTGTAATGATCTTGTAGAACTATGTTTTTTTTTTGACAGAAAGGACCCATCGTGGAGAAGTTGGACGAACAAATTGCCAAGGACAGAGAACATCTGAGGCATCTAATCAGCATTTGTGAAGGTTAGTACCACTTGTAGAGTGTACCTCTCAAGAAAAAAAGAAATGTATAAGGTTAATTGGTTGACATTTGTTAATGTTCTACAAATAATTGCAGAGCAAAGACAAGTTGGGGAGACTGCACTAAATGACACCAGTTCACGCTCCCACCAAATCATTAGGCTGGTATGTGAGAAAAATATTGCTGTTTGAATTCAACCTTTCCAATCAATTGTATTTAGTACAGAATTTTTTGTTTTTGTATTGAGTACAGAATTAATCTTTCTTTTTTTGTATATATCTGTATGCAGACAGTGGAGAGTAGGCTCCGTGAAGTGTCAGGCTGTGTTAAATCTTTTGTTGCTAGTCTAGTAAGAATACTGCCCTACATTTGGCTTGTGGTATGCTCATTTTTTCTGTCCATGATGTTAATGGTTTTGCTTTTTTACTTTTTAACAGAATTTTGTTGACCTTGCTGGAAGTGAAAGAGCTGCACAAACACAAGCAATTGGTGCAAGATTGAAAGAAGGCTGCCATATAAATCGCAGTTTGTTGACTTTGACTAAAGTCATCCGGAAACTAAGGTTTGATATCTTGAAAAGAGACACTTCTAGATAAGAAATTTGGATCAGATGTCCTTCTCTCTGCATTCATTTGGAAACTAGTTCTAATATAGCAACTTAGCTCTTAATGAATTTCATATAGAACTGCACAACCAAACTGCAAATGAAGTGCATCAGATGAACATGTTTTTATTGAGGTACTTTATTAAGTGAATGACATTGATTCTGCACCTAAAGGTAGTCCAAATCCAACAATTGTGAGTGAGCCATTTTTTCTACGTGAAACAACTTGTGCTTTTTAAAAATCTCTCAGTTGTAAATTCTTCGGTCTGTTTTCTAAATGACTGAAAATTTTAAACTTAAGGATGTGTTTCTCTGGTATACGAGGGGCATTTGCATGTGATGACTAATAAATACTAGTTTGTCATATTGCAGGGTGATCATAATAAACTGATTTTCTAGATGGCTGTTCCACTCAATCAACCTCATTTTTTGTTATCTTTAATTATTGGTTCTCTGTACATTTAATAATTTATAAGACTGTACATACATTTTAAATTATATCAACTGGCAGGTAACTAACATGTGACATGGTAAATACATAAATAACCACTAAAGTTATATGGTTAGTACACTAAGTTAAGTTTTCTCTTCATGTATTTCGAACAAACATGTCAAATATCTATAAAATGTTGCAAATCGCATCAACTGTCATTGATGTCTAGATAAATAATGCAAATAACTGTACATTGCAAACTTGGCTACCTGAGTTTTTAGAAACTGCACTTGTTCAGTGTTCACCTCAGCAGTGCTTACAATTAATTAAATGTTATCTGGATTAGCAGTTAGCATGAGTAAGGTATTGCATGGGGTATTTCTTTTTCCTTGATTTAGCAACAAAACCTAAAGAAAGAATTATCCCTATTGGAACTTCAAATAAACTAATTATAAATTTGCATTGCAGCTCAGAGAAAAGAAGTGGACACATACCATATCGAGATTCAAAGCTCACGCGTATTTTGCAACTTTCTTTGGGAGGAAATGCAAGAACAGCCATCATCTGTACCATGAGCCCAGCCCTGACACACGTAGAGCAATCTAGAAATACTTTATTCTTCGCAACATGTGCCAAGGAGGTGACAAATACTGCAAAAGTTAATATGGTAAGAGTTGCAACCTGTCTTTGTGTATTGCCAAGCGATGAAGTCTGGTTGTGGCTCTGAGGTTCTTTGTTGCACCCTTGGTTGTTGAAATAAACTTAACATTCATTGTCCATACAGGTTATTTCTGATAAGCAACTTGTGAAGCACCTTCAAACGGAAGTTGCTAGGCTAGAAGCAGTACTAAGAACCCCTGATCGTGCCTCCTCTTCTGAGATCCTCATATTGGAGAAGGACAAGAAAATAAGACAGGTAAGGTCTCTTGCCAAGGACGGAACAATTACTTTTAGTTTTAAGTTTTGAGGATTCACTGAAATGGATCTGATAAAGCAAACCTTGCAGATGGAAATAGAAATGGAAGAACTCAAGAAAGAACGAGATAATGCATGTTCACAACTTGAAGAACTACGAAAGAAGAAGGGTGACAACCAGCAAGTAAGATTATTTTTTTCGTGGAAGACACGTTTTTTTGCTCTTAACTAAATCATCTTCATTCCTGCAAAAAACTAAATCGACTCCATGTCTGTCATTTCGTTTAGGGGTGGAATCCTTTCGACTCACCACAAAAGGTTCGAAAATGTCTCACATTTTCTGGGTCACTACAGCCTAGTAAAATGAACAAGATCAGGAACTCACTTAGACAATCATCCACTGCTCCGTTAATGCTAAAGCATGAAATTCGCAAGCTCGAGCAGCTACAACAACAGCTTGAGGTTGAAGCAAACCGAGCTATTGAAGTATTACACAAGGAGGTTGAATGTCACAAGCATGGCAACCAAGATGTAGCAGAAACCATCGCTAAACTTCAGGCAGAAATAAGGGAGATGCAATCTGTTAAACCTGAGGACAGAGATGTTGAGATGATTACAGATGAAGGAAATGGGTCTGATTTGAAGGATGAAATCAGTAGGCTTCATATGCAAGACAATGATATTGCCAAACTTGAGGCGAAACTTGAAAATGTACAGAGGTCTATTGACAAATTGGTGATGTCTCTTCCAAATGTTGGTACACAGTGCAATGGATCTTCCACAAAGTCCAATGTGTCAAAAAAGAAGAGGAGGATGTTTCTTCCGCTGGGCGTGAGCAACATGAATAGACCAATAAGAGCGCCTTGCTCTCCACACTCTTCTAGTAGACCTTCAGATTCAGAAGTTGAGAACAGGGCTCCAGACGGTCACACAGTGTCTCACGAGGATTCAGAAAAAGCTACTCCCACCAAGAGTGAAGAGACTGGAGATGTATCATCACGTGATGGAACACCACGCAATAGGCGATCCAGCTCAGTGAACATGAAGAAGATGCAGAGGATGTTCCAAAATGCTGCTGAAGAAAATGTAAGAAACATTAGGGATTATGTCACTGAGCTGAAGGAGAGGGTGGCGAAACTTCAGTACCAAAAGCAGCTTCTTGTCTGCCAGGTCCGCGCCTCACTTGTTCTTTCAAACACATACACATTTTTTGTCAGCTTGAAAATATTTTGTTCTTCCGTTAAAATAGGTTTTCCTCAAAATGTTCTTGCAGGTTCTGGAATTGGAATCCAATGAAGGAAAACCAAATGACATGGAAGAAGATCCAGAGGAAAATACAGGATATCTACAGGACGGTCCTGAATCGTGGGATACATTGTTTAAGGCTCAGATGCAGCACATTATCCAGTTGTGGGATGTCTGTCATGTATCGATCATACATAGGACCCAGTTCTACCGGCTATTCAAGGGTGATACAGCTGATCAGATATACATTGAAGTTGAAGTCCGAAGATTGTTATGGTTGCAGCAGCATTTGGCTGAAGCCGGTGATGCCAGCCCAGCCACACCTGGCGATGACCCTGCAGTTTCTCTAGCCACGAGGTAAATATGATACTAATCCATGTTGCCTTATGGTATCACTGTGTACAGATTATGTTTAATTCTAGCAGCAAGAAAGATTGTTGAGAAGTACTAGAAAAGAAAGGTGTTGGGCCATACTCTAATTGTTTATTTTTAAATGTCTCTAAGCAGCTTTCGTTCGTTTGTGTACATTGCAGCATCAAGGCATTGAGGAACGAACGGGAACTTCTGGCCAGACGGATGGGCTCAAGGCTGACAGAAGAACAGCGGGAGCGCCTGTTCATCAAATGGCAGGTCCCCCTGGAGGCGAAGCAGCGGAAGCTGCAGCTGGTGAACAAGCTCTGGACATACCCTGAGGATGAAGCGCACATCGAGGAGAGCGCCGACATAGTGGCCCGGCTGGTCGGTTTCTGCGAGGGTGGCAACGTCAGCAAGGAGATGTTTGAGCTCAACTTCGCGGTCCCGACGAGCAGGAAGCCGTGGCTGATGGGCTGGCAGCCAATCTCGAACATGATCAGGGAGAAGGCTCAACTTTGGTGACCGGCTCCATTTGACCATGACAATGAGGAGAAGAGAAATGGCGATACATTTCGTCATGCTCTCATGACCAGTTCTCGTTCAAACAGGGCGGGAGGATAGTGTAGATGTTATTTTTTTGGAAATATTGTGAAGCTCTGTTAAAGTATATTGGTGGAGTTATGTTGGGTTCGGATTTTAGGATTGTTGTACATGGCCCAAATCGTGGTTCTACTTAAAGTTTTGCCAATGAAACTGTGGTCCTGGAGTCTACCAGGTTGCCTGAAATAATAATTTTGGCTGTTTGATATATGAAGAGATTCAGACACTTGAGATTTGCTTATGCAGTCCAATAGCCAGAGTCACCGCTCCTTCAGCTCTGCTGCTCCGTTGCTTTCCTCTCCAACATATTTCGCATGGAAAGCAAGTACTCCCTCCGTTCAAAAGTAAGTGTCTTAAGTTCTTCAAAAAGAAGAGGTATCTAGACAAGGCATATAAGGGACTAGCTACATGGCCGGTATGGTAGCTGAAAAAAATACCAGTCGTTCCCTCTAAAAAGGAAAAAAGATATCACGCCCACTCATCCAAATCCCCGAGTAAAAAAAAAACACCAAATCCTACGTATACACAAGAAGTTTCAACAATAAAATTTGAAGGTATTAGTCCTCATGCAGTGAATTATGAAATAATTACCGGTAAGTACTCTCTCCGTTTTAAATTAGATGGTTTCAATTTATATAAAAGTGTCTGTCTAGATATATCTTATTTTTGATAAATTTGAGACACTTGTTTTGGGCGGAGGGAGTACAAATCTACGATCTCTTGCGGCCGTCATCTATATAAGTATAATATTTGGTATCCGATATTTTCGCAAAGTTTTGAATTGAAGGCCCGCAAGGCCTCCACCAAGCTTCCCCGCGTCGAGTCCCCCACCAACCCCAACGCCTTCCTCGTAGGCCTCGGCCTCTCCGGCGTCGACATCACCGTCCTCGTCGCTAGGGACCCGCAGTTCCTCTGCATCGGCCTGGACACGACCTTGGGGCCTAACGTCACCGGGCTCACCGGTCTCGGCCTACCGCGTTCCGAGATCGCGTGCCTTGCCTCGCTCTCCCCAATCAGCTTCCGCTGCAGCTCCATCGTCTCCAACCTACCCTACCACCTGCGCCTCTTCGGCTCCTACGTGAATCTCCTCCGGGCGCTCAAGCGCTACTTAAACCTTCTGTGTCCCGACCCGCGAAGCCCAACACCGCGTTCCTGCGGGAGTGCGGGCTGAGTGCTTGCGATGTTGTTCAGATATCAGTCGAGGGTGCTCTTGGTGAACCCGAAGCGTTTCTAGGCGATGGTGGTTTGTGCTGAAGGACTCGACGTACCGCGTGGCTCTGGGATGTTCAGGCAATTGTTGCAGGCTGTTGCGTTCGTCCGCGAGGAGACGATCGCCACCCGGGTGGAGCAGGGGCGGAGCTGCATGTGGTGACCCTTGCATCAGGGTCCAAAAAAACTTTTAGCCTAAGATAGTGTATAAATAGGATTTTTACATCAGGTTAGGGTACTAAATGTGCATCAGGCATCACGGTTATCATTACTCCAGTTCCACCCCTCGGGTAGAGTACTTAAAGGAAACATTCAGCTGGTCAGATGCTGACGTGCGCGTTGCTGTATGTACGGCTCCAACGCCACTGTTGTCAGTGGCGGAGCTAGAGCAAATTCAATTAGGATGCATTACTACGTAATTTGTAATGATTAAGCTCACCAGGGTGCACTAATCGTTGATTACAGGGGTGCACGCACTAATTTTCGGCTAATTACAAGGTACCGGGGTGCCTGTGCACCCGGCTGGGTCTATGTGGCTCCACCACTGGCTGTTGTACTCCAAGGACATGCTGCATGCAGCGCTAGTCCGAATTCCTCATCCACCAGGTAGGCTTGGAACGGCCCTACATTGTTCGTCGGCCGGCAATGCTCACTTACAGCTTGGAAGGCCGGCTCAGGCCAAGGTATTATGTGCTGAAGTTTCTTATGGCTAATGGATTGCTAGATCATGATCGGGACTACTTCAACACATTCGCATGCACCGAGAAGGTATTCGTGGAAAAGTACATATGCCCTCACAAGGAAGTCGTGTAGACTATGCGGCCGCTTGCAAAGGTCAAGTGCCCAATAGATTCATATTTTCTTGAACTGAGAGCCCGTGGTGAAAAATGTGTAACTGTGTATGGCGCAGCAAAGATTCATTCTGCGTAGTAAGATGGTTAGTCCTGTGACAGGATGCTATATCGGATGGTACTCATCGTCGATTAGCCTTCCCGTGCTACAACGAGTAGTTTAGACATTATGGGAAATAGAGATGGATCGAGTAGTCAGTCTCGAGAGCGTGAGCGGCAAGACGATGGCGAGAATTGGTGGTGCTGTGATCCGTAGCAACGCCGGCTAGTAGTTGGTTAATTTAGAGGTTTTAGCGTTTTTTTCCATTTCAGCTAAGGTAAGTATAGTTTGGTCCACCGTAATTCCTCTTAAAAGTCGGAGCCGGCCAACCGTACATGCATGGTCATTTACTCATTTGCAGCTTGGAAGAGGCAGTTTGCTGCACCGTTTCGTCATGGAGACGAGGACACCATCTATAGTCCGCAACATCCCCGGAAAGAACTGAAGAAGGTGAGCATGATATCTCTTTTCATCACCTAATAAGAGAAAGAAGCGCCGTTCGTTCTCTTTCTCATGATGCCTGATGAATAAACATCAGGCCTTGCTCTTTCACGGTCGAGATAATTGACCAGAACTATCACAATTGCGCCACAGGTTACACGTCAGTACCGTTTCTAGTTTTTTAAAAAAATCTAGTACCATTTTTGTAGCTAATCTCTACTATATAATATGTCTTGGGGACTCCGGTCGTACCGATTTTGCAAAAAAAACCTCAGGTTCTGTGAAATTAAGCCGCAGTCTTTTTTAAGTCACACCCCGGTTCGACTGTTTGTTCCTCAGCCCGAGCGAGGGCATGTCTCCGCCCGCGAGCAGGGGAACCCTGCCGCCGCCGCCACTGGTGTGCCGTCGTCACGAATTTCCGCAGCACGCCGCCGCCATCCCACGATCTCTTCCTGGCGCCGCGGAGAACCCGGATCCCGTCCTCTTGCAGGGACACTGGGACCACAATCTCGCCCTCCCTCCAATGCTGCCACACGCGCCGCGCCCATCCCACGACCTCTCCAGTGGCTCTTTCCACCACCGCAACGCGCCGTGGGACCCGACCATCTCGCTGCGTATGGAGCACCGCGACGCTCGTACTTCTGGAGCAGGTCGCGGCAACGGGAAAGCCATGGCCGGTGACCAGCAACTGCCACGTGTGTGGACCCTAGGCGGACGTCCACTAGTGGAAATCGGGGCTCTAGTCCCGGTTCCAGAGGGCCTGTAGTCCCGGTGTAGCAACCGGGACTGTCAGGCCGGGACTAGAGCCCCTGGACCCTTTGGTCTCGGTTTAACACGAACCGGGACCGGAGCCCCCCCCCCCCCCCCCCAATGAGCGCAGCGCACGTGGCCACGGCAGGGCGTGCGGGGGGCGAACCCTTTAGTCCCGGTTCGTAATACGAACCGGGACTAGGGTTTTTATTTTTTTTTAAATTTCAGGGTTTTGCTTTTTTCATTTCAGGGTTTACTTTTATTTATTTCTACCGGTTTTCTGGGTAGGGGTTTCGGATGGTACCACGTCGATGCGTGACGGTAGGGGGTTTCGGATGGTACCACGTCGATACTATAGTCGATGTGTGATGGTAGGGGGTTTCGGATGGTACCATGTCGATGCGTCGGGGGTAGGGGTTTCGGATGCTACAGCTTCGATGGGCGAAAAACACGTATAAATTATTATACGAATCTAGATGAAGTTGCATCATGCATATATACAATTACATGAAGATCATGTGTTCATAACACATATACATTTAAGTACACGTGGTACATGAATATCACGTTTCCCGGTTCCAGAGACTTAGAAATATTTTGTTACATGGAGATCACTATATATTACATGTCCGCACTAGTCAACATAGTGGTACTCTCCGGTCTCCGGTATGACTTCGGTGAGGTAAAATCCCGTCAACTCCTCTGCAATTGCCCTGAAGCGGGTCTTTATTGGTACCTCGTTGCGCTTTCTTGCCAACTGTAAAAAAATGATATCACAATGAATACATGAGATATGAAATGAATAAAACTCATCACGATTGATGATACAAAAATAATGTTGTGACTAGAGCTTTACGTACTTCGATACTTCTTTTACTCTTCAAACTCTCGTTGACCACAGTGTGCATGTACTCGCAAACGAAGAATCCACATAGATCAGTACCGGTTGGCTGTTTAAGATAAGTCTATAGAAGAATAAAATTTAATCAAATAATAATAAAGTATGATAATGGTGCATGGGCCTAGTTATAGTACTACTTACATCGTTAGTACGCCAGCGCAGTTTCTCTGGCCATCCACTGTTCGGATGTTCCGCGAGGAACATTTTCCAAACGTTGCATGACAAGAAACTGAATGAATGAGTCATAAATTCCTTGATATTAGGAAATGAACGAAAGAGGCGATAAGAAAAAAAAGTACCTTGCCACCAAATCAAAACAGGTCTTGTATTGTTTAGGGCATCTTCTTAACGAGTCAAGGACAACAATTTCTCCTTTCCGCAAGTCAATAACGATAAGAATGTAGTGGTAGCTGCGCACGTTTATAAATAGTCATGCATAACTAATCAATTAAACTTAACATCGGGTGAGAAAAATAGAATGTGTAATAAGCAGTAACACTCACTTGAAGTTGTAAGGCCATAATATATATTTTTTGTAAGCTTGTCGCTTGAAAAACATTAGCAAATTCCCCGGTGTATCCTTGTTAAGTAGTGGATCAATTATGTTATCTTCATGCATTATAGAGGGGTCAATGAACCCAATGTGGTTGATTTTCTTCTTCTTGCATTCGAGCATCTTCATTCTGCGTAATAAAGCACACAAAATATTATAGAGAGGATTATCACGGACAATGAACGAGTAGAGCTAATTAAAACATTAAATTACAGGAATAGATGACTTTCAGACAATATGAACTTATGATGTTTTTGTCGAGGGCCCGGAGATTGTATAACTGAAAGATTTCGGCGAAGTAAAGGACAACGGAGTATTCTTGAAAATAATGCTCTTCCTTAACTGCCATCTGGAGAGCGACTTTATTCGTCTCCTTATTTACGGTATCCTTGTACCAGGCTTGAAACTGACGCATTCTTGTGGGTAAGTCGCCGTCAACAAAATTCTCCCCGTGAACATAAGTACGAACAACATCCGCGAAGGGGATATCATCTCCCGAATATACCAGCTCCCGCACATTGATGTTTTTGAGAACTCTTTCATCAAGCACCTTGAGCGGGGGGGCCAACTGTGCGTCTTGTTCTCCGAGTTGGGCAACTTGTTTCCCTTTTTTTGATCGATCATCCATCTCTTCGTCATATGACTTACCAATGTTGCGATCATAGTCTGTTGGCGGCGATGGTGGGGGGTTGTATAGGGCATCGATGCAACGGTCAATTTTTTCCTGAGGAATTCCGGCAGTAAATTTTGCAGGAGGCAATTGTTTCGCTAACGCTTTCTGTTTCACGCCAGCAAGCCAGGCATCTGTATGTTCTTTGCATGCGATATCGTTTTCCTCGACGGTTCTCTCCCAAGGTAACTTTGGAGTAGGCGGCGGTGTTTTCTCCTTTCTAGGTTTCTTCCTAACAGGAGAACCAGACTGACGCCTACTCGAGAGCGACTTAACATTCTGGCGGACTGGCACAGACTGCGATGGCCTCACGCTAGGAACCCTCTCTGGGGGCGGTTGGCTTTGTTGTTGAGCTGGAGATGGACTCGGGCTGGGGTCCCTATCGGGGAGGTGTGGGCTTTGCTGATGGGGTGGAGATGGACTCCGTCTTTGATCCCTCTCGAGGAAGAGTGGACTTGCCTGGTGAGCTGGACTCCTAGAACGAGGAGTGGACTTTGCTTGTTCTGGAAGGACGATGTATTTCTTGGGCCATAGGGCGAAGGCATGCTTGACGTCTGCCAACGTTTTCTCCTCGTCACCTCCAGGTAACTCAAGTTCCAAGGATTCAAATCCCGGCATAATTTCGTCCACCCCGACACGAGCGTAGCCATCTGGAATTTGACCACAATGGTAGAGTTCTCCAGGTTGAATTACTAAAGCTTGCCCCACCGCCACCTTCAAAGTTATGTTTCGCATTGCTATATGTAGCTCACAACCTGTAGGCTCTGTGATGTCATCCACAGGGTAGGCACCAACGTCGACCTGACGCGTGGAACCAACGCTGCTTCTACGCTGAGATGGGGCGGCATGCGCTTCATGGTCTAATTGGTGCCGCTCCTGAGGTTCCTTTCTTTGCTCCTTCAATGCTTTTATTTCCGCCCGTTGCTCCTTCATTTCTCGTTCCAATTGTAATATCCGGTCGGCCTCCTTCTTATTACCTCTGCTACGGCTTCTATAAGTGTGAGCGGATTCCGGCCACGCAGTCTTAAACGTAGCACCGCCAGGAAAGCCTCGAGCTCGTCCAACATGTTCAGGATTCCCCAGTGCCCGTGTCAGCTCGTCATCCTCTCTATCGGGTTTGAACACACCATTGCGAACATCATTAATTGCTTCTTCAAGCTTCTTTTTTATACGCTCCACGAGAACCTTCCATTTTCCCCTTCCAACAATCTCTCCGGTTTTAGGGTCCAACATTGCCCCATGCGCGAACAACCAGAATTTCGACCTCTCGGGCCAGTCAAGTGTCTGTGGACGGACCCCCGATTGAAGCAGTTTTTCTTCATAGGACTTAGGAATGGCGCTCTTGTAGCCACCTGTCCCCAATGTATGGTGGTGTTCCTTCAGCTTAGCATTCAATTTATTTATCTCTGATCGGGACACAACCATAGGTGATTCCCTATACGCCTTAAACGCCGCCCATTCAGATTCTAACTTCTTCCCTTGTGCTCCACTGAAATCTGGCACTTCTTTTGTTTCTACATATTGATTCCATAACTTTTTCTTCCAGTTCCGGAATTGTTCCGCCGTCTTAATAAGAGTCCACCTCTTGAGGTTGTCCTTCTTCACTTTAGAGAGATCTGGCGGGAGGGTGAAATGTGACAACATCGTGTTATAGACCAAATCCTTAAGAACTTGGTGGACATAACATGGGTCGTCCACATCTGCGACCGCCGGCTTATTCCATTCGCGTATGCTGATTGGGATCATGTCCCTAACAATAACTCCAGCTTGACTTATAAATTTGTTGCGGTTCTGTTTTGGTTCGAGCGGTTCGCCGGAATCAGCAATTTCCTCAATCGGTAACTTTGGATCCTCGCTCGTCATTCTTTTTGCCTTGCCTCGAGGAGCACATGGTGGCTGCTTTTTTGCAGATTTGCTCGATCCGGATGGCTAAAAGAAAAATAAGTCGTTAATAAATGCATGTAGTTAACAATAACATATCGTCATATTTATTATAAACACATATACACCTCTCCGCCGGAGTTTGCTATCACCACATCAAAGTCTTGTGACTCGATTCCAAAGTCGTTCAAAAATTGGTCGAAATCATAATCATCTACATCTCCTCCAGCTCGGGCATCATTAAAAATAAGTTGTTCCATTTGGTCTTCCATCTCCTCGTCTCGTTGAAATTGTGCTTCTTCTATCTGCTCGTCTCGCAAGTGCTCCATAACTCAAATGTACCTGCAATCAATCAAATTTGCAATCAAGTTTAGATTTATTCTAAAAAAGATACAAGTATGCAATCCTATAAATTACAAGAATATGAATATTGAGTTGAATGATTGTTTAAAATATTCTATAAATTACAATGTACCTGTTTACTACTCAAGCATGTCAAACTAATGCACCCAAGTGTAATTCTCATAAATAAAACTGAGAGGAAGCAGCTGATACAACTGGGTCATATATATTATATATATTACAATCATCTCAATTTGCATATCTAACACACAAAAGGTCTAAGATTTAATTTCAGACCTCGGCTAACTCACATCACAGTTCAAACAAATATCTGCAACCCAAATTCCATACACATAATGAAGGCAATATCTCATCTTCAGACCTCAAGTTCTCCAACAACTTTAAATTCCATCAGCTTTATATACATGTTGTAGACATATCGAGGAATCTAGAATTCCATCAGCTTTATATACAAATAGTTCGGATTTTCTTTACTACTGGATCATATAGGCATGTCTTTTACACCTGAAATCGAGGCAACGACGAGGAGGAGCGGCACAGCCTCGGCAAGGAGCAAGACCTCCTGAAAAGCCGTGGACACAAGGACCCGAGCAGCATACCTCCTGCAAGTTGTATAATGAATTGTATGTCAATCAAATTAGCATTGAATCACAGAGAGATATAAGAGTCAAACACAACAAGTTAGCAAATAAACGCATGAGTCGACCGAAGTTGAAAAATCCTAGGATGTTACACATGTCGTCACAGCATTTTAATCATCGACATAACAAAAGATTGTAAAATCCAAGTTAAAGAACACTCAACAAAAACAACCAAGGACTCATAATTAGAAGTGCTTTCTAATTATAACAAAAACACATTCTTGCTTAAGTGCTTTCTAATTATAACCAAGGACTCATAACAAAAACAACCAAAACTAAATAACACATTCTTGCTTAAGTGCTTTCAAATGTTACACATGAGCACAAATTCTTGCTAAGTGCAAAAACTGCTACATATCATATATTGGACATATTAAATGCTTTCATATTCTTGCTTAAGTGCAAAAAATGCTACACATACCATGCCCTAAGCCAAAAACAGTGCACAAATTCACATATTAAATTGCAACACATATCACTTGAGCACAAATTAAATTGCAACACAAAAAATACAAAATTCTTGCTTAAGTGCTTTCAAATGTTACACATGAGCACAAATTCTTGCTAAGTGCAAAAACTGCTACATATCATATATTGGACATATTAAATGCTTTCATATTCTTGCTTAAGTACAAAAAATGCTACACATACCATGCCCTAAGCCAAAAACAGTGCACAAATTCACATATTAAATTGCAACACATATCACTTGAGGACAAATTAAATTGCAACACAAAAAATACAAAACACAGTGCACAAATTCACTTGAGCATTTTCACATACACCTTCGGTGCGGTAATGGAGAGAGGAAGGAGGGGGGAGAGCGAAGCACCTCGGGGAGGAGGAGGAGCGTCGAGGGCGCGGGAGCGGCGGACAGTGCACGTGGAGGGCTCGGGCAGGAGGAGGAGCGCCGGCGGCAGACCGGCGCGCGAGGGCGTCGAGGGCGCAGGCGGGAGGACCGGCGGCGGCGAGTTGCGATGCGAGATAGAGAGAGGAGACGCCGGCGCGCGAGAGGATTGTGTCGCGTGGGGTAGGGTTTGGGGGGGGGCGACGGCGCGGCGGAGCGGCAGGGCGACGGCGCGGCGGGGCGGCAGGGCGACGGCACGGCGGAGCGGGAGGCGGCGGCTTTTGGAAGATTTGGGAAAGATAAGAAAATTTCCGGCCACGACCACCCAAAACGTCGCGGAAGGACCTTTAGTCTCGGTTCTAGCCACGAACCGAGACTAAAGGGTTCTTTAGTCGCGGTTGGAGTTACCAACCGCGACTAAAGGGTTCTGGCTGGAGCGCAGAGGCCTCTTTAACTCTTTAGTCTCGGTTGGTGTTACCAACCGAGACTAAAGGTTCTTTTTTCCTTATTTCTTTTTATTTCTGTTTTCTTGTTACCACCACTGATTTTTGTTTCTGTTTTCTTTTAAATTGTTTGAATTGCTTACTTTTCTATTTCTTATTTTGGTTTACTTATTTTTTGAATTGTTTTGGTTTCTAGCTTATTTTTATGTTTTGTTTTATATTTTCTAACATTTTAAGATGCCAAGGTGATTTCTTCAAATTATATCATAAATATTATTTTCTATGTTTTAAGGTTTTTTGTGAAGTAAATACAGAAAATATGATTCCAAATGGCACCCAATTATTTTTCACTAATAGTGGTGCACATATGATGGATGATCCCCAAGTATGAGTTTTTTCTTACAATTCTAACTAATTTCCCCTAGTTAATTGAGTTTATGTTGATTTATCGAAAGTAATTCAAATTTGAACTACAACTATTTGATAGTTTGGTCTGAAACTTTTGGAAAAATCATTTTAAGGTACACAACTAGTGGTTATATCACAGAAACATTGATAGGTCTAGAAAATATCACCTCTTCCAATGATTAGTCGTAGCGACCGTTTTGATCGTTTTTAAGAAAAAATATAATAAAGTGATAAACACCTCAAAAAATCAAATCCTTTGGCATGGGCTCCTTATATGTGTACTAGTTGCTAGGAAAAATGATAAACTTGATTTTTGCCTACATTTGCAAAAAAAGTCTTCACAAAAAGGTCTATCATGTATGAACATCTAGAAGTTTCAAGCCAAATGACCAAGTTATGGTCATTTCGACGACATAGTTTGTGATAAAGATCTCGTACTCCACACATAGGTGCATATTGGTATATTAAACAACCATGCCAAAGGGATTCTTTAAATTATTTTCATAAATATCATTTTCCTTTTTTTGAGTGCAAAAAATGAGGTTTTTTGTGAAGTGAGTACAGAAAATATGATTCCAAATGGCAACCAACTATTTTTCACTAAGAGTGGTGCACATATGATGGATGATCCCCAAGTATGAGTTTTTTCTTACAATTCTAACTAATTTCCCCTAGTTAATTGAGTTTATGTTGATTTATCGAAAGTAATTTAAATTTGAACTACAACTATTTGATAGTTTGGTCTGAAACTTTTGGAAAAATCATTTTAAGGTACACAACTAGTGGTTATATCACAGAAACATTGATAGTTCTAGAAAATATCACCTCTTCCGATGATTAGTCGTAGCGACCGTTTTGATCGTTTTTAAGAAAAAATGTAATAAAGTGATAAACACCTCAAAAAATCAAATCCTTTGGCATGGGCTCCTTATATGTGTACTAGTTGCTAGGAAAAAATATAAACTTGATTTTTGCCTACATTTGCAAAAAAAGTCTTCACAAAAAGGTCTATCATGTATGAACATCTAGAAGTTTCAAGCCAAATGACCAAGTTATGGTCATTTCGACGACATAGTTTGTGATAAAGATCTCATACTCCACACATAGGTGCATATTGGTATATTAAACAACCATGCCAAAGGGATTCTTCAAATTATTTTCATAAATATCATTTTCCTTTTTTTGAGTGCAAAAAATGAGGTTTTTTGTGAAGTGAGTACAGAAAATATGATTCCAAATGGCAACCAACTATTTTTCACTAAGAGTGGTGCACATATGATGGATGATCCCCAAGTATGAGTTTTTTATTACAATTCTAACTAATTTCCCCTAGTTAATTGAGTTTATGTTGATTTATCGAAAGTAATTCAAATTTGAACTACAACTATTTGATAGTTTGGTCTGAAACTTTTGGAAAAATCATTTTAAGGTACACAACTAGTGGTTATATCACAGAAACATTTATAGTTCTAGAAAATATCACCTCTTCCGATGATTAGTCGTAGCGACCGTTTTGATCGTTTTTAAGAAAAAATGTAATAAAGTGATAAACACCTCAAAAAATCAAATCCTTTGGCATGGGCTCCTTATATGTGTACTAGTTGCTAGGAAAAATGATAAACTTGATTTTTGCCTACATTTGCAAAAAAAGTCTTCACAAAAAGGTCTATCATGTATGAACATCTAGAAGTTTCAAGCCAAATGACCAAGTTATGGTCATTTCGACGACATAGTTTGTGATAAAGATCTCATACTCCACACATAGGTGCATATTGGTATATTAAACAACCATGCCAAAGGGATTCTTTAAATTATTTTCATAAATATCATTTTCCTTTTTTTGAGTGCAAAAAATGAGGTTTTTTGTGAAGTGAGTACAGAAAATATGATTCCAAATGGCAACCAACTATTTTTCACTAAGAGTGGTGCACATATGATGGATGATCCCCAAGTATGAGTTTTTTCTTACAATTCTAACTAATTTCCCCTAGTTAATTGAGTTTATGTTGATTTATCGAAAGTAATTTAAATTTGAACTACAACTATTTGATAGTTTGGTCTGAAACTTTTGGAAAAATCATTTTAAGGTACACAACTAGTGGTTATATCACAGAAACATTGATAGTTCTAGAAAATATCACCTCTTCCGATGATTAGTCGTAGCGACCGTTTTGATCGTTTTTAAGAAAAAATGTAATAAAGTGATAAACACCTCAAAAAATCAAATCCTTTGGCATGGGCTCCTTATATGTGTACTAGTTGCTAGGAAAAAATATAAACTTGATTTTTGCCTACATTTGCAAAAAAAGTCTTCACAAAAAGGTCTATCATGTATGAACATCTAGAAGTTTCAAGCCAAATGACCAAGTTATGGTCATTTCGACGACATAGTTTGTGATAAAGATCTCATACTCCACACATAGGTGCATATTGGTATATTAAACAACCATGCCAAAGGGATTCTTTAAATTATTTTCATAAATATCATTTTCCTTTTTTTGAGTGCAAAAAATGAGGTTTTTTGTGAAGTGAGTACAGAAAATATGATTCCAAATGGCAACCAACTATTTTTCACTAAGAGTGGTGCACATATGATGGATGATCCCCAAGTATGAGTTTTTTCTTACAATTCTAACTAATTTCCCCTAGTTAATTGAGTTTATGTTGATTTATCGAAAGTAATTTAAATTTGAACTACAACTATTTGATAGTTTGGTCTGAAACTTTTGGAAAAATCATTTTAAGGTACACAACTAGTGGTTATATCACAGAAACATTGATAGTTCTAGAAAATATCACCTCTTCCGATGATTAGTCGTAGCGACCGTTTTGATCGTTTTTAAGAAAAAATGTAATAAAGTGATAAACACCTCAAAAAATCAAATCCTTTGGCATGGGCTCCTTATATGTGTACTAGTTGCTAGGAAAAAATATAAACTTGATTTTTGCCTACATTTGCAAAAAAAGTCTTCACAAAAAGGTCTATCATGTATGAACATCTAGAAGTTTCAAGCCAAATGACCAAGTTATGGTCATTTCGACGACATAGTTTGTGATAAAGATCTCATACTCCACACATAGGTGCATATTGGTATATTAAACAACCATGCCAAAGGGATTCTTTAAATTATTTTCATAAATATCATTTTCCTTTTTTTGAGTGCAAAAAATGAGGTTTTTTGTGAAGTGAGTACAGAAAATATGATTCCAAATGGCAACCAACTATTTTTCACTAAGAGTGGTGCACATATGATGGATGATCCCCAAGTATGAGTTTTTTCTTACAATTCTAACTAATTTCCCCTAGTTAATTGAGTTTATGTTGATTTATCGAAAGTAATTCAAATTTGAACTACAACTATTTGATAGTTTGGTCTGAAACTTTTGGAAAAATCATTTTAAGGTACACAACTAGTGGTTATATCACAGAAACATTGATAGTTCTAGAAAATATCACCTCTTCCGATGATTAGTCGTAGCGACCGTTTTGATCGTTTTTAAGAAAAAAATGTAATAAAGTGATAAACACCTCAAAAAATCAAATCTTTTGGCATGGGCTCCTTATATGTGTACTAGTTGCTAGGAAAAATGATAAACACCTCAAAAAATCAAATCCTTGAACATCTAGAAGTTTCAAGCCAAATGACCAAGTTATGGTCATTTCAAGCCAAGCCAAATGACCGTGGCAAGACATCTCTGATGATCTACAACCGTCCGACAAGACATCTCTGATGATCTGCAGCCGTTTGAAACGGTCGCAGATCATCAGAGACGTCTTGCCGCTGGTTGCCCAGAGATGCCTCTGCCGAGGGGAGGGTTCACCTTCAGCCTTCACTGAGTGCTCTCTGCTACCCGTGTGCTGCCAAAATGAACTACAATGAGTAGACACTGAGTGTTGAACATGTCCGGGAGGGGGGATATATATAAGGTACGTGTGCTTCTTTAGTCCCGGTTGGTAACAACAACCGAGTCATGTGGGTCACGAAGTGGTCGTGATACTGCTGATCCAACAGCTCAGAATCTCTCAAAAGAAACACACCTCAGATCCAACGTCTCACAAGCACTAGAAAGAAACACACGATCCATGTGCTTCTTTAGTCTCGGTTGGTAACACCAACCGAGACTAAAGAAGCACATTACCAACCGGGACTAAAGAAGCACATGGATCGTGTGTTTCTTTTAAGCACTTGTGAGCCGTTGGATGAAGAGATGTGTTTCTTTTGAGAGATTCTGAGCTGTTGGATGGGCACTATCATGACCAGTTCGTGAGTCACATGACCCTATATATAGCCCCCTCTTGAACATGTTCGGCAGTCATTGTCTCCTCATTCTACTTCATCGACAGAATACAAAGCATTCGGATTCCCTGCATACGTCCAACGGTGCATTTCATATGCAGGCACTCACGAGCCACCGTTGGGCTGTATGCAGGTGAAATCGTGTGTTTTGTTCCATGCATCTACAAAATACTCCAGTTCACTTGTTCTTCTGATACAAAGCATTCGG
Source organism: Poa annua (assembly GCA_026929855.1). NCBI lineage: Eukaryota > Viridiplantae > Streptophyta > Magnoliopsida > Poales > Poaceae > Poa > Poa annua. Next base: position 22,299,602 of record CM049427.1, read on the forward strand.
ATATTACACATCAATAATAATATCCCTCTCTAGTGTTTACTTGTTCTTCCGATTGCGCCGTAACCACGGACAATCTTCTTCATTTAACTTGATACTTGGATCAGTGTTGACTTTAAAGGGCGGAATGTCATGAAACTTATCGTAATCTTCTGACATGTCTGTCTTGTCCTCCACTCCCACAATGACTCTTTTCCCTGAAAGAACTATGTGGCGCTTTGGCTCATCGTATGATGTACTCGCTTGCTTATCTTTTCTTTTTTTCGGTAGGGTAGACATGTCTTTCACATAGAAAACCTGAGCAACTTCACTGGCTAGGACGAATGGTTCATTCTCGTACGAAAGATTGTTGAGATCCACTGTAGTCATTCCGTATCGTGGGTCTACCTCTACCCCGCCTCGTAGGTTGAACCATTTGCACTTGAACAAAGGGACCTTAAAAGTAGGTCCATAGTCAAGTTCCCATATCTCCTCTATGTAACCATAATATGTGTCCTTTGTCCAGTTACAGTTTGTTGCATCAAAGCGTACTCACATTTGTAATGCTTGCCTTTCTTCCTTAACGGATGCTTGGGTACAAGAAACCGACGATGACCTAGGTACACATTCTTGTTACCTAAATGTATACTATCAGTCTCAGCTAAACAGTGCGTGCATGCATTGTATCCCTTGTTTGACTGTCCTGAAATGTTGCCTAGAGCAGGCCAATCATTGATGGTTACAAAAAGCAAAGCTCGTAGATCAAATTCCTCCAGTTTGTGCTCATCCCACACACGTACACCTTCCTCACACCACAACTGCAAAAGTTCTTCAACTAATGGCCTGAGGTACACATCAATGTCGTTGCCAGGTTGTTTCGGGCCTTGAATGAGCACGGGCATCATAATGTACTTCCGCTTCATGCACAGCCAAGGAGGAAGGTTATAGATACATAGAGTCACGGGCCAAGTGCTGTGACTGGAGCTCTGCTCTCCAAAAGGATTAAATCCATCTGTACTTAGGCCAAATCTTAAGTTCCTTGCGTCATCTGAAAATGTCGGGAACTCTCTGTCAATTTTTCTCCACTGGGACCCATCCACGGGGTGTCTCAACATCAAGTCTTTTTTACGATCTTCTTTGTGCCAACGCAACAACTTGGCATGCTCTCTATTGCTGAACAAACGTTTCAACCGTGGTATTATAGGAGCATACCACATCACCTTTGCAGGAATCCTCTTCCTGGGGCGCGGCTCGCCCTCAACATCACCAGGGTCATCTTGCCCGATCTTATACCGCAAAGCACCGCATACAGGACATGCATTCAATATTTCGTGCTCACCGCGGTAGAGGATGCAGTCATTAATGCAAGCGTGTATCTTATGCACCTCTAATCCTAGAGGGCATACCACCTTCTATGCTTCATACGTACTAGACGGCAATTCGTTATCCTTTGGAAGCATCTTCTTAACTATTTTTAACAAATTTTAAAATCCCTTGTCAGAAGTACCATTCTCTGCCTTCCATTGCAACAATTCAAGTGTGGTATCTAGCTTTTTCTGGTCATTTTGACAAGTTGGGTACAACAATTTGGCGTGATCAGCTAACATACGCTCCAACTTCAACCTTTCGTTTTCACTTCCATAGTCCATTTGTGCATCACGAATGGCCCGGCGAAGATCATCGTCGGGCTCATCAATAATGGGATCTTCTTCAGTTTCGTCTTCTCCCATTGTAGTATCACTGAACCAAGGATACTTGTCATTATCCTCCTCTTCTTCATTTTCTTCCATGATAACCCCTGTTTCTCCGTGCTTGGTCCAACAATAATAACCAGGCATAAAACCATTATGCAAGAGGTGTGAGTGAATGACTTTTGAGGTAGAGTGATCACTCATATTCTTGCAGGCACTACATGGACAACGAATAAAACCGTTCTTCGGCTTGTTTGCCTCAGCCATATGGAGAAAATTATGCATGCCATCAATGAACTCAGGACAACATCGGTCACCGTACATCCATTGTCGGTTCATCTGTATTACATAAAAGTATATCGAACCCCATTATTACACTACTGTGTCATAAATAATATGTAAGAGCAAATTAATTAATACAATGTCATCCATTAAAATAAGAGTAGAGTATTGACAAGCGGTAATACATAGGTTGAACAAAACATACATTAACTGAAACAAATATAAAAATTATCTAAAGAATTTAAATCCAACAACAAATGCGATCAAAATCGCAACTAAGGTAAATACTGAACCCACAGCATAATGATACCAAGCCTCCCGATTAATGGCATATTTTCTAATCCTTTTTATCTTCAAGCGCATTGCATCCATCTTGATCTCGTTACCATCGACCACGTCGGCAAGTTTGAGCTCTAATTTCATCTTATCTTCTAAGCATTGAAGATAAAGAGCTTCACTTCTTTTCAATTTTGCTTTCAAATCATTGTTTTCTTTATCCAAAAACTCGACAATAGGGTCAGGTTCAATTTCTGGTTCAACTACCTCCTAGATAAAAATAATTCTATGTCAAGTTGGTCGCTATAATTGTCAGAAACATAGAATGAAATAAATAGTTTTGAAAATATACCACATCCGAATCATAGACCGGACGAGGACCGACGGGGACGGATATCAGAACCATGACACTATACATATAATACAAGTTAGAAAATTATACAAGTAGTAACTATACATCTAAATAAAAAAAGCTATGTTTTTAAAATAAAATAAAATAAGATATAGAGGCTCACCGAGGTGGTGACGGGACGGCGCGGGCGATCGACGTCGATAAGGCTCCTCACCACACTAAAACACATAAATCATTATTTTAGTTTGAGAACAAATTGCACATATACACAAATGAGATCATAACTTAAGCATTACATCGAACACCTTGCTTGCACAAAAAAATTGAAATGAGCAAAATGAGCTAAATAAGCAATGCCGGAAAGAGGATGAAGAGGCTAACCGTGGGGTGGCTTCAATCTCTCCAAATGGTGTAACATATTATGGATTATCTAGTATTGGGGAGAGGAAATGGAGAAGAAATGGAGAGGAAATGATTTTGAGCTCGGGCTCGGTGGGAAAAATGGAGTTGGCTCGGGCTGGAAGAAGCTGATAATGTGAGGACCTTTAGTCCCGGTTTGTGTTACGAACCGGGACTAAAGGTCTCTGGCGCTGGGGTCCGCCTCTGCTGCCGCGTGCGGTGAACCTTTAGTCCCGGTTCGTAACACGAACCGGAACTAAAGGTCCCTCACAAATCCAGCGGTGTGGCTCTCACCCCTTTAGTCTGGGTTCAAAAAATGAACCGAGACTAAAGGGGTGAACCAAAGGCTCGTTTTCTACTAGTGGTCAGCCTTTGTAGTGTGGCAGGTCAGCCGGCCCTCTCCTCCATTGACGCCTTATCCCTCACCTCTTCGTCAAACCTAGCGGGTATCTACGCAGCTCTGACATCTGCTGCCATTGAAGCCTGACAGGTGTTTGATGATATTACAACAAGGTAAAACTTCCCTTTTTTCTTTCATTTCCGTCTCAAATTTTGAGTGATATTGCAATGGTGAGTCATTAATTATTGTTGTTATTTTTATACCCATACCCTCGCCCTGCTCTAAAATTGTTTGCTTGTGTGCTTGAATCGAGCACCTCTTGGTTGTGTTAAGATGTTTAGGATGGAAATTAAGATGACCTTGCTATCCCTAGGTACTTTGCTAGGCACAATCTCGAATCATTCTTTTTTTTCTTTCATTTTCGTCTCAGATTTTCAGTGAGATTGCAATGGTGAGTCACTAATTATTGTTGTTATTTTTATACCCATACCCTCGCCCTGCTCTAAGATTGTTACTTTGTTAGGCACAACTCGGAAAATTCATTATTGCCATCCAGTGTACTCCAGCTACAATACATGTCCATGGTATTTCTTACAGAGTAGACTTTAAATCTGCTATGTTCAACCTTATAAGCACCATACTCCTGTGCCACTGTATGGAACTCCTTACTGTCCAACCCCCGAAAATATCTCAAATGGCCAAGAACCATTCTCAGGAGAACCAACTATTTCCGTCCGACATTTTGTTGCCAGTAAGTAAAGTTACCTATGCCACAATAAACAATTATGTCCCGCAAGTACTCCTTGACAACCTGAAATGTTTCCTTGGTGTTAGGTTCCACAGGATGACTTGATCACATGTGCAAGTCTAGCTGGCCAACAGAATGGATGCTTAAGCTCCTTGATGACTGATGCTCCTGGTACTTCTTGTCATGTAACAGGTGTGCTTCCTGCATCTTAGTCTATACAGTATATGCATTATGCAGTGTTTTAGATCATCACTACTAAAATCACTTCGGCACTGTGTATGATTCGTTGGGACTTTTCAGATGGAGCCAATTAGGGAACCTCTTCACTTAACCATGTTCCGGCTGAATTCTTTAGTAGGTTATCTCCGACTAAAGTATATATGTGTTTTCTCTTGAATATGCTACGAGCATTATTTTTTACAACAGGAAAATATTTTTGCTCAACTGACCCGTTGAAGCATATGAGTCACATGCTTTAGTTTTTAACCCTTGTTTTCATATCATGATGATGTTTGGTCTTGCAGTTGCAGGAATTGCTAGAACTACAAGCACGTCTAGCATACCAGGAATTTATACAAGCTAACAACGGTATGCAACTCTCGATAGCGATAGCATTTGCTCATATACAAGTTAAGCTGCTAAATCATGGGGCTTGTGTAACTAGAAATGTTCCTTTTCCATTAAGAACTCTTTTGACTTCCTAACTAATATGATATAGCAAATTAATGTCTACCTTTGGAATAACTTGAGTTGCAATGCTTAACTGTTGACTACCAAATTATTAAAATGCCAAATTAGGAGTGAATCTAAGATCTTCCTTTCTTTCCATGGCCTTATAGTCTGCTTCTTTCATTTTAGAAGAAATGCCGAATCCCAACCACCAATTTGACGATTATGAACATGATGGTTGGAATCAGTGATTAAACTCTAGAAAACTGCAACATGCTTTCCTTTGCTAGAGTACTGTGTTCAGTGGGATTAAACATCTGTTTATCAGTAGTGTTGTAAGTAGCTATTCTTCAACTGCTCGGCTCCATGTATGCTAAATTTGGTACTTGGCTTGTGTATAGAATACCGAGAGCAAATATTTGGAATTCTTAACCTTTTATGATCCTGTTAATCCATCTATTTTTAAGTCGAGTTTCCTCTTCTATGTTGACATATTTTCATTCACAGTAAGCTCTGTGCATCATAACTTCGTTCTCGAGTCACAGTAAGCTCAGGATCATGAAATCATAATCAATGCATGTTTTGAACATGGTAAAATACACATAAAGAGAGAATACACCAGTTATACAAGAATTCTTCACTTTCGTAAGTACAACAGAGCTTCCGTTTCTCCATAATTCTATCAGCTCCTACATCAAACCCCCCACAGACATCACAAGCCAGCAATCTTCCAATGCCATCGGTTTAAGCAAACATGATACATTAGTAATTAATCTGCCACCATCAATTAATTGAGCAACCTAAAGAGGGCAATAAATTCTATAGGCAGTCATCCAGTGTTGGGATGCAAGGTAAAGCATGTTATTTGACTTATTTCTCTGTTTTTTGTTTTGTTTTGCTAGATGTGTTATTATGGAACTTGGTGGAATGATGGTGAACGTTTATTTGAACTAAGTATAATCAAATATGCACCTAAATATACTGTGTTCTCCCTTCATCCAGAAAAAGATGTCTCAAATTTGTTCAAACTTGTATGTATCTACACACTGAAACATGTCTAGATAAATATGAGTAGTTATTTTACTTAGTATCTTGCTTACTGCTAAATATAATGGACTGTATTCACATTTTCTTAAAAATGGGTTTTCTCCCCGTTGCAACGCACAACCATTTTGCTAGTGCTTATAAATTGTGCAAATTCTTCTCTACCCATATTTCAACAGACTTACTGACTAGTTGAATCCATCTGGAAAAGTCTAGGTGGCAGTACACGTGAACATTTAGCCGAGGTGGACATGAGACCACTTGTCAGCCCTCACATCTAATTTTTCCTTTTCCTTTATTTCTTGCCATACCTGGTCCATTAATCTGCAACGCCGGTTGCACTGTAGCGTGTGTTCGTGCCTGCTAGCAACGCTGCCATGTTTCTCGCTTGTGCACACTCGTCCAGTCTACTGTCTAGGGCCACAGCCCCGTACAACTCGGCGTGCCCACGACCCCGCGTTCTAGACCAGGATGCGATAGTTGGGCGGCTGTGGTGTCGAGGTGGCTCGGCCGCACAGCTCACGCACGTCGGCCATGGAGGCCGAGGCTACGGCGGCTCCTGCACGCGCACGCATGGTCCAGCGCTGGCGGCGCATCCTCCTGATGCGCCTTGCGGCCGCGCCCGTCGGAGGACATGGCGCCTTGAGCCTACGAGGATGCTCCTCCTCCGCAGCCAGTCGCCGTGGGCGCACTCGAGCGCGTCGCCGAGCCCGTGCGGCCCCGTGAATTTGGCGCACGACGGCCCACGCTTTCTTCTGCAACCGCTGCCGTCGACGACCGAGCTGAAGGTCGTGGACGCGTCGACCCAGGTCGGGCTCATGGATTAGGCCATAGATTTTCTTGCAGGTGATGGCGAGGTCAGGCTCATGGAGTACGCCATAGCTTTTCTTGCAGGTGATGCCAAAAGTTACAACCGCGTCGCAGGTGCTCCACACGACCACGGGCGGGCTCCGGCGGACGTCCCGTCATGCGTGGCGGCGTCTCCGTGGACCTCCAATGCGTGCGCGGCGTGGTCGGCGATGCGCCGTCGTCGTCGTGGTCGCCTGGTGGGACGCCATAGCGCTTGGAGGCGGCACGACGGCGGCGGTAGCGGTGGCACATTAACGTTTTCCTGTCAGAGGTTGAATATGCACATGACATGTGGGTCATCTTAGTTAGTGAAACTAGCAAATTATTTAGTTTGACATTATTATTTTTCCAGTGCCGGAATCCTGGTTTAGGGTTCAAACTAGACCGCGATTTGCAAGTTTAGGGTTCAAACAGCAGGGACTTAGAGTTCAGGGTTCAAATCACCGAATTTATGGTTTAAAGTAGACTTTTTCCAAAAAAAATTAGAAATGATACTGCTGCAATTGTCATAGATTTGCAGGTTTAGGGTTCAAACAACAGGTTCAAATCATCAAATTTAAGGTTTAAAATAGACTTTTTCCAAAAAAAGTAAAAATAGAAATGGTACTGCCGTAGTAGTACGCTATGGTTGGAGTCTAGAATTGATATGGAGAGGGGAACCCTGAAACTACGTGATATGTTTGGTTGTTTCCCTTATTGTCGGTTCAACAGAAAATTACTACTCACATTATCAAGTAAGTATGGATTGATTTTAACCATTAGATTGACCTGAATGGACCGTTCATATCATTTAAAGTATTCCCTACCATAAAAGACCCCCGGCCGAACACGTCAAAGGATCCGTCTTGCTATTTACAACCTCAACGACTGGAAGCGGCGCGATGTGATTGCGACGTGTCGCTTCGCTCTGCGCCTGTCAGGGGAAACGGGCGCGGCGTTATTGCGACGGTGATAACAGACGTGACGCTGTCTGGTTGATATTAAACGCTGCGGAACAACCTCTTGCACAACCATCATTAACATGGGATGATATTGTTGTGTGTATGACGGGCGGGTCATCTCTGTCAGGGCCATGGCCAAGGCAATGTCCGGCACATCCTGGAGGGCCTCCGAACACAAAATCGCTCGGAGCGAGTCTTTAGAAAGTGTCGTTGGTGGGCATTTTTGGTGTCCGGTCCCCCAAAGGTTTTTTGGGGTCCCCTAGAGACCCCCCTTTGGAGATGCTCTTATGTCGTTTGCGTTCCCTCCAACTCACTACTCCAGAGCACAAATACTCACGCCATCCGAAGTCCTTTACTTAACTAAGCTTGGTTGAAATGTTAGATCAAGAAAACGAATAATAGAAATACTCACACACATTCCACGCAAGGTGTTCGATAAATGGCCTCATCCTAGACGCTCTCCCCGTGTCCTCGGCGCTGTTGAATAAGATGAGCCACAGGTGGATGAGGTAACCCAGCATACCACTGCATGGTGTAGTATGCTATAGTCATTGACATAGCACCAATGGATCACCGTCCACCAGTGTCACGTCATCAGAGTGGCACAACAGAAACATCGCAGGTCCAAGGCATGACTATAGATTACAAACAGAAGATCCAAAACAATATATCTAAAGAACCTCCTCGAAACAATGAGGCAAGGCCCTAACAAAAGAACATCAAATGGAAAATCTCGGAGGAACTGATCCATACTAAACCTACTGCTACTACTGTTGGGCTTGCGGTTGCGCTATAGCAACGCCTACAGAGATAGGTTCTATGACTAGGAATCTATCCTATTTTACACGACGCCTTCATTTGTCCTCCGTCTTCCTTCAATTGCTTTAACTCGATGTAGTTGCCTTCTTTGGTATCTTGAGTTTATCCGTCTTCAGAGCCTTCATAGCCTAAAGTGCTGCCTTCTTGTGGTTCTTCATGTCTAGCAGGGGTTTGAAAGGCAAGGGTGAGTAACAGCGTTACCCAGCAAGTTCATTATGCAAGGTGGGAAGTTTGATGCATAAATACAGCCACAGACAATGGATTGTCGAAGGCTAACACAAGTTTGCGAAAACATTTCTTCAAAGATTGCTTTTATTTCTGAAGAGCTATGTCCGTCAGGAGTCACATGGCTAGGGCTTTGAGGAGCCTCCTTTCCTGCTGCGTTCGTCGTTCCGTCCTGGACGTGGAGTAACATGTCACATTCATACACTCTGCAGAGGTGCGCTGCTTTACCCATAAGAGATCAAGACTTTGTTGCACATCCGGGCGATCTTCCCGTCCACACTTCCTTGGTGTGGGGCCCAGTCAGTAATCCAAGCCAATCACTGCGCCTTTCCACCATCCCCGCACACCCCCCATTACTCCGGTTGCAAGCTAGTGGGCACCGTCCCATGCTAAAACTTGCTGACCAGTGGGCACCGTCCCAAGCTAGTCCCGAAGCCAACCTTCAATAGATACTAGACATCCGGCCGTTGTGATTCACAGGATAGACATCTCCCGGTAATACGGCTTTATCCTGGAACTGCGAACTCGCAACGTCAAACAAGCCCACCGATAGACATCTCCCGGTAATACGGCTTTACCGGTGGCTTGTACGCACTACCCGGCCCAGAATAGTACCCGTTGGTGTACGAGAGGAAAAGGGTACAACTGACTTCTCCGTCCCATTTCAGATCTCATGGTTGCGCGTAATATTCGGCGCAAGAATCACTGGCGACATTTGTTATTAAATCCTAGATGATACTTTCCCGTGCAAATGGAACCTCCACCTCAACATTCTTACCGTGGTCCCATCTGGCAGCCATATGAGATTACCACCTCACTGGTGGATAACCATAGTCATATTATTATAAAATAAGTTTTCTGCCCTTTTTGTGTGATATGCAATAATAATAACATTTTGAAAATAGTTTCTTAACAAATACTTCAAGAGGACATGAGTAAAAGGGATGAACTTGCCTTTCTGACTGCAAGATTATGCAACCAGGGTCTTCGATATACTCCCTCTGTTCCGTAATCCAAGAGCTATAGTTTTTTGACAACTGTTTCAAAATGAATGGGCTTCGACTGTTTTTGCTGCCTACCCGTGTGCACAAATTGACGGAATCCATGAAAATATGGAGTTTGTTTGATCACTAAGCTAACTTTCGAGAAAAATTAATCGCTATTTCCATCTAATCTAACTACCACATGCAACATCTCAACAGAAAACAAACGTGCGCTAATTACCGTGCAGAAAAACTATAGCTCTTGGATTACGGAACGGAGGGAGTAATATAAACTCCGAGAAATCTGGAAACAACATCATTGGTCCGGTAAGGACTAATGTTTAAAGAAGCAGCATGATTAATGCATAGGTATGAGATGCATCGCAAAGTACCCCGTATCTCACTCTCGGAGATTGTATTTTATTTGAGTTGGGTGTTTTTCATTTAGAGTTGTTTGGTCTTCAAGTTTACTTCACAAGCAAGATGAGTTGTTTAACATTAATGTTCATGTATCATATTAAGCTTAAGAGTAACGTAAAACCACATATGAACACTCAATGGTCGCTTTAGGTTGTGTTCATTTAATGTTGGTAGAAAACTTGTATCAACTTTAATTAAGTAGGGAGCTAGTGTTATATTACAAGATGGCAAAAAGAATAACTTTTGAAGAACATAAATAATGTCTAACTTTGCTGATACTATAACACATGGTTAATAGAAAGATTATAACATTATTCTTCTTTATGTGTTTTACCCAAGACATTGCAATAAGGTTTTATTTCAGTTAAGCACTTACTTCTTAACTTAGAATTGTTTCTTGTGGATGAATGATTTATGTTTGGAATATAACAAGTTACAAACTACCATGGTGTTTTCTACTCATTAGGTGTTTGTTAATGATTTTCACTTACCAAATTAAGAACGAACAAGAAGGAAGTAATACATGAAATATATGGATCATTCATACAAAGTGGATTTAAGGAGTTTTCAGTTGTTATTGGATTTTTATTTATTTTAAATGAGTACCAAATAGTAGTAGAATAGCTTTCATAAGCTTATACTTTTATTTTGTTTTTTTATTTATTTTTAATTTAAAAATAATAATACTATTTATTATTTTCTAAAATAGAATATTATTTTAAAATAGCAATAATTGTATTATGAATATTAAATTTTATAATGAAATTATATTTTCAGTTTTAAAAATAATGTATGTGAAATATTTAAATGAAGTTTGAAATGCATCCAGAATAGCATTTCAAATAACTCCATATTTAAAAGATTAAGTGATTTGTATTTTGAATTCTATTTTATTTCTCCATTTTATTCAAATACAAATAAGACTGATACAAAAATATAGATTTTATTTTTCTGATTATTTTGGAATAAAGATTATATTTTTCTGATTTAAAATGAATTAGTTATGAATTTACAAAGTTTATTCAATTTAAATCAATTTCTATAATTATTAAATAAAGTTGGGCCCACATGTCAGGGTTTTAACATTTACAGAATTTCCTAAAAGAATAAAAGTCTGACAGGAGGGTCCCACATGTCATAGACTTACTTTTACAGAAAAATATCAGAAATGAATTTTATTTCGGCCGATGACGTCATGACGTCATCAATGGAGGGTTCCTCCTGGCCGAGCACCAATTGCTCGAACACGAGCGACTTGGGACGAATTCAAGCCACCATATGCTACTAGGCGACGTGGCGGACTATTTGGTGGCGGCGCTTGGACCATATGGTCACCGGAACATCGCCGGCGGCGAGGTTTGCGGCGGCGGCGCTCGGGTCACGACGAAATACTATTTCCCGAACGAATTGGATCAATCGGAGAGTGTAGGAAGGTGCACGATCTCACCCTGAGCGCGATGCGAGGCTCGGTGAAGCGAATGGAGGTCGGACGGCGACGAACTCGTCCGCGGCGTCGGCGGCCGGAGACGAGGACGACGGGAAAATACTCCTGCTCCCAGACTCCTCCGCACGCGTGACTCTACCAGAAGGAGTAAGGTACCACGGCGGAGCTTCAGAGATGCTCGCCGGAGCCAGGCGCTTCCCGGAGCGGCGGCAATCCGAAGTGACCGGAGCGGCTAGGGTTTGCTGGAGAGAGGAACGGAGAGGGAAAAGGTGAGGGTACGGGTGTGAGACGAAGATGGGAGAGATGAGGACGTCTCCTGGGCCTTATCTCCGCGAGTGAGGCGAGGAGGAGAAGCACGGCTTCAAGGAGGCATCGCCATGGCTCTCCTCTGCTTTCTGGCGAGAGGAGGAAGAAGGAAAAGAAATGAAGTTTGCGAATAACCCCCTGGCTTTCAGGAATTTGCAAAAGCAGTGTAAACAGGCCCCTGGCTCCTATTTTGGACCTGTTTTTGTTTCTGGAACTTGCAAAGAGGTCCTGTAAAGTTTATAATTGAGATAAAATGTTTATTTCCTTTATATAATTTTCATTTCTTGATATAATTTTATTGCTAGGTATATTTTTGAATTATTTTATCCTTTTAATTGAGTTTGGACATATTTAGGTATTTTCCTTTCATTGAAATTTATATCTTGCACTTGATTAAATTTCTAGGATGCATTTAGGAATATGAGAATATTTCCTATGCTATCATTTAATTTGGAATTTGTTGTTTCCAAATTTTCAATTGATATGAGATTTTGTTTCAAAGAATATATGTGAACATGAATATTCCATTTTTTTATATTTTGTTGCTTCCACTAAATCATTTTTATGATGCATTATAACCCTAGGAATATCATTTCTATGGCATTATTTATTAATTTCTAATTTGTTTCCATCAACTACTAAAATGATATAGGTTATGGGTTTAAAATATTGAAGTATTGGAGTACACCAATTGGTGGTATGGTGATTTAAGTATTTCATACCACACCAAATTATGGTTTGGTGGAGATAACAAAATGGGTCCTTGTGAAACCTAACAAGAGTATACACAGTGCTTTATGTCAAATCCATGCTAAGCATGATAGGTTGCCAAATGGCTTTTATTTGATCCTTAACAAATAATCATGTGAGAACATGATCAATTCTTTATGAAAGCACAAGATAGGACTTCCTGCCTAAGGTTAGGTCTTATGGTGATAAGATGATGAGTTTAGACTTCTTCTCATTCCATTCCCCAGTTAAGATGGAGTAAGAAGGATACATTCTTTCTTGATAGAGTTAATGTATTATGAATATATCTAATAATAGATATATATGAGTTTGTGAAATGGGTTTCCCTTGAAAATATATCAACTAATGCTTCCAGATGATTATTTTGCCATATGTACGAGATTATCTTTTATTGAGAATGAATTCTTGGTTCAACCAATGGATGATTATCCATTAGTGCTCTAGTGGCTCCTCTCTTATATGATTCTTCATTCACATGGTCTTGAGGGATGATACATGTGGCTCTGAGATATGTATATTGATTATACACACTTATGATTTGGCATTACTTTCTCTTTGGTTATGATCCCCTTGGAGAAACACCATAAATCCATAAGTGACTTTACTTGGCATAGATCCTTTGGAACAAGAAGTAGATATTCAAGACAAGTTCTTCTTGTCCTGTATTGAATTTCCAACATCACTTGTCTCACCCTTGTGGTGAGGAGAATTCAATTTAACCAAACCAACTTTCTTGGTTGGTGGTATGTGAATGTATGTGTATTTTATGACATCAAAGAACTTGATGTACTGGATGATCTATCCTTCTATACATGTGTATATGGCACTCCATTGTATGTGCATACCAAAATGAGTTGTCAACAAGGTTGCAAAGCTTGTCATCAACCTATTTCTATATCACACTAACATTGTAATGTCATACCATTTCCTGAGAAATTAATAAAGATGGTTGAAGATAAAAGAGTTTCCAATTCTTCATGATAGATTGGCATAACACTCCTATGTCCATCAAATGAATGCTTCTCTATGTCTTCTTGTCGTATTTCTTCCCTTCTCGATATCTTCTCTTGTTGATGCCTTCGAGAGGATTGGGAGATAAGGAAATATGATGTCAAGATAAAAGTGGAAGATCTAGGTTAAGCTTTAGGTAATTCAATTGGTCTCCAGGAATGTCATGGTTTCCATGTACTAGAAATATGTCTAGCACAATTGATAAGAATAGATGATCAGAGAATAACTAAGAATAGTTGTTCTGGTCATTAACTCTTAAATATTGTTTTGATGTAACAAGTTTTGTTTTCTTTGGTGTAACCTCTCATCGTGTAACTCTTTACCCCAAGATAAGGTTTAAGACGAGATCATCTCGAAGTTTATAACGCTCAAGTTGATGATCTACTTCAATTCCACCAACTCAAGTGAAACTTCAATCACTTAGTGTTTTGAAAAATTAATGCGCGAAAATTATCCGGATTTTCTGATGCATGAATGCAATGCACACTCTTGTGTCAACTCTATTTCTGGACCCTAAGTTCTGGGATGTTACAGTCTCCCCTCCTTAAACTAAACTTCGTCCCCGAAGTTCGTACTCTCTTACGTTTTGGATTGAGGATCCATCTTGTATATAAGTTGCACTTCTCGAACTCCATGTTAATTCTTTATGGAGATAATTGGTGTATCCCCAAATCCATATTTTTCCTTGAATCCTCTTTTGACTTAGTACTTTGCTAACTGTCAACTCCTTTGATTCTGTGATTCCTTCTTGGAATATTCCACTTCTAGGCATGTCTTATTGAAAATCTCCTGGGATCAGGCTTTATCAAATCCTTGTTAGTCCTATTAATAGCTCTAAGTAAATTTCTTCACGTAATAACTGTCCTACTTTGAAAGGTAGTTAAGGTTTTAGGAAGTCTTACTACGGTACAATTTAGTTTTGCTTGATCCAACCTTGGTAATGGCACTATACATAGTCCACCCAGGACAAGAGGGTTTACTTTATAAGGTTTACTTAGTCGATTTCCTTTTTCTCGTGTCATCTGGAATCTTCTTAATACACTCATCCTAGTGATGCAAAGCGGTCTTCTGATATGTTTTACTAGGTGATTTCTCCTACCCACTTCTCCTGTCAGTCTCTGGGTTGGAACCAAGGAATGACCCTTTATTGACAAAAGTAGTTCAACAACTTGGTTTTGTCAATCTCCACTTCAAGTCTACTCCTTACTTCATTCTGGTAGGACCCTCAACCTGAATCGAGATTACCTCGAGGGTTCTATCTTGGTCTGGACTGCAGCAAACCTTATGACAATAAGGCCCAACTGCTCCAAATCTTGGGTTCCTTCTCATATTTACTCCAATTGATCATACTTCCACACTTCTACTTCTTTATTTACTCCCCTCCTTAGATTTTTGTAATGGTTTTCACACTTTGGTGTACCAACATGGGTCTTAGGTTTGGGGTCATGGTCTTTGTTTACCTTACATTTACCTTTATCTAATCTTACGAAGGAAATCTACGGTGTACCCACACAATTGTGGATATCCGAGGTAAATTCTCCAAATAATCTTCACGCTAGAAGGTCCTTCGTCTCATCTGATGCCAATACTTCTGGCGAATCCCGGAATTCAGAGTTATACACAACTGTTATGTGCTCTTAGACATGTTAGCCGAGAGTTACTGGGGTACCACTCCCAGGCAGAATTGCACTGCAGGCGTGCCGGGAACACCGGTCACACAAACCCCTCGGAAGACTACCACGCTAATCATAACCAAGAATGCATAACAAAGAATCCTAGAATCGTGTTACTGTCGGACTCGACCTCTGAATTATACGGCAATGTTATGTGTCACTGGTCATGCTACGTAACCAAGGGTCCCTGGGTTTACCAATCCCAGACCGATGCTCATCGGTAGGCGTGCTCGGAATGGATCATCGGCACACAACCCCTCAGTTGCGCCATAACACGGGCATAGCCAAAACTGCATAACAAAGAGTCCAAGGACCTTAAGTCTTCATCTTCATGCAAGTCTTCATCTTCATGCAAGTCTTCATCCTTGTCCTTTAGAACTCGTCTCTTCCTTTCACGAATTCCTATTCTATCTAGATCTATAACATTAAGCCATAGCTTGGTGATGCAACATGCATTAGCACATCAAGCGAAGCTTCATGACTAGATCTAGTCACACAAAGAATCAATAAAATCCAAGAAATCCAAATGATATGCATACATGCATAAGTAAAGCCTATAACATAGCACTTCGAGTATAATATCTCTCGTACTAAGGCTTGTATAAAGTATTATAGTATGATGCACACATATAGTAGTATATAGGTCTCTACCGTTGTTTGGTAAGGTATAGGGTTCATACTACTCTTCATCTCACTGATTATCCCAGTTGACCACTTGCAACTGGATAAACTATAATAATGGGATCCAAACTAATAGTTATCTAGCACTAATTGTGATCTAGCTTACTTATTATACATGCTACCAATTGTGTTCCATCCATAGACTAACCTCACATAGTCTCTCAAAATTGCTACACAAATTATCATTAGTATACAATACATCCTCATTATCTTACTTAAGTTATCTCTATCTCACATATGTTGATCCTACACACTTTTATCCAGAGTTCCTTAGCAAATTGTCACCATTAACGTTCATATCATGGTTTAGGAGCTAGACTCACCATGAGACTTTCTTCTATTGAGCTACTAACATCATACTCGTTATCCTATGACATGCTAGTATTGGCTCACTAAGGATGCTACACCATCATGTAAAGAATCACAAGTGAATCTCACGTGATTAGTAGTTGTGGTTACACTATCTCAGATGGCTTCTCTTTAAATGATACCACCATCAACACATAAATGTGCTACTATATTGGTCCTACTTCACTTCATTAAACACCGGTGGTTATAGGATAAGCTTTACTAGGTCATACATACTAAGGATGAGATATGTACGTATTTATTAAATAATACATACATAACTTTACTTATGAACAGATAGGAAATACTTCTTCCAATAAGATGTGAAAGAAGATTTTACTCCATTGTGATAAGATTATTCTCAAGTGAATATCCATCACAAGTCTAAAGAAGTTTGGTTCAGATAAGATGACTACCTATAGTCACTACCCAACCTACAGGTCTCCTTTAGAGGGTTTTAATCCTAGGGTCAAAGCGTTTGCTCTGATACCAGCTGAGGTGACCCAGCATACCACTGCATGGTGTAGTATGCTATAGTCATTGACATAGCACCAATGGATCACCGTCCACCAGTGTCACGTCATCAGAGTGGTACAACAGAAACATCGCAAGTCCAAGGCATGACTATAGATTACAAACAGAAGATCCAAAACAACATATCTAAAGAACCTCCTCGAAACAATGAGGCAAGGCCCTAACAAAAGAACATCAAATGGAAAATCTCGGAGGAACTGATCCATACTAAACCTACTGCTACTACTGTTGGGCTTGCGGTTGCGCTATAGCAACGCCTACAGAGATAGGTTCTATGACTGGGAATCTATCCTATTTTACACGACGCCTTCATTTGTCCTCCGTCTTCCTTCAATTGCTTTAACTCGATGTAGTTGCCTTCTTTGGTATCTTGAGTTTATCCGTCTTCAGAGCCTTCATAGCCTAAAGTGTTGCCTTCTTGTGGTTCTTCATGTCTAGCAGGGGTTTGAAAGGCAAGGGTGAGTAACAGCGTTACCCAGCAAGTTCATTATGCAAGGTGGGAAGTTTGATGCATAAATACAGCCACAGACAATGGATTGTCGAAGGCTAACACAAGTTTGCGAAAACATTTCTTCAAAGATTGCTTTTATTTCTGAAGAGCTATGTCCGTCAGGAGTCACATGGCTAGGGCTTTGAGGAGCCTCCTTTCCTGCTGCGTTCGTCGTTCCGTCCTGGACGTGGAGTAACATGTCACATTCATACACTCTGCAGAGGTGCGCTGCTTTACCCATAAGAGATCAAGACTTTGTTGCACATCCGGGCGATCTTCCCGTCCACACTTCCTTGGTGTGGGGCCCAGTCAGTAATCCAAGCCAATCACTGCGCCTTTCCACCATCCCCGCACACCCCCCATTACTCCGGTTGCAAGCTAGTGGGCACCGTCCCATGCTAAAACTTGCTGACCAGTGGGCACCGTCCCAAGCTAGTCCCGAAGCCAACCTTCAATAGATACTAGACATCCGGCCGTTGTGATTCACAGGATAGACATCTCCCGGTAATACGGCTTTATCCTGGAACTGCGAACTCGCAACGTCAAACAAGCCCACCGATAGACATCTCCCGGTAATACGGCTTTACCGGTGGCTTGTACGCACTACCCGGCCCAGAATAGTACCCGTTGGTGTACGAGAGGAAAAGGGTACAACTGACTTCTCCGTCCCATTTCAGATCTCATGGTTGCGCGTAATATTCGGCGCAAGAATCACTGGCGACATTTGTTATTAAATTCTAGATGATACTTTCCCGTGCAAATGGAACCTCCACCTCAACATTCTTACCGTGGTCCCATCTGGCAGCCATATGAGATTACCACCTCACTGGTGGATAACCATAGTCATATTATTATAAAATAAGTTTTCTGCCCTTTTTGTGTGATATGCAATAATAATAACATTTTGAAAATAGTTTCTTAACAAATACTTCAAGAGGACATGAGTAAAAGGGATGAACTTGCCTTTCTGACTGCAAGATTATGCAACCAGGGTCTTCGATATACTCCCTCTGTTCCGTAATCCAAGAGCTATAGTTTTTTGACAACTGTTTCAAAATGAATGGGCTTCGGCTGTTTTTGCTGCCTACCCGTGTGCACAAATTGACGGAATCCATGAAAATATGGAGTTTGTTTGATCACTAAGCTAACTTTCGAGAAAAATTAATCGCTATTTCCATCTAATCTAACTACCACATGCAACATCTCAACAGAAAACAAACGTGCGCTAATTACCGTGCAGAAAAACTATAGCTCTTGGATTACGGAACGGAGGGAGTAATATAAACTCCGAGAAATCTGGAAACAACATCATTGGTCCGGTAAGGACTAATGTTTAAAGAAGCAGCATGATTAATGCATAGGTATGAGATGCATCGCAAAGTACCCCGTATCTCACTCTCGGAGATTGTATTTTATTTGAGTTGGGTGTTTTTCATTTAGAGTTGTTTGGTCTTCAAGTTTACTTCACAAGCAAGATGAGTTGTTTAACATTAATGTTCATGTATCATATTAAGCTTAAGAGTAACGTAAAACCACATATGAACACTCAATGGTCGCTTTAGGTTGTGTTCATTTAATGTTGGTAGAAAACTTGTATCAACTTTAATTAAGTAGGGAGCTAGTGTTATATTACAAGATGGCAAAAAGAATAACTTTTGAAGAACATAAATAATGTCTAACTTTGCTGATACTATAACACATGGTTAATAGAAAGATTATAACATTATTCTTCTTTATGTGTTTTACCCAAGACATTGCAATAAGGTTTTATTTCAGTTAAGCACTTACTTCTTAACTTAGAATTGTTTCTTGAGGATGAATGATTTATGTTTGGAATATAACAAGTTACAAACTACCATGGTGTTTTCTACTCATTAGGTGTTTGTTAATGATTTTCACTTACCAAATTAAGAACGAACAAGAAGGAAGTAATACATGAAATATATGGATCATTCATACAAAGTGGATTTAAGGAGTTTTCAGTTGTTATTGGATTTTTATTTATTTTAAATGAGTACCAAATAGTAGTAGAATAGCTTTCATAAGCTTATACTTTTATTTTGTTTTTTTATTTATTTTTAATTTAAAAATAATAATACTATTTATTATTTTCTAAAATAGAATATTATTTTAAAATAGCAATAATTGTATTATGAATATTACATTTTATAATGAAATTATATTTTCAGTTTTAAAAATAATGTATGTGAAATATTTAAATGAAGTTTGAAATGCATCCAGAATAGCATTTCAAATAACTCCATATTTAAAAGATTAAGTGATTTGTATTTTGAATTCTATTTTATTTCTCCATTTTATTCAAATACAAATAAGACTGATACAAAAATATAGATTTTATTTTTCTGATTATTTTGGTATAAAGATTATATTTTTCTGATTTAAAATGAATTAGTTATGAATTTACAAAGTTTATTCAATTTAAATCAATTTCTATAATTATTAAATAAAGTTGGGCCCACATGTCAGGGTTTTAACATTAACAGAATTTCCTAAAAGAATAAAAGTCTGACAGGAGGGTCCCACATGTCATAGACTTACTTTTACAGAAAAATATCAGAAATGAATTTTATTTCGGCCGATGACGTCATCATGACGTCATCAATGGAGGGTTCCTCCTGGCCGAGCACCAATTGCTCGAACACGAGCGACTTGGGACGAATTCAAGCCACCATATGCTACTAGGCGACGCGGCGGACTATTTGGTGGCGGCGCTTGGACCATATGGTCACCGGAACATCGCCGGCGGCGAGGTTTGCGGCGGCGGCGCTCGGGTCACGACGAAATACTATTTCCCGAACGAATTGGATCAATCGGAGAGTGTAGGAAGGTGCACGATCTCACCCTGAGCGCGATGCGAGGCTCGGTGAAGCGAATGGAGGTCGGACGGCGACGAACTCGTCCGCGGCGTCGGCGGCCGGAGACGAGGACGACGGGAAAATACTCCTGCTCCCAGACTCCTCCGCACGCGTGACTCTACCAGAAGGAGTAAGGTACCACGGCGGAGCTTCAGAGATGCTCGCCGGAGCCAGGCGCTTCCCGGAGCGGCGGCAATCCGAAGTGACCGGAGCGGCTAGGGTTTGCTGGAGAGAGGAACGGAGAGGGAAAAGGTGAGGGTACGGGTGTGAGACGAAGATGGGAGAGATGAGGACGTCTCCTGGGCCTTATCTCCGCGAGTGAGGCGAGGAGGAGAAGCACGGCTTCAAGGAGGCATCGCCACGGCTCTCCTCTGCTTTCTGGCGAGAGGAGGAAGAAGGAAAAGAAATGAAGTTTGCGAATAACCCCCTGGCTTTCAGGAATTTGCAAAAGCAGTGTAAACAGGCCCCTGGCTCCTATTTTGGACCTGTTTTTGATTCTGGAACTTGCAAAGAGGTCCTGGAAAGTTTATAATTGAGATAAAATGTTTATTTCCTTTATATAATTTTCATTTCTTGATATAATTTTATTGCTAGGTATATTTTTGAATTATTTTATCCTTTTAATTGAGTTTGGACATATTTAGGTATTTTCCTTTCATTGAAATTTATATCTTGCACTTGATTAAATTTCTAGGATGCATTTAGGAATATGAGAATATTTCCTATGCTATCATTTAATTTGGAATTTGTTGTTTCCAAATTTTCAATTGATATGAGATTTTGTTTCAAAGAATATATGTGAACATGAATATTCCATTTTGTTATATTTTGTTGCTTCCACTAAATCATTTTTATGATGCATTATAACCCTAGTAATATCATTTCTATGGCATTATTTATTAATTTCTAATTTGTTTCCATCAACTACTAAAATGATATAGGTTATGGGTTTTAAAATATTGAAGTATTGGAGTACACCAATTGGTGGTATGGTGATTTAAGTATTTCATACCACACCAAATTATGGTTTGGTGGAGATAACAAAATGGGTCCTTGTGAAACCTAAGAAGAGTATACACAGTGCTTTATGTCAAATCCATGCGAAGCATGATAGGTTGCCAAATGGCTTTTATTTGATCCTTAACAAATAATCATGTGAGAACATGATCAATTCTTTATGAAAGCACAAGATAGGACTTCCTGCCTAAGGTTAGGTCTTATGGTGATAAGATGATGAGTTTAGACTTCTTCTCATTCCATTCCCCAGTTAAGATGGAGTAAGAAGGATACATTATTTCTTGATAGAGTTAATGTATTATGAATATATCTAATAATAGATATATTTGAGTTTGTGAAATGGGTTTCCCTTGAACATATATCAACTAATGCTTCCAGATGATTATTTTGCCATATGTACGAGATTATCTTTTATTGAGAATGAATTCTTGGTTCAACCAATGGATGATTATCCATTAGTGCTCTAGTGGCTCCTCTCTTATATGATTCTTCATTCACATGGTCTTGAGGGATGATACATGTGGCTCTGAGATATGTATATTGATTATACACACTTATGATTTGGCATTACTTTCTCTTTGGTTATGATCCCCTTGGAGAAACACCATAAATCCATAAGTGACTTTACTTGGCATAGATCCTTTGGAACAAGAAGTAGATATTCAAGACAAGTTCTTCTTGTCCTGTATTGAATTTCCAACATCACTTGTCTCACCCTTGTGGTGAGGAGAATTCAATTTAACCAAACCAACTTTCTTGGTTGGTGGTATGTGAATGTATGTGTATTTTATGACATCAAAGAACTTGATGTACTGGATGATCTATCCTTCTATACATGTGTATATGGCACTCCATTGTATGTGCATACCAAAATGAGTTGTCAACAAGGTTGCAAAGCTTGTCATCAACCTATTTCTATATCACACTAACATTGTAATGTCATACCATTTCCTGAGAAATTAATAAAGATGGTTGAAGATAAAAGAGTTTCCAATTCTTCATGATAGATTGGCATAACACTCCTATGTCCATCAAATGAATGCTTCTCTATGTCTTCTTGTCGTATTTCTTCCCTTCTCGATATCTTCTCTTGTTGATGCCTTCGAGAGGATTGGGAGATAAGGAAATATGATGTCAAGATAAAAGTGGAAGATCTAGGTTAAGCTTTAGGTAATTCAATTGGTCTCCAGGAATGTCATGGTTTCCATGTACTAGAAATATGTCTAGCACAATTGATAAGAATAGATGATCAGAGAATAACTAAGAATAGTTGTTCTGGTCATTAACTCTTAAATATTGTTTTGATGTAACAAGTTTTGTTTTCTTTGGTGTAACCTCTCATCGTGTAACTCTTTACCCCAAGATAAGGTTTAAGACGAGATCATCTCGAAGTTTATAACGCTCAAGTTGATGATCTACTTCAATTTCACCAACTCAAGTGAAACTTCAATCACTTAGTGTTTTGAAAAATTAATGTGCGAAAATTATCCGGATTTTCTGATGCATGAATGCAATGCACACTCTTGTGTCAACTCTATTTTTGGACCCTAAGTTCTGGGACGTTACAGTGGACTACTACTTTATCCTAGCCAACCATCGTCTGGACGGCCTCTGCCGCATGCCAAGAAAGCGGCGTCCACAGCACACGGTCGTGCCGTTGGCTGCCGCTCTCCTCGCCATGGCGCTTATCAGCTACTGAGCCTCGGTATGTACTGAGTACTGTAGATGTTTTCAAAACCTCCTACTTGGTTTGGGGGTCATGGGTTGACATCGACATGCCTCTTCTTGATTGCGGACAAGTGATGAGCTCCATCGATTCATGCACTGTCCAGCCGTAAGGGGCAACACAGGTGTACGGCGACAACGCGGTGGCGCCGTGTACACATATCCAGTATATATAGGAGGAATCACGCCTAGTTGTGGCTCGACTAAGGTCAATTAGCGATGGATTTGGGAGTTAATCGTAGGTAACCAGATAAACGTCATCATGTTATAATCAATGGTTAGAGAAGTCCACGTCTTAATCAACGGATAAGAGAAATTATACTCAGTGGTACCGACGGTGAGAATAGCATATAGTTGCACTCGCACTTGCACTGCTGTGAGAATTCACGTTGATCTTCATTTTAAGTTTCTGATTCCTCAGTTTATCTAACACATGTCAAGTTGTAGATTAATTTTAAGATGGATCGCTTTTGGGAATGGTGAAGAATTCACAATTGTGCTAGCTCCGTGTAAATATCCTCTGAATAGTTTAGGAATTGGTCATTTCTTTGTTGACAATGGTAGGCTATAGTACCGAACTTTGTTTTCAAATTGTGCATATTGGGGGCAATGGTGCCATTCCAAAATTAGTTTATGTATGAAATCGATGAACCCAACTGCTTTCCCTGCTATCTTTATCTATTTATTTTAATTTAATGAAAAAGTAACAAAGTAGTGAACATTGTGATGCATTCAGGATTCAGCCAATTCTAAATCCTGCTGACACATGTTCCTGCCTTGGTGCATTTGTTGAAGCACTGATGGGATGAGACCCTAACAAACACATTACTAGACGGTCACTAAACAATGTTCATTTCGTGAACTTTGCAGGTCTGGAGCGGGGTAGTCAAGTTCTGTCTCTAGTGGATACGGCAGGACACACACAAAGAATGTGTATTTCTCTAAACTATAGAATGGAAGCCATTTATCGGGATGAAATGCATGTTTAGACGGCGGATCAAGTAGTGGTAGCAGCATCACATGTATATCTTTGACTGTTTACACACGGGAGAATGCTTTCCTTGGAACTGTGATCCAGTGGCAGTTCTAGCTAGGTGCTGCTCTACGCTATCTCATAACTTTCAGACGAAAGAAATGGTCAAGCTGCACAAGTAAGCAAGATTGTACTATTGTATTAGCATCTCGTCTAGGTGAAGCAGCCCCATGTTCCTAGCTGATGAGTGTGATGGATACCGGAAAATACTGTCTATGAGTAGGTTGTGAATGAAACAGATGAAGAGTGAGGCAGATGCAAATGCAACCTCTCCTGAAATAGCGTTCCAATCATCATTGCACAATAGGCAATAGCAGCTCGATGTGGTGGTAGAGCAAGTCATTGTGTTCCTCTAATTATAGTCGGCTGATAGTGAATGATCACTTGTAACTTGATCATGTGTCAGCAATGGGCAATAGCATTATATGTGTGTTGCCAAATATATCCCGCTCCTCATTTGTTTTGCCGGTACTTCGCTAGATGATATGTTGGTACTAGGCTTTCTTTCTTTTACATTGTTACTTAAAAAAAAAACAGTTTATCAAAATTTCAAAAAAAAACCCAGAGTTTATCAAGCAACTTGTTCATCAAGATTGCATGTTCCCATGTTTTGAATTCATGTATATGCTTTTCGTGAAGAGTAACGTACTGATACAAAGCTAATTTTTTTTACATAATACATTTTGTATTGCAAATTCGGGAAATATTGCGCAAATCTTGTATTTTTCAAAAATAGTGTGGCCTCGGCCCACAGGAAGCCGAGCAGGCCCTGCCGGCCAGCAGAAGACCGAGCAGACCTCGTCGGCCACGAGAAGGCCGAGCAGTGGTGTGCCAGGCACGGGCTCTCGACCGATTGCCTGATCGGCGTCGAGTGGAGGTGGTTCGGCCACGTCACGGCCGAAAGGCTGGTCGGCCTCCTCCGAGCCGACGAGAGCGGATTAAGAAGGCCCGACCTCTTCTTCTTCCTCCCGTCGCGGCTGCTATCTCCTCTCTCTCTCATGTTCGTACCAAACGAAAACCAGCACCGTTTTACACCGTCTAGCCACTAGAAATTAGTCCTATGTTGTTACTAAGGTTGTGGGGTGCCCGATCTATCATGGAGTAGGCTGTGGAGGCGAGTTGGTGACGGTGGGAGATTCGGTTTCGAAGGTGTTCGTGCTCGTGGTGGTGCTCCGGTGGTGGAGGCTCGGGGTGCTCCGGTGGTGGAGGGTCGGGCTGCTGCGGTGGTGCTGCTGTCACGCTTCAAGGGTACGTGACTACTCATACATTAGGGTTAGGGTTTGTGTTATTTAGATTAAGGTTAGTGTGTTGTTAATATGGTAGGATTTTTAGTTAGCCCGGATGGATTTGTAGTATGTTAGTATTTGTAGTTAGTATTGTATTAGTTTATGATTCCCGTTTGCAATAACTTTACGGCAAATTTTGATTAGATCATTTAGTTGTTTCAGTATAATTAATGGGACGGTCGTATTAATATTTGATACATTTTAAAATATTACTTGGTGAGAAAAATATCGGGTGTAGTAAAATACACACCATGTTGGAGCTCTTTGAGAGTACCCGCTTAGCCTAGAGTGGTTTTTATAAGACAATTAAGGTGAAAACGGTCGCGGGAAATGGTGGCGGGAGGAACAGGCGGGAAACGGTGGCGGGAGAAACGGGCGGGAAACGGTGGCGGGAGAAATAGGCGGGAACGGCTGGCGGGAGAAACGGGTGGGAAACAGTGGCGGGAGAAATAGGCGGGAACGGCTGGCGGGAGAAACGCGCGCGAATCGGTGGCGGGATAAATAGCCCATGCATGCAAAAGTCGGCTTTCCCTGTACCGACCGGCCCTGCTCGGCCTCCTCTCAGCCGACCATAGCCATGGCAGGCGAATGCACGCGCGCATATGCGGCCGACGGCCTGGTCGGCTTTCCCTGGGCCGACAGGCCCTGCTTGGCTTCCTGTGGACCGATGAGGCCTGGTTGGCTTTCCCTGGGCCGAGGCCGTAATATTTTTGACAAATGCAAGATTTGCGCAATATTTCCCGAATTTATAATAAAAAATGTATTATTTAAAAAAATCAGCCTGATACAAATGTTGGCCAATTGCACTACGGGACTGAGAAGATGTGCTGACGGGCCGCTACGTCGATGGTCAAATATCGATCAAAGCAAAAACCGTCGGCATAGTTTCACAGAGCTGTCAGCGTAGTTTTGTCAGAGCCGTCGGCATAGAAGCATAGCTCTTATTTTTCTTCGTTTTTCATCCAAATAATCAATCTATGGTCATTATCATATATAAAATGCTCATGTTTGGTAAATATGTGTGTCATGATATAAGAAACAACATCGCCGAAGCGATTTTCAAATTATTAAAAAAACATTTTCTATTTTTTAAGTGCTAAAATTGACTTTTTTGTGAAGCAAGTACAGAAAATATGGTACAAAATGAAACTCAACTAATTTTCGCAACGAGTAGTATATATATGGATAATCCCTAAATATGAGTAATTTTTCTTACTTTCTATCTAAATTCGCATGTTTAATTGACTTTACGTCAATTTTCTGAAATTAATTTAAATTTGAAATACAACTTTGTGATAGTTTACTCTGAAATTATTATAAAAATAATTTTAAGGTACACAAATAGTGGCTACCACATAGAACCATCGATAATTTTTTAAAAAATCAACCATTTTGATGAATAGTCATGGTCTCCATTTTAACCCTTTTTTGAAGAAGTGAAAAAAGTGAAAAAACACTCGAAAAGAGAAACCGAAACGAGACATAAGTGAGTTTTTTATTACTGGAATTACAAGACGGTTCATATATACATCATCCAAATTTGAGTTTTATATTACTAGAGTTACCAGTAGCAGGCTCGGTCTGGACATCTGGTGCATACATACATAGCTCACAGCTGGTGGTGATGAAGGTGGCCGGCCATACAGTGCCAGCGTCAGATCATTCACTCCTTCATCCATATTTTTGTCTTGCTTGGCAATACTTTATGAGACAATTTTGATCATCAAGGATCTCAAATTTAGTTTTGTGCACATATTATCTTGTTGTTGAGGACATTTCTGTGCTCTTTAAACTGTGATCAAGGGTCGTTAATTACTAAATATGCAGGATTCAATCCTTTTAAACTTGCACCAGTGAAGATGTTGGGAGGTGAACTACCTTGTTCACATCTTCACTGCTTCACGTCTTGGACGTGCCGGGATGAAAAGGCCTCCCACCGGGTCCTCAGGAGCGGTTAAGTTGTTGGGCATGCCAAATTACGTCTCCGGCAACACCGCTTTCGGCCGGCACCCAAAGGCGGCATGGGAGTGCAACAAGAAGTACCTATACCTATACCGTTAGGATGTGTTCAAGGGCAAAGGAAGCACGCTAAGGAACTGGTGAAATTTGAGAATACCGATACGATGGAGTATTGGTGTGAAGCATTGTCGTTGGCAGAAGAGCGACAAGACGAAAGTGCGATGCATTTTGCGCAGCTACATTTGTTCAAGGTAATTATTCCAGAGATGAAACCAAGAAACTATACAGAAGATTGCTTCAAAGGCACCGAAGCAAAGATGACGTTTGAAGACGTCGACAAGAAAGATTGTTGCCGTAAAAAGAAGATGTGTCGACAAATGCAGCGTTGATGTCATGGATGTCAGCAGAAGCGACGAAAGTAATGTCAAGGAAGACTGAAGCGGTGATAGAAATGCCGAGGGTAACACACCTACGTGGAGTGACTGGCGTATTTAGGACCCAGGTCGAAGTGAAGTACATGTCATGCTTAGGGGGTGATTGTTGGAAATAAATAAGATCGGAGCCGACACAGTGTCGTATGCATTGTATTAGGGACATTAAAACTGAGTCAAATTCGAGACCTCTCACGCCCACACGATTTTGGCCGTCCGATGACGCGTTTAGAGCTTTCTTGGTCGTTGGATGAGCTTGCCGATGTCCCAGGGCCGCTACTCTGGAGATCAAATCATAGGTCTGTCGTTCAATCTGAAACAGGCGGTCGTGATAGAGCCACGAATCAACATACCCACCTCCCCGTATCGTCTCCTTCCTCGCACAGCACGACACCACACCGCCCCCACCCCTCCCGCTCCGCGTCGCCGCTGCCGTCGTCGCCATCGAAGAGAGGGAGAGAGATTCTGATGGCAAGTTGCCACTGCTGCCGTCGCCATCGAAGATAGGGAGAAAGATTCCTATGGCAACGATGAGGGTAGTGGTCAAGACTTTGGTGCTGCTCTGTGAAGACTGTGATTCGGCGCTGCCGACCCGAGGACGAGCTCTTCATCTCCACGAACGAATCCCCTCGACCTCCAGCGGCTGCGGCCATCGCGACTCGTCAGATCTCTCCTGGCAGTGCCAGAACCGGATTACCAGTGCACCGAGTTCCAGGGAGCAATAGGATCCCATCGCCACATGGATGGGGCCGTCCATCTCGACAAGCAGGTACGGCGACATGTCTCGCCTGCGGCCTGCACACTCTATCCCCTGACCCCTTTGTAATAATAGGCATGCGAGTTCATTAGTTGGCTCCCACAACAGATCTCAGGTCGGAGGTGACTGAGGCGCTACACAGATCAAGCTGACTACATCTCTGTAGCTGCCTCTTCGATCCAATCTCTAGGTCCGATTGCTGATGCTGGTGAGATCCTGTTTTCAACACTTCCGTGCACATGTTCTGGCCAGTGTACTTTTGTAAACCAGATTTCTATTATTTTGTAATCATCTAATATTTCACTTGTTGAATCCTGAGCTATTCCAAGCCATCGCATCAGTGTAATGTTCTACTTTTCTATGGTTATCTCATGTTCAGCTGCTTATCAAGCAAATCCCGGTTATTTACTTCCTATGGCGTTGGATATATGCACCAATGAAAATTTGCAGTAGCAAGATTTTGTACTTCCGGATTTGAGAACTCCCTTGTTTTAGAAAAGAGTGGTCAATAGGAATTTGTACATTTCATCCTATAGTCAGATTGTGTTCACTCAAGTATCTACCAGAACATGTGTATGGAAGTGTTAAAAACAGGAACTCCCTTGTTTTAGAAAAGAGTGACCAAATGGGCAGTATTTTGAGCTCATCAGTAATTTTGTTTGTTTACATAAACTCCGCCCAATTGGCATGCATATCTCTGTTTTATAATGTACCCACGAGATTATATATCCATGTATCCAATGTGGTCATTTTTAGGTATCTTTGCTGCTCTGGCTTTCCTTGTGCAGATAAAAAGGATGGGTGGAATGGCTTGGAAATCAGATATTTTAAGGAAAAAATATCAAAAGCTGGCGTACAACTTCTCCCAAACTCCTCAGGTGCCAATTATATTAACACTCATCGAGTAAGAAATAAAACTTGGAGAACTGGAAGCTGAACTACTTGAAGTTAATCCAAACGAAGAAAAGTTGCAACGGACCTAGAACGAGATGCTTGACTATAGTACAGTTCTTCGAAAGGTATAGCTAATTAGCCTTAAAGTTCATTTTTGCACACATTTGCATATGTTGCAACATGTACTTATGTTGTATATAAGTATTTGCATATGTTAGACTTAGTCTGAAACATGTGTTCGCATGTAGTCGTAAATATGGAGTTTTGCAACAAAAAAATTGGCAATGGACATCTGTGAACATATTTAATCTGAAACTTTGGACTGTTCATATTTTTCATGTTTCTTATAGGTTCTGTAAACTCCACTGTCACTGAATTAACTTGGGAGCATTTTGACCTATTATGGGAATATGTGGATGATGGCCTGGCACTTTTTCAATGGTTATTTAGAATATGTAGATAGTGCCACCTTATTTAGCCAAGAGTCGTTAGCTTGATCCAGTATGCAAAAGATTGGGAAAACCTAGATCTTGAAATTCTTTTGTTAATCTTGTGCAGGATATCCATCAATGCCTACGAATGGACATGCCCAAAAGCAAAGAAATTATATATACTGACATATATACAATAGATGTTGTGAATGGTTTAGTAGCTTGTGATCGGTAAATTCCTCTTTCCTCAACAGTTTTGCTGGTCTCTCACACATTGAAGTTTTGGTTCAGATGTGTTATTAGGTTGGCCCAATAAATCTTAAGGAGGAGGCAGATGATATATTTCAGGTAAATACAAAACCAAACAAATAATTAGCTATCATGTTATCGCTTATCAATTATTTTTGCATAACTCTACAAAGGGTGAAAATTCTAACAAATCTCTTTACCTAATGGACGGGCGCAGCAACGTGCGCCTACATGATCTAGTATGGTAGTATACATGTGAGGACTCCGAATAGGCTTAGATTTCTACATCGAGAAGGATAGCTGGTTGGTATGTGTACCTGTATAAATAGCTAGCCTACCGTGTAGTCTAAAGTATCGATTTGAGAAATAAAGCAAGAAGAGAGAGGTGCGAGACGCACCTCTAGCAACAAATCGATACCATCGATTGTGTCTAGTACATGAAATAGCTAGCTGATCCATGCATTGAGATGCATGATTGTGTGTTTAGCTTGGTATGTACTCGTCTCTTCAGAAGTTATACCGAGTGGCCATATATCGTCGGAAAGTACTCGACGATTGCGACGTGAAGATCAGGTCAAAATCAACATGGCGAGCGCTACACGTAGGTCGCCTAATTTTAGGTCCCCTCTACGACCGTTAGATCGTCATTGTGTCTCTAGGAATCAGTTTAGCACATCTTTGCACTTTAGTCCCTTGTTTGTTCAAAAATCAACCCGTACTACACATTAAACCCACCTAAACGAAAGGGTATATTGTGTTGCCCCGACCTTCTCTATATTTACAGTAAAAGTGCCACTACGGTGATTGTTATACAACAAAAATACTCGTCTCATGTACAAAAAAATATATAGTATTACAACAAATATTCATAAACTTAAGAATATTAAGGCTACCAAAAAAGTGGTTGAGCAATTTATTTTTCTACAGATGGCTTTGCAACAAAAATCATCAACAAATTCAACAAAAAACATAAAATATTTCAACAAAAATCCTTGTGTTTGCCGCAATTAAAAAGTTGGAAAATGTTTGCTGTAAATTCATTTGCAACAAAAATCAACAACTAATTTAACAAAACTCACACACTATTTCAACAAAAATCATGTGTTTATAGCGATAAAAAATTGGGTACATAAACAAAATGTTTTGCAATAAATTACTTTTCAATAAATTTCAATGCCAATTTCAACAAAACACACAAACTATTTCAACAAAAAAATACACAAAGTGGATTGTTTGAGTTTCTTCAAGGTTGACAAATCTGATAACTTGCGTCTTAAGAATGAAACTGGAAAGGTAGGAAGGATCAAAGTTTTGGGAGGCAAACTGTCAGCTACCCAAGTTTTGAAGGAACTGGAGTGGCTGGTTCCGGAGATCATGTATGGGAGATTTATCCCGCTGGCGACACGGACTTTCGGGTGGTGTTTCCAACCAAGGCTGATTTGTTAAGGTTGAAAAGAATTAAGTGTATTGAGGTAGAGGATTCGGATATGTCTTTACACTTTGAGGATTGGACCTCAAAAAAATTTGACAAGTGGGGTCTATATGATGTATGGGTACGGATGTAGTGGGCTCTTTGATTGGGATGACCAAGAAGGTTGATATGCATTTTACCAGAGAGCATGGAGTGGTGAGAGCTAGGCTGGATTGTGCCAACCCAGCAGGGATACCTAGATCCTTGGATTTTTGCTATGAAGGTGAAGGATATGGTATTCTTTTTGATATTGAGGCGGACGATGGTTCTATTGTCGCTGCGGGGGAATTTAGTTTGCCTGATCCTGAGGCTGATGGAATGAGTGATGATAAGGACAAGAATAATCAAGGAGCTGAAAAGAAACGGGAGGAGAAACCAAATGAGAATATTTCGGGTAATGATAAAATAGATGAGGATATTTCGGGTAATGATAAAATAGATGAAGATATGGCAATGGATGACAAGCTATCCGAAAATATGAAGCATAATGACAGTTCGGTTTATAATTCAATGGGAGTAGAAAAAAACATCGATGCAAGGACTGTTATTCAGTTCGGTTCACTTGATATTGACTTCATGACACCAACTCGTTGTTTACCCAATATTTCAACTTCTGCTTCGGTTCCTAAGAAGTCATGGGGTGTTAGGGCTGAGGACGAAGAGGATCTGCCCTCCCCGCTTGCTGCATCTGCTCCTCCTCTCGGCTGTGTCCAGAAGAAGCAGCTTGAGGCCACGGTTGGCAAGTCTGAATCTCGGGCTGCTACCATACAGGAGGTAGGACGCATGTTGGCTCCTATGGATTTCGTTCCAGGAGGTGGTTCTGTAGCTGGATCTCCTATCTCAACAAGGCGAGGTACAGGAGTATTCCTTGGAGGTAAATTCTCACGTGAAGAGATCGTCAATTATGGTGGGATATCTGAGGCTTCAGCAAACAAAGTGCGATCAAGTACGCTCGTTCAAGCTCAAGCAAATGCGGATGACACACAATTGGCTAGGGCTCAAAGAAGGGCTCAGGATAGGAACGACTACACACTTTCAGGTACACCATCGGTATCTAAATTTACTATTGCTTCTTTTTCGGATGAGGTTGTGGGTGCTAGGGCTAAAGTTTTGGGTGTTTCCTTAGGGGTGTCTCCTGTTCAAATAGATTCTTCGATAACCAATTTGAAAGAATTAGATTTAAATAGAACTTTGATCATGCTAAAGAAAAAAAAGGAGGAATTTCAACAATCAAAAAATTCAGTAGGTAATGAAGTGTTGGATGAGGATATAGATCTTAGTTCTGATTTGGTAGATGGGTTTTCTTCGGAATCCGAAGGTCACACGGGCCTTCAATTCCCTATAGTCAAACCGAAAAGAGTCTATAATAGAAGAATTTACGAGAATTCTTCAGTTCGTCGGAGTGTGCGTTTGAAGACTAAAAAAAAGTAATGGTGAGAGGGTGTTTTTGGAACAGTGGGGGTTTTGGAGATACATCTAAGCATGTCGTAGTGTCAGAAACAATAAAAGATCATAAATTGGATTTTTTTGCAGTATTGGAAACTGGAAGGGATAATTTTAGTGCACCTTTTCTTAACCACTTGACAGGAGGATTACACTTTACTTGGTATTGCCTACCTCCACAAGGGAGGTCGGGGGGAATCCTTGTTGGTTTTAATTCTCAAAATATTAATGTAAGAAAGGTGGTACCGGGGGATAGATGTGTCAAGTTTCATATTATTTCAAAATCTGATAACTTTGAGTGGGTGTTGGTCGCGGTTTATGGCGCTGCTCAAGAAGACAAAAAGGGGGAATTCTTGAGTGAATTAGTACGAATTTGTGAGGATGAACCTTTGGCAATTTTAGTCGGAGGAGATTTTAATATTATTAGGAGACAGACTGAAAAGAACAATGACAATTATAATGATATATGACATTTTATCTTTAACGCGATAATTGAAAGTCTAGATCTAAGGGAGATAGATCTTTCAGGGAGACAGTATACATGGGCAAATCGAAGACCGAATCCGACATATGAAAAATTAGATAGAGTTCTTGCAAGTGTATCTTGGGAACAAAAATTTTCTTTAGTAAATGTACGTGCGCTTACTAGGGCTGGCTCGGATCACACACCTCTACTTATTGACTCGGGTGAACAAGCTCACCTAGGCAATAAGGCACATTTTTCGTTTGAACTTTCATGGTTTAGAAAAGAGGGGTTTAAAGAATTGGTGGAAAAAGAATGGATGTCTATTTCGGATGGTACTACTCCGTTGGAGGTGTGGCAAAACAAGATTCGCCACTTACGCTCTTTTCTTCGGGGGTGGGCAAAAAATATTAGTGGTGTCTATAAGAAAGAGAAGGCAAGACTCCTTAGTCTTATTGACCAATTAGATTTACAAGCAGAATCTTCTCCTTTAGATGAGCGTGATAGAATAGCACTTAAGGAAGCAACAAAACAACTAGCTGAGCTAAGGAGAGATGAGGAGAGTAAGTGGGCGCAACGTGCTAAAGTAAAGCATATCCAAGAGGGAGGCAATAACACAAAGTATTTTCATTTAATTGCTAATGGGAGACATAGGCGGAAAAGAATTTTCCAATTAGAACAGGAGGAAGGTACGATTGTTGGTCAGGAAATATTAAGAATTACATAACAACTTTCTATAAAAATTTGTTCAGTGTCTCAAATGAGAATTTCGTCTCTTTAGATGAGACTCAAGTTTCGGACATTCCTCAGATTTCAACGGAAGAAAATTTAATTTTAACAGCCGACTTCACTCACAAGGAGGTGTATGAGGCGATTATGCAGATGAAGAAAAATAAGGCGCCAGGGCCGGATGGTTTCCCGACCGAGTTTTATCAAAATTGTTGGGGTTTTATCCAATATGATTTGATGAATCTTTTCCTTGCCTTCCAAAAGGATGAGTTACCATTGTATAAGTTGAATTATGGAAATATTACGCTTGTGCCTAAGAAAGAAAATGCGATACAGATCCAACAATATCGCCCTATTTGCCTCCTCAATGTGAGCTTTAAAATTTTCACCAAGGTGGGAATGCACAGAATCTCGGAAGTGACAAATAAGGTGATCCGACCAACTCAAACAACATTCTTGGCCGGAAGACATATTTTGCAAGGGGTACTAATATTACATGAGACTATCCATGAGCTTCATAGGAAGAAAATGGATGGAGTTTTATTGAAAACTAGATGGATACCCCGCGCGTTGCAGCGGGTATCACTAAGAATAAAATAAACACATAAACTCTGAAGCAAACTATAGAAATATGCATGCATGAATAACACGTGATTTAATTTAGTAATTACATTGAGAAATTGTGTGGTCTTATCATTGAACCACAAAATAAAAAGATGATGTGGCTAATTTAATGGCTAAAGAAAAAAATGATGTGGATACTTCCATGTAGTGATGGACAATAAGTAATTATTTTTTGTGAGATGATGTGGATAATTGGTTGGCTAAAAGAAGAAGTGATTTGGATGGCTTGCATGTTGAGATAGAATCATTTATTGTAAGTTAGTGGGGTTTTGCTTTATAAGAAGTATAGATTGATTTTGAAAAAGCATATGACAAAGTGAGATGGCATTTCTTGCAACAAGTGCTACGTATGAAAGGTTTTAATCAAAAGTGGTGTAGATGGATAGACCATTTTGTTACTCGCGGTACGGTTGGTGTTAAAGTGAATGATGAGTTAGGTCACTATTTTCAGACTCACAAGGGGTTACGACAGGGGACCCTCTCTCACCGATTCTTTTTAATATCATAGCAGATATGCTTGCGATCATGATAGCGAGAGCTAAGGAGGATGGTTAAGTCGAGGGGCTTATACCACATCTAGTGGATGGAGGAATCTCTATTTTGCAATACGCTGATGACACCATACTATTTATGGAACATGATCTAGAAAAAGCACTTAACATGAAATTAGTTTTATGTATCTTTGAGCAGTTGTCTGATTGAAAAATCAATTTTCACAAAAGTGAGCTCTTCTGTTTTGGGAAAGCAAAGGAGGTGGAGGAGCAATATAGGTTACTATTTGGGTGTGAGTCGGGGGAATACCCTTTCAAGTATTTCGGCATCCCATTTCACTTTCGAAAATTGACAAATGGAGAATGGAAGGCCATTGAAGATAGATTCGAGAAAAAACTTGCAAGTTGGGCTGGGAAATTATTGTCCTATGGAGATAGATTGATTTTAATCAATTCTGTTTTGACAAGTCTCCCTATGTTCTTACTATCTTTCTCGGAAGTACCCATAGGGGTACGAAAAAGATTGGACTTTTTTAGATCTCGTTTCTTTTGGCAGAGTGATGGTCATAAGCGTAAGTGCGGGAGTGGAGAAGAAGGGCGATTGGAGCAGCAGCTCGCACGGGAGCTCGCAACAATGGCAGAACCGGACAAGTCACCGGGGATCTCCGACGGAATCGACGTCTACAACATACAAACGAAGTGGGAAACGGCGGGAATTGAACCAGGAACTCACCGGGAGGGTCCTTGACGAGTAGTTCTTGCCGGAGCGAGGCAGAGGCGACGAATCCCATGAGGAGGTGCCGGCGGCCGGAGGAAGAAGATGCCAAAATCCGTCCGGCTCCGGGCGTTGCAGCAAGCTCGAGTGTGCGTTGACGGAGAGGAAGACGAGGCGCAGCTCCTGGCGCTCTCAGCTCGGCTCAAGCTTGTCCATGGCGACGACGACCTTGCCCTCTCTCTCTCAGGAAGGAACAGGGAACGAGAAGAAGAGGGAAGAAGGGGGCGGCGGCGCTGAGGGAGAAGAGGGGCTAGGGTTGGGAGGTTGTGGGTAGGAGGCTAAAAAGGAGGGGGAGGGAGCAGGTGAGGGAGTGGGGGCCATGGCAGGGGAGAGAGGAGCATGTTCTCCTCTGCTCGTACGGAAGAAGAGGAACAGAGGAGATGGGCCAAAATAATAAGGTGGATTTGGCCCATTAGAACATTTCCTGGAATTTGCAAAATCCAGAAAAAAAAACAAGATGAAGAAACATATAAAGGGAAAAGAAATAGAGGGAGAATAAAGGAGATATACATTTGCAAATATTTTTATATACATTGGATTAGACTTGTAATACATTTACAAATATTCCCAATTTACAATTTGGAGCTTTTGTTTAAATAGAAAAAGAAAGAGAGAGATTTATTATTTGAGAGACAAAATCAATTTTCATAAATAACATTTTGAGTTTTATCAAAATATGCAAACGTGATTAAATGCATGATGATGTCATGAGGATGCAAACAAACAATTATCTAATTGGGGAAAAACCCGGGGCGTTACAATCGACACCACTAACAAGGGATTGTTGCTCCACCCTGAAATTCTCGACACCACTAACAAGGGATTGTTGCTCACGACGAAGACGACTCCAAAAGATCAAACCTAATAGGGTAAAAGGCAAGAAATCGTCCACCCACACGTAGGATTCTAAACTTTGAAAGTTGGATAAGAGAAGAGACTCCAAAACAAATAAGGTAAGAGGAGAAATAGAATAGAGGTAAGGAGTAAAAGAAACCTATTGAGATATTTTTCAAAATAATTTAAGTCAAATAGTTTTCGACACTCTAGAAACAACGACCGTTAGCGAGGTTATCCTACAGGCTTTTGCGGACCGCTGCTTCGATAACCATTCGTATCGAAACAACAGGGAGATCGAAACCAAGGCTCTGATACCACTTTGTGACGCCCGAAAATCGGTACTATGTAGATTGAAGCGTTCCCGCCGAAATTCGCATAATAACGATTTTAGGTCGCCCACCAGACATAATGTGCATGCCGAAACATGCGCATTATGTGGGTGGAATTGTGATAACATTACAACAGTTCCGGTACATCCACAAATACAACAGAAGATAAAATTACAACAACGACTCGAACGAGTCAAGATACAAATGATACAATACAAAGATTCAAATGACAGCGGAATAAAAATAGTATCCGACTACGGATAAGATGCAAATTGGACTAAGAGTCCTGAAGATAAGCAATGGCGCCATATCCCTGCCCAGCCAAGCCGGAGGGATTCCCAAGCTAACGTCGTCAGACTTCAAACCTGTTGGCTGCACATAAAGCACATCCCAAAAGAGGGTCAGGGCACTCCCTGGCAAGCAAAACCGACTTGCCTACTTTCTACACCATCTCCCAAAATATAGGAGAGGTGGACTTAGCGGCAGCAGCACTAGCAACCTAAAGAGACACGCTACAACTTCCGTCTAATCAGAGAGGGATAAGAGAGCGCATAAGTTAAACATCTACAACTAACACCAATCATAACCCATTCTCGAATTAACCCCCTCAACCAAGTATGAGGAAGCAATTCGGGAAACTCACACGTTGTCAGTTTTAGTTATAAGTTATTGTGAAAGTAATTCTATATTACTAGTCAGGTTAATTAACAATGATTAGGTGTAAGTTGTCTATGATCTTGTTAGCCAGCATCATCACCAAGTCGTCCATAACCGTGGACACGGCTCATCGATAAGATTATACCCTGCAGGGGTGCACTACTGGACCCGTACTCGTTCGATCAACCCCAAAAGCAAAGCCAGAAGCTAGGGAATCTCAACACGGCAAATCTCTTCTCTACGACCCATCCAGGGAACCGCATGATTGTGTGCACGGCTAATCAGGTCCAGTGCCCGCGGGATCGACCTTCATAGCACTCTAAGAACGTGCCACCCTATATGAGAATCGACTACTCTATCATCATGAGATCGTTAGGTAACCATGTGCATGCATCAAATGGAAAGCCCGAACTACTTGCGGCGCCCTGGATAAGAAGCGGATTAGATCGAACCCGCGGTGGGCTCCATAGGGCCTCCCACAAGCGGTTAGTGCGCTCAAAATTGGATCCGAGGACAAGAACTGAGTTCCTAGGTCGACACTTAGCAGAACAAAGCACCTCGCAAGGCCTTCCGCCGGTGCCTTATCTTTTAATTATAATACCCCAATATAGGACAACATTTTATTAAGGTAAAATAACCTATCATGCTAAGCAGGTGAAATAAAAATAAGACCTACATACGACTCGCACAAACAACTCTAAGCATGCGCTACGACTCGCAAGGCTAACAGATAAACATACAACAGGTATTAGGATGTGGGGATAAAGCTGTATGGGATGCAGGATAAACATGTGATGGGATCGCGATAAAGAATCGAATACTAGGGTAGCAGAGATCAACGGCAGGAATGAAAGACAATGTATAGGTAAACAAGCAAACTTTGCTTGCCTGGAATCCCGCATGGAAGCAGATCTTGTCGTTGCTCACACATCTCAACGTCTTATCCGCGAAGAAGCAACAAACACTGGAAAGCGTAAAAGATGCATTTTATAACTACGGCAAAGATCCAGCATGATCATGTGAGAATGATGCATGACATGGCAAGATGCAATACAAAAGCAATTAATCCAAATTAAGCGGGAAAACAATCCCGGCAATTAATATTTAGATGCAAGTTATTTATTTACCAGCAATATTAAATGTTGGTTAACATGGTAACACATGGCATGGGTGATCTAATTAAATTAAATGGAATAGGGCATTATATATTTATTACCCCTAACATTCCATACTTAATTATTTAGTTGCAATTAACAAATTATACTAAGCAATTAAAATAACAGATGCAAAATGGCATATAAATGGCATATTAATATTCATTGCATTTTTCTGATATAAAAACATATAAAGATTATTTTATTTGGAGTTCTAGAATTAAAGTTATTAAGAAAACAAGATTAGGGGTGTTTCTGAAAAATGGCAGGGACCTGTTGGTGATAGAAAACTTATCAGTGAGGGTCTCGGGCAAAAGCAGAAAGACAGGGGGCTCGGGTGTAAGAATCCCATCACAGCTGTCACTGACCGGTGGGACCCAGCTGTCAGTGAGAGCAAAGAAAATAAAAAGTGTGCCATTTATTCACCAAGGCACAGGTGGGATTCGAACTCGGGATCTCGGGCTGGGTAGTTTGGGCTGCGTTAGCCACTGGGCCAGGATTGTGTTCGTGTTTGAATTGGACAATGACTGAACATGAACAAAAGGCTGACGACGCGTTAATTGAAACTGAATCTGAAGAAAAGATTCAGACTTCGGCATTGGTTTTTAAAAAAAGAAAACAAAAAGAGGGGTTGCGGGGATTTGATCTCCGTTATGCTGAGGGGGAAACGGAAGCGCAACCACTGGGTTACGGCCACGCTGTTGATAGGATTTGAATCAGATTCTTCATGACGAGAAAGTGTTGATGTTAACTGACGGAAAACTTCAGACTTTCCGAAGCGGACGCGACGAACGACGATCTGCAGGCTGCAGCGGCCAGCGACGAACATCCCCCAGGCTGCGTGTGGTTCTAGCGAGTGTAGATGCGGATGTGCGTGCGGTGGCAGTGCCTGGGTGCGGGAGTGGAGAAGAAGGGCGATTGGAGCAGCAGCTCGCACGGGAGCTCGCAGCAATGGCGGAACCGGACAAGTCACCGGGGATCTCCGACGGAATCGACGTCTACAGCATACAAACGAAGTGGGAAACGGCGGGAATTGAACCAGGAGCTCACCGGGAGGGTCCTTGACGAGTAGTTCTTGCCGGAGCGAGGCAGAGGCGACAAATCCCATGAGGAGGTGCCGGCGGCCGGAGGAAGAAGATGCCAAAATCCGTCCGGCTCCGGGCGTTGCAGCAAGCTCGAATGTGCATTGACGGAGAGGAAGACGAGGCGCAGCTCCTGGCGCTCTCAGCTCGGCTCGAGCTTGTCCATGGCGACGACGACCTTGCCCTCTCTCTCTCAGGAAGGAACAGGGAACGAGAAGAAGAGGGAAGAAGGGGGCGGCGGCGCTGAGGGAGAAGAGGGGCTAGGGTTGGGAGGTTGTGGGTAGGAGGCTAAAAAGGAGGGGGAGGGAGCAGGTGAGGGAGTGGGGGCCATGGCAGGGGAGAGAGGAGCACGTTCTCCTCTGCTCGTACGGAAGAAGAGGAACAGAGGAGATGGGCCAAAATAATAAGGTGGATTTGGCCCATTAGAACATTTCCTGGAATTTGCAAAATCCAGAAAAAAATAACAGGATGAAGAAACATATAAAGGGAAAAGAAATAGAGGGAGAATAAAGGAGATATACATTTGCAAATATTTTTATATACATTGGATTAGACTTGTAATACATTTACAAATATTTCCAATTTACAATTTGGAGCTTTTGTTTAAATAGAAAAAGAAAGAGAGAGATTTATTATTTGAGAGACAAAATCAATTTTCATAAATAACATTTTGAGTTTTATCAAAATATGCAAACGTGATTAAATGCATGATGATGTCATGAGGATGCAAACAAACAATTATCTAATTGGGGGAAAACCAGGTGCGTTACATGTAGTTCCTTCTTTCTCAGGGGTTTTTCTGCAAAGTGTACGGGTGTACGTGTCCTTCTTGACCTTCCTGTTGTGTGTGCGTATTCTGTACTATGTTATGTCCTTGACTTAATATATACGTATACCTATAAAAAAACTAAGCTAAACAGCGTATAGAGTACATACGAGCGTCTACGACGGAAATCGCGTGGGACGAGACCGACCTCACGCTAGGTCGCCCTAAACCAAGCGCTTTTCCAATCAACATTGAGTCGAACTCCAGTTCCTCCTAGCCGCCGCCGCCGGGGATTCCCGTGCTCCCACGGCCTTCCACGCGCCAGCTCAGTCGGCGGCTTCGTCGTCCTCCACCACCGCGCCAGCATACTCGGCGGTTCCGTCGTCCTCCACCACCGCGCCAGCATACTGGGCGGCTCCGTCGTCCTCCACCCCGCTACTGCCGGCCTTCGACGCACCCGACATCGAGGATACCTTCCCGACCACCACCTGGTGGTCGGTCGGCACCGCGGCTGCCGCCGCACTACTTGTCGTTGGGTTAGTATGTGCGGTCGGCGTCATTTTCGAAAAGAATTAGCGTGAGGGCCTCGCCGTCCTTACTCCTGTGAACATCTTCTTTTTACTGTGATTCCCTGATTAACTCGACGAGAGATGTTCCGTGATTATACTATGATGTGTGATTACCTTGGCGCTATCAGATGTACCACATTGGCATTTGCCAGATCAGATAGACAGACATTGTTGACAGGCAGAGGCGGAGCTACGTTAGGTCCAGGGGGGCCGCCGCCCCCAGCCCAAATTCAATTTTTTTAGCTATTAGTTTGCTAAGAATTGGCCCAAAAGAGCACCCCCCAAACCAGCAGGAGCACATATTCTACGACAAGTGCGGGAGCGATTCCGCTCCGCACACCCCCGGGTGTTAGTGGGCTCGGCCCACTTCTGGGTAGTTTGGCTAGTTGACTGTTTACAATATTCAAATTTATGAAATGGTGTACAAATGTGAACAAATTTCGAATATAAACATTTTATCAAATCTGATTTTTTTATTTGAACATTTTTTACATGTGAATAATTTTCGAATTTTTAAGATATTCACATATGAACAATTTTTGAATTTGAACAATTTCAAAATATGAACATTTGTTAAAACTGAACATTTTAAATTTGAACAAATTTTGAATATGATCTTTTTTGAAATTGAACGTTTTTTGCATGTAAACAATTTTCGAATTTGAACAACTTTTGCTTGTGAATAATTTTGTAATTTGAACATTTTTGAAAGCTGAAATATTTTTAAATTTAAACAATTAAAAAAATAAACACATTTCGAATTTGAGCATATTAGTTTTATTAATTTCTTTTTTTAAAAAAATAGTTTTATTAATTTCTAAACATCTATCAAAAATTAAAAGTAAAAAAAAGAAAAACGAATAAGCAGAAAAGAAAACGAACCGAAAAAAGAAACAAGCAAGAAAAACCGAAAAACTTGAGGTATAAATTTATGGGGCCAGCCCACGAAGGGGTGTGCGGGATTGCGTTCCGACCTGGTCGTGAAATAGGAATCGCCAAACTCATCTCCCTCCACCTCTAGCAAACTGCAGCGCATCGTCGCAGCCGCCATCTCCCAGGTCGCCCTCCACCTCCAGCCTACGCCCCTGCCCCGTGCGGCCGTGCCCCCTCCACCTCCAGCCCTCCTCCACTCCACCACAGCCCCTCCCGGCCTCCTCCTCCCTTGCTGCTCCAGGGCAGCCGGCGGCCAGCCGCCCCCGCGACCCCGCCCCTTGCGGCCGTGCCCCCTCGGCCCCTCCACCTCCAGCCCTTCTCCACCGCCCCTGCCCTACTGCTCAGTGCTGCTGGGCAGCCGGCGACCAGAAATCTAGGAGATTGCCGCCGACCATCGAGCCAAGCGCCTCCAAAATTGATGCTAGAACTTGGGAATTGGACTGAAAATGGGTAAAAAGGGAAACATTGCATCGTACTTCAAAAGACCAAGAATAGATGCAGTTGATGAAGATCTTTCACCACCACCAGAACAACCTTTGCCTTTGCTTCTTGAACTCGAACAGCGATAAGAAAATCAAGATGGAGATCCTCAAGAAAATTCGGAGCCTGTTGTATTTCGAGGTTTTCAATTCTTGGAGCGATGCATTGCGACCACAAATATGGCAATATCCACCTAATCAAAGAGATTGTGTGCGTCGAGCTTATTTGATGCTAGGCCCAATGCAACCTCGTTTAACACATTATGAAGCTTCTGGTAAAACAGGCCACCAACGTCGCTTCCGATACAATTGGTTCGGTATATTCCCATCATGGTTAGAGTACTCACAACACAGCCATCGGGCGTATTGTTTATTCTGATTTGTTTCTAGCAAAAATATGTTCATTTCTAAGCAAATGGTGTACTCGCCAAAAACTTTGTTTCAAATGAGATCCAAATGTAGGTTGGTGGACTCGTTAAAAAAAGTGTTGCGAATGAGCTCCAAAGGTAGGCTAAACGGCCCCATTTCTAAGCAAAAATGTTGGACTCGCTAGAAAATGTGTTTGAAATGAGCTCCGATGGTAGGGTAAACGCCCCATTTCTAAGCAAAAATGGCGGACTCGCTGAAAAATGTGTTCGCTGGAGCAAATTTGACCCGCATATTTAAAATTTATAGGAATATATTCTGCCCATTTAGTAAC
Source organism: Poa annua (assembly GCA_026929855.1). Taxonomy (NCBI): domain Eukaryota; kingdom Viridiplantae; phylum Streptophyta; class Magnoliopsida; order Poales; family Poaceae; genus Poa; species Poa annua. The sequence goes on from CM049427.1 coordinate 22,343,013, forward strand.
ATAATCAATAGCAACAAGTATATGTGTATTACCTTCTGAAGAAGGGAAAGGACCCATAAAGTCAAATCCCCAACAATCAAACGGTTGAATAACAAGAGAATAATTCATAGGCATTTCATTACGTCTAGAGATATTACCAACTCTTTGACATTCATCACAAGATAAAATAAACTTTCTTGCATCTTTAAAGAGAGTAGGCAAATAAAAACCTGATTGTAAAACCTTTTGTGCGGTTCTATCTCCAGCGTGATGTCCTCCATAAGCGCTACTATGGCACTTTATCAATATCTCTTTTTGTTCATACTCCCGAACACATCTTCGCATAATACCATCAACTCCTTCTTTATATAAGTGTAGGACATCCCAGAAATAATGCCTCAAGTCATAAAAGAATTTTATTCTTTGTTAAGCTGAAAAGGTTGGAGGCAAATACTTCGAAACAATAAAGTTAGCATAATTTGCATACCAATGACTATATCGTGAACTCACAGTTATTGCAACCAATTGTTCATTTGAAAAACTATCATTAACAGGTATAGGATCATAAGCAATGTTTTCCAATCTAGATAAATTATCAGCAATAGGATTATCAGCATCTTTCCTATCTACAATGTGTAAATCGAATTCTTGCAACAATAATACTCATCTAATAAGCCTAGGCTTTGCATCTTTCTTTTCCATAAGGTATCTAATTGCAGCATGATCAGTATGAATAATAACTTTAGAATCAATAATGTATTGTCTAAATTTATCACAAGCAAATACAACAACTAGAAATTCTTTTTCAGTTGTAGCATTATTCTTTTGAGCATAATCAAGAGTCTTACTAGCATAATGAATACCATTTAACTTTTTATCTATTCTTTGTCCAAGAACATCACAAACAACAAAATCACTAGCATCACACATAATTTCAAATGGTAAATTCCAATCAGGTGGTTGAACAATAGGAGCAATTATTAAAGCTTTCTTAAGAGTTTCAAAAGCTTCCTTACAATCATTATAAAAAACAAATGGTATATCTTTTTGCAAGAGATTAGTAAGAGGCTTTGATACCTTGGCAAAGTCTTTGATAAATCTTCTACAGAAACCAGCATGACCAAGAATACTACGAATACCTTTAACATCTCGGGGCAAGGTATTTTCTCAATTGCCTCCACTTTAGCTCTATCAACTTAAATACCTCTTTCAGAAATTTTATGTCCAAGAACAATCCCTTCATTAACCATAAAGTGGCATTTCTTCAAATTAAGAACATTATTAGTTTCTTCACATCTCTGCAAAACTTTATCAAGATTATGCAAGCAATTATCAAAAGAAGTACCATAGACGGAGAATCGTCCATGAACACCTCCACAATTTCCTCACAAAAACCATGAAAGATAGCAGACATACATCTTTGAAAAGTAGTAGGATCATTACATAAACCAAAAGGCATACGTCTATAAGCATAAGTACCATAGGGACAAGTAAATGTGGTTTTCTCTTGATCTTGAGTTTTAACAGCATTTTGAGAGAAACCAGAATAACCATCAAGAAAGCAAAACTGAGTTTTATTAGCTAATCTCTCCAACATTTGATCAATGAAAGGTAATGGGTAATGATCTTTCTTAGTGACTTTATTAACCTTTCTAAAATCAATGCACATTCTATAACCAACAACTACTCTTTGAGGAATAAGTTCATCATGCTCATTAGGTTCAACAATAATTTCACCTTTCTAAGGGACACAATGCACATGACTAACCCATCTACTACCAGCAATAGGATAAATGATACCAGCATCAAGAAGTTTTAATACCTCATTTCTTACCACTTCCTTCATCTTAGGTATTAAACGGTGTTGATGTTCAACAACTGGCTTCGCATCGGGCTCCATATTAATAGAATGCTGACATATGGTAGGAGAAATCCCTTTCAAATCATCAAAAGTATAACCCTTAACTCCACGGTGTTTCTTCAATATTTCCAATAATCGCTCTTCTTCTTTTCCTGAAAGGTTAGCACTAATAATAACAAAATATATTTTCTTATCATCAAGATCACCATATTTAAGATTATAAGGCAAAGCCTTTCAATCAAAGACAAGATCCTCTTTAGGTGGAAGCGTTTTACCCAAGTCTTCCACTTTTAAATTATGTTTAAGGATAGCTTGACGGAGGAATATGTCCTCTAGTTCATTTCTTTCTGAAGGGAATATGCCCTAGAGGCACTTAATAAACATAGTTTATTGGCAATATCCCAATTATTCATTATATGTTTTATACCATGCTATAACTGTATTAAGTGAAAACATTAATACAGGTGTGGTAGATAAACAACCAGGTCCCTAGTAGCCTCTACTAAGACTAGTTTCGTTGCGCGATTGATGATCGAGGTTTTCCGATCATAGGGCATGGCGCCGGTCGGCAATGGAAGTCATATCGTTAGGTGTAACGATGTGATGGACATACCCAGTATTTATAGGACATAGTCATTACGCCTTAAGACCGTGAGACCAACTCTTATTGTTATCCCTGAAAGATACTTTGATCGCACCAAACGTCATATCTTATATAGTGTGACAATGATAGGTGATACTTTTAGGTATCGGAAGGGGGTAGTTGAGACGAGGGGTCAACAACGGGATTTGTCAGTCCGCATAGCCGGATAGATACTCTAGGGCCCACTCGGTGAGATTATGTCAAATGAGTTTGCAAACAGGTGACTAGGTCACCAGCTGACATAATATCATAGACGAGTAGAAGATAGCGATGTCGGTAACGAGATCATGCTAGGTATGGAGATATCTGAGAATGATGCTCGAACACGCTAAGTACCGCCATGACAAAGGGTTTAAGACTAGACGTCCAGGTTTGATAGATGAAAGTCATTCGTTATATCACAGGGATTAATTCATGGGGTTCAGGCCTACGAGTTAGTCGTTGATCATAGAGGAGTCTTGATCGTACCTGTTATTATATCGAACCGCTAGGGTAACACACTTAAGGGGTTTCTACAAGACAACCGGAAAGGAAAGAGATCACCGGGAACGTCCCGAGAATGGTCCGATGGAGATCGGGCAGCGACGAAAGAGTTTTCGGAGCTAGAATAAATTATATAAAATATGTTTGATATTAATTAGTGTAATTAATGTTTAAATATGATTTTATATATTTATTTTCGAATTTTAAAGGTAGATTTCACTAAATGGGCATTCTAGTGGAAAGAAGGCCCATGAGGGGGGAAGCTAAATGGGCCTTCTAGGGGGGAAGCTTCCCCCCAATGTTGGCTCCCCCCGGGAGCCTTTATATAGAGGGGCACCCCTGGCCTTTCAATTCACCAATTAATTCCCTAATTCTCTCTCGATATCGTGATTCCCTTGTCGGAGTCGCGCCGAGTAGAGGAGGGGGATCTCTTCCAACAAAGCCGGCTGCCACGCTGCTGGTGTTCCGGTCCAAGTCTTCCGCTGCTCGTCCTGGACTAGAGCTTTGGAGGCCGTCGTCTCCACCGTATGTGTGTGACGCCCTGCGAGGTGCTGCGCTAGCGGTACTCAGAGGCCTACTTCCTGCACCCGACCTCGGGGTCATCTTCTTCGTCTCCGTCGCGCCAAGTTCTCCGCGACCTAGAGGTCGGCTACGTCGTCTTCGTCGTCAACGCTTGTGTGGGAACGTAATCCCCGCTATTCGGTCTACGAGGGTATGTATTCCGATCTCCGCCGTACTACTAGATCTGCATAGTGTAGATCTTGGCTAGATTAAGGATATCGTTGCTAGGAATTTTTTTGTTTTCTGCACACGTTACCCTTCAGTGGTATCAGAGCCGATCTATCGTAGATATAGCTGCACGCTGTTAGAACCCGTGTTCTGCACGGGGGCACCGTTCCTGTTATTTGCTACCCTCTAGCGTGCACTTGTGATTCCAGCGGCATCGAATTGATGAAGCGGCCCGGACCGACTTTACGCGTACGCTTACGCGAGACTGGTTCCACTACTGACATACGGCTTGTACTGTATCTGTGGCTGGCGGGTGCCTGTTTCTCTCTCTTTAGTTGGCTTTGCATTTTCAATGGAGGGCCCGAAAGGGATGCTTAAACATGCAATTATTGGATCCTTGTTGTGGTCATAAGGTTCGTAGGTATGAAGCGGTTCTATTTACGAAAGCCCCGAGCCACGTAAAATATGCAAAAGATAAAGTAGAAGCGTCTAACTTTATTTTGCAGGGGCTATGTGATATGGTCAAGTAGGTTTATTAAATTGTTTATAAACTGCGGGCGCCAAGAAGATCATGGCGCAATGGACTATATCACATTGCATTACATTTGATGTTTTGTGTGCATCTTATATTGTGTGATTATATATATAGTATATATTAGTTACACGGCGGTAGCTATATAAGATGATCCTTCAAAATACCACTAGTGTTCTCCCTCCAACACGCACCACCAAGAAAGTTCTACGTTATGAGGCAGGCCGTGATGATCGGGTGTCAGACATCTCGTCGTTCGCATAAAGTGGGTGTAAGCCATGTTGCACAAGCGTCAGCGTGGAGGTTTTTGGTGGCGAGCCTACCATATTCAGAAATATGGCCTCGGAACAGGGAGACCGAAAGGTCGAGCACGAGTCAAAAAATTGGTGTGGCGGACAATTGTCCACTCTTGAAGTTGTGCCGCCGGCTCTGATGATGAGGGGTGGTGCAATGGATGGGGGTCGTGTAATCGCTTAAACGACCAGGAGGGATGTTCGTTTGAGTGGGAGTTCAGATAGTTATTTTCTAAAATACTAGAACTCATAATATAATGAACAGAGTCTGTTTCGCAAACCTTTGTAGATATTAACCATTGTGATAGCATCTTTTCAAATTAGGCGCATTCCTGCGATTGAGAAACTTAAAAGGTTGGGTCCAAACTTCATAGTTTTATACTTTAACTCGAGGATACTCCTTGTTTAAACCGTTAGCTTTTTGTGATACAATATCCGCTAGGAGATAAACCCGGAGATTCCGCTAACAAAAGATTTGGATTATCGGATTTTGTGCGGATGATATCATCATAGTCCAGTGCATGCTATGATCTCTGCCATAGAGAACCAACGGTTGGTACGAGTTTTTTAGATCGCGAACATATGATATGGTTGCTAAACTCGGGGTACCCCAAACGTTGGGTTGATGAAGTTTATCAATACGTTGACTGATTTTCTTCTCAATCAAGATGGAAGAGAATACACACATTGAGGGAGCACGTGGCGGTCATACTTAATGACATATGTTCATACTTAATGAACATTGAGACGCCTCGCTCAGCTCAATCACTGGATGACAGACATCGTTGCGAAGAGCAAATCCTCTGTCATAGACTATGTCATGCAAGGGGAATCGTTCACATTCATGGTTCTTGATTACGGTGGAAGTATCAAGAAAATGAAACAGATCGCCGGAAGTCATCAATGATGATGGTGTATATATGATATACATGTTATGAATGTTTTGGCTAAGCAAGTACTCGCAGTAGTGACTAAGTTTTGAACTAGTCATGTTTTGTGAAAACCAGGTTTACTGCTTGAGTAGCTTGAAAGGATGAGGCGACATTGCGTGTTGATAATGGCAGTCAAGTTGTTGTGATGGCCATAGACACTCTCCCTCTAGATCTACCATTTGAATAAATTATTTATGATTGCCTGTTAGTATGATCGTTACAAGTGTGTCTCCTCTAGCGAGACACTTGTTCATACATGATAGTGACAAATTTGGTGTCCTATATTTATGAAGTATTGATAATATGCCGATTTGAATTTAGATGGTAGAAGCTCCCACATTCATAATATTAATGCCAAAGGATACAAACTTAATAAAGACACCACATATGTGTGGCACTACCGTTTAGTCATGTCAATGTTATAGTCAATGCATTAGCTCCATACCGGATGGACCTACAAGTCCTAAGATTTGATCTTTTGACACTTGCAAAATAACTGTGACACCGTTTTCGGAAAACGAGCATATAACTTATTGATAGTCATACATAGAGATGTATGTGGTTCAATGAAGTAATTGACAGGTAGTGGAGACCTTTATTTCGTGAACTTCACTGAACGTTTTGAGTATAGCTTGTTGAGAAATCGTGCATATGGGTGTATGTGAATCAATGAAGTACTTTAACGTGTAGTGGAAGTCTTTATTTCATATACTTCATGAATATTTCGAGTAGATATATGGATATCCACTTCGGGGAATGTTAGTCTGTAATTTTGATTTGATCAAACAAAGTTCAGAATGAAGTAGGAAATAAACTTAACAAGAAAATCAAATTCCCGCGATGCAGATCGAGGAAATGAAGATTTGAGTTATAATGTAGCGTACCTGCACTTTAAATAAGGCAGATACCTGCGTATAGTGCAAATCCCTGGATCGATTCATTTGCACACACAGTTTACGATGTAATATCACAACAAAGCGTCAATTTTATTACATCGATGATCCAGAATTTCAAAATATGTGATACAAGTTGCATAGCATAAAGCTAGCATTGAAAAAAGTACACAGCGGAAATACAATAACAGTGAGTCTCTATAACTTTCATGCTGCCACAGCCGAAAAACATGTTGGTTGTAGACTCGAAACCTTTAAACGAAACCTCACTCGTCATCTGATCAAATCTGCAATAAGAAAAATATTGCAACAACGTGGGTCAGATTCCATTAAAAATGGAGTCTGGCAACTGACACTATGGTGGACACTTAATGGAATAACTCTAAAGCCTATATGCATATTTGGCTGGTGGAGTTCAAGGCTAATTGGCATAAAGCCAATTTTTCCTAATCTTTTGAAAACACTTTTCTTGAAATCCAGATGAGTATGGCATGAAAACCATAAATCTCATCTTCCCTTGTTCACCCATCAAGTTTTATTTTGAAGTTGGAATGGTGGAATCCTCCGTTGACGTCCGTGATCAGCTGCTCAAATTGTCCGTACCGGGGACACGGCTAAGTACTTAGTTTTACACTCTGCAAAGGTTGTGCACGTTCACCATTGTACCCATTCAATCCAGATTATCCTTTACACACCATTTGTGATAAGGAAAGGAGAAGAAGGAGACGAGATCTTTCAGAAGCATTTTCCCTCCCACTCTGGCTTGACCCGTTCCACCTAACATCCCCCTACATCTGCTTGTCAAGCCGGAGAGAGTCCACGAACATAATTGATCAAGCCAGAGCCCATATGGCAATGGCTGCACTGGAAGCAATCGTCACTCGGAGTTCTTCAGATTACTCGGTTCCTGGGTGGCCATTCACAAGTGTACATACTACAGGAACCATAGACATGGACCTGAGTAGCCACTCAACATAAACCATGCAACCACTTACCACCCAGGTGTTTCATTCTTAACTTAGTAGAATTTAGATTTTCACAAAACAACATTTGCATAGCATCAATAATTCTACTAAGTATTGCATAGGAACCTAGACACAGGAGTAAGGATTTCTACATAGGTTTAGCATAGCAATACTATCCTACACATGCATATAAAAATACACTAAGTAATGCATATAGAAATAGGAAGTTTATGAGGTGTGCCACTTGCCTTTGAATGTTGTCGTTGTTCACAACTCTTTTCAACGATACTCGGGACTCTCCGTTCAATCTAACAGTATAGACAAGCAACAATACAACAATCAACAGCAAGCACAACTCCACAATGCATACAAACACATACTAGATGAATAAATAAGTTTTATAAAACTTCCTATGGAAAATATGTTTATGCATGATATGCAAAATATTCCTAAGGTTAGAAATGCTTTTTCATGAAATGGAAATCTTTTAAGTTTATGCAAGGCAATTAGGTTGGTCCAAAAGGACTAAGGGCTAAGGTCATAAGTTGAATAAAATATTTTGTTTTATATCATCTTGAATAAGCACTCTAATGGCTTAGTCTTGATGTGCAAAATACTTAGAGAAAATACTAAGTTATTTGTTCGAGATGATCAACAATTATTATCAACTCTTTGTAAATTGGATATTCGCTAAAGTGAGAGAGACAGACACCCGGCCAGCCACTTAAATTGTGGAACATGTCTCATGTACGTGGACATGTAAGGTTAGTTTCCAGGCCGCTTCATCTCACTATGCCGCTAGGATCCAACAAACTTCAAGTGGGTAATAACATGATCAAAAATTGTTTTAAGTCTTAAGTGAAAGACAAGATTAGGAAAGAGGGAAAATATAGAAAGAAAGGTGTAGTTGTCCTCCAGGCTTCATCTCCAGACTTGTAACTTTCTTCTGGATGATGTCTTGATTGAGTTCTTGGTAGTTCTTGCTGAATCTTCAGACTTGATGGTTCTTGTATCCTAGAGGCTGGTCTTGGATTTACTTAGTCTTCATGAAGTCTCAGAGGAGAAGAAAAGACAGAGAGAAAGACTTAGAGAATAAAAGGGGTTGGCCTTCTTGAACTCCTTCTCACTTTTCTTCCAAGTGCTTGACATCTTTGGGATGCTTCCAGAGTCTGTTTTCTTCTAAGTCCTTCATGAACTTCTTCTTGATTTTCTTCTAAGTGTCTCTTCTTCTTGAAGATACTTCTGAAGTCTTGTTTTTGGCTAAGTCCTTCATTGGTCTTCCAGCTCCATGTTGAAAATCCTAAGTGTCTAAGTGTATAGCACTTTTCCCAAAATACTAAGTTTGAAAATAATCCTAACTTAGAGAAAATGGGGAGGAGTTTTCCTTATGGAAAATATAACTATAAAATATGCTATGCATCAAATGCAATTTTAAATCACAAGCAACATAACACTAATTTTTGTGAATTTTATAAAATATGCATAAAGTTATAATTGCAATTTAATTAGTTTCTAATTTGCAAAACATAATAAAAGGAAACATATAGATTAAAGTTTTATGTGATTTATATTTTATAACACAATTTTCTTTATAGATGGTGTTAATAGCCAGAGGTGGTTTAATTATATTTAATGCAATTTGATTTAATCAAAAAATAATATTTCTATTAATAGTTATGTTGAAAATATTCAAACTATTCAAATTAAATATATAACTATGAATTCATTCAAAATTTACTCAAAAATATTTTATAGCAGTGGCATTAATTTACAAATATTCTAAAGTTTCTAAAACATATTTATTTGCAATTTTTGGATTTATAGATTTAAAGTTATTACAAATATACTTAAATTCCCCATTTGAATTTTGAATATTTTATACTAAGTCAAATTTGAATTTTGTCAGATCCAAAATATTCTACATGTCCAGAGCTTTCCAAATATATAAAAATTATTAAATTTGGAGTTGTGGTTAAAAAGTTGTGACAGATCTAAGTGGCAGGGGTGTTTCTGTAAAACTGCCAATTAAATTTAATTAAGGAAATCGTTTTCCACGTGGCAGCTGACTGGGCAGTGACGTGGCGCTGACGTGGCTCGCTGACGTGGATAAGTCACAGATTTGGGCCATCCGATCTGGATCTAGCGGTCCAGATCTAAGTACCGGTTCGATTTTAAAATTTCTAATCTACACCGCACGATTGGGATCGGATGGCTCACCGTGCTTGACCAGTTGGTGCCGGCGGAAATTCGCCGGAGGTGGAGGAGGTGGTGCTCTCGGGCGAGGACGCTCTGGTCGATTCCGTGCCTCCCCGGATGCGCGGAGGCCAGCTCCGGACGCGGCGCAGCACGACGAATGGAATGGTGGCGATGGTTGGTGGTGGGGTGCTCCGGTGCTCGATCTACTCCTCGCCGGAGTTGTGGGTGGCGGCGGCCCGCTCCTGTCAATGACGGGGACGGTGTTCTGGCGCGCGAACGAAACACGGCCAAGTTAGAAAAGATGTGCATGGGAAAAATAAAGAGAAAGAGAGCAATGAGAGAGCTCGGGAGGTCTTGTACTCGCCGGAGTTGGAGAAATTCGCCGGCTGTAATGGACGAACGGCGGCGGCGATAGCGGGTAGCCTGGGGCACCTCGTGCTAGGGTTTGAGAGGGGAAAAGTGGCGGAGGAGGAGGGCTACTTATAGGGAAGCTCGGAGGAACTGAACGCGTCGATTCCGCCCGGATTTTGGAAGAATTTGTTGGAGGATTCGGGGGCGAGATTTCCGGCTGGAGGTTGACGATGATGACGTCAGTGATGACGTCATCCAGGTAATTCTTTTTCTGTTTTTATTTATTTAATTCATTTCTTTTGATTTATAACTCCAAATGATGTCAAATAAATTTCTAAAAATTTGTAATATTATTATCTTTCTGTTAAACCAATTGTGGGCATGTTTTTAATATTTTTGAAAAATAATATTTTGAAATATTGATTAAATACAAATTTGACACTTAAGAGTCAAAATTGAAATTCTATCTTAATTAAATTTTCTTTTGGCTAAATAAAATTTGTAAAAATACCCACAATTCAATATGTTTGAATTTAAGCTATTTAAACTTATTTTGCTGAAATCATTCATTTTTAATCTGGCATAATATTTAAAGAACTAAATATAAATAATGTTTAGGAAATGTGAAATATATAAGGTATTCATTTTTAATTAAAAATAATTTGTGCACCAATATATTTTATATTATGATAATTCATTTGAAAACTTCCTAACCACTTTGGAAAAGATTTTTGTTTTAATTCTATTCTTATTTAGAATATATTAATCATTTCATGCTTTGAAAATAGATGAAATTCATTTGAGCAATTGAAATGTTTATTTGGCTAATTCATTAATTTAAAATCTATGAAGTTTATAGTTGTAAATTACAGAATTGAAATTTTATCACCATGTTTTGAACGTAGTTGAGAGAATGAAACCCATTTGGCAACTAACACCATTTTTAAATAAATTGTGAATTTATGAATAAATATGACTAAGTGGTTGAAATCAATTTCTTATAAGTAAACTATTTACTTAAAATAAAATGGATTGTAGCTTGTAAAATATTTGTCAAATTACCTTTTTAAGGTTTTTGAAATACAGTGGATAATAAAATATTTAAACTATGACATTTGAAATATTAAACTCAAGTTTGAAGTCTTTCATGGTTGGTTTCCTTATGCATTTAATATTTTATTTTAATACAAAGAAAAGTTTTAAATTTTAGTGATTTTTGAATATTATAAAACGTTGGGATGTTACATATAATGTTGGCACATCATTAGAAGACTTGTGAGAAGAGTTCCACAAATTACGTCGCATGGAACACCATAGTGTTATGGTGTGTTAGGGCGTCGTAATCGCACCCTATCGGATAGTGTGTGGTAAATGAATCTCTTACCGAATTATTGTAATCATTAGAATCATATGGTAGAAACTTAAACACTCACGTTAGCAAATAGGAAACCCATTTGAATCCATGGAGACAATACCATACGAGTGATGGCATGGCTTTTTAGCCTGGATTGTCGTTTCAGCAATTTAGTGTTTCGATGTAATCGAACCTAAAATGGATTAATCTTTGTAGTATACCCTACCTAAAGAGTTAGTTGGGTACATGTCTCACGACATAGGCAAAATCTTTGCCGGGATATACCTTGCGAAAGAAATAGTTTCTTGTCCAAGGGTATAAGTGAGAAAGAAAGTAGAGCGAGACGAAGTTGGTGAACTTCCTCTCCATACATCAGAGTGGCGCAACCGAAAGTGTGTTCGGTGTTAGGCTCCACAGCTTGAAAAAGCTGATGATTCAAGATCATGATGTTCTGAGCTCATACTAAGAGCGTAGGCATACGAGGTTGTGTTCCACACTATGTGTTACGACAATCTTGTTATGAAGGTCATATTAATGGAATATGATAGACCAACTACGAAGAAGAGATGGTGGACCTAAGTCCGAGAAATGGCTATGAGTCATTTATGATCCAAAATAAAATCCATATATGATTACCAGGTAATGACTTAGGAGATCTTCTTGATGGCATCTAGGATGTTAATAGTATATGGAATTTTATGAGAAAGTAGACATTGAGCAGATTCGGTTTGTCGTGAAACAGTTCCGACAGATTCAAAAGTTGACCACATGAGAGTTTGTCTCAAGTGGCGAAGCCTAAATCTATTCTGGGTCGTTTAGCAATCACTATAATTTCGAATGAGAAATTGGTAGATGGATAAGGAAACCATGTTTCTTAATAGTGTCATTAAGAAAGAGTTGGTGATCCTGAGGATGCTAAACATGTATGCAAACTTCGGTGGTCCATTCATGGGTTGAAGCAAGCATATCAGAGCTGGAATCTTCACTTTGATAATGTGATCAAAGGATTTTGGAGTTGTCCAAAATAGTTGAAGAAACCTACATTTGCAAAGAAGTGAGTGGGAGCAAAGTAGCTTTCCTTGATCTTATATGCGGAAGGCATATTTGAGTGGGAGCTAAGTAGCTCTTCCCTGATCTTATATGCGGAAGGCATATTTGAGTGGGAGCTAGGTGTCATTCGTGATTTTGTATGTAACGACATCTTGAATGACACAGATCATCCAGTAGAGTGTAAAGGATTATTTAAGTGATTAAATTTTCTATGAAATGGAGTTAGGAGTATTAGGCATCCGATTTATAACTGTATAGATCGTAAGGGGCTTAATAACATTAAGTCGGAATATTTCCTAAGTCAGGATTCTGAAGTGTTTCAGAATAAGACAAGCAAAGAAAGAGGTTCTTACTTGTATGGCTAGGTAAAATATTAAGTTAATCTTGGCTTTTTTAGTGATAGAAAATGATGTTCGACATTCTCTATGTATCAGACATAGAGTCTATCAGACTGAAAGCTCGACTTAGTGTGACCCGAGTTCTTGGTTTAAGAACAGGTTCTAGAGTGATCCTTGTGTGGATCAATGAACAAACGTTAAGTTTATTCTTCAGTGTCTATGAGAACTGAAGATATGTTTTCTAGTAAAGGGTAAGAGTGGAAAGACAACTTGCCGTAAAGCGGTTACGATGATGCAAGTTATGACACTGACCCATACGACTAGAAATCTCATATAGGAGATGTCCTTTATTTTGAAGATAGACATGATTAGTTTGCGAAGTCGCATATGAATGCACGGTCGCATAATCTACATAGGTATAGAAATATATTGCGACTTCAGAAGTAGCAAGTGTGATTGGACTGAGCAGTTTTCCGAGCGTAGGTGGCCTCCTTAATAGATCTCTTAGACTTTTAAGGCTCATGCTACGCGAATGCTCGAGTCTCACTCCATCCACTGGAATATATTTCACCGTCATCGTAAGATACGGGATGATGTCAAACTAGATGACATAGAAGTGTTGCAAAGCACATATAGGTCTCAATGTGTGAGATCTATTGACTGTATTCCTCTTCCACGAGGCGAGCAGGCACCAAGATGCTATGGGTGTTGAGAGTTTTTACCAAGTTGTAAACTAGATTAAGTGTTACTCTAGTGCAAGTGGGAGACTGAAGGGAATATGCCCTAGAGGCACTTAATAAACATATTTTATTGGTAATATCCCAATTGTTCATTATATGTTTTATACCATGCTATAACTGTATTAAGCGAAAACATTAATACAGGTGTGGTAGATAAACAACCAGGTCCCTAGTAGCCTCTACTAAGACTAGTTTCGTTGCGCGATTGATGATCGAGGTTTTCCGATCATAGGGCATGGCACCGGTTGGCAATGGAAGTCAAATCGTTAGGTGTAACGATGTGATGGACATACCCAGTATTTATAGGACATAGTCATTACGCCTTAAGACCGTGAGATCAACTCTTATTGTTATCCCTGGAAGATACTTTGATCGCACCAAACGTCATATCTTATATAGTGTGACAATGATAGGTGATACTTTTGGGTATCGGAAGGGGTAGTTGAGACCAGGGGTCAACAACGGGATTTGTCAGTCCGCATAGCCGGATAGATACTCTAGGGCCCACTCGGTGAGATTATGTCAAATGAGTTTGCAAACATGTGACTAGGTCACCAGCTGACATAATATATAGACGAGTAGAAGATAGCGATGCCGGTAACGAGATCATGCAAGGTATGGAGATATATGAGAATGATGCTCGGACGCGCTAAGTATCGACATGACAAAGGGTTTAAAACTAGACGTCCAGGTTTGATAGATGAAAGTCATTCGTTATATCACAGGGATTAATTCATGGGGTCCAGGCCTACGAGTTAGTCGATGATCATAGAGGAGTCTTGATCGTACCTGTTATTATATCGAACCGCTAGGGTAACACACTTAAGGGGTTTCGACAAGACAACCGGAAAGGAAAGAGATCACCGGGAACGTCCCGGGAATGGTCCGATGGAGATCGGGCAGCGACGAAAGAGTTTTCGGAGCTAGAATAAATTATATAAATATGTTTGATATTAATTAGTGTAATTAATGTTTAAATATGATTTTATATATTTATTTTCGAATTTTTAAAGGCAGATTTCACTAAATGGGCATTCTAGTGGAAAGAAGGCCCATGAGGGGGGGAAGCTTCCCCCAAGGGAGGGGGGCTGGTTTGGCCAGCCCCTAGTGCGCCATAAAGGGCCGACTAGGGCCGGCGCACCTCCTTGAGCCGCACCAGGCATGTGGGGATAGTCCCACATTGCCTGGCTGGCAAGGTTGGCTCCCCTCGGGAGCCTTTATATAGAGGGGCACCCCTGGCCTTTTAATTCACCAATTATTCCCTAATTCTCTCTCGATCTCGTGATTCCCTTGTCCGAGTCGCGCCGAGTAGAGGAGGGGGATCTCTTCCACCATAGCGCGGGTAACATCCCAACATTTTATAATGTTCAAAAATCACAAAAATTTAAAACTTTTGTTTTGATTAAAAATAAAACATTAAAATGCATAAGAAAACCAATTATGAAAGACTTCAAACATATTGAAAGAGTTTAATATTTTAATCATCACAGTTATTATTATTTTCAAAACTGGTTTCAAGCTAAACAATTTATTATTCCATTGTATTTTCTTAAGCCTCATTATATAAATTGACAAATGTTTTATAAAATTCAAACCATTTTATTTTAATAAAATAGTTTACTTATAAATAATTGATTTCAACCACTTAGCCAAATCTATTCATAAATTCAAGACTATTTAAAATGGTATATTTTTGCCAAATGGTTTTCATTCATTTAACTAAATTCAAAATTAAAGTTTTGGAAATCATAAGTTTATAATTCATAACTTTAAAACGTCATATGTTTTATAATTAATGAATTAAACAAATAAGCATTTCAGTTACTTAAATTACTTTCATTAATTTTCAAAACATGAAATGATTAATACTCTATATAAGAAATTATTTGAATCTAAAACCTTTTCCAAAGTTGTTTTATAAAGTTTTCAAGTGATTTATCATATTATGAAACTTAATGGTGCACAAAATAATTTGAATTAAAAATGTTTACATTACATTTTATCTTTTCATTACAAATAGTTGTAATATGTTATTTAATAATCTATTGAAGCTAAAATTTATTTAATATGGGAAATGAGTTTAAATAACTTAAATTCAAACATAATTGAATACGGGTAATTCATATAATTTATTTAGCCAAAATTAAAATTAATTAAACCCTAGTTTTAAATTAAACATAAAGTGTCAATTTTACATTTAATCAATATTTCGAAATTACTATTTTTGAAAAGTGTTCAAAACACTCCCACAACTGGTTTAACAGAAAGATAATAATTTTACAAATTTTTAGAAATTTGTTTGACTTCATTTGGACATTTAAATTAAAAGTTATAAAAGAAATCAGAAAATGAAAAAGAAAATTTCGGATGACGTCATCGCTGACGTCACCTCGTCTTCAACCTCCGCACGCAAATCTCGCCCGAAAATCAGCCGGCGATTTATCCTTCCAAATCACGGCGTTCTTTGCGGGATTTGCTGCCCTCACCGCCCACATATAAACCCCAAACCACGCCGCACCTTTCCCCCTCTCAAAAACGCGCCGCCAGGCCGCTCAAAAAGCTCGCCGGAGCTCCGCCGGTCCGCCGCCGTAATTCTTCCATCCCCGGCGAGGTAGGCTGCCCTAAGCCCCGAGACCCCCTCCATACTTCTTCCCTTGTCCAGGCGCACCTCCCCGACCCCTCCCATGGTTCTTTTGTGCAGCAAAACGTCGCGCCCATCCACGACCGAAGCTCACCGGCGCCGAAGCACTTCGGCCACGCCCCTCCAAGACGCACGCGAAGCTGCCGCCGAGTCCATCGAGACCGCCGTGACGAGTTACGCGCCGCCGTCGCCTCCGTTTGCTCGGGGGAGCCCCGCAACACCGTCGCGGTCCAGACCGAGGTCGTCGCCGCCGTCTTCTACGTCGCCGGCGGACGTGCGCCGCTCCGTCCTGGTCAAAGCGACCGAGACCGTTCGATCTCCGATCAACGGCCCAGATCCGATCGCCCCGAAAAGGTATCTCCAGATCCGATCCGTCCGATCTTCATAAAATCCTACGGTCCATGTTAACCCAAGATCCGAGCCAATCAGAGCATGCCACGTCAGCTAGCCTTTTCTATTTTATATTTCCGAATAAAATTTAATGGCAGTTTTGCAGAAAAGACCCTGCCACTTAGATCTGTCATAACTTTTTAACCACTTATCCAAATTTAACAAACTTTATATTTTTGGAAAGCCCTCGACATGTAGAATACTTTGGATCTGCCAAAATTCAAATTTTACCTAGTTTAAAATATTCAAATTTCAAATGGTGATTTTGAGTATTTTTGTCAGAACTTTAAATATGTAAATTCAAAAATTGCAAATAAAATTGTTTTAGAAATTTTAGAATATTTTTAAATTAATGCCACTGCTATAAAATATTTTTGAGTAATTTTTGAATGAATTCATAGTTATATTTAATTTGAATAGTTTGAGTATTTTCAACATAACTATTAATAAAAATATTATTTTTGATTAAATCAAATTGCTATAAATGTAATTAAATGCCCCCTGTCTATTAACACTAATTATAAAATTTTGTTATAAAAAATTAATCATAGGAAACTTTAATCTTATAATTATTCCTTTTATTATATTTTCCAAAAATAGAAATTAACTAAAATTGCATTTATAAATTCATGCATATTTATAAAGAAATCACAAAAGTCATTTTGATGCTTTCTTGTGAATAAAAATTGCATTTCATGCATAACATATTTTATTATATAATTATATTTCCCATAGGAAAACCTCTTCATTAGTTTTCTCTAAGTTAGAAATAATTTCAACTTAGCATTTTTGTGAAGTGCTACACTTAGACACTTAGTAATTTTCAACATGGAGCTGGAAGACCAATGAAGGACTTAGCCAAACAAGACTCCAGAAGAATCTCCAAGGAGTGGAAGCACTTAGAAGAAAGATCAAGAAGAAGATCATGAAGACCAACCAGAAATAGTTTCTAAGTCTTTCTCCCTCTTTCTTCCTTCTCCCTCCTTCTTCTGTTAGACTTCATGATGACTAAGTAAATCCAAGACCAGACTCGAGGATACAAGAACCGCCAAGTCTGAAGATTTATCAAGTCTATCAAAGCTTCAATCAAGACATCATCAAGGAGAAAGCTACAAGTCTGGAGATGAAGCCTGGAAGAATGACTACATCTTTATTTCCTTCTTTTCCCTCTTTCCTAATCTTGTCTTTCACATTTGACTTAAACAAATTTTGATCATGATGTTATCATCTTGAAGTTGTTGGATCCTAGCGGCATAGTGAGATTAAGTGGCCTGGAGACAAACCTTACATGTCCACGTACATGAGACCTGTCCCACAACTTAAGTGGCTGGCTGGGTGTCTGTCTCTCTCACTATAGTGAATATCCAATTTACAAAGAGTTGATAATAATTGTTGATCATCTTGAAGAAATGACTTAGTATTTTCTCTAAATATTTCTACACATCAAGACTAAGCCATTAGAGGGCTTATTCAAGATGATATAAAACAAAATATTTTATTCAACATAGGACTTTAGTCCTTAGTCATTTTGACCAATCTAATTGCATTGCATTAACTTAAAATAATTTCATGGCATGACATGCATCTCTAGTCCTTAGAAATAATTTGCATATCATGCATGACATGTTTTCCTTAGAAGTTTTACAAAATTTGTTTGTTCACTAGATATGAGCATGTATGTTTGATGATTGTTGTTTGTTGATTGTTGTATTGTTGTTTGCTTATATTGTTTAGATTAAACGGAGAGCAAACGTTCGTTGTTGAAAAGAGTTGTGAACAACGACAACATTCAAAGGCAAGTGGCACACCTCATAAACTTCCTATTATTTCTATATGCATTACTTAGTGTATTTTTATATGCATGTGTAGAATAGTATTGCTATGCTAAACCTGTGTATAATTCCCTTACTCCTATGTCTAGGTTCCTATATCATACTTAGCAGAAATATTGATGCTATGCAATTGATGAAAAGTTTTACAAAATATTAAGTGACTACTCAGGGCTGTGCTCATGGTTGTCGTCGCCTAGGATGAATGTCTATTCTACTTAGGGCCGTGGGTATGGTGATTTTCACCTGAGAGTACATCCACTAAATTAATGAAACACCTGGGTGGTAAGTGGCTGTATGGTTTATGTTGAGTGGCTACTCAGGTCCATGTCTATGGTTCCTGGAGTATGTACACTTGTGAATGGCCACCCAGGAACCGAGGAATCTGAAGAACTCCGAGTGACGATTGCTTCCCGTGCAGCCTTTTGACAATGGGCTCTGTCTAGAATAATTAAGTTGTGAGGGTGCAACCTGTCAGCTTGACAAGCTGATGTAGGGGGATGATAGGTGGAACGGGTCTTGCTAGTATGGTTGCATTCTTATTCTGAAAGTTCTTGTCTCAATTCTCTCCTTTCCTTAATACACTCCGCGTGTATAGGATTCTCGGGCTAATTGAGTCTAAAGGTGAACGTGCACAACCTCTGCAGAGTGTAAAACTAAGTACTTAACCGTGTCCCCGGTACGGACAATTTGAGCAGCTGATCACGGACCTCAACGGAGGATTCCACCATTCCAACTTCAGAAATAAAACTTGATGGGTGAACAAGGGAAGATGAGATTTATGGTTTTCATGCCATACTTGTCTTGATTTGAAGAAAGTGTTTTCCAAAGAGATAGGAAAAATTGGCTTTATGCAAAATAGCCTTGAACTCTACCAGCCAAATATGCATATAGGCTATAGAGTTATTCCATTAGGTGTCCACCATAGTGTCACTTGCCAGACTCCATTTTTAATGGAGTCTGACCCACGTTGTTGCAATATATTTCTTATTGCAGATTGATCAGATGACGAGTGAGGTTTCGTTTAAAGGTTTCGAGTCTACAACCAACATGTTTTCGCATGTGGCAACATGATGTGGATGGAGACTCACTGTCATTGTATTTCCGCTGTTTACTCTTTCGAAGCTAGCTTTATGCTATGCAACTTGTATTGAATATTTTGTAAGTCTGGATCATCGATGTAATAAAATTGATACTTTGTTGTGATATTACATCGTAAACTGTGTGTGCAAACGAATCGATCTAGGGATTTGCACTATACACAGGTATCTGCCTTATTAAAAGTGCAGGTACGCTACAGCCCGCAGCCGCGCTGCTGGTGTTCCGGTCCAAGTCTTCCGCTGCTCGTCCTGGACTGGAGCTTCGGAGGCCGTCGTCTGCACCGTATGTCTGTGACGCCCTGCGAGGTGCTGCGCTAGCGGTACTCGGAGGCCTACTTCCTCCACCCGACCTCGGGGTCATCTTCGTCGTCTCCGTCGCGTCGAGTTCTCTGCGACCTAGAGGTCGGCTACGTCGTCTTCGTCGTCAACGCTTGTGCGGGAGCGTAATCCCCGCTATTCGGTCTGCGAGGGTATGTATTCCGATCTCCGCCGTACTACTATATATGCATAGCGTAGATCTTGGCTAGATTAAGGATATCGTTGCTAGGAATTTTTTTGTTTTCTGCACACGTTACCCTTCACTTTCTTCCATAAAAGTTTCATCTTCATGATCTTCCATAAATTGTTGAATATAATTAGTAGGAGCAAGAGAAATATAAGCAAGTTGTTCTACTCTAAAATATTCATTAGGCAATTCAGGTTCATAAGGAGTTTTAGCAAATTTCAAAAAATTGAATTCATATGAATCACCAGCAAATTTAGTAAGTATTTTCTCTTTTCTACAATCTATAACAGCACCACAAGTATTCAGAAAAGGTCTACCAAAAATAATAGGACAAGTCTTACTAGCAGCAGAACCAAGTACAAGAAAATCAGCGGGATATTTAGTCTTACCACATAGAACTTCAACATCTCTAATAATACCAATGGGACAGATTGTTTCTCTATTAGCAAGTTGAATAACCACATCAATATATTCAAGTTGGCTGGGGCCAATTTCATGCATAATCTCTTTGTAAAGCTCATAAGTAATAAGACTTGAACTTGCACCAATATCACATAAACCAAAATAGCAATGATCACCAATTTTAACAGATAACACAAGAACACTACCCTTTCTTGGCTTTGCGGGATGAGAGACAACATTAGAAGCATCATCATAAAATATAATATACTCTTCTCCCACATTTTCAGAAACAAGTTCTTTAACTATAGCCACTGAAGGTTCAACTTTAATTTTCTCATCAGGTTCTTTAGCTTTCTTATCACTTTTATTAACCACACTAGCCATAAGAGAATGTTCTTTCACTTTAATAGGAAAAAGAATTTATCAACATAAGGCTCAGGAATGATATGATCAACAATTTTAACTTCAATGCTTTTAGCTAAAGGAGCAATAGATTTATCTTTATAAGGTTCATGATATTTTTCAAACCCCTTCTTGGGCAAACCGAAATAATCAGCAAAGGATTTATAATAATTTTCAACAACTTGAGAATCAAGACCATAAGCATTATTCATATTTCAAAATACATCACTGTCCATAAAAGTCTTAATGCATTCAAAGTCATATTTTATACCTGACTCCCTACCTTTGTCGTTCTCCCATGCTTCAGTATTTTCTTCAACACGATCAAGAAGATCCCATTTAAACTCCTTCTTATACGAGTGAATGATCCAACACATGAAGTATCCAGTTATGTTTTATCTTCACACGAGAGTCTTGCAAAGAAGTTATCAACAATAATATTACCAGGAAGCTCATGAATGGGACATTTGAGCATTAATGCCTTCAATCTCCCCCACGCTTGGGCAATACTCTCTCCATCATGAGGCCAGAGTTATATATAGAATTCCGATCTTGATGAATTTCACTTGGAGGATAAAATTTAGAATAAAAGAGAGGTATAATTTCGTCCCATCCAAGAGAATCTCCGTTCTTCAGCAGTTTATACCAATGTGCAGCTCTCCCACCAAGTGATATGGAGAATAATTTCTTCCTGACTTCATCCATCGTAATACCTACACACTTGAACAACTCGCATAATTCATGTAAATACAGCAAATGATCACCGGGGTGGACAGTTCCAGCCCCAAAATAGCGGTTATTCATAACACGTTTAACAATTTTCATAGGTATTTTAAACGGCACAATATCATCAGAAGGTGCCTCACGTTCTACCTCAACAGCGGTAGAAGACTTCCCAAACAGAAAGCAACATTTTCTCTCTCCATTATTAAGCAAATAAGGAGACAGAAATACAAACAACACTTACAGTTGAAGTTTTCCTTACCAATAGCGCTTCACTCCCTGACAACGGCGCCAGAAAATAGTCTTGATGACCCATAAGTATAGGGGGTGAATCTCAGTACTTTCGATAAATAAGAGTGTCGAACCCAACGAGGAGCAGAAGGTGTTGACAAGTGGTTTTGATTAGGATTTCACTCTAAACACTAGCAGACACGTTTTCACTAGACTTTGAGATAACAGAGAAATAAAGTGCGAGTAAATAAAGTGCGGCAAATATAATTGCAGTGAGTGGCCCAATCCTTTTTAGAGCAAAGGACAAGCCGGTTTGTTTACTTATGATGACCAAACGTTCTTGAGGATACACGGGATTTCTGTCTAGTGCTTTCGCTTCATATTGATGAATAATCTTTATTGTTTAGATAAGTGTCATGTGGGTGAACCTATGCTAATGCACCGCCCTTCCTAGGACTAATACATACTTATGATTATACCCCTTGCAAGCATCCACAAATACAAGAAAGTAATTAAGATAAATCTAACCATAGCCTTCAACTCTGAGATCCTGCGATCCCTCGCGCATCGGAGTACCAACGGGGGTTTAGGTTTATGTCACTCCGACAACCCCACAAATGATAACCGAGTACACGATGCATTCCCCTAGGTCTATAAAGGCGAAGTGTCATGTAGTCGACGTTCACATGACACCACTAAAAAAATGGCACCACAGCTTAAATATCAAAACATCAAATATTAATCAACATAGTTCACTACTAACATCTAGACTTCTCCCATGTCCTCAAGAACACAACGGACTACTCACAAAACACCATATGGAACATGATCAGAGGTGATATAATGATGAATAACAATCTGAATATAAACCCTAGTTCAACGGTTTCACTCAATGGCATCAATAACAAGAGTAATCAACACCGGGATAGTTTCCCCTATAAAATACACATAGTTTATCCCTAGATGTTACAACGGGAACGGAGTGGATGGATGGAGATGAAGGCGCCAGCGGTGGAGATGGTGGTGTTGGCGATGGTGATGGAGTGGAGCTCGATGACGGTGATGATGGCGATGATTTCCCCACTCCGGGAGGGAATTTCCCCGGCGGCAACACAGCCTGCCGGAGAGCTTTTCTCTCTCTGTCTTCTCCACCTCGTGGTGGCGGCGGAGATGGTTTCTATCCGACCTCTGATTTTTAGGTCTTCGGGGGGGGGGGGGGGGGGGGACAAGTACGCGAAGGGGTGCGGCAAGTGGTAGGCTAGAGTGGCCTCACCACCTGCTCGCGCGGCCAGGAAGCCAGCCGCGCCAGGAGGTGATGTGGCCCCCCTGGGCCCCACATCGGGCTCCCCTTTTGGCCTCCTTCATGAAATAATTCAGAAATAATTCCCAGTTAGCCACTTTGTTCTTCTGGTTTTCGCAAATATTGTATCTTGACGATGTTTTTTCCAGCAGAATTCAGGCTCCGGAGTTCCATCCCCCAATGATCATCAATCATGCAAAATAGATAAATAACATAAGTATCATCGCTAAATACAAAATATATCAATGAATAACAGTAAATTATGATATAAAATAGTGATGCAAAATGGACTTATCAGTGGGCCAGGGCGGCCTCACCACCTGCTCGCGCGGCAGCCCTCCTGGCCGCGTCACGAGGTGGTGTGGCTCCCCTGGGCCCCACCCCAGGCTCTCCTCTTGGCCTCCTTCGTGAAATAAATGGAAAATAATTCCGAGATGTCTATTTTGTTCTTCTGGTCTTCGCAAATATTGTATCTTGACGATGTTTTTTCCAGCAGAATTCAGACTCCGGAGTTCCATCCCCCAATGATCATCAATCATGCAAAAAAGATGAAATAACATAAGTATCATCTCCAAATACGATATATATATCAAAGAATAGCAGTAAATTATGATATAAAATAGTGATGCAAAATGGACGTATCAGTCATATATTGATTCATTACCCTTGCTAGCATTATCAAGAAAAGTTTTCTCCATAGAATCCAACCTTTTAATAATATCTTCTAAAGTGATCTCAGTTTTAACTTCTTTAATAAGGGTGGTGATCCTACCAAGCTTTCAATTAAATTGCAGGCTTCAAAAGCAGGTGTACCAAAAAGTTACCCCCCGTAAGAGAATCAAGAAATACCTATACCAACTAGAGATACCACATAAAAATTCCTAAGGAGGATTAAAGTAGAGTGTTTTAGTGCATTTTTTATGCGCATCATTTATCCTATACCAAGCATCTTTTAAACTTTCTCCTCCTTGTTGTTTGATCAAATGAATTTCAACTTGCGGACTACCCATTTTCAACAATTTTTTAATGAAACCGAAATGACAAAATAGCAAAAACTGAAAATAAAAATAGCAAACCGAAATAACAAAAGTGATTCAAGTAACTATTTTTTGTATTTTTGATATGAAGCAAACAAGACAGTAATAAAAATAAACTAAGCAAGACAATAACAAAAAAAAATTGGAAGTGCGAAAACTCCCCTCGCAGTGGAACTCTTATCTCCCCGGCAATGGCGTTGACGGGTGTGTTGAAGGTCTTCAAAGGAATTCGTATCTCCCAGGCAACGACGCCAGAAAAATGCTTGATGCACACGGTGGGTGTGTTGTTGGGAGACCCCAAGAGGAATGTGTGAAATAGTGTAGCAGCAAGTTTCACTCAGTTATGAAGCCAAGGTTATCGAACCTGTAGGAGATGAGAATTCCCCCGAGGTATCAACGGCGCCAGAAAAGTGCTTGACGTAGTTGGCATGGGGCCTGCACACAAACAATCAAGATACTTTGCCCCAACTTAACAATGAGGTTGTCAATCTAACCGGATTGGCGTAACAAAGGATTAAACGTATGTGTGGAAGAAAGATGTTTGTTTGCAGAAAGTAACATGTTTGCAGTTGTGGTTTTATCAGATTAAAGAGAAGGACCGGGTCCACAGTTCACTAGTGGTGTCTCTTCATAGATAATAATAACATTCATTCATGCGTGGTAAACAAATTACAGCTGGGCAATTGTGAAGGGGATCGAGTGCAGAAAAGAAAAAAATTCCTAGCAACGATATCCTTAAAACATGCCAAGATCTATTCTATGCAGATATAGTAGTACGAACGGAGATCGGAATACATACCCTTATAGACCGAAAGCGGGGATTACGCTCCCGCACAAACGTTGTCGATGAAGACCGACGAAGCCGACCTCAAGATCATGTAGAGGAAGCAGACCTCCGAGCACCGCTAGCGTAGCACCTCGCAGGGCGTTACACACGTACGGTGGAAACGACAGCCTCCGAAGCTCCAGCCCAGGACGAGCAGCGGAAGACTTGGACCGGAACACCAGCAGCGCGGCAGCGGGCTATGGTGGAAGAGATCCCCCTCTCAACTCGGCGCAACTCCGACAAAGGGAATCACAAAATCGAGAGAGAATTGGGTAATTAATTGGTGAATTAAAAGGCCATGGGTGCCCCTCTATATATAGGCTCCCAGGGGGGAGCCAACCTCCTCACCAGGCAATGTGGGACTAATCCCACATGCCTGGTGTGGCATGGCTGGGTGCGCCGGCCCCCAGGTGGGCCTCTTGGCCCACTTGGGTCGGCCCCCAAGCCCCCCACCAAATTCCCCTAGGGAATTTTCCCCTCTTGGACCTTATTTCGACCAGAAGGCCCATTTAGTGAAATCAGCCAAAATTTCGAAAATAAATATATAAAATCATATTTAGACATTAATTACACTAATTAATATCAAACATATTATATATAATTTATTCTAGCTCCGAAAACTCTTTCGTCGCTGCCGGATCTCCATCGGACCTCTCCCGGGACGTTCCTGGTGATCTCTTTCCTTTCTGGTTGTCTTGTCAAAACCTAGTGTGTTACCCTAGCGGTTCGATATAATAACAGACATGATCGAGACTCCTCTCCGATCAATGACTAACTCTTAGGCCTAAACTCCATGAATTAATACCTGTGATATAACGAATGACTTTCATCTATCAAACATGAACGTAAAGTCTTAAACCTTTTGCCATGGCGATACTTAGCGTGTCCGAGCGTCGTTCATAGATATCTCCATATCTAGCTTGACTTCGTTACCGACAACGCTATCTTCTACTCATCTATGATTTCATGTCTCCGTGACCTAGTCACATGCTTGCAAGCTCAATAGACATAATCTCACCGAGTGGGACCTAGAGTATCTAGCCTGCTATGCGGACTGCAAATCCCGCTCTTGACCCCTCGTCTCAACTACTCCTTTCCGATACCCAAAAGTATCACCGTTATTGCCATACTAATTAAGATACGACGTTTGGTGCAATCAAAGTATTTTCCAGGAATAACAATAAGAGTTGGTCTCACGGTCAAAGGCGTAATGACTACGTCCTACAAATATGAGTATGTCCATCACATCGTTCTCCAACGTTATGACTTCCATTGCCGAGCGGCACCATGCCCTATGATCGGGAAACCTCGATCATCGATCGCGCAACGAAACTAGTGTTTGTAGAGGCTACTAGGGACCTGGTTGTTTACGCATTTCACCCGTATTAATGTTTCCGCTTAATGCGGTTATAGCATGACACAAAAACGTATTTTGAACAAACGAGATATGATAAAGAAAACACTTTATTAATTGCCTCTAGGGCATATCTCCTTCAGTCTCCCACTTACACTAGAGTACAAATTAATCTAGATTACAACTTGGTAAAAGCTTAACACCCATAGCTAACTAGTGTTTTTCATGCTTGTCAAGCGGGAGAGGCTTCGTTAGAGGATCTGCCACATTCAGAACCGTATGCACTTTGCAAATCTTCACATCGCCTCCTTGTACTTACTGTCGTATCACATGGAAGCGTCGGAGAATGTGTTTGGCGGTGGAGTGATACCTTGGCTCCTTGGCGTTAGTAATGGCACCCGTAATGTTCCAGAAGAGTATCATGGGGTCTTGCACGCTCGGGAACACTCCAAGTTCAATGATGAACTTCCTTAGCCACACAACTTCATTTGCGGCTTCGCAAGCAGCAATGTACTCCGACTCCATTGTAGATTGTGCGACGATGGGTTGCTTCTCACTTCTTCAGCACACGGCGCCTCCATTCACCTTGAACACATAACATGTCTGTGACTTAGAGTCATCGGGGTTTGAGAAGAAACTTGCATCCACGTAACCTGTTACGCCAAGTTCTTCATCGCAGCCACCATAGAGAAGGAACATTTCCTTTGTCTTATTGAGATACTTAAGAATGCTCTTAACAACAATCCAATGCGCCATTCCAGGATTACTCTGGAAACGGCTTGTCAAACTTAGAGCTAATGCCACATCAGGTCTAGTACTTAACATTGCATACATAATCGATCCTATGGCTGAAGCATAAGGATGTTTAGTCATATCGGCCTTATCCTGTTCCGTTACCGGACACTGTGCCTTTCGCAATGTTTTATTCTTGATAACCGGCAAAGAACCCTTCTTTGCCTTCTCCATACCGAAACGATTCAGTATTTTATCAAGATAAGTACTCTGACTTAACGCTAATAGACTTTTGTATCTATCACGATAGATTTTAATGCCTAAGACGTATGCAGCTTCTCCTAAGTCCTTCATGGAAAATTTCCTGTTTAAATAATACTTCACGCTATTCCGAAGTTCCACATCATTCCCAATCAGCAACATGTCATCTACATATAGTGCTAAGAACACAACCGAGCTCCCACTCATTTTCTTATAAATGCAGGTCTCTTCCAAATTTTGGAAAAATCCAAAACCTTTGATTACCTCATCAAAGCGAAGATTCCAGCTCCGAGATGCTTGCTTCAATCCATAAATGGAGCGCTGAAGCTTGCATACCTTGCCAGCATTTTCTAGATCGACAAAACCTTCCGGTTGTACCATGTACAACTCTTGCTCAATGTTTCCATTTAGGAAGGCTGTTTTGACATCCATCTGCCATATTTCATAATCGTAATAGGTAGCAACTGCTAACAAAATCCGAATAGACTTCAGCATCGCTACCGGTGAAAAAGTTTCATCGTAGTCAATCCCATGAACTTGTCGGAAACCCTTTGCGACAAGCCGAGCTTTATAGACGGTCACATTACCATCATCATCAGTCTTCTTCTTAAAGATCCATTTATTCTCGACGGCCTTGCGCCCTTCGGGAATATTCATCAAAGTCCACACTTTGTTATCATACATGGATCCTATTTCGGATTTCATGGCTTCTAGCCATTTCTCGGACTCTAGACTCGCCATTGCCTCCTTGTAGTTCGTTGGTTCATCTTGTTCAACTAACATGACGGTGCAAACCATATTGCCATACCATTCTGGTGCGATCCAGATCTACCAGACCTACGAGGTAGAATATTTTCCTCGACAGTTTCTCCCACTCCATTCGCGGAGGACGTTTCCGGAATAGCTTCCTTTGCGCCACTCGGAATTTCGAGTTCAGGATCAACGATCTCATCGAGGTCTACCTTCCTCCCACTTACTCCTTTCGCGAGAAACTCCTTCTCTAGAAAGGTACCGGTCTTCGCGACAAACGTTTTGCCCTCAGCTTGGTTGTAGAAGGTGTATCCAACGGTTTCCCGCGGATATCCTACAAAGACGACTTTCTCCGACTTCGGTTCGAGTTTGTCGGGCTGTAGTTTCTTAACATACGCCTCACAACCCCAAACCTTCAGAAACGATAACTTAGGCTTCTTGCCATACCATAATTCATACGGTGTCGTTTCAACGCATTTGGATGGAGCCCTATTTAAAATGAATGCGACTGTTCTAACTCATAACCCCAGAAGGATACGGGCAAATCGGTAAGAGACATCATAGATCAGACACTATCCAGTAGAGTACGATTACGTCGCTCGGACACGCCGTTATGTTGCGGTGTTCCAGCAGGCGTAAGTTGAGGCACTATGCCACAACTCTTCAGATGTGTGCCAAACTCAAAACTCAAATACTCGCCACCACGATCGGATCGGAGGTGCTTGATTTTCTTGTTAAGCTGATTTTCAACTTCACTTTGAAATTCTTTAAACTTTTCAAAAGTTTCAGACTTGTGTTTCATCAAATAGATATAACCGTATCTACTCAAGTCATCAGTGAAGGTGATGAAGTAACGATAACCATTGCGTGTCGAAACGCTCATTGGTCCACACACATCTGTATGTATGATCCCCAATAAATCTGACGCCCGTTCAACGAAACATTTGAATGGTGTCCTGTTCATTTTGCCCATAAGGCATGGTTCGCATGTATCGAGGGATCCAAAATCCAACGAGTCCAAATGTCCATCGGAGTGGAGTTTCTTCATGCGCTTCATACCAATATGACCGAGACGGCAATGCCACATATACATGGCGGTATCATCACTACACTTAATCCCTTTGGCTTCTATGTTATGGATGTGAGTACTACGATCGAGATTCAACAAGAATAAACCATTACTCTCGGGAGTATTAACAAAAAGGATATCATTCATATAAATAGCACAACTGCTTGATACTGATTTAAATGAATAACCGTCTTGTAACAGGCAAGACCCAGTTATAATGTTTACACTCAAGGATGGTACAAAATAACACTTATTTAAAACCCAAACTAATCCCGATGGTAGATGTAGAGGGAGCGTGCCAACAGCCACCACGTCGACTCTCGATCCGTTGCCGACGCGCATCGTCACCTCATCCTTAGCCATCCGTCATTTATTCTGTAACTCCTCCTGAGAGTTACATATATGAGCAACAGAACCAGTATCAAATACCCAAGTGTTGCTACGGGCGGGTGTAAGGTACACATCTATAACATGTATATCAAATATACCTTGTTCTTTGTCGACTGTCTTGCCAGCTTTCCTATCCTCCAGGTACTTGGGGCAGTTGCGCTTCCAGTGACCTTTACCCTTGCAGTAGAAGCACTCCACGCTAGCTCTGGGACCAAATCTGTTAGTCTTGGGCTTGGCAACCAGTTTGCCCTCCCTCCTGGACTTCCAGCTCTGCTTTCCCTTGCCACCAGATTTCTTAAAATCGACGGTCTTGTTGACCATCAACAACGTGTGCTCCTTCTTGATCTCCACCTCAGCAGTCTTGAGCATCACGAACACTTCACCCATGGACTTAGCCATGCCCTGCATGTTGTAGTTCATGACGAAGCCTTTAAAGCTAGGGGGCAACGATTGCAGCACCCTATAAATCGCCAGCTCATCGGGAATCTTGCATTCTAGAGCATTCAGGCGTTGAACGTAGCCATATATCTTGACCACGTGCTCGCTCACACTGCTATGCTCCTCCATCTTGGCCGAGAAGAAAATCTCAGAAGCTTCATATCTCTCAGCCTTAGCCTGCGGCGCAAAGACAGCCTTGAGATCAGAAATAATCTCAAAGGCGCTCATCTTCTCAAAAGCTTCTGCAGGTCGGCTTCCATGGCGTAGAGCATGCCACTCTAGACAAAGGCAGAATCCTCCGATCTGGTATGGAAGACCTTCTTCTCATCCTCAGAGGCTTCATCTGTGGGAGGGTCACCTATGACGGACTCAATGACGTAGGCCACCATATGGGGACTGAGGAGGATCCTCAGGTTGCAGAACCAGGCCATGAAGTTTGACCCATTGGTCTTAAGCTTTTCTTTCTCAAGTAATAGACCTAGGTTAAACGAGGGGCGAGACATCTACAATGGAATTTGCAACAACATAAGACTTTGTTCATAATAATTTTGAGTTATAGTATTTTAGAAAATAACTAACATAACTCCCACTCAAACGAACATCCCTCATGGTCGTTTAAGCGATTACACGACCCCCATCCATTGCACCACCCCTCATCGTCAGAGCCGGCAGCACAACTTCGAGAGTAGACAATTGTCCGTCACACCAATTTTGTGACTCGTGCTCGACCTTTCGGCCTCCGTGTTCTGAGGCCATATTTGCATATGCTAGGCTCGCCACTATAAACTCCACGTAACGCTTGTGCAACATGGCTTACACCCACCGTATGCAAACGACGATATGTCTGACACCCGATCGTCACGGCCTGCCTCATAACGTAGAACTTTCTTGGTGGTGCTCGTTGGAGGAAGAACACTAGTGGTATTTTTGAAGTGTTCATCTTATATAATTACCCCCGCGTAACTAATATATAGTAATATATATAATCACACAATATAAGATGCACACAAAACATCAAATGTAATGCAATGTGATATAGTCCATTGCGCCATGGTCTTCTTGGCGCCTGCAGTTTCATAAACAATTTATTAAACCTAACTTGACCATATCACATAGCCCCTGTAAAATAATTTTAGACGCTTCTACTTTATCTTTTGCATATTTTACATGGCTTGGGGCTGTCGTAAATAGAAACGCTCCAACAATTGCATGTTTAAGCATCCCTTTCGGGCCCTCCATTGAAAATGCAAGACAAAGAGAGAGAAACAGGCACCCGCCAGCCACAAATATGGTACAAGCCGTATGTCAGTAGTGGAACCAGTCTCGCGTAAGCGTACACGTAAAGTCGGTTCAGGCCGCTTCATCAAATCGATGCCGCTGGAATCACAAGTGCACGCTAGAGGGTGGCACATAACAGGAACGGTGCCCCCGTGCAGAACACGAGTTCTAACAGCGTACATCTATATCTACGATAGATCGGATCTAATACCACTGAAGGGGATCGAGTGCACAAAACAAAAAAAATCCTAGCAACGATATCCTTAAGACATGCCAAGATCTATTCTATGCAGATATAGTAGTACGAACGGAGATCGGAATACATACCCTTGTAGACCGAAAGTGGGGATTGCGTTCCCGCACAAACGTTGTCGATGAAGACCGACGAAGCCAACCTCAAGGTCGTGTAGAGGAAGCAGACCTCCGAGCACCGCTAGCGCAGCACCTCGCAGGGCGTTACACACGTACGGTGGAAACGACGGCCTCCGAAGCTCCAGTCCAGAACGAGCAGCGGAAGACTTGGACCGGAACACCAGCAGCGCGGCAGCGGGCTATGGTGGAAGAGATCCCCCTCTCAACTCGGCGCAACTCCGACAAAGGGAATCACGAAATCGAGAGAGAATTGGGAAATTAATTGGTGAATTAAAAGGTCATGGGTGCCCCTCTATATATAGGCTCCCAGGGGGGAGCTAACCTCCTCACCAGGCAATGTGGGACTAATCCCACATGCCTGGTGCGACATGGCTGGGTGCGCCAGCCCCCTAGTGGGCCTCTTGGCCCACTTGGGTCGGCCCCCAAGCCCCCCACCGAATTCCCTAGGGAATTTTCCTCTCTTGGGCCTTCTTTCGACCAGAAGGCCCATTCAGGGAAATCAGACTAAATAAATTCGAAAATAAATATATAAAATCATATTTAGACATTAATTACAGTAATTAATATCAAACATATTATATATAATTTATTCTAGCTCCGAAAACTCTTTCGTCGCTGCCCGATCTCCATCGAACCTCTGCCGGGACGTTCCCGGTGATCTCTTTCCTTTCCGGTTGTCTTGTCGAAACCCCTTAAGTGTGTGACCCTAGCGGTTCGATATAAGAACATACATGATCAAGACTCCTCTCTGATCAATGACTAACTCGTAGGCCTGTACCCCATGAATTAATCCATGTGATATAACGAATGACTTTCATCTATCAAACCTGAACGTAAAGTCTTAAACCTTTTGCCATGGTGATACTTAGCGTGTCCGAGCGTCGTTCATAGATATATCCATGTCTAGCTTGACCTCGTTACCAACAACGCTATCTTCTACTCGTCTATGATTTCATGTCTCCGTGACCTAGTCACATGCTTGCAAGCTCGTTAGACATAACCTCACCGAGTGTGCCCTAGAGTATCTATCCTGCTATGCGGACTGGCAAATCCCGCTCTTGACCCCTCGTCTCAACTACTCCTTTCCGATACCCAAAAGTATCACCGTTATTGTCATACTAATTAAGATACGACGTTTGGTGCAATCAAAGTATCTTCCAGGAATAACAATAAGAGTTAGTCTCACGGTCAAAGGCGTAATGACTACGTCCTACAAATATGGGTATGTCCATCACATCGTTCTCCAACGATATGACTTCCATTGCCGACCGGCACCATGCCCTATGATCGGGAAACCTCGATCATCGATCGCGCAACGAAACTAGTCTTAGTAGAGGCTACTAGGGACCTGGTTGTTTACGCATACACCCATATTAATGTTTCCGCTTAATACGGTTATAGCATGACACAAAAACGTATTATGAACAAACAAGATATGATAAAGAAATACACTTTATTAATTGCCTCTAGTGCATATCTCCTTCAAATTGATAGAATAATGATGAGCAAACCAATGAATATACTAACGTTGTGATGTCTAGTGTGAGATTCATTCGGGCATTACAATATATATAGACCGTTCCAACCGCATCTATGACTAATAATCCACCTTCCGCATAGCGTTCGCACCCCTTTCAGTATTAAGTTACATGCAACAGATTATCGCCTTAAGCACTGTGTGTAAAGTAAGTAAGTAACATCATCCTTAGAGAAAGTACTACTGTTTTATCCCTAGTAGCAATATCACATCTACAACCTTAGAACTAGCTGTCACCACCCCAGATTAAATAGAGACATGAACCTACTATGGAGCATAAATACCCCCTCTTGGAGTCACAAGCATCTACTTGGCCAGAGCATACACAAGTAACGGAGAGCATGCAAGATCATTAAATAGCACACACATGATATATGATGAAGCAATAACTTTAGTACTCAATATTCATCGGATCCCAGCAAACACAACATGATGTATTACATAACGGTCTTCTTGATCATGATAGGCAGCTCACAAGATCTAAACATGATAGCACAAGAGGAGAAGACAACCGTCTAGCTACTTCTATGGACCCATAGTCCAAGGGTAGACTAGGCACGCATCAGTCTGGAGGCGGTCGTGGCGACGTAGAGGTCTCCGGGGATGATCGCCCCTCCCGGAAGGGTGCTGGGGAGAAGTTATGATCTCTCCCGAATTGGTGTTGACAACGGCGGTGGCTCGCGACCCGTGGAGGAAATAATGAACACCGTGATAGGGTTTTTGGTGGAAGGGGTATATGTAGGCGAAAGGGCGAAGGTGGTGGAACTCCGTGGGACCCACACCACCCCCTGGCGCGGCGGAGGGGGGAGTCGCACGAGGACGAGGTGGCGGCACCTCGATGCCCCACTTTGTCTCGTTTTCGGCTTTCTGGAATGTTCCCGATGAAAAACTGACTTTAGAAAAGAAATTATTCAATTCCAAGAATATTTCCTTAAGTACTTTTCTGAAACCAAAAACAGCAGAAAACAGGGAGCTGGCACTGTGGCATCTGAAGGGGGTCGTGTGCAGAAAACAAAAATTTGCTAGCAACGATATCCTTAAACTAGCCAAGATCTACACTATGCAGATATAGAAGTACGGCAGAGATCGGAATACATACCCTCATAGACCGAATAGCGGGGATTACGCTCCCGCACAAGCGTTGACGACGAAGACGTCGTAGCCGACCTCTAGGTCGCGAAGAACTCGACGCGACGAAGACGACGAAGATGACCCCGAGGTCGGGTAGAGGAAGTAGGCCTCCGAGTACCGCTAGCGCAGCACCTCGCAGGGCGTCACACACATACGGTGGAGACGACGGCCTCCGAAGCTCCAGTCCAGGACGAGCAGCGGAAGACTTGGACCGGAACACCAGCAGCGCGGCAGCGGGCTATGGTGGAATAGATCCCCCTCCTCTACTCGGCGCGGCTCTGACAAGGGAACCACGAGATCGAGAGAGAAATTGGGAATTAATTGGTGAATTAAAATGCCAGGCGTGCCCCTTCTTATATAGGCTCCCGGGGGGAGCCAACCTTGCCAGCCAGGCAATGTGGGACTAACCCCCATTGCCTGGTGTGGCTGCACATGGTGCGCCGGCCCCTGGTGGGCCCCTTTTGGCCCACCTGGGTCGGCCCCATGGCTCCCACCGAATTCCCCTAGGGAATTTTCCCCCTCTTGGGCCTTCTTTCGACCAGAAGGCCCATTTAGTGAAATCAGCCTAAATAAATCCGAAAATAAATATATAAAATCATATTTGCATATTAATTACACTAATTAATATCAAACATAATATATATAATTTTTCCCAGCTCCGAAAACTCTTTCGGCGCAGCCCGATCTCCATCGGACCCCTCCCGGGACGTTCCCGGTGATCTCTTTCCTTTCCGGTTGTCTTGTCGAAACCCCTTAAGTGTGTTACCCTACCGGTTCGATATAATAACAGGTACGATCAAGACTCCTCTATGATCATCGACTAACTCGTAGGCCTGGACCCCATGAATTAATCCCTGTGATATAACGAATGACTTTCATCTATCAAACCTGGACGTCTAGTCTTAAACCCTTTGTCATGGCGATACTTAGCGTGTCCGAGCATCATTCTGAGATATCTCCATACCTAGCATGATCTCGTTACCGACATCGCTATCTTCTACTCGTCTATGCTATTATGTCAGCTGGTGACCTAGTCACATGTTTGTAAACTCATTTGACATAATCTCACCGAGTGGGCCCTAGAGTATCTATCCGGCTATGCGGACTGACAAATCCCGCTGTTGACCCCTCGTCTCAACTACCCCTTTCCGATACCCAAAAGTATCACCGTTATTGTCACACTAGATAATGTAACATCCCAAATTTTGCAAAAAATTAAAACTTGCATTCAAGCATCATGCATCATGAGCATAAGAATACATCACCAAAAATATTAAATAAAACTTCAAATTTTAAATATAAATAATCTACAAATTCTATAAAGTGTTTATTTAAAACTCCTTTAATAAATAAAATTTTACCAAATTGTATATGGGCAAGAATAATGTTAAAAAGTTCCATTTTTAATAACCTTTCCAAAACATATTTTTATGAATTTTTCTGAAATGTTTTGAATAAGTTTAAAAATCATATTTGAAATCAGTATTTAAAAACAGAAAAGGATTTGAATAAAATTAATTGAATTTCGGAGCAAGTGGGCCGTGGCCCGTAACTATCTACCGCGCGCGCGTAGCCGAGCAGCCTGCCAGCGGCCCAGCGCCCCGCGCCCCCGCCAGCAGACGCTGACAGGTGGGACCCACCTGTCATCACCCCCGCGCCAACGTTCTTCCCCAAATCACGCCCCGACCCCGACAGGAAACGGCAGATTTGATTCGCACGATTACGAGCGAATTACTGCTCCCCTTACCTCGCCTCCTCCCCCTACTAATAGCCCTCCTCGCTCTCGTCCGATTGCCCCAAACCTCACCTCCCGAGAGCCCATAGGCTGCCCGCACGAGCTCGCGCCATCCCGCCGTCGCCGTTGGTAAGAACTTCACCGCCCGAGCAACTCCGGCCACCTCGGACCTCCATTCCACCTCCCCTCGCTCCCTGTGAGCTGTGCGCATCGAGTTGACATAGTGGAGCGTGTGTTTTTGCAGCGAAACATCACCTCCGTCCACGACCGAGAGAAACCGACGCCGTGCGCAACTCCGGCGAGCTCTTCCGGGAAGACGAGGACGCTCTGGTCATCATCACCGCGCCATCGCCCTCCCCACGACGTCGCGCATCTCCTGGTGAGCTCCGTTTTCCTCTTAGCATCGTAGCACACCTCGGGCGCGAACGCCGGCCATGGCTCCGCCGCGCACCGCGCGTCTCCGGTGACCGCGCCGCCCGTTCTTGGTCAACGAATCGTGGACCGTTAGATCTAGATCCAATGGATATAGATCGATTAGATCTCGCGCGTCCATTTTAATTTAGATCGGACGGCTCTCGCAGCCGATCCGCGCCGAAGCGGTATCAACCAATAGGATTGCGCCACGTAGCCCAGTTTATTTCTTTTTCGCAGGAAATTATATAAATAAAACAGAAAATAGATAAAACTTGCAAAATTCATAACTTTTGATCTGTAAGTCCAAATTTAGTAAACTTTATGTCATTGGAAAGCTCTGCTCATGTAGTTTAATCCTACACCATTTGTTTTTCCCATTGACAATTTGTAAATTGAATAATTATCAGAGGAGTATTTCGGCCATTAAAATAATAACTTAAATGATAAAAATTATTTAGAAATAAATGTAATTGTTTTAAGATTGTATAATTTCCATCTGTCCAGCAATATTAATAAATGTCCAAATTGAAGATGTCATAAAAACAATAAAGGTGGTAATTATAGAAATCAAAGTTTTACTATATTTATTCAAATTATTGAACTAATAAATAAAATAAGAAATACCTAAACATTAAACTTCATTTATTTATGACATAAAATAAGAAGTATTAATAATTGTGTCTACTCATCATAACATATCATTCATGCATACATAAATTTTGTTTAGTGTTATGATGATATGGTGTTGGTATTTATGTTATTCATTGTTTGTGCTAGATTGTGAAGAAGAGGAAGGACTTGCTTGTGATTGTTATTCTTGCTGTGCTTGTTCCTCCTGTTACCAAGGCAAGTGACATTCATACAATATCCCATATTTTCTATATGCATAAGTAGTATGTTTTTGAGTAGTGTGCATGATAGGGATTTGATTTATTTTATAATGCTAAGTTAGTTGGTATTTTACAAATATCCTAGTAGTATGTAGCTACCCTTTTCCCTAAGCAGCCATGAAAAGATTTTATTAGTTGCTTAGCCATGCTATAAAAATGTTGCTATGTTATGGAAATGTTCCTAAGTGTTAAAATCTAAAATGCACATCTGGGTGGAATTGGTTGTTATGGTTTATGTTGAGTGGCTTTTGGGACTATGCTTGTGGTTGTCATCGCCTAGGATGAATGTATATTCTACTTAGGGCCATGAGTATGGTGGTTGTTACCCAGAAGTACACTTGTGGACGGCCACCCAGGAACGAAGAGATTACCAAGTCCCTCCAAGTTTAGAAGCTTCCCGTGCAACCTTTTGACAATGGGCTCTGTCTAGAATGATTAAGTTGTGGGAGTGCAACCTGTCGGCTTGACAAGCAGATGTAGAGTTGATAGGTGGAACGGGTCTTGCTAGTATGGTTGCATTCTTCTTCTGAAAGTTCTTGTCTCAATTCTCTCCTTTCCATAATACACTCCACGTGTATAGGATTTCTCGGACAATTTGAGTCTAAAGGTGAAAGTGCACAACCTCTGCAGAGTCGACAATCTGAGTTCTCAGCCGTGTCCCCGGAAATGGACAACTTCGAGCAACTGGACAAGGATGGACAGAAGAATCTCAACACTGTTTTCATAAAGTAAAATTTTGACTAAGGAAAGAATTGTTAGTGCACCTGGGCCTTGTCCCTCGGTGCCAAGTCTTCGAGAAGTAAAAGTGTTTTATAAAATGATAGGAGAAAACTTGCTTTCTGCAAATAGCCTTCAACTCCACCAAGCCAAATATGCATATAGATGTTAGACTTGCCAGTATATTTATCCACCATAGTCACTTGCCAATACATCATAGTATTGACCTCCTTCGGGGGCTGCATATTCCAATGTGCAGGAATTTCTGATGCTGAATGATTGGCTCGAGTCTACACCCAACATGACTGCCTGGGGCGCATGCTTGAAGATGAGGCTCAATGTTATTTTTGATTTCGCTGTGAACTCTGAACTTTAGCTATCCTTCATGGCTATGCAATTTGTAATAAAGCCATTAGGCTATTATTTTTGGATCTCGTTGTAGTAATTTAATACTTATGCAATGATACTTTATATTTTGTACTGTGGTACTGGCAGTGATCCAGGGACTAGCACATAACAGAGGTGTTCCAACTTTAATAAAAGTTGGGGTGCTACAAAATGGTATCAGAGCCAAGTTGTTGCTTGTAGGTTCGAGCCCCTAGGAATGGTTAAGCCCTTTTTGGTCATAATGTTACCATCTTTGAAGTATGTTGGATTCTAACGGCATGGTGGGATGAAGCGGCCTGGGACAAACTTTACATGTCCACGTACATGAGACATGTTCCACAAATAAGTGGCTGGCCGGGTGTCTGTCTCTCTGACTATAGTGAAAAATCCAATTTACGAAGAGATTGTTAATATCTGTTGATCACCTTAGGATTTTCCCCCTAAAAGTAATAATACACTCCATAACTAGTACTTCCTTATCTTATGCAATTCTTGTTCTAATTTCCCTTCTTCCCTACCTAATAGGATGACGAGCTTTCACTTCACCACTGCGGAGGACTTCGAGAACACCCGTTTTGGCTGTTACCTCCTCGACATCGGCGAGAAGATAGGGTTAACACTACCCCAACTAAAAGGCTTCATTCTGAAGAAGTTTAACAAAGAGGGTTGCTGGGGAATAAAAGCAACACAACCAGGACGTGGAGAGGAGCCCCCACTGGAGATCAAAATGGTTAGTGAATCCAAAGACAAAGGGCTCAATCTAGTGCAAGATTTGATTGGGCGCCTCTGCGGACGCTACAGCCTAGAGTTGAGGGGCCACTACTCCATTTTCTTTGGAAGAAGAAACGAAGATGGAGAACCTTACCTGTATGATGTCGTAGAAAGAGGGAAGGCAAAACCCCTTAGCCTTTATTTCTAGGAGCTGGAAATCCTTGTCACCGAACTATATGAAGATCGACGCACCGAGCTCCTGAAGAACGATGAGTTATGTGCCTTACTTAAGGAGAACGAAGAGAAGGTGAAGGTTCAGGAGGAAGTAACTAAGGCACAGGAAGAGAGATTCGCTGCACAAGAGGAGAAGTACATGAGACAAGAAAAGGCAGAACTCGAGAGCAATGAAGTCGAGTTCGAGGCTGATAGTGACTTGATAAAAAGGCTTCGTACTGAGAAGAGAGAGCTGCAAGAAAAGAATCTTGCCCTGGAGAAAGAAGTAAATGAACTCAAGGATGTACTCGCCAATGAAGGAATCGAGATACAGGAAATTTTTTTTTTTGAAGCTTTTATGACAGTGGGAAAGGATCCCACTGCCTCTAAATTACCAAACACAGCAAATTACATATGTACAGCAGGTCCAAAGTCTCTTACAAGTTATTTACTAAAGAATGAATGAAGGGGTGGAGAGAGGACTTAGTCCTATGTTCTAAAAGAGCAAAATCAGTTTTGAACCGAAACTTCCAGGAGGAAACTGACTTTGGGATGCCCTCAAATAGCAGCCCATTTCTTTCTTTCCATATACTCCAAGCAGCGGTTGTTACTACCTCAAGGAATAGAGGTTTGTTCCATCTTGTTTTAGCAGCAGAGATTAAGCTCAGACGATCACCCCTCTGATCCCAGTGGATACCAAGAGAGTTCCAACAAGAGGCACTGAAAGAACAGTGAAAAAAGAGATGCTCCACAGTTTCTTCAGGCGCAGGGTCACATAAGAGGCAAGCGAAGTTATTTCCAATGTTGTAGTGTCTCCTCCGTAGCATGTTCCTTGTGTTTAAGCGATCAGCCAATAGGAGCCAACAGAAGAATTTAAGCTTGGGGGTGGATTTAGATTTCCAAAGCCATAGGAAAGCTTCATGCGAGACAACATTTCGAAAGCAGAATCTATAATATTTGCTTGAAGAATACTCCTTGGAGCCCCAAACGAAACTCCAATCATCACAATCAGCCCCAAAAAAGAGATACAGGAAATTGAAGAGGAGGAAGAGGATATGGTCGAGTAGTTAGTTAGTGAGACTACCATTTATCATACACCACAATGTCTTGATCTTGTATTGACCTACCAACTTGTGGTAAGGCAGTACCTTCCCTTGTATCCTCGGAACCTCGCGAGTTGTTTTCCAAACTTTATATCGTTTTCCTAAAACCAAAAGTTTTGAACTGTTTGCTGATTGTTTTATGAGTGGTGTGTTGATTGATGGTGTGCTTGACTGGTTTGTTTTGTGCATGGGAAAGGTTTCTCCTTATAGATCTATCTATCTTTTACTCATCCATGCAAAAACCCCACAGATGCCTCCACGTCGTGATCCCGACAACAGCGCAACTATGCAACAGCTGATGGCAGCTCAAGCCCAACTGATGACCATGATGACCCAGTTCATTGCAGCAACAACAACAACAACAACAACAACAACAACAACAACAACAACAACAACAACAACAACAACAACAACAACAACAACAACAACAACAACAACAACAACAACAACAACAACAACAACAACAACAACAACAACAACAACAACAACAACAACAACAACAACAACAACAACAACAACAACAACAACAACAACAACAACAACAACAAACAACAAACAACAACAACAACAACAAACAACAAACAACAACAACAACAACAACAACAACAACAACAACAACAACAACAACAACAACAACAACAACAACAACAACAACAACAATAATAACAACCATCCACCACCACCCCCACCTCCGGTGGACAGACTTGCAAGATTTCTCAGGCTTAGACCTAATAAGTTCTCCTCTGCTACTGAACCCATAGTGGCGGATGACTGGCTCCGTTCCGTCAACAAGGACTTAGTAACCTGTGAATGTTCTGAGGCAGAAAAGGTGAGGTTCACTGCTCACCTATTGGAAGGACCTGCTGCCATGTGGTGGGAAACCTATCAAGTGACCCATCCCTTGGATGGCATGACTTGGGATGCATTCAAGGATGGTTTCCGCAATGCTCACATCTCCTCTGGCATAATGAACCTGAAGAAGGAGGAGTTTCGTAGCTTGAGACAGGGAGGTAGAACTCTGAAGGAGTATATAGATGACTTCTGTACGCTATCAAGGTACGCACCAGAAGACATCGACAGTGATGCAAAAAGGAAGGACAAATTCCTAAATGGACTTCGGGGAGAACTAAAGATACCTCTGTCTGTGGCATATGCTCCTAACTATCAGATTCTGCTAGATCAGGCAATCACCCTGGACAATAACATCAGAAAAGAAGAGAATAGGAAGAGGAAGTTTGGTACAAGTAAGGGTAACACTGAAGTGGCTCACAAGAAACCACACACCTTAGAAGTCAGTGGCCATAAACCCTGGAACTACTCCAACAATGGTAGTGGCCAAAAGTATCATGGTCATAACCACAATGGAGGGTATAAAGGAAATAATGGTGGGTTCAAGGGAAACCATCACCATGGCCATAATCATGGAAATGGAAATCCTCGTCCTAACACTGAAGGGAAGAAGGACCTGTCTAATGTGACTTGCTTCAAGTGCAAGAAGACGGGACACTATGCTACTGATTGCCCAGAGAGAAAGGCCGATGAAAATTCCAAGCCCAATCCTTTCCAGAAGGGACAAGTAAATCACCTCAACGTGGAAGAAGTTCATGATGAACCTGACGCTGTGATTGGTAAGTTCCTGCTAAATTCTTTTCCAGCATTGGTCTTATTTGATACTGGAGCATCGCATTCATTCATATCAAGAGCTTTTGTAAACAAACATGGGCTAGCCGAGGAAAGCTTAGGAAAACCTATTAGGGTGAGTTCACCTGGGGGTGAGATGATAGTAAATTCAGGCTGTAGGCAGTTAGAATTAAGGATTGGAAAATATCTTTTTCCAGCAGACTTAGTCATCCTAGAAACCCAAGGTTTGGATGTTATTATCGGAATGGATTGGATGGCCCGTTTTGAAGGAATCATAGACTGTGCAAACAGAGCTATCACCCTCACCACCCCAGAAAAACAAAAGATTAAATTCAGATCAACTTTCGAACTTAAGAAAGTTAGGCTAAATTCTCTTAAGGGGGTTAGCCTTGGTGATGTGCTGATTGTCCAAGAGTACCCAGATGTATTCCCAGAAGAATTACCGGGAATGTCGCCTGATAGAGATGTGGAATTTCTCATTGAACTAAAACCGGGTACCGGACCAATAGCCAAGAGACCTTACCCAATGGCCGTCGATGAACTAAAAGAACTCAAGAAGCAACTGGATGAACACCTTTTGAAAGGATTTATCTGTCCAAGTTCTTCGCCCTGGGGAGCGCCAGTTCTTTTTGTCAAAAAGAAGGATCAAACCCAGAGATTAGTCACGGACTACAGAGATATAAATGAACACACCATCAAGAATAAGTATCCGTTACCCAAGATAAATGAATTATTTGATCAATTGAAAGGTGCATGTGTGTTTTCCAAGATTGATCTTCGATCAGGATATCTCCAAATGAAAGTTAGAGAGATGGATATACCAAAAACATCGTTTGTTACAAGATATGGCTCTTATGAGTATACCGTAATGCCATTTGGATTAACCAATGCTCCAGCTTATTTCATGAATATGATGAATAAAGTGTTCATGGATTTTCTGGACAAGTTCGTGGTTGTGTTCATAGATGACATTCTGATCTACTCCGAGAGTCACAAAGATCATGAAGAGCATTTGCGCCTAGTATTACAGAGACTACGTGAACATAAGTTATATGCCAAATTAAGCAAGTGTGAATTTTGGTTGGAACAAGTCGCATTTCTAGGACACATAGTGCCTAAGGAGGGTATAGCAGTGGATCCTGAAAAGGTCTCAGCTGTAACCAACTGGGAACCACCAAAGAATGTTGGAGAATTACGAAGTTTTCTTGGTCTAGCAGGATACTACCGAAGGTTTATAGAAAACTTTTCCAAAATCGCCAAGGCACTGACAGAATTATTAAAGAAGGAGAAGAAATTTGAATGGACTGACGCGTGCGAAGCCAGTTTTCAGGAATTAAAGAAACGACTAGTTTCAGCCCCAGTCCTGTGTTTACCGGATTTAGAGAAAGAATTCCAAGTAT
Organism: Poa annua; assembly: GCA_026929855.1. Classification (NCBI taxonomy): domain Eukaryota; kingdom Viridiplantae; phylum Streptophyta; class Magnoliopsida; order Poales; family Poaceae; genus Poa; species Poa annua. The sequence continues at coordinate 22,386,261 of CM049427.1, forward strand.
ACTGTGATGCTTCACGCCAAGGCCTGGGAAGTGTGCTGATGCAAGAAGGCAGAGTGGCGTATTATGCCTCTAGACAGCTCAAGAAGCATGAAACAAATTACCCCACTCATGATCTCGAGTTCGCCTCAGTAGTACATGCCTTAAAAACTTGGAGACCCTATCTAATGGGTAAAAGATGTGAAGTGTTCACTGACCACAAAAGTTTGAAGTATATTTTCACACAGAAAGAATTGAACATGAGGCAGAGAATATGGTTAGAACTTATCAAGGATTATGACCTAAGTCTTCAATATCATCCTGGAAAGGCTAATGTAGTAGTTGATGCCCTGAGTCGTAAGGTTTACTTGAATGGCCTCACGGCAGGAGAAATACCTGAGGATTTATGCAAGGCATTCAAGGACCTCCGATTGGAAGTGGTACCAGAAGGTTTTGTAGCTTCGCTGGTAGTACAACCAAATTTGATGGACAATATACGTGAAGCTCAGAAGGGAGACAAGCATATTGAAGAAATCAAAGTCAATTTGAGAGCAGGAAAAGCCAAGGGATTTCATGAAGATGAGCAAGGAACCCTGTGGTTTGAAAAACGTGTATGTGTGGCAAATGATCCTGATCTTAGGAAGTTAATTCTGCAAGAAGCCCATGAAACACCTTACTCCATTCATCCAGGAAATACCAAAATGTATATGGATGTGAAGGAGAGATTTTGGTGGAACAATCTGAAAAGAGAAATAGCAGAATATATAGCTAAATGCGATGTATGCAGTCGAGTAAAGGCTGAGCATCAGAAACCAGTAGGACTTTTGCAACCTTTGAAGGTACCGGACTGGAAGTGGGATTCTATTGGGATGGATTTCATCACCGGGTTACCAAGGACCAGATCAGGGTATGATTCTATTTGGGTTATTGTTTGTCGCTTAACCAAAATAGCTCACTTTATACCCGTGAAGACCACCTATACCAGCGCAAAGCTAGCTGATATTTACATGAAGAGGATTGTGTGCTTACACGGCGTCCCCAAGAGTATCGTGTCCGATAGAGGGACCCAGTTCACTTCCCATTTTTGGAAGCAGTTGCACGAGTCACTGGGAACTAGATTGGAATTCAGTACAGCATTTCATCCGCAAACGGATGGTCAGACCGAAAGAGTAAACCAGATTCTAGAAGATATGTTAAGAGCGTGCGCGCTCGATTATGGGTCTAGTTGGGATGACAACCTACCCTATGCCGAGTTCTCTTACAATAACAGTTATCAAGCTAGCATCGAGATGGCACCATTTGAGGCCTTATATGGGAAGAAATGCACAACCCCATTGTTGTGGAGTGGCGTAGGAGAACGAAGTTTCTTTGGACCTGATATAATCCAAGAGGCTGAAGAGAAAGTCAGATTAATTAAAGACAGATTGAAGGTAGCACAGTCCCGCCAGAAAAGCTATGCGGACTCTAAACGTAGGGAAGTCGCCTACGAGGTGGGTGATAGAACCTATCTTAGAGTGTCGCCACTCAGGGGTGTGAAGAGGTTTGGAATTAAAGGAAAATTAGCACCTCGGTTCATTGGACCTTTTAAAATTTTGTCTCGTAAGGGTGAGGTGGCATATGAGTTAGAACTACCAGAACCTCTATCTGCGGTTCATAATGTGTTCCATGTCAGTCAACTGAATAAATGTCACCCCGAAATGATGGGAGTTCCTTTAAAGGATACTGTACCCCTCGAAGAAGTACAATTGGAAAGTGATTTGACCTACGAGGAGAAACCCATCAAAATATTGCAGACCGCAGAAAGAGTCACCCGTACCAAAACCATCAAATTCTGTAAAGTCCAATGGAACCATCACACTGAGAAAGAAGCCACCTGGGAACGAGAGGACGACCTCTGAGAAGACCATCCACATTTATTTGCTGATCCTTCCGAAGCTCGAGGGCGAGCTTCCTCTTAAGGGGGTTAGTCTGTAACATCCCAAATTTTGCAAAAATTTAAAACTTGCATTCAAGCATCATGCATCATGAGCATAAGAATAAATCACAGAAAATATTAAATAAAACTTAAAATTTTAAATATAAATAAACTACAAATTCTATAAAGTGTTTATTTAAAACTCCTTTAATAAATAAAATTTTACCAAATTATATATGGGCAAGAATAATGTTAAAAAGTTCCATTTTTAATAACCTTTCCAAAACATATTTTTATGAATTTTTCTGAAATGTTTTGAATAAGTTTAAAAATCATATTTGAAATCAGTATTTAAAAACAGAAAAGGATTTAAATAAAATTAATTGAATTTCGGAGCAAGTGGGCCGTGGCCCGTAACTATCTACCGCGCGCGCGTAGCCGAGCAGCCTGCCAGCGGCCCAGCGCCCCGCGCGCCCGCCAGCAGACGCTGACAGGTGGGACCCACCTGTCATCACCCCCGCGCCAACGTTCTTCCCCAAATCACGCCCCGACCCCGACAGGAAACGGCAGATTTGATTCGCACGATTACGAGCGAATTACTGCTCCCCTTACCTCGCCTCCTCCCCCTACTAATAGCCCTCCTCGCTCTCGTCCGATTGCCCCAAACCTCACCTCCCGAGAGCCCATAGGCTGCTCGCACGAGCTCGCGCCATCCCGTCGTCGCCGTCGGTAAGAACTTCACCGCCCGAGCAACTCCGGCCACCTCGGACCTCCATTCCACCTCCCCTCGCTCCCTGTGAGCCGTGCGCATCGAGTTGACATAGTGGAGCGTGTGTTTTTGCAGCGAAACATCACCTCCGTCCATGACCGAGAGAAACCGACGCCGTGCGCAACTCCGGCGAGCTCTTCCGGGAAGACGAGGACGCTCCGGTCATCATCACCGCGCCATCGCCCTCCCCACGACGTCGCGCATCTCCTGGTGAGCTCCGTTTTCCTCTTAGCATCGTAGCACACCTCGGGCGCGAACGCCGGCCATGGCTCCGCCGCGCACCGCGCGTCTCCGGTGACCGCGCCGCCCGTTCTTGGTCAACGAATCGTGGACCGTTAGATCTAGATCCAATGGATATAGATCGATTAGATCTCGCGCGTCCATTTTAATTTAGATCGGACGGCTCTCGCAGCCGATCCGCGCCGAAGCGGTATCAACCAATAGGATTGCGCCACGTAGCCCAGTTTATTTCTTTTTCGCAGGAAATTATATAAATAAAACAGAAAATAGATAAAACTTGCAAAATTCATAACTTTTGATCTGTAAGTCCAAATTTAGTAAACTTTATGTCATTGGAAAGCTCTGCTCATGTAGTTTAATCCTACACCATTTGTTTTTCCCATTGACAATTTGTAAATTGAATAATTATCAGAGGAGTATTTCGGCCATTAAAATAATAACTTAAATGATAAAAATTATTTAGAAATAAATGTAATTGTTTTAAGATTGTATAATTTCCATCTGTCCAGCAATATTAATAAATGTCCAAATTGAAGATGTCATAAAAACAATAAAGGTGGTAATTATAGAAATCAAAGTTTTACTATATTTATTCAAATTATTGAACTAATAAATAAAATAAGAAATACCTAAACATTAAACTTCATTTATTTATGACATAAAATAAGAAGTATTAATAATTGTGTCTACTCATCATAACATATCATTCATGCATACATAAATTTTGTTTAGTGTTATGATGATATGGTGTTGGTATTTATGTTATTCATTGTTTGTGCTAGATTGTGAAGAAGAGGAAGGACTTGCTTGTGATTGTTATTCTTGCTGTGCTTGTTCCTCCTGTTACCAAGGCAAGTGACATTCATACAATATCCCATATTTTCTATATGCATAAGTAGTATGTTTTTGAGTAGTGTGCATGATAGGGATTTGATTTATTTTATAATGCTAAGTTAGTTGGTATTTTACAAATATCCTAGTAGTATGTAGCTACCCTTTTCCCTAAGCAGCCATGAAAAGATTTTATTAGTTGCTTAGCCATGCTATAAAAATGTTGCTATGTTATGGAAATGTTCCTAAGTGTTAAAATCTAAAATGCACATCTGGGTGGAATTGGTTGTTATGGTTTATGTTGAGTGGCTTTTGGGACTATGCTTGTGGTTGTCATCGCCTAGGATGAATGTATATTCTACTTAGGGCCATGAGTATGGTGGTTGTTACCCAGAAGTACACTTGTGGACGGCCACCCAGGAACGAAGAGATTACCAAGTCCCTCCAAGTTTAGAAGCTTCCCGTGCAACCTTTTGACAATGGGCTCTGTCTAGAATGATTAAGTTGTGGGAGTGCAACCTGTCGGCTTGACAAGCAGATGTAGAGTTGATAGGTGGAACGGGTCTTGCTAGTATGGTTGCATTCTTCTTCTGAAAGTTCTTGTCTCAATTCTCTCCTTTCCATAATACACTCCACGTGTATAGGATTTCTCGGACAATTTGAGTCTAAAGGTGAAAGTGCACAACCTCTGCAGAGTCGACAATCTGAGTTCTCAGCCGTGTCCCCGGAAATGGACAACTTCGAGCAACTGGACAAGGATGGACAGAAGAATCTCAACACTGTTTTCATAAAGTAAAATTTTGACTAAGGAAAGAATTGTTAGTGCACCTGGGCCTTGTCCCTCGGTGCCAAGTCTTCGAGAAGTAAAAGTGTTTTATAAAATGATAGGAGAAAACTTGCTTTCTGCAAATAGCCTTCAACTCCACCAAGCCAAATATGCATATAGATGTTAGACTTGCCAGTATATTTATCCACCATAGTCACTTGCCAATACATCATAGTATTGACCTCCTTCGGGGGCTGCATATTCCAATGTGCAGGAATTTCTGATGCTGAATGATTGGCTCGAGTCTACACCCAACATGACTGCCTGGGGCGCATGCTTGAAGATGAGGCTCAATGTTATTTTTGATTTCGCTGTGAACTCTGAACTTTAGCTATCCTTCATGGCTATGCAATTTGTAATAAAGCCATTAGGCTATTATTTTTGGATCTCGTTGTAGTAATTTAATACTTATGCAATGATACTTTATATTTTGTACTGTGGTACTGGCAGTGATCCAGGGACTAGCACATAACAGAGGTGTTCCAACTTTAATAAAAGTTGGGGTGCTACAAAATGGTATCAGAGCCAAGTTGTTGCTTGTAGGTTCGAGCCCCTAGGAATGGTTAAGCCCTTTTTGGTCATAATGTTACCATCTTTGAAGTATGTTGGATTCTAACGGCATGGTGGGATGAAGCGGCCTGGGACAAACTTTACATGTCCACGTACATGAGACATGTTCCACAAATAAGTGGCTGGCCGGGTGTCTGTCTCTCTGACTATAGTGAAAAATCCAATTTACGAAGAGATTGTTAATATCTGTTGATCACCTTAGGATTTTCCCCCTAAAAGTAATAATACACTCCATAACTAGTACTTCCTTATCTTATGCAATTCTTGTTCTAATTTCCCTTCTTCCCTACCTAATAGGATGACGAGCTTTCACTTCACCACTGCGGAGGACTTCGAGAACACCCGTTTTGGCTGTTACCTCCTCGACATCGGCGAGAAGATAGGGTTAACACTACCCCAACTAAAAGGCTTCATTCTGAAGAAGTTTAACAAAGAGGGTTGCTGGGGAATAAAAGCAACACAACCAGGACGTGGAGAGGAGCCCCCACTGGAGATCAAAATGGTTAGTGAATCCAAAGACAAAGGGCTCAATCTAGTGCAAGATTTGATTGGGCGCCTCTGCGGACGCTACAGCCTAGAGTTGAGGGGCCACTACTCCATTTTCTTTGGAAGAAGAAACGAAGATGGAGAACCTTACCTGTATGATGTCGTAGAAAGAGGGAAGGCAAAACCCCTTAGCCTTTATTTCTAGGAGCTGGAAATCCTTGTCACCGAACTATATGAAGATCGACGCACCGAGCTCCTGAAGAACGATGAGTTATGTGCCTTACTTAAGGAGAACGAAGAGAAGGTGAAGGTTCAGGAGGAAGTAACTAAGGCACAGGAAGAGAGATTCGCTGCACAAGAGGAGAAGTACATGAGACAAGAAAAGGCAGAACTCGAGAGCAATGAAGTCGAGTTCGAGGCTGATAGTGACTTGATAAAAAGGCTTCGTACTGAGAAGAGAGAGCTGCAAGAAAAGAATCTTGCCCTGGAGAAAGAAGTAAATGAACTCAAGGATGTACTCGCCAATGAAGGAATCGAGATACAGGAAATTGAAGAGGAGGAAGAGGATATGGTCGAGTAGTTAGTTAGTGAGACTACCATTTATCATACACCACAATGTCTTGATCTTGTATTGACCTACCAACTTGTGGTAAGGCAGTACCTTCCCTTGTATCCTCGGAACCTCGCGAGTTGTTTTCCAAACTTTATATCGTTTTCCTAAAACCAAAAGTTTTGAACTGTTTGCTGATTGTTTTATGAGTGGTGTGTTGATTGATGGTGTGCTTGACTGGTTTGTTTTGTGCATGGGAAAGGTTTCTCCTTATAGATCTATCTATCTTTTACTCATCCATGCAAAAACCCCACAGATGCCTCCACGTCGTGATCCCGACAACAGCGCAACTATGCAACAGCTGATGGCAGCTCAAGCCCAACTGATGACCATGATGACCCAGTTCATTGCAGCAACAACAACAACAACAACAACAACAACAACAACAACAACAACAACAACAACAACAACAACAACAACAACAACAACAACAACAACAACAACAACAACAACAACAACAACAACAACAACAACAACAACAACAACAACAACAACAACAACAACAACAACAACAACAACAACAACAACAACAACAACAAACAACAAACAACAACAACAACAACAAACAACAAACAACAACAACAACAACAACAACAACAACAACAACAACAACAACAACAACAACAACAACAACAACAACAACAACAACAACAATAATAACAACCATCCACCACCACCCCCACCTCCGGTGGACAGACTTGCAAGATTTCTCAGGCTTAGACCTAATAAGTTCTCCTCTGCTACTGAACCCATAGTGGCGGATGACTGGCTCCGTTCCGTCAACAAGGACTTAGTAACCTGTGAATGTTCTGAGGCAGAAAAGGTGAGGTTCACTGCTCACCTATTGGAAGGACCTGCTGCCATGTGGTGGGAAACCTATCAAGTGACCCATCCCTTGGATGGCATGACTTGGGATGCATTCAAGGATGGTTTCCGCAATGCTCACATCTCCTCTGGCATAATGAACCTGAAGAAGGAGGAGTTTCGTAGCTTGAGACAGGGAGGTAGAACTCTGAAGGAGTATATAGATGACTTCTGTACGCTATCAAGGTACGCACCAGAAGACATCGACAGTGATGCAAAAAGGAAGGACAAATTCCTAAATGGACTTCGGGGAGAACTAAAGATACCTCTGTCTGTGGCATATGCTCCTAACTATCAGATTCTGCTAGATCAGGCAATCACCCTGGACAATAACATCAGAAAAGAAGAGAATAGGAAGAGGAAGTTTGGTACAAGTAAGGGTAACACTGAAGTGGCTCACAAGAAACCACACACCTTAGAAGTCAGTGGCCATAAACCCTGGAACTACTCCAACAATGGTAGTGGCCAAAAGTATCATGGTCATAACCACAATGGAGGGTATAAAGGAAATAATGGTGGGTTCAAGGGAAACCATCACCATGGCCATAATCATGGAAATGGAAATCCTCGTCCTAACACTGAAGGGAAGAAGGACCTGTCTAATGTGACTTGCTTCAAGTGCAAGAAGACGGGACACTATGCTACTGATTGCCCAGAGAGAAAGGCCGATGAAAATTCCAAGCCCAATCCTTTCCAGAAGGGACAAGTAAATCACCTCAACGTGGAAGAAGTTCATGATGAACCTGACGCTGTGATTGGTAAGTTCCTGCTAAATTCTTTTCCAGCATTGGTCTTATTTGATACTGGAGCATCGCATTCATTCATATCAAGAGCTTTTGTAAACAAACATGGGCTAGCCGAGGAAAGCTTAGGAAAACCTATTAGGGTGAGTTCACCTGGGGGTGAGATGATAGTAAATTCAGGCTGTAGGCAGTTAGAATTAAGGATTGGAAAATATCTTTTTCCAGCAGACTTAGTCATCCTAGAAACCCAAGGTTTGGATGTTATTATCGGAATGGATTGGATGGCCCGTTTTGAAGGAATCATAGACTGTGCAAACAGAGCTATCACCCTCACCACCCCAGAAAAACAAAAGATTAAATTCAGATCAACTTTCGAACTTAAGAAAGTTAGGCTAAATTCTCTTAAGGGGGTTAGCCTTGGTGATGTGCTGATTGTCCAAGAGTACCCAGATGTATTCCCAGAAGAATTACCGGGAATGTCGCCTGATAGAGATGTGGAATTTCTCATTGAACTAAAACCGGGTACCGGACCAATAGCCAAGAGACCTTACCCAATGGCCGTCGATGAACTAAAAGAACTCAAGAAGCAACTGGATGAACACCTTTTGAAAGGATTTATCTGTCCAAGTTCTTCGCCCTGGGGAGCGCCAGTTCTTTTTGTCAAAAAGAAGGATCAAACCCAGAGATTAGTCACGGACTACAGAGATATAAATGAACACACCATCAAGAATAAGTATCCGTTACCCAAGATAAATGAATTATTTGATCAATTGAAAGGTGCATGTGTGTTTTCCAAGATTGATCTTCGATCAGGATATCTCCAAATGAAAGTTAGAGAGATGGATATACCAAAAACATCGTTTGTTACAAGATATGGCTCTTATGAGTATACCGTAATGCCATTTGGATTAACCAATGCTCCAGCTTATTTCATGAATATGATGAATAAAGTGTTCATGGATTTTCTGGACAAGTTCGTGGTTGTGTTCATAGATGACATTCTGATCTACTCCGAGAGTCACAAAGATCATGAAGAGCATTTGCGCCTAGTATTACAGAGACTACGTGAACATAAGTTATATGCCAAATTAAGCAAGTGTGAATTTTGGTTGGAACAAGTCGCATTTCTAGGACACATAGTGCCTAAGGAGGGTATAGCAGTGGATCCTGAAAAGGTCTCAGCTGTAACCAACTGGGAACCACCAAAGAATGTTGGAGAATTACGAAGTTTTCTTGGTCTAGCAGGATACTACCGAAGGTTTATAGAAAACTTTTCCAAAATCGCCAAGGCACTGACAGAATTATTAAAGAAGGAGAAGAAATTTGAATGGACTGACGCGTGCGAAGCCAGTTTTCAGGAATTAAAGAAACGACTAGTTTCAGCCCCAGTCCTGTGTTTACCGGATTTAGAGAAAGAATTCCAAGTATACTGTGATGCTTCACGCCAAGGCCTGGGAAGTGTGCTGATGCAAGAAGGCAGAGTGGCGTATTATGCCTCTAGACAGCTCAAGAAGCATGAAACAAATTACCCCACTCATGATCTCGAGTTCGCCTCAGTAGTACATGCCTTAAAAACTTGGAGACCCTATCTAATGGGTAAAAGATGTGAAGTGTTCACTGACCACAAAAGTTTGAAGTATATTTTCACACAGAAAGAATTGAACATGAGGCAGAGAATATGGTTAGAACTTATCAAGGATTATGACCTAAGTCTTCAATATCATCCTGGAAAGGCTAATGTAGTAGTTGATGCCCTGAGTCGTAAGGTTTACTTGAATGGCCTCACGGCAGGAGAAATACCTGAGGATTTATGCAAGGCATTCAAGGACCTCCGATTGGAAGTGGTACCAGAAGGTTTTGTAGCTTCGCTGGTAGTACAACCAAATTTGATGGACAATATACGTGAAGCTCAGAAGGGAGACAAGCATATTGAAGAAATCAAAGTCAATTTGAGAGCAGGAAAAGCCAAGGGATTTCATGAAGATGAGCAAGGAACCCTGTGGTTTGAAAAACGTGTATGTGTGGCAAATGATCCTGATCTTAGGAAGTTAATTCTGCAAGAAGCCCATGAAACACCTTACTCCATTCATCCAGGAAATACCAAAATGTATATGGATGTGAAGGAGAGATTTTGGTGGAACAATCTGAAAAGAGAAATAGCAGAATATATAGCTAAATGCGATGTATGCAGTCGAGTAAAGGCTGAGCATCAGAAACCAGTAGGACTTTTGCAACCTTTGAAGGTACCGGACTGGAAGTGGGATTCTATTGGGATGGATTTCATCACCGGGTTACCAAGGACCAGATCAGGGTATGATTCTATTTGGGTTATTGTTTGTCGCTTAACCAAAATAGCTCACTTTATACCCGTGAAGACCACCTATACCAGCGCAAAGCTAGCTGATATTTACATGAAGAGGATTGTGTGCTTACACGGCGTCCCCAAGAGTATCGTGTCCGATAGAGGGACCCAGTTCACTTCCCATTTTTGGAAGCAGTTGCACGAGTCACTGGGAACTAGATTGGAATTCAGTACAGCATTTCATCCGCAAACGGATGGTCAGACCGAAAGAGTAAACCAGATTCTAGAAGATATGTTAAGAGCGTGCGCGCTCGATTATGGGTCTAGTTGGGATGACAACCTACCCTATGCCGAGTTCTCTTACAATAACAGTTATCAAGCTAGCATCGAGATGGCACCATTTGAGGCCTTATATGGGAAGAAATGCACAACCCCATTGTTGTGGAGTGGCGTAGGAGAACGAAGTTTCTTTGGACCTGATATAATCCAAGAGGCTGAAGAGAAAGTCAGATTAATTAAAGACAGATTGAAGGTAGCACAGTCCCGCCAGAAAAGCTATGCGGACTCTAAACGTAGGGAAGTCGCCTACGAGGTGGGTGATAGAACCTATCTTAGAGTGTCGCCACTCAGGGGTGTGAAGAGGTTTGGAATTAAAGGAAAATTAGCACCTCGGTTCATTGGACCTTTTAAAATTTTGTCTCGTAAGGGTGAGGTGGCATATGAGTTAGAACTACCAGAACCTCTATCTGCGGTTCATAATGTGTTCCATGTCAGTCAACTGAATAAATGTCACCCCGAAATGATGGGAGTTCCTTTAAAGGATACTGTACCCCTCGAAGAAGTACAATTGGAAAGTGATTTGACCTACGAGGAGAAACCCATCAAAATATTGCAGACCGCAGAAAGAGTCACCCGTACCAAAACCATCAAATTCTGTAAAGTCCAATGGAACCATCACACTGAGAAAGAAGCCACCTGGGAACGAGAGGACGACCTCTGAGAAGACCATCCACATTTATTTGCTGATCCTTCCGAAGCTCGAGGGCGAGCTTCCTCTTAAGGGGGTTAGTCTGTAACATCCCAAATTTTGCAAAAATTTAAAACTTGCATTCAAGCATCATGCATCATGAGCATAAGAATAAATCACAGAAAATATTAAATAAAACTTAAAATTTTAAATATAAATAAACTACAAATTCTATAAAGTGTTTATTTAAAACTCCTTTAATAAATAAAATTTTACCAAATTATATATGGGCAAGAATAATGTTAAAAAGTTCCATTTTTAATAACCTTTCCAAAACATATTTTTATGAATTTTTCTGAAATGTTTTGAATAAGTTTAAAAATCATATTTGAAATCAGTATTTAAAAACAGAAAAGGATTTAAATAAAATTAATTGAATTTCGGAGCAAGTGGGCCGTGGCCCGTAACTATCTACCGCGCGCGCGTAGCCGAGCAGCCTGCCAGCGGCCCAGCGCCCCGCGCGCCCGCCAGCAGACGCTGACAGGTGGGACCCACCTGTCATCACCCCCGCGCCAACGTTCTTCCCCAAATCACGCCCCGACCCCGACAGGAAACGGCAGATTTGATTCGCACGATTACGAGCGAATTACTGCTCCCCTTACCTCGCCTCCTCCCCCTACTAATAGCCCTCCTCGCTCTCGTCCGATTGCCCCAAACCTCACCTCCTGAGAGCCCATAGGCTGCTCGCACGAGCTCGCGCCATCCCGTCGTCGCCGTCGGTAAGAACTTCACCGCCCGAGCAACTCCGGCCACCTCGGACCTCCATTCCACCTCCCCTCGCTCCCTGTGAGCCGTGCGCATCGAGTTGACATAGTGGAGCGTGTGTTTTTGCAGCGAAACATCACCTCCGTCCATGACCGAGAGAAACCGACGCCGTGCGCAACTCCGGCGAGCTCTTCCGGGAAGACGAGGACGCTCCGGTCATCATCACCGCGCCATCGCCCTCCCCACGACGTCGCGCATCTCCTGGTGAGCTCCGTTTTCCTCTTAGCATCGTAGCACACCTCGGGCGCGAACGCCGGCCATGGCTCCGCCGCGCACCGCGCGTCTCCGGTGACCGCGCCGCCCGTTCTTGGTCAACGAATCGTGGACCGTTAGATCTAGATCCAATGGATATAGATCGATTAGATCTCGCGCGTCCATTTTAATTTAGATCGGACGGCTCTCGCAGCCGATCCGCGCCGAAGCGGTATCAACCAATAGGATTGCGCCACGTAGCCCAGTTTATTTCTTTTTCGCAGGAAATTATATAAATAAAACAGAAAATAGATAAAACTTGCAAAATTCATAACTTTTGATCTGTAAGTCCAAATTTAGTAAACTTTATGTCATTGGAAAGCTCTGCTCATGTAGTTTAATCCTACACCATTTGTTTTTCCCATTGACAATTTGTAAATTGAATAATTATCAGAGGAGTATTTCGGCCATTAAAATAATAACTTAAATGATAAAAATTATTTAGAAATAAATGTAATTGTTTTAAGATTGTATAATTTCCATCTGTCCAGGAATATTAATAAATGTCCAAATTGAAGATGTCATAAAAACTATAAAGGTGGTAATTATAGAAATCAAAGTTTTACTATATTTATTCAAATTATTGAACTAATAAATAAAATAAGAAATACCTAAACATTAAACTTCATTTATTTATGACATAAAATAAGAAGTATTAATAATTGTGTCTACTCATCATAACATATCATTCATGCATACATAAATTTTGTTTAGTGTTATGATGATATGGTGTTGGTATTTATGTTATTCATTGTTTGTGCTAGATTGTGAAGAAGAGGAAGGACTTGCTTGTGATTTTTATTCTTGTTGTGCTTGTTCCTCCTGTTACCAAGGCAAGTGACATTCATACAATATCCCATATTTTCTATATGCATAAGTAGTATGTTTTTGAGTAGTGTGCATGATACTGATTTGATTTATTTTATAATGCTAAGTTAGTTGGTATTTTACAAATATCCTAGTAGTATGTAGCTACCCTTTTCCCTAAGCAGCCATGAAAAGATTTTATTAGTTGCTTAGCCATGCTATAAAAATGTTGCTATGTTATGGAAATGTTCCTAAGTGTTAAAATCTAAAATGCACATCTGGGTGGAATTGGTTGTTATGGTTTATGTTGAGTGGCTTTTGGGACTATGCTTGTGGTTGTCATCGCCTAGGATGAATGTCTATTCTACTTAGTGCCATGAGTATGGTGGTTGTTACCCAGAAGTACACTTGTGGACGGCCACCCAGGAACGAAGAGATTACCAAATCCCTCCAAGTTTAGAAGCTTCCCGTGCAACCTTTTGACAATGGGCTCTGTCTAGAATGATTAAGTTGTGGGAGTGCAACATGTCGGCTTGACAAGCAGATGTAGAGTTGATAGGTGGAACGGGTCTTGCTAGTATGGTTGCATTCTTCTTCTGAAAGTTCTTGTCTCAATTCTCTCCTTTCCATAATACACTCCGCGTGTATAGGATTTCTCGGACAAATTGAGTCTAAAGGTGAAAGTGCACAACCTCTGCAGAGTCGACAATCTGAGTTCTCAGCCGTGTCCCCGGAAATGGACAACTTCGAGCAACTGGACAAGGATGGACAGAAGAATCTCAACACTGTTTTCATAAAGTAAAATTTTGACTAAGGAAAGAATTGTTAGTGCACCTGGGCCTTGTCCCTCGGTGCCAAGTCTTCGAGAAGTAAAAGTGTTTTATAAAATGATAGGAGAAAACTTGCTTTCTGCAAATAGCCTTCAACTCCACCAAGCCAAATATGCATATAGATGTTAGACTTGCGAGTATATTTATCCACCATAGTCACTTGCCAATACATCATAGTATTGACCTCCTTCGGGGGCTGCATATTCCAATGTGCAGGAATTTCTGATGCTGAATGATTGGCTCGAGTCTACACCCAACATGACTGCCTGGGGCGCATGCTTGAAGATGAGGCTCAATGTTATTTTTGCTTTCGCTGTGAACTCTGAACTTTAGCTAGCCTTCATGGCTATGCAATTTGTAATAAAGCCATTAGGCTATTATTTTTGGATCTCGTTGTAGTAATTTAATACTTATGCAATGATACTTTATATTTTGTACTGTGGTGCTGGCAGTGATCCAGGGACTAGCACATAACACACGTGTTCCAACTTTAACAACCGGATATTCCGAGTCAACCCCAGATTTTGGCTAAGTCAAGTTCAAAAGTGGCACTGACTTCAATCGGAAAATCAGCCCGGAAATTTCAAGGACCCGGATATTCCGGTTCACCAACCGGATATTCCGAGTCACCCACCGGATATTCCGAAGCAACCTCAGGAAATTTGCTAAGTCAAGATTCAGAAGTGGCACTGACTTCAATCGGAAAATCAGCCCGGAAATTTCAAGGACTCGGATATTCCGAGTCAACCGAAGAAAATCGACTAAGTCAAGTTCAGAATTGGTTCTGATCTCAACCGGAAATTCAGCTCGGATATTTTCAAAGGCCCGGATATTCCGGTGGACCGGAATTTCCGGTGCAACTTATACCAGAATTTCCGGGTGACCAAGACAGCCAACGGCCAGATTTTGAGGGGGAGTATAAATACCCCCTCACTCACTCAAGAACATTTGAGCTCTCAGACTTTCTCTCTCCTACTATTCTTGAAAGCTCAATTCATCAAGATCTCCCAATCCCCCCACCCAAATTCATAGATCTTTGGAGGATTGGAGGAGAAGGCCCAGATCTACATCGTCACCGAAGGGATCTTCATTTCTCCCCCATTCATTTGGGGATTTCGTGGCTAGGGTTTCCGGTGGGAAAACCTAGTTCACCATTGTTGTACTCTTGGTGTTACCTTGACCTCTTGTGGTCCTTGACCTGTTGTGGTCCTTCTTGGGAGCCCCCAATTCAGTTGTGGGTGTGTGCCTCAAGCGTTTGTAAGGGATTCGATCTCCGCCCTAAAAGGGGATCAATAGTGGAAGGTGGAATCTAAACCTTTGTGGTTGAGTTCATCGGAGAAGAAGGTGAGCCTTTGTGGCGTTGCGGCTAACCTGTTGTGGTAGCGCACACCTCTCCAAACGAGACGTACACCCTTGGGTGGAACTCGGGAATACATCTTCGTCTCCGCGTGCTTCACTTGGTTCCCCTTACCCTTTACTCCCTTACTTGCTTCTTGTTATTGCTTAGATTCTCATTTAGGTAAATTCACCGTAGTTGCATATCTATCTAGAGAATTTACCTTTGAGTTGAGCCTAAAATTAAAAAGACCTAAAATTTGTAATAGCACCTATTCACCCCCCCCCCCCCCCCCTCTAGGTGTCGGATTCCCGTTCAATTGGTATCAGAGCCTTGTTCACTTTTAAGGGCTTAACCGCCTAAGTGCAACGATGACGGAATCCGATGCCGAGAGGGCCGCCCGTGAAAAATTAGAGGCGGAGAAGGAGGCGTTAGCCAAAGGGGCAACCATGGCCGATCTTATTGATATGAGATCGTCCTTGGAGGCCCAACTCCTCAAGATGAATGAGATGCTCATGGCACTCTTGAAGTCTAAGGAGCCCGAGGCTACCTCTCCCTCTCCTCCTCCTAAGGAACACGCGGGGAACTCTAAGGAGTCATCTTCGGATGGGTCCAAAGATGTTACCTCAAGTGTTCCCGGGATGGCGGAAAAGGATGAACCACCTAGCTCCTCTAACGCCCCCAAAGGAGAGGAATTTCATAATGTCAACCATAATTACTCTCCTAACCCTCCTATCCCTCACCCTCATGTAAACTTTAGAAGTGACCCTCCTAAGCTTAAACCTACTCATTTCTCTCAATGGGTGTTTCTAATGAAGTCTCATCTATGTAGTGCCTCCATTGAGCTTTGGCGCATCATTGAAGAAGGATACAAGCCCCATGATCCAACCAACTTGACAAGAAGAGAAGTGGTTGATAGCCAACTCAACGCCACCGCTCTTCATCAACTCCAAATGGCCGTTGGAGAGAAGGACATGGCGCTCATTCAACAATTCTCCACCGCCAAGGAAGTTTGGAATGCTCTTTCCGACATCTTCGTTGGGAATGAGAGCATGAAGAAGAACCGGTATGATGCCTTATGCAATGAGGTGGAAGGGTTCACAAGTTGGATGGACAAATCCACGAGGACATGTACCGGAGATTGGTGTTGGTTGACAACTCCTTCAAGAACCTCGGGGCGGAGTACATCAATGATGCTTGGATCAAGAGGAAGTATGTGACCGCTCTCATGCCCTTTGAGGACACGGATTTGAAGACACTCCAAGGGAGACATGACTTTGCAAAGATGACATCCAATGAAGTTATGCAAGAGATGACCGCATACAAGGTGGCCTCCAAGATTGCACAAGATGCAAGAGCTAGAGCCATAGGGGTGCATAAGCATGCCTCAATTGCTTTGAAGGCCACCGTTGAAGAGGAGGATGAAGAGGAGTGTGATGATCAAGACGAGCTATCTAGTGAAGCTCTCTCAAGCACTCTCACTCAACACATGGGTCTTGCGGCAAGAACCTTTTGGAAGAACCCCGGAAGGGCCAAAGCAAAGATTGACAAGAAGTTTCCCCCCAACGGAGGAAAGCCATTCAACAAAGTGAGACTTTGCTATAATTGCGATGACAAGAGCCACTTTGTTGCTGATTGCCCATGGGAGAGAAGAGAGGATCATGGTGGGAGGCTCGTGGCCAAGACGAAGGGCAAGGGGCCCATGCCCATGAAGAAGCCTTTCTTCAAGAAGAACCAAAAGATTGTCTTGGTGACTCAAGAGCAATATCCCACCGATGATGAAGATAGTGACAAGGAGGATACTCCAACGCAAGTGGCCGCACTAGCCATGTCTTCCACTACTCCATCACTCTTCTCCTCGCCAAACGAGAGCGTCATCGTCAAGAATGGAAGATGTCTTATGGCTAAGACATCCGAGGTACAACTATCCCCCAACTCTATATCACATGACATTGATGATGCTATGAGTCTAGAAGTCAAGGAAGACATCATTGCTTTTGATAAATTCATGACTAACTTGCAAGGAGAAGGAAAGAAACACTTCAGCTCAATCATGAGTCGTATAGGTGAGCTTGAGGATGAGCTTGAACTAAAAGGTGAGATTGAGAGAGAGGATGCACATGCTAAGGTGTCTCTCCAATCCTCTCTCGAAGATGAACAAGAAGCTCATGCTCTCATCGAGGAGCAACTTGCTAAGATCACTAAGGATCGTGATCTCTACTTTGCTAAATGTAAAATTGTGCAAAAAGAAAAGTCCGAGCTTGTGGTTGCTCATGCTAGACTTTGCGAAGACTTCGAGTCACTTGACAATGCTCACAAGGTGTTGACAAGTGATCACGAACGTCTTCTCAAGTCTCGTGATCAACTCCAATCTCGGATATCTAATCTTGAGAAACCTAGCACCTCTACTCCTTTGAATGCTAATGCAAATGTTGTGAAGGGTATTGCTAGGGTTTTGTTTGTTCCTTCTATGGCAACCAAGCCCAAGACATCTCTTGATAAAGGTAAGGGGACACTCACTACTCCTCTTCATGAGCGAGTGCCCCACAAGGGTAAGGAAGGTCTAGGCTATGTTGCTAAGGAGAAGAAGGAGATCAAGAAGAAGACCAAGACCGCACAAGCCAAGAAGGTTGAAATTGCGAGTGGAAATGCCACAAGGGGCACTCCCACTCGTAATGACTTTGCGGGCATATCTAACCCCAACTATGCTTTATATGTTGATTATTATGGGGATGTCTATGCTAGATACATTGGTCCTTTTGATGGTTATATTGAATATGCTATTTGGGTACCAAAGACCCTTGTTGCTAACCAAAAGGCACCCATTGCAAAATGGGTACCTAAATCCAAGAATTGATTGTGTGTAGGGCCTTGCTTCCGGAGGATCGAAATGGATAATTGATAGTGGATGCACTAGTCATATGACCGGAAGCAAGGATATTGTAACGGAGTTGAAGCCCAATGATGATCAAATGACCGTTACATATGGTGATAATTCTAAGTCTAAGGTAATAGGGCTCGGCAAGGTGGTAGTGGCACCGGACATCACACTTGTGAATGTCTTGCTTGTCGAGTCCCTAGGTTTCAACTTGATCTCCGTCCATTCCTTAACTTGTTTGGGCTATACCGTTGTCTTTGAAAAGGAAATGGTCATTCTCTTGCGGAGCAAGTCTCTCAATGTGTCTTTCGTTGGGTACATTGAGAATGGGCTCTATGTGGTTGACTTCTCCGGAGTCACCACTTCCCATACAATGTGCCTATTCGCAAAGGCGGACTTGGGTTGGCTATGGCATCGCCGACTAGCCCATGTCAACATGAGGACTTTGCAAAGTCTCCAAAAGGGTGGCCATATCCTAGGACTAAAAGACCATGTTTCTTTCTCGAAGGATCGAATGTGCAGGGCGTGTGTTGAAGGAAAAATGCATGACATCTACCATCCAAGCAAGACCATCATTTCGTCAAAGAGGGTTTTGGAGCTTCTCCATGTTGACCTCTTTGGTCCCATTCCGGAAGCTAGTCTTGGTGGCAAGAAATATTGTTTGGTGATTGTTGATGACTATTCCAGGTACACATGGGTTTTCTTCTTCAAGACGAAGATGGAGACTCAACAAACTATCATCGACTTCTCCAATGAAGCTCAACGTCAACACAATGTCCCTATCTTGGTGATACGAAGTGACAATGGGTCCGAGTTCAAGAACTACACCTTAAACGAGTTCCTTAGTGAAGAAGGGATTCGTCATCAGTATTCCGCTGCTTATACTCCCCAACAAAATGGTGTAGCCGAAAGGAAGAACCGCACTCTTATTGAGATGGCAAGATCGATGATGGCCGAGTTCAAGTCCCCTCACAACTTTTGGGCCGAAGCCGTCAACACCGCTTGCCATTCATCCAACCGGCTCTTCTTTCGCAAAGGACTCATGAAGACACCTTATGAAGTGCTCACTGGGAACAAGCCCAATATCTCCTACTTCCGTGTATTTGGTTGTAAGTGCTTCTACCTCATCAAAGGTGTTCGTTTGGGCAAGTTTGATTCTAAGTCTCTTGAAGGGACCTTTGTGGGCTACGGATCCGAATCCCACACTTATAGAGTCTATGATAAGGCCTCGCGCATAATCATAGAAACTTGTAGTGTGGTGTTCGAGGAGAATGACGGCTCCCTCGTGGAGCAAAGTGGTGTTTCCGGTGTAGGTGATGATGAACCTCAAGATGCTATCCGAAGAATGGGGTTGGGAGTCCACCTCCCCGTTGAACTCTATTATGAGGATGATCATCAAGGACCAAGTTCTTCACAAGTGGTGACCACCCCAACACAAGAAACACCCATCGACAACACCGTGCCCAATGCCCCTTTCCAAGAAGAAGAACAAGACTCTACAGCTGCTCCAGGAATTTCCGGAGGACCGGAATATCCGGGTCAAGATGGACTCGGAAATTCCGGTGGCCCGGAATTTCCGGTTCCTGAACCCGGAATATCCGGTCCTGCTGACATTCCCGGTGGCAGTTCGCAAGGCCAAGATCAACCCTCTCCCTCACCAATGGACACCACTCCAATGGTTGATCAAGGCCATCAAGTCAGTCAAGGCGGAGACATGAATGATCAAGATGATCAAGCAATTCCCCCCACCACTCGGAGGGAAATCGAGATCCGCCGCTTGAATAGGGTTGGTACCTCACAAGAATTAAGAGCCCTATCTCTTGACAAGGTGCTTGGTGATGTGAGAAGCAAGGTCTCTACCCGAAGACAACTTGCAAGCTTTAGTGAACATCAAGCTCACATCTCCATGGTGGAACCCAAGAAGGTCTTTGAAGCTCTTGAAGATAAAGATTGGCTTGATGCCATGCATGAAGAGCTCAACAACTTCGAGCGCAACAAAGTGTGGAAGTTGGTGGAAAGACCCAAAGATTGCCGCAATGTTATCGGCACCAAGTGGATATTCAAGAACAAGCAAGATGAACATGGCATGGTGATAAGGAACAAGGCAAGATTGGTGGCTCAAGGTTACTCCCAAATTGAAGGCATTGACTTTGGAGAAACCTACGCGCCCGTGGCTCGACTTGAGTCAATCCGTATTCTTCTTGCCTATGCCTCTCACCATAACTTTAAGTTGCAACAAATGGATGTTAAATCCGCTTTTCTAAATGGTCCACTAAATGAACTTGTTTATGTTAAGCAACCACCGGGGTTCGAGGACCTCAAGTATCCGAACCATGTCTACAAGTTGGATAAGGCACTCTATGGCCTTAAACAAGCCCCTCGAGCGTGGTACGAGCACCTTAGAGAACTACTTGTAGACCGTGGATTCCAAGTTGGGGAAATCGACCCACACTTTTCACTAAGAAAGTTAATGGGGAGCTTTTCATTTGTCAATTATATGTGGATGACATTATATTTGGATCGACTAACAAAGCATTTAACGAAGAATTCTCTAAGCTTATGACTGACAGGTTTGAGATGTCTATGATGGGTGAGATGAAGTTCTTCCTCGGATTTGAGATCAAACAATTGAGGGAAGGAACATTCATCAACCAAGCAAAGTACATTCAAGACATGCTCAAGAAGTACGAGTTGCTTGATCTCAAGGGTGCCTCTACTCCAATGCAAACCAAATGCCACCTTGAGCTCAACCCGAAGGGTAAGGATGTGGATCAAAAGGTATACCGCTCCATGATTGGATCTCTCCTCTACCTTTGTGCATCTAGACCGGATATAGTGCTAGTCGTAGGAGTGTGTGCAAGATATCAAGCGGCTCCTAAAGAAAGCCACGATGTGGCGGTCAAGAGAATCTTTCGATATTTGGCTTATACCCCAACTTATGGATTGTGGTATCCCAAGGATGCAAATTTCTCATTATGTGGATTCACGGATTCCGATTGGGCGGGAGATCATGATGATAGGAAGTCCACCTCCGGTGCTTGTCAATTTATTGGGAGGTCCTTGGTGAGTTGGTCTTCTAAGAAGCAAAATTGCATATCTCTCTCCACCGCCGAAGCCGAATATGTTGCAGCCGCTAGTTGTTGCACTCAGTTGCTATGGATGAGGCAAACTTTAAAGGAGTACGGTGTCAATTGTGACAAAGTGCCTCTTC
This sequence comes from Poa annua, assembly GCA_026929855.1. Classification (NCBI taxonomy): domain Eukaryota; kingdom Viridiplantae; phylum Streptophyta; class Magnoliopsida; order Poales; family Poaceae; genus Poa; species Poa annua. The sequence continues at coordinate 22,407,499 of CM049427.1, forward strand.
TATGTGACAACGAAAGTGCCATCAAGATTGCCTACAACCCGGTGCAACATTCAAGAACCAAGCATATTGAGATCCGCCATCATTTCATAAGAGATCATGTGGCCCGTGGAGACATTGACTTATCATATGTGGGCACAAGGGGTCAATTGGCGGATATCTTCACGAAGCCCCTTGAGGAAGGAAGGTTTTGCTTTTTGAGGAATGAGCTTAATATCATTGATTCGAGGTCCTTGGCTTGATCGCTTGCACACTCACCTAGGGCGTAATTGCATCTTATCTAGTTTAGATGTAGGCATGGAAATAGGGGGAGTGCGGTCCTAATACATTGGACCATCCCTCCCCCCATTATGCCGATAGCAAGTGTTCTTTTATCTCTATATTCATTCTTGTGACTAATAAGCTAAAACGACGAGTATTGGTTATATACCCAAGATACATCTTCGCGGTAACATGCCATACACTCCTACACGGTGGCCTCGGCCACCAACCTCTTCTCCTTGAAAAGTTGATGTTATTTGGAGCTTTATGTTGCTATTTGCTCTCCTTTTCATGCATGTGGGAAACCTACTCAACTTGGCTCTTTTGATTCGATTTGGTTGTTGTGAGTTGAGTATGGTGTACCAATATCAGTTTGGAAATCTATCCCAAGCCTACTTTCCCCTGAAAACATTTCTCTCTATTGCACGCAAGTCATCCTTTTGAAAACTGGGATTTTGGTTCAGCAGGTCGGAATATCCGGTTCATTTTGAACCGGAATATCCGGTGACTCGGAATATCCGGTGTAACTTATACCGGAATATCCGGTCTGGCAGTTTGTCCAGAAATATAAGGGCAGGCTCGGGGTGAAGGGCTCATTAGTGCCTTTCTTCCACCCCCGACCTCCCTCTCCTCCACCCACCGCCCCTGCTGTGCCCAACTCCCTCCGGAGCACTCCGTCCGTCGGGGAACCTCTTTCTCGGCCGGATCTGCTCCTCCTCCGCCCAAGGAACTCACTCCTCCAAGCAATGGCCTCAATGGATGAGGGTAACTTCACTTTTCTTCTTCCTCTTTTGGATCTTGATGTGGAGTTATTTGTTTCAATGTTGCTTGGTAGAGATTGTTCCTAGGACTATTCCCTGCCTTCTACATACATTAGATTTGCATTACATTGGATCGATCTAGTTTTAGACCGAGTCAAATCTCAGATCTGTAGTTTCTGTCTGACTCGGAATATCCGGTCCATCGTGACTCGGAATTTCCGGTCCCCCGGAATTTCCGGTCATGACTGACCCGGATATTCCGAGCCAAACAGAGCAGTTTTAAGATTAACTCATGTTTAACTACATATGATCCATAGAATGCCTATCTAATGTGTGTATTACCTCCTGACTTGTGTGCACTTACCTTATGCTACCATCTATGATCAAATTCACAGGTTCAGGTGGAAGTGAGTCCGCAGGGGGATCAAGGCACACTGCTAGAGCACCTGTTTCCAAGCAAGCAGTCAACAAAGGAAAGGGCCTTGCATCTCAGAGAAAGAAGAAAGTTGTGGCCAGCAAGCCCTCATCTAAGAAGAGAAAGAGTACCTCTAGTTCCGAGCGTCTGAACTATTCCAAGATGCATGCTGTTGACTACTCTCAGCTGAGGCAGGGGGACTGGTACCTCAGTGCAAGGGACACATCTCTTGATGATCGCAGTTTTTGGTGCCAAGAACAGGAGCATATACTTGTGGATCTATACCTCTCTCTGTCGAAGCCAATTCGACCCATGCACCCATTTGACTTTGCAACACTGCAGAAGAAGACTGCTTTTTCTGAGGCCATCCATATTGTGAAGACCATGGGGTTGGAGAGATTGGCACCCATCCGTTGTGCCTACAACGCGCAGCTCGTTATGCAGTTCTTCGCCACCCTAGTGATCAAGGGTGACTCGCAGAAGACAATGAAATGGATGACTGGGGAAGCTTACTGTGAGTCCAACTTCGAGGAGTTTGGCAAGGTGCTGGGCTACAGGTTTGATGGGGACAATCCCCAAGGCACTCGCATGCACCACCCCCACAAGCTCAACAAGAAGGAGACAGCTCATCTATATGGTGTGGGAGCCACCCCTGGATTCTCTCGGAACTTGCTGCCTTTGTATGATGTTCTTGTGTGCATCCTGCGTGAGAACATTGCACCGAGTGGTGGCAACAATGATAATGTGGTAACCCCTCTCTGCAACCTGCTCCTTCACGCCAACCGCATTGTGGAGGACTCGGGCTCTGACACTGACTGGACAGTGGATGTGATGGATTACATCTACAATGAGATGTTTGAGGCTATGACCACCAAGGTCTCCATTCCATATGCTCCATACATCATGAAGCTTCTCCTGTTTAAGTTCCCCAACCTCAACGTCAGCAACAGAGATATGACGCCTCATGACTTCAAGAAGCTATATGAGAAGAAGACTGTGGTCAAGCCCCCTCCTAGGCCTTCGACTACATCAGCTCCAGGTGGATCTTTCATGGGTGATGCTAGGAGGGCTGCTGCTACCTCTACTCATGTTGCCACCACTCATACACATGTCAAGAAGCTAAACTGGTTCCAGCGCAACATCCTCTGCATGAATGTGGACATTCGTAAGGAGCAATACAAGGCCTACAAGGATCGCCGTCAGCAGGACCACAATCTTGACTTGATCCTTCACCATGCTTCTGGCTCCCCTGCTCCTGATGATCTGTCTGAGCCCCTGTCCTTTGCTCAGTGGAACGAGGGTTCCTTGGCTCCATGGACCCTGATTGACCAGGACCTTGGTGGCAGCTCGTACACCACAGGTTATGACTATGATGAGGAGGATGAGGATGAGGATGAGGAGGCAGCTGATGATGATGATGAGGACGAGGATGATGATGATGAGGAGGCAGCTGATGATGAGGATGAGGACGAGGATGATGATGATGAGGACGCTGATGCTGATGATGATGATGAGGAGGAGTACACCTCGGACTGAAGACTTCCATGGGACGTAGCATCGCTCTTCTTCCTTTTTGGCGTTTCGATGCCAAAGGGGGAGAAGTTGCTCTACTAGGACTTCTTCGGGGATTTGCAAGGGTCGGGCACAAGCTTATGCGTTTACCATTCATTTGCGCTTGTGTCCATTTATCGTGTTTTTTTGTTACTTGTGAAACTCTCTTTTTGTCATTTGTGATATCTTTGTATTGAGACAATGATTGATGCTCATTATATTATGCTTGAGACTTGGATTGATTGTGTTGGTATTCTCTTCATATTCTATATGCACAAGGTATGAAAATCTATCTAGTCTCAAGTGCTTCCATAATCTGTCATCTTGTCTCGTTTCTCCTTTGTGATATCTTGTGGTTATTGTTATAAAATTGCTCCTATCCTCTGTTATCTTGTGTTGCATACTTGCATATATTTAGGGGGAGCATTTTCTGCCAAAAACATGATATTGCTGTTTGTTTCTTTGCAAATCTTGGTATTGTCATCTAACACCAAAAAGGGGGAGATTGAAAGAACATTTCTTAATCCCTAGTGTTTTGTGTGTTAGTTAACAATACCAATGATATACTAATCCTATTGCTAAGTATTTCAGTTTGGGTGAAATTCATATCACAAATCTTAAAGCCAAATTGTAGAGAAAAAGAGTTTCTGGAATTCTTCAGGGACTCGGATATTCCGGTCCCCCAACCGGATATTCCGAGTCAACCCCAGATTTTGGCTAAGTCAAGTTCAAAAGTGGCACTGACTTCAATCGGAAAATCAGCCCGGAAATTTCAAGGACCCGGATATTCCGGTTCACCAACCGGATATTCCGAGTCACCCACCGGATATTCCGAAGCAACCTCAGGAAATTTGCTAAGTCAAGATTCAGAAGTGGCACTGACTTCAATCGGAAAATCAGCCCGGAAATTTCAAGGACTCGGATATTCCGAGTCAACCGAAGAAAATCGACTAAGTCAAGTTCAGAATTGGTTCTGATCTCAACCGGAAATTCAGCTCGGATATTTTCAAAGGCCCGGATATTCCGGTGGACCGGAATTTCCGGTGCAACTTATACCGGAATTTCCGGGTGACCAAGACAGCCAACGGCCAGATTTTGAGGGGGAGTATAAATACCCCCTCACTCACTCAAGAACATTTGAGCTCTCAGACTTTCTCTCTCCTACTATTCTTGAAAGCTCAATTCATCAAGATCTCCCAATCCCCCCACCCAAATTCATAGATCTTTGGAGGATTGGAGGAGAAGGCCCAGATCTACATCGTCACCGAAGGGATCTTCATTTCTCCCCCATTCATTTGGGGATTTCGTGGCTAGGGTTTCCGGTGGGAAAACCTAGTTCACCATTGTTGTACTCTTGGTGTTACCTTGACCTCTTGTGGTCCTTGACCTGTTGTGGTCCTTCTTGGGAGCCCCCAATTCAGTTGTGGGTGTGTGCCTCAAGCGTTTGTAAGGGATTCGATCTCCGCCCTAAAAGGGGATCAATAGTGGAAGGTGGACTCGAAACCTTTGTGGTTGAGTTCATCGGAGAAGAAGGTGAGCCTTTGTGGCGTTGCGGCTAACCTGTTGTGGTAGCGCACACCTCTCCAAACGAGACGTACACCCTTGGGTGGAACTCGGGAATACATCTTCGTCTCCGCGTGCTTCACTTGGTTCCCCTTACCCTTTACTCCCTTACTTGCTTCTTGTTATTGCTTAGATTCTCATTTAGGTAAATTCACCGTAGTTGCATATCTATCTAGAGAATTTACCTTTGAGTTGAGCCTAAAATTAAAAAGACCTAAAATTTGTAAAAGCACCTATTCACCCCCCCCCCCTCTAGGTGCCGGATTCCCGTTCACATCTCCTATATGAGATTTCTAGTCGTATGGGGCAGTGTAATAACTTGCATCATCGTAACCGCTTTACGGCAAGTTGCCATTCCACTCTTACCCGTTACTAGAAAACCTATCTTCAGTTCTCATAGACACTGAAGAATAAACTTAACGTTTGTTCATTGATCCACACAAGGATCACTCCAGAACCTGTTCTTTAACCAAGAACTCGGGTCACACTAAGTCGAGATTTCAGTCTGATAGCATCTATGACGGATACATAGATAATGTCGAACACCATTTTCTATAACTGAAAATGCCAAGATAAACTTAATATTTTACCTAGTCATACAAGCAAGAACCTCTTTCTTTGCTTGTCCTTTTCTGAAACACTTCAGAATCCTGACTTAGGAAATACTCCGACTTAATGTTATTAAGCCCCCTCTGATCTATACAATTATAAATCGGATGCCTAATACTCCTAACTTCATTTCACAGAAAATTCAATCACTTAAATAATCCTTTACACTCTACTAGAGGATCTCTGTCATTCAATATGTCGTTACATACAAAATCACAAATGACACCTAGCTCCCACTCAAATATGCCTTCCGCATATAAGATCAAGGAAAACTACTTAGCTCTCACTCAAATATGCTTTCCGCATATAAGATCAAGGAAAGCTACTTTGCTCCCACTCACTTCTTTGCAAATGTAGGTTTCTTCAACTATTTTGGACAACTCCAAAATCCTTTGATCACATTATCAAAGTGAAGATTCCAGCTCTGATATGCTTACTTCTGCCCATGAATGGACAACCGAAGTTTGCATACATGTTTAGCATCCTCAGGATTACAAACCATTCTTAATGACACTATTAAGAACCATGGTTTTCTCATTCATCTATCAATTTCTCATTCGAAATTATAGTAATTGCTAAACGACCCAGAATAGATTTAGGCTTCGCCACTTGAGACAAAGTCTCATGTGGTCTGTCGGAACTGTTTCACGACAAATCGAATCTGCTCAATATCTACTCTCTCATAAAACTCCATATACCATTAACATCCTAGATGCCATCAAGAAGATCTCCCAAGTCATTACCTGGTAATCGTATATGGATTTTATTTCGGATCATAAATGACTCATAGCCATTTCTCGGACTTAGGTCCACCATCTCTTCTTCGTAGTTCATAGGTCTATCATATTTCATTAATATGACCTTTATAACAAGATTGTCGTAACACACAGTGTGGAACACAACCTCGTATGCCTACGCTCTTAGTATGAGCTCAGAACATCATGATATTGAATCATCAGTTTTTTCAAGCTGTGGAGCCTGACACCGAAAACACTTTTGATTGCGCCACTCTGATGTCTGGAGAGGAAGTTCACCAACTTCGTCTTGCTCTACTTTCTTTCTCACTTATACCCTCGGACAAGAAACTATTTCTTTCGCAAGGTATATCCCGGCAAAGATTTTGCCTATGTCGTGAGACATGTACCCAACTAACTCTTTAGGTAGGGTATACTACAAAGATTAATCCATTTTAGGTTCGATTTCATCGAAACACTAAATTGCTGAAACGACAATCCAGGCTAAAAGCCATGCCATTACTCGTATGGTATTGTCTCCATGGATTCAAATGGTTTCCCTATTTGCTAACGTGAGTGTTTACGTTTCTACCATATGACTCTAATGATCACAATAATTCGGTAAGAGATTTATTTACCACACACTATCCGATAGGGTGCAATTACGACGTCCTAACACACCATAACACTATGGTGTTCCATGCGACGTAATTTGTGGAACTCTTCTCACAAGTATTTCAATGATCTGCCAACATTATAACTCAAATCTTTATTTCCTCGATTTGCCTCGCGGGAATTTGATTTTCTTGTTAAGTTTACTTCCTACTTCATTCTGAACTTCGTTTGATCGAATCAAAATTTCAGACTAACATTCCCCGGAGTGGATATCCATATATCTACTCGGAATATTCATGAAGTATATGAAATAAAGACTTCCACTACACGTCAAAGTACTTCATTGATTCACATACACCCATATGCACGATTCTCAACAAGCTATACTCAAAACGTTCAGTGAAGTTTACGAAATAAAGGTCTCCACTACCCGTCAATTACTTTATTGAACCACATACATCTCTATGTATGACTATCAATAAGTTACATGCCCGCTTTCCGAAAACGGTGTCACAGTTATTTTGCAAGTGTCAAAAGATCAAATATTAGGACTTGCAGGTCCATCCAGTGTGGAGCTAATGCATATAACATTGACATGACTAAACGGTAGTGCCACACATATGTGGTGTCTTTATTAAGTTTGTATCCTTTGGCATTAATATTATGAATGTGGGAGCTTCTACCATCTAAATTCAAATCGGCATATGATCATTACTTCATAAATATAGGACACCAATTTGTCACTATCATGTAAGAACAAGTGTCTCGCTAGAGGAGACACACTCGTAACGATCATACCAACACCCGATCATAAAGAATTTATTCAAATGGTAGATCTAGAGGGAGAGTGTCTATGGTCGTCACAACAACTTGACGGCCATTATCAACACGCAATGTCGCCTCATCCTTTCAAGCTACACAAGCAGTAAACCTGGTTTTTCACAAAACATGACTAGTTCAAGACTTAGTCACTACTGCGAGCACTTGCTTAGCTAAAACATTCATAACATGTATATCATATATACACCATCATCATCGATGACTTCCGGCGATCTGTTTCATCTTCTTGATACTTCCACCGTAATCAAGAACCATGAAGGTGAATTATTCCCCTTGCATGACATAGTCTATGACAGAGGATTTGCACTTGGCAACGATGTCTGTCATCCAGTGATCGAGCTGAGCGAGGCGTCTCAATGTTCATCAAGTATGAACATATGTCATTAAGCATGACCGCCACGTGCTCCCTCAATGTGTGCATTCTCTTCCATCTTGGTTGAGAAGACAATCAGTCAACGTACTGATAAACTTCATCAACCCAACTTTAGGGGTACCCCGAGTTTTAGCGACCATATCATATGTCCGCGATCCAATAACTCGTACCAACCATTGGTTCTCTATGGCAGAGATCATAGCATACACTGGACTATGATGATATCATCCGCTCAAAATCCGATAATCCAAATTATCTTTTGCTAGCGGAATCTCCGGGTTTATCTCCTAACGGGTATTGTATCACAAAGAGCTAACGGTTTAAACAAGGAGTATCCTCAAGCTAAAGTATAAAACTATGAAGTTTGGACCCAACCTTTTAAGTTTCTCAATCGCAGGAATGCGCCTAATTTGAAAAGATGCTATCACAATGGTTAATATCTACAAAGGTTTGCAAAACAGACTCCGTTCATTATATTCTGAGTTCTAGTATTTTAGAAAATAACTATCCGAACTCCCACTCAAACGAACATCCCTCCTGGTCGTTCAAGCGATTACACGACCCCCATCCATTGCACCACCCCTCATCATCAGAGCCGGCGGCACAACTTCAAGAGTAGACAAAAGTCCGCCACACAAATTTTGTGACTCGTGCTTGTCCTTTCGGTCTTCCTGTTCCGAGGCCATATTTCTGAATATGCTAGGCTCGCCACCAAAAACCTCCACGCTGACGCTTGTGCAACATGGCTTACACCCACTGTATGCGAACGACGAGATGTCTGACACCCGATCATCACGGCCTGCCTCATAACGTAGAACTTTCTTGGTGGTGCGCGTTGGAGGGAGAACACTAGTGGTATTTTGAAGGGATCATCTTATATAGCTACCGCCGTGTAACTAATGTATACTATACACACAATCACACAATATAAGATGCACACAAAACATCAAATGTAATGCAATGTGATATAGTCCATTGCGCCATGTTCTTCTTGGCGCCCGCAGTTTATAAACAATTTAATAAACCTACCTTGACCATATCACATAGCCCCTGTAAAATAAAGTTAGAAGCTTCTACTTTATCTTTTGCATATTTTACGTGGCTTGGGGCTGTCGTAAATAGAACCGCTTCATACCTACGTACCTTATGACCACAACAACGATCCAATAATTGCATGTTTAAGCATCCCTTTCGGGCCCTCCATTGAAAATGCGAAGACCAACTAAAGAGAGAGAAACTGACACCCGCCAGCCACAGATACGGTACAAGCCGTATGTCAGTAGTGGAACCAGTCTCGCGTAAGCGTACGCGTAAAGTCGGTCCGGGCCGCTTCATCAACTCGATGCCGCTGGAATCACAAGTGCACGCTAGAGGGTAGCAAATAACAGGAACGGTTTCCCCGTGTAGAACACGGGTTCTAACAGCGTACAACTATATCTACGATAGATCGGCTCTGATACCACTGAAGGGGATCGTGTGCAGAAAACAAAAATTTCCTAGCAACGATATCCTTAAACTAGCCAAGATCTACACTATGCAGATATAGAAGTACGGCGGAGATCGGAATACATACCCTCGTAGACCGAATATCGGGGATTACGCTCCCGCACAAGCGTTGACGACGAAGACGACGTAGCCGACCTCTAGGTCGCGAAGAACTCGGCGCGACGAAGACGACGAAGATGACCCCGAGGTCGGGTAGAGGAAGTAGGCCTCCGAGTACCGCTAGCGCAGCACCTCGCAGGGCGTCACACACATACGGTGGAGACGACGGCCTCCGAAGCTCCAGTCCAGGACGAGCAGCGGAAGACTTGGACCGGAACACCAGCAGCGCGGCAGCGGGCTATGGTGGAAGAGATCCCCCTCCTCTACTCGGCGTGGCTCCGACAAGGGAACCACGAGATCGAGAGAGAAATTGGGAATTAATTGGTGAATTAAAAGGCCAGGGGTGCCCCTTCTTATATAGGCTCCCGGGGGGAGCCAACCTTGCCAGCCAGGCAATGTGGGACTAACCCCCATTGCCTGGTGCGGCTGCACATGGTGCACCGGCCCCTGGTGGGCCCCTTTTGGCCCACCTGGGTCGGCCCCATGGCTCCCACCGAATTACCCTAGGGAATTTAACCCCTCCTGGGCCTTCTTTCGACCAGAAGGCCCATTTAGGGAAATCAGCCTAAATAAATCCGAAAATAAATATATAAAATCATATTTGCATATTAATTACACTAATTAATATCAAACATAATATATATAATTTTTCTCAGCTCCGAAAACTCTTTCGGCGCTGCCCGATCTCCATCGGACCCCTCCCGGGACGTTCCCGGTGATCTCTTTCCTTTCCGGTTGTCTTGTCGAAACCCCTTAAGTGTGTTACCGTAGCGGTTCGATATAATAACAGGTACGATCAAGACTCCTCTATGATCATCGACTAACTCGTAGGCCTGGACCCCATGAATTAATCTCTGTGATATAACGAATGACTTTCATCTATCAAACCTGGACGTCTAGTCTTAAATTCTTTGTCATGGCGATACTTAGCGTGTCCGAGCATCATTCTCAGATATCTCCATACCTAGCATGATCTCGTTACCGACATCGCTATCTTCTACTCGTCTATGATATTATGTCAGCTGGTGACCTAGTCACATGTTTGCAAACTCATTTGACATAATCTCACCGAGTGGGCCCTAGAGTATCTATCCGGCTATGCGGACTGACAAATCCCGCTGTTGACCCCTCGTCTCAACTACCCCTTTCCGATACCCAAAAGTATCACCGTTATTGTCACACTAGATAAGATGCGACGTTTGGTGCGATCAAAGTATCTTCCAGGGATAACAATAAGAGTTGATCTCATGGTGTTAAGGCGTAATGACTATGTCCTACAAATACTGGGTATGTCCATCACAACGTTACTCCTAACAATATGACTTCCATTGCCGACCGGCGCCATGCCCTATGATCGGAAAACCTCGATCATCAATCGCGCAACGAAACTAGTCTTAGTAGAGGCTACTAGGGACCTGGTTGTTTATCTACCACACCTGTATTAATGTTTTCGCTTAATACAGTTATAGCATGGTGTAAAACATATAATGAACGATTGGGATATTGCCAATAAACTATGTTTATTAAGTGCCTCTAGGGCATATTCCCTTCAGCATCTTCTTAATAGGTTAGTCCCAGAAAATGCATAAAATTATATAAAATTGCATACAAAACATGTAATAACACATGGTATAATATAGCATGGAACATAAGACATTATAGATACGTTTGAGACGTATCAGGCCTCCTCTGCTCCCACACGCGGAGATCTCGACGCGAGCCGAGGCACCGACTTGGGCACCACGTTGGGCATGGAGCGCGGCTGCTCCGGCGGCGGTGTGGCGACCTTCAGCCCCCCTCCCCCCCCCCCCCTCCCCCGCATCGGCGACAATGTTGGTGGATCCTCCAGCGTTCGTGCCTAGGAGGTGGCGGTTCGTGGTGGCGGCAGGTGTCGCGGTGCAGTCTGAGGTTTGCGGTGGTGCTACGTACCGGTGCTGGACCTCCCAGCGGCGGTGCCCCGGCCCCTTCCGGAGTCCACTTTGTTGGCCTCGGTTGGGCGTTCGCTTGTGGCTACTGCATTGGCTTGGGCTGCGGCGAGGGCTGCCTTTTACCTGCCGTATTCCGGTGGCTCAGGGGGGTCAGGATGACCGGATGCGTGGGGGCTCGGTCTGAATAACGACGGCGGTCCTTAGGTTCCTCTTGCGATAGGATGAAGATCTGCTTCAAGTCCGTACTGTTTGATCTGGCCAGAGTGTCATGTTCCGGAAGGCTCCGTCGGCGATCTCACGTGGACGTTAATGTCTAGAGACTGCTGGATCGGATGGGATTTGATCGCGCTGGAGGGAGCGACGCGAAGCTCTGTTTCTATTTCTGCCATGGGCAAATCTAGGGTGAGGTCAGAGACGGAGAACGGCATGAAAGCCGAGATTGGATGACCGGCAATGGTGATCAGAGTCCTTGCGGCAATGAGGAATTTGCTTGGAGTTTCAGAAATCCTAGCAGCGGTATGTAAGTGGAGGCGACAACACTGGTGAAGTTCAAAGTCTTATCTTTCAGTGTGAAAATCTAATATCTGACCTTAATTGGTTGTGTCTGTCAATGACCTTGTTTAAGATATTGTTTTTATAGTGGGGACTATCTATAGGGGAAAACCCAAGATCTTCGGGCGACGACGGTGTTTTATGCATTGTTTCCTTATTAAAGGCGTTGCTTTTGGAGAATTTAAACATCACGTGTTATATTGGTAGTGGTTATATTGCTGCTGGAAGGACTCTCCACTATATAGCGGGATTTTTCTTTTTTATCTTCTTTTTATTATTTTTAGGATGTGTGCATTCGTAATATCTTATGTTATTATATTATTGCATAGGCTGGGTATAATTGATATTAAAAAAGAAATCGACAGGTATAGGTTCTTTCTTTCATCTAAAACCACAAGCGAGCCACGCTAGATCCCGCGCGCACGGACCGTACCCCGAGACCGCGCCGCACCGTGCGCACGCTCCACCCGATCGAACCGCCACCCTAGGATCCGTCAACGGACGGCCAGGATGAGCACCGCCTCCAGAGTTCCACGCTCCTCTCTTGGCTCGTGCCCCACAGCCGCCCCCATGTGCACTGCGCCCTGCTTGCTTTAAGACCACGGCCAGCGCCACCACCTTCCTCTTCCCCGCTCATCCAGCTCGCTCCATTTCAACTCTCAAGCTAGCAGCAAGAGCAACACACCAGCTAGCAAGAGCGCTTCTGATTCGGCCGGATAAGGAAGAGCAGGGTGGGTGAGTGAGTGAGAGAGAGGGGCGATGGAGCGGCGGGTGGCTGCGTGGGCCGCGGTGCTGGTCGCGCTGGCCGTGCTGCCGGCGACGACGACGGCGAACAAGATCTCCGTCAACTGGATGCCCAACACCAACTACACCGTCTGGGAGCAGACCCACGGCCCCTTCTACAAGGGCGACTGGCTCGGTACGTCCGCCCATCCCCGTCCCTATCCACTCACCTCGCCGCCCCGCCGGCATGCATCCCCTCCCTCCTCCCAGCAGCAGATCTGTGAAAAATGCGAGCTTTTCCCCATGTTTTTCCTCGGCTGACCTGACCTGATTCGATTCGTGCATGCGCAGTGTTCTACTACACGGCGGGGCAGGCGGACGTGGTGGAGGTGAACGAGTCCGGGTACAACCGCTGCGACGCCACCGCCCCCATCTACAACTACAGCAAAGGTCGCAGCTTCGCATTCGAGCTCAACCAGACCAAGACCTACTACTTCATCTGCAGCTTCGGATACTGCCCCGGCGGGATGAAGCTCGCCATCAAGTCCCAGAAGCTACCGCCGCCGTCCCCGCCGCCGTCGGCACAGGACAAGTCCGCCGCGCTAGCCAGGGCGCACGCCGGGGTCGTCATCTACGCTTCTATCTTCGCACTCGCCGCCCTACTCAGGATGGTCTAGCGAAATCACTCCTAGATTGTTGGTTCAATTTACCGTTCCCTTTTCCTTTCTTTCCTCTGTTCTTCGTTTCTTCGTTCATTAGGCCACGTTATTGGGATTAGTTAGCGGTGTGTGTGGATTTGCGGAACCAAATGGTCAACCGTAGATTAATTTATCGAGTGTGAAGAATGCAATGAGAGAGGAGAAACTGTTTCTACGCGACCACTGATAATTAGTTGAATCCTGTGTCCATCAATTGCTCTGTTCTAGTGCTGCAAATGCAAAGTGAGCAAGGAGTGGTGAGCCTAATTGTTTCTGTGCACGGCTCGTCCGTAACAACAGCCGGGATTTGTGCATAAACACGCTGCGACATCGTGATTGGTCTCCGGCTCCGGGTGCCACCTTGCTTAAAGGTTAAGGCTCGCCAAATCTTTAGACTTTCTGCTCAAGTAGTATCTGAACATTAGCGGAGGAACTACATTTCCTGTCCTTAAATACAAAAAACTTCATAGCTGTACGATGCGCTATAGTCAAGAGCACTTGGAAAAGGAGCGTGTGTTTAGTTGAAATTCAAGCATATGCTCCGGTCACCTTTTTTTTGAAATGCCAAAACAAATCTGAACAAAAATTTGGCGTGTACATTATTTTGGGGCTTATGTAAAATAGACAGAACAATGTCCCTGTCTTTCCAGTACATGTAGGGATACATATTTGCGCAACTTTCGGCGAGTGTCCCTGCCTCTTAACATGCAAAATACGCCTATGATTTAAAACACAAAAACTGCTCTCATGAATCAAGCAACTACTCTCTGAACCACTATTAGCATGCAGCAGATTGGTGAGTCTCATGATTTGGCAGCTAGAATTAATGAGTCAACCTTATTAACGACCAGCACCAAATCCTTGGCTTCTTCTTCTAGCATGTCCCCTCTATGTACTTTCGTCTCAAAAGACCCATGCCAGCGAGGACCCTCCCCTCCTGACCGGGATAAGCCAGGCGGATGTGCCGCACAGATCACGTTCTTTCGCGTTGGACACCACATGGCCTCGTTGCAATGCAGATCGCAGGGGACAGGATCACTTGTCCCATTTTTATGTTTCGCAATCGGCTACATTTGTGGGCAGCGTTGGAAGCTAGACAATAGCTCATACACATTTTCCGGCAAAGTCCAGTCCCCATCGCCCTCCTACCGTTTCCATGTATCTTGCTTTTCAACTGCTCGCGCCGAGAGCGTCATTGCAGTTGCCAAGCACGCCACGCGGAAATGGAAATTAGTCGTGCGGATCATGTGACAGCAATCAAGGCAAGCACGGCTCTCTGCGATTAAGCAGTCCGTGCTCCGCAATTTAAGCTCGTCCAGCACGGATGACAATTGGATATATCATCATCTTGCTCCATTTGTCGATGACAGCAAATGTGAAAGGAGTACAGCAGTAGCTACTCTATCCAATGTTAGACCCGTGATCAGTGGGACAACGAGGTAATATTGGCATACCACGGTTTGTTTGAACACAAATCAGATAAGTCACATCGATTTTACCGTGCTGTGCCTAGGTGAAGAAAAGTTTATTTTGGCAGAGCAAGGGAACAAAGTTTTTATTTTTGTCCAAAGTCATAACGACTGCCAGTCAGTAAGTCGGTTGAAGGAAGGCGAGAACAGAACATCTTAAAAGTCAACATGACAATGGTTAACCATGAGTGCTAGGTCTAGTTGGCCAACCTGATTTTTCAAGATGGGAAGTGTTCATACTTATACCAGGAGTACATGACATACTTGTTTTTCGGGGCAACTTTTTTTTTATCACAGATGTGCTGCCATCTCTGTTTTTCTACCTTGGGACAGCACAACGATGTCAACCTTCAAGCATCACCTTGGCGGCATCGATCAGCGCAGGTCTGAATGCATCAGATGCTCGACCAAGAGCAGTGTAGCCTTCCTTGTCCTCAATGTCAACATCAGCACCATGTCTAATTAGCAGAAGGGCAACCTAGAAAGGAATTTAGTCAAGAATCAGCACAACAAATGACCTAAATAAATTTACTTAGGAAATTATAGGACGGTAGCAATTTCAAAACCAATCAGATCCTGCTCTAGCCTCTACTGGAGATGTCAGGATTACACTCCATATCAAGTCGGCCTAAGATCATGGTCATCAGATGGTAAACGTATCTAAGTTGACACTAAACGTGTATTAAATTTTGCATAGAGCTCGTTAAAAACATAAAATCTTTAGGTACTGTTTGGTTCCAGGCTCCCAGCTACTTCCCCTTTTTCCTTTTATAAGACGTTTTGGCGGGCTTCATTGGCTTGCTAAAATGTCTTATAAAATGGAACGGAGGGGAGGGAGTAGTTGACATTGAAAGAGCATCGCATAACAATGAGGTAGTGCAAGAGAGCAAGATTAAATTACCCCTCTGTCCTCGCATATAACGGCATGTATTAGAGGAGATTGTCCTGTCTTGTCAACCGCATCAATATCTGCGCCTTCCTCGATCAGGCATTCACACATATCAGTGTTTCCAGTACTTGCAGCTCTGTGTAACGGTGTGCAGCCATACTGAAAAAAATAGCAATTCAAATTTACAATTACATGTCTGCCAAGTAACCCAAACTGTGGAATAAAGATGTATAAAGTAGGTAATGGGTTGATACATATATTTCATGACACAGTTAATACTTAAATGCTGAATTTTAGAGGCAAGATGAAAGTTACCGTTGACAGTGTTGTGCTTTGCAGAAGTAAATGTTAACAAAAGATTATTCTTCTGTAAACCTTTCAGTATGTGCTTGCCTTTTTATTGACCAACTTATGGCCAGCCATGAAACTCATAATCATAAAGGAAACACGGGTTTGAGATTTTGCCCATGGTATCCTTCTACACCGTTAGAACTTTACATACCTTATCTTTTTTGTTGACATTTGCACGACGAGCTATTAGTGCTTCGGCAATTGTACGGTGTCCTTTACTAGCAGTGTAATGAAGAGCAGTTCGGCCAGCATCAGTAGGCAAGTCAACATCAGCCCCTGGTATTATAAATTATACAAATCATATCCGTCAGACAGAACTTACAAAATTATCCAATCTAGACTACTGGAATGTGAATTTACACAACTAAATGAAGTTGTTTTTTAGCCCAAGCCTACCCTGAATTTACACAACTAAATGAAGTTGTTTTTAGCCCAAGCCTACCCTACAAATACTTGGCTAGCAGAATTCTGGTTTAAGGTTTGCCTATTATTTGGCCAGTGTGGGCCTACCAAAATTGTGGCAACAACATAAACAAAGACCAAAAACAAACCAAAGTACCATGCACAACCTTAATCCTTACAAGAAAATACAGATCTACTGCAGTCTGAATGGAGATTCTTGGGAAGTAGCAGGACAATCACTAGTTTCATTGCAATACAGTTAGGCCAATGTGTTACATTGTCAGTGCTACAGACTGCAGGTATAGATTGCTTTTCTGAAGGGAACTTAATTCAGAAACAAATATATACTCCCTCCATTCCATATTAGTTGTCACTGATTCCGGAACTAAATCAGTGACAGCTAATATGGAACAGAGAGAGTATTTAATTTGCTAGGTAACTTATTCGGAAATGGATATATACTTATTCAGAAATGAATATATACTTATTAGGAAATGAATATATAACACTCTTCTCTTTTCAATCCTACTTTATCATGATGCGTCGCAGCTCTACGTTTTTCTTGCAAGATATACAAGGAGAGAATAGCCAGAATACCACTAGTCAAAACCGAGAATGCCAAAATAACACTGAAAAAACTTAACTTGTCAAAATAACACCACAATCTGGTTTTTCATGCCAAAATACCACTAGACACAAACTGAGACTAACTTCCAACATAAAAAGACACTTGTGCCCTTGCCTCTTCACACAGTCAATTTCAGCAAAAAAAACAACAATTCATCAGCGAAGAATGGAGCATGAACCGGCTCATCATTCTCCTCATCATCACTCACTTCAGCAGATTCATTGTTCTTGTTCTCAATGGTCACACCAAACCTTAAAATCCTTGATTCATTGCACCTATCAAATAATTGAGCTACAGTATGTATGAGCAAGGGGCATACCCACGGCAGTGCAGAGATGCAGATGGCCACGGAGCAACAATCCTCTCTGTACAGGAGCTCAGTCGTACAGGAGCTTCGGAGTAATAATCGTATTCGTTAATGGCAGTGCAACACCGGTCCAGCGTTGGTGTACAGAAGCCTGGGCAGGGCACGGCGGCCAGCGCGTCTCCGGGATTCGTTGTGCGTGCGGAAGCTTGGGCCGCCCTGCTCCCCGGGCGTGCTTGGACAGGGCACGGCAGACAGCGCGTCTCCGGGCGTCGCCGGGCAAAATCTTGGGCGGCTCGTCGGATTAGAGTGGAGGGAGGGCCGGATTCAGACAGGAGAGGGCAACCGCCAGTGAGGCGCCATGGTCGCCCGGGAGAGAAGGGGAAGAGGGCCCGTACCTGGACTCTTCATTTTCCCGATTAATTTGACTAGGTCTAGTTGAGGGCAATTTAGACATTCTAAGAAAACTGACATATTTGACTAACGGGAGAACTTTGACAATTGACGGTAGGTTTTTTCGGTGTTATTTTGGCATTCCCGGTTTTGACTAGTGTTATTGTGGCTATTCTCTCACTAGAGACTAGAGTGTCATGTTACAGGGGAAGCACTGATTGTGAACGAACAACAGGACATCAGCAACGTGTAATGGTATTCCAAGACCAAAAACAAGCTGCAATCACTAGCAGTTCAAGCAGGTTACATCGAAATACTGAATGGATCCTAAATGTAATCAAAATGAACAGGTCCACCGTAACTACCCTGTCTAGTCAACCTTTATCAGTTGCACAGGACACTGAGCATATCCAACAAAACTCAGGGAACCATCTTTCATCTAGCAACACTAAGTCTACAGTGTAACAAAAATTAGCCAAAATCGCACAATTAAGGAGACACGTTTCCCGGGAGCAATACCATGCTCTTCAGTCTCACAGAAAACATGATGTCTGCATTTGTAAACGCTGCTAATTAACTCATTTGGCAGAATAAGCCGTGCAGATAGTATCCACAGAAGATAGCAACTCATCCTACATTCCTACACCAATTTCATCGACTAATCGAAGAAACAGACAGCACAAACAGCACAGTTTCAGGCAAAAACCGCGAGGTCTCGTACGTACCGTGGTCGAGCAGGATCTCGACTATCTGGGCGTTGCCGCTGCTAGCGACCGAGTGAATCGGCGCCCACCCCTCGTCGTCCTTCCCGTTCACGGCGCTCGCCGCGGCCCCGTCCTCCGCCGCCAGAAGCGCGGTGACAACCTGAAACCAGCAGACGGGAGGAGATTCCCCCCACACAGAAGCGTCAAAACCCTAAACCCGGAGGCCAAGCAGATTCGAGGCTGATTGAGCAGCTAAGAAGCAGCGAACGGTTTGCCTTGGGGTGGCCGGATGCGGCCGCGACGTGGAGGAGGGAGCGGCCGTCCTCGTTACGGAGGGAGAGGGCCGCGGCGAGGTCGGCGGGGGCGAGGGAGGAGAAGGCGGCGGCGTCGCCGGACTCCGCGGCGAGGAAGAGCTCCTTCTCCGTCGGCTTCTCCTCCGCGCCGGCGTCGACCTCCATTGTGGTGCGTTGGAGCCGCTTCTGAGCTTCTTTTTTTTTTGAGAAAGAGAAGGCGCTTCTGAGCTGGGTCGTCTGTCCTTGCCGTCGCTGGCGGCCACTTTGGGTTGTTCTTACGCCTTTCACAAGAAAGAGAAGACGAGACAAGGTGGGTGGGCTGGGCCTTGAGAGAATCATCGCCATGCTGTGGGCTGCTGAAACGAATTTCTACTCTCCTTTTGTTTTTGCCGAAAACGTTTCAAGTTTTTTACAAGTCTTTTTTTTTTAACTTAAAAACCAATATATTAAGCAAACAGGCCGCCTCATTAAAAATCTTTCAGTCCCCTTAGATACCCTGGTAAGGAATAGAGCGCGTCTAAAACCTGCCGCCATCAACCATTCAAAATATTACATCATCTATGATTTTACCTAAAATAAAATAGGGGGCTCTCATCGACCCAATTACATTGAGATTTATCAATAAAGCAATTCCTAGCTATTTCATGTGCCACTGAGTTCGCTTCCCTCAAGATATGTTTAAATTGGACATTACCAAGAGAGGAAGCTATATCGACATATCGGCATAGATGGCGGCAGAATCGTTCCACCATGTCTCCGTACCGGTACAAGCATCCACGGTTTCTATTGAATCAGATTCGACAATTACCGAGTTACATCCCATCAAACTCGCCAAGGTCAGTCCATCTTTCATTGCCATTGCTTCTGCCATATTCATCGTTGCAACGTTAGGTATAAATCTACAGCTAGCAGCAATAAATTGTTCTTGATAGTCTCGGACAATTGCTCCCGTTGAGCCAGTACTATAATCTGCAAAGAAGGAGGCATCAACATTAACTTTAACCTGTCTTGGTGCTGGTTTTTCCCATCTCACTCTCCATAAGGGGTTTGGCTGTTTATCCACATTGGCCGAGTTAGCAACAATTGTCAGAATTGAGATTTTGCACTTGTGAATCGGAGGGACTGTTTCTTGATGTGTTCTTCTCCTTCTAATCCACCATAGGTACCAACAAGCTACATAAATTGTTGCTTTAAAATTAATATTCTCAAGACCTGGGATAGAATTGTCTTGTCGCCGTAATAGACACTCCAGGATAGCTGAACCTGCTCCATCCGCATGCATAGCTTCCTCAATAATCTCCACCACGCCGAGGGACGTCCACAGCTCAATTGCCGTTGGACACTGGAACAACAAATGACGAACATCTTCCGGTCCTTGTTGGCATATCGGACACTCACTAGACGTTCCAATGTGTCTATTTGAAAGGATGCATTTAAGTGGTATAAGAGCATCTCTAGTGGCTTGTCTATACGTGCGTGGAAAGCAAATTTACACGATCTAGATCCAAAATAGCGTCCCAGCGGTTCGTGTATACGAGCGTCTATCCTTTCCACGCCCACTCACGACGGTACCAGACGTGAATTCCTCCACGACGCATCCACGAGAGGAAAAGCGAGGCGCGAAGGAAAATCGTCTCCGCGCCTGGTTCCCGCGCCCGTCCGAGCTCGCCCCCGCCGGCCACCGCGTCCAATCTCGCCTCCAAGATCGCCGCCGCCGCATCCGAGCTCGGCGTCGCCGCCCCTCCGGCAGAGGTAAGTTTCCGCATCCGATCTCGCCTTCCCCGGATCGAATCAGAGAGGAGTGGGGCGGCGGCCGCCAAGCCGTGCGGCCAGATGTGCCGGCGGCCGCGCGCGCCGTACTGAGAGAGGCAGGGGAGGGAATGGAGGAGAGGGGTGTCAGAGCAGGGAGGAGAGAAGAGGTTGGGGAAGGAGGCGACGGGGATGGGAGGAGAGGAGGGGCCGGGAGGAGATGAGAGGCAGGGGAGGGGAGGCGAGGAGGGGCCGGGAGGATTGGGGGCAGATTGAATCGACCGGCGACCGGAGAGGATGTGGTCGCCGCTGCTGCGCTCGCGTCGCTGCGCTGCCGCTGCTGCTGCGCTCGCTCGCGTCGCTCGCGCGCTGCGTCTGCGCTCGCTGCTGCGCTCGCTCGCGCGCTGCCGCTGCTGCGCTCGCGTCGCTGCCGCTGCGCTCGCGTCGCTGCCGCTGCTGCTAGTGCGCTGCTGCTGGTGCGCTCGCGTCAATTATACCTCGAGCTATGCGGTTGAACAAATTACGTGACATCCTAAATCTGTGCATAAAAAGTAAATGAGACATGGATATGAAAAACAAGCAAACATGGAGAAGTGTATTAGTTACGAACCTTCGCCGAAATAAGTGCTCGGGATAGCGAGGAGGATCCTTGAAATAGTCACCCCACAAAAGAACAAATGCGGCATCTCTTCCTCGATCTGTTCGACGTCCGTGCTTCGAACCACCATGGCGTCGAGTGTTCATCTCTTTTTCCTCCTCCTGCTCGGCAATTGCTGCAATAACTAGTTCATCGTTGCCCGATGAAGACGAGGAAGAATTCATCATCATATCCCAAGAGGATGTGTTCATTGTGTCGTGTGAGAGAGATAGAGAAATTTAGGAGAAGTCAGGTAAGACACAAGAAGGAATGTTGTGAGAGAGATGTGAGAGGGGTGGGATATATAGAGCTGTTCGAAATATAGTCGTTGGAGCTGTTCGAAATATGACCGTTAGAAAGATAGCCGTTGGAATATGATCGTTTGAAATATAGCCGTTGTAAATATACACGTCCTAATATACACGTCCTATATATACGTTTCACTGAAAAACAGGACGTGTAAATTTTACAGAATGTGTATATGGACGTGTATATGAAAATATACACGTCCAAATTTCCACGTTTCACTAGAGATGCTCTAATACCGTGCAGGGCTCGCCAAATAAAGATCTTAACTTTGCTAGGAATTTCCAGTTTTCAGAGTGTTTTCTAAATCGGGTTAGAAGCCGACCCTCCCGGCAAAGCAAGTTGGCCTGCCGATCCTCCGAATTGGTGTTTCCACTGAGATAATATCCTGACCGAACAGTGTATCTTCCATGCCTCGTAGCTCCCCAAGCTATAAAATCTTCAAATCCTTGATGATTAATTGGAATTTGAAGGATCCTATTGACGTCCATTACCATAAACTCATCTCGGATCAATTCTTCGTTCCACCCACCTGTCATTGGATCTATTAACTCACTGACTTTGGTGAGATTCGTATTGCCCCTTGCGGTAATAATTTTCTTATCCGGGCTAGATGGGATCCAGGGGTCTTGTCAAATGTTAATATGTTCACCTGTACCAACACGTCAAATATGTCCTCGCTTAAACGTAGTTAACCCAGCCAAGATACTCTGCCACGTAAAGTATGAACCATCTCTTGGACCCGCTTTTAAGATATCTCCATGGGGATAATATTTTGATCTCAAAACACGCGCACATAATGACTCAGGCTCATTGATCAATCCATGCTTAGCGAGCATTGTAAGATTAAATGAGTGGAAATCTCTAAAGCCCATGTCCCCTTCGTTTTTAGGATAACAAAGTTTCCACCATGCGTACCAATGCACCTTACTGCTATTCTCATCATCTCCCCACCAGAATTTAGCTATTGCATCCATCATCTCTTTGCATACCCCATTTGGAATCTGGAACACCAACATTGCATAGACTGGTATTGTCTGTGCCAAAGCTTTTAATAAAATCTCTTTGCCACCAATGGATAATTGTTTTTCTTTCCATCCATTAATCCTTTGAATGATCCTTTCTATAAAATGATGAAAACAGTCACTCCTGTCAGCTCCTACCAAAGCTTGTAAGCCAAGGTATTTATTTGAGAGGGCTTCTGTGTCAATATGTAGCTCTTCACAAATTTCAGATCTCATAAAAGCATTAGTATTCGGGGAGAAATATATACTTGATTTAGCTAAACTCACCATTTGGCCTGAATTTGCACAATAAGTGTCTAGCACATTTTGCAAGGAGGTTGCATTAGTCATATCAGCTTCATGAGAATTAGGGAGTCATCAGCGAAAAGTAAATGTGAAACTGATGGTGCATTCCTGCACACCCTTACCCCATCGATACCATCAACCTCTTCTTCATGTAACAAAAGACTGGATAAACCGTCAGCACATAACAGGAACATATAAGGAGGAAGTGGGTCTCCTTGCCGTAGCCCCCTCGACGGTAAAAACATCTCCGTTTCTTCCGAATTAAATCTCACTTGATATCTCACCGATCTCACACAAGCCATCATAAGTGAGATCCATCCCTCTGCAAAACCAAGCTTGCGCATCATATTTTCTAGAAAGATCCACTCAACTCTGTCGTAGGCTTTGTGCATATCAAGTTTTACTACACACGAACCAACAACCCCTCTTCTTTTATTCTTAATAGCATGGACGCACTCATATGCCAAGAGGACATTGTCTGTAATGAGTCGTCCCGGGACAAACGCACTCTGCATAGGTGATATAACTTCAGGAAGAATTCCTTTCAGCCGTTGTGCTAGCATATTTGATATAATCTTGTAGATTACGTTACACAAGCTGATGGGCCGAAACTGGGTAACAGATTCGGGGCTATCAACCTTGGGAATAAGGACTATTTTGGTATCATTCCACCCATCTGGGACGGAAGCTGAGTTTAGCGCCTGAAGAACTTCCTGGGTTATTTCTTCTCCACAAATACTCCAGATTTTTTTTGTAGAATATAGCATGAAGGCCGTCAGGACCAGGCGCTTTGTAATCACCAATCCCAAACACAGCCTTTCTAACCTCTTACGCAGTAAACGGAGCCAACAACTTCTCATTCATTTGGTCTGTCACTTTTTGTTGGATCTTATCAAGCATTGCTGGATCAACCTCTTGGATTTCAGACGTAAACACATTAGCAAAATGTGAATAGACAAGAGGTTTCAGATTTTCGGTACCTTCCACCCAGTTGCCGTCATCATGACACAACTTAGTGATAAAGTTTTTCTTACGTCTCGGTGAAGCAAAACTATGGATAAAAGTTGTATTTCTGTCGCCGCGATGTAACCAGTTTACCCGCGATCGTTGCAGCCAATGTACCTCTTGTTTCTCAAGAAGAATTTCTATAATAGCAGCCTTTTCCTTGGCAATGATCTCATTTTCATCCGACAAGGGTCCACTGACCGCCTTTTCCAGCTCCTGTTGGGCTTTCCGAAGGCGTTTTTGTGGTTCTTTCAACACCGCAACATCCCATGCATGCAGAGCACCATGCATATGCCCTAACTTGCTCAACACGCCACCCGATGGACAAGCGGCAGCGGCCGCTTCCCATGCCTGTTGCACCACTTCACATAAACCTTTCTCATGTAGCCATTGTGAGAGAATTGACCACAACGTGTATTGCCGTTGTATTGCAAATATATAGACAAAGTTACAAAACCCTAACCCTAGATGGGAGATTATAGAAACTCTCCACAATACAAGGTATAGGAGATATGACACGCTATACGTGACATATTGTCTAACACTCCCCCGCAGTCACAACAGGAGGAGGACGGACGTTGAGACTGGACCGAAAATCCAGAAACAATGGTGAGGGGAGACCCTTCGTCAAGATGTCGGCAAACTGTCGAGACGAGGGAACATGCAGCACTCGGATCTGGCCCATGGCAACACGATCGCGAACGAAGTGAAGGTCGATCTCGATGTGTTTAGTGCGTTGATGCTGAACGGGGTTCGTGGACATGTAGACGGCGCTGACGTTGTCGCAGAACACGACCGTAGCAGGAGGAGAAGGGCGGTGAAGCTCGTGGAGAAGTTGGCGGATCCAACTGGCTTTGGCGACGGCGTTAGCCACAGCACGGTATTCAGCCTCGGCACTGGAACGAGAGACCGTGTGTTGCCGCTTGGAAGACCAGGAGATGAGGTTGTCACCGAGGTACACACAGAAGCCTGACGTAGATCGGCGAGTGTCAGGGCAGCCGGCCCAATCAGCGTCGGTGTAGGTGATCATGGAGTCCGGCGATGATGAGTGAAGCTGGAGACCATGAGAGATCATGCCCTTGACATAGCGCAAAATACGCTTGATGGCCGCCAAGTGCTGCGCGCGAGGGTCGTGCATATGAAGACACACCTGCTGGACGGCGTATGCGATGTCAGGACGCTTGAAGGTGAGATACTGCAGTGCCCCGGCGAAACTCCGATACTCCGTAGGATCATCAACAGGAGCACCGGCGGTGGATGCGAGCTTGGGAGAAGTGTCAACCGGTGTAGTCGCGGGCGTGCAGGCGGTCATGCCCGCCTTTTCCAGAATTTCCGCGGCGTACTTGGCTTGAGAGAGATGCATCCCCGAAGAGTCGCGGGTCACCGCGATACCGAGGAAGTAGTGGAGACTCCCCATTTCCATGATGGCGAACTCGGAGCGGAGGGAGGCGGTGATCCGATCAAGGAGACTCGGCGATGAGGCGGTGAGGACGATGTCGTCGACATACAGCAAGAGATATGCCGTACCCTCTGCGCACTAAAGAACGAACAGTGACGTGTCAGAGCGGGAACACGTGAAGCCTGTCGAGATGATGAAGGTCGCGAAGCGCTGGCACCACGCCCGAGGAGCCTGCTTGAGACCGTAGAGGGAACGATTTAAGCGGCAAACATGATCGGGGCGAGTGGAGTCGATGAAGCCGGTGGGTTGGCGAGAGTAGAGGACCTCAGCGAGCTTGCCGTGCAGAAAGGCATTCTTGACGTCCAGTTGGCGAGTCCCCCAGTTGAGGGAGAGGGCGAGGGAGAGGATGACGCGGACCGTTGCCGGTTTCACAACCGGGCTGAAGGTCTCGTCGAAGTAGACGCCGTGCTCCTGGGAGAAACCGCGAAGCACCCACCGTGCTTTATAGCGGTCGAGAGAGCCATCGGACTTGAGCTTGTGGCGGAACACCCACTTGCCGGTGACGATGTTGGCGTTGCGAGGCGGGGGCACGAGATCCCAAGTGTCGTTGCCGACGAGAGCGCGGTATTCCGCGGTCATGGCATCGAGCCAATTGGGGTCCTTGAGTGCAGCTCGGGCTGATGTCGGAACCGGAGAGTACCTGTTGACAGAAGCATGCAGGTTAAGCCGCTCACGGGGAGGAACGTGGATACCGGAGGTGCTACGCGTCCGATGCGTGATAGGGGGTGGCGGGGGTGTAGGGTGCGGCGGCGATGGGGCGCGCGGAGAGGGTGGTGGAGAGGGAGCACGCGGGGCGGGCGCAGCCGGTGGAGTGGGGAGAGGAGTGTCATCTTCGAGAAAGGCGTAGGTAGCAGCGGACGGGGGCTGCAGAGACAAGAAAGGGAATGTGGACTCATCAAAAATAACGTGGCGAGAGATGATGATGCGTGAGTGGTGAGATCCATGCAGCGATAGCCCTTATGGTGTGGGGAGTGACCTAGGAAGACACATGCACTAGACCGGGGAGCGAGTTTGTGAGGCATGGTTGCAGCGGTGTTGGGATAGAAAAGACAACCAAAAACACGAAGCATCGAGTAATCCGGGTGGGCATTGTGTAGGGCGAAATATGGGGAGGGGGGCTGATGGTTTTGGTAGGAAGGCGATTAAGGAGGTGTGTGGCATGGTTAAGGGCTTCAACCCAAAAGCGAGGTGGTAAGCTAGCCTGAAAAAGAATAGACCGGACAATGTCGTTGACCGTGCGGATGATACGCTCGGCTTTACCGTTTTGTTGGGAGGTGTATGGGCAAGAGAAGCGGATGTGGATGCCGTGCGCGGCGGCTAGCGAGTGTAGTTTGGCATTATCGAACTCACGACCGTTGTCCATCTGGATAGATGCGATAGGTAGGTTAAACTGGGTTTGGGCGAAAGCATGGAGAGACGCAAGAGAGGCGTAAGCAGCAGATTTTTGGCGAAGGGGAACCGTCCAAAGAAAATGAGTAAAATCATCAAGAATAACTAAGAAATATTTGTTGCCTGAATTACTTAAAATTGGGGACGTCCAAAGATCACAATGAATTAACTCAAAAGGACGAGTAGTCTTAGTAGTAGAAGAAGAAAAAGGCAAGCGGACATGACGACCTAATTGACAAGCATGACAGAGAGAGCTACTGTTTGTATTACAAGGTAAAGAAACATGCTGGGAAAGACGACGATAAGCGTCATGGCCGGGATGACCCAAACGGCGATGCCATATGTCGTGGGTGGTGGTGGTGGTGACGAGGGCACGAGGCTGCGGTGGCTGAAACGGATAAATATCCCCCATACTATTACACCGAAGAAGCTCACGCCGTGTAATGAGGTCCTTCACAGAAAAACCAAAAGGGTCAAAATTAACGGAACAGTTGTTATCGGTAGTGAATTGACGAACTGAGACAAGATTTTTAATGACGCGAGGAGTAACTAAGACGTTGTTAAGATGAAGGGGGCGATCGGAAAAGTTGGAAGGAAGGGAGGCATGCCCGGCGGCGGAGACGGAAACGGAGGAGCCGTCGCCGACCGTGACATGGCGAAAAGGAGGATGGGGAGAGAGTGAGGAAAGGATACCGGTGTTGTTGGAGAGGTGAGCGGTAGCACCGCTGTCCATGGCCCACTCCGGCGTGGGCGGCTGCAGCGTCATGTTGGTGAAGTGCTGGGCGAGGGCGTTGGGGTCCCATGTTTGCGCCGATGGCACATGGGGGGAGGGTGCGACGCCGTAGGGGGCGCTGTAGGGGGCGCCGTAGTGAGCCTGGCCAGGGACAACACCATGGCTGTTGTAGAAGGAGGCGGGCGCCGCAGGGGGAGGACCGGCGACGTAGGCGTGGGGGCGTGTACCCGAGCGAGGAGCAGCGTCGAGGATGCTGCCGCCGGCGCCGTGCGACTGCATGGGCCACATCTGAATTGCCCCCGTCCAAGGGTTGAAGGTGGTCGGCATAGGAGGCGCACCACCGTTGCCCTTGTTGCCGTAGCCGCCATAGGGCTTCTTGCCCTTGTTCTTGCCGTAGCCGGTGCCGTGGCTAGGGTTAGGAGCCCTCCAGGGCTGGGCGCCGTGAGGGCCAGCAGCAGGTCCGCCGGCAGGAGCGGCGAGGGCCATGGGGCCGGGGGGCGGGCCGGGCTTGGCGGCGACGAAGGCAGTCGCGGCGGAGGTGGAGGAAGAAGCGGCACGGCCCGTCACCTTCATCTCATGGAGGAGAAGCATGTTGCGGAACTCGAGGAAGGTGCGGTATGGCTTGACGAAGGGGGCAAGATCGGCGACGCTGTCGTAGTCCTCGTGGAGACCCTTGATCACGTTTGTGACGAGGTCCGTGTCGGACAGGGGCGCCCCGACCTCGGCGAGAGCATCGGCTGCCGTCTTTTGGAGCTGGAGGTAGTCGTTGATGGAGCGGCTCTCCTGGCGAACGTTCCTGAACTCCTCAGAGAGATAAATCTCACGAGTCGTTGTCGTTGAAGAGCGCGGTGACCGCGGTCCAGACCGTGAAGGCGGTGGCGTCGGTCGTCATGACGAGGTCGACGATGTCCATGGACATGGAGCCGTAGAGCCAACGGAGGACGGCGGCGTCTAGGCGGAGCCACGTCGGATCGGTTGGCGGAGAGGCTGTGGTGAGGTGATCCTCGAGCGCGTAGGTGGTGACGGCGATGGTGAAGAACGTCCGCCACTTAGGGAAGGATGGAACCTTGAGATCGAGGACGATCGGGATGAGGGAGCGGACGTTGGTGATGGCGGTGGCCTGCACCCATAGAGGGGCGTTGGGTGGGGGACGGCGGGCTCTGGTGGCGCCATGGAGAAGGAGGATGGAGAGGCGGCGGCGTCTAGGTGCTGCGGGAAGGAGAGAGCCGGCGGCTAGGGTTACGGAAGCTAGGGATTTTTTGATTTAGGCTGATACCATGTGAGAGAATTGACCACAACGTATATTGCCGTTGTATTGCAAATATATAGACAAAGTTACAAAACACTAACCCTAGATGGGAGATTATAGAAACTCTCCACAATACAAGGTATAGGAGATATGACACGCTATACGTGACATATTGTCTAACAGCCATTTAGCTTCAAAGCGTTTAGGCGGCCTCCTCAGCGACGGACTTTGATAATTCGTATCAATCATAACTGACCTGTGAGAGCAAAATCCTGATTTTGAACCATTGCTCCGGCAAGCATAGAGTTACATGCTTCATTCGCTACTGCCCTGTCCAAGCGCTCCCAAGTTCTACCTCTTCTCCAAGTGAACCTATCCCCGGAGAATCCTAAGTCTTCAAGTTCGCAATCTGAGAGAGCATCTCTGAAAGCCTGCATATATTGTTGGGGTCGAACATTGCCTCCCTCCTTTTCGTGTGAAAATAAGATCTCATTGAAATCACCCACAACAACCCAAGGCATAGTGAGATTTCTGTTCAGCTCACGTAATTTCTCCCATGTTTTGTATTTATCTTCCCACCTTGGTTCACCATAGATACCTGTTAGTCTCCAAAATTTTCCAAGGTTCTCAATAACACGCACATCAATATATTTTGGCGCAGAAAAAATTTGTTGGATCACAACTTCCTTCTTCCACATTAACAGAACACCACCACTTCTAGTACTGCTAGGATTCACAATTTTAAAATCCCTATTTAATCTTCTCCTCAAACACTCAGCCGGATAATCATCAAGATGTGTCTCCTACAAAAACAGCACCTCGGGATTATAACGCCTTTGAATATTCAAAAGCGAACGAACTGTCGGGGAATTCCCAAGTCCCTGACAGTTCAGGGATAATATTTTCATTGCGTCCGGACGGACTCCTCAAGGGAACCCACCGATCCTAGTGAAGGGGAATTAGCTTCAGCCTTCGAAATTTGAGATTTCTCCAACGCATGCAACTCATCAAGCTCGTCAATACCCAGATTTTTGTTGTTTGCCGAACCCTCTCTGAGAACATCCACTCGAGCATCAACAGCTTATCCATTGTTCGATTTAATCTTTTTCTTGTTCAGATTTTTCTGCGGGGTAGCTAAGGGATCATCACTCAAAACAGGCTCCGGCTCCATAAATTCAGAACCCGGAGCAGCAGTAGAATTTTTATCAACTATCACGATTGCCAGATTATTAACAACACTCGGGCTCCCATCCATAGCTAGCCTCTTTCTTGCCGAAGGTGAATTTTCAGTCATTAGTGTATCCTGAATACCGACACTCACATTTTGAGTCTGCACGTTTGCTTCAGCATCCGGCCCCAACGTTTGGGGATTAAAAGCACTATTCCATCTCCAACTCATCCGTTGATGCTGGTTTAACTCATTTTGCTGATCACCGTTTCCTCCCATGGCACCAAAGCGTCCTCCACGTTCTCCTCTGCCAAAGGCACCCCTTCCCGTCCGACCAGCAGGAGGCTCAGTCTGGAAGTTAGATCGCCCTCGACCAGTATCACGTCCCTGATATGAACCGCGCCCAACACCTCTTCCTCTTCTTGGTGCCAATATAAATTGACCCCACTCAAGTTTGTCCTCCTCAAACTCACCGTATACAATCTGGAGCTGAAAAACAGCGTATTACATATCGTATCATAACGAGCAAATGTAACTACGCCTGAATTGGTGGTGGCGCGATCCGTAGATTATGCTGCCACCCATGATGGGGAAAAGTATCCTTCACCGTGGACTCCAACCGTGCACAGACTTCCATAAATAGGTCGCGGCCACCCGCTGAAGAGACGACCATGAACGGAGTGTACCGGTACACCGGTAGATGACCTGCAAGGGAGAAGACAATTTATCGTTAAACACTTTATCATTTCTACATAGCCATAGAGACCAAATGATGGCAAGCGCTCCCACCCTAATAAGCTTCTTAAACCGATTATCGATACCGTTTAACCAATTCCCAAAGATATTGGTCACACAATGTTGGGGATAAAGGTTGGATGCTACTTGGATGATTGACCATACAGATCTTGCAAACCGACATTGAAAAAAGAGATATTTTATTGTTTCATCTTGATGATAGAAAACACAACTCTTACTTCTCTGCCAGTTTCGCTCGGCAAGATTATATTTGGTTAGAATTACTCCACGGCGAAGATACCATGCAAACAACTTGGTTTTCAATGGTATGTTCATCCTCCAAAGCAACTTTCATCTATCAACCGGTATATGAGAATGGGATAAAGCATTATACATGGAAGCTACCGAGAATTTGCCATTCTTATGTAGGTTCCATCTAAATTCGTTTGGCACGTCTAAATTCTCAAAGTCACATGTACCACACTCTTGGTACCAATGGCGCATCTTGCCGCATGCATGACAGAAAGTAGGCAATTTCTCATATTTCACATGATAAAATTCAGTCTTCCCCGCTCTTGTAAAGCTAACAAAGTGGGTCAGTTTTTGATTGACATCTAATTTAACTCTAACCCGGATGAACTGACCAACAAAGCCACTCGGGAGGTTAATCGGCAACTCTTGAACTTCCCCAATCCTCTTTGCCAAGTTTGTAACAAACGCCTCATTCTTTAGAATACCATCAGGAAGTTTATGAATCTGGCTCCATGTTTCAAGCTTGTCTAACTTCACCGATTCAGGATTTGAAAGCCCATCATATTCAGCAACAATAAGAGCACCAAACCCTCTAAATTCCCAGGGGCCTTGATGCATCGCCATATTCCAATCTGCCAGACAATGAAACTGGATTGAAAATAGATTAGAGCTAATTCTTCTCCATATTACCTTCTGTGCAGGATTCCACGCAGCTCTCATGTCTGCGATCAAGGCTCCTTGGCTGAAAGATTTCAGCGTCAGAACTCGCGCTAGCGCTAGCCACTTAGCTCCCTCCGTGGATACATCTACCTCATCTTCCCAGATTAGATCGTCGAGTTCGTTCTCCTCCAGATGCAGCCGCTCCAGAAGATTGACTTGTTCTTCCATCGTGCCCCTCGGAGCACTACTTTCACCCTTGTCTGCCATCCGATCTCCACCAGCCCCAAGCTTACCAAGCTGTGGGAGCGAGGTTGAGACAAGGGACGGGAACAACAACGATCAAATCTTCTCACGTTAGCTGGACACCCGCGTATTGACTCAAGCCGGCTGGGAGCCGATGGACAGAAAACCCTAGGTCGAAAGTCCTAGGGGACCTCTTACACAATTCCTGATTTCTTTTTAAGTTGTTTACAAGTCTTAAAAAGGGACCAACACCCCCAAAATACAAGATTTTAAAAAAAGATAAGAAAAAACCCACCATACAACTCGTTCGTGACCTAGGCTACGGGAGAAGTTAAGACCTCGGGCTCCCACGCTTACCCACTCTCGGGGTCTTGCCTTTGTATGTATCCAGAAAGGCTAACCACAGACGAACGTGTGTTGTCGAAGATCGCTATGATTTGATGTTTGATTGTGTCTGACACTATAATGTGAGCATGATCAACGACGAGGTGTCCTAACATAGCTGGGGTGGTGCGCAACACCAGGAACCACCAATCCGTGAAGACATCAACACCCAATGGAGGCCTCGAGGTGGATCAAATCCACGACAACGGCCTCTCTTTTTTTCAGAAAAAGACGAATGATTTTGTCTTAACGCTTTAGGCCTGCATAAATCTGCTCAAATCTTTGGTTTTCTTCAACAATGGATGTTCAGAGCCCAGAGAGGTGACATCAATCTGTAAAGAACATTCTTCGTGTTCCTAATTAGACGTTGAATGACAAGTATGTTGGAGTGGGGCCGAATTTGGGAGAGGGTCCATCCTCGGATTGAGGAAAAACTCTTGCTTCTAGAGTGAAGAAGATTTTGATCAAGACAAAATGTTGATCCTCTGATTTTGATCAAGTAAGTGGAGCACGGACTGAATCCTCTTAACTTTGCGATGACGGCATCATGCATCGCCTTTGCTTCTGCAATCAGAGGATCAACAATGAAGGAAAACCGGAGATTGAGCAGCCCCTCCCGCACCACCCTTTACTTCCAAATAGCTAAGATGTGAAAACGGGACACGTTTGTCCTACTTTCCCCCCCATTTTATGCATGTGTTATACAATTTTTTATACTCTTTGTATTACGCACACATAAAATGGAAAAAAGTGGAATAAACGACTACCGTTTTCGCATCCCTACAGACAGCGTAAGGTATTGATTTTCACAAAGTTGAGCTCAAAGCAAAAAACCACTACTGTCTGCTGCCGAGGAATATCCAGAAGAGCGAAAACTTCTGTGGTGCATTATGGGCGGTTTAAGAAAATACATTCCAATTACAAGAACTACTCCATCAATGATACCCTTATCGAAAAACTCCATTAGTTCGGTTAATCCTATCGAGGAAGAGATGCGGGAGGATCCAGGGCCAGACTCATGGATCATTCTTCTCCTTATCAAAAAGGAGACCTGGTGGTTTTCCTTTATAGAAGAACCACTCCTAATGAGAATTTTACAAATTCGTCTCAGACAAGGCTAGTAATAAATTCATATGAATTTATATAAGAATTAAAACTTTCCCGAGTCCCACCTCACCTATATCCAACTTGAGGTATTTCATTGTTTATAGTATAACTCTGGATTTTCCTCCTTCCGGCCTGTAGATCTAAAAGGATCCATAGGCTCGAACCGTGGTGGGATTAGCCACCGCTTCCCTTGTCACTAGGCCTCCGCCCCGTTCTCAATATCTCATTCTTCTACTTATGGTGCGTTCATCGGTTGCGAGAGTGCCAGATTGACCACATCAGTCATCGGCCGCTCTCGCGCCGTGATCATGCATGTCTCCACACAAGATGTCCCTACTACCACCACATTATTGATCGATCTCGCGAACGAATTCGAACGCCCTGTCAAGACAATGTCACAAATACACACTGTACATGTACAGCCATACCATACGGCCGGCATGGGGACATTCATGACTGATGGTCATCCGGTCCCGAGCCTACTCGAGGTGGTCGTGCGGCCTGAGCGACATGAACATGGCCGCGTAGTGCCGGAGCCTGCGGTCGCCGTCCTCGGCACCCTCCGCGCCGGCCGGCGGTAGCAGCGCCGCCGTCGCCATCGTCCTGGCCCTGTACCTCCTCCACGCGAGCTGCACGTTCACGGCGGCCCACGTCCGCCAGTTGGAGGAGTAGTACCGCGCCGTGCGCTTGAGCTTGTCGTTGGCGAACTTGTACCTGAAGTGCTCCGTGATGTACCGCAGGTCCGCCGCGTCCAGGCAGAACGCCTGCGCCGCCTCCACGCACTCGAACGTCGCCGACGACGCGGGCAGCCGGTCCAGGAACGGCCGACGCAGGCACCACGACAGCAGCTCGTCGCCCAGGAAGCTGCCGGCACCCAGCACGCACGTCGCCACCACGCCCTTGGTCAGCGGCTGCGAGCTCCGGAGCTTCCCCTGCAGGATGAACACCATGCGCTGCACCGGGTCGCCCTCCCGTATTACCTTCTCGCCGCCGCAGAACACCAGCGGCCGCAGCCGGTCGCAGATGTTGTCCAGGATCAGCTCGTCCATGCCGTGGAACAGGGGCACCTGTTTCACCAGCTCCAGGCACAGGTAGCGCTTGATGTCCCGCCGGAGACCTTCGGGCAGGTCCTTGATCATCTCCATCTCCTCGTCGCCGGTGATGGCTGCCCACCGCTCGCGCTCGTACTTACGGACCCTCTGCCGCAGCCGAGATGGCAGCTGCCTCCTGCGCATCCACCATTCCATGTCACGGAAACGCAGCTGCATCTTCCGCTTCCTCGCCAAAACGGCGTGCAAGAATACCTGCAGCAAAATGGATCATCCCTCGTAACTGTCACTGAACTACTGAAGCCAGCAGACTGCAGTAAGAACGGTAGTATGAAACAACAACAGGATGGCTAAGACTTCACACCTGTATATTTCCGATCAGTAACGTGAAGAGCATCAAGCCACTGAGTACGTTGATAATGCTGAATACCACCTCAAGCCAATTGCTTGTTGGCTCCAGATCATTGCCAAAAGTACTGCCAATCGATTTCATATACGAATCGTATGAGATATAAGTGACATGGTGGCAAAGCAATATATAAATGCAGAGATAAAATAACTAACAGTTTTGGTCTCATAAGGGAACAGTTAATAAGGCAACATGTGCATACAACAACCATGGAATTGAACCATTCTTTTTCTAACCAAGAAACTGGAAAGTTTCTCACATATAAGCCTGACAAATGACAACCTGGGCTGCAGCTGACTACCGAACATTCAGATATTCAGGTTCATCGGAGCAAAACAATTCCTTTTCTGTCAGAAACAGTTGATATGTTAATGTAACATGCTAAATTACCTGAGGGTCATGAGTCCCCAAAATATAGGGTAGAGAATTTTCACAGCAAGCGAATTGCTGGAGATAACGGGAAGAGCACCCTTGTAGATTCCATAAGCAAAGGCGCCATTGCCACTTAGACAGGCCGGCATGTTTGTTTGACTAAATGAAGTTAAGTTCGCATCACATGCCAGTTCACTCATGTCTGATGGCCAAGGGGAGTGAAAACACATCTCCTTGGAGCAAGCCAGCGACATCAAATTGCAGTTGTTAGTTTTCTGGCATTCGGCGCGGAGGCAGGAGGCAACACGCTGAATCGCAAGAACGTACCAACAACCACCTGCAATCTGGAAATGGCAGAAAAATGATAATAATCAGGCTTTGCCCGTAATAAACATTGGAGTGCTTCCTTTGAGATAATCATTGCCTTTAGAAGTTTAAGCAGGACCGTTTGCAGATATTATAGACCAACCATTGATTTTCTGTAACAATAATACTGATAAGTGTGTTTAAAAATATAAAACAGCATTGACCAGACTAACAACCAGATATCTATGGTTGCAAAAACTACACGTAATGAAACTAAGAGAGCTGACTATGAGATTCCTTGTCGATGATTTTGTCATATGTCCTCAATTTAACTAATGGAAGAGGAAAAATACTCACATGAGAAGCAATGAAATAGGCAAAAAGATTCAGACCAAATCCCCACCATACTGTTCCAAAGATGTAACCTGTCACCTTCTGCATTTTCCTCATGATATGAATACTATGATACACCTTGGGCAGAAATTGCAATATGAATATGAGCAACAGTATCGTCATGATGAGTTTAACTTCCTCTTCTCTGATTAACTTTGGTATGACCAACCAGAATATGATCTGCAGAATTTGATGGATCAGCTTGTTAAGGATTTTTTATTCGCCGGTAGTGGCAACCTAGAGAATCCATGAAAGTTTGAAGACAGATAAGAATCATACGCTATCTTCAAGAATTTGACCCATGTGAAAACAAAGAGAATATGCCTAATTCAATCACAGTGATAATTCAGCAAACCCTTCAGAACAATTTGTCCTCTTCACTTTTCATGTATATCCTCATCACATAATAAATAATGAAGATGACAGTACCAGCATTGTGTGGCCATGGCTGATCCAAATAGTCGAATTACACACGTCGAATTGCCCGCGTAAAAATGACAGCATCAATAATACACACTCAGCATTGCTAGAGCACAAAACTATGCCTTGATTTAAAGATGACTAAGACTAATAACCAGCGAAAAAGAAATATGTTGCATGGAGGAACAGAAAGCAGCCAAAACCACCAAAATTAAAACACCAGCCACATAAGATGCCGGCAGAGGTGAAATGATTTTCAGTATCTGTTAGTACACTGCATGGCAAATCACAATTTGTACTTCTAATGTTGGTCTGCTCGCAATCCGGTGGGTCGCATCCGGTTCGACAATGAGCACATTGCTTTCCTTGTGATTTTCCTCCATTATGATTGTATTTTCCCGATTGCATCCATGGTCATATTCTGATGGTACTACTACTACCAATCATTGCTCATTGTCCCTATTCCCCGAACCGTCCGTACTTATTCGGTAAGCTTATCGGTCTCTATCATTCATGGTACAAATTTCGATCAGAATTCTCTACTGGCTAGGGCCAGGTCGATTCCAGTAAGCTGGACCCTCGCTGCCAATGCACACATGGCACGTACCACGCATCAGTAGATACCTGCAAACTTACACATGATCTCGCTGGTGGACGCTGCAGTATGTATACTGTTGCTTACATTTCCGACAAGGACGATGTGGTGTTTTCAAAACCAGACATGGGGCGACGCCCCCATAATTCAAGCGCATTTGCTTCCTCACCAACTTAATCCTAGTGGTTTTTTTTTTAGATAACTTAATCCTAGTGGTTGGATCATCGATCCTGGCTCAAACGATTTCCATGGTGGTAGTTCGATCGAGCTCAAACCAGACATAGTGCAAGCAACTAGGAAGTGAGTCCTGACCTGGGGGATGGGGAGGATGACGAAGAGGTCGAACCAGAGCCCCTTAGCGGACCGTGCGTAGTGCGCGGCGATGGCGCGCGGGTCCCAGACGAGCTTGCCGCAGCCGACGACGAGCGACTCCCGTGAGACGTAGGCGAGGCGGAACTGGACGAGGACGTGCGCGAGGTGTGCGACGTCGGCGCAGGTGCGGAGCGTGGTGACAGCGGCGGCGAGCCCCGCGTCCATGTACATGCACGGCCGGCCGGCGCGGCCGATGGAGAGCGCGTAGAAGAAGAGCGGGTCCACGGCCAGCGCCGCCGCTCGGCCCAGCAGGATCCAGCGGTTCCAGCGCTGCACGCGCTTGCTCCGCGGGTCAAGCACCGGGCCGAACAGCCACCGCGCAGCGGCGACCGCGGATGCGCCGGGGTGGGTGGCGGCGGGCTGCGCCTGCTGGACGGGGACCAGCGAGGATCCGGCGTCCGCGTCCCAGTCGGGTGAGTGCACCTGGTCGCACGTGGTGGAGTGGAACGCCGGCACCCCCGGCTGCGTGCACGCGTAGCACTCGCCCGGAGCGGCTGCCGCCACTGGCCGCGCGCCGCCGCCGCCGCCGCCAGTGCCGGCCTGCGACTCCTCATCTCCGCTCTGTTCTGAGACGTCCAGGCCCAGCGTGCTCTTGACGCTGTCCCGCGCCCGCGCGAGCGACCTTGGTCAACCACATGGAAATTAATACGGAACCACGCGATCGATCGATCGATCGCAGAATCGAGAGATCACGCACGCCGCACTGCGGAGCTGTAGCTCACCTGGCGAGGGAGCGGAGGAAGGAGAGGGGAGGCATCTTCCATGAACGGCGGAGACGATGAACCGACCGAGCTTTTTCAGCGGCGAGCTCTGAGCTCGGTGCGTGATATGATGCGGCGAGGGCGAGCGAGGGAAACACTTCGGAGATAGAAACAAGCGCAGCTAGCACAGGTGGCGGTACAACTGTCTGTGGGCCCAATACGTGTCAGCGTGGGGTCGTACTCGTACGTAGGCCCGTCGCCGTGGGCCCAATACGTCTGGCTTGTCACCCATCCATCTACGTAGTTCGTACCTACCCACCCGGCTTGGCGAGACGAGCATGGACCGATGAGAAGACACAACGGGATGTTTGTTACTTACTTGTTGGTCTGACGCCAAAATGCCAACCATATTTCATATTTGTATTTGTGTTTGTACGTGTGTGGAGAGAGCAAAACTTTATCGGATTTGTGCCGCCGCAAGTCTATTTTTGTGCGCCGCCAAGAACAAGCGAGACCGTCTTGGAACTTTGCCGAAAAGACAGTGTTTAATTTTTTTTAGGCAGTGTTTAACTGAACTGGGTGAGCTGTACTTGTACGAGACCACAAACAGGGTTGGGCCATCTATTTGGCACACGTCGTCTGTGTAATGGGCCTGGGCTCATAACTCTGGAAGGGGTGGAAACGGACCGTGAGGCCCGTTGTTTTTTCAAGGTAAAGTCATTTCTCCTACCCGTCCGATTAGATAGAATAGAACGAATAACTATAAAATATTGGTACAATTTTTCCAACAATGGTCTTATATGTATGGGTAGGCATATGCCTGCTGCAATATCCCCTCGCAAACTATACACGCAACCGCCTTCGGTAATAAAGTTACATTGTAAAACACATGTCGATTCACGTTCCTTCCAAATGCTTGACATGGTATAGATGGATGCGCCATTGGCCTCGCGCCTATTTTCTCTCAGTACCCGTGTGATAGTTTTGTCCCGCCATTCATTTTGTGCACTGCCCTAAGGCTAAGGATGGTAGAGCGGTGCCAATTGAACCATTTGACTCGAAGATTGTCCCTCCGACGTCAAAGAAAAGGTGCACTCATTGCTGAACTAAGTATGGCCAGTTCATAGCACTCTAACATTCTTAGCCTGCAACTTCAGTGGCACAAATTAGCTTTAGATGGGATGCATGTGTTCCATAGTCTTTGATAAGGGTATGGTATTTACAAGTCACTTTAGTTGAAGGGTATGTATGACATGACTTACTTAAAATCGACATCGAAAGAGTGATGGTAAGATAGAGTCTCTACCAATCATAAGAAATGAGTCTCAACCTGCCGCTCACAATTGGCTTCCTTTAAGTTGGTTTTAAACTTCACATCACACCTCCTTAGCATGTTCCCTTTTTAGGCATCGTACACATATATGTTACACTATGGATTCCAGATCCTAATGACATACCTAATGTTAAAACAAAAGATTTTCTCAAGGAAATACAAACCGCTTTAGATATATGAAAGGACATTCCTATGATCTCTGTGTTTTGTGTGTTAGTTAACAACATGTTGATGTATTAAGTTGGTGTTAAGTAATGCAGGATAATTTAGGAACTCTTCAGATGCATCAGCACCAAAAAGGAGAAAAAGAGACAACACTGAAAGTGTGCTCAGCCCCTGGTGGGGGGTGGAGTTTCCGGCCAAGGGGGCCGGAGTTTCCGCCCCTGCCTGAAGTTTCCGGTCCCTGAGGACCGGAATCTTTGCCGAAGCTCGGTTGCCGAAGTTGTGCTCAGCCCCTGGTGGGGGGCGGAGTTTCCGGTCCCGTGGACCGGAGTTTTCGCCCCAGGCCAAACTTTCCGGCCTCAGGTACCTCGAAGATGTCCAAGTTCAGATTGAAGAAACTGGTGTTCAGCCCCTGGTGGGGCCCGGAGTTTCCGGCCTCCTTAGGCCGGAGTTTCCGGCCACTAGGGCCGGAGTTTCTGGCCTGATGTTTGGCTGCAACGGCTACATCTTTGGAGGGGTATAAATACCCCTCCTCCTTCCTCCAGCAAAGGGCTTGACCTAGAAAAGGAGGAACTCCATTGTTGCAAGCCAAGAATCACAAGATCTCCCAATCCCCCCATCCAAACTCGTTGATCTTTGGAGGATTGAAGGAGAAGGCCCCGATCTACCTCTTCACCGAGCCGTTCTTCATTTCCCCCTCATTCATTTGAGGAAACACTTGCTAGGGCTTCCACTAGGAAACCTAGCCCATTGTTGTACTTACCTATTGTCTTTGTGACAGATTGTAGCTGTTCGGGAGCCCCCAAGCCCTTTGTGGGTCGTGCCTCGAATCGTTGTTGTAAAGGCTCCAGATTCCGTCTTGAAGGATTCCGATAGTGGAAAGTGAACCAAACCTTTGTGGTGCGGTTCACCGGAGATTAGGGTGAGGCCTTTGTGGCCGTTGAACCATTGTGTTGGTTCACACCTCTCCAACGAGACGTACTCCCATTTAAGGGAGGAACTCGGGAATACTTCCTTGTCGTCTCGTGCTTTCACTTCGGTTACTTCTATCCTTACTTATCGCCTTATTATATCTTGCTTAGTTGCTAGCTTGTCATATAGGTAATTCACCTTAGTTGCATATCTAGTGAATTTACCTTTTGTGTCAAGCCTAATTTGAAAAAGAACTAAAATTTGAATTAGCACCTATTCACCCCCCCCCCCTCTAGGTGTCATACCGATCCTTTCAATTGGTATCAGAGCCAAGGCTCTCTTATTGGGTTTAACCGCCTAAGAGAAGTATGACACAAAGTGAGGATGAGACCGCAAGGCTTGCCGAGACTAATGAGTCCCTTAAAAAGGACCAAGCCACCGCGGCATCCATGGCCGATATCAAAGCTTTGGAAACAACTTTGAAATCTTCCATGGATGCTAGGTTAAATGAGTTTCGTGACTTGCTCAATAAACTCATTAACAACAAGCCCTCGGATATCATCACGCTTGAAAAAGCTTCTAACTCCGATGAGGGTGGTTCCAAGGAGAATAAAGAGCAAAAAGAGAAGGAGGTGAAAGCCAATGATAAGCCTAAGTCATCTCCCAACTCGCATGAGGAAAAGGAAGGGTATCATGTCGTTCGGGGATGGTACTCTCCCGATCCAATTATCACTACCCGCATAAACCCTTTAGGTCCCCCACCTAAGCTTAATGCATTAGCTTTTGCTAGTTGGCAACGCTCAATGAAATCTCATGTCAACAGTGCCTCCATCGAGCTTTGGAGGATTATTGAAGAAGGATACATAGTGGAGGATCCAAGCAACATGACCAAGAGAGAGTTCGCCGAAAAGCAACTAAACGCTTCCGCTCTCCACATGATTGAACTCTCCTTGAGCGACAACGACAAGCATCATGTTCTACATGCCACCACCGCCAAAGAAGCTTGGGATTGTCTTGAGCGTGCCTTCCTTGGAAATGAAAGCATGAAGAGAAATAGATATGAATCGTTGAGCAATGCTGCCGAAGGCTTCTACATGCTTGACAACGAGACCCATGAAGAGATGTATGGTAGACTCAAGACTCTTGCCAAAGCCTTTTATGATGTGGGAGCAACCTATGTTGATGATGCTTGGGTCAAGAGGAAGTATGAGAATGCTCTCTTGCCTTCGGAGCCAATGGAGTTGAAGTCTATTCAAGGAAGATACAACTACCTTCAATTGTCTTCCCATGAAGTTATGCAAGAAGTCCAAGCCTCCAAGGTTGCCACCAAGAATGCCGAAGATAACCGTGCTAGGGCCATGGGAATGAGACAAGGTCCCTCTCTTGCCTTAAAGGCCAAGGTGACTTGCATAGATGCCAATGACGAAGTTGAAGCTTGTCCTAGCAACATTGCTCCACATGATCTTGAGCAAGCCCTCAATGGTCACATTGCACTTGCCACAAGAGTGTTTTGGAATGACCCGGCTAGTGCTAAAGCTCGTGTTGATCGAGATAACAACTCAAGTGGCAAGAAAGAGCTTGCCTCAAGGACAAAGACATGCTACAATTGTCATGACAAGAACCACTACATTAGAGAGTGTCCTTATGAGAACCGTGAGCAAAATGGTGGGAAGCTTATCCCAAAGGATCACTCCAAGTTGATTCAAAAGAAGCCCGCAAGACCAAGAAAACCCTTCTTCAAGAAGGCACCGAGAATTGTGTTGGTGGCACAAGAGGAATATGCCACAAGTGATTCCGAAGATGAAGATACACCTAACAAAGAGGTAGCCGCATTGGCTATTGTCTCCACTTCATCATCATCTCTCTTTGAATCCCCCAATGAGAACCTCTCCATCAACACCGCTCGTTGCCTCATGGCTCATGTCACCGAGGTATCATCCCCTTCTCCTAAGACTATGCATGATCAATCTAGTCTTGAGATTAAGAAGGAACTAGTTGCCTTCGATACTCTTGTGACTAACTTGCAAGGTGAGGCCAAGGAACATGTTGAGTCTCTCATGAGACAACTATGTGCGGCCGAAGAACTTCTTCAAGAAAAGAGTAAGATTGAGAGAGAGGATTCTCTCACCATTGCTTCCTTGAATGCTTCCATAGCATCCTTAAATAGCTCTCTTGATGAAGAAAGTGAATATAGAACCACTCTAGAGGAAAGACTTGAGTCTCTTGATGCTAAAAATGATGAAATCATTAGTAAAATCATTAAGGATAGAGATCATGTTTTTGCCAAATATAAAGTGATTAAAAAGGAGAAAGTTGAACTTGGGGTTGCGAATACTATACTTCTTGAGGATATGGAGAAGCTTGATAAAGCTCACAAGGTCTTGAAAACGACACACTCCATCCTTGTTAAGTCACATGAGCAACTCCAAACTCAACTCTCTAAAACTTGCTCAACTAGCATAACCATTCTTCCTCGTGTTCATGAAAATGTCATTGAAGAAAATGCTAGGTTGAAGGTGGATCATGCTAAGACCTCCATTCCTAAAGGTAACGATAAGGGTTTTGCTTATTTGTTTGAGTTAAAACCACACAAAGGAAAGGAAGGTCTTGGGTATGTGGCCGAGGCAAAGAAGAAGGTGAGCAACACCAAGGAGAACAAGACCAAGCCCGCACAAGCTAAGACTAACATTGCGAGTGGTAATGCCACTAGGGGCAAGACCACTCGTAGTGACTTTGCGGGGCATAACAATCCCAACTACATTCTTTATGTTGATTATTATGGTGATGTTTATGCAAAATATGTTGGTCCTTATTATGGTTACATTGATTATTCTATTTGGGTTCCTAAGACCCTTGTTGCTAACCGAAAGGGACCCATTGAGAAATGGGTACCTAAATGCAAGAAATGATTTCTTGTAGGACTATGCTTCCGGTGGATCTAAATGGGTGGTTGATAGTGGATGCACTAGTCATATGACCGGAAGCAAGGAGATCATGACGGAGTTGAGACCAAATTTAAATCACTCAACCGTCTCTTATGGTGACAAGTCCAAAGCCGAGGTAAAGAGTCTTGGCAAGGTGGTAGTTGCAAGGGATATCACCCTTGTAAATGTCATGCTTGTTGAGTCTCTAGGTTACAAT
Source organism: Poa annua (assembly GCA_026929855.1). Taxonomy (NCBI): domain Eukaryota; kingdom Viridiplantae; phylum Streptophyta; class Magnoliopsida; order Poales; family Poaceae; genus Poa; species Poa annua. The sequence continues at coordinate 22,450,708 of CM049427.1, forward strand.
CTTATGTCCGTTCGTGCTCTTAATAAGATGTGAACGGATAGACGTCGCTTAGAGGGGGGGGGGGGGGGGTGAATAGGCGATTTAAAACTTTTTCCGAGGAGCCGGAATATCCGGTCAAGAATGACCCGGAAATTCCGAGGAGGCGGAATATCCGGTCAAGAATGACCCGGAAATTCCGAGGAGGCGGAATATCCGGTCAAGAATGACCCGGAAATTCCGGTATGCTTGATAAAGGCGGAATAAAACTAGAGGTTTACTTTAACAAGCATACAACCTAGATATATAAACTAGGCTCACCTATGTGCACCAACAACTTAAGCTAAGCAATACAAGTAACAAGATGATAGCAAGATATATGACTTCAAGCACGAAGGCTATCACAATGTAAAGTGCATAAGTAAAGAGCTCGGGTATAGAGATAACCGAGGCACGCGGAGACGAGGATGTATTCCCGAGTTCCACCCAAAGGTGTACGTCTCGTTTGGAGAGGTGTGCGCAACCACAACAGGTTAGCCGCAACGCCACAAAGGCTCACCTTCTTCTCCTGATGAACTCAACCACAAAAGGTTCGAGTTCACCTTCCACTATTGATCTCCTTTGGGGCGGAGATCGAATCCCGTACAACTCTTGAGGCACACACCCACAACTTAATTGGGGGCTCCCAAGTCTTGAGGCACACACCCACAACTTAATTGGGGGCTCTCAAGTGACCACAAAAGGTCTTGGCCACAAAAGGCCGGCCACAAAAGGCGTCTAGGGTCCAAAGACCCAAGAGTAACAAGCTCACAAGTATCACCACCACGAATCCTCGTGGAGGGCTCAAACCGATGCAAATGCAATGGCAAGAGCACACGAAGTGCTCAAGTCCTTCACTCTCAAATTCCAACACAACAACAAATGTTTATGGGGGAATAAGAGAGGAAGAACAAAGGAAACCACAAAGGAGTCAAATCCTTCACTCCCAAATCCCACCAAAAGTAACTAATGCTTAAGGGGGGAGAAGAGAGGAAGAATAAAGAGGAAGAACCACAAAGGAACTCCAAGAACTAGATCCACTAAGTTCCCCTCACTTAGAGGAGAGATGGATTGGTAGGATTGTAGATCTAGATCTCCTCTCAACTTGCCCTAAAGAATATGCAAGAATCTATGGAGGGATTGAGAGGGAAGTGAGCTTTCCAAGGTCAACAATGGAGTAGGAGAGAGGGGAAAGTCGTGCTGCCTTGGATTGGCTGAGGAGGAAGAAGGGGAGGGGTATTTATACCCCTCCAGGAAATATAGCCGTTGGCTGTTTCGACACTCGGAAATTCCGGTATAAGTGAGACTCGGAATTTCCGGTCATCCGGAAATTCCGGTCTAGAGAGACTCGGAAATTCCGGTCACCCGGAAATTCCGGTCTAAGAGAGCTCGGAAATTCCGGCTAGAGTCAGAAGCAAAACCAAACTTTTCCTTAGCCATTTCTGGAGGACTTTTCTGGGGGCACTCGGAAATTCCGGTAGACGGAAATTTCCGAGCACAATTTCCGACTGGAGTCAGAACCCTTTTTCTCCTTTCCTTAGCCGTTTTCTTGGATGAGCTGGGGAACCGGAAATTCCGGTAGATCGGCAAGGTGTGGGACTTTCCTCATGGTTGAACCGGCAATATTTCATCCCATAAATAGAGTAAAATCACCACACATGGCAAGGTGTGGGACTTTCCTCATGGTTGAACCGGCAATATTTCCGCCACCGAAAACGCAACAAGTTGTCCAAAGTAAAACCGATTTCGATGAACAAGAGCTTGACATGGAGATGAACCAAGCTCTAATTCCTCACCAACATAAAAGCCAAATAAGAACGAAGAAACATGATATGCCAAGTATGCAAAGGTTTGAGCTCTCCACAAGAATGCGATCAAGTTACTAACTTGAGAGCCCCTCTTGATAGTACGCCTATCTATCCTATAGCCCTATCAAGATCATACCTTTGCCTTGAGCATTCCACTTGAGTTGGATGATGACTATCTTGATCTCTTCAAGTGGGTCATCTTTCTTGATTGCGCATCCAATCACTTGCTTGATGAAGACTTCTCCAAATACTCCCCCATGCTCACAATGGGAGAGTCTCGCTTAGCTTCATCTTCATGTATCCATTGCAAGCACCAAGCATAGGATCTTTTCGAGAAAGCTTCTCTTGGTCTTGCACAACTCATCTTTTCTTCACTAAGATGATGTCTTGAATCTTCAAGACATTCTTGCAATAAGCTTCACTCAACACATAAGCTTCATGAGTCCAACACATGAACTCCACAATTCCATGGACAAGATCTATAATGATATCTCAATGCAAACATTAGTCCATAGAGATTGTCATTCAATTACCAAAACCACACATGAGGGAAAATGCTCTTTCAAGATGAACTTTGATGTCCACTTTACTCTTGATATGGTGGTACTCTTGAGGAGCAAGACTCTAAAGGTCATGTTCGTTGGGTATGTTGAAAATGAGTTGTTTGTGGTAGACTTTTCGGGGTCAACCAACACTCAAGCAATATGCCTATTCGGAAAGGCCGACGTGGGGTGGTTGTGGCATCGCCGCTTGTCCCATGTTAATATGAGAACTTTGCAAAGTCTCCACAAGGGTGGCCACATTCTTGGACTAAATGAGAATGTTTCTTTTTCTAGAGATCGTCTTTGTAGGGCTTGTGTTGAAGGAAAGATGCATGATTCTCCCCATCCAAGCAAGACCATCATCTCATCATCAAGGGTATTGGAACTTCTTCATGTTGATCTTTTTGGTGCCGTACCTCAACCTAGCCTTGGTGGGAAGAAATATTGTTTGGTGATTGTCGATGACTATTCAAGATTCACTTGGGTTTTCTTCTTCAAGACGAAGGATGAAACTCAACAAACCATCATCGATTTCTCCAATGAAGTTCAACGTCAACACAATCTTCCCATATTGGCCATTAGAAGTGACAATGGCTCCGAGTTCAAGAACTACACCCTAAATGAGTTTCTTAGCGATGACGGAATTCGACATCAATACTCCGCCGCATATACTCCTCAACAAAACGGTGTAGCCGAGAGGAAGAACCGGACTCTTATGGATATGGCTAGGTCCATGTTGGCGGAGTTTAAGTCCCCACTCTTCTTGTGGGCCGAAGCTATCTCCACGGCGTGTCACTCCTCCAACCGGTTATTCTTTCGCAAAGTGAAGAAGGAAACTCCATATGAAATGCTTACCGGCAACAAGCCCAACATCTCCTACTATCGAGTCTTTGGTTGTAAGTGTTTCCACAAAATCAAAGGTGTACATCTTTCTAAGTTTGAAGTTAAAGCCTTAGAAGGTGTTCTTGTTGGGATGGTGTGAACTCTCACACTTATAGAGTCTATGACAAATCCTTAGGGAGAGTTGTAGAATCTTGTAGTGTGAGGTTTGATGAGAATGACGGCTCCCAAGTGGCGCAATTTCATGTTTGTGATGTAGATAACGAGGAACCTCAAGATTCAATACAAAGAATTGATGTTGGATTTCATCGCCCCATCGAGATTCATCATGAGCCTCCTCAAGGAAGTACAAGCTCCACTCAAGTGGAGATTCCATCATCACAAGTTGAAGTGGCACCCTCTATGGAAGCAAATGAGACACCTATCCAAGAACAAGAACTAGCTCCTCCTCAAGTTGACCAAGAGGTCTCACAAGATTCAAGAACTCCTATTCTCAACCCCAGTCAAGATCAAGAGCAAGAGCATCCATCTTCTCCCATCATTGAAAATGTGCAACAAGATGGCAATGCTCATCAAGACGGTCAAGACGGGGACTCAAATGATCTAGGTGATCAAGCCGAAATCCCACGCAACAATGGGGATATCGAAACCCGCCGTCAAGCAAGAGTCAAGAGAAATTTAGAAATCAAGTGTCACAAGCTTGAAGCCATCATTGGTGATGTATCTCGCAAGGTTTCCACAAGAAGTCAATTGGCAAGCTTTAGTGAACATCAAGCTCATATCTCTATGATTGAACCAAAGAAGGTGTTTGAAGCACTTGAAGATCCGAATTGGTTGGAAGCCATGCATGAAGAACTCAACAACTTCAAGCGCAACAAAGTATGGAATCTAGTAGAGAAGCCAAAAGATTGCCGCAATGTTATTGGCACCAAGTGGATATTCAAGAACAAGCAAGATGAGCATGGAATGGTTGTAAGGAACAAGGCGAGATTGGTAGCTCAAGGGTACTCTCAAGTTGAAGGCATTTATTTTGGAGAGACCTATGCTCCCGTGGCTCGTCTTGAGTCCATCCGTATCCTACTTGCCTATGCATCACATCATAATTTTAAGTTGCAACAAATGGATGTGAAGAGTGCATTTCTTAACGGTCCCTTAAAGGAGTTGGTATATGTAAACCAACCACCGGGATTTGAGGATCCACACTTCCCAAACCATGTCTACAAGCTTGATAAGGCCCTCTATGGTCTCAAACAAGCACCTCGTGCTTGGTATGAGCACCTAAGAGAGATATTTCTAGACCGTGGCTTTGAAGTGGGGCAAATCGATCCCACTCTCTTCACAAAGAGGGTAAAAGGGGAGCTTTTCATATGTCAACTTTATGTTGATGATATTATCTTTGGCTCATCTAACAAAGCTTTCAATGATGAATTTTCAAAGCTTATGACGGATAGGTTCGAGATGTCCATGATGGGAGAGTTGAAATTCTTTCTTGGTTTTGAAATCAAGCAATTTAGTGGAGGGACTTTCATCTCTCAAGCCAAATACATCCAAGATATGCTCAAGAGGTTCAAGATGCAAGATGCAAAAGAGAAGAGGTTTCCTATGGACACCAAATGCCATCTTGAACTTAGTCCAAAGGGTAAAGATGTCGATCAAAAACTCTATCGCTCTATGATTGGTTCTTTGCTTTATCTTTGTGCATCTAGACCCGATATTATGTTGAGTGTAGGAGTGTGTGCAAGGTATCAAACGGTTCCTAAAGAAAGTCACTTGATAGCGGTGAATCGAATCTTCCGATATTTGGTTTATACCCCAAGGTTTGGTTTGTGGTATCTTAGGGGGTCCAACTTCTCTCTTGCCGGTTACACGGATTCGGATTGGGCCGGTTGCAAGGATGATAGGAAGTCTACTTCCGGTGCATGTCAATTCCTTGGGAAATCCTTGGTGAGTTGGTCCTCCAAGAAGCAAAATTGCATATCCTTATCTACCACCGAAGCCGAGTATGTGGCGGCCGCTAGTGCTTGCACTCAATTACTTTGGATGAGGCAAACTTTAAAGGAATACGGTGTCCTTTGTGACAAAGTGCCTCTTTTGTGTGACAATGAAAGTGCTATCAAGATTGGTCACAACCCGGTGGAGCACTCAAGAACGTAGCATATTGAGATTCGCTATCATTTTATTCGAGATCACATCAACCGGGGTGACATTGAGCTTGGTTATATCCCAACGAAGATTCAACTTGCCGATATGTTCACAAAGCCACTTGACGAAGCACGGTTCACCTTTTTGAGGCATGAGCTAAATATCGTGGATTCTAGGAGCATTGGTTGACTACCTTGCATGCACACCTCTATCTCAACTTTCTATTTGGTCTAGGTGTAGGCATGGACATAGGGGGAGTGCGGTCCTAATCTATTGGACTTTTCCTCCCCCCATTATGCCAATAGCAAGAATTGTTTTCGTCTCCTTTTGTTCATTCTTATGAATTGTGAGCTAAATGTTGAGTAATGGCGGTGAACCCAAGATATATCTTCGCGGTATCACACCACATAAACTCATACATGGTGGCCTTGGCCACCAACTTCTTCCTTGTGAAGATTTGATACTCTTGTGGTGTTATCTTGATTTGTTTGTTTTATTCTTGCTCTTATGGAAAATGCACTCAAGCGTTGCTTCTTCATGTCGTTTTTTGTTGTTTCTTACCAAACTTGAGTGCATGGTACCATCTCCAGTGACCATTTGTCTTATCCCAGGCCTACCTCATCTAAAAACCTGCTCCTCTTGCCTTTTGCATGTCCAAAACACATAAATCTGGGATTTGGAGTTGGTGGGGCCGGAAACTCCGGTCTTCAAGGCCGGAGACTCCGGTCTGACATAAGTTTCCGCCCTTAGAACCGGAATCTCTGGCCTAGGCCGGAGACTCCGGTGTCTAAGGCTGGAAACTCCGGTCTGGGCAGTTCGCTGGGATCTTCAAAGGGGATCGGGGTGAGGAGTTGACCCACAACTCCCCACACACCCCCCGACCCCCACACCTCTCCCAGACGCCGCCGCCGCCTCCAAGGACCCCTCCGGCCGCTCCCCGCCACCGGAATCCGCCGTGCCACCGGCCCCTCCTCCGTACAAGTGCTGGGGATCCATCTCCCTCGCATTTGACCTCCACCATGTCGGGCAAAGGTTCTCTTCTCTCTCTCTCTAGGTTTTCACTCTAGATCTTGTTTTGAGAGAAGTTCTGTCTGTGCTGCATGGTGTAGAACCCTAGTGTTGGCATTTCAATCTCTAGAAAATTAGTTGTGCTCAATTTTTCCTTAGATTTGAACTAGATTGCAGTTTTTCTGCCACAGGGCGGAAACTCCGGTCCTTCATGCACCGGAATCTCCGGCGTAGGCCGGAATATCCGCCCCTGTGGCCGGAAACTCCGGTCTAGCTCATATCTGAGAGAAATTCTGACACTTTTAATTTTCTCCCTTTGGCCTTCTTGGACATGCAAACTTATCTCCATGCTATCCATGTACTCTCTGTTTCACAGGTCAGAGGAAAAAGGTGGTCACTCGGAATCCGCTCCTTGCTTCAAGTAAAGGAAGAGCTCAAACAAGGGACAAGCTTATATTTGATAGCAGCAGTGGCCGCATGAGACAGCAGATCACTATTGATGAGGAGGCCACTAGACAAGCTGAACTTGGTGGTTTTGATAATGAAGAAGAGGCCAAGCAAGCTCATTTTGACTCTTTGACCACCGTTCTGGGTATGGGGAAGCTAGAGTTCCGTCGTATGAGGTCACAACAGTTCTATGACTTGCCTCCCAACACCACCAACCCCAATTTCCCAAGGAGGGAGCAGCAGCTGATTATGCAGGAGATTTATGCCCGGATTGAGAAGCACGCCGTTTGTGAACAGAAGATTCTGGATCTTGAGGCGCTGAACAAGAAATCATATTTTCGGGAGGCTGTTTGGATTGCTAGGAAGCTTGGTCTGGAAAAGCTCATCTCTTACACTCAGCAGGATTATGATATTCAGCTTGTGCAGCAGTTCTTTGCCACGGTGGTGTTTGACAACGATGAGGATGTCACGATGACTTGGATGACTGGACCGCACAGGTGCACCTCCAACTTTGTGGAGTTTGCGACAGCTCTGGGCTATGACTTCAAGGGGGCCACTACTCCAGTTGGGATGAGGATGCATGTGGAAGGGACTGCATATAACAAGCGTCGTTTGCGCCCTCTTTACTCCGTTGCTTCTTCAGTGGGCTCTAATCAAGACCTCCTTCCCACCTACAACATCTTCCTTCGCATGGTTCGGCTCAACCTTGCTCCTCAAGCCGGGAATGTGGATGCTATTCGAGGAGGCCTTGTCAACCTACTCTACCATGCTTACAAGGTCCTTCAAGCCGGTCCGGAGTGCCGTGGCCAAGAGGTGGATGTGATGGATTTCATCAAGTGCGAGATGCATTGGGCCATTTTCGAGCACAAGAACCCACTCTATGCTCCCTATGTGATGAAGCTCATTCTCTCCAAAGTGCCCACACTTGATCGCTCTAACTTCACCAAGCATGCCAAGGGTACTCTTCATACTCTCTCCAAGCACACAAAGCAAGCTTCATCCTCTCATGCACCTCCTCCCCAAACTAGTGATGAAGAGGACGCTCCCTTACCTAAGAGGAGAAGCAAGAATGCCGATCCCCCCACTAGTCTTCAAGGGAAGGCCAAGGTAAACGCATAATTTAGCAAGCTCTCTTGGTGGAAGAGGAAACTGTTATGCATGGATGTTGCTATTCACACGGAGAATCATGGGTCTTATGTGAGAGAGAAACATATTTTGAGCAACCAAAACTTGATGATCAAGGAGATGCGCAAAATGAACAATGGAAATGTTACTCCTCCTCCGGAAGAAGATGAAGCTGGCATTCCCATCATTTCCTCATCTTAGTCTGACACGGTCCCTATTGATCAATGGAATCAGGATGTCTTTACTTGGGCTGATTATACGGATGTGACTTCCTTTCCTACCTCGTCTCACAACACCGGCAAGGCTCCCATGACCCACTCCGATGAGGACTACGACGACGAAGGAGATGACGACATGGATGAAGACACCGAGTGATCTTCATGGGCTCGTTAGTTATGCTCTTTTCCCTTTTTGGTGTCTCGGTGCCAAAGGGGGAGAAGTAGTTCTATTAGGTTCTCTCCAGGATTTGCATGGGTTGGGACACAAGCATGTGCCTCTATCATTTTATTGCGCTTGTGTCCTTGTTATGATATTTGATATTTGGATTTCGAACTTATTTGCCTTCTCTTTGACATGAACTATGTGTGTGTAAGACATTTGGATTTCTTATATTATGTGGTTGAGACTACTATTGTGCCTTGGTTATATGGGGTTAATATCTTCAGTTTTGTGCACAAGGTATGTCTTATTTGTGAAATGTATTGCCTACCTATCGTACTTGCAAATTGTTGTTCGAATTTGCCTCTATATGTGTGCACGTGCATTCCAAAACAAATTTTCTTGATGCACACATCTAGGGGGAGCTCTTTCAGCTATCATTACATGTTAGTGAAATTACTGTTATTGCAAATCCATATGTTGTCATCTAACACCAAAAAGGGGGAGATTGAAAGGACATTTCTATGATCTCTGTGTTCTGTGTGTTAGTTAACAACATGTGGATGTATTAAGTTGGTGTTAAGTAATGCAGGATAATTTAGGAACTCTTCAGATGCATCAGCACCAAAAAGGAGAAAAAGAGACATCACTGAAAGTGTGCTCAGCCCCTGGTGGGGGGCGGAGTTTCCGGCCAAGGGGGCCGGAGTTTCCGCCCCTGCCTGAAGTTTCCGGTCCCTGAGGACCGGAATCTTTACCGAAGCTCGGTTGCCGAAGTTGTGCTCAGCCCCTGGTGGGGGGGCGGAGTTTCCGGTCCCGTGGACCGGAGTTTCCGCCCCAGGCCAAACTTTCCGGCCTCAGGTACCTCGAAGATGTCCAAGTTCAGATTGAAGAAACTGGTGTTCAGCCCCTGGTGGGGCCCGGAGTTTCCGGCCTCCTTAGGCCGGAGTTTCCGGCCACAAGGGCCGGAGTTTCCGGCCACAAGGGCCGGAGTTTCCGGCCTGATGTTTGGCTGCAACGGCTACATCTTTGGAGGGGTATAAATACCCCTCCTCCTTCCTCCAGCAAAGGGCTTGACCTAGAAAAGGAGGAACTCCATTGTTGCAAGCCAATAATCACAAGATCTCCCAATCCCCCCATCCAAACTCGTTGATCTTTGGAGGATTGAAGGAGAAGGCCCCGATCTACCTCTTCACCGAGCCGTTCTTCATTTCCCCCTCATTCATTTGAGGAAACACTTGCTAGGGCTTCCACTAGGAAACCTAGCCCATTGTTGTACTTACCTATTGTCTTTGTGACAGATTGTAGCTGTTCGGGAGCCCCCAAGCCCTTTGTGGGTCGTGCCTCGAATCGTTGTTGTAAAGGCTCCGGATTCCGCCTTGAAGGATTCCGATAGTGGAAAGTGAACCAAACCTTTGTGGTGCGGTTCACCGGAGATTAGGGTGAGTCCTTTGTGGCCGTTGAACCATTGTGTTGGTTCACACCTCTCCAACGAGACGTACTCCCATTTAAGGGAGGAACTCGGGAATACTTCCTTGTCGTCTCGTGCTTTCACTTCGGTTACTTCTATCCTTACTTATCGCCTTATTATATCTTGCTTAGTTGCTAGCTTGTCATATAGGTAATTCACCTTAGTTGCATATCTAGTGAATTTACCTTTTGTGTCAAGCCTAATTTGAAAAAGAACTAAAATTTGAATTAGCACCTATTCACCCCCCATAGGTGTCATACCGATCCTTTCAATATACCAATGTACCAATTAACGGTGTGTGTTTTCGCAGAAAAGGTAATGTGGCACTTCTGGAGGTCAAAATCAAATGTTCCTCGTTGCTGGAGTTAGCGGGGTTTTTGGGAGGTTTAGCGACATTTTGGAGGACAAAATCAAATATTCCTCGTTGCTGGAGTTAGCGGGGTTTTTTGGGAGGTTTACTATGTGATATAGACTCGTTTCCTATTGTCGCTGGCTTGTGGAGGAATTTTTAGTTAGGCAGTAAGATTGGGTTTTGTTAACTTCAGAAGCCTATAGTTTTCCAGTTTGTGTCATTGTGAGTTGTCGCTATTTAGGCCTTCGGCCGAGGTGAGAAGTTAATGTGGCATGTGCGTTCGTGTCGCGTCTGCCGATATAACATCCATATCGAAACTCTTTAGCCTATCAACAAAGTAAAACGTTATTTCGCTATTTTTCTTCTTCTCCTCCTCTACGCTTGTCTTCTCCTCCTATCCACCGAATCCGCTTATAACTCATTTTCGTACCCATCATCCAATACATGATAGCCAAATATGTTTATTACAGAATCACAAATAAATTTAATGAGTCTAACTCAAAATGATATTGTAGGTACCAAAAGAGCTCTTACGTAAGAACCCTAGCAGTGGACGGTCATACCACACATATGACACACCCCATTGCATTCATCCGCAAAAAAAACACAATACAAAAGTCACAGCTGTGTCACTCCAGCACAAACCGATAAAACTCCAAACCATCATACAGTACAGTACAAAAAAAACCTACGAAATAACAAACCTCAACAAAAATGGAAGAGCCATTCTCAGCCGTCCAAGAAACCACGCCAAAAACGGTTTTCAGCACGGCAGCGATTCCCAGCCGTAGAAGCGCGCCGCGACGGGGACGAAGCTGACACAGCGCGCGGCGCACGAGCCGGGCCCACCGTGCACCGGCGGCCACCATTGCACGGCACGGTGAGATTTTTAACGCCTTCCGGCTCATTCATTGAAGCCAGCGCCTCCCATCACTCGCTCCGCCGCTCGGATACATACAGAGGTGCGCATCGCGCGGGCTGCTGCACATCGCTAGTGGCACGCACGCACCAATGGCGACCGCCTGGCCGCCGCTCGCCACCGCCTCCCGACCGCTCCCCGTGGCCGCCGGGGCCGGGGTCGCCGGGGTCGCGCCGACGCGGGCGCCGCGGCGGCGGGGATTCGTGGTGCGGAGCGTGGCGAGCGATCGGGAGGTGCGGGGGTCGACCTCGACCGAGGAAGGTAAGCCGCCGCGCGTGCCCGCCCGTTAGCTGCCACCGAGTTGGTCGCTGGTAATGTGGTTTGAATTGCTGTCGATGCCATGCGGATGGATGATCCTCCCTGCGTGCGTGTGACGGGCGTTCCTGTACTGTGATTGTGCGGGAGCTTTTGACGGGCTGTGTTGATATTGTGTGCGACCATTGCTAATTTGTCGCTCTAGGATTCATGAGGGCTCGTGTTTTCCCCCCATCAAATTCGCGAATAAACTTTGACAAATGTATTCTGAACTTGGAGCTGGCTGCTGTTTTGACAGCCTGGTAGGAGTAGTTTGGTGCATCAAGTTAGAATGCTGTACTTAGAATAGCAAATTCTGAGAAGTTCTTCAGTGGGGACTGCCATCATGGGGGTTCTCTGTACTAACTTTTCGCCTTTCCTTACACTTATGCAATGTTTTATGAAAATCAATACAAATATGCGCAGAGTCCTGCTGTTTCCTTAAAAAAGGAAAAAAAAATCACGGGATTTTCTGATGATATGCAAATGCAGCAATGCCGTCATACTATATCTAGGAATTCTCAAATTCTTCAGCAGCAAAATGAATTGTTTGAGGTTTTTGATAAACACAGTGCATTATCGATATTTCCGAGGCTGACTGGAACAGCATACACTTTAACTCGTGCAATTAGGAAGATAGTTACTCCAAGGATTTTTTTTTCTGAAGGTGGTTGCAACATCTGTTTGAATTGAATTAAGGCGTAAAATTGGTAAGGAACACTACTTTTTGTGGGGAAGGATGAGACAGGGCACTACTCAACCTGACTATTTCCTGACGAAAATTCTGAGCTGCTTTTAATTCACTAATGGAGAAAACAGTAAATGGTTGCAGTAGTAAGATATGCAAATGGCGATGCCGTATATATCTACATTCTTGCACAGGAATTTTCACATGAGATTAAATAATGCATGTAGTTTTTAGTTTTGACTGTTTAAGATCTACCCTTTATAAAATTTCAAATCCTAATGTTTTTTCTTCTTGTAACTCAGAGCTTTCAAGAGTGCTAAGTTCCATTGATTCGTCTGCCATCGCATCAAACATCACGCACCATGCAGAGTTCACACCCTTGTTCTCTCCAGAGCACTCTTCACCCCTAAAGGCTTACCATGCAACTGCTAGAAGTGTTTTCGATGCTCTGATAATGAATTGGAATGCGACATACGACTATTACAACAAAGTGAATGTAAAGCAGGCTTATTACCTGTCCATGGAGTTTTTGCAGGTCTCACAGTCTACTTCTTTTAGCCTTATCTCTTACCTTTTGGTAACTTAGTTATGACGTTATGCGGTTATTGTTTTTGTACTGTAGGGAAGAGCCCTTACAAATGCTATAGGCAATCTAGAGTTAACAGGGCAATATGCAGAAGCGTTGAAACAACTTGGACAGAACCTAGAGGATGTTGCAAGTCAGGTAAACGTTATGAGTGTTTGATTTTTATTCCATATCAAAATCATCTCATAATCAATATTGAAACAACAAAAAAACACATTCATTAGAAATCATTCATTTCCTTTTGTTTAAAAATTATTCGAAAAGGAAAAAATCTGGATGTTCCACCATCTGACTTGTATTATTTGTGCAGTTTTTGGAGTAAGGGACAATGAAACAAAACATGAGCTTATTGATGTCTAGAGTGCTATGTATTTTAGAAATTTTAAGGTTGGATATGTTACTTTTTTATTACGATAAAACAGGAACCTGATCCTGCCCTTGGAAATGGTGGTCTAGGCCGTCTTGCGTCTTGTTTTCTGGATTCTCTTGCAACCCTAAATTATCCAGCATGGGGATATGGACTTCGGTACAGATATGGCCTCTTTAAGCAAATCATCACAAAGGATGGTCAGGACGAGGTGGCTGAGAATTGGTTGGAGGTAGCGATATGTCCGCATCTTCTTTTTTACTCTTGATGTTATATCTCCATGTTAGCTTTTTACGCCATCTATAACTCCCTGCTATATCTCCAGATGGGAAATCCATGGGAGATTGTAAGAAATGATGTCTCTTATCCTGTGAAATTCTACGGAAAAGTTGTTGAAGGCACTGATGGGAGAAAGCACTGGATTGGAGGAGAGAATATCAAGGCTGTGGCGCATGATGTTCCTATTCCCGGCTACAAGACTAGAACTACTAATAATCTTCGTCTTTGGTCAACAACAGTACCATCACAAAATTTTGATTTGGGAGCTTTTAATGCTGGGGATCATGCCAAGGCCAATGAAGCTCATCTAAATGCTGAAAAGGTATTTTCTTTGACTACATTTTATAACAATATTCTGGTGAGTAGTTACTGCATTTTCTTTCAGATTCCATTTCAAAATGTGTGCAGTGAAATGATTGATAACTTGTGTCAAAATGACAAGTAAATAATGAACGGAGATAGTGTATCCATAACCACTAACATCTGGTGTTTTGCAATTGTTTAGTGTCTATTTTTGTTTTTTTGCTTGTTCTGTTTTCATTAATCTCAGCATATGAATCACGCCACATTGTTCCTCTGGGCCAATAGAAAATAAGTCTGATGAGATATTGTTGCAGACTTGCTGTCCAGAAGTATGTAGGTGGCACAGCTTGCAAGAACTTTTGACATTATAGCCTTAACCTATAATTTTGTGTGTGATTGTGGATAGACCATAAAGTAGGGCGTGTTCAAAACTGATTTTCTCGAGCCGTGCAAAACTTGTCACTGTTCGCATATTCATTTTTGTAAATAGCTAAATAGCCTGCCCCGACAAGATGCCTACAATTGTGATAGCATCTGAAGTGCCTGGTTGCACGGATTTGGTTCAACACATCTTTGAACATCCCTGCCATTGAGTATGCATGGGCTAAATTGTTGGCTTTTCCCAGTGTGTTCACTAGCATATAATTATACTTATATTCAAGCTTTCCTTTTGTATTATGTTATAGACTTTAGTAATACTTACATTTGTGACCATTCAGGATAATAGCTCACGTCTAACTTAAGTTTGATTACTGGTCTTCTCGTCATGCCAGATATGCCACGTATTGTATCCAGGGGACGAATCATCAGAGGGTAAAGTTCTTCGCTTGAAGCAACAGTATACATTATGCTCGGCCTCACTGCAGGACATTATTTCTCGTTTCGAGACGAGAGCTGGTGATTCTCTCAACTGGGAGGACTTCCCCTCTAAAGTTGCAGTTCAGATGAATGACACTCATCCAACACTGTGCATTCCTGAGTTAATGAGAATACTGATGGACGTGAAGGGACTAAGCTGGAATGAGGCTTGGAGTATAACAGAAAGGTATCACAGAAGGGGACTGCACTTTGATGTGTTAAGCTATTCCTCTGGTTCCAGTTAACTCATGTTTTTTCTTTATTTGTCTTGTATTCAATTATGTCCTGATTGTCTGATTTCCACATCGTTTCTAGAACTGTTGCATACACTAACCACACGGTGCTTCCTGAAGCTCTGGAGAAGTGGAGCTTCGACATTATGCAGAAACTTCTACCTCGACATGTTGAGATTATAGAAACAATTGATGAGGAGGTAACAAATGTGCACAGAATATTATACAATTAATCCCATGCTCTATAGTTCGACTTATAGTTTACTTGTCTTCATCACTTATTTAAAACAGCTGATGAACAGCATCATCTCAAAATATGGAACGGCAGACATTTCACTGTTAAAACAGAAGCTTAAAGAAATGAGGATCTTAGACAATGTTGATCTTCCAGCGTCTATTGCCAAACTATTTATAAAACCTAAAGAGAAAAAGAAATCTCCTGCTGAATCAAAGGGTAAGTTGCTTGTCAAATCTTTGGAATCTGTTGCTGAAGTTGAGGAGAAAACTGAGTCTGGAGAGGAGGACAACAGCATTCTACCCGAGACAATGGAAAATAAGGCCGAATCTGAAGATGTTGCTGATGCAAAAAAGGAGGATCCTGAGGATGAGTTTGATCCATTTGTAAAATACGATCCTAAGTTACCTAGAGTTGTTCGAATGGCAAACCTTAGTGTTGTTGGGGGACACTCGGTTAATGGTGTGGCTGAGATTCACAGTGAAATTGTTAAGCAAGATGTGTTCAATAGCTTTTACGAGGTATTTGCACGAGGATTTGGAAACTGCAATCTTATTTTATGATTGCTTCTATAATGATAAAGTGATATGGTATTCACCATCTGTGTTCTTTGGCAGATGTGGCCTACTAAATTCCAAAATAAAACAAATGGAGTGACTCCCAGGCGTTGGATCCGGTTTTGTAATCCTGAATTAAGTACAATAATTTCAAAATGGATAGGCTCTGATGACTGGATTCTGAACACTGACAAACTTGCAGGACTAAAGAAGGTACTTCCAGTAATTTTTATTACCCAATACTGAGTAAACTAATGCACCTTCACTTTCATATAAACTATGCCTTATTTCTACATTGATATAAGTTCATCCTGTAACAGTTTGCTGATGACGAGGATCTGCAATCAGAATGGCGTACTGCTAAAAGGAATAACAAGATGAAGGTAGTTTCACTGATAAGAGACAAGACCGGATATGTTGTCAGTCCAGATGCAATGTTCGATGTGCAGGTATATTTTGTGCTAGAAAAAATGCGTGTTCTCTTAACTATTGTTTAACCCAGTTCTTGTGAAATGGACACTTAGATTAAAAGGATACATGAATATAAGAGGCAACTGCTAAATATACTTGGAATCGTTTACCGCTACAAGAAGATGAAAGAAATGAGTGCAGAAGAGAGAGTAAAGAGCTTTGTTCCAAGGGTATGCATATTTGGTGGGAAAGCATTTGCCACTTATGTACAGGCAAAGAGGATTGTGAAGTTTATCACAGATGTCGCAGCTACTGTAAATTATGATCCCGATATTGGAGATTTACTGAAGGTAAATTTGTGTCTTTAATTTTACTGGTCATCTTTAATCTTCATCTTCTATCATTGGCAATATGCTTTGACTAAGAGGCTTACTGAAAAGCAGTACATATTTTGCATTTGAGAAGAAAACAGAGCAGTAAATATTCCGTGTTTCAAAAAAGAACAGGGCAGTAAATGTCTGTTATATCGGTGCTTGTAAAATTGAGAAATTAAATAGTCACAGTTTTTGTGGCTCTTTTATTTTTACTCCATCAAACATCTGATGATGATATTAGTAACAACTAGATAAGGTAAATGGTCACAGGTTAAGAGTCTGAGGATATTTGTTTGTTATGCAGGTTATATTTGTTCCAGATTATAATGTTAGTGTTGCTGAGACGCTCATTCCTGGCAGTGAATTGTCTCAGCATATCAGGTAAGACTTCCACTCTTATAGTACGTGGATACAGAGAAAAGGAGTGTTACCTGGATCATCTGATGTGGAGATCATGTGTTTTTTGTTTACTATAATATATATATACCTCAATAGGGATATGGCCATCCAGAAGTGGTACCCATATATTCCATTTCTATACAAGATGTGCATTTCTTAACACTCATATTTTCCATTCAGTACCGCTGGAATGGAAGCTAGTGGGACCAGCAACATGAAGTTTGCGATGAATGGTTGTCTTCTTATTGGAACTTTGGATGGTGCGAATGTGGAGATCAGAGAGGAGGTCGGAGAGGAGAACTTCTTCCTTTTTGGTGCAGAGGCACCTGAAATTGCTGGTCTGAGGCTTGAGAGAGCTGAGGGAAAGGTACCACACTTGTTTATATAGCTGTGCTGTCAAGCTAGCAAAGATCTCTCCCAACTGCGTGCGTTTAAATTAGTTTAGCTCAAGCAAAATAGGCCTTACTGTTTTCCTTTTGCACCTGTAGTTTGTGCCTGACCCAAGATTTGAAGAGGTTAAGCAATATGTCCGCAGTGGTGTCTTTGGGACTAGCAACTATGATGAATTGATGGGTTCTTTGGAAGGAAATGAAGGTTATGGACGTGCAGATTATTTTCTTGTTGGCAAGGATTTTCCCAGTTACATTGAATGCCAGCAAAAAGTTGATGAAGCATATCGTGATCAGAAGGTACGTACTGTTTGTTCTCTTGGTGAAATGCGGAATGATTATGCGAACTTGCTGGTGTGTGTGATCAGGGCCGGGCCGGCAGATTTTGGGGCCCTGTGCCAAATTTTAGAATGGGCCCTATTTATAAAATATTGAAAGTCATACACATTAACAAGCCATTGGAGTTACTATCCTACATGATTACTGACTATAATTTATTTTAAACAGGTAACATTGTCTCATTTTATTAGAAAAGTAGGAGAGAATGACCGGTTATTTAGTTGGGGAACCGGCCGAAAACGTTACAAGTGCACTCCGACGCTACTCTTAGAGAACCAAATATAAGAAGTCGGGCTTTAGGAGGTCTTTTGTCATCTAAATATTTAGCTTTCGATAGCGATGCTCTTAACGGTTCCCCCACTGACGCTCAAATTGTTCACTCAATGGTTAGTAGAAGATAAAAGTAGACCCAAAAATGTATCAACCAAAAATAAAGATGTATGCTAGTGCAATGGACCAACCAGGAAAATAAAGCGTGAAGTTACAGTTCGCTGGTCTGACAAAGTTCGTTGGTTTGACAAATCCAAAGATGTATGCTGCTAATTAATTTGGAGGAGCTACTAGATTAAAGAAATACGCCTACGAACGCAGCACAATTATTTGCTCGGTCTGATCTCTGATGCCATGCATGCTTCAGCTGTAGTTATTCATGAGCTCACGGGATCAAATTCAGGCCGATGCAAATTTATTTTATAGGAGTATTGTTTGTGTGTATTGAAATATGAGCCCCCAAAAAAATGGGGCCCTGTGCGGTGGGCACACTCCGCACACCCCTTGGCCCGGCCCTGTGTGTGATGACTAGCATCACAGTAGTATTTCACTATGGACGACTTAACTGAATCGTAGGGACATTTCCTAATTGAAACTGAGGTATCTAGCGTTTTTGCTGGAAGAACATCATAAACAATCAGAGAATGCAGTAGCGAGATGTGTTAATTACTCACCTGTCCCCTGTTGATAGCTAGACCATTTCACTCTTTCATCCATTTTTGGTTTTCTTGCCTAGGAGACAGCTCTGATCATCATGGATCTCATTTTTATTTTCTGCACACGTTATCTTGTTGTTGCATTGTGGATATCTTGTTGTTGCATTGTGGATATTTCCTTGTTCTTTCAACTGTGGATAATGTTGTTATTTCGTTGTTTGATCCTTATAATCACGTATCCGTCTCTCCCCGCGTGCAGCTATGGACACGAATGTCTATCCTCAATACAGCTGGCTCCCCCAAGTTCAGCAGTGACCGGACGATCCACGAGTACGCCAAGGACATATGGGATATCAGCCCCGTCATCTTGCCCTGAATATGAATAACACAAGCAGCTTCGGGAACCCTGAGAGCCTGAGGCGCCATTGGTCACAGATTTGTGTCGACTCCTCAGCGAGAAGGTTTCGCTCGCCCCAGTTTTGTATAGGCATATGCAAGTTCTGGGCATGGACCCGGGACTTTAGCACTCGACCATGTCAGTTAGGCAGGGTTTTGCCCAGTCTGAAACTGCTTATGTTGTTTGTATTTGGGCTATAATAATGGTGGAGCAGAAACATCGAACAGCACTTGTTATCTGCAATGTGCATTCCTGTTGCCCCCTGTTGCCGTTGTTCTAACTAAAATCCTTTGCCGCGTAGCTTATCTGCTAGCTACGTTGACATCTTCAGATTCTCAACCGCTGTTATATTTGCTACTAGCAGTACTATACAGTAATACAGAGCATGCATAAATAAATCACTTAACAAAAAGAGTTGCTGATAGCCTGATACACGTTTGCAGTGTCGGCGTCAACCTCTTTGGCGCCGATCTCGTGAGGCCAGATTAAAAAAAAGTTTTACATAACTGTCATATACATCATTAGTTTGGCCAAGAGGCCATTTTTGATGAAAATTACGACCCCTGCATGGCTGTGCGCACAGAGAAAGTGGGTTACTTTGGGCTGGCCTGGCTCATATGACGGCCCGCAATGAGGTTGTCTCCCTTGACTTCACCGAGCCGGTGTCGAACGGCGACGAGGCTGGTCCCTTTTATGTTGTTGTCCCGACACGAACAACAACGAGGCTGGACCCAACTCGTCTACTACTCCCCGCCTTTAGACTATGTTTTATTTTAGGGGTAATATGTCTAGTTTCAATGAACACAAATTATCTTTTGGGATGCCACTGGGGCCGCACCCGCGTAAGCACTACTCTCTTTGTTCTATATTAGTTGTCACTGATTCAGTTTCATTGGCTACATGATCTAATATGTCACATAGTGAGTAAAAAGCAGCAGTCATAAGTACTACGTATTAGTAATTCGCAGGGAAAAGGGGAGGAAAGTGCTACGATGACATGTCTCCAGATTCTCCACTACCGGCGACGTGCCGGGTCGTGTATCGAGTATCGACATATATTATCTCCAAGATCGCAGCCATGTTCTCTCCAAGATGACAAGGAAGGGATATTAGCTAGAAATGATAGAGACGGTCAACGATAGGATATACAATTGCGTTCACTCTCTATATAACATATATACTCCAGAGGAAACAAGTAAAGCTTTGGATTAGAGATAAGATGACAATGAGATGGATCGACTGCTACGGACCACACCGATCGATCTACCGACGGGCCACGGTCGTCTCTGCCTTTTTTGGGGCCGAAAAAGTGAAAAGGGACCCTTGGAATTGTCTGCTCCGGCGCCCCACTCTACAAAATCCTAGAAAGATACGACTAGCACAGTAGTCATCGTTTGCTTCTGCATCTTCTCCCCTCGATTAGTCGATTGATTGATACCATGATCTGAATGAAACTCTACCATGGATGAATACCATGATCGATCACTGCAAACAGGCCAACAAGTACGCCGGGTCATGTTTCTCGATCGCACCGCTAGCTACTCCTAGATTGCTAGCCCCGTAGCAACAGCAAGTTGGTGATGGATATAGCACCATGTGTAGCAACAACATCAATAAACGAGCGGCTTCCCCGCACAAATAAATAAACGAACGGCTAGAAACTTTGCTCGTCGGCAATGCTACGTGCCGATCCTTCTGTAGCGTACAACAGTCTACTACTCGCTCCGTTTATAAATGTAACGTGATGTTTAGATAGATATAATTTTTTAGATAAAGTGAGCTTTATTATTTAAGAGTTTTAAGCATTACAGCCGGCCTCTGCATAACTGGGATGCACGCAGCCACCAGTTCAATATTCACCAAATCAAGTGGAAAATAAATAGGCGAACTATATATCAAAGTGAGAAAGTGTAGATCCGCCTACAGTATCGGTAGGTCTATCCGGAGACTATGTTGTCATCCATGCCGGCAGAGAATCTCCCTTGCGGCCGCCTCCAGTCTCGACGCTACCTCCAAAAAAAGGTCTCGGTGCTACACACGCTGCAAAGCTGACCATGCTCGTAAGGTAAACGTGCACCGGTAAATGACATGCAGAACATTAACATTCACATCATTAAAAACCTTGTCATTTCTACATAGCCACAGCGATCAAATAATGGCAATCGCGCCCATTCTACAGAAGCGTTTAAACCTAAGATCCACAACATTTAGCCAATTGACAAAAATGTTTGCCATTGTACGTGGTGGATGTAAGGAAGAACCTAACTGGATGGTTGACCATATAGACCTGGCGAATTCACACTGAAAGAACAAGTGAGTAATGGTCTCGTCCTGGTGACAGAAAACATATTTTTTACTTCTGTGCCAATTACGCTTAGCAAGGTTATCTTTGGTAAGGATAACACCCCGACAAAGATACCACGTAAACACTTTTGTTTTCAGCGGTATTTTCATCTTCCAAATTTTATTACTATTCTTAGCATCGACTGGAACATCAGGTAAGATAAGTACTCTATACATGGAGTCAACCGAGAATTGACCATTCTTGGTGAGATTCCATTGAAATTTATCTGGACCATCCGACAAAAGGACTGAATCCAGTCAGATGAGCAAGGCATTCCAACAAAAGGACTGAATCCAGTCAGATGAGCAAGGCATTCCAAACTGCCTGTCTCATACCAAATAAACTTGGTCTGAACAAAACATCTTGGGGAAGTACCCAACACCTTGGCGAGCGTGTCGCTTTTGTTTCGTATGATAGAGTAAAGAGCCGGATATTGTTCTCTATGGGTAAATTGGCCAAGCCATTTATCCTCCCATAAATGAATTTCTGATCCATCCCTAATTGAGAAAGATCCATGCGGGAAAAAAAACTTCTTTGTAGCCATAAGACCAGCCCAAAAGTGTGAATCGCCTGGTTTCCAATTAACCTGGGAAACAGCTTGGTCTACCACATACTTTCTCCTAAGTAGGGTTTGCCAAACTCCACCTTCCGATAGAAGTTTGAAAAGCCATTTACTGAAGGGGATCGTGTGCAGAAAACAAAAAATTTCCTAACAACGATATCCTTAAACTAGCCAAGATCTACACTATGCAGATATAGAAGTACGGCGGAGATCGGAATACATACCCTCGTAGACCGAATAGCGGGGATTACGCTCCCGCACGAGCGTTGACGATGAAGACGCCGTAGCCGACCTCTAGGTCGCGGAGAACTCGGCGCGACGAAGATGACGAAGATGACCCCGAGGTCGGGTGGAGGAAGTAGGCCTCCGAGTACCGCTAGCGCAGCACCTCGCAGGGAGTCGCACACATACGGTGGAGACGACGGCCTCCGAAGCTCCAGTCCGGGACGAGCAGCGGAAGACTTGGACCGGAACACCAGCAGCGCGACAGCGGGCTATGGTGGAAGAGATCCCCCTCCTCTACTCGGCGCGGCTCCGTCAAGGGAACCACGAGATCGAGAGAGAAATTGGGAATTAATTGGTGAATTAAAAGGCCAGGGGTGCCCCTTCTTATATAGGCTCCCAGGGGGAGCCAACCTTGCCAGTCAGGCAATGTGGGACTATCCTACATGCCTGGTTCGGCCAAGGCTGGTGCGCCGGCCCTAGGTGGGCCCCATTTGGCCCACCTAGGCCGGCTAAGACTCCCCCACAAAATTCCCTTGAGGGTTTTCCCCCCCATGGGCCTTCTTTCGACCAGAAGGCCCATTTAGGGAAATCAGCCTAAATAAATTCGAAAATAAATATATAAAATCATATTTGCATATTAATTACACTAATTAATATCAAACATAATATATATAATTTTTTCTAGCTCCGAAAACTCTTTCGTCGCTGCCCGATCTCCATCGGACCCCTCCCGGGACGCTCCCGGTGATCTCTTTCCTTTCCGGTTGTCTTGTCGAAACCCCTTAAGTGTGTTACCCTAGCGGTTCGATATAATAACAGGTACGATCAAGACTCCTCTATGATCAACGACTAACTCGTAGGCCTGGACCCCATGAATTAATCCCTGTGATATAACGAATGACTTTCATCTATCAAACCTGGACGTATAGTCTTAAACCCTTTGTCATGTCGATACTTAGCGCGTCCGAGCATCATTCTCAGATATCTCCATACCTAGCATGATCTCGTTACCGACATCGCTATCTTCTACTCGTCTATGATATTATGTCAGCTGGTGACCTAGTCACATGTTTGCAAACTCATTTGACATAATCTCACCGAGTGGGCCCTAGAGTATCTATCCGGCTAAGCGGACTGACAAATCCCGCTGTTGACCCCTCGTCTCAACTACTCCTTTCTGATACCCAAAAGTATCACCGTTATTGTCATACTAAATAAGATACGACGTTTGGTGCGATCAAAGTATCTTCCAGAAATAATAATAAGAGTTGGTCTCACGGTCTTAAGGCGTAATGACTATGTCCTATAAATACTGGGTACATCCATCACATCGTTACTCCTAACGATATGACTTCCATTGCCGACCGGCGCCATGCCCTATGATCGGAAAACCTCGATCATCAATCGCGCAACGAAACTAGTCTTAGTAGAGGCTACTAGGGACCTGGTTGTTTATCTACCACACCTGTATTAATGTTTTCGCTTAATACAGTTATAGCATGGTATAAAACATATAATGAACGATTGGGATATTGCCAATAAACTATGTTTATTAAGTGCCTGTAGGGCATATTCCCTTTAGTCTCCCACTTGCACTAGAGTAACACTTAATCTAGTTTACAACCTGGTAAAAGCTCAACACCCATAGCATCTTGGTGCCTGCTCGCCTCGTGGAAGAGGGATACAGTCAATAGACCTCACACATTGAGACCTATATGTGCTTTGCAACACTTCTATGTCACCTAGTTTGACATCAACCCGTATATTACGATGACGGTGAAATATATCCCAGTGGATGGAGTGAGACTCGAGCATTCGCGCAGCATGCACCTTAAAAGTCTAAGAGATCTATTAAGGAGACCACCTACCCTCGGAAAACTGCTCAGTCCAATCACACTTGCTACTTCTAAAGTCGCGATATATTTCTATACCTATGTAGATTATGCGACCATGCATTCATATGCGACTTCGCAAACTAACCATGTCTTTCTTCAAAATAAAGGACATCTCCTGTATGAGATTTCTAGTCGTATGGGTCAGTGTAATAACTTGCATCATCGTAACCGCTTTACGGCAAGTTGCCATTCCACTCTTACCCGTTACTAGAAAACCTATCTTCAGTTCTCATAGACACTGAAGAATAAACTTAACGTTTGTTCATTGATCCACACAAGGATCACTCTAGAACCTGTTCTTCAACCAAGAACTCGGGTCACACTAAGTCGAGCTTTCAGCCTGATAGACTCTATGTGTGATACATAGAGAATGTCGAACATCATTTTCTATCACTGAAAAAGTCAAGATTAACTTAATCTTTTACCTAGTCATACAAGCAAGAACCTCTTTCTTCGCTTGTCCTTTTCTGAAACACTTCAGAATCCTGACGTAGGAAATACTCCGACTTAATGTTATTAAGGCCCCTCTGATCTATACAATTATAAATCGGATGCCTAATACTCGTAACTTCATTTCATAGAAAATTTAATCACTTAAATAATCCTTTACACTCTACTAGAGGATCTGTATCATTCAATATGTTGTTACATACCAAATCACGAATGACACCTAGCGCCCACTCAAATATGCCTTCCGCATATAAGATCAAGGAAAACTACTTAGCTCCCACTCAAATATGCCTTCCGCATATAAGATCAAGGAAAGCTACTTTGCTCCCACTCACTTCTTTTCAAATGTAGGTTTCTTCAACTATTTTGGACAACTCCAAAATCCTTTGATCACTTTATCAAAGTGAAGATTCCAGCTCCGATATGCTTGCTTCTGCCCATGAATGGACAACCGAAGTTTGCACACATGTTTAGCATCCTCAGGATTACAAACCATTCTTAATTACACTATTAAAAACCATGGTTTTCTCATCCATCTATCAATTTCTCATTCGAAATTATAGTAATTGCCAAATGACCCAGAATAGATTTAGTCTTCGCCACTTGAGACAAAGTCTCATGTGGTCTGTCGGAACTGTTTCACGACAAATCGAATCTGCTTAATATCTACTCTCTCATAAAACTCCATATACTATTAACATCCTAGATGCCATCAAGAAGATCTCCCAAGTCAATACCTGGTAATCGTATATGGATTTTATTTCGGATCATAAATGACTCATAGCCATTTCTCGGACTTAGGTCCACCATCTCTTCTTCGTAGTTCGTAGGTCTGTCATATTCCATTAATATGACCTTCATAGCAAGATTGTCGTAACACACAGTGTGGAACACAACCTCGTATACCTACGCTCATAGTATGAGCTCAGAACATCATGATTTTGAATC
The DNA here is from genome assembly GCA_026929855.1 of Poa annua. NCBI lineage: Eukaryota > Viridiplantae > Streptophyta > Magnoliopsida > Poales > Poaceae > Poa > Poa annua. The sequence continues at coordinate 22,475,811 of CM049427.1, forward strand.
ATCAGCTTTTTCAAGCTGTGGAGCCTGACACCGAAAACACTTTCGATTGCGCCACTCTGATGTTTGGAGAGGAAGTTCACTAACTTCGTCTTGCTCTACTTTCTTTCTCACTTATACCCTCGGACAAGAAACTATTTCTTTCGCAAGGTATATCCCGGCAAAGATTTTGCCTATGTCGTGAGACATGTACCCAACTAACTCTTTAGGTAGGGTATACTACAAAGATTAATCCATTTTAGGTTCGATTACATCGAAACACTAAATTGCTGAAACGACAATCCAGGCTAAACGCCACACCATTACTCATATGGCATTGTCTCCATGGATTCAAATGGTTTACCTATTTGCTAACGTGAGTGTTTACGTTTCTACCATATGACTCTAATGATCACAATAATTCGGTAAGAGATTTATTTACCACACATTATCCGATAGGGTGCGATTACGACGCCCTAACACATCATAACACTATGGTGTTCCATGCGACGTAATTTGTGGAACTCTTCTCACAAGTCTTCCAATGATGTGCCAACATTATAACTCAAATCTTCATTCCTCGATTTGCATCGCGGGAATTTGATTTTCTTGTTAAGTTTATTTCCTACTTCATTCTGAACTTCGTTTGATCGAATCAAAAATTTAGACTAACATTCCCCGGAGTGGATATCCATATATCTACTCGGAATGTTCATGAAGTCTATGAAATAAAGACTTCCACTACACGTTAAAGTACTTCATTGATTCACATACACCCATATGCATGATTCTCAACAAGCTATATTCAAAACGTTCAGTGAAGTTCACGAAATAAAGGTCTCCACTACCCGTCAATTACTTCATTGAACCACATACATCTCCATGTATGACTATAAATAAGTTATATGCCCGTTTTCCGAAAACGGTGTCACAGTTATTTTGCAAGTGTCAAAAGATCAAATCTTAGCACTTGTAGGTCCATCCAGTGTGGAGCTAGTGCATATAACATTGACATGACTAAACGGTAGTGCCACACATATGTGGTGTCTTTATTAAGTTTGTATCCTTTGGCATTAATATTATGAATGTGGGAGCTTCTACCATACAAATTCAAATCGGCAAATGATCATTACTTCATAAATATAGGACACCAATTTGTCACTATCATGTATGAACAAGTGTCTCGCTAGAGGAGACACACTCGTAACGATCATACCAACACCCGATCATAAAGAATTTATTCAAATGGTAGATCTAGAGGGAGAGTGTCTATGGCCGTCACAACAACTTGACTGCCATTATAACCACGCAATGTCGCCTCATCCTTTCAAGCTACTCAAGCAGTAAACCTGGTTTTTCACAAAACATGACTAGTTCAAAACTTAGTCACTACTGCGAGTACTTGCTTAGCTAAAACATTCATAACATGTATATCATATATACACCATCATCATTGATGACTTCCGGCGATCTGTTTCAATTTCTTGATACTTCCACCGTAATCAAGAACCATGAAGGTGAACGATTCCCCTTGCATGACATAGTCTATGACAGAGGATTTGCACTTGGCAACGATGTCTGTCATCCAGTGATTGAGCTGAGCGAGGCGTCTCAATGTTCATTAATCATGAACATATGTCATTAAGTATGACCGCCACTTGCTCCCTCAATGTGTGTATTCTCTTCCATCTTGGTTGAGAAGACAATCAGTCAACGTACTGATAAACTTCATCAACCCAACGTTTGGGGTACCCCGAGTTTAGCGACCATATCATATGTTCGCGATCTAAAAACTCGTACCCACCGTTGGTTCTTTATGGCAGAGATCATAGCATACACTGGACTATGATGATATCATCCGCACAAAATCTGATAATCCAAATTATCTTTTGTCAGCGGAATCTCCGGGTTTATCTCCTATCGGGTATTGTATCACAAAGAGCTAACGGTTTAAACAAGGAGTATCCTCAAGCTAAAGTATAAAACTATGAAGTTTGGACCCAACCTTTTAAGTTTCTCAATCGCAGGAATGCGCCTAATTTGAAAAGATGCTATCACAATGGTTAATATCTACAAAAGTTTGCAAAACAGACTCTGTTCATTATATTCTGAATTCTAGTATTTTAGAAAATAACTATCCGAACTCCCACTCAAACGAACATCCCTCCTGGTCGTTTAAGCGATTACACGACCCCCATCCATTGCACCACCCCTCATCATCAGAGCCGGCGGCACAACTTCAAGAGTAGACAAAAGTCCGCCACACCAATTTTGTGACTCGTGCTCGACCTTTCGGTCTCTCTGTTCCGAGGCCATATTTCTGAATATGCTAGGCTCGCCACCAAAAACCTCCACGCTAACGCTTGTGCAACATGGCTTACACCCACTGTATGCGAACGACGAGATGTCTGACACCCGATCATCACGGCCTGCCTCATAACGTAGAACTTTCCTGGTGGTGCGCGTTGGAGGGAGAACACTAGTGGTATATTGAAGGGATCATCTTATATAGCTACCGCCGTGTAACTAATGTATACTATACACACAATCACACAATATAAGATGCACACAAAACATCAAATGTAATGCAATTTGATATAGTCCATTGCGCCATGGTCTCCTTGGCGCCCACAGTTTATAAACAATTTAATAAACCTACCTTGACCATATCACATAGCCCCTGCAAAATAAAGTTAGACGCTTCTACTTTATCTTTTGCATATTTTACGTGGCTCGGGGCTTTCGTAAATAGAACCGCTTCATACCTACGAACCTTATGACCACAACAACGATCCAATAATTGCATGTTTAAGCATCCCTTTCGGGCCCTCCATTGAAAATGCAAAGCCAACTAAAGAGAGAGAAACAGGCACCCGCCAGCCACAGATACGGTACAAGCCGTATGTCAGTAGTGGAACCAGTCTCGCGTAAGCGTACGCGTAAAGTCGGCCCGGGCCGCTTCATCAACTCGATGCCGCTGGACTCACAAGTGCACGCTAGAGGGTAGCAAATAACAGGAACGGTGCCCCCGTGCAGATTACGGGTTCTAACAGCGTACAGCTATATCTACGATAGATCGGCTCTGATACCACTGAAGGGGATCGTGTGCAGAAAACAAAAAATTTCCTAGCAACGATATCCTTAAACTAGCCAAGATCTACACTATGCAGATATAGAAGTACGGCGGAGATCGGAATACATACGCTCGTAGACCGAATAGCGGGGATTACGCTCCCGCACGAGCGTTGACGATGAAGACGCCGTAGCCGACCTCTAGGTCGCGGAGAACTCGGCGCGACGAAGATGATGAAGATGACCCCGAGGTCGGGTGGAGGAAGTAGGCCTCCGAGTACCGCTAGCGCAGCACCTCGCAGGGAGTCGCACACATACGGTGGAGACGACGGCCTCCGAAGCTCCAGTCCAGGACGAGCAGCGGAAGACTTGGACCGGAACACCAGCAGCGCGGCAGCGGGCTATGGTGGAAGAGATCCCCCTCCTCTACTCGGCGCGGCTCCGTCAAGGGAACCACGAGATCGAGAGAGAAATTGGGAATTAATTGGTGAATTAAAAGGCCAGGGGTGCCCCTTCTTATATAGGCTCCCAGGGGGAGCCAACCTTGCCAGCCAGGCAATGTGGGACTATCCCACATGCCTGGTTCGGCCAAGGCTGGTGCGCCGGCCCTAGGTGGGCCCCATTTGGCCCACCTAGGCCGGCCAAGCCTCCCCCACAAAATTCCCTTGAGGGTTTTCCACCCCATGGGCCTTCTTTCGACCAGAAGGCCTTTTTAGGGAAATCAGCCTAAATAAATTCGAAAATACATATATAAAATCATATTTGCATATTAATTACACTAATTAATATCAAACATAATATATATAATTTTTCCTAGCTCCGAAAACTCTTTCGTCGCTGCCCGATCTCCATCGGACCCCTCCCGGGACGCTCCCGGTGATCTCTTTCCTTTCCGGTTGTCTTGTCGAAACCCCTTAAGTGTGTTACCCTAGCGGTTCGATATAATAACAGGTACGATCAAGACTCCTCTATGATCAACGACTAACTCGTAGGCCTGGACCCCATGAATTAATCCCTGTGATATAACGAATGACTTTCATCTATCAAACCTGGACGTATAGTCTTAAACCCTTTGTCATGTCGATACTTAGCGCGTCCGAGCATCATTCTCAGATATCTCCATACCTAGCATGATCTCGTTACCGACATCGCTATCTTCTACTCGTCTATGATATTATGTCAGCTGGTGACCTAGTCACATGTTTGCAAACTCATTTGACATAATATCACCGAGTGGGCCCTAGAGTATCTATCCGGCTATGCGGACTGACAAATCCCGCTGTTGACCCCTCGTCTCAACTACTCCTTTCTGATACCCAAAAGTATCACCGTTATTGTCATATACTAAATAAGATACGACGTTTGGTGCGATCAAAGTATCTTCCAGAAATAATAATAAGAGTTGGTCTCACGGTCTTAAGGCGTAATGACTATGTCCTATAAATACTGGGTACGTCCATCACATCGTTACTCCTAACGATATGACTTCCATTGCCGACCGGCGCCATGCCCTATGATCGGAAAACCTCGATCATCAATCGTGCAACGAAACTAGTCTTAGTAGAGGCTACTAGGGACCTGGTTGTTTATCTACCACACCTGTATTAATGTTTTCGCTTAATACAGTTATAGCATGGTATAAAACATATAATGAACGATTGGGATATTGCCAATAAACTATGTTTATTAAGTGTCTCTAGGGCATATTCCCTTCATTTACCTAGCAAGGCTCTATTCTTGACCTCAAGGTCATGAATACCAAGCCCTCCTTGGTCTTTAGGGCAACAAACCACACTCCATTTCATGAGTCGATACTTTTTCTTCTCTGAACCCCCTTGCCAAAAGAATCTAGACCGGAAATAATCCAGTCTTTTCAAGAATCCTTTGGGCAATTGGAACAAGGAAATCATATACACTACCATATTTGTTAGTACTGAGTTTATGAGTACTAATCTTCCACCAAGGGATAAGAGTTTTCCTTTCCAACTGTTTAAACGTAATTGAAGTCTTTCTTCCACCTTTTTCCATTCAGCATTTGTAAGTTTCCGATAATGAATCGGAATACCCAAATAGTTGATAGGAAATTGACCTTGTTGGCAGCCAAAAAGTTCGGCATACAAGACGGCGTCCTCTTGAGCCTCGCCAAAGCAGAACAATTCACTTTTATGGAAGTTTATTTTAAGACCCGAAAGAAGCTCGAATGCTGACAAGATCAGTTTTAGATTACGAGCTTTTTTGATATCATGTTCCATAAAAAGAATCGTATCATCGGCATATTGAAGGATCGAAAGACCGCCGTCAACAAGATGTGGAATGACTCCTTCAAATTGTCCCTCCTATTTGGTGCGTTCGATCAAGATAGCCAACATACCAGCCACTATATTAAATAGTATTGGTGATAATGGGTCACCCTGTCTCAGGGCTTTCTTCGTTTGGAAGTACTTGCCAGTTTCGTCATTGATCTTGATAGCAACACTTCCTCCCGAAACAAAGTTGTTAATTAACGCGCACCACTTGAAGAAAAACCTTTCATTCTTAGTGTTTGCTGAAGGAAAGACCATTTGACTTTATCATAGGCTTTCTCAAAGTCAATTTTAAGGATAACCCCATTTAGCTTTTTCCTGTGTAGTTCGTGAACCGTTTCATGTAAGATCGCAACCCCATCAAGGATGTTGCGTCCTTTCATAAAAGCCGTCTGAGACGGACGAACCACATGATCTGCCACACTGTTCAGTCAAATCATAGCCACTTTGGTAAAGATTTTAAAACTAACGTTCAGGAGGCAAATAGGTCTAAATTGTTGAATCCTTCCTGCCTCGTTAACCTTAGGTAATAAAACTATCTCACCAAAATTTAGACGAAACAACTCTAGCTGTCCAACGTGGAGACAGGCGAACAGTTGAAGCAAATCAGACTTAATAACGTCCCAAAAGTTCTGGTAGAACTCCGCTGTGAAACCATCAGGTCCACGAGCCGAATTATGTTTCATTTGGAAAACTGCCATCCTCACTTCCTCCTCTGAGAAGATTTTAGTCAGAAGACTATTTTCCTCAGCTGAAACCTAAGGGATATCTTCTGTTCTGGACTCATCCAGGTGGAAGTTCCCTTCCTCCGGGGCTCCAACGGACCCTTATAGTAATTTGTAATGTTCGACTTTAGTTGTTCATGGCCCTCGATCGTGCCCTCCTCCTGAACTAGAGAATGAATGCGCTTTTTCCTATGTCTGCCATTGGCAATACTGTGGAAATAGCGGGTATTCGAGTCCCCTTCCAGAATGAATTGGGCTTTAGACCGTTGGTACCATTTTAACTCCTCCTCTCGCAAAATTTTTGCTATCTATGCATTGGCTTGGCTTTTGAGCTCAATCTCTTGCGCGGATAGTAACCAAACTTCTGCTAATGCTTCTAGAGCATCAATAATGGAGGAAAGTCGGACCTTCTCTTTTTTGAGTAGACCAGAGGTATGACGCGCCCAGCCAACTAGGTGCTGCATAAAGCACGTATCTTATTGTTCCATCGCTGGATAGGCGTATCACCCACAACTGGTAAATCCCAAATTCTTTTGGCCATTTCATGGAACCCATCACGATGCATCCATCCAAGCTCAAACTTGAAACGTGGGCTACACCGTGGCCTAGGTAAACCAGTAGTCAATAGAATGGGGGCATGGTCCGACAAACCCTCAGTACGTTCTAGCGCCCGTACCGACACGAGTGGGAACCTAGCTTCCCAATCAGTATCCATCAGTACACGGTCTAGTTTCTCGTACGTGGGTTCAGGGAGAGAGTTAGCCCAAGTGAACTGTCTCCCCACCATTGTAACCTCGCGAAGGTTCAAGCTGTCGATGACTGCATTGAACGATAGACGCCAACGGTTGTCAAACCTACCTTTACTCTTCTCAAACGGATAACGTAGCAAATTGAAATCCCCCAATGATGACAGGATGTGGATTATCTTTTACCAAATTTACCATTTCACAGAGAAAGGCAGTCTTAGCCGTTTCCTGAGCGGGACCATACACGACAACCAGACTCCAAATGAAGTTGTCAGATTTATTATGGATGTGCATTTTGATATGAAAAGCACCATTTGTAACCTCCAAAACTTTCATGGTATCAGCCCTAAAGCCAAGTAGAATACCCCCGGAACGACCATGAGGGGGGGGGGGGTGCGTGAATACCAATCAAACTCTGTACCGCCCGAAAGTCGGTTCAAAAGCGATTGGGAAAAGTCACGTCTACCCGTCTCAGAAATAGCTAAGAAATCCAAATTATGGTCCCGAACACAACCAACAAAATGCAAATGTTTAGCCAAGTCACCAAGACCTCTGCTATTCGCAAACATGCCATTCATTGGGAAACCATGGGGGATTTGGATAACTTTGAGCGATTCTGAAACTTGTTGTTGTTAGTTTTAGATTTCCGACCAGACGCTTTTAAGTCATATAATGAGCTCAAGCCGTCGTCATCCAAACCACCATCCAACACTTCACCAATTAAATGAGAAAAAGTTGACCATCTGCTGTGGCATTCGCTTCGTCTTCATCCAAATAGGTGGCAGTCAACCCAGTCGAAGCTTTAGGAATAACCGTTAGCCGGTCAAATTCCATATGCCTCAAGACCTTAGTTGACATCTCAACTTGCAAAGAATTAGTACCAAGATTAAGACCTATACTAGAAAGCTTAGACTGAATGGAAATAGGAGAAAAAGAAAGAAAAGAATTGGACTTCATATTCGTACCATTGTAGTCCAGGTTGCGCACAACCTTGCGACGCATAGCCTTCTTCATGGAATCCTCGTCCGTCACAGATGCCCCGTCTCCCGCAACACCGAACCTCTCACTGCGACGGGGTAGTGTAACCCCATCAGTGAAGGCCGACGTAGTAGGAGGAGGGGTGGTAGGCGAGACGCATCCACCATCAGAGGATGCCGGAAGAGACATGACAACCTAGGACGACACAGTCGAGGTAGCAGTCGTCCCAGCCATCACCGTAGCTGTCGAGGTGTCAGCGTCAGACGGGCGAGTCATAGTCGTAGTCGAGACTACACCCATCTCGACTGAGCCCGGAGCCGATCCATCACGAGGGGGCTGTGGTGAAGAAGACCCCCCCCCCCCCCCCCCCAGAGATCAGCCCCACGTCAGCATCCTGTGCCGTCTCCCGCTCCGCAGCCTCCCACGCCAAAGCTGCCGCCGTAGGACCACCAGAGCCATGGGCCACACCGAGGTCCGGCTGGTCCAGCACCAAGGCCGAAGTAGCAGGCTGAGGCGGAGGCTCCACACCTGAGCCGTGAACGAGCTGCGGCGAACGGCACGCATCCAGCGAAGCCACCGAGGCCGGTTGGGCCTCCAACGCCCCAACAGGGATGCAAACCATAGCCAACGGACGGTGGGCAGCGAACTCGCCGTCTCCCGGACCAGAAAACTGCGCCTCCTCCACTCGAACCAGACTCGGAAACTCCTTGCGAACCTTTGCTAGAATCTCAATCCCCCGAGAAGATTTCGGGAAAGGATTATAAGGAGTGATAGCACAATTCGCCACCTGTCCACTGGGATGAAACATAGCCACAAATTTTCCAACATTGTTCGCACCCGAGGCCTGAGAAGAGTCAACGTCCATACCAGAGTTCTGCAGCAAATTACCAGAAGGAGCATCCGCAGACTCCTCCAAACCCTCACCAGCACCATCAAAGTCATCAGCATCATCTCCCTTCCGTCGCCAGAAATAGGGGACGAACTCCGTGTCCGGAATAAAATCCACGGACTCACGACGGAAAACAAAAGCAAACTCCTTCAACTTCACCACACACGTTGTACCAAGATAAGGACCTTGCTTGTCTTGTTGTCGGTCTAAAGGCAAGGAAGAGGGCATGGCCACCAGGATACGCACAATCCCTCTACTCCTCAAGGTAACAAGATCAACATCCAGAGTTTGACCAATCAGGGATCCAACAGCCCAAATACCAAGGAAGTGCCTCACAGGGTATGTCACCCCTTGCACATGGACCCATACCTGCTCAAGAACTCTCATAGGATGAACAACATACTTCTTCCAGAACAAAATAGTAGCAGTCGCAGAGAAGCCACGAACCCCCATCTACATCCCCTCCATCCGTTGAAGGTCTCCGACAGAAGGGAACCCAATCAGAAAAGCATCAGTACCATGTGCAACCGCCTCCCAAGTTCAAGACGAGCTCGAAGGACACATCCTGGAGATCAAACTCTGTACAGCTGACGCATGCACCTGATCCCCAACAATCCTCACCAGAGCAGTGGGCGAACACGTAGGAACCATGTGGGGGTTTGTACACACTATCAGGGAGTTACGAGAAAATCGTCTCCTCTCTGCCATAACCAGAAGTAAAAGTTGTGGGCTTTGGGAGCCGAAGAGTGGGACACCTCAAGGTAGGATGGGCCTCGTTATCACAAACGAGACAATAGTGTTTCACCGGGCAGCCCTTAGCAGAATGAGTATCAACCGCACACTTCCAACATTTAGAGGATTTCTTGGTTTTACCACTGGCTCCATCTTGCGCCACTTCCTTCAGATCGGCCCCAAGTACAGGAGGATCACCTTCCGAAGCTGCGACAACTGCGTTAGCGCCCGAGAACTGCTGACCATGCAAAGCACCATTAGGCGGCAAAAAGAGCTGCGGCTGCTGTTGCTGCACCAAGGGAATAGGTTGCTGCCCAAACTGCTGCGGGTAAAGCTGGTTTTGGACCCCTTTCTTCTTCCTCCTCTTGGGTCTTGGGCCTTGTGCCACCGGCATAGCAACCGTAGGCTGCGGTTGCATCGGCGGGAACCCGTAGGGTTGCAACGGCGCAAACGGAGGCCCCTGGAACTGCAGCTGCTGGGGCATGGGAACATAGGCAGGCAACCCTCCTTGTCGTGAAGGAGATTGCAACGGTTGAAAAGGCGGCGGACGGAACTACGACATGGTCGGAGGCGCGGAAGCCGACACCATCTGATCGTCGGCGAACTGCCACCCAGTCCCGACCCCCACATGTTGCTGATGGGAAGGGGCCGGAACGACAGGTCGCACCGCTTGATGTTGAGGAGGCGGCACGGCAGGACGGGCGCCGGGAATCCGCTCCCACCACCAAGCTGCGAGCGAGGAGGCGCCGACATGACGCACGTTGGTGACGCCGCAACCGACGCGAACGATCTCGCCCAGGAACTGCTCGTAGCTGAGGCGACGGGGAGAGTCGGCGAGCTTGGCGTGAAGGAGGACGACACAGTCGGGCGGAGGCGGTTTGACGAAGGAGACTCCGAACCACACCGTATCGCAGAAGAATTAGGGTTTGGCCGGGATGGACGGTGGAGAAACACCCAATGGTTTGTGTGCCCGAGATCGTCCGCTCTTCCACCGGGTCCCACCTGCATGCAATTCGAAAAAAGAACCGCCTCCGACTCCGAGAATGCCGGATCAAGCATCGCCGATGGGCACGTCGGAGCAGGATTTTAAGCCGGCGAAGAAGATACAGCTCGAGCTGCCATGGCCTTGTCGATGAAGGAAGCCAAAACCGGTGGCGGCATGATACGGCGAGGAGGAAGAGGTCCCCGCCATGGTCCCATTCTCGGCGGCGATCTTGAAAGACGAAGTCCCGTAGGCGAGGAGGTCTTGCCGCGTCCCTCCGGCGGCGGCGAAGTTGTATCCTCCGACCTGCACACAGAACCAACAGCAGAGGTAGGGACGATACCTGCTGACGAAGAGGAACCATGCTCCCACGTCCCGCACGGCGGCGACGGGAACCCCGCCACGGCCCAGAACGCGTCAACTCTGTCTTGATCGGAGATAGCAGGCCTCCGACACGGTGAGTCGACGTCGAGGATCGGCTCCTCCGCAACCCGCACGGCGATGTGATCCGACTCCCACAACGTCTTCGGGTCCTCCTCCACCATGGACGGCTCCTCCACGAGCTCTCCCAACACGTCGAACCTCGAGCCAGAAGGACAACACCCCCAAGCCGCCGGAGCTAAGGTTTTCCGGCGATGTCGCAGTGACGTCGCCTCCAAAACGCCCGCGGACATCACGGAGCGAACCGGCTCCCAGATATATATAAAATGAGTGGACATATAAAGGAAAACATGTCTAGATATATTTGTGTATATGTGAACATGAAAAAGGTTGAAACATCGTATATTTTGAAATGGAGCAAGTAATAGTGATGGTTTAGCTGAAATTAAACTACTAGTATAAAGGTAATTATTGATCACACACAGTACACATCATGCATGCATAATTTGTTACTCCCTCCGTTTCATAATTCTTATTATGGTTTTAGTGAAAATTTAAACTAAAGTCACAACGAAAATTATATATCTGACTTAGTATTTTCTACTAGTAGTACTACCACTTGGAACTTTATTTCCATATAAACAATTAAATTCTCAAATACCCTACAGCCTACAAGGAAATGTAGTACTCCCTCCTTGTAAAAATATAAGGCGCCCTTTAATTTTGCTGGTCTATGACATATAAAATTGATAACGATATGTACTTAAAATACGTCTATAAAATCTGTATAAACATATATGAAATTATATGACTTTACAAGATAAATCTAACGATAACATATATACATTTTAAATCTCTATAATTTGTTATATATTAATGAACCAAATTGAGAATCAAACACCAGAACAAATATAAGGCGTCTTATATTTTTAACACGGAGGGAGTATACTCCATCTATCTTACCGGGAGCCATCTTATCTGTCATTCAAAATTTTGGAAGTACATGATTAGGTGAACATTGAATGTGAGATGGCGTCACGTACTAGCCTCACATGCATGTGAGCCGTTAGGTCCATCCTACATTTTTTTAACACATAGGCCACGATTCACAGCTACATAGAACAAATTAGTTAAGAATAAGAAGTAATGGGTTGTGAATTATTATCTGTATATGAATAATACATAAGTAAGCCTAGACTTTTGAGTGGAGATCCGTGCACCGGAAGTTTGGTGACCTCAATATATTTAAAGGCTTTAAAAATCTGGAAAAAATCATGCATATTCTATCCTACAAGCGTGCAAAGTCTCTATACAAAATACTTCATGTTTTGAGCAACAGAAAAATGACAAATGTACATATCAGTAGACTTCCTATGATTATGAAAAATAAAGTATTCTAGTACTTAGAGTAACATAGTTTTAGTTCACCATATCCAAAATGTAGATCTTTTTAGAGTTAGATAACAACTTAGAGAGTAACACACTGACGTTGTCTTTCATTTATTCCAATTTGTAGATGCTAGGTTTATAGGTCCGATTCTTGATAGATTTTTAAATAGTCCTAGACAAAATTGACTTTGGGCTAAATTGAATACATGAGCAAATTTGCATTGGATTGATCTAGTGATGTCATATTATCGTTGTCCGTAATAATATCCTTGTTGATAAGAGTGAAAGTAAAATTCTAATACTTTCCTATCAATGAGATCAATAATCAAGGCCTATCACTGACGAGGTTGTAACTCGGCAAGTCCCTGGGTTGTACACCCCGGGTTGATTGATGGGGAGAGTGTAGAGCGCAAGGTGATCACGACGGCTAACAGGCGGGATTTACCCAGGTTCGGGCTCCCGGAGGATAACACCCTACTCCTGCTTGTCTGGTTATTGATGCGAGTAGCGATTACAATGGCGAGATTGCGATCTCGCTAGGGTTTGTGGTAGTTTTGAGCGTGTCCTCTAGGACGGGCAACCCTCCTGGCTTTATAGGCAGTCAGGTCTCGGGTGGTTGATACAGATACGGTAGGTTACAAGACCTAACCGAGTTGGACTAGGATATGAGATACCCCGAGTGGGCCTTCTGCGGGCCTTTCCATCCTTGGCGCGGCCCAGGTAGCCTCATCGTGGGCCACCCGCAAGGTAGCCCCACGTCAGTAGCCCCCGAGTGCTTGGTCGAAGCGCAGAGTCGGACAGAGGACTCCTTCCTGGACGCGCCATTGGATTGCTTGATCTTGAGCTTGAACTCGAATTCTTCAGTCGAACCGGTCGCTCCCGATGGGAGTAACCTTTGCAGTCGAATTACTTTTGCCTTCATCTTCTTGCGAAGCTTGCTTCTACTCAGCCTTATTGGCTTACTTTGTGGATTGGTTCGGCTGCTCGAGCTTACTGTATTGCCACCCGAATGGATTCTTCGGGTGCTCGGATCATTGCTTGATCTTACTCTGCTGACTTCAGCTGCGAAGCTTACTACTCGGACGAGTCTTTCGAGTTTCTTCGGCTGATTTTGGAGCCGTTGGATTGATGACGTCACTGTTGATGAATTGTTGCACGCCTCTGCGCCCGATGGGACGTGACGCGGTGGGCCCCGTTGTCAGAGCTGACCACGGTCCACAGTTGTCACGTCTCCGAAGTGGGCGTGAAATTTTCGCGGCACGATGACGACGCCTCGGTTCCCGTGCGTAGTGGAGGAGGTTGGCGGCGACGGTTTGTTTCCCCGCGCGACACGTGGACGGCCGGATGCCCTTGCTCGTAGCTCTTGCGCGACGGACGGCTGAGATGGCGATCTTCGAGGAATAAGTACTGCGCCCTGGCGTTTGGGATGTTATCTTCCCCAATTCATTCCTTCCTTTTCCTCTCCTCTTGCGCTCTGCCATTGCCACCGCCGTCTCGAGCTCTTAGCGATCTGTCCACGCACCTTGTGACCAAATCGATGGGCAAGCCGAAGGGCACCGCTGGCTCCTCCTCCGCCGCCGCCGACGCTGCCGGGCTGATGAAGAAGCCCGAGGGTGACTGGCAAAGGTCGACGATGAAGAAGGCCGACGTCGACGTGCTCCGCGCGCAGGGCCTGCTGCCGTCTGCGGACGAAGTCCAGGTGCGCCTCCCTGGCAAAGAAGCTTTTCCCACTCCTCGCGATGGGGAGCGCGTTTGCTTCGCGGACTTCGTCCCGCGTGGCTTCGGGTTCCCCATGCACGATTTTGTGCGCGGGCTCCTGTACGCCTACGGGGTTCAGATCCATGATCTGACCCCCAATGGCGTCTTGAGCATCGCGGGCTTCATCGTGCTCTGCGAGTGTTTCTTGGGGGTCGCGCCCCACTGGGGGCTATGGAAGTCGCTCTTCCTCGTTCGCAAGAACGTGGGGAAAAGTGGGCTGACCTACCCAGTGGGCGGCTTCGGAATCCAGGTGCGCGGCGACACCGCGTACTTTGCGATGAAGAAGTCGGACTCCGTCCAAGGGTGGCGCCGGCGATGGTTCTACGTCCAGTCGGCCGGAGATGGCCTGGACGCATTCGACGGCAGACGGGGGCTGAGGAAGACTGGCGCCTGGGCGCACCCGCTGTCTGCCGTGGAGAAGGAGGCGGTGCGGCCCCTGCTGATGCTGCTGCGCGAGCTGACCGAGACCCTAGGGCGTGAGGCGGGTGGCGTCTTTCTGATGGCTACCTTCTTCCGCCTTCGGGTGCAGCCGCTGAGCGCCCGGCCCCACCCGATGTGGGCCGCAGAGGGCGTTAGCGACAAGCCACTGGACGACGAGGAGGTGGAGGCCAACGTCGTGTCCATCACCAACCTTCGAGCCGCGGACGCTTGCAACGTCAAGTTCCCTATCGCTCCTTACGGGGCCGCGAAGCCCGTTCCTGAGGTGAGTCCTTTCTTGCTTTCTTCTTGTACTTGTTCGACCGGAGTCTACTTTGTGTTTTGATTCGACTTGCGTCTACTCTGCTTTAGGGTCGAGATTTGCTCATCAGCCATCCTCCGCTCCCTGAGAACGGACCCGACGATGAGTCGAAGTTCGTCGAGGATGAGGATGATGACGAAGAGATCCCCTCCGCCCACTCTTCCCGCGACGAGGTGGAGGAGGACGATGAAGTGGAGGAACCCGCGAGGAAGAAGCGGAAGCTTCCAATTCGCGGCGAGTCTGCTTCTGCGTCGTCGCCTGCCAAGGGCGTGGGTGCTGATGAGGAGGTGGCCGTGGCGACGTCCCCGGGTGCGCAGTCTTCGGGTGGCTGGGAGGAACCTCGCAATGTTCCCCCGGTCGCCTCTGCGGCGCCACTGTCCTTCGCGCGGATGCCGTCGCCGTCGCTGTCGAGCTTCGACGACGCCAGCTCTCCCAGGTTGGCTTCCTTACAACGCGTTCTTCGAGTAGTACTTTTGCGGGTTCGACGATTATTTGACTGTTCTTGATATTACTGCAGCCACCACTCTGGCAATGTCAGCTCCCCCCTTCGGGACATGGAGCTTACTTCTGGCCCTTCGACTGGGCTGGAGACACCTGTGGTGGTGGAGAAGGTGCACGTGGAGGCCAACGTCATGGCCTCGTCTAGCCGGGCTCCTCCTTCGGCTGTCGATGACCTTGAGCTCCTGGACCACGTAAGTCTTCTTTTGTTTTCCTTGTTCTTCTGATTTCTCATCGGGTGCGCGATCAGCGCTCCCGATGGGAGTAGCCCCCGAAGGTGTGGGTGACTAGTATAGTCGCCCGCAACTTTTATTGACATTAAGCTTCTTTTATTTTCAGCCATACTATCGCCAACAGCTTGACGCAGCCGCGGCTTATGTTCGCCTGGAGAAGGAGAGGGACCAACTGCGTTCCTCGCTGGACCAGGCTACTGGCCGGGTGGATGAGCTTGAGAAGGCTCTCCGTGAGTCTCAAGAGCGGGAGCTGGCGCGGGTCGCCCAGGAGAAGACTCAAATCGGTCGCCTCCTTTCACTCGCCGCTGTTCTTGGGGGTGAGTACCAGCCTTTCGCTTACTTAGTTCTCGTTCCCTTTCTTGTCCTGACTTTAAATTCTGGTGCAGAGACTTGCGGTGGAGTTCCTCCGGAAGATGCTTCGAGTGACACCGTCGATCTGGCGACTGCGGTTGGCTTCTTCGACCGTGTCTGCGCCTATGCCTCGGACGCTCTGAGGAAGTCTGCCGCCGCGCTGGAGAAGTCGACCGGAGCTCTGGCCGTGGTGCATCAGAGCATCTTCCCGGGCAACCAGCCGCCAGCGACTGTGGACGCTCTGGCTGCGCCGTTTGGGGACGCGGCCACCATCACCGACTTCACGCGGTCGCAGACGGTACGCGGCTCCGAGCTCACCTTCCAGCTGCTTTTAGGCCACCAAGTTCCAGGTGACTTCGAGAAGATCGTCAGCGGTTTTCCTCGCAAGCCTGATGGTCGGACCGCGTCGCTGAGTGGCGTGAAGGAGCGCGCCTCGCAGTTGGCTGCACAGCTTGTGGCACTCTTCGAGAGGGCCCTTGCTAAGGCGACTGAAGCGGCTGCTCGGAAGGGCCGTTCCCGGTCGCAGTCCGCGGCCTTAGAGTAGGCGTAGTCGTAGGCGTGTGGCAGCGCTGCGATCTGTACCTTGAACTTTTGTTTTGTAATGAATATTGCCCATGTCGGGTCTCTTGATCGTCAGTATTGGATTTGATGACCTTTCTCTCTTTCTAAGTTGAACTGTGTTTGGCAGTCGCCTTTTTGTATTGACTTTGCGTATTCCTGACAGAGTGCCGCGCGCGATGACGCTCCGCCTTCTCCCTTGGCCGTGCCGAGCGGCGCGGCGTCTTCTTCGGGTGCTCGCCGTCGTCGGGCAGCGCCGGCTCCTCCGCGTAGCGTGAATGACCAGCGGATAATCACCTACTTGAAGAACAAGGTGGTGGAGCTTGAGGCGACCCTGAAGAAGACGGAGCTGACGTTGCAGCGCTCCCAGTCGCACCCCACGGCGGAGTTCTCACGTCGTGAAGATTTTTTGCTTGGAGAGATGGACTTGATCAGTCGGCAGTTGCAGGGTATGTATCCTGTTGGCGACTGCCGTCGTTGTTGTTTATCCTTCTCGTTCTGACTTGCGGTTGATGTGTGCAGATGTTAATCCCGATTGGGAAGCCGAACGGGATCGCGTTGAAGAGCGAGTCACTCGAGAGGCGTCAGGCGACTCCTATGAAGCTCGGCAGTTCTGGGTGAACAAGTCGAGGGGGCGCGTCCTTGCCACGATGCTGGATCGTACATGGCGCGCTGCCTTTCTTCTGGAGAGCTGCCGGAAGACACTTCTGCACATCAACCGCGTGTACTTCCCGCACAATGCGCAGCCGAACGGGTTGCCTGCCTTGCTGGAGAGGTTCCATGATGGCGAAGGGCTGAAAGAAGTTGTCGACGCTCAGCTTGTGGCTGGTGCAAACGCGGCGCTGGCGTACGTTCGGATGCACCGGCCACATCTTCCGCTTGAACGGGTGCTTGAAGGCCTGCCAGGTGACGGAGACTTCGAGGAGACCTTGCCTGCTGCGCGCCGGATTATCCGGCAAGTGCAGGACTTGAGCGAGCGGCTTGTAGGTCCTCTCGACGCGCCAAAGGCTGAGCCTGCAGTTTAGAGTAGCTGTCGTCTGATGCACAGGGTTAGCTATAGAGGGCAAATTTGCCTTTGTAAATACATTGTAATATTTCATAGTACTGTTTCGAGTGATGAGAATTGATATGTTACTCGAAAGTGAGGGCGCATGATTCGACCTGGATGGCGCAACTGCCGAGTATGTCAAGCAGCGGCCAAGTGTTGCCTGTATGTCGCAGTCTCTGGTTCTACCAGGTGGCGACTTAGGGTTTTTGACTAACTCCTGTCTGGCGCAGCCCCCGAGTAAGTTGGGTGACGGCCTAGGATTGCAAGTGTTACCTGTTTGGCGCAGCCCCCGAGCACGTCGGGTGGTGACCTAGGATTTGTAACTTGACCTGTGCAGCGCAGCCCCCGAGTATGTTCGAGTGGCGGCCGAGGATTTTTCTGAGTCCTGTTTGGCGTAGCCCCCGAGTAAATCGAGTGGCAGCCTAGGGTTGCAAGTGTGACCTGTGTGGCGCAGCCCCGAGTATGTCGGGTGGTGACCTAGGATTTGGAACTTGACCTGTGCAGCGCAGCCCCCGAGTAGGTTCGAGTGGCGGCCGAGGATTTTTCTTTGGCCTGTTTGGCGTAGCCTCCGAGTATGTCGGGTGGCAGCCTAGGTTTGCAAGTGTGACCTGTGTGGCGCGGCCCCCCGTAAGTCGTGGGTGGCGCCTTAGGATTTTGGACTTGACCTGTGCAGCGCAGCCCCCGAGTAGGTTCGAGTGGCGGCCGAGGATTTTTCTTTGGCCTGTTTGGCGTAGCCTCCGAGTATGTCGGGTGGCAGCCTAGGTTTGCAAGTGTGACCTGTGTGGCGCGGCCCCCCGTAAGTCGTGGGTGGCGCCTTAGGATTTTGGACTTGACCTGTATGGCGCAGCCCCCGAGTCAGTCGAGTGGCGGCCTAGGATTTTTTGACTTTTTGCTTGTTTGGCGCAGCCCCCGAGCGGATCGAGTGGCGGCCTAAGCTTTTATTTCAACCTGTGTGGCGCAGCCCCCGAGTGGCTCGGGTGACGGCCTAGGATTTCGATTGTGCTTGTATGGCGCAGCCCCCGAGTGGATCGAGTGGCGGCCTAAGCTGTTATTTCAACCTGTGTGGCGCAGCCCCCGAGTGGCTCGGGTGGCGGCCTAGGATTTTTGAGCTTCTTGAGTGACTGGAAAAGGAGACAGATTTTCTTCAGATCACTTTATTGATTCTTGCGAGCAGGCCGCCTCATTAAAAACCTTCCAGTCCCCTCAGGTACCCTGGTAAGGAAAAGAGCGCGTCTGAAACCTGCCGCGTTGGCTTTTTGGTACAATGGTTGCTTGAACTAGGCGTAGAATCTGCGTAGTTGTGCTACGTTCCATGGATTGCTGCAGTCCGCCCCGGTCTTCGAGTCCTTTAGGCGGTATGCTCCATTGCCTATTGCTTCTGTTATGATGTACGGGCCCTCCCATGGGGAGGCGAGCTTGTGCACCTTCTTTTGCTTGAGTCGAAGAACCAGGTCGCCTGCCACGAACGCTCTTGGTCGCAGCCTCCGAGTATGATAGTTGCGCAGGTCCTGCTGATACACGGCTGATCGTGCCAGGGCGATGTCGCGTGCTTCGTCCAGGGTGTCTCTGCTGTCTTCGAGTGCTTCCTCTGCTTCTGATTCGTCGTAGGCGACTACTCTTGGTGCGTCGAACTTGATGTCGCAGGGGAGGACTGCTTCTGCACCATACACCATGAAGAATGGCGTGTACTGGGTAGATCTATTGGGTGTTGTTCGCAGACTCCAGAGGACTGATGGCAGTTCTTCCACCCCAAGCGCCCGCTGCGCGTTTGAGGGGCACGCGCAGTCGCTTCTTGATGCCGTTGCAGACTAATCCATTGGCCTTCTCTACTTGTCCGTTGGACTGCGGGTGCGAGACAGACGCGTAGTTGAGCTTGATCCCCTGTTCTGAGCAGAAGTCTTTGAATTCTTCGGCTGTGAAGTTCGAGCCGTTGTCGGTGATGATCCCATTAGGCACTCCAAACCTGAAGATGATTGACCTGATGAAGTTGACCGCTGTGGACGCAGTCGAACTTGTGATGGGCACGGCTTCGATCCACTTCGTGAATTTGTCGACTGCGACCAGGAGGTGAGTATGACCTCCGGGTGAGGATTTCTTCAGCGGGCCCACCATGTCCAGGCCCCATTGGGCAAAGGGCCAGGCTAGTGGTATTGTCTTGAGCTCTGATGCTGGGGCGTGCGGCTTGTTGGCAAATTCCTGGCACCCTGTGCATTTCTTCACCAGCTCCTCAGCGTCCTGCATGGCTGTGAGCCAATAGAACCCAGCTCGTAGCGCCTTGGCCACCAGTGCTCGGCTGCTTGCGTGATGCCCGCAGGTACCCGCATGGATGTCTAGTAAGATGGCTTGGCCGTCGACTGGATCTATGCACCTTTGAAGGATTCCTGATATGCTTCTTTTGTAGAGTTCCCCGTTGATGACGGTGAAACTTTTGGAGCGTCTGATGATGCGCTTCGCTTCGACTGGGTCAGCTGGCAGCTTTTGATGCAGTATATACGCCAGGTATGGTCCTGTCCATGTGGCTTCGACTAGCATGACTTCCATGGGGACCTTGTCTTGGCTTGGCGGGTTGGCATCGCCTTTTGCGGTTGTTGTGCTTGCTGTACCCTGAGTCTTGACGGATCTCTGTGTTATGCACTCGAGGAAGACGCCGGGTGGGACTGGCACCCTGTCTGAGCCCATGTTAGCTAGGGCGTCGGCTTCCTCGTTGCTTTCGCGGCCGATGTGGCGTAGCTCGCAGCCGTCGAAGTTTCCTTCCATCTGATTGTAGAGGTCTCTGTAGGCGATCATGTTGTCAGCGATGGCGTCGCAGGACTTCATGGTTTGCTGTACCACCAGGTAGGAGTCGCCGTAGATCATGAGGTGCGTGGCGCCGCAGTTTTTGGCCATCCGCATGCCGTGGATCAAGGCCTCGTACTCGGCTTCGTTGTTGGATGGCGTCGGAAAATCCATCTGTAGGACGTACTTGAGCTTGTCGCCTTTGGGGGAGATGAGCACGACTCCCGCCCCGGCTGACTTGAATTTCTTGGAGCCATCAAAGTACATTGTCCATGCGTTGGACAGGTCTGGGACGTTCGGTAGCTGGGCTTCTATCCACTCCGTGGTGAATTCTGGAAGAACTTGGGCTTTGATGGACTTCGGGTGAGCATACTTCAGCCCCCATGGTCCTAGCTCGACAACCCACTTGGCGACTCGTCCTGTCGCGCGCTGATTCGTGAGGATGTCTGCTAGTCCGGAAGAGCTTACCACCGTGATCGGGTGCTCGGAGAAGTAATGTACGACTTTTCTGGAGGTCATGAAGACTCCGTATGCCAGCTTCTGGTAGTGCGGGTAATTTTGCTTGGACAAGGTGAGTACCTCGCTGAGGTAGTAGACGGGCCTCTGCACCGGGTGACTGTGTCCTTCTTCTTCGCGTTCGACTACGAGTTCCGTGCTCACCACCCTATTTGTTGCTGAGACGTACAGGTAGAGCGGCTCGTTTTCCAGTGGTGCCACGAGGACCGGGGAGGTTGTCAATGTCTTCTTGAGATGGTCGAACGCGTCCTGCGCCTCTCGTGTCCACTCGAACTTGTCTGACTTCTTCATCAGTTGGTAGAAGGGTAAGGCCTTTTCTCCCAACTTACTAATGAACCGACTGAGAGCTGCGACTCGGCCAGCTAATCGTTGCACCTCCCTGAGCTTCGTTGGTGCTGGCATTGTGAGTATGTTCTGCACCTTCTCGGGATTTGCTTCGATTCCTCGTGCGGATACAAGGTACCCTAGTAACTCTCCGGCTGGCACGCCGAACACGCACTTCTCTGGGTTGAGTTTGATCTGGTACGCGTCGAGTGCGGCGAAGACCTTGTGCAGGTCGTCGACCAGGGTGTCCTCCTTCCGGGTAGTGACGACGATATCGTCGACGTAGACTTGGACGATCTGCCCGATTAGCCCCTTGAGGCACGCTTGCATTGTCCGCTGATATGTGGCACCTGCGTTTTTTAACCCGAACGGCATCGTCTGGTAGCAGAAAACGCCGTCGGGTGTGATGAAAGCTGTCTTCTCTTCGTCCTCGACCTTCAGTCTGATCTGCTGGTAACCTGAGTAGGCGTCCAGGAAAGACAGGCGTTCGCAGCCTGCGGTCGAGTCGATGATCTGGTCTATCCGCGGGAGCGGGAAGTGATCCTTGGGGCAGCATTTGTTGATTGCGGTGAAGTCCATGCACATGCGTAGTTTCTTCGTCTTCTTTTTCTCGACTAGGACGGGGTTAGCGACCCAGTCTGAGTCCTTGATTTCTCGGATGAACTTGACATGCAATAATCTGTCGACTTCCATGGTGATAGCGTCTCGTTTGGGCCCTGAGAAGCGTCGCATGGATTGCTTGACAGGTCTTGCGTCCTTGTGTACTTTCAGAGAGTGCTCGGCGAGTTCCCTGGGTATCCCCGGCATGTCAGAAGGTTGCCATGCGAAGATTTTCCAGTTCTCACGTAGGAACTCGACGAGCGCGCTTTCCTATGCGGGCGTCAGGCTTGATGAGACCTTGACTGTCTTTTCGCTGTCGGTCGGGTGGACCTGGTGGGTGACGGTGTCGTCGTTTGTGTTAAACGCTGCGTCCTTGGCGGGCTTCTTGCGAGCCGGGAAGATGGTCTTGTCATTGTCGGCTGCTATGGCCTTGAAGTGCTCTTCGACGCCGAAGAACTCGGAGATCTTGGCGAACTCGCGGTCGCAACTGTTGGAGAGGCCAAAGTCGCCGCGGACGGTGATCACCCCCTTTGGCCCAGGTAACTTTATCATCAGGTAGGCGTAATGGGGTACTGCCATGAACCTGGCGAAGCTTGGGCGTCCGAGGATGGCATGGTACTGTGACTTCCAGTCGACGACCTCAAAGTCTATCGACTCCTTCCTAAAGTGCTCGGGTGTTCCGAGGATGACGTCGAGTGTGATTGTTCCCATGGGTGTGATTGGCTGCCCAGGTACTATGCCGTGGAAGGTGGTCTCCGACTCCGGCAATTTCTCTGTCGATCTGTTCATCCGTCTGAGGGTGTCGGCGAATATGATGTTGATGCCGCTGCCTCCGTCCAGGAATACCTTTTTCAGGCTCTAGTCGCCGATCAGGGCCTCAATCACGAGTGCGGCGTGTCCAGGTCGGACTACCTCTGCTGGTTGATCTGCCCTGGAGAATGTGATTGGTGTCTCAGACCCGCGCAGGTAGTCTGGTACCGCGCGCGGGCTGTTGATGGCCTGGAGTACTTGGCGTGTGATGATCTTCTGCCTCCTGTTCGACGGGGGGCCCTTCTGGATCATGTTCAGCTGTCCTCGTGTGGCTGGGTACGCGTCGGCTGCTGCCGGCGGAACCTGCTGCTGCTGCTGCGGCTGGTGGAATGCCGCTTGCACTTGGTTATTATTTGCGGATGCCGCCTGGATGGCCAGCTGCGGTGCTGCTTGGATGGCTTGCACCGGGGCGATGATTTGCTGCATGGCATGGTATATTTTTCTTGCTTTGCGGCAGTCTTTCAGCAGGTGGTTTGAACCATACTTTCCTGTTACCGGGTTGCGGAACGAGTGATGTTTGCAGGGCTGCATCAGTTCTTCTGCCGCTGTTAACGGGCGCTTCCACTCGCGCTTCTGATTTTCGTCGTTGCGATCGACGCTGCTGCTGCCACGGTTGTACTGGCTCGAGCTGGGTTGTCGACTTTGCTCGTGCTGTCGACTGTCCTCACGCTTGACCTTGCGGGGGGTTTCGTAACCCGCCGCTACTAACTCGATTGAGTCGTGCGTGTATCGTGCCTTCCTCTTCTGACGTGAATCGCGCCAGTTGCTTGTTTCGCCTTCCTTTTTGGGAGAAGTTTCGCGGACGTAGTCCTCTCCTTCAGCCCATTGGTTGGCTGTCTTCATTAACTCTATTGTGGTCTTCGGCTGGAGCCTACCAAATTCCTCCCGGAGGTCGCGGCGAGAAACGCCATGCATGAAGGCGTCCATCACCCTGTCCTCTGATACGGGTTCCATGGTGTTGCGAAGGAGTGTCCACCTCTGGATGTAAGATCGGAGGGACTCGTTTTTCCCTTGCTTGCAGGCCTGCAACTCGATGTAGGTTGTTGGTCTGGCGAATGTTCCTGAGAAACTTTTGATGAAGTTGTCCTGGAACTCTTCCCACGTTCGGAAAGAATCTTTGGGTTGGCTTGTGAGCCACCCGCGCGCAGAGTCTGTCAGCATGAGCTGGATGTACTGCATTGCCGTTGTCGATGTTCCGCCTTGGCAGGTGCAAGCGATAAGGTAGTCCTCAAGCCATAACTTCGGGTCTTGCTTCCCGTCGTACTTTGGTGTGCCGGCCGTCAATTTGAAGCCTTTGGGCATGCGGGTGTCGCGGATGTTGAAACTGAAACATGCCGCACCACATGGCTCGAAGTCGCGGTCGGTATGATCATCCGCCTGTGTGGCGTTAGCCGAACGCTCCTTGCGGCTGCGGTCCACCGTCTTCTGTGTCAGGACGTCTCGAAGGTCCTTGACTGGCTGTCGCTGCGCCGCCGGGGTGCCCGACGTCGTTGGTCCATGAGCTTGATTACCTGGCCCTTGGGCCGCTAGAGCTTCTTCGATTGCCCTTATGGAGGCAATTTGTTGCTTGTGGAGGAGCGAGCGCGCGTCGCCCTCTGGTGGCTGCGTGAGCCGAAGGTACGTCTCGACTGATATCAATGCCGCGTTTGCTGTTTTTGGGATGGGTATCCCGTTTTCATCTTCGGTGACGAAGGAAGAGTCGAGGTTGCGGGTTAGCCTTGTTCGGTCGGCTTCTGCCATGTGAGGGATACGGGCTCTGGTTCGCCGTGCTCCCTGGTTCACCTCAGTGGAGGATGTGAAGGAGAGGGCGGCCCGCCTGGCGCTTGATGCATCCGCGTCCCTTTTGCGCCTGAGAAGTTCGGCCTTTTCGGCGCGAATCCGTTCGCCTTCCTTGCGTAGCAAGTACTGGACCGCTAGGTGGTCCTCGCGAGATGCGTTGGGTGGGGGGAACGTGCCCTCGTCCACATGCTTCATGGCCTGTATCGCCATGTCCCGCGTGATGACCAGTTTGGTGTTGTCTGGCATGTCCACCTCTAGCGGGTATACGGGTTCATCTCCGTCGTCATGCGGTGCTGTGCCGGCCATGAAGACTTGCTTGGGGTAAACTTGGGTTGGAGAGTTTGTGCTGCCGCTGCTGCTTCTGTCACCCTCGTCTTGTTCGGGGTCGAAAATTGCGGCAACGTGGCGCGCGGCGTACTTGTTGTCGCGTCTCTTCAAGATTGTCCATGTGCCCGCACTCGACGGGGCGAGTGCGAGTGGCGTGGGGTAGACCTGGGACTTCCACGTAGATGAGGGCGCGCGCGTTGTCGATGTCGGACGCGGGCCCCTGGTCGCGCGTGCGGGCGCGGCGGTGGAGGTGGTTCTTGACTTGATTGTCGGTGTAGATGTCCTCTTCGCGGGTGCAGCTGGCGCAAACCTTGCGGGTGCGGCAGATGCGATCTTCGCGGGTTCGGTGGGCGCGATCTCCGCGGGTGCGGGAGATGCGATCTTGACGGGTCCAGCGGGCGCGATCTCCGCGGGTGCGGCAGATGCGATCTTGGCGAGTCCAGCGGTCGCGATCTCCGCGGGTGCGGCAGATGCGATCTTCGCGGGTTCAGCGGGCGCGATCTCCGCGGGTGCGGCAGATGCGATCTTCGCGGGTTCCGCGGGCGCGATCTCCGCGGGTGCGGCAGATGCGATCTTGACGGATCCAGCGGGCGCGACGGTCGGCGATTTTGACGACGCCGTCGCGCGTAGCGCGGTAGTCGTAGACCTGAGTATGCCACGACTATCGATGCAACAGAATATGGAGCCGAAGGTGATATGTATACCTTTGTCCAGATCGGCGTACATCGACTGGTGGGCTTGCGAGTGGATGACGTACTCGAAGGAGCCGAATCGAAT
Source organism: Poa annua (assembly GCA_026929855.1). Taxonomy (NCBI): domain Eukaryota; kingdom Viridiplantae; phylum Streptophyta; class Magnoliopsida; order Poales; family Poaceae; genus Poa; species Poa annua. The sequence continues at coordinate 22,501,077 of CM049427.1, forward strand.
CGACTTCCTGATGGCGGGTGCGCCGATCTTCATTGCGGATGGAGCCGGTGCGACCATGATCCTGGCACTGGTTGAACTTCCCACAGACGGCGCCAATTGACGAGGTTGTAACTCGGCAAGTCCCTGGGTTGTACACCCCGGGTTGATTGATGGGGAGAGTGTAGAGCGCAAGGTGATCACGACGGCTAACAGGCGGGATTTACCCAGGTTCGGGCTCCCGGAGGATAACACCCTACTCCTGCTTGTCTGGTTATTGATGCGAGTAGCGATTACAATGGCGAGATTGCGATCTCGCTAGGGTTTGTGGTAGTTTTGAGCGTGTCCTCTAGGACGGGCAACCCTCCTGGCTTTATAGGCAGCCAGGTCTCGGGTGGTTGATACAGATACGGTAGGTTACAAGACCTAACCGAGTTGGAATAGGATATGAGATACCCCGAGTGGGCCTTCTGCGGGCCTTTCCATCCTTGGCGCGGTCCAGGTAGCCTCATCGTGGGCCACCCGCAAGGTAGCCCCACGTCAATCACTGAGATTGATAATGCAGTAAAGTGACAGTGTGAAAATAAATTACCTCCCAGTCTCGCTGGTATGACCTGTAAGAAAATAACTTTACATAAAGCCAACACAACAGGGACAAGAATGGTGGTTTCGTGCGGACCAAGTTAGGTGCAATAAGATTCTTGCCGGGCCCACACACATCAACCTTTTACTATCGTCCCTTCCAACGCTACAATGGAATTGAGCGAGCCTAGCTATCTAGCAGTTGTTGATAATTTGCCCCCATAATTAAACCTATTAGTTGTTGATGATAATCTTCAGGTAATACCACTACTAATCGCTAGACTAGCTAATGGACGAAGCCTCTCCGTGACTAATTGACAGTGACATGGCAAAGGTATGTCAAATTTGGGGCGCTTAGTTAAAGCTCCCACCGGCGCCACTGTTAATGAATAAATTTTAGGGATTTTCTTTAAAGAGGTCAAGGCTTTGGCTCAGTAGGGTGGATGGCTCTAAACCGTGGAGGGAATTCAACATTGAGGTCCCGCGAGTGGTTCGGCAACTGTTTGAGGCGGCGACCACTTCGGTCGTGGGGGATGGAACAACCACTTTCTTCTGGACAGATAGATGTCTGCCGGTAGGGCGCGTGAGGGACTTGGCCCCAAACATCCTCCTCAAGGTGCCGAAGAGCGCGAAGGACTCGAGGTTGGTCAGCGAGGGCTTGGCCGGTGGCTGGCTGTTGGACGTTCCTCGTGACCTCGATGCCAGAGAGATTGTGGAGTTGCTGCTCCTTGCAGACAGTGTGGTGGCTTTCACCCTCTTTGAGGGTGTCGCCGATGAGTTTAAGTGGAACTGAGAGGCTACTCATAAGTACTCTGCTAGGTCGGCTTACCGAGCCTTCTTCGAAGGCAAAATAGAGATGTCAGAAGCTCGACAGATTTGGCAGTCACGAGCCCCGAGCAAGTGCAAGATATTCCTTTGGCTTGCCTTGAGGGACAGATGTTGGACGGCCGACCGCCTAGGGCGAAGAGGCTTCCCCTCCCGGCTGCCTGCCCCTTCTGCGACCAGGAGGAAGAAGTTATTAGCCACCTCTTGATCGGGTGTGTCCTTGTGAGGGAAGTTTGGTCCTTCTTCTTGAGAAAATGGGGGAAGGCGGACTGGGTCCCAACCCATGGGGTTCAACTGGTGGAGTGGCACTCTTCTAAGGAGGACAGTGGGACGGATACCAAAGACCTATGGACAGCGGTTGCCTTAATTTGTTGGAGCTCGCGGAAGCACATGAACAATGTGGTTTTCCAAGGCCAGACGCCTTCGGTGGAGGCCGCGGTCGGGATGGTGGTAGCAGAGGCAGACCTTTGAAGGGCGGCAGGGCTATTTAGGGGTGTATTAGGACCCGTAGAGCGGTGGAGGGTTGGCGAGTGATCCGTGTTTTTTTTCTTTTTCGGTGGGTTGCGTTGCCGGCGCACGTGCCAAAAACGCATTGTATTTGGCCGCTTGGCCTCTCCTTCTTGAAACCGATACGTCTACTGGGACGTATCGTTAAAAAAGAGGTCAAGGCCATCCATTAAAGACAATCAACTTTTCTAGACCCCTGAGTAAAAATAAAATACACACAAGTCCTTGGTGAAAATCGATGTTGTCTTCCTCGTGCGCTTACCAGTGTCGCGCCATAAGCGAAGCTCAATACTGCATCCAGACCTCCGAAGTCGAAATCGGGAAACGTTGTTCACAAAAATCGGGAAATCGTGTGCCGGAAGAGGACTGTATGACCACCTTATACTTCTAAGGGTAATCGCCATCTTGGATAAGAAAGTAACAAAGAGGAATGTACAACTACCTTAGATCCAGCTAGACAAATTTAACGGGGACTGACATCATTATTTCTACAACGAAGGTACAAGTGCCCAACGTCGCCCGCGTTGGTTAGAGAAGAAATCATCGTACCGATAAGATGAAGAACAAAGAAGTCAACCACATCCACCACCCAGAAGAGCAGCGGGCCAGGCAATTCACCGCCCTCCTTAACGACACTGACGAGACTGACCGTCAACATTATTTGTGGTTGATGGTTGACCAATCCTAAGAGACCTAATTAGATCACCCACACCCCTTCTCGATTCTGAAGCTGTAGGCGGAGGACGGGGGGATGATTGAATCCCTTTGCTGGCTCGGAATGCCGAGTATATTTTTCATGCGAAATGAGATGACCCGAACAATATTTCCTGCAACAACTAGCGTCTAGATTGTTAGAGAACTACTCGCTCCGTATAAAATATGAGATGTTTTAACATAAGAAATGTCCATATGCATGTAGATGTAAGTGTAAGTTACGGTGAGGGCTGGCCAGTTTCCCACGCTACAATCACACGCACAACACGAAGTAAATAAAAATAGAGGGATAATGAGCATCGACTCGCACCGATTATTGGTGCAATCCCGGCCCTCGGTATTACAAGCAAGGAGAAATTTCAGTGAGCTTCACCGGCAGTAGTCTACTCGCTGTGTCTGCCCACTGTCACCCACCATGAGCAGCAGCAAGACTGACGACGGAGGCCGAGACCGAGACCGCGATAGCGAGCGCCGGAGAAAGTTCCAAAAACCCCGACGCGTCCGCTCCGGGCACCGATAAAAAAACCCACGACAGCTACCTCGATCGGGCGTTAATTAAGCCACCCTCCCCGGCCGCACCGGCCCAGATGAATCCCACTCCCACCACAACACCACCACGCTAATACTCCTAGCTACACTCCCCCAGAGTAGCAGCTGCACCACCGGCCTGGCCACGCGCTAGAACTACTCCGGTGATAATTGTGCGGTCCGCTGTGAGCGGGCGGCGCCAGCCATGGCCGGCGCAGCAGGCGACAGGCCGGAGGGGGTGAGCGGATCAGGCGGAGACGGCTGGCCGCCGTTTCCTGCAGGCGACACCTTCGCGGAGTACTCGTCGGAGGTGTTCGCGGAGCTCGGCGGATGGCCTGGCGCGGCGGGTGCCGGGGAGCTGTCGTCGGCGCTGGATCTGCCGCCAGCCCTGGCGCGGTCGGAGGAGATGCCCGCAGCGTCGTCCAGCTCTAGCGGCGACGGCACCGGCACCGGCACCGGCAAGCTGGCCGTGGCCGCCGCGGAGGGTGCAGCGTGAGTCCTCTCTCTTTGGCTTTGCTTTTGCTGCTTGCGACATGGCTACGTGGTTTGCGCGTGCGCGAGGGGCATTCCGGTAAAAATGCAACGGCGGCTACGTGTGTACGCCGTGATTCGCGTTCGGACTATGTACGTACGTAGATCCTTCCAACTTTCACGCGGTTTCAGTATTTTCTTCTTCATCTCTCTCCTTTCTTTGTTTAATAATTACTCTCTTCTCTTCGGACTTTTTCCCCAGTCTGTTCATGCACCGTTTGTATGTTTCATGTTTGTACGCATATACCTACTCTGATTCCCCTGGATGCACAATTTCCAGATTGAGTTTTCAACAAAATAATATCTAGATCTATCTGTTCTTCTCGCTAGTGCAGATTGTCCTAACATGTTCTGCTAGTGGCAAAACTATCTCTGCGGCAACCAGCATGTCAGCGACGAGATGGCGGCGATATGCTGCAGGTGCACTGGCACTGGCAGTGGTAGCTCTGCACGTACTGCACTGACGATGCCACCGGCCAATTTCTTTTGTCTTTGACTTGCCAAGTTCATTGCACTGATCTCTCCAGACCTACAAACACGGCACCAGGAAGCTACCTTTTGCATTAACTGCATGCCCCACGATCAAGCGAAACTGCTTCTCACTGAAAATTAACTCTTTAATTCCCTAAGTTCTGATAGCTTTGAGACCGGCCGGAGCTTAATTTGCATATATATGCGCACAGGAGCTTGAAGCCGGCAACGGCGGCGGTGAAGAAGGGGCCTAAGCGGGCGCGGCAGCAGCGGTTCGCGTTCATGACCAAGAGCGAGATTGATCACCTCGAGGATGGGTACAGATGGAGGAAGTATGGACAGAAAGCGGTCAAGAACAGCCCTTTCCCAAGGTGATCCCATGCATATAGATCGATCGATCACTCTATGTTGCCTGTTTAATTTATCTTTCCGGCCGCACACATGGGCAGAGCCCGAAAGCTTTTTGTTAATTTCTTATTTTGAGTGCTTTTTGTCTCTTCAAAATTTACAGGTTCTCTTAGATTTTGGAACTGATTAATTGCATATACATTTAGACATCGAACAGGAAAAGCTAGATGTGCATAATTCTCACCGAACTGTGGCTTTCGATCTTGAGCAGGAGCTACTACAGATGCACCAACGGCAAATGCACGGTGAAGAAGCGCGTGGAGCGGTCGTCGGAGGACCGCTCCGTGGTGATCACCACCTACGAGGGCCAGCACTGCCACCACACCACCTCCTTCCAGCGCGGCGCCGGCGCTACCTCGATGCACTTCCACGGCGCCGCCGCCGCCACGGTCGCACTCGCGGAGCAGATGTCGTTCATCTCGCAGCAGCAGCTGTACAACCTGCCGCCTTTGCGCCGGCAGATGAACCCCGCGTCGTCGGAGTCCGTCGTTAGTTCACCACCGCCGGCGTCTTTCGGCCAGCAGCTCAACGGCTGCGACGAGCCGGGGCGGTCCACTAGCTATTGTCCGACGGTGTCCATGGTGCAGTCATCCTCGACGTCGGTGGTGCCTCTGGCTGTTTCATTTGACATGGGGCTTCTTGGCGACATTGTGCCTCCCGGAGTAAGAAATGGATGACTCGATCTATAAATGGTAAGTATAGATTTGCTAGCATATGCTTTGCTTTAGTAGTACCACTATATGTGCACTGCGAATTATTATAGCAATGGTCGTGGATTTCTACTAAGTTCTTAAATATTTGGACCAGTAGTTCAGTACCCAACCCCACCTTCACAATAAAAATTACTGTAGTTTTCAAAATTGATTCAGGGAATACTTAAATTTGAAAACTACCGTGTAAGTGTAAGCATGTACTAGCTCGGCGACGAAATCGCATAATTCATTTAGTTTTCCATGCACTAATTGGGTTGGCTGCGACCAAAGTGGATACATATAATTCAATTGAGAAATCCATAGACTCCTTTCTCTTTTCATATCTAACCCCAATTTTACTCAATAGAATAATCATGTAAAATTCAGAATCCATGTGGAAGCAAAACATAGTTTTTAAGTTTGGAATTTCAAATTGGACAAATGAATTGATGGCATCAATGTTCTTTCGTGAAATGAAATGAGGGGTTCGAAACAAGCTCTCATAGTTATCTCTTATACTCCCTCTGATCCGTTTTAACTGTCGCCATCTCTTCACAAGTTTGTAAAGGGGTATGTGTCATATTATGCGTCATTTATTCCGGGTCAAAGGTAGTACTTAAAACCAATTTTTCCATGCAACAATGTGGTAGATATGTTAGTTGGATATATATATATACTTAATTACATCATATGATAATATATATCTTGCTTTAAATTTGTATAGTAGCTAGGCTTTACTTCCTTGCCGTTGCATCCATGCATGCATGAGCAGCAGTCCTATCAATAGACATAGAGTAGTTAGGTACTTAGGTGGGTCCAGCTATATACATACTGCCAGATCAATATGGCATGAATTATATTTATCGATGGTTCATACAAATGAACAGTACAACAATTATGCAGGGAGATCTGCATGTATAGTACATGCATGCCAATTAATTGATTAGACAACCATATTTGTATAATTCGTGCATGTCTAGTACTGCATACATTTATACATTACTTTCACTACGTATACATAGTACTGCATACCGTTAACTAAAGCACAGCATATATGCTGCCCCAAGTTTTGACCAATTTTTTTCTCGTGTTTATACTCATGTTTTTGTGTTCTACGTATCGCCTTTGGGATGCTGATATAGTCTGTATATATATGCATGGGACCCCATGCACGAAAAAAAAACAAGTGTAAACACGAGAAAAGAAGTTTAAACCGGAGGATACATATATGGGATTTATGTATCGCGCGCCTTTTAGTTTGTCCCACGGAAATGCACCATGAAAAAAAAATTAGAGCCTCTTAGTTTTCACCGGAGGAAAATATATATGTAGGCAAGCTAATTCTATGGCGTAGTTTACTTACTCTGATTACAGTATTTTATGTTTATGCAGAGAAGGAAATGCAGACCAAGACAGCTTAGCTAGGGTTTTTCGCTGATCTAGTCTTGCAGAATCCAAACAATTGGTGCAACGATCGAGTCGATCATTTCCTCTACACACCGGCTTAATTTGATCGATTGAGGACTGCTAGCATTCTCCCGGTGAAAAGATTAATTCGCTAGTGATTTCGCACTCTACGCCTCATTATTGGACAGGCCAGTAGTGTGCATACAGTATTCAACTGATGGGAAAATTTTATATACCGGCCCAGTTTAACCTTCGGCCTATCCGCTGGATCTATTTGCCTTTAGCAATTAACAGACAACATTTTTATTGTATAACTTAAATCCCGACTACGTACAGAGTACGTACTGTGTTATAACGTGAGTCTTCACCATTTTGTAGTAGCTACTCAGTGGCTGCATGTCAGGTTAAGTATTCTGTGTGGAATTCTGCATATATGCAATTAAGTATCGGATCGAGTAGTAGTAATTCTGCTAGATCATTTCGACTCTCTTTTTTAACCCTATTTCTGGTAACTCTGATCCTTATTTTTCTACTGGCTGGGATCTTAAATTTTCTGTCTCTGAAGTCTCATGCATGCATGTAGAAGTAGCAAGTACAAGGAATACACGTTCTCCTTTTGGCTGCAAAAGTGAAGTCGCTGCGTGCACCACATGCTGCATGCTATCAACTTTTGGTTAGTTTGGTGTGGATGGAATGTTCCCTTCGGCTACCGTATGCCTCTGCATTAGATCGTTAGATGCACTGCAGTACGTGTGTCGGCCATAGCCCACATGCAGACTCCTTTAATGTCGACATGTCCTACGACGTTTTTTTTAACACCTCCTACGATGGATTTACATTAGTATTAAATAACTTATATTTCCTCCGTCCACAAATAAGTGTCTCAACTTTATAAAAAAGAAGATAAAAAAAAAGATGTTAATAGATAATCTAGACATGGTTTTGTCTAGATACATCTTCTTTTTAACAAACTTGAGATACTTATTGTTGGACGGAGGGAGTAACTTAAATACTCAAGAGAATTTATGAAAATAGTAAAAAAATATTAAATGAAGATAAATAATGAAAATGTAAGACAAGAGAATTATTTGGTTTTCAAACTCAAAATAATGACATCATATACATAATAGCACGGAATTGGATATTTAAACATGGCCCATACATGATAATGATGCTAGTTTTAAAAAACCGAAGTTTAGGGTTTTCCGCCACAGCGCTATGTCGGTTTGTAGAAACTAGTTTTTATCGTAGGCGAGTGGCGGTTCCAGCTGACTGGCTAGCTCCTTCGTTGGTGCTCCATGGTCGTTGAGGGCGACTGGGGGATGTCGATCTGACGGCTAAAAGTCTTAATAAGCTCGGAGGTTGCAGACCTCGTCAGATCTACTCGTTGTGACGTTGGATAATGGGCGAGGTTAAGCATATATGAATTTTGTGGGGATTTTTGTGAAGCTTTTGCATGCAGAATTCAGCAACAAAAAACGAGTTGGTGTTATTGTTATTTTTGGCATGTGAGCCTTTCTACGCTTGGGTGCTCCGTGCACGTGAGGTTCTTCCCCTAGACCAATGCGTCGATGTTGAGGATCTTCCCCGACCTAAGCATGGCAGCTCGCACGAACCGTGCTCCAAGGGGTCACGTCCTACTGGCGAGGTTGATGACCATGTACCGAGAACTTTGTTGTGCATGTAGAGGAGAAGGACGGGGTACTGTTTTTCTTTTTTATTTTAGGTCCTTTTCATAAAATGGGAAAGCCATGTTATAATTTATTATTTTCAAGGTCCCCAGTGTAAATGTAGGGACAGAACCAGAGGCAGGCTACGGCCATTGGCTACCCCGTGGTGATTTTTATTTTTATTTTGAAAACCCCTCATAATATGTGGATTTGGTCCCTAAATTTGTTTAAAAATACCTATATATACACGTAGCACCTCCTAATCTACTATTACCCCCTTATTTTGCATTCCTGATTTCTGTCTCTATGTACATCCCCATAACTATATGAATAAACATTCTACGCCTTTCTGGCATGGTCCTGCCCCAAATGTTAAATATACTCTCTTTGTTTCTTTATAGATGTTTTATACTCCCCCATCCAATAAAGGATGTCTTAACTTTATGAAAATTTGAGTGTATCTAGACATGACTTAGTGTATAGATACATCCAAATTTGGACAAAGTCAAGACATCCTTTGTTAAATAGAGGTATGGCAATTTCCACATTTATAAATATACACATATATTAGATATGTTTTAATACATATGTCTAATTCTTTTAATATGAATGTAGACAATCTAGATAACACATAAAAGATTTACTAGTAAAATGCCCGTGCGTTGCTACGGGTAGAAAAAAAATATCTTTTTTATAAAATAGATGTCAGCCTAATCTAATGTACTAAAAAAATGGATCGAGCCGACATAACCAGTTGGGTAAGACATAATAATCATTAATTAATCTACTCATATCTAGTATAGCGAGTTTAAATGGCTAGGATTTATACTGGTGGTCAGCGAGTTTAAATGGTTAGAATTTCCTTATATATGAAAAGAGTAGAGCTCAATTTGAAAGTCTTCTTTTTTTCTCTAACTGTGCATGGAGTTTAAATGTCCAAAGGTGACGCTAGACACGCAAAGTCTGGTGCAAACAAAATAGAAATTCCAACAAAATACTACGTACTTGGTCTTTGGTGTCGGTGAGAACATGCGCGGAAAGCCGGTCCACCGACGCGCTCTCGGCGGTCAACCTTGACATGGAGCCACATGGCGGTCGACGTTGAGCTGGAACCAGCTACTACATACTCGATCATCAACGTTGTTTTCACGTTGCGTAATCCACGCTGTGCCGATGTGAGTTGGGACTTGGGAGGCCACGCCGGCTTCGTCTCGACCGGCCCGGCCCGGCAGGCATTTCTTTTTCCGGCCCGGTCTCATCACCTGTTTGCTGAACCCAGCCGCACGTGCATATGGCGTGCTGGTCACCACTCACCGGTGCGGCGGTGCCCGTCAGGTGGCGAGCGCTGAGCAACGTGTATTCTTTTTCTAAAAAATAACATTTTAGCCGAACTAATGATATATATATGGCCGATTCTATAAAATTATTTTCAAATCTAACATCTTAATGTCAGTGTTAAAGAGGATGACACTGATCTTGTACATGTCAGGTGTCATCATGTTTGATGCCCACCTTAAAAGGCCAGATTTAAAAATAGATTTACCGACAGCTATATGCTTTACTAGTTCTATTAATAGGTCTTTTTTGACATAAAAAATACGAGAAACGTTGAGTACTTGACGCAGCCACGTCTAGATGCGACATGTGTAGCCTCATGGCCTCCTGCCTGCGACTACAAACACTTTTCTGCTCAAAGAGGGTGTTCCATACTACTACAAAAAAAATATTTTAAATTAATAATAATAATAATAATAATAACTCGGCACGTTCATCTTGAAATTATATGTGTGCACATCAAGTTTAGCGGCAAACCGACATTTGTGGTGGCTTTTGCAAAAAAAAAAAAAACTCGTAGAAAACTTGCTTGCACTGAATGTTGTCTTTTTGCAGAAGTCATGATTTTTATTTGGTGAAACGACTTTGAGAATATGTTGAAATCTTGCGCCATATTTTTTAAAACATTTCAAACCATACTTTGAAAGTACCTTAAAAGCTCGGAGCATATGCCAAAACGCTACTACCCCTGAATTGGATCCTTCGATTCAGTCATTCAGTTAGCACGTTGCTAGTGCACTAAAGTAGAGCTGATAAAAGGGGAATTGAAAACAGGATCACGAGCAAACCGACTGCAATTCTGGAGGGGAAAAATAAATCGATTCTGTAACGATTCAGCAAAACAGTTGAAGGATCAACCGGCTACAAGGTTCATTGGACTGATACAAGTAAAAACCTCCTCAGACAGCACAGGGAATGAGGATTTGATTATAAGATCTACAAACGGGGTGGCGAAAACAAACAACTTTAACACAGAGATTACTAACGGAACCCAGTTCTTATGCCCGATATCGATCGAAAATGTGTAGCGTCTCCTGCAAAAAGCAAACTATAAAGAATGGTCAAACCGCTGCTCTTCCCATATTTCCCCCTGCTGCTCCGACAGAGCATAGCCGAGACTTAGGCCACGGCGGGCATGTCCTTGAGCCACCCGTCGAGCGGCTTGCCGATGGAGTAGACGATGAAGCCGATCTCCCTCAGCTTGGCGGCGTCCACCACGTTGCGGCCGTCGAAGATGAAGGCCGGCTTCTGCATGTTGTCGAAGATCTTCTGGAAGTCCAGGGTCTTGAACTCGTTCCACTCGGTGAGGATGCACACGCCGTGGGCGTCCTTGGTGGCCTCGTACGCGTCCCAGACGACGCTCACCTGCTTCAACCCCGCAGTGGGGCTCGTTGGCTGCAGGTGCATCGGGTGGTCCCAGTCGAACTTGTTCATGGCCAGGTCCCTCCGGATCTGCTCCTCGGTCACCTGGGGGTCGAAGATGCTCACCTGGGCCTTGTCGCCCAGCAGGCCGTTGCACACGTCGATGGCGGGGGTCTCCCTGGTGTCACCGGTGTCCTTCTTGAAGGCGAACCCCAGCACGGCGATCTTCTTGCCGGAGACCGTGTTGAACATGGACGACACCACGCGGTTCACGAACCGGCTCTTCTGGTAGTCGTTGATCTTGATCACCTGCTTCCAGTAGTTGGCCACCTCGGGCAGGCCGTTGCACTCGCAGATGTACACCAGGTTCAGGATGTCCTTCTGGAAGCACGACCCGCCGAACCCAACGCTGGCGTTCAGGAACTTGGGGCCGATCCGGGAGTCCTTGCCGATGGCGTACGACACCTCAGACACGTCGGCACCGGTGGCCTCGCAGAGCGCCGACATGGCGTTCACGGACGAGATCCTCTGGGCCAGGAACGCGTTGGCAGCGAGCTTGGAGAGCTCAGCGGACCACAGGTTGGTGGTGATGATGTTCTCCTCAGGAACCCAGTGGGCGTACACCTCCTTCAGCGCCTGGACGGCCTTCCTGCCCTCGGGGGTCTCCCGGCCACCGATGAGAACTCTGTCAGGCTTGAACAGGTCGTCGATCGCCGTGCCCTCGGCAAGGAACTCCGGGTTGGACAGGATCTGGTAGTTGATGCCCTTGCTGTTGTGGGTCAAGATCTTCTCAATGGCCTCCGCGGTCTTCACAGGAACGGTGGACTTCTCAACCACGATCTTGTCGGACTTGGAGACATCCGCGATCATACGGGCGGCGCTCTCCCAGTAGGTGAGGTCGGCAGCCTTGCCGGCTCCAAGACCACGGGTCTTGGTGGGGGTGTTCACGGAGACGAAGATGATATCCGCCTCGGCGACGTGCTTCTCGACGTCGGTGCTGAAGAAGAGGTTCTTGCCCCTGCACGCCTTGACAACATCATCGAGGCCAGGCTCGTAGATCGGGAGTGTGTCGCTGTTCCAAGCGGCAATGCGAGGCACGGAGATATCAACGACAACAACCTCAATTGAGGGGCACTTGATGGCAATGACAGCCATTGTCGGGCCACCGACGTAGCCAGCACCGATGCAGCAGATCTTCACCATCTTGTCTGCTTACAACCTGCGACAGCAAAAGAATGGGTTCAGAGGATTGAAGAACAGATCATCGACTGCACAGCACATCTCCAAGCTTAACAAACAGGGGCAGACGAGATTCAGATCTTGAAAAGATAACATGTGACAGAAATACAGAGTTGAAGAAACAGAGGTCTTCTACCCAATTAATTCGGCATACAAAGCACGAACACTTCTGAATGATCATATATTGCAACCGGGAGTGATCCCCTGTTTTTCAATGAAAAAAAGTTCATATCTTGGCAATTTCACAGCATAAAGAAAGTTCCTACTTCTACAGACTGCACACAAGGAGTATGACAAGCTGAAATGAAATCACACCAATCATCTAATTTAGGGGTAGCGGCGACCGACAACAGCCAGTAAAACGAAAATTCATGGCATAGAGCACTACCAAAGCTACTAAATAGAGACAGTAGATCTCAAACAAGCAGTTCCTCAGATCTGAAGTTCTGAACACAACAAGCACGATTCTTTCAGAGAAACTGAGAAAGAACAACCACGGCATCGAAACCACACGATTCTTGAAAGAACCACGCACTAAACCTACAGACTACATCGAAGGAGATGCACGAGATCAGGGAAGACTCTCACCAGATCTCAGGAACTCGAAGAAGATCTCGAGCAGGGAGCTGCTAGGAACGGAGGCGACTTGAGAAGAAGCTGCCCACGAGTTGTATGCAGAGAGAAGGCCACAACTCCTTATATACCCTCTTCCCCGAAGCCCACCGAAGTGGATCTACCTCGCTGTTTCCCCTCTGAAAAATTAACCGCGTGGTCAGAAGAAATGAGTGAGTAGGTGTGGGTCGGTGTAGCAAGGGGAAGGTGCTGCTCTCATGCCATCCATGAGAGCCCACCGAACTTGCATTAATCCAAAAGGTTGCTACCCCCCATGAGTCCATGACACACCACCAACCTCTTCACTTTAACCAATCAGAAAATTGGAAAAATTAAAACGCTAGACGAATCAACGGGAATAATTAAACAGTATGTGCTCAGATCTGAAAATTCCATGCCCTTTTTTCTTCTCTCGTCTCATGTACAGTGTATGCAAAATAGTGCCGAAGTGGCTGTGGACACGCAGCCCATGAACAAGAACATGGTCTGAAGAAGGAATAACTTGGAACAATCACATGCAGTATTTTAATTCATGGTCAGGTCAACTATGACAGCACCCTAGTAATTGAGGCCTCAGAAGATGACCAGGATCTGTCCCAAAAAAAATACTAGATAGCCAGGAATGCACAAGTTACAGTGCTTGATTGAGATGTAGGAAACGCCGAGCTGTGTCCAATCAATGGAAGTGTGCAATAGAAATCTTCAAAGCCTAGACACGGTCAGAATTAGGAAGCTGATGTTGACGCCGTTGCTTGTCCCAACGATACTCTCTACTCTCAAGTGGTTACCAATCAGTGGTTCAGAACATGTGTAAAATCATAAACCAGATGCAGCGTTAATTTGTGTTGTTTACTAATTAAGATACAGTGGTTGAACCTTCCACAGGATAGCCACAGCAGCCACAGTAAAAAAGAAACTCAAAAAGATCTAGAACACACAAAAATGGAAGCCACAAAAAATTCAGAGCTTCCTTAGTGTTGCTCTTAAGTCACTGTCATTTGATTACTGACACCAATAAACTACGGAAGACTCGCATCTTCCTTTCATCTTTAAGTCATCAGTTGATTAGGAAAGGGTACTGTCAGGGAGCTTCTTTAGCACAGTCGTAAGTCATGGACTGTCATATGTTTGGGCTAACAAGTCAACACAAACCAGAACCTCCTTTACTTATATGACAAAATTCTCAAGTACAGTGAACTATTCATGCACTGATGCACATCACGCAGAAAAATTATATAACATCAAACCGACCACAGTACAAAAAAAAAGTGTTGTTTGAAGAACTCAAGATTATATATGTATCTCTCAGCTGCTTCAAGATCAAGAAAGGCATTAAAGACATCAGAAGAATACAAATCAAACAGACTATGATTCAAAACAACTACGACTACCAAAGTTGGTAGTACCAACACCAGCCAACAATCACAACAACAACATCAGGAAAACAAAGAGAAACCTCCCGCCCTAACGGACATTTCAACAAACACCGGATGGATCTGCATCTCAAGACACCCCCAACCATAATCTAATCGCGGATCCACCACCGACATCGGAGCCGAGGCAAAGTCACGAGTACCAGTCATCTCCCCCCACCTGATTCGGTTGTAACCGCAACGTACAGGAAGAAAAGTTGGCGATCGATCTCGCCTTTGAGTGCGTCTCAAGCGATCGATCGCGCAAGGGAACGAACGCCATAAACCCCTAGTGTACCAGCCAAATCAACGGAAAATTAGGGATCTGATCGATGTTATTGGATGATCCAGCAGTGCGTCTCCGGCACGCAAAGAGGGAGCGACGATGATTGCGAACCGGAGCAGGGAGGAGGAGGGGAGTTTCCGTGCGTTACCTTCAACCTCGTGCTGCTTTGCTTGATCTCACGGAGAACCTCAGCTTTGCTTAGATCTAGTTTTCTCGGGGAAAAAATGGTATTATGCCACGAGTAGGCCAAAACGGTTACAGAAAACGCATTTGCTTGTCCGTTAATTACGGAGATTTTTTGGTATTACCGTAGAAAATATGCATATTTGTTTTAATAAAGGGGAGGATCCATACTACATTCCTCGAAACAGGATCCATACTACATTAATCGGTGGGATTTAAAAATTAAATCAAGGACCTCAAAGTAAAAGCAGAAATTACAACTAAGTCTTTGACTTTTACATAGAAGATCTTAGCTAAAAATTAGGGGCACAATCAGGTCCTTCTCCACCGAGGAAGAACAACTTGCCGCAACGGCGGTCAATGCCATCACCGAGGACAACAGCGCTTGGTGACAGAGTGACGTAGGGCGCTGCCGCGGAATTTAAGGAGGGCCTCCGTGATGGCACGTCGATCTGCACAATCCAAAGATCTTCACATGGAGCAGCAGATTGAAGCCGCTCACCCTCCTTCCACACCCTTTGCGGATAGAAGAAGCAGATCCAAAGGCTCCATCACCGAACCATACCTTCAACCACCCACCGTTGAAAGCAAAAATCCACCGTCAAACTCCGGAGTCCCGCCACGAGCAAGAGGAGGCGAATGCATAGGAAGATTGAAGGTAGCAGGAGGTTAGAGAGCATGCCTTACTGAAGGAGCTACATGATGCCTGCATCACTACCGTCTTCGGCTCTCTCCATGAGAGCACCACCGCGATGTAGAGAAACACACCACACATAGCAGGATCTAGCCAGAACAATCCCACTCCAAAGCTCCGCCGCGTAGGTTATTAGGAGGGATGCGGGAGCCCCTCAGCTACCCATGCGCCACCGCCCGCCACCAGCGCAACATAGCGAGGAAGAGGAAGCCCACGACGCAGCTGATATGGTCGCCAAGATCCACCATGCATCATACGATCATTCGACATGTCATCAGGTAAAACAAACGCTATCTAGCCCCTACATCTAGTATGTACAGTCCAAGCAACTCATCCTCTTCCACGCCGGCCGGAGAGGGAGAGGAGCGGTGTGAAAATATGCATATTTGCCCAGAGCAAATCCAAGACCGGCGTGGGAGAGGGTCAGGGTGAAAATATGCATATTTTGCCCAAAGCAAGTCCAATGGCAATATCTGAACTTTCAAAATACAGTGCAGATAATTTTTGAGCGACATCCCCACCGTCGGTTGCACCAGCGTCTTTAATGAATGAATGAATTGACGAGATCATTGCAGCTGTGTCGCAATCTGCCTACCTGAAAACACACGTACGTGTTCAGACTCCCTCCGAAGGAATCAACCCCTACCAAACTGCGACTAGTAGCTAGTGCGTAAAGATCTTAATGTGCGCACACACACACAGAGTACGATCGACAGTTGGACACCGACCTGCCTAAATTTGGACCTTCTGGCGCGAGTGGCGCCGAGAATGGCTGGGTCCGTCAGGTCAATATCTGGGAGACGGGCACGCGCACCTGTCATGTGGTTTCGGCGAGTCGGGCAGAACTGGGCAAGCGATGGAGCCACGGTGGGTTGGGCAGAGTTAGGAGAGGTTTTAAGTTAGGCCAGGATAGTGAACGGAAGCAGAGGTAAATGGCATGAATTCCTCGTCCTGGGACTAATTCATTCGTTCATTCAGATCACGATGATTGATTGAGGTGAGCCCATTTACAAAAAATAAAAAAAGATTGAGGTGAGCCCAACACACACGCACAAGCGGGCTCTGCGTGAAGGAATGATGCTGAACATGGCATGTGTCTGCCACTTTGGGCACAGTACGATGTGCCAACATGTGGGCAGTCGTGCTCACCTACCATGCCAAGCGGGTGGTGTGTGAAGCAAATCATTGTATTGTTGGTGCCAAAAGCGCATGCAGGTTCTTTTTTCCCGCCTCGTGCCCCGTTGGGGGCAGCTAACAATAAGTCGATCGGAACCGTCGCACCGACAGAGATGTAATGTTCATGTTTTCAAGTGTATTTTCTTTC
Organism: Poa annua; assembly: GCA_026929855.1. Taxonomy (NCBI): domain Eukaryota; kingdom Viridiplantae; phylum Streptophyta; class Magnoliopsida; order Poales; family Poaceae; genus Poa; species Poa annua. The sequence continues at coordinate 22,517,835 of CM049427.1, forward strand.
ACCAATCATTTGGATCTAGTTAGCGTTAAGCATGACTTAGCGCGACGTATTTAGTCCGTGCGCATCCGTTTGATTTGAGAGATGTACCAAAATCAGACCCAACGTGTCGACCAACAACAATTTGTCCGTTTTTTATCTGCCTCAATACATTATTATTTATTAGGCCAGCTTTTCATCATCACGGACAGTGAAAACGTGTCTGTGTGACCACGTGGTGTCCTCCTTGGATCCACACGACAGCGGCATAATGGACAGTCAGCCTCCAGGTCCACCGTTGCACCTCTATAAAGACTCGGACTACTACGTCATCCTTATGCTCATCAGATTATGAGGAGTAGCCTTTGACGATCGAATACCAGCCGTAGCCTATCCCTATGTCTTGGTATTTTTTTCAATTTTGTACAACTTTTTTTATTTTGAGAATATCCAATTTTGTACTACTAATTGTGGCCCACACCTCCTTTATATTCAACAAAAGGCCCACATATAACATGTTTCTAAATTGGTAAAAAAAATATAAATGTGCTGCAGGAATTTTAGTGTATATGGGCCAGCCCAAATAAAATCCGAAATTCCCATGGCCCAGTAATAAATGGCTGGTTGAGTGTACGTGACTAATGTTTAGTCCCATACTGCTAGTGGAGAGTGAGCTGCACCACTTTATATAGTGGAATATTCTATTACCAATATTAGCTAGTGAGAATAAGAGAAGATAAAGGGTGCCACACGCGCGCTCCTCCTCCTCCTCGCTCGCCACGCCTCGTCACGTCACGACGCGTCGCGCCGCGGGTTGCGGGAATCTCGCCGAGCCGAGTTTATATTTTTGCAGTCCGTTTTCGATTCTTATGGGATCGTGGGGTGTTACCGACTCGATCGTGGCTTACAGCCCACGTTCTACCCGACTCGCACTACATATACAGCCCGGGGCAAACCCTAGCCCCCACCACGAGATACATGGTCTCACACCATTTCAGAGCATTGCGCCGCCGTCTACCAAGTCTTCTCCATCCCGTTTTCCGACGTGCACCGGTTGAAGGGACAGTAGGCCTCCGGAACCCCGCCTCTTGTGATCCTGTACGGGAGAGGGGCGATCAGGTTTTTGGGGAGCGCACTCGCGCGACTACTGGCTTCGAGTTCTTCCCCAACGACCACTTCTTCCCCGACATCGCCAGCCTCTTCATCGACGACATGGGCGACAACACGGGGAACTCCAGTGGTGCGACTGCCGCTGCACCGTATGTGTTCTTCATCTTCCTATATGACGTTTTGCTAGAGTTCTTACTTATAGTACATGCTCTAGATTGCATCTGTTTATCTATTGTTTGCGTAGATCACATGATTAGTATAATTTGTATTATTCTAGTCATTAATTGTTCACTGTTATTGGGAATTAAATCATATGCTAAATCGCCTAATTATTCATCAATCCAAAAACCTGATTATACGCAATTAGCAACTGCTGGCTTTATCGCGTCAACGAGGCCGTTTCCCTTTAAAGGGGTTATGTATAAGCGGTGGCGCATGAGAGCAGTGTTATGGTTTCAGAACATGAACTGCTATGCTGCCACCAAAGGCAAGCCTGATGGCGAGCTTGACCCTGTACAGTAGGAGTCTTTCGAGAGGCTCGACAACATGTTTAAGAGTGCCCTTTTGAGTATTCTTGACGATTCCATTGTGGACTCGTATATGTCGTTTTCTAACGGCAAGGACATGTGGGATGCGCTCGAGGCCAAGTTTGGGGTCTCGGACGCTGGCAGCGAGTTGTATCTCATGGAAACTTTCTATGACTACAAGATGACTGATGAGCGCCCTGTTGTTCAACAGGCTCATGAGATACAGTCACTCGCTAAGAAACTTGAGCACTTTAAGTGTATCTTACCGGACAAGTTTGTCGCCGGTGGCATAATCGCCAAGCTTCCACCTTCGTGGAGCAACTTTGCTACCTCTCTGAAACATAAGAGACAAGAGTTTTCCGTTTCGGATCTCATTGGGTCGCTTGATGTGGAAGAGAAGGCGAGAGCGAAGGATACACGTGCTCGAGTTACCGAGTCTGGTTCTAGTGCCCATGTGGTACAAAAGAAGAATTACCAGCCGCCCCACAAGACCAAGTTTAACAAGAACAACTCTGGGGGTAAGGGCAAGCCTGATGGAAAGTTCAAGCCATCACATCCTACCAACTTCAAGAAGAAGAACAACAATAAACCGAGGAAGGGATCAATGCCATGTTTGCGGTGATCCAAGTCACTGGGCACCTCGCTGTCCCAACCGCCATGAGCTGCGCGAATCTGAGAACAATGGCAAGAATGCCAATGTTGTGATTGGCGATACTGAGATGAAGGATTCAGGGTCACAGGGACTTCCCCCGTGCTGATGGGAAATGGGTCAGATGCTTTTGTTCGTGGTGTTGGTACGGTCGATCTGAAGTTTACTTCGGGGAAGACCGTGCGCCTGAAGAACGTTCATCATGTGCCCGCCATCAATAAAAATCTCGTCAGCGAATCGCTGCTGCGTCGAGATGGTTTTAAGTTGGTTTTCGAGTCCAATAAAGTTGTAATATCTAAGTATGGACAATTTGTTGGAAAAGGCTATGAGTGCGGAGGCTTGTTCCGCCTAACTTTGTCGGATATTTGCACCAAAGTTATTAATCATATTTGCCATAAAGTTGAATCTAATATTTGGCATTCTCGACTTTGTCATATTAACTTTGGTAGCATGACGCGGTAGCTAATTTGGATTTAATTCCGAAATTCACTAATGTCAAAGGTTCCAAGTGTCAAGTGTGCGTTCAAGCTAAACAACCCCGCAAGTCCCATAAGGCTGCGGAGGCAAGAGACTTGGCACCACTGGAACTTATACATTCAGATCTCTGTGAGATGAATGGCGTGTTGACAAAAGGCGGAAAGAAATATTTCATGACGCTTATTGATGACTCCACTAGATATTGTTATGTGTATCTCCTGAAAATAAAAGATGAAGCTTTAAACTTCTTCAAAAACTATAAAGCTGAAGCAGAGAACCAACTTGATCTAAAAATAAAACGGCTAAGGTCTGATCGTGGTGGAGAGTACTTTTCTAATGAGTTTGATTCTTTTTGTGCGGAACATGGTATAATCCATGAGAGGACGCCTCCCTATTCACCTCAGTCAAATGGGGTAGCCGAAAGAAAGAACCGAACTCTAACTGATTTGGTTAACGCCATGTTAGACACTTCGGGTCTCTCCAAGGCATGGTGGGGGAAGGCGCTATTGACAGCTTGTCATGTCCTAAATCGAGTTCCCGCAAAGAACAAATCCGTTTCTCCATTTGAGGAATGGGAAATAAAAAAGTTGAGACTCTCTTACTTACGTACTTGGGGTTGTTTGGTGAAAGTCAATATTCTAATTCCCAAGAAGCGCAAGGTAGGACCAAAAACCGTGGACTGTGTTCTTCTGGGCTATGCTTTTCATAGCATTGGTTATAGATTTTTGATAATCAAATCTGAGGTACCCGACATGCATGTTGGTACGATTATGGAGTCGAATGATGCGACTTTCTTTGAGGACATCTTTCCCATGAAGGGTATGTCTAGCTCATCAAATCAGGATATACCTAATACATCTAGTCAGGAATTAGTTGAGATTCCTGATCCTACCATTCCGATAGAACACACTGATAATCCCATGGAGGATGACAATGAAGCTCCTATTAGGAGCAAGAGACAGAGGACTGCTAAGTCCTTTGGTGATGATTTCATTGTGTATCTTGTGGATGACACCCCCAGTACCATTTCAGAAGCTTATGCATCTCTTGATGCTGACTACTGGAAGGAGGCTGTCCGTAGTGAGATGGATTCCATCTTAGCTAACGGAACCTGGGAAGTTACTGATCGTCCTTATGGGTGCAAACCTGTAGGATGTAAGTGGGTGTTCAAGAAAAAGGTTAGGCCTGATGGTACTATTGAGAAGTACAAGGCGCGGCTTGTGGCCAAGGGTTATACCCAGAAAGAAGGAGAAGACTTCTTTGATATTTACTCACCTGTGACTAGACTGACCATGATTCGGGTGCTACTTTCATTGGCTGCCTCGCATCGTCTTCTTGTTCATCAAATGGACGTTAAGACAGCTTTCCTAAATGGAGAGTTAGACGAGGAAATTTATATGGATCAGCCTGATGGTTTTGTAGTACCGGGTCAGGAAGCAAAGGTGTGCAAGATATTGAAGTCTTTATATGGCCTTAAGCAAGCTCCGAAGCAGTGGCATGAGAAGTTTGAAAGAACTTTAACTGCTGCAGGTTTCGTTGTTAACGAATCTGATAAGTGTGTATACTATCGCCATGGTGGGGGCGAGAGAGTTATTCTATGTCAGTATGTCGATGACATACTGATATTTGGAACCAATCTTGATTTAATCAAGGAGATTAAGGATTTCTTATCTCACTGTTTTGAGATGAAGGATCTTGGAGTAGCTGATGTAATCTTAAACATCAAGCTGCTGAGAGATGGTGATGGTGGGATTACATTGCTTCAATCCCACTATGTGGAAAAGATTTTGAGTCGCTTCGGGTATGACGACTGCAAGCCTTCTCCGACACCATATGATCCCAGTGTGTTGAATCGAAAGAATCAGGGCATTGCTAGAGATCAACTGAGATATTCTTAGATCATTGGCTCGCTTATGTATTTGGCTTGTGCCACGAGGCCTGACATCTCTTTTGCTGTAAGCAAGTTGAGCCGGTTTATTTCCAACCTGGGAGATGATCATTGGCATGCGCTTGAGAGAGTTATGCGCTATTTAAAAAGCACTGCGAGCTATGGAATTCACTATTCTGGTTATCCTAGAGTACTGGAAGGTTATAGTGATTCCAATTGGATATCTGATGCTGGTGAGATTAAGGCCACAAGTGGTGTGTTTACACTCGGTGGTGGAGCTGTTTCCTGAAAGTCTTGCAAGCAGACCATCTTAACGAGGTCAACTATGGAAACAGAACTCACAGCATTAGACACAACCAGTTGAAGCAGAGTGGCTTCGAGAGCTTTTGATGGACTTACCTGTGGTTGAAAAACCCATACCCGCTATCCTTATGAACTGTGATAATCAAATTGTTATAGTTAAGATTAAAAGTTCTAAGGATAATTTGAAGTCATCAAGGCATGTGAAAAGGAGATTGAAATCTGTCAGAAAATTGAAGAACTCCGGAGTTATTGCGTTGGATTATATCCAATTGTCTAAAAACTTGGCAGATCATTTCACAAAGGGTTTATCACGTAACGTGATAGATAATGCATCGAGGGAGATGGGTTTGAGACCCACCGTATGAGTTGTCCACAGTGGTAACCTACTCTATGTGATCGGAGATCCCGTGAATTAGAAGTGGGAGACAAGCTGTTGGTCGACTGGGAGGAGAGTATCCCTACATTTTACTATCCCACTCCGCAAAGATACAATACTCTCCTGATCTGCATGGCAGGTTGATATTTATCTTAATGTGTTCCAAGCGGCTTAGTTTTATAAGAGGAGATGTTATCCTGCAGAGCATCTCTTGAGGAACACACCTATATGAGTCTGACTGTTAAACGTCGCAGTCTATGAGAGTCGGGTGCTCTTTAATAAACTCATGAAAGGCCTTGGAGTATGACGTATAAGCTCCACACCGCGGGGAAGCCTTGCGGTAGCCTAGTATCGGTCAAGGACTTGTGTGAAACTAGGTCGCAGCAAACTTGTAGTTCAAGGCATAGTCCACTATTCAAGTTACGGTCTAACGTAGCATAAGTTTCTAAGTGGAGTTCAACTTAACAGTCCCCACTAAGCACCGGTATATAAAACAATGTTTTGGAGCAAATGTGATATAATGTGCCAATGAGACTTTGTGTGGGATTGCTGGAATTTTAGTGTATATGGGCCAGCCCAACTAAAATCCGAAATTCCCATGGCCCATTAATAAATGGCTGGTTGAGTGTACGTGACTAATGTTTAGTCCCATACTGCTAGTGGAGAGTGAGCTGCACCACTTTATACAGTGGGATGTTCTAGTACCAATATGAGCTAGTGAGAATAAGAGAAGATAAAGGGTGCCACACGCGCGCTCCTCCTCCTCCTCGCTCGCCTCGCCTCGTCACGACGCGTCGCGCCGCGGGTTGCGGGAATCTCGCCGAGCCGAGCTTATATTTTTGCAGTCCGGGAAAATTAATGAGTCATTGATTAGTAATTAACGGACGCGTTAATTATCCTGCCGTTTCCGATTCCTATGGGATCGTGGGGCGTTACCGACTCGATCGTGGCTTACAGCCCACGTTCTACTCGACTCGCACTACATATATAGTCCGGGGCAAACCCTAGCCCCCACCACGAGATACATGGTCTCACACCATTCCAGAGCATTGCGCCGCCATCTACCAAGTCTTCTCCATCCCGTCTTCCGGCGTGCACCGGTTGAAGGGACTTGTGATCCTGTACGGGAGAGGGGCGATCAGGTTTTTGGGTAGCGCACTCGCGCGACTACTGGCTCTGAGTTCTTCCCCGACATCGCCAGCCTCTTCATCGACGACATGGGCGACAACACGGGGAACTCCAGTGGTGCGACTGCCGCTGCACCGTATGTGTTCTTCATCTTCCTATATGACGTTTTGCTAGAGTTCTTTCTTATAGTACATGCTCTAGATTGCATCTGTTTATCTATTGTTTGCGTAGATCACATGATTAGTATAACTTGTATTATTCTAGTCATTAATTATTCACTGTTATTGGGAATTAAATCATATGCTAAATCGCCTAATTATTCATCATGTGCCACGTCATCGGTTACGGTGTTGGACGGATATGGATCGTTCATCTTTCTGTTTAACAACACAAACGGATAAAACACGAATAAAATACCTAGAACCATCCTAACACTGCATAGCCGCATTTTCATATTTTCACACCGGACTCGGGTCTCTGTCCGGCTGGCTTCATCACCTGTACCAAGTATACCAACAAAAGCACTAATCCATTTTACACACACTACTCGGTGGGACAGTGAGAGCAATCAGTTGGCCGACGCACTGCACGTATGCGGAGGACGGCTTCATCAGCACGAGAGAGTATTTGCGCATGTGAGAAACGAGATCGAAGCTTCAGCAAGGTCAGCAGAGGCCGACGTATAGTAGAGACAGAAGACTGCAGGTGAGCGGAAGCTGCCGCGCGCGCAGCGCACGAGCCAGCACGGGAAGACTCCAACCGACCGGTCGCTCCCGGCCAGCCGCCGTGCGTCGGTGCAAGCCCACGGCCGCGTCTCTCTTTCTTCTTCCGGTGGGTTGCGCGGCGACAAAAGCAGTCGTCGTCGACCTGTGTTGGCTCCTCCGTGAGCTGGCTGGAAATACTACGCACAACACACACTAGAGTAGTACAGTAGCTAGTAGCAGTAACATGCATGGGAGTTGGGACGGAGTGCATGAACATATGTGCTGCCAACCGAACGGGATTTGCACTTTGACTTTGCGATCCATGTGCGCTCCATCCGGGTTACGACCGAGTGCACGCGTCTTTCCGTCTGTCTGTCTGTAGTCTGTACCCGCGTGTTTCCTTTCCAGCTCTCGCGTGGACGGCCGTGTGGCGCGCGGTGCCGACTGGCCGACGGTGGAGCACTGTCTCCTGCTGTACTCCCTCCGTTACTCACGTAGCATAGATAAATACGGATGTACTACCTCCGTTCCGTATAAAATGTCGCCGAAACATATATAACAGGATAAAACTTGTAGTTGTATTCCAAAATTGTTACTAGAGATAATTTGAGAAGTGATAGAGACAGTACACCACCTTTTCTTTGAAAGTTTGAATGCATTGTATCAAGGAAAATGTGCGAACTCATTAGAGAGGTGTTTGAGGTTGATATAGTTAATTTTGAATGCTTAGCGTCTAAGTGGTTATTCTCACAACTTAACATTGCAAATGTAGTAGTTTTATGGGAGCATTTGGCTGACTAGAAATAATTTAGTCTTTAACCGATGCACCTGGATTAATCTAAAACAGGTGTGGAGGTTGATGCTACATTTCCTATAAATGTGGCTGATACCGTTAGGAAGACCGCCAAAAGGAAAATTGGAACATCTCGCAAGACTACTACTGGAAAGGCTCAAGGCGCCGCTGGAGACCGAGCCAGGCTGAAGTGCTCAGACTTCAGCTGGATTGAATCTTGGTCTACCACTTGCTACCTCTGCTTTTAGCGGCAGAGCAACCCTTGACCATCTTCGTCATCAACCGGAAGAGAGCGAGAATATACATGTTGTGATATGATCGAAGATCGTCTTGGAGGGGAGATGGCTTTAGTTCTGGATGCTTTCCTGTTACTTTAGTTTGTTGCTTGATCATTGGTGGTTGTAAGTTTAAACTTGTTTTGACAGTAGCTCTTAGTTATTGCTGGTGGGGCTATGAAATGGCCATTTTGTTGGCTCAGAGTAAGTGCTAAAACTCCTTTCAGTAGTTCTTTGCGTTTTATTTCCTTATGCTGGATCAAAAGACTTGTCGAGGCATGGTTGTATCGCTGGTTTCGTTTTGCTCTGCTTAATGGAACCGGGGAGGGGGTCCTGTTTATCTATAAAAAAAAACTTGTAGTTGTACCAACGACACATTTTTTTGTTCGGAGGGAGTTATCTAATATTAATATATGTCTATTCACATTTAGGCATAGATCAGTCATTTAATACAAAGAGGAGGGAGTACTATTATACGTGTTGATGTGGTGGAAATCCATCTTCCCACGCCAATGTTGTCGAATATGGCAACATGTTTTCCATATTTTTTTTTACGTAAACAGGAACATTTTGTACTTTTCGGATGGCATGGATAACAAGAAATCATATGAAAAACATGATTGCTTGTCAGTGGAAGACTTCCAGCGTTTAGCTACGCAGAGTGAATTAGTATTAGGAAGTAGAAACCCCACAAAAGGATGCCATCTGATGGGTACACGAAAGTGACGTAGTTGCTTTGACTACTGAACCATGTCTAGATCGTCGGATCGAATTGGATTATCAGACCTAGGACCGCCCACTCTTCGTGTCGCTATCATTTCCTGAATACGCACCGTCGAGTCATCAAAACCGTCAACTAATTTAGAGGGGTGTTGGCCCGGTCAACCTACGCTATTGGCACTTCCTAAGGTGAAGCACTCGTCTTTGGCGACCACACAGTAGAGCCATGGATGGGCGCAAAAGCCGTTGCGAGTAGGGCATATGTTTTCTTGTTGGGGCGGACACGGAGTTCTATCCAAATGCGAAGACTCTGAAGTAGGCGAACAGTCAGCCCAACGGGTGAACATGCCGGCTCCATGCTCAGGATGGGCGTTCGGGATTTCCCAAAATTTCGGGACGGGAAGTTCGGAAATCATAAATTGACTCCCGATTTTACATGAGAAAAATTTGATTCTCGTCAATTCGGGATTCGGGAACGGGATCGGGAAATCCTGAATTTCCCGAATTTTAGACTTTAATGTACACACTTAGACTTTTTGGCCGAGTAGGGATAGGTGTGCCTCAGGCTGCTGACTTGTTGGGCTACTAGAGGGAAAATACCTAGTCTAGTCATAAATTCACCGAACATTGCATACATGTGCTTTGTCTAGAATGAAAAAGACTAGCGTTTCATGCCTTTGGGATTTTTTATCTTTTCGGGATAAACGGAATATTCAGGATTCAACACTACATTCCCGAATTTCCTAAAAAAAAATCGGGAATTCAAAATAGCTTCCCGAGAATAGGTTCGGGGATTGTCGGGTTCGGAAAATTCAGGATCGAGAACGGAAAATTCGGGATTTGAGATTCGGGAACGGGAAATATGTCCAGCCTGACTCCATGCACCCTGACACCTTTCGAAGCACTTTCTTGTGTGAATCAAAATTGTCTTGACGATGCACTAGTGGAAAAAGGGGCTCTACTCCCGGTTCCAGAGGGCCTATAGTCCCGGTGTAGCAATCGGGACTGTCAGGCCGGGACTAGAGCCCCCAGACCCTTTGGTCTCGGTTCAATACGAACCGGGACCGGAGCCCCCCCCCCTCCAATGAGCGCTACGCACGTGGCCGCGGAGAATGGGGGCGAACCCTTTAGACCCGGTTCGTGTTACGAACCGGGACTAGATTTTTTTTTTACATTTCAGGGTTTTGCTTTTTTTCATTTCGGGGTTTGCTTTTTTTTCGGATGGTACCACGTCGATGCGTGACGGTAGGGGGTTTCGGATGGTACCACGTCGATGCTATAGTCGATGTGTGATGGTAGGGGGTTTCGGATGGTACCATGTCGATGCGTCGGGGGTAGGGGTTTCAGATGCTACGGCTTCGATGGGCGAAAAACACGTATACGTTATTATACGAACCTGGATGAAGTTGCATCATGCATATATACAATTACATGAAGATCATGTGTTGATAACACATACACATTTAAGTACGTGTGGTACATGAATATCACGTTGCCCGGTTCCAGATACTTAGAAGCATTTTGTTACATGGAGATCACTATATTTTACATGTCTGCACTAGTCAAAATAGTGGTACTCTCCGGTCTCCGGTATGACATGGGCGAGGTAAAATCCCGTCAACTCCTCTGCAAGTGCCCTGAAGCGGGTCTTTATTGGTAACTCGCTGCGGTTTCTTGCCAACTGTAAAAAAATGATATCACAATGAATACATGAGATATGAAATGAATAAAACTCATCACGATTGATGGTACAAAAATAATGTTGTGACTAGAGCTTTACGTACTTTGATACTTCTTTTGCTCTTCAAACTCTCGTTGACCACAGTGTGCATGTACTCGTAAACGTAGAATCCACATAGATCAGTCTCTATTGGCTGTTTAAGGCAAGTCTATAGAAAAATAGAATTTAATCAAATAATAATAAAGTATGATAATGGTTAATGGGTCTAGTTATACTACTACTTACATCGTTACTAGGCCAGCGCAGTTTCTCTAGCCATCCACTGTTCGGATGTTCCGCGAGGAACATTTTCCAAACACTGCATGACAAGAAAATGAATGAATGAGTCATAAATTCTTTGATATTAGGAAATGAACGAAAGAGGCGATAAGAAAAGAAAGTACCTTGACACCAAATCAAAACATGTCTTGTATTGTTTAGGGCATCTTCTTAACGAGTCAACTACAACAATTTCTCCTTTCCGTAAGTCAATAACGATAAGAATGTAGTGGGAGATGCGCACGTCTATAAATAGTCATGCATAACTCATCAATTAAACTTAACATCGGGTGAGAAAAATAGAATATGTAATAAGCAGTAACACTCACTTGAAGTTGTAAGGCCATAATATATATTTTTTGTAAGCTTATCGCTTGAAAAACATTAGCAAATTCCCCGGTGTATCCTTGTTGAGTATTGGATGAATTATGTTATCTTCATGCATTATAAAGGGGTCAATGAACCCAATGTGGTTGATTTTCTGCTTCTTGCATTCGAGCATCTTCATTCTGCGTAATAAAGCACACAAATATTATAGAGAGGATTATCACAGACAATGAACGAGTAGAGCTAATTAAAACATTAAATTACAGGAATAGATCACTTACATACAATAGGAACTCATGATAGCTTTGTCGAGGGTCCGAAGATTGTATAACTGAAAGATTTTGGCGAAGTAAAGGACAACAGAGTATTATTGGAAATAAAGCTCTTTCTTAACTGCCATAATGCTCTCTATTGCTGAACAAACGTTTCAACCGTGGTATTATAGGAGCATACCACATCACCTTTGCAGGAATCCTCTTCCTGGGGCGCGGCTCGTCCTCAACATCACCAGGGTCATCTCGCCCGATCTTATACCGCAAAACACCGCATACAGGACATGCATTCAATTTTTCGTGCTCACCGCGGTAGAGGATGCAGTCATTAATGCATGCGTGTATCTTATGCACCTCTAATCCTAGAGGGCATACCACCTTCTTTGCTTCATACGTACTAGACGGCAATTCGTTATCCTTTGAAAGCATCTTCTTAACTATTTTTAACAAATTTTCAAATCCCTTGTCAGAAGTACCATTCCCTGCCTTCCATTGCAGCAATTCAAGTGTGGTACCCAGCTTTTTCTGATCATTTTGACAAGTTGGGTACAACAATTTGGCGTGATCAGCTAACATACGCTCCAACTTCAACCTTTCGTTTTCACTTCCACAGTCCATTTGTGCATCACGAATGGCCCGACGAAGATCATCGTCGGGCTCATCAATAATGGGATCTTCTTCAGTTTCGTCTTCTCCAATTGTAGTATCACTGAACCAAGGATACTTGTCATTATCCTCCTCTTCTTCATTTTCTTCCATGATAACCCCTGTTTCTCTGTGTTTGGTCCAACAATAATAACCAGACATAAAACCATTATGTAAGAGGTGTGAGTGAATGGCTTTTGAGGTAGAGTGATCACTCATATTCTTGCAGGCACTACATGGACAACGAATAAAACCGTTCTTCGGCTTGTTTCTCTCAGCCACATGGAGAAAATTATGCATGCCATCAATGAACTCAGGACAACATCGGTCACCGTACATCCATTATCGGTTCATCTGTATTACATAAAAGTATATCGAACCCCATTATTACACTACTATCATAAATAATATGTAAGAGCAAATTAATTAATACAATGTCATCCATTAAAATAAGAGTAGAGTAGTGACAACTGGTAATACATAGTTCTCATAAAACATACATTAACTGAAACAAATATAAAAATTATCTAAAGAATTTAAATCCAACAATAAATGCGATCAAAATCGTAACTAAGGTAAATACTGAACCCACAACATAATGATACCAAGCCTCCCGATTAAGGGCATATTTCCTAATCCTTTTTATCTTTAAGCGCATTGCATCCATCTTGATCTCGTTACCATCGACCACGTCGGCAAGTTTGAGCTCTAATTTCATCTTATCTTCTAAGCATTAAAGATAAAGATCTTCACTTCTTTTCAATGTTGCTTTCAAATCATTGTTTTCTTTATCCAAAAATTCCACAACAGGGTCAGGTTCAATTTCCGGTTCAACTACCTCCTGCATAAAAAAAAATCTATGTCAAGTTGGTCGCCATAATTGCCAGAAACACAGAATGAAATAAATAGTTTTGAAAATATACCACATCCGAATCATAGATCGGACGAGGACCGACGGGGACGGATATCAGAACCATGACCCTATACATATAATACAAGTTAGAAAATTATACAAGTAATAACTATGGATATAAAACAATAAAACTATGTTTTTAAAAATCAAATAAAATAAAAGATAGAGGCTCACCGAGGTGGTGCCTGTGACGGGACGGCGCGGGCGATCGACGTCGATAAGGCTCCTCACGACACTAAAACACATAAATCATAATTTAGTTTGAGCTCAAATTGCACATATGAACAAATGAAATCCTAACTTTGGCATTTCATCAAACACCTTCCTTGCACAAGAAATTTGAAATGAGCTAAATGAGCTAGAGAAGAAACGCCGAAAAGAGGATGAAGCGGCTAACCGTGTAGGGTGTCTTCAATCTTTCAAATGTGGTAAAATATTATGGATTATTTAGTCTTGGGGAGAGCAAATGGAGAAGAAATGGAGAGAAAATGGTTTTGACCTCGGTCTCGGTGGAAAAAATGGAGCGAACATGGGTGGAAGAAGCTGATAAAGTGAGTATCTTTAGTCCCGGTTCGTGTTAGGAACCGGAACTAAAGGGTTCTGGCGCTGAGACCCGCCTCTGCTGCCGTATGCAATGGACCTTTAGCCTAACACGAACCGGGACTAAAGGTCACTCACAAATTCGACGCGGTGCCTCTCACCCCTTTAGTCTCGGTTCAATTTAAAATCCGGTCTAAAGGGGTGAACCAAAGCCTGCTTTTCCACTAATGATGATACAGTCATCTTGACCTTCTCCTTCTATCGATTCGAATATAGCAGTTCTCCTGCTGTTATTCAAAAAAAGCGATCGACTCTGTCAGAGACGTCAAAGATGGAGAACAATCAGATCGGGCGAAACGATTCCTTCGCTGCACTTTTTAAATTGACGTCTAGAAATACTGCAATATATAGCTTGTGCTATGCGGTAAAACATACATCAGTCACAATCAGCATAACTTGGTAAAGCAACCATGAGCGAACAAGGTTTGTGAGCGGTGATGAGAGTGGGACGGGGGAGGTATGCCTCAACATCCCGTATATCGTGATTTTTTTATCATGATCGTAGAAAATAAAGAACATATGTGTAAATGGGCTTCGTATCAAGGCCCGAAAGAAGGTAGATTAGCCTGCTAGCTTCAAAACTAAAAATGGCCAGCTTTTTGGCGATTTTTTTCCTGTTGGTTGAAACAATTAGAAATCTAAACTGTACGAAAAAGATGAAACCTGAACCTGCACGATCGTGATAAAAAATGCAACTTCACTACCATGAGATCTCCTAGATTATTTGAGACGTCCAAATATTTTACGATCCGTGCATACTTTCTTAGTAAATTTTTAAATATCAATGTATTATCAATACTTTATAGATTTATGTAATTTCTTTTTTAGATTCATGTATTAACAAAATTTATGTACATGTAGTAACAAAAAATTACGCATTAATATATATTATTACTTGGATTTATTTTGCTATGATTTGGTCGACGGATAATTTCTTAAATCTCGATTTTGCTACTGCAATTAAAAAAAAGTGTAACTGATACAATCTGCACTTGTCTGGCAAACACGTGTTTATAACAGAAAAGTGCAACTCATGTAGTATATTTTTGGGTGAGCGGAACTTAAAAAAAATTCTCAGGCCGGATGAATAATATGTTCGTTGAGTGCAAAATCGACCATTATTAGGGCATCTCCAGTCGTTGTTCCCCCGTTTTCAAAACGCGGCGCAAAACGAAGCAAACCCGAAACTTGGGGAGGTCAATTTACTAGCCATAGCCCAACCAAACAGGAAAAATGGGGGACTTTTGGTGAGAGCACCTGGGTTGGGGGAGAAAAAGTAGGAGAGATAGGCATTTTTACATGCAAAGTGGAGAAAAAATAAGAGAAAAATACTATTTTACATGCAAAGCGGCGCCTGGGTTTGGTTTGGGTGCACCGATGCTAAAATGAAGCCTTTTCAAATCTAGGGAGGTGACTGGTGGAGTTTCGGCGTTTTTTGGGTAAACAGTGGCCTTGGGTGCGCTTGGGGGAGGAGTGCAGATGGCCTTACACGTTGCAAACCTGAGTTAGAACGGCAGTGGAATCAGCTAACAAATCGCTTCGATAGGAGCTCTAGAGCCCAATACTCGCCGCCGAAGTGGACTTCCTACTCTCGGTGCGTGCGCCTTGCTCGGCATTTCCGATACTACGTACCCCATACCCCGGTGACGGCCAGCGGCCGCGCCATGCGAAGCAAAGAGCTGATCTGAATTCAATAATCTGTTAACTCCAGTTCATGAGACTCTTTGTGCCTCGGGCTAATTTGGTTGCAAGGGTGTCAAAACCAAGGGGTAGCAGACCCACCTAGGGAATTATGACGCACATAGGGATCCCTAGGTTCGCGTGGGGAATTTTGCCCCGAGCCCTGGGTTCATTTGGCAGCAAGACACGGGCAGCGGAGTCCCCGCCGCTCCCTCGTTCCTCTCTCCCCACATTCTCCTCCGGCGAACAAGAAGCAAGGATGCGGCAGGTGATTCATGGCGGACAGGGGATCCGTGGCCATGGCGGAGGGTTGGGGATTTGGATGGCGCCGAGGAAGGACAATGCTCGGCGCGGCCATGGCGTCCCCACGTCGACGCTCCATGGCGTCCCCTCCATGGCGTCCATCACGTCATGGCGCTCCATGGCGTCCCCCACATCGTCACTCGGCGGCTCGACCCCGGCGTTGGACCTCCTCTTCCTACCCTCCGCCTCCTCCTCGGCGACCTCGGCGCGGCTGCCCACGACGACTCCCTCGCCTCCAAGCTCCTCGCCGGACGGGAGAGACGGGAGAGGTTAGCCGCCTTCGCGAGCGAGATGGAGGATATCCTCCCCGACCTGTTGACTAACGGAATACACTCACAGGGAAAGGCCGCGGAAGGGCCCGATTTCCCTCGCCTTGTGGGCTGCCAAATGGCCCAGTTCGCTATCTGGGGCCAATTCGACCCGCGGATTCTTGGGCCGGGGAAAAGGCCGGGATTCCCCCGTTTTCCCTGCCCACCAAACAAGCCCTGAGGGGTAACCACTGCATTTATTTTGCCATGGCTGGCCGTCGTGCTCTGAGCCCGCCGTTCACTCGAACGACATTGCTATCCTACTTTACTAATCTGAATTACAACACGAAATTCTCCAGCTCGCGTGTCTGCCTTGAGTGGCGCGGTTCAACGATGGTTTCCGCGAACTGGATTGATCATTGTTGTCTTAGCAAGTTGACAAGCTTGATCAGGTTCTGGTGTGAGGATCCTCCCTCCGCAATGCTCCGGCACGCCCTGTCCTTCCACATGGCCGCCCTCGCCCTGATCTCCTCGTCGCCCAGCAGCCGCTCGACCTTGCTCCTCATCTCCTCCCCGGTGACGACGCCTCGCCGGTCCGCGCAGAGCTTGACGCCGGTGCCCCACACGTTGCAGACGTAGCTCTGGTTGCAGAACTGGTCCGCGAAGTAGGGCCAGCACAGGAACGGGACGCCGTGCCGCACGCCGTCCACGGTGGAGTTCCACCCGCAGTGGGACACGAAGCAGACGACGGAGCGGTGCGACAGCACGCGCTGCTGCGGCGCCCAGCCGACGACCAGCCCCTTGCCGTCGACGCGGCGCCTGAACGCGTCGAACCAGTCTTGTCCGACGGTGCTGCCGGTGGTGAACTTTGGGCGGACCACCCACAGGAACGGACGGCCGGAGTGGGCGAGCCCGTCGGCGAGCTCTTCGAACTGCGTCGCGTCCAAGAAGCCGGAGCTTCCGAAGGCGACGTAGACAACGGAGCCGGGGGCCTGAGCGTCGAGCCAGGTGAGGCAGCTGAGGTCTTCGGGCAGGAAATGTCCGGCCGGCCTCGACGCCGGTGGTACTAGCGGGCCGAGGGGCAGCGCGTTGGGGAGGAGAGCGAGCGCATCGGGTTCCATCTCCATGGTAGTGTTGCAGATGACCACCTCGGCAAGTGGCATCGACAGGTTGGTCTTGAGAACGTTTTGGATGTTGTTTCTGCGCCGTTCAGGGGCGCTGGTGCTCGCCAGGCTGACCCAGGGGATCTCCGCCGCGTCAATGGGTGGCACCATTTGGATCCTCTCATGCATCTTCACATTCCCTAAGTAGAGTAGGTTCCATCCATGTTCTTAATCGATCCTAATCACACGAAAGACAAAACAGCAAGTACTTCAGATTGGACATTTTGATTTGTTCTTACCACTTTCATCAAGAACACCATCCTCAATCAGTTTGGGGAGGTTCACCCTGAGCGCAAACACAGCTGCAGAGTAAGTTGAGAACGACGCAGCACGGGCACCCGCCATGGTGGCGACCTCCAGCGCCCAGCTCATGGATACATCCACTATCACCCACTTGATCTTGTTGGATCTGATCATCTCCTCGAGCCGGCCGGACATGGCGGCCGGTAGGTCCCTGACAAACTTGCCGATGTCTGCGTGGTCGTCTCCAGGGCCCAGGCCGTCTGGAAGGGAGAGCATGCGGATTCCAGAAGGAATTGCTCCCTTGTTCTCTGCCATGGCTTCGAGGATGCGGTCGTGGTTGAACTCGGTGTTCACGAAGTCGACCTCGATTCCGTGCTCGGTGAGCTTGCGAGACAGCTCCATGAGCGGGATCACATGGCCCTGCGCTGGGAATGGTAGCACCATCACACGAGCTTGAACAGTAGCAGCAGCAGCCATGGGAGTGACCATGGGAGTGTCTACGTTGGAAGAATGGTGTATGGCCTCAAGGAGCTAAGATCAAAGCTTGACACCGTGTGGATCACATGAGCACATTTATCAAGAGATGCACTCATGCACCATATCATTGATTTTGCATCAGCGATTACATCAGCAGATTTCTAGTCTGTTGACTACGCATAGTGTCTTTTCGAAGAAAATGCCATCTTTGTTACCACTGATGCATGTGATTCTATACCTATGGTGATCTGAAATTGTGAACCACGTGGTTGTCTCAATCTTACTGGCCAATGGAAATAGCGAAGGTGTGTACGTATGTATATACCAACCTAGCAGCAGGGGATATAGATTGTAGGAAATTTCAACAATACTTAGGCCAATTGATCCCAAGATCTATGGTACGTGCAGGTTGACCCGCGCACGACGACGGGGAACGGGGGAACAGAGGTGGAGGACGCTGCACTACTGAAAGCAAACACCTGATCATCAAGTTTCGTTTCTCCTCATCAAGTGTGGCGTCATGTCCAATCCTTTCCTTGCCTCGAGCCCTTCGGTGAAAAGGGATCTCCAGAAGTGTAGACCAAAAAATCTAATTTCCATTCAACATGGAATGAGCTTCAAAAGCTAACTCCTTACAATTATCAATTTCATAACCACCGGCAAGTGCATCAGATATTTGTAAAAAAACGTACACATCACACATATGAAACTGACAACTAACAGAATAAGAATTGAAGCTAGGTCTATTAATGTATCTTGTTTTAACCTATCAGATCCACACAAAACAAATAAAATAGCACATGAAGATAAATGGTTCTTTTTTTGAAATCCCCGATCCGATCTGTCATCGGCTGGCCCTTGGCCGGTTGATGGCGCGTGGAGGGGTCGGTGAGGGGCATTCGGAGGTCCCCTGGTGAGGTCCCGGTGGTATGCGCGTTGCAGCACCACGTAAATGCATGGTATAAAACATATAATGAACGATAGATACTCTAGGGCCCACTCGGTGAGATTATGTCAAATGAGTTTGCAAACATGTCACTAGGTCACCAGCTGACATAATATCATAGACGAGTAGAAGATAGCGATGTCGGTAACGAGATCATGCTAGGTATGGAGATATATGAGAATGATGCTCGGACACGCTAAGTATCGCCATGACAAAGGGTTTAAGACTATACGTCCAGGTTTGATAGATGAAAGTCATTCGTTATATCACAGAGATTAATTCATGGGGTCCAGGCCTACGAGTTAGTCGTTGATCATAGAGGAGTCTTGATCATACCTGTTATTATATCGAACCGCTAGGGTAACACACTTAAGGGGTTTCGACAAGACAACCGGAAAGGAAAGAGATCACCGGGAGCGTCCCGGGAGGGGTCCGACGGAGATCGGGCAGCGCCGAAAGAGTTTTCGGAGCTAGGAAAAATTATATATATTATGTTTGATATTAATTAGTGTAATTAATATGTAAATATGATTTTATATATTTATTTTCGAATTTTTAAAGGCTGATTTCCCTAAATGGGCCTTCTAGTGGAAAGAAGGCCCATGAGGGGGGGAGAGTCCACCCCAGGGCTTCGGATTGAGGGAGGCCAGCCTAGGTGGGCCAAATGGGGCCCACCTAGGGCCGGCGCACCCCCTTTGGCCGCACCAGGCAATGGGGATAGTCCCACATTGCTTGGCTGGCAAGGTTGGCTCCCCCTGGGAGCCTATATAAGAAGGGGCACCCCTGGCCTTTTAATTCACCAATTAATTCCCTAATTCTCTCTTGATCTCGTGATTCCCTTTCTCGGAGTCGCGCCGAGTAGAGGAGGGGGATCTCTTCCACCATAGCCCGCTGCCGCGCTGCTGGTGTTCCGGTCCAAGTCTTCCGCTGCTCGTCCTGGACTGGAGCTTCGGAGGCCGTCGTTCTGCACCGTATGTGTGTGACGCCCTGCGATGTGCTGCGCTAGCGGTACTCGGAGGCCTATTTCCTCCACCCGACCTCGGGGCCATCTTCGTCGTCTTCGTCGCGCCGAGTTCTCCGCGACCTAGAGGTCGGCTACGTCGTCTTCGTCGTCAGCGCTTGTGCGGGAGTGTAATCCCCGCTATTCGGTCTACGAGGGTATGTATTCCGATCTCCGCCGTACTTCTATATCTGCATAGTGTAGATCTTGGCTAGTTTAAGGATATCGTTGATAGGAATTTTTTTGTTTTCTGCACACGATCCCCTTCATGTTCATCCTTTACATGCAGAGTCTGGAGGCACTCCCTCCTTTTCTAAAAAAAACAACTGCTAGGGGCGAATATAGCCCAAGAGTGGTTATCCACTTATCCGGGTGTGAAATCCAAGGACCAGGACACATTACAATGCATAGTTCATTAGTAAATTTATTCCAGATATGTTGTTTCTCAAACTATTTGACTTTTCTAGACACAAATTTGAATTTACAAAAGTATGGGCAGCCCACTCCGGGTATGCACTT
Organism: Poa annua; assembly: GCA_026929855.1. NCBI lineage: Eukaryota > Viridiplantae > Streptophyta > Magnoliopsida > Poales > Poaceae > Poa > Poa annua. The sequence goes on from CM049427.1 coordinate 22,538,096, forward strand.
AATCCTTCTCCACCGTTTTCTTACATATACGAACGTGAGTATCCTATGCTGAGGTTAGTTCATATAAATTGGCACCGAATAATAATATAAATGAATTCTTCGAGAAACTTAAGTTGAAATTATACAATAAATTTTGTTATAAACTAAATTAAAATTGGATGATAAAGAAAATATATAATAGGAACAATTTCCAGAAGTTACACCTTAAAATGCGAATCAAATAGGGTACTCATCACTATGGTTCTTTCCAATGTTCATTTTTACTCATACACACCAAAATATTCTATTGTATTCCTTCTAACTTGTATCTAGAAACTTCTGCCATAATATTTCAGGTATATAAAAATAGGATCTAACACAAAGGCATAAATCACTACAGAACAAACATGCATCAAGGAAGTACGTACTTACTTATGCTTATTACTTAGACATATAAAAGTCCTCTTAATCAAATGCTTTTATAGTTCCTGATACAAAACTGAAAATGTTGTAATTGCCGAGCAAGGTACAATCGTGTGCATGCATACTAAAGTAGTGTTGCAAAAGCATTTGTGTCTTAAATTCTTAATTACAGGCTCCGTTGAAAGATCGAATATGTCTAAGTTTCCTAGTAGAGAGTACATCGAGAGTTGGGTTAGACCACACGGGAGCTTATACAAGGTTGCATTGGATTAAAAACTAATGCTTAACTAATGAAATGGATAAATTAATCATATAAATAATTTCAAAATTTATGGGCACATATTAGATAAATAAAGTAAATAAGTTTACTAAAAATATATTGTTATATTGTGCAGTGTAGAGACAATAGTGGTAGAAAACAGTTTTAGATTTTTTATTCCCTCGGTCTATTCTATCTTTGGCTGCGGCCCTGAGAAGAATAGACTCTAAATTGTTTCATAATGAAAGAAAAAAACATGTTTTTTCTAGGTTTTTTTAGTGTAAAAGGTATAATTGTCTCTACCTTATTCGAAGACAATAAGTTTTCTGTACATGGTGAAGCCGCAAGCGCGCGGCTAAACAGAGAGAAATAGAAAAGAAATAGGTAGAAGAGAATAACATAAAGGTTTACAGCGAATTAGGGTACATTTAGTCATTGAATTTTGAAGCCCATCTGTGATCTCTAGCTTGTCTTGTCGAGCTCCCATTGCCCATAACTCCAAATCCGTGTTTATCCCCCTTTATGAGCTCTCCAGTTTGTTCGCAGGTTAATTACATCTCGCAAGATTTTCATTTATGAAAATGATACATGTCTTAATTATCGTCAAAAGATGTTAATTTCTAAAAACTTCATTTCCTTAATTTTATTACCATTTATTGGTGCATCATCATGAACTAAGTCCAAATACATAGATTTGACCAAGAGTTTTCCACTTGTTCTATCAAACGATTTAAAGCGAGCAATCTATTATCTAGTAAATCTTGAAGAAACTTTAAGTGTTGAAGGAATGACCCCATCACTTCCTTTAGTGTATAACATACCTTTGTCGGACAATATAGTTGTGTGTGGGTGCCAAACATAGAGCTCTCGGAGATGCTCTAAGATTAGTACACTAGCGACTCATAGTCATAGTAGTAGTTATTGATGCCCTATTCTAACAGTGAAGCTTATTTTTTTCTTTGCTAAATGACGATTTATTACTTAAAAGTTTAATCGTTTACACCAAGCCTTTTTCTCAACAAAAAACACCAAACCTCTGCATAATTAAGATGCACACAGTTGTCCACAGTACAATCCGAAACCGAATGTGTATTACATATCATAACAATGAGCAAATGCAACTACGTCTGTAAGTGGTGGTGGTTAAGTCCGTAGATTATGCTGTCACCCATGAAGTATCCCTCGCCGTGGACTCCAATCATGCACCGACCACATCCGCTGAAGAGACGACCATGAACGGAGTATATCGGTACACCGGTAGATTACCTGCAAGGGAGAAGACAATTTATCGTTAAACACTTTATAATTTCTACATAGCGATGGCGACCAAATGACGGCAAGAACTCCCACCCTAATAAGCTTTCTAAACCTAGTATCGATACCGTTTAGCCAATTGCCAAAGATATTGGTTACACTGCGTGGTGGATAAAGGTTATATGCTACATGGATGATTGACCATATAGAGCTCGCGAACCGACATTAAAAAAGATGTTTTATTGTTCCAATCTGATGACAGAAAACACAACTCTTACTTCTCTGCCAGTTTTGTTTAGCAAGATTGTCTTTTGTTAGAATTACTCCACGACGAAGGTATCATCCAAACACCTTTGTTATAAATGGTATCTTCATCTTTCAAAGAAAATTGTTGTTATCAACCGATATATGAGATTGCGATAAAGCATTATACATGGATTTTACCGAGAATTTGTCATTCTTGTGTAGGTTCCATCGAAATTCGTCTAGCCCAACTGTAAGTTGTATATTGGCTAACCTTTATAAAAAGGCTTGCCATGCAACCAACCTCTGGCCAATCAAATCTCTCCCGAACGTTACATTTGGAGATGAGAGGTTGCCATTACTTTCTTAATGATATCACTTTTGTAACGAACAATATTATATAATACCGGATATTGTTCTCGGGGGTATTGCCTAGCCACGAGTCCTTTCAGAATCTTATCTGAGATCCATCTTTAGTCGAAAAATATTCAAATCTAAAGAACTGTGATTTTACAGCTATCAGACCGACCCCAAAATGTGAACACCCTATTTTCAAGAAACTTGTGACAGCGGTCTGGGGCAACATATTTCCGATTCCGGAGGATTTGAATTCTTGACCTCAAGGTCATGAAATTCCCAACCCTCCTTAATCTTTACTCTTTAGGTGTATCAATTTAACTAGTCGATATTTCTTCTTCTCGCTTCCCCTTACCAAAGAAAATCTAGACCGACAATAATCTAGTTTTTGGAGCACACCTTCTGGTAGGAGAAAGATAAAATATACAGCGCCACATATTGGTGAACACAAAATTTAACAGTGAAGCTTATTGTTCTCTTAGCAAATTATGTTAATGTGTAATCAAAAAATTGTGTTAATGTGTATTCAGAAAATTATGTTAATGTGTATTTGGAAAATTATGTTAATGTGTAATCAAAAAATTATTTTAATGTGTATTAAAAAAACTATGTTAATGTGTAATCAAAAAGTTATATTAATGTGTATTTGGAAAATTACTCGTTGATGCGTTTTAAAAACAAATGACGATTGATAATGAGGGTTTCATAAAGATAAAGTTTAAAATTTAGTGTGTTGACTGTATTTTTTTTCCTCGAATCTTGATACAGTGGAGGGCGATACATGGTAGGCGCGTACTCTTCTAATTCTGGAAAATGGTTGTGGTGGGTGGGAACCGAACTATATGAGAGAGCTCTCGGAGATGCTCTAAGATTCATCGATTATTCTATCTAGCGTCTGTATCCTATGATGTATCTATGTTCGGCGGGTGGATGTTAACAATCTTCCCTATAAGGAAGCGGAACGGATGATCATACATGTATGAAAGGAATCTTTTTCAGAACCAAAAATTTAAAATAAATTATCTCTTAAAACGCTAATCTAATGGACGATCCGTTTTCACCGATGGGTTCGTATCAACGAGAACTTCAAAACAAGATCTCATCTTAATATGTTTTGACGAACTTTTTTTTTATCATCAGTTACCAGGTTGTAATATTATAATTACCATATTACTATCTAACATTTACCATTCAAATAATGCCTCGTTACCATGCAATTTTAACATGTTTTTACCGCCATATCCATAATCTTTATGTTCAAATAGTGAGTATTTGATCCATTTTAAACACTTTAGAATATGAAATACCGTCGTGAAAAGATTACGTTGGTGAGTAGAGAAGAGTAGAGAAGTTCAAATAAACAATCAACCATTTGATTTAAACCTGGTAATCAACATTACAATACCTGGTGACTAAGTGATTACAATCTGGTAACTTAGGTCAGAAAAAAATTATCAAAACATATCAAGATGGGATTTAGTTTTGAAGATCTCATCGTGATAAAAAAACCATAAAAACGGATTTGAGTTTTAATTTATGGTTTAAGAAATAAAATATTTTAAAGTTTAAAACACAAAAGTAATCTACGTGGATGCATGACCTAGTTGCATGCATGCATAGCTCGGTTACCCTATTCTTTTGTGCCCAGGAAAAACTAATCTGAGACACGTGCCGACTCATATTCATACACGTCATCATTGATGCCCTATTCTAACAGTGAAGCTTATTGTTCTCTTAGCAAATTCACAAGGTCGAGCAGGTTCTGATACGAAGTCCCTCCCTCTGCGATGCTCGCGCACGCCTCGTGCTTCCATTTCGCGGCCCTCGCCTTGATTTCCTCATCTCCAAGCAGCCACGCGAGCTTGGTCGGGATCTCCTCCTTGGCGACCACCCCTCGCTCGTCTCGGCAAAGCTTGACGCCCGTGCCCCACACGTTGCAGACGTAGCTCTGGTTGCAGAACTGGTCGGCGAAGTAAGGCCAGCACACGAACGGCACGCCGTGCAGCATGCCTTCCATGGTCGAGTTCCACCCGCAGTGCGACACGAAGCAGGCGACGGAGGGGTGCGAGAGCACGCGCTGCTGGGGAGCCCAGCCGACAACCAGCCCCATGCCACCGACGCGGCGCTCGAACGCGTCGAGCCAATCGTCTCCGACTCCGGAGCTGAAGTTTGGCCGGACCACCCACAGGAACGGTCGGCCGGAGAAGGCGAGCCCGTCAGCGAGCTCTTGGAACTGTATCGCGTCCAGGACGCCAGAGCTCCCGAAGGCGACGTAGATAACGGAGCCAGGGGACTGTGTGTCGAGCCAGGTCAGGCATGTAGCGTCTTCGGGCAAGAAATGTCCGGCCGGCCTCGACGTCGGCGCCACCAGCGGACCAAGCGGCAAAGCGTTCGGGAGGGCAGCGAGCGCGTCGGGTTCCATCTCCATGAAACTGTTGCAGATGATCGCCTCGGCCAGTGGCATCAACCGGTTGGTCTTGAGGACGTTCTGGATGTTGGTCCTGCGCCTCTCATGGGTGCTGCCCAAACTGACCCATGGGATCTCTGCCGCGTCAACGGGCGGCATCAGTTGGACCCTCTCATGTCTCATTACATTACCTGTGCATAGTCCATATGATCAGTTTTAACAGTAATACCGTGCCACACGGAAATTACTTTGTTGAAACATATATATGTGAGATGATCTGTTCTTACCGCTTTCATCCAGAACACCATCTTCTATCAGTCTGGGGAGGTTCATCCTGAGCTTCAACACGGCTGCAGAGTAAGTGCAGAACGAGGCGACACGGACACCCGCCGCAGTGGCCAGCTGCTGCGCCCAGCTCATGGACACGTCTGCTATCATCCACCTGATCTTCCTCGTTTTGATCATCTCGTCGAGGCGGCCGGACATGGCGGCCGGTAGCCCCTTGACCAGTGCGCCGATGTCGGCGTGGTCGTCAGCAGGTCCTAGGCCGTCTGGAACGGAGAGCATGTGAAGTCTCCCGGCGATCGCCCCCTTCTCTGCTGAAGCTCCGAGGACGCGGCCATGGTTGAACTCCGTGTTTACGAAGTCGATCTCGAAGCCGTGCTCGATGAGCTTGCGGGACAGCTCCATGAGCGGGATGACATGGCCCTGTGCAGGGAACGGTAGCACCATGAGACGATGTTCAGCAGCAGCCATTGTTCCACTGATTTGCGAGGCCATAGTTTGTCACACCCTGTGGACGACAGGGATGGTTTACTCTGGTATATAAGCTCATCCCCTGTGCATATTAAGGGACTGTCAGGCCAACTGATGTTGCATCAGGGATTGCTTCAGCAGATTTGTAGTTCACCGCAAGATTAGCTTTTGAAAAGGAAATGTTATCTTGGTGACGATTCCTGTGATCCTATGGATTTAATTATTCGAAACTGTGGACCGAGTTGTTTTTTTAGTTTCGAGTAAGCTTGGGGACAACGTTGTTGACTGTTAGGACAGGCAATGGCTAACGTATGCCATGGGGTAGAAATTATATGTAAGAGAATTAAGATAGAGGTGTTTTCTAAAGTTAAATCAAAATTGTCTGAGAAAGAAATTATAAGGAAAGGCATAATTTTCCAAAGTTACATGAAAAACGAAAGAGTGTACTCATCACGACGGTTCTATCCAACACTCAATATTGCTCATACACACATAACTGTTCCATTGTATTGCTTCTAACTTGGGATTTTAAAAGATCTAGAACTTTCTGTTGAGATCTTTGTTAGACTAGTGCATCAGAACCTTCTACCATATAATCTTTAAGGCATATAGAAATGGGTAACACTTAGGTACGCCCAAACCACTATGGAACAAACATGCATCAAGGAAGTAAGTACTTAATTATGCTTCCTACTTGGAAAGAAAACATTTTTTTAGATAAATATTTTTGGATTCCTCATACAAAACTTAAAAATAATGATATTGTTGGGTAAAGTACAATCATGTGCATGCGTACTAAAATATACTCCAAATATGGAATCTTAAATGCATAATTACACACTCAATTCGAACACAAAATATGTTTATGTTAGCTTAGCAGGGAGTATATCGAATTTCAGTTCACTAGATTCAAAAGGTTATACAAGGTTGTACTGTATTGAATCTCAAAATAAAAGTTGTAATTTATTAAAATTAACTAAATAATTGCTAATGAAATAATAATTAATAAGTCTAATTTAATCACATAAATGATTTCAAAAAACTATGGACACATCTTGGATAAATATAGTAAATAAATTTACAATTTTTTTACAGTGCACCATAACAACTTATTGTTCGATTTCCGGTGTTAGTTTCTGAATATCAAACGTCACATTTCCCAACGGTAGGCAAAATAGTTACAACAACGGAAAATCGTAGATTACATTTGAGTAATCCAGTTCGTAGTGTTAGCATGGGGGTTGTAAAAAAAATAATTATATCACAAAGGTCCACTTGTCATATTTGATTAAATATATTGTTTTGTATCATAAGACATCATTTATTTATTTATTTTAATTTGAGAGTCCGTGATAGTGAAAGATAAACATTTTAAATGAATAGTCAAACCACCCATCACATATCAATCTCCTACTTTGATTCGATTTTTTCTCTTGTTTCTCTCATCTCTCATTGATCACGTATCTGATCATCGTTGAACGTGTGTCTTGTTGTAGTTCTTTGTGCGAACTTTGCCTCTATGACAACACCACACCGTATTGTTCGTGCTTTTACTCACGGTTTTTTGTCGTGAAGCAATGTTCAGTAGAAACAAACATTCAAATTTACACATTCATCGATTGCCCACTTAAAATAAGACAAATTCTATTTAAATCTTTAGATGTCGGATAAATTAAGCCCCCTTTTAATCCCAATAGTCGGCACTAGGAATTATAAAATTCCAGTATAATTCAACCCCATATCTATTTGGCACATCGGGAAATCGATAACCACTGCCGAGATAAACTTGTCAAAAATCCCTATTTCCTTCCTGTGTGGACAATAGAACTTGGAGCACCAGGGATGCCAACCGGTGTACCGGCAGATAAAATCAATCTTTTTGAGGGTGCATGTGTGGTGAAAATTGTAAAATTTGACAAAGAATTTTGTCCTGCTCAATGTCTTATGCAGAGTAGATCCGCCAGTGTCTCCCACTGAAAATTGGCGCCCATTGTAAAATTCAACAATAAATGGGATGCGGTTAGATCATGGTCGTCAGTTAATGAACTCTCTCAACTGGGTCTGCTAGTCCAACACCAAGGAGAAATGAGGGGAGAGAGTAAATTCATCATCCTGATCGTGGCTGACGAGTCATCGCCGTGGAGGAGGACTTCTGGACCGCCTTTTGGGTATTCGACACCGATAACATCGCACCATCTCCTACACGTTCTCGTTAGCGTATATGAGCAAAGGCCCAACCTAAATGGCGACTGTACCGATAGTTGAGCCTAAGGTAATGGCCGACCATGTAGAGCGAGCAATCTGACCGCTAGGCGCTCAACATTTGATGTGACCAAGCTCGTCATCTCACACGAGGAGAGTGATCGAGGGACAAAGTGGCCGTGGCAGTAAGGCTCACCACGGATCCGACACCAACCGATGGCAACGATGAAGTCATCCTTCGAGAGCGCAGGTAGGGCCAACTTAGTCGTCAACATTAGCAAATTATCCCATTTGAGAAATAAAATTCTATCGTGAAAACATGTTAGGGTTCAGGATAGACAGGGATTTACATGTTCAGGTGTTAATTTTCGCGATATTCAAAGTTGAGTACTCGATTTAGCTAAATTATTGTTCCCTTCAGTAAATTCACAAGCTTGAGCAGGTTCTGGTGTGATGATCCTCCCTCTGCAATGCTTGCGCACGCCTTGTCCTTCCACATGGCTGCCCTTGCCTTGATCCCCTCGTCGGCCAGCAGCTGCGTGACCTTGCCCTTGATCTCCTCCTTGGTGACCACCCCTCCATTGTCGGCGCAGAGCTTCACGCCCGTGCCCCACATGTTATAGACGTAGCTTTGGTTGCAGAACTGGTCGGCGAAGTAGGGCCAGCACAGGAACGGCACGCCGTGCCGCAGCCCTTCCATGGTTGAGTTCCACCCGCAGTGCGACATGAAGCAGGCCACCGACGGGTGCGAGAGCACGCGCTGCTGCGGCGCCCAGCCGACGACCAGCCCCTTGCCCTCCACCCGGCGCTTGAACGCGTCAAGCCAGCCCTCGCCGACCACCCCGTCGGTAAAGTTCGGCCGCACCGCCCACAGGAACGGCCGGCCGGTGAGCTCCAGCCCGTCGGCCAGCTCCTGTAACCGCGCCGTGTCGAAGACGGTGAAGCTCCCGAACGCCACGTAGATGACCGAGCCGCGGGCCTGCTCATCGAGCCAAGAGAGACACGTCGTGTCCTCGGGCCAGAACTGCCCGGCGGCCGCTGACAAACTCGATGCGGGCGGCGCTTCCAGCGGGCCGACGGGTAGGGCGTTGGGGAGCAGATCAAGCGCCTCCGACTCGATGTCCTCGAACGTGTTGCAGATGACGGTGGCGGCGAGCGATACGGCCGGGATGGTCTTGAGCACGTTCTTGATGATCACCCTGACCCTTTCCGGCGAGCTGCCTAGGCTGACCCAGGGTATCTCGGTCGCTTCTATCGGCGGCATATTGGGGCTCTGCTGGATCGTCTCGTTCCTCGTCACTTTCCCTGCGTTGCTTACAACGTTACACGTTCTTACTAACAACGTGCCAACCACGTACACGGACTCACAGAGTTGTCTAGTGGGAATGAATTCGGTTTGACATTTTTGTCTCTTACCACATTCGTCGAGGATTCCGTCCTCGATCAGCTTGGGAATGTGCAGCCGGAGCGCGAACACGGCCGCCGAGAATGTCGAGAACAAGGCGACACGGGCACCCGCCGTGGCCGCCATCTCGATCGCCCAGCACATGGACACATCGGCGATCACCCACCTGATCTTTCTGGACCTGATCATCTCCTCGAGCGGGCCGAGCATGGCGGCCGGCAAGCCGTCGCCCAGCATGGCGATGTCGGTGCGGTCGCCGTCGGGGCCCATGCCGTCCGGGAACGAGACCATGTGGATGCCGTCGGGGACGGCTCCCGTCTCGGCGGCCATGGCCTTGAGCACGCGGTGGTGGTTGAAGTCCGTGTTCACGAAGACAACCTCCAGCCCGTGGTCGACGAGCCGATGGGAGAGCTCCATGAGCGGCATGACGTGGCCCTGTGCCGGGAAGGGAAGCACCATGACGACGTGAGCCGGCTGAGGACTAGGAGGAGCAGCCATGGATGGAAGTAGCAATTCGCACGTACAAAACTAGTGTACAAGCTTGGCAGCGTGGGCCTATGGCCGCACGAGGTAGCGCGATAGATATGGAACTTCGCCGGTTGCCGTTGCTGGTCGCTGCTTCGCTTTGTGGATAGAGATAACCAACCACCGATCGGAGTTGCCAATCTGGTGTTTGCTAATCAGGGTGGCCGGCCGGGCCTATCGGCGCATCCTTGCATCAGGTCGTGCATCACCCAATTTGTTACTACCCTGTTGGCCCTTGTTCGATCGCGGATCACGCGATGGGATGTGAGGGACACAATTGTCACTACTTCTCTACCACAATTGCCGATTGCTCTTGGTTTGACTGACCCAAAATGCATTTGATTTTTTTTCAAGAGATGAATAAATATTCGAGATAGCGATGATCGATGAGAGCGTACGTGAGCAGGAGCGCCCATTTTAAATCTTGGCATGTGTGAGAATATCTTCTCACTGGTTGCAACTTGCAAGACTAGGTACAGCCACGTGCTCGTAGGAACCGTCAGTGTTTGATTGCATTCGCTTTGGAGATGTCCCAGCTTACATATAAGCTTGACTAATTCCAAAATGCAAAATTTCAATTTTGCCACTTGCAAGTCCCCTCAAGTTCCATGATTTTTCATGTAATCCTTTCTTATGTGCTAATTTATCAAATTTGGTCAAATGTTGCCCTGAAGTTCCATGAATTTTCATGTAATTTTACAAGTACCCTGAAGTTTCATGAATTTTGTAAATGTGATATATTCGTATTAATTAGTAAACTATTGCTCATGTGCGGAGCTAGGAATTTTACAGAAGATACGAATACACAAATGTACATATATCACTTATATTCAATGATATTCATCGAGTTTTCAGTTATTTTGGTAAACACCAAATATTTTGGTAAACACCAAAATAGATAAGTCATATTTCAGCAGCAAACACTTCAAATATATTTTTAATGTATTTAAAATACTTGTTGATGTTTAAAAATAATTTAAAGGGAATTTTAGTAATTTGTTGTCGCTGAAATGTTTCAGAAACTGATTTTCAAAATTACTCCACTAACATATAGGACCAACAAGCTCGCAAAAACACGAACAATCAAACACATTTCTTTCAACCACTTGATCAAATTTGCAAATCAAAAAATGAAACAAATACATTTGGTGAGGGCAATACTGCTGTAAAATGTACACCCGAAATAAATATAAATATGATTACGATTTCGATTAAAAACCACGCACTAGGTGTCATGTTCATTCGCCTAATTAACCAACTCCACTAGTTATGTACCGTAGCATACAAGAGTTAACAATATTACTCACTCGGACACTCAAACAGTGATCGACATAGCCAAAGAAGCCATCTACAACGGCATATCTGATGACTCTACTTTGCTCGATGAGTGGGTTCGAATTTTGTCCAACGTGTCACATGTGACATGTGATTGGCTATGAGTTATGCAACAAAACCTTCGAGCTAAGGGGATCGGTGTTTGATGTCGGCCGGCATCCCTGACTGCTGCTCGGCCACATGTTGTATTGCATGGAGCTTCCAGTTATGTGGCAAAATCCTGCCAGGCACATACGCGCGTCTTTGTGCTATCAATCAACACATTATCTTCGTTTATTGCAAGGTTATGTGTATGCAGCAACACGCATTTAGGAAGTGGGTTCGCTTGCATTGCAGATGTCGGCTGATGACCTAGTGCATGTTGATTATAAATATATTGCCTGGCCTCTTTCCATCAGTTCAGACTTTTGACCTAGATGGGTAGCGCAGAAATTCTATATGTATCAGAGCTCTCGAACCCGCTCACGCGGATTAAAAAAGAAAAGAAAAAAAGATTATGTGGCCTACTCCTATCCGACGCTAAGAACTGAAATAGCCTAGACGTGAGAGGAGTGTTGATTATAAATATATTACCTAGCCCCTTTCCATCAGTTCGTATTTTTGGTTTAGATGGCTAGTGCAGAAATTCTATAGTGCATACATGGAAGCTCATCTAAATTCCAAATCGCAAATTTTCATAAATTTCCCACCTATTAATTATCCTAAAGTTTGATCATTATTAGTATTACTACTATCATCTTTATTATCTACTTATTAAGTTTTGAGTGGTGATGAATTCGCTTTCGTTACAACTATTACTCACATGTGGAGCTAGCCAACAAGTTTCTAAAGTTAAGCAAATCCATATAAATCAATAAGATTCATCGAAATTCCTTGAATTTCAATGATTCTGGTAGACACTTCAAATAGTTACTTTTTTTTAATCATATATCAGATCTTTTGCTTGCGCACACTTTAGATATTTTATATATTTCAAAATTTTCAAATATTATTGAATTTTAAAATTATTTTTAGTGATTTTATTGCACCTGAAATATTTCCGAATCTGATGCTCAAAACTATACCATTCACATATAGTATGATACACAACATAGTTGAGTTAAAAAAGTGTGAGAAATAAATATATGATAGGAATAACTTTCCAATGTTATGTCGTAAAACAAAACGAAATGGAGTAATGATCATGGCTTTACATAGAAGTTTAAAAGCTCTAGAGATTTCTAAGATATTTGTTAGATGTGTCCATTTAGAACTCTCTACCATAATATATAAGGCACTTAAATGGGCTCTAAAACTTATGCAAAAATCATTACAAAATAAACATGCGTCGAGGAAGCAAAGACTTACTTATGTGGGGGGCTCATCGGATGGGCCATCAAAATTCCATGGCAGATGCGACACGTAGAGGGGCGACATCTTAGGGGCGACTTCGTATGAACCATGTCGCTTCGGAAAGCCTGTATTTGTTCAGGCGCTAAGCCTTTGTGGGCTAGTATACCGGAAGAAATGTCCACAAAATTGTGGGCTAGTAAACTAGAAGAAAAATTTCACACTATTTAGAATTTCTTAGTGTTTGCATATTCTAAGCTACTTGATTTTAAGAAGAAAAATCTCAATGGCCTGAAGCTGATTGCACAATATTTGCTATTTTCATAGAAACGCAGTGAAGATTTCTTGATTGGGAGTCTGTTTAAAAAAAATCATAAAACAAAACATGAAAAATCAATGCAATGGATTTTTCGTACCCTTGTCATCCATGAATCCGTTCTGTATCATCTTAGGAATCCTGAAGGACGTCACAAGGTTCGACGCGACGGCCTGACAACCTAGAAGCGGAACCCCGTGTTCAGTTCGGCGACGAGCCACTTCACCTTACTTGCAGAAGTCCCTGCGGTCGTCGGGGCCATGCCGTCCGGTACGGAGACCTGGCGGATCCCGTCCACAAGTGTGATGTTGTTGTCGTCGTCGGTGTTCTACCCCATAGTGTCGAGGAGGAGTGCTGGGTGAGCCCGTTGCAGACGAAGGTGACCTCGAAGCCATGGTCGACGAGACGGTGCGACAACTCCATGAGCGGGGTCACGTGGCCCTGCGCCGGGAATGACAGCACCATGACGTGAGGCGCCGTGACGGCCATGCCGATAGTCTTTCGTGTATGCAGCTGCAGATATGGAACTTATGAAATACATATGGTCCTCTGTAATCTGGTTAAATATTGTAGGTTTTTTTTTTTGAAAATAAAGCGGTGGGGAAAGCCCCCGTAACAAGTTTTTACTTCAAATAATAAGAACCAATATTCGCGTCCGTGAGGACTTAAACCTGGGTGACTGGGTTATACATCCACTCCACTAGCCAAGTGATCTGAGCTCACTTCTTAGGAATTAATATTTTGGTTTGATGAGGTTTATTGTACGTGGGGTGGTGACAAGACTATGTTCAGTTTTGATTTTTGTTCTTCAACTTATGGTTGGGTTTACTAGTCCTTACAACTGAAACTAAGATAAAATGAAGTGTCAAATAGCTATTCACAAGATAATGATGTGACTGTTGACATTGTCTCAACTACGGTGTACCAACTCATGGAGATTTTTTGGCGGAAGTGGAGCAAGCCCTCTGTATAAGTTGAAGTGGACAAAGCCTGGAGGGGACATAGTAAAGCTAAATGTTGACGCAGCTTTCTCGGCGGAAGAAGAAGTGGGGGCACTGGGTGCAGTTCAGAGAAATTGTCAGGGAACGTTTGTGGCGGCGCTTCGGTATTCATACCGCATGTGTCTTCTGCGCACATGGCAGAGGCGATGACAATGCGTCACAGTTTGACTCTCGCAAATGATTTGGGTTACGTTTCCATCGCAGCGGAGTCGGACTCCATGGAAGTTGTCCAAATGTGTTCCGGTGAGATAAAATCTGGAGTGAAGCTAGAGCAGTCTATGCTGATATTTTTGCAAGGGCAGGGTCTATTGGAAAAGTCGCTTTTCAACACTGTAGGAGGGAAGTGAACGAAGTTGCTCATACCATAGCTAGAAAGTGTTTTTATCTCCAAACAAAATTGTATCTGGGTCGATGAACCCCCTGACTTTCTCCTTCAAATGTCCTAGATGATGTAACTATTATTTGATAAAGGTGGCAGGTTTTAGACGTACTATTTCCCTTTCAGGGTACCTACAGGGACTGTAAGGGTTTTGATGAGGTGGTCTGCCGACCTAATATATGCTGGTTTAAATTTAAAAAAAAACTCATGGAGATTTTCCACTAGTTTTCACTAATTGGAGCTTGACGATATTTTGACGATAGTTTTTCACTAGTTTTTATTGTCTCAATTAGTTGTTGACATTGCCACTTGGAGTTAATTTTGAGGATATTTGTAAATTTAACTACGTTTGAACAACTGAAAATTATGTTAAATAGTTTTTACGTCGTACCATAGGGGAGGGAGGCAATTGCCCCCTCCCCCACTCACTCGCAACTTTGCTTGTTGAATGGAGCTGAATGGTGTGGTCCCGTCCTTGGAAACAAAGATGGTGCTTGCGACACCCACCTTAATCACCGAATCAGCAGAGTTTTTTTGCACCGCATATGTAATACTCCATTGATATAGGACTCGAGAGGGTAAAAATAGATTTTTTCAAAATAATTTCAAATGAATTCTATTGTTTTTTCTTGTGGTTCAAATATATCAGGAACTAATGTTCAACCTACTCCGTTCACAGATTTTGGATAGGAGGGAGTAATAAAATTTCTAAATGAAGTTCCCTTTAGATATTAATATCTTTGGATGTTAACTAACACATGGATATAACATATAATGATGAATTTTGCTATAGTTTTCTTGATGAATCATTGATACAGTGTGGAAATTATTAGTTTGGTTTGATCCAGAAAGCAATCCGAGTTATAGGCTGCAAAGGCCGCAGGCTATCGCTGACTGATGCTCTCGTCGCTCATCAGACTAGGATGGAGCTCAACCGTAAGTCTAACGAGTGACGAGACATTGATAGATGTTCGGAAGTACTTGTTGCACTAGTTATCTCCACTAAGGGCATGTGCAGTAGTTTAGACATCCATTGTCTGTAAACTCTGTCCACGTAATATGTAGCCGGCTGCGTAGACACTTGGTACAGTAATGTTTTTTATTTAAGAAATACAGACGCAGACGCTCACAAACACACACGTACAAACATCCCAATGATCGCACACACACAAACTCTACCCCTATAAGCACCTCCGAGAGACTGATCCAGCATATCTTGAGTTGTCTTTAGTTCACAATTTGTGTGAAACTTCCTTCCGTATGTTTTGTCCTCTTTTTTTTGAACAAGCTCTGTCCTCTATTGAATATTCAATCTGACCTTGTAAGTCATCACGAAGCAACATAATACATTGAGTATTTATTTGCGGGATTACTTACTCTAAAATCTTTTTGAAGTAAAAACAAATAGCTTGACTAATTGGAATATTTTAAGAGTAATGACTTAGTTCTGGGGGTTTGTTTCGTTTTACTAGACTATGTGGTGCGGCCATGCCGCACCGGTAGGTTAAATGTAGGGTTTTTTTTGTAGTTTTCAATATTTCTAGAAAAAGATGAAGTTTGCGTCGTGTAGAAATTTCCAAATGTTCTTGAATTTTGCCGCATGCAAATATTTTTTTCTTGTGGATATTTTTATATTTTATGGCCTACATTTAAAAAGAATAGATGTCAAATTTGGCTAATTTTAAAATGTTTTGAAACTTTAAAATGCTTTGCTTTCTTGCCATAGGTAATTAGCTTTATTTTCTAAGTTTATTTTGATCGGTTTTATATATTTTTCAGATGTATATGTTTGACGGTAGTAATAGTAGGAATGGATTTTAAACTTGGCAAGAATAGATTTTAAATTTGGCCAAATTTAAAATGTTTTGAATCTTTAAAATGTTTTGCTTTCTTGCCATAGGTAATTTGGTTTATTTATTGTGGTCATTTTGCTATTTTTTCATATTTTTCTGATGTATATATTTAAAGATATTAATATTTCCTTTTCTGTTTTTTTCTGGGAGAAGGAACATACGCTGACAAGTGGGTCCGTGATGACGTCATGATGATGTCACGTCGGCGGCTAGGGAAGACGCTGCGGCGGTGGCGACCCCGCCGGCGACGAACCAGGGCGACCTGGGACACGCGGCTAGGCGCGTTCGCCGCGCCTCAACGCGGCACCATCCAATGGCGGCGCCGCCGCCTGGAGGTCGCCGGAGCGTGGTCGGCGGCACGCAGAAGCGGCGGCGACCACCGAACGCTCCGCGGACGATTGCGGCGTCTCCGTGCCGTTCCGCGACCCCATCTCCGGCAAGGTCAGGGAGGAAGGGGCGGCAGAGCTCCCCGTGGCTTTCGATTTGGCCGGGGAGGCGGCGGGGCGCGGTGGCGGCGCCGGCGATCCCTGGGTCACGGGAGAGAGGAAGAGGGGGGGGGGGATTGCGGTGGATTTTTTACAGAAAAGTATGTGACTATCCGGGAAATTACAATCAGGTCCCTCCCCGCGTTGGGACGTGGACTGCGGGGTGGTGCGCATTTCTTGGAGGTTTTTTTTACAAAATAACCATAAATGGCATACCGGCGAAGATATTCGAGTGAACAGTGCCCGGAGCGCTTATTTGTGTGTGTCATCACTAAAAAACAATATCAGAAGGGAAAGGAACCACGTGGCACTGAATTAAGAAGAAACTCTAGGCCATAATTAAAATAGTTAGTTTCCTTATATTATATAGGAAGGGATAATGCCGTCTCTCTTGTGGCACTGCAATATTTTTATCTACAGAGATCAAAAGCTGAAACTGAATGCATTGCATGATCTTGTGTCACTGAAAGATTATTAGTACACATCATCATCATCAGCTTGAAAAAGAATAGAACATAACTTTTTTTAATATGAAGTAAGATACTTCTTTGTGCATTTGTCAATACGTCCACATGCACGTGCACGAATAACTACCACGAAACAGGCCGAAGCCCCGCTTTATAAATAAAGCCACAACGGCAGAACGATACAAAGTAGTGAGGCAGCCCTCTTACAAAGAAGAACCTAAGAAAACCAGGCTACAAAAGCCACATCGAAAACGCCGAAAGCGAATCAACACGACTACGAAGCCGGACAAGCACACCAGCTCCACGCTAAGACCTAACTCCCCTAAGCTCCACGACGACGCCCCAAGAGGGGAACGGCGCAAAGCGTCACCGCCGCCGAGTCCAGAAGGACTTGGGTTTTCACCCGGAACCCTGACACCAGGAAGATCACCATGACGACGTCCTCAAGAAGAGAGCGGCACCCGTGAGCGTCGCCGTCGTCAGTGCCAAAGCACGGAGCTTTCGCTCGGTCACTCCCCCGTGTCACAAAGAGGGTCATAGGACGCAAACGACAAGGAGCCAACTCGAGATCCAGGCACCACCGGAACGCGCCCGAGCCACCCTCCGCTGCACCGCTCGGTGTCCACGCAACCAACCAAACAATGCAGCCACCACCGTCGCCATGGTGCTCGCCGGAGAGCAACCCATGTGACCCGCCACCCAGGGCCGCCGCCCCGGCATCCACACACTCCACCCTAAGACACGACGACAACCACACTGCAGGAACGACGGATCTGACAGGGAAACCTAGCGCGCAGCAGCCCGCTGGAGGGACCTCCCTCCATCAAAGCCGACCGGACACGGTAGCCGGAACAACCCAGACCTAACTAGCCTGGCCAAGGCCACCTGGCCCGGCCAGGCCCAGATCAGGCCCGAATAACTAGTCACTTCAAAGATCATTTCTCGTGCTAGCTCGCTGATCCTCGAACGAGGTCCACGAACTGTGTGAGATTCAGGCGCGACGACCCGCCGTCGCCGATGGCCCGGAGAGCAACGTCCCTTAACGCTAGCGCCCTCGCCTTGATCTCCTCGTCGCCGAGCAGCTCCTCCACCTTGTCCCGTATCACCGTCCTCTCTACGATCCGTGCCGCCTCGCCGGCGATGGCCGGCTGCGGCGGCACCTGCAGGCCTATCCGCCACACGTCGCAGATGTAGCTCCGGTTCAGAAACTGGTCCGTGAAGTATGGCCAGCATAGGAACGGAAGGCCGTTGACCAGCCCTTCCAATGTCGAGTTCCACCCGCAGTGGGACAGGAAGCACGCCGTCGACGCGTGCGCCAGCACAAGCTGCTGCGGGCACCAGCTCACGACGCGACCGCGCGGCCCGGCGCGGCAGCGGAGGTCCTCGAGCCACTGCTCACTCGCGGAGTCCGGCCGGACAACCCACAGGAACGGCCGGGATGTCAGAGCGAGCCCCTCGGCGAGCTCGATAAGCTGCAGCCTGTCGAAGATGGCGAAGCTGCCGAAAGCGACGTACACGACGGAGCCGGCCGGCTGCGCGTCGAGCCACGCCGCGCAGGAGTCGTCCTCGGCCCAGAAGCTGCCGACCGGCTTGTATTCGGCGGAGACCAACGGGCCGATGGGGAGGACGTCCGGGAAGAGCGCGAAGGCTCCAGGCTCCAGCTCTTGGACGGAGTTGACGACGACGGCCTCGGCGAGGTGGGTGGCCGCGTTGTTCCGGAGGATCAGATCTAAGATGAGCGGTTGGCCCTTGGGGTCCCCGGCGTTGTTCCACGATAGCTCGGTCGTGTCAAGGGGCGGCATCGCCGGAGCCAGCCGAAACGTGCCGCGCCGCTTCGGCAGACCTTTCTCGTCAACGACACCGTCCCTTATCAGCTCGGGGATGCTCATCCTCATCGCAAACATCGCCGCCGCCGACGGGTTGAAAGCGGCGACCCGGAGGCCGAGCCTCCGCGCCACGGAGAAGGCCCACGCCATACTCGCGTCGGCGATCATCCACGTTAGCTTTTGACCCCCTAATGACGCGCTGGAGTCGGACATCCTTCCGATGAGCTTCTCCAGCTCGCCGGGCATGACCTTACCGAACGACTCCGCGAGCCGCGCGAGGTTCTTTCGGTCCTCGCCGTCGCCCAGCCCGTCCGGTATGGACACCATGTCGACCCCTCCAAGGCTGCTGCTGCTGCTGCCGTCTCTGGTAACCAGAGCACCAAGTATGAGGCCGTGGTTGAGCTCAGTGTTGACGAAGGTGATCTTGACACCGTGCTCGACGAGACGGTGGCAGAGCTCCATGAGAGGGATGACATGGCCCTGGGCGGGGAATGGCAGGGCCAGCACATGGGGCGCGGCCATGGCGATCAAGCGCTGGCTGGAAGAGATTGGGGAGGCACTGATTGAGTGGCCTAGCTTCTTGGGGGATTTTGTGTCAATATTAATATGGCAGCAGCGGTATTAATTTGTCTTCATGTAGCTTCAATATTCTCAAGCACAAACTCAGCATCTGCTTGTATAAAAAACAGAGAAAATGTCTCATAAAAAGCCTAATTTTAGCATCAAATTTTATCATGTCTACATGGCACAAATGTCAGGTTTTTGTGAAACGACTTTCGAATATATAGGAAGTGAACATGCCCCACGCTTTTATTTATTCCATTTTACTTTAAGATATGTTTAAAATGTATTTTAAATAAAGGGTCCTAGAATGTCAGAAAGTGTAAATATGTGTACATTTTCAAAAATTCAAAAATAATATTTTGAAGTTCAAAAAATATATATAATCCTGTAATGTAAACAATGATACATTCTACTCACGTACAAAACCCTCAACACTAATGATTCATAATCTAGGTTACACGAAAATAATAAAATCTGACATATTTTAGAGAGATAAAATTTACACCTTTCACTAGTTTCAAATGTCATTTTGCACAACAAAAATACAACTTTTTCTAACTGAAATTTTACACGCTGGTAGATTATGACATAATTGATAGTTCACATCTAGGAATTTTTCAGCCAATTTTCAAAATAGAGATCTAGCTCGAACTCAGTTTCCATTTATCCTCGATTGCGAAAATGTTGTTTTCTACAAATTTACCTCTATACGGGATGGAAGGTATAGTTGCACACTAAGACGGTGCACCTAAAACCTCTATCCTCTACCATATGGTGGTGGGCCTGCAACGGGCTTGGTCTTCATCCATTTCACTTGAGTCATCACAAGTTCAGAAAATCATGCAGCTTGTGTCGGTGGCGATTTCAATCAACGGGGAGGTGGGCCCCGATTTTACTAGCAAGCGAGGAGGGCGTCAGGGTGACCCACTCTCACCGCTTTTGTTTGATTTTGTAGGTGGATGCGCTTGACTTGCTTCTGTCCTGAGCGAAGGGGGTAGGTCACATCACAGGGGTGGTGGCGCATCTTATCCCTGGGACGGGGGGGGGGGGGGGGGGGGGGGGGGGAGGGACCCATCTACAGTATGCAGATGATACGATCATCCTTTGCAAAACGACCCTGCTTCTTTGGCAAATCTAAAGTTCTTGCTGATTTGTTTTGAGCCGATGTCAGGCATGAAGATTAACTTTCACAAAAGTGAGGTTATAGTTAGGGGAGGGGGGGGGGGGGGGCGAGAGTGAGCAAGCCAGGGTGTCTACTCTCCTAAGAAACTGCCAAGAGGGGGCCTTCCCCTTTACTTAGCTTGGCTTCCTAATCGCGGATCGTCGTATGTGCATGTCTGACCTGTATTCAGTGGTGGCCAAAGTGGGTTTCAGAACCGAGCCGTGGCAGGGCAAGTTCATGTCCTCGGCAGCCATGTTGACTTTGGTGGATGCTTGCCTCTCCAACTTCCCAATCCACTTCATGGGCCTCTTTCTCCTGCCTGACGGTACGCATGAGGGGTTTGGCAAACATCACAATCGTTTCTTTTGGGAAGCAAAGTGCAACTGTGACATGGTCCATCAAATGGGCAGTGTGCCTTGTGCGATGTTCCTAAAGATGCAAGGCACATCTTTTTCTCCTGCATTTTGGCCCAGTTTGTGTGGAGTGGAATCAGGCAAATGATGCAAGTGTCCTGGAGCCCCTCCTCTTTTGTGGAGATGGTGGAGATTCAGGAAAAGCTTTAGTGGGAGGAAACATATTGTGTTTCGGTTTCTGTTTGCGGCAGTGTGTTGGGGCTTATGGTTGATTCACAATAAATTCACCATTGAAGCAAAATTCCCTAACCAACCATAACCAACCTGCTGACTGCATCTTTAAAATCTTGGTTTTTCTCCCGCTCTCGAGGCCTCTTCTCAAGCTCGAGTGTGCCCGGTTGCTGGACGAGCTGGTTTCCCTGCTTAAGGGCGTGTTCAAGGCAACCTCTTCGCCGGTGTCCCAAAGATAGAAGCGGTTGTTGTCGTCGTCGTGCCGTTGCCGCTCTGGCCTGTTCTGGTGTCCTCTGTATGCCTTGTGCACTGTATCTGTCTTTATGTTGGTCGTGCTACTTAGTGTTTTAGTCGGTTGGCTTGCCTGGTTGTGGCTGTGGGTGAAACTTAGTACAATAAGTTGGTCCCCAGCATTATTTGTGCCGCCGTGCTCTGCCATTGTGTGGCTTTATTAATTTAAAGTTGAGCACGGATGCCTTCGTCTAAAAAATCAAGGGTGTTGGATGCATGTTTGCGTCTATTGGGTCTGACCATGACACTTGAAATATCAATATTGGGAGGAGAAAAACAGTAAAAAATGGTTGCAGCAAAATGATAAATCGGCCCAAAAGAGTGTTCGTTATCAAGGGTGTTGGACCCCATGTTCGCGTCTACCTGTGTACAAATTTGTTCCATTAATGGGCACCTCTATGAGGTTTCGAGAATCAAGACCTATTATGAAAGTGTGTTATAGTTAGAAGACTCGGCAATACATATTTTTATCCGACATGGATGGCTATGTGATTTGCGGATTGACTCTCCATCACCATAGGCGATCTACATTTACTAGATGATTATTTGTTTTCAACTCTTTTCAATTTTTGTAGCGGATTTGCTGCAACTTTGTGCATCTTCTTTATGCAAAAACTGGATATAATACTGAAAACTCCTAATTAATAATAATAAAGTGTTCTTGATCCGCGTTTAGTCTTGCACCCTTCCACTCACAATCTATAGTGATAAAAAAATTCCCACTGCAATGCACATCATTACCTAATATATTAAGGGGGGAGATTTTGTAGAGAGCGCTCGGCTACTGTTTCTATGAACAGTAGTCTACAGTGTTTCCATCCTGGCCGTCGGCAGTCGATCAGACGGTCCGCACGGCAGTTTGCAGACGCTTTTCTATCCCCCCTTGGGGACCTAGCTGCAAATATCGTAAACTGTAGGGGTGTTCCTGCAAAATCGCCTCCACAATCACCACTGCTCTTCCTCCCTCCCGCGACCTGCGAGGTCGCCGCCGCGCCACACCGTCGCTCCGCGCATCCCCGCCCGATTCCGACCAGCCGAGGACCTCCGCCGCCTCTTCCGCTTCGATCTCACCGGAGGAGTAGACGTGGGGCGGCCGGAGACGCCGACGAGCGTCTGGGTTTCGCCGTCGCCGTCCTCTGAAGCAGCCGCCGTGGGAATCGCTCACCGTCACCGACTTCGTCGACCTTTTGGTCCCCCACGCCGCCAGTCTGGCTCCTTGTAGGCTCCTCTACCGGATTCGCATGCCCCGCACCCCGCGCGCGTCCTCTGCCGGCCGCTACGAGCTCGCCAACGCCGCCGCCCGCTGACGCGAGGCCTGACGTCACCCTTCGCTGGCTGACGTGTGGGTCCCCCTGTCAGGTTTTCCTGATTTCAGAGAACCAAAAAAAAAAATCATATCTTTCCAACCACAAATCAAAAAAATACCAAAACTTGCAGAAAAAATGTCTTTGCAAATAAAACATCCCTATGTATGTTTGACCATTTCTAAAAAAAATACGACGCTCATATATTAACATTATATCTCCCTACAATAACGATATAGCTTTTGTAACAGCTTCTCATATCAATTACAAGACTTATATAAAATCAAATCACATATTAAAATTATATCTTCCTACAGTAACGATACAGCTTCTGTAAAATTATTCATTTTAGATAACTACGAAAAAGATTTGAATTTGCGAGATTTACAACTTCCAAACTGCAAATACACAAAGAAGAACAACATTTTAGGCACAAAGCTGACTTTACACCTAATACGTCCCAATGCATGTTCAAACTACTTTTTACAAAAAAAAACTTACAATAGACATCCTAGCTTTTTTAGTTAACTATATGGCTTACAGAAAAACAATTAAGAACTGTTTGATATTCAGACAAACAAAAAACAACAAATTTTTTATATGGTCAAAAGCAATACATACAAAAACTAATGTAACTCATCGCTTCCCAACTTTAACGGTTTTCTGTATCTACGAAAAAGATTCATTATATCTTCCTACAGTAACGATACAACTTCTGTAAAATTATTCATTTTAGATAACTACGAAAAAGATTTGAATTTGCGAGATTTACAACTTCCAAACTGCAAATACACGAAGAAGAACAACATTTTAGGCACAAAGCTGACTTTACACCTAATACGTCCCAACGCATGTTCAAAATACTTTTTACAAAAAAAACTTACAATAAACATCCTAGCTTTCTTAGTTAACTATATGGTTTACAGAAAAACAATTAAAAACTGTTCGATATTCAGACAAACAAAAAACAACAAATTTTTAGTATGGTCAAAAGCAACACATACAAAAACTAATGTAACTCATAGCTTCCCAACTCTAACGGTTTTCTGAATCTAAACGTCTTCTAAACGTCAAAACCACTGAATTTCAATGGTATTCAAAACAAAATAATAAGTGCATTTGCCACTGAATTTCAATGGTATTGAAAACAAAATAATAAATACCTTTGCATATTACCAAATTTAAGTTACATTTACTCCACAGGCGCGTGAATGTGCACATTACAAAAATTTAAATTCATTTTCTCCAATCTAATACTCAAACTCTGTGTCTACCATATTGTCCTCACCTACATATATCATGACTTACAACAATATCCACATTATTCATGGCATGCATATTTCTTTAAGTATTACAACAACTTTAGCCACTAAAAACTTAACCTGACTAACAACATACACCTATACATAGTGTAGTTCATTTACTTAGTCACCGACATATTATTACATAACTAAATCCAATACTCAAACTCTATGTCTGGCATATCGTCTTCAGTTAGATCTTTATCATCCATCCGAGAGCGATGAACCTTCGCACTATATAACCAGCATCTTCTAAAAAAAATATTTTCCCATGAAGAACAAAAGCATGTTCTTCATGTTGTGCTATCGCAAACACAGAGACACCATTGCGACCCTTCCTAACATCAAACAAACTTCTGAAAACAAAGTATTGTGTGAAAACACCGGGAACAGTCTGCCTTAAATCCGCGTCACTTTCTTTTAACCAAAACTGAACAACAACATCTTCTGGAGGCGACAACTCATGAACATCCTTTCTCGAGCATACCGGTATATCCGACCAGAACTGACGATCCCTCGAGCATCCCGGCAGATCTGACCACAGCTCACGATTCATCGACATCGAAATTTCTAAACGATCACACTGTATATCCCGGTTCTATAGAGAGTTCATCTATCGTATATCGTTGCCTTTCACTAGCGCCTGCCTTATATAGCATCAGGAACAACATCCCTATCTGCACCTATTACTCATATGTGCAAAACATGCACTCAAACACGTATGCTAGACAAAAAAGCTGTGTGTCTCTAGCAAAACACTTATACGTGCAAAACATGCACTCAGACACGTATCTTAAGCAACAAAACTATGTGCCTGCAACTAACACTTATGCACACAGCTCGATTCATCCCTATCTGCACCTAACACTCATACGTGCAAAACATGCACTCAAACACGTATCCTAGACAAAAAAGCTACGTGTCTCTAGCAAAACACTCATACGTGCAAAACATACACTCGGACATGTATCTTAAGCAACAAAACTATGTGCCTGCAACTAACACTTATGCACACAGCTCGATAGAAACAACATATCATTTGCCATGCACATCACCCGTTTTAAAAAAAACCTAACCAGAAGATAGTACACAAACATTTACTCCGATATATATATTTATATCACTATGCATCAATTTCTTGCTACACCATCGTCCTTATTAGAAACAATACTTTATGCTATTATTTCAGACTAAATTGAACATAAGAACATACCTACCTCAATATTCTTCTAATCTAATACATTGCACTATTATTAAACAGTGCATACCAATTATTCATGTACACAACATATTTACAGCAAGATAAACACACACATAATTTGATATAAAGGGTGCGGCGTGCGCCGTGCCAAATTCCACTAGTATCATTCTATTGTTCGATACTAACATGCAGATTTACAAGGAGAGACTTCCTCCTGTGTCAGACTTTCCTTATAATTTAATTCTTCCTTCTGCACAGAAAGAGGCAGCTTGCTTCCTTGTATATTGATGTTTATCGCTTCAAACAAAAACAAGTACTCCCTCCGATCCATATTAGGATCCATATTAGTGGACATAGATTTGTCTAAATTCATATGTATCTAGTTAAGTATTTAGACTAGATACATGTGTATCTAGACAAAGTTATGCCCACTAATATGGATCGGAGGGAGTAGAATAAACTATTTCGCTTAAACTTGTACTAGATGAACTCAAGTACATGATTATTATCATTTATTCCCACCGAAATTTTTCGATAAAGGAAATAGGACAACACCTTCGAGAGTCATGTGGATGTGCCGATTACAGCTCCACTTGAAACTAAAATGGTCCAGCAATCACTCCATTAGGAGATCAACAAACCTCTTAAAATTCTCATACGAAGAGCCACCCTGGGTGAGGCTGCTGTGAGCTGCGTCCCTGAGCGTCCGTACCCTCTCCACAATTCGCTTGTCGCCGATGAGAAGTTCCAGTTTGCTAGCCACCTCTTCTTTAGTGACGATGCCTTCTTCGTCGGGCGTCACGGCTAGACCGGTCATCCAAATGTCGCAGATGTAGCTCCGGTTTCCAAACTGGTCGGCAAAGTAGGGCCAGCAGAGAATTGGTACGCCGTTCCTGACCCCCTCCATCGTAGAGTTCCAACCGCAGTGCGACAGGAAGCATGCAACCGCCGGATGCGCGAGAACCTACATGTACCAAAATGGATTAGAATTCAGAAACACCATGACCGACCTGATACACAGTTTGTGAATCCTGATAATCAATATGTACAAACACGCACCTGCTGCTGGGGGCACCATCTAACGATCATGCCCTTGCCGGCTATGCGCCGCTGGAACTCCTCAAACCACCCCTTGCTGACAGCGCCGGAGGTGAAGTCCGAGCGCACAACCCACAGGAACGGCCGGCCGGTGAGCTCCAGCCCCTCGGCGAGCTCCTGGAACTGCCTCGAGCCGAAGATGGTCAAGCTTCCGAACGCCACGTACACGACGGAGCTGGCCGACTGCGTGTCGAGCCATTCCAGGCAGCTCACGTCTTCCGGCCAGAACTGGCCGACGGGCTTTCGGAGCTCTTGATCGGCGAACAGTGGGCCGATGGGCATTATGTCCGAGAACAGTTCGAACGCCGTGGTCTCGGCGTCAAGGAACGAGTTGCACACGGTGATGTCGGCGAGGCTGGTGCATGGTGCGTAGTCACAGACCATCTGGAACAGTGCCTGCTGCTCATCGGATGGGCCGTCGACATTCCACGGCAGATGCGATGCGTCGAGGGGCGGCATCTTGGGGGCGACCTCGTACGAACCCTGCCGCTTCGGAAAGCCTGCATTTGTTTAGGTAGTTATGCATTACTTTTTTGAAACGAGGTAGTTATGTATTACATATTCGTTGTTTGATTTCAGGTAAAAATGAGTGATTATTTACAAGATGATCAGGTAGCATAAGCATGGATGTTGCAATAGCACACTTTTAGCGCCTCAATTTCTTTTTCGTAGCGACACCCTCTTACCATGCGTCCAATTTCAAAGGTTGCCAACGTAAAGTTGTTTCGTGGCAATTTGTACGAATCAGCACGTATGCAACAAACGATTTTATTGCAACAGACCCAATCCTTGTAGTGAAAATTTACGGTAGATAAATATGAATCTAACAGAGAAACATTGGGGTTTGTACTGTGTGTTAAAAACGAAGAAAAACCATCATACACAAGAGTCCATGATAAATCCGGTGGCTAGTCTTTGCCAGCTGAGTTTGATCATTGTTTATCAAAAGGTTAGTACCGTCGTATTGCTTTTCTCATTGTGCAACCCGTTATTTAGATTTTAAACAAAAATGTAAGCAGTGTGCGGACCAAAATACTCTTATAGAGCTGGTTTGGCACCCATCATTTTAATGGAATTCATTTCAAAATTCATACCCAAATGTGTTTGACTGTTATGGAATCGGGTGTCATTTCAATTGAAATTATAAACAATGTCTATGATATGTTAAGTCAATTCATGTATCCAGTGATGACATATCTCTGAAATTCATTTCATTTTATTTTATCAAATAAAATAAAACGATGGTGCCAAACGAGGGCTTACTCAAAATTCATACCAGCCCGTATGCTGACTTCTCATGGTTGGAACTTAGCTCCCCAATTCCATCTGGAACCTATACGAAGCGGGCGTAGTTGTGCACAGGCCATGGTGACCGATCCTACTCGTCCCACAACTCCACATAGTGTGGGATTGTTCGGGATTGACCTTTTTTCACTACAAAGTTCCCTCAGCCTCAGCATCAAGTGATGCATGCTACTTTTATTTTATTGATAAAAAGGTCTTACATAAATTACATCATGGGTCACACAAAGTCCAGATATGAATAAGCCAAAGAAATAATAAGGACAACAAAATATGATTCTGAATCAACATGTTCTAAAATCAGAACGCCAACTGAATTGGGTAAATAGATCTAAGCGACCGATTCCAGGCGGCTGCCGCCAAAATCCATCACATCGCGCTTCTCCATTGATTGTAGGAACGACCACGTACGGATCCAATTAGTAGCCATCGGGATAACCTCTCTTCTTCCTGACTTGTTTGATCGTGACTATTGTTTGGAATTTTATTGACTTGTATTGATCTTGTGAAATTACCACCTATGCCATGTCTGACTAAGCGGGACTTAACCACCAAGTACGATTTATATTCACATAAGGACGTGTTTGGATTGTCGTTATTTAGCCCAAACCGACGGAATTCATTGGGATGAAATCCGGACCTCACGTCAGCGTAAGACCATGAAGAAATATGCAGGTGAGAATAAATGAGGGGCTTCCAAGCAAGACCTAAGAGTGTGTGTCCTGGAAATTGCACTACGTGAAGGTTTGAAAATTTACTGAAATATATATATGAGTGCAACTTCCGACTCAAGGACGAGAATGAGTAGAGATGTTGATTCAAACATTTATTAGAGACGTGAACCTCTATAAATATATAACCCTTGTATATCTAGTTATCTACAACTGAGGGAAATCCAACAAATTATATACTATCGATTCATTATTATTGACGGTGCTATGATTTAAAAACCATCTGATTTGAACATAAGATTCCTCAACTAAAATGATAGGAAAACAAAAGGTATGAGAAAACTATCCCCTATGTCCATTTTTTGTAAAAAAAATGAATATAGTTTTGATTGTGTAAACTTTTACTACCAGCAGTAAACATGAAAAGTAAGGCAATAGATTTTCGTACCCTTATCGTCAATGAATCCATCTTGTATGATCTTGGGAATCGTGAACGACATCCCAAGGCACGAGGCGGCGGCCGGCCAGAAACCAGCAACCCGGACGCCGAGGTTCCTGGCAGCCTGGAAGCAGAACCCCATGTTCATGTCGACAACGAGCCACTTCACCTTTGTCTCCCTGATGAGGTCCCCCACGTAGCCGGGCACGCGCTGAGACATCACTTTCACTAACTTGCAGAGGTCCCTGCGGTCGTCGTCGTCAGCCAAGCCGTCCGGCACGGAGACCAGGCGAATTCCGTCCACCAGCGTGTTGTCGCCGTCGTCGCCGTTCCGCCGCATAGCGTCGAGGAGGAGCGCGTGGGTGAGGCCGGTGCAGACGAAGGTGACCTCGAAGCCATGGTCGACGAGGCGGTGCGACAGCTCCATGAGCGGGGTCACGTGGCCCTGCGCCGGGAACGGCAGCACCATGGCGTGAGGCGCCGCGACGGCCATGGTGTTTCGTGTATGCAGCCGCAGATGTACTACGGATTACGGCAGTACACTAGTATACTACTCACACTCTCTCAGTGTATGGGAGACTGATAAGCGCGCGTTGTTTTGGCTTTTCCGCCCGTCCGCAGACTGCCGTCTGCCGTGGAGCGATCGGCCGGCTGCCGGCGCCGCACAACACAAGGCAGCTGATGTCGAAACCTTATCGTCTCTCCTTTTATTCCCTCATCTTCTTGTTGCTAGCTCGCTTTGACGGCGTCAGGGACACGTACATGTGCAACGATTTTTTGTGTGAGACAAACCCAGCCAAGCTTCATTGATCAATTAAGATGTTTAAGGGCACATTATAATACTTGATAGAATCAGGACTTCCTAACCACACAAATGGCGACCAACTCCCAACGAAATAGTATGCTTGGCTAGGTTGTGCGCTTCAAAATTTGAAGCTCTACCTTCATGCACAAAACTACAGTACTCAAAACGATAGGCCCTAGCCCCTAGCTACACTGCCGGAGGCTGCACTTGATCATTATATACATCAAAGATGGTTATATGATTATTTGGGATTGCATATTACAAGTGAGAAGTAAGGCTAACCAAACGTAGTCCCGTTTGGAATAAAAGTTTGAAGTATAAGGAGAATACTTCGGTTATAAAAATAATGAATTATTCTCTAAAGCTGTAGTTTGTTGAAGTATTGAAGAAAGATATATGATACCTTTTGTTTCCATCTTCTTTTTGTTGAGAAACACCTTTTTTCCGAACTGAGAAAGGAGATAGAAACTATAGTATTTGTTTGACATGGTTACAGAAATACTTAAATTTAGAAAATACCGACCTACCAAACAGCGTAGCCTTCTACGACCTCAATTTCTCATTATTACGGGCTATCGGTTCACGCAAGTACAATAACAAGCGACTATTTCCTGGTCGCTCAATGGGCCGGCCTCCTATTAATTTGATGCATAAAATAGGTCCATAATGCATTAAAGTTTCGGGTTGTATTTGGTACATTTATTTCATTCTTTTAAATTAACGAATTTCATTTCTATTAAGAAAGTTTAAAATGAGAACTCAGTTTCGTGCATAGTATATAAATACAAGTTCTAAAATTATTTATCTTCGGAAAATTGTCTCTTCTTTTCCAAACAGAAAAGGTCGACACGCTGTTGCGGCTAACTAGAAAAAAAACATATGCTTCATGTCGTTGCCACCTATTCTACTCTGGAAATCGTCGAATCACACCTTGCTGACACCGCCGGAGGGTCCACTTGATCTTTACATGGACTATTTAGGCCAATCAGGTCTATGAGGGGTTTTCCCGGCGTCGCTTTCGAATGAGCTCAAGATTCTTGCGGTGCATAGAGGAAGAAGTGACAGAGATTGGTTCATACTTTCTGTTGAGAGAAAGATTGTTGGGAACAACTTTCCTTCTTCCTTATGTAGAAATGCACGGAATTTTATGGATGCTTGCCTATGGTAAAGATGCGGATGCCGTTAATAAATATGCCCGGATAGGAGAGATCACATGCATGAGGGCTATGGAAATATTTGCGTACGCCGTAGTGAAGATTTTCGGCATCGGAGCAGAAAGAGGTTTTCAGTTTAGTTGATTGCATCATTTCTCATACTGCAGAGGAACTAACTACCTCGATGATCGGCGAACGAGGTTCATGAACTGTGTGAGATTCTGGCGCGAAGACCCGCCGTCGCCGATTTTTTTGCACAAAGCAAAATACAACTGATTTCTAATTGAAATCTTACACACTGGTAGAATATGACATAATTGGTGGTTTACACCTAGGACTTTTTCAGACATATTTTAAACTTTGAAAATACGTTTTGAATTTTCAAAATAAAGAGGTGGCTAGAAATCGGTTTCCATTTATCCAAATTCGTCAAAATGTTGCTTTCTACAAGTTTACCTTTTATAGGATCGACGGTGTAGTTACACACTTTGACGATAACCCGAAACCTCTCTCCTCTCCAACATGGTCGTGGGCCTGAAGAGGTCCTTGTCTTCATCTATCTCAGTTGAATCATAGAGCACATCCACATACGGCTCCACAAATGTGTTCGACGCCTCAAGGAAAGTGTCAGATTTCAGGGGTGTTTGATGCATGTTGACGTTTATTGGGACTGATCGTGACACAACAACAACTGAAAACAGTTACAGGAAAACGAGAAATCTACGCAAGTAGGAGCCCAAGTAGGAGCCCGTTGGCCCAATACAAAAGAAAACATAAAATAGGTTCTAGTCTTGTCCTTAGCTCCACTTAATTTTCTCTTATGCAGCATCATCTACCAGTGTACAAATTTTCTCCGTCCATCCACCTCTATGAGATGTGGAGAATCGAGACCTATGATATATTTTTATGCAACATAGATGACAACAACGTTATTTAACTATTTGCGTCATATGCCCTTCCATTCACAAAATATAAAGATAAAAAAGATTCCCATGACAATGCACAACATATCTTTCTAGTGTTCAACGACAACACAAAGATTTATAAGGAGAGACATCCTCCTACGTCAGACTTTCCTTAAAATTTAACTCATCCGTTTCTGCAGATAGTAGGATCAACTATTTCGCTTAAACTTGGTTATGAACTCAAATCCATGATTATTACTATTTATCCCATCAAGGAAATATGACAACTTCGAGAGTAGGGATGCTAAAATGGGACCCGCTTGTCTCATTTAATCTGCATACGCCTAGTATAAAATTGTAGACCAAAACTTTATACTAGACATGTATAAAATGGAGTATAAATGGGACAAATGAGCCCCGTTTTCCTCGAAACAGGATTTCGCCCCGCTTTATAAATAAATCTAGCACAACCGATACAACAAAGACATTTGCTGGGGCGAAACAGCACAAGAACGCCCAAAAAGAAAGACAAAGAAACTGCAAAAGAAAAAATGCCGACAACGACGGATCGACACCGGAGAGCAAACTCCAAGACCGTTGCGCCCACCGGAGGCCGCCCACCAAGCTCTTAGTGCTCCGAAGCGCCGATACCACACAACACCTTCAGGAAGGGATGCGACGAAGACGACGCTGCTGCCAAGGGTTTCCCCCGGTACGCGATGGGAAGAAGAGGGGGAACCCCGACGCCCTTCAGGAAGGATGGTGACACCCGCAGGCGTCACCGCGCCGATGTCGGACTAGCCGACTAGGATTTCTCCTTACCCCCCAAAACCCCGGGCGCACCGGAGCACTCCACCATGCCACCCACCACCCAACGCCAAACGATCCCGAAGCCGCTCTCAGTGACACGGTCCAGAAAAGAGAAGCCTACACACCAACAAGGAAGAGCCGAGACTAGGAGCCGTAGCACCACCGACGTGCGGAGGGACCGACCTCCACCGTCAAAGACGGTAACCGACCGGACGCCACAGCAGGAGCACACCAGGCCTGTGGGCCACAAGCCCGGTCGGGCCTCTCAACCTTGAGAGGCCGTGCAGCTCCCACCGTCGCACTGCAGAAGACACATTGCTGGCACTGCCGCCCCTCATCCGAGCTGCTCTCCGTCGTTAATGTATAGAGGACCGTGACAGCGACGCCACGACCCTGCCACCAAGGGGAGGCGCCACCCTATTCCGACCGACCTAACCCACCCTGGGAACCCCCCAGGGCCAGATCAGAGAGCCGCCAAACGGCCGAACAACACCGTCGCTGAGCTCCTCACGGAGCAGCAACACGCGGGTAGGGCGGTCTCGACACAGGACGGCGCAGTAGCACGCGGGTAGGCATGGTCTCGACACCGGCAGGGCACATACGTGCGACCACCGTCAGATCTAGGCCCACCTGGCTCAGACCAGGCCCGTAGCACACATCGGCCCTGCCACCGGCAAATCTGGGCCCACCTGGCCCAGATCTGGATCATGCCGCTACGCTCAGCGCGCATGCCGGCCGCCGCGCTCGACCAGAGCACCCCTGCCGCGAGTTACCGCCACCACCCGCGCCTCGACCACAGACGCGAAGGCCGCGCCACGACCACGGCGCCGCGCGCAGGCCGCGCCTCGCCAGCTCGCCGCAGCACTGCCCGAGGCCAGCAATCGCCGCCGCAACCAAGTGCCACCAGCAAGACGAGCAACCGCACCACGAAGCCCTCCACGCCAGAAGCTCGGCGCTCGCGACCTCCGCCGCCAGCGCCCGCCGCCGCGCCGCCACGCCCCTCGCCAGCGCGCCGTCATCCCTCGACGCCGCTATCCCACGCCGAATGCCACCAAGGGAGGGGAGAGAAGGCCGCGCCGCCGCCCATGCCGCCGGCCTGAGCCCGGCCGCGCGCTCTGGCTCCGGCGACGACGAGGCAAGAGGACGGGGGAGAGGAGCGAGCCTCTGGCGGCTAGGGTTAGGGTTTCCACCAGTGGGAGCGACGTGGAGGGGGAAAAACGAACCGAGCGCCATTCACCATGAGCCCCGTTTCACATCTTTATTCTGAGTTCCGTGGATGTCCATTACAGCTCGACTTCAAAACTAAAATAGTCCACTAATCACTCCATTAGGAGATTAACAAACCTCTTGAAATTCTCATACGAAGAGCCGCCATCGTCGATGCTTCTACGAGCTGCGTCCATGAACGTTCGTACCCTCTCCTTAATTACCTTGTCGCTGATGACAAGTTCCAGTTTGCACGCCACCTCTTCTTTCGTGACGATGCCTTCTTCGTCGGGCATCACAGCCAGACCGGTCATCCAGATGTCGCAGATGTAGCTCCGGTTTATAAACTGGTCGGCGAAGTAGGGCCAACAAAGGATCGGTACGCCGTTCCTGACCCCCTCCGTCGTCGAGTTCCAGCCGCAGTGCGACAGGAAGCACCCAACGGCCGGATGCGCAAGAACCTACATGCATGTACCGAAATGGATCATAATTCAAAACACAATGGCCAAAATGATATATACAGTTACTAAATCCTGATAATCAATGCGCAAACCCGCACCTGCTGTTGGGGGCACCAGCTAACGATCATGCCCTTGCCGGCTATGCGGCTCTGGAACTCGTCGAACCAGACCTTGCTGATACCGCCGGAGGTGAAGTCAGGGCGCACAACCCACAGGAACGGCCGGCCGGTGAGCTCCAGACCCTCGGCGAGCTCCTGCAACTGCCTCGAGCCGAAGATGGTCAAGCTTCCGAACGCCACATACACGACGGAGTTGTCCGACTGCGCGTCGAGCCATCCAAGGCAGCTCACGTCTTCCGGCCAGAACTGCCCGACGGGCTTCCGGAGCTCTCGATCGGAGAGCAGTGGGCCGATGGGCAATATGTCCGGGAATAGCTCGAACACCGTAGTCTCGGCGTCAAGGAACGAGTTACACACGGTGATGTCGGCGAGGCTGATGCATTGGGCGAAGTCGCAGACCACCTGGAACAATGCCTCCTGCTCATCGGATGGGCCGTCGAAATTCCACAGCAGATGCGACGCGTAGAGGGGCGGCATCTTGGGGGCAACTTCGTATGAACCCTGTCGCTTCGGAAAGCCTGCATTTTTTCAAGCGCTAATGTGTTATTTTTTGAAATGAGGCTTATAGCCTTTGTGGGCTTGTATACCCGAAGAAATGTGCACAAGATTGTGGGCTAGTAAAAGATTTACAGGGATGAAGAATCTTAAAACTCGATTGCTTATTTGAAATGGATCCGATTCTATTCAGTCTGGAAATTTCCTCACTATTTAGAATTTCTAAGTGTTTGCATATTCTCAGCTAATTGATTTTAAGAAAAAATCTAAATGGCCTGAATCTGATTGCAGAATGTTTGTAATTTTCCTAGAAACATAGTGAGGTTTTCCTGCTCGAGAGCACTGGTGCTCCCCCTCTGTCTGAAAATATTCATAAAACAAAACATGAAAAATTCAGGACAATTGATTTTTCCTACCCTTGTCGTCGATGAATCCGTCCTGTATCATCTTGGGAATCCTGAAGGACGTCACAAGGCACGAGGCGGCGGCCGGCCAGAAACCGGCGACCCGGACGCCGAGGTTCCTGGCAGCCTGGAAGCAGAACCCCATGTTTATGTCGGCGACGAGCCACTTCACCTTTGTCGCTCCGGACGCCTCCGTCTCCCTGATGAGGTCCCCAACGTAGCCGGGCACGCGCTGAGACATCACTTTCACTAGCTTGCAGAGGTCCCTGCGGTCGTCGCCGTCGGCCATGCCGTCCGGTACGGAGACCAGGCGGATCCCCTCCACCAGCGTGTTGTTGTTGTCGTCGGTGCTCCGCCGCATGGTGTCGAGGAGGAGCGTGTGGGTGAGGCCGGTGCAGATGAAGGTGACCTCGAAGCCGTGCTCGACGAGGCGGTGCGACAGCTCCATGAGCGGGGTCACGTGGCCCTGCGCCGGGGTCGGCAGCACCATGACGTGAGGTGCCGCGACGCCCATGCCGATCGTGTACGTGTTTCCTGTATACTACTCAGTCTCTCAGTGTGTTGTAGCCGGCAGGGAGGAAGAGAAAGAGAGACTAATTTTTTTTCAGGGAGGAAGAGGAAGAGAGACTTTTCCTCACGTCCGCATCGAAACCTTATCGTTTCTCCTTTTATTCCTCATCTAGTCGTCGTTTCTTGTTGCTAGCTCGCTTTGACGGCGTCATGCACAGGACACGTACATGTGCAAGGATTTTTCGTATGAGCGACTGGCGACCAACTGCGGACCGAATAGTATTGGTAAGTTGTGCGCAGGTTGTGCCCTTCAAATTTTGGAGCTCTACGTTCATTTCATTTTTTTAGATAAAGATAATTTTTTTTTGAGAAACACAGTACAACGTAAGCGTTCATATACACGCGCACACACCCATCTCTATGAACGCACGCACGCACCTCCGAGAGATTGAGCCGGCGGGTCAGGTCTTGAGATTGACGAAGTCACCACAAGCGCCTCGCTGTCGACGGGAACGTCGCCTCCCACTGAAAGAATATTCCGCCTAAATGAGAAACACCAGCGTCAAACCTGGGGTTTGAACTCTGGTGGGCTGAGGATACAACCATCCTCCTACCCATCTTGCCACAGGCAAGTTCTCAGATAAAGATAATTTATTTATATCAAGTAAGTACTAAATAGTAAGTAAGTACTAAATAGTCTCAGCCTCTGTAACAACGTAATGTCCTAACGGCTTTACGGATGCACATAGCCAAAAAAATAAAGAATAAATATAAAAAACGAAAGTCCAGTTGCAGTGATCTACTACTTAAGACAACGGCACTAACACAACCAAGACAACACTAAAAGTACAGCTTCTACATAGGTTTTCACTCTGAAAAAAGTCCTCACAGTCTAAACAATGCATCCAACAAGGTTATTGTCAGTCACAACCAATTAAAGCCAATCCTTAGATCTTCATCCTAGGGCATAAGACTTTGAACTTCTCCTGTGTAGTCACCCCCACTTACAAACCGTTGGTCAAGGTCATGAATCACCCAGCCAATTCTTCATTGTCACGAAAACACAAACCACCATTGCTAGTCTCCAGATCCCATCTTTCATAACATTTTCCATCAGCACCATGGAACGAGAAAGCTCTACCTTCATGCACGTAACTAACCGCTGGAGCCTGCACTAGATCCTTATATACTTCATAGATGGTTATATGACTATTTGTGATTGCAAATTACCTGTGAGAAGTAAGGCTAACCAAACGTAGCCCGTTTGGAATAAAAGTTTGAAGTATAGGAAGAATACTTCGGTTAGAGAAACAATGATTTTTTTCTCTAAAGCTGTACTTTTTTCAAGTATTGGAGAAAGAGGTATGACATCTTTTTTTTCTAAACTGAGAAAGGAGAAAAAACTATAGTATTTGTGTGACATGCCTTAGAATCTTTGGTTTAGAAATACTTCAATTTCGAAAATACCGACCTACCAAACGGAGCGTAGCCTTCTACGGCCTCAATTTCTCATTTTACGGGCTATCGATCAAGCATGTACAAGCGACTATTTTCCTGGTCGCTCAAATTCATTGGCCGACCTCCAATTAAGTTGATGCATAAAATAGGGCCATAATGCCGTAAAGTTTCGGGTCATCTTTGGTACATTTGTTTCGTCCTTTTAAATTCCAGAATTTCATTCATATTAAGGGAGTTTAAAATGAGAACTCGGTTTCGTGAGTAGTATATAAGTACAAGTTATAAAATAATTTATCTACAGAAAAATTGTCTCTTATTTTCCAAGCAGAAAAGGTAGAAACACCGTGGCGGCTAACTAGAAAAAAACCAAACCCATATGCTTCATGCCTTGCCACCTATGCGGAACTCATATGAGGACACCTTGCTGACACCGCCGAAGGGTGCATTTGATCTTTACAGGGACTATTTAGGCCAATCCGGTCTGTGAGGGGATTTTCCCGCGTCGTTTTCGAATGAGCTCAAGATTTTCGTGGCGCGTAGAGGAAGAAGTGATGGAATTTGGTTCAATCAATAGTGAAGGTTTTAGGCATCACATCAGAAATAGGTTTTCAGTTTAGTTGATTGCTTACTTTGACAATTTAAGAACTACCCAAGAATTTTTTGCGGGAACCCAAAAACTTTGGCAGATGATGACTTGTTGTCTAATATTGCACAACATGATTGTTAAACACGAGAGGCAACCCACAAAGAATGATTTTCTGCTGCCGAGAGAACATATCCAGCTCTCATAGCAACATGTAGAGTGTGTGATGAACTCACTTAAGATGCATAAAGAACTTTGAGATTTAACAAGCGTTCGTCCTTATACTCAGTGATCTTGTGGAGCATATGTGGATCCACCGTGGAAATCACTAAATGTAAATTTGAGTTGTGAACTAAGAATAATTTGAAATAATTTCTGTACTCTGAATAATTGTACGTTTATTTGGACTATTTATTTGGATTATGAATAACCTTATAATCGATGTGCATGGCTTGCACGGATTTGAGAACTATAAAATGGGGGTTTATGGTTGTCGAAGACAATATTTGGAGCTGGCCTGCTCTTGTCCCTCGGACACACCCAAACTTGTATGTGTAAAGATGGGGGGCATAATTTGTCCGATCCAGTTAGAGATGCTCTAAGATAGAGACACTGGAAATTCTCAGCTCACAAGGAAAAGGCTAGACACAGTAGAGTATAGTAGCGTATAGAGTCAACTTAAGGAAGTCGGATGCTTGTTGCAACATGAGTATTTTATACTTTTGCATCGTATTGTTGCTATTATTGAAGATAAGGATTTGTCTACGTCTTGGTCAACCGAGAATTTCTTCTCGGTCGTGCAACTACAGTAAAAAAAATCTGCAACCGGAGCGGGTTGCACTTTTTACACATATCTATCAAAGTGTAACTCGTGCATATTTTTATGGGTGATCGAGACTTAAGAAATTTTCAGACACCCGATGATTAGCAAATCCATTAAGATAAATATTCATCATCGTGGAAATACCAGGGTGAACAATAAAGAAGAGAAACCCATAAGTTGCTTGTCCAGAGCGAATTTCAGAGGCTTGTTTGGTTAGGCTTTACACGGCTTTTGCTGTTGGCTTATAAGCCATAAAAGCACCTTGCTTTTGACTTTTGGCTTTTGGCTTATATAGTATAAGCCAAAAAACAAAAGTCAAAAGCACCTATTTAGATATAGTATAAGCCAAAAACCAAAAGTCAAAAGCACCTATTTAGATACTTTTATGGAACAAAGACTAAGCTAACAAAAAAAGTCTAACCAAACACCCTCCTAGTTTGCCTCGATAATAAGGACCACATTTGTAGAAAGCATCCTATAAAAGCTGAAACGGTGCAGCTCATTCCGCCAGGAGATTGACAAATCTCTTGAAATTATCATATGAGGAGCCGCCCTCGTTGAGGCTCCCGCGGGCTGCATCTCTGAGCATCCGTACTCTCTCTGCAATTTCCTTGTCGCCGATGAGCAATTCCAGTTTGCTATGGACCTCTTCTTTAGTAACGACGCCATCTTCACCGGGCGTCACGGCCAAGCCGGTCATCCAGATGTCGCAAATGTAGCTCCGGTTCGCGAATTGGTCGGCAAAGTATGGCCAGCACAATATCGGCACGCCGTTCCTGACCCCCTCCGTCGTCGAGTTCCACCCGCAGTGCGACATGAAGCAGGCCACAGCGGGATGTGCAAGAACCTGCATTTTATCAAAATGGATCAGAAACACCATAGCCGAGGACCGAGGGCGACGTGAAGGCTGTAGATGGGCATAGCTGCATGACTACTGGTATGGCACCTGCTGCTGGGGGCACCAACTGACGATCCTGCCCTTGCCGGCGATGCGGCTCTGGAACTCGTTAAACCACGCCTTGCTCAGACCGCCGGAGGTGAAGTCCGGGCGCACCACCCACAAGAACGGCCGGCCGGTGAGCTCCAGCCCCTCGGCGAGCTCCCGGAACTGTCGTGGGCCGAAGATGGTGAAGCTGCCGAACGCCACATACACGACGGAGCGGTCGGACTGCGCGTCGAGCCACTCCAAGCAGCTCGCGTCTTCCGGCCAGAACTGGCCGACGGGCTTCCGGAGCGCCTGGTCGGCGAACAGCGGGCCGATGGGCACTATGTTGGGGAACAGCTGGAACGCCGTGGTCTCCGCGTCGAGGAACGAGTTGCACACGATGATCTCGGCATGGCTGGTCGCCTGGGCGTTGTCGGAGACCACCACCTTGAACATTGCCTGCTGCTGCTCGGGTGGGCCGTCGATTATCCAAGGCAAGCGCGACGTGCTGATCGGCGGCATATTGGGGCCGAACTCGTACGTCCCCTGTCGCCTTGCCACGCCTGCAATTTATATATGTATCCTCGTTTCAAGAAAATGTGACAAATCCTCGTGCCAAATGCCTCTTTCGTTTTATACTTGTACAGCCAAATTACAGGCCACTACAGTTCATCACTGCCTAGATTTATTACTAGCACTTTTCAATTTTCGGAGTGCAAGCAAGTACGTATAGTCGAAACTGGGCAGTAGAAATTACCCTTGTCATCAATGAAGCCGTCCTCTATCATCTGAGGAATCCTGAACCACGTCCCGAGACTCGCCGCGGCCGCCGGCCAGACGGCAGCCACCCGAACGCCGAGGTTCTTGGCAACCTGGAAGCAGAACCCCATATTCACGTCAGCGAGGAGCCACTTCACCTGCTTCTTCTCCCCGGACGCCTCCGTCTCCCTGATGAGCTGCTCCACGTAGCCGGGCACGTACCGCGAGACGGCCTCCACGAACTTGCCAAGATCCCTGCGGTCATCGCCGTCAGCCATGCCGTCCGGTATGGAGACCAGCCGGATCCCCTCCAACAGCGTCTTGCCGTCGGTGTTCCGCGGCAGGGCGTCGAGGAGGAGCGCGTGGATGAGCCCGGTGCAGACGAAGGTGACCTCGAAGCCGTGGTCGACGAGGCGGTGCGACAGCTCCATGAACGGGGTGACGTGGCCCTGCGCCGGAAATGGCAGCACCATGACTTGAGTCTTCGTAGCGGCCATGTCCATCGAAGGGGCAGGAGTAGCTGCGATGGACTGAGAGGTGCGCGCGATAGGTAAAGAGAAGAGTGAGACATGGAGGGACTGATAAGCTCTGTTTTAAATAGCCGGCTATAGCCTGGCTATAGCCCGGCGTCCGGCTATAGCCCGGCTAAATGTATTTAGCCCGCTATTTTTCAGACTATACCGGCTATGGGAGTTCTAAAAAAATTTGAACAAAAATTATCCCGCTTAATTTTATAATATGGGGACAAAACCATTTCCATAACTTATTATTCTTCATATTTATTATGTGGCTATGTTAATATCTTATACATTTGTGAATTACTGGCATATATACACAGATATATGTTGTTAGAATACTGCTTTTTTCCCATTATTAATCAACGCGGCTATATGGTCATAGCTGCGCTATAGCCCGGCTATAGCCTTTCGTAGCCTCTGAAATCGCCGGGCTAAACAAAATAGCCGGCTATTTTAAACAGAGCTGATAAGTGATAAGCCCTCGTTGTTTTCGGCATTTCCGCCTGTCCTGCACTGCAAGCTCTCGTCGTTTTTGAGATTGGCCGGCTGCCGGGGCTGCCCAAAGTCGAAACCTTCTCGTTTTCATATTGTACGTAGTGCTCGTGAA
This sequence comes from Poa annua, assembly GCA_026929855.1. Classification (NCBI taxonomy): domain Eukaryota; kingdom Viridiplantae; phylum Streptophyta; class Magnoliopsida; order Poales; family Poaceae; genus Poa; species Poa annua. The sequence goes on from CM049427.1 coordinate 22,579,356, forward strand.
AGGATATGACCTCTTCCCCGCTCATCGCAAGGAATGAGATCACTCCCCCTGGCACATTTATTTCCTTTTGGTTTTGATTTTTAACATTTGGGGGAATTTTTATTTTCCGTTACATTTTTTATTGATTTCTGCTATACACAAAAAGTTGTATTGTCAGGTAATTTACTGTCTTAACGCATAAATTTATTTTTACGTTACTTTTATTTAATCACAAATATTTTTTCTTTATCACAATATTTTCTCTCTCACGGTGTTTTTATTTATTCTATCATAAGCTAAAATAACTAGCACTAGTAATTCATCGTGTTAGCATAAGTTCAAAGAACTTTTGTATATAGAGACATAAGCATCTTGTTTAAACGCATGAACCTTATATTTGAACAACAAGATTTATTTTTTAATGAACGTTGGTATACAAAATTGGTTTGTCAATTATATTTTGTGATTCACCAGAACAATTTAAGACTATTGTGAAACAATTACTTGATATATACAACACAATCTCCTGAATTCTTTGAACAATTAAAAAAGCTTATGAACATATTTTGTCTCTTTGGAGCCTAGATTTTTTTTTCACTTTTACTAATTTAAATTGCTTTCCCAACATAATTGAGTTGGCGCTGTGAAACACATGGAACCCACCACGGTTGCGATGTCATGTGGGAAGCATTGAAAAGACCCATTTGCATCCCCCCTATGCTCATGAGCACGAGCAGGAGGAGCGCCAGTGCCAGAAGCGACTACTCCTGTACCAGGCGGCTCACCGCCGTCTTCGACACGACTACGAGGTTTGCCATGGCGTCGTCATCCTCAACTTCGATGAGGAAGACGGCAGGCTCAACGACGCCGATGTTGGTCCCTCCGACCAGGCGCCATTAAGCAACGACGACGATGGTGGCGACGAATACACGACATTCTACGATGTTGGTCCCTCCGACCAGGCTCCATGAACGGTTTTAGAATAAAGTTTAGCTTTTTTTAGTATGGTTTAATGTATTTTCTTAGATTCAGATAAGTTTGTCTAACTATGTACGAACGTTGGCTATATAAATAAAATTCGGCTAAGTTTGCCTGAGTTTGTGCCAGCATTTTTTTTAATGTTTGGGCCGAAGCCTTGAATAAGTGGCTGAGAATTGGCGCCCCTCTGTCGCCCTTCAAGCCGGCCTATTTTTAGGTCGAATTTAGTCCTAGGGGTCGAACGTCTGGACATGCTCTAAGCTCCTTGCTAGAAAAGGTCAGCATGAACATCAAGCAATTCGTTTGTTTTTTCTCCTTTTGCAAGATCGTTGGACAGATGTCAATAGATAAGAGACACAAACCAGAACTCTGGTCATTTTTATCCAATTTAATAAGATAATAAGAAGCAAACATCTTCAAGGAAAAAATATAGTCCATCAAGCTATACACATAAATTATATTAAAATCTAAATCTAGGTAAATTTACCTAATCTGGTCAACTTGGGTGGTCAAAAAAAGATGCAAAATATCAAGAAAAGCATATGAAAACGGCAGCAATTTTTCAGGTCCTGAGTTTTTCTAGCTAGGTGTTCCGGCGTATGTCCTCCATAATAGCGGTGAGCCCTAGGATGAAAGCATGGTCCACGCCGGCCTTGACGCTAACATCATAAGAAGTCCATCCGAACCTACTTCTACGTATCTTAGCAACGGTGGCGCCGGCGCGAGAGACCGTGCAGTCGCAGCTGGTGAAGAAGCCGGGGATGGTGGTGACGACGAAGTCGGGTTGGTCCCTCTCGCCGCGTCCGGCGAGGTGCACGTGTATGTCGGCGCAGCCGAACAGCGAAGCCACCTTGACGGCGACGAAGAGAGGGTTGCTCCGGCTGGTGCTGTACGCCACCCATGTCCGGCCGACATCGAACAGGGACGGCAAGCCCTGTATGGTGAGCACGGGGCGACGCGGCGACGCGGAGACGTCGAGCAAGCGGTAGGTGCGGGTGCGGACAAAGCCGGACGACTCCATGGCCATCACCGCCGCGCCGCGGGCGTCCTTCACGTCGAAGTGGTTCCGCAGCAGCCGGGTCACCGTGAGCGCCGTCTCGTGCGGCGCGCAGTACCGGGTGTCCACCACCGCTGCCATTGTCGACCGATCGATGCTGGTGATCTGGATCGACTTGAGGCAGCGCCACAACAGATTACTAAAGCAGGTACGTACTATTTTTCGATCGTCCATATACGTCAAGGATTAGATTACTACTTGTTGCACAAGACATTATCCCTAGCAAATTGCAGTATGATAGTCCTACACGAATACGATTGCCTAATTTGAGTATTAGTTGACTTTATCCATAAAATAGAGAACTAACCTCTACCTTTTTGGTAAGAAAAAAAAGGTTTTCCAAACTTGACTAAAAGTCACCACTCACACGCAGTATAGCTAGCTACTCCCTCCTTTCTGGTTTAAGGCTTGTACAATGCATAAATGCAAGGTCACTAATGAGGTGCTTACATAAATAAGCAAAAAAAATCATAAGCATCAATATTTATTTCTATAGCAGATGTGACTACTAGTTCTCACAACAACCATGTCCCCACCCCCATCATGTATACGATGATACGTTACTTTTTTTTTGAAACAAGGCAGAAGCTTTGGCTTTTATATTGATATAGAAGGAGTAAAGACAAAGATATGCCAAGTCCCAAAAACTATGGGATTTACAAAAAGTCCCGAAACCCTAGTGAACCCTAAAAGCGAAAAAGGAAATAAAAAAACCCATTAGACCACACAGTCAGCAAGTTTCTTCGCCCCTGCTAGGATCCAGTTCTTGCTCTCCTCCTTGATGTGTTGGAGGAGTGAGATCGGCGGCGCGAATTTTTTGTTGGAGACTCTAGAATTCCTCTCCTTCCAGATCTCCCACGTGATGAGGATGATTGTCGTTTGCATTCCTTTACGAGAGGGGGATGGTGCAGCCGCAAGGGCCTTCCAGTAGTTGAAGATGGTCAGTTTCGTTGATTGGAGGGTCTGGATGATCGAGGGGCAGTGGAACCAAGAAGCAGCCTCAGTCTAGATCCTTTTGGCATAGTGGCACTCAAATAACATGTGTCTTCCCGTCTCAGGGGCGCATCTGCAGAGCTGACAGACAGGCTGATGCGGCCACCCGCGGATGGCGAGGCGGTCCGATGTCCACAAACAATTTTGGACGGCTAACCATGCGAAAAATTGCATTAGGAGGGGGCCAGGTGTTCTAGACGACCGCAAGGAAAGCACATGGCGAGGATTCGATGAACTGAGCTTTATACGCGGACTTGGCGGAGTAGACCCCAATCGGTGATATGGTCCAAGTGATGGTGTCCTCGATGCCCAGAGTCAAGGTGATCCCTTGCACGAGGTTCCAGAGCTGGACGAAATGCGAAATGTGGTCGGTCGTGAAGTGGTCAACGGCGAGGTGTAACGCCCCAGGATTTATCCCCTTTTAGATTTGTGAGTTTTCTTTTTGCATCGACATGGCATCGCATCACATTAATTTAATTTGTTGCATTTAAATTAAATTTCCATAATTAAATTCAAATACATTTCAAATTAAGTAAAAATGTGTTATTTTCAAATCTTTTAAAAATGTTAAAAACTAGTTTATTAATTTGTCTATTCAAAACTAAAAATATTTTGTAAAGGTTTCGTATTCAAATTCCTTTTCGTTTTTGTTTTAAAAATATAAAACCGAAAATAAATAATAAAGGGGAGAGAAATAAAGCCAAAAGCCCACCTAAGTAAACCCTAGGGTTTCCCCTGAAAAATTCTTTCCCACCCCCTGACTTTTTACAGTCACCCTCCTCCTTTTTTTGGATTTTGCAAATTAAACCTCCCACCTCTCTTTTCTTCTTTTTCCCCTTCCTTTTTCTCTTGGGCGTGCCTAGAGCTCAGTCGACTTAGAACTCGTGAGTTCTAAGTCGTATGACGTAAGTATGACATACGCATGAGTTTTGACTAAAAAATATTCAAACTCAAAATTTATTCCAAAAAAATTCAGTTGCAACCCACTTGCAACCGAAAAATCCAGTTACAACCCACTTGTAACTAAAAAAAAATCAGTTTCGACCAACTTGCAACTGGAAAAAATTCAGTTGCAAACCACTTGTAACTAGAAAAAACTTGAAAAAGAAAAGAAAAAGAAAAACGCACGCATCTTGACGCATGATCAAATGGTGGTGGACGCGACTTAGAACTCGTGAGTTCTCAGGCGACTTAGAATTAGCAAAACCGTTTTCTCTTCTTTTCTTTTTTTCCTTTCTTTCCTTCCTTTCTTCTTCTTTTCTTCCTTTTTTCTCTCTTCTTTCCTTCCTTTCCTCTCCCGCACGCACGGGAGGAACTGCCCGAGCCCGCAGCCTCTTCTTCCGGCAGCCAGCACGAGCCCGTGCTCCCCATCTCCCACGCGCGCGCCCGGCCGCCTCCGGCCCTGCCGCCGTCGTCGCCTCCGGCCCGGCCGCCGCGCTGCCTCCGCCGGCCGGCCGCGCCGCCGTCCCACGCCCTCGCCTCCATGCACGCCTCCTCGCGCCGCCCCGCCGCGCCTGGCCGCCTCCCGCCAGCCGCCGCCGGCCCTGCGCCTCCGGCCGTGCGCCCGCCGCCGCGCCGTGCCCCGCCTCCCCTGCTCCGGCCACCCTCCACCACCGCGCCGAGCCCGTGCTCCTCCCCTTGCTCCGGCCGGCCGAGCTCCGCTCGCCGCCGTGCGCCCTCTGGCCGCCGCCCTCGCTCCTCCCTGCTCCGGCCGAGCGCCGCCGCGTCCCCGGGCCGTCGTGTCGTCGCGCCCTCCGAGCCGCATGTGCCCGTGCTCGAGCTCCCCGACGCCAACTCCCAGCGCCTCCGGCCGTCGCTCGTGCGCGCGCTTCACTCCACTTCCGTCACGCGCGTCCACGCCGCCGCCGCCCCTACAGCGCCTCCACCCGCGACGGTCGCCGCCACCGTACACATCCGCTCTGCGTTTCCGCTCCGCTCCGCCGGTTTCTCCGTCCGGTGGTGTCCTCGCGTCCGCCGCCCGCAAGGTGTTCGGTGAAATGCCCGCAAGACCCCGGCGTCGCCATTTTTGTCCGAGTTGTCCACCCTTCGTGGTGTTGCTACGTGCGAGTGCCCCTTCCGGTGTCGCGTTGCCGCGACTGCCCATGTTCGTGTTTCGGTGCCCGCCCGTGCGCGTTTTCTTTCCGGTGTCCGGTTTTCGTGCTCCTACGTGCCACGACTACCCCGACCACTTCCACGACACCGACAAACGACGATGCCCCGGTTCCGCGACGGCTACTTCCCCGACGACGACTACTTCCTCTACGGACCGAAGACGTCGGTTTTGAACCCTATCTCTCCCGATCCAACGTGCGAACCCAAACCCTAACCCTACCTATTTTATAAAATGCCATCTATCTTGTGCATATCGCATCATAATTGCATTTGTTGCATCTCTTGGGTTTACGGGTGTATCAAATCACCTAAATAATAAATATGGAATGTGTGGGGCAAATCACTATGTGTATTGCCCGATTCCATTTAATTTGACTAGAACACATTTGCCATGTCTTGCCACGTTAAAGAACATTTAACTTTGATGGGTAGATAAATAACTTGAACATAAATATTAATTGTCGGAATTCCGGTTCCGCTTAATTTGGATTAAGCGCATCTCATATTGCATCTTGCCATGCCATGCATCATTCTCATATGGTCATGCCGGATCTTTTGCCGTAGTTATAAGATGCATCTTTTGCGCTTTCCAGTGTGTGTTGCTTCTTCGCGGATAAAACGTTGAGATGTGTGAGCAACGACAAGATCTGCTTCCATGCGGGATTCCAGGCAAGAAAGTTTGCTTGTTTACCTATACATTGTCTTTCATTCTTGCCGTTGATCTCTGCTACCCTAGTTATCGATTCTTGAACTGCGATCCCATCACATGTTTATCCTGTAGCCCATACAGCTTTATCCCCACAACCTAATACCCGTTGCATGTTTATCTGTTGGCCTTGCGAGTCGTAGCGCATGCTTAGAGTTATTTGTGTGAGTCGTCTGTTGGTCTTATGTTTCATCTGCTTAGTATGATAGATTATTCTACCTTAATAAAATGTTGTCTTATATTGGGGTATTATAATTAAAAGATAAGACACCAGGCGGAAGGCCTTGCGATGTGTTTTGTTCTGCTCAGTGTCGACCTAGGAACTGAGATTTTGTCCTCGGATACAATTTTGAGCGCACTAACCACTGTGGGAGGCCCTATGGAGCCCCCCTCGATTTTGAACGGATCTACAGCTTGTCCATGTGCCGGAACTAGTTCGGGTTTTCCATTTGCTCATATGCATGTGCATGTGCATGATGATGATGAGAGGGTATGTGATACATGGGGGTCATATAGGGGTGGTGCGCGCGTAGCGGACAGTTCCTACTGTGGTTTGAGCCGCATGGCGCGCAGACACAAACGAATGGGTACGCAATTGAGATTCGGCCGGACTCCTGACGCGGGTAACAACTCATATGGGTGGCACTTGGACTTGATGTAGTGAAGAAATAAGTCGTGTTGAGAAGCCCTGATGCTTGCTTGGGTTGATCATGCGAGTATGGGTACAGTAGTGCACCCCTGTAGGGTATAATCTTATCGATGAGCCGTGTCCACGGTTATGGACGACTTTGGTGATGATGCTGGCTAACAAGATCTAGACAACTTGCACCTAATTAATGTTAATTAAATTGACTAGTAATATAGAATTACTTTCACAATAAATTATAATTAAAACTGTTCCATTTGTGAGTTTCCCGAATTGCTTTCTCATATTTGGTTGAGGGGGTTAATTCGAGAATGGGTTATGTTTGGTGTTAGTTGTAGATGTTTATCTTATGCGCTCTCTTATCCCTCTCTGATTAGACGGAAGTTGTAGCGTGTCTCTTTAGGTTGCTAGTGTTGCTGCCGCTAAGTCCACCTACCCCATATTTTGGGAGATGGTGTAGAAAGTAGGCAAGTCGGTTTTGCTTGCCAGGGAGTGCCCTGACCCTCTTTTGGGATGTGCTTTATGTGCAGTCAACAGGTTTGAAGTCTGATGACGTTAGCTTGGGAATCCCTCCGGCTTGGCTAGGCAGGGATATGGCGCCATCGCTTATCTTCAGAACTCTTAGTCCAATTTGCATCTTATCCATAGTCGGATACTATTTTTGCTTCCGCTGTCATTTAAATATTTGTATTGTATCTTTTGTATCTTGACTCGTTAGACTCGTTGTTACAATTATATCTTCTGTTATAGTTGTGGATGTATCGAAACTGTTGTAATGTTATCACAATTCCACCCACATAATGCGCATGTTTCGGCGTGCACATTATGTCTGCTGGGCGACCTAAAATCGTTATTATGCGGATTTCGGCGGGAACGCTTAAATCTACATAGTACCGATTTTAGGGCGTCACACGAGGTCTGCTATCCACTGTAGTCCAAGAGGGCGTCATACACGGATCTATTCTTGCGTTTAGAGGTGGCAACGAGTGCAGGGGCGATGACCTTGGGAGGCGGCCCCTCCAACCAGGAGGATCCTCAGAAAGAAGCCTTGTGACCATCCCCAATTGTAAAACCTGTCGCCACATTAAAGAGGCATCTGTCGGGGAAGGCGTAGAGCGCGCGAGAACTTTTTGAGGTTGAGGATGCCGAGTCCGCCAAGCGACTTTGGGCCACAAACCTTGTCCCATCTGACCTTGCACTTTCCACCACTGACTTTTTAAGCACAGTTCCACAGCATGCCGTGTTCGATTTTGTTGTATGCCTTTGTTCATCTCTTATCAGCCTTGATCGTTGTCAGCAAGAAAATGGGCATCGAGGAGAGCACAACATTGACTAGCTCATTACAACCCGCTCTGTTGACGAACTTCCCTTTTCACGGTTGCAGCCGAGAACATACGTTAGGTTACATATTTATGCTCTACCATGAATCAATATGAACAGTTTTCAATATTTGAAATGCAATTTCCCGTCATGACACAACATGTCTTTACTTCCATAGTAACCATAGATGATTATAACTATTTTTGACCATCCTCGACTCTCACTTGAGTAACTACGGATACTACCCCTTTCTGTAAAATAAAGACAAATTTTCCTTATCAGAGAGCTCGAACACGATAGACATGAGAGGCTTCTAATTGGTGGAATGTGCTATGATCCCAACTGTTAGTGAAAGGTCTAATTAAATTAGCAGTAGCATCTGGAAAGTGGGAAGCTTGACAATTGCGAGTATTACATAGAAACAAAGCTCGCACGCCTCTTCCTATGGGGGCATATAACAAAATGTGTTGGATGGTACTCGTGCTTTCCCTCACTGGGCTGATATTAGATCAATATCTACATGAGTAGCCGCTGCATAAACAACTCTAGCTCTAACTCAAGAAAACAACTACAAAGAACAAAAGATTATTTTCTCCTCTACAAAGAAATAGAAAGTTGTGTTGGGTACACTATGTCAAGTTTTGTTTTTCTTTAAGGCATATATTTATTAGAGAAATTGACCGCATAACTTAAGTATTAACATCTTATGTACATGTCCTAAGTAAGTCAGTAAAAAGCATATTGACGAGGGTGTAACTCGACAAATCACTGGGTTGTTCACCCCGGGTTGATTGAGGGGGAGAGAGAAGCGTTGGTGATCACGACGGCTGACAAGCGGGGCGATTTACCCAGGTTCAGGCTCCCGGAGGATAACACCCTACTTCCTACTTGTATGATATTGATGGCGAGTAGCGATTATAATGGCGAGATTGCGATCTCGCTAGGGTTTGTGGTGGCGGCTATGAGCGTGTCCTTGAGACGAGCAACCCTCCTGGTCTTTATAGGTAGGCCAGGTCTCGGGTGAACGATGTCGTATGGCAATTACAGATATGGTAGGTTATGCGACCTAACCGACTAGGACTAGGTCACACGATACCCCTAATGGACCTTCTGTGGGCCTTCGTTAGCTTGGCGCGGCCAAGGTATCCTCACCGTGGGATAGTCAAAGAGTAGCCCCACGTCAGTAGCCCCCGAGTGCTTGGTCGAATTGTAGAGTCGAGCAAAGGACTTCGTTCTCCTGTGCGCGCCGCCAAATTTCTTGTTCTTGAGTCTGAACTTGCTTTCTTCAGTCGAAGAGGACGCTCCCGATGGGAGTAATCTTTACAGTCGAATTACTTTGTCTTGGCCTTGTTCGAAACTTGCTTTTATTCGGCTTGTTGGCTTACTTTGTAGATTGGTTCAGCTGTGCGAGCTTACTTCCTTTTCTTTGTCACCCGAATGATTGGTTCGGGTTCTCGGATCATCACCCTGTTCTACTTGTTTGTTTTCAGTTGTAAAGCTTACTACTCGAATATTTTGTTCGAGTTGTCGTGCTGCTCCGCTTCTCTAGAGCCATTGTCTTGCTGACGTCAGTGATGACGCTTTGTGGCACGCCTCTGCGCCCGATGGGACGTGACGTAGCGGGGCCCACTGTCAGTGTTGACTGTGGTCAACAGTTGTCACGTCTCTGCGAACTGGGCGCGAAAATTTCGCGGCACGATGATGACGCCTTGATTCCGTGCGTAGTGGATGGAGTGGGCGGTGACGGTTAGTCTCTCCGCACGACACGTGGACGGCTGGATATAGCTGCTTAGAACAGTTCCTTTGCGGACAGCTGAGATGAATTTTGCAAGGCATAAGTACTGCGCCGCAGCGCGAGGGCGTCATCTTCTCCAATCGTCCGAGCCTCCATTCCTTTGCCCTCTGCCATTCTTGTCTCCATCCTAGCTCTGTGCCAATTGTCCTCCCACCTTCTGCGATCCCTCGACGCCATGGGCAAGTCGAAGACCGCCGCTAGCGCCTCCGCCGCCGAAGCCGGGGTGATGAAGAAACCCGACGGCGATTGGCAGAGGTCCACGGTGAAGAAGACGGACTTCAAGCTCCTGTGCGCGTAGGGTCTCCTGCCCCCGACTGACGAGGCCACGGTACGTGCTCCTGGCAAGGAGGTGTACCCCGCGCCTCGCAAGGGGGAACGCGTGTGCTTCGTGGATTTCCTTCCACGGGGCTTCAGGTTCCCTCTCTACGATTTTGTTCGTGGTCTTTTGTACGCCTATAACGTTCAGATCCATGATCTGACCCCCAATGGCGTCTTAAGCATCGCGAGCTTCATCGTGCTTTGCGAGTGCTTCCTGGGGATCGCACCCCACTGGTCTCTATGGAAGTCGCTCTTCCTTGTTCGCAAGAACGTTGGGAAGAGCGGGTAAACATACCCCGTGGGCGGCTTCGGCATCCAGGTGCGCGGCGACACCGCGTTCTTCCAGATGAAGAAGTCGGACTCCGTCCAGGGGTGGCGAAAGAGGTGGTTCTACCTCCAGTACGACCAGGAGAGTCTGGCGCCCTTCGACGTCGAGTGCGGCTTGCGGAAGACTCGTGCCTGGGCGCACCCGCTCGCCGAGGAGGAGAAGGAGTCCGTGAAGCCTCTGCTGAGCCTGCTGCGCAACCTCCTCCGGACCCTGGGGCGCGAGTCGGGTGGCGTCTTCTTGATGGCCACCTTCTTCCGGCTGCGAGTCCAGCCGCTACGCGCTCGCCCCCACCCGATGTGGGCAGTCGAGGGTGTTAGCGACCAACCGTTTGACGACGAAGAAGTGGAGACCAAGGTGAGGGGCATCACCAGCCTTCGAGACGCGGACCCCTGCAACGTCAAGTGTCCGGTCGCTGCGTACGGAGGAGCGAACCCTGTTCCTGAGGTGAGTTTTTGCATTGTTCTCTTCTTTGCTGGTGTTCTTTATCTTCTTTTTCTTGATTCGACTCTGCTTTGTTTGCTTCAGGGTCGCTCTCTTCTTGTCAGCCTTCCTCCTCTCCTTGAGAACGGACCTCACGATGAGTCAAAGTTTCTGGAGGAGGAGGATGACGATGAAGACATCCCGTCCGCTATCTCTCCTAACGAAGAGGTGGAGGATGACGATGACGAGGAGGAACCCGCACGGAAGAGGCAGAAGCGGCGAAGTGGTGGCGAATCTGCGAATGCGTCGTCTCCCGCGAAGGATGTTGACGCTGACTTGGAGGCTGGCATGTCTTCTTCGGGTGTGCGGTCCCATGATGACTGGGACGAACCCTTGGCTGCTCCTCCGGTCAGCTCGGCGCCGCCACGCGGGTTTACTCGGATGACGTCCGTCTCCCTTGGGAGCTATTATGGCGACGAGGCCGCCAGGTGAGTTCCTTTTCTTACTTCTTCGTCGTGTTGTACTTTTGAGTTTCGAGCTTCGAGTTGAGTTTTGCCTTGAGTTTGTTCCAGCAACCGCTCTGGTGAGGTCAGCTCCCCTCGCCGCGAAGTGGAGCACACCTCTCCTCCCTCGACTGAGCTGGTGATGCGGGCGGTGGTCGAGAAGCGTGCGCCGACTAGCGACTTCAGGCGCCGAGTCGTGCTCCCCCCCGCGGCTTCGGATGATGTCGACCTTTTGGACCACGTAAGTCATTGTTCTTGTTCTTGTAGTCTTTAAATTTCATCGGGTGCGCGAACAGCGCTCCCGATGGGAGTAGCCCCCGAAGGTGTGGGTGACTAGTATAGTCACCCGCAACTTTATAACTTCTTGTTGTTTCTGCAGCAATACTACCGCCAACAGCTTGAGGCAGCCGCTGCCTATGTTCACCTGGAGAAGAAGAGGGACGAGCTGCGTACCTCTCTGGACCAGGCTACTAAGCGGGCTGAAGAGTTAGAGCTGAAGCTTCAGGCTCAGGCGGAGCTTGCGAAGGCCCTGCACGAGTCCCAGGAGCGCGAGCGTGTGCGGGTCGTCCGGGAGAAGACCGAGGTCGACCGCCTGCTCTCACACGCCGGCGCCCTTGGAGGTGAGTTTTCGGCTTAGCGCCTATTTGTCTTTGCTTCTTTTTCTTTCTGTTGATTTGCGACCTCTCGTTTCAGAGAAATGTGGCGGCGCTCCTCCGGAAGGCTCGTCCAGCGACAATGTCGACTTGGCCACCGCGGTCGGGTTTCTCGACCGCGTCTGCGCATATGCATCCGCTGCGCTGCAGAAGTCGTCGGCGGCGCTGCAGAAGTCGACTGGAGCGCTCACGACTGTGCACCGGAGCATCTTTCCGAGCGACCCGCCGCCGACTGCCGTCGATGCATTCACGGCGCCGTTTGAATATGAAGCGACTACCCTCGCCGACTTCACTCGGGCGCAGACGGTACGCGGCTCCGAGCTCACCTTCCAGCTTCTTCTAGGCCATCAAGTAGCTGGCGATTTCGAGAAGGTTGTCAGCGGCTTCCCGCGAAGGTCCGATGACCGGACCGCGTCCCTTAGCGGGGTGAAGGCGCAGGCTACACATCTGGCTGTGAAGCTTGTGGCCACCTTCGAGAGGGCGCTTGCCAAGGCAACTGAGGCGGCTTCTCGGAAGAGTCGCTCCCGGTCGGAGTCGGTGGTTTAGGAGCTTTTGTAGTGTGGGTCCTTTTGTTCGCAAGAACTTGTACTTCATTCTGCAGCTTGTAATGACCTTTATTTTGTCGGGTCTTCTGGCCTTGGAACCTCTTTTACTCTGAATTATAATTTATTTCCCTTCGACTGTGCTTTGGCTGAGGAGTCTTTTTGCTGTATTGACATTGCATATTCGTGACAGAATGACACGCATGAGGCCACTTCTGCCGTTGCGACGACTCGCGCGAGTGGCGAGGGAGGTTCTCGCTCGACTGCAGCTGGGCGTCGTCGTCGATCAGCACCCGTTCCACAGCGAAGCGCGAATGACCAGCGGTTGATCACCTATATGAGGAATAAGGTGGTTAGCCTTGAAGCGAGTCTGAAGCTTGCTGAGTTGGAGCTGGAGCGCTCCAAATCGCGTCCCACTGCGGGGTTCTCCCAGCGCGAGGAATTTTTGCTTGGCGAGATTGATCTAATCAGTCGGCAGCTGGAAGGTTGGTAGCCTTTTGTTGACTTCCTCCTTGAGATTTGCTGGTTATAACTTGTAATTTTTTGGGCTCAGATGTGAACCCAGGTTGGCAGGCTGAGCAGGCTCGGGTTGAGGAGCGGATCACCCGAGAGGCGACTGGCGATTCTTTCGAGGCTCGCCAATTCTGGCCGAACAAGTCGGGAGGGCAAATCCTCGCGCGCATGCTTGATCGAACTTGGTGGGCTGCCTTTCTTCTTAAAGGTTGCCGGAAGACCCTCTGGCATATCCACCGTGTGTACTTCCCACACAATGGGCAGCCGCATGGGCTGGCCGCCTTGCTGGAGAGGTTCCGCGAGGGTGATGCGTTGAAGGAGCTAGTCCATGCGCAACTCGTCGCTGGGGCGAATGTGGAGCTGGCTTATGTCCGGCTGCACCAGCCAAAGTTTCCTCTCGAGAGGGTGATGGGCGGCCTGCCCGGAGACGATGACTACGCCGAGACTCTGGCGGCTGCTCGCCAAATGGTTGAACATGTCCAAAAGCTGAGTGAGCGCCTTGTAGGGCCACTCGACGCGCCAAAAGATGAGCCTGCAGAATAGGGACAACAATGTTCTGCTGTACATGATTAGTCATAGGAGGCAAATTCGCTAAATGTAAACATCAATGTATTAGATATGGGAAATGCCCGAGTAAGCAAGTTAAAACTGTTTGCTTTACTGTGCGATTATCTGTGGTGCTCCTTCGAATGGACTTAGTACTAGGTCTTGTGCGACGTGGCTCAGGTACATTGAGCGCGAGTCGTGGACCTGTGCGGCGCAGCCCCCGAGCACCTTGGGTAGCGGCCGTGGCTTTGTCGTGGACCTGTATGGCGCAGCCCCCGAGTGTTTCGAGTGGCGTCCTAGGTTTTCAAGTGTTACCTGTAAAGCGCAGCCCCCCGAGTGTTTTGAGTGGCGGCCTAGGATTTTAGTACTTGACCTGCATGGCGCAGCCCCCTAGTGGTTCAGGTGGCGGCCTAGGATTTTACGAGTAGGTCCTGCATGGCGTAGCCCCCGAGTAGTTCGAGTGGTGGCCTAGGATTTCAAGTGATACCTGTGAAGCGCAGCCCCCGAGTGTGTCGGGCGGCGGCCTAGGATTTTAGTACTTGACCTGTATGGCGCAGCCCCCGAGTTGTTCAGGTGGCGGCCTAGGATTTTTCGAGTGGAGCCTGCATGGCGCAGCCCCCGAGTGATTCGAGTGACGGCCTAGGCTTATTTTTCAACCTGTATGGCGCAGCCCCCGAGTTATTCGAGTGGTGGCCTAGGATTTTTGTTTCAACCTGTATGACGCAGCCCCCGACTTATTCGAGTGACGGCCTAGGTTACTAATTGCCTTGACTGAGAAGGTAAAGTGAACAGCTTTTTCTGTAAATCTTCTTTATTGATTCTTGCGAACAGGCCGCCTCATTAAAACCCTTCCAGTCCCCTTAGGTACCCTGGTAAGGGAAAGAGTGCGTCTGAAACCTGCCGCGTTGACATGCTTTCCTTGGTACAATGATTTTGTCGACTAGGCGTAGAACCGGCAAAGTTGCGCGACGTTCCACGGGTTGCTGCAGACTGCTCCCGTCTTCGAGTCCTTCAGACGGTAGGATCCGTTGCCGATTGCCTATGTCACAACATACGGGCCCTCCCATGGTGAGACGAGCTTGTGCACCTTCTTCTGCTTGAGGCGGAGGACCAGGTCGCCTGCTACGAATGCCCTTGGTCGCAACCTCCTTCCGTGGTAGTTGCGCAGGTCTTGCTGATACACGGCTGACCATGCTAACGCGATGTCGCGTGCTTCGTCCAGGATGTCCATGCTGTCTTCGAGTACTTCTTCTGCATCTGACTCGTCGTAGGCGACCACTCTTGGCGCGTCGAATTTGATGTCGCAGGGGAGAACCGCCTCTACACCGTACACCATGAAGAATGGAGTGTACTGAGTGGATATGTTTGGCGTGGTTCGCAAGCTCCAGAGGACTGATGGCAGTTCTTCGACCCACACGCCTGCGGCGCGTCTCAGTGGCACTCGCAGGCGTTTCTTGATGCCGCTGCAGACTAGGCCGTTGGCTTTCTCGACTTGCCCATTGGACGGCGGGTGTGAGACAGATGCATAGTTGAGTTTGATGCCTTGATCTGAGCAGAAGTCCTTGAACTATTCGGTTGTGAAGTTTGAGCCGTTGTCCGTGATAATCCCGTTTGGCACCCCGAATCTGAAGATGATGGATCTGATGAAGTTTACCGCTGACGATGCAGTCGAACTTGTGATGGGCACTGCCTCAATCCACTTGGTGAACTTGTCGACTGCGACCAGGAGGTGAGAATGCCCTCCGGGCGAGGATTTCTTCAGTGGACCTACCATGTCCATCCCCCATTGGGCGAAGGGCCAGGCTAGTTGTTGGCCAGTAGAACCCGGCTCGTAGTGCTTTGGCCACCAAGGCTCGACTGCTTGCATGATGCCCGCAGATACCCGCATGGATGTCGAGTAGTATGGCCTGGCCGTCTACTGGATCTACGCACCTTTGCATAATTTCTGAGATGCTTCTCTTGTAGAGTTCCCCGTTGCAGACGGTGAAACCTTTGGAGCGCCGGATGATGCGTTTTGCTTCGACTGGATCAGTTGGCAGCCTCTGGTGCAGTATGTACGCAAGGTATGGTCCTGTCCATGTAGCTTCGACCGGCATGACCTCCATGGGCTCTTTTTCTTTGCTCGGCGAGTTGCTGTTGCACTTGGCGGGTTATGAGCTTCTGCGCCCTGTTTGAAGGGCGTCCTTTTTGTTCATGTTGAGTTGTCCCCGCGCGGCTGGGTACGCGTTGTGTGCCATTGGTTGGGCTTCCTGTAGTTGCTGTTGGGGAAAGGTGCCCGCTGCCTGTGTCGGGTTGTTGTTCACGGGTGCTGCCTGAATGGCGAGCTGTGGGGTCGGCTGCAGCGCTGGCACAGGGTGATGATATTTTGCATCGCCTGATAAATCTTACGTGCTTTGCGGCAATCTTTCAATAGGTGGTTGGCGCCCCACTTGCCCGTTTCCGGGTTGCGGAACGAGTGATGCTTGCAAGGTTGCATCAGCTGCTCTGTTGTGGTCAACGCGCGCTTTCGCTCGCGTTTCTGGCTTCCATCATTGCGGCTAATGCTGCCGCTGCTGCAGTTGTATTGTCCTGGGTCGAACTGCCGACCCTGGTCGCTGGTTCGACTGTACTGGCGTCCTTCATCATAGTGGCGACTGCTATCGCGCGTGTCATCACAGGGGGTTTGATATCCCGCCGCTACTAGCTCGATCGAGTCGAGGTTGGTGAAACGTTGTTTCTTCTTCTGGCGTCCATCGCGCCAGTTACTTGTTCCGACTTTGTTCTTTGGAGAGGTGTCGCGGACGTAGTCCTCTCCCTCGGCCCACTGGTTGGCTATCTTCATGAGCTTGATCGTTGTCTTCGGCTGGAGCCTACCGAACTCTTCGCGGAGGTCGCGGCGAGCGACGCCATGCATGAACGCGTCCATCACCCGGTCTTCTGAGACGGGTTCCATGGTGTTGAGGAGGAGTGTCCACCGTTGGATGTATGACCGGAGCGACTCATCTCTTCCTTGCTTACAAGTTTGCAACTCGATGTAGGTCGTCGGCCTTGCATATGTTCCAGAGAAACTTTTGATAAAGGTAACTTGGAATTCTCCCCAGGTCTTGAAAGAGTCCTTGGGCTGGCTGGTGAGCCATCCGCATGCCGAATCCGTGAGCATGAGCTGGATGTACTGCATCGTTGAGGTCGATGTCCCACCTCGACAGGTACATGCAATGAGGTAGTCTTCGAGCCAGAGGCGCGGGTCTTGCTTTCCGTCGTACCTCGGTGTTCCTGCTGCTAGCTTGAAGCCGTTCGGCATGCGGGTGTCGCAGATGTTGAAGCTGAAACATGCGGCGCCGCACGGCTCGAAGTTGCGGTCGGACTGCTCATCTGGGTTCGTCGTGTCAGTCGAGCGCTGGCTGCGGTTGCGGTCTACCGTCCTTTGCGTGATGACGTTGCGAAGGTCTTTGCCTGGTTGTGGTTGTCGCAGTGGCTGTGCTGCAGGGACGTCCGGTGCTGCCGGATCACGAGCTTGGCGTTCTTGTTCTTCGCGTGCCCGGTTGCTTGGCACCCTGTTTGCCAGGGCTTCCTCGATTGCCTTCATGGACATGATATGCTGCTTGTGGAGAAGAGCTCGTGCGTCTCCCTCCGGTGGCTGTGTGAGTCGAAGGTACGTTTCGACTGCCATGATGCAGGCGTCCGCCGTTTTTGGTACGGGTATCCCGTTTTCGTCCTCAGTGACGAAGGATGAGTCAAGGTTGCGGGTGATCCAGGATCGATCGGCTTCCGTCATGAGGGGAACGCGGGCTCTGCGTCGCCGTCCTCCTTGGCTGACCTCGATAAAGGAAGTGAACGAGTAGGCGGCCCTCCTGGCGCTTGACGCGTCCGCATCCCTCTTGCGCCGGATGAGTTCGGCTTTCTCGGCGCATAGTCGTTCGCCTTCCTTATGCAGCAAGTACTGGACTGCCAGCTGATCCTCCCGAGGTGTGTCGGGTGGTGGAAACGTGTCGTCATCAACGTGCTTCATGGCCATGATCGCCATGTCGCGCGTGATTGTGAGTCGAGTCGTCTGGTCGGGCATGACCACCTCCAGTGGGTAAGCGGGTTCATCGTTGCCTTCTGGAGGTGTTGTGCCGGCCATGAAGACTTGCGCGGGGTAAACCTCGATAGGGGTGTTTATGCTGCCGCTGCTGCTTCCGTCATCCGAATCCTGCTCTAGATCGAAAATTGCTGCTACGTGGCGGGCGGCGCAGCCGTTGTTGCGCCTTCTCGCGATCTTTGCAGGAGTCGTGGAAGGAGATTTCGCAGTCGCCGGGGCGAGTGCGATTGTCTTGGGGTAGACTTGAAGGGTCCACGAAGATGCGTGCGACGTGGCTGTCGGCAGCGCGTCCTTGGTCACACGTGCGAGTGCGATCGATGCAGTCGTGGTCGAGGTAGATCTTGGTTTTGTCGGCCGTGCGATCGAGGTGGTTGAAGTAGACTCGATCTGCATGGCCGCTGCCGACGTAGTCGATGTAGTCGAAGTAGATGCGATCTTTGCAGTTGTAGCAGATTCGACTCCTGCGATAGACGACGGCGGGTACGGCGCGGGGGTGGCCGATGCGGGTGTCGCCGCCGTGCGTGGTGCGGTCACCGCGGACCTGAATATTCCACGACTGTCGACGAAACAGTATATGGAGCCAAAGGTGATGTGTATACCTTCGTACAGATCAGCGTACATCGAGCGGCGGGCCGGCGGGTGGAAGGCGTACTCGAAGGAGCCGAAGCGGATGGACTCCCGGGTGGTGCAGACGTCGATCTTCCTTGCGGATGGAGCCGGTGCGACCATGATTCCAACGATTGTTCTTTCCCACAGACGGCGCCAATTGACGAGGGTGTAACTCGACAAATCACTGGGTTGTTCACCCCGGGTTGATTGAGGGGGAGAGAGAAGCGTTGGTGATCACGACGGCTGACAAGCGGGGCGATTTACCCAGGTTCAGGCTCCCGGAGGATAACACCCTACTTCCTGCTTGTCTGATATTGATGGCGAGTAGCGATTACAATGGCGAGATTGCGATCTCGCTAGGGTTTGTGGTGGCGGCTATGAGCGTGTCCTTGAGACGAGCAACCCTCCTGGCCTTTATAGGTAGGCCAGGTCTCGGGTGAACGATGCCGTATGGCAATTACAGATATGGCAGGTTATGCGACCTAACCGACTAGGACTAGGTCACACGATACCCCTAATGGGCCTTCTGTGGGCCTTCGTTAGCTTGGCGCGGCCCAGGTATCCTCACCGTGGGATAGTTGAAGAGTAGCCCCACGTCACATATGTTTTTCTCGCTCTAGAGAAAAGGTCAAACATAACTCAAAATATTTTTCCGGCGGTCTTCAAATTCTTGAAGAGCCAGATAAGGTATTAGGTGGCTCTTTGATACCACCAGAAAGAAAAATAGATTCAGAGGAATCAAAAAAGGAAAATTTGGGTCCATGTTCAACGAAAAAAAATTAAGAGGAAGGAAAAGTATTTTATTTCCACTCACCATGCAGTCGCATATGCCATTTTTAATTCTTACGAAATGACTCAATAAAATATATTTTTATTCTTTTAGTTACTGTTTTTTTTTGGGTTTTATACCACCCGTGGTTGCGAATTAGTAATTTGTTGGGTCTACAATGATCTTGGTTGAGCTCCTAATGAACTAATTTTCACTATTTGTGTTTTTTGTTTTCAGTAATTCTAGATACATGTTTGAAACTTGGTTTTTTAACAGTTTATCTCATTCACTTGTAGTCATTTATCATTCAGTTAGTGTAGCATAAATTCATTCAATTTCCTGTCCTAATATTAATCAAATTAGCATCTTTCTATAGAAACAAATACATTTTTCATTTTAGCAAAATTCTTTCTATTTCTACCTGCTTCAGGTATTTATTATTCCAGTAGAACTGTTGCGGTAGAATGACAAGGGGTTTGTGTAGAAGGAAATAAATTAACTTAGCTACATATCTAATTTAGGTTCAAACTGTTTCATCCTACCTATTACTTCATTTCTTCTTTCAAGAGCAGTAGAAAAAAAGTCGGTTAAAATAAAGAGCGAATATATCTTGAATTTGTTTGTGAAGAGTACACGTACGTTAGGAATACAAAAATATTTACTTTTTGAATGAATGATAGTTCTCTCATTTCAATTCGTAGGAACATGCCTTTCCACCATTGGATAGATCTATTAGTTTGGCCTGAGGGAGCCATGCATTTATGATACAATGTTAAAAATATTTTTTAATGTATACGTGTATGCTTCCATTTTCTGTACCTTATAAAATATATTGGTAGATATAACTAAAAGAGTATCTCCCAACAAATATCTCGACACATAAGGGTTTCTAGAATATATGCTTGTCTATCATAGGTGTTGATGTCTTCAATATGCATCATTTTGAGTTGTCATAGTTTTAGCGGTGCCCTTTTTAGGATTGGCCCAATGATTTGTATCTTATTCTCAGTTTCATATTATTATTGGAGAAAATTGACTAGACCTTTCCAATGAATAGGATATTTTTTTTGGAAATGTCTAGTGAGAAAGACATGAACTCTAGTATTCCTAGGCAAAGATTATGTAAAATGAGAACTTTTACAACAACTAAAATATTTTGTGCTTGAGCTAAATAATAGTAGGGGTATAACAGACCTTCACTCCACTCGCCAAAATGCAAATCAAGTCTCATTCTTGTGTGGTCTCTTCATGTAATTGATATTTTTTCTAGAAATGGTTAGCCCGGCCTCTGCATCATGATGATGCATACAGCCCATGTAATTGATCCTGAGGTTGAAACCTAACATGTTTGTCAACAAAAATACATGTACGGAGTAGTGTTGATGATTGAGAGACAGAGGCTCAATCTTTGGAAGGGAACCGGCATACATACATGATATAAAACATGAAAGTGTATCTCCGAAACTAAGACTGTTATGAGTTATGACAAGAAAAGAGCACATAGAACTGGAAATTGCGCAGCTCAATCAGCTAGGAGATTCACAAATCTCTGGAAATTCTCATACGAAGAGCCGCCCTCCTTCAGACTCATGCGAGCTCTGTCCCTGAGCATCCTTGCACTCTCTGCAATTACATCATCGTTGATGACCAGTTCCAGTTTACTCATCACCTCCTCCTTGGTCACCACGCCATCTTCGCCGTGCGTCACGGCCAAGCCGGCCATCCAGATGTCGCAAATGTAGCTCCTGTTCGCGAATTGGTCGGCGAAGTACGGCCAGCACAGGATCGGCACGCCGTTCCTTACCCCCTCCATCGTCGAGTTCCACCCGCAGTGCGACACGAAGCACGCAATGGCGGGATGCGCCAGAACCTACAGGGATCGAAATGGATCAGAAATCCGTCAGACATAACAACTGACACTTGCAGAGCATGGCATGAGAACATGAACAAAGTACATACCTGCTGCTGGGGGCACCAGCTGACGGCCATGCCCTTGCCGGCGACCCGGCTCTGGAACCCGTCGAACCACTCCTTGCTGAGGCCGCCGGAGGTGAAGTCCGGGCGGACCACCCACAGGAACGGCCGGCCAGAGAGCTCCAGCCCCTCGGCGAGCTCCCTGAACTGCCGCGGGTCGAAGATGGTGAAGCTGCCGAACGCCACGTACACGACGGAGCCGTCGGACTGCGCGTCGAGCCACCGCAGGCACCCCTTGTCCACCGGCCAGAACTGCCCGACGGGCTTCCGGAGCTCCTGGTCGGCGAACAGAGGGCCGATCGGCACTATGTCGGGGAACAGCTCGAACGCCGTGGGCTCGGCGTCGAGGAACGAGTTGCACACGGTGATCTCGGCAACGCTTGCCGACTGGGCGTAGCCGGAGAACAGCTTGAAGAGTGTCTCCTGCCCCTCGGGTGCGCCGTCGATGATCCACGGCATGTGCGACGTGCAGATGGGCGGCATCCTCGGGCCGATCTCGTACGTGCCCTCTCGCTTTGGGTAACCTGCATTTATACAAGTGCCATGTCCCGTGTTCTTATCTCAAAGACGAAAGTGTTGGAGAAATATTTTGTATACCGTTGTAACTTCCATGTATGGACTAAGAAACCCTGGATGGTGTAGTACACCACCGGCTAGTGCCTCAAACGGCTCCATGCATGATTTTCTCCTTTCCTGTTATTTCCCTTTTTGTAAGTGCCACAGATGGTCTTTTTCCATCTCTATTTAACACGTACCCGATGCCCTCAACAGGGCAATTGTTTCCACCAACATGGTATCAGACCATCCTCTTCCGTGACGTTCGACAACAGAAAACAAACAACAACTCGCTTCGCCCCGCCCTCCCACCTACGTTGCTCACCTCGCTCCCACTTCCTCCCCACAATGACAATGTCGCTCTCGGCTGCCCTAGGCGCCCCACCCACAGAGAAGCTAAACCTCAAAAACTACCTATACTGGAAAGCCCAAGTGCTCCCAGCTGTGCGCGGCGCCCTGGCCATGGCTCTGCTCGACGGATCCGACTCCGCGCCCGCAACAACCATCGAAGGACACGACTCGGAAAAAAGGACAATTAGGATCCCCAATCCAGCCTATGAGGCGTGGCTTGTCCGGGATCAACAACTCGTCAGCTACCTCGTCAAATCCATCTCCCCCAACCTCTTCGGCGACATCCTCGACTTAGAGCACGCTGCAGAGATTTGGGCTGCCATCACCAGCAAGTTTGCAGCTCAGGTCACCGTGCGGCTGGGCTCCCTCACCGCCGCACTCATCAGCACAAAGAAAAGAGAACTCTCCGCCGACGCCTACATCACCAAGAAACGCGGCATCCTCTCCGAGCTCGCCTCCGCCGGCCGCACCATCTCCTGGCTGGCCTCTCCGGTGAGTACAACGGCCTTGTTGCCGCTATTAATGCAAACCCGTTCACAACCTCTGCAGACGTTTGCCATCAGCTCCTTGCCTACGACCATCGTCAATCCATGCTGCACGAGTCCGAGGAACATGCTGTCCCGTTCACATCCTCCGCCAATGCTGCTCGCCGCGGTGGTGATGGTGGCAATCATCCCGGTCATGGAGGGGGTGGTGGCTACCGCTCACCCCAAGGAGGTGGCCGAGGCAGCCATGGTGGAGGTGGGGGCGGCTACCACAGCCATGGTGGCGGTGGAGGTGGCCACACCTACACATATGGTCGTCCACCTCGTTGAGATGGAGGTCGTCGTCATCAACCCCGAGGGGGGCGTGGGCGTGGACGCAGCAACCGCGTCCCTTCCCCTCTCCAAGATGTAACCTGCCAGATCTGCAAGAAATATGGGCACCCCGCCACGGAGTGCTGGTGGCGCTACGGCGATGACGATAAGATGATGAACCACCCCATGAAGACAAACATGCACACATTGCAGCTTATGGTGTCGATACAAATTGGTATGTGGACTCGGGGGCTACAAATCATCTCACCAGTGAGTTACACAAGCTCACCACTCATGAACAATACAAGGGACATGATCAAATCCACACCGCTAGTGGTCAAGGTATGGCAATTAAAAATATTGGCCATTCTATTATTCATACCCCTCAAAATCCTATTCATCTTCGAAACATTCTTCATGTTCCTAATGCTGCCAAAAGTTTATTATCAGCTCACAAAATCACACTAGATAACAATGCTTTTATTGAAATTCACCCATTTTTCTTTTTGATTAAGGATCGGGCCACCAAGGAAATCATGTTTAGAGGTCCCTGCCATGGCGGTCTTTACCCCCTCGTGCCCACCTCCACAGACTCCACCAAGCAAGCCTTCATCACCCTCACGTCGTCTTCTTCCACATGGCATCGTCGCTAGGACACCCTTCATCCTTCATTGTCCAACAAATCCTTCGGAAAAATAAACTTACTCATTCGCATGAAATAAACCCTTATGTGTGTGATCCTTGTCAACAAGCCAAGAGCAAGCAACTGCCTTACCCTATCTCTACTAGTCTCTCTACTGTTCCCCTAGAACAAATTTTTTCGGATGTGTGGGGACCTGCTCCTCCATCCGTTGGCAAACATTCTTATTATGTAAGCTTTATTGATGATTTTAGTAAATTCTCTTGGATCACTTTACTCAAGAAACGCTCCGATGTTTATCAAGCCTTTTTAAATTTCCAGCAACTTGTTGAACGGAAATTTGGTCACAAAATAATCACCATGCAAACAGATTGGGGGGGGGGGGGGTGAATATGAAAAACTTCATTCTTTTTTTCAAATAGCCGGTATCACTCACCATGTCTCCTGTCCTCACGCTCATCAACAGAACGGTTCGGCCGAAAGAAAACATCGTCACATTGTAGAAGTTGGTCTCTCCCTCCTAGCAAATGCATCCATGCCTCTAAAATTTTGGGACGAAGCTTTCCTTACCGCAACCTATCTTATCAATATGCTCCCTAGCAAACCTCTCAACTTTGAAACCCCAACGGAGAAGCTCCTCGATATCAAGCCTAATTATGAGTCTCTTCGTATTTTTGGTTGTGCGTGTTGGCCTAACCTTAGACCCTACAACAAACGGAAACTCTCTTTTTGCTCCAAACAATGTGTTTTCCTTGGCTATAGTCCCCTACACAAAGGAGTTAAATGTCTTGATGTGAGCACCGGCCGCGTCTACATCTCTCGTGATGTTGTTTTTGATGAAAATGTTTTTCCCTTTGCCTCATTAAATCCAAATGCTGGCTCCCGTCTTCGTCAAGAAATTCTACTCATACCATCGCCATCTCCAAATACTCCAAATCTCGAGGGTATGAGTAATGATGATCATATATACTTTGTACCTGCTACTAACAATACACAGGTACCCGAAGATAGTGGCGCCACCACAACACCGAGTCACCATGCGGATCCTTCTCAAATCAATGCCAATGTTGAAGGAAATAATGAAAACGGTGAAGAAATCAGCCAAAATGGACAAAATCAGGAAAATCCAGAAGCAGACAACAGCCGCACCGATCCCGGTGCGGATTCTCCCGCCCTGACGCCATCATCCGCCTCGGATCGCGCGGCGCAGTCATCAGCCGCATTTCCTCCGGGATCGCCGCCCGACAACTGCGGTCCAACAGTCACACCAACCAGGGCCCACGCACCCGGCCAGATCCACCCTCCCCGCCAATCACACCCCTCCACCACCGCGCATACGACAGCCTCGGCCTCGCGCCCCGCGCCGCGCAGATTGTTTTCTGCAGGGGACACAACGTCGCACCAATCCAGCGCTAACACGTCAACGCCACCAACCCCTGCGGGGTTAGCCCCGTCTGGCGCCTCAGGATCTTCTGCGTCGCCACCCGAGCCTGCCTCGCCCACACATGCAGCCACAGGATCAACTGCGCCAGATTCCTCTGCGCATGCATCTGACGCCGCCGGATCTTCTGTGTCGCTGGATACAGCGACCTCGGACGCAAATCAGACTACAGGATCTGCTACTCCGGCTGATTCTGGCACTGCACGATCTTCTACATCGACCACATCTACACCATCAACTGTGCCTCCTGCTGCACCACCTCCTCCACACGCTCGTACACGTCTACAAAAAGGTATTCGCAATCCTAGAATTTATAAAGATGGTACAATTCGCTATGGCATGCTCACATCTACAGGTGAACCAAGCAAACTATCTGAAGCATTAGGTGATGAAAAATGGAAAACGGCTATGCAAGAAGAATATGATGCGCTGATTCAAAACAAGACCTGGCATCTCGTTCCTCCGAGCTCCAACAAGAACATTATCGACTGTAAGTGGGTTTATCGTATCAAGAAAAATTCCGATGGTACAATTGACAGGTACAAAGCACGACTCATCGCCAAGGGTTTCAAGCAACGCTATGGCATTGATTATGAAGACACCTTCAGTCCGGTTGTGAAAGCAGCCACCATAAGGCTTGTCCTTGCCCTTGCTGTCTCACAAGGCTGGAGTCTCCGACAACTTGACGTCAAGAACGCGTTCTTACATGGCGTTCTGGAAGAGGAAGTGTACATGAAACAACCACCTGGGTTCCTAGATCCTCACGCTCCGCATCATATCTGCAAACTTGACAAAGTCCTTTATGGTCTAAAACAAGCTCGTCGTGCATGGTACTCCAAACTAAGCCATAAACTCACTATCCTTGGTTTTCAACCTTCCAAGGCCGACACATCTCTCTTCATCTTTCACAAGTCAGGTATTACTATGTTTATGTTGATTTATGTTGATGATATTATTGTCACCCGCTCTTCAGATGCAGCCATTTCGGCCCTCCTCCGTGATCTTCGTATGGACTTTGCCCTTAAAGATCTTGGTACCTTACATTTTTATTTTTTTCTGGGTATTGAAGTCAAACAAACAACTGACGGTCTCCTCTTAACACAAGCTAAGTATGCTAATGATCTTCTTTCTCGAGTAAACATGCCTAATTGTACACCATGCCCTACTCCTCTCTCTAGTTCCGAAAAATTGTCCCTCACAAATGGCACACCTCTTGGCCCCGAAGATAGCACTCAGTACAGGAGCATTGTGGGAGGTCTCCAATATCTCACTCTCACACGTCTTGACATATCCTTTGCCGTAAACAAAATATGTCAATATTTACATGCCCCCACCACAGCACACTGGACTGCAGCGAAACGCATTCTTCGCTATGTCCAAGGTACGATTCATATTGGTCTCACATTTCAGCGATCTCACTCCACTCTTCTTAGTGCTTTTTCAGATGCAGATTGGGCCGGTTGTATTGATGATCGTCGCTCCACTGGCGGTTTTGCAATATTTTTTGGCCCTAATCTCATTTCTTGGAGTGCTCGCAAACAAGCAACTGTCTCTCGCTCAAGCACCGAAGCAGAATACAAAGCTCTCGCCAATGCTACTGCCGAACTCATTTGGGTTGAAGCTCTCCTCAAGGAACTTGGCATCTCTCTCAAAGACAAACCATGTCTATGGTGTGACAACCTTGGCGCCACGGCGCCACCTATCTCTCCGCCAATCCGGTGTTCCATGCTCGCGCACCAAGCACATCGAAATCGATTTTCATTTTGTGCGTGAAAGGGTTGCCAACAAGTTACTCGACATCTGTCACATTTCCACAAAGGATCAAATCGCCGATAGCTTTACCAAGATGTTACCCATCAAGGCGTTCCACGAATTCATGCCTAATCTAAACCTTTCCAATGCTTCCAACGCTCAGATTAAGGGGGGTGTTAGAGAAATATTTTGTATACCGTTGTAACTTTCATGTATGGACTAGGAAACCCTGGATGGTGTAGTACACCACCGGCTAGTGCCTCAAACGGCTCCATACATGATTTTCTCCTTTCCTGTTATTTCCCTTTCCTTGTATGATTGTTTCCTTGTAAGTGCCACAGACGGGGCTTTTCCATCTCTATTTAACACGTACCCGATGCACTCAACAAGGCAATCGTTTCCACCGACAGAAAGAAGCTTATATTGTTGCTTAATCAAGGTAAAGTAGGCAGTAGAACAATCAACGATGGATCTTTCTTACCCTTGTCATCAATGAAGCCATCCTCGATCATCTCGGAAATCCTCAGCGACATTCCGAGGCCGGACGCGGCCGCCGGCCAGATGCCGGCCACCCGAACGCCGAGGTTCTTGGCAACCCGGAAGCAGAACCACATGTTGACGTCGGCGATGAGCCACTTCACCTTGGTAGCCCCGGACGCCTCCGTCTCCTTGATCAGCTTCTCCACGTAGCCCGGCACGCGCCGAAACACCCCGTCCACGAACTTGCAGAGATCCCTGCGGTCGTCGCCGTCCGCCATGCCGTCCGGTATGGCAACCAAGTGGATCCATTCCAGCGCATCGTCGGTGCTTTGCCGCATGGCGTCGAGGAGGAGCGCGTGGATGAGCTCGGTGCAGACGAAGGTGACCTGGAAGCCGTGGTCGACGAGGCGGTGCGACAGCTCCATGAGCGGGGTCACGTGGCCCTGCGCCGGGAACGGAAGCACCATGACGTGAGGCTTCACGCCGGCCATGACGATCGACGGGACGAGAGATGTCTGAAACTGCGCTGGAGTCTGTCGATCGTAGTCCGGTGTCTGCTGGAGTGTGTTGTAGTGAGACTGTGAGAGAGGGGGAAACGGAGAGACTCTGATAAGTGCGCGTTGTTTTGGCATCTGCGCACACCGCACGCTGTCGTCGTCTCCACGCTGCCCTGGCGCGATCGGGCAGGCCGGCTGCCGGCTGTCGCCGGCGCTGCTGATATTTATTTTTTTGAGGGTAGCCGGCGCTGCTGATAGCACGGAACCCTCTCCTTTTTTTTCTGTAGGCCGCGCTCGACGATTGATACAACGTGGCCCGGTGGGGGTATTTGCCCACTTGGGCCTTGTACGAGTGAGAAGTTGGCCTAATGCAGTTTGGCTTTCTAATGGGCTTATTCTTTGTACCCGGCTAGGCTAAGGTAAGCCTCAGAATTTGAGCTTAGTGTGAGCTCACTTTGGGACCCTAACTTTTTTTAGGAAAATGCTTACTTACACCCGGCTGTAGCTCGCTCCGCACAATTCATTCCCACACGCAGCTTGCTAGCTCCGCGCTGCACACGTAAGTTTCCCCCACGCAGCTATCTAGTTTCCCACGCGCAGCTAGCCATGTCCGCCGCTCGCCAGAGGAGTGGCGCGCGACGCTCGCCCCTCCGCCGCCTTCTACCCTAGCTCTGGATGCAGGCCTACAACAGCCATGGCCTCTGCTCGCCGGAGGAGCCGCGTGTGACGCTGGCCCCTCCTCCGCCTTCTTCCCTAGCTCTGGCCGCAATAGCCATGGCCGTGTCCTGCCAAGCTCCGGCCAGCGAGCTTCGCACGTGCTGGATTTGGGGAAGACGAAGCCCACTAGATGGATTGGTTGGGATTCACCCGATCTCGTGCTGATAGACCTCCGGTGTGTCGGATTCGTATCCGGCGAGCTCGAAATGGCCATGGCGGTGGAGGTTAGCTTTTCTGGGATTTTTTCAATGTTGCATGCGGTGTGTGTTTTAGCTACGTGTAGTTTTTTTGTTTTGTGAGTATGGGTAAAGTGCTACACTGATTTGTTTTGGTGACATTTTTCTACAACCAAATGAGGATATGTTACATAGACTTTTGGATTTTGTTACATGACATTGTTGAAAGTGCTACACCATTTTTTGATACACGATCGTAACTTTTACGGATCTGAATTATTTCGCTGCACACAGTGCTACATGAGATAAAAAAAATGTTGTGTTTGACTTTTATTGGCTACATAGATCGAATGCAACATTTTCTGATTTGGGTTTTGCTACATGTCGATGTTACACGTATGTTAAAAAATGTTACACGCGAACCATTTTTGTTACATAGATCAGACGCGCGGGAACGGTTCACTTAAGTGGATCCGACGGTGCGGGAGGCGGCTGTAGCAATTTGTTGCTACAGCCGGCTGACGCTTAGCACTTGCTTTTTTTATTTTTTGAAAGATCTCCTTAACCCAGTATTTTCGAAACAATTACTCCCTCCCATCGGAATTAAAGGTCGGAGAAACAACCCTCTAGGTTCTGCTAGTACAAATTGGTAAACAAGTTGCGACAATTTTTACAGATCGATGGGAGAAATCAGTACTGTCAAATCACGGTTGTTAAGACAATGTCCTTAAGCGACTTGATGAGATTGGGGAGGGAAGTGTTCTGAGTATTGAGAAAAATACATTAGAGTGTGATGAATTTGGATAAATATGATGGTAAAATTAGCTAAATATATTAAAATCAAATGAAAATTTGGAAATCTAAGATTTGGGATAGAAAACTATTAGAAGTAGTGCCAAACAAAGCCTAATGGTCACAAGGGTTCACATGACAAAGAACTAAACTATGATTAACTTTGATCCATAGTAGTTTTTTAAAAACGGAGGTTGAAACCTGAGCCTCTATGTCGAAATGATGCACATAACTTTTTTATTATTTTTATTCAAAACAATCATTATACATAAATACATCGTATCAACTCGAAAGCCACCTTCGAGGCGACAACTATCACAAAAACTAGAAACTTGATGAAGGGGATGGTGATCGGGGCCATCGTGCTCAGACATCACACCTAGACACATCATCCAAAACCAGAGACATGACCTATTCGTATGATGTCAAACTTCAAGCACAAACCGAGCTGGCAAACCCTCAACGCGTGCGTATGCATACACTTTAGCTGTCGCAGCCACGTCATCCACAAACCCATCTTCAGAAGGGACCAACAAATTGACCTTGACCGGCATGCCATCCCACGACGCCAGACAACGCCACCTTGTTGTATGTGTCCATCGCCGAGAACCCCCGCCTTCCTACGCGCCATGCCTCCAAGACTCACCGTCTTTGGTGTGGTAGATGCAACACCACTCCTCCTTTTGCCCCCTCTAGCCAAAAGCTGCTCCAAAACAAAGTTATCTGGAAATAGAACAACGAGAACATCGCCATCGTCCAATCCAGGAGACCCAGATCTAGAGCTTCCCCCCGGAGCAGCCCGAGGAAGGAAAAAGGAGTTGCATCGACAATGCCTTCATCAAGGTAGCAACGCTCCAAGACGCCGCCATCATCCGCCGTTAAGGACAACTTGGTTTTCACCGGCAGTCCCATCTCCCCATCCACAACAACGACATGAGCCGACAAACCAATGAACCGGGCGACGAAGCTCACCTCCAGCCAATTAGAACTCAACTAGCAGGAAAGGGAGAACGCAATCCCACCCCATCGTGACACATATGGACTGAGACCCTAGGCGCCACCGTCAAGATCATAGCCGAGGCGCTGCGAGAGAGTACTTGGAACGGCTGCCGCCGACACGGATCCGGACGGTCTGAAGGTCGACGTGAAGCCAAGCCGAGAGTGCGAGATGCGAAGACATGCCCCTCTGGAAGGCAGCGTGAGGGAGAGGAAGGAGGAGGTTGAGGTGGTGGCGGCGGTAGGGTTCCCCATGTCACCAGAGGAGACCGACTCGGGGACGTTTACACGTTGATCGCGCTCATTTTCACGCCTTATCTTTCTCATGTTTGTTTCTCGATCCATCGTGTTAGTAGTCCATAAAACAATAATCTTGGAGAGCTCGGCAATCGCACACAACCACAAATACAGATCAGACTAATCGTACAGACAGGAGTTCACTCACTTAACAGGTCTACAAATCTCATGAAATTCTTGTACGACGAGCCGCCTTCACCGATGCACTTGGACGCCGTGTCCTTGAGCCACCCTGCCCTCTCCCTGAATCCTGCATCATCGACGACCTTCTCCACCTTGCTCCGCACCTCCTCCTTGGCGACGACGCCATCCTCGCCGGGCGACACCGCGAGACCATTCCTCCACACGTCGGTGACGTAGCTCCGGTCCATGAACTGGTCGCAGAAGTATGGCCAGCACACGACCGGCACACCATTCCGGGCCGCCTCCAGCGTCGAGTTCCACCCGCAGTGCGACACGAAGCATTTCAGGGCGCGGTGCGCCAGGACCTGCCGGAACCAATCGGAATGGTTCGTCATCACAGCACTACCGCTACGCAGGTGACTCGTGTAGTTTGTGGGTTTGGCCTTACCTGTTGCTGGGAGCACCAGCTGACGATCATGCCGGTGCCGGCGACGCGCTGCTGGAAGCCGTCGAGCCAGGTCTTGCTGAGGCCGGGGGTGAAGTCCGGGCGAACAACCCACAGGAACGGCCGGCCGGTGAGCTCCAGCCCCTCGGCCAGCTCCTGGAACTGGCACGGGTCGAAGATGGCCATGCTGCCGAACGCCACGTACACGACGGACCCGTCGGCCCGCGCGTCGAGCCACTTCAGGCACCTCTCGTCCTCCCGGAGGAAGCTGCCGACGGGCCTCTGGAACGCCCCGTCGGCGAAGAGCGGGCCGATGGGCAGGATGTTCGGGAAGAGCTCGAACGCGCCGGCCTCCGCCTCCTGGAACGAGTTGCACACGACGATCTCGGCGAGGTCGTTGAGCTTGTTGTTCCGGCACACCAGGTCGAAGATGATGTGCTGCCCTTCCGGCGCGCCGGCGTTGTTCCACGACAGCAGCGACGTGTGCAGCGGCGGCATCCCCGCGGCGAGCTGCAGCGTCTCCTGCCGCTCGGGCCACCCTGCAGTGTGCACGTACGTACCTTCATGAGAGATCACTCCCCAATAAACGAAGCAAAAGCAGACTTAGAAGTTTAGAACAGAGGAATGAAGTTCCCGTTGTGTACTGTAGTACCCTTGTCGTTGAGGACGCCGTCCTGAATCAGCTTGGGGATCTTGAGCATGATGGCGAGGCACGCCGCGGAGGCCGGCCAGAAGGAGGCGACGCGGATGCCGAGCTTCTTGGCGACCACGAAGGACCACCCCATGTTGACGTCGCCGACGAGCCACCTCACCTTGGGCCGGCCGGCCGCCTCGATCTCCCCGACGAGCGCCTCCAGGTGCCCCGGCATGTGGCGGGAGTAGGCGTCGATGAGCTTGTTGAGGTCCTTGCGGTCCTCGTCGTCGGCCAGCCCGTCCGGGATGGAGGCCAGGTGGATGCCGCGCAGCGCCTCCGCGGCGGCGTCGCCCTGATCGGGCAGCCCGGCGAGCACCAGCGCGTGGTCCACCTCGGTGTTGACGAAGGTGACCTCGAAGCCGTGGTCGACGAGGCGGTGCGAGAGCTCCATGAGCGGGGTGACGTGGCCCTGGCACGGCATGGGGAGCACCAGCACGTGGCCCTTCGCCGCCATGGCTGACCTTGATAGCTAGGTCTCCCTCTCCGCACAGGCACACACTGTGCGAAGTGGACAGTGGTAATACACAAGTAGAGAGATCACAAGAACTTACTACAATCTGCTTGCAGCACTTAAGCACTTAGAGGAAAGAAATTGATTCCCATAAGAACATGTGTGAGGAGAGAAGTCTTGTTCTGATGTGATAATCCGGTCGCGGCAATCACACCGGCCTCATACGCTGCTGTCGAGCGCTAAGAGATTGCACCAGTATCGACTCGACGATGCAGCAAGAAGCCAAAGAATGCAAGGCTAGCACTAGTCATCCGATCGCCGATGCATGTGGTAGGCGTTTGGCGCCTTGTGCAAATAAAGTCAGAGATGGTGATCGAGGTGAGGAGTTCGCCAGAATAATCATAATCATCGACCGGGCGTCGATCTGGTCATGGCCAGATCGGAATCTTACGTCTAGTCCCAAGATAAATTACGGTCTCGGCGTGGCACTGACTAATCACAGCTCAAGTGCTACGCTGTGATTTTATTTATTTATTTATTGTGGAAGTTAGTAGTGACACTGAAATTCCTAGTTAAACCCCGGCTTCCCACTAATATAACAAAGTCTTCTGCACACATACAGGAGAAGTCGTTTATTACCCGTGCTTCACTATCGTGGCGGCTATGCAAAAAAAAATCCCTGATTTGCCATTGGTTTTCGAGCTAGAACGTAAGATCAACTGAACGTGGTGGTTCATAAAAGGTAAAGCTTTTGCCTTTATTAAAAAAAACTGAACGTGGTGTGAGAGTGGTCGAAAGCAGTTGTACAGGGTTTGAGGCTGCAAAAAATATATGGCAACGCGGCCTCGTGATGCAAATTTTGCGGCAGCAAGCGCAGTGTGCCGCATCGCTTCTCCTCGCTCATGCACATCCAACATACGTAAAAAAATATTTGCCCTACCCCCGCTACCGACAACCATTCCCGTGACAACCACCTACCTCTCCCGCCGCGCCGCCCTCACCGCAAATGTACCGCTTAGTGCCACCGCCCAGCCACCTCCTACCTTCGCCCAACGACGACACAACTACTCGGACGCTCCATGGATTTGTTTTCTTCCTTTGATCCGTCATCCCTACACCGTCGATTCCCCGCACCGGAGCTGCCCCTTTGAGCCGTGCCACTTTCCTCTTTGGAGGCACTACTGTGGACCCTTCCTGCCACCCGACCTCCTCCACCCCCCCCCCTGAGCAAAAGCTCAAAATCTGCTCTGGATTGGGCAGTGTCGGTTATGTGCGCATCGTGTTCTCCTTGGAGATGCCGCTTGGAGATGTTGTGTTCTTGGGTGAGTGTTGCCTTTGGTGTGGTGGTTGGGCGGTGTTGTGTTTCTGGCAACGGTGTCTCTCCTGCAGGTCCAACGTCTCTTTGGTGGTGTGTTCCACGCGCTTCTCCTCGCTCACGCGTAGCCAACATACACAAAAAAATATTTCCCCTGCCCCCGGTACCGACAACTATTCCCGCGACAACCACCTACCTCTCTCGCCGCACCACCGCCCAGCCACCTCCTACCTTCACCCGACGATGAGTCGATGACACAGCTACTCGGATGCTCCGCGGATCTGCTTTCTGCCTTTGATTCGTCATCCCTACACCGTCGATTCACCGCACCGGAGCTGACCTTCTCCCCCCCCCCCCCTTCCTGAGCAAAAGCTCAAAATCTGCTCAGGATTGGGCGGTGTCGTTGACGTGCGCATCGTGTTCTCCTTGGAGATGTCGGGTCTTGGTGAGTGTTGCCTTTGGTGTGGTGGTTGGGCGGTGTTGTGTTTCTGGCAACGGTGTTTCTTCTGCAGGTCCAACGTTTCTTTGGTGGTGTGTTCCGACGCGCTCTACCCCTTGGGTGGTCGACACCCTCGATCCTAGGTCGAAGGGGATAGCTAGGGTTCCCCTTCATGGTGGCAAAGTCTTGGCCGCTGTCGAGCATCGGGCCCCATCATACGACGTCTTCGTGCTCAAGATGCTCGATGTTATGGTCAGGCCTAGGTGTTGATGTTCTTCTTCTATTGCATGAATGAAACTTAAAGAGTACAACATCAAAGTTTTCTTCCAAACGAACTCGGTGTGGGCTGAGTGCTTGTTCCAATTGAGTCCGGTTCAATGCCCTATCTCTAGACATGTTTTCTTTCTTGATTCATGTGAAGATATACGTGGTACAAAAAGACTAAAACATCTTACATTTAGAAAGAAACTGAGCGGGGAGATGATAGAACAAAATAAGCCTGGGGAACTCGGCAATCAGTTAAGCACATATAGAGAGGACAAAATTGGACACATTCTTTTGTGCTGGATCACTCGCTTAGAAGTTGCACGAATGTCGTGAAATTCTCGCATGATGATCCACCCTTGCTGGTGCACTTGGCGGCCATGTCCTTGAACAATCCGGCCCTCTCCAGGATTCCCTGGTCGGCGATGAGCTTCTCCACCTTGCTCCTTACCTCCTCCTTGGTCACGACACCGTCCTCACCCGGCGAAACCGCGAAGCCGGTCCTCCATACATCAGTGAAGTAGCTCCGGTCCAGGAACTGGTCGCAGAAGTAGGGCCAGCATAGGACCGGCACACCATTCCGGACTGCCTCCATCGTCGAGTTCCACCCGCAGTGCGACACGAAGCATGCCAGGGCGCGGTGCGCAAGGACCTGCCGGCGAAACAGAATCATATAGGTACATGTCACGGCACTGCATTCGCAGATGAGGTGAGCTCTCGGACCTGAATTAATGGGTTTTGCTGGCCTAACCTGTTGCTGTGGGCACCAGCTGACGATCATGCCCGTGCCGGCGACGCGCTGCTGGAGCTCGTCCAACCACGCCTTGCTCAGGCCGGCGATGAAGTCCGGTCGTACCACCCACAGGAATGGCCGGCCGGTGAGCTCCAGCCCCTCCGCGAGCTCCTGAAACTGGCGCGGGTTGAAGATGGCCATGCTGCCGAAGGCCACGTACACGACGGAGCCGTCGGGTTGCGCGTCGAGCCATTTCAGACACCTCATGTCCTCTGCGAGGAAGTTGCCGACAGGTTTCCTGTCGGCATAGAGCGGGCCGATTGGCAGGATGCCGGGGTAGAGCTCGAGCGCGCCGGCCTCGGCCTCCTGGAACGAGTTGCAGACGACAATCTCGGCGAGGTCATTGAAGTTGTTGCTCCGGCACACGAGCTGGAAGATGATGTGCTGCCCCTCCGGTGGCCCGGAGTTATTCCACGCCAGCAGCGACGTATGGAGCGGCGGCATGCCGGGGGCGAGCTGCAGCGTCTCCTCCTTCTCCGGCCATCCTGCAGCGCGTGCCGGCGAGAAATTGATCACTCCCGACAATGCAGTTACATATGCAGCAGAAATGGAAGAAATACAAGTTGCAAGAATGGAATGAGTGGCATTGGCAAATACCCTCGGCATTGAGGACGCCGTCCTGAATCAGCTTGGGGATCTTGAGCATGATGGCGTGGCTCGCAACCGAAGCTGGCCAAAAGGAGGCGACCCGGATGCCGAGCTTCTTGGCAACCTGGAAGGACCACCCCATGCTATAGTCGCCGATGAGCCACTTCACCCTGGGCCGGCCGGCAGCCTCCATCTCCGCGACGAGCTTCTCGAGGTGCCCAGGCATGTGGTGCGAGTAGGCGTCGATGAGCTTGTTGAGGTCCTTGCGGTCCTCATCGTCGGCCAGCCCGTCCGGGATGGACTCCAGGTGGATGCCGCGCAGCGCCTCCGCGGCGGTGTCGCCGTCGGGCAGCGCCGCGAGCACGAGCGCGTGGTCCACCTCGGTGTTGACGAAGGTGACCTCAAAGCCGTGGTCGACGAGGCGGTGCGACAGCTCCATGAACGGGGTGACGTGGCCCTGCGCCGGGAACGGAAGCAGCATGACGTGGGCTTTCGCCATGGCTCACCTCTCCGGCTCTCCCCGTCGCCCCTCGACAGTGTCAAGTCCACACACACGAGTAGCAGCAGCACTAAGCAGTGGTAGTAGAAGAGCGAATACACGAGTGGTAGCCAAGTGCAGTGTGCTGGAAATCCACACAACCGGCTTTATAATCGAATTTTTGAAAAATAATGCAAGTTGCACTTGCAAATTCCATACAAAAAACAAAAGACATCTTCTATGCAGGTGGTTCAGTTTGTTTGCTTCGGCAAAGAAGGGATGGCTCGCGCGTGAAGGTCGCTGAGTAAAAAGTTAGCTCAAAATGATTGGCCATCCATCTTTTGATGGTCAGAACGGCATCTTCGTTACAAATCACTGGCTGACCGGTGGAGATTTCGTACTCCCAGGCGCCAGCGTTCCTGGTGTTTGAAAAATAAATTGAAAACACTATTTAAACTTCAAATACTATTCGTATAGCCATTGATGTATTCTACAAACTTGCCAAAATAAACTTCAAATACTATGTATTCTGGGCAATACAAAAGTGACTAAAGTGTGGATCTTGAATATGCTTATTTCAAATCTCTATTTTTTTCATTTTGTGTAGCTCAGAATACAATGTATTTGAAGTTGATTTTTCGCCCATTTGTAGAATACACCATTAACTACATCCCAGAATTTTTTCATATTTTTTTGAAACTCATAAATTTGTTTTAGATTTTTTTGAATACACTGGGAGCACTGCTGCACTGGTGCTCGGGACTGAGAGCTGATTATTTTGCGTGACTAACAAAGTCGTCGATCTACCCGCGTCATAATCTATGACCTAGCACCCACCATATGTGGTGGACGCGTCTTAAAGAAATCCCGTACTTGTTAGCTTTGGCAATAATGCCGGAAAAATATAAAATAGTAGATTGTTAGCCAGTGACACACACGACAAAAGAACAAGCATCCAATGAATACATAGTACCTACGTCGAAGAGCTCAACAGTGACAAGGATTTCAACTTACAACCAACCACGTGCAACCGTAAAGAATCAAAATCGTATGAACAGGATCAGTTATCTCAGCTGAGGTGAACTATCATAAATTTTCAGTAAATACAAATGAGTCGTGGCGATTCAAACCCGATTCATATATAAATTAAGCATCTCTTCTTCGAACGAAAGTATCTAAGAGGTTGGTTCACTGATTGTAAGTTGTGACCATATGCATGCGAGAGAAGATACACTAAGAGCCACATTAACATGATCCAATGTGAGTGACAGTGAAAGCGACCGTTACTCCAATGAACTTGCAGAATACCGTGAAAACTCTTTGACAAAAAACTTGAATGTCTTTCTGCATAATGAAAGTGGAACATGCGAGCACCGTACAAATAAGTTAACGAGCATCATCATAGTACATGTGTTGGACCCTATAACTGACGAGGGTGGTACATTTGATGCGTGCTGAAGATCAACAATTCAACTGTGTGAGCACCAACACCAAGCCAACTGAACAGGAGACTTCGTACAGTTATGGTGTGCATATAGATTAGCGCTTTGCGCTGCCCGGACGAGGAGGCCCGAAATAGTTCGTCACCAGGCCCATAACAGCGAACCTGGCAAGTTTGTAAATAGTAAACACAATAAATATTTATTATGAACTTACAGTGGGGGATTGAGGACCAAAATCAAAACGTAAATGGATTTGGATAGTAAAAGTAAAACAAGATAATCATGCAGACATCATTTCCCTGGATAGTATTTTGGGAATGTGATCTATCAACGAAGATCCTAGTTTCCTACTCACGCTAAGAGTGTTAAAGTCATTTTCAAAATGATCAAATAGAGATCCCAATCAGAAAACAGACTTGTGCTGATGCACTAGACTGAAAGCAAAATGTGAATACAGAAGCAAAGTCGTGCAAAACAAGACGAGTCCCTATATAGGCATGTTCCTATACTATATTTATAAATACTTGTTGCTTGACTATTGACATTTTGTTTACTAAGTTGTATATATTGTTTCCATAATACAACAGGTAATCAAAGTATCAAACAGATCAGCTATCCTACATTCTGTTAACAAGAGCAATACAGTGAGAACATGAAATATCTTTCTACTCTTATATCAGTTTACTGACAAGATCAGCATGATATGCGGACACCGTTTCCTACATGATATGTATAGTATTTTGGTGATGTGATCCCGCTACAAAAATACTACCCACGTTAAGAGTATTAAAGTCACTTTCGAGATGAGCAGATGGAGGTCTCTATCTGAAAACAGAGTTCTGCTGGTGGACTGAAAGCAAAATGTAATTAAAGTATCAAACCAATCACCTATCCTATATCAGGTCAGAGTGATATTTTCCATTGATTGGTGACTGATTCAATGATGACGAAGAGTAAGGACAAAAAGTCCAAAAGAAAGGTGGATACATGAATAACTTTCAACACAATTTCTGCTATCCAAAATATCCTTTTGACTCATTGAATGTGGATTGTAAGTTTTTTGACAATGACACTGCCAATTAAAAAGAGCAATACGGTGATGCAGATTGTAAGTTTGTTGAACAATGACAGAACCAACAGCAATAGGGTGGCAACATGAAACGGATTTATACTCTTATATCTATTTACTGCAATATCAGCTGCATCTCTTGTCATGATCAGTGCTTATTAACTTCGCGCCAGAGTGCTGACCAGAGCAATATGGTGAGAACATGAAATGGCTTTATAGTAGTATCTATGAAAAAAACAGCTATACTTATAACAGTGGAACACCAAAAAAACAGCTATACTTATAGCTAATATCAACATTAGATTACTAACTAATGACAATATCACGAGTCATGGGTGGAAATTATCCCTTCAATTTTGACTAATAGCCTGTTATTTCATTATGGATTTACGAGTATGCAAATGCAATCTCTGGTTGGGATCAGCTGATTGTTCAGACTGGTGCTTCACAATGCCAAGACAAACTTTTCTCAGGTTGGCCCTCGTCAACATACAACTAGAACTTTTCTTTCCAAGTAGTACTTTTTTTTACTGAAAGTACTAAAATAAAAAGCTTACGCCAAAGCACATATTGTTAGTTTACCAGGTGGTAGTTTATTTAATTATATAGTTAATTAGTTATATTCTAGTTTGTACTTGCATTATAACACTGGTGGAATATTGAAGAAAAAATTATCAGGGGATGCCTCAAAAGTACAGATTGAACAAGTCTGGAATAATCCATACCATGGTATTTTAGACTTTTAGTGCATGACCGCCTAATGTTTAAATGCTGGAAAATGAGTACTATATAACCACAATGACTCATGTTGAAAGTGATCTTCTAGGCAACGTGACAAAGAAGCATTGCCATACCATCAATACAACGTAAGGCTTACAATAGCCAAGGTTTGAAAAAGCTGAGAAAAGCGAACATTCAAGCGATACGTAGGCCAAGCGCGTTGATTAGCCCCTAAGCAGTTAATTATGCGCTAGGCATGATTAAGCGGAACACTTAATTACATAACCGTGATTGGTTGCGCAAAAGCGGAGAAAAGCGATGCCGAAGCGGGCAATTCCCGTGGGAACATAGGCGCGAGCGCGGGAGAATCTCGTGCGGGGACGAGGAAATTTGGGCCTGGGAGCTGGCTTAAGCGGCAAGGTAGGGCTCGATTTTAGAACCAAACGAACACATCTCCGCTTTCTTCTCGTGGCAGAAAGGAGAGAAGCAGAGCACTCCGCTGGCTCCTTCGCCCATGCCTTCACCGCTCTGCCCTAGCCAGGCCCCTCCCCTGTCTTCACCACCCCTGCTGCACCCCCGACGTCACCGGGCCCACCCTTCTCTTCACTGCCTCCTGCTGCAACCCTGTCCTTGATGGCCGCTGCAGTCAACGTATGGTGCCTGTCTCCTGCCTTTCCTCTATCTCTATGTGGAAAACTCAGTACTTGTGAATTGATTTTGAAGTTGTGAATACAGTGATTTTGCTGATTGTTTGTCGGCACTGGTAGTTCTTTGGCTTAAAACTCCTGATTTCTGCTGTTTTTTTTGGCACTGACTTTGACTAATTCAGCAACGCTTAAGTTCTGAACTTAAGCGGGAAGGCCACGGACCAATTACGCTAAATGCTTTTTTGAACCTTGACAATAGCATCCTGATTGACCATGAACTACGGTACACAGCTATAAATGCAATTGTGACTTAACGATGCAACACACCAATGTACTGTAACAAAATAACCCCCAAATTAAGGAGCTGAGCTCTAGTACCAAACAACTAAAGAGGGGCAAACTAGGAGAACCACTGCTTAATCTCTAAATTGCTTAATTCCACCACAAGTTCCAGTACAAAAACTAAGAAGCCACTGACAATACCCAACATATACAAGTACAGTCTGTCAAGTACTCAAGAGGCAAACATCGAAATTATACGTTGCTGCAAAATTATCCAGATTCTGACTGTGTAGCTAAACTCCTAGATTCATACATAAACCGCACAATGTGATGTGAGTGAAGAGAACTCACATGAAAGCCATGGAGAGCTGCTTGAGATCATTCTCGAAGTTCTTCATGTTGGCAAGGGACTGCGCGCAGAAGATGATCGCGATCCACGAGCACACCTTGTACTGCATGCAAACAAACACACACAAGCAAAGTCAAACTCAACAGCGAGCGAAGCCAACAACCGATCTACTAGCACAAAGCAAGCCGCGACGAAGCATATACAAGATCTAATAAGAATACAACGGGCACATCATCTCCCCCCAGATCTACTGTAATAGGCAGCGGTGACTGTTGGGTACGTACGTGCATCATGACGCCGACGACGCCGAAGACGACGGCGAGGAAGCCCGCGTAGTCGACGGGCAGGTCCTGCGACGACAGCTTCGGCGGCGCATAGGGCCTCGCCGTGCTCGGCTGCCTCGGGTCGTTCGCCACGGCGCCCGCGCCCCCCGACGTCGTCGACTCCTTCATCTCTCTCTCTCTCTCTCTCTCTCGAGATCTGAAAAACAAAACTGAAAGCTGAAACCGAAGAAGAGGAGGAAAGAAAAGAAACCGAGCGTACTCCGAAACAGATTAATAGCTTGGGCCCGGCCCACCAGCACGGCCCGCGGCCCGGGCCCACGCCGCCGCCTCGTATTGAAAAGTCAAAGCGCACGAGGAGTCCACTTCACTCCGCCCTCCTGCTTCCCTCCCCTGTCGGCCGCTCGGACACAGACTCCCTCACTCTCTCCAGCAGCTCCAAAACCCTAGCTCGGGAGCTGGCCCCGCCGCGGAGCAAGGGGCTCGACGTCGCGCCGCCGCGCGCCTCTTAGCCTCCGCCGCCGGCACCGCCATTGACTGGTTGGTAAACAGTACGATTCATTCCTAAACACTACTGCGATTCCTCGTTTAAGCTTGCGTGGATTGAGCTCTCATTTGAGCGGGTTGGCTCCTCGGGGGCAAGGGATTGGATTGAGCTCTGAAATGTCGAGCTCGGTGAGTGGCGGCGCTGGATGCTCTTGGCGCGTCTGTGTCAGCTCAATCAGTTACTTGCTTAGGGTTTTATTTAAGCGGTTACTTAAGCACGGTTCTGAAATTCAGCTTGTAGTACCGCCTTGCACTTGCACTAACGGGCTATGTGACTGTGACGCCCTTTTGGGTTTTCTGGCTAACGGGCTACATGCATGTACATTCATGTTGGTGATAATGGGTAATGATTGAGATGCTGAATTCTAGATAACTAATTAGTCCAAATGTTCAGTTTAGTTTGTATGGTTTTTGTGATGCCAATTCAATTGTCCTGTACTGCTATTTATGAGATGGGCCGCCGATTGTGTGGATACAAATCAACAAAGTTACTGAAATGCTAATAACTTCAATGGACGAAAGCTTAGATGGATGCTCTTTTATGGAGGGAGGCAGATACCTTAACTAAGATTTGTCTCATACTTTGCTTTTCAACTGTAGGTGCACAATTTTTCATGCTCTAAAATTCGGCAACACTGACTGTCGAATGGGAAGATAAGTTTTCAGCTTGCCATACGTGTTCACCAGCTAAACATTGCCAGGAGGCCAGTGGCTCAACCGGTGAAAATGCAGTTCCAGTATGGCGATTCTGCCAAAATGATGGCGAAAGTAGATGGATCTGGTGCAAAAGATTTCTCGATTGACCCAAGTACATC
The DNA here is from genome assembly GCA_026929855.1 of Poa annua. Lineage (NCBI taxonomy): Eukaryota > Viridiplantae > Streptophyta > Magnoliopsida > Poales > Poaceae > Poa > Poa annua. Next base: position 22,621,409 of record CM049427.1, read on the forward strand.
TGGTTTTCCACGAGATGCTAATCAGGAATATTATAACCGGGCTTTACAGTATGTGTATTCAGTTTCAAGGCAGGGCTTTGAAGATAAAGGTTATTTACCAAGTGGTCCAGATTTTGTACTGAATAATGCTTCTGCTGCACTTGGGGAACATCAACAATTGGACAACTTCTTTAGACCTCTTCAGCCTGTACAATCTGATGGAACACAGGCGCAAAATGATGGCATTAATATTACACATCGCAGCAGACCTTCTAATGCATCCTGCCTTGATCATATAGAAGATATAACTTCTCATGATACTGATGGTTATGATGATAGAGCTATCTCATTTGGAAGTAATTTTAGCACAGGAATGTTGTGTTATCCATATAGCAGGCCTTTGCAGAGTGATAACTGCATTGCTGACAAGCAGGATGGGACTTGGGCTGCTCTTATGCAGATGCAAGAGGCTTTGGAAGCACCTAATGAAGAGTGCAGTGACTTGACTTTCAACAATACAGAACTTTCAGGTGGGAATACCATGCAGCATCAAGTTGTTTGGGATAATGGCTGTTTAGCAAGTCCATCTTTCACCTCAAACTTTTTACCCTTCCCTGGAGAGGTTGAAGCCACGGTCACAAATACCAGTGCAGTCTGTAACTTACAGAACTCGGTTGATCTCCCGTATGATAATGATGAAGGCATATCGTCTTTTGAGCTCACTGTGCCTGAATATAAGGGGGCAACTACAAGCCATGTATGTGAACGTCAAGATGAAATGCATTCTGCTGACTTGATGAGAAATCCTGTCCATGATGAATCGTTTGATTTGATGCCACTAACCCGGGACAGACAGAATAATATAACACACGAGCAGTTCAGTTCATTTGTAAACGGTGTAGATGGATCTGTTGATAGTGGAATGAAAAAGCTACATGGCCTTTATGACTGTGAAGAGCAAATGGAAATTGATTCACTTTTACATTCATTTGGGGCACCAACTGATTCCTTCTCACAAACATATGAAATACTTCAGAAAGGGTAAACTGAAATTGCTGCAATATCATATATCATTATTCTGACTACAGTCTAAATTTATCTCTTTCTATTTATGTTCCAACTAGAAACCTGCAAGTTTTCATATACAGAATTATAATTTTTGTAGTGATCATAAACCCTCAAACTCTTGCTACATAAAGATGCAGTTATTAGTTTAGTTGTTGATGTTCCATTACTAATGTTAATGCTTGTGGCTGCTGCTGCAGTGCAGAAATACCAAAATGATTCCTGTAAACACCTTGTAACAGAAATTTAAGTTGTATTTTCTCTTTTCAGCATACTTTCCTGGTCATGACATTTTATATTGGTTTATCTTACTCTGCCAGGAGCATTAGAACTAGTAAATGTTCAAAATTTAATCTATCTGTATTAATGAATATTTTGGCACAAAATTGATATTTTATATTTATGAATTTGTAATTTAATTGAATGTCATGAATGCAGTGAAAAATATTTTGACCCTGATAAAAAGGTTATATTAGAGGAGAGCATTTCAGCTACATTTGCCAACACTACTGCCTCATGTACTACACAAGCTGGGGCCGCTGAGTCAGCTGTAATTGATAGATCTTCTTCTCAACAGTATCAATCTACTTCCCAATCATGTGGTTTATTTTATTCTTCAGCTTCTCAATGGAAAAGCATGCCGAGTTCTGTTTTCCCTTTAAGAGGGTGTCAAAATGGTGTTAGTGAGTCCAATCCAACGACTAGCAGCTGGGCCAATGGTAAAGAACTCGAGTTGTACTCTGGCCATACTTCAGTGCAGCAGCAACAAAATGTACCTAGTGATGCTAAATTGGAATTGATTGACAATGTGTCTAACCCTTGTCAAGAGTTCGCGATGGGTATGGATGGTCAATTTTGTCCCCAAAGGGTCCATCTATATCATAATGAAGCACTGGCAACCCAAGGTACATGGGCAGCTCACCGTGATATGATGGTACATTCTTCATCTCACACTGGACATTCAGAGACACAGCTGCCCATGACACAGGCTAGTGATGTTCAGCTGCCTGCTATGAGTTTGTCCAAGGACCCCAACTCATCATTGATTGGACAAACAGAGCTTAAGAAAGTTGACCGACATGATTCGGATATGCTGCTTCACATGACACAAGCTAGTGATTTTCAGCTGCCTGCTATGAACTTGTCCAAAAAACCCAACTCGTCATTTATTGGAAGAACAGAAATTAAGAAAGTTGAACGGCATGATTCAGATATGCAGCTTCCCATGACACATACTAGTCATGCTCAGCTGCCTGTACCGAGCTTGTCCAAGGACCCTGACTCAGCAAATCTTGTAGGAACTAAGCTTAAGGAAGTTGAACGACATGATTCGGCTATGCAGCTTCCCATGACACAGACTAGTCATGATCAGCTGCCTGCGCCGAGCTTGTCCAAGGACCCCGGCTCAGCATTTCTTGGAGGAGCAGAGCTTAAGAAGGTGGAGCGACTTGATGATTATAGCCACATTGGATGTCCTCAGCAAAGTATCCTACTCTCAGGAAGGAGAAGTTCACATTCTAGCAGTTCGCCATTTAACAAGTTTGATGGTGAGGTGGGTTCGCGACCTAGAAAACGGAAAAGATCAACCGGAAATGTTTTAGCATCGCATGCACAAGTCATGTCTGGTGGTGAGAAAATGCAATGTCCAAGGTATTACTTTCAAAAAGAAATTGTAGTTAACCGAAATCATGAATCTGAGCTCTTTTGTATGACTTGCTTCTTTGTATAAATGCTTATGCAACCCTTATTGTAGTCATACATTTCAAAGTGGCTAATGCCTGTTCTGTCTTTTGTCAATGCAGAACACCGGAGTTGGATTGCGCTCATGCCACTAAAATATTGGCTGAGAAGGTTGTATACGTCATATTTTATGAAAACCGTTTGTATTGGTTCATCAATTGCATTTAGACTAACAAGCTTATCATTCATAACAGGTAGATGCTGAAAATGCAACGACTGAGTATAATACCTTTGTTTCTCGAGCTCGGAGAAGGCTTGGGCTAACGACTAGCTTGATTAAGCGTGTCCTTCCTGTTCCATCAGCGAACCTTATTTCAACAAATGTTAGTAATGCCGGTGAAGCCGCTGTGTACCACACTTGTAAAGTGGTGGTTAGTGATATGTATGACCTGGTTCTGTCTTCTGCCAGTGACGCCGATAATGTCACGCAAAATGAAAACATGTAAGCGTTTTACTTTTAGAATTTTATCCCTATTTAGCATACCAGCTACCCTCCTATATTTTAAGTGCCTCAGGAGTGGGTTATGCAACAATCTAGGTGAAAAGTTCGAGTTCAGTCAAAGTGCTATAGCTACTATCTCATAACCAGAAGTTGATTTCTTCCTGATGTATAGGAAGCGTTAACATGACGCCCATCTTGTGTTTGACCCTGATGGTATTCATCTTGTGGGTATTTGGCCAGGCTACGGAACGAGACCAGCACCTCTGGAAAGGAAGATTATGATATCTTATCCGGAGTTCTGGAAAGCTTTGGTACGAGGTTTGGCGAGCTGGAACGCTCCTTGTCAAGGTACGAATGATACGCCCAAAATTGCATTTCCAGTTTGAACATGACAGTTTTGACTGTCAGTATCCTGAACTGTTTCGAAATTGTGTTTTCACGCCCTTCCTGTGCATTTTCAGAGCCGGGAAGGTACCCACTTTCCAAGACCTCACGTCTGAGGTATGGTACATCGAGCGGTTGTCCATTTCCATTCTTTTCATGAAGCTGAAGATGTTGCAAGCGTACAGGAGGCGTCACTCGGGTGACGGCTTGGATTCTATGCCGTTCCCATTCAGAACAAGCATCCTGAAGCATGCCGAAGATCCTTCCATGCAAGTGGACTCGCTGAACAAGATTAGGTGTCGGGTACTAAAGTAGTTAGCTCCATCGGTCCTAAAAGTAGAATTGCTCACTGACTAGAGCCTAGAGGATATATGTAGCCGTAGTAATGTTAGGAGCTTGGGTGTGAACTTCTTTGTAGTATAATTTAGGATGAGGTGCAGGGAGGGACGTGTTGATGTCATTTTGCAGACAGAGCAACAATATGCTTTAGAACCGTGTGAGAGAACGCATCCGTTGTGACGTCTCGCTAGAAACCCCGTGGCGCTAATCTGCGGGAGTTGCGCTGAGTGTAAGAGTATTGGCTCCAGGAGAAGATCTTCTTAACTGCATATGGCCTTTGCTGATAGTGCTCTGTATACTGCAATTGGGCTGACTCCACAAACAAGGCTGGACTCCCAATTGCACGTCAGGCTTAGCGCATTGTACATCAGTTTTTCTTGTGAGCCTGGTAAAGCAAGCCCCCGCCTGGTGCCCTTTCAAAAAAGAAAAAAACCGCCTAGTGCATCTTCAATGGTGCCCCTCAAATATGTTCCGGACACCGTGTGGACACCTTCCAATAGGCGGCTGCCGTTCTCAAAAGGAACTGATCCTCCATTTTGGGGTATAATTCATATATGACTTCAAATTTCTATACCAGAGGGAATAACTCAATTAAAACTCTAATGCATGGTAATTTTTGACATACACAAAAATTGAAAGCAATTCAAACATAAAAATACTCCCTCCGATCCATATTAATGGACTCAACTTTGTCTAGATACGAATGCATCTAGTCTAAACACTTAACTAGATACATACGAATCTAGACAAAGTTGAGTCCATTAATATGGATCGGAGGGAGTAATATATTTCATACAATAATTTAAATTGAAATTGAATTTTAGAAGGTTCTGAAAAAATAGATAGTTTGGTCCACTACAACACATCATAACTAAACATGGGTTTACTTGGATATTCAGCGTGTGCTCAACTAGATTATCTTATAGTTGTCGATGAACACTTTAAACTTGTGCATGGCAAGAAAGACTGGGAACTGGTCGGCGATTCGGCTCCATAAGAGGGCCCATAAGTCCCACTCCTAGTCAAAACACTTAACATTAACCACACTCACTCTCAAGTGAGAAAATGACATATAGCTACCAGATTTGGGTCTGAGATGATGCGGAGCTACCAACTTAGGGATAGTTGACACATAACTACCGACATTGGGTCACGGTCGCGACGCGGAGCACTGATCTCGGGTGTTTAGTAGTTTGACGCTAGTTCTGACGAGGCTGACCCACTGTCAGGGCCGACGTGGCCAGTCGTTACGAAATCTCCGACATCCAGAAGAAGCTCGTTCCCCTCCTCCATTTCCTCCATTGCTGCGATGTTGGGTCTCCGACATCCAGATCCCCGCTTCTCCTTGTCGCGCTCAGCCGCCGCCGGCCCCTCCGCTCCCGGCCCCGACTCACCCGCCACTGCCGCCGCCATGGTGTCCTGGAGCGACGGGGAAACGTCCTCGATCGGGCCGATCTCCGACAGTGATGGCTATGGATCATGTAAATGTTCATGGGTATGGATCATGTTTTAAATGGTGTGCACTAACAAAACTTTTTTGCTCACACCACATCACCACATATGTCCTCAAGTAGCCACGCATAATTTGTTGGATGAACATGGATCAAGATAAACAGACATAGTACTTCATAGTCTTAGAAATCGTGATGCAAACATACAACACGGGTATCAGCAGCCATGCTTAAGAATTCGGGTTTACATAACTGGATTAACTAAACGAGTACACAATACTGGAGACACTGATAGGTGCGGGCAATGTACTGCTCTCGCATTGGTGAGGATTTCTTTTCTACCTGTTGAGGATGGTGCGGGGGTACTCGTGCATGCACATCGTCGGGTCGTAGACCGAAATCCCCATTGCCGATGTAGTGGAAGACGAGCATGCTGTGTTGCACGATCTTGTGATCAGTCACGAACCTCCCCCTGCCGATGGTGAGGAACATGGTCTCCGGCTCCTCGAACTCCAGGTTCATTGCCCAGAACTCGGTACCTCCGGCATGGCGAAGACGCACGCCGCCAGGCATTATATCCTTGGATCCCCGCACGAACTTGGTTGGTAGCTTCAGACGTCGGTCCCAGTCGCCTGCGTAGAGGATGACGAAGAAGTCTCGCGATACCTCCTCCTCCACCTCCTCGATCTTCACTGCCCGGAGCTGCCCCGTCTCCGACCGGGCTCCACCGGCAGCAAAATTGTCTCCGGCACCGACTGCGGCATCGGAGGACGGCGCCCCTCGACCTCGCCCGGCGGAGCCGTCTTTTCTGCTGCCTCGGGAGCGTCCGCGTGGACGCCTTCCAGATGCATCTCCAGCACCGACTGCGGCGCCACTCTACCTCGCCCGGTCGAGCCGCCTCTTGCACTGCCTCGGGGGCAACCGCGGGGGCGCCTCACAGACGCGTCGGGGGAAACGCCTGCGGCATCGGAGGGCGGCGCAGCTCGACCTCGCCCGGCCGAGCTGCCTCGGGGGCACCTCGCAGGAGTGTCGGGGATAACGCCAGCAGCATCGGAGGCCTCCGCAGATGTCCCTCGCAGCGCTGGGCCGCCTCTGCTTCCGCCGCGAACGCTACCTCGTGGACGACCTCGTGGGCGCCTCGTCGCCATCCCCTCCATTGCAGGAGCTCTGGCCATCTCCTCTCTGGTACTGTTCTTGGTGGGGGGTGCAGAGGACTGTTCTTGGTGGGTGGGGGGGGGAGGGGGGGATCTGGCCATCACCACGCCCCGATTATTATAAGGGCACTGAAACGCCGTCGCCACGAATCCCTCCCAGCCCTGAAACGTCGGTCCTGACAGTGGGCCAGCCTCGTCAGAACTAGCATCAGACTAATAAACACGCGAGATCAGTGCTCCACGTCGCGACCGTGCCCCAATGTCGGTAGTTATGTGTCAACTATCCCTAAGTTGATAGCTCCGCGTCAACTTAGCCCCAAATCTGGTAGCTATATGTCATTTTCTCCTCTCAAGTGGACATAGACGTCGACTATGATACGCGATGATATGTGAAAGTTTCAAAAAATAAAGATACTTACGTGTCTACATACACATATACTCATGTTATCTCTAATGGCCTCTTCAAGTTACAAAACGTTTTTATTCCTGGCTTCGTCCTTGCCACGATAAACAGGCACGTGTGCGTGACGTGAGTAGGTGCCTCCGGTACGGGCTACCAATCAGGGGCGGAGCTGCTTGCGCCAACCCTGAATGCATGTGCATCAGGGTCCAAGATATTTTTTAGCCGAGTATGTAAAAGAGATTTTTGCACAGTTTAGAACACTATGTGGGCATCAGGTGCATCGGGGCTACTTTCCTTCCCGCTCCGCCCCTGCTACTACTATGCTAAGGTGGGGTATCTTCACGACAATTTCATGATTTGCAATGTTCTTTCAAAAATTCGTGACTTTAAGAAATCAAAACGACAAAATACACGGTGTCTGAGTATTCCGTGTGTGTGTCAAATATCTACCTTTAAAAAAAATAAACATATCCCCAAGGTTAACACCGTCAAAGAGGAAAGTCAACCTCTGTTTTAAGTGTCGAAAGATGATGTGGTCAAACTGCACTATTTGACATTTAGATTTGAAAATAGTTTCACGAGTATGAGTTAGAATTTGACAAAAAAATACGTTTCCGGACCGGAATACCGGGTATATCACATGGGCATGGACGAAACTTGGGGCAGTTATGGGTCCCTCATGTCAGCCACTCAAAGCCGGAGCATTGCCAGATAGCGTCGTACGCCGGAACCGACGGCGCCGCCGGCAGGGAAACCGAAGGAGTCAGTGATCCTGGACACCGGTTTCGGCCGCTACACCCTGACGCTGCCCATGGTGCTCCGCGACGGCGGCGCCGACCCAGGAGCACTCGCGGCCCTCGCCAGCGACCTCTCCTCTCCTCCGCCGCCGCTACGCCCGCGCCCAATGCCACTGCGGGGCCGAACCTGACAGCCGCCTGTCTGTTCCTCTCCGGCCTTCGCCAACCCTAAGGTCCGTGCCCCCGTTCTTCCCCCAATGAGACCGCTTATATCAGTTATTATAGTTGCTCCCGACGTTTGGTGATGTATGCATGTCTTGTGATTCCTTTTCCTTCCGGTCGATAGTTTTTGTTTGGCTGCAGTATATGTGTTATGTGTACATGGAGTTTGTGCCAAACTCTGTCACATTGTACACACGGATTGGATTGGGTTCACTGGAAGTATACACATATTGGTACAGAGATGAACTATCTGTAAGATACAACACATTACCTCTATATACTTAGGCTGCCTATGGATAATTTTGAATCCGACAGTTTCACTGACATGGATGGTGTAGTGAACTGTCGATTTCGTTTTTTTATTACCGTTGATGAGGATATTCGAGCGATTTTCATCTCAATGCTTCTTGCCTTAGGTGCATTCTGGTTTTAGCTAATCCTAATGTATGTTGATCTAGGCATGTTGCCAAACTGCTAGGGTTATCACTATGTAGGTCGAGTTAGCTTTTAGTAAAACGCTCATCAAGTTTATTCATTGTCTTCGAAAAACATAGAGAGGTAAAGTTTCCCCTTGAAACAATAGGTTGGTTGTGCAAGGGGTCAAGGGAAGGATTTTGATCTGGCAGTCACAACAAGAAGGGTACTGAATCCCCACATTGGCTGGCCCGGACATTATCATGTGCGACCATGCGCCCATTCAGACAGCCAGTGCTGTGGAGCTGCCAGTCGGCATGCCACCTGGCCAGGATGTTTGACGGGTTCATAGTTACGAAAATACACCCGAAACACAGCCGTCGCCAAATATGGCCCCAACTGCCACCTGTCGCCCATTATTGGTGGTCCAGGCTCTAAGTGACCGTACGGATGCAAACGAGCTCGTGGTGTGGGAGGTACCATTCGTCGTATGGATTTCACCCTGTTGGCCACGAGCATGTTTGGGCTTTGGGTTCTTTTCCTAAATTAGTTCACGGCACAGAAGATCCGTGGACAAAATTTATTAGATAAGGACATGATGAGAAGGGCCCAATTAGCACCCAGAAACTCGATGTACCCATCAAGCTCCCGAACACCCCAAATTTCACTTCTTACTTCCGTATGAATCTACTAAGGGAATGTTGGGCTATCTTGCTAACTCAAGCAGTTGACTCCTAACCTTGGCAACAAAGCTAGCTGTTTGGTACAGCTCAAGAATGATACTTTACCAAGCAAACTGGCCCATATGGAGAAGCAGATTACCCTGGCCCAGGTGGAAAAACAGATTTTCGTGCTCTGTCATGTGGTCAGGGTTTGCTTGCTCTCCAGGTTGGCAATATTAACGTGGTAATATTGACTACTTGCTACGGTTGAAACAAAAAATGTTATTGTAGCACCCATTATAGACGAGAATTTATCAATCTGAAACATTCAATTTTTGTTTGTTGGCTTCAAAGAATAGCATTTACACTTCTATGGCAATTTCTGTTGTCGTTCCAGCTTGTGAATGATTTCTAGAAAAAAAAAAATCTCATTACTTTTTCATGGAGTATTCCTTCTGAATGCCTGCAACATGTAGCAAACTCATTGCTGGACATTTGCTTTTGTTTTGGTGTTTCCAATACCATAAACTGGCAAACTGGATTAGCTTTTATAGAGTGGGTAGCCCTGCTAAATTAAATGGAAAATTAGGGGGGGGGGGGGGGGGGCAACATGGAGCCATTAGGCTGTGGCAATTGTGTGATCACAAGCATAGGCTATTGGAATTGAACATGGTATGTGTGGCGTGTATGCCATAATTGCCAAGTTGCCATTGCCAGAATGGGCTCGGGCCGGTGCACTGGGTCTAAGGGTATTGCTGCCAAACACTTGGGACGTGCACTGGTTGCATATACACATATAAACCATGTAATTGGCATCTCTAAGCTTGTAAAAACTAAAAACTCTTCTCCCTGTTCAATGAAACGAGACGCAAACCTCATGTGTTTTCCTGAAAAAAAAGAATGGCCATGCACATTGGGCTGTTTTGCTCTATTGCTGCTTGCTTTGTTTCCTTCCTTTTTATTACGTTTTGGTTCCTCGTATTTTCTTTCCTTGGATTTTTTGCTTTGTCGAGCTGTACGTTTTGCGTTCTTTCGGCTCCTCAAAAAGTGTGTTTTCGAGAAAGAAACATGGCCACGAGCCACATTTCGCGTTCACAATTCACACAGCAACCAACCCCCATCCTACCACTACATGACCACGCCTCCGCAGCGTGACTTCACACGTTGACCTAATACTACCATCCTTATCAGTCTCGGCTGGCGTCACTTGCCAATACGCAGCCTCAATGCCCTCCTCCCCCGTCCCCCAACAAAAAAGACGGCGCGTTCCACTTCCTCGCGCACAAGCGACGAGAGGTAAAAGGGGGTACCAAGGGCAGGAGGAGATGGGGGAACAAGGTATGAGTCTGAAGGAGATTCGGAACCAAATCATGCATGATTTATTCGGCGATGAATCCGAGAGCGAGGTGGAAGATCAGGAAAATGATGGCGATGAGGTCATTGGTGCGAATGGCAACAACCACGGCGTTGATGATGAGGTCAACCAGAACCACAACGGCCGCCGCCATCTTCCAACCCCCGCACCCAGAAAACACGCATACAAGTCTAACAACCGCCACCGTGGCCACCGATTGGTAAATTCGTCCCCATGACTTACTCCTGTTCAGTTTTGATGGTTAAGCTTTATGATTTGGAGGGACATGTATGTGCTCTGACCTCTGAGGTGCTTTAGATGTTTCTGGAAATGTGTGTGCTTACTTATGTTAGTGTCTGTTTAGGTTGAGGGATTTCTCTATCTGTTGAAACTGCTGGTATGCATATAGATTTTATATCTACTCTAAGTAGGAATATTGATGGGTTCTGGGTTCTGGATTCTGGAGTAATTGCTGCTATTCACATGAGAACTAAATGTGTTGTTGGCTGTTGTATATGGCTATCAGAAAGAATTTTTGTGCAAGTCACTGATTCCAATCTATGTGTTCTCATGTCATTAATATATGCCTGCTAAGGGGAGGTAGGAGCTTAGTTATAGAGCACTTACAGAGATGTAATGGCATTTGGTCCCTGTGGGCTGTGGCACTTGTGTGGAAATGTAAGTATGAATTGCAGTTGGGACCAATTTGCCTTAGGTTAGGCTTCTGGAACACACTTGGTCCGTATGGAAACATATTCTTCTACTTCACCGCCAGTGTAGAAGAAATCAAGAATGTTGTTTTCTTTTATACTGGGAAACAGCAGGGGAGCCCCAACAGACAAAAATATTTTTTCTGTAGACTTATTTATATATAAATGTGAGCACCAGGAATTGTAAAAAGGTGTTGGAATCATACCACTACAGTCCATAGCCCCACAAAGATTTGGTTTCCAGAAGTTGCTATTTTCATTTGTCTTTTATGTGTTGGATACCTACAAAAAAAGTATGCTTTGCAAGTATTTATTTTCTTATGGTAGATCATTATGTCCCATTTGTTTTGGCTGCATGCATTATATGGTAGATTTATGTGTTTAACTCTTAGCTCTTTAACAAACATTTAATGTAGCCAATAAACCTACCTAATTTTTAAATCTTACATATCTTTTGCAGGTATCACCTACGGAGAAAGAAGGCCATTATGGGAATATTTTATTAGGAAAAGACATAGTTCCTGGAAAAAATACGTGTTCTGAATCAGCTATAAATGTTGAAAGAGAGTCTAAACAGTGTCCAGTTGGTCCTCCGCTGAACTTGGTGGTTCCACATGTACCACCACCAGGTCAACCTGATAGAGTGAGTTTAATATTTAGACATCTATAGTTTCCTGCATATTTGTCCCGAGGTATCAACATAGGATCTCTAAGATGAATTCTTATGATTTCCAATGTTTGTCATCTGTGGTGGCCATTGGGGATATATCCCCATATGATATTGGTTTCATGGTCCTCTATTACAAGGTGCTCATAGCTTGATAGTTATCATTATTACTTGTTTATGTGTGAGTTTTTCTCCTTTCTTTTGCACCTAATACAAATAGATATCACATATTCTTGTTTGATTTTTGTTTTCAAGATGAATGTGATCAAGGTCTCAAATGTCCTGGGGTTTGATCCAAAACCTTTTAATCCTGAAGACTGCATGGAAGAGGATGTGTTCATTACAGATGAATCCGAGGGCAAGAAAAGAATACATTTGAATGTTATCCGTTGGAGAACGGTCAAGAATGCTAATGGCACCGAATCTGTGAGTCGAAAGTTTCCCTGTAGCAGTAAAATGTTATTTTAGTCTTCCCCTATCAGAACGGTAATGTTAGTTGCCATCTTCAAATGCAAATTCTCCCTTAGAAACCATGTCACCTTTGTCATCTATAGGTAGAATCTACCTCTTTACAAGAAAAGGTGAATCATGCTTTTTATTTTATTTTACCATGGACTGGGAAATAAGCATTTGCAGCCTTTTACACTTTTTCCTAATCTACCTTAGTACCTTGGCAATTATTCTCTTTCATGAACTATCTTTGTTCTTTGAAGTATATTTGGTAAGAGTTAAGAACCCAGTTTCTCAGTTCTCACCTGGTGATCCATGCTGTTAATGTTGCTATATCACTATGATAGTTTTCTTCCCGCTCATTGTTGAAGCTTCATGCATTCCTCTGTTGCAGCATGAAAGCAATGCACGCTTTGTGAAGTGGAAAGATGGAAGCATGCAGCTGCTGATTGGAGATGAAGCTCTTGATGTTACTGTAGATGAGTCAACTCACGATACCCACTTGTTTACGAAGAACGGAAAGGCAAAAACAATCATCTATCCACTTCCTACATCACCCATATCGTGTGTTTGTTCGCTTGCACCATTATCTCGTCACCATAACTCACACATGTCTTCGTATCAGGGACTTCTACAATCAGAAGGAAGGCTTTTACAGAAGATGAGATTTATGCCTTCCTCGCTGTCTTCAAGATCCCATCGCTCATTAACAGCCCTTGTTGATTCTCAGAATAAGAAAACAATTAAGGTGCAAACATGGTATGAGAAAAAAGATCCTGAGAGAGCGAAGCAAGAAATGGAAAGGGTAAGTGCTATATGTTCCTGTGTTTACCTTCTTAATCGGTTTCTAAACTTATAATGCTTTGCCGGTGACTTGTTCGGTTTCTCTGTTGCCGTGTCGTTTTATCATTGTCTCTAGGAACAACTCTATAGCTTCACACCTGGTTTCCACAAGGTATTCAAAGTTTCAAACTTCAAAGAAGAAGTATCCACGCTAAGTTAATAGAGACAAAACTGTAATCTAAGTTCCATGGCATGTCAGGCTATTGTCATCATGATTTTAATGTGGAAACCAACCTTGTAAGTGGATTTTTAGTTTACAGTTCACTAAGAACCATCTCAAATATTACAACTTAATGCGTGGCGCTAATAAAGAAGACTCATTAAGGGATGATACATGTACCCTGCATAGGAATGTTTTAGATTGCACATGACACCAGTTTAGAGATTTTGGCATATGACAAATTGAAGCAGTACAGTCTGGTTTGTTTCTTCCCCCCACTCGTTCAGAAAGATAAACCATACTAAAAGCCCCTTCTGTTAGCCAATTAAGTAAATATTGTGAAGACAATACATGGATAAGTGGTTGCCTGAGGAGTAATAATGTCAATCCTTTGTTTTCTGAATCACGAACCTTGCTGTATCTAGCTATAATTTATGAATATTTTTACTTAACAAGCCTTGGTCTACAATCTACATTACATGTGAAATGCGTCCTTTGAACACATCTTCAGTAAATCCTTTTAATTGTTCACCATATGCATTAATGAGCATACATTGTGTTTTCCAGACAGAGGTCCAAAGCCAGGTACTTTGGCACTTCATCGTTTTTGAACTTTAGATTGCATCCTTATAGCTCCTGTCATATAAGGTTAGAATTTGATAAAGCCAGCAGCATGGAAACTATGGCCCTTAGAATTTGTTGCACCAAATATTTTTACACTGTAAGTATAGTTAGCATTTATCAACGAGTATATGTAATGTTCTTGTTGTTTCCATGTATTAAACACATGTAGAGCATCGTGATGTTGCCTTTTACTACTCTGTTTACTGACAAATGATTTACACAGGCTGAAGAAGAAAACATGCAAGCTCGTTTGATTCTTAGAAAGAAAAGAGAAAAGGTGAATCGTAAATATACCCAACCTCACAGGCAAAAGCAGAATCTTACTCCAGGATTTTCGGAAGAACTACATGAGGTTGATTTTTTGCCTGTATGAGTGTTTATTTCAATTAATCTTCAAAGACTCGATAATATGCAATGCTAATTTTCTGACATGAACAAATAAAGAAACGATACTCAGTTTTTTTTTGGAACAATACTCAGTTGTTACAACTCACCTTTTTGGAACTAAAATATAGATATTATCTTGCCTCTTGCGCCATTGAGCTTAGAGAAATCCAAATCATTTTGGATGTTACATAAAAAGGTTCTCATGTATTTACCCCCAATAGTAAACAAAGATGCTAAACTGCCTTTGTTTTTACACTGTTTCGCAACAAACTCCTTTTGACACTACCTGTTTTTTTCAGAAGTTAATTTAATTGTAGCTATTGCATATAAACTATTATTCATTTATTTTGTATGTGAGCTTGTCCAAATTCACTTCAGAGTTGTCCCAGCTCAGAATTGTAGTTTATGTAGCTATGTGTTTCTTTGTGAGCAATCTCTACTCCCATTTCATTACTTTATTCAAATCAAATGGCACTTTGTTGGGTGAGACATCTTGCACCTGGTTACATGTATTACATTGTTTCTACTATTGTAATTCATGTTTGTACGTCGGAGAACATTTCACGCGCAATAGCAATGATGTTAACGTGTCCAAAGTCCAAACATATTCGTTTTTTATTGTAGTAACTCATCTCAGAATGTTTTTTACTCTCTTAGTATATCGTTTTTCTTTCTCACTGTCAAGTATGCGGAGCATTTCCTGAAAGAGGTCTTTCTTTTCTTTCTTGGGTTTTCAGAATGAAGAACCTGACTTTAAGTATAGCCCTGATGGAAGGGTGGCACACACTGGTTTTGAGTCTGACCTGGAGCTTGAAGCACCAGCTGATAGATGTATATTTGGTGCAAAGGTGAGTCACGGGTCTTCTGTCTTAGAAACATGTAGGGTGATGCCACCTAATTATATTTATTGCTTCTAAAATTTCAGCCAACCATTAAGGTGTTCCGGGTAAACCATTATCTCTTCATGTTCATGTGTCAATTCAGCAGGTCCATGAGTATTCTGACTGCGAAAGGGAGGAATTAGAGTATGAAATGGAACTCGAGGATATAGAGAGCTCGCCAACACATGGAAGGAAAAATAAGTTGGATAAAAAGAACAGATATGACCAAGACATAGATGAAGCGTTAGGTTTTGCTTCTATGTCAGATGAAGAGATTGAGGTGAGCTCCTACTTACCTGTTGAGTTAACTTTAACTCTTGTTTAGATATAAATAACATGAATATGTACAGTAACCTGAAAAGTCTAATCAGATGAATAGCAAATGATAATTGTCCTGCATAACTAAAGGAATCTACTTTGGAATATTGCATCCTTTGCTAGTTATCGAGCCTGATAATAAATGTATTTTGTCTTTTCGTTTGGTATCTATGATAGTACAGCTGCAATAATAATATCAATGACCAATTTACCGATAGGATGATACAAGCCTATATCTAAAATGACTCTTTGTTTCCATTTTTTTCGAAAAGTGGAATGAAACCCGGGCCTCTGCATCGTATCATGGAACAAGCTTCTATTCGAACTGAAACAAGCACTTCGAAATGATCCTTGATTTCACATAATGACTAGCAACACATGCAGATGTGTTATGGATGTCGCATTATAGATTTCTTTGCTCTGCTCTTTGTGATGAAGATTACTGCTCACATGGTAGTCTTGTAGAGTTTCTACTTTAGACATCTTGTAGAAGTAGTGTAAATCAATGCAATTTCTTACAGTTCATTTGATTAACACTATAAGTTTGACGTATTGATTGGTTACCCATTCGCTGAAAACTAGACTAACCTCGCCCATCAAAAGTTTGCTGTTCTGTGGATTTTTTTGCTCGTGCAAATACATAACAGCGTACTATTGTTTTACTCTGGTCTCTGGCCCTCTACATTTGTGTTCTGTCTGCATTCTTTAGCACCATTATCTCTGATTTGTTTCTGTCGCAGCAACAAGAGCATAGGAGGGAGCCAAGGAAGCGCCGCAAGGTGATAGACTCTGATGACGAATCTCCTCCGCCAAGAAAAATACCTCTCAACCGTGGAAATGCGGTTGCCTTTTACAGCGACGACGACGACGAATAGTGAGAAAAACTGCTAGCACAAGGCAGAACAATCTAGGTGCTATATGATTTTTTTGAACATGGAGTCTAGTACGAGTAACTTCTTCGATTTTCCCCTGATTCGTGGTGATGAGAGTTGGACTTGTGTATGAATGTTGTGATGCGTAAAACTTTGTTCCTCACGTTGCAATGTTATAATGTCGCCCCTTCACAAATCATGTGTGTTTTCTTACCACCCTTCTGTTGTGGGCATGAAAAGGAGGAGTTGATCAAGCTGGGTAAAATCCTAGTGGTGCCACGCATAGTGCGTTTGGACGCAACTCTCTCTTATCTATCAAAGGGAATGGCTCGAGTTGCGGTGTATCCACCAAGACCAAGAGTGCCCCACTGGTGATCGTGATGCCCAACGAAGCTCTACTTTTTCAACTGGTTCGTGCAGTCACTCTCCGCAGGCAGGAACGCACAACTTTTCACCGGAATTATCATGCGCACTTGAGACGTGTGCTCATTTAACTTTGCTTATTTATTTATTTGTTTTGAGATGGTGACTTGTGTACGTAGTTTTTTTTTGAAAATTATACCCCACATATATTAGATCAGCAAGCCGGCTCATCAAAACCCTGCCAGTCCATTTCGGTACCCTAGTTAGGAAAATAGTGCGTCTGAAACTTACCGCCTTTAAGCATGAATTACAGTTACATCGTTTATTACAAAAAACAAGATAGAAGGAGGGGGATCACCATCCCAACTAATAGTGGATTGCGAATTATAAGACACCTTCGTCAGTTCATGCGCCACTTAATTAGCTTCTCTTGAACAATGCACAAACAAGACGGACTCGAAATTATATGCCTTCATAAAACATTATAGCAGAAAAAGGGCTCCAGACTTCAATCTTCACATTACACGCCTGGATTAATTCAAGGGAATCAGATTCAATTGTTATCCTGGAAATTCCACACCTTTCCAAGAATTTTAGTCCTTCTAAAAGTGCATGCGCTTCAGCTGTTGCAACACTTAATAAGCGAGTCAACACACACCCAAAACCAGCAATCACCTCCCCTTTATGATCTTGAAGAACCATACCTGCAGCACCCAAGCCATTATGATAAAAAGATGCTACGTAGTTGCTGCCGGGTCAGAACGAAAAACAAATTGCAAGATGAAAAGAACACGAGCAAGTGGGCAAAGTATCGTGCTGGATCGTATCGGGCCGTCCAAACCAAAAGCGTCATAGGTGGGCCCGCGCCGTAGCCCGCAACAATCCACCAACGCTTCTTCCTCCTCCGATCCCCTCTCTCCTCCCCACTTTTGACCCAACTCCACGAAGCGTGCGTGCGCGACCTGACCGGATTCCCCTGCGCCTCCAAACCCTAGCAACCCAGCTCGCCCGCCCGCGCGCCGGGCCCGATGCGGAGGCGCCTCCTGGAGGGCGCCATGGCGCTGGCGGTGTCGCCGGACGCGGCCGACTCGTCGGCCGCCGCGTCGCCGCTGCCGTCGGGGCCGATGTCGTGGGTGTCGGGGTGCCACGGGGCGTGGTACAGCCTCGCGGTGATGCTGTCCTCGCTGGCCTTCGTGGGGTTCCTGGCCTGGCAGGCCCGACGGAGCTTCCGCCGGCTCAGCTACGGCCGCTCCCACCTCGTCGTCCTCGCCTACTACGCACTCCTCTGGGCCGTCGCCGTTCTCAACCTCCTCTGGTGCTTCCTGCAGGTCCGGCTCCCCAGCCTCCCATTACCTATGCTGTATATATTTTCAATAAAATAAAATAAACCTTTGTTGTATTTTTGTGAATTGTGATAAGTACATAAATTATGTGGCACAGTTCATGTTGTACTAGGCTTCTTTTACTAGAGACCATAGAAGTAGGTAAACAGTTGCTGGTAGGATCAGATGCAAGAAGGTTACAGCTATTGAACTGCCGATTGTGAATTTTCTTTCGTAGCCTTAAATGAACAGTTTAACTTTTGTATGCTTGTTACTTGCTGTTTAGTGTTTTGTTAGGGAGCACAACAGGTGGGTAGTACTGTACGAGTTAGGTAATTTTTCAGTTAGGCAAGTTCGTTTTGGGTACAGACGTTTTGCCTTTTTCTGTTTCAACTTTGCAATCAAATGAGTGGAAGTTGGGTTGTGATCAAATCAAGATGAGTAGGATAGGTAGGTTTTGAGCTAGTAATGATCACCTAGTAGAAAGCTCTGGTAGGCATGTATGGTGCACATTGGCCTGGTAGGCTGGTACTAAATTCATATTGTCTGGGTACACATTGGCCTGGTTGTTAGGTTCAGAGTTTTGGTGTATGTTTTAGTAATGCTGCTCATCTAGGGGATAATTAAATGAGAAACTCCTCCTCATATGCGTGTGATTCTTCCCCTATTTCATCTGTAGTAATGTTTTCCCATATGTTACATTCTATATTTTCTGTTTCCCTTTACTCTTGTATAACACTTCTTTTATTGCTTCAATGGCAGGTGTGGCAGTGTATGCCTGATAGGGCCTTTTCATGGAATGTGCTTTCATTGTTTACAACGTCTGGAATGTTATTCTTGGAAGTTAGCCTTATAGCATTTCTACTTCAAGGGAATGAAACCAGTGGTTATGAGTCTTTGGCACGCACCTTTGTTATCTCTGGAGCTGTAGTTAGTGCTGATGTACTGCTCAAGGTATCTTACTGTTACAGTGTGCTACGCTTCTTTCCTTACCTAATTCCATGTTGTAGCCTAATTTTTCATGGTTCTATGATATTTTTGCTTTTTGTGATAAAAATATGCTGCTGGAGCAATCAAATATTTAAAGTGAGTAGTTATCAGGTCCATTATGTCCTTTCTTTATAAAATAAAATAATATGGTCATTATTGTTTCATAATGGACTGTGTATTGCAAGTCGGTATGTGTGTTTTCTTTTGATCCTAGATCTTGCGGCCCTGGTCTCTTGTAACTGTAAAATGACTTTTGGGCTGCTCCAAAAAAAAACTTTCACTTAAGTCTGTACGCCTATTTGTTTCATTGCATTAAATTATGTGCACATGGTGATTGAGCAATAGTTTTTTCATGCGTTATAGTTAGGATATAGTATGTTAGCTTTGGACTCATGATTCCTCCTTCTGCAGACTATATATGTGTTTGGCTTTGGTGTTCCTTTGTTTATCGATGTTGACCAAGGAACTGGTGGGAAATGGGGCCTATTGTTTCTCCACAAACTGGTGCTTACAGGAGTCTATGGTGTGATTTTGTTCATGTATCACTCAAGGTGGAGAGACAGGCTACCTGGTAATTGGCTGCACTTTCGATGTATAATTCTGTATGTTTCAAGCTCCAATGTTGGTATGCATGTTACGGTCCCGCCAGGCCTGCAAAACATGTTGAGTTAGTACAACATGAACTAGAACCACTAAACTCCTCGAATGAAAGATGTGGATGCTGGAAAGCACGAAACAAGGCGAAGCTTGCATCCCTAATATGTTGTCTAATGACCATTATTCTCTACTGAATGTTCGATGCCTTCTTATTGCAGCAAAACCGGCATATTACCACTATGTGTGTGCAATGTTGGCACTTAATGGCCTGTCGCTGTTCGGCTGTTTCCTTGTTGCATGTGGAGCTGGATTTGGTTTATGGTACATAAAGAATATACTACATCTATATTATGATAGTTATTAGCTCTGCATCTGAGAGTAATGTTTGAGTATTTTGTGTTGTGCAGGTTGTACAATCTCACTACTGTCTGTTACCATTCTCTTTACCTTCCGCTGCTGTATGTGACATTCTTAGCAGACTTTTTCCAGGTACCTTTCTTTCCTATGAATTCAATACTATGCTTTTGTAGTGCTATCTTGTTGAGTTAATGCAGTGTTTTATGTCGCTTCCTGTTCTTGTACAGATTCCTTATGTTTTGCTTGTTTATCTGTTTGTAATTGTAGGAGGAGGATATGCTTCTCGAGAACGTATACTACTCCGAGATGAAAGACGCTGGGTTCTTTGATGCTGACTGGGATTAATTTGCAGATAGGCAGACACCACGTTGTATGACTCACTTTTATGTGGATTTGCACGGTGTAGCTTCATTATGGACACTGAATCTTAGAACAGTATCATAACAAGTTACAACCATCATAATCAATGAAAATATGTAAATTTGTTGACATGTATATATGACTTAATGTGTGCCTTCCATCACCTGTCGGTTCGGAGCACAACTTAATGATGGATGGAGAGAAATTGTGGATTTTTTTGGACATCTGTCACCTCAAAAATTACCTCGAGAAATTGTGGATGCACTGTATAAAAGGCATATCTTACCCATCATCTCCAAGATGCTCTAGAAACCTGAAAACCCGAGCTGGTGCTAGTAATCAACAATGACTTCCCCGTCATTTGGTTTGGTAGCCTTTTGAAATCTCGCTGTATCAACCCTATCCAAGTACAGTAGAAAGTTTTGAGTGTCACCGGCCTACCGCCGTTTCTACTATGTAGCCTATGCTGGCTTGGATGTGGCATGGGCACGCCGCGCCGACGCGAACGGTAGCAGCATTGCACTGCGTAGGTTTGTGCCTGTGGCAATGCTGGTAGTTGTTACAATATTTATTAGGCTTGGACAGAGTGCTGCTGCCGAGAGTTTAGTGAGACTAGACAAAGGTGGTGTCCTTGAGTTTCTGACCGCGACAGCACTTCAACGGGCCGAAACATACAGTAGTTGGTCACCGGGCGGGTAGCTGCGTCCAGCCTTCTGTAGACACGGTCTTCCATCCTCTTTGAGTCTTTGGGATTCTTAACAAAGTGGCCTGTGAGCTTTCAGTTAGTCCACATTTTATTTGTAATTGCGTGTGGCTTTTGGGGATATGCAACTCCATGGGTTGTCTTCACTTGAGCAAGTAAGCAGCAACCAGTGAGTGATACATTGAGGGCCTCTTTGATTCAAAAGATTTTCACAAAGAATGTGTAGGATTTATCCATAGGAATTTTTTCAATAGTGTCCATTTGATTCAAAGGAAGGAATCATTCTAAATTCCTACACTACAATCCTATACGATTTCTAACATGGGGTGCTCTTGGAAAAGTTTCAATGTGTTTAGGACAACTATGACATGACATGTACTCAACCCTATAAAAATTTCATGTGTATTTACTACTGTGCAACCAAACAACACATGTTACTGCTTCCTGCGTTTTTGGTTAATTACATTTTATTCACACAATATTCCTATGCATCTATTATATAAATCCCACAAAATCAAAGAGGCCCTATGCTCATAGAGCAAAGTTTTTTTTCTTTCAAAGTAATAATAGCAAAGCCTATACTGGAGTCTGTCCGAGAGTATCCATTGGGTCCCAAACCCACAAATCCATGCATTCCCAACAGTACAAGATGGTAAAGGCGACTAGATATTTCTGTCTCCTGAATTCCGGTGCTCTCTCAATTTTAAAAATTCAAAAATCAGATTTATAACAAAAAAATCAAGTGTAGCCAATAGTATATCCCGCGAACGTACAAATATAAACTCTAAATAGTTTGTATTATGAGGCACACAAAAATGACAAAAGTGTAGATCTTATTCATATTTTTTCAAATCTCTAACAGTAAATACACTGATGGTATGCGGGGTGAGAAAACACCACACAAATTAGATACCGCAAAACATATTCCAAAAAAAAAAAAGACTTCTTCCTCCCTTCCCAACTCCGCCGAGCGGCTGCTGCCACGCGCACACGCTTGATTCCGACTAGTTTGGCCGACGCACAACTCGCCCGTCATGGCCGTCGTTGTTGTGGATTCCGACGATTTTGGCCCGAATCGGTACGATTTGACACTGACAACGCTGAAATTGGTAAGAAATTGCACCGATTTCAAACTCTATGGCGGGATTAGTTTGAATTTTGCTAAATTTTAATCGCCAAAATAGGGTTGATTTGAAATAGCACTGATCCCAAACTCTACGGCGGGATTAGCTCGAATTTCATCAAAATTTAGCCGGACTGTGACAAGTTTACCGCCAGATGTGTTGGGGCCCGGCCAACGCTTTGCACGGGATGCAGCCGGGAGGCCGAATTTGATGTGCCCCAAAAATGTTTACGGGCCGACGGTGCGAACTTTTTCTCGATTGAAACCGACATTTGTTTTGCCGTTTGAGGGGTCTGATAGAATTATTTTTTAAACAATGGGTCCGCTAGAGTTGCTCTAAAAGGAAGGCGGGGCAAGAGCATAAACAAAAAAACTCAACGGATGGCTTGGGGTTTGGGTTTGGGTACCCACGGTGCGCACGCCCGTGGCTTTTTACTCCATGGACCATATCGCTCCCGCGGAGCCGCAAGCACGCGTGCACAGCGGGACGCACGCAGGCGGTGGATGGTGGCGCGCTGGTTCATGACCGTTGATGAAAAGCCACACTCCCTCTTCTGGACGGGACAGTGCCTCTGCCTGCTGAACTGGACGGCGTGGCTCCCGATGCTACGGGACAAGCCACCCAGTTGCCGTTTCCATTCAAAAAAACGGAGCGAGAACGGGTAGGGTACTCTACTGCTAACTACAAACCAAACACCCAGCTCCACTCTCCCCTGTCCTCTAGCCTTGCTCGTTTTTGTTTGCCTTTGCTCGTCTCCACCTCAGCCTGCGCCCTGCGTTCCACCATTGTGTGCAGCAACAGCAGCAGCCGCACTCTCTCCCCCTGCATTAAAGCCCGCCCCGTCCCAGAGGCTGAGCCACACACGCCGTCCTGTTCCTGCCTTGACTGACGCCACCACACCGAGACAGGCCGGGAAGCAAGGAGCAAGCAACCTCTGTGCCATCCATGGCGTCAGGCGCGTCCCGTCTCGTCCTCATCCTCGCGGTGGCCGCCACGCTCGCCGCCCGCTCAGGTACCGCCCACATCTCTGCTCCTCTCCTCTCCCTCTCCGCCGCCCACATTCCTGCCTTCACTTTCTTGGGAGGGAAACCTCCACCGTCACCGATGGAGCCGCCGTGCCGTTTGGCTGCGGAACTAATGGGGACGGATCTGCGTGTGTGTGTGTGTGTGTGGCGCAGAGGCCGGCTGGTGCGTGTGCCGCACCGACCTCTACGACGTGACGCTGCAGAAGACGCTGGACTACGCCTGCGGCGGCGGCGCCGACTGCCGGCCCGTCCTCAAGGGCGGCGCCTGCTTCGCGCCGGACACCGTCAAGGCGCACTGCTCATACGCCGTCAACAGCTACTACCAGCGAAGCGGACAGAACCCGCAGGCCTGCAACTTCTCCACCACCACATTCGTCACACCCACAGACCCGAGTACGCATCTTCTTTTCTACCGATTCATCCACCGTTTCTCCCCGTACAGCCCCAATCGCACGGTCCACTGTTCAAGAAGCCAAGTATGCCGGCTAGATTTTGTTTTGAAAGACCAATATGTGATGGATTTCTGATGCTCCGTTTGCTTGCAGGCACCAGCGGCTGCGTTTATCCTGCTTCCCAGAGGTATGTATGATGCATTTCATTTCTACGCAGTATTCTGCAAAGTTCTTCTTCCTTTGTTCTTCTATTTTTTTTCTCCTGAAAATAGGCATATGCTACGGTTTCAGTACTGTTCGAAGAACAACTTAGATGCAGGCTGACATTTCAACATTACAGTTTCATTGCTACTCCAAGAACCCTTGCATTATACAACCAACATTTCACCCAGTTATTAGCTAGCTCTATTCCTTTTTTTTTTCCATGAGAAATCAGAGATATGTTATTCTACAGCTTTGAGTACTGTTCTTACATTTCACCCAGTTTTTTACCAGACGCATAACGCATTGCAGAGAGCACATGGCCATATGGGTTGATTAGGAAAACAAATGCACATCTTTTAGCAAGTCTTTGGAGACTGTACCAACCCACAAGTCCCAGAAGTACACCATCGTTCATGAGTACTCTGCTTTTGGCCGTCTTCAGAACACATCATTGAAACTAAAACTAGGTCATTGGTCCTATAGTAGTACTACCAATGGGTAATAATCACAGCGTATATTTGGTCATCTTGGTGCCTGCTGCCATGTGGTGGCTTCCGGATTCCGGTGGGCGGTGCTGTTTCGTTCCTTGGCTGGGGAAGAAACCTCCGAATGAATAAAGGCCCATTTGCGCGTGGGGCTCCGTCCCTTTCCCACATTTGGCTGCACCATCGGTGCGCAACTGGTGCCTTCCTGGAGTCTTTTCAAGGGAATCCTATACCCTTCTGGACCTGGTTCCATCCCCAGCTAGACGATGAGCTTGCTCCTGTTTTTGTATGCAATGTAGGTTCTCGAATTATTCCTGCCTTTCTGAAACTAGTACCAGTAGCAGGTCAGTAGGTGGGTGTGAAGGAAATTACCAATGTTTGGTTAGCCTGTAATTGGCTTATCTGGACTCTTTCATTAGTTTCCAGCAGTAGAACCATGTTTGTTCTACTGCTGTTCAGGCCTTAACATATCAGACGTTGTTCAGGCCTTAACATATGTTTGTTTGATACTTGTATGTAAGATTTCATTTTCTGGGAGTAATGATGTAAGCTTTGCAGAAACCCAACTCATGCACCACTCACTCTTAAGTGATCACGCACAACTCATCCATTCTTTATTCTGCAGCGCTGCTGGAAGTGGCAGCACCGTGGGCGTGGGCGGCATGGACAGCCCGCCGGCAATGGGTCAAGGCCCGAGCTCCTTCAACGACAGCAGCAGCGGCACCAAGATCTTCCCGGTGGCCGGAACAGCGAAGCGTGCGATGATCCTGGCCTGCTGCTCGCTCCTCGCGCTGTTCTTCAGCGCGTGATCAAGGAGGCAAGGCACCCTGTGCCCAACTGTTTGGGTGTCTTGTTCCTTGGCACTTTATCTCTTAGTGGTGGCAGGAAGGAGCCTCTTTAATGATGGTAATCCGCTTAGACTGAAGAACTAGGGAGTGTGAGGAGACCATAATTTGGGATTTGTTGTCGCCATTTCCTTGATTTTGCTCCCTCTGCTGTATATTTAGATTCGAGTAGCTGTGTTGACATGTGGGCTTTGGTATCTGAATATCTGATGGAGTGTTTAGGGCTGATGTAGCTATGCTGTTCCCTGTCTTCGAGGTGCCTGGAATGGCTTGATTCTACCATGTTCAGTCGTTGGCCTGTCTTTCAAGTGATGCTCGTCGCTTGCCTGGCCAGGTGTGCTGTGAGACGATTCCAGCTTCTTAAAGCGTCATCTGGAATTGGTTTACGGAGGGGCTCAAATTAGTGAGCATGTCCAGAACAATTCATCCGAGAAACTGGTATTGTCCAATAGTGCAGCTGAAATTTCACCTACGTCAAGCACATGATTGAGGTGCCCGAAAATTCAACTACGCAACTATATGCGAACCCACCAACTATCTACACCGTCAAAAGTTGTTGGAGATCCGTGCCTAGATGT
This sequence comes from Poa annua, assembly GCA_026929855.1. Classification (NCBI taxonomy): domain Eukaryota; kingdom Viridiplantae; phylum Streptophyta; class Magnoliopsida; order Poales; family Poaceae; genus Poa; species Poa annua. The sequence continues at coordinate 22,647,012 of CM049427.1, forward strand.
TGATTCAATCAACTCTACGTCGCTTAGTGATCCATGCTGAAATTTCACCTACGTCAAGCACATGATTGAGGTGCCGGTGCTGCTATACGTACGACGTTTTCCGTCCGATCCATACGTTGCAGCGACTAGCGAGCTTGCCTATCGATTGCTGATCGAGTTTGTGATAAAACTCCACTTGTTTGGACCTGCTCTAGCCCCACCTCTTAAATAATTCTTTAACCTTTTTCCTCGTAAGTTCTTTTGCTCATGCTTGGACGGAATATTTTAGCGGGCATTGCTATACGTGGAAACTTCCAAAAAAAGAACACTATAATTACGTGGAAAATAAGAGCGTCTCCACCCCAAAGCATCCCTAAGGGCATCTAAAGGCCCGATGCAAACGGACGTGCACGGTCCGTTTTTGTCTGGAAATGTTTGGGGTTGGGAAAAACCCACCCAACGGCCTGACACAGAATGTTCGAGTTTTTGGCGGTGACGTAAACGTGGCATAAATTTGGGCTCGGTTTGTGTCGCGGCGGACGGATCACACTGTCCGCGTGCGTCATCCCCTTGTGACATGCCGCCGCGCGTCAGTGACACCTCGTCTTTGCCGCCGAATCTCTTCCCTCCTCTTTCCTATTGTTCCCACAACGTTGCCTCTTCTGACAGCGCGGTCAGTACGCAGCGACACAAACCGCGCTTAAATTTGGGTCACGTTTTGCGTTGCCATAGACAGGTCGGACAATTTGCGTGAGGACGTTGGGCTGGTTTTTTTCTGAGCCCGGATAAAATCAGACTGAATCAGATGTCTACGGTCAAAATACGTCGGGCTGTTGCCTTTAGTTTGAACATACATTTAAATTTAGATAAAACTGAGACATTTTTCATAGATGGATGGGTAGATACATTCATATTTAGACTAGATACATCTATATTTAGATAAGCAAAAATTGCCTAACTTAGAGGCGGAAGGAATACTTAAAATATTGGAGTATTTCTCAAATTTTAAATTAGAGATGTTGAGACAAGCCTTGCAAATTGCGGCGGCAGCCTCTGCGTTGAGCTAGCTAGCAAGGCGAGATCGCTCTGCAGCTCTGCTTTTTTTGGTTTTGGGCTGGACTCTGGATGACCGAGGCAGGAATAATTAGCACACCCAAATTGAAAGCATCGGACGTTTATCGGACGAGAATCGTGTACAGCCAGTGGCGGAGCCAGAAATTGAGACGAGGGGGCCGAACTGTAAAAGGTGCGCCACTGGTGATTTTTTTTTTGACAACACATATAATTGTATGGAAGGAACAATGTAAATAAGTCGAATTCTCACAATATTAAACCTCACAAAAATTAGTCACGTGAGTTATGGGATTCCAAAAAATGAGTTTAACAAAAACATATGACACACCTCAATATCACGCCCATTTGCTATTTCACCCATACATCACGAGACTCATCAACAAGTAGAGAGAAAACAAGCATCCCCAAGCTCACTTATTATGACATGTGATGTCTCTTCTGCACATGCTTGGACTCTATGTTGTTGTTCTTGTCCCTGTCGTTGTTGGACGTTTGTGTCGTCCCGCCTCCGCCTGCAGTTTCGAGGAGAGGCAAGAGAGGCGGCTCGGCCGGTGACGGATCGAGAATAAGCAGAGCGAGGAGAGCGGAGCTGGGATTAGGGATCGAGCTAGGCGTGAACCGCAATCGTGACCTAAGAATCAGGAAATCCGTCGAATGGGTAGGTAGCGCACCACCTCCAGCCACTTTTTACGTACTGTATAATTTCTCAAGGACCAAAGGAGAAGGGGTCCCAGCTGGAAAAAAGGCCTAAGTCTCAGCCCAATCGAAAAAAACAGATCTAAACGCTTCATACATTAGTCTCCCTGGAACTGGAACAGAACGTACGAGACAAATTCCCCATCTGCTCTGCTATGCTCTAATGGCACCTCACACATAATTCCTCACAGTGCCGAATATGTATAGTAAGAAAAGTACCAAAAGTTGAGCGGGGGGGGGGGGGGGGGGGGACGCCCCACCTCGCCCCTGGTGGCGCCGCCCCTGCGTACAGCAGTTCCGTTGGGGTGCACGCTTGCCTTCTGGAGCTGCATAGCAATAGAAAAAAACATGTTCTTGATGACTGATTTTTATCTCACACAGTGGTTTAGTTGCCAAAAAAATATCTCAGAAAGTGGACTTGAATGTATAACCTGCCAGTGATGGCAGAGCTCAACGATAGGATCGTTTATCTTTTTGCAAAAACACAAAGAGCGATGCGTTTCATTTCATTGATAGAATAGAGAGTTAATTACAAGCTCACAAGGAGGCCACCAGGGCGGTACACCTTAACCCAAGACTTTAAGGCAGAACTAGGACGAGACCTCGTGCCCTTGCGCTCACCCACGAATGCGCCTCCGTCTTGATGGTTTCCACAAAAGCACCAACACAAAGACGTACGTTGTCGAAGACAATCGCGCTCCGTTATTGTTTTAAGATTCACTATGCAAAGAGCATGATCACCGAAAAGGTGCCTTTGCGCAACTCACAGAGGGTGGTCTTGAGAACCAACGCTCGAACAAGCCGCAAACTCATCCTCAGCAACGGGTGACAGGATGATTTATCTTCTGTGGCCCAGTTGTTCATATGCTGTATTTCAGCCCAACTCCCTGCCGATGCGAAGTAAGCCATAACCCAGTTGTTCGAACACCAAATTCAGCCCAACTCTCTGACGAAGCCGAGTCTCTCTCATTGGCGGTGGAAAACGAGAAAAACAAAAACTGGGGCCAATGACCAGAACCACTTTGACAGATCCAACTTCCAAGCCACTCTCGCGCAGTCACGCTCCTTGAAATTTTCTATGCACGCGCGGTTCCTAGCTGAACTCCTCCTGGCCACGAATTGGAAAACTGGATTTATATTTCGCTTTCGTGCCCAAGAAAAATCCGCCAGCTGCCGTTGTTCTGCATCTGAACCGGATATATAGGTCTGAACCTGCCACCGCCGGTGGCCGATGTCTACATAGACGACGCACTCACTTGATGTCCGATGATGTCCGAGAGCAGATAAAATCGTCAAGCAAAAGTCTAGTCTTGAGCCTTTTAGGTTTAACATTTCAGGTAGTATGAAAATTGGGTGTCCTTAATGTTGTTGTACTAAATCGTCAAGCAAACTAGTTTTCAAACGTAACATTTCAGGGGAGTATAGGGAACAACACATCCTGCCCTTTAGACTAGTCACAATGGGAGTATCATAGGTACTCCCTCCGTCCTAGTGTATAAGGCATAATCTCAAAAACTATTTGTCCTACACTCTTAGGCACAATTGCATTAATTTCTTCTCAACTAGTGGTCGGTTGCCTCCACCACCAATGCATGCACCTTATTAGGTCCAATCAACTAGCACCTTGGGCTAAGAGATTTGCAAATTGTGCCTTACAAACTAGGACGGAGGGAGTAGTATCATACATGCCATGTTGGCAAAAAAATGACGTGTCACTGTAATTAATGAAGAGAGAGGTGATATCGTATCATAACGGATTTCAATGCAAGATGAGTCTACAACCTAATAAATGCAGTCATATATGATACTACATATATGTTACCATGCATTGTAGAAGTAGTAACATGTAGTCTCCCTCTATCACAGTTTATAGAGCACGCACGTAGTTTAAGAATGAAATTTGAACATTAATTTAAGCAACAAAATTCAAATTTTATATTATAAAAATTATGTCATTAAAAACTTATTTTCAATATAAATCAAATGATATAATTTTTGTAACATATAACTCATAATTTATTGACTGAATTTAAAGGTCAAACTTTTTATTAAACTGCGTGCGTGCTATATAAACCGTGACGGAGGTAGTAGTATCATATGCATGATACTAGTATATGATACTCCCCATTATGACTAGTCTTACGCAACGAATCATAAAATTACAAATTCATTATGACACAATAAGTATGTCCCAATGTACCTTGAAAACGATGTCAACCCGCAATCACCTTTAACGAGCTACGAAAGAGCATTTTAAGAAGGTGGTTGAACTCTTTCGCTCTCACTGGAGCAAGAACCAACATAGTCCTAGAGCCAATAAACGAGGAGGTGTACTCATTTGGAAGGCCATGTGCAGAATCTGTCAACGACAACTTCCTCTCAAGTAAGACAAGTGCTACTGTGCTTTTCGGAAAGTTTTCTACACGAATTTTAAACAATATCGACAAATTTATAAGATCACGAGTTAAAACCCTAGAGGACAAACTCATCAAGATACACCTAGCGCTGGAGCTCTCTAAGGCGCTCTCGAGCACCTGGCATTGGCACATGTTCTATACCCATCAAATCAATACAGACTAGCATGAAGTAGGCAATTGAGGGCCCGAACCTTGCCCTCAAAAAATATAATGCAACCAAAGGGACTCATAAAACATATGATTGGATTGTTTGAATGCACGTGACACGATAGGAAATTAATCAAAACATGTGCAAAAATCTACTCCCTCCGTTTCATAATATAAAATGTTTTAGATGTACCACATGTTGTCCAGATTCACACAAAAATGTGTGTATATATACATAAAACATGTCTAGATACATTGTGTGTGCACATGAATGTAAAAAAAATGACTAAAACATCTCATATTGTGGAACGAAGGGCATAGTTCGAAAGTTCTCATCACACAAACACAATGAAAATAATGCAAAGACAAATGAATTAATTTGTTGAATTCATGGCCTTTCCAAAATATCTCATCTGGTGTATGTTGTAGAATACATATTCTTACGAGGCAATGGTAAGAAAACATGTTTGCGTACGTGCGATAACTTTCTTGTTTTGAAACAAAGTAGACCCGTGCATTCCAATGATTGAACCTCCTAATACAGTCCATAAGCTACACTCCACTAACCACCGCCGGGAAGTATGAAACCATCCTAGTAGTAATCCTGCTTTCACTCCCAATTATTGTTCCGAAGAAAACTTGGAGCATGGCATGGCAGGCAAAGAATGCAAGACACAGTCAAAACTGAAAAGCATGGGCAGGCATTGGCAACCCCATCAGCAAACAAAACCCATCTTTCCAAGGGCAAAATGGTCAAACGCAAATCCCAATCCCAAGTAAAAATAATTAAGAAATAAATGGAGAGACGAAGAAGTATTATCACTTGGCCGCCCGGGTAGCAGAGGACGGTAGAGCCGACGAAGAAAGTGCAGCGAAGGAAGCAACAGAAGAAGAAGAAGAAAGCAGGAGAGAAGGCAAATTACTCGTGTCCCCTCCGAGTTCCCCGATATCGCGTCCGGGCTCTTCCTTCTTCCCCATGTGAGTTTCTCCTCCTCTTCGTCGGTCGTCGCCTGCACCAACCAGCGACGCCTCCTCCCTGCCGTCCCCACGCCCAGGCCGTCGCCTTCGGATATGGTGCCCGCTTGCCGGAGCACCGCCGCCATCCCGCTGCTGCTTCTGCTGCTGCTGCCCCTGCTCGCCGTCTGCTCCTCTTCCTCGTCGCAACGTGGCCAAGAACAGGACAGATCGGCGCTTCTCCAGCTCAAGAACGCCGTCCCCTCCGCCGAACTGCTACGCCGATGGTCCCCGGGCACAGACCACTGCTCCTGGCCGGGGGTCACCTGCGACGTGAAGTCCCGAGTCGTCGCCCTCGTCGTGCCCTCCGGCTCCCCGCGCTCCCCACTCTCCGGGAGGGGGGTCGCCGGCGAGCTGCCTCCGGCGGTCGGGCTCCTCACCGAGCTGAGGGAGCTCTCCTTGCCCGCCCGAGACCTTTTCGGCGAGATCCCCGCTGAGATCTGGAGGTTGGAGAAGCTGGAGGTGGTCAACCTCGCCGGGAACTCGCTCCGGGGCGCCCTCCCGGCCGCCGCCTTCCCGCGGCGGCTGAGGGTGCTCAACCTCGCTTCCAACGCGCTTCACGGTGAGATCCCGGACTCCCTTTGCAGCTGCTCGGAGTTGGAAAGGTTGGATCTTTCGGGCAACCGTCTCAACAGCACGGTGCCGCAAGTCCTTGGCGGCCTCCTCAAGCTGAAGCAGCTTGACTTGTCCCGGAACCTTCTCGCCGGGAGCATCCCCTCTCGTTTGGGGAATTGCGCACAGCTCCGGTCGTTGCGCTTGTTCTCCAATTTGTTGGAGGGTTCCATTCCACCGGAGATTGGAAGGCTGAGTAAGCTGCGGGTCTTGGATGTTTCGGGTAACAGACTGAGCGGTCTGGTGCCGCCGGAGCTGGGGAATTGCTCAGTCTTGTCAGTAATCGTGTTGTCAAGCCAGTTTGATGCAGTGAAGTCACATGAGTTCAATCTGTTTGAGGGAGGGATTCCGGAAAGTGTGACGGCTTTGCCGAAGCTTAGGCTGTTATGGGCGCCGAAGGTGGGTCTACAAGGGAGTCTCCCGACCAATTGGGGAAGCTGTCCTAGTTTGGAAATGGTTAATCTCGGGGATAATTTACTTTCTGGAGTAATTCCGAAGGAACTAGGGCAGTGTAGAAACCTCAAGTTTCTCAACCTCAGCTCCAATAGATTCTCCGGCTCGCTTGATAAACATCTTTATCCGCATTGCATGTATGTGTTTGATGTCAGTGGCAATGAACTGTCAGGCTCACTTCCAGCATTTCTGGGCAAAGGTTGTTCTTCTAACCTTTTGTTGGATGGCATGCCAGCTGGTTATTCTTCACTCTTCATGTCTCAAGCCGTAGCAAAACTATCATTGGGTTACTGTGAGTCTGGAGAGTGTCCACTTGTATACCATAATTTTGCAAAGAACAATTTTGGAGGTCGTCTTACAGCCTTGCCACTTAGTGCAGACATACATGGAAACAGGACAGTGTATGCAATTATTCTTGATCACAATAACTTCACCGGACCATTGGATGCAATTCTGTTGGAACAGTGTAGTAACTTAAATGGTTTGATTGTCAGCTTCCGAGACAACAAGATATCAGGCGAGCTCACAGAAGAAATCAGCGCCAAATGCCATGCCATCAGAGTTTTGGTTCTAGCCGGGAATCAAATTTCAGGAGTGCTGCCTGCTAACATTGGTTTGTTGGGTGCTCTTGTTAAGATGGACATCAGCAAAAATTTGCTGGTGGGTCAAATACCTACCAGTTTGAAAGACCTCAAGAGCTTGAAATTTCTCTCATTATCTGGGAACAATCTCAGTGGTCACATACCGTCCTCTTTGGGTCAGTTGAGATCACTGGAGGTTTTAGATCTCTCATCTAATTCTCTGTCTGGAAACATGCCCGATCTTACGCCTTCAGCATCACTGTCTGTTTTTAACATTTCATTCAATAACTTGGCTGGGCCATTGCCTTCGAATGTACGAGCACTCAGTGAGACAGATGTTAATCCAGTGCCTGATAATACACCCTCCGATAGCGGTGGCTTCACCAAAATAGAGATCGCATCAATAACGTCAGCATCAGCTATTGTTGCAGTTCTCTTGGCCCTGATCATTCTTTATATTTATACTCGAAAATGTGCATCAAGACCATCAAGACGTTCTCTCAGGAGAAGGGAAGTGATTGTTTTTGTGGATATTGGCGCTCCTTTGACATATGAGACCGTTGTACGCGCTGCTGGCAGTTTTAATGCAAGCAATTGCATTGGTAGTGGTGGTTTTGGAGCAACATATAAAGCTGAGATTGCACCAGGCATTCTGGTGGCAATAAAGAGGCTCGCTATTGGAAGGTTCCAAGGTATTCAGCAGTTCCAAGCAGAGGTGAAAACTCTCGGGAGGTGTCGCCATGAAAATCTTGTAACACTCATAGGGTACCACCTTAGTGATTCAGAGATGTTTCTAATATATAATTTTCTGCCCGGTGGTAACTTGGAAAGGTTCATACAAGAAAGGACAAAGAGACCAATTGACTGGAGAATGCTGCACAAAATTGCTCTAGATGTTGCGCGTGCACTTGCATACCTTCATGATAATTGTGTCCCACGCATTCTGCACCGGGATGTGAAACCAAGCAACATCTTGCTCGACAATGATTACACTGCATACCTGTCTGATTTTGGGTTAGCCAGACTACTTGGGAATTCAGAAACTCATGCAACCACTGGCGTCGCGGGTACTTTTGGATATGTTGCTCCAGAGTATGCGATGACTTGCCGCGTTTCTGACAAGGCTGATGTGTATAGCTATGGAGTTGTACTGCTTGAACTTATTTCTGACAAGAAAGCACTGGACCCTTCGTTTTCTCCATATGGGAATGGGTTCAACATAGTTGCATGGGCTTGCATGCTTCTGCAGAAGGGCCGAGCTCGTGAGTTCTTCATAGAAGGGCTGTGGGATGTGGCTCCGCATGATGACTTGGTTGAGATTCTACACCTTGGTATCAAGTGTACCGTTGACTCTCTTTCTTCTAGGCCCACTATGAAGCAGGTTGTTCGACGACTAAAGGAACTCAGACCGCCCTCTTACTAGAATTGCTATTTTCTGGTATGACATGTATCTCAAGACAGAGACTAAGGTAAAATTGAGCATACTTTCCTTGATGTTTATTTTGAGCAACCTCTCAACCAGATAATTATGGCTATGAATACAATATTTTGTTGGTAGTGTAGTATTTACGTAACATGCAAGTTTATTTTAGGAACTGTGAAAGCATATAAAAGACAAATATTACATAATTCATTCATTATTCTCATTTGGTATCTGTGCTTGACTGCTCATGTTTGAATACTGTTAATGATGTCTATAGTTTGCTTACATTGTTGTCTTGTCACCTATAGTTTGCTTACATTGTTGTCTTGTCACCTATAGTATGCCTGACACATTGTCTTGTCCACAACATATATTATCTAGCTCTCTTGATACAATTTTGGAAATATGCACAAAACCTTTATAGTAGTACTATCTTATGGTTCAAAACCATATGAAGTTGCTGCGCAAGGCTGGAACATTTCGGAGTTGTTGTCAAGTTGTCATCTCTATGTTCAATGTGTATTCCAGTGAATATTGATACATAAAGAAGTGTAGTTCACAACTGCACATATGATTCTTCATATCTTGAGACTTGAACATAAACTGGTGATATCTAGCATGCATAACTAATTCCTTAGGTGTTAACTTCATATGTTAGATCTTGTTGAGAATATGCTTTTACTATTTGATCGACAAATTTGTGCCTGCAGAAAGCAATCACAGCATTGGAGGGATGAATTCGTTGATCCTGACCCGATGATTTGATGTTTACAGTAAGTCTATATTCCTTCATATTGATGTTGACTCGTACATGTATCGATGTTGATGTTCAAAGCCAATTTCTGGTTGCATTCTATTAAGAAAAGGAGTGTTGCTAGCTAGTATTTGGAATGATATATGAATGCACATTTTTATGGTAAGTTCATAATTATGTATATAACTACTGATTTCTTGTATGTAGGCTCTTGGGGATTCTGATTGACCAAATTAGTGGGCATGGTATCCATATGTCATCTCTTGCGGGGTCATGCGATCTTTGTCTAGTGCAAGTGCAACATCGAATTACTGCGTGGCATGTTGGTACCACTGAATGCCCATGGCTCGAAGTGATGACGGTGAAGTTCCACGTGCCTAACATGACCTGTAGTTGTAAGCAACATCCTTTTCTTGAGATGTTAAGTTAGAGTTAGATCCTGTTTGGTTCCTTGTCAGATTTGTTGACGTTCATTTTGCTCCTCCCTATGCAGGGACGAGGCACCACGTGTGTAACGATATCGATCCGTGCATCAAGTCGAGTCGCGGATCTCCCGATTGGAGATTGCCTGCCATGGCTCAGAGTAATTTGAGAGGCAGATCATGTGAAGCTAATCATTCTGATCCTTAGAAAACGTAATTTGAGAGGAAGGTCATGTGAAGCTCATCATTCTGCGGTTGCTGGTTCAGAGTAGCTTCTTTTTTCCTCGGATCACTTGTTAGTTGGCTTGGCCTTTGTATTATATATGGTTTATTAATCATACTCCTCGCAACTGACAGATAATTGGGGAAGATGTAAATATTAATATTCCCTGCAATAGCTTCTTTTTTTGCTCTGTGATAATGAGAGAATGTTTGTACTGAGAAGAAAACACAGCCTGATAAGTTAAGCAAAAATTTACCATTGATCAAAAAGTAAAGACGACTCCGCTGGGGATCGAACCCAGAATCTCTGGTTTCGTAGACCAGCGCCTTATCCATTGGGCCACGGAGTCGTTGCTGTGTAAGTGAGGATTTCACCGCTGATCTGGGTAAAATCTACACAGTACACGAAGCTGTGCGGCTCTCTTCAGAAGATATGGTTATCTGTTTGCAGCACCTGCTACTTCGACGAGCTGAGTGACGACCCAATGCATTTCCCCCGTCCCGATCAGTTTGCAGCTTCAGGATCGGAAAGGACAGCAGAAACTTTGAGCGCTGCACCTTGACAAAACTCAACTCAAACTCCACAGTCCAAGGTTGATTTGATTTGAGAGCAGGCGGACAAAACACTGACGTTCTGGTATATCCATTTCACCTGCTTGGAAACTCAAAAGGTATCGAAAGACAGTTGACAACGTCTCACTGCAAAAATTTACTAGCCTAAACTGACTGGGAAGACAGTCGATTAGGAGAAGACAGAGGGAGCAAATTCATGTACGCGATCTCAAATCCTCAGGCGCCATGGCCTCATTCATCAGAGGCAAATAGAACGAATGCAGACTGTCTCGCGGGGGCGGCGGGAACCAACGTCTTGGGTTGAGGTTGGCCTTTTCTTTACCGATCAGCGCCTCCGTTCCCGTGCCCGTGGTCCTTCTCCGACCACGGCGAACCCTTCCGCAGTGGTCTGACTCGATGTACCGCCGATCTAACCATCTCAGACTTCGCAGCAGATGGCTACCTCCGGAAGGAATTGAAGCTGCTGGAGAGCTCGACGGAGCTAAAGGACCCCAGATTCTTGTATGGCCCCGGCGAGAGCCCGTCGCCATCGGCCCCTAGCTGCCGCCTCGTCTCCGCTTCCGTGCGGCGCCGCCTGTCCCACACCCTGTACGCCCCGAAGGCAGCCGCGGCCACCACCACCGCGACGCCGGCCGCAAGCAGCGCCGCCTTAACGCCGGTCGCCCCACCGCCGCGCCGCTCAGCGGCCGCCTCATCCATGCCGGTCCTGACCTTAAAGTACCCGACTTTCCTCTCGTCGGCCGCCACCATCAGCTGCGCCGGGTAGTCCATGAGGTAGCAGTACCCTCCCGTGGTGCCGTTGCTGTACACCGCGCCCCAGCAGCTGCAGTTGCGCGCGCACCGCGCCTCGCAGTCCTCCGCGGACGGCGCCAGCTCGAACCCCAGCCAGTCCTTGTTCGCCGGCTCCACGCCCCGCCTCCGCGCCTCCCAGTACAGCCCGCCGACCTCGCCGCCGGTGGTGCCGCACAGCCGGCCGTTCCCGACGGATGGCGCGGCGGCGCAGGCGCCCGAGCCGTCCGTCGCGTTGGCGAGGCACGCGCACCGGCCGCTGGGCGGGACGCACACGCTGTAGGCGCCGCAGGTGGTGGGCAGCTCGCACGGATCGGTGATGGCGGTGTAGTCGAGCGCCCACCGGGAGCCGTCCCAGTAGTAGGCGCGCAGGTTGCTGTCGGGCTCCAGAGTCATGCGGCGGAGCGCGCGGACGCCATGGTTGAAAGTGTCGAAGGACATGACGTCGGCGGGCTCTCCCTCCTCCTGGTATATGGCGAGGTAGCCGTCGGGCTCCACGCGCGCGTATATCGGCCCGCCGTCGGCCTGGATCTGCGCCTTGGCCTGCAGCGCCGAGTGCTTCAGGTACATGGCGGCGGCGACAGACGACGACGACGACGGTGGAGGCTCGGTGTAGAGCGCCCAGTAGTTGGTCCCCATTCGCATGGCGAAGCGCCGGTCGATGGTGCGAAGCGCCGCCGACGAGGTGAGGTTCTGGCCCTGGACGATGGTGTCCGAAGGGTAGTCGAAGCTCTGCCACACAACACCGTCGCCGGGCGAGCCATCGCTTTTTTTGATCTGAAGGTTGGACGTGTTGAGGAGGACGGCGCGGTCGCCGGTGCCCGCCGCAACTTGCAGGGTGGAGGACCAGAGCACGCTGTTGGTGGCGCCGTCGGTGAGCACGAGGCTGCCGTTGAAGGAGAGGGAGACGTCCGCGGACCACGGCGCGGGCCGGTCCGGGATGGCCCGCCAGAGCGGGAACGCGGAAGGGAGGTGGAGGACGGCGAGGGCGAGCATGGTGGAGTTGATGCGGAGGAATCCCATGGCGAAGACGCCGGTGGGATCGGAGAGCACGGGCTGGAACTGGGAGTAGGACGTGTCGGGGGAGACCGAGAAGCCTCGCTGTAGCTCCTTGGCCGCCTCGGCGGCGCCAACGCCAAAAGAAACCAGCAGCGCCATGCACACCATTGCAAGACACTTGCCTGCCATCATCGCTGCTGCGTCCACGGCTCACAGGTGACTGTTCCCTCTGCTCATAGACTCAGATTCGAGCACGGAGGAAATGGAAGTAGGCAATGGCGAATCGAAATCGGGGAGGAGGAGCAGGCAGGAGAAAGACAAAGAGTGGAGAATATTTATCTGTCGAGTGCACTTGTGGGGTGAGCGCCACTAGCATGCGGCACATGGTCAGCAATGGCGTGGCTGTGAAAGTGAGGCCATGGGTGTTGAGAACTTGAGATAGGGAGGTTTGGTCAACGAGCACTGATAGCACACTCGGTGGATTGTTGCCCGTGTTTTGCCTTTCGAGCATCTTATTATATTCTCCACTTGCAAAATACATATAGATACGTACTAGCTGCATTGCGGTTGGAAACCGTGCCTTCTACCATTCCTAGCTAAAATATATGATCTGAGCTACCGTGCTCCTTCTACATTACAATATGCAAGATTTTTTTTTGGATTTTTTTAGAAAACTTAAAACTATGATGTTTTTTTGCAAACACTTCGGAGCATTAAAAACTCAAGAGTCGAAAGTGTTTTCCGTTTCTGAGTGGTAGAGATTTCTTATTCCCGAGCTCGCTCCATTGCTCCCTCTACTTGATAAAAGAGTTAAATCATATTTATACGTTATAAAACCATCTGAAAACAATTTTGCATGTTGTCAATGATATATTTCACAAGCAGTTAGAATTTTGATCTATGCGAAAATGAAAAATATGTGGAATTGAATATAACCATTTTCAAATCTCCAAAATATAAAATATTTTTCATTTTATGTGGCTAGAATATAAAGTATTTCGAATCAATATTTGGCATGATCATGGCATACATCATTAACAATATGCAAGATCTTTTTTTCAGGGTTTTATAATTAGAATATATTTTTTGATTATTTTCAAATACAAGGAGCACTTGAACTAGGGAGTTAAAAGGCCTATTCCGCTCTCGAGAAGTTCATAACTACTAGCTATTCTCCATTGGATTTTATTTACATATATGACCCATGTCCAATGTAATTGTCTTAACCCCAATGTATTTAATCTCTACTATATAATATGGCTTAGGGTGAGGATGATACGTCGCGGCTATTTTGCAATTAGGCCCCTCAAAAATTCGGAAATCAACCCGCAGTCCAAACAAAACACTTCGCCGTGGGGAAGAAAACCCGAAAACATCCATCTCTTCACCCAAATCCTCCAAAGCTCTTCACCGCCGCCCCAAGCCGCCATCGGAGAACCGGACTGCTGCTCCGTCCCCATCCTCGCGGCGCCGCCGTCCTACTCGGCGGAGGCACCGACGACGGCACGCGCGCTGCCACAAGCAGCCCGCTACCACCCCGTCTCCGCGTCACCGCCCCCTATCCACTGACCTCCTCGTGCACTCGCCCCCCACCCCCCGCCGCTCGACCAGCTCCAGGATCTGCCGAATACGGCATGGCCGCCACGAGCGGCACCGACGGCTGCCGCTCCTGCGTCGGTGTCGATGCGGAACCCACTAATCTGGGCGGCAGTCGATCCAGTCGCCAAGGATGAGGCTTTCAATTGCAGGCCCATGAGTGCAGGGCATCCCACTAAGTCACCGAGCGTGTCGACGACCTCTGTAACGTCCCAGCGTTTAGGAAACCACGGAGGGTAGAAATAGAATTTGTGCATTTGCATTCATGCATATGAAAATCCGAATAATTTTTTCGCAACTTAAAACCCTGAAGAGATCAAAGTTTCTTTCGTCTCGTTGTGTTAGGGCTTAGCTCAATGGAGGTGATTGTTATAAATTTTGACATGACCTTTAGGTACTTTATTTGTTTGAGGAAAATTGAGCAAATTCAAATATTCAAATAATTTGAATTTGAAATTACACAAACAAAAGTAAATGATAAGTAAATAATAAATAAAGAAGTAATTCATAAATTAAATAATTACAAACATAAGTTACAATTGTGAAACACAACAAGAATTGCTTTATTGATTTACAGCAATAATACATTGTTTTTACAAATAATCAAATGGAAATCAAATAAATAAGGAATTACATAAGAGAAATAAAATTCCTTAGTAGACTAAGTCTTGCATCCTGATTCTTCAAATCCTTTCATCATCTCAACTTACACTAATCCTCTTCCTGAAAGACATATAGAAAACAAAGCAAGTAAAGAAAAAACTCAAAGTAGGTTAGTGTTGAAATACTTTCAGTTTGGCAGTGAAATGCACTGTTAATCACATCATTGAGTTTGGACCTTAATCAAGGATTAGTATCTGTTCTTATGGTTGAATTAACCTCAGATCAACATCATTGGTTTAGGGGCAATTAACACACTTGGCACCTGAAATAATTCCCAAGCATGGATAATACCAGACCAGCCGAATGGATCAGCTCCAAGCACAAGAGCTGAGTCCAGTCAGCACACAGGCAAGCTTGCTAGCAGCTCTATCACACATGCAAAGAGTCACTGCTGTCACCAGCACAGCTGCAGCAGCAGGGATAAGGGAACACTGCCGTAGCTAGCAAGAGAGGCAAAGGCACTTGCTCACTTCAGCTCACAACAGAGCATAACCAGTACCAGCATCTGTTCATCTCTGTTCAACACTCAATCCATCTCACCAAATCACTTCATCCACCTAGCACCACTACACCAAAACCCCACCTCTGCTGAAAGCAAGGCAAGATGATGGTAAGCAGCACCAAGGAGGAGAAGGGTTGAGCAGCACCAAGGAGGAGAAGGGCTGCGCAAGCATCAGGAGGAGAAGGGCTGAGCACAAACAAGGAGGAGAAGGGCTGAGTACATACAAGGAAAGGGAACAAGTGATCGAGACTCTACAGCAACCCAGAACCACACCACAACTTGCCAGGAGGTTGATCCTCAACTTATTTTGCAAGTGAATAGGTTGGTAGATGCATGGGTTATTCTGTCGAGTGCTAACCCTCAGAGATGCATACAAATGGTATGCACAACTCATCACTGGGGTTTTATAAAAGGCACATCAGTATCTGTTCTTTTTGAAAAGCCAGGAGCCTCAGTCTATGCATCATAGGCAAGGGGGGCAACAAATAAATTTTATCCCAGCACCAAACACAGGCCTCAAGCACAAACAGCCTCAGCTTATGCATCATTGGCTGTGGCAACACAAATTAATTCCTTGCTGAAGTAATTAGCTAGGAAACTCAAATATATCCCCGATAACAGTTGGATAAGATACAGTTTTGCTGGGCACTAAATCCAATGGAAATAGCACCACAAGCACAAACCTATATAAAATCCTGTCAACTTAACCAAGGAATCATCTATTTACTTATCATATCATCTTCCTGGAATCAGAATCCCAGGAATCATTTATAAGTAAAGCAACAAAACTTTCGTCAGTAAACTGAACATTTGCTTCAGTTAACAATTCTGTGGCACATCTCTGAATCTGAGTGATTCGAAGTAGCACCCACCAAATACAAAAAATACCACAGGACCAGAAGGACCACATCACTGGATTCAACCAGTACAAATTCTTGGAGCATATCTGTCTCACAGCACAAGCCACACACTGGCTGCAATAAACCGAGCCTGCCAAAGGCTAAAAATCAAACTACAAGCGACCATCACGGAGCACGGCCTCGGGCCCATATGTGAGAGAGAGAAGGTCGGAGAAGAACGGGAAGCTCACCAGCGCCCAAGCGCAACCACGACGGCGTGGTGGGGCAGTGCCCACGTGGCCGCCGCAGAGCAACGTGGGGACGTCTTCCTCGTGCACCAGGACCACCGGAGGATCGCCGGAGCCGCAAAAGGGCCGACAGCGGAAACCCTAGCTCGGGACCGAAGAGGGCACGGCCGCACAAGGACAGATTCGGCGAGAAACCGCGGACAGGGGGGTAGACCGCGGTGCAGCGCGTCGATGGCGCATGGGGGCGGCGGCGGAGACTGTCGGAGATGGTCGGGGCAAGGAGGCGACCGCGGCGGCGATTCCATCGCACGGGAGGCAAAGGGGATCGGGGAAGGAGAGATTAGGGCAGCGACTGGGCATTGACCGGTTCGGTCGGGCCGGTTGATGGCTCCACCCCATGACAACTTTGGCCCACTAGTCAGTGGGCTAAGCCCACTGATTATTCTCCTAGCCAAATAAAATACAAAATACACAATAGAAGAAATAAATATAAACTCCAAATTTAAATAAAGATTAGTTTTGAATCTAGAAAATGTAAAGTATTCAAAATTGTTTATTCCTGATTTTAAATAATATCTTGTAAAATAAGTTTATTTATAAATCCTAGACTATTTAAAAAGAAAGAATATATGTAATGTAAAAGTCAAGAAAATAAACTCATCTCATTTCATCATGAAAAATAAGTTACAAACTGAATTTTATTTTAAAATATTTCTATAAGGAATTTAATTGTGAGAAATATTGCAAATAAATAAAATAAAAATACTATTCATTCATACAGATTAAAATCAAGAAAATAAATTCCATTTCCTTTACTAAATCATATCAATTAAGTTTTTGAAATTATTTTGATTTAATTATAAAACCATTTAAAAACTTGAATTCCAAATATTTGTTTATCCTCCAGAGATGATTATTAATTATTCCAGAAGAATTAAAAAGAAAGAAAATAACACACATTCTATTAACACTTCAAAATAGAATTTCACCTCAATAAGAATTTAGCAAAATAAACTCAATGCATAGCATTACTATAAATAATAGCATCATTTGCTTCTTTAAACATTGTCTTATGAGACAATGATGCTTATCTCAGAACCCGAGGTCCCGGGTCAGTCTGAACCTTCACGTTACACCACCTCTCAGCCAACAGGCAAGTTCATCCCTTTTATTCATGTCCTCTTGAAGTATTTGTTAAGAAACTATTTTCAAAATGTTATTATTATTGCATATCACACAAAAAGGGCAGAAAACTTATTTTATAATAATATGACTATGGTTATCCACCAGTGAGGTGGAAATCTCATATGGCTGGCAGATGGGACCACGGTAAGAACGTTGTGGTGGAGGTTCCATTTGCATGGGAAAGTATCATCTAGGACTTAACAACAAATGTCGCCAGTGATTCTTGCGCCGAATATTACGCGCAACCATAAGATTCAGAATGGGACGGAGAAGTCAGTTGTACCCTTTCCCTCTCGTACACCAACGGGTGACTAGATCAAAGCCGGGCGGTGTGTAAATCCGCTGAGCTTGAGGTAGCCAGGATAAAAACCTCACCTTCGGGTTGTGGCTTCTAGCATCTATGAAGGTTGGCTTCAGGACTGATTTGATGCGGTTTCCAAATAGTCAGCAGGCATGAGATGACTGGTTTCCTCTAGCCTGCAACTGAAGAAATGGGGGGTGTGCGGGGATGGTGGAAAGGCGCAGTGATTGGCTTGGATTACTGACTGGGCCCCACACCAAGGAAGTGTGGACGGGAAAGATTCGCCCGGTTGTGCAACAAGGTCTTGATCTCTTATGGGTAAAGCAGCGCACCTCTGCAGAGTGTATGAATGTGACATGTTACTCCACGTTCCAGGACGGAACGACGAACGCAGCAGGAAAGGAGGCTCCTCAAAGCCCTAGCCCTGTGACTCCTGACGGACATAGCTTTTCAGAATAAAAGCAACCTTCGAAGAAATGTTTATAAAAAATTGCATTAGCCTACGACAATCCATTGTTTGTGGCTGTAGCTAGTGCATCAAACTTCCCACCCTACCATAATGAACTTGCGGGGTAACGCTGTTACTCACCCTTGCCTTAAACCCCTTTCTAGACTTTGAGGCCACAGGAGACGAAGGAGGTTACGACATCTACAACCAAGACAATCTGGTCTACGACGAGCCAGACCTATCAGGTGGAGTCGAAGGCGTCGACTACCTCATCACCTACGGCGGCCAAGAGGAAGAGACGGAAGATTACTAGAGCAAATCCCTAGCGTAGTTAGTGAGCCGAGCAACATAGAACTTTACTAAATAAGTTGCTGAGCTCCATGGTTTGAAGTTTGTTATTACCCCTTGTTTGTAAACCTTTGAGTTTACAAATAGAACCCATTAGTGCGGATCCTCGGTGGACCAAAGAGGATCTTTCTGAATTGTACACTTTTGGCTTGTAATAATATGTGTATGACCGTTGGACCCACGCAATGTTTCTGTTGTGCCACTCTGATGGTGTGAAATTTGCGGAACGGTGTTCCGTGAGTTCTACATCGATGTCCTGCGTGCTGCAATCATGCGGTAGCATGGCGGGTCATCACAACCTCGAGCATTAGCAGCACCGGAAGCGGAAGCCTCCGCCCGGTGGTCGGAGACGGCAGCCAGGCCAGCCCGAGCCGGGAGGGCCGGATCCCAACCTCCGGATCTTCACGTTCGCTGAGCTTAAGGCCGCCACGAGGAACTCCAAGGCGGACACCATCCTCGGCAAGGGCGGGTTCGGGCGGGTGTACAAGGGCTGGGTCGACGAGGGCACCATGAACCCCCCAGGAACGGCACCGGCATGCCCGTCGCTATCAAGAAGCTCAACCCCGAGAGCCTGCAGGGCGTCCAAGAATGGCAGGTGACAAACCATCTTTTTTCGTTTTTGGTCAACTCGAACCATGTTCTGAATCAATGACGTCTTCATGTGGGTTGTGCACATCATAATGTTATTATCAGCCAAAATGCATTCATCTCAATCTGGTGAAGCTGTTGGGGTACTGTTGGGAAGGCTCATTCATCGCAATTTGCAGCAACGGGGATCTGTACAAGTGGAAGCTGATCTAGCCAAGACCTGATTTTTCTGTGTGTTCTGTATCATTTTCAGTTTTGCTGGAACCTGGTTTGCAGGTTGAGTCTAGCAACAATAGATAAAACAAGTGAATTTTACCATACATATCGCCTACTGGGCGTAAACGATATCATGATTTGCAGCCAATAACCAGCAACTGTTGGTGATACGCTTGGGAAGATCAATAAGGAGCTGGGATATTTGCACTTTGACCTGCGAGCATGATCAACCAGTATGATGGAACAATTTATTATGGAGTGGTCAACACCATTGCTGACGAAGAATCAAAGATTGGATCAAAGTATTGCGTGCCACAGATTGCATTCTATAAGGGACTGGTATGCAATCACTTGCTCAATTTAGTGTTGAAATGACATATTGTTTTTGTGGCAGTTGGAAGCAATAGTTCAGGAAGGTGGAAATGATGGGAACATAACCGACATTGACGCTTTTAACGTCCGGATAGACAACCGGTTTGTTTGACATATAACTCTTTTTTATGTGTAAACAACATTTTCTTTTACTTTTTTATATGTAGTTTAATGATACTTTAATAAATGCAAGAAAAATAAAACTCTAGCTTCTTAAGACACATGCTGAAGGTGTGACCATGATTAAAGTTTCATTCAACTCAACCATGTGTTTTGTATTTACCACACATTTTGGATGTCTAGATATACTACATGTGCACGTGCTTATGTTCTCGTTTCATTCAATTATGATTTATAAACGGTTAGGATCGACATGCGGTCATTTGTATGTGCACATTTTAGTATGTTCTGTTGTATGGCGGTCATTATATGATTATACTACATTGTACCATAGTTGAATCTTCATTGCCAATTACTGAGTGTTCTACTCTCAAGTTATAATTACAGACAGCTCACAAGACAGTCTGATCTTGTCTTATTCCGTCACAAGCTTCTTGTTCACCCAAAAGGAAAAGACACTTAAGGAACTGACACAAGATCGTTGGCTGACATATGCTCCGGCAGGCAAGATTGGTCTTGGTATCAGATCATTTTTTAATCTTTGAAGCTGGTTTCACGGTAACGATATCCCATCTTGCATGGTTTGCAAGAAAGCTGTCATAAAGGTACTTATATGTGATTTCAGATTGTGTCTGACTTCTTTCTTTTCATAATGGACCATATAGGCATATACTTCAGAATCAGAACGATTTTTTAAGATTCTCTAGAAACATTGATGTGGTTTTTAAGATTCTCTACAAACATTGATGTGGTCTGATATCTGTATTATTTGTAATCACAACGGACATCTACTTTTTCTAGCGAGGGATGCAATGTAAGAATCTACATTTTTTTATAAAAAATGTTTTTTCTACCCGTTGCAATCGCAGGGGCATTTTACTAGTAAAATATAATACTAGCGGGATGTGAAAAAGCGACTTGGAACGTCGTCTCCAATTACGGAAAGTCCCTTGTGATGAACAGGTTGGAGGCCGGCTTGGCGCTGTCGGGGGAGATGCTCTTACAAAATTTACGAGTGGTGAATCACTGAATGCAGCAAGTTTTTTTTCTTCTTAAGCAGCTGAATGTAGCAATCTAATGGCGACGGCAGGCATTTTGACCTGCTTGCTCAAGCAAGAAGCCAGGCCGGTGGTGCCCTTTTTCTTTCCGTCCAAGTACTACGTGTCAAGATGTTCAAATTTTCAACTAGCAGGATGTGTTTCAAGTCATGTCCACCCACTCACTACTCATCTTATCTTCAGTATGTTTATTGCACTGCTCACCTTGAGCCAAACAGACAATCATGGTCTACATCATACCAACCATGCAAACTGCACAGCTCGGGTTGACCTGCTTTCCGTTTTTTGTCGACGTCCATGTAGCAAATTTGAACAAGGCTTCTTGATTTGACAGGCGCCGTATCCTCTTCAAGTCAACATCCATGTGCTTCTTTTCTCTTTGTTATCTGCAATTCTTCAGACTTTTATTCAGCATGCCTTCCAAAATAGTGCATATCTAAGTGCACATTCAAAGGTTGATCAGAACTAGACTAAAAGATTTTCATAAGGAAAACGAGTTCAAAGTTAAAATAAAATTTTGATATTCCAGTTTTTCTGTTGGCACTTCTTTCTCTCGCCTTATTCTGCTCTAATAAGCTGCACAAACAGCAATTTTAAGGAGAGGAGTTGTTTTTCGGTATCATCTTATATTCTTATATATCATGCAGCATGGTCAGTGTATCTGCCATGGGCCGGGATAGCGATCGCAACTCAGAAGTCAAAACACTTATCGCCTTGACTTGTAGTGACGTTAGGTACTACTATCACATACTCATATATATGTATATATATTATTTGAGTTTTTTTTTTTTGCAGAAACCCAGCTCAACGATCATATTTAAGCTCATAGGCCACGAAAACGCTGGCCGACATGTTTTTTCTTCAATCATGCACATCGGTCTTCCTTTTATCTCGCAAGTCCGAAGAAGCCAACCAACGTTGCACTGGTATTATTGCAGCAATGCGCACTGGTATTGCAGAAAGAAGTACTTATTATTTCAGTTGGGAAATACAACGCATTAGTCAACTTCCGGAACTCTGTCACTTGCCATGCAGTGTCAACACATGCAACGAGCTCCATGCTGGGAGATCTGCCGCCCATATTTCCATTTTCCTGGTCAAAGTGAGGTTTCTTTGTGCACTTTCTCTTGATTATTAACAAGTTGCGAACCACCAAACTGCAACTTCTGCTTTCTAACTACTTGCTACACAATTTGCAGAGGCTGTGCACTTACAACATCTTCCACCGCTGGAGGCTTCCGGTGGTTCAACCGCCAACCGAATGCCGTGTTCAACTATCAGTGACAAATGTAATGGAGCTTGTTCTTCACTTGTTGTGATCTCTATAAACGACAACCATGCCTTAGAGCAAATTTAGCGACCGCCCGCAAAATTTTAGCCTCTAAAGCCGGTTTACTGACTTCTTAAATAAGATTGGATGGTTTTACGCCTCTACTGTATGTGTGCAGTGTCAGATGTCCTAAATTTGGTCCTCTCTTTTCCTTGTTCTGCAATTGTCATTTTGTTGATCGTCAAAGAGGAAAGAGCCGATCAACTTGTGAACATAAGGACAAACGATTGATTTGGGAATAGTACAATAAAGAAGAATTCGGTAAACAGAATCCAAGCGACTTTGTATAGCATATTAGAATGAAAGCTACGTACGCAATTATGCATCGACACTCTCTTTTTCCCGAGCGTCTTTGCTCGAGTACATAAAATGAGTAGGTGAGGCTAGGCAAACTCGGCTGTTGCATTTCAATTTCCTTGATCATACAAACTCCATTTGACAATAAACCCATAATATTTCAAAAATTTATTTCACAATGAATGCATTTCGCCGAAGATTTAAATTCATATATAATTTTCAAATTCAAATTGTACTAAATATTTCATGATAAAAACATCACAAATAGTTCATACATAACCGAACTATAAATGATCCAAACATAATATATGATACGAGGCATGAATTGATAGATATCTATCAGCAACCAAATCGCATCAAAGAATTATAAGGTACCCTATTATAAATTTAAATACTCGACTTCTACCTACAAACGGTCAGACATGCAATTTTGGTCCCATTTAGAAAAACATCAAGAAAACCTAGAAAAATAAAAATTATGTTCATTGGTGATTACTCTAAGCAGACCGAGTAAGAAGTATACACGCTTTATTAATTTTTGATTTGCTAGACAATTTGGATCACAAAAAGGGAGTAAACAATAATGTCATTGGTTTAACGGATACTCCAGAAATGACTGTAAAAACACTAACTTAATCATACACTATAAACCATTATTAAGATATTTGTTCGGCCATACTCTTAGAGACATTATATATATATAGCATCTAATGTAGAAAAGTAGTTGTGGCGGAATATGTTGCCAAGTAAGATTTAGCAACGCCAAATATGTGGCGGAACTACGTAAGCAAATAGAACTTATACTTTTAATCTTGCAACACGCTAAACATGATATATGAAGAAGTATAAAATTTTAATATAAATTATATTTATTTTGATTTACCTCGGAACAAAAATTTCATTGTGCCGGCATTGTGCCTAGTTTACGGTAACAAATATTTTTCAAAAATATTGTATGTACCACATATTTAATTACCAATTTGCGCTAGAAATTGTAAAGGGATTTTCACGGGATTGACTTCCTACGCTTCAGGTTTCGTAGGAACATCCGTTCGGATCGAGTCATACGCACTGAAAAAACAATCCGCCTGAAGGCCTATTCCTACCTACCAAGCAACTTTGTAGCACGATTTGATTAATAGTTTCACTATTATTTGTGTGCATAGCTAGTTAGATTGTTTCCTAATTTTATTTTGTCAGATTAACATCTTTGGATAATTGGTTGAGGGGTACTTTTAAGTGAGAAATTAGCACAATTTTATGGCATTGTCCAACAACTGATAAAATTCCTTGATATACCAACTTGAGTTGATTTTGAACGGTCCACTAACCGATTTGCTATGTGGCTTCCATATTTTTTACTCGGAATTTAATTACGAGTAGATAGGTCTCAACAAGAAAACAAGCAATGATTAGTGTTTTGAAATTTGAAAGGTTTTCTATGCATTTCCTATCCTGCAATCCAAACAGCTATTTTGGATCTTTCATGTATATTTAGTGCCTATAGGATTTGAGAGGCATGACCTTTCAATTCCTCTAGTTTTCCCATACCTATGTTTTTCCTATCATGTGTTCCAAATAGGGCTTAAACGTTGCATGGTTTCTTTTGTCTTGCCACGAGAAAACATTTGAAAGCTCCTTTTGTCCCGTAAGTGGTGTTTTGATGATTATGCAATTCTAAACAATTATTTATATACACTTGCCATATATAAGAAAGTAATGATCAACGACTCGTTAGTTTCTAACAATCTCGCTCGCAAACACGGTTGGTTTGATCTTTCGCATCACGTGGTCAAGCAGGAGGGTCATCAGGTAAGAAAGAAATCTGCTATATGTACAATTTCTATCCCATATGATAGATTAAATCATCAAAATGAAAGACAAAATAAAGTTTCATGATGATTTAAATATTTCATATCGTCATTGATGAGGCATTTTACTTTTCTTTGGAACTTAACTAAAGGAAATTAGGAATTTCTCCTAATCTAAAAATGAGAGTGATCAATCCAAGGTTCTTAACTTAGCCAACATGATGGTCACATGTATTATCTTGGGTTGTCTGAGGCATAATTTATCAAGAAAGAAACAAAGGGACCGAGCATCATGATGCAACATAGATCAGTCCCTCTAATCTCGCTAAGTTTATTTTAAAACACTAAAATTTGAATTCAAACAGTTAAATATTGCTATTAATGACCAATAGGATCCTACCTTTGATCTTATTTCGGCTCAACCCTTTTCTCTTTTTTTTTTTGAGAATTAACCCTTTCGGAATTAAGCAAGTGCCAAATTAATTATCAATCGCACACTAGATTAAGCTCACAAGATGTATTTTACCCAAATATTTATTAAAAGCCTCAAGCCCACAAGATGTAATTAAGCCAATAAATATTTACTAAAGGCCCACATGGCGGCAAAGCTTTTGGGGAAGATGTTAATATTAATATTCAAATGAGAATAGATGGTCCCTGCAATACCTTCCGGTTTATCCTTTTTTTTAAACGTAATACTGTAACTTTGTGGTGTGATGGTGAGGGAATATAAGTTGAACCTGGTGCTGATACACATCCTGATTAACAAAGAGCGTTCAACAAAAAGACTTAGGAAAAAAATGCAGTACTGTAATTATGTGGCGCGATGATGATGGAATGTAACTTGTACCTGATGCTGCATATACAAAAAATGCAGTACTGTAATTTTGTGGCGCGATGATAATAGAATCATTGGAACGTAACTTGTACCTGATGCTGCATATACACAGCCTGATGAACAAAGAGCGTATACCAAAAATATATAAATAGAGCGACTCCGCTGGGGATCGAACCCAGAATCTCTGGTTTCGTAGACCAGCGCCTTATCCATTGGGCCACGGAGTCCCTGTTACGATCACAAAATGATAAAGTTTATAATTATCTTTTATCCCATTCGGTAGACGCAGTGATCCATTGCTACACCTGCTACTTCCATGAGCTGACACAGGTGAACAGGGCGGTACGAGTTCCGCTACTGGAGCAATGGGACTCGAACGTCTTCGATTCGTGAGGCACAAACACCTCCGGCAGTCTCATTGGTCACTGGGCTCACCATCACAAACGACCATGACCGCCGACGGCCGATCAGCTTGCAAGCTTCGCGAGGACAGCAGAAACCTTCAGCGCTAAACGCCTGCACCTTGACAAACACTCTTCAAACTCCACAGGCGAACTTGCGCAGACTGTGTTATTCCAAGCACCATACCGAAGAGGATGCAGTATCCAGCGAGTGTCCAAAGTAACTGCAGCGCCGGGATAACAAAACCTGGTACCAAACTTTACCGAGGGCATCTCTATGTTTAGATGAAAGGGCTCTCACCCGATTTCATCAACGAATTCAGCCCCTAATAAGTCTTCTACAACAACCTCTGCACGTACGTTTCATAAAGCTTTTTTCTAGATCAAAAAGGGGACCGCCTGTGTTGCTATAGTTGACATCCTGTATCTTCATTGATCGTGAGAAAAAACTAATAAATCAAACCTATTTGTTGGCCTTGCAGGCTGCTGCCGCGTTCATAGCCTTGCAGCCCTATTTGTTTCCTCTGTGGGCATGAGCAAGAAGTCGCGGAACACGCTATCCTGCACTCCAGCATCATGAGCCGGCCATATGGCCTGCCGGCCGCAGCGCCAACATTAGGGTTTCCAATTTCAAGTAGTGACCTCCAGGTTACATGTCACGAAGGAGAAGGATCACCGCAGGTATTTTTGATGGCATGCTGGCATATCATAGCAGTGTGACCAACTGATCAAGGAGGCAATCCAATCTAGGAAAAGGGTGTTCACCGTAGCAATCCAAGCTGGCATTTTGTTTCTGTTGTTCATTTCTTTTCTCCCCTTTGGCCTCCTGGCCTCCTTCTTAGCTTAGTTCAAATCCTTTTTTTTTTTGCTAAGGATGTGTAGATCGATGTGGTTCAGTATGATTAAGCAATTGACTTGAACCCAGCTGACAGCAAAGAGAGTTAATTGATGGCCCCTAGAGAACAATTGCAGTTCAGTTTTGGTTAAGCCATTGTCATGTACTAGCGACAACTCAAGGTCGTTACCTGAACCTGAAGTTTGTGACCAGAACCAGAGCAATGGGGATAATAAATGTGTTCAACTTCAACCAACGTTTCACTCCGTAACCTATGAAATTCATGTACCTATACTTTCTCTAACTTTGAATCAAACGAACACTACACATGTAAAGGCAAGGGTTGTTTGTTACTTTCGATTCATATATGTTGGATCTGATACCCAAAATTGAGAGCAAAACAACATAAGATCCTGCTATTTTCATTTCAAGAGAGAAGATAATGTATGATAGCAGTTAGGTTGCTCCGTTTAGGTGTCATTGGGCCCCTAGTGAAAAACTATTTGTTCTATAACTTAAGGGCTAAATAGCATTTAATACCGTCCAATTACTCCCTATTTTACAGGGCGTGTTTAATGCATTGATTCGCGCGGCGCACTGGGCTTTCTCCCTCTATCTCCATAGTTAATCGGTTTTTAACTAGTGTGACGTGAATGGACAAAATATGGAATAAGTAGATTCAAACCCAATCAACGCCCTCCTTGGTCGCAGAGATTTCTCACAGGCCTAATACTAAACAGAGGGAGTAACGAAATAACCATTAAATAGAGGATTAATATCTCACTGCATAATTTGAACAGATTGAACAACAGATAACAGGTGATATAGCATGCAAAATGATGTAGTGGATATGTAGTTGTCTGAGAGGATCTCCCAATGCACACATTTGATAAACGAAACAGTTCACCATGTAGAAAAATTCAAATGAGGGTTGCAGAACTGCATGCATTACAAAGGTTTACCAACCAGATTGTACTATCACAGGGTTACCAGGCTACTTAAAATAAGAGGACACAGGTTCAACAAAACTGATGACACGCAGAAGCCTGATATCTTAGTATTTGATCGGGGCCAGAATCTCCAGCTGAGTACCCAACCTCTCCTCGGCTGCCTTCTCAGCCTTGACACGGAGCTTGGCAAGTTGCTTTCTCCTGTCATACGAGATCTTCGCCTTCTCCTTCCTCTTCTCTTCAAGCTCCTGAAAGCAAACAGAGAGCAGTGAGACATCATTCGTGCATAATCACAGAGATGCCATGTAGTAATGCTAAAAGTTTTTATCTTGTATATAGTAAAATATGAGCCTCAGAGATCTTGGTGGTTAACATCATCAAGTGGGAGAATCCCATCAAGAGTAGCAAATATTTAGATAACATCACAGGCTCAAAGCTTTATAAGAAGCAAGCACCCAAATGAAACAAGTTAACACAATGCAACAATTTCTTGTAGAGAGCGCAAATAGTTCCACCATAATGTAGATAGTAAATTGGTAAATAACAGAAATTAAAAATACAACATGAGATGACATGATCTGTCAGAAGTAGCTGGTTCTTAATAATCATGAAATATCAGTGGGAATCCGAATGATTTTCTTCATCACCCAGAAACATGCACATCTCAAGCCAACAGAACATCACAAATGTGAACACTCTGTCTGCACAAACGTATGAAACAAAAAAGAAAAACCTCTCAATCGAACAGAGTAAGCATGATCTGTCAGAAGTGGTTGTTATAATCACATTGGTAAAATCAGTGGGAATCCGAATGATTTTCTTCATCACCCAGAATCATGCAAGTCTCAAAACCTAACAGTGACAAAACGCCTGAACAGTATACAGTATACACTAAGACATCAGCCATATACAAATGAAATAGCTAATCTAATAGGAATGATTGGTAACAATTATAAGTCGATTTATAAAACAGCTAATTAAGCTAACCATCGCACAAAATGTAGTGACATCTTAATTCAGGTGTACAATATGGCAACTAAATAGCAGTGACCATTGAAGAAGCAGAGAAGGAACAGCTTACCTTGATGGTGTCGCCGTAGTTCCAGCCGACCTCCTTAGAGAGCTGGCCGAGAAGGCAGTACTTGTGACCTGCCTGCAGCCTCAGAACCCTACAAAATTAAAAGGCCACGTCAACACCAAACTCATATACTCCAAGAACGCCGAGATCTAGAAACCAGGCGATGGTACGTACTTAAGCGCGTCAGGGATGACCATGCGCTTGGTCCTGTCGTACGGCGGCGGCACGCCCTCGTAGGCCTTGAGCCTGGCGAGCGCAGCCTCACCCCTCTTGGTCTTGTGAGGGATCATACTGTAGGCAGAAACACCCGTTACGGCATCATCAGAATCACAGAATCGAAATGAGAAACACTAATCGTAGAGAGAGAGAGAGAGGCAAAAGGATCTATGCGTCGGTTCTCGTACCCGCGGATGGTGCGCCAGAGGATCTTGGCCGGGGCGCGGAAGTGGATGGGGCCGTGCGAGGGCTTGGTGTTCATCCTCTTGCGGAGGAAACGGAGGTACTTCATCTTCTGACGGACGAGGCCGCCGGACATGCAGATCTCCTCGCAGCGGACAATCACCACGCGCTGCCCGTTGAGAAGCTCCTTGGCGACGATCGACGCCAGCCGGCCGAGCATGTGGTGGCGCGCATCGATGACCACGCGCTTCGCGCTGATGCCGGAGCCAGACACCATCTCGGCTGCTTACCTTGCGGCGGCGGCGGCGCTAGGGTTTGAGGTCGGGGGTGGATGTGGAATGGGCTGGGGGTGCCGATCGAGGGTTTCTGATTTATAGCGCCGAGTTTAGGGCTTCTCCCTGCCTCTATTGTTGGGCTGGTCCGGGCCGTAGTATTAATGGGCCATGCTTCGATTTATTTTTTTCGAACCTAACCATGCTTCGATTTTGAGGCTTTACGAGGATAGAAAAGGTTATTCTGCGCTAACGGGTTTGCTGAACGACTGTGCCCAAATGCCCGATATACGTTTGTACTCTATGTTTTCACAATTATGCCGATAAGAGGAGATGATTTCACAGTATTTAGAAGTTCATGGTTTCACAATCTTTTACAAAATAGATGGAATGAAAATTCAGTCTGAAAAAAATTGAATCTAGATGAGGGTGGAATTATATTTGCAGAGTTGGTACATAATTCAGATGGTTGGTACAATTATTACCTCCTCCGTATCAAAATATAGAGATAACCGCACCGACGGTCCTAATTCTTTCTTGGTACCTTCAGTTTTGTTCTAAATCTTAAAAATTGCACATTCAGATTCTAAATCTTTTATAAGTGATTCACCCGATGTCCTATATTTTGACCGCTTTGATCTGTCTATGTGGCGCTTTGACCACTGCCACATCTGCGGTATAGACCTAGTAGAATAAGTCAAAACTGCTTCTGTAGCTAGCTAATGCACGCTAGTAAGCTCATTCATGCGTTGGGTGCAAGATTCTAGCGATCGTCTTGCCGACCGTGTCCGTGTTGGTCGTCTTCTCACCCTGATGTGGCAGTGGTCAAAGCGCCACGTAGACAGGTAAAAGCCTTCATAGCAAAATAGGACCTCGAATGAATCACTTACAAAAGATTTAGAACCTAGATGTGCAATTTTAAAGATTTAGAACCAAACTGAATGTATCACGAAAGAATTAGGACCGTCGTTGTAGTTATCTCCAAAATATAAAATGTTTTACCCTTTTTTAAACTGCACGTATATCTATACGTTTTTTAGTATGTAGATTCATATGCATCTTACACTAAACATCTTATATTTTGATAGGTGTAGATGGAGTGGGAAAGGAAGAGAGCATTTCAATTTTTCTACACCACAATATTTAATTTCCTTATTGTAAAATAAATTAAATAATGATAAGTTTAAATTCTTGACCCGTGTTGTGGACAGCTATGCTACAATTTAACTTTAGAAGTTTGCAAAGGTTGACTTCATTTTAGCATGTTGTGTTATAATCCAACTAAATAACTTCTAAATACAAAATAATAGCATTGCACTTTCCACGAAGATGGATATATCATTTCTGATTTTTCTTTTGGACAGGACATATTTTAATCTCATTTTCTTCAAAATATCACCGGAAGGCAAAACATGTAAAGACAATTCAAAGAAATGGGGTAGTCCACCTCAATACTAAATGTTGTTACTCCCTCCGTTGCTCAATATAAGATGTTTTAGATTATTTTTTCATATTCATTTGTATACACATGTATCTAGACATGTTTAGTGTATATGTCTACTAATCTACACAACATGTTGAAGACCTTAAACATCTTATATTTAGAAATGGAGGGAGTAGTTGGTACTGTTATGGTTTGCGATAAAATGATAGCAGTATATAAAGAGGGATAGAGACACACACGGAATGGTGTACAAGAAAGATACCATAATAACTCAAAGTTGAACAAACACAGATGGATGAAAACATTTCAAACTTTTGAGGCACGACACAAAATTCATTCATATTCATTTGAGATTCTTCATACAAGTTATAGCTGTTGGTGCCATCCAATCCTTCATACACCAACTTCTTCTGTAACCGATGGTAAAATTAGTTGGGACGTTAGGTATACTGGGAACATACTATATGTTCCCCTCATTTGTGAAGTATCATCAGAAGATCGGCCCACAGTGGCCCACAGTGAGTGGATGAACTACTGGACTGCCTTCCCTACATACTAGGATATTCAGGCACGACAAGCGACTGAGGCGTACCCCTCACCAGCTATTTCAGCATAGAAGTTCCAATGTGGATCACTCTGTGTAATGAAAGGTTGACCAAATGGATGATTGCGAACAAAGCACTCAACATCATCTGCAAACACGAGGTGCTCCAGATACACGCGAAGATCCCCACCAGGACCTGCTCAGGAATTGTAATTTGCAAGCATCAATAGCTTGTACTAGTGTAAGAGGTAACTAGGTCAGTACATCAACATGAGGTGGTGAAGGCATACCCAATGAATTGTCGTTCCAGTTAAGATAGTTGAACGGGTGAGGAAAAATGGCACTATATGGCTGCATAACGGTAGGCATGAAAATGTGTGTTATTTTTTACTGTAAAAAATGTGTCTTATTCGATAAGGGATGTTCAAATAAGGAGACAATACAGTTAATAAAACAGTGGTATAAGAAAATGGCTGAGCAAATACCGGATTGCGCAGAGCCTTGTAAGGAGAATCATCCACAAGCAATGTATTGGAAGGTGAAAATGCTCCCTCCTCCCATGGAAGACCAGGTTCTTCCTTATTCCACAGTTTCCTCAATTCCTTGAATACTATCGGTTTGTGCATGTTCTCCAATGTGTTGCGTCCAGTAACTGTGCATTTAGACCTGTCCTGTTCATTTGAACATCACAAACATATAAGGACCAAAGTGACATGCAATTGAGAATGCCCGTCTACCATAGGTTTGTTTTTGTTACCTACCCAAGAAAACAGCAGGTATGGTTTGAGATCTCGCATGAGGATGTCAACAACAGAATCAACATTTTTTCTGCAGAAATTAGAAATACCACACTAAATAACAAGAGAGTAATCAGGGAAGTAAACCAAATATGTGGATAGCAGATCATACCGTTTCCTTGAGGACCATATACCTAGCTCGAAATTTCGGATGCAGAAGTTGAGAAAATCATCACAGTATGGTCTTCGGAAGACTGATAGAAAGGTGTATTAGTGTATCACTATATTAATATTATCTATCGCCATTCTATATCAGCATTATTGCAAATAATAGCTATGGACAATTATAAATAACTTTACCTAGTTTCCCTCGAACCTTTGCATCAGCCAAGTGAGCATTGTGGGAATCCTCATTGATATCCGCAAGCAAGCCATTAAGATCTAGAATAAGAAGCTTTTTCCTCCGAACCCCTGTCAAGGAATGTCTTGGTGAAGAAAACGCAGTTCTAAGATTTTCGTTATATGCCTGAGAACTTGTTGGGCTCATGCGGTTAATGTTGTGATACGTTGAGAAGCAAGTCAGTTCTTTCTCCTGCATTTTATTTCTCTCGGTACTGGTATGATCAAAATAACTTCTTCCAAATCCATAATCTGGCATTGCGCCTGGTCCATAGATGTCCGTACTGTGATGAACACCTGCTCTGAAGTTAGGGTCTGCCATTCCTACCTGAAAGAAGTTGGCACCTTCATTGAATGAATATGAAGGGCTTATGCGGTTATTATTGTGATATGATGCCAAGAAAGCCAGTTCATTCTCCTGCATTTTATATCTCTCGGTATTGGTATGATCCAGATAACTCCTTCCAAATCCATAGTCTGTCATGGTCCCGGATCCACGTATGTCCATACTGTGATGAACACCTGCTCTAAAGTTAGGGTGTGTCATTCCTCTGATCTGAAAGAAGTCGGCGCCTTCATTGAATGGATATGACTGGCTCTTCTGAGTTTCATAGGGTAGAACATTTTCTTTTACATCGCTATTCAATGGCGTATGAAGAATAGCTTCTCTCGTATGCTTAGCAGACCCCAAATTCTGGCGTTCTACTGAACTGCAATGCCTGGAAACAAAATCAGAAGGTTTGATAAGTTTTTCTCGAACTGGGTTCCAGTAAAAAAGTTCTCCAGTTGTTGGGTCTAGGCAGTTGGTCCTGACATTTGCATTCTGATAAAAATATTCTCCGGTTGCTGAGTCTAGGCAGTTGTTATTGACATTTGAATAAACTCTAACACCTTCAAGTGGCATCAGAGAGACATTGCTGCTTGCCGGTTTGTTGGAGTCAAGCATGCAGGTACCCAAGACTGTTGCAACATTCTCAGTTTCTTTCTCTTCAAATGAACTAGGCAGAACTTCAGCATACTTCTTCTGAATGATACTGTCAACATTCACAGTTTCCCCTTCAGTACTGTTTGAATTAACTACCACAAATGAGCTAGTTGGGGTTACCTCATTCGGATTTTTCCTAAACCTCAGACCCATGCATTTAGGAGCTTCCTTGTTGTTCTCAGTAACAATCGTTGTCAAACAAGAGTTACCAGTGCCACTTGGCAAAGGAAGATCCTGTGAACTGCTAGTGTTAGAAATACAATTATCATTATTCTCTTTTCCTCTACTCTCATTCTTTTGCTTCTTCTCATCCTTCAAACAGCTATAGTTAAGAGAAGATCTGTTTTCATTTTCCTTCAATTCCTCCAACATTTCTGCCAACCCGGCATTCTTCCCGTCTTCACATGATGGGTGCTCATTCTGAAAATCAATGTTAACATTAGTATTCTATAAGAAAGGGAGCAGTGCAAGTGGTCCTTCCCAGTATGTGGCAATTATTACGTAAGCAACTTACATCGGATTTCTTCAGACACTTGCTCCTTGCATCTTTAGTTTCTTCCACAGAAATCTCACGTGAGCTGCCAGAATGAGAAGCATGAACTTCTTTATTTCCAGGCTGAAAATTCCTCTTCCTTGCCCCATCTGAGCTCAGCACCTGCTTGGAGATACTCTGCACTAAACTACCATCCAAATGGCAACCTGATTTGGTGGGCGAATCCCCTTGAGTTGGAAGAGCAATGTCGATGTTGTCCTCCAAACTGCTAACAGAGGCACTTTGAGCACCAGTTTCTGCATTTTCAGTGCTGCCTGCGTATTAAGAGTAATGTTGTCAACTTATCTTCTTATTCAGCTATTAAATCAAAATATTTCCAGCCGCACGCAGTAGCTCAAGCGAAAAAAAAATATAACAACACAACGCGCTGCTGTTGTCGAAAACGCTCCCATCCAAACACGCGCAAATTTCACAACCGTTTGCAACAAAATCGTAATAATGGTCAAATTATCCTTTTCTGGTGTCGATCATGGACCCGGGAGCAGCAAGCAATACCGCAGACCGACGCGGCGCCTCCTAATAATAATAAAACGAAAGTAAGACATGACGGGAGCTTCCTCGGGCGTGGAAGCAAAAACCCTCCTCGTCCTATCCGCCGCGCAAGCAAATACGTGGTGGTAGGGTAGTTACCTGTAACGGGAGCTTCCTCGGGCGTGGCGCTGACGGTGGTGGAGGAGGTCCCCGAGGCACGCGCTCCCGGCTCCGTCGACGCGTACGGGACGGCGGCCTCCGTGCCCTCGGCGTCGGAATCCCGGCGGCGCTCCGAAGCCGCCGGCGGAGGGTTCATCCGGATCTGACGTCGCGGCGGAACCCAAATTCCAGAACGCGGAGAAGGATTGATTTGGTGGAGATTATTTAGGGGACGAGGAGGAAGTCTGGCGGAGGGACGACGTCAGAAGGAAGGAATAGGAGTGATGGCGTGCAGGTGCAGCAGCCTTCCTTCGGCGCTGTCTCTGCCTCGTGCTCTACCGAGTCGTAATGGCGATGCGACAGCGTCAGGATTCAGAAGGAAGGTGGGAGGCGACCGTTCGATTTGACTTGACCGATTCGGGTCCGAGTTGAACGAGGTTTGGGTGGGGCCGTCTCGTCTTGGATGAACCGATCACCCGGGCAACGGAGATTTCAAAAAAAAATCGTAAAGAAATAGAGATTTCAAAACTCAAAAGAATATCGTATTTCATTTCATAGGTGGAGCGTCAAAGATGACGAGTTTCTGCGGCGTGACCACGTGGGGGCAGCGGAGTCTTGTTGGTGGATGTGTGATGTGCGCAGGATGGTGGGGTTGTCTGGCGCCGTGGTGGCATCCATATCAGACGTGCCAAGTTTTCTCGCTTCAATCTACACCCTGAAGATGGGTTCACGGAAGATGGCGGTGGCGACTACCAAACCATGAGCACAATGCACTATCTCGGGTTTTAGCTGGTGACCTGGCGATGGTTTTGGACCGTTTTTACTCTATCGTTGTGTTAGTAGGTGGTTCTTTGCTAGCTTGTTTGCTGACATTATTTTATATGATTGATGATGTAAGACTTTTTGCCAGTTTATGTTGAATAAATGAAATAAGTGGATGCATACATCTTTTCAGTCCAGACGTTGGGATAATACCCATTTCTAAAGAAAAGAAAAGTAGATCAATACATGATACAATTCAGATGTTATAGCAGAGTGGATCGGTGGACGAAACTAGTAACAACCTTTTCTCTCCTCATTTTCATAATTTCATAACTTTTTGAATAACTAACGAAAATGCCTGTGCATATTGGAACGGGAATAGAAAAATCTATGTCAAGCAAGCGCATAAAAGGATTATTAAAATGTTAAACAAATAGATGGACACTTATACAAGCACAAATCGACTTATTAACAGAGATCACAATAAATGAAAAGTAGTAAATTGCTAGTTTCTACGGTTTACTTTATAGTAAAATATGGTTTATTCCATAGAAAATTTCGCTACTCGATATCGGTATGTTAGGATGTTTATACCCAAAATCTTACTAAACACCACATTAATTATAGTAACCACAACAAACTTATAGAGTATTGCTCTAACACAATGTCGAAGAGAACAACAAATATATGCATTTTTTACAAGATTAAGGATGGGAATGAGGGCAAAAATGAAGAAGCAAACAGGGACACTTGGGGCGCTGCCTCCAATTGCGGTGCCGCGGACGAGGCCGAAGGTGTGGCTAGCCGCGGCAAACAGCTAGCCACCAACGATGGTTCATTGGTTTGTCACACTTCAGTCTTCTCAGCAGGTTGCTCTGCGCTACCTTTGCTGACGGAGGCAGAACTTTATCTTACCTATTATTTATTTCAAAAAATATTGCACATCATACGAATTCCTAAATTGAAAAAATATTCCCTTCAGTTATGTTGCAAACTTTTAATACTTACCGATATTGTTCTCCTTTTATGTTTTGACATTGTTTTCTCGTCCCTACATTATACAGCTATTATTGCCAGGCTTTGGGCTAAGTGTCTATCTAAGATCCATGCATATGACTGCGCACTGTAGAAGTTGAACATTTATTCTACTCCATCACAGTTTGATGATATACTGAATTCTTCTTCTCTAGATGATGCATGTGATAAGATTTAAAAAAAGCTTAGTTGTGGCTAAAGAACTTGAAGCATCATCGTTAGTTCTTCTGATTAAGATAGCTTGGGCTGCTGCAGAACAATCTATAACTAGGAAACTTAATTTCCGGCCATGAAATTCTTCTGATTTATTCTAGCTTCAGTTTTGTGTGGAGGTCAGAAAATAAAAATAAAAAAAATGCTTAGAGCGACTGCTGCGTCATGCCGCGCTCGTCCAGCTGCTAGCTAGACGTCTGACGCCAACTTACTTAGGATATACAACTTACCTAGGGCCAACGCCTCCAGTCCAGGGGGTGGGTGTGGATCACCATCGTGTACACTGTACATCACCATGGCTGGGTTCCCGCCTGATGCCCTGAACCAGCTCTCCACGGCCGTGTAAGGCCTGAGCATTGTGCAAACCTTCATGCATGGCAGCGATCATATAGCTAGCCTTCGAGAACGGCGCAGCTCGCCGAGGGCACGAACTTCTCGAGCGCGCCTAATCCATTCTCAGCTCACTGAAGCACGCTAGAACCTCGTGGCAATTGCCTTCTCAGCTCAGTGAAGCACGCTAGCACAGGGTCGGTAGAGCCGACTGGCTCGAGTCTCGACTGATATCAGTACATCATATGGCCGCTCCTCACCCTCGTCGATGGAATGGAGAAGGGCTCTGATCTTGGTCAGGACGACGCGAAGGGGCTCTGAGGCTCGTCTGGCACCAGAAGAGGACTCAATGGAAGGCGTGGCGGGGGTCTCCGATCCGGCGGCGATCAGGCGATGATGGGAGACGAGGAGTGGACGCGCTGGTCGAGTTAGCTAGCTGTAGCGCTTCGACCGTCACGACCGGCGAGGCGGAGGCCAGGCGGCCGCTGGCGAGCGGTGCAACATGGGAACAGACAGCGACCGGATCTCTGCGCCCCGGGCTCCAGGGGCATAGAATCTAGCTGTTGTGGCATGGGTCACCGAAAACGAACGATTTTCCACGATGCAGTGCTCTTTTTAATAAATGGAATTCATCTAATTTAATACGGAGAGAGTATGTCCTTGCTGCATGGTCGAGCTGGTCTCCGGCCATCCTGAGAAGGTACTCAAAGCACGTGTCTGTCAAGGCACCCCCCCTCTCGTGCCCACAGGTGGCTTCATATTGGGGGAAGTGCTCACTTGCTCCATCTTATATTCTTATTCCCAAATTGAACCATACATTTAATTAGAGCTTTATCAGTCATAATCAAAAAAAAAATGGAGGGACCTAAAATATTTAAATATTTGTTTTGTCTATTCCGAATGGGCTGTAAAGTTGTACATGGTACAAATATGGTATGCTTTATAGTAGATCATCACCGAAGTTGACGTTAACTCTATCGATGCCAACAATCTATGTGTGTACATGTCTTTGACGGGCATTCCAGCCAGCATGGTCAATGATATCTCAAATGTATTTTTGGATGGGAAAAGACATAGCAGTAGATTACTTAAAATGACTTACAAACCAAGTATAGTCATTGACAACTCACACCGTGAGAGCACATTTTTATTATTCATAAGCCATACTTTGAGGACGTAATAAAAAAAACAATAGATGTTACAATAAAAAAGGCAAGACCATGAACTTAAGTATTAATTGAATCTCTGGATAGAAATTCACACATTATTTCAAATGCACAACAACAACAACATCTGCAACTGCAACTGTAAACTGATAGTTTGTTCTTCTCCCCATATTAGGCATTGCAATCCTTCATGCATGATTTATGAAATTACATGATAGTAACACCATTTTCAATAACCTGTATAAAACAAAGGAGAAAGCAATATTTACATTAGATTAATTACCGCCCCCTCTATTCCAAAATAGCTTATGTGATACGCATAATTAAAGATATGAAAAATTATATATACTTTGTTATAAATATTTGAAAATTTGTGTTTTTTATGATATACATGTAAAGAGTTACAAAAAATGTAAACATATATGAAGTTTTTCTCAATGTTTATTTAATATTTTTTGGTTCTGTGCATCATCTTGTCCTTAATATGGCGTTGTTATAGACATGGGGTGTAATTTCTTAAATCTTTGAAATTCATATATTCTGTTAAAAAATCTGATTATGTTTGACACCACAAATGTTTTAATATGGTTGTTCTATGAAATTCTAAATAAATATATGCTATTTAATTGTAATGTATCTTTATTAGAACATTTAAGATAAAAATAAGGTGACATTATAAATAAGCTAGTATACTTGTAGAAGGTTTACTACCTATGATTTTTAAAATATTTAGATTAGGAATCATGTACATGGTGGTTTCTCTTCACAAGAAACTTTTATATTGTTGTATAAGATATTATAAATAATTTATAATACCATAATATTTAAATATTATATATATTATAACACTATATAAACTTAGCTACTCTCATTGTTGAATTTAATAGAGACAAGGAAGAATCACAACTTATATATAGCAAACACATAGCGCATTACACATCTCGTGTGTGAGGTATATAATTTTAATATTAATTATGCACATCTTCCTTCTCATATGTTCTATTTACCGTCGTTGGGGTGTAGAATGCAAGTATATCAATTTTTCTATAATTCTCGACGGTCGAGCTGCCTTTGAGTACTTTGTACTTGATGGCCCCATGTGCCGATGTCAGTTCCCCAGTCCCACCAACAATTGCCCACTGACCCTCAGATTCGGTGATCCCCGATACTTGTAATGTTGACCCATTGAACCTGTTTTACATGTGTATATAAATGTCATGTATGCGTCACAAAAAAGATTTGACACGTATATAGCATCTAACATATGAATGTCATGTATGCGTCACAAAAAAAGATTTGACACGTATATAGCATCTAACATATAAATGCCATGTACAGATCCAAGTACAAAATATTTGGAAAGAAGGATACGTACCTAGGGCCCTCAAACACTATGCTTGACGAGGTGTACCAGGAAGCACCAGCTTGGCCAGTCTGCACAGTCACGCCCCTGACGTGAGCAAGGACATTAGCGTTGGGCGCGGGTGCAACAAGCACAGCCCAGTTGTTCACCGCCATCACGCCAAACCCACCAGAGGGCTCCGTTGAGTTCAATACTATCACCTGGTTATGGTCTGTTCCCGTGGCAACTTGGCGCATGTACCAAGTCTCATTTATCCTTGATTCACAATAGGTGGAACATGAGAATGAAGGACTGGCCATGGCTAGGATGAAAGTAGAGATGAGCAGCAGGGACAGAACATTTTCAGGAGTACTTTCCATGGCTTTGGGAGAAGGAAGTTAGAGAGGATGATGGTCTATACTCAAATACCGGATCTAATTTCTTGTGGATGTTGTGAGAGATACGTGAATATTGGGGGTTGTATTTATAGCCATCTCGATGGTCTATGGTCCGTCCGTAACCGTTAAATATGCTTGATGATAGTCAGGGGGTTCTTGTCATTTTCTTCTCGATCACAGTGTACTTCTGGGCAGATGACCTTTCGAGGAACGATAGTACCTAATTATTTTTTCCTATCTGATGCATTATTTCATATATATAAAGTGAACATGACCTGCCCTTTTTGTCTTCTCCAAGGATGAAGATGACAAGGCCACCTTGTTATGCATATCCTGAGACCAACTTGTCATTTTGTAATTATTTTTCACATCTAGCATCTCATGGAAAGATACTACCAACTTGTAAGATATAGTATTTTTACAAGTTTTAGGGTGATTGACATTTTTAATAACCGTTAATTTACCTAATCTAACGATGATAAAATAGACGGTACCAAAGTAACGGTACTCATCGGTATCACGGTACCAAAATTATGTGGGACCGGTACCAAAATTTTATTTAGTTTAATACGGAGTAGATGACAAATTCATCATTTGCTCGGCGTTACTCTCTCCTCCCGTACAACCGAGTCGCTGACCAGCCGCCGGCGCTCTCTCTACTCCAACGCCCCGACAGCAGCAGCATCCAGCCGCAGGGCCCGTCGCCCGCCTCCTCCATCTCCCCTCCAGGGGCCACTGGCGTCGTTTGGCCTTTCCCTCCCCTGCCTCCCGACCGGTAGAAACACCCAGGCATCCAGCCCGGGGTCCGTCGCAGGTTTTCACCATCGGAGCAGCAGCAATATCCGGGCGACTCCAGGTTTTCACCATCGTCCAGAACCAGAGAAAGCGAGAGCCCCTTGATCTCCTATGATCTGTTCTGTTTTTTCGAGGAAGATCCATCTATCTGTTCATTGTGAGGTTGTTTAATTTTGGCTGCTGTCGAGCTTTCTTTAGCACCTCTATAGTTACTTGAGACATGTTCAACTGATACTGCTAGATTTGCTACGGATGTAGGACTGATCGTATGACGTAGGATAGTATCTACCACCGTCAAAGCTGTGTACTCTGTTCTGTTTGTGGACTATTGAGCTTCATCTGTCTCTACTGTAGAGGTTCATATTCCCCATGTTATGCCTGTTCTAGAAATGTGGTTGCAGTATCCTATCAATAAGATTCTAAATGAGATTGTTCTGATCAGTATGGTGTGTCTGATGTCCATAAAGTTTTTTTGTATTGACTTCCATCTTCTGGTGTGAATAAATCATTTATTTTGTCCAACTCAGGTGATAAGGCAAGAGAACATGTTTTCCTGGCCGTCAAGCTCGAATGGTGCAAATGAATTGGTCAAAGAGGATGCAACAACAAGACCCTAGTGAACTTGAGATTATTTGTATTAATAAGAATGACCTATATAGTGGGGCACATTTTATCAAGTAAAGGTGCACGCAATGCACGTTTTGGCTATTATATCTTCATTCTCGTGGCAATACAGATGTCATTTATCTAGCTACAGCCCATATTTTCTTTGATTCAGATTACAGTACAAAATGTAAAAATTCTTTAACCATGGTGTGGCTGAGCGATGAAATTTCCCAGAGGCTATGTCACTATTTAGAAACCAATTAAGACAAGAAGCAAAGAACCTGACTAAGTAGAAGCATAGAATCTGAGTATTGATTCCTGTATTTTCACTTAAAGATCCTTCACTACGCAACTAGTTAGAAAGGAAGCTTCTGTAATTAAAACCAAACTTCTTTCTCAGCATAGTCCACGATTTATTATAGGCAACTGAAGGCCAACATGAAATTGTATCCAATAATTGACTGCATGAAGCTGCTTGATGGTCCAGAACACAGAGGAAAATATATACCTTGACCCATAAACTTTTTTTTTTACGGAAACCCGCCAGCGCGGTTTCAATATATTAAGAGGAATCCGGGACAAATGCCGGTTTGGATTATAGGGAGTTACACAAAGAAACAAGAGAGAAAGAAAGAAAAGCACGAGCTACAACAAAGGAAGAAGAACACCATGGCACTAAGCAACAACCCCGCAGGGAAGGCCTTCAACTATCTTCATCTTACGGTTACCGTTGGACGCCAGTGCACCAGAAACTTCACCGCCGTAGACGAAAAGCTTCAATCCGCCGAGATCAGCCACGATGGTGTTGGAGCAGCCGAAGGGCAACGCATTGCCGAGTCCACTCCGGACGAAGGGCCATGCGTCGCCGAGGCGTTACACAACCGCCAACAACATGATCGAAGGGCATCACGCAGCCGAGTCGACACCCGGTGACCTTCACCGGCACTAGCCCGAGCCGTTAACCGACGTCAGAGGAGAGCTTCCAGCCCCTCCTTAGAAACACAAGCATCGTGGCCACGGAGAAAGCACCAACACCTCCAAAGACACCACCGCCTACTCCTCACTGGTCCCTCCAGCCAAGTCCGACTCCATCAACGATGCCCCCAGGAGGGACATGACGACAAGCCGTCAACATCGTCCGACCGGGAAAACCCGAGTCGAGGGTTTCCCCCGGAGCACAGACACGGTGGAGGCGAGCATGGTATCACGACAACGCCTTCATGAAGGAGGCGACGCCCGCAGGCGCCGTCGCTGTCGGCTCCATCCATGGCCAGAGCAAGCCTTCGCTTGGCACTGCTGCTCGCACCCCACCAGAAGCCTGGTCCACCCGAGCCCCTCTGCCCATGGACCGCGCCACCGCCACACTGCAACCACCTCTGTGACCAGCACCAGCAACAACGGCCCTCAAGGTAGAGGGACGCAACCTCCACCACGAACCACAGCCACACCTCCCACCCACCACCAGCTCACCCTCTGCGCCCCCGAGGCAGCCGCACCACCACCAGCGCCGAGCAACGCCGGCCTGGCCTCGCCGAGCAGCGACAAGGCCCGAACGCGCCCTGGCCGAGCGGGCCCGCTGAGCCCAGATCGGACCCAGAGCGGGCCCAGATGCGCCGCTCGCGCCCAGCTCGAGGACCGCCGCCGGAGTGCCTGGTGGCGCCGCCTCTCCGCCTTGCCCTGCACGTCCTCGCCGGCGTCGCCCCACCGCACCTAGGGCCCCGCCGCCGAGCGCAGCTCCGCACCGCGCGACCGGCGACCGAGGCGAGCGCCTCAGCCCGTAGGTCCGCCCACACCCCTCCGTCTCTTTGACAGGCAGGGCGCCGCCACCGCCGCCGGCGCCGGCAGCGGCGGCGGCCGGGGACGCGCCGGCTTTGTGGTGCTCTTGGTTAGGGTTGGGGGCCCTCCGGAGTCGCCGCGCGGGGGCGACCCGGGAGGGAGACGCGGGGTGGAGAGGAGGGGAGGGGAAGGTAGGCGGCGGCGGCGCGGGGTGGGGAGTCGCGGGACAATCTTGCGGATTTCTGAGCTGATGTTCCCTTGAGCTCGGGCAAGATCTGCTGACCCATAAACTTCACACAAGAATTGAACTGTGAAGTACATAGAAGTGAGAGAAAACATCTTGGATGCCCATTAAGCTTACTATACCTTTTGCAATACTACTGCTACTACTACTCAATGTCTCACAAAGGTGAAATCTAGAATTTCAGAGAGGAAGTGCAACAGAAAGAGTTGTTGTTACAAAAAAAAATCGAGAATAACGGGGGGATTGCTCCCCACCGGTTGTTATATTTCCGAAAGTAGCCTGGCGGGTCATGTTCTTAGAAAAGAAATAGCAGTTTTACAGGGGGATACAGAGGAGAGAACAAAGAAAATACAAGAAAAAAGACTACTAGAAAAAGAATAGCAAGAGCCGCCAAGAGACACAAGAGGTGGGGGTGCGGTCGAGGTATCACCAATGCCAAGAGTCTTCAATCAGCCCCACGCACACGCACCGGCGTGCGACTCGAGCCCCATGGCACAACTGAGGAGCAACACCATCATCATCGGCGAGTGCCAAGCCTAGTACCTAGCACAAACCTAGCTGGGAAGCTCCGCCACGAAGGGCAGCAGGTGGGGGAGACACACATTGTGTCATCAATAGGCAAAGTAGAGCCGGGACGCAACCAAAAGCACGAGACTTCCACACCGCAACAACAACCAACGGAGATTCTTGGGCAAGCACATCCAGGTGACCAAGACCACGTGAAGACCTGCCGAGGAGAGAAACACACTCCGTCGGCCCCAAGATGGCCGCATCACCACCACCAAACACAACACCGTCACCTGCTTACTCGAGCCACGAGACTGCTCGCAAACCACCCATGTCGTCCCCGGTCAGCGCCTCTATGGAGGAAACGACGTCGGAACGCCGCCGCTGCCCAAAAAGGAGAACCGGGTTTTCACCCAAACAGGAGGGCGGGTGATGGGGAAGGAACCTCAACAAAGCCTCCGAGGAGGGATCCGGCGCCGGAGCGTCGACGATGTCGTGGCCACCGGCCAAGGGTTTCCCCCGTTTCCAAACACCACACCACCTTCCTCTAGTCAATTGCATGGAACTGTCGAGGACAAGGCCTCAAACACCGTGAGTCGGACGGAGGAGAGCGCCTTGCAAGGTCCGGAAAGCAAACCTGTCATACCACCAGAGATGGAGGCAGAGAATCTCGTCGACCACCACCAGGAGCACCGCACCATGCGGGGGCAACCAGGACGGGGACAGACGACCTCTCCAAGCACCTCGCCGGCATAAGCACCACTCAAGAGCAGCAGAACCACCTCCAAACTCCGGCCGTCGCGCCGCCCCAGCAGCCACGCCGGCCGCCGCCGCCAACCACCACGGGCCGCTGCCCGGGGACCCACCAGCTACGCTCGACGCCGCCACCAAGTCCGGGGCCACCGCCGCGGCGTCACGGCAGCAGCCAGCCCCGTACGCACGGGAGACCGCCGAGAGCAGCGGCCCACCGAGCCCATCAGGGCCCAGATCGGGCCCTGGCCAAAATCACAGGTAGCCGCGCCGAAGAACGCCGCCACCACCTGCCGCATCCATCCCGGCCACGTCGTCGTCGAGCCGTGCCGAGCTTGCTGCAGAAGCAGCGCCGCCGCCACACCACATCGCCGCCGTCGTGGGAGAATGGGAACCGCGTTGCGCGTCCACCGCGAGCTTGCCCCGCGCCGCCTTTGTGGAGGCTGAGGGCGCCACCACCACGGCCAGGCCGGCGGCAGCGGCAGAGGAGGGGCAGGTGACGTGGGGCTACCTTTCGGGTAGCCCACGATAAGGCTACCTGGGCCGCGCCAAGGATTTGGAGGCCCACAGAAGGCCCACGAGGGGTACCATGTAACCTAGTCCAAGTCGGTTAGGTTGCATAACCTGCCATATCTGTAATTGCCATCGGCATAGACCACCCGAGACCTGGCTACCTATAAAGCCAGGAGGGTGGCTCGTCCCCAGGACAACCAA
Organism: Poa annua; assembly: GCA_026929855.1. Classification (NCBI taxonomy): domain Eukaryota; kingdom Viridiplantae; phylum Streptophyta; class Magnoliopsida; order Poales; family Poaceae; genus Poa; species Poa annua. The sequence goes on from CM049427.1 coordinate 22,691,792, forward strand.
CGAGGAGATACGCTCATAGCCACCACGGCAAACCCTAGCGAGATCGCAATCTCGCCATTGTAATCGCTACTCGCATCAATAATCAGACAAGCAGGAGTAGGGTGTTATCCTCCGGGAGGCTGAACCTGGGTAAAACCTTGCTTGTCAGCCGTCGTTATCACCAACACCTCTCTCTCTCCCCTTCAATCAACCCGGGGTGCACAACCCTGGGACTTGTCGAGTTAACACCTCGTCAATTGGCGCCGTCTGTGGGAAAGATATCAAGCGTTGGAATCATGTTCGCACCGGCTCCATCCGCAATGAAGATCGAGATCGACGTCACTCGGGAGCCCATCCGCTTCGGCTCCTTTGAGTATGCCCGCCACCCGTCGGCCCATCGCTCGGTGTCCGCGACAACCGCGCCACGCGCGGCCATGGCACCCGCATCCCTCATCCGTGTGCCACCATCGGCGTCACCCGCCGCGGGAGCCACATCTGCCACACACACGAAGATCGTACCTGCATCGACTACATCCACAACTCGCCAAGATCGACATCCAAGACTCGACAACTTCTACAGCCACTTTTACGGGTCAACCTCGACGTACTCCGCTGCATCGACTCCGGTCCGCCGCGTCGACTGCCTCTACGGCACCACTTCGCCGCGTCAACTACTTCGCCGCGTCGACTCCGGTCCGCCGCGTCGACTGCCTCTACGGCACCACTCCGCTGCGTCGACTCCGGTCCGCCGAGTCGACTGCCTCTACGGTACTACTTCGCCGCGTCGACTCCGGTCCGCCGCGTCGACTGCCTCTACGGCACCACTCCGCTGCGTCGACTCCGGTCCGCCGCGTCGACTGCCTCTACGGCACCACTTCGTCGCGTCGACTCCGGTCCGCCGCGTCGACTGCCTCTACGGCACCACTCCGCTGCGTCGACTCCGGTCCGCCGCGTCGACTGCCTCTACGGCACCACTTCGCCGCGTCGACTCCGGTCCGCCGCGTCGACTCCGGTCCGCCGCGTCGACTGCCTCTACGGCACCACTCCGCTGCGTTGACTCCGGTCCACCGCGTCGACTGCCTCTACGGCACTACTTCGCCGCGTCGACTCCGGTCCGCCGCGTCGACTGCCTCTACGGTACCACTCCGCCGTGTCGACTCCTGTTCGCTGTGTCGACTCCTGTCCGCCGCGTCGACTGCCTCTACAGCACCACTTCGCCGCGTCGACTCCGGTCCGCTGCGTCGACTGCCTCTACGGCACCACTCCGCCGCGTCGACTCCGGTCCGCCGCGCCGACTGCCTCTACGGCACCACTCCGCCGCGTCGACTCCGGTCCGCCGCGTCGACTCCAGTCCGCCGCGCACAAACAAATTCGCCTCGGCCACACCTGATGCTCTCCCGGGTGTTGCGCCGCACAGGTCACAAACAAATTCTTCTTGGCCGCCACCCGAAGCACTCGGGGGCTGCGCCGCGCAGGTTTAAGTCAAACCTAGGCCGTCACCCGACGCACTCGGGGGCTGCGCCATACAAGTATAACTCGAAAAATCCTTGGCCGCCACCCGAAGCACTCGGAGGCTGCGCCGCACAGGTCTAAGTCAAACCTAGGCCGTCACCCGACGCACTCGGGGGCTGCGCTATACATGTATAACTCGAAAAATCCTTGGCCGCCACCCGAAGCACTCGGGGGCTGCGTCGCACAGGTCTAAGTCAAACCTAGGCCGTCACTCGAACACTCGGGGGCTGCGCCATACAGGTCCAATATGAAAACCTGCCACACTCGAACACTTGGGGGCTGCGCCATACAGGTCCAACAATGTAGTAGGCCGTTTGGCTGAGCAAATACTCGATATGTTTGTCGAATCCACCAAGTAGGCCGTCGGGCTGAATGAGCACTCAAATAAAAAAGGACAGTGGTTCCATCAGCGAGTTCCTAAAACGTCAATCCCATCGGGAGGGTGTCAGAGATCTCTTTTCGACTGAGAAGTTTGTGAGATTAACCTCAATTACAAGCAATTCAGCTTAATCTCGGGGGCTACTCCCATCGGGAGCACTGTTCGCGCTCCCAATAGACTCAGTCGAAGCATTAACGACTAAAGCATCCTCTGTAAGCCCTCAACGGCCGGAGTCGAATTTCTTTAACTATCGTTTTCAGGAACAAGACTGAGTGCCAATCTGAGAACCCGAAACGTCTATTCGGGTGACGAAGAAAGTCGAGTAAGCTCCCGCAGCCGAATCAGATCTACAAGTAAGCCAACAGGCCGAATAGAAGCAAGCTTCACATGAAGAACAGGACAAAGTAATTCGCCTGCAAAGGTTACTCCCATCGGGAGACCCCGGTTCGACTGAAGGAATCGAGTTCAAGCTCAAGATCAAGGAATGCAATGGCGCGTCCAGGAGGAAGAAGTCCTTTGCTCGACTCTACGCTTCGACCAAGCACTCGGGGGCTACTGACGTGGGGCTACCTTTCGGGTAGCCCACGATAAGGCTACCTGAGCCGCGCCAAGGATTTGGAGGCCCACAGAAGGCTCACGCGGGGTACCATGTAACCTAGTCCAAGTCGGTTAGGTTGCATAACCTGCCATATCTATAATTGCCATCTGCATCGACCACCCGAGACCTGGCTACCTATAAAGCCAGGAGGATGACTCGTCCCCAGGACAACCAACGAGGAGATACGCTCATAGCCACCACGGCAAACCCTAGCGAGATCGCAATCTCGCCATTGTAATCGCTACTCGCATCAATAATCAGACAAGCAGGAGTAGGGTGTTATCCTCCGGAGCCTGAACCTGGATAAAACCTTGCTTGTCAACCGTCGTGATCACCAACACCTCTCTCTCTTCCCTTCAATCAACCCGGGGTGCACAACCCTGGGACTTGTCGAGTTAACACCTCGTCAGCAGGGGAGGGGGACGGCCGGCGGCGGCGCGGTTAGGGTTCCCCGTGTACTGTAGCGACGCGGGGGTCTGGCCATTTAGGCTGTTTTTTAATCTGTTATAAAATATTTAGTGCTCTGTACTGTAGCGATGGACACTCCCAGCAACCAAAATGTCCAGACAAGTGAAAACTTAGCCAACTAGGTTCAGTCGGGTTCCCTGGGTCTTCGTATCACAAGCTCTAGGGCGACCAGCCGCTTGCCATTGCATCGCGTCTTCGACGATCTTCGCCATCAGGTTGTCCAACTGCATTATATTTTGTGGCTGATAGGACGTAGAACCTGCAGAAGAAGAATAGGTTAGAGTTTCATAGAATCAGAGGTATGCTGTCCGTCTCAAAAAATTAAATAATACTAAGAGGAAGAAAACTCAATGACTAAAGTATGCTTGTGTGAGTGAAGTGCAAACGAAAAATCAATAACTGAACTATACTACTTTGGTTGGGGGGTGTCACTAGGAATCGGCGGCCGATTTGTTGCTTCGTATCGGACCAGCTTTTGGCCGTAGGATGGGAAGCAGCCAATTTGTAGGATTTTCTTTCAGGCCCCGCGCGTAGGAATAGAAGAAGGTCCATTTATTGCGATCCATTTCCTTCTTTCCACAACAAAACTTCCGCTAATTACTCCCGTAAGAAAATCTGCATTAATCTCGTTTCAGATCCATCTAATCACACACGATTCCATCTATAATATGCTTCTTCTTTTTGTGATAACACGTTATGATTCCTCTTTTAGGGGACGCAATGCTTCTTTTACCTTCCTTGCGTGTTTCCATCATATACAAAACACATGCACCCAACGCTACATGCCATGCTTGATAGTACGAAGTCATGTTTTTCAGCAAGTTGTGACATGATTTGGTTTCTGCGCGATTAGTGAAGTATGGACAATGTCGTAAAAACATTGTTACTGTAGTGTAAATATAAGGAAGGGAACATGCATGTTATATAAAGGTATTGTATTTTTAACTGAAGCACAACACTAATATTCATTCACACAGATTTTGAACAATGTACATCTCTCTTTGCATCATAACAACAAAAATACTAATTTCACATTCGCCATTACATGTTGAATAGTTGAATTGATTGATCATGTGTGAGCCCCAAGCGCGTCGTGGATTCTCTGTTGTCAACAAGGCAGCTACCGACTTAGCGGTGCATGCTACTGGCCATTCCCACAACGAATTTGAAGCAATGTTGGTAGCAACATTGGTATCGTGTTGGAAAATGAAGAAGCACGGCTGGATCAGGTGGAGATCTGTACATCATAATAAACAAGAAATAGTGAAGCACATACATGTGTTGGTTGAAACAAAAGGTTCACTATGGAAAGCAAAATGTATGCACAATGGTTAAAGTAAAGGAAGCAATACCATCTTTGCTTGAAGCACTCACTAGTATAGTTTGAAGCAAATTGTCTATACGATAAAATAGGCACACGCTGGAATGGTTAAAGCATAAATCCACTATGAAACATGAAACAATAATGAAGAAACACTGGTAGTGGCTGAAACAAGAAATTTCAGGAAGCAAAATATATGTGAGACAATTTCATTAAAAGTAGAAACATTGGCCGTGGTGGAAGCATACCCTAACAATATTCAAAGCAAAATTTAGAAATAACACATTGGTAATGGTTGTAGTAGAAATTCAGTACCATCGTAATGACAATTGTAGCAGGAAAAGTAAACAAATAGGAACCTCATGGATATATTGGTGCAAATTTTCTAGACCAAAGAAACGAACAATATACCTAGGAAGCATGTGTACTATCAGTCATGACATGACTGGCATGTTAGGAAGCTTGTATGAAGAAAATAGGCAGAAAATAGTAAGATATGCAGAAGCATGTATGATCAGAAGCAACTATTTTGTATTATTATAGCCCACGAAAAAGAAAGCACAAGAGCAAGATTAATTCACATGCAAATATAAGCTATTTTATTATTATTGTAGAACCGAAGCATATGATAGGAACTAGGAAGCAAACATTTTGTATTGTTACATCACGGATAAATTGGTACAAAAGCATGGTTACTTAGACATGTAAAACAAACTATTATGTATCGTGGTAGCACGTAAAATTATACAGAAGCATGGGTACTTGACATGTGACGCAATGGACAAAAATTGGCCACCATCAGGATCCGGTGCTTGTTTACAAACAGAGGCAAGAGAATCTGAACTATGTCCGGCATGGGAGATTGGTGCTTCAGTAACAAGCAACTGGACGTTAGTTGGTTTTCAACAAATGACCACACATTTGTTAGCAGGAAACAACGATTGGCAAGAACAATACACATCACCTGCATTGTGACCTAGACGGGGCTTGATCATGCGCATCGGCTACAGCTTGGTTTTTCAAATACAACAAGATCTGAAAACCAAGATGCTGAAGACTACTGAATACATTGAATTGATGCGCGAAAAATTGCAGGAATCAGACACGAGGAATGGAATCGTTGTATTACCTTATTCAACCGAAATTGAGATGGCACACACGATCGAGCTGCCGAAGCAGACACGAATCCTATCCTTGATGGCCACGGTTGAGCCTCGTCTGGCGCCTACTACCGCCGGCCGCCGGTCAGAATGGTGACGTCTTCAATCTTCAAACGTCAGAGCACCACGCCGATACGAGCTAGCGGCGACCGCGAAAGAAATCAACGAGAGCGAGGCGCAAGGTGGGAGCGGCCCGCCGCTGCTAGTCGGTAGAAGGGATGAGGGGATAGCGTCGTTTAGGGGAGAGTTTTTTTTTTTAAGAATTTAGGGGAGAGATTTCGGGAGACCATAATAATAGCGTCATCTTGGTGGAAAAAAAGGAAATCCTAACCGCCCGATTTAATCGAGATTGACGGCTACGGCGATGTCCGATGATTCTTCCCTAATCGGACCACGATATTTAGTATTTACCTTGCGTTGCTACATTTTAAGTTAACCAAAACTTAGAACCAAGAGAGAAAGAATCTTCAATATTCTTGTTTACCGACATAGTTCCACTAGACCTAGAAGCTCAAGCACATCATCCTAACTGTTAATCTTGAACGTGAAAGAAATAGAAGATTAAGAACACAAATTCCTAAACCACAAGCAATAATGTATCATTTAAAGAGCTCCAGTTTATCTTGCATGGAGGTCCAAACACAAAGTATTGAAATAATTATCTAGTTGCACCTCTCCCAACTAGTTTTCAGTAAAATAATTATTCATCAATGAGTGACAAACTACCAACCGATGTAACTAAGAGACGATACACAAGTAAGAGGAATAACTGTTCAGCAGCAGAATGATACCTGAGAAGTAATATCTCAAAAGAGAATGATAGCGGGGCGTAAGCCTGTTTCGAGGAAAGAGAATTTTAATACTGAAATTGGTAAGTGGCAGATGGATTAAGCATGCAAGGAAAGTACGTATTATTTATTTGCATGGAGGAGTAAAAAACTGAGAGCAGAATAGAGAGATTATTTTTACCTTGGAGATAAGTTTTTGAGTTGTAGACTTCTCAACAAACCAGTTCGCTTCATCAGCCTATCGTTGAAACTGAAAATACAGATAAAGTGCTTAATAGGGTTATATTTTTTCATAGCTTCTTTAGTCTATCGTTGAAACTGAAAATACAAACAGAAAATTTAATTGCTTGTACGTAAAAATACAGAAAAAGTGGTTATTAGGATTCAGCAAAGAATGGGAGGCAAGTGACTCGAACAGATTTAGATACTAGCTATATAGTCTTGTATATATACGCAAGTAACCTGAGTACGAAAAAGAGCTTTCGTATTTCATCTTGTCTTCTGAATAATCTTCCACCATAAGCTCCTCGTTATTGATTCAGCAAACAACTAAGAAACTTAAGTCTAGCTTACATGAGACTATAGGAGCATTTGCTCATGGCCTGACTTTTCTGCAAGAGTGCCAGTGTGGAACTATCGTGCCTATTTCTGCAAGTAAATATCGGTATCATTCTCTCACCTGCTTCAACTGCAGTGTATGGCAGCGGCGGTCGTGTACGACGGTGGCGCAGTATTGTACGACGACGGCCCGGTCCCGCCATGTACCCACCCCCTCCAATCTGCCGTCATTGCCAAACTCCTCACCTCGTGCCGACATCCCAACAGCAGTTGCTTGCCGTGGGCACGCTGCAGCCTGGTGAGCGAGGGAGGTTGATGTGCTATTGTCCCTTCGCTGCGAGTGAAGAAGCGGTAAGTGCGGCGTGTGGCGTGCCTTCCCTGCTCGTGGCGGCGGCGGCGCCTGCCCTAATCGGGCACAATTAGGCCGAAGGGCACGATGGATTTGGGAGATTGGTTAACTCGGCTGTATAGAGATGAGTTTTATTATCTTTTTTTATTCTAACTTCATCATATTTTAATCAACGGCTAACATAAATCAGATCTTCATCAATGGCTAAGAAAAATCATAACTAATGGTACCGACGGTACCCCATAGTACCGTGCCAATCACCGTAAAAGAGGAGGGATGTATTCTATTTCAGATTCACGTAAAAGAGGAGGGATGTATTCTATTTCAGATTCGCGTTTTCCGTTCCTCAAGAAACTAGATGATACCCCGCGCATTGCGGCGGGATCACATATAAGAACGCAAAGTGCAAAACTGTACCGAAACAAATCAGAAGCACACCATATGAAATTGATTCGGTTATGGAAAGTTTAATAAATTGGTCCATTGGATTAGCTAAGTAAAATCAAATTTGACTAAGCAAAGTACAATTGTCATTTTTTTAGCAATGTTAATCTGATGATTATTGTACGTAATGCAAGACAACGGATTTGTGCCCCTGATTCACTTCATGCAAAAGGAAATATAAATATTTTCAATATAGCTAGGTAAAATACCCGTCTTGTAGAAGAAACACCATGGTCAAATGAAAAATGGGAGGAAATTTACCAATTTTAGAATGCATATATACCTCTAAACTATATCAGCAATAAGATAATGGGTCAGAGACGTAGAGCATATTGCAAGTTGATCCAAGAAGTGGCAAATTGGATGTTGATATGAAGCATGTAAAAATGATGTTAACGGTTTAATTCAGCTCAGATCTGAGGAAATGTTCTGTCAATGATGCTACCATGTAAATATGAACTTTTGATTACTTCTTTGTCAATTCTTTATTATTTAAATAACCTTGTCTTGGTCTGATTCTGATTAATTATTTTGTCGACAAATCCCGCCTTTCTAACCATACACTTTGGTGTTGTAGGATAAAAGTTGACGCATCAAATTTTTTTGGTGAAAACTAATAAGTGAGAGAGAGGACCTGATACATACATGCTTCACCCCTTGGAGAGGATATATGCCATGCTACGTTGATACATGGTTCAAAAAAGAATCCCCAAAATAGGATTTTAATCCCTTGTGGTCAACAAACATAATGTATAATCAAATAGAACGTGCACGCCATATGAGCAGTGTGATGATGATTACATTCCCATAGATCAAAGAAAGCATCAATCATAAAAATCGAAATAAGTTTGGTGTCTGCCCATCTTCCAGCGACTGAACCATCAGCAATGAACCACACCAAAATCCCCTGTGGACACATCATCCAGAACCCCAACCATCAGGAATAAGCTGAACCCAAGACCCCTGCAGAAGAAGCTAAATATTCAAGCAATATGCATACTGTCATGCGCCAGATCCAGCATGCGCTCGATCAAAATCCTTTACACCAACCAAAGATTCTCAGATCAAGAATCAGGCTACGGCTTGGCTTGACGCCTGCCTAGATGATATGTCCCACGCACATGTACGTGAAATTGTCATCGACGGCTCGCCGCCGCCATGGCAGGCCGATTTCAGATAGCGTCGCCACTATGTTACGTCTACCACGTCCGAATCTGAGAATATGAATAGGCGGCTAATGTTTTTGGTGGGATACCTGTGGATGTGACAATGAGGCGCATCGCGGAACTTATAAGGATTTGATATTGACATTTTGTATGCTTGAGTAAATTTCTAGTGCGGCCGTTTCTCGCGGAAATCACTGGGAAGAGGAAGAGGGAAGCCTGCCGTGGACACTGATTGAGGGAAAGGGAGGTGGATGGGCCTGTTTTTCGACCCAATTAGGAAGACCAGCAGAAATAACGCATGGAAGAGCCAGTAAATGCGGCGATCGACGAATCACACGTACGGAGTTAGCGCTCAATGAGGCGAACGCAGAGAGGTGAATAGAAGGCGACGTGGACACACAGAATCGTTGGAAAATCAGTTAGTGGGTCATTGCTATTTAGATATAGAAGATATGATAATGACAGTCATAGCATCGGTGTACTCTGGACAACTAATTTTGCATTTACTAGACCCTATTTATATATACCACCAAGGCACGGTGGTTAGTTAGATCATTCGATGACATTGCTGGAAGGACAATTATGAGAAAATTTAGACTAGTCATAATAAGGAAACATGTCCGTGCGTTGCAACGGAAATGAAGAAAAATCAGCATTTGGTCAAGAACATTGGCACGGCCAAAATTTTGGCCCAAAGTCAATCAACGTGACTATAGCAACCTATGACATTTTTTTTAGAGAAAATGGTCACCCCTGATTTCATTAAAATCAAACCAAAACTACATAACTCATCCAAAACACGCTGCAGTCTAATGTAAAAGTTGCAAGATCATAAAAAACCAGAGAGTTTTACATGGGAGAGTAGAGGAAAGCAAACACTAACTATATCCTCCTAACCTGCAAACTCCATTGGAAACCAAAAGCCCTCCACTTCTGTTTTAGTTCTCCTCCTCTCGTTTTCTCTTTGATCTCCTCTTCAGCGTCAATCATATGCTTGTTCACATCGTCAACATCAGAATCCATGAGGCCCAGCTTTTCCAGCAACCTATGACATAAATGTGTATACTTGAAGATGCAATTTTTTCTTGGAAAGCTATACATTCACCTACGTGTGTTGTTACAGGCAGATTTTATTTTATATACTTTGTTTTGAAATTTTATTTTATATACTTAAAATAACACATACTCTAAAACACAACAAATCACCAGTGAGGACTGGATAATCGCAAAGTATACAAAACCAACATCAACCAATCGCAAATTGATAACATCAGCTAGGAAAACAATAGTATGCATCTATATTTTACACTGATAAGAGAGTATAAAATGACTGATAAAAAGAAATTCATCTAAATTTGGTTGTCGGCCCAGTGGGAACTGGGGTATGGATAGCCCACTCCCCCCAGGCCTCGCACGCTGGCCAGTCAGACAAAACGACTAAGGACCAGGCCTCGCCGCCTGGCGGGACCCTCGAGAGGCAACTCCCCTCGAGGGTTGAAGAGGAAACGAGGGCCTCAAGGGGTCCCTCGCTTCAGGAGACCCTCCCGAGGCGCCAGCGCGCCTCGAGGGAAGTCAACAGAAGTCCCCCTACAGGCTTCCCCGGGCCTGAGGGGAAACGTCACGGCCAAGGAAGTACGGCGGGGCGCACATGGCCTCTGCCACGACCACGTGGTGACGAAAGCACCCCCTTTTGCCGTTTTGGTGATAAAGGAGTCAATAAAGTTGCGCCGCCTGCCACAGAGCTGCCAGGACCTTCCACTCTGGTGATAAAGCAGGTGGACGGTCCAACCCTCCAAAGAGAACATCATCATGGGCTCCACCTCAGAGACTACCTCCCCTGCAGCAGTACTACGCGGCCGGGTGCTGGTCGGCCACCGCGCCCACCTTTATCAGCAATGGACCGCGTCCATGGACCTTTAGTAGAAATATGAGCAATAGTCCCGGTTCTAGAGGACCTTTAGTCCCGGTGTAGCAACCGGGACTATCAAGGCGGGACTAAAGGTGCCCAACCCTTTAGTCTCGGTTGCTTACGAACCTGGACTAAAGGCTCTTACCAACCGGGACTAAAGGTTATTAGCAGAAATTCATTTTTTCAAAAAAATCAACTATTTTATATTTTTTCAGGTTTTTTTATTTTGAATCTTCAAATTGTTTTTGAACTTTGAATCTTTCAATTATTTTACCAATTAATTTATATTTACCCCTATTCTCAAGTCAAAGTGCATACCTACGGTCAAACTTCCCGCTCGGTCACCCATCCTCACACTACTCCACCCCAAGCACGCTTAACATTTAGATTCCATTCAAATTAGATACTAAGAGAGAACAGAGAACTTACTAATATAACTGTCTTATCTATCATATTAACCACTCGGTCATGATGATATATATTTTTTCATTGCTTGTATTATAAAATTTTAGTTCAATAAATAAAAATGATAATACAATAAAATATTGAAATAAATAATGATAAAATAAACATTACTTTACGTTTGCCTTTTTATATAGTATGGAATAATCCGTATCTTTAAATCCTTAAATCGAAATTCAACAAATAAAATGTCTAAATTGATCAAAACAATTAGAGGAATCCAAATATGACATCCAAATCATATTTTGCATTACAGAAACATCGATAGCCATGGTGACCATTTCGATCTTTTTTACGAACAAATGAAATAAAACGATTGTGATAAAGATCTCATACTCCACACATAGGTGCATATTGTTATATTAAACAATCTTGCCAAAGAGATTCTTCAAATTATTTTCATAAATATCATTTTCCTTTTTTTTAAGTGGAAAAAATGAGTTTTTTGTGAAGGAAGTATATAAAATATGACTCCAAATGGCACCCAACTAATTTTCACTAAGAGTGGTGCACATATGTTGGATGATCCCCAGGTATGAGTTTTTTCTTTGAATTCTAACTAATTTCCCCTAGTTAATTGAGTTTGTGTTGATTTATCGAAAGTAATTCAAATTTGAACTACAACTGTTTGATAGTTTGGTCTGAAACTTTTGGAAAAATCATTTTAAGGTACACAACTAGTGGTTATATCACAGAAACATTGATAGTTGTAGAAAATATCACCTCTTTCGATGATTAGTCATAGCGACCGTTTTGATCATTTTTAAGAAAAAATGTAATAAAGTGATAAACACCTAAAAAAATAAAATCCTTTGGCATGGGATCCTTATATGTGTACTAGTTGCTATGAAAAATGATAAACATGATTTTTGCCAACATTTGCAAAAAAAGTCTTCACAAAAAGGTCTATCATGTATGAACATCTAGAAGTTTCGAGCCGAATGACCAAGTTATGCTTATTTCAACGACATAGTTTGTGATAAAGATCTCATACTCCACGCATAGGTGAATATTGGTATATTAAACAATCTTGCCAAAGGGATTCTTCAAATTATTTTCATAAATATCATTTCCTTTTTTTAAGTGGAACAAATGAGGTTTTTTATGAAGGAAGTACAGAAAATATGACTCCAAATGGCACCCAACTAATTTTCACTAAGAGTGGTGCACATATGATGGATGATCCACAGGTATGAGTTTTTTCTTTGAATTCTAACTAATTTCCCCTAGTTAATTGAGTTTATGTTGATTTATCGAAAGTAATTTAAATTTGAACTACAACTGTTTGATAGTTTGGTCTGAAACTTTTGGAAAAATCATTTTAAGGTACACAACTACTGGTTATATCACAGAAACATTGATAGTTGTAGAAAATATCACCTCTTTCGATGATTAGTCATAGCGACCGTTTTGATCATTTTTAAGAAAAAATGTAATAAAGTGATAAACACCTCAAAATATCAAATCCTTTGGCATGGGATCCTTATATGTGTACTAGTTGCTATGAAAAATGATAAACTTGATTTTTTCCAACATTTGCAAAAAAAGTCTTCACAAAAAGATCTATCATGTATGAACATTTAGAAGTTTCAAGCCGAATGACCAAGTTATGGTCATTTCGACGACATAGTTTATGATAAAGATCTCATACTCCACACATTGGTGCATATTGGTATATTAAACAATCTTGCCAAAGGGATTCTTCAAATTATTTTCATAAATATCATTTTCCTTTTTTTAAGTGGAAAAAATGAGGTTTTTTGTGAAGGAAGTATAGAAAATATGTCTCCAAATGGCACCCAACTAATTTTCACTAAGAGTGGTGCACTTATGATGGATGATACCCAGGTATGAGTTTTTTCTTTGAATTCTAACTAATTTCCCCTAGTTAATTGAGTTTATGTTGATTTATCGAAAGTAATTCAAATTTGAACTACAACTGTTTGATAGTTTGGTCTGAAACTTTTGGAAAAATAATTTTAATGTACACAACCAGTGGTTATATCACAGAAACATTCATAGTTCTAGAAAATATCACCTCTTCCGATGATTAGTCATAGCGACCGTTCTGATCATTTTTTTTAAATGTAATAAAGCGATAAACATCTCAAAAATTCAAATCCTTTGGCATGGGATCCTTATATGTGTACTAGTTGGTATGAAAATTGATAAACTTGATTTTTTCCAACATTTGCAAAAAAAGTCTTCACAAAAAGGTCTATCATATATGAACATCTAGAAGTTTCAAGCCGAATGAACAAGTTATGGTCATTTCGACGACATAGTTTGTGATAAAGATCTCATAGTCCACACATAGGTGCATATTGATATATTAAACAATCTTGCCAAAGGGATTCTTCAAATTATTTTCATAAATATCATTTTCCCTTTTTTAAGTGGAAAAAATGAGGTTTTTATGAAGGAAGTACGGAAAATATGACTCCAAATGTTACCCAACTAATTTTCACTAAGAGTGGTGCACATATGATGGATGATCCCCATGTATGAGTTTTATCTTTGAATTCTAACTAATTTCCCCTATTTAATTGAGTTTATGTTGATTTATCGAAAGTAATTCAAATTTGAACTACAACTGTTTGATAGTTTGGTCTGAAAATTTTGGAAAAATTATTTAAGGTACACAACTAGTAGTTATATCACAGAAACATTGATAGTTCTAGAAAATATCACCTCTTCCGATGATTAGTCATAGCGACCGTTTTGATCGTTTTTAAGAAAAAATGAAATAAAGTGATAAACACCTCAAAAAATCAAATCCTTTGGCATGGGATCCTTATATGTGTACTAGTTGCTATGAAAAATGATAAACTTGATTTTTGCCAACATTTGCAAAAAACGTCTTCACAAAAAGGTCTATCATGTATGAACATTTAGAAGGTTCAAGCCGAATGACCAAGTTATGGTCATTTTGACGACATATTTTATGATAAAGAACTCATGCTCCACACATAGGTGCATATTGGTATATTAAACAATCTTTCCAAATGGATTATTCAAATTATTTTCATAAATATCATTTTCCTTTTTTTAAGTGGAAAAATGAGGTTTTTTGTGAAGGAAGTACAGAAAATATGACTTCAAATGGCACCCAACTAATTTTCACTAAGAGTGGTGCACATATGATGGATGATCCCCAGGTATGTGTTTTTCTTTGAATTCTAACTAATTTTCCCTAGTTAATTGAGTTTATGTTGATTTATCGAAAGCAATTCAAATTTGAACTTCAACTGTTTGATAGTTTGGTTTAAAACTTATATGTGTACTAGTTGCCATGAAAAATGATAAACTTGATTTCTGACCAAATTTACAAAAAAAGATTCCTTCCAGTTGACTGGTCCTGCAAGATGTGCATTTTATCATTCCATCCTATACTAAACTTTGGCTACAATTAATATAAAAAAACTTAAAATGGTAAATCATCACACAATGTCATTTTATGTGACCTAATTGCGTAGATAGTTTTTCATATATAAACAATGTTTTCCGAATTCGTACGCAAAAGTTATACTTTTTTAAATTAAGATCACTTTTTTACAAAAAAAATTAAAAATCAAAATTTAAATTTTTCTCTAATAGTAGGTTGCGATAGGTACCGACACGTCAAAGGATTTTTAAATTTGAAGTTTTTTCATTTTTTAAATTTATTTTAGACGTTGTTTTTTCACGGTAAAAAAGTAGCCTACCGCAGACTCTTTAGTCCAGGTTGGTGCCACGAACCGGGACTAAAGGGTCATACACTGGGCCCCGCCTCTACGGCCGCATGTGGTGACCCTTTAGTCCCGGTTCGTGTCACCAGCCGGGACTAAAGGTCCCTCCGAAATTCAATCTGGTGGTTTATACCCTTTAGTCTCGGTTCCTTTTTAAATGTGGGCTAAAGGGGTGAACCAAAGCCCCGTTTTCTACTAGTGTGAATAGAAGGCGACGTGGACGCACAGAATCGTTGGAAAATCAGTTAGTGGGTCATTGCTATTTAGATATAGAAGATATGATAATGACAGTCATAGCATCGGTGTACTCTGAACAACTAATTTTGCATTTACTAGACCCTATTTATATATACCACCAAGGCACGGTGGTTAGTTAGATCGTTAGATGACATTGCTGGAAGGACAATTATGAGAAAATTTAGACTAGTCATAATAAGGAAACATGTCCGTGCGTTGCAACGGAAATGAAGAAAAATCAGCATTTGGTCAAGAACATTGGCACGGCCAAAATTTTGGCCCAAAGTCAATAAACGAGACTATAGCAACCTATGACATTTTTTTAGAGAAAATGGTCACCCCTGATTTCATTAAAATCAAACCAAAACTACATAACTCATCCAAAACACGCTGCAGTCTAATGTAAAAGTTGCAAGATCATAAAAAACCAGAGAGTTTTACATGGGAGAGTAGAGGAAAGCAAACACTAACTATATCCTCCTAACCTGCAAACTCCATTGGAAACCAAAAGCCCTCCACTTCTGTTTTAGTTCTCCTCCTCTCGTTTTCTCTTTGATCTCCTCTTCAGCGTCAATCATCTGCTTGTTCACATCGTCAACATCAGAATCCATGAGGCCCAGCTTTTCCAGCAACCTATGACATAAATGTGTATACTTGAAGCTGCAATTTTTTCTTGGAAAGCTATACATTCACCTACGTGTGTTGTTACATGTGTTGTTACAGGCAGATTTTATTTTATATACTTTGTTTTGAAATTTTATTTTATATACTTAAAATAACACATACTCTAAAACACAACAAATCACCAGTGAGGACTGGACAATCGCAAAGTATACAAAACCAACATCAACCAATCGCAAATTGATAACATCAGCTAGGAAAACAATAGTATGCATCTATATTTTACACTGATAAGAGAGTAAAAAATGACTGATAAAAAGAAATTCATCTACATTTGGTTGTCGGCCCAGTGGGAACTGAGGTATGGAGAGCCCACTCCCCCCGGGCCTCGCACGCTGGCCAGTCAGACAAAACGACTAAGGACCAGGCCTCGCCGCCTGGCGGGACTCTCGAGAGGCAACTCCCCTCGAGGGGCTGAAGAGGAAACGAGGGCCTCAAGGGGTCCCTCGCTTCAGGAGACCCTCCCGAGGCGCCAGCGCGCCTCGAGTGAAGTCAACAGAAGTCCCCCTACAGGCTTCCCCGGGCCTGAGGGGAAACGTCGCGTCCAAGGAAGTACGGCGGGGCGCACATGGCCTCTGCCACGACCACGTGGTGACGAAAGCACCCCCTTCTGCCGTTTTGGTGATAAAGGAGTCAATAAAGTTGCGCCGCCTGCCACAGAGCTGCCAGGACCTTCCACTCTGGTGATAAAGCAGGTGGACGGCCCAACCCTCCAAAGAGAACATCATCATGGGCTCCACCTCAGAGACTACCTCCCCTGCAGCAGTACTGCGCGGTCGGGTGCTGGTCGGCCACCGCGCCCACCTTTATCAGCAATGGACCGCGTCCATGGACGAACGGGCCGCGGTGGACTCATGCTCCATCATGCCTCTGCCATGTGGGAACCACCTTGAAGGCCACGCAGAAGGAGAGCGCCGGAGGCGCCTATAAAAGGGACAAGACTTCCATCGTAGCAAGGGTCGGCCATTTTGCTTGCAACAACACTTGTAAACCCTATCAATCCCAAGTAGGATAGCCTCTGGCTGGAGGAGGAAGAAGGTCATCACTTCCCTCCCCAGGCAAGAACTGCCTCAAGGGGGTCCTCGGCAAGCCCGGTTGTACTGTAATCTCCATAGTTTAATACAGACAAGCAACAGTAGCGGTCTTACCTCCTCACGAGGGCCGTGAACCTGGGTACGGGCTGGTGTATCTCTCTGCAGTGGGTGCTTCGTCTTCAGGTCCGGCGAGCAGCGTCGCCGTGCCCCTCGGGGGTCTTGACCTCCGTGTTCAATCCCCTTCATGAACTACACTTCAGGAAGTGACTACCCCCTGTTCTAGGGAGTCATAACCCGACATTTGGCGCGCCAGGTAGGGGATTGAGGCGCGTCAACGACCTTCGAGCCGCCTCCGCGCCATGGCGAACACCCGCGCTACCCGCGCCGCCCGCGTCAACCGACGCACTCCTGGAGGAGCGCGCGCCCCGCCAGGCGCCACGGCCACTCGCGCACGACGAGGCCGACCCCACCATGAAGAGCGCGCCCCCTTGGGCCCTCATGTGGAGGAGCCCGAGCGCAACTCCGAGCACTAGGAGGACGCACAGTCGTCGCACCGATGCGGCGCCCGAGCGGTTCCGGCCCAGGCAGGACGGACCCCGCGCCTCACACCGCGCTGCTGATGGCGCAAGAGCTTCTTCGCTACCAGCCCACCGCTGAGGCCCACGAACAGTGGCTGGAGCGCCTCAACCACCTCGTCGGCATCGCCACGACGCGCCCAGCTCCGTCGCAGTCCAACATGCACCCCTCTCTCGCGGGCACGGTCGCAACAAACGCGTCTCCGCCACCGCCAGGGCCTGCCCCGGCTGCGACGCAGAGGGCAGCCTCGCACGCGTCCTCGCCGCACGATATTTTGATCGTGCAGTGCACTGCGTCCGACACTCGCGTGGGGATGGAGCTCCAGCGCAACCGCCAGAACAGGCTCGTGGAGGAGATCGGCCAGGCGGGCCAGCAGAACCGCGACGCACTGCAAAACGGGGTCGCCACGTACGCCACGGGCTGCATGGCGTTCACCCGCTCCCTACGTCGTGTGGTCTGACCCCTGAAGTTCAGACCGGCTCTCCCTAAGAGCTACGACGGCTCCAGCAACCCCATCGAGTTCCTGCAGCTCTACACCACCTCTATCCAAGCTGCAGGTGGGGACGACAAGGTCATGGCCAACTGGTTCTCTCACGCGCTTCGCGATTCTGCGCTGTCGTGGCTCCTGAACCTCCTTGAGGACTCCGTGAACTCTTGGGAGGAGCTCTGCAAGCAGTTCGTCTCCAACTTCAAGGGAACATACGAGCGCGCCCTCACCCACAACGACCTGCACGCTGTGGTGCAGAAGAAGGATGAGACGCTTCACAAGTACATCCAGCACTTCAGCCAAGTGCGTAACAAGATCCCGAACATCCCTGATACCCAGGTCATAGCCGCCTTCCGTGAGGGCGTCACAAACAGCAGGATGCTCGAGAAGCTGGGCATCCACGACAAGCTCACCTCTATGGTGAAGCTGTTTGACCTGGCGGATAAGTGCGCCAAGGCTGAAGAGGGACTCCTCTTCGTCAAGATGTCCTCGAGAGGGGACGAGCACGCTGAGGGGTCCAGGAGCCAGAAGAAGAAGGAGGAGCCCAAACGCAAGGCCACCGCGGTTCTCGCGGCAGAGCCTGACGCGAAGGGCACCCGCATGGACTCCCCTGAGCCTGGAGAGAGGAAAGATGACCACCGCCCATTCTGCATCTACCACAACAGGCGCGGTCACTCTACAGAATCCTGCTTCGACCTCAAAAGGTTGAGCAAGGAGCGCGAGCAAGCAGAAGGCAGTGGCGGCCGAGGCCGTGGCTACCGCGGGAGCGGACGCAAGAGCGGCTACCAAAAGCCATCGGGCAACCAGGCCAATGTTGCGGAGAAAAACGGCAACCTCCCTGACGAGGAGGACGGTGGCTACCAAGCACCACGAGGCGCCATTGCCTGCATCCTCGGGGGGGGGGGGGGGGGGGGGGGGGGCACAGGCACCAAAATCGAACAATCAGTTCAAGCAGTTCACCCGCGAGCTTAACGCCGCCCTCCCAAGCACTGAGATCTCCATACCCCTCAAGTGGTCGCAGTACACCATCGCCTTCGACGCTCAGGACCACCCAAGTCCACCAAGGCTGTTGGAACCCTCCCGCTGGTCTGCAGCCCCACCATCGACAACGCCGATGTCTCCAAGACACTCATTGACGGTGGAGCAGGCCTGAATGTCATCTACACAGATACGTTCAAAGCGCTTCAGGTGCCTTACGAGCGGCTCATGCCCTCCAGGCCTTTCACGGCGGTCACCAGCGGCTCGATCGAGCCTCTGGGCCAGGTCAGGCTTGCCGTCACCTTTGGAAGCAAGGAGAATTACCGCACCGAGCACATCGACTTCGATGTTGCGCACAACGGCCTGCCGTACAATGCCATCCTCGGCTTCCCCGCGCTCGCGAAATTCATGGCCGTCACGCATCATGCTTACAACATGGTCAAGATTCCCGGCAGCACTGGCACAATCACCATCCGTGGACATGTCCTGGACGCCACCCGCGCTGTCGAAACGTCCTACAAGGCTGCGGCCATGGAATTCCCCGCGGACGAGGACCTAGAGCCTCTCGAGAGGCCCAAGAAGAAGAAGCAGCTGTTCTCCCAAGAGCCAGCCGCCACAAAGAAAGTCTCTCTAAGCCTCAGCAGCTCGGGGGTTAGCGTCACCATTGGCGCCGCGCTGCCTCCCAAATAGGAAAGCGCGCTCGTCGCCTTCCTCAAGGCAAACTCTGACATGTTCGCATGGACACCGTCAGATATGTCTGGTGTACCGAGGGAGGTGATCGAGCACCACTTGGCCGTGTGTCCAAACGTGCGCCCCGTCAAGCAAAAAGCAAGAAAACAAGCCCTCGAGAAGCAATCATTCATCATCAAGGAGGTCGAGAAGCTCAAAGCGGCAAAGGTCGTCCGTGAAGTCGCGCACCTCACGTGTGTAACAACCCGTTTGTAACTTTCCAAATTTGCGTGCAATAAAAATGTTTAATCATGTCACCATTTACATATGGGGTTGCATTTAATTAAATATGTCGTTTAAAAAAAATCGAAATTTAAGTCTCTTATTTAAATCCAAATGCTTTTCAAATCAATTCAAATGAAGTTTCAAATTATTCATAAATAATTAAACCAGATATTAAAATGACTATTTTGAAACTACTAAAAATTGTGTAAAAGTGTTGTCGTGTTTTCTTTCTCTGGTTTTGTTAAAAGACAAAAACCAGAAAAGAGATAAAAAGAAAAAACTTTGTAGAAAGAAAAATAAAACATAGGAGATGGGCTCCTGTCCGAAATGGGCCTAGGCTACCTCCTGACTTTCCCCTCCTGGGCCGACCCACTCCCCATCTCCTTCTTCGTACGAACAGAGAACACGAGCAACCTTTACACGCTGGCCATGGTGCTCTCGCCCTCACGCCCCACCGGCCCCCACTGCCTCTCTCCTCCCCTCTCCCCCTACTTAACCGAGCCAGGAACCCTAACCCTACACTATCCTCCTCTCCCCCGCCGCCGCAACTCGCTCCCCTCGCTCCGCCGTCGACATGTCCGTGACGGGCAAAAATTGCCCTCCCTCGTAGACGGCCACCGTGTCCCTGCTACTACGTCGGAGAACCTCGCCATCAACTTCTTCGACCGTGACATCGAGCAGGAAACCCGGGAAGCTCTCCGCTTCTTATCTTTCTCCGACAAACGCCGCGGACATCGTCGCCTCCCGAGCACGGTCTGGTCGCCTCCGTCGCCCCCGTGCCGTCCCACCTCGCCACGAGCTCCCCTCGGTGAGCCCGCACGGATCCCCTCTCCTTCCCCTACTCTAATTCGACCTTGGTTGGCTCGAATTGCCGGCGCCGGAGCCGTCGGCCACGGACACGCACACTGTGCCGAGCATGAGCACGGCGCACCGGCCCCTGTTCCTCGCGTCCGAACACTAGAACGAGACCGGCACACCTTCCCGCACCCATGCCACACCCCCACGCGCGATGCGCCGCCCTCCCTTGGTCACCGGCGTCGAGTTTCGCTCCGCCGCCGCGGCGGTTCGCTGGGTTCCGTTTCGACAGAGAACGACACCTTCAGTTTTGTCAGGCGCAGCGTTTCCGTCGCGTGTTAAAAACCCATAGTGGGCTAATCTGACATTAACTTAAATCCAGCACAGTGGTTAGCACCACCGAAACCTCCCCTGCGTAGGCCCGAGTTCGAATCTCCCCGGCTGTGGAAAACGCCACCTTTTTTTTGTGAGCTCGTTGATAAGGGGACCCCACCAGTCAGTGACCGTGGGTGCCACACAGGCGTGAACCCGCCCGCGTGGCACCAGGACCACCTGACAGTCGCTGGGTGTGCTCTGCGCACGGTGAGAAAATCCCAAGGGCATTGTAATTTTTGCACCGAAGCTCCTACCTCTCAGTTTTTGCACAAAGGACCTCCTCTGCTTAAGTTCTATCACGGTTAGGTCCTGGAATTTTCAGAAAACACCCCTAAACTTCAATATGCAATAACTTTAAATCTATAAATCCAAATAAAATAAATTTTATATGTTTTTATATCATAAAAATGCAATGAACATTATTATAACATTCTTATGTCATTTTGCATCATTTATTTTAAATGCTTAGTTTAATTTAACAAATGCAATTAATTAATTAAATATGGAATGTGTGGGGTAATAAATATATAATACCCTAATTCCATTTAATTTGCTCATATCTTTTATGTCATGTCTTGCCATGCTAATAAACGTTTAATTTGAGTTGAAGATAAATAAATTGCAATTAATTACTAAATATGTAATGTGTTGGGCAAATAATTAATTAATGTCTATTCCATTTAAATTAATTAGATCACCACACCTGCTATATATGTTAAGCGGCATTTAATTTGTAGGTTACATAAATAACTTGTAACCTAATATTTTGCCGGGATTTTCTCCCCGCTTTAAATATGACCTAATCATCTCATGCCTTAATGCATCATCATTTTTTTGCGCATTCCCTGGTATTGATTATTGTTTCATATTGTCTGTGTTTGGCTTTCTCTGGGTAGACGATGACGTGCCTTCTGCGAGTACCTACGATACTGAGGTTCCAGCTTTCGTGCCAGGCCACGAACTGCCAGACAAGCTTCTGCTAACCGGTTACACGATTGTTTGGTTTTCATTCTTGCCTTTTGATTTATGCTATCCTAGTTATCGATTCTTGAACTACGATCCCATCACATGTTTATCCTACAGCCTATACATCTATATCCCCACAACCCATAACCCCTTGCATGTTTATCTGTTGGCCTTTGCGAGTCGTAGTGCATGCTTAGAATTGGTTGAGCGAGTCGTTCCTTTGTCTTTTATCTCATATGCTTAGTATGATAGATTGTTCTACTATAATAAACTGATGTCTTATTTCGGGATTCTATAATTAAAAGATAAGGCACCAGGCGGAAGGCCTTGCGAGGTGTTTTGTTCTGCTCAGTGTCGACCTAGGAACTGAGATTTTGTCCTCGGATCCAATTTTGAGTGCACTAACCACTTGTGGGTGGCCCAATGGAGCCCCCCTCGACTTTGAACGGATCCACAACTCGTCCATGTGCCGCAAGTAGTTCGGGTTTTCCATTCGCTCATATGCATGTGCATGATGATGATGTTCGATGAGAGGTTACTTGATACGGGGGGTCATATAGGGGTGGTGCGCGCGAAGCGAACAGTTCCTACTGTGGTTTGAGCCGCATGGCGCGCAGGCACAAACTAATGAGTCCGCAATTGAGATTCGGCCGGACTCCTGACGCGGGTAACAACTCATATGGGTGGAACTTGGACTTGCTGTAGTGAAGGAATGAGTCGTGTTGAGAGGCCCTAATGTTTTTGACTGGGTAGATCATGCGAGTATGGGTATTGTAGTGTACCCCTGCATGGTATAATCTTATCGATGAGTCATGTCCACGGTTATGGACGACTTGGTGATGATGCTGGCTAACAAGATCTAGACAACTTACACCTAATCTCTGTTAATTAATTTGACTAGTAATATAGAATTACTTTCACCCTAAATGGCAACTAAAATTGTTAACGTGTGAGTATTCCCGGATTGCTTCCGCATACTTGGTTGATGGGGTTAATTCGAGAATGGGTTATGACTGGTGTTAGTTGTAGATGGTTACTTATACGCTCTCTTATCCCTCTCTAATTAGACGAAAGTTTTAGCGCGTCTCTTTAGGTTGCTAGTGCTGCTGCCGCTAAGTACACTTACCCCCATACTTTGGGAATATTACTGTTTTGTAACCTGTTAGCTTAAACTTGTTCGATACGCTTCGGTGTATTGACCCGTTCGCGGGCTGTGGTTTTTCTGCAGTTGAGGAATCTCCGTACGACCAGGTGGGTGGATACTATGTGGAGTTCGACGACGAGATCTACGACAAGTAGTTAGAGTTCCCCTGGGTTACTTCCTGGTGGACCACGTGGATGGGTCTTCTTTTTCCGTTTCGGCCTTGAGCCCTTTGCTTCTTGTCTGTACTCAGACCGGTTTGTTTTCCGCTGCATGATGTAATGTTGGGACATGGGTCCTCTGATTGGTGCCATTCGCTATATTTTGCTCAGTGAGAGCTTTTGGATAATTATTTTCTTTCTTTGTGTCTTAGGTTTATTCCGTGGTTTCAACTTGTTAAAAATCCGACTCGTATACCATGTGTGTATGGTTGAAGTATACGAGTTGGAAGACTTTTTGGGTTCTTGCGTGCACAATCTGGAAACGTATGTGACGTTGGGATCGCCAAGAGCTGTCGGCCGATGATCCATTCCGAGTCAGGCCTGCATGTTCCTGGGATTGGTATTCCCCAGTATGCTCTTGGTTGTGTGGCCCAACCGACACGCTTTGTTTGTGTAGCCTGAACTCAGGGTCTGACAGTTGGTATCAGAGGTTAAACACCCTCAGGTTCCCTTCTACTGGTCGTTGTTTGAGTCTAGAAAAATATTTTGTAGTTATCTGGAAAATCTTATACGTGAGAGTAGGAATTATGTTCTTTTACTTCTTTTCCCCACCCACCCTCCCTGTTCTTCTGGTAAGGAAGTGTAACGATGTTTTTTCCCTTCTCATCTCTATTTTAAATTTAGGACATCACGTGTTCTGGGTTTTCCGTAGTACCATAGTTGCAGGTGTTTGAAGGTTGTTTTTGTCGTTTTAGTAGATATCAACTTCTTAGGCTATGTTCAGTTTCAATCTTGAATCAATCAGTTGTTGTTCTACCTTTCACTAGAATCATCTCTTTGTTGTTGTACAATTCTTCTGTGCAATCAATCCTTTTGTTTCCGGAGGCTAACTTCTACTTCAAACTGCTATGTAGATGGCGCACTCTCAGGTGGTGCGTAAGACCCACTGCGAGCAGACTACCGGTTACCCGAAACTTCTCAGAAGCATGGTTGACTATGTCGGTTTTAGCTTTCAGCCGGAGTACAAGGTGTCCGAGATCCCCAGAGATTATGGACAGACCTTCTACAGAGCTGATGTTTGGATCAGGGGAGATGATGGTGATACTGTGCACAAGCACGTGGCTGAGGCTTCCACTGTGGACATGGCAGTACACTTGGCAGCTTATGATGCAGCTCTGGCTATGCGCAGGGACTACTACTGTTTCAACTACCCTCCGTTCTGCTACGTTCCATACTACCCCTACACGGACTCTCAGTACGAGATCGAGGTTCTTGACAAGATCGCTCAGTTTGGCCAGTCTTCAGACTCAGTTGTTGGGACTCTACGCTTGGAGCTAGCAGCAGTCCGTCAGCAGCTGCAGCGGGCACTCTCTCACCTGGGTCAATACGACAGGGGGAACGTCACACCAGACGCTTTCCCGAGGTTCCAGCTCGCTTTTCCGAGTCGCCTGTCTGATGTGGGTGGATACACTCCAGAGCGTGGTCCTCTGATCACTACTTCTCCAGAGCACGTTGGACCACTGCTGTACGGGAGACCGACGCCAGATGCCTACTCCCCTGAGTTTCGCCGCATTGTGCCAGAGTACCACGTGTACTGCGATCGTCGCTACACCCATCGCATCACCGGAGAGGGGTGCACAGTTTCGTCTTCCGAGGGAAGCGCGAGCCAGTCTTCGAGTTGTATCTCTTTCTTTGTTGTAGTACCTATCCTTTGTACTGAAACCGTGTTGGTTGTACGGATGGTTAACTTTGTACTAGTAGCTGTCCTTGTAGTACTGAAACCTTGGTGGTTGTACTGATGGCTAACTAAGTGTATGGTTATGAACCTTTGCTATGAGAAGCTTATCCTTGTTATCCTACAGTTTGCAACTGTTTTCTGAGCAAGAGTTTGACTTTCCAAGTTTTCCCTGGCTTTATGTATCTTGTTGCTGTTCTAATATCCAATGTCTCCAGGATGCCGAACACAAGGAACAACCGCAATGCGGAAGGCTATGAGCCGCCACCGATCACTGCGTTGCTTGGGCAGATGACCCAAGTTCTGGCTCAAATGGCTGAACATCAAGCCTACCAGAACAACCACGGGCAGCGCAATGAAGGCAATGCACGTGTGACCGTCAAGGACTTCCTCAGTCTGGGCCCAAGGAACTTTGCTTCCCCCACTGAGCCACTGGAAGCTGATGATTGGCTTCGCGAGATGGAAAGGACCCTTGCTATCGCCCACGTGGCTAAGCAAGACAGCCTTACGTGTCCTACCTGCTGAGGGGCAAGTCTGCCTCATGGTGGGAAAACTTCCAGGCTATGAGAGCTCCCGGGGTGGTCACCACTTGGGGGGATTTCAAGACAACCTTTCTGCGCCACCACATCCCAGAAGGTCTCATGGACAGGATGCGCGAGCAGTTTAACTCGCTGACGCAAGGCAAGATGGACGTGATGGAGTACAATGGTGAGTTCAATCGCCTTGCTCGTTACACTGGAGATGAGGTGAACACTGAGGTCAAGAAAATGGCCAAGTTCCGCAAGGGTTTCAACCCCGCGCTCAAGTACAAGCTGAACCTCGTCAAGGCTGACAACTTCGAGGACCTCGTCAACATCGCGCTCAATGAGGAGCATGGGCGCAAGATCTTCGAGGAGTCGCGCAAGAACTCTCGTGAGAGAAACTCTTCTTCATCATCAATCGCCGGCGCTCCTACTCAGAAGCGTCGGATCTGGGTGCCTAACAGCGCCTTCGCACGAGCTATCTACGTGCCAGGACCTCCAGCACTCGCGCCTCGCCCACCGAACCCGGTTCTTACTATGAGGGGTTTTGGAGGACCGCCAAGGCCAACGGGAGCTCGCCCCAACGTGACCTGCTACCAGTGCGGGAAACCGGGCCACTACTCCAACAACTGCCCGGAGACCCGTCCTCCTCCACCACCACCTCGCCCTGCTCCAACTCAGGCTATGGTCCGCGCACCTGTCCCGACTAGGCCTTTCGTCCCCAACATCAGGCCTACAACACGTGCTGCGCGGGTGAACCACATCAGGGCCGAGGAAGCAGAAGAAGCTCCAGAAGTTGTTCTTGGTACACTACCCGTCAACTCTATCTCTTCTAGGGTGTTGTTTGATACAGGAGCATCTCATTCTTTCGTATCAGTTAGCTTTGCGGATTTACATGGGCTAATTCTC
Source organism: Poa annua (assembly GCA_026929855.1). Taxonomy (NCBI): domain Eukaryota; kingdom Viridiplantae; phylum Streptophyta; class Magnoliopsida; order Poales; family Poaceae; genus Poa; species Poa annua. The sequence continues at coordinate 22,718,163 of CM049427.1, forward strand.
GATCCTCTCCCCAAAAACATCGCGGTTACTTCTCCCGGCATGCAAATGACTTCTTCCAAGATAAGCCACGACAATGAAATCCAAATTGGAGGCCATATCTTCTTGGCATCTCTAATAATTCTCGGCAATTCAGATATTGATGTCATTCTGGGCATGGATTGGTTGAAGGCCAATCAAGCTAAGATAGACTGTTCCACAAACACTGTAACTCTTTCTCATCCTTCTGGACAGATAGTCTATTCTCCAAACCAAACCTCTTCAGCTCAGCTTTTCGCTCTCAATGTTGATCCTCTTCCTTACATAGAAGCTATTCCGGTGGTCCGAGACTTTCCTGACGTCTTTCCTGAAGAATTGCCAGGTATGCCACCTGACAGAGCCGTGGAGTTCGTTACTGAACTAGAACCAGGCACTGCTCCTATCTCCAAACGTCCTTACAAGATGGGCCCCAAAGAACTGGCCGAGCTTAAGAGACAGCTAGAGGAGTTGGAAAGTAAAGGTCATATTCAACCTAGTACTTCTCCTTGGGGTTGTCCTACTCTATTTGTGAAAAAGAGGGACACGACTGAGCGACTGGTTGTTGACTACCGTCCTCTGAACAAGAAAACCATCAAGAACAAGTATCCCCTTCCTCGCATCAATGACCTGTTTGATCAACTCGCTGGTGCTAAGGTTTTATCCAAGTTGGACTTGAGGTCAGGTTATCACCAGATCAAGATCCGCAAAGAAGACATTCCAAAGACAGCTTTCACCGTTCGTTATGGTCTCTACGAATACACTATCATTTCTTTCGGCCTCACAAATGCTCCGGCGACTTTCTCACGTCTAATGAACTTAGTTTTCATGGAATACCTCGATAAGTTCATGGTAGTCTATCTCGATGACATTCTTATCTATTCCAAAACCACGGAGAACATCTACGCCTTATCTTGTTGAAGCTCTGAGAACACCGTCTCTATGCCAAGTTCTCCAAGTGTGAATTCTGGCTTCCTAAAGTATCCTACCTTGGTCATGTCATCTCGGCTGAAGGTATTTCTGTTGATCCAGAAAAAGTAAAGGCCATTGTTGAATTGTTGCCTCCTACATCGGTGAAACAAGTCAGGAGTTTCCTAGGCATGGCTAGCTATTGTCGTCGATTTGTTGAAAACTTCTCCAAAATCGCTAAGCCTCTCACCGATCTTACTAGGAAGGATAGAAAGTTTCTTTGGACTCCAAAGTGTGATGAGAGCTTCAACCTCTTGAAAGCTAAACTCACTTCTACTCCTATTCTAGTTGGCCCAGATACTTCCAAACCTTTCCAAATCTTCTGCGATGCATCTCTTCAAGGACTAGGCGCAGTCCTCATGCAAGAACGCAAAGTTATGGCTTATGCATCTCGTCAGTTGCAGCCTCATGAGCTCAACTATCCTACACATGATCTTGAACTTGCATAAATCATGTATGCCCTCAAAGCTTGGAGACCTTATTTATTGGGGCACAGCTGTGAGATCTTCACTAATCACAAGAGTCTCAAATATCTCTTCACTCAACCAGATTTGAACCTCAGGCAAACAAGGTGGCTTGAGAAGCTCTCAGATTACGATCTTACCATCTCTTACACTCCAGGCAAAGCTAATGTAATGACTGATGCTCTTAGTCGCAAGTCCTATTGCAACAACCTCATGGTTGAGGACATCCAATCTCCTCTTCACGAAGAATTCAAGAAGCTCAATCTTCAAGTGGTTCCTTCTGGTTATCTTGCAAACTTGATTGCTACTCTTACACTTGAGGATAAGATCTGTGCCGCACAGTTGCGTGATTCTGGTGTCAAGAATATCAAAGACAACATTGGCAAGGATAAGTACAAGAGTTTCTCTCTCGATGACAAGTGTACCTTGCTATTTGAAGAACGCATTGTAGTGCACAAGCTTGACAGCTTAAGAGAGCTCATTCTCGAGGAGGCTCATGATACTCCGCTTTCTATCCACCCTGGCAGCACAAAGATGTACCAGGATCTCAAGACAATCTATTGGTGGACCAGGATGAAGCGTGAAATTGCTTGCTATGTGTCTTATTGTGATGTTTGCTGTCGTGTCAAGGCAGTTCATCAGAGACCACCTGGACTTCTTCAACCACTGCAAATTCCTGAGTGGAAATGGGACAAGATCGAGATGGACTTCGTTACTGGATTTCCAAAGTCCAAGAAAGGCAACGATGCAATGTTTGTTGTCATTGATCGTCTCTCCAAACTGGCTCACATCTTCCTAGTCAAAGAGACAGTATCAGCTAGTCAGTTGGCAGAACTCTATATGACAAGGCTGGTTCCTTTACATGGTGTTCCTTTGGCAATAAGCTCAGATCGTGGAAGTATCTTCAGTTCTCGATTTTGGGATAGCTTTCAGAAAGCCTTGGCTACCAAACTTCTGTTCAGCACAACTTACCATCCGCAGACAAGTGGACAGGTTGAAAGAGTGAACCAAATTATGGAGGATATGCTCAGAGCTTGTGTTATCTCCTTTGGCATGAAATGGGAGGATTGCCTTCCGTATGCTGAGTTTTCCTACAACAACAGCTTCCAAGCAAGTCTAGGCATGGCTCCCTTTGAAGGTCTCTATGGCCGCAAATGCAGAACTCCTCTCAATTGGTCTCAAGTTGGTGAACGTCAATTCTTTGGCCCTGATATTATCCAGGAGGCTGAAGAAAAGGTTCGCATCATTCGTGACAATCTGAAGATTGCCCAGTCTCGACAGAAAAGCTATTATGATAGCAAGCACAGGGACATGGTCTATGCACCTGGTGATCAAGCTTACCTTCGTGTCACTCCTCTGAGAGGCACGTAACGCTTTGGCATCAAAGGCAAGCTCGCTCCGCGTTATGTTGGAGCTTTCAACGTTCTTTCAAGGCGTGGTGAACTGGCTTACCGTCTGGAACTTCCTCGAAACCTCCCCAAAGTGCACGATGTCTTCCACGTGTCACAACTCAAGAAGTGCTTCCAAGATCCAAGACGTGCGGTTGATCATGGATCAATTGAACTTCGCGAAGATCTCTCTTATGTGGAACAACCGATTCGCATTCTTGATGAAGCTGGACGTCACACCCGCAACAACAGTGTCAAGTTCTACAAGGTTCAATGGTCTCATCATTCTGACAAGGAAGCTACATGGGAACGTGAAGACCACCTCCGTGCCGAGTATCCCGACCTTTTCGTTTCTCCATGAAGAATCTCGGGGCGTGATTCCTTTGAGGGGGGGGGGAGTGTTGTAACAGCCCGTTTGTAACTTTCCAAATTTGTGTGCAATAAAAATGTTTAATCATGTCATCATTTACATATGGGGTTGCATTTAATTAAATATGTCGTTTCAAATTCAAATTCCAAATTTAAGTCTCTTATTTAAATCCAAATGCATTTCAAATCAATTCAAATGAAGTTTCAAATTATTCATAAATAATTAAACCAGATATTAAAATGACTATTTTGAAACTACTAAAATTTATGTAAAAGTGTTGTCATGTTTTCTTTCTCTGGTTTTGTTAAAAGACAGAAACCAGAAAAGAGATAAAAAGAAAAAACTATGTAGAAAGAAAAATAAAACAGAGGAGATGGGCTCCTGTCCAAAATGGGCCCAGGCTACCTCCTGACTTTCCCCTCCTAGGCCGGCCCACTTCCCATCTCCTTCTTCGTACGGACTGAGAACACGAGCAACCTTTACACGCTGGCCATGGTGCTCTCGCCCTCTGCCCTCTCGCCCCACCGGCCCCCACTGCCTCTCTCCTCCCCTCTCCCCCTACTTAACCGAGCCCGGAACCCTAACCCTACCCTCCTCTCCCCCGCCGCCGCTACTCGCTCCCCTCGCTCCGCCGTCGAGATGTCCGTGACGGGCAAAAATTGCCCTCCCTCGTAGACGGCCACCGCGTCCCTGCTACAACGCCGGAGAACCTCGCCAGCAACTTCTTCGACCGCAACATCGAGCAGGAAACCAGGGAAGCTCTCCGCTTCTTCTCTCTCTCCGACGAACGACGCGGACATCGCTGGTCCGGTTGCCTCCGTCGCCCCCCGCGCAGTCCCACCTCGCCACGAGCTCCCCTCGGTGAGCCCGCATGGATCCCCTCTCCTTCCCCTACTCTAATTCGACCTCGGTTGGCTCGAATCGCCGGCGCCGGAGCCGCCGGCCAAGGACACGCACATTGTGCCGAGCACGAGCACGGCGATCCGGCCCCTGTTCCTCGCGTCCGAACACTAGAACGAGACCGGCACACCTTCCCGCACCCACGCCACACCCCCACGCGCGCTGCGCCGCCCTCCCTTGGTCACCGGCGTCGAGTTTCGCTCCGTCGCCGCGGCGGTTCGCTGGGTTCCGTTTCGACAGCGAACGACACCTTCAGTTCCGTCAGGCGCAGCGTTTCCGTCGCGTGTTAAAAACCCATAGTGGGCTAATCTGACATTAACTTAAATCCAGCCCAGTGGTTAGCACCACCGAAACCTCCCCTGCGCAGGCCCGAGTTCGAATCTCCCCGGCTGTGGAAAAAGCCACCTTTTTTTTGTGAGCTCGCTGACAAGGGGACCCCACCAGTCAGTGATCGTGGGTGCCACACAGGCGTGCACCCGGCCGCGTGGCACCAGGACCACCTGACAGTCGCTGGGTGTGCTCTGCACACGGTGAGAAAATCGCAGGGGCGTTGTAGTTTTTGCACCGAAGCCCCTACCTCTCAGTTTTTGCACAGAGGATCTCCTCTGCTAAAGTTCTATCACGGTTAGGTCCTGGAATTTTCTGAAAACACCCCTAGACTTCAATATGCAATAACTTTAAATCTATAAATCTAAATAAAAAATTTATATGTTTTTATATCAGAAAAATGCAATGAACATTATTATAACATTCTTATGTCATTTTGCATCATTTATTTTAAATGCTTAGTTTAATTTAACAAATGCAATTAATTAATTAAATATGGAATGTGTGGGGTAATAAATATATAATACCCTAATTCCATTTAATTTGCTCATATCTTTCATGCCATGTCTTGCCATGCTAATAAATGTTTAATTTGAGTTGAAGATAAACAAATTGCAATTAATTACTAAATATGTAATGTGTTGGGCAAATAATTAATTAATATCTATTCTATTTAAATTAATTAGATCACCACACCTGCTATATATGTTAAGCGACATTTAATTTGTAGGTTACATAAGTAACTTGTAACCTAATCTTTAGTCGGGATTTCCTCCCCGCTTTAAATATGACCTAATCATCTCATGACTTAATGCATCATCATTTGTTTGCGCATTCCTTGGTATTGATTATTGTTTCCTATTGTCTGTGTTTGGCTTTCTCTGGGTAGACGACGACGTGCCTGCTGCGAGTACCTACGATACTGAGGTTAAAGCTTTCGTGCCAGGCCATGAGCTGCCAGGCAAGCTTCTGCTAACCGGTTACATTATTGTTTGGTTTTCATTCTTGCCTTTTGATCTATGCTATCCTACTTATCGATTCTTGAACTACGATCCCATCACACGTTTATCCTGCAGCCTATACAACTATATCCCCACAACCCATAACCCCTTGCATGTTTATCTGTTGGCCTTTGCGAGTCGTAGTGCATGCTTAGAATTTGTTGAGCGAGTCATTCCTTTGTCTTTTATCTCATATGCTTAGTATGATAGGTTGTTCTACTATAATAAACTGATGTCTTATTTTGGAGTTCTATAATTAAAAGATAAGGCACCAGGCGGAAGGCCTTGCGAGGTGTTTTATTCTGCTCAGTGTCGACCTAGGAACTGAGATTTTGTCCTCGGTGAAGGAGATATGCCCTAGAGGCAAATAAATAAGTAGTATTTATTGCATTATCTCATAAGTTTATAATAGGTTTGTGTATTATGCTATAACTGTATTAATCGGAATTATTAATACACGTGTGATACATAGACAACCAGGTCCCTAGCAAGCCTCTATATGAGCTAGTCCATTGAGCAACAGTTGATCGAGATTCCCGATCAAGGACAATGACGTCGGTTGACAATGGGGTCATCTTGTTAGTTGAATAAGGTGATGGACATACGCAAAGTATTGCAATAAGATCGTATTACGATGTTTGTCATTTGCAATAGATAAGAATATGATAGCTTATTCCTTAGACCGTGAGACCATACTTATTAATGCTTCGTAGGGGTGCTTTGAGAGCATCAAACGTTGTGTCTTATATAGCATGACAATAACGGTGTCCATCTTGGGTATTCCGAAAGGGCATCAAGACGTAAGGATCAAGAGCGGGATTTGTTCATTCTTGTAATGGAAAGATACTCTGGGCCCACTCGGTGATATTGCATCTATATAGCTGCGCAGTTTATGACTAGGTCATGGAGATGTAATATCGCAGACGAGTTAATAACCTTCGTCGGTAACGAGATACAACAAAGACATCGGTGTGTCTACGATCATATCTCGGACAAGGTAGTATCGCAGAGACAAAGGGAATGAATGTCATATTTATGGTTCAACGACGATATTCGTAGAATGCACAGGGGTCATCATATACTTCCAGGTATCCCTGACGGTCATTGGTGAGCGGAGTGTCTCGACCATGTCTGGAGTGTTCTCGAACCGTAGCGTAACAAACTTAAGGTCTTAGCGACGCTAGGATATAGGTTCTGGAATATTATAGGAATTTGTTGGAGAGAGAGAAATGATCCGGAAAGAGTTCCGGTGGTCCGGAAGGAGTTCCGGGGAGGTATGGAATGGTTCCAGGGATGTCCGAAAGTTGTTCGGGTGGTTCCGAAATAGTTTCGGAGTCATGGGATATTGAATTATATATAAATATATTAATTATAAATTAATGGGATTTTTATATTAATTTAATATTAATTAAATAAAGGAAAAAGGGGGCTCCCACCTACATGGGCCCTAAGAGGGCCCAAGAGGGGGGAGCCGCACCCCACAAGGAAGGGAGGCTTGGGCCTCCTAGTCCGAGTTGGACTAGGAGTAGGAGAAGCCCAAGGGGGGTTCGGCCGAACCCCTCCTCCCCTCTCCTCCTTTAGTCCCACATGGGGGAGCCAAGGGGTTTGCACACCCCCTTCCCCCTTTATATACCAAGGCATATTAATTGATTTAATTCATTGGAAAATACAATTAATTGTATGTAGGCCGGCCGAGCTGTTTCTCAGCCCGTTTTGCCCCCTCTCTCCACCTAAGCTATACCGTAGAGCGCCGTTGCTCTGCGGAATTCCAGATAAGATCTACCCCTGCGATTTCAGCTGGATCTGAATGACCGGGGGTTGTCGCTAAGCTTCGTATGTTTGTGAGTGCTCGGAGGTAACTCCTTTTGAGTAGCCTGGGCGACGTCGTCTCGCCCCTGCAGCCGCCGCGCCTCCTTCCCTTCTGCTGCCGGCGCACCAGCCCCGGTGCTTGCGCTCTGCCTTCTTCCGCCCGACGCCTGTCGACGCAGATCATCGTCGACACCCCGGCGTCATCGTCTTCGTCATCATGGCAAGTTCTCCTAGACTTCATCGTCAATGCTTGTGCGGGAGCGTAATCCCCGCTATCGGTGTACATGGAGGTAATGTAACCCGTTCCGCCACCGTTATCGCATGTACTAGATAGATAGATCCTGGCTAGTTAGGGTTTCGTACGCTAGAAAAATTATTGTTTTCTGCACCGTAACCCCTTCAGTGGTATCAGAGCCGATCTATGCGTAGTACTGCTGGTACGGTTAGAACTCATGTTGAATGAGGGCGTCTTTCTTATATTTGCTACCCTCTAGCGTGCACTTGCGATGCCTTCGGTATTGAGTTGATGAAGCGGCCCGGACCGACTTTACGCGTACGCTTACGCGAGACTGGTTCCACTACTGACATACGGCTTGCACCGTATTTGTGGCTGGCGGGTGTCTGTTTCTCTCTCTCTAGTCGGCAAAGCATTTTCAATGGAGGGCCCGAAAGGGACGCTTAAACATGCAATTATACGATCGACGTTGTGGTACAAAATTCGTAGGTAGGGAAGCGATTCTCTTACGAATAAGCCTATATGCCACGTAAAACTTGCAAAACTATATAAAGCTAGAGGCGTCTAACTTTGTTTTGCAGAGGCGTTATTTTATGTGACATGGTTACGGTAAGTTTTGATATTACTCGTACTATCGAAGGCAATGGAGGGCTCTGTAGACTCGGAGCCATGCCGAGGCGTCGGGGGCCAGGCACATGGCGCCATGAAGGTCCAGGCGCATCGACCATGTCACATCGCACTTCATTGCATCATTATTGAGTGCTGTTGTGTGTGCATCCTATTGATTGCTTATATGCTAGATATACATCGGTAGCGTCATAAATAGGATGATCCCTAACAAATACCAAAATTGTGTTCTCCCTCGTTGCGCACCACCAAGAAAGTTCTACGTTATGAGGCAGGCCGTGATGATCGGGTGTCACACATCTCGTCGTTCGCATACAGTGGGTGTAAGCCATGTTGCACGCGAAGGGTCTTCGAGGTTTGATTGGCGAGCCTAGCATATCCAGAAATATGGCCTCGGAACACGGGAAGATCGAAATATCGAGCACGAGTCACAGAGTTGTTGTGATCGACATTTTATGTCCACCTTTGAAGCTATGCTGCCGGCCGTGATGATCGGGGGTGGTGTAGTGGATGAGGGTCGTGTTATTGCCATTATTATTTTTAGAGATAATAATCTTGGTGTGGTGTGTTTTTTAGATAATAAGATTATAAAACTAAAACTCACCTACATATTATAAACTTTACCTTACCTCTTTTGCGATCACATCTGTAGACTACGCAACTGTACTTCGGTTACTTCCTCAAGAGCTCGGATGCTACATTAGAAGCCGACGGGTCCAACTTCATCAGATGGTACAGCGATTTTAGAAACATTCTCGAACACAACAACATTCTATATGTTCTCGATGAACCGTTAGGAGAAGGACCAAGAGATTCTGCTAGCAAGGAGGAGGAAGATGATTTCTGTAGGCGTCGAGACATATTTATTGAAGTGGAGATCACCATGACTGTATGCCTGGCACCCGAGTTGAAAGAGTTTTTCGACGCAAGGAGCCAAGCGTCATGATGGATGCGATAAAGACACACTTCGGGGATGAATTAAAGCGTGATCAATTCAGGCAGCTTAGAATGTTCCAGAACATTCACATGGAGGAGCATACCTGTCCGAAGACACATTTGAAGAGATTGTATGACATCTACTTCCAGCTGACGATGGTCTTCGATTACTGGATGGCAGATTCTTGTGCCATTCGGACTGTCCTGATATCTCTACCTCCTAGCTATGAGAAGCATGTACACAAGTACATTTTGAAGGCTGATGATATGAACTTCTACAAGTTTGTGTCTGAATTCAAATCTCTGAAGGTTGATTCCATCGAAGGAGAGATCTTCGATGCTACAGGTATATATTTGATATATGCAGAATTATGAATTCGCCTCTTGGTATATGATGAAGTATTTGATACTTGTTTTGTTTGTGAAACAGGCCCTAATTATCACATATCTGCGGCGCAGTTTGATGTGACATGGTGCTGAAGCTGGTAATCAAGGAGTTGATGGCCTTTTGGTGTTTACGTCCTCAAGTTATCATAGTTATCATTAATAGTTTTTTATAAGATCTTTTGTAATAGTGAGCGAGTGTGTGTGTCTTGATTGTTGCAAGACAAAGTTATTCATGTAATAAGACAAGTTCAGTTGTTATATTATGAATAAAGATTCCACATCTCAGTTACATTGATTGTATGATAAGTATTCATAATTGTAGAAATGATAAAATAGCGTGTCCTATGAATAAGAGTTCTATTACTAGAACAAACACCGTCGAGTTTAGTCATGAAAGCAATGAAAGAAGTAATGGATGTTTTGGTCCATTTAAGTATTTCGAGTGCTGAGTTGATTAAGCTTGAAATCAAGTATTGAAGTTGCAATACTAGCGGAAATTAATTGAGTGTCATTTTTAATGATTAATTAATGGTGTTTACTGCTTGATCCGAATTCCTCCATGATTTTGGTAAATTGGAGTATTTGCACGATAAATTGTGGAGTCTGAAATTAATTTGATAATAGATCAAATGGGGTTTTTCAGAAGAAAGATTAGTGAATATTGTATTCACAAAATTCGATCAAAGGACAATATTTTTGAATTATGATTTCAACACAAAAGACTTGTGGAAATTCGTTTCACAATATTATAATGTCATATATGGTGATATGTGGGGAATTATAATTATGCTCTATTTTAAATAAAGTGTGGTCTGTGAGAATCTGTCTTAGAATCTCCTAATATGTTCGAAACATTATAGTCGATGTCCACTTTAGAAAATAGATATTTCTCTCAACGAGAATTCGTAGGATCGACAGTAGTGTCGACATGTATATGATTATGCGATAATTCGGAATATACATGAGTGGTTCTTTGTAGATTGCTCGCATTGGATGAGAGTGTATTCCAAAACCAAATAGAAACAAATCTTAGTTTGTTGTCTATGTAATTCCGAGGAAAATATGATTTTTCGAATTATGGTTTATGGATTGGAATTAGAAGCTTGAAATAAAGTATCAGACCTATGTTGGAAGGTGTTCCAAAGAGTATATGTCTGCTAATGAAAATTTGGTGATTAAGAGTGAGGGAGACTATAAAATTGTTTTCTGCTTGCAATCCTCTTCATAAAGATCATAATATTTTCATAAAAGAAACTTCTAAATAAAGTGTTGTTATATTTAATATTGTTGTTAGGTCACAGCACTGTATTAAGTATTTCAGATCTTGTTGACAGATCAGGGTGCACTTTATGAATACAAAGAAAGTTGAGAAAATATCGGAATACGAACAAAGGCTTTTGAGCCTGGAAATCCAAAGTTACATTTGAAAGGATTAAGAGAGTAATTGTTGCTGCAATTCTTATTAGAGGAATAAGATTGTTTAATCGTCATATAAAGTGTTATATGAAAATGTGACTATAAGAAAGACGCGGTAGCATGTCTTGTCAAGAAATGTGTCTTGGACAAGATCAAATTTGTTGACTACATTTGTGTAGACATGCTTGAAGTCTGAGGGATTTGTATTAATGTAATATTGTAGTTTGTATTAAACTCGAATTGATAATAGATCAATGATTTTGGTTTGACCAAAATGTCGATTTAAGTGGGGGTCAATGTTAGTTTACTCAGGTGGAATATGCAAAGAACATATTTTTGAGTGGGAGCTCAGGAACTCAAATATGTGGATGACACGTTTTTGAGTGGGAGCTTGTGTTGTCAAATATGTGGAGACATAATTTGAGTGGGAGTCGAATTCATCTTGTGTAGTTAACACATTGTGAAACTGTACAAATAGAATAGGATGAAGTTGTGAAACTATTTGAAAGTTAGTGTCTATTTCGAAATAGAACGGGAATTTTAAATAGTTAGTCGAGTTGTTTTGGATTATATCTGAGGAGTAAGAATAGAATCAAAATGATGGTCCTTTGGAATCCAATTGATCATTAAGAGTAATGATGCATGAAAGTAATGGTTGTATGACATGTGAGTCTATTATGTAATATTAGACATCATACAGAAACCACATTATCTGCTCGATGAAATATAACCGATGTTCTTGGAAGAAGAGCAGTTATGAAAGTAAATTTGGAATTTACTGGAAGTAGAAGTGCGTTAGTTAAGGGATTGACATTTGAATGTCAAGTTTTCTACATTGGTGTGAAAGTATGTAGATATCGCGAGTTTGTAATTGTTACAAGGGGCTCTGCATGGCTGAGTGTGTTTTTCAGGGCAGTTATCTGGTTAGTATAATCAGAGTAAGCGCTGGGAAACAGAAGTCTCACTTAGTTACGGTATTTGCATATATGTTGTTGGACAACATGGTGATATCAAACTAGTTGATATCAGTGAATCGCAAAAGTTTGCACAAATCGTGTGTTGTGCAGATTGTCAGAGTAACACTCTTCCACAAGCAAGCATCATCAAATGATTCTTATTTGATAAGGGATTTTGATAAAGTAAAATGCAGCTGGTTTATTTGTACTCTAGTGCAAGTGGGAGACTGAAGGAGATATGCCCTAGAGGCAAATAAATAAGTAGTATTTATTGCATTATCTCATAAGTTTATAATAGGTTTGTGTATTATGCTATAACTGTATTAATCAGAATTATTAATACACGTGTGATACATAGACAACCAGGTCCCTAGCAAGCCTCTATATGAGCTAGTCCATTGAACAACAGTTGATCGAGATTCCCGATCAAGGACAATGACGTCGGTTGGCAATGGGGTCATCTTGTTAGTTGAATAAGGTGATGGACATACGCAAAGTATTGCAATAAGATCGTATTACGATGTTTGTCATTTGCAATAGATAAGAATATGATAGCTTATTCCTTAGACCGTGAGACCATACTTATTAATGCTTCGTAGGGGTGCTTTGAGAGCATCAAACGTTGTGTCTTATATAGCATGAGAATAACGGTGTCGATCTTGGGTATTCCGAAAGGGCATCAAGACGTAAGGATCAAGAGCGGGATTTGTTCATTCTTGTAATGGAAAGATACTCTGGGCCCACTCGGTGATATTGCATCTATATAGCTGCGCAGCTTATGACTAGGTCATGGAGATGTAATATCGCAGACGAGTTAATAACCTTCGTCGGTAACGAGATACAACAAAGACATCGGTGTGTCTACGATCATATCTCGGACAAGGTAGTATCGCAGAGACAAAGGGAATGAATGTCATATTTATGGTTCAACGACGATATTCGTAGAATGCACAGGGGTCGTCATATACTTCCAGGTATCCCTGACGGTCATTGGTGAGCGGAGTGTCTCGACCATGTCCGGAGTGTTCTCGAACCGTAGCGTAACAAACTTAAGGTCTTAGCGACGCTAGGAGATAGGTTCTGGAATATTATAGGAATTTGTTGGAGAGAGAGAAATGATCCGGAAAGAGTTCCGGTGGTCCGGAAGGAGTTCCGGGGAGGTATGGAATGGTTCCAGGGATGTCCGAAAGTTGTTCGGGTGGTTCCGAAATAGTTTCGGAGTCATGGGATTTTGAATTATATATAAATATATTAAATATGAATTAATGGGATTTTTATATTAATTTAATATTAATTAAATAAAGGAAAAAGGGGGCTCCCACCTACATGGGCCCTAAGAGGGCCCAAGAGGGGGGAGCCGCACCCCACAAGGAAGGGAGGCTTGGGCCTCCTAGTCCGAGTTGGACTAGGAGTAGGAGAAGCCCAAGGGGGGTTCGGCCGAACCCCCCTCCCCTCTCCTCCTTTAGTCCCACATGGGGGAGCCAAGGGGTTTGCACACCCCCTTCCCCCTTTATATACCAAGGCATATTAATTGATTTAATTCATTGGAAAATACAATTAATTGTATGCAGGCCGGCCGAGCTGTTTCTCCGCCCGTTTTGCCCCCTCTCTCCACCTAAGCTATACCGCAGAGCGCCGTTGCTCTGCGGAATTCCATATAAGATCTACCCCTGCGATTTCAGCTGGATCTGAATGACCGGGGGTTGTCGCTAAGCTCCGTATGTTTGTGAGTGCTCGGAGGTAACTCCTTTTGAGTAGCCTGGGCGACGTCGTCTCGCCCCTGCAGCCGCCGCGCCTCCTTCCCCTCTGCTGCCGGCGCACCAGCCCCGGTGCTGGCGCTCTGCCTTCTTCCGCCCGACGACTGTCGACGCAGATCATCGTCGACACCCCGACGTCATCATCTTCGTCATCGCGGCAATTTCTCCGCGACCTCGAGGTCGGCTACGTATGACTTCATCGTCAACGCTTGTGCGGGAGCGTAATCCCCGCTATCGGTCTACATGGAGGTAATGTAACCCGTTCCGCCACCGTTATCGCATGTACTAGATAGATAGATCCTGACTAGTTAGGGTTTCGTACGCTAGAAAAATTATTGTTTTCTGCACCGTAACCCCTTCACTCGGATCCAATTTTGAGCGCACCAACCACTTGTGGGTTGCCCAATGGAGCCCCCCTCGACTTTGAACGGATCCGCAGCTCGTCCACGTGCCGCAAGTAGTTCGGGTTTTCCATTCGCTCATATGCATGTGCATGATGATGATGTTTGATGAGAGGTTACTTGATACGGGCGGTCATATAGGGGTGGTGCGCGCGAAGCGAACAGTTCCTACTGTGGTTTGAGCCGCATGGCGCGCAGGCACAAACTAATGAGTCCGCAATTGAGATTCGGCCGGACTCCTGACGCGGGTAACAACTCATATGGGTGGCACTTGGACTTGATGTAGTGAAGGAATGAGTCGTGTTGAGAGGCCCTAATGTTTTTAACTGGTTTGATCATGCGAGTATGGGTACTGTAGTGCACCCCTGCAGTGTATAATCTTATCGATGAGTCGTATCCACGGTTATGGACGACTTGGTGATGATGCTGGCTAACAAGATCTAGACAAATTACACGTAATCTTTGTTAATTAATTTGACTAATAATATAGAACTACTTTCACCCTAAATAGTAACTAAAATTTTTAACGTGTGAGTATTCCCGGATTGCTTCCTCATACTTGGTTGAGGGGGTTAATTCGAGAATGGGTTATGACTGGTGTTAGTTGTAGATGGATACTTATACGCTCTCTTATCCCTCTCTAATTAGACGGAAGTTTTAGCGCGTCTCTTTAGGTTGCTAGTGCTGCTGCCGCTAAGTACACTTACCCCCATACTTTGGGAATCTTACTGTTTTGTAACCTGTTAGCTTAAACTTGTTCGATACGCTTCGGTGTATTGACCCGTTCGCGGGCTGTGGTTTTTCTGCAGTTGAGGAATCTCCGTACGACCAGGTGGGTGGATACTATGTGGAGTTCGACGACGAGATCTACGACAAGTAGTTAGAGTTCCCCTGGGTTACTTCCTGGTGGACCACGTGGATGGGTCTTCTTTTTCCGTTTCGGCCTTGAGCCCTTTGCTTCTTGTCTGTACTCATACCGGTTTGTTTTCCGCTGCATGATGTAATGTTGGGACATGTGTCCTCTGATTGGTGCCATTCGCTATATTTTGCTCAGTGAGAGCTTTTGGATAATTATTTTCTTTCTTTGTGTCTTAGGTTTATTCCGTGGTTTCAACTTGTTAAAAATCCGACTCGTATACCATGTGTGTATGGTTGAAGTATACGAGTTGGAAGACTTTTTGGGTTCTTGCGTGCACAATCTGGAAACGTATGTGACGTTGGGATCGCCAAGAGTTGTCGGTCGATGATCCATTCCGAGCCAGGCCTGCATGTTCCTGGGATTGGTATTCCCCAGTATGCTCTTGGTTGTGTGGCCCAACCGATACGCTTTGTTTGTGTAGCCTGAACTCAGGGTCTAACAACGTGGCTCTCCAACGGCGTGGTAGTCCCAAAGCCCACCGGAGGAGGCCGCCTCTGCATCGACTACACCAACATAAACAAGGCCTGCCCCAAGGACCCTTACCCCATGCCAAGAATCGACCAGATCGTGGACTCCACTGCAGGCTGCGACCTCCTCTGCTTCCTCGATGCGTTCTCTCGTTATCATCAAATAAAAATGGCTAAGAAAGATGAGGAGAAGACGGCTTTCCTCACCCCTTGCGGTGTGTACTGCTACGTTTGCATGCCCTTCGGCCTAAAAAATGCCGGAGCCACCTTCTAGAGGCTGATGAGGATAGCACTTGGCGAGCAAATGGGGAGAAACGCCGAGGCATACGTCGATGACATCGTCGTAAAATCCCGAGAAGGAGACACTCTCCTCGGAGACCTCGAAGAGACTTTCGCAACCTGCGCAAGGTGAACATCAAGCTCAACCCCGCCAAGTGCGTCTTCGGAGTGCCTTCAGGCAAACTGCTTGGTTTCCTCGTGTCCCATAGAGGTATAGAGGCAAACCCTGACAAAACCAAGGCAATAGAGGACATGCAACCTCCACGCAGGCTCAAGGACATGCAACGCCTAGCAGGATGCATGGCCAGCTTGGGTAGATTCATCTCCAAGTTCGGCGAAAGAGCCCTGCCCTTCTTCAAGATCATGAAAAGAATGGGCACTTTCAAGTGGACCCCCGAAGCTGAAAAAGCGTTTGAAGACTTGAAGAAGTACCTGGCCAGCCCACCAGTAAAGGTCGCCCCAAGGTCTGGCGAGCATTTGAAGCTGTACCTATCAGCTACTCCACAGACAGCCAGTGCCGTCCTTGTGGTAGAGAGGGAAGAGCCAGTACTCCACAAGAAGAGTGCAACCACTCCAAAGGAAAAGCCTCCTGATCAGGAGCTCGATGAGAGGCCCGCTCCAAGTCAACTGCTGCAAGAAGACCCCGCCAGGGAGCCTGTCAAGTCCCTTGAGGCCAACCCTCCCGAGGCCCATGACAAGCCCCTTGAGGCAAACTCCCTCGAGGGCCAGGTCATGCCCCAGAGGCCAACCCCCTTGAGGGCCTAGCGGAGCCCCTTCAGGCAGAGGACACCAAGGCTACACAAACTACCCTTGTCGAACATCCAGTCTACTTCGTCAGCACAGTACTCTGTGATGCTCGTGAGCGGTATACGATGCAGCAGAAGCTCCTCCTCGCACTCCTCATCGCCTCAAGAAAGTTGCGACACTACTTCCAGGGACACCCCATCACGGTGGTCACCTCTTTTCCCCTGGAGCAAATCCTGCGCAATCCAAATGCCACAGATCGTGTTGTAGGATGGAATATTGAGCTACAGCCATTCAATTTGCGCTTCGATACCACAAGGGTAATCAAAGGAAGAGCGCTGGCAGACTTTGTCGCTGAATGGACTGACCCAACCCCTGAAGAGCCTTTTGGAGAAGAACAAGAGCCCTGTGGAGACAAAATGCCCAGCCACTGGATCATGAAGTTTGACGGAGCTTTTGCTTGTCGCCACGGTGGGGCTGGCGTGGTCCTTACCTCACCAAAAGGCGACAAGCTGTATTACGCGGTCCAGCTGTGCTTCGGAATCAACAAGATCTCCAACAATATTGCTGAGTACGAAGGCCTGCTTGCTGGCCTACGCGCCGCAATCGCCCTAGGCGTCAAGCACTTACTCATCAAGGGCGACTCCCAGCTGCTTGTCAACTTCTCCAAAAAAAAGTTTTATAAGCCTAAGGACGACCACATGGCCGCATACCTTGAAGAGGTCCGTAGGCTTGAGAAGCACTTCAGGGGAATGGAGCTCATGCACATCCCAAGAAAGGAGAACCAAGAGGCTGATGACATCGCCAAGCGCGCATCAAAGTGGCAAGCTCAGCCGCCGGGCGTCTTTGAAGAAAGGCTCGTCAAAGCATCCCTAGAGAAGCCTCAAGAGGCCAGGCCCACAAGCACAGATGAAGCGCTCCCACCACCACCTGCAAACGGGGCGCCAGACTGTGGGCCCCCAACAGGGGAGCGTCTGTTGCTCACAGCGGTGCATCAAGAACCAGGATGGATTGACGAGATCAAAGACTGCCTCGACAGAGGGATCCTTCCAGAGGAAGATGTTGAAGCGGAGCGAATCGCTCGCCAAGCAAAATCTTACAAAATCCTCGAAGGAAATCTCTACCGCAAGCGCCCAAACGGCACCGCGCTCAAATGCGTCCCTCCTGAAGAAGGCAAACTGCTGATCAAGGACATCCACAGCGGGGAATGCGGCCACCATTCGTGCGCCCGCACCCTCGCGGGCAAAGTCTTCAGGAGCGGCTTCTACTGGCCTCAAGCACTTCAGGCTGCAGTGGACATCGTCCAAGCATGTGAAACCTGCCAATTCCACACCAAGCAAATCCACCAACCTGCGCTGGGGCTACAAACCATTCCGCTCTCCTGGCCATTTGCGGTCTGGGGGCTGGACATCCTGGGACACTTCCCAACAGCACAGGGCGGATATCGCTACCTCTTTGTGGCCATCGACAAGTTCACTAAGTGGCCTGAAGTGGAGGCGACGCGCACAATCACAGCGGGCGCGGCGGTGAAGTTCATCAGGGGCCTGGTCTGCCGCTTCGGAGTGCCTAACCGCATCATCACCGACAATGGCTCACAATTCACCAGCGGCATCATCAGAGCCTACTGCGAAAGAATGGGCATCAAGCTCTGCTTCGCCTCAGTCGCCCATCCGCAAAGCAACGGACAGGCTGAGCGCGCAAACGCAGAAGTCCTCAAAGGCCTAAAGACCAGGACCTTCAATATCCTCAAAGGACACGGGAGGGGCTGGATCAACGAGCTACCTTCGGTGCTCTGGTCCATCCGTACAACGCCACCCAAGCCTACGGGGGAAGCGTCGTTCGCCCTCGTCTATGGAGCCGAAGCAGTCCTCCCCACAGAGATAAAGCATGGATCCCGGGTCCTTGCCTTTAACGAGGACCGGCAAGAGGACCTCCACAACGACGACCTGCTGCTCCTTCAAGGACTACGACGCCGCGCCGCCCTCCGGGCGGCCAAATACCAGCAGGACCTGAGACGCTACCACAACCGCAACGTGCGCTCTCGTACCCTGGAGGCAGGCGATCTCGTCCTCAGGCGAATCCTCTCCAGGGAAGGCCTCCACAAGCTGTTCCCGATGTGGGAAGGCCCCTACAGGGTCACCCACATCGCCAGTCCTGGCGTGGCTCGCCTCGAGACTCAAGACGGCATCTCCGTCAAGAATCCATGGAACATCATGCACCTACGCAAGTTCTACCCGTGATCATCGTCACGCCCGTGATCATTGTCACGTCAAGACATTCAGCGGAAGAGGCAGCTTACGGCTCAACCTCCAAGCATTTTTTGTCTCCAGAGGTTAAAAGCTCACGACTTAAACCTCACACAACTTTTTGTCTCCAGAAGGAACAAACCCAGAACGTGATCATCGTCATGCCCGTGATCATTGTCACGTCAAGACATCTAGCAGAAGAGGCAGCTTACGGCCCAACCTCCAAGCAATTTTTGTCTCTAGAGGTTAAAAGCTCACGGCTTAAACCTCCAAGCTCCAAAGGCTTCTCTCGAGGGTCAACCCTCCGAGCTCTCCATGTAACGAGCCACCTCAGGCCGTTGAGAGTCTCTGCCACTAATGGGTGGTCCCCATGCCTCAACATGGTCAAAACATTAACTTGGCAACCCCAAGCTTAATGAAACAATTTCATTCCAGAGTGAACTTAGCGCCTCGGCGCCGTTATGTAATATATTTGGTGAGTTTTATTTTACCCATTACTTTGTTGAAGTGTGCGCTTATATCTCTCCACATGAATACCTCGCGAGCGGGGGCTGAGTACGGTGCCAGTGCCTCAAATGACACACCAGCAGCACTGCAAAATCCAAGAGTCCGAGCTCTGATTGGAGGGCAAGATCCCACAAACACGCCATCTCTACAGAGGACCTTGGTACTTACTCTCCTCGCGAGGAACGCCTGAGGTAACCTGCAAGCGCGCACGAGTCCCTTGAACCTTGTTCCAGCGTTTGGGTTCGCCCCTCTAACATCTACAGGGAACATAAGCCCCCACAAGCCTGAGGAGGCATCCGGGGATGATCCCTCAAGAGAATCTCCTCGCCAGGCAAAAAGCCTCTACAGGGCGAAAACCTCGAGAAGCTAAGTCTCGCACCCACGCCTTAAAAGCATTTTCTCCTACTCTAGCGCACGTTTGCCCCTCAAGCGACTTCGCTAGCCCTTACGCTTCATGGACTACTCGCACGTCTAAGGGGGGCACTTGAGCATCGCGACTTAGGGCTCTTACCTCTCCTAGGCCTAAACTCCCCCGGCCTTGCGGAGTCAGTGCTCCTGCATACCAAAGCGGCGGAGTCATGGCACGAAGAGATGGGTCCTACCGACGTAGAGAGCAAATAGACATGAAGATGAGACCAAAGAGACCTCTCGAGGGGCAAGCAAGCTAATTGCAGATAACAATAAAGAGTATATTACAGGCCAAAAGATCTTAAACATCTAAACAAAAGATTGTTTCAGATACAAGCGCACGTAGGCGCAATAACGTGTGGCTCAGGCGGAAGCATCGTCATCTTCTACCTCTTCCACTACGCCCTCCGCGGTCTCGGCAGAGGCGGCCTCCTCCTCGCTGTCCTCCGCCGCAGCCTCCGCGCGCCTAAAGCGGTTGCAGAAGGCGTCAACTTGCTCGCGGAGGGAACTGGAGACCCGCTGCGCGTCCTCGCCTTGAGCAGCCTCGGTCACGGTATAGAGGTCGAAGCCTGGCGTGAGGAGCCTGAGGTTGGTGAATATGCGATCAACAACCACCCCCAGGAGCTGCCGGCTCTCGTCCTCGATCACATCGCGAAGCTCGGCGACGGGGCCCTCGAGCGCCGCGAAGAGCTGGTCGAAGTAGACCAGGTACATGGCAGCATCGCTGCGGCCTCGGACGTCGGTGTGCGGCGCGTCCGCGAAAAGCTGCGCAGCAAGCTCGTTGCCACGAGCAACCAATGCCTCGAACATGCGCTCACGCTGCTTCGTGAGCGTGCGAGACGCCTGGGCTGAGTCCGATGCCTCCGCCGCCCGCTCCATCGCAGGGGCCACCTGCTCCTCCACGTCCTTGGCCAAGGAATTGAGGTTGTGAACTGCCTCGGTGCGGGCCTCCTCCGCTCGGCAACGACCGTCCTTGGCGCGCTTGAGGCGGGCCTCCAGCTTGGAGTTGGCCTTCTCGAGCTCGGCGATCCGCTGAGCATCCGCGGCATGCTTGGCCTTGAAGCGGACCTCCTGCGTCTGGGCCAGGTCGCGATACTTCTGAGAGGTGGACTTGCGGAATTGCTTCTCGCGCTCCGCGAGGGCGTCCTTGGCCTCCTTCTTCTTCTCGGGGAAACGCCGCTCGAAGCGCTCATAAGCAAGCTTCTGGGCAGGGACGTTCTCGTCGTACTTCGAGATCGCCTTGGCCGGGTCTCCTTCGCGCTCCTCGAGGGCTTCATGATGGGCGGCTAAGTTTTTGCTCTGCCTGAAGGCGTTGCTCCTCGCGCTGCCGCAACTCTCTCTCCTTGAGGGCCAGCTGCCGCTTGCGCTCGGCAAAGCCCTTGCGGTCTTCCTCCAGAGTGGCCTGCACGGCCTGATGGGCAGAGAGCAGCTGGGTCTCCATCTGGCCCAGCTCGCGGCGCTTCTGCGCCAGCGAGCCCTCCATCGCCTCGCGCTCCGCCTTGGCCTCACGCAGGAGTTCCGCAGCGGCGTCGCGTTCCACTTGGAGGGGCTCGAGGAGCTCTACGGCAACGTGGATGGCCCCCTCGCGGATCTCCTTGGCGAAGCGGGCTGCCTCCTCGCGTGCGGCCTGCAGCGCCAAGTCCTCCAGCCGGCGCGCCTCGACCGCCGTATGGAAGGAAGCCCACGACCTCGCCAGCTCCTCCTGCTGCCGAGCGAGCCATATGTCCCCGAGGGCGAGGTGCGCCTCCAAGCCCTCCAAGGATTCTCTCACGAGGCCGAAGGCGACCTCGTGACGCCCCGCGCTCCAGTCCGAGCCTCGAAGGACCAGCTCCTGGCTTGAGGAGGGCCCGGCTCCGGCGTCGAGTCCCGAGGGCCCGGCCTCGTGGAGAGCTCGGGGGCTAGCCTGGGCTCCGCCTGAGCCCACGCCGGCATCCTCTTCGGGCCCCGCGGCAGCAGGGCGCTCCTCGTTTCCAGCTTGACGAGGAGGCGAGGAAGAATCTCCCTCAGTGGACGCGCCCAAGCCTGCTGGTGCCTCGCACGCTTCCGTCGCAGGCGCCACGGGAGCAGTGGGCACAGACGGCGGTGGCGTCGACGCGCGCGGCAGCGTTGCTTCACGCGGCGGAGTTGCCTCACGCGGAGGCGTAACCGCGCGAGGAGGAGTAGGAGCGCGCGGCGACGTGGAAGCTCTCTCCTCCGTGGTTTCCACCACCATCGGCTCGGGGGGCGGTGCAGGTGCCTCTAGGCAGGGCGTTTCCCCCTCCGCCTGAGGCTTTGTCGCCCCCGCCTGAGGCACAACCGCCTCCGATTGAGGCACCGCCTCAAGGGGGCTTGTGGAGGCCGTCTCCACGGGCCTCGTGGACCGTGGCTCTCTTCACTTCAGCTGCCTTGCGAAGCCTACGGCGCTTCGCAGGCACAAGATCACTGGCGAAGGCCCAAGAAAATATCTTCAATAAAGCGCCAAGTAAAAGGAAAGAAAGAAAACAAAACGCAAGTGACTAGGTGTCGTGAACACTTACCCTGAAGGGGGGGCGCCAGCATCGACCCACGCCAAGCCTGGCGATCGCCATGAGGGAAAGGTCTTGGATCCAGGACTCGCAGGGGGCGTCACCGCTTTCCTTTTTGAGGGGACGTCTGACGGCCTCGCCCCCGAGTGGTCCACGGCGGCCTTGGCGCGGGGCCCGCGCCTCCCTGGGGAGGCCTCCACGTCAGAGGCCTCCTCTTCCTCAACCTCCTCCTCCACGAGGCGCGAGGGAGCCACCACGAAGGCATCATCGTCACCTAACGAGACGTCGCAGACCTCGTCAGTGGATGGCCCGGCCCTCGATGAAGACACCTCCCCGGCCGTGGCCCCCTCCTCACCTAGGCCTGCTCCTGAGGCCGAAGGAGAATCTTCCCCCTCCGCTCCCCGCATGGCTGGCGTCGGCAACTCCAAGTCTGCCCGGCCTGTCGGGGTGAACGGAGGCATCCCCTCCAGGATGTCCATGCGCTCCGTCAAGTTGTATTGATCAAGAGGCCGGAGCGTCACGTGGAGTTGATCCACGGCAGGCACTGACGGATTGACGAAGAGCGCGGATAGGACGTTGTCGACGGTGTCCTTGTCGTTGTCCTCGACAAGGAGTTGCATCTTGTCGCTCGGCCCCGAGTACATCCACATGGGCACCGAGTGTGCCTGGAGGAGCGCAATGCGGCGCGTCACAAAGTCCGCCACGATCATCTGCCCCGTGAGGCCCTCCTTGCGGAGGAAGCTCAGGCGCCCCATCAAGCTTACATTCCTCGCGCCGTCGTAGGTGGCCTTGCCCCAGTGGGAGTTCTTCAGCGGGGGCTCGTGGGGGACCTCGAGGAAGGCGCAGGGACGCTCCACCCCGACGAAGAACCACTTCTGGCGGAAGTCATCCACCTTCTTTGTCACCGAAGTGATGGCCTTGTTCTCGCTCCAATACATGGGGATATAGACGCTCCCCATGCCGTTGAAGATGCGGAACGAGACGCACCCTGAGCGCTCATTCTTCGCCGTGATCCAGAGCGCATAGAAGCACTGGAACAGCCCCACCGTGGGCTCCAGGCCCAGATACGCCTCACAGAGGTAGGCGAAAACGGCGAGGATGAGGATGGAGTTGGGATGCAGGTGTAATAACTGCACCTGATAGAACGCCAGCACCGCCTCCAGGAACGGCGAGAAGGGCGGCACCAGTCCTGCGGCGAGGCAATGCTGGAATATCGGAAAGTACCCTCGCGGGCGCTTCCCGTGCGCCGCGGGCTTCAGGACGGTGGCGCCATGCTCGTTCGTCCGGTCCGCAACCAGGAACCAGACCTTGGCAAGCGCCTTCTCGTTGACGCGAACGCCCAGCAGCGCCGCGCCCTGCACGACCTCAGGGACCTCCGCCTGGGAGGAAGACCCCGCGGCGGCCTTGCCCTTGCTCTTGAGGGGGCTCATCGTCGCGGGCTCGGAGGATTGAAGGAGACGGAGAAAGGAGAATCGTAGGAGAAAGCGGAGGCGGAGAGCTCTAGGAGGCGGAAACTTCTGCGAGAAGGTTTGGAAACGGTAATGGCTCCCTGCCGCAACGCTCGGGCTTTATATCCCCTCGAGGAGCAGTTACCGGGGCATGGTGGGACCCCCCACGACTCACGCTCCGGATCGTGCGAGACCGTTACTCGCTGGAGTGCCGCGTGGCTCGGGCCGGCTGGGCAATAAGGGCCCACGACGCTTTGCCTGAGCCCATGGGCTCAATCGTGCCCATCGCGGGCCCGGGGGCTACTGTCGGCCCAGTGGGAACTGGGGTATGGAGAGCCCACTCCCCCCAGGCCTCGCACGCTGGCCAGTCAGACGAAACGACTAAGGACCATGCCTCGCCGCCTGGCGGGACCCTCGAGAGGCAACTCCCCTCGAGGGCCTGAAGAGGAAACGAGGGCCTCGAGGGGTCCCTCGCTTCAGGAGACCCTCCCGAGGCGCCAGCGCGCCTCGAGGGAAGTCAATAGAAGTCCCCATAGAGGCCTCCCCGGGCCTGAGGGGAAACGTCGCGGCCAAGGAAGTACGGCGGGGCGCACATAGCCTCTGCCATGACCACGTGGTGACGCAAGCACCCCCTTTTGCCGTTTTGCTGATAAAGGAGTCAATAAAGTTGCGCCGCCATCCACAGAGCTGCCAGGACCTTCCACTCTGGTGATAAAGCAGGTGGACGGCGCAACCCTCCAAAGAGAACGTCATCATGGGCTCCACCTCAGAGACTACCTCCCCTGCAACAGTACTGTGCGGTCGGGTGCTGGTCGGCCACCGCGCCCACCTTTATTAGCAATGGACCACGTGCATGGATGAATGGGCCGCGGTGGACTCATGCTCCATCGTGCCTCTGCCATGCGGGAACTACCTTGAAGGCCACGCAGAAGGAGAGCGCCGGAGGCGCCTATAAAAGGGACAAGACTTCCATCTTAGCAAGGGTCGGCCATTTTGCTTGCAACAACACTTGTAAACCCTAGCAATCCCAAGTAGGATAGCCTCTGGCTGGAGGAGGAAGAAGGTCATCACTTCCCTCCCCAGGCAAGAGCTGCCTCAAGGGGGTCATCGGCAAGCCCGATTGTACTGTAATCTCCATAGTTTAATATAGACAAGCAGGAGTAGCGGTCTTACCTCCTCACGAGTGCCGTGAACCTGGGTACGGGCTGGTGTCTCTCTCTGCAGTGGGTGCTTCGTCTTCAGGTTTGGCGAGCAGCGTTGCCGTGCCCCTCGAGGGTCTTGACATCCGTGTTTAATCCCCTTCACGAACTACACTTCAGGAAGTGACTACCCCACTACCCCCTGTTCTATGGAGTCATAACCCGACATTGGTATTGCAAACATCTTAAAGTATAGCAGTTTGGAAAGGAAAATTTGGTATTGCAAACAACGTCTAGCAGTAGCTCGTTCAAAAAATATTGCAGCAATGTAACACTTTGGTTGAGCATCAACACGGATCTTAAAAAAGCAAGCGAGCAATTCACCTATATTTTCCTTTTCGGCTGCTCGTTCTGGACAAAATCACACACGCATAGGGGTGTAAACGGATGAGATAATTTCTACACCATATCCGATATCCGGTTTTAAGGAATCCGACGGATAAGGATATCCGATTCCGAAGTTGACACCCTGTAAAATAGTCTAAAATATAAATTATCCGAAATTTAAATAGGATTATCCGATGGTTTGAATCCGAATAATCCGATTTTCTACCGAAATGTCTAGTCTAATATATCATAATTTGCAATTAGTAAGTTGTAGAGTTCATTTCTGGAACACCATCTCACTTAAATATTCATTGTAAAGACTATGCATTACAACTTGGTTAATTATTAGGTTATCGAACAATTATTTTTGTATATATGGTTTGACAATTTAATTGTACACGTATTTATCCGATTAATTTTGTTACCGCTTCGAATCCGCTCCGTTTCCGCCTCCGAATCCGCCATCATGGATATCCGCATCCGAATCCGCATCCGGTTATTATCCGATCCGCTCCAAATCCGATGAAAAAATATGGTACAGAATATGGTAAAGGCAGAATCCGATCCGATCCGATTCGTTTACACCCCTATACACGCACATGCTACTTCTCTCCATCCATCGCGAACCTGTGTGCCTGCTAGGCTGCTACTCTTCTTCCACACGTCCCTGGTCGCTTGCTGCTATGTCGACCGTGCCCCGTGCACCTGTTGCTCGCTCAAGCTCTTTCCCCCATTCTTGTACTCTTCATGATCTCCACCGCGTCAGCAACACACTCTCGCGTCCCTTGCCCTCTTTCTATCTTCTATTGAGCCGGCGCCGGTGCATCTGACAGTGACGGTGGTAAGAGACAAAAGTGGCGACATAGGCAGCAGCCAGCCCAACAGAGGCCACCGCCCCACCTGGCCTCCTTCTTCTTCCTCAACGCAAGAGAGAGAAGCTCAGAAGCATCAGCTGCTGCGCATGGATGAGATATCAACGGGTTGTGCTCTGTGCGAGACATAGGAACTGCATGCTGGGAATATAAAGATCTATTTGCACGCTTGCTTCCGACAAATCGGGCAGCGGAGAGTCCTAGCTAGGGTGAATCCGTCCGCCACAGTGCTCCGCCAGGACGCCCGCCTCATCCCCGGCCATCGTGCCTTCCACCGTGCATGCGGTCAATCAAGGATTGCTCCTTCTGTGAGCGGTCAATCTCAATTTCCAAGTGGGCGAGTAGCTGCTGCTTGGAAGCAAACCACACTTGGATTTTGCGAAACAGAGGTGCTAAACCTCCTGGGTCGCCCCCGCACGGCGACTCTGGAGGGCCCCCAACCCTAACCAAGAGCACCACAAAGTCGGCGCGTCCCCGGCCGCCGCCGCTGCCAGCGCCGCCGGCGCCCTGCCTGTCAAAGAGGCGGAGGGGTGTGGGCGGACCTGCGGGCTGAGGCGCTCGCCTCAGTCGCCGGTCGCGCGGTGTGGAGCTGCGCTCGGCGGCGGGGCCCTAGGTGCGGTGGGGCGACGTCGGCGAGGACATGCAGGGCAAGGCGGAGAGGAGGCGTCACCAGGCACTCCGGCGGCGGTCCTCGAGGCCAGGGCGCGTTCGGGCCTCGTCAGCTGCTCGGCGAGGCGAGGCCGGCGTTGCTCGGCGCTGGTGGTGTTGCGGCTGCCTCGGGGGCGCAGAGGGTGAGCTGGTGGTGGGTTGGTTGAGGTGTGGCTGGAGTTTGTGGTGGAGGTTGCGTCCCTCTACCTTGAGGGCCGTCGTTGCTGGTGCTGGTCACAGAGGTGGCTGTGGTGTATGGCGGCGGCGCGGTCCATGGGCAGAGGGGCTCGGGTGGACCAGGCTACTGGTGGGGTGCGAGCAGCAGTGCGAAGGCTTGCTCTTGCCATGTCGTGGTACCATGTTCGCCTCCACCGTGTTCGTGCTCCGGGGGAAAGCCTCCCGGTTGGACGATGTTGACGGCTTGTCGTCATGTCCCTCCTGGCGGATGGAGTCGGACTTGGCTGGAAGGACCTGTGAGGAGTAGGCGGTGGTGTCTTTGGAGGTGTTGGTGCTTTCTCCGTGGCCACGATGCTTGTGCTTCTGCGGAGGGGTTGGAAGCTCTCCTCTGACGTCGGTTAACGGCTCGGGCTAGTGCTGGTGAAGGTTACCGGGTGTCGACTCGGCTGCGTGATGCCCTTCGATCATGTTGTTGGCGGTTGTGTAACGTGAAAGTGCATGGTTGCCCCCATGCGTGGTTTTGGTAATTAATGACAATCCTTATGGACTAATGTTTACATTGAGATATTCTTATAGATCTTGTCCATGGGAAATTATAGGAGTTCATGTGTTGGACTCTTCAAGAGACTTAATGACCAATGCTCTATTCAAAGGGTTTATATGAAGAATGGTCATGTGTAGAGTTGAGCTCATTGCACGTATGGCTTGGAATAGAAGATTGAGTGAACAATCATGTTTAACCCCAAGCCATCATACATATCAAGAGAAGAAGATGAAGTGCAAGCTCAATATGATGCATCTCGGAAGATATCTTTTGATTGAAGCTTGCAAAGGAGACATGAAGACGAAGCTTAGCGAGGCCCTCCCATAATGGAGTATGGGGGAGCATTTGGAGAATTCTTCATCAAGCATGTGCTAGCAAGCACAAACAAGAAAGGTGTTTCAACCTGAGAGAGTCAAGATCGTCATCATCTAACTCAAGTGGAATGCTCATGACAAAGGTATGATCTTGATAGGGCTATAGGATAGATAGGCGTACTATCAAGAGGGGCTCTCAAGTGAGTAACTTGATCGCATCTTTGTGGAGAGCTCAAACCTTTGCATGATTGGCATATCATCTTTCTTGGTTCTTATTTGGTTTTTCTCCGTGTTGAGTTTTGGTGCTTGTCGTGATCTTCATGACAAGACCAAGTCCTTCGAAAATGGTTTTACTTTGGAAAACTTGTTGCCTTTTATCCATGTGAGGATTTAGAGCTTGGTTTATCTCCATACTAAGCTCTAGTTCATCAAAAACAGATTTCGTATGAATATCTTGTTGCGTTTTTTATGAAGGAGTTTTACTGGTTTGCATTGTTTAGGAAGGTTCAACCTTTCCCCATTTGGTTTTATCCTCACATGATGGATTGTGATGTTTCTATGCACATTTAAGTAGAGCTCATTGTAACGATTCCAACGAGCCAAAAATCATCGAAAACAGAGTCCGGATGGAAAAGATATTGACGTTTTCGTTTATCAGTTTATGTTGTTTTTTGCTGTGGCGGTAGTACCGCCGCGGTACCGGCCGAGGTACCGCCGGAGCTAACAGAGAGCCGTTTTCGGCGGTACCGGGAGCGGTAGTTCCGCCGGGGCGGTAGTACCGCTGCCCGGGGCGGTAGTACCGCTACAAAAGCCTGTTTTCAGCCCGTTTTGATGCCCTAACTCCTTAGGGGGGCGGTAGTACCGCTACGGCGCGAATCTGCACCCAACGGCTGGATTTTGGGTTGAGCTATTTAAGGGGCCTTCTTCCCCAATGTTTTTCTAAGCTTCTAGCAAGTCTTTCTCCTCTCTCTCCTCCATTGTTGCCCTTTGGAAAGCTTGCTCTTCCTCTTCATCCATCCCATGCTTCTTGCTAATATTTGAGGGAAAGTGAGAGGTGATCTTGATCTACGTTTTCACCGGTCGATTTCTCCTCTAAGTGAGGGAAACCTTATAGATCTTGATCTTGGAGTTCTTGGTGCATCTCCTCTTTAGTCTTCCTCTCTTATCCCCCCATAAGCATTTGTTGCTTTGTTGGAATTTGAGAGTGAAGGATTTTGAGCACTTGTGCTCTTGCCTTTTGCATTTGGTGCATCGGTGTGCTCTCCACGAGGATTCGTGGAAGTAGAAAGTTTGTGAGCTTGTTACTTTTGGGTCCATGGACCCTAGACGCCTTTGTGGTGGTTGGACCCTTGTGTGGTCACTTGAAGCCGTTCGGGAGCCCCCAATCCCATTGTGGGTTGTGCCCCGGATTGTTGTTGGAGGCCGTTCGGGAGCCCCCAATCCCATTGTGGGTTGTGCACCGGATTGTTGTTGAAAGGCTTCGGATTCCGCCTCGAAGGAATTCCGATAGTGGAAGGTGAACCAAACCTTTGTGGGGCGGTTCACCGGAGAAGAAGGTGAAACCTTTGTGGTTGTTGAACCGTTGTGTCGGTTCACACCTCTCCAACGAGACGTACTCACTTAACAAGGAGGAACTCGGGAATACATCCTCGTCTCCGCGTGCCTCGTTTGTTTCTATACCCGAGATTTTACTTATGCACTTTACCTTGTGATAGCCTTCGTGTTTGAAGTATTCTATTGCTATCACCTTGTTGTTTATCTTGCTTAGCATAAGTTGTTGGTGCACATAGGTCAGACTAGTTTATTTAGGTTGTCGGCTTGTTAATTTAAACACCTAGTTTTATTCCGCAATTATCAAGCCTAAACCGGAAAAAGTTTTAAGCCGCCTATTCACCCCCCTTCTAGGCGACATCATTGTCCTTTCATAACGCCTCGGCGACGCATGGCCTTTCGTCCGGAGTGGACTCGGCAATGTGCTGCCCTTCGGCTGCTCCAACACCATCGTGGCTGATCTCACCGGATTGAAGCTTTTCGTCTACGGCGGTGAAATTTCTGGTGCACTGGCGTCCAACGGTAACCGGAATATGAAGAGACTTGAAGGCCTTCCTGCGGGGTTGTCGCTTAGTGCCATGTTGTTGTTCTTCCTTGGTTGTAGCTCGTGCTTTTCTTTCTTTCTCTCTTGTTTCTTTGTGTAACTCCCTGTAATCTAAACCGGCATTTGTCCCGGATTCCTCTTAATATATTGAAACCGCAATGGCGGTTTTCCGTCAAAAAAAAATCTCAATTTCCACTCTCCAAGCCACCGCCTCTAGGTCCTTAACGAACCGTTTTTTACTTAGGAGTGGCATAATGGGTAAATACCTAAAACTGGTAGGGGCAAAACTGCCCAAACATAAAGTCGGACGAAAAACCCGTGGATTACAACGGGCACTAAAAGTTTTCGCCATATAACTTGTGATATAGGAATAACTAGCACATAAGTCTGTGGAAGAAGAGGAAGCGGCGAGGCCGAGCTACGAGCGGCGCCGCTCGAGCTTCCCTCGCCACCAGTGCTCTACGCAAGGCGGCGACGCTCGAGCTCGCGGTCGAACTCCTTCACCTCACGCATGTAGCACGCCAGCGGGACCGACTGCCTTTCTTGGTGTATTTCTTGATTAGCCGCTTCTGAACGGCGTCGGTGCAGATGAGCATCTTCCGATTCTCGTCGGAGAAATCGCCGAATCTGTCGCCGTGCCCCCGCATATTTGACCTCGACCGCTTGGGTGCCATCACGCGACAGCGGATCTACTTCACCGCCGTCGATTGCTCGTCGGAGAAGAACGGGACGGGCGGCGGATCTCGTCAGCAGCGGCAGCGGATAAGGTTTTGGAACGGGGAACGGTGCGGAGCCCGACATAAATAGTGTTCGGCGGGCCTAATCTACGGGCGCCCTTATCCCCTTTACGGGCCGCGCGACGTTTACGGGTATTGCTATCGCGTAAAAAAGGCCTCGACTCATATATTCGCCAGAGTTTTAAGGGTTTTAGACATTTTACAGAGATGCTCTTAGGCTGCGTTTGGTTGAGCTTTCAGATGCAACTTCACGTTCAAAAAGCATAATCTGAACCAAACGATATAGATGAGCTAAAGTGGTTTTGGTCCCATCTCCGCACGGATTTTCCCAAAGAATTGTTTGATTCGGCCTCCCAGATCAACTGAAAATATGATACAGCAAAGTAAAGCAAAGTCTTTTAATTCGTCTTATGTTATTGAACGGAGGGAGTAGTTAAATAGCCAACTGATTTATCACCATAGTTTTGATATCTTTACTATTAATTTTTTTTGTTTGAGAATAATCTTTACTTTTTTTTTGAGGGCAACCATAACACTTTATTGAGCTAAAATATTGTTCAAGATACAAAGACCATCAGGGGGCTGTAAGAGCCAGACCTGACGTCCCACATTAGCAGATGTTGCTGAACGAGCTAAATTATGAGCTTTAGAGTTTGAGGCTCGGTTTTCATGCCTGAAGGAGGCAACTCGCAGGAGGTCAGCCGAAGCTTTGATCTCTTGGATAACCATACTGTATCTGCCAAAGTACGGTCTCGCCAAATCATTGAGGATCGTCAAGCAGTCTGTCGCCACCGTGATTTTATGTAGCTGAAGATCTTGCGCCAAAGCTAACGCCTCCCTGCACGCCAAAGCCTCCATGGTTGTTGGATCAGTGACACCATCGACAGTAAGAGCTGAACGAGCTAAATTATGAGCTTCAGAGTTTGAGGCTCGGTTTTCATGCCTGAAGGAGGCAACTCGCAGGAGGTCAGCCGAAGCTTTGATCTCTTGGATAACCATACTGTATCTGCCGAAGTACGGTCTCGCCAAATCATTGACGGTCGTCAAGCAGTCTGTCACCACCGTTATTTTATGTAGCTGAAGATCTTGCGCCAAAGCTAACGCCTCCCTGTACGCCAAAGCCTCCATGGTTGTAAGAGTTGAGGCGACGAGAAAATTTCCCGCCTCGTCCCTGCATATAACACCAACTGCTCCTCCTGGCCTCTCCTTGGCCATGGCAGCATCAACATTTATCTTCACACATCCTGACACCGGAGGGATCCACCGCGGGTGCTTTGGGCGAAGTTCTCTTCTCCCTGCTGGTCTCTGTGAGCTCACCACCAAGAGATCTCGCAGGTAATTTTCGATGAAGAGATGCGTGGACAGTGGGCTTTGGAATTCTTCATCATGAATTATCTTCCGCCTAGCGTACCAGATGGCCCACAAAGTGACGGCCACTCTAGCAAAGTCGTCCCGGGATAAAGTCTCCATCATCGCAAACAGCCATTGCTTCGCCGAGGCCGCTTCGTTCAGGCTAACATGTTCCGCAACACCTTCGTCAGCAAGAGCCCAAACTGACCGAGCCACTGCACAATCTAGCAGGGAATGTCTCCATGAATCCTCACCCCCACAAATCGAGCAAGCTTTTGTTGTTGCCATGTGCCTATGGTGTCACACATCCCCCGTAGGTAACGATTGCTTAGCCAATCTCCACAAGAAAACACGCAGCTTGGAAGGGACCTCCGTCTTCCAAAGGCGTTGCCACGCTTTCTGTTCCATGATTGTATGTGATCCCGCCGATCTGCCGTCCAACCAATCTTCTCAACGCATCTTGGTCAGAATCAGCAGTCGATAAGCCGATCGAACAGTGAGGATCCCTAACTTCTCGTAATGTCAAGACCAGTGATCCTCCATGCCCCTCGTGCTGAGAGGGATGGATTTAATAACCTCCGCATCCATGGGAAGAAAGAATTCATCTATGAGATCAGTTCTCCAAGAGGCAGAGGTATTGTCGATGAACTCGGCGACTGTGGAAGGCGCATCATCCTTCACACAGGCTACTGGCCGGAGTAGAAAATCTCGTGGTAGCCAGTTGTGATTCCACGCATGAGTACCTTGTCTTGTTCCAATACGGCGGATTAGACCTTGTTTCATCATGTCTCTTCCTTCCACCATAGCCCTCCACACATGGGAGGGAGCAGACCCCAAAGAAGCCTCCAGGAAGTCCACCTCAGGGAAATAGACAGCCTTCAAGACCCTTGCACTTCGTCTCGGGGTTTTGCAGAATCTTCCTTACTTAGCGTGCCAGCATAATGGGAGTTTATAGGTAGGTTAAATGACAAAGTGAAAAATGAAAAGGCCTTCCACCGCCCACCGCACGTTTGATCATCACCCGGGACGGGTGGGCCAGAAAAAAGCGCACACGGCCCATACGCTGCCGAGTCTCGCCCCTATTGC
The DNA here is from genome assembly GCA_026929855.1 of Poa annua. Classification (NCBI taxonomy): domain Eukaryota; kingdom Viridiplantae; phylum Streptophyta; class Magnoliopsida; order Poales; family Poaceae; genus Poa; species Poa annua. The sequence goes on from CM049427.1 coordinate 22,750,989, forward strand.
CCCCGCAGCCCCGCTCCCCTCGTGCCTTCCCAAAACCAGCCGCCGCCTCTCCAGCTCTGCTCATGCGACCCTCCCCTGCTGCGCCTCTCCCCACCTGTGCTGCTCCTGCGCCTCTCTATTCTTGCGCTGCTCTTGCGCCTCTCCGCTCCTGCCCCTCCGGCCATCCTCCTCCATCGCTCGGTTGGACCGACGACAGGAGAAAGAGCGTCGTCCGGTGTTGTGCTCGTGACGCATCCGAGGGGAAAAGGCTGCGCCTCCGCTGCCAGATGGGGGGAGACCCGAGCAAGAAGAAACCCTCGCTGGCCATGCAGAACGCCGTGCTCGCCTGCCCCAGGAGCGGGAGCGTAGGGTTTGACCTCTGCATCCTCAGGCGCCGCTGGCCACCCGCACGCACGGAGATCTCCGACGCCTTCTGCCCGCACCCTGAGTTATTTGCCGCCGACCGCCTCCTTTCGAACTGCCGGAGGTAGCCTGCCTCCTTGCCCCGGCGTCCTCGGTGGTCCGGCAGTTTGCCTCCTAGCCTCGGCGTCCTCGGTGGCGCCTGCACCGTACTCGCGCACTGCCCCACCTCCCTCAGATACTGGGTGCCTCTTTCGATGTGTTGCAGCTGACATCGCCGATGATGGAGGAGTAGGACTAGGTCGTCAGGAGCTTTGCGAACCCAACGCCGCACTACACGCCTCCTGCATCCTCTTCTCACCAGCATGCTGAAACCTAAAGGAGGAGGAAGGCTAACGGTGAGCCTTCTTTTCCATCTTCAGCTCCTTCTCCATTTCTTTCCTCTGTCCATGGATAGTTCCCAGAGTACATCTCATCGGGTTTCTCCCTTCTCCCTCTCAGATATGATCGGGGCCTCCATCTCGCCTATGAGGACCAGGGGCACCATTTGTCCACAGCGGACATTGATGTTGAACCTACAGGTACAAAGCTTCATACGTGTGTACCTTTCTTTCAAATTTTTCAAACTTGCTAACTCTGGTGTACTAATTTGTATATGAACTAGGGTAATTTTGAGTTACGAGAAGAATATATATACTGTCATCATCTGAAAAATGCATAGCTCCCTATTTACCCTGTTTGATTGCATGTCTAATTGATGAATGCTAACCACACGACAGCGTTGAAACAGGTTTGTACAAGGCAAGGACCGAGTTTTGGTTCAAAAAGTATGGTTAGTGTTTTGGATAATGATAATCACAGTTGATGATGTAGTGACATGCATAAGCACAACAATATCAGTGTCCCTGATCTGTTTGACCAACTTCTCATGAGAGTGCCCTAAAAAAAATCTTCCAATAACTAATCGATTTTTTGGAAATGCTCAAAATTATGTCATCCAAAAGTTATGCTGCTTATGCTCTCAGAAAATTTTAAATCTAATATACATGTATCTGCATATCCAGGCTGCAATGATAATTTGCTGAATGGGGCATAGTTCTTTAGAGCACTACAACAATGTAAGCTGTGCCAAGATTAGAAGCAGGAGTTTCATTTTCATTCAAGCAGTTATCAGTATGTCAGTTCCTCAGTCTATAGTACACCAATATATCCAAAGACAAATCACAAGTTCACAACTGTACTTCTTTGGTCAATTATCATGGTGGCAACCTGCTGAAGACAAGGTGGTTGACTTGCCTTCAGTGTTCTTGTGTGGATTACTCCGGAGATAGTACAAAAATGACCGCTGGAAAGTTCCAAGTTACAAGGTGAGATTGTTAAAACACACTCCCTCTGACCATCAACAAGTTATGCACTCTATTTACCGCATGCTGAAATATCGACCATATACTTTTGATATTTGTTATAGTCCTGTTTGGATAATTTAATTTTGTTTGCAATCAAACGGGTATATTTGATAAGCTTGATTGAGGAATGCTGCTCCAAATCTTACAAATTAATTATAATATCCAGGATCCTACATACCAAGTACCAATTGTTACAGCCAACCATGTAATTTTTGCTCCAGCTCTCTGATTTTTGCTGTGAGCGTGGTAGTTGATAAACTGTTATGGCTCATTGCTTTCATTCACTCTGTCTCATAAACCATGAATCCAAATCGATTATAGATTGTCTTCCAATCTACATGCTTGATCGAGGATTTTTCAGCAGCTTTTGTTCACTTCATATTCCATTAGATGAAGAGAAAAGGTCTACCGGATAGATATATTTCATGAACTCGTTTAACAGGCAATGTTCGGTGAGCTTAACGCATGCGCCTTTCTTAGTGCACCCATAATCATGGTATTCGCTATATCAGCTTCAACGTCCTAATAGTTTTGCTATTTTTTCACCTCTTATTTCATGAACTCGCTTTCTATAGGAGTCAAGAGTCATACTTTTTTTTTGGATGCGGAAACCGGAGAAAAAGCTAGCTGGTCATCATTCAATAATACCAAATGCGGAGGAAAGAGTAGCGGTCTTATTTGGTAACAGTAAAGATATTAAGGTGAGTCCTTTTAGTGAAGCATAATTTTTTGTTGGATAATGACATTGCAACATTGTAAGAGATTCAAGGTTCTATGTTTGTATTGTTACTTTTATCTAAGCATAACATTTATTTCTACATTAAGTGGCTACTATGCACAGATAAATAACACTCCTACTTTCTAATTTCAGGAAATGATAAAACATATATTTTCTTCTTTCAGGCACGCGCATGTCCATGTACTTATACCACCAATGATCTGAATCAGCAGCGTGAACATCGCTTGTAATAATCATTTGAATTCGGACTCTGGTGAATCTACAGAAGTTACACATATTGATTCTGATTTAGCTATATGGTGTTCATTGTTAGTTGATTTGTATATGTGCTTTATGATATGTGAAGACAACTTTAGCTCTGTTATTTATAGCAGGTCAAGCTGTCACATAAATTATGTTTATCTATCAACAAGTTTCTTATTCATTTCTTTCCAGGCAATGGTGGAGTTCTTCAGTATTGATATGTTAATGTGTATCAACTTCTATCTAAGGTTCAAGCACTATAGTGCAAGCTATAGTTGACTCTGGTAGCAATTTCACATGAAGGCGATCTCTAAGTTTGTTTAGCTACCAGTATCGCGTCGATACATATATCACTAATTATTGTTCATTCGCCCTCCTAAACTGACACAAGGCTTTTGGAATAATAGTTTGGAATCAGCCAGTGAGATACTTTACTTAATTGTCTATATACATGCATAAAGTAGTCAACTATAAATAAGACAATGATGGCATGTGAGTTCCCCTAAGCTGCGACAATTATGATTGCGGACTTCATTCTACTAGTATTTTTGTTGGAAGTTAATACACCTTCTGCAGGGTAACCATGGACGACATAAGCGTCGGTGACAAAGCAATGCTAACTTTCTTGAGTATGTGATATTGATATGTAATGTTCTTTAAGACGAGGTACTAGCAATATTCAGATTAAATTATGGATACTATTTATTGAACAATTATCTATCAACAAGTTTCTTATTCATTTCTTTCCGAGCAATGGTGGAGTTCTTCAGTATTGATATGTTAATGTGTATCAACTTCTATTTAAGGTTCAAGCACTGCAGTGCAAGCTTATAGTTGACTCTGGTAGCAATTTCACATGAAGGCGGATCTCTAAGTTTGTTTAGCTACCAGTATCGCGTCGATATAGATATCTCTAATTATTGTTCATTCGCCCTCCTAAACTGACACAAGGCTTTTGAAATAATACTTTGGAATCAGCCAGTGAGATACTTTACTTAATTGTCTATATACATGCATTAAGTAGTCAACTATAAATAAGACAATGATGGCATGTGAGTTTCCCTAAGCTGTGACAATTATGATTGCGGCCTTCATACTACTCCTTGTATTTTTGTTGGAAGTTAATACACCTTCTGCAGAGTAACCATGGACGACATAAGCGTCGGTGACGAAGCAATGCTAACTTTCTTGAGTATGTGATATTGATATGTAATGTTCTTTAAGACGAGGTACTAGCAATATTCAGATTAAATTATGGATACTATTTATTGAACAAATATATTGCAATGCTAACTTTCTTGAGTATGTGATATGTAATGTTCTTTAAGTCGAGGTACTGGCATATATTATGCTTCAGATTAATATATGGATACTATTTATTGAACAAATATATTTTAGGTGGCTGAAACTATTTTAAAATTCTCAAGATTATTAGGAGACCTTTTTTGAATGGATCATTGGTGCAGTATCGGAGAGCTCTCGTTGCTACGAGAGAGAGAGAGAGGGAGAGGGAGGGGGAGGGGGAGGGAGAGGGAGAGGGAGAGGGAGAGGGAGAGGGAGAGAGAGAGAGAGAGAGAGAGAGAGAGAGAGAGCATCAAATTCCTCGAGAACTTCATACGAACGCTAGGCAGCTGGAAGAAGAGATAGAGTGTATGTCGATGATGCAATGTAATTGAATGCTTATTCTCCAATTCAGCAATAGTACATGGTGTTAATCATCTTATTTATATATTTATTTGTGTTTGTGTTTTTCTAAAATTGAGATATAAGCTGTGTACCACCCACATCTAACACGGAGCGGATAACTAAATTTTCCATAGGCATATGAATGCAACCAACAAAGGTATCAACAACAATGTTTTAGATTTTAACAAAAAAAACTGGTTTTGAGCAATAGAATTTTTTAAGACATAAAAATATTTAACCCGTAGCAACGCATGGACATTCAGCTAGTGTTTCCTAATATCGTAGTCTATTTGTTACAGCATCGTGTGAAATTTTAGTGTTTGGCGACATTCAGAGTGGAATACGTGCATCAGACTAGCTGTTACATACAGTGTATATATTCCCATGAAATGGTATCTGTCACTCTGCCTAACTGACCGAAGGGGGTGGGAGATATCGTCAAGCAAGGAAACACTACTGACCATTACTAGTGGGTTCTACTTCAACCGTCCCGTTGCTGGTCCCTTCGAACTTGGGCACTTGCAGCTGCCTCTTCACCAGGGCCGTGTAGATGCCGTCGCGGTCGAGGAGTTCGTCGTGCGTGCCACTCTCCACTATTTGACCGTCAGAGATGACAGCGACAGTGTCGGCACTCTTGACGGTGGAGAGCCGGTGAGCAATCACAAGAACCGTCCTCCCTGCCATCAAGGAGTCCATTGCATCCTGTGGGGGCGTATATGGGAAGAAGTAAAGCACATATATTTGATTGTAGAATTGCAGTAAGAGAATTGTTTGTTTCCATTCGGATTCAGTTCAGGAGTTGCTAACAGTCGTGGCGGTGGTACCTGAACAAGATATTCACTTTCAGCGTCCAGAGCACTGGTAGCTTCATCCAAGAGAAGCACTCGTGGGTTCATAAGCAAAGCTCTGGCAATGGCGACCCTCTGCTTCTGCCCACCGGATAACCTGATGCCTCGCTCTCCGACAACAGTCTTGTACTGGTCCGGAAAGCTGCATATGAAGTCATGCGCATTCGCCATTTTCTGGATCCAGAAATTAAAGTTAGATCCTGCAATCTTGAGTATGCTTAATGTTCCTAGATTCGGATACTTACAGCTGCTTTTTCAACGTCAGCAGAGCTAGCCTTCCCCTCCAATCCATAGGCAATATTCTCTTCAATGGAGCAGTTAAAGAGCACAGGCTCCTGACTAACTATGCTTACCTGAAATCGTTCAGTTGAGAAAGTAGACATTTAGAAGAAAAAATCTGAAGTCAGATATATACAGGTATAGCTATGAGACATCCATCTCATGTTCCTAGTTTGTCACATGCACAAGTAATCTCAGGGGTTCACAAGTTGAATCTCGAATGGCCAGCTCTGACACCAACGGGACAGCAAATTAGTGAAACTACCAACTGACACCTAATTTCACGATCCGCTTAACATGCCACTGATTACCGATTATAAAGTGTCTAGTGGACAGTCCACTCTGTCCGCCTACATCCCTAGAAGAGCAATTTCAGGATACTGAAACCTGTAGGTCATACCAGTATTTTTCCAAAAGGTTTCTGAATGTCAGCACATCATAACAGGTATCTCTAGTTTTTTTTTTTTCATTTTTGCTAGGAGCACGACTCTGTAGTGACTAGACCACACAGTGAACCTACGAAGTGGTGCAGTTTACAGAATCACACTAATATCAACCAGTTCAGGAATCAGGACAATGCCAGCTACTAGAACTTAGAACCTTGAAAAAACATATTACAAACAAAAATGGTTGGAAACCATACCTTTTGGTGGAGATATTGATGCGAAATTTCTACCAAAGGCACTCCATTTAGCAAGATCCTTCCCTTTAGGGGGTCATAAAACCTTTCAATCAAATTTGCTATTGTTGTCTGCATGAGCATGTAAAAAACCAAAGTTATAAATGAGAGGTGCAAGTAAGAAATAGTTTTACATAGTATAACACTAAGCATATGCCATGATCAGCATACAACCAAAACTAAGCTTACTTTTCCACCACCACTTGGCCCAACAAGTGCAACCTTTGAACCTGGTGCTAGCTTCAACGTGATTCCCTGTAATATTGATGACACCCGATATAAACTGAACTGATATGCACCGTGCATGCTAGTTGAAAGTGTATTTTGCGCTCTCAAGAAAACTTGCAAATGATTGTATACCTATCTTATTATTAAATATGCATTCCTATTTTACATGTAGCAACATATAGTAGGTTAGTAACAACTACTCCCTCCGTCCAAAAATAAGTGTCTCAAGTTTGCCTAAAAGTAGATGTATCTTGACATGTTTCATGTCTAGATACATTCACTTTTTGACAAACTTGAGACAATTATTTTAGGACGGAGGGAGTATATCGCAAAAGAAAAACTAACACTCCTATAGAGTTTTAAAAATACTCCTATATGTACTACTTCAATTTGTGTTCACTCTATGCTGTAGAAAAAAGAACTACAAGAATTCTTGACAAATCCATTATTTGGTAATGTTGTATTGTGTTGCCATCATGTAGGTCACCATATGTAGATATATCATTTCGTTTGCATCCAAGTATCCAAGTTTCAGAGTGAGCTACTCCATCCATTCCATATTACTTGACTAATCTATATGTACATACGAGTGTATCTAGACAAGTTCTAGTGTTGGATATATCTGTATCTGCATAAAGGTGAATCAAGTAATATGGAACAGAGGGAGTAAGTTATCACACCATGCTAGGGACAAACTTATAAATGCCCATGTCGGTTGCAAATAAATACAATCTGAAAATATTTACCTTCAAAATCATATGAGAAGGACGAGAAGGATATGCAAACCAGACATCGTCTAGCTCAACTTCCCCATCATTTTTTTCACTAAAATGGAAGGAAATGTCAATAATATAAAGTACTGCACTCTGCATAGGTAGAATAAACCAACAAAGCTGATAGAAAATGAAACTCGAACTAAAATGAATGGAAATGTCAATAATGCAAGTTATTGCATATTGTGTAGGTATAAATCAGCAAAAAAACTGATAGACAATGAGACTCACTTTTTTGGACATTTGTCCCCAGCGGTTGTCATTGAGGAAATACGGTCAAGAAGTTGAAAAACTCTACGGCTTGCACCTGATGCTTTCATTACAGTTGTGTATAGCCCCGACAAGGCAGAGAATGATGAGCCAACTGTATACTCAAGAGAGAGTGAATTGTTCAGAAAGTTCAGCATACACATAATCATGACAATAAAAACAGACATGCTCCTTATACACATAATTGTTATAATCAACTTCTAAATTTCCAGTTGTGGTATTAGTAAAATACTGGGTTCAGTATAAACAAAATAGCTAGTGCTGAACCATACCTGTAAGGCTGTATAATATGAATGATGTTAGAGAGCCAGTTGTCATGTAACCGTTGATGGTCAAGTTAGCTCCATAAATAACAACAATAACAACCGACAGGGTTGATGCAGCGTTAAGCCCTCCAGAAAATAGTCCAACAACTTTCTACAAAGAAATGCATAGTCAGATTGCTATGCAAAATAGTGCTATGTCTTCTATACGAACATTACAGTACTCACAGCTTGCTTGAGACCAAGTTTCAGTGTCTCGTTTACTTTTCCCCCATATCGTGAAACCTCATGAGGCTCCTGGGCAAAGGCTCTTACTGTGCGAATGGCACCAAAAGATTCCTACAAGGGAGTAGATAGAACTGTAGTGCACAAATACAATTAATCAATGACTCTATGGTTGAAGTAAAAAGGTTTCACCAAAATTCCTACAATACAAGGTTAGAGTAACTAAAGAAACGTTTCACCAAATAACCAAATAAAGGTTTCACCAAAATTCTCCTATGATCATTAATAAATTATTAAACATCAGATATATACAAACCTCAGCTATGGATGAAGCTACAGCAGCTGCAGCTTGTGTCTGATGTGAAAGCTCTCGGAGAAAACGCCCAAATTTACGCACAGCAACAGATATCACCGGAACAATTACAAGCGCCAATACTGTGGAGGAATAATAAATGAGATATACTGAATGATATGGATAGTAACTTGTTATGGTCGGTTTACAGTATACACGCAAGAAGCCTACTAGTGGCTAGTTATGGGCTTAGCTCAAGTAAATTAGGGGCTTAGCCCAAGTAAATTAGGGTTTAGAGGAGGCCGTCCTCCTATATAAACACATGTACCCCTTCATGATTAATCAGACAATAATCAGTATCATACTGTCTCGTCTCCTGAAGGGAGACGGGAGACCCCAGCCTCCAACCGCACCAAACCCTAGCCGCCGCCATCCTTCCTCCGCGACGGCGCCAAGCCTCCCGGCCTCTCCACCCTCACTTCCACCCCTACAACCTCCACCCTAGACCCGGTAGAACCCTAGCCCCTACCACTTTGGTATCAGATTGCCTAGGTCTCATGGGCTCAAACGGCCACTCCACCGACACCGTCCCCGCCACCTCCGCCGCCATGACGGGCGCACACACGCCGCCCGACCAGGGGACCGCTGCCGCGCCCCCCCCCCCCCCCCCACCTCCCACGGGATTTGACCTCCTGCCAGCTACACTACACTGGCGGACCTCGCCGACAGCCTCCGCGCCATCCGCTTCGAGCTCGCCGAGATCAAGGCAGGCCAGCACCCGCCGCTCTGGCCGTGCCCGCCACCCAGCCGCCGATCCGGCCGTGTCCGCCACCCAGCCACCGCCCGCCTCCATCGCCAGCACGGGCCGCCCCGCGTTCCAGTGGTCGGCGTCACCCTCGCCGATCCCAACATGGGCCGCCGCTCCTCCCGTCTACACTCAGGCTGCGGCACAGACGACGGTTCAGCAGCCCGCCCACACCTTTGGCGGTCCTCGCGGGTTTGCTGCCCCCCTCACCGAGAGCCCGTCCTTCGCCCCAGGCTGCCAGGAGGACGCCTACGGGGTCACGCCGCCAGCGCAGCAGCCGCCCCGTTTCACCAAGCTGGAGTTCGCCCCCTACGACGGCGCAACCGACCCCCTGAACTGGCTGAACCAGTGTGAGTAGTTCTTTCGGGGGCAGCGGACGCTCAGCTCCGACCGCACGTGGATCGCCTCCTATCACCTACGGGGCGCCGCGCAGACTTGGTACTACGCCCTCAAGCAGGACGAGGGCGGGATGCCGCCATGGGAGCGCTTCCGCGACCTGTGCCTCCAGCGGTTTGGGCCGACCCTACGCGGAAGCCGCCTCGCCGAGCTAGGACGCCTCGCCTTCACCACCACGGTCCAGGACTTCGCCGACCGCTTTCAGGCGCTCGCGTGCCATGCCCCAGGCGTCTCGGCACGGCAGCGCGCCGATCTCTTCGTCAGCGGCCTCCCCGACTACATCCGCGTCGACGTCGAGATGCGCGAGCCTGAGGACCTGCAGACGGCCATGTACAGACGGCCATGTACTACGCACGGGCCTACGAGCAGCGCGCCATCGCCATGCAGCAGGTCTACGCGTAACGTGGCAGCGCTCGTCTAGCGCCCCAGGCCCCTTCAAGCGACTGACGGCTGCAGAGCAGCTCGATAGGCGCCGTAAGGGGCTGTGCTTCAACTGCGACGAGCAGTATGCGCCAGGCCACACGTGCGCCCGCCTCTTTTACCTGGAGACCGTCAACGATGCCGACATGGAGGCCCTCGCCGCCGAGCTCGAGGCCGCCACCGTCACTGGGGCCGGTGTCACGACCTACGGGCCGGTCGATGCATCCGCCTGCGTCATCTCTCTGCATGCTATGGCGGGCATCAAGACGGCGAAGACGATGCTGCTCCCGGTGACAATCAATGGGAAGCGCCTTACTGCGCTGGTGGACACGGGCTCGACGCACAACTTATTGTCCAACACCGTTATGCGCCGCCTCGCTCTCCAGCGGCGGGATCCGAGACGTACAGCGTCACCGTCGCCAACGGGGACCGTCTTACGTGCCAGGGCGTGGCGCGACAGGTTCCCATGCTCGTCGGCGACGAGCCGTTCTCCATCGACTGCGTCGGCATCGACTTGGGCTGCTACGACTTCATCCTCGGCGTCGATTTCCTGCGCACGTTAGGCCCTATCCTGTGGGACCTCGACGTGTTGTCCCTTATCTTCTGGCGCGAGGGCGGCCGCCGTGTTCACTGGACGGGCTTGGGCAGCACCGGCGCATCACCGCAGCTCCATCTGATGGCCCCCGCGCTTGACGAGGCGCACCCCCTCTTGGCCGACTTACTGCAGCAGCACGGTGACATCTTCGACGAGCCGCAGAGCCTCCCTCCAACGCGGCCTTGTGACCACCGCATCCACCTGCTGCCGAACACGGCGCCCGTCGCCGTGCGGCCGTACCGGTACCCACAGTTGCAGAAGGACGAGCTCGAGCGCCAGGTGCCGGTCATGCTCCTTGTGCGCAAGGCCGACGGCACGTGGCGTTTGTGCATCGACTTCCGCGCCCTCAACGCCGTGACGTCCAAGGACAAGTTCCCCATCCCCGTCGTGGATGAGCTCCTGGACGAGCTGCATGGCGCGCGCTTCTTCACCAAGCTGGATTTGCGCTCGGGCTATCATCAGGTGTGCATGCACCCGGACGACATCGCGAAGACGGCGTTCCGCACTCACCATGGCCACTACGAATTTTTGGTGATGCCGTTCGGCCTCTCCAACGCGCCGGCGACTTTCCAGGCCTTGATGAACGACGTGCTCAGCCCCTACTTACGCCGCTTTGTGCTTGTTTTCTTTGATGATATTTTGATCTACAGCGCATCTTGGGCGGAGCACCTGCAGCACGTGGCCATCATCTTCAATGAGCTTCGAGCGCATCGCCTTCACCTCAAGCGCTCGAAGTGCTCGTTTGGCACGACTTCCGTCACGTACTTGGGCCACGTCATCTCCGCGGACGGTGTCGCGATGGATGCGGACAAGGTCGCCGCCGTCGCCGCCTGGCCGACACCCCAGTCCCCGCGCGCTCTTCGCGGATTTTTGGGCCTTGCGGGGTACTACCGGCGGTACATCCAGGACTTCGGCCTCATCGCCGCGCCACTCACACGCCTGCTCCGCCGCGGCGCTTTCTCTTGGGACGAGGAGGCGGCCACGGCCTTCGCCGCCCAGCAGCGGGCACTCACGACGGGCCCCGTTCTTCAGATGTCGGACTTCGACGAGCCGTTCGTGGTGGACTGCGACGCCTCCGGCATCGGCTTCGGCGTAGTCCTTCATCAGGGCGAGGGGCCACTCGCGTTCTTCAGCCGCCCCTTCGCCGCGCGCCACCACAAGCTCGCCGCATATGAGTGCGAGCTGATCGGGCTGGTCCAGGCGGTGCGCCATTGGCGGGCGTATTTGTGGGGCAGGACGTTCCGTGTGCGCACGGAGCACTACAGCCTGAAGTTCTTGCTTGATCAGCGACTCTCCACCGTGCCGCAGCATCAGTGGATCAGCAAGCTCTTCGGCTTCGACTTCACCGTCGAGTACCGCCCCGGCCGCCTCAACACGGTCGCCGACGCCCTGTCCCGCCGCGACATCAACGACGTCGCCGACGCCCCCACAGTGGGTGCGGCCCTCTGCAGCCTCTCCAGGACATCGTTCGCCTTCATCGACGCGGTTCGCCACGCCACTGCCGAGGCCGCGGATGCGCAGCAGCTGCGCCAGCGCCTGGCCGACGGTGAGCTGGCCGCGCCATGGCGCCTGGACGAGGGACTCCTACTTCATGGGCGTCGCATTTTCGTGCCGGATCATGGCGACCTGCGCCACCAGGCCTTGTCCTTGGCGCATTCTGCAGGTCACGAGGGCGTCCAGAAGACCCTGCACCGTCTCCACGCTGATTTTTACATTCTAGGGGATGGCGCTCTGGTGCGCGACTGGGTGCGGGCGTGTGTCACGTGCCAGCGGAACAAGACAGAGACGCTCCGTCCGGCGGGCTTACTGCAGCCGCTGGACGTACCATCCCAGGTGTGGGCAGACATCTCCATGGACTTCATCGAGGGGCTGCCGAAGGTTGGCGGCAAGTCCGTCATCCTCATGGTGGTCGACCGCTTCTCCAAGTACGCGCACTTCATCGCCCTCGGCCATCCCTACACGGCGGCATCCGTGGCACGCGCCTTCTTCGACGGCATTGTTCGTCTCCACGGGTTTCCGTCCTCCATCGTCAGTGATCATGATCCTGTGTTCACGGGACACGTCTGGAGGGACCTCTTTGGATTGGCGGGCTTGAAGCTCCGCATGAGCACGGCGTTTCATCCTCAGACGGACGGCCAGTCCGAGGTCGTCAACAAGATCATCGCCATGTACCTACGCTGCATCACCAGGGATCGTCCACGAGCTTGGGTGGACTGGCTGGCGTGGGCCGAGTACTGCTACAACACGTCCTACCACTCCGCGCTGCACGCCACTCCCTTTGAGGTGGTCTACGGGCGACCACCGCCGACGATGCTACCCTATGCGCCTGGCACGGCGCGTACTGAGACGGCGGATGACCTGCTGCGTACCCGCAACGATATACTGGCTGAGGCGCGCCAGCGACTTCTTCAGGCTCAGCAGCTGGCCAGGAGGTATTATGATGCACACCATCGCGAGGCGGAGTTTGCGGTGGGCGACTGGGTCTGGCTACGCCTTCTTCACCGGACGATCCAGTCCTTGGACCCGCGCTCCCGGCGCAAGTTGGGGCCTCGTTACGCCGGTCCCTTCCGTGTGCTGGAGCGCATCGGCACGCTCGCCTACCGTCTTCAGCTGCTCGTGGGCTCGCGCCTCCACGACGTCTTTAACGTCGGTCTCCTGAAGGCCTACCGGGGCGACCCTCCGTCTACACCACCAGTTCTTCCACCTACTTCGGATGGTCGTCTTGAGCCTGCCCCGGTGAGTGTGGCTCGCGTGATGAAGGCCCAGCAGCGACGTGGAGTCTGGCACGTCTTGGTGCATTGAACAGGCATGCCAGAGGATGAGGCGACCTGGGAGAAGCTTGAAGATCTCCGCCAGCAGTTTCCAGAAGTTCAGCTCGAGGACGATCTGTTTGAGAAGGCGGGGAGAGATGTTATGGTCGGTTTACAGTATACACGCAAGAAGCCTACTAGTGGCTAGTTATGGGCTTAGCTCAAGTAAATTAGGGGCTTAGCCCAAGTAAATTAGTGTTTAGAGGAGGCCGTCCTCCTATATAAACACATGTACCCCTTAATGATTAATCAGACAATAATCAGTATCATATTGTCTCGTCTCCTGAATGGAGACGGGAGACCCCAGCCCCCAACCGCACCAAACCCTAGCCGTCGCCATCCTTCCTCCGCGACGGCGCCACGCCGCCGGCGCCAAGCCTCCCGGCCTCTCCACCCTCACTTCCACCCCTACAACCTCCACCCTAGACCCGGTAGAACCCTAGCCCCTACCATAACTACTAAGGGGACGCTGATATTGAAGAAAGTGCTTATCTCAAACTGCATGAAAGCAAGCAAAACTATGACAAGAACACACTTTTGAAGGAACCATTTTATAAAACCACAAACTTCCCATGTAACATGCAGAAGACTAAACTTTCTTCAGATCCAATGGAACCAACAAGTGGGTTCCACACTTCCACTGACCGCACAAGCAATCCTGGTATCGCTTTATTGATGTGGAGCTGGATGCCGCGTAGGCAAACAGATCATCACATCTCAATCGGGTCCATGCTTGAGGTGGCTTAGCTGAGGTGAACTGGCACCTCAGATAAATCTATATGCCCACCGATAAGATCCAACGCTCACTTGATGTGGACTAGGGTATGATAACGAATTTAAATGGCATATGTCTCCAAGTTGACAAACCCGACCAAATTGGGCTCGTGTTTATGGAAAGTCACATGTCTGTGCTCTGACAGGAGCATGGGTTTCTGTTGGCTAGAAAAAATGATGTTTAGTTCCTTCAAAAGGTTCTGTACAAGGGCACTTTTGTGACAGGCTGTCTTTGAGAAGTCCCTCGTCATGATTTGACAATATCCGTCACACAATTTGTTCCTTTTGGAGTTCAGAAAAGTAAATGAAGCCATGGCATAAGCAACAGAATGGCATGCAACAAAGTTCTTAATCAATAGAGCACAAGCATAGAAACTGGTGCTTACATGTTAGCTTCCATGAAGTTGAAAACATGAAGCCAAGACCAATAGCTGTAGTAGTAACATTACGCAGTGCTTCTGAAAGGTTTGTTGTGGCAGCGTTCTTTATTATCTGGGTATCTTCAGAAAGCCTGCTTAACAGCTCTCCTGTTCTAGTCACGTCAAAAAAAGCTATCTCCTGTAGGGTGATCAAGACACACGTGCAGACTTGATAGTAAGAACATAGCTATGTGGAAGACTACAAAACAACTATTTGGACAGTATTAAGACGCTTGCCTGGTTTATGAGATGACTGAACAAGTCCTGTCTTAGCCGAGCCACGACTCTCTCACTAGCAGAATTGAATAGCCATGCCCGAAGAGCTGTGCAAACTGACCTGAAACAGGGGCTGAGTTGGTTTCCAATATTTCAAGCAAAATAACTACTCCTACATGAGTTTAGTGCATGAACATGGTTTTTTATAAGGAAAAGGAATTTAGAGAGAAATGGCTAAATTATTATAACCAATCAAAGTTTGTGCCTACCTAGTTCCACCAAACACAAACTGAATAAATAGAAGATGGTTGTGCAGAAAAGTATATCCCTTTACGATACTCAAAATCAGGCTTCCAAGAAACATACCCGGTAACAACTATCACCACAATGTACAAAATCGTGCCATTCACATCTGCCAGGGCTTGAGCCTTATCTTCTGGCTGCCGAACATCTCTGGACACAATATCAATTATCTTGCCGCCGTACTTGGGCTGTAGGATGACAGAAGGTGATCCACCCATTAGGCTTCAACAAAAACGACGATACATCCATTAAGACAAGAAAAATGTGCAACATTTGATGCTCTATTAGATGGAGGTGGAGCTTGTTCTGTGAAGAGAGTACTATTTAATCATGTCGCACAACAACCAATGTATACCAAACACTATTTTACCCTGTCACACGAGAACCAATGTGCTCTGGTCACCGCTATTTAATCATGGCACGCATGAACCGGTGTAGCAGTGAAGTCGAAGCCTACTCAACCACTGTACTCACCAGTCAGAACTGATTACTGAAACGATATTACGCATCTCTCCTGTTTCATAATTTGATTTCCAGGTAGCTCTACAGTTTTTTTAGCCCAATCACAGTTGAGTCAAGAGTATCGGTTTACTTACTGGGAAGTAAGGCTTCACCATAGTAAGAGTACAAGAGCCACAATAACTACAGGGAAACTCTGCAGCAGCAAACAACTGTTTACATCGTAATAACAAGTGTGGAGTACCTACAACGAGGAGGTTGCTGAGGGACGCGACGAGCAGCGCGATGGTGGCGAAGACCAGCTTCCCGGCGTCATGCTTTGCCTGCAAACCCCATTTATCCGCTCGTGCATTTTAGCGAAGCGCACACACCACCAAAAAAACTCCACAAACACAAAATTGGTAAAACCCAGGTGCTCACCAACTTGATGACCCGGCAGAAGCCCACGTTGGCCGCCTGAGTGAGAGGGTTTCAATCAGACGAGCAGCGAGAAGAAACGAATTAGAAATTAGAAACCATCGCTCTGGCTGAATTCAGCAGGCCTGCTACTGTAGGGGAGGATAAGGAGAGTATAAGGGGGAGTAGGAGCGGCCAACCTGGACGTTGCTGCCCTCCTCGAGATCGGAGAGGATCCTCGACGTCTCCTGCAAAGCCGCGCGCGCGCGTGATCGGTCAGCCTCCTCCAGATTCCCAGCACGAACAGGTAAAAAATAAACAGAGAACGGAAGGGCGGGAGGAACACTGGCCGCGCGGGGCCTTCGGACGGACGGAGGGACGGACGTACGTACCCCGTTGTCGAGGAGCGGGGCGCGGTTGCCGCGGGGCGCCGTGTTGATGCGCATCTCCCGCACCATCGCCGCCGCCGCCGCTGTTGGGGTTGCTCGTCGCAGGTGGACGGCCAATGGGCGTGGGCGGCCGTGTGGCGTGGGTGTGGGTGGGGGGAGGACTGGGTGAGCCGGAGACGAGAGGAGGGTGCGCTTTTCTGGTGTAGATCGACCTATCACATGTCACGTGCGGACAAAGTGGGACGGGACGAGCTCAACCGGGACAGCTCGTATTCGCCTAGCGCGTTCTCACTAGAAATTGGAAACATCGAACCGGTCTTGAAATTGGCACTTTCTAAATTTATATTTCTCAGTCTATTTGGATCCTAAATAAGTTTGACACACTGAAATTTCTACAATCCTAACCTGCTACTGTACGGCCCCTTCGTATGTCTCTCACATTCGCCGTAGCAGGCTGTGGGGGAGGGGGGAGAGGCAGGGTTGGCTACTACTGTTGTGGGGCGGGTTTGCCGCCCCCTTCGTCGTGGTCGTGGCCACACCCATCTCAAATCCAAGCCGATCGTCTTTCTCGATCGTGACCGCATCGGCTCTCCCTGCACTACCCGAGTTTGACTTCTCTAGTATGAAGACCTCTAGTTCGGTTAAACCAGAGGATGTGGAACCACTGTCAGATCCACCTTGTACTTGTCGAATGCACATGCCACCAGGAAGAAAAAGTTCTTGCTCGATGTTGTTGTGTTGCGGTGTGTATTGTGGTACATGTGTAAGATTCATGTGAGCTAGTTGCATTTTTAGCTACTTGGTGGTATGTGTGTGCTTGGGGGGTCAGGCCTAGACAGCCGAGACACACATGCACCCGTGCCGCATGAGCGTAAACAACATAGAGGGTGTGACCAAGTCGTTGGAATTTGATGAGAGAGAAAGATGTGATCAACGAAGGTTGAAACTAGATATGATAAATACTACTCTCTCCGTCATAAATACAAATTTCGATTAACTTAGGACATCTTTTTATGAACGGAGGGAGTAGGTCAATGTTGTTGTTCGTGGGAGTACCAATTTAAATCTGGCGTGGAAAGGTACATTAGAATTGACAAATTTTGTACCTTTCCCCTAGAAATTCACACGAAAAAGTACGAGGACGACTGATTGTGATTGGGACCCGCACTGCAGCTTCATTAAACGGAAAAAACGCACCAAACCGGGCGAAACAGCCGAAAACAGGACGTGGACGCGCCTGGGTGCGGTGTGACGGCGTGTGGTGTGCTGCTGGTGTCCGCCGTCTGGTGCCGAACACGTAGAGGGATGGGAATGGGAGGATCGTGGCCTGGGCAGCAAGCATGAATCGGGCCACCAGCAACCAGCTGCCTATTTTTGTGGTGGACTTTGTACGTTAACTAGTATTTCTCTTTCTCCTCAAGAAAATCATTGGTGTATACTATGGCGCTTTCCTTGCAGCATAGCATATTCCCTAATTTTCCCAACTTCATACAGCCTTCCAAGATCTTCAACAACATAACAGTAGATGGGAAGATAGAAATTTGAAAGCACGAATTTCAGGGCTATATGTTGTGCAAGCTAAGAGTGTGTTTGGTTTTGAAACCATGGAATGTCATGGTGACATGTCGGATGGAATGGTGGTGTAAAGTTTTGAAGAGTGTAGTTTATCACTGTAGTCAGTGTGCCGTTCCACTTGGTTTTATCGATTTGGCCGAGTGCGTTCCGCATATAAGGGGAATATTTCCTTCTAAAAAAATCAGTTGGCTCCATTCCTCTTTTCAACCAAAGAGGAAAATGGGTGCGGAATGGTTTCATTCCATTCCACCCCTTTTCAAAACCAAACACACGCTAAGAGAACTCGGAAGAATCGAATGACAACACATTACCATGGAGGATGAGCAGTACTTACGCCACGCCGTTGTAACATTATAATTCCACTGTATCATTAGATTCATTTGTTCTTATGTCCCACAACTAGCAAGTTCTATTTTCACTTTAGAGGCACTCTAAACACACTGAGTTCATTATCAGCAAGCAAATTGAGAACTATGCTCGGATGAAGTTTATCTTCGGCTCTAGTTATTCCAACTTTGACCGCCCGAGTGGATGCACTACACCATGCTCTTAGCCACCTCGTGGAGAACAAAGCGCAAGGTATTATCTATCTTTCGATGACCCTTGATCTCTCAAGATGAAATTGTTTAGATCTTTCATTCGCAAGCACTATCTGTGAGAGGAGTTAACGATGTTTTGTTGGTGATGATTATAGCTTTAGACTAAGGTTCTAAATTGTATACCCTTAGTTAGGTAATATGGTGTGGTGAGAACTGATGGCGGGTTTTTATACTTTACGAGGTGGTATACCCTTAACTATTTTGATGATGTACTTGTTTTGCATCACCATATCCCTTCTTGTGTTTAACTCGTGGTGAAGCACTATAGACTATAGTTTGTGAACTGTTTAAACTATGGTGTACTACCTTTTTTTAATTTTTTCCCCTGATGTGTCGTGTGTGCTGAAATTCTCGATCGGCCGATGGGTAAGCTCACTGCTCATATATCACGGGTATTGCACAGGTGAGAGGATCAAACGTCCATCGCCTGCATGAAACAAGTCGAAACAGTGAACTGCATACAACCAAACATAGGGAGTTCGCTTGGTGTTGTGATATAGCCTAATCAAATCAAACAGACTGCAGAACATGACTCAAATATTGTATAATCCGGACAAGCTCAGCAGATCGTATTTTTCGAGATCCCAAAAAACGGTGCAAGGGTAACCAGGAAAGCACGAGCAGGACTGATTGGGATCCGCACTACAGTTCGCGACCCATGCTTGCAGGCTGCAGCTGCCCAGGCCAGGAATATCCCACGAGGCCAGGCCACGATCCTCCCATCCCTCTGGCTCTACGTGTTTGGTGCTCCGGTGAATCACCAGGCGTCGAGCAGTCGCTGCCACCGTGGTTCGGCTCGGCACCGGACAGTGGCCACCAGCAGCACCGAGAGGGTATCCACGTCTTGCTTTCTGCTGTTTCGCCTGATTTGGTTTGATCTCCCATATAAAAACAAGCAGCCTATTTTTGTGGTGGACTTTGCACGTCAACTGGAGCTTCTCTTTCTCCTCGAGAAAATCTCCATGACCAACCTGGTATATTCCCTCATTTTCCCCTTCGTACAGCCTCCCAAGGTCTTCATCAACAGCATAACAGCAGATGAGAAACTCGAACCATGAAATTTATATCTGAAAGCAGACGGGCTACTGCTTACAAAAAATCATCATTTCTCTTTATTTGGGAGGAACACGTTGCCTTCATCACACATACAGTGTCATGGTTCAGATAGCCATTTCAGCCGCAAAATTGATTAGCAAAACTTCACCTACACAATCTGTACATGCCGCCAAACCACTGAAAAATGACCTAGAGCTAGAGCCTATAAACAAACACACCGAGTCAAAATTTCCCAACCTCCATCCTCCATAATGGAATTCCTTGTGTACATCCATGTTCTGTCGCCCAGCAACCAGCATGAATAAACTGGTGACAGGCTCCATCAGCGTCGACCTGCAATCTGCACCGTGCTGCGCCTTCTTTTGATCCCAACCGCCGCTGCAGAAGGCTGAGCGCCATAGAAAAGCCAAGGCCTGCCTTCGACTCGGCGTAACATTTCAGTGCGCCATGTTTTTCAAGGATGTAGCCTTTATGCATGGACGTCTACAACCTCAGTATGGTCCGGAGCGTATCACAAAGGTTCTGTATCGTCTGCTGCTCTTCTGTCGCTTGTGAATCTTGGAGAGGCATGTCCTCGTAGCACCTACAGCATTTAATAGCAAAATGGGTATGTTCATACAATAGAATCATTGCCAAAAGGAAAGCTTCAACAGAACATAGCAGATCGAGCTACTCACTACAGGGGTAACAACCCAGCGCGACGTGCCGTCGGGCTCACCACAGAAACCCTCGGCCTCAGTGAGCCCGACGGCCACCGTCGGTCTAAGGCCGTCGGGCTGTGATCCATCGGGCTCACGTCGCGGCCGTCGGGCTCGCAAATGCCGTCGGGCTAGCGCGCTACGCCGACGGTGATTTTAGGCCGTCGGTGTTAAAAAAACCTTGGCGCAGAAACTCGTAACGGCGCTCCGTCACGAGACACGCGTCACCAGCTGGAGCTGCACAGGACATACGGTGAGCCCGACGGCATTGCCGTCGGCCTCACCATAGCGTTACTACGCCGACGGCAAATACCGTCGGCCTCACCACTGCATAATAATGCAATACAGCGTGACGCCGACGGCATTGCCGTCGGGCTCATTCTGGAGTGAAAACAGCAGCATTTTGCTGTATTTTTATTATTCCCTGCAAATTTCAATTTTTTTCTGGGATTCACATATAAACATCATCAAACTCATGAACATCACATATAGGGATCATCAAACATATAAACATCATCATATAGGGATCATCAAACATATAAACATCATCAAACTCATGAACAACATGTAGGGATCATCAGCTACCAATATATCACACGTTTCTATATCACACAACATATATCATCAAACTCATGAAGCTACAAAATGATCTCTCCAAAGGAACTCTCAAGCACGAATTCCACCGCCAAGAGGATGATCACTACAAAATGAAAACGAACTCCGGTTAGCATGGCAAATGTATCAAGTTCAAATTCATGCAAGAGAAAATGATCAAAGTCATGCAAACCTTCTAAGTCCAAATTAATGCAAGGAAAAATGATCAAAGTCATGCAAATGTTCTAAGTCCAAATTCATGCATACCTTCTAAGTCCAAATTAATGCAAGGAAAAATGATCAAAGTCATGCAAATGTTCTAAGTCCAAATTCATGCAAACGTTCTAAGTCCAAATTCATGCAAACATTCTAAGTCCAAACTGAATCATGAAAAATAGTTCTAAGTCTATGGTTGGTTTATGTCCGAGTTTTTCATGAACTAACCGGGTTTGGCGATTGTCGACGCATCTCGTGGCTCTCGTGGTGGGGTGATCGACGCAGCGAGGTAGAAACACCCGGGCTAGGACCTTGTGAGTGAACCGGAGTGGCCATGGGTGAGGCAGAAGCTCGACCAAACGGAGCCCGTGAAGAAGACGATCCCTACATGTTTGAACAAAATATGACTAAGTGTAAATATCTAGATGTACAAAAAATAACTTAGTGAAGCTTTGGTGAAGTACTAACAGGAGTCGCCTGGGTGTAGTGTGCGACGAAATCGGCGTAGCACGGCCGTGGAGGGTACGGCGGTGGTGGCGGAGCTGGTACTGGCTCGGGTAGTGGAGCACCCTCTCTCATTGTCGTACTAAGCGCCTGCAAGTGAGTTTAGATGTCATGCATTATGAAGTACAAACTCGGACAATGAAATTTATTGGCTAGCATTGGATGGACCACAACTCACCGTCATATAGGCAAACTGATGCGACTGCTGAGCTTGATACACAGCCGCCGAATGATCCTGCATCTGCTGCATCCAAGCATCCTGAGCCTCTTGCCAGGCTTGTTCCATTTTCTTAAATATGACATAGTGAATCTCATGAGCATACCCATATATGAATGGGAACTAAGAATGAAGAAGAAAAATGAGAGAAAGCGTACATGGTCCACAGCATGGGCGGCTCTAGCACGCGGTGCACGAGGTGTAACAGAAACACTCGTGAGTGATTTGACACGTGTGTAGTTGGTGGTAGGCTTGATCACCGTGTCAAATGTGCGCGAGCGGCCATGTGGCCTTCCACCTCCTGCGATAATCACGACCCTCTCGTCGACTGGCTCCTTAACAGGGTCAGAATCCGGTCCATTCAGCTCCTTGTACCTGATGGCATTCATAACAAGTAAACAATTAGTAAGTACAAATTATTTCTTACTTTCATTTAGTAAACATGATCTTGAAAAATAAACCTGGTCTTGTACTCCTCAAGGTTTTCAGTGGTTGTGCCATAGTATTGATCATCGCCGTCCTTGACCGCCTTCTTCTTATGAGCCAATTGCCACACTTCAAACTCTCCCAGCTCCCGCCCTTCATTAGCGGTCATCTAAAATACATACAACAAATGGTATGCATTAAAAAGAAAACACTGCCAGGGAAAACGAGTAGGTTGTTCCATATTTATACCTGATGATCCTTGTAGTGGTAGAAGTGTCGGTTCCCTTGACAGTGAGTTCCCTCATGACCGCGATTGAGACTGTTCTGAATGCTCTTGGCCTTGAAATCTAGATCTTTCCCGGTCCACATGTCCACCAGTTTCTCCCAGCCATCCTTCTTTCCCAGAGCCCACTTTGGACAAATCTTAAGATGAAAACATCTCAAGTCAACATCTCAAGTGAAGAACAGATAATGCACTTTACGATGGACATGGAATAAAAAGAAAATTTCATTACCCCCATGAAATCCTCGTGGCACATCTTCTCACCAAGTTTGAGCTGAAGGATTTTCTTCTTGTTGTATCTCTGGCCTTTCTCGGCGTAGAACTGAGCGATAGCTGTAATTTTAACATCATACCACATCTGGCGTAACTTGATCCTCACCATCGTAAAGAAGACCTCGTTGCTCGTGTGCTCGTGCTCGGGAGGCACGCGATAGAACTCCTACAATCATGTAGACAATCTTATTATGGTGAGAATCACAAGTTAACAAAACTATGGTTAACTATGGTTGAGAATCACAAGTAAACAAAACACCATATAATAGTTCTTACCCAGAACTTGTGAACCACAACTTCTGCACAGCTAGGCTTAAAACTCTCACCCTCCACAGTCTCCATGTAGCCGGAGCCCTGAGCGGCCTCGTAGTCCTCCCACCTCATGGCTAACTTCTTCAGAGAATTTGGATCCTCAGGATTCTCCTTGTAGAGGCCTGGCCAATGCCTCTTCAGAAGGCCCACAAGTACACCACCTGGAAGATTTCCCGATCTGGTGATGAGTTGAAAATTGCTGCACATGAAAGAACAATATTAGTATGCAAGGAGAGTTAGCCACATACTTATATGATCAAAAGATAGCCACTTACTTTTTGTTGACCGGCTTAATAAGAATTTTGCCCTCTTGAGATGTTGATCTTCTTGAAAGATTCTTTATTCCTCGAGTCCACAAGGGCCCAAGATCCTCCCCCTCGTGCTGCAAATTAAAATTAAAATGCAAATTAGAGTTCAAATAAAATGTAAGTGAACAAAACTAAGTGGTAGGAATAGGAGAAAATAGCGTACATCCTCCTCCTCCTCGGCGTGCTGCTCCAGGTCCTCGTCAACGGGCTGCTCCGGGTCCTCATCAACGGGCTGGTCCAAGTCCACCCCAAAGTATTGCTGCTCGATGTACTGCTGCTGAGGCTGCTCCACCCTAAAGTACTGCTGCTGAGGCTCCTCCCCCTCGAAGTACTGATGCTGAGGCTCCTGCACCACGAAGTGCTGCTGCTCCACCTCCCTGTCCTCCGAGTGGGTTGCTGCGGAGGGTACCTAAATAAATTAGCAGTTAGTGAGTATGAGCATGATAGTAGACAGTAGGCATGATAGCAATTACCTCACTGAAGTAAGACGTCGAAGGTGTCATCATCCGTGAAGATGAAACCTCCGACATAGGTCTAGTCCTCGAGCCTCGTCCTCGTCCTCGAGCTCGCGGTGCAGGTCGCCCTCGAGGCTCGTCCTCGTCCTCGTCCTCGACCTCAACTGTGGTCTCCCTCGAGGCTCGTCCTCGACCTCTAGTGGGGTGACCCCCGCCTCGTCCTCTAGGGGGTAGGCCCCCGCCTCGTCCTCTAGGGGGTTGACCCCCGCCTCGTCCATCGTCCTCGTCGTCACTCTCCCCTAAGCGTTTAGGGGGCCTTCGCAAACGACAAATGTTCCTAAGCATGGATGCCGCGGAATTCTTGCTCATGGTTTAGTCACCTGCATTGAGAACATGTAAAATGTTAGTAAGCAGAAATTACAATTTCATGAGAAAATAAGCAAAAGAAAGCATTGAGAACTCGAAAATAAGCAAAAGTAAGCATTGCGAACATTGATGAAAAAATAAGACGTAGTAAGCAAGTTGGAAATAAAACATAAAAGACGCTCACCAAGTTTTGGGTTGTGTTCGGGTCTAATCATCATCAGGGTCACTATCACTATCACGTGAGTAGTAGGGTATGCCATCGAACGGTGGAGGCTCATCCTCGTCACTTTCACTATCTAGATGTAACTTGCTGAGCATATCTATGTCCTTTACATTCACAACTGCCTCACCTCTTCCATGTCTTTCACTATCATCGACTTCATCAAGACCACCCATAAGGACATCAAAGTCACCGCCATCCTCTTCCTCCTGGTAGAAATCTCCCTCGTATGTGATGGGGTTTATATTGTTGTAATCGTCCACGTTTGGCATGGGTAGCTTACCACGTGGCGATACCTTGAACACAACTTCCCAACCCTGTAGTTTCTCGTTCTGGCATGGGTATGGTAGATAATAAACTTGTGTTGCCTGGTTAGACACAACAAATACATCGGACCCGCTATAGGTGGTTGAAGGCCTCACTTCCACTAAACCAATGGAAGGGGTACTTTTTAGTCCAACCACTGGGTCGAACCAATGGCACTTGAACACAACAAGAGTGAGAGGATGGGCCCCTTTATCGAATTTCACCTCATATATGTTCTGTAACCTTCCATAGTACTCATCCTCATTTCGACCTCCGGTAAACACTCCAGTATTTACTGTTTTCGCATTTGGCCGAGTATTTTGGTGTTTCTCGGTATGGAAACGATACCCATTCACATCATACTTTTCATAAGTCGCCACCTTAGGGTCGAAACCCTGCGAAACCCATCTCAATTCATCTGTCATAGATGTTTTCTGTTGATTTCCCTACAAGTTTAGTCAAAATTGTTAGTTTTGTGTTTACATAAACTACAATAGACAAGGGGGTGAGTTAGAAATTACTTTTTCCATGAACCAAGCCACAAAATTTTGCCTTCTGGGGGCACCCTTCCTTAAAAGAGTATTAAATTCCGATACAGTAGGATTTTATTTTCCCAACCACTCCTCATCCAGAAATTGAGTCACGAATGTATCCTCTACTTCATCTATGTTCATCAACACATAGAGCATGATGTCCTCCCACTCCTGCTCCGTCACAGTGTAAATATGTTGACCACCAGACTTACCGCCTTGGCCTTGGAAGAGATGAAGCTTGGGTTTATAGCTGGGGTTATCGGTATTGTACCGAGAGAGCGGATTATGCATATTGGGAACATCTTCAGGATAGTATGTTGTAGATACATCTGACACCTCCTCGATGATATATGCCTCGGCTATGCATGCTTCAATCTGATTTTTGTTTCCACATTTGGTTCGCATATTCTTAAATATTCTCTCTATACAAAACTGCCAACGGTTCTGAACCGGTCCCCCCAATAATGCCTCGTTAGGTAGATGCAATATGAGATGTACCATCGGAGTAAACATGCCTGGCGGAAATATAATCTCCAACTTGCATATCAACTCTGAGACTTTCTCATGAAGTCTTTTCATCATTTCCGGACATATTTCTTTGGCACACATCGTGCGGAAGAAATGGCTCAACTCCGCAAGTGGCCGCCAAACACGATCAGGGAGATAGCCTCGAAGCATCACCGGCATTATTCGCTCAATCCATATGTGATAGTCATGACTCTTAAGCCCGTTGACTCTGCCAGTTGTTAAATTGACTCTGTTACTCATGTTAGAACAATAACCATCTGGGAACTTCACATTGTGTTTGAGCCAATTGAATGCCTCCTTCTTTTGGGCAGCTAGAAGGCAGAAGTCAGCATTTGGCTTGACCCAATTTCTTCGATTGCCCTCAGGACGCTGCATGTTTAGTTTTATTCTGTCACAAAGCCTCTCTTGATCGACCCTAGCCTTCACATTGTCCTTCGTCTTCTCAGGAATGTCTAGGGTTGTGTGAAAGACGGACTCTGCGACATTCTTTTCGGTGTGCATCACATCGATGTTATGAGGAAGTTTGAGGTCCTTGTAATAGGGGAGTTGCGTCAAACCTGGTATGTGAGTCCAGTTGTGCGTCTCACCATATCCAATAAAACCTTTGCCTTTGGTCTTAGGCTTTAGAGCACGTAGCTCCGCATCAACAACTTTACCATCAAACGTTGGTATCTTGTTTACTTCACTGACAACTTTGTCTTTCAAGAAGTGTTTTTTGTCCTCTCTGAATCTATGACCTTCTTCGAGGAACTGCCGATGCTTGTCAAAGGCGGAATACTTGCCACCCTTCTTCAGCCATACGAACATAAGAGCATGCCTGCACACTGGGCATGGCATCTTTCCGGCTGTACAGTGTCCGCAGAATAGGGCATACCCGGGTAGGTCATGCATGGAATACTGGTACCAAACTGTCATGCAGAAGTTTTTCTTCGTTGCCCGGTCATATGTCCATGTGTCGTGTGCCCAAGAATGTTCCAAATCATCGATTAGCGGCTGCATGTACACACTCAAATTCTTCCCCGGATATTCAGGCCCCGGAATGATCAGAGACAACAATATGGTCTTGCGTTGCATTAAGACTCCGGGAGGGAGATTGAGCGGCATAACAAACACGGGCCAACAGCTGTACGACCTAGCCGACATACCGAATGGATTGAAACCATCGGTTGCTATCGCAATTCTGACATTTCGAGACTCTCGGGCTTTATCAGGGTATACTCTGTCGAAATGTTTCCACGCTTCACCATCAGCCGGATGTTTCATCTTCTTCTTTTTATCACTAATATCAGGGTATCTCTTCCCCGTCTTGTGCCATGTCATCTGTTTGGCAGTCTCCTCATCCATGTAAAGGCGTTGGATCCTTTTTATGAATGGGAGATACCGAAGAATCTTTACAGCAACTTTCGTCTGCACCATTTCACCTTCGGCGCCCTTCACCTCTACATACCTAGAGGCCCCACACTTGCTACAGTGAGTGTGATTCTCAAACTCTTTCCGAAACAGAAGGCAACCCTTAGGACAACAATGTATCTTCTCATAATCCATGCAAAGCGATTTCATGATTTTCTTCGACTCATACATGGTACGAGGCAGACAATGTCCCTTAGGGAGCATGTTACCCATTGTTTTCAAATGATCTTCAAAGCTTGATCGGGTTTGGCCGTGTTTGGCCTTATCAGCTAACAGTTGCGATATGGCATCAAGCTGAGAGACTTCTGCACCCGGATAAAGAGGTTTCTTCGCGGTGGCCATCATTTCAAGGAAGGCCTTCGCGGTTTCCTCTGGTTCATCCGGTAAATCCGATTCCTCCTGTTCATCCGGATCTTCGGGAGGTGGCGAATGTGCCTGATTTGCATAGTGAAGATCAACAAGCATGTTTGCAATGCCATCGTGGGCACTGCCATCGATGTGTTGCCGCATCACCACCTCTCTAACACGGTCACTCTCAGGAAAGTTGATTTGCATGTTAAAGTCGGGCATATATCCGTAAAGCCAAAGGTGTTTTGTCATCTCTAAACTACCCTGACGGTTATTCATCTTGCACCGAGCACAAGGGCAAAGCGGACGAACTGTCTTAGAACCACGGTGTGCGTCCTTCACATAATATTCAGTTTTCCACTGCCACTCAGCTGTCATGTCAGTCCTACTAATACGACCACTGTACATCCACTCACCATCAGCCATCTGCACTTAGAGTTAATAACAGCTAAAAAAACATTTGATATCAAATAAATGGCATTAAATTAAATACAAGATATTCTCTACCGGGGAAAACGCGTGCATCATCCTACATCTCTAATAGGATAGCCTCCTAGCAGCCGCCGGATCCGTAGATTGAGTACGTTCTCCATGCTCTACCCCGATCCGAGACAGAATTTTGGCAGCACCTCCCCGCTGCTCTCCCGATACACGTCTCGGCAAAAAGCCGAGAGGATGTGCATCCGGAGAACAACGGGGAGGCACTACCGAAATCCTGACACGGACCGGAGCAGAACACAGAGAACGTACCCAACTACGCATCCGCCGACTGTCCTGTAAATGCCGAAGCGTTACGCATCATAATATGCTGACCTCTAACGCATATTTATCCGCGTAACGCTATCGGACGGGAAAAGACACCTAGGTTAGGCGACTTGACATGAAACTAATATCTAGAACATAAAAATGCAAAAGAGGAGAAGGAGATTTATCTCACCCTCCGCTGTAGAGGAAGTAGTCGAACAACACAAACACGACGACGGCTACGAGACGACGGCGGCTCCGGGACGACGGCGGCTCCGGGACGACGGCTCCGGGAAACCTACAAGATAGAATATAATTCAGATTAATACTAGCAAATAACTACCAGAAACCAATAATAAGATAGCCATTCGCACGATCATATCCTGACATGTTCACAATCATTCAATATCCAGATCCTACACAATTTAGCCTGAGACAATAAAGCTTATGACTCCTCAAACAGGTTCACTTGGAGACAGTTTTGATTCTATCAAGCTAAGAAACTAAGACCATTATCCGGCCTACCGGCTAAACAAAATCATCTGAATATCGTCATGACTGCAAGGTACAGAGGCTCCTAGCGGGGGTTAGGGGAAGGAAGAGCCAGCAGCTTACCCGCAAGAACCCTGATCCTTGTCAGCGCGGCGGAGGGGGCAGGTGCGGGACTCGGGGGGAGGTCGGGTCCAGTCTGCTAGGAGGAGCGTCACGGCGGCGCGCGGCGGCCGGCGGGAGGGAAACGACGTGGCGGCGCGTGCGGGAGGCGGCGCACGGCGGCAGGCGGGCGGGCGGCGGCGCGTGCGGGAGGCGGCGCGCGGCGGCCGGCGGGAGGGCGGCGGCGCTTGCGGGAGGCGGCGCGCGGCGGCCGGCGGGATCACGGCGGCGTGGCGGCGCGTAGGGGAGGGCGGCGGCGCGTGCGCGTGAGGAGGGCAGTGTGGTCGATCTGGTCGTTCCGACCAGGTCAACCAGCAATAAGTGCTAGGGCATTTTAACCCCGACGGCATTGCCGTCGGGCTTATAATTGTATTTTTTTCTTTTAGTTTCTTTTAGTTAATAAATGCATTCTTTTAGTTAATAAATGTATTCTTTTAGTTTCATTTTTTTAATTCTCTGCAATTTCCTAGTTTATTTGTATTATTGTAAATTATATTCCAAAAATGTTGACATTAGCATATTTAAGCAAATTGCAAGACCTAACCTTATTTTATATGGATCAGATCATGTATAATTTTGGATTTAGCCAAAAGAATCCCATCAAACCTTATTATTTCATGATTGTAGGACCTAACCAAACAAATAAAACAGAAGTCAGCACTTTGCTACCCCTTTCGACGCTACGTACCCCGGACCCCCTCTACGGCGAAACCCTACTCCCGCTGGAGAAAAGTCTGACCCGTCGATCTACCCCTCTAAACGGCGTCGGGAGGGGGTAGACGCATGGATTTTTTTGCTTGGATGTGTTAGGTTGGTATATTGGACCATAAAAAACAAACATTTCATGTGTTCCGTCGCACGGTTCCATGCCCGGCACCCGAAACGGGGGTTTTCACCTCTAAGTGCAAGAACTTACGACGGAGAAAGAGGGGTCAGTGTAGCGGGTCGCACCTCGGAGATGTATCTTGGTTCCCACAAACTACCAACACACTAGTATACATATGTTAGGGGTCT
The DNA here is from genome assembly GCA_026929855.1 of Poa annua. Classification (NCBI taxonomy): domain Eukaryota; kingdom Viridiplantae; phylum Streptophyta; class Magnoliopsida; order Poales; family Poaceae; genus Poa; species Poa annua. The sequence continues at coordinate 22,780,877 of CM049427.1, forward strand.
ATGCAAGTTTTGATGGGGTCTTGACACTCCGGACCCCCTCTACGGCGAAACCCTACTCCCGCAGGAGAAAAGTCTGAACCCGTCGATCTACCCCTCTAAACGGCGTCGGGAGGGGGTAGACGCATGGATTTTTTTGCTTGGATGTGTTAGGTTGGTATATTGGACCATACAAAACAAACATTTCATGTGTTCCGTCGCACGGTTCCATGCCCGACACCCGAAACGGGGGTTTTCACCTCTAAGTGCAAGAACTTACGACGGAGAAAGAGGGGTCAGTGTAGCGGGTCGCACCTCGGAGATGTATCTTGGTTCCCACAAACTACCAACACACTAGTATACATATGTTAGGGGTCTATGCAAGTTTTGATGGGGTCTTGACACTCCGGACCCCCTCTACGGCGAAACCCTACTCCCGCTGGAGAAAAGTCTGAACCCGTCGATCTACCCCTCTACACGGCGTCGGGAGGGGGTAGACGCATGGATTTTTTTGCTTGGATGTGTTAGGTTGGTATATTGGACCATAAAAAACAAACATTTCATGTGTTCCGTCGCACGGTTCCATGCCCGACACCCGAAACGGGGGTTTTCACCTCTAAGTGCAAGAACTTACGACGGAGAAAGAGGGGTCAGTGTAGCGGGTCGCACCTCGGAGATGTATCTTGGTTCCCACAAACTACCAACACACAAGTATACATATGTTAGGGGTCTATGCAAGTTTTGATGGGGTCTTGACACTCCGGACCCCCTCTACGGCGAAACCCTACTCCCGCTGGAGAAAAGTCTGAACCCGTCGATCTACCCCTGTAAACGGCGTCAGGAGGGGGTAGACGCATGGATTTTTTTTCTTGGATGTGTTAGGTTGGTATATGGACCATAAAAAACAAACATTTCATGTGTTCCGTCGCACGGTTCCATGCCCGACACCCGAAACGGGGGTTTTCACCTCTAAGTGCAAGAACTTACGACGGAGAAAGAGGGGTCAGTGTAGCGGGTCGCACCTCGGAGATGTATCTTGGTTCCCACAAACTACCAACACACTAGTATACATATGTTAGGGGTCTATGCAAGTTTTGATGGGGTCTTGACACTCCGGACCCCCTCTACGGCGAAACCCTACTCCCGCTGGAGAAAAGTCTGAACCCGTCGATCTACCCCTCTAAACGGCGTCGGGAGGGGGTAGACGCATGGATTTTTTTGCTTGGATGTGTTAGGTTGGTATATTGGACCATAAAAAACAAACATTTCATGTGTTCCGTCGCACGGTTCCATGCCCGGCACCCGAAACGGGGGTTTTCACCTCTAAGTGCAAGAACTTACGACGGAGAAAGAGGGGTCAGTGTAGCGGGTCGCACCTCGGAGATGTATCTTGGTTCCCACAAACTACCAACACACTATTATACATATGTTAGGGGTCTATGCAAGTTTTGATGGGGTCTTGACACTCCGGACCCCCTCTACGGCGAAACCCTACTCCCGCTGGAGAAAAGTCTGAACCCGTCGATCTACCCCTCTAAACGGCGTCGGGAGGGGGTAGACGCATGGATTTTTTTGCTTGGATGTGTTAGGTTGGTATATTGGACCATAAAAAACAAACATTTCATGTGTTCCGTCGCACGGTTCCATGCCCGACACCCGAAACGGGGGTTTTCACCTCTAAGTGCAAGAACTTACGACGGAGAAAGAGGGGTCAGTGTAGCGGGTCGCACCTCGGAGATGTATCTTGGTTCCCACAAACTACCAACACCCTAGTATACATATGTTAGGGGTCTATGCAAGTTTTGATGGGGTCTTGACACTCCGGACCCCCTCTACGGCGAAACCCTACTCCCGCTGGAGAAAAGTCTGAACCCGTCGATCTACCCCTCTAAACGGCGTCGGGAGGGGGTAGACGCATGGATTTTTTTGCTTGGATGTGTTAGGTTGGTATATTGGACCATAAAAAACAAACATTTCATGTGTTCCGTCGCACGGTTCCATGCCCGACACCCAAAACGGGGGTTTTCACCTCTAAGTGCAAGAACTTACGACGGAGAAAGAGGGGTCAGTGTAGCGGGTCGCACCTCGGAGATGTATCTTGGTTCCCACAAACTACCAACACACTAGTATACATATGTTAGGGGTCTATGCAAGTTTTGATGGGGTCTTGACACTCCGGACCCCCTCTACGGCGAAACCCTACTCCCGCTGGAGAAACGTCTGACCCGTCGATCTACCCCTCTAAACGGCGTCAGGAGGGGGTAGACGCATGGATTTTTTTGCTTGGATGTGTTAGGTTGGTATATTGGACCACAAAAAACAAACATTTCATGTGTTCCGTCGCACGGTTCCATGCCCGACACCCGAAACGGGGGTTTTCACCTCTAAGTGCAAGAACTTACGACGGAGAAAGAGGGGTCAGTGTAGCGGGTCGCACCTCGGAGATGTATCTTGGTTCCCACAAACTACCAACACACTAGTATACATATGTTAGGGGTCTATGCAAGTTTTGATGGGGTCTTGACACTCCGGACCCCCTCTACGGCGAAACCCTACTCCCGTTGGAGAAAAGTCTGAACCCGTCGATCTACCCCTCTAAACGGCGTCGGGAGGGGGTAGACGCATGGATTTTTTTGCTTGGATGTGTTAGGTTGGTATATTGGACCATAAAAAACAAACATTTCATCTGTTCCGTCGCACGGTTCCATGCCCGACACCCGAAACGGGGGTTTTCACCTCTAAGTGCAAGAACTCCGCCACAACAAAACACTGGAGATACCCGCATATTTGTCCTTATATTATGGCCACATTTGTATAAATTAGTTCTTATGTTATTTATTATGATTTAGTATCCTTACAAATAATATTTTTAAATGTAATCTAATATTTTAAAGCGTACTGAGCCCGACGGTATTGCCGTCGGCTTCATAGTGGGGGGGGATTACGCCGTCAGATCGACGCGTCCGGAGACGTGCACGAGGGGGGTACACCGACGGTACTTCTACGCTGACGGTGGCCGTCGGGCTCACCTCTTGGACGCCGACGGTACTTTTAGCCCGACGGTACGTTTGCGGCCGTCGGTGTTATGTTGTGACGCGGACGGCCACGACATTTGGCCGTCGGCGTTATTATTGCCGTCGGGCTGAGCTGCCAGTCCCGTAGTGACTCACGTCTTATGGTAAGCGAGAGCTTGGGCCAGGTTTATCAATGTAGGGCTTGTCGTCAATCTATGGTGCACACCAGGAGGAAGAGGAACCTAATGCAGTAAAATCCAGTGTCAGACACACACATCTGGGCATGATAAATAGGGTCACTTCGCAGCTGACAAAATTAAACAGTCTACCACATACTTCATTTTGCCCTTTGCGCCCTTTCTTTGCCTGCCCATCGCCACTGAACAGCTCCCTAACTGCCTCCAAGGCGTCAGTTGTACTTGAACCAGCCGGGCCATTGCCTGCTACACTATCCGATACTAGAGCTAGCGGTGAAATGTCAATCGCCTTAAGAAATGGAATAGGTACAGTGTTTCCAGCAGCATAAATGGACCAGAGCTACAAGAAGAAACAATATCACAATTTAGGAGTGGGGCGAAATGGGAAAGCATGCAATCGTAACAATAAATATGAATTACTTCAGTCATATAGGAAAACAATCAAGGTGTGACCAAAAAGCACATACCTTATCCTGAACCGAAAATGCTTTACGGCTTGGGCTGCTGTTTAATTTTGTCATAGTGCTTGCAACACCTGGTGATACAGAGCTGATTGGATTATCATGGTGCAGCATAGTCCCCTCTGTACCCTTGTGCTGTTTAACTGTTCCAGTCGAAGGTCGCATTACTTTTGGTTCCTGGGTATCAGGAGGTCCATCTAAATCCCTCTCTTTACTGTTATCACTATCAGCTGGGTTCTCCGCCCTATCAAAATAGCATAGATAAAGATTTTTTTGTTTTTTTGCATTTTAAGACTAGAAAATCACATGGAAAAATAAATTATGCTTCTCATACCAAAATTTTGAAATAAGCTCAGCCCTCTTTGGATCATGTGTGAAAGAATTGATGCTGCCAAGGCCTGGTATAAATTCTGTTCTTGGGAAGATAGATGATTCGGCCACTTCATCACTATCTTCAGGATGAACAATCATTGTACCAAAATCACCTGTAAGCAGAAAAAATAAATGCTGATTTCAGGTGCATAGCACAAGACTGCAAAAACAATAAACAGCAACATGTTGACGCATCCCATCTGAGAAACAACAAGATTATCCTCACAAAAAGCATTATAAGAAGCTATATCAATACTAGTTACCTGAAATGATACTACCAGGTCACTAGAGCTGGTATTTGCTTAGAGTGTGTCATGTTCAAGTTCAACTAACTTACCTACAGAAACTAAAAAAAAATCCAAGCTTACATGTTACATGTAAGGCTCGTGATTCATGATCATGTATCAGGTTAGTTATTTATCATTACTAACCCTAGTAGGAGAACAGAACTAATGAAGAAACTCAAGAAAGACTGCATGATGAGGAATAGTGCCAGGATTCTGTGTGAAATGATTGTAATATTACCATGGAGGATGAGCAGTACTTACGCCACGCCGTTGTAACATTATAATTCCACTGTATCATTAGATTCATTTGTTCTTATGTCCCACAACTAGCAAGTTCTATTTTCACTTTAGAGGCACTCTAAACACACTGAGTTCATTATCAGCAAGCAAATTGAGAACTATGCTCGGATGAAGTTTATCTTCGGCTCTAGTTATTCCAACTTTGACCGCCCGAGTGGATGCACTACACCATGCTCTTAGCCACCTCGTGGAGAACAAAGCGCAAGGTATTATCTATCTTTCGATGACCCTTGATCTCTCAAGATGAAATTGTTTAGATCTTTCATTGGCAAGCACTATCTGTGAGAGGAGTTAACGATGTTTTGTTGATGATGATTATAGCTTTAGACTAAGGTTCTAAATTGTATACCCTTAGTTAGGTAATATGGTGTGGTGAGAACTGATGGCGGGTTTTTATACTTTACGAGGTGGTATACCCTTAACTATTTTGATGATGTACTTGTTTTGCATCACCATATCCCTTCTTGTGTTTAACTTGTGGTGAAGCACTATAGACTATAGTTTGTGAACTGTTTAAACTATGGTGTACCGCTTTTTATTTTCCTGATGTGTCGTGTGTGCTGAAATTCTCGATCGGCCGATGGGTAAGCTCACTGCTCACATCACGGGTATTGCACAGGTGAGAGGATCAAACGTCCATCGCCTGCATAAAACAAGTCAAAACAGTGAACTGCATACAACCAAACACAGGGAGTTAGCTTGGTGTTGTGATATAGCCTAATCAAATCAAACAGAATGCAGAACATGACTCAAATATTGTATAATCCGGACAAGCTCAGCAGATCGTATTTTTCAAGATCCCAAAAAACGGTGCATGTAGTGAAATTTCACGAAAATAACCCTTTGGACAAATTTCAGCAAAAAATAACCCCTTTTCAAAATCTAACTCTTTTTGGTAGCGCCCAACAATCCAGCGCTACCCTCTGTGTTGTAGCGTCATAGCCCTCGTCGCTACCCTCGTGCCAGCGTGGCACGGCGAGCCCCGCGAGGTGGACGTGCAACGCCACGAGACTCGGCGCTACCCGCGAGGTTGATTCGGCCATACTTGAGGATCCGCCCACCGATGCAAATTTCCGGAAGCTACGTTACAACAAGCTTGTGAGAGATGGCTTTTGATTCGGCCATACTTGAGGACCCGCTTTTCTAACCAATGAATTCGGAGGTGAGTTGACGGTGTCCGTCATCCACATCCTTGTGATCATCACCCTTCCCACTACACATGTGAGAGGAAACACATTTCGTTAGAACCATTGAGGACCACCTTTCCATGGTCTTGCACGCACAACCCATGGACACCCATTGGTCGCGTCCTCACACTTTACTGTGTACCGCTTTCGGACATCGGAGTGAACAACTTTGAATGGTCGAAAATACCTAACCGCATACTCCTTGATCCAAGTCTTCAACTCCAAGAAGCTTTCAAACTTCACTCCCTCCGCAATACCATAATTGTCGGCATTGGTATCCTTCTTCGAACTGTGCCTTGCTTCAAGCAATTTAGCCTCCATCAACCACGGCTTTATCCGCGAGACTAAGATCACGGAACAACGATATCCGATGGTCCCGCCCCACTATCTTCTTGAACACTTCAGATTCTTTAGCTGTGAACCCATCCTCATCCACTTCTTCGTCAGGTCCGTCATCCTCAGAGTCCGATGCGTAGCCTTGGCTATAAGGGATGTCATGGTCCATGTCCTCTTGCCTATAAGTTCTCTCAACGTCACCAATACAAGTGTTATGAAGCTCATCCTCCAACTCATCGGTATCCTCCCCCAATAGTTCATAGCGGTCAAATTGCATCGGGCTTGGAGGTTGGCTACATCCATGTTGGGTCATCGGAGGTTGGCTCCACGTTGCTTCGTACACTTCTTGTTCATTGGATAACTCATTTTGAACCCCAACTTCACCTTCGGCGGCACCCCGATTCAAGTCAAATGTTTTGGTGACAAATAACTCGAGAGACTTGTCTTGAGATGCGACAACCATCTCCATGTATGCACTCCAACACAACTCGGAGTTGATAGACATGATCTTCCAACAGGAGTGATGACCGAACCCAATATTATGCCTTCACTCCAAACAAACTATATCATTTAGATCCGTCCAATTCAATGCAATCCTCACTTTAGCAACAACCTCGGCATAGTTAGGACTACGGTCAAACACCACAACCTTCTCCTCCGGGTCATGCTCAACATTGTCTTTCAAAAATGCTTCTTTATCCACATGATGAACACTAACCATTCTCTCCATCTAAAAACAAATAATTTGTAGAGAACAATAACATGATATAGCTAATTAAATCCTAAAGTAAAATTAATCTAACCTAAAGCTAAATTAATCAACACTAACCCTAACCCTAACATACAATATGTCCAAATCAACACCAACCCTAACCCTAACATACAATGGGCAAATACAAGCATACACATACACATTGCCCACTATTATCCACAAAAACGAAGCATTACACCCTCATATGACATTTTTAGGGTTTCCATGATCTAAACATAATGTCACAAAATTGCAACAATTTGGTTGGACAAAAACATGGGGATGGAGGAGATTACCTCTCTCAACGCAGGGGAGCCCAAATCCACGGCCAAATCGAAACAATATGGAGGGATTTGGGGGGGTGAGTACAAGGAAAGAGGGAGAGAGGAGCTGTCGGGGGCGAATGGAGAGGAAGAACGATTCGGGCAAAGCCCGTGGCTCTTATTTCCTGTTAAGAAGGTAACACCACAGTCGGGGGCGCTACCCTCTTGGACTTAACGAGTCCCCGTCCCCCGGCCGTAGCAGCTCGGTTTAGTCTGGAGATAGACGATCGGGCGGGACTGCGCCTCGCTTAAGTCACGGAAGGTAGCGCCACACAGCTCGTCGCTACCGTCCGAAAAGGGTAGCGCCGAGACTCGTTGTTGCAGGACTGATTGGGATCCGCACTACAGTTCGCGACCCATGCTTGCAGGCTGCAGCTGCCCAGGCCAGGAATATCCCACGAGGCCAGGCCACGATCCTCCCATCCCTCTGGCTCTACGTGTTTGGTGCTCCGGTGAATCATCAGGCGTCGAGCAGTCGCTGCCACCGTGGTTCGGCTCGGCACCGGACAGTGGCCACCAGCAGCACCGAGAGGGTATCCACGTCTTGCTTTCTGCTGTTTCGCCTGATTTGGTTTGATCTCCCATATAAAAACAAGCAGCCTATTTTTGTGGTGGACTTTGCACGTCAACTGGAGCTTCTCTTTCTCCTCGAGAAAATCTCCATGACCAACCTGGTATATTCCCTCATTTTCCCCTTCGTACAGCCTCCCAAGGTCTTCATCAACAGCATAACAGCAGATGAGAAACTCGAACCATGAAATTTATATCTGAAAGCAGACGGGCTACTGCTTACAAAAAATCATCATTTCTCTTTATTTGGGAGGAACACGTTGCCTTCATCACACATACAGTGTCATGGTTCAGATAGCCATTTCAGCCGCAAAATTGATTAGCAAAACTTCACCTACACAATCTGTACATGCCGCCAAACCACTGAAAAATGACCTAGAGCTAGAGCCTATAAACAAACACACCGAGTCAAAATTTCCCAACCTCCATCCTCCATAATGGAATTCCTTGTGTACATCCATGTTCTGTCGCCCAGCAACCAGCATGAATAAACTGGTGACAGGCTCCATCAGCGTCGACCTGCAATCTGCACCGTGCTGCGCCTTCTTTTGATCCCAACCGCCGCTGCAGAAGGCTGAGCGCCATAGAAAAGCCAAGGCCTGCCTTCGACTCGGCGTAACATTTCAGTGCGCCATGTTTTTCAAGGATGTAGCCTTTATGCATGGACGTCTACAACCTCAGTATGGTCCGGAGCGTATCACAAAGGTTCTGTATCGTCTGCTGCTCTTCTGTCGCTTGTGAATCTTGGAGAGGCATGTCCTCGTAGCACCTACAGCATTTAATAGCAAAATGGGTATGTTCATACAATAGAATCATTGCCAAAAGGAAAGCTCCAACAGAACATAGCAGATCGAGCTACTCACGTCTTATGGTAAGCGAGAGCTTGGGCCAGGTTCATCAATGTAGGGCTTGTCGTCAATCTATGGTGCACACCAGGAGGAAGAGGAACCTAATGCAGTAAAATCCAGTGTCAGACACACACATCTGGGCATGATAAATAGGGTCACTTCGCAGCTGACAAAATTAAACAGTCTACCACATACTTCATTTTGCCCTTTGCGCCCTTTCTTTGCCTGCCCATCGCCACTGAACAGCTCCCTAACTGCCTCCAAGGCGTCAGTTGTACTTGAACCAGCCGGGCCATTGCCTGCTACACTATCCGATACTAGAGCTAGCGGTGAAATGTCAATCGCCTTAAGAAATGGAATAGGTACAGTGTTTCCAGCAGCATAAATGGACCAGAGCTACAAGAAGAAACAATATCACAATTTAGGAGTGGGGCGAAATGGGAAAGCATGCAATCGTAACAATAAATATGAATTACTTCAGTCATATAGGAAAACAATCAAGGTGTGACCAAAAAGCACATACCTTATCCTGAACCGAAAATGCTTTACGGCTTGGGCTGCTGTTTAATTTTGTCATAGTGCTTGCAACACCTGGTGATACAGAGCTGATTGGATTATCATGGTGCAGCATAGTCCCCTCTGTACCCTTGTGCTGTTTAACTGTTCCAGTCGAAGGTCGCATTACTTTTGGTTCCTGGGTATCAGGAGGTCCATCTAAATCCCTCTCTTTACTGTTATCACTATCAGCTGGGTTCTCCGCCCTATCAAAATAGCATAGATAAAGATTTTTTTGTTTTTTTGCATTTTAAGACTAGAAAATCACATGGAAAAATAAATTATGCTTCTCATACCAAAATTTTGAAATAAGCTCAGCCCTCTTTGGATCATGTGTGAAAGAATTGATGCTGCCAAGGCCTGGTATAAATTCTGTTCTTGGGAAGATAGATGATTCGGCCACTTCATCACTATCTTCAGGATGAACAATCATTGTACCAAAATCACCTGTAAGCAGAAAAAATAAATGCTGATTTCAGGTGCATAGCACAAGACTGCAAAAACAATAAACAGCAACATGTTGACGCATCCCATCTGAGAAACAACAAGATTATCCTCACAAAAAGCATTATAAGAAGCTATATCAATACTAGTTACATGAAATGATACTACCAGGTCACTAGAGCTGGTATTTGCTTAGAGTGTGTCATGTTCAAGTTCAACTAACTTACCTACAGAAACTAAAAAAAATCCAAGCTTACATGTTACATGTAAGGCTCGTGATTCATGATCATGTATCAGGTTAGTTATTTATCATTACTAACCCTAGTGGGAGAACAGAACTAACGAAGAAACTCAAGAAAGACTACATGATGAGGAATAGTGCCAGGATTCTGTGTGAAATGATTGTAATAAATGGGGAACATGGTCATGATGTAGACTTGCATACCTGTCCAACCATCATGATGTGTTTCATGATTTGACTGGGAGTTTATCGGAACAGTTTCCCCATAATCTTCATTAATTCGAACAGTTGCATCATACATTTCCTGTAAGATACCAATGTCAGAAACCATAATGACCAAACCAATGTACATGTATATAATTAGTAGAAGAGATTGTTGTACATTGTCAGTGTCAGGCGGCTGGTTTTGCGCAAGTGTGTCTCTGATCTCTTTTGCTTCATTGATCTTTGTCAACATTTTTGAAGCTCCAGTGTTGCACTTCTCAATAAATTTGTGCTGTGTGAGTTTAAGAAAAAATGAGAACAGAAAAGGTAAACAACTAAATATAGAAATAAAAATCATGAAAATGTGTCACAAAGTTATGTCTGTGCACTAAATTAGTACCTTCAGCATCTCGACTGCAGCAGGGCGGAGTCTTGCATCTTTTGTTAGGCATTTGGCGATAAAATCATGGAAAAGAAGAGACCTGGAGGGTAGGATACAAGAACTTAGACCAACCGATGTTTGGAACTCAAATGCTTCACTGGATTAATCTCAAACTTTCAGTGCCGCTTGACTAAATAAAACAATTTCATAGATCAGTATTAGCAGGAAGTGGTGGCTTGGCAAGCAATAGACCAAATTAAAGAAAATAGCTATGTGACTACCCCTTTTAGAATAGATCTAATTTCACCATGGTGTAAGCAGTTCATCATTTGAATATGTTTGAGACTTTTTGTTTGAAAACCCATGAGAGCTTAGAAGGTCAGTCTAAAATATGCCACATTTTCCATATTAGAAGTGTGAGGATTTGATAAAGGAATAAATTAACAAAAAAGGTAAAAGAACATGATTAGTACTGTCAAGTGAACTCTGCCTTGTTTGTGTGAACTTACAGACAGTTTATTACCGTATATCAACTTTGCTACATAATAAATTGTGTCCTAGGTCAACGACAGCTACGCGTCATCCAGGGACTAGCCAAAAACTAGCCAGGAAATAATTTTCAAAAAAAAAACTAGCCAGGAAATAGAAAAGGTTGACAAACTTAAAATTGTGCACTATATCAACATCTTTCCAATAACATGAAGTTGACAAACACTAAGGTTGTGCACTATCTCAACATCTTTCCAATAATATGAAGTATTTTGTTTACAAACAAAAGTAATATGAATCTCGGATGGCATCCTTGGAATTTCTTTTCAGATAGAAAGAAACCAGGGCCACAAGCCGTATGTCTGAGTTTTTTTTTAGTGAAAACGCAAAAAGACTTTGCGTTTCATTTCATTGAATAGAAAGAGAGTTTTACAGCTGATTGAGCCTCTAAGAGAGGTTTACAGGAAGGATAAAAAACAGGGGAAATCAATGAACATCCCAGGTGGTGGGTATGAGGTCTCGCAGCCCTGCTGCCCCAGCTTTGGCCCAAAGCCTTGCTTCCTCCTTGATCTGGGCGGTCAGGTCTGTGACCGATGGCCGTGCTCCATCAAAGACGCAGCCATTGCGGTGTTTTCAGATTAGCCAGGGGATGAGTAGTGTGGCGGTGGCTAGTCCCTTGCGCATTGGTTTAGGGACGAGGCGCGCCGTTTGCTGGCTCCACTGGTGCAGGGAGGTGGTGGCGTCTGGTGGTTGGCAGGGGATGCGCATCCAGGCCAGGGCGTCGTGCCAAACCTGTCGCGAGAAGGGGCATGCGGTGAGCAGCTGCGTGACCGTTTCCTCCCCTTGGTCGCAAAGCAGGCACCGCAGATGGTGCTGTAAGCCATGGCGTCGCAGCCTCTCCGCAGTCCAACAGCGATCCTGATCGGCCAGCCAATGGAAGAATTTGACCTTGGCGGGTGCCCAACACTTCCAGATCATCTTCCAGGTGTCGCTGTGGATGGAGCCTTGGAACGTGGCGGCGTAGCCTGACCGGGCGGAGTATTGGCCTGACGCAGACCAATTCCAGACCAGCTTGTCAGGGGCATCGGTCAGCGTCGTGTGCTCCAGCGCACCCCAAAGTTGCAGGTACTGTCCAATTTCGTGGACTCCAATGGTGCCGCTTATGTCTCGCGCCCAAGCGTGGTCCTGAAGCCCATCGGCGACGGTCCTGGCCTTTCTGCGGCGCTTGTGCACGCAAGCGTAGAGCTGTGGCGCAATCTCACGGATGGATCTGCCGCCAATCCAGCGGTCCTCCCAGAATTTGGCGGAGAGGCCATTGCCCACGACCGTGAGGTTTTTAACAATTTCATATTAAAAATTGAGGCCCAATTAGGTTTTCCATTAACCAGAGATGTCAAAAGGTCGTACGGTGTAATCTAAGCCACTCACCACTTCTCCTTGTCCTCCAGCATTGGTGCAGGTTCACTAGATATCATGAAGATCACCTGAAGGGGGAATATAACACAATTAGCTAACACACCAAGCCGAGCCCGAGTGAGGATGACATAACATAAAGGTATCCATAGTGCAGTGTATCAAAGATAAAGTAGTTTTCGTTCAGCTATATTCGCCCAACTAAATATACTAAAAGGAATGGAGAATCCATGCACTTACTCTCATTGGATGCACAGTGGATCTCGGTGGCATGCCCTACAGTCAGAGACCAAATAAAATGTGAACTGATAGATCTATCACAAAAAAGGGAATGAAGGTGTACTGTAAAACTACAGGAAGAAGCAAAGAACATATTCTACCTCTGCCATCTCGATTGCAGACACACCAAGTGCCCAAACATCTACCTGGAAAAAGGTAACACGAAGACATGGTTAACTGTGAAGTATTTGCTATGATATATCAGAATGATAAATTGCCCAAAGAAAACCCAACTCTCAGATGTTTTCTCGATGCTATAACATACTATCTTTTGTAATAGTGTTAGGTTAGAAGTTTGTCACATCAGGAACAATAAAGACAAGAACAAAAGAAAAGACTTGCATGTTTGGGCAGGGGTTCTCTAGCTTTATGTTCAAATACAAAATCTGGATGCCAACTACTGTCTATGCGAAGAGAGCTACAGGTTTAGCTTTCATGTCAAATGTTTAAATAAGTTTTTACACCAAAATGAACCCGAACATTCATATTTTCCTATTCAGTAACAATTTTGCAGAATAGATGTTATGGCTCCAACGTCTCGGCACAAAATCCATAAATATTGTTTCAATCTAGCACTGTTAGTTTAGTTATACACATAGATGTGCTTACTGCTTAATGCACCATTTTATATTGCTTTCAGACAGAAGAGAGAGGAGGGAGAGTGAAAAATATATGTAACCTTCCCATCATAACGACTTTCTTGAATGACCTCTGGTGCCATCCAGTGAGGAGTACCAATGAACTGAAAGACATAAACATGAAGCACCAGATTATGGAAGTTAGCAAGGGTGCCACTAAAACTAGTGTGGGGGGAATGAGTATTTGTTCAGAAATGACACTCCAGAATAAGTTTATGAGTAAAACAGTGTTATCTCGCCATCAACTTGGATACTTTATTCCGTTGTTTTTTATGTGAAGCAGATTAGTATGTTAACAACAGTGACATGCAAGCTGGTGTATCCAAGGTAGGAAGTGCCAAACACAAACAAATAGATGTGATACTTTTCCAACACAAACTTATGGTCAAATTTATAACAAACTACCACACTACTAAATAACTATTTAAATATTGTCCAACTGTGATGAATGTTTTTTATGTTTTATCTGTCACTTCCTCTTATTTTTGTTGCAACAACTATTTTAGGAAGTTATGGAACTTCACGATATATAATATAGCAAAAGCGAACATCTTTGGAAAGAATACCTACCGTGTTGCGCTTTGACATGGTTCTCGTTAGCTGGGCAGCTACACCAAAATCGCCTGTTCAAAACATCATTGTGTTGAGATACCAAGCCGAATTCACAAGTGATATACAAATAATTACTAGTAAGTGAAATTAAAGAATAGCAGATAACAACTGTACTTACCCAACTTCACCTCGCCTTGCTCAGTCAGTAGAATGTTGCCACCCTTAATATCTCTATGAACTTTGAAAATTGTGTGCAAGTAAGCAAGACCCTACAGCACAAAATATGCAAGTAAAAGTAAAATTTCTGAAGATGACCACAACATGGCAGCCTAAGTTTTGTCTTGAGCCCAGGCTAACTGTAGCATGTGTTCTAGCATAATAGGTTGTTTAACAGAACTAGTGATGCTAACATGTAATGAAATATAGGTAGAATTTAAGACCATGTGCATTTGTGTTAGGAGAATAAATAAACCTTTAGTGCTTCTCGACATATATAAGCTATTTGTGGTTCATCAAGAGGCTCCTCTGTAACGCCTATCAAGTCAGCAACACTTCCACCACCACAGTATTCCATAACTATCTGTATGTAGAAACTCACATTAGTCGCAGTTTAATGAATTGACAAGTAGGCACTTGCTGCCAGGTTAAAATAGCAGCTACTATGCAACATTAATAAGAAAATTTTCCCTTCTTCCATATTAGTTAGTTGTCGCTGATTTAGCACAATTTTGTACTAAATCAGCGACAAGTAATATAGAAAAGAGGGAGCAAATATTTGTCCGGTTATTGGAGTATACCCAAAGGTAGTCTTCTCCTTGATAACTTCCAAAGTAGCGGACAACATTTGGATGGCTGCATTGCTGCAGCATCTCGATTTCTCCCCTTATATCTTCATATCCTTCTTCCTGATAACAAACAATGAATCTATGAAGTTTAGACAAATGCAAAACCCAGGAAACAGATACCTTCATTTTTTGTGAGTATGTAAAATTTCAAGGGAGCAACTACGGGGCACGCTCCATGCGGAAGGCAACCCTCATACCCACCTCAGGCGACTTGATTTGATTTTCCTGGTTCTGTTTCTTTTAAACAGGCCCTTCAATTTTTTTAATGCTTTACTTGAAGGCATACATCCGGCATAATGGCCGCTATTGGCTGCACCTAGTTAGTTGCGCCTTTGGACTGTCCATTTTTATATACATAATGAAAGGGGGCATAGGAAGGGCAGGCCTGGCGCAGCGGTAGAGTATCTCCATTTGTGTCCCGCAAGTCCTGGGTTCGAATCAGCCTCTATGCATAAAAGCAAGGAAATGACTGCCTAGAAATTTCCTTCGCCAGACCCCACACGTGTGGGAGCTTTCGGCACTGGGTACGCCCTTCTTCTAAAGGGGACATAGGTCGAAGCATGCAGCCGATGTAGCACCCACTACTGGTTGCACCAAATCATGCAGTACAAAAGTGATGTAAAAAAATATCACCGGAGCGTTTTCAAAATCGGGCGCAGGGGGGTGGGGTTTCTAGTTTTGAAAACACCAAGACGAGAAACACAACAGTTAAATCGATTCATAATTTCGATGACCTGTTCAGGAATTATTGCGTTTTTTTTTTCAAGCTCGGCTGTTCAGACCACAGGCAACAAGGACAACAAATATGTAAGTGGGGCAGGACAGACTTAATTTTAGTAGAGACGGGACAAAGTGGAAACATTGTGAAAAAAGACTTAAAAATTATGTGGCAAATACCATCCTCGGCAATCAATATTAGCGGGCATTGGACAAATGCTCGCTGCCATGCTAATACTTCATACGTTAAAGCAAAATAGAGCCAGACATAACATGTGGCATGAGCACAAATAGAAACCGACGTCTCAATTAATGTCATGATTTAGTAAGAAGTCAAGACTAAAGATGTACCATCCATTTTGGTACTGCCACAATTATTTCCTATCATGGGATTGCCTAACACTAAATCTGAAATCGTTTTAAATTATCAACTACGATGAGTAGCTTATTAAAAGTTTCAACTAGATGGATGAGGTGAATTTCCGTTATGATATGGGTGTGTCAGAAAGTTGATGAAAGATCTAGGTTTTCTCCTCTTTTTCATACTGTGGTGTCATCTTCCGGCTTTCGTGAGAAGAGATGTGACATATATCATGTTCAAAGAGGATCAGGATTAGATAGCATAGCTGGTTCATGCTTTTATTTCATATAACTTATAGTTGAGACGTCGTGATGTCCTTTGCACATGCTCACTAATTAGTGTTAATGATCTTTGCAGCCTTAACATAATTTTTCGAGAAAGAAACCGACCCCTTCTGTTAAGGAGATGATCTTGACAGCCACAAGCTCCTGTGTTCTGAGATCTCTTGCCTTGTATACTGCACCATATGAACCTTTCCCTGCATTCCCCAATTGAATAATTAGTTATGCAGACACCTAAAAAATCATGTGTACATACAGAAATGGAAACATTATTAATTAATTTCATAACAAGAAGCGCACCGAGCTCATGGAGCAGCTCATACTTGGTTGAAGGATCCTCCCTGGCAACACTGTCCGGGACGGAGCTCATGGATGCCTGCCGCCTTGATTGCTGCTGCTGCATCAGAAGCGACGGCTGCCGGTCCTCCTCCGCCTGCCCGGCTGAAGGACTCGTGAATGAGGACCGAAACCCCGCGCCTGCACCGGAGACGGACTCGCGCGGACTGGAGGCGCCGCTGGTGCGGTGAATGAAGGTGCCGGAGTAGGACTCGTGAGTTCCCGAGTCGCCACCGGGGCGGCGGATGAATGTGCCGGAAACGGAGTCACGAGGGCTGGAGGAGGAGCCTCCCGGGTGGCGTATGAACGTGCCGGAGACGGACTCGCGCGGGCTGGAGGAGCCAGCGGGACCGGGGTGGCGTATGAAAGTGCCGGAGACGGACTCGTGCGGGCTGGAGGCGGCGGCGGAGGAGCGCGCGGTGCCGTGCACGACGAAGGTGGAGTAGGGGTCCTCCTCGGCGGCGCGGGGGCTGGAGCGGCGGCGCAGATCCAGGAACGGGGATCGGGAGGAGGCCGAGGTGGAGGCGGGGGCGCCGCGCTTGATGACGACGGTGGCCGAGAGCGAGGCGTCGTCGAGGTCGGAGGAGTAGGGGTCGTCGTCGTCGTCGAAGGACGCGCCGCCGAAGTCCTTGGGGAGGCGCTGGAGGAGAGGCGGCAGCGCGGAGGGGTCGTCGTCGTCGTCATGATCCTCCCCGCGGGCCGCGGCCCCACCACCGCGGGCGTCCTCGTCGTCGTCGTCGTCGTCGTGGACAACGACGGTGGAGTAGATGTCGGGCTTCCTGGAGCGCGACCACGGCGAGCGCGGGGAGAAGGCCATGGCGGAGGAGGTCGGGGAAGGGAAGGTGGGGGGGGGGGGGCCTCGTCGGGAATGGGGAAATTAGTTTAGTTGGAGCCAGTTCACTCGAATCTGGCAACATGGGCTACGCTTCAATGGGTCACCACATTTTGGCCCACTTGTTTCATTTCCTATACAGGCAAATTAAATTACTGTATCACTGTAATAACTGACAAGCAATCAAAAACAGATGTTAACCTCAGTTCAAAAAACAGATGAAAAGAAACCCTAAAATACAAAGAGAGACCGAGCAATACGTGTATTACATTGTTGTTCCAGGCTCAGAAGTGTGCACAAAATTTATTGCCAACTTTGTTAGGATGTAATAAATCTTCAGGATCATGTACAGCTACTAGAGTTACAAGAGGAACTAATTAGCGAAGAAAAAAGAGTTACAGAGGGACCACACACAGAAAGAGTGCCATGCTACCACAACAGATCTTCTGTTCTGTATGCTAGTTTGAACCTACGCCGTTTGTTTCCAGAACCTGACGGACCGATCGTTTCCACATGTAACGAACACCGGCTCTACAGGAGAGTGCTCCAGCCACCTAGGGGCGCCAGTGTGGCCAGAAGGCAATGTTGCCACCTTTTCAGTAGTAAGTGCATCCCAGATGACAACCTGAAGACCAGACAGTACTGCATTTAGGCATGTGCCTATGGTGTCCCTTCTGGGAAAAAACGGTTTTGCTAATTCTCAGGCGCCTGAGAATTTCTTAAGTCTCAGTCACCCACAAAAATATGCATCAGTTGCACTTTTCTGATAAAAAAGTGCAACTCGTTCCAGTTGCAAATTTTTTTGATCTGCAGTTGCACTTTTCTGAGGTGACTGAGACTTAAGAAAAAATCAGTCACCTGAGACATAGGCACTCCCGGGAAAAAATGCACTCAGCTTGAATTGAAATTTACCTCGCTGTTTTGTTCGTCAGTTGATATTACAAACTCCTCGCTTTCGTTGAAGACAGCCTAGGCAAGAAAGTCGATTGTTACGGTGATGAAGTTAGTGTTAGACCTAGTTACAAGTTGCAATCTATTTCATTTCGGGTTAGCCCACATTTCGAGCTAACTGGCTGAAACTATTAGCTGTCATTGGCGCAAGAGGAGCGTGTATAACCAAATGTGTTGCATGTAAATCAGAATGAAAGAAAACAGATTCGTACAACTAACCTGACATCTGAATTGGCCGTTAACAGCACCAGCATATTGCTTCACAAGTCTTCCGGTGCCAACTTCCCATAATTTTATAGAAGAATCCTTCCCACAGGATAGGACATACCTGAAAGAACGTGTTTAGCCTTTAGGCTTCATAGCAGATAGCCATGCTTATATGCATAAAGTTTTCTCAAATCCAGGAATGTTACTATATAACTAAAAATGGGTAACTGAGACTTTCAAGTAGTCTAGGTTCACAACATCGGACAGCTTCGTATCATCAGATACAAAGCTTTGCATTACACTCACACTAGAGTGGCCGTGTGACACCTCAGTCCATACCTGCCTGGTAACCAAAGTACACCACTGATGTCCACGTTTAGCATAAAAGAGATGATGGTAAAAACTGAGAATTGACCAATTGGGCCGATCCACTATTACTAGGGCAGTAGGGCCCAATCAGGTTGGTTTTTTATCATTAGGTTCTCAACACATGGATGAAATATTATATTTCTAAGATTTCTCATCTCAGAGTAAATTAAGAGTCGAGTATTATCGTAGCCAAGACATTTTTGCACATATCTCTTTGTTCTCCCAAAAGATTTTTTACAGATACTGCCACTTGCTAACCTCTCGTCTTTGGTGAAAATTGCGCTAGTAGCTTCTGCAGATCCATGTGCTCCAGTTATGGTACGGACACAATCAGCAGATACTCCATCCCAGATACGCAGAGAACCATCCTTAGAAGCAGTCACATACAAGCTCCCAGTATTGGAGTAGCGCACCTGCAAATCACAAAGTATGAAAAGAAATGTAGATGAAGGACAAAATTTGTACTTCTCATTAAGATATTAACCAGTGCAGGATAAAGCTTGTGAAGCAAAAGTAAGAAATTACCTGGTTGATGGCAGCACCACAGTCCTGTGGATTTGCTGCTAAGTAGCATGTGAAACTGTTCACATCATAGAGATGAGCAATTGAGTGATCGGTCCCTGCAAATATTTCTACAAGCTTCAGCTACTTCCAAGGATTGCATATTCAATAGATTAATATGGCAATACTCTGCACTGGTATGAAACTAGAGGGTATTTCTCTACAGAGTCTGATTCTGGATCAAAACTCAAAATCCTCAAGTCCAGATGCTAAATATTCTTGGTCACAAAAGTTAAGACATGCTATATAATTATAGCTACAATTAATTAGCAAGTTATAATCCGCGATCACTTCGAATATGGTGATTCAAAGCATCATGCATGTAACATCATGCACGTAGTATAAATAATTGTTTCTGTAAAATACATGACAAAGGATAAGTTGACTCTAAAGTCTAAACCGAACTCATGTCAGGATGGATAATCAGGGTATAACAGAAAGATTAGAGGTTACAAGTAATTCTAATTTATCGAAAGGATAACCATACCTGCTAAAATGTAATCCCCACAAGGGTGAAAACATACAGATCTAACATTATGTGTATCCTGCTCAAGTAAATATTGGGTAAAAAACTATTTAGAGGCAAGGGAGATAATATATGGGTAGATTCAGCATACTAAGCACTTTACTACCTGAATAACTCTGAATGCCTTCCTTGCAGCAGTTTTTGAGAAGTCAAAGAACCTGTCAGGCAAGATTTAAATTCAAAGGGCATATGACTTAATTGATATCACGTATTTATATATGTACAAAGTTGACCAATTCAGCTTAATGTATGTATGAACTCCTAAAACCACATAGCAAACAATGAGGGTGGGAAGTAATGATAAGCATACTTTATTGTGTTATCTTTTGCTGCAGATATCAGTATTGGGCTAGTAGGATGAAAATCCAGGTCATTGATGGGCTGCAAGCAATCAAACATGTTACAAAAGTAACTAGAGTATATAGGAGGAACTAAGACTATTTATCTACGAGAATAACCGGAGATGATACCCATGACTTCGACCACCACAACCATGTGCTTTAACACCAGGTGGTCACATGAGTGTCCACAGTAAATTAAACATGTCTAATTGCTAATTCAAAGCACTGTGGCAATTCAAGCAATTCAAGGTAAAAAAACAGGAATAAAGCAAATAGAAAAGTTAACAGTTACCGGTTACAAAGATCAATACCCGTGGTGGTGATTTATGGAATGGAGCACATAAATTAGTTAACAACTTCAAAGTTCAATACCCTGTTGGTGGCTAGCTAATAGAAGCTGGGAAAGCAACTATCAAATTGTGAATAGAATTCTTAACACGAAGCTTTATTACAAAACAGGATGAGAAGAGCCTTAGTCATTAAGGACCTAAAGAGTAAAATACTCACCTGCATGTGATCATAAAATGTACGAACCACAGGCCGGCCAGAGCCTTCTTTGGAATCCCCTAACATCGTCTGCTTAATCTTTGCAACCTACAAGTGGATTGCCAGTACTGAGCAACAAGTAAAACCTAACAGAGCACATCCCACACTCAAAGACACACTGATGGATCAAGCTCACCTCAAAGAACTTAATCGACATGTCCCCACTTCCAGTTGCAAAAAATCTCCCATCAGGACTAAATTTTGCACATCGGGCAACATTCTACACAATATAAGAGTAAGTCAATGAAAAAGCCTATGTATTAACAATCCTAGCAAACCGATCTATCAGATCACTTTAATTTCAAAAAAAATCTATCAAACCACTATAAACAGGACCAATAAAATTATAGAGCCGCATGAGTACCAAGGTGCCATAGCAGCAAGGCGCAAATCCTGCAGATGGTACCAATGATATCCCGGTAAATTTTGCCTAAAATTTTCTCGGTGTTGCTTTAACATCCGCGTATAAGTAGCACCCAGATTGTCGACCATTTGATTTTAGATTTTAGTTCATGGCGTCATGGCATTAAGCAAGGGAGAAGTATATGCATGGGCACCTTATGATCAGAGATGTGCCTGGTCTCATGCTTGGGAAAGCTCTTGGAAGGGCCCCTAACATTCTGCATACTGCACATAGGCACATAGCTCACAATCAAATCCATATACATGAACAGAAGCAACTAAATTACATACACACGGTTAATAACTTGTAAAATGCCGTAGCCATTAACAATGTTGTTACCTGAAATCCACGGCACTGGCGCCGAGCGGGCGAACGAGCCCACCACCACCACCAACGCCAGCAGAGTCAAACGCGGCGGGAGCTCCACCTCCCCTCGCCCCTTCCCCCTGCTCGACCGCGAGACCCTGCGAACCAACCAGCAGCGGCGAAGGGTTTAGGTCCAGCCCAGCTGCCCAGGACGCATAAGCCCTAAAGGAGAGGGGAGGTACCTTGGCGACGAGGCGGAGGAGGTTGTTGGGGAGGGCGGCGTCGGCGGAGACGGGGGTCATTGTGGCAGCGGCGACGGCGGCGGCGGCCTGCGTGAGGTTCTGGTCGCGGAGGTGCGCCACGATGAGCGCGTTTACCTGACGCAGCAGCTTCGCCTCCTGCACCGCCGCGTCCATCTCCTCAGCCCCGAGCTCCCCTCCCGATTTGGGCGGCTACGCGAGCTACAAAGAGGAGGACTGAACTGAAGCTCGGAATGGGGGCACTGAGTAAATTTCACAAGAAAACAGAGTGAGTTTGAACCACCAGCTCATTTTGACTGCTTCACGCTTAAATGTGTAGGGCCTTTTTTTTTTGGTTCAAGGGATTTTCAGAAGAAAAAAAAATCTATAGACGAACCCTCCGAAATTTCTGTGGATTATTTTCCTACCGTTAATAATTCTATAAGATTTGTAACAAGAGGTGAGATCTCTTGGGATAATTTATATTTTTTTATGACAACTATGACGTATACTCAATGTACATAGTGATTCTCTGTTGGGTTCCTACATTTTGGTTACTGTACAATTTCAAGTGCCACACCATCCTATTCTTATTTATGTGGTTTTCAAATTCTATAGAGCAAATAGGTCCGTAGATATTTGTAACCAAAAGTCCAAAACCAACAGGATTCTTCACTTCGGATGGTCAGGTCCTGTATTCTCGGAACCTGGTTACATGCACGTATTCGAGCACCAACTCACCATCGCTGCCATTCTTCAACTACTGTATATGTCTATACACACACAAAACGCCCAAATTCAGCCGTCCGATCAAGTACTATCAGTGAATCTTCCTCTACAAGACTACAATTGTGGTGACTTTGCCGCTTCCCCTACAACTGTCAGAATTCTTCTGAATTGCATAGAGAAAAATGTATAGTGGGGTAGTGTTATCGCACTAAAGTGAACATCTGTATCACAATCTCAGACTGGAAACAGCGCTAGACATCAGGTAAAATTCATAAAACCATAACTTTTTAAGAAAAAACTACTATCCCTTTCAAATGCTTCACACTGAAATGTGTAAATATTTTCTAACCAAATGAACACATGTAGTTCTCTCAAAAAGTAGTAGTATTGTGAAATCTACTCTAGACCATTTGAACGGGGAGGACCAAACACAACAGCTTTGCAAGACAACTATTATCTGTCAGTACAGAGCTACGTCTTCCACACTTTTAGTTATACAACTTTTATCACAGAAAACATTGTGACGAGACAACGAGCTGCAGAAGAGAACACAAAATTTGGCACAGAACAAAGAGAAACGAGCAAATGCGAAGTTTGCTCCGTGTCATCCATTACAACCGGTCTCAATCAACCAGCTTTCCGAGTTTAAAAGAATGGAAAATGAATACACCTGATCGCTCAGATTATATGTCCATGTAAAATATTCTGCCTAATCCATATCTGTCACCAGAGGCAGATAATACTAGCCTCAAAATTTTCAAAATACCCTCCAGGGCACCGGAGTTTGTAAGAACCACTGTCTAGCTATCAAGTCAGCGAGAAACAGAGCTTCAGATAGGTGTCACTGATATCCTCTTATACCATAGTTGCATTTCAGCTACCAAAAACTTACAGCATTGCACGAACCACATAAGGATTTCAGGCCTCTTCAGGTTTAGCACACACGCGCTCTGCGGAAAAAGCAGGAGGTAGCTACAGTTAGGAATAGAGAAAAGTGGAACAGTTTGATATCAGTTCAAAAAATGCCGAGGATCTACAAACCCTCCAAAAAACTACAGCAATGGAAAAAGGAATATCATATGGAGTCTGCATGTTTGGATATAGAACTACAAACAAGCATTCTTTTATGAAATTGGCTTTTTACTGGAATGTCAAACCATTGAAATTTATAAAACAAATGGTTCTCATTCATGAAAACTGGTTTGTTTTATGAAAATGAAAACACTAGTCATGGTCCCAAGAGATAGACCAGCTTGACAATTTCCATTTGTATATGCCAATGCTCCTGCCACCCTAGAGAGTGCAGCATGCAGCCAATCATTTATAATGTGCTGCTCTAAAACTTCAACGTGCTAGCTTTCATGTAAGGCATAGACGCTCCAAAGCTTCAGACTGTATTCACATGGTTTATATTGCAAAGGGGATTTTGGTATAACAAATATGAGAGGTGAACTAACTAATGGCAAGTGACCACAATGGCACCGAACACCCTAATCTACATAAGAAATCCTCATGTATGCACAAGAGTACAGTATTTATCGTATGCCACTACGTATGCATTCATTGGATATGGTGAATTAAAAGCAGAACGTATCAGACATGGAAAGGAGGGATGGCCATACTCAAATATTCGTAGCATACTATCATTGATGTACCCCAAGCAGATGAGCTGAAGAACCTTGGACCTAACCCTCTGTAGAAACCTTTCCATCCCTCTTCAGCAATCAATCTTCTAACTACTTCACCGGTTTTTGGCTTGTTTTGATTAACCTATATTACAATAAAGAAAAATTAATAAAGCTGATTGAATGTAAAGTTGAAATGAAAGAATGCACATCAGTTAGAAAATAGAAACAATGCAAATATCATGTTCATAAAAAAAGAAATCATCTGCTGTAGAGAGGATTTTAAACACATCACGAGGAAAAATGATCATTTACTTTATGAATAGATGGAAGCCAAGGTTGAACACTACAGTCAAGAAGTATGGTTGTGAAGAACTTAAATTTAATACAGATACAACATGTGAATATGTAATGTTTAGAAAGCTGTGAAGTGTGTTATCATGCCATGTCCTTTAAGAACTCATAAGCCATTTTTGAAATGCTGCTTTTATGCTATTCATTATAAACAGAGTGGTTGTCAAAAAAAAGCTTTCAGGGGAAATTTTCCCTTTCAAACAGATGATAACTAAAAGTGATCCAGGTACCATAGCAGCTTGCGTTTCCAATGACTATATTTCTGAGAATAGAGATAGATATTGCCTAAGAAAGAGAGCATTCCTCAAGGCTCCTCAGTACCATGTTCTAAGATTTATACCAAGACGAACATCTTGAGACGGAAATCAATACATACATATGCACCTATCTATACATGACAACTGTATTGGTAATAGACTCAGGTTAGTGACATCTTACTGGAATCAACATAAAATTAATAAGCACTAGTTACAAGGGCTGTCTTGACAAGAAAATTTTGTTTGGATTTAGTGAGGCAAATAAACAACAATAACCATAAATATAAAACATCACCTGCAGCCTGGTTTTGATTGTATCAAGGGGGGTTGAAACAAAAGAGGTCATTGCACCCGCAATCATCCCCCCTGTAGCTTGAACACCGACTATTTTCCACTGGCTAGGAGTATCTTCGTTATCATTCAAACGACCAAGAGCACTGCTTAGACAAGTAGAAAACATAGTAGTGAATTCTCAGATAGTTATGCTAACAAGACAAACTAAAACATTTGAAATCTTGATTTACCACCATATATCAAGAAAGAACACCCCAGAACTACACTTATGTGCTCGCTCTTAGAATCACTGAGAGCACACTAATATATGTCATTTCCATCACATTGTGCATACCACATTATGGATTAGTGTTTGTATCATCTTCATCAAATTATTTCAGGTTGGCCATAAAGTTTTCTGAGTGCCCAGTGCATGATAAGTTTTTATGTAGCCTAAATCACTTAAACTACACATTAAGAGAGGGAGAGACATAGCGGTAAGTCAACTAGACCATCACTGACCTCCAAATCACACGCTGGCTGGAACCGTAGCTCGCCCACCATACAGCGCTAGATGGCGCATACATCATAGCAGACAAGCCAAATCCTCTGTACAGTCCCCTTGGGCCATCAGCCTTTATAATCTTCTGAACAACATCCAATCCACCCTTGTATCTGGCATGACCAGAGTATCCTTGAACCATCAACTTCTGGCTAACCTGACAAAGGCCAAATACAGCACAATGGTAACCGCGTTGAGTTTCCCTCATACATACCACATCAATAGGCACAAACAATGGTAACACAGCTCTTTGCAGCAAGCCAGCAACATATGGGAAACTTGAAACAGCTAACAGTAAGCATACATACCACATCAATGGGCACAAACACGGCCTGCGAGCACAGAGACGCCGTCAAACCGCCGAGGCCATTAGCAAGGGCAGCCTCGGTCCACTCCGACAGCTTGAGCGGCTCGACGAGCTTGAGCGAGGTGGCCTTGGTCTTCTCGAGCGCTGAGAGGAAGATGATCCTGGCCGGGATGGCGCCGGTGATGACGGTCCCGAACCCGCGGTAGAGCCCCGGCACCCCGTCCACCTTGAGGATGTTCCTGAAGGTGGCCAGCGCGTTCCTCCTCATGGCCTCCCCGGAGGCGACCTGCATCCGGGTCTTGACCACGGACACCGGGTACAGCGCCACGGTGACGCAGCTGAACAGGCCCGCCCCCACCACGTAGAACTTGGACATGTCCAGGCTGCAATCAACATGTGTACACGCCGCAATTTTCAGAACAGCATAGCATATCCATCAGAAAGCTAACGAATAATCCGCAATCGCGCTCCACTAGGGGACGAGAAGAGCCACGACAAGTTCCGAACCCGCAATTTCTAACGCCGATTCCGGGTAGAGAGCACAGGGGCGAGGCGTGAAATACTGAAATCGGAACTAGGCGTACTCGCGGGGCACAAGTAAGGGGGAAGGAAATCGCCGAGGCGTAGCGGCGGAAGGAGAAGGGAGCGGCGCTTACTTGTCCCAGTTGATCTCCGTCTGCTGGTGGAGGGAGGGGATCTTGGCCGCCCTAGTAGAGGTATCCATGGCCGCCCAATCCCGCGATCCCCGGGGGCGAGGGGCGCGCGGAGGGGAGCGGGCGGGGAATCGGCGAGAATGGCGGTCGCTAGCCCGCCGCCCTTCTCCTCTTCCTGGCAACAGCAGCAGCTACTCTTCAGCGGGGAGGGGAGGAGGAGGAGGAGAAGAGCATGTGTTCCTCGCCTCCTCTGGTTCGGAGGCGTCAATGGCGTCCAGAATGGGGGCTCCTCGCCTCCTCGTGGGTCGCGTCGCCGTTATCATTTCTTTCTTGAGCCCAAAGGAATGGGAATGCCGCGTGCGTGGTCGTTCGTTGTTGGGCTCCGTCCTGGAAGCCCGTTTGATTTGGTCTGCTATTTTCTGGGAGAAAGATGTGCTAACATGGTCGTTGCCACGTTATACTCATTTTTCCTTCGGTCAATACAAAATCTTTGTTTTCTTCTCGTGTGACCCTTTGCGTGGTTATCGGAAAGTTAAAACCCTACCACCTGTGTATTTTTTTCCGTGTGACAATAAGGCTAGGGTTTCATTCTCTTCTCCTTGATGGCGGTGAGGGAAGAAGGCTATGGGGTTTCACGGATCGTAGTTTTTGCACAAGCTGTGAGATATATGCGTGATGTACCGTAATAGGGCGAACAATCATCGGTTAAGAGGAGGAGTTGGTCGACCACAAAAAATGTTAGTTTCAACCGGTGGTGACATAGTGGGTAGCGCAATGACAGTTGCGAATCTAGAGGCATCAGGGACGAATGTGAATTGGAAATAAAAAGCTCACCGTGACACGGTACAACCCTAGGATATCATCGCTTCAAGCTCACCAACATCAGCGTCGCCTTTCAACTACGCCTATTGGTCCTATGAAAAGAGTTACGGCAAGAGTCCTACGAATTGGTGCTCGCCCCCGCGTCCCTCTAGAGGCGACACGGGGATCGCGCCGCCGCCGAGACCTCTCCATCGCCCCTCCCCTTGCCGCCGGCGGGAGGCTTCGCCGGGCAAAGCCCGGGTGAGGTCGGCGGCGGCGGGGCCTCTCTCCCCGGGCGGCGGCTCCCCTACAGGCGACGGCGGCGTGCGGCCCCGACGGGCTCTAGCGGCGTGGGGTTGCGGGATCCCGTCGGTAGGCGGCTCATCGGCGACGGCGGTGGGAGCTAGAGCCTCTGCTCGGTGGTGGTGCCTCAGCTGTGCCAAGCGGCAGCTCCGGGCTCGATTGGGCCGCAGGGCTGGGCAATGGCAGGAGAGGGGCGTGGTGGCGCCTGGCAGCGACGGCCTCATGGCACCGTGGTGGTGTCGGTGACCAGCCAGGCGGCGGCGGCGGGCTGGACCTCCACCATCCAGTCCGTCCGTTGGTGGAGGTGGAACGGTGGTCTGTGCTCCCCTTCGCCGACATCGAGGTTTGGCTATCCTCTCCATTTGCGGCGCGGTCAAGGGTGGCCCAAGTCTGCCACTTTCTGGCGGTTTTCGGGGCTGTCAGATGTGCCTGGGCGAAAGCCATGCTTGAAGCTGACGACGGCGACGCCTATGGGCGCCGTCACCTCCTTGGGGGCGTCGCCATGGCACTGCTGCCCCACCTAGAGCGCAGGGGGAAACCCCAGATTTGGCTTGCCGGATCGGATAGCGGCGACACCACAGGGTCGTCCCCTCCCTGGAGGCGTTATCTTTGTTGCTCGAGGAATCGCGGAAGTGGCAAGATGGAGGTCCAGGTTGGCGGCCGCTGTGAGCGTGACCTCTTGGGGCGCAATGTGCATCGTCGGCGGCGCTTGTCTATCGACATCTCCTCCAAGAAGGTCCGGCCCCGCCGCTCACTTGCCGACCTTGAAGGGGATCGTGTGCAGAAAACAAAAAATTTCCTACCGACGATATCCTAAAAGCATGCCAAGATCTATTCTATGCAGATATAGTAGTACAAACGGAGATCGGAATACATACCCTTGTAGACCGAAAGCGGGGATTACGTTCCCGCACAAACGTTGTCGATGAAGACCGACGAAGCCGACCTCAAGGTCGTGTAGAGGAAGCAGGCCTCCGAGTACCGCTAGCGCAGCACCTCGCAGGGAGTCGCACACGTACGGTGGAGACGACGCCTCCGAAGCTCCAGTCCAGGACGAGCAGCGAAAGACTTGGACCGGAACACCAGCAGCGCGGCAGCGGGCTATGGTGGAGGAGATCCCCTCTTCCTCAGCTCGGCGCGGCTCCGACTTGGGAACCACGAGATCGAGAGAGAAATCAGGAATTAATTTGTGAATTAAAAGGCTGGGGGTGTGACGTGGGGCTACCTTGCGGGTAGCCCACGATGATGCTACCTGGGCCGCGCCAAGGATGGAAAGGCCCGCGGAAGGCCCACTCGGGGTACCTTGTGCCCTAGTCCAACTCGGTTAGGTCTTGTAACCTACCGTATCTGTATCAACCACCCGAGACCTGGCTACCTATAAAGCCAGGAGGGTTGCCCGTCCTAGCGGACACGTTCATAACCACTACGACAAACCCTAGCGAGATCACAATCTCGCCATTGTAATCGCTACTCGCATCAATAACCAGACAAGCAGGAGTAGGGTGTTATCCTCCGGGAGCCTGAACCTGGGTAAACCTCGCTTGTCAGCCATCGTGATCACCTTGCACTCATCTCTCTCCCCATCAATCAACCCGGGGTGCACAACCCTGGGACTTGTCGAGTTAGCACCTCGTCAATTGGCGCCGTCTGTGGGAAGTTCAACAAGTGTTAGGATGATGGTCGCACCGGCTCCATCGGCAATGAAGATCGGCGCATCCGCCGTCAGGGAGTCGATCCGATTCAGCTCCTTCGAGTACGTCGTCCACTCGCCAACTCATCAATCGGTATACGCCGATCTGGACAAAGGTATACACATTACCTTCGGCTCCATATTCTGCTGCATAGATAGTCGTGGTATACTCAGGTCTACGACTACTTCGCTACGCGCGACGGCGTCCCCAAAATCACCGACCATCGCGCCCGCTGGACCCGTTGAGATCGCATCTGCCGCACCCGCGGAGATCGCGACCGCTGGACCCGCGGGGATCGCATCTGCCGCACCTGCGGAGATCGCGACCGCAGCACCCGCAGAGATCGCATCTGCCGAACCCGCGAAGATCGCATCTGTCGCACCCGCAGAGGTCGCGCCAGTTGCACCCGCGAAGAGGACATCTACAACGACAATCTCGGCAACGACCGCGCGAATCGAGTCCGCTACACCAACCTCGGTCGTGCGGTCGATCAAGTCAAGATCCACCCCCACCGTCGCACCCGCGCGGCCGACCAGGGGCCCGCGTCCGACAACCATGTCACGCGCGCCCCCGTCTTCATGGAGATCCCATGTCTACCCCAAGCCAATCGCACTCGCCCCGGCAAGTGTGAGCACTGGGACAGTCACGAAGAGACGCGGTTCGGGTTAAAGAACGCAGGTGCCACCTACCAGCGGACAATGCAAGCGTGCCTCAAGGGGCTAATCGGGCAGATTGTCCAAGTCTACGTCGACGACATCGTTGTCACTACACGAAAGGAGGATACCCTAGTCGACGACCTGCGCAAGGTTTTCGCTGCGCTGGACATATATCAGATCAAGCTCAATCCAGAGAAGTGCGTGTTCGGCGTACCAGCCGGAGAGCTACTAGGGTACCTTGTACCTGCAAGAGGAATCGAAGCAAACCC
Organism: Poa annua; assembly: GCA_026929855.1. NCBI lineage: Eukaryota > Viridiplantae > Streptophyta > Magnoliopsida > Poales > Poaceae > Poa > Poa annua. The sequence goes on from CM049427.1 coordinate 22,810,997, forward strand.
CGAGAAGGTGCAAAACATCCTCACAATGCCAGCACCAACCAAGCTCAGGGAGGTGCAACGATTAGCTGGCCGAGTCGCAGCTCTCAGCCGGTTCATTAGTAAGTTGGAAGGGAAAGCCTTACCTTTCTACCAACTGATGAAGAAGGCAGACAAGTTCGAGTGGACACAAGAGGCGCAGGACGCGTTCGACCATCTCAAGAAAACACTGACAACCTCTCCAGTCCTCGTGGCACCACTGGAAAACGAGCCACTGTACCTATACGTCTCAGCAACGAACAGGGTGGTTAGCACGGTGCTCGTAGTCGAACGCGAAGAAGAAGGGCACAGCCACCCGGTGCAGAGGCCAGTCTACTACCTCAGCGAAGTACTCACCCTGTCCAAGCAGAATTACCCTCATTACCAGAAGCTGGCATACGGAGTCTTCATGACCTCCAGGAAGGCCGTTCACTACTTCTCCGAGCACCCGATCACGGTGGTAAGCTCCTCTGGACTAGCAGACATTCTCACAAATCAACGCGCGACAGGACGAGTCGCCAAGTGGGTTGTCGAACTAGGACCATGGGGGCTGAAATATGCTCACCCGAAGTCTATCAAGGCCCAAGTCCTCCCGGAATTCACAACCGAGTGGATAGAAGCCCAGCTACCAAATGTCCCCGACCTGTCCAACACATGGACAATGTACTTTGATGGCTCGAAGAAATTCAAGTCAGCCGGGGCAGGAGTCGTGCTCATCTCCCCCAAAGGCGACAAGCTCAAGTATGTCTTGCAGATGGACTTCCTGAAGCCGTCCAACAACGAAGCCGAATACGAGGCCCTAATCCACGGCATGCGGATGGCCAAGAACTGCGGCGCCACGCACCTCATGATCTACGGCGACTCCTATCTGGTGGTACAGCAAACCATGAAGTCCTGCGACGCCGTCGCTGACAACATGATCGCCTACAGAGACCTCTACAATCAGATGGAAGGAAACTTCGACGGCTGCGAGCTGCGCCACATCGGCCGCGAAAGCAACGAGGAAGCCGACGTCCTCGCTAACATGGGCTCAGACAGGGTGCCAGTCCCACCCGGCGTCTTCCTCGAGTGCATCACGCAGAGATCCATCAAGACTCAGAGTACAGCAAGCACATAAACAAAGAAAGGAGATACTAACCCGCCGGGCCAAGACAAGGTCCCCATGGAGGTCATGCTAGTCGAAGCCATATGGACAGGACCGTACCTGGCATACATATTACATCAGAAGCTGCCAGCAGATCCAGTCGAAGCAAAGCGCATCATCAGGCGCTCCAAAAGTTTCACCGTCATCAACGGAGAACTCTACAAAAGAAGCATCTCAGGCATCCTACAAAGGTGTATAGATCCAGTCGACGGCCAAGCCATCTTACTCGACATCCACGCGGGTATCTGCGGGCATCACGCCAGCAGTCGGGCACTGGTGGCCAAGGCGCTACGCGCTGGGTTCTACTGGTTGACAGCCATGCAGGACGCTGAGGAGCTGGTGAAGAAATGCACAGGGTGCCAAGAATTTGCCAACAAGCCACACGCACCAGCGTCAGAACTCAAGACGATACCGTTGGCCTGGCCCTTTGCCCAATGGGGTCTGGACATGGTGGGCCCGCTGAAGAAATCCTCACCCGGAGGTCATACTCACCTCCTGGTCGCAGTCGATAAGTTCACAAAGTGGATCGAAGCCGTGCCCATCACAAGTTCGACTGCATCCACAGCGGTCAACTTCATCAGGTCAATCATCTTCCGGTTTGGGGTACCAAACGGGATCATCACCGACAACGGCTCAAACTTCACAGCCGAAGAATTCAAGGACTTTTGCTCAGAGCAGGGGATCAAACTCAACTATGCGTCCGTCTCGCACCCGCAGTCCAACGGACAAGTGGAGAAAGCCAACGGCCTCGTCTGTAGCGGCATCAAGAAACGGCTGCGCGTGCCCCTGAGATGCGCAGCGGGCGCATGGGCGGAAGAACTTCCATCAGTCCTCTGGAGTCTGCGAACAACACCGAATAGATCCACCCAGCACACCCCATTCTTCATGGTGTACGGTGCAGACGCGGTCCTCCCCTGCGACATCAAGTTCGACGCACCAAGAGTAGTCGCCTACGACGAGTCGGAAGCAGAGGAGGCACTCGAAGACAGCAGAGACACCCTGGATGAAGCACGAGACATCGCCCTGGCACGATCAGCCGTGTACCAGCAAGACCTGCGCAATTATCACACTCGGAGGCTGCGACCAAGAGCGTTCGTTGCAGGCGACCTGGTTCTTCGACTCAAGCAAAAGAAGGTGCACAAGCTCGCCTCCCCATGGGAGGGCCCGTACATCGTAACAGAAGCAATAGGCAATGGAGCTTACCGCCTAAAGGACTCGAAGACAGGAGCAGACTGCAGCAATCCATGGAACGTAGCGCAACTCCGCTGGTTCTATGCCTAGTTCAAAACAGCCATTGTACAAAGAAAACCAGCGCGGCAGGTTTCAGACGCACTCTTTCCCTTACCAGGGTACCTGAGGGGACTGGAAGGGTTTTAACGAGGCGGCCTGTTCGCAAGAATCAATAAAGTGATTTGAAGAAATTCTGTCTCCTTACCTGTCACTCAGAGGAAGATGAAAAATCCTAGGCCGCCACTCGAAATACTCGGGGGCTGCGCCGCACAGGTTGAAATAATAGCTTAGGCCGCTACTCGAACCACTCGGGGGCTGCGCCATACAAGCGTGATCAAAAATCCTAGGTCGCCACCCGAACCACTCGGGGGCTGCGCCACACAGGTTGAAATAAAAGCTTAGGCCGCCACCCAACCAACTCGGGGGCTACGCCGTACAAGTACCACGCCAAAAAATCCTAGGCCGCCACCCGACCGACTCAGGGGCTGCGCCATACAGGTCAAGTTCAAAATCCTAGGGCGCCGCCCGCCACACACGGGGGCTGCGCCACACAGGTCACACTTGTAACCCTAGGCTACCACTCGACTAACTCGGGGGCTACGCCAAACAGGACCTCCAAGAAAAATCCTCAGCCGCCACTCGAACCTACTCGGGGGCTGCGCTGCGCAGGTCAAGTTCGAAATCCTAAGTCACCACCCGACATACTCGGGGGCTGCGCCAAACAGGTAACACTTGTAACCCTAGGCCGCCACTCGACCTACCCGGGGGCTGCGCCATACAGGTCTTCGCCAAAATCCTAGGCCACCACTCGAGCGACTCGGGGGCTGCGCCATACAGGTCAAGTCGCATAAATCCTAAGTCGCCACCTGGTGTAACCAGAGACTGCGGCACGCAGGTCACACTTGAGAAACCTAGGTCGCCACCTAGCATTCTAGGCGACTGCGCCGAACAGGTCGCAAGCCCAAATCAAGCACTCACTTTAGAGTAAAAAGATTAACTCTTACAATCTCAGAGTATTTCAATCAATTGTCATACTTACACAGTAACATTTGCCACCCTATAGCTAACCCTGTACACCAGACGACAGCCACTCTACACTGCAGGTTCAGCCTTCGGTGCATCAAGAGGCCCTACAAGACGCTCGCTCAGGTCCTGAACCTGCCGGATAATCCGACGCGCAGCAGCCAGGGTCTCGTCGAAGTCATCATCACTCGGCAGGCCTTCAAGCACCCGCTCAAGAGGAAGATGTGGCCGGTGAATCCGGACGTATGCCAACGCAGCGTTCGCACCAGCCACAAGTTGGGCGTCGACGACCTCCTTCAACCCCTCACCATCGCGGAACCTCTCCAGCAAAGCAGACAACCCATTCGGCTGCGCATTATGCGGGAAGTACACACGATTGATGTGCCAAAGTGTCTTCCGGCAGCTCTCCAGAAGAAAAGAAGCGCGCCACGTGCGATCAAGCATGGTGGCAAGGACGCGCCCCCTCGACTGGCTCACCCAGAACTGCCGAGCTTCGTACGAGCTGCCGGACGCCTCCCGGGTGACTCGCTCTTCAACGCGAACCCGCTCAGCCTCCCAGTCGGGATTGACGTCTGCGTACACAAAATGCAACTAAGAATGAGAAGTAAAGCCACAAAAGGACGGCAGCCGCCAAAAAGAGGATACATACCTTGCAGTTGTCGACTGATCAGGTCGATCTCCCCAAGCAAAAAGTCCTCACGACGTGAGAACTCCGCCGTGGGATGCGACTGAGAACGTTGTAGCAGCCGCTCCGTATTCTTCAGGGTCGCCTCAAGCTCAGCCACCTTGTTCTTCAAAAATGTGATTATCCGCTGATCGTTGGCACTGCGTGGAGGAGTCGGCGCCGCCCGACGACGGCGAGCACCCGAAGAAGAAGCCGCGCCACTCGGCACGGCCACCGGAGAAGGCGGAGCATCATCGCACGCAGCACTCTGCCAGGGATACGCAGAGTCAACACAATCAGGCGACTGCGAAGCACAAATCAACTCAGGAGAAATAAAGACCAGCAAAATCAATATCGAAGACCAAAAGACCCGGCAGGGCAATGTTCATTACAAGCATAAAGGTCAAAATACAGATCGCGGCGACTGCCACATCCCTACAACTATGCCTACTCTAAGGCCGCGGACTGCGACCGGGAACGGCCCTTCCGAGTTGCTGCCTCAGTCGCCTTAGCAAGGGCCCTCTCGAAGAGTGCCACAAGCTGCGCAGCCAGCTGCGAGGCGCGCTCCTTCACGCCACTCAGCGACGCGGTCCGGCCGTCGGGTTTGCGAGGGAAACCGCTGATGACCTTCTCGAAGTCACCGGGGACCTGGTGGCCTAATAGGAGCTGGAAGGTGAGCTCGGAGCCGCGTACCGTCTGCGACCGCGTGAAGTCGGCGATGGTAGTCGCGTCCTCAGACGGTGCAGCCAGGGCGTCCACGGTCGCCGGCGGCTGGTCACCCGGGAAGATGCTTTGGTGCACCACGGCCAGAGCTCCAGTCGACTTCTGCAGCGCGGCTGAAGACTTCTTCAGCGCGTCCGAAGCGTAGGCGCATACCCGGTTGAGGAAGCCAACAGCGGCTGCCAGGTCAACCGTGTCACTCGACGCATCTTCGGGAGGAGCTCCACCGCAAGTCTCTGCGCAAAAATTCAAAGTCAGATCAAGAAAAAGAGCAAAAGACTCAGTAGGCGTCAAGCCGAAACTCACCCCCAAGTACGTCGGCTAGCGAAAGGAGACGACCAACTTGAGTCTTCTCCTTGGCGACCCGCGCCAGCTCCTGCTCTTGGGACTCGCGAAGAGCCTTCTCAAGCTCATCAACCCGCCCAGTAGCCTGGTCCAGTGAGGAACGCAGTTGGTCCCTCTCTTTCTCCAGGCGAACATAAGCTGCGGCTGCGTCGAGCTGCTGGCGGTAGTAAGGCTGCAATAAAAGCACGAAGTCAATAAAGTTGCGGGCGACTATACTAGTCACCCACACCTTCGGGGGCTACTCCCATCGGGAGCGCTGATCGCGCACCCGATGAAAATCAAAGAGGAAGCATGCAAGGCTTACGTGGTCCAGGAGTTCAAGGTCTTCCGCAGTCGAAGGAAGCACGCGGCTAGAAGATGCAATGCCGGCAGGCTCAGCATGCACCTTCTCCACCACCACTGGCGTCCTCAAGCCAGCCGAAGGGGCAGATGTGAGCTCCACGTCCCGAAGGGGGGAGCTAACATCATCCGAACGATGGCTGCAGCAAAACCGAGAGCACCAGTTGAATCAAAATAACGGCCAAACTGCAAAGTACAACTAGATGGACACATTACAAAGGAACTCACCTGGGGGTGCCGGCGTCATCGTAGCTCTCAAGGGAAGGCGAAGGCATCCGCGCGAACGAGCGTGGCGCCGCGGAGCTGACTGGGGGAACGTTCAGAGGTTCCTCCCAGCCACCCGAAGAACGAGCACCCGGAGACGTCACGGCGACCTCCTCCTCAGCAGCGTCCACGCCCCGGGCAGGCGACGACGCAGTGGCAGACTCGCCGCGACTCGGAAGCTTCCGCTTCTTCCTCGCGGGTTCCTCCACCTCATCTTCCTCCTCCACCTCGTCGCGGGGAGAATGCGCGGAGGGAATCTCTTCGTCCTCATCATCCTCTTCGACAAACCTCGACTCGTCGTCGGGTCCGTTCTCAGGGAGGGGAGGACAGCTGACGAAAAGATCTCGGCCCTGAAGCAAATAGACACAAGTCAAATCAGAGAGAAAAGTAGACTCAAGTCGAACAAGGTCAGAGAGAAGACAACAAAAGAATTACCTCAGGAACGGGGTTCGAAGGCCCGTAAGGAGAAATGGGGCACCTGACGTTGCACGTGTCCGCGGCTCGGAGGTTGGTGATGGACCTGACGCTGGCTTCCACCTCCTCGTCCTCCAGCGGCTTGGCACTGACGCCTTCGGCGGCCCACATCGGGTAGGGCCGGGCGCTGAGCGGCTGCACCCGAAGACGGAAGAAGGTGGCCATCAGAAAGATGCCACCCGCATCACGCCCAAGGGTCTGAGTCAGCTCATGCAGCAGGGACAGCAGGGGCCGCACAGCCTCCTTCTCCACGGCAGACAACGGGTGCGCCCAGGCGCCAGTCTTCCGCAGTCCGCGCTTGCTGTCGAATGCGTCCAGTCCGTCGCCGTTCGACTGGACGTAGAACCATCTCCGGCGCCACCCTTGGACGGAGTCGGACTTCTTAATCTGAAAGTACGCGGTGTCACCGCGTACCTGGATTCCGAAGCCACCCACTGGGAAGGTCAGCCCACTCTTCCCCACGTTCTTGCGAACGAGGAAGAGCGACTTCCACAGCGCCCAGTGGGGCGCGACACCCAAGAAGCACTCGCAGAGCACGATAAAGCCCGCGATGCTCACGACGCCATTGGGGGTCAGATCGTGGATCTGAACCCCATAGGCGTACAGGAGACCACGCACAAAATCGTGCATGGGGAACCCGAAGCCTCGCGGAATGAAGTCCGCGAAGCAAACACGTTCCCCATCGCGAGGAGTGGGGAAGACCTCCTTGCCAGGGACTCGTACCTGGACTTGGTCGGCGGGCGGCAGCATGCCCTGCGCGCGGAGCAGCTCCACATCGCTCTTCTTCGTCGACGACCTCTGCCAATCACCCTCGGGCTTCTTCATCACCCCGGCGTCGTCAGCGGCGGCGGAGGAGCCAGCAACGCTCTTCGGCTTGCCCATCGCCTAGGTCGCAAGGTGCGCGGACGGAGTGTTTGGAGCTCGGGATGGCGGCGGTAATGGCAGAGCGCAGGAGGAGGAGAAAGGCAAGAATGGATTGGAGAAGATGACATCCCAAAAGCCAAAGCGCGATACTTATTCCTCGAGGATCGGCATCTCAACCGTCCGTCAGGCAATGACTCCGAGCGAGAGCATCCATCCGTCCACGTGTCGCACGGAGAAACCAACCATCGCCGCCAACTCCCTCCACTACGCACGGGAACCGAGGCGTCGTCATCGTGCCGCGCAAATTTCGCGCCCACTTCGGAGACGTGACAACTGCGGACCGTGGTCAGCTCTGACAGCGGGGCCCACCACGTCACGTCCCATCGGGCGCAGAGGCGTGCAACGAATCGTCATCGCTGACGTCACCAAGCCAACGGCTCCAAAATCAACCGAAGAAACTCGAAGAAATCATTCGAGTAATAAGCTTCGCAGCCGAAATCAGTAAAGTAGGATCGGCCAACGATCCGAGCACCCGAAGAAACCGTTCGAGTGGCAACGCAGTAAGCTCGAGCAGCCGAATCCATCCAACAAGTAAGCCAAAAGCAGGCTGAGCAGAAGCAAGCTTCGCAAAGAAGATGAAGACAAAATATTTCGACTACACAGATTACTCCCATCGGGAGTGGCTGGTTCGACTGAAGAAATTCGAGTTCAAGCTCAAGAATCAGGCAATCTAACGGCGCGTCCAGGAAGAAGGAGTCCTTTGTCCGACTCTACGCTTCGACCAAGCACTCGGGGGCTACTGACGTGGGGCTACCTTGCGGGTAGCCCACGATGATGCTACCTGGGCCGCGCCAAGGATGGAAAGGCCCGCGGAAGGCCCACTCGGGGTACCTTGTGCCCTAGTCCAACTCGGTTAGGTCTTGTAACCTACCGTATCTGTATCAACCACCCGAGACCTGGCTACCTATAAAGCCAGGAGGGTTGCCCGTCCTAGCGGACACGTTCATAACCACTACGACAAACCCTAGCGAGATCACAATCTCGCCATTGTAATCGCTACTCACATCAATAACCAGACAAGCAGGAGTAGGGTGTTATCCTCCGGGAGCCTGAACCAGGGTAAACCTCGCTTGTCAGCCGTCGTGATCACCTTGCACTCATCTCTCTCCCCATCAATCAACCCGGGGTGCACAACCCTGGGACTTGTCGAGTTAGCACCTCGTCAGGGTGCCCCTTCTTATATAGGCTCCCAGGGGGAGCCAACCTTGCCAGCCAGGCAATGTGGGACTATCCCCACATAGCCTGGTTCGGCCAAGGGAGTGCGCCGGCCCCTTGGTGGGCCCCATCTGGCCCACCTAGGCCGGCCTCCAAGCCCCCACCGAATTCCCCTTGGGAATTTTCCCCTCTTGGGCCTTCTTTCGTCCGGAAGGCCCATTTAGGGAAATCTGCCTTAATAAATTAGAAAATAAATATATAAAATCATATTTGCATATTAATAACACTAATTAATATCAAACATAATATATATATAATTATTCCTAGCTCCGAAAACTCTTTCGGCGCTGCCCGATCTCCATCGGACCTCTCCCGGGACGCTCCCGGTGATCTCCTTCCTTTCCGGTTGTCTTGTCGAAACCCCTTAAGTGTGTTACCCTAGCGGTTCGATATAATATCAGGTATGATCAAGACTCCTCAATGATCAACGACTAACCCGTAGGCCTGGACCCCATGAATTAATCCCTGAGATATAACGAATGACTTTCATCTATCAAACCTGAACGTAAAGTCTTAGACCTTTTGCCATAGCGATACTTAGCATGTCTGAGCGTCGTTCCATAGATATCTCCATACCTAATCCCGACCTCGTTACCGACGACGCTATTTTCTACTCGTTCATGATCTCATGTCTCCGTGACCTAGTCACATGCTTGCAAGCTCATTAGACATGATCTCACCGAGTGGGCCCGAGAGTATCTATCCTGCTATGCGGACTGACAAATCCCGCTCTTGACCCCTCGTCTCAACTACTCCTTTCCAACACACAAAAGGATTACCGTTATTGTCATACTAAATAAGATACGACGTTTGGTGCAATCAAAGTATCTTCCGGGAATATCAATAAGAGTTGATCTCACGGTCAAAGGTGTAACGACTACGTTCTCCAAATCTGGGTATGTCCATCACATCGCTCTCTAGCGATATGACTCTCATTGTCGACCGGCGCCATGCCCCATGACCGGGAAACCTCGATCATCAATCGCGCAACGAAACTAGTCTTAGTAGAGGCTACTAGGGACCTGGTTGTTTACGTATCACACCCGCATTAATGTTTCCGCTTAATACGGTTCTAGCATGACACAAAAACCTATTATGAACAAACGAGATATGATAAAGAATACACTTTATTAATTGCCTCTAGGGCATATCTCCTTCAGTCTCCCACTTGCACTAGAGTACAACTTAATCTAGATTACAACTTGGTAAAAGCTTAACACCCATAGCTAACTGGTGCTGTTCATGCTTATCAAGCGGGAGAGGCTTCGTCAGCGGATCTGCCACATTCAGATCCGTATGCACTTTGCAAATCTTCACATCGCCTCCTTGTACGTACTGACGTATCACATGGAAGCGTCGGAGAATGTGTTTGGCGGTGGAGTGAGACCTTGGCTCCTTGGCGTTCGCAATGGCACCCGTATTGTCGTAGAAGAGGATCACGGAGTCTTGCACGCTCGGGAACACTCCAAGTTCGATGACGAACTTCCTGAGCCACACAGCTTCATTCGCGGCCTCGCAGGCAGCAATGTACTCCGACTCCATTGTAGATTGTGCGACTATGGGTTGCTTCCCACTTCTCCAGCACACGGCGCCTCCATTCACCTTGAACACGTAACCTGTCTGTGACTTACAGTCATCGGGGTCTGAGCAGAAACTTGCATCTACGTAACCCGTTACGCCAAGTTCTTCATCGCAGCCACCATACACAAGGAACATTTCCTTTGTCTTATTGAGATACTTAAGAATGCTCTTAACGGCTACCCAATGCGGCATTCCAGGATTACTCTGGAACCGGCTTGTCAAACTTAGAGCTAATGCCACATCCGGTCTAGTACTCAACATTGTATACATGATCGATCCTATGGCTGAAGCATAAGGATGTTTTGTCATTTCGGCCTTACCCAGTTCCGTCACCGGACACTGCGCCTTACGCAATATCTTATTCTTGATAACCGGCAGAGAACCCTTCTTTGCCTTCTCCATATGAAAACGCTTCAGTATTTTATCAAGATAAGTACTCTGACTTAGTGCTAATAGGCGCCTTGATCTATCACGATAGATTTTTATGCCTAAAACATACGCAGCTTCTCCTAAGTCCTTCATGGAAAACTTACTGTTTAAATATTCCTTCACGCTATTCAGAAGTTCCACATCATTCCCTATTAGCAATATGTCGTCAACATACAGTGCTAAGAACACAACCGAGCTCCCACTCATTTTCTTGTAAATACAAGTCTCTTCCACATTCTGGATAAATCCAAAACCTTTGATTACCTCATCAAAGCGAAGATTCCAGCTCCGAGATGCCTGCTTCAATCCATAGATGGATCGCTGAATCTTGCACACCTTGTTAGCACTTCCTGGATCGACAAAACCTTCCGGCTGTACCATGTACAACTCTTCCTCAATGTTTCCATTCAGGAAGGCCGTTTTGACGTCCATCTGCCAGATTTCATAATCATAGTAGGCAGCTACCGCTAACAAAATCCGAATAGACTTAAGCATCGCTACCGGTGAAAAAGTTTCATCGTAGTCAATTCCATGAACTTGTTGGAAACCCTTTGCGACAAGCCGAGCTTTATAGACGGTCACATTACCATCAGCATCAGTCTTCTTCTTAAAGATCCACTTATTCTCGACGGCCTTGCGCCCTTCGGGAATATCCACCAAAGTCCACACTTTGTTATCGTACATGGATCCTATTTCGGATTTCATGGCTTCAAGCCATTTCTCGGACTCTAGACTCTCCATCGCCTCCTTGTAGTTCGTAGGTTCGTCTTGCTCGACTAGCATGACGGTGCAAACCATGTTGCCATACCATTCTGGTGGGATCCGAGATCTACCAGACCTACGAGGTAGAACATCTTCCTCGACAGTTTCTCCCAATCCTTCCACGGAGGACGTTTCCGGAATTGCTTCCGTTGCGCCACTCGGAATCTCGAGTTCAGGATCAACGATTTCATCGAGGTCTACCTTCCTCCCACTTACTCCTTTCGCGAGAAACTCCTTCTCTAGAAAGGTACCGGTCTTCGCGACAAAAGTTTTGCCCTCAGCTTGGTTGTAGAAGGTGTACCCAACGGTTTCCCGCGGATATCCTACAAAGACGACTTTCTCCGACTTCGGTTCGAGTTTGTCGGGCTGTAGTTTCTTAACGTACGCCTCACAACCCCAAACCTTTAGAAACGATAACTTAGGCTTATGGCCATACCATAATTCATACGGCGTCGTTTCAACGGACTTGGACGGAGCCCTATTTAAAATGAATGCGGCTGTTTTTAACGCATAACCCCAGAAGGACACTGGCAGATCGGTAAGAGACATCATAGATCGGACACTATCAAGTAGAGTACGATTATGTCGCTCGGACACACCGTTACGCTGCGGCGTTCCGGCGGGCGTAAGTTGGGGCACTATGCCACAACTCTTCAGATGTGTGCCAAACTCAAAACTCAAGTACTCTCCACCGCGATCGGACCGGAGATGCTTGATTTTCCTATTAAGCTGATTCTCAACTTCACTCTGGAATTCTTTGAACTTTTCAAACGTTTCAGACTTGTGTTTCATCAAATAGATATAACCGTATCTACTCAAGTCATCAGTGAAGGTGACGAAGTAACGATAACCATTGCGTGTCGAAACGCTCATTGGTCCACACACATCTGTATGTATGATCCCCAACAAATCCGACGCCCGTTCAACGAAACCTTTGAACGGTGTCCTGGTCATTTTGCCCATGAGGCATGGTTCACATGTATCGAGGGATCCGAAATCCAACGAGTCCAAGAGTCCATCGGAGTGGAGTCGCTTCATGCGCTTTATACCAATATGAACAAGACGGCAATGCCACAAAAACATGGCGGTATCGTCACTACACTTAATTCGTTTGGCTTCTATGTTATGGATGTGAGCACTACGATCGAGATTCAACAAGAATAAACCGTTATTCTCGGGAGCATCAACATAAAAGATATCATTCATATAAATAGCACAATTGCTTGACACTGATTTAAATGAATATTAACCGTCTTGTAACAGGCAAGACCCACTTATAATGTTTACACTCAAGGATGGCACAAAATAACATTTATTTAAAACCAAAACTAATCCCGATGGTAGATGCAGAGGGAGCGTGCCGACAGCCACCACGTCGACTCTCGATCCGTTGCCGACGCGCATCGTCACCTCATCCTTCGCCAGCCGCCTTCTATTCCGTAACTCCTCCTGAGAGTTACATATATGAGCAACAGAACCAGTATCAAATACCCACGTATTGCTCCGGGCGGATGTAAGGTACACATCTATAACATGTATATCAAATATACCTTGCTCTTTGTCGACCGTCTTGCCAGACTTCCTATCCTCCAGATACTTGGGCCAGTTGCGCTCAGGTGATCCGATGGTTACCGCCATCTTCTCCAGCTTGATTTCTAATTCGGCCACTTCGAGCATCTTCAGGATTTCCGACAGGGGTTTTGACGTCCCTTTCATGCCGTAGTCCACGATGGCGTTCTTATAGCTAGGGGGCAGAGAGATCAGCGCCCTATCAATAACCATCTCCTCTGGGATCACACTTCCCAGATCACTCAGAAGTCGAGCGCAGCCAAACAACTTGGCCAAGTGCTCACTGATATTGCCGTGCTCTTCCATCTGGGCTGAGAAGAAAAGCACAATTGCCTCGTACGTCTCAGCATTGACTTGTCGTGCAAAAACAGCCATGAGTTCAGTGATTATATCATAAGCACCCTTGTTCATGAAGCGGTTTTGCAGATCAGCCTCCATGGCAAAGAGCATGCCACTCTGGACATAAGAAGAAATCTCCGCCTTGACCCCATGGACAATCCTATCGATTTCCGGGGCGGTGCTTGGAAGATCACCTAAGGGGGCATCAAGGATGTAGGCCACCTTGTGGGTTTCAAGGATGGACTTCAGATCGCGGAGCCAGGACACGAAGTTAGACCCATCGGTCTTGAGCTTCTCTTTCTCAATGAACAGGCTTAGGTTAAAGGAGGGGTGAGACATCTACAATGGAATTTGCAACAACATAAGACTTTGTTCATAATAATTTTGAGTTATAGTATTTTAGAAAATAACTAACATAACTCTCACTCAAACGAACATCCCTCTTGGTCGTTTAAGCGATTACACGACCCCCATCCATTGCATCACCCCTCATCATCAAAGCCGGCGGCACAACTTCAAGAGTAGACAAAATCGTCCGCCACACCAATTTTGTGACTCGTGCTCGACCTTTCGGTCTTCCTGTTCCGAGGCCATACCTCTGAGTATGCTAGGAGACCTCCACGCTGACGCTTGTGCAACATGGCTTACACCCACTGTATGCGAACGACGAGATGTGTGACACCCGATCATCACGGCCTGCCTCATAACGTAGAACTTTCTTAGTGGTGCGCGTTGGAGGGAGAACACTAGTGGTATTTTGAAGGGATCATCTTATTCAGCTACCGCCGTGTAACACACAATCACACAAAAATAAGATGCACACAAAACATCAAATGTAATGCAATGTGATATAGTCCATCGCGCCATGGTCTTCTTGGCGCCCGCAGTTTATAAACAGTTTAATAAACCTACCTTGACCATATCACATAGCCCCTGCAAAATAAAGTTAGACGCTTCTACTTTATCTTTTGCATATTTTACGTGGCTTGGGGCTTTCGTAAATAGAACCGCTTCATACCTACGAATCTTATGACCACAACAACGATCCAATAATTGCATGTTTAAGCATCCCTTTCGGGCCCTCCATTGAAAATGCGAAGACCAACTAAAGAGAGAGAAACTGTCACCCGCCAGCCACAGATACGGTACAAGCCGTATGTCAGTAGTGGAACCAGTCTCGCGTAAGCGTACGCGTAAAGTCGGTCCGGGCCGCTTCATCAACTCAATGCCGCTGGAATACACAAGTGCACGCTAGAGGGTAGCAAATAACAGGAACGGTGCCCCCGTGCAGAACACGGGTTCTAACAGCGTACAGCTATATCTACGATAGATCGGCTCTGATACCACTGAAGGGGATCGTGTGCAGAAAACAAAAAATTTCCTACCGACGATATCCTAAAAGCATGCCAAGATCTATTCTATGCAGATATAGTAGTACAAACGGAGATCGGAATACATACCCTTGTAGACCGAAAGCGGGGATTACGTTCCCGCACAAACGTTGTCGATGAAGACCGACGAAGCCGACCTCAAGGTCGTGTAGAGGAAGCAGGCCTCCGAGTACCGCTAGCGCAGCACCTCGCAGGGAGTCGCACACGTACGGTGGAGACGACGCCTCCGAAGCTCCAGTCCAGGACGAGCAGCGAAAGACTTGGACCGGAACACCAGCAGCGCGGCAGCGGGCTATGGTGGAGGAGATCCCCTCTTCCTCAGCTCGGCGCGGCTCCGACTTGGGAACCACGAGATCGAGAGAGAAATCAGGAATTAATTTGTGAATTAAAAGGTTGGGGGTGCCCCTTCTTATATAGGCTCCCACGGGGAGCCAACCTTGCCAGCCAGGCAATGTGGGACTATCCCCACATAGCCAGGTTCGGCCAAGGGAGTGCGCCGGCCCCTTGGTGGGCCCCATCTGGCCCACCTAGGCCGGCCTCCAAGCCCCCACCGAATTCCCCTTGGGAATTTTCCCCTCTTGGGCCTTCTTTCGTCCGGAAGGCCCATTTAGGGAAATCTGCCTTAATAAATTCGAAAATAAATATATAAAATCATATTTGCATATTAATAACACTAATTAATATCAAACATAATATATATAATTATTCCTAGCTCCGAAAACTCTTTCGGCGCTGCCCGATCTCCATCGGACCTCTCCCGGGACGCTCCCGGTGATCTCCTTCCTTTCCGGTTGTCTTGTCGAAACCCCTTAAGTGTGTTACCCTAGCGGTTCGATATAATATCAGGTATGATCAAGACTCCTCAATGATCAACGACTAACCCGTATGCCTGGACCCCATGAATTAATCCCTGAGATATAACGAATGACTTTCATCTATCAAACCTGAACGTAAAGTCTTAGACCTTTTGCCATAGCGATACTTAGCACGTCCGAGCGTCGTTCCATAGATATCTCCATACCTAATCCCGACCTCGTTACCGACGACGCTATCTTCTACTCGTTCATGATCTCATGTCTCCGTGACCTAGTCACATGCTTGCAAGCTCATTAGACATGATCTCACCGAGTGGGCCCGAGAGTATCTATCCTGCTATGCGGACTGGCAAATCCCGCTCTTGACCCCTCGTCTCAACTACTCCTTTCCAATACCCAAAAGTATCACCGTTATTGTCATACTAAATAAGATACGACGTTTGGTGCAATCAAAGTATCTTCCGGGAATATCAATAAGAGTTGATCTCACGGTCAAAGGTGTAACGACTACGTTCTCCAAATCTGGGTATGTCCATCACATCGCTCTCTAGCGATATGACTCTCATTGTCGACCGGCGCCATGCCCCATGACCGGGAAACCTCGATCATCAATCGCGCAACGAAACTAGTCTTAGTAGAGGCTACTAGGGACCTGGTTGTTTACGTATCACACCCGCATTAATGTTTCCGCTTAATACGGTTCTAGCATGACACAAAAACCTATTATGAACAAACGAGATATGATAAAGAATACACTTTATTAATTGCCTCTAGGGCATATCTCCTTCAGACCTTAGGCGCTTAAGGGTGGGTGGTGTGTTGGTTGTGCCTTTCTAGAGGTAGAGTTGGTCCGAGAAGTCCTCCTTCGAGCGTGACGCGGCCTGAGAGTTCAGTGTATTGCCTCTTCTTCCTCACGGCGGGAGACGGTGCAAGGAGAGTTCTCGTTGTTTGGTTGTGGGTTGCGTTGTAAGCCGTTTGGTGTGTGTTTGTATGGTGTTTGCCTTCTTTGGCGTTGTTCTTCTATGAAACATAATGCACCTTTTTTTGAATTTTGGGTTTTATAGAATTAAATAACAGAGTTTAGATTACAATCATACAAGGCCGCTTTCGACACGCAGGTCGGAACCGCACCTTGTAAAAACCCCGTACACAACGCACTACAGCTCATCTGGCACAACTCGTGTGCAACCTGATTACAATTCCTATTGATTTTTGCTATAATCACTTGACGATCTGACGGCTTCAGTGAGTTAAACTCCTTTGCAATTAGACAAACTTCAGAACGATCAGGGCTATCTTCTCTAAAAGATTCTAAAATGGAGGCACAGTCCGTCTCAATGATAACATTTGCAGAACAGTTTGTGATGGCATATGAATGTCATATTAATATTCCTTGCATTTTTCTGATATTAAAACATATAAAACTTATTTTAATTGGAGTTATATAATAAAAATTATTAGCAATTTAAGTTTAGGGTGTTTTCTGCAAAAGTCAGGGGCTTGTCTGTGATGGAAAAGTTACTGTGAGGGGCTAAAGAACTAAACCCGAAAGGAGAGGGTGCTCGGTGCAATTCTGCTGCGTAAAGATAACCTCCTGGGTCTTTTCTCACCGTGCGGGGATCCACACATGAGGCTGACCGGTGGGACCCAGGCGCCACGCGGCGGTGCGGGTTGCGCTGGCCTCCGCGGTCGCTGACCAGCGGGGCCCGCGTGTCAGCGGGTGTGAGTAAAATAAGAAAAAGGGGCTTTTTATCCATCACGCCCACGGGGGATCGAACTCGCGAGCGCAAGGGCATGGATCGGCGCTGCTGGCCACTGGGTTGAGTGTGTGTTGGTGACAGAAGACGCAACGAATTACCTTTGAACACTTAACGCATCTACAAACACTGTCAAAACTGAATTTCTTCAGTCGACCGGAAGCAGTGGCGGAGGAAAAATCGCCGGCGGCGACCAAGGGAGGGCGACGCGGTGGTGGGCATGCGCGTGCAGTAAGCGGCATGCTGTGCTGGTGCGGGCTGATGCGGGTTTGCGCGCAGGGTCGAGGAACAGAGAAAACCTAGAGCATTGGAGGTTCGGCCATGGCGACAACGGAGGATGTCGAGGACGGGTTCGACGGATAACGCACGGAAACGAAAGGGAAAGGGAAGGAATTGGACGCGTAGCTCACAGTGAGGGTAGACGGAGTGGTAGTTCGGCTCGGGGACGTCCGGAACGCTGGAATTCCGCGGCGGAGGCCCGCCGGCCGTGGTGAAGGCGAGGACGAGGCCGACGGACGGAGCAGCTCCCGGTCCGATTGTCTCGGGGAGGAGGTCGACGACGAGGAGGCGCTGCTCCGGGGATGCTCTACGGGTCTTCGGCGTCCCTGGTACGGCGGCGCAACGGCGAGGTGGTGGTGGAGGTTTCGGTGGTGGAGAAGAAACAGAGAAGAGGATGGGGAAAGAAGAAGAAGAAGAAGAAGGGGGCGGCGGCGGAGGGGAAGAGAGGAGAGGGAGAGAAGCTAGGGTTTGGAGAAGGCTCGGGGTCGGCTTAGTAGAGGGGAGGGGGAGGAGCACGTGGTGGGGGCTGCCATGCCTCCACCGTGTAAAGCTTTCTCCCGGTTTGTGTTGACCGTACGGAGGAGGAAGGAGGGTGAGTGGGTTGGGCTCAGAGGAATAGGTGGGCTTCAGAGAAAAATGGTTTCGGCCCAGGTAAGGTTCCTCTCTGGTTTTATTTCTTTTATTTAATTCTTTTCTGTTTTGTATTTTTAAAACAAAATAGAAAAGAATTTGTATAAAGAAACTTTACAAAATAGTTTTGTTTTAAATAGGCAATTTAATTATTGTTTCCAATACACAATTTCATATATTAATTTGAACATTTGAAAAGAATTTAAATACCACATTTAAATTAATTTGATTTACAATTAGATTTAAAAGTGGAAAAGAATTTAAATGGAGTTAAATTTAAATGCAATAATTTAAATTAAGATTGACAAATGCAAATGATGCATGATGATGTCATGTTGATGCAAAAAGGAAAACAAACAATTTTCTAATTGGGAAAAATCCCGGGGCGTTACAATCGACACCACTAACAAGGGATCTCGTCCCGAGATCCACGCTGAGACCACAAGAAGAGAGGGGTAACTACCGAATCTTCAGGCTCCGTGATGAACTTCTCGACACCACTAACAAGGGATTGTTGCTCCACCTTGAAATTCTCGACACCACTAACAAGGGATTGTTGCTCACGACGAAGACGACTCCGAAAGATCAAACCTAATAGGATAAAAGGCAAGAAATCGTCCACCCACACGTAGGATCCTAAAACTTTGAAAGTTGGATAAGAGAAGAGACTCAAAACAAGTAAGGTAAGACGAGAAATAGAATTGAGGTAAGGAGTAAAAAGAAACCTATTGAGATATTTTTCAAAAATAATTTTAGTCAAATAGTTTTGACACTCTAGAAACAACGACCGTTAGCGAGGTTATCCTACAGGCTTTTGTGGACCCGCTGCTTCGATAGCCATTCGTATCGAAACAACAAGGAGATCGAAACTTGGCTCTGATACCACTTTGTGACGCCCTAAAATCGGTACTATGTAGATTTAAGCGTTCCCGCCGAAATCCGCATAATAACGATTTTAGGTCGCCCACCAGACATAATGTGCACGCCGAAACATGCGCATTATGTGGGTGGAATTGTGATAACATTACAACAGTTCCGATACATCCACAAATACAACAAAGATAAAATTACAACAACGACTCGAACGAGTCAAGATACAAATGATACAATACAAAGATACAAATGACAGCGGAAGCAAAATAGTATCCGACTACGGATAAGATGCAAAATGGACTAAGAGTCCTGAAGATAAGCAATGGCGCCATATCCCTGCCCAGCCAAGCCGGAGGGATTCCCAAGCTAACGTCGTCGGACTTCAAACTTGTTGACTGCACATAAAGCACATCCCAAAAGAGGGTCAGGGCACTCCCTGGCAAGCAAAACCGACTTGCCTACTTTCTACACCATCTCCCAAAATATAGGGG
Organism: Poa annua; assembly: GCA_026929855.1. Taxonomy (NCBI): domain Eukaryota; kingdom Viridiplantae; phylum Streptophyta; class Magnoliopsida; order Poales; family Poaceae; genus Poa; species Poa annua. The sequence goes on from CM049427.1 coordinate 22,830,270, forward strand.
AGGCGGACTTAGCGGCAGCAGCACTAGCAACCTAAAGAGACACGCTACAACTTCCGTCTAAACAGAGAGGGATAAGAGAGCGCATCAGATAAACATCTACAACTAACACCAAACATAACACATTCTCGAATTAACCCCCTCAACCAAATATGAGGAAGCAATTCGGGAAACTCACACATTGAACAGTTTTTATTTATAATTATTGTGAAAGTAATTCTATATTACTAATCAAATTAATTAACATTAATTAGGTACAAGTTGTCTAGATCTTGTTAGCCAGCATCATCACCAAAGTCGTCCATAACCGTGGACACGGTTCATCGATAAGATTACCCTGCAGGGGTGCCCTACTGTACCCATACTCGCATGATCAACCCAAGCAAGCATCAGGGCATCTCAACACGACTCGTTCCTTCACTACAGCAAGTCCAAGTGCCACCCATATGAGTTGTTACCCGCGTCAAGAGTCCGGCCGAATCTCAATTGCGGACTCATTAGTTTGTGTCCACGCGCCATGCGGCTCAAACCACAGTAGGAACTGTCCGCTTCGCGCGCACCACACCTATATGACCCCCCGTATCATGTAACCTCTCATCAATCATCATCATCGTGCACATGCATATGCTCAAATGGAAAACCCGAACTAGTTGCGGCACATGGACAAGCTGAAGATCCGTTCAAAGTCGAGGGGGGCTCCATAGGGCCTCCCACAAGTGGTTAGTGCGCTCAAAATTGGATCCGAGGACAAAATCTCAGTTCCTAGGTCGACACTGAGCAGAACAAAGCACCTCGCAAAGCCTTCCGCGTGGTGCCTTATCTTTTAATTATAATACCCTAATATAATACAACATTTTATTAAGGTAGAATAATCTATCATACTAAGCAGATGAAACATAAGACCAACCGACGACTCGCACAAACAACTCTAAGCATGCGCTACGACTCGCAAGGCCAACAGATAAACAAACAACATGTGATGGGATGTGGGGATAAAGCTGTATGGGCTGCAGGATAAACATGTGATGGGATTGTGATAAGAATCGAATACTAGGGTAGCAGAGATCAACGGCAGGAATGAAAGACAATGTATAGGTAAACAAGCAAATTTTGCTTGCCTGGAATCCCGCATGGAAGCAGATCTTGTCGTGGCTCACACATCTCAACGTCGTATCCGCGAAGAAGCAACAAACACTGGAAGCGCAAAAGATGCATTTTACAACTACGGCAAAAAAATCCAGCATGATCATGGGAGAATGATGCATGGCATGGCAAGATGCATTGCGAGATGCACTTAATCCAAATTAAGCGGAACCGGGATTCCGACAATTATTATTTAGGTGCAAGTTATTTATTTACCAGGAATATTAAATGTTGATTAACATGGCAACACATGGCATGGGTGATCTTATTAAATTAAATGGAATAGGGCAATAATTAAATAGTTGCCCAACACATTCCATATTTAATTATTTAGTTGCATTTGTTAATTTAAACAAAACAATAAAATTAAATGATGCAAGATGGCATATGAATGTCATATTAATATTCCTTGCATTTTTCTGATATTAAAACATATAAAAATTATTTTAATTGGAGTTATATAATAAAAGTTATTAGCAATTTAAGTTTAGGGTGTTTTCTGCAAAAGTCAGGGGCTTGTCTGTGATGGAAAAGTTACTGTGAGGGGCTAAAGCACTAAACCCGAAAGGAGAGGGTGCTCGGTGCAATTCTGCTGCGTAAAGATAACCTCCTGGGTCTTTTCTCACCGTGCGGGGATCCACACATGAGGCTGACCGGTGGGACCCAGGCGCCACGCGGCGGTGCAGGTTGCGCTGGCCTCCGCGGTCGCTGACCAGCGGGGCCCGCGTGTCAGTGGGTGTGAGAAAAATAAGAAAAAAAGGCTTTTTATCCATCGCGCGCACGGGGGATCGAACTCACGAGCGCAAGGGCATGGATCGGCGCTGCTGGCCACTGGGTTGAGTGCTTGTTGGTGACAGAAGACGCAACGAATTACCTTTGAACACTTAACGCATCTACAAACACTGTCAAAACTGAATTTCTTCAGTCGACCGGAAGCAGTGGCGGAGGAAAAATCGCCGGCGGCGACCAAGGGAGGGCGGCGCGGTGGTGGGCATGCGCGTGCAGCAAGGGGGATGCTGTGCTGGTGCGGGCTGATGTGGGTTTGCGCGCAGGGTCGAGGAACAGAGAAAACCTAGAGCATTGGAGGTTCGGCCATGGCGACAACGGAGGATGTCGAGGACGGGTTCGACGGATAACGCACGGAAACGAAAGGGAAAGGGAAGGAATTGGACGCGTAGCTCACAGTGAGGGTAGACGGAGTGGTAGTTCGGCTCGGGGACGTCCGGAACGCCGGAATTCCGCGGCGGAGGCCCGCCGGCCGTGGTGAAGGCGAGGACGAGGCCGACGGACGGAGCAGCTCCCGGTCCGATTGTCTCGGGGAGGAGGTCGACGACGAGGAGGCGCTGCTCCGGGGATGCTCTACGGGTCTTCGACGTCCCTGGTACGGCGCGCAACGGCGAGGTGGTGGTGGAGGTTTCGGTGGTGGAGAAGAAACAGAGAAGAGGATGGGGAAATAAGAAGAAGAAGAAGAAGAAGGGGGCGGCGGCGGAGGGGAAGAGAGGAGAGGGAGAGAAGCTAGGGTTTGGAGAAGGCTCGGGGTCGGCTTAGTAGAGGGGAGGGGGAGGAGCACGTGGTGGGGGCTGCCATGCCTCCACCGTGTAAAGCTTTCTCCCGGTTTGTGTTGACCGTACGGAGGAGGAAGGAGGGTGAGTGGGTTGGGCTCAGCGGAATAGGTGGGCTTCAGAGAAAAATGGTTTCGGCCCAGGTAAGGTTCCTCTCTGGTTTTATTTCTTTTATTTAATTCTTTTCTGTTTTTGTATTTTTAAAACAAAATAGAAAAGAATTTGTATAAAGAAACTTTACAAAATAGTTTTGTTTTAAATAGGCAATTTAATTATTGTTTCCAATACACAATTTCATATATTAATTTGAACATTTGAAAAGAATTTAAATACCACATTTAAATTAATTTGATTTGCAATTAGATTTAAAAGTGGAAAAGAATTTAAATGGAGTTAAATTTAAATGCAATAATTTAAATTAAGATTGACAAATGCAAATGATGCATGATGATGTCATGTTGATGCAAAAAGAAAAACAAACAATTTTCTAATTGGGAAAAATCCCGGAGCGTTACAAGTACACGCTTCAACCCTTCAAGACATGCAATCGCTTCTCCCATAACTGCTGACTGACAGTGAGAAAGAGTGTCCCAAGCCGACATGCAATCGCTTCTCCCATAACTGCTGACTGACAGTGAGGAAGAGTGTCCCAAGCCGACATAAGAATTTTTACTTGGAAATTGGCTACAAACAGTTTGGCGGTTCAAGTGAACAGAAGTAGAAGACTTCCAAATGTGCTACCTATTTGCTCTATATGCGGCATGGAGGAAGAAACTGGATACCATGCTACAATGAATTGTACAAAAGCAAAGGCACTCAGACAAGGACTTTCTGATATTTGGAATCTCCCACATGATCATGATCTTGCTTGCACCGGGGACGACTGGGTCCTGGTTTTGCTGGACAAGCTGAACCAGGAAATGAGGGACAAAATGATGTTTACCTGGTGGAGGGCGTGGCACCATAGAAACAATATTATTTTCGATGATGGTAAAGCCTCAATACAAAACTCCATCAGTTTCCTCCAAAATTATGTAGCTAGTCTACAGAATCTAAAGAGTGGAAATATCATAGTGGACAGAAAAGGGAAAGGAAAATTAGACCAACATGCAAATATACAGAATACAACTCTATTGGGAGGCCAAGATTTTCCAAAATGGGAGAAACCTCCTGATGGCTGGATTAAATGTAATGTTGATGCAAGCTTTGTGATGGAGGAAAAGAAAGGTGGATGGGGAGTGGTGATCCGAAACATAATGCACCTGCTTGGGTGTATTCTTAAAAAGAGTTCTACGAATTGAGGTGAGTATATTCCAAGACTTGTGTAATACTTATATCTCCATTAATAGCTTGCTACCTCACACGGACACATTTTTATGCGCTTGGATGGAGTGTTCGTCACACTCTCGACCGCGTGTCAGGGCTGGACGAGCTAACCCTACCTGGTCATCTGGAGGCCAGCCCGTTCTTTGTCGCTCGTGTGAGGTGGAGAAGAACGAAGTGGCAGAGCATGGTGGTGCGAGGTTGTGGTGGCAGAACACGAAGGCTGGTGATTGGCGGTGGAATTCTTTGTGCTAGGCGTATGCACCAGCTAAACCCTAGCCTCTCGCACTTGGAGAAAGCTAGTGTGTGTTGCCTCGCTCGGAAGCGGGCCGTATGTGCAACTGGAGTGTGGGTTGATTTGTAGTTCCTAAGGAGGTTAAACGCAAAACTGCAAGGCGGACAAAAACACGAAATACAACGCTTCATGGGACATACGAGGTAGCGAGCAACGGTCTACCAACACATCACCAACTTTCATTTAATAGTAAAGATATAAATGAGACCCAAAGGTCCAAACGAGAGGAATTACATACGCTAACTGCCATATGGATGATAATGTTAACTCTAATGTCACCCATTGTGGGATGACATGGCTCACCGAAACGGACTGTGTGACGTGGTGCTATGTAAGATGCATCCATATGTCCATGTAAGCGGGAGATCCTGTTTCACGATCAGGTCGTGCGGGATTAGCTCCTCCCCTGTTTCACCACCCCCCCCCCCCCCCACCCCTTCCAGCTAAGTGGGCCGACCCAATAACCACTCGTTCCTCATGTTTTTTTCTCTTATGTTTTTTTCTCTTATGTTTTTTTCTCTTATGTTTTTTCTTTTCAGTTTTTACAAAAAAAAGAAAACAAAAAATATTTGCATGTGAATAAATTTGCGAATGTGAGCAAATTTTAAAAAAAAAATCAAATTTGAACAATTTTTTACTTGAATAATTTCTGAATGTGAACAATCTTGAATTGATTAATTTTTTAATGTGAATAATTTTTGAATTTAAACAAATTTGACAATGAACAATTTTTGAATGTGAATATCTATTAAACTGAAACATTTTTGGATTTGAAAAAAATTCAAAATATAAACACATTTTGAGTTTCAAACAAAATTCTAAAAATCTGAAGATCTTTTAAAAGTTGAAAATGTTGGAAAATAAAGAAAAAACAGAAAAAGAAACGAACATAAAAAATAGCAAAAAAGGGAAAAAAGGTTAGATTTTAAATGGGCCGGCCCATGAAGGGGTGGTCGTGCACTAATAGTGCAGAACCTGGTAGTGAAATAAGAAACACCCATGTAAGCACGTTTTCTACCTACATCAGATACTTCACTTAGATTTCAGTTTGTTTTCAACATTGTACTTTATAAATCTGTTTAGAATTAATAAGTACGTATAGTTGTGTGCATCACTCGATGCAGAGGTCGGGAAATCGATCGCTCCTTTTCTAAAAAAAAAAGAGGATTCGCCACCTAGAATGTGATCCATGGCAGATGACCGGCTCATTACATGCCTGTAAAGTTTGGACCGGCTGGCCGGCCCAATGGAAACCCAATAAGTGTTTTTAAAAGCCAGGTATTATATCACTGGATAGAAAAAAGAAACGACCTTCTCAGCATGGAATCTTGCATGATTTTATGCTAGTACCTATTAGCCTCAAACCAGTTAACAGTCTGCAGCAAAAGGACTATCGGGAAAATTTAGACGCGTTCAATTTTTTTTCCCGGGTGGTACACGAATGAACAGATCGCATGTTTCGCACTTGAGAGCCGAATTCGTCCGTGAACCTTTTTCTGATCTTGAACATTTGTCTTTCCATTTGCAGTCCATGCACACACATGCGCATCGGACCTCCGAAGCTATTCAACCATGCATGCTGTCCATGCAGACGTCCCAGCAACCGTCACATTCTCGACACCCACTGACACTGCCATGTGGATCACACTGCTAGCCTATCACTCTATCAGCTATCTACAATAAACCCCATTCGTTCCATGCTTCTCTAACACCAATAATCAAGAGAAGAAGGAAAAGAAAGAGAGAGAAGAACATGTCCACGAGGTTGTTAGAGCTGGGCAACACACACAGCTGGAGATCTTGATGCTAGCGATCGAGCTGGCCAATTAACAAAATACAGAAAACGGGAATAGAAAACTGATGATTTTCGGATGGAATCGTTAGATAATAACACGGCCTCAGCACTCAGGCGAACGGGTTGTTGGTACGTCCAGGTAACGGCACCAACCGGGGCGACGGCGACGGCGACGGGGGGCCATCTCAACGGCGTTAGTCAGTCGGTGGCCTCGCCCTCGCGCTAATGATCTGCGATTTGGGCGCGCACCGCTGTTAGTCATGTTTTCTCATCTCCCTCTTCTCTCCCCACCGACAGAAAGAAGAGAAGTTTATTCCCCGAGGTGTCGGCCTGCATGTGTGGTTTTAGCCTCCCATATGACGGTCACCATCCCACGCCATTAGTTTACTCCTACCAGCTTAGCTTACCCATCGGGGAATAAGCACAACTGGTTTCCGATTTTGCCCCTGCCGGAACTGGCTTTCATCGAAGCAACGAGCGCTTCCCTTCTGGGCAGAGTGATGCCAGTACCCTGATGGTGGGACTGCCATTATTGTTGCCGACGAAATGGCAAAAGCCCAGCAAAATAGGAGCCAAATAGCGTGTAGTACTAGTAGTAAGTGGAACGGCAACATCGAAGCATATTGCTGCCTATTCTCCGGTGCATCGATCACCGTCGCCGGTAGTAGTGGTTAGAGCTAGCTGTGGCGTGTGGAGGGCCAATTAAGCGTGGCCGTGAATCTTCTCCCCTTTTCTTTCGTTCTTCTTCCAGATGTGTCGCGTGTTTCTGTGTGCACACGATGAACCGGTGGGAATTTCTGGTCAGATAGGACATATGATGCGACCCCGCTTGGGTAATTATTTCCACCTCGATGAATGACAAGGACGTTAAGTGGTTAAAGGAATGCTGTATCATGTTGGTGAACAAATCTACTAATGTAGCATTTCGGGACTTTTAATCTCCTGTTTGAAGGCAATGGATAGGTTTCAATGCAGGTAAAACCCTTTAGTTTTCCTCTTCATTGTCGATTTGCCACTAACTATCATGGGTCTAGATTTTCTCCGTCTCCTGTCGACGCCGTCACCAATCTTGCTCGTATTTGTGGTCTTCGGGGCATGTAGGCGGGGTGAATCTCGGTCCCCGTCGGCGGGAGGGGTAGGGTTAAACTTTGGTGGGGCGGCGCTCAGTTGGTGGTGGCGGAGCCTTGTCCAATACAGTCACCCGGCTTCAGCCTCATCTCGTCGGTGACGTAGAGAGGCTTGTGAGAGTGGTGTGCTTCTCAAGAATTTCTTATGGTGGTGACGTTCTCAGGATTGGCGTGGATTTCATCAACAATTCAATTTTCTTCTTTAGCTCCGAGACGGATGTGGTCTTCTTAACCCGTTCGACGACTTCCCGTACGCATCTAACAACGCCAGGCCAGCTCTAAAGGGTTGGCAGCGGCGGCTCGACGGTTCCATGTTTATTTTAATGTCAGCGTCCTTTTCAAAAAAAAACTATCATCAATGGAATGGAGTTGTTATTCACAATAATAAAGGGTCTCTTTGGATTGTAGGATTTTTAAAGAAATCTCATAAGATTTCAATCCTTAATATTATTTTCCTATGGACTGCCTTTGGTTTAAAGGAATCACATGTTCAAAATTCATATGGATTGCATTCCAACACCAATTCTATAGGAATCTCAACATTCACTCTAACCTTTTTTCTACACTCATTTTTTTCAGTGTTTTCTGTGTATATCATCCAAATCACCATTCATTTAGTTTTCCTCTGTTTGCAATCCTTAGTTTCGCGCCTATGATCCTATCAAATTTATGTGTTTTTCGTCAGTTACCTGAATTTCAGAATCCGTATGAGCAACAAACTGCCTATCGCCATGATCCAATTTTTGCTGAACACAAAGTCCCAACACTTTGGCATCAAACTTTTGGGCATGTTTATATTCCAAAATATCCTGGTCAGATCGAGGACAAAGTTTGATGATGCAGCAGGGCTGAATTCGTCTACTGTCCAAGACAGACATTCAAACACGAATATCCAAAGCCGCGAGGTTGCAGTCCCCAACAGCTGTACGCACGAGGGGCATTTCCGTCAAAACCACCACCGGAGGTTGGGCCGTCACATCATCTGATGAAAGAAGGAAAAAAAAAGGAACCGATCCTTCCCCGCGATATAATTCCCACCGGGGCGCGGGAGGAAGCGGCCGAGAGGGAGCACACTCACAGAGAGACACAGCACGTCGCAGTAAAAACAGGGGAGACGGCCGCGGCCGCACATGCTTTAAGTCCCACTCCCACCACCACCACCACCTCCTCCTCCCCCAGATCTCCGGCTCGCAGTCGCACGCACCCTCACCGGCGGCCGCGCGCGCCCGCATTCGCCGCCGTGCTCAGCGAGCGAACCGGGGATCGGTCGGGTCGCCTGCCTGCCTGTGGAAGAGGGAGGGAGTGTCGGTGGAGCGGTAGTAGCGGGTGGGAAGGGGAAAATGGCGGCGGTTGGTGGATCCGCCTCCGCGGCGGCCTGCTGCGCCGTGCTGCTCGCGGCGGTGCTGCTCTTCTCCGCGCCGCCCACCGCAGGTTCGGCTCTGCTCCCCTTTCCCTTCTCTCCATATCGTGCCGCGTCCTGCTGGGAACCGGCGAATCGGTGAGATCCGTTTCCCGATCGCCGCGGAGCATCGGTCCTGTTTGCGTGCGGCTCGGTCAATGCCACTCTCATTTCGCCAGTCCTGTCGGTGTCGGTGCGGTGGCTACGTCGGTGGGCTTCCTATTTCGATCCCACTTGCTTAATTCAGCTCGTTCCCGTTGTGCTCGTCAGAATTCCGAACCCAAATCAGGGAGCTACTGGGAGAGCAGAGCATGCCAAAGCTTTCCATGCTGGCTCCTGCTCCAAACGTCCTTATCCTCGAGCTCTGTGACGATAGATCTGTCAGGAGCAAGACGAATCAGTAGTAAAAACGTCTCACTCAGTTGTCTTGCTGGTATAAAGGCCAGTAATTAATTTAAGCGGATAGATCTTGCAATCACAAGTAAGGATGTACTAGTAGCATAGAGTGCGTCTAGTGTGTTAATTTTCACCTCCTTTTGTTTTGTTTTGTTTTGTTTTCATATGTGTCTGACGTGCACAATTTGTTTTGTTCATTCAGAGGCCTACGATTCACTGGATCCAAACGGCAACATCACGATAAAATGGGATATTATTCAGTGGACTCCTGATGGTTATGTTGTAAGTACCCACCCCTTCACATCAGCAGCTTCTACTTTGATCTGACCTATCAGGCCATGTATTTTTTCTGAAAGTGGCACTGGCCAATGATTGATTACAAACTATGCTAGCCACCAAGTGCAGTTATCAGCCAGATTATGGATAATCTGGTCATCCTGTGCCGTATCATGATTTTGCCCCTTCGAACTTGTCATGTGCAGGCAACAGTCACAATGTTCAACTATCAACAGTTCCGACACATCCAAGCACCTGGATGGCAGCTGGGGTGGGCGTGGGCAAAGAAGGAGGTCATCTGGTCGATGGTGGGTGCTCAGGCCACTGAGCAGGGTGACTGCTCAAAATTCAAGAGCAGCCCTCCCCATTGCTGCAAGAAAGAGCCGACGATTGTTGATCTTCTTCCAGGCACCCCGTTCAACCAGCAAATTGCCAATTGCTGCAAGGCAGGAGTTATCAATACGTTTAACCAGGACCCAGGAAATGCTGCTTCGTCCTTCCAGATTAGTGTGGGTCTAGCTGGAACTACCAATAAGACGGTTAAGGTGCCGAAAAACTTCACTCTCAAGGCCCCAGGTCCGGGATACACATGTGGGCGTGCTCTTGTTGGCAGGCCGACCAAGTTTTTCTCCTCAGATGGACGCAGGGCAACCCAAGCTCTTAGTAAGTTGCCCATCTATTGATCTTTGCTGCTAGTTCCCAATTGTTTGAAATGAATACTTTGTGCAAATGCATTAACAAGCTGAACCCTGAACACATAGAAATACTAGTTTAGCATGTTTCTGCTGCTTAAACATGAATAAATGCTAGGTTATATTTTGTGTAGGATTAGTGAAAGCAGTGAAACCATAGAATGATGATTTGTTCAAAGGGAAATGAATTCATCACCTAGAAATAATGTTAGCTCTGGCGGCCGATTTTAGTTAATTAGTATTGTTCTGTTGCATATAATGCATGCCAAATCCAGGAAGCGTCGTCCTGGTTCCAGTTTTTAATGTTTGATTGCAGGTAACTTTCTTTATTTAATGTGTTTTAACAAATAAATTATCTATTCACAGTGACCTGGAATGTAACCTGCACATACTCCCAGTTTCTTGCTCAGAAGACTCCTACCTGCTGTGTGTCTCTCTCATCTTTTTACAATGACACTATTGTGAACTGCCCAACGTGCTCTTGTGGCTGCCAAAACAATATTACTCATCCAGGAAGCTGCGTAAAGTGAGTATAACTTATTACTCTTTCACTTTCTATTAAGTTTATAATTTTATGCAAAATTCCTTATGAATCCTCTGCATTTTACAGTGACAATTCACCTTATTTACAATCTGCCATCAATGGCCCTGGCAAATATACTGGCCAGCCTCTGGTCCAGTGTACGTCCCACATGTGCCCGATAAGAATCCACTGGCATGTGAAGCTGAACTACAAGGAATACTGGAGAGTGAAAGTCACTATCACAAACTTCAACTACCGCATGAATTATTCAGAGTGGAACTTAGTTGCCCAGCATCCTAACTTCGACAATATCACAAAGCTGTTTAGCTTCAACTACAAGCCACTTACCCCATATGGAGGCCGTATAAGTAAGTCATTTTGTGAACTGTTTTATTTGGTTTCTTAATTAAAATGTGCCTCCTGTCTGATCGAGTATATCCCTTCCGCTTCAGATGATACCGCGATGTTCTGGGGAATGAAGTTCTACAATGATTTCCTCAATCAAGCTGGTCCGCTAGGAAACGCGCAGTCAGAAATACTGATGCGGAAGGACTCGGGGACTTTCACCTTAGACAAGGGATGGGCCTTTCCAAGGCGTGTGTACTTCAATGGTGATAACTGTGTCATGCCATCGCCCGACTCGTATCCATGGTTGCCGAATGCAAGCCCTCTAACAAAACAACCATTGACGCTCCCAGTCTTGGTATTCTCGATTGTGTTGGCTACTTTGCTGGCTTATGTATGATGAATGAGATCAAGAGATTCAGCGACCTTCAAGTTGTTCTCAGGTTCCATGAGGTGCGCGGCAATGGGTCATTTGTTCATTCAATTTCACGGTTGCATAGAAGAGACATGTCGCGCTGAGGAAAGCTGATATGTGTGTGTTTTGTAAGTTAAAAGGGCCGAAAATGTATTTCTTGTTTGGTATATACTGGCCACAACACTTTGGTGAACTTAGTTACTGCAATTTAGGTGATTACAGTTGCACCTTTTGTATTTATAGCAAACGGAATTTTTAATTGAACCATATGACTACCTTTCTTGTAGTAAATGTATGGGGTTCATGATAATATTTTGTATAATTTTGTGACGCGGAGAGGATGATACTGGTTGTGGTAATCTAGAATTGGTTTCGCTGACCTATCTGATGTTTGAACCAAGTTGCTGAGCTGAATGATTCTAGTGTTCGGTGTGCTAGATAACACGAACCAAAAGAAGCAAATGAAAACATTATTCAAGGGTGAAAGAAACCACAACCAGAATAACAGAAAATCAACAACAGAACCATTATGTGTAATGGGTTAATTCTCCTGACATTGCTTCTCTATCTGCACAATTTGATCAGCTATTTTTCTAAACGTCCTTCGATTTCCCCCCATCTGAACACTATGTCTCGTTTACCAGATGTTTCTGAATTCAAGTGGTAGATGCTTGATTACTTGTACGGTAAGCCTTTGTGCTACTCCCTCCGTTCCAAGAGAAGTCATCTAATTTGGAACAGAGGGAGTACAAGAGAACAACATTTTCTTTTGTGCCACAAGAGAACAACACTTTGTGATGCAGCGAATGTAACTAGCAAAGATATGCTCTTCTTCTCTTCGAAACAAATGAAATGCTCATCCACAGCTACTTTGGAGAATGGACAGACAAGAGCTAAATAGAGATAGAGAGGTCTTACCTTCCAAATTATAAATGTTTTAGATTTTTCAATGTGGGCTAGATATGACATGCGATTTAGAAAAAGATATAACATCTTATAATTTGGAACGGAAGGGGTACATTTCAAGCAAACATTCTGGTCAAACAAGATGAACTAATTTATTTCAAATAGAGAAGCACAGCAAAATTATTGCAAAATGCATCAATATATCATAGCAGCACAGAAATTCCTGGGAACATTTTACCTTAGCAAGGACGCGGCATCTGAGCCTACATGACACCATCTCTGCGAGGAATAAAGTATGCCTGGCATCCTTTGAAGGGAACCATGCCTTGCCTTGTCCCCAGCTTCACCCTGCTGCTGCTGCTCTTCTGAAGTTTCAGGAGGGCAGAGGAGAACGATATGCTGCCCATGGCCTGCTATATATATTACCCATGAGATAAGATGCAGTGCAATGGAAGGATTGAAGATTTGGAGAGATGGTTCAACCGTAGCTGTTGGATTGTTGGCTGGTTGTAGTTGCAAGCAAGCCTCAGGTTGAAGCTCAGCACCATCCTGGCCACCTTCCACATGTTTTGTTGCTCTGTCTTCAAGCAATGCCAATGTGAGTGAGACCTCTGCACAATACTATCAGGCCAAGTGCATTCTTCCAGGTTACTTAGCGGAATCAAATAATAAGATCTGTTCAACTCTTACGCTGGTGATGGTGAAACATCACCACTGGAGAGATATCAAGAGGGGGCAGCATAAGTTACCTTCTACCTTTCTGAAGTCTACTGCCCAACTATCTGCACCTTGTGACTTGTGAGGTGAAACAATGTGGGGAATGTTAGGAATATGCAACTTGTATTACCAGGGGGCCAAAGGCCACAATATATAGTACATCTGACTTGGGGAACACGAAAGTAAATCTAGTCTAATACGGACTCCTAGACCAATACTAATACTCCTTAACACCCCCCCTCAAATGCAAAGCGGATGCAATAGCATTGCATTTGAAGAAGTGTATACTAGAAAACAAAAGATAATCCAAAATCCGCGTCTTGAGAGTATCGTCATCGCATGAAGAGTCTTCAATAACCTGTGAAAGTCAAGCCAAAGTGGATAACGTCGATCGAAGAAGAAGACCGACAGAGACCAAAAATCGATCAAGAGAAGAGCATGTCACAAACGATCATAGCACAAGCAAACGATGGCGAAAGAAGCTCGTGACAAAAGAATGTGCGTAGATCAATGACAATGCGACAAATGACGCTTCAAAGAAAGACAGACCGCATCAAGAGAGAAGATGGGTTGTCAAAAGATGGCACATCAAGAGAAGAAAAGCATTGCGCTAGGAGAAGGAGAAGAGGAAGAAGAAACAGGAGAGGAAGAATCCGAAACCGGAGAACGAGGAGAACTAGGGGAACTAGACGGAGGAGTACTAGGAGAGGACGGCGCCGAGGTAGAAGGTGGCGCCGAGGTCGAAGGTGGCGCCGAGATCGAAGGTGGCGCCGAAGTCGAAGGGGGCGTCGCAGTCGAAGAAGACGCCGAGGACGAGGGGATAGTGGCGGCCGGAGGGCGGCGGCGACCGGGGCGCAGCGGCGGCGACGTCGGAGAAGCTGGCGACGGCGGAGGCGGCCGGGGCGCGGCGGTGGCGGCCGGGGCGGCCGGACGACGGCGGGGCGGCCGGGGCGCGGCGGTGGCGGCCGGAGGGCGGCGGCGACCGGGGCGCAGCGGCGGCGACGTCGGAGAAAAAAAAAGATTACGATGGCGGCCAGGTTGGGGAACGAAGGAGGAAGAAACAAATCGAGGAGGTGAGGAAGCGTGAGGTGGGGGGCACGCGGCGGCCATGCAAGCACATATGAGACCGAGATAGAGGCTGACAAATAAAGGTATGGTGGACTCTCATGAAACAGAACACGAAAAGAAATAATGGATTTGGTGGACGCAGCGGGAAAAAAGAGTATGAAACAACGAATCTGGTCAATACGATCAGGAAGAACGGACCAGTACGCGACAGCAGGAAACAGAGCGTAGAGCCGGCGGCCGTCCGGCCGGCCGGAGAGCAGCTACAGCAGCGCATGCAACGGGAGAGAAGCCAGCGGGGCAGCTGGGCAGAAGGCCATCGGCAGCGATCGCACGAGGATGCAGGAGCAGCACTGGGAGACCCATCGCGAACAATTGGATCAAGAACGGAAAACGGCAAGCGATGGAGCGAGCCATGGGTGAACTAGCAGCACTCCACACGTGCGGGCAGATGACGTGGACCTGCTGTGTGAAGAGCATCGGAGGATGGCTGAACCAGCAGGGACACGGAGGTGGCTCGAATCGGGCGAGCAGACCATACACGGGCGAGGTGGACTGGGAGTTCCAATCAAAGCAATCTAGGAATCAGGAGCAGCACCGGCAGACAGGAACCTGACGGTGAGGAAGCAGGAGACGGGGCTCGATCTTCTCGATGATGCATGCACTTGGAGAAGGACGAGAGGCTGATCGTGGATACAGTCGATCTTGTGGATGGCAGGCCAACGGGACAACTCGATCTGGCTCGGGATGATGCACCTCCAATTGGCGATGGACATAGCTCGGGAAAAGAAACAAACTAAAAAGATTGATCTAATTGCAAAACGAAATTGGCTAAACCTATGAACTAATTTATTGGAATTGGAAAAAAAAACTAGCTACGAGATGCGAGGCCCCCGACGATCATGGAGATCGATTTCGTCGGGGGCGGCGCGGCGGAAGCGGTGGTGGCTAAACCATAGGCTGCGGAACGAACCGCTCTGATACCATGTTAGGAATATGCAACTTGTATTACCAGGGGGCCAAATGCCACAATATATAGTAAATCTGACTTGGGGAACACGAAAGTAAATCTAGTCTAATACGGACTCCTAGACCAATACTAATACTCCTTAACAGGGAAAAGCCAGAAAGGAGAGCTCAACATGAAAAATATGGAAAAAATGTTTGCTAATTAGCAACCACGGAAGCCCTCAATGAGTCTCAACTCAAACCAAGGGACCAGCAAAGTTCATTTTGCTTGAATGTTACGAAACAACAACAATACACAATTTTTTCAGAAGAAAGCAATAGATTGAAGAATCACTGTATTCAGAAGAAAAAAAACAGTGGCATGATGTCTTCACAAAAACAAATAGCCGTGGTGGCATGGAGCAGAATTATGTTAGCAGCTGCATCAAGCCCTCAAGGGGGTTTACAACTTTACATCGCAAAACATGGTCCGGAGTTTGTAACGATGCATCCATTAAATGACATTTTGATAAATAGTACCACCAATTCTATGAATAAATATTTGATTCAAGTACATAAGGCCTCAATATAGCAGCATATCTCCTCCATTTTGGACAGAAGTACATATCTCCATCCATAACCAGCTATAAATGGGTTGGTTCCCCTCAAAATGGCCCTTCAGTCAACCTATAATCGATCATCACTTCCTGCGTGCATACAACATGGCAACAACAGCTGATATCCCTACTGCTGCTACTGGAATGGCCCAGTACTGCACCTTGGTGGCAAAGTCCATGTCCTGCTCTTTCTTGAAAACCTCCATCTCAGGGATGTCAGGTGTCTCGTCCACGTCCAATTCCCCAATGAAGTAATCCTGCATTAGCTCCCTGGCATCCTTGCTGTGGCCCGCATCTTCAAATTCATCCGTGCCATCCTTACCTTCAAACGGATTGCCATACATGGTCAAAGAGCCTAAGAGAAAGCTAACAGGAGCTGAACAAGAACATGAAAGTAGGAGGAGAGTAGTGGCAGTACCGGTCACCTCAAGCAAGACATCAGCACCCCCAGGATGGTCTTCCAAATACTTGGTCACGTCATAAATCTGCAACGCATCCATGAACATGGGCATGAGTTTGCTGAGCAATCCGAATAAAAAAGAAACATAGGCCAAGCATTGTGTCTCTCTACTTGAAACCAATTCGATTTGACTCAAAAGCCTTCAACAGAGGCATCCGCGATCGCTTTCGGAGAGAGGAACAAAACCACCACAACTAAGATATCTCAGCACAATTTTCACACAGCGATTAAACCTTGCATTGCCGCTGCATAGAGCATAGTAGCGGTGCCTAGACTGGCAGGCCACGCTAGCCGGCCATAGAGACCCTTGGTTTCAGTTTCTGCACCGTTTTCACAATGAAGTGAGCGCAGGATCTCCTAGGCATTCCGTCGAACACGTCACAGGCTGCTTCAAGCCTAAAACTAGCAACAACCGGACAGGCGGCTCCACGCATCACACGACAACACACCCGCTACCTAACTACCGATCTTAATTCTTACGGGTACTGTTCAAGCCAGATCAGCGGCGAGTAGCATGCGGGAGGAGGGGGCGCGCTGGCGGTGGTACCTTGCCGTCGACGACGATCCAGCAGTCGTCGGGGGTGTTGTGGAGGGCGGCCTCCTTCATGCTGTAGAGCTTCGTCAGCGTCGGCATCTCCTCCTCCTCCTCGCTTATCCAACCTCTCTCCCTGGTCGAATTCGGCGACCGCCGACGGAATACTGTTTGGCGAAGTGGCTGAATCTACCTCGGCTTGCAGAGGAAGAACAAGATGGGTAGGGTATCTGGATTCTGGACCAGGTATCTGCTCTTTGAATCTACCGCGGCCTGGCTTGCAGAGAAAGAAGAAGGACGGCTTGGAGTGTTGCGGGCAGAGTTTTGCATCGTGACGCAAGGGCTTATGGCCCATTTCGGCCCAGTGTAACCAAATTGGTAGCCCAGTAATCCCGAAATCAAGGCTTATACCCTCCGTTCCATAACACAAAATGTTTTAGGGGTAATGTTTATAATCGAATCAAAATAAATACACATATATTAAAATATTTCTAGATATACATATGAATGTGGAGAATGTCTAAAACATCTTATATTATAAAACAGAGGGAGTAGTTTGCAGAGTTCCGTCGTGAATATTGTGATGGTTTTCGTTTTTCTTCTTACTACCTTATCGACAAGGCAGAAACCGTCGGATGTTCCTACAATTTATGGTATAATAAACCATAATAGTTTTTATTTACAGTCTGATTGATGAGTGAATAGTTGAAAACGTACGGTTGAATTCATCGCATTGACCATATTAATGTTTTTTTAGTTAAACCATATTAATGTTGTGTTCCCACCTTTCCGAGTTATAAGATATTTTAGGTCTTTCTTAATTATATATGTCTGGAGGCGTTTAGTGTCTGTTAGTTCACTAATTTTAAGTGGTGCATAATTTATATTAGGATAATTAAAACATCTTTTAATTTGGAACATATGAAGTACTTTTCTTAAAATCTACACACTAAGTGCTGATCCAAATTTATATGATATTGTAGATGCATGTATTAGGTGTTGTGGTATTTTCTTACCAATAATACTCCGCATATGGGACTACAATATACTCTCTCGAGGAGAGGGGCATCTGAATATGGACGCCCTTGAAGTTGAATAAGCAACCCTCTATTGGTTTTTCTTGAGACTTTGATCGCTTTATTTTGAAAAGCTTAAAATGGTATTGGTATAGAGATCTAGCACCGATTTAAACCATATAAAATTATTTAACGTCTTTGCGGTTATAAAGCATACGGCCGTTTGTAAGGTTGGCACTATTTTTTTGTAGATGCATGTTTGGACTCACGGGTCTATGACGTGGATTTTTAGACCTCACAAATATTTATTTTAACACTGCGTTGAAGGGGATTCGAACCCGAAACATTACGGCCTATATACCATGTGGAATCGTAGACTCTAGCCAATTCAACAAAAGACTGATACGATGAAAGAGATCATCCTATTGTAGTTTTTATTTTTTTTCTAAACTCGTTTGAGGCCTTCCTCTGTAAAAGAATTGATTTTTATCTAATTAAATGACAGATCGTCTGCCTTAAAAATAAATTACTCGGTAGCCAGTCTATCGTCACTTTGTAAGTGACCCCTAACAAAATTGACTTGTTACAACTTACAACATTTGCATCTACAGGTTATTAAATCCTACTACTATTCCGTTGTACTTCGTGTACTACCTATAACATTTTAGGTACATAGCAAACTTCCGCAAAATGATAGTACAAAGGTTGGTCTCAGCTGCGCCAGAGCCTAATTGCGATGCACGCTAGCTGAGTACTGAGAGTCTGGTGAGAGTCTGAGACCTGCCACCACAGTCCACAGTGCCACGTTTCGATCGAGCACCGGAGCCGCCGTGCACGGTACGAGCACCATCATCGGGAAATTAATCCGAAAGCACGGTTCAAGGACGGCCGGACGCCGGAGGGGCGCGGCGCAAACCACCTCACGCACCACCTGCTGCTGCGCGTCACTCAGAAGTGTCTGTCGGAGACGATGGGAGAGAAAGCAACAGTGGAGGTGACCGGCGCCGGACGGCCGGACGGATGGACGGGGACGGCCATGAATGATGCGTGGTTGAGGCTGCAGAAATGGGCACGCGAGGCCCGACATGTCGCTCCCTGCACGGCGAATACGCCTCCTCGCCTTTTCTGGTGCCTCTCTACAGTCTACTCTGCCTGCGGCTTCTTTTCCATTCCGGTAGCTGCGTGCGTGTGTGTGTGCACATATATGTGTGGGTGCGGCTTCCTCTTTGCGACTGACGTGGTGTGCCTCATCGCCGATCCCGCAAGATGTCTCCAACGGGCTGACATAAACGGACATCAAATGTATCTGTGTTGAGTCTGTTTACATCGTTAAAACTTAAAAGCATAGGTGCCCGATCCATGCTCACCATTTGTGGCCACTACCCCAATGAGCGGGGCACCCGAGACGCGAGATCATGGCTCCCATGGGCGGCGCCGGTGGTGGTGGGGAGTTCCTGGCACCACCGCCACTTCCTCCTTCTCGGACACGACCACTTCCTGCTCAAGCACAACCACGCGCTCGTCTTGTCGGTTCACTATCGATGTGCTGTGTAGTCGCGAGTATCCGACCACAGAGAAGGAGATTTATACGTGAGCCATATATACTTTTTTTGTTTGTTCGAGAGCAAGTTCCTATTGGAGCTATGCGTGTCCTCCATGTTCCTACTTCATCATAGTTTGTGGATATATTTACCAAAGGATTGCAGACACTATTGTTTTTGGAGTTTTGGTCCGGTCTTCACATCGGCGACGGCCTGGACATTTGTTTAGATTGCGGGGTCATGTTAGATGATCATACATAAGTTCGTTAACCTGGACTCGGCCGGTTTTACATTCCCCACGACTCGCTCCCGTGTCGCGCCCAGGCGACACCGGGGCGAACGACGAGCCGCCGCCGAGCCCTCGCCTGTGCGCGCCCCCGCCGCTGCTGTCGTCGGCCGTCGTGCCGCGGCAGTGGCGGCCTCCCCGCTGCCACACATCTGGTGGGCGGGGGTGGTCCCTCTCCGTCTCGCGCGCGCGGCTCGTCTGGCTCGTCTGGGCCGAGTCGGGCGAGTTCGCCGGCGCAGGTGGCCGGAGCGGCGGCTCCGGAGACGTCGGGGCTCGGCGTGGTGGCGGATCCGGGCCTCCGGCGTCCAGATCTGGTGGGGACGGGCTGCGCCTGGCCGTGAGGGCGGCAGGCCAGCATCGTCGTCGGCGCGGCGGCGCGGGCTTCGGGGCTCGGTCGGGAGCGTCGGGGGCTGCGACGACGACGCGCGATGCGGCGTTGGGCGGGCCTGGTGGGGCTTGCTGGCGGCTGGCTGCATCTGGGCGGCGTGGAGGCTTCGTGCGGCTTCGGCGCGAGGCTCCTGGCGATGGCTGGCGGCCCGGTGATGTGGAGGCCGGGGCGGCGGCCCCGGAGGCGAGACTGCGGCTTGGCGTCCATCGTGGCCTGAGGTGTCACGGTCGCGGCGGCAAGCAGTTTTGGTGGTCTGGTCGGGCGGTCTGCGAGGTTCGTGGCACACCGCCGGGCGAAAGCCTTGCCCTGGTTGTCGACCGAGGCCGACGACGGCGACGTCCCCGGGCGCCGCGTCCTTCTTGGAGGCGTCGTCGAGGTGGTTGTGTCACTTCTCCAAGCCGGGTTCTCCGGGGGAAACCCTAGATCCCCGCGGGATCGGGCGAGGGTGGCGCTTCGGCGTCGTTTTGCCTCTTGAGGTCTCGCTTTGGATGTTCCTCCGACCAGTGAGACCCGTGGAGCGGTGGTGGTTGGCGGCGGCGTTTCTCGTCTTCGGCTCGGGGGTGCGCGGCCTTGGGGCCGGCGTGGATGTCGGAGCGGCGGCTCCGGATTTCGCCTCCGTCGCGCTGCGTTGAGGTGGTGGAGCGTCGACTTTGGTCGTTTGGACGTCTTGGTCGTCGGCTCGTGCGGGGCGCAGCCTAGGGGCTGGCGTGGAAGTCGGAGCGGCGGCTCCGGAAGCTTCGCCTCCGCTGTGAAGTGTTGAGGCCACCTCCGCCATGTTGCGTCGAGGTCGTTTGGTGTCGGCTTTGTTCGCTTGGGCGTCTTGGTCGACGACTTGCGTGGAGCGCGGCTTTGGAGCCGGCGTGGATGTCGGAGGGGCGGCTCCGGACTCTCTCCTCCATTTGGGGGTTTTGGTGTCGGTCTTGGTTGCTTGGGCAACTTGACCGTCGACCCGTGTGGGGCGCGGCCTCGGAGGCCGGCGTGGTTGAGTTGTATCTTTTTCCTTTTTAAGGCCTTGTCCTCTTATTTGCTCCTTCTATATCAATATAAAAGGCAAAGCTTTTGGCTTCGTTTAAAAAAAAAGATGATCATACATATTCCCAACCAGATCCACCACGAGTCGCAATTGATCATATATAGTCGATTACCAAATATAGGTTTAAACCGACCTAATCAACATGTGATACAAGTTTTGTAACATGTGATATATATCAATCAATGAGATCAATCGATGAGTGCACTTTGCAGCCCGATCATATTCTATTACAGATATAACTAGGCCAAGTGCGACTTCCTCACGGATTTTTGATACGGTTAGACGAAGTAAACTATGTAAATCACTAGGAATTCTCTTAGCCAAGCGACATGAAACTAAAATGTGAGGTTGGACAAACATCAAACACGATGTTTGTGCAGTCCATGATTCACGTGTGAGATGAGCACATGAAAACCTTCAACTAGGAAACTAGTCTTTTATAACATCTCAACCCACGCTCTGAATACTCTTTCCAATAGGCCTATTGGGGCGTCGATCATGAAATCTACGGCCAACTGTCCTTCCAATAGCGCTCATTTGCCCGGCGGCGCCTCCCAATAAAGCGGCCGACACTACCACCCATCTCGTATGTTTCAATACCCTGTTAGGAGTGTGAGGCAATGGCGACAAAGTTACAAGTGCATGACACATCCTATATAACTAAATAGGTCATCCAAACTACTCCCTCCATTTCAGTTTGCATACCCTATATTCAAATTATGTAATAGCACACCAATATGTTTAAACAACATGTAAGATGTTATATTAATGTTGATTCACCCGCATCCATGTGGTTGTGTTATATTGGTGCGGGTGAATCAACATTAAGATAACCTCTTACATGTTGCTTAGACATCCAAAGATTTGTAACAATCGCCTTGAAGAACCTGAAAGTTACTGAGCGAGTCTATACGAAGTGCTTGCTGGTTACATCATTTATAGAAAATGATGCATCTTCTACTTGCTTCACCGACGTATAATCTATGGATTGTCTGAAACATTGTATTAATTGTTTCTTCCGTATACTTTCGACCGAGGAATTGAGTTTACATAGAGAACTTTTACCATATATCGTTCATTCTCTCTGTGGTTTTACCAGATTCACGTTATGTAGTACCGAGTTCGTTAAAATGCTGAATGGCGAGGCATCTTGCAATCAAATGCACATTTCATGGTGATTTGTGTGTGTGAAGAAAAAAAAATGCACGCGTGTTGTCAAAACTCTCGTAGTAATTTCATGAATATTGTTTATTCTGATTATTTTAGGTTTATATTCTGAATTATTTTGTCATGCATCTAGTTTCAATAGTACTTCACGTACGCGCATTATTGCAATTCGCATATCGTCGTAGATCATCATCACTCATAGGTACGGTAACACGGCGGTGGCCCATCGTCCGACTGTAGCAGTCACCTTCACGATACTCGGTGGCCCATGCGGATCGGTTGCGCGCGGCGCGGTCACTGTGCCGGCGCGGTGCTCTCATCGATCCGGCCATCCACACCTCCCTCCGGCGACTGCCATCCGTCCCCGGCGGCAGAGGACGTAGGACGACGACGCGGGTCACGTGAGGCGACGGCCCGTCGGGTCGGAGAAGACGCGCACTGTGCTGCTGTATGCATATGGCAGCATCCTGCATCCCCCGCGCGCGTCCTATCGTCGCTCGTCACCGCGGCGCCGTCCCATCCGAGATGCGCTCACCGGACGTACCTACGTGACTACGTACCCGGCGCCGCGGCCATGCACGGCGCACGCACGCGCGCGCACTGGCCGCCGGATATCGATCGATCTTCCCCGCTGTGAGTCGCTGGGTGCTACTACGTAGAAACCGAGGTGGGCTGCTGGGTGGGTGCACTGGTGCGAGCGGCAGTAACTATTTCTTGCCACTTGACAGGGAGCAGGCGGCGGAGCTTAGCTTTTCGGGCACACCCAGTAAAGGCGCGGCGTGCGCCAGCCGCCGGTCGACACGTTCCCTGCTCCGGCCAGGCCTCGGGCTCGCCGCTCGTCTCCCGGCCGGTCGCACCGTACGTCGGCTTGATGATGACGCCGTGAGAATTTTTTACCTGCAGATGGAGGGGGTGACACTGACTAGTCGTGCATGGGCGGGCGCGAGAAGGAAGGAAGGAACGTTTTGCTTGCGTGTGGTCGATGACCTACAGACCTAGTGATAGTGCAAGCTAGTGGTGTCTAGATATAGTAGCAACCGTACCCTAATTAAGCTAGGGCGAGAGCGAGGCTGAGGGGTGAGATCTAGTCCATTGTGCACCCCACGAAAGGGAGAAGAAAGATTCTTCCCTGCCTCACCCTCCCTCTTCTCGGCCAAGCCGGAGATAGCCCACCACCACGCCCCATTGTCCCCCATAAGATCTACTAGCAGCTCAGCTAGCTAGCCACACTTTGCTTAGCGCCAGAGCAAGGAATCCAAGATTGTCGTTCTAGCTACCTAGTTATAGCAGTGTGAGGTGCGAGATCGTGCTGTGGTTGCTGAATTGGGAAGGGTTCGGCTTGCTGATTTTGGGAACGATTTTGGAGAGAGCGAGAGAGGAAGGCCGGCCGGAGGGGAGGAAGAAGAAGAGATTTGGGAGGCGCGCGAGACCATGGGTCGCGGCAAGGTGGTGCTGCAGCGGATCGAGAACAAGATCAGCCGGCAGGTGACCTTCGCCAAGCGCCGCAACGGCCTGCTCAAGAAGGCGTACGAGCTCTCCATCCTCTGCGACGCCGAGGTCGCGCTCGTCCTCTTCTCCCACGCCGGCCGCCTCTACCAGTTCTCATCCTCCTCCAAGTAAATGATTCATTCCGATATCTCCAGCCCGTACCACCCCACCGTGCTTGCTTATTTCCGCTTTGCTTTTTCCGGCGCATCGACCCTTCCATCTGCCTTTTCTCTTTCCGGTTTGGTTTGGCGCATCCATCATTTTGATTTGCTCTCATGTTGCCACAATTTGCACCGACCCCCACGGTCGATCTGAATTTTTCATGTGTCTTTGTGCGTCCGTGCATGAACTATGGGGGTTGGGTTCGTACGTTCTGTTCCTGTTCCTGTTCTTTCCTCTTCTACTACTGGGCAACTGTACCAAAAGATGCTAGCAAGAAACCAACAAGAAATTAAAGTGATGAGAGCTCATCCGCAGCAGGAGATTAATGGACGTACTTATGTTCTGTATATGTGCGTCATTATTCACAGTAGAACAAGAAGGGTTTAAAATTCGCAGGAAAAGGGATTTTATTTGATGTGCGCCTAAGTGCCTCACCAGACCTGTATATGAATTGTGAGCACACAAATATACAGACAATCAGACTTTAGAGCAAAGCGTCATTTAATTAGTACCTTAAGTGTGCTCATATCTGGCTATGTGAGTAATACGGTAAATTATTTGTCAATTTTCTAGCTATGTCCTACGTTCTCCGCAGTATAATTCACTTATGAGAGTTTTTCTTTAGTACCCTTATTTTGAGTAGGTTCCTGCAGACCCAAGTGTTGGATAAAATTTGACACCTTCAAGCTAAAGCACTGCAATTTTGCTTTCCTATTGTACATTTGTGATCTGTCAACAAGTTACAAAATATGTACTGTTCACATAACTGGTACAAGAATTATACGACCACTGTTTCAAACAAAAGATACCTCATTCAGTTAATTTATCTGCATTAGTTATGTAGTCAAAGTACCTAATTAAAAAAGCATAAACACATTGTGCTTTTAACTCAGCCGTGGCCTTACCAGACATACTGCATGATATGTACGTAGCTGGAAAGAATAACAACAGTACCATTTCTACATGCATGCTGTTGAGCAAAAGAAACTATATTTTAGGTTACTAGTAAATCTAAGTATATATGCCCGTAGTAATTGACAAATTAAGATGAGGCAAAAAAAATCCCCCGTTTCGAAAAAATAATTAAGCAGCTATGTGCGATAGCATTGCCTATGGATATCAGAGTTGTATGTATGCTCCACTCGAACAGATTTAGGTTACTAATCCGCCAGGATCATAAAGCTACTAAATTTCATGAAACAATTATAAACCCACTGACGCACGCAATGTGTAAATCGAGCTAGTAAAGTTGCATTCTCATACTTTCTAGGTCTAACCATGATTAGTACAGGTCTGATATTATGAAAGGGAGATTTCTGGATAGCTTCTAGTTAAATCAATCTTGACTGAATTATTGAACTTATATAAATTACATTATCGTACATTCTTAGGCTTGTGACAATGCATCGTCTCTTAACACATTATCATATGAGTAATACTAATACTTAAGAGATAACTAATCCAGTGCACTCTTTTTTATGGGTTGTAACAAAATTTAATCATTTTGTGCTCAAATTAACATACACATGAGAATATATGATTGGGTAGCAACAAGTTTTTAGTTAATTGGGGCCAAGTCGTCTTCATGGGCATATGATGTTTTTTTGCAAGAGGACCACCATATGAAGAACACAACATCTAACCTTTGTGTACAAGTGATAAACACTAAGAAACTAATTATAAAAGTGTTTCCATGATTTATGATGCCAAAATATAGTAAACATATTTTGTATACATCCTGCTCTCCTACCACCATAGCCATAAAAAGAACTAGCATGAGAACCTAGAAAAGGTTGTTAATTATAAGATGTGCAAAAGGAGTGTTGGCAATGGTTCAAGTTGCCATTTAGAGCTGGTGGTTGTGGTTATTGTCTCCTCTTTGATGCATCGAGGTCGTGTTTCTTTTCTAGTTTCTTGGAAATTTCTAGAACTCGCCATGCTTCCATTAATAGAATCATGGAGAAATTTCTGTCTCTCACAAAAACAAAAGGGTAGTACCGTTTCTTTTCTCGTAGCACGCCATCACTTTTTGGTCGCCGAGTGATTTTTAGTTTATTCTACTTACCTATATGTGATCCATAACTTCATCTTGATTTTAATTTCGTGACAGCATTCTTAAGACCCTTGAGAGGTACCAGAGGTACATATTTGCTTCTCAAGATGCCATGGTGCCCACTAGCGATGAGATGCAGGTTTTATTCACTATCCTATATAATGCAGATTTCTACTCACCCAAATAACTAACCCTTTTGATGACTTAAATCATTGACTTGCACATTTCCACTTTAATTAGCATCGTGAATCAGCATCTTTTGTTAAATATTACCCTAGTTCACGACTGGTCAATATCTTTATGTCCCAATTAATATCTTATGCCTTGTTTAGAACACGTAATTGTGTTCCTATGTTCATGTGGGCAATTTGCTTGATTTTTATGTAAAAACATTCCTATGTCGTCTGCGAAAAATAGAAGTACACCATAGAAAGTTATTTGCAGTTGCAACTATATCTAGTGAGATTTGGCCTAGTGCATGTTATCCACATGCCAAAAACAACTTACATGCGGCCCCTCCATCTGCAATCAGGCATCAAGCATGACTCAATGTTGACACGTGTGAACTGGGAGCCCCATGCGGTGTACCTTCTGATGATTCTAGTAATAGTGGAATCAATCAATATTTTATTAAACAACATTTCTATTTTTATATGCAACAAATGTGGTGGTTGTTTATTAACATGCATGCAGTACACTATTTTGTTCCTGTTAATTAGAACCTAGAGTAGGATTCCCCTTCTTCAGTCATGTTTGCCCAATCTTCATGTCTTCCATCATCTAGAAAACCAATGGTTTCTGCGAGCATTTTATAACAAAATGATCACATTAATTTAACTACTCCCTCCGTTCACAAATAAGTGTCTCAAGTCTCTCAGAAAGAATATGTATCTAGGACACTTATTTGTGGATGGAGAGAGTAGATAATTTCACTCGACGATGTTCAACTCAAAGCTTGTAATGATAAGTATTACATATTTGTGGATTGTGTTGTTATAATATATTGTACAACTCAGTAATAATTAATGTAGGTTGTCTCCAAGGTGATACCTTCATAACAATATGCAACTTCAAACAAAATAGGGTTATTATGGAATAATGTTCCCATGGCAAATCTAGTGATGTAATAACCTTTTGTGTTTTGAGCTGTTTCTAGATTTCCAATTGTTATTTGTGTAGATCCTTCCTTCAAGAACGCAAACTTTTATCTGTTGTGTGATTTGTTGGAAGAACTTAGCAGTATTCGTAAGCTTATTTTACTATCCTCTATTGTGTATCTCTTAATTTGTTGACATTGCAGAACAACTATCTACAATATATGGAGCTGAAGGCCCAAGTTGACGTTTTACAACACTCGCAAAGGTAATGTGCTTCTACATCCTCCATCTCTGATCAGTTGTGCTTGTTTCATTTTTATGGCAATATTGATATGTTCGCTAAAGTAAGTACCGGTGATGGATCCCACAGGAACCTCCTAGGTGAGGATTTGGCTCCACTAAATACGAGCCAGCTTGATCAAATTGAGGGTCAAGTAGTCAAGACCTTGAGGCTAATAAGGTCAAGAAAGGTAAACTATGCTGCAGGAATTTTCAAAACATTTTTTTGCGAAAAGGGGATGACCCCGGCGTTTGTGTCGAACGATACATATGGCCTTAATTTTCAGGATAAATGACACAAATTAGGTTTGCTCAGTTTCCTTTTGGCCGCTACATCGGTTATGCACGCAATCGTCAACCGTCATCTTGCATTCATACTTTTTTTTTACCTCACGACATGTCTGAATATAAAAACATTCCATATAGGAGAGTGAGGCAAGACCAATGTTCACTTTTGTGGTTTGAAGTTTACTACATTTAAGTTTGTCCTAAAAATAAACAAGTTAGAATTTCCACATAATTGAGATTTGAGAGGTTATGCACACAATCGTCAACCCTCGTCTTCCATACTCTCCTGTGCATGTTAACAATTTGCTATGATGGTCTCAATGTCTCCTCCATACTCCAGAGTCAGGAGGCTATAGAGTAGTAGACAATCTTGGTAATAAAAAATGGAAAAAAAATTACAACGCACTCTTCATGCTGCCCAACAGTCATTGCTCCACCGAACAAAAGAACAAAAACCGCTTATATTGTTACCTAACATTTTGAACTGTGCACCAAATTACATTGCGAGGTTTACTAACTCTCCTGTGCATGTTTGTTTTCATCTACACTTGCAGACTCAGGTCCTACTGGATGAACTCTGTGATTTAAAGAGAAAGGTAGCAACACAATACTTTCCGTTTTTGTTGCCAAACTATATTGATATCTCGTCCGCATTGTCAAACATAAGCACTGCCATATCTCTTTTGCAGGAACAAATGCTAGAGGATGCAAACATGACCCTGAAAAGAAAGGTAACAAACATATTTTGCATTTGGGCGTACTTAGCCAGGGACCACCACCCCAACAAGAGGGAGCTACTCCCAATTGATTTGAGTCGGTGACAAGTGACTGGAATGTCCATGAGGGCGGGAGTAGGACCCCTAGCTAATTGGCACCTGCATAAACACTGTGTTTCTTGTTTCATTCAGCTTTTTTTAAATGAGATAAAAGATTTGCCTTTTATATTGAAATAGAAGGAGTAAAGATGAGTAGGCGAAGCCCCAGAAAAGAAAGTCTCAAAAGAAAAGACACATTATGCTATGATTTTGCCTTTCATATTGATATAGAGGGACTAAACATGAGTGTTCCATTCAGCCTTCACCTCTGCCAATTCCAGCTTAGCTGCAGATGTGCACTGCAACCTCTTCCTCTGCTGAAACTTGTCGTAACGCTTCTGATGCTGCTTCGTTTCAGCTGGACGAGATCGAGGTGGAGCCGCCGGCAGAGCCCCAGAATGAGGTGCCATGGCAGGGCGACCACGGCCTGCCGTCACACACGCCTCCACAGCCAGATCACTTCTTCCAGGCCCTGGAGTGCAACCCCTCTCTCCAGCCAGCGTAAGATCGAGGACGCTGACTTAGTTTCTTCCTTTTTCCTGGTACACGATGAAAACGATGGTCATCAGTGACCATATCATCCGCATTTGTTTTCTGCAGGTTTTACACCATGGATGTGAACCAGCCGCCGCCTGCGTGGATGGCATAGCTAGCCACGGCCATCGATCCAACAGTCAGTCAGGCTCGTCACCTGCGTGCCTTCGTTTCCTGCACCGGCTAGCTCCCCCTATACATGCATCAACAGACTTTCTGCTAGCTGTTTTTGTATTTCTTATTTTCTTGTGCCTGCCCCCTCCAAGTCAACGGTTTACTTTTGGGGGATTCACATCAATTGGCAATAAACATTCTCTAGAAAAATACGTGGTAGAAGTGTTAGGGCATGCACAGTGTGGCCAAATGCCAAATTGGTCACATGAACTAATTTAGCTACGGTGCTAAATATCTATTTCTTCTCCAACGTACTAGCGTGGCCAAATTTATTAAAGTAGGACCAGCTTTGAACTGTTGCATGTCGATGCATGGCTCAAGCTGTGCGATACAAGCAAACAAATGATTTTTTTAGTCTCTTTCCTTGGCGTCGGCGCAACTAGTTGCTCCCACTGCTAAGGACATCCATAATGTGTGCCAAATTTGGTTGCCAAATAGAGAATTTGGCTACGGGAGCCGGTTCCCTACATTGTGGAGAGTGTCAAAGCCAAATAAATTTGGCATTGGGAGCAACTAGAAAAGCTAGCTCCATTTTCTTACCAATCAATAAAATATGAGAAGAGTGAATGGAATCTATACCTTTTGAGAGGTGAGAAAATCTGTTGTGGGCCCTTGACCTAAAATTTTGACAATCTATACTTTATGTAAAATTTGGCAATTTAGCATCAATGCCATATTTCTTATGTGGCATATTTAGCTTTTGACAACATTGTGGATGCTCTAAAATCTGAGATTTGGCAACAAGCTCACAATGTTGTCGAGCGGCTGCCGAAGCCAAATTCTGTATTTGGCATCGCTATTTGGCTACCATTGTGGATGCCCTTACAAGCCGGTGGTGGTGATGTCTCGTCCCTCCGGGAATGAACGATCAAAAAGTTCACCATCGCTAGACACCAGACGGAGACAACGCTGCCTGCTGATGAGTACCATATTTTGCATGTTTATCTTGCTCTGCCCGCTAGCTCGGTGCTGGAATCCGAATATGTGCTGCCTCGCTTTACCCTTTATATATTCTTGCACCGTTGCACGGAGGAATTTGGCGACGCGACACACGATCGACGGCGGCACCTTGCTTTGCGCCGGCCGTCCTTTTTATCTTTCATTCCTGCTGCTGCTTCCACAGCCCATACACATCCCTTTCGACGAATATTGCGATGATTACGTGATGCTCACGGCCGATCGGATTTTCTACACCTTCGATGCCGGGAAACGCAAAAGTGCACACTAAAGCGATGGATAGATAGTGGGGTGTGTGGGGGCGTAGGATATTTGCGTATTTCGATCTTATCCCTTACTTACTGAGAGAAAAAGGTTGGAAGATACTGAAAATCCTCTTTGACTCCCAAGCTCACCTGTAACTGTCTGTTTTCAAATTTTAAAAAAGATTGAAAACAATTCATAAAATGGGAAATAAATAGGGAGCAAACATATGATAATTCTGAATACATGTGCAAAGTTTCGTGACAAAATGACATATAGGGTGCATTGTACAAAAATAAATAAGAGAAGTGCTCCGGTGCTTTCCGGAGAAATATGTTGCATGAATATTAAAACGCATTGACGGCTATGATTAGATTCATAAAGTGATCTAAGAGGAGAACTAATCACAACCATCGATTTGTTTTAAAATTTATGCAACATGTTTCCCGAAAAGCACAGGAGCATTTCTCAACTAAATAAAACTAGTGCCCAGTTGTGTGATTTGTTGTTGCCATAGAGTGTGTTGATATATTTTTTTAATTTCGAAAACTGGCATAAGTAGATGAGCTTGGGAGTCAATACGATGCTCTCGGGAGATACTTTCGAATTACAAGCGTGGGGAAGCACACTTGCTGAAATATTTGTTGCACATTATGGATAATTTTGCGCCCATTTTGTTTACCCTTCTCATTGGAGTTGTTTTTCCACGTTAAAATCCTTTGTCTCATGTCTTTAATTTTGTTTTTTGTCGTTGTTTATTGTATATTGTTTATAACAGGGCATTTGTCTTGTATTTCAGCAAACTAGGCCACCCGGTAAGTCCATCGGAATTACCACCCGTGGGTCATTGTGGCATGCTAGAACGTCTCCATCTGTTTAGGCGAGAGCATTATCGATGGGAGTTAAAGGTGAAGTCGGAATCCTTACGTCGCACGAAGTAGTGATAACAATGAGTCTCAGCGGCAACTTCTATAATGATCTTTCTTCTAGACAACATGTGCGTGCGGGTGTGTGTGCGGGTGCGTGTGTGCGTGTGGGTGTGCGGGTGCGTGTGCGTGTGTGCGCGTGTGTGTGCGCGCGTGTGTGTGCGTCTGTGTGCGCGTGCGCGTGCGTGTGTTTTCGTGCGCGTGTGTGTGTTGCGGTTTTGTTCCACTGTGGGTTCTAACATTCTATCAGCTTTCTTTTTGTTTCTACTAATTAACCAAAAATAATCCTTATCTTTGTTAATAAGATGAAGAAAAAATTCTGCCTCTATTTTCAAAAGAATTCTTAGGTTGTGCATCTCCATTCATAGTATTGTGCTTCGCCGATCTCGTGTATGCACACAAGTGTCATCACCGATCTCACTCACACATGTAAACAACAAAATAATTTGTCTACATAGGGAAAATGCAACCCCATAATTAGGAGGATCTCCACCACTTATCTAAGACGTCCAAATACTTTACGATATACACATTATTAATGAATCTTCAAATATCAATGCATTATTAATAATTTGAATCGATGTTATTTATGTTCTAGATTCATGTACAAAAAAGTTATGTACATACATCGATAAAAAGATTAAACCATGCATTAACATATAATTTTTTTTTTGTATCAACACATCAGTTAGTAGAAATAATATCGTTCTAAAATCAACAGTCATACTAAACTGTGTTGGTTTCATGTACTAACAAGAAAGTATGTACATACATCAATAAAAAATAAAAACCACACATTGACATATTTTTTGTAGTATCAACACATGAATAATATTGTTGGTTGGATTCAAATCAACTGTCATAATAAACAGGGAAATCATCCTAGTCGTGTAAGAACTGCGTTGGTCTATACAGTATGTATCCTCTCTCCCAAAAAAAGAAAAACTCGGTATTGACATCACCACCCATGCTACAATGGAACTCTGTTGAGGTTAATTTCCAAGTAGCGCCGCCTCTGCACCGCCCAGTGACCGTAGGCCTCGCGCAGCCGGCGCCGGAACCGCGGCATGTCCAGCCTCACATTCTGCCCATCCAGGTAAACCTTCTTGGTGACCTGCCACCCC
The DNA here is from genome assembly GCA_026929855.1 of Poa annua. NCBI lineage: Eukaryota > Viridiplantae > Streptophyta > Magnoliopsida > Poales > Poaceae > Poa > Poa annua. Next base: position 22,862,374 of record CM049427.1, read on the forward strand.
TTGGCGTTCACGGCGATCGGGTCAGTGAGCACCGGGTCGTCGCTGGAGTAGCGCCAGTACAGCGAGCTCTCGGACGGAAGGATCTTGTACGGCATGTAGCGCAGGCCGAGCCGCCGCGCCGGCTCGCCGTAGTAGTTCTCGGCGGCCCAGTCGGTACCGAGCGGCACCACCTGGATGAACACGGAGCCAGGGCGCATGAAGAGGAAGTGCGTCATGGCGGCGCCGTGCACGCCCACCATCACGTCCGACCCGTTCAGGACGCGGTACATCTGCGCGAGCTCCGTGTCCGGCCGCGGCTGGAGCAAGTCCACGCGGAACCCGGCCCTCGCAGCTTCGCGCACCAGCTCGGCCTCGTTCTCTATCGCGCGTGAACCGTTACGAGACACGATCACCAGCCGCGGCACGTCGTCGTTCCCAAGCGCCATGCCTCCGTCGCCGCTGCTGCCGCCACGGTGCCATTTCTTCGCTTCCGCCGCCGGTGCTTGATCTGCCGCGGCCTTCTCCTCTTCCTCCTCGATGATCACCTTGATACGGCTGCGGTACGCGTCGTCGAGCATCCGCCGGAAGTCCTGGATGCTCTGGCTACCTGGCATCCGTGACGCGTCGATGGCGAGCTCGTCGTGGATTCGCAGGCCCACGACGGCCTCCGGGAAGCAGTGCGTCCGGGTGTCGTTGGCGAAGTCGATGGGTGCGTAGTCGGAGAGCTGCTCCAGGATGTCACCGTACTTGGTCATCCACCAGTCGTGGTACTCGAGCATGACGAACACCACCTTCTTGTCGTACTGCCGGGCCGTGATGTAGAGCGGGATGATGCCGTCGTTGAACTCGTGGTACACGTTGCCGGTGTACCCTCCGGTCGAGAAGACGACGGCCGTGACGTTGTGCCGGACATCGCAGCGCGCCGACTCTGTGGTGTGCCGGAGGCGGAGCTCGTCGATGGTGTTCATGACACTGGACTCCCACTTGCGGGTGTACGGCCGGATGCGCTCGTCAGCCCGGCCGGCGGAGGAGTTTCCGGCGGGCAGGAGCAGGAGGAGCGAGTTGGAGGCGGCCTGGGTGCGGACGTCCCCGCGCATGACGCAGACGTCGGTGCGTTTCGCGGTGCGGTCGCAGCAGATGGTCCCGTCGGCCACCGCCGAGCACGGCGTCGGCGGCATCGACATCGACATCGACATCGACTCTTGGTCATCGCACCGCGTCCTGCCCAGCCGCAGGAGGTCGTCCATCGCGGCGGAGAAGAGGCTGTTGGGGAGGAGGAGGAGCAGGCAGGAGACGAAGGCGAAGCCGGCGAGCATGAGCAGGAGCGCGTCGTGGCCATGCTTCCGGTGTTGGCTCGCACAGTCCACCAGCCGGCACCGGAGCTCCTTCATCGCTCCTCCAGCTCCCTCCTCCCGCTGATCTTCGTCGTCCTTCCTCTGCTGCTGCTGCTGCTGCTGCTGGCTGTGGTGCAGCAGAAGGCTCGCCCGGTGGTGGTGCACCATGATGTCAGTCCGATCAGAACTCAACAAGCTCTCGATATCTCTTTGGAATGTGTACCTTGGATAGTTGGATGGAGGTGGATGGCGTGGTCGTGTTGCGCTCTAGCTAGAACTGGTGGTGGCGTCTTTTGAACGAACGAACGGTCTGACTCAACGTAGGGATTGCTTCCAGTGCGAGCTAAGCTTTGTGAATGAAGGCGATGGAGAATGCTTCAACGCGAACGAACGAACCCTGCCTCTGCCTGACTGCAGACTCGTCTGGTCATCTGTTCCGCTCGCAGGTTTAGTTGTTGTGCACGGGGTTTGCAGTTGCAGGAGGAAAGTTCACGGCTACTTCCCGTCAGCTCACGCGGTGCCTGTGCAAACAATAAGGAGGTAAGGTAGGTGAAGCTAGCTAGCAGTCTGCTGTTGCTTGGGTCGGACTGCAGCCTGAGCAATCTGCCGTCGCGACAGGGTTCCCGGTAATGCTTGGGTGATCAGTTGGATCGGTGTGCGGTGAGACGTTCGATCTCCTGACGGCGACGTTCGGTTGGTCGGTCGGCGCTCGCCGTCGGCCGTTAGTGTGGAGGTTCGTAGGAAGACGAAGAAATATGGCTCAATATGCATTTCTCGAATGAATGGTTTTTCTTAATTTTTAAAAAAGTGCTTTCTGAAGTAATGAAAGGTTTCTTCATTCATTTTACACGTGGTCTGTAATCGCTTTCTGAAGGAAACACGCGTCGTCTGTAATCGCTTGCCACAACATAAAATGCAAAGCAATGTAGGATGCTCTAACATAGTGTATTAGTGATGGGCGTAGGTACGTGATGTATCAGTTTAGCTGCTACAAGCACGCAAACATATTTGTTTGGTGACTCGCAGACCATCATATGGCCGGAGGACTACATGTTTTTTTTCTTCTTTCTTTAGGGAATAAAGCAACCTACCGGCCGGTCTGACATTTTTTTTCTGGGTATATATGGTTGTTGGGGACTTGCAAGTTCTAGCTAGCCGACGACATTTTTCAGTATTTTATAGTATTTCCAGGGCCACTTCAGTCTTCATATGAATCCGTCGTGATTTCAGTGAGAACTGACACGATACCTTCAAGATTCTAGTGTTGAACTAGCCGACATGTATATATGGTGCTCTTATGTCGTACGTACATAATCCTGGCAGCGTCGTCGATTGAGATAAAGAGTAAAGAAACACCAACAATCACGTCATTTCCTATTGCCCTGAAATCAAAGGCACATATAAATTTGGTGGGATAGCGACTTCTATCACGGAACGCATCACACGCAGCTAATACCACGGCACGCACGTTGGCGGACTCTTGCTCGCCATAGACACATCAACGACGTGAGCTTTTTCCTTTGATCGTTTTCTTCCTCCTCGGATTTTCTCAATGTTCAGTAAGCTAACCCAGGGATGAATTAATCCGGATCCTATCCGAAGCCTCTATTTTGAAGCCATCCAGGATACTTCGTCCTTCCACACAACAACGTGGCATTTGACTTTGCGGGCACCAGCTCGCGTTCTTGGTTCTGCAAATAAAAGACCACCAGTTCCAATTTTTTGCGGGGAAACAGACCACCAATTCTAATTTCCAAATTTGGAAAAGAAAAATCAAAAGTGGCTAGAAATGGAGGGGCGTGGATGGGATCAAAATTAAGGTCAAACTGTGCAACCTCGAGCTCTAATAGTCTAATAAGACATGATACAAGTGGGTTTGCCCAATCTTCACAGTTGATAGTGAACACAAAGAACATAATGGGGCGAACCGGAAGAAAAGAAAGAATACCCAACGTTACGAGAATAACCAACAAGTACGACTAAATACATCACCCAAGTACAAGCACTAATATTGTGCAACCATTTGGATCGCATACAAACTCAAGACGACTCCCTCTCGATGACACCGTTTCTCATACCGGTCAGTTCACTGGTTCAATAAAATCTGGAAGAAGCATCAACTAGGATGAGGCTTGGGAGTCTTAAATTGTCTAGGAGGGGGAGGCGGGGGGGGGGGGGGGGGGGGCATCTTGAAAATTAAGGAGGACCGATCTTTTTTCCCCATAAAAACCCACATCTAACCCTACAAAGAGGACATGAGGACTTGGTGGTAGCGGCCCCGGACTTGGTGGTAACAGTCATCCAGTTGGTGGGTTAATGGTGGTGGATATTGCGATCCTACACCTAGCACCGGTGGTGCCGAGATAGGGATCCAGACAATTATGGGTTTGTGAGGCTTGACGTGACTGCTAGTGTAAACCAAGCATCCACTTCGGTCATGGCGGATAATGACGACGCCACATAGCGTCCTAACTGAAGGGGATCGAGTGCAGAAAACAAAAAATTTCCTAGCAGATATCCTTAAAACATGCCAAGATCTATTCTATGCAGATATAGTAGTACGAACGGAGATCGGAATACATACCCTTGTAGACCGAAAGCGGGATTACGTTCCCGCACGAACGTTGACGAGGAAGACCAACGAAGCCGACCTCAAGGTTGTGAAGAGGAAGTAGACCTCCCAGCACCGCTAGCGCAGCACCTCGCAGGGCGTTACACACATATGGTGGAGACGACGACCTCCGAAGCTCCAGTTTAGGACGAGCAGCGGAAGACTTGGACCGGAACACCAGCAACGCGGCAGCGGGCTATGGTGGAGAGATCCCCCTTCTCAACTCGGCGCAACTCCGACAAAGGGAATCACGAAATCGAGAGAGAATTGGGGAATTAATTGGTTAATTAAAAGGCCAGGGGTGCCTCTTCGTATATAGCCTCCCGGGGGGAGCCAACCTGCCAGCCAGGCAATGTGGGACTAATCCCACATGCCTGGTGTGGCATGGCTGGTGCGCCGGCCCCATGGTGGGCCCCTTTTGGCCCACCTAGGCCGGCCATCATGCCCCCACCAAATTCCCCTAGGGAATTTTCCCTCTCTTGGGCCTTCTTTCGACCAGAAGGCCCATTTAGAGAAATCAGACTAAATAAATTCGAAAATAAATATATAAAATGATATTTAGATATTAATTACACTAATTAATATCAAACATATTATATATAATTTATCCTAGCTCCGAAAACTCTTTCGTCGCTGCCCGATCTCCATCGGACCTCTCCCGGAACGTTCCCGGTGATCTCTTTCCTTTCCGGTTGTCTTGTCGAAACCCCTTAAGTGTGTTACCCTAGCGGTTCGATATAATAACAGACATGATCGAGACTCCTCTCCGATCAATGACTAACTCGTAGGCCTGAACCCCATGAATTAATCCCTGTGATATAACGAATGACTTTCATCTATCAAACCTGAACGTAAAGTCTTAAAACTTTTGCCATGGCGATACTTAGCGTGTCCAAGCGTCGTTCATAGATATCTCCATATCTAGCTTGACCTCGTTACCGACAACGCTATCTTCTACTCGTCTATGATTTCATGTCTCCGTGACCTAGTCACATGCTTGCAAGCTCATTAGACATGATCTCACCGAGTGGGCCCTAGTGGTATCAGAGCCGATCTATCGTAGATATAGCTGTACGCTGTTAGAACCCGTGTTCTGCACGGGGGCACCGTTCCTGTTATTTGCTACCCTCTAGCGTGCACTTGTGATTCCAGCGGCATCGAGTTGATGAAGCGGCCCGGACCGACTTTACGCGTACGCTTACGTGAGACTGGTTCCACTACTGACATACGGCTTGTACCGTATCTGTGGCTGGCGGGTGTCAGTTTCTCTCTCTTTAATTGGTCTTTGATTTTCAATGGAGGGCCCGAAAGGGATGCTTAAATATGCAATTATTGGATCGTTGTTGTGGTCATAAGGTTCGTAGGTATGAAGCGGTTCTATTTACGGCAGCCCCAAGCCACGTAAAATATGCAAAAGATAAAGTAGAAGCGTCTAACTTTATTTTGCAGGGGCTATGTGATATGGTCAAGGTAGGTTTATTAAATTGTTTATAAACTGCGGGCGCCAGGGAGACCATGGCGCAATGGACTATATCATATTGCATTACATTTGATGTTTTGTGTGCATCTTATATTGTGTGATCATATATATTAGTTACGCGGCGGTAATTATATAAGATGATCCCTTCAAAAATACCACTAGTGTTTTTCCTCCAACGCGCACCACCAAGAAAGTTCTACGTTATGAGGCAGGCCGTGACGATCGGGTGTCAAACATATCGTCGTTCGCATACGGTGGGTGAAAGCCATGTTGCACAAGTGTCAGCGTGGAGGTTATAGTGGTGAGCCTAGCATATGCAGATATGGCCTCGGAACACGGAGGTCGAAAGGTCGAGCACGAGTCACAAAATTGGTGTGACGGACATTTGTCTACTCTTGAAGTTGTGTCGCCGGCTCTGACGATGAGGGGTGGTGCAATGGATGGGGGTCGTGTAATCGCTTAAACGACCAGGAGGGATGTTAGTTTGAGTGGGAGTTATGTTAGTTATTTTCTAAAAATACTATTACTCAAAATTATTATGAATAAAGTCTTATGTTGTTGCAAATTCCATTGTAGATGTCTCACCCCTGTTTTAACCTAGCCCTGTTCCTTGAGAAAGAGAAGCTTAAGACCGATGGGTCTAACTTCGTGTCCTGGTTCCGCGACCTGAAGTCCATTCTTGAAACCCACAAGGTGGCCTACATCCTTGATGCCCCCTTAGGTGATCTTCCAAACACCGCCTCGGAAATCGAAAGGAATGTCCATGAGGTTAAGGCGGAGATTTCTTCTTATGTCCAGAGTGGCATGCTCTTTGCCATGGAGGCCAAAACCACTTCGTGAACAAGGGTGCTTATGAGATAATCACTTAACTCATGGTTGTTTTTGCACGACAAGTCAAGGCTGAGAGGTTCGAAGCATCCGTGTTTTTCTTCTCAGCCAAGATGGAAGAGCATGGCAATATTAGTGAGCACTTAGCCAAGTTGTTTGGCTGCGTTCAGCTCCTTAATGATCTGGGAAGTGTGATCCCAGAAGAGCTGGTTATTGATAGGGTGCTGATTTCTCTGCCCCCTAGCTATAAGAATGCCATCGTGGACTACGGCATGAAAGGGACGTCAAAACCCCTGTCGGAAATCCTAAAGATGCTCGAAGTGGCCGAATTAGAAATCAAGCTGGAGAAGATGGTAGTGACCATCAGATCACCTGAGCGCAACTGCCCCAAGTACGTGGAGGATAGGAAGTCTGGCAAGACAGTCGACAAAGAGCAAGATATATTTGATATACATGTTATAGATGTGTACCTTACATCTGCCCGTAGCAACACATGGGTATTTGATACCGGTTCTGTTGCTCATATATGTAACTCTCAGTAGGAGTTACGGAATAAACGGCGGCTGGCTAAGGATGAGGTCACGATGCGCGTCGGCAACGGATCGAGAGTCGACGTGGTGGCTGTCGGCACACTCCCTCTACATCTACCATCGGGATTAGTCTTGGTTTTAAATAAGTGTTATTTTGTACCATACTTGAGTGTAAACATTATAAGTGGGTCTTGCTTGTTACAAGAAGACGGTTATTCATTTAAATCAGTATCAAACAGTTGTGCTATTTATATGAATGATATCTTTTATGTTGATGCTCCCGAGAATAATGGTTTATTCTTGTTGAATCTCGATCGTAGTACTCATATCCATAACATAGAAGCCAAACGGATTAAGTGTAGTGATGATACCGCCATGTATATGTGGAATTGCTGTCTCGGTCATATTGGTATAAAGCGCATGAAGAAACTCCACTCCGATGGACTTTTGGACTCGTTGGATTTTGGATCCCTCGATAGATGCGAACCATGCCTTATGGGCAAAATGACCAGGACACCGTTCAAAGGTTACTTTGAACGGGAGTCGGATTTATTGGGATCATACATACATATGTGTGTGGACCAATGAGCGTTTCGACACGCAATGGTTATCGTTACTTCGTCACCTTCACTGATGACTTGAGTAGATACGGTTATATCTATTTGATGAAACACAAGTCTGAAACTTTTGAAAAGTTCAAAGAATTTTAAAGTGAAGTTGAGAATCAGCTTAACAAGAAAATCAAGCACCTCCGATCCGATCGTGGTGGCGAGTATTTGAGTTTTGAGTTTGGCACACATCTGAAGAGTTGTGGCATAATGCCTCAACTTGTCGGGTTATGACTCCCAGAAATCGGGGGTAGTCACTTCCTGAAGTGTGATTCGAAAGGGGATTGAACGTGGAGGTCTAAACCCTCAAGTGGCTCCGCGACGTTGCTCGCCGGACCCGAAGAAGACGCACACCCGACCAAGGAAGACACCGTCCTTTACCCAGGTTTACGGCCCTCGTGTGGAGGTAAGACCGCTAGTCCTGCCTGTCTTTATTATAGGTGGAAGGTTACAGTACAATTGAGCTTGCCGGAAGCCCCCTTGAGGCAGTTCTTGCCTGGGGAGGGAAGCGATGATCTTCTTCCTCCTCCAGCCAGAGGCTAACCTAACTAGTGTTGCTAGGGTTTACAAGGGTGTTTTGCACGCAAAGGGCCGACCCTTGCTATGATGGAGGTCTTCTCTCTTTTATAGGCGCCTCGGGCCTTCTCCTTCGGCTTGGCCTTCAAGGTGGCTCCCACTTTCCAGTGGCAGGGCGAAGCACGAGTCCACCGTGCTCCATTCGTCCATGGACTCGGTCCATTGTTGATAAAGGTGGCGCCGTGGCCGACAGGCGACCGACCGCGCGGTACTATCAGCAGAGCGGGCAGTCTCTGAGGTGGAGCCTGCGATGACGATCTCCGTTGGAGGGTTGCGCCGTCCACCTGCTTTATCGTCAGAGTAGAAGGTCCTTACAGCTGCGCAGCAGGCGGAGCAGCTTTGTTGACCACTTTATCGCCAGGGACAACGACGGGGGTGTGCGCGCCGCTGCACGAGCGTGGCAGAGGTCACGTGCGCTCTGTCGTGCTTCCTTGGCTGCGACGTTTCCCTCCAGGCCTGAGGGGAGATTCCTGTTGGACTCCCCTCAGGCGGGTTGGTGCTTTGGGGGGGGGGGGGTTCCCTGAGGCGAGGGGTCCCTTGAGGCCCTCGTTTCCTCCTCAGGCCCTCGAGGGGAATCGCCTCTCGAGGGTCCCGCCATGCGGTGACGCCTGGTCCTTAGCCGTTTCGTCAGTCTGGCCCGCGAGCGAGGCCTGGGGGGAATGGGCTCTTGATACCCCAGTTCCCACTGGGCCGACAGTAGCCCCTGGGCCCACGATGGGCACGACTGAGCCCATGGGCTTAGGCGAAGCGTCGTGGGCCCTTAGTGCCCAGCCGGCCCGAGCCACGCGGCACTCGGACGATCAACGGCTTCGCACGATCTGGGGTGTGAGTCGTGGGGGGGTCCCACCACGCCCCTGTAACTGCTCCTGGAGGGGACATAAAGCCCGAGCACTGCGGCAGGGAGCCGTTACTGTTTCCCATTCTTCGCAGAAAATTCCGCTCCACAGAGCTCTCCGTCTCCGCTCTCTCCTGCGAGTTTCTGTTCTCCAACTCCTTCCAACCTCCGCACCCATGACAATGAGTCCTCTCAAGAGCAAGGGCAAGGCCACCGCGGGGTCTTCCTCCCAGGCGGAAGCCACGGAGAATGTGATGGGCGCGGCCCTGCTCGGCGTGCGCGTCAACGAGAAAGCGCTCTCCAAGGTCCGATACCTGGTGGCGGACCGGACGAACGAGCACGGCGCCACCGCCCTGAAGCCTGTGGCGCACGGGAAGCGCCCGCGGGGTTTTTTCCCGGTCTTCCAACACTGCCTGGCCACGGGACTGGTGCCGCCCTTCTCGCTGTTCCTGTAGGCGGTGTTGGCGTTCTACCAGGTGCAGCTGCTGCACCTGCACCCCAACTATGTCCTCATCCTCGCCGTCTTCGCCTACCTCTACGAGGCGTACCTGGGCCTGAAGCCCACGGTGGGGTTGTTCCGGTGCTTCTACGCGCTCCGGAATACGGCGAAGAACGAGCGCTCCGGGTGCGTCTCGTTCCGCATCGTCGACGGCATGGGGGGCGTCTACATTCCCATGTCCTGGAGCGAGGGCAAGGCCATCACGTCGTGACGAAGAAAGTAGACGACTTCCGCCATAAGTGGTTCTTCGTCGGGGTGGAGCGTCCCTGCGCATTCCTCGAGGTCCCCGACGAGTCTCCGGTGAAGAACTCCCATTGGGGCAAGGCTACCTTCGACGACGCCAAGAATGTGAGCCTGATGGGGCGCCTGAGCTTCCTTCGCGAGGAGGGCCTCACAGGGCAGATGGTCGTGGCGGACTTCGTGACTCGCCGCATCGCGCCCCTCCAAGCTCATTCGGTCCCCATGTGGATGTACTCGGGGCCGAACGACAAGATGCGGCTCCACGTCGAGGACAACGACAAGGACGTCGTCGACAACATCCTCTCCGCGCTCTTCGTCAACCCCTCTGTGCTCCCCGTGGATGAGCTCTACGCGGTGCTCCGGCCCCTTCACCATTACAACCTGACGGAGCGCATGGCCCTCCTGGAAGGGATGCCTCCGTTCACCCCGACAGGCCCGGCGGACTCTGATGTGCCGATGCCGGCCCCGCGGGTAGCGGAGGGGGCTGATTCTCCCTCGGCTTCAGGAGCTGCCCTAGGTGAGGAGGAAGCCACAGCTAGGGAGGTCTCCGCTTCTAGAGCTGGGCCGTTTACTGACGAGATTTGTGATATCTCGTCAGGCGACGAAAACGCCTTCGTGGTAGCGCCCTCGCGCCCCGTGGAGGAGGAAGCTGAGGAAGGGGAGGCCTCGGACGCGGGGGGCTCTCCAGGAAGGTGCGGGCCTCGCACCAAGGTCGCCGTGGACCACACAGGGGCGAGGCCGTCTGATGTCCATTCCAAGAGGAAGGCGGAGGCGCCCCCCGCGAAGCCTGCTCCCAAGCCCTTCCCCTCATGGCACTCGCCAGGCCTGGCGTGGGTCGATGCTGGCGCTCCCCCTCCAGGGTGAGTTTATATGACGTTGGGTCGGTTGCCCTCTTGGTTTCTTTTTCCACCTCATCCTTTGCTAAAGTTTTTTCTTGGGCTCTTGCCAGCGGTCCTGCGCTTGCTAAGCGCCGCCGGCTCCACAAGGCGTCCGACGTGAAGAGCGCCACAGCAGGAGTCATGGCTGACGAGGCTGCGAGGCCTATGGAGGCAGCCCCAGCGGTCCCCCTTGAGGAGGCGCCTCAAGTAGAGGTGACTGCACCCCTCGCGGGGGCGGCTGGTCCTCATGTGAATGAGGGCGCCGCAGGCCCAGATGCACCTGCAGAGCCCCGCGAGCCTCTGGCGGTGGAGGGCTCGGAGGCGAGAACTTCTGCGCCACCTCGCGCTGCTACTCCACCTCGTGCAGCTACGCCTCCGCGCGAGGCCACTCCGCCACGCGAGCCAACGCCGCCGCACGCGTCGACGCCTTCGAGTGTTCCTGCTGCGTCGCCTGCGCCCACCGCTTCTGCGCAGACCGCGACGGAGACCTGCGAGGCACCGGCAGGCGCGGGCGCGTCTGCTGGGGACGGTTCTTCTTCTCCTCCCCGCCAGGCCGGAGGCGAGGAGCGCCTCGCGGCTGCAGGGCCTGAAGGGGGCGCGGGCACGGGCTCAGGTGGGGCTCAAGATAGCCCCCGAGTCCTCCCCGAGGCCAGACCCGCGGGACTCGACGCCGAGGCCGGGCCTTCTACGAGCCAAGACCTGGTGCTCTGCGGCTGGGACTGGAGCGCGGGGCGCCGCGAGGTCGCCTTTGGCCTCGTGAGGGAGTCCCTGGAGGGCTTGGAGGCGCACCTCGCCCTTGGGGACATATGGCTCGCTCGGCAGCAGGAGGAGCTGGCGAAGTCGTGGGCGTCCTTCCACGCGGCGGTCGAGGCGCGCCGGCTGGAAGATTCGGCGCTGCAGGCCGCCAGCGAGGAGGCCATCAGCTTCGCCAAGGAAATCCGCGAGGGGGCTATCCGCGACGCTGCAGAGCTGCTCAACCTTATCTAGGCGGAACGCGACGCTGCGGCGGAGCTCCTGCGCGAGGTCAGGGTGGAGCGCGAGGCGATGGAGGGCTCGCTGGCGCAGAGGCGCCGCGAGCTGGACCACCTGGAGGCCCAGCTGCTCTCCGCCCACCAGGCCGCATCGGCTGCTCTGGAGAAGGACCGCAAGGTCTTCGCCGAGCGTGAGCAGCAGCTGGTCCTCAAGGAGGAGGAGCTGCAGCAGCGCCTCCAGGCCGAGAAGGACCTGGTTGCTCAGCGAGAGGCCCTCGAGGAGTGAGAGGGCGAGTTGGCCCAGGCGACCCTGAGGTACGAAGACAACGTCGCTGCCCAGAAGGTGGCTTACGAGCACTTCGAGCGGCGCTTCGCCGAGAAGAAGAAAGAGGCCGAGGACGTCCTCGCGGAGCGCGAGAAGCAGTTCTGCAAGTCCACTTCTCAGAAGTACCGCGACATGGCCCAGTCGCAGGAGGACCGTTTCAAGGCCTAGCACGCCGCAGACGCTCGAAAGATTGCCGAGCTCGAGAAGGCCAACTCCAAACTGGAGGTCCGCCTCACTCGCGCTAAGGATGGCCGCCGCCGAGCGGAGGAGGCTCGCAACGAGGCTGTCCACAACCTCAACTCCTTGGCCAAGGACGTGGAGGAGCAGGTGGCCCCGGCGATGCAGCGGGCGGCGGAGGCCTCGAATTCTGGCAACGCGGCTCGGGCGCTCATGAAGCAGCGCGAGCGCATGTTCGAGGCGCTGGTTGCTTGTGGCAATGAGCTGGCTTCGCAGCTGGGAGCAGACGCGCCGCACACCGACGTTCGGGGCCACGGTGATGCTGCCATGTACCTGATCTACTTCGACCAGCTCTTCGCAGCGCTCGAGGGTCCCGTCGCCGAGCTTCGGGAGATGATCGAGGACGAGAGTCGGCAGCTCTTGGGGGTGGTGGTGGATCGCATCTTCACAAACCTCAAGCTCCTCACGCCAGACTTCGATCTCGGCTCTGTGACCGAAGCCGCCCAGGGCGAGGACGCGCAGTGGGTCTCAAGCTCCCTCCGCGAGCAGGTGGACACCTTCTGCAACCGCTTCAGGCGCACGGAGGCTGCGCCGGAGGACAGCGAGGAGGAGGCCTGCTCCGCCGAGGCTGAAGAGGGCGCCGTGGAAGAGGTCCAAGGCGGTGCTGCTTCCCATTGAGTCATTCTCTGTTGCGCCTGCGAGCGCTTGTGTCTGCACCCGTTGTGTGCTTTAGACATCTTGAAGCTTTTGGCTTGTAATATACTTTTATCTGCTGTTTTAATCCGAGCTTGTCTGCCCCTCGTGAGGTCTCTTTGGACTCATCTTCATGTCTATTTGTTCTCTGCGTCGTTAGGTCCCATCTCTTTGTGCCATGACTCCGCCACCTCGGTATGCGGGAGCAATGACTCCGCAAGGCCGGGGGGAGTTTAGGCCTAGGAGAGGTAAGAGCCTTGAGTCGCGATGCTCAAGTGCCCCCCTTAGACGTGCGAGTAGTCCATGAAGCGTAAGGGAAAACGAAGTCGCTCGAGGGGCAAAGACGCGCGCTAGGGAGAGAAAAACGCTCTTAAGCGTGGGTGCGAGACTTAGCTTCTCGAGGTTTTCGCTCTGCGAAGGCTTTTCGCCTGGCGAGGTTGCCCACTTGAGGGGTCGCTCCAGGGGAGGCTTTTCGCCTGTCGAGGTTTCCCACGTGAGGGGTCGCTCCGGGGGAGGCTTTTCGCCTAGCGAGGTTGCCCACTTGAGGGGTCGCTCACGGATGCCCCCTCGGGATCGCGGGGGAATTCTTCCCTGCAGGTATTAGAGGGGCGAACCCAAACACTGAAACACGGTTCAAGTGACTCGTGCGCGCTTATAGGTCCCCTCAGGCGTTCCTTGCGAGGAGAGTAAGTACCAAGATCCTCTGTAGAGATGGCGTGTTTGTGGGATCTTGCCCTCCAGCCAGAGCTCGGACAGTTGGATTTTGCAGTCCTGCTGGTGTGTCATTTGAGGCACTGGCACCGTACTCAGCCCCCGCTCGTGAGGTACGCTTGTGGAGAGATATAAGCGCACACTTCAACAATAGCAATGCGTAAGTAAAACCCCCCCAAAAAACATTTATTTAAGCGGCGCCGAAGCGCCAAGGTCACTTAGGAACGAGATTGAGTCATTATGCTTGGGATTGCCAAGTTAATGCTCTGACCATGTCGAGTCATGGGGACCACCTGTTGGTGGCAGAGACTCTCAACGGCCTGAGGTGGCTCGTTTTATTTGAGAGCTCAGAGGGTTTTCCCTCGAGTGAAGCCTTTGGGGATTTGGAGGTTTAAGCCGTTGGCATTTTAACCTCCAGAGACAAGAATTCTTAGAGGTTGAGCCGTTGGCTGCCTCGTCCGCTAGGAGTCCCTTAGGAGACAAAGCATGTGTTTGAGATTTAAGCCTTTTGGCGTTTTAACCTCTAGAGACGACAATGCTTGGAGGTTGAGCCGTAAGCTGCCTCTTCCGCTTGTCTTCTCGACGTGACAATGATCACGGGTGTGGCAATGACCACGGTTGCATTTGTTCCTTTAGGGGACAAAGCTTGTGTTTGAGGTTTAAGCCTTTTGGCGTTTTAACCTCTAGAGATGACAATGCTTGGAGGTTGAGCCGTAAGCTGCCTCTTCCGCTTGTCTTCCCGACGTGACAATGATCACGGGTGTGGCAATGACCACGGTTGCATTTGTTCCTTTAGGAGACAAAGCTATGTTTTTGGAGGTTTAAGCCTTGAGCTTTTAACCTTGAGGGACAAAAAGGTGCTTGGAGGTTGAGCTGTGGGCTGTCTCTTTCGCTAAAATGCCCTGACGTGATAATGATCACGGGTAGAACTTGCGCAGATGCATGATGTTCCATGGATTCTTGACGGGGACGCCGTCTTGCGTCTCGAGGCGAGCCGCGCCAGGCCTGGCGATGTGGGTGACCCTGTAGGGACCTTCCCACATCGGGGACAACTTGTGGAGGCCTTCCCTATAGAGGATTCGCCTGAGGACGAGATCGCCTGCCTCCAGGGTGCGCGAGCGCACATTGCGGCTGTGGTAGCTCCTCAGGGACTGCTGGTACTTGGCCGCCCGGAGGGCGGCGTGGCGTCTTACCCCTTCAAGGAGCAGCAGGTCGTCGTTGTGGAGGTCCTCTTGCTGGTCCTCATTAAAGGCAAGGACCCGTGGGGATCCATGCTTTATCTCTGCGGGGGGACTGCTTCGGCTCCATAGACGAGTGCGAACGGTGTTTCCGCAGTGGGCTTGGGTGGCGTGGTACGGATGGACCAGAGCACCGAGGGTAGCTCATTGATCCAACCCTTGCCGTGACCCTTGAGGATATCGAAGGTCCTGATCTTTAAGCCTTTGAGGACCTCTGCGTTTGCGCGCTCGGCCTGTCCGTTGCTTTGCGGATGGGCGACTGAGACGAAGCAGAGCTTGATGCCCATTTTCTGACAGTAGGCTCTGAAGATGCCACTTGTGAATTGCGAGCCATTGTCGGTGATGATGCGGTTAGGCACTCCGAAGCGGCAGACCAGGCCTCTGATGAATTTCACCGCCGCGCCTGCTGTGATTGTGCGCGTCACCTCCACTTCAGGCCATTTTGTGAATTTGTCAATGGCCACGAAGAGGTAGCGATATCCACCTTGCGCCGTTGGGAAATGTCCCAGGATGTCCAGCCCCCAGACCGCAAACGGCCACAAGAGCGGAATGGTTTGTAGCCCCAGCGCTGGTTGGTGGATTTGCTTGGCGTGGAATTGGCAGGCTTCACAAGCTTGAATGATTTCCGTTGCATCTTGAATCGCTTGAGGCCAGTAGAAGCCGCTCCTGAAGACTTTTCCTGCGAGGGTGCGGGCGCACGAATGGTGGCCGCATTCCCCGCTGTGGATGTCCTTAATCAACAGTTTTCCTTCTTCAGGAGGGACGCTTTTGAGCGCGATGCCGTTTGGGCGCTTGCGGTAGAGAATTCCTTAAGAGGATTTGGTACGATTTTGCTTGGCGGGCAATTCGCTCCGCTTCAGCATCTTCCTCTGGAAGGATCCCTTTGTAGAGGTAGTCTTTGATCTCGTCGATCCATCCTGCCTCTTGGTGCACCGCTGTGAGCAACAGACGCTCCCCCGTGGGGGGCTCGCAGCCTGGAGCTCCGCTTGCAGGTGGTGGTGGGATCGCTTCGTCTGTGCTTGCGGGCAGGGCCTCTAGGGGCTGCTTTATGGATGCTTTGATGAGCCTTTCTTCAAAGACACCTGGCGGCAGAGCCTGCCGCTTTGATGCACGCTTGGCGATGTCATCAGCCTCTTGATTTTCCTTTCTTGGGATATGCATGAGCTCCATTCCCCTGAAGTTCTTCTCCAGCCTACGGACCTCTTCAAGGTATGCGGCCATGTGGTCGTCCTTGGGCTTGTAGCTTTTGTTGGAGAAGTTGACGAGCAGCTGGGAGTCGCCCTTGATGAGTATATGCTTGACGCCTAGGGCGATTGCGGCTCGTAGTCCAGCAAGCAGCCCTTCATACTCGGCGATGTTGTTGGATATCTTGTCGATTCCGAAGCACAGCTGGACTGCGTAATACAACTTGTCGCCTTTGGGTGAGGTCAGGACTACGCCTGCCCCACCGTGGCGACAAGCGAAAGCTCCGTCGAACTTCATGGTCCAGTAGCTGGGCATTGCGGCTCCAGAGGACTCGTGCTCTTCTTCCCAGGGCTCTTCAGGGGTTGGATCAGTCCATTCGGCGACGAAGTCTGCCAGCGCTCTTCCTTTGATTACCCTTGTGGTATCGAAGCGCAAATTGAATGGCTGTAGCTCGATGTTCCATCATGCGACACGATCTGTTGCATTTGGCTTGCGCAGAATTTGCTCCAGGGGGAAAGAGGTTACCACCGTGATGGGGTGCCCCTGGAAGTAGTGTCGCAGCTTTCTTGAGGCGATGAGGAGTGCGAGGAGAAGCTTCTGCTGCATCGGGTACCGCTCGCGAGCATCACACAGTACTGTGCTGACGAAGTAAACTGGATGCTCGACGAGAGTAGTTCCTGTTTCCTTGGCGTCTTTCGCCTGAGTTGGCCCAGCTTGGCCCTCGATGGGGTTGGCTTCAAGGGGTTTGTCCTGGGCCTCGAGGGTGTTGGCCTCGCCGGACTTGGTCTCGAAGGACTCGGCCTCGAGGGGTTTGCCTCGAGGGACGTGGGCTCGAGGGACGTGGCCTCGAGGGACTTTGCCTCGAGGGACGTGGCCTTGAGGGACGTGGCCTCGAGGGATGTGGCCTTGAGGGACGTGGCCTCGGGGGACGTGGCCTCGAGGGACTTGGTCTCGCAGCGCTCCTCCTGGGCCTCAAGTGAGTTAGCCTCTTGAGGCTCCTCAGTCCCTTCGGTATGAACCTCTTGCAGCGGTTGACTCGGGGCGGTCCCCTCTTGAGGCTTTGGGCCTGGCGGTGGCTTTGTGAGGACTGCCCTTTCGTCGAGCTCTTTATTAGGAGGCTTTTTCTTTCGAGTGGTTGCACTCTTCTTGTGAAGTACATGCTCCTCTCTTTCCACCACAAGGACAACACTGGCTGTTTGTGGAGTAGCTGACAAGTACAGCTTCAGGTGCTCGCCAAGCCTTGGGGCGACCATTACAAGTGGGCTGGCCAAGTACTTCTTCAAGTCCTCAAATGCTTTTTCAGCTTCAGGGGTCCACTTGAAAGTGCCCGTTCTTTTCATGATCTTGAAAAACGGCAGGGCTCTTTCGCCGAACTTGGAGATGAATCGACTCAAGCTGGCCATGCAGCCTGCCAGGCGTTGCATGTCCTTGAGCCTGCGTGGAGGTTGCATGCCTTCTATGGCCTTGATTTTGTCTGGGTTCGCCTCTATGCCCCGATGAGACACGAGGAACCCCAGCAATTTGCCTGAAGGTACTCCAAAGACGCACTGGGCGGGGTTGAGCTTGATGTTCACCTTGCGCAGGCTGGCAAAGGTTTCTTCAAGGTCTCCGAGAAGAGTATCTACTTCTCGCGACTTCACGACGATGTCATCGACATACGCTTCAGCGTTTCGCCCCATTTGCCCACCAAGGGCTATCCTCATTAACCTCTGGAAAGTGGCTCCGGCATTTTTTAGGCCGAACGGCATGCAGACGTAGCAATACACACCGCATCGGGTGAGGAAAGCCGTCTTCTCCTCATCCTCTTTAGCCATCTTAATCTGGTGATAACCAGAGAAGGCATCGAGGAAACAGAGGAGGTCGCAGCCTGCCGTGGAGTCCATGATCTGGTCGATTCTGGGCATGGGGTAAGGGTCTTTGGGGGCAGGCCTTGTTTATATCAGTGTAGTCGATGTAGAGGCGGCCTCCGCCGGCGGGTTTTGGGACTACCATGCCGTTGGAGAGCCAAGTGGGGTGCGCGACTTCGCGAACGACTTTTGCCGCTTTGAGCTTCTCGACCTCCTTGACGATGAACGCTTGCTTCTCGGGGGCTTGCTTTCTTGCTTTTTTCTTGACGGGGCGCCCGTTTGGGCACACAGCCAAGTGGTGCTCGATCACCTCCCTCGGTACACCACACATATCTGACGGTGTCCATGCGAAAATGTCAGAGTTTGCCCGGAGGAAGGCGACGAGCGCGCTTTCCTATTTGGGAGGCAGCGCGGCGCCAATGGTGACGCTAGCCCCCGAGCCTTCAGCCCCCGAGCTACCTGGGCTCAGAGATCTTCTTGGTAGCAGCTGCCTCCTGGGAGAACAACTGCTTCTTCTTCTTGGGCCTCTCGAGAGGCTCTTGGTCCTCGTCTGCGGGAAGACCATGGCGGCGGTCTTGTAGGCCGTCTCAATAGCGCGCGTAGCGTCCAGGATATGCCCACGTATGGTGATCGTGCCGGTGCTGCCGGGGATCTTGACCATGTTGTACGCATGGTGCGTGACGGCCATGAACTTCGCGAGCGCGGGGTAGCCGAGGATGGCGTTGTACGGCAGGCCGATGTGAGCGACATCGAAGTCGATGTGCTCGGTGCGGTAATTTCCTCGCTCCCGAAGGTGACGACAAGCCTGACCTGGCCTAGAGGCTCGATTGAGCCGCTGGTGACCCCCGTGAAGGGCCTCGAGGGCATAAGCCGTTCGTAGGGCACTTGAAGCGCTTCGAACGTATCTATGGAGATAACGTTCAGGCCTGCTCCGCCATCAATGAGCGTCTTGGAGACAGCCACATTGTCGATGGTGGGGGTGTAGACCAGCGGGAGGATTCCAACAGTCTTGGTGGACTTGGGGTGGTCCTGTGTCGTGGTGGGGTCACGGCAGATGCCATAGGATGGCTAAAGTGTGGGGCCGATGGACGCTGGTGGATCCGGGGAGGGCTAGCGAACTAAAGAGCTCACACGGAGGAGGATGTCGGTTTGACCGGGATCTCCGAAGAACAACAAACACAACCGAAGGGAAGGAAAGAAGATCTAGCAATACAAATAACTGCACGAAGGCAGAGAACACACACACACACGATGTACCCAGGTTCGGGGCCCTCGTGGGGAGGTAACACCCCTACTCCTGCCTTCCTTCTCAATATAAGTGTGGGATAAGATCTACAACACGCTCTTGGAGCTCTTGCGGTGATGAACACGAAGAACAAGATGAACTAGAGAAAGGGAAGAGTAAATGTCCTAGGAGTAAATGAGACTAAGGTCTTTGCTCCCAAGTTGGTCTCTCTTCACTTGAGCAGTTATGGCGCCTTTTATAGAGTTCCGTCCGGGAGGGCCGGAAACCCTAATCCGAGATGGCCCCACCTGACAGGCCTAACGGTTATGTCGACACCGGCTAGTGCGACCTAGCAGCCTACCTCTCCGGCCTAGCCCTGCCGTCATCATTCCGGCAAGGGCATCAGGCGCCGTCCTGGAACATCATTGTCCCCCTGTCAGAGACAAAACATGTCTTTGCCCATCCCGAGTAGCCTTTTCCGGATTGCCGGGCTAGGCATGTCCGATCTTGTCGTACCGTTATCGTACCGGCTGACACGCTCCCGCGTCAGGCGGGAGGTGACCATGCTTCCGTGTCAGGCGGGATGGTACTTTCCCCCGCGCCAGGCGGGAAAGCCTGCTCCAGACCGTTGACGATCTACCGGCATCCCCCATGCCGGCTACCTCCTTGCTCCATCCTGCAAGTCTTTCCTGCACACACCGGACAACTTGCTAGGGCCGAGATCTACATACCGGTTAGCTTGTACCCGGGGAGCAAGCTTGTACCTTTCTCACCTACCCGGGGAGTCTATCCGGTTCCCCCGGGATCTTCTCCACCAGGAAGTGTACCCGGAGCCTCCGAGATCCTTTCCGGATGTATCCGAGTAGAACATCTAGGATGAGCATCTCTAGGCCTAGCCTCCCGAAGATGTCTTGGGCTGTCACCAAAGACATCTTCGAGAAGCTAGTTCTTAGAGGAACCATCCGTTGCTTATGCTGTGGTGCAGGCCTGGGGGGCTATTTATAGTCGCCAGGGACGTCCCTTGCGCCCACCAGGAGACACCTTGCACTCTTCCAGCTCCGAAAGGTCAAATTACCCCTTCAGCGTACTAGGGGGTGGCCCTTGCACTCGCCAAAGGTCAAATACTATTGCCACACTGCAGAGTAGTGCCGAGATTTGCCCTACCCGGGGGGTAGCCCCCCGACACTAGTCCCCGAAGCTGGTGCTGTGCAACGACCCAAGACGATGTGCGGGATCAGCTTTAAGAAAAAAGAAGAGCACTTAAGCAAGCCAGGATCGACCTTCAGTTTTGGTACCGAGATGTATTTCACCGACATCCCTATCCGGAGGTCGCGCTCGTGTAATTGAGATAGCACCCTTAGCAGGTAATCCGGATAATGCCGCGCCGATCTGAACTTCGTCTTCCGTCCCACCCGAGGTCTTGTCAATGCAGAGAGGTACTCGAGTGCTTTTGACTAAGCATGTCGCCGCTCGGGTTCGCGCGCCGAGAGCCGCAGCCAATCCGAAGTCCAACCGTTGGGGCTCTGTGGCCCGCGGTGTGGCCGGATCGGGCGCTCCGGGCGACGCCACGTGCCACGCGGCGCAAAACTGATCCCACCCACGATTTGGGAGATCATGGGCGGGAAAAAACGGAAACCGCTCCGGGGCTTCCCATAAATAGGGGAGCGGAGGAGTTATCTCCTTTCTTCCCCGATTCTTCCTTCCTCTCCGCAACCGTCCCGAGCGCTCCGCCGCCGCGCCCGCAGCTCAAGCGTCACCGTCGCCGTGCCCAGAGCTCGAGCGAAGCCGTCGCCGTCTGTCGCTGAAGGCGTTCGTTTCCTCAAGATCGGGCATCGGATCTCTCGCGCCCCGGTGCCAACTTCTCCGGTGAGTTTCTTTCCCCGGTGAACTTTCTCACGGTGACGAACCACCGCATTAGCCCGTGATTTCGCGCGTCCACGAACCGTGCTGCCGCCGGTGAGCGCGCTTGGCGCGGCGTCGCCGGTGGCCTACACCATGCCTTAGTTTCGATCCGCGCTAGCCCACCCTTATGCATGGCTCGGGTATTATTGTGCTGATTAAATTTATTTGTTCGAGCACGCTAGATCTTTTTAACAAGAACCCGGTTGTTGCTAGAAGTTTCCAGTCCGGGATCTTCCGTTACCAGCATACTAACCCGACTAACTGCCACTCCGCCTGCAGAGTAGCTCTGGTATGTCCTCCGTGCCATCCGAGATGGGCGACGAGAGTGTCCGAGGTTGCTGGGACGGTTCCGAGACCAATCAGGGGGACCTCGATTGGCTGTACCGGACACACCGGATCCCTCCATAGGTTGAGAGTCGACTTCCGGGGAACGAAGTTCAGCCGGAACCTCAACCCGGCGAATATGTAGTGTTCCTCACGCACTTTGAGCAGGGGTTTGTGCTTCCGGCCAGCCCCTTCTTCCGCGACTTCCGCGACACCTACAACCTCCAACCTCATCACCTTCCGACCAACGCAATCATTATTCTCTCCGTCTTAGCCACTTACACGGAAGGGTATCTCGGTATTTGGCCGTTTGTGGATCTCTGGGCCAAGTACTTCATCCTCCGCCGACAAGTCATCCCGAACCCAGACAAGAAGGTAAAAGATCTTGTTGACTGCGGGGCGACAACGATCATCCCTCGCCCCGATTCCGGATCCCCTAAGGTCCAGGGGCTGGAATCATGCCGGAAGTGGCAACGGAGCTTCTTCTACGTGAAGAACCGGGCGACCTCGGGAGACTCTCCGGGATCGTCCTCTCCGGATTTCATTAACTTGCCCGAGTTTGCCATGGGTCCCCCCCGCGTGTTTGATCTCTGGAATAGGCTCCCGGATTCCGAGGAGATCACGTGTATGCATGACGTCTTGAGCGTCCTCGCGGATAGTCTGACCTCGGATGACCTGTTGTGCTGCTTTATCATTCGCCGCATCTGCCCTCTACAGACCCGAGCTCATAAGCTGTGTCACATAAGTGGTGTATATGACCCCACGAGAACCAGCATCTTCCCGCTGGACAAAGCTCAAGTCCGGTGGCTCGTTCGACCTATCGCTCGAACTCAGCTGCCGGCGAATTTCGCGTGGGGTCGTGTTGCTGGCTCCCGCAAAAAACCACTGAAGCAGGTGCTTGTGTATGCTTTTCGCCAACTTCCATTTGCACCCGGGTTTTGCTGGAAATCGACATGGTTTTCATGCAACAATTTATTCCTGCAGCTGTTCGAGCGTCAGACAGCGGAGGACGCGATGCATGCCGGTGGCAAATTCGCGGCGGATTTCCCGATACCGAAGGAGATGCCGAGGGAGGATCCCGACGGCGAAGATCACCTCGCCATCCCCCTAGCCCGCGCTGCCGCCCCGAGTAATCCCTCAACTCCAGAGGCTATCCACATTGCATCTGACGATGATGATGGTGACGATTGTCAAATACTCGATGTGATTGACGCTCTTCCCCTCAATTGGGCTTCGCCAGTAGTTCCGAGATCAGCGGCCGTGATGAAGCGCGCCGAGACCCGGAAACGCGGGAGCTCCGACATCACCCCTGCCGGTGAATCTGGTGGTGTCCCCAAGAAGAGTAGGCAGAACAAGCAGCCGGGCGAAAAACCTCCTCGGCGCCGGAAAGGTCCCCCTACTGTAGATTCCGGGTATGATTTGCTTGCTTTGAGTTATCTGACTTTGATTTCTTCCGAGGTTCTTTCTGGCATGCTCATTATAGAGATGCTCTTGACGTCCCGGCTTCCGTGGGTCTCCATCCTCCGGGATCCCGCACTCCTAGCCCCTCCCGGGCTGCTCCTTCTCCATTTCGGCACCCAGCGCAGGACGATGAGCATCCTACGCCTGGTGTCGCGCTTCCCGAGGTCGTGGCCCCGGAGGCCGATCTCGGGGAGGCTGAGGTTCTGCTACCACCTAGCTCTGCGGCTGCAGACGCCATACTTCTGGACAACCCGCGGCGGGTGTCCCATCTTGAGGGGGAGATGGCGAGCCCTCCGCGGCAAGTCGTGCCGCGCGCCTCCTCCCGGTTGACTTCCGGCAAGACTCCGCCGCCGAAGCCGTCTACTGCTTCCTCCCGAGAGGCTGATCTTCCTGCCGGGAACCTACGCAACCAGGCCCCCGGGCAGAAGATAGTTGCTGCCAAGCCCAATGCCCCTCCGAGATCTTCGACCCAAGACTTGGCCCACAGCAAGGGTTCCTCTGCCCCGGGTAAGTATTTCGGATTACCACCACCTCCTACCGAGATCCCTACTACCGCCTTGCAGGCGTAAGCTCCTTTGGGTCTTCAGGATCCCGGGAGATCGTTGCCGCGAGCGCGCCTGGCCTTCGTATTATTGAAGAATACAACAAGGCCTGGCTCGCCGCTGATGCCTCCGAGATTGTGGGGAATTTGCACGCTGCCGGCACGAGCCGCATCACCCAAGCCCTTCACGCTCTCCAGGTGGCTGCACTGGATGTCACTCGGGTGATCGATGTAAGTTTCCTTCTTCCACTTTCTCCAAAGTTTCAACTCTTCCATTCCCACTAGTCCCCGAGATTGATGCTTAGTGCTCTAGACTCCACCGAGTAGCAGATCACTAGACATCAATCTTTAAAAAAAAGTTGATTTGTTTAGCCAGTGTGGATTCCGGATACTCCCGAGTCCCCGGGATCCTTCCCGAATTCTGATATCGGATAACCTTTTGACACAGGATTGCGGCAAGAAACGCAGCAGCGTCTTCCACCAGCTTCTTGCTGACTTCGGTCAGTCCAAGAAGTCCGAGGAGCGACTCCGGGAGGAGCGGAACGCCGCGCGAAAGGTCTCGGTGGACCAAAAAACTGCCTTGTCGACGGCTCAGTCCGAGATCCTGCGGCTAAATGCCGAGCTGGAGAAGTCCAAGTCCACCGCTACTGACTTGAAGGCGCGTTTCCTGGACGCGACCAAGAAGCAGAAGGAAACCTTGGACAATACCGAGGCGCGCGCGCACCACGCCGAGACCGAGTTGGCTCTTCTCTGGTCCAAGGCGGATGGCTGGCTTGCTGAACTGACTGGTTTAAACCGGGAACTCAATAGTAAGTTTACCGAGATCTTTTTCTCTTACTTTCTTTCTTTACTGCTATCACCCTCATGATCTGGCCGCTTGACAGCTCTTCTTTTTAAAGGACAATTTGAACACTCCCGAGAAGCCGCCAACCTTGCAGTTGCTGCCGCCCCGGAGAAGCGTGCCGGGAAGGGTCCTATCTCGGACTCCTGGGATATCGAAGACCACCTCACCGCTCTGAAGGCCCGAATAGTACCTCTCCGGTCGATCGGGACCGAGCTAATCAGTGCGGCCGTCCATGTCCATGGCGCTCTATGGCCTGGCGTCACCGCTACCCTCTCAGTTAGTGAATTGGCGACTGCGCTCCGAGATGCCGGCAAGCGACTTCACGCTTGGAAGCGCTCCGGTGCGCGGGCTGGTGCTGACCAAGTCTTGACCCACGTGCTCAGCTGGTACGAGGGGCTCGACCTTGATGCGATCCAGCGTCTGCGCACCATCTAGCCGTGGTGCACCGATCCGGCCAAGATCTAGCGACGCCAAGAGGTTGCGCATCGCGTCGCGTCCTGGTCCGACATCGGCGTCTTCACCACGAGCCTCATCACTTCTGATTCCGAGTCAGATTACGAAGATGATGGTGAGACGGTTGAAACCGGTGACGCGGAAGCTGAGATCCCGGAGGATGACGATGCTGCTACCGGTGCTGCTACCGAGACCGTGGCCTCCCGGGAAGCTGCTACTCCCTCGCCGGCCGAGACTTCCCATGCCGAGGCGAACCCGGAGGCTCTGGACACCACTGCTAACATGGAGGAGACCATTGTGACTTCTCCATCTACCGATGTACCTGAGAAACCGGCTTCTCCCACTGCCTAAAAAACACTAAGTGTAGAAGCGTTAGATCCCCGAGATGTCGGGTGCAACTGTAATATATACATTTTAATTCGTACTTTGTTTAATGTTATGCGAACAAGTTATGCCGGTTTATTTTGTCACGAGTACCCGAGTTCGTTTTCATGTTTACCGTAGTTAGGCAATTTCTGCTCTTGTCTACCATTTCGGCGTTCGACAGTCGAGTCACAAAATTCCTTTTACAGTATACACTACTTATGAAAATCCGAGTTCCAGTTTGCTAAATTTCCGACATAACAAAATAAACAACTGAATAAGCAAAACACGTATGCCGGAGAAGATCCTATCCCGAGTCCCCGAGTTCGTTTTCGTGTTTCCCATATTTGACGCTCTCTGCTCTTGACTACCGTTTCGGTGTTCGTCAGTCGAGTCACAAGATTATTTTACATGACATACATTACTCCGACTAGAAAATCGATCTCGGAACTTGCCCGGCATACATCAAACCACAAATAAATAACAGGCAGTCCCCGGGTTCCTCCATGGTTGCCGGCATGCATGAAATGATAATAGAAAAAATAGAAGGCAAAAAACGAGGCAGTCCCCGGGTCCTCCCGAGGGTACCGACATGCAAGTTAAGACAAAGGGGAACTTTGGGCCGACCGTCCCCGAGTAACATCTCGGGGTGTCGAAATTCCATTGATAGGGAAACCGAGATACATACATTGCACCCTTTACGTGTAAAAGGGTTGGAGCAAGGCTACATTCCATGGCCGTTTGGTTTCCTCACCGGCTTTGTCCATTACACCTTTTCTAGCTTCCTGTGCATCTACAAGGTAATAAGAATCATTGTGTAGTGCCCTGCTTACAACAAAAGGACCCTCCCATGGAGGCGAGAGCTTATGCATCCCGGCTGTGCGCTGGATAAGCCTTAGCACGAGATCCCCTTCTCGGAATACTCTGGGGTGCACCTTCCGGCTATGATAGCGACTGAGATTTTGCTGATAAATTGCCGACCGAGACAGTGCCAATTCCCTTGCCTCTTCGAGCAAGTCCACATCATCTTCCCGGGCTTCCTTTGCCTCGGTCTCGGTGAACATTGTAACCCTTGGTGAGTCGTGCTGGATGTCGGTTGGAAGCACGGCCTCGGCACCGTACACCATGAAGAATGGGGTGTACCCGGTAGATCTGTTTGGTGTAGTCCGGAGACCCCACAAAACTGCCGGTATCTCCTCTATCCAACATCCCGGAGTTCTCAACAGTGGCTCGATCAAGCGGGCTTTGATGCCGGCCAAGACCAAAGCATTTTCTCTCTCGACTTGCCCGTTGGCTTCCGGGTGAGCCACTGACGCCACATCCAACCGGATTCTCTTCTCAGCACAAAATCGAGCGAACTCCTCCACAGCAAAATTGGTGCCATTATCCGTGATGATGTTGTGCGGGTATCCGTTTCTCAAGATGATGTCTTTAAAGAATTGAACCGAGGTGTGTCCGTCATACTTCCGGATTGGTTTGACCTCTATCCACTTTGTAAACTTGTCCACCATGACCAACATGTGCGTCATATTGCCCCTTGCCGGCTTGAATTGCCGACCATGTCCAAGCACCATACTGCGAACGGCCAAGTGATAGGGATTGTCTTTAGTGCTGATGCCGACATATGTATCCGGTGTGCAAACCTCTGGCACCCTCCACACTTACGGACAATGTCCTCTGCTTGCTGCAAGGCAGTGAGCCAGTAGAACCCATGCCAGAATACTTTTTCCACCAGCGCTCGAGATGATGCATGATGCCCACACTCTCCTTGGTGTATTTCCAATAGCATCTCTTGGCCTTCTTTGGGTTCCACACACCTTTGGAGCACCTCGGTGACACTTCTTTTGTACAGCTCTTGATTGATGACGGTGTATGCTTTAGATCTCCTCAATATTTGCCTGGCTTCTACCTCATTCTCCGGAAGGGTTCCATCCAATATGTACGCCATGATAGGCTGTGCCCATCCCGGGACAGGTCAAACCGGGAATACGGGAGCATCTATGTCCATTGGCTCTACCGACATTACTTCCATCATCATGCTATTTAGTCTCTCTGAATTCTGTGATGCAGTCCCCGGGTTCAACACAATGTTCCCGACTTCCATCTCCATAGGTACAGCTTCCGAACCATGCTCCTTGGGGATGAAGATAGAATCCGACTCGGGCGAAGGCTGGATAGACGGCTTCCTCAGATGCTCAAGAGCGATCCCGGGTGGGATGGCCTCCCGAGATGACCCTAGTTTGGACAACACATCTGCTGCTTCGTTTTCCCCTCTGGGTATGTGCTTGAACTCGCAGCCTTCGAAAAATCCGTACATTTTCTGCACATGGAACCGATACAAGGCCATGTTGGCGTCAATGGCATCCCAGTTCCCCGACACCTGCTGTACTACGAGGTCGGAATCGCCGAAACACTCTATCCGGCGGATGCCGCTTTCCTTGGCGACATTCAGTCCATGAACTAAGGCCTCATATTCAGCGACATTGTTGGATGCCCGGAAGTGAATTTGGAGGACATATTTCAGCACATCTTGTTTCGGCGAGGTGAGTACCACTCCGGCACCCAATCCGATCTTGGCCTTGGACCCATCGAAATGCATCCTCCAGAAGTTGTAGTCGGGAGCTGGAGGCTCGTATTGCATCTCAGCCCAGTCTACCAGGAAGTCCGGCAGCGCCTGCGACTTAATGGCGTCACGCCTCTCGTATGCTGGAGCGTACGGAGACAACTGGATGGCCCATTTGGCAATCCGGCCGCTAGCATCTTTGCAACCGATGATCTCGGCTAGGGGAGCCTCGCACACCACTGTGATCGGGTGCTCTTGAAAATAGTGCTTGAGTTTGGTCACTGCCAAGTATACCCCATATGCCATCTTCTGATAATACGGGTAGTTTTGCTTGGATTCCGGGATCACCTCGCTCAAGTAATACACCGGCCTCTGTATCAGCTTGTCCCCTTCTTCTCTTTCCACAACAATAGCTACACTTACTACCCGGTTAGTGGCAGCAATGTACAGCAACATAGGCTCCTTGGGCAATGGGGATGCCAACACGGGTGCTGATGAGAGCATTCTTTTCAAGTCATTGAATGCCGCATCTGCTTGCGGGGTCCACACGAAGTTTTACTCTTTTTCATCAGCTGATACAAGGGTAAGGCCTTCTCCCCTAGTCAGCTCACAAATCGACTTAGGGATGCCAAGCAACCAGTAAACTTATGCACGTCTTTGAGACGTGCCGGCAGCTTCATGCTCTCGATTGCTCGCATTTTACCCGGGTTGACCTCAATTCCCCGACTTGAAATGAGGAAACCGAGTAGTTTTCCTGCCGGAACGCCGAATGTGCACTTATCCGGATTCAACTTCATCCGGAATCTCCTTAAGTTTTTAAATGTTTCCCTCAGGTCATCGACCAGAGAGGATCTTTCTTTTGTTTTTATGACTATGTCATCGACATAGACTTCGGCATTCCGGCCTATTTGGTCGTGTAAACATTTCTGCATGCACCTCTGGTATGTAGCACCAGCATTTCTCAGACCAAAAGTCATGACACGATAGCAATAAGCCCCATACGGGGTAATAAAAGCAGTTTTCAATTGATCATCCGGATTCAAAGTTATCTGGTGAAAACCGGAGTAGGCATTTAAAAAAGTCAAGAGTTCACTCCCGGCAGTGGAATCGATCACTTGATCTATCCGGGGAGGTGGAAAAGGATCTTTAGGGCAAGCTTTGTTGAGGTTGGTGAAGTCGATGCACATGCACCACACCTTAAGCAAGAGGGGATCATCCTTCTTCTTCTCTACCAGGACCGGATTTAAAATCCAATCCGGGTGCAGTACCTCCATCACGAATCCGGCAGCAAGCAGTACTGCCAGATGTTCCATGATCGCCGCTCTTCTTTCGTCCGAGAGGCGCCTAGTCGATTGCTTCACCGGCTTCGCATCTGGCCTGACAAACAGTGAGTGCTCAGCCAACTCCCTCGGAACGCCTTGCAGATCATCACTTGACCATGCAAAAGCATCCCGATTCTCACGGAGGAAGTCGACGAGTTCGCCTTCCTATTTGCTGTCCAGGCTGCTACCGATGATGACCTGGCGTTCCGGGTACTTGGGGTCAACACCCACCTTCTTAGTCTCCTTTGGTGGCTGGAATGAGGCGTTCTGCTCCGGGTTCACCATCCCGGGCATTCCGAGTTGCGATATCTGGGCCAGTGCCACTACCTGCTGAATCCTCCTTTTCTCCTCCGCAATGACCAGGGACTCGGCTAAGTTTGAGCCGGCAGTTGCACAATCCATGGAGCGCTTGTGGTCTCCTGCTATGGTGATCACCCCATTTGGACCCGGCATCTTCATCTTCAGGTATCCCATGTGGGTGGATATCATGAACTTGGCCAGTGCGGGCCTGCCAATGAGTGCATGATATGGACTCTCGAGATCCACAACCTCGAATTCCAGGCTCTCTGTCCGGCAGTTTTCCCGGGTTCCAAATAATACCTCAACCCAGATCTTGCCCATAGGGGAGCAGGAGACCCCGGGTACAATGCCGTGAAAGGTGGTCTCGGTTGGGAGCAGCCTGTTCATGGACACCCCTAACTTCAGCATGGTATCCTTGTACATAATGTTAATGGCGCTGCCATTGTCAATTAGTAACCGGCTGAAGCGGACGTTGAAGCTTGGTCCGACAAATGTCGGGTCCACCACCAGCGCATAGCCACCAGGCTTAGGCATAACCCGGGGGTGATCCTTCCGGCTCCAAGTGATTTCCATCTCGGACCAGTGCAAGAACTTGGGCACCGCCGAGATTACAGCATTTACCTCCAGAGCGCGATGTCGCACGCTCTTCCGGTCAGTGGGCTCGGTTACGAAGACCACATAGCTCTGATGTGCCTCCCGGTAGTTGCCTTGCTGGTGTCCGGATTGGTTACTCGGACCAGCGCCATTATCATTCCGGGTGTGCACCATGTTCACAGGTGTGGGAGGAGGTCCCTGGTTGGGTGGGTTAATCCGGACTGCATTGGCACCGGATAGCGGTGGAGGGGGTCTCGGAATGTTCGGCCGAGACGCCGGAGCGTTCGGCCGAGTAGCCCCCGTGTTGCCTTCTTGCAATGTGCGCTGATACCAGCTGCACTGCCGTGTAGAGTGGTTTGCAGGCTTGTTGGCCTCCAACGTATGATAACAGCATGGCCTGTTCAGCATCTCTTCATACGTCAGGGGCTTCTTCTGGTCCACCCAAGTCTTCTGCACCTCTTGGCTCTGACCCCAAGCCGGGCCAGTCGTTTTCTGCCGCTGATTGCTACCGGCATCTCCCTGATCTCGGCTAACTGCTGCAACTTGCTGCGAGGCATAGTGGAATTCGGGCTGACTCCTCTTTGGGCCGAAATCGTGGCGATCATGGCTTCTGCTCGGCCCCGAATGCTGAGTTCCCGCATTCCTCCTGTTGGAGTCTCCGACATCCACTAGGGGTTGCATGGGATCTCCAAGCGTGTAGGTGTCGGCGATGCACATGGTCTCTGCCAGGGTTGTCGGCATCTTTCTCTGCAGTTTTTGACAAAGCATAGATCCATGCCGGCATCCCTGCGCAAACCACGAGATGACCTGATCTTCAATAACTCCTTCCCAAGAATTGCGAATGTTGCTCCATCGAGTAAGGTACTCCCGGTCGGTTTCGTTGCTCCTTTGCCGGCAGACGGCGAGCTGCTGCGGTCGGTTGGGCCTCTTGTACGTGCTGGTGAAGTTGCTGATGAAGGCTTCCTCGAAATCCAACCAACAGTCTATGCTGCCAGTTCTTAAGTTGTTCAGCCAGATCCGAGCGGGTCCTTCCAACATTTGTGGTACGTACCGCACTGCCCAGCGTCTGTTTCCACCGGCTATGCTTACTGCAGTTACATAGGCGGTTAGCCAATCTTCCGGCTTCGAGCTGCCGTCATAAGTCTTGGCACCCCGGTTGAGCTGGAAGTTTCTTACAGCTGGTTCTCGCATGATCCGAGGTCCAAAGCACGCAGGTCCCGGAGGACCTTGTTCCTCAACCAACTCGGATTGGTGAATTCGGTCGAGCCTAATCCGGGCATCCGCGGGATCTAGCTGCCGAGTTCCTATCCGGGATCCCAAAGGATTCTCGTTAGGCTGGTATCCGAGTTGCTGCAGCCTCGAGTTGCCATCATCATGTCGGTTAACCACAGGAACTAAGGCTTGCTGTGGGACAGAAGCAGCGTCTCTCTGTCGGTTTCCCTGACTTTGTGGTGGATACCGGGGTGGATTGCCGTGGCTTACCGCAACATTGTTTCCTACACCCTGGTTACCACCACCATGGCTACCCCGAGCTTGACCGGGATTGTTTCGTCCGGCTTGTTGAACTCCAGCGAAGGCCGGGTCGTACGCCTGCAACTGCTTGTTTTTTCCGGATCCTCTGCTCCGGCTTCGGCTCTTGCTCTTGCTTTTACCCGGATGTGGAGAGGAAGCCTCTCCGCCTGATTTGTCGCTCTCGGCCCTGGCCGAATGTACATGGGATCCAACTCTCGGATTCTTCTTCTTGAAGGCCTTGTTCTGCCGGTTAGCCTCTATGACTAGCTCGTTGACCCGTTCTTGTTGCTTACGGAGAGCTTCTCCGGATAGCCCTGCCAACTCGGCCATAGCTGCTTCTGCAGCCCTAAGAGTTTTGGCAGGCGAGCTGTATACCGGCTTCTCTGCCGAGATCATGCTATCCGTCCCGCTACGGCTAGGTGCCGTGCTACCTGCCAACTCATCATTCACCATTCTGCCCTTTTTACGCAGGTCAACAATGCGCTTGTCCCGAGAGCCTATCTTGGGGAAGCCGTGAGCTGCATTGTACTCCCGAAGACTCGCACTGAGTTCACGCCGGATCTCGGCGATCTCTTGCGCTTCTGCGAGTAGCAATTTGCGCTGCTCGTCCAAATAAGCTGAGGTGACTTGGGTATCCACATCCACCGTCACCGGGACAGCCAGTTTAGCTACCCGGCCCGAGAGGGGATCCGGGCGGCGACGATGATGGGAGGGCTGAGGATCACCGTCTCGGGCAGCACCTCTCTCCTGCGGAGGTTTTGCTAACCGAACCCGGTGAGTGCCGGCATCGCCATCGGGGGCATCCTGGAACACCTCCTCCGTCGTCCCGACCATCATGACCGCGACGCAGCCCGCGGGGCGATCGCCACGCGGATCCCGGGTGGCGCGGAGCATGGGGGGATCTTCAGCCTCCAGGACAACGTCCGGATAGCTGCAGATGACCTCGGTGGCGACGTAGGTGGTGAAGACGCCGAAGTCGATGAGGCATCCGTTAGCCGGGAAGGGCTTATTCCGGAAGCAACCGGTATTGTCGCTGACGAAATCCATCTCGCCTAGCCTGACAACTAGGCCGGAGAGAACTCTAAGGCCGGAGTGAACGGAGGAACCCGTCCGGATGTGTACACCAGCCAGCGCCTCTGTCAGCCCCACAGTGGGCGCCAACTGTCGTGGTGGGGTCACGACAGATGCCATAGGATGGCTAAAGTGTGGGGCCGATGGACACTTGTGGATCCGGGGAGGGCTAGCGAACTAAAGAGCTCACACGGAGGAGGATGTCGGTTTGACCGGGATCTCCGAAGAACAACAAACACAACCGAAGGGAAGGAAAGAAGATCTAGCAATACAAATAACTGCACGAAGGCAGAGAACACACACACACGATGTACCCAGGTTCGGGGCCCTCGTGGGGAGGTAACACCCCTACTCTTGCCTTCCTTCTCAATATAAGTGTGGGATAAGATCTACAACACGCTCTTGGAGCTCTTGCGGTGATGAACACGAAGAACAAGATGAACTAGAGAAAGGGAAGAGTAAATGTCCTAGGAGTAAATGAGACTAAGGTCTTTGCTCCCAAGTTGGTCTCTCTTCACTTGAGCAGTTATGGCGCCTTTTATAGAGTTCCGGCCGGGAGGGCCGGAAACCCTAATCCGAGATGGCCCCACCTGACAGGCCTAACGGTTATGTCGACACCGGCTAGTGCGACCTAGCCGCCTACCTATCCGGCCTAGCCCTGCCGTCATCATTCCGGCAAGGACATCAGGCGCCGTCCTGGAACATCATTGTCCCCCTGTCAGAGACAAGACATGTCTTTGCCCATCCCGAGTAGCCTTTTCCGGATTGCCGGGCTAGGCATGTCCGATCTTGTCGTACCGTTATCGTACCGGCTGACACGCTCCCGCGTCAGGCGGGAGGTGACCATGCTTCCGTGTCAGGCGGGAGGTGACCATGCTTCCATGTCAGGCGGGATGGTACTTCCCCCCGCGCCAGGCGGGAAAGCCTGCTCCGGACCGTTGACGATCTACCGGCATCCCCCATGCCGGCTACCTCCTTGCTCCATCCTGCAAGTCTTTCACGCACACACCGGACAACTTGTAGGGCCGAGATCTACATACCGGTTAGCTTGTACCCGGGGAGCAAGCTTGTACCTTTCTCACCTACCCGGGGAGTCTATCCGGTTCCCCCGGGATCTTCTCCACCGGGAAGTGTACCTGGAGCCTCCGAGATCCTTTCCGGATGTATCCGAGTAGAACATCTAGGATGAGCATCTCTAGGTCTAGCCTCCCGAAGATGTCTTGGGCTGTCACCAAAGACATCTTCGAGAAGCTAGTTCTTAGAGGAACCATCTGCTTGCTTATGCTGTGGTGCAGGCCTGGGGGCTATTTATAGTCGCCAGGGACGACCCTTGCGCCCGCCAGGAGACACCTTGCACTCTTCCAGCTCCGAAAGGTCAAATTACCCCTTCAGCGTACTAGGGGGTGGCCCTTGCACTCGCCAAAGGTCAAATACTGTTGCCACACTGCAGAGTAGTGCCGAGATTTGCCCTACCCGGGGGGTAGGCCCCTGACATCCTGAGCGTCAAAGGCGATGGTGTACTGCGACCACTTGAGGATGCAGCCAATGGCGCCCCTCGGGGCTTGGTAGCCGCCATCTTCCTCGTCAGGGAGGTTGCCGTTCTTTTCTATGGCGTTGGCCTTATTTCCAGATGGTTTCTGGTAGCCGCCCTTGCGTCCGCTTCCGCGGTAGCCACGGCCTCGACCGCGGCTGCCACTGCCTTCTGCTTGCTCACGCTCCTTGCTCAACCTTTTGAGGTCGTAGCAGGACTTCGTAGAGTGGCCGCGCCTGTTATGGTAGATGCAGAAAGGGCGGTGATCATCTTTCCTCTCTCCCGCCTCGGGGGAGTCCCTGCGGGTGCCTTTTGTGTCAGGCTCTGCCGCGAGAACTGCGGTTGCCTTGCGCTTGGGCTCCTCCTTCTTCTTCTGGCTCTTGGAACCCTTAGCATGATCGTCCCCTCTCGAGGACATTTTCACGAAGAGGAGCCCCTCTTCAGCCTTGGCGCACTTGTCTGCCATGTCGAACAGCTTGACCACAGAGGTGAGCTTGTCGTGGATGCCCAGTTTCTCGAGAATCCTGTTGTTTGTGACGCCCTCGCGGAAAGCGGCGATGACTTGAGTGTCGGGGATGTTCGGGATCTTGTTGCGCACTTGGCTGAAGCGCTGGATATACTTGCGGAGCATTTCATCCTTCCTCTGCACCACAGCGCGCAGATCGTTGTGGGTGAGGGCGCGCTCGTACGTCCCCTTGAAGCTGGAGACGAACTGCTTGCAGAGCTCCTCCCAGGAGTTCACAGAGTCCTCCGGGAGGTTCAGGAGCCACGACATCACAGAGTCGCGTAGCGCGTGGGAGAACCAGTTGGCCATGACCTTGTCGTCTCCCCCCGCAGCTTGGATGGAGGTGGTGTAGAGCTGCAGGAACTCGACGGGGTTGCTGGAGCCGTCGTAGCCCTTGGGAAGAGTCGGCCTGAACTTCTGCGGCCAGACCACGCGACGCAGAGAGCGAGTGAACGCCATGCAGACTGAGGTGTACGTAGCGACCCCGTGCTGAAGCGCGCCACGGTTCTGCTGTCCCGCCTGGCCGAGCTCCTCCACGAGCCTGTTCTGACGGTCTCGCTGGAGCTCCATCCCCACACGAGCGTCGGGTGCGGTGCGCTGCACGATTAAGCAATCGTGTGGCGAGGTCACGTGCGAAGCAACCCTTTGTGCCGCAGCCGGTGTAGGCCCCGGTGGTGGCGGAGGCGCATTTGTTGCGACCATGCCCGCGAGAGAGGGGTGCATGTTGGAGCCACTGCTCCTGGGCCTCAGCGGTGGGCTGGTAGCGGAGCAGCTCTTGCGCCATGAGCAGCGCGGTATGGGGCGCAGGGTCTGTCCTCCCCGGGCCCGAGCCGCTCGGGCACTGACTTGGGTGCGACGACTGCGCGTCCTCCTGGTGCTCGGCATCGTGCTCCGGTGCCTCTGCGTGAGGGCCAGAAGGGACATGCTCCTCGTGGCGGGGTCGGCCCCGCCGTGCGCGGGTGGTCGCGGCACCTGGGCGCGCGCGTGCTCCCGCGGGCGCACGTCGGTTGCTTCGGGCGACGCGGGTGGCGCGGAGACGAACTCGAAGGTTGTTAACGCGCCTCAATCCCCCTATCTGGCGCGCCAAATGTCGGGTTATGACTCCCAGAAATCGGGGGTAGTCACTTCCTGAAGTGTGATTCGAAAGGGGATTGAACCTGGAGGTCTAAACCCTCAAGTGGCTCCGCGACGTTGCTCGCCGGACCTGAAGAAGACGCACACCCGACCAAGGAAGACACCATCCTTTACCCAGGTTCACGGCCCTCGTGCGGAGGTAAGACCGCTACTCCTGCCTGTCTGTATTATAGGTGGAAGGTTACAGTACAATTGAGCTTGCCGGAAGCCCCCTTGAGGCAGTTCTTGCCTGGGGAGGGAAGCGATGATCTTCTTCCTCCTCCAGCCAGAGGCTAACCTAACCAGTGTTGCTAGGGTTTACAAGGGTGTTTTGCACGCAAAGGGCCGACCCTTGCTACGATGGAGGTCTTCTCTCTTTTATAGGCGCCTCGGGCCTTCTCCTTCGGCTTGGCCTTCAAGGTGACTCCCACTTGCCAGTGGCAGGGCGGAGCATGAGTCCACCGTGCTCCATTCGTCCAAGGACTCGGTCCATTGTTGATAAAGGTGGCGCCGTGGCCGACAGGAGGCCGACCGCGCGGTACTATCAGTAGAGCCGGCAGTCTCTGAGGTGGAGCCTGCGATGACGATCTCCGTTGGAGTGTTGCGCCGTCCACCTGCTTTATCGTCAGAGTAGAAGGTCCTTACAGCTGCGCAACAGGCGGAGCAGCTTTGTTGACCACTTTATCGCCAGGGACAGCGACGGGGGTGTGCGCGCCGCTGCACGAGCGTGGCAGAGGTCACGTGCGCTCTGCCGTGCTTCCTTGGCCGCGACGTTTCCGTCCAGGCCTGAGGGGAGATTCCTGTTGGACTCCCCTCAGGCGGGTTGGTGCCTTGGGGGGGGGGGTTCCCTGAGGCGAGGGGTCCCTTGAGGCCCTCGTTTCCTCCTCAGGCCCTCGAGGGGAATCGCCTCTCGAGGGTCCCGCCATGCGGTGACGCCTGGTCCTTAGCCGTTTTGCAGTCTGGCCCGCGAGCGAGGCCTGGGGGGAATGGGCTCTTGATACCCCAGTTCCCACTGGGCCGACACAACTTACGCCTACCGGAACACCGCAACGTAACGGCGTGTCCGAGCGACGTAATCGTACTCTACTGGATAGTGTCTGATCTATGATGTCTCTTACCGATTTTCCCGTATCCTTCTGTGGTTATGCGTTAGAAACAACCGCATTCATTTTAAATAGGGCTCCATCCAAATCCGTTGAAACGACACCGTATGAATTATGGTATGGCAAGAAGCCTAAGTTATCGTTTATGAAGGTTTGGGGTTGTGAGGCGTATGTTAAGAAAATACAGCCTGATAAACTCGAACCAAAGTCGGAGAAAGCCGTCTTTGTAGGATATCTGCGGGAAACCGTTGGATATACCTTCTACAACCAAGCTGTGGGCAAAACGTTTGTCGCGAAGACCGGTACCTTTCTAGAGAAGGAGTTTCGCGCGAAAGGAGTAAGTGGGAGGAAGGTAGACCTCGATGAGATCGTTGATCATGAACTCGAGATTCCGAGTGGCGCAACGGAAGCAATTCCGGAAACGTCCTCCGCGGATGGAGTGGGAGAAACTGTCGAGGAAAGTATTCTACCTCGTAGGTCTGGTAGATCTCGGATCGCATCAGAATGGTATGGCAATATGGTTTGCACCGTCATGTTAATTGAACAAGACGAACCTACGAGCTGCAAGGAGGCAATGGCGAGTCTAGAGTCCGAAAAATGGCTAGAAGCCATGAAATCCGAAATAGGATCCATGTATGATAACAAAGTGTAGACTTTGATGGATATTCCCGAAGGGCGCAAGGTTGTCAAGAATAAATGGATCTTTAAGAAGAAGACTGATGCTGATGGTAATCTGACCGTCTATAAAGCTCGGCTTGTCGCAAAAGGTTTCCGACAAGTTCATGGGATTGACTACGATGAAACTTTTTCACCGGTAGCGATGCTGAAGTCTATTCGGATTTTGTTAGCAGTTGCTGCCTATTGCGATTATGAAATATGGCAGATGGATGTCAAAACAACCTTCCTAAATGGAAACATTGAGGAAGAGTTCTACATGGTACAACCGGAAGGTTTTGTCGATCCAGTAAATGCTAACAAGGTATGCAAACTTCAGCGATCCATCTATGGATTGAAGCAAGCATCTCGGAGCTGGCATCTTCGCTTTGATGAGGTAACCAAAGGTCCACATCATTCCCAATCAGCAATATGTCATCTACATATAGTGCAAAGAACACAACCGAGCTCCCACTCATTTTCTTCTAAATGCAGGTCTCTTCCAAATTATGGACAAATCCAAAACCTTTGATTACCTCATTGAAAGGGCATGTCCCTTCTTAAGATTTTGGTTAAGATGACACTCGAGTTAGTGAGGACTAATGCTATCTCTAAAGTGTATTCTCAGGTTTTAGTCCGCTCGTATGATGATGGTTGGAGATTGGAGGCCCCTCATTTTTGGATGATCAAGTGACGGTGTTATTTATATCTTTCTCTGTTTACTTATTGAGTCAATAGGATCACCGCACTATTAAGAGGGGTAACTTGTTGTTTTCATTGGGGATGAACTCTTGCAACTCTATTTCATATCTCTTTCCATACACCTCCTAAAGCCTCCACAAAATATGAGAAAGTTTAATACACTTGTCTCTTGAAATATTGACCATGTTCAGGAAACTGGCCATCCGGTATGGAATCCGGTATATACCGGATCTGGTACCGGATGGGCCCAGAATCAATTCCGAGTGCAAACCGGGCAAGTCCAGGGACTAGCCGGTTTGCACTCCGGAATTCATTCAGGACCCATCCGGTACACAGTCTGGTGCAAACCAGAATTCATACCGGGTGGACCAGATTTTCTGCATAACGGCCAGATTTTAATGGACAAGTATATAAGCCCACCTCTTCTTCCCCAAGAGGTAAGTCAACCATTTCCAAACACGAAAAAGGCTAAGCTCTCTCTCCTCCATTGTTGTTGACTCCAACAGCTTCAAGATCTCTCTAGCCCTCCACTCAAACTCAAATCCCTTTGGTGAAAACCAAGAGGAGGTCTAGATCTTTGATTCCACCGAGCCAAAAGTGATTCCCCCTTGAGTTCATCAAGTTGCTTGTTACTCTTGGGTTTTGTTGAAACCCTAGGCGGCTAGGGTCGCCCGGAAGCTTCCGGGTTGTGGTTCTTGCTTCGGGAAAGTTTGTAAAGGTTCGGAGGCCGCCTCAAGGCCTACCAATAGGAAGAGGCTCAAGGAGAAGAAGGTGAGCCTTCGTGGCGCTCGGGTGTCCTTCGTGGTATCCCGCATCTCTCCAACGTGACGTACTTCTCTCTCAAGAGAAGGAACACGGGTTATATCTTCGTCTCTGCGTGCCTCAGTTATTTCTATCCGAGCTCTTTCACTATTGTTTATTTAGTTGTGATAGCCTTCGTGCTTGAAGTATTGTATTGCATCATATAGCTTGTTTCATCTAGTTGTTAGGCACATCTTATTTATCCGCATAGCCTAAAACTTGTGAAAAGAAAAGTAAATTTTGTAGAAACCTATCCCCCCCTCTAGGTTACCATCTTGGTCCTTTCAATTGGTATCAGAGCCGAGGTCTCTTTTTAAGGGCTTTACCGCCTTAAGAGCGAGATGGATTATCCTTCTGAAGAGGAGTTAGCAAGGAAAGCCGAGGAGGACAAGTGGGCCTCCCGTGAAGCTGCCCTTCAGAAAACCATTGAGGATCGTGTGAACAAGAACTTTGAATTATACGTGGCTAATGAAGTTGAGAAACGTTTGGCCGCCATATCTCTTTCCCCGACACTAGCACTAGTGGCGATGGAAAGGATAAGGTGGAGAGCGCTCCCTCAACCAAACTTAGTCCCGCATATGGCACCGTTGGTCACACGTATCCTCTCCCTCCTATCTCATTGCCAAACATGATTAATGGTGGTGGCCCACCCATGTATGATGGAACTCACTTTTCCTTTTGGAAATCTTCTATGGAATCTTATCTTCGCAGTATGTGCGAGGAGCTTTGGGACATTGTTGATCAAGGCTTTGTGCCCATGGATGCAAATAGCTTGACACCTAATGAAAGGGTACTTCGGCAACTCAATTCCACGACCCATGACAAGATTCGGTGTGCTCTTCCAAAAAGTCTCTACAATCAAGTCCACCGCATTGAGTCCGCCAAGGAGTTGTGGGATAGAGTTGTGATTCTTCAAGAAGGAACATCCATCACCCAAAAGACCAACTATGAATATGCCAAGAGGGAGATGGATTTGTTTGTGATCAAGGATGGTGAGAACCTTAGAGATGCCTACTCAAGACTTGACGTTCTTCGCGTAAAGATCCAAGGCCTTGGGTGTGACAAATACAATGATGGGTTTGATGTGAATGATGAGTTTATCAAGAACAAGATTTGTCAAATAATTGCTCCCGATGACAAGCAAATGGCTCTCATGATGCAAGTCTTGGATGCCAAGAAGGCTATATCTCCGGATGACCTTATCTCCTTCTTCATTGCCAACCAAACTATGGTTGATCAAGGAAACCAAACAAGACAACTTGTCCGCGCCATGAACTCTCCCAACCTTACTTCGAAGGCAAAGGCGACTCGTGTTGTTGAGGAAGAATATGAAGAAGAAGTTGAGCTTGAAGAGATGACTTCAAGGAGTGAGCTACCGGTGGATCTTGCTTTCTTTGCTAGGAAGTGGGGCAAGAACTTCATGAACAAGAATGCAAGCCTCCCAAAGAACACGAGGAATTGCTACAATTGTGATCAACCGGGTCATTTCTACGACGTGTCCCTATGAGAAAAGAGAAGACAAGCCTAAGTATGACAAGGAGGCAAGGAAGAAGCTCCTCCCCAACCCCATCAACAAGAGAAGAGAAGGCAAAGCTTTTGTTGGGGTCGAGTACATGTCCGATGACGAGGAGAAAGAGGAAGATGCACAAGTTGGAGTAGCCGGTCTAGCTCATGCTAAGCCCGGCTCCTTATTCACATATGACTACACCAAGGACTACGCATCTCCCTCCAAGAAGTGTCTCATGGCAAGATTGACAAAGGGGGGCGAGGATGATCAAGATGAAGTAGCCAAGTTGGAGCGTGGACTTGGGTCCTCTCTCCCCTATGACTACACCAAAGACTATACCTCTACCTTCAAGAAGAAATCCAAAAAATGCCTCATGGCAAAGGGATCAAAGGTGCCTACTCCTTCAAATGCTCCCATCTTTAATGCTAAGCCACCTTTATCTTCTCATGAGTTAGGCAATATTGATGAGGATGGAAATGCTAGGATGCTTGCTTTGCATAAAGTTATGTGCTCCCTACGTGGTGATGCTTTATCTCAATTCAAGTACTTAATGGACACCGTCTCTTCACGTGACAATACCATTGAGGAACTTGAATCCCATATTGATGATGGGAGACGGAGATTCAATCTCCTTAAGCAAGAGCTCACTAATGAAAAACATAACTCTTTTACTCTATCTCAACAATTGGAAACTTATAAGATTGACAAAGCTAAAGATGTTGATTCAATTGATAGGGCACTTGAAATGTCTCAAGTACTTGATGCTTCTAAAAAGAAACTTGAGGTTGCTCATGCCTCTCTCACTAAGGATCTTGAACACCTTGAGAATGCCCATAAGCTTATCAAGGATGAGTTCATGAAACTTGAGGAGAAGTATGATCAACTTCGAGCTAGTTATGATAAGTCTCTTGGTTCTTCAAGTGCTCCCATTATTGTTGAAAATATTGCTAGTACTTGTAACCTCTTGAATGGTCAAGTCTCACTTGTTGAGAAAAATAAGAAGTTGAAGGTGCAACTCAAGAAGGAACGTCTTATATCTAGTCAAGGTGAGAAGACTCTAAATGAGATTCTTGCTAAACAAAAGATGAGAGCTCCACATCAAGGACTTGGTTACACCACAATGAAGAATCATAAGGAGAAGGCCAATCCTTTGAAGAATGTTAACTTTGTGCGTGAAGGACACAAGGAGGTTGACAAATGCAAGAAAGTTGTGGTTGAAGAAAGTGTCTATAAGGAAAATTCTAACCAACTTCCCGCGGGAAAAGCTAGCCCATCTTATGTGTTGTGTAAGGACACAAGAGGAGATGTTTATGCTAAATTTATTGGTCCCCGTAATGCTTTTAGATGGTACTCGATTTGGGTACCAAAATCTCTTGTTTCTAATGCCAAGGAACCCATTTCTAAATGGGTTCCTAAATCCAAGAATTGATTGTGTGTAGGGATATCTCTTCGGTGGCCCTAAATGGGTGTTTGTTAGTGGATGCACTCATCATATAACCGGAGAAAAGGATTTGCTTCAGCGTTTCATTGATGATGTCAACCGCACCTCCTACATCACTTTTGGAGATAATACAAAGCAAAAGGTATTGGGATACGGCAAGGTGGCAATCACGAAAGACGTGTCTCTCGAGAATGTAATGCTTGTTGAATCCCTTGGTTACAACTTACTTTCCATCAACAATCTTACAAACATTGGTTATGATTGCTATTTTACTAAAGATAAGGTGATGGTCTTTAAGACTCAAATTGGTCTTTGTTGGGCATATTGAGGACGGTCTTTATGTGGTTGATTTCTCGCAAGAGAACCCCTCTTCCTCACTATGCCTAATGGCCAAGGTTGACAAGGGTTGGCTTTGGCATCGCCGGCTAGGCCATGTCAACATGAGAAATCTTAAATTACTCCTAAAAGATGATCACGTTATTGGACTAACCGATGTTGACTTTGAAAGAGATCGTGTGTGTAGTGCATGCATAGCCGAGAAGCAAAAGGGCAAGGCTCACCCCTCCAAGAGCATCGTCACCACCTTTAGGCCATTGGAGCTCCTTCATTTGGATCTCTTTGGGCCTTCCAACTATGACACTCTTCGCGGGAAGAAGTTTGGTCTTGTGATCGTGGATTACTACTCAAGGTACACTTGGGTATTTCTCCTAAAGTCCAAGGATGAGACCCAAAAATGCTTCATCGACTTTGCCACTCAAGCTCAACGTCAATATGATGAGAAGATCAAGGCTATTCCAACCGACAATGGCACCAAATTCAAGAACTACACCATGCAAGATTTTGTTGATTGGGAAGGTATCAAGCATCAATACTCTTCACCTTACACACCCCAACAAAATGGTGTTGTGGAGAGGAAGAACCGGACAATCATTGAGATGGAAAGAACTATGTTGAATGAATTCAATTCGCCCTACAACTTTTGGGGTGAAGCCATCGCCACCGCCATTCATGCTACAAATCGGCTCTTCCTTCACTCCTTCCACAACAAGACCGCCTACGAGCTTCTCACCGGGAACAAGCCCAACGTCAAGTACTTCCGGGTCTTTGGATGCAAATGGTTTGTCAAGAACAAGAAAGAGAAGCTTGGTAAATTCGAATCTAGAACTATTGAGGGTATTTTCGTTGGATATGCATCGGATTCCCACACCTATAGATTCTACAATAGTTCCTCGGGGAGGATTGAAGAATCTTATGATGTGGATTTCGATGAGAATAATGGCTCCCAAAAGGAGCAAGTTGTTTCACGTGATATAGGTGATGAAGATCCTTCTCAAGTCATTAAGGCAATGGGCATTGGGCACATCTTGCCTCATGAGACTCATCAAGCTCAAAATCAAGATCAAGCCTTTAATGAAGAAGGACCAAGCTCAACCCCCATGGAGAATGACTCAACTCAAGTGGAGCCTAGCTCAACTCAAGAAGAGTCAAACTCAACACAAGAAGAGCCACCAACTACACCACAAGTTCAACTAGAATCTCACGAAGAGAATCATGTCCAAGATCAAACACCAAGTCCTCAACTCCTTGACATTTTTTAAGAAGAAGAACAAGATGGACCTAGCTCTCAAGATCAAGCTCAAGTTGAGACTCAAGAACTAGAACGTCTAAAAGGAGAGTTTGTTGATTACAAGGGCATCACAAGAAACATCAAAGCCACAAGAAAAGCAAGTGGGATGCAAGTCAAGAAGATACTTGGAAGCGTATCAAAGGGAGCACTCACTCGTAAAAAGTTAAAACACTTAGCCAACTTTAGCAAGCATCACTCGTTTATCTCTCGTTTTGAACGTCTTAAGGTACAAGAGGCCTTGCAAGACCCCGATTGGATCATGGCTATGCAAGACGAACTTGAGTGCTTCACCCGCAATGAAGTATGGTCACTCGTGGATAAACCACAAGATCATAGGATCAACGTCATTGGAACCAAATGGGTTTTCAAGAACAAGCAAGACGAGAATGGAGTCGTCATTCAAAACAAGGCAAGGTTAGTGGCGCAAGGGTTTGCATAAATAGAAGGTATGGATTTTGATGACACCTTTGCGCCTGTGGCTCGCCTTGAAGCTATTCGTCTCTTGCTTGCATTTGCCTCTTTTCATGAATTCAAGCTTTATCAAATGGATGTGAAAAATGCATTTCTTAATGGTCCCTTGAAAGAGGAGGCATATGTTGCACAACCCCCAGGTTTCGAGGACCCCAAATTCCCCAACCGTGTGTATAAACTCCATAAGGCACTCTACGGCCTCAAGCAAGCTCCACGTGCTTGGTACGAGCACCTTAGGGATTTTCTACTCAAGGATGGGTTTGAACTTGGGAAAAATTCGACTCCACCCTTTTTACCAAGCGGTTCAAGGGTGGTGGTATTTTCATATGCCAAATCTATGTTGATGATATCATTTTCGGTGGTTCATTTGAACGCCATAACAAAGCTTTCTCCGAGTTGATGACTAGGAAATTCGAGATGTCCATGATGGGAGAGTTGAAGTATTTCCTTGGATTCAAAGTGAGACAACTAGAAGAAGGAACCTTCATATCTCAAGAACAATATGTGAAGGACATGCTCAAGAAGTTTAATATGGTTGGTGCCTCTATTGCAAAGATGCCCATGGCGACTAATGGACAACTAGGGGCATGTAAGAAGGAGAAGGATGCGGACATAAAGGTATACCATTCTATGATTGGCTCTTTGCTTTATCTTTGTGCATCTAGACCGAATATCATGTTTAGTGTTGGAATGTGTGCTCGTTTTCAATCCGCTTCAAAGGAGAGCCACCTTGTGGCGGTCAAATGGTACCTTGTTCTCACTCCAACTCTCGGGCTTTGGTATCCAAAGGGATCTACTTTTGTTCTCCATGGCTATTCGGACTCCGATTGGGCCGGTGACAAAGTAGATCGGAAGTCTACCTCCGGGGCTTGCCACTTTATTGGCCGGTCATTGGTGAGTTGGTCATCCAAGAAACAAAACTCCATTTCCTTATCCACCGCCGAAGCCGAATACATCGCCGCGACATCTTGTTGCGCTCAATTGTTGTGGATGAGGCAAACCTTGCTTGACTATGGTGTGTCCCTTGGTCCGGTGCCTCTTCTATGCGACAATGAAAGCGCAATAAAGATCTCCCATAACCCCGTCCAACACTCTCGAACCAAACATATTGACATTCGCCATCACTTCCTACGTGATCATGTCGCAAATGGTAACATCTCTCTTACTTATGTGGGGACAAATGACCAATTGGCGGACATTTTCACTAAGCCTTTGGATGAAGCCCGGTTCGTTAAATTGAGAGGAGAACT
This sequence comes from Poa annua, assembly GCA_026929855.1. NCBI lineage: Eukaryota > Viridiplantae > Streptophyta > Magnoliopsida > Poales > Poaceae > Poa > Poa annua. The sequence goes on from CM049427.1 coordinate 22,907,099, forward strand.
CGGTATCCTTGATCCTAAAAACTTGGATTGATTTACTTGCACAATCCCCTTTACTATCCTATTATCTTGTTTAGGTGTGCCGCATATGTAGGGATAGCATCTTAACATGTCTTGGCATGATGCATACCTATATGTGCTATATCATAAAGATCTAATATCAAATGGACCCAAGCATGTCTCTTCGCGGTACCAATGATATTTGTGCTCTAACATAGGGGGAGAAATCCCCCGCCAACTCGCCTCTCATATTTGGTTCTCTTTATCCTTCGGCTTATTGGGTTTGCATTTTGTTTAGTTCAAAATATGTTACTTGTTGCTTTTTGGTTTCACTCTCTTTCCAAGAAACAGGTGTAGAACATTTTTACCTCTTGCCTTGCTTCTCTGCTGTCTACCTTGCCCATATATTCACTCTATGCACAAGTCATCTTGATTTCTATTTGTTCGGAGGAGTTTTTGGTGACCCGGTATGGAATCCGGTATACACCGGATCTGGTACCGGATCTGTCCGGAATGAATTTCCGGGCGCAAACCGGGTGAGTCCAGGGGCCACCCGGTATGCACCCCGAATAAATTCCGGACCCATCCGGTACCCAACCCGGTGCACACCGGGATCCATACCGGACGGGGTCGATTTTTGAACCTTACTTATCCGGGTCGGGGAGGCACTCGTTTTCTTCTTGTTCTTCTTTGCCCCCGACCCGAGCCGCCCCCAGCCGCCGCCACCTTCACCTCCTCCACCTCCGGGAGCATCTCCCGCCGCCCAGAGGCTCCGGTCCGGCCCTACTTTGCCTCTCCTCCTTGAGTGGAGGATCTCTACCGAAGGGATTTGCTTTCCCTCCACCATGTCCTCCGGTATCTCTCCTCCTCCTCTCTCCTGTGTTGTCTTTGCTACTCAAGATCATGTTGCTCAAGAATTCCTGCCTTTGTTTAGTTGCAATGAGTAGATGTAATCGAGTTCAAGCATTTAGCTAAGATTTCGAATTTTTTCTGCACCCGGTATAGAATCCGGTGTATACCGAACTTGGTACCGGATCCGTCCGGTACCAGATCCGGTGCATACCGGACCTGGTACCGGCTGATGAACTGAACTCGCAATTTTGTTCAAATCTTGACACATCTATTCATTGCACCTATTCTTCCTTCCCGTGCCTTGTGCACTTATCCCCATGCTCGCAACTATGCTCTAATTCACAGGTGACAGTCGTGACCGTCTCGAGACGCATGAGAAGCGTCGTAAGGGCAAGTATGTCGAAGTGTCAAGCAAGAAGATGATCTCATCAAGGACTGCCAAGGCTCCATTGCCAGCATCTAGTACTGCCTACAGTCGTGGTCGTGGTCGCTCTTCTGTTGACCGGGGCCACCCCTCTGAGGTTTTTGTTTCAGAAGAAGAGTCTGATGGGGCTGAGGATGTTTCTGATTCTGAGGATGAGACGGAGATTGTGCCCACTGGCAATATGAAGACTATGGCTGTTAGCGATTGGAAGGTGTTTCGTGTGAGAAATACCTACTTTGCCAAGGAAAGAACTAATCCTGGGGATACTAGGTTCTGGACTCGCACTCAGCAGCTTCAGTGGGAGCATGTGTATGCTATTTTCAGCTCCAGGAAGTCTTGGGTACCGCAAAAGTCTCTTAATCTCGAGCACTTCTCTCTTCATGAGAAGGATTTCCCTTATGTGCGGCGTACCCTTGAGAAGATGAACTTGTGGGATGTTAGCTCCTCACATGATCCCTCTTTTGCTCCTCGCACTAAGCAACAACATGATCCCTCTTTTGCTCCTGGTGCTAGCTCCTCAGCCCGTCCTATGTCCAAGAAGAAGAAGAGTGGCATCGCGAAGTTCTTCACTTCTATGTTCTCATCTTGCCGTGATGCCCGCGCTTACAGTCACAATGCTCAGGAGCTTGCAAAGGAGAGTCACCGTATTCAGAATGACGACAGAAGGGCTGTAGGGTTCTCAGTTGTTGATGGTCCCGAGTTAGCTCCTACACCGTTCGTGGACATTCCTATGCAGGACTTCCTAGTTGATGACTTTTTCTCTTGGACTGCTTGGGGTACTTTTGGTGGTGAAGGTGGCAGTGTTGATGGTGATGATGATGAAGCCGCCGACGAAGATGCTCAGTTCTAGGAGTGGTTGGGTTCGTTAGTATCTCTCTCTTATCCCCTTTTTGGTGTTTCAATGCCAAAGGGGGAGAAGATGTTGAGAGCTCTTATTAGGTTGTGCGGGAGCCCTTGGATTTGCCTTTGTTGTCACAAGCCTTCGTTTGTTGGAGTTGGTTCTCTTTGTCTTGTGACTACTTTGTCCCTTTACCTTATTATCATATCTTGTGTAAGACTATGTTCTTTGGTTGTGTGTTGGACATGCTTTGGACAAGTGTGAGTTTATTATCCATGGATATCTACGTTGGTTGCACTAAATGTTTATCTTCTACTAGTTATCCATGTGTAGTGCTATTTTGTTTACACATCTTGTTTATGTCGCACACACCAAGCAAGTGAGTACTTATATGTTTTTGTTAGTCTTGCTCACTCTCTAGCTTGTGTTTGCAAAGTTGATCTCTCACTCTTGATCCTCACTTTGCTTCACCTCTTGTTATTTTTAAAGAATATAGTGGGAGCTCTCCATATGTTAATCCCTATGCACTTTGCATTCAAAAGCTAAGTTCTACCAAGTGCATACATTTAGGGGGAGCTTTCTCTATATCCTTTAGAAATCTCTCAAGAGTTTATATTCCTTATTTGTTGAGCTCTAACTCGTTTGTCATCTTCAACCAAAAAGGGGGAGATTGAAAGGGCATGTCCCTTCTTAAGATTTTGGTTAAGATGACACTCGAGTTAGTGAGGACTAATGCTATCTCTAAAGTGTATTCTCAGGTTTTAGTCCGCTCGTATGATGATGGTTGGAGATTGGAGGCCCCTCATTTTTGGATGATCAAGTGACGGTATTATTTATATCTTTCTATATTTACTTCTTGAGTCAATAGGATCACCGCACTATTAAGAGGGGTAACTTGTTGTTTTCATTGGGGATGAACTCTTGCAACTCTATTTCATATCTCTTTCCATACACCTCCTAAAGCCTCCACAAAATATGAGAAAGTTTAATATACTTGTCTCTTGAAATATTGGCCATGTTCAGGAAACTGGCCATCCGGTATGGAATCCGGTATATACCGGATCTGGTACCGGATGGGCCCGGAATCAATTCCAAGTGCAAACTGCGCAAGTCCAGGGACTAGCCGGAATTCATTCCGGACCCATCCGGTACATAGTCTGGTGCAAACCGGAATCCATACCGGGTGGACCAGATTTTCTGTATAACGGCCAGATTTTAATGGACAAGTATATAAGCCCACCTCTTCTTCCCCAAGAGGTAAGTCAACCATTTCCAAACACGAAAAAGGCTAAGCTCTCTCTCCTCCATTGTTGTTGACTCCAAAAGCTTCAAGATCTCTCTAGCCCTCCACTCAAACTCAAATCCGTTGAGTTCATCAAGTTGCTTGTTAAGTGATTCCCCCTTGAGTTCTTTAATTGCACCGAGCCAAAAGTGATTCCCCCTTGAGTTCATCAAGTTGCTTGTTACTCTTGGGTTTTGTTGAAACCCTAGGCGGCTAGGGTCGCCCGGAAGCTTTCGGGTTGTGGTTCTTGCTTCGAGAAAGTTTGTAAAGGTTTGGAGGCCGCCTCAAGGCCTACCAATAGTGGATTGAGCTCTTTCTTCGTGGAAGAGGCTCAAGGAGAAGAAGGTGAGCCTTCGTGGCGCTCGGGTGTCCTTCGTGGTATCCCGCATCTCTCCAACGTGACGTACTTCTCTCTCAAGAGAAGGAACACGGGTTATATCTTCGTCTCCGCGTGCCTCGGTTATTTCTATCCGAGCTCTTTTACTATTGTTGATTTAGTTGTGATAGCCTTCGTGCTTGAAGTATTGTATTGCATCATATAGATTGTTTCATCTAGTTGTTAGGCACATCTTATTTATCCGCATAGCCTAAAACTTGTGAAAAGAAAAGTAAAATTTGTAGAAACCTATTCACCCCCCCCCCCCTCTAGGTTACCATCTCGGTCCTTTCACTCATCAAAGCGAAGATTCCAGCTCCAAGATGCTTGCTTCAATCCATAGATGGAGCGCTGAAGTTTGCATACCTTGGAAACATTTTCTGTATCGACAAAACCTTCCGGTTGTACCATTTACAACTGTTACTCAATGTTTCCATTTAGGAATGTTGTTTTGACATCCATCTGCCATATTTCATAATTGTAATACGCAGCAACTGGTAACAAAATCCAAATAGACTTCAGCATCGCAACCGATGAAAAAGTTTCATCGTAGTCAATCTCATGAACTTGTCGGAAACCTTTTGCGACAAGCCGAGCTTTATAGACGGTCACATTACCATCAGCATTAGTCTTGTTCTTAAAGATCCATTTATTCTCGACGGCCTTGCACCCTTAGGGAATATCCATCAAAGTCCACACTTTGTTATCATACATGGATCCTATTTCGGATTTCATGGCTTCTAGCCATTTCTCGGACTCTAGACTCGCCATTGCCTCCTTGTAGTTCGTAGGTTCATCTTGTTCAATTAAGATGACGGTGCAAACCATGTTGCCATACCATTCTGAGGCGATACGATATCTACCAGACCTACGAGGTAGAATACTGTCCTCGATACTTTCTCCCACTCCATCTGTGGAGGACGTTTCCGGAACAACTTCCGTTGCGTTACTCAGAATTTCGAATTCAGGATCAACTATCTCATCGAGGTCTACCTTCCTCCCACTTACTCCTTTCGCGAGAAACTCCTTCTCTAGAAAGGTACCGGTCTTCGCGACAAATGTTTTGCCCTCAGATTGGTTGTAGAAGGTGTATCCTACGGTTTCCCGCGGATATCCTACAAAGACGACTTTCTCCGACTTCGGTTCGAGTTTGTCGGGCTGTAGTTTCTTAACATACGCCTCACAACCTCAAACCTTCAGAAACGATAACTTAGGCTTTTTGCCATACCATAATTCATACGGTGTCGTTTCTATGGATTTGGACGGAGCCCTATTTAAAATGAATGCGGCTGTTTCTAACGCATAACCCCAGAAGGATACGGGCAAATCGGTAAGATACATCATAGACCGGACACTACCCAATAGAGTACGATTACGTCGCTCGGACACGCCGTTACGTTGCGGTGTTCCGGTAGGCGTAAGGTATGGCACTATGCCACAGGCCTTCAGATGTGTGCAAACTCAAATACTCGCCACCACGATCGGATCGGAGTTGCTTGATTTTCTTGCTAAGCTAATTTTCAACTTCACTTTGAAATTCTTTGAACTTTTCAAAAGTTTCAGACTTGTGTTTCATCAAATAGATATAACTGTATCTACTCAGGTCATCGGTGAAGGTGACGAAGTAACGATAACCATTGCGTGTCGACGCGCTCATTGGTCCACACACATCTGTATGTATGACTCCCAACAAGTCCGACGCCCGTTCAACAAAACCTTTGAACGGTGTCTTGGTCATTTTGCCCATAAGGCATGGTTTGCATGTATCGAGAGATCCAAAATCCAACGAGTCCAAAAGTCCATGGAGTTCCTTCATGCGCTTTACACCAATATGACTAAGACGGAAATGCCACATATACATGGCGGTATCATCACTACACTTAATCCTTTTGGCATCTATGTTATGGATGTGAGTACTACGATCGAGATTCAACAAGAATAAACCATTACTCTCGGGAGCATCAACAGAAAAGATATTATTCATTGTAATAGCACAACCATTTGATACTGATTTAAATGAATAACCGTCTTGTAACATGCAAGACCCACTGATAATGTTTACACTCAAGGATGGTACAAAATAACACTTATTTAAAACCAAAACTAATCCCGATGGTAGATGTAGAGGGAGCGTGCCGATAGCCACCACGTCGACTCTTGATCCGTTGCCGACGCGCATCGTCACCTCATCTTTAGCCAGCCGCCTCTTATTCTGCAACTCCTCCTGAGCGTTACAAATATGAGTAACAGAACCAATATCAAATACCCAAGTGCTGCTACGGGCGGATGTAAGGTACACATCTATAACATGTATATCAAATGTATCTTGCTCTTTGTCGACTATCTTGCCAGCTTTCCTGTCCTCCAGGTACTTGGGGCAGTTGCGCTTAGGTGATTCGATGGTCAATACCATCTTCTCCATCTTGATTTCTAATTCGGCCACTTTGAGCATCTTCATGATTTCCGACAGGGGTTTTGACGTCCCTTTCATACCGTAGTCCACGATGGCGTTCTTATAGCTAGGGGGCAGAGAAAACCAACATCCTATCAATAACCAGCTCTTCTGGGATCACATTTCCCAGATCACTCAGGAGCTGAACGCAGACAAATATCTTGGCTAAGTGCTCACTTATGTTGTCGTGCTCTTCCATCTGGGCTAAGAAGAAAAGCACGGAAGCTTCGAACCTCTCAGCCTTGACTTGTCGTATAAAAACAACCATGAGTTCAGTGATTATCTCATAAGCACCCTCGTTCTCGAAATGGTTTTGCAGGTCATCCTCCTGGCAAAGAGCATGCCACTCTGGACATATGAAGAAATCTCTGCCTTAAACTTAAGGACAATCCTATCAATTTCCGACGCGGTGCTTGGCAGATCACCTAAGGGGGCTTAAAGGATGTAAGTGTGACGCCCTAAAATCGGTACTATGTAGATTTAAGCGTTCCCGCCGAAATCCGCATAATAACGATTTTAGGTCGCCCACCAGACATAATGTGCACGCCGAAACATGCGCATTATGTGGGTGGAATTGTGATAACATTACAACAGTTCCGATACATCCACAAATACAACAGAAGATAAAATACAACAACGACTCGAACGAGTCAAGATACAAAAGATACAATATAAAGATACAAATGACAACGGAAGCAAAAAAGTATCCGACTACGGATAAGAGGCAAATTGGACTAAGAGTCCTGAAGATAAGCGATGGCGCCATATCCCTGCCCAGCCAAGCCGGAGGGATTCCCAAGCTAACGTCGTCTGACTTCAAACCTGTTGACTGCACATAAAGCACATCCCAAAAGAGGGTCAGGGCACTCCCTGGCAAGCAAAACCGACTTGCCTACTTTCTACACCATCTCCCAAAATATAGGGGAGGTGGACTTAGCGGCAGCAGCACTAGGAACCTAGAGAGACACGCTACAACTTCCGTCTAATCAGAGAGGGATAAGAGAGCGCATAAGTAAACAACTACAACTAACACCAGACATAACCCATTCTCGAATTAACCCCCTCAACCAAATATGAGGAAGCAATTCGGGAAACTCACACGTTAAACAGTTTTAATTATAATTTATTGTGAAAGTAATTCTATATTACTAGTCAAATTAATTAACTTTAATTAGGTGCAAGTTGTCTAGATCTTTTTAGCCAGCATCATCACCAAAGTCGTCCATAACCGTGGACACGGCTCATCGATAAGATTATACCCTGCAGGGGTGCACTACTGTACCCATACTCGCATGATCAACCCAAGCAAGCATCAGGGCTTCTCAACACGACTTATTCCTTCACTACAGCAAGTCCAAGTGCCACCCATATGAGTTGTTACCCGCGTCAAGAGTCCGGCCGAATCTCAATTGCGGACTCATTAGTTTGTGTCTGCGCGCCATGCGGCTCAAACCACAGTAGGAACTATCCGCTTCGCCCGCACCACCCCTATATGACCCCCCGTATCAAGTAACCTCTCATCAATCATCATCATCATGCACATGGATATGAGCAAATGGAAAACCCGAACTAGTTGCGGCACATGGACAAGCTGTAGATCCGTTCAAAGTCGAGGGGGGCTCCATAGGGCCTCCCACAAGTGGTTAGTGCGCTCAAAATTGGATCCGAGGAAAAAATCTCAGTTCCTAGGTCGACACTGAGCAGAACAAAGCACCTCGCAAGGCCTTCCGCCTGGTGCCTTATCATTTAATTATAATACCCATATATAAGACAACATTTTATTAAGGTAGAATAATCTATCATACTATGCAGATGAAACATAAGACCAACAGACGACTCGCACAAACAACTCTAAGCATGCGCTACGACTCGCAAGGCCAACAGATAAACATGCAACGGGTATTAGGTTGTGGGGATAAAGCTGTATGGGCTGCAGGATAAACATGTGATGGGATCGCAGTTCAAGAATCGATAACTAGGGTAGCAGAGATCAACGGCAAGAATGAAAAACAATGTATAGGTAAACAAGCAAACTTTGCTTGCCTGGAATCCCGCATGGAAGCAGATCTTGTCGTTGCTCAAACATCTCAACGTCGTATCCGCGAAGAAGCAACAAACACTGGAAGCGCAAAAGATGCATTTTACAACTACGGCAAAAGATCCAGCATGATCATGGGACAGATGAATGACATGGCAAGATGCAATGCGAGATGCCCTTAATCCAAATTAAGCGGAACCGGGATTCCGACAATTAATATTTAGGTGCAAGTTATTTATTTACCAGCAATATTAAATGTTGGTTAGCATGGCAACACATGGCACGGGTGATCTAATTAAATTAAATGGAATAGGGCATTATATATTTATTACCCCACATATTCCATATTGAATTATTTAGGTGATTTGCTACACCCGCAAACCCAAGAGATGCAACACATGTAATTATGATGCGAAATGCACAAGATAGATGACATTTAACAAAATAGGTTTAGGGTTAAGGTTTGGGTCCGTACGTCGGATCGGGAGAGATAGGGTTCGAAACCGAAGTCTTCGGTCCGTAGAGGAAGTAGTCGTCGTCGCGGAACCGGGGCATCGTCGTTTGTCGGTGTCGTGGAAGTGGTCGGGTAGTCGTGGCACGTAGGAGCGCGACAATCGGACACCGGAAAGAAAGCGCGCACGGGCGGGCACCGAAACACGAACATGGGCAGTCGCGGCAACGCGGCGCCGAAAGGAGCACTCGCACGTAGCAACACCACGAAGGGTGGACAACTCGGACAAAAGTGGCGACGAAGTTCTTGCGAACATTTTGTCGAACACCTGGCGCGCGGCGGACGCGGGGGAACACTGGACGGAGATGACGTGCACAACGCCGGAAGAAGCAGCAGGGACGGCGACGCGGCGACACAGAGGGCACGCGCGGGGGCGCTGCGTGGGTGGCGGCGCAGACGCGCGGACGGAGGCGAGCGGCGGCGCGGCTGCACGTCGCGGGAGGCAGAGGCGGCGCTCGGCGGCTGGCGACGGCGAAGCGCTGGGGCGCAGCGCTTGGGCGCGTGGGGAGGCGGCGCGACTGTGGGGAGCGGCGGCACGGGCGGACGGCTGCGGGGCGCGCGCGACGCGGCGAGCGCTCGAGCTGGGGAGGCCGGGCGCATGGGGAAGCGGAGGCGGCCGGGCACGGGAGACGAGGCGGTGTAGCGCGGCAGCGCGGTCGGGGCGTGAGGCGGCCGGCCCGGTGCGACGGAGCGGGAGGCGCTCCGGCCGGCGGGCTCGGGAGCGCTTGGAGCGGGGCTGGGCAGGCGGCGGCCGGGGAGTCGGCTCGGCGTGGAGGAGACGTCCGGCGGCGGCGGGGCACGGCCTGGGCGTGGGAGCGCGGCGACCGGCGGTTGCGGGAGGAGCTCGGTCGGGGGAGGCGCAGGAGGAGACGCGGCCGACACGCATGCGGGCGAGCGGGAGCAGGGGCGCTGGAGAGCTCGGGCCGTTTCGGGCTGGGGGATTTCTTCCGTGCGGAACGAGCGGGGAAGAAGGAGAGAAAAGAAGGAAAGAAAGGAAGAAAAGAAGAAAGAAAGGAAGAAAAGAAAGGAAAAAAGAAAAGAAGAGAAAAAGGAAGGGGGAAAAAAAGAGAAAAGAAGGGGGGAGGAAGGACTTTTGGAAAAACCCAGAAAAGGAGGAGGGTGGCTTCAAATTTCCAGGGGGTGGGAAAGAATTTTCTAGGGAAACCCTAGGGTTTGCTTAGGTGGGCTTGGGCTTTATTTCTCACCCATTTAATTGTTTTTGTTTTATATTTTTAAAACAAAATAGAAAAAGAATTTGAACACAAAACTTTTACAAAATATTTTTAGTTTTAAATAGACAATTTAATAAACTAATTTTTAACATTTTTAAAAGATTTGAAAATAACACATTTTTAATTAATTTGAAATGCATTTGAATTTAATTGTGGGAATTAAATTTAAATACAACAAATTAAATTAATGACATGCAATGCGATGCCATGTCGATGCAAAAAGAAAAACACACAAAATAAAAAGGGGATAAATCCCGGGGCGTTACATAAGCCACCTTGCGGGTTTCAAGAATGGATTTCAGGTCGCGGAACCAGGACACGAAGTTAGACCCATCGGTCTTAAGCTTCTCTTTCTCAAGGAACAAACCTAGGTTAAATGAGGCGCGAGACATCTACAATGGAATTTGCAACAACATAAGACTTTGTTCATAATAATTTTGAGTTATAGTATTTTTTTAGAAAATAACTAACATAACTCCCACTCAAACGAACATCCCTCCTGGTCCTTTAAGCGATTACACGGCCCCCATCCATTGCACAACCCCTCGTCGTCAGAACCGGCAGCACAACTTCAAGGGTAGAAAATTGTCCATCACAACAATTCTGTGACTCATGCTCGACCTTTTGGCCTCCGTGTTCCGAGGCCATATCTGCATATGCTAGGCTCGCCACAATAACCTCCACGTAACGCTTGTGCAACATGGCTTACACCCACTGTATGCGAAAGACGATATGTCTGACACCCGATCGTCACGGCCTGCCTCATAACGTAGAACTTTCTTGGTGGTGCTCGTTGGAGGAAGAACACTAGTGGTATTTTGAAGGGATCATCTTATTGAAGGGGTTCCGGTGCAGAAAACAATAATTTTTCTAGCGTATGAAACCCTAACTAGCCAGATCTATCTATCTTGTACATGTGATAACGGTGGTGGAACGGGTTACATTACCTCCATGTAGACCGATAGTGGGGATTACGCTCCCGCACAAGCGTTGACGATGAAGTCGTACGTAGCCGACCTCGAGGTCGCGGATAACTTGCCGCCATGATGTAGACGATGACGCTGGGGTGTCGACGAGGACCTGCGTCGACGGGCGTCGGGCGGAAGATGGCGAAGCGCCGGCGGCTGAGGGGGTGTCACCGATGACAAGGCAGCGACAAGGCTGCTGGGTGGGCGAGACGACGTCGCCCAGGCTCCTCAAATGTGGTGTCTCCGAGCACTCGCAAACATACAGAGCTTAACAACAACCCCCGGTTATTCAGATCCAGCCGAAATCGCAGGGGTAGACCTTTTCTAGAATCCCGCAGGGCAACGGCGCCCGGCAGTATAGCTTTGATTAATATGCCTTGCTATATAAAGGGGGGAGGGGGTGTGCAAACTCCCTAACTCCCCCATGTGGGACTAAACAAGGGAGGAGGTGGGGGGGTGGCGCACCCACCATGGGCTGGCCGAACCAGCCATGGGCCCAACCCCCCTTATTGGTGCGGCTCCCCATAATGGGCCCCAATTGGCCCATTAGGTGGGCTGCCCCTTTTTCCTTTATTTTTAATTAATATTAAATTAATATAAAATACTATTAATTCATAATTAATATATTTACATATAATTTAATCTCCCGTGACTCCGAAACATTTTCCGAATCACCCGAACATCTTTCGGACACTCCTGGAACCATTCCAGACCTTCCCGGAACTCCTTCCGGACCACCGGAACTCTTTCCGGATCATTTCTCTCTCTCCAATAAAATCCTATATTATTCCAGAACCTTTCTCTAGGTGTCGTTAAGACCTTAAGTTTGTTACGCTACGGTTCGAGAACACTCCAGACATGGTCGAGACACTCCACTCACCAATGACCGCCAGAGATACCTGGACGCATATGACTGCCCCTGTGCATTATACGAATATCGTCGTTTAACCATAAACATGATATTCATTCCCTTTGTTTCTACGATACTACCTTGTCCGAGATATGATCGTGAACATCCGATGTCCTTGTTGTATCTCGTTACCGACAAGGGTTATTAACTCGTCTGTGATATTACATCTCCATGACCTAGTCATAAGCTGCGCAACTATATAGATGCAATCTCACCGTGGGCCCAGAGTATCTTTCCATTACAAGAATGAACAGATCCCGCTCTTGATCCTTACGTCTCAACATACTCTTTTGGGATACCTAAGATGGACACCGTTATTGTCATGCTATATAAGACACAACGTTTGATGCTCTCAAAGTATCCCTATGAAATAGCAATAAGTACGGTCTCACGGTCTAAGGAATAAGCTATCATATTACTCATCTATTGCAAATGACAAACATCGTAATACGATCTTATTTCAATACTTTGCGTATGTCCATCACCTTATTCCACTAATAAGGTGACCCCATTGTCAACCGACGTCATTGTCCTTGATCGGGAATCTCGATCAACTGTTGCCCAATGGACTAGTTTATATAGAGGCTCACTAGGGACTCTGGTTGTCTATGTATCACAAGATCATGTAGGAGCGCTTTGCCGCCCCCGTCCATTATGAATATAGTTTTATACGATGTTAAGGTACTTTAAAATAATTTGGAAAAGTAGACTGAATTTGAAGTTGTGACTTATGTGATGCATTCTATTGAAACATACAAATGAGGGGTACTATGTCCCAAGAAATATATAGTGAAACAAGCCTTACGAAGTACCTTAAACACTTCACGTTCATTATTTCCATAGCAACAAGAGCATATGCCCATATATTGTAAATTACATATTACGATTCTTGGTCTCTTTAAAGTATGCTTTTCTCTCAAATATCTTCCCTTCCATCCATTCGGTTAGGTAATTTGTTGAAGTAATTATCTCAGTTTGGGGATCATCACAATGATCTTGACGCAAAATACATACTGCAAATCACACAACTGTTCAACTGACTCATGAGCAAATTCCATATCATCCAACGCCATATTCCAACCTTTCTTGAATAGCTTACATTCAGCTTCTTTTTTCTCCTTCAAACTTGTTAGAAGAAGCAACTCCTTCTCCAAACGCTCTTTGCATACCTCATTCCTTGCCCTTCCACAGAAGTTAATATCATCAATCTCAAATTTATATATAATCTTCAATACATCAATCAAAGCAACATACGCCTCTTCTTCTGCCTCTAGTATACTGCTTGCTAAATCACCAAAGGCTTGCTCTACTTTACCAGAAAGTGTTTTCTTCGTTCGTCGAAATAACAGTTTTCACATAGCACTGATACATTCCTTCAGCCAAATAACATTTATATTCTGCCTTTTTTCCTCCCAGTTTTTTGAGAACCTCTTCTAACATAACCTTTCGGGAAATGCGAATGATTCCTACGTAAAAAATAGAAGATCAGAATGATACATGAAATAATTAATGGTTTAAGATTGAATAACAAAAAATATTGTTCCTGGTCATGATACATAATAACTAAATAGTTTAAAGTAGCAAATGACAAACATCGTAATACGATCTTATTGCAATACTTTGCGTATGTCCATCATCTTATTACACTAATAAGGTGACCCCATTGTCAACCGACGTCATTGTCCTTGATCGGGAATCTCGATCAACTGTTGCCCAATGGATTAGTTTATATAGAGGCTCACTAGGGACTCTGGTTGTCTATGTATCACACGTGTATTAATAATTCCGATTTAATACAATTACAACATAATACACAAACCTATTATAAACTTATGAGATAATGCAATAAATACTACTTATTTATTTGCCTCTAGGGCATATCTCCTTCACTTATATATAACTACCGCCGCGTAACTAATATATACTAATATATATAATCACGCAATATAAGATGCACACAATAACATCAAATGTAATGCCATGTGATATAGTCCATTGCGACATGGTCTTCTTGACGCCCGCAGTTTATAAACAATTTAAAAAACCTACCTTGACCATATCACATTGCCCCTGCAAAATAAAGTTAGACGCTTCTACTTTATCTTTTGCATATTTTACATGGCTGGGGCTTTTGTAAAAAGAACCGCTTCTTACCTACGAACTTATGACCACAAAAACGATCCAATAATTGCATATTTAAGCATCTCTTTCGGACCCTCCATTGAAAATGCAAAACCAACTAAAGAGAGAGAAACAGGCACCTGCCAGCCACATATACGGTACAAGCCGTATGTCAGTAGTGGAAGCAGTCTCGCGTAAGCGTACGCGTAAAGTCGGTCCGGGCCGCTTCATCAACTCGATGCCGCTGAAATCACAAGTGCACGCTAGAGGGTAGCAAATAACGGGAACGGTGCCCCCGTGCAGAACACGGGTTCTAATAGCATACAGCTATATCTACGATAGATCGGCTCTGATACCACTGAAGGGGATCGAGTGCAGAAAACAAAAAAAAATACTAGCAACGATATCCTTAAGACATGCCAAGATTTATTCTATGCATATATAGTAGTACGAACGGAGATCGGAATACATACCCTTGTAGAACGAAAGCGGGATTACGTTCTCGCACGAACGTTGACGATATCACCGACAACGCTATCTTCTACTCGTCTATGATTTCATGTCTCCGTGATCTAGTCACATGTTTGCAACCTCATTAGACACAATCTCACCGAGTGGAACCTAGAGTATCTATCCTGCTATGCGGATTGGCAAATCTCGTTCTTGACCCCTCGTCTCAACTACTCCCTTCCGATACCCAAAAGTATCACCGTTATTGTCATACTATATAAGATACGAAGTTTGGTGCGATCAAAGTATCTTCCAGGAATAACAATAAGAGTTGATCTCACGGTCGAAGGCGTAATGACTACGTCCTACAAATATGGGTATGTCCATCACATCGTTCTACCAACGATATGACTTCCATTACCGACCGGCGCCATGCACTATGATCGGAAAACCTCGATCATCGATGCGCAACGAAATTAGTCTTAGTAGAGGCTACTAGGGATCTGGTTGTTTACGCATCACACCCGTATTAATGTTTCCGCTTAATACGGTTATAGCATGACACAAAAACGTATTATGAACAAACGAGATATGATAAAGAATACACTTTATTAATTGCCTTTAAGGCATATCTCCTTCACTAACCTTGTCGAAGGCATAATTTGAAGGAAATTTTCCCTGGAGAAATAAATATTATTATTTATCTCATGTTCATATTCATTATTAATGTTTATTTATTTGTGATATAACTGTTGCTTCGTGAATGAAGATTCAAAGAAAAACTCACAAGTACGTGTAGAGATATAAACAACCAAGTGTTCCTAAGTTAGTCTCCGAGATTAATTCATGTGTTATGTGATGAATAAGTTTTCCTTATCATAAACATTTTAATGTAATAGGCTTGCCAACAACCATGATAGTATATTGTTGGCAAAACAATGATATTGAACCGACCCTGTTATACGATTTGCTATCAAATACTTTTGTCACGTGTTACTAGCTATATCATTATGTCATTGTCATATAGATAAGTTTTTGAAAGGATAGGCCTAGAAGCCCACCTAGACAGACTTTGATTGTTTCATGCTACTTTTATATTTTATTCTTACATGTTTTACTATGGTTTAATAGAATATTATAGCAGTTTATTGGACTAACCTATTAAGTCGGTGCCGAGAGACAATTTCTGCTAAAAGACCTCAGAGAATTCCCGAAAGATCACACAAATTCTAACTTCATTAGACGGACAAGGAGGACCAAAACATGGCGAGAGAGGGACACCATGGCTCCTACTCGGGCCCCATTAGCGGGTAGGGGTGGCCGCAGGTCCACCTCCTCGTTCCCCTCACGTAAACCTTTCCCCTATAAAATATTTGTGACCTAAAACTTACAAGAACGAGTTTATTTTGCCCAATTACAATATACAACCGCTGTTGTCGCGGAACATCCTTGTTTTGAAGTTCAGTACAACGGTTGGGTTGCCGGAGCACTTCAAAGATTATTTTGGTACATGATGTGCTTCAAGAGGTAGGAATTTCTCAATATCGACCTCAGTCGTTTCGTGTGATAAATCGGTGATTCATACCTCTTCCAAATGGGTTATCATGCCTGGACAAAAAGTATTGAAGGGGTTATCTTTTTGTGAGGGAACATTTACACATAACCTCTTTCGAATCAAGTTCTCTTCCAACGGTCAACTTGCAGAGATTTTCACCAAACCGTAACGTTTTCCAATACCGGATTCTGCATTGAATTCGTAAAAAAATGAGGTCTATTGGCACAATTTTAATCTTTTAGATACTTAAAGAGCCAGCTAAAGTCGGGGAAGGGTGTTATGCTTTGTATTGTATTTGGTATGTACTTTTCTATATACCTAACCATATTGGGTTTTGTTTGTATTTGTACCCATTATAAATATATATGAACGTCACGTCCTATGGGGTCGTGCAGTTCCAAAACCCAATCTCTCACCTAGTTTTCGCATGGTATCAGAGCTAATATATAGGTTTCGAGTTAAAGAACTGACCAACACACTATTAAATCAAAAATAGTTGCAACTTTTCATTGTTCTCACATCTAAGAATATTCCATTATGTTTGCAAATGATGTACGTGAGAGATTGGGGTCGGTGGGTGGGGGGGGGGGGGAGGACTACATGGTCCTGTAGGGGTGACGCTCATGTTTTACGTCAGGCCTTTTTTCGATAGCTGATTTGGCCATTTTTTCGCCTCATATTCAGAAAAAAATAGTTATTTTCCAGAACTTATCCGATTTTTGGTGGAGTTGCTCTTACAATGCAAAATCTAACAAACTCGTCTAAGATTTTTTTCTTTTTGGAACTAACCGTCTAAGAAACCATTATAGAGACACCACACACTTCAGGGGATGTCATTGCTGGTACTTTTCAATCGCAAGTATGACACGACATGATTGGGAGAGATGTGCTCGTCATTCATAAAGAGCAAAATCGTGATTCGTGATTGCTGATTACATCAAATGGTTGCAAATTGATCATTTGCGAAGCATGCATATGGTATGGCCGTATGGGCCTCTTGCTGGTCAGCACAAACGATAAATGGGTCAAGATTCAGAGTTTAGAGAATACTCAAAGGGTTTCAATGCACAGCTCAACTCCGTGCTTTATTAGGCCCAGTAGAAGTTTTGAGTGTAAGTTTTGTTGCTGCAAAGGCTTCCAACATGCGCATTCATATTTGCACCATCCGATCTTTCGAATCTTGTTTGTTACGACCATATTTTTACCTACAGTTCTCCAGATATATAAACCCATTATTCTTATCCCAAGGAAAGTACATAAACCGTTTCAACATCACCCTTTTAATTATTATATGTAAGGGAGGACGACTCTTTTCAACATCACCATTTTAGTTATGTAAGGGAGGACCAACAGGGCCGAACTGCTTGAGCCAACCCTGATGCACATGCATCAGGGTCCAAGATTTGTTTTGGCCTAACATGCCATATGAAAGAGATTTTTGCATAGGTTAGGACAGTATGTGTGCATCAGGGCTACTTTCCTTCCAGCTCCGCCCCTGGGGAGGACAGCTCTTTTTTGTCCGAACGGACAAAAGGATGAACTAACGTGCCACCTAAAATGGACGAGCTTTCACGGACCTTCTCGTTTTCCCCTAGACCTCCTTTGTCCTCCTCGGACCTAGTCAGCAGCCATACAGAGAACATCGTAGCCACCTAATCCCCCCCCCCCCCCCCTCAGCGCCGCCGACCACTCTTGGCTCACCACCGACCCCTCTTGGCTCGTCGTCATCCCAGGCAGCATCCACGCAAGCGTCTCCGACATGTTTGCCAAATTTTAGACAATTTATTTGATACTTACATGTAAAATAGACTGAGCTAGAATTGACAAGCACCTATCTCCTAACACACTTCACTCTAGGTACTACAGTAGAAATGCTACCACCTCCAATCCGAAAAAACGTCGGAAGTTATACATACAATTTGTGTTGTGCATGATGTTTTGTTCTGACAGCTCTAGCAGACTCACAGGCGGATTGATGGAGTATTTTTCATCGAAAATGACCTCTTGAATAAACTATTAATGCACAGGGCCGTTCGGTAGAACTATTTTCAAATATGGCCTTTTAAGGTCGACGTCAAAATGGTTGGCGTCGAACTTGTACATGTCGGCGCTAAACTCTGTAGCGCCGACACGTACAATGTCGATGTGAACCTCCTTAACGCCGACCTCAAAAGGCCAGATTTTAAAATAGTTTTGCCGAACGGCCATATGCATAATTAGTTTCACTAAAAGGCCATTTTAGCAAAAAAAAAATAGATTGATGGAGGACCTGGGTAGGTGCAAAGTAGAGCATTTCCAGGTTCATCTCCATTCTAGAAATACACACAATACCATAAGTAGAAACCCATTTCCACCTGCACTGCACACGCCCTCAACCCTCGCTGTATGTTGCTGTACGTGGTCCGGGACATTTTGAGGGCGAAGACTAGTCGCCCCAAGGACGACCATCCAATCCCCTCTATCCACCGGCAGTCGCAGCAGCCAGCAGTGTGAAATTTGACAAAAATAACCCTTTAGATAAACTTCAGCAAAAAATAACCTTTTTCCAAAACAAATTCAAAATCTAACCCTTTTTAGTAACGCCCAACGCCGGGGCGCTACCCTCTCTATGGTAGCGCCACACGTTGGGTCGCTACCGTCCTGCCAGCGTGGCGCGGCGGGACTCATGTGGTCAATGTGGGTCCCAGAAATTGGAAGGGTAGCGCCATATGAGGAGGCGCTATGCTACTGCTGATAACGACATACGACATGGCGCTACCGTTAGTAACGCAGGGCGAGCGATCGGTTTCACGTGCTTTGGTATAGTGCATGATTGCATGATCGATTCTATTTTGTTCTCCTCTCCGGTGAACTGGAGACGTACGTATTCCTAGTGCATCATGGCTCCTACTACTAGTACTCCGGTAATTGTAGCTACAAAATTAAGTTCTGCAAGGGCACGTCCAATGGCTTCGCATCTGCCCCTGCTTGTCCGAAATTGTCCGAACAGATAAAAGAGAGACTCCAACGGGTCGGCGTAAAGAGATAGTTGTCCACGTGAACAACCAAACTGGACCAAACCTACCCTAAGTTTGGGGAGGTGAGGACATGGCGCGTGTCCTCCTCTTGTCCGCCCCTGGCCCACGCGCCACCCTATTCGCCTCCACTCGCCGCCTCCATTAATGGGGTGGGTGGCCGGCCGGGTCGCTATCCACCCCATTCGTCTCCCACTCCCACTCGCCGACGGCCGCGCAAACCCTAGCGCCACCACCGCGATGAGGCCGTCCTGGGTGAAGGGCGGTCGGAACAACCACGAGGCGTCTAACTCTCGTGACCTGCCGCTCGCTCCGTCCCGGTCCTCGTGACTCCACGCCGTGGTCCCGCCAATGCCGCCGACACGGAGGCCGCTCGCAACGCGCGCCGCGCCTAGGTCACGCTGTAGGTGGTCCATATGTACTGGGAGCGGCGACAGCCGCTGCCGTGGGGCGATGTCACCTCCCCGAGGGGTGGCATCTGAACCTTCTCCCCGTCACCGCGCCCCCATCGGCATGGCCACAGGACCCCGAGGCGTCTGCCACACCTCCACCACCGCCCGCGGCGTGGCTCTACACTCTGCCGCCGTACGTCATCCTCGACCCCTTCGACGAGGATGAGAAGGACGCCGGCGCAACGACACTCGGAAGACGCCGCCCATTTTCCACTCCGGCGACGTCGGTGCCGCACTTCCCCGGTCTTTTACTCTTTTTTTTCTCTCTGCCTCACTAGCCAGGTTGTATCAAACTTCATATGTAATATGTTTTTTTTTTGCGCTGGGCCGCTGGAGTCACCTCCGCGAACAGCCCAAAAACGATAGTATCTAGACATGTTACAAGTCTAAATATATCCACTGTTAGAAAAATAAAAACCATCTAACTAAGAACAGAGAAAGTATATAACAACCAGATTCACAATCTTTTCTTTTCCCGAAACATAACGTACAGATTCATGATGTTGTTTTAATGGGATGCATCGTGGTTTTCCTACAATCAAAATTTGGAAATTAGGTACTCCTAACTGAGTCCATTTTAGAACTTACAAAACATAATTGTGTAACTACAACATTTTTTGGGATCAGAGGAGGACTAGTAGTAGGAGCTAATCGAATATGCAGTAGTACGTCTCTAAGCGCGTTCGCGCGAGAGGAAAACTGAACGGATCAATTCCTCACCAAGTCGATCGCTCGCTGAGCTGCGTTGCCATTGTGCGCTTCACCGCACGTCGTTATGATCAGTAGGATAGCGCCACCTCTCATGGCGCTACCCTTCCAATTTCTGCGCCACGCTGGTAAGACGGTAGCAACCCAACGTGTGGCGTTACCACAGAGAGGGTAGCGCCCCTCGAAACAGGCTTACGCCCCGTTTTATAAATAAAACAAACATCCAACCTTTATAAATACCACCCGACGAGGAACAAACAGAGAAGTGCAATGAACCAAAGGTTTTGCTGGGGCCACAACACAATACAGCCCAAAGGTATAACAACTACTACTCCTGATACAAACACAGTAGAGCTCAACGACCGGGCGGAGAGGATAAAAGGCGAGCCGCCTTCAGAAGATCCTCGAGAATATCGTCCAGCCGCTGCCTGTCCCGCTGTCTAGCCAACGGGTGCCACTCCTGCAAGTACGACAAGAATTTGAAAACTGAGTCAGTGGCCCGTCGTTGGTAGACATGCTCGATGACCATCTTGTTACGAATCGTCCAAAGGGTCCAGGTCATTGCCGCGAACAACAACCATAAGAGAGACCTCCTCCTCCCGGTATGGTTCGCCTGCACCTCCAGGAACTCTGCTAAGTCAAGGGCCTGTCACTCAGGACCCAAGGCCTCCGCAATGAAGCTCCACAGGAACCGAGCAGCGGGACAAGAGAACAGGATATGGGTCCCCGTTTCGGGGACCGCACAAAGGGGACAGTTCTCATCACCAGGTCCCAAACGTTTCGCCACCTCCACACCCGAGGGGAGGCGGTCGCGGAGAAGTTGCCACGTAAAGATCTTGATCTTAAGAGGCAAAGGTGCCCTCCAAAGATGGGTAGCCCAAGATAACACAGGCCCTCTAAAAAAGGCCCGGTAAGCGGAGCCGACGGAGAACTGCTTGGCCGGCGTAAGACTCCACGAGACCCTATCCGGGCTGTCAGACAGGGCTAGGGGAAGTGCCGCGAGCAATGACCTCCAGCTCGCAACCTCCCCTGGGCCGAACGTGCGACGGAACCCAATGTTCCAACGCCCCTGCTGGAGGGCAGATGCTATCGACATAAGAGGTTCCGCACAAATCGCAAAAAGGTCTGGGAACATCGCTCGTAGCGGCCTTCCGCCAAACCAGGAATCAAGCCAGAACAGGGTATCTCGTCCGTTACCTACGGCAGAGACCACCCCTACTCTGATATGCTCGTTGATCGATTGGATGGCGTGCCAGAACTGGGACCCCTCTTTGCGCTCACACCCCAACAAAGGGCAACCCCTAAGATACTTGGCTTTAATCAAGTCGAGCCAGAGACCCCCTTCCCCCTGAAGGATCCTCCACACCCAGCGTAGCATGAGAGCCTTGTTCATGTGCCGTGACACAAGTATACCTATGCCCCCAAACTCCTTGGGGGCGCAAATGTCGGCCCACTTCACCATATGGTACTTCTGTTTTCCAGACGACGCCTGCCAGAAGAATCTAGCCAGCTCTCTGTCAAAGCTAGCATGGATCCCATCTGGCAAGATATACATCCCCATCATATACAAGGCGAGACTGGACATGCACGAGTCAATCAAGATCGTTTTGCTACCCTTGGAGGTGAACCTCCCCTGCCAAGGTTCCGATTTTGATTTAACTCGTGCAACAAGGGGAGTGAAATCCTTAGCCAGGATCCGAGTGTCCCTGATCGGTATTCCCAGATACGTAACTGGGAATGACGCCAGCCTGCAATTCAGGTTGTCCGCGATCCTCCGCTGATCTTCCTCCGAGTACCCTATAATCACCACCTCGCTCTTGTCGAAGTTGATCTTAAGGCCCGACATGGCTTCAAAGCAAAGGAGTAGGAACTTAAGATTAAGAATATCCAGCTCCGACCCCTCTACCATGATCATAGTGTCATCAGCATACTGTAAGTGGGTCACTCCGCCCTCGGAGACAAGATGTCCCACCACACCAGTGATGTGGCCGGCGGTCTTAGCACGCTCTAAGACCTCCGGAAGAGCATCTACCGCGGAGTTGAATAGCAGAGGGGAGATTGGATCCCCCTGCCTAACTCCACAGGTAGAGCAAAAATAGGGACCTACTTCCCCATTCACGTTAATGGCAGTGTTGCCACTCATCACCAGCTGCATGATCCACCCAATCATCCTATCATCAACCCCCCTCCGCTCCAGAACCAAGCGGAGGAAGGCCCAGTCCAGACGGTCATACGCCTTCTGGAAGTCTAGCTTGAGGAACACGCCTTTCTGGCGGCGTGTTTTCACCTCATGAATAATCTCACTAAGAGCCAGAATTCCATCATGGATGAACCGGCCTTTCAAAAAGGCAAACTGGTAAGGATGCGTGATCCGCTCCAGCACAGGGGGCGAGTCTCACGGCGCAAACCTTAGACAGATCCTATAGATGACGTTAAGTACAGTGATGGGACGAAATTGGCGGATGTCCGTGGCTCCCACTACCTTGGGAATCAGGGTCACCACACCAAAATTCAGCCGTGATACCACCAGTGTCCCAATATAAAACTCTTGGAACATAGGCATAATCACGGACTTAGCCACTTCCCAGAAAGTCTGGAAGAAGGTCACCGGAAGACCATCCAGCCCCGGGTCCGAATTGGCTTTCATCTCCATCACCGCCCTCTGCACCTCTTCCGGTAGGAATGGGAGGGTTAAATCCGCATTCTCCCTGTCGGAGACTCTAGACCGCACTGGCCATAAGTCTACAGCCAGGGATACCCCAGAACGGGGACTAGTCGAGAACAACTCCTTATAAAAGGAGTAGATATGTGACGAGATCTCAGCTGGGACCTCCAGCAGTCGATCATTCTCCCAGAGGCATGGAATCGAGCATTTCGTGCGACGGACATTGGCTATCGCATGGAAGTAAGCTGTATTCGCATCGCCCTTAAGGAGCCAGTTTTGGCGACTCCGCTGTCGCCAAAACAACTCCTCACCCTTGAAGATCTCCATAAGGGAGATCTCCAATGCATACCGTTGGACCCATTGGTCAGCCGTCGGACCGACCGAGTCCGACGTATTGTCGAGGTGCTGAATGTCTCGCGGTAAGGCCGCCTTCTAAGGACAACAGTAGGGGTGAGTGATCAGAGCCTATCCTGGTGATCGCACGGAGGGAACATAGAGGGTATGACATCTCCCAGTCGACTGAGACGAGCACCCTATCCAGAACACTTCGGATAGGGTCTACCCGGTTATTCGACCAAGTGTAGCGAGCTCCCACCCTGTGGATCTCTCTAAGAGCGAGATCCGCTATGCAATCGTTGAACATCCTCATTCTCCGGGGGTCCACATTCGCCGAACTCTTGTCCTCTGGGGTTCGAATCAAGTTGAAGTCCCCGGCAATGACAAGTGGGGTGGAGCACCGCTCCACCTTCGCGCTCAGCTCTGCAAGGAACGCCGATGCTCTAGTATGGTCTGCGGGACCATACACAATGATCACCTCCCACCTGAAGGCTGGTCGTCTGTGTCTGACCAGCATGCTAACATAGAACACGCCCCGGTCCATATCCTCCACTTCGAAGGTCTCCTCCTTCACCCCAAGGAGGATACCTCCAGAGTGCCCACTAGCAGGGAGCAATTGCCACACAAACTTGTGTGGGGTTAGTCCCTGCAGCTCCTGGATGGAGAAGTCCTGACGGATCGTCTCCTGAATCCCCACAATGTTGGCATTTTCTTGTCGTATATAGTCCCGTAGCTGCTTGCGACGTTCGGGTTGCCCAAACCCCCGCATGTTCCAATCGAATAATCGAATGATTGTATCCATCATGGAACACTGTCGGGGGTTGTCCCCTTACGGGGGACGGATCGAGATCTAAGAGTAGCTGAGGGCTGTGGCGGGCCCTTCGGAGGACGTCCCCGTTTCTTCCCCACCTGGGGAGGAGCGGAGGGCGAGGCCTCCCTAGGGGGAGCGGACCGTGCTCTACTAGAGGACGACGGCTGGGAGTCACCCTTCGGCGGCCGCCCACGTTTCCTCCCCACCTGGGGGGTAACGATGGGAAGGGCCTCACTAGGGTGAACTCTCGTCGCGACGGAGGCCGAGGAGTGTGACGCCTGCCCCGAGGTGGCAGGTTCAGGGGCCGTCTCCCGCACTGGCTCAACCTGAGCTCGTGCGGCAGCAAGAACCCCCTCGTACACTTCCTTCGCCTTGATGGCTGACACCTGCTCAAATTTGGGGCCTCTTTCGCCCCGAAAACGATGCCACAATCGTCGGCCACCTGCACCAAGTGGTCCAAAGGGACCTCATCCAAGACAGAAAATCTCGAACCCGAGGACAGCGGAGGAGAGCGACGCAACGTACCTGCTAGACTCCTCCTGGCCGCGGTCCTCTGATTCGCAAGCTCCTGAACAGTCGGCGCGGGCATCCCCAGCCCACCCCGTGCTGAGGCAAGCCTGGCACTGACGCGGGGTGTCTGGGATGCCGGCGCTGTCTGTCGGCTGGGGCGGGTCAGCGACGTCCGTGTACCCCCCACGGGAGTGTCGGGGAAGGCCGTGGGCAGCACACAAGCACTAGCCGCTGGAGTAGCCGGTAGCGGGGGCGGTGAGAGTGCAGGCGAGGTGGGAGTCGAGCCTGGCGAGAGGACGTAGCAGAGCGCTCCAGCAGATCGCGGCGACGACGGCGGAGCCACCTCCAGCCCCACACTCCCACAGTCCTCCTCCGGCTCAGTAGGCAGCAAGCCAAGGGACGAGGCGTCCAACCCTGGCAAGCCAAAGTTGGTGCTGTACTGAGCAGGAGGGGGGGTGATGAGCGCTGGGGGGTCAGGGCGGGAGGTTCGTGGGCGGTTGACGGGCGGCAGCTTGGCCGACGCTCTCAGAGAGTGGACCGGCTCAGCTGGGGCAGGACGGGGCGTAGGCGAAGATGCCTGCACCTGGGTCAGGGTGGCCAGAGCGGAGATAGACCCAGCTGTCACCGGGGGCCCAGGCGAGGCTGCGTGTGCCGGAGCCGGCCGTGCCTCAGCAGGTGTAGCAGACACCTGGTGGTCGTCCAAGCCTGGGTCGTCGTCGTCGTCAGAGTGGGAGTCACTCGGGTCGCCCTCCCCATCCAAGGGTCCCTCGCCGGGTCTGCCCCCTCCGACTGGTGGGGCTGCACCCCCTCAAGGCAGACCCGGAGCACCACGCCCCGGTTCCCTCCCCGACCCCCAAAGAAGAACGGCGGCATATCCTCGCGGATCAAGGCTGGGTCGGGAACTAGGACACGCAGGTGGACAGGATCCTCGCCAGACAGGGAGTCAGCGTCCACCTCCTCAAACCTACCCAGCAGCTGGGCCACCAGTGCGATAGTGGACTGTGTCCGGGCCTCCTCTGGTAGTCCGTACAGGCGAACCTAGACAGACTGGAGTGCTGGGATAGTCGAGGGCACGATAGTTGAGGGGCGGATGGACACCCGGATCCTGGTGAGCGGCAGGGTGTAGAACGACTCGTCCAGTGTGCAGCATAGCCTCAGACTCTCAGCAGAGGAGAACACGACGGAGAACTCGGAGGGAGCGAGCTCCCGAATCTGCCACTGATGCTCAGGGGAAATCCACGCCAGGTCCTCCCCCAGAGTCTCCATAATGAGCACGGTGGCAATCCCCGGCAGCTGGACTGGGAGCACTGTCACTGTCGCCTGGTTCTAGGGTGCCGACCTCGGCACCCCCCTAGGTCCACAAAGAAGAAGAGTCCCTCTAGCCCGAGGCCTAGGGTCTCAAGCCGGGACCTGTGCATCTGGGCTGGGCCGTCAGCGAGTGCGCCGCGCGCCACGTTGCAGCAATTTTCGACCCCGAGCAAGAAGCGGGCGACAGAAGCAGCAGCGGCAGCACCAACTCCCCAACTCAAGTCTACCCCAAGCAAGTCTTCATGGCCGGCACAGCACCGCATGACGACGAAGAAGAACCCGCATATCCGCTAGAGGTGGACATGCCGGACCAGACTAAACTTGTCATCACACGGGACATGGCGATCCAAGCCATGAAGCATGTGGACGAGGGCACGTTCCCCCCACCCAACGCACCTCGAGAAGACAACCTGGCGGTCCAGTACTTGCTACGCAAGGAAGGCGAACGAATTCGCGCCGAAAAAGCCGACCTGCTCAGGCGCAAAAGGGACGCGTATGCATCGAGTGCCAGGCGAGCCGCCCTCTCCTTTACATCCTCCACAGAGGTTAACCAAGGAGCACGGCGAACCAGAGCCCGTGTCCCCCACATGGCAGAAGCTGATCGAACAAGGCTCACCCGCAACCTCGACTCGTCCTTCGTCACCGAAGATGAAAACGGGATACCCGTCCCAAAGACGGCGAATGCCGCCCTGATCGCAGTCGAGACATACCTCCGGCTCACACAGCCATCGGAGGGGGACACACGCTCCCTTCTCCACAAGCAACAAATTGCCTCCATAAGGGCAATCGAGGAAGCTCTGGCGACCAAGGGGCCAAGTAACCGAGCGCACGAACCAACGACGTCGGGCATCCCAGCGGCGCAGCGACAGCCAATCAAGGACCTTCGCGACGTCCTGACACAGAAGACGGTGGACCGCAACCGCAAGGAGCGCTCGGCTAGCGCGGCACACGCGGACGACCACGCTGACCGCGACTTCGAGCCGTGTGGCGCGACATGCTTTAGCTTCAACATCCGCGACACCCGCATGCCTAAAGGCTTCAAGTTGACGGCTGGCACACCAAAGTACGACGGGAAGCAAGACCCAAAGCTGTGGCTCGAAGACTACCTCATCGCTTGCACCTGCCAAGGCGGAACGTCGACTACAGCAATGCAATACATCCAGCTCATGCTGACAGACTCGGCACGCGGGTGGCTCACAAGCCAACCCAAAGACTCTTTCGGAACATGGGAAGAATTCCAGGATAATTTCATCAAAAGTTTCTCGGGAACATTCGCGAGGCCGACGACCTACATCGAGTTGCAGGCCTGCAAGCAAGGGAAGGATGAGTCGCTCCGCTCTTACATCCAGAGGTGGACACTCCTCCGCAATACCATGGAACCCGTATCAGAGGATCGAGTGATGGACGCCTTCATGCATGGCGTCGCTCGTCGCGACCTCCGGGAGGAATTCGGTAGGCTCCAGCCGAAGACCACAATAGAACTCATGAAGACAGCCAACCAATGGGCCGAAGGAGAGGACTACGTCCGCGAAACTTCTCCCAAAAAGGAAGGCGAAACAAGCAACTGGCGCGAGGCACGTCAAAAGAAGAAGGCACGTTACACCCACGATTCAATCGAATTAGTAGCGGCGGGTTATGAAACCCCCCGTGAGGACAAGCGTGACGGCAGCCGACAGTACGAGCAAAGTCGGCAGCCCAGCTCGAGTCAGTACAACCGTAGCAGCAGCAGCATCGGCCACAGTGATGGAAGTCAGAAACGCGAGTCGAAGCGCCCGTTGACACCAGCAGAGGAACTGATGCAACCCTGTAAGCATCACTCGTTCCGCAACCCGGAAACAGGAAAGTGGGGTTCAAACCACCTGTTGAAGGATTGCCGCAAAGCAAGAAAGATCTACCATGCCATGCAGCAAATCATCGCCCCGGTGCAGGCCGTACAAGCGGCACCGCAGCTAGCCATGTAGGCAGCACCCGCAAACAACAACCAAGTACAGGCGGCAGGAGCGTTCCCCCAGCCGCAGCAGCAGCAACAAGGTCCGTCGGCAGCAGCCGACACGTACCCAGCCACACGGGGACAGCTGAACATGATCCAGAAGGGACCCCCGTCGAACAGGCAGCAGAAAATCATCACACGCCAAGTACTTCAAGCCATCAACAGCCCGCGCGCGGTACCAGACTACCTGCGCGGGTCGGAGACACCAATCACATTTTCCAGGGCAGATCACCCAGCGGAGGTAGTCCGACCCGGGCACGCCGCACTCATGATTGAGGCCTTGATCGGCGACTACAGCCTGAAGAAGGTATTCCTGGACGGAGGCAGCGACATCAACATCATATTCGCCGACACCCTCAGACGAATGAACAGGTCGACAGAGAAATTGCCGAAATCGGAGACCACCTTCCACGGCATAGTACCAGGGCAAGCAATCACGCCCATGGGAAAAATCACACTCGACGTCATCCTCGGTACACCCGAGCACTTCAGGAAGGAGTCGATAGACTTTGAGGTCGTCGATTGGAAGTCACAATCCCACGCCATCCTCGGACGCCCAAGCTTTGCCAGGTTCATGGCAGTACCCCACTACGCCTACCTGATGATAAAGTTGCCCGGGCCGAAAGGAGTGATCACCGTCCGCGGCGACTTCGGGCTCTCCAACAGCTGCGACCGCGAGTTCGCCAAGATCTCCGAGTTCTTCGGCGTCGAAGAGCACTTCAAGGCCATATCAGCCGACAACGACAAGAGCATCTTCCCGGCTCGCAAGAAGCCTGCCAAAGACGCAGCGTTCAACACGAATGACGACACTGTCACCCACCAAGTCCATCCGACTGACAGCGGAAAGACGGTCAAGGTCTCATCGAGTCTGACCCCCGCATAGGAAGGCGCGCTCGTCGAGTTCCTACGTGAGAACTGGAAAATCTTTGCATGGCAACCTTCCGACATGCCAGGGATACCCAAGGAACTCGCCGAGCACTCTCTAAAAGTCCACAAGGACGCAAGACCAGTCAAGCAATCCATGCGACGCTTCTCAGGACCCAAACGAGACGCGATCACCATGGAAGTCGACAGATTACTGCACGCCAAGTTCATCCGAGAGATCAAGGACTCGGACTGGGTCGCCAACCCGGTTCTAGTTGAGAAAAAGAAGACGAAGAAACTACGCATGTGCGTTGACTTCACCGCAGTCAACAAATGCTGCCCCAAGGACCACTTCCCTCTCCCGCGGATAGACCAGATCATCGACTCGACTGCAGGTTGCGAACGCCTGTCCTTTCTGGATGCCTACTCAGGTTACCAGCAGATCGGGTTGAAAGTCGAGGACGAAGAGAAGACAGCCTTCATCACACCCGACGGCGTTTTTTGCTACCAGACGATGCCGTTCGGGTTAAAGAACGCAGGTGCCACGTACCAACGGACAATGCAAGCATGCCTCAAGGGGCTAATCGGAAAGATCGTCCAAGTCTACGTCGACGACATCGTCGTCACTACCCGGAAGGAGGATACCCTAGTCGACGACCTCCGCAAGGTCTTCGCCGCACTGGACGTGTATCAAATCAAGCTCAATCCAGAGAAGTGCGTGTTCGGCGTACCAGCCGGAGAGCTACTAGGGTACCTTGTATCCGCAAGAGGAATCGAAGCAAACCCCGAGAAGGTGCAGAACATACTCACAATGCCAGCACCAACCAAGCTCAGGGAGGTGCAACGATTAGCTGGCCGAGTCGCAGCTCTCAGCCGGTTCATTAGTAAGTTGGGAGAGAAAGCCTTACCTTTCTACCAACTGATGAAGAAGTCAGACAAGTTCGAGTGGACACAAGAGGCGCAGGACGCGTTCGACCATCTCAAGAAAACACTGACAACCTCTCCAGTCCTCGTGGCACCGCTGGAAAATGAGCCGCTCTACCTATACGTCTCAGCAACGAACAGGGTGGTGAGCACGGTGCTCGTAGTCGAACGCGAAGAAAAAGGGCACAGTCACCCGGTGCAGAGGCATGTCTACTAACTTAGCGAAGTACTCACCTTGTGCAAGCAGAACTACCCTCATTACCAGAAGCTGGCATACGGAATCTTCATGACCTCCAGAAAGGTCGTCCACTACTTCTCCGAGCACCCGATCACGGTGGTAAGCTCCTCTGGACTAGCAGACATTCTCACAAACCAGCGCGCGACAGGACGAGTCGCCAAGTGGGTTGTCGAACTAGGACCATGGGGGCTGAAGTATGCTCACCCGAAGTCCGTCAAGGCCCAAGTTCTCCAAGAATTCACCACCGAGTGGATAGAAGCCCAGCTACCAAATGTCCCCGACTTGTCCAACGCATGGACAATGTACTTTGATGGCTCCAAGAAATTCAAGTCAGCCGGGGCAGGAGTCATGCTCATCTCCCCCAAAGGCGACAAGCTCAAGTATGTCCTACAGATGGACTTTCCGACGCCGTCCAACAACGAAGCCGAGTACGAGGCCCTGATCCACGGCATGCGGATGGCCAAGAACTACGGCGCCACACACCTCATGATCTACGGCTACTCCTACCTGGTGGTACAGCAAACCATGAAGTCCTGCGACGCCGTCGCCGACAACATGATCGCCTACAGAGACCTTTACAACCAGATGGAAGGCAACTTCGACGGCTGCGAGTTGCGGCACATTGGCCGCGAAAGCAATGAAGAAGCCGACGTCCTCGCTAACATGGGATCAGACAGGGTTCCAGTTCCACCCGGCGTCTTCCTCGAGCGCATCACGTAGAGATCCATCAAGACTCAAAATACAGCAGGCAATGCAACGACAACAAAAGGCGATGCTAACCCGCCAAGCCAAGATAAGGTCCCCATGGAGGTCATGCTAGTCGAAGCTACATGGACAGGACCGTACCTGGCGTACATACTACACCAGAAGCTGCCAGCGGACGCAGTCGAAGCAAAGCGCATCATCAGGCGCTCCAAAAGTTTCACCGTCATCAACGGAGAACTCTACAAAAGAAGCATCTCAGGAATCCTGCAAAGGTGCGTAGATCCAGTCGACGGCCAAGCCATCTTACTCGACATCCATGCGGGTACCTGCGGGCATCATGCCAGCAGTCGAGCATTGGTGGCCAAAGCAGTACGAGCCGGGTTCTACTGGTTGACAGCCATGCAGGACGCTGAGGAACTAGTAAGGAAATGCACAGGGTGCCAGGAGTTTGCCAACAAGCCACACGCGCCAGCGTCAGAACTTAAGACAATACCACTAGCCTGGCCCTTCGCCCAATGGGGTCTGGGCATGGTGGGCCCGCTGAAGAAATCCTCACCCGGAGGTCACACTCACCTCCTGGTTGCAGTCGATAAGTTCACAAAGTGGATCGAAGCCGTGCCCATCACAAGTTCGACTGCATCCACAGCGGTCAACTTCATCAGGTCAATCATCTTCAGGTTTGCAGTACCGAACGGGATCATCGACAATGGCTCGAACTTCACAGCCAAAGATTTCAAGGACTTCTGCTCAGAGCAGGGGATCAAGCTCAGCTACGCGTCGGTCTCGCACCCGCAATCCAACGGGCAAGTGGAGAAAGCCAACGGCCTCGTCTGCAACGGCATCAAGAAACGACTGCGCGTGCACCTAAAACGCGCAGCGGGCGCATGGGTGGAAGAACTGCCATCGGTACTCTGGAGTCTGCGAACAACGCCAAACAGGTCCACCCAGTACACTCCATTCTTCATGGTGTACGGTGCAGAAGCGGTCCTCCCCTGCGACATCAAGTTCGACGCACCGAGAGTAGTCGCCTACGACGAGTCAGATGCAGAGGAGGCACTCGAAGACTGCAGAGACACCTTGGATGAAGCGCGCGACATCGCCCTGGCACGATCAGCCGTGTATCAGCAGGACCTGCGCAATTATCACACTCGGAGGCTGCGACCAAGAGCGTTCGTTGCAGGCGACCTGGTTCTTCGACTCAAGCAAAAGAAGGTGCACAAGCTCGCTTCCCCATGGGAGGGCCCGTACATCGTAACAGAAGCAATAGGCAACAGAGCTTACCGCCTAAAGGACTCGAAGACAGGAGGGGACTGCAGCAACCCGTGGAACGTAGCACAACTCCGCCGGTTCTACGCCTAGTTCAAAACAATCATTGTACAAGAAAATCAGCGCGGCAGGTTTCAGACGCACTCTTTCCCTTACCAGGGTACCTGAGGGGACTGGAAGGGTTTTAATGAGGCGGCCTGTTCGCAAGAATCAATAAAGTGATTTGAAGAAAATCTGTCTCCTTTACGTGTCACTCAGAGGAAGCTCAAAAATCCTAGGCCGCCACTCGAACCACTCGGGGGCTGCGCCACACAGGTTGAAATAAAAGCTTAGGCCGCTACCCGAACCACTCGGGGGCGGCGCCATACAAGCATGTCCAAAATCCTAGGTCGCCACCCGAACCACTCGGGGGCTGCGCCACACAGGTTGAAATAAAAGCTTAGGCCGCTACCCAACTTACCCGGGGGCTGCGCCATACAAGCATAAAGTCAAAAAATCCTAGGCCGTCACCCGACCGACTCGGGGGCTGCGCCATACAGGTCAAGTTCAAAATCCTAGGTCGCCACCCGACACACACGGGGGCAGCGCCACACAGGTCACACTTGTAACCCTAGGCTACCACTCGACTTACTCGGGGGCTACGCCAAACAGGCCTTCTCAGAAAAATCCTCAGCCGCCACTCGAACCCACTCGGGGGCTGCGCTGCACAGGTCAAGTTCCAAATCCTAGGTCACCACCCGACATACTCGGGGGCTGCGCCAACAGGTAACACTTGTAATCCTAGGCCGCCACTCGACCTACTCGGGGGCTGCGCCAGAAAGGTCTTAGCCAAAATCCTAGGCCACCACTCGAGCGACTCGGGGGCTGCGCCATACAGGTCAAGTTACAAAAATCCTAAGTCGCCACCTGTTAAAATCAGAGACTGCGGCATACAGGTTACACTTGAAAAAACCTAGGCCGTTGCCTAGCATACTAGGCGACTGCGCCATACAGGTCGCAAATCAAAACTGGCATTTTCACTTTCGAGTAAACAGATCAACTCTCATAACTCGAAAGTACTTTAATCTGTTACATCATACTTACACAGGCACATTTTCCCTCTATAGCTAACCATGTACATCAGACGACAGCTACTCTAAACTGCAGGTTTAGCCTTCGGCGTATCAAGGGGACCTACAAGGCGCTCGCTCAGGTCCTGAACCTGCCGGATAATCCGGCGCGCAGCCGCTAAGGTCTCATCAAAGTCGTCGTCACCCGGCAGGCCCTCAAGCACCCTCTCAAGCGGAAGATGTGGCCGGTGCATCCGTACGTATGCCAGCGCCGCGTTCGCACCAGCCACAAGTTGGGCGTCGACAACCTCCTTCAGCCCTTCACCATCCCGGAACCTCTCCAGCAAGGCAGACAACCCGTTCGGCTGTGCATTGTGCGGGAAGTACACACGGTTGATGTGCCAAAGTGTCTTCCGGTAGTTCTCCAGAAGAAAAGCAGCGCGCCACGTACGATCAAGCATGATGGCAAGGACGCGCCCCCTCGACTGGTTCACCCAGAACTGTCGAGCTTCGTAGGAGTCGCCGGACGCCTCTCGGGTGACTCGCTCCTCAACGCGAGCCCGCTCGGCCTCCCAGTCGGGATTAACATCTGCGCGCATAAAAGGCAAGTCAGAACGAGAAGCAAAGCCAACAAGGACGGCAGCCACCAAAGGGATACATACCTTGCAACTGCCGACTGATCAGGTCGATCTCCCCAAGCAAAAAATCCTCACGTCGCGAGAAATCCGCCGTGGGATGCGACTGAGAACGGTGCAGCAGTCGCTCCGTATTCTTCAGGGTCGCCTCAAGCTCCACCACCTTGTTCTTCAGATATGTGATTATCCGCTGATCATTTACACTGCGTGGAGGAGCCGGCGCCGCCCGACGACGGCGAGCACCCGAAGAAGAAGCCGCGCCACTCGGATCGGCCACTGGAGAAGGTGGAGCATCATCGCGCGCAGCATTCTGCCAGGGATACGCAGAGTCAATACAATCATGCGACTGCGAAGCGCAGATCAACTCAGAAGAAAGAAAGTCAGCAAAATCAATATTGAAGACCAAAAGACCCGACAGGGTAATATTCATTACAAAGCATGAAGTTCAAAATACAGACCGCGGCGACTGCCGCATTCCTAAAACTACGCCTACTCTAAGGCTGCGGACTGCGACCGGGAACGGCCCTTCCGAGCGGCAGCCGCCTCGGTCGCCTTAGCAAGGGCCCTCTCGAAGAGTGCCACAAGCTGCGCGGCCAGCTGCGAGGCACGCTCCTTCACGCCACTCAGCGACGCGGTTCGGCCATCGGGTTTGCGAGGAAAACCGCTGACGACCTTCTCGAAGTCACCTGGAACTTGATGGCCTAATAGGAGCTGGAAGGTGAGCTCGGAGCCGCGTACCGTCTGCGACCGCGTGAAGTCGGCGATGGTGGTCGCGTC
The DNA here is from genome assembly GCA_026929855.1 of Poa annua. Classification (NCBI taxonomy): domain Eukaryota; kingdom Viridiplantae; phylum Streptophyta; class Magnoliopsida; order Poales; family Poaceae; genus Poa; species Poa annua. The sequence continues at coordinate 22,941,357 of CM049427.1, forward strand.
CTCAAACGGCGCAGCCAGGGCGTCCAAGGTTGCCGGCGGCTGGTCGCCCGGGAAGATACTCTGATGCACCACGGTGAGGGCTCCAGTCGACTTCTGCAACGCGGCTGTAGACTTCTTCAGCGCGTCTGAGGCATAGGCACAGACCCGGTCGAGGAAGCCAACAGCGGTCGCCAGGTCAATCGTGTCGCTCGACGCGTCTTCTGGAGGAGCTCCACCGCAAGTCTCTGCGCAAAAATTCAAAGTCAAGCAAAGAAAAAGATCAAAGACTCAGTAGGCGTCAAGCCGAAACTTACCCCCAAGAACACCGGCGAGTGAAAGGAGACGACCGACTTGAGTTTTCTCCTGGGCGACCCGCGCCAGCTCCCGCTCTCGAGACTCGTGAAGAGCCTTCTCAAGCTCATCAACCCGCCCAGTAGCCTGGTCCAGCGAGGCACGCAGTTGGTCCCTCTCTTTCTCCAGGCGAACGTAAGCCGCGGCTGCGTCGAGCTGTTGGCGATAGTACGGCTGAAGCAAAAGCAAGATGTCAATAAAGTTGCGGGCGACTATACTAGTCACCCACACCTTCGGGGGCTACTCCCATCGGGAGCGCTGATCGCGCACCCGATGAAAAATCAAGAACGCAAGAAAAAGCATGGAAGACTTACGTGGTCCAGGAGTTCAAGGTCCTCTGCAGTCGAAGGAGGCACGCGGCTAGACGATGCAATGCCGGCAGGCTCAGCACGCACCTTCTCCACCACCACCGGCGTCCCCAGCCCAGTCGAAGGGGCGGATGTATGCTCCATGTCCCGAAGGGGGGAGCTAACATTGTCAGAACGGTGGCTGCAGCAAAACCAAGCACATCTGTCAACTAAAACGTCGAAACCGCAAAGTACAACTCGAAGGACACATCACAAAGAAGCTCACCTGGGGGTACCGGCGTCGTCGTAGCTCTCCAGGGAAGGCGAAGGCATCCGCGCGAAAGAACGAGGCGCTGCGGAGCTGACTGGAGGAACGTTCAGGGGTTCCTCCCAGCCACCCGAGGATTGCGCACCCGGAGACGTCGCGACGACCTCCTCCTCAGTAACGTCGACATCCCGGGCAGGTGACGACGCAGTGGCAGAATCGCCGCGACTCGGAAGCTTCCGCTTCTTCCGCGCGGGTTCCTCCACTTCATCCTCCTCCTCCACCTCATCACGGGGAGAATGTGCGGAGGGAATCTCTTCGTCTTCGTCCTCCTCCTCGACAAACTTCGACTCATCGTCGGGTCCGTTCTCAGGAAGGGGAGGAAGGTTGATGAACAGAGCTCGACCCTGAAGCAAGTAGACACAAGTCGAATCAAAAAGAAAGGTAGACTCAAGTCGAACAAAGACAAAAGGAAAACAAGACAAGACTTACCTCAGGAACGGGGTTCGAGGCCCCGTAAGGAGAAATCGGGCACTTGACGTTGCACGTGTCCGCGGCTCGGAGGTTGGTGATGGACCTGACGTTGGCTTCCACCTCTTCATCATCCAGCGGCACGGCGCTGACGCCTTCGGCGGCCCACATCGGGTGAGGCCGGGCGCTGAGCGGCTGCACCCGAAGACGGAAGAAGGTGGCCATCAGAAAGACGCCACCCGCCTCGCGCCCAAGGGTCTGGGTCAGATCGCGCAGCAGGCCAAGCAAGGGCCGCACGACCTCCTTCTCCACGGCGGACACCGGGTGCGCCCAGGCACCGGTCTTCCGCAGTCCACGCCCGCTGTCGAACGCGTCCAGGCCGTCCTGGTTCGACTGGACGTAGAACCACCTTCGGCGCCATCCTTGGACGGAGTCGGCCTTCTTCATCTGGAAGTACGCGGTGTCACCGCGCACCTGGATTCCGAAGCCGCCCACAGGGAAGGTCAACCCGCTCTTCCCCACGTTCTTGCGAACGAGGAAGAGCGACTTCCACAACGCCCAATGGGGCGCGACACCCAAGAAGCATTCGCAGAGCACGATGAAGCCCGCGATGCTCAAGACGCCATTGGGTGTCAGATCGTGGATCTGAACCCCATAGGCATACAAGAGACCGCGCACGAAATCGTGCATGGGGAACCCGAAGCCCCGCGGAAGGAAATCCGCGAAGCAAACACGTTCCCCAACGCGGGGAGTGGGGAAGACCTCCTTGCCAGGGACGCGTACCTGGACTTGGTCGGCAGGTGGCAGCAGACCCTGCGCGCGGAAAAGCTCCACCTCGGCCTTCTTCACCGAGGACCTCTGCCAGTCGCCATCAGGTTTCTTCATCACCCCGGCTTCATCGGCGGCGGCGGAGGAGCCAACGGCGCTCTTCGGCTTGCCCATGGTCAAGGTCGCAAGGTGTACGGACGGATTGCTCGGAGCTCGGGATGGCGGCGGAAATGGTAGAGCGCAGAGGAAAAGAAGCACAGAGCGATTGGAGAAGATGAAATCCCAAGCGTCAAGACACAGTACTTATGCCTCGAAGATCAGCATCTCAACCGTCCACCGAACAAGGGCTCCGAGCGGGCACATCCAACCGTCCACGTGTCGCACGGAGAAACCAACCGTCACCGCCCACTTCGTCCACTACGCACGAAAACCGAGGCGTCGTCATCGTGCCGCGCAAATTTCGCACCCACTTCGGAGACGTGACAACTGTGGACCGCGGTCAGTTCTGACAGCGGGGCCCACCATGTCACGTCCCATCGGGCGCAGAGGCGTGCAACAGATCGTCACCAATGACGTCATCAAGCCAACGGCTCCAAAATCAACTGAAGCAACTCGACAGAGTGATTCGAGTAGTAAGCTTCAAAGCTGAAATCAACAAGGTAGGATCAGCCAGTGATCCGAGAACCCGAAGAAACCATTCGGGTGGCAACGCAGTAAGCTCGAGCAGCCGAATCTATCCACAAGTAAGCCAAACAGGCTGAGTAGAAGCAAGCTTCACAAGAAGATGAAGGCAAAGTAATTCGACTGCAAAGGTTACTCCCATCGGGAGTGGCCGGTTCGACTGAAGAAATCGAGTTCAAGCTCAAGATCAAGCAATCCAATGGCGCGTCCAGGAGGAGGGAGTCCTTTGTCCGACTCTACGCTTCGACCAAGCACTCGGGGGCTACTGACGTGGGGCTGCCTTGCGGGTAGCCCACGATGATGCTACCTGGGCCGCGCCAAGGATGGAAAGGCCCACAGGAGGCCCACGCGGGGTACCATGTAACCTAGTCCAAGTCGGTTAGGAAGCATAACCTTCCATATCTGTAGATGCCATCGGCACCAACCACCCGAGACCTGGCTGCCTATAAAGCCAGGAGGGTTGCCCGTCCCAGAGGACACGCTCATAACCACCACGGCAAACCCTAGCGAGATCGCAATCTCGCCATTGTAATCGCTACTCGCATCAATAATCAGACAAGCAGGAGTAGGGTGTTATCCTCCGGGAGCCTGAACCTGGGTAAAACCTTGCTTGTCAGCCGTCGTGATCACCTTGCACTCATCTCTCTCCCCATCAATCAACCCGGGGCGCACAACCCTGGGACTTGTCGAGTTAACACCTCGTCAACTGGGCACTCCCCAATCGGGTGACCCGAGTCTCCACACCTAAGGCAGTAGGGTGGGCGAGTACAGTCCGAGCGGTAGTGACCTGATGACGTGGGGCTGCCTTGCGGGTAGCCCACGATAAGGCTACCTGGGCCGCGCCAAGGATAGAAAGGCCCACAGGAGGCCCACGCGGGGTACCATGTAACCTAGTCCAAGTCGGTTAGGAAGCATAACCTGCCATATCTGTAGTTGCCATCGGCACCAACCACCCGAGACCTGGCTGCCTATAAAGCCAGGAGGGTTGCTCGTCCCAGAGGACACGCTCATAGCTACGGCACCAACCCTAGCGAGATCGCAATCTCGCTATTGTAACCACAACTCGCATCAATAACCAGACAAGCAGGAGTAGGGTGTTATCCTCCGGGAGCCTGAACCTGGGTAAATCCTTGCTTGTCAGCCGTCGTGACCACCTGCACTCATCTCTCTACCCATCAATCAACCCGGGGTGCACAACCCTGGGACTTGTCGAGTTAACACCTCGTCAATTGGCGCCGTCTGTGGGAAGTCAAACAAGTGCTAGGATCATGGTCGCTCCGGCTCCATCCGCAATGAAGATCGGCGCGTCCGCCGTCAGGGAGTCGATCCGATTCGGCTCCTTCGAGTACGTCATCCACTCGCCAGCTCACCAGTCGGTGTACGCCGATCTGGACAAAGGTATACACATCACCTTCGGCTCCATATTCTGCTGCATCGATAGTCGTGGTATACTCAGGTCTACGACTACCGCGCTACGCGCGACGGCGTCACCAAAATCGCCAACCATCGCGTCCGCCGAACCCGCAAAGATCGCATCTGCCGGACCCGCGGAGATCGCGCCTGCCGGACCCGCTGAGATCGCATCTGCCGCACCCGCGGAGATCGCGACCGCCGAACCCGCGAAGATCGCATCTGCCGCACCCGCAGGGGCCGCGCCAGCTGCACCCGCGAAGAGGACATCTACATCGACAATTTCGGCAACGGCCGTGCGAATCGAGTCTACTACCCCAACCTCGATCGTGCGGTCGATCAAGTCAAGATCCACCTCGACCGTCGCACCCGCACGGGCGACCAGGGGCCCGCATCCGACAGCCATGTCGCGCGCGCCCTCATCTTCGTGGAAATCCCAGGTCTACCCCAAGCCAATCGCACTAGCCCCGGCGAGTGTGAGCACATGGACAATCGCGAAAAGACGCGACAACGGGTGCGCCGCACGCCACGTTGCAGCAATTTTCGACCCCGAGCAAGAAGCGGGCGACAGAAGCAGCAGCGGCAGCACCAACTCTCCGACTCAAGTCTATCCCAAGCAAGTCTTCATGGCCGGCACAGCACCGCATGACGACGAGGAAGAACCCGCATATCCGCTAGAGGTGGACATGCCGGACCAGACTAAACTTGTCATCACGCGGGACATGGCGGTCCAAGCCATGAAGCATGTGGACGAGGGCACGTTCCCCCCACCCAACGCACCTCGAGAAGACCACCTGGCGGTCCAGTACTTGCTACGCAAGGAAGGCGAACGAATTCGCGCCGAAAAAGCCGACCTGCTCAGGCGCAAAAGGGACGCGGATGCATCGAGTGCCAGGCGAGCCGCCCTCTCCTTCACATCCTCCACAGAGGTTAACCAAGGAGCACGGAGAACCAGAGCCCGTGTCCGCCACATGGCAGAAGCTGATCGAACAAGGCTCACTCGCAACCTAGACTCGTCCTTCGTCACCGAAGATGAAAACGGGATACCCGTCCCAAAGACGGCGAATGCCGCCCTGATCTCAGTCGAAACATACCTCCGGCTCACGCAGCCACCGAAGGGGCACGCACGCTCCCTTCTCCACAAACAACAAATTGCCTCCATAAGGGCAATCGAAGAAGCTCTGGCGGCCAAGGGGCCAAGTAACCGAGCGCACGAACCAACGACATCGGGCATCCCAGCGGCGCAGCGACAGCCAGTCAAGGACCTCCGCGACGTCCTGACACAGAAGAAGGTGGACCGCAACCGCAAGGAGCGCTCGGCTAGTGCGGCAAACGCGGACGACCACGCTGACCGCGACTTCGAGCCGTGTGGCGCGGCATGCTTTAGCTTTAACATCCGCGACACCGGCATGCCTAAAGGCTTCAAGTTGACGGCTGGCACACCAAACTACGACGGGAAGCAAGACCCAAAACTGTGGCTCGAAGACTACCTCATCGCTTGCACCTGCCAAGGCGGAACGTCGACTACGGCAATGCAGTACATCCAACTCATGCTGACAGACCCGGCACGCGGGTGGCTGACAAGCCAACCCAAAGACTCTTTCCGAACATGGGAAGAATTCCAGGATAATTTCATCAAGAGTTTCTCGGGAACATTCGCCAGGCCGACGACCTACATCGAGTTGCAGGCCTGCAAGCAAGGAAAGGATGAGTCGCTCCGCTCTTACATCCAGAGGTGGACACTCCTCCGCAATACCATGGAACCCGTATCAGAAGATCGAGTGATGGACGCCTTCATGCATGGCGTCGCTCGCCGTGACCTCTGGGAGGAATTCGTTAGGCTCCAGCCGAAGACCACAATAGAACTCATGAAGACAGCCAACCAATGGGCCGAAGGAGAGGACTACGTCCGCGAAACTTCTCCCAAAAAAGAGGGCGAAACAAGCAACTGGCGCGAGGCACGTCAAAAGAAGAAGCCACGTTACACCCACGATTCAATCGAATTAGTAGCGGCGGGCTATGAAACCCCCCGTGAGGACAAGCGTGACGGCAACCGACAGTACGAGCAAAGTCGGCAGCCCAGCTCGAGTCAGTACAACCATGGCAGCAGCAGCATCGGCCACAATGATGGGAGTCAGAAACGCGAGTGGAAGCGCTCGTTGACCCCAGCAGAGGAGCTGATGCAACCCTGTAAGCATCACTCGTTCCGCAACCCGGAAACAGGCAAATGGAGTTCCAACCACCTGTTGAAGGATTTCCGCAAAGCAAGAAAGATTTACCATGCCATGCAGCAAATCATCGCCCCGGTGCAGGCCGTACAGGCAGCACCGGAGCTAGCCATCCAGGCAGGACCCGCAAACAACAACCAAGTGCAGGCGGCAGGAGCGTTCCCCCAGCCGCAGCAGCAGCAACAAGGTCAGTCGGCAGCAGCCGACACGTACCCAGCCGCACGGGGACAGCTGAACATGATCCAGAAGGGACCCCCATCGAACAGGCGCCAGAAAATCATCACACGCCAAGTACTTCAAGCCATCAACAGCCTGCGCGCGGTACCAGACTACCTGCGCGGGTCGGAGACACCAATCACATTCTCCAGGGCAGATCACCCATCAGAGGTAATCCGACCCGGGCACGCCGCACTCGTGATTGAGGCCTTGATCGGCGACTACAGCCAGAAGAAGGTATTCCTGGACGGAGGCAGCGGCATCAACATCATATTCGCCGACACCCTCAGAAGAATGAACAGGTCGGCAGAGAAATTGCCGGAATCGGAGACCACCTTCCACGGCATAGTACCAGGGCAAGCAATCACGCCCATGGGAACAATCACACTCGACGTCATCCTCGGTACACCCGAGAACTTCAGGAAGGAGTCGATAGACTTTGAGGTCGTCGATTGGAAGTCACAATACCACGCCATCCTCGGACGCCCGACCTTTGCCAGGTTCATGGCAGTACCCCACTACGCCTACCTGATGATAAAGTTGCCCGGGCCGAAAGGAGTGATCACCGTCCGCGGCGACTTCGGGCTCTCCAACAGCTGCGACCGCGAGTTCGCCAAGATCTCCGAGTTCTTCGGCGTCGAAGAGCACTTCAAGGCCATATCAGCCGACAACGACAAGACCGTCTTCCCAGCTCGCAAGAAGCCTGCCAAAGACGCAGCGTTCAACACGAATGATGACACCTTCACCCACCAAGTCCATCCGAGTGACAGCAGAAAGACGGTCAAGGTCTCATCGAGTCTGACCCCCGCATAGGAAAGCGCGCTCGTCGAGTTCCTACGTGAGAACTGGAAAATCTTTGCATGGCAACCTTCTGACATGCCAGGGATACCCAGGGAACTCGCCGAGCACTCTCTCAAAGTCCATAAGGACGCAAGACCAGTCAAGCAATCCATGCGACGCTTCTCAGGACCCAAACGAGACGCGATCACCATGGAAGTCGACAGATTACTTCACGCCAAGTTCATCCGAGAGATCAAGGATTCGGACTGGGTCGCCAACCCGGTTCTAGTGGAGAAAAAGAAGACGAAGAAACTACGCATGTGCGTTGACTTCACCGCAGTCAACAAATGCTGCCCAAGGACCACTTCCCGCTCCCGCGGATAGACCAGATCATCGACTCGACATCAGGTTGCGAGCGCCTGTCCTTTCTGGATGCCTACTCAGGTTACCAGCAGATCAGGCTGAAAGTCGAGGACGAAGAGAAGATAGCCTTCATCACACCCGACGGCGTTTTTTGCTACCAGACGATGCCGTTCGGGTTAAAGAACGCAGGTGCCACGTACCAGCGGACAATGCAAGCATGCCTCAAGGGGCTAATCGGGCAGATCGTCCAAGTCTACGTCGACGACATCGTTGTCACTACCCGAAAGGAGGATACCCTAGTCGACGACCTCCGCAAGGTCTTCGCCGCACTCGACGTGTATCAGATCAAGCTCAACCCAGAGAAGTGCGTGTTCGGCGTGCCAGCCGGAGAACTACTAGGGTACCTCGTATCCGCAAGAGGAATCGAAGCAAACCCCGAGAAGGTGCAGAACATACTCACAATGCCAGCACCAACCAAGCTCCGGGAGGTGCAACGATTAGCTGGCCGAGTCGCAGCTCTCAGCCGGTTCATTAGTAAGTTGGGAGAGAAAGCCTTACCTTTCTACCAACTGATGAAGAAGACGGACAAGTTCGAGTGGACACAAGAGGCGCAGGACGCATTCGACCATCTCAAGAAAACACTGACAACCTCTCCAGTCCTCGTGGCACCACTGGAAAATGAGCCGATGTACTTATACGTCTCAGCAACGAACAGGGTGGTAAGCACGGTGCTCGTAGTCGAACAAGAAGAAGAAGGGCACAGTCACCCGGTGCAGAGGCCCGTCTACTACCTTAGTGAAGTACTCACCTTGTCCAAGCAGAACTACCCTCACTACCAGAAGCTGGCGTACGGAGTCTTCATGACCTCCAGAAAGGTCGTACACTACTTCTCCGAGCACCCGATCACGGTGGTAAGCTCCTCTGGACTAGCAGACATTCTCACAAACCAACGCGCGACAGGACGGGTCGCCAAGTGGGTTGTCGAACTAGGACCATGGGGGCTGAAGTATGCTCACCTGAAGTCCAACAAGGCCCAAGTCCTCCCGGAATTCACCACCGAGTGGATAGAAGCCCAGCTACCAAATGTCCCCGACTTGTCCAACGCATGGACAATGTACTTTGATGGTTCCAAGAAATTCAAGTCAGCCGGGGCAGGAGGCGTGCTCATCACCCCAAAAGGCGAAAAGCTCAAGTATGTCCTGCAGATGGACTTTCCGACGCCGTCCAACAACGAAGCCGAGTACGAGGCCCTGATCCACGGCATGCGGATGGCCAAGAACTGCGGCGCCACGCACCTCATGATCTACGGCGACTCCTACCTGGTGGTACAGCAAACCATGAAGTCCTGCGACGCCGTCGCCGACAACATGATCGCCTACAGAGACCTCTACAATCAATTGGAAGGCAACTTCGACGGCTGCGAGCTGCGCCACATTGGCCGTGAAAGCAACGAGGAAGCCGACGTCCTTGCTAACATGGGCTCAGACAGGGTGCCAGTCCCACCCGGCGTCTTCCTCGAGTGCATCACGCAGAGATCCATCAAGACTCAGAATACAGCAAGCACTGCAACAACAGAAGGCGATGCCAACCCGCCAAGCCAAGACAAGGTCCCCATGGAGGTCATGCTAGTCGAAGCCACATGGACAAGACCGTACCTGGCATACATACTACATCAGAAGCTGCCAGCCGACCCAGTCGAAGCAAAGCGCATCATCAGGCGCTCCAAAAGTTTCACCGTCATCAACGGAGAACTCTACAAAAGAAGCATCTCAGGAATCCTGCAAAGGTGCATAGATCCAGTCGACGGCCAAGCCATCTTACTCGACATCCACGCGGGTATCTGCGGGCATCACGCCAGCAGTCGGGCACTGGTGGCCAAGGCGCTACGAGCCGGGTTCTACTGGCTGACAGCCATGCAGGACGCCGAGGAGCTGGTAAAGAAATGCACAGGGTGCCAAGAATTTGCCAACAAGCCACACGCGCCAGCATCGGAACTCAAAACAATACCATTAGCCTGGCCCTTCGCCCAATGGGGTCTGGACATGGTGGGCCCGCTGAAGAAATCCTCACCCGGAGGTCACACTCACCTCCTGGTTGCAGTCGATAAGTTCACAAAGTGGATCGAAGCCATGCCCATCACAAGTTCGACTGCATCCACAGCGGTCAACTTCATCAGGTCAATCATCTTCAGATTTGGAGTACCGAACGGGATCATCACCGACAACGGCTCGAACTTCACAGCCAAAGAATTCAAGGACTTCTGCTCAGAGCAGGGGATCAAGCTCAGCTACGCGTCTGTCTCGCACCCGCAATCCAATGGGCAAGTGGAGAAAGCCAATGGCCTCGTCTGCAACGGCATCAAGAAGCGACTGCGCGTGCCCCTAAAACGCGCAGCGGGAGCATGGGTGGAAGAACTGCCGTCGGTCCTTTGGAGTCTGAGAACAACGCCAAACAGATCCACCCAGTACACTCCATTCTTTATGGTGTATGGTGCAGAAGCGGTCCTCCCCTGCGACATCAAGTTCGACGCACCGAGAGTAGTCGCCTACGACGAGTCGGATGCAGAGGAGGCACTCGAAGACAGCAGGGACACCTTGGACGAAGCACGCGACATCGCCCTGGCACGATCAGCCGTGTATCAACAGGACCTGCGCAACTATCACACTCGGAGGTTGCGACCAAGAGCATTCATTGCAGGCGACCTCGTTCTTCGACTCAAGCAAAAGAAGGTGCACAAGCTCGCTTCCCCATGGGAGGGCCCGTACATTGTGACAGAAGCAATAGGCAACGGAGCTTACCGCCTGAAGGACTCGAAGACAGGAGCGGACTGCAGCAACCCGTGGAACGTGGCACAACTCCGCTGGTTCTACGCCTAGTTCAACTCAATCATTGTACAAGAAAATCAGCGCGGCAGGTTTCAGACGCACTCTTTCCCTTACCAGGGTACCTGAGGGGACTGGAAGGGTTTTAATGAGGCGGCTTGTTCGCAAGAATCAATAAAGTGATTTGAAGAAAACATGTCTCCTTTACCTGTCACACAGAGGAAGCCGAAATCCTAGGCCGCCACTCGAACCACTCGGGGGCTACGCCACACAGGTTGAAATAAAAGCTTAGGCCGCTACCCGAACCACTCGGGGGCTGCGCCATACAAGCATAAGTCAAAAAATCCTAGGTCGCCACCCGAACTACTCGGGGGCTGCGCCACACAGGTTGAAAGAAAAGCTTAGGCCGCTACCCGAACTACTCGGGGGCTGCGCCATACAAGCATAAGTCAAAAAATCCTAGGCCGTCACCCGACCGACTCGGGGGCTGCGCCATACAGGTCAAGTTCAAAATCCTAGGTCGCCACCCGACACACTCGGGGGCTGCGCCACACAGGTAATACTTGTAATCCTAGGCTACCACTCGACCTACTCGGGGGCTACACCAAACATGCCTTCTCAGAAAAATCCTCAGCCGCCACTCGAACCCACTCGGGGGCTGCGCTGTACAGGTCAAGTTCAAAATCCTAGGTCGCCACCCGACATACTCGGGGGCTGCGCCAAACAGGTAACACTTGTAATCCTAGGCCGCCACTCGACCTACTCGGGGGCTGCGCCACACAGGTCTTAGCCAAAATCCTAGGCCACCACTCGAGCAACTCGGGGGCTGCGCCATACAGGTCAAGTTACAAAAATCCTAAGTCGCCACCTGTTAAAATCAGAGACTGCGGCATACAGGTCACACTTGAAAAAACCTAGGCCGTTGCCTAGCGTACTAGGCGACTACGCCAAACAGGTTGCAAATCAATACAGGCATTGTCACTTTCGAGCAAGCAGATCAATTCTCATAACTCGAAAGCACTTTAAGCTATTACATTACGCTTGCATAGGCACATTTTCCCTCTATAGCTAACCCTGTACATCAGACGACAGCTACTCTAAACTGTAGGTTCGGCCTTCGGCGCATCGAGGGGACCTACAAGGCGCTCACTCAGGTCCTGAACCTGCCTGATAATCCGGCGCGCAGCCGCTAAGGTCTCGTCGAAGTCATCGTCACCAGGCAGGCCTTCAAGCACCCTCTCAAGCGGAAGATGTGGCCGGTGCATCCGGACGTATGCCAACGCCGCGTTCGCCCCAGCCACAAGTTGGGCGTCGACAACCTCCTTCAGCCCTTCACCATCGCGAAACCTCTCCAGCAAGGCGGACAACCCGTTCGGCTGCGCATTATGCGGGAAGTACACACGATTGATGTGCCAGAGTGTCTTCCGGCAGTTCTCCAGAAGAAAAGCAGCGCGCCACGTACGGTCAAGCATGGTGGCAAGGACGCGCCCCCTCGACTTGTTCACCCAGAACTGCCGAGCTTCGTAGGAGTCGCCGGACGCCTCTCGGGTAACTCGCTCCTCAACGCGAGCCCGCTCGGCCTCCCAATCAGGATTAACATCTGCACGCATAAAATGCAAGTCAGAACAAGAAAGAAAGCCAGCAAAGTCGGCAGCCGCCAAAAGGATGCAAACCTTGCAACTGCCGACTGATCAGATCGATCTCCCCAAGCAAAAAATCCTCACGTCGCGAGAACTCCGCCGTAGGATGCGACTGGGAGCGGTGCAGCAGCCGCTCAGTATTCTTCAGGGTCGCCTCAAGCTCCACCACCTTGTTCTTCAGGTATGTGATTATCCGCTGATCATTTACACTACGTGGAGGAGCCGGCGCCGCCCGACGACGGCGAGTACCCGAAGAAGAAGCCGCACCACTCGGCTCGGCCACAGGAGAAGGCGGAGCATCACCGTGCACAGTATTCTGCCATGGATTCGCAGAGTCAATACAATCATGCGACTGCAAAGCGCAGTTCCACTCAGAAGAAAGAAAGTCAGCAAAAGCAATATTGAAGGCCAAGAGACCTGACAGGACAATATTCATTACAGAACAAGAAGTTCAAAATACAGACCGCGGCGACTGCCGAATTCCTAAAGCTACGCCTACTCTAAGGCTGCGGACTGCGACCGGGAACGACCCTTCCGGGTGGCAGCCGCCTCGGTCGCCTTAGCAAGGGCCCTCTCGAAGAGTGCCACAAGCTGCACGGCCAGCTGCGAGGCACGCTCCTTCACGCCACTCAGCGACGCAGTTCGGCCATCGGGTTTGCGAGGAAAACCGCTGACGACCTTCTCGAAGTCACCTGGAACCTGATGGCCTAAGAGGAGCTGGAAGGTGAGCTCGGAGCCGCGTACCGTCTGTGACCGCGTGAAGTCGGTGATGGTGGTCGCATCCTCAAACGGCGCAGCAAGGGCGTCCACGGCTGCCGGCGGCTGGTCGCCCGGGAAGATACTCTGGTGCACCACAGTGAGGGCTCCAGTCGATTTCTGCAACGCGGCTGCGGACTTCTTCAGCGCGTCTGAGGCATAGGCACAGACCCGGTCGAGGAAGCGAACAACAGTTGCCAGGTCAACCGTGTCACTCGACGCGTCTTCCGGAGGAGCTCCACCGCAAGTCTCTATTCAAAAATTCAAGGTCAAGCAAAGAAAAAGATCAAAGACGCAGTAGGCATCAAGCCGAAACTTACCCCCAAGAACACCGGCGAGTGAAAGGAGACGACCGACTTGAGTCTTCTCCTGGGCGACCCGCACCAGCTCCCGCTCGCGAGACTCATGAAGGGCCTTCTCAAGCTCGTCAACCCGCCCAGTAGCCTGGTCCAAAGATGCACGCAGTTGGTCCCTCTCTTTCTCCAGGCGAACGTAAGCCGCGGCTGCGTCGAGCTGTTGACGGTAGTACGGCTGAAGCAAAAGCAAGATGTTAATAAAGTTGCGGGCGACTATACTAGTCACCCACACCTTCGGGGGCTACTCCCATCGGGAGCGCTGATCGCGCACCTGATGAAAAATCAAGAATGCAAGCACAAGCATAAAAAGACTTACGTGGTCCAGGAGTTCAAGGTCCTCTGCAGCCGAAGGAGGAACGCGGCTAGACGATGCAACGCCGGCAAGCTCAGCAAGCACCTTCTCCACTACCGCCTGAGTCCCCAGTCCAGTCGAAGGGGCGGATGTATGCTCCACGTCCCGAAGGGGGGAGCTAACATTGCCAGAACGGTGGCTGCAGCAAAACCAAGCACACCTGTCAACCTAAACGTCGCAACTGCAAAATACAACTCGAAGGACACACATCATAAAGAAGCTCACCTGGGGGTGCCGGCGTCGTCATAGCTCTCCAGGGAGGGCGAAGGCATCCGCGCGAAAGAACGAGGAGCCGCGGAGCTGACTGGAGGAACGTTCAGGGGTTCGTCCCAGCCACCCGAGGATTGCACACCCGACGATGTCGCGACGACCTCCTCCACAGTAACGTCGGCATCTTTGGCAGGTGACGACGCAGTGGCAGAATCGCCACGACTCGGGAGCTTCCGTTTCTTCCGCGCGGGTTCCTCCACTTCATCCTCTTCCTCCACCTCATCACGGGGAGAATGTGCGGAGGGAATCTCTTTGTCTTCGTCTTCCTCCTCGACAAACTTCGACTCGTCGTCGGGTCCGTTCTCAGGAAGAGGAGGAAGGCTGATGAACAGAGCTCGACCCTGAAGCAAGTAGACACAAGTCGAATCAAAAAGAAAAGTAGACTCAAGTCGAACAAGGACAAAAGGAAAACAAGACAAGACTTACCTCAGGAACGGGGTTCGAGGCCACGTAAGGAGAAATCGGGCACTTGACGTTGCACGTGTCCGCGACTCGGAGGTTGGTGATGGATCTGACTTTGGTCTCCACCTCCTCATCGTCAAGCGGCTCGGCGCTGACGCCTTCGGCGGCCCACATCGGGTGAGGCCGAGCGCTGAGCGGCTGCACCCGAAGACGGAAGAAGGTGGCCATCAGGAAGACGCCACCCGCCTCGCGCCCAAGGGTCTTGGTCAGATCGCGCAGCAGGCTCAGCAAGGGCCGAACGGCCTCCTTCTCCACGGCGGTCAGCGGGTGCGCCCAGGCGCCGGTCTTCCGCAGTCCACGTCCGCTGTCGAACGCATCCAGGCCGTCCTGGTTCGACTGGACGTAGAACCACCTCCGGCGCCATCCTTGGACGGAGTCGCACTTCTTCATCTGGAAGTACGCGATGTCACCGCGCACCTGGATTCCGAAGCCGCCCACGGGGAAGGTCAACCCGCTCTTCCCAACGTTCTTGCGAACGAGGAAGAGCGACTTCCACAACGCCCAATGGGGCGCGACACCCAGGAAGCATTCGCAGAGCACGATGAAGCCCGCGATGCTCAAGACGCCATTGGGGGTCAGATCGTGGATCTGAACCCCATAGGCATACAAGAGACCGCGCACGAAATCGTGCATGGGGAACCCGAAGCCCCGCGGAAGGAAATCCGCGAAGCAAACACGTTCCCCATCGCGGGGAGTGGGGAAGACCTCCTTGCCAGGAACGCGTACCTGGACTTGGTCGGCAGGTGGCAGCAGACCCTGCGCGCGGAAAAGCTCCACCTCGGCTTTCTTTACCGATGATCTCTGCCAGTCGCCGTCGGGTTTCTTCATCACCCCGGCTTCGTCGCCGGCGGCAGAGGAGCCAGCGGCGCTCTTCGGCTTGCCCATGGTCAGATTGCAAGGTGTACGGACAGATTACCCGGAGCTCTGGATGGCGGCGGAAATGGTAGAGCGCAGAGGAAAGGGAGCACAGAGCGCTTGGAGAAGATGAAATCCCAAGCGTCAAGACGCAGTACTTAAGCATCGAAAAGCATCATCTCAACCGTCCACAGAACAAGGGCTCCGAGCAGGCACATCCGGCCGTCCACGTGTCGCACGAAGAAACCAACCGTCACCGCCCACTTTGTCCACTATGCACGAAAACCGAGGCGTCGTCATCATGCCGCGTAAATTTCGCGCCCACTTCGGAGACGTGACAACTGTTGACCGCGGTCAGCTCTGACAGTGGGGCCCGCCAAGTCACGTCCCATCGAGCGCAGAGACGTGCAACAAATTGTCACCAGTGACGTCATCAAGCCAACGGCTCCAAAATCAATTGAAGCAACTCGACAGAGTAATTAGAGTAGTAAGCTTCAAAGCTGAAGTCAACAAGGTAGGATCGGCCGATGATCCGAGAACCCGAAGAAACCATTCGGGTGGCAACATAGTAAGCTCGAGCAGCCGAATCCATCCACAAGTAAGCCAAACAGGCTGAGTAGAAGCAAGCTTCACAAGAAGATGAAGGCAAAGTAATTTGACTGCAAAGGTTACTCCCATCGGGAGTGGCCGGTTCGACTGAAGAAATCGAGTTCAAGCTCAAGATCAAGCAATCCAATGGCGCGTCCAGGAAGAAGGAGTCCTTTGTTCGACTCTACGCTTCGACCAAGCACTCGGGGGCTACTGACGTGGGGCTGCCTTGCGGGTAGCCCACGATAAGGCTACCTGGGCCGCGCCAAGGATAGAAAGGCCCACAGGAGGCCCACGCGGGGTACCATGTAACCTAGTCTAAGTCGGTTAGGAAGCATAACCTGCCATATCTGTAGTTGCCATCGGCACCAACCACCCGAGACATGGCTGCCTATAAAGCCAGGAGGGTTGCTCGTCCCAGAGGACACGCTCATAGCTAAGGCACAAACCCTAGCGAGATCGCAATCTCGCTATTGTAACCACAACTCGCATCAATAACCAGACAAGCAGGAGTAGGGTGTTATCCTCTGGGAGCCTGAACCTGGGTAAATCCTTACTTGTCAGCCGTCGTGACCACCTGCACTCATCTCTCTCCCCATCAATCAACCCGGGGTGCACAACCCTGGGACTTGTCGAGTTAACACCTCGTCACCTGAGCCTCCACAGTTGAAACACATGCGCCTTGACGGTGAGTCCCGCCCTTCCTCACCCTGAGGACGGGACGCAGCTACCCCGACCTGGGAGGAGCTACTCGGGTCACGGCTAGGGGCAGTCAAGGCCAAAGAAGGAGGGAGCCCACCTAGGCTCCCTCCCGCTCCGCCGTCCACCCCACCAGCGCTCTTCTTCTTCCTCTTCTTAGGCTTCTTTCTTGTTTGATCGCGGTTCGCGACCTCCGGGATGGGCTGACTCGGTAGGGGCTGCGGCTGAGCTAAAATCTCTCGGTCCCAGATCCACGAGCCGGACCGATCCGACCTCCCATGTTCCCTGCTGACCAGAGACCTGCGGAGCTCCACGTCCCTGGTCATCGCCTCCGGCATGATGGGGCGACGCGGCGACCTCAAGGGAGGGCTGCGGCGCTGAGGAGCCCCCCCCCCCCCCGCGTGGGGAACGGCGCCGGGGGCCGGTGGGGGCTCGGTAGCGCTCCTGCCCGGGAGCCGTCCGCCCGGGCGCAGCCTCCCGTCCCGGGGCCCGACCATGGCGAGGTGGAGACCGGCGCGGAGGGGAGCGTTGGTGCACACGGGTACGCGGCGGCGGAAGGGATGGCGAGCGCGCGCAGCGGCGGGGGTGGACATCGTCGTCAGTTTCATCCGGGCGCCCACGCTACATGGCCTCGGCGGCGGGCGGCGGCGGCGGAGGGGGCGCAGTCCGTGCGGTGAGGGGGTCGTGCGGGGCGAGGGAACTGGTTCTGGCGGCTAGCGTATGGGGAAGGGTTAGGGTTGCACGCAGCGAACCGTTTATCCCCGACCTGGGGTTAAACAGGCCTGCGCCGCGATGGGCCACGTGGCGGGGATGCCGCCACTCTAACATGGGCCGCACCATCGGCCCACCTGGGCCCAGTGGCCCACTCGGGTCACTCCGGCTAGGGTTCTGCGTTGCGCCGCCTCCGCCCACGCCGCGGCAGGGCACCGCCGCCGCCGCCGTCCGCCGGGCGGCCACCTTGGCCGCCAGGTCAGTCAGCTCGCGCAGGAGTCCTGGGGTCGCCGTGTCCACAAGGGAGCGCCGTGCCAACACCGGTGAGGAGACGGGGCTAGCCGCGACAGCCTTCCGTGGCGGAGGGCCCTGTCCCAACGGCCGGCGGCGCACCATCGCCGTCGAACCTCGACGACACCCCGCCCGCGGGCTTCCACGCTTCGCCAGGGCCAGGAAATCCCCAAACGTCGGGGAGAGCGGCGGCGTGCAGCAGGCGACCAAATCGTCCTCGACAACTTTGACTTCCGCGTCCTCGTCCTCGATATCCGCCCATCGCCGGCCTTTCAGCGACGCCGCCGTCATCACCAACCTGGTGGAGCAGCCGGCCGCCGGGGAGCTGGGGCAGGGGGATAGAGGGAAAAAAGGGGGGGGGGGAGGTCGCCGTCGGTCAAGGACCGGCCAAGGGCGCTCCCGTCAAGTCACACTCGCGTCCACTCGCCATGAATCGCATAATTACTCCTCAGAGGGTAGCGCCCCGGCGTGGGGCGCTACCAAAAGGGTTAGTTTTTTTTTTTTTCAAAAAGAGGTTAGTTTTTATTAAAGTTTGTCTAAAGGGTTATTTTTATCAAATTTCACGCCAGCAGCACCTCGAAAAATCCAAATCAATCATGGGCAGGAGACGACAACAAGTTTTTTTCCTTTGTGCCTTTAAGTTTCTTTGTGTTTCTCATCCACTTTTGGGTTTTGGTTGTATAGCATTTATACGTTACTGCTTTTGTTGGAGGTTCTACAATTGCAAATCACACGAGTCCATATGAAGCTGTAACAAACTCTCTGAGACGATATGAGACTTGTATTAATAAAAGGTAGGTTTGGGAAAGCTTAGCTGAGTTCTAAATCATGAAAGAATTAAATTTGGAAAACATATTAAAATCTCCTCTATTAAAAGGAGTAGTAAAGGTTAAAAGAATGGGGAGACGGATCTCAAACCAGATATTTGGCTCAAAACATATATGACATATTAGATTGGACAAAAGAGATACCCCACCTATCTATATATTACATGGAGTTCTGCTTTTTATTAATTTCAGTTTCATAGTCAGTATGACCCAAAATACATGTTAAAATGCTATTTATTAAGAACTTTTTTAATACATCTTAATGATATACTTTTTGGTTAATAATCTATGTTTTGTTCGCTAAAGTGATGGTCAAAGTTGAATTTAGAAATATGTTTGTGTCATGTAAAAGGGACAAATGCAGTATGCATATATTGTTGACGACATTACAATCCTTGACAGAAAAGGACTATTTAAACAATGTTGCTTGTTAGTTAATCTTACTGTTGTATTATAGAAAAAATAGGATAAAAATATAATGCAGCCAAGACTAGCCTTTCATATATTTATATACTATATCTTAAGCACCAACAAGATAAAAAAACTTCTCAATACATATCAATCCTGTATGTGCCCAACAACTTCATAACACTACAAACTTAGTTTTGAAAAATGATGCAAGATAGAATAGTCTTTGACGCCAAGACTAGTCTTTCATTTCTGTATATACTATATCTTAAGCACACACCAAGATAAAAAACTTCTCAATACATACCAATTCAGTATATGCCCAACAACTTCATAACACTACAAACTTAGTTTTGAAAATGATGCAAGATAGAATAGTATTTGACATGTAAAGTGAAGAGGATGAGTCATACCAATTATCAAGCTTTATGTAGAGTTATATTATGTGTGCAGGCGAAAAGCAACTTTGCTGATGAATCCAAAAATTAAATTTGTATTTAGTGCCACCAAACACAACATACCAAGTATCCAAACACTTTTAAGGAAAAACAAATGTAAGGATGGAGAGACATCATGTCATAGTTGCTATAAATAGGCACGCACCAGGTAGATCCTCCTCCACCATTCATCCTTTGCATATCTAGAGTACAAACATCAAAACCAAGCAAGCAGTAGTCACCACTATGAAGACTTCCCTCTTCCTTGCCTTCCTTGCCATGGCGGTGACCATGTCCACCGCCAATGTGCAGTTCGACCCTGCCTGGCAATTTCAACCGCAACAACCATTTCCACAGGAACAACAACAACAACAAGTTGTACAACAGTTGTCGTTTCTGCAACAACAATTGAACCCATGTCGGCAGTTCCTTGTGCAACAATGCATCCCAGTGTCGATAGTGCCATTCCTCCAGTCACGGATGTTTCAACAAACCAGTTGCCAAGTGGTGCGTCAACAGTGTTGCCGACAGCTGGCACAGATCCCTGAGCAGCTTCGCTCCCCGGCCATCCATAGCGTCGTTCACGCCATCATCTTGCAACAACAACAACAATTCGGACAAGGACAACAAACCTTCTTCCAACCGCAGCAGCAACAAGGTGTCTTCCAGCCTCAGGGTCAACAACAACAACAATTCGGCCAAGGACAACAATCATTCTTCCAACCACAACAACAACATGGTTTCTTCCAGCCTCAGGGTTTCTTGGTACCTCAACAACAACAGGGTATTTTTGGATCTCAACACCAACAAGTGGTCCAAGGCTTCATCCAGCCTCAACAGATTGCCCAGTTTGAGGCGATAAGGACGTTTGCACTTCAGACTCTTCCGGCGATTTGCAATGTGCAGGTCCCACCTTACTACTTTACCACCACTAATCCGTTTGGTGGCTTCTAAGGAAACAACATGAAACCTAGTACTAGGCAAATGAATCATAATTGTTTGCTCGATGGAAAAGTCAAAGTGGCAATGACAAATAAAATGCCATGCACAACCATGTGTAACCCTTGCCAGTACTAGTTCAAAAGTGGGAATAAAAGACAAACATAGTTTATGTTTGCATAATATTTATTCTCATTGTTGGCACATTGTTCACCCTCACCCAAAATCTTATGTGTTAAATGAACCAAAACAAAACAAAACGGGTATGTACAAATGGTTAAGTTGAAGTACCATTAACGGACAGATTAAGAGCTAACTACATATTAACACTTTAAAAGCTAGTCTTATCGTATTGACTTATCACCTTCATTTTCAGATATACTTCATCCAAGCAACACTTGATCCAGAATGCTCAAGTTTAAATGGCAAAAAAAAAACATTGTTTGACTAGATCATGGTACTTACTTCATTAGAGAAGATCAAATACATGTAAAGCTTTAAGTAGGTAAAACTATAAACTTGCTTCTTTTAATGATTGGTGAAACATGTTTGGGCTTGAGAGAATTCCTTATTTGGCCCTTCCTTATTATTTTCCTTATTTGTCCCTATAAAATAGATTCTTCTCAATTTGGCATCTTAATTTCATTTTCTTTCTAATATGGTCTTCTAGTACATTCTAAGCACTAAAAAGACTTTTTTACTCATGATAAATTAAGTGATAATAAAAGAAAATTGGATTTGTACCATTAAAAATTACTCTCTCCGTATCAAAATAGTACGCTAGAACATGTCTAGATACCTAATGATAAAAAATAGGCCCAACATCTTACATTTTGATAGGGATGGAGTAAAAGATAAATAGTAACAGTTAGAGTCCATCGGCCGATTCCTACGCACCCGATTAGTTTTGGCATCGAGCGGGACGTGTACACGTTAACAGCTAGGTAGACGTGAACCTGATGCATTTGCGTGCCTAGCTAGATCGGAAACAATCGATTCCAGTAATTTCCTTTTCGTACAGTCTGCACAAGCCCTCCACCCTCGCTGTATGTTGCTGTACGTGGTCCGGGACATTTTGATGGCGAAGACTAGTCGCCGCAACGACGGCCATCCACTGCCCCCTCTATCCACTGTCAGCCGCAGCACAGCAGCTCCTCGAAAAATCCAAATCAATCATGCGCAGGAGACGACAACAGGGAGCCAGCCATGCCCAAAGAGGAGAAGCGAGACGGCCCAAATCAAGCAAGCCTCCCGCTGTTCCTTCGCAGGGACAGGGCCATCATCTCATCTCACCCTCCATTTTCCCTGGACGGACCACGCCCACCCGCAGCTTGACCTAGCTAGCCAGCATTTTCGGCCTCGCACCGCCGTCACCACAGGAAAAGCACAAAAAGAAAAAATAATTAAAAAGCAAATGGATACGGCTGCAGGGTTTTTATAGGACGGGCACAGCGTCGACTTGGAGATTCGTGTGGACGTACGGCCGGCGGCCACGTCGACGGGGTCCGACCCCACCGCGGCGCATCCTGTGGCCTGACGGGCTCGGGGCCCCACCCGCGCGGGCCGGGCCAATCGGAATTCGACAACGGATATGCTCCAGACCAGCCCGGTATCGACATACCGCGATCGGGCCTCAGATCCCTCCCCTTGAAAACCCCCTCGCCCTGCCGGAACCCTCGTTCATCTGCGGCCTCATTCGTCATTCCTCCCCTCCCACACCAAGCCTGCTGAAGGGCCATGGCACCGAGGTCGCACCCGTGGCAGCAGTAGCTCAGCTCCGCCGTTGTCGCCGCTAGCTAGGGTTTCGATTGGTTCTGAAGGAAGCGAGGGAGGGAGATGGGGCGCGGGAAGGTGCAGCTGAAGCGGATCGAGAACAAGATCAACCGCCAGGTCACCTTCTCCAAGCGCCGGTCGGGGCTGCTCAAGAAGGCGCACGAGATCTCCGTGCTATGCGACGCGGAGGTCGGCCTCATCATCTTCTCCACCAAGGGAAAGCTATACGAGTTCGCAACGGACGCATGGTACGTACATAGGCTACTCCTAGTTTAGAGATTCCCTCCGAAATCCTCGTTCTGAACTCGATTTCATGCCGTACGTTCTAGTGCTCCTCCGGTGACGGCCCCGCGGCGGCCTGCCTGTGTATTCACTCCTTTCCTGCGCTGTCCGGTTTATTTGCTCGCTGTCTCTCCTCTTCCTATCTCGATTCTCGAATTCGGCACCGCACGGCCTCTCGCTTTGCTTCGCGGTGGAATTGGCCGCGGGGGGTTGCGATTTTATGCTTCGTGCTCACGGCGTGGGGCGTATCCCTGCGCTATTTTATGCTCCTTTATCGCCGGGAAGGGGTGTTCATCCGCTTCCATTTTGGGGATTTTTTGTTCCCTACGCGCCAGCTGGCGCCCAAGTGGAAGGGTTAGGACGGTAATATCTTGCTTTTTACACGTTGCTTTTTCGAGCAGCCGATATTAATTCATTCGCAACACTTACCTCCCACTAGCTAGCAGCAGACAGATATTTGTCTGTGTATAGTCTGTCCATTTACTTCCCCTTATCTCATATCATCACTCGGAATCTTATTTGATTCTGGCCTTTTTACGTACCTGCCTGATCGATACTGTGCTTGCTGTTTTTATACCATCAACACTACTACTACGAGTAGTTCTTTCCAATCTGCTATGTTACAGTTTTACTATTCATTTCTGTTAATTGCTTGGCGCGTGGGGCAATTCTCCGGAGCTGAATCTCTATACTGCATGGCCAGACCACATTCCCAAGAGTTCATATGATTCCGTAGGCCTCTTCCCTTTCATTTGCTTGCTGGAGACTGTAATTGGCCATGCGATGTGTTCCGGTAATCAAAATGAGCTAATGAAATCACGTACACCAAGTCCAGCCTTTCTTCCCGTTTCACATTAGTCCATGTTAGTTTCTGGTCTCCATCTGCTTCCGTAGTTTCCGTCTGGGAAATACTAGATGGAAGTGTCAGCTTTCTGAATACGAGATAACAAAATATCTGAAGGACTGTTGCTTTTGGTAAATATCCAACGTTGTCAGTAATCTGTTCAGAAAGCAAAGTTGGCATTTGCTCCGTGCATAGTAGTACGTAGAATGATGTGCATGTATCGCTAGTGAGTGCACGCCCCTGATTGGCTGAGTGAGTGTTGCTAAAGGAAGAACCTAGCCAAGCAAAATTTGATTGGTTTACCTCGTGCTTCTTGGTTGTTTTACTGATTTATCCAGCCTCAAGATATTATGGAGTAGTATTCTGATATAAGCACATGCACGTATTATGTAAACCAACTCAAGTAAACCAGCATTGATGCAGAAGACAACTTTTTTTTAGAGAATCCAGAAGACAACCTCTGCGTACACTAACAGATAGCTAATAACGTACATTTTGTTGATTACTTATTTCTAAGACCCAGGTCTTATTCAATCTATCCACTCTAACATCGGTCGGTTAGTTACCACATCGGCCAAAGGTCCAAAGCAGTAGCAGCTGACTTGCACGTTTGCATTAAATAACATTAATCAGTTGTGTGCTGGATCTATGCTATCGAACCAGTTATCCTCTACACCTTCTGCATCTCTGAACAGTATGCTTTGGGTGAATCCATGGTTATGCCTACAAATATTAGCTAATCTACTATGAGATATTTAAGATCCATTTGTGCCCCTGCCACATCTTTACCCTCATAGAAAAAGCATCAATCATCAACCTAGGACCGTTAATATCTCATGTTTTATCCACCATACATGCAAGTAGTCATTGTCCATTGAAGTGAGACAAAATAAAGTTGTAAAAATGAAATTAAAATTAAAGTTTTGGGGATTCTGGGTCAAGTAGATGGGAAGAAGGAACACTACTGTGATTTTTTTAGTTGAACAGGAGGGCAGGCCCTAATTAGTACTAACATAATCATTGTGAACCTTGTGAACTCATTACTAATTGAACATTGTGAGCTCGGCCCTCATTTATAGCCATATCACAACCAACGCAAGTGCTAACCGGCAACAATTAACTTATAAACCATACACACATTAGGGTTGGATTGCTATCATGATTTGAGCAATTTGACCCACTTGTTACCTATCCATTCATTCTTAGCTTGCACAGTTACTTCATCACTTCACCACACGTACATCACGATGCATTGGGTAGTCCAAATCGTGCATGGAAGTTATTGTGGTCAAACTTATTTCAACTTTGCAAACAGAGAAATACATTGAGTGCATTAATGTAATTTAGCTTCAACATGGTTCAACCTCCTTAGACAACCCATAGTGGGATTAATATGTGCTAAATTGCATGCCATTTAGGAAAAAATATGATGTTGGAAGTAATTAGAGAGGACAAAAATGGGGTGACATAATACGTCATATAACATGTCAAGTGGATACCACCAATGTCCCACTTCTGATTCATTTCAGAATTTCTAGTTCAAATTTTGGTCCGTAATTTTGAACTAAAAGTACTTAAATAAACTAGAAATGATATATTGGTGGGATCTCATGTACATCTCTAATCACATAGTAATTTTCACTAAAATTGACTCAACAAATTAATAATTAAAGCTATGTTATCACACTTATGATATTACCCACTATGGAGGGATACAGAGGTGGAGCGACTTGGTATCTACCGCGTCGACGATGATTGGTCTTGACGCCATGGCACATCTAAGTCTTGGTGTCAGATGCCTTTTACTGGACGAGCGCAAGGCGGTGGTGCTATTTGATGTTGTGATAGTGTCGATAACTGGTCTGACGAGGATCATGTTGACTTTTAAGATGGTTGAACGGTTCAACGGTGGTGGCACATTTGTAGCATGTGCAAGCGGCACATGTTGAGATTATGTTGAACCGGATGTGTTCTCCCGATATGCTAGAGAGTAGCTCGACGATGCACCCGTATTTAACTGGTCGGGTGTTGTTGCGTGTATTAGGGCAAATGGCTTTGATGTTCTCCCCTATCACCGAGTTTGTAGGTGTGGTGTGGTGGCTTATGATTGTTTGATGTATATTATTGGTGCACATTTATTGAATAAATTAATGAAGATGGTTGTATGCTTCCTTTTGATGTGGAGGTCACATGACTTAACCTCATTTTAATAAATTAATGGAGGCAGTAACATTGATGCATATTATTAGTCTAAATTACTTCCCTTTATGACCAGTCTTAGATGCTCTTGAGATATGCATGGACCATATGCCGAGAATAGTATTATCACATAGTCAATAAATAAGAATTATTCATGTTACAATTTGTCGGTTGGCATTACTAACATGCAAAAACAAATGTGTCCCTAACTATCTCACTTGTTTGATGATTGTTTGCCTAAGCCAAACAATGTAGCAACCTTATTTAAAGTTTTCTCACGCAATTCTCAAATCTTATATTGTAATTTAAATATTTATTTAAACATTACAAATGTTGATTTTCCTTTTTTTATTTCTCTTTTGAATACTGAATTTAATTTGGATTTGAAAAAAGTGCGAGTTTAAAATTTCTTATTCAAAGTTGCCTTTCTCGATATCATCATTCGATAAGTTTTATTTCCTAACAAAAATAAGAAACAACTTTACTCAAATTTCGTAAGTTTGGGATATTAGAAGTTGGAGCCAAATTATTTGGTTTTAAGCGAAACATCACCGTCCACACTTTAAACTGGTGTTTTGTTCGACCAACTCCATCATACAAATAGTTTGTTTAATATTCAGTATTAAAATTCACAGAAATATTTGAAGAAGCATTATATAATACCTCCATTTCAAAATATAGTGCAATTTAGATTTATTTTAAGTGAAACTTTGTAATACTTGACATTTTTAAAGATATATTAACCTCTATAGTACTAAATCACTATCATATCTATCATAAAATGTACTTATTTGTACTATTTACTTTGTGTTTTGGATATATTTTCCTATAAACTTCGGATATGCACTTCTTTTGTTGCAAAACTGACCCGAATCTATTATAAAAGATCACCATAAGTAGAAAACATCCAAACATAATAAAAGTAATACATTGAGATCCTTGTCCCACCAAACACCACTATTATCGCTAGAATGAGACGTCAACGCGCCGATGTTGCCGCTTAACTATTTGAGTCATTTTGACTTCACGTGTATGAGATTCGGATAGTCTTTGGTCTCATGCCACTAAGGACCACTTTCCAAGAGTTGAAGTCGTCGCCCTTGGACCTTTCAATCGAATTGAAGCAAGTAAGACTAAGTCTTGCTACATATTGGAAATTGAGAGAGTACAAACCGATTGCTACGTTTTGTCATTAAATAAATATTGATATTAAAGCAAGAACGTTGATTAACATTATTGGCTTTCTCGATGCACTCTCCGCAGCTCATTTTAGCTAATAAATTGCCCGATCGCAGGTGCTGCATTTATCGACCAACTAACTTATTATCGGATTCATCACATGACAAATAAGGGCATCTCCAATCATCCCTAGGACACATTTTAGGTTCGGTTTTTAGGCTCGGATGAAAAAAAAGGCCAAAATGCTACCAGTCATTCCCCAGGACCCAAAATAGTGCAGTAAGCTGGGTTCGCGCTGGGGGCGATTTGCATGCAAAAGACCTCCTTTTTCTTCTGGTTTCTCCTCCTTTTTTCCCAGCCACCCTGCACACGAAGAGGACCACACATTCTTCTCCTTTTCCCCCTCCTTTTTCCCCTCGGCAGGGTTGGGGTGGGGAGCGGCTGGTAAAGTGTCCACTCCAAGTTTCGATTTACCGCCGTTTCGCGCCGCCCGAGCCTGATTTGTGCCGGATTTGGAGTTCTTGGGGCTACACGGCTGGAGATGGCCTAAATACAGGCAGAACAAGCAGAACATGGTTTTACTACGTCCATCAACTTAGCTCGTTCGTGTAGTTGACCGAATGTTAACACTGAGCTCAGGACAGACCCAGTCAACTTTGCGAAATTTCCCTCTTGTATATATTGCTAGCTTCTTTCAGTTTGTTTTGTTTAGTTTCCGTACCATATAAGTTCTGAGTGACGTGTGCATGCATCTCAATATCACATGCGTGCTTTTCTTCCCATACCGCTCCTGCTTTGCTCAGGTAGGAATTCTGGATCTCACCACTTTAAACGTAAGGCTGCTGGGGTGGAGAGTTATACGTATAACGTACTAATAACATGTCGGTAGTCAAATATTCAAAACGGTGTCGTACAATATATCTCTGGTTGCAGTTCACACCCTGTGTGTTATCCTACTAAAAGGTGTGGTTTATCGATGTTATCTTGTATTTGAATGTATTGTACATCTACAGACCGTATGTCACTACAGGAAACTGTCATGGTGTCGGTGGCCTTTTACTACACTGACGGCTTTTTATCGGGGCCATTGGCAAAGGGTTCGAGCTGGGTAAAATCTATGCCGACGGCCAGAGGCTTTGAGCCAACAACGCCGGCGCCGGCAGGATATGTTAACGTTATCCGTCGACCTAGCCTATATTGACAAACAGGGCTATGCCGTTCTGTGGTGTGTTGACGTGAAGAATCTCCTTCAACTACAATGAGTAAATTGCAAGGTGGGGTTCACATTGCTTGACTACTCGTCGCCTGCGTCTGACTGTACGAGTTGCCTCAGGCGAGCGTGTGACGGTGCCCCTCAACCACCAATCGCGCTCATCATCTCCATAGAGGCATAAGAGAAAACGTGGGTCAAATGAGTAGTCCACATGCCAAGGGAGAGAGGATAGGGCAGCAGACGTCTCGACAACGCTGCAAACAAACAACATGTGTACTATTAAAATAGTTTTTCATACTGAATACATGTCTACATGGTTTGACGAAAAAAGTTTGTCGTAAATCTAACGATTGAACCCCAACTTATGATCAATAACTTGTTTCACATATCATGAAAATTGCGAATCTAAGAGCGCATACATTTCCTTACTAGCGTTAGTGATGTCCCTATTCCCGCCAAATCCAACTTCCACTTTTCCTATCATTTCTCCTATCCACAACGCCACTGTGTTGGGTCGTTGGTTTGTTTTGGCAGCTAGATGGGCGCCATACATGAAGACGATGTGTCAGTAGTCATCGTAAGGCTCGAGGGTCAACACACATCACCGTCTATGCCTCCATGCTTTGACATTCGCATACGTCAATATGTACTACTCACTACTCCATTGAAGCTATGTTTTTTGGTGGTCTCTAGCATGTCGCAAATCTATACACTATCACATTTGAAGGCGAGTGCCCGGAAGGATATGCCAGCTGTATCACGTGTGAGGGAAAGTCAATTATTGGTAGTTGTCTTGCGGCACTATGTTTGAGAGTAGTGAAAATGTGATCTCAAGATCACACTTTTTTCCAATGTTTCAAATATATTAAAGTTCATGATTAGCATGGATATCAAAGCTCTAGATCTCAAGTTAAAGAGATTAGGAGGTTGGTGCTCAACTCATACCATCACTTTAGCATCAAGATTTACTCATAGCTTGTTGCTCTAGTCCAATAAAGAATATTATGTTACTTACTTAGGGCACATCGTCATGAGAAATTGTTACACATGTTTTTATGAAAATGGTAACAAGGACCCTGAAAAAATAGCATTCAAACCATCGTGATGGAGTTGTACATCTGCTCTCCGAACAAATTAATCTAGAGTACTTAATTACAATATATGTATTATTATTACAAAAATGTTAACGAAGTGAATGTACTGAAGAGTTTGATTGCTTGTTGACTATGTAACCTTAACGAAGCATGGAATACATGTATAGATGATAGATGCATTTTAATTATTCAAGGGTAAGATATATTCTCGTTTTCTCTCTATGTTTTCCCTCAAGAAAATGTATATGTTATTTTTCTCGGAAGGTACTGTTAGATCCTCACTCCTACAAGTATCAAGATTTGTTCACTCAACCCTTTACTAGTTCAGTAGTTTACAGCATGTTATTTTGTTATATAAGTTTTATATCTAGCTTTTGTGGACGCCATCAAATATGCTTATATGTACATTTCAAGTTCTAGATTTAGATTCATTCAAATGGAAATGCTCTTGGAATAACCATTCAATTATCTTGTATAATGTTCTATGTTTTTAATATCTATCTAGGGATCAATCATGTACATGTTAATTTAAAAAACAAGTTTAAATTATACAAGTATCATGATAATCCACATAATTTAAAACGACTAACCATTACAAATCAAGCTTATCTTCCATATACCATATTCTTCATCCAATGGCAAGTTTTCTAGAGTTGTATGGTTCCAAGTATGACGAAACGAACGACCTTGACTAAAAGAGAGAAAATGCTCAAAGATTGATGTCAAAAGTTGTTCTTGAAGATGTTCGAACAACCCAATCATTTTCGGGTTCGTGGTAGTTACTTCTGACAGCTCTCCATAATCTATAGTGTGGCCTCATAGGCCAACGCAATCTTCCCATGGAACCTCACTCACACGCATGCTCAAGAACATCCTAGGAGTTACCTAGATACAAGCTTCGGAAAAAGTAGATGCATATTGTCAGTATGAGTAGTAAATCAATTCCTTTATGCCTTGGGCCAGAATGTCAACTCGTGTACACACGTCTAATTCAAAGTTTTCATACTTAAGTTTCCCTCCCTTAAGAGTAGAACTAAAAGTTTGAACTTATGGAGAAGTTTGGTGACCCACATACATTTTAACACCATGACTCACATGTAGTTGAATAAGAACTAATATGGACATATGTAGCCATTTTTTTTGGTTTTTTCTTTAGGCCAAGAATTGAAACTAATTAAGATCCCTGCTCGGTATTAAGTTTGACGTGCCGGTCTAAACTTCTAAAGAAAGAATGGGCAATCCACAAATACTTCCACTATGTTTCTTAGTAGATTTTGGCAAGGGTTATACGATCGCATTCTAACATGGGATCCAGTTGTTGAGCCATCTGGGGCATCGTCAAACTTGGTTGAAGATGCGAAGTTGATGCCAACAACTTGTTATCAACCACCACAGTGAGATATGAGATCTTATTTTTCGTGGTAACACAAAAGAATTGTGTTTGGATAGAACTCAAACACCTCACAATACCACTCAAACCACACTAGGTTCCAGGGAGCAGTTAGAGAAGGCCACCTTTTTTATCGTATCAAACAAGGAGGTCACAGCTAGATCCACCAAGCCGTTAGCATAACAATGATGATGTGCTCTTGCGCAGCAGGCAAGATGCATCACAACACTAGCAATGACAAGTCCATGAAGTCTTCCTCACCAACGTGAGGTGTTGAAATGGATTGAATCCAGGATAACACCTCGTTCTAGAACTTTCTTGACATATGGCAACTTGTAAGGATGCACACCACGATCTTCATTGTGTAGCCCGTAGGGGATGGATGTCCACGTTGCGTGAGCTTCCCACCTTCCCAACATCTATACTGACAATGAAAAGTTGGGATTTTGATACATTCAACCCTTAGAAGACGGTGTTGTACCTAGATCTTGAGTATTACTGTGAGTCGATCAGCCAACACCAAACCAATGTGTCTGGCTCCACTAGTTGCATGTCAGCTAGATCCATATCTAGATAGATTGACATAGAGCATGCGGGCTCAAGGCCCAGCAATGTTGGCAGTGACGTTCTACTAGCGCCTCACGTGCCGTATCACACTCCAAGGACACTTGGGATTAGCACTACTGCTATCTCCCATACATCCTTCCAGTAGGCCCAGCAATGTTGGCAATGACGCTCTACTAGCGCCTCACGTGCCGTATCACACTCCAAGGACACTTGGGATTAGCACTAGCGCTATCTCCCATACATCCTTCCAGTAGAAGGCGGAGGTACCATCACCAAGCACCATCTTGGTGGATGTATCAAACATTTGTTGCTCATCCCTACAGAAAAGCATGTCGAGCCCGCCCCAACTCCCAAGTGGTTATTATGCATCCTCCAAAGATGAAAAAACCAAAAATTTGATCGTTGTGCCGACAAGGATGGGTAAACCTAACCCTTGAGGTGCATCAGACGACAAACCTTGGACCAGTTGACATGGCATTGGCCGCCACTAGCAGTCACTCTTCCCACCCAATGGAAACCCCGAAGGATCTTCTCCACCTGCTTGAGAGTCGTCTTGTTGATGCGCAACACCATGAGTTGGTTGAGTGGGATTGCCACGAGCACCGATTTGACGAGTGTTAGGCGCCAACTTTAGGCATCATGGAAGTCACTTGGAAGCAATCTGATTGCAAGGGGATTGCCAAGATACTTGAAGATATAGGGGTGCAAATTGGCACTCTATAGCCCACCAACTCAAGTGCTCCACCTCCGAACATGCGATAAGGCGATAGGCGAGCCTTGTTGATACGCAACACCATGAGTTGGTTGAGTGGGATTGCCATGTACACCGATTTGACGAGCGGTAGGCGCCAACTTTAGGCATCATGGAAGCCACTTGGAAGCAATCTGATTGCAAGCGGAAGCAAATTGGCACTCTATAATCCACCAACTCAAGTGCTCCACCTCCGAACAGGCGATAGGCGAGACCGAGCAGTTTGCAAAGTTCGTATGCAGCCCCGATGCATCCTTGAAGAACACAAGTGCTCAACTCTTGTTGATACACAACACCATGAGTTGGTTGAGTGGGATTGCCACGAGCACCGATTTGACGAGAGCTAGACGTCCAACTTTATGCACCATGGAAGCCACTTGGAAGCAATCTGATTGCAAGGGGATTACCGAGATACTTGAAGGGTTTTGGTGCAAATTGGTACCCTATTATCCACAAAGGCAAGTGCTCCACCTCCGAACAAGCGATAGGTGAGACCGAGCACTTTGCAAAGTTCATATACAGCCCTGATGCATCCTTGAAGAGCGCAAGAGGATTGAAAATCACACACAATTCTTTCTCAACTGGGCGAGCGAAGATGATCATGTCGTCCTCAACCGGCTCTTGGTGCACCAGACGCCGAAGGATCCTAACTCGTAGGCCCTAGCTACCAACTTGTTGAGCATTTTGATGACCGGATAATTGCGGTGGCAAGGGATCTCCTTGTATCCAGCCCTGCAATGCTAGATAGGGGGACCTGGGTTGACGCTGAGGAACACCCTAGTGCTCGCAATGGATAGGAGGATGCCAACCCGCTTGGAGAACCTTGGACGTTGGACCAAACCTCATCTTGTGAAGTACCTCGAAGAGGTTCCTTAAAGCTAGGTAGGAGGTTGGTCTTTTGCTCAGTCAACATAAAGTCGTCGTGGATTCAGCGCTTCTGAATGAAAGAGCATTGGTTCCTATCTATCAACAAGTAAAGCCTTGTAGACAACCTCGATGCCAAAGTCTTTGCCACCAACTTGGCGGAAATGTGGATCAGGCTGATAGCACGATAGTCACTCCAAGCGGACACATCAGACGATAGGCCCTGAAATCCATGCCCGCACATGGTGAAGAGTTTGTCAAACACAGCCAGGACATCAGCCGTGACCTTCAAGATCGAGATATCTTGACCAACTCTTTTTGCCCAAACTAAGCTCTGCCAAGTAAGAAGGCTGGCGTTGATGCTGTATTTAACTATGATGACTATTTTTCCTTTTATGCAGTGTCCCAGGTCTCTACAAAAACTTTAAATTTGGAAGTTCATAGCTTAGCTTTGGTACATTAATTTATGACTATTGAATTGTCACTGTCCGTTCGAATGCAAATAATTTAAGGAACATTTTATGTATTGTTAGAATCTAATTTGCATATGTTGGTATAGAAATTAGTTTATGGTGAAAACAGGGAGGTACCAGTAGCGTACATCTATTTTGTGATACTCATGCCATGCATCGGATAATCATGGCGATATGTACATCTAGTGATGAGACATTTCTTTTTCTTCTACAGTATGGACAAAATTCTTGAACGGTATGAGCGCTACTCCTATGCAGAGAAAGTTCTCATTTCAACCGAATCTGAAATTCAGGTAATACAAAAACAACAAGTTTGCTTTTCTTTGCCTATGGACTTTGAGTAAAACTGTTACTGGTACCTGATGTTATGAACTGCGTTCCCTAGACCAGTTTATATTCTTAATTTATTTTCATAAGCTGTGAAGTTAGTCAACTTGCAGCTACGGACAGGTGGTCCATTTTTATTCTGTCTTAACTGCTTGCTTTTCAGTCTGTCCATGGGAATAGCCTACTCATCCGGATTGCTACAATCTGTGTTCTAAAGAACTGGTAAAAGTAAAACATGATTGAACTTTATGCTTCACATACACTGAAATTCGTCGGTAGCTATCAGGGGTTCAAATATGTGTGTGCATTTACAACAATGATAACTATTTCTTAGATTGATCTTTGATCTTAGCTATTAGCATAAACCATATAATCTAAACTTCACCAGGCCTTTCAGCAATTCATGATCACACATGGCATTAGTTCCCCTCCAGTGTCTGTGTACAGTTTTTTCTGAGGCTATGACCATCTAGGTTAAGAAAGTTGATTCAAAGGAGATCAAGTGAGGCTGGCCTTGGAGCTCCAGAACCTATCTGCTAGTATTTGGCCAATTTCCAACCAGTTCTGATGGTATTTGGGATAAACCAAGTTGGAACACAAGCCAAGATATCCAACCTGCTTTATCTTATTTCTGACAGAGAAATTCATCATGTATATATGCGAGGAATATTGAAGAATTTTAAACCAGTTCTGATAGTATTTGGGATAAACCAAGTTGGAATACAAACCAAGATACCCAACCAGCTTTATATTATTTCTGACAGAAATTTATCATGTATATATGCTGACAAATATTGAAGAATGTTATTTCTATAACAAATAAAAGAGAGTACAAATATACTATGTTTTGTTGAATATCATACCTCCATTGAAGCCCTTTTTGTCTTGTAAGATTTTATTTTTATATCCAATATAACAGTTCTTGCAATGGCGTGATTAATTTGAAGTTATGGAATGTCTAGTTCAAAGCACATAACAATCCTTCGTTAAATTTTCATTTCTTGTCTGTGTTGAATTCTGAACTAAGGAACTTAATTTAGCATTCCTGTTAGTGTACATCCCTGTTACTCAGACGTAAGTAATGCTTTGCAGGGAAACTGGTGTCATGAATATAGGAAACTGAAGGCGAAGGTTGAGACAATACAGAAATGTCAAAAGTAATTTGTATTTATTTTGGTTGGCAGTATGTTGTGTGCACCCTGTTAAGATAAGTGTGACTAAACTTCTAGACCCTGAACCTGCAGGCATCTTATGGGAGAGGATCTTGAATCGTTGAATCTCAAGGAGTTGCAGCAACTAGAGCAGCAGCTGGAAAGCTCACTGAAACATATCAGAGCCAGAAAGGTTGTGATTTATACATCATAAATCAGCTGAATATATTGAAAGAATAAGAAAAACACTTGCAGAAAAGTTCAGCAAAGTACATCTTAAATCAGATTCTAGACTGCAATATCGTCATTAGGTTTATGTGTTGAGTGACATGATCTGTATGTTAAGAGCTGACAACTATAAATTATGCGTGCATGCAGAGCCAGCTTATGCACGAATCAATTTCTGAGCTTCAAAAGAAGGTATTTTTTTATCAACCTTGCACACCTGAATCTATATCAACCTGCTAACTTGTCAGGAGAATATTTAGCCAACTTGTTCCAAATATTATGACGTTATGGCATATATGCAAGTATTCAGTGTACTTTACGCAAAACCTCATTTACCTTATTTTTGCTGCAGGAGAGGTCACTGCAGGAGGAGAATAAAATTCTCCAGAAGGAAGTAAGCTAGTCACTTACAGTTCAAGCTATCAAAATTGTTCCTTCAAAGCATGTTGAACTGACAGAAACTCTGGTGCCTTCCTACAGCTCGCGGAGAAGCAGAAGGCCCATGGTCAGCATGCGCAGTGGGAGCGCACTCAGCCTCAAACCAGCTCTTCTTCATCCTCCATGAGGGAAGCTCCCCCAGCAACAAATATCAGGTGATGTACAACACAAGTCACTTCCTATTCAGTGCTAAGAACACCAAATTGGTTGGCAAACTGAATCTTCCTTTCAAGTTGGTCTTCTTGGTTGTTGCTTATACTGACATAGTCGCTGTCGTTCGACATCTGTAAGTAGCAAAATAATACGCTTGTGTACGTTTTATTGTGCAGTGCCGGTAAACAGCCTGCGGTGGCTGGCGAGAGGCCAGAAGAGGCAGCAGCGCAGCCTCAGGCCCGCCCAGGGCTTCCACCATGGATGGTTAGCCACATCCATGGCTGAAGAGCTTCCAGTCCATGTATAAGCGTACTGATCAGTACGAGTAGCAAGCTGCACCGGCCAGCCTGGTGTATCATTATTGCCATCTTGTGGTTGCTAGCAAGCTGGCCCCTTCAGGAAAGAAAAAAAAGAGAAGAAAATTCAGTGACAAGTAGTGAGCGCGCAATGTGTATATTTCCACTTTATCCAGCTCAGTTCCCCTCACGCCTGAGCTGAAATGGCTGTGCGAGCAATTTACCATGTAATATATGTAGCGGGAGTGACACAATTTTACAGTTTCCATGACTCCAGTTCATCCTGGGTTGTCTTAATTAACACTATTAATATAAGCATTGTGTACATCAGGATTATTGAAAATGAATAGACCTTTGTTTTCCTCGGCATCTTCCCATCTGCCCTGAATTATCCAAGCCGAGAAGGTAAGCACTTCATTCAGATAGAGATTAGCTCACTTGGTTCCATATCACAGAAGAAATTAATCATATTACAGGCATAATTTACTACCAAACTAATTGCAAGGAAATAAATTGTACAGCTAGCCATCTTTCTCAAGGTGCTCATGGTCCAAATCACTGACGAAATTAATCATTTTGCAACTAGCCATATATTACAGGCAT
Source organism: Poa annua (assembly GCA_026929855.1). Lineage (NCBI taxonomy): Eukaryota > Viridiplantae > Streptophyta > Magnoliopsida > Poales > Poaceae > Poa > Poa annua. The sequence continues at coordinate 22,977,394 of CM049427.1, forward strand.
AACTTACTGCACAAATGCAATGAGACACATTGAAGAACTAGCCATCTTTCTCGTGGTACTCTACCAGTTAATTAAATGTGTAGTTAGTAAGAGCAATCCACAATTCTTCTGCTACGCCTATAAATATTTTACAACCAAGAGAACCATTAACCTCAACAGAACACATACCATTAAAAGAATGGGCTCAATGATGGATAATAATCTGCACTAACTCTAAGGATTACACAGTTTTACGTTCGACATCAATTGATTCCTCAGCTTGACCTGCGGATGAGATTCAGACTATCAAAAAGATAATCCTCCTACAACTGATAACAGGAAAACTATAGCTGCAGCTTCTCTTTAAAGCATGAAATAAACTTGAATGTCTCCTCTGCTTTGACTTGTTGATAGATATCGGTTCTTGATACTCTGTCTGGGTGAAATTTCAGAAGGGCTCGCTTATAAGCGGCTTTAACCTGGAAGAATAAGCATAAAATAAAAAAATGAGTATCGCACATGAGGATTAGCAACTGATCATTTCTGATTTACATACATATGGTCATTGCAGAAAGATATATTTTTCAGTGCTACTACGTGAGAATTTAGATCATAACACTTGTACAGGAATCTCAGGTAGTGATCTAAATGGGCTACGATACATTTAAATGTGCTACGATACATCATTTAAATGTGCGATGATACATTTAGAAGCTACAACTGTTAAGAAAAATGAGTACTTCAGCAGTTAAGCTACCGCCTACCACCTAGGAAATTATAATGTTCGCAAATAAACAGCAACTTATCTTTTGCCACCAGGAAGATTAACATAGGTTGCATGTAAGAGTAAATATACAACATACCTCACTGCCTTGAACCGGGATGCCTAATGCTCGCAAAACTGACGACACGTCGGTGCATGTTCTTCCAATATTTTCAAGCTCCAATCGTACTGCACCTCGACACTGCTCCTTCAGCTGTATATCTTGTTCACCCTTTTCAGTAACGAAAATGGAATAGTAAGTACCAGAAAAGATCACATAAATAAAGAAGCAAGATAATGATCTAGAAACTGTAAGGGTAGCAAAGCAGTGCAAGAATTAGCTCATAACAGTATACCTTTCTTTGTGTCTCACGAACTTCTTCCAATCTTTGCTTTTGTCTCTTCTGCATGTCAAGCAATCGTAAAGCTTCAGCCTTTTTCCTCTTTCGGAACCGCTTTGCCTCCTTGGCCTCCTCAGCCTGTGATATTTTACAAAAAAACGGACGATCTTGAGTTAAGTACCAATGTGAGCTGTATTAGGAAAACGGCATGCGAAAACATAGATGTGTGCAGCCCCTTTAAACTAACACTGATTTATACAATCCTCAGCTTTAACTGTATTGTTTATAATTGTACCTGTATTGCTAACTGACGCTGCCTGGATGCCCACTCCTCCTCTTCTGCTCTTTTGTACTCGTCAGATTCCTTGTGCTTCTCACGAGCCCCCATTAAACCATCCTTAATGTCTGGACCATCTTGGACAACCGCAGACAGTCCTAACTTTCCAGGATCATCACCAAAATCATTCTGGAACAAGGGGCAAGTCTCCAATGTGTCATTTTTGGGAACGGTCATATTTAAGTATTCTCCAGATTGTCTGAAGCAGCCATGTCTGCTCATAGAAACTGGATCTTCTGGGAGTTGATCCATAAGAGAATCATCATCAGGTGCAAAGCACATCTTTTTCTCGACCATCTTTTCAGAAGTGCTGACAAAAATCAGATCATTATCTTTCCAATCTGCTGAGCATGAAGGAAAAACTCTGTTTTTCGAGAAAAGGTTATAGCTTGTGTACCCTTCAGGATTCAAGGTTTCGTCTGGGCGAGGAGGATGACTTGTTTCTGCTGCTTTTTTAGGAGCAGGAGCCTCGGGAGAATGAGTTGCTTCGTCATTAGCAGCTCTATCAGGATTTAAACTGCTGGTTGTAGGGTCGCATTCTTCAGTTCTTCTTCCATCGGAATCATGATCCATCTGACATTCCTGGACATTACGCATCGTGGAAGGGCCAGCTCCATGCTTTGCACCATTTGCACTACTTGGCCCAGCCGAGTTGAATGTGTCACTAAAAGACTCCAAGATGTCGTCATCTAGAGGGCACTCTGAAGCAAAGAGGTCCTCCAAATTCTCACCATGGTGTGTACTTGACTCAGCGCTTGACGCGGAAGTACTAGCCCCGCCATCTTTACGCTTCGGTGGGCACTGAGGCGCCGTCCTTCTTGAAGCAGCCTTCTCCCACGCCTTCCGAGCCGCCCAAGAGTGCAGAATCTCACAATCCGAGCCGCCGTCCGAGTCCGAATCAGATCCATCGGACAGATCACTCTGATCACTGTCAGACACATAATTCAGCCCATATCTATTTCTGGCAGAACCGTGGGCAGGGGGTGTCCTCGTAGCCGGAGACCCGCCAGCACCCGCCGTGCTAGGGCCAGCCCTATCACCACCACGGCCACCGCCCCCATCCTCCTCCTCATCATCATCTATGTTGATCACATTACTGCCAGAGCTGCTCCCTTTCTTGCTCTTGCAGGCAGCCTCCGCACGAGCAATCTCGGCGGCGTCGTTGATAATGAAAACCTCAGAGTCATCGACGTCGTCCTCGTCGATAACCACCACGGGTGTGGGCGTGGGCGGCGGCGGCACGGGCTTCCGCCAGGACCAACTCCCTCCCGTCGGGACCCTCCGCCCCCACGACATCGCAGGCCAGAGCAAGAACAGGTCGGCGGCGCAACCGAAGAGGGCAGGGGGGCTAGGGCGACGGAGCCGAGGCACACCACTCCTCCTTAGGGTTTCCACGCACGGACGTTCCTGCGAGGAAACAGGAGTCGCGCACAACACAGAGATCGCCGTCAGCCGGAATCGCCAAGCAAAATGCTACGTATTTAAAAAATAAAAACCCTAACTTTTTCCCGATTCTGAGGACCAGACCAATCCGGGAAAGAAATGGAGCGAGCGGGCGGGGGGGGTCGATTGACGATTGGATCGGGGGGGAAGGAAGTACCTGCGCTGCTTGGTGCGGCGGACGGATTCGGATCCGAGTTCGATTCCTCTTCTTGTAGGGGGAGACGGGGCTCCGGCGGCAGGGAAGTGGAAGGGAGGAGAAAGACGGACACGGGCGCGTTGGACTTTCTTTGATGAGTCGGGGGGACGCGAGACGACCAGCGCAGAGAAGGAGGAGATGAGACGATGCGGTGGGGCCCGCCACCACTCAGGTTTTACATTTACTGCGAGGCTATTTGATTTTTGGGAAATTAGAGCGTCGGCGTGCACGGGCGGGAGGTTGCCAAATCGACCACGATTTATTACTGTACCCTTTTGTGGTCGCGATGGATTTGGGAATTTTGCTCATGTTTTCCCCAGTGTGCGGAGTATGGCCGCGTGGGCACGATCTACTACCTTCGTGCTGGATGCCCGTGGGTTTCGGCCCGTGAGTGTCGTGGCCTCGTGGGCTAACCAGACGCTCGGCTTTAGTTGGGCTGCGAGCTACTACCGGTCCGGTGTTTTCTTCTTAACCAAGGAGGGCATTTTGTTCATATCCAACCACAAAAAATAGTGTGCAGCTTGTTAATCACAAAAGCATGATCCGAAGAGTAGCCATGAGAGAGTTTAACCTATGATGAGAATTTATTGAAGAACAAGATTCATTAAGTATTTCATGCTTACCTTCAAGGAATCATCACGCTAAGATACAAGGAAAGATACAAGGTTGACTAAGATAAAATACAAATATAAGAGTCAACTTGATCAACACACTAATTTATCGAATGTGGTCAAGTGGCTCGTGGTACGGTGTAACTAATTGTCAAGTACACTCCGTGAACTAACTCATGCTCTATGTGTTTGGTATTTTAGTGTGTTGTTAGTTATCTTTCCATGGGATTAGATCAAACAAACATTTCATACAACCCATGAGAGTATGGAATCAAGGGATGATCGTTTCGTTGAGAAGTGCAAGTTCAAGATGAGTATCTCTGAGTGATAATAATAATGGGCGTACACGGATCGAAATGCACAATAGAGGCTTTCCAATAGTGAATCAAGAGAGACAAATATGTGAGTTTTCACCAAGCGAATGAAATCAAAAAAAGTTGTTCCAACTTGAGACGAGTATGATCGCCACCTCTAAATCGAGTAGAATGCGCAAGGCAAACTTACAGCCTTTATAGGTTATCCATTTTACCGGTTTCAAGGTGGTTGTTGGGAGGCCGGGATATAGATTTGATACCATGCTATCAAGCTGGCTCTCGGGTGAGTAGTTTTATTGCTTCATTCGTAGAGAGCTCAGACCTTTAAATTGTCAACATCATCTTTGTTGGTTGTTATTTTTATTTTATCTATGTTAACTTTTAGAGATATTTTTGTTTTAAACACAAGATCAAGTTCTTATAAACGAACATGGTATGAAAAGTTGTCGTCTTTTTTATGTTGCAAATTTTGTCAGTTTTTCCTTAATATAGAGGTCAAACTTTCTATTATGGCCTTCGATCGTTCGTTTCGATTTCTCTATATGAAGATCTAGAGCTAGTTTTTACATTCATCACAAGTTCAAGTTAATAGAAAGGGAGTTCGTATGCAAAGATACCCTATCTCTTCACTAATGTGATTAGAAATTATGGGGACGAAAGTATCAGATCAAGATCATGAGGGTTTAGCTTTTGCAAAGGTAGAAGATAGAATTGTGCATTATATATCCATGCATCTGAAGTTTTGGACAAATAAGAAGTTTTAATTAAAATAACAGGGTAGAGAAATCAAGGTTATGTTGTATTCAATTATTCATAGTTCGATTAGCGATAAGAGTGCAATAAGCTTCAACATGATCTTTGCATACCATCATATTTTCAAAAACAAGGGTATATGTATATGAACATCAAGAGAATTAAAACAGTAGGAACCATGTGAGTATATCATATATTTTAATACATCTTCGTGAATTTGAAATCCATACAAGTGGAATATTCAATACTCATTATGTGTATACTTAGAATGTTCAGCAATACAATTTTGAAGATATATTCAAAGTAAAAATGATTGAAATTAGTATTCAAATACAGGGAATTTTCATTAATCTTAATATCATAATTAAATCATTCTTCATATAGTATGGAGTACAAAGGAACTGAAGTTTGAAATTACAAAAGAAGTAGACAAATCCTAAACTAGTTCCTTATACTCCCTCCGTTCACAAATAAGTGTCTCAAGTTTGTCAAAAAGAAGTTGTATCTAGACATGATTTTGTCTAGATACATCTTCTTTTTGATAAATTTGATACACTTATCTTTGGACAGAGGGAGTATTCTTCTTCTTCTTCTTCAAACATGGGAAATATAAATGAAAAGGAGGTGAACATTTTGTCATGATGCAATGTTTGCCTTCACAGGATCTTCTCCTACTTGCTATGTCAATTAACTTTGTATATTTGTGTGATCTTCTCCCCACGCTAGCTATGGGTTGTACAACAATTTCATCCAAATGAGTTGCGTAGGCAATGTGGGGACGCAAAGAGCGACACCAGCAGAGCGCAGCAGCCACCTCCTCCATATAGGCAGGAATTCTTAAGGAAAGAGAAGGGAATCTTGCTTGAACCTTTCGAAGTGGACAAACCAAGATGACGACCTCCGTAATTAGGAGGCTGATGACTTTTGGCGCATGACGTTCAAAGGTGTACCTATCGCGTCGGCCATGTCTTGCGTATATGAACGGAGATACCTCGACATCGACAGACTATATACACATGTCTCTGCTGGAATGATGAGAATTATGTGTGTGGACACTGGACAGGGCGTGTACCTTGTACTAACTGCATATATAGATCGGTGAACGCACTAGAGTGAATGGGATAAGAGCAAGAGTTCCACCAAGAGATTCCAACTCGTTAAGGCCACCACACGAATCCACACAGGAATCACTCTTGATTCCATCAAATTTACCCGGCCGATCACGGCAGCGACGCCATCAAGCAGCAGAGCCCAGGGGAGAGGAGAACGGGCTCAGCAGCAGCTAGCATACATGGCCGCCATGTTGCCGCACGTCCCAGTCACTCAAAAAAGAGGCGACGCAGCGACGTCATCTGTTCGTTATCCAATCATCAATGCGGCGATGTCCGTTTGCTAGAAAACTACGTGAATATTTAGCATATACTGTATATGCATCAAGTTCGTTATCTAACTAATTAATCAGTGGAGAAAAATGTACATGTGATGATATGATGTGTGTGAATTGTGATGCACTGATGTAGCAGCTGGGACCTTTCTTCACGGCTCTACTAGCTGCTCTAATGTTGGGCCCCTCCGGTAGTCTTATTCGGTGCGTGCGATTGCTTCGATCCATGGAATTCTCGCTGGTTAGGCTCATCTGCTGTTTGTTTACTAGTAACAGTTAGCCGTACCTAACTTGATGAATTTGGTTCATATGGCTTCAGGAGGTGGTCCCTCCAAGCCGATCGATTAATGCGCAAAGGTCGGTTTGATGGGTGGTACGCACATTGGTGGCGGCAAACTCAAGAAGATGGCCCTCACCCGCTCCTCCTTAGCCTCCTCCCTCGTCGTTGACGGTGATCACCCTCGGGCTATGTGGTTCAAAATGGCTCAAAAACATGGTCCCTCCAAGCCAATCGATTAATGCATAGAGATTGCTTTCGTGTTCATGATAGAGTGTTGTCCCATCGATGATTCTGGTAGAGCCCGGTGGGGTAGAGCGCTATGCTCCGCAACTTCAAGTCTGGCCGCTTAGTAGGGTATAAGTGGGTAGGAGAGGCAGTGCTGCCAAACTGGCTGCGGTTGTGGGATTAAAAATCTTTAGAAATTTCGATAGTATTGTGCGAATAAATTATTTTCAAAAATATTACGCTGTTGGTGGTGTCCATTCCTTGGTGGGTTGAAGCACCCCGTGTGTAATTCCCAAGCAACACACACTAGGTTTGGTCTCTCTAGTTCCCTCATGTTTTGTTGTGCTTCATTTTGGGCCTTTTGTGGACTCCTGCGAGGGTACTATATCTTCAAATAGCATCACCGCGGAGACTTCTGCTCCATCCGTTCATAAAAGTATGTCTCAATTTTGTTTAAACTTGTATGTATCTAGACATATTTTCGTGTGTAGATACATACAAATTTAGATAAATTTGAGAAATCCTTTTATGAACGGAGGGAGTACTAGTATCTTACTACGCACTATATTATGATTCATGTCGAGATTAAGGTAAGAGTTTTCACTTTCTTGCTATGTGTCCTATGGCGATGATCGCCCTTGAGCATAAATCGGGTTCAACTATGTATTTCTTTCTTCCTTCCTTCCACCCAGATTCCCCGGGATACAACGATAAAATGATTCTTTATTCGGTTTGTTCTTACTGGTGTACCACTTGTGGTGTGGTCATATGCTATTATTACATTTTTTTCACAAAGGTTTCCACAACTCCTTTTTTTTGTCTCAGCTTCGTTTCTGAATATTATACATGTTCATCGCCTAACTAACTAAGGGGGTAGTTTGGTTAGTGTTGAAACTATGAGTCAGTTCGGTTGCTGAGATGGGGAGAGGGGGTCGCTCGTATTGGGTGAAAACCTTTTCTGGTTTATCCATCCGACAACAATGACGTCATTCAAAGTTGTTCCCTCCAAAGGGGCGTTGTCGGGAAATCTTTCCGCTCTTCCACATCATGGTATTGTCGACGTGCTTCGGCGTCATTCTCTCGTTTGAGGCGTTGCTCTAGAGCATTTGACCTACGCCAGTTTATTCTTACTTTTCGCGGCATTTGGTCATCGTGGATCTCGTTGTTCAAAGCTTGTGAAAACGGTAGGACGAGCATCACGATGATTGTTGGGCCATGATCCAGAGATTATCATACTTAATCAATCAAAGGGCTACGATGACTTCAAGCCATGGACGATTCTTAGTATTTTTCGTTGCTTGTGGTAGTCATTCTTCTTATTGTTATGTTGTTGTTTTCTCTTCTTTTTAGGAGGTAATATTATAATTGTTTTCAGGGAAGCTATTATTATAAGTTGGTAACCTCAATGTCTGTCATCTGTTATACTCATGTCCATTTGAGCTATTATTGGTTTAAAACAGGCACATCACGGGTCTTTTAGCTAAACAAATATTGCTCTTGCTATATATATATATATATATATATATATATATATATATATATATATATATATATATATATATATATATATATATATATATATATATATATATATATATATATATATATATATATATATGTTAAATGCTTTCTACTCCCGGGTGTAACTACACCCATGTCTCATATACCACATTATGGAAGTATTTGTCATACTTTATCGGTTTGAGTATATTCATATACTATATCTAAGATACTCCAAAACAAGTTTCATGAAAAAATCACAATTGTACTAATATTTTACACTATATACTCGAAATATCGTCATATATGAATATAAAATAGAAGTATGTAGAATTTTTTTACATACTACCTTATAAGAAGTATTTATAGTATTAAAATAGCATTATATACTCCATACTACATGTTACATATCTCCCGGTATGATAGATACTCCATACATGTGTGAAACACACATGGGTGTAGCTACACCCGGGTGTAGTATGAATATGTCCTATATATATATATATATATATATATATATATATAGGTTAAATGCTTTCTACTCCCGGGTGTAACTACACCCACGTCTCGAATACCATCTTACAGAAGTATTTGTAATACTTTATCCGTTTGAGTATGTTCATATACTATATCTAAGATATCCCAAAACAAGTTTCATGAAAAAATTGCAACTGTACTAATATTTTACACTATATACTCGAAATATCGTCATATGTGCATATAAAATAGAAGTATGCAGAAATTTTTTACATACTACCAAAAAATAAGTATCTTTAGTACTAAAATAGCATTATATACTCCATACTACATGTTACATACCTCCCGGTATGATAGATACTCCATACTCGCGTGAAACACACATGGGTGTAGTTACACCCGGGTGTAGTATGAATATGTCCTATATATATATATATATATATACATGTCCTATATATATATATATATATATATATATATATATATATATATAGGACATATTCATACTACCCTCGAAGGTAACTACCCCACGTGTGTTTCACACAATGTATGGAGTATCTATCATAACATGAGGTACACAAATGGCCTAATATTTTACACTATATACTCGAAATATCGTCATATATGGAGTGTTTAGCGTAAAACTACCACTTTACAAACTAAATCACAAAAACATACCACTTTTGCCCCGAATCACAAAAACATACCACATTTGCCCCGAATCACAAAAACATACCACATTTGCGCAAAATCACGTTTCAGAGCGAATTGACACGAAACCTGACATCGCGGACCCACCGTCTCTCCCTTGCCACGTAAGCTCTCCCTTGCCACGTAAGCTCTTACAGGTGGGTCCGCGATGTCAGGTTTCGTGTCAATTCGCTCTGAAACGTGATTTTGCGCAAATGTGGTATGTTTTTGTGATTCGGGGCAAATGTGGTATGTTTTTGTGATTCGGGGCAAAAGTGGTATGTTTTTGTGATTTAGTTTGTAAAGTGGTAGTTTTACGCTAAACACTCTCATATATGCATATAAAAGAGAAGTATGTAGAAGTTTTCTACATACTACTAAAAAAAAGTATCTATAGTACTGAAATAGCATTATATACTCCATACTACATGATACATACCTCATGTTATGATAGATACTCCATACATTGTGTGAAACACACGTGAGGTAGTTACCTTCGAGGGTAGTATGAATATTGTACTTAAACCGATAGATTATGATAAAGTACTTCCGTAAGTTGGTATATGAGACGTGGGGTAGTTACCTTTGAGTGTAGAAACCATTTTACCTATATATATATATCTGTTTTTACAGTACAAGACAACATGTAATTACCACAAATTTTTGGGCGTGCTACATATAGATTTACACTTTTGTCATTTTTGTGTAACCTAGAATATGGAGTATTTCATATTGATTATTTTGCAGGTAGTACTTTACATACTTGACTACATCCAGGAGTTTTTGCTTTTTCTAAAAGAGAAATACGACTTTCAAAAATTGAAAAATAAAGGGCTTCCTGGGCTCGACCTCCATTTGGAGTTTCAGCATAAACAAAACACTTATATAGCTTGCCCGACAATAGCTCGCGAAGTTTGATCAAGTGTGGTCACGAAACTTAAGCATGCTTTTAGCATGTGCAAAGGACACGCATGAAGTACTCCCTCGGTTCACAATATAAGACGTTTTGGTAAGATAAAACAAGTTGCCAAAACGTTTTATATTGTGGCAAGGAGGAAGTATGTGTTTACGTGAGCGTGATGTTAGTAAGCTGTTGAGCGCGGAGCCCTGACTAGCATGAATATGCGTAGCAAGACGATCGTGTACATTTCTCTCTTAAATCCTTTTGATGTAAAACTTCTCTTGAACTAAAAAAAAGTACCTACTTCAGTGCTCCAATTCCTAGCCTGGCTTCTATATAAACCCTTCCTCCTTTGAAGCATTTGGCCAAGCAAGAAGAAGTTCCTTAAGCAACACACTTGACACTACACGTAGCAAGCTAGCACTTGGTGTAGACTTGCACATCCAAGTTAAGTATGTCTCCGTCCACAATAGTCCTCGCCGTTCTTGCCGTGAGCATGGCCGGCGCCGCTCAGCTTGCGCTGGCGGCTCGGGAGCTCGCTGGCGAGAACGCTGACGCCGCCGCTATGGCGTCGAGGCACGAGGAGTGGATGACGGAGCACGGGCGCACGTACGCGGACGTGGCGGAGAAGGCGCGGCGGCTGGAGGTGTTCCGTGCCAACGCCAAGTTGATCGACTCGTTCAACGCCGCAGGGGAGAACAGCCACCGGCTGGCCACCAACAGGTTCGCCGACCTCACCGACGAGGAGTTCCGCGCGGCGAGGACCGGGCTCCAGCTTCCGGCCGCCGTCGCCGGCGTCAGCGTCGTTGGGGGCGGCGGGTTCAGGTACGAGAACTTCAGTCTGGCCGACGCGGCGGGGAGCGTGGACTGGAGGGCCATGGGCGCCGTCACCGGCGTCAAGGACCAAGGCTCTTGCGGTACGTACGATCCAACAACGGCAGGCACACTACTATGTTCATGTTTGCAGAACATTGCACGTACATGCATGAAAACTACTATTTTAAACCCAAAAACTGAGGTTAAAACTTTGCGAGTGACACGTATGTGCCTGTGGTCAAACCGAACGGAAAAATAAACTGGTCGTACAACAAAAAAAATGACGTGAGAGATTTACCGGGATGACCAGAGTCTACAGACCAGTCATGCATGCATGCACTTTTGAGTCAACCCAGAGTAACAAGAGGTCAAAATTAACCTACCTTCAATAATTGGAGCATGATGGACAACGCAGGTTGCTGCTGGGCGTTCTCGGCGGTGGCGGCGGTGGAAGGTCTGACGAAGATCCGGACGGGGCGGCTGGTGTCGCTATCAGAGCAGGAGCTCGTGGACTGCGACGTGAACGGCATGGACGAGGGCTGCGAGGGCGGCCTCATGGACACCGCCTTCCAGTACATGTCCCGCCACGGCGGCCTCGCCACGGAGTCCTCCTACCCGTACAGCGCCACGGACGGGTCGTGCAGGCGCTCGGGCTCGGCGTCCGCGTCCATCCGGGGCTATGAAGACGTGCCGGAGAACGACGAGAACGCGCTGGCGGCGGCCGTGGCGCACCAGCCCGTGTCCGTGGGGATCAACGGCGGCGACTACGTGTTCCGGTTCTACGACAGCGGCGTGCTGGGCGGGTCCGGCTGCGGCACGGAGCTGAACCACGCCGTCACGGCGGTCGGGTACGGCACGGCGGGCGACGGCAGCAAGTACTGGCTGATGAAGAACTCGTGGGGCGCGTCGTGGGGCGAGGGCGGCTACGTCAGGATCCGCCGGGGCGTCCGCGGCGAGGGCGTCTGCGGCCTCGCCAAGCTCGCGTCCTACCCTGTCTAGCCAGTTCACTGCACGTCACTAGCTAGCTAGCTACGCATGCTTAGCTAGTGTTTGGTTCGGTACCATGACGCAGCTATAGCTAGCTTATTGGATGCATTAAACTAGATTGGTATTCTAAAATTACTTAATTAAGGCGTGTAGATATGCATATAGTTGGGTTAATCAGGGGGCCTCCGGTGGCTACAATGGCGGCTCAAGCAGCAGTAAGGATGCGCGGGGTTGTCTTTATGTAGCTGCGTGTGTGTATATCATGAAACATGATGAATCTGTACATGATGGCTTGTAAATTATAACTACTGAATGTATATAAAAAAGATATATGGATACAATATACAAGTATAATTGCGCATTTCATGATGGTGTTCATGCTGATTGCTGACAACAACCCATTGTAAAGCTATATATTTTAGTTTACAATAATGCGTTGTGCCACTGCCGTGATTCTGCCGGCGCATGCGTGAGTAGATCCAAAGGCGACTGAATCAGTTGGGTAGCGTGAAGTTCACAGCAGCCTAGAGCTACGTTTACGGCATGGTTTTTGTGTGTACGAAATTCATACTTCAGACGGACAAACGACGTACAGTAGCTTTCTGCCATAGAAAAACTTTCATTTTCCGTTTCAGGTCGCAAACTGGGCTGAGGCAGCTGCATAAGGATCAGGAGAACAAGGAGGGGAGAAGCTGGAGAAAGATGACTGGAGTTGGATCTTGGATGGATGAGTCCTGTTGTGCACTATCGGCGGGAGATGTCTCGAGCACAAATGAGATGGATTGGCCTCCTTGAGATGGAAACGAAACACGTACCAGCAGTGGAGTGGCGATGTATTTTGGCGGTCGTGAATGGATAAGCCTCTTGTTTTCTGTGTTCACAAGTTGAGGCTGAAATTGACACATTCGTCTTGGCCCGGAGAGGAAAAGACAGTTATCTCTCTTTATCATTCTGTTGAACCTTAATTGTGGCAAAAGTTTCTCTTCTGTTTAGTCTTTTTCTTTGAAAAGGAGGGGGTTCTTCCAGCCTTTATGCACACGGCCATCAATTATAACCTCAAAACTTTCATGCTATTTTGCTTAGGAAAGGCCTAAGAAGCTGTGGCTGAATATGCAAAGTGCTAATGTAACCAGAGCTACACATAGCTCATTTCATTCAAAATTCAAAATCGAAATTTTTTAGTTTTAAAAAGTTAAAATTAAAATCTTACATGAAGATAACGTCGAGATCTACGAGTGTGCAAAATTTTGAATCCAAAATACATATTATGCTAGGCTACACAAAAATACAAATCCTGCAAAAAAATCAAGTTTTTAAAACTGTGTGATGTGGTTATACCGGATGGGTACACCCAGCGGGCTATATTAAAAGCTGGATTCCTGCAAGTTCCAGTTGTTGGCCCATATAAAAAAGAAGATGAAGTGCTTTTTGGTAGTAAGGGTATGAAACATGTTAGGCGGTTTCGTGCCGACTTAGGTATGTAATAACTGTAATCCTAGTCATATCCAAACTCCTGAGACCTGAATCACTATATATATATGGGTCAGGAGGGAAGATGAAGGGACGCGCAATCTTATACCCGAAACCCTAGCGAGGCTACGACTCGCCGGGTTATCCCTGTATTCATATTCTGAGATCGATAATATAAACCTGACGAGCAACTATTTGCTTGTCAGCCGCCCGAATTCACCAACCCCTATATATTCTTCCTATTGATACAACCCTAGGTACATCACCATTGGACTTGTCGAGTTAATCTCTCGTCAATTGGAGCCGTCTGTGGGAAAGAAGGATGTTGGATCAACGGAGTCGGCGGCTCCATCAGCAGCAGCAACGGAAGGGCCGTCACGGGTGCCTCTGGACCTGAGGAAGTCGTATGCACTCGGGACCTTCGAGTTTGTCCCACACTCGGCTTCGAAGCGATCAGCGTTCACACGTGTACACTTAGGTATGGATCTGACCTTTGTCAGCTTCCGTTTCCTGGTCAACCAGTGGGGAACCATCCACTTGGCGAGCCCAGTTCGATCGGCAAACATGGGCATCAAGATCGCATCTGCGTCACTCGCGGGATCCACGACTCCCGCGTCTTCATCAACAGTCAGGATCGCATCTGCGTCACTCGCGGGATCCACGACTCCCGCGTCTTCATCAACAGTCAGGATCGCATCTGCGTCACTCGCGGGATCCACGACTCCCGCGTCTTCATCAACAGTCAGGATCGCATCTGCGTCACTCGCGGGATCCACGACTCCCGCGTCTTCATCAACAGTCAGGATCGCATCTGCGTCACTCGCAGGATCCACGACTCCCGCGTCTTCATCAACAGTCAAGATCACATTTACGTCAATCGCGGGATCCTCAACTCTCGCGTCTTCATCAACAGTCAAGGTCGCATCTGCGTCACTCGCGAGATCCACGACTCCCGCGTCCTCTTCAACAGTCAAGACCGCATCTGCATCACTCACGCGAGTTTCGATTCCCGCGTCATCGTCAGCAACCAAATCCACGCCAGTTTCGTCCTCAAGCACTATAAACCCGTTCGCTTCCGTCAAGGAGTTAGGCGTGACGTGCTATTGTTATGACTGTGTCGCTTCCCAAGTCGCATTAATACTCCGTAGTGGGGGCTCGTCCGTGGATAGTAAGCGTGAATACAGTTGCAGGGGGCGCAACGTGCACAGTCAGCAGGTTATCCAAGTATGCACGGTGGATGGCACTCCAGGAGCCACGCCTACACCGCATCCTGCGCCCCAGGGCACCTAGTACCCTATCATAGTACGGATGGCGAGTGAGGCTCTGGAAATCACAGAGGAGATGGCCACCAGGTTGGAGGATGTTGTTAACAGAGGCGCTTTGCTACCCATCAACTCCGCCAGGGAGGATTTATTGGCATACCAGTATCTGTTACGCAAGAAAAACATCGAGTCCGTTGAGTTGCAGAATACCCTCGACGAAAGGCAGGCCAAAGCTGACTCGCTCAGTGCAAGGAGACTGGCTTATTCATCCTCGTAGTCGACTGGTGCGGAGCCAGACACAACGGAGCATGTAAGGACTAGGTCCAGGTTACCCATGGCTAGGCAAACTTTGAGTAACGTCAGGCAGAAGTTCATGACTATCGTGGAGGACAGTATTCTCATCCCAAAAACCACAGCAGCAGCCGTAGCTTCTGTAGCAACCTATCTCAGATCCACCATGCCTCCGCAGAATGACCGCGACACGCTCTTCACCGAGCTCAGATCAAGGCTTTAGGGCATGTTGCTTCAGCTTTTGTACCAGTCGCTACCCCGGCAGGCCGACCAGGGAACAACCCTGGTCAGAATCTTCCTGGTACAGGCACCCGTGCAAACAGTAGTAGACCAGTTGATCAGTCGATCCTGGGCGGTAACACCCGACGCGGCAGTCAGCGGCAAGAGGAATGTGCTCAGGACGAGTCAGAAGGTAGCAGGTCCAGGCGGCGTCACCGTGACGAGCGAGATCGGGAAGGCTTGGAGCGGAGCAGGTCCAGGCAACGAAATCGGAGCAGCCGAGACAGAGAAGAGACCGAAGAAGAGCGGTCCACTCGACGTCGCCGCGAGAGAGAAGAACACAGGCGTAGCAGAGAGGACCGGCGGCAGCAGAGGCAGGCCGCCAGTTTTGATCATGATTATGAAGAGGAGGGGTTCGATGCAAGAGACGTAATCACCCAACGGTTAATAAACAGGCGCCGGCACCAGCGCAGGCATCGTAGTCGCACTCCAGGTTCTAGTCATAGCAGTTCAGATTCAAAATCTGATGTCGAGCCATGCGGCGCAATGTGCTTCACTTCGGCGGTACGGGAAACTCGCATGCCAAGAAGATTCAAACTAACTTCAGAGACTCCCAAGTATGATGGAAGTCAAGAGCCATCAGCATGGTTAGAGGACTACTCAACGGCAGTAGCGTGTCAGCGAGGGAATACTACGACTGCCATGCAGTACATCCAGCTAATGTTGACGGGATCAGCCCGTGCCTGGCTCAGAGGACTGCCGCGAAGTTCGTATGGTACATGGGAAGCTTTTTGTAGTGACTTCAAGAGAAACTTTTCTTCCACGTTCAAGCGACCCGCATCTTTTCAGCAGCTCCGGGCTTGCAAGCAAAAACCTGGTGAAACACTGCGCGAGTACATTCAGCGCTGAACTACCATGAAAAACTAAGGCGCAAACATCTCGGAGGACAACGCCATATTCTCGTTTATACAAGGAGTCAGGCGCAGTGACTTGCAGGAAGCCCTAGGTCGGGAAGAACCCAAGTCAATTGCGCACCTCATGGAAATAGCCAATAAATGGGCTGACGGGGAAGACTCAGTAAGGAACGACAGAGTGCCATCACGAGAAGCCGATCGCCAACAGGGCATTAACGGACGTCGTGGCCGTTTCGACAGAAGAATCAGGCCAAGGCTGTATGGGGGAATGGACAGAGTTGAGCAAGTAGCGGCAGGGTTTCAGGATAACCGGGCAAATCGAGGCACCCAGCAGGGGGAGAACTCGCGCGAAGAGCGGGAGGACGGAAACTTTCTCGACAGAAATCGAGAGGATTTCAACAGAAGACGTGATTTCAAGCCAAGGGGAGCCCGGTTCGAGCGACCCTATCGATCGCCGGCTCCGCAACTCAACGACCCGCGCAGACTGCACCTGTTCAAAGACGATTTCGGCAACTTGCGAGCAACTTACATACTAAAAAACTGTCGCGACTTCATCGCAATGCAGGCTGAGATACGACGTAACGCCGCGGCAAATACGACTCTGCCCGCGCACGCATCGTTACCACCGCCGCCGGCAGGGCAAGTCGTAGGAATAGTTCAGAAAAACCGGCATCAGGAAAACTCGGGTGCACCCCGAGATCTATACCCGCAAACCAGGGGGCAATGTACATGATACAGAAAGGGCGGCCATCTAACAGGTGTCAGAAGCTCATCAGTCGTTAAGTTCATTTGGCCATAGCGGCACCACCAGAAGTCTCAGAGTATCTGCAAGCCTCAGAAACTCCAATCGGCTTCACTCGGGCGGATCACCCGCCGCGAGTAGTGCGTCCATGTCACGCACATCTTGTCATTCAGGCTTTGATTGGAGGATTCAGAATGAGCAAAGTGTTTATGTGTGGTGGCAGCGGCATCAACATCATTTTCACAGACACTTTGCGCAAGATGAATATGTCACTCGACAATTTGAAGCAGTATGAAAATACATTCCATGGCATAGTGTCGGGCAAGGAAGTGTACCCTCTGGGTTCTTTATGGCTCTAGGTTGTTCTGGGTGACGAGGATCATTTCAGAAAGGAAAGTGTCGAGTTCGAGGTCGTTGACTGGCCATCTCAGTACCACATAGTATTAGGGTGACCAACGTTTGCCAGGTTTATGGCGGTGCCACACTACGCATATCTTATGCTTAAACTACCGGGACCAAAGGGAGTCATCACAGTCCGCGGAGATTTCCGTCGTTCTGACGACTGCGGCAGAGAATTCAGCAGGATTTCCGAGACATTCGGTGCGCAAGAACAGCTTGCAGAGATCGCGTTGGATAATGATCGCACACTGTTCCCTGAGACAAAGAAACCCGCTCCCGAGAACTCGTTCAGTGCCAAAAATGACACAAGGGCTCACAGGGTTCACCCGGCGGACAGTGACAAGACATTTGTGACGCCCTAAAATCGGTACTATGTAGATTTAAGCGATTCCGCCGAAATCCGCATAATAACGATTTTAGGTCGCCCACCAGACATAATGTGCACGCCGAAACATGCGCATTATGTGGGTGGAATTGTGATAACATTACAACAGTTTCGATACATCCACAAATACAACAGAAGATAAATTACAACAACGACTCGAACGAGTCAAGATACAAATATTACAATACAAAGATTCAAATGACAGCGGAAGCGAAAAAGTATCCGGCTACGGATAAGATGCAAATTGGACTAAGAGTCCTGAAGATAAGCAATGGCGCCATATCCCTGCCCAGCCAAGCCGGAGGGATTCCCAAGCTAACGTCGTCAGACTTCAAAACCTGTTAACTGCACATAAAGCACATCCCAAAAGAGGGTCAGGGCACTCCCTGGCAAGCAAAACCGACTTGCCTACTTTCTACACCATCTCCCAAAATATAGGGGAGGTGGACTTAGCGGCAGCAACACTAGCAACCTAAAGAGACACGCTACAACTTCCGTCTAATCAGAGAGGGATAAGAGAGCGCATAAGATAAACAACTACAACTAACACCAAACATAACCCATTCTCGAATTAACCCCCTCAACCAAATATGAGGAAGCAATTCGGGAAAACTCACACATTGACAATTTTAGTTACCATTTAGGGTGTAGGTATTTTCTATATTACTAGTCACATTAATTAACAAGGATTAGATGTAAGTTGTCTAGATCTTGTTAGCCAGCATCATCACCAAAGTCGTCCATAACCGTGGACACGGCTCATCGATAAGATTATACCCTGCAGGGGTGCACTACTGTACCCATACTCGCATGATCAACCCAAGCAAGCATCAGGGCTTCTCAACACGACTTATTCCTTCACTACAGCAAGTCCAAGTGCCACCCATATGAGTTGTTACCCGCGTCAGGAGTCCGGCCGAATCTCAATTGCGGACTCATTAGTTTGTGTCCACGCGCCATGCGGCTCAAACCACAGTAGGAATTGTCCGCTTTGCGCGCACCACCCATATATGACCCCCTGTATCACATACCCTCTCATCATCATCATCATCATGCACATGCATATGAGCAAATGGAAAACCCGAACTAATTGCGGCACATGGACAAGCTGTAGATCCGTTCAAAGTCGAGGGGGGCTCCATTGGGCCTCCCACAAGTGGTTAGTGCGCTCAAAATTGGATCCGAGGACAAAATCTCAGTTCCTAGGTCGACACTGAGCAGAACAAAGCACCTCGCAAGGCCTTCCGCCTGGTGCCTTATCTTTTAATTATAATACCCCAATATAATACAACAATTTATTAAGGTAGAAAGATCTATCATACTAAGCAGATGAAACATAAGACCAACAGACGACTCGCACAAACAACTCTAAGCATGCGCTACGACTCGCAAGGCCAACAGATAAACATGCAACGGTATTAGGTTGTGGGGATAAAGCTTTATGGGCTGCAGGATAAACATGTGATGGGATCGCAGTTCAAGAATCGATAACTAGGGTAGCAGAGATCAACGGCAGGAATGAAAGACAATGTATAGGTAAACAAGCAAATTTTGCTTGCCTGGAATCCCGCATGGAAGCAGATCTTGTCGTTGCTCACACATCTCAACGTCGTATCCGCGAAGAAGCAACAAACACTGGAAAGCGTAAAGATGCATTTTACAACTACGGCAAAAGATCCAGCATGATCATGGAAGAATGATGCATGGCATGGCAAGATGCATTGCGAGATGCACTTAATCCAAATTAAGCGGAACCGAGATTCCGACAATTAATATTAATGTTGAAGTTATTTATCTACCCCACAAATTAAATGTCCATTAAGATGGCAAGGCATGGCAAAGATGATCTAGTCAAATTAAATGGAATAGGCATCAATAGTAATTAAATGCCCACACATTCCATAATTATTATTTAGGTGAATCGCTACACCACCAAACCCAAGAGATGCAACACATGCAAGTATGATGCGATATGCACAAGATAAATGACATTTAATAAAATAGGTAGGGTTAGGGTTTGGGTTCGCACGTTGGATCTGGAGAGATAGGGTTCGAAACCGACGTCTTCGGTGCGTAGAGGAAGTAGTTGACGTCAGGGAAGTAGTCGTCGCGGGACCGGGGCGTCGTCGTTTGTCGGTGTCGTGGAAGTGGTCGGGTAGTCGTACTCGGTCATCCCCGTTGACGGGCGCGGGCACGGAGGAGCACGGCAAACGGACACCGGAAGGAAAGCGCGCACGGGCGGCACCGCAACATGGACACGGTGGTCACGACAACGCGGCGCCAGGAGAGGACACGCACGCGCATGTAGCAACACCTCGAAGGGTGGACAACTCGGACACAAAAAAAAGGGACGCCGGGGTCTTGCGGGCATTTCACCGAGCACCTTGCGGGCGGCGGACGCGGGGATGCCACCGGACAGAGAACCGGGCTCGGACGGCGCGGCGTGGGGCGGCGGCGGTGTGCACGTGTCCGGGAAGAGGAGACGACGGCGAGGGCGTGCGGCGGCGCGCGGGGTGGAGCGCGGAGGAGCGAGGGCGACGGCGGGCGCGTCGCGCGGGGCGGAGGCACGCGGCGCAGGAGACGGAGGAGACCGGGGCGCGGGGCGCACGGCGCGGCGGCGCGGCAGCAGGCAGCGCGCGGTGGAGGCGGTGCGAGCAGGGGGCGCGCGGTGGAGGCGGTGCGAGCATGGCGTGGGGCGGCGACGCGCGGCGGAGGCGTTCGCGCGACGCGGGCGAGCGGCGGCGAGCGTGGCGCACGGTGGCGGGCCGGGGGCCACGGCGGCAGCGCTGGCGCAGAGGCCGGCACGGCAGGGGGCGCGCTCGGTGGCGGCAAGCGCGGCGCGGTGTGCGGCGGTGTGCTGCGGGCGCTGGGGACGGGGAGCTCCGGCGGAGGCGCTCGGGGCTGCTGGTGGCGGCCGGCGCGGCTTGGGGGAGGCGCGGCGCGGGCGTGGTGGATGGCGTCGGCGCGGAGGCGCAGGCGAGGGCCGGCGGCGGGGAGGAGGAAGGCCGGCGCGGGGTAAAGGCGCAGGCGGCGGCCGGAGCGCGCGGCGCGGGGGGCGACGGCGGCGCTGGGGCGCAGGCGGCCGGGCACGCGCGGGCACAGGGCTGGCTCGGGAGCTCTCTCCCGTGCGGGATGCGCTCGGGAAGGAGAAGAAAGAAAGGAAGAAGAAAAAGAAGGGGTGGAAGATTATTTTGTAAAAGTCAGAAAAAGGAGGAGGGTGGCTGCAAAAAGTCAGGGGGTGGGAAGAAATTTCTGGGGGGAAAACCTAGGGTTTGGGGTTAGATGGGCTTGGGCTTTAGTTTTTCTTCCGTTTAAACTTTTATGTTTTATATTTTTAAAACAAAAACGAGGAGGAATTTGAATACGAAACCTTTACAAAATATTTTTAATTTTGCATAGACAATTTAATAAACTACTTTTTAACATTTTTAAAAGATTTGAAAATAACACATTTTTAATTAATTTGAAAAGCATTTGAATTTAATTGTGGAATTAAATTTAAATGCAACAAATTAAATTAATGCGATGCGATGCCATGTCGATGCAAAAAGAAAACTCACAAATCTAAAAGGGGATAAATCCCGGGGCGTTACAATCGACACCACTAACAAGGGATCGCGTCCCGAGATCCACGCCGAGACCACAAGAAGAGAGGGGTAACTATCGAGTCTTCACGCTCCGGGATGAACTTCTCGACACCACTAACAAGGGATTGTTGCCCCACCTTGAAATTCTCGACACCACTAACAAGGGATTGTTGCTCACGACGAAGACGACTCCGAAAGATCGAACCTAATAGGGTAAAAGGCAAGAAATCGTCCACCCACACGTAGGATCCTAAAACTTTGAAAGTTTCGATAAGAGAAGAGACTCCAAAACAAGTAAGGTAAGAGGAGAAATAGAATTGAGATAAGAAGTAAATAGAAACCTATTGAGATAATTTTCAAAATTAATTTAAGTCAAATAGTTTTCGACACTCTAGAAACAACGACCGTTATCGAGGTTATCCTACAGGCTTTTGCGGACCCGCTGCTTCGATAACCATGGACATAGGGGAACCATCCCACAATCCATGGAACCGGGCGCACCTACGCCGGTTTTATGCGTAGTCTTTAAGTAGCAGGAGTTCGTTGTCTGTTAGGGTATCAGTTTAGTAGTTATTCTTAGTGTATTCTGTCGCACCAGGCGAAACAGTATATTGAACAGCAATAAAGTACAATGTTCCTCTTTAATCACATTTGGGGAGCCAGCCTATGCAAGCAACACTCGGGGGCTGCCTGTAAATTTACGACCCAGTTAGTGTGTCCAGCTCATGAAGTGCTCGGGGGCTGCCTGCATACGTGCAGTTCAGCCGGCTCACTTCGATGCATACAGTACTCGGGGATCAGCGGTAAAAATGTACATTTCTAACAAATTACATATAATTCGACCGGGAATCAGAAACTGGGAAAATCAGTCTCACAGACAACTACGCGCCCTCCTCTTTGATCCATGCCAACAGACGCCTTCGCTCCAGCTCCAGGGCAGTCTCGTGTTCCATCAGGGCAATCACGCAGCTGGCTGCTCCCTAGACAGCAACATAATGTCTAGCCATGGAAGTCGACCCGGTACCAGCGAGAGTACCGACTCCAACTTTCACCAAATCTACGTCGGGGTAGTGAAGTCGCAGCACAGCGAAGGCCGTTGTGGCGCCTGCCACGAGCTGGTGACGGACAAAGTCACGGGTGGCGGCACCGAGGCGAAACTTGGCCAGTAAGCCTGCCAGCCCGTTAGGTTGTTCGTTCAGAGTGAACATGGCCTCGTGGATCAGGCGAAGTGTGGCGGAGCATGACGAAATTAAGTGCTGCACCTGCGAGACACGGTCTCGAAGGGTCAGCAGCGTCGTGGCTCGGCTGCGCATAGACCAAATTGAAGACGCATCACGGCCATGCTCCGATGTCACCTTTACAAGTTGCGCCTGGACCCTACTTTGTTCAGCCCTTGCGTCAGTCTGGGCGCCTACAACAACAAAGGCAGGGTAAAGTTTAAGCACGTGCGAAGCAATCAAGGACTCGAGGGCTGCACGCTTTGCACTTACAAAGAAGGCCAGCAGCAGCGTCTTCCACCTCTTTCATTAATACAAGCTCCCTCTCTATGGGTCGAGGCTTCTTTGACTGGAGTATGGCAAGCGTACCCCACGTCACTCTGAGCTCTTTCTCTACATTTTCACACCGAACCTTCATCAGATTATACAAGAATTGGTCGCGGGGGTTGAAAGGAGGTACACCATCAGGAGAGGAAGTAGTAGCAGACTGCATCACAGGAAGCGGAAGCTCAAACATTGGTCAAACATAAAAGGAACAAAAAACATAAGACAACCCATGTTTGACTTTGTATAAAGCCTCGGGGGCTAAGCAAAGTGCACTTGATCATTCAAATATCTCCAAAATAAAAAGTAGGTTTGGTTACATTCAGTGCAGCGCAACAGGCACGAGTACAATCCACAAAATAAGGCCACTATCTAACCTAGGTCAGTTCCTTGGATAGCTAGGCGATTTATTTCGAGCTGGCGCCACTAGCTGACGCAGCGGACCCCTTTTTCTTGCGGGCGGCGCATCGCTGCTCCAACGTCAAGAAAAGAGTGTCCGCCAGCCGGCGTGCCTCAGGCTCAAACTGACTAAGAGAAACCTTCTTTCCAGACGAGCTCAGGGGGGAATTGGCCGCTAATACAGTCAAGTCTAGCTCCACCCCGTGTCCCAGCAGCATCTTGAAAGCAGTGGCAGAACTACGTACCGTCTGCTCGTGAAGGAATTTGGGAAAGGAGTCCCCCTCCGGCCGGAACATGTCGTTCAGGGTGTCCAAGTCCTTCGGGGGCTCTTGAGTTGGAAAGGCGATCTTGTGCAGCACAGTCAAAGCAGGCGCGGAAGAGGCCAATACCCTGCTCAGCCGGCTCCCGAAATGCTCCGTCGACTCAATCGCGGCTTCGAGTTCGATGTTTGACGTAGCCGCAAATTGGTCGACTGGAATTCCAAGAGCATCTATGGATAGCAAGGGGGGTAGTTCGGTCAATCGCAGTGGTAAACTTTGGTCGCAATGGTCAGGTTCAATGCAGTAGTTTGAGGCGGAAAGTACTCACGAGCCAGAGTTTTTCCGAGCGATAGGTGTCGGGTAGAAAGAGCACTGTCTGACTCTGCGCGCAGCGCAGTCAGCACTTCTTCGGCCTTAATCGCCCCCTGAGCCTTCGCATCGGTGATTAGGTGGGGGAGCTCGTTGGCTGCCCGACCAACCTCCTCTTTCAAGTCTTTGGCGAGGCAGCGGGCATGGTCCCTCGCCTGGAGTGTCGTGTTGAGTTCGTCTGTATCAAGATTGGAGCAGCAAGTCAGTGGGATGCGCATAAGTTGCGGTAATGACTTAGGTGTCAAGTAGTTACCATGTGTCTTAAGTAACTGCTCACGAAGGTTCTGGTTCTCTTGCTCCAGTTGAAGATACTCTCTGCCTACGGCCAAAAGACAGTGGAGAAAGGGCTACAGGTAGTCAGAAACACGGAAAGTAGCGGTGTTAGCTTGCGGCCAGTTACAGGTAGTTCCCCACAGGCTCGGAGGCTCCTACCGTCGGGGGCGCTTTCGCGCACTCAGTAATTTCATGTGCAAGTTTGCAAGGGGGGAGAGATAGCGACTAACGTGGTTAGGATCAGAAGTCGTATCTTGCGGGGCAGGCCTTGCCACGACAACATACTTGGAAGTCGTCGTAGCCGCGACATCTGCGGTGGGCGACTGCGCCTCATCGTGCTTTCCCGTCGATGTAGTCCGGGAGGGCACATTTTCGCGAGGAGGAGTCATAGTAGGGGCAGGTTCGGAGTTCTCACACTCATCCTCGCTAGTAGTGCTGCAGGGTTGCGCAAGTATGTCAGGTTTACGGAGAAGAACTCGATCAACGAGTGAGTGAGTCTGGAATACCTTGTTTACCATGGAATTAGCTCTTGGCGGCTGCGGCCTCCGATGACCAAGGGTGGAAGGCTATAAAGTGGAACGGCCTTAAGGGCCTCTGAGGCGGTTACTGGTGTGGGTGAAGGAGCGCCTTCCTCCCGGGCACCAGCAGTCTCAAGGCGTTTTTTTTTTCTTGGGAGTCGCCAGAGCTTTCGGCTGGAGACTGAAGGGGATCGTGTGTAGAAAACAAAAAAAATCCTACCAACGATATCCTAAATGCATGCCAAGATCTATTCTATGTAGATATAGTAGTACGAACGGAGATCGGAATACG
The DNA here is from genome assembly GCA_026929855.1 of Poa annua. Classification (NCBI taxonomy): domain Eukaryota; kingdom Viridiplantae; phylum Streptophyta; class Magnoliopsida; order Poales; family Poaceae; genus Poa; species Poa annua. Next base: position 23,002,312 of record CM049427.1, read on the forward strand.
TACCCTTGTAGACCGAAAGCGGGGATTACGTTCCCGCACAAACATTGTCGATGAAGACCGACGAAGCCGGCCTCAAGGTCGTGTAGAGGAAGCAGACCTCCGAGTACCGCTAGCACAGCACCTCGCAGGGCGTCACACACGTACGATGGAGACGACGGCCTCCGAAGCTCCAGTCCAGGACGAGCAGCGGAAGACTTGGACCGGAACACCAGCAGCGCGGCGGCGGGCTATGGTGGAAGAGATCTCCCTCCTCAGCTCGGTGCGGCTCCGACAAGGGAACCACGAGATCGAGAGAGAAATTGGGAATTAATTGGTGAATTAAAACGCCAGGGGTGCCCCTTCTTAAATAGGCTCCCAGGGGGGAGCCAACTAGCTAACCAGGCAATGTGGGACTAACCCCCACATGCCTGGTGCGGCTAGGGAGGGTGCGCCGGCCCCCTAGTGGGCCCCTTGGCCCACTTGGGTCGGCCCCTCTTGGCCCCCACCGAATCCCCAAGGGGATTCCCCCCCCCTCTTGGGCCTTCTTTCGACCAGAAGGCCCAATTAGGGAAATCAGCCTAAATAAATTGGAAAATAAATATATAAAATCATATTTGCATATTAATTACACTAATTAATATCAAACATAATATATATAATTTTTCCTACCTCCGAAAACTCTTTCGTCGCTGCCCGATCTCCATCGGACCTCTCCCGGGACGCTCCCGGTGATCTCTTTCCTTTTCGGTTGTCTTGTCGAAACCCCTTAAGTGTGTTACCCTAGCGGTTCGATATAATAACAGGTATGACCAAGACTCCTCTATGATCAACGACTAACTCGTACGCCTGGACCCCATGAATTAATCTCTGTGATATAATGAATGACTTTCATCTATCAAACCTGAACACAAAGTCTTAAACCTTTTGCCATAGCGATACTTAGCATGTCCGAGTGTCGTTCCATAGATATCTCCATACCTAATCCCGACCTCGTTACCGACGATGCTATCTTCTACTCGTTCATGATCTCATGTCTCCGTGACCTAGTCACATGCTTGCAAGCTCATTTAGACATGATCTCACCGAGTGGGCCCGAGAGTATCTATCCTGCTATGCGGACTGGCAAATCCCGCTCTTGACCCCTCGTCTCAACTACTCCTTTCCGATACCCAAAAGTATCACCGTTTTTGTCATACTATATAAGATACGACGTTTGGTGCGATCAAAGTATCTTCCAGGAATAACAATAAGAGTTGATCTCACGGTTGTCGTGGTGGTCGTGGTGGTGTCACGGCAGATGCCATTGGATGGCTAATGTGTGGGGCCGATGGACGTTGGTGGATCCGGGGAGGGATAGCAAGCTGAAGAGCTCACACGGGGAGGATCCCGGTGTAACCGAGATCTCCCAAGAACGAGAAACAAGATCAATGTATGAGGGAGAAGATCTAGCAAACAAGAACAAATGCACGAAGGCAGACATCACACACACGATATACCCAGATTCAGGGCCCTCGTGAGGAGGTAACACCCCTACTCCTGCCTTTCCTCTCTATATAAGTGTGGTACAAAGGCTACAACTTGCTCTTAGAGCTCTTGAGGTGAAGAACACAAAGAACTAGATGAACTCAAGGGAGGATGAAGTAAATGCTCTAGGAGTAAATGAGACTATAGTTTTGGCCTCCAAGTTGGTCTCTCCTTCACATGAGCAGTTATGGCGCCTTTTATAGAGTTCCGGCCAGGAGGGCTGGAAACCCTAATCGGGCTTGGCCCCACCGGACAGGCCTAACCGTTATGTCGACACCGGCTAGTGCGACCTAGTCGCCGTGCTATCCAGCGTAGCCCCTTCGTCATCATTCCGGCAAGGACATCAGGCGCCGTCCTGGAACATCATTGTCCCCCTGTCAGAGACAGGACATGTCTTTGCCCATCCCGGATAGCCTTTTCCGGATTGCCGGGCTAGGCACGTCGTGTCTTGTCGTACCGTTGTCGTACCGGTTGACGCGCTCCCGTGTCAGGCGGGAGGTGACCATGCTTCCGTGTCAGACGGAATGGTACTTCCCCCCGCATCAGGCGGGAAAGCCTCCTGCAGACCGTTGACGGCCTACCGGGATCCCTCATGCTAGTTACCTTCTTGCTCGACCTTACGAGTCCTTCGTGCACAAGTCTAGGACCGAGATAAATGTTCCGGTTAGCACTTACCCGGATTACCTATCCGGTAAGACCGAGTACCTCTCCTTCCGGGAGTCTTCTCGGAACCATAAGGTCCAAGGTCACTCCCGGACACCTCCGAGTTTCTCTTAGGATTAGTATCTCTAGGCCTAGCCTCCCGAAGATGTCTTAGCCTACCAGCAAAGACATCTTCGAGAAGCTAGTTCTTAGAGGAACCACCCACTGATGCTTGTGCTGTTATGAGGGCTCGGGGTGTCTATTTATAGCCGCCAGAGATGACCTTTGCGCCTGCCAGGTGGCACCTTGCACTCTACCAGCTCTCAAAGGTCAAGTTGCCCCTTCAGGACACTAGGGGGTGGCCTTTGCTCTCGCCAAAGGTCGATCACTGTTGCTACACTGTTGGATTATGCCGGGATCTGCCCTACCCGGGGGGCAGCCCCCCAGGTGGCACCTTGCACTCTACCAGCTCTCAAAGGTCAAGTTGCCCCTTCAGGACACTAGGGGGTGACCTTTGCTCTCGCCAAAGGTCGATCACTGTTGCTACACTGTTGGATTATGCCGGGATCTGCCCTACCCGGGGGGCAGCCCCCCGACACTAGTCCCCGAAGCTTGTGCTGCACAGCGACCCCGGATGATGTGCGGGATCAGCTTTAATAACAACAATCTCCCCAGACAATATGAGACTATCCTTCGACTTGACTCCGAGATGAGTTTTACCGAGATCCTCGCACCAAGATTGTTTCGACCGGAAGGCCATGCTCCTGACCGGATAGTGCCACGTGAGTGAATCTTCATCGTTGGCTCCGCATTGAATTCCAGATCTTTGGCTGGGTCCCACCCGAGGTCCTGTCGAATCAGAAATGCACTCGAGTGCTTCTGACCGAGCACGCCGCCGCTCGGGTTCGCGCGCCGGGAGCCGCAGCCGATCCGAAGTCCAACCGTTGGGGCTGTGTGGCCCCCGGTGTGGCCGGATGGGGCGATCCGGTGTACGCCACGTGTCGCGCTGCACAAAATAGATCCCACCCACGATCGGAGAGATCGTGGGCGGGAAATTCGGAAACCGCTCCGGATCCCCCCCATAAATAGGGGACCGGAACGGTCACCTCTTCTTATTCCCCAACTTCTCACTTCTCCCACCATCGTCTCGAGCACGTCGTCGTTGCCGCGCCCGGAGCTCGAACGCCGCCGCTCTCGCTGGTCGCCGGAGCTCTTCGCCTCCACCATCGGGTCGCGCCCTTCTTGCCCGTCACTGGCCTTGCTTTCTCCGGTGAGTTCTTCCGTCCGCTCCGATGAACTTCCCCACGGTTAGGTTGCCTCGCGTTCGGTCGTGCAATGACGCACGAGCGGCGCTGACGAGGATGTGCTCCGCACGTTACTTTTCGTTTGCATTTAGGCCACCTTTGTATCTTGCCCGAGCATATTTTCGTCGATTAAGTTTCGATTTACTCGCGTGCGGTAGATCTTATTTGGTAGGAATCCGGATGCACTTAGGAGTTTGCGATCCGGTATCTTAGCTCCCGGTAGACTAACTCCATTAACTGCCGTTGCGCCTGTAGAATAGCCCGGACACATCCGCAGACCCCTCCGACATGGCTAAAGAAAGTGTTCGGGGATGTTGGGATGGGTCCGAGATCATGCAGAAGGATCTCGATTGGCTGTACCGGACTCACCGGATTCCACCAGAAGTCGAGAGTCGACTTCCGGAGGGCGAGGTTCAACCGGAACCCCAACCCGGTGAATACGTTGTATTCCTCACGCATTTCAAGCGCGGGTTTGGGCTTCCGGCTAGCCCCTTCTTCCGCAACTTCCTCGACACTTACAGCCTCCAACCCCATCATCTTCCAGCCAACGCCATTATGATGCTTTCGGTCTTCACCACCTATACGGAAGCATATCTCGGCGTGTGGCCTTTCTTGGACCTCTGGGCCAAGTACTTCATCCTCCGCCGCCAAGTCATCCCCAATCCGGATCAGAAAGTCAAAGACTTAGTCGACTGCGGAGCGACCACCATAATTCCCCGCGCTGATTCCGGATTTCCCATAGTCAAGGGACTAGAATCTTGCCGGAAGTGGCAGCGTAGTTTCTTCTACGTGAATAACCGGGAGACTTCGGGAAATGGTCCGGGATCCTCGAATCCGGATTTTATCAATTTGCCGGAGTTCGCCATTGGACCTCCCCACGAATTCAGCCTCTGGAACCGGCTCCCGGATACCGAGGAGATCAGATGTATGCACGACGTCCTCAACGTGCTGACGGATAAAATGACTGGCGACGATCTCCTTCGTTGCTTTATCATTGGCCGCGTCTGCCCCCTACAGACCCGAGTGCACAAGATGTGCCATATGGACGGGTCACTAGATCCTACCAGGACCAGCATCTTCGGGTTGGACCGTCCCGCAGTCGTCCGGCGCGTTCGAGCTATTGCTCGAACGACGATGACGGATGATTATGTCTGGGGTCTTGTCGGTGGGTCCCGGAAAAAAACCACTAAAACAGGTGCTCGTGTCTGTCTTTCGCAAACTTGCATTTGCACCTGGATTCTGCTGGAAACCGACATGGTTATCATGCAATGATTTGTTCGTGCAGCTATTCGAGCGTCAAACCGAAGAGGACGCTATGCATGCCGGTGGGAAGTTCGTGCCGAACATCACGCCACCGGAAAAGATGCCGAGAGAGGATCCAGACGGCGAGGACCACCTTGCTATTCCTCTAGTTCGCGCTGCTGCTCCGGGTAACCCTTCAACCTCAGAGGCTATTTCCGTTTCTTCAGATGATGAGGATGAGATTGATTGTCAAATACTCGATGTGATTGACGCTCTTCCCCTCAACTGGGCTTCGCCAGCGGCTCCGAAACCCACGGCCGTGACTAAGCGCGCCGAAACCCGGAAGCGTGCAGCTTCCGACACCAACCCTGCCGGTGCGTCCGGCTCCACCCCCAAGAGGAGCAGGCCTAACAAGCAAACGACCGAGAAGCCTCTACGCCGAAGGCGAGTTCCTCCCACCGTCGATTCCGGGTAAGATCTCTTTGCTTTGAGTTACATGTTCTTGTCTTCTCCTGAAGTCTTTACTGATATACTCCTTTGAGCGATGCACTTGACGTTCCGGCATCCGCGGCTTCCGATCCTCCGGGATCCCGCACACCTAGCCCGCCTCGGGCTGCTCCTTCTCCACCTCGCCCCTCCGCACGAGAGAGCGAGCATCCTGTGCCTGGTGCCACGCAGATTGCCGCGGCGACTCCGGATGCGCGTCCCGTGGTGGACGAGATTCCGACCCAGGCTACCAGCGCACCGGAAGACGTCTTCCTTCCGGAGAGCCCGCGCAGGGTGCCTGGTCTTGAGACGGACACTGCAAGTCCTCCTCGCCAGGTCGTGCCGGGAGCGTCCCCTCGGCAGGCCCCGGGCAAGCCTGCTGCGCTGAAACAGCCCACGGCCCCTTCCCGGCAAACTGACCATCCTGTCGGGAAGTCACGCAGCAAGGCCGCCGGGCAGAAAACAGCCTCCGCCAAACCTGCTGCTCCTCCGACATCTTCGACTCAAGACTTGGCCCTGAGCTCGGGTAAGTTTTCGCCATTACCGCCACCTCCTGCCGAGATCCCCACTGCTGCCCTGCAGACGCTGCGAGCAACTGTAAGCTCCTTTATGCCTTCAGGATCCCGGGAGGTTGTTGCTGCTCGCGCGCCTGGCGTCTCAGGCATACGTGTTGTTGAAGAATACAACCAAGCCTGGATTGCCGCCGATGCCTCCGAGATCGTGGAGGACTTGCACGCTGCCGGCCCTAGCCGCAGCGCCCAAGCTCTACACGCTCTCCAGGTGGCCGCGCTGGACGTTACTCGGGTGACCGAGGTAAGTTTGTTCCCTTTACCTTCTCCAAAAATTATTTGTTCCTTCCCCACTAGTCCCCGAGATTGGTGCTTAGTGCTCTAGATTCCACTGAATAGCAGACCACTAGGCTCCAATCTTAGAGAAAACCACAGGACTTGGAAGACGAGTCCCCGAGATCTTCCCTACCGAGTAGCTTTAAAAATTGTTCCATCTCCACTAGTCCCCGAGATTGGTGCTTAGTGCTCTAGATTCCACCGAATAGCAGACCACTAGGCTCCAATCTTAGAGAAAACCACAGGACCTGGAAGACGAGTGTCCGAGATCTTCCCTACCGAGTAGCTTTAAAAATTGTTCCATCTCCACTAGTCCCCGAGATTGGTGCTTAGTGCTGCAGATTCCACCGAATAGCAGACCACTAGGCTCCAATCTTAGAGAAAACCACAGGACCTGGAAGACGAGTCCCCGAGATCTTCCCTACCGAGTAGCTCTAACTGACATAGATCTCGGAACATCCCGAGTCTCCGGGATCCTTCCCGAGATTGATATAACTTTCTTTGTTTTGAATTCAGGAGTGCGGCAAGAAACGGGGCAACATCTTCCACCGGGTCCTTCCTGACCTTGGTCAGTCCAAGAAGTGCGAGGGGCGCCTCTGGGAGGAGCGGGATGCATTGCGCAAAATCTCGGTGGAGCAGAAGTCTGCGCTAGCCGCAACCCAAGCAGAGATCGCGCGGCTAAGTGCCGAGCTCGAAAAGGCCAAGTCTGCCGCGAGCGATATGAAGACGCGCTTCGTGGAGGCAATGAAGAAGCAGAAGGAGACCTTGGATCAATCCGAGGCACGCGCGCATCTCGCCGAGACCGGATTGGCGCTTCTCCGGTCACAGGCCGATACTTGGCTCTCTGAGCTAACCGGATTGAACCGGGATCTTAACAGTAAGTTGACCGACATCCTTTTTCTCCTGCTCTCTTTCTTTACTGCTACAATCCTTATGACCTAGTCGCTTGGCAGCTCTTCTTTTTAAAGGGGAATTCGAGCACTCCCGCGACGCTGCCAACCTTGCAGTCGCTGCCGCCCGGGAGAAGCGCGCCGGGAAGGGCCCTGTCTCGGACTCTTGGGACATTGAGGATCACCTTACTGCCCTGAAAGTCCGGATAGTGCCTCTTCGGTCGATCGGGACCGAGTTGATCAGCGCCGCGGTTCACGTCCATGGTGCACTATGGTCGGGCGTCAGCGCGACGCTCTCGGTCAGCGAACTGGCGAGTGCACTCTCAGCTGCCGGGAAGCGTGTCCACGCTTGGAAGCGCTCTGGTGCGCGGGCTGGTGCCGATCAGGTCTTGAGCCATGTATTTAGTTGGTACGAGGGTCTTGACCTTGATGTGGTCCAGCGCCTGCGCACCATCTCGCCGTGGTGTAGAGATCCGGCTAAGGTCCAGCGGCACCGAGAAGTGGCACATCGCATCGCCTTCTGGTCGAACATTTGCGTCTTCACCGCCAGCCTCGTCACCTCTGACTCCGAGTCAGATTACGAGGATGACGATGAAACCGGTGCAACTGATGACGTGGACGCCGAGATCCCGGAGGAGGACGACGCCGCTTCAGGTGCCGCCACCGAGACCGTGGTCTCCCGGGATGCTTCTACTCCAACGCCGCCCGAGGCCTCTCAGGCCGAGGTGCATCCGGATGCCCCTAGCGCTGCTGCCGGCGCTGAGGATACCGTCATCACCGCTCCTTCTGCTGCTACCGCCGAGAAGCCGCTTCTCCTGTTCCTTAGAAATGCTTAAGTGTAGAACTGTTAAATCCCCGGGATGCCGGGTGCAAGATGTAATACATACTTTTAAGATATATGTTTCGCACTATATTATATATTAAAACGAGCTATGTCGGTTTACTCTGCCACGAGTCCCCGAGTTCCTTTTCATGTTTACCGTACTTAGGCAATTTCTGCTCTTGTCTACCATTTCGGCGTTCGACAGTCAGTCACAAAACTCCATACACGGCATACATTACTTAAGAATATCCGAGTTCTAGTTAACCGAATTCCCGACATAAAAAATAACCGGGTTAGTAAAACAGGTATGCCGGATAAGTTCCTGCTCCGAGTCCCCGAGACCATTTTCGTGTTCCCCATATTTGATTCTCTTTGCTCTTGACTACCATTTCGGCGTTCGTCAGTCGAGTCACAAGATGATTTCACATGACATACATTACTTTGACTTTGAGAATCGATTTCGGAACTTTCCCGGCATACAGACAACATAAAAAATAAGTACCAGGCAGTCCCCGGGTTCCTTCCCGGGATGCCGACATAATAAATAAACGGAACAAAGTAAATGGGCAGGTAACGCGGCAACCCCCGGGTTCATCCCGGGGTGCCGAACTTTCATTAATAGACAAAAACCGAAATACAACATACACTGTGCCCTTTACGTGTAAAAGGGTCGAAGCAGGGCTACATTCCATGGACGCTTGGTTTCCTCACCGGATTTGTCCATTACACCTTTCCTAGCCTCCTGTGCATCTACAAGGTAATAAGAATCATTGTGCAATGCCCTGCTTATCACAAAAGGTCCCTCCCATGGAGGTGACAACTTATGCATTCCGGCCATGCGTTGGATGAGCCTCAGCACAAGATCTCCTTCTCGGAACACTCTCGGATGCACCTTCCTTCTATGATAGCGACGGAGGTTTTGCTGATAAATAGCAGACCGGGATAATGCCAATTCTCTTGCTTTTTCAAGTAAGTCAACATCATTTTCTCGGGCCTCTTTCGCCTCGGTCTCGGTGAACATTGTCACTCTCGGGGAGTCATATTGTATGTCGGTCGGGAGCATTGCCTCGGCACCATACACCATGAAGAATGGCGTATACCCGGTAGATCTATTCAGTGTGGTCCGGAGACCCCATAATACTGCTGGTAACTCCTCTATCCAGCATCCCGGAGTTCTCAATAGTGGTTCGATCAAGCGGGCTTTGATGCCGGCCAAGACCAATGCATTTGCTCTTTCAACTTGTCCGTTTGCTTCCTGGTGTGCAACTGATGCTACATCCAACCGGATTCTCTTCTCAGCACAAAATCGAGCGAATTCCCCCACAGCAAAATTGGTGCCATTATCCGTGATGATGCTGTGCGGGTATCCGTACCTCAAGATGATGTCTTTCAGGAATTGCACGGCGGTGTGTCCGTCACACTTCCGGATTGGCTTGACTTCTATCCATTTGGTGAACTTGTCCACCATGACCAGTATGTGAGTCATATTGCCTCTTGCCGGCTTGAACTGCCCGACCATGTACAAACACCATACTGCGAATGGCCAAGTGATAGGGATTGTCTTCAGTGCCGATGCCGGCATATGTATTCGGTGCGCAAACCTCTGGCATCCTCCACACTTCCGGACAATGTCTTCTGCTTGCTGTAACGCAGTGGGCCAGTAGAACCCATGCCGGAACACTTTCGCCACTAGGGCCCGGGATGATGCATGATGTCCACACTCCCCCTGATGTATCTCCAGCAGCATCTCTTGGCCTTCTTCCGGTTCCACACACCTCTGGAGTACCTCGGTGACACTTCTTTTATATAGCTCTTGATTGATGACGGTGTATGCTTTTGACCTTCGCACTATCTGCCGGGCTTCCACTTCATTCTCCGGGAGGGTTCCTTCCAAGATGTAAACCATAATGGGTTGTGCCCATCCCGGGACTGGTCGAACCGGGAACAAGGGAGTATCTATGTCCATTGGCTCTGCCGACATTACCTCCATCATCATCTTTCTTTGCCTCTCTGAGCACTGTGATGCAGTCCCCGGGTTCGACGCGATGCTCCCGACTTCCACTTCCATGGGTACAGCTTCTGAACCAGGCTCCTTGTGGATGAAGATAGAATCCGACTCGGGTGATGGATGAATAGATGGCTTCCTCAAATTCTCATGAGCGATCCCGGGTGGGATGGCATCCCGAGATGATCCTAGCTTGGACAACACATTTGCTGCCTCGTTTTCTCCTCTGGGTATGTGCTTGAACTCGCATCCTTCAAAAAATCCGGATATTTTCTGCACATGAAACCGATACAAGGCCATGTTGGCATCCAGTGCATCCCAGTTCCCCGACACCTTCTGCACCACGAGATCGGAATCGCCGAAACACTCTATCCGGCGGATGCCGATCTCCTTGGCGACATTCAGTCCATGAACCAAGGCCTCGTACTCAGCGACATTGTTAGATGCCCGGAAATGAATTTGCAGGACATACTTCAGCACATCTTGTTTTGCTGAGGTGAGAACCACTCCGGCACCCAACCCGATCTTGGCCTTGGAGCCATCGAAATGCATCCTCCAGAAATTGTAATCTGGCATCGGAGGTTCATACTGCATCTCGGCCCAGTCTACCAAAAAGTCCGGCAGCGCCTGCGACTTGATGGCATCTCGTCTCTCGTATGCCGGAGCGTACGGAGACAACTGGATGGCCCATTTGGCAACTCGGCCGCTAGCATCTTTACAACCGATGATTTCGGCGAGGGGAGCCTCGCACACCACTGTGATTGGGTGCTCTTGGAAGTAGTGCTTGAGCTTGGTCACTGCCATGTACACTCCATACGCCATCTTCTGGTAGTGCGGGTAGTTTTGCTTGGATTCCGAGATCACCTCACTGAGGTAATATACCGGTCTCTGTATCAGTTTGCCTCCTTCTTCCCTCTCTACCACAATGCTACGCTAACTACCTGGTTGGTGGCAGCAATATATAGCAGCATAGGCTCCTTGGGCAACGGGGATGCCAACACGGGTGCTGTTGAAAGCATTCTCTTCAAATCGTTGAACGCCGCATCGGCCTGCGGGGTCCAAACAAATGTTTTGCTCTTCTTCATCAACTGGTACAGGGGCAAGGCCTTCTCTCCAAGTCGGCTCACAAACCGACTTAGGGATGCAAGACAACCAGTGAACTTCTGCACATCTTTGAGACGCACGGGCAATTTCATGCTCTCGATAGCACGTATCTTACCCGGGTTGACTTCAATTCCCCGGATTGAGATGAGGAAACCGAGTAATTTTCCTGCCGGAACACCGAATGTGCACTTATCCGGATTCAACTTCATCCGGAATCTTCTTAAGTTCTTAAATGTTTCCCTCAGATCATCGATCAATGAGGCTTTTTCTTTTGTTTTTATCACTATGTCATCGACATAGACCTCGGCATTCCGGCCTATCTGGTCATGCAAGCATTTCTGCATGCACCTCTGGTATGTAGCACCAGCATTTCTCAAACCGAAAGTCATGACACGATAGCAATAAGCCCCATACGGGGTAATAAAAGCAGTTTTCAATTGATCATCCGGATTCAAAGGTATCTGGTGAAAACCAGAATAGGCATCTAAAAAAGTTAAGAGCTCACTCCCGTAAGTGGAATCGATCACTTGATCTATCCGGGGAAGTGGAAAGGGGTCCTTCAGGCATGCCTTGTTGAGGTTGGTGAAGTCGATGCACATGCGCCACACCTTAAGCAGGAGGGGATAATCTTTCTTCTTCTCTACCAGGACCGGATTTGATATCCAATCCGGGTGCAACACTTCCATTATGAATCCGGCTGCCAGCAGTATAGCCAGATGCTCCATGACGGCGGCTCTTCTTTCATCCAAGAGGCGCCTAGTCGGTTGCTTCACCGGCTTCGCATCCGGCCTAACAAACAGAGAGTGCTCAGCCAACTCCCTCGGAACACCTTGCAGATCGTCACTCGACCACGCGAAAGCATCCCGATTCTCACGGAGGAAGTCGACGAGCTCGCCTTCCTATTTGCTGTCCAGGTTGCTGCCGATGATAACTTGGCGCTCCGGGTTGCTGGGGCCCACTCCTACCTTCTTCGTCTCCTTAGGTGGCTGGAATGATGTACCCTGCTCCGGGTTCACCATCCCGGGCATTCCGAGTTGGGAGGTCTTGGCCAGCGCCACCACCTGCTGGATCCTCTTCTTTTCTTCAGCTATCACCAGGGACTCGACTAAGCACGAGCCGGCCGAAGCACACTCCATGGAGCGCTTGTGGTCTCCCGAGATGGTGATTATACCGTTAGGACCCGGCATCTTCATCTTCAGGTAGCCCATGTGAGTTGAGATCATGAACTTGGCCAGGGCCGGCCTGCCGATCAGTGCGTGATACGGGCTTTCGAGGTCCACGACCTCGAATTCCAAGCTCTCGGTTCGGCAGTTCTCCCGGGTTCCGAATAGCACCTCAACCCAGATTTTACCCATGGGTGAGCAAGAGACCCCGGGCACAATGCCATGGAAGGTCGTCTCGATAGGTAGCAAGGTGTTCATGGACACCCCCAGCTTGAGCATCGTATCCTTGTACATGATGTTAATGGCACTGCCATTGTCAATCAGAACTCGACTGAAGCGGACGTTGAGGCTTGGTCCGACAAATATTGGGTCTACCACCAAGGCGTACGCCCCCGGCTTAGGCATAACTCTGGGATGATCCTTCCGGCTCCATGTGATCTCCATCTCGGACCAGTGCAAGAACTTAGGCACCGCCGGAATCACAACGTTCACTTCCAGGGCACGCTGTCGCACACTCTTCCGGTCAGTGGGCTCGGTCACGAAGACCACATAGCTCTGATGTGCCTCCCGGTAGCTGCCTTGCTGATGTCCGGCTTGATTACTGGGGCCTGCACCATTGTCATTCCGGGCGTGCACCACGTTCACCGGCCGAGGTGGGGGTCCTCGCTGAGGCTGATTAATCCGGATCACGTTGGCTCCTGACGTCGGAGGAGGAGGTCTCGGAATGTTGGGTCGAGATGCCGGAGCACTCGGCCGAATAGCCCCCGAGCTGCCCTCCTGCAATGTGCGCTGATACCAGCTGCACTGCCGAGTAGAGTGGTTTGCCGGCTTGTTAGCCTCCAGGGTGTGGTAGCAGCATGGCTTGTTCAGCATCTCTTCATACGTCAGGGGCTTCTTCTGTTCCACCCAAGTTTTTTGCACTTCCTGACTCTGACCCCAATCCGGGCCACTTGTCTTCTGACGCTGACTGTCGCCAGCATCCTCTTGATCTCGGGTCACAGCTGCAACATGCTGCGCGGCATGGTGGTACTCGGGTTGATTCCTCTTTTGGCCAAAATCCTGGCAATCATGGCTCCTGCTCGATCCCGGACGCCGAGGTCCCGCATTCCTCCTGTTGGAGTCACCGACATCCACCAGGGGTTGCATGGGATCTCCAAGCGTGTAGGTATCGGCGATGCGCATGGTCTCTGCCAAGGTCGTCGGCATCTTCCTTTGCAATTTCTGCCAAAGCATTGAGCCGTGCCGACATCCTTGCGCAAACCAGGAGATGGCCTGTGCCTCCACCGGGTAAGGTACTCCCGGTCGGTTTCGTTGCTTCTTTGCCTACAGATGGCGAGCTGTTGAGGCCTGTTTGGCCTTTTGTACGTGCTAGTGAAGTTGCTGATGAACGCCTCCTCGAAATCTAACCAGCAGTCTATGCTGTCAGCTCTCAAGTTGTTCAACCAGATCCTGGCAGGTCCTTCCAACATCTGCGGTACGTAACGTACCGCCCAGCGTCTGTTTCCACCGGCTATGCTTACTGCAGTTACATAGTCGATCAACCAGTCCTCCGGCTTCTTGCTGCCGTCATAGGTTTTGGCACCTCGGTTGAGCTGAAAATTCCGGACAGGTGGCTCCCGCATGATCCGGGGTCCAAAGCAGGCAGGTCCCGGGGGTCCTTACTCTTCCACTAGCTCGGATTGGTGAATCCGGTCGAGCCGAATTCGGGCATCGGCCGGATCCAGTTGCCTGGTTCCTATCCGAGATCCCAAAGGATTTTCATTAGGCTGGTACCCGAGCTGCTGCAACCTTGAGTTCTCATTGTTGTGCCTGTCTTGCACCGGGATCACAGCCTGCTGCGGGACAGAGGCGGCCTCCCTTCGCGGGTTCCCCTGAACATGTGGCGGATTCCGGGGTGGATTACCACGGCTAGCCGGGTTATTGTTTCCTACACCCCGGTCACCACCACCGCGAGCGCTCTCTGCTTGCGCCGAGTTACGCTGCCCGGCTTGCTGGATACCGGCAAAGTCCGGGTCGTAAGTCTGCAACTGCCTGTTTTTTCCGGAGCCTCGACTTCGGCTCCGTCTCTTGCTCTTGCTCTTTGTCGGATGCGAGGAGGAGGCCTCTCCGTCCGATCTCTGGCTGTCAGGCCTAGCTGAGTGCACTTGGGATCCCGCCCCGGGGTTCTTTTTCTTGAAGGCCTGATTCTGCCGGTTGGCCTCGACGACCAACTCATTCACCCGTTCCTGCTGTTTGCGTAGAGCCTCACCGGATAGCCCTACCAGCTCTGCCATGGCGGCTTCGGCAGCCCTAAGAGTTTTTGCCGGGGAGTTGTATACCGGCTTCCCAGCCGAGAACATGCTACCCGCCTGACTCGTTGCGGCCCTACCGGCCAGCTCATCATTCACGATTCTGCCCTTTTTGCGCAGATCCGCGATACGCTTGTCCCGAGAGTCTATTTTAAGGAATCCGTGAGCTGCATTGTACTCCCGGAGGCTAGCATTGAGTTCAAGCCGGATCTCGGCGATCTCTTGCGCTTCGGCGAGCAGCAACCTACGCTGCTCCTCCAAGTCAGCCGAAGTGGCTTGGGTGTCTGCTTCAGCTGTCACAGGGACAACCAACTTGGCCACCAGACCCGAGAGGGGATCTGGGCGGCGACGTGGCTGGGATGGCTGTGGATCGCCGTCCCGGGCCACACCTCTTTCCTGAGGAGGTTTGGCCAAACGAATGTGGCCGCTACCGGCATCGCCGTCGGCGTCCTGGTACTCCTCCTCGGTTGTCCCGACCATCATGACCGCGACGGAACTCGGTGAGTGACCGGCACACGGACCCCGAGCTGCGCTGAGCATGGGAGGATCTTCAGCTTCCAGGACATCGTCCGGGTAGTTGCAGATAACTTCGGTGGCGATGTAGGTGGTGAAGCCACCAAAGTCAGTGATGCATCCGTTCACCGGGAAGGGTTTGTTCCGGAAGCACCCTGCGTTGTCGCTGACGAAGTCCATCTCGCCTAGCCTTACGACAAGGCCAGAGAGAACCCGGATGTCGAAGTGGGCGGGGGAGCCCGTCCGGATGTGTACACCAGCCAACGCCTCTGTCTGCCCCACGGTGGGCGCCAACTGTCGTGGTGGTGTCACGGCAGATGCCATAGGATGGCTAATATGTGGGGCCGATGGACGTTGGTGGATCCGGGGAGGGATAGCGAGCTGAAGAGCTCACACGGGGAGGATCCCGGTGTAACCGAGATCTCCCAAGAACGAGAAACAAGATCAATGTATGAGGGAGAAGATCTAGCAAACAAGAACAAATGCACGAAGGCACACATCACACACACGATATACCCAGGTTCAGGGCCCTCGTGAGGAGGTAACACCCCTACTCCTGCCTTTCCTCTCTATATAAGTGTGGTACAAGGGCTACAGCTTGCTCTTAGAGCTCTTTAGGTGAAGAACACAAAGAACTAGATGAACTCAAGGGAGGATGAAGTAAATGCTCTAGGAGTAAATGAGACTATAGTTTTGGCCTCCAAGTTGGTCTCTCCTTCACATGAGCAGTTATGGCGCCTTTTATAGAGTTCCGGCCAGGAGGGCCGGAAACCCTAATCCGGCTTGGCCCCACCGGACAGGCCTAACCGTTATGTAGACACCGGCTAGTGCGACCTAGTCGCCGTGCTATCCGGCGTAGCCCCTTCGTCATCATTCCGGCAAGGACAGCAGGCGCCGTCCTGGAACATCATTGTCCCCCTGTCAGAGACAGGACATGTCTTTGCCCATCCCGGATAGCCTTTTCCGGATTGCCGGGCTAGGCACGTCGTGTCTTGTTGTACCGTTGTCGTACCGGCTGACGCGCTCCCGTGTCAGGCGGGAGGTGACCATGCTTCCGTGTCAGGCGGGAGGTGACCATGCTTCCGTGTCAGACAGAATGGTACTTCCCCCCGCATCAGGCGGGAAAGCCTCCTGCAGACCGTTGACGGCCTACCGGGATCCCTCATGCTAGTCACCTTCTTGCTCGACCTTACGAGTCCTTCCTGCACAAGTCTAGGACCGAGATAAATGTTCCGGTTAGCACTTACCCGGATTACCTATCCGGTAAGACCGAGTATCTCTCCTTCCGGGAGTCTTCTCGGAACCATAAGGTCCAAGGTCACTCCCGGACACCTCCGAGTTTCTCTTAGGATGAGTATCTCTAGGCCTAGCCTCCCGAAGATGTCTTAGCCTACCAGCAAAGACATCTTCGAGAAGCTAGTTCTTAGAGGAACCACCCGCTGATGCTTGTGCTGTTATGAGGGCTCGGGGTGTCTATTTATAGCCGCCAGAGATGACCTTTGCGCCTGCCAGGTGGCACCTTGCACTCTACCAGCTCTCAAAGGTCAAGTTGCCCCTTCAGGACACTAGGGGGTGGCCTTTGCTCTCGCCAAAGGTCGATCACTGTTGCTACACTGTTGGATTATGCCGGGATCTGCCCTACCCGGGGGGCAGCCCCCCGACAACGGCCAAAGGCGTAACGACTACGTTCTCTAAATCTGGGTATGTCCATCACATCGTTCTCCAACTATATGACTCCCATTGCCGACCGGCGCCATGCCCCATGACCGGGAAACCTCGATCATCAATCGCGCAACGAAAGTAGTCTTAGTAGAGGCTACTAGGGACCCGGTTGTTTACGTATCACACCCGTATTAATGTTTCCGCTTAATACGGTTCTAGCATGACACAAAAACCTATTATGAACAAACGAGATATGATAAAGAATACACTTTATTAATTGCCTCTAGGGCATATCTCCTTCAGAGACCGAGTTCGCTTGTGAGTCAAGCTCTTCTCTGTCCTGTCACCCTCCGAGTGTGCTGTGGAGAGTGATGGCTCGAAGGGAGGGTCTCCAGTTGCGTCTACTGGTGTGTCTTCTTCAAGGATAGTTGGCTCGGAGGGTGGATAGGCGATACCATGTTAGACAGACGAAAGTGAAAAGTAAGTGCATAAAGAAGTAATCAGTTGATATGGAACATGAAGGTGGAAGAGAGTAAAAAGAAATATGTACCTCGGGTAGAGGGTTGGTGCTCTTGTATCCATCAACGAGTGAGACCAGCTCCCCCACTTTAACTTTCAAACCAGTGAGCATTTTCACGGCTTGAATGAGTTCGTTGGTGGAGAAGTTCTCTCTTGAAACTCGGGTGGAGTCGTCATCCCCTGTGTACTCGAACATTGGGTGAGCGCGTGCTTGCAGAGGTTGCACGCGTCGCCGCAAGAAGGTGGTAACAAGGTGAGCGCCAGTGAGCACTCTACGCTCGGTAGTTTGTAGATCAACAACCTTGGCCAGAAGTTCCTTGGCGTCTTTTTCTTCAGTCTGGCTCAAGGCGTTGTTCCAGGAGCGCTTCTTGGTCAATTCAACCTCATGACTAAAGGGTTGCTGACCACGATTGTCCCGTGGCGACTTCATCCTTTACATAGAACCAACGTTTGCGCTAGTTCTGGACTGACTCAGACATTGGTATCTTGAAGTACCCAGACTTGGGTTTGGCCTGAATACCAAGGCCGCCGGGGCCGCTGCCTGACCCCTGGCTCTTGATGCTGAAGCAGAGTCAGAATAGCCCCCAGTGTGGGGCTATCCCGAGAAATCATTCGCAAAGGGTGATGAAGCAGGCGATGTGGAGAACAACGTTTGGCGGCAAATCGTGGATTTGCGCACCGTACACGCAAAGCAAGCCACGAAGGAATAGGTGAATGGGGAAGGAGAGCCCTCTGTTCATATGGTCAACGAAGCATACCCGCTCGTTCGCTGTAGGCGTAGGTTGGTTCTCCTCGCCGGCCAGACGAGCGAAGTCCAGCGAGGCGGGGAGGACGGTGCTCAGGGACTCGAGATGTCCTGCACGGAGCGAGGAGCGGCGCCATCCACCTCTCTCCTGGGTTTCCGCGGCGGTGTTTTCCTTGCCTTTGACAGTGGCGGATTTTCCCATCGTGCGGCGATGGTGTAAGCTGGGAGAAGGACGGCAAGGAGCTGTAGTGGTGCGAGCTTGGTGCGTAGGAGGAAGAAGAAGAGCAGAGGGCGGCGGCGCAAATGAGAAAGGTGGGGTAAAAATTTGGTCCGCGGTAAGAACTTATGCGGCACGGCCGGAGCAGCGCAACCATTGGATTACCGAGCGTGTATACGTGGTGTGCATCGGACGGTCAGCAGTGAAACTGAAGCGGCGCCGCAGTAACCCACGATGCGCGAAAACGAGGAGGCCATCATCGTGGGTGCGTGGCGTGCTTATTGTTCGGTCAAATCAATGTGACTAGGCAGTGCAGTCAATGACAAAGTGGGCCCACCAGGGGTTGTGTCTCTTCAGAAGTGGTTTGGAATTTCTTTATTTTTACGGCAGTATTGGCGTCAGAATAAATGGTCAGTCCAGAGAATATTGGAATGCTGGTAGGACAGTCGGGAGGTGACAGTCGCCATTCAGTACAGTTGCGGCACAAAAGAGTACATATAAAAATAAACAGACTCAGTCAGCGTACAGTTTAAGGTCGGCACTCAGACAGTAGCTAAGTGCACTCCCATCGGGAGTGTCATTGTTTCATCTAATAGTTTTTTGGGTTGTTTTCTTCAGATTAAGCACAATTACAGGCAATTGCACTCAACCTCGGGGGCTACTCCCATCGGGAGCGCTGTCGCGCACCCGATGTTGTTTCGTGTCAGTCAAAGGATGAAATTTACTCGGCGATCAGCGTCAGTCGAAGGTTGAATTTCACTCGGCAATCAGCATTCGTCGAAGGTTGAAGTTCACTCGACGAACAACGTCAGTCGAAGAATAGAAGGCTACAATAGCATGCATCGGTTGATGTTAAACAAATATATATATGCAATATAAAGCAATTCCGGGATGTTCTAGCCTAGCCTAGTCCCCGATGCTGCATCAAACTATGCAACGGTAAGATCTGAATAAGGTCGGGTAACTCGTACAAGCTA
This sequence comes from Poa annua, assembly GCA_026929855.1. NCBI lineage: Eukaryota > Viridiplantae > Streptophyta > Magnoliopsida > Poales > Poaceae > Poa > Poa annua. Next base: position 23,021,240 of record CM049427.1, read on the forward strand.
TGTGGGCTCGTTGAAATTCCATGCCAGCAGGCATGAAGCAAAATTCCGGCAGACGCGCTAAGGGTACTTATATCTGACCGGGCTCAAACCAGTAAGTCCCGATAGGCTTGGTTTGGACTTGAGCGGTTTCCCAGTTTCGAGTCAAGTGACTTGAGACTGAGTAGGTTAGTAAGGTATTTCACCCGAGTCGCGACTTAACTTGACCCCGATCCGTTGGCTGAATCAGGCCTGCTATACCAACCATCACTTAAATTGGTGAATTAAATATTTATGTAATCTTGCGATTACCAGTCGCTCTTATTTATCATTATGTACCTTGAAAAACAGGTTGTGAGCAGTAAAGGAGGATACTCAGATAATATATAGATTGAGAGAATTCATATCCGATCCTTCGGATTCGAATAGGCATTCGGAGGCTACTCATGTGGTTATACCCGATGGGTGCACCCTGCGGGCTATAGTAAAGGCTGGATTCCTGCAAGGCCCAGTTGCTAGCCCATATAAAAAATAAGATGAAGGGCTTTTTGGTAGTAAGGGTATGAAACATGTTAGGCGGTTTTGTGCCGACTTAGGTATGTAATAACTGTAATCCTAGTCGTATCCAAACTCCTGAGAACTGGATCCCTATATATATGGGTCAAGAGGGAAGAGGAAGGGACGCGCAATCTTATACCCGAAACCCTAGCGAGGCTACGACTCACCGGGTTATCCTGTATTCATATTGTGAGATCGATAATATAAACCCGACGAGCAACTATTTGCTTGTCAGCCGTCCGAATTCGTCAACACCTATATATTCTTCCTATTGATACAACCCCACGTACATCACCATGGGACTTATCGAGTTAATCGCTCGTCACTATGTATTCACCACCCAGATAAATCCTTTTATCATTTTTTCCTAGCCTAAAATACACCAAATCTCGAATTAAAAAACCACACACTATCCAAAGTTGTGTTTTTCTGAAAGATGTCTCCAATTTGCGCTGCTGACACATTTTCTACGTGAAATAGGCCGCATCCACCGAGGTAGCAACACAACCGAAACTGCCGACCCCCTACGATCACTTGTTTTTTTAAACAAGTGTTAGTTCCTAGACAGCTACTAGTACGATATTACAATTCAACCTGCCAAGTAAGGGGATGTTTGCATGTGGATTTTTCCCTTATTGTATGTTTGGTGTATTTTGCAAACTTCAGCGGAAGACTAGCAGCCGAAGAAAGCAGACACTCGCTATGAATTTGGATGTAACCTTATTTTTTTTCATGGTGATTTTATATGTTGTCGTCCATGGCTTGTATTGTCTTCTTTTTTTCTTAATGAATGTCATATATCAGATGTACATATAGTTATTATTGTTTCCCTGATAGTCTATCATGTTGAGCCGTATTGGTTTAAAACCGGACACTCAGTCAAAATGTAGGCTTACTGACTTGTCATTCAACTGAAAAATACGTAAGTTTTGGTGCCAATTTCTAAATATCTATATTATAGAAACCATATACTAAACCAAATGCCCCACCCCTGCCACTGACTTTGCCTAAAAGTGCATGACAAGTATTAGTGACCACGTATGTCAATATTGTCGGAAGTTTACGTGCATGCCCTACTCAAATACATGGCTAGGTAGGGCAACATGAATGCATATTTAGTAAAAACAATAGTGAATGCATCATGTTATCTCTTCCACATAAAAAGTAATTGTGTATTGGAATACTTATGAATATCTGTCAAACAATAACGTACTTATAGGTCTTTCACATATATGATAGTGGCTAGGGTTTTTGGGATTTTAACACTTAATTCGGCCCATTCGGTTTATTACTAATCCGGTTTATTACTAATCGGGAGCGAAAATGGAATTCACCAAGTAAATTTGGTTAATCATACTTCAACAGCGAAATTAGTGGTTTGGTTTGCGTGTTTGGTTCTAGGTTTTCACACTCACCCCTACCTATACCCATACTTTGTCGGGTAGCCAAATTTAAGGTTTACCATCGAAAATGCTCTAATTTACTACTTTGCGGTTAACGCTTCAAAAAAACATTTTAAGTTAGTCAAAATTGTTTTCGAGCACAGTAAGAGTGAAGCTGAACCGTTCCGATACATCATCAATTTGTCCCTTGGACTGTGGCTCCATTTGTGCAGGCTACACCTGTAGGACCGCTATCCTATTACCACGTTTTGTGCAGGCTACACCTGTAGGGCCGCTATCCCATTACCACGTGTCAATTGCTGGATTTGATTCACGGGGTTGATTTTACAGACCAGTTCGCATAGAATTATTTTCCGCACAAGCCGGCTTCAGATCAACACAAGTCAAGCAACCTGCCCTTGAAACGTTCTTCTTCGCAGCTGCAACCGCCAAGCGGAGACGGAGATTAGGACCGGCGCAGGTCAAAAGACGGCGATGAGCTCTAACTTCTGCCGACACGGTGGGGTCAGCCCCATCCGAACAGAGTAAACTCCCCAAGGCTCACGTATAGCTGGCCAAATGGGCCGGCACGCGGCACGGGCACGCACGGCACGGCACGATAGCGGCACGATTCTATTCGTGCCGTGCCGGGCCGGCACGTGGGCCGTGGTTTGAAGTTAGGCACGAGCACGCCGGCACGAATAAGCCACGCCGACACGTCGGGCACGGCACGGCACGATAAAAATAGCTGTAAAATTTTTAAAAAAATTAACTATAGCTATAAAATTTAATAAAAATAAGTAAAAAAGTGTATAAAATCTTAAAAAAATATATAAATAGTTAATCGTGCCGTGCCGTGCCGGCCCGCGTGCTTCAATTCGAAGAGAGGCCCAAACACTAACGGGGTCGTACCGTGCCGCGGCCCATTTAAGTCGTGCCGTGCTATGTTTGGGCCGGGCCAAAAAAGGCGTGCCTCGTGCTGACCCATTTGGCCCGTCCCATTTGGCCAGCCATAGGCCCACGGCTCAGCCCACTGACGCCCGCCCGCCCGCACGCACGCGGCACCAACACGTCGAATCCATCGCTGGCCGGCCTAGCGCGTGCGTGCGTGTCCGCTCTCTCAGCTCCGCTCGACAAAAAGGCGACGCCGGGAGGAAGGAGATCGGCTGAGCAGGAGAGAAGAAGAAGAACAAGAAGAAGAGGAGGAGGAGGAAGAAAGCGGCCCTGTTCCGGAGCGCCGCTCAGCTTCGTGTTGCCGGCCGGAGGGAGGTAAGGAAGAATCTCTCCCCGGTCACCCCCTGTCGTTCTTTGCTTGCTACATGGCACATGCGAATGGCCGGAGATGCCACAGTTGCTTGCAAATCTGTGTGATTTAGTGCTCCTAGTTAGTTGCAGCATAGAACGGGATGCTGCCCCTCGCCGTGGCACTTTCCCTTCCTTGCTATGTAGGATTCCATTTCCATCTCAAGGTTTCAGCTCCATCCTTTCTGTCGTCTGCAAATTATTAAGCTAGCGGCAGAGATCTGATCTGAACTGCTTGTGCCAGTGCGACTTGGTGTAGAAAGAAAGCGACATAATAGGTTTTTATATTCTCTGGAAAAGGCGCAATAGATGATACCATAATAAATGAGGATACTTGTTCCCGAAGGCCTGGAATGAGATCATGGATTCAGAATAAATAGCATTACTATGAGCTGGCCTTGTTTCTTAACCGAATTCAGTTTTGCCTGCCTCTCCTTTCCTTCACCGGCAATCGAATAAAATAATGCTTAGATTGGATGATAGTGAAGGGAACTCTTGTGGCAGCTAGCATTAATAACAACATTTCTCTTTCAAACGCAATTTTAAATTTGGCAGAAAACAGCATGTATAGTTCACACTAAAGCTGGGAGGAGTATAGCCTCTCCGTCCTCCATGTAATTCACTGTGTATCCAGCATCTTGGGTCTTGGCTTAACTTTACCTGACAATTTGTGAGCTTAATCTTCTCCTTCATCTCGCTTCCGCCGTGTGTGGCATTCTTTGACTCTTAGGTTTTTTTCATAGAGATCTCATCGTAGCTATTATTGGCAGTGCGACTTGGTCCAGAAAGAACGTGACAAGAATAGGTGATAGATACTTGTTCCTGAAGGCCCAGAAAGTCAAAGAGATCAGGAACTCAGGAGAACTTGCCTTCCCTTGGAATTGGCCTGCCTCTCCCTGACCAGCAATCGAATACAATAATGCTTAGGATGATGGTGATGGGAATTCTTGTGGCAGTTAGAACACATGTACAGCTTAGATAGGCTAGGAGGAATACAGTCTCCCAGTGCTCCGTGCAATTCAGTGTATGTCCACCGGCTTGCTTTAATTTTATCTGATAGTTTCCGAGCCTCTATATATTCTCCTTATGTTTTTCTTATTTGTCAAACCATAGTACCATAATGTGTGCCATTCTCTGCATCGTAGGTTTTGATTGTGGTAGTAATCAAACCGAAGCCAATGTCTGACAACAGTATCCAACGAGCATTACTAGCTGATAACCCCAATACGCTCCAAAGAAAGCCGACTGAGGGAGCCAAACGGTTTCGGCGATGCAGGTCAGCTCCCAGATCAGAAATCGCTGAAAAACCAGAAGCAAAAGGCTCATGGCTTCCAGCCAAGGAGTTGTTCAAGGAGATACGGCCAAGCTTCAGAATGGTAGGGTTCCTCCTATTTGTCTACCTACTAGTGGGTGTTGTCGTCTTTTACCTTTTAATGGATCAGATATCTGGGAAAAGAACCAACAGAGTGCTTGATGCACTGTACTTCTGTATTGTCACCATGACATCGGTTGGTTATGGAGACCTTGTCCCTAACAGTGACACGACAAAGCTGTTTGCTAGTGCTTTCGTCTTCATCGGTATGGCCATCATTGCTCTCTTTCTGAGCAAAGCAGCTGATTACCTCGTTGAGAAGCAGGAGGTGTTGTTCTTCAAAGCACTGCACATGGATATGAAGTCTAGTGAGGCCAAAATTCTCAGAGAAATTGAGGCAAACAAGGCAAAGTACAAATTATACACAGCTGGTCTGCTTCTTGTGACGACCATTATTGTGGGTACTGTTTTTCTGTGGAAGATTGAGAAACTGAGCCTTGTTGATTCCTTTTACTGTGTCTGTGCCACAATCACTACCCTGGGTTATGGGGATAGAAGCTTCTCATCCATATTGGGGCGCACTTTCGCGGTATTTTGGATAATCACGAGCACCATAATCCTGGCATTGTTCGTCATGTACCTTGCCGAGTTCTACACCGAGCGGCGGCAGAAAATGCTGGCCAATTGGGTTCTCACGCGTAGGATGACAACCATGGATCTTGAAGCAGCTGATCTGGATAACGACCGACGAGTGGGGTAAGAACATACTTCATTTTCAGTGTTCTTCCATCATACCCATAAAACATTTTGCTGGTAATGAGCGTTGATGCTGATGTCTGAACTTTGATATGTGCAGTGCTGCTGAATTTGTCGTGTACAAGCTCAAAGAACTGGGGAAGATAAACCAAGAGGACATATCTTCTTTTCTAGAGGAGTTTAACAAACTTGATGTTGACCAGTCTGGCACGCTCTCCCCGTATGACCTTACTCTGTCACAATCCGGTCAGTGACAAACACATGGGCTGGTGTACTTAATTTTAATCATGTAATATAGTAAAGTCTCGAAATATACGATGGTGTTGAGGTCCCACATCTAACATAATGGATATGTACCTGAACTTGCAAACGTTTCACTGAGCTTGCAAACCTGTCTATGTGAAATTTGGTAAGCTGTCTTCCAGTCATGAAATGTTTCCAGCTTCCAGTGTGCATGTGCTAACCTGTGTTGATGTAATTTTCACCTGGACTAGATACAACCATTTTATTAGATTTCTTGTTCCTGGTTCCAAAACTGCAAGGCAAGCTGCAATCTGATGATGCTTGGGCAGTGGAAGAGTAAGTTGTCATGTAACTAGGAATTTGTTCCATGCGATGTTGACCTGAACTAAGAGAATATGTAGAGTTGGAGATATTCAGGCATTCATTTCTAACAGGTTGCCCTTTTCACGGCAACATAATAAGCCCAAACGAAACTATATACCACACAACTCTGAGAGCATTGTTATTAGTAATGCAGGATTGGAAGGCATGCAGAAATTGTAGCTGAACTCTTGAAGCGAGTTAACTTCCAGCGGGATTGTAGAGAATACGATCAGACCTACAGACGGCATAAGGAAAACAAAAGAAGACTCTGAGATAAGCACAATTCTGCATAGATACAGGTATATGGAATCCTATATGTGCCTCCCTAGTTTGATCTTTTGGGGGATGTACTCTTGTGATAGGAAGGAAATGGAGCTTGCTGACAATGCCTCAATCTCAAACTTGACACCCTTTTCCAGCATGGCTTCCAACTCCAACCTGCCAAGGAGAGTTTAATTGAGAATATTTCAGAAGAAAAACTGTTGGAGAAAAATGCCTTACTCTCACTAGACTAATGATTCCTATATCAAATACGAACCCACTGTCATTAGAACTGACTATGTGAATGCAGTCATGGAGCATTAAACTATAGATCACCTATTGTCTTTAGACTAGTGACAATGCGGAGTAACTTCAACTAGTAACATACACGTGTTGCTAAACTATGTTGCTACCCTCACAATGTAAAGTAACATAAAGGTAGTGTCATATGTAGTCTCGTTTATTACTCTATACACACATTTTGTCTTGAAAACTGTGATGTGATGGTAACTACTCCCTCCGTTTAGGTGTATTAGGCCTCTACCATTTGGCTCCATGATCAAGGCGAGTGGGTGCGAAAAAATCGGAAGTCCATTTTCCTTAAGCATGCATTGGCCCATACCTCACGCATGCATGCAGGCTAATAATTGTAGCTATTTGCATGTCCCCATTAACAACCAATTAGGTGCGAGTAATTTGTGCATGCACTATTAAAATAGACCTAAGACTAGTCACAATGGATAGTAACATGGACTAGTAACATACACATTTAATGATGCTATGTAACTATCTTTATACTGGGTAGTAACATATGTGTGGTGTCATGCAAGGCTTTATTAATTATGTTGTAGACACATATTGTTTTGAAATATGTGATGTTACGGTAACATAGCTAGTTACTCCATTTGTCTCTCTCTTCCTTAATTACATATCACATCATCTTTTTAGCCTATGTGGCACTTATGTTACCACCCATTGTGACTAGTCTAAGAGGCCTTATAGTTTCTGAACAAATATATTTTTGTAAGAGGCCTAATACACCTAAACGGAGGGAGTAGATATGTTACTCCATTTGTCTCTCTCCTCATTAATTACATGCCACATCATCTTTTTTTCCTAGGTGGCATCTATGTTACTATCTTAGTTACTCCCATTGTGACTAGTCTTAGAGCCGAAAGCTAAACATGGATATAGAGTTTTTGGAAGAGACTGATGCTGAAGGCACCTACAAATTGCCACAAGAGGGGGCAAACCCTGGAATTGATCATTGTACTTGAAGAAATTGCACTCACATTACTGAGTTTAATTGTTTCATTTGGCATTTTCTAAGAAAAACATGAAAAGCTCCATTTAACTACTTAGTTGGACAAAAGAATCTCATAACAACTCTAGTAGCTGGACTTGAACTATTATTACTTGCAACCCGCATCAGTCATCAAGTGAATGTAACGACTGTACTAGGAAGTACAACTTTTTCTTTACCTCCATTCCGGGGCTTCTTTCTGCAAGTAACATCTGGTCAGAATTCCTTCAAGCTTCCTCCTATCTGCAGCAGGATACATGGCATGTCAAAGATAACAACGGGAGGAGAGTTTTCTACAAATGACATTTATACCCCTCCAATTTAGTCACCTTCAGATGACAAATGAAGTAGACAGCAGTCTGGAAGGCAATATTCCTCAAAGTCAGACGTGAAGACCCCGAGCCACTGTATCTCAGGCACACGCAGAACATTTGCATCATATGCCAATTGCTTAAATAGAATGGGAATTGTACATGGAGCAGAAAGAGTTTGTCAGTTAACACTAGAAACATACTGTGATCTTGGCTAATATTTATTTTAAAAAATAAAGCATAATCTTGTTTGTCAGGAAGGGGTAAATATAGAGGTCAAATTTGCCAAAAAAAGTAGGACTAAACTTTGAATAAATGTACAAAATGACATTTCATTTGACCAAACAAAGTCGTTGAAATTGCACTGACTGATTTACGCTGCCATTCACTATCAGAGCTTCAACAATAGGAATATGTGCACAAGGGCCAAGCTAGTTTCTGAACCACTAAGAAACTACCATGACCATATCCATGTAGTTATTGAATATGATTTCAATTAGAAAATCTGACGACACAAATAGCTAATTAAAAAAAAAGTACACATTAGATAGTTATTTGGCCCTACCATGGAACCAAATTTATAGGTCGCCAGAATATCGAAACCATAAGGATCTGAATCCACTAAGCAATAAGCAGGCAAGCGCAGCTGTTCAACAAGGTAACGCAAGAATCTGCAGCGGTACAAAGGATATACATTTCAGATACCAATTCATTGATAATAACAACACAAACAAAGATATGAAAGAGCACATGCCTTCTTGTTGGAATATCTGGGTATCCTCTCCCCTGAGCAGACAGAACAATGCCATCAAACAAGATATAAGCCACGCGAGAAATCATGTCACTATAACACTAGATGCAGGGTTAGCACTTACTGTGATAACAATGCAGCGATTCCTTTCACAGAACTTATCATTAGCCAAACGCTGGAACACTGCAAAAGGCATATAGAAGCAAACTGTGGGAAGACTGCAAGAATAGATGTATCACGTACACAGGGGGTCTCTTAACCTCATACCTGTCTCCTTCTCAACAACAAGAATGTAGTGAGCAACACTAACAATATCTGCAAGAGGAAATCGTTGACAGGTAAGTTTATTGCATCGTAATATTCAGAAATATTAGAAAGTCTATGCCATAATATGTGGAATAACAAGGATATTCATCTACATATTTGTTCAAGAAACAAATAAAGATGAATTACTCTTTCACTTGCTGTCCAAGATTTGCTGGTTTGTGAAAATCCGCTTTCTGATATACAATAACTAACTTTATTCTAAGTTCGAACTGAACAGTAACTGGTAAGAGATCTAAGTTAGTTGTGTACTTCAGAATTTATAAAACTGAATTTTCTAAGGAGATATATTGAAATTGAAAAAAAATATCAAATAACTGTAAATGGAAAAGATTATGCTATAAGTTTTCAAATGTTTGAACAACCTTTGATTGCTTCGATGCTAACTGGAATGGAGAAAGGCTGCATTTAGAGAAGGGATAAGCTACCCAAATCAATACACAGTAAAACCGATATTTTGAGCTATTAAAGATAGATAGAAGAAGCGTACAGCATTGACGTTTGTTATACAATAGACTTTCTTTTCACCCTCCATAAATCTTATCCAGCCCATCACCAAACTGGAACAATAAAGATATTGACGAGTGGACAATTGGAAAATGTTCAGAAATAACTAAGACCAGTATATGAACAAGGCAATTATGATGCTCTAAGTCTCTGCTAAAAGAACAGCATCCCACTAGTTTGCACCAAGTTCATATTTTAAGTAAAGCAGGAAAAGTGCTTGGGAGGATGAAGGAACAAAATTGTTGATTACTTGAGTAACAGCATGGAACAAGATGGAATGGATTAAACATGTTGTCAAACACTCACAACTCTGAGAAAGTACATACCCTTTTGCCACAGGAACCTGCAAGCAGCCAAGTGAGCACAAATTGCAGGAAGTTATTAAAGGGAGAAGGGAAGGCTACAAAATAAATACAGTCAACATCACCGAGAAAACGAATGAAAACAGCTCCGGACGATTCATGGAGAAATGAGGACCTCAAGGAATAGCACATAACGTAGGAGTAGGACGAGTTAAAAAAACACCGCATAAGACAGAGTGGTACAACATAATAGAGGAACGACCAGGGAGTAACACGTCACATAAGGCAGAGTGGTACAATATCATACACCATTATGAAAGAACAGCCAGAAGATTATTCTCTAATGCACAAATATCCTACTGAACTTCAGGAAGACGGGCGGAGACCCAATAGTACGTACCACATTCAGGTTATGCCGGCTGCAGTTGAAGAGTACGCAGATATCGTTGATGGCACGATCAACAACCGCTTGTTCTGCAGTTGATACTTCTGATTGTCAGACACAGAGCAAAACAGGACACCTGAAACTCACACTAGGCATAAGTTGATCAGACATGGCAGCTGCAGACAAGCACTGACCTATGAAAATGGAGGGGTACATGTAGTAGATGTCCCTCTTGGAACAGTGCTTGTTCTCCTGCAGGAGCTGCTGCACCACGAGCATAACCCTGAGAAGCACATCTGCACACCGACGATGCATCTCAAACTGATCAACATGCTCACGCGCAGATAGAGAGATTGAAACCGAAGCGTTGATGAAATTCATGCATGTTTTGGGTACGCAGATCCGTACTGAAGCGGGAGGCGTGGAATTCCTTGCGGAGGAGGGAGAGGACGTCCGTGCCGACGGGGGCGTCGTAGCTGCAGGAGCTGCACAACACTCGCACACCGCAAGCGCGCGCGCACTGGTAAGAATCTGATGGAGTTGATCGGCGGAGGTGTGGAGGCGGGGAGAGGGTGCGGGAGAAGGGAGGGAGCCAAACCATGTGGACGGGGACGACGCGGCGGAGGCGGAGATGGAGGTGCAGTAGTTCTGGTAGCGGTGGAGCGCCACGGAAGGGGATCGACCGGCGGCGACCTCCGCGACTACCCAGCCCACGAGCCCTGCTCCGACAACCCACGCGCACGGCGGCGCAGCCCGTGTTCAGAAGGGGATTTCGAGGGATTACAAGCGATCGAGGAGAGGAAAAGGGATTGACACCTTTGATCTTGTGGAGGAGAAGGGCCGCCTCCTCCTGCTTCCGCCGTCCCCGCCGCTCGTCGTCGTCGAGCACCGTCGCGCGCCGCCTCTTCTCCCTCCCCGCCATGACCGATTGCTTGGAGAGTAGGTAAGCGCTGCTCTGAAAGTACGGCCACAACTGGGCCAGTAACGGCTAGCCTTATGCCGCAGACATATGGGCTGGCTTTGCTGAAGCTTCCTGTTTTAAAACGCATGAATTCCATTTTGAATATGAATCGCGCAGTACAATCAGTTCCTTTTTCGCAGAGACAGGAAAAATGTTCTCTGTATACAAGAACAGGGGCGCTGCTATATTGTGCAGTATCAAAAAAAAAAAAGAGGAGCAAGAATCTGAAACCAAACTCAACGTTTGATCTTTGCAACCACCTGGGGCTGGGAATGATCGAAAACACAAGTGCACATTTTATTCATCATTCACTCATAGAGTTGCCGTGTTAAATTTACGCTAACACCTAACAGGCTAAGCTAAAGCTAGCTCCCCAAACATCGACGTGTGATCAATTGTTCCTCAACTACACATATGATACATCAGCTAAGCTCTCCAAACAATGGCCCTAGTTTACAACATCTCCGAGGGGGGGATGACGACGACGACATCATCAGGATTTAGAAGTTACTCTTGCTCGTTGAAGGTCTGGACCGCTTGTTATTGAGCTGTGCCACTGGGAACTCCACTAGAACGATGAACGACGAGGTCTCTGCTTCTCGGAGGTACTGTACCGTGCCGCTCATCGTCTTCACGAGCTTCTGGCTTATGTGCAGGCCGAGGCCTTCCCGGGATACCCCTGGGCCGTGGCGGAACATCTCTTGGATCAGCGCCTCCGGGACACCTGGTGCTGGGTGGACAAGCCTGCACAGATCCATGAATTGGACGCCTGTTATTCTCAAGTACCCAACAAATTGCTTTCCAACTTTACATCCCAGAAAAATCATCAGGCAATCTACCTCATCTAACTCCCCAAAAAATAACAATATACTATTCACTCAATTAATCAGTGCATCGTGTTACTTTGATAGTCTTTTATCCGCGTGTGTTCTTCCAATATCTAAGTAGTATAATTACTTGTGAAGTTATACCCTTGGGTTCAATAACAGTAACAAGAAGACCCATCTGATCATATGAGGCGATTTGCTTGGGGAGGGGGATGTTACCTGAACTCCAGATGAGCTATCTGCATGCCAGCCCCAATATTTTCCTTCCTAGGAATGACCTGGAGTACAATTGGCCCTTCAGCTGGTTGCGTAAATTGAAGCGTACATGCCAGGTAGTCTGCTAGGACTTGCTGAAGCCTCAAGTTATCCCCATAGAGGTACATAGATGATACTTCTACAGGCCAGTCCCGGTCAAGAGAAATTTCCTTTTCCTTGCTTAAAGACATGCCTTGCATTAGGACCGTATTAAGAGCTTCCTCGAGGTTAAATTCTACCGTGTTCATCTCCATGTAGCTGTAATAACAAACATTTATTAATCCATATTTAATCAATGAACTTTTTTATGCATGCAGAAGGGGTTGGAAAAGTAGTTGTAACAAGTAGTTCACATATCATGTGCACTCGGTATATTAAATGCAGTTGAGTTCTACATCAGCACAGACTAAATTTAATGGGGCTAGTACTCTTTAGAATAACTGAAGAGCTTAGGACAGGATACTTAATAGAAATTAATCTGTTAGTCTAGGTCATGACCCAAAAACTGTCACTTACCACTGTTCAATGCCTTCTAGGTCATTGTCATGTAAAATCTTTTTCAACTGTTCTTGACAAAGGACATTTGATGCAAGAAGTTGCCTCTGCTCCTCTGTCAACTCAGACGGTTCCAACAACTTACGGGTAAAGTGCATGCCATTGAGTGGGTTCTTTAATTCTTGACGAATATATGTCAATTCCTTAAAGCTGTGTGTAGCTGCTTGTTCAGACATTATCTGCACCTGAAGAGCATGCTGAAGCTCTGGGCTGGCTACATGCAAAAAGCAAAGAGCACCGGTGATCTTACCCCCAGCATCTGTCCTCTTGCTTGCTGTAAGCAGTGATTCCGTGTACTTGCCATCTTTGTTGAAAAAACCAAAAGGAAGCTTCTCTGGATCTTCACCAGAGATCACTGTGTTCATCAATATGCTAAGCTTGGTTAGAGTAGCATGATCCTTTACCCTGCATCCATAGTCATGAAGGGTGAATACCTCCCCGACCAGCAACTTATCTAGTACATCTTCCCTCTTTATACCAGTAATCTTTTGCATCGCTTCATTCCACTCTAAGCAAGAACCGATATCATCGATCATAAATATAGGGGGTATGAGCTCACTGGGGTTCTTTACTATTGCAACATAGTCGCCTTGTATCCGAGTATACTTATCCATAATCATCTTGTGCCCCGTCAAATCTTGTGCTACAAAACAGACCCCAACAACTTTCTCTGAAAGGTCACGACTGCAACATGCGTTAACCATCAAGACTACAGGGCCATTACTTTCCTGGTAATGGAATGTTTTAAGCTTGATTTCCAAATTTTTCTCTTCAGTTCCTGAAATACAAAAGGAGAAATGAAACCAAAACATGTCACCAAAAAATAATGGACAAGTTATAATTAATCTGGAAAGTATACAAAGATAGGATTCAAGACATAGTGACAACCTTGCAGAGCTGAGTTCAAGATCTTCTTTACCACTTCAACAGAATCACCCTCAACGAGATCTAGCAGAGGCATCCCTATGGCTTCCGTGGTGGGCAATCCAGTGATTTCTGCGACTTTATTATTCCATCCGTTTATGTTACCAGTGATGTCTACAGCCAATATAGGAGCAGTTGCTGTCTCGATTAGACGGACCATCTCGTTTGTCACAATTCTGAGTTCAAGTAGCCCCTGTATCTTCTTCATGTCATCAGATGGAGCTTCAACAATGGTCCTTACATTGTTGTCGATAGCATCTTCTTCTTGCAGGGATCCACGCAATATTAGCTGGAGAGAATGGATTGCGTCCATTTCAACATCCTCCCAAGGAACACTCCTCCACTTAACTACCTCCAAGAAAGCCCTGAACGAAGAGCGTGGATGCATCTTCCTGCCATTGTCATCTGCATCACCTGGTTCATTCTTGGCTCCACCCCACTTGATCTCTTTGGCCGTGTGAGATCGGAACCAGAAGATAAAACCTTTTGAAGAGATCTTTATAGCTGCCATGCCACACACAACCTCACGAAGTGCAGACGCACCAGGATAGCCTGCTTCCACTAAGCTGTCAGTACTTAGTCCAGTAGAGCCATCATGGTACTCCTGCAGCCATGCGACGATGTTCTTTATCTCCCCTTCAGAGGGTGTTGCTCCCAGCACCAAAATCTGGTTTTGGTAACACAATGCTGCACCATCGCACTTGACTAGATCCATTACATTAGGTGACTGGTTAAATATCCCAACAGGAGCATCCCGGAGGAGCATATCACAGAGAAGAGTTTGCGTGCGGAGGATGTGCCTCTCCTTTGCCTGAGAAGCAAGCTCCACCTCCTTGTTGAGCTGTATGCCGAATACTTGCAAGAGAAATTCGCAAGCATACCTTAGCGGGAACGGGACGAACCTCGGGGTAGTGTGATGGCAAACCACCAGTCCCCACAGCTTCCTGCCTTTGGGCTGCTGGTCACCCCCAGTTTCTCCATCCTCCTCATCCTCGTTTATGGTGATGGACATGACGAGCGATGCGATGGAGCCCATGTTGGCCATGTACTGGGCATGGCAACCATGGGGCGCCCTCATGGTCGAGCCACAGAGGCTGATAGGCTGTGACAGGTTGCCGTCCTGAATGAGCTTCACAGGAGTAGCAGCACAGTCACATATCATCCGCACTTTGTTCTTCATAAACAGAAACCTGGATGCTTGCGGGATGTCGGTTGCCGGGTAGTGCAGGCCGAGATACGGCTCCAAATCAGACCTCCTGCACTCGGCAATGACCTCCCCGTGCTCATCCTCATGGAACTTGTACGCCATGACCCTGTCATAGCCAGTGAGCTCGCTCACCTCCCGGACGAGCACATCGCAGAGCAGGGAGAGGTTCCCGCTGGGCAGGGACTGCAGCCTGGAGATGGCCTTGGCGGCGAGCTTGTATGACTTGAGCGCGCCGGCGGCGGTGACGGGCACGTCGGCGGGGTTGACGGGCTCGAGGTCGATGACGAGGCCGACGTCGATGCGGTGCAGGATGGCGTAGAAGGGCTTCCCGGAGGTCCTGGCGTGGACGAGGATGGGGTTGAGGAGGTTGACCTCCCCGAAGACGGCGGCCTTGTGCAGCGCGACGGCGCTCTGGGAGCGGAAGAGCGCGCGGACGTCGGCGCCGAGGGCGAGCGCGTCGCGCTGGTCGATGGTGGGCACGGCGTGCGGGGTGAGGTCGAGCATCTCGGCGGCGTTCTCGCTGTAGGCGAGCAGGGCGAAGGTGTCCGGGTGGATGGCGAGCAGGCAGCCGAAGGGCTGGACGTAGCGGCCGCGCTGCATGTTCTGGAGGTAGGCGGAGACGGCGGAGCTGGTGCTGCCCCCCGACCGCGGGTTGACCGAGGAGGAGTAGTCGAAGCGGCGGCCCGGCTGCGAGCCCTCGAACTCGGCGTGCAGCCGCGCGTCCACCGGCGTCTGCGCCACCACCCGCTCGCTGTGCCTGGACCGCGCCGAGCTCGACGCCCGGTTGTTGGTGGACCGCGACGACGACATCTCCTCCAGCTCTCCTCGCTCGCTACGCCCCTTCCCTACCCTACCGCAGGACAACCGGCAACAGCGGCGAGGGGGATTCGGCGAGGCGGAGGAACGAATGGGCGGGGGAATCGGCGGGAATCATGGCACGGCGGAGGGGAATGGGCGAAAAAGGGGAGACTTTTCCGAAGCGGAGAGGATTGGATTCCGATTTCCGCCGCGGATAAGCGCGGACGGGAGTGCCGGGTGGGGCAGCGATAATATCCCCCCCACTCTTCCCTGCTCCAAACGGTAGAGAGGAACAGCGATGCGCAGTTTTAACCGGCCACCAGCGCGGCGGCGTTGGTGGCGCCGCCGGCGTGGAGCTAGCTAATCGACGACGGAGGGGGGTTGGGGGCGCGGGCTTACGAGGGGGGAGGAGACCCGCGGGGACAGGGACGGCGGCGGGAAGCGGAGCGAAGCGCACAGCAGCGTCGGGAAACCGAGAGGGGAAAGCCGTACAACGTCAACAAGCTCGTCTTCCTCAAAGGAGTGGACGATTCCTTTCCATCTATAGCAGTTGAGTTGTACTGGTGCTGCTCCTGGTAAACCGGTGGGATGAAACTAAACTATGCTAAAGTGATAAACTGACACCGGTAGTAGAGTAAGTACCATATCAGATGGAGCCACTTGATCAGAAAATTGAATAATGGTTAGCTTGTCGGGGCCATGACGCCAGCTGCGATCTATCGTATACTACTACTGGTTTTTGTCTTTTCTTTTCAGCAAATCATCCTCAAGAATGTATGTACTCACAAATAACTGAACGTTTTTGGTAACTCTCGGTCGAGGGAGGAGAAGAGAGAGAGGAGGTGGAACTCCTTGCCGACGACGGTGATGATGCGGCTGCTCGTGGCGGTGATGTCGGTGACATGGACTAGAGCGAGTCGGAGCCGTTGCTGACGTGGTGGAGGCGAGCAAGGAACTTATCTTGGGGGTGGGAGTTGTCGATGTCGGAGAAGAAACGAGCATTCAGGGGTGGGGACTTTATAGGGGTGGTCGGGGTGGTGGTGAACCGACGAGGGAGGAGGTTGTGGCAGTGCAGCGCGTCGGCCACACGCGGTTAGACCGACGGTGGCTGGGGGAGGGGTCGTTGAAAGAGAGGGAGAAAGGTTCGTTCGAACGCTATGGTATTTCTCTATCGACCGGACACTAGGCGGGTACATAACTGAATTGCCACTGAAAATCGTCTGATCAAATAATGAGTTGAAGTAGGAGTACAAACGAGAATATCAATAAAAACCATGTAGGCACATAAGTTATAGAATGATGAGATCGAGGAGGACACAAAAATGCTTGCAACCCACGCGAATTTGAATTGTAAGAGAAACACGAAATCATGTTGACGGACACTTGGGTATGCCTGTTGTACAAAAGCAATTCTACAAGGACGATGTGGATGAGATCATCGCTCGCCGCCACCACACATCCGTTTGACCTTCATTTGTGGTGTGTGGTATTTTTCATCTCAACTATTTGTCATATGAACTAATGGTTGTACAAAGTATTTGTTGCATGTTTTTTTGTGTGAACTATTTGTGGTGTCATCATTTATTTCCTTAAAAGATTTGGATTATATTAATAGCATTTTATGACATTGATTAAAAGATAACCTGAGGAATAAACATGGGATATATGAAATAAATGGACTTTAAAGTTATATAAGTACCAACTTCAAAAAAAGAGTTATAAGTACCACATCACTCGTTTCTAAACTTTTTCCCAGAGGTGGTCAACTATATCATCCTGATGTTGAGAATGATTAGCTCAATTATCTCTGATGCATCGAAATCAACGCAAATAGCTCTTCCACATGATACGAGATACTTTAACTCTATCCCCCATTCAGTCAAAAGTGTAGTTTCATCGATCATTATCTCGATTCTCTTCAACTATCATATTGTGCACCCTACAAAAAATAAATCATGACATGACCGATTTATTTACGTTTGCATTCTTTAGCATGTCCTCGAACAGTGGCATCAAAGGCTCATTCTAATCCTTTCTACCCACTCTCGACTCCGGAAAAAAATCTTCTTCCTGCGTTCTAATCCTTTCTACCCACTCTAGACTTTGGAAAAAAAATCTTTGTCATGCCTTATAGAGATGGTATGGTCATCATAAATGTTGCCCACTGTGTATATATGCCATCTTAAGCTCTATATTGTACTAATGATCTTACACTTTCAGAGATTCACATTCGGCTAGCTTTCAAGACACTTGAGAAGGTTGAAGAACATTCAGATCATTACTGGACCATGATAAACTAAATAAATCATTGCAAATCTAAAGATCATTTAAAGCAACCGCTTTCAAGATCATTGTGGAATCTTTCACATGGTCTTTAAACATGTCATGCCTTTTAGTGGGCAATTTTTCAAATTCAACGCATGCAGTCTATACTCCTAATATATCAACTGGAAACCATCTTGCCTCGCGTATTGCATTTGATCTTGTAGTAGCTTATACAAGCCGGATTGTAGATGATATATGGGGCTTGTATGTATCAATGTACTCACCGGCACCATCAACGACGATTCCATATGTTAACACCCACAATATCGTGATCATCATTTTGCAGACAATCCAACCCAAGAACTCAAGAAGCACTTCTCGATTGAGTAAAACAATTATCATAACCATACACAAGTATACATTTAACTATGTGGTTAAAAATTATGTGGCATCCTAAACCTGTGCAGTAAAAAGTAAATGAGACAACGATGTGAAAAATCGGCAAACATAAAGTAGTACACTAGTTACGAACCCTTCACCGAAAACTGTCTTCGAGATATTATTTTAACAATATTATTTTTTCATTTGATACAGATGTTGTTGAGAATATAGCCACTGGATATATAGTCGTCGGAAAGTTCGCTTCAGAAAACATTGTTGTTAAATAGTACTGTACTAGATACCAGAGAAGTGTCAAAACTGCGGAATATATAATGAACTGGAGGTGGTAGCTATAAGAGAATATAACATTCTGAACATGGACCTTCCCCTATAAAATTGGAAATGTCAAACATTTCAACGCACATAGACCAAATATACACGATGCTCTAACCATACGATGAATTGCTCGCGGCCACGAGTAGAATTTTTGGGTCAAAGATTATGTTAGCTGACACACGAAGTCAAGAATCGTCACAAAAAAGGTGCATACAGATAATATTAAATCACTTGGTTGTTTCATACGAAAATAGGCTGGCGGCCATGTCGCTGTCAAATTTGCATCCTGCTGTGATTGACCTTTATTTATGCTTAAGTAAAGTACGTGGAGCGGTGATGCACGAAGCTCACGGCAACCAAACGCGGCGGTGATCCAGACCACTTGTGCCACGGGACGGGAGCATGATTAGATCGATCAATGCTATCACATGACATGATATACATGACATGACATGACACGGCGTGTCTCTCCTTTATTTTAGCTAATCTTCTCCGCAGTTGATTAGAGCTGTAAGTCGGCAAGGGCGACCTCAGCCATTTTAACCACTTTGCATCCGTGGCCCACCAGACTCTGGACTTGAAAACACGAGTCCCAAATTATGTTCTGCAGATAATTGCCCACAAAGAGGTAGACAATCCCGATTCTCTGAGACCAAATTCAAAAGACCTGATGTTTGTGTGGGGGTGAGAAAAACATATGTAAACACCCGGTGTTATTGTGTTATTTGCACGTTACACTTACTTTCGCCACTTCTTCAGGTGTTGAGCTTACCAATAGTCCAACACACATGCCCCTTAAAACACAGACTAAGTAAAAGAGACATACGATAAGTAGCTATATAGGAACCACAAACAAGACATGAACATAACAAGTTTAAGTTCAAGAAGTGGACTATACAGACTACATTGCAAGTTCAATACTAGTTCACGACACAAATATGGGGACAATACTATTAGGCAACATTAGTTCTCAATTGGCTTCAGCTGTAGGTTCATTGGATGCGCTTCACACTTCTTAACGATCTCAGAGCCATTGACGTCGAAGGTGGCCACCTCGTAGACATTGGGCTTCAAGACCTTGGACGTCAAGAAGTAGCCAATCTTAACCTCGTGACACATAGCAAATGGTGCCCACCCATTGTCAGTGGAAGCTATTGTAATCAACGATGCTTACTTCCCGTTGCAACCATTGTTGGTATTCAGAATGATCTCTCCAATGTGATGACGGATGGCAGGAGCGATTGGAAGCAAATAACCTGGACGCAAGGATGACCTCAGTGAAATGGGGTTGGAGACACCTCCTCATGGAAGTGCCCGACTAGAGCCTTCTTCCTCTTCTTCACATTGTTGTCACTACCGACAGAGCACTGCACTTGCCGGCGGGCAGAGATGACCGGGACAGTGAAAGGTGAGAGAAGAGGAACGAGTAGAGTGAGTAGGGAGAGTGAGCGGTGAGCGGATTTATGACGTGTATTTCTTGAAGGGACGGGGCGTCTCCCGCACCTGCCCCACACATGCAACCGCGTGCCTCTGTTCGCACGCAGGGCCTCCGTGAGAACGGCTGAATCAACCGATCCTCCAGAGTCTGGCCCGAGGGTGTTTTAATGTTCAGACTAAGCAACAACATGATCCAGCTAAAGCAACCAAACACACTAAAAGTTGCATACAACATCCTAACCAAACACATGTAACCGGGGTTGTAGACGACGTGCACGTGTGTGTACGACAGCCCCGACACGTACCAACTTACATTGCATTCACAAAATCAGTTTAGAAAAGACACCGCGTTACACTCACAAAATCGATTACCGTTCAGAGATGAAATAAAATAAATATGGATCCGAAAGGAACGGTGCAAGTTGTTGCTAATGCCGAACTGCCGATGTCGACCAACGCGTTGTCTCTATGTCATCCTTACCCTAAGTTGCTTTCTTGCAACAGCTATTTCCGGTAGCGAGACAATTCGCATTGGTTGTACTAGTTGTATAAACTAGTATAAAATATAAACAGTCACTGTGTTTTCACTCTTCTGACAAAAAAAAAGACACTCTCAGTGTAGTATCCGTCCAGTTTCCATCCGAATAGTCTTAAATTTCACCGAATATTTTCTTGTACATTGCTAATCGATAGTGCCAGACACAAACGGGAAGTTCTTTCAGATCTTTCGCTCCGAAGATGAATCCCAAATATTTTCTTCTACATTGGTGATCGATAGTGGAGTGCCGGACACAAACGGGAAGTTCTTTCAGATCTTTCGCTCATATCCAGTTATGTACTCAGAATCTCCCCTTTCTCGTTTCAGAATAAAGGCCAAGAGCTAAAGAGAAAAGAGTTGGGCGAAAATAGAGATGATCGAGGGATGTTTCTAGGGTAGCGACGCGGACGTTGGGAAAGGAGATAACAAGGAGCAGACATGAAAGGGATTGTGGAATATGCAAAAGCGAGATGGACCCGAGAAATATGCAGGCCATGCTGCCCGTGCCGATATCCATACGCGATCCGCTGCCGAAGCTGCTGGAACGGTGAGAACCGAACCCCAAAATTATCTATCCAAAGAAACCAAATAACGTGGCGACGAAGCTGAGGAACGACGCGAACTTTGAGGCTAGAAAATGCACATTCCGCGTCCATTTGAGACGGGACGGGCACATGGCCGGTTGGCTTGCAACTTGCCCAGGTGGTGGTGCCGATCCCGAAACCTAATCATTTGTAGTTTGTTTTTTAGGGCTCCCGAAACCTATTCTCATGTTTTTTTTTTGAGTTTTTGGTTCTTGATCACGGCGGGCAAAGCAGGCCCGGATTCGTCCACCTCCTGCTAGGCCCACCATCAGTGGGCCTTGAACACATACGGCTTTTCACATCTTGGCCTGGCCCATTTCAGTTGCCGATCGAGAGGCCTGTATCTGTACGGAGAAAAAAATCACTGATGAATCTCAAGTTCCTGCTGAAACTCACAGCTCCTTACGGCCTGTAAGGCAGTGTTTGCACTTTGCAGCACGAGAGTTGTACTAGCATTAACAAACGTGCATGCTCCTCATCCCGCACGACCTGGCTGTTGTAGTCGTCTCGATCTTCTCTCGATGGAGCTCGCACTACCGTCATGGATTATCCAGTCGGAAACCGACAGTCTGCGTTGGCCCCTGAATGATACAGGTCAGGGTCACCACGGCCTTGCAACTTGCCCAACGCGAGGGGCTCCGCCTCAGCCTCAGCTAGGCTACAACACGGGAAGATTTGCTTCTTGGCATTTCGGGCTGTGATCGGACGTCTCAGCGGCCGGCCCTTGCGATGATAAATCACATCTGTCGCCTACCTGGAGGGGAAGTTGCCAAGCACGAACTGTCATTTGGCGAGAGCGAACGCGTCGAGCATCCATGGAAACAAGAAGCTGTTCGTCTTGTGTGCTTTGAGGGATGAGTTGTCTCTCGCCTTCCATTGTGCAAACTGAGGAGCCCGAGCAGGAGATTTTGTGTCTTTCGACATTGGTTGCCTCTGTGAAACGTAGTGCAGACTTGGCTGTCAAACTGTTAGCTATAAACTTGTGTCTTCCTACCTGGGGAAGATTTGCTTCTTGGCAATTTGGGCTATGATCGGACGTCTCAGCGGCCGGCGTTGCGATAATAAATAACATATGTCGCCTACCTGGGGAAGTGCCAAGTACGAACTGTCATTTGTCGAGGACGAGCATCCATGGAAACTAGAAGCTCCAGTGGTGCAGACTTGGTTGTTAAACTGTTAGCCAAGCATGTCTCCGTCTCTTACCCCTCGTGTACGTACCCGGACAAAAAAACGCATGGCGGACACACAGGAGCTCGGGGGAGCTAGACGACGAAGATGATTTGCGTGAGGCTGCTGCGTGCTGGACCATATGGAGGAAGCCGCGGTGCTCCGCACGTAAGCATTTCGATCGGCCGGGCCAGGCGATACGATACGACGTCTCAACGGCCGGCCGGCGGCGTCGTGATAGATTCAAAATCCTTGCCGTACGTACGTCGGAAAGTCCTGATTCCGCAGTGCTGTTATTTGGTCAGGATAAGACGCCTCCTGTCGTGGAAATCACAAGTGACCATTAGGGGGGCGGCCGGGACAGTGATACGATGGAGAAAGAACCCTGAGAAGCGCAAGCACAAGCGCGAGGGAAGGGAAGGTTGAGGCGTAGATCATAGCCCACGACCACGAGGGCGGAACCCGCACAAAAGGAATGGTGGCCCGTCCCGATCGATCGATCGGACACGGACTCCAGCCGGCAGAGAAGAAAGCATACCGCACAGTATATATCTCCGTCCACTGATCGACCCTCAAGCGAAGCGACGGCAGCACCCGCCGACATGCCACGGACTATGACTTCTCCATCCATCTCACGAAACAAAAAGATGATGGACACTCGATCGTGAGACGAACTTGCTGTCAGCAGATTATGTTTTCCTTTCCGGATGAGCAAACGTACTATACAGCATTGCCGAGTGTAATGTATCTACGGTATTAGAAGTCATCGGGGAATCACTGGTTGGAATTAATAAGTGCGTATTTCTGTGTGCATCACTCGATGGAGAGACCGGAGAATCACACTCTTCTTTTCTGAAAAAATATATCTACAGTATTAGAACTCACCGGTCTTGTTCTAAACAATCCTAGAACTCACGGGTTGCACCAATCTAGTCTTACAATTTGCTCTGGACGTCCACCTAGGGTCCTATATACGAATGTCTAGCGTATAGCTCAACCGTAGCAATGAGCAGTCCCACTGGAGTCCTCGAAATTACCTGAAATATCCAAAATGGTCCTGTGAAATTCTGGATATCCAAAAAAAGTCAAATAAACAATGGAAACAATAGTTTAAACCAAGAAAACTCGGTTGGACAATGGGTTTATTTGGAACCGAGGAAAAACCCGAGCCGGTCTCCATGGTTTCAGAAATGATTGCAAGCTGTGATGAGATTCAAAACTTTTCGGTACGTACCGAAATAATTCCTTTGCTCAAATTACTTAAGAAAAGAAAGTAGTAGTTTATAGATTTCATGCTTTGTAAAATTAAGTTACATTTTAACCGAGTTGGGGGTGGGGTGGGGGTGGGGGGGGGGGGGGGGGGGGTTCAAAATCAACCTGTGGGATCTCCTCCAGAACATCAACCTGGTCGAGGGAACACCGGACACCATCACCTGGACGCTAACTCCTACTGGGAAATATTCGGCTGCCTCGGCTTACAAGGCGCAGTTCGCAGGCTCAGACCCTTGCTCCTTCAACAACCTGGTGTGGAAGACGTGGGCGCCGCCCGAATGCCGATTCTTCGCCTGGCTGGTGGTGCAGAATAGGCTTTGGACCTCTGACGTCTCGCCATAAGGGGTTGGCCGCACAACCCACTCTGCCAACTGTGCAAATGTCAAGGAGAGACCACGAGGCACATCCTTTGAATGCAAATACTCCAAGCGCATTTGACATCTGCGTCACTCTCATCACGTGGGAAATCTGGAAGGAAAGAAACGCACACTTTTCTAATAATGTTTCTGTGATGCCTTCTCAACTCATCCAGAAGATTAAGGACGAGGGAAAAAACTGGATCCTCGTCCGGTGATAAACATCTAGCTGCGATAGTTGCTTAGTCTTTTTTATGTGACCTTTTCGTTTGGGCTTCGACCTTATGTTTGCTTCTCCTATATCAATATAAAATGCAAAGCTTTTACCTCTTTCCTTTCAAAATTAAGTTATATTGCGAGAATGTAAGATGTCAAGTAGCACACACCATTTCACTTGTAAATCACGGACGAGTCATGGACGTAACAGTAATAATAGTTAGCCATTCAAATGTACGATGTCAAGTAGCATCATTCACTTGTAAATCACGAAGGAGAGTCATGTACGTAATACTTGGCCATTCATTCGGAGTTCGAATCTCATCCTTTTGCAAATCAATCTTGCTCCCCTGGACATTTACCACAACGATAACAGTAGGGCTTGTGTCATTGCCACGTGAGAGCTATACGCCAGCCTTCCTATTTAACACCGTAAGTGGACGTACGTTACTAGCAACTTTTTTATACGTATTGACTGTGACACTGATAAGACTGTGTGTTGACGTAGATACTGAGTTTTAAAACAGTTTGGAACATGACTACAGTTTAATTTCACTCGAGCATTGCCCTAGATTAATTTTACTAAACGGGGGGAGACACTCGCGCACGGTCCTTTTTTGTTTTTTGGCATGCCTCTTCGTCTGTATGAAACAAAACAACGTGGTTTTGCTTGGCCTCGATCGATCACAAGTCATATCTCGCTGCTCTATACTATCTCGACGCATCGCTATTCAGCTACTGTAATAGCTAGCACTCCACGAGGCGCCCATGTCGCGCTGCCACACTCCACAACGCCGTTCTAATTAACTTGTGAGGCGATCGCACATGACACGTCCCGCGCCGTTTGGCTCTCACTTTCGTCTCCATCAGAGATCGCCTCAGCGTTACGTCTGTACATATCAACCCTGTCTTTTCGCCCCATCTTTACAGAATAATAATAATAATACAACAGAAAGCATTACCACTACGCCTAGTCCTGGGGACACACACGTACACGGAGGCATCAGAACAAAGTGAAGTTGGCCTCCACCACAAATTTCAGAATGCAACATTTATACATAGATAAGTAAAATTGAGATGTCACTATGATATAATTAAACAAAGCGAAATGCTGACAGTGAGCTAGACACGTACGACTTCACTCGTCTCAGCTAGCTCCTCCTTGATCGATCTCTGCTGGAGTATTAGTAAAACACATGCATGAATGTGAGCCTTATTTTCGGGTTCTAATCACAGGGGAAAATAAACGGGGGAGATGAGGCCATGAGGGTATATGTCGCGTATATATGTACGCGCGCGGAGAGTCTATACATGTACTATGTATCTGTACGGTACGGTGCTGAATTATACGGGGCGATCCAATGGTGGTGGTGGAAGCACGTACTGAACTGAATACTGATCGTCGATGGGATCACATGATGGCGCAGGCGTAGGCGGGGTCCTCCTCGCAGACGATCTTGTAGCCGCCGCAGGGCGGGTACGCCGGCTGCTGCGGGTACTGCGGGTACACGTTGTACTGCGGCGGCGGGTACACGGGCGCGGGCGCCGGCGCCGGGGCCGGCTCGTCCTTGCAGGAGCAGCAGTGGCAGCCGCCGTGGCCGTGGTGGCAGCAGCAGTCGGACGGCCACATCGGGTACGGGTACGGGTAGGGCCACGGGTAGGGCACCTCCACGACCTTGGCCGGCGCGGGCGGCGGGGGCTTCACCTCGGGCTCCGGCGGCGGGGGCGCCGGCTCCTCCTTCTTCGGCGGCTCTGGCTCCGGCTCGCACGCCGGGGGCTCCGGCTCCACGACCGCCGGCGGTGGGGGCGGAGGCTCCACGATGGGCTCCGGCGGCGGCGGCGCGGGCTCCTCCTTCTTGGGCGGCTCGGGCTCGGGTTCCGGCGGCGGGGGCGGCGGCGGCTCCACGATCTCGATCTCCTTGATGATCTTGCACGCCTTGCAGCACAGCTTGTCGGCCAGCCGGTCCGCGTCGAAGGGGCCCTTCACGATCACCTTGTTGTGCTTCTCGTCGTACTCGATGTCGTCGATCACGAACTCGCCCTTCTCTGCACCCCAAGAATTCACGAGCTCCATCAGCATCATACGTACGTTACGTCGCCATTGATTGACGAGCTCAAATCAAATCAAATAAAATCAAATCGAGGCAACACCGATCGACGTACGTACCTCTGATCCTGTCGAGCACCCTCTCGATCTTGCGGTGGCAGCGGGCGCAGTCCAGGTCCACCTTGATGATGATGGTCGGCATCTGCACTGCCTGCACACCTCCACGGTCAGAAACTCAGAATTCAGGCCCAAATTTCCTACCTTTCTATCTATCTCTTCCTTGGCAGAGCAGAGTGAAACAGAGCCACAACAAGTTTATGGCCTGAGTGCGAAGCAGATATAAGAGATCGACCAGCTGTTGATTGCAACTGGTTTCCGACTACCATCTATCTATTCTATCGCCAGGTACTATAAAACAAGGGAAATAATAATACTCCTAATTGACAGAAAGAAGAAGCAAAGGAGGAGGAGTGGTTTGAAGCGTAGAACACACTCCAAAAAGAAAGAAAAGAAAATAAATTTAATTCGTGATCGAAAGGGCCCTTCTGCTGCCATCATCAACAATAATAATCTAGAACAATCAATCAGAATCAGCACGTACGTAGTCCTAAATCAATGTGTGTTCGAATGAAAGAGAGAGAGAGAGGGAGGCAACGATGCACATTACCTTGATTCACTCGGTCCCTGCAATGCGAGGAGGAGGTGAGGAAGAACTAAGAAGAAACGGTGAGGGTGTTGGTGGACGGAGGAGGTGGAGTGAAGGAAGGTAGCCAGGGAGGGTGAGAGACGGTGCGAGCACGCAGCTATATATGACGCGTCACCGGCCTCGTCCTCGTCTTCTTCCCGAGGAGACTTGCCGATGGGAGAAAGGAGGGAGGAAGAAGCCGGGGAGGAGAAGAAACTAGAAGCTCAAAAGGGCCATGGCGAAAGCAGCTTGCGGCGGCACAGTACACACACAAAACACAAGACAGACACTCGGCTTAGTTGGCTCGCACCGTCGACCAAGCGCTTCGCTGTCGATCGTGGCTGTTGCTCAGCGTTCTCCTCGAGGACGATCGATCACCGCCCGGCCGGAAAGCTCGCCGCTTTTTTTCACAGTGCATACATACGCACAGTAAATCTGCTGATGTGACTGTCAGTGAGTGAGTGAGTGAGTGAGTGAGGTCGCGGCAGGTGGCGCGCTGGCATTGACGCACACGCCCGAAGCGGAAATCAGACAACTAATCCTCTGACTGTTGAAATTAGTGCGGGACTAGTGGTGATCTGGTCAGCTTTTGCTGTCGTGATGACATGCTCTGAGATCAGGGGAGAAATAGACCAGAAAGAGATGACCGAACTAACTTGGCTTGTTGATTTTGGACCTGTTAATTAATCGGAACAGTCTACATTGTCTCTCTTTTCCTTTACCGAATAGAACAATCTATATTGTGTTCTTTCATTTCATTGCCGAAGAAAACAGTCTCCAGTGTGACAGTCAGCATTCCCTCATTTCTATTTCGAAGCATTTTAATCTTAAGTTTCTTGTTTATCAAAGACAAACATAACTTCCCAACTTCTCCATGAAAAAAAGAGATACGGAACGGAAACACGGAAATGCAAACACAATTACGTGTACAGAAAACGAATACTTTTAGTGGTACGTGACGTGCCCGTCAACAGCGAGGCGCCCATGGTGACTTCGTCAACCTCAAGATATGCCGGACCAGTCTGTCGGAGATGCTCATAGGGGTAGGATTTACGTGTGTGCGGTCATATGAGTGTTTGTACGTGCGTGTTTGTGAGCAAAAAACGCGGAAAACAAAACGAAAACGGAATGGCATACTCCGACGTAAGAATTTCCCCCCTTTTGCTACACGGTGCTTTATGAATCCAACTAGCTTAAGAATTCTAATCGATAACTTATGTACACTATATTATATAACCATTATATTTATTTATCTTTATTTTATCTTATAATTTTGAAATTATTTAAGAGGTCACTTGGTTCCGGCAAATAGCTGCTTTATGTTTTGTTCTCCGCACAATATTTAATTGTATCTGTGATTTTAATTACGTGTATGGAAAACGAATACGCGGAAAGCAAAACGAAAACGGAATGGCATACTCCGGCGTAACAATTTCCCCCCTTTTTGCTACATGGTGCTTTATGAATCAACCTAGTTTAAGAATTCTAATCGACAACTTATGTACACTATATTATATAACCATGATATTTATTTATCTTACAATTTTGATATTTTAACTTGGTTCTGGCAAATATCTGCTTTATGTTTCGTTCTCCGCACAAAATTTAATTGTATCTGTGATTTTTATTCGTTTCGGAGGTTTATGTAATTGTTTTCTTCTAAAAAAAGAAAAAAGAAATGTGATGTCAACGCACCGTTTGCACGGATGGGCAGAGGCTAGCTCCGGTCGTAGCCGGCCGGGTCCACCTTGCATAGTTGCACCGTGCATTGGCGCCCACACCATTCGCACGATTCTCCGATCGATCCTTGGCGATAAACAAAACGTTGTTGCCATTGATGTGCGGGTGCGGGTCCTCCGAGCACTGCCGATCGAGCTAGCGGTCGTGAGATCGGCAGCACGAACTGACCAACTGTTGCAGGCAATTACTACCAGTACTACTTCAGCAAAGAACATTATACGACAACTTATACATACAGCACACATATATAACACAGCCTTAATCATCCGTGACATCTCTGTTGGCCTGTTACAGCTTTGGGACGGCCAAGAAAAGAAGAAGGAAGAAAGGTCCTTTAGCGTTGTGCGGTGCTAAAGCGAAGACGACGGCCGAGGCGAATTCGCTAGAACGTCGCAGCACGTAGGAAAAGCGCGCGATCGCGAGGATCGGAGTGGACAAGTACTCGCATCGCGTTCCACGAAAGAGATCCTCCTCCCAACGCCTTTCTTTCTGCTTCGCATCGCCCGCTTTCCCTAATCCGAATGGCCGGTGGACGGAATACCCTGACGTCGTGCGTCTTTCGGCAGAGCATCGCGGCGGCCGGCAAGCGGTCCATCTCTTATCGTTCGATATATCCAGAAAAGATAGCTGCCGAATTTGTTGGCACCCTAGAGGTTGTTGTTTGTTTCGGAGTAAGCGGCGGTTCAGCTGAGCCGAACGCCAACGGCACGGCACGGCGCACATGTCGAAGCCCCGGCTGGCCGGCCGGCCGGCCAGCCACCGTCCTATCCTTCCTCGGTGGTTGCGAAGGCGGCCACAACAACCGAGGCGAAATATTCCGATCGAGGCCCCCGGGCGGCCCGGCGAAGCGATCGATCCGCTTTGTCCCCAGGCTCCAGAGGACGGAGTCCGGACACGGCACAGTCGGGTCGCGCATCGACCTCTATTCCTGTTCCGCCCATCCCCACGTAGTACGTACGAACGTCGACAAGCAGGCTACAACCACGACGGTGCCGCTAGCATCTCCATCGATCGCCAGCAGCCGGTGGACGGCTCACCGGCCGGCCAAGCTGGCGAGTGGCGACGCACATACGCGATCCCCATCACGTACGGTGACCTAGCTAATCCTGTCTCTCGCCCAACAGTCGCCCGATTGCCGTCTTGCCCTATTCTTACTACACCCACCGAATCCATGGCTCCATGCACTGTTATGTTGCCTGTGCGTCTCGTCAGTTTCCTCGGCCGGCCGGTCGCTGTCGGCTCCGGCGTCCCATTCCAGATCGCCGCGCGCGGACCGTGCGCTTCCACGAGGAGGAGAACGGGTGCGTGCGTGGCGCACCGTCAGCTCCTGCCGCCGGCCACCGTCTGTCGGTGGCCACTATACATGTCTGCTCAAGTGCAAAGTACATTTGACTACTGTAAGAAATTCAGTTTCGTTTAGCGTGAGATCGCGGCGGGTGAGCGTGAATGCGCGATCACTGACACGTAGTATTAGACGGAGACTTGTGCGCCGAAAGCGCGCCATGTATGCTTCTATTTTGAGTGAGATTGAGACCAAAGGAAGCAGTATGTGTGGTATGGTGGTGTGTACATGGGAGTGCATGCTGGAATGGCAAGCTTGCTTGCCCATTTCGTGAAAGTCGTTTGTCTCGGTTCCAACGATTTCTTTCTTGCAGATTAGTTGGAGACTTGCTCGGGGTTGTTGAATGCTGCTACATCCGTGTACTAGGAGTAGGAGGGTGCGTGTGAAGACTGAAGAAGGAGAGGCGTCTTGCGTTGCGTGGCGAACAGCAACAGGCAACTCAATGTGCATGCGCAGAATTGGAGATACATATAGTATAAAACTGGAGCATGTACAGTTTGAATAGTTTAAATTGTGGTAGTACAGAAGACTAGCGGTGCCATATATTGACTAGGTATATATCATGATTCATGAGGTTGTTAGAACGTGATCAAGACTAAAACCAGCTTCCACTGTCGAACGGGTGCCCGCTGATGAAATTCAGCACTTCCAGTTGAGTTGTACTACAGAGTAGGAGTATTTGCGCTGATGTAGGTACATATGATATGATTTGATGCTAATTAATTTGCTGGGGATTAACGATCAAGCTACCTACGGATCCAGCAAAGCGAAGTAGGTAAGGTACGTCGATGCCACCGCCTTTCACTGAAGGAAAGCATGGCGCCCACAAGAAGGAGGGAATCGATACCCCTTCTGAGGAGTAGTAATTTCTAGCAGGATATATTAGACTGCTGTTCTGGATAGTCCTATGCATGGATTCGTTGCCATTCAACTGATGCCAATATCTGCAAAGGAATTAGCTGAAGGAGACACGACGACAAAGTGGAGAGAATTCCCCTGATCCTTAAAGGCGTACACGGTAGGACGGCGTCAGCAGCGTGCACGCGCTGCGAACTGAGAAGATCGAAGAATAGTGTAAACAACTCAGCGAAAGCACTAACCACCACTATTAATCTAGCACTAGTATAGTACTAGATGAACTTTTAAGCTTTTCATTTCTGAAGATGTCGTGTGGATGATCATATCCAACGACTGCGGTTTCTAGAGGCGAGAGGATTTGGACATGGGGTCATTGGATCGAAGAACGTTCCGGCTCCCAGAGCTTAGCCTTGCGTGGCGTGCGGTTGCGAGCCCGGCCGACATGATTGACGATCGCTCGCGAGGTTTAGCTGTAAAGATAGGGGTTTTTTTTTCTTGCACGGACGCATCAAACATTACGACCGGATGCTCTTGGATGATCAATCATCGGTCAGCATTGCGTTCTTTGTGCACTTTTGACGTGCACTAGGAACCATTTAATGTATATATGGGTAAATAAAACATGTGCTCTTGGTGCCCATACTCCAGGATGTAATCCCTAAAATTTCAGTTTGGTTTTTCTAATAGAAGAATGGGTTGAATCCCTAGAGCAATTTGGTTTAGTTTAGTCTTTAGCTCTTACTACATTGGTTTGGTTCGGTTTGGTAACAAACGAATCGGTCTAGATCAAAGTGTCTGAAATACGGTCTCGATCAGTTTTGTGTATTCACCCACCTGCATACCAAATTCCACGTGGTAGGCTTAATTGCCCACATTTGTGGCCGAAGCTCACACCATCATGTAGCCACCTTTCTCTCCCTTTCGATGCCAAGGTGAAGACATGGTCACGTGGCCGATTCCGTCAATGCATGCCTCTTCCTGACGTCGGCCAATACACCATTGAAGACAGACACCGCATCGCTGACACCGGTGGAAACTTCTGCCTTGGCGGCTACCTCCCAAATGATGTGGCGCTTAGATCGGTCCATAGCCGAGTCCAACAGGCAACCACCATCCCGACATGAGGATGTCTCAAATAGTAACCACCATCCACTGAATATATTTATCACCACTATTAAACACCGTTATTGAATATGGTCTATAGCATCAACTTTTTACCGTGTATAAGCATATAAATAAAATCAACGACAAGATTCCTAATTCATTATATATTGAAGGAGGTATGTAGCATCAACTTTGTATTATTTATTTCTCAAAAAAAAAACTTTAAATTATTAATAAGAAAATTAATAAATCATAATTCATTACGTCGTACTATAATACTCCATATACTAACAAGATTTACATGTTAAGTTGCATACACGCATTTTATATACAAACTAATAACTATAGTTGATCTACTAAAATAATGGTGGCATGCACATAATATATACTTTATTAATGAGCCCACCTGACTTATAATTTAATTTCTTTTCTAGAAGTTTCGCTAAATATGGCTTCCAGAGTCGTATACTATAAAACATTATTAAGATATTTGTTATGTCGTAATATTCAGATATATTGATATAAATTTGTCTAAAGTTTATAGTTTATGCAATTGATTAAACATAATACATGGATATATTTTGTTGTAA
Source organism: Poa annua (assembly GCA_026929855.1). Classification (NCBI taxonomy): domain Eukaryota; kingdom Viridiplantae; phylum Streptophyta; class Magnoliopsida; order Poales; family Poaceae; genus Poa; species Poa annua. Next base: position 23,053,721 of record CM049427.1, read on the forward strand.
ACTACAACTTACCTCTAACACAAGCAACTTTGTTTGAACATAATCAATACAACTATATCACAAGGAACAGTACAAACTACATTTTAGCAGCATTTCAATATGGTAAATATTGTAAATAAACTCTATAGATTTATAGTCATTATTGTTAGTATAAATATTTTCAAAAAATATAAGTTTTAGCACAAATTATAATATTTAGCTCGCCTTTGGAATATTTTGTGCTTGAACCGGCCCTAACAGATCACACAGTCAAGCAGTCACGCAGTTGCATTCATAAGGTTTGGTCTTGAATACAACTCGTTGAATACAGTGATCCAGTTCACAAAACTTACTTTGTCGCCAGAATTTCAAGGGAATATCAGTTGTTTGGGTCTATAAAAAATGGGGAGATTTACAAGAGTGTAGGAGGAGAGTTTTTGATTTGGGACCCAAATTGCATGCTTGTGTGGAAGGTTGATATCGCTGACAACTACTTGCTAGTAAAAAAACCTTGATCCGTCATGTAACTTGAACGTGAAATGTTAAATTTAATTACATGTTGTAGCCTTGCTATATAATCATGTGCTCCTTGTAGCCCGTGTGTTGAAGTATGTGATGTGGCTATCCTATAATAAATTTTCCTCCTTTGTCTTGTTCTTAGTTTGTGACATTTTTTTAATGTGCTCCGTCTTAGCTGTTGGCAAGGTACTGCTTATTTCTTGTCTTAAATGCGTTAAGAGGCTAAATGAAACCAACGTACCAAAAGGAAAAGGGTATAAATTGATCATCATCATAAAAGTCTTGTCATGGCATAGATGTGTCACTTTCATCCTTATAACTTTGTGTCTTCTAAACTTCTTGGGCTTCTGACTAGCTCAGAAACTCACTCATTTTATGTGTGTACATGTAGTCTATTTTTCTTTGGAAAGTCGTTTTGGCTTCGGAGGTCCAGTGATCTCACTTTTCAAAAAAAATAAAAATATATTGAAAATTTCAAACAAATCTGAAAACAATCATTCATGTTCTCAATGATACTTTCTATAAGCGTTTAAAATGTAAATGCAAAATACAATACCGTTTCAGTTACACAAAATAACAAAATTTGGAAATTTGAACTACATAAAGTTCACTATACTTACATTTTTGTTTTTTATGAAGCTCAAAAGATAGAGTATTTTGCACAGGTATTTTCTATCCCTGTACGGTATATCAACGAGAATAAGCATGATTTATTTTTCAATTTGTTTACATTTTATATATTTTTTTTGATTTTTTATGACAGAGATCACTAGAGTTGAGCACAAATCTCCACGTTCTAGTAGTCCTCGTCCTCGCCGCATGGATTCCGGTCGGAGATTCGGTATAGGTGAGTTTTTCCTTTCAATTTGGCTCATTAACTTTTAAAATGTTGTACATCCGTATGCGTAATTACTTGTATTGATAAAAGTACGGATACATAGATGATAGAAATACAAACAGAATAAAATTAAGAGAAAACAAGTGATCAAATTGCTGCAAATCGTCATCGCTGCAACTACCAAGTATCCACATGTTCTTCTGCCACCGAAGAAAAAAACGCTAGTTGTTGGTCCACATCCTAACGTTGAACAAACCCCTTACCCTAAGGAGAAGGGCTTGTTTGATTCAAAGGAATTTCATAGGATTCTTGTAGGATTTTATCCCATAGGAATTTTTCCTTTACTAGTGGTTTGATTCATAGGATTAGTTGCTATATGAATTTTTCCCATAGAAATATGTGTACTACTTCCCATAGAAATTCTAACATCCACTCTAAACTCATTTTACAATTCTTTTGGTAGAATCAAACAAACTTTAATACAAATCAAATCCTATAGGATTAGAGTATACATGACATAGCAATTATATACTTTTCATATTCCTATGTCTTTCCTATCCTAAGAATCAAACAAGTCCTAATGAGCCACAATAGCCTCCAGCATTATAAGATTGAATCTATCCGATCAGAATGTTAGCCGCAACTAGGCAAAGATTGGTCACCACTAAGCTCCGGCCTGCCAACCCAAAAGGACTGAAGGGGACGTGATGACAAAGTGGAGAATCCCCCTGATTCGTGAAGTGGCGGCGGCCGCAGAAGACGATGGAAGTATAAAACACCCTAACGAAAGCACTAACCGCCACTAGTAATCAAGTGTTAGTATAGTCATGTAGGTACTTGATGAACTTCTAAGCTTCTCATTTCTGAAGTTGGTGGGTAAATGAACCAGGCGCCGTTTCTAGAGGCAAGGGGATTTGGATATTTGGTCATTGGATTGAAGAACCTTCTTGTCGTCGGTGCAACTATGTAGCATTGCGTGGCATGCGGCTGCGAGCCCGGCCGACATGCATGACGCTCGCTCGCTCGTGAGGTTAGCTGTAAAGGGTTTCTGTTCTTCTTATCCTGCTAAGTGCTAACCGATGCTCTCTTTCTCCCTTTCGTACATGGACGCATCAAAGATTACGGCCGGATGCTCTTGGATGATCGATCATCGGTCAGCATTGCACTCTTTGCGCACGGCCTTATGCGCCGATCGCTTTCGTGCCGCGTCGGCTGGGGTGAAAAATATATACTGTAGACGGTAGGGTTTATATTCTTCTTCTCGAGAGTATATTCGTTGTTTGATCAAATCCAATTGGTCAGTTCTACGATTTTGCCCACTTGACTACCTGAACGGGTAATTGTCGCCCTTAGTGGCCGGGGCTCGTGCCACGACGTCGCCACCTTTCTCTCTCTTTTGATGCCGAGGAGCTGACAGGGTCATCTGACTGATTCCGGCATTGCCTACCTCTTCCTTTTTGTCGGCCGGTACAATATTGAAGACAGGCACCACATCGTTGCCGTCGGTTGAAGCTTCTGCCATGACGGTTGCCTCCCAAGTGTCGTGTCGCTCATATCGGTCCATTGCCCGGTAAAACAGGCAACCGCCCTGGGGCCGAGAGGAGGAGGGTCAAATATTAAACATATTATCACCACTATTAAACACCCTTATTGAATATGTTAAGATAAATAAAATTAATTTAAGGAGGTATATAGCATCAGTTGTGTACCATGTGTAAGCAAATAAATGGAATCAAGGACAACATGATCATTAGGCCACACTACAAAACTCCATAAACTATCAAGATTTCCATGTAAATTTCAAAAAAAAAACAAGATTTCCATGTGGATTGTGTGCGTGTGTGGCGGGGGGGGGGGGGGGGGGGGGGATGGGGGCGTATAAGCTAGATGATAAACGCGACATTGGAAGTAAGAAAATAATTAATAACTACAATTTATCTACTAAAATAATGGTTGCATGCACAAATATCTAGTTTATAATTGAGCCCACCTGACTTATAAGACACATTTTATTAACCAAAACTTGTAATAAAGAAGAGTGACAATAATTTAATTTATTTTCTAGAAGTCGTGATAAATATGGTTTCCAAAGTCGTATACTAGAAAATATTAATGAGATTTTTATGCCTTAATATTTAGATATATTCATCATAAATATGAACCGTATAGCTTACACAATTGATTAAACATAATACGAGGAGATGTTTTGTTGTAAACTACAAGTTAACTCCAATAGAAACAACTTTGTTCCAAGATAATCAATACAATTGTATCACAAGGAATAGTACAAACTGAATTTTAGCAGCATTTTTTATGCGATCAATATTGTAAGTTAATACTACAGATTTATAGTCACTATCGTTAATACAACGGTTCAGTATGTAAGAAAATAGTTGAAGAAATATAAATTTTTGTACAAATATAATATTTAGTTCACGATGGGCCTAATTTGTACTTGAATCAGGCGTATCGCTTATCGCTGTCGGTACCATCCTTCTATGACAATCTGTCTTTCAGAGGTGTATTTGCACTGATGGTGATGTTGAAAGTGTTTGATTCGAAAAGGAAGGCTGAGATTTTAACATAACAGTGAAATGATGCTAAGTTTTATGGGCTCAACATTATACTCATTTGCATCACTGTCATAAGCGACACTACATTGTTGTTGATTCTATGAGAGGATGAATTTCATGATAATATACACCTATCTGTAAAGTTCGATGGATGACTTAGTTAATCCGTGAAATAGTGTATGTGTGCCTACCGTACAATTACTTTTTGTGATCTTAAAAAATGTTAATATACATCTCATAGTTAATTGTTCTATATTGTAACTCCATTTGGTTTAACATTGTGGGTTCAATCTGAAAACCTCAAATGGATTGGATAGGTAAGAATACACAATACAATCAGTTTGTTAATTTTTTTTGGATTCGATTGATTTGGTTAGTGTACATTTATTGTTATGATTTTATTAGTGAACATTTATTGGTTTGAAAAATTGACATACTAAATGTATTGTCTCTCTGGGTTGGATTTAGTCTCGATGTGAAACTATTCTAAGCCTAGCGTAGTCAAAGCATTTGATTTATTTCTTATCATTATTAACGGTCATTGCAAGTGTAAGTGAATATTTCAGCAATTTGAAAACCTATGTTATTTATTTCCTGTTAAGCCATGTGTAGGTCAGAAATCCATGCCGGGAAGTAATACATAGTTGAAATCCAGGCCCAAGAAGAAATCGATAGTTAACCGATGTAGACAGAACATAGAAGTACTAAGAAGTCTGAATATATTTTTACTAAGGGTTCATTTGACACCCATCATTTTATTTGGCAAAATTTTGAAATAATAATATTAGAGACATGAATTGACTTAATAGAGCATAGGCATTCTTTGAAATTCATGACAGCCAAACACGGTATGTAACGCTGCCAAACATGTTTAGGGTTTCGGTGGGTATGGAACACGTTAGGGCATGCAATTTTATACTAATTCTATGACGGTGGTAACAAACACTAACAGTAAAAAATGTAAAATAACCAAATAAATGATTGAACCAATAATTTTAGATTGAATTGTAGGGACCTTCTCAAAGAGAAAGTACCCTCCAAAAATTAGCGTATGCTGCTTATTATGGTGTGCACACGGTATTCTTTAGTAAAAGGCGAAAGAATAGTTCGCTTTGTGCTCACCACGCAGCTGCGTGATTTGTTCAGCAGCACATCGGCTCCTTTATATAAACAGTTTACCCGTACGCAACACATTCACCTGACGATGTGGGATTATTATTAGCACAAAAGCTCACCGTATCAACAACGTTTCTAAAATTCTATCGATTCGGCCAATTGGCCCAACATTGCACATACTCGTGGGTTCAACTGATCCGTGTTGGCTGCCTGTTGTCGGCCCATTAACAAAGAGAAGAAAGGCCAACTTGCTTTTAGGCATACCGCTGAGGCCCGACCAAGCAGGAGCTCCTTGTACAGACTTGCAGTGGTGCGTACAGTACTACTGTTTTTTTATGGCCAGTATTTTTTTCCCCGCTGATAATGGTCTAGTTAAGATCGCTAGTGTCGGTGCTACCCTTATACATAAGCTGGAACGAAAGGTGTAAGTTCTAATATCTGTCCGTAGGGATGATCCATGATGATGATGGTCTCTAGCAGCCACTCTTTGTCAATCTTGCCAAATCTGGTGACTCCTGAAACTAGTGCATTGCTCTAAACATGTGATACCTCTAAGCTGTAATGCGACCCAAATTGTGAGGCTATGTCGCTCTTTTCAACCTAATAAGTCATTCAAATATGTGAAAATAACCCGCACTTTATCTCCGATTACACCCCACAACCACGCATCTCCCGCAAAACCTGAATCCTCTTCTAGATCCATGTTGGTGTCATGTTCTCATGGTCGCGCCTCATCGACCACCGTAGCACCCATGGCCCTCTCCATGTTGTCTGTAAACGGAGCGTATGAGAAGAACTTGCAACCACAATATCAGTTAAATCTAAAGTGTTCAATGTTATCAATTATCTACCTACTTTTCATGATCTTTACAAATGAATTCCTGAAAAATTAATCTGTTAACCGGTACTGACCTCTTAGAAACGGTGTGCTACTATTTACTCTTTGACTATATGATGTAACAATGTATTGTGGCTGAAATGATGAATGCCTTGGCCAATTAGCTAATATTTCTTTTTCCTTGACACTAGCGGGGATGTTCACCCTGACCACAGGTGACTGTAAGGTAGCCCACACACTTATTATTGACCAAACCTAAGGAGAGCGGACCACATAGACTTTTGTAGGTGATGAGAACTGCTTTTCGTCGAGCGCCGGTGGCGACAACAATGGAAAGGCGGGGGACCCGCGTCGTGGACATGGATGGTAGAATTATCAATGCGCTAGAGCATCTAGTGGGGCAAGGTGAATCCCAAGTTGATTCTCAAGCTGATGTGTTCATTGCAAAGACAAGTGCATACTTAGGCTTAACTAAGGTTTAATTTTATAGGGTTGGATTCTCCCTCCATGTCGTATTGTAAAATTTTACTATATTGCAAATATCGACTATGTATGTAATCAACTCTCCAATTCAAAATAAAATATGACTTATCAATGCGTCATATATGCAACTTTTGTTTTGTCTAATTAGTCGTGATTCTTCATTATCTTTCCCGTACCACACCCACGTTGCGATCATCCATTTGGATTACACAGCCAACCAACTTCTACCTAAAAAGAGGGAGGGGGCAAATGCCTCCCACCCCGACAACAATGTAGCTCTTGCACTAGCACGTGTTGGCATACCTATAGTGTGGCTATGCCACCACGTGGTAGCCCTATAGCGAGGCTATGCCACCCCGTGGATAGAACTGTACAGACCGGAGACGGAGGCCGAGAATTGTCCTAGGCTTCCCAGGAACATCATCCATCCTGAGCGTTGGTGTTGACCCACCGTAAGCAGCACCGCTGGCCCCTCCACCCCCATCGGATGTACAATCGGTCGGTCATTTAATTTCCTGAAATTAACCACCACCCCCCCCCCCCCCCCCCCCCAATACCAACCCGTGTTAACTTAAACCGTGAATGGAAGAAATCATCAATAACTTGTCATTTGATCTCGATGCGCATCTTGAATTTGATGGCATTCATCCTGACTAGTCCATTATCCTAGTTCCTACGTATGGAATATTTCTTCATATATAATTTGTTGATACTTTTGGTTCATAAGATTTTTCATTCATTAAAATTTCTTCATGCGTAATATCTTAATGGCTTTCATCCTTGAAGGAATGTAATATTCTTCATGAGAGTAATCTGCATAATGTGGTGCACCGTGCACGAGTGCATGTGTGTTTACAGTCCCTAGAATTTTCGAAACCAAATTACAAATTCAACATGACTAGTGTCACAAACCAAATGCACGCACAAAGAAATAAAAATTCAGCGTCACAAACCAAATGAACACACAGAAAATACAAATTCAACATGACTAGTGTCACAAACAAAAACACAAATGACACTGTTCGAATGGAATGTGACCTTTTTGTTTCTATATGTGTATTTTGAATTTGGTTCTGAAAATTTTCAAAATTTTCAACACAAATTTTGTAAACACTCACAAAAAAATTCTGAAATGTGACGCTTCCAAATTTGAATTTTAAGAGAATTGTATCTGACTATATGGTATCACGTAAAATGTGGTGTCACTAGATATTTCCCCACCGTGCACAACCTGATTTGTTTTCCACGGGTAAAGCCACATGACTGTTAGTGAAATAAGGCCATTAAAAGACTGCTGCAGATACTCCCGATGCCTTATTTCATGGGCCTAATTCTCTTGGCACAAGTATGTCTCCTATCTCTCCTATCTAAAAACAAAACTTGGTTCTCTTTCTGCCTTTGTTTTCGTGCACCGAAGTTTTTCCATGTTTTCTTGCACAATTAATAAGCGGTAATTAATACTTGATCACCATCGGCATGATTTTTTTTGACAAACACACTCCTATGAACGCACGCACACCCTACCCCTATGAGCATCTCCGATAGACTGACCGGCGGGTCAAGTCTTGAGATTGACGAAGTCACCACATGCGCCTCGCTGTCGACGAGAACGTCGCCTCCCACCGAAGAATATTCCGCCTAAATGGGAAACATCAGCGTCAAACCTGTGGTTTGAACTCTGGTGGGATGGGGGTACAACCACCGACTGACGAGGTGGTAACTCGGCAAATCCCAGGGTTGTGCACCCCGGGTTGATTGATGGGGAGAGAGAGAGGTGCTGGTGATCACGACGGCTGACAAGCAAGGTTTTACCCAGGTTCAGGCTCCCGGAGGATAACACCCTACTCCTGCTTGTCTGATTATTGATGCGAGTAGCGATTACAATGGCGAGATTGCGATCTCGCTAGGGATTGTCGTGGTGGCTATGAGCGTGTCCTCTAGGACGGCTAACCCTCCTGGCTTTATAGGTAGCCATGTCTCGGGCGGTTGATACAGATATGGCAGGTTACAAAACCTAACCGAGTTGGACTAGGATACGCGGTACCCTGAGTGGGCCTTCTGAGGGCCTTTCCATGCTTGGCGCGGCCCAGGTAGCCTTACGGTGGGCTAGTCGAAAGGTAGCCCCACGTCAGTAGCCCCTGAGTGCTTGGTCGAAGCGCAACGTCGGGCAAAGGACTTCCTCCTCCTGGACGCGCCATTGGATTGCTTGATCTTGAGCTTGAACCCGATTCCTTCAGTCGAACAGGCCTCTCCCGATGGGAGTAACCTTTGTAGTCGAATTACTTTGTCTTGTTCTTCATGGGAAGCTTGCTTCTATTCAGCCTGTTGGCTTACTTGTAGATCTGATTCGGCTGCAGGAGCTTACTCAACTTTCTTCGTCACCCAAATAAACGTTCGGGTTCCTTGGCCAGCGCATTGTCTTCAGTTGTTTCAGCTAAGAAGCCTACCACCCGAACCTTGGATTCGAGTTATCTCGCTGTCTTGTTGTTTGGAGCCGTTGGCTTGATGATGTCGCTGCTGACGTTTTCTTGCACGCCTCTGCGCCCGATGGGACGTGACATGGCGGGGCCCACTGGCAGCGCTGACCGCGGTCAGCAGTTCTCACGTTCCTGAACTGGGCGCGAAATTTCCGTGCACGATGATGACGACTTGATTCTCGTGCGTAGTGGAGGAAGATGGCGGCGACGGTTGGCCTCTTTGCTTGACACGTGGACGGTGGGATGAAGATGCTTTGAACCGCTGCACGACGGAGGGCTGAGATTGATTTTGCTGAGGCATAAGTACTGCGCCGCCGCGCGAGGGCATCGTCTTCTCCATTCGTCCGTGCCTCCTTTCCTCTTCCTTCTGCCATTCTCGCCCTCACCAGAGCTTTCTGCTTTTTGTCCGTGCACCTTGCACTGCCTCGCGACGCCATGGGCAAGCCGAAGAGCGCCGTTGGTTCCACTGCCGCCGTCGACGAAGCCGGGCTGATGAAGAAGCCCGACGGCCACTGGCAAAGGTCGTCGGTGAAGAAGGCGGAGGTCGAACTCCTCCGTGCTCAAGGTCTTCTTCCGCATGCTGATCAAGTCCAGGTACGCGCTCTTGGCAAAGAAGTTTACCCCACACCCCAGGATGGGGAACGCGTCTGCTTCGTGGATTTCCTTCCGCGGGGCTTCGGGTTCCCCTTGCACGATTTTGTGCGCGGTCTCCTGTATGCCTATGGGGTTCAGATCCATGATCTGACCCCCAATGGCGTCTTGAGCATCGCGGGCTTCATTGTGCTTTGCGAGTGCTTTTTGGGTGTCGCGCCCCACTGGGCGCTGTGGAAGTCGCTTTTCCTCGTTCACAAGAACGTTGGAAAGAGCGGGCTGCCGTTCCCCGTGGGCGGCTTCGGAATCCAAGTGCGCGGTGACACCGCGTACTTCCAGATGAAGAAGTCGGAATCCGTCTAGGGGTGGCGCAAGAAGTGGTTCTACGTCCAGTCGAGCCAGGATGGCCTGGTGGCATTCGACAGCGGACGTGGGCTGCGGAAGACTCAAGCCTGGACGCACCCGCTGACTGTTGGGGAGAAAGAAGCCGCGTGGCCTCTGCTGGGCCTGCTGCGCGATCTCACCAAAACCCTTGGGCGCGAGGCGGGTGGCGTCTTCTTGATGGCCACCTTCTTCCGTCTCCGGGTGCAGCCGCTCAGCGCTCGGCCCCACCCGATGTGGGCCGTCGAGGGCGTCAGCACCGAGCCACTTGACGATGAGGAGGTGGAAGCCAAGGTGAGGTCCATCACCAACCTCCGAGTTGCGGATACATGCAACGTCAAGTGCCCGGTTGCTGCTTACGGGGCATCGAACCCCATTCCTGAGGTAAGTTCTTGACTTGTTCTCCTTGTTATTCTGTTTCTTGATTTCTTGCTTCTTGATTCGACTTGCGTCTACTTGCTTCTTGATTCGACTTGCATCTACTTGCTTCAGGGTCGGTCCCTGCTGATCAGCCTTCCTCCTCTCCCCGAGAACGGACCCGACGACGAGTCAAAATTTGTCGAGGAGGAGGATGATGATGATGATGATCTTCCGTCCGTTGTCTTCCCCAACGACGAAGCGGACGACGATGATGATGACGAGGAACCCACGCGGAAGAGGCAGAAGCGCCGGAGCGGCGGTGACTCTGCGACTGCTTCGTCGCCTTCGAGGGGTGCGGAAGCTGATGCAGAGGAAGTCGTCGCGACGTCGTTGGGTGCGCGGTCCCAAGGTGGCTGGAGCGAGCCCTTGGTTGTTCCCCCTGTTAGCTCCGTGCCACCGCGTGCGTTCGCGCGGCTGCCGTCTGTCTCCCTGGGGAGTGATGATGAACTCGAGACCACCAGGTTAGTACCTTGTTGACTTCGAGTTGTCTTTTGTAGTTCCAATCTTGCAGTTGGTCATTGTACTGTTGCTGCAGCCGTTGTTCTGGCGATGTCCACTCTCCTCATCGTGAGGTGGAGAACACATCCACCCCTAAGACCGAGCTGGTGACCCGGGTGGCAGTTGAGGAGCGCACGCAACCTGCTGTCATCGCGTCTTCGAGTCGCGCTCCTCCGCCGCCTTCTGTTGATGCCGAGCTTCTAGACCACGTAAGTCTTTTGCACTTGTACTTGTAGTCTTGAATTTTCATCGGGTGCGAGATCAGCGCTCCCGATGGGAGTAGCCCCCGAAGGTGTGGGTGACTAGTAGAGTCGCCCTACTTCCGCCAACAACTTGATGCAGCCGCTGCTTACGTTCGCCTAGAAAAGGAGAGGGACTAGCTTCGCGCTTCCCTTGACCAGGCTGATAAGCGGGTTGCTGAACTTGAGCTGAAGATTCGGAGTCAGGGTGAGCTTGAGAAGTCTCTCCACGAGTTCCAGGAGCGGGAGCGGATGCGGGTTGACCAAGAGAAGACTCAAGTCGACCCCCTTCTTTCCCTTGCCGGTGCTCTTGGGGGGTAAGTTTCGGCTTGATGCCTACTGTGTAGTTGCTTTTGCCTTTGTCTGATGTATGGCTTCTTTGCATAGAGACATGCGGTGGAGCTCCTGAGGAGGGCTCGTCGAGTGACACCGTCGATTTGGCAACGGCTGTCGGCTTCCTGGACCGTGTCTGCGCGTATGCGTCTGATGCTCTCAGGAAGTCCACAGATGCGCTGAAGAAGTCGACATGAGCCCATACGACGGTGCACCGTAACATCTTCCCAAGCGACCCGCCGCCGACTGCCGTGGACGCCCTTGCTGCTCCATTTGAGGATGACGCGACCACCCTCGCCGACTTCACTCGGGCGCAGACGGTACGCGGCTCCGAGCTCACCTTCCAGCTCCTCCTAGGCCACCAAATTCAGGGTGACTTTGAGAAGGTCGTCAGCGGCTTCCCCCGTAAGCCTGATGGCCGGACCGCGTCCTTGGGCGGAGTTAAAGTGCGGGCTGCACAGCTTGCTGCGACGCTAGTGTCTACCTTCGAGAGGGCGCTGGCCAAGGCGACTGGGTCGGCTGCTGCTCGGAAGAGTCGCTCGCAGTCGGAGTCTGTTGCCCAGGAGTAGTTGTAGGGGCTTAGCAGTCACTGTTTCATGTATTGATAACTTTTGCTCTGTAATTGCTGTCGACCGATACTGTGTTGGGTCTTCTGGCTTTGTCAATACTCTGGCTGAAATTGAATGTTTCCTCCCATCATATTTGTCTATGCTGATCAGTCGTACATTGGTATTGATTCTGCACGTTCATGACAGACTGACTTGCTCGGCGACACGTCTTCTGCTTCTGCGGCTGGTCCCAGCGGCGTTGGGTCTTCTTCAGGTGCTCGCCGTCGCCAAGCTGCACCGGCCCCTCCGCGAAGTGCGAACGACCAGCGCATAATCACTTACTTGAAGAATAAGGTGATGGAACTTTAGGCTACATTGAAGAATACCGAGCTGCTCTTGCAGCGCTCCAGGTCGCATCCGACTGCGGGTTTTCCCAACGCGAAGATTTTCTGATTGGGGAGATCGATCTCATCAGCCGGCAGCTTCAAGGTTGGTACTTTCTGCGGCTGCCTTTCCTTGTTGAAATTTGCTGGTTCTGACTTCTAGCTTGTGTGTGCAGACGTGAACCCAGATTGGGAGGCTGAGCGGGACCGCGTTGAAGAGCGTGTTACCCGGGAGGCGTCTGGCGACTCCCACGAAGCTCGCCATTTCTGTGCGAACAAGTCGCGAGGGTGCATCCTTGCCCGCATGCTCGACCGAACCTGGCGTGCGGCTTTCCTCTTGGAGAATTGCCGGAAGACCTTGTGGCACATCCACCGTGTCTACTTCCCGCATAATGGGCAGCCGCACGGGCTGTCCACCTTGCTCGAGAGGTTCCGTGACGGCGATGCCCTGAAGGAAATCGTCCATGCATAGCTTGTCGCCGGGGCGAATGCGGCTCTGGCGTACGTTCGGCTGCATCGGCCCAACCTTCCGTTGGAGAGGCTGATGGGTGGACTGCCTGGCGATGCCGAGTACGCCGATACCCTGGCGGCTGCGCGCCAGATGATTGAGCAGGTGCATAAGCACAGCGAGCGTCTTGTTGGCCCACTCGGAGCACCGAAGGCCGAGCCTGCATAATAAGAGTTGCTTTCTTCTGCTGTATAGGGTTAGTTAATGTGGCGACTATGCCAATGTAAATGACAGTATATGAAATTAGAAGAATTCTCGAGCAACGGGTGAAATTGTTTTCATTACTGTGCGAGTATTTGCTTCTGTTTTAACTTGTGTGGCTAGCCCCCGAGTACCTTGGGTGACGGCCTAAGCCTGCGTTGTGAACCTGTGTGGCGCAGCCCCCGAGTGAGTCGAGTGGTGTCCTAGGATTCTTTCAAGTGAGACCTGTGTACCGCGGCTACCGATTGCATTAGGTGGCGATTTAGGGTTTTGGACTTGACCTGTATGGCGCAGCCCCCGAGTAGCTCGTGTGGCGGCCTAGGATTTCTTCAGGGAAGCCTGTATGGCGCAGCCCCCGAGTAATTCGAGTTGCGGCCTAGGAATTTTCAAGTGTGACCTGTGAGGTGCAGCCCCCGAGTATTTCGGATGGCGACCTAGGATTTTGGACTTGACCTGTGCGGCGCACCTCCCGAGTAAGTCGGGTAGGGGCCTAGGATTTTGAGTTGTGCCTGTTTGGCGCAACCCCCGAGTAGTTCGAGTAGCGGCCTAGGCTTTTCAAGTGTGACCTGTGAGGTGCAGCCCCTGAGTGCGTCGGGTGGTGACCTAGGATTTTGGACTTGACCTTTGCGGCGCATCTCCCGAGTAAGTTGGGTAGAGGCCTAGGATTTTTGTGTTGTGCCTGTTTGGCGCAGCCCCCGAGTTTGTTCGAGTGGCGGCCTAGACTTTTATTTCAACCTGTGTGGCGCATCTCCCGAGTAAGTCGGATAGAGGCCTAGGATTTTTGAGTTGTGCCTGTTTTGGCGCAGCCCCCGAGTGGTTCGAGTGGCGGCCTAGGCTTTTATTTCAACCTGTGTGGCGCAGCCCCCGAGTAAATCGAGTGGCGGCCTAGGATTTTTTGTTTGTCTTGGCTGAGAAGGCAAGGTGAACATCATTTTCTTCAAATCACTTTATTGATTGCTGCGAACAGGCCGCCTCATTAAAACCCTTGCAGTCCCCTCAGGTACCCTGGTAAGGGAAAGAGTGCGTCTGAAACCTGCCGCTTTGACATGCTATCCTTGTTACAATGGTTGATTCGACTAAGCATAGAACCGCCGCAGTTGTGCAATGTTCCACGGGTTGCTGCAGGTTGCTCCTGTCTTCGAGTCCTTTAGGCGATATGCTCCGTTGCCCATAACCTCTGTGACGATGTACGAACCCTCCCATGGGGAGGCGAGCTTGTGCACTTTTTTCTGCTTGAGGCGAAGGACCAGGTCACCTGTGACGAAAGCCCTTGGTCGCAATCTTCGTCCGTGATAGTTGCGTAGGTCTTGCTGGTATACGGCTGATCGTGCCAGAGCGATGTCGCGTGCTTCGTCCAATATGTCCATGCTGTCTTCGAGTGCTTCTTCTGCATCTGACTCGTCGTAGGCGACCACCCGTGGTGCGTCAAACTTGATGTCGCAGGGTAGAACTGCTTCTGCACCGTATACCATGAAGAATGAAGTGTATTGGGTGGATCTGTTAGGCGTGGTCCGCAGACTCCAGAGGACTGACGGCAGTTCTTCAACCCATGCGCCCGCTGCGCGCCTGAGTGGCATACGCAGTCGCTTCTTGAAGCCGCTGCAGACTAAACCGTTGGACTTCTCTACTTGCCCATTGGATTGCGGGTGTGAGACGGATGCATAGTTGAGTTTGATACCTTGCTCTGAGCAGAAGTCTTTCAATTCTTCGGCTGTGAAGTTCGAGCCGTTGTCTGTAATGATCCCGTTCGACACTCCGAACCTGAAGATGATGGACCTGATGAAGTTGACCGTTGTTGATGCAGTCGAACTTGTAATGGGTGCGGCTTCAATCCACTTAGTGAACTTGTCGACTGCAACCAGGAGGTGAGTGTGCCCTCCGGGTGATGATTTCTTCAGCGGGCCTACCATGTCTAGCCCCCATTAGGCGAAGGGCCAGGCTAGCGGTATTGTCTTGAGCTTTGATGCTGGCGCGTGTGGCTTGTTGGCAAACTCCTGGCACCCTGTGCATTTCTTTACTAGGTCTTCGGCGTCCTGCATGGCCGTTAACCAGTAGAACCCGGCTCGTAGTGCTTTGGCCACCAGTGCTCGACTACTGGCATGATGCCCGCAGATACCCACGTGGATGTCGAGTAGGATGGCTTGGCCGTCGACTGGGTCTATGCACCTCTGCAGGATTCCCGAGATACTTCTCTTGTAGAGCTCCCTGTTGATGACGGTAAAGCTTTTGGAACGCCTGATGATGCGCTTTGCTTCGACTGGGTCCGCTGGCAGCTTCTGATGCAGTATGTACGCCAGGTATGGTCCTGTCCATGTGGCTTCGATTAGCATGACTTCCATGGGGACCTTCTCTTGGCTTGGCAAGTTTGCATCTCCTTTTGCCTTTGTTGCGGTGCTTGCTGCGGCTTGAGTCTTGATAGATCTCTGCGTGATGCTCTCAAGGAAGACGCCGGGTGGAACTGGAACTCTGTCTGATCCCATGTTAGCGAGGACGTAGGCTTCTTCGTTGCTGTCGCGGCCGACGTGCCTTAACTCGCAGCCCTCGAAGTTGCCTTCCATCTGGTTGTACAGGTCTCGGTAGGCGATCATGTTGTCGGCGATGGCGTCGCAGGACTTCATGGTTTGCTGTACCACCAAGTAGGAGTCGCCGTAGATCATGAGGTGCGTGGCGCCGCAGTTCTTGGTCATCTTCATGCCGTGGATCAGAGCCTCGTACTCGGCTTCGTTGTTGGACGGCGTCAGAAAGTCCATCTGTAGGACATACTTCAGCTTGTCACCCTTGGGGGAGATGAGTACAACTCCCGCCCCGGCTGACTTGAATTTCTTGGAGCCATCGAAGTACATTGTTCATGCGTTGGACAAGTCGGGGACATTTGGTAGCTGGGCTTCTATCCACTCGGTGGTGAATTCTGGGAGGACTTGGGCCTTGATGGACTTCGGGTGAGCGTACTTCAGCCCCCATGGCCCTAGTTCGACAACCCACTTGGCGACTCGTCCTGTCGCGCGTTGGTTTGTGAGAATGTCTGCTAGTTTAGAGGAGCTTACCACCGTGATCGGGTGCTCGGAGAAGTAGTGGACGACCTTCCTGGAGGTCATAAAGACTCCGTACGCCAGCTTCTGGTAGTGCGGGTAGTTCTGCTTGGACAGGGTGAGGACTTCGCTGAGGTAGTAGACGGGTCTTTGCACCGGGTGACTGTGCCCTTCTTCTACCCGCTTGACTACGAGTACCGTGCTCACCACCCTGTTTGTTGCTGAGACGTACAAGTATAGCGGCTCGTTTTCCAGTGGTGCCACGAGGATTGGAGAGGTTGTCAGGGTTTTCTTGAGATGGTCGAACGCATCCTGCGCCTCCTGTGTCCACTCGAATTTGTCCGTCTTCTTCATCATTTGATAGAAAGGTAGAGCTTTCTCTCCCAACTTACTAATGAACCGGCTGAGAGCTGCGACTCGGCCGGCTAATCGCTGCACCTCACGAAGTTTGGTTGGTGCTGGCATTGTGAGAATGTTCTGCACCTTCTCGGGGTTTGCTTCGATTCCTCTTGCAGATACAAGGTACCCGAGTAGCTCTCCGGCTGGCAAGCCGAACACACACTTCTCTGGGTTGAGCTTGATCTGGTACACATCGAGTGCAGCGAAGACCTTGCGGAGGTCGTCGACTAAGGTATCCTCCTTTCGGGTCGCGACGACGATGTCATCGGCGTAGACTTGGACGATCTGCCCGATGAGCCCTTTGAGGCACGCTTGCATTGTCCGCTGGTACGTGGCGCCCGCGTTCTTTAACCCGAACGGCATCGTCTGGTAGCAAAAGACGCCGTCGGGTGTGATGAAGGCTGTTTTCTCTTCGTCTTCGACTTTCAACCTAATCTGCTGGTAGCCTGAGTAGGCGTCCAGGAAGGACAGGCGCTCGCAGCCTGCTGTCGAGTCGATGATCTGGTCTATCCGCGGGAACGGGAAGTGATCCTTGGGGCAGCACTTGTTGACTACAGTGAAGTCAACGCACATGCGTAGTTTTTTCGTCTTCTTTTTCTCCACTAGGACCGGGTTGGCGACCCAGTCCGAGTCCTTGATCTCTCGGATGAACTTGGCGTGCAGTAATCTGTCGACTTCCATGGTGATCGCGTCTCGCTTGGGTCCTGAGAAGCGTCGCATGGATTGCTTGACCGGTCTTGCGTCCTTGTGGACCTTTAGAGAGTGCTCGGCGAGTTCCCTGGGTATCCCTGGCATGTCAGAAGGTTGCCATGCAAAGGTCTTCCAGTTCTCACGTAAGAACTCGACGAGCGCGCTTTCCTATGCGGGGGTCAGACTTGACGAAACCTTGACCGTCTTCCTGCTATCAGTCGGATGGACTTGGTGGGTGACGGTGTCGTCGTTCGTGTTGAATGCTGCGTCCTTAGCTGGCTTCTTGCGAGATGGAAAGATGGTCTTGTCGTTGTCGGCTGATATGGCCTTGAAGTGCTCCTCGACCCCGAAGAACTCAGAAATCTTGGTGCTCGCGATCACAGCTGTTGGAGAGCCCGAAGTCGCCGCGTACAGTGATTACTCCTTTCGGTCCGGGCAACTTGACCATCAGGTAGGCGTAGTGGGGTACTGCCATGAACCTGGCAAAAGTTGGGCGTCCGAGTATGGCGTGGTACTGTGACTTCCAGTCGACGACTTCGAAATCGATCGACTCCTTCCTGAAGTGCTCGGGTGTGCCGAGGATGACGTCGAGCGTGATTGTTCCCATGGGCGTGATGCTTGTCCTGGTACTATGCCGTGGAAAGTGGTTTCCGATTCCGGCAATTTCTCTGTCGACCTGTTCATTCTTCTCAGGGTGTCGGCGAATATGATGTTGATGCCACTGCCTCCGTCCATGAACACCTTCTTCAAGCTGTAGTCGCCGATCAGGGCCTCAATCACGAGTGCGGCGTGTCCGGGTCGGGTTACCTCGGATGGGTGATCTGCCCTGGAAAACGTGATGGGTGTCTCTGACCCGCGCAGGTAGTCTGGTACTGCGCGCGGGCTGTTGATGGCCTGAAGTACTTGGCGAGTGATGAGCTTTTGGCGCCTGTTTGACGGGGGTCCCTTCTGGATCATGTTCAGCTGTCCCCGTGCGGGTGGATACGTGTCGGTTGTTGCCGACTGACCTTGTTGTTGTTGTTGCTGCTGCTGCGGCTGGGGGAACGCTCCGGCCGCCTGCACCTGGTTATTGTTTGTGGGTGCCGCCTGGATGGCTAGCTACGGGGCTGCCTGTATTGCTTGCACTGGAGCAATGATTTTCTGCATGGCTTGGTATATCTTCCTTGCTTTGCGACAATCCTTCAGCAGATGGCTGGAACCCCACTTGCCTGTCTCCGGGTTGCGGAACGAGTGATGATTACAGGGTTGCATCAGCTCTTCTGCCGGGGTTAGCGGGCGCTTCCACTCGCGTTTCTGGCCTCCGTCATTGTGGCTAATGCTGTTGCTGCCACGGTTGTACTGACTCGAGATGGACTGTCGACCTTGATCGTACTGTCGACTGTTGTCGTGTTTGTCATCACGGGGGGTTTCATATCCCGCCGCTACTAGCTCGATTGAATCGTGGGTGTAACGTGGTTTCTTCTTTTGGCGTGCCTCGCGCCAGTTGCTCGTTTCAACCTCTTTCTTGGGGGAAGTATCGCGGACGTAGTCCTCTCCTTCGGCCCACTGGTTGGCTGTCTTCATGAGCTCTATTGTGGTCTTCGGCTGGAGCCTACCGAATTCCTCGTGGAGGTCGCGGCGAGCGACGCCGTGCATGAAGGCGTCCATCACCCGGTCTTCTGAAACGGGTTCCATGGTGTTGCGGAGGAGTGTCCACCGCTGGATGTAGGAGCGGAGCGACTCATCCTTTCCTTGCTTGCAGGCCTGCAACTCGATGTAGGTGGTTGGCCTTGCGAGCGTTCCCGAGAAACTCTTGATGAAATTATCCTGGAATTCTTCCCATGTTCGGAAAGAGTCTTTGGGTTGGCTTGTGAGCCACCCGCGCGCCGAGTCCGTCAGCATAAGCTGGATGTACTGCATTGCCGTAGTCGACATCCCGCCTTGGCAGGTGCAGGCGATGAGGTAGTCCTCGAGCCACAGTCGTGGATCTTGCTTCCCGTCGTACTTTGGAGTGCCTGCTGTCAGTTTGAAGCCCTTAGGCATGCGGGTGTCACGGATGTTGAAGCTGAAGCATGCAGCCCCACATGGCTCGAAGTCGCGGTCGGCCTGGTCGTCGAGGTTCGCAGCTCCAGCCGAACGTTCTTTGCGGTTGCGGTCCACCGTCTTCTGCGTGAGGACATCGCGATGGTCCTTGATTGGTTGTCGCTGTGCTGCTGGGACCTCCGAGGTTGCAGGCTCGCGCGCTCGGTTGCTTGGTGCCTTGGCCGCTAGAGCTTCTTCGATCGCCCTGATGGAGGCAATTTGCTGTCGGTGGATCAGGGAACGTGCGTCTCCCTCCGGTGGTTGCGTGAGCCGGAGGTACGTCTCGACTGAGATCAGTGCGGCGTTGGCCGTCTTTGGGACGGGTATCCCGTTCTCATCCTCGGTGACGAAGGACGACTCGAGGTTGCGGGTGACCCTGGTTCGGTCGGCGTCTGCCAGGAGGGGAACGCGGGCTCTGTTTCGTCGTGCTCCTTGATTAACTTCCGTGGAGGAGGTAAAGGAGAGGGCGGCTCGCCTGGCACTCGATGCATCCGCGTCCCTCTTGCGCCGGAGTAAGTCGGCTTTTTCGGCGCGGAGTCGTTCGCCTTCCTTGCGTAGCAAGTACTGGACCGCCAGGTGATCCTCTCTAGGTGCGTCGGGTGGAGGGAACGTGCCCTCGTCGACATGCTTCATGGCTTGGATTCCCATGTCCCGTGTGATGACGATTTTAGTCTGGTCCGACATGATCACCTCTAGTGGGTATGCGGGTTCTTCGTTGTCATCGGGTGGCGCTGTGCCCGCCATGAAGCATTGCTTGGGGTAGACTTGGGTCGGTGTGTTCGTGCTGCCGTTGATGCTTCCGTCGTCCGAGCCTTGCTCGGGATAAAAAATTGCTGCAACGTGACGCGCGGCGCAGTCGTTGTTTCGCCTCCTTGCGATCGTCCACGTGCTCTGAGGTTTCGCAGCCGCCGGAGCGATTGCGATCGGCTTGGGGTAGACTTGGCAGCTCCACGAAGACGAAGACGCGCGCGACGTGGCTGTCTGCCGCAAACCCTTGGTCGTGCGCGCGAGCGCAGTAGTTGAGGCAGATCTTGATTTGGCCGACCGTGCGACCGAGATTGGTGTAGTAGACTCGGTCCGCGCGGCCGTTGCTGAGGTTGTCGAGGCAGTCGTCGCAGATGCGATCTTCCCAGGCGCGACAAGAGCGATCTCCGCGGGTGCGGCAGACGCGATCTTCGCGGGCGCGATAGATGCGATCTTCGCGGGTGCGACAGATGCGATCTTCGCGGGTCTTGATGAAGGCGGCGGTAGATTCGCCGATGCGGGTGCCGTCGCGCATGGCGCGGTTGCCGCGGATCTGAGTATTCCGCGACTGTCGGCGAAGCAGCACACGGAGCCGAAGAAGATGCGTATACCTTTGTCCAGATCGGCGTACACCGAGCAGTGAGCCGGAGGGTGAAGGACGTACTCGAAGGAGCCGAAGGTGATCGACTCCCTGGCGACGCGGACGTCGATCTTCATTGCGGATGGAGCCGGAGCGACCATGATTCCAACACTTTTTTGACTTCCCACAGACGGTGCCAATTGACGAGGTGATAACTCGGCAAATCCCAGGGTTGTGCACCCGGGTTGATTGATGGGGAGAGAGAGAGGTGCTGGTGATCACGACGGCTGACAAGCAAGGTTTTACCCAGGTTCAGGCTCCCGGAGGATAACACCCTACTCCTGCTTGTCTGATTATTGATGCGAGTAACGATTACAATGGCGAGATTGCGATCTCGCTAGGTTTGTCGTGGTGGCTATGAGCGTGTCCTATAGGACGGGCAACCCTCCTGGCTTTATAGGTAGCCAGGTCTCGGGCGGTTGATACAGATATGGCAGGTTACAAAACCTAACCGAGTCGGACTAGGATACGCGGTACCCCCGAGTGGGCCTTCTGAGGGCCTTTCCATGCTTGGCGCGGCCGAGGTAGCCTTACGGTGGCTAGTCGAAAGGTAGCCCCACGTCACCCACCTAACCATCTTGCCACATGCAAGTTCTCGCCATCGGCATGAATTTGCTTGTCCGTACCGTCAATCACCTCTCCTTCAAGATCCTATAGCCTCCCGTGAGCCTAGATTGGTTTCACCTCCCTCTATCACGATGATCCACAAGTTACTAGGCTTCCGCCATGGGGGCATGACCGTCGGTTCAAGGCGGCCATTGAGGTGCCCCGTGCCAACGAGCTTATGGAATGGACCGCATGTTCTTGGCTCGACATGGAATGGAGATGCCACTAGCGTGGTAGAGGCATCCGAGGAGCCGCCACACGGGGTGGAAGGTGACGGCGTGGAGCTTAATCACCAACGCTCCAGATCCTCGACACACCGCCGCCGCGGTTGAGCACTGGGAATCAAGACGAGGCTGCACCTCCCCTACGCCACCGCTGCCGTGATCCCCCATCACCTCCGTCTATGGCCTCTGCGGGCACCTCATGGCCCATGACGGCTCTCTGCGTATTGCCAAGCGGTCGTGCCGGTTTGCCCTTATGTTTCCTATGGCTAGGGGAGACGATCCCGCTGCTCTCACCCCTGCTCACGATTACCCAGTTGTGTAGCCATCCATGATGAGCTTGTGGATTAACTGTTGTGCTGGTTCACTTCGATGACTGTGTTTCTGTTCTTTTTTCAGGAGGGTGTGGTGTTAAAAGAGTTCGGTAACCTGTTCGCAGCATACGACTATAGCTAAAGGTCATGCAGTGTCACAAGGCTTGGCTATTTAGGGAATGGACTAATTCAGGAATGGTATTTTCTGGTTAATTCTCAAGCCCCTTCCCTCTGCATACTTGTTTTAATAGATGATTGACATAACATATAATTTTTTTGTTTTACTACCATTGCTTCTGTTGGATCTGTCCCTATACATCGAGTACTTTCCGACGTAGACGACGACGAGGTTCTGACGAGATGTGCGTACTCAAATCCGCTACGATACACGTGCGTGCAAACCAAGCTCTCCGATCAGTACGGTCGATCGATTTCAGTTAGTACTACTCAGACACATATGGAAACAACGATTTGGTGACCAAAGGCTCGTATCGAGCCTTGCTCTCTTTTTTTCTTTTCTTGCACAATCTGGTGCTCTTACACGGGGTCTTTACATGTATTTATAGCAGTACTAGTGCATCTAACATGGTAGGATTAGAACTCCTAATTCCTATCCAAATCGGACTGCACAACTCGTGCTTATTTCCAACATTCACCCCCCTAAGCACGACATGTGCTTCACTTCGACCTGGGCCACAAATACGCCAGTCACTCTGCGTAGGTGTTACCCTCGACGTTACTTTTGCCGATTCAGCCTTCAGCATTGACATTACTTTCATCGTTCCTCGAGGATTGCATCCTTTCCCCTTGAACACTTCCTGGCGGTACTCCTTGTTACGTTCCATGCATGCCGTCTTCTGGGCCGGGCGCCCCTTGAACTTCTTCTGGCCGTAGCCCCTCATGTGGTGAAACTCCTTCTTGGTCATCAGCTGGACTCGCTTTGTCCCCTTTCTCCTTTTTCTGGACTGCCTTCGGAATGCTGCTTCGTTCTTCCATAACAATAGGTTTGCCCCATGACGCAACAATGCGCCTCACTCTTCCCTACGACACCATGATGCGCCGCACTTCATGGACTTCTGACGCCATGTACGTCTTCTCTTCTTTTTTCTACGACGCGACACTACGCCGCACATCACGGACTTCTGGAACCATGTATGCCTTCACTTCTTTTTCCTTTGACGCGACACTACGCCGCTCATCATGGACTTCTGGCGTCATGTAAGCCTTCATACCAGTACTATCGGCATGAGTTCTTGAATTACCTCCCGTGTCAGTAGCATCGACACGAGTTTGCGGAACTTGAATGCAAACTTCCTCTTCCACAAGCGTGTCAGTTTCTTTAGCCACGACTTGAAGAACTGGATCATCCTCGCCCACTAGTTCGCACATCAGGTGCATCGGACTATCGTCTTCTTCCTGGGCCAAGAGAGCCCTCTGCTTCGATGGTTTCCGGCAATCATACTTGAAGTGCCCGAGTTCTCGGCAGTTATGACACCTTACTTTCTTTATGTCAAACTTCCTCCTCGGCGGAGTATCCTCCTCATCTTCTTCATTGTCTTCCTCTTGCTCATCATCATCTTGCTCATCATTATCCTGCTCAGTGATGTACTTTTTCGCTGGGCGTTGCTTATCCTTCATTTTCTACCGCTCTTTAGCAAGTCGAGTTTCAAGATCAGCATGAGAATACAAAAGTTTCTCACCATTGTTCTGGGAATCTTTTCTTACCTTCTGATTATCTTCGTGTGTCCTCAATCTTCCGATCGCTTCAGGCACCGTCACCTTTGTGGCATCGCTAAACTGCTCGATCGTCCCGATAATATTCGTGAATTCATCGGTGACCGATGAAAACAGCTTCTCGACGATATATGTATCCGTGATGGATCCTCCGAGAGATTTAATCTCACTTGCCAAGTTCGGTAGCTTCTCGGAATACTCAGCGATCGTTTCTCTTTTGGACATCTCCAACTTATTAAGCTGCCTCTTAAGCACTTGTGCACGGGCACGCTTCACTTTATCTTCACTAACTCGCATCTCCTGTACTGCTTCCCACGCTTTCCTTGCCGTCTCGTAATTGGCAAGAGTCATCACCATGGAATCTGGTACGGACTGCGAGAGAGAAGCCATGGCGCCATCGTCAACCTCGTCCTCCACCGCGCCATCGCCTTCTAAGGCCTTCCATGCACGGAGGTTTCAGAGTATGAATTTCATCTTCGTGGCCCAAACCACATAATTTGTGTCGGTCAGCATTGGATACTGAACCGGCACATAACTTGTTCTTGACATCATCATGAGCGGCTTGTCGCTACATTCGTACATCACTAGCGCCTGCTTCGCCGCAGCCGCCGCCTTCTCCTTCTTCGTTTCCTCGTCGTCGCTTGACCAGGATCTGATACCACTTGTTGGATCTGCCCCTATACGTCGAGTACTTTCCGACATAGACGACGACGAGCTTCTGACGAGGCGTGCGTACTCCAATCCGCTGCGATACACATGCGTGCAAACCAAGCTCTCTGATCAGTACGGTTGATCGATTTCAGCTAGTACTACTCAGACACACACGGAAAATAACGATTTGGTGACCAGAGGCTCGTATTGAGTCTTGCTCTTCTTTTCTTTTCTTGCACAATCTGGTGCTCTTACACGGGGTCTCTACATGTATTTATAGCAGTACTAGTGCATCTAACCTGGTAGGATTAGAACTCCTAATTCCTATCCAAATGGGACTGCACAACTCGTGCTTATTTCCAACAACTTCTATCTAATATTACTCTTTTGAAATCTTTATCTTCAGATTTATAGTGTGAATATCAAGGGAGGGTCTGCATACAGAGGGTGGTGAGCACCAAATCGTTGTCCTCTTTTGAAACTGAAGCTTTGAAATAATAGGTAACCTGAAGTTTTATAGAACAAACAGTTAGCAAACTGAAGCTTTTGATCATTTCTAAGAGATCTGAATTAGAACCACTTTGTGAGTCCTTTTTGCTGCGCTTATAACAGGTTTGTGAATGAAATGCTGCACTTTTCACAGTTTTGTGAATGAAGAAGTCTTTTGTCAGACCCTGAATTCAAGCTACACAAACGAAACGTATCGGTTGGGCCACACAACCAAGAACATACTGGGGTTACCAATCCCAGGAAACAATCAGGCCATGCTCGGAATGGATCATCGGCCCACAGCTCTTGGCGACCCCAACGTCACATACGTTTCCAGATTGTGCACGCAAGAACCCAAAAAGTCTTCCAACTCGTATACTTCATCCATACACACATGGTATACGAGTCGGATTTTTAACAAGTTGAAACCATAGAATAAACCTAAGACACAAAGAAAGGAAATAATATCCAAAAGCTCTCACTGAGCAAAATATATCGAATGGCACCAAACAGAGGACACATGTCCCAACATTACATCATGCAGCGGAAACAAACCGGTCTGAGTACAGACAAGAAGCAAAGGGCTCAAAGCCGAAACGGAAAAGAAGGCCCATCCACGCGGTCCACCAGGAAGAAGCCCAGGGGAACTCTAACTACTCGTCGTAAATCTCGTCGTCGAACTCCACGTAGTATCCACCAACCTGGTCGTGCGAAGAATCCTCAACTGCAGAAAAACCACAGCCCGCGAACGGGTCAATACACCGAAGCGTATCGAACAAGCTTAAGCTAACAGGTTACAAAACTGTAAGACTCCCAAAATATGGGGGTTAAGTGTACTTAGCGGCAGCAGCACTAGCAACGTAAAGAGACACGCTACAACTTCCGTCTAATCAGAGAGGGATAAGAGAGCGCATAAGATAACCATCTACAACTAACACCAATCATAACCCATTCTCGGATTAACCCCCTCAACCAAATATGAGGAAGCAATTCGGGAATACTCACACATTGGACAAATTTTAGTTACCAGTTATTGTGAAAATAATTCTATATTACTAGTCAGGTTAATTAACAATGATTAGGTGTAAGTTGTCTATGATCTTGTTAGCCAGCATCATCACCAAGTCGTCCATAACCGTGGACACGGCTCATCGATAAGATTATACCCTGCAGGGGTGCACTACTGGACCCGTACTCGTTCGATCAACCCCAAAAGCAAGCCAGAAGGTAGGGCATCTCAACACGGCAAATCTCTTCTCTACAACCCATCCAGGGAACCGCATGATTGTGTGCACGGCTAATCAGGTCCAGTGCCCGCGGGATCGACCTTCATAGCACTCTAAGAACGTGCCACCCTATATGAGAATCGACTACTTCATCATCATGAGATCGTTAGGTAACCATATGCATGCATCAAATGGAAAGCCCGAACTACTTGCGGCGCCCTGGATAAGAGGCGGATTAGATCGAAGCCGCGGGGGGCTCCATAGGGCCTCCCACAAGCGGTTAGTGCGCTCAAAATTGGATCCGAGGACAAGAGCTGAGTTCCTAGGTCGACACTTAGCAGAACAAAGCACCTCGCAAGGCCTTCCGCCGGTGCCTTATCTTTTAATTATAATACCCCAACAAAAGATAGTATTTTATTAAAGTAGACAATCTATCATGCTAAGTATAAAATGACATAGGACAAACAGACTCGCAGAACCAACCTTAAGCATGCACTACGACTCGCAAGGCTAACAGATAAACATACAACAGGTGATGGGATGTGGGGATAAAGTTGATTGGGCTGCAGGATAAACATATGATGGGATCGCAATTCAAGAATCGTAACTAGGATAGCATAGATCAAAAGGCAAAGATGAAAATCAAACAATCGTGTAAACTGTTAGCAGAAACTTGCCTGGCAGCTCGTGGCCCGGCACAAAAGCTGAAATCTCAAGGATGAAAGTATCGGCAGCAGACACGTCGTCGTCTACACAGATAAGAGCAAAACACAGACAATAGGAAACATAATCAATACAAAGCAAATGCGCAATCAAATGATGTTGCAATATGGTATGAGATGATTAGGTCATATTAATGCGGGGATGAAATCCCGGCAATTAATTATGGTGCAAGTTATTTGTGTAACCAACAGATTAAATGTTGTTTAACATATATAGCATTGCATGGTGATCTAATTAATTTAAATGGAATAGGCAAATGATAAATATTTGCCCAACACATTCCATATTTATTATTTTAGTGCAAATTATTTATCTACACATCAAATTAAATGTTTATTAGCATGGCAAGACATTTTATAAAAGATATGAGCATATTAAATGGAATTAGGGCATTATATATTTATTACCCCACATATTCCATATTTAATTATTTAAGTGCATTTGTTAAATTAAACTAAGCATTTAAAATAAATGATGCAAAATGACATAAGAATGTGATATTAATGTTTATTGCATTTTTCTGATATGAAAACATATAAAGTTTATTTAATTTGGAGTTGCCAAAATAAAGTTATTGCATTTTTAGTTCTAGGGTTGTTTCTGAAATTACCCAAGGACCTGTTCGTGATAGAAACTTAGCAGTGAACGTCATCTGTGCAAACAGGAAACTGCAGAGGGCTCAGGGTAATTTTCCAGTGCCTCTGTCTAAGACATGTGGGACCCACTGTCAGTGAGACCCAATTAATCAAAAAGTGCGCTTTTATTCCACTGGCGCGGGGGATCGAACTCGCCGCGGCGCCGAAGGATCGGAGCGCGCTGCTAGCCGCTCGGGATCGGGTTGTGTTGTTGTTTAGCTAGGTGTAGAATTGCTTTTG
This sequence comes from Poa annua, assembly GCA_026929855.1. Taxonomy (NCBI): domain Eukaryota; kingdom Viridiplantae; phylum Streptophyta; class Magnoliopsida; order Poales; family Poaceae; genus Poa; species Poa annua. Next base: position 23,081,048 of record CM049427.1, read on the forward strand.
ACAGTAAAACTAGCTCGGTTTTCTTCTACTGACGGAACTGAAGAAAAACGAGAAACAGGGGCACGGCGGAGAGACGGGGGGGGCTCACCGGCGACAGGAACGGGGCGGCGCTGCCTCGGGCTAGCGCGCGGGTGCGGGAGCGGGCGGTGGCTCCGTTTTTGGGCTCGGGGGCACATGGGATGCACGGGAGGACTCGTATCGGTGCTCGCCGTGGCGCGGGGTGCTGTGGTCGGCGTCGGAGAAGAAGCTCCGTCTTCGGCTCACCGGAGACCGCTTGGTCGAGCTGCTGTGCGCCGTGTACGGAGGAGTCACGGGGTCCTGCTGGACCAACAATGAGGAAAGGGGGGCGACCGGAGGGGCGGCGGAGACGAGGAAATCGGCGCGGCGCTCCGGTTGCTTTCGGTGGTTAACAGAGAGGGAAAAAGGAGAGGGGCGGCGGCGCTAGGCAGATGGAGTAGGAGAGTTAGGGTTTGGGGCTGGCGGCGCTGCGTGCGGCTTAAGGAGAGAGGGGGAAAAGGGGCATCGAGCGAGTGGGGGCAAGGTGCCGGCGTCTCCAGCGCCATGCCTCGCTGTAAAGCGAGGTCGTCCCCTGCCGTACGAAGAAGAAGGTAGGTGGGCCGAGTTGGGTCGGGCTGGGCTGATTCGCCCCAGCTCGGCCAGACTTCTATTTTTTTTTGTACTGTTTCTTTTCTTTTTATTTCTCTTCTGGTTTTTGTTTTTAAAACAAAATGGAAAGAAAAAATAAAGATGAAACCTTTTAACAAAATTTTATATTTATAAAATAATTAATTTAAAATACTAATTTTGGAAGTTTATAAAAACTTTGTAACATCATATTTGAAAAATATTTGAATTTGCAAAAGAAAGATACCAAGCAGAACATTTTTATTATAACAGAACACCACACTTCTGGAAAGTTACAAACGGGCTGTTACAACACTCCCCCCCTCAAAGGAATCACGCCAAGAGATTCTTCATGGAGCAACGAAGAGTTCGGGATACTCGGCATGGAGGTGGTCTTCACGTTCCCATGTAGCTTCCTTGTCAGAATGATGAGACCATTGAACCTTATAGAACTTGACAGTGTTGTTACGGGTGCGACGTTCAACTTCGTCAATAATGCGAATCGGTTGTTCCACATAGGAGAGATCTTCTCGAAGTTCAATTGATCCATGATCAACTGCACGTCCTGGATCTTGGAAGCACTTCTTGAGTTGTGACACGTGGAAGACATCGTGCACTTTGGAGAGGTTTGGAGGAAGTTCCAGACGGTAAGCCAATTCACCACGCCTTGAAAGAACGTTGAAAGGCCCAACATAACGCGGAGCGAGTTTGCCTTTGATGCCAAAGCGTTGCGTGCCTCTCAGAGGAGTGACACGAAGGTAAGCTTGATCACCAGGTGCATAGACCATGTCCCTGTGCTTGGTATCATAAAAGCTTTTCTGCCGAGACTGGGCAATCTTCAGATTGTCACGAATGATGCGAACCTTTTCTTCAGCCTCTTGGATAATGTCAGGACCAAAGAATTGGCGTTCACCAGCTTGAGACCAATTCAGAGGAGTTCTGCATTTGCGGCCATAGAGAGCTTCGAAGGGAGCCATGCCTAGACTTGCTAGGAAGCTGTTGTTGTAGGAGAACTCAGCATACGGAAGGCAATCCTCCCATTTCATGCCAAAGGAGATAACACAAGATCTGAGCATATCCTCTAGAATTTGATTCACTCTTTCCACCTGTCCACTTGTCTGCGGATGGTAAGCTGTGCTGAACAGAAGTTTGGTACCCAAGGCTTTCTGAAAGCTATCCCAAAATCGAGAAGTGAAGATACTTCCACGATCTGAGCTTATCGCCAAAGGAACGCCATGTAAAGGAACCAGTCTTGTCATATAGAGTTCTGCCAACTGACTAGCTGATACTGTCTCTTTGACTGGGAAGAAGTGAGCCACTTTGGAGAGACGATCAATGACAACAAAGATTGCATCGTTGCCTTTCTTGGACTTTGGAAACCCAGTAATGAAGTCCATCTCGATCTTGTCCCATTTCCACTCAGGAATTTGCAGTGGTTGAAGAAGTCCAGGTGGTCTCTGATGAACTGTCTTGACACGACAGCAAACATCACAATGAGACACATAGCGAGCAATTTCACGCTTCATCCTGGTCCACCAATAGATTGCCTTGAGATCCTGGTACATCTTTGTGCTGCCAGGGTGGATAGAAAGCGGAGAATCATGAGCCTCCTTGAGAATGATCTCTCTTAAGCTGTCAAGCTTGGGCACTACAATGCGTTCTTCAAACAGCAAGGTACCCTTGTCATCGAGAGAGAAACTCTTGTACTTATCCTTGCCAATGTTGTCTTTGATATTCTTGACACCAGAATCACGCAACTGTGCGGCACGGATCTTATCCTCAAGTGTAGGAGTGGCAATCAAGTTTGCAAGATAACCAGAAGGAACGACTTGAAGATTGAGTTTCTTGAATTCTTCATGAAGAGGAGGTTGGATGTCCTCAACCATGAGGTTGTTGCAATAGCACTTGCGACTGAGAGCATCAGCCATTACATTAGCTTTGCCTGGAGTGTAAGAGATGGTAAGATCATAATCTGAGAGTTTCTCAAGCCACCTTGTTTGCCTGAGGTTCAAATCTGGTTGAGTGAAGAGATATTTGAGACTCTTGTGATCAGTGAATATCTCACAGCTGTGCCCCAACAAATAAGGTCTCCACGCCTTGAGGGCATACATGATTGCTGCAAGTTCAAGATCATGTGTAGGATAGTTGAGCTCATGAGGCTGCAACTGGCGAGATGCATAAGCCACAACTTTGCGTTCTTGCATGAGGACTGCGCCTAGTCCTTGAAGAGATGCATCGCAGAAGATTTGGAAAGGTTTGGAAGTATCTGGTCCAACTAGAATAGGAGTAGAAGTGAGTTTTGAAGGGGATTGTGTGCAGAAAACAAAAATTTTCCTAGCAACGATATCCTTAAACTAGCCAAGATCTATTCTATGCAGATATAGTAGTACGAACGGAGATCGGAATACGTACCCTTGTAGACCGAAAGCGGGGATTACGTTCCCGCACAAACGTTGTCGATGCAGACCGACGAAGCCGACCTCAAGGTCGTGTAGAGGAAGCAGGCCTCCGAGTACCGCTAGCGAAGCACCTCGCAGGGAGTCGCACACGTACGGTGGAGACGACGCCTCCGAAGCTCCAGTCCAGGACAAGCAGCGGAAGACTTGGACCGGAACACCAGCAGCGCGGCAGCGGGCTATGGTGGAGGAGATCCCTTCTTCCTCTTGCTCGGCGCGGCTCCAACTTGGGAACCACGAGATCGAGAGAGAAATCAGGAATTAATTGGTGAATTAAAAGGCTGGGGGTGCCCCTTCTTATATAGGCTCCCAAGGGGAGCCAACCTTGCCAGCCAGGCAATGTGGGACTATCCCCACATAGCCTGGTTCGGCCAAGGGGGTGCGCCGGCCCCCTGGTGGGCCCCTTGTGGCCCACCTAGGCCGGCCACCAAGCCCCCACCGAATTCCCCAGGGGGTTCCCCCCCTCTTGGGCCTTCTTTCGTCCGGAAGGCCCATTTAGGGAAATCTGCCTTAATAAATTTGAAAATAAATATATAAAATCATATTTGCATATTAATAACACTAATTAATATCAAACATAATATATATAATATTTCCTAGCTCCGAAAACTCTTTCGGCGCTGCCCGATCTCCATCGGACCTCTCCCGGGACGCTCCCGGTGATCTCCTTCCTTTTCGTTTGTCTTGTCGAAACCCCTTAAGTGTGTTACCTTAGCGGTTCGATATAATATCAGGTATGATCAAGACTCCTCAATGATCAACGACTAACCCGTAGGCCTGGACCCCATGAATTAATCCCTGAGATATAACGAATGACTTTCATCTATCAAACCTGAACGTGAAGTCTTAGACCTTTTTCCATAGCGATACTTAGCACGTCCGAGTGTCGTTCCATAGATATCTCTATACCTAATCCCGACCTCGTTACCGACGACGCTATCTTCTACTCGTTCATGATCTCATGTCTCCGTGACCTAGTCACATGCTTGCAAGCTCATTAGACAAGATCTCACCGAGTGGGCCCGAGAGTATCTATCCTGCTACGCGGACTAGCAAATCCCGCTCTTGACCCCTCGTCTCAATAATCCTTTCCAATACCCAAAAGTATCACCGTTATTGTCATACTAAATAAGATACGACGTTTGGTGCAATCAAAGTATCTTCCGGGAATATCAATAAGAGTTGATCTCACGGTCAAAGGCGTAACGACTACGTTCTCCAAATCTGGGTATGTCCATCACATCACTCTCCAGCGATATGACTCTCATTGCCGACCGGCACCATGCCCCATGACCGGGAAACCTCGATCATCAATCGCGCAACGAAACTAGTCTTAGTAGAGGCTACTAGGGACCTGTTTGTTTGCGTATCACACCCGCATTAATGTTTCCGCTTAATACGGTTCTAGCATGACACAAAAACCTATTATGAACAAACGAGATATGATAAAGAATACACTTTATTAATTGCCTCTAGGGCATATCTCCTTCAGTCTCCCACTTGCACTAGAGTACAACTTAATCTAGATTACAACTTGGTAAAAGCCTAACACCCATAGTTAATTGGTGCTGTTCACGCTTATCAAGCGGGAGAGGCTTCGTCAGCGGATCTGCCACATTCAGATCCGTATGCACTTTGCAAATCTTCACATCGCCTCCTTGTACGTACTGACGTATCACGTGGAAGCGTCGGAGAATGTGTTTGGCGGTGGAGTGAGACCTTGGCTCCTTGGCGTTCGCAATGGCACCCGTATTGTCGCAGAAGAGGACCACGGGGTCTTGCACGCTCGGGAACACTCCAAGTTCGATGACGAACTTCCTCAGCCACACAGCTTCATTCGCGGCCTCGCAGGCAGCAATGTAGTCCGACTCCATTGTAGATTGTGCGACTATGGGTTGCTTCCCACTTCTCCAGCACACGGCGCCTCCATTCACCTTGAACACGTAACCTGTCTGTGACTTACAGTCATCGGGGTCTGAGCAGAAACTTGCATCTACGTAACCCGTTACGCCAAGTTCCTCATCGCAGCCACCATACACAAGGAACATTTCCTTTGTCTTATTGAGATACTTAAGAATGCTCTTAACAGCTACCCAATGCGGCATTCCAGGATTACTCTGGAACCGGCTGGTCAAACTTAGAGCTAATGCCACATCTGGTCTAGTACTCAACATTGCATACATGATCGATCCTATGGCTGAAGCATAAGGATGTTTCGTCATTTCGGCCTTACCCAGTTCCGTCACCGGACACTGCGCCTTACGCAATATCTTATTCTTGATAACCGGCAGAGAACCCTTCTTTGCCTTCTCCATATGAAAACGCTTCAATATTTTATCAAGATAAGTACTCTGACCTAGTGCTAATAGGCGCCTTGATCTATCACGATAGATTTTTATGCCTAAAACATACGCAGCTTCTCCTAAGTCCTTCATGGAAAACTTACTGTTTAAATATTCCTTCACGCTATTCAGAAGTTCCACATCATTCCCTATTAGCAATATGTCGTCAACATACAGTGCTAAGAACACAACCGAGCTCCCACTCATTTTCTTGTAAATACAGGTCTCTTCCACATTCTGGATAAATCCAAAACCTTTGATTACCTCATCAAAGCGAAGATTCCAGCTCCGAGATGCCTGCTTTAATCCATAGATGGATCGCTGAAGCTTGCACACCTTGTTAGCACTTCCTGGATCGACAAAACCTTCCGGCTGTACCATGTACAACTCTTCCTCAATGTTTCCATTCAGGAAGGCCGTTTTGACGTCCATCTGCCAGATTTCATAATCATAGTAGGCAGCTACCGCTAACAAAATCCGAATAGACTTAAGCATCGCTACCGGTGAAAAAGTTTCATCGTAGTCAATTCCATGAACTTGTCGGAAACCCTTTGCGACAAGCCGAGCTTTATAGACGGTCACATTACCATCATCATCAGTCTTCTTCTTAAAGATCCACTTATTCTCGACGGCCTTGCGCCCTTCGGGAATATCCACCAAAGTCCACACTTTGTTATCATACATGGATCCTATTTCGGATTTCATGGCTTCAAGCCATTTCTCGGACTCTAGACTCTCCATCGCCTCCTTGTAGTTCGTAGGTTCGTCTTGCTCGACTAGCATGACGGTGCAAACCATGTTGCCATACCATTCTGGTGGGATCCGAGATCTACCAGACCTACGAGGTAGAACATCTTCCTCAACAGTTTCTCCCACTCCTTCCACGGAGGACGTTTCCGGAATTGCTTCCGTTGCGCCACTCGGAATCTCGAGTTCAGGATCAACGATTTCATCGAGGTCTACCTTCCTCCCACTTACTCCTTTTGCGAGAAACTCCTTCTCTAAAAAGGCACCGGTCTTCGCGACAAAAGTTTTGCCCTCAGCTTGGTTGTAGAAGGTGTACCCAACGGTTTCCCGCGGATATCCTACAAAGACGACTTTCTCCGACTTCGGTTCGAGTTTGTCGGGCTGTAGTTTCTTAACGTACGCCTCACAACCCCAAACCTTCAGAAACGATAACTTAGGCTTTTGGCCATACCATAATTCATACGGCGTCGTTTCAACGGACTTGGACGGAGCCCTATTTAAAATGAATGCGGTTGTTTCTAACGCATAACCCCAGAGGGACACTGGCAGATCGGTAAGAGACATCATAGATCGGACACTATCCAGTAGAGTACGATTACGTCGCTCGGACACACCGTTACGCTGCGGCGTTCCGGCGGGCGTAAGTTGGGGCACTATGCCACAACTCTTCAGATGTGTGCCAAACTCAAAACTCAAGTACTCTCCACCGCGATCGGACCGGAGATGCTTGATTTTCCTATTAAGCTGATTCTCAACTTCACTCTGGAATTCTTTGAACTTTTCAAACGTTTCAGACTTGTGTTTCATCAAATAGATATAACCGTATCTACTCAAGTCATCAGTGAAGGTGACGAAGTAACGATAACCATTGCGTGTCGAAACGCTCATCGGTCCACACACATCTGTATGTATGATCCCCAACAAATCCGACGCCCGTTCAACGAAACCTTTGAACGGTGTCCTGGTCATTTTGCCCATGAGGCATGGTTCACATGTATCGAGGGATCCGAAATCCAACGAGTCCAAGAGTCCATCGGAGTGGAGTCGCTTCATGCGCTTTATACCAATATGACCAAGACGGCAATGCCACAAAAACATGGCGGTATTGTCACTACACTTAATTCGTTTGGTCTCTATGTTATGGATGTGAGTATTACGATCGAGATTCAACAAGAATAAACCGTTATTCTCGGGAGCATCAACATAAAAGATATCATTCATATAAATAGCACAATTGCTTGACACTGATTTAAATGAATAACCGTCTTGTAACAGGCAAGACCCACTTATAATATTTACACTCAAGGATGGCACAAAATAACATTTATTTCAAACCAAAACTAATCCCGATGGTAGATGCATAGGGAGCGTACCGACAGCCACCACGTCGACTCTCGATCCGTTGCCGACGCGCATCGTCACCTCATCCTTCGCCAGCCGCCTTCTATTCCGTAACTCCTCCTGAGAGTTACATATATGAGCAACAGAACCAGTATCAAATACCCACGTATTGCTCCGGGCGGATGTAAGGTACACATCTATAACATGTATATCAAATATACCTTTCTCTTTGTCGACCGTCTTGCCAGACTTCCTATCCTCCAGATACTTGGGTCAGTTGCGCTTCCAGTGACCCTTCCCCTTGCAGTAGAAACACTCCACGCTAGCTCTGGGACCAGACCTGTTAGTCCTGGGCTTGACAGCCAACTTTGCCTCCCTCCGGGACTTCCAGCTCTGCTTTCCCTTGCCACCGGACTTCTTGAAATCAACGGTCTTGTTGACCATCAACAGCGTGTGCTCCTTCTTAATCTCTACCTCGGCAGTCTTGAGCATCACGAACACTTCACCCAGGGGCTTAGCCATGCCCTGCATGTTGTAGTTCATGACGAAGCCTTTGTAGCTTGGTGGCAACGATTGCAACACCCTGTCAATCGCCAGCTCATCGGGAATCTTGCACTCCAGAGCATTCAGGCGTTGAACGTAGCCAGACATCTTGACTACATGCTCGCTCACACTGCTATGCTCTTCCATCTTGGCTGAGAAGAAAAGCTCAGAAGCCTCATATCTCTCAGCCTTAGCCTGCGGCGCAAAGACAGCCTTAAGATCCGAAATGATCTCAAAGGCGCTCATCTTCTCAAAACGCTTATGCAGGTCGGCTTCCATGGCGTAGAGCATGCCACTCTGGACAAAGGCAGAATCCTCCGATCGGGTCTGGAAGACCTTCTTCTCATCCTCAGAGGCATCATCTGCAGGAGGGTCACCTATGGCGGCCTCAATGACGTAGGCCACCCTATGGGGAGTGAGGAGGATCCTCAGGTTGCGGAACCAGGCCATGAAGTTTGACCCATTGGTCTTAAGCTTTTCTTTCTCAAGGAACAGACCTAGGTTAAACGAGGGGCAAGACTTCTACAATGGAATTTGCAACAACATAAGACTTTGTTCATAATAATTTTGAGTTATAGTATTTTAGAAAATAACTAACATAACTCCCACTCAAACGAACATCCCTACTGGTCGTTTAAGCGATTACACGACCCCCATCCATTGCACCACCCCTCATCATCAAAGCCGGCGGCACAACTTCAAGAGTAGACAAAATCGTCCGTCACACCAATTTTGTGACTCGTGCTCGACCTTTCGGTCTTCCTGTTCCGAGGCCATACCTCTGAGTATGCTAGGCTCGCCACCAAAGACCTCCACGCTGACGCTTGTGCAACATGGCTTACACCCACCGTATGCGAACGAAGATATGTCTGACACCCGATCATCACGGCCTGCCTCATAACGTAGAACTTTATTGGTGGTGCGCGTTGGAGGGAGAACACTAGTGGTATTTTGAAGGGATCATCTTATTCAGCTACCGCCGTGTAACACACAATCACACAAAAATAAGATGCACACAAAACATCAAATGTAATGCAATGTGATATAGTCCATCGTGCCATGGTCTTCTTGGCGCCCGTAGTTTATAAACAATTTAATAAACCTACCTTGACCATATCACATAGCCCCTGCAAAATAAAGTTAGACGCTTCTACTTTATCTTTTGCATATTTTACGTGGCTTGGGGCTTTCGTAAATAGAACCGCTTCATACCTACGAGTCTTATAACCACAACAACGATCCAATAATTGCATGTTTAAGCATCCCTTTCGGGCCCTCCATTGAAAATGCGAAGACCAACTAAAGAGAGAGAAACTGTCACCCGCCAGCCACAGATACGGTACAAGCCGTATGTCAGTAGTGGAACCAGTCTCGCGTAAGCGTACGCGTAAAGTCGTCCGGGCCGCTTCATCAACTCAATGCCGCTGGAATACACAAGTGCACGCTAGAGGGTAGCAAATAACAGGAACGGTGACCCCGTGCAGAGCACGGGTTCTAACAGCGTACAGCTATATCTTACGATAGATCGGCTCTGATACCACTGAAGGGGATCGTGTGCAGAAGACAAAAAAATTCCTAGCAACGATATCCTTAAACTAGCCAAGATCTATTCTATGCAGATATAGTAGTACGAACGGAGATCGGAATACGTACCCTTGTAGACCGAAAGCGGGGATTACGTTCCCGCACAAACGTTGTCGATGCAGACCGACGAAGCCGACCTCAAGGTCGTGTAGAGGAAGCAGGCCTCCGAGTACCGCTAGCGCAGCACCTCGCAGGGAGTCGCACACGTACGGTGGAGACGACGCCTCCGAAGCTCCAGTCCAGGACAAGCAGCGGAAGACTTGGACCGGAACACCAGCAGCGCGGCAACGGGCTATGGTGGAGGAGATCCCTTCTTCCTCTTGCTCGGCGCGGCTCCAACTTGGGAACCACGAGATCGAGAGAGAAATCAGGAATTAATTGGTGAATTAAAATGCTGGGGGTGCCCCTTCTTATATAGGCTCCCAAGGGGAGCCAACCTTGCCAGCCAGGCAATGTGGGACTATCCCCACATAGCCTGGTTCGGCCAAGGGGGTGCGCCGGCCCCCTGGTGGGCCCCTTGTGGCCCACCTAGGCCGGCCACCAAGCCCCCACCGAATTCCCAAGGGGGTCCCCCCCCCCCTCTTGGGCTTTCTTTTGTCCGGAAGGCCCATTTAGGGAAATCTGCCTTAATAAATTCGAAAATAAATATATAAAATCATATTTGCATATTAATAACACTAATTAATATCAAACATAATATATATAATATTTCCTAGCTCCGAAAACTCTTTCGGCGCTGCCCGATCTCCATCGGACCTGTCCCGGGACGCTCCCGGTGATCTCCTTCCTTTTCAGTTGTCTTGTCGAAACCCCTTAAGTGTGTTACCCTAGCGGTTCGATATAATATCAGGTATGATCAAGACTCCTCAATGATCAACGACTAACCCGTAGGCCTGGACCCCATGAATTAATCCCTGAGATATAACGAATGACTTTCATCTATCAAATCTGAACGTGAAGTCTTAGACCTTTTGCCATAGCGATACTTAGCACGTCCGAGTGTCGTTCCATAGATATCTCTATACCTAATCCCGACCTCGTTACCGACGACGCTATCTTCTACTCGTTCATGATCTCATGTCTCCGTGACCTAGTCACATGCTTGCAAGCTCATTAGACAAGATCTCACCGAGTGGGCCCGAGAGTATCTATCCTGCTACGCGGACTGGCAAATCCCGCGCTTGACCCCTCGTCTCAATACTCCTTTCCAATACCCAAAAGTATCACCGTTATTGTCATACTAAACAAGATACGACGTTTGGTGCAATCAAAGTATCTTCCGGGAATATCAATAAGAGTTGATCTCACGGTCAAAGGCGTAACGACTACGTTCTCCAAATCTGGGTATGTCCATCACATCACTCTCCAGCGATATGACTCTCATTGCCGACCGGCACCATGCCCCAAGACCGGGAAACCTCGATCATCAATCGCGCAACGAAACTAGTCTTAGTAGAGGCTACTAGGGACCTGGTTGTTTGCGTATCACACCCGCATTAATGTTTCCGCTTAATACGGTTCTAGCATGACACAAAAACCTATTATGAACAAACGAGATATGATAAAGAATACACTTTATTAATTGCCTCTAGGGCATATCTCCTTCAAGTTTAGCTTTCAAGAGATTGAAGCTCTCATCACACTTTGGATTCCAAAGGAACTTTCTATCCTTCCTAGTAAGATCGGTGAGAGGCTTAGCGATTTTGGAGAAGTTCTCAACAAATCGACGGCAATAGCTAGCCATGCCAAGGAAACTCCTGACTTGTTTCACTGATGTAGGAGGCAACCATTCAACAATGGCCTTCACTTTTTCTGGATCAACAGAAATGCCTTCAGAAGAGATGACATGACCAAGGTAGGATACTTTAGGAAGCCAGAATTCACACTTGGAGAACTTGGCGTAGAGACGATGTTCCCGGAGTTTCAACAAGATAAGACGTAGATGTTCTCCGTGTTCTTCTTCGGTTTTGGAATAGATAAGAATGTCATCGAGATAGACTACCACGAACTTATCGAGGTATTCCATGAAAACGAAGTTCATGAGACGTGAGAAAGTCGCTGGAGCATTTGTGAGACCGAAAGACATAACAGTGTATTCATAGAGTCCATAACGAGTGGTGAAAGCTGTCTTAGGAATGTCTTCTTTGCGGATCTTGATCTGGTGATAACCTGACCTCAAGTCCAACTTGGAGAAAACCTTAGCACCAGCGAGTTGATCAAACAGGTCATTGATTCGAGGAAGGGGATACTTGTTCTTAATGGTTTTCTTGTTCAGAGGACGGTAGTCAACAACCAGTCGCTCAGTTGTGTCCCTCTTTTTGACAAACAGAGTAGGACAACCCCAAGGAGAAGTACTAGGTTGGATGTGACCTTTACTTTCCAACTCCTCTAGCTGTCTCTTAAGTTCAGCCAGTTCTTTGGGGCCCATCTTGTAAGGACGTTTGGAGATAGGAGCAGTGCCTGGTTCTAGTTCAATAACGAACTCCATGGCTCTGTCAGGCGGCATGCCTGGCAATTCTTCAGGGAAGACGTCAGGAAAGTCTCGGACCACCGGTATATCTTCTATAGCAGGAAGAGGATGAACATTGAGAGCGAAAAGCTGAGCTGAAGAGGTTTGATTTGGAGAATAGACTATCTGTCCAGAAGGATGAGAAAGAGTTACAGTCTTTGTGGAACAGTCTATCTTAGCTTTGTTGGCCTTCAACCAATCCATGCCTAGAATGACATCAATGTCTGAGTTACCCAGAAGAATTAAGGAAGCCAGGAACAAATGACCTCCAATTTGAATTTGGTTTCCATGGCTTACCATAGAAGTCTGCATTTGCGTTCCCGGAGAATGGATCACGAGTGGAATAGATAAGGGATCTAGAGGCAGCTTCGTTGTTTGAGCGAAGGTTACTGACACACAAGAATGAGATGCTCCAGTATCGAACAATACCTTAGCCGGAAAAGAGTTAACTAGGAGTTTGCCCATTACAACTTCTGGAGCTTCCTCTGCCTCTTTGGCGTTGAGGTGGTTCACCCTTCCACTCCTAGTTGTAGGCAAATTGCTGGGGAGAGCACAAACTAAAGCTTGTGTTGGAGGAGAAAGAGCTTGTTGCTTAGGAAGCTTGTTTTATGGACAATGGATAGAGATATGGCCTGGATCACCGCACTTGAAGCAGGTTTTTGAAGTCACTGGCTTTGGCGGAATTTGAACACTTGGCCTTTTCTGAGCTTGAGAACCTCTTGTAGGAAACATTACGGATGGAGGACGAGGAGTGAACCCTAAAGGGCTTGGAAGATAGGTGTGTTGAGTTGGAGATGCATATGGAACCCAAAGCCTACGATTCTGTGGAGGCATGGTGTTTGCTGAAGAAGAAGCACCTTCAAGAGCATGTTTTCGAGATTCTTCAAACATCTCACGACCAAATTCCTCCCGGAGAGCTGTGTTCACGAGCTCTTCAAAGTTAACGCACTTGAACAAGGTGAGTGCATACTTCAGATTTGGGCTTAGACCTCTGCGAAATTTGGCTTGCTTCTGTGCATCAGTTGATACCTCATCTTGAGCATAGCGAGCCAGACGGTTGAACTCAGCTTGATAGTCCAACACAGACATGCTTCCCTGAGTCAAGTCATAGAATTCATCACGCTTTCTTTCCATGACCCCATCGGGAATATGGTGGCGTTTGAAAGCCTCCTTGAACTCATCCCAAGTGATAACAACACCTGGTGCTCGTAACTGTTGGAAGTTCTCCCACCAAGACATGGATTTTCCGCGGAGAAGATAGGACACAAACGGAACACAGTCCTCATCGGACACATGAGAAACAGCCAGAGCATTGTTCATCTCACGCAACTAGTCATCAGCATCCAGTGGCTCAGAGGGAACATCAAACGTGCGTGGGTTGAGCTGGAGGAACTCTACAATTGTCACACGGCAGTTGCCCTGGTTTTGGTTTTGCTGAATGTGACCCAAAACTTGCGTCATCTGAGACAGCACTTGCCTCATTTCGGATGGCATTTGAGTATCTTCTTCGCCACTCTCCATCCTGAGGAGGATACAACGTTAACACCACAATCGGATAAATAAAATCCAATGTAAGCGCTTTAAAGGAAAAACTTCAGATTGCTTAGAAAAGACAACAAGGAACCAGACATGGCCATCCATCATGGTACGCCACTTTGTTTACTTCCAGAAAGGTTTAAAGAGAGGTAAGAACGAAGCCTAGCACTAGAACGAGGAAACACCAATTGAGCTTGACGTAACTCCACCAGAAGAGGAGAAACAACTGATTGATTCAAGAAAGAAATTGAACGTAGCCGAAGAGGTTGATAACTGATGAAGCGAAAAGCACCACCTTGAAGACACCTGCAACTATGGTACTACAGAAACCCAGAACACGTGATGTCCTAATTTTAAAATTTAGGTGAGAAGGGAAATATCGTAACACTTCCTTACCAGAAGAACAGGGAGGGTGGGTGGGGAAAGAAGTAAAAGAACAGAATTCCTACTCTCACGTTTAAGAATTTCCTGATAACTACAAAATATTTTTCTAGACTCAAACAACGACCAGTAGAAGGGAACCTGAGGGCGTTTAAGCTCTGATACCAACTGTCAGACCCTGAATTCAAGCTACACAAACGAAACGTATCGGTTGGGCCACACAACCAAGAACATACTGGGGTTACCAATCCCAGGAAACAATCAGGCCATGCTCGGAATGGATCATCGGCCGACAGCTCTTGGCGACCCCAACGTCACATACGTTTCCAGATTGTGCACGCAAGAACCCAAAAAGTCTTCCAACGCGTATACTTCATCCATACACACATGGTATACGAGTCGGATTTTTAACAAGTTGAAACCACAGAATAAACCTAAGACACAAAGAAAGGAAATAATATCCAAAAGCTCTCACTGAGCAAAATATATCGAATGGCACCAAACAGAGGACACATGTCCCAACATTACATCATGCAGCGGAAACAAACCGGTCTGAGTACAGACAAGAAGTAAAGGGCTCAAAGCCGAAACGGAAAAGAAGGCCCATCCACGCGGTCCACCAGGAAGAAGCCCAGGGGAACTCTAACTACTCGTCGTAAATCTCGTCGTCGAACTCCACGTAGTATCCACCAACCTGGTCGTGCGAAGAATCCTCAACTGCAGAAAAACCACAGCCCGTGAACGGGTCAATACACCGAAGCGTATCGAACAAGCTTAAGCTAACAGGTTACAAAACTGTAAGGCTCCCAAAATATGGGGGTTAAGTGTACTTAGCGGCAGCAGCACTAGCAACGTAAAGAGACACGCTACAACTTCCGTCTAATCAGAAAGGGATAAGAGAGCGCATAAGATAACCATCTACAACTAACACCAATCATAACCCATTCTCGGATTAACCCCCTCAACTAAATATGAGGAAGCAATTCGGGAATACTCACACATTGGACAAATTTTAGTTACCAGTTATTGTGAAAATAATTCTATATTACTAGTCAGGTTAATTAACAATGATTAGGTGTAAGTTGTCTATGATCTTGTTAGCCAGCATCATCACCAAGTCGTCCATAACCATGGACACGGCTCATCCATAAGATTATACCCTGCAGGGGTGCACTACTGGACCCGTACTCGTTCGATCAGCCCCAAAAGCAAGCCAGAAGGTAGGGCATCTCAACACGGCAAATCTCTTCTCTACAACCCATCCAGGGAACCGCATGATTGTGTGCACGGCTAATCAGGTCCAGTGCCCGCGGGATCGACCTTCATAGCACTCTAAGAACGTGCCACCCTATATGAGAATCGACTACTTCATCATCATGAGATCGTTAGGTAACCATATGCATTTATCAAATGGAAAGCCCGAACTACTTGCGGCGCCCTGGATAAGAGGCGGATTAGATCGAAGCCGCGGGGGGCTCCATAGGGCCTCCCACAAGCGGTTAGTGCGCTCAAAATTGGATCCGAGGACAAGAACTGAGTTCCTAGGTCGACACTTAGCTAAACAAAGCACCTCGCAAGGCCTTCCGCCGGTGCCTTATCTTTTAATTATAATACCCCAACAAAAGATAGCATTTTATTAAAGTAGACAATCTATCATGCTAAGTATAAAATGACATAGGACAAACAGACTCGCAGAACCAACCTTAAGCATGCACTACGACTCGCAAGGCTAACAGATAAACATACAACAGGTGATGGGATGTGGGGATAAAGCTGTATGGGCTGCAGGATAAACATATGATGGGATCGCAATTCAAGAATCGTAACTAGGATAGCATAGATCAAAAGGCAAGGATGAAAATCAAACAATCGTGTAAACTGTTAGCAGAAGCTTGCCTGGCAGCTCGTGGCCCGGCACAAAAGCTGAAATCTCAAGGATGAAAGTATCGGCAGCAGACACGTCGTCGTCTACACAGATAAGAGCAAAACACAGACAATAGGAAACATAATCAATACAAAGCAAATGCGCAATCAAATGATGTTGCAATATGGTATGAGATGATTAGGTCATATTAATGTGGGGATGAAATCCCGGCAATTAATTATGGTGCAAGTTATTTGTGTAACCAACAGATTAAATGTTGTTTAACATATATAGCATTGCATGGTGATCTAATTAATTTAAATGGAATAGGCAAATGATAAATGTTTGCCCAACACATTCCATATTTATTATTTTAGTGCAAATTATTTATCTACACATCAAATTAAATGTTTATTAGCATGGCAAGACATGGTATAAAAGATATGAGCATATTAAATGGAATTAGGGCATTATATATTTATTACCCCACATATTCCATATTTAATTATTTAAGTGCATTTGTTAAATTAAACTAAGCATTTAAAATAAATGATGCAAAATGACATAAGAATGTGATATTAATGTTTATTGCATTTTTCTGATATGAAAACATATAAAGTTTATTTAATTTGGAGTTGCCAAAATAAAGTTATTGCATTTTTAGTTCTAGGGTTGTTTCTGAAATTACCCAAGGACCTGTTCGTGATAGAAACTTAGCAGTGAAGGTCCTCTGTGCAAACAGGAAACTCCAGGGGGCTCAGGGTAATTTTCCAGTGCCTCTGTCTAAGACATGTGGGACCCACTGTCAGTGAGACCCAATTAATCAAAAAGTGCGCTTTTATTCCACTGGCGCGGGGGATCGAACTCGCCGCGGCGCGGAAGGATCGGAGCGCGCTGCTAGCCGCTCGGGATCGGGTTGTGTTGTTGTTTAGCTAGGTGTAGAATTGCTTTTGACAGTAAAACTAGCTCGGTTTTCTTCTACTGACGGAACTGAAGAAAAACGGGAAACAGGGGCACGGCGGAGAGACGGGGGGGCTCACCGGCGACAGGAACGGGGCGGCGCTGCCTCGGGCTAGCGCGCGGGTGCGGGAGCGGGCGGTGGCTCCGTTTTTGGGCTCGGGGGCACAGGGGATGCACGGGAGGACTCGTATCGGTGCTCGCCGTGGCGCGGGGTGCCGTGGTCGGCGTCGGAGAAGAAGCTCCGTCTTCGGCTCACCGGAGACCGCTTGGTCCAGCTGCTGTGCGCCGTGTACGGAGGAGTCACGGGGTCCTGCTAGACCGACGATGAGGAAAGGGGGGCGACCGAAGGGGCGACGGAGACGAGGAAATCGGCGCGGCGCTCCGGTTGCTTTCGGTGGTTGACAAAGAGGGAAAAAGGAGAGGGGCGGCGACGCTAGGCAGATGGAGTAGGAGAGTTAGGGTTTGGGGCTGGTGGCGCTGCGTGCTGCTTAAGGAGAGTGGGGGAAAAGGGGCATCGAGCGAGTGGGGGCAAGGTGCCAGCGTCTCCAGCGCCATGCCTCGCTGTAAAGCGAGGTCGTCCCCTGCCGTACAAAGAAGAAGGTAGGTGGGCCGAGTTGGGTCGGGCTGGGCTGATTCGCCCCAGCTTGGCCAGACTTCTATTTTTTTTTTTTTGTACTGTTTATTTTCTTTTTATTTCTCTTCTGGTTTTTGTTTTTAAAACAAAATGGAAAGAAAAAATAAAGATGAAACCTTTTGACAAAATTTTATATTTATAAAATAGTTAATTTAAAATACTAATTTTGGAAGTTTATAAAAACTTTGTAACATCATATTTGAAAAATATTTGAATTTGCAAAAGAAAGATACCAAGCAGAACATTTTTATTATAACAGAACACCACACTTCTGGAAAGTTACAAACGGGCTGTTACATCTTTAAAATGAGGTTTTAATTAATGCGGTGCAGTGAATGATTTTTGTGTGCAATTTGAGGTTTGATGCTTCACTTTTGGAGTGCTGCATGATTCTAGAATTTAAGAAGATTAGCAGCCACCTGATTTATGATAACCCGGCTCACTTTTGTGTATAATCGCGGTATATGGTATTCTGAGGATGTTTTTCTGGTATTGTGAATCATTTCTCATGAGTTGTACTCCCTCCGTTCAAAAATAAGTGTCTCAAGTTTGCTCAAAAGTGGATATATATATATATATATGAAACATGTCTAGATACATTCACTTTTGGACAAATTTAAGACACTTATTTTGGAACGGAGGGAGTACTTCTGATCCGTTGGAATTCTGCAGGACGAGTTTCAGTTGGCGAGCTTTAAGACGAGCAAGAAGGAGAGCATGTTCGCTGATGGTGTAAGTCTGAAGTTGATACTGCCTAGCATGATGTTATTGTTGGTTTGTTGCAGATCTGGTCATTCGATGCTCCTATTATTAAGGTATGGTTGAAACTCGATAGATAATCATCAAGCATGAAGAGCTCAACAGCAAAGAGAGTCTTGTTTTTGAGATCTTATATGTCTACATACCTGATTCACATAACCTGTTGCTGTATTGGAGGTGCACATGGCCAGAAAAACTGAGACCAGAAACACCTCGGACAGCAGTTTTCTTACTCTCTTTTTGTATGTAGTAATCAAGATAAAAATACTATCCCTTGAACCTTGCTGGACTGCTATTGCACACTGGAAAAAGGATACATTGTCTACATATATCAAGTAGCTCTTTCTTTTTCTTTATTCGACTGCATTTCGTTAATTTTGTACCTTTAATCAGTTTGTTGAAACTTCATATATGAGGAGTTCACGATAAGAATATATGTTGATGCTCTACTTGCAACAATGATTTAGGCCCTGTATTTTTACTCTTTTTCTAAGTTTTCTCATAAGTCTGAATCATGTGTTTGTGTAGCTTCCATTCTCGTAAGTAAGTCTGAATCACGCGTTTGCAGATGCTCTTCTGATGTTGGTGAATCAGGAAATGACAAGATCCATTTGTAGAATTGAGGTCTCGAAATTAGAACAAACTAATGAAACACATCATGACAAAGACGAAAATGGGAATATTTAGATGCATGGCATGTGTATATCTCATATACCATCATGTTTTCATGACCCATAAATCGTGAGCATCACGGTATGATAATATTGTAACTTTTCTAAAACAATTGACAATGATACTTGATTCCACAAAAAATATAAAGTTACATGTTTAAAACGATTATCATAGCCTCATTAAAATATTTTATACCCGTTGCAATGTACGGGCAATTAACTAGTAAAATATAAAGTAGGAACTGAATATGAGAATCTGCAGCTTGTATTGGTGACATAAAATTCTGCTCATGCTAGTACTCGTATAACAAATCTATCTGTTAAATGCTAAAAGTAAAATGAGATAGTTTTTTGAGGCACCACGTTAGGCCACATAAGTTTTTAAAATATTAGTTGTTGATCTCATTTTCAACGGTTAAGATTAATAAAAATGTTGAGTTTGAACCAAAAATATGTACATATGAGTATATGTCAGGATTAGTAAAAAAAAGTTATGTGTGGTCATAATTTTTCACGTAGCAAGATATCGGGAGAATATATGCACCGTTCCTATTAGGATTAGCGGATGCGTAGACTCGTTGTTGTTGCCCCGACTGACTTTGAGCCACTGACGTGTGGGCCCCGCACATGATGGGTCCCACATGTCAGTGACCCAAAGTCACCTAATTTTGTCTTTTGCAAAGTCAGCGAATCCGCGCCCTTGAATAACATACAATCCGGCAAGGTAAAAGATTACGTATTGCTTGTGATGGCATCATGAGTGACGTCATCACAACCGGCTAGCTTTGTCGGGTTGACAGTATATCTAGAAGTTATGTACCAAAGGTGAATATGAAATTAATTATCATATATTTTCCAGCCATGAAAATATTAACATATTAATTTGTCTACCGTCTCATGTGTGTATTAACTATCGATTTCTCTCGCATCCTCATGGTGGTCTGAGAAAGGTGTGAAGACTAGATCGATCGATTTTGTTGGCAAAGATGAGTTGTCACCAGAACAAATTTTCACCCCTGCGGCCTAAATTTCTTCCATCTATGGTGTCTCATGCACAGTCGTCTAGGTCAGTCGATTTCTCTCGCATCGTGAACCACCATTGATGGTGTCTCATGCACAGTCATCTAGGTCAGTAAGAAAGCCGAGAAGACTAGATCGATCGATTTTGTTGGCAAAGACGAGCTGCCATCATGAACCGCCTCTGCTACCTAATTTCCTATCACATATGTAGTCTATTTCTCTCGCATTGCCCTTATGATCTTAGAAATGTGAGAAGACTAGATCGATCAATTTTGTTGACAAAGATGAGCCTGTACGAAGCTTCCACGACTGCACTTTGGTCTCCGTTGGGTGAGATAGGAACAAGAATCAACAGGTAGCAACACACTTTCATCGACCGTGAAGACGAACAAGCAGCTACGCAATGGCCCGGATGCATGTATGCATATGCAATAGCATGGACGGATGCATGTGCATGGCCGTGAACCAAAGAAAACTCAAACAACCTAAAAGAAGACTAGGTTATTTACTATTTTTAGTACTGATTAATTTGAGCACGGTTATCAGGTTTGATAATCCCCGGTGTCTTGAGGTTTTTTAGATTTCAGTCTTATGAATTGCACTAGCTAGGGACAATGTTTTAACAAAAGAAGGTGGCGAGAGGAAAATTATGTTGAATTATTTAATAAGATTTTTAGTTGTTGAACAAATATGACTTAGTGTGGAAATACCATTGGTATAACAGAAAAAATATCACAACCACCAGAGAGTGAGAGGCAGAATGTTGTAGTAACATTAAATATTTATATAACTACACATTTAATGGTTTGGATCGATGTCAAGCAACATAGGTAATCAGAGCAAGATGAAACAACAAAACTTGAGTTTATACAAATTACATAACTCCTTCATTAAAATACAATCAATCACAGGTTGATGAAGAGAAATGACTCACAATATACCAAGAGGTCTCTATGTTCAACCAAGAGTAATGACTCACCATATTCAGTTTTTTTGATCTTATAGTATTTTTGGCTTTCAAATTTTCAGATAGAAGCAAACTATCAGCGGAAGCCTTTAGTAGAAATGAAAGCTTTTATAAAATTATATAATTCGGTCAGTATGGTAGAAACACAAAATTTCTAATAATGTAGCCACACAAATGTGCGAACACCACACTAATTCAGATCACCAGAATTATTTAGACAGTTCAACCTGTAAATAATGAGTGAGATTATACGCATATAGGGCTCCGAGTCCAATAAACGCATGGAACTAAAGGTGAAGTTTTTTACTAGAGCTCAAAGATATGAACTTTCATTTCTATTAACGTGTTCGTGAGCAAGTAGAACACCTAGATCGAAAAGCAGTGGAAAGTACGGACAAATACACAACAAATAAGTGTGTTAATGAGCAAGTAGAAGACCTAGATAGAAAAGCGGGGGAGTGGGAACAAACTAAAAATATCAAAATAATTTTTAGAAATGTCCAATATATCTACTCGCTTCAAATTGGAATGTCTCGAAATATCTCCCACGCATGCGCTAATTTGACGAACAGAATATTCTTCTAAGCTATAAAATCATGCGATTTAGTATTTCATATTTTTGCCATCTACTAAATTGTTGCACTACGGTTTTTTATTCGCTTGTGCATGAACACTACAGCCACGATGTTCTGCGAGAAGGAAGTTTGTGGTCAGTAAAACCGGAACCTGAGTTGGGCCGGCCGCCATGGAGTGCCTATGTCTCAGTAATATACAACGGCGACACAGTGAAAATCTAGCCGGGGATAGAGGTTCGTGCCCGCCACCATCCGACGGCGACACAGTGGAGCCTAGCTGTTGGGCACGCTCGCGCATGCAAGGCGCGCCGGATGAGAAAATGGGTGCTGGCTGGTGACAGCTGCGGTGGCGCCGGTGGATGGAGATCGGTCGAGCAAGGCAGCGACCTGGCCTGGCCTATCTCCGGCCGGCCGGCGACGGGTGGCCGGGCGCGCCCCGGCTGGATTTGTTTTGATTTGACGAAATGCACAGATTCCTCCATGGCCATGGGTGGGGGGCCTTCAAAAGCGGAAAGCGACACCGAAAAGGTGCGGCGCGTACACGACGTACTCTCCGGCCGGTCAGCGCTCGCCGCTGCAGTAGGAGGCGAGCACAGGAAGCTAGCACTGCTCCCTTTGGCCTACACGAATTAGCAGGACCAAAATGGGTTAGCCTGCCCTAGTCTTAGTCTAGATGCCATTGCCACCGAGTACGTGCTAATTTGCGTAGCCACGCAGAGCTAAACATCGCTCATAGTGATACGAGCACTAGCTAGGCTCCTCCACTATACAAGTCCCGTACGTGCATCACACACGGCAGCGCGCGCTAATCAGGCGGCTAATCACGTGGCCGCCGCCGACCTGGCGGGGAGGTGGCGCGCGCGGGTCCCCGGCGGCAGGGTGCGCGGGCGCGCGCCGCCACGCGACGGCCACATGCGCCGTTTCGCGCGGCGTGCCTTTGCGCCACCGTACGTGCACGGCCACTACCAACGTACCACTACGGGCGGACGATCGTAGTCCGACGTAGCCGGCGGGTAGTAGCGGCAGCAATCGCTAGCTAACTGTGCGCCCACTCCGGCCACTTCACCGACGGACGCGCACCGGTGCCCGCGATCCGCTTGGAAAGGGGCTCCGATCGAATCCATGGCATGCGCATGAGCGTCCATGGATCGTGGGTTCACTGTTGGAGAGGTGCTATCGAACATAGATGCGCTGCGAGGCGTACGTACGTACGTGGTTGGCCGTCGTAGCTCTAGCTCGGCCATCTATGTCCACCCAACGACGCTGTTCATCCTTTGCCGATAAAAAGGAACACCGCGTCTGGTCTCCCTTATATGTATCCATGATTGACCCGTGCCGGACCTATCAGTATCTACGCAATTGAACAAGAGAAAATGTGTAGAGTGTTTACCTGTATCTACTGCCGGCCGGATTCCCAGTAGTGCATGGCAATATGGCATCTATCCGGTTTCTTTTCCAGTGCATGCATGGGGTTCAGCTCACCTCACATGAGCAGAGCACCGGAAAGCTAGCCGCCTTTAGACGATCCCCATGTCCAAAAGCGATTTGCTACTATACCTGCTTGCGACGGCAGGGTTCTTGTCCTCTGGCTGCAGACGGAAGAAACAAGCAACACCATGCATGCATGCAGCATCCGCGGCGCGTGGCCGCCACCCATGTGTGCTCGCTCGCTCGAACCAGATGCCATCTTCCTCCATGGATCCACACTTGTCTTGCGCCTCCCTCAGGCCTCAGCTCGGCTCCAATCCATCCATGCCGATCGATCGAGCACACAATCATGCTTCAACAGTCCTGTCGATGACGCGAATGTATTTGGTGCGACTTGCGAGGCGTGAGGGCGTGCATGCCGCCTTTGTTTTTCCTTTGCAGGCGAGAGAGCATCTTAGTTATCCGGATGAGATATATAGAAACTTATCTCAAGAACAAATAAAGCTCGGAGTGCATGTCAAAACTGTAAGCAAACACGTCAGGCAGACAAAAACTTTAGCTAAGGGAACGCTTTTGACCACACCTGATGCCCATCCAAGGTCCAAGGTTTTGTCTCGAGTTGTTTACCGAGGGAAATGATGTTCCATGTTTCGGGGTCACATATGCACGGATGCTACTTTTTTCTTTCTTTAACATCACAACGCTAAGTATTTTAAGTGGATCCTAATTTCCACTGACTTAGTAATAAGAACAATACTGACTTATAGGTTAAAAATAAAAGGACTTGAGTGAACGCACTAATAAAGGAAAACAACAAGAGTTCAGCATGTGGATTGCTCTAGACAATCGGTCATTGTAATTAGTCCGACTAGGTTCCCCTTGGGCCTCGGCGTGAGAACACCCACTCGACGGAGGATCCTTGAAGCTTGCGAATCTAGGCCTCCAGACGCCAACTAAGGACACCCAAACCTCGCGAGCCAACATGCAGCCAGCCGATAGATGGTCTATGGTCTTCCCCACTTGGTTACCGGAAGGGAAAGACTCTGGGCGCGGTAAACCGCGTCTAGCAAGACGGTCTTTTGTCCATCAACGGTTCCTAAGGACAGGCCACATAAACACCTTGAGGTTGAAGGGGCACCTAGTCCGCTAGACATGTCGCGCCCCTGGCATTTGACCGAATTTGTGAATAAACTATAGCAATATTTATGACATTACCTGCGTATATTATAAAACTACATTTTAGTATACTAGTGGTACTAATTTGATGTTGTAAATATTGCTACATTTGGCACCATGGGCGGAACCAGGGGGATTAGCAGGGGTCCGCCCCCCCCCCCCCCCCCCCCCCCCCCCCCTCGTTCCCCTCAGCGGCTACTAGTGGTTGTTTGTTCAGATCCGGTCGCTTAGCCTTCATGTCCCATCGGATGAGCAAGCTAACACAAATTTGATCGTAGCCCAGTGGGTGCGCTGCTTCTATTGCACTCAGACAGACCAATGTTCTATCCCTAGATGCACCTCTATTTTCTGGGTCTAGTATTTATTTATTTTATTTTGCAAATTGTGACTATATTTATATCTTTTGTTCAGTAGCTTAATATAAAATATGCTATATATGAAGTTTGGTCAGAAAAATATAATGAATATTAATTTTCCGTCCATGATCATGTTTGCATCTTGTTCTTTAGTTGTATTTTAGTAATTCGCCTAAATAATAAATATGGAATGTGTTGGATACTTATTTATTTACCGCTCTACTCCATTTATAGCCAAGTAAAGTCCAACAAGTAAAATGAATAGCTTATAGCCAAATATTTGTTTGATACTGAATTTTGCTTTAGACTCAGGTATCTTAGTATACTTGACCTAGCAGTGCTATCGTGGCCGGCCTCTAAAACCCGGACCCTCGGCTAGCTCCGAGGTTTTCATTGCTCGCCCCCCCTAAGTTCAAATCCTGGCCCCGCCCCTGTTTGGTACGAAGTTGCTCAAACTTTCAAAAGATTGACTTAGAACCAATCTAGAAATACACTTAGTTAGAAATGGAGATAGAGGGTATATGACTAGAGCATTATTGATCTAGAGCCAACTACGGGAAAAGGGTTGGCCGCTAAGCATTGGACTACTTGCCAATTGAGGAGAAAAATCGCAACTGCTTGACCGGTGTATGACCGTCGACTAGCCGTCCAACGTTGCGCAATGGACGGTCTGTCTCCCTCCACAAGGAAACAATTCCACAATAGGCCACACAGACACAGCTGACGGCCTCGTCTCCCAACTCTCAATGGCGTCCCATAATGATAATGCACAATCAGCAAATCAAAGACACTTTCCATTGCCACAGAGACTTTCCATTAGCACTGACACCCCCCCAATTAGCGCTAAAATCGTGTGCCCCGGCGCGCCCGCGCGCGTGCCCCCGCGCGCCGGCCCGTGCCCGGCGGCTGCCATGGTGGCCGCTCCTCCACCGCCCGATCCGGTCCACCGACGGCTCCGATGAGTTTCCCCGCCGCCCAGAGCCCCTGATGGCGGCGGCAGGCGGTACGAGGAGGGTGCAGGGAAACGGGAGACGCGAAGTGGAATATAAATTGGGACGACCAGAGTCGGGTGCTACCATCCAAGAACCAAGAATCTCCCGCAAGTGTGCTACCCTCCACCGGAGATATATACATACATACAAGAGCAAATCATTGTAGCCAGAGCCCAGAGCTCCATTACAAAGATCGGACTAGCCAGCCAGCGAAGCAGCAGAGCGTGAGCAAGAGAGAGGGAGGGATGTCGTCCACGAAGCCGGCGCCTGTGCCGGCGGCAAGGGAGGAGCCGGCGACGGGGGAGAGGTACCCGGTGGAGGAGGTGGCGCTGGTGGTGCCGGAGACGGACGACCCCTCGACGCCGGTGATGACATTCCGGGCGTGGACGCTGGGGCTCACCTCCTGCGTCGTGCTCATCTTCCTCAACACCTTCTTCACGTACCGCACGCAGCCGCTCACCATCTCGGGCATCCTCGCCCAGATCCTCGTCCTCCCCGTCGGCCGCTTCATGGCCTCCGTGCTGCCCGACCGCCGGATCAGCCTGCTCGGCGGCCGCCTCGGCAGCTTCAACCTCAACCCGGGGCCGTTCAACATCAAGGAGCACGTCATCATCACCATCTTCGCCAACTGCGGCGTCTCGTACGGCGGCGGCGACGCCTACTCCATCGGCGCCATCACCGTCATGAAGGCCTACTACAAGCAGACGCTCAGCTTCCTCTGCGCCCTCCTCATGGTTCTCACCACGCAGGTCCGTCCCCGTGCATGGTCGCCTCCATTTACAAAGCAACTTTTAATTAATCAATCTCCTTGTCTATTTCCTTAGTTACTTGTATAAGCATCAAGGACTGGTTTTGAAATAGTACTTTGATTGAATTGACTAATGTCCTCTGTTCCATTTCATCTTCGATTCAACACGCGAATGCGACGTGCACACACACTTGGGTCTAGCTAAGAGATGTGACCAACACTAGATGTCTAGGTGCCAATCGATGCTGTGATGCTATATTCTGCGTAGAAAGTTACCACCAATCATATTTTTGTGGGGAGGAAATCGGGATGAGAAAAATATCCGTGGCCCTACGAATAATTGGCGAAATTCTGTTCTTCTTGCGTATGCATGCACTTCCTGTGAATTTCACAGTGGTCAACTTAAAAATTCTGTAAGATTGCGGGCACTGTCAGTGCAATATTACATCATGGATTAGTAGTTAAATATTACTACTAGTCCAGAAGAAAAGTGCTTGTCTTTCTGTTTCCGCTTTCTATGCATGTGATGTTTGTTTCTAGCAAGCACTGGAGATGCAGTGATGCAGAGTACTGAATGTTTTGACTGACTGACTGACTGGTGTAAGGCGTATTATACTAACTTTAACTCTTGCAAACTGCAGATATTGGGTTATGGTTGGGCTGGAATGCTGCGGAGGTTCCTGGTTGACCCTGCAGAGATGTGGTGGCCTTCTAATCTTGCCCAGGTCTCACTCTTCAGGTAAGCATTCTGTAGTGCTAATATTTGCAACACAAGGAATATCATCTCAAGAATCCTCTGTTAATGCTAAAGTAATCTTAACCTTTGGGTTGCAAATTCAGGGCGCTGCACGAGACGAAGGAGGGCGGGAAGCCGTCCAAGGGCCCGTCGCGGATGCGCTTCTTCCTCATCTTCTTCTTCGCGAGCTTCGCCTACTACGCCCTGCCCGGCTACCTCCTCCCGATCCTGACCTTCTTCTCGTGGGCGTGCTGGGTGTGGCCGCGCAGCATCACGGCGCAGCAGGTCGGGTCCGGGTACCACGGCCTGGGCGTCGGCGCCTTCACGCTGGACTGGGCGGGCATCTCGGCGTACCACGGCAGCCCGCTGGTGGCGCCGTGGGCGTCCATCGCCAACACGGCCGTCGGCTTCGTCATGTTCATCTACGTCATCGTGCCGCTCTGCTACTGGCGGTTCAACACCTTCGACGCCAGGAAGTTCCCCATCTTCTCCAACCAGCTCTTCACGTCAGCCGGGCAGAAGTACGACACCACCAAGGTGCTCACCAAGGACTTCGACCTCAACGTGGCCGCCTACGACAGCTACGGGAAGCTGTACCTCAGCCCGCTCTTCGCCATCTCCATCGGCTCCGGGTTCCTCCGGTTCTCGGCCACCATCGTGCACGTGCTGCTCTTCCACGGCGCCGACATGTGGAGGCAGAGCAGGTCGGCGATCGGCGCGAAGCTGGACGTGCACGCCAAGCTGATGCAGAAGTACAAGCAGGTGCCGCAGTGGTGGTTCCTGGTGCTGCTGGCCGGCAGCATTGCGGTGTCGCTGCTCATGTGCTTCGTGTGGAAGGAGCAGGTGCAGCTGCCGTGGTGGGGGATGCTCTTCGCCTTCGCGCTCGCCTTCGTCGTCACCTTGCCCATCGGCGTCATCCAGGCCACCACCAACCAGGCACGCATGCGTCTTATCTTCTTCTTGTTGTGTTCTTCAGTACTACATTTTTGGCCTGCACTGCACTGCACTGCAGTGATCATCAGTTCATCGTCTGATTAAGATGGTTGTTCCATGATTTGTCTGCAGCAACCCGGGTACGACATCATCGCGCAGTTCATGATCGGCTACGCGCTGCCAGGCAAGCCCATCGCCAACCTGCTCTTCAAGATCTACGGCCGGATCAGCACCGTGCACGCGCTGTCCTTCCTCGCCGACCTCAAGCTGGGCCACTACATGAAGATCCCTCCCCGCTGCATGTACACCGCCCAGCTGGTGGGCACGGTGGTCGCCGGCGTGGTGAACCTGGCGGTGGCGTGGTGGATGCTGGACAGCATCGAGAACATCTGCGACGTGGACGCGCTGCACCCGGACAGCCCCTGGACGTGCCCCAAGTACCGGGTCACCTTCGACGCGTCGGTGATCTGGGGCCTCATCGGGCCGGGGCGGCTCTTCGGCCAGCACGGGCTGTACCGGAACCTGGTGTGGCTCTTCATCGTCGGCGCCGTGCTGCCGGTGCCGGTGTGGCTGCTGAGCAGGGCGTTCCCGGAGAAGAAGTGGATCGCGCTCATCAACGTGCCCGTCATCTCCTACGGCTTCGCCGGGATGCCGCCGGCGACGCCCACCAACATCGCCAGCTGGCTCGTCACCGGCACCATCTTCAACTACTTCGTCTTTAGGTACCGCAAGGGGTGGTGGCAGAAGTACAACTACGTGCTGTCGGCGGCGCTCGACGCCGGCACGGCCTTCATGGGGGTGCTCATCTTCTTCGCCCTCCAGAATGCGCACCACGACCTCAAGTGGTGGGGCACGGAGGTCGACCACTGCCCACTCGCTACGTGCCCCACCGCGCCGGGCATCATCGTCAAGGGCTGCCCGGTCTTCTGAGCACCAAGCTCGCCGCAGCACCCCACCGTGCTATGCATGACCACACCGTGCTATCCATGTAGCTAGCAGCAATCATCCTCTGGATTTGGTAGAGGAAACAATGAATTCAGCCTCTGCGTCGATTAAGAGATGCAGCGCTTGTCAGCCGTCCCTCCCCCCCTCAGTCAATGTAAACACTCTGTTTTTCTACAAGGGAATCAAATATCTAGTTCATATATGTAACCATGTCACTCTGAGTGCCGTCCCTCCCCCCCTCAGTCAATGTAAACACTCTGTTTTTCTACAAGGGAATCAAATATCTAGTTCATATATGTAACCATGTCACTCTGGGTATACTCGTTGACAAATCTGGCAGTGAAGGAAACTGTGTTCATAATTAGTGTGATAAAACCACAAAGATATGGCCAATGCAAAGCAGTAAACATCAAATCCGCAAAGACACAGCATTGTACACATATTTGGACAGTGAGAAAAACAGAGCATATGCATCACATAATTGCACTATTCTCAAATGTCAGTTATCAGGCTAACAGCAACGTGACATTAGGGGGAGGCACCTGTGGTCCTGGACGGTTGGGCATGCTGGAGTCAACGATTCAGCACCAGTGGTCGCGTACCGTTGGGCATGCTGAAGTGGATGGTTCATAGTGGCAGCTCGAAGACTTCGTCTCCTCTTGCGACGATGTGCCTCCTGCAGACCCATGCAATGTGGCCGTCATCTCGGTACCTAACACGCCACAAGCCAAACCTCTGTGCAATGTCCATCCCTGTCAAAATCCCTTGTCCCCTCAAGAAATCCAAAAGCCACTGTCTAGCTGCTTTCATATCCTCCCCCATGTCACTGGGGCTGTTGTTCCTCGTTCTTCCGTACATCGCTGCTGCGCCTAAAGCCCCCAGCGACGCAGCGGATGTTGCCGCACCATACATGGCTGAGGAGTCGAGCAGGTGCACCACCTCCCTGCTCAGGTCAGGTATCATCTCTCCCATCCCGACGATGAAATGCGCCCCGATCTTCAGGGCGAATGTTAAGAGTTTCATGAACTTGCTCATGTAAGGCAGCAGGCTCTGCACTGCTTGGTTGTCCACTTGGATCATATCGCACCCCACTTGATCCTCCACCACATGCATTTCTCTTCGGAATTCACATAGCATGTGCACCCGTAGGGATCGCATACCAGGCAGTATCCTCGTGACCAGCTTCTTTGAGCGGTTGTCTAGGCTGACGAGATAGAACATCTGAGGCACTTTTCTGTCTTCTAGTTGAATGCTGTAGTTCATCACGTAGTCCATTTTCCGGTGGAGTTCAGTCACGAGGTGGTACTCGTAGTACCTCAAACTTGCAATCTCTTCCTTCAGGTCCCTTATTCCTTCCTCAATTATCTTCAGTCTTTGGAGAACCATCTCAACACCTTTCGCGATGCCTACTATGGAGGGATCAACCACGTCTGCTTCAGGGGTAGTTTCAGGCTGCTGCAAATTATCCGGGGCGGCTGAGAGTTCAGTTGCGAGATACTGTAAATCATAGTACCTACGGTGCAAAACTTCATGGAAGTCATCATCTGATAGCAGATCTCTGGCATGATCACATCCTGATCTTAGGATGAGCCTTTTATTGCTTTCAACTGCACTCCATGTATGTTGATAATCATATATGCTTTCTGCCGGCAATGACAGTAGAATTTGCTTTAATTTTTTCACAGGGAGCTGCTGGGTTGCACGGAACCTTTGTGGTATGAGATGTTTCACGCAGTCGGGCCTGAGAATGCTTTCCCTGAACGTCATATTGGGAGACAAATTCAGTATTGTTGGGATTACAAACTTGTGGAGTAGCCTCACCATGTCCGTAACATTTTTACCGGAGCATGCAAGCACATCTATGGAGGAGCCTAACTTCATTCCCAGCTCCACCTTTACATGGACACCATTGATCACTGTATAAATAAGGTTCTTCTCCAGATTATAAACTGCTTCCTGCTGTCCGAGACACATGATTTTGTTGTGCAGACGAACCTGGAAAGGAAACTTTCCTTTAGAAAATCGAAATTACAATGAAGTACTGTAATATCCAGGTGTAACCACCAGTCAGTATAGATGCTTAATACTCCACAAAGCCACAAATTTCGGAAAAAAAATCACTTAAGCACGCTGGCAGCTACAGCTTACAGTATTAATTTTCTGCTGCAGTTTGCTTTACCTGCAGTCTTGGAAAGAAGTCACTTGTCAGGAGCATGTGTATATCTCCACATTCAAGACGCCTTCCAGTGAATCTGCATTCCGGTATAGTTAACTGCCACTTTTCAGTCACTCCTTTGTTTTCCTCAAGAATAGCTGGTAGCAGAAGTAATGTATGTGGGTTCCCAGGGTCCTGTTCATAGCATAATTCTAGTTCCAGCAATATATTTATGATATCACTAGCCTGTAAGGATGCGCCAGTTCTCCAGTTTGATCTTGGAATTTGGTTTCGCAGCTTCTCTAGCAGAATCTTCTCCAGCTCCTCTTTGCGGACAAAACCACCACTACTCTCTATCTTGATTGACTTCAATGTAGCTAGTTGGCTGAGGACATCTCGACAGAACCATTCACCATTCATGACCAGAAGTCCAAGTTCCTCAAAAAATACTATTTCACCCAATGTATGCAGTGATTTGGCAACAGCGCGTCTCCGTGTGTTCACTTTCTCCACATTATCACGCCTAGTTCTCAATCTTAGTGCTGGAACATTGAGCTGGCATATCTCACAGAACTCAGCCCACCTGATCACTGATTTGTTGTTCTTCAACCTCCAGTCATGCAAAATCCTGATCAACTCATTACATACTTCATAAACTTGAGGATTTTGTTGGATTATTGTCTTAGTTGTCTTCCGCAAGTGATGAGTCAGTTTACTTACTGAAACCAACGATCTTGAGTCGATGGTAAAAACAGTAGGATAAATTTCTGCATGTGAGCGGAAGTCTTCTCTTAGCCTTTGCACGGTGGTAGCAATTGGTTGTAGCCCTTCCGGTAGATGAGATACCTTATCATAATGGGTGAGAACTATAGTTACACAGGGTCGAACTGAGTGTGATGCTCTCTGACTATAACTTGAAATTAAGAACCTCAGCCAATATATGAGCTCCCATTCAATCTCATCTATGCTTTTTGGATATTTAGTAGCAGGTTTTCCAACCAAACTAGACACAATCATGAAAAAGCTTGGACCACCATGCACCACAGACATAAAATCATGCAGTGCAAAACTTCCTTCATGCCCACCAAGATTACACATTGTCAACTTTGTGTTGCCATCAAATATTGAATTCATCTTATTCTGTTCGGTGAATGGCATCTGCTCAACTGGAGTCTTCAGAGTTTTTAATACATCCACATGAGGCACCATCATTGAATTCATGCACTGATTGATGGAGCTACATAGCGTGCTTTTACCTGAGAGACCATGCGAGAAGCATCAGATATAACCAATTCTTATATAACATAACATGATTTGTTTTTGTAGAGCTGTCATGTAAAGTACAAATATTTTATAGCACCGAGGAAGTAAGAAATCTAGGTACTAATTTAGCTAGCCCACATGTCACAAGAATGCAGAGCAGATTCACTAATATCATATTTGACGTAATTTAATTAGGAACTCCACAGATTGTTAAAAGTTTATGCTGAACAAGATAAAATAGTGGTGCCTTATTTCTGCCTAGATTAGGAAATGGAGGGTAATGATGGGTCGTAAAACTGCACCTGCTAATTCTTGGCCACACAGAATAACTCGGCAGCACCTAGGAGCACTTAGTGGCAAATCAAGCAGATCATTTGGCAGAACTAAACTCCCATTCTGACCAAGTTTCTCATAAATTTGGCCTGTCATGCCAGCAATATGCAAAGGTGTTTCATTAAGATCAATTTCTTCAATCCATGGATTGACCTGCAAAGTATTCATGATGGTCTGTAAGACTGTTTCCCCCTCAACTCCTTTGCACCCTCTGAAAGATAAAATTCGAAGAGTGGCATTCCTTTGCAAGGTTGTAAAGATATTGACAACATCATTTGATCTCAGACTTCCATCGTCACATATTGCCAGCTCAATAAGGCTCTGGTTTGTCTCCAACATCTGCAAGATTGCAGGTACACCATATCTACCTATATGTGTTCTCTCTCCTCCAAAACTCAAAACCTTCAAAGTTGAATTGGCTTGTGTCTGAATGGGTGAAAATGTGCTAAGAGGACACAGCAAATGCTCCAAACCAACTCCACCAAAGTAATTTCCATCCAAAATTAAGCTCTCCAAATACTTATTCTTGAATAGTCCTGCAGCTATATACACCACCGCTTTGTCCCTGAGGCAACATCTGGTAAGCTTGATAACTTTCAGGCTCCTATTCCGGTCGAGGACCCCTCTAAGTTCTTTGGTCCACTTGGACTTCAGAGGGACACCCGTCAGGTCCAATGTTGTCACCGTGGTGTTCCATACCAAAGCACAAGCAACCCGTTGTAGGCCTGTAGAGTTAATATTGCTGTAAATCCTCATGTTTCCAGTTGCTGGCAGGAATTCAACAATTTTACAGCTGTTCATGCCGCCTCTAGTATCACGACTGTGTCCCCATACATGCACCTCCGCTCTGCGGTTGCGTGCCAACACAGCAGAGATGAGTGGAGCTGCTGCAATGGAGCTGTTGTCAAGAATGATCAACAGCTTCAACATATAGTTCACCTCAATCATCTTGGAGAGTTCTTCAGCTCCCTTGGAGCCTATGGAGTCTTCCCATACCTGAAACTCTTCCACACTTCTGTTGTTTGCCAAAGCTGAAGCAAGCAGTGTTACTCCAGTGGCTCCAATTCTACAGTCACTGAAAACAACTGCGTTCAAGGTATTGTTCCTTTGGAGCATTTCTGAGAGTGCGACTAAGGCAACTGCTGATTTTGTGCTAAACACATTCTTTTGGAACTCCAGACGCTTCACATTCGAGCCAAGGCCTAAGTAAGAACAGAGAAGTTGGATTCCTTCAGGCTGCCACTCAATGCCATGAAAAAGGAGGTTAGTCACATTTCTGTAGCGGTCTTTTGAATCCACGAGATGATGCAGAAATTCAAGCAGAAAGTTAACATCACTGTGATTTGCACAAATATGGATCCTTAGTGATCTCTCACTTTCCATAGACAAGCCTGACCCCAAGTTTGTTGCAACCTGGTAGAACGCGATATTCTCAACATCCTTGTAGTCCTGTAAATCAATTCCAGCAACGTCTCTGATCATCCAATCACCCATGCCTGGAGAAGTTAACGAAGAGTAGTTAAATAAGGGACACGAACCAAAGGTGGAGGTTTAGCTTTTTACCATGCAAGTAGATATCAGATCTATATAGATGGGAACAAAATGTATTTCGCAGGAAGATGTCACATATTGTAACTGGAAAGAAGGTTTATACAGAAATGAGTGCAAGGATAGTTCAGGCATCAGATTCCTAGCTTGTCAAGGCAGCATGATAAAGAAAGGAATAGTATTTATTTTTCTTTGCTTGTCTCAAAAAATAATGCGATGCAAAATAGATTCTCGGAAGTGTGCAGGAAGTAAGGAATAAGTGCCCTTACCACCAAGTGCAGGCAGACTGAAGAACCGGAATCTGAAGAAGCAAGTGACAAGGCTAATACTGCTAGTATATGTGATCCTCCACTTCGCCACAGTTTTGGCTCAGCAAGGTATGATGGTTACTTCTAGCTCCTGATTCCAGAATGCTCATGTGCTATTTATCCCTTTATTTTCTATTTTCAAATCTTATTATCTGTAATCATCCCAGTGTTTTTTCTTTGAAAAAATATAATTAACATAAATTTCAATCTCAGAGTAAGGATTACATTATGCGCTAACAGTCTGAAACATGTTGTATGGTACTCCATCCTTTCCAAATTATAAGATGTTCTAGCTTTTTCCAAATCATGTGTCATATTAAAATATCATCATAGAATTCGGAACGGAGCGATAGCTCGTAAGAGATAGGATATGTGCTTATCTGAAACAGCATATCCAGAGTGGTTTAACTCTGTTACAAAAAACTTTCAAGAAGAAAAGCAGACTGTAAACTACAATTGTCAGATCCACTGCTGAAAGTAGCATAACCAGGTTTTTTATAACAGTCTTCGTTACATATATATTTGCTGCTCTTAAATGAGACAGCAGAAACTTCTGAGTTTATGAAATCATAGCCTCACTTGCGTTAGATTCATGGGGTGCTATGCTAACAAGATACATTCAACTCTAATTTTGTTTCTACAGCTTATAGCCTGCTACTACTGAATTGCTCCTCAAGCAAATTATTATTCCAATTTTTAACCTTGATTCCATAGTAAATACAGAAATAATCATTGAACAATGAAAAGAAAGATCCAACAGCTGAAATAGTTATATTAAACACTGAACATTTACGGACTTTGAAGAAATACCTACACCTATAAATTCAAGCAGATAATCGCAGTTGGGAGAAGCAATGGTGCATAGCAGATGAGCAAACACCAGATGATATCCTACAGATTGCTCTTAGCTTGGCATGTGGTCTTGGTGGTGCAGATTGTACAATGACTGAACCCAACAAATCATGTTACTTTCCCAATAAAGTCAGGGACCATGCATCATATGCCTTCAACAGCTACTGGCAAAAATACAAGAAATATGGTGCTTCTTGCTACTTCATTGCAGCTGCAAATGTCACCGATCTAAATCCAAGTATGTTCATGATCTGAACCATCCTTAGGACCATACCCCTTTTGCATGTTGATATTTCACTAGCAAGAGCAAACATACAGGGCAATGCATGTACAGGCACAGACATATAAACAGACAAACACAGAGGAAGTTCTTTTCTTCGGGATCAAAGTTTACTCTCAGAGAAATCAGGATAACAGCCATACATAAACAACTTATCTTACTCTTTAATTCATAATATAATCAGTTTTAGAATTTGTGCCAGTCAAACATTTCTAGGTTTGTCCATTAATGCAGAAATAATTACTAACTTAGGAAGTTAGAAAGTATCAACTTGAAACATATTTGCCGGAAATAACTTTTTGTAGAAAATCATGGACAAAGTATTACTTTGAAGACCATATAAATGTCCTAAACTACTTATATTGTGAATCTGAGGGATTATACGACACCATGATCATTGTTAATCATGCCATTCACTCTGTGCCATGATGCAGGTCGTAATTCATGTAATTTTTGAAGTAGCGCCCTGATATAACGATGGGCAAAGCACTAGAAGCTGCAATCGTCACCGGTCTAAATCCAAGTATGTTCATGATCTGAACCATCCTTAGGACCATACCCCTTTTGCATGTTGATATTTCACTAGCAAGATCAAACATACAGGGCAATGCATGTACAGGCACACACATATAAACAGACAAGCACAGAGGAAGTTCTTTTCTTCGGGATCAAAGTTTACTTCCAGAGAAATCAGGATAACAGCCATACATAAACAACTTATCTTACTCTTCAATTCATAATATAATCAGTTTTAGAATTTGTGCCGGTCAAACATTTCTAGGTTTGTCCATTAATGCAGACATAATTACTAACTTAGAAAGTTAGAAACTATCAACTTGAAACATATTTGTCAGAAACAGCTTTTTTTAGAAAATCATGGCCAAAGTATTACTTTGAAGACTATATAAATGTCCTAAACTACTTATATTGTGAATCTGAGGGATTATATGAAGCTCTAGAAGACGCAAATGTTCCTGGGTTTTCTTCCACTGATCCAGTGGAAAAAAGTAAAAGAAAATCGTGTTCAACATGTTCTTCAGTTTTTTTTGGAGAGGATATCATTACTCAGATATGGAGAGCAACCACTAACATGTTGCTCCATACTTCAAAATATTTCAACTCTGTGTCGCACGTAATCAGACTCCATTTCCAATTTTTACCATGTACCCAGTTTCATATCAATACGAGTTGAGCAAGTTTTCTATGATGTGTAAAGAATAGATATCCCAAACAGCTAGGATATAATTAACGCAACAATCGCTATGGTTATCTGGCACTTCTAGCGAAATCAGATCAAACCACTGGTACACTAATTAGTGCCCGTGAGGTTAAGTCCAGCACGTCCCTACGATGTTAAACAAATTATAGTCATACAAGTTATGGAAGCACCGTGAACCAAACATAACCTGGAAATGAGGATATTTTGGATATGGATGGAAGCAAAGAGATTAACAGAAGTCACGGCTGACCTAACTGACCATGTTCGTACAGCGATGAAAGCCAACATACCGTGATTGTCATGGAAAACGAACTGACATTAAATTAAATTAAAAGAAACAAGAGACGCAGCATCATTGGCATAACCACTTGATCAGATTGTAACCAGGATGTAGAGATGACAAAGTGTGAAACATGAAGGGGAATTTATTCAATTTTTATTCTTCTAGACGTGTAGCACATCAGTACAGCCATGAACTAATAGAGCAACAGATACAAACCCTTGGCCTTGTGTAAAGTAAACATAGTTTTCACCGGCTAAAACACGATACAATCAGAAGAGTAGGCTGGCCCAAGCAGCAATGAATGCAAATCCACCAATTGGTGCCGGTGAGGAGAACTTCCTGTCTTCAAGGTACGCGACGGTATAACACCTAAATGAAGATGAGCACCAGTCATTTTGCAATCCCATCATTCAGATATACAGTTCAAACAAGATAAGATGAGCCCTTTCCATTTTCTTCACAGTGCAATTTAAAGAAAAATCACACCACTTACGTTCCAGAGAAGAGCACGATTCCAGTAGTAAGAAGTCCTCCGAACTGCATACATACACAAAGAACCGGATGAATTGGTTAGACGGAGTGGATAGATAGATAGTGAAAGCGTGAAGCTGGAGGGCGTTGGTACTGACGACGTTGGGGCGCTTGGTGAGGGGAGCTCCGAGCAAGGCCGCGGTGTGGACGAGATGGTAGAGGGACGCGGTCTGCCAAATCTGTCGAAAATTTCCCCCGATTGTAAGAAAGCAGATTGATTGATACATGCTTCGAAAACAGAAAGAGGTCAGAAGCAGAGGGCTGGGGATCGGTGGACGCGGGGTGTACCTCCTTGTATCTAGGGTTCTCGGGGCGGAACATGTGCGCTCCGTAGGTGCCAAGTCCAAGAGCGGCAACACCTGCTCGACCAATTCAACTCCCTGTCAGGCGGCGGGAGCAAGCGCGGGAGGGGGAGAGAGAGAGAGATGAGGAGGAGGAGGAGGCTCACCGGAGAAGGCGGCCACCTTGTGCCACAGCATCGGGTCCGTGGGCATCGCCATCTTCATCTCCTCCCTCTTCGGGTCGTCGTCTTCGTTTGCTCCGGTTGCTCTGCCTCTCTGGTCTCTGCTTCTTTTTCCCCGTCTCCACTGGTGCATCTGTGGCACTATACGGTTTGGACTTTGGTTGAGAAGAAACGTATCTGTCTTCTGCCTGTTTGGTTACCAACTGTTTACCAGCAAGGCCGTACGAAAGGGAAGGGGTGTAGAAGGGTGCTTAGGTTTTAATTTGTTACCCGGCTGGCTAAGAGCATCTCTAACACCTGCCCTATCATATATATTGTTTTAGGACATATAGGATACCAGTTTTAACACATATAGGACACATAGCATTTTTTCACTTTTCCAGCTGCTCTATTTTAGGGCACTACTTCTCCAACAGCTGCACAATCACATGCCTTATTTTAGATAAATTTCATACATTCAAACACATTTTGTACTACGAACTCGAATTCAAAGATCAATTTGACTGATTCGACCTATAAATACCGAATTGAGGCTACCAATAGTTAGAGCATACGGAGACGAAGCTATTGGTGGCAGTGCTGAGACCAAATGGTCACCGGAAACATCGTCGGCGGTGACTTCGTGCGGTCAGGAAGGAAAGTGTCGGCGAAAACGACCAGATTCAGCGGAAAAATACCCAAATCCACACCAGGAGCAGGCTGCGACACCGCAGCCTGCGCCTCTGCAGCTCCGGAATCACATGTCGCTGACGCCGCCAGAGCGCCCGCCTCCCCGCAGAGCCGCCCCTCACCCGCAACACCTGCCTCCCCGCACCGGAACATGCTGCCGACGCCGCCAGGGCCCCTCGCCCGCTGCGCCTGCCTCCCCGCAGAGTCGTCCCCGCAGCGCCGCCCCTCGCCCGCAACGCCTCCCCGCAGAGCCGCCCCTCGCCCACAACGCCTCCCCGCAGAGCCGTCCCCGCAGCGCTGCCCCTCGCCCGCAACGCCTCCCTGCAGAGCCGCCCGCATCGGAATTACATGCCGCGACGCCGCCAAGGCGCAGCCGTCGCCGCAGCACCTCCCCGTCGCGCAGCCGCCGTCCCCGCTACGTACCTCGACCGCGGAGGCACGTGTTGTCGTGGAGCTCGTCCAGCCTCTGCCGCGGAGGACCCCGTAGAGCCGCTCTTCTACGGCGACTGCGCAGGCGAGGACGCGGCCGACGCGCCGGGCGTCCAGAGAGGCGCCGTCGAGGTCCGTAGTAGCTGGCGATTTGGACCGCAGCTCCATTCCGGGAAGAATGGATGCGAAATCAAAGCTCAAATGGGGCGGAGGTGGCCGGTGGCGGACGAATCGGGAGAGGAAAGAGGTGTTCAGCGTAGTAGTTGGTGGCGCACGCGGAAACAGAAAGGATAGGGCACGTTCGGACGAGGTCCTCCGTGCCCCAAATATGGGGCAGAGAGGAGCAAAATTTAGGGTTGCCCCAAAATAAGGCACCACATAGGGCAGTTGTTGGAGACTGTTTTTTGCCCTCTCTAAGGCTAAAATTGGGCAGTGTTAGAGATGCTTTAAGGCTAGTATTATGTGTTTGATTGCACGGGGGTGGGTACCTCTCCACAGGTGATCTTGGGATCACAAGGAAGAATGCAAAACAAAATTACTTGGGATCACAAGGAAGAATGCAACATAACCAAATCAAGCACTGGTCGACATATACCGACAGCACTAAAGCAACACAAGATTTGATGCCTAGTATGGTGTCCACCTAGCAACACATTAAAAAGTGGTGTAATTTGGTTTTACCCCCAATTTTCCGTAATTAACGGAACAATCCTCTTCTTCATAATCAATGGAACGGGAAAATCTTTTGCCCTGGGTTTCAAAAACAAAGTGGGCTTAATACTATCACGGCAAATTCAACATATGAGGGGTTGGCATATTTACCACCTCAACAACACAAAATATACATGTCATAATCTTTTTTGTTGCCATAATTAACTACCCAAAATATACATCACACATCGGAAAGGTCTTTGGTCAGAGCTTCTAGTTGTCCTTGACCATGCTAACAAAGCTCAGACTTTCTGCCTTGTTGTCCAAGAGGTGGCTCATAGCTACCATTTTGGATTCGGCTCTGAGCCCAGCTGATGGTACATAGGATGGTATATCTTATTAACTGATCAGTCCATCCACCACCGCTTACGGCTATTTAACGTGTTTTGTGTGTTGTTGACGGTTTTCACTGATTAAATCGATGACGCATGCATGCGATTTCAAAAATGTCTTGTTAACATTTGTATATGAAGAGAGAATCTTTATGATCATTAATGGTTGTTAATACATAGTATAGCGCAAGATCCAACACACACGGCACCACGAAGTCTATGCGTGCTTTTATACAAAAATCTACGTTAGCTAATCAACTACATCAGAGGATGGATGACCATTTTTTTCTCAACTATAGGCGTTATAATATAAAGATAGTGCTTACTTGCAGAAAAAGAAAATATATATGCACATCTAATTCGCTCTCTAAGGAAATATACATCTCGAACAAGCACAAATTCTTCCTATGAATGCTGCCTCGAAAGGAGGAGTAACAAATGAGATTATTTTATACTCCGAACCTTGCACAAATATGTCTACATGCATGTGGACATATCTTGTGCTAAAATATTTTATATTTTAATTTACGGAGGAAGTATAATCTAAGGGCCGTTTTAACTTTTATATTCTGGCACACTCACCATGGTGCATATTGTATATCTGGGTAATTGACGACTACCGTAACTTCCAAAGATGCTGATGATAGCCAACATAATTCACATTTGAATCCAGTGGGTGTTGACCTCAACCACGACTGCGACGCCACCACAGAAACGTATTCCTTCCATCTTTTCACTCTTTCTCTCACACGCAAGTAGAAACCAGCTAGCTCATGATCCAATCAAACATTCCATCGCTAGCTTATAAAACGAGAGCCCCAGCCAAGGTCAATCAAGGCAACAGAGATACGCATGCAACAGAGAAACTAATTAACCTAGTTGTAGTCCCTCCTACTTAACCAGTACGTGTGTCAGCGATCTTCATCGCTCAACCCGACGATGAGGGAGCTGATTCGGCGGCTGAGCTTCTCGGACCGGGTGAGCGACGGCAGCGGCGGCGTGCCTCGTGGGTGCGTGCCGGTGATGGTCTTGGGCGACAGCGACGAGAAGGCCGAGCGGTTCACGGTGCCTGTGGAGACACTGCGGCACCCGTCGCTGGGGGCGCTGCTGGAGTTGGCGGCGCAAGAGTTCGGGTACAAGCAGGAGGGCATCCTCTGTGTCCCCTGCGCCGTCCACCAGTTCCACCGCTGGCGCCGCCGTCTCAGGGAAGCAAGCAAAAAATAATTTCAATGCATGATCATTTAAAATATCTTTGCAGTAATCGACTTAGGATCATGCCCACGTGATCAGGCAATGGGCGCTAACTTGTTTTTGTCTATAAACGTGTGTACTAGTTATTAACTAAGTCTTTTAAAGTTTTGTCAATAAAGTATGCTTAGACGCATATTCATGTAACTTGTATAATGTTGTCAAGCCGACCGAGCTCGAGCACTCTATTTTTCATGAGTAAAAAATGTTTTACAATAACACACACTTACTTTGCCATTTGTCGATTTATACGTTGGTGTATTTTTGTTGACGCGCTTTTAGAGATGAGATCAAGCCCTGCTCAAGCATCTTTGGACCCATCCGGAGATGACTCCTTAGAGTTCCCCGCATGTTCCTTAGGAGGAGGAGAGGGAGAAGTAGCCTCGGACTCCTTAGACTTCAAGAGTGTCATGAGCATCTCATTCATCTTGAGGAGTTGGGCCTCCAAGGACGATCTCATATCAATAAGATCGGCCATGGTTGCCCCTTTGGCTAACGCCTCCTTCTCCGCCTCTAATTTTTCACGGGCGGCCCTCTCGGCATCGGATTCCGTCATCGTTGCACTTAGGCGGTTAAGCTCTTAAAAGTGAACAAGGCTCTAATACCAATTGAACGGGAATCCGACACCTAGAGGGGGGGTGAATAGGTGCTATTACAAATTTTAGGTCTTTTCAAATTTAGACTCAACACAAAGGTAAATTCTCTAGATATGCAACTACGGTGAATTTACCTAAATGAGAATCTAAGCAAAAACAAGATAAGCAAGTAAGGGAGCAAAGGGTAAAGGGAACCAAGTGAAGCACGCGGAGACGAAGATGTAATCCCGAGTTCCACCCAAGGGTGTACGTCTCGTTTGGAGAGGTGTGCGCTACCACAACAGGTTAGCCGCAACGCCACAAAGGCTCACCTTCTTCTCCGATGAACTCAACCACAAAGGTTTCGAGTCCACCTTTCCTGCTCAAGCATAGAAGCAACTAACAAGCTTGAATGTCAATTCAGGCTCACCCGGACTCGGTTGAGTTTCTATATATGGACATATCACTGATACTTCTAACTATACAACAAATCTTGGCGCTCAGGCACACGTTGCTTTGTTTCTTCAAATGTCTGGAATGAGTGACGGGTTATCAGATTTTCTTTTAATTTCTGAACAACAAGGTTTGCATAGAGTGAAAAAATTGAATATCGCCCGGCTATAAGGGATGTGATAAGGCAACCCAAAGATCAAAAGGGGGCGGGTACTTGAAAGATAAAAAAATATGACCCTTCTCGATAAATGATTTCTCGTGCTACTCACTGGAGATGGTGTATGGCAATTCTAAAAAGAAAATGTATGGACTCAAAAGCATTGTGCCAACTCCCATATTCATTGGAAACTGGATGAGATGGTCTAATGGCGAAGTAAGTGTTGATTATTTTACATTGGGACGGTGAACGGGAATCCGGCACCTAGGGGGGGGGGGGGGGGGTGAATAGGTGCTATTACAAATTTTAGGTCTTTTCAAATTTAGACTCAACACAAAGGTAAATTCTCTAGATATGCAACTACGATGAATTTACCTAAATGAGAATCTAAGCAAAAACAAGATAAGCAAGTAAGGGAGCAAAGGGTAAAGGGAACCAAGTGAAGCACGCGGAGACGAAGATGTAATCCTGAGTTCCACCCAAGGGTGTACGTCTCGTTTGGAGAGGTGTGCGCTACCACAACAGGTTAGCCGCAACGCCACAAAGGCTCACCTTCTTGTCCGATGAACTCAACCACAAAGGTTTCGAGTCCACCTTCCACTATTGATCCCCTTTTAGGGCGGAGATCGAATCCCTTACAAACGCTTGAGGCACACACCCACAACTGAATTGGGGGCTCCCAAGAAGACCACAAAAGGTCAAGGACCACAAAAGGTCAAGGTAACACCAAGAGTACAACAATGGTGAACCAGGTTTTCCCACCGGAAACCCTAGCCACGAAATCCCCCAAGTGAATGGGGGAGAAATGCAAATCCCTTCGGTGACGATGTAGATCCGGGCCTTCTCCTCCAATCCTCCAAAGATCAATGAATTTGGGTGGGGGGATTGGGAGATCTTGATGATTTGAGCTTTCAAGAATGGTAGGAGAGAGAAAATCTGAGAGCTCACTGTTCTTGAGTGAGTGAGGGGGTATTTATACTCCTCTCAAAATCTGGCCGTTGGCTGTC
This sequence comes from Poa annua, assembly GCA_026929855.1. Taxonomy (NCBI): domain Eukaryota; kingdom Viridiplantae; phylum Streptophyta; class Magnoliopsida; order Poales; family Poaceae; genus Poa; species Poa annua. The sequence continues at coordinate 23,124,691 of CM049427.1, forward strand.
TTGGTCACCCGGAAATTCCGGTTTAAGTTACACCGGAAATTCCGGTGCCCCGGAATATCCGGGCCTTTGAAAATATCCGAGCTGAATTTCCGGTTGAGATCAGAACCAATTCTGAACTTGACTTAGCCGTTTTTCTGAGGTTGGCTCGGAATATCCGAGTCCTTGAAATTTCCGAGCTGAATTTCCGATTGAAGTCAGTGCCACTTCTGAATCTTGACTTAGCCAATTTTCTTGAGGTTGACTCGGAATATCCGGGTTGGTGAACCGGAATATACGAGTCCTTGAAATTTCCGAGCTGATTTTCCGATTGGAGTCAGTACCACTTCTGAATCTTGACTTAGCCAATTTTCTTGAGGTTGACTCGGAATATCCGGGTTGGTGAACCGGAATATCCGGGTCCTTGAAATTTCCGAGCTGATTTTCCGATTGAAGTCAGTAGTGCTTCTGAACTTGACTTAGCCAATTTTCTGGGGATGACCCGGAATATCCGAGTTGGGGAACCGGAATATCCGGGTCTGGGAAGAATTCCAGAAACTCTTTTTCTCTACAATTTGGCTTTAGGATTTGTGATATGAGTTTCACCCAAACTGAAATACTTAGCAATAGGATTAGTATAATTGGTATTGTTAACTAACACACAAAACATTAGGGATTAAGAAATGTTCTTTCAATCTCCCCCTTTTTGGTGTTAGATGACAATACCAAGATTTGCATAGAAACAAACAGCAATATCATGTTTTTGGCAGAAAATGGCTGCCCCTAAATAAATGCAAGTATGCAACACAAAATAACAAAGGATAGGAGCAATTTTATAACAACAACCACAAGATATCACAAAGGAGAAACGAGACAAAATGAAAGATTATGGAAGCAATTGAGACTAGATAGATTTTCATACCTTGTGTATATAGAATATGAAGAGAATACCAACACAATCAATTTGAAGTCTCAACCATAATATAGAGATAGCATCAACCATTGTCTCAATACACAGTTATCACAAATGACAAAAAGAGAGTTTCACAAGAAACTAAAAACACGATAAATGGACACAAGCGCAAATAAATGATAAACGCATAAGCTTGTGCCCGACCCTTGCAAATCCCCGAAGAAGTCCTAGTAGAGCAACTTCTCCCCCTTTGGCATCGAAACGCCAAAAAGGAAGAAGAGCGATGCTATGTCCCATGGAAGTCTTCAGTCCGAGGGGTCCTCCTCATCATCATCATCATCAGCATCCTCATCAGCATCATCGTCCTCATACTCCTCAGACGCTGCCTCCTCATCCTCATCTTCATCCTCCTCATCATAGTCATAGCCTGTGGTGTACGAGCTGCCACCAAGGTCCTGGTCAATCAGTGTCCATGGAGCCAAGGAACCCTGGTTCCACTGAGCAAAGGACAGGGGCTCAGACAGATCAGCAGGAGCAGGAGAGCCAGAAGCATGGTGAAGGATCAAGTCTTGCTTGTAGTCCTGCTGACGGCGATCCTTGTAGGCATTGTATTGCTCCTTGCGGATGTCCACATTCATGCAAAGGATGTTGCGCTGGAACCAGTTCAGCTTCTTGACATGCGCATGAGTGGTGGGAACATGAGTAGAGGTAGCAGCAGCCCTCCTAGCATCACCCATGAAAGATCCACCTGAAGCTGATGTAGTAGAAGGCCTAGGAGGGGGCTTGACCACAGTCTTCTTCACATAGAGCTTCTTGAAGTCATGTGGCACCAAATCACTGCTGCTGACGTTGAGGTTAGGGAACTTAAACAGGAGAAGCTTCATTATGTATGGAGCATAAGGAATGGAGACCCTGGTGGTCATAGCTTCATACATCTCATTGTAGATGTAATCCATCACATCTACTCTCCAGTCAGTATCAGAACCCGAGTCCTCCACAATGCGGTTGGCGTGAAGGAGCAGGTTGCAGAGAGGGGTAACCACGTTGTCATTGTTGCCACCACTCGGTGCAATGTTCTCACGCAGGATGCGCACAAGAACATCATACAAAGGCAGCAAGTCACGAGTGAATCCAGGGGTGGCTCCCACACCATATAAGTGAGTTGTCTCGTTCTTGTTGAGCTTGTATGGGGAGTGCATGCGAGTGCCTTGGGGATTTTCACCATCAAACCTGTAGCCCAGTACCTTGCCAAACTCCTCGAAGTTGGACTCACAGTATGATTCCCCAGTCATCCATTTCATGGTCTTCTTCGAGTCACCCTTGATCACTAGGGTGGCAAAGAACTGCATAACAAGCTGGGCGTTGTAGGCACAACGGATGAGCGCCAATCTCTCCAAACCCATGGTCTTGACAATGTGGATGGCCTCTGAAAAAGCAGTTTTCTTCTGTAGGGATGCAAAGTCAAACGGGTGCATGGGTCGAATTGGCTTCGACAGTGGGAGATATAGATCCACAAATATATGCTCTTGCGCTTGGCACCAAAAGCTGCGATCATCGAGAGAGGTGTCTCTTGCGCTGAGGTACCAGTCCCCCTGCCTCAGCTGAGAGTAATCAACAGAATGCATCTTGGAATAGTTCGGACGTTGGGGACTAGGGGCATTCTTTCTCTTCTTAGATGAGGGCTTGCTGGCAACAGCTTTCTTCTTCCTCTGAGGTGCAAGGCCCTTTCCTTTGTTGACTGATTGCTTGGAGACAGGTGCTCTACCAGTGTGCCTTGAACCCCCTGCGGACGGACTTCCACCTGAACCTGTGAATTTGAGCATAGATGGTAGCATAAGGTAAGTGCACACAAGTCAGGAGATAATACACACATTAGATAGGCATTCGATGGATCATATGTAGTTAAACATGAGTTAATCTTAAAACTGCAGTGTTTGGCTCGGAATATCCGGGTCCGACATGACCAGAAATTCCGGGGGACCGGAAATTCCGAGTCAATCTGGACCGGATATTCCGAGTCAGACAGAAACTGCAGATCTGAGATTTGACTTGGTCTAAAACTAGATCGATCCAATGTAATGCAAAACTAATGTATGTAGAAGGCAGGGAATAGTCCTAGGAACAATCTCTACCAAGCAACATTGAAACAAATAACTCCACATCAAGATCCAAGTGCAAGCACATAAGGAAGAACAAAAGTGAAGTTACCCTCATCCATTGAGGCCATTGCTTGGAGGAGTGAGTTCCCGGGGCGGAGGAGGAGCAGATCCGGCCGAGAAAGAGGTTCCCCGGCGGTCGGAGTGCTCCGGAGGGGCTTGGGAGCAGCAGGGGCGGCGGCTGGAGGAGAGGGAGGTCGGGGGTGGAAGAAGGGCACTAATGAGCCCTTCACCCCGAGCCTGCCCTTATATTTCTGGACAAACTGACAGACCGGATATTCCGGTATAAGTAACACCGGATATTCCGAGTCACCGGATATTCCGGTTCAAAATGAACCGGATATTCCGACCTGCTGAACCAAAATCCCAGTTTTCAAAAAGATGACTTGTGTGCAATAGAGAGAAATGTTTTCAGGGGAAAGTAGGCTTGGGATAGATTTCCAAACTGATATTGGTACACCATACTCAACTCACAACAACCAAATCGAACCAAAAGAGCCAAGTTGAGTAGGTTTCCCACATGCATGAAAAGGAGGGCAAATAGCAACAAAAAGCTCCAAATAAAATCAACTCTTCAAGGAGAAGAGGTCGGTGGCCGAGGCCACCATGTAGTAGTGTATGGCATGTTACCGCGAAGATGTATCTTGGGTACATAACCAATACTCGTTGTTTTAGCTCATTAGTCACAAGAATGAATATAGAGATAAAAGAACACTTGCTATCGGCATAATGGGGGGGAGGGATGGTCCAATGTATTAGGACCGCACTCCCCCTATTTCCATGCCTACATCTAAACTAGATAAGATGCAATTACGCCCTAGGTGAGTGTGCAAGCGATCAAGCCAAGGACCTCGAATCAATGATATTAAGCTCATTCCTCAAAAAGCAAAACCTTCCTTCCTCAAGGGGCTTCGTGAAGATATCCGCCAATTGATCCCTTGTGCCCACATATGATAAGTCAATGTCTCCACGGGCCACATGATCTCTTATGAAATGATGGCGGATCTCAATATGCTTGGTTCCTGAATGTTGCACCGGGTTGTAGGCAATCTTGATGGCACTTTCGTTGTCACATAAAAGAGGCACTTTGTCGCAATTGACACCGTACTCCTTTAAAGTTTGCCTCATCCATAGCAACTGAGTGCAACAACTAGCGGCTGCAACATATTCGGCTTCGGCGGTGGAGAGAGATATGCAATTTTGCTTCTTAGAAGACCAACTCACCAAGGACCTCCCAATAAATTGACAAGCACCGGAGGTTGACTTCCTATCATCATGATCTCCCGCCCAATCGGAATCCGTGAATCCACATAATGAGAAATTTGCATCCTTGGGATACCACAATCCATAAGTTGGGGTATAAGCCAAATATCGAAAGATTCTCTTGACCGCCACATCATGGCTTTCTTTAGGAGCCGCTTGATATCTTGCACACACTCCTACGGCTAGCACTATATCCGGTCTAGATGCACAAAGGTAGAGGAGAGATCCAATCATGGAGCGGTATACCTTTTGATCCACATCCTTACCCTTCGGGTTGAGCTCAAGGTGGCATTTGGTTTGCATTGGAGTAGAGGCACCCTTGAGATCGAGCAACTCGTACTTCTTGAGCATGTCTTGAATGTACTTTGCTTGGTTGATGAACGTTCCTTCCCTCAATTGTTTGATCTCAAATCCGAGGAAGAACTTCATCTCGCCCATCATAGACATCTCAAACCTGTCAGTCATAAGCTTAGAGAATTCTTCGTTAAATGCTTTGTTAGTCGATCCAAATATAATGTCATCCACATATAATTGACAAATGAAAAGCTCCCCATTAACTTTCTTAGTGAAAAGTGTGGGGTCGATTTCCCCAACTTGGAATCCACGGTCTACAAGTAGTTCTCTAAGGTGCTCGTACCACGCTCGTGGGGCTTGTTTAAGGCCATAGAGTGCCTTATCCAACTTGTAGACATGGTTCGGATACTTGAGGTCCTCGAACCCCGGTGGTTGCTTAACATAAACAAGTTCATTTAGTGGACCATTTAGAAAAGCGGATTTAACATCCATTTGTTGCAACTTAAAGTTATGGTGAGAGGCATAGGCAAGAAGAATACGGATTGACTCAAGTCGAGCCACGGGCGCGTAGGTTTCTCCAAAGTCAATGCCTTCAATTTGTGAGTAACCTTGAGCCATCAATCTTGCCTTGTTCCTTATCACCATGCCATGTTCATCTTGCTTGTTCTTGAATATCCACTTGGTGCCGATAACATTGCGGCAATCTTTGGGTGTTTCCACCAACTTCCACACTTTGTTGCGCTCGAAGTTGTTGAGCTCTTCATGCATGGCATCAAGCCAATCTTTATATTCAAGAGCTTCAAAGACCTTCTTGGGTTCCACCATGGAGATGTGAGCTTGATGTTCACTAAAACTTGCGAGTTGTCTTCGGGTAGAGACCTTGCTTCTCACATCACCAAGCACCTTGTCAAGAGATAGAGCTCTTAATTCTTGTGAGGTGCCAACCCTATTCAAGCGGCGAATCTCGATTTCCCTCCGAGTGGTGGGAGGAATCGCTTGATCATCTTGATCATTCATGTCTCCGCCTTGACTGATTTGATGGCCTTGATCAACCATTGGAGTGGTGTCCATTGGTGAGGGAGAGGGTTGATCTTGGCCTTGCGAACTGCCACCGGGAATGTCAGCAGGACCGGATATTCCGGGTTCAGGAACCGGAAATTCCGGACCACCGGAATTTCCGAGTCCATCTTGACTCGGATATTCCGGTCCTCCGGAAATTCCAGGAGCAGCTGTAGAATCTTGTTCTTCTTCTTGGCAGGGTGCATTGGGCACGGTGTTGTCGATGGGTGTTCCTTGTGTTGGGGTGGTCACCACTTGTGAAGAACTTGGTCCTTGTTGATCAACCTCATAATAGAGTTCAATGGGGTGGTGGACTCCCAACCCCATTCTTCGGATAGCATCTTGAGGTTCATCATCACCTACACCGGAAACACCACTTTGCTCCACGAGGGAGCCGTCATTCTCCTCGAATACCACACTACAAGTTTCTATGATTATGCGCGAGGCCTTATCATAGACTCTATAAGTGTGGGATTCGGATCCGTAGCCCACAAATGTCCCTTCAAGAGACTTAGAATCAAACTTGCCCAAACGAACACCTTTGATGAGATAAAAACACTTACAACCAAATACTCGGAAGTAGGAGATATTGGGCTTGTTCCCGGTGAGCACTTCATAAGGTGTCTTCATGAGTCCGTTGCGAAAGAAGAGCCGGTTGGATGAATGGCAAGCGGTGTTGACGGCTTCGGCCCAAAAGTTGTGAGGGGACTTGAACTCCGCCATCATCGACCTTGCCATCTCAATAAGTGTGCGGTTCTTCCTTTCGGCTACACCATTTTGTTGGGGAGTATAAGCAGCGGAATACTGATAACGAATCCCTTCTTCACTAAGGAACTCGTTTAAGGTGTAGTTCTTGAACTCGGACCCATTGTCACTTTGTATCACCAAGATAGGGACATCGTGTTGACGTTGAGCTTCATTGGAGAAGTCGATGATAGTTTGTTGAGTCTACATCTTCGTCTTGAAGAAGAAAACCCATGTGTATCTTGAATAGTCATCAACAATCACCAAGCAATATTTCTTGCCACCAAGACTATCTTCCGGAATGGGACCAAAGAGGTCAACATGGAGAAGCTCCAAAACCCTCTTTGACGAAATGATGGTCTTGCTTGGATGGTAGATGTCATGCATTTTTTCTTCAACACACGCCCTACACATTCGATCATTCGAGAAAGAAACATGGTCTTTTAGTCCTAGGATATGGCCACCCTTGTGGAGACTTTGCAAAGTCCTCATGTTGACATGGGATAGTCGGCGATGCCATAGCCAACCCAAGTCCGCCTTTGTGAATAGGCACATTGTATGGGAAGTGGTGACTCCGGAGAAGTCAACCACATAGAGCCCATTCTCAATGTACCCAACGAAAGACACATTGAGAGACTTGCTCCGCAAGAGAATGACCATTTCCTTTTCGAAGACAACGGTATAACCCAAACAAGTTAAGGAATGGACGGAGATCAAGTTGAAACCTAGGGACTCGACAAGCAAGACATTCACAAGTGTGATGTCCGGTGCCACTACCACCTTGCCGAGCCCTATTACCTTAGACTTAGAATTATCACCATATGTAACGGTCATTTGATCATCATTGGGCTTCAATTCCGTTACAATATCCTTGCTTCCGGTCATATGACTAGTGCACCCACTATCAATTATCCATTTCGATCCTCCGGAAGCAAGGCCCTACACACAATCAATTCTTGGATTTAGGTACCCATTTTGCAATGGGTGCCTTTTGGTTAGCAACAAGGGTCTTTGGTACCCAAATAGCATATTCAATGTAACCATCAAAAGGACCAATGTATCTAGCATAGACATCCCCATAATAATCAACATATAAAGCATAGTTGGGGTTAGATATGCCCGCAAAGTCATTACGAGTGGGAGTGCCCCTTGTGGCATTTCCACTCGCAATGTCAACCTTCTTGGCGTGTGCGGACTTGGTCTTCTTCTTGATCTCCTTCTTCTCCTTAGCAACATAGCCTAGACCTTCCTTACCCTTGTGGGGCACTCGCTCCTGAAGAGGAGTAGTGAGTGTCCCCTTACCTTTATCAAGAGATGTCTTGGGCTTGGTTGCCATAGAAGGAACAAACAAAACCCTAGCAATACCCTTCACAACATTTGCATTAGCATTCAAAGGAGTAGAGGTGCTAGGTTTCTCAAGAGTAGATATCCGAGATTGGAGTTGATCACGAGACTTGAGAAGACGTTCGTGATCACTTGTCAACACCTTGTGAGCATTGTCAAGTGACTCGAAGTCTTCGCAAAGTCTAGCATGAGCAACTACAAGCTCGGACTTTTCTTTTTGCACAATTTTACATTTAGCAAAGTAGAGATCACGATCCTTAGTGATCTTAGCAAGTTGCTCCTCGAGGAGAGCATGAGCTTCTTGTTCATCTTCGAGAGAGGATTGGAGAGACACCTTAGCGTGTGCATCCTCTCTCTCAATCTCACCTTTTAGTTCAAGCTCATCCTCAAGCTCACCTATACGACTCATGATTGAGCCAAAGTGTTTCTTTCCTTCTCCTTGCAAGTTAGTCATGAATTTATCAAAAGCAATGATTTCTTCCTTGACTTCTAGGCTCATAGCATCATCAATGTCATGTGATATGGAGTTGGGGGATAGTTGTACCTCGGATGTCTTTGCCATAAGACATCTTCCATTCTTGACGATGAGGCTCTCGTTTGGCGAGGAGAAGAGTGATGGAGTTGTGGAAGACATGGCTAGTGCGGCCACTTGCGTTGGAGTATCCTCCTTGTCACTATCTTCATCATCGGTGGGATATTGCTCTTGAGTCACCAAGACAATCTTTTGGTTCTTTTTGAAGAAAGGCTTCTTCATGGGCATGGGCCCCTTGCCCTTCGTCTTGGCCACGAGCCTCCCACCATGATCCTCTCTTCTCTCCCATGGGCAATCGGCAACAAAGTGGCTCTTGTCATCGCAGTTATAGCAAAGTCTCACTTTGTTGAATGGCTTTCCTCCGTTGGGGGGAAACTTCTTGTCAATCCTTGCTTTGGCCCTTCCGGGGTTCTTCCAAAAGGTTCTTGCCGCAAGACCCATGTGTTGAGTGAGAGTGCTTGAGAGAGCTTCACTAGATAGCTCGACTTGATCATCACACTCCTCTTCATCCTCCTCTTCAACGGTGGCCTTCAAAGCAATTGAGGCATGCTTGTGCATCCCTATGGCTCTAGCTCTTGCATCTTGTGCAATCTTGGAGGCCACCTTGTATGCGGTCATCTCTTGCATAACTTCATTGGATGTCATCTTTGCAAAGTCATGTCTCCCTTGGAGTGTCTTCAAATCCGTGTCCTCAAAGGGCATGAGAGCGGTCACAAACTTCCTCTTGATCCAAGCATCATTGATGTACTCCGCCCCGAGGTTCTTGAAGGAGTTGGCGACCAACACCAACCTCCGGTACATGTCCTCGTGGCTTTCTCCATCCAACTTGTAGAACCCTTCCACCTCATTGCATAAGGCATCATACCGGTTCTTCTTCATGCTCTCATTCCCAACGAAGATGTCGGAAAGAGCATTCCAAACTTCCTTGGCGGTGGAGAATTGTTGAATGAGCGCCATGTCCTTCTCTCCAACGGCCATTTGGAGTTGATGAAGAGCGGTGGCGTTAAGTTGGCTATCAACCACCTCTCTTCTTGTCAAGTTGGTTGGATCATGGGGCTTGTATCCTTCTTCAATGATGCGCCAAAGCTCAATGGAGGCACTACATAGATGAGACTTCATTAGAAACACCCATTGAGAGAAATGAGTAGGTTTAAGCTTAGGAGGATCACTTCTAAAGTTTACATGAGGGTGAGGGATAGGAGGGTTAGGAGAGTAATTATGGTTGACATTATGAAATTCCTCTCCTTTGGGGGTGTTAGAGGAGCTAGGTGGTTCATCCTTTTCCGCCATCCCGGGAACACTTGAGGTAACATCTTTGGACCCATCCGGAGATGACTCCTTAGAGTTCCCCGCATGTTCCTTAGGAGGAGGAGAGGGAGAAGTAGCCTCGGACTCCTTAGACTTCAAGAGTGTCATGAGCATCTCATTCATCTTGAGGAGTTGGGCCTCCAAGGACGATCTCATATCAATAAGATCGGCCATGGTTGCCCCTTTGGCTAACGCCTCCTTCTCCGCCTCTAATTTTTCACGGGCGGCCCTCTCGGCATCGGATTCCGTCATCGTTGCACTTAGGCGGTTAAGCCCTTAAAAGTGAACAAGGCTCTGATACCAATTGAACGGGAATCCGGCACCTAGAGGGGGGGGGGGGGGTGAATAGGTGCTATTACAAATTTTAGGTCTTTTCAAATTTAGACTCAACACAAAGGTAAATTCTCTAGATATGCAACTACGGTGAATTTACCTAAATGAGAATCTAAGCAAAAACAAGATAAGCAAGTAAGGGAGCAAAGGGTAAAGGGAACCAAGTGAAGCACGCGGAGACGAAGATGTAATCCCGAGTTCCACCCAAGGGTGTACGTCTCGTTTGGAGAGGTGTGCGCTACCACAACAGGTTAGCCGCAACGCCACAAAGGCTCACCTTCTTCTCCGATGAACTCAACCACAAAGGTTTCGAGTCCACCTTCCCTGCTCAAGCATAGAAGCAACTAACAAGCTTGAATGTCAATTCAAGCTCACCCGGACTCGGTTGAGTTTCTATATATGGACATATCACTGATACTTCTAACTATACAACAAATCTTGGCGCTCAGGCACAAGTTGCTTTGTTTCTTCAAATGTCTGGAATGAGTGACGGGTTATCAGATTTTATTTTAATTTCTGAACAACAAGGTTTGCATAGAGTGAAAAAAATGAATATCGCCCGGCTATAAGGGATGTGATAAGGCAACCCAAAGATCAAAAGGGGGCGGGTACTTGAAAGATAAAAAAATATGACCCTTCTCGATAAATGATTTCTCGTGCTACTCCCTGGAGATGGTGTATGGCAATTCTAAAAAGAAAATGTATGGACTCAAAAGCATTGTGCCAACTCCCATATTCATTGGAAACTGGATGAGATGGTCTAATGGCGAAGTAAGTGTTGATTATTTTACATTGGGACGGTGAACGGGAATCCGGCACCTAGAGGGGGGGCTGAATAGGTGCTATTACAAATTTTAGGTCTTTTCAAATTTAGACTCAACACAAAGGTAAATTCTCTAGATATGCAACTACGGTGAATTTACCTAAATGAGAATCTAAGCAAAAACAAGATAAGCAAGTAAGGGAGCAAAGGGTCAAGGGAACCAAGTGAAGCACGCGGAGACGAAGATGTAATCCCGAGTTCCACCCAAGGGTGTACGTCTCGTTTGGAGAGGTGTGCGCTACCACAACAGGTTAGCCGCAACGCCACAAATGCTCACCTTCTTCTCCGATGAACTCAACCACAAAGGTTTCGAGTCCACCTTCCACTATTGATCCCCTTTTAGGGCGGAGATCGAATCCCTTACAAACGCTTGAGGCACACACCCACAACTGAATTGGGGGCTCCCAAGAAGACCACAAAAGGTCAAGGACCACAAAAGGTCAAGGTAACACCAAGAGTACAACAATGGTGAACTAGGTTTTCCCACCGGAAACCCTAGCCACGAAATCCCCAAGTGAATGGGGGAGAAATGCAAATCCCTTCGGTGACGATGTAGATCCGGGCCTTCTCCTCCAATCCTCCAAAAATCAATGAATTTGGGTGGGGGGATTGGGAGATCTTGATGATTTGAGCTTTTAAGAATGGTAGGAGAGAGAAAATCTGAGAGCTCACTGTTCTTGAGTGAGTGAGGGGGTATTTATACTCCCCCTCAAAATCTGGCCGTTGGCTGTCTTGGTCACCCGGAAATTCCGGTTTAAGTTACACCGGAAATTCCGGTGCCCCGGAATATCCGGGCCTTTGAAAATATCCGACCTGAATTTCCGGTTGAGATCAGAACCAATTCTGAACTTGACTTAGCCGTTTTTCTGAGGTTGGCTTGGAATATCCGAGTCCTTGAAATTTCCGAGCTGAATTTCCGATTGGAGTCAGTGCCACTTCTGAATCTTGACTTAGCCAATTTTCTTGAGGTTGACTCGGAATATCCGGGTTGGTGAACCGGAATATCCGAGTCCTTGAAATTTCCGAGCTGATTTTCCGATTGGAGTCAGTATCACTTCTGAATCTTGACTTAGCCAATTTTCTTGAGATTGACTCGGAATATCCGGGTTGGTGAACCGGAATATCCGGGTCCTTGAAATTTCCGAGCTGATTTTCCGATTGAAGTCAGTAGTGCTTCTGAACTTGACTTAGCCAATTTTCTGGGATGACCCGGAATATCCGAGTTGGGGAACCGGAATATCCGGGTCTGGGAAGAATTCCAGAAACTCTTTTTCTCTACAATTTGGCTTTAGGATTTGTGATATGAGTTTCACCCAAACTGAAATACTTAGCAATAGGATTAGTATCATTGGTATTGTTAACTAACACACAAAACATTAGGGATTAAGAAATGTTCTTTCAGACGGGTCAAAAATTAGATTTTGTTAGGATAGTGGTCAGGTAATACTACACTACAAAAATAATATTTAATATTGACGTCATAAGAGTGATAATATCGTTACGAATTTGGAGCCATTCCCTCCAAATATGACATTTAGAAGAGATTTGATCGCTCTCAGGCTCGCGGCAAATTTAGTGGAATCTACATGAGTACTGTAAATTCTCAATAAACTTCATTTCAATGCATCTCTAGAAACGCTAGTCCAGTTAGAAATATCAGTCAATAATAATAAAAAATATAAATTTAGATACCACTTAAAATTAAAAAATTATATGGTATGTGCGCAAAGAAGTAACCCTTACCAAAGACAATATTGTAAAATGCAGGCAGGCGATACAAAGTGAGTTCGGTAATCATGTCCAAACAATCAAATACCTATATTTCCATTGCAAGGTCGTGTGTTCTATATGGTTAGTCATCCAAGTAGATCAACTTGTATCCACCACGTAGTGTTGCTATCGTATTTAGCAACTGATTGCTTGTAATTAATCATAAGTTTAAAATTCTTATTAGGGTAGTAGTGACTTGTCGTAATATGACCACTTTGACTATGTAGAAATGACAAACGATACTATCGATAAGAAGTTTTCTTCTATGCATGTCATAATTTTAATTTACGGAGGCATTTGTATACGACAGGAGGGATATTTTTATCCTGCATGGACGACGGTGTGATCTACAAATCGGTGCTCCGAAAGTCCGTCACCATGGACGATAGCTATTTGAATCTTGTTTTCGCCTTTTACTTTGCACTTTATTGGCTTATATGGGTGAGTGACTGTAAATTATGGAGAAACTAGGTGCAAACTCCTTTGAAATGTTTCATCACGATGCTATCTATGAGTAATAACTAATAAAATGTTCTTTGTTGAGGGAAAAAGTAACATCATCAAAGGTTACGTCGATTACGTACAAGAACAGGACCAAACTTTATTTCCTCGCGTCTCTGAATCGTGAGATGAGCTAAACCTCTAAAATCGACATCAAGGAGGAAAAAAGAACGGGGGATACAAGTCTTGATGTTTGAATCATTGATGTCCATGACGATATCTTGGTGTGGCCTCTAGTTTGGTATAACGCTGGGAAATCTACACGATCCATGGCCTGAAAAAGAACACGGAAATTGTTAGATATATAGATGTTTTTTGTACGACTATGTGTGACATTCCCTCCATTTTTAATATAAGATGTTTTAAACTTTATACACATTCATTTTATTATGTATATAGATAACATGTGTAACACATAAAATATCTTATGATCCCTCCATCCCAGAATAATTGTCTCAAATTTGCTCAAAAGTGGATGTATTTAGCACGAATATGTCTACATAGATTCACTTTTAGTCAAACTTAGGACAATTATTTTAGTACGGAGGGAGTATTTAAAAACGGAGAGAGTGGTAGTTAGTTTTAACATTTTTTATATTTTATATTCTCCTTGGCACATTTCAATTTTCAAAGAGCGTCATGTGCATTGCCGCCAAAGGGAGGTTGAAAGTGAAATAGGAGCAAGTGAGCAACTGAATTTCTGCAGCAACTTGCAGTAAACAATGGAAGGCGAAAGAAAGACTCACTGGGATCGACGGTCGTCTCCACGGCGAGGCCGCCGAAGTAGCACCAGCCGCCGTACTGCTTGCTGAACCTGTTCCAGTGCGCGCTGAAGACGTAGCTCGCGTGCGCAGCCACGGTGTCCGGCAGGTGGCACTCGCCACCGGGCCGCACGGGTTCGCACAGCGCGGCCTCGTCCGCGCACGCCGCCGCCACCTGCTCCCTTACCGCCGTCTCGTTCGCCACTGCCCCGCGCCGGTCCGTCCTCGGCACGCACCATAGCTGCCCGGGGTACGGCGCGTCGTTAGTCGCTGGGGGAAGCCGAGGGTACGACGCTGCCGGCCGGCGCCCCGACAGGTCGACATCGTACACCGCGGTGCCGTTGGGGTAGAAGAGGCCCCAATGCCGCTCTGTTCCGGGTCCGCCCTTGAGGTCCTCGTTGAAGAGCGCGAACAGGAACGCCGACATGCGCATCCCTGGCCGCCGCGGCGTGCCGGCGCCGGAGGCCAGGTGCCGCGCCACGTTGCGGTTGTACGTGGCCGCGTTCCGAACGTTGGCGCCGAACTGGTCGAGGTCGCCGTCGTTGGGCCAGCCGGTCTCGGCCAGCGCCAACCTGACGCCGCAGTGACCCGCGCGGCACATGGCAGCGATCACGGCATCGAGCATGTGGTCGAGGAGGTTGGTGTACGACAGCCCCGTGGCGGGGTCGTGGTACTGGTACGCCGGCGCCGGAGACGGCTCGAGCAGCGCGTACGTGAGCGGCACGACGGTATGGTTCGCCGACCAGGTGAAGTAGGTGTAGGCGTCGACGAAGAGGTACGAATCGGTGCGCTCGAGGAAGGCGAGGAGCGGGCGCACGGCGACGTCGAGGATCTCCGGGCGGAACACCCCCGCGGAGGGCGGGAAGACGTTCTGGCCGACGAGGGCGTCCATCCCGAGCGTGGTGCTGACCTTGACGCGGCGCATGCCGTGGCGTCGGAGCGCGCGGCGGAGGTTGGCCATGGCGGGGACGAGCCGGGACCAGCGGGACTTGGTGGTGGGGTCGGAGAGCACCTCGTTGCCGACGAAGAGGTAGCGGAGGCGGCGGTTCCGGCGGAAAGGAAGGAGCGTGGAGGCGACCCAGGCGTCCGCGGCGCGTTGGGAGGCTGCAAGGGAGACGAGGAGCTCGTTGGGGACGCCCGGGACGAAGCCGAGGCCGGAGGACGCGGCCGCGGCCAGGAGGGTGGCGTTGGAGTCGTAGAACCTGACCGCGGCGGCGCCGGCCGAGCGGGCGAGCTCGAGCGCCCGGTGCGGTGGCGGGAGGTCGTCCCCCAGCGTGCCGTAGCTGATGCCCAGGAAGTGATCCGTCCCCGACTCCGGCGCGGCAGCTGCAGCAATTGTGATGAGGAAGAGGAAGCTGAGCGGGACGACGACGGATGCCATTGCTGGCATAGCGGGAGAGCTTCTTCTGTTTAACCAAGCATGACACAGATTACAAAAATCACAGCTTGCAAGATTTCCACAGATGAAACTTGATTTTTTAGTAAACGATCACCCCGATAGAGGCAGTAGGTGGACGCATCGATCTCAAGGCATCAGCGACCTGTAGCGCGCAAGCAACGATCGATGGTCATAACAAAATCAGATAAAATCCATGCCCACCTGCGCAAAATCAGGAAAGGATGCATTTTGTTTAACGCGACTCGTGTTTCCACGAGTGCTCCCAGTCACAGATAGTAGTTGACTTCACCAGCCTGAAGCTTGATCTGAGATCCAGCACACAACAGCACAACCGCAGAGCTACAAGGTAGAGAAGCCATTTATCTGATACTATGTACGTATAGTTGTGCTGTTTTTTTAGAAGATTCAGGAAATAGCTTTGTAGTTCAATGTTAACAACCATATAACGTAAGCATTTAACGTGCAAGTACTCAATATTGAGAAATTGCACTGTTGGACTGTGAATGTCGACCTACAAACAATTGTTGGAGCTATGAGCACTTCTTCACAGGATTTACTCCATAAAAGCGGTATGTAAAACATGACAAGAAATATAGGAAATAAACTAGCCATCTAATCTAGTAGTAAATATGAAAGAAAACATGTGTATATAGATTACTATTAGTAGCATGGTGTCAAGCGGATGAAACATAAACCGTTTGACTGTGTTCTTAGTTGTAGATATGTTGCTGAGGATGTCACGACGTTCTGAAAGTCTGGTAAGTAGTTATTGTTGGGAAAGTAGTCGTCACTGACAATGTGAAAGCCAATAGTCGTTTGAGAGCACTCCAAAAAAATTGATCGCATCTGTCAACTCTAGTATTAGGAGAGACAGGATTCCAGAGGCATACGATGGACCATATTCCCGTTTGTCTGTTGGGCCGTGCATGCGTCGCTAGGTAACCTGAGTTGAAGCGCATATCCTCCACGCCCAGGTTTACCGATCAAGCCATCAAGCCACGGTTACGTTTCCTAGCCTTTGAACTGCCTAGCGAAAAGCTATCAGAGCAATTCTGCTGGCTGCGTGACCTCTAAATATGTTGCTATTTCCACTCCGCTAAGTGATAATGGTTTGTAGGATAATATAATCTGTCTAAGCAATTTTGATTTTTTGTATCAATTTTTGTATATTTTAAATTTCGTCCAGCCTCAATTTTTTTCCGTTCTCCGCCACTAAGGACGGATCTTTCAGAGCTGGAGTACCTAATTTCGAGAGAAATGGAGGCAAATGCCGGAGTAAAATGCATTTACCATCCTCAAACTTGTCCTCCATGTCTAACTCGGTCCTTGCACTCACAGATTGCATCACTACGGTCCCTAAATTCGTTCTACATGTCCACATACGGTCCATTCTACCTTTGCCCCCGTATATCGCTGACGTGGCCACGTATCGCCCTCACACCGCCAGCCGGCACTAACTAGAATCTCTAAATCGAGCTAAACTGCAATTCCCCAATTGAAACCCTAACTCAAATTAGTCCCCGCCGGTGACGTGAAGGTGACCAAGGTCGGCTGCTGGAGCTCGTCGCCATTGTTCCCGCCCCTCATGCTCGTCGCCACCGTTCCCACTCCCTCCGCTCATTCCACCCGTCGTTCTCATGTCTTTCCCTCATGTCCGATAGTGGCGGGAGCTCTTCAGCAAGCATGGGGCAGCGATATTCGCTGGTGATGTCAATGGGAAGAAGGGAGAGATGACAGGATGAGAGCAGCATCTGCGCCGCTGATGATGTAGACGGCGACATCGTAGTCTACTGTCAAGGATGCGGATGAGACGGAACACGGCCACTTGGCTGCTCTCTCTGCTGGAGACGAGGACGGAGCCGTCGTTGTTGTAGGCGAGGCAAGAGACAACGTCGGTGGTATAGGATGCGCCCGAACGTGCCATCGGCGAGGAGGTAGGATCGTAGGAGACGCACGGCCTCGCCCTGAACAGCGCGGCTGGCTCGGGGACGAACGGCGCGACTGGCTTGGGGACGGACAACGAGCCCGCGGAGGATGACGGAGGATGACCCAGGCCTACGCCAGCGCGCGTCAAGCAGGATGGCGAGCGCAGCTCGCCGGGCGCCTCGTCTGTGTTGTCATCGCGATCGTAGGCCGCGCGCGCACGCCTCCATGCAGCTCTCGTGCTGGCTTGTCTTGTCTGCGTCGCGTCGCGGTCGCCCCGCCCGCCGGCTCGCCCGCCACTCCGGATGGCATCCACCGGGTTCGGGTGCGGGTATGACATCCCCATACCCGTACACGCACCTCTACCCACTCCCTGTTACCCGTACCCATACTCGCCTGCGGGTATAGATTTTCCCCATACCCGACACCCGCTGGGTACCTGATACCCGCCGGGTACCCGCCAAAGTCGTGTAAACAACAAAATGTCAGGTTCTCCGGCTGGATTGCCGGACTCACTCACCTTCATGTCGCCTGAGGACATGTCTCCGGGGAGCGGCGACGCAGCGCAGGAGGTTAGGGTTTGACTTTGATGTGGGGTATGTGTTTTACCATATGACATGTGGGGCATACCCACTGACATGTGGGGTCTCCCGGGTATGCGGGTAAAAGGGTATGGGTATGGCATCCCCATACCCGCACCCACATACCCGATGGGTATAACATTTTCCTGCTAAGTATACCCATGGGTATGTTTCTAGCCCAAACCCTCCCCATTTGAGGCAGGTACCCGTCGGGTTTGCGGGCATCGGATACCATTTGCCATCCAGACCCGCCACGCTTTGGTCGTCCAGGTCCAACATAGATAGTTGACTGATGCGTTCGTGCCACTGGCGCTAGTGAAAGAGCATTTTCTGTCTCCTGAGTTTTGGATAGTAATGACAACACGAAAAGGATGTTTAACGGTGTGGCTAAGTATTTCAGATACTACATTATCTTGAAGAACAAAAAGGATGAAGATCAACAGGATTAAAAGAGAGAATTGGCTGGCAGTTTTTCCTGTTCTGTCAGGCCGGAAGTTCCGGTGCTGTGACCCGAAGTTCCGGCCTACGGGACGGAACTTCTGGGCCTGCACCAGACATTTCTAGCTGGCCAGAAAACGGCTAAGTCCTTTAGGATTTAAGCTCTGTCAAAGGCGGAACTTTGGCCGGAGGTTTGGCCGGATCTTTCTGGGCCACCGGAAGTTCCGGCCATACACCGGAAGTTCCAGTCTAGACAATCGAGAAAATTGGCTAAGTCAAAACTTGCCTGCGCACGGGCAAAACCGGAATTTTGTCCGAAGACTTGACCGGAACATTCCGGGCGACCGGAAGTTCCGGCCTACTCACCAGAAGTTCCAGGGCTGACTAGCAGAGAAATCTGCTAAGTCAGGAATTGCTCGCGCACGGGCAAAACCGGAACTTTGGCCGGAAGTTTGGCCGGATCTTTCCGGACGACCGGAAGTTCCGACAAGACGACCGAAAGTTCCGGTGCTGAACATGCTGGTTTTTCTCTAAGTTTGGAACTGCCTGCGCCCTGGCCAGGCCGGAAGTTCCTCCGGAACTTTGGCCGGAACTTTCCGGGGTGACCGAAAGTTCCGGCTTAAGTGACCGGAAGTTCCGGCCCGCGCTGTGAAAGACGGCTAGTTCTTGGAGGGGCTATAAATACCCCTCCACCTACCTCCAGCCATTTCAGCTCTTACACTCTCTCTCATCATAAATGTGTTGAAGCTCAAATCTTCAAGATCTCCCAACTCCTCCACCCAAACTCGTTATTCTTTGGAGGAGTGAAGGAGAAGGCCTCGATCTACTACTTCACCGAAGCGATTTGTAATCTTCCCCCATTCACTTGGGGATTTCGAGTCTAGGGTTTCCTCTAGGAAAACCTAGATCTCACCATTGTTGGTGCTTGGTGTAAGTTTGACATGTTGTGGTCTTGATCTTTTGTGGTCATCTTGAGATCCCCCAATTAAGTTGTGGGTGTGTACCTAAAGCGTTTGTAAAGGATTCGATCTCCGCACTAAAAGGGGATCAATAGTGGAAGGTGAACTCGCAACCTTTGTGGTTGAGTTCATCGGAGAAGAAGGTGAGCCTTTGTGGCGTTGCGACTAACCTGTTGTGGTAGCGCACACCTCTCCAACGAGACGTACACCCTTGGGTGGAACTCGGGATTACATCTTCGTCTCCGCGTGCTTCACTTGGTTCCCCTTATCCTTTCTCCCTTACTCGCTTGTCTTGTTTACCTTGTTCCTGCTTAACTTGTCATTTAGGTAAATTCACCATAGTTGCATATCTAGAGAATTTACCTTTGTGTTGAGCCTAAATTTGAAAAGACCTAAAATTTGTAGTAGCACCTATTCACCCCTCCCCCCCTCTAGGTGCCGGATTCCCGTTCAATTGGTATCAGAGCCAGGTTCACTTTTAAGGGCTTAACCGCCTAAGTGCAATGATGACGAAATCCTATGCCGAGAGGGCCGCTCGTGAGAAATTAGAGGCGGAGAAGGAGGCGTTAGCCAAAGGGGCAACCATGGCCGATCTCATAGATACGAAATCGTCCTTGGAGGCCCAACTCCTCAAGATGAATGAGATGCTCATGGCACTCTTGAAGCCTAAGGAGCCCGAGGCTACTTCTCCCTCTCCTCCTCCTAAGGAGCACAGTGTGAAATCTAAGGAGTCATCCTCGGATGGGTCCAAAGATGTTCCTCCAAGGGCCTCCCCCGAGAAGGCGGAAAAGGATGAATCACCTAGCTCCTCTAATACCCTCAAAGGAGAGGAATTTCATAATGTTAACCATAATTACTCTCCTAACCCTCCTATCCTTCACCCTCATTTAAACTTTAGAAGTGATCCTCCTAAGCTCAAACCTACTCATTTCTCTCAATGGCAATTTCTTATGAAGTCTCATTTGTGTAGTGCCTCCATTGAGCTATGGCGCATCATTGAAGAAGGATTCAAGGCCCATGATCCAACCAACTTGACAAGAAGAGAGGTGGTTGATAGTCAACTCAATGCCACCGCTCTTCATCAACTCCAAATGGCCGTTGGAGAAGGACATGCCTCTTATTCAACAATTCTCCACCGCCAAAGAAGTTTGGAATGCTATTTCCGACATCTTCGTCGGTAATGAGAGCATGAAGAAGAACCGCTATGATGCCTTATGCAATGAGGTGGAAGGGTTCTACCAGTTGGATGGAGAAAGTCATGAGGACATGTACCGGAGGTTGGTGTTGATTGCTAACACCTTCAAGAACCTCGGTGTGGTCTACATTGATGACGCCTGGATCAAGAGGAAGTTCGTGACCGCTCTCTTGCCCTTTGAGAAAACGGACTTGAAGACACTCCAAGGAAGACATGACTTCGCGAAGATGACATCCAATGAAGTCATGCAAGAGATGACCGCTTACAAGGTGCCTCCAAGATTGCACAAGATGCAAGAGCAAGAGCCATAGGGATGCACAAGCATGCCTCTATTACCTTGAAGGCCACCGTTGAAGAAGAAGATGAAGATGACTATGATGATCAAGTCGAGCTATCTAGTGAGACTCTCTCAAGTACTCTCACCCAACACACGGGTCTTGCGGCAAGAACATTTTGGAAGAACCCCGGAAGGGCCAAAGCAAGGATTGATAAGAAGTTCCCCTCCAATGGAGGAAAGCCAAGCAACAAGGTAAGGCTTTGCTATAATTGTGATGACAAAGGCCACTTTGTTGTAGATTGCCCATGGTAAAGTAGAGAGGATCATGGTGGGAGGCTCGTGGCCAAGATGAAGGGCAAGGGGCCCATGCCCATGAAGAAGCCCTACTTCAAGAAGAACCAAAAGATTGTCTTGGTAACTCAAGAGCAATATCCCACCGATGATGAAGATAGTGACAAGGAGGATACCCCAACGCAAGTGGACGCACTAGCCATTTCATCCACACCACTGTCGCTCTTTTCCTCACCAAATGAGAGCCCCATCATCAAGAATACAAGATGTCTTATGGCAAAGACATCCGATGGTGAACGGAAGTTGACCACCTAGAGGGGGGGGGGGTGAATAGGTGGTGACCAATTTTTATCTCTTTTTCAGTTTTTAGGCTAGCGGAAAGTAAATTGTCTAGATGTGCAACTAGATGATACAAGTGACAACCTACAAGGAAACTAGGCAAGTACAGGAAATAAACATGCGGTAAAGGAGAGTGGAACGAAACAACCGTAGGGACTCGAAGACCAAGGTTTTATCCCGAGTTCCACCACATAGGTGTACGTCTCGTTGGAGAGGTGTGAGCTACCACAAAGGTTTGCTCAACGCCACAAAGGCCTCACCCTATTCTCCTGTGAATTCGACCACAAAGGTGCGAATCCACACTTCCACTAAGGACTCCTTTAAGGTCGGAGAAAGTCCCGTACAAATTCGTGAGGCACACACCCACAACTGAATTGGGGGCTCTCACAACGACCACAACAGGTCACTTCCACAAAGGAATCCACAAAGGATCAAATTACACAAGGATGAACCTAGCTATCTACAAAGGAACCCTAGATTCGTTGCCCCTCAAGAAATAGAGGGGGAAAGTCAAATCGCTTCGGTGGAGATGTAGATCGGTGGCTTCTCACTCAGATCCCCAAGTATCAACGGATTTGAGTGGCTGGATTGAGAGATCCGGGAGAAACGAGCTTCATCACTAATGGAGGAGAGAGAAAATCTGGAAGCTAAGGAAGCTGGAGGTAGGTGGAGGGGTATTTATACCCCTCCTCAAAATCTGCCCGTTGCACAGCCGCCAGCCCGGAAATCTCCGGGTTGAGGACCGGAGATCTCCGGACCCCGGAAATTTCCGGGTGAAATTCCGGTAGAACTTGACTCTGGATCAGTACTGGTTGGATTTTTTGACTTGGTCGAAATTCC
This sequence comes from Poa annua, assembly GCA_026929855.1. NCBI lineage: Eukaryota > Viridiplantae > Streptophyta > Magnoliopsida > Poales > Poaceae > Poa > Poa annua. The sequence continues at coordinate 23,146,710 of CM049427.1, forward strand.
TCTAACACTCGGAGATCTCCGGATTGGGGCTCGGAAATCTCCGAGAGGCCCCGGAAATCTCCTGACTGAATTCCTGAACAATTACCAGGTGCAATTGAAATGATATTTAGGCAACCTAAGTATTCCTCTTTGACAGTCAACCTGTAAAATAGCCTGCATGCTTCATCACAAACATTAGAATACTTTTTGTGTTGTCATTAGTCACCAAAACTTGGGAGTACATAGAATGCACTTTCAATCTCCCCCTTTTTGGCGAATGATGACAACACAAAAAAAGGAGTGGATTTGCAAAATATAGACGGAGCTCCCCCTAGGTGAGTGCACTATTTAAGAATGTCTTTGGAATACAAAGTGCACATTCCTTAGGATCAACACTCCCCCTAGATTTTACAAAGCACACACAAACATAATAGAAGCAACAAACTTAGATAAATAGTTATTACAATATAGAATTTAACAGTACTCATGTCTCACACACATGACGAAACAAACACAGTCACGAAATAAGAGAGCACTGAAGAAAGCAAAGCGAAAAGAAAGAAGTGCTCTCAGCCCATGCAAATCCCGAGAGTCCTAGAGATACTTCTCCCCCTTTGGCATCAAGATACCAAAAAGGGAGGAGGTTCCACTAACGTCCCATGACTCAAGAGTCGGAACCCGCGTCCTGATCATCTTCCTCTTCCTCCTCCGTGTCAGCATTCTCAAGATCGCTGTCCTCTGGCACAGCATCATCCCAATCAAAAGTGAGACCATCTGCATTCCAATCCTTGAAGGGAACCCGAGGCTTCAAAGGTTGCTTCGGAGCAGGCATCTTCATGTGAGCCATCATTGCTTCTTGGCGCTGCATAATGCGATGGTTCTGAGAGTAGATGGAGTAGTTCTCACTGTGAATGCAACAGTTCATGTTCATGATTTTCTCAATAGCTCGAACTACCCAGGGGCGACTTTTCTTGGAAGCTTTCTTGATGTTGGGATCGAGGGAACCCGAGATGGACCACCAAAAATGTCATCCTCATTGATATCATGCATGGTGGCTTGTTGTTGAACCAGGTGAGCAGATTTCTAGACAAGCAGGGCTGGCTTGTGAGGCTGAGTGGCAAAAGCTGCATCAAAGTCATCACCGTCTTGCTCAGACAGCTGGTAGAGGCTCTTGATGAGCAACATTATATAAGGAGCATATGGAGGAACTTTCCTCTCAAAGACTGCTAGGGACATCTCCTGGAAAATAAAGTCCATGACATCCACCTTATAGACCTCCTGCTCAACTGCATACTCCCCAAGATAGGCATCATGAGCTTTACGCATCAAGTTTACTAGAGCCCCGGCAATATTATCTGCATTGCCGGCAATGGGAGCAATGGTCCAACGGAACATGCGCAGCAGGATATCATAAGTGGGTAGAAGGCCATTCTGAGAGCCAATCCTCCCTCCAGGCTGGTATAGATCAGTCATGACGTGTTTGTTGTAGGACACGCCATGGACATGCATGCGGGCACCAGCTGCAGTAGTAAGACCACGGAACGAGCAACCAAGAATCTGAGCAAACTCTCTGAAGGAAGAAGTCAAGCGCTGCCTGCCAGACATCCAAGTCATCCCAATATCCTCTGAGGAGTCAAACACCACAGTGGCATAGAACTGATGTATAAGAGAGACGCTGTAGCTGCACTCAGTTCTCATCAAAGGCTCCAAACCCAAAAGACCACACACCTTCACAGCACCACCAAAATAATCTGCCTTCTTCATTAATTTGTCAAAGTCAATCCACTTCATGGGGCAGATTGGCTTTTCAATGGAGAACTTCTGATAGACTTCCCTGTAGATCCATGTCATCTCAGTGCAAAAGTAAGTGGGATCATCAGACTCCACATCATAGGATAGCTCACTTCGCCACTTGCGAAAACTTCCTTTGTTGAAGTCTTCAAGGCGGAGCTCGGTCTTCTTCTTCTTATTAGCACCAATAGGTCTCCTGAGGAAGGCTGAGTGCTCAGTTTGTGAGTTGTCTTCACTGGAGGACCCACTGGGAGGGCGTGAGTGAACTGGTTTGGCTCTTCCGCGAGTAGATATTTGCTTAAAGCGGCCACGAGGGTTGGAACCTGCAGGTACACAGCATAGAGTGGATGGAAAGCATATGGGGTAAGCACTCATGTCCAAGATTAAAAAAGGAACATACTAGAAAAGTTTTGGCAAACATAGTTTCTGGACTTAGCTGTTTTGATTCTGAGCAGGCCGGAGATTTCCGGGTCTGACTCGGAGATCTCCGGGGTCCGGAGATTTCCGAGTGAGGACCGGAAATTTCCGGTCTGCACAAAATTTTGACAGATCTGAACAAAATCTATGGATGAAAAACAGATATGTGCATATGGAAGGTAGAACATGCCTAGGAGAGCAATTCTACCAAAGGAAACAACCAACAACCTCCTAAATCTGCTAGGTTAAACGAAAACAAGTTTCGTCCTAGATTTGAAATAAGAGGAGTTACCGGAGGACATTGCGAAAAGTGTGCGGATGTAAACGAAGCCCTTGACGAGGAGAAGCAGATCCCCGAAGCACGCAAGAAACCCTCGAACGATCCACCCGTAGCGAGGAAAGGAAGAATTGGAGATTTTCGGAGGAGAGAGAGGATTAGGGCACGGGGTGGATGAACTGGCCGAACCGGCCGGTCCACCCGTGCCCTTGTATAGACAGGAAAATTTGAACCGGAAATTTCCGGACCGAGGCTCGGAAATTTCCGGGTGCCGGAGATTTCCGGGGCTATTTCCGGATGGGACTTAGCCCTGGAAAACTTTTGCCACGCTCGGAGATTTCCGGACGTCGGACCGGAGATTTCCGGACCCCGGAGATTTCCGGCTCTAATTCCGATTCAGCTTCGCCTGAGGTCAGTGCCAAAATTGAAAAAGACTTAGGTGCCAGAAATCGCAGGGGCCGGAGATTTCCGAGTCTCAGCTCGGAAATTTCCGGACGCCGGAAATTTCCGGGACTATTTCCTGTCAAAAATCAACACAGGTCAGTGCTGATTTTTGAAGGGACTTAGTCTCGAAATTTTCTGGTAGCCCAGAGATTTCCGAGTAAGGCTCGGAGATTTCCGTTCAAACCCAAAAACTCCAGGAACAAGATACCAAAAAGGGACATGAGTGGGGAAAAGCATGTTTACAGGATAGTGAAAGACTTAGGATAGAATACTCAAACTGAAAAGAAGACACACTCAAGTTGCAAAAGCCATAAAACACAAGAGAATACCAACAAGACTGTGTTTTCCTAAAAGAACCAAAGACAATGCAAGTGAGAAAAAATAAAACCAAATGGAATCCAAAGAGAAAAAGAGTTGGTGGCCGAGGCCACCGTGTATGAGTTGTAGCATGGTACCGCGAAGATATATCTTGAGTCCATAACTAACATTGAAGCTCACAAATTAGATTCAATTTGAGGTTTTAGCAATGATATGTCACTATATGCATAATAGGGGGAGGAAGAGTCCAATGTATTAGGAAAACACTCCCCCTAAGTCCATGCGTACCTCTAGGTCTTATAAAACCTTAAACGTTGGAGTGTGTGTACGGAGCTCAAGCCAAGGCCTGAGAATCTATGATATTGAGCTCATTCCTCAAGTAGCAAAAGCGGCCTTCATCAAGGGGTTTCGTGAAGATATCCGCCAATTGATCCCTTGTACCAACATATGATATATCAATATCTCCTCGTGCCACGTGATCGCGGATGAAGTGATGACGAATCTCAATGTGCTTGGTCCTTGAATGTTGCACCGGATTGTACGCAATTTTGATGGCACTCTCATTGTCACATAAAAGCGGCACTTTGTTTGCATAGGAGTCGTCACACCGTTAAGTCCAAGCAATTTGAATTTCTTGATCATCTCTTGAATATACTTGGCTTGACAAATGAAAGTCCCTTCCCTCAATTGCTTTATCTCAAAGCCAAGAAAGAACTTGAGTTCACCCATCATGGACATCTCGAACTTGTCGGTCATTAGCTTGGAAAACTCATCATTGAACACACGGTTAGTAGAACCGAAGATAATGTCATCGACATAGTTGACAAATGAAGAGTTCACCATTAACCTTTTTAGTGAAAAGAGTGGGATCGATTACCCCAACCTCAAATCCACGGTCTACCAAGAACTCTCTCAAGTGCTCGTACCATGCACGGGGGGCTTGTTTAAGGCCATAGAGAGCTTTGTCCAAGACATAGACGTGGTGAGGATGGTTGGGGTTTTCAAAACCCGGGGGTTGTTTAACATAAACAAGTTCTTGCAATGGACCATTAAGAAAAGAAGATTTTACATCCATTTGTTGCAATTTAAAACCATGGTGAGAAGGAAAAGCGATGAGAATACATATCGATTCGAGTCTTGCGACCGGTGCGAAAGTTTCTCCAAAATCGATGCCTTCGACTTGAGAGAATCCTTGAGCCACCAACCGCGCCTTGTTCCTCACAACGATACCATGTTCATCTTGCTTGTTCTTGAAGATCCACTTAGTGTCGATAATGTTGCGGCAATCTTTAGGCTTCTCAACTAGATGTCACACTTTGTTGCGCTCGAAGTTGTTAAGTTCTTCATGTATAGCCCCTAGCCAATCGGGATCTTCAAGAGCATCAAAAACTTTCTTGGGCTCGACCATGGAAATGTGTGCTTGATGCTCACTAAAGTGAGCTAATTGACTTCGTGTGGAGACCCTTGCTCGAATATCACCAATGACCTTGTCGAGAGATAATGATCTAATTTCCAAAGACTTTGCAAAGCGAGCTTGACGACGAGTTTCAATTGCCGCCCTTGTGGTGGGGACAATTTCTTGACCATCTTGATCCTTTGGATCCTCGTCTTGACCTTCTTGTGGGCCTTGATCATCATGAGAAGTCTTTTCATGAGGTGGAGAAGGATGATCTTGCCCTTGAGTAGAACTTGGAGAAGTGGAGTTGGCTTCGATAATCTTGGTGGAGGAGGCATGATCTTTTTGTTGATGAAGATCTTGTTGAGATTCATCATGAGCTTCATCTTGAGAAGAAATAGCATGCCCTTGTTGAGGAGGATCTTGAGATTGTTCTTGAGGGGAATCATCATTTTCTATGGGTGAGCCATCTTGTGGTTCTTGTGATGGTGAGGTTTCCTTGATGGGAGAAATTGAATCATCTTGAACAACTTCTTCATGGATTTCAATTGGGCGTAGAAAGCCCACCCCCATCTTCTTAATAGCATCAAAAGGTTGTTCATCACCTACATCACAAACACCAACTTGCTCCACTTGGGAGCCATCATTTTCATCGAATTCCACACTACAAGACTCTATGATAATCCGGGAGGATTTATCAAAGACTCTATAAGTGTGGGACTCGCTACCATAACCGACAAAGATCCCCTCAAGAGACTTAGAGTGCAACTTACCCAACCGGACACCCTTGACTATATAATAACACTTACATCCAAACACTCGGAAGTAGCCAATATTGGGTTTATTGCCGGTGAGGATCTCATATGGAGTCTTCTTCAAACCTTTGCGGAAGTAGAGGCGATTAGATGAGTGACAAGCGGTGGAAATAGCCTCCGCCCAAAAGTTGATGGGAGACTTGAACTCCGCCAACATAGATCTCGCCATATCGATGAGAGTCCGGTTCTTTCTTTCGGCAACGCCATTTTGTTGAAGAGTGTAAGCAGCGGAATATTGATGATGAATGCCTTCTTCACTAAGAAAGTCGTTAAGAGTGTAGTTCTTGAATTCCGACCCATTGTCACTACGAATAACCGAAATGGGAAGGTCATATTGGTGTTGAACTTCCTTTGAGAAGTCGATGAAGACTTGTTGAGTTTCATCCTTGGTCTTGAAGAAATAGACCCAAGTATATCTTGAATAGTCATCAACAATCACGAGGCAATATTTCTTGCCACCAAGACTTATCTCCGGAATTGGTCCAAATAGATCAACATGAAGGAGTTCCAAAATCCAGGATGAAGATATGATGGTCTTGCTTGGATGAGGAATGTCATGCATCTTGCCTTCCACACAAGCTCTACAAATTCGATCCCTTGAAAAGGAAACATGATCTTTTAGTCCAAGAATGTGGCCACCCTTGTGAAGACTTTGCAAAGTACGCATGTTTACGTGAGCTAGTCGGCGATGCCAAAGCCAACCCACGTCGGCTTTTCCGAAGAGACACATGGCTTGAGAAGTGGTGGCTCCGGAGAAGTCCACCACATAGAGCTCATGCTCCACGTGTCCCACGAAAGCCACTCTTAGCGACTTGCTCCACAAGAGGACCACAATCTCCTTATCAAAGAAGGGAGAGATCCCCATCTTTGTTAAGGCACGAACCGATAACAAATTATAGCCAAGAGATTCAACAAGCATGACATTGACAAGAGAAATGTCGGGGGCAACTACCACTTTGCCAAACCCGGTTACCTTAGACCTTGATAAGTCACCAAAAGTTACGGTTACTTGATCTTCATTAGGTTTCAACTCCGTAACAAGTTCTTTGCTCCCGGTCATATGACTTGTACATCCACTATCAATTATCCATTTTGAACCACCGGGAGCAAGATCCTACAAGAGATTAATTCTTGCATTTAGCAACCCATTGCTTCAGAATGGGTGCTTTATGGTTAGCGACAAGAGATTTAGGAACCCAAATAGCGTATGAAATAAAACCATAGTAGGGTCCAATGTAACGAGCACAAACATTCCCATAATAATCGACATATAAAGCATAGTTAGGGTTGTTGTCCCCGGCGTGATCTTTACGAGTAGGTTTGCCCCTTGTGACATTCCTACTCGTAAGACCTTTCTTGGATTGAATGGAGTCGGCCTTCTTGGCTTGAATGGGTTTGATGCTCTTGGGAATGCCCTTCTTGGCATTCATCTTGATGGGAGGCACATATCCAAGACCTTCCTTTCCTTGTCGAGTGTGAGGCTCCACCATGGGAGTCTCAACAACTTGTTTACCTTTAAGAAGGATGATCTTGGATGTGGCGGCCTTAGTCATCTCACTCTTCAACCTAGCATTCTCCTTCACAAGATTAGCATTATCACAAGAACACTTAGAGGTAGAGATGCTAAGAGAATCAAGGTTAGTTAGCCGAGTTTGAAGTTGGGCATACGACTCTTTTAGAAGAGCATGTTCACTCTCCAAAGCTTTGTGAGCTATGACGAGCTTTTCCATGTCCTCAATGAGTCGAACATGCCCAACCGCAAATTCGGCTTTATCTTGTTGAGCCACCTTGAATTTAGCAAAGTACATATCACGACCCTTAATGAGCTTAGCATGTGAGGAGTTATGAGTTTCCTCAATAGTTTCAAGTTGCTCCTCAAGACGAGCATGAGACTCTTCAATCTCCTCAAGAGAGGACTTCAAATAAGATAGAGAAATAGCGTCTTCTCTTTCTATCTTACCCTTCTCTTCATTTAGATGCTCTAGCTCACCAATTCGAACCATGAGGGCACCAACATGTTTCTTGCTATCACCTTGCAAGTTAGTGATAAAGGAGTCGAACGCCACAAGCTCTTGCTTGATTTGAAAGCTAGAGGCATCATCAAGCTCATTCATTTCATTCATGAGAGAGGATGAGGATGAAGGTACCTCCGACGCCTTTTCCATAAGACACTTTGAGCTCTTGGTGATGGAGTTCTCATTAGGCGATGTGAATAGAGACGATGAAGAGCTTGTCGTAGTCGAAGGAGTTCTTGTCGTTGATGGAGAGATGATAGTTGTCGAGGTGGTGGCAAGGGCCGCCACTTCATTTGGGGTTTCTTCCTCCGACTCTTCATCATCGGTGGGATACTCCTCTTGAGTCAACAACATGATGCGAGGCTTCTTGTTAAAAGGCCTCTTCTTTCCATAGGCCTTCTTGGGAGGCATCTTGGTTTTGTCCTTGAGCACTAGACGTCCACCATGCTCTTCTCTTTTCTCATAAGGGCACTCGGCAACGAAATGGAACTTGTCTTGACAATTGTAACATGTCCTTGACTTGGAGGGTGAGACCCTATCGGCTTGAGGTGCATTCTTGTCAACACGCATCTTGCCTCTTGAGGGATTGTTCCAAAAGGTGCGAGCCGCAAGAGCGAGATGGTCATTGTAAGCAATCTTGAGTGCTTCCTCGGACATGGCGGCAAAGCTTCCAAGATCATCATCATCGTTGTCTTCCTCAACGGTAGCCTTCAAAGCAAGGTTGGTTGTGCCTCTTTGCATTCCAAGAGCCCTTGCCCTTGCATCTTGAGCATTCTTAGTGGCCACCTTGTATGCGGCCATCTCTTGCATAACCTCATTAGATGTCATGAGATGATAGTTGTGTCTTCCTTGAAGACTCTTGACGTCGGTAGGCTCACAAGCCATCATAGAGCTAACATACTTCCTTTTGATCCAAGCATCATCAATGTGAGAGGCACCCACTTCTCGAAAGTTTGTGGCTATGGTCACCAATCTTTGATACATCATCTCATGGTCTTCACCATCAAGCTTGAAAAATCCCCCGGCTTCATTACTCAAAGAGTCATAGCGGTTCCTTCTCATGCTATCATTTCCAACGAACAACTCGGATAGACCATCCCATGTCTCCTTGGCGGTGGTGAGATGTTGAATGCGAGCCATGTCCTTGTTCCCAACCGCCTTTTGGATCATGTAGAGAGTGGTGGCATCAAGTTGAGCCTCCACCACTTCTCTTCTTGTTAGGTTGGTCGGATCATGCGGCTTGTATCCAACTTGAATGATGCGCCACAACTCGATTGAAGAGCTGCAAACATGAGACTTCATCATGTATTGCCATTGAGAAAAGGTATAATCTTTAAGCAATGGGGGATCACCCCTATGAGAAACTTGCGGGTGAGGAATAATGGGATCGGGGGTATGGTATTGGGATGGGGGAGGAGTGGTGTTGTAGCCTTTAGGCACTTCATCATTGGATGATGGAGTGTTTTGATGGGTTGAGGAACTACTAGCATCACCCTTCCCATCCAAAGGCAATTGCTTTCCCTTTATCAATTCGGGGTCCACATCAAGAGTAATGTCCGGAAGCACCGGAGGCTTTGTGGGCAATGTAAGAGAGGTTTCTTAAGATGTCTTGAGAGACTCAAGCATATCATGAAACTTCTTGAACTCGGTTTGTATAGATGATGTCAACTTTGTTTCCAAAGAGTTGATATCGGCCATAGTGGCACCTTTCTCTTGCATTGCCGCCAAAGTCGCGGCGTCCGTTTCGGAACCCTCTTTTGGGTCAACTTGCATTGTCCAAGGTTGGTCTCAAGCGGTGAAGCTTATAAGAGACAACCTGGCTCTGATACCAATTGAACGGCAGTTGACCACCTAGAGGGGGGGGGGGTGAATAGGTGGTGACCAATTTTTATCTATTTTTCAGTTTTTAGGCTAGAGGAAAGTAAATTGTCTAGATGTGCAACTAGATGATACAAGTGACAACCTACAAGGAAACTAGGCAAGTACAGGAAATAAAGATGCGGTAAAGGAGAGTGGAACGAAACAACCGTAGGGACTCGAAGACCAAGGTTTTATCCCGAGTTCCACCACATAGGTGTACGTCTCGTTGGAGAGGTGTGAGCTACCACAAAGGTTTGCTCAACGCCACAAAGGCCTCACCCTATTCTCCTGTGAATTCGACCACAAAGGTGCGAATCCACACTTCCACTAAGGACTCCTTTAAGGGCGGAGAAAGTCCCGTACAAATTCGTGAGGCACACACCCACAACTGAATTGGGGGCTCTCACAACGACCACAACAGGTCACTTCCACAAAGGAATCCACAAAGGATCAAATTACACAAGGATGAACCTAGCTATCCACAAAGGAACCCTAGATTCGTTGCCCCTCAAGAAATAGAGGGGGAAAGTCAAATCGCTTCGGTGGAGATGTAGATCGGTGGCTTATCCCTCAGATCCCCAAGTATCAACGGATTTGAGTGGCTGGATTGAGAGATCCGGGAGAAACGAGCTTCAGCACCAATGGAGGAGAGAGAAAATCTGGAAGCTAAGGAAGCTGGAGGCAGGTGGAGGGGTATTTATACCCCTCCTCAAAATCTGCCCGTTGCACAACCGCCAGCCCGGAAATCTCCGGGTTGAGGACCGGAGATCTCCGGACCCCGGAAATTTCCGGGTGAAATTCTGGTAGAACTTGACTCTGGATCAGTACTGGTTGGATTTCTTGACTTGGTCGAAATTCCTCTGACACTCGGAGATCTCCGGATTGGGGCTCGGAAATCTCCGAGCGCCGGAAATCTCCGAGAGGATTTCCGGCTAAAATTGTTTTGGAGTCAGTACGCATTTGAATTAAGACTTGGTGAAAATAAAGCTTGGCTCGGAAATCTCCGGTCTGTGGACCGGAAATTTCCGGGCCCTGGAAATCTCCTGACTGAATTCCTGAACAATTACCTGGTGCAATTGAAATGATATTTAGGCAACCTAAGTATTCCTCTTTGACAGTCAACCTGTAAAATAGCCTGCATGCTTCATCACAAACATTAGAATACTTTTTGTGTTGTCATTAGTCACCAAAACTTGGGAGTACATAGAATGCACTTTCAGAGGGCCTTGCTTCCGGAGGATCGAAGTGGATAATTGATAGTGGGTGCACTAGTCATATGACCGGAAGCAAGGAGATTGTAACGGATTTGAAGCCTAATGATGATCAAATAACCGTTACATATGGTGATAATTCAAAGTCTAAGGTAATAGGGCTCGGCAAGGTGGTAGTGGCACCGGACATCACACTTGTGAATGTCTTCCTTCTCGAGTCCCTAGGTTTCAACTTGATCTCGGTCCATTTTTTAACTTGTTTGGGTTACACCGTGGTTTTCGAAAAGGAAATGGTTATCCTTATATGGAGCAAGTCTCTCAATGTATCTTTCGTTGGGTACATTGAGAATGGGCTCTATGTGGTTGACTTCTCCGGAGTCACCACTTCCCATACAATGTGCCTATTCGCTAAGTCGGACTTGGGTTGGCTATGGCATCGCCGACTAGCCCATGTCAAGATGAGGACTTTGCAAAGTCTCCACAAGGGTGGCCATATCCTAGGACTAAAAGATCATGTTTCTTTCTCGAAGGATCGAATGTGTAGGGCTTGTGTTGAAGGAAAAATGCATGGCATTCACCATCCAAGCAAGACCATCATTTCATCAACAAGTGTTTTGGAGCTTCTCCATGTTGACCTCTTTGGTCCCATTCCGGAAGCTAGTCTTGGTGGCAAGAAATATTGCTTGGTGATTGTTGATGACTATTCAAGATACACATGGGTTTTCTTCTTCAAGTCGAAGGTGGAGACTCAACAAACTATCATCGACTTCTCCAATGAAGCTCAACGTCAACACAATGTCCCTATCTTGGTGACAAGAAGTGACAATGGTTCCGAGTTCAAGAACTACACCTTGAACGAGTTCCTTAGAGAAGAAGGGATTCGTCATCAATATTCCGCTGCTTATACTCCTCAACAAAATGGTGTAGCCGAAAGGAAGAACCGCACACTTATTGAGATGGCAAGGTCGATGATGGCCGAGTTCAAGTCCCCTCACAACTTTTGGGCCGAAGCCGTCAACACCGCTTGCCATTCTTCCAACCGGCTCTTCTTTCACAAAGGACTCATGAAGACACCTTATGAAGTGCTCACCGGGAACAAGCCCAATATCTCTTACTTCCGAGTTTTTGGGTGTAAGTGTTTCTACCTCATCAAAGGTGTCCGTTTAGGCAAGTTTGATTCTAAATCCCTTGAAGGGACGTTTGTGGGCTACGGTTTCAAATCCCATACTTATAGAGTCTATGACAAGGCCTCGCGCATTATCATAGAATCTTGTAGTGTGGTGTTCGAGGAGAATGACGGCTCCCTTGTGGAGCAATGTGGTGTTTCTGATGTAGGTGATGATCAACCTCAAGAGGCGATCCAAAGGATGGGGTTAGGCGTCCACCGCCCCGTCGAACTCTACTATGAGGTTCCACAACAAGGCTCAAGCTCTGCGCAAGCAGTGTCTACTACATCACAAGAAACCCCCGACAACAACGCCATGACCAACACGCCTCAACGAGAAGAAGTTCAAGAAACTCCAACTGCCCCTGAAGTTTCCGGTGCACCTGAACTTCCGGTCTTTGGTCCAAAACTTCCGGTCTTTAGTCCGGAACTTCCGGTATCTGGTACGGAACTTCTGGTGCCCCCAACGGAACTTCCGGCCCCCCAGGCCGGAACTTCCGGCGCCAAGGGTATTCCGAGGGGCAGTTATCCCCAAGGCCAAGATCAACCTCCTCCTTCATCGTTCACACCTTTCGTTGATCAAGGCAATCAAGACAGTCAAGTCGGAGACATGAATGATCAAGATGATCAAGCAATCCCTCCCACAACAAGGAGGGAAATCGAGATCCGCCGCTTGAGTAGGGTTGGCACCTCATGTTGGGGATATATCAACTAGGGGTATAACCAACATGGATCAATCCGGCTAGTCCAGGGTGGCCCAAGGGTGGTAAGGCCAAGGCCTGCCGGGCGGCCCAGATAGCTGACGTACAAGGAAGTAGACTGACGGTCCAAGGAAGGCGGAAGGCCGAAGCCCATCAATCCACCGAGCCCAAGACGGAAGACGGCAACTAAGACGGCTAGGTCTACGACTCTGTTTACTTGCCGGACAAGTACTTACCTTATACCCTGGGGTCTGGCCGCCTATATAAGCCGGTCACCAGGGAGCCTTTAGGGCAGACAACTTCAATAGGCATCATACTCATTGTAACCTGTTCACGGCTATTGCTTTATAGTGAATTATAGCAGCATGTAGGATCTCGCCACCGCTGCGGGATCCGAAGCTGGGTAAACTCGCCGTGTTCAATCCCGTCCTTGACGACACCAACCTTCTTCCCCACAATCCATACGTAGGCTAGAGGACCCCGTCTCCTATCAATTATGCCGATACCACGACAGTTGGCGCCCACTGTGGGGCGTAAGGTTCCTGGCGTCACGTTCGAGGCGGGAACACTTGGCGGTGTGGGCAAGCAGATCGCCGTCGGTCGCGTCACAAGGTATGACGGCCATAGCTACGTCAACTCGGATGAGTCCTGGCTCCCGGCGGACGACTACCTTATCGGATGCGCAATCGTGCCGATCGGAGGGATCGACGTCTTCATCGGGTACACGCCAGAGGCGTACGGCCTACCGCGTTTCTACAACCCCACCCACCAACCCTTCGACCAAGCAGTCGACCGACAAGATGGATCTGAATCCGCCTTCTCCCAGGAGTCGGCCGAATCTGATTTCCACTTCGTCGGAGTTGTCGGACTGGGATCCGACTCCCAGCCGGAAAACAACGATCCTGAGTCAATCCTCCCTGCTCTACAGGAGGATGCGATGTCAGATGCCGGATCCAGATCTACCGCTCAAGTCAACGTAGACTCTGACTCCGATGATGATGCTAGTCTCTTCGAAGAGAAGATCAAAACCCGCTTTTCCAGTGATAATCCGGCTCCCTCAGAGGGTACAGCGGATACAGACATGCCTGACAGCTGGCTATGATGGTTGTTGTCGGTCACGAGACAACCCCAGTTACTTCGGAGGCGCAAAACAAGCCGGCGGAAGAAGCCGGTGACACCACTGCCGGCCAGCTCATTGAAAGTTCCGACAAGGTGCGCGCAAAGAAGAAAACTGGCCTCGAGAAAGGCGGCAGCAGCAAACCCACGGATTTTCTCTCCGTCATCAAAGAACTAGACGAGATCATGAATACTCCGGTGAACAAAAACACCCCACTCGACGAAGTGGAAGAGCTTAGGCTTAACATGCTTAAGCACTCTGACTTCCTGCGAAAAAGAGAGGAGCACGTTGAGAGCCTTGCGAAGAAGATCGAGAAAGAGCAGGAAAAGATGTCGGCCAAAACAAGCCGGCAACTCTTCGAGGAGAAAATGTCATCAAAAAACCGCCGTGGAAAAGAGCCGCCTACGCAAGCAACGACAGCGGCTCAAGACCTAGGGTTCGATTGGCGTACGGCACCACAGCGAGTGGACAGAAGGGGGGATGTTGTCTTCTGCACCCCTGTCCTCAACGCGGCTGCTGCGTTAGATACCCTGGACGACAACACTTACACGGCGGAAGAAAAGCTGGCCAACGCAAGACACTTCGTGAGCAAGGCCCTAGAACAATAAGCTCGCGCTGATTCCTACGGCCACATGGCGGATGCTCGCGGGGGAGACCTAGAGTCTAAGTCGGGCAAGTGCAAAGCTGCACCCGGTGCCGACCCCGAAGGCCCGTCTAGCTCCAGTAGCCATGGCGACAAAAGGAAGGCAACGCCACCTCCAAAGAACGCGCCGCCGCCAAAGCCAAGGCGGGACGAGAATTCAAGGACGGGAAGCAGAGGAGACCTACCACCTCCATCTCAGCCAAGACGCGACAATGGCGGTAGCCGGAACAACAGGCCACCACCTAGAAAAGATGCCGGCAACGACCCTCCCAGGAGAGGTCGAAGCCGATCTCCGCAGCGTAGCACTGGCAGCAAGAAGAGAGAGGAGGTAGAAGGGCCCAGGCGCAGCATAAGCCGGGAAGCGCAGGACGAGCCGGACGCAAACAGAGGCGCACGGCAGCTCGATCCAAAAGACGCACGACACCGCCTACAAGACATAGCAAGAGGAAAGGAGCCGCTATACTCTGGACCAAAGTGCTTCGGTGATGCCATTCGTAGAGAGCCGTTCCCTAAGGACATGACATCAGTGTCAAAAAACTGTTCTAGGTACAACGGCCTCGTTAAGCCGGACTCATGGCTATCCGATTATGCCATGGCCATAGAGATTTCCGGCGGGAGCAGCCATATTGCCGTCCGCTACCTACCTCTCATGTTGGAAGGCACGACAAGAGCTTGGATCGACAACCTTCCTGAAAAGTCCATCCATAGCTGGTACGACATGGAAAAGGTTTTCTCCCAGCACTTCCAAGGAACATACAAGCGTCCAAATACCTACACGGATTTGCAACGCTGTATCCAAAAGCCGGACGAAACCATGACAGATTTTGTCAGCCGTTGGATATCCGAAAAAGCCAACTGTCATGGTGTTTCGGACGCACAGGCTATCCACGCCTTCTACACGGGCCTACAGAAGAAGTCCTTGCTCCGTCATAGGCTCGTCCGCAAGCAAATCACGGACCTTGGTGAGATGCTCGACCTGGCCGCCCAATACGCGGCGGCGGATGACGACGCCCGGGACGATGACCCAGACGTCAACATCATACCAAAGCGGAACAACAAGCGCAAGCAGGCGGCAGAT
The DNA here is from genome assembly GCA_026929855.1 of Poa annua. Lineage (NCBI taxonomy): Eukaryota > Viridiplantae > Streptophyta > Magnoliopsida > Poales > Poaceae > Poa > Poa annua. The sequence goes on from CM049427.1 coordinate 23,161,937, forward strand.
GACAAAGTCGGGCCTTCCAATGAGGTAGCCGCAGCATTCCAAGGGAACGCCGGCAAAAAGAAGTGGAAGAATAAGAAAGATAGTCGTGAAGCCGGCTCAGGGCCTAAGGCGGCAAGAATCACTTATGAACAGGCAAAGATTTTGCCATGTCCCATCCACGCCTCACTGGGCAAGGTCAACCATATGCTTGGCGAGTGCCGTTTCATGGACGACTTCAAAAAGGATCCCACAGTCGGCTGGAAGTCAAAGAAGTCAAAGAAGAACGACAAGAAAGACAGCAAGGAAGATGAGGATGACGACGACATGTCTATCTCAAGCGAAGACGACGCAGCCGCCAAGAAAAAGAAGCCATATCCGAAGGTCAAAGAATCTCTTGTGTGCTTTGTCGGCACGCCTTCGGCTAAGGCGGATAAGGCGGAAATGCGCGAACTCAACGCGACAATGCCGGACGTCCCTCAGTACTTGAACTGGTCGGAGGCAACGATCACTTGGGACCGGTCCGACCACCCTGATCACGTTCCTCACCCAGGCAAGTACGCCCTTGTCGTCGATCCCATTGTCGACAACTTCAGACTCACAAAGGTACTTATGGATGGCGGCAGCAGCCTCAACATCCTGTACTACGACACACTAAGCCGCATGAACCTATCAGAGGATCAGCTGGACCACATCAACCTCACCTTTCATGGCATAGTGCCCGGCAGGCAAGCAAAGTCAATGGGGAGCATCAGGCTGAAGGTAACTTTCGGACCAAAAGAGAACTACCGCTCAGAGTTCCTTCGGTTCGAAGTTGTCCCCTTCAAAAGCGCCTATCATGCAATCTTCGGACGACCGGCTTTCGCCAAGTTCATGGCAAGGCCGGGGGAAAACGGAACCATCACGATTTTCGGCAACTTCAAGAAAGCCAAGGAGTGCGAGCGTGGCATGGCCGCCTTCGCAGAAGCCGTCATCCACAAGGAAGAACTCACGCTGCTCAGGGCGGACTCAGACAACTCCATGCCAAAGCCAAAGATGGATGTCAAGAAGACCTTCGAAGCTTCAGAAGACACCAAAAAGGCGGACCTCATCCCAGGTGACAAGTCTAAGCAAGTTGTCATCGACTCCAACCTTGACAGCAAATAGGAAGGCGCGCTCGTCGAGTTCCTCCGTGAGAATCGTGACATCTTTGCATGGTCGCCTTCCGACATGCCTGGTGTACCGAGGGAACTTGCCGAGCACTCGCTCAACGTCATAAAAGGATCCAAGCCGGTGAAGCAAGCAACAAGACGCTTTGGAGATGAGAGACGCAAGGCTATAGGAAAGGAGATAAATAGGCTGAAGGCCGCCAATTTCATAAAAGAAGTTGTACACACCGATTGGGTGGCAAATCCTGTACTTGTTCCAAAGAAGAATAAAGAGCTGAGGATGTGTATTGACTATACCGCTGTTAACAAGTGCTGCCCAAAGGATCCCTTTGCGCTGCCTAGAATTGACCAAGTCGTAGACTCCACAGCAGGCTCCGAGCTGCTTTGTTTTCTGGACGCCTACTCAGGATACCACCAAATCAAGATGAGAGAGTCAGATCAACTGAAAACATCTTTCACAACTCCATACGGGACTTTCTGCTACATTACAATGCCTTTTGGCCTGAAGAATGCAGGGGCAACATACCAGCGTTGTATGCAAAATTGCCTGCACGAACAGATCGGCCGCAATGTGCACGTCTATGTAGACGACATCGCGGTAATGTCAAAAAAGAAGGCAGATCTCCTAGAGGACTTGGAAGAAATGTTTCAGAATCTCCGGAGGTATCAGATGAAACTCAATCCCGCCAAGTGCGTTTTCGGCGTTCCAGCCGGCAAACTGCTCGGTTTTATCGTCTTAGAACGAGGGATCGAGGTTAACCCGGAGAAGATCAAGGCTATCCAAAACATATCCAGACCGACTTGTCTGAAGGATGTGCAGCGCCTAGCCAGTTCGGCGGCAGCCGTCAGTCGTTTCATAAGCCGCCTAGGGGAGAAGGCAATGCCTCTCTACCGGCGATTGAAGAAGTCCGACAACTTCGAGTGGACAGAAGAGGCAGATGCCGCCTTGCAACAACTAAAGGAGGCCCTCATATTCGCTCCGATATTGGCAGCACCTCGATCACAGGAACCAATGCTGCTGTACATCGCGGCAACAGGAGCCGTTGTCAGCGTTGTCTTGGCTGTGGAAAGAAAGGAGAACGAAGCCGCGACGTATGAGCAGCGACCGATCTACTTCATCAGTGAAGTATTCTCCGCCTCCAAGCAGAGGTATCCGCATTACCAAAAGCTGGCTTATGGTGTATTCTTCGCCGCCAGAAAGATTAGGCATTACTTCCAGGAACACACAGTGACAGTAGTCAGCAAGGCACCGTTGGGAGACATAATCAACAATGCGGAGGCAACAGGTCGAGTTGCCAAATGGGGCATCGAACTCGCCGCCTTTGATATAGTCTATAAACCACGGACCGCCATTAAGTCTCAAGCGCTTGCAGACTTTGTCGCCGACTTGACAGAGGCCATGGAGGAAACTACACTCCCCGAATCAGAATATTGGGTCATGCACTTTGACGGATCAAAGATGCTCAAAGGCTCGGGGGCTGGAGTCGTTCTACGCACGCCTAAAGGTGACAAGCTTAGCTACGTGTTACAAATCCACTTCACAGCAACCAACAATGTTGCCGAGTACGAAGCCTTGCTTCACGGGTTACACGTGGCAAACGACCTAGGCGTCAAAAGAATCCTCTGTTATGGCGACTCAGATTTGGTCGCGCAGCAAGTAAGCGGAACATGGGATGCGAAAAGCGCAACAATGGCGGCGTACAGAGCCAAAGTTGATGAATTCGCAAAAAACTTCGCAGGCTACAAAGTCCGGCATGTTCCAAGAGCTGAGAATGAGGCGGCGGACACACTTGCAAGACTTGGATCGGAACGCAAAAAGGTACCAAAAGATATCTTCCTGGAGCATTTGCACAAGCCATCCATTAAAGGCGCCGATTTGATGGACCCCGACGCAGAAGAACCGGTAGAAGCGGCAAGTCTCGCTGTCTACTTAACACAGCCGGATTGGACAGTCCCATATCTCGATTTTCTAATCGACAAAAAGTTGCCGGAGGACGATGAGGTGCTAAAGAGGCAGATCATAAGGCGAGCCAAGGCATTCACGATAATAAAAGGCGAGCTATACCAGCGAAGCAATTGCGGCATCTATCAGCGGTGCATACAGCCGGAAGAAGGCCGGGAAATTCTGAAGGACATACATATTGGCACCTGCGGGCATCATGCTTCCGCTAGGTCCATTGTATCCAAAGCTTTCCGCCAAGGTTTCTACTGGCTCACCGCCAAAGAAGACGCCGAGAACATCGTAAAGACATGCAAAGAATGCCAGTTGTACGCTCGTCAACCTCATTTGCCGGCACAGGAGCTAAGGACGATCCCAATCACCTGGCCGTTCGCGGTCTGGGGCTTAGACATGGTGGGTCCCTTCAAAAAAGGCGCGCGGTGGGTACACTCACCTATTGGTCGCTGTCGACAAGTTCACCAAATGGGTCGAGGCTAAACCGATCAGCAAACTTGACGCACGGACAGCCACCAATTTTCTCTGGGGAATTATCTCTCGGTTTGGAGTTCCACACAGCATTATCACCGATAATGGCAGCAATCTGTCTCAAGGCGACATAGAAGAATACTGCAGCGATCTGGGCATCCGGCTTGATTTGGCATCCGTGTCACACCCTCAATCCAATGGACAAGTAGAGCGTACAAACGGCCTAGTCTTATCAGGACTTAAGCCTCGTCTCGAAGCTCCATTACACAGGGCAGCCGGCGCTTGGGCAGATGAGTTACAGTCGGTACTATGGAGTTTGCGCACAACGCCAAACAGGTCTACTGGCTACACTCCTTTCTTCTTAGTATATGGCGCTGAGGAAGTGCTACCTACCGACATGAAGTACGATTCCCCAAGAGTTCAAGCCTACATCGAGCAAGACGTAGAAGGTGCAAGACAGGATAGCCTAGACCTGCTAGACGAAGAAAGACACGTCGCTCTCCATCGCTCCGCCTTGTACCAGCAACAACTTCGCCGCTATCATAGCCGGAGAGTGCGGAAGCGAAGCTTCAGAACAGGTGACCTGGTTCTCCGCCTAATTCAAGACAAAAAAGGCTTGCACAAGTTATCCCCGCCATGGGAAGGACCGTTTATAGTCACAAAGGCGCTGCTCAATGGTTCCTACTAACTGGCCGACATCCGCGACAAAGACGAAAAGAAAATGCGCAAGAAGGCGGCAGGAAAAAGGGGAACCAAGCGCAAGAACGACATTGACGATCCGTTCGAGCAAACAAGACGGCCTTGGAATATAGAGCAGCTACGTCCTTTCTACACTTGGCAATTTATAATTGTAATAAGTTAAATATGATTATGAAATAAAAGTCTACGGTTCCTCATCTGTGTTGAGAAGCATGCCATCTTTTGTCTTTTCTTGCAATCATATTTCCCCTATGTATCTAAGTTACCTATTTTCTAGCTCCGTGTAAAGGTTCAAACTGGTAGATACTTGCAGCTTTCGAGCCAACCCAAAGCAAAAATAAACCTTTTTGCGCCGCCTAATTCCTTTACCTCTGATTACTTATATGTGGTTCGCCTAGTAGTATGTCTTTGACACCAACATGTTGGCTTTGGTCTCTGATTCTAAACGCATGGTTTAGCCCTGGTTGTCTCAGCTAAAGTTACCGGCTGAGGTTTCGTCAACATACAAAAAGTCAAGCATATAAGTCAGGGTAAAATTAAGGCGGGCCATATAAATAAAGACAAAATAAAACTTGACAGCTAGTTTCTGCCTAGCAAAGCAGCAACAAAAGTATATATACAAATGTTACAAGACAATGTTGCATTGTTTCAGGGGCCGACAAGTAAGGCTGATTGGAGGCAAGGACAGAAAAGATATGGCTCGGGGGAGCGTCTACATCAGGCTTGGGGGCTGACAACTTCAGCCCCGGAACTATCACTCCCCTCCGCCTCGGCCGCGCCGGCAGCTTCAGCTCCCTCTCCGCCAGGCACAGGATGGCGCCGGTAGAAGATTGAAGTGTCGACCATGTCGGCAACACGCGTGGCGTAGCCGGCACCGCTGTCCAAAATAGCGGCCGGCTCAACCTCGCTGCCGTCTTCATATGTTGACGGCATACCTTCAGTAACGGCTTCTATCTCCGCCTCGGGGTAGTGCGCCATAAACAACCCAAGGGCAGTCTTGGCTCCACCCCGTGCCGCCGACTTCAGCGAGCTTTTGTGCAGTTTGGTCGCCTGCTCCAAGATGGCGGGCACGTCGCTGAACTCGGTCGGTTCCTGGCTGCCGGACGAGGTGAAGAACTTGGCGGCAAACCGCTTGGACGCCGCCAAAGTCTCGGTGATCAGTTCGCCTAGACGCGCAAGGCAATCCAGGCGGGGGCTGACAACCTTGTCATCGCTTAAACCGGCGGGAACTGTATCAAAAAATAAAGCCATTAGTTTGGCTCAGGCTAAAGCAACATGGCAGCATCAAAAAGGAGTAAGAAATTACCAAGGACCGAGTTATGGAAAGCGGACAACTCAATCATATGAGTTGCCAGCGTGTCCTCCGCAGTTTGGGCGCGAGAAGTCTGCTTGGAGATTTCCTCCGCAGCCGTCTTCTCCGCCTCCGCCAACTTGTTGCGCAGGCTTTCTAGCTCACCAGTGAGCTGGCTAGATTCCTGCGCAAACTTGAGTTGCTGGGCCTCCATCTCCTTCTGATGAGCCTCCTTCAACTCCAAGTTGGCGGCCGCCAAGTCTGAAGCTTCATTCATAAGAGCTTGCATATCACGCCTTCAAGATATCCTGGGCGTGGTCTAGCAGTTCTACAAATATGGATCCGCTAACTAAATGATTGACGGCAACATAAGTCGAAAGCATAGTTGAAGGCGAAAAGGATCAACCCTACCTTCATCTTTTTTGCGGGCCGCCTCCAGCTCGGCAATCCGGAGGTCCTGCCTCGCACTGCTTCTTCAGGTCGCGGCAGCGCCGGTTTATCTCGACTCGGGAGGAGACAAGCACGACGTTGGAGGACACAAGGCCCTGCAAGACAAAACAAAGGCATATAACATATTGTCGAATAACCACTAAGCTCGACGTTGGAGGAGACAAGCTCGACGTTGGAGGACACAAGCTCTCCGAGACCCGCCGGCAGTTGACTCCAGCAACCCGTCATTGGCGGCACACGATTGAGCGGCATCATCGGCCGTAGCCTCAGCCAACAGTTGAGGAGTCTTGGGCGCGCGGTCGGTGGAAGAGGCCCTTGGTAGAACGCCAGAAGCCGGAGCCGGGGGCTGACGACGAGCGTCGCCCATAAAACCGCCGGCCTGGAGCTGAGGAGTAGGCGACACAGTAGCCGGCGAGCTACCTTGTGACCGCTTACCCTTGCCAAGAAGTCTGGTCGTCAACCGGGAAGTTGCGACCCTTTCCCTGTCAACAAAAAGCAAGCACAGTCAATTGGCCAGTATTGAAGAGGTTTGTCGTCTGATAAAGGAAAAATTGAGTACCTTCGGGGGATGTTAATCCCCGCGTTCTCGCCAATGTTGGCGAGAGCTGGCTCGGTAGCCGACGCGATCCGTTTCTTCCTCTCGGCATTCGCCGTAGAGGAAGCAGCGCCGGACGCCTTGCGCTTCTTCGTCTTCCCGGCTTCCGACTCGTAGAAGTCGGGAGCCAGGTAATCCTCCCCCAACTCGGAGAGCTGAAAAAGAAGACAAGTTTAATGGAACTCAATTCTAGCCGGCAAAGCTATCAAACAAGGGGCAAGGAAGAAAATATTTACCTCGAGGGGAGGGTTGTCGTGGGTGTGCATGGGCACGCCCTCCGCCGCCTTCACCAGCCCCGCCTTGACAAGGCTGCGGAGCCGGAATGCCAGGTCGGCAACCGGCAATATCTCTTCGCTCACGCGAATAGAGGCCGTGTCAGTAGGCGAATACTGACACATCTTGTGCGGGCTGTACCGCAGGGGGAGGATCTGCCGGCCGAGCCAGCAGATGACGGTGTCGACCCCATCCAGCAGAGGGGGAGCCATCGTCCTCGTGAGGAATTCAATCCGCCTTTAAATAAGGCGGAGTTCCTCCGTCAACTTGGGCACCGCCTCGTCCCAGCATGGCCGAGGCATGGGTGGCGCGTTGACGAATGCCGGGATGCCAACTTGGCGGCCCGGCGCTGCCATATCTTGGCAGTAGAAGAACGTGGAGGTCCAGCCCTTGACAGACTCAAGGTATGGTATCTTAGGATACCACTGGCGGCCCTAGCGGCAGTTGAAGGTGACGCTGCCGCAGGTTGCCAGCCCGCCGTCCGGCACCGTCTATCGCCGGCAACGGAAGCAGTATCTGAAGAAGTCTAAACTAGGCCTAATACCTAGGTAGCCTTCGAACAGAGCTGTGAAGCCGGCTAGGACTAATATACTATTGGGTGCAATGTTGTGGGGCTGGAGCCCATAGTGATCCAAAACCTCGCTAAAAAAGGCGGAAGGCGCAAGCGCCATTCCCCTAACTAGATGGGAGGTGAGGATTACCCGCTCCCCGGCTTTCGGGGCCGGGATGACGTCTCCGAAGGCGGACCTCCACCGGCAATCCTCCCGAGTGGGGAGGTAGCCGACAGCCTCCAAATCTTGGAGGGCATCTTCGTCGACGATGGAAGTTAGCCAGTAGCGGGACCCGAGGTCCGCCGCTTCCTCTTCCTCGTCGACGGGGGCACCCGCCGTCGTCATCGCCGCGGTGGTTGGTGGAGGAGCCGAAGGACCCGCCGCTGGCGCGCGCGCGGTGGAAGTCCGGGGGGCGGCGGTGGCGACATTGCCCGTCGCCGCCGTCACGGGACGAGTTATCGCGCCGCCCATCGCCGTCGCGGGCGCGGTCTCGATCGCCGGACCGCTCGACGCCGTGGAGAGGGTCTGGCCGGTGGACATCGCCGCGAGGAGAGGTCGTCGGAGAAGAGGAGTTCGTCGGAGCTCGCTCGGAGGCAAGAAGCGGAGAAGTGGAAGAGGCAAGAGCGCACGGAGAGCAAAGGCTGGGTAGTGAAAATGGACCGTTTGGCTACCTATTTATAGGGCCAGGCGTTGCTCTCTGTGCAACGGCGTTTTTAGTCGGACACGTGTCCTGCATCCGTTGCAGCACACGATTGCACGATCTCCACGCCTCCTCTTTTCCCGCAATTTGTGATCATGGCGAGATTCCCACTTAGGCTGTTTTCAAACTGTCGTGAGCCGGCTAGGTGGAAACCGTCACGAAGAATGCTCGGTAAAGATTGCCGAGTAGCCGTCTTTTCCCATGATGGATAAAGGCGGCCGCATGTCAACATCAAGACACGCATGCCTCGTTGATTTTCAGAATGGTTCAAGTCCTGCAGCCGCCAACCTTGGCAGATGAAGAATCAAGAAGAGGCCGGCGCCTGGAGAACTTCAACCTTTCCGGGGGCTAATGTTGGGGATATATCAACTAGGGGTATAACCAACATGGATCAATCCGGCTAGTCCAGGGTGGCACAAGGGTGGTAAGGCCAAGGCCTGCCGGGCGGCCCAGATAGCTGACGTACAAGGAAGTAGGCGGACGGTCCAAGGAAGGCGGAAGGCCGAAGCCCATCAAGCCACCGAGCCCAAGACGGAAGGCGGCAACTAAGCCGGCTAGGTCTAGGACTCTGTTTACTTGCCGGACAAGTACTTACCTTATACCCTGGGGTCTGGCCGCCTATATAAGCCGGTCACCAGGGAGCCTTTAGGGCAGACAACTTCAATAGGCATCATACCCATTGTAACCTGTTCACGGCTATTGCCTTATAGTGAATTATAGCAGCACGTAGGATCTCGCCACCGCTGCGGGATCCGAAGCTGGGTAAACTCGCCGTGTTCAATCCCGTCCTTGACGACACCAACCTTCTTCCCCACAATCCATTCGTAGGCTAGAGGACCCCGTCTCCTATCAATTATGCCGATACCACGACACCTCATAAGAATTAAGAGCTCTATCACTTGACAAGGTGCTTGGTGATGTGAGAAGCAAGGTCTCTACCCGAAGACAACTTGAAAGCTTTAGTGAACATCAAGCTCACATCTCCATGGTTGAACCCAAGAAAGACTTTGAAGCTCGTGAAGATAAAGATTGGCTTGAGGCTATGCATGAAGAACTCAATAACTTCGAGCGCAACAAGGTTTGGAAGTTGGTGGAAAGACTCAAAAGATTGTCGCAATGTTATCGGCACCAAGTGGATATTCAAGAACAAGCAAGATGAACATGGCATGGTGGTGAGGAACAAGGCAAGATTGGTGGCTCAAGGTTACTCCCAAATTGAAGGCTTTGACTTCGGAGAAACCTACGCGCCCGTGGCTCGACTTGAGTCAATTCGTATTCTTCTTGCCTATGCCTCTCACCATAACTTCAAGTTGCAACAAATGGATGTTAAATCCGCTTTTTTTAATGGTCCACTAAATGAACTTGTTTATGTTAAGCAACCACCGGGGTTTGAGGATCTCAAGTATCTGAATCATGTCTACAAGTTGGATAAGGCACTCTATGGCCTTAAACAAGCCCCACGTGCGTGGTACGAGCACCTTAGAGAACTACTTGTAGACTGTGGGTTCCAAGTTGGGGAAATCGACCCCACCCTTTTTACCAAGAAAGTAAAAGGAGAGCTTTTCATTTGTCAATTATATGTGGATGACATTATATTTGGGTCTACTAACAAAGCATTTAATGAAGAATTCTCTAAGCTTATGACTGACACGTTTGAGATGTCTATGATGAGTGAGATGAAGTTCTTCCTAGGATTTGAGATCAAACAATTGAAAGAAGGAACGTTCATCAACCAAGCGAAGTACATTCAAGACATGCTCAAGAAGTATGGGTTGCTTGAGCTCAAGGGTGCCTCTACCCCAATGCAAACCAAATGCCACCTTGAGCTTAACCCCAAGGGTAAGGATGTGGATCAAAAGGTATATCGCTCCATGATTGGATCTCTTCTTTACCTCTGTGCATCTAGACCAGATATAGTGCTAGCCGTAGGAGTGTCTGCAAGATATCAAGCGGCTCCTAAAGAAAGCCATGATATGGCGGTCAAGATAATCTTTAGATATTTGGCTTATACCCCAACCTTTGGATTGTGGTACCCCAAGGATGCACATTTCTCATTATGTGGGTACACGGATTCCGATTGGGCGGGAGATCAAGATGATAGGAAGTCAACCTCCGGTGCTTGTCAATTTATTGGGAGGTCCTTGGTAAGTTGGTCTTCTAAGAAGCAAAATTGTATATCTCTCTCCACCTCCGAAGCCGAGTATGTTGCCGCCGCAAGTTGTTGTACTCAATTGATGTGGATGAGGCAAACTTTAAAGGAATACAGAGTCGATTGCGACAAAGTGCCTCTTCTATGTGACAATGAAAGTTCCATCAAGATTGCTTACAACCCGGCGCAACATTCAAGAACCAAGCATATTGAGATCCGCCACCATTTCATAAGAGATCACGTGGTCCGAGGAGACATTGACTTATCATATGTGGGCACAAGGGATCAATAGGCGGATATCTTCACGAAGCCCCTTGAGAAAGTGTCGTCGTGGCGAACAGACATATGCGTACGGGTAGGCTAATTTGTGGGGCCGATGGACGCTAGGGGATCTCGGGGAGGGATTGCGCGATGAACTCGCGTGCAGGTAAACTCAACCGACACGGTGACACAAGGATTTACCCTGCTTCGGGGCTCTCCTGAGGAGATAAAACCCCTACTGCAGCATCTAGCCTACTCGGTGTATTTCTCCTCTTATTATTCGGGCTACAATATGCTCTGTGAGCTGCTAGACATACCTCCATGAGGTTTTGAGAGCAAATGAGAAGGGGGGAAATGAAGTGGTGGGGGTGTTGGCCTCTCTCTTCCCTCTCCCCCAGGTGCCCTTTATATAGGAGAGCCCAGGGGACAAGCAGGGGATAAGAATCACTGTTCACGGTACACTGTTCACGATTTGACTGATGGGGTCTTGTCGGCACTGTTCACTGCGTCACGCGCAGTGTACTGTTGTCTTGTCGGAGGCACTGTAGCAGCGTCTTCCGATACCCTGCAGTGGTAGGACCCGCGCGGCGTGCGCACTTACTTGTCCCGTAGCTCCCTCTTCGGATTTATTCATATCGGTCAACCGAGGATAGGATAATATACAAACCATACGCAACCCGGATGGCACTGTCCCTGCCAAGTCGATCCCGTCCCGGCCGAGTTGAGGTCTTGCCCGGAACAGAGCAGTCTCGGAGCGCAGCCGAGGCCGCCCGCGTGCCGGGGACGCTCCCGAGGTGGTGCGAAGGCCGGGGTCGGGAAGACGAAGGCGGCCGAGGTGGCGGTGGCGGTTGTGGATGCCGGTAGCGATCGAGGTCGTGGAAGTCGGGGCCGAGGTGGGGGAGCCGAGCTGGGCGCGGTGCAGGCCTGCCGAACTCGGGCTCGAGTGGATGCCGGTGGCGGCCGAGGTCGTGGAAGTCGGGGCCGAGGCGGGGGAGCCGAGCTGGGCGTGGTGCGGGCCTGCCGAACTCGGGTTCGAGTGGATGCCGGTGGCGGCCGAGGTCGTGGAAGTCGGGGCCGAGGCGGGGGAGCTGAGCTGGGCGGGGTGCGGGCCAGCCGAACTCGGGCTCGAGTGGATGTCGGTGGCGGCCGAGGTCATGGAAGTCGGGGCTGAGGCGGGGGAACCGAGCTGGGCGCGTTACGGGCCTGCCGAACTCGGGCTTGAGTGGATGCCTATGGCGGCCGAGGTCGAGACTCGGGCGGTGGAGCTTGGATCCATGCCGGGGTGTCGCCGAGGCAGATGGGGGAGTCGGAGGCGTGGCGGCGCTGTGCTGGAGTGGTGAAGTCGGAGGAGACGCGGGCACCGAGCTCGGGGACGACCTTGTCGGTGCGGGAGGTGATGGGCGAGGCTGGCCGCACGGAGGAGAGGTGTACCGGGAGCGAACCCGGGGGCGAGTTGGTGATGCCGGCGGGAGACCGTCTCGGATGCACGGTTGGGGGAGATCGAGGGCGCAGCTCGGGGACGAAGGGATCGTGGGTGACGTGCTCGTGGGAGAGGTTGAGGACGAGGGGATGACGACTTCGTCGCTGCGGTTTCCCCTGTTGACCGAGCAGGGGCGATGCGACCGAGTTCGGCCCATCCGAGTAGCGGATCTCGGCCCGGTAAGGGTGATCTCGGGCTGGGTGTTACCCAACTCGACCCGGGACATCCTCTCACTTTTCTTTTACCTCTTATACACTTATCTTATATTTTATCTCCGATATCACCAGCATAACCTCTCTTACCTCTCATATTGTCATCATAGTCCCGCGTCTTTAGGGTACCGGGGATCACATCCCCGACACTAGTCCCCGAGTTTATGGGGGATTCATAGAATCGCGCATAAACTTAATAGTAACCAGGGAATCTTCATATCAAATGCAATGCTTTTAGGGGCCCTGGGGATTACATCTCCGACACTAGTCCCCGAGGCTGCGGGGGACTCGCAGAGTCGCGCGCAGACTTTGAAAAAATACCAACCTCATCCTCTTTACTTGCTCCACCGTGTACCTGCAAAAATACCATCATATGCCGGTTCCTTAGCCACTCTGGGCGTTTTACCGACATAGATGTCTTCGGCCACAGCCGGTCTGGCATAAACACATAACACATGCCGGCGTTTAGCCACTCTGGGCGTATACCGACACGGACGCCTCATGTGCCGGCCTTTAGCTACTCTGGGCGTATACCGACACAGAGTCTCATGTGTCGGCGTTTAGCCACTCTGGGCGTATACCGACACAGACACCTCCAACCAAACACACAATGTCACACATGTATCTCGGGTGTCTCGGTATCTCGGTATGTCGGCCACTCTGGGCATATCACACATGTTTCGGTATCTCGGCCACTCTGGGCGTATCACAGGTGTTTCGGTATCTCGGCCACTTTGGGCATATCACAGGAGTTTCGGTATCTCAGGTGCAGCCTTTGGCAAACTTTGATACACAGAAACAAATGACTATATGGAAATATTGCCCGATGCCATGATACATCGGCGAACCGAAATAAACGGGGATATGGAAATATGGTATGATGCCACGATATGTTGGCGAACCGACATAAATAGCGATCTGGAGATATTGCAGTATGCCATGATATATTGGCGAACCGAAATAAACGGCGATCTGGAAATTGTGCATGATACCGCGATACGTGGGCCAACTGATACCACAGATCATATGCAATATATCTTGAGAAAATAACCAACCATAAGATGGATCCAAGACAATCAATATAAAGACCGATATCCCCAGAATTTTTGACATGAATATCCTCTCGGTAAGGCGATTATCCAACATGGGTACCATCTCGATAAAAACAACATCCCCTTTTAATGTTAGCACAGATAGGTATGTACAACAAATATTTGATGGAAGTGAAAACTTTAAACGACACGCCCAAGAGAATTTAACGCGAGACATAAGAATACAAATAGCCGCCGAGGCAGGCATGGGGATACTGGTTCCACCGAGTCCCCGGGTAAATTTTCAGATACAGCAGGAAGACAAAGGAGCACGGCAGTCCCCGAGTCCAGTTTCAGGATGCCGGCTCACAAATGACACAGCAAGAAGCAAGATACAACAAGCATTTAAATAAATATAAAGCGGGTTACTGTACCGACTTAGCATGCAGGGTAGAACTAAACAGTGAGCCAGTCCCCGGGTCAAGACACCTTGCTCCCGGGGGAAAAACACATAGATGACAAACAGGTGAAACAGGGCAGTCCCCAGGTCGAGACATCTTTCTCCTGGGTAAACAGTTAAACTAAGCATGCATGGGCAGTTCCCGAATAAATCTAAGATAACATAATTGTCAGGTACAGATGACGATACTCACGGAGCACAGGAGCGGTTGGGGATGTCGGAGGCGACATAACCCGGGTAACTGGTGTGCAACTGCCAGGGGTCCGTTGATGATGAGTGTCGGGGTAGACGCCGGCGGCTGGTGCCCGCGATGCAGGGATGCCGATTTGGGATGTCGACGACCGGTTTCCGCGATGCGGGGACGTCGATGACCTCCACCCGCGGTGCAGGGATGTTGGCGACCTCTACCCGCGGTACGGGGATGTCGGCGACCTCAACCCACGACGCAGGGACGTCAATAACCACTGTCCTCAGCGCAGGGATCCCGGTTTTAGGATGCCGGCGACCGCTACCCGCGGCGCAGGATGTCAGCGACCACTGACCGCGGCGTAGGGATCCCGGTTTTGGGGATGCCAGTGACCGCTACCCGCGGCGCAGGATGTCAGTGACCCCTGCCCGCGGCATAGGGATCCTGGTTTTGGGGATGCCGGTGACCGCTACCCGCGGCGCAGGATGTCAGTGACCACTGCCCGAAGCGTAGGGATCCCGGTTTGGAGATGCCGGCGACCGCTACCCGTGGCGCAGGATGTCAGTGACCACTGCCCACAGCGTAGGTATCCCGGTTTTAGGATCCCGGTTTTGGGGATGCCGGTGACCGCTACCCGCGGCGCAGGATGTCAGTGACCACTGCCCGCGGCGTAGGGATACCGGTTTTAGGATCCCGGTTCCTGGGATGCTGGTGACCGCTACCCGCGGCGCAGGATGTCAGTGACCACTGCCCGCAGCGTAGGGATCCCGGTTTTAGGATCCCGGTTTCTGGGATGCCGGTGACCGCTACCCGCGGCGCAGGATGTCAGTGACCACTGCCCGCAGCGTAGGGATCCCGGTTTTAGGATCCCGGTTTCTGGGATGCCGGTGACCGCTACCCGCGGTGCAGGATGTCAGTGACCACTGCCCGCGTCGTAGGGATCCCGGTTTTAGGATCCCGGTTTCTGGGATGCCGGTAACCTCTACCCGCGGCGCAGGATGTCAGTGACCACTGCCCGCGGCGTAGGGATCCTGGTTTTAGGATCGCGGTTTCTGGGATGCCGGTGACCGCTACCCCGGCGCAGGATGTCAGTGACCACTGCCCGCGGCGTAGGGGATCCCGGTTTTAGGATCCCGGTTTCTGGGATGCCGGTGACCGCTACCCGCGGTGCAGGATGTCAGTGACCACTGCCGGCGGCGTAGGGATCTCGGTTTCTGGGATGCCGGTGACCGCTACCCGCGGCGCAGGATGTCAGTGACCACTTCCCGTAGCGTAGGTATCCTGGTTTTAGGATCCCGGTTTCTGGGATGCCGGTGACCGCTACCCGCGGCGCAGGATGTCAGTGAACACTGCCCACGGCGGAGGGGATCCCGGTTTCTGGGATGCCGGTGACCGCTACCCGGGGCGCAGGATGTCAGTGACCACTGCCCACCGCGTAGGGATCCCGGTTTTAGGATTCGGTTTCTGGGATGCCGGTGACCGCTACCCGCGGCGCAGGATGTCAGTGACCACTGCTCGCGGCGTAGGGATCCCGGTTTTAGGATCCCGGTTTCTGGGATGCCGGTGACCGCTACCCGCGGCGCAGGATGTCAGTGACCACTGCCCGCCGTGTAGGGATTCCGGTTTTAGGATTCCGGTTTCTGGGATGCCGGCGACCGCTACCCGCGGCGCAGGATGTCAGTGACCACTGCCCGCGGCGTAGGGATCCCGGTTTTAGGATCCCGGTTTCTGGGATGTCGGTGACCTCTACCCGCGGCGCAGGATGTCAGTGACCACTGCCCGCGGCGTAGGGATCCCGGTTTTAAGATCCCGGTTTCTGGGATGCCGGTGACCGCTACCCGCAGCGCAGGATGTCAGTGACCCCTGCCCGCGGCGTAGGGATCCCGGTTTTAGGATCCCGGTTTCTGGGATGCCGGTGACCGCTACCCGCGCCGCAGGATGTCAGTGACCACTGCCCGCCGCGTAGGGATTCCGGTTTTAGGATCCCGCTTTCTGGGATGCCGGTGACCGCTAGCCGCGGCGCAGGATGTCAGTGACCACTGCCCGCGGCGTAGGGATCCCGGTTTAAGGATCCCGGTTTCTGGGATGCCGGTGACCGCTACCCTCGTCGCAGGATGTCAGTGACTACTGCTCGCGGCGTAGGGATCCCGGTTTTAGGATCCCGGTTTCTGGGATGCCGGTGACCGCTACCCACGGCGCAGGATGTCAGTGACCACTGCCCGCGGCGTAGGGATCTCGGTTTTAGGATCCCGGTTTCTGGGATGCCTGTGACCGCTACCCGCGGTGCAGGATGTCAGTGACCACTGCCCGCAGCGTAGGGATCCCGGTTTTAGGATCCCGGTTTTGGGATGTCGTGTCCCGTCCGAAATTGTTCCCGCAAGCGCCACTCTGCCCCACGGTGGGTGCCAACTGTCGCCGTGGCGAATAGACAGATGCCTACGGGTAGGCTAATTTGTGGGGCCGATGGACGCTAGGGGATCTCGGGGAGGGATTGCGCGATGAACTCGCGTGCAGGTAAACTCAACCGACACAGTGACACAAGGATTTACCCTGCTTCGGGGCTCTCGTGAGGTGATAAAACCCCTACTGCAGCATCTAGCCTACTCGGTGTATTTCTCCTCTTATTATCCGGGCTACAATATGATCCGTGAGCTGCTAGACATACCTCCATGAGGTTTTGAGAGCAAATGAGAATGGGGGAAATGAAGTGGTGGGGGTGTTGGCCTCTCTCTTCCCTCTCCCCCTGGTGCCCTTTATATAGGAGAGCCGAGGGGACAAGGGGACAAGAATCACTGTTCACGGTACACTGTTCACGATTTGACTGATGGGGTCTTGTCGGCACTGTTCACTGCGTCATGTGCAGTGTACTGTTGTCTTGTCGGAGGCACTATAGCAGCGGCTGCCGATACCCTGCAGTGGTAGGACCCGCGCGGCGTGCGCACTTACTTGTTCCGTAGCTCCCGTCTTCGGATTTATTCATATCTGTCAACCGAGGATAGGATAATATACCAACCATACGCAACCCGGATGGCACTGTCCCTGCCGAGTCGATCTTGTCCCTGCCGAGTCGAGGTCTTGCCCGGAACGGAGCAGTCCCGGAGCGCAGCCGAGGCCGCCCGCGTGCCGGGGACGCTCCCGAGGTGGTGCGAAGGCTGGGGTCGGGGAGACGAAGGCGGCCGAGGTGGCGGTGGCGGTCGTGGATGCCGGTAGCGACCGAGGTCGTAGAAGTCGGGGCGAGGCGGGGGAGCCGAGCTGGGCGCGGTGCGGGCCTGCCGAACTCGGGCTCGAGTGGATGCCGGTGGCGGCCGAGGTCGTGGAAGTTGGGGCCGAGGTGGGGGAGCTGAGCTGGGCGCGGTGTGGGCCTGCCGAACTCGGGCTCGAGTGGATGTCGGTAGCGTCCGAGGTCGTGGAAGTCGGGGCCGAGGCGGGGGAGCCGAGCTGGGTGTGGTGGGGGCCTGCCGAACTCGGGCTCGAGTGGATGCCGGTGGCGGCCGAGGTCGTGGAAGTCGGTGCCGAGGCGGGGGAGCCGAGCTGGGCGCGGTACGGGCCTGCCGAACTCGGGCTTGAGTGGATGCCGGTGGCGGCCGAGGTCGCGACTCGGGCGGTGGAGCTTGGATCCATGCCGGGGTGTCGCCGAGGCATATGGGGGAGTCGGAGGCGTGGCGGCGCTGTGCTGGAGTGGTGAAGTCGGAGGAGACGCGGGCACCGAGCTCGGGGACGACCTTGTCGGTGCGGGAGGTGATGGGCGAGGATGGCCGCACGGAGGAGAGGTCTACCGGGAGCGAACCCGGGGGCGAGTTGGTGATGCCGGCGGGAGACCGTCTCGGATGCACGGTTGGGGGAGATCGAGGGCGCAGCTCGGGGACGAATGGATCGTGGGCGACGTGCTCGTAGGACAAGTTGAGCACGAGGGGATGACGACTTCGTCGCTGCGGTTTCCCCTATTGACCGAGCAGGGGCGATGCGACCGAGTTCGGCCCATCCGAGTAGCGGATCTCGGCTCGGTAAGGGTGATCTCGGGCTAGGTGTTACCCAACTCGACCCGGGACATCCTCTCACTTTTCTTTTACCTCTTATACACTTATCTTATATTTTATCTCCGATATCACCAGCATAACCTCTCTTACCTCTAATATTGTCATCATAGTCCCGTGTCTTTAGGGTACCGGGGATCACATCCCCCGACACTAGTCCCCGAGTTTATGGGGGATTCGTAGAATCGCGCATAAACTTAATCGTAACCAGGGAATCTTCATATCAAATGCTATGCTTTTAGGGGCCCCGGGGATTACATCTCCGACAGGAAGGAAGGTTTTACTTTTTGAGGAATGAGTTCAATATCATTGATTCGAGGTCCTTAGCTTGATCGCTTGCACACTCCCCTAGGACGTAATCGCATTCTATCTTGTCAAGATGTAGGCATGGACATAGGGGGAGTGCGGTCCTAATACATTGGACCATCCCTCCCCCCATTATGCCGATAGGAAGTGTTCTTTTATCTCTAGATTCATTCTCATGTCTATTTTGAGCTAAAACGACGAGTGGTGGTTTGTACCCAAGATATATCTTCGCGGTGACATGCCCAACACTCCAACATGGTGGCTTCGGCCACCAACCTCTTCCTATTTTCTAGGATGATTTGGTTTTAATAACTTACTCTTGAGTTTCATTTGCATCTTCTTGGTTTTATGGAAAACACACTCAAGTTGGTCTTCTCATGAGCTTATTGCATTTTGCAATTTGAGTGTGAAGTACCATGATCAGTTTGGACTTCTCACCTAAGCCTTTTCCCCCGTTAACCTTGGTATTCCATCACTCATGTCCATTTTTGTTTCACTTTCCAGAAAATTTGGTTTGGTTTTCCTTAAGTCCGGAAATTCCGGGGCTCAGACCGGAACTTCCGGTGCTCAGGAAAATCCAGCACTTCATTCTGTGGCTAAGTCCAGATTTCTCCACTCCCTGGAGAAACCGGAACTTTGCCCGGAAGAAGTACCGGAAGTTTCCGGTGCACCGGAACTTCCGGCCGACAGGCCGGAACTTCCGGTGCCAGGAAATTTCCAGTTTTTCTTCCAGCGGCTAAGTCCGGAATTCTCCACCCCCTGGAGAAACCGGAACTTTGCCCGGAAGAAAGACCGGAAGTTTCCGGTGCACTGGAACTTCCGGTGTGATGATCGGAACTTCCGGCTTAAGTAGCTCGGGTCTATAAATAGGGCCGTGCGGGGTGAACTGTTCGTTTCGAACGGTTCCTCCACCTCCGCGCCGCCCAGATCCAATCTCTCTCCTCTCCCGAGCCCTAGAACTCCACCAAATCACTTCGAGGCCTTCCGACCTCGGATTCCTTCGGTTCAAAGCCGGATCTGCATCTCCTCGACGAGGGGATCCATTCTCTCCGTTCGGTTTTCGCCATGGATCTCGGTAATGTCTTCTATTTTCAAATCTAGGAAGAATCTCATTTCGTTTAACCTAGTGGATTTAGAACATATTATGTTGACTCCTTTGGTAGAAACCCTCTCTTAGGCTTGCCCTACAATCTCCATGCAGTGATTTGAATTTTTGTTGAAATTTCTTGAAGTTACATGGAATTCTCGTTTTCTGTCTTAAATCCAGAACTTCCGGTCCCCAGGCCGGAACTTCCGGTGCCAAGAAAATTCCCGCAGTTCCTCCTGCGGCTAAGTCCGGAATTCTCCACCCCCTAGAGAAACTGGAACTTTGCCCGGAAGAACTGCCGGAAGTTTCCGGGGCACCGGAACTTCCGGTCATCTGGACCGGAACTTCCGGTCTGGTCGACCGGAACTTCCGGCCCCACCTAACCGGAACTTTCAGACTAAAACTGGAACTTCCAGACTAAAATCAGAACTTTCAAGACTAATTCAATCTACTGCTGGATCTTGTTCCCTTGGACATGAGTGCTTATCCCCGTGCTTCCCTCTATCTCTATGTTGTGTTCATGCAGGTTCAGGGAGTCAGGCAGGGAGTCGCCATGGTCGGGTTAAGAAACAAGTTGTTAAGAGGAGCGCAAGTCGTGGACCCGCACCCGAAGAAGAAGAGGAGATCATGTCTGAGTAAGAACATCAGCCCGAGCCTGCTCGGGTTCAGTCATATGCAGCTCCTTCCAGCAAGAAAAACAAGGGGCCAGTTGTCTCAGTTATGCGCATGACAGCCGCAAAATTCTATAACTGGAGGTGCACGTTTGATTATGCCAATCCTTTGGAGCACCGCATCTTTCATAGCTTGGACATGAAGCTCCTTCATGATGAGTTCTACTGCGGTTTCTCAGAGAAGAAGCGCGTGTGCCCCATGCAGTCTATTGACTTTGAGTATCTTGAGAAGAAGCGCAGTTATTATGGAGGTGTTGTCTCTATTGTGGATGCTCTTTGTCGTGGGATTGTCATGGTAGATGTTACCCGGAGGTAACTTGAGATGTGGGGCATGGTGGCTTCTGACATCAGGAGCTTGTCTAGCACAGCGTGGGGAAACGGGAGTTTACCCAGGTTCGGCCCCTCGTCTCGAGGTAAAGACCTACTTCCTGCTTCGGCTTTACTGATTAGGGTTTCGGGACTCGGCGCCTTAGCTTCCGGGTCTCGAGATTACAATGTGTCTTTCCTATGACTTGTGTTGATTGAACCTGTCTCTCTAGGAACCAGGAGACCCCCCTATATAGGCGGCGGGTCTCACTGGAGGTACAAAGCCGGGTCCGGGTTCCTATCATACCCGGACTCTACTCTAAGTCCTCTAAGCCTCTTCTTTCCTTAGCAGGACTCCGTCTTGTACTTGGTCTCCAGCCTTCTGGATCCTTCTTGCTTGCGGGCCAAGGCATACATTGCGCACCGACTTACGTATCACCCGACCCATGTCTTCATACTTGATCCGGCCCAGGCTCCAGCAAGGCCGGCTTATCTTCTATGTCGGTGGGCCTACCGGGTTACGATCCCCCCAACAGTAGCCCCCAGGATAACTTGGACATCAGACTCGACTTGCTTCACCTTTGCTCTTTGGAGCATGTTTCTCGGGGAAGCCGTCAGTCCTTTTGTCCGGGTTATCTGGAAAACAATAGGTAACTCATTAAGCAAGCAGGCCCTCGGGTTACTTACTCAGCTGGCCTGATGCTTGGTCAACGGCTCGTAACCCGGCCACCACTTGCCGGCTTTCACTCTCTTTACCCTTGACTTTCTCCTTTATTCGGTCTTTCTCTTGCCTTTCGGTCAAACTTCTCGCTCAACGACATATTTAATGTCTATCCGAGCGCGGGAATCGAGGAGACAATAACCACCTCGGGAAGCAAAGCTCTTGTCAGGGAATATCTCCACCTTACAGATTTTGTCCCCCGAATCAATCATTATCTTTCTCTCTTCATCTTTTCCCACTTTGCCCCTAGGTCAAATCCTAGGAGCCTATAAATAGGAGGGCCCGGGGTGAGCAGTGGCTCACTCTCCCCCGTGCACTCTCGCTTCATCTTCCACCTCGAGCACGTCGCTTCGTCTCCTCGAACCCTCCACGACTGAGCTTCTTGAGCGGTTCATCCCCAAGATCCAAGCAAAGAACTCCAACTTTTCATTGCGCCTATCAGATCCAGATCTTCTCCCTCATATTTCTCTTGGTAAGATTGCACCCGTGAACCCGTATTTCCGATCTCTTTATCCTTCACGTTCTTCGGTTAAATGCGTGTTCTTCGTGTTCTTGGTGCACTCCTCATTATTTTTGATTTTCTAAAGCTCCTCAGATCCATTTTGGCTCACACCGTTCCTTTCTCCATTGTTTTCGCTTCGACATTGGATGTTTTTCCTTTTCCCGTGCTTATCACGATGAACTGCTCCACCGTCCTTTGATCTTCCTTTTCTTGTTATTTTTCGTAATCCCGTGGATCCATCTTGACTCTTTATCTCTGTCAACTCTTGTTTGTAGCCCTCCGGCTTCCAATCACCAAAATGCCGGTCAAGACTGCTGCTCAGCGCGGCCCTAAGAAGGTCAAGGGCACACCCGGCGCCGGGTCTTCCGGCACATTCGCCGCTGAGAAATCCAAACGCCGGGCCGGGTGTAACTGGGGCAAATCCAATGTCCGGGAAAGCCAGCTTGAAACGCTGGTGAATCTCGGCATGCTCCCGCCTCAGTCGGAGGCCCACTGGCGCGCCCCCGACGAAGGAGAGACCCTGCCGCAACCAGGACACGGCGAGGTAGTTCTTTTTGCCGATCACATCCCCCCGGGTTTCAAGCCCCCGGGTTCCCTTTTCTTCCGCCAGATCCTCGATTACTTCCACATCCGTCCACAAGACATAGCACCAAACTCGGTGCTAAACATCACTCATTTTGTCGTCCTCTGTGAAGCCTATCTCGGCATCATTCCCAGTCTTCCTCTTTTCCTCGAGTTCTACTACTGCAAGACCCAACGGGAATACCCGGGGGGGCCTCTTGTCTCCTGCGGTGGCGTTACCATCCAGTGCCGCCGCAACATCATCTTTCCGGGTGTGGTTCTCCACTCACACCCGAAGGACTGGCAGAAGACTTGGTTCTACTGCCAGTCACTCACTCCTGAGGGTGAGCCGGCCCTTCCCGGCTTTCGTGCTGATAGGCTCACGCTCCACGAGAATATGAACTTCTTTGCCTCCCCGGCTGATCGGGAGGCTATCAAGCCACTGGTTGGCCGGGTTTGCGGCCTGCTGGCCCACGGCCTGACTGGCGCGGACTTGGTATGTTGCTGGGTTGGGTGGCGCATCATGCCACTCGGCATTCGGCCGGGCCTCATCTGCCAATATTCCGGGTCCCCGGACGACCCGATGCGCTTCAACCGAAGCAGTCAATCGGAGGAGGCGCTAGTCCGGGTTATCCGGAAAATCGTTAATGAATTACCGGATTCTCTGGCGAGCGCCGGCCTTCCTCCCTTCTGCGCCGCCAATCCGCTGAAGCCGGTACTTTCTGTTTCCTTTGTCTTTTTCTTCATGTTTCAGTACTTTCTCCAAGTTGCTAACCTTTAATTCTTTAGGCGGACGATACCTGGTGGTCCGTCGCGCTGCTTTCTTCGCCCGACTCTGCCGATGAGTCGGGTAACGACGTTGAAGAGGCCGGCTCCGAGGCCGGCGTGGAGGAAGAAGCAGAAGGTGAGTTCAATTCCGTCACCCGGCTTTTCCTTGAATTAATGGACGCCGACATTCGGGAAACCCGGTCCCCTTCTATTGATGAGGCCAATATGTCAGATACGGTTCTTCCGTCTTCAGACCCGGCCCCACCGGCTTCCAAAAGGAGGCTTCGTTCAGACTCCGCCGAGGTAACTTCGCCGTGCCTGGGCTTATCTTGGTTTGCTTATTCTTACTTTGGCCTTACTGGACTTGTCTTGTTTCAGGAGGAAAAGCAAGCTCGTCGCCAAAAGCGCCGGCTTCGATCCTCCGACTCTGACGAGCCACTTTTTGAAGGTATTTCCCATAACCCGACTCCTCGCCGGGTCAGGCCTCTGCAGACACGCCCTTCCGTTCATTATCCATTTGCTGGGACTGAGCGGCGGTCTCTCTGAGTGTCTTCAGATTCGAGCGATGATCTCTTTGGCGGCTTTGCTGTCAATGAGGGGTATGCCGCCTTTCTCTCACCCTTTTCTTTTACTTCTCTGTCTTTATTGTAACCCTCTTTCTTTTGCACAGAGTTCGCACTATGCCCACGCCTTCTCCGGCTGTGGATGATGCTGCTGTTACTTCGCCCCTCCACGCTGAGGGAGGGGCCGATAGGTCGCCGCCCCACCGGGCTTCTCCTCAGAAATCTGGCTTGCCGGATGTGGAGATCACCGACTCTGCCAAGGGTGACAAGCCTCTCGACTCCCGCATCACCAAGACCGCCGCGCCGGGTTTCGCCACCTCCAAATCTTCAACCGGCAAGGCCCCCGGCTTCCAGTCCTATAAGGACTTGGACTTGACAGCTCTTTTCGGGGAGCTTCATAGGCGTGTTGGGGAGTCACGCCAGGCGGAGGACAACGTCTTGGCTGAGCTCCAGGAAAATTTTGAGGTATGCATGTATATCTATCCTAGTCCCCAACTGCCGAGTTATCAGCCTGCGATGGCCCGGGACTTCCAATTTGTCTTGTTTTGGTCTATTATGTTCTTTGTTGAGTAGTCCCCAAGAGTCGGAATAACTGTGTCGTGGTGGTGTCACGGCAGATGCCATAGGATGGCTAATGTGTGGGGCCGATGGACGTTGGTGGATCCGGGGAGGGATAGCGAGCTGAAGAGCTCACACGGGGAGGATCCCGGTAAAACCGAGATCTCCCAAGAACAAGAAATGAGATTAAAGTGTAAAAGGGAAGATCTAACAAACACGAACAAAGGCACGAAGGCACACAACACACACACGATATACCCAGGTTCAGGGCCCTCGTGAGGAGGTAACACCCCTACTCCTGCCTTTCCTCTCTATATATTGGTGGTACAAGAACTACAACTTGCTACAAAATCTCTCAAAGGGAGGAGTACAAAGAACTAGATGAACTCAAGGTGAGAAGGAGTGAATGCTCTCTGAGTAAATGTGACTATAGCTTTCGCTCTGAAGTTGGTCTCTTGCTCTCAGAAGCAGTTATGGCGCCTTTTATAGAGCTCCGGCCAGGAGGGCCGGAAACCCTAAATCGGCTTGGCCCCACCGGATAGGCCTAGCCGGCATGCCGTCACCGGCTAGTGCGACCTAGTCGCCGGGCTATCCGGCGTAGCCCCTTCGTCATCATCTCGATAGGGACGGTAGGCGCCGTCCTGCATCATCATTGTCCCCTTGTCAGAGACAAGACATGTCTTTGCCCATCCCGGATAGCCTTTTCCGGATTGCCGGGCTAGGCATGTCAGGTCTTGTCGTACCACGATCGTACCGGCTGACGCGCTCCCGTGTCAGGCGGGAACTGACCATGCTTCCGTGTCAGGCGGGAGGTGACCATGCTTCCGTGTCAGGCGGAATGGTACTTCCCCCCGCAATAGACGGGAAAGCCTGCTACGGACCGTTGACGACCTACCGGAAGCCTTTACGCCGGCTACCTCCTCGCTTGCCACGGTGAGCCTCTTCTGCATAAGGTCAAGACCGAGACATACATTCCGGTTAGTTCCCACCCGGATAACCTATCCGGTAAAACCGAGTACACCTTCTTCCCGGAGTCACCTCGGACCGCGAGACTCGGGACCCTTTCCGGATACGTCCGATCTCGTCTCAGG
Organism: Poa annua; assembly: GCA_026929855.1. Taxonomy (NCBI): domain Eukaryota; kingdom Viridiplantae; phylum Streptophyta; class Magnoliopsida; order Poales; family Poaceae; genus Poa; species Poa annua. Next base: position 23,186,993 of record CM049427.1, read on the forward strand.
ATGAGTATCTCTAGGCCTAGCCTCCCGAAGATGTCTTAGCCTACCAGCAAAGACATCTTCGAGAAGCTAGTTCTTAGAGGAACCACCCGCTCATGCTTATGCTGCGATTGTGAGGGCCGGGGGTGTCTATTTATAGCTGCGAGACCTGACCCTTGCGCCTGCCAGGAGGCACTTTGTCCTCTACCAGCGCTTAAGGGTCAAGCTGCCCTTTCAGTACAGCAGGAGGCGTCCCTTGCTCTCGCCAAAGGTCAGGTACTGTTGGCACCTTGTTGGATTATACCGGGATCTGCCCCTACCCGGGGGGCAGCCCCCCGACACTAGTCCCCAAAGCTGGTGCTGCACAGCGACCTCGGATGATGTGCGGGATCAGCTTTAAACAACAACTATCTTCCGAGAACACATGACACCAGCCTTTCCCTATCTGCCGAAGTCGGTTCTTCCCGAGATCTTCTTACCGAGATTATTTCTACCGGGAGGCAAAGCCTGCAACCGGATAACACAGCCTCAGTGAATCTTGACCGTTGGCTTCCTGATGAACTCGAGAGTGTGTGCTGGGGCCCACCCGACGTCTTGTCTGAGCAGAGATGCACTCGAGTGCTCCTGCGCGAGCACGCTGCCTCTTGGGTTCCCGCGCCGGGAGCCGCAGCCGATCCGGAATCCAACCGTTGGGGCCGTGTGGCCCTCGGTGTGGCCGGATCGGACGCTCCGGATAGCGCCACGTGGCTTGCTGCACAAACTAGATCCCACCCACGATCGTGGGGATCGTGGGCGGGAAAATTGGAAACCGCTCCGGAATCCCCCCCCCCCATAAATAGGGGACCGGAGCGGTCTCCTCTTCTTCTTCTTCTTTCTTGCTTCTCCACCATTGTCTTGAGCACATCGCCGCCGCTGCGCTCGTCACCGAACGCCCTCGCCCTCGCCGCGCGCCGGAGCTCGAACATTGCCGTCCGTCTCGCTCGTCACCGATCTCCTCTTTCACCGGTGAGTTGCCCTCTCCGTCTCGATGGTTTTCTTCGGTAGAGCAACCGCCCGACCCCGGCCGTGCCATAGCACAAGTGCGGTTGAGCCGCCGCCGGTGAGCACAACCTGGGCGACGCGCACGAGGCGCATGGCGGTGATGTACCGTCGCGGTAGGATGTAGGTCATTCACTTGCATTGCGCCTCGCCCGAGCCTAGCGCGAGCCTTTTTTCCTCCCTTTTGTCTTGATTATTTAGCACACGGTAGATCTTGTTTCCCAGGAACTCGGTAGTGTTTAGCAGTTTGTGATCCGGCATCCTAGCTTCCGTTAGACTAACTCCGACTAATCGCCGCTGCGCCTACAGAGTAGCCCGAATACCCATGCATACTTCTCCGACATGGGCGAAGAACGTACCCGGGGGTGCTGGGATGGGTCCGAGACCAAGCAGTCAGATCTGGACTGGCTGTATCGGACTCACCGGATTCCTCCGGAAGTCGAGAGCCGTCTCCCGGAGGGGGAGGTTGCACCGGAACCCCAACTCGGGGAATACATGGTATTCCTCGCGCACTTCGAGCGTGGGTTTGGGCTTCCGGCTAGCCCCTTCTTCCGCGACTTCCTCGACACCTACGACCTCCAACCTCACCATCTTCCCGCCAACGCCATTTTGATGCTCTCGGTCTTCACCACCTACGCGGAGGCATACCTCGGCATATGGCCATTTTTGGATCTCTTGGCCAAGTATTTCATTCTTCGCCGCCAAGCCATCCCCAACCCGGATAAGAAGATAAAAGACTTAGTCGATTGCGGAGCGGCCACCATCATCCCTCGCGCGGACTCTGGATTCCCTATAGTCAAGGGACTAGAGTCCTGCCGGAAGTGGCAGCGCAGCTTCTTCTACGTGAAGAACCGGGAGAACTCGGGAGATGGTCCGGGATCCTCGAATCCGGACTTCATCAATCTGCCGGAGTTCGTTATTGGTCCTCCGCACGAATTCCGCCTCTGGAAGCAGCTTCGCAATAACGACGAGGTCAATTGCATGCACGACGTTCTGAACGTGCTAAACGAGAAGATGACCGGCGATGACCTCCTGTGTTGCTTCATCATTCGCCGGGTCTGCCCCCTTCAAAACCGAGTGCACAAGATGTGCCATATGGCCGGGAACCTAGACCCCACCCGGACCAGTATCTTTGGGCTAGATCACGCAGGGGTCGTCCATCGCGTTCGAGCTATTGCCCGGACGGAGATGACGGATGACTACTCTTGGGGTGTCATTGGGGGATCCCGGAAAAAACCATGCCAACAGGTGCTCATATCTGTCTTTCGTGCATTCGCCTTCGTACATGCGTTCACCTGGACAACGACACGGCCTGATTTGTTTGCGCAGTTGTTCGAGCGTCAAATCGAAGAAGACGCTGTCCACGCCAACGGGACTTACGCGCCGAACTTCCCAAAACCGGACGAGATGCCGAGAGAGGACCCCGACGGCGAGGACCATCTCGCCATTCCTTTCGTCAAGGCTGCTGCCCCGGGTAATCCTTCAACCTCAGAGGCAGTTTCCATTTCTTCGGATGATGAGGATGAGATTGACTGCCAGATTCTCGATGTTATTGACGCTCTCCCTCTGAATTGGGCCTCAGCAGTGGTTCCGAAACCGACAATCGGGACCAAACGTGCCGAGAGCCTGAAGCGCGCGGCTTCCGACACCGAGGGGTACGATAACTCCGGCAACCCCCCCCCCCCCCCCCCCAAGAGGAGCAAGCCGAGTAAGCAAACGACCGAGAAGCCTGCTCGGCGTCGGCAAAGGGGTCCTCCCACTGTGGATTCCGGGTACGTTTTCCTTGCCTCATGTTATCTGACTTTGTTTTCTCCACAACTATTATTAAGACACTTCCTTTCAGGGATGCGCTCGAGCTCCCGTCACCTGCGGTTCCTCCTCCTCCCGGGACTCGGACTCCCAGCCCGGCTCGGGCTTCTCCTTCACCTCCTCGCCCTTCTACTCGAGGAAGTGAGCCTGCCGCCTCCGGTGCCGCACCGGCTACCGTTGTGACCCCGGATGCACATCCGGTGATCGACGAGACCCCGGTGCAGGCCACGACCACCTCGGGAGAAATTCTTCTTCCGGAAAGTCCGCGCCGGGTGCCCGGGCTTGAGGCAGAGATCCTTAGCCCTCGCCGGCAACCCGCGGCAAGCGGCCCCTCTCGGCCAGCCGCGACCAAGACCATCTCGGAGAAACAGCCCACAGCCTCCTCCCGGCCAGCTGATCAACCTCCCTTGAAGTCTCGTGCCAAGGTTGCTGGACAGAAAATACCTTCTGCCCCGCCTGCAGCTGCCCCGACATCCTCGGCCCGCGACTTGGTGCTGCGCACGGGTACGTTTTCATCGTTACCACCGCCTCCCGCCGAGATCCCTACTGCTGCCTTGCGGATGTTGCAAGCAACCGTCAGTTCCTTTGTACCTTCAGGATCCCGGGACGCTGTTGCTACTCGCGCTGCCGGCGGCTCCGGCATACAGGTTGTTGACGAATACAACCAGGCCTGGCTTGCCGCCGACGCCTCCGAGACTGCAGGAGACTTGCACGCTGCAGGCCCAAGCCGCAACGCTCAAGCCCTGCATGCTCTCCAGGTGGCCGCGTTGGTGAAGGAGATATGCCCTAGAGGCAATTAATAAAGTATATTCTTTATCATATCTCGTTTGTTCATAATAGGTTTTTGTGTCATGCTAGAACCGTATTAAGCGGAAACATTAATGCGGGTGTGATACGTAAACAACCAGGTCCCTAGTAGCCTCTACTAAGACTAGTTTCGTTGCGCGATTGATGATCGAGGTTTCCCGGTCATGGGGCATGGCGCCGGTCGGCAATGAGAGTCATATCGCTAGAAAGCGATGTGATGGACATACCCAGATTTAGAGAACATAGTCATTACACCTTTGACCGTGAGATCAACTCTTATCGATATTCCCCGAAGATACTTTGATTGCACCAAACGTCGTATCTTATTTAGTATGACAATAACGGTGATACTTTTGGGTATTGGAAACGAGTATTGAGACGAGGGGTCAAGAGCGGGATTTGCCAGTCCGCGTAGCAGGATAGATACTCTCGGGCCCACTCGGTGAGATCTTGTCTAATGAGCTTGCAAGCATGTGACTAGGTCACGGAGACATGAGATCATGAACAAGTAGAAGATAGCATCGTCGGTAACGGGGTCGGGATTAGGTATGGAGATATCTATGGAACGACACTCGGACGTGCTAAGTATCGCTATGGCAAAAGGTCTAAGACTTCGCGTTCAGGTTTGATAGATGAAAGTCATTCGTTATATCTCAGGGATTAATTCAGGGGGTCCAGGCCTACGGATTAGTCGTTGATCATTGAGGAGTCTTGATCATACCAGATATTATATCGAACCGCTAGGGTAACACACTTAAGGGGTTTCGACAAGACAACCGGAAAGGAAGGAGATCACCGGGAGCGTCCCGGGAGAGGTCCGATGGAGATCGGGCAGCGCCGAAAGAGTTTTTGGAGCTAGGAAATATTTTATATATTATGTTTGATATTAATTAGTGTTATTAATATGCAAATATGATTTTATATATTTATTTTCGAATTTATTAAGGCAGATTTCCCTAAATGGGCCTTCCGGACGAAAGAAGGCCCAAGAGGGGAAAATTCCCTAGGGGAATTCGGTGGGGGCCAGGAGGGCCGGCCTAGGTGGGCCACAAGGGGCCCACCAGGGGGCCGGCGCACTCCCTTGGCCGAACCAGGCTGTGTGGGATAGTCCCACATTGCCTGGCTGGCAAGGTTGGCTCCCCTTGGGAGCCTATATAAGAAAGGGCACCCCCAGCCTTTTAATTCACCAATTAATTCCTGATTTCTCTCTCGATCTCGTGGTTCCCAAGTTGGAGCCGCGCCGATCAAGAGGAGTCGGGGATCTCCTCCACCATAGCCCGCTGCCGCGCTGCTGGTGTTCCGGTCCAAGTCTTCCGCTGCTCGTCCTGGACTGGAGCTTCGGAGGCGTCGTCTCCACCGTACGTGTGCGACTCCCTGCGAGGTGCTGCGCTAGCGGTACTCGGAGGCCTGCTTCCTCTACACGACCTTGAGGTCGGCTTCGTCGGTCTTCATTGACAACGTTTGTGCGGGAACGTAATCCCCGCTTTCGGTCTACAAGGGTATGTATTCCGATCTCCGTTCGTACTACTATATCTGCATAGAATAGATCTTGGCTAGTTTAAGGATATCGTTGCTAGGAAAATTATTGTTTTCTGCCCATGATCCCCTTCAGTTGGATGTTACTCGGGTGACTGAGGTAAGCTTGTTCTCTTTCTTTTATCAAAAAATACTTGTTCCTTCCACCACCACTAGTCCCCGAGATTGGTGCTTAGTGCTCTAGATTCCACCGAATAGCAGATCACTAGGCTCCAATCTTAGAGAAAGTTGCAGGACTCGGACACCGAGTCCCCGAGATCTTCCCAACCGGGTAGGTTGCTTCAAAATTTGCTCCATCACCACTAGTCCCCGAGATTGGTGCTTAGTGCTCTAGATTCCACCGAATAGCAGATCACTAGGCTCCAATCTTAGAGAAAATTGCAGGACTCGGACACCGAGTCCCCGAGATCTTCCCAACCGGGTAGGGTGCTTCAAAATTTGCTCCATCACCACTAGTCCCCGAGATTGGTGCTTAGTGCTCTAGATTCCACCGAATAGCAGATCACTAGGCTCCAATCTTAGAGAAAATTGCAGGACTCGGACACCGAGTCCCCGAGATCCTCCCAACCGGGTTCCTTACATCTTTTCCAGACTAACTCCTTCTTTGTCTTGATTTCAGGAGTGCAGCCAGAAACGCCGCAACATCTTCAACCGGGTTCTTGCTGACCTCGGTCAGTCCAAGAAATCCGAGGAGCGCCTCCGGGAGGAGCGAGATGCCGCGCGCAAGGTCTCGGTAGACCAGAAGGCCGCACTCGCCACCGCGCAAGCCGAGATCGCGCGGCTGAACGGCGAGCTCGGAAAGGTCAAGGCTGCTACGACCGAGATGAAGACGCGCTTCATCGAGGCGACCAAGAAGCAGAAAGAAACCTTGGACCAGTCCGAGGAGCGCGCGCATAATGCCGAGACCGAGCTGGCTCTCCTCCGGTCTCGGTCAGATACTTGGCTCTCCGAGCTCACTGTATTGAACCGGGATCTGAACAGTAAGTGGACCGACATCCCTCTTCTCTTGCTGCTTCCTTTCTTCGCTGTTGTTTTTCTTATGACCCAGCCGTTTGACAGCTCTTCTTTTTAAAGGGGAATTTGAGCACTCCCGGGAGGCTGCTGTTCTTGCCGTTGCTGACGCCCGGGAGAAGCGCGCCGGGAAGGGTCCTGCCTCGGAGGTCTGGGACATCGAGGATCATCTCACCGCACTGAAGGCCCGGATAGTGCCTCTCCGGTCTATCGGGGCGGAGCTGCTCAGCGCCGCGATCCACGTCCACGGCGCACTGTGGCAGAGCATCCGCGGGACGCTCTCGATTCCCGAGCTCGCGAGCGCACTCCGGGGTGACGGGAGTCGCATCCACGCCTGGAAGCGTTCCGGTGCGCGGGCTGGTGCCGACCAGGTCTTGACCCAAGTACTTAGCTGGTACGAAGGTCTTGATCTGGGGGCGATCCAGCGCCTGCGGACGGTTTCTCCGTGGGTCACCGATCCGGAAAAGGTCCATCGCCGACAAGAGGTGGCGCACCGCATCGCCTCGTGGGCCAGCATCCGTGCCTTCACCGCCAGCGCCGTTCCTTCTGATTCTGAATCAGATTATGAGGACGACGAAGATACCGGCGCTACCGGCGACACGGAAGAGGAGACTCCGGAAGAAGACGATGCCGCCTCCGGTGCCGCGCGTGAGACCGTGGTGCCCCGGGATGCTGCGACTTCGCCGAGACCGGAGGCCACCGAGACCGAGGTGCGTCTCGACGCCCCGAATAGCGCTGCCGGAACCGAAGCCGAAGCTGCTCCTGCTGCTTCTTCCGAGATTGCTGCTGCTGCTGACGGCGCCGGGACTGCTACTCCTGCTGCTCCTGCTGAGGCCGCTCCCGAGGTCGCTGCTCCTGCTGGTGTCTCGGTCGCGAAGCCGACATCTCCTATCGCTTGAAACACTTAAGAGTAGACTCGTCAAATCCCCGGGATGCCGGGTACAATATGTAATATAGACTTATGTTATTTTCGTTCCGTACTGAACTAGCTATTCGAACAACTTATGTCAATTTATTCTGTTATGAGTTCCGGAATTGCCTTTCATGTTTACCGTAGTTAGGTAGTTTCTGCTCTTGTCTACCATTTCGGCGTTCGACAGTCGAGTCACAAAACTCCACATACGGCATACATTACTTAAAACAATCCGAGTTCCTACTAACCGAATTCCCGACATAAAAAACAACTAAGTTAGCAAAAAACAGGTATGCCGGATAAGTTCCTGCTCCGAGTCCCCGAGACCGTTTTCGTGTTTCCCACCTTCCCTCTCTTTGCTCTTGACTACCATTTCGGCGTGCGTCAGTCGAGTCACAAGATGATTTCACATGACATACATTACTTTGACTTTGAGAATCGAACTCGGAACTTTCCCGGCATAAAAAATAAAAGTAGAGAACAGTTATCCGACAGTCCCCGGGTTCCTTCCCGAGATGCCGGTGAAAAACAGTAAATGAATTTGACAAAAATAACAACAAGACATGCTCATAACCAGGCAGTCCCCGGGTTCCTCCCGGGGTGCCTTACTTCCATTAATACTGAAAATTGAGATACAACATACACTAAACCTTTTACGTGTAAAAGGGGCGAAGTAGAGCTACATTCCATGGACGCTTGGTTTCCTCACCGGATTTGTCCATTACACCTTTCCTAGCCTCCTGTGCATCTACAAGGTAATAAGAATCATTGTGCAATGCCCTGCTTACCACAAAAGGTCCCTCCCATGGAGGTGACAATTTATGCATTCCAGCCGTGCGTTGGATGAGCCTCAGCACCAGATCCCCTTCTCGGAACACCCTCGGGTGTACTTTCCGGCTATGATAGCGACGGAGATTCTGTTGATAAATTGTAGACCGAGATAGTGCCAACTCTCTTGCCTCTTCGAGTAAATCTATATCATCTTCTCGGGCCTCCTTTGCCTCGGTCTCGGTGAACATTGTCACTCTCGGGGAGTCATACTGTATGTCGTTCGGGAGTACTGCCTCAGCACCGTATACCATCAAAAATGGCGTGTACCCGGTAGATCTATTCGGTGTAGTCTGGAGACCCCATAGCACTGCCGGTAACTCCTCTATCCAGCATCCCGGTGTTCTCAATAGTGGTTCGATCAAACGAGCTTTGATGCCGGCCAAGATTAAGGCATTTGCTCTCTCGACTTGCCCATTTGCTTCCGGGTGTCCAACTGATGCTACATCCAGCCGGATTCCCTTCTCAGCACAAAATCGAGCGAATTCCCCCACAGCAAAGTTGGTTCCATTATCTGTGATAATGTTGTGTGGGTATCCGTATCTCAAGATGATGTCTTTCAGGAATTGCACAGCGGTGTGTCCATCGCACTTCCGGATTGGCTTGACCTCTATCCACTTAGTGAACTTGTCCACCATAACCAGTATGTGTGTCATATTGCCTCTCGCCGGCTTGAACTGACCGACCATATCCAAACACCACACTGCGAATGGCCAAGTGATGGGGATTGTTTTCAGTGCTGACGCCGGCATGTGTATCCGGTGAGCAAATCTCTGGCATCCTCCACACTTTCGGACAATATCTTCTGCTTGCTGCAATGCAGTGGGCCAGTAAAACCCATGCCGGAACACCTTTGCCACCAGGGCCCGGGATGATGCATGATGTCCACACTCCCCCTGATGTATTTCCACCAGCATCTCTTGTCCTTCTGCCGGTTCCACACACCTCTGGAGTACCTCAGTGACACTCCTTTTGTACAGTTCTTGATTGATGACAGTGTATGCTTTTGACCTTCGCATTATCTGCCGGGCTTCCACTTCATTCTCCGGGAGGGTTCCTTCCAAGATATAAGCCATAATGGGTTGTGCCCATCCCGGGACATGTCTAACCGGGAACATGGGAGCGTCTATGTCCATTGGCTCTGCAGACATCACCTCTATCATCATCTTTCTTTGCCTCTCTGAGCACTGGGACGCAGTCCCCGGGTTCGATGTTATGCTCCCGACATCTACTTCCATGGGTACAGCATCTGAACCAGGCTCCTTGGGGATGAAGACAGAATCTGATTCGGGTGACGGTTGAATAGATGGCTTCCTCAAATGCTCCAGGGCTATCCCGGGTGGGATGGCATCCCGAGATGATCCTAGCTTGGACAAGACATCCGCTGCCTCGTTTTCTCCTCTGGGTACATGTTTGAACTCGCATCCTTCAAAAAATCCGGATATTTTCTGTACATGAAACCTGTATAAGGCCATGTTTGCATCGAGGGCATCCCAATTCCCCGACACCTGTTGCACCACGAGGTCGGAGTCACCGAAACACTCTATCCGGCGGATGCCGATTTCTTTGGCGACGTTCAATCCATGAACCAAAGCCTCATATTCTGCGACATTGTTGGATGCCCGAAAATGAATTTGCAGCACATACTTCAGTACATCTTTCTTTGGGGAAGTGAGGACCACTCTGGCACCCAATTCGATCTTAGCCTTTGAGCCATCAAAATGCATCCTCCAGAAATTGTAATCCGGCATCGGAGGTTCATACTGCATCTCGGCCCAGTCCACCAAAAAGTCCGGCAGCGCCTGCGACTTGATGGCATCTCGTCTCTCATACGCCGGAGCGTATGGAGACAACTGGATGGCCCATTTGGCTACCCGGCCGCTAGCGTCCTTGCAACCGATGATCTCGGCGAGAGGAGCTTCGCATACCACTGTGATCGGGTGTTCCTGAAAGTAGTGTTTGAGCTTGGTCACTGCCATGTACACCCCATACGCCATCTTCTGGTAGTGCGGGTAGTTCTGCTTGGACTCCGAGATCACCTCACTGAGGTAATACACCGGCCTCTGTATCAGCTTGCCCCCTTCTTCCCTTTCTACTACCATTGCCACACTGACTACTCGGTTGGTTGCGGCAATATACAACAGCATAGGTTCCTTGGCTAACGGGGATGCCAACACTGGTGTTGTTGAGAGCATTCTCTTCAAATCGTTGAACGCCGCATCAGCATGCGGGGTCCAAACAAATGTCTTGCTCTTCTTCATCAGTTGATACAGAGGCAAGGCCTTCTCCCCAAGTCGGCTCACAAACCGACTTAGGGATGCAAGACACCCGGTAAACTTCTGCACATCCTTGAGACGCACGGGCAACTTCATGCTCTCAATAGCACGAATTTTACCCGGGTTGACCTCGATTCCCCGGCTTGAGATGAGGAAACCGAGTAACTTCCCTGCCGGAACACCAAATGTGCATTTATCCGGGTTCAACCTCATCCGGAATCTTCTTAAGTTCTTAAATGTTTCCCTCAGATCATCTATTAACGAGGCTTTTTCTTTTGTTTTTATGACTATGTCATCGACATAGAACTCGGCATTTCGGCCTATTTGATCATGCAAACATTTCTGCATGCATCTCTGGTATGTAGCACCAGCATTCCTCAAACCGAAAGTCATGACACGATAGCAATAAGCCCCATAAGGGGTAATGAAAGCAGTTTTCAATTGATCATCCGGATTCAAAGGTATATGGTGAAAACCAGAATAAGCATCTAAAAAAGTCAAAAGCTCACTCCCGGCAGTGGAATCTATTACTTGATCTATCCGGGGCAGCGGAAAGGGGTCTTTCGGACATGCTTTGTTGAGGTTGGTGAAGTCGATGCACATGCACCACACCTTAAGCAGGAGGGGATCATCCTTCTTCTTCTCCACCAGGACCGGATTCGATATCCAATCCGGGTGCAGCACCTCCATTATGAATCCAGCGGCCAGCAGTATAGCCAGATGCTCCATGACCGCGGCTCTTCTTTCATCCGAGAGGCGCCTAGTTGGTTGTTTCACCGGCTTCGCATCCGGTCGAACAAACAGAGAGTGCTCAGCCAACTCCCTCGGGACGCCTTGCAGATCGTCACTCGACCACGCAAAGGCATCCCGATTCTCACGGAGGAAGTCGACGAGCTCGCCTTCCTATTTGCTGTCCAGGCTGCTGCCAATGATAACTTGGCGCTCCGGGTTGCTGGGGTCCACACACACCTTCTTGGTCTCCTTGGGGGGCTGAAATGACGCACCCTGCTCCAGGTTCACCATCCCGGGCATTCCGAGTTGGGAGGTCTTGGCCATTGCCACCACCTGCTGGATCCTCTTCTTTTCTTCCGCGATCACCAGAGACTCAGCCAAGCACGACCCCGCTGAGGCACATTCCATGGAGCGCTTGTGGTCTCCCGAGATGGTGATTATACCGTTAGGTCCCGGCATCTTCATTTTCAGGTAGCCCATGTGAGTCGAGATCATGAACTTGGCGAGGGCCGGTCTGCATATCAGTGCGTGATACGGGCTCTCGAGGTCCACGACCTCGAACTCCAAGCTCTCGGTTCGGCAGTTCTCCCGAGTTCCGAATAGCACCTCCACCCAGATCTTTCCCATGGGCGAGCAAGAGACTCCGGGCACAATGCCGTGGAAGGTTGTCTCGGTAGGCAGCAGGGTGTTCATAGACACTCCCAGCTTCAACATCGTGTCCTTGTACATGATGTTAATGGCACTGCCATTGTCAATCAGAACCCGGCTGAAGTGGACGTTGAGGTTGGGTCCGACAAAAGTTGGGTCCACCACCAAGGCATACGCTCCCGGCTTAGGCATAACTCGGGGGTGATCCTTCCGGCTCCATGTGATCTCCATCTCGGACCAGTGCAAGAATTTGGGCACCGCCGGGATCACAACATTCACCTCCAGTGCACGTTGCCGCACACTCTTTCGGTCAGTGGGCTCGGTCACAAAGACCACATAGCTCTGATGTGCTTCCCGGTAGTTACTCTGCTGCTGTCCGCCTTGGTTACCGTTGTCATTCCGGGTATGCACCACATTCACTGGGCGAGGTGGGGGTCCTCTCAGAGGAGGGGGAAGTCGAACAGCGTTGGCCCCCGATGTCGGAGGAGGGGGTCTCGGGATATTGGGCCGAGATGCCGGAGCATTCTGCCGAATAGCTCCCGAGCTGCCTTCCTGCAACGTGCGCTGATACCAGCTGCACTGCCGAGTAGAATGGTTTGCGGGCTTGTTGGCCTCCAGAGTGTGGTAGCAGCATGGCTTGTTCAGCATTTCCTCGTATGTCAGGGGCTTGTTTTGTTCCACCCAGGTCTTTTGCACCTCCTGACTCTGACCCCAAGCCGGGCCACTTGTCTTTTGACGCTGGCTGTTGCCGGCATCCTCCTGCTCCCGGGTCACTGCTGCGACATGCTGCGCGGCATGGTGGTACTCGGGCTGATTCCTCTTGTGGCCGAACTCCTGGCGATCATGGCTCCTGCTCGGTCCTGAACGCTGAGGTCCCGCATTCCTCCTGTTGGAGTCTCCGACATCCACCAGGGGTTGCATGGGATCTCCAAGCGTGTAGGTATCGGCGATGCGCATGGTCTCCGCCAAGGTCGTTGGCATCTTTCTTTGCAACTTCTGCCACAGCATTGAGCCATGCCGGCAGCCTTGTGCAAACCAGGAGATGGCCTGTGCCTCTACCACTCCTTCGCAAGAGTTGCGAATATTGCTCCACCGGGTAAGGTACTCCCGGTCGGTCTCGTTGCTCCTTTGCCTACAGATGGCGAGCTGCTGAGGTCTGTTGGGCCTTTTGTATGTGCTGGTGAAGTTACTGATGAAGGCCTCCTCGAAATCCAACCAGCAATCTATGCTGCCAGTTCTCAAGTTGTTCAACCAGATCCGGGCAGGTCCTTCCAACATCTGCGGTACATAGCGTACCGCCCATCGTCTGTTTCCACCGGCTATGCTTACTGCGGTTACATAGTCGGTTAGCCAGTCCTCCGGCTTCTTGCTGCCGTCATAGGTCTTGGCACCTCGGTTGAGCTGAAAGTTCCGAACAGGAGCTTCCCGCATGATCCGAGGTCCGAAGCAGGCAGGTCCCGGAGGTCCTTGCTCTTCCACCAACTCGGATTGATGAATCCGGTCGAGCCGGAATCTGGCATCTGCCTGGTTCCTATCCGAGATCCCAAAGGGTTCTCGTCTGGCTGATACCCGAGCTGCTGCAACCTCGAGTTGCCATCGTTGAGCCTGTCTTGCGCAGGGACCAGGGCCTGCTGGGGAACGGAGGCGACCTCCCTCTGTGGGTTTCCCTGAACCTGAGGAGGGTTCCGGGGTGGATTACCACGGCCAGCCGGGTTATTGTTTCCTACACCCAGGTTACCATCCCCACGGGTACTTCCCGCCTGCCCCGACTTACGCTGTCCGGCTTGCACAGCTTGCTGGATACCGGCGAAGGCCGGATCATAGGTCTGTAGCTGCTTGTTCTTCCCGGAACCTCGACTCCGGCTCCGGCTCTTGCTCTTGCTCTTGCTCCTGCTTGGATGCGGGGAAGAGGCCTCCCCATCCGATTTCTGGCTATTGGGTCTGGCTGAGTGCACCTGGGATCCTGCCCCGGGGTTCTTCTTCTTGAAGGCCAGATTCTGACGGTTGGCCTCAATCACCAACTCGTTTACCCTCTCCTGCTGCTTGCGCAGGGCTTCACCGGATAACCCCACCAACTCGGCCATGGCGGCTTCGGCGGCCCTAAGGGTTTTCGCCGGTGAGCTGTACACCGGCTTCCCTGCTGAAATCCGACTTCCTGTGTGACTGGTGGTGGCTCCACCAGCTAGCTCCTCATTCACCATTCTTCCTTTCTTGCGCAGATCTGCAATGCGCTTCTCCCGGGAGTCTATCTTAGGGAATCCGTGAGCGGCATTGTACTCCCGGAGGCTAGCATTCAGCTCGCGACGGATCTCGGCGATCTCCTGCGCTTCGGCGAGTAGCAACCTCCGCTGCTCCTCCAACTCAGCCGAGGTGGCCTGGGTATCCGCCTCAGCAGCCACAGGTATAGCCAACTTGGCCACCAGCCCCAAGAGGGGATCCGGGCGACGCCGCGGCTGGGACGGCTGTGGATCACCATCTCGGGCCGCAGGTCTTTCCTGCGGGGGTTTGGCCAAACGGGGGTGGCCGTCGGTATCGCCGTCAGCGTCCTGGTACTCCTCCTCAGTTGCCCCGACCATCATTACTGCGACGGAACTCGGGGGACGACCGGCATGCAGACCCCGAGCAGCGCATATCATGGGCGGGTCCTCAGCTTCCAGAACCATGTCCGGGTAGCCACAGACAACCTCGGTGGCCACGTAGGTGGTGAAACCACCGAAGTCGATGAGACATCCGTTCACCGGAAACGGTCTGTTCCGGAAGCACCCTGCGTTGTCGCAGACTAAGTCCATCTCTCCTAGCCTTACGACCAGGCCAGAGAGAACCCGAACCTCGAAGTGAACAGGGCAGCCCGTCCGGATGTGTACACCAGCCAACGCCTCTGTCAGCCCCACGGTGGGCGCCAACTGTCGTGGTGGTGTCACGGCTGATGCCATAGGATGGCTAATGTGTGGGGCCGATGGACGTTGGTGGATCCGGGGAGGGATAGCGAGCTGAAGAGCTCACACGGGGAGGATCCCGGTAAAACCGAGATCTCCCAAGAACAAGAAATGAGATTAAAGTGTAAAAGGGAAGATCTAACAAACACGAACAAAGGCACGAAGGCACACAGCACACACACGATATACCCAGGTTCAGGGCCCTCGTGAGGCGGTAACACCCCTACTCCTGCCTTTCCTCTCTATATATTGGTGGTACAAGAACTACAACTTGCTACAAGATCTCTCAAAGCGAGGAGTACAAAGAACTAGATGAACTCAAGGTGAGAAGGAGTGAATGCTCTCTGAGTAAATGTGACTATAGCTTTGGCTCTGAAGTTGGTCTCTTGCTCTCAGGAGCAGTTATGGCGCCTTTTATAGAGCTCCGGCCAGGAGGGCCAGAAACCCTAAATCGGCTTGGCCCCACCGGACAGGCCTAGCCGGCATGCCGTCACCGGCTAGTGCGACCTAGTCGCCGGGCTATCCGGCGTAGCCCCTTCGTCATCATCTCGATAGGGACGGCAGGCGCCGTCCTGCATCATCATTGTCCCCTTGTCAGAGACAAGACATGTCTTTGCCCATCCCGGATAGCCTTTTCCGGATTGCCGGGCTAGGCATGTCAGGTCTTGTCGTACCACGATCGTACCGGCTGACGCGCTCCCGTGTCAGGCGGGAACTGACCATGCTTCCGTGTCAGGCGGGAGCTGACCATGCTTCCGTGTCAGGCGGAATGGTACTTCCCCCCGCAATAGACGGGAAAGCCTGCTACGGACCGTTGAAGACCTACCGGAAGCCCTTACGCCGGCTACCTCCTCGCTTGCCACGGTGAGCCTCTTCTGCATAAGGTCAAGACCGAGACATACATTCCGGTTAGTTCCCACCCGGATAACCTATCCGGTAAAACCGAGTACACCTTCTTCCGGGAGTCACCTCGGACCGCGAGACTTGGGACCCTTTCCGGATACGTCCGATCTCGTCTCAGGATGAGTATCTCTAGGCCTAGCCTCCCGAAGATGTCTTAGCCTACCAGCAAAGACATCTTCGAGAAGCTAGTTCTTAGAGGAACCACCCGCTCATGCTTATGCTGCGATTGTGAGGGCCGGGGGTGTCTATTTATAGCTGCGAGACCTGACCCTTGCGCCTGCCAGGAGGCACTTTGTCCTCTACCAGCGCTTAAGGGTCAAGCTGCCCTTTCAGTACAGCAGGAGGCGTCCCTTGCTCTCGCCAAAGGTCAGGTACTGTTGGCACCTTGTTGGATTATACCGGGATCTGCCCCTACCCGGGGGGCAGCCCCCCGACAAACTGCTTGCAGTGTTCCGGGCCTTCGCTTACTTTTTTGATCTTGAGCCCGTAATTGAGTGGCCCCCAAGTGCCGGGTTTCAGCCTGCGCTACCTGGGACTTATAACAATTTAGGCTTTACTTTTGTTCGCCGCATCTTGACCATGTGTTTTTGTTTCTTGTTTCAGGACCAGACCCGCCAGCAGGACCATGCCCTTGACGTTGTCAAGGGGGAGTTGAAGACGGAAGCCTGCCTCCGTGCCGGTCTTGATAATAAGATTGCCGAGCTTGAGAAGAAGCTCGGCGAGGCTGCTGAAGAGAACTCCCTCCTCCGTCGAGAGATGGAGGAGCATGAGACTAACTGGACGGAGCAGCGTGACAAGCTTCAAGAGGATCTGAATGCCTCCAATGCCAAATACGCAAAGCTTGTTGCGTTTCTTGCTGAGATGACCACCGCGCTCTTTGGTAAGCCGGCTCTAATTTTGACTGTCACGCATCTTTGCTTGTACTGCCGCCTGACACTTCTGGCTTTCTCTTTCCATGGTCTTGGAACCCTATCTGCAAGCTTGAGCCGGAGGGAAAGCTCAAGGCCGTCTACACGCTTGTGCAGAACCTCTACTATGGAGTTGGCAAGGCGTTGATGGCCTGTCACGGATGGGAGAAGCCGCCCACGACGCATGCCAAATTCCTCCAACAACTGAATGTTCTGCCGGCTTGGCTGGATAACTGGAGGAGGTCTGCAGCCGGTGTGCCTCGATGCGCATCTTGGCCTTGACCAAGGCGCATTACCCGGATGTTGACACGGAGCTTCTCACCAAGGGGTGGCCCTGCAAGAGTGACGGTACCCCTCTCACCAAGGAGGACATCAAGGCCATAGATGTGAAGACCCGGCACCATGCGATAGTGCTGACTGATAACCTCAGTCTTAGCACTTTCCAGGTGGGGTACTCGGCTGAGGGAGCCAAGCTTTCTCCTAAAGATCCGGCCTTGACGGGTCTTGATTCGAGCTACCGCGCTCCTCTGCCGACTCAGCCGGAAGTGGCCCCTGCGTCCGGGTTATCCGACGTGCCGACTCCTCCTCGCCCGGCCTCTGGCCCCTTCTCGAGCGTTTTCGAGATTTCCTGGGAGGATGCTGAGGGCTTGGCGAAGAGGAAGTCCAAGAAAAAGCATACCGCCTCTGGCTCTTCCGGCTTAGCTCCCGAGACCCCAGCCGTTCCTACTGAATCTGGCCCGGCAGCATGAACCGGCTTGTAATTTTTATCTGTCTTTGCACTTTGGGAACTCGTACTCTTTTGGCCTGTATAACCTGTAATAGGTTAGTTTTAACTCTGAGGCTATGCCTCTGATGATGCGCCTTCGTGTGCCTGATACACTTGCTGTAATTTTTATACTCGGCCTCAGCCGCACTTTGCAAGCATATGTTTGGTGTTGATGACCCTTTTGGTTTCCTTTGCGTCTGCATAGCCGGCTTTCTTTTTGACTTCTTGTGTTAGAAACTCGAGGTCAATCAGGGTCTGCTAAGTCCCCAAGGGCATCATAGTCAGATTGAAAGCCCGGTTTGCAACATCTGGTCGATGTGGCTTCTTTGCCGGGTTAGATTAACATCGAGCTAGCAGGCAAGTATAACCAAGAAATTGTGGCGTCTATGCCGGGTTTTGGGTTTTCAACTTGCAACTGATAGTTGTCAAGCCCCCAAGCCCTTTTTGAGAAAATTTGGCGTCTATGCCGAGTCTTGAGTTTTCAACTTCTAGCTTTTAGTTAGTAAGCCCCCAAGACCCTTGAAAGGAGTAAGAGTATAAGTTTGGTGGCATCTCTGCCGAGTCTTGAGTTTTCAACTTCTAACTTGTGGTTAGTAAGCCCCCAAGACCCTTAAAAGGAGTAAGAATATGAACTTGGTGGCGTCTCTGCCGAGTCTTGAGTTTTGAACTTCTAACTTGTAGTTAGTAAGCCCCCAAGACCCTTAAAAGGAGTAAGAATATGAACTTGGTGGCGTCTCTGCGAGTCTTGAGTTTTCAACTTCTAACTTGTAGTTAGTAAGCCCCCAAGACCCTTTATTGTGCAATATCTGGGCACTTTTGTCAACAAACTCTTTTCTTCAGAGAAGTTTCTCTTTATTTATCATAAGATATGTACATAGATAGCAAGCCGCCTCATTAAAAACCTTCCAGTCCCCTTAGGTACCCTGGTAAGGAAAAGAGCGCGTCTGAAACCTGCTGCTTTCTCAGTAATAAAAACAAAAACCTGTAGGAAGCCGGTCTTGCCGGGTTTCCTCTGCCTATGTGTAGTATGGTCTAAGCTCTGCTATGTTCCATGGCCTGTCGTTCTCTGTCATTGGGTATCTTGTGTGATCTGTGTTTGGTCCTGTTACTGTATTTTCTTCCCTTAGGTCCACCAGATAGTAGGATCCATTGTGTAGATTTCTGCATATCACGAAAGGTCCTTCCCATGGGGGAGTAAGCTTATGAAAGCCGGCTCTGTTCTGAGCCAGTCTGAGGACCAAGTCTCCTTCCTGGAAAGTCCTTGATCTAACCCGGCGGCTGTGATACCGTCTCAAGTCTTGCTGATATATAGCTGATCTTTCCAGGGCTAGCTCCCTTGCCTCTTCCATTAAATCTACTGATGTGAGTCGGGCTTTCTCATTTTCGGGTTCCACTTGCAACCCTTGGCGACTCGTGGATGATATCACTGGGCAAGACCGCTTCAGCTCCATATACCATGAAGAAAGGAGTGAAATTTGTGGATCTATTTGGGGTTGTATTGATGCTCCAGACGACTGATGGTAGTTCTTCTTCCCAGGATCCGACTGCTCTGATCAGTGGAACCCGGAGCCTTGGTTTATCCCCCTTAGTAGCTCCTGGTTTGTTCTTTCGACTTGGCCTTTTGACTGAGGATGTGACACCGAAGCCAGGTCGAGCCGGATTCCATTGTCTCCACATAATTTCTGCATCTCTCCGAGTGAGAAGTATGTCCCATTGTCTGTGATGATGCTGTGGGGATACCCGAATCTGAATATGATTCTCTTCAAAAATTTGACTGCTGTAGCCGCTGAGCAACTGTTAACGGCTTGTACCTTGACCCACTTTGTGAATTTATCCACTGCTACTAGGAGGTGAGTTTTCTTGCCGTACGATGGCTGGAAGGGTCCAACCATGTCCATACCCCAAACAACAAAAGGCCATGTGATTGATATTGTCCTCAGGTCCTGAGACGGTACGTGAATCTGTCTTGCATATCTTTGGCATCCATCGCAAACCCGGGCTATGCTCTCTGCGTCAGCCAAAAGAATCCATGTCAAAATGCCTTGGCTACCATTGATCTTGTTGATGCGTGGTGTCCACAATCTCCTGAGTGGATCTCCTGTAGGATTTTCCGGCCTTCCTCTGGTGAGACACATCGCAGAAAAACTCCTGACGTGCTCTTCTTGTGTAACTCGCCGTTGATGACGACGTAGGCCTTAGCTCGGCGTACAATTTGTCTTGCCAGAACTTCATTCTGCGGTAACTCCTCTCTTTGTACATAAGCTAGGTACGACTCTGTCCATGACGGTGTTTTATGTAGGGCGGCGACTAGCTGGGACTCCGGGTCATCAGGAATTGCAAGTTCTTCCTCAGTCGGCAGCTTTACGGATGGGTTATATAACTCGGCCTTGAATACATTGGGTGGTATCGGGTCTCTCCTGGAGTCGATTCTTGATAGAGCGACTGCCGCCTCATTCTTTCTCCTGTCAATGTGTTCCACTTGATACCCGGAAAAGAAACCGGCTGCCCTGTCAACCTCTCTTCTGTAAGCTGCCATATTGGCGTCCTTTCGATCCCAGGTCCCAGATACTTGCTGCACCACTAAATTTGAGTCCCCATAGCACATGATCCTCTTGATGCCCATTTCCTTGGCGACTTTTAGGCCGTGTAACAGAGCCTCATACTCGGCAATGTTGTTCGTGCAGGGCTCGAAGTGTATCTGTAAGACATAACTCAGCTTGTCTCCTTTTGGTGAGGTTAAGACCACGCCGGCTCCAGATCCTCCGAATAGTTTAGACCCGTCAAAGTGCATGACCCAATGTTTGACACTCGGTGCTGGAGGCAGGGGGTCAAACTCGGTCCAGTCATTGATGAAGTCAGCTAAGGCTTGAGATTTGCTTGCTGTTCTTGGCTCATAGTTTATGTGATAGGGACCCATATCGATAGCCCACTTTGCTACTCTTCCTGTCGCCTCCCTGTTTCCGATTATTTCTGCTAGGGGAGCTGAGCTCACCACTGTTATGGGGTGTTCCTGGAAGTAGTGTGGCATTTTCCGGCTTGCCATGAAGACTCCAAAGATCAGCTTCTGCCATTGTGGGTATCTCTGTTTTGACTCGGTTAGGGCCTCACTGACGTAGTAGACTGGCCGCTGAACCGGGTATTCTTTACCTTCTTCTTTCCTCTCTACGACAACCACGGCGCTGACGTCTCGTGAGTTGGCGGAGACGTATAGCAACATTGGCTCCTTACTTGTAGGAGCTGCCAATACCGGTGCCGTGGAAAGTGTTTTCTTCAAATCTTCAAAGGCATCATCTGCTTCTTGGTCCCATATGAACTTGTCTGATTTCTTCAATAATTTGTACAATGGGAGTGCTTTCTCTCCCATCCTTGCTATGAACCGGCTTAGGGCTGTGATGCAGCCCGTCAACTTCTGGACATCATTTACGCACTCTGGCTTCTTGAGGTTCATGATTGCCTTGATTTTTGCCGGGTTCGCCTCAATTCCTCTTTCTGAAACTATGAAGCCGAGTAACATGCCTGCTGGGACCCCGAATACGCACTTGGATGGGTTAAGCTTCATCTGATACTTGCGAAGGTTGGTAAAGGTCTCTTTTAGGTCATCGAGTAGTGACTTGGCTTTCTGGGACTTGATCACGACATCATCAACATAAGCATGGACGTTGCGTCCAATCTGATCTTCAAAGCACTTCTGGATACATCTCTGGTACGTTGCCCCTGCGTTCTTGGGGCCAAAGGACATTGTTTTGTAGCAAAAAGCCCCAAAGGGTGTGATAAATGATGTCTTCTCTTGGTCTTCTTCTTTGAGCTTGATCTGGTGATACCCGGAGTAGGCATTCAGAAAACACAGTAGTTCATTGCCGGCTGTGGCGTCAATTATCTGGTTTATCCGAGGTAGTGCAAAAGGATCCTTTGGACAGACTTTGTTCAAGCTTGTGTAATCGACACACATTCTCCACTCTCCGTTCTTCTTTAGCACTAGGACCGGGTTAGCCAGCCACTTCGGGTGATACACCTCCATGATAAAGCCGGCCGCTAGAAGGCGGGCTATCTCTTCTCCAATGACTTTTTTCCTGCCTGCATTGAAGCGACGCAGACCTTGCTTTACTGGTTTTGTTGTTGGATCAACATGTAAGCTATGCTCGGCGAGTTCTCTCGGGACACCCGGCATGTCCGAAGGGGACCATGCAAAAATGTCACGATGCTCACAGATGAACTCGACGAGCGCGCTTTCCTATTTTGGGTCCATATGAGACCCGATCGAGAACTGCTTGGAGGAATCTCCTTCCACAAAGTCGACCATCTTGGTGTCTTGGGCCGATTTGAATTTCTTCTTTTCTTCTTTGTGGGCCGGCTTATCCAGCACACACTTGTCAGTCGGGTCTACCTGAGACTTGTAGTACTTCAATTCTTCTTCCGAGCAGGCCTGTTCTGCCATGATGGCGTCACCTCGGTCACACTCAATTGCCATGTCTTTTCTTCCCTCAATGGTGATGATCCCCTGGGGACCCGATATCTTCAACTTGAGATAAACATAACGTGGTCTCGCCATGGACTTGGCGTAAGCCGGCCTTCCAAATAAGGCGTGGTATGGGCTCTTAAGTTCAACCACCTCGAATGTCAAGTATTCTGCCCTGTACTGCGTCTTGCTTACCCCGAAAGCTACCTCCAGTCTAATCTTGCCGATTTGGTGAGCCGACTTTCCAGGTACTATTCCATGGAAGATTGTTGATGTTGGCGTTAGCCGGTTTTCAGACAAACCCATCCTTTGAAAAGTGTCCAGATATAAGATGTTGGTGCTGCTCCCTCCGTCCATTAGGACCTTGTTCAGACGAAAACCGTCCACTTGTGGTGCTACCACCAATGCTAGGAGGCCCGGGTGTTCGACTCTATCCGGGTGATCTTCTCTACTCCAAGTCACTTGTTGTTCTGATCACTTCAGGTACTTTGGCAAAGTTGTTGCTACTGTATTGACCTCTCTGTCTTTCAGCTTTTGCTCTCTCCTGCATGTGTTGGTGGTAAACACATGATATTGGCCTTGACTGTGTAGTTCTTTTGGTGTTTGTTGATAACCTCCGCCTTGGTGCTGACCTGACCCGACGTTGTTATTTGGCGGTGCCTGAGACCCAGATCTTGTACCCTGGTTGCCCTGGTTACCGTTGTTGCCAAGATTTCCTTGATTACCGATGTTCCCATTATTTCCATTGAAGTTCCCTTGGTTCTGTTCCAAAGATTGCTCGTGTTTTCTCCATGCCCTCATGTCGGCACATTGTGCCAACGTGTGACTGGCTGGTTTACCGTTCCAGGCATGCCTAGGACACGGCATGTTGTAGATTTCGCTGATGTTTGGCCCTCTTGGGGGACCGGCTCTGAAATTTCCGCCGGGTCTTGGTCCTCTGTAACCTGAGGCTTGGGTGGTTCCGACAAACTCTGAGTTTCCTCCCTCATAGGGTCTTTTATTGTTTTGATTTCCATTGTTCTGGCTTGGCGTCGGGTTACGCGCTGCGCTAACCCGGTTGCTCTTCTGTCTCGCCTGCTCTTTTGTCTGTGGCAGCATATTTGTAAGCAACTGAGACCACCTCTCCGATGGTGATGTCTTGGCGAGCCGGGTCTTCTCTCATACGTCCCAACTTGTGTGTTAAAGAATCGAAAGCACAATTTTTCTCCATCGTGGTTATTGCCGTGTGAGCTGAAATATTGATTGAGGATTGCAGAATCTCTGTGATCCGTGCTACCCACTGTCTTGCTGACTCGGGTTTTCTCATGACACATCGGTCTAGGTCCGCCTCGGTGTATTGCTTCTTGCATGTCCCGGCAAAATTTGAGATAAATGCCGTCTTAAGTTCCTCCCATGACTGGATGCTGTTTGGTGGAAGCCGGTCCAGCCAAATTTTGGGTGCTCCTTCCGCCATCATCAGATACAGGAATATTGCGCAGAGGTTTGGTGTAGCATTCTTCATGTCCATGGCCATGTTGTACCCACTCAACCATGTCTCTGGGTTCATGTTCGGCTCATAGTTAACAACCTTACTCGGCTCTTTGAATTTTTCTGGGAAAGGTTCTGATCTGATTACGTCTGACAAACACTTGGGTCATGTTAAGTTTGTAGACGAGCTTCCTCCTTGACCCGGCGCAGGCGAATTTACGACAAGTCTGGGTTGGGCCGTGGCTCCGACTCTTGCTCCGGCTTCAGGTGTGGCTACCACAGCCGTCACACGTCTTGCCCTTGAATTGTCTACTATGGATTGGGCAGCAGAAGCGGCATGCGCGGCCATCCTTCGTGATCCATGCACCTGCTGCTGCTGCTGCTGTTGAGCTGGTTGCGGGGCTGTCCGGTTTACCGGTCCTAGCCTGTTTTGGACTGATCTTGCTACCACCGGCTCTAGCTGCCGAGTTCTGGTACGGGTCCTTGCCGGCTCTGAGTTGAAAGCTTGTGAACCTCGTGGGTTGTTGTTCTGTTGGACTACGACCGTATTTAACAAATCCACGACTCTCCTTGCTTCTAAGCCGGCCGGTGAATTATCGAATGGTATCCGCTCTAGGGCGTGCGTCGCTGCAAAAATATTGTCAACTGGGTTATTGTAATGACCCGGAGGGGGATCAAACCTGGGTGGTGGTGGTAGTTGCTCGACGATTGCTGCTCCGGCTTCTGCCACGTTTCTTGCTGGTGCTCCTGGCAAGACAGCTGCTGGCGCCGGGTTAGTTATCGCTACCGGTGTTGCTACTGGTACCGGGTTTGGCGTTTGGAACTCCAGGGCCACGGGTGCTATGGTATTTGTTCCAGTTGGGAGGTGGAGCCGGCTTTCGCGCCTTCTGTTCTGGACAACGGTTAACTCGTCCCTTCTTCTCCGGAGGGTGCTTCTCTCTTCCAACAGGTCTTGCTCTCGCTGGATCACAAGTTGTTCCCTTTTCCTGGATACGCCGGTGCTCGGCTGCACGCTCTTGGTTTGCCCTTGCCACCGCATGTCTTAGTTCTTCCAACTCTCTCATCATGGCCGTGCTATTATTCGTTACTTCACCTTGCGTATGGCTTGCTGAGGTTCCTGCGAGCGCTTGCTGCTGTGGCGGAGGTCTGACCAAGTTGGTCGGGCTTACAGCGAGTATCGGGTTCCCAAGGGGGATTCCCGCGGCCGGAGTCTGCATATGAGCTAACGAACTGAAAGTCGGTGAGATTCCTCCCACTGCTGGATTAGGGGGTGCGTAGTTTGCTGCAGGTGGAGCTTGATGTTGATCCCAGTTTTCTCTGTTCTGCCTTGCTAACGCCTTAGCACTTGTTTCGTCACTTACGGAAACTGACGTTCCGACAACCGGGGGTGCCCGGGTTACCACGTGAACCGTCATGTGACGCGCAGGTCCCAACGGTGCCGGGTGATCTTCGTCCGCGAACCCGTCTCCAAAACGATCATCGAACAACGGTAAGATCGACTCCGTGGCTGTATCCAGATCTGACATGTTAATTGGGGTAATGATGGGATCCTCGCTGACCCGGCTCATCGATTCTCCCTCTTCTGGTGATCCGACTGACTCTTCTCCGTCTGTCTAGGTCATGGTGGCTGACCCGGACTCGGACTCGAACTCCGGCTCATACTGCTCCGTGTCGGCTCCCTTGGACCGAATCACGCCTACGAGAACATCGATCTGTCCAAAGATGAACATAGATCCAGTCTCCAAAAAATCCGCTTCTTCTGTCCAGCCGGAGTCGTCCACGATCCGCTCCCCTCCTGGGAGCGTGTGGATCTGGCCGATAGCTAGGTTTTCCATACCTCGCAGCGCTTCTCCTGAAAAAGTGATGCTCTTGGACGCAGGCCCCACGGCGGGCGCCAACTGTCGTGGGATTGTCACGATAGATGTTACCCGGAGGTAACTTGAGATGTGGGGCATGGCGGCTTCCGACATCAGGAGCTTGTCTAGCACAGTGTGGGAAAACGAGGGTTTACCCAGGTTCGGCCCCTCGTCTCAAGGTAAAGACCTACTTCCTGCTTCGGCTTTACTGATTAGGGTTTCGGGACTCGACCCCTTAGCTTCCGGGTCTCGAGATTACAATGTGTCTTTCCTATGACTTGTGTTGATTGAACCTGTCTCTCTAGGAACCAGGAGACCCCCTTATATACGCGGCGGGTCTCGCTGGAGGTACAAAGCCGGGTCCGGGTTCCTATCATACCCGGACTCTACCCTAAGTCCTCTAAGCCTCTTCTTTCCTTAATAGGACTCCGTCTTGTACTTGGTCTCCAGCCTTCTGGATCCTTCTTGCTTGCGGGCCAAGGCATACATTGCGCACCGGCTTACGTATCACCCGACCCATGTCTTTATACTTGATCCGGCCCAGGCTCCTGCCAGGCCGGCTTATCTTCTATGTCGGTGGGCCTATCGGTTTACGATCCCCCCAACACTCTTGGTCTTCGGTCCCTTATGACCCGTCAGTGCAACTACAACATTCCTTTGATCCATCAGTTCTTCTCCACTGTTGTGTTTGATGACTCCCCCAACATTGGGATGACATGGATGTCTAGGAAATTCAGACTTCAGGCTTCCTTCAAGGACTTGGCTGTGCTTCTTGGTTACCCTTTCAATGGGTTGGATGAGCCTGCTGGTATGAGATTGCACAATGATGATGACCGCTATGACAAGAATGAAATGGTAGAGTGTTATGAGACAAATGGCACCATTGGTGGCACCCATGGGTTGAAGCCCGTCTATGAAATTGTCATTCGGATGTTCCGCCACTCCATTGCTCCAAGTGGAGGGAACAATGATGCTATTCGTCGAGGACTTGTTCATCTGATGGCCTTGGCGAGTCAAGCTTACCTCTCAGACTCTGTACCCGCGCCCAACTCATTCTCCTTTGATGTCATGGACTTCATTTTCCGAGAGATGCACTATGCTATCTTCCATATGAAGGTACCCCCGTATGCACCCTACATCGTGATGCTCATCAAGGACCGGTTTCCTTTCACCCCTGAGGAGCAGCTAGATGTGGACGCTGCCCTTGAGTGCACCCTCCACAAGCCTGTTCGTCTGCACATGAAGAGGTCCCACGTGGCTGCCCCAACTCGCCCCATGGGTACTTATGATGATGAGGAAGCCACCACTGGGCGAAACCATGCTCCCTCCGACCCCACAGTCAAGAAGGCAGCCAAGAAGAAGCGTCTGTGGTTTGTGAGGGCTCTTGAGAAGATCATGGTCATGGGCTTTTGTCTGCACAGGGAGGACTATGCCATATATGAGCAGAACCATGCCATCCTCACCAACCAGTCCGCCATGATGGCTCACCTGAAGATGCCCAACCCACCGTCTGCTCCTCTCCTCTCGTTGAATACAAGCATTGGAACGCAAGAGGGATTGGATGGGACATTGATGTGCCAGAAGATCTCACAGATGATGAAGATGCCATGGACGGAGACGCGGATGGCTTGGACTACACCTCCGACTGACTCTTGGGGCGTTAGCATCGATCTTCTCCCTTTTTAGTGTTGCAAGATGCAAAAGGGGGAGAAGTTTATCTATTAGGACTTCTCGGGGATTTGCAAGGGTGGAAGCACAAGCCTTTATTTCTCTTTCGGTCTTAACTTGTGCTTCTTGAACTGTTTTATTCGTGTTATTTGGAACTCTATCTTTCAACATGTGGTAAGACGTGTGGAACATTGTGATGTAACCAGTTTACCTTATTTTTTATTTTCAGCAAGTTATGCTATCTTTTCCTCGTATGATGAACTTGCTAGGATTGTAAAAGATAGGGGGAGCTGTGATCCTAAATAGATGTGCACTTGTATTCAAACACAAGATTTAATAGTGCACATATTTAGGGGGAGCCTGTCAATTTTTTGCAAATCCGTTGTCCCGTTTGTGTTTTCATCTCTAACCAAAAAGGGGGAGATTGAAAGAGCATTTTCTGTCTCCTGAGTTTTGGATAGTAATAACAACACGAAAAGGATGTTTAAATGTGTGTCTAAGTATTTCAGATACTACATTATCTTGAAGAACAAAAAGGATGAAGATCAACAAGATTAAAAGAGAGAATTGGCTGGCAGTTTTTCCTGTTCTGTCAGGCCGGAAGTTCCGGTGATGTGACCGGAAGTTCCGGCCTACGGGACGGAACTTCCGGGACTGCACCGGACATTTCTAGCTGGCCAGAAAACGGCTAAGTCCTTTAGGATTTAAGCTCTAGCAAAGGCGTAACTTTGGCCGGAGGTTTGGCCGGATCTTTCCGGGCCACCGGAAGTTCTGGCCATACACCAGAAGTTCCGGTCTGGACAATCGAGAAAATTGGCTAAGTCAAAACTTGTCTGCGCACGGGCAAAACCGGAACTTTGTCCGGAGATTTGACCGGAACATTCCGGGCGACCGGAAGTTCCGGCCTACTCACCGGAAGTTCCGGGGCTGACTAGCAGAGAAATCTGCTAAGTCAGGAATTGCTCGCGCACGGGCAAAACCGGAACTTTGGCCGGATCTTTCTGGACGACCGGAAGTTCCGGTGCTGAACATGCTGGTTTTTCTCTAAGTCTGGAACTGCCTGCGCCCTGGCCAGGCCGGAAGTTCCTCCGGAACTTTCCGGGGTGACTGGAAGTTGCGGCTTAAGTGACCGGAAGTTCCGTCCTGCGTAGTGAAAAACGGCCAGTTCTTGGAGGGGCTATAAATACCCCTCCACCTACCTCCAGCCATTTCAGATCTTACACTCTCTCTCATCATAAATGTGCTGAAGCTCAAATCTTCAAGATCTCCCAACTCCTCCACCCAAACTCGTTGATCTTTGGAGGAGTGAAAGAGAAGGCCCCGATCTACTACTTCATCGAAGCGATTTGTAATCTTCCCCCATTCACTTGGGGATTTCGAGTCTAGGGTTTCCTCTAGGAAAACCTAGATCTCACCATTGTTGGTACTTGGTATAATCTTGACCAGTTGTGGTCTTGACCTTTTGTGGTCATCTTGAGAGCCCCAATTATGTTGTGGGTGTGTGCCTCAAGCTTTTGTAAGGGATTCGATCTCCGCCCTAAAAGGGGATCAATAGTGGAAGGTGAACTCGCAACCTTTGTGGTTGAGTTCATCGGAGAAGAAGGTGAGCCTTTGTGGCGTTACGACTAACCTGTTGTGGTAGCGCACACCTCTCCAACGAGACGTATACCCTTGGGTGGAACTCGGGATTACATCTTCGTCTCCGCGTGCTTCACTTGGTTCCCCTTATCCTTTCTCTCTTACTCGCTTGTCTTGTTTACCTTGTTCATGCTTAACTTGTCATTTAGGTAAATTCACCATAGTTGCATATCTAGAGAATTTATCTTTGTGTTGAGCCTAAATTTGAAAAGACCTAAAATTTGTAATAGCACCTATTCACCTCCCCTCTAGGTGCCGGATTCCCGTTCAGCTAGCCACACCACCCGTGGGCGTTCCCAGTTGTGCGCGCGGGCAAGCGTAGCAAGCCGAGACCTGGTGCTGCAGCAGCTATGCGCGAGCAAGCATTACTGGACGGCAAGCGCTGGCTACGTGCGGGCGAGTGGAGTTAGCCCAGGTCTCCATCTTCGACGCCGGTCCGCGACCGGCAATGGTGGGAGCTTGTTGGCAAGCATGCCGCTCCTTTTCCTCCAGCAAGGCCAACGCCGTCGGAGTCGACCGCGGTGGCGGCGTACTCTGCCTCCCAAAAGGCGGCAGGGGGCCTCGGGTTGCTGGCCTGCTGCTGCACACGCAACGGAGGATGGACAACGGAGGATGGACGGTGACCCCAGCCAGTTCTCGGCTTCTCACACGGTGGCGCGGCCGCTGACGCGGAGGAGACCGGGGAGGCGGCCCCGAGCAGGAGGCGGCGCGGCGTGCTCTGCTTCCGCCAGTTCACACTGATCAGTTTCGGTTGCCGCCGGGTCGCCGTGCTTCAATGACTCCACGGAAACAGAGGAAACATGAAATGTGTGGACGAAATACGGGGGCAATGGTATAATGGACCGTACATGAACATGTAGAACGACTTTAGGGACCGTATTGATGCAATCTGTGAGTATAAGGACCAAGTTAGACATGGAGGACAAGTTTGAGGATGATACATGCATTTTACTCCAAATGCCGTTTAAGTTTACTTTTGTAGTGTTGGGCTAGGCATTTCGGTTGGCCGGCCCTAGCCCAAAGTCGAGCCTCAAAACTTTGAAATCCCTCCTCCCGAGCGTGGAGGCCCAGACCCAGAGAGCAGCAGCGTGCCCTGCTCCGCGTGCAGCAAAAAAGACGCCGACTCCTGACTGTCGTCACGGCACGACAGGATCTCCCCCCAAGGAAAAGTACGAGCCTGGGGGACACACACACAGAAAAGAAAAAAAGGTCATCCGGCACGACGCCATCATCGGCCCATTCGAATTTCGAACGCCGCCGGCCGCGTCCTCCGCTCCCCCATCCATCCACCCACGCCCACACCAAAGCGGCGAGACGAGACGAGAGCCCGGAGGCAGTGCAACAGAGATGAGGAAGGCGGCCGCGGCCTCGCGCTACGCCTCCTACGACTCGCCGTCCCCATCCCCGTCCCCGCGACCCACACCCGCCGCCGCCGCCGCATCGAGCCGCGCGCTGGTGCCCGTCAGATCCGGCCGCGGCGACCTGCGCACCTGCCAGCCGCCGCAGCCGCACGGGCACGACAACCTCGGCTCCGTGCTCCGGAGGCTCATCTCCATGGACAAGAAGCCGCCGAGCAGCGCCAAGAACCTGCCCCCCGCCCCCGTCTTCCCCGCGAAGACCGGCGGCGGCAAGCTGCCGGGGCTCTCGCGGAAGCTGTTCCAGAAGGCCGCGGCCGCGCCGCCGGAGGGCGGCAAGAGGAAGGCCCTGACCGAGGTCAAGAACAGCAACGGCAACGCCAACACGCGGACGCTCGCCACGGTGCTGCGCAGCGAGCGGGAGCTGCTGGCGCAGAGCAAGGAGCAGGAGGACGAGATCGCCGCGCTCCGCCTCCAGCTCGACCACAAGGACACCGAGGTCGAGCGGCTCAAGGACCTGTGCCTGCGCCAGCGGGAGGAGATCAGGGCGCTCAAGGACGCCGTCCTGTTCCCGGACGCGCAGCCGGACCGCCACGTCCGGGATGAGATATCGACCCTCACCGGCCAGATCCAGTGCCTTGCCGAGGAGCTCGCCCAGGCACGTCCTTAACGATTTTGCCATGTACTACGCATTATTCCTCATCCAAGTATAATCCCTCTGTCAGTCTGTAATGTTCGTCTGCTATTGTTTTGTTTCACTTTGAGCAGGTCAAGGCCGAGAAGAACACGTCACGGTCATGTTTCGATGATGGATATTGCTCCTCCCCAAGCACGCCTGTGCTCAACGAGGAGACTGCCTTCTCTCTGGTAATAATCATCGTTTGCTCCACCATAGATTTGGTACAATTGGAATATGTCTATGCATTTGAGTTGTTTGCAGACGCTGCTTCACAATAAACTTTTCACTATTAGATGGTCTATATTACCCTCTAAATTGCTTTGAATATTGTTTTTTAATTCAGGCTTTTGTTCCATGCAACAATTTTCTGTAGATAGGGGCATATAATTTCCACTACTAAATGGCCCTACCAAATGTTTAACAGCCATTAAGCTGATATAAATGACCCTTTGGATCAGGGTAATGAATATGCTACCTTTATGCTGGGAGTAATTGACAGTTTAGGGGCCCCAAATAAGGATGACAATGGGTAGGACGGTAGGTTATGGGGCGGGTATAGCCATTTTAAGTTTTTTAACAGCCATTAAGCTCTATAATGACCCTTTGTAGGGTAATGAATAGGCAACCTTTATGTTGGGAGTAAATGAATTTTTAGGAGGCCACAAAGGATTTCTTCAGAACCTTACTTTTGTACTACTATTATTGTGTTTAACAGGTATATTATCATGTTTCTCAGGTCAGAAATGTAGTTTATTGTTTCACAAGGTAGTGGGTATAATTTAGTAGTGGGGCAATACAGAAAGCTACAAAACTCTCTTATCTATCAGTTCACACAAATGCCCTCGATTTCTCATTAACTTTGATGATTTAATAAAATAAAAACATTGCATCTCAATGGAGATATGGTAGAGTAACTTTATTCTACTTACCTCCGTAGTCATGTTTTGGCCTACCTGTTGTTAACAACTTCTAATTGTTGCTTACCTTGTTTTGATGGTAAGTTAATTGTCATAATTTCAGTCCATCCCTTTCTTCTTCCTAGTGGTATATTAAAACCCTTTCTATAGTGTCAAATTTGTGAAGACAATCCTTTACCTATGTCACTGCTACAATTTGCAACAACAATGAAACAGAAACAAAAACTCAGCACAAATGTATCTTACATGACTGCAGGAACATATAGTCTTAGTTTGACTTGAGTGACTGATGATGTTCATTTTGGCTATTCGATGTCATCGCATTTGCAGGAGTGCAGCATTGGCGAAGCTGAGACGCCAAACTGTGTTAGCCCCGACGAAATGTTCGTCAAGGATCTTAACCCCTGCCTTACCCCTTTCTCCAAGAGCAGATCCGAGGTATCAAGGCTGGCTTCAACACAAATTTTCATCATTATTCCCCTTTATTTCGTTCTCAAGCTGCCACATCATTTTCCTCACCTCAACAATGAAATTTGCCAGGAGTATGAGGAATCCTTGAGCTCTAACCGCGGCAGCAAGGCGAGGCCGGACCATCACCTCTCCTTCAGCTCGCACCGAAGACCGATGTCGAAGAGTTCTGATCAGCACAAGCCTATCTCAGGCACGGGGAGCAGCGGCAAGCGGCGAGTACACAGATCCGACCAAGACAAGATCTACCAGAACCTGTTTTAGTCTGGTTATAATATGGGCCACGGAGCTCGTGTGTGTGTCGATGTGTGAGAGCTGTGTAATAACGATGCTATGCGTGTGGATGAACAAGCAGTGGTCATTACGATCTTGGTTCTGCTTTGTTTCTTGATTGTTCATGCCCGTCAGATGTATGAACTTCTGATGGTTTGATGTTTTTTCCGGAGAAATTCATGTGTAATTTTCATCTCCACATTTCTGAATTTTGATGGATATAGATGGTTTTACAGAAGCAGCTCATACAGAAAACTTGAATTTCTGGACTGAATAAATATTTCACCAACTTGTCCCAGAAAGAACTCTGGGCCAAAATATTATCGTCTTCGTCTCGAACAGAAGGCCTGAAGTTTCAAAGCGATTGAGAGAGTTTACCCGTCGTCTCGGCCTGGATAGACGACGGCCGTCCGATGCCTTAGCTGAACGGTCCGGATCTCACGCCGTCAGTATACTAGTCCGACTCTACTACTCGGTCTCATCTGTAGCTGTCTCGCGCCCACCAATGGTGGTCGTCTTCTCCACGACTCCCCGCCTCAGCCAAATCCCAAACCCCGCCGCGGCGCCGGCGCCGGCGCAGATCCCCCAGGCCTAGCCCGCTCCCCCTTCCCGGATCAATCCCCCCCAGTTCGATTCAGCTCGATGCGGTCAGCAGCGGCGTAGGGGACCCCCGCGCGAGCTAGGGTTAGGGTTTCGAGGGGTTTGCGCTAGGGTTTGCCCCTGCCCCGCCCGGGATGGGACGGTCTCGCGGGGTGCCCAACTCCGGCGACGACGACACCAACCACAGGTTCCGCCACTCCCCCTCCCCACCCCTTCTCATTTTGCTCTGCCTTGGCTGCGAGCGAGCAAAGTGGTGTAATGCGTGGTCGGTTTTTGCTGCAGGTCGAAGCGGAGGAGGGTTGCGTCGAGCGGGGATGCAACGGACTCGCTCTCCGCCGCGTGTGGGGAGTCTGGCGACGGGAAGAAGGCGCTGTACCACTGCAACTACTGCAACAAGGACCTGTCTGGGAAGATCCGGATCAAATGCTCCAAGTGCCCGGACTTCGACCTCTGCGTCGAGTGCTTCTCGGTCGGTGCTGAGGTTACTCCGCATCGGAGCAACCACCCGTACAGGGTCATGGTCAGTGTTCTCACTTTGCTCGTAATTAGAACACCTGAGCTTCAGCAGACTTAACATGTTGGTAATGTGTGCTCGTAAAGTAGGGTTCATCAAATTGATCATAGCATTCCACTTGCCATTTAGAATCTCAAATTTTAGCAAATAGCTACTTAAGTAAAAAATGTGGGAAACAAAGAGATGGAACGTGATACTCCTATGTCGAATCATCCCACACAACTACTGTCTTTGCGTAATCCCATCACGTTCATGCATCTATTCTTCTTAACTCGGATACACGTAGTGTCATATTTTTTACTGGTTGTGTTAACTCCGGTTCTGGTTTTACATGGTTATATACTATTGCAATTAGCTATATGGGGCTTAATACATGCACACCCAGGTCATCCTGGGGGGCAGATCTCATAAACAGAGAGAATAGGAAAAATAAACCAATTTCTACCTTAGAACTTCAAATATTTTGTACTCCTCCCGCCCTGAATTAGTTGATGTAGATTTGTCTAAATGCATATGTATCTATACAGGTTTTAGTGTGTAGATACATCCATATCTATACAAATCTGTGTCGACTAATTCGGGACAGAGGGAGTATTATCTGTGCTTGACATGTGTGTTGCATGCTTTAACTTAATGAGATTTTGCAACAGGACAACCTATCTTTTCCACTAATTTGTCCAGATTGGAATGCAGACGAGGAAATCCTTCTTCTAGAGGTATTTTCAGTGCCCATTTGTTCTGTTCATTTCTAAGTTGGTTGTGGGTTCTGACTGCTTACCTGTTATTATTGAAGGGAATTGAAATGTATGGCCTGGGAAACTGGGCTGAAGTTGCAGAGCATGTTGGTACCAAGGGCAAGGCACAGTGCATTGAGCATTATACAACTGCATACATGAACTCACCTTGTTATCCTCTGCCGGTAATCATTTTGTCCACCTGTTATTTGTGGAATTGAAAGTTGATATTTAATTCAATACATCTCATCATTGTAGGACATGTCTCATGTTAATGGTAAGAATAGAAAGGAACTTCTTGCCATGGCTAAAGTACAGGGTGAGAGTAAAAAAGGTGAGTCGTGATCGCATTTTTTTCAGGCAATAAAGAAAATCTATTTAGGGCGGAACAAGATATTATATGTTTTTCTTGAACATTTGAACATTTGATCTATGGCGAACACAATCTGGGTATGTATTTTGAAGGATGACATACCTTACTACATATTTTAGTTGGTCGTAAGTGGCGTCTTAGGTGGTTTCGGTTGCAGGGATTTTGTTTTCAAGGTTTCTTTTTAGATCAGGATATTCACTACTAGCGTTGTTTCTGTGCTTTTGATATGTTAACTGTCGATAAGTTAGATCGTCGCAGCATGTCAAACAGTTGTTGTGCTCCATGGCTCTTTGGTCATTGTCTCATCTCTCATATGAGCCATGTCTTGCAATTGAGGGTTTTTGAGGGAACGTCTACCCTATATTTATTTTTTAGATTTGGAGTCAGCTGATGAGGACTGAGGACGTGGATGTTTGTTTCTTGTGACATAAGGCAAATCACCGTTCCTAGGGCCAATAGAAATGTTTCTTGTTTGGTAATTAATGGAACTGTTAGGAGAGAATGAAAAAGAATCATGTTGAAATGTCTCGTTTGTATAAGGAAAAAAAACATGAAGGACATTTGGAAGGCTAGCCAACTTGCTATCCCACGTCCCAGGGGCCCATTTTACCTTGTAGTAGTTTTATTGCTTCTGATTTTCGGAGGTACAATGAGCCGAGCCAGTTCGCTAAATAATACCGAATCTAGGCCCCTGACCGGCATGGGCCTTCTTCTGGTATAGGGACGGTTCAAGAGTGTGAACAGACAACCGCCATTCAGAATTTATAAGTAGGAAAGAAAATATGCCTGTATGCACAGAAGCACCGACACGAACACAACAATCTGCACAATAGAATGGGGTCTGAATGTGAGGATGCTAGGAAGTACTTGCCAAGTAGTTTCCTCCACTGCATAAATAAGATTGACAGTAAAGACTTAATATGATATCTCACTATTTATTTCTATGTTTCCTCTTTGTTTATATAGGAATTCCAATGTTATCAGTGGATTTCACTCCCAAGGACGAATCTCCATTTTCTCCACCCCGAGTCAAGTATGTCACTCTTGCTCTAGAATGTTTATAACCATGCGAGGCTAGTTACCAACTGTTTTCTTTCATAGGGTGGAAGATGCACTTGCAGAGGGTCCAGCCAGTCGTTCGCCTTCACACATACCTGGTGGTATGCCTTGTAATTTGACCGACTTGATCCGAAGTATTTTTTTGTCCAGCGTCATTGAACATGATTTGGATTATGCTGATGCATTTTAATCTACTTCAGGTGCAAATAAGAAAGCTTCAACTGTTGGGCATTTCAAAGACGGTGCTAAGCTAGCTAAAGTCGAAGGTACAACCATAAACTTGTCACTGGTGATGAGACAGATTCATTGGTTTTATTTTCTGTTCTTCATTCATCATCAAGCATTGCCCTCATGTCTGTAAAAACGTGCCTTCATTGTTCTGTTACCACTGATGGATATCCACATTATATCAAAATAGAACACTCATTAGCACGGTTATTACGCTCAAAAGAGATGAATTTACATTCGTGGTGGAAAAAATATTTTCCTGTAAATTTTTATTTCAGAATTTTCTGTTATCATCAAATAACCAAAGATATATCTCTTTAGGCAATGGTATCTGGAGTGTTTAGAAGCTATTCCTTTTTATGTATCATAATGAAACATACTCTGCACCTGTATATATCTTCAGATTCTGCTGTATCATATATTGAATATTGGCCTGTTCAATTTGCATGTGCCAGATGGTCATATGGATAGAAGTATTGGCGTAAAAAAGCCCAGATATTCAGCAGATGAAGGGCCTTCTTTGACTGAACTGAGTGGATACAATGCAAAGAGGCATGAGTTTGACCCGGAGTATGATAACGATGCTGAACAAGCACTTGCAGAGATGGAATTTAAAGAAACTGATTCAGAAACTGACCG
Source organism: Poa annua (assembly GCA_026929855.1). Classification (NCBI taxonomy): domain Eukaryota; kingdom Viridiplantae; phylum Streptophyta; class Magnoliopsida; order Poales; family Poaceae; genus Poa; species Poa annua. Next base: position 23,223,004 of record CM049427.1, read on the forward strand.
TGAACTGAAGCTACGAGTGCTCCGAATTTACTTGTCAAGGTTCGTCAACAGCAAGAACGAAATATTTTGTTTGTTGTAAATAAAAGTAAATTGTATTGTTGCACTAATTTTGAGTTTGTTCCTCTGATTTGAAAAGATCATCATGGCAACACCTTATTCTTGGTTCCAACTAATAAATATTCAGATGAAAAGGGCTACATGTTCCTATTTCTTAAGTTGCTAGTTGAGTTGCGCAAAAAGTTCTGCCTGCATGACATCATTAATAGCTGCAACAGACCAAGTTTAATAACCCAAAGAGTGCTAGAAGTTGTAGAACCTTCTTTATGCTTCTCATCCATTCAACTATTTGCCTTCTTAGGCTTGATGAAAGAAAAAGGAGGAAAGAGTTCATATTGGAAAGAAATTTACTGTACCCTAATCCTTTGGAGAAGGATCTTACAAATGAGGACAAGGAAGTTTACCATCGATACAAGGTCTTCATGCGTTTTCTTACTAAGGAGGAGCATGAAGCCCTTGTTAGGAGTGTTATTGAAGAACGGAAAATCCGGAGGAGGATTCAAGAGCTTCAGGTGTTTTACTTTCCCCCAAAGTTTACATGGGCACATGGCCATATCTTTAGTTTTACATTTTCTCTTAATTAATTCAAATTCTTAACTAAGTAAATAGAATAGTTACTATTTACTGTCTCACCATTTTTATCTGCAAGAACAATTGTTTTACATTACTTTATTTTGCTAATGGCAGGACTGTCGTTCTGCTGGATGCCGTACACTGGCTGAAGCCAAGATACACATCGAGCAAAAGAGAAGAAAAGAGTACAGTTTGAATGCTCAAAAAGCCAAGGAAAGTGGCCAGCTTATTCCAAGTACTAAAGCAGTACACAAAACAAACCGGCCAATGAAAATTGAGACTGATGGGAGTTTGGATCTAAAGAAAGGCAGTACAATTTTGGATTCTGGTGGTAGGGATTCTCCAAAAACCACAGGCGCTAAACAGTGGGATGATTGGGATATTGTTGGTCTTCCTGGGGCAGAGCTATTAAGTGGCAGTGTAAGGACATTGGTTATTTACTCTTGGTGATGTCTCCTTTTAAGTATTTTGGTGCTTGTTGCACTAAACAAAAACTCTTGTGTGTTTTCAGGAAAAACTTCTGTGCTGTCAGAACAGATTACTACCTAGTCATTATCTGAAAATGCAGGAGGTGTTGATGCAGGAGGTGTTCAAGGGCAGTGTCGCCAAGAAGGAAGATGCTCATGTGTTATTCAAAGTTGACCCCGCCAAAGTCGACACGGTCTATGATATGGTGATGAAAAAGCTGGGTAACAATGAGGAGGCTCCGACCATTTAGTTCCTCGGTGTTCAGCCTGGTTTGAATTTCCCTGAAACCAGATCTTTGGTAAAAAAAAGGAGGCTATACTTACATTAACTTGGTTGTAGTGTTGAATTGAAATTTGTGTCAGATTCCTCAAGAAGTACACAATAAGGCATTTGAGCCAAATTGTAAAATCACAGTGGGAATGTGTAGCGTGAGTTGTCCTGTTGCTGTTCAATTTTTAAGAGGATAGTTGTCGTTGGTTATAAATGTACTTTGTCGGATGATGATGATGATGTGGCGGTGCCTTGTTGTAGGGTTAGGGGCTAGGTTCTGAAATGATGTGTATCATGTATGTAAAACATTTGTTCTATTTCATGGCATTGTTCCAATACTAGACCTGAAGTATTTTATACAGTAATAATTCAAAGCTGCTAAATTCCTGTGTGTTTGTTAAGTTTGGTAAATTCCTGTGTGTTTGTTAAGTTTGGTTTTGTTCATTCGTTGAAGCTCGTTCTTTGCTTCAGTGTTGGCGTTGACCTGTTCGTTATTGTTTTGAGCAAATTATTGCCCAAAATTAAATTGCCACCAAAAGCTTTCGATGTGTTTGATACAATGTCGCTTTTCTCGTGTCTATTCTTGCGGTTAGAAAAGCAGAGACTGGTCAGTTGTGTTCTGGTGCTGAGACTGCTGGTGCTGGGAGTGAATAACAACGGGAGCAGCCACCAGTATGCTTGATGGGAAGCTCAAGTTGATGAGGGGTGGGTGGTTGGCATGTGTGTTGCGCCTCGCTTCGTCGCAGTCACAACGTCGACGCCCAAGGCAGGCAGATCGCTATAGCTAAACCCCACCCCAACCGCAGGCGGACAGACCAAGGCGCGGCGGAGAAGAGCGAGAGAGAGAGGAGATGGTGTCGGCGGGCGTGCTGGCCGCGGCGGTCGTGACGGCGGCGCTGGCGGTGTTCTGCGGGACGGACCCGCTGCGGCTGGGGAGCATGGTGGACTTCCCGGGCTTCGAGGCGCACCCCGTGGAGCTCCCCGACGAGGCCGACATGCCCCCTCACGCCGACTCCCGCGAGCGGCTCCGCGGCGCGGAGATCCGGTTCCGCGGCGAGGTGCAGGGCCCCGAGAGCGTGGCCTTCGACCCGCAGGGCCGCGGGCCCTACACGGGCGTCGCCGACGGCCGCGTCCTCTTCTGGGACGGCGCGCGCTGGGCCTACTTCGCGCACGCCTCCCCGAACTGGACCGCCGAACGCTGCGGCGGTCCCAAGAGCTCGCCCATGGAGTACCTCAAGGACGAGCACATCTGCGGCCGCGCGCTCGGCATCCGCTTCCATAAGCCCACCGGGGACCTCTACATCGCCGACGCGTACTACGGGTTGTTCAAGGTCGGGCCCCAGGGCGGGCTCGCCACGCCGCTCGCTACCGAGGCCGAGGGCGTGCGGTTCAACTTCACCAACGACCTCGACCTCGACGCCGAAGGCAACGTCTACTTCACTGACAGCAGCGTCCTCTACCAGAGAAGGTCCGACGTCGTGCCCAATGCCCCTTCTCCTCTCCCCTGTTCCTTCAGTTTCGTCTCATCGGGCTGGTTGCACATGTTTGTACTCTACTGTATTCGTTGATTCACTTGTTAGTAAACTTGAGTAGAGCTGCTAATAACTGAAATCATTAGGACCATGTAATTGAAAGGTTAGCTTGGGTTACTTTGATTTGTGTAGTGCAGTGGTAACTGACGTTACCGCCGTAGACACCATCGTTTTATCTGTTGACTGTTGAAGCTAGATTTTATAAGTAATATCTTTATGAGAAAGGTTAGCAACTTTTCACACAATGATTGCATGGTGCTTAGAGCAGATGCACGTATAGGTGGGATGCACCTGAAACCTTTTCCTAGTTTAATATTTTTGCTAATGTTCGTCGTTTGGTTCCAAAAAGGGAAAGGACGAGCAGATTTCAAGCAACTGAAGGGCTTGTTTGCTGTAAAATGCTTACCGTTAGTAATTCTGCTCAAGAAAACACTATGACAAACAGTGGCGAACTGTCCTGATTTTCATTTTTCTGCTTTACAGTTTCTTTGACACAGATAAACCTAGAGACGTGAAGCTGAACCTTGTTGATCATGTAGATAGAGGTGCTACGAGTATCGGAACTACTAATTATTTGTGTGTCCATTTTCCATCCGCAGGAATTTCATGCAGTTGGTTTTCGCCGGTGATCCCTCGGGCAGGCTCTTGAAATACGACCCGAAAACAATGGAAACAACAGTTCTTCGCCGCAACCTGCAATTTCCCAACGGGGTGAGCTTAAGCAAGGATGGCTCCTTCTTCGTCTTCTGTGAAGGATCTCGTGGAAGGTTCAGACACTCTTTTCTCTCCATTTTGTTCAGGGAACCCCCAATGCTACTTCATATCAGACACTGATCATCGAGCCGTTGTTGAGACAGGTTGAGCAGGTACTGGCTGAAAGGCGAGAAGGCAGGAACCGTGGATCTCTTCGCCATCCTGCCTGGATTCCCGGACAATGTGAGGACCAACGAGAAGGGCGAGTTCTGGGTAGCAATCCACTGCCGGCGCAGCATCTATGCGCGGCTCGTGAGTCGCCACATCCGGCTGAGGAAGTTCTTGCTCAGCCTCCCGATCCCCGCCAAGTTCCACTACCTGATGCAGATCGGCGGCAACCTGCACGCGCTGATCATCAAGTATAGCCCCGAGGGGGAGGTGCTCGACATCCTGGAGGACACCAAGGGGCAGGTGGTGAGAGCTGTGAGCGAAGTGGAGGAGAAGGACGGCAAGCTCTGGATAGGATCTGTTCTCATGCCCTTCATCGCGGTCTTCGACTATGCCAACGAATCCTAGCTGCCCTCTTATGCCGGGGTCAAAGAGTATGAAATCCACAAACACCGTTGACACACTTTTATTGGTTTGATCCAAATAAGTCTGGCCCTGAAGCAACCTAGGATCGCTGGATGTTTCAGCATTTCCCTGATGGTTACTGTTAACTCCCAGACACTCTTACTTGGATCCCTTAGCGAAGAACACCTAACATTTACGAGTCCATATTTGTCGAGCTTGTTCATTGCTTCTGTTTGTTCGGGATGTTCAGTGGAAAGTGTGATGTTAACTGTCCAACGGTGCAGGTTGTCATCACCGGGTGAATTTCGAAAGTAATTTACGGCCTGAATTGTTTATCATAAGTCAGTTAACCTTATTCAGGAACGGAGTATGGTAGCCTGCCAACCAATAAGACAAATTCAAGAAAAGGGATCAAGAGAAAGTAGGTAAAACATGAGTTTGTCTATGTCTCGGGCGTCTAAGAATTTCTTAAGTCTCAATCGACTTAGAAAAGTGCAACTCCTGTTAAAAAAAAATGCAACTATAATGAGTTGACTTTTCTGATAGAAAAATGCAATGCACAATTTTTTGGGTGACGAGACTTTAAAAATTCTCAGTCACCCGAGAATTAACAAAACCGGTAAAACAATATAACAAGCAGATCAAGTGTACCATGAGGTCCATGACTAAGTGTGGTTCACTTGCAAGTTGGAATTGGGTACCTAGTAGGTAGTCTCCAATCGAATGACAGTCATAACATCTCCACCAGAACCACACAAAGCACCTACAAAGGCCGCTCGATACAAATTTCATCCATCACCAATGAGAGGGCCTCCAAACTTGGGGACCTGCTCGGAGATGCCGGATAGTGGCCGGACAAACCTTCCGATAGATAGAGCCCATTTACCATTGAAACATAAGGGGTCCTGCAGGTGGCCGTTCCGCTCGACTAATGACACACACAACATGTGACACATTTTAGCCGGAATCTTCCCTTGGCGAGCGTATTACGAGGCGACGTGTCGAGCTGTCGTCGACGTGGTAACGTCGCAACAACTCTCTCAGACGCCTAATCACGGGTCGTCGGTGTCAATGCTGCCATGGGAATCAATGTTCGGCGTTAATTTTCACCACCCAACCCCGCTCCTTGGGCCGTCTATAAAACACCATGTAGCACGTCTCTCCTCTCCCCCTACAGCCTACCTCTCCTTCTCCCTCTACCGAGTCCTTATACATGTGTCAAGCATGGTGGGTAGCGGCGTGGACCCGGAGGAACACACGCTCCGCCTTTGTCATGCCACGCAGTATGAGGCGCGTGCGAATCACCTCAAGGAGCACCGCGATGAGCGACTAGCCGAGGAGCGGAAAATGACCGAGGCGTAGCACCGTGAGACAGTGGCGGCGCCAGGAATTGGAGGCTGGGTATTCACCCAAATTTTTTTTTGCTCCAAATCAATATATGAACCAAACAGTACGGAAATCGATCAAGGGGAAATTTTTCTTCATCTACAATCAACATTACAAGAAAACAAGAGGAGTTATAGGAAATTGAAAATTTTCATTTAGGAATTTAGATGGTGGCAAGCACGGGAAATCAAGAAGGCTGGTTCTGGTACCTGGCCGCACGCCGCGGCGGAAGACATTGTAGCTTCAGAGGGGGCCTCAGCCCTCAGGAAGCCGGGCCTCGGAGATTCAAGGGCGGGCCCTCAGCCACCAATTCCTGGCGCCGCCACCGGCAGGCGAGCGCCGGGGGCGAGGAGGAAGATGTCGGAGGAGGGACGAAGGCGGGCGGGGGGGGGGGGGGGGGGGGGGGGGGGGCGGGGGGCGGGGCGCCGCGGGCGCGGGTGTGGGTCCGTCGCCTGCTCCGGGCTGCATCGGCCGGCGGCGGTCCGTGGTCGCAGTTCTAGGTCGAGAGAATGGAAGGGGATTTGGGGAAAGAGCAGAGGGGGTCTGTGTGCAACCGTGCGTGCGATGCGCGACTCCGTGCGTGACCTGCCTGCTGCGTAGGATGCGAGCGAGAGAGGCGAGCTGGGCTGTTTTTGCGTTTCTGCCTCTCCGTAGGCTGGGCTGATATATACATATTTTTTCTTCCATACAAATCTTGGGTATTCCTGCGAATACAGGGGCATACCCCTGGCGCCGCCCCTGCCGTGAGATGCGGCGCGACTAGGTAACCTCCTCCCGAGCGCCGTCCTAATGCATTATGGAGTAGTTTTAATTTTCAACTTTTATCCTTTTTTCTACATAAAAAAATATTACATCCGGCCTCCGCATAACTGATATGCACACAGCCACCAGTTTATCATCCACCAATTCCAACGGAAAATAAATATGCAAATTACATATCATAGTGAGAAATTATAAAATCCGCATAATCGTACTGGATTGCCACAAATGTTAGGAGATGGTGCTCGATATCCACTTCCACAAACAGACACACAATCTATGGCGATCATCAGGAGTTGAGTTGAGTTGAGGACCACACTTCCTATCTCTACTACATGGTCCATCACGAATCGATCCTAGGAGTAAATCAATCAGACAGTACACGAAACCAAGCGCGCCCACACGTGCTCGCGATCGCTTGGTTGCTTGCTGTACCAAGACGCTAAACTAATCATCAACACGCCCAAAACACCTGACGACGCAGCAAACAGACAAGCACACTCGACGGCGGCGAAGCAGAGGAGGTTGACGCCGCCGTCGCTGTCGTTTACACACAGGCTTACGGCCGGCGCGCGGAGGAGGCGCAGGAGCTGGAGCGGGACGAGCCGGTGCGCCAGAACCCGGCGCCGTAGAGTCGGGAGCCCATGATCTCGCGCTCCAGCTCGCACGCCGCCTCGTCCTCCGCCTCCACGCGCCGCCTCGCGTCCGCGTCCGCCTCCAGGACGGAGGCCTCTGCCGCGGCGATCATCGCCTTGGCGCTGCTCCCGGCGGACAGCGACGCTGCCGCGAACCCCTTAAGGCGTTGGCGTTGCCGCACTCGGCGCCGGCGCCGGCTCAGGCGCGCGCGGCGCACGAGGTCCGCGGGAAGCCTGAAGGCGACGAGGAGGGCGAGCTCCAGGAGCGCCATAGGGCAGCAGCAGCACACCGCGGCGCAGTCCGCCGCCGCCTGCCCCGCCGCCTCGCCCCCGCACCCCGGCTGCTGGGGCTCCGCCTCCGCCTCCTCGCCCCGCATCCGCCCGACTCTCAACGTGGAAACTTAGTCCAAATTGACGGACGCGGTTCTCGGTTATCTAGAAGCGGCGGAGGAGCCGTGCGGCGGTTGGTGGAGGGGGAGAGACGACGATATAGGCGGCCGTCGACGACGGTGGCGTGGCGTGGGCTGTGGCTGGGGTAGAAAAAATCAAACCGCAATTTGCCCACTGCCGCACGCTGCCCTTGGACGAGAATTGCAGTTATGGTTTTGCGGTCCAGGCCGTATTTATTGTGGTGGCTGGCTTGACTCGTTGCGCAACCGCCGGCAAAGTTTCTAGAGACCGCGACGGCGGCGGCGCTCCGTCGTGTGACACCTTTGCGATAGATAGCGCGGCGGATGGATAGGACGGAGACTGATGGGGACGGCGAGAGCGTGTGGTGTGGTGCGGTGAGCTTCCCGGTGACGCACGCCGGCACGCGTGTGGTCTGGTGTGGTGTGGAGATGCTCCGTCCGACGGCGCGGCGATTTGGTTGATGCGTCCGCGTGGGTTTTGGATCGATGCTCGGTCGCTGGTACTACGCGTCGTACGTGTGTGTGTGATTCGGTCCGATGATGGTGACAGTTGCTTTTAATCCTGTGTTACCTGCTAATGCTAGCTCGCTCTTATGAAATGAAATAATAATGATGATGAATCGTGGATAGCGATTAGTTTAGCAAAGAGGCGGAGTATTGTGTGGGAAAAACAAGCAATTAACTTGGGGGTAGTCCAAGGTCCAACCAAACAGCTGAAACGTAAGATGCAAAGAAGCACCGCAAAGAGACAAAGGAGCTTCCAGAAGTACTACGGGAGTGGCAGCTCAGCCCGACGGTTATTCTAACACCGACGGCCAAAGGTCGTGGCCGTCGGCGTCACAATATGACACCGACGGCTGGCATAATACCGTCGGCGTTGAAGTGCCGTCGGCGTCCTACAATGAGCCCGACGGTCACCGTCGGCGTAGGAACACCGTCGGAGTACTGGCCCCGTGTGGACGTCCGGGCGCAGCGAGCTAACGGTGCCGTAACCACCCACTCTAACACCGACGGCAACACCGTCGGGCTCAGAACACTTTTTTCCACTTTTTCTTAAATTATTAGATTACATTCAAAAATGTTATTTGTAGGGGTACTAAAACATAATAAATAACATAAGAACTAATTTGTACAAATATTGTGATCAAATGTGGCCATAATGCGGCGGGATTATCCGGTCTTTTGTACACATATGCGGGTATCTCCGGTGTTTTCTTGTGGCGGGGTTCCAGAACTTAGAGGTGAAAACCCCGTTTCGGGTGTCGGGCATGGAACCGTGCGACGGAACACATGAAATGTTTATTTTTTATGCTCCAATATACCAACCTAACACATCCAAGCAAAAAAATCCATGCGTCTACCCCCTCCCGACGCCGTTTAGAAGGGTAGATCGACGGGTCAGACTTTTCTCCAGCGGAAGTAGGGTTTCGCTGTAGAGTGCGTCCGGAGTGTCAAGACCCCATCAAAACATGCATAGACCCCTAATATATGTATAATAGTGTGTTGGTAGTTTGTGGGAACAGAGATACATCTCCGAGGTGCGACCCGCTTCACTGACCCCTCTTTCTCCGTAGTAAGTTCTTGCACTTAGAGGTGAAAACCCCCGTTTCGGGTGTCGGACATGGAACCGTGCGACGGAACACATGAAATGTTTGTTTTTTATGGTCCAATATACCAACCTAACACATCCAAGCAAAAAAATCCATGCGTCTACCCCCTCCCGACGCCGTTTAGAGGGGTAGATCGACGGGTCAGACTTTTCTCCAGCGGGAGTAGGGTTTCGCCGTAGAGTGGGTCCGGAGTGTCAAGACCCCATCAAAACTTGCATAGACCCCTAATATATGTATACTAGTGTGTTGGTAGTTTGTGGGAACCAAGATACATCTCTGAGGTGCGACCCGCTTCACTGACCCCTCTTTCTCCGTAGTAAGTTCTTGCACTTAGAGGTGAAAACCCCCGTTTCGGGTGTCGGGCATGGAACCGTGCGACGGAACACATGAAATGTTTGTTTTTTATGGTCCAATATACCAACCTAACACATCCAAGCAAAAAAATCCACGCGTCTACCCCCTCCCGACGCCGTTTAGAGGGGTAGATCGACGGGTCAGACTTTTCTCCTGCGGGAGTAGGGTTTCGCCGTAGAGTGGGTCCGGAGTGTCAAGACCCCATCAAAACATGCATAGACCCCTAATATATGTATACTAGTGTGTTGGTAGTTTGTGGGAACCAAGATACATCTCCGAGGTGCGACCCGCTTCACTGACCCCTCTTTCTCCGTAGTAAGTTCTTGCACTTAGAGGTGAAAACCCCCGTTTCGGGTGTCGGGCATGGAACCGTGCGACGGAACACATGAAATGTTTGTTTTTTATGGTACAATATACCAACCTAACACATCCAAGAAAAAAAATCCATGCGTCTACCCCCTCCCGACGCCGTTTAGAGGGGTAGATCGACGGGTCAGACTTTTCTCCAGCGGGAGTAGGGTTTCGCCGTAGAGTGGGTCCGGAGTGTCAAGACCCCATCAAAACATGCATAGACCCCTAATATATGTATACTAGTGTGTTGGTAGTTTGTGGGAACCAAGATACATCTCCGAGGTGCGACCCGCTTCACTGACCCCTCTTTCTCTGTAGTAAGTTCTTGCACTTAGAGGGGAAAACCCCCGTTTCGGGTGTCGGGCATGGAACCGTGCGACGGAACACATGAAATGTTTGTTTTTTATGGTCCAATATACCAACCTAACACATCCAAGCAAAAAAATCCATGCGTCTAACCCCTCCCGACGCCGTTTAGAGGGGTAGATCGACGGGTCAGACTTTTCTCCAGCGGGAGTAGGGTTTCGCCGTAGAGTGGGTCCGGAGTGTCAAGACCCCATCAAAACATGCATAGACCCCTAATATATGTATACTAGTGTGTTGGTAGTTTGTGGGAACCAAGATACATCTCCGAGGTGCGACCCGCTTCACTGACCCCTCTTTCTCCATAGTAAGTTCTTGCACTTAGAGGTGAAAACCTCCGTTTTGGGTGTCGGGCATGGAACCGTGCGACGGAACACATGAAATGTTTGTTTTTTATGGTCCAATATACCAACCTAACACATCCAAGCAAAAAAATCCATGCGTCTACCCCCTCCCGACGCCGTTTAGAGGGGTAGATCGACGGGTCAGACTTTTCTCCAGCGGGAGTAGGGTTTCGCCGTAGAGTGGGTCCGGAGTGTCAAGACCCCATAAAAACTTTCATAGACCCCTAATATATGTATACTAGTGTGTTGGTAGTTTGTGGGAACCAAGATACATCTCCGAGGTGCGACCCGCTTCACTGACCCCTCTTTCTCCGTGGTAAGTTCTTGCACTTAGAGGTGAAAACCCCCGTTTCGGGTGTCGGGCATGGAACCGTGCGACGGAACACATGAAATGTTTGTTTTTTATGGTCCAATATACCAACCTAACACATCCAAGCAAAAAAATCCATGCGTCTACCCGCTCCCGGCGCCGTTTAGAGGGGTAGATCTACGGTTCAGACTTTTCTCCAGCGGGATTAGGGTTTTGCCCTAGAGTGGGTCCGGAGGGTCAAGACTCCATCAAGACTTGCATAGACCCCTAATATATGTATACTAGTGTGTTGGTAGTTTAAGGGAACCAAGATACATCTCCGAGGTGCGACCCGCTTCACTGACCCCTCTTTCTCCGTAGTAAGTTCTTGCACATAGAGGTGAAAACCCCCGTTTCGGGTGCCGGGCATGGAACCGTGCAACGGAACACATGAAATGTTTGTTTTTTATGGTCCAATATACCAACCTAACACATCCAAGCCAAAAAAATCCATGCATCTACCCCCTCCCGACGCCGTTTAGAGGGGTATATCGACGGGTTAGACTTTTCTCCAGCGGGAGTAGGGTTTCGCCGTAGAGGGGGTCCGGAGCGTCAAGACCCCATAAAAACTTGCATAGAACCCTAAGATATGTTATTAAAACATATTAGTAAATGTTTAGAGGTAGGTCGCGGAGAGAGGTATCGCCGTGTCGGTCCGGGGTGTTCAAATATGTTATTAAAACAATATTAGTAAAGGAGATTATAATTTATATTTTGTAACTGTTAATTCAAAAATTGCAATAGATTAATGTTATAAAAAATGAATTTATTTGTTGGAAAAAAAATCTAAGCCCGACGGTAATGCCGTCGGGCTAGCTCTACGAAAAATAAGTCAACAAGCCGCGGGATTGGGGATTATTCCCCATCCACCCAAATCCCGCGAGCTAGTCCATCTCCCCGCCACCCTTCGCACGCCGCCCCGCCGCCGCCGCCCTCCCGCACGCCGCCGCGCCAGCCCGCACGCCGCCCGTACCTCGCCGCCGTCGCCCGCCTGCGCGCCGCCTTCGCACGCCGTCCCGCCGCGACGCCCTCCCGCATCCCGCACGCCCGCACGCCGCCGTCGCCCACCCGTGCGCCTGCCTCGCCCTGCCCGCGCCTGGCCGCACGCCGTCGTCGCCCGCGCGCCTGCCTCGCCCTGCCCGCGCCTGCCTCGCCCTGCCCGCGCTTGCCTCGCCCTGCCCACGCCTGCCCGCACGCCGACGTCGCCCGCAACCCGCCGCGCCTGCCCTCGGAGCCTTCTGGTTGTGAGGAAAACAGAATTGCATTTGAAAAATTAGTAAGTTTTCTGCTTGGCTTGCATTACTAGTCCAAACTTCTCTATTAGTTGAAATAGTATGTGATGAGATGATAGGTTCATGATGTTCGTCGGTTTTTGTTCAACTTTTAAGGAGGCTAATAACGGGTGAATGTTTGTTGCAATGTTGGTTGTCACCATTTGTTTAGACATACATGTCATTACTTTTATACATCAATATGGTGGCCCAAAACTGCGAGGTTTAGTATGCAATCAGCAGTTTCTTATGCATGTATTTTTAGTAATAAACTAGTAGCTATGTCCTTCTCTAGAACAATGCTTGCTAGTATTAATCTGCATTATATTTTATCATGTAGGTTTCTCGGAGCCGTCGTGTCGGAGCCGTCGTCGTGTTCGTGTTGTTCGACTACTTCCTCTACAGCGGAGGGTGAGATAAAACTCCTTCTCCTCTCTTGTATTTTTATGTTCTAGATATTAGTTTCACGTCAAGTCACGTAACCTAGGTGTCTTTTCCCGTCCGAAAGCGTTACGTGGATAAGTATGCGTTAGAGGTCAGCATATTATGATGCGTAACGCTTCGGCATTTACGGGACAGTCGGCGGATGCGTAGTTGGGTACGTTCTCTGTGTTCTGCTCCGGTCCGAGTCAGAATTTCGGTAGTGCCTCCCCGTTGTTCTCCGGATGCACATCCTCTCGGCTTTTTGCCGAGACGTTTATCGGGAGAGCAGCGGGGAGGTGTTGCCAAAATTCTGTCTCGGATCGGGGTAGAGCATGGAGAACGTACTCAATCTACGGATCCGGCGGCTGCTAGGAGGCTATCCTATTAGAGATGTAGGATGATGCACGTGTTTTCCCCGGTAGAGAATATCTTGTATTTAATTTAATGCCATTTATTTGATATCAAATGTTTTTTTAGCTGTTATTAACTCTAAGTGCAGATGGCTGATGGTGAGTGGATGTACAGTGGTCGTATTAGTAGGACTGACATGACAACTGAGTGGCGGTGGAAAACTGAATATTATGTGAAGGACGCACACCGTGGTTCTAAGACAGTTCGTCCGCTTTGCCCTTGTGCTCGGTGCAAGATGAATAACCATCAGGGTAGTTTAGAGATGACAAAACACCTTTGGCTTTACGGATATATGCCCGACTTTAACATGCAAATCAACTTTCCTGAGAGTGACCGTGTTAGAGAGGTGGTGATGCGGCAACACATCGATGGCAGTGCCCATGATGGCATTGCAAACATGCTTGTTGATCTTCACTATGCAAATCAGGCACATTCGCCACCTCCAGAAGATCCGGATGAACATGAGGAATCGGATTTACCGGATGAACCAGAGGAAACCGCGAAGGCCTTCCTTGAAATGATGGCCATCGCGAAGAAACCTCTTTATCCGGGTGCAGAAGTCTCTCAGCTTGATGCCATATCGCAACTGTTAGCTGATAAGGCCAAACACGGCCAAATCCGATCAAGCTTTGAAGATCATTTGAAAACAATGGGTAACATGCTCCCTAAGGGACATTGTCTGCCTCGTACCGTGTATGAGTCGAAGAAAATCATGAAATCGCTTTGCATGGATTATGAGAAGATACATTGTTGTCCTAAGGGTTGCCTTCTGTTTCGGAAAGAGTTTGTGAATCACACTCACTGTAGCAAGTGTGGGGCCTCTAGGTATGTAGAGGTGAAGGGCGCCGAAGGTGAAATGGTGCAGACGAAAGTGCCGTAAAGATTCTTCGGTATCTCCCATACATAAAAAGGATCCAACGCCTTTACATGGATGAGGAGACTGCCAAACAGATGACATGGCACAAGACGGGGAAGAGATACCCTGATATTAGTGATAAAAAGAAGAAGATGAAACATCCGGCTGATGGTGAAGCGTGGAAACATTTCGACAGAGTATACCCTGATAAAGCCCGAGAGTCTCGAAATGTCAGAATTGCGATAGCAACCGATGGTTTCAATCCATTCGGTATGTCGGCTAGGTCGTACAGCTGTTGGCCCGTGTTTGTTATGCCGCTCAATCTCCCTCCCGGAGTCTTAATGCAACGCAAGACCATATTGTTGTCTCTGATCATTCTGGGGCCTGAATATCCGGGGAAGAATTTGAGTGTGTACATGCAGCCGCTAATCGATGATTTGGAACATTCTTGGGCACACGGCACATGGACATATGACCGGGCAACGAAGAAAAACTTCTGCATGACAGTTTGGTACCAGTATTCCATGCATGACCTACCCGGGTATGCCCTATTCTGCGGACACTGTACAGCCGGAAAGATGCCATGCCCAGTGTGCAGGCATGCTCTTATGTTCGTATGGCTGAAGAAGGGTGGCAAGTATTCCGCCTTTGACAAGCATCGACAGTTCCTCAAAGAAGGTCATAGATTCAGAGAGGACAAAAAACACTTCTTGAAAGACAAAGTTGTCAGTGAAGTAAACAAGATACCAACGTTTGATGGTAAAGTTGTTGACGCGGAGCTACGTGCTCTAAAGCCTAAGACCAAAGGCAACGGTTTTATAGGATATGGTAAGACGCACAACTGGACTCACATACCAGGTTTGACGCAACTCCCCTATTACAAGGACCTCAAACTTCCTCATAACATCGATGTGATGCACACCGAAAAGAATGTTGCAGAGTCCGTCTTTCACACAACCCTAGACATTCCTGAGAAGACGAAGGACAATGTGAAGGCTAGGGTCGATCAAGAGAGGCTTTGTGACAGAATAAAACTAAACATGCAGCTTCCTGAGGGCAATCGAAGAAATTGGGTCAAGCCAAATGCTGACTTCTGCCTTCTTGCTGCCCAAAAGAAGGAGGCATTCAATTGGCTCAAACACAATGTGAAGTTCCCAGATGGTTATTGTTCTAACATGAGTAACGGAGTCAATTTAACAACGAGCAGAGTCAACGGGCTTAAGAGTCATGACTATCACATATGGATTGAGCGAATAATGCCGGTGATGCTTCGAGGCTATCTCCCTGATCGTGTTTGGCGGCCACTTGCGGAGTTGAGCCATTTCTTCCGCACGCTGTGTGACAAAGAAATATGTCCGGAAATGATGAAAAGACTTCATGAGAAAGTCCCAGAGTTGATATGCAAGTTAGAGATTATATTTCCGCCAGGCATGTTTACTCCGATGGTACATCTCATATTGCATCTACCTAACGAGGCATTATTGGGGGGACCGGTTCAGAACCGTTGGCAGTTTTGTATAGAGATAATATTTAAGAATATGCGAACCAAATGTGGAAACAAAAATCAGATTGAAGCATGCATAGCCGAGGCATATATCATCGAGGAGGTGTCAGATGTATCTACAACATACTATCCTGAAGATGTTCCCAATATGCATAATCCGCTCTCTCGGTACAATACCGATAACCCCAACTATAAACCCAAGCTTCATCCCTTCCAAGGCCAAGGCGGTAAGTCTGGTGGTCAACATATTTACACTGTGACGGAGCAGGAGTGGGAGGACATCATGCTCTATGTGTTGATGAACATAGATGAAGTAGAGGATACATTCGTGCCTCAATTTCTGGATGAGGAGTGGTTGGGAATAGAAAATCCTACTGTATCGGAATTTAATACTCTTTTAAGGAAGGGTGCCCCCAGAAGGCAAAATTTTGTGGCTTGGTTCATGGAAAAAGTAATTTCTAACTCACCCCCTTGTCTATTGTAGTTTATGTAAACACGAAACTAACAATTTTGACTAAACTTGTAGGGAAATCAACAGAAAACATCTATGACACATGAATTGAGATGGGTTTCGCAGGGTTTCGACCCTAAGGTGGCGACTTATGAAAAGTATGATGTGAATGGGTATCGTTTCCATACCGAGAAACACCAAAATACTCGGCCAAATGCGAAAACAGTAAATACTGGAGTGTTTACCGGAGGTCGAAATGAGGATGAGTACTATGGAAGGTTACAGAACATATATGAGGTGAAATTTGATAAAGGGGCCCATCCTCTCACTCTTGTTGTGTTCAAGTGCCATTGGTTCGACCCAGTGGTTAGACTAAAAAGTACCCCTTCCATTGGTTTAGTGGAAGTGAGGCCTTCAACCACCTATAGCGGGTCCGATGTATTTGTTGTGTCTAACCAGGCAACACAAGTTTATTATCTACCATACCCATGCCAGCACGAGGAACTACAGGGTTGGGAAGTTGTGTTCAAGGTATCGCCACGTGGTAAGCTACCCATGCCAAACGTGGACGATTACAACAATATAAACCCCATCACATACGAGGGAGATTTCTACCAGGAGGAAGAGGATGGCGGTGACTTTGATGTCCTTATGGGTGGTCTTGATGAAGTCGATGATAGTGAAAGACATGGAAGAGGTGAGGCAGTTGTGAATGTAAAGGACATAGATATGCTCAGCAAGTTACATCTAGATAGTGAAAGTGACGAGGATGAGCCTCCACCGTTCGATGGCATACCCTACTACTCACGTGATAGTGATAGTGACCCTGATGATGATTAGACCCGAACACAACCCAAAACTTGGTGAGCGTCTTTTATGTTTTATTTCCAAATTGCTTACTACGTCTTATTTTTTCATCAATGTTCTCAATGCTTACTTTTGCTTATTTTCGAGTTCTCAATGCTTTCTTTTGCTTATTTTCGCATGAAATTGTAATTTCTGCTTACTAACATTTTACATGTTCTCAATGCAGGTGACTAAACCATGAGCAAGAATTCCGCGGCATCCATGCTTAGGAACATTTGTCGTTTGCGAAAGCCCCCTAAACGCTTAGGGGAGAGTGACGACGAGGACGATGGACGAGGCGGGGGTCAACCCCCTAGAGGACGAGGCGGGGGCCTACCCCCTAGAGGACGAGGCGGGGGTCACCCCACTAGAGGTCGAGGACGAGCCTCGAGGGAGACCACATTTGAGGTCGAGGTCGAGGACGAGGACGAGCCTCGAGGGCGACCTGCACCGCGAGCTCGAGGACGAGGACGAGGCTCGAGGACTAGACCTTTGTCGGAGGTTTCATCTTCACGGATGATGACACCTTCGACGTCTTACTTCAGTGAGGTAATTGCTATCATGCCTACTGTCTACTATCATGCTCATACTCACTAACTGCTATTTTATTTAGGTACCCTCCGGAGCAACCCACTCGGAGGACAGGGAGGTGGAGCAACATCACTTCATGGTGCAGGAGCCTCAGCATCAGTACTTCGAGGGGGAGGAGCCTCAGCAGCAGTACTTTAGGGTGGAGCAGCCTCAGCAGCAGTACGTCGAGCATCAATACTTTGGGGTGGACTTGGAGCAGCCCGTTGATGAGGACCCGGAGCAGCCCGTTGACGAGGACCTGGAGCAGCACGCCGAGGAGGAGGAGGAGGATGTACGCTATTTTCTCCTATTCCTACCACTTAGTTTTGTTCACTTACATTTTATTTGAACTCTAATTTGCATTTTAATTTTAATTTGCAGCACGAGGGGGAGGAGCTTGGGCCCTTGTGGACTCGAGGAATAAAGAATCTTCCAAGAAGATCAAGATCTCAAGAGGGCAAAATTCTTATTAAGCCGGTCAACAGAAAGTAAGTGGCTATCTTTTGATCATATAAGTATGTGGCTAACTCTCCTTGCATACTAATATTGTTCTTTCATGTGCAGCAATTTTCAACTCATCACCAGTTCGGGAAATCTTCCAGGTGGTGTACTTGTGGGCCTTTTGAAGAGGCATTGGCCAGGCCTCTACAAGGAGAATCCTGAGGATCCAAATTCCCTGAAGAAGTTAGCCATGAGGTGGGAGGACTACGAGGCCGCTCAGGGCTCCGGCTACATGGAGACTGTGGAGGGTGAGGGTTTTAAGCCTAGCTGTGCAGAGGTTGTGGTTCACAAGTTCTGGGTAAGAACTATTATATGATGTTTTGTTTACTTGTGATTCTCAACCATAGTTAACCATAGTTTTGTTAACTTGTGATTCTCACCATAATAAGATTGTCTACATGATTGTAGGAGTTCTATCGCGTGCCTCCCGAGCACGAGCACAAGAGCCACGAGGTCTTATTTACGATGGTGAGGATCAAGTTACGCCAGATGTGGTATGATGTTAAAATTACAGCTATCGCTCAGTTCTACGCCGAGAAAGGCACGAGATACAACAAGAAGAAAATCCTTGAGCTCAAACTTGGTGAGAAGATGTCCCACGAGGATTTCATGGGGGTAATTAAATTTTCTTTTTATTCCATGTCCATCGTAAAGTGCATTATCTGTTCTTCACTTGAGATGTTGACTTGAGATGTTTTCATCTTAAGATTTGTCCAAAGTGGGCTCTGGGAAAGAAGGATGGCTGGGAGAAACTGGTGGACATGTGGACCGGGAAAGATCTAGATTTCAAGGCCAAGAGCATTCAGAACAGTCTCAATCGCGGTCATGAGGGAACTCACTGTCAAGGGAACCGACACTTCTACCACTACAAGGATCATCAGGTATAAATATGGAACAACCTTCTCGTTTTCCCTGGCAGTGTTTCCTTTTTAATGCATACCATTTGTTGTATGTATTTTAGATGACCGCTAATGAAGGGCGGGAGCTGGGAGAGTTTGAAGTGTGGCAATTGGCTCATAAGAAGAAGGTGGTCAAGGACGGCGATGATCAATACTATGGCACAACCACTGACAACCTTGAGGAGTACAAGACCAGGTTTATTTTTCAAGATCATGTTTACTAAATGCAAGTAAGAAATAATTTGTACTTACTAATTGTTTACTTGTTATGAATGCCATCAGGTACAAGGAGCTGAATGGACCGGATTCTGACCCTGTTAAGGAGCCAGTCGACGAGAGGGTCGTGATTCTCGCAGGACATGGAAGGCCACATGGCCGCTACGGCACATTTGACACGGTGATCGAGCCTACCACCAACTACACACGTGTCAAATCACTCACGGGTGTTTCTGTTCCACCTCGTGCACCGCGTGCTAGAGCCGCCCATGCTGTGGACCATGTAAGCTTTCTCTCATTTTTCTTCTTCATTCTTAGTTCCCATTCATATATGGGTATGCTCATGAGATTCACTATGTCATATTTAAGGAAATGGAACAAGCCTGGCAAGAGGCTCAGGATGCTTGGATGCAGCAGATGCATGATCATTCGGCGGCTGTGTATCAAGCTCAGCAGTCGCATCAGTTTGCCTATATGACGGTGAGTTGTGGTCCATCCAATCCTAGCCAATAAATTTCATTGTCCGAGTTTATACTTCATAATGCATGGCATCTAAACTCACTTGCAGGCGCTTAGTACGGCAATGAGAGAGGGTACTCCACTACCCGAGCCAGTACCGGTTCCGCCACCACCGCCGTACCCTCCACGGCCGTGCTACGCCGATTTCGTCGCACACTACACCCAGGCGACTCCTGTTAGTACTTCACCAAAGCTTCACTAAGTCATTTTTCGTACATCTAGATATTTACACTTAGTCATATTTTGTTCAAACATGTAGGGATCGTCTTCTTCACGGGCAATGGCTCCGTTTGGTCGAGCTTCTGCCTCACCCATGGCCACTCCGGTTCACTCACAAGGTCCTAGCCTGGGTGCTTCTACCTCGCTGCGTCGATCACCCCACTACGAGAGCCGCGAGATGCGTCGACAATCGCCAAACCCGGTTAGTTCATGAAAAACTCTGACATAAACCAACCATAGACTTAGAACTATTTTTCATGATTCAGTTTGGACTTAGAATGTTTGCATGAATTTGGACTTAGAACGTTTGCATGAATTTGGACTTAGAACATTTGCATGACTTTGATCATTTTTCCTTTCATGAATTTGGACTTAGAAGGTTTGCATGACTTTGATCATTTTTTCTTGCATGAATTTGAACTTGATACATTTGCCATGCTAACCGGAGTTCGTTTTCATTTTGTAGTGATCATGCTCTTGGCGGTGGAATTCGTGCTTGAGAGTTCCTTCGGAGAGATCATTTTGTAGCTTCATGAGCTTGATCATGTAGAAACGTGTGATATATGTTGTGTGATATAGAAACGTGTGATATATTTGGTAGCTTCATGAGCTTGATGATGTTTATGTATGGATGTTGTATGATATATGATGATTTGTGTTATGTTGTGTGAACAATTTAAGTTTTATTACGTGCAACATCCAAATGTGTTAGATTATATGTGAATCTCAGAAAAAAATTGAAATTTGCAGGGAAATAATTAAAATGCAGCAAAATGCTGTTGTTTTTCACTCCACAATGAGCCCGACGGCAATGCCGTCGGCGTCATGCTGTATTGCATTATTATGCGGTGGTGAGGCCGACGGTATTTGCCGTCGGCGTCGTAACGCTATGGTGAGGCCGACGTCAATGCCGTCGAGCTCACCGTATGGCCTGTGCTCGACGTGCAGCTGACGCGTGTGTCGTGACGGCCGGAGCGCCGTTACGTGTTTCTGCGCCGAGGGTATTTTAACACCGACGGCCTAAAATCACCGTCGGCGTCGCGCGCTAGCCCGACGGCATTTGCGAGCCCGACGGCCACGGCGTGAGCCCGATGGATCACAGCCCGACGGCCTTAGTCCGACGGTGACCGTCGGGCTCACTGAGGCCGAGGGTTTCTATGATGAGCCCTACGGCAAATACCGTCGGGCTGGGCTGTTACTCCTGTAGTGAAGCAACCCAAACAACCGGGCGGCAGAGGGTTACTGAACTAGCGATGTTTACTATAGACCGAAATGTCAAAAATCAATTTTATTATTTTCATAGCAAATAGTACATATAAAAAGACTCCTTGTCAGAGGAATTTTTTAATCGTTATTTGATATATTTGAAAAACTGTCAAAATGTTCACCATGACTATTAATCGAAAGATGTCGAATAATACATTTGTTTTTCTGTGATTGACGTGGGGCTACCTTGCGGATAGCCCACGATGAGGCTACCTGGGCCGCGCCAAGGATGGAAAGGCCCGCAGAAGGCCCACTCGGGGTATCTCATATCCTAGTCCAACTCGGTTAGGTCTTGTAACCTACCGTATCTGTATGAACCACCCGAGACCTGGCTGCCTATAAAGCCAGGAGGGTTGCCCGTCCTAGAGGACACGCTGAGAACTACCACAAACCCTAGCGAGATCGCAATCTCGCCATTGTAATCGCTACTCGCATCAATAACCAGACAAGCAGGAGTAGGGTGTTATCCTCCGGGAGCCTGAACCTGGGTAAACCTCGCCTGTTAGCCGTCGTGATCACCTTGCACTCTCCTCTCTCCCCATCAATCAACCCGGGGTGTACAACCCTGGGACTTGCCGAGTTAGCGCCTCGTCAATTGGCGCCGTCTGTGGGAAGTTCAACAAGTGCTAGGATCATGGTCGCACCGGCTCCATCCGCAATGAAGATCGGCGCACCCGCCATCAGGGAGTCGATCCGATTCGGCTCCTTCGAGTACGTCATCCACTCGCAAGCCCACCAGTCGATGTACGCCGATCTGGACAAAGGTATACACATCACCTTCGGCTCCATATTCTGTTGCATCGATAGTCGTGGCATACTCAGGTCTACGACTACGGCGTTACACGCGGCGGCATCACCGAAATCGCCGACCATCGCGCCCGCGGAACCCGCCAAGATCGCATCTTCCGCACCCGCGGAGATCGCGCCCGCGGAACCCGCCCAAATCACATCTGCCGCACCCGCGGAGATCGCGCCCGCGGAACCCGCCAAGATCGCATCTTCCGCACCCGCGGAGATCGCGCCCGCGGAACCCGCCAAGATCGCATCTGCCGCACTCGCGGAGATCGCGACCGCTGGACCCGTCAAGATCGCATCTTCCGCACCCGCGGAGATCGCGCCAGCTGCACCCGCGAAGATCGCATCTGCCGCACCCGCAAGGTTTGCGCCAGCTGCACCCGCGAAGAGGACATCTACACCGACAATCAAGTCAATACCCACCTCCACCGCCGCGCCCGCACGCGCGATCAGGGGCCCACGTCCGACATCGACAACGCGCGCGCCCTCATCTACGTGGAAGTCCCAGGTCTACCCCACGCCACTCGCACTCGCCCCGTCGAGTGCGGGCACATGGACAATCCTGAAGAAACGCGACAGTAAGTGCGCCGCGCGCCACGTTGCAGCAATTTTCGACCCCGAGCAAGACGAGGGTGACAGAAGTAGCAGCGGCAGCACCAACTCTCCAACCCAAGTCTACCCCAGGCAAGTCTTCATGGCCGGCACAGCACCGCATGACGACGGAGATGAACCCGTATATCCGCTAGAGGTGGACATGCCAGACAACACCAAACTGGTCATCACGCGGGACATGGCGATACAGGCCATGAAGCATGTGGACGAGGGCACGTTCCCCCCACCCAACGCATCTCGCGAGGACCACCTGGCGGTCCAGTACTTGCTACGCAAGGAAGGCGAACGGATTCGCGCCGAAAAGGCCGAACTTCTCAGGCGCAAAAGGGACGCGGATGCATCAAGCGCCAGGCGGGCCGCCCTCTCCTTCACATCCTCCACTGAGGTGAACCAGGGAGCACGGCGAACCAGAGCCCGTGTCCCTCACATGGCAGAAGCCGACCGAACAAGGCTAACCCGCAACCTCGACTCTTCCTTCGTCACCGAAGATGAAAACGGGATACCCATCCCAAAAACAGCAAACGCTGCATTGATATCAGTCGAGACGTACCTTCGGCTCACGCAGCCACCAGAGGGCGACGCGCGCTCGCTCCTCCACAAGCAACAAATTGCCCCCATAAGGGCAATCGAAGAAGCTCTAGCGGCCCAAGGGCCAGGTAATCAAGCTCATGGACCAACGACGTCGGGCATCCCGGCGGCGCAGCGACACCCAGTCAAGGACCTTCGAGACGTCCTGACACAGAAGACGGTGGACCGCAGCCGCAAGGAGCGTTCGGCTAACGCCGCACAGGCGGATGATCATACCGACCGCGACTTCGAGCCATGTGGTGCGGCATGTTTCAGTTTCAACATCCGCGACACCCGCATGCCCAAAGGCTTCAAATTGACGGCCGGCACACCAAAGTACGACGGGAAGCAAGACCCGAAGTTATGGCTTGAGGACTACCTTATCGCTTGCACCTGCCAAGGCGGAACATCGACAACGGCAATGCAGTACATCCAGCTCATGCTGACAGACTCTGCGCGCGGGTGGCTCACAAGCCAACCCAAAGATTCTTTCCGAACGTGGGAGGAGTTCCAGGACAACTTCGTCAAAAGTTTCTCAGGAACATTCGCCAGACCAACAACCTACATCGAGTTGCAGGCCTGCAAGCAAGGGAAAAACGAGTCGCTCCGATCTTACATCCAGAGATGGACACTCCTTCGCAACACCATGGAACCCGTATCAGAGGACAGGGTGATGGACGCCTTCATGCATGGCGTTTCTCGCCGCGACCTCCGGGAGGAATTTGGTAGGCTCCAGCCGAAGACCACAATAGAGTTAATGAAGACAGCCAACCAATGGGCTGAAGGAGAGGACTACGTCCGCGAAACTTCTCCCAAAAAGGAAGGCGAAACAAGCAACTGGCGCGATTCACGTCAGAAGAGGAAGGCACGATACACGCACGACTCAATCGAGTTAGTAGCGGCGGGTTATGAAACCCCCCGCGAGATCAAGCGTGAGGACAGTCGACAGCACGAGCAAAGTCGACAGCCCAGCTCGAGTCAATACAACCGTGGCAGCAGCAGCGTCGACCGCAACGACGGAAGTCAGAAGCGCGAGTGGAAGCGCCCGTTAACTGCGGCAGAAGAATTGATGCAGCCCTGCAAACATCATTCGTTCCGCAACCCGGTAACAGGAAAGTATGGTTCAAACCACCTGTTGAAAGACTGCCGCAAAGCAAGGAAAATATACCACGCCATGCAGCAAATCATCGCCCCGGTGCAGGCCATCCAAGCAGCACCGCAGCTGTCCATCCAGGCGGCACCCGCAAATAATAACCAAGTGCAAGCGGCATTCCCCCAGCCGCAGCAGCAGCAGGGCCCGCCGGCAGCAGCCGACGTGTACCCAGCCGCACGAGGACAGCTGAACATGATCCAGAAGGGACCCCCGTCGAACAGGAGGCAGAAGATCATCACACGCCAAGTACTCCAAGCCATCAACAGCCCGCGCGCGGTACCAGACTACCTGCGCGGATCTGAGACACCAATCACATTTACCAGGGCAGATCACCCAGCAGAGGTAGTCCGACCCGGACACGCCGCACTCGTGATTGAGGCCCTGATCGGCGACTACAGCCTGAAAAAGGTATTCCTGGACGGAGGCAGCGGCATCAACATCATATTCGCCGACACCCTCAGACGGATGAACAGATCGACAGAGAAATTGCCGGAGTCGGAGACCACCTTCCACGGCATAGTACCTGGGCAGCCAATCACACCCATGGGAACAATCACACTCGACGTCATCCTCGGAACACCCGAGCACTTCAGGAAGGAGTCGATAGACTTTGAGGTCGTCGACTGGAAGTCACAGTACCATGCCATCCTCGGACGCCCAAGCTTCGCCAGGTTCATGGCAGTACCCCATTACGCCTACCTGATGATAAAGTTACCCGGGCCAAAGGGGGTGATCACCGTCCGCGGCGACTTTGGCCTCTCCAACAGTTGCGACCGCGAGTTCGCCAAGATCTCCGAGTTCTTCGGCGTCGAAGAGCACTTCAAGGCCATATCAGCCGACAATGACAAGACCATCTTCCCGGCTCGCAAGAAGCCCGCCAAGGACGCAGCGTTCAACACAAACGACGACACTGTCACCCACCAGGTCCACCCGACCGACAGCGAAAAGACAGTCAAGGTCTCATCAAGCCTGACGCCCGCATAGGAAAGCGCGCTCGTCGAGTTCCTACGTGAGAACTGGAAAATCTTCGCATGGCAACCTTCTGACATGCCGGGGATACCCAGGGAACTCGCCGAGCACTCTCTGAAAGTACACAAGGACGCAAGACCTGTCAAGCAATCCATGCGACGCTTCTCAGGGCCCAAACGAGACGCTATCACCATGGAAGTCGACAGATTATTGCATGCCAAGTTCATCCGAGAGATCAAGGACTCAGACTGGGTCGCTAACCCTGTCCTAGTCGAGAAAAAGAAGACGAAGAAACTACGCATGTGCGTGGACTTCACCGCAATCAACAAATGCTGCCCCAAGGATCACTTCCCGCTCCCGCGGATAGACCAGATCATCGACTCGACCGCAGGTTGCGAACGCCTGTCTTTCCTGGACGCCTACTCAGGTTACCAGCAGATCAGACTGAAGGTCGAGGACGAAGAGAAAACAGCTTTCATCACGCCCGACGGCGTTTTCTGCTACCAGACGATGCCGTTCGGGTTAAAGAACGCAGGCGCCACATACCAGCGGACAATGCAAGCGTGCCTCAAGGGGCTAATCGGGCAGATCGTCCAAGTCTACGTCGACGATATCGTCGTCACTACCCGGAAGGAGAACACCCTAGTCGACGACCTGCGCAAGGTCTTCGCCGCACTCGACGCGTACCGGATCAAACTCAATCCAGAGAAGTGCGTGTTCGGCGTGCCAGCCGGAGAGTTACTAGGGTACCTTGTATCCGCACGAGGAATCGAAGCAAATCCCGAGAAGGTGCAGAACATACTCACAATGCCAGCACCAACGAAGCTCAGGGAGGTGCAACGATTAGCCGGCCGAGTCGCAGCTCTCAGTCGGTTCATTAGTAAGTTGGGAGAAAAGGCCTTACCCTTCTACCAACTGATGAAGAAGTCAGACAAGTTCGAGTGGACACAAGAGGCGCAGGACGCGTTCGACCATCTCAAGAAGACATTGACAACCTCCCCGGTCCTCGTGGCACCACTGGAAAAAGAGCCGCTCTACCTGTACGTCTCAGCAACAAATAGGGTGGTGAGCACGGTACTCGTAGTCGAACGCGAAGAAGAAGGACACAGCCACCCGGTGCAGAGGCCCGTCTACTACCTTAGCGAGGTACTCACCTTGTCCAAGCAAAATTACCCTCACTACCAGAAGCTGGCATACGGAGTCTTCATGACCTCCAGAAAAGTCGTCCACTACTTCTCCGAGCACCCGATCACGGTGGTAAGCTCTTCCGGACTAGCAGACATCCTCACGAATCAGCGCGCGACAGGACGAGTCGCTAAGTGGGTTGTCGAGCTAGGACCATGGGGGCTGAAGTATGCTCACCCGAAGTCCATCAAAGCCCAAGTTCTCCCAGAATTCACCACAGAGTGGATAGAAGCACAGCTACCGAACGTCCCCGACCTGTCCAACGCATGGACAATGTACTTTGATGGCTCCAAGAAATTCAAGTCAGCCGGGGCGGGAGTCGTGCTCATCTCCCCCAAAGGCGACAAGCTCAAGTACGTCTTACAGATGGATTTTCCGACGCCATCCAACAACGAAGCCGAGTACGAGGCCTTGATCCACGGCATGCGGATGGCCAAAAACTGCGGCGCCACGCACCTCATGATCTACGGCGACTCCTACCTGGTGGTACAACAAACCATGAAGTCCTGCGACGCCATCGCTGACAACATGATCGCCTAAAGAGACCTCTACAATCAGGTGGAAGGAAACTTCGACGGCTGCGAGCTACGCCACATCGGCCGCGAAAGCAACGAGGAAGCCGACGCCCTAGCTAACATGGGCTCAGACAGGGTGCCAGTCCCACCCGGCGTCTTCCTCGAGTGCATAACACAGAGATCCGTCAAGACTCAGGGTACAGCAAGCACAACAACCGCAAAAGGCGATGCCAACCCGCCAAGCCAAGACAAGGTCCCCATGGAAGTCATGCTAGTCGAAGCCACATGGACAGGACCATACCTGGCGTATATACTGCATCAGAAGCTGCCAGCTGACCCAGTCGAAGCGAAGCGCATCATCAGACGCTCCAAAAGTTTCACCGTCATCAACGGGGAACTCTATAAAAGAAGCATATCAGGAATCCTTCAAAGGTGCATAGACCCAGTCGACGGCCAAGCCATCTTACTCGACATCCATGCGGGCACCTGCGGGCATCACGCAAGCAGCCGGGCACTGGTGGCCAAGGCACTACGAGCTGGGTTCTATTGGCTCACAGCCATGCAGGACGCTGAGGAGCTGGTGAAGAAATGCACAGGGTGCCAGGAATTTGCCAACAAGCCGCACGCCCCAGCATCAGAGCTCAAGACAATACCACTAGCCTGGCCCTTTGCCCAATGGGGCCTGGACATGGTGGGCCCGCTGAAAAAATCCTCACCAGGAGGTCATACTCACCTCCTGGTCGCAGTCGACAAATTCACGAAGTGGATCGAAGCCGTGCCCATCACAAGTTCGACTGCGTCCACAGCGGTCAACTTCATCAGGTCAATCATCTTCAGGTTTGGAGTGCCTAATGGGATCATCACCGACAACGGCTCGAACTTCACAGCCGAGGAATTCAAAGACTTCTGCTCAGAACAGGGGATCAAGCTCAACTACGCGTCTGTCTCGCACCCGCAGTCCAATGGACAAGTAGAGAAGGCCAATGGATTAGTCTGCAACGGCATCAAGAAGCGACTGCGCGTGCCCCTCAAACGCGCAGCGGGCGCTTGGGTGGAAGAACTGCCATCAGTCCTCTGGAGTCTGCGAACAACACCCAATAGATCTACCCAGTACACGCCATTCTTCATGGTGTATGGTGCAGAAGCAGTCCTCCCCTGCGACATCAAGTTCGACGCACCAAGAGTAGTCGCCTACGACGAATCAGAAGCAGAGGAAGCACTCGAAGACAGCAGAGACACCCTGGACGAAGCACGCGACATCGCCCTGGCACGATCAGCCGCGTATCAGCAGGACCTGCGCAACTATCATACTCGGAGGCTGCGACCAAGAGCGTTCGTGGCAGGCGACCTGGTTCTTCGACTCAAGCAAAAGAAGGTGCACAAGCTCGCCTCCCCATGGGAGGGCCCGTACATCGTAACAGAAGCAATAGGCAATGGAGCATACCGCCTAAAGGACTCGAAGACCGGAGCGGACTGCAGCAATCCATGGAACGTAGCACAACTACGCAGATTCTACGCCTAGTTCAAGCAACCTTTGTACAAGAAAGCCAACGCGGCAGGTTTCAGACGCGCTCTTTTCCTTACCAGGGTACCTGAGGGGACTGGAAGGTTTTTAATGAGGCGGCCTGCTCGCAAGAATCAATAAAGTGATCTGAAGAAAATCTGTCTCCTTTTCCAGTCACTCAAGAAGCTCAAAAATCCTAGGCCGCCACTCGAACCACTCGGGGGCTGCGCCACACAGGTTGAAATAACAGCTTAGGCCGCCACTCGATCCACTCGGGAGCTGCGCCATACAAGCACAATCAAAATCCTAGGTCACCACCCGACATACTCGGGGGCTGCGCCACACAGGTTGAAATAACAGCTTAGGCCGCCACTCGATCCGCTCGGGGGCTGCGCCACACAAGCAAAAAGTCAAAAAAAAAAAAATCCTAGGCCGCCACTCGACCGACTCGGGGGCTGCGCCATACAGGTCAAGTCCAAAATCCTAAGGCGCCACCCACGACTTACGGGGAGCCGCGCCACACAGGTCACACTTGCAAGCCTAGGCTGCCACCCGACATACTCGGAGGCTACGCCAAACAGGCCAAAGAAAAATCCTCGGCCGTCACTCGAACTTACTCGGGGGCTGCGCTGCACAGGTCAAGTTCCAAATCCTAGGCCGCCACCCGACATACTCGGGGGCTGCGCCACACATGTCACACTTGTAACCCTAGGCTACCACTCGACTTACTCGGGGGCTACGCCAAACAGGACTCAGAAAAATCCTCGGCCGCCACTCGAACATACTCGGGGGCTGCGCTGCACAGGTCAAGTTCCAAATCCTAGGTCACCACCCGACGTGCTCGGGGGCTGCGCCAAACAGGTAACACTTGCAATCCTAGGCCGCCACTCAACTTACTCAGGGGCTGCGCCAGACAGGAGTTAGTCAAAACCCTAAGTCGCCACCTGGTAAAACCAGAGACTGCGGCATACATGCAACACTTGGCCGCTGCTTGGCATACTCGGCAGTTGCGCCATCCAGGTCGAATCATGCGCCCTCATTTTCGAGTAACATATCAATTCTCATTACTCGAAACAGTACTATGAAATATTACAATGTATTTACAAAGGAAAATTTGCCCTCTATAGCTAACCCTGTGCATCAGACGACAGCTACTCTAAACTGCAGGCTCAGCCTTTGGCGCGTCGAGAGGACCTACAAGCCGCTCGCTCAAGTCCTGCACTTGCCGGATAATCCGGCGCGCAGGAGGCAAGGTCTCCTCGAAGTCTTCGTCACCTGGCAGGCCTTCAAGCACCCGCTCAAGCGGAAGATGTGGCCGGTGCATCCGAACGTACGCCAGCGCCGCGTTTGCACCAGCCACAAGCTGAGCGTCGACAACTTCTTTCAGCCCTTCGCCATCACGGAACCTCTCCAGCAAGGCAGGCAACCCGTTCGGCTGCGCATTGTGCGGGAAGTACACGCGGTTGATGTGCAGAAGTGTCTTCCGGCAGCTCTCCAGAAGAAAGGCAGCGCGCCATGTACGATCCAGCATCGTGGCAAGGACGCGCCCCCTCGACTTGTTCACCCAGAACTGCCGAGCTTCGTAGGAGTCGCCTGACGCCTCTCGAGTGACTCGCTCTTCAACGCGATCCCGTTCGGCTTCCCAATCAGGATTAACATCTGCACACATCAACTGCAAGTCAGAACGAGAAGGATAAACAACAACGACGGCAGTCGCCAACAGGATGCATACCCTGCAACTGCCGACTGATCAAGTCCATCTCTCCAAGCAAAAAATCTTCACGGCGTGAGAACTCCGCCGTGGGGTGCGACTGGGAGCGCTGCAACGTCAGCTCCGTCTTCTTCAGGGTCGCCTCAAGCTCCACCACCTTGTTCCTCAGGTAGGTGATTATCCGCTGGTCATTCACGCTACGCGGAGGAGCCGGCGCTGCCCGACGACGGCGAGCACCCGAAGAAGACGCCGCGCCACTCGGCACGGCCAAGGGAGAAGGCGGAGCATCATCGCGCGCGGCACTCTGTCAGGAATACGCAAAGTCAATACAAAAAGGCGACTGCCAAACACAGTTCAACTTAGAAAGAGAGAAAGGTCAGCAAATCCAATACTGACGATCAAAAGACCCGACATGGGCAATATTCATTACAAAACAAAAGTTCAAGGTACAGATCGCAGCGCTGCCGCATGCCTACAACTACGCCTACTCTAAGGCCGCGGACTGCGACCGGGAACGGCCCTTCCGAGTAGCCGCTTCAGTCGCCTTAGCAAGGGCCCTCTCGAAGAGTGCCACAAGCTGTGCAGCCAACTGCGAGGCGCGCTCCTTCACGCCACTCAGCGACGCGGTCCGACCATCAGGCTTGCGAGGAAAACCGCTGACGATCTTCTCGAAGTCACCTGGAACTTGGTGGCCTAAAAGCAGCTGGAAGGTGAGCTCGGAGCCGCGTACCGTCTGCGACCGCGTGAAGTCGGTGATGGTGGTCGCGTCCCCAAACGGCGCAGCCAGAGCGTCCCCAGTCGCTGGCGGCTGGTTGCCCGGGAAGATGCTCTGATGCACCACGGCCAGAGCTCCGGTCGACTTCTCCAGCGCGGCGGCAGACTTCCTCAGAGCGTCCGAGGCATAGGCGCAGACACGGTCGAAGAAGCCAACCGCAGTCGCCAGGTCGACGGTGTCACTCGAAGCATCTTCCGGAGGAACTCCACCGCAAGTCCCTGCACCAGAATTTAAAGTCAGGACAAGAAAGGGAACGAAAACTAAGCAAGCGAAAGGCTGATACTCACCCCCAAGAACAGCGGCGAGTGAAAGGAGGCGACCGATTTGAGTCTTCCCCTGGGCGACCCGCGCCAGCTCCCGCTCTTGAGACTCACGGAGAGCCTTCTCAAGCTCATCCACCCGGCCAGTAGCCTGGTCCAGCGAGGAACGCAGTTGGTCCCTCTCCTTCTCCAGGCGAACATAAGCCGCGGCTGCGTCAAGCTGCTGGCGATAGTATGGCTGAAAATAAAAGAAGCTTAATGTCAATAAAAGTTGCGGGCGACTATACTAGTCACCCACACCTTCGGGGGCTACTCCCATCGGGAGCGCTGATCGCGCACCCGATGAGAAATCAGAAGAACAAGGAAAACAAAAGAAGACTTACGTGGTCCGGGAGCTCAAGGTCATCGACAGCCGAGGGAGGATCCCGGCTAGACGAGGCCACGAAGTTGGCCTCCACGCGCACCTTCTCCCCCACCACGGGTGTCTCCAGCCCAGTCGAAGGGCCAGAAGTAAGCTCCGTGTCCCGAAGGGGGGAGCCGACATTGCCAGAGTGGTGGCTGCAGTAATATCAAGACACAGTCAAATAAACGGCGAACCCGCAAAAGTACTACTCGAAGAACGCGTTGCAAGGAAACTAACCTGGGGGAGCTGGCATCGTCAAAGCTTGACAGCGACGGCGACGGCATCCGCGCGAAGGATCGTGGCGCCGCGGAGGCGACCGGGGGAACATTGAGAGGTTCCTCCCAGCCACCCGAAGACTGCGCACCCGGGGACGTCGCCACGGCCACCTCCTCAGCAGCACCCACGCCCTTGGCAGGCGACGACGCAGAAGCAGACTCGCCGCGAATTGGAAGCTTCCGCTTCTTCCTCGCGGGTTCCTCGACTTCGTCGTCCTCCTCCACCTTGTCGCGGGAAGAATGGGCGGAGGGGATCTCTTCGTCATCATCCTCATCCTCGACGAACTTCGACTCATCGTCGGGTCCGTTCTCAGGGAGCGGAGGATGGCTGATGAGCAAATCCCGACCCTAAAGCAGAGTAGACGCAAGTCGAATCAAAACACAAAGTAGACTCCGGTCGAACAAGTACAAGAAGAAAGCAAGAAAGGACTCACCTCAGGAACGGGCTTCGCGGCCCCGTAAGGAGCGATGGGGCACTTGACGTTGCAAGCGTCCGCGGCTCGGAGGTTGGTGATGGACCTGACGTTGGCCTCCACCTCCTCGTCGTCCAGCGGCTTGTCGCTAACGCCCTCTGCGGCCCACATCGGGCGAGGCCGGGCGCTCAGCGGCTGCACCCGAAGGCGGAAGAAGGTGGCCATCAGAAAGACGCCACCCGCCTCACGCCCTAGGGTCTCGGTCAGCTCGCGCAGCAGCATCAGCAGGGGCCGCACCGCCTCCTTCTCCACGGCAGACAGCGGGTGCGCCCAGGCGCCAGTCTTCCTCAACCCCCGCCTGCCGTCGAATGCGTCCAGGCCATCTCCGGCCGACTGGACGTAGAACCATCGCTGGCGCCACCCTTGGACGGAGTCCGACTTCTTCATCGCAAAGTACGCGGTATCACCGCGCACCTGGATTCCGAAGCCGCCCACTGGGTAGGTCAGCCCACTCTTCCCCACGTTCTTGCGAACGAGGAAGAGCGACTTCCATAGTCCCCAGTGGGGCGCGACCCCCAAGAAGCACTCGCAAAGCACGATAAAGCCCGCGATGCTCAAGACGCCGTTGGGGGTCAGATCATGGATCTGAACCCCGTAGGCGTACAGGAGCCCGCGCACGAAATCGTGCATGGGGAACCCGAAGCCACGCGGGACGAAGTCCGCGAAGCAAACGCGCTCCCCATCGCGAGGAGTGGGAAAAGCTTCTTTGCCAGGGAGGCGCACCTGGACTTCGTCCGCAGACGGCAGCAGGCCCTGCGCGCGGAGCACGTCGACGTCGGTCTTCTTCATCGTCGACCTTTGCCAGTCACCCTCGGGCTTCTTCATCAGCCCGGCAGCGTCGGCGGCGGCGGCGGAGGAGCCAGCAGAGCCCTTCGGCTTGCCCATTGCTTTGGTCGCAGGGTGCGCGGACAGATCGCTTCGAGCTCGAGACGGCGGTGGCAATGGCAGAGCGCAAGAGGAGAGGAAAAGGAAGGAATGGATTGGGGAAGATGACATCCCAAACGCCAGGGCGCAATACTTATTCCTCGAAGATCGCCATCTCAGCCGTCCGTGCGCAAGAGCTACGAGCAAGAGCATCCGGCCGTCCACGTGTCGCGCGGAGAAACAAACCGTCGCCGCCAACCTCCTCCACTACGCACGGGAACCGAGGCGTCGTCATCGTGCCGCGAAAATTTCGCGCCCACTTCGGAGACGTAACAACTGTGGACCGTGGTCAGCTCTGACAACGGGGCCCACCGCGTCACGTCCCATCGGGCGCAGAGGCGTGCAACAACTCGTCAACAATGACGTCATCAATCCAACGGCTCCAAAATCAGCCGAAGAAACTCGAAAGATTCGTCCGAGTAGTAAGCTTCGCAGCCGAAGTCAGCAGAGTAAGATCAAGCAATGATCCGAGCACCCGAAGAATCCATTCGGGTGGCAATACAGTAAGCTCGAGTAGTCGAACCAATCCGCAAAGTAAGCCAGTCAGGCTGAGTAGAAGCAAGCTTCGCAAGAAGATGAAGGCAAAAGTAATTCGACTGCAAAGGTTACTCCCATCGGGAGTGGCCGGTTCGACTGAAGAATTCGAGTTCAAGCTCAAAATCAAGCAATCCAATGGTGCGTCCAGGAAGAAGGAGTCCTCTGTCCGACTCTGCGCTTCGACCAAGCACTCGGGGGCTACTGACGTGGGGCTACCTTGCGGATAGCCCACGATGAGGCTACCTGGGCCGCGCCAAGGATGGAAAGGCCCGCAGAAGGCCCACTCGGGGTATCTCATATCCTAATCCAACTCGGTTAGGTCTTGTAACCTACCGTATCTGTATCAACCACCCGAGACCTGGCTGCCTATAAAGCCAGGAGGGTTGCCCGTCCTAGAGGACACGCTGAGAACTACCACAAACCCTAGCGAGATCGCAATCTCGCCATTGTAATCGCTACTCGCATCAATAACCAGACAAGCAGGAGTAGGGTGTTATCCTCCGGGAGCCTGAACCTGGGTAAACCTCGCCTGTTAGCCGTCGTGATCACCTTGCACTCTCCTCTCTCCCCATCAATCAACCCGGGGTGTACAACCCTGGGACTTGCCGAGTTAGCGCCTCGTCAGTGATATAACCACTAGTTGTGTACCTTAAAATGATTTTAAAAAAAATCACACCAAACTATCAAATACTTGTACTATTAAAAAAATCCGCGTAAACTCATTTAACTACGCAAAATTAGGTAGAAGTAGATAAACTCCTTATAATTTGGGATTATCCATCAAATCTGGACTACTCTTTGTCAAAATTATATGGGTTCCATTTTGCATCATATTTTATTGTACTTCTTCACAAAAAAGGCATTTTTGGCACTTAAAAAATGGAAATTTATATTTATATTTTTTAAAAAAATTCCTTCATAGATTGTTTTCTATACCAAGATACACCTATTTGTGGAATATGGAACTTTATCACAAACTATTCCGTAAAAATGGCCATAACATAGTTATTTAGGTTGAAGCTTGTATATAATTATACATGATAGACTTTTTTTAAGAGTTCTCTTAAACAATTTGTCAAAAATCAAGTTTATCATTTTCATCATAACAATTAGTTCATATAAATGAATTTCATGTCATAGGCTATCTCCTTTTGAGCTTTATTTCGTGTTATTTTATTCTTGAAAAACGGTCAAAATGAGACATTAAATGTGTGACTAATCATGCAATTTCGAAATAATAATAATTATTATTATAGGAAGTGAATTTTTTTACAGTTTTTGTATTTTTGGAAAACCTAAGCTGAGGGTTTTGTCGTGGGCGTATTTTTTTTTTTTGAAAAAACGAAAACCGACGGTTTTTATTATGCCCACGATAAAATGAGTCTAAGCCAACAGGCAGGTACGCCGACGGGGCTACACGGAGGGCTGCCATCGGCATAGACCTTATCGGAGGCGCATTTGATCTATGCCGCCGGCCGGTGATTCAACGCTTTCGGCCTATTTAGTTCGTCACATCGGCCAACGCTTTGCTGCTTTCGTCTCTGAGCCTTGCAGAACGCTCAGGAAGTCAGGATTGGATGCTCTGTTTCTCGGCAAGGAGGAACACTGACAGGATGGCTGGATGTAGAATACAGGATTGAGATGGGAACGCTGCTAGTTTGCTGTTGGTCACGGTTGTGCTATTTTGCTTTGAAGAGAGATGGGAATTGCTAACATACATCATATATTTGGTTCTGCTAATTGCCGACTGCTAGTTTCTAGTATCGCTAATTGCCAACATATGTGATGTGTGTTTGTGTACTAATTGCATATAAATTGAGGAAAATATTTTCTAGTTGACCGAGGCTTTATACTGAATTTATACAACTAGCAAAGAATTTATGCTGAATGCACATCAGACCATCCACTATGTGGATGCGGTTCAAGCAAAAGGGAGTCAGAGTTAAGAATCAATGAGTTTATGCTGCAATGTATAGCTCCGCTTTACTGTTTGTGTTGAGATCCACTACCAAATTAAGTAATAGTATTTTCCAGCCCGTCTGCATGCCATGCAGTGCATCCAAAGGTCATGGTCCCAATAGGAGCAGCGATGGTTCGGTTAGGAATCGCACCATTTTCATTGTTCGCTTTTCCTGTCAGTTAAAATGAATCAATGTCCTGCGAATCGATTCATAGACACATTTGGTTCACTTTTCACGTGGA
The DNA here is from genome assembly GCA_026929855.1 of Poa annua. Taxonomy (NCBI): domain Eukaryota; kingdom Viridiplantae; phylum Streptophyta; class Magnoliopsida; order Poales; family Poaceae; genus Poa; species Poa annua. The sequence continues at coordinate 23,258,543 of CM049427.1, forward strand.
TGGCCTCACGGCTCAGCTGTTTGCATGATTTATGACAATCTGTTGATTGAGAAGTTTTTTTTAATGTTGCTGATTATTTTTTGTTCAGTTTTGCTGCTGCTAATCTGAGACTTTTGTTGCTGAATTTGCACAGAAAAACCGTTATAAAACGGTAGTTATATTAAAATTATTAAACTATAGAATAGATCTCCTGATAATACATGTTCCAATGAAAAATTAGGACATGTAAAAACTAAAAAGATGTACATGGAGGTGTATACACGAGCCACTATAGATGCTCTTAGGTATGATGATTTATGAATGATTCTTTCAAACGATGGTGGCAGTCTAGAGAAGCTCTAGTATAAGCCTGCGATCATCCGGTACAATTAGCTGCTCTTCTCCGAGACCTGACAAACTCTTCGATGCGCAACTTGAGATCCGCGTCTGGTAACAGCATCTCCTGTGTGAGATGGGATCGGTTGAACGGATCACTGCTGTCACTGAGCAAATGCCGGGCAATGACTTGACGATCTATTGCGACCCGCGATGAAGGGAGTATCACCGGATCTTCCATCAGAGTACACTGAATTGGATCGAGAAATTCATCCGGTATGTCCCCAAGGATAGCCTCAGCGTCCATGGCCTCGGCGGCAGCAGCTTTCGCCTTGCCGGCGAGTTGACGAAACTCCTCTAGGATCTCGGGATCCACCCCGATCTTCCACAGAATATTAGCCGCGCTAGCAAATAACTCCTCACTGTAAGATCGTCCATCTTTCGAGATTGCAGCCGGGAAGATGGCCTCCTTGTCACCCCTTGCGACGTGGACGTAGATGGTAGCAATCTGCTTCAGTAGCTGCTTCGGTCTGAACTCATACTTCTCTGGATCCTTGACGCTCAAAGATTTCCTCTGCGGACCAGCAAGCTGGAAGAGGAAGTAGTTCAACATGCCCGCCACCCTCTCCACCATCTCTGGAAGAAGCAGAGGCGCTGGAATTTGTTCTGACGTGAACGCAAGCATCCCAACATCCTCGTTTGCCAGTTTCATATCAAAACGAACAATGTTCTCCGACTGATGGAATGCACGCAACCGCTCCTCCCTTTCTTGAGCGGGTCTGCTGTTCCACGCAGCAGTGTCGGCCATTTCTGCCTCGATCTCTTTTAGCTCGAGAATCTTCTTCAAACTCTCGTCAAGAAGATAAATGCTGTCATTGGTAAGGAAGTTTAGAAAGTTCAAGTACACGCCCTTCTCCTCTTCTTTAGCTATCCGTCTCCAGGTATTTTGATGGCTGGGAACGTCCCATAGATACTCGAGAAGCTCAGCAATATTGTGTCGAATATTGAATTTGTCATAGAATTGTGAATGGGAGCCAGTGAATTCGATATCCACATAAAGCTTCAGAAGGTTTTTTACCAGATAGTCAAGACATAGCTGGTGCCCCTCAAATAACGAGGCTGTGGATTTCAAGCCGCTTCTTTCTGGCATCCAGCAATTCAAAACTTCAACCATCTTTGCTTTTAGGTACGGGTTTTTAATGTAAGAACTCCCCATGAACATGATGTTGAAATTGAGGAAATCATCCAACGGGAAGCCTTCCAGAGCTTTTGGAACCCGAGAGGTCAGAGCAAGTAAATCCATTGCATCATCAAGGAAATGCTCCGGGATGCAAGAAAACTCCTTGGGGCATTGCAATGGTAAAGGCATCTTAAAGCCACCAACTAGATCCACTGACCACAATATCATTAATCTGTAGAAAGATAGTGCTCGCTGAAGAAATGCACCATCTTCCAGTATCTGAGCTTCATAGCATAATTTCTCTTGTGATAAAGCTGCCACCATCTTCTCCAATCGGTTTATATCTTTCTCAAGCTGTGGTGAACTACCTCCTTGGTCTCTAACTGCTTCATTTGACTCCAAATCATCCTCATACCTTGCGAGATCCTCAGAGAGGTGTTTGAAATCTGCTACAGCTTTCATCAACCCCATGTTAAGTACCCTTGCCGTCATGAAGAAACACTCGCAAATAAACGAGAAATTCTCATTCTTTGAGCACCTCGCTGGCGGCCCTCCTTTAGAAGGAAGAGAAACCGGGCTAGTGCTCTCATCATGGTTCAAGCTCTCTACGCATGATGACACTTCTTCTGAGGAGGCATTTAGCGCTGTCAAATCTTTGAAGTTGACTCTCTCGTTGCAGAACAGGTACTTGACATCGATCTTGTCCTTCTTCGACTCCATTTTATCCAAGAAAGGCTCGCATAGACGGAGCATCACAGCACTAAGATTGAGAAACATACCGGAGCTAGCGCATTTGAAAGGATCCACCTGCATGCGGGATCTTCCTGCATTTTTGTTGATCACCTCCGCTAGATACTCAAGGACCTTATCTCGGGTATCCAAATTTTTAAGCAGCACCAGAATAACATCCCTGAGTCCATCCTGCAAGCTGTTGATAACACTCTTGATCGTTGCGAAAGATGATATCTTGTCAGCTGGCCGGCACGAAGACGCCTCGGAGAAGCACTGTTGCCCAACATCCGGCTGGCTTGCGAACTCACGGTCGGGGATTGCACTGACGTGCAAGAATGCTCCGAGCAAGCTGGAGATCTCCATGACTCGCCCTTCCCCGATGAGCATGATCTCATTCTTAGGAATCCACTTGGGGTGTTGCACTAGAGCCTTGGCGCAACCGGGGATCCCCACCAGCCGCCGAAGCACGCGAAGTGGCCGCTGGAAGTCGCCGAGGGCCGACACCTTCACGACCCTCTGCCTGAGACGCTCGTAGAGCTCGCCCATGACCGGCTCGATGGTCTCGTAGTCCGCGTTTCCCAGGAGCTCGTCTAGAAACCCCGGCGCCGGCGGAGCGCCAGGGGCCGGGGTGGCGTCGAGCGGGTCGGCGGCCTCGGCGAGCAGAAAGACGAGCAGCTCCGAAGCTGGGTGCGGCGCATTGGGGGGCGACGGGAAGATGTCTGGATTACCGGCGACGACGCGTGCGTACGAGAGGATGAGTCCGCGGACGTGCGCGATGGACGCCTTGAGGCGCGCTCGGAGGCCGGCGTCGCGGATTGTGGCGATCTTGCGCGCCTCGTCGGCGGCGCGGCGGAAGGCGGCGGCGAGGAAGGCGAAGTGGGGCTGCGAGTTGGCGGGCGGGTCCGGGAGGGAGAGCCGACCGATGAGGATGCGCTCGGCGTCGTCGCGCAGCGCGAGGAGCGGCCGGGACTCGGAGAGGAGCTCGGCGGCGGTGAGCTCGAGGTAGGCGACGGCCGGGTTGGGGGATGATATGGGCGTGAGGGAGACGAGGAGGATCTTGCGGAGGCTGATGTCCTCCACCTCGTCCGGCGAGCGCTGCGGACGCGACGGCGACGCCATCGGATGCGGCGCGGCGATGCTGGCTGCGGGGTGCGGGCTGCTTGGACTTGTACTAGCGCCGATGAAGAGAATCGCGTGTCGCGGTGGGGTGGGTTGGGGAGTCGATTATAAGGAGGTGGACGCCTACTCCGATACCGAACGGAAATAGGAATTGAAGTCGGACGCGAATTCTTCCTTTCCATCGAACCACTCACTTGTATCAAGGAATTGAAGCCGGACGCGATTTCGCCTAGCGTATTGAAGTATGATTTATCTAGGGACGCTGCTACACGGAGCTCGACCTAGATATGGCTTATATCAAGGTCGCTCCCACCAGGTGCCCTTTCCCAAAGTACGGGAATCTCGCTCGACCAGAACCGGCAAATCGCTAGGACGCGGGAACGCGCGCGCGGGGCGCCGGTCCTGACATTTTAAGGGCCCGGCGCGAAACTAGAATTTAGCACCCTTTACTATAAATAATTTAAAAATAGATATATAAAACATAGATCAAACAGGAGAAGCATGATATAAATTTTAGCGTCAACTCATCTAGATTTTTTAAGTGCTAATCTTACTATTCAATGATCCGTAAAGAGGTGCTCTATGTAATTCTATAAGTTTTGGTTCGCCTTTTCTACTTCTCTTTTTTTTAACATCTGACATATAACAACACTAGAAATAAACTGGAATTAGTGATTGAAATTAGGGGCTAAACATTCTAAACGGCTAAACCATAAATTAGAGAAGATAAAAAGTAATTAATGAATATACCTAGGACGCCCCACGCATTGCGCAATCATATATAAATAGAGCATTGTGTATGTAGAAAAATAGCACTGTCATGACGCCTTGGGTGATTAGACGCAACAAGAGCTGAGATGTACGGTAAAGCTACTGAGACGGAGTTATGCTGTAACGGGCGAGAGACGAGATTAGAGTGAGGTTTTAATCAGGCGAGTGAACAACTGAATTTATTATTTATGGAACAAACTGATCGGACGATGGATGGCAAGTTATTTGTTTGTGATCGACTCAATTACATTCTCGTGCCCCAGAGCCCTGTCTTCGAAGTAAAATGGACCAATTAGCCAATCGTTAAACGTCTGCACCACGAAGCTATTTGTAATTGTTTTTGCATGTCATGTATATGAGCTACGTCTATTATATATGTATGTACATAAAACCCTAAAAATTCCTGGACCCGGGGCGGCTGCCCCCTAGGACCGGCCCTGGCGCGGGCGCCTTGTTTCCACATCCCCAGGAAACCATGGTACATCAAAATCGTGCTCCAACCGCCATGAAACACCGAAATAAATTACATCCAAATCCAAACACCAGGATCTAGACGTACAGAAGCTACATCACAAAAAACTCACGAAAAAAAGTTCCATGTAACTTTCCTCAAATCCCTGCACTCCTCTTCCGTATGATGTATTTAATCCCCCACGTCCACCTCCCTCCGTCCCCCTTCCTATCTGAATCTTGCATGTAAACTTCAGAAAAATCCATCCCCATCTTCATTCGCGAAAAAAATAATCCATCTCCATCTTTACCATACAGGAAATGTCTTTGTTCTTTAATGATTTGCAACGAAATCCATGGTTTCCCCTTCATGTATCTTCGTTGATCTTTACATCTTGGTTAATCTTACATCCTGATCATTATGGCTCATCTGTAACATGTAAACAAACTATATAATGTAACATACAGAAAATTCACCTTTGCTTTCCTAGGTTGTCTATTTTCTGGCGAGGATTCACCATGTCTGATCTTACATCAACATGTACCACCCTTACTTGGTTGTCAATGTTAAGGAGTATTAGTATTGGTCTAGGAGTCCGTATTAGACTAGATTTACTTTCGTGTCCCCCAAGTCAGATGTACTATATATTGTGGCCTTTAGCCCCCTGGTAATACAAGTTGCATATTCCTAACATGGTATCAGAGCATAGGTTTAGGTTTTTTTTTTGCACGTTGCAACTCGTGCTGATACAATCTCTGTACGCGTCACCTATCGATTCTAAACCTAGCCCTAGAGCGCCGCCGCCTCGATTGGCCGGCCGGCCGTCGCCTCTCTCCGCGCGCGCTGCCTCTCTAGCGCTAGCTGCTCTCTCACGCGCGCTGCTCTCTCTCTCCAAGATGTACGTTGCCATCAGCTGTATGCTGCCCATCACACCACAAACCACAAAACCTTAGCTTCCGCCGCCACCACACATCACCTCCTCCATGTCTTCCTTCTCCAACACCAGCAACCAATTTGCCTCCTCTAGCCACTCCTATCAGAGCTTAGGTTTAGCCTTTTCTTTTCCGGGCGCGCAACTTGTCCTGCCCCCGATCCACCTCTACCCTCTTCCGCTGCCGATAGATCGTATTCTTTTCTTTCCGATCTGTTGCTAGTGCGCTGCTGCAGCTGTTTTCCGGCTGGCCGGTGGCTCTACTGCCGTTATTTTCTCATGCTGCTGCCTCTCCCGTTCTAATGTATCCCTTCCGTACGTGTCCAGCGCGGCTCTCCTGGCTGCTGCTGACGTTGTACACTTCGATTGCTCCTGGTCGCTGCTTCTGGTTCTGTGCTCGTGTGGTTCTTCTCGCACGTGTGGTTTCTGCTATCATTGATTGGATCGGATCTGCTAGCATCCATTGGATCTGATCGGTTTGACTAGCTCCTTCTAATAAACTCTTTTTTGTCAGCGGTTTTAGATCTTGCCGCCATCGTAATTTTTTTTCTCCGACGTCGCCGCCGCTGCGCCCCGGTCGCCGCCGCCCTCCGGCCGCCCCGCCGTCGTCCGGCCGCCCCGGCCGCCACCGCCGTGCCCCGGCCGCCTCCGCCGTCGCCAGCTTCTCCGACGTCGCCGCCGCTGCGCCCCGGTCGCCGCCGCCCTCCGGCCGCCACTATCCCCTCGTCCTCGGCGTCTTCTTCGACCGCGGCGCCCCCTTCGACTTCGGTGCCACCTTCGATCTCGGCGCCACCTTCTACCTCGGCGTCGTCCTCTCCTAGTACTCCTCCGTCTAGTTCCCCTAGTTCACCAAAATCGTCTGTCTTCTCTTATGTTTTTCCGCTGCGTTCACCAAAATCGTTTCTTTTCATGTTTCTGTTTCATGAGAGTCCACCATACCTTTATTTGTCAGCCTCTATCTCGGTCCTGGTCCTTCTATAGGATTTTTGTGGCCTCATCTTCCTCTTGATCCTTCTATTGGATTTTTGTGGCTTCCTCTTCTCGGTCCTAGTCCTTTCTATAGGATTTTTGTGGCCTCCTCTTCTCGGTCCTAGTCCTTTTTATAGGATTTTTGTGGCCTTGTTTCCTCAGTCCTAATCCTTTTTATAGGATTTTTGTGGCCTCATTTTCTCGGTCCTGTCCTCTAGGATTTTTGTGGCCTCGTTTTGCATTGTCATTGATCTACGCACATTCTTTTGTCGCGAGCTTCTTTCGCCATCGTTTGCTTGTGCTATGATCGTTTGTGACATGCTCTTCTCTTGATCGATTTTTGGTCTCTGTCGGTCTTCTTCTTCGATCGACGCTATCCACTTTGGCTTGACTTTCACAGGTTATTGAAGACTCTTCATGCGATGACGATACTCTCAAGACGCGGATTTTGGATTATCTTTTGTTTTCTAGTTTACACTTTTTCAAATGCAATGCTATTGCATACGCTTTGCATTTGAGGGGGGTGTTAAGGAGTATTAGTATTGGTATAGGAGTCCGTATTAGACTAGATTTACTTTCGTGTCCCCCAAGTCAGATGTACTATATATTGTGGCCTTTTGCCCCCTGGTAATACAAGTTGCATATTCCTAACAGTCAATACCTTACTAGCATGTTTTCTTAGTCAATGACATCCTATTTCCATGTCTGATCTTACAAACAACAACACATTTTAGAACTGAAAACTATGACATGCAACACCTTAATGACATCCAGCACCTTACCTGCGATGCATCACCCTAATGACATCTAGTAACTCATTGACAATATAATTGTAATGACATCAACACCTGAATGGACATCCTAGTAAGTATCTAAGTGTCATGTAGTAACTTAGTGACATCCAGTACCTTAACGACATCCAACACCTTACATGTACTATACCACCAAATCTTTCTAGCTAACCATTAACCCGAAATGAATCCCAGATGTAAAATCAAAATTGGTTCTGTATAAAAATAAATGTACAAGCATATTTAGCATTGTAATTTGTATCCAACTCAGATTTACATCTATTAGAACATTAAAACAATGGCTTAGAAGTTTAAATCTCCATGTAAAAACATGGTTACATCCTGATCTCGAAAATCACATCCAAACAATTAGGTAGACATAGATGATTACCCTAACAAACAAAAATGACATGTAACCACATTTGCATCTATTAGACCAGAAATTTGGTAGACACAGATGAGCACAACAATTGTGTAGACACAAATGATTACATTTGCACATAATTTGACATCCAAACCATCTTCACATCTATTATAGCATAAAATTGGGTCGCCTCCGTTTAATTACATTTAGAAAACAACTTGACATCCCACAATGTTTAAATCTACTAGAGCATAAAATTGGGCAAAGACGAATGATTACATTACAAAACAATTTGACATCCAACCATATTTACATTTATTAGAGCAAAAAATGGACTTAGCAGGGTTGTTCTTAAAATGTAAATCACATCGAGATGATTACATTGACACAACAGTTTGACATTCACTCATATTTACGTCTATTGGAACAATAATTTGCAGTTTAAATCTCCATGTAAATTTGATAGTTGTTCCTAAAACAAAAATTATATCTACAAATTGTGTAAAATACAAATGATTACGTTGACAACAAGTTAACATCCAACCATATTTACATCTACTAGCACAAAATTGGGCTTAGCGGTTAAAATTTACATGCAAAAAGTTGATGGTTACAATATATTTACATATACTAGAATAGTGGTTTTAGCAGTTTTCAATCTCCATGTAAAATGGATGGTAGCATCCATGCAAAATTGGATAAACACCACTGGTTCGACCTAATTGCTGAAAATTACATTCACAACATAATATGACAGAAAGCTCGGCCTCGTGGATCGCGGGACGCGATCCCTTAGTGGTGTCGATTGTAACACCCCGAAATTTCTCCAATTAGATTTTGTTGTTTTTATTCTTGCATTATCATGTCATTGCATTATCATCTCATTAATTTAATTTGTTGCATTTAAATTCAATTCCCACAATTAAATTCAAATACATTTCAAATTAATTAAAATATGATATTTCAAATCTTTTGCAAATATTGTAAAAACTAGTTTATTAAATTGCCTATTTGAAACTAAAACTATTTTGTAAAGTTTCCTTATTCAAATTCCTTTTCCATTTTATTTAAAAAAGATATAAAACAGAAAAGAATAAAAGCAAAACAATTGAAAAAGAAGAAAAACCTCCCTGGGCCAAATCCCCACCTTCTGGCCCATCTCACCCTACACCTCCTTCGCCCAGCCCAGCCCATCTCCTTCTCCTAGCGTACGAAACCCTAACTAGACAGGATCTATCTATCTAGTACATGTGATAACGGTGGCGGAACGGGTTACATTACCTCCATGTAGACCGATAGCGGGGATTACGCTCCCGCACAAGCGTTGACGATGAAGTCGTACGTAGCCGACCTCGAGGTCGCGGAGAACTTGCCGCGATGACGAAGACGATGACGCCGAGGTGTCGATGATGACCTGCGCCGATGGGCGTCGGGCGTCGGGCGGAAGATGGCGGGGGCGCCGGCACCAAGGGGGGGGGGTGCGCCGGCGGCAGAGGGGGTGGCGAGGCGGCTGCAGGGGCGAGACTACGTCGCCTAGGCTCCTCAAAAAGAGTTACCTCCGAGCACTCGCAAACATACGGAGCTTAACGACAACCCCCGGTCATTCAGATCCAGCTGAAATCGCAGGGGTAGATTTTATCTGGAATCCCGCAGGGCAACGGCGCCCGACGGTATAGCTTAGGTGGAGAGAGGGGGCAAAACGGGCGGAGAAGCAACTCGGCCGACCTGCTATACAATTAATTGTATTTTCTAATGAATTAATCCAATTAATATGGCTTGCTATATAAACTGGGGAGGTGGTGTGCAAACTCTCTAGCTCCCCCATGTGGGACTAAAGGAGGAGAGGGAGGGGGGGGGGGGGTTCGGCCGAACCCCCCATGGGTTGGCCCCCCTCCTAGTCCAACTCGGACTAGGGGGCCCAAGCCCCCCCTTTCCTTGGTGGTGCGGCTCCCCCTCTTGGGCCCTCTCAGGGCCCATGTAGGTGGGAGCCCCCCTTTTTCCTTTATTTAAATAATATTAAATTAATATAAAATATAATTAATTCATAATTAATATATTTAAATACTATTTAATATCTTGTGACTCCGAAACATTTTCCGAACCACCCGAACAACTTTCGGACATCCCTGGAACCATTCCAGACCTTCCCGGAACTCCTTCCGGACCACCGGAACTCTTTCCGGATCATTTCTCTCTCTCCAACAAAAAACTATATTATTCCAGAACCTATCTCCTGGCGTCGCTAAGACCTTAAGTTTTTTACGCTACGGTTCGAGAACACTCCAGACATGGTCGAGACACTCTACTCACCAATGACCGTCACGGATACCTGGATGTATATGACGGCCCCTGTGCATTCTACGAATATCGTCATTGAACCATAAACATGATATTCATTCCCTTTGTTTCTTCGATACTACCTTGTCCGAGATATGATCGTAGACACACCGATGTCTTTGTTGTATCTCGTTACCGACAAAAGTTATTAACTCGTCTGTGATATTACATCTCCATGACCTAATCATAAGCTGCGCAGCTATACAGATGTAATCTCACCGAGTGGGCCCAGACTATCTTTCCATTACAAGAATGAACAAATCCCGCTCTTGATCCTTACGTCTCGATGCTCTTTCGGAATACCCAAGATGGACACCGTTATTGTCATGCTATATAAGACGCAACGTTTGATGCTCTCAAAGCACCCCTACGAAGCATCAATAAATACGGTCTCACGGTCTAAGGAATAAGATATCATATTCTTATCTATTGCAAATGACAAACATCGTAATACGATCTTATTGCAATACTTTACATATGTCCATCATCTTATTCAACTAACAAGATGACCCCACTGTCAACCGACGTCATTGTCCTTGATCGGGAATCTCGATCAATTGTTGCCCAATGGACTAGTTCATATAGAGGCTCACTAGGGACCTGGTTGTCTATGTATCACACGTGTATTAATAATTCCGATTAATACAGTTATAGCATAATACACAAACCTATTATAAACTTATGAGATAACGCAATAAATACTACTTATTTATTTGCCTCTAGGGCATATCTCCTTCAGTCTCCCACTTGCACTAGAGTACAAATAAACTAGCTGCATCAAAATCCCTTATCAAATAAGAATCATTTGATAATGCTTGCTCGTGGAAGAGTGTTATTCTGACAATCTGCACAATCCATGATTGTATATACTTTTGCGATTCATTGATATCAACTTGCTTGATATCACCATGTTATCCAATAACATACATGCAAATACCGTAACTAAGTGAGACTTTTGTTTCCCAGCGCTTACTCTGATTATACCAACCAGATAACTGCCTAGAAAAACACACTCAGTCACAATGAGCCCCTTATAACAATTACAAGCTCGCGATATCTACATACTTTCACACCAATGTAGAAAACTTGACATTCTCATGTCAATCCATCAACTAACGCACTTCTACTTCCAGTAAATTCTTAATTTAATTTTTCAACTGTTCTTTTCTTAAGAACATCGGTTATATTTTATCGAGCAGATAATATGGTTTTTGTATGATGTCTAATATTACATAATAGACCAACATGTCATACAACCGTTACTACCTTGTATCATTACTGAAGGGGATCGTGTGCAGAAAACAAAAAAATTCCTAGCAACGATATCCTTAAACTAGCCAAGATCTACACTATGCAGATATAGTAGTACGGCGGAGATCGGAATACATACCCTCGTAGACCGAATAGCGGGGATTACGCTCCCGCACAAGCGTTGACGACAAAGACGACGTAGCCGACCTCCAGGTCGCGGAGAACTCGGCGCGACGAACACGACGAAGATGACCCCGAGGTCGGGTGAAGGAAGTAGGCCTCCGAGTACCGCTAGCGCAGCACCTCGCAGGGCGTCACACACATACGGTGGAGACGACGGCCTCCGAAGCTCCAGTCCAGGACGAGCAGCGGAAGACTTGGACCGGAACACCAGCAACGCGTCAGCGGGCTATGGTGGAAGAGATCCCCCTCCTCTACTCGGCGCGGCTCCGACAAGGGAACCATGAGATCGAGAGAGAAATTGGGAATTAATTGGTGAATTAAAAGGCCAGGGGTGTAGCGTATCTGCACTTTAAATAAGGCAGATACCTGTGTATAGTGCAAACCCCTGAATCGATTCGTTTGCACACACAGTTTACGATGTAATATCACAACAAAGTATCAATTTTATTACATCGATGATCCAGACTTACAAAAATAAATAGTTCGATACATCTTTGCATAGCTTAAAGCTAGTTCAAAACAATAAAGCAACGGAAATAAATCTTCTATGAGCCTCCAACTTCATGATACGCCACAGGCGAAAACATGTTGGTGCAGACTCGAAATCCCTTAACGAAAACCTCACTCGTCATCTGAACAACCTGTATCAAATAAAATTTTGCAACAGAGTGGGTCAGATTTCATTAAAATGGATTCTGGCAAGTGACACTATGGTGGACACTTAATGGAATAACTCTATAGCCTACACGCATATTTGGCTGGTGGAGTTCAAGGCTAATTTGCATAAAGCCAATTTTTCCTACTCTTTTGAAAACACTTTTCTTGAAATCAGGACAAGTATGGCATGAAAACCATAATCTCATCTTCCCTTGTTCACCCATCAACTTTTAACTTAGAAATTGGAATGTTGGGAGCCTCCGTTGAATCCTTGATCAGCTGCTCAAAATTGTCCGTAACCGAGGACACGGCTAAATACTTAATTGTAACTCTGCAGAGGTTGTGCACTTTCACCACGAGACTCAAACAACCCTTCTGTCCTTGACCCTCATGTAGTGAAAAGGAAAGGAGAAGCCTGAGACGAGACCTTTGGGGAAAAGTCAAGGCAGAGCCATTATACCACGTGGCTGCACTGGAAACATCTTCACTTGGAGAAAACTTTGGTCCCTTTGTTCCTGGGTGGCCATCCTCAAGTGTACGTACTCACGTTCACTCATTTAAATGAGTCTGGGTCTTAGCCAGGTGCACCCACCTAAATGAGCCTAAGCAGCCACTCAACTCTAACCTCCATCCTCTTGCCACATCCACCCAGAAGTATCTTTAACTTAGTAGAAATTAACTTTTCACAAAACAACTTTTGCATAGCATCAATATTACTACCAAGTTACCCAAAGGATACTAGACACAACTAGTGTAAGGGATATAGTAGTTTCAACATAGCAATACTATCCAACACATGCATATAAGAAATACACTAAGTAATGCATAGAAAAATACTTAGGAAGTTTATGAGGGTGTGCCACTTGCCTTGGCAACAAGAAGAATAGCAACAGCAGCTACAACAATTGTCGTTTCCCTCCAAAATTTCTAACACATCAAACAAGACACAAATAAACATACAAACAAAATAACCATACAAAAATATGTTATGCATGATGTGCAAAATATTTCTAAGAACTACAGATGCATGCCATGCCAAGAAATTATTCTAATTTAATGCAAGGCAAGTGTGTTAGCCAAATATGACTAAGGACCAAGGTCATAAAATCAATTGCTATAAGTCAACTTGACTAAGTTGTAAGACTGCTCCTAGTCTTCATCATGTTTGATCTTGAATCCTTCAACTCCCAGTTTCCTTCATCTTCAATTAGCACTCTAAGGACTTGGTCAAAATCACTAAGGGCTTGGTTTATGTCCAAAGTGGAAGAAGAGTAGGAAAGGCAGAAAAATATACAGAGAAAATATAGTTGATCTCTCAGGCTTCATCTCCAGACTTGTATCTTTCTCCTTGGTGATGTCTTCATTGAATCATGTAGACTTGATGGTTCAGACTTGATGATTTGTATATCACCAGGGCTGGTCTTGGATATAACTTAGCCACCACGAGGTCTAAGAGAGAAGAAGAGAAAAGAGAGAAAGACTTAGAGAAATAAAAGGGAATAGTCTTCTTGCAGTTCCTCTTGATTTTCTTTTAAGTGCTTCTACTTCTTGGAGCTGCTTCCAGAGTATGTTTTCTTCTAAGTCTTTGTTGGCCTTTTAGTCCTTATATTGTAGCACTTTACCAAAACACTATGCTCAATTAATCCTAACTTAGAGAAAACAATAACTATACAATACAATATGCTATGTATGCAATGCAAGTTATTTCTAAGGACAACACTTAACAAAATAAAAACAATTAAGTTTGTAGATGCTAAATTTCTCTAAGGAAGGATTTAGCATTTCTAAGTGTTGAAATTTTCCTAAGGAAGTATTCTCGAATATTTATCAAATATTTTCTAAGAGAGAAATTTACTTTGTTTTAAGAAGGAAAAATATTTCTAAGTACTTTTTGTGACCAAAGTGTTCAAAATATGCCTGTTAATTTTAATATATTTTAATTAGTTTTTATTCATTAAAATATCATTTAAAAGTATTAAATCAATATTATTTACAAAGTAAACAAAAAATTATTCCACAAAGATTAGTAGAAAAATCCTACTGCAAAAACTTAGTGATTCAAATTTATAGTAATTGGATTTACTCAAAAATAATATTTCTATCAAAAGTTATGTAAAAATTACTCAAACTTTATTCAATTTAACATTATGATTTTGAAATAGTCCAAATAATACTGAAAAATATTTTCTAACAGTGTATTCATATAACACATATTATAAGGTTTCCAAAACAATTTTATTTACAATTTTTGATCTTATAGATTTAAATCTAAGTCAAATTTACTTAAACTCATAATTTGAAATTTGAATAATTTAAACAAACTCAAAACAGAAAACTAACAGTGCTAAAATATTCTACAAGTCGAGAGCTTTTCAAAAATATAAATTTTGTTAAATTTGGCCAAACCAAATAAAAGTTATAATGAATCTAAGTTCTGGGGTCTTTTCTGCAAAAGTCCAATTTAAAAAAATATTCGGGAATTAAACAAAAAGGCTGGCTGACTTGGCTGCTGACTGGCATTGACGTGGCATCCACGTGGGTGCTGACTGTGCGTACCGGTTCGGATTTATCTGATCTAATCTCAGCCGTTACTCGCAGATCGGAGGGCTCACCTTGATTTGGCCTGAGGTTGGCGGCGCCGGTGGCTGCCGGAGACGATGAAGACGGCGGCGCGGCTTCGGTTGATGACGAACCCGTCGTTGCGGTGGTCTCCTAGCTCCCGCAAGGACACGACAGCGTGCGGAAGGAGATGGCGAGCAAGATGGAGGTGGTGGCGTCGGCTCGGCTGGCGTGAAGAGACGAGGAGGCGCGGACGGAGCGGCGAAAATCTCCGGCGGTTCCGGCGAGCTTGTCTCGCTTGATTTGCTGTGAAAGAAGGTCGGGGATGGGGTTAAAAGGAGTCTCCCGGGCACGGCAAAGAGAGGGGGGGAGGCCACGGGCTCTGGGGTCGATGAGGCTCACCGGATTCGAAGGATGATGGTCGTTGGCCACGGCGGAGCTTCGAGCTCGAAACAGAACACCTGGAGGCCCTAAAATTTTAGGGTTTTGGGGGGAGGGAGACGTGGCCGGGGCTGGGGTTTATATAGAGGCACCGGGGACGAGTTCCTCGAGCACACGGCTCGGATTCAAGTCGTGCACGGATCGGAGTTCACCGGAATCCCGACGAGGTACGCGTGAAGATGATGACAGGTGGGGTCCGCGCTTCAGTGAGAGAGGAGGGAGGTGGGCTTCTGACGGGCTGCTCATGGGCTGCTCGCGCTGCGCACGCGGGAGGAGAGAAGATGGGCTAGGCCCAGATTGGGTCGGGCTGTTCTCTCTTTTTTTTTTGACAAATCATTTTCTGTTTTCAAACTTTTATTTCAAATTTGATTTTTAAACTTAACCAAATCTTTTCAGAAAAATTCATAAAAATATGTTTTGGAAAGCTAATTTAATTTAGAACTTTTTGGTAGTATTCTTGCCCAAAATAAAATTAAATAAAAGGGAAATTATAAAAGATACAAATAACATGTTTATGGGATAATTTTCAAAACAAACATATAAATAAATATTAAATTTTAAACTCTTATTTAATTGAAGCCACAAGATGAAATGATGTTGATGCATGAATGCATGAGTGCATGAATGCAATGCTTGAATACTCTTTTAAAAGTAACATACAAAGTAATTTTTAAAAGTTTTAAATTTTTCTGATTTTTCAAATCCCAGGATGTTACAGACTACCACCCTTAAAAGGAATCTCGTCCTCGAGATTCGAGAAGGCTAGCAAAAGGTTGTGACTGGTTTAACTGGGTGGGCTACCACCCTTAAAAGGAATCTTTGTTGGTACTGAAACTTCAATATTAAAACTTGATTTAGAATGTACCGTTCACTTCCTCCACGGCGAGGTGGTTCACATATCCTTTATCAAAAGGATTTGGCTTGACTGCGGCTTCGGCCCCTTTCTTTTCTGGGCAGTCAGTGGAGTAGTGTCCTTGCTTCTTGCAGTTGTAGCATGTGATATGATTGAGGTTTTTCTTGGGTTCCCCATTTGGGCGGTGATTGTGGTTAGGAGCATCGTGTCCGTTTCCCTTGAATCCACCATTGTGTTCATGATGCTTGTGGTTGCTTCCTCCACTATGGTGGTTTCCAAGTTTGTGACCATGGTTCCAATCATGAACAAAATGCTTTTTGAATGAGGGTTCAGAGGAGTGCTTGTTCATCTTTCTCTTCCTGTTTTCAGCTTTCTTCATGCTATCTTCAAGGGTGATTGCTTGATCAAGAAGTATCTGATAGTTTGGAGCATAAGCAACCGTCAGAGGTATCTTCAGCTCATCACATAGTCCCTTGAGAAATTTTGCCTTCCTCTTTGCATCTGTATCAATGTCCTCAGGAGCATATCGAGACAAGGCATGAAAGTCATCCATGTACTCCTTAAGACTTCTGTTACCCTGACGCAGATTGCGAAACTCCTCCTGTTTCAGATTCATAATCCCCGTGGAGACATGAGCATTACGAAATCCTTCCTTGAATTCCTCCCAGGTCAAGGTGTCCAATGGGTGAGTAATCTGATAAGTTTCCCACCATTGGGCAGCAGGTCCTTCGAGAAGATGTGCGGTGAACCTGACTTTCTCAGCATCATCACATTCAGTTGTCACCAGATCCTTTTGCACAGAACGCAGCCAGTCATCAGCTACCATTGCCTCAATTGAGGTTGAGAACTTGTTTGGCCTGAGCCTTAGAAATCTGGTAAGCCTGTCCACTTGGGGAGGTGGTGGCGGTGGAGGATTGTTGTTGTTGTTGTTATTGTTGTGGCCCGCTGCAATAAACTGAGTCATCATAGTCATCAACTGGGCTTGGGCGGCCATCAACTGCTGCATAGCATCATTGTTGTTGTTGCTGTTGTTCCCAGGAGCACGTCGGGGAGGCATCTGTGGGTTTTAGCATAGATGAGTAAAAGATAGACAGATCTAGGAGAAAATTTCCTACCCATACAAGCAATTGCACAATCAACCACAATCATTACATTTCTAAACTTGTTTGTGAAAAGCCTAACTAATCGTTTTTTTTGAACGAAGTACAACGATATTATGGAGAACACATACGATGATACTGCCATACCCCAATTTGATAGGTCAATACATCATTAGTATCTCGTTACTCTAACGGATAGGTGGTCTAGTCTATGTCCTTCCTGAGTGCATCAAGTTCCTCTCCTATTTCCTTGAGTACATCAAGATACTTTTGGGTGTTATGAAGCCTAAATCGAAGTCTTCTTCCAAGGTTCTCGATGGCTTCGCTTGCTGCACTCCTTGCTGAGTCAAAGAATGATGTGTACAGTATTGGGTTGGTGAACACGCAGTAGTCTTTGGTCTTGTGGTTATCTTCTTTGCTTTTGTATAGATAGAGTTGGACCCACCAGTACTCTTGACCTTCACCCATGAAAGGAAATCCTTTGTATACTACTTCTCCTTCAAAGCCCAAGCTCTTCATGTTATCCTTAAGTGCTCTTGGAAAGTCAGTCTCACATTGTAGGGTCATGGTCATCACTGGTCCCTTCTTGAGTGATTCAAAGAGGGTGGTCATCTAAAAAGAAGATATAGTATTTTTAGAAAGTAAATAGATAAGATAGTTACAAGAAGGAAAATTAGTAAAGTTTTGTTTTAACAAACTGAATAAAAATAGATTTTCAATCCTATGGACAATCCTATTTCTATCCAAACTTAAGATTTTGAACCTACAGGCAACACAGTGCTCTGATACCATCTGTAGCGTATCTGCACCTTAAATAAGGCAGATACCTGTGTATAGTGCAAACCCCTGGATCGATTCGTTTGCACACACAGTTTACGATGTAATATCACAACAAAGTATCAATTTTATTACATCGATGATCCAGACTTACAAAAATAAATAGTTCGATACATCTTTGCATAGCTTAAAGCTAGCTCAAAACAATAAAGCAACAGAAATAAATCTTCTATGAGCCTCCAACTTCATGATACGCCACAGGCGAAAACATGTTGGTGCAGACTCGAAATCCCTTAACGAAAATCTCACTCGTCATCTGAACAACCTGTATCAAATAAAATTTTGCAACAGAGTGGGTCAGATTCCATTAAAATGGATTCTGGCAAGTGACACTATGGTGGACACTTAATGGAATAACTCTATAGCCTACATGCATATTTGGCTGGTGGAGTTCAAGGCTAATTTGCATAAAGCCAATTTTTCCTACTCTTTTGAAAAGACTTTTCTTGAAATCAGGACAAGTATGGCATGAAAACCATAATCTCATCTTCCCTTGTTCACCCATCAACTTTTAACTTAGAAATTGGAATGTTGGGAGCCTCCGTTGAATCCTTGATCAGCTGCTCAAAATTGTCCGTAACGGAGGACACGGCTAAATACTTAATTGTAACTCTGCAAAGGTTGTGCACTTTCACCACGAGACTCAAACAACCCTTCTGTCCTTGACCCTCATGTAGTGAAAAGGAAAGGAGAAGCCTGAGACGAGACCTTTGGGGAAAAGTCAAGGCAGAGCCATTATACCACGTGGCTGCACTGGAAACATCTTCACTTGGAGAAAACTTTGGTCCCTTTGTTCCTGGGTGGCCATCCTCAAGTGTACGTACTCAGGTTTACTCATTTAAATGAGCCTGGGTCTTAGCCAGGTGCACCCACCTAAATGAGCCTAAGCAGCCACTCAACTCTAACCTCCATCCTCTTGCCACATCCACCCAGAAGTATCTTTAACTTAGTAGAAATTAACTTTTCACAAAACAACTTTTGCATAGCATCAATATTACTACCAAGTTACCCATAGGATGCTAGACACAACTAGTGTAAGGGATATAGTAGTTTCAACATAGCAATACTATCCAACACATGCATATAAGAAATACACTAAGTAATGCATAGAAAAATACTTAGGAAGTTTATGAGGGTGTGCCACTTGCCTTGGCAACAAGAAGAATAGCAACAGCAGCTACAACAATTGTCGTTTCCCTCCGAAATTTCTAACACATCAAACAAGACACAAATAAACATACAAACAAAATAACCATACAAAAATATGTTATGCATGATGTGCAAAATATTTCTAAGAACTACAGATGCATGCCATGCCAAGAAATTATTCTAATTTAATGCAAGGCAAGTGTGTTAGCCAAATATGACTAAGGACCAAGGTCATAAAATCAATTGCTATAAGTCAACTTGACTAAGTTGTAAGACTGCTCCTAGTCTTCATCATGTTTGATCTTGAATCCTTCAACTCCCAGTTTCCTTCATCTTCAATTAGCACTCTAAGGACTTGGTCAAAATCACTAAGGGCTTGGTTTATGTCCAAAGTGGAAGAAGAGTAGGAAAGGCAGAAAAATATACAGAGAAAATATAGTTGATCTCTCAGGCTTCATCTCCAGACTTGTATCTTTCTCCTTGGTGATGTCTTCATTGAATCATGTAGACTTGATGGTTCAGACTTGATGATTTGTATATCACCAGGGCTGGTCTTGGATATAACTTAGCCACCACGAGGTCTAAGAGAGAAGAAGAGAAAAGAGAGAAAGACTTAGAGAAATAAAAGGGAATAGTCTTCTTGCAGTTCCTCTTGATTTTCTTTTAAGTGCTTCTACTTCTTGGAGCTGCTTCCAGAGTATGTTTTCTTCTAAGTCTTTGTTGGCCTTTTAGTCCTTATATTGTAGCACTTTACCAAAACACTATGCTCAATTAATCCTAACTTAGAGAAAACAATAACTATACAATACAATATGCTATGTATGCAATGCAAGTTATTTCTAAGGACAACACTTAACAAAATAAAAACAATTAAGTTTGTAGATGCTAAATTTCTCTAAGGAAGGATTTAGCATTTCTAAGTGTTGAAATTTTCCTAAGGAAGTATTCTCGAATATTTATCAAATATTTTCTAAGAGAGAAATTTACTTTGTTTTAAGAAGGCAAAATATTTCTAAGTACTTTTTGTGACCAAAGTGTTCAAAATATGCCTGTTAATTTTAATATATTTTTATTTACTTTTTATTCATTAAAATATCATTTAAAAGTATTAAATCAATATTATTTACAAAGTAAACAAAAAATTATTCCACAAAGATTAGTAGAAAAATCCTACTGCAAAAACTTAGTGATTCAAATTTATAGTAATTGGATTTACTCAAAAATAATATTTCTATCAAAAGTTATGTAAAAATTACTCAAACTTTATTCAATTTAACATTATGATTTTGAAATAGTCCAAATAATACTGAAAAATATTTTCTAACAGTGTATTCATATAACACATATTATAAGGTTTCCAAAACAATTTTATTTACAATTTTTGATCTTATAGATTTAAATCTAAGTCAAATTTACTTAAACTCATAATTTGAAATTTGAATAATTTAAACAAACTCAAAACAGAAAACTAACAGTGCTAAAATATTCTACAAGTCGAGAGCTTTTCAAAAATATAAAGTTTGTTAAATTTGGCCAAACCAAATAAAAGTTATAATGAATCTAAATTCTGGGGTCTTTTCTGCAAAAGTCCAATTTAAAAAATATTCGGGAATTAAACAAAAAGGCTGGCTGACTTGGCTGCTGACTGGCATTGACGTGGCATCCACGTGGGTGCTGACTGTGCGTACCGGTTCGGATTTATCTGATCTAATCTCAGCCGTTACTCGCAGATCGGAGGGCTCACCTTGATTTGGCCTGAGGTTGGCGGCGCCGGTGGCTGCCGGAGACGATGAAGACGGCGGCGCGGCTTCGGTTGATGACGAACCCGTCGTTGCGGTGGTCTCCTAGCTCCCGCAAGGAAACGACAGCGTGCGGAAGGAGATGGCGAGCAAGATGGAGGTGGTGGCGTCGGCTCGGCTGGCGTGAAGAGACGAGGAGGCGCGGGCGGAGCGGCGAAAATCTCCGGCGGTTCCGGCGAGCTTGTCTCGCTTGATTTGCTGTGAAAGAAGGTCGGGGATGGGGTTAAAAGGAGTCTCCCGGGCACGGCAAAGAGAGGGGGGGAGGCCACGGGCTCTGGGGTCGATGGGGCTCACCGGATTCGAAGGATGATGGTCGTTGGCCACGGCGGAGCTTCGAGCTCGAAACAGAACACCTGGAGGCCCTAAAATTTTAGGGTTTTGGGGGGAGGGAGACGCGGCCGGGGCTGGGGTTTATATAGAGGCACCGGGGACGAGTTCCTCGAGCACACGGCTCGGATTCAAGTCGTGCACGGATCGGAGTTCACCGGAATCCCGACGAGCTACGCGTGAAGATGATGACAGGTGGGGTCCGCGCTTCAGTGAGAGAGGAGGGAGGTGGGCTTCTGACGGGCTGCTCCTGGGCTGCTCGTGCTGCGCGCGCGGGAGGAGAGAAGATGGGCTAGGCCCAGATTGGGTCGGGCTGTTCTCTCTTTTTTTTTTTGACAAATCATTTTCTGTTTTCAAACTTTTATTTCAAATTTGATTTTTAAACTTAACCAAATCTTTTCAGAAAAATTCATAAAAATATGTTTTGGAAAGCTAATTTAATTTAGAACTTTTTGGTAGTATTCTTGCCCAAAATAAAATTAAATAAAAGGGAAATTATAAAAGATACAAATAACATGTTTATGGGATAATTTTCAAAACAAACATATAAATAAATATTAAACTTTAAACTCTTATTTAATTGAAGCCACAAGATGAAATGATGTTGATGCATGAATGCATGAGTGCATGAATGCAATGCTTGAATACTCTTTTAAAAGTAACATACAAAGTAATTTTTAAAAGTTTTAAATTTTTCTGATTTTTCAAATCCCAGGATGTTACAAGGGGTGCCCCTTCTTATATAGGCTCCCAGGGGGAGCCAACCTTGCCAGCCAGGCAATGTGGGACTATCCCACATGCCTGGTTCGGCCAAGGCTGGTGCGCCGGCCCTAGGTGGGCCCCATTTGGCCCAACTAGGCCGGCCAAGCCCCCCCACCGAATTCCCTTGAGGGTCCCCCCCCCCCCCCCCATGGGCATTCTTTCGACCAAAAGGCCCATTTAGGGAAATCAGCCTAAATAAATTCGAAAATAAATGTATAAAATCATATTTGCATATTAATTACACTAATTAATATCAAACATAATATATATAATTTATCCTAGCTCCGAAAACTCTTTCGGCGCTGCCCGATCTCCATCGGACCCCTCCCGGTACATTCCCGGTGATCTCTTTCCTTTCCGGTTGTCTTGTCGAAACCCCTTAAGTGTGTTACCCTAGCGGTTCGATATAATAACATGTACGATCAAGACTCCTCTATGATCGACGACTAAGTCGTAGGCCTGGACCCCATGAATTAATCCCTGTGATATAACGAATGACTTTCATCTATCAAACCTGGACGTATAGTCTTAAACCCTTTGTCATGGCGATACTTAGCGTGTCCGAGCATCATTCTCAGATATCTCCATACCTAGCATGATCTCGTTTCCGACATCGCTATCTTCTACTCGTCTATGATATTATGTCAGCTGGTGACCTAGTCACATGTTTGCAAACTCATTTGACATAATCTCACCGAGTGGGCCCTAGAGTATCTATCCGGCTATGCGGACTGATAAATCCCGCTGTTGACCCCTCGTCTCAACTACCCCCTTCCGATACCCAAAAGTATCACCTTTATTGTCACACTAGATAAGATATGACGTTTGGTGCGATCAAAGTATCTTCCAGGGATAACAATAAGAGTTGATCTCACGGTCTTAAGGCGTAATGACTATGTCCTATAAATACTGGGTATGTCCATCACATCGTTACACCTAACGATATGACTCCCATTGCCGACCGGCGCCATGCCCTATGATCGGAAAACCTCGACCATCAGTCGCGCAACGAAACTAGTCTTAGTAGAGGCTACTAGGGACCTGGTTGTTTATCTACCTCACCTGTATTAATGTTTTCGCTTAATACAGTTATAGCATGGTATAAAACATATAATGAACGATTGGGATATTGCCAATAAACTATGTTTATTAAGTGCCTCTAGGGCATATTCCCTTCAATTACTCTTAATGATCAACTGGATTTCAAAGGACCATCCTTTTGATTCTATTCTGACTCCTCAGATATAATCCAAAACCACTCGACTAACTATTTAAAATTCCTGTTCTATTCCCAATAGACACTAACTTTCAAATAGTTTCACAACTTCATCCTTCTCATCTATTCTACTGGTACAATTTCACAATGTGTTATTTACACAAGATGAATTCGGCTCCCACTCAAAACATGTTTCCACATATTTGAGAACACGAGCTCCCACTCAAAAACGTGTCATCCACATATTTGAGTTCCTAAGCTCCCACTCAAAAATATGTTCTTCACATATTTCACCTGAGTGAACTAACTATGACTCCCACTTAAATCGACATTTTGGTCAAACCAAAATCATTGATCTATTATCAATTTGAATTCAATACAAACTAAAGTATTACATTAGTACAAATCCTTCAGACTTCAAGCATGTCTACATAAATGCAGTCAACAAATTTGATCTTGTCCAAGACACATTTCTTGACAAGACATGCTTCCACGTCTTTCTTATAGTCACATTTCTCATATAACACTTTATATGATGATTAAACAATCTTATTCCTCTAATAAGAATTGCAGCAACAGTTACTCTTTTAATCCTTTCAAGTGTAACTTGGATTTCCAGGCTGAAAAAGCCTTTGTTCATATTCTGATATTTTCTCAACTTTCTTTGTATTCATAAAGTGCACCTTGATCTGTCAACAAGATCTGAAACATTCAATATTGTGCTGTGACCTGACAGCAATATTAAATATAACAACACCTTATTTAGAAGCTTCTTTCATGAAAATATTATGATCTTTATAAAGAGGATTGCAAACAGAAAACAATTTTCTAGTCTCCCTCACTCTTAATCACCAAATTTTCATTTGTAGATATATACTCTTTGGAACACCTTACAACATAGGTCTGACACCTTATTTCAAGCTTCTAATTCCAATCCATAAACCCTAATTCGAAAAATCATCTTTTCCTCGGAATTATATAGACAACAAATTAAGTTTTGTTTCTTCTTGGTTTTGGAATACACTCCCATTCAATGCGAGCAATCTACAAAGAACTATTCATGTATATTCAGAATTATCGTATAATCATATACACGCCGACACTACTGTCGATCCTACGAATTCTCGTTGAGAAAAATATCTATTTTCTAAAGTGGACATCGACTATAATGTTTCGAACATATTAGGAGTTTCTAAGACTGATTCTGACAAACCACACTTTATTTAAAATAGAGTATGATTATAATACCCCATATATCACCATATATGACATTATAATATTGTGAAACATATTTCCACAAGTTTTTTATGTTGAAACCATAATTCAAAAATATTGTCCTTTGATCGAATCTTGTGAATATAACATTCACCATTCTTATCTCTGAAAAACCCCATTTGATCTCTTATCAAATTAATTTCAGACTTATGATTTATCAGGCAAATACTCCTATTTACCAGTAATCATAGAAGAATTAGGATCAAGCAAAAAAAACACCATTAATTAATCATTAAAAATGACACTCAATTAATTTCCTCTGGTATTGACACTTCAATACTATTTTCAAACTTGATCAATTCGGCACCCGAAATACTTAAATGGACCAAAATATCCATTACTTCTTTCATTGCCTTTATGACTAAATTCGACGGTGTTTGTTCTAGTAATAGAACTCTTATTCATAGGACACGCTATTTTATCATTTCTACAATTATGAACACTTATCATACAATCGATGTAATTGAGATGTGGAATCTTTATTCATAATATAAAACAACTGGCTTGTTCCATAACATAAAATAACTGAACTTGTCTTATTACATGAATAACTTTGTCTTATAACAATCAAGACACACACTCGCTCACTATTACAAAAGATCTTATCAAAAACTATTAATGATAACTATGATAACTTGAGGACGTGAACACCAAATGGCCATCAATTCCTTGATCACCATCTTCAGCGCCAGGTCACATCATACTGCGCCGCATATATGTGATAATCAGGACCTGTTTCACAAACAGAACAAGTATCAAATACTTCATCATATATCAAGAAGCGAATTCATAATTTTGTATATATCAAATATATATACCTGTAGCATCGAAGATCTCTCCTTCGATGGAATCAACTTTCTGAGATTTGAATTTAGACACGAACTTGTAGAAGTTCATATCGTCGGCCTTCAAAATGTACTTGCGCACATGCTTCTCATAGCTAGGAGGTAGAGATACCAGGACAGTCCGAATGGCACAAGAATCTGCCATCCAGTAATCGAAGACCATCGTTAGCTGGAAGTAGATGTCATACAATCTCTTCAAATGTGTCTCCAGAC
The DNA here is from genome assembly GCA_026929855.1 of Poa annua. Taxonomy (NCBI): domain Eukaryota; kingdom Viridiplantae; phylum Streptophyta; class Magnoliopsida; order Poales; family Poaceae; genus Poa; species Poa annua. The sequence goes on from CM049427.1 coordinate 23,283,970, forward strand.
AGGTATTGAAGGGGATCATGTGTAGAAAACAAAAAATTTCCTACCGACGATATCCTAAAAGCATGCCAAGATCTATTCTATGCAGATATAGTAGTACGAACGGAGATCGGAATACATACCCTTGTAGACCGAAAGCGGGGATTACGTTCCCGCACAAACGTTGTCGATGCAGACCGACGAAGCCGTCCTCAAGGTCGTGTAGAGGAAGCAGGCCTCCGAGTACCGCTAGCGCAGCACCTCGCAGGGAGTCGCACACGTACGGTGGAGACGACGCCTCCGAAGCTCCAGTCCAGGACGAGCAGCGGAAGACTTGGACCGGAACACCAGCAGCGCGGCAGCGGGCTATGGTGGAGGAGATCCCCTCTTCCTCAGCTCGGCGCGGCTCCGACTTGGGAACCACGAGATCGAGAGAGAAATCGGGAATTAATTGGTAAATTAAAAGGCTGGGGATGCACCTTCTTATATAGGCTCCCAGGGGGAGCCTACCTTGCCAGCCAGGCAATGTGGGACTATCCCCACATAGCCTGGTGCGGCTAGGGAGGTGCGCCGGCCCCCTTGGTGGGCCCTTGGCCCACCTGGGGCAGCCCCTCCTGGCCCCCACCGAATTCCCCTTGGGAATTTTCCCCTCTTGGGCCTTCTTCCGTCCGGAAGGCCCATTTAGGGAAATCTGCCTTAATAAATTCGAAAATTAAATATATAAAATCATATTTGCATATTAATAACACTAATTAATATCAAACATAATATATATAATTATTCCTAGCTCCGAAAACTCTTTCGGCGCTGCCCGATCTCCATCGGACCTCTCCCGGGACGCTCCCGGTGATCTTCTTCCTTTCCGGTTGTCTTGTCGAAACCCCTTAAGTGTGTTACCCTAGCGGTTCGATATAATATCAGGTATGATCAAGACTCCTCAATGATCAACGACTAACTCGTAGGCCTGGACCCCATGAATTAATCCCTGAGATATAACGAATGACTTTCATCTATCAAACCTGAACGTAAAGTCTTAGACCTTTTGCCATAGCGATACTTAGCACGTCCGGGCGTCGTTCCATAGATATCTCCATACCTAATCGCGACCTCGTTACTGACGACGCTATCTTCTACTCGTTCATGATCTCATGTCTCCGTGACCTAGTCACATGCTTGCAAGCTCATTAGACATGATCTCACCGAGTGGGCCCGAGAGTATCTATCCTGCTATGCGGACTGGCAAATCCCGCTCTTGACCCCTCGTCTCAACTACTCCTTTCCGATACCCAAAAGTATCACCGTTATTGTCATACTAAATAAGATACGACGTTTGGTGCAATCAAAGTATCTTCCGGGAATATCAATAAGAGTTGATCTCACGGTCAAAGGTGTAACGACTATGTTCTCCAAATATGGGTATGTCCATCACATCGCTCTCCAGCGATATGACTCTCATTGCCGATCGGCGCCATGCCCCATGACCGGGAAACCTCGATCATCAATCGCGCAACGAAACTAGTCTTAGTATAGGCTACTAGGGACCTGGTTGTTTACGTATCACACCCGCATTAATGTTTCCGCTTAATACGGTTCTAGCATGACACAAAAACCTATTATGAACAAACGAGATATGATAAAGAATACACTTTATTAATTGCCTCTAGGGCATATCTCCTTCAGTCTCCCACTTGCACTAGAGTACAACTTAATCTAGATTACAACTTGGTAAAAGCCTAACACCCATAGCTAACTGGTGATGTTCATGCTTATCAAGCGGGATAGGCTTCGTCAGCGGATCTGCCACATTCAGATCCGTATGCACTTTGCAAATCTTCACATCGCCTCCTTGTACGTACTGACGTATCACATGGAAGCGTCGGAGAATGTGTTTGGCGGTGGAGTGAGACCTTGGCTCCTTGGCGTTTGCAATGGCACCCGTATTGTCGCAGAAGAGGATCACGGGGTCTTGCATGCTCGGTAACACTCCAAGTTCGATGACGAACTTCCTCAGCCATACAGCTTCATTCGCGGCCTCGCAGGCAGCAATGTACTCCGACTCCATTGTAGATTGGGCGACTATGGGTTGCTTCCCACTTCTCCAGCACACGGCGCCTCCATTCACCTTGAACACGTAACCTGTCTGTGACTTACAGTCATCGGGGTCTGAGCAGAAACTTGCATCTACGTAACCCGTTACGCCAAGTTCCTCATCGCAGCCACCATACACAAGGAACATTTCCTTTGTCTTATTGAGATACTTAAGAATGCTCTTAACAGCTACCCAATGCGGCATTCCAGGATTACTCTGGAACCGGCTAGTCAAACTTAGAGCTAATGCCACATCCGGTCTAGTACTCAACATTGCATACATGATCGATCCTATGGCTGAAGCATAAGGATGTTTCGTCATTTCGGCCTTACCCAGTTCCGTCACCGGACACTGCGCCTTACGCAATATCTTATTCTTGATAACCGGCAGAGAACCCTTCTTTGCCTTCTCCATATGAAAATGCTTCAGTATTTTATCAAGATAAGTACTCTGACTTAGTGCTAATAGGCGCCTTGATCTATCACGATAGATTTTTATGCCTAAAGCATACGCAGCTTCTCCTAAGTCCTTCATGGAAAACTTACTGTTTAAATATTCCTTCACGCTATTCAGAAGTTCCACATCATTCTCTGTTAGCAATATGTCGTCAACATACAGTGCTAAGAACACAACCGAGTTCCCACTCATTTTTCTTGTAAATACAGGTCTCTTCCACATTCTGGATAAATCCAAAACCTTTGATTACCTCATCAAAGCGAAGATTCCAGCTCCGAGATGCCTGCTTCAATCCATAGATGGATCGCTGAAGCTTGCACACCTTGTTAGCACTTCCTGGATCGACAAAACCTTCCGGCTGTACCATGTACAACTTTTCCTCAATGTTTCCATTCAGGAAGGCCGTTTTGACGTCCATCTGCCAGATTTCATAATCATAGTAGGCAGCTACCGCTAACAAAATCCGAATAGACTTAAGCATCGCTACCGGTGAAAAAGTTTCATCGTAGTCAATTCCATGAACTTGTCGGAAACCCTTTGCGACAAGCCGAGCTTTATAGACGATCACATTACCATCAGCATCAGTCTTCTTCTTAAAGATCCACTTATTCTCGACGGCCTTGCGCCCTTCGGGAATATCCACCAAAGTCCACACTTTGTTATCGTACATGGATCCTATTTCGGATTTCACGGCTTCAAGCCATTTCTCGGACTATAGACTCTCCATCGCCTCCTTGTAGTTCGTAGGTTCGTCTTGCTCGACTAGCATGACGGTGCAAACCATGTTGCCATACCATTCTGGTGGGATCCGAGATCTACCAGACCTACGAGGTAGAACATCTTCCTCGACAGTTTCTCCCACTCCTTCCACGGAGGACGTTTCCGGAATTGCTTCCGTTGCGCCACTCGGAATCTCGAGTTCAGGATCTACGATTTCATCGAGGTCTACCTTCCTCCCACTTACTCCTTTCGCGAGAAACTCCTTCTCTAGAAAGGTACCGGTCTTCGCGACAAAAGTTTTGCCCTCAGCTTGGTTGTAGAAGGTGTACCCAACGGTTTCCCGCGGATATCCTACAAAGACGACTTTCTCCGACTTCGGTTCGAGTTTGTCGGGCTGTAGTTTCTTGACGTACGCCTCACAACCCCAAACCTTCAGAAACGATAACTTAGGCTTTTGGCCATACCATAATTCATACGGCGTCGTTTCAACGGACTTGGACGGAGCCCTATTTAAAATGAATGCGGCTGTTTCTAACGCATAACCCCAGAAGGACACTGGCAGATCGGTAAGAGACATCATAGATCGGACACTATCCAGTAGAGTACGATTACGTCGCTCGGACACACCGTTACGCTGCGGCGTTCCGGCGGGCGTAAGTTGGGGCACTATGCCACAACTCTTCAGATGTGTGCCAAACTCAAAACTCAAGTACTCTCCACCGCGATCGGACCGGAGATGCTTGATTTTCCTATTAAGCTGATTCTCAACTTCACTCTGGAATTCTTTGAACTTTTCAAACGTTTCAGACTTGTGTTTCATAGAGTAGATATAACCGTATCTACTCAAGTCATCAGTGAAGGTGACGAAGTAACGATAACCATTGCGTGTCGAAACGCTCATTGGTCCACATACGTTTGTATGTATGATCCCCAACAAATCCGACGCCCGTTCAACGAAACCTTTGAACGGTGTCCTGGTCATTTTGCCCATGAGGCACGGTTCGCATGTATCGAGGGATCCGAAATCCAACGAGTCCAAGAGTCCATCGGAGTGGAGTCGCTTCATGCGCTTTATACCAATATGACCAAGGCGGCAATGCCACAAAAACATGGCGGTATCGTCACTACACTTAATTCGTTTGGCTTCTACGTTATGGATGTGAGTACTACGATCGAGATTCAACAAGAATAAACCGTTATTCTCGGGAGCATCAACATAAAAGATATCATTCATATAAATAGCACAATTGCTTGACACTGATTTAAATGAATAACCGTCTTGTAACAGGCAAGACCCACTTATAATGTTTACACTCAAGGATGGCACAAAATAACATTTATTTAAAACCAAAACTAATCCCGATGGTAGATGTAGAGGGAGCGTGCCGACAGCCACCACGTCGACTCTCGATCCGTTGCCGACGCGCATCGTCACCTCATCCTTCGCCAGCCGCCTTCTATTCCGTAACTCCTCCTGAGAGTTACATATATGAGCAACATAACCAGTATCAAATACCCACGTATTGCTCCGGGCGGATGTAAGGTACACATCTATAACATGTATATCAAATATACCTTGCTCTTTGTCTTGCCAGACTTCTTATCCTCCAGATACTTGGGGTAGTTGCGCTTCCAGTGACCCTTCCCCTTGCAGTAGAAACACTCCACGCTAGCTCTGGGACCAGACCTGTTAGTCCTGGGCTTGGCAGCCAACTTTGCCTCCCTCCGGGACTTCCAGCTCTGCTTTCCCTTGCCACCGGACTTCTTGAAATCAACGGTCTTGTTGACCATCAACAGCGTGTGCTCCTTCTTAATCTCTACCTCAGCAGTCTTGAGCATCACGAACACTTCACCCAGGGACTTAGCCATGCCCTGCATGTTGTAGTTCATGACGAAGCCTTTGTAGCTTGGCGGCAACGATTGCAACACCCTGTCAATCGCCAGCTCATCGGGAATCTTGCACTCCAGAGCATTCAGGCGTTGAACGTAGCCAGACATCTTGACTACATGCTCGCTCACACTGCTATGCTCTTCCATCTTGGCTGAGAAGAAAAGCTCTGAAGCCTCATATCTCTCAGCCTTAGCCTGTGGCGCAAAGACAGCCTTAAGATCCGAGATGATCTCAAAGGCGCTCATCTTCTCAAAACGCTTCTGCAGGTCGGCTTCCATGGCGTAGAATGCCACTCTGGACAAAGGCAGAATCCTCCGATCGGGTCTGGAAGACCTTCTTCTCATCCTCAGAGGCATCATCTGCAGGAGGGTCACCTATGGCGGCCTCAATGACGTAGGCCACCCTATGGGGAGTGAGGAGGATCCTCAGGTTGCGGAACCAGGCCATGAAGTTTGACCCATTGGTCTTAAGCTTTTCTTTCTCAAGGAACAGACCTAGGTTAAACGAGGGGCGAGACATCTACAATGGAATTTGCAACAACATAAGACTTTGTTCATAATAATTTTGAGTTATAGTATTTTTAGAAAATAACTAACATAACTCCCACTCAAACGAACATCCCTCCTGGTCGTTTAAGCGATTACACGACCCCCATCCATTGCACCACCCCTCATCATCAAAGTCGGCGGCACAACTTCAAGAGTAGAAAAAATCGTCCGCCACACCAATTTTGTGACTCGTGCTCGGCCTTTCCGCCTTCCTGTTCCGAGACCATACCTCTGAGTATGCTAGGCTCGCCACCAAAGACCTCCACGCTGACGCTTGTGCAACATGGCTTACACCCACTGTATGCGAAAGACGAGATGTGTGACACCCGATCATCACGGCCTGCCTCATAACGTAGAACTTTCTTGGTGGTGCGCGTTGGAGGGAGAACACTAGTGGTATTTTTGAAGGGATCATCTTATTCAGCTACCGCCGTGTAACACACAATCACACAAAAATAAGATGCACACAAAACATCAAATGTAATGCAATGTGATATAGTCCATTGCGTCATGGTCTTCTTGGCGCCCGCAGTTTATAAACAATTTAATAAACCTACCTTGACCATATCACATAGCCCCTGCAAAATAAAGTTAGACGCTTCTACTTTATCTTTTGCATATTTTACGTGGCTTGGGGCTTTCGTAAATAGAACCGCTTCATACCTACGAATCTTATGACCACAACAACGATCCAATAATTGCATGTTTAAGCATCCCTTTCGGGCCCTCCATTGAAAATGCGAAGACCAACTAAAGAAAGAGAAACTGTCACCCGCCAGCCACAGATACGGTACAAGCCGTATGTCAGTAGTGGAACCAGTCTCACGTAAGCGTACGCGTAAAGTCGGTCCGGGCCGCTTCATCAACTCAATGCCGCTGGAATACACAAGTGCACGCTAGAGGGTAGCAAATAACAGGAACGGTGCCCCCGTGCAGAGCACGGGTTCTAACAGCGTACAGCTATATCTACGATAGATCGGCTCTGATACCACTGAAGGGGATCGTGTGCAGAAAACAAAAATTTTCCTACCGACGATATCCTAAAAGCATGCCAAGATCTATTCTATGCAGATATAGTAGTACGAACGGAGATCGGAATACATACCCTTGTAGACCGAAAGCGGGGATTACGTTCCCGCACAAACGTTGTCGATGCAGACCGACGAAGCCGACCTCAAGGTCGTGTAGAGGAAGCAGGCCTCCGAGTACCGCTAGCGCAGCACCTCGCAGGGAGTCGCACACGTACGGTGGAGACGACGCCTCCGAAGCTCCAGTCCAGGACGAGCAGCGGAAGACTTGGACCGGAACACCAGCAGCGCGGCAGCGGGCTATGGTGGAGGAGATCCCCTCTTCCTCAGCTCGGCGCGGCTCCGACTTGGGAACCACGAGATCGAGAGAGAAATCGGGAATTAATTGGTAAATTAAAAGGCTGGGGGTGCCCCTTCTTATATAGGCTCCCAGGGGGAGCCTACCTTGCCAGCCAGGCAATGTGGGACTATCCCCACATAGCCTGGTGCGGCTAGGGAGGTGCGCCGGCCCCCTTGGTGGGCCCTTGGCCCACCTGGGGCAGCCCCTCCTGGCCCCCACCGAATTCCTCTTGGGCCTTCTTCCGTCCGGAAGGCCCATTTAGGGAAATCTGCCTTAATAAATTCGAAAATAAATATATAAAATCATATTTGCATATTAATAACACTAATTAATATCAAACATAATATATATAATTATTCCTAGCTCCGAAAACTCTTTCGGCGCTGCCCGATCTCCATCGGACCTCTCCCGGGACGCTCCCGGTGATCTCCTTCCTTTCCGGTTGTCTTGTCGAAACCCCTTAAGTGTGTTACCCTAGCGGTTCGATATAATATCAGGTATGATCAAGACTCCTCAATGATCAACGACTAACTCGTAGGCCTGGACCCCATGAATTAATCCCTGAGATATAACGAATGACTTTCATCTATCAAACCTGAACGTAAAGTCTTAGACCTTTTGCCATAGCGATACTTAGCACGTCCGAGCGTCGTTCCATAGATATCTCCATACCTAATCCCGACCTCGTTACTGACGACGCTATCTTCTACTCGTTCATGATCTCATGTCTCCGTGACCTAGTCACATGCTTGCAAGCTCATTAGACATGATCTCACCGAGTGGGCCCGAGAGTATCTATCCTGCTATGCGGACTGGCAAATCCCGCTCTTGACCCCTCGTCTCAACTACTCCTTTCCGATACCCAAAAGTATCACTGTTATTGTCATACTAAATAAGATACAACGTTTGGTGCAATCAAAGTATCTTCCGGGAATATCAATAAGAGTTGATCTCACGGTCAAAGGTGTAACGACTATGTTCTCCAAATCTGGGTATGTCCATCACATCGCTCTCCAGCGATATGACTCTCATTGCCGATCGGCGCCATGCCCCATGACCGGGAAACCTCGATCATCAATCGCGCAACGAAACTAGTCTTAGTAGAGGCTACTAGGGACCTGGTTGTTTACGTATCACACCCGCATTAATGTTTCCGCTTAATACGGTTCTAGCATGACACAAAAACCTATTGTGAACAAACGAGATATGATAAAGAATACACTTTATTAATTGCGTCTTGGGCATATCTCCTTCAGGTATTCTCCTCCATATGAATGGTCTGGAACATTCTAAGCTGCCTGAATTGCTCACGCTTTAATTCATCCCCGAAGTGTGTCTTTATCGAATCAATCATGACGCATGGCTCCTTGCGTCGAAATAACTCTTTCAACTCAGGTGCTAGGCATACGGTCATGGTGATCTCCACTTTGATGAATATGTCTCGACGCCTACGGAAATCATCTTCCTCCTCCTCGCTAGCAGAATCCCATGGTCTTTCTCCTAACGCTTCATCAAGGACATACAGAATGTTGTTGTGTTTGAGGATGTTTCTAAAACCCTTGTACCATCTGATGAAGTTGGACCCGTCGGCTTCTAAGGTAGCATCCGGGCTCGTGAGGAAGTAACCGAAGTATAGTTGCGTAGTCTACAGATGTGATTGCAAAAGAGGTAAGGTAAAGTTTATAATATATAGGTGAGTTCTAGTTTTATAATCACATTATCAAAACACACCACACCAAGATTATTATCCCTAAAAATAATAATGACGATTACACGACCCTCATCCACCACGCCACCCCCGATCATCACGGCCAACAGCATAGCTTCAAAGGTGGACATAAAATATCGATCACAACAACTCTGTGACTTGTGCTCGATCTTTCGATCTTCCCGTGTTCCGAGGCCATATTTCTGGATATGCTAGGCTCACCAATCAAACCTCGAAGACCCTGCGCGTGCAACATGGCTTACACCCACTGTATGCGAACGACGAGATGTGTGACCCCCGATCATCACGGCCTGCCTCATAACGTAGAACTTTCTTGGTGGTGCGCAACGAGGGAGAACACAATTTTGGTATTTGTTAGGGATCATCCTATTCAAGATGCTACCGTTGTATATCTAGCATATAAGCAATCAATAGGATGCACACACAACAGCACCCAATAATGATGCACTGAAGTGCGATGTGACATGGTCGATGCGCTTGGACCTTCATGGCGCCATGTGCCTGGCCCCCGGCGCCCCGGCATGGCTCCGAGTCTACGGAGCCCTCCATTGCCTCCGACATTACGAGTAATATCAAAAACTTACCGTAACAATGTCACATAAAATAACGCCTCTGCAAACCAAAGTTAGACGCCTCTAGCTTTATTTAGTTTTGCAAGTTTTACGTGGCATATAGGCTTATTCGTAAGAGAATCGCTTCCCTACCTACAAACTTTGTACCATAACGTCGATCGTATAATTGCATGTTTAAGCATCCCTTTCGAGCCCTCCATTGAAAATGCTTTGCCGACTAGAGAGAGAGAAACAGACACCCGCCAGCCACAGATACGGTGCAAGCCGTATGTCAGTAGTGGAACCAGTCTCGGGTAAGCGTACGCGTAAAGTCGGTCCGGGCCGCTTCATCAACTCAATACCGAAGGCATCGCAAGTGCACGCTAGAGGGTAGAAAATATAAGAAAGATGTCCTCATTCAACATGAGTTCTAACCGTACCAGCAGTACTACGCATAGATCGTATCTGATACCACTGAAGGGGTTACGGTGCAGAAAACAATAATTTTTCTAGCGTACGAAACCCTAACTAGCGAGGATCTATCTATCTAGTACATGTGATAACGGTGGCAGAACGGGTTACATTACCTCCATGTAGACCGATAGCGGGGATTATGCTCCCGCACAAGCGTTGACGATGAAGTCGTACGTAGCCGACCTCGAGGTCGCGGAGAACTTGCCGCGATGACGAAGACGATGACGCTGAGGTGTCGACGATGACCTGCGTCGTTGGGCGTCGGGCGTCGGGCGGAAGATGGCGGGGGCGCCGGCACCAGGGGGTGCGCCGGCGGCAGAGGGGGTGGCGCGGCGGCTGCAGGGGCGAGACGATGTCGCCTAGGCTCCTCAAAAAGAGTTATCTCCGAGCACTCGCAAACATACGGAGCTTAACGACAACCCCCGGTCATTCAGATCCATCTGAAATCGCAGGGGTAGATCTTATCTGGAATCCCGCAGGGCAACGGCGCCCGGCGGTATAGCTTAGGTGGAGAGAGGGGGCAAAACGGGCGGAGAAGCAACTCGGCCGGCCTGCTATACAATTAATTGTATGTTCCAATGAATTAATCCAATTAATATGCCTTGCTATATAAACGGGGGAGGGGGTGTGCAAACTCCCTAGCTCCCCCATGTGGGACTAAAGGAAGAGAGGGGGGGGGGTCGGCCGAACCCCCCATGGGCTGGCCCCCCTCCTAGTCCAACTCGGACTAGGGGGCCCAAGCCCCCCCTTTCCTTGGTGGTGCGGCTCCCCCTCTTGGGCCCTCTCAGGGCCCATGTAGGTGGGAGCCCCCCCTTTTCCTTTATTTAATTAATATTAAATTAATATAAAATATAATTAATTCATAATTAATATATTTATATACTATTTAATATCCCGTGACTCCGAAACATTTTCCGAACCACCCGAACAACTTTCGGACATCCCTGGAACCATTCCAGATCTTCCCGGAACTCCTTCCGGACCACCGGAACTCTTTCCGGATCATTTCTCTCTCTCCAACAAAAAACTATATTATTCCAGAACCTATCTCCTGGCGTCGCTAAGACCTTAAGTTTGTTACGCTACGGTTCGAGAACACTCCAGACATGGTCGAGACACTCTGCTCACCAATGATCGTCAGGGATACCTCGATGTATATGACGGCCCCTGTGCATTCTACGAATGACGTCGTTTGAACCATAAACACACCGATGTCTTTGTTGTATCTCGTTACCGACAAAAGTTATTAACTCGTCTATGATATTACATCTCCATGACCTAGTCATAAGCTGCGCAGCTATACAGATGTAATCTCACTGAGTGGGTCCAGAGTATCTTTCCATTACAAGAATGAACAAATCCCGCTCTTGATCCTTACGTCTCGATGCTCTTTCGGAATACCCAAGATGGACACCGTTATTGTCATGCTATATAAGACACAACGTTTGATGCTCTCAAAGCACCCCTACGAAGCATCAATAAATACGGTCTCACGGTATAAGGAATAAGCTATCATATTCTTATCTATTGCAAATGACAAACATCATGATACGATCTTATTGCAATACTTTGCGTATGTCCATCATCTTATTCAACTAACAAGATGAGCCCACTGTCAACCGACGTCATTGTCCTTGATCAGGAATCTCGATCAACTGTTGCCCAATGGACTAGTTCATATAGAGTCTCACTAGGGACCTGGTTGTCTATGTATCACACGTGTATTAATAATTCCGATTAATACAGTTATAGCATAATACACAAACCTATTATAAACTTATGAGATAACGCAATAAATACTACTTATTTATTTGCCTCTAGGGCATATCTCCTTCAGCCGTCGCCCCGCATCTCCGGCGCCGTCGAAGGAGCTCCCTCCAGCCCCGAAGCTACACCTCGACGTCCTCGTCTTCCTCCCCGAACGGTTCAAGCAGGGACAACCCCAGCACATCGCCCTCGTCCACTCTTCCCCGACGCCGGCGGAGCGCCGCTGTCGCGATTCGCCGCCTCCGGTCGTCGTCGAGCATGATCGACTACATCCCGCCCCTCACCGTGAGCTGCTGGTTCCATTCCCCCTCTCCCCCCTTCGATTCGTGGTCGGATTCGTCGAACTCGTCCCTGACTCTTTCTCTGTACACCATTGCCGTGCTAGGAGCTCTGCTCGAGATGCTCTTGTGCTGCGCTCGCTACGTGCTCTCGCCTCCATCCAGCGACGCACACACGCACAAGCTCCATCACCCACACGCACACTGAGTCCGCACCCCCGCTTCCACTCGGGCACGCTGGAATCGCTCCAGCTCGTCCGCTCCGACCCGTTGTTTTCTAAAGCCTGCAGTCCGTCGAGATTCAGATTCGACAGGCGTTTAGGCTTTAGCGTCGTTTTAAAACATGGTGCAAGGCGTGGTTTAGCAACAACCCTAAGTCGGCATACTGGCTAGCGCAGCCGTGCGGATCCCTCCTATCGCGCGCGCCCAAGTTCGATTCCCCCGGCTCGCGATTAAAAATCCATCCTTTTTTATCTTCTCTGCACCCACTGACATAACTGGCCCACCAGTTAGCGACCCATCATGGCAGTGCCGCTTGCACCCGCCAGCATGGCGCACATGCCCACAGGGCACTCTCCCCGGCTCGCTCTGGCTCGGTGAGAACAGTCCAAGAGCGGATCTGCACTGGAGTTTTTGCCCCGAGCCCCCTGTTTCTCTGTTTTCGCACAAAGCCTCTCACTGGGTCTTTTTCCATCACAGACAAGTCCTTGACTTTTACAGAAACACCCCTAAAACTTGTTTTAGCAATAACTTTAATTCTACAACTCCAAATAAAATAATCTTTATATGTTTATTTATCAGAAAAATGCAATGAACATTAATATGCCAATTGTATGTCATTTTGCATCTTTATTTTAATTTCTTAGTGTAATTTATTTGTTGCACCTAAATAATTAAATATGGAATGTGTTGGGCTTTATTCAATTATTTCCCTTTTCCATTTAATTGAATTGGATCACCCATGCCATGTGTTACCATGTTAACCAACATTTAATATTGTTGAGTAGATAAATAACTTGCACCTAAATATTAATTGTCGGAATCCCGGTTCCGCTTAATTTGGATTAATTGCATTTATATTGCATCTTGCCATGCCATGCATCATTCCCGTATGATCATGCTGGATATTTTGCCGTAGTTGTAAAATGCATCTTTTACGCTTTCCAGTGTTTGTTGCTTCTTCACGGATAAAACGTTGAGATGTGTGAGCAACGACAAGATCTTCTTCCATGCGGGATTCCAGTCAAGCAAAATTTGCTTGTTTACATATACATTGCCTTTCATCCCTGCCGTTGATTTCTGCTATCCTAGTATTCGATTCTTGTGTCGCGATCCCATCACATGTATATCCTGCAGCCTATACAGGTTTATCCCCACATCCTATTACCCGTTGCATGTTTATCGGTTAGCCTTGCGAGTCGTAGTGCATGCTTAGAGTTGTTTGTGCGAGTCGTATGTTGGTCTTTTATTTCACCTGCTTGGTATGATAGATTGTTCTACCTTAATAAAATGACGTCATATGTTGGGTATTATAATTAAATGATAATGCACAGGCCTTGCGAGGTGCTTCGTTCTGCTAAGTGTCGACCTAGGAACTAAGATTATGTCCTCGGATCCTATTTTGAGCGCACTAACCACTTGTGGGAGGCCCTATGGAGCCCCCCGCGGCTTCGATCTAATCCGCTTCTTATCCAGGGCGCCGCGGGTAGTTCGGGCTTTCCATTTGATGCATGCATATGGTTACATAACGATCTCATGATGATGGAGTAGTCGATTCTCATATTGGGTGGCACATTCTTAGAGTGAAGAGGGTCGGGTGCAGAAAACAAAAAAATAGTAGCAACGATATCCCTAAAACATGCCAAGATCTATTCTATGCAGATATAGTAGTACAAACGGAGATCGGAATACATACCCTTGTAGACCAAAAGCGGGGATTACGTTCCCGCACAAACGTTATCGATGAAGACCGACGAAGCCGACCTCAAGGTCGTGTAGAGGAAGCATACCTCGAGTACCGCAAGCGCAACACCTCGCAGGGCGTCACACACGTACGGTGGAAACGATGGCCTACGAAGCTCCAGTCCAGGACGAGCAGCGGCAGACTTGGACCAGAACAACAGCAGGGGGAGCCAACCTCCTCACCAGGCAATGTGGGACTAAACCCCACATGCCTGGTGCGGCATTGGCTGGTGCGTCGGCCCCCTGGTGGGCCTCTTGGCCCACCTGGGTCGGCCACCAAGCCCCCCACCGAATTCCCCTAGGGAATTTTCCCCTCTTGGGCCTTCTTTCGACCAGAAGGCCCATTTAGGAAAATCAGCCTAAATAAATTCAAAAATAAATATATAAAATCATATTTAGACATTAATTACACTAATTAATATCAAACCTATTGTATATAATTTATTCTAGCTCCGAAAACTCTTTCGTCGGTGCCCGATCTCCATCGGACCTCTTCCGGGACGTTCCCGGTGATCTCTTTCCTTTCCGGTTGTCTTGTCGAAACCCCTTAAGTGTGTTACCCTAGCGGTTCAAAACCTGAACGTAAAGTCTTAAACCTTTTTCCATGGCGATACTTAGCGTGTCCGAGCGTCGTTCCATAGATATCTCCATACCTAGCTTGACCTCGTTACCGACAACGCTATCTTCTACTCGTCTATGATTTCATGTCTCCGTGACCTAGTCACATGCTTGCAAGCTCATTAGACATGATCTCACCGAGTGGGCCCTAGAGTATCTATCCTGCTATGCGAACTGGCAAATCCCGCTCTTGACCCCTCGTCTCAACTACTCCTTTCTGATACCCAAAAGTATCACCGTTATTGTCATACTAAATAAGATACGACGTTTGGTGCGATCAAAGTATCTTCCAGGAATAACAATAAGAGTTGGTCTCACGGTCAAAGGCGTAATGACTACATCCTCCAAATCTGGGTATGTCCATCACATCGTTCTCCAACGATATGACTTCCATTGCCGACCGGCACCATGCCCTATGATCGGGAAACCTCGATCATCAATCGCGCAACAAAACTAGTCTTAGTAGAGCCTACTAGGGACCTGGTTGTTTACGCATCACACCCGTATTAATGTTTCCGCTTAATACGGTTATAGCATGACATGAAAACCTATTGTGAACAAAGGAGATATGATAAAGAATACACTTTATTAATTGCCTCTTGGGCATATCTCCTTCTTAGAGTGCTATGAATGTCGATCCCGCGGGTACTTGACATGATTAGCCGTGCACACAATCATGCGGTTCCCTGGATTGGTTCTAGAGAAGAGATTTGCCGTGTTGAGATGCCCTACCTTCTGGTTTTGCTTTTGGGTTTGATCGAACGAGTACGGGTCCAGTAGTGCACCCCTGCAGGGTATAATCTTATCGATGAGCCGTGTCCACGGTTATGGACGACTTGGTGATGATGCTGGCTAACAAGATCTAAACAACTTACACCTAATCATTGTTAATTAATTTGACTAGTAATACAGAATTACTTTCACAATAAATGGTAACTAAAACTGTTCAATGTGTGAGTTTCCCGAATTGCTTCCTCATACTTGGTTTAGGGGGTTAATCCGAGACTGGGTTATGATTGGTGTTAGTTGTAGTTGTTTACTTACGCGCTCTCTTATCCCTCTCTAATTAGACGGAAGTTGTAGCGTGTCTCTTTAGTTTGCTAGTGCTTCTGCCGCTAAGTTCATCTACCCCATATTTTGGGAGATAGTGTAGAAAGTAGGCATGTTGATTTTGCTTGCCAGGGAGTACCCTGACCTTCTTTTGAGATGTGCTTTATGTGCAGTTAACAGGTTTGAAGTACGACGACGTTAGCTTGAGAATCCCTCCGGCTTGGCTGGACAGGGATATGGCGTCCTCGCTTATCTTCAGCACTCTTAGTCCAATTTGTATCTTATCCGTAGTCGGATACTATTTTGCTTCCGCTGTCATTTAAATCTTTGTATTGTATCATTTGTATCTTGACCCGTTCGAGTCGTTGTTGTAATTATATCTTCTGTTGTATTTGTGGATGTATCGAAACTGTTGTAATGTTATCACAATTCCACTCACATAATGCGCATGTTTCGGCGTGCACATTACGTCTGGTGGGCGACCTAAAATCGTTATTATGCGGATTTCGATAGAATCGCTTAAATCTACATAGTACCGATTTTTGGGCTTCACAAAGTGCTATCATACTAAGCAGGTGAAATAGAAGACAAACAGACGACTCACACAAACAACTCTAAGCATGCACTACGACTCGCAAGGCTAACAGATAAACATGCAACAGGTAATAGGATGTGGGGATAAAGCTGTATAGGCTGCAGGATATACATGTGATGGGATCGCGACATAAGAATCGAATACTAGGATAGAAGAAATCAACGGCAAGGATGAAAGACAATGTATAGGTAAACAAGCAAACTTTGCTTGCCTGGAATCCCGCATGGAAGAAGATCTTGTTGTTGCTCACACATCTCAATGTCTTATCCGCGAAGAAGCAACAAACACTGGAAAACGTAAAAGATGCATTTTACAACTACGGCAAAAGATCTAGCATGATTATACGGGAATGATGCATGGCATGGCAAGATGCAATATAAACACAATTAATCCAAATTAAGCGGAACCGGGATTCCGACAATTAATATTAAAGGTGCAAGTTATTTATCTACTCAACAATATTAAATGTTGGTTAACATGGTAATACATGGCATGGGTGATCTAATTAAATTAAATGGAATAGGGCAATAATTGAATAAAGTCCAACACATTCCATATTTAATTATTTAGATGCAACAAATACATTACAATAAGCAATTAAAATAAAGATGCAAAATGACATACAATTGGCATATTAATGCTCACTGCATTTTTCTGATAAGCAAATATATAAAGATTATTTTATTTGGAGTTATCAAATTAAAGTTATTGCTAAAACAAGTTTTAGGGGTGTTTCTATAAAAGTCAGGGACTTGTGTGTGATGAAAAAAGATCCAGTGAGGGGCTCTGTGCGAAAACAGAGAAACTGGGGCTCGTGGCAAAAACTCCAGTGCAGATCCGCTCCTGGACTGTTCTCACCGAGCCAGAGCGAGCCGGAGAGACTGCCCTACGGGCCCGTGCGCCACGCTGGCGGGTGCAAGCGGCGCTTGCACGATGGGTCGCTGACTGGTGGGCCAGTTATGTCAGTGGTGCGGAGAAGTAAAAAAGGATGGCTTTTTAATCGCGATCCGGAGCAATCGAACTTGGGCGCGCGCGTTAGGAGGGATCCGCACGGCTGCGATAGCCAGTTTGCCGCATTAGGGTTGTTGCTTTACTACGCCTTGCACCATGTTTTAAAACCAAGCAAAAGCCTCAATGCCTGTCGAATCTGAATCTCGACGGACTGCAGGCTTCAGAGAACGACGGGCCGGAGCGGACGAGCTGGAGCGATCCCGGCGTGCCCGAGTGGAAGCGGGGGTGCGGACTCGGTGTGCTGGAGCTTGTGCGTGTGTGCGTCGCGGGATGGAGGCGACAACACGTTGCGAGCGCAGCACAAGAGCATCTCGAGCAGAGCTCCTAGCACGGCAATGGCGTACAGAGAAAGAGTCGGGGGCGAGTTCGATGAATCTGACCACGAATCGAAGGGGGGAGAGGGGGAATGGAACCAAGAGCTCACGGTGAGGGGCGTGATGTAGTCGATCGTGCTCGACGACGACCGGAGGCGGCGAATCGCGACGGCGGCGCTCCGCCGGCGTCGGGTAGAGTGGACGAGGGCGACGCGCTGGGGATGTCCATGCTTGATCCGTTCGGGAAGGAAGACGAGGACGTCGAGGTGCAGCTTCGGGGCTGGAGGGAGCTCCTTCGACGGTGCCAGAGATGCGGGGCGACGACGACCTTGCCCTTCTCTCTCTCTCTCTCTCTCTCTCTCTCTCTCTCTCTCGGGAAGAACAGGGAACATGAAGGAGGGGAAAGTGGCGGCGCAGGGGAGGTGAAGGAAGGAGAGAGGGGAGGCTAGGATTTGGGAGGAGGGGGCCGGCTAAAAGATGGGAGGGGGAGTGGTTGGAGTGGGGCAGCCATGCCTCGCTGTAAAGCTCTCCTCTGGTCGTACGGAGGAGGAAGGAGAAGGAGATGGGCTGGGCTGGGCCAAGGAGGTGTAGGGTGAGATGTGCCAGAAGGTGGGGATTTGGCGCAGGGAGGTTTTTCTTCTGTTTTTAATTGTTTTGCTTTTATTTTTTTTCTGTTTTATATCTTTTTAAAATAAAATAAAAAAAGAATTTAAATAAGGAAACTTTACAAAATATTTTTAGTTTTAAATAGGCAATTTAATAAACTAGTTTTTACAATATTTGCAAAAGATTTGAAATATCATATTTTAATTAATTTGAAATGCATTTGAATTTAATTATGGGATTTAATTTAAATGTAACAAATTAAATTAATGAGATGATAATGCAATAACATGATAATGCAAGAAGAAAAACAACAAAATTTAATTGGAGAAATTCTGGAGCATTACAGGTCCGTGTGATAAGACGTATTGCTAACCTGAGGTGAGAACTTGTTGTGCAAACACAGAAATCCTAGAACACCCTGCAAACATTCATAAGCTCCCGGACATACCATTCTGCGAATATTCACAAGCTCCCAGAATTAAAATAAGAAGCTAACTACATCTAGCTACTTATCATATAGATGTACATGAAGTATGAAGATCCAAAAGGAAGGATTAACTGCATCCAACGAGAACAGCTTCCAGGGAATCGAGTTCAAATAAAATTGAGGGAATACTAAACGAACTAGTAAAATGCCCGTGCGTTGTAACGGGTATAAAAAATCTATAAGATCTTTAATTCATAGAAACATAATAATTTGTTTTAATAACTTTTGGTTAAACACATTTGATGAAACACGATTTGCCATCGTCATGACACAAATTTTACCCCAAGATAATCAGACACGAGCCGAATAATTTATTTTCTAGCTTGATGAAGTACGGTGGAACTTGACATAACCGCTTGAATGGTAAAAAAGGTATATCGATATATTGATAACTTTATCTAAATTTCTCCGGCATGATCTCTCCTTGTATGGTATGGTTCATCAGTTACGGGTCAAATTGATCTGAATTTGTTACTATATATCTAAAGTTTTAGTTGAATTAACCTATGATTTTGAAGAGATATATATGATACCATCATTAGAAAAGGAAGCAAGGCAGATATATAGTGCACCGCTGTATTTTGTATTGCCCCCTTTACAGCTAACTTCACCCAGATCCTCGAAATGGTAAAGACCTGAAGACAACTTAATGAAATAAAATCTGAAAACCAAATGCAAGAGTTTAGAGTACGGTGGAACTTGACCCGAATATTAAATCTTTCATTCATTATACAATTCAGCTGAATGCACCACAGAACACCAATTTCTGGCACGGAACATGAAGGAGAAGCCATTGCATTCAAAGAAATCGAATTAGCTTACATTGTAATTCAAAAACATGGCAATTCGAGCTATAGGTGACCATAGGGGCTAAGCTACTGGTGCGGCGTGTCACCCTCGCTCAGCAGCTAGCAAGGCGCTGAAGCCCACCATCTTCAGTCCCCAATCCTCTTCAAAGTGGCACACGAACCTGATGTGTTGGAGTAGAAGCTGTGGCGGGCCACAGCGAGTGGCATGGAGTTTTCTCAAGAATCAGCGAGGATGGAGTGAATTGATATGGCGCTATTCATTCTTATGGTTGCAGTTACTCGGCCACTCGGATCCAATTGACTTGTTACCTACAGAGGACGTTGGGACATGGACGAACTTGATGTTGGCCTTGTCGAGAAGAAGGTCTAGCCTCGACGGCGGAGCAGTCCGGCCTCCGTCGGCGGATGAATAAATCTCTGCCACGCCGAGTATCCTCCCCAGCCTGCGGTGCAGGGCCTCTCCAGCCTTCCGCGCCATGGCCGCTATACATACCAGCAACAGCTTCGCGGAGGATTAACAAACCTTCGCCCATAGCTCTGGTCCATCTCTATCTCGGAGGCCCGTTCCCAGAGCTCGTCGGGTAGACGGCGACGGCGAAGGGCCGTTCCCAGAGCTCGTCCGGGAGATGGCGGCGGCGGAGGCCCGTTCAGCGGCAGCGTGCGAGCAGGAGCACGGGGGCGGCGGCGAGAGGTTGGGGAGCGAGGGGATTGGCACGGGAGCGATTCTAGATCGAGGATTGACTCGGGAGGATGAGGCAGGGAGCCTGTTTTTTGGACTATGGGTCGATTTTGCAATTTCCGAGGGGCTAAACTGTAAAATGACCGCGACGTACCGGACACCTTAAGCCGTATTATATAGTAGAGATAAAGATAAAGACCTATCTAACATGCTGAGAATCATATCGTACCAGGAAGACCCAGTTTGTTGCCGCCGTGGAGCCACGCCTCCAGCCAAATCGAGCCGGTGGAACCTATTCCTCAACTCTCCGCTGTTAGCTGGTAGGCGCCATCACTGTCCTCTCCTGACAGCAGTGGCGGTGACGCACGGGAAGCTCGGTGAAGACGAGCCCAGCGCGCAGCTGACCAGGGCGGCGACTGAGACCACCGTGTGGTAGATCGTCTCCTTGCAAATCTACCTGGATCTCGTCAGCCCCCCCCCCCCCCCAGATTAGCGGGAGGATGTAGACGCCGATGAGGAGCTGAAGGGAGCGCTGCTGCCGGTAGTAGCGCCGTCCAATCTCCCCCACGACGGCGCAATCGACGGAAACTGCGGTGGAGGAGGAAGGATTCAGCGGGGAACATGGCATTGGAGCTGAGGAGAAATGGGGAACAAACACTGTTCTCTCGCAGTCTCACTCGTCGCGGATAGGGGTATCCCGGAACTACCAAATTCACTCGCCGCATCGCGTGCGCCGTCCAATCATGATCGTGTGGCTACAAAGCGTGACCTCGGTGAGCGTTCGAACGAGGTCAGTGATGTTTGCTAAGCGTTGGTGAATCCCCAAGATGAGGGTGTGAAGTAGCAGAGCAGCAATATTTTGCTCAGTTATGAAACCAAGGTTATCGAACCAGTAGAAGATGAACGTTCCCCTCGAGGTGTCAACGGCGCCAGAAACTCTTTGTGTGGCGTCGGAGACGTGGAATCTGCACACAACACAATCAAAGTATTTTGCCTCAACTTAACGGTGAGGGTGTCAATCCCACCGGCTTGCTGTAACAAAAAATTAAACGTATGTGTGGAATGAAGATATTTGTATGCAGAAAGTAACAGGTTTGCAGTTGTGGTTTTATCAAATTAATGAGAAGGACTTCGGTTCATAGTTCACTAGTGGTGTCTCTCCAAAAATAATAATAACATTCATCCAAGCGTGGTAAACGAACTAGAGCTAGACAATTGACAAAATAATGATAAGTAACCCAATGCATATACTAATGATATGGTGTCTAGTGTGAGATTCATTCGGGCATTACAACAATATACATAGACTCTTCCAACCGTAACTATGACTAATAATCCACCTTCCGGTAGCGTCCGCACCCCTTTCGGTATTAAATTGCATGCAACAGATTATCGCCTTAAGTACTAAAGGAGATATGCCCTAGAGGCAATTAATAAAGTGTATTCTTTATCATATCTCGTTTGTTCATATTAGGTTTTTGTGTCATGCTATAAATGTATTAAGCGGAAACATTAATACGGGTGTGATGCGTAAACAACCAGGTCCCTAGTAGCCTCTACTAAGACTAGTTTCATTGCGCGATTGATGATCGAGGTTTCCCGATCATGGGGCATGGCGCCGGTCGGCAATGGAAGTCATATCGTTGGAGAACAATGTGATGGACATACGCAGATTTGGAGGACGTAGTCGTTACGCCTTTGACCGTGAGATCAACTCTTATTGTTATTCCTGGAAGATACTTTGATCGCACCAAACGTCGTATCTTATATAGTATGACAATAACGGTGTTACTTTTGGATATCGGAAAGGAGTAGTTGAGACGAGGAGTCAAGAGCAGGATTTGCCAATCCGCATAGCAGGATAGATACTCTAGGGCCCACTCGGTGAGATCATGTCTAATGAGCTTGCAAGCATTTGACTAGGTCACGGAGACATGAGATCATGGACGAGTAGAAGATAGTGTTGTCGGTAACGAGTTCATGCTAGGTATGGAGATATCTATGGAACGACTCTCGGACACGCTAAGTATCGCTATGGCAAAAGGTTTAAGACTTTGCGTTCAGGTTTGATAGATGAAAGTCATTCGTTATATCACAGGGATTAATTCATGGGGTCCAGGCCTACAAGTTAGTCGTTGATCATAGAGGAGTCTTGATCATACCTGTTATTATATCGAACAGTTAGGGTAACACACTTAAGGGGTTTCGACAAGACAACCGGAAAGGAAAGAGATCATCGGGAATGTCCGAGGAGGGGTCCGATGGAGATCGGGCAGCGATGAAATAGTTTCCGGAGCTAGAATAAATTATATATAATATGTTTGATGTTAATTTGTGTAATTAATATGCAAATATGATTTTATATATTTATTTTCAAATTTATTTAGACTGATTTCCCTAAATGGGCCTTCTTGTCGAAAGAAGGCCCAAGAGAGGGAAAACCCCAAGGGGATTCGGTGGGGGCATGGAGGCCGGCCTAGGTGGGCCAAATGGGGCCCACCAGGGCTGGTGCACCAGCCATGACGCACCAGGCAATGTGGGGATAGTCCCACATTGCCTGGTGAGGAGGTTGGCTCCCCCCTGGGAGCCTATATAAGAAGGGGCACCCCTGGAATTTTAATTCACCAATTAATTCCCGAATTCTCTCTTGATTTCGTGATTCCCTTTGTTGGAGTTGCACCGAGTTGAGATGGGGATTTCTTCCACCATAGCCCGCTGCCGCGCTGCTGGTGTTCTGATCCAAGTCTTCCGCTGCTCGTCCTGGACTGGAGCTTCGGAGGCCGTCGTCTCCACCGTACGTGTGTGACGCCCTGCGAGGTGCTGCGCTAGCGGTACTCGGAGGTCTGCTTCCTCTACACGACCTTGAGGTCGGCTTCGTCGGTCTTCATCGACAACGTTTGTGCGGGAACGTAATCCCCGCTTTCGGTCTACAAGGGTATGTCTTCCGATCTTCGTTCGTACTACTATATCTGCATAGAATAGATCTTGGCATGTTTTAGGGATATCGTTGCTAGGAATTTTTTGTTTTCTGCACACGATCCCCTTCAGTGGTATCAGAGCCGATCTATCGTAGATATAGCTGTACGGTGTTAGAACTCGTGTTCTACACGGGGGCACCGTTCCTGTTATTTGCTACCCTCTAGCGTGCACTTGGTGATTCCAGCGGCATTGAGTTGATGAAGCGGCCCAGACCGACTTTACGCATACGCTTACGCGAGGCTGGTTCCACTACTGACATACGGCTTGTACCGTATCTGTGGCTGGCGGGTGTCAGTTTCTCTCTCTTTAGTTGGTCTTCGCATTTTCAATGGAGGGCCCGAAAGGGATGCTTAAACATGCAATTATTGGATCGTTGTTGTGGTCATAAGGTTCGTAGGTATGAAGCGGTTCTATTTACGAAGCCCCAAGCCACGTAAAATATACAAAAGATAAAGTAGAAGCGTCTAACTTTATTTTGCAGGGGCTATGCGATATGGTCAAGGTAGGTTTATTAAATTGTTTATAAACAGCGGGCGCCAAGAAGACCATGGCGCAATGGACTATATCATATTGCATTACATTTGATGTTTTGTGTGCATCTTATATTGTGTGATTGTATATATAGTATATATTAGTTACACGGCGGTAGTTATACAAGATGTTCCCTTCAAAATACCACTAGTGTTCTCCCTCCAACGCGCACCACCAAGAAAGTTCTACGTTATGAGGCAGGCCGTGATGATCGGGTGTCAGACATTTCGTCGTTCGCATACAGTGGGTGTAAGCCATGTTGCACAAGCGTCAGCGTGGAGGTTATGGTGGCGAGCCTAGCATATGCAGATATGGCCTCGGAATAAGGAGACCGAAAGGTCGAGCACG
Source organism: Poa annua (assembly GCA_026929855.1). NCBI lineage: Eukaryota > Viridiplantae > Streptophyta > Magnoliopsida > Poales > Poaceae > Poa > Poa annua. Next base: position 23,307,806 of record CM049427.1, read on the forward strand.
AGTCACAAAATTGGTGTGGCGGACATTTGTCTACTCTTGAAGTTGTGCCGCCGGCTCTGATGATGAGGGGTGGTGCAATGGATGGGGGTCGTGTAATCGCTTAAACGACCAGGAGGGATGTTCGTTTGAGTGGGAGTTATGTTAGTTATTTTCTGAAAATACAATAACTCAAAATTATTATGAACAAAGTCTTATGTTGTTGCAAATTCCATTGTAGATGTCTCACCCCTCCTTTAACCTAAACATGTTCATTGAGAAAGAGAAGCTTAAAACCGATGGGTCTAACTTCGTGTTCTAGTTCCGCGACCTGAAGTCCATTCTTGAAACCCACAAGGTGGCCTACATCCTTGATGCCCCCTTAGGTGATCTTCCAAACACCGCCTCGGAAATTGAAAGGAATGTCCATGAGGTTAAGGCGGAGATTTCTTCTTATGTCCAGAGTGGCATGCTCTTTGCCATGGAGACTGACCTGCAAAATCAATTCGTGAACAAGGGTGCTTATGATAGAATCACTGAACTCATGGTTGTTTTTGCACGACAAGTCAAGGCTGAGACGTTCGAAGCATCCGTGCTTTTCTTCTCAGCCCAGATGGAAGAGAACGGCAATATAAGTGAGCACTTAGCCAAGGTTTTTGGTTGCGTTCAGCTCCTGAGTGATCTGGGAAGTGTGATCCCAGAAGAGTTGGTTATTGATCGGGTGCTGATTTCTCTGCCCCCTAGCTATAAGAACGCCATCGTGGACTACGGCATGAAAGGGACGTCAAAACCCCTGTCGGAAATCCTAAAGATGCTCGAAGTGGCCGAATTAGAAATCAAGCTGGAGAAGATGGTGGTGACCATCGGATCACCTGAGCGCAACTGCCCCAAGTACCTGGAGGATAGGAAGTCTGGCAAGACGGTCTACAAAAAGCAAGGTATATTTGATATACATGTTATAGATGTGTATCTTACATCCGCCCGGAGCAACACGTGGGTATTTGATACTGGTTCTGTTGCTCATATATGTAACTCTTAGGAGGAGTTACGGAATAGACGGCGGCTGGCGAAGGATGAGGTGACGATGCGCGTCGGCAACGGATCGAGAGTCCACGTGGTGACTGTCGGCACGCTCCCTCTACATCTACCATCGGGATTAGTTTTGGTTTTAAATAAGTGTTATTTTGTGCCATCCTTGAGTGTAAACATTATAAGTGGGTCTTGCCTGTTACAAGACGGTTATTCATTTAAATCAGTATCAAGCAGTTGTGCTATTTATATGAATGATATCTTTTATGTTGATGCTCCCGAGAATAACGGTTTATTCTTGTTGAATCTCGATCGTAGTACTCACATCCATAACATAGAAGCCAAAAAGATTAAGTGTAGTGATGATACCGCCATGTATATGTGGCATTGCCGTCTTGGTCATATTGGTGTAAAGCGCATGAAGCAACTCCACTCCGATGGACTTTTGGACTCGTTGGATTTCGGATCCCTCGATACATGCGAACCATGCCTTATGGGCAAAATGACCAAAACACCGTTCAAAGGTTTCGTTGAACGGGCGTCGGATTTATTGGGGATCGTACATACAGATGTGTGTGGACCAATGAGCGTTTCGACACGCAATGGTTATCGTTACTTCGTGACCTTCACTGATGACTTGAGTAGATACGGTTATATCTACTTGATGAAACACAAGTCTGAAACTTTTGAAAAGTTTAAAGAATTTCAAACTGAAGTTGAGAATCAGCTTAACAAGAAAATCAATCACCTCTGATCCGATCATGGTGGCGAGTATTTGAGTTTTGAGTTTGGCACACATCTGAAGAGTTGTGGCATAGTACCCCAACTTACGCTAGCCGGAACACCGCAGTGTAACGGCGTGTCCGAGCGACGTAATCGTACTCTACTGGATAGTGTTCGATCTATGATGTCTCTTACCGATTTGCCCGTGTCCTTCTGGGTTATGCGTTAGAAACATCCGCATTCATTTTAAATAGGGATCCGTCCAAATCCGTTGAAACGACACCGTATGAATTATGGTATGGCCAGAAGCCTAAGTTATCGTTTCTTAAGGTTTGGGGTTGTGAGGCGTATGTTAAGAAACTACAGCCCGACAAACTCCAACCGAAGTCGGAGAAACTCGCCTTTGTAGGGTATCCGCGGGAAACCATTGGGTACACCTTCTACAACCAAGATAAGGGCAAAACTTTTGTCGCGAAGACCGGTACCTTTCTAGAGAAGGAGTTTCTCGCGAAAGGAGTAAGTGGGAGGAAGGTAGACCTCGATGAGATCGTTGATCCTGAACTCGAGATTCCGAGTGGAGCAACGGAAGCAATTCCGGAAACGTCCTCCGTGGAAGGAGTGGGAGAAACTGTCGAGGAAAGTATTCTACCTCGTACGTAAACACCAGAATGGTATGGCAACATGGTTTGCACCGTCATGTTAGTTGAACAAGACGAACCAACGAACTACAAGGAGGCGATGGCGAGTCTAGAGTCCGAGAAATGGCTTGAAGCCATGAAATCCGAAATAGGATCCATGTATGACAACAAAGTGTGGACTTTGATGGATATTCCCGAAGGGCGCAAGGCCGTCGAGAATAAATGGATCTTTAAGAAGAAGACTGATGTTGATGCTAATGTGACCGTCTATAAAGCTCGGCTTGTCGCAAAAGGTTTCCGACAAGTTCATGGGATTGACTACGATGAAACTTTTTCACCGGTAGCGATGTTTAAGTCTATTCGGATTTTGTTAGCAGTAGCTGCCAATTACGATTATGAAATCTGGCAGGTGGACGTCAAAACAGCCTTCCTAAATGGAAACATTGTGGAAGAGTTGTACATGGTACAACCGGAAGGTTTTGTCGATCCAGTGAATGCTAACAAGGTATGCAAGCTTCAGCGATCCATCTATGGATTGAAGAAGGCATCTCGGAGCTAGAATCTTCGCTTTGATGAGGTAATCAAAGGTTTTGGATTTGTCCAATATTTGGAAGAGACCTGCATTTACAAGAAAATGAGTGGGAGATCGGTTGTGTTCTTAGCACTATATGTAGATGACATATTGCTGATTGGGAATGATGTGGAACTTCTTAATAGCGTGAAGGAATATTTAAACAGTAAATTTTTCATGAAGGACTTAGGAGAAGTTGCATACGTCTTAGGCATAAAAATCTATCGTGATAGATCAAGGCGCCTATTAGCGTTAAGTCAGAGTACTTATCTTGATAAAATACTGAAGCGTTTCGGTATGGAGAAGGCAAAGAAGGGTTCTCTGCCGGTTATCAAGAATAAGATATTGCGGAAGGCACAATGTCCGGTAACGGAACTTGATAAGGCCGATATGACTAAACATCCTTATACTTCGGCCATAGGATAGATCATGTATGCAATGTTGAGTACTAGACCGGATGTGGCATTAGCTCTAAGTTTGACAAGCCGGTTCCAGAGTAATCCTGGAATGGCGCATTGGATAGCTATTAAGAGCATTCTTAAGTATCTCAATAAGACAAAGGAAATGTTCCTTGTGTATGGTGGCTGCGATGAAGAACTTGGCGTAACGGGTTACGTGGATGCAAGTTTCTGCTCAGACCCCGATGACTCTAAGTCATATACATGTTATGTGTTCAAGGTGAATGGAGGCGTCGTGTGCTGGAGAAGTGGGAAGCAACCCATTGTCGCACAATCTACAATGGAGTCGGAGTACATTGCTGCTTGCGAAGCCGCTGATGAAGCTGTGTGGCTGAGGAAGTTCGTCATCGAACTTGGAGTGTTCCCAAGCGTGCAAGACCCCGTTATCCTCTTCTGCGACAATACGGGTGCCATTGCTAACGTCAAGGACCCAAGGTCTCACTCCACCGCCAAACACATTCTCCGACGCTTCCAGTACAAGGAGGCGATGTGAAGATTTGCAAAGTGCATACGGATCTGAATGTGGAAGATCCGCTGACGAAGCCTCTCCCGCTTGATAAGCATGAAAAACACCAGTTAGCTATGGGTGTTAAGATTTTACCAAGTTGTAATCTAGATTAATTTGTACTCTAGTGCAAGTGGGAGACTGAAGGAGATTTGCCCTAGAGGCAATTAATAAAGTGTATTATTTATCATATCTCGTTTGTTCATAATAGGTTTTTGTGTCATGCTAGAACCGTATCAAGCGGAAACATTAATACGGGTGTGATACGTAAACAACCAGGTCCCTAGTAGCCTCTACTAAGACTAGTTTCGTTGCGCGATTGATGATCGAGATTTCCCAGTCATGGGGCACGGCGCCGGTCGGCAATGGGAGTCATATCATTGGAGAACGATGTGATGGACATACCCAGATTTCGAGAACGTAGTCGTTACGCCTTTGACCGTGAGATCAACTCTTATTGTTATTCCTGGAAGATACTTTGATGGCACCAAACGTCGTATCTTATATAGTATGAAAATTACGGTGATACTTTTGGGTATCGGAAAGGAGTAGTTGAGACGAGGGGTCAAGAGCGGGATTTGCCAGTCCGCATAGCAGGATAGATACTCTAGGGCCCACTCGGTGAGATCATGTCTAATGAGCTTGCAAGCATGTGACTAGGTCACGGAGACATGAGATCATGGACGAGTAGAAGATAGCGTTGTCGGTAACGAGGTCATGCTAGGTATGGAGATATCTATGGAACGACTCTCGGACACGCTAAGTATCGCTATGGCAAAAGGTTTAAGACTTTGCGTTCAGGTTTGATAGATGAAAGTCATTCGTTATATCAAAGGGATTAATTCATGGGGTCCAGACCTACGAGTTAGTCGTTGATCATAGAGGAATCTTGATCATACCTGTTATTATATCGAACCGCTAGGGTAACACACTTAAGGGGTTTTGACAAGACAACCGGAAAGGAAAGAGATCACCGGGAATGTCCCGGGAGGGGTCCGATGGAGATCGGGCAGCGACAAAAGAGTTTTCGGAGCTAGTATAAATTATATATAATATGTTTGATATTAATTAGTGTAATTAATATGCAAATATGATTTTATATATTTATTTTCGAATTTATTTAGGCTGATTTTCCTAAATGGGCCTTCTGGTCGAAAGAAAGCCCAAGAGGGAGAAAATCCCCAAGGGGATTCGGTGGGGGGCATGGAGGCCGGCCTAGGTGGGCCAAATGGGGCCCACCAGGGCCGGCGCACCAGCCATGCCGCACCAGACAATGTGGGGATAGTCCCACATTGCCTGGTGAGGAGGTTGGCTCCCCCCCCTGGGAGACTATATAAGAAGGGGAACCCCTGGCCTTTTAATTCACCAATTAATTCCCGAATTCTCTCTCGATTTCGTGATTCCCTTTGTTGGAGTTGCGCCGAGTTGAGAGGGGGATCTCTTCCACCATAGCCCGATGCCACGCTGCTGGTGTTCCGGTCCAAGTCTTCCGCTTCTCGTCCTGGACTGGAGCTTCGGAGGCCGTCGTCTCCACCGTACGTGTGTGACGCCCTGCGAGGTGCTGCGCTAGCGGTACTCGGAGGTCTGCTTCCTCTACACGACCTTGAGGTTGGCTTCGTCGGTCTTCATCGACAACGTTTGTGCGGGAACGTAATCCCCGCTTTCGGTCTGCAAGGGTATGTCTTCCGATCTTCGTTCGTACTACTATATCTGCATAGAATAGATCTTGGCATGTTTTAGGGATATCGTTGCTAGGAAATTTTTTGTTTTCTGCACACGATCCCCTTCAAGTACTGTGTGTAAAGTAAGTAAGTAACATCATCCTTAGATAAAGTACTATTGTTTTATCCCTAATAGCAACAGTACATCTATAACCTTAGAGCTTTCTATCACTGCCCCAGATTAAATAGAGACATGAACCTACTATCGAGCATAAATACCCCCTCTTGGAGTTACAAGCATCTACTTGGTCAGAGCATAAACAAGTAACAGAGAGCATGCAAGATCATTAAATAGCACACACACAAGATTACATAAAGATGATCTTGATCATGATAGGCAGCTCACAAGATCTAAACATGATAGCACAAGAGGAGAAGACAACCATCTAGCTACTGGTAGACTACTCACGCATCATTCCGAAGGCAGTCATGGCGACGTAGAAGCTTCCGGGTGAAAGGGCATGTGCCCTCATGTATGGTTTTGGTAATTAATGACAATCCCTAAGGACTAATGTATGTTTTGAGCATATTGCAAGTATGGCTTGAAGTTGTCAAGGCATCACCTATATGAAGAAAGATGATATCTTCCATGGGCTTGCAACAAGAAGATCAATTTATATAGCTCATGGAGGATGATGTCATGCCATGATCGTCATCAAGGTTGACTAGTGCAAGACCAAGGGAAGCTGCCGGAGACATGAAGACGAAGCTAAGCGAGACTCTCCCATGATGGAGTATGGGGGAGTATATGGAGGAGTCTTCATCAAGCATGTGCTAGCAAGCGCAAGCCGGAGACATGAAGACGAAGCTAAGCGAGACTCTCCCATGATGGAGTATGGGGGAGTATATGGAGGAGTCTTCATCAAGCATGTGCTAGCAAGCGCAATCAAGAAAGGTGGTCCACTTGAAGAGATCAAGATCGTCATCATCTAGCTCAAGTGGATTGCTCAAGGCAAAGGTATGATCTTGATAGGGCTATAGGATAGATAGGCGTACTATCAAGAGGGGCTCTCGAGTGAGTAACTTGATCGCATCTTTGTGGAGAGCTCAAACCTTTGCATGCTTGGCATTTCATCTTTCTTGGTTCTTATTTGGCTTTTCTCCTTGTTGGTTTTTGGTGCTTGTCGTGATCTTCATGACAAGACCAAGTTCTTCGAAAACGGTTTTTGTTGGAAAACTCGTTACGTTTTCGGTGTGGAAATATTACCGGTTCAAACTTGAGGAAAGTTCCACACCTTCACATGTGTAGAGACTTTGCTCTATTTATGGTAGCCCTCTCCTTGTCAGTGCCTTTCCAACGGAGTTGGTCTCAACTCATTCGGAGTTTATTTGCAAAAGTTCTTTCAGTTCTGTTGTTTCTGTAGTTTTTCAAAGGGGCAGAAATGTCCGGACCTTGCTCGGAGATTTCCGAGCCCCAGTCCAGAGATCTCCGAGTGGCAGAAGATTTTTACCAAGTCCAGATCTCAGTTGCGTACTACTCATTTCAGATTTCCTTCGGATTTTCTACCGGAGATGTCCGGGGTCCGGAAATCTCCGGCCCTGGTTCGGATATTTCCGGACAACAAGTTGTCAGTTTTTTCGCCAAGTCTTATTTGCCTTCAGCACTGATCTTTTCTCAGCTCGCGTCGGAATTCCTACCAAAGATTTCCGGGGTCCGGAAATCTCCGGTCCTCAGTTCGGAAATTTCCGGACTGGAGATTCCCACGGCTAGAAATCAGGGAGGGGCTATAAATACCCCTCCCCTTCTTCTTCCTCAGATTGACGACTTTCCCCTCTCTCTCTTGCCATTGTTGACCTTGGGAAAGCTTGCACCCTCTCAAATCCTCCCATGATTCTTCCATATCTTTGAGGGAAAAGTGAGAGGAGATCTAGATCTACAATTCTACCAATCCATCTCTCCTCTAAGTGAGGGGAACTTAGTGGATCTAGATCTTTGAGTTCCTTTGTGGTTCTCCCCCTTTGTTCTTGCTCTCTCTTATCCCCCCATAAGCATTAGTTGCTTGTGGTGGGATTTGGGAGTGTAGGATTTGTCTCCTTTGTGGTTTCTTGGTTCTTCCTCTCTTATTCCCCCATAAGCATTTGTTGCTTTGTTGGAATTTGAGAGTGAAGAACTTGAGCACTTTGTGTGTTCTTGCCATTGCATCTTGCATCGGTTTGAGCCCTCCACGAGGATTCGTGGTGGTGAAATTCGTGAGCTTGTTACTCTTGGGTCTTGGACCCTAGACGCCTTAGTGGCCGCCTTTGTGGCATTATGACCTTTTGTGGTCAAGTCCTTTGTGGCTAGTTGGGACCTTTGTGGTCAAGACCTCTTGTGGTCATTTGGGAGCCCCCAATTCGGTTGTGGGTGTGTGCCCCAAGGTTGTTGTACGGGATTGTTCTCCGCCCCAAAGGAGTTCATAGTGGAAGGTGGACTCGGACCTTTGTGGTCGAGTTCATCGGAAAATAACGTGAGGCCTCTGTGGCGTTGAGCAAACCTGTTGTGGTTGCTCACACCTCTCCAACGAGACGTACACCTTATGTGGTGGAACTCGGGAATACATCATCGTCTCCGCGTGCCTCGGTTATCCCTATACCCGAGCTCTTTACTTATGCACTTTACTTTGTGATAGCCATCGTGCTTGAAGTCCTTTACCTTGCTATACCTTTGATGTTTGTCTTGCATAGCTTAAGTTGTTGGTGCACATAGGTGAACCTAGTATATTTAGGTTGTGTCATTGATAAGTTAAACACTAAGTTTTATTCCGCATTTATAAGGCCTAAATTGTAAAAAGTGCTCCTCGCCTATTCACCCCCCCCTCCTCTAGGCGACGTCTTTCCTTTCACCGGGGACGATTCCCCCTCCCGGCATCCCGAAGTGGTGGCGGCGACGGCAGTGGCTCGGGACCCGTCGAGGAAAAAGTGATTAACCGTCTGGAGTTTTTAGGTCACAGGGGTTTATATGGGCGAAAGACCTAGGTCGGTGGGCGCCCGAGGGCGCCACACCACCTCCCGGCGCGGCGGGCAAGTGACCCGCGCCACGAGGCGATGTGGGCCCCTCGGGGTCCGCCTTCGTCTCGTCTTTGCTTCTTCTGGTCGCAAATATTTCAAAAATAAATACTGGTTGGCTCGTTTCCAATTTGGCGGATATTTCCTAAAGAGCTTTTTTGAAACAAAAAACTGCAGAAAACAGAGAACTTGCACTGTGTCATCTTATTAATAGGTTAGTCTCAGAAAATGTATAAAACTATATAAACTGCATATAAAACATGTAATAACATGATATAACATACCATGGAACACAAGAAATTCTGGATACGTTGGAGACGTATCAGTCGGTAGTGATTTAGAAATTGCGTTTATCTAGATACATCTACTTTTTAATAAATTTGAGACACTTATTTTCAGACGAAGTGAGTACTAGTTGGTAGTAGGATTTAATTAAGGGTGACGTCTAGCCAAGAAAGTGCTTGCAATTGTTTAATTCATACTCTAGAAGTTTCTATGTATTTCTTAACTAACCATAAACTACACACTTGTATTGAAATATTTGTTATTTATTATACTTTGTAATATCTTTCGGTATATTTAATAATAATATTTAAACAACGACATTCACACAATACTATACATATTAAATATTTTTCAATGAAAATAACTTGGGAAAGTAAAAAAGGTTGGACACCTCTGATTTTTTTAATGATATACACTGGAACTATATAAGTAAAAACAAAATAATATACAATGATAAACATTATTATATTGTTACAGATGCTAAGAAGTAATACATCTTAAATTCCAAAAATCACATTAGGATAAATATATAATTAAATATAAAAGTTTAGAATAATTACATTTATTTTAAATAGCCATGAATAGTAATTGCATGTTCTTCGGCAGTAGTACTGAAATAAGTACTAGAATGAGCGTGTTGCCATGTCCGGGCCACTCGCGAGTTGAATGCCTAAATCTTGCCTCGTCGGTGGAATTAAGCGCGACATCATGCGCGTGTTTCATGGTTTCAGCTCACGCGAGCGCCAGTGCTCTGCTCAGGCCGGCGCGGGAGGGAGAGCCGATCGATGAGGATGCGCTCGGCGTCGTCGCGTAGCACAAGGAGGGGTAGGGACTCGGAGAGGAGCTCGGTGGCGGTGAGCTCGAGGTAGGCGGCGGCCGGGTTGGGGGATGATGTGGCCGTGAGGGAGACGAGGAGGATCTTGTGGAGGATGATGTCCTCCACCTCGTCGGGCGAGCGCTGCGGCCATGACGGCGACGCCATGGTATCGGATGCGGCGGTGCTAGCTGGTTGCGGGCTGCTTCGCGTGTCGCCATAGGTTTGGAAGTTGTTATATAAAGATCAACGGTGGACACCTACGCCGATACAGAACAAGCAATGCAATCGGAGTCGGACATTAATTCTTACTTCCCATCGGACTACTAGTTGCCGTAGGATTTGATTTAAAAAACAAAAGTTGGCCGTAGGATTTAGTTAAGTGTGGTCTAGCCAAGAAAGCGCTTGTAATTGTTTAGTTCATACTCTGGAAGTTTCGATGTATTTCTTATTTAACCATAAACTAGACACTTGTATTGAAATATTTGTTGTTCATTATACTTTGTAATATCTTTTGGTATATTTAATAATAATCTTTAAACAACGACATTCACACAATAATATACATATGAAATATTTTCAATAAAAATAACTTGGGAAGTAAAAAAGTTGCACAACTCTGAATTTTTTCAATGATATACATTGCAACTATATAAGTAAAAACAAAATAATAAACATTATTATATGGTTACAAATGCTAAGAAGTAATATACATCTTAAACTCCAAAAATCACATTAAAATAAAACATGTAACTAAATATAAAAGTTTAGTATAATTATATTTATTTTAAGTAGCCATGAATAGCAATTGCATGTTCTTTGGCGGTAGTACTGGAATAAGTATTAGAATGAGCGCGTTGCCATGATCTTGCGGAGGATGATGTCCTCCACCTCGTCGGGCGAGCGCTGCAGCCGAGACGGCGACACCATCGGATGCGGTGGTGCTGGCTTCGGGCTGCTTCGACTTTTCCGTGTCAATTAGATTGGAACCGATACCTCCTTGAGGATCGGAAGCGTGTTTATATAGATAGATTAAGCCATCAGCATATGAGAGTTGAATACGGACTGGAGTACTACTCCATCTCGTACTCTTAACTCTTATCCTATTACATGTCTAACATCCCCTTAATCTGAACCTCACTAAAGCTTTTACGGCTAATGTTTTAGTAAAACTATCGGCAACTTGATACTTGCTGGATATATAAAATTGATGTCCAATAATTTACTTGCAACTCTTTGATGCACAAAATAGTAATCAATCTCAATGTGTTTTGTGCGGACATGGAAGACAGGATTTGCTGATAGGTAAGTAGCACCAAGATTATCACACCATAGACATATATGGTATGTCCTTGAGAGAAATACTAAGCTCTCGAATCAATGCTTCCACCCAAATCTATTCAGTCGTTGCACTTGCGAGCGTCTTGTATTCATCTTCAGTACTGGAACATGGCTCAAGGTTGTTTCCTGACACTTCAAGAGATCAAGTTAGGACCAAAAGATATAGCAAACCCTCATGTAAATCGTCTGTTATCAAGACATCCTATCCAATCTGCATCAGAGAAAGCAATAAGAAGTGTGGACGAAGATTTTTGAATTGTGAGACCAGTATTGATTATGTCATGGACGTGGCGCAAAATACGCTTTGCAGCTGTCCAATGAACAACAGTAGGTGCATGAAGATATTGACAGACTTTATTCACCGAGAAAGACAAGTCATGTCGTGTCAAAGTCAGATACTAAATTGCACCAACAATGCTCATGTAGTTAGTGCTATCTTCAGAGCCAAGAGGGGAGCTGCTTGTCAAAGATAATTAATTTGTAATTGACAAGGGTGTAGGAGTAGTTGTGAAACCAGTCATATGGACTCGTGCCAGCAAATTTGCAACATATATTGCTTGAGTGAGAAGAACGCCATCCGAACATTTTGTAACTTCAATGTCTATGAAGTAATGTAGATCACCCAAGTCTTTAATTGCAAAATTATCTCCCAGTTGTCGAAATAGGACTGAAATAGCTTGATCGGAGGAGCAACTCAAATGATGTCATCAATATAAATAAGAACAAACATAGTGATACTTGATATGTTGTAAAGGAACAATGATGTATCAGCCTTTGAAGGTAGAAAGCCAAGCTCTGTCAGTTTAGAACTGAGACGAGAATATCATGCTCAAGGAGGTTGCTTCAAACCATAGAGAGTTTTGTCAAACTTACAAATGTGATGCGGAAAACAAGAATATTTAAACCCACGAGGTTGTTGCATATAAACCTCTTCCTCCAGAAAACCATGTAAGAATGTGTTCTTGAAGGCGAGTTGTCGTAGACTCCACCCTCTAGATATTGATATTGCTAGCACAAGTCTGATAGTGGCTGCCTTGACCACGGGACTAAATGTATCTTCATAGTCGATGCATATCCTTATTTAAAACCTTTGGCAACAAGTCTAGTTTTATATCTGTCAATAGTGCCATCCGCATGTTTCTTAAGACAATATACCCACTTAAAGTCGATCAAATTTTTGTTGGAGCTAGGAGGAACAAGATGCCAAGTCTTGTTCCAATAAGTGCCTCATATTCTTCATCCATTGCTTTCTTCCTGCTTCCATTCTCAAGAGCCTCATGTAGATGTGAGCAAGCTAAAATTGTGACCATATCAAATAGTACCGTCTTTATAAACTTTTGATTGCCGTATACCTCTTTGTAGACGTGTGGGGTTCAATAGAAGGAGGCATGGAGGCATTAGCAAGAAGAGAGACCAACTTCAACAATATGACGATGTTTATGCTCAACCGAAGCATTTTGTTGTTGAGCATGGGGACATGATACATGATGTGTAATGCCAACTTTCTGAAACAAACCATTGAGTTTTTCATATTCACCGCCCCAAACAGTTTGCATTGTGATGATTTTTCAAGAAAATTTTCATCCAACAAGTTATTGAAAATTAAGAAACACTTGAAACACATAAGAGGGCTTCTTAATCCAATAAATCCAACTGAGTTTTCCTATCACCATCTATAAATCTTACATAGTACGAGTGCTTGCCAACAGAGACAGGAGATGGACCCCATATATCAGAAAAAAACTTGTTCCATAGGAATAGTGCAGGATCACCTCATCTCGTACTACTATCCTATTATTTGTCTAACACTACGTTCTACTAGTCCCGGAGGGAATCGCATGTCACGGTGAGTTGGGGAGAGTTGATGGGGGTTTGATAGTTGTTTATAAGGAGCAAGAACATGGACGTCTACACCGATACGGAACATGCAATGCTAGGAATCAGAGTCGCAAGTCATTTGACCGAGGAATAGAAGAGTTGTGTCTTAATAAAAGAGTCCTTCCCAATTCACTAATTTGTATGAAGATACTAGACTTTTGGCCGATTCTTGCTTCCCATCGGACTACTTTTTTTTTACATGTTCCCATCGGACTACTAGTTGGCTGTAGGATTTAATTAACGGTGACGTCTAGCCAAGAAAGCGCTTGCAATTGTTAAATGTATACTCTAGAAGTTTCTATGTATTTCTTACCGAACCATAAACTACACACTTGTATTGAAATATTTTTTATTCATTATACTATGTAATATCTTTTGGTATATTTGATAATAATATTTAAACAACGGCATTCACAAAATAATATACACCAAATATTTTCAATGAAAATAACTTGGGAAAGTAAAAAAGTTGGACGCCTCTGAAATATTTTTTATGATATAGAAAAACAAAATAATAAATACTGATAAACATTATTATATGGTTACAAATGGTAAGAAGTATTATACATCTTAAACTCTATAAACACATTAGGATAAAAATATAATTACATATAAAAGTTTAGTATAATTACATTTATTTTAAGTAGCCATGAATAGTCATTGCATGTTCTTCGACGGTAGTATTGTACGTTGCGGACATGATAGTGCCATACAAACATGTGCTGAATCGATATATTCTTACTTTGTATATCCTACCCTGGGCTCTAGGGGGTGGGACTTAAACTGAAAAAAACTAAATAAGAAAATTGTCAATGTGTACCATGTGGATCAGTTTACCAACCCGGCCAATTCCAATACGGATTTCATATGGACTGGACCAGAAATTTGGAAAGACACTGTCGGACATGTTGACTTACTTGTAGCAGCGGCAGGCACGCGGGTACTGTATCTGGCCAAATTCCAAAATTCACAAAACCCCGCAGTAAAGGTCATCTATGTCGAGCCGGCTGAAAGCCAAGTGCTAGTTGGTAAGCATGCGCGTTTCTTGCCGTCTTGACGTTGAGCCGCAGCCGCAACCGTTGATCGAAATTGACTTATGTTTCAGGTCAGAAGTTCTAGCCTCACAAGATACGAGGTGTTGGACCAGATTCAGTCCCTCGTAATCTGGACCGATCCGTTATTGATGAAATAGTTCCTGTGATTTCTGATGTAGCGATCAAACACACAAGGAGATTGGCCACTGAAGCCGGGATTCTGGCTGGGAGTGTGTCTTCAGGTACATCTCATGAACAACCGTTTTATGATTGTCCTCGTCCTCTAAATCCATATTTTGATAGTAATTGTATCGGTTCAAACTAACTACAGATGGTCCAGAGAGAAGAAAACAAGGGTTAGATGATAGTGACCGTTTTTCCCAAGCGGCAGCGAGCAGTACTTGTCCTCAGATCTGTTTGAGGACGATGGACACCCGGGGGAAGCCCACACACTCTGTTTCTGAAGAGCAGTTCAGTTCGACAAACTTTGTGTCAACCTCCTACTGTGTCGTGATCTGTGTGCATTTTGAGATGTTTATCCTAAGCTTAATTGAATTATGGTGTATGTACTTTGAGTCTACTTTGTGTGTAATGTTATGTTGTGTACTTTGAGATATGTATCGTAACCTTAATCGAATTATGGTGTGTTTGTACTTTGTGCTAATGTATTTGTCCTTGTCCCTGGTATGTGTACTTTGAATACGATGTCCAGTCACGACTTAACTGGATGATAATATGATGGCTTAACTGAATCATCTTATGACGCGCTTGGCACGACCGGATGCAACGGCACCATTAGTTATAAAATGATGAGATGTGCTGACAAGTGAGGAGCGTTTACTGAAGCATTCATTGAGCAGCAGCTGATCAATGAACCAAAGAGGCAGACTGGAGTTGTGCTTCAGGAAAAACAACCCAACAACAGAGAACAAAACAGATGGAACAAATATGCAAAGCAACGCAAAGAGACAAGGCCAGAAGGAGGATCCAAAAGTAATGCAAAGAACCAAGCGGGCAGCGGGGCCCTTGAGCAGCCACAACACACTTTGGAACTACCACAGCACAACGAAGAACTGACGCATAAAATAGAATTCTACACATATACAAGCAACATTATCGATTGCCATGAATGATGATACAGAAATAAGAAAAGGATCAAGACTTCTTGAAATCAATACAATGTTCAATCAGTTGCTGCCTTGCAAGATGAAGTGCACAGCAGAAGGGAAAGGACCTAAACCTGCATTAGCTTACATATAAGGACCAGCTGACAGCTCTGAACGCCAGACAATCCAAGAATAGGAGGTTTGCACAAATCAGTTACAGTCCACCTTAGGACTGATGTTCTGTTACAGAGGGTGTGTACAGACGAAGACGAAGACAGACTAGCCTGTCAGTCGTTGTTACATGGGTGAGCAGTACTTGACAGGGTTTAAGGTTCATGACTCAGATTGGCTGTCGACGAGCAGTAGCTGTCGAGCGTCAGCAACATGAACCTCGATGGCGTCAAGGTCCCCTTTCACCTTGTCAGAAACTTGCAGGGCTGATGCATCTTCCGACCCGTGAGATGTTCTGTCACGCAGAAGCTCGCTGAGGTCCTGCATCGCTTGGTTTAGCTTCGAGTTCAGATCACCCAAGGACATTGTCTGGTGCTGCAACGACTCCTCACATAACCTGATTTCCTCCTCCCCCAAGCTGACTTGAAAAACACTGTCTTGGTAGTCAACCAGTAAGCTCGACATGTTCTTCAGTTCACCTTCCCAAACTTCGGCTAAGGTGTGATCTCGGACAAACTTCTCGATATCAGCCTCCAGCAGGGAGGGGTAGCAACCCTCTACCTCTGATTCGAGGCTTGAAATCTTGTCGTCAAGATCATCATACTTGTTCAGGCTTTTTATTTCCTTTTGCACTGTGCTTAGCTGTTCACGGGACTTCTTCAGCTCTGATAAAAGCTTTGTTCTCTCCTCTTCCAAGCTCAACAGTTCAGATGCCTTGCCAAAGTTCATAGGTTTCTGCAACGGAGTAGCTGGGCTCTTCAAATTGTCGATAGCAAACAGAACCCTTTCTGTCTCGTTCCTCTGAGCTTCAAATGAACGGTACTTCAGTTTAAGGCCATCAATCTTGTTTCTCAGCTCTCTTTCAGATTCGTGTGCTTTTGTAGATGCGGCAGAAATTTCAGTTTTGCGAATTTGTAGGTTTCTCAACTCTTCCTTCTTTTCGTTCATTAATTCCAAGCTGACATCAAACTTGGACCCGGCAAGGGCTTTGTTTTTCAAATGCAAGTCCCAGCATAGTGCCGCAGGGGAGAAAAACTTGCCTGCGCAAGCAATTTCTCTCTCCTGTGATTCTGACAGTGCAGACTTGAGAACACTGATGTCTTCCTGCCCTTGATGAACATCCCGGCAGCAGAGCTGAATGCTTACTGACAGTTCTTCTGCTTTAGTACTGGCCATTTCGAGTAGTTTAAAATATCGCACTGCATCCTGGGCAGTCACAAGCTTGTCTTGGACATGTTCCAGCTTAACCCGAACAAGCTGCAGCACCTCTTTAAAAGCCACAACAGGAGAGTCATGCACATGTTTTGCTTGGAAACCCTCAGCATCTACTGATTCATCCATTCCAGCATCTGTCTCTCTGAACTGAATGTCTTCCGTAGTTTCAGGATTGCTTTGCTCAGAAATTTTCCTTTTAAATTCATCCCTTTCTTGCATAGCTTTCTCATACAGACTCATAAGTTTATCGTTTTCTTCATGCATCTCTTCCAGTTGAAGTTGCAGTACAGCATCACTGGATGAACCATATGCAGAAAAACCTGTTGCACCCTCTGTTTGGTCATCCAGCAGGCTATCATTCCCAATATTCCCTCCGCAAGAAGGATAGCTGCTTTGCTGCTCATTCACATCTTCAGTTTGAGGAACAGGAGGGTAATTTCCATCTTGCTTCACCTCGATGTTCACAATGGCATCTTCATAGAGCTCAACCAATCTCTTATTATCCTCAATCAGGACCTTAAGCTCTGTTCTCAATTCCTCATTCTCTTTTGCCAACCCAATTGCAGTTTCATGAGAGTTATCCTCAATCAGGACCTTAAGCTCTGCTCTCAATTCCTCATTCTCTTTTGCCAACCCAATTGCAGTTTCATGAGCTTCTGCTTCTCTTTGACTTGCAGTAGCTATTGCGTCAACTAATGTCTTAAGTTCCGTCTGAGCATCAAGAAGGACGGATTGCTCCTGGAGTTGTGCAACCTCAAATTCTTTGTTCTCATGGTTGCATTTCTTTGCTGTCTCCAACTCAGTTAACTCATCAACACGCCTGCACAGTGTCCAATATGAGTAATGGAACACATAAATCTCTGGATAAGCACAAGTACAAAATCATGATTCTAGACACACATAGTAGAATGTGCAGTGAAAACCATCAGTTAAGAGCATGCAAATTAAGACTATTAGAAATGATTTTCATGCTCTTTAGGGCATTTTTGGAAATATTGGCAACGAACACTCATCAACACTAGTCATTAGCACAAATCTGGACCATAAGGAAACTGTTATAACTGCTGATATCATATGTAAGTGAGCTGAAAAAATGCAGCACAAATGAGTTGCTGGGGTTGACCTACACCAGGCCTAACAATTACAAGCCCAGGTGTTCAGTATTGAAGCCATCTTGAGGTGCACACAGGTAGTAGTCTAGCACCTTTTATTGTACTAGCACAAATGCATCACTTGCTCCAACCACTAAAATAATTAATATCTCAAACATTATGGAACAACATACCATCTATTTGATTGTATAGTGCATTATCCAGCAGGGAAAAGACTAGACTGCCTAAGAGAAACAAGGGAACTTTTCTTTTGATAGAAGAAACATGCACCCAAATTCTAGTTGGGGGAACTCGAACATGCGTAACCGGTGACCTCCCACCAACTGGTCTGGACTTGGTTCCTAAGCAACCAAAACCAACAATACCTAAAATACCAAGAATCAAACGATAGGTCCTGAAATCTAGCATGCAAAAAATAGCATAGCAATTTCTTTGGTTACAGTGATTGAAACCACTTGTGCAAAACAGAAAAGGTGTTTTTGACTTCTAGATAGTATACGCCCGTAGACTTGTTTGTGGGGGCATCCAGGATTTACATATATGAGAGTTGTTTTATAATATGGATCTTGAAGTGGGTATTGGAAATATGATACATTAGAAGTTTAGAACTCATTCGGATTGTTAAAGCTGAAGCTGACACCATAACAGACAATACAAGGTAGGAAATAGTGCTATACCTCTCGAGTTTCTCGTTTGCTTGAAGACAGAGACTCAAATTTTTACGCAGTGATTCGATTTCTCTCTCATTTTGAATAGCCTGTATAATAATATTACAAACTGATGCTACTGGAAATAATGAATAACAGTAGAGTATCGTCTGTGAAGGTAGAATCAGCCTACATATTATTGGATATAGTTGAAGGTAGTACCAACCTGCAAATGAAGAAACTCATTTTTCTCATCACCATCTACATCTCCAAATAGTGAGAGGTCCTGCACATTATAAGATATTGTTTAAGCCAAAAGGTAGGTAAAGAGAAATAAAGCCTTGACAGAAAAGTATCTTGTAGCAAATTAAGGTTCAGCTATAGAACCGGTATAATTTGTTCAGAAATTGACATATTCTTTTAGTGAAAATTAGCACTGAACGGGAGAGTTTAGGAATTATATAAGCATACCTTGTTAAGAGGATCCTTCTCATTCATAAGTTTCCAGTCCAGTGCTTCTAGGAGCTGCAAGTTATACAAGTTACAGAAGTTTATTTTAGTACAAAAAGTATTATCACTGAAAATTTCACAGGCCACCATGTCATGAAAGTGGATACCTGATTTTCTAAAATAAGTATCTGCTGACGCATCCTTT
Source organism: Poa annua (assembly GCA_026929855.1). Classification (NCBI taxonomy): domain Eukaryota; kingdom Viridiplantae; phylum Streptophyta; class Magnoliopsida; order Poales; family Poaceae; genus Poa; species Poa annua. The sequence goes on from CM049427.1 coordinate 23,326,670, forward strand.
CCTGCTCTTCTTCATCAACAAGTGGCTGCAACCTACAATGTTCAATGAAAAGCCATCAAGCTACCAACCATTAGCATAGGCAGTAAGCAACTAAGCATAGGAGGAAAGCTGAAGTGACTGGGTAGTAAAGATAACCTTCGAAGGTCTTCCTTCAGTTGTAGGTTTTCCATAGCAAATCTTGTAATTTCTGGATTCCGTTCTAGTTGGCTCTGTAGAGCTTCTATTTCCTTCACGAGGGTTTCCTTCTCATGCAGGAGTTGTGGTTCAGCAGATAACTTCCCGGATGCAAGTTGCTCCAATCTCTTGATTCTATCGTCACGAAAGCGAAGCCTCATCTTGAAACTTCTCACCTCTTCTGATCTTTGAGTCGCCTGTGGTGCAACAGAGGAAATTAATAAAGTAAAAAACGCAGGACTATATTGGCACATTTGCTTTTTCATGACTAAGTGTCTCAGAGTATAGAAAATACAGTGTAGTGAAGAGAACTGCATACCAGTTGTTCAGCAATCTGCTTTGCTGCAATTGCAGCCTTTAGTTCTGTTTCTTTTTCCTGCCCCCTCCTTAAAGCGGCGACAAGTGCAGCATCATAATTTTTCCCCTAGACACAACACAAGAAAGAGAAAGTAAGCACATGGTCAAAAACAATAAGTTCAACGAACAAAAACAGTATATGAATAGTATTCGAGTAGACAACAGTGTAAGAATACCTGTGTAGCTCTCCTATCAAACATTAGTGGACTGAATGTGCCATTAGCTTGATCCCATTTGAATGCGCTAGGGGACTGACAGATAGATCCACTGGAAGTAAATCCAGATTGTCCTTGCAGGCGGCTCAGCTCTTTCTGCAAGAACACGAGCATTAGATTGTGTATAACAAAATTATGAACTGTACAAAAAATGTCATGCACATCAACCTGGCTTATTGTAATCCAGTGCAAAAAGTACTTTGTATAGGCCAAAATTAAAATATATCATTTATACCTTGAGGTGTTGGATCTCTAAACGCATGCTCAGAACGTCACCAGAGGCATCCTCGTTTATAATAGCCTATAAAAGAAACAATTAGGTAGTGTTTTGCATATTCAAAACAAGTGAATAAGACATGTTCAGTACATACATTATTCCGAATGTGTTTAGCTCGTTGCGCGAATTTTAATGTGCTCAACGTCTCAGCAGCGCAGCTAGTAAAGAAAAATATATGAGCAATATGGCATGTAAATATAGCAAGCATTTGAAGAGAAGGGGAAAAAGTCATGCTTCGAAGCCTACCAGGTAGATGGGCTTATATTTGCAATTATAGTGGTCTTGGAATTACCTCCAAGCGAGTCCTGGAAAGAGATGTAACATGTATAAACAAAGTTATCTCATTTATATAACCTATGAATTTGCCTTCACACATATTTGAGTAGTAGTCAAAACACATAAGATGAGAAATCTGCCACTACAGTTGGGCATATTACCTGCAGGAGAAATGTCAACTTTGAATCTCGATATGGGACATGCTGTGACTTTTTGTTTGACACGGCAATGAGGCTGGTAATAACATGCCTGTAACGACCCCATTTTGAAATGGTGAGATGATTAAATTGAATTCAATTTGATTTGAACTGTTCTGTATTATCTGAGACAAAAGGAAATGCAACAACTAACCCTAAGGTTGAGAGTGACTTGTTGATGTTTGAAGCTTCCTTCAAGCGTTCTCCTTCAGCACCTGAGCTCTTTTGTCTGCAATTAATTTTGTGCCATGTTAGTAGCAAGAATAGGAGACTTGAAATGCACAACTATATTTGCACTAATTCTGAAATACAAAACCATATGAACCAAAACAGGTGAGGTTACATTTGGAACTTACCTCTCAGAGCCAGCAAGGTCGACTAGGTTAAGATGAGAAAATCGATGATGCTTGATGCCTTGAGATTCCCACTGTATAGTTTGAAAATTCAGTTAGAAGATTTACATAAATACATATTCAACCATTAAGTTAGCCACAAATATATGCTGGTCCACCGATATCTTTGTAACTAAAGGCACATTACTTTGCTTCCTATTACACAAAAATCATACCTTACTCTCTATAAGACAAGTGAAAACACTATGAGAGCGGCTACTTGCTCGGTTCATATTGGTGGATGCCACCTTTCTGTTTGCTGCCCCCTGGAAGAAAATGCAGAATTTAGCTACTGAAACTAATACATAAATATATTACAGCAGATAATAAAGATACTAATAAAGGCAGGGAAACTTTCCGAAATAAATACAGGTAAAGGAAAACTTGTGTAACATGCCATGAAAAAATGATGAACCTGATCAATTTATCCTCAATGAAGGTTATGAATACCAGTAACGAATTAACGATACTAACCCGGTCAGTCCGCCATCTAGTGAGTATAGTAGTATACGGATCAGTTGTCCTATTTGAAATTCAGGTGTCCATATTTCTATTCATATTGCATACGAATAAAATTCTGTTGCGGCATTTATTTATCTGTATAGTCTTGGGAACTGAGTGTGTTATAATTGTCACTGATGGCTGCTAAAAGGATCAGATCAAAAGGGAAGTCAATTTATACACGAGAATTGGAGATTCAAATAGCATATTTATACACTTAGTTTACAGATGTGTATTTGACTACTTCTTAGAAGATCGTTGTGCAAGATTGACTGAAGTGGAGCCTATAGGACCTAATCCTGGTAGTCAACCAAACATCATTTCTACTAGGTCGTTTTTTGAGCACTAACCTCGATCAGTTGTTGCATTGCTTCTCGAGCATTGGAAACCTCATGTTCAGTCAGATTCTCAACATGCATACCCCTTTTCACATCCTCCCTTAACTGTAAAAGGAGAGTAGAGCTAAGAAGGTCATGTACAAAAGACAAAAGAAGTTAGATGTAAAATTTGTCAATTCCAAAGCAGTGTAAAAACAACGATGCAACCAGCAAAGATCTAAGGGAAAACACTGCATTTTTTAGTAAAATACCTGTAAATTTGTTGCATTTGGATTAAGCAAATCTAGGATCTGCTCATTATATATCTCCAAGAATGAGCATTTGCAGGTAAAACTGAGCTTTTCGTCTCCTCTTATTTCCTTTTCCTGCAAACAGCAATTGAAAGTTTACTCCCTTAGAACAGTACTCCATCTACCGCACAAAATTATACACAGGAAATAACATATCATCTGATCGTACCTTTTGGATTCTTAAGAATAGATGCTCAAACACCCGAGGCGTCATACCACAGTTTTCGTTGTTTCTCCGTGTGCCATTTTCTATATCCCCAAGCATTGTGTGGGTCTTGCCACTACCGGTCTAACAGAACAGGATACCTTCGTAAGCACAAAGATTCAAAATGCAACACTAAGTAAACTGCAACAGAAGGTGGTAGCTGTAGCTCACCTGCCCATAAGCGAACATGCAGCTGTTATAGCCAGCCATGCAGTTCTCCACCATAGGCACCCCAGCGACCTTGAAAAGGCTCTCCTATAGATAGAGCACAAGCACAAGAGCATTTTACACATTGTGCATACAAAAATAAGTAAAGAAACAGGCGAAAACTGCCACGATGCAGGGAAAGGAAACAACGAGTATACCTGCGTGATGTGCTCATCGGCGACAAGGTCAAAGGTGAACCTGGACTCCGGGTGGCCAGTCCAGGTGACGCTCTGGCCGCTATCCTGCCTGACGCATCTCTTGCTCCCCTGGACCGATATCTCGCTGCTGCTGAGCGGCCGGACACGGATGACGACCTGCGGGAGGACGGATCGGTTAGCACAGCGCCTTCGTACCAGCTGTTCGACGAAATGCTCCACCGGCGCAGAACGAGGGCACGAATGAAACTAGATCCAGACACCGCAGCGAAGGAGGATTGAGGAGGTAGAGGTGCGCGAGCTCCAGGCGAGGCGAGGGGGGATCTACCTGCACGTTGTTGTCCTTCCAGAAGGACGGGTCCTCCTGGAGCTCGAACCGCGCGGGCGCGGAGCAGCTGTCGTCGTCGCCGCCATCCGACAGCATCCCGGCCTCGGATGCGCCTGCGATGGTGGCGGAGATGGGTTCGCGGTGGCCGGGATCTGGGCGGAGCGGCGGCGGGGCGAGGTGGAATGGAATGGTGTGGATGGGGAGAAGGCTAGATGGGGGCAGTGGGTTTTGAAATGGAGAGCGGCGACGACGAGACGTTGGCCCGATTTCAAATTTTGGGGTGCCGTCCGCAGCGCTGCGGGTGGGGCCTTTTCCAGGTCACCGCACTAAAGACTTGTTTCTTTTTCACAAAACCCCCTTGATATATTAATATTCAGATCAGGTAAAGCAAAATCCTATATAAGAGTTTGATAGATGATGAAATATAATCTCTATTGTGAGCACCCTAACCACAAACAAGACTTGCTTGAAAAAAAGGGATCTTGTCTCACTGAACCTCAATTTGTGACCTACAAATCAAGAAACGTAATACTCGTTTTTTTTCAGGAAACGTTAATACTCTCTTTCTTACATGTGTGGATGCTATCTTGTAACACCGCCTTCGCGGTAAATGCATTCATACGCTGGGCAAAATGGAATTTACTTTCCTATATACCCCTCAACATATGGGAGTTTATTCATATCCAACTCAATACAAGGAGGCAGAGAGTGTAAACTTCAAGACCCATTTGAGAACTTTTGTATTGGATACAAGATTCTTGCATCATAACTCCACCATACGAGAGGAGGATTTTATCGTCCTCTTTGAGAAGTTCATACTGCCCTAAGTCAACGACCACTCTCCTAGACATTTTCTTAATTTATTGTCGATCTTCACCATAAGGCGGTCACACTTAATAACTTTTGTGTGACCGTCTTAATGAAGGTCCTCCCATCTCCCCTACTCTTTTGTTAAACAATAAACATGTCAATAATTTTCACATCTATGCATGTTTACATTTGAACTCATGCATGAAGTAAATTTAAGATGTTAGAACTTCTTATCATTTGAAAATTGACTAGTAGTCAGGTGGTTTGAGGCTGCGGTGGTGCAGCTAGCCCACCAGGTTTGATTCCCACTCTAGGCAAATTTCTAGGGTCTCATTCCTTCTATTTAAAACAGCGTGGAGCTCCTCCTCCATTGGGTTTTAAAACTTTTTTATTATTTGTTTTAAGGACATTAGGGTGCATATGTTACAATTTAGTTAATTTTGGCAATGATGAAAATGATCTTTCGATCTCACGTCATCTCGATCCACGCGAAGGTGCAGAGATCGTAACTATTAGTGATAGAGGAGCAGTCAAAAATGTGCTAAGAATAAGCTTGTTTGGCGAGCGTCCGCCACATAGTCATGTCCAACGTAAATCATATACATCATGTGTGGTCTATTTTGTTTAGAAAATGTAGCGTATATATATATATATATAGGAAAAATAATGTGTATGTTGCAACATTGTGGCGTGGGTAATCGGTGCCATCCATGTGCTTTGCGATCTGTGCAATTGAGCTGGTCAAAACTTTCCCTCCAAACCTTCCACTGCAACAAATAGAATATAGGCCTCCTAGGCCCGTTTAGTAGCCTCCTCCTCCCTGACCCCTCCCATCTACACGCTTCTTATCCTCTCCCCTCCCCGTTCGTCCAGGAGGCCGCAACCACCTCCTACGCGCCCATGGCGGCGTCGCCTCTCCCCACCTCTGCGCAAACCGGCGGGTCGCCGAGCTGCCGTACCCACCTCCAACGCCCACACGCCCCCCTCCCCACCTCGCGCCACTCCTCCCCACCTCTGCCCGCGACGCGACCCCGCTCCCCCTGCCTCGTTTCCTCCGGCGCGCCCTGCATCCGACTGGCGCGGGCCGCCACGGCCGGCCGCCACCGGATGCAACTGCCTCGAGCTCCTCCACCCCATACCGGATCCGCCTGATTCAACCGCCTCAGATCGACAGCTCTGGCCTCGATCCGAAGCACGTCGGCTCCCCCGACCTCCATCCGCGGCCAGCGCCGCCAGCGGACCTGCCCCCCACCTTCCGCAGGGCGTGGCGCCGCTATTGCATCCTGCCGCTTTCCGCATCACGAGCTCCCCTCTGCGACCTCTTCCTCGTCACCCTCCTCTAGCGGCCGTCGTCAGATGCGGCGGTGCCGGCGCAGGATTCAGGCACCGCTTGCCCAGCCGCCGGGCACGGCTAGGTGCGGCTGCCGTCTGGTTCCGCGCCACTGTGTCCAGTCGACGAGCAGCGGCCACCGTGCCCTCGTGTCCCCGCGGCGGCACCGGAGGCCGGATGCACGGGCACCGAAGGGTGGATGCACGAGCACCGAAGGGTGGATGCTCGGGCACCGGAGGCTGGCTGGTAGTTCACCTGGTGACCCCTCCATCTCTTCTCAATCTGACTGATGTCTGAGATTTCCATCGTGTGTATCTCTCTTCTGCCTCGTAGCTTTTTTGTTTGGGATACCTGCGTAGGTAGGTTTCTCATTGCTAGGTGTTGGCTGCGCTGTTGTTTTTATCACATCACGTTTGGTTCCACCTGTGCGCTTTGTGTTTGACGGATTGCCCGGATGATCTATTCCCTGTTTCATTTTTTGGCTAAGATCTGCACAAGCACTGATTCATAATGTATTGAGCACCGTTTGTAAACTAGTGTAGGCACAGAGCAATTTCCAATGGGCACCGTTTGTGATTCAGATTATATATAAAGAGGCAGCACCGTTCGTATAAAGAAATAGCACCGTTTCCAATGATCTCTGACCTGTAATGCTTGTACGGTAACGAATGCTTGTGCGTCAAAATAAAAGGCACCGTTGGGATTGTTGCTTAACTAGCAGAGCAGAGCTCTTAAACGGAAAGAGGCGCAACGGATCGAGGGATGGCTGATACTGAGCCCAAATTGATGTACATGTCGGTTAGATGGGAGAAAGGAGTGACATGCATATACTATTTACGGGCTAATCAATGTCCAGACTTTTGGACGTTTTGAGTTGGACTTATATGACCACCTACCCTGGACCACGGTCCTGATTTCCTTTTTAGGTTGAGCTAGGTTCGAAAGGTTCCCATCCCTATTCCCATTTGGTATTTTCGATCCGAGCAACCTCTGGAAAATGGCACCGGGTGTGAATATCAGTGCGGATCTCAAAGCAATGAACGGTGCCGATTGCATGTACCCTAGTTATGTAACATACAAAAAACTTGTCCTATATATATATATATATATATATATATCTAAATACGTGAACAAAACCTTTTTAAAGAAACAATTTGTGTTAGCAAGGAGGAGGGACGCTAGTATGATGTAGTGACTGGTATGTTGACAACATAATAAGCAATTTATGGTCTCTGGTTTGCTTCTTGTGATGCATAACCGCCCTAAAATGATAACAATGGTAAACATGTCAAAATACGCTAGCACATATAGTCGGTCAAGAAACAAAAAATGACAAAAAATTCCTCCACTAGTGTTTAGGTTATATATAATCCCTTATGATTATGGTCGGATCCACGTGTTGAATTATATAATTCTCTATGAGGATCTTATGCAGAAAATGACGTATTAAACACATTTGTTACATATGCTTCTTGAATTCGGTTTGATGTGTTAGAGAGAACATAGCGGGTAGTCTGATCTTCTAGTTGGATCAGATTACCATGACAGCTTTATCTTGAATAACATGTGGGGCGAAAAATCATGAACACCAATAGCTCGACAAAAAATGCATGTCGTGTAGCTGTTAGCGTGCGGGTTTGATGTGTTAAGGAGGACGTAACATGTAGTCTGATCTTTTTAATAGGACGACTTGAGGAACGAAAAAGCATGAACACAAACAGCTCGGCAAAAATATATATCGTGCGGTTAATGTTTTAGAGAGGACGCGGCAAAAAAGTAAATCGCGCCAGGTAGGGGTCGAACCTACGGCCTTCCGCTTAGGAAACGGACGCTCTATCCACTGAGCTACAGGCGCTTCGTGCAGGTTGATGTACTAGCTTTTTAAAATATGATCCATTTGTATTCATACACATAACAGGCTATTCTTTTCGGTGCAGCGCAAACCCTTTTCTAGAAACAGCGAAAGCGGCGGCGGGGAGAGGACTCAGAGGAGAGGAGCGACGAAGGCGGCGCCGGCGAACCACCGAGAGCAACTTGACGGACATGGCGCTGCTGATGGAGCCCGGGTCGGAGCCCCTGACGGAGGGCGAGAAGGCCGACCTGGAAGGCATCGCCGCCATCAAGGAGGCGGCGGCGCGCGAGTACAAGGAGCAAGGCAACCAGTTCCTCAAGATGGGCCGCAAGCACTACGCCGACGCCGTCGACTGCTACACCAAGGCCATCGCCCAGATCTCCGCCGCGACCCCGAACCCGGACGCCTCTGTCCTGTTCGCCAACCGCGCGCACGGCAACCTCCTCCTCGGCAACCACCGCCGCGCCCTCGACGACGCCGAGCAGGCCGTCCGGCTCTCCCCCTCCAACGTCAAGGTCCGTCACCTGACCTGACCCCTTCTCTCTTAACTGTCGGATTTGGTGTAGTCAGTAGCCCGGCCTCCCGTAATGTGTGACGTTCGTGTAGCTAGGCGCACTACCGGGCGGTCAAGGCCGCGATTGCTCTCGGCTTGTTGCCGGAGGCGGCGTCCTTCTGCCGGCGGGGGCTCGAGCAGGACCCCGCTAACGAGGAGCTCAAGAAATTTCTCGCGCAAGTGGAAGCACAGCAGCGGGAGCAGGAGCACCAAAGGGCCAAGGTTGCGCAGGCAGTATCTGCAGCAAAGGTTCCAAATTCTGTTTCAAATTGAGAGTTCAGCATTATTGCCTTAGGGCTTAACCGTGCGTGTAACTGACTTGGATTAGATGCATAATATAGGATCTTGTTGCTGCTATAGAGAAGAGAAGTCTGAGGCTAGGAAAAGCAGAGTTCCAGGAGCTCACTGGAGTAAAGAAGCCGAAGCTGGATGAGCAGGGCGTGCTCCACTGGCCAGTTCTTCTGCTCTATCCGGAGGTCATGTCGAGTGACTTCATCGAGGATTTTCCGGAGACTGATATCTTCTCGCAGCACCTCGATGTCATATCCTTGAAAAGTTACATGATGCTCTTTCTGAGATTATGTGTATAGGACCATAGGTAGATAAATGCATGAAAATATTGATATTTCACTTGGTTTCCTACAATCTCTGTTTCCCTTAACTATCAAACATGTTCTCTGCAACTTCTCCACCTTTGCCATGGGATGAGAACCATGCTTACACAAGGGAGGCTATCGAGCTGTATTGTCAGGTATGCTTATGCATTTTACATTCTACTTGAGTAAACCTCCGAGGCTCTCCTTCGAGAGAATTCCTTATTTGACACTACAAATTTTAGTTCCCTATTTGACACTGGAGAAAATATACTTCCCTATTTGACATTCTGTGTAAGATTTTGTTCCTTATATGACACTGCCGTGTATTCTGTTAGCCTCTACCGTTAATGTTATTTTTCTTAGACCAAATTACCCCTGTATTCAATTCACACATAATCGTCATGGAGTTGAGTTGGTTTGATTTGGCTACCCCGTGCTGGCTGCTCTGCTAGCTAGCTGCGTGTCCATGAGTGCGTGCTAGTCTGCGTGAGCGTGCGCGTGCGCTGGCTGTGTGTACGTGCGTGTGCTACCGGGTGTGGAGTTGGTTTAATTTGGCTGCGCGTGGGTGAATACGCCATGCATGCATCAGCCGCAAAATTGTCTAGCTGTTTATTTGGTCGACTTTTGACTTTTGGCAAACGTTTGTACGGAGTATATTGATTTGTAGCTGCTGTTGTTCACTGTAGTACCAGTACATATGTGAGAGGACGATGCAAAATTTACAAGCTTATCTAGTATATGGATTTGTGGTATATTGTTGAGAGAATGGGATATTAGAATGTGTGACACGTAAGTATACTTTGTATTTTTTTTTTGTCACATAATGCACCAAGGGTAAAGCGTCTTTTTACATCCAGAGTTAACACCGTTCATAGTCAAAATGCACTAGAGTGTCATATAAGGCATAGAAGCTTACACCTAGTGTCAAATAAGGAAGAAAATATTTTCCAGGGCCAAATAAGGAACTGAAATTTTAAGTTGTGTCAAATAAGGAATTCTCTCCTCTCCTTATGCAAAGTGCTAAGGCCTACATATGCTCTTTTTTTTAAGTGTCATGTACCAGGACCACTTTGTAGAACATTAAACCCAAACATGGATCCCCTGTGATGTGTATACACAACGAATGTTATCCTTTTGGTTTGTTTTCTTGTAGCAGTCAAATCCCCAATTTCCCATCAAGCCAACTGAACCACAAGCTAGCCTTTTCAGTGGATGTGTCATATGAGATTGCACTGACCTTGTAAAACCTACACATTACAGTTGTCTCAGGAAGTGGGCAACTAAGTTAATACTCCCTCCGATCGGTTTTGTTTGTCGCGGACGCTCAACTAGCACAGTGCAAACCAGTGTACAACTCGCGTCAATTAATTTCGATCGGAGGTAGTAATTAGGAGATGATTTTGGACCTAGATTTTTTATCCATACCTTCCGCCGTACACCAGTTTCTTTTGGGTATGCTTTATTCACACTTAAGCATCGCTACTAGTGTTTGGTTTATCTGGGTAGGATGTCAATATGAGAGCTGAGTGTCAACATTTTGAAAATTGTACAATTATCCTTTACCAATTTTTAAGAGTGACAGTCTCAGATGGGAAAAAAAGGAGTCACTGGCAAATTTCAATGCAATCGTGTTGACCATCATTAGCATCATCTAGTCCAGTTTTTAAGTTATCTTGAACTTTCACTACTCTCTAGGATTCTTACTATTTACATTCACGACTGTTATATTCGATGTACCCTCGTATGTCATTTGTCAGGTCGGCTTTAGGATATACTTGAAGCTTTGTAAATATCACTTTATATGTCTCAGATGGTTATCTGACTCTTTACTTTGATACATTAGGCTGGTGTGGACACACCTTTGTCCAAAAGTGTAATATTAAAATATCTTCTGGAAGGAACTGTAGACTCAAAGTCGCTTCCAGAAAGTCTTGATGGGGAGGATGGAGACCATGATACTGGCAAGGGCAGCGCAGTTACACCATCAAGTAGGTCAAACATATTTCTTTTGAATTTTCTCTACAGCATATCATCGTACGGTAAAAAAAAGGGGAACAATATGATTCATGAAGCCGTTGTTTTGCGGCTTTCAGTATGCAGCATATATATCTGCCATTAGCAGAACTAAGTTTGCTGGAAGATATATTTATTATAGTCACTACGAACTTATGAATCTGATACAATCCCTTGTTTTCTGTTTTAATGCGTATATAGGAGAGGGATCAGCTAAGTGGATCAAAGTAAAAGAAGGGAAAACGCTTCAGGACGCGCTGCAGCATAAAGACTACATCATCCCGGCAATACCTGGTCTGTTCCTGCAAGTTCTTATCTTTTCAAGTAGTACGTTGCCTATCATTGTTCAGTGTAAATAAGAACGCTCCCATCTCTCTACATGCAGTGTTCTTCGTTGTTTCAAGAAAGTCCGGATTTTACTCGGAATTCAAGGCCGGGAATTGGTCTCTGCCGTAGAGCTGCACGTGGTGTAGTGACTAGTGACGGGGAGGTTAAGGGGGCTCTAGGATATTACCTGTCAGTATCATGGTTTTCATAGTATGTGCAACAATGCCGTGTGTTTTGGCACCTTTCTGCTGAAACGATGCCTCAGGAATGAGTTTTCCAGAGAAAAGACCTGTAGCTGATACATGAATTTGATCGTTGTTTGGGATTTGCTGTGGTGATCATATTTCCAGTTTGTATCTCGTGTCTTCAGTTGTGAACTTCTGATGATGGCATCCCCCTTGGTATTGTCTGGAGACCGTGGGTTTTTTTGTGGGTTCTTGGTGGCAGCCAAACCGTGGGCTGGGACATACCGGAGCACCGCACTCGCGCCGACGCGCAACGGCGCGAGGAAGCCAGCCAAAGTGCACCGACGACGCGAGCTAGGAAACAAAAGCCACCGCGTCACACCGGCTCTATCCATCCAGCTCGTGCCGTCCACATCCACAAGCGGCGCTACGCTCCAGGCAGCTTTAACTATTTATGGACGATGTGGTCGATCGAGGCAGTGATCGCAAGGCACGAAGCCGGTCTCACTCTCACAACTACCGCGAGCGAGCGCGTCATCGTCGGCATGGAGGAGGAGAGACTGGCCGCGGCGGCGGCGAGCGGCGTGCCGCTTGGAGCCGGAGGCGGGGAGGCCTCACGGGGGACGGCAGGGGCGGCGATGAAGGTGGTGGTGGCCGTGGACGCGAGCGAGGAGAGCCTCCACGCGCTGTCGTGGGCGCTGGACCACGTCGTCCGGCTCCACCCCGGCGCTTCCCTCGTCGTCCTCCACGCCCAGCACCGCGCCGACCACTTCGTCTACCCCGTCGCCGCCCACGGTACGGTATCGATCGATACAACGAGCTCACAAACACAAAGTAGTTTAAGCTCGACAGGGCTCGCTGCTGACACGTACGCTTGATATGCAGGCCTGGCCTACGCTCCGCCGATGGCGATGGACGCCATGAAGAAGACGCAGGAGGAGAACGCCCGGAAGGTGGTGTCCCGCGCGCTGGACGTCTGCGCCAAGAGGCAGGTGACGGCCACCGCGGCGGTGGTGGAGGGCGACCCCAAGGAGGCCATCTGCCAGGCCGTGGAGAACATGCACGCCGACCTGCTCGTCCTCGGCAGCCGCGGCCTTGGCATGATCAAGAGGTAAAGCCACCAAACGATTCATCTAGTCTTTACGCCGTGATAAGTTCGTACATCTCGACCAGCTGACCTCTGAGCCTGCTCGTGCTTCATGGCGCTCCTGCAGGGCGTTGCTGGGCAGCGTGAGCGACTACCTCGCCCACCATGCGACCTGCCCGGTCCTGATCGTGAAGCCCCCGTCGAAAGCGCACGCCAAGGGAGCCGGAAGCTCGACCTAAGATCCTGCTAGGCTGTGTTGTCCTAAGATGTCATCCCAGCTCATGTGAGCGGAACGATATGTGCACACTAACTAGCTAGCAGTGTGGAAAAGCAAGGACTGAATAATAAGCTGCTGTACTAGCGCTACACACAAACAGATGTTCAGTACTCCTAAAAATGCATCAGTTCAAAGGTCGATTGATTACGCAGTTGTTCGATCTAGCGCAAATGAACATTACAGCCAGAACGCCACAGGATCTGTCAGAGAACGCGGAGTCTTCCCTCACTACCCTGTGCAATCTGAAACGAACTCGACGGTGCGTGGACGTCCTAAGGTCTCCATCCTTGTCGTATTTGAGGGAAAACGTCGTGAGTCGAAGAAAACTGAATCAATATGCACCTACAACGAAGTCAGATCGGTATAGCAGATCACCATCAAATCGGACTTGGCTGGGAACTTGGAAGTTCATCTGTTCGGTGGATATAGAAAGTTCATCTGTTCGGTGGATATAGAGGTTCAGCATCCACAGTGGAGCGACGCTTAATTAAACTCGTAAGCAATAAAATTACGTGTACGAGTTTGCACTATTCTGATAGAAATGTCTGATAGAAATGTACAGCGCAACTCGTTCTGGATGTATTTTTTAATTGCAGTTCTTTTTTGAGTCGATTGAGAGTTAAAAAATCAATCAACCGGGACATAAGCACTTCCATAAAATCAAATCTTACTATATAAAAAAAATCAAATCTTACTAGAAAGTAAAATATTCGGGAAAGCACCCACCGCCGTTGTAACATCCCAACATTTTATAATATTCAAAATCACTAAAATTTAAAACTTTTCTTTTATTAAAATAAAATATTAAATGCATAAGGAAACCAACTATGAAAGATTTCAAACTTATCAAAAGAGTTTAATAATTCAAATGTCACAGTTTAAACATTTTCATTATCCACTGTATTTCAAAAACCTAAAAGAGTAGTAGACAAATATTTTACAAACTACAATCCATTTTATTTTAAGTAAATAGTTACATATAAGAAATTGATTCCAATCACATAGCTATAGCTATTCATAAATTAAAATAATATTTATAAGTGATCTTTTTAAACTATTTAAAACATGGATTATCCAAATAAACATTTCATTAACTTAAAATGAATTCCAATTATTTTCAACACCTAAAATGATTTTCATGAATATGTATTCTGTATAAGAAAAGAATTAAATCAAAATTCCTTTCCAAAGATGTTATGAAGTTTTCAAATGCATTATCATATTATAAAATATAATGTTGCACAAATTATTTTCAATTAAAAATGAATATCTTATACTCCACATTTTCCTAAACATTATTTATATTTAGTTCTTTAATATTATGCCAAAAATAAGATGAATGATTTCAGCAAAAATAAGTTTAAATAACTTAAATTCAAATATTTTGAATATCGGTATTTTATAAAATTTATATAGCCAAAAGGAAATTTATTTAAGATATAAATTCAAATTTGACTTTTAAGTGTCAAATTTGTATTTAATCAATATTTCAAAATATAATTTTTCAAAAATATTCAAAACATGCCCACAACTGGTTTAACAGCAAGATATTATTTTTACAAATTTTTAGAAATTAATTTGACATCATTTGGACATTTAAATCAAAAGATATGAATTAAATAAATAAAATCAGAAAAGAAAATACCTGCTGACGTCAGCGGTGACGTCAGCAGATCGTCTTCACCCTCCGTCCGGAAATTCCTCCCGAGATCTTCGTCTCCGATTCGTCCAAATCCGAGCGATTCGTGCGGGATTTGTTGCCGTAGATGCGTCCATATAAAACCCCACGTCCCCGCCGCCCTTTTCCCCCTCAAACCCTAATTAAATCGTGCCCCCAGGCCGCGGGAGAAGCTCGCCGGAGTCCGCACCACCCGCCGCCGTGTTTCTTCGATCTCCGGCGAGTGGAGACCTTTTCCGGAGCCCGTGAGCCCTCCTACCTCTCCCTCGCGTCCGTGCGCATCCCCTGACTACTTCCCTCATCTCCTTTCGCAGCCGAACGAAGTGTCTCGTGCGCGGACCGAATCGCCGGAGCCGCCGCGCCTCCATCCACTCCTCCACGGCGTTCCAAGAAGAGAGACTCACCACCGACCTCTCCATCGCCTCCGCCTTGCCTAGCCGCACCTCTACGCCACCTCCACAAGCCCGGGGAGGAACTGAAACGACTGGAGCGTCCACGCCGAGCCGCCCGCGCCGTCGTCCGCACCATCTCCGGCGAGGAGTGCGCCGCCGCGGTAAGGCCTTCGATCCGGACCGTCAGATCTAATTTTTACGGCTAAGATTAGAAGTATCGGATGAAACGGTACGATCTGATCTGGACCGTCAGATCCAGATCTGACGGTCCAGATCTGTGACTTATACACGTCAGCGCCACGTAGACAGCACAGTCAGCGCCCAGTCAGCGCTGACGTGTAAAATCAATTTCGCAATTTAATTAATTGACAGTTTTACAGAAAAGCCCCTGCCACTTAGATCTGTCACAACTTTTTAACCACAACTCCAAATTTAATAATTTTTATATATTTGGAAAGCTCTTGACATGTAGAATATTTTGGGTCTGACAAAATTCAAATTTGACTTAGTATAAAATATTCAAATTTCAAATGGTGAATTTGAGTATATTTATAATAACTTTAAATCTATAAATCCAAAAATTGCAAATAAATTTGTTTTAGAAACTTTAGAATATTTGTAAATTACTGCCACTGCTATGAAATATTTTTGAGTAATTTGTGAATGATTTCATAGTTGTGAGTTTAAATTGAATAGTTTGACTAATTTTGAAATAACTTTTAATAGAAACATTATTTTTGATTAAATCCAATTGCAATAGATTTAATTAAATGCTCTCTGTCTATTAACACTAATTAAAAAAATTTGTTATAAAAATTTAATCATAGGAAACTTTAATCTTATAATTATTCCTTTTATTATATTTTCCAAAACTAGAAATTAATTATATTGCATTTATAAATTCATGCATATTTATAAAGAAATCACAAAAGTTATTTTTATGTTTCTTGTGATTTAAAATTTCATTTCATTCATAGCATATTTTATTCTCATAGGAAAATCCCTCTTCAATAGTTTTCTCTAAGTTAGGATCATTTCAACTTAGCATATTTGTGAAGTGCTACAATTAGACACTTAGTAATTTTCAAGATGGAGCTAGAAGACCAATGAAGGACTTAGCCAAAAACAAGACTTCAGAAGTATCTCCAAGGAGAAGAAACACTTAGAAGAAAATCAAAAAGAAGTTCATAAAGGACTTAGAAGAAAACAAACTCTGGAAGCATCCTCAAGATGTCAAGCACTTAGAAGAAAAGTGAGAAGAAGTTCAAGAAGGCCAACCTTCCTTTTATTCTCTAAGTCTCTCTCTCTGTCTTTTCTTACCCTCTGAGACTTCATGAAGACTAAGTAAATCCAAGAACAGCCTCTAGGATACAAGAACCATCAAGTCTGAAGATTCAGCAAGACTACCAAGAACTCAATCAAAACATCATCCAGAAGAAAGTTATAAGTCTGGAGATGAAGCCTGGAGGACAACTACAACTTTCTTTCTATCTTTTCCCTCTTTCCTAATCTTGTCTTTTAGTCTTAAACAAATTTTGATCATGATGTTATCATCTTGAAGTTGTTGGATCCTAGCAGCATAGTGGGATGAAGCGGCCTGGAAACAAACCTTACATGTCCACGTACATGAGACCTGTTCCACAATTTAATTGGCTGGCCGGGTGTCTGTCTCTCTCACTATAGTGAATGTCCAATTTACAAAGAGTTGATAATAATTGTTGATCATCTTGAACAAATGACTTAGTATTTTTCTCTAAGTATTTTGCACATCATGGCTAAGCCATTAGAGTGCTTGTTTCAAGTTGGTATAAAACAAAGTATGTTTATCCAATTTAAGACCTTAGCCCTTAGTCATTCTTGACCCACCTATTTGCCTTGCATTAACTTAAGAGATTTTCATAGCATAACATGCATCTCTAGCCCTTAGAAATAAATTGCATATCATACATGACATGTTTTCCTTAGGAGTTTTACAAAACTTGTTGTTCATTTGATATGAGCATGTATGTTTGATGATTGTTGTTTGTTGATTGTTGTATTGTTGTTTGCTATTATTGTTTAGATTAAACGGAGAGCAAGCGTTCGTTGTTGAAAAGAGTTTGTGAACAACGACAACATTCAAAGGCAAGTGGCACACCCTCATAAACTTCCTAAGTATTTCTATGCATTACTTAGTATGTTTATTATATGCATGTGTTGGATAGTATTGCTATGCTGAAACTACTATATCCCTTACACTAGTTGTGTCTAGAATCCTATGGGTAACTTGGTAGAAATATTGATGCTATGCAAAAGTTGTTTTGGGAAAAGTTAATTTCTACTAAGTTAAAGAAACTTCTGGGTGGATGTGGCAAAAGGATGGAGGTTAGAGTTGAGTGGCTGCTTAGGCTCATTTAGGTGGGTGCACCTGGCTAAGACCCAGGCTCATTTAGATGAGTGAACCTGAGTACGTACACTTGAGGATGGCCACCCAGGAACAAAGGGACCAAAGTTTTCTCCAAGTGAAGATGTTTCCAGTGCAGCCACGTGGTATAATGGCTCTGCCTTGACTTTTCCCAAAGGTCTCGTCTCAGGCTTCTCCTTTCCTTTTCACTACATGAGGGTCAAGGACAGAAGGGTTGTTTGAGTCTCGTGGTGAAAGTGCACAACCTCTGCAGAGTGTAAAACTAAGTACTTAGCCGTGTCCTCGGTTACGGACAATTTTGAGCAGCTGATCAAGGATGTCAACGGAGGATTCCATCATTCCAACTTCAGAAGTAAAACTTGATGGGTGAACAAGGGAAGATGAGATTTATGGTTTTCATGCCATACTCGTCTGGATTTCAAGAAAAGTGTTTTCAAAAGAGTAGGAAAAATTGGCTTTATGCAAATTAGCCTTGAGCTCCACCAGCCAAATATGCATATAGGCTTTAGAGTTATTACATAAGTGTCCATCATAGTGTCACTTGTCAGACTCCATTTTTAATGGAACCTGACCCACGTTGTTGCAATATTTTTCTTATTGCAGATTTGATCAGATGACGAGTGAGGTTTCGTAAAGGTCTCGAGTCTACAACCAACATGTTTTCGCCTGTGGCAGCATGAAAGTTATAGAGACTCACTGCTTTTTTATTTCCGCTGTGTACTTTTTTCAATGCTAGCTTTATGCTATGCAACTTGTATAAAATATTTTGTAATTCTGGATCATCGATGTAATATAATTGATGCTTTGTTGTGATATTACATCGTAAACTGTGTGTGCACATGAATCGATCCAGTGATTTGCACTATACACAGGTATCTGCCTTATTTAAAGTGCAGGTACGCTACAGCCGTAATGCTGGGTTCTTATTTGGGCGCTCCCGCAAGACCCCTTTCCACGCATTGAGACAGTCAAATACTCAAATCCATCTAACGTCAGAACGAATAAAATTATATCGGGCGCCCAGGATGAAAGGGCGTCGAACGAATACTATCTATCAACTGGAATAAGAATCCTGACGCCAACGTTTACTTTTCATTAGTTGAATGTCCGTGTGTTGCTATAGACAAAAATGTGAGTAAATGAATAAACAGATGATTAAAGTGACATGATAACATTAATGAAACCATGTCCTCCTATGAAATGAATGGTTCAAAACGAAATAATTAGCTGCCTAGAGATTGCAATGTTTATAAACAAAGTTAGTATTATCAGCAATTTTCAGAGGGAGAAGTTAGGTGGTATTTTAGAGGTTCACAACACTTGCGGATCACTTTTTTCTCACGTTTGCCACGCGATCTTGCGGATCACTTTTGATTCTCTGTTACAAATATAAAGGTTTGTAGGTGAATTTCCATTTAGAATTTTGTATGCACGGATATGCAATATATAATTACATAATCATGATCACACGACCCAGCTTGTTTGCAAAAACTGTGGTGTTTTGAAAGCCTGATCAATAGGCTCATAATAATTAGGAAACGGAGCATTTTTCATAAACCAATGTATCGTACTCTATGTATGTTTTCCAGAAGTTTAACCTTAAATTAATCAGTATCCGTGATGAGAAAGGAAGGGCAGTACTCTCGGAATGGAAACATATTGCATCTTGTGCATCTGCCCTAGAAGCTGAATTATTAGCTTGCCTTCAAGGTCTAAAACAAGTGGAGAACTATCACCAACCTCCGGTGATTATTGAGACAGATTGTGCAAGTGCCATACAAGCTATATATGGAATACATGATGATCGCTCTGCTTGTTGGCATGTGGTAACGGAAATCAAAGAGAGACTTCATATCTTCCAGCAGGTGGGCTTCAAGAAAATAGCTAGGAATGATAATGAGGTGGCTCATGGCTTAGCTCAATTAGGTAAGCGTGAGTCTGAGGGATGCCTTCGCAATGCTGTACCTCCCTGCGTGGTTGGTCCGCTAGCAAAGGATTGTAAGAACATTGCGATGTAATTGTGGGTGTGGCCGTAGGTTTCAGACGCACTCTTTTCCTTCTCAGGGCACCTACGGTGGCTGAAAGGTTTTTAATGAGGCGGCCTGCGTGCTTAATACAGTATCTTATCTTTCAAAAAAAAGTAAGAAAATATTTAAATTACACCTCAACCCAAGATAATTAAATGTACACGTCATACAAAAGAATAGCAAATTATTAAGTCACCCAATTTTTAATATAAAATAGAGAAACCTAAATACACAGGAAAACTACATATAACACAACAATATATTCGCAACAAAATCTAGTTTCCTAGTGCGATATTTTCTAATTTACTTGTGATGAATCTTGAACCTGGATTTGAAACCGTCGAAGCAATATGTTCAATAAAGGTGAAAAGGCACCATCCGTGCTAGACGCAGTAGATTCACCTTAAGTTTTGGCCATGAAAGTAACAACACACTGTCATGCTAGGAACCTTCGAACTTGTAAAGAAAAGAGCTCAAAATTCCAAGTGCTACTTAAGGCAGTAGATTTTTTTTGATAAAGGGCGATTTATTACTTAAAAGGTTTATGCTTCTACACCCAGCCTCTACATAACTACGTTGCACACAGCTGCCCCACAATTCATAGACCAAATCTTGCATTAGACGTATTACATATCAAAATGAGCAAATGTAACTACGCCTGAGAAGGTGGTGGCTCGATCCGAAGATTATGTTGCCACCCATGATGGGAAAAAGTATCCCTCGCCATGGACTCCAACCGTGCACAAAGCTCCGTAAATAGGTCTTGGTGCTCCACTCTCTGAAGAGACGACCATGAATGGAGTGTACCGGTACACCGGTAGATAACTTGCAAAGGAGAAGACATTTTATTGTTAAACACTTTATCATTTCTACATAGCCATAGCGACCAGATGACGGCAAGCGCTCCCACCCTAATAAGCTTCCTAAAGCTATTATCGATATCGTGTAACCAATTCCCAAAGATATTGGCCACACTACATGGTGGATAAAGGTTAGATGCTACTTGGATGATTGACCATATAGACCTCGCAAGCCAACATTGGAAAAATATATGTTTAATTATCTCATCCTGATGACAGAACACACAACTCTTACTTCCATGTCAGTTCCGTTTGGCAAGATTTTCTTTTGTTAGAATAACTCCACGATGAAGGTACTATCCAAACAATTTGGTTTCAATGGTATCTTCATCTTCCAAAGCAACTTGTTATTATCAACCGGTATATGAAGATGAGATAATGCATTATACATGGAGCACACAGAATTTGTCATTCTTGTGTAGATTCCATCGAAATTTATCCGGCTCAACGGAAAGCTTTAAAGTGGCTAACCGTTGAAGAAGGTTTTGCCATGTAACTAGCTGTTGGCCAATCAAATTTCTCCTGAACGTTACATCTGGAGCCTGGAGGTGAGGTCGCAATTACCTTCTTAATGGTATCACTTTTCTAAAAAAATAATATTATATAATGCTGGATATTGTTCTCGGAGTGGGACATTGCCTAACCACATGTCCTTCTAGAACCTTATCTGAGACCCATCTTTAATAAAAAAATGTCCAAATCTGAAGAACCGTGAATTTACAACCATTAGACCGACCAAAAAATACGAACCACCCGGTTTCCAAGAAACTTGTGCTAACAGTTTGGAGGCAACATATTTTCGATTCAGGAGGGTTTGCCACTGACCGTTTTCCGTCAGCAGCTTAAATAACCATTTCCCTATAAGAGCTGTATTCTTGACCTCAAGGTCATGAATTCCCAACCCTCCTTGATCTTTAGGTGTACAAACCACACTCCATTTAACCAGTCGATATTTCTTTTTTTCGCTATCCCCTTGCCAAAAGAATCTAGACCGCTGATAATCAAGTCTTTGAAGCACACCTTTTGGCAGAAGGAAGAAAGATAACATATATAGTACCATGTTTGTGAGTATAGAATTAATGAGTATCAATCTTCCGCCGAGTAACAACAATTTTAAACGTTTTTGCAGTCTTTGTTCGACGCATTTCCATTCAGCCATCGTCAATCTTCGATAATGAATCAGGATGCCCAAATACCAAATCGGAAATTCACCTTGCCCACAACCGAAGAGCTCGGCCTAGAGATCGGGTTTGTCTTTAGCCTCACCAAAACAGAACAAATCACTCTTATGGAAATTAATTTTTAGACCTGACAGTTGTTCGAATGTTGCGAAAATTAATTTCAGGTTTCGAGCTTTGTCAATGTCATGTTCCATAAATAGAATTGTATCGTCGGCATACTGAAGGATCGATAGACCCCCATCCAACGAGATGAGAAATCATCCCTTCAATCCGACCATCAACTTTAGCGCGCTCAATCATAATAGCGAGCATATCCACCACTATATTAAATAGCATGGGGAATAATGGGTCACCTTGTCTAAAACCTTTCTGAGTCTGGAAATAGCGTCCAACGTCATCATTAGCTTTGATGGCCACGCTACCTCCAGACACGAAATTACGAATTAGAGCACGCCACTCATCAGAAAAACCTTTCATTCTAAGAGTTTATTGAATGAAAGACCACTTAAATTCATCGTAAGCTTTCTCTAAATCTAATATAAGAATAACCCCATTAAGCTTCTTGGTATGTAATCATGAACCGTCTCGTGCAACACAACTACCACATCAAGAATATTACGTCCTTCCATAAAGGAAATTTGTGACGGTCACACGACGTGATCAGCAACTGTGCTCAGTTGAATCGTGGCTAATTTGTAAAGATCTTGAAACTATCGTTCAAGAGGCAGATGGGTCTATATGGTTGAATCATTTATGCCTTATTCACCTTAGGTAACAAAATAATTTCACCAAAAATCAGCTGAAATAACTCTAGTTGATGAGCGTGAAGAGCACTGAACATAGCCAGAAGGTCCGCTTTGATAGTGTCCCAGAAACTTTGATAAAAATCTGCAGGGAAACCATCCAGACCGGTAGCTTTGTTGTGTTACATAAGGAAAATTGCCTTTTTTACCTCCTCCTCGGAATAGGGGGAGATCGAATGACTATGAAATTACGTCGATACTTCCACATATTATGGGTAACGTTGGAGACATCCCTATTTTCCCCCGGGGGTCTTAATTACCACTGCTTAGCTTTCAATTTGCCTCTGGCCGTCAAATTAAATGTGAATAACCCGTCCTCCTCTCTTTGAAACAAGGGGCGCTTCCGATTCTATGTGTGCTTCAAACAATTTTATCTTCTCCATATTACCATATCTCTAGAGTCAATATTTTTTTATGATGAACTACTGAACTCAATCACCTGCTGCCATTACTCAACAATTTTCCGTTGAGGTCTATCCCATAGAGGTAGTCAAATTGGATTAGTGATCGATTTCTAGGTAAGTAGGCTATTCTCCACAGTGGAAACCTAGGGGATATCCTCTGTTCTGGACTCATCCATTGTGAAGGTACCATCATCTGGTTCGCCGAACATATTTTTATAATAATTAGTAATGTAAGACTTGAGCTGCTCATGACCTTCAATTATTCCATCCTCTTGGACAAGAGAATGAATAAGTTTCTTCCTATGTCTGCCATTAGCAACACTATGGAAGTATCTTGTATTCGAATCTCCCTCTAGAATAAATTGAGCTTTGTGAATGGATAGATGTCGCCTAGAGGAGGGGGGGTGAATAGGCGAGGTACACTTTTTACAATTAAGGGTTGATAAATGCAGAATAAAACTTAGTGTTTAACTTATCAAGAACACAACCTAAATATGCTTGGTGAACCTATGTGCACCAACAACTTATGTGAAGCAAGGCAAGCAACAAAGTGATAGCAAGGTAAATGACTTCAAGCACGAAGGCTATCACAATGTAAATGACTTCAAGCACGAAGGCTATCACAATGTAAAGTGCATAAGTAAAGAGCTTGGGTATAGAGATAACCGAGGCACGCGGAGACGAAGATGTATTCCCGAGTTCCACCATAAAGGTGCACGTCTCGTTGGAGAGGTGTGAGCAACCACAACAGGTTCGCTCAACGCCACAAAGGCGTCGCCCTATTCTTCGATGACCTCGGCCACAAAGGCTCAAGCCACCTTCCACTATGAACTCCTTTAGGGCGGAGATCGAATACCGTACAACAACCTTGTGACACACCCCCCCAGCCAAATTGGGGGCTCTCAAATGACTACAAAAGGTCTTGACAACGACAGGTCCTACTTGACCACAAAGGTGCCAACTAGCCACAACGGCCTTGACCACAAAAGGTCTCCGCCACAAAGGCCGGCCACTAAGGCGTCTAGGGTCCAATGACTCAAGGGTAACAGGCTCACGAATTTCACCACCACAAATCCTCGTGGAGGGCTCAAATCGATGCAAGATGCAATGGCAAGAACACACAAAGTGCTCAAGTCCTTCACTCTCAAATTCTAATAAAGCAACAAATGCTTATGGGGGAATAAGAGAGGAAGAACCAAGAAACCACAAAGGAGACAAATCCTACACTCTCAAATCCCACCAAAAGCAACTAATGCTTATGGGGGGAGAAGAGAGAGCAAGAACAAAGGGGGGAACCACAAATGAATTACAAGATCTAGATCCACTAGGTTCCCCTCACTTAGAGGAGATATGGATTCTGAATGAGGTGAGACCAACTCCGTTTGAAAGGTATTGAATAGCGTAGGGCTATGAAGAGTGAAAATATTGCAAAGTCACCATACATGTGAAGGTGTGGAGCTTTCCTCACGGTTGAGCAGGCAATATTTCCACACCAAAAACGCAACAAGTTTTCCAAACTAAAACCGTTTTCAAAGAACTTGGTCTTGTCAAGAAGATCACGACAAGCACCAAAACCCAAAAAGGATAAAAGCCAAATAAAAATGAAGAAAGATGATATGCCAAGTATGCAAAGCTTTGAGCTCTCCACAAAGATGCGATCAAATTACTCACTCGAGAGCTCCTCTTGATAGTACGCCTATCTATCCTATAACCCATATCAAGATCATACCTTTGCCTTGAGCAATCCACTTGTAGCTTTGTGTGTTGATCAATGATGACCCAGAGTCTTCGAGTGAAGTAAAACCCAAATTTATTGATTCGACACAAGGGGAGCCAAAGAATATCTATAAGCCTTAACAGATGAATTGTCAGTTGAATAGACTTGCTCGAGACAGATTACCAGTAGCAACAATTTTATAGTAGTGACACTAGTGAAATAACAACAGTGAAATAAAGACATCGGTAGTGATTAATGTAGACATCATGATTAAAAATACAGTAGGCATAGGGACGAATGTATGGGGGGTTGCATGGATAAGATAGTTCATACTCTCCATCCATAAATAAGTGTCTCAAGTTTATCAAAATGAAGATGTATCTAGACAAAAAACATGTCTAGATACATCTTCTTTTTGACAAACTTGGGACACTTATTTTTGGACGGAGGGAGTATAATATCAAGACATAGACATTTGCAGATAATTAAGATAAAACATTCAAGTATTAAATAACCATAGGCACGTGTTCCAATTTAGTTGTGTGTACTCACAATGAGAAATTTGCACATCATATTTTGTCCTACCAGCCCGTTTGCAGCAGGGCCTCAAGGGAATCTACTGGTAATTAAGGTACTCCTTTTAATATAGTACCGGAGCAAAGCATTAACACTCTGTGAACACATGTGATCCTCACATCACAGTCTTTCCCCGAGGTTGTCCCAATTATTGTCACTTTGGGACCTAGGGTTCCGGACAATGACATGTATAATATAACCTGCAGATATGATCCAAAACAATAATTATCTTTATGATACAATAACATGTTCAGATATGAAACTATGGCACTCCGGACCTAGTGACAAGCATTAAGTATAACAAAATGCAACAATGACGTAGAACACCGATAACGGATACTAGGCACCATGCCCTAACGATATTACAGACACTAGTTGAGTGCCCGTGCTTTGCAACGGGAGCATTAATATTTTTTTGGTTCAGTACATATCCTATCAAACATAATTCATTTATAATCCTCCTACAAATGGAACTACATTGTTGACTTTTTCATCATTAGATCATTTTTCTTCTTGCTTCTCAACCAATATTTCCACATCTCCAATCCAAGCTCACGACCGCCATCAATGGCGCCAATTGGGTTTCAATCAATACCCACCAAGTCATCCAGTATTGGTTATGAGTTAAAATGAAGGTCACAGTTGTTTAACAATGAAAGGATGTCCATGCTCTAGGAATGCTTCATAATGAACAGACAAATACATATAAAAATGAAAATCAATACATACCTCCACCTTTCTCCAAAGCCCTATTAATGGAGTTGTTTGATGAGGAACCAAACGCAAGCGTCTCTAGTAAAACTCTAGCGTCTAAACTGAGCTTGTAGACATGATCTATGTGTGCAATTGTCCGATCAGCCAACAAGCTAAAACACAAAATTGTGAGGAGTTTTGCAGCAGCCCAATAGAAATGAAAAAAAAGGAAATAGTCAAGTGAAAGCATCACTTAGAATTCATCCACATGATTCATGCCTTTATGGTGCAAGTATGCAACAAAGATTTGTATATCCATTATAATTTCTTTGTTGTAATGATGTGTTATGCGTGAACAAGACATTTTAAAATGCATTTGAATTCAAGACATTTTAGACACTCATGTGTAAATAGTGGTCTCAAACTATGTTGTTACGTCGTTGGGCAAGAATCCATTATCACGTGTAAGACATGTCAAGTCGTCATTCGATAATAAGGCGTCATCGATATCCACGAACTTGGTGTCTCGATGTGCAGACGTTATTGATTCGATGGCAACAATGTCTTCAACGGTGCATACATAGTCTGCCTCGATATATGAGTGTGTAAGATTACTTAGGTGAAAAACAATCCGAAAAAAGAGAAAGAACGATAATCAAAAAGGAATTAAGTAGCAACGGGGAATGATCTTTATGTCCGCTTTCTTTGGTTTATTATGTCGCGAATTTATTGTTCCGGTATGCACCTCCTTTAGATCTGTTAAAATCTTTGAGTCTAGAGTCTCTTCCCTAACTTCTTTTGGAACATTAATAAAGTCAATTTTCACAGCCGTGACCTACAAAAAGGCTATATTTGTTGAAACAATATTTATAAATTATTGTACGGAAACATGCGTAGATAAAAGGAGAATCACCTCCGTTGATGGTAAAAAATCCGATGAGTTTTCTACCTCCATCTCATCAGTTATATGCCAATGGCTTCTTTTATAGATTCTCCAATATCAGTTTGTGAAAATATCGTTTATGGAAACGTGACTACAAAAAACATGAGACATAGAGCTTTTTTTAGATTAGAATATTTAAAATACTTTCAACGTTAGACAATTTGTGCCTGCGTTACCCGTTTCCTACACTACAAATTGAAATCATGCATCACTAAATTGAGTGGAGTCGTGGATTTTTTCAACAAGTGCAGCTAGACAATGTTAACTCTCTCCGTGTCACTCAACCTGCATGCTGCTTCTCTCACCCTTTCCCCGGTTCCCCCATTCCCACTTCTGTCCAATCCCACCGCCGAAAGCCTCCGGCGCCGCACCGCCCACCCCCTACCTCCAGAGCCTCCGGTGCTGCGCCACGCCCGCCACAGCCTGTGTATATCCTAAACCTGTATATTGTAAACACAACTATACTGATTAGGGTGAATGATATGTAGTCGTATATCTAAAACACAAATAACAATCATCAAAAAATACCTACAAAGTGCACAGTGCAGTCTCGGCTAGCTATGCAAGGTTGTCTTTTCAAGTTAGGTATTTTTGTCATATTTACATTGCATTGCAAGAAAAGTTTTCTTGAACACCCAAAAAACATAGCAGTTATCTAAAGGTATTGTAGCATTAAACATTTTACACCCTATTGTATGAGATAGTATCTTCATCTCATTGCAACTATTGTCAACCAAGTTATCAAAATTTCTCAAGTAATTACCTGCCTAATCGATTAAAGCATGTGTCATTTTGCACGTGAAAAACAGTAGATACAACATTATACTCAAGATGTATTTTCACAAGACAAATATTAATGTTCTTTTTTTTCCATCAATCAGAGCAGTGCATGAATACATCTACAGAAATTGACAACCTAATATGTGGCTTGCCTTATTTTCTTGCTGGAGTTGTTGTATTGATGGACGCTGGGATTGGGATTCCAGCTTCGATGGTGCAGATTGAAAACCAAGTTCCTTCTCAATAATTTGAAGTGAGCTGGAGAAAACACTCCTTTCCGTGTTCCAAAAAGCTTCCTTGCGCTAGAATACACAGGAGCATCAACCTCTCTATAAGTTTTGCAGGAAACCTATAGTGGAAGAACGAAAAGAGAAATAAGTTAATTAGAGCCAAAGGCAGATTCATCTCATAAAAAGGAACATGTTGATTAGATTATCATGAAGTTATAGGACACACAGATTGGTGTCTGAATGTTTCTCACTGCCATCTCACATCAAACGAAGAACTGTATACTTACGGATTGTGATCCAGTTCAAAGAATCTGATCCGCAGCACACAATGAAAAACCAAGTTAGCTTGTCAAACAGCTTGCACAACGACAATGTGCAGGAAAGGAAGAATTGCGGAAGAAATCTAGAGAGTCAGAGATAAGGCTGAGGAATGGGCACCTACCGGCAGAAGTTGTTGGATCTGCAACAATAGTTTGTCTCTGGCAGCGGACGGTGCCTGTTGGGGATATATCAACTAGGGGTATAACCAACATGGATCAATCCGGCTAGTCCAGGGTGGCCCAAAGGTGGTAAGGCCGAAGCCTGCCGGGCGGCCCAGATAGCTGACGTATAAGGAAGTAGGCGGACGGTACAAGGAAGGTGGAAGGCCGAAGCCCATCAAGCCACCAAGCCCAAGACAGAAGGCGGCAACAAAGCCGGCTAGGTCTAGGACTCTGTTTACTTGCCGGACAAGTACTTACCTTGTACCCCGGGGCTGGCCGCCTATATAAGCCGGCCACCAGGGAGCCTTTAGGGCAGACACTTCAATAGGCATCCTACCCATTGTAACATGTTCACGGCTATTGCCTCATAGTGAATTATAGCAGCACGTAGGATCTCGCCACCGTTGTGGGATCCGAAGCTGGGTAAACACGCCGTGTTCAATCCCGTCCTCGATGACACCAACCTTCTTCTCCACAATCCATACGTAGGCTAGAGGACCCCCGTCTCCTATCAATTATGCCGATACCACGACAGTTGGCGCCCACCGTGGGGCATAAGGTTCCTGGCGTCACGTTCCAGGCGGGAACACTTGGCGGCGTGGGCAAGCAGATCGCCGTCGGTCGCGTCACAAGGTATGGCGGCCATAGCTACGTCAACTCGGATGAGTCCTGGCTCCCGGCGGACGACTACCTTATCGGATGTGCAATCGTACTGATCGGAGGGATCGACGTTTTCATCGGGTACACGCCAGAGGCGTACGGCCTACCGCGTTTCTACAACCCCACCCACCAACCCTTCGACCAAGCAGTCGACCGGCAAGATGGATCTGAATCCGCCTTCTCCCAGGAGTCGGCCGAATCTGATTTCCACTTCGTCGGAGTTGTCGGACTGGGATCAGACTCCCAGCCGGAAAACAACGATCCTGAGTCAATCCTCCCTGCTCTACAGGAAGATGCGATGTCATATGCCGGATCCAGATCTACCGTTCAAGTCAACGTAGACTCTGACTCCGATGATGATGCTAGTCTCTTCGAAGAGAAGATCAAAACCCGCTTTTCCAGTGGTAATCCGGCTCCCTCAGAGGGCACAGCGGATACTGACATGCCTGACAAGCTGGCTATGATGGTTGTTGTCGGTCACGAGACAACCCTAGTTACTTCGGAGGCGCAAAACAAGCCGGCGGAAGATGTCGGCGACACCAATGCCGGCCAACTCATTGAAAGTTCCGACAAGGTGCGCGCAAAGAAGAAAACTGGCCTCGAGAAAGGCGGCAGCAGCAAACCCACGGATTTGCTCTCCGTCATCAAAGAAGTAGACGAGATCATGAATACTCCGGTGAATAAAGACACCCCACTCGACGCAGTGGAAGAGCTTAGGCTTAACATGCTTAAGCACTCTGACTTCCTGCGAAAAAGAGAGGAGCACGTTGAGAGCCTTGCGAAGAAGATCGAGAAAGAACAGGAGAAGATGTCGGCCAAAACAAGCCGGCAACTCTTCGAGGAGAAAAGGTCATCAAAAAACCGCCGTGGAAAAGAGCCGCCTGCGCAAGCAACAACAGCGGCTCAAGATCTAGGGTTCGACTGGCGCACGACACCACAGCGCGTGGACAGAAGGGGGGATGTTGTCTTCTGCACCCCTGTCCTCAACGCGGCCGCCGCGCTAGATACCCTGGACGACAACACTTACACGGCGGAAGAGAAGCTGGCCAATGCAAGACACTTCGTGAGCAAGGCCCTAGAACAACAAGCTCGCGCTGATTCCTACGGCCACATGGCGGACGCTCGAGGGGGAGACCTAGAGTCTAAGTCGGGAAAATGCAAAGCTGCACCCGTCGCCGACCCCGATGGCCCGTCTGGCTCCAGTAGCCATGGCGACAAAAGGAAGGCAACGCGACCTCTAAAGAAGGCGCCACCGCCAAAACCAAGGCGGGACGAGAATTCAAGGACATGAAGCAGAGGAGACCTACCACCTCCATCCCAGCCAAGATGCGACAACGGCGGTAGCCGGAACAACAAGCCACCGCCTAGAAAAGATGTCGGCAATGACCCCCCCAGGAGAGGTCGAAGCCGGTCTCCGCAGCGTAGCACCGGCAGCAAGAAGAGAGAGGAGGTAGAAGGGCCCAGGTGCAGCATAAGCCGGGCAGCGCAGGACGAGCCGGACGCAAACAGAGGCGCACGGCAGCTCGATCCAAAATACGCACGACACCGCCTACTAGACATAGCAAGAGGAAAGGAGCCGCTATACTCTGGACCAAAGTGCTTCGGCGACGCCATCCGCAGAGAGCCGTTCCCTAAGGACATGACATCAGTGTCAAAAAACTGTTCTAGGTACAACGGCCTCGTTAAGCCGGACTCATGGCTATCCGATTATGCCATGGCCATAGAAATTGCCGGCGGGAGCAGCCATATTGCCGTCCGCTACCTACCTCTCATGTTGGAAGGCACGGCAAGAGCTTGGATCGACAACCTTCCTGAAAAGTCCATCCATAGCTGGTACGACATGGAAAAGGTTTTCTCCCAGC
This sequence comes from Poa annua, assembly GCA_026929855.1. NCBI lineage: Eukaryota > Viridiplantae > Streptophyta > Magnoliopsida > Poales > Poaceae > Poa > Poa annua. The sequence goes on from CM049427.1 coordinate 23,357,304, forward strand.
ACTTCCAAGGAACATACAAGCGTCCAAATACCTACACGGATTTGCAACGCTGCATCCAAAAGCCGGACGAAACCATGACAGATTTTGTCAGCCGTTGGATATCCGAAAAAGCCAACTGTCATGGTGTTTCGGACGCACAGGCTATCCATGCCTTCTACACGGGCCTACAGAAGAAGTCCCTGCTCCGTCAGAGGCTCGTCCGTGAGCAAATCACGGACCTTGGTGAGATGCTCAACCTCGCCGCCCAATACGCGGCGGCGGATGACGACGCCCGGGACGATGACCCAGACGTCAACATCGTACCAAAGCGGAACAACAAGCGCAAGCAGGCGGCGGATGACAAAGCCGGGCCTTCCAATGAGGTAGCCGCAGCATTCCAAGGAAACGCCGGCAAAAAGAAGTGGAAGAATAAGAAAGATAGTCGCGAAGCCGGCTCAGGGCCTAAGGCGGCGCGAATCACTTATGAACAGGCAAAGCTTTTGCCATGTCCCATCCACGCCTCATTGGGCAAGGTCAACCATATGCTTGGCGAGTGCCGTTTCATGGACGACTTCAAAAAGGATCGCACAGTCGGCTGGAAGTCAAAGAAGAACGACAAGAAAGACAGCAAGGAAGATGAGGAGGACGACGACATGTCTATCTCAAGCGAAGATGACGCAGCCGCCAAGAAAAAGAAGCTGTATCCGAAGGTCAAAGAATCTCTTGTGTGCTTTGTCGGCACGCCTTCGGCTAAGGCGGATAAGGCGGAAATGCGCAAACTCAACGCGACAATGCCGGACGTCCCTCAGTACTTGAACTGGTCTGAGGCATCGATCACTTGGGACCGGTCCGACCACCCTGATCACGTTCCTCACCCAGGCAAGTACGCCCTTGTCGTCGATCCCATTGTCGACAACTTCAGACTCACAAAGGTACTTATGGATGGCGGCAGCAGCCTCAACATCCTGTACTATGACACACTAAGCCGCATGAACCTATCAGAGGATCAGCTGGACCACAGCAACCTCACCTTTCATGGCATAGTGCCCGGCAGGCAAGCAAAGTCAATGGGGAGCATCAGGCTGAAGGTAACTTTCGGACCAAAAGAGAACTATCGCTCAGAGTTCCTTCGGTTCGAAGTTGTCCCCTTCAAAAGCGCCTATCATGCAATCTTCGGACGACCGGCTTTCGCCAAGTTCATGGCAAGGCCGTGCTACATATACAACAAGCTTAAAATGGCGGGGGAAAACGGAACCATCACGATTTCCGGCAACTTCAAGAAAGCCAAGGAGTGCGAGCGTGGCATGGCCGCCTTCGCAGAAGCCGTCATCCACAAGGAAGAACTCGCGCTGCTCGGGGCGGATTCAGACAACTCCATGCCAAAGCCAAAGATGGATGTCAAGAAGACCTTCGAAGCTTCAGAAGACACCAAAAAGGCAGACCTCATCCCAGGTGACAAGTCTAAGCAAGTTGTCATCGGCTCCAACCTTGACAGCAAATAGGAAGGCGCGCTCGTCGAGTTCCTCCGTGAGAATCGTGACATCTTTGCATGGTCGCCTTCCGACATTCCTGGTGTACCGAGGGAACTTGCCGAGCACTCGCTCAACGTCATAAAAGGATCCAAGCCGGTGAAGCAAGCAACAAGACGCTTTGGAGATGAGAGACGCAAGGCTATAGGAAAGGAGATAAATAGGCTGAAGGCTGCCAATTTCATAAAAGAAGTTGTACACACCGATTGGGTGGCAAATCCTGTACTTGTCCCAAAGAAGAATAAAGAGCTGAGGATGTGTATTGACTATACCGGTGTTAACAAGTGCTGCCCAAAGGATCCCTTTGCGCTGCCTAGAATTGACCAAGTCGTAGACTCCACAGCAGGCTCCGAGCTGCTTTGTTTTCTGGACGCCTACTCAGGATACCACCAAATCAAGATGAGAGAGTTAGATCAGCTGAAAACATCTTTCACAACTCCATACGGGACTTTCTACTATATTACAATGCCTTTCGGCCTGAAGAATGCAGGGGCAACATACCAGCGCTGTATGCAAAATTGCCTGCACGAACAGATCGGCCGCAATGTTCACGTCTATGTAGACGACATCGCGGTAATGTCAAAAAAAGAAGGCAGATCTCCTAGAGGACTTGGAAGAAACTTTTCAGAATCTCCAGAGGTATCAGATGAAACTTAATCCCGCCAAGTGCGTTTTCGGCGTCCCAGCCGGCAAATTGCTCGGGTTTATCATCTCAGAACGAGGGATCGAGGTTAACCCGGAGAAGATCAAGGCCATCCAAAACATATCCAGACCTACTTGTCTGAAGGACGTGCAGCGCCTAGCCGGATCGGCAGCAGCCGTCAATCGTTTCATAAGCCGCCTAGGGGAAAAGGCAATGCCTCTCTACCGGCTATTGAAGAAATCCGACAACTTCGAGTGGACAGCAGAGGCAGATGCCGCCTTGCAGCAACTTAAGGAGGCCCTCACATCCGCTCCAATATTGGCAGCACCTCGATCACAGGAACCAATGCTGATGTACATCGCGGCAACAGGAGCTGTTGTCAGCGTTGTCTTGGCTGTGGAAAGAAAGGAGAACGAAGCCGCGGCGTGTGAGCAGCGACCGGTCTACTTCATCAGTGAAGTGTTCTCCGCCTCCAAGCAGAGGTATCCGCATTACTAAAAGCTGGCTTATGGTGTATTCTTCGCCGCCAGAAAGCTTAGGCATTACTTCCAGGAACAAACAGTAACAGTAGTCAGCAAGGCACCGTTGGGAGACATAATCAACAATGCAGAAGCAACAGGTCGAGTTGCCAAATGGGGCATCGAACTTGCTGCCTTTGATATAGTCTATAAACCACGGACCGCCATTAAGTCTCAAGCGCTTGCAGACTTTGTCGCCGACTGGACAGAGGCCATAGAGGAAACGACGCTCCCCGAATCAGAATATTGGGTCATGCACTTTGACGGATCAAAGATGCTCAAAGGTTCGGGGGCTGGAGTCGTCCTACGTACGCCTAAAGGTGACAAGCTTAGCTACGTGTTACAAATCCACTTCACAGCAACCAACAATGTTGTCGAGTACGAAGCCTTGCTTCATGGGTTACACGTGGCAAACGACCTAGGCGTCAAAAGAATCCTCTGTTATGGCGACTCAGATTTGGTCGCGCAGCAAGTAAGCGGAACATGGGATGCGAAAAGCGCAACAATGGCGGCTTACAGAGCCAAATTGACGAATTCGCAAAAAACTTCGTAGGCTACGAAGTCCGGCATGTTCCAAGAGCTGAGAACGAGGCGGCGGACACACTTGCAAGACTAGGATCGGAACGCAAAAAGGTACCAAAAGATATCTTCCTGGAGCATTTGCACAAGCCATCCATTAAAGGCGCCGATTTGATGGACCCCGACGCAGAAGAACCGGTAGAAGCGGCAAGTCTCGCTGTCTACTTGACACAGCCGGATTGGACAGTCCCATATCTCGATTTTCTAATCGACAAAAAGTTGCCGGAGGACGATGAGGTGCTAAAGAGGCAGATCATAAGGCGAGCCAAGGCATTCACGATAATAAAAGGCGAGCTATACAAGCGAAGCACGCGCGGCATCTATCAGCGGTGCATACAGCCGGAAGAAAGCCGGGAAATTCTGAAGGACATACATATTGGCACCTGCGGGCACCATGCTTCCGCCAGGTCCATTGTATCCAAAGCTTTCCGCCAAGGTTTCTACTGGCTCACCGCCAAAAAAGACGCCGAGAACATCGTAAAGACATGCAAAGGCTGCCAGTTGTACGCTCGTCAACCTCACTTGCCGGCACAAGAGCTAAGGACGATCCCAATCACCTGGCCGTTCGCGGTCTGGGGCTTAGACATGGTGGGTCCCTTCAAAAGGACGCGTGGTGGGTACACCCACCTATTGGTCGCTGTCGACAAGTTCACCAAATGGGTCGAGGCTAAACCGATCAGCAAGCTTGACGCACGAACATCCACCAATTTTCTCTGGGGAATTATCTCTCGGTTTGGAGTTCCACACAGCATTATCACCGATAATGGCAGCAATCTGTCTCAAGGCGACATAGAAGAATACTGCAGCGATATGGGTATCCGGCTTGATTTGGCATCCGTGTCACACCCTCAATCTAATGGACAAGTAGAGCGTACAAACGGCCTGGTCTTATCAGGACTTAAGCCTCGTCTCGAAGCTCCATTACACAGGACAGCCGGCGCTTGGGCAGATGAGTTACAGTCGGTACTATGGAGTTTGCGCACAACGCCAAACAGGTCCACCGGCTACACTCCTTTCTTCTTAGTATATGGCGCTGAGGCAGTGCTACCTACCGACATGAAGTACGGTTCCCCAAGAGTTCAAGCCTACATCGAGCAAGACGTAGAAGGTGCAAGACAGGATAGCCTAGAACTGCTAGACGAAGAAAGAGACGTCGCTCTCCATCGCTCCGCCTTGTACCAGCAACAACTTCGCCGCTATCATAGCCGGAGAGTGCGGAAGCGAAGCTTCAGAACAGGTGACTTGGTTCTCCGCCTAATTCAAGACAGAAAAGGCTTGCACAAGTTATCCCCGCCATGGTAAGGACCGTTTATAGTCACAAAGGCGCTGCTCAATGGTTCCTACTACCTGGCCGACATCCGCGACAAATACGAAAAGAAAATGCGCAAGAAGGCGGCAGGAAAAAGGGGAACCAAGCGCAAAAAAGGCATTGACGATCCGTTCGAGCAAACAAGACGGCCTTGGAATATTGAGCAGCTACGTCCTTTCTACACTTAGCAATTTATAATTGTAATAATTTAAATATGATTATGAAATAAAAGTCTATGGTTCCTCATCTGTGTTGAGAAGCATGCCATTTTTTGTCTTTTCTTGCAATCATATTTCCCCTATGTATCTAAGTTACCTATTTTCTAGCTTCGTGCAAAGGTTCAAACTGGTAGATACTTGCAGCTTTCGAGCCAACCCAAAGCAAAAATAAACTTTTTTGCGCCGCCTAATTCCTTTACCTCTGATTACTTATATGCGGTTCGCCTAGTAGTATGTCTTTGACACCAACATGTTGGCTTTGGTCTCTGATTCTAAACGCATGGTTTAACCCTGGTTGTTTCAGCTAAAGTTACCGGCTGAGGTTTCGTCAACATACAAAAAATCAAACATATAAGTCAGGGTAAAATTAAGGCGGGCTATATAAATAAAGACAAAATAAAACTTGTCAGCTAGTTTCCGCTTAACAAAGCAGCAGCAAAAGTATATACAAATATTACAAGTCAATGTTGCATTGTTTCAGGAGCCGACAAGTAAGGCTAATAGGAAGCAAGGACAGAAAAGATATGGCTCGGTGGAGCGTCTACATCAGGCTTGGGGGCTGACAACCTCAGCCCCGGAACTATCACTCCCCTCCGCCTCGGCCGCGCCGGCAGCTTCAGCTCCCTCTCCGCCAGGCACAGGATGGCGCCGGTAGAAGATTGAAGTGTCGACCATGTCGGCAACACGCGTGGCGTAGCCGTCAACGCTGTCCAGAACAGCGGCCGGCTCAACCTCGCTGCCGTCTTCATACATTGACGGCATGCCTTCGGTGACGGCTTCTATCTCCGCCTCGGGGTAGTGCGCCATGAATAACCCAAGCGCGGTCTTGGCACCACCCCGCGCCGCCGACTTCAGCGAGCTCTTGTGCAGTTTGGTCGCCTGCTCCAAGATAGCGGGCACGTCGCTGAACTCGGTCGGTTCCTGGCTGCCGGAGGAGGTGAAGAACTTGGCGGCAAACCGCTTGGACGCCGCCAAAGTCTCGGTGATCAACTCGCCTAGACGCGCAAGGCGATCCGGGCGGGGGCTGACAACCTTGTCATCGCCTAAGCCGGCGGGAACTGCATCAAAAATGAAGCCATCAGTTTGGTTCAGGCTAAAGCAAAATGGCAAAATCAAATAAGGAGTAAGAAATTACCAAGGACCGAGTTATGGAAGGCGGACAGCTCAATCATGTGAGTTGCCAGCGCAGCCTCAGCGGTTTGGGCGCGAGAAGTCTGCTTGGAGATTTCCTCGGCAGCCATCTTCTCCGCCTCCGCCAACTTGTTGCGCAGGCTTTCCAGCTCACCAGTGAGCTGGCTAGATTCCTGCGCAAACTTGAGTTGCTGGGCCTCCATCTCCTTCTGATGAGCCTCCTTCAACTCCAAGTTGGCGGCCGCCAAGTCAGAAGCTTCATTCATAAGAGCTTGCATGTCAATGGACGCCTTCAGAATATCTTGGGCGTGGTTTAGCAGTTCTACAAATATGGATTCACTAACTAAATGATTGACGGCAACATAAGTCGAAAGTATAGTTGAAGGCGAGGTGGATTAACCCTACCTTCATATTTTTTGCGGGCCGCCTCCAACTTGGCAATCCGCAGGTCCTTGGCCTCGCAGTCCTTCTTCAGGTCACGGCACCGCTGGTTTATCTCGACCCGGGAGGAGAGGAGCTCGACGCTGGCGGACACAAGGCCCTGCAGGACAAACAAAGGCATAAAACATATTGTCGAGTAACCACTAAGCCGGCAGTCAATAATTCTTTTATTTTCTACTTGCCATCTAAGTGCTCGGGGGAAAGACTATGTATATGCCGGAGTGGTAAGAACTTACAGATAGGTCGCCCTCCAAGTCGGCAAAGGCCTGCGAGGCGAAGTTGGCGAAAGCCAAAGTTGACTCCTTGGCCTCCTTAAAGGTGGACCAAGGGTCCCTGACCTTGCCGCCTCCCGCAGGCGGGGCTGCCCTCCGAGACCCGCCGGCAGTCGACTCCAGCAACCCTTCATTGGCGGCGCACGATTGAGCGGCATCATCGGTCGTAGCCTCAGCCAGTAGTAGGGAAATTTTGGGCGCGCGGTCGGTGGAAGGGGCCCTTGGCGGAGCGCCTGAAGCCGGAGCCGGGGGCTGACGACGAGCGTCGCCCATAAAGCTGCCGGCGTGGGGTTGAGGAGTTGGCGGCACGGTAGCCGGCGAGCTGCCTTGTGGCCGCTTACCTTTGCCAAGAAGCTTGGTCGTCAACCGGGAGGTTGCGACCCTTTCCCTGTCAATAAAAAGCAAGCACAGTCAATTGGGTGCCATTATTAAAAAGGTTTGTCGTCTATCAAAGGCAAAATTCAGTACCTTCGGGGGATATTAATCCCCGCGTTCTCACCAAGGTTGGCGAGAGCTGGCTCGGTAGCCGATGCGATCCGTTTCTTCCTCTCGGCATTCACCGTGGAGGAAGCGGCGTCGGACGCCTTGCGCTTCTTCGTCTTCCCGGCTTCCGACTCGTAGAAGTCGGGAGCCAGGTCATCCTCCCCCAAGGCGGAGATCTGGAAAAGAAGACAAGTTTAATGGAGCTCAGTTTTAGCCGGCGAAGCTGTCAAACAAGGGACAAGGAAGAAGACATTTACCTCGAGGGGAGGGTTGTCGTGGGTGTGCATGGGCACGCCCTCCACCGCCTTCACCAGCCCCGCCTTGACAAGGCTGCGGAGCCGGAACGCCAGGTCGGCAACCGGAAACATCTCTTCGCTCACGCGAAGAGAGGCCGTGTCAGTAGGCGAATACTGATACATCTTGTGCGGGCTGTACCGCAGGGGGAGAATCTGCCGGCCGAGCCAGCAGATGACGGTGTCGACCCCATCCAGCAGAGGGGGAGCCATTGTCCGCGTCAGGAATTCAATCCGCCTCTGAATAAGGCGGAGTTCCTCCGTCAACTTGGGCACCGCCTCGTCCCAGCATGGCCGAGGCATGGGTGGCGCGTTGACGAATGCCGGGATGCCGACTTGGCGGCCCGGGGCTACCATATCTTGGCAGTAGAAGAACGTGGAGGTCCAGCCCTTGACGGACTCAAGGTATGGTATCTTAGGATACCATTGGCGGCCCTGGCGGCAGTTGAAGGTGACGCTGCCGGAGGTTGCCAGCCCACCGTCCGGCACCGTCTGTCGCCGGCAACGAAAGCAATATCTGAAGAGGTCTAAACTAGTCCTAATACCTAGGTAGCCTTCGAACAGAGCTGTGAAGCCGGCTAGGACTAATATGCTATTGGGTGCTATGTTGTGGGGCTGGAGCCCATAGTGATCTAGAACCTCGCTAAAAAAGGCGGAAGGCGGAAGCGCCATTCCCCTAACTAGATGGGAGGTGAGGATTACCCGCTCCCCGGCTTTCGGGGCCGGGATGACATCTCCGAAGGCGGCCCTCCACCGGCAATCCTCCCGAGTGGGGAGGTAGCCGACAGCCTCCAAATCTTGGAGGGCATCTTCGTCGACTATGGAAGGTAGCCAGTAGCGGGACCCGTGGTCCGCCGCTTCCTCTTCCTCGTCGACGGGGGTGCCCGCCGTCGTCATCGCCGCGGTGGTTGGTGGAGGAGCCGAAGAGCCCGTCGCTGGCGCGCGCGCGGTGGAAGTCCGAGGGGCGATGGTGGCGACATTGCCCGTCGCCGCCGCCGCGGGACGGGTTATCGCGCCGCCCATCGCCGTCGCGAGCGCGGTCTCGGTCGCCGGACCGCTCGACGCCGTCGAAAGAGTCGGGCCGGTGGACATCGCCGCAAGGAGAGGTCGTCGGAGGAGAGGAGTTCGCCGGAGCTCGCTCGGAGGCAAGAAGCGGAGAAGTGGAAGAGGCAAGAGTGCACGAAGAGCAAAGGCAGGGTGGTGAAAATGGACCGTTTGGCTACCTATTTATAGGACCAGGCGTTGCTCCCTGTGCAACGGCGTTTTTAGTCGGACACGTGTCCAGCATCCGTTGCAGCACACGATTGCACGATCTCCACGCCTCCTCTTTTCCCGCAATTTGTGATCATGGCGAGATTCCCGCCTAGACTGTTTTCAAACTGTCGTGAGCTGGCTAGGTGGAGACCGCCAAGAAGGATGCTCGGCAAGATTGCCGAGAAGCCGTCTTTTCCCATGATGGATAAAGGCGGCCGCATGTCAATATCAAGACACGCATGCCTCGTTGATTTTCAGAATGGTTCAAGTCCTGCAGCCGCCAACTTTGGCAGATGAAGAATCAAGAAGAAGTCGGCGCCTGGAGAACTTCAACCTTTCTGGGGGCTAATGTTGGGGATATATCAACTAGGGGTATAACCAACATGGATCAATCCGGCTAGTCCAGGGTGGCCCAAGGGTGGTAAGGCCAAAGCCCGCCGGGCGGCCCAGATAGCTGACGTACAAGGAAGTAGGCGGACGGTACAAGGAAGGTGGAAGGCCGAAGCCCATCAAGCCACCAAGCCCAAGACAGAAGGCGGCAACTAAGCCGGCTAGGTCTAGGACTCTGTTTACTTGCCGGACAATTACTTACCTTGTACCCTGGGGTCTGGCCGCCTATATAAGCCGGCCACCAGGGAGCCTTTAGGGAAGACACTTCAATAGGCATCCTACCCATTGTAACCTGTTCACGGCTATTGCCTCATAGTGAATTATAGCAGCACGTATGATCTCGCCACTGCTGTGGGATCCGAAGCTGGGTAAACTCGCCGTGTTCAATCCCGTCCTCGACGACACCAACCTTCTTCCCCACAATCCATACGTAGGCTAGAGGACCCCCATCTCCTATCAATTATGCCGATACCACGACAGTGCCCAGACATTGCAGCTCCAGCACGTAGTGGTCGAATATGGCCCAACGAATTTGCCGGATAAAACCAGCCCGATTGATCAGGATAATCATCGTCAGAAATCATAGCGCGAACGCCGGCGTTAAAGGGTGAGGACTTACTCTGGTTGTTACTCATGGTGCCGCCCGAGGTGCTCGTTTGGACGAAGGGGCGGTTGGGCTATCTCGACGAGGCAAACCTCCGGTTGCAAGCAGGGAACTGGGACACGCGACTTCAGACTTTGGGTAGCGATGCCGAGCGAGGCGTTGGAGTTTGTTAGAGAATAGTACATGAGAATTTGATTTGTTAGTTAATCGTGGTTGTTATGAGATCGGGTATCACGCGAGCTGTTGTTACTGCGGTGGCATTTGATTTCTAGTTTGTTATGAGATATGTTTTTGAACCAGTATATTCACCTTGTTTTCCTTCTTTTTTGTTTCTTTTCCTTTTGAACCAGTATCCCCTTATAGATGGCATGACATGTAATTAATTTAAATTATGAGGGTATTTGAAGTGTGACACCATTTGGATTGTGACACCATACCACATATTCCACTTTAATAATAAAGATTATATGAACGATCTCATCCAATCCCTACCACCCCCTCAAGACTATGTGGTGGATTACTCACACATGGATGGGGGAATCATGAATGGTTGATGGAGAAGTGGTGGCGATGACGATGGCGATGATCTCCATCAATTCCCCGTCCCGGCAGGGTGCCGGAACATAGATTTCTGATCCCCGAATTGGGTTTCGAGGTGGCGTCGGCGCACGGAGGTGTTTCTCTGGAAAGTGATAATTGCCACGTCCTTTTTTGGTCAGAGGGGCTAACCAGCCGAGAGGGGGGCTAGGGGGCGTGGCCAAGTAGGCCACACCACCCCTCGGCGCGGCCAGGTCCCACCCGTGCCGACACGTGGTGTGGGCGGCTCGTAGCCCGCCTCCGTCCCATCTTCTGGCTCCAGGACTCTTCGGGCAAAATAGTGACTTTGGGCTTTTTTCTTAAAAGTTGAATTCCTGCACAAGAATGAGACACCAGGGCAATTCTACTAAAAACAGCGTTAGTCCGTGTTAGTTGCATTCAAAACACACAAATTAGAGGTAAAACAATAACTAAAGTGTTCGGGAAAGTAGATACGGTTTGGACATATCAACTCCCCCCAAGCTCATATACTAACGTTATGATGTCTATTGTGAGATTCATTCGGGCATTACAACAATATACAGAGACCGTTCCAACCGCATCTATGACCAATAATCCACCTTCCGGTTAGCGTCCGCACCCCTTTCAGTATTAAGTCGCATGCAACAGATTATCGACTTAAGCATTGTGTGTAAAGTAAGTAATTAACATCATCCTTAGACAAAGTACTAATGTTTTATCCCTAGTAGCAACAGTACATCTACAACCTTAGAGCTTTCTGTCACTGCACCAGATTTAATAGAGACATGAACTCACTATCGAGCATAAATACCCCCTCTTGGAGTTACGAGCATCTACTTGGCCAAATCACACACAAGTAACAGAGAGCATGCAAGATCATTAAATATCACACACATGATATATTATGAAGCAATAACTTTCATACTCAATATTCATCGGATCCCAGCAAACACAACATGAAGAATTACATAAAGATGATCTTGATCATGATAGGCAGCTCACAAGATCTAAACATGATAGCACAAGAGGAGAAGACAACCATGTAGCTATTGTTATGGACCCGTAGTCCAAGGGTAGACTACTCATGCATCAGTCCGGAGGCGGTCATGGTGACATAGAGGCCTCCGGGGACGATCCCCCCCAGCATGGTGCCGGGGAGCATTTCTGATCTCTCCCGAATTGGTGTTGACGATGTTGGCGGCTCGGGAGCTGTGGAGGAAACTATGAACACCGTCCGTGTGTTTTTAGGTCAGGACGTATTTATGGGCGAAAGGGCGATGTCGATGGGCGCCCGAGGGGCTCACACCACCTCCTGGCGCGACCAGGAAGGGACCCGCGTCACGGGGTGGTGAGGCCGCCTCGTGGCTCCTCTCCGTCTCCTCTACGGTGTTCTGGAACGTTCCTTTTCCAAAAATAATTCCAAGATCTTTTGTTTCCAATTCCGAGAATATTTTCTTAATTACTTTTATGAAACCAAAAACAACAGAAAACAGGGAACTGACACTTTGGCATCTTGTTAATAGGTTAGTCCTAGAAAATGCATAAAACTATATAAATGCATATAAAACATGTAACAACATGATATAACATAGCATGGAACATAAGAAATTATAGATACATTGGAGACGTATCAAGCACTGTGTGTAAAGTAAGTAAGTAACATCATACTTACACAAAGTACTACTCCCTCCGATCCATAAAAAGTGTCGCTCATCTAGTACAAATTTTGTACTAGCTTAGTACAATATGGGCGACACTTTTTATGTATCGGAGGTAGTACTGTGTTTATCACTAGTAGCAACAGTACATCTACAACCTTAGAGCTTTCTGCCACTGCCCCATATTTATAGAGACAAGAACCTACTATCGAGCATAAATACCCCCTCTTGGAGTTACAAGCATCTACTTGGCCAAAGCATACACAATTAACGGAGAGCATGCAAGATCATTAAATAGCACACACATGATATATTATGAAGCAATAACTTTAGTACTCAATATTCGTCGGATCCCAACAAATACAACATGGATAATTACATAACGGAGATCTTGATCATGATAGGCACCTCACAAGATCTAAACATGATAGCGCAAAAGGAGAAGACAACCATCTAACTACTGATATGGACCCGTAGTCCAAGGGTAGACTACTCACGCATCAGTCCGGAGGCGGTCATGGCGACGTGGAGGCCTCCAGGGACGATACTCCCTCCTGGCAGGGTGCCGGGGAGCGGTTCTGATCTCTCCCGAATTGGTGTTTACGACGGCGGCGACTCGGGACGCGTGGAGGAAATAATGAACACCGTGCGATTTTTAGGTTTTTGGGGGATACTTAAAGGCGAAAGGGCGAAGGCCGTGGAGGCCAGAGGCCGCGTCACCACGTGCTTGTACGGGCCCAGGTCCTGTCGCACGAGCAACAGGTGATGGCGCCTCGGTCGCCCACTTCATCACGTCTTCGGTCTTCTGGAATCTTCATAAATCAAAAATAATTCCAGGATGTTTCTTTCCCAATTTCGAGAATATTTCCTTACGTACTTTTCTGAAACCAAAAACAGCAGAGAAAACAGGGAACTAACACTTTGGCATCTTGTTAATAGGTTTGTCCCAGAAAATGTATAAAACTATATAAAATGTATACAAAACATGTAATAACATGATATAATATAGCATCGAACATAAGAAATTATAGATACGTTGGAGACGTATCAGCGACACAGAACACGTTCATAGCAGTGAGCCATAAGATGGTTTTGGTCTGCCAACGCTTAAAATATGTCCCCGTAAACGGGACTGGTTTCAGTGCAGCAGCAAAACCTTGGATCGAAAATTGTCTACACAAATTAGGTTTTTGGATTGTTGAAAATATAAGCAATTGTTCGATTATATTAATCCAAGTATAAACTAAAATCATGACGTAGATAGTGCTAATGACATGCTGAAACTTAACAGTGTAATCGTGTACCAGGCATATAGTAGATACATCTATGCAAATCACTAGTACATCAAACAAGTAAATAATCAGGAGTGGTATGAACATATCATACCCGGTAGTTGGCCAATTGGCCGAAGCGGAAGCAACAACGTCGTCGGCTGCTCTCCTGTCGGCAACCCTCTTGTCAGCGGCAACCTTCTCGATATCGGCGTCAGTGCTCGTGGTGATGACGAAGGCGACGAGGACGTAGTTGAAGTAGAGGAAGTAGCCGACGTAGTGGATGAAGATTGGCGAGCAGTCGCGTATGAGACGCTCCACAAAAACCTAATCGCCCCTCTCCCGTACAGAAAACAGAGAGGCGGGGTTTCGGAGGCCTGCTCTCCCGTCGACCGTGTACGCGGCGGACGGGATGGGATCAACGATGACAACAAGAGCGAGGAGGAAAGACAGTGGCGGTCGTGGGCGGATGGTTGTGTTCTCTGGGTTTGCAAGAGAGGAGCGACCTCTCCTTTATACACGCAACGCAGGAGGCGAGAGGTCCACATTAATTCCGTTAAGGCAAATGAATTCTAGAAACAGTCGTACTTAAGAGCACTTAAGACAGACGTTTCAACTTCGTATTCATTTTCTATTAAGGAAAAATGTTTCATGAGCGTTGATGGGTTCGTAGCATAGAAAACAAAAAATTTCCTACAGTGAAAACAAGCCAAGATCTAATATAGGAGATGCTCGTAACGAATGGAACATATTCCAAGAGAAACTCACCCTCGAAGACCGTAAGCATTTCGAGAATAAATCTCGTGGATGATGTAGTCGTTCACTCACCGATCTCAAGATCGTGAATATGTGCGCTGCAACGAGCATCGCCTCCGTACTTGGTCACACGTACGGCTTGATGACGACCTCCGTTCCCTCGATCCAGCGGGGCAGCGGAAGTAGTAGAACCACCAAGGAACTCCAACATCACGACGGCATGGTGTGGAGGAGAACTAAACGGCCATGGCTTCGCCAAGCGGATGACCGAGAGGTGGAGCAGCGGGAGGAGGGAGAGAGGATCAAGTGTGTGCATAAGAGGGAGCTCCACCTCTCCTTATATAGAAGAAGGGGGCAGCCCAAGGGTGTGGTGCGGCTCAAGAGCCCCCACCCCTTTCTCTTCATGTGAGTGGAGCATCCACTCATGCCCACTCACACTCTTTAAAACTCCACTCAAAAAATCCCAAGGGTTTTTCTTTATTAAATAAAAAAATCATTTCTTTTTAATATTTGTTAATTCTATTAACAAACATTAACATTTACCCCCTTGGTTCATCTGTTAATTCTATTAACAACCATTGTCAACCATTGACAATTAACCCCTTGAACTATTTCAATATTACCCGGAACAATTTCTGTGTTGTCCAAACTTTTCTCCGAAATTCCGTGTCTACCCAAAAGCGTCGACAAACCTTAAGTGTGTCACCCTACGGTTCGTGAATAATGTAGACATGATCGAGACACCTCTCCGATCAATAGTCAACAGCGGGATGTGGAGATCCGTAATGACTCCTACATATTCGACGATGAATCTTGTGATCGTGTGAACCAAAAACGTCATAACCAATTCCTTTTGTCTCGTGATATTTTACTTGTCCGAGATCCGATCATTGGTATCATCTATACCTTGTTTGATCTCGTTCCCGACAAGTACTCTTTACTCGTTCTGTGATATGACATCCTTGTGACCTAGCCACGTGCTTGCAAGCGGTGTCGATGTGATATCACCGAGAGGGCCCAGAGTATATATCTCCGTCATCTGGATGGACAAATCCCACTTCTTGATCCATGAGGCTCAACTAATACTTTCGGAATACCCAACACCACCTTTATAGTCACCCTGTTACGGTGTGACGTTTGGTGTCATCAAAGTATACTTCCGGCATTAGTGATAGACATGATCTCATGATCTAAGGATTAGCGTTACTTCGTATGCTCAGTACAACAATATAAACTTAATGACTTGATCGTATTGCTATACTTAATTTGGGTGTGTTCATCATATCATTCTCCTAATGACGTGATCCCGTTATTAACAACATCCAATGTTCATGATCAGGAAACCTTGATCATCAGTTAATCAACGAGCTAGTTAAACGAGAGGCGTTACTAGGAACTCTAATTTATTCATTAGTCACACATGTATTAATGTTTCCGATTAATACAATTCTAGCATGAGAAATAAACATTTATCATAAACATGAAATAAGATAATAACCACTTTATTATTGCCTCTCAGACATATTCCTTTCAACCGTTCATATTTTATTCCTGTGTGACAAAAATAATACATCGGCTCGACGAGATTCCCACGGCGTGGCGCGTCGTGAGCAGGCGAGGCGTGGCGGGCGGCGGAGGAGAAGGAGGAGCGCGTGTGTGGTACACATCCATTCACCTCATACCTCAGACCAACTCATACTAGTAGTAGAATGCCTCAGTATATAAACTGGTGCACATCTCATCCAACTAGCAGTATCAGACTAAACTCTCACCAGCCATGACAACATGAGACTTAGCGATTTTCAGGAATTGATAATGGGCTAAAATGCCCAATATTTCAGCACAACCCATTGCTTGATTTATTGATTGGAACGTATGGTCTTACATCAAGTTGCAATATGTCCGCGAAAGAAGCATTGGCACTTTTTTTATGGACTATGGGGACATGTCAAACAACTGATAATGTTGTTGATCGATTTGAACATAGTCCGTCTACAGTGAGCAAAAAGTTTTATGAGGTTCTAGACTGTGTAGACCGCATGGCTGGTGATTACATTAGGTCAAAAGATAGAAATTTCACCGAAGTGCATCCTCAAATGCAAACTACTAGATTTTGGCCGCATTTCAACGATGCCATTGGTGCTATAGATGGAACACACATTAAAGATTGTTCCAAGATCTCTGGAGGTACAACACAAAAACATGCATGGTGATACAAGTCAAAATGTGATGGTGATTTGTGATTTTGATTTGAGGTTCACTTTTGTTGTTGCTGGATGGTCGGGATCGGTTCATGACACACTCGTATGGTCTGATGCTCAAGTGTCATATCCCCATTATCCTCCCCCCCCGCCCCCCGACAGGTAATCTTTTGTGTATATTGTTTTATAAAATGTTTCCTCATATCTTATATATTTGCTAATGAGTTATTTTTCCTAGAGAAATACTATCTTGTTGATTCGGGATATCTAGCACCACAAAACTATTTGGTACTATGTATCAGACTTTCAACATAATCCTCCAAGTGGAAGAGAAAAGACGTTCAACTATTGTCATTCCTTAGGGCTAGGGCGAAACTCAGCCGAACGAGCATTTGACTGTCTCAAAATGAAATTTCACACACTTCAAGGCATACCTCGTCGACCACCTGAGCGCCAAAAGATGATAATTACCGCTTGCATGTGTCTACACAACTACATTCGTGAGAGCAACATTTCGACATGTTTGATGGTGGAGAATATGTTCAAGAGGAGAGTGCTTCATATCCTAGTGGTCCACCTGAAGATGATAGTACTTACATGAAAGGGATCCGTGTGTATCCTTAGAATCATTAGAAGCAAATTGTATATTTTTAGGAAAGAGAACATTACACGTCCTTTCTTCTACTTAAGTTGTAATCAACTAACAATGAATCTTTTTTCTATTTGTATATTATATTATGATCATACATGATAAAACAGCACACACTATTATGATCATACATGATAAAACAGCACACACTGGCGTTTTAGACTTTCCATCATACAACTAGCACACACTGGCGTTTTAGACTTTTCATCATACAACTCAGACAATAATATAGCACAGAGAAAAACCAAAAGAACTGGACTGTAGTTTCTGCTTGACTTAAATCCACAACTTTTTATTTGGACAACTTTGCATAGGAGGGGTTAAGCGGAAGCTCAAAAGCGGCCTAGTCTAACAGAACATTTGGCAGAAAGACCGAACGGAAAAAACGGAAAACCTGATGATTAGTGCGGAATTACGTAACTGCCCTTTAATTCGGCCTGGTGAGGAATGATCAAAGAGGCCCCATGTCCTAGTTGTTCTCCATCGCAAAGCTCCCTGCTGGCTCGTTACTCTCACCGACCGGAGAACCCTAGCGCCGCCCTACATCGTCCCCGGCGCGGGCCCTTCACACCCACCGAACTCTCCTACCTCACTCAGGCGGCCGCATTCACCTTCTCCCCCGCGCGCTAGATCCTGCCTCCCATGTCTGTGTGTCGCCTGGGTGGCGTCCGCCGGCGAGCGCGCGCCAGGACAGTGAATGGTGATCGCTCCATGAGAACTTCCTCTACCACCCCCCAGAACCAGCGCTTCGGCACTCGGCAGAGCCACCAGTGCCCTCGCCCTGGACAACGATGACATGAAGCCCGACCTGGCTTGGGTTCCCGACGGGTAAGCGATTCTCCCCAAAATTGGGTTCCCGACGGTAAAGGCCCGACCTGGACACGACTTTGACCTCACCCTATACTGCAGAAGCACCGTTGCCGTTGCCCACCGCTCCGATGGTTTCGAAATCCAAGGAGAAGTCGTGCCATCGACGCACACCGGGATATCCGTGAAATCTTCCCCTGTGCTGTGAAGCTGCTTTGACAGGGGACTGTGTATTGCGTGTGAGCTACTGGAGATCATCTGCCACGGGGTAGATGCAGAGTTGTTTTGAGATATGTGATTGGGTTTTAGTCTCGTAGGATGTACCATATGGGATGCATTCGTTGTCTGTCAAATTTTATCAATTTACATTGGCTTTGAACTTTTGGATCATTGATGTATCGTTTTTCTTTTTCTTTTGGCAGCAGAAAAGGAAGATGGGTAGACAACCATGGAGTACGCCCATTCCATATGAAAGGTTAGGTGGATCTAAAGTTGTAACTGATTATTCCTTTTGTTCATTGTTTGTAATGAAGTCCTTTTATCCAGTCACATTTAATCAAATGTAGTGTTAAAAGTTCTCATGCAGTGTTTCATTTGGTCTTTCTCAGTGTTGGGTATGTTTGAACACATGAAGAGAGCGACCTACATCAAGGTATTTGTTTTTGGTTCTTTCTGTAATAGTATAGCTTTTCTTATTTTGGTATACTTGTTAATTGTAGAGTATGTAGAAGATAAAAATTTACATGCACTGGAATAGTAGTTTACTTGTCCTTATGGTTTTTCCCCTCTCTTTCACGTTTTGGCTGATGTGATGGGAGATTTTTTTTTTGAAAGAACTAGCAATTGCTGGCTTTCAGTATATTAGCAGAGGAAAACCGTACACAAAAGTACACGGAAGTCGCACCGGTCGAAATTACGTCCGGAGGTGAGCAGAAAAGGAAAGAAAAATAAAAAACAAAGAGCGACGAACTAGCCACCCTCGTGACTCTTTCGACACCCCGACGATGCAGGACCATGACCCCGCCTCGTTGAGCCATGGTCGCAAAGCCCCACGAGGCCGCCGCCTCGGCGCACATCCACCGTCCGGGGCCGCCGCCCCGGCCTCCACAGCCCAGGCTTCAGAGCCACCCCACACGACCGCTGCCAACCCTAAGCTCGACGAGGCATAAGACACTCCAAAGCGGCGCCTCCAAGGAGGTAGCGACGAGTGCGCCGCCGCCGCCCACTCCAGAGGAGTTTAGGTTTTCACCTGGAGAGCCTTATGGAAGACGCGCCGGTAGAGGGTCATTTCTCCCAAACAGCGCAATCAAGAAGGAGAACGACACCCTAGGGTGCCGCCGCCGTCGGCACCAAAGTGCGAGGTTTTCACCCGGAGAAACGATCCCGACCGCCAAGCCGGGAGCTTGGGCCAGGGAGCAGCAAGCCGAGAGGCCTGGATCTGTCGCCGACCTCCTGCTGAACTGACGAGAAGCTGAACAACTCCATGTTGAAGACCAATTGGGGTCTGGTCGCAATGCTCTGTCGAGCAGCCAGGGTCTGGATCCCTGGTTCTTGACCACGCCTACTCCGTGAAGACCGAAGACAGCATCCGCTGCGCTGCACTTGAGCAGGAAGCACCACCGTGCACAGCTCATGGCGCCGACCGAAGACCTACGAAGCCAGCCGATGAATCGAGCCCGAGAGGGCCCGGATCTGTCCCGCACTGCCGCGCCCGTGGACCAGCCGCCTCGACTATGGCGCCACCCACCACGGCCGCGAGAACCACAACCGGCGGCGGCGCCGCAGCCCTTGCCGCACACGACCGGACTCCGAAGTCCCCTCCGCCGCGCCACCGACGAATCCGGCATGCCGCCCTCGCAACCAGGCAGGATCCGTCCCCACCAGATCCGGGGGCGGGAGCCCCGGATCCGCCACCACGCCGAGGTCCGGCGTCCCCGGAGCCGCCGCTCCGGCCTGCACGCGACGGCAAGCCCACCATTGCCGTCCCAGTCGGTGCCGGCAAGCTCCGCGCGAGGAAGAGAAGAGAGACACCCCCACCCACCAGTTGTGTGGCGGCGGGGAGGCCGCCACTGCCGCGGCGCGCCGGCCACAGCCGCGGCGAGGAGGCGCAAGAGGCGGGGGGCTGGTGGCGGCGCGCTGTTCGCCCCCGGTGCCGCCTGGGCGCGACATGGGGGGTAACTCCCTCAGGTTATGCTTGTCCTCCTCAGATGTGAGATTTTCTTGTCGGACACGAATTGCAGGACTCTCCGTCGGCGTCTATAAGTGAAGGCAAGAGGATGCTTCGTAGGGTTGGTCCAAAGTAATTTGGCCCGGGGAAAATTAATTAATAAATATAGTTATATCAAACTAGTGTACTTACAGATAACATAATTTATTATATATTACAATCTTATAGTATATATGTTATCTTTTATGGTCCATATTATACTTATCAATATGTTGTCACAATTAAATTAACTCAATATAAATCTTATGTGTATCTTTCTCGTATTGTAATGTACATCAAATATATATTTGCATAAGCTAAAAATCGAAATAATTATACGGCTTCTCATTTTTGGATGTACAATTAAGAATGAGTTATCCTTAATATTTGTGAGACATATATTGACTATACTCTGACAAATATCTCAATACCGGCTTGCAGGGCATCAACTTATAAGCAAATTTATAGAAAGTTCTAGAGTATATTGTTTGAGTGTGTCTGATGAGTTGTATTGTGTTCAATAACAATCCCACAACACGTGTATTTTATGTACTTGATATTAAAATATAAATATTTAAACTAACCACTAATGTTTATTTATATAGATTTCACAATTTTTGCACTCATGTGATTTCGTCTATTAGGCTCATCAAAATATGCTTGTTACAATTAGTCTACACAACTTCTCATGTAACTTTCTCAAATAAAGTTGCCCATAATACTAAAACTGAAAAATAGTTATTATAACTTCACTACGACCTGCTAGCACTGAAGAGAGGCTAAAGGTATAATTAAACTTGTCCTAGTCAGATTGTACTTTTTCACGGGAAAATCAATTGGTTGTTCTCTACACGATATATGGTTTGTCTTCAAACACGGTTTTTTGTGAAGACTTCCTTCTATTGACAAATAAAAAATGTATATGAATACTTTATAGGATATAATAGATAAATATACGATAATTGAGAGAATAACTCTATTATTTGGTGTCCTATACTCTCAAGTACCACGGTGATTGTCATGTTTGCCCGATGTCTACGCTAGTCTCTTGACACGACCTTGTTGATGCCACTGCTAGGTGGGAACGAGTGCCCCCATCATGATAGTCACGTGTACCAATCATCATGTCGTCGAAATGTTGGCTGCACAATAACATGCTCGTGTGCTACTCACTTGGTGCTACATCATTTGTAGGCCTTCATGTTGATTACGCCTTATAATATTTGGTTGGGAATACCCAAAGGGTATAACCACTGTCGCATGGGAATAAAAACACTTATTGGACAAGGATGAAATATATCTTTGATGGTCACAACACTAGTGGAATTGAGCGCACATCCACTTATCTTTGTCATCAATGGTCGACAACATCGACCAGTTGTCAAAAGTGGGCGGCGTTCTTGGCAAAATGTTGCCCGTGTGAATTTGATGTGTGTGCGATGAACTATGTTGATGATTTATGTTTGTGATGAACCATGATTGATGTGATGTGTGTGACGAATTTTTCGTTGATGATATATATGTGTGTGTTGGTTCGTACATATGCATTTGTGTAGATGGAATTTATATTATCATCCCCTAAAATACATTATCTCTTGGAGCTGTTTTTCTTTCGGTGCTCTAAAATACATCACCTGGTGGAGCGGAAACAGTTTTGGTGAAGAGCTCCTGTGAAGGATATATATGTGCAGTTCTAGCGCACATACGGAAATAAACGCAGTATTCCCACGGGCCCGGAAAAACAAATACACTGTCAAGAGTTCGATTCGCCTAATACATGTCAGCAGACAGATATAACGAACAGTAACATTGACAAAACCCAAGCAAGCATGTACTTAACGACATGAGCCATGAACAAATTAGCAGAGCTAAATGGGCGCGCCGTCGCTACTGTCCCAGACTCCCAGCCACCGAGTTGTAATTGGTGAAGAGCCGAAACACGTTTCCCAGTTTGTTCGAGTGCTGAGGTTTGAAACCGCAGGGGCGCACATTCAGGAGCTCCAGCACACGGGTCCTTCTGAACTTCCCCTGGCAAAAAAATGTGTGAGTTACACGAAATTTCGTTAGAGAAGAAATAAATGGTTCGAAGTAACAAAGCCCACAACTATAGATCCTATTATGTCCATTGCATGAGAGATATTTTTCAAGAAATTAAACCCATGCTGCTTTCGAGGCAAGGAAGTGCAGAAGCTCATTACGTGTAAGCTAAAATGCGTAGTAGGCGCTCGGCTGTGGCCTCTCGTCGTCTTCGTCGTCCTGCCTCACTCCCTCCTCCTCCATACCGGTCGCCATTGTTTTGCTTCGCTCCTCTCCGAGCAAGGGAGGCGGCGCGGCAGGAAATCCCACGGAAAGAGCCCAAGGGCCGGTTCGTGGGCCTGAGTAGGTACGGGCCGAGGCCCGGCCCAGAGCAAATATAGCAGAGAGTGGCCATGGAATCGCAGGGGAAGTGAAGGAAGGGAAAGCGAGGGAGGTGCTGCGCCTGCGCCTCCGTTTCCGGGAGACTGCTCCCCGAGCTGCGGCGCAACCCGAATCGCCTCCCGCCCTCTTCGCCGCGCAGCTCCGACCCGCCGCCAGCGACCAGCGAGCCACCAGCTGGAGGAACAAGGGCGGCAGTTGCTGCCTTGGCCGCTTCGCCTCCCGCGGTCGCATTCGTTCCCCTCGCCCGCCTCCGCCTCCACCTCCGCCTCCGCTCGCCGCCTTTCCGTCCCGGGTGCGGGGCTACGGTAGATCGATTCGCCAGCTCGCGTCGGTCGCGCCCGCGTCCTGCACGCGCGCCGCGGCGAGGAGCTGCTGACCAGCGCGTGCGTCGCGGTTGCTTCTCCTGGAAGCTTCGGTGGGCAGGGCACGGCCGGATCCAGTTTAGGCGCAATGTCGGGGTCGTCGGCGGCTGGGGAGGACATAGTGCAGCACCTCTCGTCGAATTCCAACCCGTCGTCGGACAAGCTCGCCAAGCTCGAGGCCCGCATGGCCGGCAAGGCCGTCTCGGTGCCGCCCCCGTCGCCGCCGCACCATCATCCTGTGGTCTCCCCGACCTCCGCCCCCGCGTTCATGGACCAGGAGGAGCTGCCCGAGTCCTCCTCTTCAGATGATGATGTCAGCCCTAAACCTGTTATTTCTCCCCTTTTTATTGCTCCATTACAACATCTTATTCTATCTATATTGGATTACCTTGCCTGCACATTACCTATCTTGCTATGATCATGCTGGTTGGAACTATTTGTAATGTCTCTTTCAGTAAACTTGTACATGGTGCTTGATCTTGTAGCTAGTTACACTTTGTTCAATAGTTATATTCCTAATTTCATTTCATCTGACCCATAACTGACGTGTCATGCATTTGCTGATCAGAATGGCGATGAGTTCTTGATACAGAAGAACACACTGAAGCGTCCGAGATCCCCCGATGGCGACCATGGCCTAGCTCTTGGAAATTTTGAGGTGCTTTTCTAATGGGAATTGGCTAGAGTTAGATACAGACTATTCTGCGTTGGACCTGTTTAATGTCCGGTGCATTCTTCTGTGACTGTGAATGCCAGGGCTCAGCTAATGCGGCAGCAAAGATATTAGATGTCACGGATGCGCGACTTCCGTCAGAAAACCCAAACAGAAAAAAACAAGGCCGTGGAAGAGGACGTGCGGGAACAGGCCGAGGGCGTGGCTCAAAGGCGGCTGATCAAACACGTCAGACTTCGACATCCTCAGTAGTTGCGTCAAATGGTCAACATGACAAATTAACCTACATGGTATGCCACACACTTTTCTTCTCATGATCTTGATCTATCTTCCTAGTTCTTGACTCACCATGGTTAGGGTTACTATCTATCTTGCACTTGAATTAATCACATATTTGCCTGGCTCTTCTTGGAGCTTTTTGTAGAGGTCATTGCTTGGTACAAGAGACACATTTTATGGTGAAGAAATTGCTTTAGCTTACTTTCTGTTGATCAGATTCTTAGAGGTATCAGAGCGGTTAGCTTATTTGAGATGGACAAATTCTAATCATGCGAAGAATGCTGAAAGAGAGCCATTAGATTTTTGCTCACTTGAGGGTGGATTTGCTGAAATAGGCCACATGTCACAGTAAGCACATCGAGGACTTGGATTTCACGAACTGACACAACTTAGGTCGATAAATATAGTTGAAGTTCCATAACATATTTAAATTACACATTAGGGTATCATTTATCAGGGTTCTTGGAATCTTGTAGACAGAAATGAAACTAATAAAAAGGCTGAAATCCTTGTTCAATGATAAGCTTGGCTAATTTGATTGTAATAACCTGACTGTAAGATGATACCAAAGGATTGTACATTGTGTGCTCAAGACCTAGGTAATGCAAGATATGGTCGTTCGTCGATGCATTTGAGAGCTTCATTTGTTGTAATCTTATACATATACAGTAACAGTGTCATTCCCTTTATTTGGTCCGTACACTTTCCCATCACTGACAAGCAGAAACACTTGTAAATAACATTTGTGCATCCTACTGTGCAGTGATTCATCCTCATGTGCTTAAGTATGCGTTTACTTACCGTTTGCTCCATAATATAGGATTCCCGATCAAGTGTTCTACCTGGGAATGATGACAGGACTGCTTTACATGTAAGACTTATTTCTTTACATCATTTCCTATGAGACACTCATCTTGGTCTGCTATGTATGTGGATCCTTTTACTATTCACGCATACCCTTTTTCTTCTGCTTCTCAATGTTTTTTTGTGCTTAGCTTGTACAGATACGTGAAAATACTTCTGAAAGTGTTCGTATATGCATCCCTTTGAGAAAAAGTGTTTCTGTTTTGTTCAGTACTTCCATTTGAGTATAGCACCTAGGTGTCTTAACTACACAAAGTAGTTTTTCTGGTGGCTTTGGTATATGTATCCAGGTCCTTCCCTACGAAAAAAAAGTGTTTCTGTTTGAGTCTAGCATCTTAAGTACATAAAGTAATGTGCTAGGGCTAAGATAGTTTATCCGCTACACAAAGTAGTTTTTCTGGTGGCTTTGGTCATGTGCTAGGCATCTTAAGTACATAAAGTAATGTACATAAAGCATGAACAACTTTGGTGAATATTATAATGGGACATATCATATCTTATTGGGAATCAGTGATACTCGTGAAATGTAGTGTTCCATACAAACATGTTCTATGCTACTTGTTCTTGGATCAGATTTATATTCTTAAATCTTAAGCACTTCCAACTGAATAGGAAGAACTATCACTGTTGCGTGGTAAAGTTGCATTGTTGGAGGAGGAGCTTAACAAATCACGTCAAGAAGCTACTGACTATCGTCAACTTAGTGATAGGTTATCAAAGGTAAGGATATACTAACTAGAAGCTTTCTTTCTCTTGACTTCCCTAGGTTCCTTGACTTGTTTCCTTTGCTTTATTCCACCAGGAAATGAAGGAGTTCAAGGATCAAGATCAACAAAAGAAATCAAAGGTTTCACAGTTTAAAACCTTGATACTAAATTGGCAAATTCTTATTTTATCTCATAATCAACCATTTCTGTTTACCGCACTTCATTCTTATGTACTCCCTTGGTTCCTAAATTTAAGATGTTCTAGATGTTTCATGTTTTGTCTAGATGCATGTTAAAATGAGTGAATGTACACACTAAAACGCGTCTATATACATTTGTGTACATGTGAATGTGAACAAATACTAAAACATCTTATATTTAGAAATGGAAGGAGTATACATTAAACCAGGCCGCTTCTATTTGCACAGATCTTTAATATTGTGATACTTTTGGTCCTGAATTACTGATCAAAGAATGTCATGTAAATAGTTACACGTGGGTGGTGGGTGAGGGGGGAGGGAGGATTATCTTTGTCCACATGCACTTTTTCTATCCATGCAATGATGGCCATTATTATAATTAAGTAGTATATATGCTTACATGCCCATTTTCATTTATGTAGCAAATGAAGGTCCTGTCTGACCTGCTCATAGCAGTGTCGAAAGCAGAAAGGCAAGAAGCACGGATGAGGTTAAAGCAGGAATCTTTTAGACTTGGGAACATTGGTGTTATGAGGTAATGTCCCAATGATCCGAGCTTCCAACACTTAATGAGGAATAGTAGAAGTTTATGTCTAAATCTCCTTTTGTGTGAAGAATAATACTTTGTAAATCGGCTGATGTTTAACTTGCACTAGCATATATGCTGTGATATTGTCTTCCAGATAGCATAACCTGTCATTTGCTGTGTAGATCCAGTATGCCTTCTAGTACTGGCAACTTTTCCGGAACAGTGGATTTTTCTTTATGTCTTGTATTTCCTGTTTTCGGTGTGGACTATGTATTGCAACTTTCTTTGACTACTCTCTGTCATAACTCAGAGCTGGAACTCAGATATCTGAAGCATGGGAGGATGGCCAGGCAATAAAGGACCTTAATATCCATCTTGTAAGTTTCTGCAGCTCCATAGATCTTTTAATTTCAATACATACTATTAGTATCGTATTCCATCGTAAAAGCCGACCATAATGTTTAGAATTTACTGTGGAACTTTAGTTTTGGTGATCTGTCCAGCTTTTGAAACCCAGCCAGTAGCACTTTTACTTCAGCAGGCATACTATTAGTCCATTCTGTTCCTTTTCGTCCTGTTTGCGATTTTGATCACATCCGCACATTACTAGCCTCAAGTCATTATCATCCAAGCATCTTATAGGACATCTTGACCTTGTTTAATTGAGCATCATGTTCACAAGGGAAACATTTTTGCCGCATGTGGCTTGGCTTGCCATGCAGGTTATATTCCATACAGCGTTTATCTTTGAGACACATTGTATGGCTTGCAGCTCTTGTCTTTACATATTTGCCTCTCTTCTATATAATTCCAATTCTTGACAGTGACAATAACGTAACATCATTTTGTTAAATTGCTCATGTATGATGTACCTTTATGAAGAAATCATTGCTGGAAACAAAAGAGGCTGTTGAAAGGCATCGTAAATCTTTAAAGAAAAGACAATCCGGTAAGAGTTACATTTTCTCTTTAAATATCTTTGTCTAGTGCTGGCTTATATTCTTTACAAGTTACTGATTAAACTATCTTGCACACCAAACAAGATTTGAAGTAGATGTTTGGATATTCTTACTTCATTTCACTATTTTGTACAAGGGAAATCTCTGTGCATTTAGACAAGCAAGTGATAAACATGCATATCAGTTGACTGCTAAAGTGATATTTTTGCTGTCACTTTTCTTCACCCTCACTGCTTATTTGTGATGGTTTGTTAATGCAGATAAGGGTGATGGCAGTGATGCTGAAACTAGCATGTCTGAGGAAGATTTCCTCTTACAGGATGAGATATGTAAATCTCGGTTAACAAGTATCAAACGGGTAAATTTATTTTCCTCGTTAGCGATCTATTACTTCTTATTGAACGCACTGCCCCCCTCTTAACCTACTTTTGACAATTGAATTCCAGGAGGAAGAACAGTATTTGAGAGAAAGAGATCGGTATGAATTGGAAAAGGGTAGACTTATACGTGAAATGAAGCGTCTTAGAGATGAAGACGGATCACGCTTTAATAACTTCCAAATTCTTCACCATCGATATGCTCTGTTAAATCTTCTTGGAAAGGGGGGGTTTAGTGAGGTGTACAAGGTATATTCTTTCTTGAGCTATAAATACTTTAAACGAAAAATGAGGCACCAAACCGTTGTATCAATAATGCATCTTTAAATACAAAAACATTTTGTGTTAAGAAGGTAGAAGCACCACTTTTCCCGTCCCGCATAAGGTTCCAGTCCGTGTGCAGCAGCGCAAAAATAGAATAAATAGAGCTCAATATTTTCTAATCGGACGGGTTACTTAATCAAAATTGCCAATATTAATTTGGATTTGTCTTTCTATACATGCCCTTTTTAAGAGCTTCATTTTGGGTGGGCAGGGAGGCTGGGATCCTGGCCTATCCTGAATGAGCTTAGAAGGTACAAAATGTGACAGAAAGTTAGATACAAAGAACCAAACCTGGTATTTTAATTTGAGGTGAAAATATCTGTATGGAAACAATTGGAGCAACACTGCAACACTTCTGGCATTGAAATGTTGGTTGGATTTTTTTAATGGAAAAGGCAGGTGTTTTGCTCATTTCATTAAGATAGGAGAAATGAAATGAGATATATCGAATATTTACAGGAAAAAAGAGGAAAATAGTGACCTTGTCGACCCAAACTGTCCTCAGCCGCTAAACATGTCAGCCACCCAGAGGGATTGTGAACGAGTTCCTCAGAAATGCTTCAAGGAGGGAAACAATGTCCATGGGCTCCATCTTCACTGGCATCAATCCCTGTCAACGACGTAAGCTTTCTCCTAGAACCGCACACGAGTACCCCACCGAACCTCAGGAATGGTCGCCGCCAACAAGCCTCCACGGTCACCCAATTGGACACAGACAGTGTAGTACTCTCGCCCACGAGCCACAATTGCCTGCATCGACCCCTGTCAAATCCTGAGATTTTGTCCAGAGTCTTATGACTCTGCACCTATCTGAACCACTGGGAACCTGGAACACTGAGCTGTTCCGTCCGCACCTGCAATAGCGAACTGTACCCGCCTGTTCTGAGGACGGCCACTGCACCACCATGGAGGACTGCCCTTTTCAATGGCTGGCACCACTCCTGCTGCTGCAACAAGGAATCGGGACATCCACCGCCACAAAGGTGGAGGCACGCAAAGCCATGCTGGTACCGCACGCAGTTACAGCTTGCTCCCACCCAAATTGGCCTGCTCCGCCAGTACGTACCCGTGCGCCCCCAACTTATTGGAGCATCGCCTATCCACCAGCACCACCAGCACCACCACACACACCACTCAGCCACCACAACCGCTCCGGCAGGCCTCCTGCAGCGCTGCTGGCCCATGCCAGATCTGTTTGCAGTGTCCGCCAGCAACACGACCCATGCCACACCTGCATCTACCTATTCCATGACACGCCGGTGAGACAAGGCTGGGGGTCACCGCCCTGGCTTCCGCAGTCCTGGGCACCGTCGCCCCCCACTAGGTGACCACCACTAGTGAAGAGACTCCCCGCCACCTTTGATAATGCCCGACACCAACATGACGCAGGCCGGACACAGAAGTGGCGCTGGGAGCCCGGACAGGCGGTGCTGGTGGTGGTACTAAGGTTCACTAGTGTCCGTTGGTTTGTGTCAAGTAGGAAAATCAGTACTCAATGCGGCAGCATCTATTGCAAGTGGCTGAGAACTGGATTTGGTTTCCAGCTGCCTATCTGCTCCTAATAGACTAGTCAGTTAGGAAAGGAATAATTCGGTTCTGTTTAGGAAATTTGTGCCTGAAGTTTAGTTGGTTCAGTCCTCGTACTAGGCAGTGCTATAAAAGCATGCCAACAGTAAGATATTTCTGTATACCCTACACTATTTTCTCTCTCCTTCCTATCCATTGACCTCCTACTGAGTTTCTATTTACTCTACTGAAATCCTACCGCGGTGCCATCCTAGCCTCGCAAGGGTGCTTCGCACTGGACTTGCCACTACTATCACCTTCCTTTTGTGATCCTGGTCTGTGACGTTCCTTTTCTGTTGTAAAATACAAGGTGTTATAGAATAGTGCAGGACTGCTGGGTATACCGACTTGTACCAGCTTTCATGTTGTATTGATTTTGTGTATCAGAACATTGACTAGTTTTTTCACTTTTCTTTTTGTGAAGTCATTTCACCGCGTATTCACACCTGATGTGTAGAAATCTGAGTATGGTAACACTTAACATGAAACTGTTTCTTTGAGCAGGCTTTTGACTTGGTTGAATACAAATATGTGGCTTGTAAGCTTCATGGTTTGAATGTTCAGTGGAGTGAGGAGAAAAAGCAAAGCTACATACGCCATGCGATTCGTGAATACAATATCCATAAGACACTGGTTCATACAAACATTGTCAGGCTATGGGACATATTCGAGATTGATCACAACACATTCTGCACCGTCCTAGAATATTGCAGCGGTATGATGATTTTCTAGTTATCTTGACAGCTTCAATTTGGTGCTCTCAGTATTTTTTTTGCATGGAGTCTCATGTCATTGATGATATCCATATCCTTATGTTTCCTTTAATATTGGTTGTGCGAGGCATGCATGCATGGTGTAACCCAGATACATTTTTCTGTGACGAACTCTTACACCATCGAAGTTATTCCCGTTTTTAGTTCGTACCAGAATAAGTAGTGAAAAAACTTTCAAGTCAGGAACTAAAAGCGATAATTAAACCATTCTTCCATATATATTTGGTCTTGATCTTTTACAGTTACAACTTCCACTTTGCCATTTATGATATTTTTATGGAGCACTAATACCACATTATGAGCTTATGAGATATGGAAACGACTGCCATATTTGACCACTAAGACGCATACATAAAATTATGCTGATGCCATGAATATTTTAGATAGATTATTAGCAACTTTAATGATATCTAATGGACGCAGAAGTGGTCATTTGCATGGTTCATAAAGCGCTATGCATTAATTCCTAGTTTTGCCTCTGCGGCCTAGAGCCTATCTTGCCTAAGTGCACACATAGCACGATTAAGCGCTAGGCGTTTTGCTGTCGCCTAACGTGCCTTTTATTAACCATGATCATTTGTAGTTCCTGAGCATGGCATTGATGCTTGGCTTCAGTGCATAAATACGGAATATATGTTAGATCATGTCTCATATACTAGATAGAAGTTTCTTCATTTTTGCTGCTATCTTAGTTTTTTTAGGAATGGAAGCCTAGCCCCAGCCTCTGCATCGGCGTGGTGCATGCGGCCATTTATTAAAAAGTTTAAGCAAGTGTGTCAAAGTCTGCCAGTGTAACAACACCGAAAACAAAAACAAAAAGGTGACTACAAGCCAGCCACCACATAGCCAAAATGAAAAGGACTAAAACTGAGTAATCCTTCTAGACTGATGCCACCCAGTTAACATATAGTATTCCCTCCGATCCATGATAAGTGTCGCTGGTCAGAGGGAGTAGTAGTTATTGATAATGATTTACTACCAAAATCTGAAACTCCCAGTTCAGGAGGCCGTGGCATCTAATAATGTTATCTCCATTACTAATGTTTGACCCAGGCAAGGATCTCGATGCAGTCCTTAAAGCAACACCAATTCTTCCAGAAAAGGAAGCAAGAATCATAATTGTTCAAGTATTTCAGGGCCTTGTTTATCTTAACAAAAAGGCTCAAAAGATTATCCACTATGACCTCAAACCAGGCAATGTTCTCTTTGATGAAGTTGGTGTTACAAAAGTTACAGACTTTGGCCTCAGCAAGATAGTGGAGGATGATGTTGGGTCTCAGGGAATGGAACTTACTTCTCAGGGAGCTGGAACCTATTGGTGAGTGGCTGAGTGCGTTCACTTTTTCAGTTAAATTGTACTGGCCCAGATTTTTTTCGAACTAGTATTTTCAGTTCTTGTTATGTGACTGCTGCATCGATTTCCTTCACAATGACAATTTTTTTTTTTTATTCTATGTTCTTGTTCCAGGTATCTGCCACCAGAATGCTTTGATCTCAGCAAAACACCATTTATTTCATCAAAGGTATTTATATTTGCCAGCATATTTCATCTTTTAATGTAAACAACAGTTGGTCCATTCTACTGTCTCACTCTGGTGTAGTCTGTAATGATACTCTCTGCTGCTGGGATTTGGCGGGTTCTATATTTTTTGTAAATATGTCCTCAACCGCTGGTGAAGCATGTTCACCTGCCAAATGTTATGAAAACATACAATGTACTTTCTGATAGAAGTGCTTGCTGTGTAAATTCAACATTCTACTGGTAATAGTTTTATTTTGGCGTTTGGTTTTGTTAACCTGCTTTTAGCTTTGGGTGTGTTCTTCTAATACAAAGTTATGGGCATTTGGGTGTGTTCGAGAAAATAAGTCCTGAGATATGACCAGGCCCATCACACATCTTGGGTTCAGTGGACCACAAAACGAGATTATCTGTCGGCAAAGCCATGGGATGCAGTTAGGCGGGTCGATCTGTTGAGAGGCTGTTGGTGTTGGCTGTGGGTGGAGGAGATGAGTCTGGTGCTTGCAGTAAGGTCGCTAGAAGGTGGTAGTTAGAGACGGGGGTTGGGCGAATGTGTATTTTTTTGTACAAAGTTGGAGACATTATCCTAGTGTTTAATCCTCTTTCTTCAAGTTTAGGATTCATTTGTGAGCTTCCCAAACTTTCAGTCTAAACAACCCAGTTTAACAACTGTAGCCTCATTCTGATTGGTGAGTAAACTATTGTTTCTGTCATGCAGGTGGATGTTTGGTCCGCTGGTGTAATGTTTTATCAGATGCTCTATGGGAAGCGTCCTTTTGGCCATGACCAGACCCAAGAGCGAATACTTAGGGAAGATACAATTATCAATGCACGGAGGGTGGAATTCCCTCCAAAACCAGCTGTATCAAATGAGGCGAAGGTATATCCTGTTTGTTCATATGGCACATATATCCTCTGAGCCATCACTTGTAGGGCATCGGTATTATGCATGCCATACATTGTGACAGGAGACTGTCAGTTAGGTTTCAACTTTGTTCTGCAGGTTCTTGTTTTCATCGATGCCATGAATTGTCTAAAAATGATGATCAAAATCCCTTTACTTTTAAGTCTTAACCATTATTCTCGTATTTGTCAGTCTTTAATTTTTTTACTTCCAATGTATGCAGGAACTAATACGACGTTGCTTGACATACAATCAATCAGAGAGACCAGACGTTCTATCCATAGCTCAAGATCCTTATCTCTCTTATGCAAAGAGGTAGACACTACACCGTCTACACATGGCTGCAAGTCAGAAGATTTTTTTGGAGGTCAGGGAGCCACATTCCCAAAATAGATTCTGGAGGGAGGTGAAAGATCTCACAAACTCAAGAATGTGCCTGATGGTTTAATTGTATATATTGTAAATTTCAGTCACTCTTGTAGCTGCGGTTGACCTGAAGTATCAGAGGTCCTCTTTTCAGTTTAGAGTAAGTAGGGCATCGGTATTGAGGGGCATGCACTTTTTTTTACTTGGAGCGGGGGCATGCACTCTGATATCTCTCAGTTCTTATGTGCCCATCAATGCCTCGTGTGATGTTTGTTTGTGGCTGGTGTCGAGCGTACTGCTGCTGGTCCTTCAAAAAGACTGTTTATTCGTATGGCTCGCGAGGCTTGCCAAGCCATCAGGTGAACAATTGATTGTTTTACAAAAAACCTGATGATGCATCCGCCGGTTAGATATGATCATTGATCAAAGCCTAAATTAGCTGCACACCCTAGGTTGCTCATTAGCTGCACACCTCAAATACATCTTCAAACACTGATTAACTTGTTTAGTTTTTCAATTACTTCATGGATGGTTATGCACTGTTCATTTGCAATTTAGTATCAAACATGCCAAAATGCTCTTTCCAAAAATGGAAATTGTGAAGACACTATCACAACATTGTTGAGCACAATCTTGGCCATTAACGATATTTGAGAGGAATGGTGAATTTGCCCACAATTACCAATAAAGTGTTTGGCCAAGGTTTTGTTATTTTGGAAGCCCTTCTATAAGATTCACATTTCATGGGATTTGTCTGGCCTACCTGGTGTTTTTGTAGTGCTCATGTTTGGCCTGATGAGGTAGCACAAATTATTATACTGCTTCCAGACTTGGCCAGGTAATTCTTTTGATATGAATACCAAAGCACTACCATGAAAAGCTTGAATGAGTTTAGTTTGAAGGCCCACATTGGCACCTAATGCCATGGAGATCCTGTCAATCTCACATTTTCGACGCAATTCTTATCTGGTCTTAACGACACATGATTGAGCATTCAAAACAGTAATAAGTAAAAAATAACCAACCTCACTGAATTAATGAAATTGCTCATCAATTGGATATATATACTGTTCTGCAAATGAGAACCGAGCATACAACCAGATCAACCAGCAATAAGAAAGAAAAAGAATAATACTAGTAATAGTAAACCGGTCGAAACACATCGATCGGTAGCCATGGCGGGAAGCAAGAACTCATGGTTCATGTCCCGATTTCCTATCTCTCTTCTACTAGTATAATGGTGTACCATCCATCCTGCTGTCTAGTAGGACTTGGTCCCGTTGGTGGTGAGGCCGTAGCCGAGCGCGAAGAGCGGGTCGTAGTGCGCGTCGCCGACGTTCATCGGCAGCTGGTCCACCGACTTGAACCACGTTCGCGGCAGCTTGCCGGCGAACCCGTAGTCGCCGAACAGCGCGTCGGTGACGCCCTGCCCCTCCGAGCCGGGGAGCCACGCCGCCACCAGCGCGTCCGATGCGGCCAGGAGCGGCTGCACCACCACGGGCCGGCCGCTGATGAGCACCGTCGCGCACGGCGCCCCGCTGCACACCGCCTGCACGGTGCTGACCCCGGGCTCCGGGATGGTCAGGTTCAGGTTGTCGCCCTTGGTCTCCGTGTACGGGTGCTCGCCGACCACCACGATGGCGTAGGAGAAGCCGCCGTTCTTGACGAAGTCGGCGTCGGGGTTCTCTGCGAACACCACGGACGTCGACGGGTCCACGGCCGCCTTCACGGCGTCGAGGATGGTCGTGCCGATGGTGGTGCGTCCAGTGTCGCCCTGCCACTCGATCGTCCAGCCGCCGCACTGGTAGCCCAGGTTGTCGGCGTGGCTCCCGGCGACGAGGATCTTGGTCGCCTTCTTGGGCAGCGGCAGCAGCGGTTGGTCGCTCGTCTTGCCGCCGTTCTTCAGGAGCACCAGCGACTTCCTCACCGCCTCCCTCGCCAGATCCCTGTGTTCCTGCACATACCAAATTCAGAGCACATCGTAAGAATCAGAATTTCAGGCGCCTGTGAAGATGAACTCAGCATTCTGATATTTTACATCAGAGTTTGTTCAGTACCTGCTTTCCTAGCTGCTCAGCCATGCTGGGATCTGAGTAAGGGTTCTCGAAGAGGCCCATGGTGAACTTGACGCGCAGGATACGGGTGACGGCGTCGTCGATCCTGCTCATGGGGATCACGCTGTTGTTGACGTGGGCTGTCAGGATGCTGATGAAGCTCTGGTAGTTGTTAGGCACCATGATCTGCGACATTCACAAGAACCATCGATCTCAGTCTTGACACTTCAAGCAGCATTGCATTCACAGGGATTGTTTCACATAGTAGAAGTTTTGTCTTACCATGTCCAGGCCGGCAAGGATAGAAGCCTTGACAGAGTACGAGTAATCCGACCCTGCGGGGACGGTGATCCTGTCAATACCCTCCCAGTCCGAGATCACGAAGCCCTGTAAATACAGACGCGTCAGAGGCAGCGAACATCTGAAGATTCTGCTCAAGAATCCAACTACTGTCGAACACCTGAAGAGAAATGAAATATGTTCCTGTTTTACCTTGAATTTGAGCGTCTCCTTGAGGTATCCCGTGATGAGGTCTTGGTTGGCGTGCATCTTTACCCCGTTCCAGCTGGAGTAGGAGATCATGACGGTGGAGACACCCTGCCGCATGGCGTTCAGGTAGGCCGGCATGTGGATGTTCATCAGACCCTCGCGGTTGATGACGGTGTTGTTCTCGTTGATGCCGTCCACCGTGCCGCCGTCGCCGACGAAGTGCTTCGCGCACGCCGCCACCTTGTTCCTACATTCAGAAACAAGAAATGTTATAGATGAGTTCTGGACCATTCATGTCTGTGACAAGACAACGTAGTGTTCTTGGACAGGCGAGGCGGGGTCTTACTTTCCGGCGACGTAGGGCATGCCGCTGGTGAAGTTCGTGGGCACTTCACCCTGAAGACCCGGGATGAGCTCCGTCATGGACTGCACGATCCGGCGATCCTCGCTGTAGCTCTCGTAGCACCGGCCCCACCTCGGGTCTCTGCACACCTGTGTTCATGAACAGCAACAGAGAAACACAGCAATTAATTCAGCACACACAATGCTATCATAAAACGGAAGTTCAAAATGTTGATGGACATTGCTGTTCGTTCAAGGAATCAAAGATCTCTTACCGCGATGCAGGGCGCGAAGGCGTACTGGATGCCGGTGGCTCTGACCTCGAGCGCGGTGGCGGCGCCGATCCTCCTGACCAGGTAAGGGTCCCTGGTGGCGCCGAGGCCGACGTTGTGCGGGAAGATGGTGGCGCCGTAGACGTTGTTGTGGCCGTGCACGGCGTCGATGCCGTAGATCATCGGGATGGCGAGCCGGGTCGACATGCAGGCCTTCTGGAAGTCGTCCACCATGGCCATCCACTCCTGCGCGGTGGCTCCCTTATGCGGCACGCTCCCGCCGCCGCTCAGCAGGCTGCCGATGAAGTTGTCCCTGAGCACCTCCGGGGTGGCCACGAGCCGCTCGATCTGCGTCATCTGCCCGATCTTCTCGGCCAGCGTCATCCTGCGCAGGAGGTCGGTGACGCGCGCCTCCACGGGCTGCGCCGCGTCCTTGTACGGCACGTAGTCGGCGTCGGTGCCGCCGAGCACGGCCCAGAAGAGCAGCAGCGCCGCGAAGACCGCCGGCGCCGTGAGCAGCGCCATCCTGTGCCGGAGCAGGAGCGGGTGCACGAGCTTCCGGACCTGCGCGACACATTGCAGCGACGCGGTGAGTATCGCCGTCAGGCCGTCGTCCAGCGGCTTGAGGACGCCGCCCGGCCAAAGATGGCAGGGGACGGGCATGGTGGTGTGGTGGGTGGTGCGGTCAACGGCGAGAGGATCCGAGGACGCGCAACGATGCAAGAAGAAGCCATGGTTTTGATGCCTAGCTGTGATCTGCGCCGATTATTAAACACTTTCGTTGTCGGACGACTGATAGTGCAAGTTGGGATTGTGAAGGCAAAGTCGAATGATGGATGCTAACAATAATTTAAGTGATCTGTTGCTTAATTAGGGCATCCGTGCAACACCTATGCAATAGTTTTTTTTCTTAAAAAGGGAAAAATATCTGGATTAGTAACAAAACTGAAGATCAATCAACGGCTCAATCCTATATACAGTAGGTAGATGCTTCCAAGACATTGGTAAACTATAAGAGCAAAAGATGAACACAAAGCAGGAAACAGTACAAATGAACTTCAAATCACCAGAACCCGAGGAAGAAGAAGGCAGCGGCTGCAAAACGTGTGAGGTCTGGCAAGAAGAAGAGGGTAGGGCGTGTTATGAAGCTACTCCGAGAAGAGGGTTGGGGTTGCAGCACCAGAGCAGAGGAGATCACTATTCGTACCCTAGGAGGGGGGTAAAGTGCTGAGGTGGTGAATGCCCCTCCAAGTTCAATGCGTTTGTTGCAACCGAATTGGAATCTCTGGGAAAATCCAAGACGCGTGAATGGCCGGCCGTTGGACACTCAGGTCCAAGCCAAGCACACGGTAAATGCTCCGAGCAACACACAGACAGACACACAACAAAAGTTTCCATATTTATTTTGGTTTTCATACAAGACACAAGGCACGTCGATGCTAGTTAACTACTAGGAGAGTGTTTGAATTGGCAAGAAACCGCCGTGGCTGGCCTTGGCCTGCGCCCATGGCTTACCAGAAAGAATGGTGTGAGCCAGCGGCAACGACGAGGGATGCAGGGGAGGGTAGCTAGGGTGGATGGGAAGAAGAAGAGCGGGGAGGAGGAGGAGGAGGCGTGAAGCACTGAAGGAGCCTCCTGCCATTCTCGAGCTCTCCTTCCTCTTTTATATATAACCCGGGCCGGCGTCGACGATGAGGTGTGTCATCGTTGGAGGAGTGGTTGGATTGCTGCGGTCATGGAAGATGGCCGGCCTCAATGCGATCCACCCAATCCTCCCCGAACGAACGAACATATCCCTCCTCTGGTTCTGCCCGCCCGGCCGCCTTCGCAACGGACCGCCGGTTTCCGCATTCATTCGGCACACCGGCCGGATTTGTTTCCACCTTCCGGTGAACTCCGCCCAACCCCCGAAGGCGAAACGGCAACGACGGTTTTGGTCGAGAATGGCGACAAACAGAAACCAAAAAAAATGTGTGGCGGTCAAGCAAGGCGGCAGAGGCTGTGCTCTGCACCGAGCAACTCACTTTGTGCAGCAGCTTGATGCCCATGACGCCGAGCATATGCGCGGCCGTACGTGGACGGCGGCCCGCCGGCAAAGAAGAAGAAGAAGAGGCGAGAGTAGACCGACGGCTGCGTGCTTTCAGAAATGCGGCAGCGGGACGACGCACGGCAGGCAGACAAGAGGACCGATTGATTGATTGATATGAAAGTGGCCGCGGTGAAAGCAAGCAAAGATTTGGTGTTCTTTGCAGGGGAACTGACTACTGGTAGGGGCGGCCGGAGGTATAAATAACTGAATGAATAAGCAGCAGCTGTTACTTCAATGCTTACCGGAGTTCTTACGCGACGACGGCGACCGGTTGGTTGGGGAGGAAGACGGCGACGATGACGACTCGTCCGCCTCAGGGTGGATCGGAGCCCGACAGAGACGCACGAACCTATCTATCTATGCACTGTTCCGCCGCACAGTCCCGCAAGAATCCCCCACCTGCACGGCTACCGCAACTTGCCGGAAATCAATGCGCCGAAGCAAGCAAAGCACGCAATGGCTGGCCGGAGGTAGGAGAAGAAGACGCAGCGCCCAACGGCTAGGTAAGGGCTGGGCGTGCGTATGTTGTGTTGTATGAACTACCTGCACCGCCGGAGGGGTTTTATAGCGAATCGATGGAGCATGGAGGACGCTCGCGGACAGAGACAGGGAAGAACGCAGTGGACGAGGACGACGGAGGGTCCTCGTCGCTGATTAGATAATTGGCAGTTAAAGCTCCAACGTTCGACTCCGGGCACGCATCCCGGCCGCCCGATCGGCGACGGACGGCGCGGGACCAGCGAGGCGGAGGGAACGTGAGCGGCATGTTGCTCCGGTCGGGTCTCCCTGTTTCTCGCCGTCGGTCCGACGCCTTTTCCCGCGTGGGGACACGTGATGAGGCCAACGGTAACCAGACGATCCAGGGGAAACAAAACATACATAATCTGGGCCACGACACTACACAACACGAAATGAGGTGTGTTCATCTTTTAGTTCTTGATTGATTTGGAGCGTGTTGGTTTGCGGACACTGTGATGCGATGCTGATTTTTCGAACGTTGGGAGATTTTCTGCGTAATAATAACGTTGGGAACTTTGGGAGTTAGTGAGAACAGTATTTGACGTTTAGTGCTCTGCCAAACTAGAGTTTAATGGAGTCAAATCTTGAGGAATTGTCATCAAATCTTGGGCGGTTAATGGAGTGCTCTCAATATAGGTATAAATTTATGGTAAATCTAAGTAGCAGACACCTTTCATGGGGACCACTGATCCACGCATGCACAGATAGATTTGACCCTTCATGTCAGCCCGCATTTAATGCAAAATTCAAAAATTTGAAATGTTTTGTAACCCCAACCGTTTGTCCGATTTAGAATCCGTTTTCACCGCTGAGCTAGTTGTGACGAGATCTTCGAAACAAGATCCCATGTTGACATATTTTGAGAACTTTTTTTTGACACAAAACTTACCAACCTTTAACACGTAAGTTATCTGGAACTATTGTATATAAGTTACCATCATATTAACGATTAATTTTTGGTTTTAAATAAAAGCATTTTTCATGCACTTTTCTCAAAACCCAGTGATAAAGTTACCATGTGTTTTTTTTGCTCAAAACCTAGTACTGATATCATATGTTTTTTTTGCAGGCCCTCTAAATATTTGTTACCCACCTAGTAAAGTGAAATATACTTTTAAACCGAAAATTAATCATTGCTTGGGTTGGTAACTTACATAAATTCACCCTGATAACTTACATGTTAATGGGTGGTAACTTTTGAACCATAAAAAAATATCGTTCAAACATATCAACATGGGATCTAGTTTCGAACATCTCGACGCGACTAGTCCAACGGTGAAAACAAATCATAAATCCGATAAACGGTTTGAGCTACAAAACATTTTGAATTTTCAAATTTTACATTTAATACGCAATGATGTCACCAATTTCGGATTTTAGTGCATGCATATAGTGCGTGGACTTAAGCTAATTAGCAGGCGCCATATACATAGTCCGGTCCTAAATCTAAATCTAGTAGTATATCTATGAACTACATTTCTTACAACTCTAAGCAAAGTGTGATGTCACAGAGCAACCATACTGATATGTATTAATGATTTTATTTAAAAAATGTATTAATGATTTTCTACCTCAACAAATAAGTTACTGAGATTATTCATTATCTTAGTGACTGTTCATGTCATTCAATCCCTCCAACCATTCAATTGTTCACATTAATAATTTAACCTATTTCACGTTATTAAAGTTATGTCTCGATTATGATCAATTGAATTTTACATATTCTTTCAGAAAATATAGTATCACCACTCTTATAACCTTTTTTTTTACATATTATAGTTACTAAAGGGATCCCGCTAAAACGTGCGGGTATCTTTTACTCTCCTACGGAGCAAAATCCCCGCACACACCACACTCTTGTGAATGTGGGATCACATTCTAGTGATTATGTTGGACAACTTCCGGATCCCTACGTTTCCTATGTGTTATGTCTCGTGTTGAATGGATCTGGTTTTTCCAACAAGCCAATCCGGGAACTAGGCATTTTTCCGGCGATCTTTCATTCAATTCTTGATGATCTGGTGCGTGTCGCCTCGCACCCTTTGTAATGCAATGCTGACTTTTCAACATTGAAAGATTTTTTGTGTAGTGTTGGAAACTTAAGGAATTAAGAACTATTTGAGGTTAGTGCTATGCTAGCCTAGAGTGGTTAATGGAGTCAAATCTTGAGAAATTGTTATCAAATCTTGACTGATTAATGGAGTGCTCTAAAAGGGTAAATCAATCTATATATATTTTATAATGCAAAAATATACTAATATGAATTAATGAATTTTTATCTCAATGTACAAGTTATCTTCATCATTTATTCTCTCGGCCAATTAATTGGTCATATTATTTCCACTAATCTTATTAATCACTGCATGCAAGCTAAGACATCATCATTCCTCAAACCATTCACTGTGTACGTTAATAATTTATAATGCACATTAATCTTATGCTTATTAAATTTAGTGTCAAGACTACGATAAATTGAATTTCGCATATTCAATTAGAGAATATAATGTGTGATCACTCTTGTAACCTTTTTTTAGATAATATATTTACCAAAGGGATCCCGCTACACCATGCGGGTATCTTCTAGTCTCTTATAAAGAAAAAAACCCCGCACACACCACATTCTTGTGAATTTGAGATCACATTCTTGTGATTATGTTTCTTGTGTGTTATGTCTCGTGCTAGATGGATCTGTTTTTTTTAAATAAATCTGGGCAAACTAAGTATTTCTTCTGGCAAGAAGAAAAGAATGAGGCATGCTTTTCTGTAGTGGTGAACTTCTGTTAAGTATCATCGGTCTTACGGAAACTGAAGACATATAATGGATTATTTGACCAACTTTGGCCGAGCATGCATCTCTTATTTCATGACCTCGAGCGTGCCGGTTTGTGATTTTTGTAATGCCAACCTGTTTTCTGAACGTTGGGAAACTTTTTTCTCTTATGTCCGAAAAACTTGCTAATAAATAAGAAACTCTTTAACGTTTCTTCGTGCACTGCCAGCCTAGAGTGTGGTTAATGGAGTGCTCTGATGAGTAGACCCAAAAATAGTTATGACCACGGACTGAAGTAGTACTGGAATATGAATATTTCTGTCTTTCAAAGCCTTCCAAACAGTCATGTACAACGGCTCATCAGTTCATGCATGTCGTATTTAAATTTCACTTTCTCCACGGTTGCCCAAGACACGTATCGCATCTACCGCACCCTTGTTCCCTTCGACGTAACTTTGCGGGGTTCATGTGCTTTTTAAGTCGTATAGAGTATAGTGCATTATTTCAACCGGAAATAAGTGCAGGAAAGCAGCTGGCCACCGCCACACCGGCCGGCAATGTAATAATAAGCATATGAAAAGGAGGATGGATCGCCCGTGGAGGTCCGGAAATTAAGTACACGATTGATAGAAAAATGTATTGTTTCAAGGATGTGTATATACAGTGTTCATTGATGAATGCTTTTTAGGTGTTCCTTTATTCAGGACAAGGAATGACATTGGCATGTGCCCTCACGTTTATCCGAAACCAAAATGTTGCTCTCTAAGAGGAATACATAATTGCTCACGTCAAATTACAATCTTTTGAAACTATGCTTCATACTTCCTATGTCGTGTCAACATTATATTCTCAAGTCTTCAGAAGGTGCTTCTAGAACGTAGAGTTTTTCGGCTAGAAATCAAGTTCACCAAATGTACGCAAAACAATCGCTAGAACAAACTAATTCATCATGGCCCCTAACAATTAGAAAGCGGGACCAACCGCCCCACAATTTATTATAATCTCGACCAAATTGTACTCATGAGATGCACAAGGTATTAATGCAAAAAACACCTCGATTGAGATTACGCGGGCGCCCCAAGACACCACTCATTCCGCAGGATAAAAAATTGGCACACAGCCGAAAGAAAACAACCAAATAAGTAGTCCTGGTAACCAACTGGTTCATATACTATAGTTCGACCACGCCAAGCGCCTTAATTTAGCGAGGAAAAGACCAGTTCAACTCGATTCATTATAGGCCTGAGTTGGCTTGTTAAACTCGGCAAACACTCCTTACAATTTCGGTAGCAACTATGTTCAAAATAATTAATATGCCATAAAAAGTTAAAAACAATCCAATTTTAAAAAGTTCACAAGAAATATTAAATCAGTTTGAAAAAAATAGTCACATCACAACCAAAATCGGCATTCCAATGGAAGTTCTTAGTTCATACAATAAACATCCTGAAGGGGATCGTGTGTAGAAAATAAAAAATTTCCTAACAACGATATCCTACAAACATGTCAAGATCTATTCTATGTAGATATAGTAGTACGAACGGAGATCGGAATACGTACCCTTGTAGACCGAAAGCGGAGGTTACGTTCCCGCACAAACGTTGCCGATGAAGACCGACGAATCCGACCTCAAGGTCGTGTAGAGGAAGCAGACTCCGAGTACCGCTAGCGCAGCACCTCGCAGGGCGTCACACACGTACGGTGGAGACGACGGCCTCCGAAGCTTCAGTACAGAACGAGCAGCAGAAGACTTGGACCGGAACACCAGCAGCGCGGCAGCGGGCTATGGTGGAAGAGACCACCTCCTCTGCTCGGCGCGGCTCCGACAAGGGAACCACGAGATCGAGAGAGAAATTGGGAATTAATTGGTGAATTAAAAGGCCATGTGTGCCCCTTCTTATATAGGCTCCCAGGGGGGAGCCAACTTGCTAACCAGGCAATGTGGGACTAACCCCCACATGCCTGGTGCGGCTATGGAGGGTGCGCCGGCCCCCTAGTGGGCCCTTGGCCCACTTGGGTCGGCCCCTCCTGGCCCCCACCGAATCCCCTTGGGGATTCCCCCCTATTGGGCCTTCTTTCGACCAGAAGGCCCATTTAGTGAAATCAGACTAAATAAATTCGAAAATAAATATATAAAATCATATTTGCATATTAATTACACTAATTAATATCAAACATAATATATATAATTTTTCCTAGCTCCGAAAACTCTTTCGACGCTACCCGATCTCCATCGGACCCCTCCCGGGACGCTCCCGGTGATCTCTTTCCTTTCTGGTTGTCTTGTCGAAACCCCTTAAGTGTGTTACCCTAGCGGTTCGATATAATAACAGGTATGACCAAGACTCCTCTATGATCAACGACTAACTCGTAGGCCTGGACCCCATGAATTAATCCCTGTGATATAACGAATGACTTTCATCTATCAAACCTGAACGCAAAGTTTTAAACCTTTTGCCATAGTGATACTTAGCATGTCCGAGTGTCGTTCCATAGATATCTCCATACCTAATCCCGACCTCGTTACCGACGACGCTATCTTCTACTCGTTCATGATCTCATGTCTCCGTGACCTAGTCACATGCTTGCAAGCTCATTAGATATGATCTCACCGAGTGGGCCCGAGAGTATCTATCCTGCTATGCGGACTGGCAAATCCCGCTCTTGACCCCTCGTCTCAACTACTCCTTTCCGATACCCAAAAGTATCACCGTTATTGTCATACTATATAAGATACAACGTTTGGTGCGATCAAAGTATTTTCCAGGAATAACAATAAGAGTTGATCTCACGGTTAAAGGCGTAACGACTACGTTCTCCAAATCTGGGTATGTCCATCACATCGTTCTCCAACGATATGACTCCCATTGCCGACCGGCACCATGCCCCATGACCGGGAAATCTCGATCATCAATCGCGCAACGAAACTAGTCTTGGTAGAGGCTACTAGGGACCTGGTTGTTTACGTATCACACCCGTATTAATGTTTCCGCTTAATACGGTTCTAGCATGACACAAAAACCTATTATGAACAAACGAGGTAAAGAATACACTTTATTAATCGCCTCTAGGACGAACTTCCTCAGCCACACAGCTTCATTCGCGGCTTCGCAAGCAGCGATATACTCCGACTCCATTGTAGATTGTGCGACTATGGGTTGCTTCCCACTTCTCCAGCACACGGCGCGTCCATTCACCTTGAACACGTAACCTGTCTGTGACTTAGAATCATCGGGGTCTGAGCAGAAACTTGCATCTACGTAACCCGTTACGCCAAGTTCTTCATCGCAGCCACCATACACAAGGAGCATTTCCTTTGTCTTATTGAGATACTTAAGAATGCTCTTAACAGCTATCCAATGCGGCATTCCAGGATTACTCTGAAACCGTCTTGTCAAACTTAGATCTAATGCCACATCCGGTCTAGTACTCAACATTGCATACATGATCGATCCTATGGCTGAAGCATAAGGATGTTTGGTCATATTGGCCTTATCCAGTTCCGTTACCAGACACTGTGCCTTCCGCAATATCTTATTCTTGATAACCGGCAGAGAACCCTTCTTTGCCTTCTCCATATCGAAACGCTTCAGTATTTTATCAAGATAAGTACTCTGACTCAGTGCTAATAGGCGCCTTGATCTTTCACGATAGATTTTTATGCCTAAAACATACACAGCTTCTCCTAAGTCCTTCATGGAAAATTTACTTTTAAATATTCCATCACGCTATTCAGAAGTTCCACATCATTCCCAATCAACAATATGTCGTCTACATACAGTGCTAAGAACACAACCGAGCTCCCACTCATTTTCTTGTAAATGCAGGTCTCTTCAAAATTTTGGATAAATCCAAAACCTTTGATTACC
Organism: Poa annua; assembly: GCA_026929855.1. NCBI lineage: Eukaryota > Viridiplantae > Streptophyta > Magnoliopsida > Poales > Poaceae > Poa > Poa annua. Next base: position 23,402,277 of record CM049427.1, read on the forward strand.
TCATCAAAGCGAAGATTCCAGCTCCGAGATGCGTGCTTCAATCCATAGATGGATCGCTGAAGCTTGCACACCTTGTTAGCATTCCCTGGATCGACAAAACCTTCCGGTTGTACCATGTACAACTCTTCTTCAATGTTTCCATTTAGGAAGGCTGTTTTGACGTCCATCTGCCAGATTTCATAATCATAATAGGCAGCTACTGCTAACAAAATCCGAATAGACTTAAGCATCGCTACCGGTGAAAAAGTTTCATCGTAGTCAATTCCATGAACTTGTCGGAAACCCTTTGCGACAAGCCGAGCTTTATAAACGGTCACATTACCATCAGCATCAATCTTCTTCTTAAAGATCCATTTATTCTCGACGGCCTTGCGTCCTTCGAGAATATCCATCAAAGTCCACACTTTGTTATCATACATGGATCCTATTTCGGATTTCATGGCTTCAAGCCATTTCTCGGACTCTAGACTCGCCATCGCCTCCTTGTAGTTCGTAGGTTCGTCTTGCTCAACTAACATGACGGTGCAAACCATGTTGCCATACCATTCTGGTGCGATTCGAGATCTACCAGACCTACGAGGTAGAATACCTTCCTCAAAAGTTTCTCCTACTCCTTCCACGGAGGACGTTTCCGGAATTGCTTTCGTTGCGTCACTCGGAATCTCGAGTTCAGGATCAACGATCTCATCGAGGTCTACCTTCCTCCCACTTACTCCTTTCGCGAGAAATTCCTTCTCTAGAAAGGTACCGGTCTTCGCGACAAAAGTTTTGCCCTCAGCTTGGTTGTAGAAGGTGTACCCAACGGTTTCCCGCGGATATCCCACAAAGACGACTTTCTCCGACTTCGGTTCGAGTTTGTCAGGCTGTAGTTTCTTAACGTACGCCTCACAACCCCAAACCTTCAGAAACGACAGCTTAGTCTTTTGGCCATACCATAATTCATACGGTGTCGTTTCAACGGACTTGGACGGAGCCCTATTTAAAATGAATGCGGCTGTTTCTAACGCATAACCCCAGAAGGACACTGGCAAATCGGTAAGAGACATCATAGATCGAACACTATCCAGTAGAGTACGATTACGTCGCTCGGACACGCCGTTACGCTGCGGTGTTCCGGCCGGCGTAAGTTGGGGTACTATGTCACAACTCTTCAGACGTGTGCCAAACTCAAAACTCAAGTACTCGCCACCGCGATCGGATCGGAGGTGCTTGATTTTTCTATTAAGCTGATTCTCAACTTCACTTTGGAATTCTTTGAACTTTTCAAAAGTCTCAGACTTGTGTTTCATCAAATAGATATAACCGTATCTACTCAAGTCATTAGTGAAGGTGACGAAGTAACGATAACCATTGCGTGTCGAAACGCTCATCGGTCCACACACATCTGTATGTATGATCCCCAACAAATCCGACGCCCGTTCAACGAAACCTTTGAACGGTGTCTTGGTCATTTTGTCCATAAGGCATGGTTCGCATGTATCGAGGGATCCGAAATTAAACGAGTCCAAAAGTCCATCGGAGTGGAGTTGCTTCATGCGCTTTACACCAATATGACCCAGACGGCAATGCCACATATACATGGCGGTATCATCACTACACTTAATCCGTTTGGCTTCTATGTTATGGATGTGAGTAATACGATCGAGATTCAACAAGAATAAACCGTTATTCTCGGGAGCATAAACATAAAAGATATCATTCATATAAATAGCACAATTGCTTGACACTGATTTAAATGAATAACCGTCTTGTAACATGCAAGACCCACTTATAATGTTTACACTCAAGGATGGCACAAAATAACACTTATTTAAAACCAAAACTAATCCCGATGGTAGATGCAGAGGGAGTGTGCCGACAGCCACCACGTCGACTCTCGATCCGTTGCCGACGCGCATCGTCACCTCATCCTTTGCCAGCCGCCTTCTATTCCGTAACCCCTCCTGAGAGTTACATATATGAGCAACAGAACCAGTATCAAATACCCACGTGTTGCTCCGGGCGGATGTAAGGTACACATCTATAACATGTATATCAAATATACCTTGCTCTTTGTCGATCGGCTTGCCAGACTTCCTATCCTCCAGGTACTTGGGGCAGTTGCGCTCAGGTGATCCGATGGTCACCACCATCTTCTTCAGCTTGATTTCTAATTCGGCCACTTCGAGCATCTTCAGGATTTCCGACAGTGGTTTTGACGTCCCTTTCATGCCGTAGTCCACGATGGCGTTCTTATAGCTAGGGGGTAGAGAAATCAGCGCCCTATCAATAACCACCTCTTCTGGGATCACACTTCCCAGATCACTCAGAAGTCGAGCGCAGCCAAACAACTTGGCCAAGTGCTCACTAATATTGTTGTGCTCTTCCATCTGGGCTGAGAAGAAAAGCACAGATGCTTCGTACCTCTCAGCCTTGACTTGTCGTGCAAAAACAATCATGAGTTCAGTGATTATATCATAAGCACCCTTGTTCATGAAGCGGTTTTGCAGGTCAGCCTCCATGGCAAAGAGCATGCCACTCTGGACATAAGAAGAAATCTCCGCCTTTACCTCATGGACAATCCTTTCGATTTCCGGGGCGGTGCTTGGAAGATCACCTAAGGGGGCATCAAGGATGTAGGCCACCTTGTGGGTTTCAAGGATGGACTTCAGGTCGCGGAACCAGGATACGAAGTTAGACCCATTGGTCTTAAGCTTTTCTTTCTCAAGGAACAGACCTAGGTTAAACGAGGGGCGAGACATCTACAATGGAATTTGCAACAACATAAGACTTTGTTCATAATAATTTTGAGTTATAGTATTTTAGAAAATAACTAACATAACTCCCACTCAAACGAACATCCCTCCTGGTCGTTTAAGCGATTACACGACCCCCATCCATTGCACCACCCCTCATCATCAGAGCCGGCGGCACAACTTCAAGAGTAGACAAAAAGTCCGCCACACCAATTTGGTGACTCGTGCTCGACCTTTCGGTCTTCCTGTTCCGAGGCCATATTTCTGAATATGCTAGGCTCGCCACCAAAGACCTCCACGCTGACGCTTGTGCAACATGGCTTACACCCGCTGTATGCAAACGACGAGATGTCTGACACCCGATCATCACGGCCTGCCTCATAACATAGAACTTTCTTGGTGGTGCGCGTTGGAGGGAGAACACTAGTGGTATTTTGAAGGGATCACCTTATATAGCTACCACCGTGTAACTAATGTATACTATACACACAATCACACAATATAAGATGCACACAAAACATCAAATTGAATGCAATGTGATATAGTCCATTGCGCCATGGTCTTCTTGGCGCCCGCAGATTATAAACAATTTAGTAAACCTACCTTGACCATATCACATAGCCCCTGCAAAATAAAGTTAGACGCTTCAACTTTATCTTTTGCATATTTTACGTGGCTTGGGGCTTTCGTAAATAGAACCGATTCATACTTACGAATCTTATGACCACAACAACGATCCAATAATTGCATATTTAAGCATCCCTTTCGGGCCCTCCATTGAAAATGCGAAGACCAACTAAAGAGAGAGAAACTGACACCCGCCAGCCACATATACGGTACAAGCCGTATGTCAGTAGTGGAACAGTCTCGCGTAAGCGTACACGTAAAGTCGGTCCGGGCCGCTTCATCAACTCAATGCCGTTGGAATACGCAAGTGCACGCTAGAGGGTAGCAAATAACAGGAACGGTGCCCCCGTGCAGAACACGGGTTCTAGCAGCGTACAACTATATCTACGATAGATCGGCTCTGATACCACTGAAGGGGATCGTGTGCAGAAAACAAAAAATTTCCTACCAACGATATCCTAAAAGCATGCCAAGATCTATTCTATGCATATAAAGTAGTACGAACGGAGATCGGAATACGTACCCTTGTAGACCGAAAGCGGGGATTACGTTCCCGCACAAACGTTGTCGATGAAGACCGACGAAGCCGACTTCAAGGTCGTGTAGAGGAAGCAGACCTCCGAGTACCGCTAGCGCAGCACCTCGCAGTGTGTCACACACGTACGGTGGAGACGACGGCCTCCGAAGCTGCAGTACAGGACAAGCAGCGGAAGACTTGGACCGGAACACCAGCAGCGCGGCAGAGGGCTATGGTGGAAGAGACCACCTCCTCTGCTAGGCGCGGCTCCGACAAGGGAACCACGAGATCGAGAGAGAAATTGGAAATTAATTGGTGAATTAAAAGGCCAGGGGTGCCCCTTCTTATATAGGCTCACAGGGGGGAGCCAACTTGCTAACCAGGCAATGTGGGACTAACCCCCACATGCCTGGTGCGGCTATGGAGGGTGCGCCGGCCCCCTAGTGGGCCCTTGGCCCACTTGGGTCGGCCCCTCCTGGCCCCCACCGAATCCCCAAGGGGATTCCCCCCTATTGGGCCTTCTTTCGACCAGAAGGCCCATTTAGGGAAATCAGCCTAAATAAATTTGAAAATAAATATATAAAATCATATTTGCATATTAATTACACTAATTAATATCAAACATAATATATATAATTTTTCCTAGCTCCGAAAACTCTTTCGACGCTGCCCGATCTCCATCGGACCCCTCCCGGGACGCTCCCGGTGATCTCTTTCCTTTCCGGTTGTCTTGTCGAAACCCCTTAAGTGTGTTACACTAGCGGTTCGATATAATAACAGGTATGACCAAGACTCCTCTATGATCAACGACTAACTCGTAGGCCTGGACCCCATGAATTAATCCCTGTGATATAACGAATGACTTTCATCTATCAAACCTGAACGCAAAGTCTTAAACCTTTTGCCATAGCGATACTTAGCATGTCCGAGTGTCGTTCCATAGATATCTCCATACCTAATCCCGACCTCGTTACCGACGACGCTATCTTCTACTCGTTCATGATCTCATTTCTCCGTGACCTAGTCACATGCTTGCAAGCTCATTAGACATGATCTCACCGAGTGGGCCCGAGAGTATCTATCCTGATATGCGGACTGGCAAATCCCGCTCTTGACCCCTCGTCTCAACTACTCCTTTTCCGATACCCAAAAGTATCACCGTTATTGTCATACTATATAAGATACGACGTTTGGTGCGATCAAAGTATCTTTCAGGAATAACAATAAGAGTTGATCTCACGGTCAAAGGCGTAACGACTACGTTCTCCAAATCTGGGTATGTCCATCACATCGTTCTCCAACGATATGACTCCCATTGCCGACCGGCGCCATGCCCCATGACCGGGAAACCTCGATCATCAATCGCGCAACGAAACTAGTCTTGGTAGAGGCTAATAGGGACCTGGTTGTTTACGTATCACACCCGTATTAATGTTTCCGCTTAATACGGTTCTAGCATGACACAAAAAACCTATTATGAACAAACGAGATATGATAGAGAATACACTTTATTAATTGCCTATAGGGCATATCTCCTGCACATCCAACATCTAATATAATTCCCATAGGTCTGACATGGTCAACATATAACATTAAACACATTAAACACATTTCATTATAATACTCGTAGCAAGTGTCATACACATATAAAGAATGTTTTTGTTTGAAAGTCCTATCTTAGTCTCACCGATTGTTGTTAGGTTGTGGCTTGATATGGCTTAGTGCATATATTTTTAGGATTTTGTCGAGTCTCATGAGCATCTCGTAACTAAAGTGTGTCTAAATACGCCTAGATATGTATGAATCTAAAAAAAACTAAAATGCTTACATTAGGAACAGAGATATAGTAGACAAGTTACTGAAAAATAGAACATCTAGACAAGCATTTTTTATGGAGAAATGATATGAAAATACAATTCATTATGTATTTAATCATACGAATTTGATGTCATAGATGCTAATAGTTTTTTTCTATACTTGATCAATTTTACGTTATATGACTGGCCAAAATTTACGCCTTATTTTGAGTAACAGAGATCTTTCCGCCTTTAATCCATAGGAGATAGGCGTACTCTTTTTATCCTTGACTAGAAGACATTGCACATCACCCGGGTATCCTAGAAGACATTGCACATCACCCGGGAAGGTAGGCACTCGTTTCATGAACGCGACACCATGCTACGTCCTTTGGTTGCATCTACCTAATGGACAGTCCACCGTGTGCTACTGCAATAAGTCAAGCTATATAAAGCTACTACAGGATATATATAAGCCAAGCTAGCTACCGCTAGAGGTCGGAGTATCATGCAACGCCATATGCACAATCGCCGGTCACCACATCATCGACGAACAGAGTGATAACGATGGCGACGTCCAAATGTCGGCATTGGCGAATTACAAAAGGCACACATGATGAGAGATCGAGACTGATCGATCGGATCCATGTGAGCAGTACCACTTGCGGAGATATCGTTCGTCCATGCCGATCAGATTATTACAACGCAAGAAAGACACAAACAGTGCAATCCCAATTAATTTCCTCCGCCCTCCCCTGGCCGTTACGGCGGCGAGAGGGCGGGGGACCCCGGATCGGTGTGTCCAGTCCATAAGGTTTTTGATATCTTCATCTCCAGTGAGGAGGCACCGACACTGGTGAGAATAAAGACCTTTAGCCCATGTCTGATCAGTGTTCTGCGCCAAAGATGGTCCACGAGATGGAGTTTGGAGTCGATCGTAGCGTGTTAGGTTTGGTGTCAGAAGTGTATGTCTACGGCAAAGCATTTTATGGTGGGGTGATGTCGCAACTTGTTGGTGTACTCAAGTTCCGCCTCCGCCCGATGAAGCTCGGTTAGGTCGACTTCGTGGGTGAACTTTCAATATTTTGTGTCCCGCTATGTTTATCCGGAGTTTAGATTATCTCCTAGCCAACCTCGATACTACCTGAAGGGGATCGTGTGCAGAAAACAAAAAATTTCCTATCAACGATATCCTTAAACTAGCCAAGATCTACCCTATGCAGATATAGTAGTACGGCGGAGATCGGAATACATACCCTCGTAGACCGAATAGCGGGGATTACGCTCCCGCACAAGCGTTGACGATGAAGACGCCGTAGCCGACCTCTAGGTCGCGGAGAACTTGGCGCGACGAAGACGACGAAGATGACCCCGAGGTCGGGTGGAGGAAGTAGGCCTCCGAGTACCGCTAGCGCAGCACCTCGCAGGGAGTCGCACACATACGGTGGAGACGACGGCCTCCGAAACTCCAGTCCAGGACGAGCAGCGGAAGACTTGGACCGGAGCACTAGCAGCGCAGCAGCGGGCTATGGTGGAATAGATCCCCCTCCTCTACTCGGCGCGGCTCCGACAAGGGAACCACGAGATCGAGAGAGAAATTGGGGATTAATTGGTGAATTAAAAGGCCAGGGGTGCCCCTTCTTATATAGTCCCACATTGCCTGGTTCGGCCAAGGCTGATGCGCCGGCCCTAGGTGGGCCCCATTTGGCCCACCTAGGCCGGCCAAGCCTCCCCCACAAAGTTCCCTTGAGAGTTTTCCCCCCCATGGGCCTTCTTTCGACCAGAAGGCCTGAAAGAAGGCCCATTTAGTGAAATCAGCCTAAATAAATTCGAAAATAAATATATAAAATCATATTTACATATTAATTACACTAATTAATATCAAACATAATATATATAATTTTTCCTAGCTCCGAAAACTCTTTCGGCGCTGCCCGATCTCCATCGGACCCCTCCCGGGACGCTCCCGGTGATCTCTTTCCTTTTCCGGTTGTCTTGTCGAAACCCCTTAAGTGTGTTACCCTAGCGGTTCGATATAATATCAGGTATGATCAAGACTCCTCAATGATCAACGACTAACTCGTAGGCCTGGACTCCATGAATTAACCCCTGAGATATAACGAATGACTTTCATCTATCAAACCTGGACGTATAGTCTTAAACCCTTTGTCATGGCGATACTTAGCGTGTCCGAGCATCATTCTCAGATATCTCCATACCTAGCATGATCTCGTTACCGACATCGCTATCTTCTACTCGTCTATGATATTATGTCAGCTGGTGACCTAGTCACATGTTTGCAAACTCATTTGACATAATCTCACCGAGTGGGCCCTAAAGTATCTATCCGGTTATGCGGACTGACAAATCCCGCTGTTGACCCCTCGTCTCAACTACTCCTTTCCGATACCCAAAAGTATCACCGTTATTGTTATACTAAATAAGATACGACGTTTGGTGCGATCAAAGTATCTTCCAGGAATACCAATAAGAGTTGATCTCACGGTCTTAAGGCGTAACGACTATGTCCTATAAATACTGGGTATGTCCATCACATCGTTACTCCTAACGATATGACTTCCGTTGCCGACCGGCGCCATGCCATGCCCTATGATCGGAAAACCTCGATCATCAATCGCGCAATGAAACTAGTCTTAGTAGAGGCTACTAGGGACCTGGTTGTTTATCTACCACACCCGTATTAATGTTTCCGCTTAATACAGTTATAGCATGGTATAAAACATATAATGAACGATTGGGATATTGCCAATAAACTATGTTTATTAAGTGCCTCTAGGGCATATTCCCTTCAGTCTCCCACTTGCACTAGAGTAACACTTAATCTAGTTTACAACCTGGTAAAAGCTCAACACCCATAGCATCTTGGGGCCTGCTCGCCTCGTGGAAGAGGAATACAGTCAATAGACCTCACACATTGAGACCTATATGTGCTTTGCAACACTTCTATGTCACCTAGTTTGACATCAACCCGTATCTTACGATGACGGTGAAATATATCACAGTGGATGGAGTGAGACTCGAGCATTCGCGTAGCATGCGCCTTAAAAGTCTGAAAGATCTATTAAGGGACCACCTACGCTCGGAAAACTGCTCAGTCCAATCACACTTGCTACTTCTAAAGTCGCGATATATTTCTATACCTATGTAGATTATGCGACAGTGCATTCATATGCGACTTCGCAAACTAACCATGTCTATCTTCAAAATAAAGGACATCTCCTATATGAGATTTCTAGTTGTATGGGTCAGTGCAATAACTTGCATCATCGTAACCGCTTTACGGCAAGTTGCCATTCCACTCTTACCCGTTACTAGAAAACCTATCTTCAGTTCTCATAGACACTGAAGAATAAACTTAACATTTGTTCATTGATCCACACAAGGATCACTCTAGAACCTGTTCTTTAACCAAGAACTCGGGTCACACTAAGTCGAGCTTTCAGCCTGATAGACTCTATGTGTGATACATAGAGAATGTCGGACATCATTTTCTATCACTGAAAAATCCAAGATAAACTTAATATTTTACCTAGTCATACAAGTAAGAACCTCTTTCTTCACTTGTCCTATTCTGAAACACTTCAGAATCCAGACGTAGGAAATACTCCGACTTAATGTTATTAAGCCCCCTCTGATCTATACAATTATAAATCGGATGCCTAATACTCCTAACTTCATTTCATAGAAAATTTAATCACTTAAATAATCCTTTATACTATACTAGAGGATCTGTGTCATTCAATATGTCGTTACATACAGAATCACAAATGACACCTAGCTCCCACTCAAATATGCCTTCCACATATAAGATCAAGGAAAAGCTACTTAGATCCCACTCAAATATGCCTTCTGCATATAAGATCAAGGAAAGCTACTTTGCTCCCACTCACTTCTTTGCAAATGTAGGTTTCTTCAACTATTTTGGACAACTCCAAAATCCTTTTGATCACATTATCAAAGTGAAGATTCCAGCTCCGATATGCTTGCTTCTGCCCATGAATGGACAACCGAAGTTTGCACATATGTTTAGCATCCTCAGGATTACAAACCATTCTTAATTACACTATTAAGAACCATGGTTTTCTCATCCATCTATCAATTTCTCATTCGAAATTATAGTAATTGCTAAACGACCCAGAATAGATTTAGGCTTCGCCACTTGAGACAAACTCTCATGTGGTCTGTCGGAACTGTTTCACGACAAATCGAATCTGCTCAATGTCTATTCTCTCATAAAATTCCATATACTATTAACATCCTAGATGCCATCAAGAAGATCTCCCAAGTCAATACCTGGTAATCGTACATGGATTTTATTTCGGATCACAAATGACTCATAGCCATTTCTCGGACTTAGGTTCACCATCTCTTCTTCGTAGTTCGTAGGTCTATCATATTCCATTAATATGACCTTCATAGCAAGATTGTCGTAACACACAGTGTGGAACACAACCTTGTATGCCTACGCTCTTAGTATGAGCTCAGAACATCATGATCTTGAATCATTAGCTTTTTCAAGCTGTGGGGCCTGACACCGAAAACACTTTCGATTGCGCCACTCTGATATTTCGAGAAGAAGTTCACCAACTTCGTCTTGCTCTACTTTCTTTCTCACTTATACCCTCAGACAAGAAACTATTTCTTTCGCAAGGTACATCCCGGCAAAGATTTTGCCTATGTCGTTGACGAGGTGTTAACTCGACAAGTCCCAGGGTTGCGCACCCCGGGTTGATTGATGGGGAGAGAGATGAGTGCAAGGTGATCACGACGGCTGACAAGCGAGGTTTTACCCAGGTTCGGGCTCCCGGAGGATAATACCCTACTCGTGCTTGTCTGGTTATTGATTCGAGTAGCGATTACAATGGCGAGATTGCGACCTCGCTAGGGTTTGTCGTAGTCGTTCTGAGCGTGTCCCCAGGACGGGCAACCCTCCTGGCTTTATAGGTAGCCAAGTCTCGGGTAGTTGGTACAGATACGGTAGGTTACAAGACCTAACCGAGTTGGACTAGGATACGAGGTTCCCCGAGTGGGCCTTCTGCGGGCCTTTCCATCCTTGGCGCGGCCCAGGTAGCATCATCGTGGGCTACCCGCAAGGCAGCCCCACGTCAGTAGCCCCCGAGTGCTTGGTCGAAGTGTAGAGTCGGACAAAGGACTCCTTCCTCCTGGACGCGCCGTTGGATTGCATGATCTTGAGCTTGAACTCGAATTTCCTCAGTCGAACCAGCCACTCCCGATGGGAGTAATCTGTGCAGTCGAATTACTTTGCCTTCATCTTCTTGTGAAGCTTGCTTCTACTCAGCATGTTATGGCTTACTTGTTGGATGGGTTCGGCTGCTCGAGCTTACTGCGTTGCCACTCGAACGGTTTCTTCGGGTGCTCAGATCATTGGCCGATCCTACCTTGTTGATTTCAGCTGTGTAGCTTACCACTCGAACAACTTTTTCGAGTTTCTTCGGTTGATTTTGGAGCCGTTGGCTTGGTGACGTCATTGATGACGATCCGTTGCACGCCCCTGCACCCGATGGGACGTGACGTGGCGGGCCCCGCTGTCAGGGCTGACCACGGTCTGCAGTTGTCACGTCTCTGAAGTGGGCGCGAAATTTGCGCGGCACGATGACGACGCCTCGGTTCTCGTGCGTAGTGGAGGAAGTTGGCGGTGACGGTTGGTTTCTCCGTGCGACACGTGGACGGCTGGATGTTCCCGCTCGGAGCCCGTGCTCGATGGACGGTTGAGATGCCGATCCTCGAGGCATAAGTACTGTGTCTTGGCGTTTGGGATGTCATCTTCTCCAATCGATTCTTGCCTTCTTTTCCTCTTGCGCTCTACCATTTCCTCCGCCATCCCGAGCTCCGAGCAATCCGTCCACGCACATTGCGACCTTGGCAATGGGCAAGCCGAAGAGCACCGCTGGCTCCTCCGCCGCCGCCGACGACGCCGGGGTGATGAATAAACCCGAAGGCGATTGGCAGAGGTCCTCGATGAAGAAGACCGATGTGGAGCTGCTCTGCGCGCAGGGCCTGCTGCCACCTGCCGACCAAGTCCAGGTACGAGTCCCTGGCAAGGAAGTCTTCCCCACTCCCCGCGATGGGGAACGTGTTTGCTTCGCGGACTTCATTCCGCGAGGCTTCGGGTTCCCCATGCACGATTTCGTGCGCGGTCTCCTGTATGCCTATGGGGTTCAGATCCACGATCTGACCCCCAATGGAGTCTTGAGCATCGCGGGCTTCATCGTGCTATGCGAGTGCTTCTTGGGTGTCGCGCCCCACTGGGCCTTGTGGAAGTCGCTCTTCCTCGTTCGCAAGAACGTGGGGAAGAGTGGGCTGACCTTCCTAGTGGGCGGCTTCGGAATCCAGGTGCGCGGTGACACCGCGTACTTTCAGATGAAGAAGTCCGACTCCGTCCAAGGATGGCGCCGGAGATGGTTCTACGTCTAGTCGAACGACGACGGCCTGGACGTGTTCGACAGCAAGCGTGGACTGCGGAAGACCGGCGCCTGGGCGCACCCGCTGTCCACCGTGGAGAAGGAGGCCGTGCGGCCCCTGCTGGGCCTGCTGCACGAGCTGACTCAGACCCTTGGGCGCGATGCGGGTGGCGTCTTTCTGATGGCCACCTTCTTCTGTCTTCGGGTGCAGCCGCTCAGCGCCCGGCCTCACCCGATGTGGGCCGCCGAAGGCGTCAGCGCCAAGCCGCTGGAGGACGAGGAGGTGGAAGCCAGCGTCAGGTCCATCACCAACCTCCGAGTCGCGGACACGTGCAACGTCAAGTGCCCAATTTCTCCTTACGGGGCCTCGAACCCCGTTCCTGAGGTAAGTCTTGCCTTGTCTTCTCTCTGCCCTTGTTCGACTTGAGTCTACCTTTCTTTTTTATTCGACTTGTGTCTACTTGCTTCAGGGCCGAGATCTTTTCATCAGCTTTCCTCCCCTCCCTGAGAACGGACCCGGCGATGAGTCGAAGTTTGTCGAGGAGGAGGACGAGGACGAAGAGATTCCCTCCGCGCACTCTCCCTGCGACGAGGTGGAGGAGGAAGATGAGGTGGAGGAACCCGCGAGGAAGAAGCGGAAGCTTCCGAGTCGCGGCGAGTCTGCCACTGCGTCGTCGCCTGCCCGGGACGTGGATGTTGCTGAGGAGGAGGTCGTCGTGACGTCTCCGGGTGCTCGGTCTTCGGGTGGCTGGGAGGAACCTCTGAACGTTCCTCCAGTCAGCTCCGCAGCACCACGCTCGTTCGCGCGGATGCCTTCGCCTTCCCTGGAGAGCTACGACGACGCCGGCACCCCCAGGTTAGTTTCTTTGCAATGTGTCCTTCGAGTTGTACCTTGCAGTTTGGACGTTTTGATTCAACTGGTGTTCTTGGTTTTGCTGCAGCCATCGTTCTGACGATGTTAGCTCCCCCCTTCGGGACGTGGAGCTCACATCCGGCCCTTCGACTGGGTTGGGGACGCCGGTGGTGGTGGAGAAGGTGCACGCTGAGCCTGCCGGTATTGCATCATCTAGCCGCGTGCCTCCTTCGACTGCGGAAGACCTTGAACTCCTGGACCACGTAAGTCTTGCATGCTTTTTCTTGCGTTCTTGATTTTTCATCGGGTGCGCGATCAGCGCTCCCGATGCGAGTAGCCCCCGAAGGTGTGGGTGACTAGTATAGTCGCCCGCAACTTTATTGACATCTTGCTTTTGTTTCAGCCTTACTATCGCCAACAGCTCGACGCAGCCGCAGCTTATGTTCGCCTGGAGAAAGAGAGGGACCAACTGTGTGCCTCGCTGGACCAGGCTACTGGGCGGGTTGATGAGCTTGAGAAGGCTCTTCACGAGTCTCGAGAGCGGGAGCTGGCGCGGGTCGCCAAGGAGAAAACTCAAGTTGGTCGTCTCCTTTCGCTCACCGGCGTACTTGGGGGTGAGTTTCGGCTTGACGCTTACTGAGTCTTTGTTCTTTTTCTTATCCTGACTTTGAATTTTTGCGCAGAGACTTGCGGTGGAGCTCCTCCAGAAGATGCGTCGAGTGACACGGTTGACCTGGCGACCGCTGTTGGCTTCCTCGACCGGGTATGCGCCTATGCTTCGGACGCGCTGAAGAAGTCTTCGGCCGCGTTGCAGAAGTCGACTGGAGCTCTGGCCGTGGTGCACCAGAGCATCTTCCCGGGTGACCAGCCGCCGGCGACCGTGGACGCCCTGGCTGCACCGTTTGAGGACGCGACCACCATCGCCGACTTCACGCGGTCGCAGACGGTACGCGGCTCCGAGCTCACCTTCCAGCTCCTATTAGGCCACCAAGTTCCAGGTGACTTCGAGAAGGTCGTCAGCGGTTTTCCTCGCAAACCCGATGGCCGGACCGCGTCGCTGAGTGGCGTGAAGGAGCGCGCCTCGCAGCTGGCTGCGCAGCTTGTGGCACTCTTCGAGAGGGCCCTTGCTAAGGCGACTGAGGCGGCTGCTCGGAAGGGCCGTTCCCGGTCGCAGTCCGCGGCCTTAGAGTAGGCATAGTTGTAGGGATGCGGCAGTCGCCGCGATCTGTATTTTGAACTTCATGCTTGTAATGAATATTGCCCTGTCGGGTCTTTTGGTCTTCAATATTTGATTTTGCTGGCTTTATTTCTCTTGAGTTGATCTGTGCTTCGCAGTCGCATGATTATATTGACTCTGCGTGTCCCTGGCAGAGTGATGCGCGCGATGATGCTCCGCCTTCTCCAGTGGCCGTGCTGAGTGGCGCGGCTTCTTCTTCGGGTGCTCGCCGTCGTCGGGCGGCGCCGGCTCCTCCCCGCAGTGCAAACGATCAGCGGATAATCACATGTTTGAAGAACAAGGTGGCGGAGCTTGAGGCGACCCTGAAGAATACGGAGCGGCTGCTACATCGTTCTCAGTCGCATCCCACGGCGGAGTTCTCGCGACGTGAGGACTTTTTGCTTGGGGAGATCGACCTGATCAGTCGGCAGCTGCAAGGTATGTATCCTCTTTGGCGGCTGCCGTCCTTTGTGGCTTTCCTTCTCGTTCTTACTTGCATTTTATGTGCGCAGATGTTAATCCAGACTGGGAGGCTGAGCGGGTTCGCGTTGAGGAGCGAGTCACCCGAGAGGCGTCCGGCGACTCCTACGAAGCTCGACAGTTCTGGGTGAACCGGTCGAGGGGGCGCGTCCTTGCCACCATGCTTGATCGCACGTGGCGCGCTTCTTTTCTTCTGGAGAGCTGCCGGAAGACACTTTGGCACATCAATCGTGTGTACTTCCCGCATAATGCGCAGCCGAACGGTTTGTCTGCCTTGCTGGAGAGGTTCCGCGATGGTGAAGGGTTGAAGGAGGTCGTCGACGCCCAACTTGTGGCTAGTGCGAACGCTGCGTTGGCATACGTCCGGATGCACCGGCCACATCTTCCGCTTGAGCGGGTGCTTGAAGGCCTGCCGGGTGACGATGACTTCGACGAGACCTTGGCTGCTGCGCGACGGATTATCCGGCAGGTTCAGGACCTGAGCGAGCGTCTTGTAGGGCCCCTTGATGCACCGAAGGCTGAACCTGCAGTGTAGAGTAGCTGTCGTCTGGTGTACATGGTTAGCTATAGGGTGGCAAATGTGCCTGTGTAAGTATGACAATAGATTGAAATACTTTGGAGTTACAAGAGTTGATCTTTTTACTCGAAAATGAGTGCCTGATTTGAGTTCGCGACCTGTATGGCGCAGTCGCCTAGAATGCTAGGCGGCGACCTAGGTTTCTCAAGTGTGACCTGTATGCCGCAGTCTCTGACTATATCAGGTGGCGACTTAGGATTTCTGTAACTTGACCTGTATGGCGCAGCCCCCGAGTCGCTCGAGTGGTGGCCTAGGATTTTGGCAAAGACCTGTCTGGCGCAGCCCCCGGGTAGGTCGAGTGGCGGCCTAGGGTTACAAGTGTTACCTGTTTGGCGCAGCCCCCGAGTATGTCGGGTGGTGACCTAGGATTTGGAACTTGACCTGTGCAGCGCAGCCCCCGAGTAGGTTCGAGTGGCGGCTGAGGATTTTTCTGGGAGGTCCTGTTTGGCGTAGCCCCCGAGTAAGTCGATGGGTAGTCTAGGGTTACAAGTGTGACCTGTGTGGCGCAGCCCCCGTGTGTGGCGGACGGCGCCCTAGGATTTTGAACTTGACCTGTATGGCGCAGCCCCCGAGTCGGTCGAGTGGCGGCCTAGGATTTTTTGACTTTATGCTTGTATGGCGCAGCCCCCGAGTAAGTTGGGCGGCGGCCTAAGCTTTTTATTTCAACCTGTGTGGCGCAGCCCCCGAGTAGCTCGGGTGGCGACCTAGGATTTTGGGCATGCTTGTGTGGCGCAGCCCCCGAGTTATTCGGGTGGCGACCTAAGCTTATATTTCAACCTGTGTGGCGCAGCCCCTGAGTGGTTCGAGTGGCGGCCTAGGATTTTTGAGCTTCCTCTGAGTGACAGGTAAAGGGGACAGAATTTCTTCAAATCACTTTATTGATTCTTGCGAACAGGCCGCCTCATTAAAACCCTTCCAGTCCCCTCAGGTACCCTGGTAAGGGAAAGAGTGCGTCTGAAACCTGCCGCGCTGGTTTTCTTTGTACAATGTCTGTTTTGAACTAGGCGTAGAACCGGCGGAGTTGTGCCACGTTCCATGGGTTGCTGCAGTCTGCTCCTGTCTTCGAGTCCTTTAGGCGGTAAGCTCCATTGCCTATTGCTTCTGTTGCGATGTACGGGCCCTCCCATGGGGAGGCGAGCTTGTGCACCTTCTTTTGCTTGAGTCGAAGAACCAGGTCGCCTGCAACGAACGCTCTTGGTCGCAGCCTCCGAGTGTGATAATTGCGCAGGTCCTGCTGGTACACGGATGATCGTGCCAGGGCGATGTCTCGCGCTTCATCCAGGGTGTCTCTGCTGTCTTCGAGTGCCTCCTCTGCTTCCGACTCGTCGTAGGCGACTACTCTTGGTGCGTCGAACTTGATGTCGCAGGGGAGGACCGCTTCTGCACCGTACACCATGAAGAATGGAGTGTACTGGGTGGATCTATTCGGCGTTGTTCGCAGACTCCAGAGGACCGATGGCAGTTCTTCCACCCATGCGCCCGCTGCGCGTCTTAGGGGCACGCGCAGTCGTTTCTTGATGCCGCTACAGACGAGGCCGTTGGCTTTCTCCACTTGTCCGTTGGACTGCGGGTGCGAGACATACGCATAGTTGAGTTTGATCCCCTGCTCTGAGCAAAAGTCCTTGAATTCTTCGGCTGTGAAGTTCGAGCCGTTGTCGGTGATGATCCCGTTTGGTACCCCAAACCTGAAGATGATTGACCTGATGAAGTTGACCGCTGTGGATGCAGTCGAACTTGTGATGGGCACAGCTTCGATCCACTTTGTGAACTTATCGACTGCAACCAGGAGGTGCGTGTGACCTCCGGGTGAGGATTTCTTCAGCGGGCCCACCATGTCCAGACCCCATTGGGCGAAGGGCCAGGCTAATGGTATTGTCTTGAGTTCTGACGCTGGGGCGTGCGGCTTGTTGGCGAATTCCTGGCACCCTGTGCATTTCTTCACCAGCTCCTCGGCGTCCTGCATGGCTGTCAGCCAGTAGAATCCGGCGCGTAGCACCTTGGCCACCAGTGCCCGACTGCTGGCGTGATGCCCGCAGATACCCGCGTGGATGTTGAGTAAGATGGCTTGGCCGTCGACTTGATCGATGCACCTTTGCAGGATTCCTGAGATGCTTCTTTTGTAGAGTTCGCCGTTGATGACGGTGAAACTTTTGGAGCGCCTGATGATGCGCTTTGCTTCGACTGGATCGGCTGGTAGCTTCTGATGTAGTATGTATGCCAGGTACGGTCCTGTCCATGTGGCTTCGACTAGCATGACCTCCATGGGGACCTTGTCTTGGCTTGGCGGGTTGGCACCGCCTTTTGTTGTTGCTGTGCTTGCTGTACTCTGAGTCTTGATGGATCTCTGCGTGATGCACTCGAGGAAGACGCCGGGTGGGACTGGCACCCTGTCTGAGCCCATGTTAGCGAGGACGTCGGCTTCCTCGTTGCTTTCGCGGCCAATGTGGCGCAGCTCGCAGCCGTCGAAGTTCCCTTCCATCTGATTGTAGAAGTCTCTGTAGGCGATCATGTTGTCAGCGACGGCGTCGCAGGACTTCATGGTTTGCTGTACCACCAGGTAGGAGTCGCCGTAGATCATGAGGTGCGTGGCGCCGCAGTTCTTGGCCATCCGCATGCCGTGGATCAGGGCCTCGTACTCGGCCTCGTTGTTGGACGGCGTCGGAAAGTCCATCTGTAGGACATACTTGAGCTTGTCGCCTTTGGGGGAGATGAGCACGACTCCTGCCCCGGCTGACTTGAATTTCTTCGAGCCATCAAAGTACATTGTCCATGCGTTGGACAGGTCGGGGACATTTGGTAGCTGGGCCTCTATCCACTCGCTTGTGAATTCTGGGAGAACTTGGGCCTTGATGGACTTCGGGTGAGCATACTTCAGCCCCCATGGTCCTAGTTCGACAACCCACTTGGCGACTCGTCCTGTCGCGCGCTGGTTTGTGAGGATGTCTGCTAGTCCAGAGGAGCTTACCACCGTGATCGGGTGCCAGCTTCTGGTAATGAGGGTAGTTCTGCTTGGATATGGTGAGTACTTCGCTGAGGTAGTAGACGGGCCTCTGCACCGGGTGACTGTGCCCTTCTTCTTCGCGTTCGACTACGAGCACCGTGCTTACCACCCTGTTCGTTGCTGAGACGTATAGGTACAGCGGCTCATTTTCCAGTGGTGCCACGAGGACTGGAGAAGTTGTCAGTGTTTTCTTGAGATGGTCGAACGCGTCCTGCGCCTCTTGTGTCCACTCGAACTTGTCTGCCTTCTTCATCAGTTGGGAGAAAGGTAAGGCTTTCTCTCCCAACTTACTAATGAACCGGCTGAGAGCTGCGACTCGGCCAGCTAATCGTTGCACCTCCCTGAGCTTGGTTGGTGCTGGCATTGTGAGTATGTTCTGCACCTTCTCGGGGTTTTTCGATTCCTCTTGCGGATACAAGGTACCCTAGTAGCTCTCCGGCTGGTACGCCGAACACGCACTTCTCTGGATTGAGCTTGATCTGATATACGTCCAGCGCAGCGAAGACCTTGCGGAGGTCGTCGACTAGGGTATCCTCCTTTCGGGTAGTGACGACAATGTCGTCGACGTAGACTTGGACGATCTGCCCGATTAGCCCCTTGAGGCATGCTTGCATTGTCCGCTGGTACGTGGCACCTGCGTTCTTTAACCCGAACGGCATCGTCTGGTAGCAAAAGACGTCGTCGGGTGTGATGAAGGTTGTCTTCTCTTCGTCCTTGACTTTCAGCCTGATCTGCTGGTAACCTGAGTA
Source organism: Poa annua (assembly GCA_026929855.1). Taxonomy (NCBI): domain Eukaryota; kingdom Viridiplantae; phylum Streptophyta; class Magnoliopsida; order Poales; family Poaceae; genus Poa; species Poa annua. Next base: position 23,421,271 of record CM049427.1, read on the forward strand.
GGCATCCAGAAAAGATAGACGTTCGCAACCTGCAGTCGAGTCGATGATCTGGTCTATCTGCGGGAGCGGGAAGTGGTCCTTGGGGCAGCATTTGTTGACTGCGGTGAAGTCAACGCACATGCGCAGTTTCTTCGTCTTCTTTTTCTCAACTAGAACCGGGTTGGCGACCCAGTCCGAGTCCTTGATCTCTCGGATGAATTTGGCGTGCAGTAATCTGTCGACTTCCATGGTGATCGCGTCTCGTTTGGGTCCTGAAAAGCGTCGCATGGATTGCTTGACTGGTCTTGCGTCCTTGTGGACCCATAGAGAGTGCTCGGCGAGTTCCCTGGGTATCCCTGGCATGTCAGAGGGTTGCCATGCAAAGATTTTCCAGTTCTCACGTAGGAACTCGACGAGCGCGCCTTCCTATGCGGGGGTCAGACTCGATGAGACCTTGACCGTCTTTCCGCTGTCAGTCGGATGTACTTGGTGGGTGACAGTGTCGTCATTCGAGTTGAACGCTGCGTCTTTGGCAGGCTTCTTGCGAGCCGGGAAGATGGTCTTGTCGTTGTCGGCTGATATGGCCTTGAAGTGCTCTTCGACGCCGAAGAACTCGGAGATCTTGGCGAACTCGCGGTCGCAGCTGTTGGAGAGCCCGAAGTCGCCGCAGACGGTGATCACTCCTTTCGGCCCGGGTAACTTTATCATCAGGTAGGCGTAGTGTGGTACTGCCATGAACCTGGCAAAGCTTGGGCGTCTGAGGATGGCGTGGTATTGTGACTTCCAGTCGACGACCTCGAAGTCTATCGACTCCTTCCTGAAGTGCTCGGGTGTACCGAGGATGACGTCGAGTGTGATTGTTCCCATGGGCGTGATTGCTTGCCCTGGTACTATGCCATGGAAGGTGGTTTCCGATTCCGGCAACTTCTCTGTCGACCTGTTCATTCGTCTGAGGGTATCGGCGAATATGATGTTGATGCCGCTGCCTCCGTCCAGGAATACCTTCTTCAGGCTGTAGTCGGCGATCAAGGCCTCAATCACGAGTGCGGCGTGCCCGGGTCGGACTACCTCCGCTGGGTGATCTGCCCTGGAGAATGTGATTGGTGTCTCCGACCCGCGCAGGTAGTCTGGTACCGCGCGCGGGCTGTTGATGGCTTGAAGTACTTGGCGTGTGATGATTTTCTGCCTCCTGTTCGACGGGGGTCCCTTCTGGATCATGTTCAGCTGTCCCCTTGCGGCTGGGTACGTGTCGGCTGCTGCCGACGGGCCTTGCTGCTGCTGCTGCGGCTGGGGGAACGCTCCTGCCGCCTGCACTTGATTGTTGTTTGCGGGTGCTGTCTGGATGGCTAGCTGTGGCGCCGCTTGTATGGCCTGCACCGGGGCGATGATTTGCTGCATGGCGTGGTAGATCTTTCTTGCTTTGCGGCAATCTTTCAACAGGTGGTTTGAACCCCAGTTTCCTGTCTCCGGGTGGCGGAACGAGTGATGCTTACAGGGTTGCATCAGTTCCTCTGCTGGGGTCAACGGGCGCTTCCACTCTCGCTTCTGGCTTCCATCACTGTGGCCGATGCTGCTGCTGCCACGGTTGTACTGACTCGAGCTGGGCTGTCGACTTTGCTCGTGCTGTCGGCTGCTCTCACGCTTTACCTCACGGGGGGTTTCATAACCCGCCGCTACTAATTCGATTGAATCGTGTGTGTAGCGTGCCTTCCTCTTTTGACGTGCCTCGTGCCAGTTGCTTGTTTCGCCTTCCATTTTGGGAGAAGTTTCGCGGACGTAGTCCTCTCCTTCGGCCCATTGGTTGGCTGTCTTCATGAGTTCTATCGTGGTTTTCGGCTGGAGCCTACCGAATTCCTCCCGGAGGTCGTGGCGAGCGACGCCATGCATGAAGGCGTCCATCACTCGATCCTCTGATACGGGTTTCATGGTGTTGCGGAGGAGTGTCCACCTCTGGATGTAAGAGCGGAGCGACTCGTCCTTCCCTTGCTTGCAGGCCTGCAACTCGATGTAGGTCGTTGGCCTGGCGAATGTTCCCGAGAAACTTTTGATGAAGTTATCTTGGAATTCTTCCCATGTTCGGAAAGAGTCTTTGGGTTGGCTTGTGAGCCACCCGCGTGCCGAATCCGTCAGCATGAGCTGGATGTACTTTATTGTTGTAGTCGACGTTCCTCCTTGACAGGTGCAAGCGATGAGGTAGTCCTCGAGCCATAGCTTTGGGTCTTGCTTCCCGTCGTATTTTGGTGTGCCAGCCGTCAACTTGAAGCCTTTAGGCATGCGGGTGTCGCGGATGTTAAAGCTAAAGCATGCTGCGCCGCACGGCTCGAAGTCGCGGTCGGCGTGATCGTTCGCGTGTGCTACGCTAGCCGAACGCTCCTTGCGGCTGCGGTCCACCGTCTTCTGTGTTAGGACGTCACGGAGATCCTTGACTGGCTGTCGCTGCGCCGCCGGGATGCCCGACGTCGTTGGTTCGTGCACTTGGTTACTTGGTCCCTTGGCCGCCAGAGCTTCTTCGATTGCCCTTATGGAGGCAATTTGTTGCTTGTGGAGTAGGGAGCGCGCGTCCCCCTCCGGTTGCTGTGTGAGCCGAAGGTATGTCTCGACTGATATCAGGGCGGCGTTCGCCGTCTTTGGGACGGGTATCCCGTTTTCATCTTCGGTGACGAAGGACGAGTCGAGGTTGCGGGTGAGCCTTGTTCGATCAGCTTCTGCCATGTGGGGGACACGGGCTCTGGTTCGCCGTGCTCCCTGGTTCACCTCTGTGGAGGATGTGAAGGAGAGGGCGGCTCGCCTGGCACTCGATGCATCCGCGTCCCTTTTGCGCCTGAGAAGTTCGGCTTTTTCGGCGCGAATTCGTTCGCCTTCCTTGCGTAGCAAGTACTGGACCGCCAGGTGATCTTCTCGAGGTGCGTTGGGTGGCGGGAACGTGCCTTCGTCCACATGCTTCATGGCTTGGATCGCCATATCCCGCGTGATGACAAGTTTCATCTGGTCCGGCATGTCCACCTCCAGTGGGTATGCGGGTTCGTCTTCGTCGTCATGCGGTGATGTGCCGGCCATGAAGACTTGCTTGGGGTAGACTTGAGTTGGGGAGTTGGTGCTGCCGCTGCTGCTTCTGTCACCCGCTTCTTGCTCGGGGTCAAAAATTGCTGCAACGTGGCGCGCGGCGCACCCGCTGTCGCGTCTCTTCGCGATTGTCCATGTGCTCACACTCGCCGGGGCGAGTGCGATTGGCTTGGGGTAGACTTGAGATTTCCACGAAGACGAGGGCGCGTGCAACATGGCTGTTGGACGCGGGCCCCTGGTTGTCCGTGCGGGTGCGGCGGTGGAGGTGGATCTTGGCTTGATTGACCGCGCGACCGAGGTTGGGGTTGTAGACTCGATTCGTGCGGCCGTTGCCGAGATTGTCGATGTAGATGCCCTCTTCGCGGGTGCAGCTGGAGCGAACCCTACGGGTGCGGCAGATGCGATCTTCGCGGGTTCGGCGGTCGCGATCTCCGCGGGTGCGGCAGATGCGATCCCAGCGGGCTCAGCGGTCGCGATCTCCGCGGGTGCGGCAGATGCGATCTTGGCGGGTCCAGCGAGCGCGATAGTTGGTGGGTTTGGTGACGCCGTTGCGCGTAGCGCAGTAGTCGTAGACCTGAGTATGCCACGACTATCGATGCAACAGAATATGGAGCCGAAGGTGATGTGAATACCTTTGTCCAAATCGGCGTACACCGATTGATGAGCTGGCGAGTGGACGACGTACTCGAAGGAGCCGAATCGGATCGACTCCCTGATGGCGGGTGCGCCGATCTTCATTGCGGATGGAGCCGGTGCGACCATGATCCTAGCACTTGTTTGAACTTCCCACAGACGGCGCCAATTGACGAGGTGTTAACTCGACAAGTCCCAGGGTTGCGCACCCCGGGTTGATTGATGGGGAGAGAGATGAGTGCAAGGTGATCACGACGGCTGACAAGCGAGGTTTTACCCAGGTTCGGGCTCCCGGAGGATAATACCCTACTCCTGCTTGTCTGGTTATTGATACGAGTAGCGATTATAATGGCGAGATTGCGACCTCGCTAGGGTTTGTCGTAGTCGTTCTGAGCATGTCCCCAGGACGGGCAACCCTCCTGGCTTTATAGGTAGCCAAGTCTCGGGTGGTTGGTACAGATACGGTAGGTTACAAGACCTAACCGAGTTGGACTAGGATACGAGGTATCCCGAGTGGGCCTTCTGCGGGCCTTTCCATCCTTGGCGCGGCCCAGGTAGCATCATCGTGGGCTACCCGCAAGGCAGCCCCACGTCAGTCGTGAGACATGTACCCAACTAACTCTTTAGGTAGGGTATACTACAAAGATTAATCCATTTTAGGTTCGATTACATCGAAACACTAAATTGCTGAAACGACAATCCAGGCTAAAAAGCCATGCCATCACTCGTATGGTATTGTCTCCATGGATTCAAATGGTTTCCCTATTTGCTAACGTGAGTGTTTACGTTTCTACCATATGACTCTAATGATTACAATAATTCGGTAAGAGATTCATTTACCACACACTATCCGATAGGGTGCGATTACGACGCCCTAACACACCATAACACTATGGTGTTCCATGCGACGTAATTTGTGGAACTCTCCTCACAAGTCTTCCAATGATGTGCCAACATTATAACTCAAATCTTCATTCCTCGATTTGCATCGTGGGAATTTGATTTTCTTGTTAAGTTTATTTCCTACTTCATTCTGAACTTCGTTTGATCGAATCAAAAATTCAGACTAACATTCCCCGGAGTGGATATCCATATATCTACTCGGAATATTCATGAAGTCAATGAAATAAAGACTTCCACTACACGTTAAAGTACTTCATTGATTCACATACACCCATATGCATGATTCTCAACAAGCTATACTCAAAACGTTCAGTGAAGTTCACGAAATAAAGGTCTCCACTACCCGTCAATTACTTCATTGAACCACATACATCTCTATGTATGACTATCAATGAGTTATATGCCCGTTTTCCGAAAACGGTGTCACAGTCATTTGCAAGTGTCAAAAGATCAAATCTTAGGACTTGTAGGTCCATCCAGTGTGGAGCTAATGCATATAACATTGACATGACTAAACGGTAGTGCCACACATATGTGGTGTCTTTATTAAGTTTGTATCCTTTGGCATTAATATTATGAATGTGGGAGGTTCTACCATCTAAATTCAAACCGGCATATGATCATTACTTCATAAATATAGGACACCAATTTGTCACTATCATGTATGAACAAGTGCCTCGCTAGAGGAGACACACTCGTAACGATCATACCAACACCCGATCATAAAGAATTTATTCAAATGGTAGATCTAGAGGGAGGGTGTCTATGGCCGTCACAACAACTTAACTGCCATTATCAACACGCAATGTCACCTCATCCTTTCAAGCTACTCAAGCAGTAAACCTGGTTCTTCACAAAACATGACTAGTTCAAGACTTAGTCACTACTGCGAGTACTTGCTTAGCTAAAACATTCATAACATGTATATCATATATACACCATCATCATTGATGACTTCCGGCGATCTGTTTCATCTTCTTGATACTTCCACCGTAATCAAGAACCATGAAGGTGAACGATTCCCCTTGCATTACATAGTCTATGACAGAGGATTTGCACTTGGCAACGATGGCTGTCATCCAGTAATTGAGCTGAGCGAGGCGTCTCAATGTTCATTAATCATGAACATACGTCATTAAGTATGACCGCCACGTGCTCCCTCAATGTGTGTATTCTCTTCCATCTTGGTTGAGAAGACAATCAGTCAACGTACTGATAAACTTCATCAACCCAACTTTAGGGGCACCCCGAGTTTTAGCGACCATATCATATGTCCGCGATCCAATAACTCGTACCCACCGTTGGTTCTCTATGGCAGAGATCATAGCATACACTGGACTATGATGATATCATCCGCTCAAAATCCGATAATCCAAATTATCTTTTGCTAGCTGAATCTCCGGGTTTATCTCCTAGCGGGTATTGTATCACAAAGAGCTAACGGTTTAAACAAGGAGTATCCTCAAGCTAAAGTATAAAACTATGAAGCTTGGACCCAACCTTTTAAGTTTCTCAATCGCAGGAATGAGCCTAATTTGGAAAGATGCTATCACAATGGTTAATATCTACAAAGGTTTGCAAAACAGACTCTGTTCATTATATTCTGAGTTCTAGTATTTTAGAAAATAACTATCCGAACTCCCACTCAAACGAACATCCCTCCTGGTCGTTTAAGCGATTACACGACCCCCATCCATTGCACCACCCCTCATCATCAGAGCCGGCGGCACAACTTCAAGAGTAGACAAAATCGTCCGCCACACCAATTTTGTGACTCGTGCTCGACCTTTCGGTCTTCCTGTTCCGAGGCCATATTTCTGAATATGCTAGGCTCGCCACCAAAGACCTCCACGCTGACGCTTGTGCAACATGGCTTACACCCACTGTATGCGAACGACGAGATGTCTGACACCCGATCATCACGGCATGCCTCATAACGTAGAACTTTCTTGGTGGTGCGCGTTGGAGGGAGAACACTAGTGGTATTTTGAAGGGATCATCTTATATATCTACCGCCGTGTAACTAATGTATACTATACACACAATCACACAATATAAGATGCACACAAAACATCAAATGTAATGCAATGTGATATAGTCCATCGCGCCATGGTCTTCTTGGCGCCCGTAGTTTATAAACAATTTAATAAACCTACCTTGACCATATCACATAGCCCCTGCAAAATAAAGTTAGACGCTTCTACTTTATCTTTTGCATATTTTACGTGGCTAGGGGCTTTCGTAAATAGAACCGCTTCATACCTACGAACCTTATGACCACAACAACGATCCAATAATTGCATGTTTAAGCATCCCTTTCGGGCCCTCCATTGAAAATGCAAAGCCAACTAAAGAGAGAGAAACAGGCACCCGCCAGCCACAGATACGGTACAAGCCGTATGTCAGTAGTGGAACCAGTCTCGCGTAAGCGTACGCGTAAAGTCGGTCCGGGCCGCTTCATCAACTCGATGCCGCTGGAATCACAAGTGCACGCTAGAGGGTAGCAAATAACAGGAACGGTGCCCCCGTGCAGAACACGGGTTCTAACAGCGTACATCTATATCTACGATAGAGCGGCTCTGATACCACTGAAGGGGATCGTGTGCAGAAAACAAAAAAATTTCTAGCAACGATATCCTTAAACTAGCCAAGATCTACACTATGCAGATATAGTAGTACGGCGGAGATCGGAATACATACCCTCGTAGACCGAATAGCGGGGATTACGCTCCCGCACAAGCGTTGACGATGAAGACGCCGTAGCCGACCTCTAGGTCGCGGAGAACTTGGCGCGACGAAGACGACAAAGATGATCCCGAGGTCGGGTGGAGGAAGTAGGCCTCCGAGTACCGCTAGCGCAGCACCTCGCAGGGAGTCGCACACATACGGTGGAGACGACGGCCTCCGAAGCTCCAGTCCAGGACGAGCAGCGGAAGACTTGGACCGGAGCACTAGCAGCACAGCAGCGGGCTATGGTGGAAGAGATCCCCCTCCTCTACACGGCGCGGCTCCGACAAGGGAACCACGAGATCGAGAGAGAAATTGGGAATTAATTGGTGAATTAAAAGGCCAGGGGTGCCCCTTCTTATATAGGCTCCCAGGGGGAGCCAACCTTGCCAGCCAGGCAATGTGGGACTATCCCACATGCCTGGTTCGGCCAAGGCTGATGCGCCGGCCCTAGGTGGGCCCCATTTGGCCCACCTAGGCCGGCCAAGCCTCCCCCACAAAGTTCCCTTGAGAGTTTTCCCCCCCATGGGCCTTCTTTCGACCAGAAGGCCCATTTAGGGAAATCAGCCTAAATAAATTCGAAAATAAATATATAAAATCATATTTGCATATTAATTACACTAATTAATATCAAACATAATATATATAATTTTTCCTAGCTCCGAAAACTCTTTCGACGCTGCCCGATCTCCATCGGACCCCTCCCGGGACGCTCCCGGTGATCTCTTTCCTTTTCCGGTTGTCTTGTCGAAACCACTTAAGTGTGTTACCCTAGCGGTTCGATATAATATCAGGTATGATCAAGACTCCTCAATGATCAACGACTAACTCGTAGGCCTGGACCCCATGAATTAACCCCTGAGATATAACGAATGACTTTCATCTATCAAACCTGGACGTATAGTCTTAAACCCTTTGTCATGGCGATACTTAGCGTGTTCGGGCATCATTCTCAGATATCTCCATACCTAGCATGATCTCGTTACCGACATCGCTATCTTCTACTCGTCTATGATATTATGTCAGCTGGTGACCTAGTCACATGTTTGCAAACTCATTTGACATAATCTCACCGAGTGGGCCCTAGAGTATCTATCCGGCTATGCGGACTGACAAATCCCGCTGTTGACCCCTCGTCTCAACTACTCCTTTCCGATACCCAAAAGTATCACCGTTATTGTCATACTAAATAAGATACGACGTTTGGTGCGATCAAAGTATCTTCCAGGAATACCAATAAGAGTTGATCTCACGGTCTTAAGGCGTAACGACTATGTCCTATAAATATTGGGTATGTCCATCACATCGTTACTCCTAACGATATGACTTCCGTTGCCGACCGGCGCCATGCCCTATGATCGGAAAACCTCGATCATCAATCGCGCAATGAAACTAGTCTTAGTAGAGGCTACTAGGGACCTGGTTGTTTATCTACCACACCTGTATTAATGTTTCCGCTTAATACAGTTATAGCATGGTATAAAACATATAATGAACGATTGGGATATTGCCAATAAACTATGTTTATTAAGTGCCTCTAGGGCATATTCCCTTCACTACCTTCTATGGGACGCAACCTCTTAAGATCGTGTTCGCTAGCATCTTCAGGTTTACGTTGATGTTCTTGTAATGGTTAGTTTCAAATTATATATAGAGTTAGTCATCTCCCTAAAAAAAACTATACGTATCATCAGCCCTCATCGTTTGTATGTAAGAGAATGTCTAGCAGATATAACATGCGGAATTGAAAAATAACCGCCCCTTACAGTTGTTGAACCATGAAAACGCCTCAAACAAAAGCTGTAAAGCACCCCAACTATTTTTTAGGGGATGCCAAAACCCCTCCCCTCCGAACCGATAATATACAATTTCCGCGACCGACAAGACGACACCGTATATAGCAAGGAAACGGTTAGCGGGGAGGACATTTCACTTTTGCACAAGTTCATCCCCAATTCCCCATCGAGACACCGCCGCCAGCCCGCCGCCCTTGATTTCGGGCATAAACCGGCCACCGAGAAGCCGCCACCGAGTTGCCGCCACTAGCCCGCCGCCTCGATTTCGGTCATAAACCAACCGTCAAGAAGGCGCCACTGAGTCACCACCCACCATGCCAGGTTGACCGACGACCCCTCCCTGACGATTCATCGTTGTTGTCCCGAATATATCGGTCAGTGGTTCTCTGCTCGACTTGACTGAGAGAGCGTTTAATGTTTTGCAATTTAGGTTTGCCATTATTCGAGACCCTGCTCGTTTTTGGGACTAGAAAATTCTCAACAACATAATGACATGTCTTGAATCTTCACAACATGATCATCGAGGTTGAGAGAGACTTGGATTTGAAGTTGGTATATGATTATGTTAGTAGATCGTGTGGACCTAGTTAGTAACCCAAATCGCATTCAAGCATTCTTTCGGATTTACCGTGAGATTGAGGACGTCAAGACCCACAGCTCTAGCATGATCTCGTTGAGCACCTCTACCAGTTGCACATGCAGTTGTCATTTTTATTCATCTGAATACGCTGTGATTTAAACCATTATTTGTATTTGGCACAATTCTTGTATTGAATTATTGTTTAATTCATTTGATTTTCTTTTCAGTTGTGATTTGAACCATTTTATAGTTTGAATTATATTTGTGTTGTACAATTAACAATATTTATATTTTAGTTCATACTGGTTTCATAAAAGGTTATGTCAAAGGACACGTATGTGTTGAAATGCTGGAAAAAATAACATGTTCGAGCATGAGCCTGAGTACATGCTTTTAAACCATGACTCATGCTGAGCATGAACGTACGAGAAGAATAGGAGATACAGTTAGCGAAAAAACCACGGTTTTTAACCTTGAACGTACGTACGAGGTGTTAACCTGCCGGTTGCACTCACGTCGAAGTGAGTAAATATGACAGGCAGGATGGTATCCTTCTTTGGGCCGGTCACCGCACGTGAAATGTGAAAACACCGCCACTTTTCCCCTCACGGGCACGTGAGCGTGACTATCTATAGGAAGGGTGCCCCCCCCCCCAGACGAGATCTGAAACAAATGCGAACTTGTGAACGTGATGCGTTCTTGTCTCGGCCGGTGACCCCAGCCTAGCTCAACGTGGCCGGTCGCAGGTGGATGGCGGAGGGCGACAAGGCCGTTGTCGAGGAGGGTCCGTCCGTACCGTACGACGTTTTTGGTTCTATTATCTGATCGACGCGAGGGTCGGACATTTGCCCGTTTTTTCTTGGAAATTACAGCGCGCTAGCTGCCCCCTGGTGCGGTGCATATCGTAGTTCCGTGTGGTGGAGTACATATGACTGTGCACGCACGTGTAGGCGTGTAGCCACCGGGGCAATACTGGATTGGGATTGTCGACCCCGTGGTCTCCAAGTTCAGGATTGGGATTGTCATAGGATTACCGTTACAAGAATCAGACAAGGCGGCATGGCCGTGGACACGTCATCAAATTAATTTAGAAAACCCGCACAGCAACGTTGAAGTGGGGAATCAAAACCATCATTCTTCAACCGCGAACGAATACAAGATACACCATCTTCTATCTGTAACCAACACAAACACCATTTTTATATATTAAATATAAGCATATGTCATCAACCATGGAATGCGTTCCGTTTTCGTTTTAGTAGGTGCTCATAAAGTAGGGTGTGTGTGCGTACGTTGATAGTGGTCAGTCTATATACGGCAAAAAGAAAACAAAATAGGAGCGACGATGTTATAGTATCTTTGCACCAATTCACCATGACATATCTTGGAAGGCTACGGATGGATTTGATTATCCTTGTTTTTTGGCAATGTCTTCGGGAGGAATGGCCATGCAATCATCCATCCGGATCAGGGCGAAAGGGTTTCGGTAATACTAACAACGCAACGTTTCCGTTAAGACGTCGACGCTTTATTTGGCATTTTCAACACACGAGTCGTGCCCTTTTCTTGCACGTAAAAGGCAGATGCGTGACGAGGATAAGATTATCGTACTGCCAACTGCGAGATGAAAATGATTTGCGCGCCGTACGTGTCTACGTGGGTGGGTTGGGTTGGGTAGCAGAAGACGTCATCTTGATCGACTAGAAGTATTTTTTTTCTTCTCTTGGTCCTGATCCGGAACGGGTTGACCGGGAGTATAGTAGGCCGTGCGGTTCGTAAGGGGACGGCTCTATTCTGGGCCATTCACGTGCTGGGCTTTCATAGATTTGCAAGCTATTGCTGCTGCATCTGAAATTCTGAATCTTTTGGATAGGCTTGCAGCTTGGATAAGTGCAAGTTCGACCATTTTGTATTCAGATGTAAATTTCATTTTTCCTATTTTTGAGGCATTCAAGAAAGAAAAGTTATCATCTAAAAAAAAGGCAAGCTATTTGTTTTCATTCAGTGTTCCAGGATGTTTTCTGACAAAAAGTTATCATCTAAGATTGCCTGACTTCTGTTTATGTTTCCTAACGAACAGGAGAAAAGAAATAACTCTTTTTTGTGTTGACACCATTAACAAGTAATTATTTTTAAGTATACCATTAAAAAATAACTTCTGTTTAGGGCCTTTTTTTTGGCTGGTGAGGACACGGTTCACGGTGGCCAATGCCTGGTCGCCTGGGACGACGTTTGTGCACCTATTTCTAAGGGTGGCCTAGGTTTTCGATCTCTCCGCACTCATAACATTGCAATGCTCTCCAAACTCCTTGCCAAAATCCACTCTCCTTCGCCTACGCCTTGGGAACATTGGTTTGCAAATGCCTATGGGTGGACGGATGCTAATGACCTTGGGGATCCAAACCGTATCCATACACCCATGTGGAAGGACCTTCTTGCTTGTCTTCCCTCATTTCAGTCCATGACTAAGGTTAAGGTCGGCAATGGGGTGGCTACTTCTTTCTGGTACGATGTTTGGTTCCAGGATATTGCTCTAGCTGACCGGTTCCCTGCCTTGTTCTCCCATGTCACCAACCGAAACTCTTCGGTCAATCACACTCTTAGCTCGCCAAACCTCTCCCTCTCCCTTCAACCGCGCCTCTCTGGTGTTGCTCAAGAGAATATGTCAGCGCTGCGCTCTTTGTTGGCTAATTTTAGTATGCTCACGACGCTTAAGGATAATAGAGTCTATCGATTCGACGGAAAAACTATTACTACAAAATCAGCATATGCAGCAGCTTTTGAACATTTGCAGGTAGTTCACTTCGCTACTGCCACTTGGAAGAATTTTGCGACTAACCGCTGCAGGATGTTTCTCTGGCTGGCTAACCGGGACCGGTTATTCACGAACGATCGCCGCTTCAGGAGGGGGATCGCGACATCTGATACTTGTCCCTTCTGCAATTGCTCCGAGACCGTTACACACTTGCTTCTTCACTGCCCTGCAATCGCAGCCTTCTGGTCGGCGCTTCCGACAATACACGACGATATCAGCTCTTGCGACACAATTCAAGATGTCAGGGACAATGACACCTCCTGCAAAGTAAGGTCATCAGTCATCATTGCTGCTTTCTGGAATATTTGGAAAAGGCGAAACGCAAGAATCTTCAGAAATGAAGCGGTACCCATCCATTTACTATTTCGAATATGTGTGGATGACCTCTTTCTATGGACGCACAGATGTACAAAGCCAAGCCACAAGGCTCTCCTACTAGACTGGGCTACTATGTTCAGTCATCTAGCAACAACTTAGAAACTCCTCTTCTACCCCTCAACAACAAACTTATTCTTTGATTCTTACTCTTTTGGGTTTTTTTTTCTCCGGCTATAAGATGCTCTAAATTTTTTCTTTCTTTTTAGTAGTTTGTCGAGATAGCAGTTTTTCTTTTATTTTTTGGTCCACTGTTGTAATGTTGCCTGTTATGTTTTATTGAAAATGGTTCAGGCCGGCCCTTTGGGCCCGCCGATCGCTCAATTTTTTTTTAAGTATAGCATCAAATAGCCTGATGAGACTTGAGAGTGAGGGCAATGCACACTATTTTGATAGATTCAAGGGGGAAAAGTAAGCTATTTGATCCAGGATGCCTTTCTGAACGAGCCAGAAGAGTATCTTTTGACAATTCTTAGAAAGATTGTCTGACTTTTGTTACTGTTTACTGACGATTGAAACAACAAAAAAAAACTCTCTTTTCTGTTGATACCGTCAAACGTTGTTATTGTGAAAGTATAACATCGCGAGAGCTAATCTCCGTTGAATCTCACGCGTTCAGAAAAGGATGTAAAAGATAATGCAGTTTTAAGACAGTTTATACTTCACAACCCGCATCACCCTTTTATTGCCGACAAATCCAACAGAAAGCCATGTGTACTACTACCTCATCTCTTACAGCATACTCACCCATGTAATATGACTCATTTCTTCGCCTCTGTACTGAGCCCAAACCCGAAAGGAAAGAGCGGGTCATAGTGCTCGTCGCCGACGTTCATCGGCAGCTGGTCCACCGTCCTGAACCACGTCCGAGGCAGCTTCCCGGTGAACCCATAGTCACCGAACAGCGTGTCAGCAACGCCCTGGCCCTCCGTGCCGGGCAGCCAAGCTGCCACGAGCGCGTCCATGTCGCCGATGTACGGCTCCACCACCAGAGGCCTGCCCGAGATGAGCACCACCACGCACTTGACGCTCTTGCAGACGGTCTGGATCACGGAGAGGCCCGCGGCAGGGATGGTCAGGTTCAGGTTGTCGCCTGCTGATTCAGCATAGGGCGGCTCACCGACCACCACGATGGCATAGTCGAACTTCCCTGCCTCTACGGAGCTGCTATCCGGGTTCTCTGCGTAGACGACCTGCGTACTGGGGTCGACTGTGGACTTGATTGCCGAGAGGATCGTGGTGCCTGCATTTCATTCCATGAAATTTTCTTCGAACAGTTGATGACCTTGAGGCAAGCTCGTAGAAGCAATAAAAGCATCAAACAAGATTACAAGAAACGTCATTTTACCTGCAGTGTTGTTATTCCCAGTCTCTCCTTGCCATGTAATCGTCCATCCTCCACATTGGTTGCCTAAGTTGTCTGCGTGGCTTCCGGCGACAAGGATCCTACCAGCCTTCTTTGGGAGAGGCAGCAATGGGGTGTAGGAAGATTTTCCATTTTTCAGCAACACCAAGGATTTCCTGACAGCTTCACGAGCAAGTTCTCGGTGTTCCTACCAGCGAAAGGAGTACAATTGTAAATATACTAGAACCAAAATGCAGTGAAAGGAAGGAACTGGGTTGTTCAAAACTGACTTGCTTGCCGAGTTCACTAGCGAGGCTTGGATCGGCGAAAGGGTTCTCGAATAGACCCATAGTGAACTTCACCCGTAAAATCCTGTAGACTGCATCAACGATTCTGCTCATTGGGATAATGTTTTTCTTAACTTGGGACGTCAGTTCATCAATGAATTCTGTGTAGTTAAAAGGAACCATGACCTGCATATAGTGCGTTCCCAGATTATGGTCAGATAGGAAAGGCAACATTGCATTTGCATCAGCTATTAAGTTGTATAAATATATAACAGTTCTGGCCATCAGGGGATGGCCGCATGATCCCATCTGCAAGTTATGTAGGATTCACCCTGAGACGGTGCAACACTTGACGCTAGACTGTCATTTCGCAACCGCCGTTCGGGAGCAGGTCTTTGCGTGGGTCGGTGAGATTGGCGCCCCACCGCCTCCAGGGGGGAGGTGCATCAACTCGTGGTGGGACCATACCATTGCGGGCATCCCGAAGGAGAGGCGGAGGCAGGCGAGCGGGGCGATCATCTACTCCATCTGGGGGGTATGGAAGGAGAGGAATAGGCGTATCTTCCAGAATACCGCGTTGCAAATCCCCCAGGTGGCCGCTTTGGTCAAGGAGGACATCGACCAAAGGGCTCTCGCGCACACACATGACCCAGGAGATGTGCCTGATGTGTAGTGAGGTCTGGCCTTCGGCCAGCCTTTTTTTGGTTTTTCCTTTTTTTCTTGTTTCGGTGGACCGGATATTCTGTAATTAAACTCTTTGCTCCTATCTAATCGAATGGCAAACGACTGCTTTATCCTCAAAAAAAAAAATATATAACAGTTGTCAAGGATGTATCATAAGTTCATAACCAGTAGAAAAAGGGCCACCCATTATAGTGGTTTACGAGCTAGATATTAACTCCACTATTGTCCCCAATAGTCAAACTAAGTGGACTATTTTTTTTTCGATTTTTTGAACATGTAAATTCAGAGCATGTAGTTCATGGATCTTACCATGTCAATACCGGCACCAATTCCGGCCTGAACTGAATAAGAATAGTTAGAGTGGTTGGGAGAAGTGAGCTGATCAATGGCTTGATAGTCTGTAATCACAAAACCCTGTATGACAGAAATCCCAAGACAAGAATGACATTAGTGTCTCTTAATATTTATGAAGAAAACAAATCAAGAAGTGATCATCATCTGTCTATGTAATGAGTAACTGACCCGAAATTTGAGCTTGTTCTTGAGAAAATCAGTGATTAGGAAATGGTTTGCGTGCATTTTCTCTCCGTTCCAACTAGAGTATGAGACCATAATTGTGGAGACACCTCTGATGATAGAATTATAATAAGCAGCCATATGGATGCTCATTAGCCCATGGGTATCGATGATTGTGTTGTTTCCATTGATTCCCATATACGTCCCACCATCACCAACATAGTGCTTTGCGCATGCAGCAACCTTCTTACTTCACGGCATGAGAGTTACATTAAAGTTGGTTCATCTTGTAATGAAACCACTTTCAGTTCTACACATGAGTGTACAGGACACACTCACTAAAGTTCAGTTACTAAAACTGTTTGATTCGGAGTATTACCTGCCACCAACATATGGTCTTCCCAAGTAATCTGACGGAGCATCGCCTTGCAAGCCAGAGATAACTGTGGTCATTGACTGGACAACTTTTGGGTCTTCGCTATAGCTTTCGTAGCAGCGTCCCCATCTTGGGTCTCTACAAACCTGAGCAATGCCATGTAAAACTATGTGTATGAGTTCATAAAAATAATAAGAAGTCTGCAACAAAAAATCTAGACTATAAAGCTTCCAACAAGCAATCGGCGTTATCTATTACCGCAATACACGGAGCGAAAACATAAGGAATTCCGGTTGCTCTAACTTCAAGAGCAGTTGCTTCTCCTATACGCTTCACCAGCATAGGATCCCTGGAAGATAAGAATACACATAAATATATACCAATATATGCATCGCAAGCACTATATGCATCAAAGTTTGTGTTCTTTTCCTCAGAAAATTCACAGCTTGTCGATCTAATGTAATACTAGGATCGATGAAATGACATTTGATTATCTATGACAAGTGAAAACAGTTTTTACCTGGTAGCTCCAAGCCCAATATTGTGGGGAAATATAGTAGCTCTGTAGACGTTATTGTGACCATGGACAGCATCAATACCGTAGATCATCGGAATACCTAGGCGAGTTGAAAGAGCACCCTTTTGGATTTCGTTCACCATTGAAACCCAAGCCTGAGCAGATGCTTGAGGAGCAGGCACGCTGCCTCCGCCACTCAGTACGCTACCTGCATCCATACCAATTGGTTAGATACACAAACTCACCATCTGCAGTTTTATAGCATGAGTACAATATAGCACCTATGAAGTATTTGGACATCGCCTCTGTCGTGGCAACTTCCCTCTCAATTTGAGTCATCTGGCCTATCTTTTCTGCAAGAGTCATCCGACCAAGCAGATCATTGATGCGAACAGCGAGAGATTGCTTCGGATCCTTGTACTTGAGATACTCTGCTCTCCCAAGCACTAAAAGGCAGAACATGAGAAGAACATAGGTGATCTTGTGCAAACTCCCCATCTTATTAGCGTGTGGTATCGATCACCACAACCTGCTAACCTATATAGACCTATGTAAAGGATGCCAACCATGTGAGTCAGCACTGGAGTAAACTTATAACAACAGCAGGAAATAAATAATGTGCTAATGTAATGCGATGATCTTGTATGAAGAAACCAATCATTAGACCGGTCAAAGACTACTGCAGTCATCATCTCATACAGGAACAATAATAAACTAGATACAAACAAGGGTACATATATTAATTAATACCAAGTAGAGTGTTGTTCAAGAACGGGTTGGGATTTAGGACAACCCCTGCAAGCCGTCAGTTTTAAAAAAATAGCAAGGCAGGCCATGTGCATTCTGTTCATTGTTCTCTCGTGCACGATATCAGTAGCTGGTTTTGCACGGTTTAAGAACAAAGACACCCCTCAAACCAGGTAGGGCTTCCCCAGTTTCAGTGTTGCTGGAGACCAGCATGATTATAGGCAACACAGCAAGCAACCTGAGCCAGAAATCAGGAATTGCAGAACAAATGGGTGGAACAGAAAATGCAGCTTATACAGAAGACAGCAGGCATCACGATGTGACAAAACAATATCAGCGGAAGCTTAGATGGCACTGGATATGCATACCTTCCAAAATAAAATCCTCTGCAAATGAGAGAAGGGCCAGCAGTCCGGGTGCCGCCGGACGGAAGTGCGAGAAAGCAAGAGCTTCGCGCGACAAGTTAATGGTTTTATAGCCTAACAGCTCTGCTAAGAGCCAAAGAGCTTCTTCCCCCCACTAAGGCTAGCCATGTGAGAGCATTTCCAGTGAGGGCATCTTCAACAAGTTGGTCCGCCATTTCTCATCTTCCACCACTGCTCTTCTCTCTCTCCTCCTCCACCTCTTCTCTCCTCACACTCACACACCTGTGGCATCTTCTTCCCCATCTCCTCTCTCCTCTAGTGGACCCATCTCCATCCTCATGTCCCTCGTCCACTTCTCTCCACTGGGTCTTGGACTCTTGGTTTGCGCGAGCTGGTTGTTTTTTCTGCAGGAAACATCCCCTTCTACCCCCACCCCTCCCATGTGAGCTCGGACATGGTGTGGAGCATGGCAGAGATGGTGAAGAAGCAGCTGGAGAAATAAATCAGCTGTTTAATGAGAATCGGTGAACACAGCATATCTTTATTACCAAAGGGACTCTGAAGCAATAAATCTACACAAAACAGTAGTACATCTGTTCAGTCATTGCAGGTGTTGCACATGCTAAAGCCAACTTTTCTTCTGAGACCACTACTGAAGTGAAATTTTGTTTGCGGGTGGTCCAGTATTCAGAGCTGGAAGCCGAGGGATTACTGTTCAACATTCAGAATTAGAGCCAATCATCGCCGTAAGTTTTTTTTAGGTATCTTGTGAAGCATATATATAGAGTTATAGACTCTAGATGTATACTTTCGGATACAGGATGTACGTACATGTTACGATTCAGAAATACAGAGAAGTATTTTGCACGAGTTCAAAGAAAAATGTGACCAAGTCACCAAACACAGCCTGCATCACACCTCATTCAAAGGAGCAACGTTCAGAAAAGTTAGAAACTTCACCTGCTTCTGCATTCATTCACTGCTGCTGGTAGGGCATTAAACTTCAGTGCTGGCCACAATAGGAGTACCATTGGGACTTATTACTGGTTCCTACTTCCTACAAAAGAATCCGCTCATAAATTTCTGGGAGACATTAAAGACAAATAGATATAGATATATATTACAGTATATTAGCTAAAGGCCAAATATAAACACTTCTTTGGACAGAGAAACAATTCAGTCTGAATGCACATGGTATCGCGAAGCACAAAAGCAACATACGGCATTTCATCAAACACCTATGGTACAGTTAGGGTCAACAAATCAACAATAACCTTACACGAATATGCTGGGGGCAAGCGTCAACGAGCCTGACGGTTGTGATATCCATTAAGTGTTTCCTGTACACGTCGGCGACAACCTCGCCGAGTCGCCGAGGTTGAAGTCGTGCGCCGCCATGAAAATGCGAGGTCGTCTGGTGTGGAGCAGCGATGGGGCTCCCGTGAAAGTGAGCCTACGAAGGGAGATCGGCGGTGGACTGGCCTGGCGGCGGATAAAAGCTCGGAGTACCGCGGAGATTTGGCGGCGGCGACCTCCGACTGGAGTAGTAAAAAGCAAGACATTTTTCGGAATGTCATCTTGGTTTTCCATGCTACTGGTTTGTTATGTCAAATGCAAAGTACACATAATGGCAGTACAGTGGGACTACCTCGGCCTTTGACAGTGAATTGTCCTAGGGTATGGGTCCTAGCTAGAGCGCAGCGATAGGAAGCCGCAAGGCGCAAACGCGCATTAATCTTTCCTCCAAATATCTTTGCAATGGATTCATCTAGCCTTCCTCTACCTTCGCCAGCACCAGGAACATGCACATGCAGTGCGCCGCAAGGTGGAACCAGCACACGCGCTCGGCCGCCTAAATCCGTTCGCTTTGGATTGGACGGCTCACGGGAGGAAACTGGGCACATGTTTAGTCCCACCCCGCCCAGCGAGAGAGGCAAACACCGGTTTATAAGCCCAGGAGTGCAGGAGCTTGTGTCCCTTTGGGGACATCCGATAAAATTGGAACGATACAGAGAAGATTAGCATGGCCCCTGCGCAAGGATGACACGCACAAATCGAGAAATGGTCCAAATTTTTCCGAGATATCCTCCTAGATCCTCGTCACCCTGTAGCGGAGGTAGCAGGTCGGCCTCTTCGATGTCGTGCCTGCGCAAATGGAGAACTTGTCTCTGTTCTCTTGGGTGGCGGAGCTGGAACTGCCGAGCCTGACCGGGGAGGAGCTAGAACTGCCGGGCCATGCTCCTTGATGGCGTGCAACAGCCGGTCGGCCTCTTCGGCGAGGCGGTTATCGGCAAGGATGACGTGAGGGCCCCGAAGGAGCAGGCGATGTAGGAAGCCGCTAGGCCTTGCCGCCGACGGGGACGTATGCGATGCGGCAGCGCTGGACATGGATGTCGGACGAAAATGGCACCCTCTAGGTCGTGCTCCCCGCTCTCTGCATTATTATTGTTTTCACCTGCGGTCCCTTTTGATTCAGTACCCCATGGTGATCCTATCTGATTTTTTGATGCTTGGTGGGGAGAAGAAGGGATGCCAACAAAGGGAAGATGTACTACAGCAAGGCTTGCGGCACCTATATTGGTAATTTTAGTCTCTTGGGGATGTACGTCTATAAAGTTGCTCCCATTTTCATGATGATTGGGAAAATTAGTTCACAATCATCTAGATTCTAGAGTCAACAAAAGGAACATAATTCATAGGAAGATTGTGGTTATATGATTTGGTGATGCTTTCACCAAATGAGCAGGTAAAAGTTCAGTTATAGTTAGTGAGAATTAATTATTTCTATTCTTCACATTAAAACACTACAAAGATTTTATTCATGGTTTCGGAAAAAATAGCAGGTCAAACTTGTTGGTGTTAACTTCTGAGAAATACACATTTCTTCTCCATTTGCCATTGTGTCCAGTCTGCCGAAATACGTTACTTACCGTGGAAACCTGAATTCTAACACTATCTTGCTGTAGTTGGCCGACTTCCGTGCCTGTCAAGGTGGTTTGTCTTTAGTTTCCCCGGCACCAAAAGCTTCACGTGTTCTTTCTGCACTTATTGTTGCTTCATGTGTTCTTTCCGCACTTACTTTTGCTCTATGTGTTCTTTCTACACTTAGTTCTGCTGTCTCTGTCTGGAATTAAAATATCTCAAGGTCTAAGCACACAAGAAGAATGTTAGTTAGTATGTAGTTGTACACTGATAATTGTAACCTTCTAATTATTGTTGCATGTTCATACTAATAATGTGTTCACTTACAAAGCATTCAATTTTCAATTTCAGGTTGTCTTCAGTTGTCTTGAGGATTTTTTTATATTTTTCCAAATTTAAAAGAAAAGATCATTGGCATACACAAATATCTTGGTGTTGAATTTTTCTCTGGATGGAAACTGAATTCGATAGTGCCTACTCTTCCCTCAACCTAGGGCTACAACAGCCCAGGTCTGGTGAACCTGTTCCGCTGTGAGCTCCATAGAAGAAGAGAGCATGAAGGTACTGTTAGGTTATAGAGATGTCATCTATAACATGTTAATCCTGCTGCACGAATTTTGTCGATGCTTGGTAGATACTAAGGTCTGCAATTATTTCTCATTCTTTAGGAAAATAAATTATACATGTAGGTTATATAATCAATTAACCCTGAAAATTAAAAAGAATATTTGAGGTATAAAATGGACAAACAATCTCGAGAATATCGTGGATTTGATTAGCCGCAATAATAATAAAACTAAACTTAATTAATATGAAATTTATATATATATAATTGAAAAAAATAATGATGTGTAGCATTGCAGATCTACAAGAATTTATAATGTGAATAATTTCCATATATAAATAAATATCAATAATGAATATGGAATAACATGAATAAATAAATGTCTCAAATATTGTGGATGACACAGAAAATGAATGGCTCAAATAGTGGATGACGTGGATACCTCACATGTAGAGATAGACTAATTTAAGGCATGTTAGTGGGGTTTTGCCTTATACAAAAGTATAGATAGATAGATATGTTTAACGTGTTTGTGCATGAGTGGACCAAAACTGAAAGTTAACTACATAATTATTTACATTAAGCATAGAGTACAATGTTGACTACACTTGAGTACACTACCACCATATCTACACTCGCTCACATAGAGTCTACTACTGACTTGAATAGTGGAGATTCAATATTAACAAGTGATCATTATCGACCGATGTCGTTTGACATTCAAAATATAATCTGTTGATATCCGCATGGTACAAAAAAATATGTTTCATTTCTGGTGGGTTGGCAACAGGACCTTCTTACCGATCAAACTTCACATTGGATTTCCAAAAAAAATTACACTTTCTAATTTATATGTGCAAAAATACAAGTAACTGAATATAAATTTAGTGAAAACAATAAATTTAAATTTAAGGATTAGTCTATGCCAACACAAAATCACACAATCTGCACTGAAGACCAAAGTCACGAAGTTTTAACACCGACGAAGGCACCACTAGGATATCAATAAGAGCGCAATTTCACATTTAAAAGATAATCTCCCTTAATGAGACTTTTAGGTAAAAAGTTAGGGTGTTGATATGTGGTGACACAAGCACCCTTCTACCTATCTGACCACACATTGTTTATCTGAATCATCTAATTTTCTAATTTCGAGTTTGAAACATAGAACAGTTTATGAACCGATTGGAAAAACCATATGAAAACATTCATTTTAAGGTTGCACATCTTGGTTTGACTATAATAAAAGTTTGAAGTTCCACACCGACATAAGAAACACACAATCTTTACTTCAGCTTAATTATAAAAACATGGGTTTTGATTATGTATTTTGTTAACTCTATGAATGTTGGGAACATCACATTGATAAAATAGCTAATTACAAAAATACTTAAGTTATTCTCAAATTATTTTATTGTATGAAAAAATTATATTAAACTTGAAAAACAGAGAGATAATATAAATTCCTATGAAACACCAACCTTCCTATTAACGATTTATTGGATCCTTTTTTATACAATCTGTAGATACTAAGTAATAGAATCAAGAGAATTTATATATTCCTAAGTATCACCACAAATATATAATCAAGAGAATATTTTAAAATAGAGAGACTCGCAGATTAGGGATCAAATAATATGTGAAAATAGAATTGACAACAATCAGAAAAAAGTGATGGTTGCGCATACAAAGTAACAAAAGGGAGGAGCTATGATGAGAGGCTAGACGGGATCTAGGGTTAGTATAGATTTGGCGTGGAATCCTAAAATCACACAATTGGCATATGGTCATTAGTATCCAGGTCGTCGGTGACATGCGGTGATTATAGATACAAAATCCCTCTTAGCCATACAACTAGATATTAGGTTTCTAAGCTATGTGCATTTCTAATTATCATTTCCAAACGTTACAAAGTATACCTCCAAATCACATTAATTTTTGGCTAAGCATTAAAGATATTACCGACATATCATATCATTTTTGTTTGTGTTGGAGCCGTACTATATATATATATATGTGGAATTAGACATATTTTTTCGGATAGTTTCAAATGTTGCCACCTTGCTAGTTCTTTAGGAAAATAAATTATACATGTAGGTTATATAATCAACTAACCCTGAAAATTAATCAATTGCCTTGTGTGTCAAATATTTTTGGTACATGATCAATGAACACTGAAAATTTATAATGGACATTCTGAACTTTAACTGATACGAAGGTACGGTGAGCAGATAATTGGCGGAAAGGAAAACATCGAGAGTTGTTGCCTGAAGAAGGTAAGATGTAATTTATCATGTCCAACTGATGGGCAGTACTTAATTTTGTTCCTCTGTTTTCTGAAGTTTCTATAGTTACAAAGGAGTTGGCTGTTAACTCTGCTCTTTGCCTCTTATCAGAAGCAGGGTCATGGAGGATACTGTGCTAGATTAATACCTTCATATGTAACAAGGGGAATTTCGGATTTCCATCATTGTACATCTACTCAGATGTTCTTTTTTGCTAATTAATATGTTTGTTTATCTCCATCATTTTTGCATCTATGAAATTGTGTGCATGTCTTTCTTTCACCTTACCTGGACAAGTCGTGGCAATGGTGCTTGCCTGGTTCAGACTAATGCAACACGAGCCGATACAGTTGCTGGCGATGTGTGCCTCGGCAGTGCGCTCAAGCCGGTGACGCTCTAGGGGCACAAGACCCTCATCTCATGTCCGTTTCCATCTGCAGCCTGACAACATGAATTCCTTTTGTGCCCTAGAGCATATATAAAAGATAATGTGAGGGACACTCTTATCTAATATTGTTCCGATGGTTCATTGTTGTGGAAATTCTTATATTCACAATGGCCGCTCAGATGGTAATTTGAGGGAATGGGCTGGCTCTGACTATGGTCAAGGCCAAATTCAGATAATGGAGCGTGCTTGCTTGTCCAGCTTGTGGACAAGTTAAATTCCTTGGACTGTCAAAAAGATGGGATGAACATCGATTAAATTCAAGTATGCTCCCCCCATGAGTCACGAGTGAGGCTTAGTAACCAGTTTTTGTGATATGCAATGATTACAGTGTACTGTAGCACGTACTCAAATTTTGGCAACATATTTCAGTTCAGCGAACCACTAGGGTAGCTGATTGCAATCTCTATCTTAACGTTTCATGTTAAGCAAAAACAACCTTTTTGTTTTGCTTGTTAATATACAAGATGAATGTGCCCTTTTGGCTATCTTATTTTTCTCATCTAGACCTAACGATATCAGATTTCTTAGAGCCGTCGAACACCACCGGGTTTGGCTTTATTTCTTAACCATTTTCTCCATTATTTATAAGCTTCCACAAAATAACATACTATAATTGTAACTCAAATGATCATACACAGGTAACCTATGAATTCTGATACCTTCTTTACTGCTTAGTTGTTAAGCAAGACATATGGATCTGGTAAGTTTTTGCCATTTCAACCGAATGTGGGAACTACAGTATTTATTCCTTCTAGATTAAGAAAAAGCATGCAAATGATGTTGTTAGGTCTTTCTTACACCGATGATAAATGCTTGGAAGTAGGAAAAGAACATGATGTTGTTATAAAAAAACAACTCTGCCATATGATTTTACTTTTCCTACCATGTATAGATGTTGCAAAATTTAGAGCCCTACACTAAAGGAAAATTAGAGTTTCAGTTGCAATGTCTTTTCATGTCCACAATTTCAATAATTACCTGATACATACAAATAGGAATTCACTTTTCTTTTGTTTTGGCTGCATATGAATGGGATTGGCAGACTAAGTGCTTAGTATTGTAGTACTAATTGACACACCCAAGCTGTCAAGCTGCTATAGAAAACAAAAAGTCCTGATTTTCGGCCCATATACATAAAAAACATAGCGATGCAAATAAACAATGGGCGCAGCAAAGCGCGCCTCTCCTTCTAGTTCCCTTTAAAACACAAGAAAATAAAGTACTGGGACATTCAACCGGAAGGCCATAACAGCACTGAACATAAATTTCGACAAAAGGTGCTTCTGTTCGGTTGGACAACAACATTCAATCCAATGAAATCTTAGGAATTCACAAATTCCACGGGAGCTCCAACTCTTAAGCAAAGTTCAATCAGAATAGCATAATACACAGACTGATATATATATTCATAACAAACACGGATGTCCCTGGCGGCGCAAGGCAAGCCCCTCTCATGTTGAGCCGTCGCCAGGCAGCGTGCCGTGCCGGAGTAAGAAGTGTTGATTATAGCCTATCCCACGCTAAGGACTAAAATAGCCTAGACGCGAGTGGGAGTGTTGATTATAAATATATTGCCTAGCCCTTTTCTATTATTTCGGACTTTTAGGATAATTGGCTAGTGCGGGAATTCTATATGGTATTAGAGTCAAGAGGTCTCGAGTTCGAGACCCCGCTCACGCGGATAAAAAAAAGATCATGCGACCTGCTCCTATCCCATGTTAAGGACTAAAATAGCCTAGACATGAGAGGGAGTGTTGAGTATAAATATATTGCCTAGCCTCTTTCCATCAGTTCGGACTTATGATTTAGATCTCTAGTGTAGAAACTCTATAAAAAGGACAGAACGCTCGCTAAAAAATACACGAACAAAATAGTTGTGGGGCCATCGGAAGAGACATGACGGGAGGCGGCGGGGACGGCGACGACGAGGGAGGATCGCATACAGAGAGAGGGAGACCGCGCGCCGGCTCAACGGAGAAGATCACACGAAGGAGTGGAATGCACATGTCCAGCGTCGGTGCCCCTCTCGCCGTCTTCCTCGTATCGTCCCTCAAGTCCGGCGTGCGCCTCCGCCACGGGGAGCAGCTCCACACGCTCGCCGCCAAGTCAGGCCTCCTCGCCTCCAACCCCTTTGTCCGCAACTCCCTCCACGCCTTCTACACCTGGCTCCCCTCTAACACCTCCCAGACACCCGCGCTCGCCCACCACCTGTTTGATGAAATACCCCTCGCCCTCAACACCCTCCTCGCCGCGCTGGCTCGCACGGGGCAACTCGACCTCGTGCAGCGCATGCTCGCGGGGATGCACCAGAGGGACGCCGTCTCGTACACCACTGTCTTGACCTCCCTCGCGCGTGTCGGCCGCCGGCCACGCTGAGGATGTCCTGGCGGTCTTCCGCGGCATGCTCGCCCAGGACGTGCCTCCCAACGAGGTGATAGTCGCCGGCGTGCTCACGGCGTTGGCTCATGGGAGGGTGCTCGTGCCGGTGGGAGTGGCACACGGAGTCACTTCCCGATGTGGGCTTGACGGGTTCCTCATTGTAGCCACCAACCTGGTCCATGCTTATGTGGCGTGGGCTCTATATGCGATTGTACGAAACAAGAGCGACACGACTGCTCATGTGTTGGGTTCCTCCCAACCAAATGTTTCGTTCAGACGAAGTTTACTTGGAACAAGTCAAGCATCTTGGGATGTTTTGCTCATCTGACTGGACTCCGTCCAACTCTCTGAAGGTCCAGATAAACTTCAATGGAACCTTACGAATAATGATAAATTCTCGGTTGATTCCACATATAGAGCTTTAATCTTACCTGAAATTCCAGAAATTCCAGTCGATATTAAAAATAATAACAAAATTTGGAAGATGAAGATCCCGCTAAAAACTAAGGTGTTTGCGTGGTATCTTCCTCGAGGGGTAATTCTCACAAAAGATAACCTTGCCAAGCGAAATTGGCATGGAAGTAAAAGGTGCGTCTTCTGTCAACATTACACACTTATTCTCTTTTAGTGCGAGTTCGCTAGGTCTATATGATCAACCATCCAGATTGGTTCTACCTTACATCCTCCGACCTCGGTTGCCAACATTTTTGGTAAATGGTTAAACGGGGTTGATACTACGTTTAAACTATTCATCATGCTGGGAGCGATTGCCGTTATTTGGTTGTTGTGTCTATGAAGAAATGATAAGGTTTTTAATGACAAAAATGATTCTATTATGCAAGTTATCTACCGGTGTACAACAACGCTACGAGCTTGGTCGCCCTTGCAGTGTGTGGAGCACCGAGATTTGTTTCTAGAGTTGGCGGTTCGTTTGGACGCAACGGCTAGCGAGTTATTCTCCCGTCATGGATGGCAACATAGGTTCCAGATCGACCTACTTCTTAGCCGTTACATTTTCTCTTCATGTCATGTACTTCGCCTTCTTTCAACAGAGCGGTAAGCTCTCTCAGCAACTCAAAACTTGATGTAAGATATTCCTGATCTCATGAACCAGTGGATGTGTGCATCTCGGTTATGTAGAGACCGGGTGTAATGTTTAAAACTGTTAAGTAATAAAATTTCCTTTATCTAAAAAAAGCCACAGGTACATAGGAATGATTAATCTGCCCTCCAAATATCTTTGCAATGGATTCATCTAAGCCTTCCTCTACCTTTACCAGCACCATGAACATGAACAGGGTAAGAAGAATTTTAATTCTCACCAGCAGATTCCTTGTGGCCGGGTATTCTGTCGAACGCCCTCGGCGCGCTGACATTCGACCTCGCATTGCACCTTCAAAAACTGCCGCCTGATGCGCCTCCGCAAAGCAGGAAGCATGCAGCAAGGAAGGTAGTACCCTGCGGTGGCAACCAAGTCGCCGGCGGCGCACGGCAGGCCCCTCTCATGCTACGCCGCCGCGCGCCGGAGTAAAAAGATAGGCGTACATAAAAGAAAAGAGAGCGGTTTTTCCATACCTACGTTCGCCCGCCCGTCCTATCGCGACCGCAAATCCGGAAGACTGGGGAGAACGGGCCAGCGCGCGTGGGAGATAGGCCCGACCAGCCCATGGACTTCTGCCTAGCCATCAGCGGCGCCGTCGTCTCGCCGCCTCTAGCCGCCGCCGTCGCACGAGCTCTTCAGCCCCACCCGCGTGCTCTCCTTCCGTCCCGCCCGGGAGGATGAGGTCGCGCGCCTCCTGCGCGCCGTGTCCGCCGAGACCACGGACGACGGCCACGCCGTCGACCTCAGCGAGAAGATGTGCCGTATGACCATCGACTCCGTCGTGCGCGCGGCCATCGGAGGGAGGTGCGACCAGCGCGACGAGTTCCTGCACGAGCTCGACGAGGCCGTGCGGCTCACCGGCGGCATGAACCTCGCCGACCTGTACCCGTTGTCACGGCTCGTGCGCCGGCTCAGCCTGTCGGCAAGGGACATGGTCAGGTCCTCAGCTCCGCCCAGCGCGTGCTCATCGAGGGCGCAAGGTTCCACCGCGCCAACGCCGGCGGAGGCGGCGCCGTCGAACGGACCAAGCTGCCGTACGAGTGTGGAACCGCGCGCGTTGACTCGCACGAATCTCAGCGTTTTCCGACGGGCACGATAGGCCGGGTGGCCGAACGAACGTATGGTTTGTAGTTTTCGAAAAGAAAAAGGAAACCCAACACCGCCTGTACAGGACACACGCTAAAAAATACACGAGCAAAACAGGTGCAGTGTCATCGGAAGAGGCGGGACGGGAGGCCGCGCGCCGGCTCGACGGAGAGGATCACACGAAGGAGTGGAATGCACATGCCCAGCGCCGGTGCCCCACTCGCCGTCTTCCCCGTCTCCTTCCTCAAGTCAGGCGCGAGCCTCCGCCACGGGGAGCAGCTCAAAGCGCTCGCCGCCAAGTCGGGCCTCCTCGCCTCCAACCCTTTCGTCCGCAACTCCTTGCTCGCCTTCTACGCCCGGCTCTCCTCCACCACCACCTCCCAAGCACCCGTGCCCGCGCTCGCCCACCACCTGTTCGACGAAATACCCCTGGCCCTCCACGAGACGCCGCCCACACCACGCTCGTCGCCGCGCTCGCTCGGGCCACTTTATTGAGCAAAAAAAGGTTTTTTTATTGTCAAAACAAAAAGTTCCCCAACATAAGTACCTTTCCTGCGTTGCTGCAAATGGGCACAACTTCCCAAAGAGAAGCAAATAGGGTGGCAAAATTAAATTGAGCGTAGAGGCCATTCTATCATGCGACCTCGGAGTCTCAAAAAATTAAGCGGCGCCGCTGCTGCCATTTTCCATGAGGTAAGCTTGATGTATGACATTTACGACTTCATCAACTCCCAAAGCGTCGTTCAAAAGAAAAAAACTCCCAAAGCACTTCGACTCCCGCGCACAGATTCATAACTAACGCATCCATTCCACTGCATTTGCATGCATCAAATATGCAGCCGCTCTGACTTCACCCCCCCTCCCCCTACTTAACCGTTTCCAGTGCCAGAAGAGGAAGAAACAACAGACAGAAATCCAGCTTCTCGCGCTGTGAACGTCCCATCTAGCCGGGAGCCGGCCATGGCGGAGTGGTCCTCCCTCCCGTCCGACCTCGTACGCCGAATCGCCGACTGCCTCCTCTCCACCAACGACCTCGACTGCTACATCGACTTCCGCGCCGTCTGCCCCAGCTGGCGCTCCGCCACCGACGACCCCGCCAACTCCTCCGACCCCCGCTTCCATCCCGCCCAATGGATCATCATCGACGAGGTCTTCCAGAGCGACGCGCGACTCCTGGTTAACACTGTCACCGGCCGCGTCGTGCGCAAGGACCTGCCTCGGCTCCGCCGGTTCTACGTAGTTGCGACGACACACGGGGGCTTCTTCGTCCTCGCCGACAAGGAGCCCCCTCATGCTGCCCGCATCCTCAACCCTTTCACGGGCCACATTTGCTACTTCGTCGCGTCTGTTCCTTGCAACATAGACATCTCTGCAGCTTCACTCGGCGGAGTTCCTTTCCCCAACCTCAGCTTGCAATCTGACAGAGACTACGCGCGGTATACTGCTTCTGCTGACAGTGAAGTTTTCATCGAGGACAGTAACAAGAATGCGTATCTTTTCATGCGGCTGCTCGCCTCTGGCGGCCTCGGTGCAGGCTGTGTCGGTGCAACCGGTGTTTGCGCTGGCTGTGACTGTGAGGAGGGAAAGATGGTGGCGACTCTCAACGGTTGGAACAACAAGATATTCGGTCTCATGAAGTTGTTCGACATTGATCCTGTGATTGGGCTTGGCGATGCTGCTGGGCAGGGACTAAATGTGAACAGCTGTTTCCTAGTGAGATCTTGTAGAGGACTGCTGGTCGTCGTCATGCTACAACATCAACTCAAGGTCTTCAATGTAACCACCTGCGGCGACGAGCCTGAACCTGTGAAGAGCATCGGTGGCCACGCCATCTTCGTCGGTTACCGTAGGTGCCTATGTGTATCTGCTGAGAAGTTCCCATCCCTGGACGCCAATTGCATCTACTACGTGAAGTACAGAAATGCGTCCATCTACAAGTACGACCTTGAGGTTGAGAAAGAAGAGATGTTATCTGAAGCTATTGTTTCTTTGAATCCGGTAACGACGTCATCTTTTGTCAAACTCTCCTTCCTCCATCGTTCAGCTCTTATCTAGCTACACCATCAACGTCCGGGTGTCTCAGCTTCCCATGGAACAAGTCCAGCTTCCTGATTTCTTGTTTGGAAATCTAGATGAAATTAGTCAACTTATTGATGGCATGAACTTTGGTGAGCTGGAAGAAATACCTGATAACTGAGCGCTGGTAAACTTTAGTTATGTGCTTTGTTGAGCCGTGTTTACGTGTGGGGGAGATATAAAATGTTGTATCTCACTTTACTCTAGAACTCATTTGGTGGCGGCGACCTCCGACTGGTGTGGAGGAATAATATTGTACTCCGTAATAAAAAGCACGACATTTTCCCTGAATGTCATTTTGGTTTTCCATGTTGCTACTGGTTTGTTATGTCAAATGCAAAGTACACATAACGGCAGTGCAGTGGGACTACCTCGCCCTTCGACAGTGAATTGGCCTTGGGCGTCTGGGTTTGATCATCAACCTAGCTAGAGCGCAGTGATGGGAAGCCGCAAGTACATAGGAATGATTAATCTTCCCTCCAGATATCTCTCCAATGGATTCATCTAAGCCTTCCCTACCTTCACCAGCACCAGGAACATGAACAGGAATAGGGTAAGCAGAATTGGAATTCTCACCAGCAGATTCCTGGCGGGTATTCTGTCGAACGCCCTCCATGCGCTCAGAGTCGGACCTTGAATGGCACCTTGCAAAGCAGCCGCCTGAACGCATCGCCCAGTAGCCTCGAAAGCAGGAAGGAGTGGAGGTAGTGCCCTGGGATGGCAACCAAGTCGGCGGCGGCGCAAGGCAGGCCGCCGCCACGCCGGAGTAAAAAGGACAGGCGCAACAGAAAGAAAGAAAACGAGCCAACACCGCCTGTACAAAACACGCACTGAAATTACACGCACAAAACAAACAGATAGCTGCGGGGGCCATCGGCGGAGGCCGGCGTTGGCGGCGGGGACAGCGAGGGAGGATCGCCGACAGAGACCGAGAGAGAAACCGCGCTCGGCGGACACAAGTAGTGGAATGCATATGCCCAGCGCCGGCGCCGGCGCCCCACTCGCCGTCTTCCTCGTCTCCTCCCTCAAGTCCGCCGCGGGCCTCCGCCACGGGGAGCAGCTCCACGCGCTCGCCGCCAAGTCGGGCCTACTCCTCGCCTCCAACCCCTTCGTCCGCAACTCCCTCCTCGCCTTCTACGCCCGGCTGCTCCCCTCCACCACCACCTCCCAAGCACCCGCGCTCGCGCTCGCCCACCACCTGTTCGACGAAATACCCCTCGCCCTCCGCGACGCCGCCGCCCACAACACGCTCCTCGCCGCGCTCGCTCGGGCCGGCCGACTCGACCTCGCGCAGCGCATGCTCGCGGAGATGCCGCAGAGGGACACCGTCTCGTACACCACCGTCTTGACCGCGCTCGCGCGAGCCGGCCACGCCGAGGACGCCCTGGCGGTCTTCCGCAGCATGCTCGCCCAGGACGTGCCTCCCAACGAGGTGACTCTCGCGGGCGTGCTCACGGCGCTGGCCCACGGGAGGGCGCCCGTGCCGGTCGGCGTGGCGCACGGAGTCACCGTGCGCCGTGGGCTTGACGGGTTCCTCATTGTCGCCACCAACCTGGTCCACGCTTACGCGGCGGCGTCACAGGTTTGCTCTGCACGTGAGATCTTTGAGTGGATGCCGCGTAAGAACACGGTCACTTGGAATGCCATGCTTAATGGCTATGTGAAGGCAGGGATGGTTCGGATGGCCGCTGAGGTGTTCAGGAGGATCCCGGAAAGGGACGTCGTCTCTTGGTTGACGATGATATATGGGTATATCCATGCAGATTGTACATCGGAAGCCCTCAGGGCATATGCTGGCATGATGGCCGAGGTGGGCACGGGGGGCGACGCTGCTCTGCTTGTTGATTTGATAAAGGTGTGTGCTCGACGTGCTGCTGTTGTAGAAGGGCAGCAACTCCACACGGTCATTGTGAAGGATGGTTTTGACACCCATCTGTTTGTACAGGCGACCCTTATCCATCTCTATGGTTCTTGTGATCGTCTTGACCTTGCCCGGATGCAATTCAAATTATCAGACAAGTCACACATCGCGTCTTGGAATGCTCTCATGTCTGCTCTGCTCCAGAGGAACTTAACACCTGAAGCGAGGCAACTGTTTGATGACATGCCTGAGAGGGACACCATTTCGTGGAGTACTTTGTTATCTGGGTATGTACAGAGTGGACGTTCAAACATTGCTTTGCAGCTGTTCTTCTTGATGCTGGGTGCTGGTGTTGAACCAAATGACGTCACCTTGGCAAGTACGCTATCCGCAGTTGCTGATTCTGGCACATTGGAGCAAGGTAGACGTATTCATCACTATGTAATCAGCAGATCAATTCAACTTACTGATAACCTGAGTGCAGGACTGATTGATATGTACGCAAAGTGTGGTAGTGTTGCTGAAGCAGTTCAGTTGTTCAGTTATGTTAAGCATAAGTCATCTTCTGTGTCTCCTTGGAATGCTATTATCTGCAGTTTAGCCATGCACGGCCATGCATACAGGTCACTTGAACTGTTCTCAGAATTACAAAGCACCAATATTAAGCCCAACTCAGTCACATACATTGGTGTCTTAAATGCATGCTGCCATACTGGGCTCATAGCCGAAGGGAAGCACCATTTTGAGTCCATGAGGAGACAATACGGAATTCAACCAACAATTAAACACTATGGTTGCATGGTTGATCTTCTTGGTCGAGCTGGACACTTGGAAGAGGCAGAGCATCTAATCGAGATGATGCCGATGAAATCAGATGTAATGATATGGGGCAGCATCCTTGCATCTGCGAGGACACATGGAAATGTAGCCTTAGGAGAAAAGGCCGCGGAAGAATTGGCCAGGCTTGATCCAAAACATGGAGCATCCAAAGTGTCCTTGTCTAATCTCTATGCTGATGCTCGTCGTTGGAACAACGTGTCATTAGTGAGGAAGGGACTTCAGGATGAAAATTTGGCAAGGCTATCTGGAAGCAGTGGAGTTGTTCAGTAGTAGGTCATGACATTTCTTGATTGGACTCATCTTGTGCGAACTTCTCATAAATAGTGCAATTATGATAGCAATCAGCTTCTTTTGTGTGATTATTCATTCTGTCTGTTGAACATACAATTTAATTCTTTGTGCATTTTATTTAACTAAAGAAATAAAATGCCAGCAACTGAATATATGATAAAGCTGAAAGCCAATACTTTTTCAGAAATCTGCTATTTACTTCTTGGGGCAGTTACACTATTCCTTTGCATGTAAAACTGCTATTGAGAAAATTTATGTATAAATTTTGGAACAAAATGTTTAATTGCATGTTAGTTTCCGTTATGTCACATATGCAAATCCTAAAAATATATTGTCTTGCTTATGCACTGTGTTGAAATAACATGGACTTTTCAGGAAAAAGTTAGGATGCTATTAAGGAATTGACCAGTCTTTTTTTGCACAATAGATGGTTGACTTATTGTTATTACATACTCCCATCTGTATCTAAATATAAGATGTTTTAGCTATTTGGCATGTTGACTAGATGCGGACTAAAATGGGTGAACATACACACTAAAACATGTCTAGATACATGTATATGTGAATCTAGAAAAAGGTTAAACATCTTATTTTTAGAAACGGAGGGAGTAGTTGCTTCAGATATAGGTTTTGGTCGATGGTGTTCAAGCATCACAAGTTTCTTATTCAGATTCTATGCAGGTTGATTTAAGATCACCAATCTCAGATTCCATTTGTTCTTCTCTTTAGAGATGTTTTATGCTTTATTATTTTTTTCCTTTACCAATCTCACTGATACATGTATTTGCAAAAAAAAACTCATTGGATACATGGTTGGAATGTCAGAGCTAGTTATCTTTGGGTTGGTAAAATTCCTGACAACTTCTGGTCATGATTCCTGATAGCTCTGTGTGGATCTTCGGAAGAATTCATTGTAAGGTTTACTGAGATTAACATTGACAGGTTTCACCAGAGGTTGGCTGTATGCATGGTGCTGGTGCAAACAAGCACTGGCCTGACTACAAAGAGGAAGCAATCCATTGTTGCCGCCTGCATGCACACAGGACATGGCAGTCATGGTTTTTAAGGCAACGCCTTAATGCCTGAGGAGGGGGCGCCTAAAGCGCCCCTTTTTGCAGAGCAGAGGGGGGCTTAACTCCTAGGCGTCGTCTTAAGGACGCGTTTAAAACCATGATAGCAGTAAGGTAATAAAATGAATCCAATGCAAATATACTCCAACTGTACCCAGCCATCCGTCCCTGGAAGCTACTCACCTATCAGCCATACCATCTAGACTGACTTCTGGAACTCCTAGCTTCTTTTACGATCTGATTTACTACAAACTACCTCTCCTTAAAGCCAAGTAACGACAACAAAAAGAAGACGCAAAGGGAGGGACAAAAACCTGCTAATTTTTTTTAAATAATACTTTTTTTTTAGAAATTAGGGAAATATTGCGCAGTTTCAGCAAATTTCAAAAATATTACGGCCTCGGCCCGGAGGAGGCCGACTGGAGCTCGTCGGCCCGGAGCAGGCCGACTGGGGCTCGTCGGCCCAGAGCTGGCCGACCAGGTCTGGTCGGCCGCATCTGCGCGCCTGCAGGACCTGGCATAGACCTGGTCGGCTGGGAGGTGGCCGACCAACCCTGTCGGCCCAGGGGAAGCCGATCG
The DNA here is from genome assembly GCA_026929855.1 of Poa annua. Classification (NCBI taxonomy): domain Eukaryota; kingdom Viridiplantae; phylum Streptophyta; class Magnoliopsida; order Poales; family Poaceae; genus Poa; species Poa annua. Next base: position 23,456,483 of record CM049427.1, read on the forward strand.
TTGCATGCAGCAACACCCCACCCCGCCCATTTCTCCTTAGCGCACGATTAGCGCGCGTTTCTCCCGCCAGACGTTTCCGCCTTTTTCTCCCGCCACCGTTTCCCGCCCGTTTCTCCCACCAGACGTTCCCGCCTTTTTCTCCCGCCACCGTTTCCCGCCCGTTTCTCCCGCCAACCGTTCCCGCCTATTCCTTCCGCCACCGTTTCCCGCCCGTTTCTCCCGCCACCGTTTCCCGCCTATTTCTCCCGCCACCATTGTCCTATATAAACCACTCTAGACTAAGCGGGGTACTCTCACAGAGCGCCAGCATGGTGTGTATTGTACCTTGTGAGAAGTGTGTGTCCGGCTTTCATATAGCCGCATCCGAGCAGCTAGCTAAGATTGTCACCTATTTGAAGATAGATGGTAGGGAAATTCTACTTGAAGAAATTGTTGGTAGTGAGAGACATCTCGCTTTGCTAGGGGCGAGGCTATGCCGAGATGGGTTTCCGTATAGGACCCCAGAACAAATCCGTGCTGAAGTCTTGAGGCTTGCGGATAAGTTCGATAGGCATGTTACTAATGCGCCGATTCATCGAACTCAAGACATACGTGAGAGGTACGGTCGTTCATTTTTCAGGGTATACTCCAGCGATGATGACGACGATTTCATGCCGTCGTCAAAGGAGAAGCGGGCTGAAGCAGTGCGTAAGGGCAAGGAGAAGAAGGCAGAAACATCGAGGAAGGGTGCGGGTAAGAAGCCTGAATCATCGTCAAAGGGCAAGGGTGCTAAATCTACGGATGGTGCAGGCTGCATTGATGGGAGATAGGTAGAATCTTAATTTGAGTTATGTTGTATCTTTCTTTGAGTATCGATTAATTCGTAGTTGTACCTGCATTTCCGTTTGTTGTGTGGTGTGATCGGTATGTAATCGAGGTTTGTTGTATCTTATCTTACGTACCAATGTCTACCGGTTACGGACATATCAAATATTGCCACATAGATCGTACTAATAAGTCTAGTACATAACGATACATAAGTCTAGTACTCATACATAGGTCTGACGGTACATGGAAAATAGCGAACATAAGGTCTCTGATACATAAGTAGAGTCTCAGTCATCGCCTCTGCCACGACGTGGCGGATGTGGATGAGGAGTGCTCCATCCAAACCGATGGGGTGGGCGGGTGACTCGTGGAGGAACTAAGGACCCGTCATCTGCCTGCTGTGTATCCTGTGTGGGTTGTGGAGGAGGAGTGTTGTACATGTTGAGCCACTGGGTGTCCGCATCCGCACCGAGAAACACGTCCGGCTGACTCTCCCAACCAGAAGCACCCGAGTAATGCTCGGAGATAGTAGGCCCCAAGTCGAAGTCGAATTGTGCTAGAATCGAGAAATTTTATGTAACATGTTATTTTGTAAATAGTTTGAGTACATGATAATGTAGTAGTACGAATCGACATACCGTGTGGTCCACGAGGCTGGAAGCCGGTGAAGGGGCTCTGCTGGTACTCCGAAGAGGGTCGCTGCTGGTAGCCCCCCTGGTGGTAACTCTGCTGCTGCCAGCCCGAACCTCCTGGCTGGTCAGGTGGAGGTGGTGCGACACGTGGACGCGGGTGCTGTCGGTGTGCCTCCGGAGGTGGCGGCACGTCACGCCGTGCCCGCCGTTGAGGCAGCTGCGTGGACGGATGCGGTGGCCGTCGTGCAGCATGTGGGAGAACGTCAGACGAGCGGACACACGTGATAGCCTCGTAGATCTGTCGCACTCTCTGAGCAGCGGACTGCAACCAAGACCGATGTTGTTCACGTGTAAGCAAAGGCCCGGTCGAAAGTGAACGGTCTAACTGGTCTATATCATTCCCAAGATCCCACGTCAACTCAGCCTGAAAGTGGTACAGACAGTTAGGAAATGAAGGATAATATAGATAAGGGTAAATGATTGTAGATAAGTTAATTATTTGTACCGCGTGTTGCCGTGAGCCGGACATAGACTGGCTGGGGTACATATCCCACGTAGCAGGGGCCGGCATCACATCTGGTTGGGCGTGATGAACGAGAGAAACCCTTGTGGAAGTGACGTACCACTCTAGGTACTCGTCGTACTCCGCCGGATCGAAGGGTTGCGCCTCGACCCAGAGACGAGTCAGCGCATCAGCCCACTCGGCCACGTAAGGTTGCACTCTTTGCAACCATTGTGTCGCAGTCCTGTTAGTTCCCTTCCTGCTCCATCTGCAAGACAAGAAACATTAGCATAATTGTGGATGACAAGTGTTAAAACAAAAATGTGTGGTTAAGAAATGGAGGTACCGGTGGACGATGTCTGGTAGAGGCGCATCAATAGGCGGGGGGACCGAGATCTGGCGCAGACCGAACTGCCTCATAACACGCTGCTGGGCCATCTCCTCAACGCTGACGTCGAAGATAATCTTCGACTTCGTCATCCAGTATGCTACATCTCGCGTGCACATGATAGAAATTCCTCCCGGGAATTTCGACGCGATCGCGTCAGGCGAGTATGGCTCCCAAATAACTGAAGCGCCGGAGAGAACGTCGAACTGCTCGTTGAATGCCGGATAGCAGTTCCGAACCTGATCTCTAGCGAATCGTCTCTGCAAAACAAAGACGTAAATTGTATAAGTAAACAGGAAGATACTCATTGACAAGCATAATTAGTAAACTATTATTGAACATACCTTGCGATGTGTCCAAAGTGTGCCAAAAGTAGGGTCGTCTATGTGCTCCGGGTCGAAATAATGGTTGAGCGGCCACGGATCGGCAGCCGAAATGTCGGGTCATCCAATGGGGAACCTCTCCCACGACCACAGCTGCAACAGCATAGGGCATCCAAGAATTGCTGACTTTGTCGCCGTAAGAAAGCACGCGTTGCACATACCTTGGTACGTGGCCGCTAAGACTGCAGAACCCCAGCTACGAACAGTGATGTGTTTCTGCATTTAATCCCAAACACTGTGCCAACCAATCTTTTAACTGACTAACAGACCAATTTTCAGGGTCAGTCAGATCCAACTCGACGTGCTCAAACTCACTCAGGTCCATCCCATACTCATTTTGTTTTACTGAACCGACACCGTAGTAGAAAACAAACTTTACTACATTCGACATAATTGCTCACCTAAAAAATATTATAATGCATCAAATATTAATATCACATCGTACCTAAAATTCTACCGAAACTACTACATAATTATAATAGATGGAATTAATTATACCAGATTACGTATACACGAACGTTAAGACTAATCCAAGATTATACACAAAATCTAACCCTAATGCATGAAACTATACTAACTACAAATCCATACTAACTACAAATCCATCCGGACTAACTACACCCTACCTGCAAACTAAATCCTAACCCTATAGAAAAAAACACAAACCCTAACCCTAACCCTAATACATGGAAAAGTCTTACCCTCGAAGCGTGGGCGGCCGTCACATGCGGCGTCCGCGGCACCGTCCGTCCCGCGCTCGCCCGCCTCCGCGCCCTCCGCGACCTCACCAGCCCGCTCCCCGTCGAGGTCGCACCCTCCGCGCCCTCCGCGCCCTCCCCGTCCTCTGCTGCTCGTGGCTAGATGGTAAGAAGGAGAGAGAGAGGAGAGGAAGAGAAAGCCGTGAGATGGGAGGAAGAAGAAGGGCTCGGGGCAGTTAACAGGACCTCGTCGGCCAGGAGGTGGCCGAACCGTGGCCGATCGAGGCCGATCAGGCAATCGGCCGCGCCCGTGATCCTCTTTCCACGCTGGTCGGCCAGCTCTGGGCCGAGGAGCCCCATCGGCCACCTCCGGGCCGACCAGCCCCAGTCAGCCTCCACCTGGCCGAGGCCGTAATATTTTTGAAATTTGCTGAAACTGCGCAATATTTCCCTAATTTCTAAAAAAAAAGTATTATTTAAAAAAATTAGCCAAAAACCTAGCAGACTGTTTGAGGCTGGTTCTTGGGAGGTGGAAGTGAGTATGTCTTGTGGACATGATGCTGATGTAATTTTCTGTACATTGGGTGATATAGAGAGCGGTTGAAAGGGCTACCAAGAGCCTAGAAAACGTTGGTACAAAATGGTTCTGCTATTTGCAATTCATCGTAGTTTTCCTTCTAAGACTTAATAGCCCGTCAGTTTTGCAATGGAATGATATTGTTCCCTTGCAAATATAGTCATAGGCGCAGCATACTAGAGACAACATGAAAAAAGTAAGATTTGTTGAGTGATTCTACATGTGTAAACTGCAAAATGTCTTTTTTTTTTCACTTTTATTGTTGCTCGATCCTGTGTGGGTATAATTGCTTACTGTTTTAATATTACCTATATCCTGGAAAATATATGACAATATCATGCGTGGATGTATACTTTTACACAGTAGGCTTAGCTGCGGTAAAATAGGAGAAACCAGGCTTGTTTTCATCATTACAAATCTGAAGAAGTTATTTTGAATCGTATTGATTTTTTGTCGATTATTGGGCAGGCCTTCAGCAGGAGCAAACACGTCAAGGAGCAAAGTGGTTGGTTGAAACTTCAAAGGGTGAATACATGCTGAGGTTGCTGCAGTGTTTAATTCTAGGACCTGGAGACAGTTGAGGAGGTTCCCGTGTAGTTTGACCGGTGACGCATCGAACTCTTGTTTGTCAAGAGTTTCAGCTGTGGTGATGTGCATCGCTGGCCACAGAACTTCAATCGTATGTTCAAGGTAATATCTCACATGTATGATATGTCTACATTTTCTTATGAGTTTCAGTGTCTGTGCTCATTGATCTAGCTGCATTCTCAAGTAGTATATGGAGATGTTCGCACCAGCTCTTGAGGCTGCTCGTTGATTGTGGTTCCTCAATCTGCAGCTCTACACTTTGCAAGCACCCAAACCATACTTATTGTTGCGTAAACACATTGCGCAATGACGTGATTTACCGTGTCTTCCTCGCATGTGAAGCATGCTGCCGCTGCTCCTGAAGCCAGTGTCACACCTTTCTGTCGGAAGTTCCAAGTCTGTACCTTGTTGCAATCCAGCTGAAAAATTTGCACTTACCCGGCGCATACGATCTCCAAATCGGCGTGCAATAGCAGACCTGACCCTCTCCTGGAAAGAGTGATACGTGTCCACGTCACTCAAATATGTCGATCTCCTACGCTCTCTAGTTAATGATCGCCATCCAAAGCCTGACGAGCTGATTGCAGCCTTCCTCCCAGAGCTCCCCTATGATGTCCATAATCCATCTGTCCCCGGGGATAGCCTCAGCTGCTAGGTGGTTATTCTTACGTCTACTGCTCACCTCATCGATCACCATTGGTGCAATGTCCTCGGCCATGCGTCCTTTGATCCATGGATCTGTCCAAAAGAATACCTTTCTGCCACCACCAGTGGCTGCGTTGCACTGACCCAAATAGACTGGTATGGTCTAGTTGCATTCTCAAGAAGTAGATATGGAGATTGTTGGACGGGCGATGTCCGCATAAGTGGGGCGTGGAAAGTTTTAGTTTATCGGTTAGTAATCTGAAGCTTACATTTTGTATATACTGGTGGGTCGGGTTGCTTATCTTCTATGTAGGATGCCTTGTTTCCGGTACTAAACTTTCACCATCACTAATTGCAGAAATCACATCTCAGTTTCAGTAATTCTGTAGTAGACACACTGTTTCCTGCATGCGTCGATGGAAGTAGGATGTGAAAGAGAACGCAAGAGCTCAATCGATATTATAGCACGTGCAAGAATGCATCACTCTTTTATTCGCTAAGAAAACAACAACAAACTTATGCTTAGTGACGCATCTCTCACATCCCAACAGAAAAGTCCTCCCATCTCACCCCACTCACTTCTTCGCCTCTGTGGTGAGGCCAAACCCGAATGGGAACAGCGGGTCGTAGTGCATGTCCCCGACGTTCATCGGCAGCTGGTCCACAGACTTGAACCAGGTCCTTGCCAGCTTCCCAGAGAACCCATAGTCACCGAACAGCACATCGGCCACGCCCTGGCCCTCAGTGCCGGGCAGCCATGCAGCCACAAACGCATCAATGGCGCTGATGTAAGGCTCCACCACCAGAGGCCTTCCCGAGATGAGTACCACCACACACTTGACGCTCTTGCAGACGGTCTGGATCACGGAGGGGCCTGGGGCGGGAATGGTCAGGTTCAGGTTGTCGCCGAACGTCTCGGCGTAGGGTTGCTCGCCGACCACCACGATGGCGTAGTCGTAGTTGTCACTTAAGGTGGCGCTGTCTGGGTTCTCCGAGAAGACCACCTGCGTACTGGGGTCGACGGTGGACTTGATCGCCGAGAGGATTGTCGTACCTGTGTTTCATCGCATGGTTCCATGATTTTTTGTTCCAAAGGATTGAGACGTTGCCATAAATTAGTACACGCAATGGAACAAGAGACACCATTTACCAGTAGAGTTGTTGTTGCCGGTCAATCCCTGCCATGTGATGGTCCATCCTCCACACTGGTTGCCCAAGTTATCGGCGTGGCTTCCAGCGACAAGGATCTTACCGGCCTTCTTTGGGAGTGGCAACAACGGAGTGTAGGAAGATTTTCCATTTTTCAGCAAAACCAATGATTTCCTGACGGCTTCCCGCGCGATTTCTCGGTGTTCCTAACAATAGAAATGATTTTTCAGTGGGAATTTCTGGTATCTTAATGAGTGAAGGTCATCACAAAACGTGGTGCTTAGAACTAACTTGCTTTCCGAGTTCACCAGCGAGACTTGGATCAGGGTAAGGGCTCTCAAATAGACCCATGGTGAACTTGACCCGAAGAATCCTGTAGACAGCATCGTCAATTCTGCTCATGGGGATAATGCCACTGTTAACTTTGGTTGTCAGACCATCAATGAATTCTGTGTAGTTAAAAGGAACCATGATCTGCAAAATAACGGATTGCACGTGTGTATTAGTCATAGAAGAGACAACAATTGTCAAGGATATATCGTAAGTCCAGTGGTTAAGGTCATAAGGAAATTACCATGTCAATACCAGCACCAATTCCAGCCTCAATGGAATAGGAATAGTTCAAGTGTTCGGGGGTAGTAATCCTATCAATGCCTTGCCAGTCTGAAATTATAAAACCCTGTTTGCACAAAATGGCAAGAAATGTATGGCATCAGTATCTCTTATTATACCAGAAGAAATAAACTATGAATAATATATTTTGCTTTTGTAGTGAGCAACTGACCCTAAATTTGAGCCTGTTCTTGAGAAAATCAGTGACTAGGAAATGGTTGGCGTGCATCTTCAATCCATTCCAACTATTGTACGACACCATAATAGTGGATACACCTCTGATGATAGAATTATAATAAGCAGGCATGTGGATAGTCATGAGCCCATGGGTGTCGATTTTTGTGTCGTTCTCGTTGATCCCCATGAAGGTACCACCATCACCAACATAGTGCTTTGCGCATGCAGCAACTTTCTTACTGCAGGATATCATCAGGGTAACAACAAAGTTAGTTCCATCTCATCATACTGAACTCGGAGAAGACAGTTCAGCTACTAGATCTGTTGGATGTATACTACCTTCCACCAACATATGGTCTTCCAGTTGGTTTTCCATCGGTACCTAATGGAGCCTCGCCTTGCAGGCCGGAGATAATTGTGGTCATTGACTGGACAACCTTTGGGTCCTCACTGTAGCTTTCATAGCACCGTCCCCATCTTGGGTCTCTACAAACCTGATTAGTAATATCAACCAATGAGTTCCTAAGAATAACAGGAAGAAAAATTGCTCTCCAGAATGAATTAATATAAGCCACGCAAGAGCTGTTCTCTATTATTACCGCAATACACGGAGCGAAAACATAAGGGATTCCGGTAGCTCTAACTTCAAGAGCAGTTGCTTCTCCTATCCTCTTTACCAGCTCAGGGTCCCTAGATGATAGCAACATATTAAGACCAAAGCATGCATCACAGTCAGTGTACATGTGTTTTTGATATCGTCGTAGCTTGTTGATTTTCTTGATTAAGAGAGCTTTTGTTAAGTCAAAAGTTCGCATCAAGGCGATACCGTATAGTCATGTGTTTTGGAGGATACATGACATTTCATTATCACATCAAAAGTAAAAAATGAAAGAAGTTTCTACCTGGTAGCTCCAAGGCCAACATTATGTGGGAAGATCGTAGCCTTGTAGACGTTACCGTGACCATGCACAGCATCAATACCGTAGATCATCGGAATACCTAGGCGGGTCGAAAGAGCATCTGTTTGCATTCCATTAACCATTGCAACCCAAGCCTCAGGAGATGCCTTAGAAGCAGGCACGCTGCCTCCGCCGCTCAGCACGCTACCTGCGTCGCGGTACACCGATGTCAAACACAAGCTCTGCGGGTCCTTCGTCACCTGCACTGATTTACATACAGCACTGAGTGGAAAATGGAAATACGACTTACCAATGAAGTATTTGGATAGCACCCCTGGGGTGGCCTTCTCCCTCTCGATCTGAGTCATCTGGCCTATCTTTTCAGCCAGAGTCATCCGAGCTAGCAGATCCTTGACGCGAGCACCAATGGGCTGCTTTGGGTCCTTGTACTTGAGGTAGCCATCCGCTCTTCCCAGCACCGCCAAGCAGAGCGTGAGGAGAACGAAGGTGGTCTTGTGCAAAGTCCCCATCTTGGCACTGTGTATAAACCTGGCCATTGGGTGCTTATCACGTCAGTAAAATATCGATGGGGTTTATCCCATCAAGGAAAAAAGCAATCATGTGTTAGCGTAGAGTAAGACTCCTATGCTTGAAGTCACACAGAATTAAAGACCAAACATTAGGCCTAGGCCATTCAAAGTCTCCTCTGTTGGGTAGTACTTGGCTATAGTCTATAGAGACATCATAAAGAAGTACTCCTCGGTCCCGCAACATAACAAAGCTTGCCAAAACATCTTACTACGTGAGACGGACCAAGTAAGACACAATGGAATGGATCCTCACTTTTATTGCCCAGACAAATCAACGTGCTAGAAACCAGCATGATTATGGGTGAAACAGCAAGCAACGACATAGCCCCGTTCTCACCAAAATCGACCACTCCCAAACAAACACAAACGAATAAAACAGAGAACAGAGTGTATGCAGAACACCATATTCACAGCAAATCAGCAAGTCAGCATACCTCAAGAGCCCAAGAGGATGTAACTAGCAATCCGCAAGGTGAAACAAGCAAACCTGCAAGCACTGCAGAGGCTCTTGTAAGTGAGAATGAGAACCCAGGCTCCTCTTATATAGCCCGGGGAAGCTGAGGAGCACTCCTCTGCATAGACACGCGAATCGCGAGGCAACAAAAAAAGAAATGCGAGAAATCAGATGCATTGATTAGCGTGAGTGGATCTCACGCCCTATTTTGCTGCCCCCGACGACCACGGCGAGCAGCGTGCTCATATAAACAAGATTTCGTTTTCGAGTTATAGTACAACTGTAAATGGAAACGATCTCCATGGCTCCCTCCAGATCTCTGGCGTCAATACGTGCAGCAGCACCACTGCGAGAGATCTCATCTAGTATCAGCTGAGAGAGACGTCGATGTGGACGAGATCATTGGACTTGATGCTCTCCCACTCTGACTAAGTACACAAATATATCCATGCTCCTATGGTGATCCAGTTGCATTCTGTGAATAAATATTACAAAGTTTCAGTTCATAGATTAGTAGGTTTCTGCTCCGGTGCTACCCCCTGTCAAAATCTCGGAGGCGAATAGGCAACTTCCAACAGGAAAAAAAACAATCAAAACAAACTTTCCCCTTCAAAGTTTGGCTAGTTATTAGTAACCTCAACGCTTGCATTTCGTATATGCTTGTCTTACTAATTGTTTCCAGTACCCACTATTGAACTGTTATCATCGTATATGCTTGTCTTCCTAATTGTTTCCAGTATTGAACTCGATCAATGCAGAAATCACATAGTATTCAGTTTCGATCCTTTTCGCAGCATGGAAATTGTTCGTCCACGCTTAAAAGAATGGTGTGAAAGAGAATGCACTCAGCTCCATTGATATTATTGCACGCACAAGAATGCATCACTGTTATTGCCAATAAATCAACCACAAACTCATCATGTATAAATATGTCCCTCGTCTCTCACGTCATCCCAACCGAAAATTCATTACATCTCAATCATGTCACCCCAACTCACTTCTTCGCCTCCGTGGTGAGGCCGAACCCAAAGGGGAACAGCGGGTCGTAGTGCTTGTCGCCGACGTTCATCGGCAGCTGGTCCACCGACTTGAACCACGTCCTCGCCAGCTTCCCGGAGAACGGATAGTCGCCGAACAGCGCGTCGGCCACGCCCTGGCCCTCCGAGCCGGGGAGCCACGCCGCCACGAACGCATCCATGGCGCCGATGTACGGCTCCACCACCAGCGGCCTTCCTGAGATGAGCACCACCACGCACTTGATGCTCTTGCAGACGGTCTGGATCACCGATGGGCCGGGTTCGGGGATTGTCAGGTTCAGGCTGTCTCCAAACGTCTCAGCGTATGGTGGCTCGCCGACCACCACGATCGCGTAGTCGTACTTGCCGCTGTCCACGGTGGTGCTGTCGGGGTTCTCCGAGAAGACCACTTGCGTGCTGGGGTCGACGGTCGACTTGATCGCCGAAAGGATCGTTGTCCCTGCCATTGTTTCACCATATGGTTCCATGAATTTTTTGTTCCAAGGATCGAGAAGTTGCACCAATTAGTGCAAGCAATGAAATAAGAGACGCCATTTACCAGCAGTGTTGGTGTTGCCGCTCTCTCCTTGCCATGTGATTGTCCATCCTCCACACTGGTTGCCCAAGTTGTCGGCATGGCTTCCAGCAACAAGGATCTTACCGGCCTTCTTGGGGAGAGGCAGCAATGGAGTGCTAGCAGATTTTCCATTTTTCAGCAACACCAGTGATTTCCTGACGGCTTCCCGTGCGAGTTCTCGGTGTTCCTAAATATGGAAATGGATTTATTAGTAAGAATTTTCTGGATCTTAATGAAATGAAGTGTGTGAGAAATAAAACATGGTGTTTAGAACTAACTTGCTTTCCGAGTTCACCAGCGAGACTTGGATCAGCATAAGGGCTCTCAAATAGACCCATGGTGAACTTGACCCGAAGAATCCTGTAGACAGCATCGTCAATTCTGCTCATGGGGATAATGCCGCTCTTAACTTGGGCTGTCAGATCATCAATGTAATCTGTGAAGGCAAAAGGAACCATGATCTGCAAAATAGTGCATGTCAGAGCATGACCTTCAAAGAAGAAAATGGAACATTTGTATTTTCTCTAGAAGAGATAGCAATTGTCAAGCATGTATCATGACTTTCATGAGTCAAGGAAATTACCATGTCAATACCGGCACCAATTCCAGCCTCAACTGAATAAGAATAGTTCACGCCTGGGGGAGTAGTAATTCTATCAATGCCTTGCCAGTCTGAAATCACAAAACCCTGTTTGCACAAAATCCCATGAAATTAATGGCATCAGTATCCTTTAATTACCAGAAGAGATTAATAGAAGAAAAATATAATTTGAGCAACTGACCCTAAATTTGAGCTTGTTCTTGAGAAAATCAGTGATTAGGAAATGGTTGGCATGCATCTTCTTTCCATTCCAACTAGAGTAAGAAACCATAACAGTGGATACACCTCTGATGATAGAATTGTAGTAAGCAGGCATATGGATAGTCATGAGCCCATGCATGTCGATGACTGTGTTGTTCTCGTTGATCCCCATAAACGTACCACCATCACCAACATAGTGCTTTGCGCAAGCCGCAACTTTCTTACTGTAGGGAATCAGAGTGACAACAAAGTTAGTTCCATCTCGTCAGACTTAATCACAAATAAGATGTTTTAGGTGTTCCACATATTGTCTAGATGCATACTAAAATGAGTGAGCATACAAACTAAAATGTGCCTAGATACATTTGTACAGTACAAATGTGGACAAATACTAAAACATCTTATATTTACAAACGGAGGGAGTATATATGGTAGGTGTGTATTACCTTCCACCAACGTATGGCCTTCCCTCTTCACCTGATGGAACATCCCCTTGCAAGCCAGAGATAAGTGTGGTCATTGACTGAACAATCTTTGGGTCTTCGCTGTAGCTTTCGTAGCACCGTCCCCATCTTGGGTCTCTACAAACCTGATCAATACCAACAGATGAGTCCCTAAGAACAGCAAGAAGGCAGAGTTGCCATCCAGACTGAAGTATCAACCACGCAACAGGTGTTCTCTATTATTACCGCAATACACGGAGCAAAGGCGTAGGGAATTCCTGTAGCTCTAACTTCAAGAGCAGTTGCTTCTCCTATCCTCTTCACCAGCGCAGGGTCCCTAGAAAACAGCAACATATTAAATTTAGACTAAAGCATGCATTACATGACTGTATGCATCACAGTCAGTGTGTGCTTTGCAACATCGTTGTAGCTTGTTGATGAAATTTAATATAGGTATCTGCATTTCAGTACTAGATGATGACATTTCTTTTATGACATAAAAAGTAAAAAAAACAGTTTCTACCTAGTAGCTCCAAGCCCAACATTATGTGGGAAGATGGTAGCTTTGTAGACGTTATTGTGACCATGCACAGCATCAATACCGTAGATGATCGGAATACCCAGGCGGGAAGAAAGTGCGTCTTTTTGCATTCCATTAACCATCGAAGCCCAAGCCTCGGCAGATGCTTGAGGAGAAGGCACGCTGCCTCCACCGCTCAGTACGCTACCTGGATGCGCAGCAAACCGATGTCAAACACAAACTCTGATGTCCTTCGTCAGTTGCACTGATTTAGTATGAATGAAATATACAACTTACCGATGAAGTATTTGGATAGCACCCCCGTGGTGGCGTTCTCCCTCTCGATCTGAGTCATCTGGCCGATCTTTTCAGCGAGCGTCATCCGACTAAGCAGATCCTTGATGCGAACAGAGACAGGCTGCTTCGGATCCTTGTACTTATAATCCGCTCTAGCCAGTACCGCCAAGCAGAAGACGAGGAGAACAAAGGTGGTCTTGTGCAAACTCCCCATCTTGGCACCGTGTGTGGTACCGATCACCGCCGACTATGTATAAACCTGCGTAAAGGATGATGCCAATCATGTGAATGTTTATTCAATGAAGCTTACACAGCAAGGAAAAATCAATTGTGGAGAAAGATTCATGTTTGAAAGCACACACGTAAAGGCCAAACATTAGGCCTAGGCCATTGAGAGGCTCCTCCCTTTGCTGGACATAGCCATCATAAAGAAGCAAGATGCAATGGACTGGTGTAGAGAAAGACTCATGTTTGAAAATCTCGAGACCAAACATTAGGCCTAGGCCAATCAAAGGCTCCTCTGTTTGCTACTATAGACCTCATAAAGAAGTAGTAAGAAAGAAGGAACATGTATTTTTAAAACCAAGTGGTTTTTTGTTCTCGCTTTTACTGACAGAACGAATCGAGGTGCTATAAACCAGCATGATTGTAGGCGAAACAGCAAAGCTACGTAGCCCCGTTCTCACCAAAATCAGCCGCGGTAACCCGTAAACAACCGAGTGAATAAAACAGAAAAACGGAGCCTATGTGGAGCAACTAAAAATCACACACTAGCCGGTAACTGCCAAGTATACATAGCATACCTCAACAGAAGTAACAAGCAACCCGCATGCGCAAGAAGAAACCGATCTCTTCCCGCAACAGCTAGCGAGATGAAATCAACAGAGACTAGAAACACTGGAATAGGCTGTTCTAAGCGAGGAGAAGGAGAAGTTTGAGCACGTCCTCTGGGGAAAGGTGACCCCGGTTCCTCTTATAGCCCAGCGTAGAGAACACTCTTCTCACAAAGTGGCGCCGCGCCGACACGAGAATCGCAAGCCAACGAAAAGAAATGAGGAAAGAAAGCGAAAGCAAATGATTTGCTCTGGTTAAGCACGGGTGGACGGGACCTCAATTAGCTGCCACGGCGAACGACGGCGACGGCATGCGGATGGAAACAAGATTCGGTTTTTATTTCGAAAAAACATACTCCTAAAAGAAATGGAAACTGAAACGGTCTCCAGCTCCGCATTTTCTAGGCGTTACTACGACAGCAGCAGCATCACCACGGCATCTATCGGCTGAGACGTCGCTGTGGGCGAGATCGTCGTTGGCTAACTAAATTGTTAATTCGTTCCCCGTCGACGCTCTCACAGTGACTAGTACACACACACCAATACAGCTCACGCAGCGCAGTCCATGCTCCGCGTGCAGACGGAGAGAGCAGCACTGAATTATTTGGCCACTCTACTGAGGCGCGGGCGGGCGAGAGGCCCATCTCACCGGCCGGCGACGAATTTTCCAGCTCGATCTACTCTACGGACTACGGCCGAAGAGGACACGGCACCTAAGAAGAAGAAAATTCGTGGCCACAGCGCATCTGAGACGGAAATCCTTGCTCTGCTTCGCCGGGTTCAGCAATCAGCAGGGGCCATACATACAGTAGCTCAAGAATGGGAAGGCTTAACCACCGGCCGCGAGGGGAGCGTCGGGATTAAATTAGGGGAAATGGCACCAACGGCACAGCTATGGTACTAAGTAACCCCTAACAGTACTCAAATCATACTACAGTCGTAAGCACAAGAATCTTGACCCCAGAAAAATGTAGGAAAACAAATCAGGGGCGGCGTGCACGCAGGAGCAATAGCAAGACGACCCCGATCCGGGAGACGCGGGTCGGCTGATTTTTACTACTCCGGTAATCTGGGCGGAGTCAAATCGAAGGTGGTGGTGGTGAGCTCGTCACTCACTCCGGTCAGCACTGCTCCATGAGTGCCCAACCCAAGCCATTAGAACATGCTACATGCCCATGGATGGGAACAACCACCACCTCGCTCTACTGCGTACCTACTAGACTAGGGAGCGAGACGAGACGAGATGCGCCACGAGACGCGGACGACGGTCGCTCGCAAATCCACATCCGGCAGCCACCCATGCAGATTTTCGTTTTGGAGCCGTTCGAGCGAGTGAGAAAAAGGGCCGGCGGTGGCGGCAGCCCTGGAGAGCGGAACAGAGCAGTGCACTCCCACATACGCCTGTGCCGGCGACGGCGCCGGCGCAGGAGAAGAAACCAAAACAAACAACCAAAGGAGAGACGGAGGCTTTACGGCTTACCACGGTGACGGCCGAGGCGGCGGCGGCGGCGGCGCTGCTGCCTTTGCTGCGCGGAGGAGAGTGACGAGTGATGAGCGGGGCCGAGCACAGATCAGAGGACGCTGGCAGACGACAGCCTTTTATTGCGCAGCAAACGCTTTCTGCTCTGGATCAATCACGCTCGCCTGATTTCCTTTTTCTTTTCGTTTTTACGTATGCCTTTTTTCTTCTGACTGTAATGTAATCGATCAAGATCACTGTCTGTTTTCCAATTTTCGGGCCGGGAATCCAACAACGACGACACACATGTTGAGTTGTTGCATGTCGGGCGGCGGCTGGCGCTGGTACCCACGTTCACACGTCCCACGCGCACGTCCTCACGCAATATATTGAAACCTTATATTACTGTGGGCCCCACGGCTGCTCATGTGTTTTACTACTGACTTCTGGGGACCACGCCTCAGTTGGTGCTCCAGCTGGTAGTGCTGCTCTTTTCCGGGGAAGTATACAATGAGTGCAATGAATAGGTTCTTCTCATAATAGGGAAACATACAAAGCCCAATTATGGATTGTCGTGATTAAGCACATCCACAGGATGTTTTTGTTTATCATCGTCATCCGCCTCGTCCCAATCCACCTCTCGCGAGCTCTCTTCTCCTTTTTTCTACCACCTCTTGCACTGGTCGAACCCCCTGCTTCACTCACCCGTGGCCGGTGTCACCGCCCCGCTTCTTAAATCATCATGTCTGGCAGTCCACCACTCATTCCTTCATACACCATCCTCCTGTTTGCGCCCCCTTCTTTCACGACACACCGCTGACGACTCGAAATCCTAAGCTAACTCCGGCACCCTGCACCCACCAAAAAGTCGATCTAAGGCTCGCGGCGGCTCGCTCTACACGCGTGTGCCACGACTCTCTAGCAGTCGTTACAACATCGTCGACGTCTCCAATGAGTTGTAGCGGGGGGAGAGGAGGGCTCACTACGGTGCGGGAAGAGAAGAAGATGGGAATGAATGAATAGGGGAATGAGAGAAGAGAGAAGGGAGATGAGGTGGGTATGTATAAGGTGGATGTGGAACCACATGTGTCTCGCATCACACGTGCGGTCACCCGTGAAAGTGATAGGGAGAGAGAGAGCAATCGCATCACCCCAGAACCACATGTGTCTCGCATCACCCAAGAGAGACTACACGTGCGGTCACCCGTGAAAGTGATAGGGAGAGAGAGAGAGAGAGAGCAATCGCATCACCCAGAACCACATGTGTCTCGCATCACCCTAGAGAGACTACACGTGCGGTCACCCGTGAAAGTGATAGGGAGAGAGAGAGAGCAATCCTGCAGATTCCTGTGTCTCGCATCACCCCAGAGAGACTACACGTGCGGTCACCCGTGGAAGTGATAGGGAGAGTGAGAGCAATCACATCACCCTAGAACCACATGTGTCTCGGAAGTCAGATTGTCGCGGGATCGTGAAAACGATCCTTCGACATAGACAAGTTTTGATTATTTGGCTTTTCTTTCCGGGAAAACTAAGTAAAAATCCAAATAATCAGTAGAGTTTAAAGTCCAAAACATGTCTCCGCCCATCATTCAAAGAAGCAAGTTTGTTGTTTTATCTACTTAAAACCTTACTTGTATTTGATCTACTATAATGACGTAAGTACCATGATCTAGCAAAACAATGTATTTTTTTGCCATTTAAACTTGAGCATTCTGGATGAAGCGTTGCTTGGATGAAGTATATCTGAACATGAAGGAGATCAATCAATAGGATTGCACCTCATAGGACTAACTATTAAAGTGTTAATTTGTAGTAAGCTCTTACTCTAGACGTTAATGGTACTTCAACTTAACCATTTGTACATGCCTGGTTTGTTTTGTTTTGCTTCATTTAACACATAAGATTTTGGGTGCGGGTGAACAATGTGCCAACAACAAGAATAAATGTTACGCAGACAGAAACTATGTTTGCCTTTTATTCCCAATTTTGAACTAGTACTGGCAAGGGTTACACATGTTGGTACATGAGACTTTATTTGTCAGTTGCTTTTCCATCGAGCAAACAACTATGATCCATTTGCCTAGTACTAGGTTTCATGTAGTTTTCTTAGAAGCCACCAGACGGATTAGTGGTGGTAAAGTAGTACGGCGGGACCTGCACATTGCACATCGCCGGAAGAGTCTGAAGTGCAAACGTCCTTATCGCCTCAAACTGGGCAATCTGTTGAGGGTGGATGAAGCCTTGGACCACTTGTTGGTGTTGAGATCCAAAAATACCCTGTTGTTGATGTTGTTGAGGTATCAAGAAACCCTGAGGCTGGAAGAAACCATGTTGTTGTTGTGGTTGGAAAAATGGTTGTTGTCCTTGGCCGAATTGTTGTTGTTGTTGACCCTGAGGCTGGAAGACACCTTGTTGCCGCTGCGGTTGGAAGAAGGTTTGTTGTCCTTGTCCGAATTGTTGTTGTTGTTGTTGTTGTTGTTGTTGTTGTTGTTGTTGTTGTTGTTGTTGTTGTTGTTGTTGTTGTTGTTGTTGTTGTTGTTGTTGTTGCAAGATGATGGCGTGAACGACGCTATGGATGGCCGGGGAGCGAAGCTGTTCGGGGATCTGCGCCAGCTGTCGGCAACACTGTTGACGCACCACTTGGCAACTGGTTTGTTGAAAGATCCGTGACTGGAGGAATGACACTATTGGCACTGGGATGCATTGTTGCACAAGGAACTGCCGACATGGGTTCAATTGTTGTTGTAGAGACGACAATTGTTGTACAACTTGTTGTTGTTGTTGTTCCTGTGGAAATGGTTGTTGCGGTTGAAATTGCCAGGTAGGGTCGAACTGCACATTGGCGGTGGACATGGTCACCGCCATGGCAAGGAAGGCAAGGAAGAGGAAGGTCTTCATAATGGTGACTATTGTTTGCTTGGTTTTGATGTTTGTACTCTAGATATGCAAAGGATGAATGGTGGAGGAGGATCTACCTGGTGCGTGCCTATTTATAGCAACTATGACATGATGTCTCTCCATCCTTACATTTGTTTTTCCTTAAAAGTATTTGGATACTTGGTATGTTGTGTTTGGTGGCACTAAATACAAATTTAATTTTTGGATTCATCACCAAAGTTGCTTTTCCCTTGCACATATAATCTAACTCTACATAAAGCTTGATAATTGGTATGACTCATTCTCTTCACTTTACATGTCAAATACTATTCTATCTTGAATCATTTTTTCAAAACTAAGTTTGTAGTGTTATGAAGTTCTTGGGCATGTACTGGATTGGTATGTATTGAGATTTTTTTTAATCTTGTTGGTGCTAAAGATATACTATATAAAGACATGAAAGACTAGTCTTGGCGTCAAAAACTATTCTATCTTGCATCATCTTTCAAAACTAAGTTTATAGTGTTAAGAAGTTGTTGGGCATATACTGGATTGGTATGCATTGAAAAGTTTTTTTAATCTCGTTGGTGCTTAAGATATAGTATATAAAGACATGAAAGACTAGTCTTGTCTGCATTTTATTTTTTAAACAATTTTTGTACAATACAACAGTAAGATTAACTAAGAAGCAACATTCTTTAAATAGTCCTTTTATGTAAAGGATCGTAATGTCATCAACAATATATGCATACTCCATTTGTCCCTTTTAAATGACACAAACATATTTCTAAATTCAACTTTGACCAACACTTTAGCTAACAAAATATAGATTATTAACCAAAATGTATATCATTAAGATGTATTAAAAAGTTCTTAATAAATAGCATTTTAACATGTATGTTGGGTCATATTGACTGTGAAACTGAAATCAATAAAAAGTAGAACTCCATGTAATATATAGATAGGTGGAGTATCTCTTTTGTCCAATCTAATACGTCACATATGTTTTGAGCCAAATATCTGGTTTGATATCCGTCTCCCCATTCTTTTAACCTTTACTATTTAAAAGAGGAGATTTTAATATGTTTTCCAATACTTCCATGATTTAGAACTCAACTGAGCTTTCCCAAACCTAACTTTTATTAACACAAGTCTCATATGGTCTCACAGAGTTTGTTACAACTTCATATGGACTCGAGTCATTTGCAACTGTAGAACCTCCAACAAAAGCACTAACGTACAAAGGCTATACAACAAAAAACCAAAAGTGGATGAGAAACACAAAGAAACTTAAAGGCACAAAGGAAAAAACCCGGTTGAATAGTGTATGTACTTACTCACGAGTTACTAATATAAGTTTGATGTGGATTGTGTGAGTTCCGTACTAGAGCTCCACTCAGGATTTTTCTGGCCTCATTTTAAATTTCTTGAGGACAAAATGGAACCTCAGTAAATGTTGGGTTAAAACGGTAACAATAACCCTTTCTATGCTCGGAGGTAACGCATGTGTTGCCTACCGCCACTAGGGTGGCATCCCTTGCATCGGTGCTACCTAACCGATCTGTGGCGTTGCGGGGGGCCTGCAGTTGACACGCTGGCAACAGGGTAACGCCCCCACAGGGCCACATACGGTAGCACCGACCGTGTAGGTGTTGCCCTAAAGGGTTATTTTCTCAAATTAGTTAAAAATGGGTCATAATTTTTTTTCGTCGAATGGTTGTTTTTTTTTCCTTTTTTCAACTATCTTGGTGAGACTTCAACAACACAATGTGATGTGATCCGGCCTAACCATGTTATCTCATTGTCGATAGTATAGAACTTGGTTTGTATGTTTGAAGTGGGATGTGATTTGCATAGGATACTTCTCTTCCCTCGTGGTCTTGAGATAAATATAGGTTCGGGAGCCGTAACATACTATTTATTATTTCCTTTTGCGTTTCCCATCATACTTATTTATTCCTTTTTTTCCGCAACGCCTCGATCACGAGTAAACTAGAGTATCACATAACATATTAGAGAAGAGTGGTACTCTCATGGGCATTAACTGTTGTGATGACTCTCGGCCCAAGAAAGAAACATTATTCTTTTGATTTCCAAAATGGAGATGTTGAAAAAATCTAACCACGAAAACAATTAGCGAGTTTTAATCTTTCATTATTTGGCTTTCCTTTCCGGGAAAACTAATTCAAAACCAAAGAAATCATGAGAGCTTAAAGTCCAAAGAGAGAATTCCTTATTTGGCTCTTGTCTAAAATTTTCTTATTTGATCCTATAAAATAAATTCTTACCAATTTGACATCTTAATTTCATTTTCTTCCTAATATGACGCTCTAGTACATTTTAAATACTAAAAAGACTCGTTTATCCCTGATAAATTGTGTAACAAGAAAAGAGTATGTGTTTGTTCCTAGTAAGCTGGGAATGGTTAGAGAACTGCATTGTACCTAAGCTTAGAATAGGCACCACAGGGCGCGGTGTGCAGCCTGACAGCTCGCCCGTAAGCATGACGTCAGCAAGAAGTGACACATTAGATCGCCCGAGAACACGACTTCGCGCCCGCCCAATACGTCTCAGAGAGCACAAAGACGTTGGCGAAACGGGACCAATGTTAGAACAGCCCAATATATCGAATACTTTCCGACGTATAAGATGAGACTCTCCGACGAGAAACACGCGTACAAGCTAGCTGATCTGATCGATTGATCGATCCAACTAGTACCTCACGTATTCACAATCGTTGGACTCACGATACAAAAAGGAAATTACTGGGATCGATTGTTTCCGATCTAGCTAGGTACGCAAATGCATCAGGTTCACGCCTAGCTAGCTGCTCACGTGTACACGTCCCTCGATGCTAAAACTAATCCAGTGTGTAGGAATTCAGCCGATGGACTCTAATCCTTACTATTTACTCCTTTACTCCCTCCGTATTAAAAGGTAAGATGTTGGACCCATTTTTTATCATTATGTATCTAGACATGTTTTAGTGTACTATTTTGATACGTAGAGAGAATAATTTTTAATGGTATAGATCTAAATTTTTTTATTACCACTTAATTTATCAGGGGTGAAAAGACTTTTTTGTGCTTAGAATGTACTAGAGGACCATATTAGGAAGAAAATAAAATTAAGATGTCAAATTGAGAAGAATTTATTTTATAGGGCCAAATAAGGAAAAAATAAGGAAGGGCCAAATAAGGAATTCTCCCAAATCCAAACATGTCTCCGCCCATCATTCAAAGAAGCAAGTTTATAGTTTTACCTACTTAAAACCTTACTTGTATTTGATCTTCTCTAATGAAGTAAGTACCATGATCTAGGCAAACAATGTTTTTTCCATTTAAACTTGAGCATTCTGGATGAAGTGTTGCTTGGATGAAGTATATCTGAATATGAACGAGATAAGTCAATACGATCAGACTAGCTATTAAAGTGTTAATTTGTAGTTAGCTCTTAATCTAGACGTTATTGGTACTTCAACTTAACCATTTGTACATACCTGTTTTATTTTGTTTTGGTTCATTTAACACGTAAGATTTTGGGTGCGGGTGAAAAATGTGGCAACAATGAGAATAAATATTACGCAAACACAAACTATGTTTGTCTTTATTCCCAATTTTGAACTAGTACGGGCAAGGGTTACACATGGTTGTGCATGACATTTTAGTTGTCACTGCCACTTTGACTTTTCCATCGACCAAACCATTATGATTCATTTGCCTAGTACTAGGTTTCATCTAGTTTCCTCAGAAGCCACCAGACAGATTAGTGGTGGTAAAGTAGTAAGGCGGGACCTGCACATTGCACATCGCTGGAAGAGTCTGAAGTGCAAACGTCCTTATAGCCTCAAACTGGGCAATCTGTTGAGGCTGGATGAAGCCTTGGACCACTTGTTGGTGTTGAGATCCAAAAATACCTTGTTGTTGCTGTTGTTGTTGAGGTATCAAGAAACCCTGAGGCTGGAAGAAACCATGTTGTTGTTGTGGTTGGAAGAATGTCTGTTGTCCTTGGCCGAATTGTTGTTGTTGTTGTTGTTGTTGTTGTTGACCCTGAGGCTGGAAGACACCTTGTTGCTGCTGTGGTTGGAAGAAGGTTTGTTGTCCTTGTCCGAATTGTTGTTGTTGTTGCTGTTGCAAGATGATGGCGTGAACGACGCTATGGATGGCCGGGGAGCGAAGCTGTTCGGGGATCTGCGCCAGCTGTCGGCAACACTGTTGACGCACCACTTGGCAACTGGTTTGTTGAAAGATCCGTGACTGGAGGAATGACACTATCGGCACTGGGATGCATTGTTGCACAAGGAACTGCCGACATGGGTTCAATTGTTGTTGCAGAAACGACAATTGTTGGACAACTTGTTGTTGTTGTTGTTGTTGTTGTTGTTGCGGTTGAAATTGCCAGGTAGGGTCGAACTGCACATTGGCGGTGGACATGGTCACCGCCATGGCAAGGAAGGCAAGGAAGAGGAAGGTCTTCATAATGGTGACTACTGTTTGCTTGGTTTTGATGTTTGTACTCTAGATATGCAAAGGATGAATGGTGGAGGAGGATCTACCTGGTGCGTGCCTATTTATAGCAACTATGACATGATGTCTCGCCATCCTTACATTTGTTTTTCCTTAAAAGTATTTGGATACTTGGTATGCTGTGTTTGGTGGCACTAAATACAAATTTAATTTTTGGATTCATCACCAAACTTGCTTTTCGCTTGCACATATAATCTAACTCTACATAAAGCTTGATAATTGGTATGACTCATTCTCTTCACTTTACATGTCAAATACTATTCTATCTTGAATCTTTTTTTCAAAACTAAGTTTGTAGTGTTATGAATTTCTTGGGCATGTACTGGATTGGTATGTATTGAGATTTTTTTTAATCTTGTTGGTGCTAAAGATATACTATATAAAGACATGAAAGACTAGTCTTGGCGTCAGAGACTATTCTATATTGCATCATCTTTCAAAACTAAGTTTATAGTGTTAAGAAGTTGTTGGGCATATACTGGATTGGTATGCATTGAAAAGTTTTTTTTATCTCGTTGGTGCTTAAGATATAGTATATAAAGACATGAAAGACTAGTCTTGTCTGCATTTTATTTTTTAAACAATTTTTGTACAATACAACAGTAAGATTAACTAACACGCAATATTCTTTAAATAGTCCTTTTATGTAAAGGATCGTAATATCATCAACAATATATGCATACTCCATTTGTCCCTTTCAAATGACACAAACATATTTCTAAATTCAACTTTGACCAACACTTTAGCTAACAAAATATAGATTATTAACCAAAAAGTATATCATTAAGATGTATTAAAAAAGTTCTTAATAAGTAGCATTTTAACATGTATTTTGGGTCATATTGACTGTGAAACTGAAATCAATAAAAAGTAGAACTCCATGTAATATATAGATAGGTGGAGTATCTCTTTTGTCCAATCTAATACGTCACATATGTTTTGAGCCAAATATCTGGTTTGATATCCGTCTCCCCATTCTTTTAACCTTTACTATTCCTTTTAAAAGAGGAGATTTTAATATGTTTTCCAATACTTCCATGATTTAGAACTCAACTGAGCTTTCCCAAACCTAACTTTTATTAACACAAGTCTCATATGGTCTCACGGAGTTTGTTACAACTTCATATGGACTCGAGTCATTTGCAACTGTAGAACCTCCAACAAAAGCACTAACGTACAAAGGCTAGACAACCAAAACCAAAAGTGGATGAGAAACACAAAGAAACTTAAAGGCACAAAGGAAAAACCCGGTTGGATAGTGTATGTACTTACACACGAGTTACTAATATAAGTTTGATGTGGATTGTGTGAGTTCCGTACTAGAGCTCCACTCGGCCTCATTTTAAATTTCTTGAGGACAAAATGGAACCTCAGTAAATGTGGGTTAAAACGGTAAAAATAACCCTTTCTGTGCTCGGAGGTAACGCATGTGTTGCCTACGGCCACTAGGGTGGCATCCCTTGCATCGGTGCTACCTAACCAATCCGTGGCGTTGCGGGGGGGCCTGCAGTTGACACGCTGGCAACAGGGTAACGCCCCCACAGGGCCACATACGGTAGCACCGACCGTGTAGGTGTTGCCCTAAAGGGTTATTTTCTCAAATTAGTTAAAAATGGGTCATAATTTTTTTTCGTCGAATGGTTTTTTTTCTTTCCTTTTTTCAACTATCTTGGTGAGACTTCAACACCACAATGTGATGTGATCCGGCCTAACCATGTTATCTCATTGTCGATAGTATAGAACTTGGTTTGTATGTTTGAAGTGGGATGTGATTTGCATAGGATACTTCTCTTCCCTCGTGGTCTTGAGATAAATATAGGTTCGGGAGCCGTAACATACTATTTATTATTTCCTTTTGCGTTTCCCATCATACTTATTTATTCCTTTTCTTCCGCAACGCCTCGATCACGAGTAAACTAGAGTATCACATAACATATTAGAGAAGCGTGGTATTGTCATGGGCATTAACTGTTGTGATGACTCTCGGCCCAAGAATGAAACATTATTGTTTTGATTTGCAAGATGGAGATGTTGAAAAAATCTAACCACGAAAACAATTAGCGAGTTTGAATCTTTCATTATTTGGCTTTCCTTTCCGGGAAAACTAATTCAAAACCAAAAATCATGAGAGCTAAAAGTCCAAAGAGAGAATTCCTTATTTGGCTCTTGTTTAAAATTTTCTTTCTTATTTGATCCTATAAAATAAATTCTTACCAATTTGACATCTTAATTTCATTTCCTTCCTAATATGGCGCTCTAGTACATTTTAAATACTAAAAAGACTCTTTTATCCCTGATAAATTGTGTAACAAGAAAAGAGTATGTGTTTGTTCCTAGTAAGCTGGGAATGGTTAGAGAATTGCATTGTACCTAAGCTTAGAATAGGCACCACAGGGTGCGGTGTGCAGCCTGACAGCTCGCCCGTAAGCATGACGTCAGCAAGAAGTGACACATTAGATCGCCCGAGAACACGACTTCGCGCCCGTCCAACACATCTCAGAGAGCACAAAGACGTTGGCGAAACGGGACCAATGTTAGAACAGCCCAATACATCGAATACTTTCCGACGTATACGATGAGACTCTCCGACGAGACACGCGCGTACCAGCTAGCTGATCTGATGGATTGATCGATCCAACTAGTACCTCACGTATTCACAATCGTTGGACTCACGGTACAAAAAGGAAATTACTGGGATTGATTGCTTTCGATCTAGCTAGGTACGCAAATGCATCAGGTTCACGCCTAGCTAGCTGCTCACGTGTGCACGTCCCTCGATGCTAAAACTAATCCAGTGTGTAGAAATCGGCCGATGGACTCTAATCGTTACTATTTACTCCTTTACTCCCTCCATATTACAAGGTAAGATGTTGGACCCATTTTTTATCATTATGTATCTAGACATGTTTTAGTGTACTATTTTGATACGCAGAGAGAATAATTTTTAATGGTATAGATCTAAATTTTTTTATTACCACTTAATTTATCAGGGGTGAAAAGACTTTTTTGTGCTTAGAATGTACTAGAGGACCATATTAGGAAGAAAATAAAATTAAGATGTCAAATTGAGAAGAATTTATTTTATAGGGCCAAATAAGGAAAAAATAAGGAAGGGCTTAGTAAGGAATTCTCCCAAGTCCAAACATGTTTCCGCCGATCATTCAAAGAAGCAAGTTTATAGTTTTACCTACTTAAAACCTTACTTGTATTTGATCTTCTCTAATGAAGTAAGTACCATGATCTAGCCAAACAATGTTTTTTTTTCCATTTAAACTTGAGCATTCTGGATGAAGTGTTGCTTGGATGAAGTATATCTGAATATGAAGGAGATAAGTCAATACGACCAGACTAGCTATTAAAGTGTTAATTTGTAGTTAGCTCTTAATCTAGACGTTATTGGTACTTCAACTTAACCATTTGTACATACCTGTTTTATTTTGTTTCGGTTCATTTAACACGTAAGATTTTGGGTGCGGGTGAACAATGTGCCAACAATGAGAATAAATATTACGCAAACACAAACTATGTTTGTCTTTATTCCCAATTTTGAACTAGTACGGGCAAGGGTTACACATGGTTGTGCATGACATTTTATTTGTCACTGCCACTTTGACTTTTCCATCGACCAAACCATTATGATTCATTTGCCTAGTACTAGGTTTCATCTAGTTTCCTCAGAAGCCACCAGACAGATTAGTGGTGGTAAAGTAGTAAGGCGGCACCTGCACATTGCACATCGCTGGAAGAGTCTGAAGTGCAAACGTCCTTATAGCCTCAAACTGGGCAATCTGTTGAGGCTGGATGAAGCCTTGGACCACTTGTTGGTGTTGAGATCCAAAAATACCTTGTTGTTGCTGTTGTTGTTGAGGTATCAAGAAACCCTGAGGCTGGAAGAAACCATGTTGTTGTTGTGGTTGGAAGAATGTCTGTTGTCCTTGGCCGAATTGTTGTTGTTGTTGTTGACCCTGAGGCTGGAAGACACCTTGTTGCTGCTGTGGTTGGAAGAAGGTTTGTTGTCCTTGTCCGAATTGTTGTTGTTGTTGCTGTTGCAAGATGATGGCGTGAACGACGCTATGGATGGCCGGGGAGCGAAGCTGTTCGGGGATCTGCGCCACCTGTCAGCAACACTGCTGACGCACCACTTGGCAACTGGTTTGTTGAAAGATCCGTGACTGGAGGAATGACACTATCGGCACTGGGATGCATTGTTGGACAAGGAACTGCCGACATGGGTTCAATTGTTGTTGCAGAAACGACAACTGTTGGACAACTTGTTGTTGTTGTTGTTGCGGTTGAAATTGCCAGGTAGGGTCGAACTGCACATTGGCGGTGGACATGGTCACCGCCATGGCAAGGAAGGCAAGGAAGAGGAAGGTCTTCATAATGGTGACTAATGTTTGCTTGGTTTTGATGTTTGTACTCTAGATATGCAAAGGATGAATGGTGGAGGAGGATCTACCTGGTGCGTGCCTATTTATAGCAACTATGACATGATGTCTCTCCATCCTTACATTTGTTTTTCCTTAAAAGTATTTGGATACTTGGTATGTTGTGTTTGGTGGCACTAAAAACAAATTTAATTTTTGGATTCATCACCAAAGTTGCTTTTCGCTTGCACATATAATCTAACTCTACATAAAGCTTGATAATTGGTATGACTCATTCTCTTCACTTTACATGTCAAATACTATTCTATCTTGAAACTTTTTTTCAAAACTAAGTTTGTAGTGTTATGAAGTGGGCATGTACTGGATTGGTATGTATTGAGATTTTTTTTAATCTTGTTGGTGCTAAAGATATACTATATAAAGACATGAAAGACTAGTCTTGGCGTCAAAAACTATTCTATCTTGCATCATCTTTCAAAACTAAGTTTATAGTGTTAAGAAGTTGTTGGGCATATACTGGATTGGTATGCATTGAAAAGTTTTTTTTATCTCGTTGGTGCTTAAGATATAGTATATAAAGACATGAAAGACTAGTCTTGTGTGCATTTTATTTTTTAAACAATTTTTGTACAATACAACAGTAAGATTAACTAAGAAGCAACATTCTTTAAATAGTCCTTTTATGTAAAGGATCGTAATGTCATCAACAATATAGGCATACTCCATTTGTCCCTTTTAAATGACACAAACATATTTCTAAATTCAACTTTGACCAACACTTTAGCTAACAAAATATAGATTATTAACCAAAATGTATATCATTAAGATGTATTAAAAAAGTTCTTAATAAATAGCATTTTAACATGTATGTTGGGTCATATTGACTGTGAAACTGAAATCAATAAAAAGTAGAACTCCATGTAATATATAGATAGGTGGAGTATCTCTTTTGTCCAATCTAATACGTCACATATGTTTTGAGCCAAATATCTGGTTTGATATCCGTCTCCCCACTCTTTTAACCTTTACTATTCCTTTTAAAAGAGGAGATTTTAATATGTTTTCCAATACTTCCATGATTTAGAACTCAACTGAGCTTTCCCAAACCTAACTTTTATTAACACAAGTCTCATATGGTCTCACAGAGTTTGTTACAACTTCATATGGACTCGAGTCATTTGCAACTGTAGAACCTCCAACAAAAGCACTAACGTACAAAGGCTATACAACAAAAAACCAAAAGTGGATGAGAAACACAAAGAAACTTAAAGGCACAAAGGAAAAAACCAGGTTGAATAGTGTATGTACTTACTCACGAGTTACTAATATAAGTTTGATGTGGATTGTGTGAGTTCCGTACTAGAGCTCCACTCAGGATTTTTCTGGCCTCATTTTAAATTTCTTGAGGACAAAATGGAACCTCAGTAAATGTTGGGTTAAAACTGTAACAATAACCCTTTCTATGCTCGGAGGTAACGCATGTGTTGCCTACCGCCACTAGGGTGGCATCCCTTGCATCGGTGCTACCTAACCGATCTGTGGCGTTGCGGGGGGCCTGCAGTTGACACGCTGGCAACAGGGTAACGCCCCCACAGGGCCACATATGGTAGCACCGACCGTGTAGGTGTTGCCCTAAAGGGTTATTTTCTCAAATTAGTTAAAAATGGGTCATAATTTTTTTTCGTCGAATGGTTGTTTTTTTTCCTTTTTTCAACTATCTTGGTGAGACTTCAACAACACAATGTGATGTGATCCGGCCTAACCATGTTATCTCATTATCGATAGTATAGAACTTGGTTTGTATGTTTGAAGTGGGATGTGATTTGCATAGGATACTTATCTTCCCTTGTGGTCTTGAGATAAATATAGGTTCGGGAGCCGTAACATACTATTTATTATTTCCTTTTGCGTTTCCCATCATACTTATTTATTCCTTTTCTTCCGCAACGCCTCGATCACGAGTAAACTAGAGTATCACATAACATATTAGAGAAGCGTGGTACTGTCATGGGCATTAACTGTTGTGATGACTCTCGGCCCAAGAAAGAAACATTATTCTTTTGATTTCCAAGATGGAGATGTTGAAAAAATCTAACCACGAAAACAATTAGCGAGTTTTAATCTTTCATTATTTGGCTTTCCTTTCCGAGAAAACTAATTCAAAACCAAAGAAATCATGAGAGCTAAAAGTCCAAAGAGAGAATTCCTTATTTGGCTCTTGTTTAAAATTTTCTTTCTTATTTGATCCTATAAAATAAATTCTTACCAATTTGACATCTTAATTTCATTTTCTTCCTAATATGGCGCTAGTACATTTTAAGTACTAAAAGACTCTTTTATCCCTGATAAATTGTGTAACAAGAAAAGGGTATGTGTTTGTTCCTAGTAAGATGGGAATGGTTAGAGAACTGCATTGTACCTAAGCTTAGAATAGGCACCACAGGCGCGGTGTGCAGCCTGACAGCTCGCCCGTAAGCATGACGTCAGCAAGAAGTGACACATTAGATCGCCCGAGAACACGACTTCGCGCCCGTCCAACACATCTCAGAGAGCACAAAGACGTTGGCGAAACGGGGCCAATGTTAGAACAGCCCAATACATCGAATACTTTCCGACGTATACGATGAGACTCTCCGACGAGACACGCGCGTACCAGCTAGCTGATCTGATCGATTGATCGATCCAACTAGTACCTCACGTATTCACAATCGTTGGACTCACGGTACAAAAAGGAAATTACTGGGATCGATTGTTTACGATCTAGCTAGGTACGCAAATGCATCAGGTTCACGCCTAGCTAGCTGCTCACGTGTACACGTCCCTCGATGCTAAAACTAATCCAGTGTGTAGGAATCGGCCGATGGACTCTAATCGTTACTATTTACTCCTTTACTTCGTCCGTATTAAAAGGTAAGATGTTGGACCTATTTTTTATTATTATGTATCTAGACATGTTTTAGTGTACTATTTTGATACGCAGAGAGAATAATTTTTAATGGTACAGATCTAAATTTTTTTTTACCACTTAATTTATCAGGGGTGAAAAGACTTTTTTGTGCTTAGAATGTGCTAGAGGACCATATTAGGAAGAAAATAAAATTAAGATGTCAAATTGAGAAGAATCTATTTTATAGGGCCAAATAAGAAAAAATAAGGAAGGGCCAAATAAGGAATTCTCCCAAGTCCAAACATGTCTCCGCCGATCATTCAAAGAAGCAAGTTTATAGTTTTACCTACTTAAAACCTTACTTGTATTTGATCTTCTCTAATGAAGTAAGTACCATGATCTAGCCAAACAATGTTTTTTTTTCATTTAAACTTAAGCATTCTGGATGAAGTGTTGCTTGGATGAAGTATATCTGAATATGAAGGAGATAAGTCAATACGATCAGACTAGCTATTAAAGTGTTAATTTTTAGTTAGCTCTTAATATAGACGTTATTGGTACTTCAACTTAACCATTTGTACATACCTGTTTTATTTTGTTTTGGTTCATTTAACACGTAAGATTTTGGGTGCGTGTGAACAATGTGGCAACAATGAGAATAAATATTACGCAAACACAAACTATGTTTGTCTTTATTCCCAATTTTGAACTAGTACGGGCAAGGGTTACACATGGTTGTGCATGACATTATATTTGTCACTGCCACTTTGACTTTTCCATCGACCAAACAATTATGATTCATTTGCCTAGTACTAGGTTTCATCTAGTTTCCTCAGAAGCCACCAGACAGATTAGTGGTGGTAAAGTAGTAAGGCGGGACCTGCACATTGCACATCGCTGGAAGAGTCTGAAGTGCAAACGTCCTTATAGCCTCAAACTGGGCAATCTGTTGAGGCTGGATGAAGCCTTGGACCACTTGTTGGTGTTGAGATCCAAAAATACCTTGTTGTTGCTGTTGTTGTTGAGGTATCAAGAAACCCTGAGGCTGGAAGAAACCATGTTGTTGTTGTGGTTGGAAGAATGTCTGTTGTCGTTGGACGAAATGTTGTTGTTGTTGTTGTTGTTGTTGTTGACCCTGAGGCTGGAAGACACCTTGTTGCTGCTGTGGTTGGAAGAAGGTTTGTTGTCCTTGTCCGAATTGTTGTTGTTGTTGCTGTTGCAAGATGATGGCGTGAACGACGCTATGGATGGCCGGGGAGCGAAGCTGTTCGGGGATCTGCGCCAGCTGCCGGCAACACTGTTGACGCACCACTTGGCAACTGGTTTGTTGAAAGATCCGTGACTGGAGGAATGACACTATCGGCACTGGGATGCATTGTTGCACAAGGAACTGCCGACATGGGTTCAATTGTTGTTGCAGAAACGACAACTGTTGGACAACTTGTTGTTGTTGTTGTTGTTGTTGTTGTTGCGGTTGAAATTGCCAGGTAGGGTCGAACTGCACATTGGCGGTGGACATGGTCACCGCCATGGCAAGGAAGGCAAGGAAGAGGAAGGTCTTCATAATGGTGACTACTGTTTGCTTGGTTTTGATGTTTGTACTCTAGATATGCAAAGGATGAATGGTGGAGGAGGATCTACCTGGTGCGTGCCTATTTATAGCAACTATGACATGATGTCTCGCCATCCTTACATTTGTTTTTCCTTAAAAGTATTTGGATACTTGGTATGCTGTGTTTGGTGGCACTAAATACAAATTTAATTTTTGGATTCATCACCAAACTTGCTTTTCGCTTGCACATATAATCTAACTCTACATAAAGCTTGATAATTGGTATGACTCATTCTCTTCACTTTACATGTCAAATACTATTCTATCTTGAATCTTTTTTTCAAAACTAAGTTTGTAGTGTTATGAATTTCTTGGGCATGTACTGGATTGGTATGTATTGAGATTTTTTTTAATCTTGTTGGTGCTAAAGATATACTATATAAAGACATGAAAGACTAGTCTTGGCGTCAGAGACTATTCTATATTGCATCATCTTTCAAAACTAAGTTTATAGTGTTAAGAAGTTGTTGGGCATATACTGGATTGGTATGCATTGAAAAGTTTTTTTTATCTCGTTGGTGCTTAAGATATAGTATATAAAGACATGAAAGACTAGTCTTGTCTGCATTTTATTTTTTAAACAATTTTTGTACAATACAACAGTAAGATTAACTAACACGCAATATTCTTTAAATAGTCCTTTTATGTAAAGGATCGTAATATCATCAACAATATATGCATACTCCATTTGTCCCTTTCAAATGACACAAACATATTT
This sequence comes from Poa annua, assembly GCA_026929855.1. Classification (NCBI taxonomy): domain Eukaryota; kingdom Viridiplantae; phylum Streptophyta; class Magnoliopsida; order Poales; family Poaceae; genus Poa; species Poa annua. The sequence continues at coordinate 23,488,542 of CM049427.1, forward strand.
CTAAATTCAACTTTGACCAACACTTTAGCTAACAAAATATAGATTATTAACCAAAAAGTATATCATTAAGATGTATTAAAAAAGTTCTTAATAAGTAGCATTTTAACATGTATTTTGGGTCATATTGACTGTGAAACTGAAATCAATAAAAAGTAGAACTCCATGTAATATATAGATAGGTGGAGTATCTCTTTTGTCCAATCTAATACGTCACATATGTTTTGAGCCAAATATCTGGTTTGATATCCGTCTCCCCATTCTTTTAACCTTTACTATTCCTTTTAAAAGAGGAGATTTTAATATGTTTTCCAATACTTCCATGATTTAGAACTCAACTGAGCTTTCCCAAACCTAACTTTTATTAACACAAGTCTCATATGGTCTCACGGAGTTTGTTACAACTTCATATGGACTCGAGTCATTTGCAACTGTAGAACCTCCAACAAAAGCACTAACGTACAAAGGCTAGACAACCAAAACCAAAAGTGGATGAGAAACACAAAGAAACTTAAAGGCACAAAGGAAAAACCCGGTTGGATAGTGTATGTACTTACACACGAGTTACTAATATAAGTTTGATGTGGATTGTGTGAGTTCCGTACTAGAGCTCCACTCGGCCTCATTTTAAATTTCTTGAGGACAAAATGGAACCTCAGTAAATGTGGGTTAAAACGGTAAAAATAACCCTTTCTGTGCTCGGAGGTAACGCATGTGTTGCCTACGGCCACTAGGGTGGCATCCCTTGCATCGGTGCTACCTAACCAATCCGTGGCGTTGCGGGGGGGCCTGCAGTTGACACGCTGGCAACAGGGTAACGCCCCCACAGGGCCACATACGGTAGCACCGACCGTGTAGGTGTTGCCCTAAAGGGTTATTTTCTCAAATTAGTTAAAAATGGGTCATAATTTTTTTTCGTCGAATGGTTTTTTTTCTTTCCTTTTTTCAACTATCTTGGTGAGACTTCAACACCACAATGTGATGTGATCCGGCCTAACCATGTTATCTCATTGTCGATAGTATAGAACTTGGTTTGTATGTTTGAAGTGGGATGTGATTTGCATAGGATACTTCTCTTCCCTCGTGGTCTTGAGATAAATATAGGTTCGGGAGCCGTAACATACTATTTATTATTTCCTTTTGCGTTTCCCATCATACTTATTTATTCCTTTTCTTCCGCAACGCCTCGATCACGAGTAAACTAGAGTATCACATAACATATTAGAGAAGCGTGGTATTGTCATGGGCATTAACTGTTGTGATGACTCTCGGCCCAAGAATGAAACATTATTGTTTTGATTTGCAAGATGGAGATGTTGAAAAAATCTAACCACGAAAACAATTAGCGAGTTTGAATCTTTCATTATTTGGCTTTCCTTTCCGGGAAAACTAATTCAAAACCAAAAATCATGAGAGCTAAAAGTCCAAAGAGAGAATTCCTTATTTGGCTCTTGTTTAAAATTTTCTTTCTTATTTGATCCTATAAAATAAATTCTTACCAATTTGACATCTTAATTTCATTTCCTTCCTAATATGGCGCTCTAGTACATTTTAAATACTAAAAAGACTCTTTTATCCCTGATAAATTGTGTAACAAGAAAAGAGTATGTGTTTGTTCCTAGTAAGCTGGGAATGGTTAGAGAATTGCATTGTACCTAAGCTTAGAATAGGCACCACAGGGTGCGGTGTGCAGCCTGACAGCTCGCCCGTAAGCATGACGTCAGCAAGAAGTGACACATTAGATCGCCCGAGAACACGACTTCGCGCCCGTCCAACACATCTCAGAGAGCACAAAGACGTTGGCGAAACGGGACCAATGTTAGAACAGCCCAATACATCGAATACTTTCCGACGTATACGATGAGACTCTCCGACGAGACACGCGCGTACCAGCTAGCTGATCTGATGGATTGATCGATCCAACTAGTACCTCACGTATTCACAATCGTTGGACTCACGGTACAAAAAGGAAATTACTGGGATTGATTGCTTTCGATCTAGCTAGGTACGCAAATGCATCAGGTTCACGCCTAGCTAGCTGCTCACGTGTGCACGTCCCTCGATGCTAAAACTAATCCAGTGTGTAGAAATCGGCCGATGGACTCTAATCGTTACTATTTACTCCTTTACTCCCTCCATATTACAAGGTAAGATGTTGGACCCATTTTTTATCATTATGTATCTAGACATGTTTTAGTATACTATTTTGATACGCAGAGAGAATAATTTTTAATGGTATAGATCTAAATTTTTTTATTACCACTTAATTTATCAGGGGTGAAAAGACTTTTTTGTGCTTAGAATGTACTAGAGGACCATATTAGGAAGAAAATAAAATTAAGATGTCAAATTGAGAAGAATTTATTTTATAGGGCCAAATAAGGAAAAAATAAGGAAGGGCTTAGTAAGGAATTCTCCCAAGTCCAAACATGTTTCCGCCGATCATTCAAAGAAGCAAGTTTATAGTTTTACCTACTTAAAACCTTACTTGTATTTGATCTTCTCTAATGAAGTAAGTACCATGATCTAGCCAAACAATGTTTTTTTTTCCATTTAAACTTGAGCATTCTGGATGAAGTGTTGCTTGGATGAAGTATATCTGAATATGAAGGAGATAAGTCAATACGACCAGACTAGCTATTAAAGTGTTAATTTGTAGTTAGCTCTTAATCTAGACGTTATTGGTACTTCAACTTAACCATTTGTACATACCTGTTTTATTTTGTTTCGGTTCATTTAACACGTAAGATTTTGGGTGCGGGTGAACAATGTGCCAACAATGAGAATAAATATTACGCAAACACAAACTATGTTTGTCTTTATTCCCAATTTTGAACTAGTACGGGCAAGGGTTACACATGGTTGTGCATGACATTTTATTTGTCACTGCCACTTTGACTTTTCCATCGACCAAACCATTATGATTCATTTGCCTAGTACTAGGTTTCATCTAGTTTCCTCAGAAGCCACCAGACAGATTAGTGGTGGTAAAGTAGTAAGGCGGCACCTGCACATTGCACATCGCTGGAAGAGTCTGAAGTGCAAACGTCCTTATAGCCTCAAACTGGGCAATCTGTTGAGGCTGGATGAAGCCTTGGACCACTTGTTGGTGTTGAGATCCAAAAATACCTTGTTGTTGCTGTTGTTGTTGAGGTATCAAGAAACCCTGAGGCTGGAAGAAACCATGTTGTTGTTGTGGTTGGAAGAATGTCTGTTGTCCTTGGCCGAATTGTTGTTGTTGTTGTTGACCCTGAGGCTGGAAGACACCTTGTTGCTGCTGTGGTTGGAAGAAGGTTTGTTGTCCTTGTCCGAATTGTTGTTGTTGTTGCTGTTGCAAGATGATGGCGTGAACGACGCTATGGATGGCCGGGGAGCGAAGCTGTTCGGGGATCTGCGCCAGCTGTCAGCAACACTGCTGACGCACCACTTGGCAACTGGTTTGTTGAAAGATCCGTGACTGGAGGAATGACACTATCGGCACTGGGATGCATTGTTGGACAAGGAACTGCCGACATGGGTTCAATTGTTGTTGCAGAAACGACAACTGTTGGACAACTTGTTGTTGTTGTTGTTGCGGTTGAAATTGCCAGGTAGGGTCGAACTGCACATTGGCGGTGGACATGGTCACCGCCATGGCAAGGAAGGCAAGGAAGAGGAAGGTCTTCATAATGGTGACTAATGTTTGCTTGGTTTTGATGTTTGTACTCTAGATATGCAAAGGATGAATGGTGGAGGAGGATCTACCTGGTGCGTGCCTATTTATAGCAACTATGACATGATGTCTCTCCATCCTTACATTTGTTTTTCCTTAAAAGTATTTGGATACTTGGTATGTTGTGTTTGGTGGCACTAAAAACAAATTTAATTTTTGGATTCATCACCAAAGTTGCTTTTCGCTTGCACATATAATCTAACTCTACATAAAGCTTGATAATTGGTATGACTCATTCTCTTCACTTTACATGTCAAATACTATTCTATCTTGAAACTTTTTTTCAAAACTAAGTTTGTAGTGTTATGAAGTGGGCATGTACTGGATTGGTATGTATTGAGATTTTTTTTAATCTTGTTGGTGCTAAAGATATACTATATAAAGACATGAAAGACTAGTCTTGGCGTCAAAAACTATTCTATCTTGCATCATCTTTCAAAACTAAGTTTATAGTGTTAAGAAGTTGTTGGGCATATACTGGATTGGTATGCATTGAAAAGTTTTTTTTATCTCGTTGGTGCTTAAGATATAGTATATAAAGACATGAAAGACTAGTCTTGTGTGCATTTTATTTTTTAAACAATTTTTGTACAATACAACAGTAAGATTAACTAAGAAGCAACATTCTTTAAATAGTCCTTTTATGTAAAGGATCGTAATGTCATCAACAATATAGGCATACTCCATTTGTCCCTTTTAAATGACACAAACATATTTCTAAATTCAACTTTGACCAACACTTTAGCTAACAAAATATAGATTATTAACCAAAATGTATATCATTAAGATGTATTAAAAAAGTTCTTAATAAATAGCATTTTAACATGTATGTTGGGTCATATTGACTGTGAAACTGAAATCAATAAAAAGTAGAACTCCATGTAATATATAGATAGGTGGAGTATCTCTTTTGTCCAATCTAATACGTCACATATGTTTTGAGCCAAATATCTGGTTTGATATCCGTCTCCCCACTCTTTTAACCTTTACTATTCCTTTTAAAAGAGGAGATTTTAATATGTTTTCCAATACTTCCATGATTTAGAACTCAACTGAGCTTTCCCAAACCTAACTTTTATTAACACAAGTCTCATATGGTCTCACAGAGTTTGTTACAACTTCATATGGACTCGAGTCATTTGCAACTGTAGAACCTCCAACAAAAGCACTAACGTACAAAGGCTATACAACAAAAAACCAAAAGTGGATGAGAAACACAAAGAAACTTAAAGGCACAAAGGAAAAAACCAGGTTGAATAGTGTATGTACTTACTCACGAGTTACTAATATAAGTTTGATGTGGATTGTGTGAGTTCCGTACTAGAGCTCCACTCAGGATTTTTCTGGCCTCATTTTAAATTTCTTGAGGACAAAATGGAACCTCAGTAAATGTTGGGTTAAAACTGTAACAATAACCCTTTCTATGCTCGGAGGTAACGCATGTGTTGCCTACCGCCACTAGGGTGGCATCCCTTGCATCGGTGCTACCTAACCGATCTGTGGCGTTGCGGGGGGCCTGCAGTTGACACGCTGGCAACAGGGTAACGCCCCCACAGGGCCACATATGGTAGCACCGACCGTGTAGGTGTTGCCCTAAAGGGTTATTTTCTCAAATTAGTTAAAAATGGGTCATAATTTTTTTTCGTCGAATGGTTGTTTTTTTTCCTTTTTTCAACTATCTTGGTGAGACTTCAACAACACAATGTGATGTGATCCGGCCTAACCATGTTATCTCATTATCGATAGTATAGAACTTGGTTTGTATGTTTGAAGTGGGATGTGATTTGCATAGGATACTTATCTTCCCTTGTGGTCTTGAGATAAATATAGGTTCGGGAGCCGTAACATACTATTTATTATTTCCTTTTGCGTTTCCCATCATACTTATTTATTCCTTTTCTTCCGCAACGCCTCGATCACGAGTAAACTAGAGTATCACATAACATATTAGAGAAGCGTGGTACTGTCATGGGCATTAACTGTTGTGATGACTCTCGGCCCAAGAAAGAAACATTATTCTTTTGATTTCCAAGATGGAGATGTTGAAAAAATCTAACCACGAAAACAATTAGCGAGTTTTAATCTTTCATTATTTGGCTTTCCTTTCCGAGAAAACTAATTCAAAACCAAAGAAATCATGAGAGCTAAAAGTCCAAAGAGAGAATTCCTTATTTGGCTCTTGTTTAAAATTTTCTTTCTTATTTGATCCTATAAAATAAATTCTTACCAATTTGACATCTTAATTTCATTTTCTTCCTAATATGGCGCTAGTACATTTTAAGTACTAAAAGACTCTTTTATCCCTGATAAATTGTGTAACAAGAAAAGGGTATGTGTTTGTTCCTAGTAAGATGGGAATGGTTAGAGAACTGCATTGTACCTAAGCTTAGAATAGGCACCACAGGCGCGGTGTGCAGCCTGACAGCTCGCCCGTAAGCATGACGTCAGCAAGAAGTGACACATTAGATCGCCCGAGAACACGACTTCGCGCCCGTCCAACACATCTCAGAGAGCACAAAGACGTTGGCGAAACGGGGCCAATGTTAGAACAGCCCAATACATCGAATACTTTCCGACGTATACGATGAGACTCTCCGACGAGACACGCGCGTACCAGCTAGCTGATCTGATCGATTGATCGATCCAACTAGTACCTCACGTATTCACAATCGTTGGACTCACGGTACAAAAAGGAAATTACTGGGATCGATTGTTTACGATCTAGCTAGGTACGCAAATGCATCAGGTTCACGCCTAGCTAGCTGCTCACGTGTACACGTCCCTCGATGCTAAAACTAATCCAGTGTGTAGGAATCGGCCGATGGACTCTAATCGTTACTATTTACTCCTTTACTTCGTCCGTATTAAAAGGTAAGATGTTGGACCTATTTTTTATTATTATGTATCTAGACATGTTTTAGTGTACTATTTTGATACGCAGAGAGAATAATTTTTAATGGTACAGATCTAAATTTTTTTTTACCACTTAATTTATCAGGGGTGAAAAGACTTTTTTGTGCTTAGAATGTGCTAGAGGACCATATTAGGAAGAAAATAAAATTAAGATGTCAAATTGAGAAGAATCTATTTTATAGGGCCAAATAAGAAAAAATAAGGAAGGGCCAAATAAGGAATTCTCCCAAGTCCAAACATGTCTCCGCCGATCATTCAAAGAAGCAAGTTTATAGTTTTACCTACTTAAAACCTTACTTGTATTTGATCTTCTCTAATGAAGTAAGTACCATGATCTAGCCAAACAATGTTTTTTTTTCATTTAAACTTAAGCATTCTGGATGAAGTGTTGCTTGGATGAAGTATATCTGAATATGAAGGAGATAAGTCAATACGATCAGACTAGCTATTAAAGTGTTAATTTTTAGTTAGCTCTTAATATAGACGTTATTGGTACTTCAACTTAACCATTTGTACATACCTGTTTTATTTTGTTTTGGTTCATTTAACACGTAAGATTTTGGGTGCGTGTGAACAATGTGCCAACAATGAGAATAAATATTACGCAAACACAAACTATGTTTGTCTTTATTCCCAATTTTGAACTAGTACGGGCAAGGGTTACACATGGTTGTGCATGACATTATATTTGTCACTGCCACTTTGACTTTTCCATCGACCAAACAATTATGATTCATTTGCCTAGTACTAGGTTTCATCTAGTTTCCTCAGAAGCCACCAGACAGATTAGTGGTGGTAAAGTAGTAAGGCGGGACCTGCACATTGCACATCGCTGGAAGAGTCTGAAGTGCAAACGTCCTTATAGCCTCAAACTGGGCAATCTGTTGAGGCTGGATGAAGCCTTGGACCACTTGTTGGTGTTGAGATCCAAAAATACCTTGTTGTTGCTGTTGTTGTTGAGGTATCAAGAAACCCTGAGGCTGGAAGAAACCATGTTGTTGTTGTGGTTGGAAGAATGTCTGTTGTCGTTGGACGAAATGTTGTTGTTGTTGTTGACCCTGAGGCTGGAAGACACCTTGTTGCTGCTGTGGTTGGAAGAAGGTTTGTTGTCCTTGTCCGAATTGTTGTTGTTGTTGCTGTTGCAAGATGATGGCGTGAACGACGCTATGGATGGCCGGGGAGCGAAGCTGTTTGGGGATCTGCGCCAGCTGCCGGCAACACTGTTGACGCACCACTTGGCAACTGGTTTGTTGAAAGATCCGTGACTGGAGGAATGACACTATCGGCACTGGGATGCATTGTTGGACAAGGAACTGCCGACATGGGTTCAATTGTTGTTGCAGAAACGACAACTGTTGGACAACTTGTTGTTGTTGTTGCGGTTGAAATTGCCAGGTAGGGTCGAACTGCACATTGGCGGTGGACATGGTCACCGCCATGGCAAGGAAGGCAAGGAAGAGGAAGGTCTTCATAGTGGTGACTACTGTTTGCTTGGTTTTGATGTTTGGACTCTAGATATGAAAAGGATGAATGGTGGAGGAGGATCTACCTGGTGCGTGCCTATTTATAGCAACTATGACATGATGTCTCTCCATCCTTACATTTGTTTTTCCTTAAAAGTGTTTGGATACTTGGAATGTTGTGCTTGGTGGCACTAAATACAAATTTAACTTTTGGATTCATCACCAAAGTTTCTTTTCGCCTGCACACATAATCTAACTCCACATAAAGCTTGATAATTGGTATGACTCATCCTCTTCACTTTACATGTCAAAGATTATTCTGTCTTACATCATTTTTTAAAACTAAGTTTGTAGTGTTATGAAGTTGTTGGGCATATACTGGATTGATATGTATTGAAACGTTTTTTATCTTGTTGGTGCTTAAGATATAGTATATAAAGAGATGAAAGACTAGTCTTGGCGTCAAAGACTATTCTATCTTGCATCAATTTTCAAAACTAAGTTTGTAGTGTCATGAAGTTGTTGGGCATATACTGGATTGATATGTATTGAGAAGTTTTTTTTATCTTTTTGGGTGCTTAAGATATAGTATATAAATATATGAAAGGCTAGTCTTGGCTGCATTATATTTTTAACCAATTTTTTTGTATAATACAACAGTAAGATTAACTAACACGCGACATTGTTTAAATAGTCCTTTTATCTCAAGGATTGTAATGTCGTCAACAATATATGCATACTCCATTTGTCCCTTTTACATGACACAAAAATATTTCTAAATTAACCTTTGACCATCACTTTAGCTAATAAAACATAGATTATTAACCAAAAAGTATATCATTAAGATGTATTAAAAAAGTTCTTAATAAATAGCATTTTAACATGTATTTTGGGTCATATTGACCTTGAAACTGAAATCAATAAAAAGTAGAACTCCATGTTATATATAGACAGGTGGAGTATCTCTTTTGTCCAATCTAATATGTCATATATGTTTTGAGCCAAATATCTGGTTTGAGATCCGTCTCCCCATTCTTTTAACCTTTACTATTCATTTTAAAAGAGGAGATTTTAATATGTTTTCCAAATTTAGTTCTTTCATGATTTGGAACTCAACTGAGCTTTCCCAAACCTACACTTTATTAACACAAGTCTCATATGTCTCACAGAGTTTGTTACAACTTCATATGGACTCGTGTCATTTGCGATTGTAGAATCTCCAACAAAAGCAGTAACATACAAAGGCTATACTGAAGGGGTTACGGTGCAGAAAACAATAATTTTTCTAGCGAACGGAACCCTAACTAGCCAGGATCTATCTATCTAGTACATGCGATAACGGTGGCGGAACGGGTTACATTACCTCCATGTAGACCGATAGCGGCGATTACGCTCCCGCACAAGCGTTGACGATGAAGTCGTACATAGCCGACCTCGAGGTCGCGGAGAACTTGCCGCGATGTCGGAGTCGATGACGCCGGGGTGTCGATGATGATCTGCGTCGACGGGCGTCGGGCGGAAGAAGGCAGAGCGCCAACACCAGGGCTGGTGCGCCGGCAGCAGAGGGGGGGGGAGGCGCGGCGGCTGCAGGGGGCGAGACGACGTCGCCCAAGCTCCTCAAAAGAGTAGCCTCCGAGCACTCACAAACATACGGAGCTTAGCGACAACTCCCGGTCATTCAGATCCATCTGAAATCGCAGGAGTAGATCTTATCTGGAATCCCGCAGAGCAACGGCGCTCTGCGGTATGGCTTAGGTGGAGAGAGACCTCTTTCCTCAGCTCGGCGCGGCTCCGACTTGGGAACCACGAGATCGAGAGAGAAATCGGGAATTAATTGGATTTTCCTATGAATTAAATCAATTAATATGCCTTGCTATATAAAGGGGGAAGGGGTGTGCAAACCCCCTTGGCTCCCCCATGTGGGACTAAAGGAGGAGAGGGGAGGGGGGTTCGGCCGAACCCCCCTTGGGCTTGTCCCACTCCTAGTCCAACTCGGACTAGGAGGCCCAAGCCTTCCCCCTTCCTTGTAGGCCCCCTCTTGGGCCCTCTTAGGGCCCATGTAGGTGGGAGCCCCCTTTTTTCCTTTATTTAATTAATATTAAATTAATATAAAATTCCCATTAATTCATAATTAATATATTTATATATAATTCAATATCCCATGACTCCGAAACTATTTCGGAACCACCCGAACAACTTTCGGACATTCCCGGAACCATTCCACACTTCCCCGGAACTCCTTCCGGACCACCAGAACTCTTTCCGGATCATTTCTCTCTCTCCAACAAACTCCTATAAAATTCCAGAACCTATCTCCTAGCGTCGCTAAGACCTTAAGTTTGTTACGCTACGGTTCGAGAACACTCCAGACATGGTCGAGACACTCCGCTCACCAATGATCGTCAGGGATACCTGGAAATATATGACGACCCCTGTGCATTCCACGAATATCGTCGTTGAACCATAAGTATGATATTCATTCCCTTTGTCTCTGCGATACTACCTTGTCCGAGATATGATCGTAGACACACCGATGCCTTTGCTGTATCTCGTTACCGACGAAGGTTATTAACTCTTCTGCGATATTACATCTCCATGACCTAGTCATAAGTTGCGCAGCTATATAGATGCAATATCACCGAGTGGGCCCAGAGTATCTTTCCATTACAAGAATGAACAAATCCCGCTCTTGATCCTTACGTCTTGATGCTCTTTCGGAATACCCAAGATGGACACCGTTATTGTCATGCTATATAAGACACAACGTTTGATGCTCTCAAAGTACTCCTACGAAGCATCAATAAGCACGGTCTCACGGTCTAAGGAATAAGTTATCATACTCTTATCTATTGCAAATGACAAACATCGTAATACGATCTTATTGCAATACTTTGCGTATGTCCACCACCTTATTCAACTAACAAGATGACCCCATTGTCAACCGACGTCATTGTCCTTGATCGGGAATCTCGATCAACTGTTGCCCAATGGACTAGCTCATATAGAGGCTTGCTAGGGACCTGGTTGTCTATGTATCACACGTGTATTAATAATTCCGATTAATACAGTTATAGCATAATACACAAACCTATTATAAACTTATGAGATAATGCAATAAATACTACTTATTTATTTGCCTCTAGGGCATATCTCCTTCAGTCTCCCACTTGCACTAGAGTACAAATAAACTAGCTGCATTTTACTTTATCAGAATCCCTTATGAAATAAGAATCATTTGATAATGCTTGCTCGTGGAAAAGTGTTACTGCACAATCCATGATTGTACATGCTTTTGCGATTCACTGGCATCAACTTGCTTGATATCACCATGCTGTCTAATAACATATATGCAAATACCGTAACTAAGTGAGACTTCTCCTTCCCAGCGCTTACTCTGATTATACTAACCAGATAACTGCCCTGAAAAACACGCTCAGCCATGCAGAGCCCCTTGTAACAATTACAAACTCGCGATATCTACATACTTTCACACCAATGTAGAAAACTTGACATTCAAATGTCAATCCCTCAACTAACGTACTTCTACTTCCAGTAAATTCCAAATTTACTTTCATAACTGTTCTTTATTCCAAGAACATCGGTTATATTTCATCGAGCAGATAATATGGTTTCTGTATGATGTCTAATATTACATAATAGACCCACATGTCATACAACCATTACTTTCACGCATCATTACTCTTAATGATCAATTGGATTCCAAATGACCATCCTTTTGATTCTATTCTGACTCCTCAGATATAATCCAACATAACTCGACTAACTATTTAAAATTCCCGTTCTATTTCAAAATAGACACTAACTTTTAAATAGTTTCACAACTTCATCCTATTCTATTGATACAGTTTCACAATGTGTTAACTACACAAAATGAGTTCGACTCCCACTCAAATTATGTCTACACATATTTGACAACACGAGCTCTCACTCAAAAACGTGTCATCCACATATTTGAGTTCCTGAGCTCCCACTCAAAAATATGTCCTTCACATATTCCACCTGAGTAAACTAACTATGACTCCCACTTAATTCGACATTTTGGTCAAACCAAAATCATTGATCTATCATCAATTCGAAATTAATACAAACTATAGTATTACATTAATACAAATCCCTCAGACTTCAAGCATGTCTACATAAATGTAGTCAACAAATTTGATCTTGTCCAAGACACATTTCTTGACAAGACATGCTCCCGCGTCTTTCTTATAGTCACATTTCCATATAACACTTTATATGACGATTAAACAATCTTATTCCTCTAATAAGAATTGCAGCAACAATTACTCCCTTAATCCTTTTAAATGTAATTTGGATTTCCAGGCTGAAGAGCCTTTGTTCGTATTCCGATACTTTCTCAACTTTCTTTGTATTCATAAAGTGCACCTTCATCTGTCAACAAGATCTGAAATACTTAATACAGTGCTGTGACCTGACAGCAATATTAAATATAACAACACTTTATTTAGAAGTTTCTTTCATGAAAATATTATGATCTTTATGAAGAGGATTGCAAGCAGAAAACAATTTTCTAGTCTCCCTCACTCTTAATCACTAAACTTTCATTAGCAGACATATACTCTTTGGAACACCTTCCAACATAGGTCTGACACTTTATTCCAAACTTCTAATTCCAATCCATAAACCATAATTCGAAAAATCATCTTTTTCTCGGAATTACATAGACAACAAACTGAACTTTGTTTCTAATTGGTTTTGGAATACACTCTCATCTAATGCGAGCAATCTACAAAGAACTACTCATGTATATTCCGAATTATCGCATAATCATATACACGTTGACACTACTGTCGATCCTACGAATTCTTGTTGAGGAAAATATCTATTTTCTAAAGTGGACATCGACTATAATGTTTCAAACATATTAGGAGATTCTAAGACTGATTCTGACAGACCATACTTTATTTAAAATAGAGCATAATTATAATTCCCCACATATCACTATATATGACATTATAATTCTGTGAAGCAAATTTCCACAAGTCTCTCGCGCTGAAATCATAATTCAAAAATACTGTCCTTTGATCGAATTTTGTGAACACAATGTTCACTAATCTTTCTTCTGAAAAAAAAACCCATTTGATCTATTATCAAATTAATCTCAGACTGCATAATTTATCGGGCAAATACTCCTATTTACCAAAGTCATGGAGTAATTCGGATCAAGCAATAAACACCATTAATTAATCATTTTAAAAATGACACCCAATTAATTTCCGCTAGTATTGCAACTTCAATACTTGATTTCAAACTTAATCAACTCAGCACTCGAAATACTTAAATGGACCAAAACATCCATTACTTCTTTCATTGCTTTTATGACTAAACTCGACGGTGTTTGTTCTAGCAATTGAACCTTTGTTCATGGGACAAGCTATTTTATCATTTCTACAATTATGAATACTTATCATACAATCAATGTAACTGAGATGTGGAATCTTTATTCATAAGATAAAACAACTGACTTGTTCCATAACATAAAACAACTGATCTTGTCTTATTACATGAATAAATTTGTCTTGCATCAATCAAGACACACACACTCGCTCACTATTACAAAAGATCGTATCAAAAAGTATTAATGATAACTATGATAACTTGAGGACGTGAACACCAAAAGGCCATCAACTCCTTGACTACCAGCTTCAGCGCCAGGTCACATCAAACTGCGCCGCATATATGTGATAATCTGGACCTGTTTCATAAACAGAACAAGTATCAAATACTTCATCATATACCAAGGGCGAATTCATAATTCTGTATATATCAAATATATACGTGTAGCATCGAAGATCTCTCCTTCGATGGAATCAACCTTCAGAGACTGGAACTCACGTACGAACTTGTAGAAGTTCATATCGTCGGCTTTCAAAATGTACTTGCGCACATGCTTCTCATAGCTAGGAGGTAGAGATACCAGGACAGTCCGAATGGCACAAGAATCTGCCATCCAGTAATCGAAGACCATCATCAGCTGGAAGTAGATGTCATACAATCTCTTCAAATGTGTCTTCAGACAGGTATGCTCCTCCATGTGAACGGTCTGGAACATTCTAAGCTGCCTGAATTGCTCACGTTTTAATTCATCCCCGAAGTGTGTCTTTATCGCATCCATCATGACGCTTGGCTCCTTGCGTCGAAACAACTCTTTCAACTCGGGTGCCAGGCATACGGTCATGGTGATCTCCACTTCAATGAATATGTCTCGACGCCTACGGAAATCATCTTCCTCCTCCTCGCTGGCAGAATCTCCTGGTCCTCCTCCTAACGGTTCATCGAGAACATATAGAATGTTGTTGTGTTCGAGAATGTTTCTAAAACCCATGTACCATCTGATGAAGTTGGACCCGTCGGCTTCTAATGTAGCATCCGGGCTCTTGAGGAAGTAACCGAAGTATAGTTGCGTAGTCTACAGATGTGATCGCAAAAGAGGTAAGGTCAAGTTTATAATATGTAGGTGAGTTTTAGTTCTATAATCTCATTACCAAAAACACATCACACCAAGATTATTATCCCTAAAATAATAATGGCGATGACACGACCCTCATCCACCACACTACCCCCGATCATCACGGCCGGCAGCACAGCTTCAAAGGTGGACATAAAATGTCGATCATAACAACTCTATGACTCGTGCTCGATCTTTCGATCTTCCCGTGTTCCGAGGCCATACCTCTGAGTATGCTAGGCTCGCCAATCAAACCTCGAAGACCCTGCGCGTGCAACAAGGCTTACACCCACTGTATGCGAACGACGAGATGTGTGACACCCGATCATCACGGCCTGCCTCATAACGTAGAACTTTCTTGGTGGTGCGCAACGAGGGAGAACACAATTTTGGTATTTGTTAGGGATCATCCTATTTATGATGCTACCGTTGTATATCTAGCATATAAGCAATCAATAGGATGCACACACAACAGCACACAATAATGATGCAATGAAGTGCGATGTGACATGGTCGATGCGCCTGGACCTTCATGGCGCCATGTGCCTGGCCCCCCCGGCGCCCCGGCATGGCTCCGAGTCTACAGAGCCCTCCTTTGCCTCCGACAGTACGAGTAATATCAAAACTTACCGTAACCATGTCACATAAAATAACGCCTCTGCAAAACAAAGTTAGACGCCTCTAGCTTTATTTAGTTTTGCAAATTTTACGTGGCATATAGGCTTATTCGTAAGAGAATCGCTTACCTACCTACGAACTTTGTACCACAACGTCGATCGTATAATTGCATGTTTAAGCATCCCTTTCGGGCCCTCCATTGAAAATGCTTTGCCGACTAGAGAGAGAGAAACAAACACCCGCCAGCCACCGATACGGTGCAAGCCGTATGTCAGTAGTGAAACCAGTCTCGCGTAAGCGTACGCGTAAAGTCGGTCCGGGTTCATCAACTCAATACCGAAGGCATCGCAAGTGCACGCTAGAGGGTAGCAAATATAAGAAAGACGCCCTCATTCAACATGAGTTCTAACCGTACCAGCAGTACTACGCATAGATCGGCTCTGATACCACTGAAGGGGTTACGGTGCAGAAAAAAATAAATTTTTCTAGCGAACGGAACCCTAACTAGCCAGGATCTATCTATCTAGTACATGCGATAACGGTGGCGGAACGGGTTACATTACCTCCATGTAGACCGATAGCGGGATTACGCTCCCGCACAAGCGTTGACGATGAAGTCGTACGTAGCCGACCTCGAGGTCGCGGAGAACTTGCCGCGATGTCGGAGTCGATGACGCCGGGGTGTCGATGATGATCTGCGTCGACGGGCGTCGGGCGGAAGAAGGCAGAGCGCCAGCACCAGGGCTGGTGCGCTGGCAGCAGAGGGGGGGAGGCGCGGCGGCTGCAGGGGGCGAGACGACGTCGCCCAAGCTCCTCAAAAGAGTAGCCTCCGAGCACTCGCAAACATACGGAGCTTAGCGACAACTCCCGGTCATTCAGATCCAGCTGAAATCGCAGGAGTAGATCTTATCTGGAATCCCGCAGAGCAACGGCGCTCTGCGGTATGGCTTAGGTGGAGAGAGACCTCTTTCCTCAGCTCGGCGCGGCTCCGACTTGGGAACCACGAGATCGAGAGAGAAATCGGGAATTAATTGGATTTTCCTATGAATTAAATCAATTAATATGCCTTGCTATATAAAGGGGGAAGGGGTGTGCAAAACCCCTTGGCTCCCCCATGTGGGACTAAAGGAGGAGAGGGGAGGGGGGGGGGGGGGGGGGGTTCGGCCGAACCCCCCTTGGGCTTGTCCCACTCCTAGTCCAACTCGGACTAGGAGGCCCAAGCCTTCCCCCTTCCTTGTAGGGTGCGGTTTCCCCCTCTTGGGCCCTCTTAGGGCCCATGTAGGTGGGAGCCCCCTTTTTTCCTTTATTTAATTAATATTAAATTAATATAAAAATGCCATTAATTCATAATTAATATATTTATATATAATTCAATATCCCATGACTCCGAAACTATTTCGGAACCACCCGAACAACTTTCGGACATTCCCGGAACCATTCCACACTTCCCCGGAACTCCTTCCGGACCACCGGAACTCTTTCCGGATCATTTCTCTCTCTCCAACAAACTCCTATAAAATTCCAGAACCTATCTCCTAGCGTCGCTAAGACCTTAAGTTTGTTACGCTACGGTTCGAGAACACTCCAGACATGGTCGAGACACTCCGCTCACCAATGATCGTCAGGGATACCTGGAAATATATGACGACCCCTGTGCATTCCACGAATATCGTCGTTGAACCATAAGTATGATATTCATTCCCTTTGTCTCTGCGATACTACCTTGTCCGAGATATGATCGTAGACACACCGATGCCTTTGCTGTATCTCGTTACCGACGAAGGTTATTAACTCTTCTGCGATATTACATCTCCATGACCTAGTCATAAGTTGCGCAGCTATATAGATGCAATATCACCGAGTGGGCCCAGAGTATCTTTCCATTACAAGAATGAACAAATCCCGCTCTTGATCCTTACGTCTTGATGCTCTTTCGGAATACCCAAGATGGACACCGTTATTGTCATGCTATATAAGACACAACGTTTGATGCTCTCAAAGTACTCCTACGAAGCATCAATAAGCACGGTCTCACGGTCTAAGGAATAAGTTATCATACTCTTATCTATTGCAAATGACAAACATCGTAATACGATCTTATTGCAATACTTTGCGTATGTCCACCACCTTATTCAACTAACAAGATGACCCCATTGTCAACCGACGTCATTGTCCTTGATCGGGAATCTCGATCAACTGTTGCCCAATGGACTAGCTCATATAGAGGCTTGCTAGGGACCTGGTTGTCTATGTATCACATGTGTATTAATAATTCCGATTAATACAGTTATAGCATAATACACAAACCTATTATAAACTTATGAGATAATGCAATAAATACTACTTATTTATTTGCCTCTAGGGCATATCTCCTTCATATACAACCAAAACCCAAAAGTGGACGAGGAACACAAAGAAACTTAAAGGCACAAAGGAAATAAAACCGGTTAGACAGTGTATGTACTTACACATGAGTTACTAACATAAGGTTGATGTGGATTGTGTGAGTTCCGTACTAGAGTTCCACTCGGGGTTTTTCTGGCCTCATTTTAATTTTCTTGAGGACAAAACCAAACCTCGGTAAATGTTGGGTTAAAACGGTAAAAATAACCCTTTCTATGCTCGGAGGTAGCGCATGTGTGGCCTACCGCTGCTTGGGTGGCGCCCCTTGCATCGGTGCTACCTAACCAATTTGTTGGGTCGCGGGGGGGGGGGGGGGGGGGGGGGGGCTGCTGTTGACACGCTAGCAAAGGGGAGACGACCCCCACAGGGCCACATATGGTAGGTAGCCCGACCATGTAGGTGTTTCCCTAAAGGAATATTTTTCTCAAATTAGTTTTTAAAATGGGTCATAAATGAATTTTTTTGTCGAATGGTTGTTTTTCCCCTATTTTTAACGTATTCTAGTGAGACTTCAACAACACAATGTGATCCGGCCAAACCATGTTATTTCCTAGTTGATAGTATAGAACTTGGTGTGTATGTTTGAAGTGGGATGTGATTTTCATAGGATACTTTTGTTCCCTCGTAGTCTTGAGATAAATATAGATTAGGGAGCCGTAACATACTATTTATTCTTTCCTTTTGCATTTCCCATCGTACTTATGTATTTGTTTCTTCCCGCAACGCCTCGATCACGAGTAATCTAGAGTATCTCATAACACATTAGAGAAGCATGGTACTGTCATGGGCGTAAACTGCTGTGATGACTTTCGGCCCAAGAAAGCAACATTATTCTTTTGATTTCCAAGATGGAGACACTGAAAAAATCTAACCACCAAAACAATTAATGAGTTTAAATCTTTGATTATTTGGATTTTCTTTCCGGGAAAACTAATTCAAAAACAAAAGAAATCATGAGAGCTTAAAGTTGAAAACATGTCTCCGCCGATCATTCAAAGGATCAAGTTTATAGTTTTATCTACTTAAAGCTTTACTTGTATTTGATCTACTCTAATGAAGTAAGTACCATGATCTAGCCAAACAATGTATTTGTTTTCCATTTAAAGTTGAGCATTCTTGATGAAGTATATCTGAACATGAAGGAGATTAGTCAATACGATTGCATCTCATAAGACTAACTACTAAAGTGTTAATTTGTAGTTAGCTCTTAATCTAGGCATTAATGGTACTTCAACTTAACCATTTGTACATACCCGTTTTTTTTTGTTGGTTTATTTAACACATAGGATTTTGGGTGCGGGCGAATAAATGTTACCCAAACTATGTTTGTCTTTTATTCCCAAATTTGAACTAATACTGGCAATGGTTACACATGTTGGTACATGAGACTTTATTTTTCACTTCCATGTTGACTTTTCCATCAAGCAAACAACTACGATCCATTTGCCTAGTATTAGGTTTCATGTAGTTTTCTCAGAAGCCACCCGACGGATTAGTGGTGGTAAAGTAGTACGGCGGGACCTGCACATTACACATCGCCGGAAGAGTCTGAAGTGCAAACGTCCTTATTGCCTCAAACTGGGCAATCTGTTGAGGCTGGATGAAGCCTTGGACCACTTGTTGGTGTTGAGTTCCAAAAATACCTTGTTGTTGTTGCTGCTGTTGAGGTATCAAGAAACCCTGAGGCTGGAAGAAACCATATTGTTGTTGTGGTTGGAAGAATGGTTGTTGTCCTTGGCTGAATTGTTGTTGTTGACCCTGAGGCTGGAAGACACCTTGTTGCTGCTGCGGTTGGACAAAGATTTGTTGTCCTTGTCCGAATTGTTGTTGTTGTTGCAAGATGATGGCGTGAACGACGCTATGGATGGCCGGGGAGCGAAGCTGTTCGGGGATCTGCGCCAGCTGTCGGCAACACTGTTGACGCACCACTTGGCAACTGGTTTGTTGAAAGATCCGTGACCAGAGGAATGACAGTATTGGCACTGGGATGCATTGTTGCACAAGGAACTGCCGACATGGGTTCAATTGTTGTTGCAGAAACGACAACTGTTGTACAACTTTTTGTTGTTGTTGTTGTTGTTGTTGTTGTTCCTGTGGAAATGGTTGTTGCGGTTGAAATTGCCAGGTAGGGTCGAACTGCACATTGGCGGTGGACATGGTCACTGCCATGGCAAGGAAGGCAAGGAAGAGGAAGGTCTTCATAGTGGTGACTACTGCTTGCTTGGTTTTGATGTTTGTACTCTAGATATGCAATGGATGAATGGTGGAGGAGGATCTACCTGGTGAGTGCCTATTTATAGCAACTATGACATGATGTCTCTCCATCCTTACATTTGTTTTTCCTTAAAAGTGTTTGGATACTTGGTATGTTGTGTTTGGTTGCACTAAATACAAATTTAACTTTTGAATTCATCACCAAAGTTGCTTTTCGCCTGCACACATAATCTAACTCTACATAAAGCTTGATAATTGGTATGACTCATCCTCTTCACTTTACATGTCAAAGACTATTCTATCTTGCATCATTTTTTAAAACTAAGTTTGTTGTGTTATGAAGTTGTTGGGCATATACTGGATTGGTATGTATTGAAAAGTTTTTTTAAATCTTGTTGGTGCTTAAGATATAGTATATAAAGACATGAAAGACTAGTCTTAGCGTCAAAGACTATTCTATCTTGGATAATTTTTCAAAACTAAGTTTGTTGTGTTATGAAGTTGTTGGGGATGTACTGGATTGGTATGTATTGAGAAGTTTTTTTTACCTTGTTGGTGCTTAAGATATACTCCGTCTGTTCTGAATTAATTGACTCAGATTTAGTACAAGTTCTACTAAATCTGAGTCAATTATTTCAGAATGGAGATAGTAGTATATCAATATATGAAAGACTAGTCTTGGCTGCATTATATTTTTAACCTATTTTTTGTATAATACAACAATAAGATTAACTAACAAGAAACATTGTTTAAATAGTCCATTTATTTCAAGGATCGAAATGTCGTCAACAATATATGCATACTCCATTTGTGCCTTTTACATGACACAAACATATTTCTAAATTCAACGTCTACCATCACTTTAGCTAACAAAACATAGATTATTAACCAAAAAGTATATCATTAAGATGTATTAAAAAGTTCTTAATAAATAGCATTTTAACATGTATTTTGGGTCATATTGACTTTGAAACTGAAATCAATAAAAAGTAGAACTCCATGTAATATATAGATAGGTGGGGTATCTCTTTTGTCCAATCTAATATGTCATATATGTTTTGAGCCAAAATCTGGTTTGAGACCCGTCTCCCCATTCTTTTAACCTTTACTATTCCTTTTAAAAGAGGAGATTTTAATATGTTTTCCAAATTTAATTCTTTCATGATTTAGATAGGTGCGATTTTCAGCACCTAAGTCCTTTTTCAATTTCGGCACTGACCTCAGGCGAAGCTGAATCGGAATTAGATCCGGAAATCTCCGGTCCGATGTCCGGAAATCTCCGAGTGTGCCAAAAGTTTTCCAGGGCTAAGTCCTATCCGGAAATAGCCCCGGAAATCTCCCGCACCCGGAGATCTCCGAGCCTCCGTCCGGAAATTTCCGGTTCAAATTTTGCTGTCTATATATGGGCACGGGTGGACCGGCCGGTTCGGCCAGTTCATCCACCCCGTGCCCTAATCCTCTCTCTCCTCCGAAAATCTCCAAAATTTCCTTTCCTCGCTGCGGGTGGATCGTTCGAGGGTTTCTTGCGTGTTTCGGGGATCTGCTTCTCCTCGTCAAGGGCTTCGTTTCCATCCGCACGATTTTCGCAATGTCCTCCGGTAACTCCTCTTATTTCAAATCTAGGACGAAACTTGTTTTCGTTTAACCTAGCAGATTTAGGAGGTTATTGGTTGTTTCCTTTGGTAGAATTGCTCCCCTAGGCATGTTCTACCTTCCACATGCACAGATCTGTTTTTCATCCATAGATTTTGTTCAGATCTGTCAAAATTTCGTGCAGACCGGAAATTTGCGGTCCTCACTCGGAAATCTCCGGACCCCGGAGATCTCCGAGTCAGACCCGGAAATCTCCGGCCTGCTCAGAATCAAAACAGCTAAGTCGAGAAACTGTGTTTGCCAAAACTTTTCTAGTATGTTCCTTTTTCAATCTTGGACATGAGTGCTTACCCCATATGCTTTCCATCCACTCTTTGCTGTGTACCTGCAGGTTCCAACCCTCGTGGCCGCTACAAGCAAATGGCTACTCGCGGAAGAGCCAAACCAGTTCACTCACGCCCTCCCAGTGGGTCCTCCAGTGAAGACAACTCACAAACTGAGTCCTCAACCATCCTCAGGAAACCTATTGGTGCTAATAAGAAGAAGAAGACCGAGCTCCGTCTTGAAGACTTCAACAAAGGAAGTTTTCGCAAGTGGCGAAGTGACCTATCCTATGATGTGGAGTCTGATGATCCCACTTACTTTTGCACTGAGATGGCATGGATCTACAGGGAAGTCTATCAGAAGTTCTCCATTGACAAGCCAATCTGCCCCATGAAGTGGATTGACTTTGACAAATTAATGAAGAAGACAGATTATTTTGGTGGTGCTGTGAAGGTGTGTGGTCTTTTGGGTTTGGAGCCATTGATGAGAACTGAGTGCAACTACAGCGTCTCTCTTATCCATCAGTTCTATGCCACTGTGGTGTTTGACTCCTAAGAGGATATTGGGATGACTTGGATGTCTGGCAGGCAGCGCTTAACTTCTTCCTTCAGAGAGTTTGCTCAGATTCTTGGATGTCCTTTCCGTGGTCTTTCTACTGCAGCTGGTGCCCGCATGCATGTCCATGGCGTGTCCTACAACAAACACGTCATGACTGATCTATACCAGCCTGGAGGGAGGATTGGCTCTCAGAATGGCCTCCTACCCACTTATGATATCCTGCTGCGCATGTTCCGTTGGACCATTGCTCCCATTGCCGGCAATGCAGATAATATTTCCGGGGCTCTAGTAAACTTGATGGCCAAAGCTCATGATGCCTATCTTGGGGAGTATGCAGTTGATCAGGAAATCTATAAGGTGGATGTCATGGACTTTATTTTCCAGGAGATGTCACTAGCAGTCTTTGAGAGGAAAGTTTCTCCATATGCTCCTTATATAATGTTGCTCATCAAGAACCTCTACAAGCTGTCTGAGCAAGATGGTGATGACTTTGATGCAGTTTTTGCCACTCAGCCTCACAAGCCAGCCCTGCTTGTCCAGAAATCTGCTCACTTGGTTCAACAACAAGCCACCATGCATAATATCAATGAGGATGACATTTTTGGTGGTCCATCTCGGGTTCCCTCCAATCCCAACATCAAGAAAGCTGTCAAGAAAAGTCGGCCCTGGGTAGTTCGAGCAATTGAGAAAATCATGAACATGAACTGTTGCATTCACAGTGAGAACTATTCCATCTACTCTCAGAACCATCGCATTATGCAGCGCCAAGAAGCAATGATGGCTCACATGAAGATGCCTGCACCGAAGCACCCTTTGAAGCCTCGGGTTCCCTTCAAGGACTGGAATGCAGATGGTCTAACATTTGATTGGGATGATGTTGTGCCAGAGGACAGCGATCTTGAGAATGTTGACACGGAGGAGGAGGAGGAAGATGATCAGGACGCGGGTTCCGACTCTTGAGTCATGGGACGTTAGTGGAACCTCCTCCCTTTTTGGTATCTTGATGCCAAAGGGGGAGAAGTATCTCTAGGACTCTCGGGATTTGCATGGGCTAGGAGCACTTCTTTATTTTCGCTTTGTTTCCTTCAGTGCTCTTTTATTTCGTGACTGTGTTTGTTCGTCATGTGTGTGAGACATGAGTACTTTAAATTCTTTATTGTAATAACTCTTTATCTAAGTTTGTCGCTTCTATTGTGTTTGTGTGTGCTTTGTAAAATCTAGGGGGTCGTTGATCCTAAGGAATGTGCACTTTGTATCCAAAGACATTCTTAAATAGTGCACTCACTTAGGGGGAGCTCCGTCTATATTTTGCAAATCCACTCCTTTTTTGTGTTGTCATCATTCGCCAAAAAGGGGGAGATTGAAAGTGCATTCTATGTACTCCCAAGTTTTGGTGACTAATGACAACACAAAAACTATTCTAATGTTTGTGATGAAGCATGCAGGCTATTTTACAGGTTGACTGACAAAGAGGAACACTTAGGTTGCCTAAATGACATTTCAATTACACTTGGTATTTGTTCAGGAATTCAGTCAGGAGATTTCCGGGGCTCGGAAATTTCCGGTCCACAGACCGGAGATTTCCGAGCCGTCCTTAATTTTCACTAAGTCTGAATTGAAATGCGTACTGACTCCAACTCAAGCTGAGCCGGAAATCCTCCCGGAGATTTCCGGCGCTCGGAGATTTCCGAGCCCCAGTCCGGAGATCTCCGAGTGACAGAAGAATTTCGACCAAGTCCAGAACTCAAATTGCGTACTGACTCCAAAACAATTTTAGCCGGAAATCCTCTCGGAGATTTCCGCCGCTCGGAGATTTCCGAGCCCCAATCCGGAAATCTCCGAGTGTCAGAGGATTTTTGACCAAATCAAGAAGCCCAACCAGTACTGATCCAGTTTCTTGCTCAACCGGAAATTGCACCGGAAATTTCCGGGGTCCGGAGATCTCCGGTCCTCAACCCGGAGATTTCCGGGCTGGCGGCTGTGCAACGGGCAGATTTTGGGGAGGGGTATAAATACCCCTCCACCTACCTCCAGCATTCTAAGCTTCCAGATTTTCTCTCTCCTCCATTGGTGCTGAAGCTCGTTTCTCCCGGATCTCCCAATCTAGCCACTCAAATCCGTTGATACTTGGGGATCTGAGGGAGAAGCCACCGATCTACATCTCCACCGAAGCGATTTGACTTTCCCCCTCTTGTGGATAGCTAGGTTCTACCTTGTGTAATTTGATCCTTTGTGGATTCCTTTGTGGAAGTGACCTGTTGTGGTCGTTGTGAGAGCCCCCAATTCAGTTGTGGGTGTGTGCCACATGAATTTGTACGGGACTTTCTCCGCCCTTAAAGGAGTCCTTAGTGGAAGTGTGGATTCGCACCTTTGTGGTCGAATTCACAGGAGAATAGGGTGAGTCCTTTGTGGCGTTGAGCAAACCTTTGTGGTAGCTCACACCTCTCCAACGAGACGTACACCTATGTGGTGGAACTCGGGATAAAATCTTGGTCTTTGAGTTCCTACGGTTGTTTCGTTCCACTCTCCTTTACCGCATCTTTATTTCCTGTACTTGCCTAGTTTCCTTGTAGTTTGTCACTTGTGTCATCTAGTTGCACATCTAGACAATTTACTTTCCGCTAGCCTAAAAACTGAAAAAGAGATAAAAATTGGTCACCACCTATTCACCCCCCCTCTAGGTGGTCAACTGCCATTCAGTTACAGCTTCATATGGACTTGTGTCATTTGCAATTGTAGAACCTCCAACAAAAGCAGTAACGTACGAAGGCTATACAACCAAAACCCAAAAGTGGATGAGAAACACAAAGAAACTTAAAGGCACAAAGGAGAAAAACGGTTAGATAGTGAATGTACTTACACACGAGTTACTAACATAAGTTTGATGTGGATTGTGTGAGTTCCGTACTAGAGTTCCACTCGGGGTTTTTCTGGCCTTATTTTAAATTTCTTGTGGACAAAACCAAACCTCGGTAAATGTTGGGTTAAAATGGTAAAAATAACCCTTCCTGTGCTCGAAGGTAGCGCATGTGTGGCCTACCGCTGCTTGGGTGGCGTCCCTTGCATCGGTGCTACCTAACCGATTTGTTGGGTTGCGGGGGGGGGGGGGGGGGGGGGGGGGGGGGGGGGGCTGCAGTTTACACGCTAGCAACGTGGAGACGCCCCCATAGGGCCACATACGGTAGGTAACCCGACCATGTAGGTGTTGCCCTAAAGGGTTATTTTTCTCAAATTAGTTTTAAAAATGGGTCACAATGAATTTTTTTTCGTCGAATGGTTGTTTCCCCCCTATTTTTAACGTATTCTAGTGAGACTTCAACAACACAATGTGATCCGGCCTAACCATGTTATTTCCTAGTCGATAGTATAGAACTTGGTTTGTATGTTTGAAGTGGGATGTGATTTGCATAGGATACTTCTCTTCCCTTGTAGTCTTGAGATAAATATAGATTCGGGAGCCGTAACATACTATTTATTATTTCCTTTTGCATTTCCCATCATACTTATGTATTTCTTTTCTGCCGCAGTGCCTCGATCACGAGTAAACTAGAGTATCACATAACATATTAGGGAAGCATGGTAATGTCATGGACATAAAATGTTGTGATGACTCTCAACAGAAGAAAGAAACATTATTCTTTTGATTTCCAAGATGGAGACGTTGAAAAAAATCTAACCACCAAAACAATTAACAAGTTTAAATCTTTGATTATTTGGCTTTGTTTCTGGGAAAACTAATTCAAAAACAAAAGAAATCATGAGAGCTTAAAGTGCAAAACATGTCTCCGCCGATCATTCAAAGGATCAAGTTTATAGTTTTATCTACTTAAAGTTTTACTTGTATTTGATCTACTCTAATGAAGTAAGTGCCATGCTCTAGCCAAACAATGTATTTGTTTTCCATTTAAACTTGAGCATTCTGGATGAAGTATATCTGAACATGAATGAGATCAGTCAATATGATTGCATCTCATAAGACTAGCTATTAAAGTGTTAATTCGTAGTTAGCTCTTAATCTAGATGTTAATGGTACTTCAACTTAACCATTTGTACATACACATTTTTGTTTTGTTTTGTTGGTTCATTTAACACATAGGATTTTGGGTGCGGGTGAACAATGTGCCAACAACGATAATAAATGATACCCACACACAAACTATGTTTATCTTTTATTCCCAAATTTGAACTAATACTGGCAAGGGCTACACATGTTGGTACATGAGACTTTATTTGTCACTGCCATGTTGACTTTTCCATCGAGCAAACAACTACGATCCATCTGCCTAGTATTAGGTTTCATGTAGTTTTCTCAAAAGCCACCCGACGGATTAGTGGTGGTAAAGTAGTACGGCGGGACCTGCACATTGCACATCGCTGGAAGAGTCTGAAGTGCAAACGTCCTTATTGCC
This sequence comes from Poa annua, assembly GCA_026929855.1. Lineage (NCBI taxonomy): Eukaryota > Viridiplantae > Streptophyta > Magnoliopsida > Poales > Poaceae > Poa > Poa annua. The sequence goes on from CM049427.1 coordinate 23,515,236, forward strand.
TCAATCTGGGCAATCTGTTGAGGCTGGATGAAGCCTTGGACCACTTGTTGGTGTTGAGTTCCAAAAATACCCTGTTGTTGCTGTTTTTTGAGGTATCAAGAAACCCTGAGGCTGGAAGAAACCATGTTGTTGTGGTTGGAAGAATGGTTGTTGTCCTTGGCCGAATTGTTGTTGTTGTTGACCCTGAGGCTGGAAGACACCTTGTTGCTGCTGCGGTTGGAAGAAGATTTGTTTCCTTGTACGAATTGTTGTTGTTGTTGTTGTTGTTGTTGTTGTTGTTGTTGTTGTTGTTGTTGTTGTTGTTGTTGTTGTTGTTGTTGTTGTTGTTGTTGTTGTTGTTGTTGTTGTTGTTGTTGTTGTTGTTGTTGTTGTTGTTGTTGTTGTTGTTGTTGTTGTTGTTGTTGTTGTTGTTGTTGTTGTTGTTGTTGTTGTTGCAAGATGATTGCGTGAAGGACGCTATGGATGGCCGGGGAGCGAAGCTGTTCGGGGATCTGCGCCAGCTGTCGGCAACAATGTTGACGCACCACTTGGCAACTGGTTTGTTGAAAGATCCGTGACTGGAGGAATGGCACTATCGGCACTGGGATGCATTGTTGCACAAGGAACAACCGACATGGGTTCAATTGTTGTTGCAGAAACGACAAATGTTGTACAACTTGTTGTTGTTGTTGTTGTTCCTGTGGAAATGGTTGTTGCAGTTGAAATTGCCAGGTAGGGTCGAACTGCACATTGGCGGTGGACATGGTCACCGCCATGGCAAGGAAGGCAAGGAAGAGGAAGGTCTTCATAGTGGTGACTACTGCTTGCTTGGTTTTGATGTTTGTACTCTAGATATGCAAAGATGAATGGTGGAGGAGGATCTACCTGGTTTGTGCTTATTTATAGCAACCATGACATGATGTCTTTCCATCCTTACATTTGTTTTTTCCTTAAAAGTGTTTGGATACTTGGTATGTTGTGTTTGCTGGCACTAAATACAAATTTAACTTTTGAATTCATCACCAAAGTTGCTTTTCGTCTGCACACATAATCTGATAATTGGTATGACTCATCCTCTTCACTTTACATGTCAAAGACTATTCTATCTTGCATCATTTTGTAAAACTAAGTTTGTAGTGTTATGAAGTTGTTGGGCATATACTGGATTCCTATGTATTGAGAAGTTTTTTTTTATCTTGTTGGTGCTTAAGATATAGTATATAAAGACATGAAAGACTAGTCTTGACGTCAAAGACTATTCTATGTTGCATCATTTTTCAAAACTAAGTTTGTAGTGTTATGAAGTTGACACGCTGGCAACAAGGTTTAACTCGTTGCCCCGAAGGGTTATATTCTCAAATTAGTTTGAGACTGGGTTCATAGGTCGAATTTCTTGCGTCAAAGGTTCGTTTTTTACCGCTGTTAACCAATTTTGGTGAGACGTCATCAACACAGGATGACGTGATCCCGACCTAACCATGTTATCCTCCTTGTCGGTTGTATACACGTTGAATTTTATTTTTACAATGGGATGTGATTTGCATAGCATACTTATCTTCGACACTTCCATTGTAGTCTTGAGATAGATACAGGCTCCAGAGGCGCCACGCACTTTTTATTCTTTCCTTTTACGCTTTCCATCATACTTTTCTCGACGTCTTTCTTTTCTTCAGCAACACCTCAATCACGAGTAAACTGGAGTATCGATATCGGATTAGAGCAGCACGGGACATTAACTAGTGTGCTGACTCCCGGCCCAAGATAGTGACGTTTTTTTTTCCCTTTGAATTTCGAGACAGAGACGTTGGTACCGCAACGGCTCCTACTACTAAATTGAGATCCATCGTCCATGCATCCATGCGTCATATGCGTGTGAACACGTATCGATGTGACGTTTATTTTCCACTCCATCCATATCGTCGACCACCCTTATTATCTCCAGCAAAGCATGCACCAAGATAGGCAGATAGCTTGCGCTGAATGTGCCACAAGTCCCAATCAGGCAAAAAAATGTCAAAGATAATCCGGATCATAGCAGAAAACGATCGCGGTTTGAACTTTGAGACCGACGAAAGGAGCTTGCGTGTGCTGAAGAGAGAGTTGAGGATAAGCTTAGCCAATGGCATGCACGGAAGTTGGAAATTTCTTTTTTTTTGTGCAAGAAGAACGCAAGTTGGAACTTAAAAAATGCGTCACAGCTAAGGCAGCATGTGCGGCTGCCTTGAAAATGCCCGCATATTAGCTCAACGCCATGTAATGTTAGAGTTTGAACTGGAAGATGCGGATCAAGTTTCAGAAGAAGAAAAGTATACGACGTCAAAAGACTTGAAGATGGATCCATATCACCATCCAAACGGGCGCAGAGAAGAAGAAAAGGACGTCAAAGGAGAAAGGATAAGAAGCATCTAACATTTAATTTGTATTTTTTATGATAAGTATTTTATATATTGAATATAGAGTTCTTACCATTTCTATGGTGTTCATATATTTCTTTATTTGGTGATGGGTCATATGCTTGCGGTAATAACTAGACCTTTAGTTCCAATTGTCTAGATGTACTATGGGAGTCCAGCCTTAAGATCCTCGTCGATTCCTCAAAAAGTATTGGTTCTAACATCTTTCGCCTCACCATGATTCACCTTTTTTATGATTGACTTAACTTAGTTATTCTACTTTTATTCTATTATTCTCTTTTGAATTCAAAGAAAAGATCCTTTACAATAAAAAAGAGCGCTCTCATAATACAAATCAATTTCTACCCATAGACCCGCTAAAGTGCCAAAGCATAGAGTACTTAGCATGGGGCTACATAGAAATATGTATATGCACCACACTGAAATATGCCTTGTTGAAACTTGGAATACATATAGATAAAAAAAATCTTGCCCGAGAAGTTATGCTATACATATAGGCTAAATTTTGTATAGAATTGAGTGTCTAGGCGCATAGAAAGCATTAAGAGGATACGAAAGTCTATTTATTTGAGACCAGTGAAGTAAAAAAATTCAACCATAAGGGTACTATAAGGCGTTATTGTGTCATACCTCAAAAGGCTCGCTACCTTCTCTAGATACACTGATCCTTGTTGTTGCCGGAAATAGATCAATTAGTTACTTTTCATCTAGAGAAGTAAAATATTTGCCCTCACTCCACCGGTAAATTAATCTTGTCAATGCTAGTGAGGTAGTAGGTATTACCACTTATGATTTATTGACACATCCCCTTTGACTTTACAGCCGGCGGATCAATCCATGTAGACAATCAGTCCATTGGTTGAGATGCATCTATATCTATCTTTTTCACTAACTAGATTTCTAAGTGAAACTGTGAAACGCCTTATTTCAAAGTTTCATTGGGTAAGTTAAGAGATAAAGTCCCTCTTCTTCACAGTATAGCTCAAGCCGAAAACAAGCCACTACACATAATCTTATTTCTTAATTTCATTCGGTCATTAATAAATTGATTATTTGTATTAAATAGAAACCTGAAATGATTAATACTGAAACTACATATGTGAATCTAATTAATATTTTTTCAGTAAATCTATATGACTTGTCTCATCCTAACTAAAGTATTGTGTTACCTGTGCATATGTTATACATGCTATTAATCAACATGCTCCTACACAAGTTAACCCATTCACCTAATGGTGTAGTCAGTTACAGTTAGTCAGTTACAGTAAGTGAATGCACACCAGCTGGTTATTGGATTGAACACTGTTTTAGGTTATTTTTATTTGTTTTGAATACTCATTGATAAGATCATAGAGTCACACAGGTCTAAGTTACTTCTTAAAAAACGAAGATAAGAGCTTTATCTCACCTTATTAATTAAGGAGAATAAACTGTCGGACTAATCAGCGGGTAACAAAAAGGCATCACAAAGGCCACAAAATTGTCGTCACGGAAGATGGCCGGATATAAGAGTTTGTCATCCAGAGTCATCGTGTCATCACTCTTAGACTAGTAAAAATGGGTAGTAACACTAGTGGAAAAAGGGGTTCTAGTCCCGGTTCCAGGGGGCCTATAGTCCCGGTGTAGCAACCGGGACTGTCAGGCCGGGACTAGAGCCCCCCCACCCTTTGGTCTCGGTTCAATACGAACCGGGACCGCACCCCCCCACCAATTAGAGCTCCGCACGTGGAGGTGGCAGGGCGCGCGGGGGCGAACCCTTTAGTCCCGGTTCGTGTTACGAACCGGGACTAGGGTTTTGTTTTATTTTTTACATTTCAGGGTTTTGTTTTTTTTTATTTCAGGGTTTTGCTTTTTTTTATTTCTGGGTAGGGGTTTCGGATGGTACCACGTCGATGCGTCGGGGTAGGGGTTTCGGATGGTACCACGTCGATGCGTCGGGGTAGGGGTTTCGGATGGTACCACGTCGATGCGTCGGGGTAGGGGTTTCGGATGCTACGGCTTCGATGCGCGAAAAACACGTATAAATTATTATACGAACCTAGATGAATGCATCATGCATATATACAGTTACATGAAAATCATGTGTTGATAACACATACACATTTAAGTACGCGTGGTATATGAATATCACATTTCCCGGTTCCAGATACTTAGAAGTATTTTGTTACATGGAGATCACTATATTTTACATGTCTGCACTAGTCAAAATAGTGGTACTCTCCGGTCTCCGGTATGACATGGGCGAGGTAAAATCCCGTCAACTCCTCTGCAAGTGCCCTGAAGCGGGTCTTTATTGGTAACTCGCTGCGCTTTCTTGGCAACTGTAAAAGATATCACTATGAAAACATGAGATATGAAATGAATAAAACTCATCACGATTGATGGTACAAAAATAATGTTATGACTAGAGCTTTACGTACTTCAATACTTCTTTTGCTCTTCAAACTCTCGTTGACCACAGTGTGCATGTACTCGCAAACGTAGAATCCACATAGATCAGTCCCTATTGGCTGTTTAAGGCAAGTCTATAGAAAAATAGAATTTAATCAAATAATAATAAAGTATGATAATGGTGCATGGGCCTAGTTATAGTACTACTTACATCGTTACTACGCCAGCGCAGTTTCTCTATTAGAGTAAGCCCTATTAGAGTAAGCCCAATGTATAGTGGTGTTCCTTCAGCCCAGCATTCAATTTATTTATCTTCGATCGGGCTACAGCCATAGGTGATTCACTATACGCCTTAAACGCCGCCCATTCAGATTCTAACTTCTTCCCTTGTGCTCCACTGAAATCTGGCTCTTCTTTTGTTTCTTCATATTGATTCCATAACTTTTTCTTCCAGTTCCGGAATTGTTCCGCCATCTTAATAAGAGTCCACTTCTTGAGGTTGTCCTTCTTCACTTTAGAGAGATCTGGCGGGAGGGTGAAATGTGACAACAGCGTGTTATAGACCAAATCCTTAAGAACTTGGTGGACATAACATGGGTCCTCCACATCTGCGGTCGCCGGCTTATTCCATTCGCGTATGCTGATTGGGATCATGTCCCTAACAATAATTCCAGCTTGACTTATAAATTTGCTGCGGTTCTGTTTTGGTTCGAGCGGTTCGCCGGAATCAGCAATTTTCTCAATCAGTAACTTTGGATCCTTGCTCGTCATTCTTTTTGCCTTGCCTCGAGGAGCACATGGTGGCTGCTTTTTGGCAGATTTGCTCGATCCAGATGGCTAAAAGAAAAATAAGTCGTTAATAAATGCAATATAAATCAATTAATGCATGTAGTTAACAACAACATATCGCCATATTTATTATAAACACATATACACCTCTCCGCCGGAGTTTTTTATCACCACATCTCGTGACTCCATTCCATCACCAAAGTCGTTCAAAAATTGTTCGAAATCATAATCATTTACTTCTCCTCCAGCTCGGGCATCGTTAAAAATAAGTTGTTCCATTTGGTCTTCCATCTCCCCGTCTCGTTGAAATTTTGCTTCTTCTATCTGCTCGTGTCGCAAGTGCTCCATAGCTCAAATGTACCTACAATCCATAGCTCGGGCATTATAATCAAGTTTACATTTATTCATCTGAAAAACGGTGTGCGCTCATCTTGCTATATCTCTTGCATATATCTTAAGTATCATGTCTACAGAAAGTTGAGTGATTTTCTGTCCAAAATATGAAGGCATTGCACTTACTAAGCTTTGTAAGAGGAAGTTATTTAAATTAGAAGCATGATCAATGCAAAATATACAGGGAGAACGAATTAATCCAAGCTACCAGAAATCACATCCAATAAACCGATACATCAGTCTTATAGTCCAAGCTAACAGAAAATACACATCCAATAAAGTTTACATAAGGCCACTAATAAATTTTCACCGTATGTACAATGTTCAGTCAATTCGGAATTATCTATATCACAAGTTATAGCATGAAGGCATAGAAACAGACAAGTAGGGCAGCGGCGAAGTGTAACATCCCAAAATTTTGGAATGTTGAAAAATCACTAAAATTTAAAACTTTTACTTCATAGTAAAATAAAATCAACAATGTCCAACAAGATCAACTAAAAAGGTTATTAGAATGTATTCAAAAGTATTCTGATGTTAATTAAGTGAACTTTATTTTCAAACCTGAGTAAGGAACTATAAATACATTTTCTAAACATTTATTAAACCCTAAAAACATATTTGCAAAGTACTTCAGGTTATTCAAGTTATGCCTATTTCTAAACAATATATTTGGGTTCTTAATAAAACCCAAGGTCAATGTTTATAGTCACAAAACTTTTGAAACATCCTCTTCTTTTAAAATATGGTTTTGATTCAAGTGTTGATTTTGAAAATGGGTTTGAAAGATTATTTTAAACTTATGCATTTGAGAAATTTTACTTAATTTTATTAAGACACGAATTCCATAATTGAGACTCTATTTTAAATCCAACAAAAAGTGTCAAATCATGTTATTTTAAAATTTATATTTGAAATATATTGAAAACATGAATTTGAATGTTTTAAAGGAAAGATCTTAATTTTAAAAAAAATAGAAGTTTGTTTGATATCATTTGGATAAATAAAATAAAAGATACAAAAGAAATAAGAAAAACAGAAAAGGAAAACAAGAAAAAGAACAGAACAAAAAAAAACCTAACTGGGCCGAGCCCAACACCCGCCCAGCCGCGGCCCTCCCCCCCTCTCTCTCTCTGACCACCGGGACCCACCAGTCAGCCACGGTCATCCCCAACCTCAAGCGCCCACGATGGCCACGACCCGCCCCACGACGCCCACTTCTCCCCCACTCGCCCGAGGCTAGAAGAAGCGCCTCGTTTCCCTCCTTTAAATCCTCAAGGCCCCGACTCCATTTCCCCTCTCCCCTCTCCCGAAACAACGCCTCGAGGTCGTCGTATTTGCTCCCCGGAGCCGCTCGACGCCGCCGCCTTTTTTCTTCGTTTCCGGCGAACCAAGTGCGCCTCCGCTTCCGATTCTTGTACAGCTACCCTCCCCTCTCGATTACGCACCCTCCTGATCCCCTCCGACCTGTGTTTTCTGCAGCAGAACGCCGCCCCGACGACGTGTTCGAGTGCCCCGCTCCGCCGTACCTCCATCCGAACGTTGCCGCCGCACCGAGAAGAAATAGAGGATATCGTGCCCTCCATCGTCTTAGCCGTGCCCAGAGAAGACTCCCCGTCGCCTCACGGAGCTCAGAAGACAACCACGGTGTCGTGTCTGTCCACGTCAAATCGCCACCCACCGTCTCCGCCATTCTTCGACGAGTTTGGTCAACTCGCTGCCAGCCGTCCGATCCATCCCCTACGGCCAAGATTAGAAGGATGAGGCGAAGAGGTATTCCCTGTTATGAGCCGTCCGATCTTAATCGTTTGGTGATGGATAAATCACTTAACTAACCGGTACCAACGAATCACAGGGCGCCATATCACCCCAGCCTTTCTGGATTATTTTCCGAATTAAATTAAATGGCGATTTAGCAGAAAAGCCCATGTAACTTCAAAACATCATATCTTTTTATCCACAAATCCAAATTTGACAAACTTTATACCATTGGAAAGCCCTTGACCTGTAGAATCTTTTAGCACTGTTAAATTTCAAATTTGACTAGTTCAAATTCATTCAAATTTCAAATGGAAGATTTGAGTAAATTTGACCTAGGTTTAAACACACAAGTCCAAAAGTCACAAATAAAATATTTTTGGAAATCTTAGGATCCATCTAATAATGTTGCAGTGTTAAAATTAATTTTAGCAATGTCATTTATATTTAAAATCAGAAACCCTTATTGTATGTTTATAACATAGTTTAAATTCTATTAACCTTATTAAATTGTTTTCTTTTACGAAATATTATCTTTTAACCAGAGGTAACAAAACTAAGCCTACTCAACCACTTTTGAAATATAAACTTGTAAATATGTAGTTAAAACCTATTAGATTTCAAGATGGTATTAGTTTAAATGTATTCAAATTTCAAATTGAAGAATTGTGTAAATTTGACATAAATATAAATTCATGGATCCTAAAAATACAAATAAAATATTTGTACAAACCTTGCAACTATTATAACATGTTGCCACTATTAGAAATGATTTTGTCTAATTAAATATGGTTTTATAAACCAGAGATACAACTTGTGTAATTTAGATATAACTTAAATTTCACGAATCATTTTAATGTGAAATCTTCTGCAAAATGTCACTAAAATAACCATAGTCTTGGAGGAGCCAATACTAAACTTCATTAGATCCATATGATTCATAAAACATGTGAAGTTGATTATAATCTTGTGCCTTTCTTAAATCACAACCATAGTTGGAAATGTTATTATTTCCTTTGATAAAAGTATTATGCAAATATTTTGAACATGACCAAACATTACAATATTGAAATAATATGTATACCTATTCGGATTTGAAATGATAAATTTGAATTAGACCATCCCTTGACCAAAATGATAAACCCTAAGTCCTATCACATTAAATTCTTTCTGTAAATTGAATTATGAGATAAGTCTTGACCATAAACTAAATGAACTAAAACAACTGTTGATGAACACATTACTGTGATGTTTGCCTTTATGTGTTATGTGTTTGTTGAAATTGTTTGTTTATTGTATTTCTCTTTCATCGTATAGATTAAACGAAGTGATACGTTCTTCGTTGAAGAGAGTGTGAGAAACGACAAGTTTCAAAAGGCAAGTGACGCTCATAAACCACCTATTATTTTCACTATATGCATAGTAGTGTTTTTCTGTAGTATGCATGTTAGGAGTTGTGTGTGGTTACTTTATTATGCTATGCTCCTATGTAGTGTTTAGCTATCCCCCACCCTGAGCATAGAAGCAAGAACACTTAGTAGGATTCTTAGCCAAGCAATGAAAAATGTTTTGACTAGTTGGATAGTGAAAAATTAATGAAGTTAAATAATGAACTACCTGGGTGCTGGTTGGAGAACCATGGTGGGTGGCTACTCAGGGGGTCCATGTCTATGGTTCATGTCTATGGTAATTACCCTTGGTGGAAGCGCACAAATGTGGAAAGTCACCCAGGCTTAAAGAGATTGTAGATGCACCTTGTTTAGTAGCTTCTAGTGCAACCACTTGTCAAATGGGCTCTGTCTTGACCATACATGTTGTGAGACTCCGATCCGTCGTGACCAGCAGATGTAGGGGGGTGATAGGTTGGTTCGGGTCACGCGTTGTGACTCGGGGAATTACTTCGGAAAGGTCTCGTCTCGGTCTTCTCTTTTCCATTTCATAATTGGTTGACATGGACGAGGGAATGATTGGGTCTTGTGGTGAAAGTGCACACCCTCTCGAGAGTTAAAAACTAAGTATACTTAGCCGTGTCCCCGGTTATGGACATTTGAGCAACTAGACAGGGCAGATGTTGAAGATCTCCTCATCCCAATTTCTATAATAAAATTTGATGGGTGAACAAGGGTTTGGGAGAGCTCACCGCTTTCTATCGGTGGTGCTCGTTGTGAGTAGTTTTCAAAGTTGTTCACCGTTTTCTATCGGTGGTACTCTTTGTTGTCAAAGGTGTTCACTGTTGTCTATCAGTGGTACCCTTTGTCTAAGATGAAAAGTTGTTTTAAAAATGATAGGACAAAACTGGCTTTATGCAAATCAGCCTGAAACTCCACTGAGCCAAATATGCATGTAGATATAGTCTTAGTAATTTTAATTACCAAGTGTCATCTTGCCACCACAATTCAATTGTGCTGACCCAATATAGTTTGGGCTGCAACTCACCATTTCAGGACCCTCAGACGAGGAGTAAGGATTGTTAGGGTCGCGAGTCTCCAACCAACATGTCTTGCCTGTGGCACATGATGAAGATGGAGCTCACTTATCCATTTGCTTTCCGCTGTGTGTTTATTTCGGTCTGAGCTAGCCATGGGCTATGCACCTTGTATCGAACCCTTTTATTTCTGGATCATCGTGTAATGATTATTGATGCAATGTAATGGTATTTCATCTTGAACTTTGTGTGCTAGCAAGTCGATCCAAGGACTAGCACTATACACAGGAGGTCGCTACCTTATAATAAGGAGGGCCTTTACAGATGGTATCAGAGCACTGTGTTGCCTGTAGGTTCGTGACCCTAGGTTTGGATTAGTAATTAGGAATGCCCATAGGAAATAAAATCATATTTTATTAAGTTTTGCATAAAACATCATGTCATATTCTTATCTAATCTTTTTCTCCCCAAAATATTTTATAGATGTCTAGCCTCATAGACTCACTCAAGAAAGGACCATTGTTTACCATGACTTTGGAATGTGAAACTGAGTTCCCAAAAGTACTTAAGGAGAGTATGAAAACCATGGGATTTAATGGAGAAGCAGTTACAAAGGATTCCCTGTAAGGGATGAAGACCAAGAATACTGGTGGGTAGAATTACACTTGTATCAGGATAAAGAAGACGACCACAAGACAACGGGGCGATGGATGTTCACCAATAAAGTACTGGAAACATCATTCTTCGATGCAGCACGAAGAGCAGCTTGGAGAGCCATTGAGGAACTTTCAAGGAGAATTAGGTTTAGAATGCACAATACTCAAGGATACCTCAAAGATGTGGAAAAAGAACTTGAAGAACTTAAAAAGGAGATAGAGAAGATCAATGAATTGAAGGCCCCTGTGAACCAGTTGATGGCTGACATGGTGAACGTGGATTCTGTACTATGCTATCAGGAAGACTAGATACTGGCCAAGGATACCCAGATTTCATCAATGAAGTAAAAGTATTGATCTCTGAATAATCTTCGCACTAAGTCCATGAAGGATAAGAAGACAAGGAAGTGCATCACTTTGTTTCCTTAGATCAGACCACCATTTAATTAGAACTACGATATCATGTTAGAGTGTTGATCATACCAACTCAGGTTGTATGACAATAGTAGACTGTTGTTTGTGTCTGAATCTTGTTGCTTGATGTTTGATAGATGTTGATTGTAAAATGAATTGTCTTGAATCTTCTGTGTTTGGGTAGGATCCTTCCTTAGTACCTTTCTACCTCTACTCATCTATACTAAACCCAATCAAATTCTTCACCAAACTACCAAAAGCAATGAGATGCCAATAGGAATGCAATCACTTTTAGAGACTCGGAATAAGTTGATGCAATTGATGGCCCAGAATCAAGTCAACAACCCCAATAAGGAATTACCCCCTGGATGGCAGCAGCTGTTGTGTAGCCAAACTCAAATAGTACTGGTGATGTATCAGACTATGAATGCAAATGATGACAATCAATAAGAAATAAACTTTGACAACCACAAGATCCAAGAGGAGGTGGTGAAAATACCTAGAGCCTGCAAGACTTGTGGAGAAATCGGGCACACTTCCAAAGAATGTCAAGATGAGTGGCCTCATTTGGATGCGACCAGTGCAACTGAGGAATACTGCACCACTCAAGTTACTTGCTTTTGGTGTGAAGGAGACATACATGTTCCAGCTCATTGTCAACTCTACCCCATAGTACAACAAGCTAGTCGACAAGTCAGGGAGGGAATGCACCAGACTTTGAAGAATATATTTGAAGAACAAGAAAAGAAGGGTAAGTGTAAGCGAGATGTTAGTCAAGTAGACTGTCACAAATGCGATGGACTAGTACATTATTCATGGTACTGCCCAGAGAAGAAGATTGGCAATACGATCAAACTCGATCAATTGCAGAAAAGAATTATGGATCATACCAAGGAGGAGAATAATGCCAGAATCAAGACACAACCTAAAACATCCGAAGGCACCACCAAATGTTGCTATTCATGTGAAGAAGAAGGACATTTTTCTCGAGATTGTCCCAACAAGCAAACAAGATCATCATCCATAATAGCACAATACAACCAGCAGGAATACATATACCCTGTTAGCTTTGGAAAGACCTAAGAAGAAGAGAAACTTGAGCCAGATCATTTGCTACGGGTGCAAAAAGGAAGGACATTGCATCAGTGATTGTCTAGAGGAGAAATCCAAGACTAGCGACAAGAGTGTTTGCACAAAACGAGACTTTTGCCAAGTCACTAGCTCAGAATGTAAGCACAAGGGACATTGGACCGATAAATGCCCAGAGGAGAAACATCAAAACTGCCAAGTGAAGAAGTTTAAGGAATGCCCCGCCAACTCCCACAAGAAAGACATCAGTCATGTGATATGTTACAAATGCAAAGATACAGGGCACTATGCTAGTGGATGTCCTGAGAAGATGAAGAATAAGTTACTCAATGGGTCGAGCAGCGGAAAGTACGTTCCTAAACAATTCTTTTATCCACACGACACTTTGATACTAGTACAATTTTGAAAAGGTTATAAATCAGGAGAAGGATCGATGAAGTTTTTGGAAACTTCCAATTAGAGTTGGTTTTGTGTTACGCTATCCCAATAGTTTGAGAGTTGATAGATTGTAAGGTTTGTCATACAGATAGAAGAAGTGGGAGTTTCGAACCTTAGTTCGTGCCCATGGAAACTATCTACGTGTTAAGACAAGTGAGGATAACCACAAGCAAGGTTTTTGTAGTTACCCTGGAATGAGAGAGTGTGCCTACCATGAGAGTATCGATACAAATAGTTTGGTGTTTACACTGAAGAAAGTCAACTACGAGTTGCAAGCCTGCCAAGGACATCAAAGGAATAATGAGATGATGTCGTGAAAACCTCTCATATTGGACTTCATATATGCACAAGGAGTGACCCTTCTGAGTCAAAAGATGTTCAATAAACTTCTTACAGTTGTTCACAACACTGTCGTGAAGCAATGTTTTACGCAAACCATCTTGAGGGAAACTACAAGCTGTATGAGAAACACCTACCTATTGGAAGGGAAGAGTGGATAATCACAAAAGCCAAGGTGTGGTACCAAGTATCAATCGGTTCAATCATGGTAAGGTGCTAGTACAATCCTGGTGGAATAAGGAACTATGAAGCATCATCCATCAGCTCAACTCTACCTAACAAGGATTGATGAACCCATATATGACCCTTTTGAAGCAAGAGAGTTCAGACTATCCATGAAAGTTTCATTTTAAGGGTGGTAGCCACCCAATTCCCCTAACCCCGGATATCCAAACATATATTTCTTTCTAGCCTCTTCGAATCTCGGGACGAGATTCCTTTTAAGGGTGGTAGTCTGTAACATCCCAAAATTTTGGAATGTTGAAAAATCACTAAAATTTAAAACTTTTACTTCATAGTAAAATAAAATCAACAATGTCCAACAAGATCAACTAAAAAGGTTATTAGAATGTATTCAAAAGTATTCTGATGTTAATTAAGTGAACTTTATTTTCAAACCTGAGTAAGGAACTATAAATACATTTTATAAACATTTATTAAACCCTAAAAACATATTTGCAAAGTACTTCAGGTTATTCAAGTTATGCCTATTTCTAAACAATATATTTGGGTTCTTGATAAAACCCTAGGTCAATGTTTATAGTCACAAAACTTTTGAAACATCCTTTACTTTTAAAATATGGTTTTGATTCAAGTGTTGATTTTGAAAATGGGTTTGAAAGATTATTTTAAACTTATGCATTTGAGAAATTTTACTTAATTTTATTAAGACACGAATTCCATAATTGAGACTCTATTTTAAATCCAACAAAAAGTGTCAAATCATGTTATTTTAAAATTTATATTTGAAATATATTGAAAACATGAATTTGAATGTTTTAAAGGAAAGATCATAATTTAAAAAAAATAGAAGTTTGTTTGATATCATTTGGATAAATAAAATAAAAGATACAAAAGAAATAAGAAAAACAGAAAAGGAAAACAAGAAAAAGAACAGAACAAAAAAAACCTAACTGGGTCGAGCCCAACACCCGCCCAGCCGCGGCCCTCTCCCCCACTCTCTCTCTGACCACCGGGACCCACCAGTCAGCCCCGGTCATCCCCAACCTCCAGCGCCCACGATGGCCACGACCCGCCCCACGACGCCCACTTCTGCCCCACTCGCCCGAGGCTAGAAGCAGCGCCCCGTTTCCCTCCTTTAAATCCTCAAGGCCCCGGCTCCATTTCCCCTCTCCCCTCTCCCGAAACAACGCCTTGAGGTCGTCGTATTTGCTCGCCGGAGCCGCTCGACGCCGCCGCCGTTTTTCTCCGTTTCCGGCGAACCAAGTGCGCCTCCGCTTCCGATTCTTGTACAGCTACCCTCCCCTCTCGATTACGCACCCTCCTGATCCCCTCCGACCTGTGTTTTCTGCAGCAGAACGCCGCCCCGACGACGTGTCTGAGCGCCCCGCTCCGCCGTACCTCCATCCGAACGTTGCCGCCGCACCGAGAAGAAATAGAGGACATCGTGCCTTCCATCGTCTTAGGCGTGCCCAGAGGAGACTCCCCGTCGCCTCACGGAGCTCGGAAGACAACCACGTCGTCGTATCTGTCCACATCAAATCGCCGGCCGCCGTCTCCGCCATTCTTCGGCGAGTTTGGTCAACTCGCTGCCAGCCGTTCGATCCATCCCCTACGGCCAAGATTAGAAGGACGAGGCGAAGATGTATTCCCTGTTATGAGCCGTATGATCTTAATCGTTCGGTGATGGATAAATCACTTAACTAACCGGTACCAACGAATCATAGGGCGCCACGTCACCCCAGCCTTTCTGGATTATTTTCCGAATTAAATTAAATGGCGATTTAGCAGAAAAGCCCATGTAACTTCAAAACATCATATCTTTTTATCCACAAATCCAAATTTTACAAACTTTATACCATTGGAAAGCCCTTGACCTGTAGAATCTTTTAGCACTGTTAAATTTCAAATTTGACTAGTTCAAATTCATTCAAATTTCAAATGGAAGATTTGAGTAAATTTGACCTAGGTTTAAACACACAAGTCCAAAAGTCACAAATAAAATATTTTTGGAAATCTTAGGATCCATCTAATAATGTTGCAGTGTTAAAATTAATTTTAGCAATGTCATTTACATTTAAAATCAGAAACCCTAATTGTATGTTTATAACATAGTTTAAATTCTATTAACCTTATTAAATTGTTTTCTTTTACGAAATATTATCTTTTAACCAGAGGTAACAAAACTAAGCCTACTCAACCACTTTTGAAATATAAACTTGTAAATATGTGTTTAAAACCTATTAGATTTCAAGATGGTATTAGTTTAAATGTATTCAAATTTCAAATTGAAGAATTGTGTAAATTTGACATAAATATAAATTCATGGATCCTAAAAATACAAATAAAATATTTGTACAAACCTTGCAACTATTATAACATGTTGCCACTATTAGAAATGATTTTTTCTAATTAAATATGGTTTTATAAACCAGAGATACAACTTTTGTAATTTAGATATAACTTAAATTTCACGAATCATTTTAATGTGAAATCTTCTGCAAAATGTCACTAAAATAACCATAGTCTTGGAGGAGCCAATACTAAACTTCATTAGATCCATATGATTCATAAAACATGTGAAGTTGATTATAATCTTGTGCCTTTCTTAAATCACAACCATAGTTGGAAATGTTATTATTTCCTTTGATAAAAGTATTATGCAAATATTTTGAACATGACCAAACATTACAATATTGAAATAATATGTATACCTATTCGGATTTGAAATGATAAATTTGAATTAGACCATCCCTTGACCAAAATGATAAACCCTAAGTCCTATCACATTAAATTCTTTCTGTAAATTGAATTATGAGATAAGTCTTGACCATAAACTAAATGAACTAAAACAACTGTTGATGAACACATTACTGTGATGTTTGCCTTTATGTGTTATGTGTTTGTTGAAATTGTTTGTTTATTGTATTTCTCTTTCATCGTATAGATTAAACGAAGTGATACGTTCTTCGTTGAAGAGAGTGTGAGAAACGACAAGTTTCAAAAGGCAAGTGACGCTCATAAACCACCTATTATTTTCACTATATGCATAGTAGTGTTTTTCTGTAGTATGCATGTTAGGAGTTGTGTGTGGTTACTTTATTATGCTATGCTCCTATGTAGTGTTTAGCTATCCCCCACCCTGAGCATAGAAGCAAGAACACTTAGTAGGATTCTTAGCCAAGCAATGAAAAATGTTTTGACTAGTTGGATAGTGAAAAATTAATGAAGTTAAATAATGAACTACCTGGGTGCTGGTTGGAGAACCATGGTGGGTGGCTACTCAGGGGGTCCATGTCTATGGTAATTACCCTTGGTGGAAGCGCACAAATGTGGAAAGTCACCCAGGCTTAAAGAGATTGTAGATGCACCTTGTTTAGTAGCTTCTAGTGCAACCACTTGTCAAATGGGCTCTGTCTTGACCATACATGTTGTGAGACTCCGATCCGTCGTGACCAGCAGATGTAGGGGGGTGATAGGTTGGTTCGGGTCACGCGTTGTGACTCGGGGAATTACTTCGGAAAGGTCTCGTCTCGGTCTTCTCTTTTCCATTTCATAATTGGTTGACATGGACGAGGGAATGATTGGGTCTTGTGGTGAAAGTGCACACCCTCTCGAGAGTTAAAAACTAAGTATACTTAGCCGTGTCCCCGGTTATGGACATTTGAGCAACTAGACAGGGCAGATGTTGAAGATCTCCTCATCCCAATTTCTATAATAAAATTTGATGGGTGAACAAGGGTTTGGGAGAGCTCACCGCTTTCTATCGGTGGTGCTCGTTGTGAGTAGTTTTCAAAGTTGTTCACCGTTTTCTATCGGTGGTACTCTTTGTTGTCAAAGGTGTTCACTGTTGTCTATCAGTGGTACCCTTTGTCTAAGATGAAAAGTTGTTTTAAAAATGATAGGACAAAACTGGCTTTATGCAAATCAGCCTGAAACTCCACTGAGCCAAATATGCATGTAGATATAGTCTTAGTAATTTTAATTACCAAGTGTCATCTTGCCACCACAATTCAATTGTGCTGACCCAATATAGTTTGGGCTGCAACTCACCATTTCAGGACCCTCAGACGAGGAGTAAGGATTGTTAGGGTCGCGAGTCTCCAACCAACATGTCTTGCCTGTGGCACATGATGAAGATGGAGCTCACTTATCCATTTGCTTTCCGCTGTGTGTTTATTTCGGTCTGAGCTAGCCATGGGCTATGCACCTTGTATCGAACCCTTTTATTTCTGGATCATCGTGTAATGATTATTGATGCAATGTAATGGTATTTCATCTTGAACTTTGTGTGCTAGCAAGTCGATCCAAGGACTAGCACTATACACAGGAGGTCGCTACCTTATAATAAGGAGGGCCTTTACAGATGGTATCAGAGCACTGTGTTGCCTGTAGGTTCGTGACCCTAGGTTTGGATTAGTAATTAGGAATGCCCATAGGAAATAAAATCATATTTTATTAAGTTTTGCATAAAACATCATGTCATATTCTTATCTAATCTTTTTCTCCCCAAAATATTTTATAGATGTCTAGCCTCATAGACTCACTCAAGAAAGGACCATTGTTTACCATGACTTTGGAATGTGAAACTGAGTTCCCAAAAGTACTTAAGGAGAGTATGAAAACCATGGGATTTAATGGAGAAGCAGTTACAAAGGATTCCCTGTAAGGGATGAAGACCAAGAATACTGGTGGGTAGAATTACACTTGTATCAGGATAAAGAAGACGACCACAAGACAACGGGGCGATGGATGTTCACCAATAAAGTATTGGAAACATCATTCTTCGATGCAGCACGAAGAGCAGCTTGGAGAGCCATTGAGGAACTTTCAAGGAGAATTAGGTTTAGAATGCACAATACTCAAGGATACCTCAAAGATGTGGAAAAAGAACTTGAAGAACTTAAAAAGGAGATAGAGAAGATCAATGAATTGAAGGCCCCTGTGAACCAGTTGATGGCTGACATGGTGAACGTGGATTCTGTACTATGCTATCAGGAAGACTAGATACTGGCCAAGGATACCCAGATTTCATCAATGAAGTAAAAGTATTGATCTCTGAATAATCTTCGCACTAAGTCCATGAAGGATAAGAAGACAAGGAAGTGCATCACTTTGTTTCCTTAGATCAGACCACCATTTAATTAGAACTACGATATCATGTTAGAGTGTTGATCATACCAACTCAGGTTGTATGACAATAGTAGACTGTTGTTTGTGTCTGAATCTTGTTGCTTGATGTTTGATAGATGTTGATTGTAAAATGAATTGTCTTGAATCTTCTGTGTTTGGGTAGGATCCTTCCTTAGTACCTTTCTACCTCTACTCATCTATACTAAACCCAATCAAATTCTTCACCAAACTACCAAAAGCAATGAGATGCCAATAGGAATGCAATCACTTTTAGAGACTCGGAATAAGTTGATGCAATTGATGGCCCAGAATCAAGTCAACAACCCCAATAAGGAATTACCCCCTGGATGGCAGCAGCTGTTGTGTAGCCAAACTCAAATAGTACTGGTGATGTATCAGACTATGAATGCAAATGATGACAATCAATAAGAAATAAACTTTGACAACCACAAGATCCAAGAGGAGGTGGTGAAAATACCAAGAGCCTGCAAGACTTGTGGAGAAATCGGGCACACTTCCAAAGAATGTCAAGATGAGTGGCCTCATTTGGATGCGACCAGTGCAACTGAGGAATACTGCACCACTCAAGTTACTTGCTTTTGGTGTGAAGGAGACATACATGTTCCAGCTCATTGTCAACTCTACCCCATAGTACAACAAGCTAGTCGACAAGTCAGGGAGGGAATGCACCAGACTTTGAAGAATATATTTGAAGAACAAGAAAAGAAGGGTAAGTGTAAGCGAGATGTTAGTCAAGTAGACTGTCACAAATGCGATGGACTAGTACATTATTCATGGTACTGCCCAGAGAAGAAGATTGGCAATACGATCAAACTCGATCAATTGCAGAAAAGAATTATGGATCATACCAAGGAGGAGAATAATGCCAGAATCAAGACACAACCTAAAACATCCGAAGGCACCACCAAATGTTGCTATTCATGTGAAGAAGAAGGACATTTTTCTCGAGATTGTCCCAACAAGCAAACAAGATCATCATCCATAATAGCACAATACAACCAGCAGGAATACATAGACCCTGTTAGCTTTGGAAAGACCTAAGAAGAAGAGAAACTTGAGCCAGATCATTTGCTACGGGTGCAAAAAGGAAGGACATTGCATCAGTGATTGTCTAGAGGAGAAATCCAAGACTAGCGACAAGAGTGTTTGCACAAAACGAGACTTTTGCCAAGTCACTAGCTCAGAATGTAAGCACAAGGGACATTGGACCGATAAATGCCCAGAGGAGAAACATCAAAACTGCCAAGTGAAGAAGTTTAAGGAATGCCCCGCCAACTCCCACAAGAAAGACATCAGTCATGTGATATGTTACAAATGCAAAGATACAGGGCACTATGCTAGTGGATGTCCTGAGAAGATGAAGAATAAGTTACTCAATGGGTCGAGCAGCGGAAAGTACGTTCCTAAACAATTCTTTTATCCACACGACACTTTGATACTAGTACAATTTTGAAAAGGTTATAAATCAGGAGAAGGATCGATGAAGTTTTTGGAAACTTCCAATTAGAGTTGGTTTTGTGTTACGCTATCCCAATAGTTTGAGAGTTGATAGATTGTAAGGTTTGTCATACAGATAGAAGAAGTGGGAGTTTCGAACCTTAGTTCGTGCCCATGGAAACTATCTACGTGTTAAGACAAGTGAGGATAACCACAAGCAAGGTTTTTGTAGTTACCCTGGAATGAGAGAGTGTGCCTACCATGAGAGTATCGATACAAATAGTTTGGTGTTTACACTGAAGAAAGTCAACTACGAGTTGCAAGCCTGCCAAGGACATCAAAGGAATAATGAGATGATGTCGTGAAAACCTCTCATATTGGACTTCATATATGCACAAGGAGTGACCCTTCTGAGTCAAAAGATGTTCAATAAACTTCTTACAGTTGTTCACAACACTGTCGTGAAGCAATGTTTTACGCAAACCATCTTGAGGGAAACTACAAGCTGTATGAGAAACACCTACCTATTGGAAGGGAAGAGTGGATAATCACAAAAGCCAAGGTGTGGTACCAAGTATCAATCGGTTCAATCATGGTAAGGTGCTAGTACAATCCTGGTGGAATAAGGAACTATGAAGCATCATCCATCAGCTCAACTCTACCTAACAAGGATTGATGAACCCATATATGACCCTTTTGAAGCAAGAGAGTTCAGACTATCCATGAAAGTTTCATTTTAAGGGTGGTAGCCACCCAATTCCCCTAACCCCGGATATCCAAACATATATTTCTTTCTAGCCTCTTCGAATCTCGGGACGAGATTCCTTTTAAGGGTGGTAGTCTGTAACATCCCAAAATTTTGGAATGTTGAAAAATCACTAAAATTTAAAACTTTTACTTCATAGTAAAATAAAATCAACAATGTCCAACAAGATCAACTAAAAAGGTTATTAGAATGTATTCAAAAGTATTCTGATGTTAATTAAGTGAACTTTATTTTCAAACCTGAGTAAGGAACTATAAATACATTTTATAAACATTTATTAAACCCTAAAAACATATTTGCAAAGTACTTCAGGTTATTCAAGTTATGCCTATTTCTAAACAATATATTTGGGTTCTTGATAAAACCCTAGGTCAATGTTTATAGTCACAAAACTTTTGAAACATCCTTTACTTTTAAAATATGGTTTTGATTCAAGTGTTGATTTTGAAAATGGGTTTGAAAGATTATTTTAAACTTATGCATTTGAGAAATTTTACTTAATTTTATTAAGACACGAATTCCATAATTGAGACTCTATTTTAAATCCAACAAAAAGTGTGAAATCATGTTATTTTAAAATTTATATTTGAAATATATTGAAAACATGAATTTGAATGTTTTAAAGGAAAGATCATAATTTAAAAAAAATAGAAGTTTGTTTGATATCATTTGGATAAATAAAATAAAAGATACAAAAGAAATAAGAAAAACAGAAAAGGAAAACAAGAAAAAGAACAGAACAAAAAAAACCTAACTGGGTCGAGCCCAACACCCGCCCAGCCGCGGCCCTCTCCCCCACTCTCTCTCTGACCACCGGGACCCACCAGTCAGCCCCGGTCATCCCCAACCTCCAGCGCCCACGATGGCCACGACCCGCCCCACGACGCCCACTTCTGCCCCACTCGCCCGAGGCTAGAAGCAGCGCCCCGTTTCCCTCCTTTAAATCCTCAAGGCCCCGGCTCCATTTCCCCTCTCCCCTCTCCCGAAACAACGCCTTGAGGTCGTCGTATTTGCTCGCCGGAGCCGCTCGACGCCGCCGCCGTTTTTCTCCGTTTCCGGCGAACCAAGTGCGCCTCCGCTTCCGATTCTTGTACAGCTACCCTCCCCTCTCGATTACGCACCCTCCTGATCCCCTCCGACCTCTGTTTTCTACAGCAGAACGCCGCCCCGACGACGTGTCTGAGCGCCCCGCTCCGCCGTACCTCCATCCGAACGTTGCCGCCGCACCGAGAAGAAATAGGGAACATCGTGCCTTCCATCGTCTTAGGCGTGCCCAGAGGAGACTCCCCGTCGCCTCACGGAGCTCGGAAGACAACCACGTCGTCGTATCTGTCCACATCAAATCGCCGGCCGCCGTCTCCGCCATTCTTCGGCGAGTTTGGTCAACTCGCTGCCAGCCGTTCGATCCATCCCCTACGGCCAAGATTAGAAGGACGAGGCGAAGATGTATTCCCTGTTATGAGCCGTATGATCTTAATCGTTCGGTGATGGATAAATCACTTAACTAACCGGTACCAACGAATCATAGGGCGCCACGTCACCCCAGCCTTTCTGGATTATTTTCCGAATTAAATTAAATGGCGATTTAGCAGAAAAGCCCATGTAACTTCAAAACATCATATCTTTTTATCCACAAATCCAAATTTTACAAACTTTATACCATTGGAAAGCCCTTGACCTGTAGAATCTTTTAGCACTGTTAAATTTCAAATTTGACTAGTTCAAATTCATTCAAATTTCAAATGGAAGATTTGAGTAAATTTGACCTAGGTTTAAACACACAAGTCCAAAAGTCACAAATAAAATATTTTTGGAAATCTTAGGATCCATCTAATAATGTTGCAGTGTTAAAATTAATTTTAGCAATGTCATTTACATTTAAAATCAGAAACCCTAATTGTATGTTTATAACATAGTTTAAATTCTATTAACCTTATTAAATTGTTTTCTTTTACGAAATATTATCTTTTAACCAGAGGTAACAAAACTAAGCCTACTCAACCACTTTTGAAATATAAACTTGTAAATATGTGTTTAAAACCTATTAGATTTCAAGATGGTATTAGTTTAAATGTATTCAAATTTCAAATTGAAGAATTGTGTAAATTTGACATAAATATAAATTCATGGATCCTAAAAATACAAATAAAATATTTGTACAAACCTTGCAACTATTATAACATGTTGCCACTATTAGAAATGATTTTTTCTAATTAAATATGGTTTTATAAACCAGAGATACAACTTTTGTAATTTAGATATAACTTAAATTTCACGAATCATTTTAATGTGAAATCTTCTGCAAAATGTCACTAAAATAACCATAGTCTTGGAGGAGCCAATACTAAACTTCATTAGATCCATATGATTCATAAAACATGTGAAGTTGATTATAATCTTGTGCCTTTCTTAAATCACAACCATAGTTGGAAATGTTATTATTTCCTTTGATAAAAGTATTATGCAAATATTTTGAACATGACCAAACATTACAATATTAAAATAATATTTATACCTATTCGGATTTGAAATGATAAAATTTGAATTAGACCATCCCTTGACCAAAATGATAAACCCTAAGTCCTATCACATTAAATTATTTCTGTAAATTGAATTATGAGATAAGTCTTGACCATAAACTAAATAAACTAAAACAACTGTTGATGAACACATTACTGTGATGTTTGCCTTTATGTGTTATGTGTTTGTTCAAATTGTTTGTTTATTGTATTTCTCTTTCATCGTATAGATTAACCGAAGAGATACGTTCTTCGTTGAAGAGAGTGTGAGAAACGACAAGTTTCAAAAGGCAAGTGACGCTCATAAACCACCTATTATTTTCACTATATGCATAGTAGTGTTTTTCTGTAGTATGCATGTTAGGAGTTGTGTGTGGTTACTTTATTATGCTATGCTCCTATGTAGTGTTTAGCTATCCCCCACCCTGAGCATAGAAGCAAGAACACTTAGTAGGATGCTTAGCCAAGCAATGAAAAATGTTTTGACTAGTTGGATAGTGAAAAATTAATGAAGTTAAATAATGAACTACCTGGGTGCTGGTTGGAGAACCATGGTGGTTGGCTACTCAGGGGGTCCATGTCTATGGTTCATGTCTATGGTAATTACCCTTGGTGGAAGCGCACAAATGTGGAAAGTCACCCAGGCTTAAAGAGATTGTAGATGCACCTTGTTTAGTAGCTTCTAGTGCAACCACTTGTCAAATGGGCTCTGTCTTGACCATACATGTTGTGAGACTCCGATCCGTCGTGACCAGCAGATGTAGGGGGATGATAGGTTGGTTCGGGTCACGCGTTGTGACTCGGGGAATTACTTCGGAAAGGTCTCGTCTCGGTCTTCTCTTTTCCATTTCATAATTGGTTGACATGGACGAGGGAATGATTGGGTCTTGTGGTGAAAGTGCACACCCTCTCGAGAGTTAAAAACTAAGTATACTTAGCCGTGTCCTCGGTTATGGACATTTGAGCAACTAGACAGGGCAGATGTTGAAGATCTCCTCATCCCAATTTCTATAATAAAATTTGATGGGTGAACAAGGGTTTGGGAGAGCTCACCGCTTTCTATCGGTGGTTCTTGTTGTGACTAGTTTTCAAAGTTCTTCACCGTTTTCTATCGGTGGTACTCTTTGTTGTCAAAAGTGTTCACTTTTGTCTATCAGTGGTACCCTTTGTCTAAGATGAAAAGTTGTTTTAAAAATGATAGGACAAAACTGGCTTTATGCAAATCAGCCTGAAACTCCACTGAGCCAAATATGCATGTAGATATAGTCTTAGTAATTTTAATTACCAAGTGTCATCTTGCCACCACAATTCAATTGTGCTGACCCAATATAGTTTGGGCTGCAACTCACCATTTCAGGACCCTCAGACGAGGAGTAAGGATTGTTAGGGTCGCGAGTCTCCAACCAACATGTCTTGCCTGTGGCACATGATGAAGATGGAGCTCACTTATCCATTTGCTTTCCGCTGTGTGTTTATTTCGGTTTGAGCTAGCCATGGGCTATGCACCTTGTATCGAACCCTTTTATTTCTGGATCATCGTGTAATGATTATTGATGCAATGTAATGATATTTCATCTCAAACTGTGTGTGCTAGCAAGTCAATCCAGGGACTAGCACTATACACAGGAGGTCGCTACCTTATAATAAGGAGGGCCTTTACACGAAGCTCCTTGAGGTCAGCCTTGGTGAAGATGAGACCGACGTTTCCTTCAGTGAATCAGTAATTAAGCAAGCAAATTGGAAATAGACCTGTTAACATGTAGATAAAATTCATAAATCAATGAAACATACTAAAGTACTTGTAACATGTACAATCTAATTAATAGCCATTTTAAAAACATACAAGTACAATTCTAAAAATTGCATCCATAAATTGCATCTTCAATTTGCATCTAATTAATAGCAACAATTTGCATCTAAAATTCAAAGAATTTACATCTAATTAATAGCAACAATTTGCATCTAAAATTCAAAGAATTTACATCTAATTAATAGCAACAATTTGCATATTAATAGGAACAATTTGCATCTAAAATTCAAAGAATGTGCATTAAACCTAAACAACACATTGAAAACAGTAGCTAAAACCTAATCCGAACTACTAAATCCTTACTAAAATTGAAAATTTTAGCTAAAATAGAACTAAATCCTAGCTAGAACCTAAACCTAAATCGCTCGGCGGCATGAGACGCGGCGGCAGAGAATCGGAGGGAGAGGAGGAGCTCACCTCGGGGATGGCGACGAGGACAGCCGGAGCAACACGGAGGAGTAGCAGGCCGGAGCGGAGGAGGACGAGCCGCACGCGGGCGTCGATGCGGCGGATGCCGAGCCGCGGGCGTCGATGCGGCGGAGGCCGAGCCGCGGGCGTCGATGCGCGAGCGAGGAGAGGAGGGAGGCGACGGCGACCGGAGCAGTGGCGGAAGGCGGCGTCGGAGCGGAGCAGGGCTTCACCGAGCAGATGCGGAGGGGATTTTGCCAAAATTTTCGGTCGCGCCTAGACATAACACCGCGGAAAGGGTCTTTAGTCTCGGTTCGTAACACGAACCGGGACTAAAGGCCTGACTGGGCCGCTAAATTTTGCGCGCGTAGCCCAGCCCACCTTTAGTAACCCCAACCGAGACAAAAGCCTTTTTCCCTTGTTTATTTTTTCTGCTTTCTGTTTTTGTTTTCTTTTAAATTGTTTGAATTGTTTACTTTTCTGTTTCTTATTTTGGTTTACTTATTTTTTGAATTGTTTTGGATTCTAATTTATATTTCTGTTTTGTTTTATATTCTTTCATTTTAAGATGCCAAGGTGATTTTTTCAAATATTTTCATAAATATCATATTCAAATAAGGTTTTTTGTGAAGTAAGTACAGAAAATATGATTCCAAATGGCACCCAACTATTTTTCACTAAAAGTGGTGCACATATGATGGATGATCCCCAAGTATGATTTTTTTCTTTGCATTCTAACTAATTTCACCTACTTAATTGAGTTTATGTTGATTTATCGAAAGTAATTCAAATTTGAACTACAACTGTTTGATAGTTTGTTCTGAAACTTTTGGAAAAATCATTTTAAGATACACAACTAGTGGTTATATCACAGAAACATTGATAGTTCTAGAAAATATCACCTCTTCCGATGATTAGTCGTAGCGACCGTTTTGATCGTTTTTAAGAAAAAATGTAATAAAGTGATAAACACCTCAAAAAATGAATTCCGTTGGCATGGGATCCTTATTTGTGTACTAGTTGCTATGAAAAATGATAAACTTGATTTTTGACAACATTGCAAAAAAAGTCTTCACAAAAAGGTCTATCATGTATGAACATATAGAAGTTTCAAGCCAAATGACCAAGTTATGGTCATTTCGACGACATAGTTTGTGATAAAGATCTCATACTCCGCACATAGGTGCATATTGGTATATTAAACAATCTTATCAAATGGATTCTTCTAATTATTTTCATAAATATCATTTTCCTTTTTTTAAGTGCAAAAAATGAGGTTTTTTGTGAAGTAAGTACATAAAATATGATTCCAAATGGCACCCAACTATTTTTCACTAAGAGTGGTGCACATATGATGGATTATCCCCAAGTATGCGTTTTTTCTTTGCATTCTAACTAATTTCCCCTACTTAATTGAGTTTATGTTGATTTATCGAAAGTAATTCAAATTTGAACTACAACTGTTTGATAGTTTGGTCTGAAACTTTTGAAAAAATCATTTTAAGGTACACAACTAGTGGTTATATCACAGAAACATTGATAGTTCTAAAAAATATCACCTCTTCCGATGATTAGTCGTAGCGACCGTTTTGATCATTTTTAAGAAAAAATGTAATAAAGTGATAAACACCTCAAAAAATCAAATCCTTTGGCATGGGCTCCTTATTTGTGTACTAGTTGCTATGAAAAATGATAAACTTGATTTTTGACAACATTGCAAAAAAAGTCTTCACAAAAAGGTCTATCATGTATGAACATTTAGAAGTTTCAAGCCAAATGACCAAGTTATGGTCATTTCGACGACATAGTTTGTGATAAAGATCTCATACTCCACACATAGGTGCATATTGGTATATTAAACAATCTTACCAAATGGATTCTTCTAATTATTTTCATAAATATAATTTTCCTTTTTTAAGTGCAAAAATAAGGTTTTTTGTGAAGTAAGTACATAAAATATGATTCCAAATGGCACCCAACTATTTTTCACTAAGAGTGGTGCACATATGATGGATGATCCCCAAGTATGAGTTTTTTATTTGCATTCTAACTAATTTCCCCTACTTAATTGAGTTTATGTTGATTTATCGAAAGTAATTCAAATTTGAACTACAACTGTTTGATAGTTTGGTCTAAAACTTTTGGAAAAATCATTTTAAGGTACACAACTAGTGGTTATATCACAGAAACATTGATAGTTCTAGAAAATATCACCTCTTCCGATGATTAGTCGTAGCGACCGTTTTGATCGTTTTTAAGAAAAAATGTAATAAAGTGATAAACACCTCAAAAAATCAAATCCTTTGGCATGGGCTCCTTATTTGTGTACTAGTTGCTATGAAAAATGATAAACTTGATTTTTGACAACATTTGCAAAAAAAGTCTTCACAAAAAGGTCTATCATGTATGAGTTTCAAGCCAAATGACCAAGTTATGGTCATTTCGACGACATAGTTTGATGATCTACAACCGTCCGACAAGAAGTTTCAAGCCAAATGACCGTGGCAAGACATCTCTGATGATCTACAACCGTCCGACAAGACATCTCTGATGATCTGCAACCGTTTCAAACGGTTGCAGATCATCAGAGACGTCTTACCGCTGGTTGCCCATGCCTCTGCCGAGGGGAGGGTTCACCTTCAGCCTTCACTGAGTGCTCTCTGCTACCCGTGTGGTGCCAAAATGAACTACAATGAGTAGACACTGAGTGTTGAACATGTCCGGGAGGGGGGCCATATATAAGGTAGTCTGCTTCTTTAGTCCCGGTTGGTAACAACAACCGAGTCATGTGGGTCACGAAGTGGTCGTGATACTGCTGATCCAACAGCTCAGAATCTCTCAAAAGAAACACACCTCAGATCCAACGTCAAACAAGCGCTAGAAAGAAACACACGATCCATGTGCTTCTTTAGTCTCAGTTGGTGATTGTGTGTTTCTTTAAAGCACTTGTGAGCCGTTGGATGAAGATGTGTTTCTTTTGAGAGATTCTGAGCTGTTGGATGGGCACTATCATGACCAGTTCGTGAGTCACATGACCCTATATATAGCCCCCTCTTGAACATGTTCGGCAGTCATTGTCTCCTCATTCTACTTCATCGATAGAATACAAAAGCATTCGGATTCCCTGCATACGCCCAACGGTGCATTTCATATGCAGGCACTCACGAGCCACCGTTGGGCTGTATGTAGGTGAAATCGTGTGTTTTGTTCCATGCATCTACAAAATACTTCAGTTCACTTGTTCTTCTGATACAAAGCATTCAGATATTACACATCAACAATAATATCCCTCTCTAGTGTTTACTTGTTCTTCTGATTGCGCCGTAACCACGAACAATCTTCTTCATTTAACTTGATACTTGGATCAGTGTTGACTTTGAAGGGCGGAATGAAACTTATCGTAATCTTCTGACATGTCTGTCTTGTCCTCCACTCCCACAATGACTCTTTTCCCTGAAAAAACTATGTGGCGCTTTGGCTCATCGTATGATGTACTCGCTTGCTTATCTTTTCTTTTTTTCGGTAGGGTAGACATGTCTTTCACATAGAAAACCTGAGCAACTTCACTGGCTAGGACGAATGGTTCGTTCTCGTACGAAAGATTGTTGAGATCCACTGTAGTCATTCCGTATCGTGGGTCTACCTCTACCTCGCCTCGTAGGTTGAACCATTTGCACTTGAACAAAGGGACCTTAAAAGTAGGTCCATAGTCAAGTTCTCATATCTCCTCTATGTAACCATAATATGTGTCCTTTGTCCCGTTGCAGTTTGTTGCATCAAAGCGTACTCCACTGTTTTGGTTGGTGCTCTTTTTATCTTGGTTGGCTGTGTAAAATATATTTCCATTTATCTCGTACTCTTGAAAAGTCAATATAGTTGAAGCTGGTGATGTGGCCAACAAGTATAGCTGTTCTTCAACATTGGTGTCATTAATGAGACGTCTTTTTAACCAACTGCTGAAAGTCTTCATGTGTTCTCCATCAATACAATCTTCAGATTTCTCCGGGTATTTGGAGCGTAAAACATTCTTGTGTTCCTCGACATACGGACCCACCAAACTGGAATTATGTAGAACGGTGTCGTGTGCTTGAGTGAAAGAATCCCCGTCTTGACATATTGTTGCATTCTTTCCTAGGGTGCCTTTTCCATGCAGTCTCCCCTCATGACGTGATTCAGGAACACCGATCGGCTTCAGATCAGGAATAAAATCTACACAAAACTCAATGACCTCCTCTATTCCATAACCCTTGACGATGCTTCCTTCTGGCCTAGCCCGGTTATGCACATATTTTTGTAAGACTCCCATGAACCTCTCAAAGGGGAACATGTTGTGTAGAAATACATGACCGAGAACAGAAATCTCTTCGACTAGGTGGACTACAAGGTGCGTCATAATATTGAAGAAGGTTGGTGGGAACACCAACTCGAAGCTGACAAGACATTGGACCACATCCTTCTCTAATTTTTTTAGAGTTAGTGGATTGATGACCTTCTGAGAAATTGCATTGAGAAATGCACATAGCTTCACAATGGGTTCTCGAACATTTTCCGGTAGAAGCCCTCTCAATGCAACCGGAAGTAATTGTGTCATAATCACGTGACAGTCATGAGACATTAGATTCTGAAATTTTTGCTCTGCCATGTTTATTATTCCTTTATATTTGATGAGAATCCAGATGGAACATTCATACTGCGAAGGCACTCAAAAAATATTTTCTTCTCTTCTTTAGTAAGAGCGTAGCTTGCAGGACCTGGCTGATTCTCTGAATGAGTATCGTCTCGATGCATCTCTTCGCTCATACTTTGATGGGTCTGCCTTCCTTTCGGTGTAGCTTTTTTTGACTTTCCTTTTTTTGACTTCCCATCTTTTGACTTCCCATACACGCCCAAGAAGTTTAGCAAGTTGCAGCAAATGTTCTTTGTCACGTGCATCACGTCGATTGCAGAGTGAATCTCTAGCATTATCCAATATGGCAGCTCCCAAAATATAGATTTCTTCTTCCACATGGGTACGTGGTTGTTTGCGTCATTCGGAACAGTGAGTCCGCGAGGACCCTTTCCAAAGATTACATTTAAATCCTTGACCATATCATGAATAGCAGAACTAGAAGGGCGGGTAGGCCTCGGCCGATGATCTGCCTCACATTTGTAATGCTTGCCTTTCTTCCTTAACGGATGCTTGGGTACAAGAAACCGACGGTGACGCAGGTACACATTCTTGTTACCTAAATGTATACTGTCAGTCTCAGCTAAACAGTGCGTGCATGCATTGTATCCCTTGTTTGATTGTCCTGAAATGTTGCCTAGAGCAGGCCAATCATTGATGGTTACAAAAAGCAAAGCTCGTAGATCAAATTCCTCCAGTTTGTGCTCATCCGACACACGTACACCTTCTTCACGCCACAACTGCAAAAGTTGTTCAACTAATGGCCTGAGGTACACATCAATGTCGTTGCCAGGTTGCTTCGGACCTTGAATGAGCACTGGCATCATAATGTACTTCCGCTTCATGCACAGCCAAGAAGGAAGGTTATAGATACATAGAGTCACGGGCCAAGTGCTGTGACTGGAGCTCTGATCTCCAAAAGGATTAAAGCCATCTGGACTTAGACCAAATCTTAAGTTCCTTGCGTCATCTGAAAATGTCGGGAACTCTCTGTCAATTTTTCTCCACTGGGACCCATCCGCGGGGTATCTCAACATCAAGTCATTTTTACGATCTTCTTTGTGCCAACGCAACAACTTGTCATGCTCTCTATTGCTGAACAAACGTTTCAACCGTGGTATTATAGGAGCATACCACATCACCTTTGCAGGAATCCTCTTCCTGGGGCGCGGCTCGCCCTCAACATCACCAGGGTCATCTCGCCCGATCTTATACCGCTAAGCACCACATACAGGACATGCATTCAATTTTTCGTGCTCACCACGGTAGAGGATGCAGTCATTAATGCAAGCGTGTATCTTATGCACCTCTAATCCTAGAGGGCATACCACCTTCTTTGCTTCGTACGTACTCGACGGCAATTCGTTATCCTTTGGAAGCATCTTCTTAACTATTTTTAACAAATTTTCAAATCCCTTGTCAGACGTACCATTCTCTGCCTTCCATTGTAGCAATTCAAGTGTGGTACCTAGCTTTTTCTGTTCATTTTGATAAGTTGGGTACAATAATTTGGCGTGATCAGCTAACATACGCTCCAACTTCAACCTTTTGTTTTCACTTTCACAGTCCATTTGTGCATCACGAATGGCCCGACAAAGATCATCGCCGGGCTCATCAATAATGGGATCTTCTTCAGTTTCGTCTTCTCCCATTGTAGTATCACTGAACCAAGGATACTTGTCATTATCCTCCTCTTCTTCATTTTCTTCCATGATAACCCCTGTTTCTCCGTGCTTGGTCCAACAATAATAACCAGGCATAAAACCATTATGCAAGAGGTGTGAGTTAATGACTTTTGAGGTAGAGTGATAACTCATATTCTTGCAGGCACTACATGGACAACGAATAAAACCGTTCTTCGGCTTGTTTGCCTCAGCCACATGGAGAAAATTATGCATGCCATCAATGAACTCAGGACAACATCGGTCACCGTACATCCATTGTCGGTTCATCTGTATTACATAAAAGTATATCGAACCCCATTATTACACTACTGTCATAAATAATATGTAAGAGCAAATTAATTAATACAATGTCATCCATTAAAATAAGAGTAGAGTAGTGACAACTGGTAATACATAGTTCTCATAAAACATACATTAACTGAAACAAATATAAAAATTATATAAAGAATTTAAATCCACCAACAAATGCGATCAAAATCGCAACTAAGGTAAATTCTTAACCCACAACATAATGATACCAAGCCTCCCGATTAATGGCATATTTTCTAATCATTTTTATCTTCAAGCGCATTGCATCCATCTTGATCTCGTTACCATCGACCACGTCGGCAAGTTTGAGCTCTAATTTCATCTTATCTTCTAAGCATTGAAGATAAAGATCTTCACTTCTTTTCAATTTTTCTTTCAAATCATTGTTTTCTTTATCCAAAAACTCGACAATAGGGTCAGATTCAATTTCTGGTTCAACTACCTCCTAGATAAATATAATTCTATGTCAAGTTGGTCGCCATAATTGCCAGAAACATAGAATGAAATAAATAGTTTTGAAAATATACCACATCCGAATCATAGACCGGACGAGGACCGACGTGGACGGATATCAGAACCATGACACTATACATATAATACAAGTTAGAAAATTATACAAGTAGTAACTATGCATCTAAATCATAAAAGCTATGTTTTTAAAAATCAAATAAAATAAAATATAGAGGCTCACCGAGGTGGTGGCGGTGACGGGACGGCGCGGGCGATCGACGTCGAGAAGGCTCCTCACCACACTAAAACACATAAATCATTATTTAGTTTGAGAACAAATTGCACATATACACAAATGAGATCATAACTTAGGCATTCCATCGAACACCTTGCTTACACAAAAAAATTGAAATGAGCAAAATGAGCTAAAAAAACAATGCCGGAAAGAGGATGAAGCTGCTAACCGTGGGGTGTCTTCAATCTGTCCAAATGGTGTAAAATATTGTGTATTATCTAGGCTTGGGGAGAGGAAATGGAGAAGAAATGGAGAGGAAATGGTTTTGAGCTCGGGCTCGGTGGAAAAAATGGAGTGAGCAGGGGTGGAAGAAGCTGATAAAGTGAGGACCTTTAGTCCCGGTTCGTGAAAGGAACCGGGACTAAAGGTCTCTGGCGCTGGGCCCCGCCTCTGCTGTCGCATGCGGTGAACCTTTAGTCCCGGTTCGTAACACGAACCGGGACTAAAAGTCCCTCGCAAATCCGGCGATGCGGCTCTCACCCCTTTAGTCTCGGTTCAATTTAAAATCCGGGCTAAAGGGGTGAACCAAAGGCTCCTTTTCCACTAGTGTAACTTCAACTAGTAACATACACATGTTTCTAGGCTATGTTACTATCCTAATTATGCAAAGTAACATAAAAGTAGTGTCATATGTAGTCTCATTTATTACTCTACACACACTTTTTGTCTTGAAAATTGTGATCTGATGGTAACTAGATATGTTACTCTATTTGCCTCTCTCCTCATTAATTACATGTCATATCATCTTTTTTGCCTACGTGGCACTTATGTTAATACGATGTTACTACCCATTGTGACTAGTCTTAAGTTATACTCAATGGCTAGCCCATAAGAACTAACACATGACAACTAACAAAAAATTAGGGAGATCTCTACTATCTAAAAAGAAATTTTGGTTCCTCCTTCCCTCCCCTCATTTTCGTCCAACATCTGGGTTTTTTTCAACATCCCTGCCATCCTATGGTGCATTAAATCATCCGCTCCATTAGATGGAAGAAAATCATCCTGCATTAAATTATTCGCTCCATTAGATGCATTAAATCATCCGCTCCATTTAATCATTCTATCCATTAGATGGAAGAAAATCATCCTGGTCCATTAGATGGAAGAAAATCATCCTGGTCCATTAGATGGCAGGCAATCAACTCCGGACCATTAAATATATCACATCCGTCTCCGACCCACCTCGATGGAGGGCATATGTTCAGCACGATCTCAAAGCACCACTTATTCCCGATTCCTTGAATTTGTTTCCAATTTTCACCCCGACTGACCAGACCCTGCTCTGATCCATGGCGGCCGTGTGGAAAGACCTCGTCATCAGCAGCGACGCGGCAAGCCGCATCGAGATCCTGATTAACGTTGATGCCGGTCCAGGCTACAAACTCCAGGTCGAGCTTGCAAAGTGCTGAAATTGCGGTTGTATGGACGGTGATGTGTGTGTCCATGAGCTTGGATTGGTGAAACGGAGGATAGTCATCAATGTCATCAGTCAAGATAGGCACTTACACGCCCAGCCAGGAGTTTGCGCCATGACCGGCACGGCCAGCGGCCTAAAGGAGGAGCGTGATGCGTCGCGCGGCGTGGGAAGACTGCCTCGTATTTCTTTTCCGTGTTGCTTCTGACGAGGTCTTTGTCGTGCACCCACCATGAGCGAGAGCTGCGATATCGAAGTTGTCAAGTTGAAATATCATGAACGAATATGAAGATAAGATATATGCATGGAGATATCAGAATTTGTCAAGTTGAAATCAAAAGAGATGAGCTACGCTGATACCTTCTACATATTCCCTAGAGTGTAGTGGTTGATCGATTGATATAATTCAGAAAATTAGTCAACTAGGTACTATTGCCCGTTGTACACAATTTTAGAACAGATGAATAATATATAAAAAATAACAGTATGCTAGCCATAGTTCAGAGATAGCAACAAAAAAAAATTGTAGAGGTTCTCAAGCTTTCTAACAGTAACGAGTTTATTAGTTAGATTCAATATTAAATTGTCCAATGGACATAGCATGTACATCAGATTTGTGGTAGAGATGAGGATGATGCATTATACAAAGCATGAAAGAAATCAACCTTGGTTTGAACTTGCAGCAGTATTTTTTATTACTTTCATTTATGTTTGTTTAATTATAAAACAGGATAACACAAGTTGACTGCGAAAATATCAAGTTTGGCATTTAAATGGTATTGTTCTGTTGGTAAAATGGTCGGGGCGAGCAAGCGCTCGGTACAAGCTGAAAAAGTGTAGACAAAAAAGAGAAGGAGTTGGAGAGGAGATGGTGTGTTAGAGGTGGGTAAGAGATGGATATATGTGACAGAGGCGAGAGTAAATCCAAACGAAAATACTATCTGTGTTAACTAACAAATCATATTGGTGTAATTTGGAGAGAGAACTGAATACCAACACGAAAACAATGTGGTAGAGAATTGACATTTGTTGGCATATGAATGGAGAGTATGTGTCATCATTCTAGACACTCAATTTCGGATTGTAATAATAATTTGATTACCATTTTCGCTATCCCGTAGCAACGCATGGGCATTGTATATAGCTATGTATTCGAGAAATAATCAACCTCCATATTAAATCATTATGATACTAACCAAAAAAATCTACTAATAATGGACACATGATTATAGTTTAATAAATGTTCAGACCCGTAGCAACGCACGGGAGCTAGTTATTTGTAAAAAAAACAGTTTGCCATGTAGGCAAACTAACAGTGGTCGGCACGGAGTGA
This sequence comes from Poa annua, assembly GCA_026929855.1. Taxonomy (NCBI): domain Eukaryota; kingdom Viridiplantae; phylum Streptophyta; class Magnoliopsida; order Poales; family Poaceae; genus Poa; species Poa annua. The sequence goes on from CM049427.1 coordinate 23,550,750, forward strand.
CCAAAACGTTCGGACGTGGCAACTTGCTGACCTCATATTCATGTTTCGCAATTTCGTGACCAAACCGCACATCCGTAGCCAGTTGGTGTACTAAAACTGCGTTTGTCTCTAAGGTTCATTTTCATGCACCGTAGAAGTTTGGATTGGAAGATGCAGATCAGGTATAGAGTGAGGAAGTAGATCGAGAAAAGGATCAGGATTGCGCCAAGATCGGAGATCGATCCAGATCGCGATTCAGACAGGTGAGAAGAACATGTACATGTTGAATAGTATAGAGCAGTAGTTGAAATAGTTGGTCAAGTTATAATCGCATCGTGACGAGAGATGCCAGGCATCCTAAGAAGCATTACGAGATGCCATCAGCTGCGTTAGTTGACTAACCGAGTACAATATTACTACTCCGTACTTACTCTTCCAGTCACTGACTCATAACTGATCACCACTGCACGACGTGTACTCCTACTGACGGAGCATATATAGACGATCGAGGTGATGAAGAACAGTAACTGCTTGCACTCTAGCTCCTGTGTGAGTAAAGACAGCGTTAATTTACATGGTGACAGCGAGGTTACGTAAGCAGTTGCACATGCAGTGAAGGCCCGTCCGTCCAGTCCGGGCCAAGTGCCAAGACTATGGCGGATGCATCTGAGCAACAGGACACGCCACGGTTAATGGAAGGAACAGAAGCCTCTCCGCCGTGGTACCGCTGCAACTTGGCCGGCCAGTACTGACCGCCGGATATTAATCAAGGGAAGAAGGAATTTGCGGTTGTACCCATACCATACCAGGAAGGTTTTATCTGCCTGCCTAGATAAACCTATCTTCTTAAGTATACTACTGTCTACTGTATGTAAGATTCTTTTTGGTTTCTGGAAACTGATAGTTTCTTGAGATGTGGTACTATTTTCTCTTTTGTTTTTGACCGAGAGAGCGCGACCTCACGTTCTCTGGTGGCCGGTGGCATATACAAACATCGCATTGCACGCAGACTTACGAGTAGTTTAGCATTCTCTTTCCTCTTGGAAGCACGCAGATGCACCCTTGTTTAGATGGCGTGCCATGACGGTGCCATTAGTAAGCAGGAGCAGATCGGATGGGGGGTTAATTACTAAGTTAATTGAACTGGGCGGCTCGTCTACTTCGTTCCACTTGGCCTCTAGTACAACTGATGAACGCCGCTGCAAGTGAGGTTAGTGAGACAGCAGTAGACAGAAGGTTAATTACATAGCGCCACAGTGCGAGTAATAAGCATGCAGCGAAGGCCCGTCCATGGCGGATGCATCCGAGCAACGCTGCAAACAGGACCGCGGAGAGCAAGCCGATCTGCGCCGTGGCGCCGCTGCAACTCGGCCAGTACTGGTCGCCGGATAATTAATCAAGGGAAGGAATTTGCGGTTGTATACTCACATCAGGAAGGCTTTATCTGTCCAGATAAACCTAGTAACCTTTGTTACCAAATCGGATTCTCATTGGTTTTGGGAAACTGATACTTACCAGTTTCTTGAGAGGAGGATGGGATATGCATTCTTTTTTTGACCGAGAGAGCGCGACCTCGATGAGCGCACTGGCCGGTGACATAAAATGATAGAAATATCGCCATTGCACGCAGACTTTGAGACTTACCATTATCTTAGCATTTTGCTTCGTCTTGGAAGCGCACAAACGCACCCTGTACTCGAGTTACGAGGGGTGGATGGATGCCGGGGCCATTGTTCATCAGGAGCTAATCAAATGGGAGGTTAGTTAATTAAGCTAACCGAACTGGGCAGCTAAGCTCATCTACTTTGTTCCACTTGGCCTCTATCTACAACTGATGGACGTACACCGCTGCAAGTTGATGCTGCTGATGCTGATGCTGATTCCAGTTGGTACTCATCACAAATTAAAATGGGTTTCCGGTACTGGGAGTACAATGTGAACAAAGGATGCTATACTGCGCCTGATTTTTTAGTTGTTGGTGACAGATTGCTGAATGAGACACTACGGGAGTGGCAGACCAGCCCGACGGCAATTATAACACCGACGGCCAAACGTCGGGCCGTCGGCGTCACAATCTAACACTGACGGCCAGAGAAACACCGTCGGGCTCAAAACCCCGTCGGCGTTCTAATGTGACCCCGACGGCCACCGTCGGCGTCAAAACACCGTCGGACTTCTCCCCCCGTCTCCCCCGCGTGGGCGTCTGGACGAAGCGACCTGACGGCGCCGTAACCACCCACACTGACGCCGACGGCAATACGTCGGGCTCATTGAACTATTTTCCAGTTTTTCTTGAAATATTAGGTTACATTCAAAAATATTATTCGTAAGGGTACTAAATCACAATAAATAACATAAGAACTAATTTGTACAAATATTGTGATCATATGTGGCCATAATATAAGGACACATATGCGGGTATCTCCGGAGTTTTGTAGTGGCGGGGTTCCGGAACTTAGAGGTGAAAACCCCCGTTTCGGGTGTCGGGCATGGAACCGTGCGACGGAACACATGAAAGTTTGTTTTTTATGGTCCAATATACCAACCTAACACATCCAAGCAAAAAAATCCATGCGTCTACCCCCTCCCGACGCCGTTTAGAGGGGTAGATCGACGGGTTCAGACTTTTCTACATCGGGAGTAGGGTTTCGCCGTAGAGTGGGTCCGGAGTGTCAAGACCCCATCAAAACTTGCATAGACCCCTAATATATGTATACTAGTGTGTTGGTAGTTTGTGGGAACCAAGATACATCTCCGAGGTGCGACCCGCTTCACTGACCCCTCTTTCTCCGTGGTAAGTTCTTGCACGTAGACGTGAAAACCCCCGTTTCGGGTGTCGGGCATGGAACCATGCGACGGAACACATGAAATGTTTGTTTTTTATGGTCCAATATACCAATCTAACACATCCAAGCAAAAAAATCCATGCGTCTACCCCCTCCCGACGCCGTTTAGAGGGGTAGATCGACGGGTTCAGACTTTTCTCCAGCGGGAGTAGGGTTTCGCCGTAGAGTGGGTCCTGAGTGTCAAGACCCCATCAAGACTTGCATAGACCCCTAATATATGTATACTAGTGTGTTGGTAGTTTGTGGGAACCAAGATACATTTCCGAGGTGCGACCCGCTACACTGACCCCTCTTTCTCCGTGGTAGGTTCTTGCACTTAGAGGTGAAAACCCCTGTTTCGGGTGTCGGGCATGGAACCGTGCGACGGAACACATGAAATGTTTGTTTTTTATGGACCAATATACCAACCTAACACATCCGAGCAAAAAAATCCATGCGTCTACCCCCTCCCGACGCCGTTTAGAGGGGTAGATCGACGGGTTCAGACTTTTCTCCAGCGGGAGTAGGGTTTCGCCGTAGAGTGGGTCCGGAGTGTCAAGACCACATCAAGACTTGCATAGACCCCTAATATATGTATACTAGTGTGTTGGTAGTTTGTGGGAACCAAGATACATCTCCGAGGTGCGACCCGCTTCACTGACCCCTCTTTCTCCGTAGTAAGTTCTTGCACTTAGAGGTGACCCCGTTTCGGGTGTCGGGCATGGAACCGTGCGACGGAATACATGAAATGTTTGTTTTTAATGGTCCAATATACCAACCTAACACATTCAAGCAAAAAAATCCATGCGTCTACCCCCTCCCGACGCCGTTTAGAGGGGTAGATCGACGGGTTCAGACTTTTCTCCAGCGGGAGTAGGGTTTCGCCGTAGAGTGGGTCCGGAGTGTCAAGACCCCATCAAATGGCTGCTGCTGATGCTCCAGTTGGTACTCATCACAAATTAAAATGGCTTTCTGCTACTGGGGTACAATATGAACAAAGGATGCTACAATGCGCCTGATTTCTTTGTTCTTGTGTGCAACTGGGTGGACAGGTCGCTGGATGAGAGGTGAAGAACAGATCGAGGAAGATTATTCAAAGGAACAAGCAACAAAACTTTTGTCCTGGCGCACACAACACAACACACTCATCATTTGAGCTAGCAGCCGGGCCGGGGATCTGAATTGGAAATTGCACCTGTGGCTGTGGCCTGTGGGGGTGGGGCGGGCGGCCAAAAATGCACCAACATTCCAGGCTGCAAAGGCGAAAGGCCTAAAGTGCCAGTGGGCCTAGGGTGAAAGTGGGACGTGAGTGGGGACTGCCGAGCAAAAAAAACAAGCGTGCATGCGGCAGCAGAGTTGACGTGACATTCTGTATTTCTGTACAACAGACATGGCTAGATCACGCGTACGTACGTTTAGGCCCACTCGTGGCGCCCCGCAACGCATGCGGACGAAGGAACGCCGGGGAACGCGGCCTTTTTGAGATGGAAAACCGTTGTCTGTATTCTTCTGTGGACCATGCGTGTTCTCAGTCTTTCTTTTCACAAGTTTATGTCATGTTCATCTAAATTCTAAAACAATCAAGTACTTTTTTTTAGAAAAGGGGGTGCGGATCCCCGGCTTCTGCATCAAAGAGATGCACACAGCCGACCGCAATTATTTAAGAATCGTATTTAAGTATTACAGTTCATGGGTCACTCAAAGTGGATACAAAAATGAGCCGCTTAAACAAGGAGATACTAAACATCTATCCTTCTAGTATGTTGCCACCCAGCCCGGCAGAAGATAGCCCGCACAACCGACATCATACGGGTACATCCTGACTCCATAAGACCACGCTGATCCACAGGGAGAAGATAGACCCATAAGCGGATCCAGGAGACCGCCATGTTGATAACCTACAAGTAGTGAGAAGATTGTTTTTTGTTAAAGACAATATCATTGCGAGAGTTCCAAATAGCCCATAATATGGCCGCAACACCAAATCTAATCCGAGCTTTGGTACCCTTATCAATTCCATTTAGCCAAGAACCAAACATATTTGCCACAGAAGTTGGGGGGTAAACATTGAACGTAAAATGTATTATCCTCCAAATATCTCTAGCCATTGTGCATTTAATAAAGAGGTGTTCAACCGACTCATCTGACCCGCAGAAAACGCATTTCTTGCACCCGATCCAATGTCTTTTAGCCAAGTTATCCTTAGTTAATAATTCTTTTCTATTTAGAAACCATAAGAAAATCTTAATTTTCAAAGGGATCTTAAGTTTCCACAGATATTTACGCAAATATCTTGTGTGGCCATTTAACAAATCTGAATAATAGGATTTAACCGTATAAATTCCATTATTCGTAAGACCCCATTTAAAAGTGTCATCTTGGGTTGTAAGTGTGACTGGCATTAATCTTTGTACTAAGTGTAGCCATCGAGATCTATCAATCCCTGAAATAATTCGCCGGAACGGTAGATGTATGGGGACCGATCCCAGCACATCAGCCACTGTGTCCTCTCTATTAGAAGCTATGGCATATAAGCTTGGATATTCTTCCGCTAATGAAGTATTTCCTAACCAAACATCAGCCCAAAAACGTGTTTGTTCTCCATTGCCTACGATAAATTTTCCACGCACAAAAAACCCATCCTTTATTTTCATCAAGCCTTTCCAAAAAGGTGAGTCAAAGTGTTTGGATTGTACCTGTGATAACGTCTTACCACCTAAGTATTTATTAGTTAAAAGCTCCTGCCGTACACCTTGTTCATTAATTAATTTGAACAACCACTTGCTTAAGAGACATTTGTTCTTGATGTCTAGAACCGCAATACCAAGACCACCTTGTTCCTTTGGTCTACACACAATATTCCATCTTGTCAATCTATATTTTCGTTTTAGTTACTCTGTAACAAAATGTAAGATGTTTATGTTTTGGTAGCTAGGTTTGAGCTACCAAAACATACTATATTTAGATATAGACTGACATGTTCTTTGAAAAAAACAATCAAGTTTACGCACACGACATGTAAACAAAAGAGACTGTCGTGGCATCGTAAAAATTAACCTTCGACATAGACAAGTTTTGATCTTTTGGATTTTCTTTCTCTAAACCTATTAAAATCCAAACAAGCATGAGAGCTCAAAGTCCAAAAACATATCTCCCTTGTGATTCAAGCAAATTTATAGTTTTCTCTAATTAAAGATTTACTTGTATCTGATCTAATCTAGTGAAGTAAGCACCATGATATGGTCAAACAATGTACTTTTGGCTATTTAAACATGACCATTTTGGATGGAGCATATAAAAAAGTATATTTCAACATGAAGGAGATAGATCAATACTATTGCATCTCATAAAACTAGCTATTAAAGTGTTAAGTTATACTCTAGACTTTAATTGTACTTCAACTCAACCATTTGTTCTTACGTTTTGGCTCATTTAACGCATCTATTTTGGTTACAGATAAACAATGTGCCAACAATGATTATATAGGTAATGCAAACACAAAGTTTGTTTGTCTTTATTCCCAATTTTGAACTAGTACTAGATAGAGTTACACATGTTGGAGCATGACACTTATTTGTCACAACTACATCGGTTTGTCCATATCCATTTGTCTAGTACTAAGCTTCATGTAGTTTTCTTAGAAGCCACCAGACGGATTAGTAGAGGTGAAGTAGTACGGTGGGACTTGCACATTGCACATCGCCGGCAGGGTCTGAAGTGCCAACGTCCTTATCGCCTCGAACTGAGCAATTTGTTGAGGCTGGATGAAGCCCCGGGCCAGTTGTTGTTGAGACTCAAAAATACCCTGTTGTTGTTGTTGCTGTTGTTGTTGAGGCTGGAAGAAACCCTGGAAGAAACCTGGTTGTTGTTGTGGTTGGAAGAATGGTTGATATCCTTGTCCGAATTGTTGTTGGCCTTGTCCGAATTGTTGCTGTCCTTGTCCAAATTGTTGTTGTTGTTGTTGTTGTTGTTGTTGTTGCAAGATGATGGCGTGCACGACGCTATGGATGGCCGGGGAGCGAAGTTGTTCGGGGATCTGCGCCAGTTGTCGACAACACTGTTGACGTACCACTTGGCAACTGGTTTGTTGCAAGATCCGCGACTGGAGGAATGACAATATCGGCACTGGGATGCACTGTTGTACGAGGAACTGCCGACATGGGTTCAACTGTTGTTGCAGAAACGACAGTTGTTGTACAATAGGTTGTTGTTCTTCCTGTGAGAACGGTTGTTGCGGTTGAAATTGCCAGGTAGGGTCAAACTGCACTCTGGCGGTGGAGATGGTCACCGTCATGGCAAGGAAGGCAAGTATGAGGAAGATCTTCATAGTGGATTTGCTTTGACTACTTCTTGCTGTGTTTTGATGTTTGTACTCTAGATATGAGAAGGATGGATGATGGAGGATGATCTACTTGGTGCGTGCCTATTTATAGCTACTATAACATGATATCTCTCCATCCTTACATTTGTTTATCCTTTAAAGTGCTTGGATACTTGGTATGTTGGTGGAACTACATACAATTTTGTTTTTTGGATTTATCATCAAAGTTGTTTTTCGTGTGCACATAAAATCTAACTCTCCTCTTAATAATTGATATGACTCATCCACTTCACTTTACATGTCAAATACTGATCTATCTTGCATCATTTTTCCGAACTAAGTTTGTATTCTATCTAAGTTGTTAGACATACACTAGATTGGTATCTATTGATAATTTTTTTGTCTTGTTGGTGTTTAAGATATAATATATAAAGACGTGAAAGTGTGGTCTTGTCTACATTTTATATATTAACCTAATTGGTTTTGTGTAATACAATGGTAAGATAAATTAACAAGTGAGATTCTTAAAATACCCGTTTTATATCAAGGATTCATAATGTCATCCACAATATATGCATACTCCATTGGTCCCCTTTACATGACAGAGACGTACTTTCAAAATTCAACTTTGACCATCAAGCTAATGAGACGTAGATTATTTGCCAAGAAAATATATCATTAAGTTGTACTCGAAAAAGGTTCTTAATAAATAGCCTTTTAAACATGTTTTACATGTACTATTGGTCATAATGACTAAGAAACTCAAATCACGAAAAATTAGAATGCCATGTAATATATTGATAGATGGAGTATCTTTTTACCAATCTGATATGTCGTATATGTTTTGAGAAAAATATCTGGTTTGAGATCCATCTTAACATTTTTCTTTATCTTAACTATTCCAATTAAAAGATTTTAATATGTTTTTGAAATTTAATACTTTCATGTTTAGAACTCAACTGAAATATCTATGCAACTTTCGAAACCTACATTTTATTACTAGATCACGGTACATGCCCGGCCGCCGTTTAGGCCCCCACTCGTGCGCCCCGTAATGCATGCAAACGAAGGAACGCCGGCGAATACATCCTTTTGAGATGTGAAAATGTTGTATGTATGTAGTTATGTACTCTATGTATTCTTCTGTGGACCATGCGTGCCCGTGGCTTTGTTTTCACATTTATAGCATGCTCATCTAAATTCTAAAACAATCAAGTACTTACTCTGTAACAAAATGTAAGATGTTTGGGCAGCTAAGTTTTAGCTACCAAAACGTACTATATTTAAATATAGGCGGACTAGTAGTTTTTACAAAAAAAAAAAATCAAGTTTGCGACTGTCGTGGCATCGTGAAAATTAACCTTCGACATAGACAAGTTTTGATCTTTTGGATTTTTTTTCCGTAAAACTATTAAAATCCAAACAAGCAAGAGAGCTCAAAGTCCAAAACATATTTCCCTTGTGATTCCAAGAAGCAAATTTATAGTTTTCTCTACTTAAAGATTTACTTGTATCTGATCTAATCTAGTGAAGTAAGTACCATGATATGGTCAAACAATGTACTTTTGGCTATTTAAACATGACCATTTTGGATGGAGCATATAAAAAAAGTATATTTGAACATGAAGGAGATAGATCAATAATATTGCATCTCATAATAATAGCTATTAACGTGTTAAGTATAGTTAGTTCTTACTCTAGACTTTAATTAAACTTCAACTCAACCATTTGATCTTATGTTTGACTCATTTAACGCATCTATTTTGGTTACATATAAACAATGTGCCAACAATGATTATAGAAGTAATGCAAAAACAAAGTTTGTTTGTCTTTATTCCAAATTTATAACTAGTACTGGATAGAGTTACACATGTTGGAGCATGACACTTTATTTGTCACAACCACATCGGTTTGTCCATACCCATTTGTCTAGTACTAAGCTTCATGTAGTTTTCTTAGAAGCCGCCAGACGGATTAGTGGAGGTGAAGTAGTACGGTGGGACTTGCACATTGCACATCGCCGGCAGGGTCTGAAGTGCCAACGTCCTTATCGCCTCGAACTGAGCAATTTGTTGAGGCTGGATGAAGCCCCGTGCCACTTGTTGTTGTTGAGACTCAAAAATACCCTGTTGTTGCTGCTGTTGTTGTTGAGGCTGAAAGAAACCCTGGAAGAAACCTGGTTGTTGTTGTGGTTGGAAGAATGGTTGATATCCTTGTCCGAATTGTTGTTGGCCTTGTCCAAATTGTTGTTGTCCTTGTCCGAATTGTTGTTGTTGTTGTTGTTGTTGTTGTTGTTGTTGTTGTTGTTGTTGTTGCAAGATGATGGCGTGCACGACGCTATGGATGGCAGGGGAGCGAAGTTGTTCGGGGATCTGCGCCAGTTGTCGGCAACACTGTTGACGCACCACTTGACAACTGGTTTGTTGCAAGATCCGCGATGGGAGGAATGACAATATCGGCACTGGGATGCACTGTTGTACGAGGAACTGCCGACATGGGTTCAACTGTTGTTGCAGAAACGACAGTTGTTGTACAATAGGTTGTTGTTCTTCCTGTGAGAACGGTTGTTGCGGTTGAAATTGCCAGGTAGGGTCAAACTGCACTCTGGCGGTGGAGATGGTCACCGTCATGGCAAGGAAGGCAAGTATGAGGAAGATCTTCATAGTGGATTTGCTTTGACTACTTCTTGCTGTGTTTTGATGTTTGTACTCTAGATATGAGAAGGATGGATGATGGAGGATGATCTACTTTGTGCGTGCCTATTTATAGCTACTATAACATGATATCTCTCCATCCTTACATTTGTTTATCCTTTAAAGTGCTTGGATACTTGGTATGTTGGTGGAACTACATACAATTTTGTTTTTGGATTTATCATCAAAGTTGTTTTTCGTGTGCACATAAAGTCTAACTCTCCTCTTGATAATTGATATGACTCATCCACTTCACTTTACATGTCAAATACTGATCTATCTTGCATCATTTTTCCGAACTAAGTTTGTATTCTATCTAAGTTGTTAGACATACACTAGATTGGTATCTATTGATAATTTTTTTGTCTTGTTGGTGTTTAAGATATAATATATAAAGACGTGAAAGTGTGGTCTTGGCTATATTTTATTTATTAACCTAATTGGTTTTGTGTAATACAATGGTAAGGTAAATTAAGAAGTGAGATTCTTAAAATACCCGTTTTATATCAAGGATTCATAATGTCATCCACAATATATGCATACTCCATTGGTCCCCTTTACATGACAGAGACGTACTTCCAAAATTCAACTTTGACCATCACGTTAGCTAATGAGACGTAGATTATTTGCCAAGAAAATATATCATTAAGTTGTACTCGAAAAAGGTTCTTAATAAATAGCCTTTTAAACATGTTTTACATGTACTATTGGTCATAATGACTAAGAAACTCAAATCACGAAAAATTAGAATGCCATGTAATATATTGATAGATGGAGTATCTTTTTACCAATCTGAGATGTCGTATATGTTTTGAGAAAAATATCTGGTTTGAGATCCATCTTTACATTTTTCTTTATCTTAACTATTCCTTTTAAAATATTTTAATATGTTTTTGAAATTTAATACTTTCATGTTTAGAACTCAACTGAAATATCTATGCAACTTTCGAAACCTACATTTTATTACTAGATCACGGTACATGCCCGACCGCCGTTTAGGCCCCCACTCGTGCGCCCCGTAATGCATGCAGACGATGGAACGCCGGCGAATACGTCCTTTTGAGATGTGAAAATGTTGTATGTATGTAGTTATGTACTCTATGTATTCTTCTGTGGACCATGCGTGCCCGTGGCTTTGTTTTCACATTTATAGCATGCTCATCTAAATTCTAAAACAATCAAGTACTTACTCTGTAACAAAATGTAAGATGTTTGGGCAGCTAAGTTTGAGCTACCAAAACATACTATATTTAGATATAGATGGACAAGTAGTTTTTACAAAAAAAAAACAATCAAGTTTACGACACACGACATGTAAACAAAAGAGACTGTCGTGGCATCGTGAAAATTAACCTTCGACATAGACAAGTTTTGATCTTTTGGATTTTCTTTCCATAAAACTATTAAAACCCAAACAAGCAAGAGAGCTCAAAGTCCAAAAACATATTTCCCTTGTGATTCAATAAGCAAATTTATAGTTTTCTCTACTTAAAGATTTACTTGTATCTGATCTAATCTAGTGAAGTAAGTACCATGATATGGTCAAACAATGTAATTTTGGCTATTTAAACATGACCATTTTGGATGGAGCATATAAAAAAAGTATATCTGAACATGAAGGAGATAGATCAATACTATTGCATCTCATAATAATAGTTATTGAAGTGTTAAGTATAGTTAGTTCTTACTCTAGACTTTAATTATACTTCAACTCAACCATTTGTTCTTATGTTTGACTCATTTAACGCATCTATTTTGGTTACATATAAAAAATGTGCCAACAATGATTATAGAAGTAATGCAAAAACAAAGTTATTTTGCCTTTATTCCCAATTTATAACTAGTACTCGATAGAGTTACACATGTTGGAGCATGACAGTTTATTTGTCACAACCACATCGGTTTGTCCATACCCATTTGTCTAGTACTAAGCTTCATGTAGTTTTCTTAGAAGCGGCCAGACGGATTAGTGGAGGTGAAGTAGTACGGTGGGACTTGCACATTGCACATCGCCGGCAGGGTCTGAAGTGCCAACGTCCTTATCGCCTCGAACTGAGCAATTTGTTGAGGCTGGATGAAGCCCCGTGCCACTTGTTGTTGTTGAGACTCAAAAATACCCTGTTGTTGCTGCTGTTGTTGTTGAGGCTGGAAGAAACCCTGGAAGAAACCTGGTTGTTGTTGTGGTTGGAAGAATGGTTGATATCCTTGTCCGAATTGTTGTTGGCCTTGTCCAAATTGTTGTTGTCCTTGTCCGAATTGTTGTTGTTGTTGTTGTTGTTGTTGTTGTTGTTGTTGTTGTTGTTGTTGTTGTTGCAAGATGATGGCGTGCACGACGCTATGGATGGCCGGGGAGCGAAGTTGTTCGGGGATCTGCGCCAGTTGTCGGCAACACTGTTGACGCACAACATGGCAACTGGTTTGTTGCAAGATCCGCGACGGGAGGAATGATAATATCGGCACTAGGATGCACTGTTGTACGGGGAACTGCCGACATGGGTTCAACTGTTGTTGCAGAAACGACAGTTGTTATACAATAGGTTGTTGTTCTTCCTGTGAGAACGGTTGTTGCGGTTGAAATTGCCAGGTAGGGTCAAACTGCACTCTGGCGGTGGAGATGGTCACCGTCATGGCAAGGAAGGCAAGTATGAGGAAGATCTTCATAGTGGATTTGCTTTGACTACTTCTTGTTGTGTTTTGTTGTTTGTACTCTAGATATGAGAAGGATGGATGATGGAGGATGATCTACTTGGTGCGTGCCTATTTATAGCTACTATAACATGATATCTCTCCACCCTTACATTTGTTTATCCTTTAAAGTGCTTGGATACTTGGTATGTTGGTGGAACTACATGCAATTTTGTTTTTTGGATTTATCATCAAAGTTGTTTTTCGTGTGCACATAAAATCTAACTCTCCTCTTGATAATTGATATGACTCATCCACTTCACTTTACATGTCAAATACTGATCTATCTTGCATCATTTTTCCGAACTAAGTTTGTATTCTATCTAAGTTGTTAGACATACACTAGATTGGTATCTATTGATAATTTTTTTGTCTTGTTGGTGTTTAAGATATAATATATAAAGACGTGAAAGTGTGGTCTTGGCTACATTTTATTTATTAACCTAATTGGTTTTGTGTAATACAATGGTAAGATAAATTAACAAGTGAGATTCTTAAAATACCCGTTTTATATCAAGGATTCATAATGTCATCCACAATATATGCATACTCCATTGGTCCCCTTTACATGACAGAGACGTACTTCCAAAATTCAACTTTGACCATCACGTTAGCTAATGAGACGTAGATTATTTGCCAAGAAAATATATCATTAAGTTGTACTCGAAAAAGGTTCTTAATAAATAGCCTTTTAAACATGTTTTACATGTACTATTGGTCATAATGACTAAGAAACTCAAATCACGAAAAAATAGAATGCCATGTAATATATTGATAGATGGAGTATCTTTTTACCAATCTGATATGTCGTATATGTTTTGAGAAAAATATCTGGTTTGAGATCCATCTTTACATTTTTGTTTATCTTAACTATTCCTATTAAAAGATTTTAATATGTTTTTGAAATTTCATACTTTCATGTTTAGAACTCGACTGAAATATCTATGCAACTTTCGAAACCTACATTTTATTACTAGATCACGGTACATGCCCGGCCGCCGTTTAGGCCCCCACTCGTGCGCCCCGTAATGCATGCAGACGAAGGAACGCCGACGAATACATCCTTTTGAGATGTGAAAATGTTGTATGTATGTAGTTATGTACTCTATGTATTCTTCTGTGGACCATGCGTGCCCGTGGCTTTGTTTTCACATTTATAGCATGCTCATCTAAATTCTAAAACAATCAAGTACTTACTCTGTAACAAAATGTAAGATGTTTGGGAAGCTAAGTTTGAGCTACCAAAACGTACTATATTTAGATATAGACGGACTAGTAGTTTTTACAAAAAAAACAATCAAGTTTGCGACTGTCGTGGCATCGTGAAAATTAACCTTCGAAATAGACAAGTTTTGATCTTTTGGATTTTTTTTCCGTAAAACTATTAAAATCCAAACAAGCAAGAGAGCTCAAAGTCCAAAACATATTTCCCTTGTGATTCCAAGAAGCAAATTTATAGTTTTCTCTACTTAAAGATTTACTTGTATCTGATCTAATCTAGTGAAGTAAGTACCATGATATGGTCAAACAATGTACTTTTGGCTATTTAAACATTACCATTTTGGATGGAGCATATAAAAAAATTATATCTGAACATGAAGGACATAGATCAATACTATTGCATCTCATAATAATAGCTATTAAAGTGTTAAGTATAGTTAGTTCTTACTCTAGACTTTAATTATACTTCAACTCAACCATTTGATCTTATGTTTGACTCATTTAACGCATCTATTTTGGTTACATATAAACAATGTGCCAACAATGATTATAGAAGTAATGCAAAAACAAAGTTTGTTTGTCTTTATTCCAAATTTATAACTAGTACTGGATAGAGTTACACATGTTGGAGCATGACACTTTATTTGTCACAACCACATCGGTTTGTCCATACCCATTTGTCTAGTACTAAGCTTCATGTAGTTTTCTTAGAAGCGGCCAGACGGATTAGTGGAGGTGAAGTAGTACGGTGGGACTTGCACATTGCACATCGCCGGCAGGGTCTGAAGTGCCAACGTCCTTATCGCCTCGAACTGAGCAATTTGTTGAGGCTGGATGAAGCCCCGTGCCACTTGTTGTTGTTGAGACTCAAAAATACCCTGTTGTTGCTGCTGTTGTTGTTGAGGCTGGAAGAAACCCTGGAAGAAACCTGGTTGTTGTTGTGATTGGAAGAATGGTTGATATCCTTGTCCGAATTATTGTTGGCCTTGTCCAAATTGTTGTTGTCCTTGTCCGAATTGTTGTTGTTGTTGTTGTTGTTGTTGTTGTTGTTGTTGTTGTTGTTGTTGTTGTTGTTGTTGTTGTTGTTGTTGTTGTTGTTGTTGTTGTTGTTGTTGTTGTTGTTGTTGTTGTTGTTGTTGTTGTTGCAAGATGATGGCGTGCACGACGCTATGGATGGCCGGGGAGCGAAGTTGTTCGGGGATCTGCGCCAGTTGTCGGCAACACTGTTGACGCACCACTAGACAACTGGTTTGTTGCAAGATCCGCGATGGGAGGAATGACAATATCGGCACTGGGATGCACTGTTGTACGAGGAACTGCCGACATGGGTTCAACTGTTGTTGCAGAAACGACAGTTGTTGTACAATAGGTTGTTGTTCTTCCTGTGAGAACGGTTGTTGCGGTTGAAATTGCCAGGTAGGGTCAAACTGCACTCTGGCGGTGGAGATGGTCACCGTCATGGCAAGGAAGGCAAGTATGAGGAAGATCTTCATCGTGGATTTGCTTTGACTTCTTCTTGCTGTGTTTTGATGTTTGCACTCTAGATATGAGAAGGATGGATGATGGAGGATGATCTACTTGGTGCGTGCCTATTTATAGCTACTATAACATGATATCTCTCCATCCTTACATTTGTTTATCCTTTAAAGTGCTTGGATACTTGGTATGTTGGTGGAACTACATACAATTTTGTTTTTGGATTTATCATCAAAGTTGTTTTTCGTGTGCACATAAATTCTAACTCTCCTCTTGATAATTGATATGACTCATCCACTTCACTTTACATGTCAAATACTTATCTATCTTGCATCATTTTTCCGAACTAAGTTTGTATTCTATCTAAGTTGTTAGCCGTACACTAGATTGGTATCTATTGATAATTTTTTTGTCTTGTTGGTGTTTAAGATATAATATATAAAGACGTGAAAGTGTGGTCTTGGCTACATTTTATTTATTAACCTAATTGGTTTTGTGTAATACAATGGTAAGATAAATTAAGAAGTGAGATTCTTAAAATACTCGTTTTATATGAAGGATTCATAATGTCATCCACAATATATGCATACTCCATTGGTCCCCTTTACATGACAGAGACGTACTTCCAAAATTCAACTTTGACCATCACGTTAGCTAAGGAGACGTAGATTATTTGCCAAGAAAATATATCATTAAGTTGTACTCGAAAAAGGTTCTTAATAAATAGCCTTTTAAACATGTTTTACATGTACTATTGGTCATAATGACTAAGAAACTCAAATCACGAAAAATTAGAATGCCATGTAATATATTGATAGATGGAGTATCTTTTTACCAATCTGATATGTCGTATATGTTTTGAGAAATATATCTGGTTTGAGATCCATCTTTACATTTTTCTTTATCTTAACTATTCCTTTTAAAAGATTTTAATATGTTTTTGAAATTTAATACTTTCATGTTTAGAACTCAACTGAAATATCTATGCAACTTTCGAAACCTACATTTTATTACTAGATCACGGTACATGCCCGGCGGCCGTTTAGGCCCCCACTCGTGCGCCCCGTAATGCATGCAGACGAAGGAACACCGGCGAATACATCCTTTTGAGATGTGAAAATGTTGTAGGTATGTAGTTATGTACTCTATGTATTCTTCTGTGGACCACGCGTGCTCGTGGCTTTGTTTTCACATTTATAGCACGCTCATCTAAATTCTAAAACAATCAAGTACTTACTCTGTAATAAAATGTAAGATGTTTGGGCAGCTAAGTTTGAGCTACCAAAACATACTAAACTTAGATATAGACGGACTAGTAGTTTTTACAAAAGAAAACAATCAAGTTTACGACTGTCGTGGCGTCGTGAAAATTAACCTTCGACATAGACAAGTTTTGATCTTTGGATTTTCTTTCCGTAAAACTATTAAAATCCAAACAAGCAAGAGAGCTCAAAGTCCAAAAACATATTTCCCTTGTGATTCCAAGAAGCAAATTTATAGTTTTCTCTACTTAAAGATTTACTTGTATCTGATCTAATCTAGTGAAGTAAGTACCATGATATGGTCAAACAATGTACTTTTGGCTATTTAAACATGACCATTTTGGATGGAGCATATAAAAAAAGTATATCTGAACATGAAGGAGATAGATCAATACTATTGCATCTCATAATAATAGCTATTAAAGTGTTAAGTATAGTTAGTTCTTACTCTAGACTTTAATTATACTTCAACTCAACCATTTGTTCTTATGTTTGACTCATTTAACGCATCTAGTTCTGTTACATATAAACAATGTGCCAACAATGATTATAGAAGTAATGCAAAAACAAAGTTTGTTTGTCTTTATTCCAAATTTATAACTAGTACTGGATAGAGTTACACATGTTGGAGCATGACACTTTATTTGTCACAACCACATCGGTTTGTCCATACCCATTTGTCTATTACTAAGCTTCATGTAGTTTTCTTAGAAGCCGCCAGACGGATTAGTGGAGGTGAAGTAGTACGGTGGGACTTGCACATTGCACATCGCCGGCAGGGTCTGAAGTGCCAACGTCCTTATCGCCTCGAACTGAGCAATTTGTTGAGGCTGGATGAAGCCCCGTGCCACTTGTTGTTGTTGAGACTCAAAAATACCCTGTTGTTGTTGCTGTTGTTGTTGAGGCTGGAAGAAACCCTGGAAGAAACCTGGTTGTTGTTGTGGTTGGAAGAATGGTTGATATCCTTGTCCGAATTGTTGTTGGCCTTGTCCAAATTGTTGTTGTCCTTGTCCGAATTGTTGTTGTTGTTGTTGTTGTTGTTGTTGTTGTTGTTGTTGTTGTTGTTGTTGTTTTTGTTGTTGTTGTTGTTGTTGTTGTTGTTGTTGTTGTTGTTGTTGTTGTTGTTGTTGTTGTTGTTGTTGTTGTTGTTGTTGTTGCAAGATGATGGCGTGCACGACGCTATGGATGGCCGGGGAGCGAAGTTGTTCGGGGATCTGCGCCAGTTGTCGGCAACACTGTTGACGCACCACTAGACAACTGGTTTGTTGCAAGATCCGCGATGGGAGGAATGACAATATCGGCACTGGGATGCACTGTTGTACGAGGAACTGCCGACATGGGTTCAACTGTTGTTGCAGAAACGACAGTTGTTGTACAATAGGTTGTTGTTCTTCCTGTGAGAACGGTTGTTGCGGTTGAAATTGCCAGGTAGGGTCAAACTGCACTCTGGCGGTGGAGTTGGTCACCGTCATGGCAAGGAAGGCAAGTATGAGGAAGATCTTCATAGTGGATTTGCTTTGACTTCTTCTTGCTGTGTTTTGATGTTTGCACTCTAGATATGAGAAGGATGGATGATGGAGGATGATCTACTTGGTGCGTGCCTATTTATAGCTACTATAACATGATATCTCTCCATCCTTACATTTGTTTATCCTTTAAAGTGCTTGGATACTTGGTATGTTGGTGGAACTACATACAATTTTGTTTTTGGATTTATCATCAAAGTTGTTTTTCGTGTGCACATAAATTCTAACTCTCCTCTTGATAATTGATATGACTCATCCACTTCACTTTACATGTCAAATACTTATCTATCTTGCATCATTTTTCCGAACTAAGTTTGTATTCTATCTAAGTTGTTAGCCGTACACTAGATTGGTATCTATTGATAATTTTTTTGTCTTGTTGGTGTTTAAGATATAATATATAAAGACGTGAAAGTGTGGTCTTGGCTACATTTTATTTATTAACCTAATTGGTTTTGTGTAATACAATGGTAAGATAAATTAAGAAGTGAGATTCTTAAAATACTCGTTTTATATCAAGGATTCATAATGTCATCCACAATATATGCATACTCCATTGGTCCCCTTTACATGACAGAGACGTACTTCCAAAATTCAACTTTGACCATCACGTTAGCTAAGGAGACGTAGATTATTTGCCAAGAAAATATATCATTAAGTTGTACTCGAAAAAGGTTCTTAATAAATAGCCTTTTAAACATGTTTTACATGTACTATTGGTCATAATGACTAAGAAACTCAAATCACGAAAAATTAGAATGCCATGTAATATATTGATAGATGGAGTATCTTTTTACCAATCTGATATGTCGTATATGTTTTGAGAAATATATCTGGTTTGAGATCCATCTTTACATTTTTCTTTATCTTAACTATTCCTTTTAAAAGATTTTAATATGTTTTTGAAATTTAATACTTTCATGTTTAGAACTCAACTGAAATATCTATGCAACTTTCGAAACCTACATTTTATTACTAGATCACGGTACATGCCCGGCCGCCGTTTAGGCCCCCACTCATGCGCCCCGTAATGCATGCAGACGAAGGAACACCGGCGAATACATCCTTTTGAGATGTGAAAATGTTGTAGGTATGTAGTTATGTACTCTATGTATTCTTCTGTGGAGCACGCGTGCTCGTGGCTTTGTTTTCACATTTATAGCACGCTCATCTAAATTATAAAACAATCAAGTACTTACTCTGTAATAAAATGTAAGATGTTTGGGCAGCTAAGTTTGAGCTACCAAAACATACTATATTTAGATATAGACGGACTAGTAGTTTTTACAAAAGAAAACAATCAAGTTTACGACTGTCGTGGCGTCGTGAAAATTAACCTTCGACATAGACAAGTTTTGATCTTTGGATTTTCTTTCCGAAAAACTATTAAAATCCAAACAAGCAAGAGAGCTCAAAGTCCAAAAACATATTTCCCTTGTGATTCCAAGAAGCAAATTTATAGTTTTCTCTACTTAAAGATTTACTTGTATCTGATCTAATCTAGTGAAGTAAGTACCATGATATGGTCAAACAATGTACTTTTGGCTATTTAAACATGACCATTTTGGATGGAGCATATAAAAAAAGTATATCTGAACATGAAGGAGATAGATCAATACTATTGCATCTCATAATAATAGCTATTAAAGTGTTAAGTATAGTTAGTTCTTACTCTAGACTTTAATTATACTTCAACTCAACCATTTGTTCTTATGTTTGACTCATTTAACGCATCTATTTTGGTTACATATAAACAATGTGCCAACAATGATTATAGAAGTAATGCAAAAACAAAGTTTGTTTGTCTTTATTCCAAATTTATAACTAGTACTGGATAGAGTTACACATGTTGGAGCATGACACTTTATTTGTCACAACCACATCGGTTTGTCCATACCCATTTGTCTATTACTAAGCTTCATGTAGTTTTCTTAGAAGCCGCCAGACGGATTAGTGGAGGTGAAGTAGTACAGTGGGACTTGCACATTGCACATCGCCGGCAGGGTCTGAAGTGCCAACGTCCTTATCGCCTCGAACTGAGCAATTTGTTGAGGCTGGATGAAGCCCCGTGCCATTTGTTGTTGTTGAGACTCAAAAATACCCTGTTGTTGCTGCTGTTGTTGTTGAGGCTGGAAGAAACCCTGGAAGAAACCTGGTTGTTGTTGTGGTTGGAAGAATGGTTGATATCCTTGTCCGAATTGTTGTTGGCCTTGTCCAAATTGTTGTTGTCCTTGTCCGAATTGTTGTTGTTGTTGTTGTTGTTGTTGTTGTTGTTGCAAGATGATGGCGTGCACGACGCTATGGATGGCCGGGGAGCGAAGTTGTTCGGGGATCTGCGCCAGTTGTCGGCAACACTGTTGACGCACCACTTGGCAACTTGTTTGTTGCAAGATCCGCGACGGGAGGAATGACAATATCGGCACTGGGATGCACTGTTGTACGAGGAACTGCCGACATGGGTTCAACTGTTGTTGCAGAAACGACAGTTGTTGTACAATAGGTTGTTGTTCTTCCTGTGAGAACGGTTGTTGCGGTTGAAATTGCCAGGTAGGGTCAAACTGCACTCTGGCGGTGGAGATGGTCACTGTCATGGCAAGGAAGGCAAGTATGAGGAAGATCTTCATAGTGGATTTGCTTTGACTACTTCTTGCTGTGTTTTGATGTTTGTACTCTGGATATGAGAAGGATGGATGATGGAGGATGGTCTACTTGGTGCGTGCCTATTTATAGCTACTATAACATGATATCTCTCCATCCTTACATTTGTTTATCCTTTAAAGTGCTTGGATACTTGGTATGTTGGTGGAACTACATACAATTTTGTTTTTTGGATTTATCATCAAAGTTATTTTTCGTGTGCATATAAAATCTAACTCTCCTCTTGATAATTGATATGACTCATCCACTTCACTTTACATGTCAAATACTGATCTATCTTGCATCATTTTTCCGAACTAAGTTTGTATTCTATCTAAGTTGTTAGACATACACTAGATTGGTATCTATTGATAATTTTTTTGTCTTGTTGGTGTTTAAGATATAATATATAAAGACGTGAAAGTGTGGTCTTGGCTACATTTTATTTATTAACCTAATTGGTTTTGTGTAATACAATGGTAAGATAAATTAACAAGTGAGATTCTTAAAATACCCGTTTTATATCAAGGATTCATAATGTCATCCACAATATATGCATACTCCATTGGTCCCCTTTACATGACAGAGACGTACTTCCAAAATTCAACTTTGACCATCACGTTAGCTAATGAGACGTAGATTATTTGCCAAGAAAATATATCATTAAGTTGTACTCGAAAAAGGTTCTTAATAAATATCCTTTTAAACATGTTTTACATGTACTATTGGTCATAATGACTATGAAACTCAAATCATGAAAAATTAGAATGCCATGTAATATATTGACAGATGGAGTATCTTTTTACCAATCCGATATGTCGTATATGTTTTGAGAAAAATATCTGGTTTGAGATCCATCTTTACATTTTTCTTTATCTTAACTATTCCTTTTAAAAGATTTTAATATGTTTTTGAAATTTAATACTTTCATGTTTTAGAACTCAACTGAAATATCCATGCAACTTTCGAAACCTACATTTTATTACTAACACAAGTATTATATGGTCTGACGGAGTTTGTTGCAGCCTCGTACGGACTCATGTTATTTGCAATAGGAGAACCACCAATAAAAGCACAAAGGTTACAAAAGCGACACAACCAAAAACCCAAAGTGGAAGAAAACACAAAAGAGAAACTTAAAGGAAGAAAGTGCAACTTTTGATAGTGCTTGTATTTACACTCAAGTTACTAATATTGGTTTTATGTGGGCTATGTGAGAACGGTTATGGTTGTTATAGAGTTTCACTCGAGTATTTTATCACGAATTACAACATGAATAGGATGAAGAAAACACCTAATCAGCTCCTCTCTATGCTGAAAATTGCTGAAATTGGTGTGAAGAGGGAAAACAATCAAGTCTTGACGGTTCCCCAGCCCACATGCTTCGAGGAGAAGATAACTAAGAAGGCTAAATGTGCTAGGTCACTGGAGAAGTCTAAGAGTTCAGAACAGGTAATTCTGAATGTTTCTTCTGTAAGAAGAAAGAAAAATAGAAAATGAACTACAATAGGTTCTTGCTGCAAAAGAAGAAACATGCTAAAGTGACAAAGAGGAAATGCAAGAAGTTATACTACCCCTGACAATGAGGTTGAAGTAGATTTTGCATCGTCTGTTGTGTTCTTGGTCATTGCTTCGTTCGTTGCCTCGTTGGAGATTATATTTTTCATTTGTTTTTTTGATTGTGGGGTGGGGGCGTTGGAGATTAGAAGAAGGTGGGCCTTGCTATATGGGCTATTAATTGACGGTTCACGGATGGGAACAGAGAGTGGATTACATTGGGGTGTCTATCGATGGCTGCTTATGAAGAGAGACATAATGAATTGATGGACGATAATTTAAATGCAAGAACTATAAGAGCATCCACAACGCGGCGCTTAGACGCCGACGCTAGGATTTTGATCCCAGTCCATCAGCAGTTAAGGCCTGCGATCCTGGGCGTCGGGCGCAATCTCTATCGCCTGGCGCTAGCTGTTTCCTAGGCTGGGTTGTTGAGCTCAGAGCGGCCGGAAGAGATTCATTAGCGTCTATGCAAGCGCCCAGGCGTTGCGTGGGTCGCTGCTTCCCTGCCTTTTGTATTTCATCCGAATTATTTTAATTACATAAGCGCCTAGTTAAGCGTTGTTGCATTGTGGAGGCTCTAACTGAGTAAGAGGTGATCAAACAAGTAGCTACTAATGCTTTTAATGTTGCTGAGCTGACCAAAATGACTGCAACTGGAAAATGTGAGAAAGAAATGGTTGAGGGACATGGAGCGGTTACTGGGAAGATGAGCAACAGTTCTGAAACAATTATACGTGTGGAGAAAATGTTGTATCCAGTACAACAAGACAATTTCCTGATAGTTCCCTCCGTTCTAAATTAATTGACTCAGATTTAGTGCAAGTTGTACTAAATCTGAGTCAATTAATTTAGAACGGAGGGATTTAGTTGTACTAAATCTGAGTCAATTAATTTAGAACGGAGGGAGTAGTAGATAATCTAAATTCACATGAATGCAGCAAGATATTGAGTACGAGGAGATGATGAATTTGATGTGGAGAGCCAAACTCAGAGTACTCCTTTTGAGTACAAGGGGATTTTTCTGATAAGAACATGAATGGTGTGAGCGACGTCACATATTGGACCAATTGGGTAGAAAGTAGACGACATGGTCATGAACAGAGCTCTCTATGGAGACGAAGGTAATCTTACTATTCCTTCTTATGTTGATTTAGTGATTCAGTGATTCGCAATCATAGTAGGCTTGGAGCTTTGATGTCTGCTCGCATACGCAATGCAGTAGCTGCGCTCTGCGTGTCTGACTGTAAATCAGAAAAGTAGCTCGAGATGGACCAAAATTCGACATATCACTATAGATTTCAAGCTCATCAGAATCCTCATCAGAAACTCGTAACTAACTTACACGGCTAGGCCGATCCAAATCCCCCTTAATCCTGAATTATTGCCAAGTCCCACACTCACTCATTAATGGCACACACTAGGGAAAATGAAGTCCTAACTGTTCGACACCGGCTTGGTGGAGAGGCCGTAGCCGAAGGGGAACAGCGGGTCGTAGAGCTTGTCGCCGTAGTTCATGGGCAGCTGGTCGACGGACCTGAACCAGGTCTGCGGCAGCTTCCCCGTGAAGCCGTAGTCCCCGAAGAGCAGGTCGGCGACGCCGTGTCCCTCGGTGCCCGGCAGCCACGCGGCGACGAAGGCGTCCATGGTGTCGAGGTAGGGCTCGATGACGAGCGGCCGGCCGGAGACGAGGACCACGACGCACTTGACGAGCTCGCAGACGTCCCTGATCACGTCGGGCCCCGGGGACGGGATGGTGAGGTTCTGGTTGTCGCCGGAGGTCTCGGCGTAGGGCGGCTCGCCCACCACCACCACTGCGTACTCGTACTTGTCCTCGCTCTTGGAGATGGAGTCCTTGTCCGGGTGCTCCGAGTAGTCGATCACCGTCTTGTTGTTCACGGCCGACTTGATCGCCTCCAGGATCGTCGTACCTGCATGTCCACATCGGCATCAACAGTTCAGTATCAAAGATCGAAGACACATAGACAGAGGAATCAGTTCATGAGATTTGTCATGCGCGTACCCTGGCCGGTGATGTTGTTTCCGGCCTGTCCCTGCCACGACTTGGTCCAGCCGCCGCACTGGAGGCCGAGGTCGTGGGCGTGGCTGCCGGCGACGAGGATCTTCTTGGCATTCTTGGACAGCGGCAGCACCGGCACCGTGGTCCCGTTTTTCTTGCCGTTCTTGAGCAACACCAGCGACTTGCGGACGGCGTCCCGCGCGAGCTCACGGTGCGCCTTGCTGCCGAGGTATTCGGTGAGGCGGCGGTCGGGCAAGGGGTCCTCGAAGAGGCCCATGGTGAACTTGACCCTGAGGATCCGGCTGACGGCGTCGTTGATCCGGTCCATCTTGATGGCGCCGCGCTTGGCCTGGGCCGTCACATCGGCGACGAACTCCGGGTAGTCGTAGGGGACCATGACCATGTCGATGCCGGCGTGGAGCGTCTCCTGGATGGAGTGGTAGTAGTGCTGGTGCGGCGGCGTCGTGATCTTGTCCACCGCCTGCCAGTCCGTGATCACGAACCCCTGCAAGTACGTACGTACGTACGTACGTACAAAGTCGCTTCGTTCAGATCGATCGCAAAATAAATAGCTATGCATGTACAATTAAGCTGTGAAGTGTTCGACAGATTAAAATGAAGACGAATGAATTACCCTGAAGTGCATCTTCTCCTTGAGGACCTGGGTGATGAGGAACTTGTTCTCGTGCATCTTGACGCCGTTCCAGCTGGAGTAGGAGATCATGACGGATGAGATACCCTTGATGACGGCGTCGTCGTAGGGCGGCATGTGGATGCGCATGAGGTCGTGGAAGCTCATCACCGTGTTGTTCTCGTTGATGCCGCGCTTCGTGCCGCCGTCGCCGACGAAGTGCTTGGCGCACCCGGCCACGTTCTTGGGCCCGGCAACGAAGGGGGTGCCCTTGGGGTGCCGCTTGGGGACGTCGCCCTGCAGGCCGGGCACCATGGACGCCGTCATCAGCTGCACCAGCTTCGTGTCCTCGCTGAAGCTCTCGTAGCACCGGCCCCACCTCGGATCACGGCAAACCTGCACGCATCATCGCGAACAACAAACATATATGTAAAATGCATGTCGACTAATCCTTAACGAATAACGAAGTATATTCCGCGACGGATGGATCTTAGTTACCGCGACGCATGGCGCGAAGGTGTATGGGATGCCGGTGGCCCTGGCCTCTAGCGCCGTGGCGCGGGCGATGAGCTTGACGAGGCTGGGGTCCCTGGTGGCGCCGAGGCCGATGTTGTGGGGGAAGATGGTGGCGTTGTAGGCGTTGTTGTTGCCGTGCACGGCGTCGATGCCGTAGATGATGGGGATGCCGAGGCGGGTCTTGAGCGCCGCCTTCTGCATCTTGGTGATCATCTGCTGCCAGGTCGCCGCTGACGCCTTCTCCGACGGCGGGCTGCCGCCGCCACTCAGGACGCTCCCTGCAAACACACGATGTACGTACACATTGGTTAATTAGATCGCCACATACATATGCATCAAGAATCGAAAATTAACAGAGCCAAGAAGATGGATGGATCATAGCGGCGACACTGGCGGATAGACGGACGATACGTACCGACGAAGTACTTGGTGATGACGTTGGAGGAGGCGTTGGCGCGCTCGATCTGCGTCATCTGGCCGATCTTCTCCTCGAGCGTCATGCGGCTGACGAGATCCTCCACGCGCACCTGGATCGGCTGCTTCGGGTCCATGTACTTGACGTACGTCGACGCCGCACCGGCCACCACCGACGTGCCCGCCGCAACCAGGACCAGGAAGAAGAGGAAGCACTTCCGTGAAACCAGCATCGCCATTTTTTCAAACTCTAACGATCGATCGAGGGAGTGAGTGAGTGAGATGAGGACTGGTGAGTGATGAGTGATGAGAAGTGGCGGAAGGAGCTGTTGAATTTATAGTGCTGGGCGCAGTGGAAGGGATTACGTCAACTGACCGTTTCCACCATTGCGTGCGGCTCGGTCTCGCGGCGAGGGCGAGGAGTGCTCCTCGCGGCAGTTGCAACAGATTTATCCAGGGAATGGCAAGGCCGCAAAGGGTCGCTCTTTCCCTCGGCCCAATATCTACATGGGCCATTAGGCCTCTCATGATTTAGTTAGTTTGGGACCGTCACCATAATCTGAGACCGCGAGTAAGTATCAACTAGTGGCATAGTAATCGGTATTCTTGATTCTTATCCCACTGAAGGTGGTCGAAATTGAATCAAATAATTTAGAAGTTTCTCCTGGTATTTTATATTTATTACCAAAAATTGTTACAAAATGGAAACAATTTATACATCCGGGAAAATAAAACTAGCTCAATGCAAGTTCACTCACCAAAATAGTTACTCTCTCCGTTGTGAATTAATTGATTCAGATTTAGTACAACTTGAACTAAATTCAAGTCAATTAATTCAGAACAGAGGAAGTACGTTTCTTCCATTACCTTTTAAATTTCAATACATTTCACCGAAAAGTTACAAAAGACATTGACTTTTTAAACACCTAGGACAAATGAGTTCAGACTCGCTAGATGTACTTCAAATTACATTTTTATTTATTTTCTAGAAGTTTGAATATTTAAAATAAATTTTAGCCAAAATTTATTACAAGTCGTTTGGGAAAAATAAAATCAACTTCTCCCAATTTACTTACTTACTAACTACGTATAGTTTGAAGTATGGGAAGCTTTGCAGATTAAAAAAAAGTTTGACTAATTTTAACAAATTGCTAGAATTAAGAAAATGTGAAAACTTGTAAACGGTTTGGTCCTAGTGTTGGTCTAGGTCTGGTTTAGTTCAAAAAAACATAGAGACAATCATCAACTCTACCGCGTGGCATCGTACTAGTGTGCCCAGGTGGCCACCGCATAAGATATAAACATGAAACATGTATATTTGACAATTTAATTAAATAAAGAGGCAAACAGATAAGGACTAAAAATCTATGTTTTACTTTCACTTACTATACACAAGCATGTGTTATCTATTTATCCTACAACAAAATATAAACAACATATATAGAATCTAGAAACCTCAAATGAGAAATTTGTTAGACGGTAGGTATTAGACTTCTCTACCAAAATATGTAAGACTAGATAAGTGAATTAGGCACATGTACAGTATGTTTCAGGTAAGTGTCAAGTGTGTTGTATATTTTACGGATATAAATCTACTCGACTAAATGACCTATCAAAGCAAATTGTATCAAAAGGGAAACAGCATGCAAACTTATATGTGCACATACTATAAAACTTTACTAGAAGTATCTATGAAATAAACATGATGGAATGGTCATATTTAGCGACAACATTATGTGGATCGACTTCTAAGTGTAATAGAAAACTATTATTATGAACATTATAATTGGGACAAGAGGAAGCTCCCTCATGCCATTTGTGTCCGGAGCTGTCCATTTTCTGTAATCTAGCGATTTGAACTGTATGATCTTGTAGGACCTCGTGATTTCAAAGTGCATGGTCCGTTAGAAGGGACTACTTTAAGTGACAGTTTCAGTCCAACCAGTCTGGTCATACATCAACGTGACGCCGAGGAATGCAGAGTAGTTGCAACAAATTACGGATCCACATAAGGCATAGCCGGCCAAAGGTTCCAGTTTCCATCAGTCCAATATGTCCGTGTGCATTTGCTGGATTCGGCGGCCCAAAGTGGTACTTCTATCTTTTCTACTACTCAGGAAAAATCATTAACTATAACCGTTGAAGTAACAGAATGTATTCATATTTCTTATAAGTGTGAGTTATGTAGAAATATTTGGCTAGAATATACAAGAATGTAAGAACTTGTAAAAGGATTATGTTAAGGTCTGGTCAAGGCCTGGTCTAGTCTGCAATAAATAGAGAGAATCATCCACTACACTCAGTAGATGGTATCTGACTGTTGTGTTTGAATTGTTGAAAGCAGTGTAAAACTTGCTAAATTATGAGACTCTAGTTCTCCGAAACATCTTACCCAAAACATATGATTTGCAAATAAAATTTGATTTAATCGTGGCTTTGTCAAACTCTAGTCCTAATAATTTTGGTTTTGTTTCTAAAAAGTGAATATGCTTAGGGATGTTCTAAGAAAAAAAGTGACACTTTTGGGGAAAATTTATTCCACCACATGTCACAAACTCAGGTCGGTATCCGTTCTCAATTATCGTGTGGAGGCTGCTACACACCTATCTACATAAAGCGATGTTGTACCATTTTAGTCTCAACATTTATGAACCTATATATATACTAGCAAAATGCCTGTGCGTTGCTACGGGTATTTTCATCAAATTCCCGTAGTCTAAATAATTATAGCTCAAGAACGTCCTCTTTTCCAATAATCTATGTCCTCTTCTTCAGCATGGTTATACCACCTATGTCACCGCTATACCCCTTCATGTTCTCACTCATAGTCGCATGCTGTCAACTGATCAGAAGATTAGTTGGGATAGGAAAATTGTATGTACGTTGATATGGATTGGTTTTAATTGAATACTGATATGCAATCTCCACCTGAAACTTAACAATCTTCCCTAATGCTTATTGTATAGCAACACAATTATTTTTTAGCATTTGTGTTGATCAGATGGATGACAAGTCCATATGCATAATTAAACTGAACCCGGTGGACAAGATATAGTACTACCAAATGTGCAATCCTCACTTTTGCTCATCCAGCAAAGTATTCTTCTCAGACTATTCTTTCTTCTGATTATTTTTTTTTTGCACTGTAGCCCTTAGGGGTCCAGTATAATCAGTACACTCTCGAGGTATTGTAGAAATTTAATAAAAAATCGACTGAGTGAAATTTCAGCTGCACTTGTGAAGGACGTACGCTACAGCTTTAATGACCTGTTCACAAGCTCTCCAACCTCTTAGATGATGAAACGAAGATCAAGGTGATTGTTCCGTAAATAATTGATGTGAACAAAAACTTGTGCTATGCAAAATCAGACTTAAAGATTATTGTGGCATTGGGACAATGCAATCTGAACACACAATATCCTAAGCAGACAAAAACATTCCACAATATTAATGGAGATTTATCTAAGATATATCCATTAAATCTTTAAAATGCTATACACAAACCATAGATAAGCCAACCAGCGCCATAAAATTTCTAAGCATCCAAAATTCGGAGCTACGCATGGAATAAATTTGAAGCTAAGGAGACTGTGATCCGTTGTCCTAGATCCTAGATAAAAATACCAGGGAGCAAAGCCAACGTAGGTTGTACGTCTTGGACTGCCAGATACTTCAAACAGGATAGGAAGAATAGCAAGACGTTGCACATGACAAAGGAGCTAACCATCTTTAGTTTTTGAGCGAAGAAGGTAAGAAAAATAAAGAGATGACGTACCTCTTTCTATGGATAATTTGTTCTGGTATAGGCAGAGCTAAACTTCTCAAACCAAATCCTACTTAACCTAAAGTGTATAAATGATGAATCGAATCTAATTACGGTAACTATCTTCTGATTCGTATTAATTCAAACGGAATAATAGTAAATAATGGAGACATTTAGCCATGTGAAGTTAATATATGCATTTTCATTCACACACGGGATCAAATTTGCATAAGAAGATGACCTTTAATTCAGGGAGGAACAAAATAACTGAAGGTATTCTTATTATTGTGATACATGTGCGATGCTGAATACGTGCTGGGTGGCGACGCTGTCAGTGAGGTTGGACATGACAGACGCATTCTTGAGACCAAAAGCACCTGAGAAAATTATTTTTTCGAACTCCATAACTTGATTGTCATTATTGTTTACCTTGATGGTTACACTTGCACTCCAGCTGTTGCGCTTGACCCTGCCACAAAGAACTTGAAATGGTAATGACTGACTAAGTTTCTCCCACATGCTCGCTTGACCCTGATAACCTCCGTGCCACAAAGAACTTGAAATGGTAATGACTGACTAAGTTTCTCCCACATGCTCAGGAAACCATGCTTGAAACGTCGTATTTTACCACTCATAGAGGTTCTAGTGCACTGTTGAATGAAAGCATAGGGCATGTCTTGAACAAAACCATAACCAGAAGCTGTGTAGCCATATGCTACAGATTTTGGCACTGAATTTATTCCATGTTTGCCTCTTAAAAACTGAAGAGTTGGGTCACACGCCAATCCGCTAAGAGCATGAATGCCTATTCGGCCTGACTTATTTGCAAGAGACACATTTAAACAGAGAGTGAGTGTTATAAATGGAAAATTAGACTTTGTATGGAATTTAATACCATATATTTGCACGTAATGATTTCTAATCACACTTTGTGCACAAACAGCTCTCACCTGTAGTTTTAGCGTCTGTAGTTTTAGCGTCAGAGATACCATGGATATATAGTACTCTGCTACTCCAGTACCTCGAATCTTTCCGGTTTGGCTCAGTGGCGAAGGACGGAGAAAATCAAGGTCGGGCGAATTCTACCCACATATAAAATTCAGAAAAAATATATACCTTTTCTCCCCTTTGTTATCTCCTTCCCCTTGGATTAGATTTTCAGTACAAAACTAATTAGCGGATCACCAAAACCTAACCTGGTGCTGCTCCTAGCCTCCTAGCCGTGTCTTTCTTGTCCGTTCCTGCCGGCTGCGGGCTGCCGTAGTTGCTGCCAGATCCTGCCGCGGTGTCGCCCGCCTGCCGCTGTCCCTTCGAGATGGAAGGATGGACGATGGAGCCTGATGTTCAGGTCGCCGCCGGCAGATTTGCTCTTCCAGTCTTTCGTGCGATCGTGAAGCGCCTAAATGGCTAGCGGCGCGGCGTACATCGATGGTTACGAGCTGATTAACTGGATGGTACCAGGAAGGTTGGCCCAACTAGGCTGCTTAACTAGACTGCACAGCCCAATGACTAACGTAGGCTCTTTTAATTTCTTTTCTAAAGCAAGTCGATCAACGGATCAAGACATCAAGTATCGTACGTATCAGCGTTTTTGTCTCCAGCCTAGGTAGGGCGACCGCCCGACCTCGCCCTACCGAGAGATTTGCCCCTGATATGGCTGTCGATCAGAGCAAGCTTGTGTGAATCCATCACTTGATATTCAGCCCCTACATCCCCTGCCAAGTGAGTTGTAGAAGGTGCATTGTTTGCTGCTATAACCTGTCCTCCCAAGTCATATGTTTTTCCTTAATACAATTGTCATTGATAAGTACAACAATGCAGAATATGGTAACCGAATAGAAGTGCAGTCAGTAAGTTCCTCACCTTTTATGTCAATGGACTCATACCACCGGTCTGCATGTCGCCACAACGCTAGCATTCTGAATCTCGTCTTCACCTGATGTGGCTCACGGCGGCCAGGCCCCACATGGCGCCGAGGAACAAGACTACCGTCTTCCTGTTTACCTTCCCGATGTACGAATCCTCGGCCCCGTGGGTGGTCTCCTCTCAGATCTCGCCAGGCTCGCCAAGGTTGAGTTGCGTGCTGTCCAGAAAGAGGCAGGCTAGGGCGACGGCCTCGTTGTCAGAGAGGCAGACGCGCGCCGACGGCTCGGTGTAGAGGAAGCCGCTGTAGGTGGAGATGATGTAGGAGTTGAGGCACCGGCCGGAGCAAGATTGCCATTATTGCCAGCAATCGGTATCGTCCTCGTGGCGGAACCGCCATGGCCGAGCGAGTTGAGCCTCCTCGCGTGCGGCCGAGATGGTTCGTACTCTCCCAACCCCTCCTCGCGCGCGGCCGTCGCCAGCCTCCTCGCGTGAGGCCACCGCCTCTGTCACGCTTCCCCAATGTCGCTAGATCGCAGAGGTTCGGATCGAGGGCAAGGGCCGACCAACTTTGTTTGTCGGCGCGATGACGCGTGATTAGTGAGGCTGTGCGACGACAGCTGGGGGAGGAGCCGAGGGCAGTGCGGCAGGCGCGTTGGGGTGGTAGGCCGGCGCACGGAGCGGGGCGGCGTGCGGCGGTCTGGAAGGAAGGAGATAAGATTGAGAAGCGGTGTCGTCTCGGAGGGAGGAAGGATGTTTCTGTAAAGTGCAATGGACTAACGAAAGGACTGCGGGTTACATTTTGTTTTTCCAAGGGGTTAAGATGCAAAATGGCGCGACGTACGACAAGAGTCCCCAAGCCATATTATATAGTAGACATGATCACATTCTTAAGTGGATGTTTCCTAGTTCGAACTAGAGTAAGCATTGTGTCTTGATGGGCCCTCTAATGTAAAGCTCAATATAGGACATTTACATAAGGATAAGGGGGTGGACATTTTAGCGTTGATTAATTTGGTTTTCTAAAGCAATCAGCTACTCGAACAGTCATGCGAGTGATGATACTTCTCGAACGTGTTGATACTCTTAAGGTTATGCAGAAGCGACGCTAATGAACCATTTGTGGGGAGTTGAGGTGGAGATAACAATATGTCAATATGATACAGCTGCATGGATGCACTGGACTAACTCTTTTTCTGTTGTGGCATTGCACATCTAGTGGTGATCTCATGATCAATTATTGCATCTATTCCTACATTGTAGAAAATTTAAATTACGCTGACGTAGGCTTCATGTATCCCTTGTGAGTACCAATTCCACATCTAACCCCTCTAGGCACTTTCTGAACAAGCGTACTAACCTATTTAAAATAACATCATGTAAATTCTAGAAAATTGTATGAAAATATTCGCTAGCCTTACCCACCCTACTTCTTTCTCATGCGACCACTCGCAATAGACATATCAGATATCCCACTACTATTATACTGTTTCATTAACACAACAACACTCATATTCATGAGCTACAAGGGGCAATGCCATTTCAAGGCCGAGCACAAAACATATGCATCGCTAGTTCATTGGCCAAAACACATAAGTATAAAAGATGTATATTTGACAATGTAAGTAAAAAAGACTAATCTAGGTTTTGTCGTCGGCAACCCTAGCGGTGGCGAGGGTAGGGTACGGGAGAAGAAGGCTGCACGCCACTGGTAGAGGCCACCGCCCGAGCCGCCTAGGGTCGAGGTCGGGTCTGGGCTACCTAACTTTGTCAAGCCTCTAGGTTGTGCAATCTTAAGGTCCACAAATTAGATTCTATTTGGTTAATCTATATTTTTTAATTTGTTCGTGGCATTACGAGAAGAACCTAGATCTACAAAAATCAAGTCGTTTCAGGACTAACATGCAAACTTTTCATTAAGCTCTTTCCAGTTATATTGAATTAATTTTAGAAAATTCTCAGTCTGAAAACTCTAGATCAACGTAGATTGCATATCAGTAAGCCTGGTTAAGGATTGCACTCTTTGCTGGTGTTCAGTTGGAGTAAAATGTAAGTGAACCTTATAGTTCTTTAGGTGAGGATCGATATATGTTGATTCTAGTAAAATGACTATGGTTTTATCATGATACTTGTAGATCCCGTTTGGAATGCATCAGTGATCCAAATATGTGGTAGTGGTACGGTGTGGCTTTGAGGAAAACTACACAATGCACTACTAGTCTCGATCTTACAAATGCATACGCGTCAGCACGATTGGATTGCTCAAATAATCTCATCGACCTTGGACGACATAGGATTGACCGCCATCTGGTATCGACGGCTCCCATGCACGGACTGCTCGTACGTCTCGCCGTCGCCCCACACCGCGTACGCGTCCTCGCCGTGTATGGCGTCGTCGCCGGCTGCCAGCTGCTCCTCGCTGAGCCGGAGTGGCACAACCACCCCGACGAGCAGGCACACGACGCTGGTGACGGCAACGTTGAGCACCACGATGAAGGCGATCCCGACCAGCTGCACGGCCATCTGCCGGAGCCCTGCATGCGCGCGGCCTGCCCTGACCGCGTACACGAGGCCGACGTACCGGGGATCGTCGCCGAAGAACAGCCGGCACAGCCGCGGCTCGGCCAGGATGCCCGTCAGGATGCCGCCCAGGCTGCCGGCGACGCCGTGCGTGTGGAGCACGGCGAGAGTGTCGTCCACGTGCTTCAGGATCCGGCACCGCTTGTGCAGCACCATCATGGTGAACCACGGCACGCTCCCCGAGAGGAGCCCCATCAGCATCGCCGCCCAGCCTTGCACCAACCCGGCGGCGGGAGTGATGCATACGAGGCCGGTGATCATGCCATTGACGGCGCCGATGGCTGACGGGCGGCCGAAGACGAATGAGTCGAGGATGAGCCAGACGAGTAGGCTCGTGGCAGTGCAGAGGTGCGTGTTGACGACGGCGACCGACGCGTCGATGTTGGCGGCGTACGGCGCACCGCCGTTGAACCCGGTCCAGCCCATCCACAGCAGGCCCGCGCCGGCGAGCGTGAGGAGGATGTTGTTGGGCGGGAAGGACTCCCTGTCCTTGGCCGTCCTGGGGCCAACCCAGAAGGCAGCGGTGAAGCCGGCAACGCCGGAGGAGAGGTGGATGACGAATCCGCCGGCGAAGTCCATGACCCCGGCCTTGAAGAGGAACCCGTGGGGGCTCCAGACGCTGAAGGCGCCGACGGTGTAGGAGAAGGTGAGCCAGAGGGGCACGAAGAGCATCCATGCCCGGAAGTTCATGCGGCCGAGGAGCGATCCGGCGACGAGGATGAGCGTGATGGCGGCGAAGACGAACTGGAAGAAGAGGAGCGTGGCGGCCGGGTACGCGCCGGCGAAGCCCTGGGCGGAGAGGAAGACGGCGCCGTCGAGCCCGGCGAAGTCGGGCCTGCCGACGAAGGGGAGGAGGCGGTCGCCGAAGGACATGCGGAAGCCCCAGAGGCACCAGCAGACCATGGTGGCGGCGAAGGCGTAGAGCGCCATGAAGGCCGAGTTGATGGCCCACTTCTTCTTGACGATGCCGCCGTACAGGATCACCAGGCCCGGCACGCTCTGCAGCCCCACCAGCGCCGCCGCCGCCAGCTGCCACGCGTTGTCGCCCTTCACCAGCCACTCCGGCGCCGCCTCCGTCGCCATGACTAACGAACAGCAGTCCACGACGATGCAAGTGATCGATCCCTCCGCGTTGAGTTCCCGATCGAGAGAGATGGAGTGGTGGCAACTGCCAAATGGAGAGAGAGGGCTACCATGCATATAGGACGGGCAGGCCGTGTGGAAAAGGTCCGAGAGAGCGGGAGCTGTGCAGATTCTTCGGATAATTTTTGAACGACCAGATTCTGTTTATTTAATTTTTTTACATAGACGAGATTCTGTTGTGCATGCATGTGTTATAGTGTTTCTGTTGCTGAATCTCGTGCTGTTTTGCGGCGTTAGTTTCTACTAGGCAACCTGTCGCGGCGACACGCCGCGCCCTTTAGATTAATTATCTACTATTAAAAACTGAATCATCTCAGATATCTTGAAATCATTTACGCTGACCATTGGTTCAAGATCCAAGGATGTGTTATATTCTTTAATTTCAAGCTTTTTTAAATAAAGGTAGTAACAATTTAAATTGTTTGGAAAAGTAAAAGATAGAAAGTAAATAAAAAATGAATCTTGAAAGTAAATGTCATGAAAGAAGATAGAAACTATGCCCATGTAACTACAGAGGAAGGAATGAAAACTCACATCATTAAGTACTTGACAATTTTTAGCTTGGACTTTTATAGTACAGACATAACGTAATATGTACAATATTAATTTGTTCCCTTGCAATCTTTCATGCACACCATAAGTAAATTAATCAATACCTTTTATTTTCACAGTAAGGAAAGTTAAGGAAACAATGTTTGGATAAAACTTTAAATAGCCATTGAAGAAAACAAATTAGATCGATTACAAATTTCTCATGTATGTGCAAAGACATGTCTAGATTATAGTCAGGAATTTCAAGAAAACTATGGTAGTGCATACAGGTCAAGATTGGTATGAGATTAGATGATATATCTAAAGTCCTCAAGACATATGGTTTGGTTGGAGAAGGTTCCCTGGCAAGGAAATGAGCTCCAGCCACACTGTCATCAGATCAACAAAATGAAAATCGTAAGTAAACTGGATTTATTACAGAACTTCTGAGATGCCAATGCTCCTTTTCTTATTTGTATGTATTCGCGACAACTCTGTATCAAGATTTTATCAAAATTTAGAAGCTTGCGCAGACTCATATGAACAGTGTCGTGGAACTGCTACTCCTTGAGAAATCTAGCAGAAACTATACGGTTCATTCATAAAGATAGCAAAGACAGGGCATAACCTCATGCTCGAGCTCAGCTCTCTATTGCGATATATGTGTAGGCTATCTAACCTGCAGATTTAAAGCTAAGCATCACCACTATACATATTTCATGATTGTAATTGCTTTGCGATTTTAAACTGAAACATAAAACAACCCAAGTGACGATTGTGAATGAACTGAAATACCTTGTGTTGTGAACACAGCTATGCAAATTTGATATACCCAATAAGCTCCAGATCTGAAGTATCTCTCAGCATAAAATCATTAGAAATGACAAACATAAATTCAGATGAACAAAAAAGTGAAACAACCAAAGATGTTGATGTGTAAACCATGAGAGATATCCAATGAAGCATCTAAAGTGTATTAGCAATCTGAATCACATATACATGTAAATAATGTAATATGTTTAGTAGCTCACTCTATTGTCACATGACCCATCTCCCAACACAGGCAACAACTTTCACTTGGATTTCTAGACTACCAAAATCAGACAAACATCTTGAGACTTATTTGGCCTTTTCTAATTCATGTATGTATGTAACATTTGCTAAACCCCATGTATGTTTTTTTCCTAAAAATACTTCATTGCGATATATATGTAGGCTGTCTATTGCTGGGACTTTGTAAGGACCGGTACAGGACACGACTCAATTAGTTAGGCAGCCTGAAGATTTTATGAAATGTAATTCTGATATCAGAGACAAAATATATGCTACAGGTTCTCTGAATGTTAATTAGTTATTCAATGAAACCAAAGTTATACAAAAATATATGGTATTGAGGTACAACTACTAATCTGAAACCTGAGGACTGAAAGTATTGTTGATGCTTTTCAATGAAAATATCCAGTTTATTATCTATTGTATAGCAGGACTAACTTTCAGATCAGATTTGCAACCAATATTCAGCATACATGTACAGAGCAAGCTACAGGAGTTTTGAGAGCATAACACTGATGTATGCACATCGATGGAAAATAAATCAGTTTACCACCAACGGTCTAGTTAGACAGGGAGTGTACGTTGTGTATAACTATGTGCCTAAACTGAACCTGGAAACTCGAACAGTACTTCTGTGTACCAAACGAAATTAGAAATTGGCCAATGCCCTACTTTTTAATAGAGCTCCTATCTTATCTGACTCAAATAGCAGAACCCACAACCATTAGTTTTGACCTTCAGGACATAAACCACTGCATTCTTCAGGAATAAATCTGTAGATCAAATCTTGTTAAATCATCGCTCATATGCACAAGCACGTAGAACAACTACTATCGATGCAAGGAAATCCCCAAAGGTGTTTGTTGTACACCTAAGACTATGACAAAAAACTGCAGCGTGTGTGTGTTCAAATGCCCGATATTGGAGGAGAGCATGAACAAAATCACTACATACCCAATGGGGAAATCGAAGGACATGGATCAATTGTTCCATTTCTCACTCAAGATCTGCTCTCTGCCTCTACCCAATAAATAATCAATCTGCTGCCATATTCAGAGACGTACTCACCGATCTGCTGCTGCTGCTGCTCGGCGTCGTGCATCATTCAGGTTTCGGGCTGCCCGACGGCCACGGATCCAGAGGCTGGGGGATGACGGCGGGGAGGCTCTCCAACACCCGGATGCACCTGGTCCAGCGGGAGGCGCACCCGCAGGCGCTCGGTCTCGGCCGGCCACCAGCCGACGTCCGCGGTGGTGTGTGAGATCCGCGCGGCGGCCGGACGTAGAGGAGGTCCTTGGTCCCCGGCGCCGAGCCTTAGGAGGCGAGCGCGGGTGACGGGATGCACGGAGGAGCTTGTTACGGCGTCGATTTAGTTCGGGGAGGGGGAGACGTGTAGAGGCGGCGGCGCGTCGGCGGGGGCGGCGATTTCCGGATCGCGGGAGGAAGAAGAGGGAGGGGGGGTCTGCGGGGGCAGTTTTGCGCAAAAGCCTATGAGTTTTTACGTAGTAGCGTATAGGTCCTTTGCTTCGTCGGAACGTGGACTGCGGGTGAACGCTTAAATTTGTGAGGCGCTTTTTTGCAAAAGAGCCGCGGTGACCGGTGGAACCGGAGGCCACCGGGGGCGACCGGGCGACGTGTCACGCCCTGGTTGGTGGAAATGGCCGAGCTACAGTAGTTCGTTTTCTGGGGGTGCTCGGGGACGCATCTGGGCCGTCCGACGTGTCGATCGGACGGCCAGAATTCATCGCGTGACGTGGACGTCAGATTTGGAGGTGAATCACACGCCCTTTTATATATAGGGTATATTTTCCGTTTTTCACTTTGTTGTAACAACAATTTGAACCTACAGTTTGCACTCAACACTGGCCGGCCGCGTTTTACTGAAGCATCGAGCTTCTGACTATCACGGCAAACTGAATGGCGCAAAGGATCTACTGAATTAGCATCCAAAACTTTTTGGTTGAAGTACGAGAGGACAAATCTGAAGGTGCTATATATATAGCTCCAGCTAACATATCAGTCTTATTTGCAAACGGCGGACGTTCTTATGA
Source organism: Poa annua (assembly GCA_026929855.1). Classification (NCBI taxonomy): domain Eukaryota; kingdom Viridiplantae; phylum Streptophyta; class Magnoliopsida; order Poales; family Poaceae; genus Poa; species Poa annua. The sequence goes on from CM049427.1 coordinate 23,589,497, forward strand.
GCATGACCACACAGTACGTTGTTGGAGTACATACTTGGTAATTCTTTCCAGCTTCCACTCACGCTGTCACGCATAACATATCGAGTTTGGAATCATGCATGTCATCCGGCGAATCAGTTACAGTCCTGGTGGATTGATCGAGTCAACAACATTTGCATACGTTACGTGCCATTTGGAAACGACGTAAAGGGCTCCAACTATGAGTGAGACGTCGTATAATACTCGTATTATCTACTTCTACGTACTATCCTAAATGGGATTTACTAACTGCTAACTATGAGTGACACATGGAACAATTTTGTTGAAATGGTGAAGGGCAATCATATGGCGGAATATATAGGTGGTAGAAGATCGTAATGATGAAAGAAAGGTTGCAAACTTTGCAAAAGAATACTTCCTCTGTTCTAAAATATAAGATGGTTTAGCCATTTTTTTTGTTTTGTTACGCTCCGGATTCTAATCTTATTGTATCATATATGGAGTCCTTATCCGTCAAGAAAGATAGTTGTTTGCTCCCCACATATAGTGAGAGGTAGTCATACATTAGATAGTGGGATTGAGAGAGAGTTTCACCATATTGATAGCACGTAGAGCGTTTGTCCTCTCGTGTATGGTAATACTCCTCCGATTATAGTTATACACCGTCATATGTGGTTTTCTTCTGCAAGGGTTTTCACGTAAAATATGTGTTTTTGTTCTTAGTTTGATCTACTTTTACTGCGCAGTTTAGACAACTATTTTCACATTCATATGTACACATATGTACCTAGACATGTTTTAGTATACATGTACATTCATTTTAGTCCGAATCTAAACAATATGTGTTGCACCTAAAACATTTTTTGTATTATGGAAAGGAGGGAGTGGAAGACTAGACAAGTTCATTGCGCCTCATGTGTGACCTAAGCACGGACCTATCAGTAACGCTTGAACTTCTAAGGATCACTGAAGAGACGAAGACGACGATACTTCAAGCGCGGGCTTCGATAAGAGAATAGCAACTTGTTGCCTATGCGCACGTCAGAAGCTTGTCTGTTAATCAATCATCATGACGGTCTGAAAATACATCTGAAATTCACGATCAGTATCTCTCGGCAGCGTATGAGCACAATTTGTAGAGTACCTGGGGTTCTCTATAATGATAGCGAGGGTAAAACTCGCTTTACAAAGGGAGGTCTTTTTCTAGTGATTTTCCTTTCTCTATCATTTTCATTCTACTTTTATTCTGATTGTAACACTTGGCGAATATGCAAACAACCATGAGGGATCAAAACAAGCAGAAGGTGACACGTGTCACGATGAGAGCGAGCAAGGGTAAAGATCCCTTTACAAAGAGAGGCATTTTTCTCATGATTGCAAAACATCCCCAGTGGAGCCACCTCCTTCGGCTTCATCTCCACCAGCCCACCATGGCGGTTCTCTCCTCGGCATGGAGAAACACCATCTAGTAAGACTCTATAATGGACCAGGCGACAGTGACCTCAATCTCATAGGAACCAATATTAAGCACACCAGAGAGTCTACCGTATCGTTGAGGTTTAAAAAGTAGAGCATCTTCATACCGTTCCCCAGCAACACCATTACTGGCCTCGACAGAAACTTCCAAATGCTCTTCATCGGTCTCGCGAGCATCAGCGCAAACAACTTGGCGTTGAAGCTCGATCGTGCCATCGTCGGCAACAGGCAGCTTATCATCACGGGTGACGAGGCTGTAGCTCGGCAAGTCCCTGGGTTGTACACCCCGGGTTGATTGATGGGGAGAGTGTAGAGTGCAAGGTGATCACGACGGCTAACAGGCGAGGTTTTACCCAGGTTCAGGCTCCCGGAGGATAACACCCTACTCCTGCTTGTCTGGATATTGATGCGAGTAGCGATTACAATGGCGAGATTGCGATCTCGCTAGGGTTTGTGGTTGTTCCGAGCGTGTCCTCTAGGACGGGCAACCCTCCTGGCTTTATAGGCAGCCAGGTCTCGGGTGGTTGATACAGATACGGCAGGTCACAAGACCTAACCGAGTTGGACTAGGATATGAGGTACCCCGAGTGGGCCTTCTGCGGGCCTTTCCATCCTTGGCGCGGCCCAGGTAGCCTCATCGTGGGCTACCCGCAAGGTAGCCCCACGTCAGTAGCCCCCGAGTGCTTGGTCGAAGCGCAGAGTCGGACAGAGGACTCCTTCTTCCTGGACGCGCCATTGGATTGCTTGATCTTGAGCTTGAACTCGAATTCTTCAGTCGAACCGGCCGCTCCCGATGGGAGTAACCTTTGCAGTCGAATTACTTTTGCCTTCATCTTCTTGCGAAGCTTGCTTCTACTCAGCCAGATTGGCTTACTTTGTGGATTGGTTCGGCTGTTCGAGCTTACTGTATTGTCACCCGAATGGATTCTTCGGGTGCTCGGATCATTGCTTGATCTTACTCTGCTGACTTCAGCTGCGAAGCTTACTACTCGGACGAATCTTTCGAGTTTCTTCGGCTGATTTTGGAGCCGTTGGATTGATGACGTCATTGTTGACGAATTGTTGCACGCCTCTGCGCCCGATGGGACGTGACGCGGTGGGCCCCGTTGTCAGAACTGACCACGGTCCACAGTTGTCACGTCTCCGAAGTGGGCGCGAAATTTTCGCGGCACGATGACGACGCCTCGGTTCCCGTGCGTAGTGGAGGGGGTTGGCGGCGACGGTTTGTTTCTCCGCGCGACACGTGGACGGCCGGATGCCCTTGCTCGTAGCTCTTGCGCGACGGACGGCTGAGATGGCGATCTTCGAGGAATAAGTTCTGCGCCCTGGCGTTTGGGATGTCATCTTCCCCAATTCACTCCTTCCTTTTCCTCTCCTCTTGCGCTCTGCCATTGCCGCCGCCGTCTCGAGCTCGAAGCGATCTGTCCGCGTACCCTGCGACCAAAGCAATGGGCAAGCCGAAGGGCTCAACTGTCTCCTCCTCCGCTGCTGCCGACGCTGCCGGGCTGATGAAGAAGCCCGAGGGTGACTGGCAAAGGTCGACGATGAAGAAGGCCGACGTCGACGTGCTCCGCGCGCAGGGCCTGCTGCCGTCTGCGGACGAAGTTCAGGTGCGCCTCCCTGGCAAAGAAGCTTTTCCCACTCCTCGCGATGGGGAGCGCGTTTGCTTCGCGGACTTCGTCCCGCGTGGCTTCGGGTTCCCCATGCACGATTTTGTGCGCGGGCTCCTGTACGCCTACGGGGTTCAGATCCATGATCTGACCCCCAATGGCGTCTTGAGCATCGCGGGCTTCATCGTGCTCTGCGAGTGTTTCTTGGGGGTCGCGCCCCACTGGGGACTATGGAAGTCGCTCTTCCTCGTTCGCAAGAACGTGGGGAAGAGTGGGCTGACCTACCCAGTGGGCGGCTTCGGAATCCAGGTGCGCGGTTGACGAGGTTGTAACTCGGCAAGTCCCAGGGTTGTGCACCCCAGGTTGATTGATGGGGAGAGCGTAGAGTGCGAGGTGATCACGACGGCTAACAGGCGAGGTTTTACCCAGGTTCGGGCTCCCGGAGGATAACACCCTACTCCTGCTTGTCTGGTTATTGATGCGAGTAGCGATTACAATGGCGAGATCGCGTGTCTATGTATGTATGTATCCTCTAGGACGGGCAACCCTCCTGGCTTTATAGGCAGCCAGGTCTCGGGTGGTTGATACAGATACGGTAGGTTACAAGACCTAACCGAGTTGGACTAGGATACGAGATACCCCGAGTGGGCCTTCTGCGGGCCTTTCCATCCTTGGCGCGGCCCAGGTAGCCTCATCGTGGACCACCCGCAAGGTAGCCCCACGTCAGTAGCCCCCGAGTGCTTGGTCGAAGCGCAGAGTCGGACAGAGGACTCCTCCTTCCTGGACGCGCCATTGGATTGCTTGATCTTGAGCTTGATCTTGAATTCTTCAGTCGAACCGGCCGCTCCCGATGGGAGTAACCTTTGCAGTCGAATTACTTTTGCCTTCATCTTCTTTGCGAAGCTTGCTTCTACTCAGCCTGCTTGGCTTACTTTGTGGATTGGTTCGGCTGCTCGAGCTTACTTTGTTGCCACTCGAATGGTTCTTTCGGGTGCTCGGATCGTTGCTCGATCTTACTCTGCTGACTTCAGCTGCTAAGCTTACTACTCGAACGGATCTTTCGAGCTTCTGCGGCTGATTTTGGAGCCGTTGGATTGATGACGTCACTGATGACGAGCTGTTGCACGCCTCTGCGCCCGATGGGACGTGACGCGGTGGGCCCCGTTGTCAGAGCTGACCACGGTCCACAGTTGTCACGTCGCCGAAGTGGGCGCGAAATTTTCGCGGCACGATGACGACGCCTCGGTTCCCGTGCGTAGTGGAGGAGGTTGGCGGCGACGGTTCGTTTCTCCGCGCGACACGTGGACGGCCGGATGCCCTCGCTCGGAGCTCTTGCGCGATGGACGGCTGAGATGTCGATCTTCGAGGAACAAGTACTGCGCCCTGGCGTTTGGGATGTCATCTTCCCCGATCCCTTCCTTCCTTTTTCCTCTCCTATTGCGCTCTGCCATTGCCACCGCCATCTCGAGCTCTTAGCGATCTGTCCACACACCTTGCGACCAAAGCAATGGGCAAGCCGAAGGGCACCGCTGGGTCCTCCGCCACCGCCGCCGACGCTGCCGGGCTGATGAAGAAGCCTGAGGGTGACTGGCAAAGGTCGACGATGAAGAAGGCCGACGTCGACATGCTCCGCGCGCAGGGCCTGCTGCCGTCTGCGGACGAAGTCCAGGTACGCCTCCCTGGCAAAGAGACTTTTCCCACTCCTCGCGATGGGGAGCGCGTTTGCTTCGCGGACTTCGTTCCGCGTGGCTTCGGGTTCCCCATGCACGATTTTGTGCGTGGGCTCCTGTACGCCTCTGGGGTTCAGATCCATGATCTGACCCCCAATGGCGTCTTGAGCATCGCGAGCTTCATCGTGCTCTGCGAGTGCTTCTTGGGGGTCGCGCCCCACTGGGGACTGTGGAAGTCACTCTTCCTCGTTCGCAAGAACGTGGGGAAGAGCGGACTGACCTACCCAGTGGGCGGCTTCGGAATCCAGGTGCGCGGTGATACCGCGTACTTCGCGATGAAGAAGTCGGACTCTGTCCAAGGGTGGCGCAGGCGCTGGTTCTACGTCCAGTCGACCGGAGATGGCCTGGACGCATTCGACGGTAGGCGGGGGCTGAGGAAGACTAGCGCCTGGGCGCACCCGCTGTCTGCCGTGGAGAAGGAGGCGGTGCGGCCCCTGCTGATGCTGCTGCGCGAGCTGACCGAGACCCTAGGGCGTGAGGCGGGTGGCGTCTTTCTGATGGCCACCTTCTTCCGCCTTCGGGTGCGGCCGCTGAGCGCCCGGCCCTACCCGATGTGGGCCGCGGAGGGCGTTAGCGACAAGCCGCTGGACGACGAGGAGGTGGAGGCCAACGTCAGGTCCATCACCAACCTTCGAGCCGCGGACGCTTGCAACGTCAAGTGCCCATCGCTCCTTACGGGGCCGCGAAGCCCGTTCCTGAGGTGAGTCCTTTCTTGCTTTCTTCTTGTACTTGTTCGACCGGAGTCTACTTTGTGTTTTATTCGACTTGCGTCTACTCTGCTTTAGGGTCGGGATTTGCTCATCAGCCATCCTCCGCTCCCTGAGAATGGACCCGACGACGAGTCGAAGTTCGTCGAGGATGAGGATGATGACGAAGAGATCCCCTCCGCCCACTCTTCCCGAGACGAGGTGGAGGAGGGCGACGAAGTGGAGGAACCCGCGAGGAAGAAGCGGAAGCTTCCAATTCGCGGCGAGTCTGCTTCTGCGTCGTCGCCTGCCAAGGGCGTGGGTGCTGCTGAGGAGGTGGGCGTGGCGACGTCCCCGGGTGCGCAGTCTTCGGGTGGCTGGGAGGAACCTCTTAATGTTCCCCCGGTCGCCTCTGCGGCGCCGCGGTCCTTCGCGCGGATGCCGTCGCCGTCGCTGTCGAGCTTCGACGATGCCAGCTCCCCCAGGTTAGTTTCCTTGCCACGCGTTCTTCGAGTAGTACTGTTGCGGGTTCGCCGCTTTTTTGACTGTGTTCTTGATATTACTGCAGCCACCATTCTGGCAATGTCGGCTCCCCCCTTCGGGACACGGAGCTTACTTCTGGCCCTTCGACTCGGCTGGAGACACCCGTGGTGGGGGAGAAGGTGCGCGTGGAGGCCAACGTCGTGGCCCCGTCTAGCCGGGATCCTCCCTCGGCTGTCGATGACCTTGAGCTCCTGGACCACGTAAGTCTTCTTTTGTTTTCCCTGTTCTTCTGATTTCTCATCGGGTGCGCGATCAGCGCTCCCGATGGGAGTAGCCCCCGAAGGTGTGGGTGACTAGTATAGTCGCCCGCAACTTTTATTGACATTAAGCTTCTTTTATCTTCAGCCATACTATCGCCAGCAGCTTGACGCAGCCGCGGCTTATGTTCGCCTGGAGAAGGAGAGGGACCAACTGCGTTCCTCGCTGGACCAGGCTACTGGCCGGGTGGATGAGCTTGAGAAGGCTCTCCGTGAGTCTCAAGAGCGGGAGCTGGCGCGGGTCGCCCAGGAGAAGACTCAAATCGGTCGCCTCCTTTCACTCGCCGCTGTTCTTGGGGGTGAGTATCAGCCTTTCGCTTACTTAGTTTTCGTTCCCTTTCTTGTCCTGACTTTAAATTCTGGTGCAGAGACTTGCGGTGGAGTTCCTCCGGAAGATGCTTCGAGTGACACCGTCGACCTAGCGACTGCGGTTGGCTTCTTCGACCGTGTCTGCGCCTATGCCTCGGACGCTCTGAGGAAGTCTGCCGCCGCGCTGGAGAAGTCGACTGGAGCTCTGGCCGTGGTGCATCAGAGCATCTTCCCGGGCAGCCAGCCGCCAGCGACTGTGGACGCTCTGGCTGCGCCGTTTGGGGACGTGACAACCATCACCGACTTCGCGCGGTCGCAGACGGTACGCGGCTCCGAGCTCACCTTCCAGCTGCTTTTAGGCCACCAAGTTCCAGGTGACTTCGAGAAGATCGTCAGCGGTTTTCCTCGCAAGCCAGATGGTCGGACCGCGTCGCTGAGTGGCGTGAAGGAGCGCGCCTCGCAGTTGGCTGCACAGCTTGTGGCACTCTTCGAGAGGGCCCTTGCTAAGGCGACTGAAGCGGCTGCTCGGAAGGGCCGTTCCCGGTCGCAGTCCGCGGCCTTAGAGTAGGCGTAGTTGTAGGCATGCGGCAGCGCTGCGATCTGTACCTTGAACTTTTGTTTTGTAATGAATATTGCCCATGTCGGGTCTTTTGATAATCAGTATTGGATTTGCTGACCTTTCTCTCTTTCTAAGTTGAACTGTGTTTGGCAGTCGCCTTTTTGTATTGACTTTGCGTATTCCTGACAGAGTGCCGCGCGCGATGACGCTCCGCCTTCTCCCTTGGCCGTGCCGAGTGGCGCGGCGTCTTCTTCGGGTGCCCGCCGTCGTCGGGCAGCGCCGGCTCCTCCGCGTGGCGTGAATGACCAGCGGATAATCACCTACTTGAAGAACAAGGTGGTGGAGCTTGAGGCGACCCTGAAGAAGACGGAGCTGACGTTGCAGCGCTCCCAGTCGCACCCCACGGCGGAGTTCTCACGCCGTGAAGATTTTTTGCTTGGAGAGATGGACTTGATCAGTCGGCAGTTGCAGGGTATGTATCCTGTTGGCGACTGCCGCCGTTGTTGTTTGTCCTTCTCGTTCTGACTTGCAGTTGATGTGTGCAGATGTTAATCCCGATTGGGAAGCCGAACGGGATCGCGTTGAAGAGCGAGTCACTCGAGAGGCGTCAGGCGACTCCTATGAAGCTCGGCAGTTCTGGGTGAACAAGTCGAGGGGGCGCGTCCTTGCCACGATGCTGGATCGTACATGGCGCGCTGCCTTTCTTCTGGAGAGCTGCCGGAAGACACTTCTGCACATCAACCGCGTGTACTTCCCGCACAATGCGCAGCCGAACGGGTTGCCTGCCTTGTTGGAGAGGTTCCGTGATGGCGAAGGGCTGAAAGAAGTTGTCGACGCTCAGCTTGTGGCTGGTGCAAACGCGGCGCTGGCGTACGTTCGGATGCACCGGCCACATCTTCCGCTTGAGCGGGTGCTTGAAGGCCTGCCAGGTGACGGAGACTTCGAGGAGACCTTGCCCGCTGCGCGCCGGATTATCCGGCAAGTGCAGGACTTGAGCGAGCGGCTTGTAGGTCCTCTCGACGCGCCAAAGGCTGAGCCTGCAGTTTAGAGTAGCTGTCGTCTGATGCACAGGGTTAGCTATAGAGGGCAAATTTGCCTTTGTAAATACATTGTGATATTTCATAGTACTGTTTCGAGTAATGAGAATTGATATGTTACTCGAAAGTGAGGGCGCATGATTCTGGCGCAACTGCCGAGTATGTCAAGCAGCGGCCAAGTGTTGCCTATATGCCGCAGTCTCTGGTTCTACCAGGTGGCGACTTATGGCTTTGACTAACTCCTGTCTGGCGCAGCCCCCGAGTAAGTTGGGTGACGGCCTAGGATTGCAAGTGTTACCTGTTTGGCGCAGCCCCCGAGCGCGTCGGGTGGTGACCTAGGATTTGGAACTTGACCTGTGCAGCGCAGCCCCCGAGTATGTTCGAGTGGCGGCCGAGGATTTTTCTGAGTCCTGTTTGGCGTAGCCCCCGAGTAAATCGAGTGGCAGCCTAGGGTTGCAAGTGTGACCTGTGTGGCGCAGCCCCCGAGTATGTCGGGTGGTGACCTAGGATTTGGAACTTGACCTGTGCAGCGCAGCCCCCGAGTAGGTTCGAGTGGCGGCCGAGGATTTTTCTTTGGCCTGTTTGGCGTAGCCTCCGAGTATGTCGGGTGGCAGCCTAGGCTTGCAAGTGTGACCTGTGTGACGCGGCTCCCCGTAAGTCGTGGGTGGCGCCTTAGGATTTTGGACTTGACCTGTATGGCGCAGCCCCCGAGTCAGTCGAGTGGCGGCCTAGGATTTTTTGACTTTTTGCTTGTTTGGCGCAGCCCCCGAGCGGATCGAGTGGCGGCCTAAGCTGTTATTTCAACCTGTGTGGCGCAGCCCCCGAGTGGCTCGGGTGGCGGCCTAGGATTTCGATTGTGCTTGTATGGCGCAGCCCCCGAGTGGATCGAGTGGCGGCCTAAGCTGTTATTTCAACCTGTGTGGCGCAGCCCCCGAGTGGTTCGGGTGGCGACCTAGGATTTTTGAGCTTCTTGAGTGACTGGAAAAGGAGACAGATTTTCTTCAGATCACTTTATTGATTCTTGCGAGCAGGCCGCCTCATTAAAAACCTTCCAGTCCCCTCAGGTACCCTGGTAAGGAAAAGAGCGCGTCTGAAACCTGCCGCGTTGGCTTTCTTGTACAATGGTTGCTTGAACTAGGCGTAGAATCTGCGTAGTTGTGCTACGTTCCATGGATTGCTGCAGTCCGCTCCGGTCTTTGTGTTAAACGCTGCGTCCTTGGCGGGCTTCTTGCGAGCCGGGAAGATGGTCTTGTCATTGTCGGCTGATATGGCCTTGAAGTGCTCTTCGACGCCGAAGAACTCGGAGATCTTGGCAAACTCGCGGTCGCAACTGTTGGAGAGGCCAAAGTCGCCGCGGACGGTGATCACCCCCTTTGGCCCAGGTAACTTTATCATCAGGTAGGCGTAATGGGGTACTGCCATGAACCTGGCGAAGCTTGGGCGTCCGAGGATGGCATGGTACTGTGACTTCCAGTCGACGACCTCAAAGTCTATCGACTCCTTCCTGAAGTGCTCGGGTGTTCCGAGGATGACGTCGAGTGTGATTGTTCCCATGGGTGTGATTGGCTGCCCAGGTACTATGCCGTGGAAGGTGGTCTCCGACTCCGGCAATTTCTCTGTCGATCTGTTCATCCGTCTGAGGGTGTCGGCGAATATGATGTTGATGCCGCTGCCTCCGTCCAGGAATACCTTTTTCAGGCTGTAGTCGCCGATCAGGGCCTCAATCACGAGTGCGGCGTGTCCGGGTCGGACTACCTCTGCTGGGTGATCTGCCCTGGAGAATGTGATTGGTGTCTCAGACCCGCGCAGGTAGTCTGGTACCGCGCGCGGGCTGTTGATGGCCTGGAGTACTTGGCGTGTGATGATCTTCTGCCTCCTGTTCGACGGGGGGCCCTTCTGGATCATGTTCAGCTGTCCTCGTGCGGCTGGGTACGCGTCGGCTGCTGCCGGCGGAACCTGCTGCTGCTGCTGCGGCTGGTGGAATGCCGCTTGCACTTGGTTATTATTTGCGGGTGCCGCCTGGATGGCCAGCTGCGGTGCTGCTTGGATGGCTTGCACCGGGGCGATGATTTGCTGCATGGCATGGTATATTTTTCTTGCTTTGCGGCAGTCTTTCAGCAGGTGGTTTGAACCATACTTTCCTGTTACCGGGTTGCGGAACGAGTGATGTTTGCAGGGCTGCATCAGTTCTTCTGCCGCAGTTAACGGGCGCTTCCACTCGCGCTTCTGATTTCCGTCGTTGCGGTCGACGCTGCTGCTGCCACGGTTGTACTGGCTCGAGCTTGGTTGTCGACTTTGCTCGTGCTGTCGACTGTCCTCACGCTTGACCTCGCGGGGGGTTTCGTAACCCGCCGCTACTAACTCGATTGAGTCGTGCGTGTATCGTGCCTTCCTCTTCTGACGTGAATCGCGCCAGTTACTTGTTTCGCCTTCCTTTTTGGGAGAAGTTTCGCGGACGTAGTCCTCTCTTCGGCCCATTGGTTGGCTGTCTTCATTAACTCTATTGTGGTCTTCGGCTGGAGCCTACCAAACTCCTCCCGGAGGTCGCGGCGAGAAACGCCATGCATGAAGGCGTCCATCACCCTGTCCTCTGATACGGGTTCCATTGTGTTGAAAAGGAGTGTCCACCTCTGGATGTAAGATCGGAGCGACTCGTTTTTCCCCTGCTTGCAGGCCTGCAACTCGATGTAGGTTGTTGGTCTGGCGAATGTTCCTGAGAAACTTTTGATGAAGTTGTCCTGGAACTCCTCCCACGTTCGGAAAGAATCTTTGGGTTGGCTTGTGAGCCACCCGCGCGCAGAGTCTGTCAGCATGAGCTGGATGTACTGCATTGCCGTTGTCGATGTTCCGCCTTGGCAGGTGCAAGCGATAAGGTAGTCCTCAAGCCATAACTTCGGGTCTTGCTTCCCGTCGTACTTTGGTGTGCCGGCCGTCAACTTGAAGCCTTTGGGCATGCGGGTGTCGCGGATGTTGAAACTGAAACATGCCGCGCCACATGGCTCGAAGTCGCGGTCGGTATGATCATCCGCCTGTGTGGCGTTAGCCGAACGCTCCCTGCGGCTGCGGTCCACCGTCTTCTGTGTCAGGACGTCTCGAAGGTCCTTGACTGGCTGTCGCTGTGCCGCCGGGATGCCCGACGTCGTTGGTCCATGAGCTTGATTACCTGGCCCTTGGGCCGCTAGAGCTTCTTCGATTGCCCTTATGGAGGCAATTTGTTGCTTGTGGAGGAGCGAGCGCGCGTCACCCTCTGGTGGCTGCGTGAGCCGAAGGTATGTCTCGACTGATATCAATGCTGCGTTTGCTGTTTTTGGGATGGGTATCCCGTTTTCATCTTCGGTGACGAAGGAAGAGTCGAGGTTGCGGGTTAGCCTCGTTCGGTCGGCTTCTGCCATGTGAGGGACACGGGCTCTGGTTCGCCGTGCTCCCTGGTTCACCTCAGTGGAGGATGTGAAGGAGAGGGCGGCCCGCCTGGCGCTTGATGCATCCACGTCCCTTTTGCGCCTGAGAAGTTCGGCCTTTTCGGCGCGAATCCGTTCGCCCTCCTTGCGTAGCAAGTACTGGACCGCCAGGTGGTCCTCGCGAGATGCGTTGGGTGGCGGGAACGTGCCCTCGTCCACATGCTTCATGGCTTGGATCGCCATGTCCCGCGTGATGACCAGTTTGGTGTTGTCTGGCATGTTCACCTCTAGCGGGTATACGGGTTCATCTTCGTCGTCATGCGGTGCTGTGCCGGCCATGAAGACTTGCCTGGGGTAGACTTTGGTTGGAGAGTTGGTGCTGCCGCTGCTGCTTCTGTCACCCTCGTCTTGTTCGGGGTCGAAAATTGCTGCAACGTGGCGCGCGGCGCACTTACTGTCGCGTCTCTTTAAGATTGTCCATGTGCCCGCACTCGACGGGGCGAGTGCGAGTGGCGTGGGGTAGACCTGGGACTTCCACGTAGGTGAGGGCGCGCGCGTTGTCGATGTCGGACGCGGGCCCCTGGTCGCGCGTGCGGGCGCGGCGGTGGAGGTGGGTCTTGACTTGATTGCCGGTGTAGATGTCCTCTTCGCGGGTGCGGCTGGCGCAAACCTTGCGGGTGCGGCAGATGCTATCCTCGCGGGTTCGGTGGGCGCGATCTCCGCGGGTGCGGAAGATGCGATCTTGGCGGGTCCATCGGTCGCGATCTCCGCGAGTGCGGCAGATGCGATCTTGACGGGTTCCGCGGGCGCGATCTCCGCGGGTGCGGAAGATGCGATCTTGGCGGGTCCAGCGGGCGCGTTCTCCGCGGGTGCGGCAGATGCGATCTTGACGGGTCCAGCGGGCGCGATCTCCGCGGGTGCGGCAGATGCGATCTTGGCGGGTTCCGCGGGCGCGATGGTCGGCGATTTTGGTGACGCCGTCGCGCGTAGCGCGGTAGTCGTAGACCTGAGTATGCCACGACTATCGATGCAACAGAATATGGAGCCGAAGGTGATATGTATACCTTTGTCCAGATCGGCGTACATCGACTGGTGGGCTTGCGAGTGGATGACGTACTCGAAGGAGCCGAACCGAATCGACTCCCTGATGGCGGGTGCGCCGATCTTCATTGCGGATGGAGCCGGTGCGACCATGATCCTGGCACTTGTTGACTTCCCACAGACGGCGCCAATTGACGAGGTTGTAACTCGGCAAGTCCCAGGGTTGTGCACCCCAGGTTGATTGATGGGGAGAGCGTAGAGTGCGAGGTGATCACGACGGCTAACAGGCGAGGTTTTACCCAGGTTCGGGCTCCCGGAGGATAACACCCTACTCCTGCTTGTCTGGTTATTGATGCGAGTAGCGATTACAATGGCGAGATCGCGTGTCTATGTATGTATGTATCCTCTAGGACGGGCAACCCTCCTGGCTTTATAGGCAGCCAGGTCTCGGGTGGTTGATACAGATACGGTAGGTTACAAGACCTAACCGAGTTGGACTAGGATACGAGATACCCCGAGTGGGCCTTCTGCGGGCCTTTCCATCCTTGGCGCGGCCCAGGTAGCCTCATCGTGGACCACCCGCAAGGTAGCCCCACGTCAGCGGTGATACCGCGTACTTTGCGATGAAGAAGTCGGACTCCGTCCAAGGGTGGCGCCGGCGATGGTTCTACGTCCAGTCGGCCGGAGATGGCCTGGACGCATTCGACGGCAGGCGGGGGCTGAGGAAGACTGGCGCCTGGGCGCACCCGCTGTCTGCCGTGGAGAAGGAGGCGGTGCGGCCCCTGCTGATGCTGCTGCGCGAGCTGACCGAGACCCTAGGGCGTGAGGCGGGTGGCGTCTTTCTGATGGCCACCTTCTTCCGCCTTCGGGTGCAGCCGCTGAGCGCCCGGCCCCACCCGATGTGGGCCGCCGAGGGCGTTAGCGACAAGCCACTGGACGACGAGGAGGTGGAGGCCAATGTCAGGTCAATCACCAGCCTTCGAGCCGCGGACGCCTGCAACGTCAAGTGCCCCATTGCTCCTTACGGGGCTTCGAAACCCGTTCCTGAGGTTAGTCCTTTCTTGCTTTCTTCTTGTACTTGTTCGACCGGAGTCTACTTTGTGTTTTGATTCGACTTGCGTCTACTTTGCCTTATGATTCGACTTGCGTCTACTTTGATTTAGGGTCGGGATTTGTTCATCAGCCATCCTCCGCTCCCTGAGAACGGACCCGACGATGAGTCGAAGTTCACCGAGGACGAGGATGATGAGGAAGAGATCCCCTCCGCAGACTCTCCCCGCGATGAGGTGGAGGAGGAGGACGAAGTGGAGGAACCCGCGAGGAAGAAGCGGAAGCTTCCGATCCGCGGCGAGTCTGCTACTGTGTCGTCGCCTGCCAGGGGTGTTGCTGATGAGGAGGCCGTGGCGACGTCCCCGGGTGCGCAGTCTTCGGGTGGCTGGGAGGAACCTCTCAACGTTCCTCCAGTCGCCTCTTCCGCGCCACGGTCCTTCGCGCGGATGCCGTCGCCGTCGCTGTCGAGCTTCGATGACGCCAGCTCCCCCAGGTTGGTTTCCTCGCAACATGTTCCTCGAGTAGTACCTTTGCGGGTTCGCCGTTTACCTGACTTTGTGTTCTTGATATTACTGCAGCCACCACTCTGGCAATGTCGGCTCCCCCCTTCGGGACACGGAGCTTACTTCTGGCCCTTCGACTGGGCTGGAGACACCTGTGGTGGTGGAGAAGGTGCACGTGGAGGCCAACGTCATGGCCTCGTCTAGCCGGGCTCCTCCTTCGGCTGTCGATGACCTTGAGCTCCTGGACCACGTAAGTCTTCTTTTGTTTTCCTTGTTCTTCTGATTTCTCATCGGGTGCGCGATCAGCGCTCCCGATGGGAGTAGCCCCCGAAGGTGTGGGTGACTAGTATAGTCGCCCTGCACCTTTATTGACATCGTGCTTCTCTTATTTTCAGCCGTACTATCGCCAGCAGCTAGACGCAGCCGCGGCTTATGTTCGCCTGGAGAAGGAGAGGGACCAACTGCGTTCCTCGCTGGACCAGGCTACTGGCCGGGTGGATGAGCTTGAGAAGGCTCTCCGTGAGTCTCAAGAGCGGGAGCTGGCGCGGGTCGCCCAGGAGAAGACTCAGATCGGTCGCCTCCTTTCACTCGCCGCTGTTCTTGGGGGTGAGTATCAGCCTTTCGCTTACTTAGTTTTCGCTCCCTTTCTTGTCCTGACTTTAATTCTGGTGCAGAGACTTGCGGTGGAGTTCCTCCGGAAGATGCTTCGAGTGACACCATCGATCTGGCGACTGCGGTTGGCTTCTTCGACCGTGTCTGCGCCTATGCCTCGGATGCTCTGAGGAAGTCTGCCGCTGCGCTGGAGAAGTCGACCGGAGCTCTGGCCGTGGTGCATCAGAGCATCTTCCCGGGCAACCAGCCGCCGGCGACTGTGGACGCTCTGGCTGCGCCGTTTGGGGACGCGACCACCATCGCCGACTTCACGCGGTCGCAGACGGTACGCGGCTCCGAGCTCACCTTCCAGCTGCTTTTAGGCCACCAAGTTCAAGGTGACTTTGAGAAGATCGTCAGCGGTTTTCCTCGCAAGCCTGATGGTCGGACCGCGTCGCTGAGTGGCGTGAAGGAGCGCGCCTCGCAGTTGGCTGCACAGCTTGTGGCACTCTTCGAGAGGGCCCTTGCTAAGGCGACTGAAGCGGCTGCTCGGAAGGGCCGTTCCCGGTCGCAGTCCGCGGCCTTAGAGTAGGCGTAGTTGTAGGCATGCGGCAGCGCTGCGATCTGTACCTTGAACTTTTGTTTTGTAATGAATATTGCCCATGTCGGGTCTTTTGATCGTCAGTATTGGATTTGCTGACCTTTCTCTCTTTCTAAGTTGAACTGTGTTTGGCAGTCGCCTTTTTTTATTGACTTTGCGTATTCCTGACAGAGTGCCGCGCGCGATGACGCTCCGCCTTCTCCCTTGGCCGTGCCGAGTGGCGCGGCGTCTTCTTCGGGTGCTCGCCGTCGTCGGGCAGCGCCGGCTCCTCCGCGTGGCGTGAATGACCAGCGGATAATCACCTACTTGAGGAACAAGGTGGTGGAGCTTGAGGCGACCCTGAAGAAGACGGAGCTGACGTTGCAGCGCTCCCAGTCGCACCCCACGGCGGAGTTCTCACGCCGTGAAGATTTTTTGCTTGGAGAGATGGACTTGATCAGTCGGCAGTTGCAGGGTATGTATCCTGTTGGCGACTGCCGTCGTTGCTGTTTATCCTTCTCGTTCTGACTTGCAGTTGATGTGCGCAGATGTTAATCCCGATTGGGAAGCCGAACGGGATCGCGTTGAAGAGCGAGTCACTCGAGAGGCGTCAGGCGACTCCTATGAAGCTCGGCAGTTCTGGGTGAACAAGTCGAGGGGGCGCGTCCTTGCCACGATGCTGGATCGTACGTGGCGCGCTGCCTTTCTTCTGGAGAGCTGCCGGAAGACACTTCTGCACATCAACCGCGTGTACTTCCCGCACAATGCGCAGCCGAACGGGTTGCCTGCCTTGCTGGAGAGGTTCCGTGATGGCGAAGGGCTGAAAGAAGTTGTCGACGCTTAGCTTGTGGCTGGTGCAAACGCGGCGCTGGCGTACGTTCGGATGCACCGGCCACATCTTCCGCTTGAGCGGGTGCTTGAAGGCCTGCCAGGTGACGAAGACTTCGAGGAGACCTTGCCTGCTGCTCGCCGGATTATCCGGCAAGTGCAGGACTTGAGCGAGCGGCTTGTAGGTCCTCTCGACGCGCCAAAGGCTGAGCCTGCAGTTTAGAGTAGCTGTCGTCTGATGCACAGGGTTAGCTATAGAGGGCAAATTTGCCTTTGTAAATACATTGTAATATTTCATAGTACTGTTTCGAGTAATGAGATTTGATACGTTACTCGAAAGTGATGGCGCATGATTCGGCCTGGATGGCGCAACTGCCGAGTATGCCAAGTAGCGGCCAAGTGTTGCCTGTATGCCGCAGTCTCTGGTTCTACCAGGTGGCGACTTAGGGTTTTGACTGACTCCTGTCTGGCGCAGCCCCCGAGTAAGTTGAGTGACGGCCTAGGATTGCAAGTGTTACCTGTTTGGCGCAGCCCCCGAGCACGTCGGGTGGTGACCTAGGATTTGGAACTTGACCTGTGCAGCGCAGCCCCCGAGTATGTTCGAGTGGCGGCCGAGGATTTTGCTGAGCCCTGTTTGGCGTAGCCCCCGAGTAGGTCGAGTGGCAGCCTAGGGTTGCAAGTGTGACCTGTGTGGCGCAGCCCCCGAGTATGTCTGGTGGTGACCTAGGATTTGGAACTTGACCTGTGCAGCGCAGCCCCCGAGTAAGTTCGGGTGGCGGCCGAGGATTTTTCTTTGGCCTGTTTGGCGTAGCCTCCGAGTATGTCGGGTGGCAGCCTAGGTTTGCAAGTGTGACCTGTGTGGCGCGGCTCCCCGTAAGTCGTGGGTGGCGCCTTAGGATTTTGGACTTGACCTGTGCAGCGCAGCCCCCGAGTAAGTTCGGGTGGCGGCCGAGGATTTTTCTTTGGCCTGTTTGGTGTAGCCTCCGAGTATGTCGGGTGGCAGCCTAGGTTTGCAAGTGTGACCTGTGTGGCGCGGCTCCCCGTAAGTCGTGGGTGGCGCCTTAGGATTTTGGACTTGACCTGTATGGCGCAGCCCCCGAGTCAGTCGAGTGGCGGCCTAGGATTTTTTTGACTTTTTGCTTGTTTGGCGTAGCCCCCGAGCGGATCGAGTGGCGGCCTAAGCTGTTATTTCAACCTGTGTGGCGCAGCCCCCGAGTGGCTCGGGTGGCGGCCTAGGATTTCGATTGTGCTTGTATGGCGCAGCCCCCGAGTGGATCGAGTGGCGGCCTAAGCTGTTATTTCAACCTGTATGGCGCAGCCCCCGAGTGGTTCGGGTGGCGGCCTAGGATTTTGACTGTGCTTGTATGGCGCAGCCCCCGAGTGGATCGAGGGGCGGCCTAAGCTGTTATTTCAACCTGTGTGGCGCAGCCCCCGAGTGGTTCGAGTGGCGGCCTAGGATTTTTGGGCTTCTTGAGTGACTGGAGAAGGAGACAGATTTTCTTCAGATCACTTTATTGATTCTTGCGAGCAGGCCGCCTCATTAAAAACCTTCCAGTCCCCTCAGGTACCCTGGTAAGGAAAAGAGCGCGTCTGAAACCTGCCGCGTTGACTTTCTTGTACAATGGTTGCTTGAACTAGGCGTAGAATCTGCGTAGTTGTGCTACGTTCCATGGATTGCTGCAGTCCGCTCCGGTCTTCGAGTCCTTTAGGCGGTATGCTCCATTGCCTATTGCTTCTGTTATGATGTACGGGCCCTCCCATGGGGAGGCGAGCTTGTGCACCTTCTTTTGCTTGAGTCGAAGAACCAGGTCGCCTGCCACGAACGCTCTTGGTCGCAGCCTCCGAGTATGATAGTTGCGCAGGCCCTGCTGATACACGGCTGATCGTGCCAGGGCGATGTCGCGTGCTTCGTCCAGGGTGTCTCTGCTGTCTTCGAGTGCTTACTCTGCTTCTGATTCGTCGTAGGCGACTACTCTTGGTGCGTCGAACTTGATGTCGCAGGGGAGGACTGCTTCTGCACCATATACCATGAAGAATGGCGTGTACTGGGTAGATCTATTGGGTGTTGTTCGCAGACTCCAGAGGACTGATGGCAGTTCTTCCACCCAAGCGCCCGCTGCGCGTTTGAGGGGCACGCGCAGTCGCTTCTTGATGCCGTTGCAGACTAATCCATTGGCCTTCTCTACTTGTCCGTTGGACTGCGGGTGCGAGACAGACGCGTAGTTGAGCTTGATCCCCTGTTCTGAGCAGAAGTCTTTGAATTCCTCGGCTGTGAAGTTCGAGCCGTTGTCTGTGATGATCCCATTAGGCACTCCAAACCTGAAGATGATTGACCTGATGAAGTTGACCGCTGTGGACGCAGTCGAACTTGTGATGGGCACGGCTTCGATCCACTTCGTGAATTTGTCGACTGCGACCAGGAGGTGAGTATGACCTCCGGGTGAGGATTTCTTCAGCGGGCCCACCATGTCCAGGCCCCATTGGGCAAAGGGCCAGGCTAGTGGTATTGTCTTGAGCTCTGATGCTGGGGCGTGCGGCTTGTTGGCAAATTCCTGGCACCCTGTGCATTTCTTCACCAGCTCCTCAGCGTCCTGCATGGCTGTGAGCCAATAGAACCCAGCTCGTAGCGCCTTGGCCACCAGTGCCCGGCTGCTTGCGTGATGCCCGCAGGTACCCGCATGGATGTCGAGTAAGATGGCTTGGCCGTCGACTGGATCTATGCACCTTTGAAGGATTCCTGATATGCTTCTTTTGTAGAGTTCCCCGTTGATGACGGTGAAACTTTTGGAGCGTCTGATGATGCGCTTCGCTTCGACTGGGTCAGCTGGCAGCTTCTGACGCAGTATGTACGCCAGGTATAGTCCTGTCCATGTGGCTTCGACTAGCATGACTTCCATGGGGACCTTGTCTTGGCTTGGCGGGTTGGCATCGCCTTTTGCGGTTGTTGTGCTTGCTGTACCCTGAGTCTTGACGGATCTCTGTGTTATGCACTCGAGGAAGACGCCGGGTGGGACTGGCACCCTGTCTGAGCCCATGTTAGCTAGGGCGTCGGCTTCCTCGTTGCTTTCGCGGCCGATGTGGCGTAGTTCGCAGCCGTCGAAGTTTCCTTCCATCTGGTTGTAGAGGTCTCTGTAGGCGATCATGTTGTCGGCGATGGCGTCGCAGGACTTCATGGTTTGCTGCACCACCAAGTAGGAGTCGCCGTAGATCATGAGGTGCGTTGCGCCGCAGTTCTTGGCCATCCGCATGCCATGGATCAAGGCCTCGTACTCGGCTTCGTTGTTGGATGGCGTCGGAAAGTCCATCTGTAGGACGTACTTGAGCTTGTCGCCTTTGGGGGAGATGAGCACGACTCCTGCCCCGGCTGACTTGAATTTCTTGGAGCCATCAAAGTAGTTTGTCCATGCGTTGGACAGGTCGGGGACGTTCGGTAGCTGGGCTTCTATCCACTCCGTGGTGAATTCTGGGAGAACTTGGGCTTTGATGGACTTCGGGTGAGCATACTTCAGCCCCCATGGTCCTAGCTCGACAACCCACTTGGCGACTCGTCCTGTCGCGCGCTGATTCGTGAGGATGTCTGCTAGTCCGGAAGAGCTTACCACCGTGATCGGGTGCTCGGAGAAGTAGTGGACGACTTTTCTGGAGGTCATGAAGACTCCGTATGCCAGCTTCTGGTAGTGCGGGTAATTTTGCTTGGACAAGGTGAGTACCTTGCTAAGGTAATAGACGAGCCTCTGCACCGGGTGGCTGTGTCCTGCTTCCTCGCGTTCGACTACGAGTACCGTGCTCACCACCCTGTTTGTTGCTGAAACGTACAGGTAGAGCGGCTCATTTTCCAGTGGTGCCACGAGGACCGGGGAGGTTGTCAATGTCTTCTTGAGATGGTCGAACGCGTCCTGCGCCTCTTGCGTCCACTCGAACTTGTCTGACTTCTTCATCAGTTGGTAGAAGGGTAGGGCCTTTTCTCTGAACTTACTAATGAACCGACTGAGAGCTGCGACTCGGCCAGCTAACCGTTGCACCTCCCTGAGCTTCGTTGGTGCTGGCATTGTGAGTATGTTCTGCACCTTCTCGGGATTTGCTTCGATTCCTCGTGCGGATACAAGGTACCCTAGTAACTCTCCGGCTGGCACGCCGAACACGCACTTCTCTGGATTGAGTTTGATCTGGTACGCGTCGAGTGCGGCGAAGACCTTGCGCAGGTCGTCGACTAGGGTGTCCTCCTTCCGGGTAGTGACGACTATATCGTCGACGTAGACTTGGACGATCTGCCCGATTAGCCCCTTGAGGCATGCTTGCATTGTCCGCTGGTATGTGGCTCCTGCGTTCTTTAAACCGAACGACATCGTCTGGTAGCAGAAAACGCCGTCGGGTGTGATGAAAGCTGTCTTCTCTTCGTCCTCGACCTTCAGTCTGATCTGCTGGTAACCTGAGTAGGCGTCCAGGAAAGACAGGCGTTCGCAGCCTGCGGTCGAGTCGATGATCTGGTCTATCCGCGGGAGCGGGAAGTGATCCTTGGGGCAGCATTTGTTGATTGCAGTGAAATCCACGCACATGCGTAGTTTCTTCGTTTTCTTTTTCTCGACTAGGACGGGGTTAGCGACCCAGTCTGAGTCCTTGATCTCTCGGATGAACTTGGCGTGCAATAATCTGTCGACTTCCATGGTGATAGCGTCTCGTTTGGGCCCTGAGAAGCGTCGCATGGATTGCTTGACAGGTCTTGCGTCCTTGTGTACTTTCAGAGAGTGCTCGGCGAGTTCCCTGGGTATCCCCGGCATGTCAGAAGGTTGCCATGCGAAGATTTTCCAGTTCTCACGTAGGAACTCGACGAGCGCGCTTTCCTATGCGGGCGTCAGGCTTGATGAGACCTTGACTGTCTTTTCGCTGTCGGTCGGGTGGACCTGGTGGGTGACGGTGTCGTCGTTTGTGTTAAACGCTGCGTCCTTGGCGGGCTTCTTGCGAGCCGGGAAGATGGTCTTGTCATTGTCGGCTGATATGGCCTTGAAGTGCTCTTCGACGCCGAAGAACTCGGAGATCTTGGCGAACTCGCGGTCGCAACTGTTGGAGAGGCCAAAGTCGCCGCGGACGGTGATCACCCCCTTTGGCCCAGGTAACTTTATCATCAGGTAGGCGTAATGGGGTACTGCCATGAACCTGGCGAAGCTTGGGCGTCCGAGGATGGCATGGTACTGTGACTTCCAGTCGACGACCTCAAAGTCTATCGACTCCTTCCTGAAGTGCTCAGGTGTTCCGAGGATGACGTCGAGTGTGATTGTTCCCATGGGTGTGATTGGCTGCCCAGGTACTATGCCGTGGAAGGTGGTCTCCGACTCCGGCAATTTCTCTGTCGACCTGTTCATCCGTCTGAGGGTGTCGGCGAATATGATGTTGATGCCGCTGCCTCCGTCCGGGAATACCTTTTTCAGGCTGTAGTCGCCGATCAGGGCCTCAATCACGAGTGCGGCGTGTCAGGGTCGGACTACCTCTGCTGGGTGATCTGCCCTGGAGAATGTGATTGGTGTCTCAGACCCGCGCAGGTAGTCTGGTACCGCGCGCGGGCTGTTGATGGCCTGGAGTACTTGGCGTGTGATGATCTTCTGCCTCCTGTTCGACGGGGGGCCCTTCTGGATCATGTTCAGCTGTCCTCGTGCGGCTGGGTACGCGTCGGCTGCTGCCGGCGGAACCTGCTGCTGCTGCTGCGGCTGGTGGAATGCCGCTTGCACTTGGTTATTATTTGCGGGTGCCGCCTGGATGGCCAGCTGCGGTGCTGCTTGGATAGCTTGCACCGGGGCGATGATTTGCTGCATGGCATGGTATATTTTTCTTGCTTTGCGGCAGTCTTTCAGCAGGTGGTTTGAACCATACTTTCCTGTTACCGGGTTGCGGAACGAGTGATGTTTGCAGGGCTGCATCAGTTCTTCTGCCGCAGTTAACGGGCGCTTCCACTCGCGCTTCTGATTTCCGTCATTGCGGTCGACGCTGCTGCTGCCGCGGTTGTACTGGCTCGAGCTGGGCTGTCGACTTTGCTCGTGCTGTCGACTGTCCTCACGCTTGACCTCGCGGGGGGTTTCGTAACCCGCCGCTACTAACTCGATTGAGTCGTGCGTGTATCGTGCCTTCCTTTTCTGACGTGAATCGCGCCAGTTGCTTGTTTCGCCTTCCTTTTTGGGAGAAGTTTCGCGGACGTAGTCCTCTCCTTCAGCCCATTGGTTGGCTGTCTTCATTAACTCTATTGTGGTCTTCGGCTGGAGCCTACCAAACTCCTCCCGGAGGTCGCGGCGAGAGACGCCATGCATGAAGGCGTCCATCACCCTGTCCTCTGATACGGGTTCCATGGTGTTGCGAAGGAGTGTCCACCTCTGGATGTAAGATCGGAGCGACTCGTCTTTCCCTTGCTTGCAGGCCTGCAACTCAATGTAGGTTGTTGGTCTGGCGAATGTTCCTGAGAAACTTTTGATGAAGTTGTCCTGGAACTCCTCCCACGTTCGGAAAGAATCTTTGGGTTGGCTTGTGAGCCACCCGCGCGCAGAGTCTGTCAGCATGAGCTGGATGTACTGCATTGCCGTTGTCGATGTTCCGCCTTGGCAGGTGCAAGCGATAAGGTAGTCCTCAAGCCATAACTTCGGGTCTTGCTTCCCGTCGTACTTTGGTGTGCCGGCCGTCAATTTGAAGCCTTTGGGCATGCGGGTGTCGCGGATGTTGAAACTGAAACATGCCGCACCACATGGCTCGAAGTCGCGGTCGGTATGATCATCCGTCTGTGCGGCGTTAGCCGAACGCTCCTTGCGGCTGCGGTCCACCGTCTTCTGTGTCAGGACGTCTCGGAGGTCCTTGACTGGCTGTCGCTGCGCCGCCGGGATGCCCGACGTCGTTGGTCCATGAGCTTGATTACCTGGCCCTAGGGCCGCTAGAGCTTCTTCGATTGCCCTTATGGAGGCAATTTGTTGCTTGTGGAGGAGCGAGCGCGCGTCGCCCTCTGGTGGCTGCGTGAGCCGAAGGTATGTCTCGACTGCTATCAAGGCAGCGTTCGCTGTCTTTGGGGTGGGTATCCCGTTTTCATCTTCGGTGACGAAGGAAGAGTCGAGGTTGCGGGTTAGCCTTGTTCGGTCGGCTTCTGCCATGTGAGGGACACGGGCTCTGGTTCGCCGTGCTCCCTGGTTCACCTCAGTGGAGGATGTGAAGGAGAGGGCGGCCCGCCTGGCACTTGATGCATCCGCGTCCCTTTTGCGCCTGAGAAGTTCGGCCTTTTCGGCGCGAATCCGTTCGCCTTCCTTGCGTAGCAAGTACTGGACCGCTAGGTGGTCCTCGCGAGATGCGTTGGGTGGGGGGAACGTGCCCTCGTCCACATGCTTCATGGCCTGTATCGCCATGTCGCGCGTGATGACCAGTTTGGTGTTGTCTGGCATGTCCACCTCTAGCGGATATACGGGTTCATCTCCGTCGTCATGCGGTGCTGTGCCGGCCATGAAGACTTGCTTGGGGTAGACTCGGGTTGGAGAGTTTGTGCTGCCGCTGCTGCTTCTGTCACCCTCGTCTTGTTCGGGGTCGAAAATTGCTGCAACGTGGCGCGCGGCGCACTTGTTGTCGCGTCTCTTCAAGATTGTCCATGTACCCGCACTCGACGGGGCGAGTGCGAGTGGCATGGGGTAGACCTGGGACTTCCACGTAGATGAGGGCGCGCGCGTTGTCGATGTGGGACGCGGGCCCCTGGTTTCGCGTTCGGGCGCAGCGGTGGAGGTGGGTCTTGACTTGATTGTTGGTGTAGATGTCCTCTTCGCGGGTGCAGCTGGCGCAAACCTTGCGGGTGCGGCAGATGCGATCCTCGCGGGTTCGGTGGGCGCGATCTCCGCGGGTGCGGAAGATGCGATCTTGACGAGTCCAGCGGTCGCGATCTCCGCGGGTGCGGCAGATGCGATCTTCGCGGGTTCAGCGGTCGCGATCTCCGCGGGTGCGGCAGATGCGATCTTGGCGGGTTCCGCGGGCGCGATCTCCGCGGGTGCGGCAGATGCGATCTTGGCGGGTTCCGCGGGCGCGATCTCCGCGGGTGCGGCAGATGCGATCTTGACGGGTCCAGCGGGCGCGATGGTCGGCGATTTTGGTGACGCCGTCGCGCGTAGCGCGGTAGTCATAGACCTGAGTATGCTACGACTATCGATGCAACAGAATATGGAGCCGAAGGTGATATGTATACCTTTGTCCAGATCGGCGTACATCGACTGGTGGGCTTGCAAGTGGATGACGTACTCGAAGGAGCCGAATCGAATCGACTCCCTGATGGCGGGTGCACCGATCTTCATTGCGGATGGAGCCGGTGCGACCATGATCCTAGCACTTGTTGATCTTCCCACAGACGGCGCCAATTGACGAGGCTGTAGCTCGGCAAGTCCCTGGGTTGTACACCCCGGGTTGATTGATGGGGAGAGTGTAGAGTGCAAGGTGATCACGACGGCTAACAGGCGAGGTTTTACCCAGGTTCAGGCTCCCGGAGGATAACACCCTACTCCTGCTTGTCTGGATATTGATGCGAGTAGCGATTACAATGGCGAGATTGCGATCTCGCTAGGGTTTGCGGTTGTTCCGAGCGTGTCCTCTAGGACGGGCAACCCTCCTGGCTTTATAGGCAGCCAGGTCTCGGGTGGTTGATACAGATACGGCAGGTCACAAGACCTAACCGAGTTGGACTAGGATATGAGGTACCCCGAGTGGGCCTTCTGTGGGCCTTTCCATCCTTGGCGCGGCCCAGGTAGCCTCATCGTGGGCTACCCGCAAGGTAGCCCCACGTCAGTGGGTCAGGAGCAACGCAAACTCCATGCCACTTATGCTGGCAGTTTTAGCAGCGAAAGAGCCTCGGAAACCTTCTGGCCATGACCTATGGATGACTTTCATACTGATTGTGGCCTCTACTGACCAGTGAATGTGGCCTAGCGTCAGCTCCAGTGTGCTGATCTTGCCTTTGTAGGCGCACTTTAGCAGATGAGGCGGATCCCTGAATAGGGCAGTTAGAAAGATTAGATCTTGATCCTCAGATTGCCCGGTCCCCTTCACTTTCAGGTCAGCCTCAATATACAGTGGATCCTCCAGCACAATAGCACGTGTAGGACCTGTCAGCGCTAGGTAGGGAGCCTACATGCAAAATTATTTCAGTAATTACTAGTGTTTCTTTCATATGGATCATGACTAAAGTTGAAAGTAGCCGGTCTATTCGGTTCTGATATAGAAAAGAGTGTCGATCAATATGCAATCTACTCCCTCCATTCTAAATTAATTGACTCAGATTTAGTATAACTTACACTAAATTTGAGTCAGTTAATTCATAACGGAGGGAGTATTTATCAAGGGGAATTTATAGTAACTCAAATTAGACACCTGTTAGTGGAGCAAATTCTGGGTAGTACAAAAAAAAGTTTGTTTCAATGATAAAGTTCTAGCAAAAGCAAATTTAAGTGTGTGGAACTCATTAAAGCAAAGTCAAGCTTATTGCTGAGAGGACATATAGACAATTAGCATAGCTGCAGTACATACATATCGACAACAAGCACCGGAAAAACTAAACAACGCCAAAAATGTTTCAGAAAAAAGCACGAACCTGTAGCAGCTAGTTCGTATACTAACTAAGCACGATCAACTCCCATATTCAAAAAAAAGTACAACCATCCTTAACTAAAATTTTATATAATCTCCATCGACAGTGAAGTATTACGCTTGTAACAATACACTGACATGATTCAAGCATGAATGAATAGAATGACATGTTACATACTGCACTACTTATTCTCTAGCATATATAATAGACTTATAAAAAACTGCCCCACTAATTCTCTATCATATCTAGTACTACACATATTTCAACCCCTTATTCCACTAAACATTCGCATGAATCTGCATATCGTCTGTGAATGAATTGGACAGGTGAACCCAAGAACATATGCACCACAATTTAGGGTGTGAGGGAGACGCAGGCACACAGAGGGCTCGGGAGAGGAGAACTTAAAATATATCATCAGTTTTAATCTCTATATCAAAAATTGCACCACTAATTCACTATCATATCTAGTACTGCACAAATCTGAACCTCTTATTTCAGAAAAAAAATATACTAATACCATTCCAATGTCTGCAACTCGCAGAACAAAAGATAAACACAAAAAATAGACATGAATCTGCATATCCTCTAGGATTGAATCGGACAGGCAAACCCTAGCACGTACACAACACTACAACTCGAAAATAGAGCATAACACACAAACTCCACAAGCTGACAGTCTGTTTACAAAACTAAATGCAATTACCATCGATTTTGTGGTCGAATCTGGAAGGAGAGGGGCCGTAATAGGTTGCTGCGGAAGTACCAGCTGAAATTGAAGCGGGGGTGATGGAATTTGGGACAGGAAATTCACCACGGCCACACAGAGACGAATCCAAGCCTCCAACATGGGGCGACATGGGGCAATCCATCGACGTAGCCTGCGGAAATTGAGATTCATGTAGGAAATGTGACCCTAGCCGAAACACAAAGAGGAGCTTAGACTAACTATAACAAGGGCGAGCAACGCAGCCGTCGATTGATAAGAGGGCGCGACAAAAGAATTGATGGCGCGCGGTCGCCGTTCCTACGGCTTGCTGCGAGCTCCACTTCACGGGATCCGGCGACTCCGAAACGGGAGGCGGAGATGGAGCTTCACTGCCGGCGTACGCCCCTCCCTCCGCAGCCACCCTACCCTGCCTCCGCAGCCACCCTCCCTTCCCTCCTCCCCGCTTTTCCCCTTTCCCCACCGCTATTTCAAAATGCACGCCGCAATTTCACGGGAAGCTAGTTCTAGAGAGCTCCCGACACAATAATTGCAACGGATAAATAAACTGTGGGCCCCATATGTCAATATATGAAAAACAAAAAAAAAATTCAGTAAGAAGAAAATGCTGTCAAAATGTTGTGGTGATAAAATACATTTAAAAAATTAAAAATTAGAATACATAACCAAAAAACACATGGAACTTAGTTAGTTGCAACTCCAAAGAAGGTACAACTAACTTAGCGAGGATGTCAAAATTTAAGTCGCAACTATCATAGTTGCGACTTGAGTTGCGACGGAGATGGGGGGAAGGAGGTGGAGATAGGGTTGCCAGTTACGTGTATACTTGCAATTGACTCATGCTATAAGAGGGGGGGGGGGTCACGTGTCGGTGGCAAAAAACCCTAGTTGCGACTGTCTACATCTAAAAAGCCAGAAAGGGAAGGTTCTTTTGAAGTGTCGGTTACATAAAAACACAATATAAAAAATCCGAGCTGCGACTTGAGTTGCGACTGAGAGACGGGGGGTGGGGGAGGTGGAGATAGGGATGCAATTGACTCCTGCTACAGAGGGGGGGGGGGGGGGACGTGTCGGTGGCAAAAACCCAAAATCGAAAAAAAATATAGTTGCGAGTTGAGTTGCAACTGAAGGCGAGTGGGTAGGAGGGGGACAGAGATGTTAGTTACAACCCAAGTTGCGACTGACTACATCTAAAAAGCTAGAAAGGGAGGGTTCTTTTGAAGTGTCGGTTACATAAAAACATAATAAAAAATCCTAGTTGCAACTGAGAGACGGGGGGTGGGGGAGGTGGATATAGGGATGGCAGTTACGTTTATACTTGCAAATTGACACCTGCTACAGAGGGGGGGGGGGGGGGGTCACGTGTCGGTGGCAAAAACCCAAAAATCGAAACAAAAATCATAGCTGCGAGTTGAGTTGCAACTGAAGGCGAGTGGGTGGGAGGGTAACAGAGATGTTAGTTACAGCCCTAGATGCGACTGACTACATCTAAAAAGCCAGAAAGGGAAGGTTCTTTTGAAGTGTCGGTTACATAAAAACATAAGGGGAATCATAAAAATTCCCAGTTGTGACTTGAGTTGCGACTGAGAGACGGGGGGTGGGGAGGTGGAGATAGGGATGCAATTGACACCTGCTACAGAGGGGGGGGGGGGGGGGGGGTTCACGTGTCGGTGGCAAAAACCCAATATCGAAAAAATATATAGTTGCGAGTTGAGTTGCAACTTAAGGCGAGGGGCTGGGAGGGGGACAAAGATGTTAGTTACAACCCTAGATGCGACTGACTACATCTAAAGAAGGTAGAAAAGGAAGGTTCTTTTGAAGTGTCGGTTACATAAAAACTTAATCATAAAAAAATCCCAGTTGCGACTGAGAGACGGGGGGTGGGGGAGGTGGAGATAGGGATGCAATTGACTCCTACTACAGAGGGGGGGGGGGGGACGTGTCGGTGGCAAAAACCCAAAATCGAAAAAATATATAGTTGCGAGTTGAGTTGCAACTGAAGGCGAGTGGGTGGTAGGGGGACAGAGATGTTAGTTACAACCCTGGATGCGACTGACTACATCTAAAAGCCAGAAAAGGGGAAGGTTCTTTTGAAGTGTCGGTTACATAAAAACATAATCATAAAAAATCCTAGTTGCGACTTGAGTTTCGACTGAGAGACGGGGGTAGGGGAGGTGGAGATAGGGATGCAATTAACTCCTGCTACATAGGGGGGGGGTCACGTGTCGGTGGAAAAAACCCAAAATCAAAAAAAAAAATAGTTGCGAGTTGAGTTGCAACTGAAGGCGAGTGGGTGGGAGGGGGACAGAGATGTTAGTTACAACCCTAGATACGACTGACTACATCTAAAAAGCCAGAAAGGGAAGGTTCTTTTGAAGTGTCGGTTACATAAAAACATAATCATAAAAAATCCCAGTTGCGACTTGAGTTGCGACTGAGAGACGGGGGGTGGGGGAGGTGGAGATAGGGATGCAATTGACTCCTGCTACAGAGGGGGGGCAAGTGTCAGTGGCAAAAACCCAAAATCGAAACAAAAATCATAGTTGCGAGTTGAGTTGCAACTGAAGACAAAAAATCCCAATTGCAACTTGAGTTGCGACTGAGAGACGGGGGGTGGGGAAGGTGGAGATAGGGATGTAATTGACACCTGCTACAGAGGGGGTGGGGAGGGGTTCACGTGTCAGTGGCAAAAACCCAAAATCAAAGAAATATATAGTTGCGAGTTGAGTTGCAACTAAAGGCGAGGGGGTGGGAGGGAGGGACAGAGATGTTAGTTACAACCCTAGATGTGACTTACTACATCTGAAAAGCAAGAAAAGGAAGGTTCTTTTGAAGTGTCGGTTACATAAAAACAAACATAATCATAAAAAATCTCAGTTGCGACTTGAGTTGCGACTGAGAGACGGGGGGTGGGGGAGGTGGAGATAGGGATGCAATTAACTCCTGCTACATAGGGGGGGGGGGGGCAAGTGTCGGTGGCAAAACCCCAAAATCGAAACAAAAATCATAGTTGCGAGTTGAGTTGCAACTGAAGGCGAGTGGGTGGGAGGGGGACAGAGATGTTAGTTACAACCCTTGATACGACTGACTACATATAAAAAGCCAGAAAGGGAAGGTTCTTTTTTAGTGTCGGTTAGATAGAAACAAACATAATCATAAAAAATCTCTGTTGCGACTTGAGTTGCGACTGAGAGACGGGGGGTGGGGAAGGTGGAGATAGGGATGCAATTGACACCTGCTACAGAGGGGGGGGGAGGGGTTCACGTGTCAGTGGCAAAAACCCAAAATCAAAAAAAAAATATAGTTGTGAGTTGAGTTGCAACTGAAGGCGAGGGGGTTGGAGGGAGGACATAGATGTTAGTTACAACCCTAGATGTGACTTACTACATCTGAAAAGCAAGAAAAGGAAGGTTCTTTTGAAGTGTTGGTTACATAAAAACAAACATAATCATAAAAAATCCCAGTTGCGACTTGAGTTGCGACTGATGTAGTAAGTCACAGCCATCAACTTCTGGGTAGTACAAAAAAAAGTTTGTTTCAATGATAAAGTTCTAGCAAAAGCAAATTTAAGTGTGTGGAACTCATTAAAGCAAAGTCAAGCTTATTGCTGAGAGGACATATAGACAATTAGCAGAGCTGCAGTACATACATATCGACAACAAGCACCGGAAAAACTAAACAACGCCAAAAATGTTTCAGAAAAAAGCACGAACCTGTAGCAGCTAGTTCGTATACTAACTAAGCACGATCAACTCCCATATTCAAAAAAAAGTACAACCATCCTTAACTAAAATTTTATATAATCTCCATCGACAGTGAAGTATTACGCTTGTAACAATACACTGACATGATTCAAGCATGAATGAATAGAATGACATGTTACATACTGCACTACTTATTCTCTAGCATATATAATAGACTTATAAAAAACTGCCCCACTAATTCTCTATCATATCTAGTACTACACATATTTCAACCCCTTATTCCACTAAACATTCGCATGAATCTGCATATCGTCTGTGAATGAATTGGACAGGTGAACCCAAGAACATATGCACCACAATTTAGGGTGTGAGGGAGACGCAGGCACACAGAGGGCTCGGGAGAGGAGAACTTAAAATATATCATCAGTTTTAATCTCTATATCAAAAATTGCACCACTAATTCACTATCATATCTAGTACTGCACAAATCTGAACCTCTTATTTCAGAAAAAAATATACTAATA
The DNA here is from genome assembly GCA_026929855.1 of Poa annua. Lineage (NCBI taxonomy): Eukaryota > Viridiplantae > Streptophyta > Magnoliopsida > Poales > Poaceae > Poa > Poa annua. The sequence goes on from CM049427.1 coordinate 23,620,212, forward strand.
CCATTCCAATGTCTGCAACTCGCAGAACAAAAGATAAACACAAAAAATAGACATGAATCTGCATATCCTCTAGGATTGAATCGGACAGGCAAACCCTAGCACGTACACAACACTACAACTCGAAAATAGAGCATAACACACAAACTCCACAAGCTGACAGTCTGTTTACAAAACTAAATGCAATTACCATCGATTTTGTGGTCGAATCTGGAAGGAGAGGGGCCGTAATAGGTTGCTGCGGAAGTACCAGCTGAAATTGAAGCGGGGGTGATGGAATTTGGGACAGGAAATTCACCACGGCCACACAGAGACGAATCCAAGCCTCCAACATGGGGCGACATGGGGCAATCCATCGACGTAGCCTGCGGAAATTGAGATTCATGTAGGAAATGTGACCCTAGCCGAAACACAAAGAGGAGCTTAGACTAACTATAACAAGGGCGAGCAACGCAGCCGTCGATTGATAAGAGGGCGCGACAAAAAAATTGATGGCGCGCGGTCGCCGTTCCTACGGCTTGCTGCGAGCTCCACTTCACGGGATCCGGCGACTCCGAAACGGGAGGCGGAGATGGAGCTTCACTGCCGGCGTACGCCCCTCCCTCCGCAGCCACCCTACCCTGCCTCCGCAGCCACCCTCCCTTCCCTCCTCCCCGCTTTTCCCCTTTCCCCACCGCTATTTCAAAATGCACGCCGCAATTTCACGGGAAGCTAGTTCTAGAGAGCTCCCGACACAATAATTGCAACGGATAAATAAACTGTGGGCCCCATATGTCAATATATGAAAAAAAAAATTCAGTAAGAAGAAAATGCTGTCAAAATGTTGTGGTGATAAAATACATTTAAAAAATTAAAAATTAGAATACATAACCAAAAAACACATGGAACTTAGTTAGTTGCAACTCCAAAGAAGGTACAACTAACTTAGCGAGGATGTCAAAATTTAAGTCGCAACTATCATAGTTGCGACTTGAGTTGCGACGGAGATGGCGGGAAGGAGGTGGAGATAGGGTTGCCAGTTACGTGTATACTTGCAATTGACTCATGCTATAAGAGGGGGGGGGGTCACGTGTCGGTGGCAAAAAACCCTAGTTGCGACTGTCTACATCTAAAAAGCTAGAAAGGGAAGGTTCTTTTGAAGTGTCGGTTACATAAAAACATAATATAAAAAATCCGAGCTGCGACTTGAGTTGCGACTGAGAGACGGGGGGTGGGGGAGGTGGAGATAGGGATGCAATTGACTCCTGCTACAGAGGGGGGGGGGGGGGGACGTGTCGGTGGCAAAAACCCAAAATCGAAAAAAAATATAGTTGCGAGTTGAGTTGCAACTGAAGGCGAGTGGGTGGGAGGGGGACAGAGATGTTAGTTACAACCCAAGTTGCGACTGACTACATCTAAAAAGCTAGAAAGGGAGGGTTCTTTTGAAGTGTCGGTTACATAAAAACATAATAAAAATCCTAGTTGCAACTGAGAGACGGGGGGTGGGGGAGGTGGATATAGGGATGGCAGTTACGTTTATACTTGCAAATTGACACCTGCTACAGAGGGGGGGGGGGGGGTCACGTGTCGGTGGCAAAAACCCAAAAATCGAAACAAAAATCATAGCTGCGAGTTGAGTTGCAACTGAAGGCGAGTGGGTGGGAGGGTAACAGAGATGTTAGTTACAACCCTAGATGCGACTGACTACATCTAAAAAGCCAGAAAGGGAAGGTTCTTTTGAAGTGTCGGTTACATAAAAACATAAGGGGAATCATAAAAATTCCCAGTTGCGACTTGAGTTGCGACTGAGAGACGGGGGGTGGGGAGGTGGAGATAGGGATGCAATTGACACCTGCTACAGAGGGGGGGGGGGGGGGTTGACGTGTCGGTGGCAAAAACCCAATATCGAAAAAAGATATAGTTGCGAGTTGAGTTGCAACTTAAGGCGAGGGGCTGCGAGGGGGACAGAGATGTTAGTTACAACCCTAGATGCGACTGACTACATCTAAAGAAGCTAGAAAAGGAAGGTTCTTTTGAAGTGTCGGTTACATAAAAACTTAATCATAAAAAAATCCCAGTTGCGACTGAGAGACGGGGGGTGGGGGAGGTGGAGATAGGGATGCAATTGACTCCTACTACAGAGGGGGGGGGACGTGTCGGTGGCAAAAACCCAAAATCGAAAAAATATATAGTTGCGAGTTGAGTTGCAACTGAAGGCGAGTGGGTGGTAGGGGGACAGAGATGTTAGTTACAACCCTGGATGCGACTGACTACATCTAAAAGCCAGAAAAGCGGAAGGTTCTTTTGAAGTGTCGGTTACATAAAAACATAATCATAAAAAATCCTAGTTGCGACTTGAGTTTCGACTGAGAGACGGGGGTAGGGGAGGTGGAGATAGGGATGCAATTAACTCCTGCTACATAGGGGGGGGGGGGTCACGTGTCGGTGGAAAAAACCCAAAATCAAAAAAAAAATAGTTGCGAGTTGTGTTGCAACTGAAGGCGAGTGGGTGGGAGGGGGACAGAGATGTTAGTTACAACCCTAGATACGACTGACTACATCTAAAAAGCCAGAAAGGGAAGGTTCTTTTGAAGTGTCGGTTACATAAAAACATAATCATAAAAAATCCCAGTTGCGACTTGAGTTGCGACTGAGAGACGGGGGGTGCGGGAGGTGGAGATAGGGATGCAATTGACTCCTGCTACAGAGGGGGGGGCAAGTGGCAGTGGCAAAACCCAAAATCGAAACAAAAATCATAGTTGCGAGTTGAGTTGCAACTGAAGGCAAAAAATCCCAATTGCAACTTGAGTTGCGACTGAGAGACGGGGGGTGGGGAAGGTGGAGATAGGGATGTAATTGACACCTGCTACAGAGGGGGGGGGGGGGAGGGGTTCACGTGCCAGTGGCAAAAACCCAAAATCAAAAAAATATATAGTTGCGAGTTGAGTTGCAACTAAAGGAGAGGGGGTGGGAGGGAGGGACAGAGATGTTAGTTACAACCCTAGATGTTACTTACTACATCTGAAAAGCAAGAAAAGGAAGGTTCTTTTGAAGTGTCGGTTACATAAAAACAAACATAATCATAAAAAATCTCAGTTGCGACTTGAGTTGCGACTGAGAGACGGGGGGTGGGGGAGGTGGAGATAGGGATGCAATTAACTCCTGCTACATAGGGGGGGGGGGGCAAGTGTCGGTGGCAAAACCCCAAAATCGAAACAAAAATCATAGTTGCGAGTTGAGTTGCAACTGAAGGCGAGTGGGTGGGAGGGGGACAGAGATGTTAGTTACCACCCTTGATACGACTGACTACATCTAAAAAGCCAGAAAGGGAAGGTTCTTTTGAAGTGTCGGTTACATAGAAACAAACATAATCATATAAAATCTCTGTTGCGACTTGAGTTGCGACTGAGAGACGGGGGGTGGGGAAGGTGGAGATTGGGATGCAATTGACACCTGCTACAGAGGGGGGGGGGGGGGGGAGGGGTTCACGTGTCAGTGGCAAAAACCCAAAATCAAAAAAAAAAATATAGTTGTGAGTTGAGTTGCAACTGAAGGCGAGGGGGTTGGAGGGAGGACATAGATGTTAGTTACAACCCTAGATGTGACTTACTACATCTGAAAAGCAAGAAAAGGAAGGTTCTTTTGAAGTGTTGGTTACATAAAAACAAACATAATCATAAAAAAATCCCAGTTGCGACTTGAGTTGCGACTGAGAGAACGGGGTGGGGGAGGTGGAGATAGGGATGCAATTAACTCCTGCTACATGGGGGGGGGGGGGGGCAAGTGTCGGTGGCAAAAACCCAAAATCGAAACAAAAATCATAGTTGCGAGTTGAGTTGCAACTGAAGGCGAGTGGGTGGTAGGGGGACAAAGATGTTAGTTACAACCCTAGATGCGACTGACTACATCTAAAAAGACAGAAAGGGAAGGTTCTTTTGAAGTGTCGGTTACATAAAAACATAAGGGGAATCATAAAAATTCCCAGTTGTGACTTGAGTTGCGACTGAGAGACGGGGGGTGGGGAGGTGGAGATAGGGATGCAATTGACACCTGCTACAGAGGGGGGGGGGGGGGGGGGGTTCACGTGTCGGTGGCAAAAACCCAATATCGAAAAAATATATAGTTGCGAGTTGAGTTGCAACTTAAGGCGAGGGGCTGGGAGGGAGGGACAGAGATGTTAGTTACAACCCTAGATGTGACTTACTACATCTGAAAAGCAAGAAAAGGAAGGTTCTTTTGAAGTGTCGGTTACATAAAAACAAACATAATCATAAAAAATCCCTGTTGTGACTTGAGTTGCGACTGAGAGACGGGGGGTGGGGAAGGTGGAGATAGGGATGCAATTGACACCTGCTACAGAGGGGGGGGGAGGGGTTCACTTGTAAGTGGCAAAAACCCTAAATCAAAAAAAAATATAGTTGCGAGTTGAGTTGCAACTGAAGGCGAGGGGTGGGAGGGAGGACAGAGATGTTAGTTACAACCCTTGATACGACTGACTACATCTAAAAAGCCAGAAAGGGAAGGTTCTTTTGAAGTGTCGGTTACATAGAAACAAACATAATCATAAAAAATCTCTGTTGCGACTTGAGTTGCGACTGAGAGACGGGGGGTGGGGAAGGTGGAGATAGGGATGCAATTGACACCTGCTACAGAGGGGGGGGGGGAGGGGTTCACGTGTCAGTGGCAAAAACCCAAAATCAAAAAAAAAATATAGTTGTGAGTTGAGTTGCAACTGAAGGCGAGGGGGTTGGAGGGAGGACATAGATGTTAGTTACAACCCTAGATGTGACTTACTACATCTGAAAAGCAAGAAAAGGAAGGTTCTTTTGAAGTGTTGGTTACATAAAAACAAACATAATCATAAAAAATCCCAGTTGCGACTTGAGTTGCGACTGAGAGACGGGGGTGGGGGAGGTGGAGATAGGGATGCAATTAACTCCTGCTACATGGGGGGGAGGGGCAAGTGTCGGTGGCAAAAACCCAAAATCGAAACAAAAATCATAGTTGCGAGTTGAGTTGCAACTGAAGGCGAGTGGGTGGTAGGGGGACAAAGATGTTAGTTACAACCCTAGATGCGACTGACTACATCTAAAAAGACAGAAAGGGAAGGTTCTTTTTAAGTGTCGGTTACATAGAAACAAACATAATCATAAAAAATCCCTGTTGCGACTTGAGTTGCGACTGAGAGACGGGGGGTGGGGAAGGTGGAGATAGGGATGCAATTGACACCTGCTACAGAGGAGGGGGGGAGGGGTTCACGTGTAAGTGGCAAAAACCCTAAATCAAAAAAAAAATAGTTGCGAGTTGAGTTGCAACTGAAGGCGAGGGGTGGGAGGGAGGACAGAGATGTTAGTTACAACCCTAGATGTGACTTACTACATCTAAAAAGCCAGAAAGGAAAGGTTCTTTTGAAGTGTCGGTTACATAAAAACATAATCATAAAAAATGCCAGTTGCGACTTGAGTTGCGACTGAGAGACGGGGGGTGGGAGAGGTGGAGATAGGGATGCAATTAACTCCTGCTACAGAGGGGGGGGGGGGGGGGCAAGTGTCGGTGGCAAGACCCAAAATCGAAACAAAAATCATAGTTGCGAGTCGAGTTGCAACTGAAGGCGAGTGGGTGGGAGGGGGACAAAGATGTTAGTCACAACCCTAGATGCGACTGACTACATCTACAAAACCAAAAAGGGAAGGTTCTTTTGAAGTGTCGGTTATATAAAAACATAATCATAAAAAATCCCAGCTGCGACTTGAGTTGCGACTGAGAGACGGGGGGTGGGAGAGGTGGAGATAGGGATGCAATTAACTCCTGCTACAGAGGGGGGGGGGCAAGTGTCGGTGGCAAGAACCCAAAATCGAAACAAAAATCATAGTTGCGAGTTGAGTTGCAACTGAAGGCGAGTGGGTGGGCGGGGGACAAAGATGTTAGTCACAACCCTAGATGCGACTGACTACACCTAAAAAGCCAAAAAGGGAAGGTTCTTTTGAAGTGTCGGTTACAAAAAACATAATCATAAAAAATCCCAGTTGCGACTTGAGTTGCGACTGAGAGACGGGGGTGGGGGAAGTGGAGATAGGGATGTAATTGACTCCTGCTACAGAGGGGAGGGGGCAAGTGTCGGTGGCAAAAACCCAAAATCGAAACAAAAAAACATAGTTGCGAGTTGAGTTGCAACTGAAGGCCAGTGGGTGGGAGGGGGACAAAGATGTTAGTTACAACCCTAGATGCGACTGACTACATCTAAAAAGCCAGAAAGGGAAGGTTCTTTTGAAGTGTCGGTTACATAAAAACATAATCATAAAAAATCCCAGTTGCGACTTGGGTTGCGACTGAGAGACGGGGGGTGGGAGAGGTGGAGATAGGGATGCTATTAACTCCTGCTACAGAGGGGGGGGGGGGCAAGTGTCGGTGGCAAGAACCCAAAATCGAAACAAAAATCATAGTTGCGAGTTGAGTTGCAACTGAAGGCGAGTGGGTGGGAGGGGGACAAAGATGTTAGCCACAACCCTACAACCCTAGATGCGACTGACTATATCTAAAAAGCCAGAAAGGGAAGATTCTTTTGAAGTGTCGGTTACATAAAAACATAACCATAAAAAATCCCAGTTGCGACTTGAGTTGCGAATGAGAGACAGGGGTGGGGGAAGTGGAGATAGGGATGCAATTGACTCCTGCTACAGAGGGGGGGGGGTTCACATGTCGGTGGCAAAAACCCAAAATCAAAAAAAATAGTTGCGGTTTGAGTTAAACTGAACACGAGGGGGGACAGAGATATTAGTTACAACCTAGATGCGACTGACCACATCTAAAAACCCAGATCTTTTGAAGTGTCGGTTACATAAAAACATAATAAAAAAAATCGCAGTTGCGACTTGAGTTGCGAGGGGGGGGAGGTCAAGAGTCGGGGGCAAAAAACCATAGTCGAAACAAAAAAACATAGTTTCGATTTGAGTTGGAACTGGGTGGGCTACAAAAGGAGGGAGACAGAAATGTTAATTACGTGTGATGTTTGCAATTATATACAACAATGCACACGGTCTATAAAAAAATCGATGACTAGCCCATGGTACTAATCATGATTAGCTCGTCCGCACAAAAAAATCGCATTGCGACACGTAGTATCACATAAAAAACAAAAAAGGGCCGAAAAATAGAAAAACCTCCCACACACGACAACCTACACGTGCAACTCACGAAAAACCTCGAAGCGACCGGATATGATTGAACATGCCATAAACTATTTCTAAGCTAGCTGAGAAAAAAACAAATGCACCTGAAAAAAAGCAAAAAAAATCTTGAAACACACTATTCTACTATACGCACGACAAACAACACCAAAAAATTACAGACTGAAGTTGAACCAGACATCCCCGCATTCACAAAAAAACTGATTTTTTTCTGGATCTAAATGAAAAGCGCACCCGAACAAAAGAGGCCCAAAGCAGGAAAAAAACCACCAGAAAAAAGGCGCCAGAAGAAATGCCGGCACAAAACCGGCCCAGCAAACAATTCGCATGGACAAACCACCGCGCGGGCTGAAAAAATTACAAGCGCAACCGCAGCAACGCCCGCGCCCTGCTCTCCGCGCGCGCAACAGACGGACAAGAAGGTATCTGGGTTTTAAGCAATTTCCCAGTCGACGGGGAAATAGGAATTAGTGTTGTAACTGAGGATTGAGTTGCAACTAACTCATTTTGAGGCGGCCAGGTCAGTTGCATGTCGAAAAATAAAAAAAATAAAAAAAGATCTCCCTATACGGACGGGACAGAAAAAGCAGAAAAAAAACACGTCACCAGCCCCCCACACATCACATAAAAAACGAATCCAGAAAAATAGTGGCCCAAAACGAAAAAAAACTAAAAAAAAAACAAGTAACCCCCCGACCTGCCAAAAGGCAGCCCAAAACAGAAAAAAAAAACGCGCGTAGAGAAACTATGCAGAAAACGGGCTGCTAGAAACAAAACCGCGGCCCAACAACAGGCCAGGAGAGCAATTCGGGTCGAAAATAAACAAAATCCTGCAGCCGCACGGATCTTGACGTGGATGAGGATCTGACGGTTGGCCCAGCTAGCTGGGAAATAGCAATTCCCATATTTCTCCTTTGTTTCTTGCAAAGGTGTAAGTTTCATCATAATGAGAAAGCCCAAGTAAAGAAGTATTTTCTCACCCTGCCTTTTGTTATAAATCTCTACTCCCCTAGTCAATCAATCATGTACAGTACTAGTTAACTGAAGCGATGGTTGATGAGCAACAGACACAAACCTCCTCGGTGATTGTCTGGCAGTCATCCCTCCCACTCCCACGCTCGAAGATGATATTGCGCTTGTAATCCACCACGTCGCGCGCCGCGACGACGCCGTAGACGTCCACCGGCAACTTCAAATTACACGAGGTGTCTCCGGTGGAGACCCTGACGGTGAAGACCTGCAGGGTGTCTGGGGAGCTGACCGGGGTTTTGGCCTTTTGGGGGGCACCTGCCGGTCCGTGAAGCGCGCGCTGGGGATAGCCGCTACATATGCATCAACACCCAGTTATTCATACTAGTATGAGATTAATCTGATCATTCATATGTTAGCACCAGCTTATTTGGGGAGCAGGAATCTGTGGATCGATCATAGGGTTAATTAGGGTGTCGTGCTTACTTCTGTGCTCCATGGAACCGATCAGATCGCCCCAGTTCTTCATATACCATCGGTAGAAAGTGGCGCGATCTTCAAGATAGCCCTCGACGGTCGTCGTGTGCTCAAACGGCTCCGCCCGGCCGCCGCCGTGCTGCTGTCCCGGTTGCCAGCTTGCTCGTGGACCTGCGCTGTTGCCGTACGTGTCAACCCCGCCGTACCCTTCATCGCCGCCGCCGGCCGTAGCCTTCCTTGTACGTGGGCAGTTCAAAGTTGGATGGTACGGATAGGAAGGTAATGGCAGGCAGGCAAGGTCGGATGGGTTGGGCTTAGGTCCCCTTTGTTTGGGCTGCCCTTCTGGATTCCCAGATTCTACACGTTACAAAAGTTAAATCTCAACCAAACAACCAGCTGTGACCACCAGCTTCCCAAGAATCAATTCTCAGAAACACATAGAAACGGGGCTGAAGTCGGAAGCAGGGAAATGGATGATTCCCGAGCTTCTACGAGCGAAGCGGTAAGTTTTCTTGTTTCTTTTTCCCCTCACGTCCCGAGACCCTCCCGCGACTCCTCGTTTCTTTCCTTCCCTTCGATGTCTCCTGGGTAGCTAGGTTTCGCCGCCGCGCCCTTGCTCATCTCATTTGCGTCGTCGCCCGTCCGCTTCATCGCTCGTCCGCTTCATCGCCCGACGGCCCCAGTTCGGGCGCGCCGTCGCCCGCCCGCGCTCGGCCGCGTCGCGCCCGTGCTCGTCCGCGCCATCGCCTCCCCGCCCCAGCTCGTCGCGCCGACGCCCGCCCCTGCTCGGCGCACCGTCGCCCGCCCCTGCTCGGAAGTCGCCCGCCCTTGCTCGGCCGCGTCCCGCTCCAGCTCGTCGCGCCGTCACCCGCCCCTGCTCGGCGCGCCGTCGCCCGCCCCTGCTCGGCCGCGTCCCGACCCAGGTCGTCGCGCCGTCGCCCGCCCCTGCATGTCTCTTCATAATTTCATGTGAGAAGCAAGCTTTGATCATCATTGCTTGCATGTCTCTTCATAATTTCATTAGGGACAGCCACTTGAGAGATAAGGAGTTTGATAAGTGTGACCGTGATGAGAAGTACATGCCAGGGAATTTACAACCCCCACCAGCTGGCCATGTATCTAACATCGTGCATGGTGATGATGCTCTCATGAAAGAAACTCGTGAGAGAAAAGTTGATGGTTTGTTTGCAGCTGCAGGTGGAGTATAGTTGTAGGTTGGTTCATTTGTATTTTGGATAATGGTTTGTTAGTTTTATAAGTGATTGTTGGTGACTATGATCTATTTTATAATATCAAATATATTGGATGTCGTACTCATCGTCTCGTCTAAATTACGTGCACATTTTTCATTACACTGAAAAACTCAGACAAAAACACTCACGAGTAAAGGACGCAATAGATATTTTACAACAATTACGAGTCCAACAGCAGGATAAACAAACATACAACTTCTAATTCTCAGTTTTAACAGCAGGGTAAACAAACAGACAACTTCTGATTATCAGAAATCCAAAATCACAGCTGATTTTTAGGAATCAGAATTCCCAGCTGAATCTCAAAATCCACAGTCCAAACAAAGGGGCCCTTATAATGCTTTGGACTTGGGCTGGGCCAGCTGCGTCTCGGCCGAGGAAAGGATATTCAGGCCGTGGTGGCGCCCAAGCCGAATTCGAATTTTCCACTTTTTTTTTAGAACTCGACTCCCAATGGGTCTGATTCCATAAACTCAAGATCGATTTTGTGTAGTAAAAACAGTCAAACTCCACGATGCTGCGTTTCAATTCATTCAGTTCAGTTACTGTACCAACTATGCTCGTGAGATTTTTTTTCGAGAATAACAAGGGGTTTGCTCCCCACCGGTTGTTATATTTCCGAAAGTAGCCTGGCGGGTCATGTTCTTGCAACAGAATAGCAGTTTTACAGGAGGATACAGAGGAGAGAACAAAGAAAATACAAGAAGAAAATATCACTACAAAAGGAATAGCAAGAGCCGCGAAGAGACACAAGAGGTGGGGGTGCAGTCGAGGGATCACCAATGTCAAGAGTCTTCAATCAGCCCCACGCACTCGCATCGGCGTGCGACTCAAAACCCACGACACAACCGAGGAGCACCGCCATCATCATCGGAGAGTGTCAAGCCTAGCACCTAGCACAAACCTAGCTGGGGAGCTCCGCCATGAAGATCGAGAAGCAGCAGGTGGGGGAGACATACATTGTGTCGTCATTAGGCAAAGTAGAGCCGAGACGCCACCAAAAGCACGAAACTTCCCACACCGCAACAACAGCCATTGGGGGCTCATGGGCAAGCACATCAGCAGGGCCGAGACCACCCGAAGGCCAGACGAGGAGAGAAGAACACACCACCGTCAGCCCCGAACTGGCCACACGAACACCAGCAAAAGCCGCCTCCTGCCATCAGCAATCCGGACGCCCGAGAACCACCCTTGCAATCTGTCAGCAGAGCCTCCATGGAGAGAAACGACACCGCATCGCCGCCGCTGCCCAAGCAGGGACCAGGTTTTCACCCAGCAAGGGGTGAATGATGGGGCTGGAATTTCAACGAAGCCTCCCAGGAGGGACGCGGCACCGGAGCGTCGTCGACGTTGCGGCTGTTGCCAGCCAAGGGTTTCCCCCAATTCCAAGCACCACACCACCATCCGCCTGTCGAAGGAGCCGTCGAGATGCTCCTGGGACAGGGGAGAGCTCCAACACAAGCAGGGAAAGCGAACCTGAGGGCAACACAGGCAGGGCTTCCACCAGGCGCCGCCGCACCATGCGACCGCACCATCGGAGGAGAGGTGCATCACCACGATGCACCGATCCATGGCCTCTGCGCCGCCAAGGCCCGCCACCACGACAGGAGGTCGCGCAGCCGGTGGGAGTAAGCCTTGGCCGATACCATCCATTGCGCGGGAACCGGGAAGCTCCGGCAGCATCCTCCACGCCGGCAGCATGCTGGTGAGATTTTATCCGGGCAGACAATTGCAAGATGTTTACAACGTGGAAATACAGTAACAGTACAGTACCCGTGTCAAGAGTCAAGACTCAAGACTCAGGAAGGTTCGTTTTCTATGTGCAAAGCAAAATTCAAGAGTAAATTTTAACGGGTTTAAGTTTAGGAACTTATCAAACAGGGTCGCAAGGGTTCATTAACCATTAAGGCTACACTGATTAAGCAACAGCGAGAGGAACTTTCAACGGCCGCAAGGGCAAACAGCTACTACTCCCTCTATTCCTAATTACAGTAGATGACTTCCATTTGTTTGTAAAGTCATCTAATTTGAAACGAAGTGAGTAGCTCTCAACCGGTCGGCTTCGTCCCTCCACGACCAGCAGCTCCTCTCGCTTCCACGAGATCGTCGACCAGACGGCGAAGGTCACGATGTGAGGAGCCACCTTCCGCCATGGCCGCGTGAGTCTTTGCGGCGAGGTCCATCACCCTGCTCCTTGAAGGTGTTCCGGTGCAGAAAACAATAATTTTCTAGCGTATGAAACCCTAACGAGCCAGGATCTATCTATCTAGTACATGTGATAACGGTGGCGGAACGGGATACATTACCTCCATGTAGACCGATAGCGGGGATTACGCTCCCGCACAAGCGTTGACGATGAAGTCGTACGTAGCCGACCTCGAGGTCGCGGAGAACTTGCCGCGATGATGTAGACGATGACGCCGGGGTGTCGACGATGACCTGCATTGACGGGCGTCGGGCGGAAGATGGCGAGGCGCCGGCGGCAGGGGGGTGCGCCGGCGGCAAGGGGAGAGGCGGCGCGGCGGCTGCATGGGGCGAGACGACGTCGCCCAGGTTCCTCAAAAGAGTTACCTCCGAGCACTCGCAAACATACGGAGCTTAACGACAACCCCAGGTCATTCAGATCCAGCTGAAATCGCATGGGTAGATCTTATCTGGAATCCCGCAGGGCAACAGCGCCCGGCGGTATAGCTTAGGTGGAGAGAGAGGGAAAAACGGGCGGAGAAGCAACTCGGTCAGCCTGCTATACAATTAATTGTATTTTTCTGTAATTAATCCAATTAATATGCCTTGCTATATAAAGGGGGGAGGGGTGTGCAAACACCTTGCCTCCCCCATGTGGGACTAAAGGAATACGAGGGGGAGGGGGGTTCGGCCGAACCCCCCTAGTCCGAGTTGGACTAGGGCCCAAGCCCCCTTCCCCTTGGGTGGTGCGCCTCCCCCCTCTTGGGCCCTCTTAGGGCCCATGTAGGTGGGAGCCCCCCCTTTTCCTTTATTTAATTAATATTAAATTAATATAAATATAATTAATTCATAATTAATATATTAAAATACTATTTAATATCCCGTGACTCCGAAACATTTTCCGAATCACCCGAACAACTTTCGGACATCCCTGGAACCATTTCAGACCTTCCCGGAACTCCTTCCAGACCACCGGAACTCTTTCCGGATCATTTCTCTCTCTCCAACAAAATCCTATATTATTCCAGAACCTATCTCCTGGTGTCGTTAAGACCTTAAGTTTGTTACGCTACGGTTCGAGAACACTCTAGACATGGTCGAGACACTCCGCTCACCAATGACCGTCAGGGATTCCTGGATGTATATGACGGCCCCTGTGCATTCTACGAATATCGTCGTTGAACCATAAATATGATATTCATTCCCTTTGTTTCTGCGATACTACTTTGTCCGAGATATGATCGTAGACACACTGATGTCTTTGTTGTATCTCGTTACCGACAAAGTTTATTAACTCGTCTATGATATTACATCTCCATGACCTAGTCATAAGTTGCGCAGCTATATATATGTAATCTCACCGAGTGGGCCCAGAGTATCTTTCCATTACAAGAATGAACAAATCCGCTCTTGATCCTTACGTCTCGATGCTCTTTCGGAATACTCAAGATGGATACCGTTATTGTCATGCTATATAAGACACAACGTTTGATGCTCTCAAAGCACCCCTATGAAGCATCAATAAGTACGGTCTCACTGTCTAAGGAATAAGCTATCATATTCTTATCTATTGCAAACGACAAACATCGTAATACGATCTTATTGCAATACTTTGTGTATGTCCATCATCTTATTCAACTAATAAGATGACCCCATTGTCAACCGACGTCATTGTCCTTGATCGGGAATCTCGATCAACTGTTGCCCAATGGACTAGTTCATATAGAGGCTCACTAGGGACCTGGTTGTCTATGTATTACACGTGTATTAATAATTCCGATTAATACAGGTATAGCATAATACACAAACCTATTATAAACTTATGAGATAACGTAATAAATACTACTTATTTATTTGCCTCTAGAGCATATCTCCTTCAGTCTCCCACTTGCACTAGAGTACAAATAAACTAGCTGCATTTTACTTTATCAAAATCCCTTATCAATTAAGAATCATTTGATAATGATTGCTTGTGGAAGAGTGTTACTCTGACAATCTGCACAATACATGATTGTGCATACTTTTGCGATTCATTGATATCAACTTGCTTGATATCACCATGTTATCCAATAACATACATACAAATACCGTAACTAAGTGAGACTTCTGTTTCCCAGCGCTTACTCTGATTAAACCAACCAGATAACTGCCTAGAAAAACACACTCAGTCACAATGAGCCCCTTGTAACAATTACAAACTCGCGATATCTACATACTTTCACACCAATGTAGAAAACTTGACATTCTAATGTCAATCCATCAACTAACGCACTTCTACTTCTAGTAAATTCTAAATTTACTTTTACAACTGTTCTTTTCCTAAGAACATCGGTTATATTTCATCGAGCAGATAATATGGTTTCTGTATGATGTCTAATATTACATAATAGACCAACATGTCACACAACCATTACTACCGTGTATCATTACTCTTAATGATCAATTGGATTTCAAATGACCATCCTTTTGATTCTATTCTGACTCCTCAGATATAATCCAAAACAACTCGACTAACTATTAAAAATTTCCGTTCAATTCCAAATAGACACTAATTTCCAAATAGTTTCACAACTTCATCATTCTCATCTATTCTACTGGTACAATTTCACAATGTGTCATTTACACAAGATGAATTCGGCTCCCACTCAAATTATGTCTTCACATATTTGAGAACACGAGCTCCCACTCAAAAACATGTCCCACATATTTGAGTTCCTAAGCTCCCACTTAAATTGACATTTTGGTCAAACCAAAACCATTGATCTATTATCAATTCGAATTCAATACAAACTAAAGTATTACATTAATACAAATCCATCAGACTTCAAGCATGTCTACATAAATGCAGTCAATAAATTTGATCTTGTCCAAAACACATTTCTTGGCAAGACATGCTTCCACGTCTTTCTTACAGTCACATTTCTCATATAACACTTTATATGATGATTAAACAATCTTATTCCTCTAATAAGAATTGTAGCAACAATTACAATGTTAATCCTTTCATATGTAACTTGGATTTCCAGGCCGAAACAGCCTTCGTTCGTATTCCGATATTTTCTCAACTTTCTTTGTATTCATAAAGTGTACCTTGATCTGTCAACAAGATCTGAAACACTTAATATCGTGATGTGACTTGACAGCAATATTAAATGTAACATCACTTTATTTAGAAGCTTCTTTCATGAAAATATTATGATCTTTATGAAGAGGATTGCAAGCAGAAAACAATTTTCTAGTCTCCCTCACTCTTAATCACCAAATTTTCATCTGTACAAATATACTCTTTGGAACACCTTCCAATATTCTACTTTTATGAATGTAGGTCTGACACCTTATTTCAAGCTCCTAATTCCAATCCATAAACCATAATTCAAAAATCATATTTTCCTCGGAATTACATAGACAACAAACCAAGTTTTGTTTCTATTTGGTTTTGGAATAAACTCCCATCAAATGCGAGTAATCTACAAAGAACTATTCATGTATATTCCGAATTATCATATAATCATATACATTACGACACTATTGTCGATCACGCGAATTCTCGTTGAGAGAAATATCTATTTTCTAAAGTGGACATCGACTATAATGTTTCGAACATATTAAGAGATTCTAAGACGGATTCTGACAGACCACACTCTATTTAAAATAAAACATGATTATAATACCCCACATATCACCATATATGACATTATAATATTGTGAAACGAAATTCCACAAGTCTTTTGTGTTGAAACCATAATTCAAAAATATTATCCTTTGATCGAATCTTGTGAATACAATATTCACCAATCTTTCTTCTGAAAAACCCCATTTGATCTCTTATCAAATTAATTTCAGACTTATGATTTATCAGGCAAATACTCCTATTCACCAGTAATCATAGAAGAATTCGGATCAAGTAAAAACACCATTAATTAATCATTAAAAATGACTCTCAATTAATTTCCTCTCGTATTGACACTTCAATACTATTTTCAAACTTAATCAATTCGGCACTCGAAATAATTAAATGGACCAAAATATCCATTACTTCTTTCATTGCCTTTATGATTAAATTCGATGGTGTTTGTTCTACTAATAGAACTTTTATTCATTAAACATACTATTTTATTATTTCTACAATTATGAACGTTATCATACAATTGATGTAATTGAGATGTGAAACCTTTATTCATAATATAAAGCAACTGGCTTGTTCCATAACATAAAACAACCGAACTTGTCTTATTACATGAATAATTATGTCTTGCAACAATCAAGACACTGAACACACTTTCTCACTATTACAAAAAGATCTTATCAAAAATTATTAATGATAACTATGATAACTTGAGGACGTGAACACCGAATGGCCATCAACTCCTTGATCACCATCTTCAGTCGCCAGGTCACATCATACTGTGCCGCATATATGTGATAATCAGGACCTGTTTCATAAACAGAACAAGTATCAAATACTTCATCATATATCAAGAGGCGAATTCATAATTCTGTATATATTAAACATATACCTGTAGCATCGAAGAGCTCTCCTTCGATGGAATCAACTTTCAGAGATTTGAATTCAGACACGAACTTGTAGAAGTTCATATCGTCGGCCTTCAAAATGTACTTGCGCACATGCTTTTCATAGCTTGGAGGCAGAGATATCAGGACAGTCCGAATGGCACAGGAATCTGCCATCCAGTAATCGAAGACCATTGTCAGCTGGAAGTAGATGTCATACAATCTCTTCAAATGAGTCTCCAGACAGGTATGCTCCTCTATATGAATGGTCTGGAACATGCTAAGCTGCCTGAATTGCTCACGCCTTAATTCATCTCGGAAGTGTGTCTTTATCGCATCAATCATGACGCATGGCTCCTTGCGTCGAAACAACTCTTTCAACTCAGGTGCTAGGCATACGGTCATGGTGATTTCCACTTTGATGAATATGTCTCGACGCCTACGGAAATCATCTTCCTCCTCCTCGCTTGAAGAATCCCCTGGTCTTTCTCCTAACGCTTCATCGAGAACATACAGAATGTTGTTGTGTTCGAGGATGTTTCTAAAACCCTTGTACCAGCTGAGAAGTTGGACCCGTCGGCTTCTAAGGTAGAATCCGGGCTCTTGAGGAAGTAACCGAAGTATAGTTGCGTAGTCTACAGATGTGATCGCAAAAGAGGTAATGTAAAGTTTATAATATATAGGTGAGTTTTAGTTTTATAATCACATTATCAAAACACACCACACCAAGATTATTATCCCTAAAATTAATAATGGCGTTTACACGACCCTCATCCACCACACCACCCCCGATCATCACGGCCGGCAGCACAGCTTCAAAGGTGGACATAAAATGTCGATCACAACAACTCTGTGACTCGTGCTCGATCTTTCGATCTTCCCGTGTTTCGAGGCCATATCTGCATATGCTAGGCTCGCCAAGCAAACCTCGAAGACCCTGCGTGTGCAACATGGCTTACACCCATTGTATGCGAACGACGAGATGTCTGACACCCGATCATCACGGCCTGTCTCATAACGTAGAACTTTCTTGGTGGTGCGCAACGAGGGAGAACGCAATTTTGGTATTTGTTAGGGATCATCCTATTCATGATGCTACCGTTGTATATCTAGCATATAAGCAATCAATAGGATGCACACACAACAGCACACAATAATGATGCAATGAAGTGCGATGTGACATGGTCGATGCACCTGGACCTTCATGGCGCCATGGCATGGCTCCAAGTCTACGAAGCCCTCCATTGCCTCCGACAGTGCGAGTAATATCAAACTTACTGTAACCATGTCACATAAAATAACGCCTCTGCAAAACAAAGTTAGACGCCTCTAGCTTTATTTAGTTTTGCAAGTTTTACGTGGCATATAGGCTTATTCGTAATAGAATCGCTTCCCTACCTACGAACTTTATACCACAACGTCGATCGTATAATTGCATGTTTAAGCATCCCTTTCGTGCCCTCCATTGAAAATGCTTTGCCGACTAGAGAGAGAGAAACAGACACCCGCCAGACACAGATACGGTGCAAGCCGTATGTCAGTAGTGGAACCAGTCTCACGTAAGCGTACGCGTAAAGTCGGTCCGGGCCGCTTCATCAACTCAATACCGAAGGCATCGCAAGTGCACACTAGAGGGTAGCAAATATAAGAAAGACGTCCTCATTCAACATGAGTTCTAACCGCACCAGAAGTACTACGCATAGATCGGCTCTAATACCACTGAAGGTGTTCCGGTGCAGAAAACAATAATTTTCTAGCGTATGAAACCCTAACTAGCCAGGATCTATCTATCTAGTACATGTGATAACGGTGGCGGAACGGGTTACATTACCTCCATGTACACCGATAGCGGGGATTACGCTCCCGCACAAGCGTTGACGATGAAGTCGTACGTAGCCGACCTCGAGGTCGCGGAGAACTTGCCGCGATGATGTAGACGATGACGCCGGGGTGTCGACGATGACCTGCGTTGACGGGCGTCGGGCGGAAGATGGCGAGGCGCCGGCGGTAGGGGGGTGCGCCGGCGGCAAGGGGAGAGGCGGCGCGGCGGCTGCATGGGGCGAGACGACATCGCCCAGGCTCCTCAAAAGAGTTACCTCCGAGCACTCGCAAACATACGGAGCTTAACGACAACCCCGGGTCATTCAGATCCAGCTGAAATCGCAGGGGTAGATCTTATCTGGAATCCCGCAGGGCAACGGCGCCCGGCGGTATAGCTTAGGTGGAGAGAGAGGGCAAAACGGGCGGAGAAGCAACTCGGCCAGCCTGCTATACAATTAATTGTATTTTTCTGTAATTAATCCAATTAATATGCCTTGCTATATAAAGGGGGGAGGGGGTGTGCAAACACCTTGCCTCCCCCATGTGGGACTAAAGGAATACGAGGGGGAGGGGGGTTCGGCCGAACCCCCTAGTCCGAGTTGGACTAGGGGCCAAGCCCCCTTCCCCTTGGGTGGTGCGGCTCCCCCCCCCCCCCCCCCCCCCTCTTGGGCCCTCTTAGGGACCATGTAGGTGGGAGCCCCCCTTTTTTCCTTTATTTAATTAATATTTAATTAATATTAAATTAATATAAAATTTAATTAATTCATAATTAATATATTTAAATACTATTTAATATTCTGTGACTCCGAAACATTTTCCGAATCACCCGAACAACTTTCGGACATCCCTGGAACCATTCCAGACCTTCCCGGAACTCCTTCCGGACCACCGGAACTCTTTCCGGATCATTTCTCTCTCTCCAACAAAATCCTATATTATTCCAGAACCTATCTCCTGGTGTCGTTAAGACCTTAAGTTTGTTACGCTACGGTTCGAGAACACTCCAGACATGGTCGAGACACTCCGCTCACCAATGACCGTGAGGGATACCTGGATGTATATGACGGCCCCTGTGCATTCTACGAATATCGTCGTTGAACCATAAATATGATATTCATTCCCTTTGTTTCTGCGATACTACCTTGTCCGAGATATGATCGTAGACACACCGATGTCTTTGTTGTATCTCGTTATTCTTATCTATTGCAAATGACCAACATCGTAATACGATCTTATTGCAATACTTTGCGTATGTCCATCATCTTATTCAACTAATAAGATGACCCCATTGTCAACCGACGTCATTGTCCTTGATCGAGAATCTCGATCAACTGTTGCCCAATGTGAAGGAGATATGCCCTAGAGGCAATTAATAAAGTGTATTCTTTATCATATCTCGTTTGTTCATAATATGTTTTTGTGTCATGCTAGAACCGTATTAAGCGGAAACATTAATGCGGGTGTGATACGCAAACAACCAGGTCCCTAGTAGCCTCTACTAAGACTAGTTTCGTTGCGCGATTGATGATCGAGGTTTCCCGGTCATGGGGCATGAAGTCGGTCGGCAATGAGAGTCATATCGCTAGAGAGCGATGTGATGGACATACCCAGATTTGGAGAACGTAGTCGTTACGCCTTTGACCGTGAGATCAACTCTTATTGATATTCCCGGAAGATACTTTGATTGCACCAAACGTCGTATCTTATTTAGTATGACAATAACGGTGATACTTTTGGGTATTGGAAAGGAGTATTGAGACGAGGGGTCAAGAGCGGGATTTGCCAGTCCGCGTAGCAGGATAGATACTCTCGGTCCCACTCGGTGAGATCATGTCTAATGAGCTTGCAAGCATGTGACTAGGTCACGGAGACATGAGATCATGAACGAGTAGAAGATAGCGTCGTCGGTAACGAGGTCGGGATTGGGTATGGAGATATCTATGGAACGACACTCGGACGTGCTAAGTATCGCTATGGCAAAAGGTCTAAGACTTCACGTTCAGGTTTGATAGATGAAAGTCATTCGTTATATCTCAGGGATTAATTCAGGGGGTCCAGGCCTACGAGTTAGTCGTTGATCATTGAGGAGTCTTGATCATACCTGATATTATATCGAACCGCTAGGGTAACACACTTAAGGGGTTTCGACAAGACAACCGGAAAGGAAGGAGATCACCGGGAGCGTCCCGGGAGAGGTCCGATGGAGATCGGGCAGCGCCGAAAGAGTTTTCGGAGCTAGGAAATATTATATATATTGTGTTTGATATTAATTAGTGTTATTAATATGCAAATATGATTTTATATATTTATTTTCGAATTTATTAAGGCAGATTTCCCTAAATGGGCCTTCCGGACGAAAGAAGGCCCAAGAGGGGAAAATTCCCTAGGGGAATTCGGTGGGGGGGCAGGAGGGGCGGCCTAGGTGGGCCACAAGGGGCCCACCAGGGGGCCGGCGCACTCCCTTGGCCGAACCAGGCTGTGGGGGTTAGTCCCACATTGCCTGGCTGGCAAGGTTGGCTCCCCTTGGGAGCCTATATAAGAAGGGGCACCCCCAGCCTTTTAATTCACCAATTAATTCCTGATTTCTCTCTCGATCTCGTGGTTCCCAAGTCGGAGCCGCGCCGAGCAAGTGGAGTCGGGGATCTCCTCCACCATAGCCCGCTGCCGCGCTGCTGGTGTTCCGGTCCAAGTCTTCCGCTGCTCGTCCTGGACTGGAGCTTCGGAGGCGTCGTCTCCACCGTACGTGTGCGACTCCCTGCGAGGTGCGGCGCTAGCGGTACTCGGAGGCCTGCTTCCTCTACACGACCTTGAGGTCGGCTTCGTCGGTCTGCATCGACAACGTTTGTGCGGGAACATAATACCCGCTTTCGGTCTACAAGGGTACGTATTCCGATCTCCGTTCGTACTACTATATCTGCATAGAATAGATCTTGGCTAGTTTAAGGATATCGTTGCTAGGAAATTTTTTGTTTTCTGCCCACGATCCCCTTCACAATGGACTAGTTCATATAGAGGCTCACTAGGGATCTGGTTGTCTATGTATTGCACGTGTATTAATAATTCTGATTAATATAGTTATAGCATAATACACAAACCTATTATAAACTTATGAGATAACGCAATAAATACTACTTATTTATTTGCCTCTAGGGCATATCTCCTTCACTCCTCGCGGCCTCCCCTGGTCCTCCAGGTCGCATGAACGCCGTCAATGCCTGTGCGACAGCTTCGGCGGGGACTACCTCATGTTCGTTGTGCCGCGTGCTTTGTAGGCCCACGGCGACATCCGGCCACAGCCGCACCCCGATCCCGAGGACCTCCGTGACCAGCCTCTCGGTGATGAACTGCTCAAACACCATCGGCCACGTCAGCACCAGCACGCCGGCGGCCACCGTCTCCAGCACCGAGTTCCACCCGCAGTGCGTCACGAACGCGCCCACCGCCGGGTGGCCCAGTATCGTTGTCTGTGGAGCCCATGCCGTGACAATCAGCCCCCTGTCCTTGACACGCTCCTCCCACCCCTCCGGCGGACTCCACGTCTCCGACCTCACCACCCACAGGAACGACTCTCCCGAGGCCTCCAGCCCGAGAGCGAGCTCGTGCAGCTGAGCGTCGGACGGTCGGGGACGGGGGCAAAACTGCCGAAGCACAGGTGCACCACAGAACGCGTCGGCTTCGAGCCAAGCCAGTCGATGCAGTGCTGCGAGTCGCCGGCGGCGGCCGCATCAGGGGTCGCCGCCTGTAATGACGATGGGCGCAGGGAGACAGGCCCTACGAAGTAGGCGCGCTTCACGTAGCCTTGGCTCATCTGCAGCTCGCAGTAGCGCTGCTCCAGATCCGGCAGCGTGTTCACGGCGAGGCCAAAGAAGGCGGCCTGCGCCGCGTAGAACGTGTTGGTCTTAGAGTAGTCCACCTCCTGCTTCTTCCTCAGGAACTCCGGCAGCTCGATCCTAGCTATCCGTATGGGAGACCCCGGGAACCGGGGGACCACGGCGACGTCGGGGTCGGCGGTGGCGACGTCTGCCACGAGCGCGAGGTGGCGCATGGCCATGGACGGGAAGGCGCCGATGACCTTGAACGTGACGCACGGCACGCCGAGCTCGTCGGCGATGCCGACGTTCCAGACAAAGTGCACGTCGGTGACGAGCACTTCGGGATCCTGCTCCCTGATCAGCGCCTCATATACGGGGCGCATCAGGTGTCGCTGAACGTGGCGACGTCGATGCGCCACGAGTCGTCTGACGCCGCCTTGCCCAGGTTATGTCGCCTCGTGGGAGGCCCTCCACGGCCGAGAACGGGTACGTCGCGATCTTTTTACAAAACGACTCAAATGAGCCGGGTTCCACTATCAGAGGATAACATAACAGAGTTTTTACAAACCCAAAACCAACCGAAACCGAACGAAAAGGAACGAAACTAAAAACCTACACTACTGCAGTAGAGCAAAGGTAAGAACCGCGCCACAACGCCTACTAGCAAACACACCCGCCTGGCAACACAGCCAAAGCAACCAGGTGTGCTGCGAAATTTAAATTCAGAAGCCACTGGTCTCATCCAACCACCAAACCGAAAGAGCACTACAGTTTTGGACGCTGGAGGGTACAAACACCCAACTCCAGGAAACCGCGCAAGGCCAAAACAAGGTTTTTATGATTACACAACCAGAAACAACACTTCAACTCCAACCACCAGGTTCTTTTAATCAGCAGAACTTCAAGCATCCTTCACATCCGCCAGCCGCGCATTCCTCCTGGCAGCATCGTGAGCCCGGATGGCGGTGTCTTGGATAAGTCCAGCTCCTTCCTCCATTTGTCAACGCACCCCCTCAACTTGCATACCTGCCCAGTATCGAAGGAAAGCACACATGTAACAGATTAGCTACAGAGGAGAAGATAGGAATTTCTTCTGAAAGCACGCACGATTCCTAATCTTCCAAATTGCCCAGCAAAAAGCAGCAATGCCAATCACATGCAAATTCGTGCCCAGGGGCAGAAATTTAACAATCCACCAAAAATACTAGGTAAAACAAGTGGGCCTACTATTTAATCCAAAAGCAGAGCTAATAACCCCCCACATATAAACAACGGTAGGACAAGTGAGATTGTTTCAGCAGCAGGACAAAAACGGCAGGACAAATCCCCCACCCATTTCCTTTTTTTTCATATTATCTTTAGTAGGTATAGCATTATGCCAGATTAACCACATACAAATTTTGATCTTCAGAGGGATCTTGCCTTTCCACATTTGTTTTAAAGATCTATCCACTCCAGGAGAGGATAATTTTTCATACAGTGACTTAACCAAAAAAACTTCCTAATTTAGTATACTTCCACTTTGGTATGTCTCTTCCATCCCCCGGAGCCACTGCTACTAACTTGTCACTCAAGGTTCTTAGCTGCTGTTGTCTAACTGGATCAAGCCATCTTCTGAAGTTAAGTTGCCAGTTCCTATCCTTCATTTCTCTAACGGTAAGAACCTGACCCACACAGACATCCAACAACTGAGGGTATTTGTTCACCCAAAGGAGTGACCCCACACCAAGCATCATGCCAAAAGTCTGTCTCTCTCCCCCCATTCACCACTATGATCCTGCCTCTCAAATAAACTTCTTTCAACTTCAACAAATCCTTCCATACCGGAGAATCCCCCTGTTTAGCTCTGAGTCTCCAAATCCATGAGTAATCTTATACTTCCTTCTTACCAATGTTTGCCACAAGCCATCTTCCATTTCTAACCTCCACCACCACTTACAAAGCAAACTGACATTGAACAGCTTTAGATTTTTGATTCCCAGACCACCTTTCCTTTTTGGCTTGTTAATCAAAGTCCATTTTACCAGATGATATTTTTTCTTGGTGGCATTCTGAAAGAGCATTTTCCCTCATGTGTGGTTTTGGTAATTGAATGACAATCTCTGTGGCGGAAACTTGTTGCGTTTTCGGTGGCGGAAATATTGTCGGTTCTTCCGTGAGGAAAGTCCCACACCTTGCCATGTGTGGTGATTTTACTCTATTTGTTGGGTAGTCATCGTCGCTATCTTTCCAACAAAATTGGTCTCACCTCATTTGGAGTTCATTTGCAAAAGTTATAGCAGTTTTCGTTTCGATGTTCTGCTGATTCGGATTATTGGGGCCGGATATTCCGCCCTACCGGAATTTCCGGTTCCCCGGCTCATCCAAGAAAACGGCTAAGGAAAGGAGAAAAAGGGTTCTGACTCCAGTCGGAAATTGTGCTCGGAAATTTCCATATACCGGAATTTCCGAGTGCCCCCAGAAAAGTCCTCCAGAAATGGCTAAGGAAAAGTTTGGTTTTGCTTCTGACTCCAGCCGGAATTTCCGAGCTCTCTTAGACCGGAATTTCCGGGTGACCGGAATTTCCGAGTCTCTCTAGACCGGAATTTCCGGGTGACCGGAAATTCCGAGTCTCACTTATACCGGAATTTCCGAGTGTCGAAACAGCCAACGGCTATATTTCCTGGAGGGGTATAAATACCCCTCCCCTTCTTCCTCCCCAGAAAATCCAAGGCAGCACGACTTTCCCCTCTCTCCTACTCCATTGTTGACCTTGGAAAGCTCACTTCCCTCTCAATCCCTCCATTGAATCTTCCATATTCTTTAGGGAAAGTTGAGAGGAGATCTAGATCTACAATCCTACCAATCCATCTTTCTCTAAGTGAGGGGAACTTAGTGGATCTAGTTCTTGGAGTTCCTTTGTGGTTCTTCTTCTTTGTTCTTCCTCTCTTCTCCCCCCATAAGCATTAGTTGCTTTTGGTGGGATTTGAGAGTGAAGGATTTGACTCCTTTGTGGTTTCCTTTGTTCTTCCTCTTTTATTCCCCCATAAACATTTGTTGTTGTGTTGGAATTTAAGAGTGAAGGACTTGAGCACTTCGTGTGCTCTTGCCATTGCATTTGCATCGGTTTGAGCCCTCCACGAGGATTCGTGGTGGTATTACTTGTGAGCTTGTTACTCTTGGGTCTTTGGACCCTAGACGCCTTTTGTGGCCGGCCTTTTGTGGCCAAGACCTTTTGTGGTCACTTGAGAGCCCCCAATTAAGTTGTGTGTGTGTGCCTCAAGACTTGGGAGCCCCCAATTAAGTTGTGGGTGTGTGCCTCAAGAGTTGTACGGGATTCGATCTCCGCCCCAAAGGAGATCAATAGTGGAAGGTGAACTCGAACCTGTTGTGGTTGAGTTCACCAGGAGAAGAAGGTGAGCCTTTGTGGCGTTGCGGCTTACCTGTTGTGGTTGCGCACACCTCTCCAAACGAGACGTACACCTTTGGGTGGAACTCGGGAATACATCCTCGTCTCCGCGTGCCTCGGTTATCTCTATACCCAAGCTCTTTACTTATGCACTTTACATTGTGATAGCCTTCGTGCTTGAAGTCATATATCTTGCTATCATCTTGTTACTTGTATTGATTAGCTTAAGTTGTTGGTGCACATAGGTGAGCCTAGTTTATATATCTAGGTTGTATGCTTGTTAAATTAAACCTCTAGTTTTATTCTGCCTTTATCAAGCATACCGGAATTTCCGGATCATTGTGGACCGGATATTCCGGCTACTCGGAATTTCTGGGTCATTCTTGACCGGATATTCCGGCTCCTCGGAAAAAGTTTTAAATCGCCTATTCACCCCCCCCCCCCCCCTCTAGGCGACGTCTATCCGTTCACATTCCCTTGCCAGAAGAATTTCCGCAAAACTTTGGTCAAATCTTCCACACACGTATCATGAAGCAAGTACATTGACATCTGGTAGATGAGCACACTACTCATAGTAGATTGAATGAGAGTATATCTCCACCCAGAGAAGCAACATGGCTAATCCAGCCTTCGAGGTGTTTACCCATTCTCTCCCGAAGGGGCTTAAAGTCAGACCTGTAGGATCCACACACAGGGACCCCTAAGTACTTCATAGGCCAGCTACCCACCTGGCAGTTAAACATATCTGCATAAAAACTGCTTTTGATACTATCCTCCAACACCATCATCACCTCACTTTTAAGGAAGTTGATTTTGAGACCAGACACTGCTTCAAACATATAAAGAATAAGCTTCAAATGCCTGACTTGGTTGATATCATCTTGGACAAACAAAATTGTATCATCAGCATACTGAAAGATTGCTATGCCTTTGTCAATCAGATGTGGAACCAAGCCCACCAGTTGACCAGCTCCCTGGGCTTGCCTGATCATTTTAGCCAGGCTCTTAGCTGCCAAATTAAAGAGAAAGGGAGAAAAGGGGTCCCCCTGCCTGACCCCCCCCCCCCCCCCCCCCCCCATGATTGCCAAAATCTCTTCCTCTGGTGTTGTTAATTTTGACACACAAAGTCCCATCTTTAATAATTTCCCCAATGAGCCTACACCACAGAGGACTGAACCCTTTCTGTTGAACACACTTCATGAGATAATCCCAGTCCACCTTATCATAAGCCTTCTCAAAATCTAACTTCAATACCACACCCTGTTGTTTTTTCTCTTGGCTTCATGAAGGATTTCATGTAAAGACATCACCCCATCCATAATGTTTCTCCCTTTGATAAAAGCAGTCTGGCAAGAGGAAATTAATTTCCCCATCACAGGTTCCACTCTAAGGGTGGCAACCTTAGTAATGATCTTATAGATAACCTGCAACAGACAAATAGGTCTGTACTTTTGAATACAATCTGCGTCAGCTGATTTCTGTAAAAGAATGATCATCCCAAAGTTCAATCTATACAGTCCCACCACACCTTTGTAACAATCATCTAATAGATTCATGATTTCCTACTTAACCACTGGCCAACACACCTGATAGAACTCAATAGGGATCCCATCAGGACCAGGAGCCTTATTTGTCACCATTACATCTATGGCTTTCTTGACCTCTATCTCAGAAAAAGGTTTGTCCAGCTCCAGATTGTCATTGTCATCCAGTTTCTCATCAGCCAACCAAATATGCTCATCCAGCTGTAATTTATTACCTTCCCCTTTACCAAACATCCCTCTATAATAAGCAGTAGCATGATCCAGGAGATCACCAGTCCCTTGAATTTGCATGTCACCATCTTGCAGAATATACATTGTATTCTTCCTCTTCCTACCATTAGCAATTCTGTGGAAGAAAGTTGTATTAAGGTCCCCTTGAAACAAACACTTTTCACTAGATCTCCCATACCAGAACTTCTCTTCATCTTCAAAAAATTTCATCAGGTTACTCTGAATGAGTCCTTTTCTAGCACATTGCTCCCCAGTAAGAGTCCCAAGTTCCTCCAGTTGCTCCAGACTTTCCAACTCAACTGACCACTCTAGTTTGTTTTTAACATTTTCTCCCCTCACATTAGCACCCCAACCTTTCAGACTGTCTTTGACATTCTTCACTTTCTGCTACAGAATGCTAATACTATCACTTGCACCAACTCTCTGACCCCAGGCTTTAAGAATTCTCTGCATGAAATCTGGATGAGAGATCCAGTGCTTTTTGAATCTAAAATCTTTAATTCTGACAGGAATGGCCTCCCCAGTATCAACAATCAAAGGATTGTGATCAGAGACCATTCTAGGGATTTTCTTAACATTAGTAAGAGGAAAAAGAGTTTCCCAACCAGTATTTACCAGAATTCTGTCAAGTTTCTCAAGAGTAGGCTCCTTCTGATTATTAGACCAAGTGTACAAACCCCCAGACATTTGAATCTCTCTCAAGGCATAAGTATTGATAATAGAGTTAAAGGTGTGATAGAATTTAGTTACACACCCTTTTTTATTCTTCTCATGATCAAAACGAATAACATTAAAATCCCCCCCCCCCCCCAATTATAACAGGCAGACTAATACTAGAGCACAAATTAGCAAGAGATGTAAGGAAAGCAGTTTTATCATCATCCTGAGCAGCACCATACACAACAACCAACAAAAGATTAATCTGAAGTTTCTTATCAAACACATGAGCCTTAACAAAAATCTTTCAGTGGTGGCACAAATGACATCAAATCTTGAGGATTTGACCCCACAAAGGATACCCCCAGATCTCCCCACAGAAGGTGATCAACGCCACAAGTAAATGTTATCAGGATCAAGTTTTCTCCAAACATATGGAGACATATCCATTTTCATAGTTTCTTGGAGACCAATGAAGTCAAAGTTAAACTCAGCAATGAGATCCTTCATCTAGAAAGAAAAACCTTTCTTCCCCACCCCCCCACAATTCTAAAAGAGACCTATCATTTAAATTTGGCAGGTTTGC
The DNA here is from genome assembly GCA_026929855.1 of Poa annua. Lineage (NCBI taxonomy): Eukaryota > Viridiplantae > Streptophyta > Magnoliopsida > Poales > Poaceae > Poa > Poa annua. The sequence continues at coordinate 23,648,809 of CM049427.1, forward strand.
TTCTCACTCTAGGCCCAGTCACAATGCCATTCAGAGGGTGGGCAGACTGAGTCCTAGTAAGGGAACCAGTACCACTGAGGGGTACCCCTTGACCTTGTTTCTTCAAACTAGATTTTATTTTCTTCAGATTTTTCTTAGTTCTCCTAGAAACCACAGGAGTGAATTCCATCTCATCATCCAACTCCTCACATTCAGATAAATCAGATAAACTTGTGTCCAAGGCACCCTCAGAACCCCCCACCATTTTCAACAACAGAGGTTGCTTACCAGTAACATGAGTAGAATTAACAGTAACATCTCGTTTTTTCAATTGTTCCTTTCTTTTAATTAAATTTTCCCTAGCAAACTCCAGATCTTTTAGCATATGAACAGTCTCCAAAGGGAGAGAAGACACATCAATACCAATTTCTAGAGCTCTATCCATGATATCATCATCAGAAAGTACAGAAAAGGAGTTTGGGTTTATACCTTCACCATCTCTACACGCCATGGCTTCAGTAGCCCTCTAATAGACCAAGAGATTTGCTTGACCAGCTGCTTGAATACGGCTACTAACTCTGACAGGAGCTAGCTGAACTGGAGTCACAGACACAGGGTGACCACCTGTAGGAGCAACATTGGCCTCGCTTCTCTTCTCAAGACTGGGAGATAGTTCAATTATTTGCCCATTACACGAGTGCACCACCTGCCTCCCCCCACCTCCTTCAGAAACATCAGAATTGGATGTTGTAGATGCCTTTGCCTCAGACACTGGTTCGAGATTGATACCAGGGATTTTCTCCAGCATAGATTTCCACTCCAGAGTTTTACCACTACACGTCTTGATAAGATTTCTAAGGAACTCTTCATATGACATTTCATTCTGTAGATCTTCATCAAGATTTTCCACTACCCCAGCAGTCAAGAGTTTTGGCTTGGCCAAGTATTCAAGATATTGTTTGTAGTAATCTACAGCAGGAGGGGGAGCAGAGGTCCTAGGTCCACCAGTTTCCCCAGTTGCCATCACAATCTGATTATTGTTTGAAGAGCTATACCCCAAGTGTTGCACCCTTGTAGAGAAAGAAACATCATCACTGCTATCAGACTCATCATCCATCTCCGGAACCTTCCTTTTCCCTTTACCAACATCAGTTTCTTCATTTCTTTGATTCATCAGCATCTGACCCGCAGGGCTTGCATTGTATGCCCTCTGTGCATCCCTCATGAAACCACCAGGAGCAGACTGGGGACAGTATTCCTATTGATAGTTGGCCTTGGCCTCTTTGGAGTATGTTGATGGGGTCCCACATCAGAATTCATGTCTTCAGTTGTTCTTGCGAGGTCCATGGAAGCAACCTCATTTCTTGCCACCTGCCCTCTGCGAATTTCCCTGATAAATTCAATGTCATACAGACTTCCCCCAATATTTACATTTGACACCTTTGATGGCACCAGAGAGATATTCAGAGCACCAATTAAAACTCTGATGTAATCAATATTATTGAAGCTGGATCTATCCACAATCAAAGCCCTTCCCACCATACTGCTAACAAAGGTAGATGTGGGGCAGTTTCTGTTATCCAGAGGGATACCTTCACTTGAAACCAAGCTTCCTCCAGTTCACCAGTTGCACCATATTCAGGAGTCCAGTGCTCAACCTGGATTGAAACTGAAGGCATAGTTCTCATTTTTGTTATCCCAAAATGGATCCATGCATCAATGTCTCTGGAACTTGGGAACCTCATCAAGAATTTGTTGGCTGAGAGAGTCTTGGCATACCATCTCCAAGTACAACTAGCCCCAGCCCACTGAGCAAACTCAGATTCAATCTGTCTGCCTGTAGGATTACCCTGTCTGACTTCCACCACAGCTTGGTACATGACTCGAGCAGGTGCATCATTTCTGATATTTGGTATAACAAAGAACCCCCCCCCCCCCCCCCCCCCCCCCTCCAGGTGTAGCTGCACCCACAAAGGGGGCTGCAATTTCCGATGGTCTGATTTATTGGTAAATGAAAGTATCAACATGACCCCCCCCAGACCATACACATATTAGTATCTTCCACAGGTTCATCACCACCAGGCTCAATGAAATTCACATTCCGATTAGCATTGTTCAAGCCAACCTGCTCCTCTTCTTCTTCTGTCTCTTCCTCCTCCAGATCCCTCCGTACCTCAGAGGAGGAGGGAGGATGAGATGATTCACTCATAGTATTTGCTCGGGAACTATTTTGCTGACCTCGTCGGTCACTGATTGAGTTATCAGACTCCTCCTCACGCATCTCAGCCCTGTGATCCCACCTACCTCCACGTGCATCTTGAGAGACACTGACAGAATTATCCCTGCCAATCGCCCCCAATCTGGATGTATCGAAACGATTAACATTCATACCTCTTTGGCCATAATCATTGCCCCTGAAGCGATTTTCCTGCCCAAATCTAGGCTGATTCTCCCGACGATCCGGCTCACGACCACGCAAATCTGGTTGTTGCTGCACCCGCGGAGGCATGGATTCGAAGGATCCTGCAGAGTATCCACCAGGAGGCCAGCGGGGTGGAAAGTTCGCACTCTGAGGAGGCGCTCCTCCGCCCCGACCGCCACTCTGAGGGGGCGCACCTCCGCCCCGGCCGCCATAGCGACCACCTCCACGATTCATCGCATAGTTGAACGACATCAGCGGCGACGGAAGACGAGCGACCGCTGCAAAGGAGCGGCGGTCTCCACGGACAGTCCCCTTCCAGGAAGGGAAGGAAGGGAATCTCGACGAAGTTCGCAGAATCGATTGATGATCTGGAACGGAAACGTAGATCACCTTCTGCTCCCCCCGCCGCCATGAAATAAAATATACTACTGTACTAGATGATTCAGTATACACATTGTTAATTCAGCAGCACACAACCCAAGAGCATTGTCAGTAATGGAGACAAGTTGCTTTGTCCTCCAGCAAGTTAGAAAACACAAAACAACTGATCCACGTAGAACGCGAGGCGAACTAAAAACTCCGGCGCATGGGCACGCCTCGAGTCTCCCTAATTACACAGCTGACTGAAGGCTGAAGGCCTAAATAGTTCTACTCAGAATGAGATACAAAACGGCAGCGAGAGGAAGAACGGGGTATCTTAAAGGTGTTCATAATCTCACCTGGTAGGATCTCACGTCCCAGGATCTAACAAATGTCTCATATAAATTCAAAATTCAATTGACAAAGGAGCGCATTCCAGTTTCATATTATGATCCAAATTACTCAATTTGAGTAACAATTTCTGCAGAGCCACTGCAGAGACATGACAATCATGAAACCACACCAAGACAGGAACATCATGTTCCGAAATTTTGCTATGACCTATAATCAATTGAACATGGGCCCTAAAAAGAATAGTGGTTCTAAAATTCTACAAAATTAGATCATCTATGTACCAAATCTGACAAGACTCTCTGGTAGAAAAACCCAAAGAAAAAAAAGACAACAGTGAAATGCACAGTTATAAGCCACAGCTTGTCGACACAATGAACGGAAGGTGCTTGCTCAAGGTTCCCAACAGAATTTTCCCCAGGAAGAGGAGCTCCCAGAAGCAACACGGCAAGCTTAAGCAACGACGGCAGGTCCCTGTTGAGGGAAAGGGGGAAAAATGGAATTGGAGCATGAGAATGAACAATGATGTGACACAGTAAGCAAGTGGCAGACTTAAAGGATGCATACTGATTAGCTTAAGAATGCCTTTGCCAGAGGGCATCTATCTTTTTTCAAGATCAAACTTTCACAAGGCCAATTATGTTAGCCAAGAGCGAACAAACCCATAAAGGTATTACCACTATCGCAGCATCACATTCCACAAATATATCATAACACAGACGTCCATTACTATGTTGCTTTGCTTCTTTGATGTGTCTTGTTTGTTCTCTTGGTTGAGAATTTATCTAAGTGATTGTTCTTTTCAAACTGGGGATCAGGACTGAGTATATCTAATGATGTTTGCTTGGTAATGTTAAAGGAGAACATAATTATCCTTAATGTAAACAAATTGCCACACAAAGCTGTAAGTCTAGAACGATGACCGGTTAGCTCCCAATCCTATGTGCACTGGCAGCAGCAGGATTATGTTTGGCATGCCAGTTAACCACGATGCAAATGAAGTTCTGCTTCATCACAGTTTGGCAAAAAAAGATATGCAGAATGCAGCTATTAAATGTTCCTACATATCTTTCAAGTCATAAATTTGGCCAGTAAATTTACTGTTTACTTACTTTGGCTGATATATTTGACACAGCTAATTGGAACTTTTCTCTTGTTCTTGAGCCAGCTACATGGCCAGCCTTGGCAACTTTGCTGAATGCCCCATTCAGCCAGCTTGTTCCAGCAGACACATACCTACAAGTAGTGGAAATAATAGCTAAGGATCAGCGATATAAGACTTAATTAAATCACGTCATAAAGGACACCATCGGTTACTCCAAAGGTGTACTTGTGTTACAAGGTCCATGATTTCATCCAAGATATATTAAAAGTAAGTCAGACCATGCAAAAATTTGATCACCAGCTTATATAAAACACACATACAAATAAATGAATTGAACAGTAGCGAAAACAAGGCAAAGAAGAGAGACCTGTTTGTTTTGACAGCAGAGCCTGTATCATTTAGCTTGCGCTCTGCAGCCAGCAAAGCAGCCATTGTTTTGTCAGAAACTTGCAACCTTTGGTCCACAGTTTTCACCTTTTCATTTACGACTGATATCCCAGTGTTCAACTTTTCTGAAAGGCCAACACGCCTATCAAAGGAATTGATCTTAGCCGTTGCGTTAGCCCTTAACTGATGTTTCTCGTCGAATGATTTAGCTTTGTTCACAGCATCTTGCCGAATTGCTGAACCTCTTGCAATCACAGTTGTCATGACATCATGAGCCTTGCTCGCATAAACTCGGCCATTAGTGGGACTTGTATTTGCCTACATGACAAGATCATGCCTATTTAATCAGTACCAGGGATGATCCACTACAATAACATATAAGCAGGTAGCCCAAGGTTCGCATTTTTTTGTTTGTTTCTTTGGAGCAGATTTTCATACTCTGGCCCCGGATTGGTGGGGAGTTCGTGATGTAACAAAGAGGGAAAGAAAAGAAACACAAATGTGCTGGAATTCAAAGGCACCTCAGTAGGTTGTTCCAAATCTGCAGTAGGAGCTGTACTTGTCACCTCATTGACCACAAGTTGCTGCATGATTTTAACAATAGATACGTACATGAGAAAAGAAGGATCAACAGTGTACTGGCATTTATGTAGCATAGATCAACTGAATAGTGCACCTGTTCATTAACAGGGATGTAGATGTAATCGTCAGCAGAGGTTATGTTCACAACTCGATCCACAATTGTTGCTCCCTGAAAAAGGAAAATAAAAATTATTGGTATAATGTTTCATGCTAGCATGCAAGGGGAAGTTTATCCAAAGTATATTTGTTTTACAATTATGCAGATCTGGAGAAAGTAGCAAGGTGTAAAACACTGAGTGTGAAAAGACTCGGAGCTAATTACAACAACAAACACACTGAACCTTCATCCTGTCAACCTGGAAGGTTCAGTTTACAACTACAAACTCACTGGACCAACACCCTGTCAACATGGAAGGCCCAATTTACAACTACAAACTAACTGGACCATCACTCTGTCAACCTGGAAGGCCTCTCGATTGGAGCAAGAGCATATGCACATAAAGAAATGACTGACATGCTAGTTACTTAAAGGACAAAAAATATGACAAAGTCAAAGAATTACAACAAAAACCCATGGTATGCAGCTTGCTTATGTGCCGATGAAAGCAGCCATTAAAATACTCAAATATCCAATTTTCTTTTTCTTTACTCAAACATGGTCAATGGCCGCTTACATATTTTAATAAGTAGAGATGATGTGGAGTGTCCTTCAATCATATTGCCAGTAAATGAAGATGTGGCGATGTGTCGTATTACTAAATAATTTAAAAACAATCAAATCCCAATGTGATTTTCAATTGAAAAAATCAGTATGAACACATGTCCTTTTCTATGTTATGCAATGTTTTCGTGTATTCTATTATGCTCAAGTTGCAAATAGAATGCATCCACAAAAAGAAGTCGACTAGAGTGTTTATCCAGTTTCAAATGAGTCAAGTTCTACATGCACCTTCAACACGTCAGTTGTCCTTAAGTGCAATGGATTACAACGGTAACAACATAGGGTGTCTTCCTAATTTCAGCAATACTGATATCAGCCGACACAGAATTAGGCCCCATCAAGTCCCTGCACATGCCATGACAGCGGCAGACACCTAACAATACTATTCAGAGCGGCGGCACGCAAACATCATCCGTCCATTGTACGAATTTAAAACCGAGCAGAACCAGGTTGCAAGAGGGAATTCACTCCACGGGGTGAAACAATTCATACCGAGAGCAGCAGCGCGATCTCGAGGGCCCTGGGTTCCTTGAAGGTGACGTAGGCCGTCCTCCCCGCGGGCGCCCCGTCACTGCAGACGCGAGAGCCAGCAATGCGGTCAGACGGGGCAAAGCGGGAGAAAGAGAAAGCAGAAGGAATAGGTATCTACTACGGACTGCGCGGCGGCGAAGGAGAAGCACTCACGTCCTGATGTCGACGTGGTCGATTTCGCCGGAGAAGGAGAAGAACTCGCGCACCTCGCGCTCCCCTGCCAGATCTGAGATGTTCCGCACCCGCACCGTCCTCACCGCCGCCCTCCTCCCCTCCTCCTGCAACCCCACAGAAAACAGCCCGTCAGCGAACCCGCGCCACGCCCTCCTCCTCCAAAAAAAAAAAACTCCTCCGCCGCCAAACAGAAACAGCATCAATGGACGGACTCACCTCCATGGCGCGGCGCCGGGAGAAGAAGGACAACCAAAAAGGCGGCGACGAGACCGAGAGGCGACCACCGCGAGTCCGGTAGGCGCGAGGAGCAGCGGGCTGGCTGGCAGGTGGTGGTTGGGTAGGGTTTGGTGCTCGCTCGCTCGTTGGGCTCTGGCGATTTGTAATGGCGGGCGTCGCGTGCGCCTCCCTCCAGAGTCCAGCAGTACTACTACTACTTTTCCTTCTATTCTCGAGCAGTTCGCGTGCGTGTGCGTTGGTCGCCGAGAAAGCCTACTACTACTCAACGCCAACGGGTCGAACCGAACCGACCAAGTACCCTTCCTGCCCTCGGACGGAACGGCTCGTCACCATCCGTACGCATTGGCGCGAAGGGGCAGAAGCGTCAACAAAGCCGGTCTTATTACTTGGGCGAGAGACATGCTGGCAGCTGAGCTTGCTTCGCGGCGGCGCCACCTCTGCTGACCCATGCGAGATTAGTACTAGTACACCAGATTAATTTTGTATACGTCTAATCTAATCTGAAAAAGTGATTAGTGAGCCGCGCTAATGACGCGGCATCGGCCGGACCAGTGGGCCGGAACTGGGACTAGTCTAGTCGTCTGATGGGGGCGCGCGGGTAGGGAGGGGGCCCCACCGGGTTTGATTTGGTCAAGTGTCGTGCTGGTGGCGGTTACCTCTCTCTCTAGATGGGCCCACGGACAGCTCGGTCGGGGGTCCAACCAGCCAAGTGGCGGATACGCCCGTCAATCCCTCTGAACGGAATGTTGACACGACCATGTGATCTGAAATTTTTTCGTGTTTTTCAGGTACGTACTGTAGTTTTCGGCTTCTGTGAGTAGTACTGCGTACCCTCACCTGTAAGGAAAGTGAAACGCGCATGGTGATGTTCGTTTTTTTTTTCCACAAGATATTGTTACGTCGAGGGACAGAGACACAGAGTGAGTCTACACGCTATTGGTTATGATCTCATGTGACGCTGTCAAGCTCGGCGATGTCGTTGTTACTTGTAATGATGGGTTGTTAGTTGTTATTACAAAGTTGCCTTCCAAAAAAAAGCTGCTATTAGAAAGCGTATGTTGAAGTATAATTTATAACGTGTGTGTACAAGAAATTAAGGGACGATAACAATCCCGTTACAAAACAGAGGATGGGAGAGAGTAAACTCGAATCTTCCCGTGGGATGACACGCGGACATAGGAGGAGTGTAGTTTTCATACCCTTGGTGCCCAAACAAAGCTCGAGCACATGTTCATACGCTATCTATAGAATTTGTCGATCAATTTGAATTCATCTATAACGAGCCAAATTGGCTTCTTATGCTATGAAACAACACTTCAAATGACAAAGGGTGACATTTAGTCCTCCGAACTCTCTAGAGAGCTTGGCGTTTGAAAAATGACATTGTGCACGGTGACGGGAGAAGTGCAGTTAATGGAACAGGCTCGCGTTTTTTATCAGCTACCTCGACTGTCGTTTGTCCAACCATTATCCATCTAATGCGAAAGGAAAAAAAAACGATGTTGTGCAATGCTGTGCCTCGGTCTCAAGAAATGGCGAGGTCGGGGCATGGTCACCGCCGCGACATTTGACCAATTCTTAAATGCATGGTATTTTAGACATAATTTTAGTCAAGTAAATAGAAAACTCAAATTTCTCTTAAAACAAATCTTGAGTTCATGTATGAATATATCTCGAAAGATTCCCATATAGTGATTTCATATGTGCTACTACTTTTTAGCGGGCAAAGTGGTACAAATGTCCTTAAGGTGTATTTATGGAGAATAACTAAAAGAGTACATGAGTGTGTTGCTTCGGAGATTTTATTAAGAACTTTGTGTAAATGAAAATGTATCATATGCATAAAATATGAAGGTTTTTAAAGAGAACTAAAAAATCGCACAATAGTTGAGAGCTTATATTTGATTGACTTGAAATGTTGTGCATTTGACAACAAATAATTGGTGATGTGGACAATCATATGGCTAAAAAACAATGACGTGGATAAATTGGATGTATGAATATTAGTGAAGGGTGATATGGATAATTGATTGGCTAAGAAAATGAATGGTATGAATAGTTTATATGTTGAGATAGAAAAATAATTACTCTCTCCATCCATACAAAAATATCTCAACTTTATCCAAATTTGCATATTGCAAATTTAGACATTCCTCAGGCCCAGACTGCGCAGTCTGGCAGCCCGTAAAGAACCGAAGGCCGCCATTCTGAGGGCCCAGTAAGGCGTACCACGTGGATCACAAAGAACCAGAAAGCCTTTCAGCCCAAACCTTAACGCAAGCAGGGGAGCGCCGCGCCGCCGCATCCTCTCGCCCCTTTCCCCGACGCCGGCGTCGCCTCCCTTCCCACTCCTCCTCCAGCCATGCCCGCGCCGGCGCCGCAGCAGTAGACCCCAACCAACAGTAGCATGCGCCGCGGCCTGCGGCGCGGGCTGGGCATCTTCCTCGTCCCACTCCCTAGTCCACTCAGCCGGCCGCCGCCGCCGCCGGTCCCTCTCGCGGCTCTCCTCCCCCTCCTCCCGCGCCGCCCCGATGCCTTATCCCTTAGGTCCTTGTGCAGCTTCGGCGGGGGCCGCGCCGTCGAGCAGTTCTCCGACGACGAGTACGACCACGAGTACGAGGACCACCGGGTACTCCCACTTGCGCTACACAGCTACTTATGTCTGTTGCTCGCAGCTGAATTCTTCGCTGCCCTTTCTTCGTCTCGTCCGCTTCCTCACACAAAATGCTAACCACATGCAGCCGTCGTCCTCGGTGGCCAACATCGACGAGTGGAGGTGGAAGCTGAGCATGCTGCAGCGCAATGCGGAGGAGCAGGAGATCATCTCCAGGGACCGGAGGGACCGCCGGGACTACGACCAGATCGCCAACCTCGCCAAGAGGATGGGGCTCTACAGGTTCTGTTCTGTCAATTTTCGTACTTCCGGTTCTTAATTCCCTATGCAACCACTGAATCTTTGCGGTGCCGTGTTGCCTCTGTGGGATGACAGTGAGCTGTATGGGAGGGTTATTGTTGCGAGCAAGGTCCCGCTGCCGAACTACAGGCCAGACCTTGACGACAAGCGTCCGCAGAGAGAGGTGAGTCCATGCGATCCCATGGCAAGGTCATACTCGTTCTCTGATTGCAAATGCATGTCGTTTGAATGGTTTGTATGTGCTTGCTGTGCATGGAAACAAACAGGTGGTGATCCCGCTAAGCTTGCAGAGGAGGGTGGAAGGACTTGTACAGGAGCACCTTGACCGTGCGCTCTTGCCGTTTGATAAAGATAGTGGCAAGACAGAAAGTGGTTCCGACAAAGCTGAGTCTGTGAACTTTGATGAGAAGCAGGATCCTCTGCTCGACCGATCGGTCATGGAAAAGATTCTTCAGAGGAAGAGTATCCGGATGCGCAATTTTCAAAGAAGTTGGCAGGTATGATAAACTCTAGAGAGTGTCTGAATGACATGTAGCTTTATTTATGTTAAGATGAAAGAAATAAAGGATGTTATACAAATAACCTTCTGCAGCATTTTTTATATGTTCATTCATATTTCTTATTTGAGCTAATGATTCATGGACATATTGGATGAAACTTTTATCTGATTTTAATAACAGGAATCACCTGAAGGTATTAAGATGGTAGAATTTCGGAAATCACTCCCAGCATACAAGGAAAAGGAAAGGCTTCTAGCAGCCATTGCACGTAATCAGGTACACATTGTCTGGGAGGAATTTATGAGATTTGTGCACTCAGTGAACATGTGTCACAATTCATGTCTGTCATATTTATCTGAATATTCGTGTGCAATGCCAGGTGATAGTTATTTCTGGAGAGACAGGGTGTGGCAAGACAACACAGTTGCCTCAATTTGTGATGGAATCAGAGATAGAATCTGGCCGTGGAGCCTTTTGCAACATAATCTGTACACAGCCACGAAGAATATCTGCAATGGCTGTTGCAGAAAGAGTATCCAGTGAAAGAGGAGAAAACCTTGGTGAATCGGTAAGATGGGACTTTTGATTTGCTACCTTTTGTTATTGTAGCCCATCTCCATTGTAATTTTTGGCATACAACACTAGTTTTTTTAATAGGTTGGCTACAAAGTTCGATTGGAGGGAATGAAAGGAAAAGATACACATTTGCTTTTCTGCACCAGTGGTATTTTACTGAGACGATTGCTCAGTGACCGAAATTTGAATGGAGTGTCTCATGTATTTGTTGATGAAATACACGAAAGAGGCATGAATGAAGGTTGGGTTTCAAGATCTTTATCATGTCCTCTGCCCTTACTAGATTTCATTTCCTTTCAACTCATTGCAATAGTTAAGTTATTATCTCTTTGGGTGTCAGATTTCTTATTGATCGTTCTAAAGGAGCTATTGTCACGCCGCCCCGATTTAAGGTTGATATTGATGAGTGCTACGTTAAATGCGGAACTGTTCTCAAGTTATTTCGGAGGAGCGCCAACTATCCACATTCCTGTGAGTTGACATCTTGTATATGCATAATGCTTGTCTGCTAGCTTTGGTACCTCTGGTACAATTGTAGGTGTTCTTACATCCATTGTATTCTTGTCTTGAATGGTAATTCAGGGATTCACACATCCAGTGAGGGCGCATTTTCTGGAAGACATTTTAGAGAGGACAGGCTATAAGATGACACCAAGTAATCAACTTGACGATTACGGCCAAGATAAAGTCTGGAAGACTCAGAGACAGCTATTACCTAGAAAAAGGAAAAATCAAATTACTACACTTGTCGAGGTACTTGTTCTATACATAGACTAATGATTGCGTTATTTCTCAACATTCTTCAGATATTGTTGTTGTACTATGCAGGATGCTCTTCAAAATTCAAACTTTGAAACCTATGCCTCAAGGACACGTGATTCTTTATCAAACTGGAATCCTGATTGCATAGGGTTTAATCTCATAGAGGCTGTTCTGTGCCACATATGTCGCAAAGAGCGACCTGGTGCAGTTTTAGTTTTCATGACCGGATGGGATGACATTAGTTCTCTGAAGGACCAATTAAAAGCGCATCCATTGCTAGGTGACCCAAATAGAGTGTTACTGCTTGCATGCCATGGTTCCATGGCTACCTCTGAGCAGGTAATTGGTCCTATTTTTTGCATTTTTTTATTGAGATGAGATTGTTCTGTGATGCCAATTGTGTCATTGGATCTGAGATGCCTCTTTCTATTGCCTGGTTGCATCTTATATACAAAGATTCATCTACTAGTTCGTGTATGTGCATATTAGAATTCTATCTTTAGCATCCTGTGTGCCATTCACCTCTAAATTTAATATTATTTTCTTCCACAGAGGCTGATATTTGATAAGGCACCTCCTAATGTTCGGAAGGTAGTACTTGCCACTAACATGGCAGAAGCAAGTATTACAATAAATGACATTGTTTTTGTCATGGATTGTGGAAAAGCAAAGGAAACAACATACGATGCTCTAAACAACACTCCCTGCTTACTCCCCTCGTGGATATCAAAGGCTTCTGCCCGCCAGGTATGCAAACCTTGGATTTTCTGGTCTCTTCTTTGGTCAGCAGCACTTCTCTTCAACCCATTGTTTCGTAAATGTCACATACTTGGACCCACGAGCACAAGCTTTTCCCAAAGCATTGCTTACCTTTCTGTATGTTATGTATAGACCAGTGAATTCTTGTCTTAGCTGAGTTATGTATCATTGTGGTAATCTTTTCATCTATTTGTCAGATATTTATCATTTTCTGTATGACTTGTCTGCATGAGGCCATGAAGACATGCCTTAATATTAGGTTTCTGGCCATATGAGATCATATCATGAAGAAATTTAGCCCAATATTTTATATCAAGCCCAACAGACTATTTTTGCCAAAGCTCCATGATTTTCTTTTGCTTAATTAATAATGATATGGTATTCTTGTCTTCTTGAACAAGAACATTCATGTTCCAGTTCCTCTCATGAAGTTTTATAGTCAAGACATCTTTTTTTTCTGCTTTGGTGGTCGACTTATACTTATCAATGGTTGCAAGCAAGAGTTTTCCTAACATTGAATTTTTTTTCCGGATAAAAGTGAACATATCCTGACCACAACCTCTTCATTGCGATATGATCACACCCAATACTTTTGTTTACAAAGCATCGTTCTTTGCTGCAATTCTCATGTTTCCCCCCCAATATCTTCATGCAGAGGAGGGGCAGAGCTGGTCGTGTCCAACCTGGAGAATGTTATCATCTCTACCCTAGATGTGTGTATGATGCATTTGCAGAGTACCAGCTTCCGGAGCTTCTTAGAACTCCTTTGAATTCGCTATGTTTGCAGATAAAAAGTTTGCAGGTTGGCAGCATTGGGGAGTTTCTATCAGCTGCTTTGCAGCCTCCAGAACCACGAGCTGTATGTGTTGAAATCATACTTCAGCATTTAGATATTCCTTTTCTTTCTTTGCCTTTGCGTCTAAATGATTTTGCTCTATCTTGTAACCTCTGATATTTCTTGGGCTCTTAGATAGCTTATAACTCTATGGTTTATTGTTTTAAGTAGGTAGTGAAGGCTTCATTTTATCATTTACATTTTTCTGTTCTGACTACATGATAAACATGCAGGTCCAAAATGCTGTGGAATTCCTGAAGATGATTGGATCATTAGATGAAAATGAAAATCTTACTGATCTAGGTATGCCTTATATTCTGGAAGACTTCTTTTGGTAAATTTACAGAAACATCAGCACTGAAACATATTCAACTTTGTAGGAAGATTCCTCTCCATGCTTCCAGTTGATCCAAAGCTGGGGAAGATGCTCATAATGGGTGCAGTTTTTCGTTGCATTGACCCTGTACTTACTGTGGTTGCTGGATTGAGTGCCCGGGATCCTTTCCTGTTGCCTCAAGACAAGAAGGATGTATGACTTCAACTTCTACTTTCTGACTATATCTTACTTACTAGCTTTAGTTGTGAAATGATTCTCGTCCGCAAGAAATTTGTGACAAAAGTTGGGAAGATCTAAATACCACCATGTTCCATTCATTCCCAAGCCTTTGTCTTCATTCAACTTAAAATGCTTACTTTGAAGTTTTGTCGTTATTATTAGTTGGCAGGAACTGCAAAATCAAGATTCTCTGCGAAAGATTATAGTGATCATATGGCCCTTGTCCGAGCTTATGAAGGATGGAAGGATGCTGAGAGGGAAGGATCTGGTTATGAGTACTGCTGGAGGAATTTCCTTTCTGCTCAAACACTACAAGCCATTCATTCTCTTCGAAAGCAATTCAGCTATATCTTAAAGGATGCTGGCTTGATAGATTCTGATGCAAATACAAATAATAGTTTGAGCCATAATCAATCATTAGTCCGTGGTGTCATTTGCTCGGGGCTTTTTCCTGGGATATCATCTGTTGTGGTAAACAGCCGCTAACAATTTCCATCTCAATTGGTATTAAACAGAAGACAGTTCAATTAATTTTTTAGCATTCCTTTGCAGCATAGAGAAAACTCCATGTCCTTCAAGACCATGGATGATGGCCAGGTTCTTGTTTATGCTGTAAGTGCACGCAGGAGCTTCCTGAAATGCTCATCTACAACACCCTGTTTAATACATAATCTTTCAGACATGTTGATTAATTGTAGAGAAGTGCTCCGGTGCTTTCCCAAAAAATAAGTTGCACAAATTTTAAAGCGCATCGACGGCTATGATTAGGTTCACAAAGTGATCAAAAAGAGTACTAATCATGTGGGATTAACACCTTTAATCCCCACCCCTAATCACAACCATCGATTTGCTTTAAAATTCGTGCAACTTATTTTTTGGTAAAGCACCGGAGCATTTCTCATGTTAATTTGCTCCTTGTGCTTTCCTCCTAGAGGTGTAACCAAACTTCTATCTTTTCAATGAAATGAAACGCAATGGTCCTTTGCATTTTCTCGAAAAAAATGTTGATATCTGAGTACCCTGATATTACGGTTTTGTTCAGAATTCCGTGAACTCTAAGTACCAGACCATCCCTTATCCATGGCTAGTCTTTGGTGAGAAGGTGAAGGTGAATGCTGTTTTCATCCGTGATTCAACTGCCGTATCAGATTCCATACTGATCTTATTTGGTGGTGCTGTTACAAAAGGAAACGTGGTATGTTACACATTCTGCCAAACGCCTTGTCTTCGTATTTTGCACTTTTTTGTGCACCGATCTATGCCTTCTAACTTGTGTCTTATAGGCTGGGCACTTGAAGATGCTTGATGGTTACATTGATCTATTTATGGACCCCAGCCTGTCTGAGTGCTACTTGCAACTTAAAGAAGAACTTGATAAACTTGTACGCAAGAAGGTTAGTTACGCAGCCAATTATTTTAAAAGGGGCTCTCTATAAATTTTCATTTCACAAGATACCTGAGTCAACAAATTTTAAGTAATGAATAATCGTCGGTAGAACTTTTAGGCACCAATCCTCCACCATTTTCTAGTAGCTAGGAAGAAAAGAAAGTGATTATGCCGTTTAGCACGCTGTTACCTCTGAAAGTAAAGCATGTATTACTTAATAATATATATGCATACCAACCAATAAGAAATAAAATACAAACTTGTCAAGCCTTTCCAGTATATATATAATTGTGCGTGTAATTTGGCCATGTTTCTAAATTCAGCTTGAAGACCCAACCTTCGACATTCACAAGGAAGGCAAGTACATCTTGTTTGCTGCACAAGAGCTTGCTGCAGGTGACCTATGCGAAGGTAGGTTTGTGTTTGGCCGAGAAACGAGGAGAGCGAGGCTCGGTGACAACGAAGACGGCAAAAGCAACATCATAAAGGACGGAATGAACCCAAAGAGCCTGCTGCAGACGTTGCTGATGAGGGCAGGCCACACGCCTCCTAAGTACAAGACAAAACACCTCAAGACCAACGAGTTCAGGGCCATGGTGGAGTTCAAAGGGATGCAGTTTGTGGGGAAACCGAAGAGGAACAAGCAGGTCGCAGAGAGGGACGCTGCGATCGAAGCGCTGGGATGGCTGACACAAACGTCCGGCACGAAGCTCCAAGACGAGGGCGACGACTCCCCGCTTGACCTGACCGATAACATGCTTAAGCTGCTCAGCAAACCGAGGAAGCGGACGAGAAATAATAATTCAAGGAAATGATTTTCGCAAGGTTAGGCTCATAGACCCCAGACGGTTCACTGATGCCTGTTGACGGTGATGTACTCTGCCCCCCACCCAGAACCAAGGTCCACCGAACTCATGCAAGTGAACAGAGAGTCGAATTTCAGGTGATCTCCTAACGACAGGATGATGGATGATCGTTCCATAAACATCCATTTTTTGTAGGATTTTGTTTGGCTCCATGTATGCTACACTCAAAATAAGTGGTATTTACTATCATCGGGGCCAAATTTAAACTTTGTACCATTTTATAAATTCAAAGAAGATTTTGTATAGTGTATCATGTCATGTGTATATATCAACAGTTCAAGAAGAAACAAAGTGAAAATTTGTTCGGGATAAAAAGAAAACCTCTGGATTTTGTAGGAGCATATTGGTCCTTGAAACAGCTACCCATCTTGGCGGGTCAGCAGATGCACTCAACAGCGGCTATGGCTGGCTTGAGTGTTTTTTCATTCCTTCAGGAAAAGCCTGGATTCAGTGTCCTAGTAGTTCGGAAGAGAAACCTGGGTTTGAGTCTTTTTCTTCATGAGATACCAAGATTGAGGCTGTTTAAGATTGCGGTGGATTATGGTAATTCTTGTTTGGCTTAAACTACAGTACTTCTTTTGCTTATTTCGTGGTACATTTCCACCACACTGTACACTTAGTTTAGTTCTCCATGTCGCTAGGAGGTGTGCTCAATATAATACGGTTAGGAGGCGGCCGTGTTCTCCTCTCTCTCTCGTCTGCGACGTTGTATGACTGCTACATCAAAAGCATCTCAAGAGTAGTTTAAATTTCCTTCTAGCGAAAGAAAACTTGTTTACGCTAGGGGAGGAATCAAATTCCATCTTTCCCTCCCCTTGTTCTATAATTATACACTATTCGTACTACAGTAAAATATATGCACTCATAGCTCGTAAATATTTACTAGAAGTATCAGCGATTTTATTAGTGTAAAAAGTCAATAAAAAATTGTGTAAAAAATCACTGATAATGTATTACAGAACGAGGATCATGGGCCTACCCAGTTTAACGAGGGCCCATCAGTGAAAAGCCCAGGCCCACATGCCATCGGCGGCGACCCGCTCCATGAAAGCAGGAGGCGGAGGCCGGAGAGAAGCAGAGCACCAATTGACTGCTCGCTCGCCTCGGCTCATTCCGGACTCCGGTGGCGGCGAAGAGAAATCCTCCTCCTCCCTCCTACAAGCGCCCGGAGGAATCGGTCGTTCGCCGGCGATGTCGTCCAGCAGGTTCTCGCCGGCGCTCAGCGCGTCGGATCTCAACGACTTCATCGCCCCCTCGCAGGACTGCGTCATCTCCCTCAACAAGAACTCCGCCGCCAGCCGCCTCCCGGTACCGCCCCGTCCCCCTCCCCAAATTATTTCACTGTTTTCCCTTCTTGCTACCCTAGTATTTGGCCCCTCGGGCTGGGGCAGCTTTGCCTGCCCTCCTCTTCGTTGCCGCCCCATGCCGCCCACCTAGCACGTGGTTGGAGTATTTTTTTTGGTGGTGTACGCTATTAATCTTCTCAGTATGATAAGAGTAGAGAGGATGAGGAGAGGTGAGCGGGATTGAGTTCTCCCTTCTGTTGTTTGGTTATCTGCGGAAGCTACCAAGGGGAATTGGGGGTAGTTTACCTTAGGGCTTGCTTGGATATGTTCCGACCCGAATCATCAACAGTTATATAATATGGGAATCCAATTAAAATCTCTTCCAGGATTACAGCTGGAAGGGATGGAGTCCGATTGGAGGGGGTATCCAAAACAAGGCCTGCGTGCTTCATTTCTTCCCAAACCCAGATATACTTATATGCCACGCCAATCCGAGTATCCTTCCATGGAAACTGGAACAGTTAGGTCTTAAGAGTTTCACATCAGAGAGCCGTTGGTAATTTTTGTTTACTTCATAGCAAGCCCGGTTTCTCCCAACTAGTGGCATTGCACAAATAATTCCGAAAGCACCACTTCATAATTAACAGCTAGGTGAATGAGCTGTCTTTATGATTTCCATCTTTCTTAACTTCCCCTAATCTTAGTAATAGGCGACGCACTTGTGTTTACTGTTTTATTGTCCTTGAAGAAAAGGCTGCTCCTTATATCACAACCAGAACGAATCTGGGTTCTATGTTATACTTTTCCAAACCACTTTGAAACCCATAACTCCATTTCGGCACGATTAAACTAATAAATTTGCATCAGTCTAGCACAAATGGATTCTCGTAAATTCATCTTTCTTGCACCTCTCCCAACCCGTTTTCTAAGTATACAATTCCCATATGTTCCTGTCACTTCTGTTTTACAGATTAAAAAAAAGGAAGTTGTGGTGAGTACAAAACCTCCAGAAGAATCTGTGAAGATTTCACTCAAGGACTGTTTGGCTTGCAGGTTGTTGCCAATCTCTTAATCCCCACCGTAATTATAAAATCAGCAACATGTCAAATTTAAATAACGCTGACAACTTCATTTGATCTCATAGTGGTTGCATAACATCAGCAGAGACAGTTATGCTCGAGAAGCAAAGCTTGGATGACTTCATTACTCGCATCAACTCTGGCAAAGCCGTCATTGTATCTGTGTCACCTCAGTCAAGAGCATCACTAGCTGCATTCTTTGGTCTTTCTCAGTCACAGGTAAATATGTTCTGTAACAGTGTGTTACTGCTCTAGCCGAACAAAAATGACAATATAAGTATGACAGTGGGAACATATGTATTTTTTTTCTTCAGGTTTTCAGAAAGCTAACTGCTCTGTTCAAGTCGATGGGTGTAAAGGCAGTGTACGACACAAGTAGCAGTCGTGATCTGGCCTTAATTGAAGCATGCAATGAATTTGTTTCACGCTACCAGCTAAATCAATTATCTGGTGGCAAAGAAAATGGAGCCAGTCTTCCTGTGCTTTCATCTGCATGCCCAGGTAAATATGTGGTACTTTTGGCAATATGTAATTTACAGTATAATTATTTGGTGAGTTACGTATCATCTGTAAATATATGTTAATCTCATATCATCTTTACAGGTTGGATATGTTATGCCGAAAAGACTCTTGGTTCATATATCTTGCCCTACATTTCATCTGTAAAGAGTCCCCAACAAGTGATTGGTGCAGCTATCAAGCATCATATGGTTGAAAAACTTGCTCTCAAGTGAGTATTTGCCCTAATTTTAGGTATAAAGGTGCTATTTCTGCTTTTTTCAGACTCCAAAACAAGTAGCACTGCCCCAAAATTAGTCTCGTTGTGTACTTCCCAAAGTTCTGTATCAGTCTCTTTGTGTACTTCCCAAATTTTTGTGATGCAAACGACCGCATATTTGCAAAAACTGTAGGAGTTAAGATATTGCAAGTATATTTCACAAATATCTGAACTTTTTGTTGGGAGGTTCACACACTTGATTTTCAGGCAACGAATGCCTTCCTTTTCTATTATCTTTTGTAGCAACGAATGCTACACTACACAGGCAACAAATGCCTACAAGCTTGGCAACCTATGCCTAAGCTTCACCACAGCAACGAATGCTGGCAAACCTTAGCAACCTATGCTTGCCCTCAGCAACCTATGCTAGGACCTTGGCTTGCTACTTCTCTCACCCATAGGGTGCCTCTCCTTATATAGAGGATTCATGGTTGGTGCTACTGTATTCTAGAGTGTTCTACTACTACCTATCTTACTGGCTAAGAGTTACAGTATTCTAGAGCCTTCTACTCCTTTCTACTGCCCAACCTAAGAATTACCAACTGGTAGAGTAGTCTAGAACATACAAGCACCTACTGACTTAGCTCCTTCTACTCTCACACAACCTATGTGTGTTCACACTAGCCTGCACGCAACCTATGTGTGCAGTTTACACCATGACAAGATTATATCAGGCCAACACTTTTCTGGTGGCCAGTCCAAATATCTAAGACACTTCCGACTTTGACACTTCCTTTTGACCGTAGTGCAGAGAAAGTATTGGGGATATTAGATTTTTTCGGTCTATTTTCCGAGGATGTAATATTTTCCAACACACTTTGACACTTTGTAAAATTTTATTTATAACTATAATTCAACATGTTGTGTAGGCCGTCCGATGTTTATCATGTCACTGTGATGCCATGTTATGACAAAAAACTTGAAGCTGTCCGGAACGATTTTGTTTTCTCAGTGGAAGATAAAGAAATTACAGAGGTGGACTCGGTATTGACAACCGGTGAAGTGTTGGACTTGATACAGGTTACTGAGTTATTTCCTGCTGTTTCCTCTATTTGAAGAACTCCGAGACACTTATATCACTTTCATGGTTGTGCAGTCAAAATCTATTGATTTCAAGACAATGGAGGAGTTGCCTTTGGACCGATTGTAAGTTCCTTGTGTGCTTGATGTTCTTTACCTCTCGATGTAATTCAAAGTTCGAATCAAAAAGAAGGGAGAAAATTTTCTGTTCACTGGTGCTTTAGCAAACTTGAATTTAATCACTTGCTGAGAATAAAATATTTTTATGTAGTTATGTACTCCCTACATTTCAAATTATAATACGTATTTTAGTTTCGAGACACAGGTTTGACCACCAGTTACTGTATTAGTCTGCATTTATGTGGCATAACATTGATGTTACCTTTTTTATCATAGAAACCATGTATTAATTGAGTAATTGTTAAGCAAAGCATACCAGGAACAATTTATTCTTTTATGTTTTGGGAATTTACATGTACTTTCATTGCAACACCAGATTAACAAATGTTGAT
This sequence comes from Poa annua, assembly GCA_026929855.1. NCBI lineage: Eukaryota > Viridiplantae > Streptophyta > Magnoliopsida > Poales > Poaceae > Poa > Poa annua. The sequence continues at coordinate 23,669,488 of CM049427.1, forward strand.
GAGGATGGTCATCTATATGGTGTTTCGGGTAGCTCGGGTGGTTACGCAGAAACCATCTTCCGTTATGCAGCGCGTACACTCTTCAACAGAGACATAGAAGGTTCACTTGATTTCAAAATATTGCGGAATTCAGATTTCCGTGAAGTTACACTGGAGGTAATTATTTTCTTGTCCCACGTTGCCTGCTGAAAGCCATTACCGCTGTGGCCTTTGTATCTGTGTGTATGACTTATGCTTATGCTAACAGGTGGATGGCAGGCCTGTTCTGAAGTTTGCCCTTTGTTATGGATTCAGAAACCTACAGAACTTTGTTAGGAAGATTAAGATGGGAAAATGTGAATACCACTATATTGAAGTTATGGCTTGTCCTTCAGGTACTTCAGCTATGACACTGTGTTGCACGGTCGCTTTTAATAACCTGTTTCTGGCCTGTCGGATCTAGATACCCTATTGTACACTGATTATCGCCCTGCAGGCTGTTTGAATGGGGGAGGTCAAATAAAACCTGTTAAAGGCCAATCTCCCAAGGATCTCATCCAACAACTAGAGGGTGTATACATGCAAGATGTAAGTTCTAGCATGTTCACTATGTTTCATTTTTTTGTTGTAAGCGCCTTGCTTCTGTTTGTGATTTTAATTTTATATTTTAATGACCTATTCAAAATTTACATCCATCGTTTAGTTAATATCCAAGTTATTACGTTATGCCACGATATTCTGTTGTGTTCTTTGCTATACTTATGCAGCTTAGGCTGTGTCTAAATTAGCCCCAGCATGATACAGATACAGTACTTCTACCCATTTAGGAAAAAGAGAGAAATGTGCCCAAAAAAAAGGAAAAGGAGAAAGAAGCTCTGTTGAACTATTGGTGCCTATTACACCATCTCATGAACTTGCAGGTCATTGATTGTGATTTATCATCCTGCTCCGATCTGATGGCAAGATATTATCCTTAATTAAATGAGAAACAGTAACTCAAATTGGTTCCTACTTCAGATTTGTCACTTGTCAATAAATCTATACGTACAGAGTTAGCTGTCTGCCTGTGCCTGTGATACTTCTAGAATCTTGCTGCCGTTGCGCAAGAACATTATTACTTCCATGTGAGTTTGTGCTAACCTTAACTTTAACCTTCATGTACAGGTATCAATATCTAGCCCCTTTGACAACCCAATAGCGAAGAGATTATATGATGATTGGATCGTGCAACCTGGTTCAGAGAATGCAAAGAGGTATTTGCACACGCAGTATCACCCCGTGGTGAAAAGTGTCACCTCGCAGTTGCAGAACTGGTGATATCAGGTTCTTGCGTCAAGAATTCATAGGTCTTCCAAGAAGCCAAGAGGCACACGGGCCACGCTGAACGAAGCCTTCGCAACACAGAAGATACAGGCATTATCAGTGGTCTTTGGCTCAAGGGCAAATGAGTTTAGACTTATAGGGGCTTTTCACCTGCTTTCTAAGTGATGTTGTATACTATACTACCTCACACGAGGGAAAACGAAATGACAGTTAGTTTTTGTAACTTGTAAAGATGAACAAAATAGTTGCTGATCTTCTCAGCTGATAATTTTATGCAAGTCTTGTCTGGCACACTTTTTTTTTGTGCACTCTGCCCATCATACGCTTTATTTGTTCTGTTTATATCATTGAACTTTTCAACGCCTTGCAACTATGTTGCGGCATCATTCGTTTCTGAAGAATAGCTAGCTGGAACATCAATCATTTTTCTCTTCAATATGATACTTGGATACAGTTGTCGTTGACATTTTTTGATGGCGAAGACACCAAATTGGGCTTCGCAATTTACAATAATTGGATACAGTTTGTCAGACACCAAACAGAACTTCGCAAAAGCGGATTAAGAATTACAAAAAAAAATAAGACGAAAATCACATCGTGCTGCTGTTACTTTAAATAAACAAACCTCTCAAGAGAATATTCTTTTTTCCAAAATGACAAAATGCATTGGTAGTGATTCGTGTGAATCTTTTCATTACAAGGATTCTGGGGTGGAGGCCTGCTGGATCATGTCGGGGATCGTCTCGAGCAAGACGGTGAACAGCCCGCCGAGCAGGAATATGAACAAGAACGCGAGGAAGATCTTGGCGAGGTACACGGAGGTGGCCTTCCTCTCCATGGCCTCCCTGTCCCTGCGGCGACCCTCCTCCGCCTCGTCGCCTCCCTTCTTCTGCGAAGACACCGCCGCGGATCCACAGAGGAATCAGTTCATGCTCATCTGAAGTTCTTGGTCCTCTCGAGAGAGGAATATCTGAAGTTAAATTGTAGTGTAATTCTGAGAGGGAATCGCATCATACCGTGTGGTCGGGTGGCGGCGCGTCGTGGTTCCCCGGCGCGTCCTGCTCGGTGACGGTCTGGAGCCTCCAGCCGCGGCCGTAGTCGGCGAGGGGCGCGGTGGGGCCGAAGCAGACGGGCTCCTCGCCGTCCTTGGCCGCCTCCACGTGCAGCGCCGCCGGGGAGCCCGGGGCCAGCTTGCGGTTGACCGCGTGCAGCGCGTACCGGGCGGTCGTCCCGGCCGCGAACCGGCGGACCTCGCCGGAGCTCCTGCAGGTCACCTCCAGGAACTGCAGAACCAGAATTGCTTGTTCAGAGGTCAGAGAGAGAGAATCTGGGGGTAGAGAATCATAGAGATAGGAGCTGGATGAAAGATTTGATTTTACCGGAGGGGGAGGAACGTTGCCGGAGCCGTCCTTGTGCGCCGCCTCGTCCGGTCGCGGCGGTTTGATCGCCTCCGGGTTCGCCATGTTCGCGGGGTTGGAGGAGCTGCCGAGCAGAGGAAAAGAAGATTCCTGGTTGACTTATTTTTTCGGTAGGTTTATAGCTGAGACTTGCCAAAGGTCTATATTCCCCCTGTTCTAAAAAAACTCTATATTCCCCCTTGAACTTTTTTCAAGTTACGATTAACTCCAAATCCGGCCAATAAATGTATTGAGATTGGGTTTGTTTAGTGCTAAAATTTTCGCTGTGCACATTTTAGTCCTAAAAGTTCCTACAATCAGTCATGCATCGCTCTAAACTTCTCCGCGCCGCACGACGCTACCCGCTCCATGTCGACGAGAGATTTCCCGGGCTCCCGGCATATAATATATTCTTTTCTAAATTTTGGCTCTTTTATAAGATTATTATATATTTTTTAGGTTACATGAACCAACAACTTAAATTACCAAACCTGATAATTCTTACCGGATCGTGTGATTGGGGCACTTGTTGTTCATTTGGTCTGGATTCATGTACAACCCCTCGTGGGCGGAGGTCCTCCAACCGTAGTTTGGGTACCTCACACCCATAACAAGAAGATCGGCAACGACATTGACATTATGGTCGGTGGTGGCAATTGTGTCGAGGTGAGGAAGAGAAACATAACAGAGAACTAACGGAGGATACCATCGGCACATATTTATGAAGTTTATAAAAATGGCCACATTGCAAATGGAATAGCTCATATATGACGGTAAATCTCTTGCTAACGTGAAGTGGGTCAACGCTACGTTAGGAAGTTTAAAAAGATGTGTGACTAACTTGGGATACTTTTAAAATTGGAATGGGGCATTTTGAATACTTATAAACCCTCAATGCACTTTATACTCTTGAATAAATGTGTTCGTGCATCTCACAGGCCCATCCACGCATACTTTCCGTTCAATTTGGGCTGGATCGCGCGCGACCAAATTAACCGTTGGGCCCAACCAAGGTCGCATCGGTCGACGTCCCGGATCGTCACCACCCGCGCGGCCGCACCGATCCGTACGCCGCGATCGCGCGAGCTGCCTGTGAGTGTGCGAGTGACCGGCGGCGATGGGCAAGGGCGGCGGCTGCCTGCCCAGCAAGAGCCAACGCGCCCCGCTCCCCCAGACGCCGCCGCACCGGCGCGACCGCACCTACATCCCGCCCCCCGCCCAGCCGCCGCGGCGCCCGGTCCGCATCTACGTCGTCTTCTACTCCATGTACGGCCACGTGCGGCTCCTGGCGCGCGCCGTGCAGCGCGGGGTGGGCTCCGTCCCGGGCGCCCTCGCGATCCTGCTCCGCGTGCCGGAGACCCTGCCCCGCGCCGTGCTCGCCCGGATGGGCGCCGCGGACGCGGACGCGGAGGCGGAGGAGATCCCCGTGGCGGTGGCGGACCCCGACGGCCTCTCGGACGCCGACGGGTTCCTCTTCGGCTTCCCGGCCCGGTACGGCGCCATGGCCGCGCAGATGCAGGCCTTCTTCGACTCCACCGCGCCGCTCTGCCGCCGCCAGCGCCTCGCCGGCAAGCCCGCCGGCCTCTTCGTCAGCACCGGCACCCAGTGCGGCGGCCAAGAAACCACCGCGTAAGTCCTCTCGCCACCCTTACGCCGATGCCGGGACATCGCGAATCTCGCCACCTGGCACCTGCCAACCGTAACAAAGAGACAACAATGTTTCCTGCGTATCTCTGAAGATGGACGGCGATCACGCAGCTGGCGCACCACGGCATGCTGTTCGTGCCCATCGGCTACAACTTCAGGGAAGGGATGTTCGAGATGGAGGAGCTCCGCGGCGGGTCGCCGTACGGCGCCGGTGTCTTCGCCGGAGACGGCTCCAGGCCGCCCAGCGAGCTGGAGCTGGCCCTCGCCGAGCACCAAGGGAAGTACATGGCCACGCTGGTCAAGAGAATGGTGCACGGAGTCGACGCCAGCTGATGCTCTGTGTAGCTAGCGTTGTGTTCTGTGGTGGTACAGAACAGCATCGTCAGAATTCATTTTAATCAAGTTCATAGGTTACTGTGGGAATATATGTAGAGTTCGTAACAAATTAAAGAGAGAATGTTTATTTACACATGCTGCAGCCTTCACATAAACATGACTAAGGCCCAGTTTTTTTGGCGACTTCTCCGAGAATCTGCCCCTCCCCCAGCTTCCTGGAGAAGCTGCCTCAAAATTTTAGCTAAGATTCCAAAATAGGAATATAACATTGAGTTTGGAAGCCCTCTCAAATTTTTGGTGCGGCTTCTCCAGGAAGCCGGGGGGGGAGAAGCTGCCAAAAGAACTGGGCCTAAGTGCAACCAATTTTTTTTAAAAAAGGCAAAGTGCAAGCAAAACAACACGTTCCGGCAAGGTCAGAAATTCAGCTGTGTTATGTCAAACGATTATCTGTATTCTCCGCTCAACGAAGTTCAGAAAATACTAAATGGACTATGATAAAGAAAGTAAACCATCCAAGCTGGATACATGCACCCTGCAACTATGCTAAACTCATGTAACAGATCTCAGGCGTGCCCAAGTCGGACAGCCTCACAACCGGCAGCAACTTTCAGGTGGTTGACAGAAAAACAAGGTACACTCTAAAAAAACTCAAAAATTCAGAGATTCTGATTGTACAAAAGAATATGTCCGACCAACCTCATACAACAAATGTCTGGCCTACTCTTTTCGCTTGGTAGCTATGCTAACACGTCTCAAACCTAACAAACGCTCATTTCCAACTCATAGAGCAATCTTAACCAAAAACTGGGTCTTGAAAATTCAGCTTGTAAATTGATCGCGTCTCACTTCTTGGAAGGAGTAGCATTTGCCCTGCTTTGCTTCGAGCTTGATTGGGGATCCTTCACTGTCTTGGATGAAGAAGCACCATCTATGGCAATGTTCCCCAGCTCCGTGGCCATCGCATCTCTTTCATCGTCATTCTCGTTCTTGTGGTTCTCTGGAGGAGCACCCTCAACCAGATTCTCGTCCGAGTCGAGCAGCACTTTGGGCTGCCGACGAAGAGGCCCAGCATCAAACCATGGATGCTGAAGCAACTGCGCAGCTGTAGGACGCTTCTCGGGAACAAAATCAAGTATTGGGACAAGAAAATCTGCCATGGCAGTGGCATCCAAGGCGCTGAATTCATACTTCTCAACAAGCACCTTGCTGAGAGGCCAGAACCGCAAGCGTCGGATGTGCCTTAAGTCCCCATAACGGTTGAAGTAGTCACGTGAATGTTTACCACCCAAAGCAATCTAAGAAATACAAGTTCAACTTGTCATATAACATGAAGTAAGAACAATTATAGCATTTGCAGAATAAAAATACAAACACCCTTTACCCTTCGAGGCATCATTCCAAGTAGCTCCATCATCAGCGCAAGGTGATCCTGCTTCAAGAGGGAAATTGGTCAGATTTGACTTCACAGAGAGTATATCAAGACCATCTCATAAAAATACCATGTCCTAGTCCACCACCTTACGTTTCCTATCACGTTACAAAGCAAGTCACATATTTGGTATGATATAGATATACCCAAAACACTTTTCAAGGAAGTCTTCCTATATGAGATCCAAAGAGTTCCAATTATATATGCACTGGAGCTCAGCAGCTGAGCACTAAAATTTGCCTAGGTCAATCAACTAGATCAAACAGGTTACATGATTTGGTTTCAGCTCAACTCAAGCAATTCTAGTTTTCATCTTCTAATTTTCCATATCATGGTACAATACATCACACAACACGCAGAAGAAGTCATGTTGACTTCATTCAACATGTTGAGAATACCTAAGTGAAGCATCAAAATCCAAGTTGACTATGGTGTACAAAATCATTGTTTCCAGAAATTACAAGAAAGAAACAACCTGGGAATGGTGACTATTTCATGATTAAAATCATTGCTTCATAAGCAGATGCCTATTACATTATGAAATGATATAAGGAACCAAAATTACTGAGTAAAGAACCGGGTCAGGACTCATGCACTCCCAGTAGCAACTAAACTGCATGTACATCTTTTAAGCACAAACCCAGCTCTCATTAAAACATGATAACTAAAACCAGAAGACATATAAAATATAGCAATAGCAATGTGGATTTATTTTAACATAATTATTCAAAACAAAAAAGGACATTATATGAGGGACTTCTTTGCAAGTATAGTTTGGAGAAGTAAATGGAAGGTATGGAAAAAACTGAGTGCTTCAAGTAGGTATCACTGAGTCAGTTGTTTATTGCAACAACTACCTTGTGTTAAAATGGGGACAGCATTTACCAGGTGATAAACAGGGTACAACTACACATAGCTGAAGGTACTTAGTTGAAACCTCAAGAGTGAGAAAACAAATAGATATACCTCATCCCTGTCAAAGTTGTCTCCACTATGTGGATCAAAGAGCACATCCCCTGAGGCAAGTTCAAAGCAAATGCATGCAAAAGACCACAGGTCGGCAGATGTAGAATACTTGGAGCCCAGAAGAACCTCAGGACATCTGTACTGCCTTGTTTGGATATCACTTGTGAACTGTTTGTATGTCCAACAAGCATTTCCAAAGTCCACCAGCTTGCAGCTTAGGTCAGCTTGCATCGCCATCCTTTTCCTAGTCCCTCTGCTACCCCGCCTACTTCCTCCTCCTCTCTTTCTGTCTCCATCCTGGCTAGGACTGCCCTCATTTGCTGTACCCAGATCTCCCCTGTCATCCGACTCGTCCGTGTCAGCAGACACCACTGTCCCATTGCCTTCTGAAGTTGACGCAGCCGCACGCTTGGCTTTCTTCCGGTTCTTCTTCTTTTGGTTCTTGGTGAGGCCACTACTCACTGATGGTCCAGCCGCCCTCGGAGGTGGCTCGTCGGTCCTTGCAGCAGGCAGCACCAGTGGTACACCTGACTTCCGGGGATCCTTTGAGGGGTCAATAGTGGACACGAGCAAAATATTCTCAGGCTTAAGGTCAGTGTGGATGATGGAGAGCTCGCGGTGGAGGTAGTCCAGGCCAATGAGCACATGCCGGCATATCTCCTTAACCATTGGAAGTGGAATGCCACGATAGTCCGTGTACTTAATCAGGGTGAGCAAGTTATCACCAAGAAACTCAAACACCATGCACACATGGCTCCCGTTAGGGCCTGAGTGCTTGAAGTGGTCGAGAAGCTTGACAACACACCGGGAGTCATCAAGGTCACCGTCAGCAATCTGCCTCAAGATCCTGATCTCATCCATGGCAGCCTCTGTGTAGTGCTGTGCGCTCTTCTGCACCTTGAGGGCCACATATCTCTGCACATATCAACAACAAATTCAGATAAAACTGCACATAGGCAGCCAGGACATCACGGCAACAGGGGTAAAATAATAATCAAAATATCTAAGTTAGAAGTGATATGATTGACGGACAGGAACGTAATCCTGAGAAAAGAAGTTTGCATTTCTGCAATATGCTCCAAGGCAAAAGAACGAACAGTCGGTGGGCAGGCGAACCTGCTCCATCCAGATCGACGTTTTTCGAGCATAACATCATCGCGAATCCTAGCAACAGCTAACAGCAGCGGAGCGATTTCTAACAGGAGGTTTCGAGAGAGGCGGGATTAGCTAGCACGTACCGAGTGGGCGGTGTCCCAGGCGAGCCAGACGGTGGAGAAGTGGCCCCAGCCGAGCTTGGACTGCACAACGTAGGCGCCGTGCTTGAACGTGTCGCCGGGGCGGACGGCGTGGTAGCCGCCGCGGCGGTAGTCCTCCGTGCCCTCGTCCTCCGACGTGTAGTCGCTGCCGCTGTCCCCGTCCCTCTCCGCCGCCGCCGCCTCCGCGTCCGCCTCCTCCTCCGCGCGCCGCCGGCTCCCCGCCTCCTCCGCCCTGCGGCTCGCCGCCGGAGCCTCGGCCATCGCGGGGGAGCGCCGGATCTGGGCGGGGGCTAGGGTTTGCTCTGGCGCCGCTTTTCTGGTGGGAGGGAGGCGGTGGCGCTGGTCCGTCTCTCTCCCGCTGCTGGCTGCCCCCTCCCCTGCGACTCGACCGCCGTTTTTATTATTATCTGCGGGTGCGGGACGACTCGATTAAACCTCTGGTTAATCCCTGGCGTACCCTGATCTTTTCGATTAGATTTTTTACGTCTGAATCAATTTGTAAAATAATATGATTGTGTTACAAAATGCAACTATCACAATTTAAAAGCCTTGTGACCTAAGATTAGCAAAACCCAAAGGAAAAAGTGTCCATGAATTGGTTTTTGAAATAGGACTATCCATCAACTTTTTAGTTACGAAACCCGTCACGATCCTTAAAAATGATGCATCTGAAATTAGAACAATCTTACACACAAAATATAAAAAAAGTAATGCAATGATAAAACAAAGCGCTTGAAGCAAAAACTAAAATGTGGCCAACACGGCATGTAGAGGAAAAGGGACGACGCTCTAGGGTTTATCCCTAGACGCCGCAGCCACCTGCCTTCTCCGTGCGAGAATCGACGGGTCCCCACCTCCTCTACTTGAGGTGGATAGGGGCCTCGGACCTGCGTTTGACGTTGTGGCAAGGTCTCTAAGGTGGAGGCGATGATGGAAGGTTGGAATAAGGTATCTTTGGTCTCTTCCTACCTTGTCGATGTTTCTAGCGCTAGCGAAGGGCGAGTGATGGTAGGTGTTGTTAGATCTGTTGATCACCATTGGATCTTGGCGGTTGGTATGTTACCTGCTTGTGGTGGGACATCTTCGATCTCTTCGTACGCATAATTCTAAAGATCTAAAGTCCATATTGTGAATACGAATTTGACACTTCACTACATTTAGACTGAAAGAACACAAACTATCTCTAGACTTTATGGGGCCTCTTTTATCCAAATGAATTCCACAACAATATTGAATATTTGAACGAGTATTGAATCACTTAGTATTTTTCCTAAGCAATCATCTGCACTACGGTTATAGGAAAATTAACGTTCACTCAAAACCTTTTGGAAGAATTTTTTTTGTTTCCTCTTCGATAAATCCTTATCCAAATAAACTTGGACGCATATGGGATTTTGAACGATTCAAATGGATAATCGTGCATTTTTCTTAATCCTATATTTTGTTTGCTCCCGTGAATCAAATAGACCCTAAATTCTGAACGTCGGGCAGTTCATGGGTGATAGCATGTCGTAGTTAGCATCTACTCTAATCTTTCATTTAGTGAAGTTCAATTTGTATGCGGCGAAATTGAGGAGACACGTACTTGATATTTTTCAACATGAATAACTCATACACCTTTTTTTAGAAATATTTTGAGGACTTGAGGTTGACGAAGTCATCACCGGCGGCTCGCTGTTGACGGGCACGTCACTTACCACTGAAATCATATCACCAGTTAAAACCTGAAAAATCCAAGAAAATGTAAGCATCCATAACAAGTTTAGAACTTGAACCTGTGTGGACTGGTTACACTAAAAGAAACTAAACGAATTGAGCTAGACTCACTTCACACTCATGCACCTATTTAGGTTTGGTTAAAACAACATGGAGATGAAAGCAGAATCGTCGCTGTCTAATCCATTTCCGACCCCCGACCTACCGTCGTGTCATGGTGGCAGGTGTGCCATGGCACTATAGTGTCGTGGTGACGGGGGTGTGCTGCACTTATGGACTATCGCTGTTCTTGTCAGCGACAAATTAAAACTGCTCACGCGATGTAATTCAAGCGAGAACAGCAGTGCCATACGGATGCTTCCACATGCCCATTAACTTATTTTTGAGCAAATGTTGTTAACTACTTCCTCTGATAAAAAATAATTGTCGCGGTTTTAAACTTTAGTTCAAAATTACGACATTTATTATGAATCGAATGAATCTTTTTAACTCGTCTTGGAGCCGTCAAGGTATAAGGCTACTAGTACGACTGGCACCTGCACTAACCGGGAGAAGGCAGCCTAACACAAAGTTGGTAGAATGATTAGATGAAAAACTCTCCGCAAAAAGAAAACATTACATAAAAATTGGTGCGAGAATCATGGAATCTGGGTACGGCTGAGCTCAAATATCAAGAAAATAAATCTAGAATTGTTTTTTTTTAATTTACGAAATAAATCACACACGTAGGTGTATGCAGGGATGGAGGGGGGGACGAGTAGGGGTTAAGCCCCCCATGATTTGATTGTTTTCATAATTCTACTACTAATCCCACTTATATTTGACAAATTTTAATGATTCTAGCCTATTTCGCCCCGTTCAACATAATTTCGCCCCTCCAATCCCTGGGTCTGGCTCCGTCCCTGGGTGTATGATACAAACCTACTCCTGCAATTTTGGGGAGGTAATACGAACCGTGCAAAAGTCACAAGATCACAAATCTTCACGCCAAGTCACAAAATTTTATACGCACATACCCGTATACATTCATGAAAAGTAGAAATTTGATTTTGTGCTCAATCTATGTTAACCCAAGCTTGGGTTCAGATGCACGCGGTGTAAATTCCCTCCTGTGTATACAACAAGTCCAGAAAAGAGATGAGAACTTGCCAGGTTAGGTGGGTGGTTATACCTCCATCCCACCAGAGTTCAAACCGCATGTTTGATGTTGTTGTTTCTCATTTAGTCGGAATATTCTTCAGTGTGAGGTGACGTTTCTGTCGACAGCAAGGCGCATGTGGTGACTTCGTTAATCTCAAGACCTGACCCGACGGCTCAGTCTCTCGGAGGTGCTCATAGTGGTATGATGTGCATGTGCGCGTTTATAGGAGTGAGTGTGTGCGCGTGTTATGAGCGTTTGCGATGTACTACGTTTCTAAAAAAATCCAGCAAAGAGATATGTATTTCCTGCAATTTTGTTTTCCAAAAATAAAAAATGATAAGGCACCCAGGAAAATATCTCAAAGCCCATCTCTGACGAGAGAGAACTTTGCAGTTCAGTCAGATAAGGCACCCGCGCGCGGTGCCACTCGTGAGAGCCGGCCATGGCTTTCGGAGCTCCAACCGCCGCCGCCCCCCATGGCCACGCGACTCCAGCTCCTCTAGCGAGCTCATCATGGAAGCACGGCGCCGCCTTCTTGTTCAGCTCCTGTAAGCTAACCGGCGCCGGCCAGAGGGCACGGCTCGCGACCGCAGCGCACGCGCTGGCGCCAGCGACGGCGGCGCCGTCCCCGTTCCCTCCACCGAACGTGGAGTACCTGGCCGCGGAGTTCTCCGGCCACGGCGTCACCTTCGAGGCCGTGGGCGACAGCTGCGTCGCGAAGATGACGGTGCGCAACGGCAGCGCGGCGCACCTGCTGCTGCCGAGCGGGCTGGTCACGTCCTACAAGCCGGCCATGTGGCACGGCGCCTCCACGGAGGTGCTCCACACGACCGTCGGCGAGGGCGCCGGCGGGCGTCCCGTCATCCGCGGCGGCGTCTCCGTGGACCTCCGGTGCGTGCGCGGTGTGGCCGGCGACACCGCGCCGTCGACGTCGTGGTCGCCCGGCGGGGCGTGGTCGCTCCGGGACGTGAGGGGAGGCCCCACGGGGTCCATCGAGGTGGAGCTCGTGTCGGTCGAGCCGCCGGGGAAAGGGAACGGGAACGGAGCGGCGGAGGCGCGGTGCGTGGTGACGCTGAGCCCGGAGGCTCTGACGTCGGAGGTCACGGTGACGAACGTGGGCTCGTCGTCGTGGCCGCTGGCGCTGTCGGGCGCCGTGTCGAACCACCTGCGCGTGAGCACGCCGGACGCCACCTACGCCGTGGGGCTGCAGGGGTCGGACTACCGCAGCATGGAGCCCCTGCTGTCGGAGTTCAGCATCCGCCTCCCGGACAGCGCGGGGTCCCAGCCGCTGCACTGGGCCAAAGGGCTCGACATGTTCCTCTCCGGTGGAGGCGCGGCAGCGGTGGCGCAGGAGCCGGACGGCGAGGAGGACGACGACTACAAGCACCTGACGGTGGAGCTGTGCCGGATTTACAGCCACGCGCCCAGAGAGTTCACCATCATCGACAGGGTACGTAAAAAAAAGACGAAACATCAACAATGGCAAATCAAGATGACGCATCGCAGGCAAAGCAAACTAAACTGAATTCGTTTTGTGACATTTTTCAGGGCAGGAGGAACTCGGTGTGCTTGAGCAGGAAAGGGTTCGAGGAGCTGTACGTCTTCAGCCCAGGATCACAGCACGAGTGGTACGGGAAGTACGCGTACGTGTGCATCGGGCCTGCGATGCTCAAGCCCGTGCTGCTGCAGCCTGGAGCTACATGGCAAGGGGCTCAGTGCATCCGCAACCCAAACCTGTAGAGTGTAGACATAGGCTGCTGCTGGAACCCTGCCTGGACATGGCACACACAACAGTTTGTACATATTTTGCCGATGAACAAGAAAGTATCATGTGAAACAGGGACATAAGTAGGTTGTGCAATTCACAGATAACAGTGCTCAAGAGCAATTCACAGATAACGGTGTTCGGCTTCGTATTTGTTTTTGTTTTCTCAGGATCTTCTTTGTAAGAGGGTTTTTCCACTACCTTGTATCGTTAGGTCGTATGCATTTATCTATAAAGAAGGGCGCAAGCAAGAGAAGGTCATACGAGCAAGATTGCGACAACGCTTGATAGCCATCAGACCAAAGTAAATGGATACCAGGTTACCAACATCCATGAGATTGTTTGTAGCGACATGATACAACAACAGAATACGTCACAACTACATGCGTTTCCATCCTCTCCAGGACAGTTCCCTTATATCCAGCATATACATTACCAAAGTAAGACATACACACACCTGATGAGCAATTTCAGATGAAGGATGGAGCCAGTGTGCTTAAGTCATCCTTAAAGTAACGTCTCCTAACAAATCGGGAAATGTAACCATCTGGTGTCCTATCCCTACACAAACTTCCGAGAACCTCGTGTTGAAGAGTCCTGCATGTTGGCGAACGTCTAGACCAACTGGTGGAACCGTTTGCCACTTTGCCTCCTCAACACTGTCGAGCAAACATTAATCAATTAGGAGAGGATGGCAATTATCACATTAACGTAGCGAGAGAAATCCAGACATGAGCATACGATGATACTAATGTACCGAATTCCAGTTGTAAGCTGTTATAGGCATGGTAAAAATATGACATGTGCCTTACGAGTGTTTCTCAATAGCTTGCATTCAGTAATTGTAGGGCTTTATGTGGGATTGTGGCGAGTGTAGCATGTACCTGAGTAGTTGATATGTCTCTACATATGTTTAATTCTAGCTGTACACTGGGCGGCTTGGTCTGCTCTATGACCTTTTTTCCTTTGCTTATTCATTGCTGCAGAAGGCAGCATGGCCTTCTGGCGCTCCTAAGCTACCCATGTGCTATATGTACGGTCTAAAGTCTGAAATTTGCAATTGTTATTTTGAGGGATTGAGTAAATGGCTATCTAATGAGGAAAGTTTGCACTGAAACTCTGAAAGTAATCTATTGATTTGTGGAATTACTACTTGCTTAGAACATGGCTATACATAATTTACATATTTACATCTATATATGAAGATGAGCTGAATGTACCATTTTGTTTAGTAAGGCAAACTAAGAATTCTACAGATTGAAAATGGTTAGTCTTACCAATTTAGGAGATCCCCTCATTGAAGATTCCTGCAAGTTGGGCAAAACCATTTCCCTTTGAATCTTGTTTCTGGTGTCAGACCAACACACGAGTAGTGGAACCATTCACCTCCTTCACACTGATGGGCAAACATTAAATGTTAGCACTCACAGAGATGGACGACGTTAATACAAAAAAAGGCAAAGTGTACCATCATAGCATAAAAAAGCATCGGTACCATATTTCGGACGTGATAGTGCAAGAAGCTACCGTGTAAGGTTCCAATTATGCCCCTTTATCTAATGTTTTTCTTCGGTAATGTAGTTTCTAGCACAGAGCATTGCACCTGATCACGAGGACTGATGCACTAGTTCTAATCTACGACCATGAATTGTTAAAAGAATGTTTCTCTAAGTTCAATCTTGGATGGCTGTGTAGGTGCCCCTGTCTGTTTTACGAAGAATCATTCAGTGTTCCATTTCTTTCCATGTGAGGGAGTATCCATTGCATAATTACCATTAAGAGTGCCAAGCTAATGTAACATGTAAACAGTCATAGAATTTAATGAGGATGTACCGGATAGGTCTCAGCAAGAAAACTAATATAATAGGACACAAAAAGTATCATAGATTTGGAAACCATAACATTATGCATATTTAATTAATAAATTAATAAATTTGGTTATATATAATATCCAAAGGACTGTTTTGAAGGCTATGGTACGGCCGTACATCCTATGAAGGACTGCCCTCAAACTGCACTTGCACTGTGTTTGGATGTAGGAATTGGGGACTGGAATCAGGAATCTGGAATTGGTGAAGCAATTCCATTGTTTGGTTTGGTTGTGAAATTCTGGGCTGGAAACGTCTGCCAATTCCGAGCAAGACCCCGCGTACCTGTTCGCTCGGGTAAAACTTTCCGAGCTCGCACCCTTGGAATCACACGGAATCGTCCCGCGTGACCTCTTCGCTCGCTCGACCTTCGCGTCTCTCGCGCGAGTAGGGAAGACGGTGCGGACGAGCTCCATCCGCAGCTCGCCCAGCACACGACGGCGCCAGCTTCCCAGGTACCCATGCCTTCTCCCTCATCTCTCTCCCTCCCTGGCTGCTGTGAGCCGTCTCCCCCATGCTCCCTGGCCGCCGCCCGCCGGAACCATATAACGGCGGCGGGGAACGACTTGGCGCCGGGAGCCCCTTCCCCGGAAACGAGGTCGTCGTGTCGTCGCGCGGCCCTGCCTCTCTCTGACCATGGAGTCCGAGCCCGTCGAACTGCAGCTCCATTGATGAATCATTTTTGGATCTTCATTATTTCTGACTGCAGCTAATCTTGTTGGATCTTTGTATTTCTGACTGCAGCTCCATTGATGAATCATTTTTGGATCTTCATTATTTCTGACTGCAGCTAATCTTGTTGGATCTTTGTATTTCTGACTGCAGCTCGATTGATGAATCATCTTTTCTTTTTATTAGATCTGCATCTGTGGGAGTTTAATCATGATGTGTGCATCGTCGCCGGGCCGGCCGAAGACGATCGAGCTATTCTTCCGATCCAACCATGGCTATGTCGGTCGTCGACTAGATCCATCAAGCTAGCAGCTAATCTGTTCTATCTTCGTCATAGTTCTTGTGTATGAATATGTACGCGTATGTGAAAATAGGCCAAGCAGTCCCCGATGGATAGATTTCGTGGCCGCGCATCTCTTTTCTTTTTCTTCTGCTCCATGCTAAATGTGTAAGAGAGATGAACAACCCACTTGTGCTATTTCTAGAAACAAAATTATTGTCCATGTGTTGTTTGTACTTTAAAATTATTTCATTTCTACTTGTGTTGTTTACTTATTTTCTGACTTGATTTCGATTTTTTTAATTTATTATGTTTGCAAAATAATATATCAATATTCGAATATATATATACAATTTTTCAATTATGTGACAAGTTTTATATTGTCCAAACTCAACAAAACATTTAATTCCAAACTTTATACATCGAAACAGGAATTGGAATCATGGCCACCGGACATAAATTCCATTTACAACCAAACAGTGGAATTTGAATTGGAGCCCAATTCCTTTCCATGTGGGAATGGAATTGCTAGCCCAATTCAATTCCCAGAAAATTTTCCTACATCCAAACACAGTGTTGTGGAATTCATTGACAAATTATAACACATTGACCACTAATTCCATTTGACCGTTAGTTTATACTTTATAAAATACAAAACCAACTTCTAATTGACATGTTATAAAACATCAGGAAGTTGCAAACCGTGCTAGAGGACACAAGCAAGCATATAAATAGTATAACCTGATGTTATATCCTAGTAACAATAGTAAATCAGTGAGTACATAATCCTCATTCTGGATAACAACAGGTAGAAGAAACTACCAAGCATAGGATAACCAAACACCAGTAAAGTCACAACATCATGTTCAAAAAAGCAACATAATAAAGTTTGGAAATCTCTTAAGCTTTTCTTAGGCCTAAAAAGGGTAAAAACTAGTGCCCCCTCCGTTCCTTTTTAATTGACGCGGAGATTTAACTGAGCAAGTACAAATCAATAGCACAAACCACGTCAATTAAAATGGAACAGAGGTAGTAATTCAGAACACACAAGCTAAACTCGTCCAAAACTCATAGGATAAGTATCATTACTTAACACCATAAAGACTTACATTCTCGTTGTCACAAGCAATCATATCACCATATGAAACCTAAAATATGAACAGAAAATAAGAAAATCTTTTCAGCAAAAAATTGAGAAGATATCTTCAATGTAAAGATTAATGAAAATACAATTTCCAGGAATATTAACATATATAAGCTTCCAGCTTACCTGGTGGCATATACAGTATGTCGGTTCATTTGGATCAATCATTTGCTCCACATCCATAGTAGCTGCTTTCTTGGTGCTGCCTGGAGGGGGCATTAAGTCGAAGTCCATACCCCTTTCCCTCTCCCATTCCCTCTCTCTGAACTTCTTTGATGATGCTTGGGGAGTATTGAAACCATGCCTCCTTTTTTCTTCTCTGCCACCCATTGGCATTGGAGGAAGTATATGCGGTTCATCTGGAGGTATTTTTCCTTCTGCAAGCGAGAGAGAATAAGGAAATACACAATAAATCAATATTCTCTTTGACGAAGGATTGAGGATGGATTTACAATATTTGTTGATGACGGGATTCCTAAATAATAAGTAAAATCTTCCATGCTTATACCTTGCTTTAAATCTTCAGCAAACTGGCCTAGGTCTTCATCCAGCCGCTTGACATGGCTCTCTATCTGTACAATAATATAGCGATCAAACATGAAATACAATGTACATCTAAACAACATCAATGCCTTCATATTGGGAGAAGGAGGGCACATATCAATAATTCCTCAAGCTACAGGACTATTAGAAGGGAAAATGTAAGGAAGCAGAACCAGGTCATAAGCTTGGCGTGCTAGCAAAACTTTCTCGGTGCAGAGACTAAGCGCATTGTCCTGGCTATTTTCTATATCCTTCTTCATCCTATCCGAGGCAGCGTCATCATCATCCGCCATGTTCGGCCTCTCGCTCCCATGGGATGACACTCCAAGGACGTACCTAATCTGCCGTTTTGTCTGACCCAGAATGCCTGCATCAAACAAACATAACAAACAGAATTACAAAACAAACCTGAGATACAACATTCAACAAATCACCATCATGTAAAACTGCTATCACAAAATCACAAATAGAACAGCTAATCCTCCCAGTGGGCTAGTCTCCTACAACTTTTACGGCATTACATATCAGCGTCGGCGATTAAAATTGACTAGTACATGATAGGGAAACAGAATGGAATGGGAAACCCATTCATTCTCGCAATGAATACTTAGCTACTTAGCAGATCAAAATGGGTTTTCCAAAGTAAGAGGATTAGCAAAAATCATCACCATCGGCCCTCTCGTCGAGCTCGTGCATGGTGGAGAGAATCCTCTGTAGGTCGCCGGCTAGGGTGCTCGAATCTGCGGAACGAAACAAAGCCAGTAAGATTACAAAAAAAAAAGTCCACGGGCACCCTCGAACGAAAAGAAAACCGAAATCCCGCAATCTCACACTCCAAGTAGTCATCCACGTACACGCCGGTGCGAGCGATCGCCATGCCGAACGATGAAGCGTCGGATTCAACGGTGCGGGGAAGGATTCGATTCTGCTATTGGGGGATTAGGGTTTCGGAGCAAGAGGTGGGGAATCTGGCTAAAATTTAGAAAACGTTTCCTCATATGGGTGATTATGACGTCATTAATGTGTTGTGGTGGCCCGCTGGGCTTTCTTAGTCACCTGGGCCGGAGGATACATCGCTGGTATGGAATCTGTCTTTTATTCGAATGGAATCAGTTTATTCTAATTTCCCTCCAAAACATGTACTCCCTTCGGTTTCCAGATACAAAGACGTTTTTGCTAGTTCAGTTTGAACTGCCAAAACGTTTTATACTGAGGAATTGAGATAGTATATTCTAAATTTCTTCATCAAAAAAATGTTTATTCTGAATTTATGGGTGTTGACACTTTTATTAGACCAATAGTAGTACATTTTTTCATGTGCTCTCCCTTTTGCAACAAATATAAGTTCACTACAACCAAATAATTGTACTAAAAAGGGGAAAATACTATAGTTGAACGGCTCTCCTGAATAATCATGGGAGCAGCAACCAAGCGCTTAGTGACTTGCTACGTCATAAAAAAAAGTCTTTCTTTTTTTCCTTTGGCTCTAGTGTCGAGCAAATTTTTGCATGATATGTTTACCTTTTCTTCCAAAGATATTATTAACTTCTACTTCCTTTGTAGGAATATAAATTTGTTAAAAATCTAATGATTCTCCCAAATAATCCTGAGAGCAGTTACAGATTTCTCCTGCATTGCTTTATCCAGCTTTTGCGTTACCAATGTGACAAGGATGAGCTATCCCCTTTACTATCTAAGAGAAACTTGCTATAATGAGTGTCCTCATTTTTTTTGCTTGGTGCTCAAACCCTAACCCCTCCCTCCCTAATCCTCATCATACTTTTTAAATTCCTTTTTGTTATCCATGTTCTACACCAAATCTAGTTCGGCAATTTTAATATTTCTATAATTCAACTTTTGAAAAGCATGTCGATAACATATAGTTTACGCATGACAAGATAGATTAAAGACGATCAAAGAGAAATACACTAGACCATCTCAAGGTCGACAAATCCGATGATTCGTCTCAAAAAACACCTCAAGTCGATTTGCAAATGCATTAGTGTGACAATCTTACCAACACCATCAGCACCAAGAATCATATTGACCACTCCCATTCTCGATGTTCATGTTAGGCATCACGAAAATCCATCATGTTCCCTTTAGGTGTCTTGCTTCTGAGATCTCGTCGGCTCATGAACAATTGTGAAGCCACCATGGAGCATCCCAGATGCATGCTCTCTCCACATCCTCCTCACAAATTTTTGTGCAGTGGCAAAGGGAGATGTTATGCTAGTTTGTGTTTTTTTAATTATCTTCCAGAAAATCATCCTTTGAGGATGCATATCCTTGGCAAAATGGTAAGGTAGTATCTCATGGTATAAAATGGTGACCATTGACACCAAAATTTATACGTGGAGCATGTATTTCAGCTATTCTTGCAGAGAGTGGGGATCTCTGATGCACAATAATGTCACTGTGAGACTTAGACATGCCGAGAAAAATGTGCCAAATCCATCGATAATGTCATGCTTCTAGGACGATGGTCGGGTCGTCAACATGTCTAGTGAACTTGTTCATGCCATTTCGTAGGGAAACTTTTCACATATGAAACGATGCATCTCTGTGTTTGCATCAACTCCCATTCCTCTCCGATGGTCGACGGTCTAGCTATATCTTGTTCATTTGGTTCCTTGAGGTATTTTCGTGCAAACACTGTAATTATCGCGTTCACCGTTTTCTTCACAGTATCAATGTTGGTTCTCTGAAAAATCGGAGGAGATACTCTCCTGTTGGATCCACCAAAAAATATCATACAATATCATCGAGAACGCTATAGCGATTTTCTGCAAATCGGTAAAATTTAACAGTCCACAATCATCTTATGGAGTATGAATAAGTGCGGATCGTGCGCCAGATACATTACGCATGAACAGCTTCACGTGACATCCATTACCGATTCTGAATGTAGTTGATTGTCCGCGTGTGTACTCCAAATCTCCGGTCAGTTACTTGATGCGGATGCCTTGAAAGTTGAAACTGAACCATGGCCCATGGGGTGCAGTACTTAGCTAGCATGACCGGAACTACGGAACACTACCAGCATCCATGTGCAACGCTAACTGTTGACAGCAATCAGAAGTTGAGAACATACAAAGTTCAGACGGAGAAACAAGCTACACGGATCCTTGGTTAAATCCAACCCAACGAAAGCACCAAATGATGAATGAACTACAGTAATTAACTAGCAGATGCTTCATTACAATTACTAAATAAGAGCGTGGCTGGTCGGTCACAAGGTCATCAGATGGTGCCGCCGTTGCAGCGCAGGACCTGCGCGTTGACCCACCGCCGGCGTCGCTGGCGAGGAAGCCGACGAGCGGCGCGATGTCCTCGGGCATGCCGAGCCGCCCCAGCGGCGCCTCGGCGATGTACCGCTCCGCCTCCTCCTCCGTCTTGCCGTCGTAGAACATGGGCGTGGCCGTGGACCCCGGCGCCACCGTGTTGGCGGTGATCCCGGTGCCCCGCAGCTCCTTGGCCAGGACCCTCGTCATCGTCTCCACGGCCGCCTTGCTCGCCGCGTACGCCGCGTAACCGGGCCGCAGCGACCCGACCCCGGAGGAGGAGAAGGTGACGATGCGGCCGCGCCCGTCGCGCGCCAGCCGGTTGGCCGCCTCGCGGAGGCACAGGAAGGTGCCCCGCGCGTTGGCGCCGAAGGTGGCGTCGTAGGAGGCCTCGCTCGTCTCCGCCAGCGGCGGGTACGCGGTGTCCAGCACGGCCGCCGTCGTCACCAGGATGTGGAGCTCCCCGCCGAACGCGGACGCCGCCGCGTCGAAGAGCGCGCGGACCTGCGCCGCGTCCGACACGTCCGTCTCCACCGCTATGGCGCGCGGAGGACTACCGTCGGTGGCGCCGTGGGCGTGGGTGGCGTTGATGCCGGCCACGAGCTTCTGCGCGGGCGCCGGGTCGCCGAGGTAGGCGACGGCGACGCGCGCGCCGAGGGAGGCCAGGTGCTTGGACACCGCGGAGCCGATGCCGCCCGCGCCGCCCGTCACGATCGCCACACGCCCGTGGAGCATCAGCGACGCGGTGATGCTCGCGGCGGCGTTGTTGTTACCGTTGGTCTCGGCCATGTCTGATCTGCTGCTCTCTTCACAACCAACCTGCAGGCTGCAGAATAAATCTAGTGACTACCTCGATAATAATTTGGTACTCCAGGAATTTATTAGCAAAATAAATATAGTAACAACTATCAAGCAGGATTTATCAGCACACGATCTACTAGTTAATTATATTTGTTTTTGTTGCTAATGAAGTACTGTAGATCACTTGATCCATCACGATCTCGTACGTACGTGTTGTTTCGTCGGAACAAAAGAGAAAGAGAAACGTATGTACGTACCACCTCTCCGATAGAATTTAATGGGGCTGGAGGCAGAGAGGAGCAGAAGAAATGGATCGAATGGGCTTCCGTTTCCGCCCGTCGGAGTAGAAAAGAGCTCTTTGCACTTGAGCTAGCCGCCGAGAGGCATATGAAGGGGATGAGAGAAGGATACAACAGTGAAGATGAAGCATATGAGGGCTAGGGGTGGAATTAAAACTCCAAACTCGCGACTTAAACGAGTATATGGAAACTTGACTCGGCTTGGCTTGAACCCGCTGCTAATAGTGCCGAGTTTTAGTTTAGAGGATAAACGGGTTCAAGTTAAACGAACTAAGTTTCGAGCCACTTGTTTAGCTTGTTTAACTCCGTATAAAAAAGTTATTGACTTTATTCTTATCTATGTCAACATTTTTTTCTGATTATTAGAGTTTAAGAACTTGATTATACTTGATAATTAATGTCATATTGTGTGATTGATTATTGTGATGTTGCATTATACATGTCCAAATAACTAGAAGCAATTATATATAGAAACTATTATAATTGCATGATAACAATTTTACCGAGCTAAACAGGATAAACGGGTAAACTCACGCATGTTGTGAGTCCATCTGAGTTTAAATTCGAATGATGTTTATTAAACGAGACGAGAGTTGACCTAGATTTAACAAATCTGAGCGAGCGAATTTCAGGCCTAACGAGGCGTTGTGAAGGGATTTTTTTTGTGTACAATGGTGAACGGGACCTAGGGGTAAGTTTTTTTAGTGAGAACTGAGAATACCGAGGGGTAGTTTTTTGCATGCGAAATGGCTGAGAAAATCAACGTAGCCTGCATGCAGATTCCAGCCGAGAGCGTGCATCACGTGTAAATCGGAAAAAAACGTTGACAGGCCCTATCGACAGGATCCGGCATCTCTCATGGGACAGGTGACCTACTAGACCACAACTGTGATAGGACCCAAGAAACTTGAAGATTTGCGAAACTTCCTTTGCCGTAATTTTTACTACTCCGTACGATCATTCAAATAAATTTCAGACACATGTGGCTTTTTAAAACGCCGCCATGGTCTTAGGCGCTTGAAAACCAGAGAGGCTCTGAAAATGACACAAAACGTGATACACTCTGTTTATCTCGAGACTGAGAAACGTAAAAAATTGCAAGTTATTTGAGATAAGGCATTTGATATGTTTTTTTTTGGTCTCAGAGGCCTCTCGGCTTATTCCAAATGACTTACGAGTAGATTTTTTTTGGTTTATCCCACATGACTTAGGGTGTATTTGTTTGGGTTGTTTGTCGATATCTCGCTGTAATCTATGAAATTGTCTGAAACACCCTTGGAATTCTAATAACGGATATTATTTTCGATTCACATGTAATAAGTATATATCCACCGTAAATATATATGAATCCAAAATACAATTTCGTCACATCCCCTATAATTTTTTGGCGTTTGTTCAGATTAGGATATGCCAAAGTGCATGGTCTTTTTTGAAATATTCAGAGCCTTTGAAACTTTAGAACGCCTAGCTCATGGCGTTTAGGGAAGGGTTATATATGGCTGAAAGTTTTTCGAATTGTCACAATTAGATGAAGATTAGAAAAGGCCATTTAGTAAAAGGATACACCTTGACCGGACGGTGCCACGTGGAATGTTCACCATGACTTTACCGAACGCAGCTTTGTTAACTTTGTTAACCTTAGTCACCGAGCGACGTAGACCCATATATGCCCTCCATTTTAGATCCAATGAATAAGATCCACTCAAATTTGAAAGTCAAAATAAAGTGTGGAAGAAATTAAAAATATAGTCAATTATATATGTGTTTTTATCTATTTTAAGGAAGTTTCATCCCATTTCGATTAATATTTTGTTAATATATAGACTTCCATTATTTTAAGCTACAAAATCTACATATTCAGACAATATTGGTCCAAATGAGATGAAACTTTCCTAGATACGAGGCATTTGTGATTTACTGTTTTTCTTTATCAATTTTTCTCGAACACTTTTTATTTTGAGTTTCAAATTTGACTTGATCTTAACCGTTGGATCTAAAACGGAGGGTAGGTATGGGGCTAAGGCTCTGTTTGTTTGCGTGGTGGCTTCTGCTTTTGAGCCTGAGAATCAGAAGCACAAACAAACAGTCAAAAGTTGAAAAGCGCTAGGAAGAAGCGCGGCGAGGAAATGAACGTAGCGAGCGAGCCAGCAGCGAAGCGAGCTGGGAGCTGCTTCCCGAGCTTTTTGCTGCTTCCCGCAAGTCATTGGTCGAAATAAGCCAGATAGTTCCTAGTAATTACAGAGAACCTGCCACCGAAGTAAATCCAATAGAGCCTCACGGAAACGAGAAATGACCCCGGACCATTTTCCTCTTTCTCCCGTACGCGACGCCACCATGGGAAGCTAGGGTTAGGGTTGTCGCCAGCGCCGCCGCCGCCATTCCCCACCGCCTGCGCCGCCATTCCCTTCCGCCGGCGCCTCCGTTCCCCTCCACCTTCTACTCCCTCTCCATTCCCGCCGACCTCCACCTCGCAGCATCTTCAATCGGGCCGCGGCGCCTTTTGGCCAGCAGCGACCAGGGCTGTAGGAGACGCCGCCGGCGAGCCGAGCTGCTGGTGGCCGTGCCGGCGACCCGAGCTGCCATTCCCCGCCGGCGAGCCGAGCTGCTGGTGACCCGTGCCGGCGACCCGAGCTGCTGGTCCGCCGTCCCCGCATCAACACCTCCGTCTCTCCTCCACAAGCACCGGTTCCTTCCCTCTGCTGCTCGAACCTTGCAGCAGGAAGGTGAGCAACTCCTCTCTCCCTTTTTATTTAGCTGCTCTGAGTTGATGAATTTGGATAGAAGATTGAACTACTGCAGTTTTATGAATATGTGTAGATGCATATTATTTCGATTTACTGTCCTGTTTTGCATAGATGAATTGTGGTGCACTCTTTTGCATACAGTTGAGGAACTGTGGTGTTGTGAGTTAATACACCCATGTAGTGATATTTTAACTTGCTCAAATATGTTTATGTAATTAGATGGAACAAGATAAGGCACCTAAGGCACATTGGGATGCTTCATCTACCACAATCTTTTGTGAACTCTGCTATGCTCAAAAAGAGGCAGGAAATAGGCCTACCGCTTTCCTTAGTCCAGAAGGGTACACGAATTTAGCTAGAGAATTTGGTCTTAGAACAGGGAGAAATTACACCAAGCCACAGTTCAAAAATAAATGGGATTCGACCAAAGCATTGTACCAAGCATGGGTGTATTACACAACCAAAGCAACTGGACTTGGTTGGGATCCGGTGAAGGAAACAATTACAGCAGACGATGCACAGTGGGCTGAATTGATCAAGGTATGCCATATGTCATATTTACATTTCAAAATAGATGAATCATATTATTGTTATTAACTTGTTAAATCTTATGTAGGCTAACAAGCTTATTGTGTGAATCTATTAGCAGGAGATATCATCAAGCCTATTGATCCATTGTTCCCAACGGTGCATGAGAGGCTACAAGACTCTAGATTTACCCCTCATTTCAATGGTGCCATTGGTGCAATTGATGGGACACACATACCAGTTATTGTGCCGGCTGCTCATATGATCAACCATGTTGGTCGCCTTGGATATTCCACACAGAATGTCATGGCTGTTTGTGACTTTAACTTGCGGTTCACCTCTATAGTTGCAGGATGGCCTGGTTCAGTGCATGACACAAGGATATTCAAAGATTCATTGCTTAAGTTTGAAGCAAAATTTCCTCATCCTCCTCCAGGTATATGTTATGCTTGCGCACTATTTATTGGGTGATCTTGGTGTCATATATGCTATCATTAACTTGTGTTTCATTCAGGAAGGTACTATCTAGTTGATTCAGGTTATCCCAATCAAGAAGGCTATCTGTCACCATATACAGGAACCAAGTATCATCTACCTGAGTTCAGACTAGCAAGGGGACCTACTGGGAAGCAAGAAATATTCAACCATGCTCATTCTTCTTTAAGGAATGCTATTGAGAGAGCATTTGGGGTATTGAAGCAGAAATGGCGCATCTTGCATGGTATATCGAGTTACCCGTTAGAGAAGCAGACATAGATTATCATTGCATGTATGGCACTCCATAACTTCATTCGCGATAGCCATTTGTTTGATCTAGACTTCTATCGATGTGATAGAGATGAGAACTATATGCCTCCGGGGCATGTTGTTTCCACACAAGGAGGGGACAATAGCAATGATTTGGGAGACGACCATGTTAGCATGAGCCACATTCGTGACAACATAGCTAATGCTTTGTTCGCATCAAGAGGAGGTGACATGTAGTATTGTAGATATGTCAAGCTCGTAATTCTTTTGGGTTCGTGCGGAGAAGCCTTGTATTATTGTAAATATGCCCTCGTAGTTCTTTTGGGTATATGGCCCCGTAGTTCTTTTGGGTCCATATGGAGAAGCCCCGTAGTATTGTAGATATGCCAAGCTTGTAGTTCCTCGTAGTTATTTTGGGTTCATATGAAGGGGCATTGTAATATAAATGTTCGACAACCTGGTAAGGTGTTTTCGGTATATGTGATGTTTTATGTTTTTTCGTATATATGTAATGCTCTATCTTTAGATAAATACATGCATCAATTAGAGACAAATATATATATTGAGATAATTTAGCGGTTAAACACCGTAATTATGAGTAATATAAGTCAACAATGACTATTTCACTTTAAATCAGCACTTATGTAACATCTTCGGTACTCAGGGGCATTCCAGACAATTCACCAATAAATCTAACAGCAACAGCTGTAAACAGCACTTTTACCAAACATCAAATCTCTGCTTCCAACAGCTGCTTCCAACAGCAGCTTTCCCACAGCTCAACAGCTACAGCTGCTTCTCAAAAGCTGCAGCCCAAACAAACAGACCCTAAGTTGCTCGGTGAAGGTGAATGAAGTCACCAAAGCTACGTCCAACTTTACCAATTACCACTATGGAGTCTGGTAGGAGATACAATAAATTGTCAAAAACAGCAAGGAGGTGATGGAAGTGGGCAAATTATTATATACTACTTCCACTGATATATAGTATTCTCTCCGTACATAAGAGGATGTATCAAATTTATCTAAAGTTATCTATATACGTGTGTAGATACATATAACTTTAGATAAAGTTGAGACGTCTTTTTATGGATAGATGGCGTATGTTTTCGGACACACTGTTTGACTAGTGGGTATAGATGCATATGTTATAAAGATGTTTTTAAAATACATTTTAAATGTTTAAAAATTCAAAATGAAATGCAGAGGTACATCTAGACATTCTATATTTGCACAAAAAAATCATGAAAAAAGTTTTATTTGTGGGATGTGAAGAAAGCCAAAAGAAAATCATTCTGAAGCACTCTAGGATTTGTCTTTTTTTGCACAGCCCATAAAAAATGACATTTTCACGAAACGTTGTGTACAAATGTAAAAAAATGACCGCATATACACCCGAAAGTTTTGTTTGGAATTTTTTATATTTTAAAATATGGTTTTTAGGTAGTGGGATCATATGCTGCTACGATCGAAAATTGATTTCCGTATGTTTTAGCTCTTTACTGAGACGCATTTTAGTTTGTAGATTTACTTGTTTCTGTTATGTATACTGAAAATTTAGAACATCTTATGAATTAGAACGGAGGAAGTACTACACTAAGAACTGCGTGCACTCTCATGCACTGTTGTGCTTTCATGAGCAAAAGAGGAGCACGCTGGAGAGGCACATCTATCTATCGTCGTCATTACATTAAGTTTTAAGAAGCACAAACAAAACATGCTTGCAAAGTTGCAATTGGACAGCTGGCAAAACGGTCGCCCGGGACGAAAAAGGGAGTAATTTCGTGTGAAGGTGGTGGTGTGTAGAAGTCCAACATTTTCCTAGAATATCAAATCTAAGAGTTTTAGATTGATTTTGCTATCTCACAAACAAAATGATTTTGCTATTCGTGTTCACAGCATAGATACGGATAACATCCATGACTTGGCGAAAGACGGCTGCGGTAATAAATTGTGTAATGTAATGTGTGGAGGGGATCTATCCTGAACCTGTTGGGACTTGGTCCATTTCGTAATATAAAGTGTATCAATTTAATCTAAAAAAAACACTGCAATGTTTACCCAGTTTGCCGAACTCGGCTCTACAACTACAGTTTAAATGTCGTAAGATAGTCGTCAAAGTAATCCGATTCATGTGCACAACTTGTGGAGCAACGATATAGTTGTCCAAGCAAAGATATAGTTGTAGTGGTGAGTGTATGCGCGTGTATATGATCGCTTGCGCTTGCGTTATACTGTGGTTTCTCGAAAAAATGGTCGAGTAAAACATTTTATATTTTGGAATACAGATAATACATGTTAATTCGGAAAGTCATTCTACCTCCTAAGTTTCAGTGATCCATTTATTTTAACAAGTTTAAAAATATACTTAGATTTTTTATGAAAATCTGGGTGTAGTCAATGGTGTACCCTACAAGTATGTAAAATCAAATTTCAAAATTCTTTATATTATGGGCTACAGAAAAAATGATATGTTCGAGTATTTAGTCAATATACAAGAAACATGTATACCATTTTTTTAAAACATGTATAAAAATGTATACATGCTCCTGGTGCATATCGCTTGGGGGGTGCCCCCCCCAATCAATATACAAGAATTATATGTTTTCGTGGCACTTTACAAAATGCCTTTAATAAGTAGATTATAAAAGATACTATTAGAGGTTATGGCGACTTCTTTTGGGATTATGCATAAACATAAGTCAGATTATGTTAAAAAAAGGTCGGCTTATGTATGAAGGCAAAAGCTTTGCCTCCGCTGAATCATTCACTGGTCGTTTTTCTCCAGGTTATTTCTTGTGTATTTAAGTGTTTCGCTTTTGTTGTTCCTTCGGATCGACGCACATCCAAGTACAACAATGAAGATTTTATAGAAAAAGGGAAGAAAAAGACTTTGGTGATATGAGTTTTTGTAAGTTTTCTGAAAATAAAGTTAGTTTTTCCTCCAATCCGAAATAAGGCCTTCCACAATGTAACCGGTGCCTAAAACCTCAAAAGTGTATCATCTTGTGAGTGATGCTCAGAAAAATAACGCGGGCATCGGTCTCAGAAGTCCCCAAAAACAAATCGTGGGACCTACAATTGGATAGAAACATTGACCAAAGCAACCTCCACCAGTTAAACGTTCGGTAAAATAATAATATTTTATTGACTGATAAGTCGGGGCACCGGTTCCTTCAAAAATATGTGTGACAGCGGTTAGGCAATGGAGGGCACCGATGCAGATCCCTAAAAAATGATTTGGGCATCGCTCCTGTAGAGGGCTAAGGGCATGGCCAACGGTATGCTTCAACCTACTGCCCCGCAGGTCCACGTAGGATTGGATGTCCCGAACCGAATAAAGCAGTAGCCTTAAAAGTGGAGTTGTGGCCTGCAGAGGAGCTTGCCTCTTCGTCAGAGAAAGGTAAGAAACAACCATGAAAGAGAGAGGGGAAAGGAGGAAAGAGTGATGGTCATATGTACTACTTTGCTGAGCTCACCACATGCGGGGACGGTAGCTGTTGGTTTTGGGTGTAAAATCAATTAGCTATAGCTTCAAAATTCCATTCCTACATGGCTGTACGGAGGCAGTAGAAAGCCACTGGTTCCGCTGCTCGTGCCCTAAGTGTTGGAGAAAATGAGTTGGCTAGTACAAATTGCTTGCAGTGCTTCTGACACTTTTGTTGGGATGGGAGGGAATACTAGATTTCTGTAGACTGACAAAGACAAGAGGGGATCACGAGTGACAATGCAAAGAAATGAAAAATGAGACACTAACAAGTAAGCTAACAAATATACAAGCGATCCTTAATTTATATTCCCGTCAAAAGGGTAAACGTGATGGTAAAAGTAGACATATTCACGTACAACAAAAAAGGTCTAGAAGAAAAATGAAGACATTGCTTTGTTAACCTTATTTTCAAAAAAGAAGACATTGCTTTGTTAATTCAAAGACAGGCCTGTGCCTTTTATCTAAAAAAAATGAAGACAAAGCCTGAAAGAACTACACTAGACGTGTCCTCTTGCACTGTTGGGCGATGCCCTCATGGTCCAGTTGTTGGTCTGCGCACCGATACAGCGGCCTCTTGGGTCCGGTCTCCACCACGGCTGTAGCGCTTGCAGTCGCGGTCATGGTTCTCTTCACACGGAGCATCCCCCTGAATGTACTCTCGTCGCCATGAAGAACCTCAAAATCGTTCCATCGTTCCCAAAATTCAGGATGGACCTTGGGATCGGTGAAGCTTGAGGTGTAGAGGTGGATCGCCCGAGCACGGGCAACTTCTCCAAGACCCAACTCAAGGTCGGCGAACTTGATGCACATTGCTCTAGCGTCCTTGTCGAGTAAGCCGCCGCCATGGATTGCCCGACTGTAGATATCCCTAGCCTTCACAAGACCGCATAGTTGAGTAGCCCGCTGGATGTATAACTCGTAGACTCCAAGCTTGTCGCAGGCAGGGACAACACTGGCGGCATCCTCGTAGATCTTCATGGCACGAGTTGTAAGTCCAAAATTCTCCTCATACTCTGCGTACTCAAGGCACACGGCCTTCTTCCTCTGTGGCGGAGCCTGCAGAATGGCGCTCTCGAACATGTCCCGCACTCTCTCCGGCCTGCTGCGCCCATGCCTCTGAATAAACTTGGTCAGATAGGCTTCCCAGATGGCATCGCTGTGTGGGTGCTTGAAAGAGTTGACGCCCCTCTCGTAAACCCGGAACGCGTCCTCGAATCGCTTGTGCTCCTCGAGAGTGGATGCGTGGTTCAGCACCAGCAGAGGCGTGATGATGCCTAGATCATGCATCCTCTCGTAGGCGTTGCAGATGGAGTCGAGTGATCCCTGCGTTTTCATCAGGTCCAAGTACAGACACCAAAGCTTCAGAGAACGGTGCAGCAGAACAGACCCTTCCCCCGTAACACGCCCCCTGGCGTCCATCGGTGGCTCCGACGTCGCTTGCCGGATGAGGTCAATGGCCCTCTCGGAGTTCTGGTGCATCACCTCCATGTGTGCCCATTCGCAGTAAACCGTGGCGAGGTCGTCCACTGCCTTGAAATTCACCTTCGTGGCCCGTTGGAACACCGCGCGAGCGCTGTCAAGGAGGCCGTCCTTGCCGTACATCTTGGCCAACGCCAGCCAGAGTGTGTGCGGCTTCCCCGCCGTCGCCTTGATGGGATCAACGGTCTTGACAGCCTCGACGTAGGTGGCGGCTTGCTTGGCAGGATCCTTGTCGAAGATGCTGGCCCTCTCGTGCCATGCCTGGACGTCGTGCGGGTTCTGCCTCAGCCGCACGCTGTTGAGCAACTCTGGTCGGCGTTCCAGCAGCCGCTCCAGCCTCGCCATGTTCATGTCTGTACAGTCTCGGTCAGACAACCAGCAGTCCTGGACCAGGTCAGGGGCGCTCTCGTCTTGGCCGCGTTCGTCGACCTCCGACGCAAGGATAGTGTGCTCGAAATGCACGTAGGCCTCAAATACCATCCGGAAGTCCTTGACAGTGGTCGCTGTGGTTATGCCTTCCTCGAACACGTCCCTCGCCTTGTCGTGGATGCCCATCCGCGCGTAGTGACTTGCCAGACCTGTCCACAGGACCCCGGCCTCCTCGGGGAAGCGGATGCTGCTGCCGAGGATGGCGTCCACTGGCATCCCGGCGACCTCCTCCGGGTGCTTTGAGAGCAGGTCACACAGGTCCAGGAGGATCTGTCTCTTGGTTCTGCGCTTGAGCGAGACAGAGTCGCCCTCGTTGATGGCCGCGACGAGCTGGTCCGCAGCGTCCTTCCATCTGCCGGCGGAGACGAGGAAGGCGACGAAGTCTTCGGCCGTGTCAGGGTCAAACTGGAGGTGGCGGCGAAGGACGCGGTGCGCGGTCGGAGCGGGGCAGCCGGGGAGGGAGGCGAGGCGGAGGAGGAGCGGCCACACGTGGTGGTGCTGCGTCGTCGGCAGTGAGCGCAAGGCGCGGTCTAGGGCGCGGCGAGCATGGGTGAGCTGGCGCTGGTGGAGGAGGGAGGAGGCGTACATGTGCCAGATGCGCGGCATCCGAAAC
This sequence comes from Poa annua, assembly GCA_026929855.1. Taxonomy (NCBI): domain Eukaryota; kingdom Viridiplantae; phylum Streptophyta; class Magnoliopsida; order Poales; family Poaceae; genus Poa; species Poa annua. Next base: position 23,701,363 of record CM049427.1, read on the forward strand.
ATGCCTGCGGCGAGCGCGCGCTCGAAGGCGGCGTTGAGGTCGGCGTGGGCACGGTCGGTGACGGGCAGTGCGCCGGCGGCGTCGGTGAGCTCCGTGAGGTATGAGTGCCACAGCTTGTACGAGCCCGGGAGGGCCCGCACCGCCCGCTCGTAGATGACGGCGCGCTTCGCCGGAGGCGCCGCACGGCGCGCCGACAGGTACCGCACCCAGCCAGAAAGCTTGAACGGCTCCCGCAGGACGTCCTCCTCGTATGGAACGTCCTCCGAAGAAATCACGATCTCCATAGCCGCTGTCATCTTTGTCTCTCGGACGATGTGATCACTTGACTTGGATCGAAAACTTGATGGGTAGGCAGCCGACCGACATAACAAGGAATCTGACCTAGCAGAGTTCGAGTCGGCCACGACCACGAGACGTGTGCTGTGCGCACCGACCGACATTGACTTTCCTTTCATGAGTCCGATCCCGACCGGTACTTCGTGGGACACTCGGACTTACTTTTTTTTTAATTAAAGAGATGCCGTTGTTTCCGACTACCGCTCGTGTCCATCACCCCTATATTCTTACGGTTTTGCTGAGGAATTTTACAACCACAATTTACTTTGAGCAATGCTACACCTACGGACGGCACCTACGGATCAATCTACGGAATCAGGTAAGGAAATCAGGGAGTGGGCCCGTTGTGAAATTCAGGGGGCAGTTTTAGGGGTGGGGCGAATGGGACATGGACACGTATGTCCGTAACCTGTAGTCTGTAGGAATCAGTCCGTAAGTCTAACCTTTTTTATTTACTTTTCACTTTTAATTATTTGCCACAATTTGTGTTGTGTCACTGACAAGTGGTCGTCAATGCAGTAAATAATAAAGTATTTCAGTATAGTGTGACAAATAGTACATTATCTCTGGTTTTGCTAGTCATCATACGACTGATTTTTTTTCTTATGTCTCGGTTGATCCTGTGGGCCAAGCCGTTAGATGGTGTTGGAGGGTCGTGTTTCACAAAATCTGATGAAGGTGCTTTCCACCCCATATCCATATCCATCAGATCGTGAAGGGGAGGGTGGTGTGCTGTAGGGGAGGAGCAGGTAACTGGTGCTATATCACCCCATACCCATCAGATCGTTAGGGGAGGGTGAGAGGAGGGATCGCTGGAGTTGGGCACGTACATGTGAATACAATCATGCAGATCGACTACATCTCATGGTCTCCACCTCGTTTTTGAGGTTTCACCTTTTTTTGTATCCTCCATCAGTTGAGTGTTTGCTCAAGATGTTTTTCTTGATTTTCCTAGCTACTCACTGGATCGCTCTTCATTGTCGTGGTTGTAGACGCAGGTTCTGTCGATCTAGGGTGCGAGGGTTTTGCTTAAAGTGTGCTTTTTCATTTGCATAGATGTTTTTTTTCTTTTCTCTCTTTTCGTCAGGCGTGGAATTTAGTTTTTGGGCCGAGCCGCTGGCAAAGCAGGATGATGGGAAAAAACCGCTGGGCCCGGAATAAACCCGTGGGCTGAGTCGGAAAAGAAAGAAGAGACGGAATGTGGGTTGGGTTGGGACTGGAATTAAGAATGGTGGGTGTGGGATTTAGTTCTTGGGCCGAGCCGCTGGCAAAGCAGGATGGTGGGAAAAAACCGCTGGGCCCGGAATAAACCCGTGGGCTGAGTCGGAAAAGAAAGAAGAGACGGAATGTGGGCTGAGTTGAGACTGTAATGAAGAATGGTGGGCGTGGGATTTAGTTTTTGGGCCGAGCCGCTGACAAAGCAGGATGGTGGAAAAAAACCGCTGGGCCCGGAATAAACCCATGGGCTGAGTCGGAAAGGAAAGAAGAGACGGAATGTGGGCTAAGTTAGGACTGTAATGAAGAATGGTGGGTGTGGGATTTAGTTTTTGGTCCGAGCCGCTGGCAAAGCAGGATGGTGGGAAAAAACCGCTGGCCCCGGAATAAACCCGTGCGCTGAGTCGGAAAAGAAAGAAGAGACGGAATGTGGGCTGAGTTGGGACTGGAATGAAAAATGGTGGGCGTGGGATTTAGTTTTTGGGCCGAGCCTCTGGCAAAACAGGATGGTGGGAAAAAACCGTTGGGCCCGGAATAAACCCGTGGGCTGAGTCGGAAAAGAAAGAAGAGACAGAATGTGGACTGAGTTGGTACTATAATGAAGAATGTTGGACGTGGGATATAGTTTTTGGGCCGAGCCGCTGGCAAAGCAGGATGGTGGGAAAAAAACCGATGGGCCCGGAATAAACCCGTGGGCTGAGTCAGAAAAGAAAGAAGAGACGGAATGTGGGCTGAGTTGGGACTGGAATGAAGAATGGTGGGCATGGGATTTAGTTTTTGGGCCGAGCCGCTGGCAAATAAAAATGGTGGGAAAAACCCGCTAGGCCCGGAGTAAACCCGTGGGCTGAGTCGGAAAAGAAAGAAGAGACGGAATGTGGGCTGAGTTGGTACTGGAATGAAGAATGGTGGACGTGGGATTTAGTTTTTAGGCCGAGCCGCTGGCAAAGCAGGATGGTGGAAAAAACCGCTGGGCCCGGAATAAACCCGTGGGCTGGGTCGGAAAAGAAAGAAGAGACGGAATATGGGGTTAGTTGGGACTGGAATGAAGAATGGTGGGTGTGAGATTTAGTTTTTGGGCCGAGCCACTGGCAAAGATGGTTGGTGGGAAAAAACCGCTGGGCCCGGAATAAACACGTGGCTGAGTCGGAAAAGAAAGAAGAGACGGAATGTGGGCTGACTTGGGACTGTAATGAAGAATGGTGGGCGTGAGATTTAGTTTTTGGGCCGAGCCGCTGGCATGGCATGATGGTGGGAAAAAACCGCTTGGCCCAGAATAAACCCGTGGGCTGAGTCGGAAAAGAAAGAAGAGACGGAATGTGGGCTGAGTTGGGACTGGAATGAAGAATGGTGCGTGTGGATTTAGTTTTTGGGCCGAGGCGCTGGCAAAGCATGATGGTGGGAAAAAGACCGCAGGTCCCGGAATAAACCTGTGGGCTGAGTCGGAAAAGAAAGAAGAGACGGAATGTGGGCTGAGTTGGGACTGGAATGAAGAATGGTGGGCATGGGATTTAGTTTTTGGGCCGAGCCGCAGGCAAAGCAGGATGGTGGGGAAAAAACCGCTGGGCCCGGAATAAACCCGTGGGCTGAGTCGGAAAAGAATGAAGAGACGAAATGTGGGCAGAGTTAGGACTGGAATGAAGAATGGTGGGTGTGTGATTTAGTTTTGGTCCGAGCCGCTGGCAAAGCAGGATGGTGGGAAAAAACCGATGGGCCCGGAATAAACCCGTGGGCTGAGTCGGAAAAGAAAGAAGAGACGGAATGTGTGCTGAGTTAGGACTGGAATGAAGAATGGTGGGCGTGGGATTTAGTTTTTTGGGCCGAGCCGCTGGCAAAGCAGGATGGTGGGAAAAAACCGATGGGCCCGGAATAAACTTGTGGGCTGAGTCGGAAAAGAATGAAGAGACGGAATGTGGGCTGAGTTGGCACTGGAATGAAGAATGGTGGGCGTGAGATTTAGTTTTTTTGACCGAGCCGCTGGCAAAGCAGGATGGTTGAAAAAAAACCGATGGGCCCGAAATACACCCGTGGGCTGAGTCGGAAAAGAAAGAAGAGACGGAATGTGGGCTGAGTTGGGACTGGAATGAAAAATGGTGGGCGTGGGATTTAGTTTTTGGGCCGAGCCGCTGGCAAAGCAGGATGGTGGGAAAAAACCGCTGGGCCGGGAATAAACCCGTGGGCTGAGTCGGAAAAGAAAGAAGAGACAGAATGTGGGCTGAGTTGGGACTGGAATGAAGAATGGTGGACATGGGATTTAGTTTTTGGGCCGAGCCGCTGGCAAAGCAGGATGGTGGGGAAAAAACCGCTGAGCCCGGAATAAACCCGTGGGCTGAGTCGGAAAAGAATGAAGAGACGAAATGTGGGCAGAGTTGGGACTGGAATGAAGAATGGTGGGTGTGGGATTTAGTTTATGGGCCGAGCCGCTGGCAAAGCAGGATGGTGGGAAAAAACCGCTGGGCCCGAAATAAACCAGTGGGCTGAGTCAGAAAAGAAAGAAGAGACGGAATGTGGGCTGAGTTGGGACTGGAATGAAGAATGGTGGGCATGGGATTTAGTTTTTGGGCCGAGCTGCTGGCAAAGAAAAATAGTGGGAAAACCCCGCTGGGCCCGGAGTAAACCCGTGGGCTGAGTCGGAAAAGAAAGAAGAGACGGAATGTGGGCTGAGTTGGTACTGGAATGAAGAATGGTGGACGTGGGATTTAGTTTTTGGGCCGAGCCGCTGGCAAAGCAGGATGGTGGAAAAAACCGCTGAGCCCGGAATAAACCCGTGGGCTGAGTCGGAAAAGAAAGAAGAGACGGAATATGGGGTTAGTTGGGACTGGAATGAAGAATGGTGGGTGTGGGATTTAGTTTTTGGGCCGAGCCACTGGCAAAGCTGGTTGGTGGGAAAAAACCGCTGGGCCCGGAATAAACACGTGGCTGAGTCGGAAAAGAAAGAAGAGACGGAATGTGGGCTGACTTGGGACTGTAATGAAGAATGGTGGGCGTGGGATTTAGTTTTTGGGCCGAGCCGCTGGCCAAGCAGGATGGTGGGAAAAAACCGCTTGGCCCAGAATAAACCCGTGGGCTGAGTCGGAAAAGAAAGAAGAGACGGAATGTGGGCTGAGTTGGGTCTGGAATGAAGAATGGTGGGCATGGGATTTAGTTTTTGGGACGAGCCGCTGGCAAAGCAGGATGGTGGGGAAAAAACCGCTGGGCCCGGTATAAACCCGTGGGCTGAGTCGGAAAAGAATGAAGAGAAGAAATGTGGGCAGAGTTGGGACTGGAATGAAGAATGGTGGGTGTGGTATTTAGTTTTTGGGCCGAGCCGCTGGCAAAGCAGGATGGTGGGAAAAAACCGATGGGCCCGGAATAAACCCGTGGGCTGAGTCGGAAAAGAAAGAAGAGACGGAATGTGGGCTGAGTTAGGACTGGAATGAAGAATGGTGGGCGTGGGATTTAGTTTTTTGGGCCGACCGCTGGTGAACGGGAATCCGGCACCTAGAGGGGGGGGGGGGGTGAATAGGTGCTATTACAAATTTTAGGTCTTTTCAAATTTAGGCTCAACACAAAGGTAAATTCTCTAGATATGCAACTACGATGAATTTACCTAAATGAGAATCTAAGCAATAACAAGATAAGCAAGTAAGGGAGCAAAGGGTAAAGGGAACCAAGTGAAGCACGCGGAGACGAAGATGTAATCCCGAGTTCCACCCAAGGGTGTACACCTCGTTTGGAGAGGTGTGCGCTACCACAACAGGTTAGCCGCAACGCCACAAAGGCTCACCTTCTTCTCCGATGAACTCAACCACAAAGGTTTCGAGTCCACCTTCCACTATTGATCCCCTTTTAGGGCGGAGATCGAATCCCTTACAAACGCTTGAGGCACACACCCACAACTGAATTGGGGGCTCCCAAGAAGACCACAAAAGGTCAAGGACCACAAAAGGTCAAGGTAACACCAAGAGTACAACAATGGTGAACTAGGTTTTCCCACCGGAAACCCTAGCCACGAAATCCCCAAGTGAATGGGGGAGAAATGCAAATCCCTTCGGTGAGGATGTAGATCCGGGCCTTCTCCTCCAATCCTCCAAAGATCTATGAATTTGGGTGGGGGGATTGGGAGATATTGATGATTTGAGCTTTCAAGAATGGTAGGAGAGAGAAAATCTGAGAGCTCACTGTTCTTGAGTGAGTGAGGGGGTATTTATACCCCCCTCAAAATCTGGCCGTTGGCTGTCTTGGGCACCCGGAAATTCCGGTATAAGTACCACCGGAATTTCCGGTGCCCCGGAATATCCGGGTCTTTGAAAATATCCGAGCTGAATTTCCGGTTGAGATCAGAACCAATTCTGAACTTGACTTAGTCGATTTTCTGAGGTTGACTCGGAATATCCGAGTCCTTGAAATTTCCGAGCTGAATTTCCGATTGGAGTCAGTGCCAATTCTGAATCTTGACTTAGCCAATTTTCTTGAGGTTGACTCGGAATATCCGGGTTGGTGAACCGGAATATCCGGGTCCTTGAAATTTCCGAGCTGATTTTCCGATTGGAGTCAGTGCCACTTCTGAATCTTGACTTAGCCAATTTTCTTGAGGTTGACTCGAAATATCCGGGTTGGTGAACCTGAATATCCGGGTCCTTGAAATTTCTGACCTGATTTTCCGATTGAAGTCAGTAGTACTTCTGAACTTGACTTAGCCAATTTTCTGGGGTTGACCCGGAATATCCGGGTTGGTGAACCGGAATATCCGGGTCTGGGAAGAATTCCAGAAACTCTTTTTCACTACAATTTGGCTTTAGGATTTGTGATATGAGTTTCACCCAAACTGAAATACTTAGCAATAGGATTAGTATCATTGGTATTGTTAACTAACACACAAAACATTAGGGATTAAGAAATGTTCTTCCAATCTCCCCCTTTTTGGTGTTAGATGACAATACCAAGATTTGCATAGAAACAAACAGCAATATCATGTTTTTGGCAGAAAATGGCTCCCCCTAAATAAATGCAAGTATGCAACACAAAATAACAAAGAATAGGAGCAATTTTATAACAACAACCACAAGATATCACAAAGGAGAAACGAGACAAAATGTAAGATTATGGAAGCACTTGAGACTAGATAGATTTTCATACCTTGTGCATATAGAATATGAAGAGAATACTAACACAATCAATTCGAAGTCTCAAGCATAATATAATGATAGCATCAACCATTGTCTCAATACAAAGATATCACAAATGACAAAAAGAGAGTTTCACAAGTAACTAAAAAACACGATAAATGGACACAAGCGCAAATAAATGATAAACGCATAAGCTTGTGCCCGACCCTTGCAAATCCCCGAAGAAGTCCTAGTAGAGCAACTTCTCCCCCTTTGGCATCGAAACGCCAAAAAGGAAGAAGAGTGATGCTACGTCCCATGGAAGTCTTCAGTCCGAGGGGTCCTCCTCATCATCATCATCAGCATCCTCATCAGCATCCTCATCATCATCATCGTCCTCATACTCCTCAGACGCTGCCTCCTCATCCTCATCTTCATCCTCCTCATCATAGTCATAGCCTGTGGTGTACGAGCTGCCGCCAAGGTCCTGGTCAATCAGTGTCCATGGAGCCAAGGAACCCTGGTTCCACTGAGCAAAGGACAGGGGCTCAGACAGATCAGCAGGAGCAGGAGAGCCAGAAGCATGGTGAAGGATCAAGTCTTGCTTGTAGTCCTGCTGACGGCGATCCTTGTAGGCATTGTATTGCTCCTTGCGGATGTCCACATTCATGCAAAGGATGTTGCGCTGGAACCAGTTCAGCTTCTTGACATGCGCATGAGTGGTGGGAACATGAGTAGAGGTAGCAGCAGCCCTCCTAGCTTCACCCATGAAAGATCCACCTGGAGCTGATGTAGTCGAAGGCCTAGGAGGGGGCTTGACCACAGTCTTCTTCACATAGAGCTTCTTGAAGTCATGTGGCACCAAATCACTGCTGCTGACGTTGAGGTTAGGGAACTTAAACAGGAGAAGCTTCATTATGTATGGAGCATAAGGAATGGAGACCCTGGTGGTCATAGCTTCATACATCTCATTGTAGATGTAATCCATCACATCTACTCTCCAGTCAGTATCAGAACCCGAGTCCTCCACAATGCGGTTGGCGTGAAGGAGCAGGTTGCAGAGAGGGGTAACCACGTTGTCATTGTTGCCACCGCTAAGTTTCATTTCAGATCAATGAATAAATAGAAAAAAATAGACCTTTCTCCCTCGGCGCCGCACTATGCTCCGCTTCAACAAATGAGAGTTTTTGGTGGAACCGGTGAACCAGGGCTCGGTGCAATGTTCTCACGCAGGATGCGCACAAGAACATCATACAAAGGCAGCAATTCACGAGTGAATCCAGGGGTGGCTCCCACACCATATAAGTGAGCTGTCTCCTTTTTGTTGAGCTTGTATGGGGAGTGCATGCGAGTGCCTTGGGGATTTTCACCATCAAACCTGTAGCCCAGTACCTTGCCAAACTCCTCGAAGTTGGACTCACAGTAAGATTCCCCAGTCATCCATTTCATGGTCTTCTTTGAGTCACCCTTGATCACTAGGGTGGCGAAGAACTGCATAACAAGCTGCGCGTTGTAGGCACCACGGATGAGCGCCAATCTCTCCAAACCCATGGTCTTGACAATGTGGATGGCCTCTGAAAAAGCAGTTTTCTTCTGTAGGGATGCAAAGTCAAACGGGTGCATGGGTCGAATTGGCTTTGACAGTGAGAGATATAGATCCACAAATATATGCTCTTGCGCTTGGCACCAAAAGCTGCGATCATCAAGAGAGGTGTCTCTTGCGCTGAGGTACCAGTCCCCCTGCCTCAGCTGAGAGTAATCAACAGAATGCATCTTGGAATAATTCGGACGTTGGGGACTAGGGGCATTCTTTCTCTTCTTAGATGAGGGCTTGCTGGCAACAGCTTTCTTCTTCCTCTGAGGTGCAAGGCCCTTTCCTTTGTTGACTGATTGCTTGTAGACAGGTGCTCTACCAGTGTGCCTTGAACCCCCCGCGGACGGACTTCCACCTGAACCTGTGAATTTGAGCATAGATGGTAGCATAAGGTAAGTGCACACAAGTCAGGAGATAATACACACATTAGATAGGCATTCGATGGATCATATGTAGTTAAACATGAGGTAATCTTAAAACAGGCTCGGAATATCCGGGTCAGACATGACCGGAAATTCCGGGGGACCGGAAATTCCGAGTCAATCTGGACCGGATATTCCGAGTCAGACAGAAACTGCAGATCTGAGATTTGACTCGGTCTAAAACTAGATCGATCCAATGTAATGCAAAACTAATGTATGTAGAAGGCAGGGAATAGTCCTAGGAACAATCTCTACCAAGCAACATTGAAACAAATAACTCCACATCAAGATCCAAGTGCAAGCACATAAGGAAGAAGAAAAGTGAAGTTACCCTCATCCATTGAGGCCATTGCTTGGAGGAGTGAGTTCCCGGGGCGGAGGAGGAGCAGATCCGGCCGAGAAAGAGGTTCCCCGGCGGACGGAGTGCTCCGGAGGGGCTTGGGAACAGCAGGGGCGGCGGCTGGAGGAGAGGGAGGTCGGGGGTGGAAGAAAGGAACTAATGAGCCCTTCACCCCGAGCCTGCCCTTATATTTCTGGACAAACTGCCAGACCAGATATTCCGGTATAAGTTACACCGGATATTCCGAGTCACCGGATATTCCGGTTCAAAATGAACCGGATATTCCGACCTGCTGAACCAAAATCCCAGTTTTCAAAAGGGATGACTTGTGTGCAAAAGAGAGAAATGTTTTCAGGGGAAAGTAGGCTTGGGATAGATTTCCAAACTGATATTGGTACACCATACTCAACTCACAACAACCAAATCGAACCAAAAGAGCCAAGTTGAGTAGGTTTCCCACATGCATGAAAAGGAGAGCAAATAGCAACATAAAGCTCCAAATAACATCAACTCTTCAAGGAGAAGAGGTCGGTGGCCGAGGCCACCATGTAGGAGTGTATGGCATGTTACCGCAAAGATGTATCTTGGGTACATAACCAATACTCGTCGTTTTAGCTCATTAGTCACAAGAATGAATATAGAGATAAAAGAACACTTGCTATCGGCATAATGGGGGGAGGGATGGTCCAATGTATTAGGACCGCACTCCCCCTATTTCCATGCCTACATCTAAACTAGATAAGATGCAATTACGCCCTAGGTGAGTGTGCAAGCGATCAAGCCAAGGACCTCGAATCAATGATATTAAGCTCATTCCTCAAAAAGCAAAACCTTCCTTCCTCAAGGGGCTTCGTGAGGATATCCGCCAATTGATCCCTTGTGCCCACATAAGATAAGTCAATGTCTCCACGGGCCACATGATCTCTTATGAAATGATGGCGGATCTCAATATGCTTGGTTCTTGAATGTTGCACCGGGTTGTAGGCAATCTTGATGGCACTTTCGTTGTCACATAAAAGAGGCACTTTGTGGCAATTGACACCGTACTCATTTAAAGTTTGCCTCATCCATAGCAACTGAGTGCAACAACTTGCGGCGGCAACATACTCGGCTTCGGCGGTGGAGAGAGATATACAATTTTGCTTCTTAGAAGACCAACTCACCAAGGACCTCCCAATAAATTGACAAGCACCGGAGGTTGACTTCCTATCATCATGATCTCCCGCCCAATCGGAATCCGTGAATCCACATAATGAGAAATTTGCATCCTTGGGATACCACAATCCATAAGTTGGGGTATAAGCCAAATATCGAAAGATTCTCTTGACCGCCACATCATGGCTTTCTTTAGGAGCCGCTTGATATCTTGCACACACTCCTACGGCTAGCACTATATCCGGTCTAGATGCACAAAGGTAGAGGAGAGATTCAATCATGGAGCGATATACCTTTTGATCCACATCCTTACCCTTCAGGTTGAGCTCAAGGTGGCATTTGGTTTGCATTGGAGTAGAGGCACCCTTGAGGTCAAGCAACTCGTACTTCTTGAGCATGTCTTGAATGTATTTTGCTTGGTTGATGAACGTTCCTTCCCTCAATTTTTTGATCTCAAATCCGAGGAAGAACTTCATCTCGCCCATCATAGACATCTCAAACCTGTCAGTCATAAGCTTAGAGAATTCTTCGTTAAATGCTTTGTTAGTCGATCCAAATATAATGTCATCCACATATAATTGACAAATGAAAAGCTCCCCATTAACTTTCTTAGTGAAAAGTGTGGGGTCGATTTCCCCAACTTGGAATCCACGGTCTACAAGTAGTTCTCTAAGGTGCTCGTACCACGCTCGTGGGGCTTGTTTAAGGCCATAGAGTGCCTTATCCAACTTGTAGACATGGTTCAGATACTTGAGGTCCTCGAACCCCGGTGGTTGCTTAACATAAACAAGTTCATTTAGTGGACCATTTAGAAAAGCGGATTTAACATCCATTTGTTGCAACTTAAAGTTATGGTGAGAGGCATAGGCAAGAAGAATACGGATTGACTCAAGTCAAGCCACGGGCGCGTAGGTTTCTCCAAAGTCAATGCCTTCAATTTGAGAGTAACCTTGAGCCACCAATCTTGCCTTGTTCCTCACCACCATGCCATGTTCATCTTGCTTGTTCTTGAATATCCACTTGGTACCGATAACATTGCGGCAATCTTTGGGTCTTTCCACCAACTTCCACACTTTGTTGCGCTCGAAGTTGTTGAGCTCTTCATGCATAGCATCAAGCCAATCTTTATCTTCAAGAGCTTCAAAGACCTTCTTGGGTTCCACCATGGAGATGTGAGCTTGATGTTCACTAAAGCTTGCGAGTTGTCTTCGGGTAGAGACCTTGCTTCTCACATCACCAAGCACCTTGTCAAGAGATAGAGCTCTTAATTCTTGTGAGGTGCCAACCCTATTCAAGCGGCGGATCTCGATTTCCCTCCGAGTGGTGGGAGGAACCGCTTGATCATCTTGATCATTCATGTCTCCGCCTTGACTGATTCGATGGCCTTGATCAACCATTGGAGTGGTGGCCATTGGTGAGGGAGAGGGTTGATCTTGGCCTTGCGAACTGCCACCGGGAATGTCAGCAGGACCGGATATTCCGGGTTCAGGGACCGGATATTCCGAGTCACCGGAAATTCCGGGTCCATGTTGAACCGGATTTTCCGGTCCTCCGGAAATTCCAGGAGCAGCTGTAGAATCTTGTTCTTCTTGGCAAGGGGCATTGGGCACGGTGTTGTCGATGGGTGTTTCTTGTGTTGGGGTGGTCACCACTTGTGAAGAACTTGGTCCTTGTTGATCATCCTCATAATAGAGTTCAACGGGGCGGTGGACTCCCAACCCCATTCTTCGGATAGCATCTTGAGGTTCATCATCACCTACACCGGAAACACCACTTTGCTCCACGAGGGAGCCGTCATTCTCTTCGATAACCACACTACAAGTTTCTATGATTATGCGCGAGGCCTTATCATAGACTCTATAAGTGTGGGATTCGGATCCGTAGCCCACAAATGTCCCTTCAAGAGACTTAGAATCAAACTTGCCCAAACGAACACCTTTGATGAGATAAAAACACTTACAACCAAATACTCGGAAGTAGGAAATATTGGGCTTGTTCCCGGTAAGCACTTCATAGGTGTCTTCATGAGTCCTTTGCGAAAGAAGAGCCGGTTGGAAGAATGGCAAGCGGTGTTGACGGCTTCGGCCCAAAAGTTGTGAGGGGACTTGAACTCGTCCATCATCGACCTTGCCATCTCAATAAGTGTGCGGTTCTTCCTTTCGGCTACACCATTTTGTTGGGGAGTATAAGCAGCGGAATACTGATGACGAATCCCTTCTTCACTAAGGAACTCGTTTAAGGTGTAGTTCTTGAACTCGGACCCATTGTCACTTCGTATCACCAAGATAGGGACATTGTGTTGACGTTGAGCTTCATTGGAGAAGTCGATGATAGTTTGTTGAGTCTCCATCTTCGTCTTGAAGAAGAAAACCCATGTGTATCTTGAATAGTCATCAACAATCACCAAGCAATATTTCTTGCCACCAAGACTAGCTTCCGGAATGGGACCAAAGAGGTCCACATGGAGAAGCTCCAAAACCCTCTTTGACGAAATGATGGTCTTGCTTGGATGGTAGATGTCATGCATTTTTCCTTCAACACACGCCCTACACATTCGATCCTTCGAGAAAGAAACATGGTCTTTTAGTCCTAGGATATGGCCACCCTTGTGGAGACTTTGCAAAGTCCTCATGTTGACATGGGCTAGTCGGCGATGCCATAGCCAACCCAAGTCCGCCTTTGCGAATAGGCACATTGTATGGGAAGTGGTGACTCCGGAGAAGTCAACCACATAGAGCCCATTCTCAATGTACCCAACGAAAGACACATTGAGAGACTTGCTCCGCAAGAGAATGACCATTTCCTTTTCGAAGACAACGGTATAACCCAAACAAGTTAAGGAATGGACGGAGATCAAGTTGAAACCTAGGGACTCGACAAGCAAGACATTCACAAGTGTGATGTCCGGTGCCACTACCACCTTGCCGAGCCCTATTACCTTAGACTTAGAATTATCACCATATGTAACGGTCATTTGATCATCATTGGGCTTCAACTCCGTTACAATATCCTTGCTTCCGGTCATATGACTAGTGCACCCACTATCAATTATCCATTTCGATCCTCCGGAAGCAAGGCCCTACACACAATCAATTCTTGGATTTAGGTACCCATTTTGCAATGGGTGCCTTTTGGTTAGCAACAAGGGTCTTTGGTACCCAAATAGCATATTCAATGTAACCATCAAAAGGACCAATGTATCTAGCATAGACATCCCATAATAATCAACATATAAAGCATAGTTGGGGTTAGCTATGCCCGCAAAGTCATTACGAGTGGGAGTGCCCCTTGTGGCATTTCCACTCGCAATGTCAACCTTCTTGGCTTGTGCGGACTTGGTCTTCTTCTTGATCTCCTTCTTCTCTTTAGCAACATAGCCTAGACCTTCCTTACCCTTGTGGGGCACTCGCTCATGAAGAGGAGTAGTGAGTATCCCCTTACCTTTATCAAGAGATGTCTTGGGCTTGGTTGCCATAGAAGGAACAAACAAAACCCTAGCAATACCCTTCACAACATTTGCATTAGCATTCAAAGGAGTAGAGGTGCTAGGTTTCTCAAGAGTAGATATCCGTGATTGGAGTTGATCACGAGACTTGAGAAGACGTTCGTGATCACTTGTCAACACCTTGTGAGCATTGTCAAGTGACTCGAAGTCTTCGCAAAGTCTAGCATGAGCAACTACAAGCTCGGACTTTTCATTTTGCACAATTTTACATTTAGCAAAGTAGAGATCACGATCCTTAGTGATCTGAGCAAGTTGCTCCTCGAGGAGAGCATGAGCTTCTTGTTCATCTTCGAGAGAGGATTGGAGAGACACCTTAGCGTGTGCATCCTCTCTCTCAATCTCACCTTTTAGTTCAAGCTCATCCTCAAGCTCACCTATACGACTCATGATTGAGCCAAAATGTTTCTTTCCTTCTCCTTGCAAGTTAGTCATGAATTTATCAAAAGCAATGATTTCTTCCTTGACTTCTAGGCTCATAGCATCATCAATGTCATGTGATATGGAGTTGGGGGATAGTTGTACCTCGGATGTTTTTGCCATAAGACATCTTCCATTCTTGACGATGAGGCTCTCGTTTGGTGAGGAGAAGAGTGATGGAGTTGTGGAAGACATGGCTAGTGCGGCCACTTGCGTTGGAGTATCCTCCTTGTCACTATCTTCATCATCGGTGGGATATTGCTCTTGAGTCACCAAGACAATCTTTTGGTTCTTCTTGAAGAAAGGCTTCTTCATGGGCATGGGCCCCTTGCCCTTCGTCTTGGCCACGAGCCTCCCACCATGATCCTCTCTTCTCTCCCATGGGCAATCAGCAACAAAGTGGCTCTTGTCATCGCAATTATAGCAAAGTCTCACTTTGTTGAATGGCTTTCCTCCGTTGGGGGGAAACTTCTTGTCAATCCTTGCTTTGGCCCTTCCGGGGTTCTTCCAAAAGGTTCTTGCCGCAAGACCCATGTGTTGAGTGAGAGTGCTTGAGAGAGCTTCACTAGATAGCTCGACTTATCATCACACTCCTCTTCATCCTCCTCTTCAACGGTGGCCTTCAAAGCAATTGAGGCATGCTTGTGCATCCCTGTGGCTCTAGCTCTTGCATCTTGTGCAATCTTGGAGGCCACCTTGTATGCGGTCATCTCTTGCATAACATCATTGGATGTCATCTTTGCAAAGTCATGTCTCCCTTGGAGTGTCTTCAAATCCGTGTCCTCAAAGGGCATGAGAGCGGTCACAAACTTCCTCTTGATCCAAGCATCATTGATGTACTCCGCCCCGAGGTTCTTGAAGGAGTTGGCAACCAACACCAACCTCCGGTACATGTCCTCGTGGCTTTCTCCATCCAACTTGTAGAACCCTTCCACCTCATTGCATAAGGCATCATACCGGTTCTTCTTCATGCTCTCATTCCCAACGAAGATGTCGGAAAGAGCATTCCAAACTTCCTTGGCGGTGGAGAATTGTTGAATAAGCGCCATGTCCTTCTCTCCAACGGCCATTTGGAGTTGATGAAGAGCGGTGGCGTTGAGTTGGCTATCAACCACCTCTCTTCTTGTCAAGTTGGTTGGATCATGGGGCTTGTATCCTTCTTCAATGATGCGCCAAAGCTCAATGGAGGCACTACATAGATGAGACTTCATTAGAAACACCCATTGAGAGAAATGAGTAGGTTTAAACTTAGGAGGATCACTTCTAAAGTTTACATGAGGGTGAGGGATAGGAGGGTTAGGAGAGTAATTATGGTTGACATTATGAAATTCCTCTCCTTTGGGGGTGTTAGAGGAGCTAGGTGGTTCATCCTTTTCCGCCATCTCGGGAACACTTGAGGTAACATCTTTGGACCCATCCGAAGATGACTCCTTAGAGTTCCCCGCATGTTCCTTGGGAGGAGGAGAGGGAGAAGTAGCCTCGGGTTCCTTAGACTTCAAGAGTGCCATGAGCATCTCATTCATCTTGAGGAGTTGGGCCTCCAAGGACGATCTCATATCAATAAGATCGGCCATGGTTGCCCCTTTGGCTAACGCCTCTAATTTTTCACGGGCGGCCCTCTCGGCATCGGATTCCGTCATCGTTGCACTTAGGCGGTTAAGCCCTTAAAAGTGAACAAGGCTCTGATACCAATTGAACGGGAATCCGGCACCTAGAGGGGGGGGGGGGTGAATAGGTGCTATTACAAATTTTAGGTCTTTTCAAATTTAGGCTCAACACAAAGGTAAATTTTCTAGATATGCAACTACGATGAATTTACCTAAATGAGAATCTAAGCAATAACAAGATAAGCAAGTAAGGGAGCAAAGGGTAAAGGGAACTAAGTGAAGCACGCGGAGACGAAGATGTAATCCCGAGTTCCACCCAAGGGTGTACGTCTCGTTTGGAGAGGTGTGCGCTACCACAACAGGTTAGTCGCAACGCCACAAAGGCTCACCTTCTTCTCCGATGAACTCAACCACAAAGGTTTCGAGTCCACCTTCCACTATTGATCCCCTTTTAGGGCGGAGATCGAATCCCTTACAAACGCTTGAGGCACACACCCACAACTGAATTGGGGGCTCCCAATAAGACCACAAAAGGTCAAGGACCACAAAAGGTCAAGGTAACACCAAGAGTACAACAATGGTGAACTAGATTTTCCCACCGAACCCTAGCCAAGAAATCCCCAAGTGAATGGGGGAGAAATGCAAATCCCTTCGGTGAGGATGTAGATCCGGGCCTTCTCCTCCAATTCTCCAAAGATCTATGAATTTGGGTGGGGGGATTGGGAGATCTTGACGATTTGAGCTTTCAAGAATGGTAGGAGAGAGAAAATCTGAGAGCTCACTGTTCTTGAGTGAGTGAGGGGGTATTTATACCCCCCCTCAAAATCTGGCCGTTGGCTGTCTTGGGCACCCGGAAATTCCGGTATAAGTACCACCGGAAATTCTGGTGCCCCGGAATATCCGGGTCTTTGAAAATAACCGAGCTGAATTTCCGGTTGAGATCAGAACCAATTCTGAACTTGACTTAGTCGATTTTCTGAGGTTGACTCGGAATATCCGAGTCCTTGAAATTTCCGAGCTGAATTTCCGATTGGAGTCAGTGCCACTTCTGAATCTTGACTTAGCCAATTTTCTTGAGGTTGATTCGGAATATCCGGGTTGGTGAACCGGAATATCCGGGTCCTTGAAATTTCCGAGCTGATTTTCCGATTGGAGTCAGTGCCACTTCTGAATCTTGACTTAGCCAATTTTCTTGAGGTTGACTCGGAATATCCGGGTTGGTGAACCGGAATATCCGGGTCCTTGAAATTTCCGAGCTGATTTTGCGATTGAAGTCAGTAGTACTTCTGAACTTGACTTAGCCAATTTTCTGGAGATGACCCGGAATATCCGGGTTGGTGAACCGGAATATCCGGGTCTGGGAAGAATTCCAGAAACTCTTTTTCACTACAATTTGGCTTTAGGATTTTTTATATGAGTTTCCCCAAACTGAAATACTTAGCAATAGGATTAGTATCATTGGTATTGTTAACTAACACACAAAACATTAGGGATTAAGAAATGTTCTTTCAGCTGGCAAAGCAGGATGGTGGGAAAAAACCGATGGGCCCGGAATAAACTCGTGGGCTGAGTCGGAAAAGAATGAAGAGACGGAATGTGGGCTGAGTTGGCACTGGAATGAAGAATGGTGGGTGTGAGATTTAGTTTTTTGGGCCGAGCCGCTGGCAAAGCAGGATGGTTGAAAAAAAAACGATGGGCCTGAAACACACCCGTGGGCTGAGTCGGAAAAGAAAGAAGAGACGGTATGTGGGCTGAGTTGGGACTGGAATGAAAAATGGTGGGCGTGGGATTTAGTTTTTGGGCCGAGCCGCTGGCAAAGCAGGATGGTGGGAAAAAACCGCTGGGCCGGGCCCGTGGGCTGAGTCGGAAAAGAAAGAAGAGACGGAATGTGGGCTGAGTTGGGATTGGAATGAAGAATGGTGGGCATGGGATTTAGTTTTTGGGCCGAGCCGCTGGCAAAGCAGGATGGTGGGGAAAAAACCGCTGAGCCCGGAATAAACCCGTGGGCTGAGTCGGAAAAGAATGAAGAGACGAAATGTGGGCAGAGTTGGGACTGGAATGAAGAATGGTGGGTGTGGGATTTAGGTTTTGGGCCAAGCCGCTGGCAAAGCAGGATGGTGGGAAAAAACCGATGGGACCGGAATAAACCCGTGGGCTGAGTCGGAAAAGAAAGAAGAGACGGAATGTGGGCTGAGTTAGGACTGGAATGAAGAATGGTGGGCGTGGGATTTAGTTTCTTGGGCCGAGCCGCTGACAAAGCAGGATGGTGGGAAAAACCGATGGGCCCGAAAGACACCCGTGGGCTGAGTCGGAAAAGAAAGAAGAGACGGAATGTGGGCTGAGTTGGCACTGGAATGAATAATGGCGGGCGTGGGATTTAGTTTTTGGACAGAGCCGCTGGCAAAGCAGGATGGTGGGAAAAAACCGCTGGGCCGGGAATAAACCCGTGGGCTGAGTCGGAAAAGAAAGAAGAGACGGAATGTGGGCTGAGTTGGAACTGGAATGAAGAATGGCGGGCGTGTGATTTAGTTTTTGGGCCGAGCCGCTGGCAAAGCAGGATGGTAGGGAAAAAACCGCAGGGCCCGGAATAAACCCGTGGGCTGAGTCAGAAAAGAAAGAAGAGACGGAATGTGGGCTGAGTTGGGACTGGAATGAAGAATGGTGGGTGTGGGATTTAGGTTTTCGGCCGAGCCGCTGGCAAAGCAGGATGGTGGGAAAAAACCGATGGGCCCGGAATAAACCCGTGGGCTGAGTCGGAAAAGAAAGAAGAGACGGAACGTGGGCTGAGTTGGGACTGAAATGAAGAATGGTGGGCGTGGGATTTAGTTTCTTGGGCCGAGCCGCTGACAAAGCAGGATGGTGGGAAAAAAACCGATGGGCCCGAAATACACCCGTGGGCTGAGTCGGAAAAGAAAGAAGAGATGGAATGTGGGCTGAGTTGGCACTGGAATGAATAATGGTGGGAGTGGGATTTAGTTTTTGGACAGAGCGGCTGGCAAAGCAGGATGGTGGGAAAAAACCGCTGGGCCGGGAATAAACCCGTGGGCTGAGTCGGAAAAGAAAGAAGAGACGGAATGTGGGCTGAGTTGCAACTGGAATGAAGAATGGCGGGCGTGTGATTTAGTTTTTGGGCCGACCCGCTGGCAAAGCAGGATGGTAGGGAAAAAACCGCAGGGCCCGGAATAAACCCGTGGGCTGAGTCAGAAAAGAAAGAAGAGACGGAATGTGGGCTGAGTTGGGACTGGAATGAAGAATGGTGGGTGTGGGATTTAGTTTTTGGGCCGAGCCGCTGGCAACGCAGGATGGTGGGAAAAAACCGATGGGCCCAGAATAAACCCGTGGGCTGAGTCGAAAAAGAAAGAAGAGACGGAACGTGGGCTGAGTTGGGACTGAAATGAAGAATGGTGGGCGTGGGATTTAGTATTTGGGCCGAGCCGCTGGCAAAGCAGGATGGTGGGAAAAAACCGCTGGGCCGGGAATAAACCCGTGGGCTGAGTCGGAAAATAAAGAAGAGACGGAATGTGGGCTGAGTTGGGACTGGAATGAAGAGTGGGGAGTATGGGATTTAGTTTTTGGGTTGAGCCGCTGGCAAAGCAGGATGGTGAGGAAAAAACCGCTGGGCCCGGAATAAACCCGAGGACTGAGTTGGAAAAGAAAGAAGAGACGGAATGTGGGCTGAGTTGGGACTGGAATGAAGAATGGTGGGCATGGGATTTAGTTTTTGGGCCGAGCCGCTGGCAAAGCAAAATGGTGGGAAAAACACGCTGGGCCCAGAATAAACCCGAGGACTGAGTTGGAAAAAAAAGAAGAGACGGAATGTGGGCTGAGTTGGCACTGGAATGAATAATGGTGGGCGTGGGATTTAGTTTTTGGACAGAGCCGCTGGCAAAGCAGGATGGTGGGAAAAACCCGTTGGGCCCAGAATAAACCCGTGGGCTGAGTCGGAAAAGAAAGAAGAGACGGAATGTGGGCTGCGTTGGTACTGGAATGAAGAATGGTGGACGTGAGATTTAATTTTTGGGCCGAGCCGCAGGCAAAGCAGGATGGTGGAAAAAATCGTTGGGCCCGGAATAAACCCGTGGGCTTAGTCGGAAAAGAAAGAACATACGGAATATGGGGTTAGTTGGGACTGGAATGAAGAATGGTGGGTGTGGGATTTAGTTTTTGGACCGAGCCCCTGGCAAAACAGGATGGTGGGAAAAAACCGCTGGACCCGGAATAAACCCGCGGGCTGAGTCGGAAAAGAACTAAGAGACGAAATGTGGGCTGAGTTGGGACTGTAATGAAGAATGGTGGGCGTGGGATTTAGTTTTTGGGCCGAGCCGCTGGCAAAGCAGGATGGTGGGAAAAAACCGCTGAGCCCGGAATAAACCCGTGGGCTGAGTCGGAAAAGAAAGAAGAGACGGAATGTGGGCTGAGTTGGGACTGGAATGAAGAATGGTGCGTGTGGATTTAGTTTTTGGGCCGAGGCGCTGGCAAAGCATGATGGTGGGAAAAAGACCGCAGGTCCCGGAATAAACCTGTGGGCTGAGTCGGAAAAGAAAGAAGAGACAGAATGTGGGCTGAGTTGGGACTGGAATGAAGAATGGTAGGTGTGGGATTTAGTTTTTGGGCCGAGCCGCTGGCAAAGCAGGATGGTGGGAAAAAACCGCTGGGCCCCGAATAAACCCGTGGGCTGAGTCAGAAAAGAAAGAAGAGACGGAATGTGGGCTGAGTTGAGACTGGAATGAAGAATGGTGGGCATGGGATTTAGTTTTTGGGCCGAGCCGCTGGCAAAGAAAAATGGTGGGAAAAACCCGCTGGGCCCGGAGTAAACCCGTGGGCTGAGTCAGAAAAGAAAGAAGAGACGAAATGTGGGCTGAGTTGGTACTGGAATGAAGAATGGTGGACGTGGGATTTATTTTTTGGGCCGAGACGCTGGCAAAGCAGGATGGTGGAAAAAACCGCTGGCCCGGAATAAACCCGTGGGCTGAGTCGGAAAAGAAAGAAGAGACGGAATATGGGGTTAGTTGGGACTGGAATGAAGAATGGTGGGTGTGGGATTTAGTTTTTGGGCCGAGCCACCGGCAAAGCTGGTTGGTGGGAAAAAACCGCTGGGCCCGGAATAAACACGTGGCTGAGTCGGAAAAGAAAGAAGAGACGGAATGTGTGCTGACTTGGGGCTGTAATGAAGAATGGTGGGCGTGGGATTTAGTTTTTGGGCCGAGCCGCTGGCCAAGCAGGATGGTGGGAAAAAACCGCTTGGCCCAGAATAAACCCGTGGGCTGAGTCGGAAAAGAAAGAAGAGACGGAATGTGGGCTGAGTTGGGACTGGAATGAAGAATGGTGGGCATGGGATTTAGTTTTTGGGCCGAGCCGCTGGCAAAGCAGGATGGTGGGGAAAAAACCGCTGGGCCCGGAATAAACCCGTGGGCTGAGTCGAAAAAGAATGAAGAGACGAAATGTGGCAGAGTTGGGACTAGATTGAAGAATGGTGGGTGTGGTATTTAGTTTTTTGGCCGAGCCGCTGGCAAAGCAGGATGGTGGGAAAAAACCGATGGGCCCGGAATAAACCCGTGGGCTGAGTCGGAAAAGAAAGAAGAGACGGAATGTGGGCTGAGTTAGGACTGGAATAAAGAATGGTGGGCGTGAGATTTAGTTTTTTGGGCCGAGCCGCTGGCAAAGCAGGATGGTGGGAAAAAACCGATGGGCCCGGAATAAACTCGTGGGCTGAGTCGGAAAAGAATGAAGAGACAGAATGTGGGCTGAGTTGACACTAGAATGAAGAATGGTGGGCGTGAGATTTAGTTTTTTGGACCGAGCCACTGGCAAAGCAGGATGGTTGAAAAAAAACGGATGGGCCCGAAATACACCCGTGGGCTGAGTCGGAAAAGAAAGAAGAGACGGAATGTGAGCTGAGTTGGGACTGGAATGAAAAATGGTGGGCGTGGGATTTAGTTTTTGGGTCGAGCCGCTGGCAAAGCAGGATGGTGGGAAAAAACCGCTGGGCCGGGAATAAACCCGTGGGCTGAGTCGGAAAAGAAAGAAAAGACGGAATTTGGGCTGAGTTCGGACTGGAATGAAGAATGGTGGGCATGGGATTTAGTTTTGGGGCCGAGCCGCTGACAAAGCAGGATGGTGGGGAAAAAACCGCAGGGCCCGGAATAAACCCGTAGGCTGAGTCAGAAAAGAAAGAAGAGACGGAATGTGGGCTGAGTTGGGACTGGAATGAAGAATGGTGGGTGTGGGATTTAGTTTTTGGGCCGAGCCGCTGGCAACGCAGGATGGTGGGAAAAAACCGATGGGCCCGGAATAAACCCGTGGGCTGAGTCGGAAAAGAAAGAAGAGACGGAACGTGGGCTGAGTTGGGACTGAAATGAAGAATGGTGGGCGTGGATTTAGTATTTGGGCCGAGCCGCTGGCAAAGCAGGATGGTGGGAAAATACCGCTGGGCCGGGAATAAACCCGTGGGCTGAGTCGGAAAATAAAGAATAGACGGAATATGGGCTGAGTTGGGACTGGAATGAAGACTGGGGAGTATGGGATTTAGTTTTTGGGTTGAGCCGCTGGCAAAGCAGGATGGTGAGGAAAAAACCGCTGGGCCCGGAATAAACCCGAGGACTGAGTTGGAAAAGAAAGAAGAGACGGAATGTGGGCTGAGTTGGGACTGGAATGAAGAATGGTGGGCATGGGATTTAGTTTTTGGGCCGAGCCGCTGGCAAAGCAAAATGGTGGGAAAAACCGTTGGGCCCGGAATAAACCCGTGGGCTTAGTCGGAAAAGAAAGAACATACGGAATATGGGGTTAGTTGGGACTGGAATGAAGAATTGTGGGTGTGGGATTTAGTTTTTGGACCGAGCCCCTGGCAAAGCAGGATGGTGGGAAAAAACCGCTGGACCCGGAATAAACCCGCGGGCTGAGTCGCAAAAGAAAGAATAGACGAAATGTGGGCTGAGTTGGGACTGTAATAAAGAATGGTGGGCGTGGGATTTAGTTTTTGGGCCGAGCCGCTGGCAAAGCAGGATGGTGGGAAAAAACCGCTGAGCCCGGAATAAACCCGTGGGCTGAGTCGGAAAAGAAAGAAGAGACGGAATGTGGGCTGAGTTGGGACTGGAATGAATAATGGTGGGCGTGGGATTTAGTTTTTGGGCCGAGCCGCTGGCAAAGCAGGATGGTGGGAATAAACCGCTCGGCCGGGAATAAACATGTGGGCTGAGTCGGAAAAGAAAGAAGAGACGAAATGTGGGCTGAGTTGGGACTGGAATGAAGAATGGTGGGCATGGGGTTTAATTTTTGGGCCGAGCCGCTAGCAAAGCAGGATGGTGGGAAAAAACCGCTGGGCCCGGAATAAACCCGTGCGCTGAGTCGGAAAAGAAAGAAGAGACGGAATGTGGGCTGAGTTAGTACTGGAATGAAGAATGGTGGACGTGGGATTTAGTTTTTGGGCCGAGTCGCTGACAAAGCATGATGGTGGAAAAAACCGCTGGGCCCGGAATAAACCCGTGGGCTGAGTCGGAAAAGAAAGAAGAGACGGAATATGGGGTTAGTTGGGACTGGAATGAAGAATGGTGGGTGTGAGATTTAGTTTTTGGGCTGAGCCGCTGGCAAAGCTGGTTGGTGGGAAAAAACCGCTGGGCCCGGAATAAACACGTAGGCTGAGTCGGAAAAGAAAGAAGAGACGGAATGTGGGCTGACTTGGGACTGTAATGAAGAATGGTGGGCGTGGCATTTAGTTTTTGGGCCGAGCCGCTGGCCAAGCAGGATGGTGGGAAAAAACCGCTTGACCCGGAATAAACCCGTGGGCTGAGTCGGAAAAGAAAGAAGAGACGGAATGTGGGCTGAGTTGAGACTGGAATGAAGAATGGTGGGAGTGGGATTTAGTTTTTGGACCGAGCCGCTGGCAAAACATGATGGTGGGAAAAAGACCGCTGGCCCCGGAATTAACCCGTGAGCTGAGTCGGAAAAGAAAGAAGAGACGGAATGTAGGCTGAGTTGGGACTTGAATGAAGAATGGTGGGTGTGGGATTTAGTTTTTGGACCGAGCCCCTGGCAAAGCAGGATGGTGGGAAAAAACCGCTGGACCCGGAATAAACCCGCGGGCTGAGTCGGAAAAGAAAGAAGAGACGAAATGTGGGCTGAGTTGGGACTGTAATGAAGAATGGTGGGCGTGGGATTTAGTTTTTGGGCCGAGCCGCTGGCAAAGCAGGATGGTGGGAAAAAACCGCTGAGCCCGGAATAAACCCGTGGGCTGAGTCGGAAAAGAAAGAAGAGACGGAATGTGGGCTGAGTTGGGACTGGAATGAATAATGGTGGGCGTGGGATTTAGTTTTTGGGCCGAGCCGCTGGCAAAGCAGGATGGTGGGAATAAACCGCTCGGCCGGGAATAAACCTGTGGGCTGAGTCGGAAAAGAAAGAAGAGACGAAATGTGGGCTGAGTTGGGACTGGAATGATAAATGGTGGGCATGGGATTTAATTTTTGGGCCGAGCCGCTGCAAAGCAGGATGGTGGGAAAAACTGCTGGGCCCGGAATAAACCCGTGCGCTGAGTCGGAAAAGAAAGAAGAGACGGAATGTGGGCTGAGTTGGGACTGGAATGAAGAATGGTGGGTGTGGGATTTAGTTTTTGGGCCGAGCCGCTGGCAACGCAGGATGGTGGGAAAAAACCGATGGGCCGGGAATAAACCCGTGGGCTGAGTCGGAAAAGAAAGAAAAGACGGAATTTGGGCTGAGTTCGGACTGGAATGAAGAATGGTGGGCATGGGATTTAGTTTTGGGGCCGAGCCGCTGACAAAGCAGGATGGTGGGGAAAAAACCGCAGGGCCCGGAATAAACCCGTAGGCTGAGTCAGAAAAGAAAGAAGAGACGGAATGTGGGCTGAGTTGGGACTGGAATGAAGAATGGTGGGTGTGGGATTTAGTTTTTGGGCCGAGCCGCTGGCAACGCAGGATGGTGGGAAAAAACCGATGGGCCCGGAATAAACCCGTGGGCTGAGTCGGAAAAGAAAGAAGAGACGGAACGTGGGCTGAGTTGGGACTGAAATGAAGAATGGTGGGCGTGGATTTAGTATTTGGGCCGAGCCGCTGGCAAAGCAGGATGGTGGGAAAATACCGCTGGGCCGGGAATAAACCCGTGGGCTGAGTCGGAAAATAAAGAATAGACGGAATATGGGCTGAGTTGGGACTGGAATGAAGACTGGGGAGTATGGGATTTAGTTTTTGGGTTGAGCCGCTGGCAAAGCAGGATGGTGAGGAAAAAACCGCTGGGCCCGGAATAAACCCGAGGACTGAGTTGGAAAAGAAAGAAGAGACGGAATGTGGGCTGAGTTGGGACTGGAATGAAGAATGGTGGGCATGGGATTTAGTTTTTGGGCCGAGCCGCTGGCAAAGCAAAATGGTGGGAAAAACCGTTGGGCCCGGAATAAACCCGTGGGCTTAGTCGGAAAAGAAAGAACATACGGAATATGGGGTTAGTTGGGACTGGAATGAAGAATTGTGGGTGTGGGATTTAGTTTTTGGACCGAGCCCCTGGCAAAGCAGGATGGTGGGAAAAAACCGCTGGACCCGGAATAAACCCGCGGGCTGAGTCGCAAAAGAAAGAATAGACGAAATGTGGGCTGAGTTGGGACTGTAATAAAGAATGGTGGGCGTGGGATTTAGTTTTTGGGCCGAGCCGCTGGCAAAGCAGGATGGTGGGAAAAAACCGCTGAGCCCGGAATAAACCCGTGGGCTGAGTCGGAAAAGAAAGAAGAGACGGAATGTGGGCTGAGTTGGGACTGGAATGAATAATGGTGGGCGTGGGATTTAGTTTTTGGGCCGAGCCGCTGGCAAAGCAGGATGGTGGGAATAAACCGCTCGGCCGGGAATAAACATGTGGGCTGAGTCGGAAAAGAAAGAAGAGACGAAATGTGGGCTGAGTTGGGACTGGAATGAAGAATGGTGGGCATGGGGTTTAATTTTTGGGCCGAGCCGCTAGCAAAGCAGGATGGTGGGAAAAAACCGCTGGGCCCGGAATAAACCCGTGCGCTGAGTCGGAAAAGAAAGAAGAGACGGAATGTGGGCTGAGTTAGTACTGGAATGAAGAATGGTGGACGTGGGATTTAGTTTTTGGGCCGAGTCGCTGACAAAGCATGATGGTGGAAAAAACCGCTGGGCCCGGAATAAACCCGTGGGCTGAGTCGGAAAAGAAAGAAGAGACGGAATATGGGGTTAGTTGGGACTGGAATGAAGAATGGTGGGTGTGAGATTTAGTTTTTGGGCTGAGCCGCTGGCAAAGCTGGTTGGTGGGAAAAAACCGCTGGGCCCGGAATAAACACGTAGGCTGAGTCGGAAAAGAAAGAAGAGACGGAATGTGGGCTGACTTGGGACTGTAATGAAGAATGGTGGGCGTGGCATTTAGTTTTTGGGCCGAGCCGCTGGCCAAGCAGGATGGTGGGAAAAAACCGCTTGACCCGGAATAAACCCGTGGGCTGAGTCGGAAAAGAAAGAAGAGACGGAATGTGGGCTGAGTTGAGACTGGAATGAAGAATGGTGGGAGTGGGATTTAGTTTTTGGACCGAGCCGCTGGCAAAACATGATGGTGGGAAAAAGACCGCTGGCCCCGGAATTAACCCGTGAGCTGAGTCGGAAAAGAAAGAAGAGACGGAATGTAGGCTGAGTTGGGACTTGAATGAAGAATGGTGGGTGTGGGATTTAGTTTTTGGACCGAGCCCCTGGCAAAGCAGGATGGTGGGAAAAAACCGCTGGACCCGGAATAAACCCGCGGGCTGAGTCGGAAAAGAAAGAAGAGACGAAATGTGGGCTGAGTTGGGACTGTAATGAAGAATGGTGGGCGTGGGATTTAGTTTTTGGGCCGAGCCGCTGGCAAAGCAGGATGGTGGGAAAAAACCGCTGAGCCCGGAATAAACCCGTGGGCTGAGTCGGAAAAGAAAGAAGAGACGGAATGTGGGCTGAGTTGGGACTGGAATGAATAATGGTGGGCGTGGGATTTAGTTTTTGGGCCGAGCCGCTGGCAAAGCAGGATGGTGGGAATAAACCGCTCGGCCGGGAATAAACCTGTGGGCTGAGTCGGAAAAGAAAGAAGAGACGAAATGTGGGCTGAGTTGGGACTGGAATGATAAATGGTGGGCATGGGATTTAATTTTTGGGCCGAGCCGCTGCAAAGCAGGATGGTGGGAAAAACTGCTGGGCCCGGAATAAACCCGTGCGCTGAGTCGGAAAAGAAAGAAGAGACGGAATGTGGGCTGAGTTAGTACTGGAATGAATGGTGGACGTGGGATTTAGTTTTTGGGCCGAGCCGCTGACAAAGCAGGATGGTGGAAAAAACCGCTGGGACCGGAATAAACTCGTGGGCTGAGTCGGAAAAGAAAGAAGAGACGGAATATGGGGTTAGTTGGGACTGGAATGAAGAATGGTGGGTGTGGTATTTAGTTTTTGGGCCGAGCCGCTGGCAAAGCTGGTTGGTGGGAAAAAACCGCTGGGCCCGGAATAAACACGTAGGCTGAGTCGGAAAAGAAAGAAGAGACGGAATGTGGGCTGACTTGGGACTGTAATGAAGAATGGTGGGCGTGGCATTTAGTTTTTGGGCCGAGCCGCTGGCCAAGCAGGATGGTGGGAAAAAACCGCTTGGCCCGGAATAAACCCGTGGGCTGAGTCGGAAAAGAAAGAAGAGACGGAATGTGGGCTGAGTTGAGACTGGAATGAAGAATGGTGGGCGTGGGATTTAGTTTTTGGGCCGAGTCGCTGGCAAAGCATGATGGTGGGAAAAAGACCGCTGGCCCCAGAATTAACCCATGAGCTGAGTCAGAAAAGAAAGAAGAGACGGAATGTAGGCTGAGTTGGGACTTGAATGAAGAATGGTGGGTGTGGGATTTAGTTTTTGGCCGAGCCGCTAGCAAAGCAGGATGGTGGGAAAAAAACCGACGAGATCGGAATAAACCCGTGGACTGAGTCAGAAAAAAAAGAAGAGACGGAATATGGGCTGAGTTTGGACTGGAATGAAGAATGGTGGGCGTGGGATTTAGTTTTTGGGCCGAGCCGCTGGCAAAGCTGGTTGGTGGGAAAAAACCGATGGGCCCGAAATACACCCGTGGGCTGAGTCGGAAAAGAAAGAAGAGACGGAATGTGGGCTGAGTTGGCACTGGAATGAATAATGGTGGGCGTGGGATTTAATTTTTGGGCAGAGCCGCTGGCAAAGCAGGATGGTGGGAAAAAACCGCTGGGCCGGGAATAAACCCGTGGGCTGAGTCGGAAAAGAAAGAAGAGACGGAATGTGGGCTGACTTGGGACTGTAATGAAGAATGGTGGGCATGGGATTTAGTTTTTGGGCCGAGTCGCTGGCCAAGCAGGATGGTGGGAAAAACCGCTTGGCCCGGAATAAACCCGTGGGCTGAGTCGGAAAAGAAAGAAGAGACGGAATGTGGGCTGAGTTGGGACTGGAATGAAGAATGGTGGGCGTGGGATTTAGTTTTTGGGCCGAGCCGCTGGCAAAGCATGATGGTAGGAAAAAGACCGCTGGCTCCGGAATAAACCCGTGGGCTGAGTCGGAAAAGAAAGAAGAGACGGAATGTGGGCTGAGTTGGGACTGGAATGAAAAATGGTGGGCATGGGATTTAGTTTTTGGGCCGAGTCGCTGGCAAAGCAGGATGGTGGGGAAAACCCGCTTGGCCCGGACCAAACCCGTGGGCTGAGTCGGAAAAGAATGAAGAGACGAAATGTGGGCAGAGTTGGGACTGGAATGAAGAATGGTGGGTGCGGGATTTAGTTTTTGGGCCGAGCCGCTGGCAAAGCAGGATGGTGGGAAAAAACCCATGGGCCCGGAATAAACTTGTGGGCTGAGTCGGAAAAGAATGTAGAGACGGAATGTGGGCTGAGTTGGGACTGGAATGAAGAATGGTGGGCGTGAGATTTAGTTTTTTGGGCCGAGCCGCTGGCAAAGCAGGATAGTTGAAAAAAAACCGATGGGCCCGAAATACACCCGTGGGCTTAGTCGGAAAAGAAAGAAGAGACGGAATGTGGGCTGAGTTGGCACTGGAATGAATAATGGTGGGCGTGGGATTTAGTTTTTGGGCAGAGCCGCTGGCAAAGCAGGATGGTGGGAAAAAACCGCTGGACCGGGAATAAACCCGTGGGCTGAGTCGGAAAAGAAAGAAGAGACGGAATGTGGGCTGAGTTGGAACTGGAATGAAGAATGGTGGGCGTGTGATTTAGTTTTTGGGCCGAGCCGCTGGCAAAGCAGGATGGTAGGGAAAAAACCGCTGGGCCCGGAATAAACCCGTGGGCTGAGTCGGAAAAGATAGAAGAGACGGAATGTGGGCAGAGTTGGGATTGGAATAAAGAATGGTGGGTGTGGAATTTAGTTTTTGGGCCGAGCCGCTGGCAACGCAGGATGGTGGGTAAAAACCGATGGGCCCGGAATAAACCCGTGGGCTGAGTCGGAAAAGAAAGAAGAGACGGAATGTGGGCTGAGTTGGTACTGGAATGAAGAATGGTGGACGTGGGATGTAGTTTTTGGGCCGAGCCGCTGGCAAAGCAGGATGGTGGAAAAAACCGCTGGGCCCGGAATAAACCCGTGGGCTGAGTCGGAAAAGAAAGAAGAGACGGAATATGGGGTTAGTTGGGACTGGAATGAAGAATGGTGGGTGTGGGATTTAGTTTTTGGACCGAGCCGCTGGCAAAGCTGGTTGGTGGGAATAAACCGCTCAGCCGGGAATAAACCTGTGGGCTGAGTCGGAAAAGAAAGAAGAGACGAAATGTGGGCTGAGTTGGGACTGGAATAAAGAATGGTGGGCATGGGATTTAATTTTTGGGCCGAGCCGCTGGCAAAGCAGGATGGTGGGAAAAAACCGCTGGGCTCAGAATAAACCCGTGCGCTGAGTCGGAAAAGAAAGAAGAGACGGAATGTGGGCTGAGTTGGTACTGGAATGAAGAATGGTGGACGTGGGATTTAGTTTTTGGGCCGAGCCGCTGACAAAGCAGGATGGTGGAAAAAACCGCTGGGCCCGGAATAAACCCGTGGGCTGAGTCGGAAAAGAAAGAAGAGACGGAATATGGGGTTAGTTGGGACTGGAATGAAGAATGGTGGGTGTGGGATTTAGTTTTTGCGCCGAGCCGCTGGCAAAGCTGGTTGGTGGGAAAAACCGCTGGGCCCGGAATAAACACGTGGGCTGAGTCGGAAAAGAAAGAAGAGACGGAATGTGGGCTGACTTGGGACTGTAATGAAGAATGGTGGGCGTGGGATTTAGTTTTTGGGCCGAGCCGCTGGCCAAGAAGGATGGTGGGAAAAAACCGCTTGGCCCGGAATAAACCCGTGAGCTGAGTCGGAAAAGAAAGAAGAGACGGAATGTGGGCTGAGTTGGGATTGGAATGAAGAATGGTGGGCGTGGGATTTAGTTTTTGGGCCGAGCCGCTGGCAAAGCATGATGGTGGGAAAAAGACCGCTGGCCCCAGAATTAAACCGTGGGCTGAGTCGGAAAAGAAAGAAGAGACGGAATGTAGGCTGAGTTGAGACTTGAATGAAGAATGGTGGGTGTGGGATTTAGTTTTTGGGCCGAGCCGCTGGCAAAGCAGGATGGTGGGAAAAAAACCGATGGGATCGGAACAAACCCGTGGACTGAGTCAGAAAAAAAAGAAGAGACGGAATATGAGCTGAGTTGGGACTGGAATGAAGAATGGTGGGCGTGGGATTTAGTTTTTGGGCCGAGCCGCTGACAAAGAATGATGGTGGGAAAAAGACCGCTGGCCCCGGAATAAACCCGTGGGCTGAGTCGGAAAAGAAAGAAAAGACGGAATGTGGGCTGAGTTGGGACTGGAATGAAGAATGGTGGGCATGGGACTTAGTTTTTGGGCCGAGCCGCTGGCAAAGCAGGATGGTGGGGAAAAAACCGCTGGGCCCGGACCAAACCGTGGGCTGAGTCGGAAAAGAATGAAGAGACAAAATGTGGGCAGAGTTGGGACTGGAATGAAGAATGATGGGTGTGGGATTTAGTTTTTGGGCCGAGCCGCTGGCAAAGCAGGATGTTGGGAAAACCGCTGGGCCCGGAATAAACTTGTGGGCTGAGTCGGAAAAGAATGAAGAGATGGAATGTGGGCTGAGTTGGGACTGGAATGAAGAATGGTGGGCTTGAGATTTAGTTTTTTGGGCCGAGCCGCTGGCAAAGCAGGATGGTTGAAAAAAACCGATGGGCCCGGAATAAACTTGCGGGCTTAGTCGGAAAAGAATGAAGAGACGGAATGTGGGCTGAGTTGGGACTGGAATGAAGAATGGTGGGCGTGAGATTTAGTTTTTCGGGCCGAGCCGCTGGCAAAGCAGGATGGTTGAAAAAAAAACCGATGGGCCCGAAATACACCCGTGGGCTGAGTCGGAAAAGAAAGAAGAGACGGAATGTGGGCTGAGTTGGCACTGGAATGAATAATGGTGGGCGTGGGATTTAGTTTTTGGGCCGAGCCGCTGGCAAAGCATGATGGTGGGAAAAAGACCGCTGGCCCCGGAATTAACCCGTGAGCTGAGTCAGAAAAGAAAGAAGAGACGGAATGTAGGCTGAGTTGGGACTTGAATGAAGAATGGTGGGTGTGGGATTTAGTTTTTGGGCCGAGCCGCTGGGAAAGCAGGATGGTGGGAAAAAAACCGATGAGATCGGAATAAACCCGTGGACTGAGTCAGAAAAAAAAAGAGACGGAATATGGGCTGAGTTGGGACTGGAATGAAGAATGGTGGGCATGGGATTTAATTTTTGGGCCGAGCCGCTGGCAAAGCAGGATGGTGGGAAAAACCGCTGGGCCCGGAATAAACCCGTGCGCTGAGTCGGAAAAGAAAGAAGAGACGGAATGTGGGCTGAGTTAGTACTGGAATGAAGAATGGTGGACGTGGGATTTAGTTTTTGGGCCGAGCCGCTGACAAAGCAGGATGGTGGAAAAAACCGCTGGGCCCGGAATAAACCCGTGGGCTGAGTCGGAAAAGAAAGGAGAGACGGAATATGGGGTTAGTTGGGACTGGAATGAAGAATGGTGGTTGTGGGATTTAGTTTTTGGGCCGAGCCGCTGGCAAACATGGTTGGTGGGAAAAAACCGCTGGGCCCGGAATAAACACGTAGGCTGAGTCGGAAAAGAAAGAAGAGACGGAATGTGGGCTGACTTGGGACTGTAATGAAGAATGGTGGGCGTGGCATTTAGTTTTTGGGCCGAGCCGCTAGCCAAGCAGGATGGTGGGAAAAAACCGCTTGGCCCGGAATAAACCCGTGGGCTGAGTCGGAAAAGAAAGAAGAGACGGAATGTGGGCTGAGTTGAGACTGGAATGAAGAATGGTGGGCGTGGGATTTAGTTTTTGGGCCGAGCCGCTGGCAAAGCATGATGTTGGGAAAAAGACCGCTGGCCCCGGAATTAACCCGTGAGCTGAGTCAGAAAAGAAAGAAGAGACGGAATGTAGGCTGAGTTGGGACTTGAATGAAGAATGGTGGGTGTGGGATTTAGTTTTTGGGCCGAGCCGCTGGCAAAGCAGGATGGTGGGAAAAAAACCGATGAGATCGGAATAAACCCGTGGACTGAGTCAGAAAAAAAAGGAAAAAACAGAATATGGGCTGAGTTGGGACTGGAATGAAGAATGGTGGGCGTGGGATTTAGTTTTTGGGCCGAGTCGGAAAAGAAAGAAGAGAGGGAATGTGGGCTGAGTTGGTACTGGAATGAAGAATGGTGGACGTAGGATTTAGTTTTTGGGCCGAGCCGCTGGCAAAGCAGGATGGTGCAAAAAACCGCTGGGCCCGGAATAAACCCGTGGGCTGAGTTGGAAAAGAAAGAAGAGACGGAATATGCGGTTAGTTGGGACTGGAATGAAGAATGGTGGGTGTGGGATTTAGTTTTTGGGCCGAGCCACTGGCAAAGCTGGTTGGTGGGAAAAAACCGCTGGGCCCGGAATAAACTTGTGGGCTGAGTCGGAAAAGAAAGAAGAGACGGAATGTAGGCTGAGTTGGGACTGGAATGAAGAATGGTGGGCGTGGGATTTAGTTTTTTGGGCCGAGCCGCTGGCAAAGCAGGATGGTTGAAAAAAAACGATGGGCCCGGGCTGAGTCGGAAAAGAAAGAAGAGAAGGAATGTGGGCTGAGTTGGGACTGGATTGAATAATGGTGGGCGTGGGATTTAGTTTTTGGGCCGAGCCGCTGGCAAAGCAGGATGGTGGGAATAAACCGCTCGGCCGGGAATAAACCTGTGGGCTGAGTCGGAAAAGAAAGAAGAGACGAAATGTGGGCTGAGTTGGGACTGGAATAAAGAATGGTGGGCATGGGATTTAATTTTTCTGCCGAGCCGCTGGCAAAGCAGGGTGGTGGGAAAAAACCGCTGGGCCCGGAATAAACCCGTGCGCTGAGTCGGAAAAGAAAGAAGAGACGGAATGTGGGCTGAGTTGGTACTGGAATGAAGAATGGTGGACGTGGGATTTAGTGTTTGGGCCGGGCCGCTGACAAAGCAGGATGGCGGAAAAAACCGCTGGGCCCGGAATAAACCCGTGGGCTGAGTCGGAAAAAAAAGAAGAGACGGAATATGGGGTTAGTTGGGACTGGAATGAAGAATGGTGGGTGTGGGATTTAGTTTTTGGGCCGAGCCGCTCGCAAAGCTGGTTGGTGGGAAAAACCGCTGGGCCCGGAATAAACACGTGGGCTGAGTCGGAAAAGAAAGAGGAGACGGAATGTGGGCTGAGTTGGGACTGGAATGAAGAATGGTGGGCGTGGGATTTAGTTTTTGGGCCGAGCCGCTGGCAAAGAATGATGGTGGGAAAAGACCGCTGGCCCCGGAATAAACCCGTGGGCTGAGTCGGAAAAGAAAGAAGAGACAGAATGTGGGCTGAGTTGGGACTCGAATGAAGAATGGTGGGCATGGGATTTAGTTTTTGGGCCGAGCCGCTGGCAAAGCAGGATGGTGGGGAAAAAACCGCTGGGCCCGGACCAAACCCGTGGGCTGAGTCGGAAAAGAATGAAGAGACGAAATGTGGGCAGAATTGGGACTTGAATGAAGAATGATGGGTGTGGGATTTAGTTTTTGGGCCGAGCCGCTGGCAAAGCAGGATGGTGGGAAAAAACCGCTGGGCCCGGAATAAACTTGTGGGCTTAGTCAGAAAAGAATGAAGAGACGGAATGTGGGCTGAGTTGGGACTGGAATGAAGAATGGTGGGCGTGAGATTTAGTTTTTTGGGCCGAGCCGCTGGCAAAGCAGGATGGTTGAAAAAAAACCGATGGGCCCGAAATACACCCGTGGGCTGAGTCGGAAAAGAAAGAAGAGACGGAATGTGGGATGAGTTGGCACTAGAATGAATAATGGTGGGCGTGGGATTTAGTTTTTGGGCAGAACCGCTGGCAAAGCAGGATGGTGGGAAAAAACCGCTGGGCCGGGAATAAACCCGTGGGCTGAGTCGGAAAAGAAAGAAGAGACGGAATGTGGGCTGAGTTGGAACTGAAATGAAGAATGGTGGGCGTGTGATTTAGTTTTTGGGCCGAGCCGCTGGCAAAGCAGGATGGTAGGGAAAAAACCGCTGGGCCCGGAATAAACCCTTGGGCTGAGTCGGAAAAGAAAGAAGAGACGAAATGTGGGCAGAGTTGGGACTGGAATGAAGAATGGTGGGTGTGGGATTTAGTTTTTGGGCCGAGCCGCTGGCAACGCAGGATGGTGGGAAAAAACCGATGGGCCCGGAATAAACCCGTGGGCTGAGTCGGAAAAGAAAGAAGAGACGGAATGTGGGCTGAGTTGGTACTGGAATGAAGAATGGTGGACGTGAGATTTAGTTTTTGGGCCGAGCCGCTGGCAAAGCAGGATGGTGGAAAAAACCGCTGGGCCCGGAATAAACCCGTGGGCTGAGTCGGAAAAAAAAAAGAGACGGAATATGGGGTTAGTTGGGACTGGAATGAAGAATGGTGGGTGTGGGATTTAGTTTTTGGGCCGAGCCGCTGGCAAAGCTAGTTGGTGGGAAAAAACCGCTGGGCCCGGAATAAACACGTGGGCTGAGTCGGAAAAGAAAGAAGAGATGGAATGTGGGCTGACTTGGGACTGTAATGAAGAATGGTGGGCGTGGGATTTAGTTTTTTGGGCCGAGCCGCTGGCAAAGCAGGATGGTGGGAAAAAACCGCTGGGACGGGAATAAACCCGTGGGCTGAGTCGGAAAAGAAAGAAAAGACGGAATTTGGGCTGAGTTGGGACTGGAATGAAGAATGGTGGGCTTGAGATTTAGTTTTTTGGGCCGAGCCGCTGGCAAAGCAGGATGGTTGAAAAAAAACTGATGGGCCCGGAATAAACTTGTGGGCTGAGTCGGAAAAGAATGAAGATATGGAATGTGGGCTGAGTTGGGACTGGAATGAAGAATGGTGGGCGTGAGATTTAGTTTTTTGGGCCGAGCCGCTGGCAAAGCAGGATGGTTGAAAAAAAACCGATGGGCCCGAAATACACCCGTGGGCTGAGTCGGAAAAGAAAGAAGAGACGGAATGTGGGCTGAGTTGGCACTAGAATGAATAATGGTGGGCGTGGGATTTAGTTTTTGGGCAGAGCCGCTGGCAAAGCAGGATGGTGGGAAAAAACCGATGGGCCCGAATAAACTCGTGGGCTGAGTCGGAAAAGAATGAAGAGACGGAATGTGGGCTGAGTTGGGACTGGAATGAAAAATGGTGGGCGTGGGATTTAGTTTTTGGGCCGAGCCGCTGGCAAAGCAGGATGGTGGGAAAAAACCGCTGGGACGGGAATAAACCCGTGGGCTGAGTCGGAAAAGAAAGAAAAGACGGAATTTGGGCTGAGTTGGGACTGGAATGAAGAATGGTGGGCTTGAGATTTAGTTTTTTGGGCCGAGCCGCTGGCAAAGCAGGATGGTTGAAAAAAAACTGATGGGCCCGGAATAAACTTGTGGGCTGAGTCGGAAAAGAATGAAGATATGGAATGTGGGCTGAGTTGGGACTGGAATGAAGAATGGTGGGCGTGAGATTTAGTTTTTTGGGCCGAGCCGCTGGCAAAGCAGGATGGTTGAAAAAAAACCGATGGGCCCGAAATACACCCGTGGGCTGAGTCGGAAAAGAAAGAAGAGACGGAATGTGGGCTGAGTTGGCACTAGAATGAATAATGGTGGGCGTGGGATTTAGTTTTTGGGCAGAGCCGCTGGCAAAGCAGGATGGTGGGAAAAAACCGCTGGGCCGGGAATAAACCCGTGGGCTGAGTCGGAAAATAAAGAAGAGACGGAATGTGGGCTGAGTTGGAACTGGAATGAAGAATGGTGGGCGTGGGATTTAGTTTTTGGGCCGAGCCGCTGGCAAAGCATGATGGTGGGAAAAAGACCGCTGGCCCCAGAATTAACCCGTGGGCTGAGTCGGAAAAGAAAGAAGAGACGGAATGTAGGCTGAGTTGGGACTTGAATGAAGAATGGTGGGTGTGGGATTTAGTTTTTGGGCCGAGCCGCTGGCAAAGCAGGATGGTGGGGAAAAAACCGCTGGGCCCGGACCAAACCCGTGGGCTGAGTCGGAAAAGAATGAAGAGACGAAATGTGGGCAGAGTTGGGACTTGAATGAAGAATGATGGGTGTGGGATTTAGTTTTTGGGCCGAGCCGCTGGCAAAGCAGGATGGTGGGAAAAAACCGCTGGGCCCGGAATAAACTTGTGGGCTGAGTCGGAAAAGAATGAAGAGACGGAATGTGGGCTGAGTGGGACTGGAATGAAGAATGGTGGGCTTGAGATTTAGTTTTTTGGGCCGAGCCGCTGGCAAAGCAGGATGGTTAAAAAAAACCCGATGGGCCCGGAATAAACTTGTGGGCTGAGTCGGAAAAGAATGAAGAGACGGAATGTGGGCTGAGTTGGGACTGGAATGAAGAATGGTGGGCGTGAGATTTAGTTTTTTGGGCCGAGCTGCTGGCAAAGCAGGATGGTTGAAAAAAAACCGATGGGCCCGAAATACACCCGTGGGCTGAGTCGGAAAAGAAAGAAGAGACGGAATGTGGGCTGAGTTGGCACTAGAATGAATAATGGTGGGCGTGGGATTTAGTTTTTGGGTAGAGCCGCTGGCAAGCAGGATGGTGGGAAAAAACCGCTGGGCCGGGAATAAACCCGTGGGCTGAGTCGGAAAAGAAAGAAGAGACGGAATGTGGGCTGAGTTGGAACTGGAATGAAGAATGGTGGGCGTGTGATTTAGTTTTTGGGCCGAGCCGCTGGCAAAGCAGGATGGTAGGGAAAAAACCGCTGGGCCCGGAATAAACCCGTGGGCTGAGTCGAAAAAGAAAGAAGAGACGGAATGTGGGCAGAGTTGGGACTGGAATGAAGAATGGTGGGTGTGGGATTTAGTTTTTGGGCCGAGCCGCTGGCAACGCAGGATGGTGGGAAAAAACCGATGGGCCCGGAATAAACCCGTGGGCTGAGTCGGAAAAGAAAGAAGAGACGGAATGTGGGCTGAGTTGCTACTGGAATGAAGAATGGTGGACGTGAGATTTAGTTTTTGGGCCAAGCCGCTGGCAAAGCAGGATGGTGGGAAAAACCGCTCGGCCCGGAATAAACCCGTGGGCTGAGTCGGAAAAGAAAGAAGAGACGGAATATGGGTTAGTTGGGACTGGAATGAAGAATGGTGGGTGTGGGATTTAGTTTTTGGGCCGAGTCGGAAAAGAAAGAAGAGAGGGAATGTGGGCTGAGTTGGTACTGGAATGAAGAATGGTGGACGTAGGATTTAGTTTTTGGGCCGAGCCGCTGGCAAAGCAGGATGGTGCAAAAAACCGCTGGGCCCGGAATAAACCCGTGGGCTGAGTTGGAAAAGAAAGAAGAGACGGAATATGCGGTTAGTTGGAACTGAAATGAAGAATGGTGGGCGTGTGATTTAGTTTTTGGGCCGAGCCGCTGGCAAAGCAGGATGGTAGGGAAAAAACCGCTGGGCCCGGAATAAACCCTTGGGCTGAGTCGGAAAAGAAAGAAGAGACGGAATGTGGGCAGAGTTGGGACTGGAATGAAGAATGGTGGGTGTGGGATTTAGTTTTTGGGCCGAGCCGCTGGCAACGCAGGATGGTGGGAAAAAACCGATGGGCCCGGAATAAACCCGTGGGCTGAGTCGGAAAAGAAAGAAGAGACGGAATGTGGGCTGAGTTGGTACTGGAATGAAGAATGGTGGACGTGAGATTTAGTTTTTGGGCCGAGCCGCTGGCAAAGCAGGATGGTGGAAAAAACCGCTGGGCCCGGAATAAACCCGTGGGCTGAGTCGGAAAAAAAAAAGAGACGGAATATGGGGTTAGTTGGGACTGGAATGAAGAATGGTGGGTGTGGGATTTAGTTTTTGGGCCGAGCCGCTGGCAAAGCTAGTTGGTGGGAAAAAACCGCTGGGCCCGGAATAAACACGTGGGCTGAGTCGGAAAAGAAAGAAGAGATGGAATGTGGGCTGACTTGGGACTGTAATGAAGAATGGTGGGCGTGGGATTTAGTTTTTTGGGACGAGCCGCTGGCAAAGCAGGATGGTGGGAAAAAACCGATGGGCCCGAATAAACTCGTGGGCTGAGTCGGAAAAGAATGAAGAGACGGAATGTGGGCTGAGTTGGGACTGGAATGAAAAATGGTGGGCGTGGGATTTAGTTTTTGGGCCGAGCCGCTGGCAAAGCAGGATGGTGGGAAAAAACCGCTGGGACGGGAATAAACCCGTGGGCTGAGTCGGAAAAGAAAGAAAAGACGGAATTTGGGCTGAGTTGGGACTGGAATGAAGAATGGTGGGCTTGAGATTTAGTTTTTTGGGCCGAGCCGCTGGCAAAGCAGGATGGTTGAAAAAAAACTGATGGGCCCGGAATAAACTTGTGGGCTGAGTCGGAAAAGAATGAAGATATGGAATGTGGGCTGAGTTGGGACTGGAATGAAGAATGGTGGGCGTGAGATTTAGTTTTTTGGGCCGAGCCGCTGGCAAAGCAGGATGGTTGAAAAAAAACCGATGGGCCCGAAATACACCCGTGGGCTGAGTCGGAAAAGAAAGAAGAGACGGAATGTGGGCTGAGTTGGCACTAGAATGAATAATGGTGGGCGTGGGATTTAGTTTTTGGGCAGAGCCGCTGGCAAAGCAGGATGGTGGGAAAAAACCGCTGGGCCGGGAATAAACCCGTGGGCTGAGTCGGAAAATAAAGAAGAGACGGAATGTGGGCTGAGTTGGAACTGGAATGAAGAATGGTGGGCGTGGGATTTAGTTTTTGGGCCGAGCCGCTGGCAAAGCATGATGGTGGGAAAAAGACCGCTGGCCCCAGAATTAACCCGTGGGCTGAGTCGGAAAAGAAAGAAGAGACGGAATGTAGGCTGAGTTGGGACTTGAATGAAGAATGGTGGGTGTGGGATTTAATTTTTGGGCCGAGCCGCTGGCAAAGCAGGATGGTGGGGAAAAAACCGCTGGGCCCGGACCAAACCCGTGGGCTGAGTCGGAAAAGAATGAAGAGACGAAATGTGGGCAGAGTTGGGACTTGAATTAAGAATGATGGGTGTGGGATTTAGTTTTTGGGCCGAGCCGCTGGCAAAGCAGGATGGTGGGAAAAAACCGCTGGGCCCGGAATAAACTTGTGGGCTGAGTCGGAAAAGAATGAAGAGACGGAATGTGGGCTGAGTGGGACTGGAATGAAGAATGGTGGGCTTGAGATTTAGTTTTTTGGGCCGAGCCGCTGGCAAAGCAGGATGGTTAAAAAAAACCCGATGGGCCCGGAATAAACTTGTGGGCTGAGTCGGAAAAGAATGAAGAGACGGAATGTGGGCTGAGTTGGGACTGGAATGAAGAATGGTGGGCGTGAGATTTAGTTTTTTGGGCCGAGCTGCTGGCAAAGCAGGATGGTTGAAAAAAAACCGATGGGCCCGAAATACACCCGTGGGCTGAGTCGGAAAAGAAAGAAGAGACGGAATGTGGGCTGAGTTGGCACTAGAATGAATAATGGTGGGCGTGGGATTTAGTTTTTGGGCAGAGCCGCTGGCAAGCAGGATGGTGGGAAAAAACCGCTGGGCCGGGAATAAACCCGTGGGCTGAGTCGGAAAAGAAAGAAGAGACGGAATGTGGGCTGAGTTGGAACTGGAATGAAGAATGGTGGGCGTGTGATTTAGTTTTTGGGCCGAGCCGCTGGCAAAGCAGGATGGTAGGGAAAAAACCGCTGGGCCCGGAATAAACCCGTGGGCTGAGTCGAAAAAGAAAGAAGAGACGGAATGTGGGCAGAGTTGGGACTGGAATGAAGAATGGTGGGTGTGGGATTTAGTTTTTGGGCCGAGCCGCTGGCAACGCAGGATGGTGGGAAAAAACCGATGGGCCCGGAATAAACCCGTGGGCTGAGTCGGAAAAGAAAGAAGAGACGGAATGTGGGCTGAGTTGCTACTGGAACGAAGAATGGTGGACGTGAGATTTAGTTTTTGGGCCAAGCCGCTGGCAAAGCAGGATGGTGGGAAAAACCGCTCGGCCCGGAATAAACCCGTGGGCTGAGTCGGAAAAGAAAGAAGAGACGGAATATGGGTTAGTTGGGACTGGAATGAAGAATGGTGGGTGTGGGATTTAGTTTTTGGGCCGAGCTGCTGGCAAAGCTAGTTGGTGGGAAAAAACCGCTGGGCCCGGAATAAACACGTGGGTTGAGTCGGAAAAGAAAGAAGATACGGAATGTGGGCTGAGTTGGGACTCGAATGAAAAATGGTGGGCGTGGGATTTAGTTTTTTGGGCCGAGCTGCTGGCAAAGCAGGATGGTGGGAAAAAACCGCTGGGCCGGGAATAAACCCGTGGGCTGAGTCGGAAAAGGACGAAAAGACGGAATTTGGGCTGAGTTGGGACTCGAATGAAGAATGGTGGGCTTGAGATTTAGTTTTTTGGGCCGAGCCGCTGGCAAAGCAGGATGGTTGAAAAAAAACCGATGGGCCCGGAATAAACTTGTGGGCTGAGTCGGAAAAGAATGAAGAGACGGAATGTGGGCTGAGTTGGGACTGGAATGAAGAATGGTGGGCGTGAAATTTAGTTTTTTGGGCCGAGCCGCTGGCAAAGCAGAATGGTTGAAAAAAAACCGATGGGCCCGAAATACACCCGTGGGCTGAGTCGGAAAACAAAGAAGAGACGGAATGTGGGCTGAGTTGGCAATAGAATGAATAATTGTGGGCGTGGGATTTAGTTTTTGGGCAGAGCCGCTGGCAAAGCAGGATGGTGGAAAAAATCCGCTGGGCCGGGAATAAACCCGTGGGCTGAGTCGGAAAAGAAAGAAGAGACGGAATGTGGGCTGAGTTGGAACTGGAATGAAGAATGGTGGCGTGTGATTTAGTTTTTGGGCCGAGCCGCTGGCAAAGCAGGATGGTAGGGAAAAAACCGCTGGGCCCGGAATAAACCCGTGGGCTGAGTCGGAAAAGAAAGAAGAGACGGAATGTGGGCTGAGTTGGTACTGGAATGAAGAATGGTGGACGTGAGATTTAGTTTTTGGTCCGAGCCGCTGGCAAAGCAGGAAGGTGTTAAAAAGCGCTGGGCCCGGAATAAACCCGTGGGCTGAGTCGGAAAAGAAAGAAGAGACGGAATATGGGGTTAGTTGGGACTGGAATGAAGAATGGTGGGTGTGGGATTTAGTTTTTGGGCCGAGCCGCTGGCAAAGCTAGTTGGTGGGAAAAAACCGCTGGGCCCAGAATAAACACGTGGGCTGAGTCGGAAAAGAAAGAAGAGATGGAATGTGGGCTGACTTGGGACTGTAATGAAGAATGGTGGGCGTGGGATTTAGTTTTTGGGCCGAGCCGCTGGCCAAGCAGGATGGTGGGAAAAAACCGCTTGGACCAGAATAAACCCGTGGGATGAGTCGGAAAGAAAGAAGAGACGGAATATGGGCTGAGTTGGGACTGGAATGAAGAATGGTGGGCGTGGGATTAGTTTTTGGGTCGAGCTGCTGGCAACGCATGATGGTGGGAAAAAGACCGCTGGCCCCGGAATAAACCCGTGTGCTGAGTCGGAAAAGAAAGAAGAGACGGAATGTAGGCTGAGTTGAAGAATGGTGGGCGTGGGATTTAGTTTTTGGGCCGAGCCGCTGGCAAAACAGGATGGTGGGAAAAAAACCGTTGGGATCGGAATAAACCCGTGGACTGAGTCAGAAAAAAAAGAAGAGACGGAATATGGGCTGAGAAGGGACTGGAATGAAGAATGTGGGCGTGGGATTTAGTTTTTGGGCCGAGCCGCTAGCAAAGCAGGATGGTGGGAAAAAACCGCTAGGCCCGGAATAATCTTGTGGGCTGAGTCGGAAAAGAATGAAGAGACGGAATGTGGGCTGAGTTGGAACTGGAATGAAGAATGGTGGGCGTGAGATTTAGTTTTTTGGGCCGAGCCGCTGTCAAAGCAGGATGGTTGAAAAAAAACCGATGGGCCCGAAATACACCCGTGGGCTGAGTCGGAAAAGAAAGAAGAGACGGAATGTGGGCTAAGTTGGGACT
Organism: Poa annua; assembly: GCA_026929855.1. NCBI lineage: Eukaryota > Viridiplantae > Streptophyta > Magnoliopsida > Poales > Poaceae > Poa > Poa annua. Next base: position 23,743,389 of record CM049427.1, read on the forward strand.
GGAATGAAAAATGGTGGGCGTGGGATTTAGTTTTTGGGCCGAGCCGCTGGCAAAGCAGGATGGTGGGAAAAAACCGCTGGGCCGGGAATAAACCCGTGGGCTAAGTCGGAAAAGAAAGAAGAGACGGAATGTGGGTTGAGTTGGGACTGGAATGAAGAATGGTGGGCATGGGATTTAGTTTTTGGGCCGAGCCGCTGGCAAAGCAGGATGGTGGGGAAAAAACCGCTGGGCCCGGACCAAACCCGTGGGCTGAGTCGGAAAAGAATGAAGAGACGAAATGTGGGCAGAGTTGGGACTGGAATTAAGAATGGTGGGTGTGGGATTTAGTTTTTGGGCCGAGCCGCTGGCAAAGCAGGATGGTGGAAAAAAAACGATGGGCCCGGAATAAACCCGTGGGCTGAGTCAGAAAAGAAAGAAGAGACGGAATGTGGGCTGAGTTAGGACTGGAATGAAGAATGGTGGGCGTGGGATTTAGTTTTTTGGGCCGAGCCGCTGCCAAAGCAGGATGGTGGGAAAAAACCGATGGGCCCGGAATAAACTTGTGGGCTGAGTCGGAAAAGAATGAAGAGACGGAATGTGGGCTGAGTTGGCACTGGAATGAAGAATGGTGGGCGTGAGATTTAGTTTTTTGGGCCGAGCCGCTGGCAAAGCAGGATGGTTGAAAAAAAATCGATGGGCCCGAAATACACCCGTGGGCTGAGTCGGAAAAGAAAGAAGAGACGGAATGTGGGCTGAGTTGGGACTGGAATGAAAAATGGTGGGCGTGGGATTTAGTTTTTGGGCCGAGCCGCTGGCAAAGCAGGATGGTGGGAAAAAACCGCTGGGCCGGGAATAAACCCGTGGACTGAGTCGGAAAAGAAAGAACAGACGGAATGTGGGCTGAGTTGGGACTGGAATGAAGAATGGTGGGCATGGGATTTAGTTTTTGGGCCGAGCCGCTGGCAAAGCAGGATGGTAGGGAAAAAACCGCTGGGCCCGGCATAAACCCGTGGGCTGAGTCGGAAAAGAATGAAGAGACGAAATGTGGGCAGAGTTGGGATTGGAATGAAGAATGGTGGGTGTGGGATTTAGTTTTTGGGCCGAGCCGCTGGCAAAGCAGGATGGTGGGAAAAAACCGATGGGCCCGGAATAAACCCATGGGCTGAGTCGGAAAAGAAAGAAGAGACGGAATGTGGGTTGAGTTAGGACTGGAATGAAGAATGGTGGGCGTGGGATTTAGTTTTTTGGGCCGAGCCGCTGGCAAAGCAGGATGGTGGGAAAAAAACCGATGGGTCCGAAATACACCCGTGGGCTGAGTCGGAAAAGAAAGAAGAGACGGAATGTGGGCTGAGTAGGCACTGGAATGAATAATGGTGGGCGTGGGATTTAGTTTTTGGGCAGAGCCGCTGGCAAAACAGGATGGTGGGAAAAAACCGCTGGGCCGGGAATAAACCCGTGGGCTGAGTCGGAAAAGAAAGAAGAGACGGAATGTGGGCTGAGTTGGAACTGGAATGAAGAATGGTGAGCGTGTGATTTAGTTTTTGGGCCGAGCCGCTGGCAAAGCAGGATGGTAGGGAAAAAACCGCTGGGCCCGGAATAAACCCGTGGGCTGAGTCGGAAAAGAAAGAAGAGACGGAATGTGGGCAGAGTTGGGACTGGAATGAAGAATGGTGGGTGTGAGATTTAGTTTTTGGGCCGAGCCGCTGGCAACGCTTTGGTGGGAAAAAACCGATGGGCCCGGAATAAACCCGTGGGCTGAGTCGGAAAAGAAAGAAGAGACGGAATGTGGGCTGAGTTGGGACTGGAATGAAGAATGGTGAGTATGGGATTTAGTTTTTGGGCCGAGCAGCTGGCAAAGCAGGATGGTGGGGAAAAAACCGCTGGGCCCGAAATTAACCCGAGGGCTGAGTTGGAAAGAAAGAAGAGACGGAATGTGGGCTGAGTTGGGGCTGGAATGAAGAATGGTGGGCATGGGATTTAGTTTTTGGTCCGAGCCGCTGGCAAAGCAAAATGGTGGGAAAAGCCCGCTGGGCCCGGAATAAACCCGTGGGCTGAGTCGGAAAAGAAAGAAGAGACGGGATGTGGGCTGAGTTGGTACTGCAATGAAGAATGGTGGACGTGAGATTGAATTTTTGGGCCGAGCCGCTGGCAAAGCAGGATGGTGGAAAAAACCGCTGGGCCCGGAATAAACCCGTGGGCTTAGTCGGAAAAGAAAGAACATACGGAATATGGGGTTAGTTGGGACTGGAATGAAGAATGGTGGGTGTGGGATTTAGTTTTTGGGCCGAGCCGCTGGCAAAGCAGGATGGTGGGAAAAAACCGCTGGGCCCGGAATAAACCCGCGGGCTGAGTCGGAAAAGAAAGAAGAGACGAAATGTGAGCTGAGTTGGGACTGCAATGAAGAATGGTGGGCGTGGGATTTAGTTTTTGGGCCGAGCCGCTCGCAAAGAAGGATGGTGGGAAAAAACGGCTGGGCCCGGAATAAACCCGTGGCCTGAGTCGGAAAAGAAAGAAGAGACAGAATGTGGGCTGAATTGGGACTGGAATGAAGAATGGTGGGCGTGGGATTTAGTTTTTGGGCCGAGGCGCTGGCAAAGCATGATGGTGGGAAAAAGACCGCTGGTCCCGGAATAAACCTGTGCGCTGAGTCGGAAAAGAAAGAAGAGACGGAATGTGGGCTGAGTTTGGACTGGAATGAAGAATGGTGGGTGTGTGATTTAGTTTTTGGGCCGAGCCACTGGCAAAGGAAGATGGTAGTGAAAAAACCGCTGGGCCCGAAATAAACCCGTGGGCTGAGTCGGAAAAGAAAGAAGAGACGGAATGTGGGCAGAGTTGGGACTGGAATGAAGAATGGTGGGTGTGTGATTTAGTTTTTTGGGCCGAGCCGCTGGCAACGCAGGATGGTGGGAAAAAACCGATGGGCCAGGAATAAACCCGTGGGCTGAGTCGGAAAAGAAAGAAGAGACGGAATGTGGGCTGAGTTGGTACTGGAATGAAGAATGGTGGATGTGGGATTTAGTTTTTGGGCCGAGCCGCTGGCAAAGCTGGATGGTGGAAAAAACCGCTGGGCCCGGAATAAACCCGTGGGCTGAGTCGGAAAAGAAAGAAGAGACGGAATATGGGGTTAGTTGGGACTGGAATGAAGAATGGTGGGTGTGTGATTTAGTTTTTGGGCCGAGCTGCTGGCAAAGCTGGTTGGTGGAAAAAAACCGCAGGGCCCGGAATAAACACGTGGGCTGAGTCGGAAAAGAAAGAAGAGACAGAATGTGGGCTGACTTGGGACTGTAATGAAGAATGGTGGGCGTGGGATTTAGTTTTTGGGCCGAGCCGCTGGCCAAACAGGATGGTGGGAAAAAATCGCTTGGCCCGGAATAAACCCGTGGGCTGAGTCGGAATAGAAAGAAGAGACGGAATATGGGCTGAGTTGGGACTGGAATGAAGAATGGTGGGCGTGGGATTTAGTTTTTGGGCCGAGCCGCTGGCAAAGCATGATGGTGGGAAAAAGACCGCTGGCCCCGGAATAAACCCGTGGGCTGAGTCGGAAAAGAAAGAAGAGACGGAATATAGGCTGAGTTGGGACTTGAATGAAGAATGGTGGGTGTGGGATTTAGTTTTTGGGCTGAGCCGGTGGCAAAGCAGGATGGTGGGAAAAAAACCGATGGGATCGGAATAAACCCGTGGACTGAGTTAGAAAAAAAAGAAGAGACGGAATATGGGCTGAGTTGGGACTGGAATGAATAATGGTGGGCGTGGGATTTAGTTTTTGGGCCGAGCCGCTGGCAAAGCAGGATGGTGGGAAAAAAACCGATGGGCCCGAAATACACCCGTGGGCTAAGTCGGAAAAGAAAGAAGAGACGGAATGTGGGCTGAGTTGGGACTGGAATGAAAAATGGTGGGCGTGGGATTTAGTTTTTGGGCCGAGCCGCTGGCAAAGCAGGATGGTGGGAAAAAACCGCTGGGCCGGGAATAAACCCGTGGGCTGAGTCGGAAAAGAGAGAAGAGACGGAATGTGGGCTGAGTTGGGACTGGAATGAAGAATGGTTGGCATGTGATTTAGTTTTTGGGCCGAGCCGCTGGCAAAGCAGGATGGTGGGGAAAAACCGATGGGCCCGGACCAAACCCGTGGGCTGAGTCGGAAAAGAATGAAGAGACGAAATGTGGGCAGAGTTGGGACTGGAATGAAGAATGGTGGGTGTGAGATTTAGTTTTTGGGTCGAGCCGCTAGCATAGCAGGATGGTGGAAAAAAACCGATGGGCCCGGAATAAACCCATGGGCTGAGTCGGAAAAGAAAGAAGAAACGGAATGTGGGCTGAGTTAGGACTGCAATGAAGAATGGTGGGCGTGGGATTTAGTTTTTTGGGCAGAGCCGCTGCCAAGGCAGGATGGTGGGAAAAAACCGATGGGCCCGGAATAAACTTGTGGGCTGAGTCGGAAAAGAATGAAGAGACGGAATGTGAGCTGAGTTGGCACTGGAATGAAGAATGGTGGGCGTGAGATTTAGTTTTTTGTACCGAGCCGCTGGCATAACAGGATGGTTGAAAAAAAAACGATGGGCCCGAAATACACCCGTGGGCTGAGTCAGAAAAGAAAGAAGAGACGGAATGTGGGCTGAGTTGGGACTGGAATGAAGAATGGTGGGTGTGAGATTTAGTTTTTGGGTCGAGCCGCTGGCATAGCAGGATGGTGGAAAAAAAACCGATGGGCCCGGAATAAACGCATGGGCTGAGTCGGAAAAGAAAGAAGAAACGGAATGTGGGCTGAGTTAGGACTGCAATGAAGAATGGTGGGCGTGGGATTTAGGTTTTTGGGCAGAGCCGCTGCCAAGGCAGGATGTTGGGAAAAAACCGATGGGCCCGGAATAAACTTGTGGGCTGAGTCGGAAAAGAATGAAGAGACGGAATGTGGGCTGAGTTGGCACTGGAATGAAGAATGGTGGGTGTGGGATTTAGTTTTTTGGGCCGAGCCGCTGGCATAACAGGATGGTTGAAAATAAAACGATGGGCCCGAAATACACCCGTGGGCTGAGTCAGAAAAGAAAGAAGAGACGGAATGTGGGCTGAGTTGGGACTGGAATGAAAAATGGTGGGCGTGGGATTTAGTTTTTGGGCCGAGCCGCTGGCAAAGCAGGATGGTGGGAAAAAACCGTTGGGCCGGGAATAAACCCGTGGGCTGAGTCTGAAAAGAAAGAACAGACGGAATGTGGGCTGAGTTGGGACTGGAATGAAGAATGGTGGGCATGGGATTTAGTTTTTGGGCCGAGCCGCTAGCAAAGCAAAATGGTGGGAAAAACCCGCTGGGCCCGGAATAAACCCGTGGGCTGAGTCGGAAAAGAATGAAAAGACGAAATGTGGGCAGAGTTGGGACTGGAATGAAGAATGGTGGGTGTGGGATTTAGTTTTTGGGCCGAGCCGCTGGCAAAGCAGGATGGTGGAAAAAAACCGATGGGCCGGGAATAAACCCGTGGGCTGAGTCGGAAAAGAGAGAAGAGACGGAATGTGGGCTGAGTTAGGACTGGAATGAAGAATGATGGGCGTGGGATTTAGTTTTTTGGGCCGAGCCGCTGGCAAAGCAGGATGGTGGGAAAAAAACCGATGGGCCCGAAATACACCCGTGGGCTGAGTCGGAAAAGAAAGAAGAGACGGAATGTGGGCTGAGTTGGCACTGGAATGAATAATGGTGGGCGTGGGATTTAGTTTTTGGGCCGAGCCGCTGGCAAAGCAGGATGGTGGGAAAAAACCGCTGGGCCGGGAATAAACCCGTGGGCTGAGTCGGAAAAGAAAGAAGAGACGGAATGTGGGCTGAGTTGGGATTGGAATGAAGAATGGTTGGCATGGGATTTAGTTTTTGGGCCGAGCCGCTGGCAAAGCAGGATGGTGGGGAAAAAACCGATGGGCCCGGACCAAACCCGTGGGCTGAGTCGGAAAAGAATGAAGAGACGGCATGCGGGCTGAGTTGGGGCTGGAATGAAGAATGGTGGGCGTGAGATTTAGTTTTTTGGGCCGAGCCGCTGTCAAAGCAGGATGGTTGAAAAAAAACCGATGGGCCCGAAATACACCCGTGGGCTGAATCGGAAAAGAAAGAAGAGACGGAATGTGGGCTGAGTTGGGACTGGAATGAAAAATGGTGGGCGTGGGATTTAGTTTTTGGGCCGAGCCGCTGGCAAAGCAGGATGGTGGGAAAAAACCGCTGGGCCGGGAATAAACCCGTGGGCTGAGTCGGAAAAGAAAGAAGAGACGGAATGTGGGCTGAGTTGGGACTGGAATGAAGAATGGTTGGCATGGGATTTAGTTTTTGGGCCGAGCCGCTGGCAAAGCAGGATGGTGGGGAAAAAACCGATGGGCCCGGACCAAACCCGTGGGCTGAGTCGGAAAAGAATGAAGAGACGAAATGTGGGCAGAGTTGGGACTGGAAAGAAGAATGGTGGACGTGAGATTTAATTTTTGGGCCGAGCCGCTGGCAAAGCAGGATGGTGGAAAAAACCGCTGGGCCCGGAATAAACCTGTGGGCTTAGTCGGAAAAGAAAGAACATACGGAATATGGGCTTAGTTGGGACTGGAATGAAGAATGGTGGGTGTGGGATTTATTTTTTGGGCCGAGCCGCTGGCAAAGCAGGATGGTGGGAAAAAACCGCTGGGCCCGGAATAAACCCGCGGGCTGAGTCGGAAAAGAAAGAAGAGACGAAATGTGGGCTGAGTTGGGACTGTAATGAAGAATGGTGGGCGTGGGATTTAGTTTTTGGGCCGAGCCGCTGGCAAAGAAGGATGGTGGGAAAAAACCGCTGGGCCCGGAATAAACCCGTGGGCTGAGTCGGAAAAGAAAGAAGAGACGGAATGTGGGCTGAGTTGGGACTGGAATGAAGAATGGTGGGCGTGGGATTTAGTTTTTGGCCCGAGGCGCTGGCAAAGCATGATGGTGGGAAAAAGACCGATGGTCCCGGAATAAACCTATGGGCTGAGTGGGAAAAGAAAGAAGAGACGGAATGTGGGCTGAGTTGGGACTGGAATGAAGAATGGTGGGTGTGGGATTTAGTTTTTGGGCCGAGCCGCTGGCAAAGCAGGATGGTGGAAAAAAACCCTTGGGCTGAGTCAGAAAAAAAAGAAGAGACGGAATATGGGCTGAGTTGGGACTGGAATGAAGAATGGTGGGCGTGGGATTTAGTTTTTGGGCCGAGCCGCTGGCAAAGCAGGATGGTGGGAATAAACCGCTCGGCCGGGAATAAACCTGTGGGATGAGTCGGAAAAGAAAGAAGAGACGGAATGTGGGCTGAGTTGGGACTGGAATGAAGAATGGTGGGCGTGGGATTAAGTTTTTGGGCCGAGCCGCTGGCAAAGAAGGATGGTGGGAAAAAACCGCTGGGCCCGGAATAAACCCGTGGGCTGAGTCGGAAAAGATAGAAGAGACGGAATGTGGGCTGAGTTGGGACTGGAATGAAGAATGGTGAGTATGGGATTTAGTTTTTGGGCCGAGCCGCTGGCAAAGCAGGATGGTGTGGAAAAAACCGCTGGGCCCGGAATAAACCCGAGGGCTGAGTTGGAAAAGAAAGAAGAGACGGAATGTTGGCTGAGTTGGGACTGGAATGAAGAATGGTGGGCATGGGATTTAGTATTTGGGCCGAGCCGCTGGCAAAGCAAAATGGTGGGAAAAACCCGCTGGGCCCGGAATAAACTTGTGGGCTGAGTCGGAAAAGAAAGAAGAGACGGAATGTGGGCTGAGTTGGTACTGGAAAGAAGAATGGTGGACGTGAGATTTAATTTTTGGGCCGAGCCGCTGGCAAAGCAGGATGGTGGAAAAAACCGCTGGGCCCGGAATAAACCCGTGGGCTTAGTCGGAAAAGAAAGAACATACGGAATATGGGGTTAGTTGGGACTGGAATGAGGAATGCTGGGTGTGGGATTTAGTGTTTGGGCCGAGCCGCTGGCAAAGCATGATGGTGGGAAAAAACCGCTGGGCCCGGAATAAACCCGCGGGCTGAGTCGGAAAAGAAAGAAGAGACGAAATGTGGGCTGAGTTGGGACTGTAATGAAGAATGGTGGGCGTGGGATTTAGTTTTTGGGCCGAGCCGCTGGCAAAGAAGGATGGTGGGAAAAAACCGATGGGCCCGGAATAAACCCGTGGGCTGAGTCGGAAAAGATAGAAGAGACGGAATGTGGGCTGAGTTGGGACTGGAATGAAGAATGGTGAGCGTGGGATTTAGTTTTTGGCCCGAGGCGCTGGCAAAGCATGATGGTGGGAAAAAGACCGCTGGTCCCGGAATAAACCTCTGGGCTGAGTGGGAAAAGAAAGAAGAGACGGAATGTGGGCTGAGTTGGGACTGGAATGAAGAATGGTGGGTGTGGGATTTAGTTTTTGGGCCGAGCCGCTGGCAAAGCAGGATGGTGGGAAAAAACCGATGGGCCCGGAATAAACCCTTGGGCTGAGTCAGAAAAAAAAGAAGAGACGGAATATGGGCTGAGTTGGGACTGGAATGAAGAATGGTGGGCGTGGGATTTAGTTTTTGGGCCGAGCCGCTGGCAAAGCAGGATGGTGGGAAAAAACCGATGGGCCCAGAATAAACCCGTGGGCTGAGTCAGAAAAAAAAAGAGACGGAATATTGGCTGAGTTGGGGCTGGAAAGAATGGCGGGCGTGGGATTTAGTTTTTGGGCCGAGCCACTGGCAAAGCAGGATGGTGGGAAAAAACCGATGGGCCCGGAATAAACCCTTGGGCTGAGTCAGAAAAAAAAGAAGAGACGGAATATGGGCTGAGTTGGGACTGGAATGAAAAATGGTGGGCATGGGATTTAATTTTTGGGCCGAGCCGCTGGCAAAGCAGGATGGTGGGGAAAAAACCGTTGGGCCCGGAATAAACCCGTGGGCTGAGTCGGAAAAGAAAGCAAGAGACGGAATGTGGGCTGAGTTGGGACTGGAATGAATAATGGTGGGTGTGGGATTTAGTTTTTGGGCTGAGCCGCTGGCAACGCTTTGGTGGGAAAAAACCGATGGGCCCGGAATAAACCCGTGGGCTGAGTCGGAAAAGAAAGAAGAGACGGAATGTGGGCTGAGTTGGGACTGGAATGAAGAATGGTGAGTATGGGATTTAGTTTTTGGGCCGAGCCGCTGGCAAAGCAGGATGGTGGGGAAAAAACCGCTGGGCCCGGAATAAACCCGAGGGCTGAGTTGGAAAAGAAAGAAGAGACGGAATGTTGGCTGAGTTGGGACTGGAATGAAGAATGGTGGGCATGGGATTTAGTTTTGGGCCGAGCCGCTAGCAAAACAAAATGGTGGGAAAAACCCGCTGGGCCCGGAATAAACCCGTGGGCTGAGTCGGAAAAGAAAGAAGAGACGGAATGTGGGCTGAGTTGGTACTGGAAAGAAGAATGGTGGACGTGAGATTTAATTTTTGGGCCGAGCCGCTGGCAAAGCAGGATGGTGGAAAAAACCGCTGGGCCCGGAATAAACCCGTGGGCTTAGTCGGAAAAGAAAGAACATACGGAATATGGGGTTAGTTGGGACTGGAATGAAGAATGCTGGGTGTGGGATTTAGTTTTTGGGCCGAGCCGCTGGCAAAGCATGATGGTGGGAAAAAACCGCTGGGCCCGGAATAAACCCGCGGGCTGAGTCGGAAAAGAAAGAAGAGACGAAATGTGGGCTGAGTTGGGACTGTAATGAAGAATGGTGGGCGTGGGATTTAGTTTTTGGGCCGAGCCGCTGGCAAAGAAGGATGGTGGGAAAAAACCGCTGGGCCGGGAATAAACCCGTGGGCTGAGTCGGAAAAGATAGAAGAGACGGAATGTGGGCTGAGTTGGGACTGGAATGAAGAATGGTGAGTATGGGATTTAGTTTTTGGGCCGAGCCGCTGGCAAAGCAGGATGGTGTGGAAAAAACCGCTGGGCCCGGAATAAACCCGAGGGCTGAGTTGGAAAAGAAAGAAGAGACGGAATGTTGGCTGAGTTGGGACTGGAATGAAGAATGGTGGGCATGGGATTTAGTTTTTGGGCCGAGCCGCTGGCAAAGCAAAATGGTGGGAAAAACCCGCTGGGCCCGGAATAAACTTGTGGGCTGAGTCGGAAAAGAAAGAAGAGACGAAATGTGGGCTGAGTTGGTACTGGAAAGAAGAATGGTGGACGTGAGATTTAATTTTTGGGCCGAGCCGCTGGCAAAGCAGGATGGTGGAAAAAACCGCTGGGCCCGGAATAAACCCGTGGGCTTAGTCGGAAAAGAAAGAACATACGGAATATGGGGTTAGTTGGGACTGGAATGAAGAATGCTGGGTGTGGGATTTAGTTTTTGGTCCGAGCCGCTGGCAAAGCATGATGGTGGGAAAAAACCGCTGGGCCCGGAATAAACCCGCGGGCTGAGTCGGAAAAGAAAGAAGAGACGAAATGTGGGCTGAGTTGGGACTGTAATGAAGAATGGTGGGCGTGGGATTTAGTTTTTGGGCCGAGCCGCTGTCAAAGAAGGATGGTGGGAAAAAACCGATGGGCCCGGAATAAACCCGTGGGCTGAGTCGGAAAAGATAGAAGAGACGGAATGTGGGCTGAGTTGGGACTGGAATGAAGAATGGTGAGCGTGGGATTTAGTTTTTGGCCCGAGGCGCTGGCAAAGCATGATGGTGGGAAAAAGACCGCTGGTCCCGGAATAAACCCGTGGGCTGAGTGGGAAAAGAAAGAAGAGACGGAATGTGGGCTGAGTTGGGACTGGAATGAAGAATGGTGGGTGTGGGATTTAGTTTTTGGGCCGAGCCGCTGGCAAAGCAGGATGGTGGGAAAAAACCGATGGGCCCGGAATAAACCCTTGGGCTGAGTCAGAAAAAAAAGAAGAGACGGAATATGGGCTGAGTTGGGACTGGAATGAAGAATGGTGGGCGTGGGATTTAGTTTTTGGGCCGAGCCGCTGGCAAAGCAGGATGGTGGGAAAAAACCGATGGGCCCAGAATAAACCCGTGGGCTGAGTCAGAAAAAAAAAGAGACAGAATATTGGCTGAGTTGGGGCTGGAAAGAATGGCGGGCGTGGGATTTAGTTTTTGGGCCGAGCCGCTGGCAAAGCAGGATGGTGGGAAAAAACCTCTGGGCCCGAAATAAACTTGTGGGCTGAGTCGGAAAAGAAAGAAGAGACGGAATGTGGGCTGAGTTGGGACTGGAATGAATAATGGTGGGCGTGGGATTTAGTTTTTTGGACCGAGCCGCTGGCAAAGCAGGATGGTTGAAAAAAAAACGATGGGCCCGGGCTGAGTCGGAAAAGAAAGAAGAGAAGGAATGTGGGCTGAGTTAGGACTGGAATGAATAATGGTAGGCGTGGGATTTAGTTTTTGGGCCGAGCCGCTGGCAAAGCAGGATGGTGGGAATAAACCGCTCGGCCGGGAATAAACCTGTGGGCTGAGTCGGAAAAGAAAGAAGAGACGGAATGTGGGCTGAGTTGGGACTGGAATGAAGAATGGGGCATGGGATTTAATTTTTGGGCTGAGCCGCTGGCAAAGCAGGATGGTGGGGAAAAAACCGCTGGGCCCGGAATAAACCTGTGGGCTGAGTCGGAAAAGAAAGCAAGAGACGGAATGTGGGCTGAGTTGGGACTGGAATGAAGAATGGTGGGTGTGGGATTTAATTTTTGGGCCGAGCCGCTGGCAAAGTAGGATGGTGGGAAAAAACCGATGGGCCGGGAATAAACCCGTGTGCTGAGTCGGAAAAGAAAGAAGAGACAAAATGTGGGCTGAGTTGGGACTGGAATGAAGAATGGTGGGCGTGGGATTTAGTTTTTTGGGCCGAGCCACTGGCAAAGCAGGATGGTGGGGAAAAAACCGCTGGGCCCGGAATAAACCCGTGGGCTGAGTCGGAAAAGAAAGAAGAGACGGAATGTGGGCAGAGTTGGGACTGGAATGAAGAATGGTGGGTGTGCGATTTAGTTTTTGGGACGAGCCGCTGGCAAAGCAGGATGGTGGGAAAAAACCGTTGGGCCCGGAATAAACTCGTGGGCTGAGTCGAAAAAGAAAGAAGAGACGGAATGTGGGCTGAGTTGGGACTGGAATGAAGAATGGTGGGTGTGGGATTTAATTTTTTGGGCCGAGCAGCTGGCAAAGCAGGATGGTGGGAAAAAACCGATGGGTCCGAAATACACCCGTGGGCTGAGTCGGAAAAGAAAGAAGAGACGGAATGTGGGCTAAGTTGGGACTAGAATGAATAATGTTGGGCGTGGGATTTAGTTTTTGGGCCGAGCCGCTGGCAAAGCAGGATGGTGTGAAAAAACCGCTGGGCCGGGCATAAACCCGTGGGCTGAGTCGGAAAAGAAAGCAGAGACGAAATGTGGGCTGAGTTGGGACTGGAATGAAGAATGGTGGGCATGGGATTTAGTTTTTAGGCCGAGCCGCTGGCAAAGCAAAATGGTGGGAAAAACCCCCTTGGGCCCGGAATAAACCTGAGGGCTGAGTCGGAAAAGAAAGAAGAGACGGAATGTGGGCTGAGTTGGGACTGGAATGAAGAATGGTGGGCGTGGGATTTAGTTTTTGGGCCGAGCCGCTGGCAAAGCATGATGGTGGGAATAAACCGCTCGGCCGGTAATAAACCTGTGGGCTGAGTCGGAAAAAAAAGAAGAGACATAATGTGGGCTGAGTTGGGACTGGAATTAAGAATGGTGGGCGTGGGATTTAGTTTTTGGGCCGAGCCGCTGGCAAAGCAGGATGGTGGGAAAAAAACGATGGGCCCAGAATAAACCCGTGGGCTGAGTCGGAGAAAAAAAAAGAGACGGATTATGGGCTGACTTGGGACTGGAATGAAGAATGGTGGGCGTGGGATTTAGTTTTTGGGCCGAGCCGCTGGCAAAGCAGGATGGTGGGAAAAAACCGCTAGGCTCGGAATAAACTTGTGGGCTGAGTCGGAAAAGAAATAAGAGACGGAATGTGGGCTGAGTTGGGACTGGAATGAAGAATGGTGGGCGTGGGATTTAGTTTTTTGGGCCGAGCCGCTGGCCAAGCAGGATGGTTGAAAAAAAAACAATGGGCTCGGGCTAAGTCGGAAAAGAAAGAAGAGACGTAATGTGGGCTGAGTTGGGACTGGAATGAAGAATGGTGGGCGTGGGATTTAGCTTTTTGGGCCGAGCCACTGGCAAAGCAGGATGGTTGAAAAAAAACGATGGGCCCGGGCTGAGTCGAAAAAGAAAGAAGAGACGGAATGTGGGCTGAGTTGGGACTGGAATGAATAATGGTGGGCGTGGGATTTAGTTTTTTGGGCCGAGCCGCTGGCAAAGGAGGATGGTGGGAAAAAAACGATGGGCCCGAAATACACCCGTGGGCTGAGTCGGAAAAAAAAGAAGAGACGGAATGTGGGCTGAGTTGGGACTAGAATGAAGAATGGTGGGCGTGGGATTTAGTTTTTGGGCCGAGCCGCTGGCAAAGCAGGATGGTGGGAAAAACCGCTGGGTCGGGAATAAACCCGTGGGCTGAGTCGAAAAAGAAAGAAGAGACGGAATGTGGGCTGAGTTGGGACTGGCATGAAGAGTGGTGGGCGTGGGATTTAGTTTTTTGGGCCGAGCCGCTGGCAAAGCAGGATGGTGGGAAAAAACCGATGGGCCGGAAATACACCCGTGGGCTGAGTCGAAAAAGAAAGAAGAGACAGAATGTGGGCTGAGTTGGGACTGGAATGAAGAATGGTGGGCGTGGGATTTAGTTTTTTGGGCCGAGCCGCTGGCAAAGCAGGATGGTGCGAAAAAACCGATGGGCCCAAAATACACCCGTGGGCTGAGTCGAAAAAGAAAGAAGAGACGGAATGTGGGCTGAGTTGGAACTGAAATGAATAATGGTGGGCGTGGGATTTAGTTTTTGAGCCGAGCCGCTGGCAAAGCAGGATGGTGGGGAAAAAACCGCTGGGCCCGGAATAAACCCGTGGGCTGAGTCGGAAAAGAAAGAAGAGACGGAATGTGGGCAGAGTTGGGACTGGAATGAAGAATGGTGGGTGTTAGATTTAGTTTTTGGGCCGAGCCGCTGGCAACGCAGGATGGTGGGGAAAAAACCGTTGGGCCCGAAATAAACCCGTGGGCTGAGTCGGAAACGAAAGAAGAGACAGAATATGGGCTGAGTTGGGACTGGAATGAAGAATGGTGGGCGTGGGATTTAGTTTTTTGGGCCGAGCCGCTGGCAAAGCAGGATGGTGGGAAAAAACCGATGGGTCCGAAATACACCCGTGGGCTGAGTCGGAAAAGAAAGAAGAGACGGAATGTGGGCTGAGTTGGGACTGGAACGAAGAATGGTGGGCGTAGGATTTAGTTTTTGGGCCGAGCCGCTGGCAAAGCAGGATGGTGGGAAAAAACCGCTGGGCCGGGAATAAACCCATGGGCTGAGTCGGAAAAGAAAAAAGAGACGGAATGTGGGCTGAGTTGGGACTGGAATGAAGAATGGTGGGCATGGGGTTTAGTTATTTTGGCCAAGCCGCTGGCAAAGCAGGATGGTGGGGAAAAACCGCTGCGCCCGGAATAAACCCGTGGGCTTGGTCGGAAAAGAAAGAAGAGACGGAATGTGGGCACAGTTGGGACTGGAATGAAGAATGGTGGGTGTGGGATTTAGTTTTTGGGCCGAGCCGCTGGCAAAGCAGAATGGTGGGAAAAACCGATGGGCCCGGAATAAACCCGTGGGCTGAGTCGGAAAAGAAAGAAGAGACGGAATGTGGGCTGAGTTGGGACTGGAATGAAGAAAGGTGGGCGTGGGATTTAGTTTTTTCAGCCGAGCCGCTGGCGAAGCATGATGGTGGGAAAAAAACCGATGGGCCCGAAATACACCCGTGGGCTGAGTCGGAAAAGAAAGAAGAGACGGAATGTGGGCTGAGTTGGGACAGGAATGAATAATGGTGGGCGTGGGATTTAGTTTTTGGGCCGAGCTGCTGGCAAAGCATGATGGTGGGAAAAACCGCTGGGCCGGGAATAAACCCGTGGGCTGAGTCGGAAAAGAAAGAAGAGACGGAATGTGGGCTGAGTTGGGACTGGAATAAAGAATGGTGGGCGTGGGATTAAGTTTTTGGGCCGAGCCGTTGGCAAAGCAGGATGGTGGGGAAAAAACCGCTGGGCCCGGAATAAATCCGTGGGCTGAGTCGGAAAAGAAAGAAGAGACGGAATGTGGGCAGAGTTGGTGTGAGATTTAGTTTTTCGGCCGAGCCGCTGGCAACGCAGGATGGTGGGAAAAACCGTTGGGCCCGGAATAAATCCATGCGCTGAGTCGGAAAAGAAAGAAGAGACGGAATGTGGGCTGAGTTGGGACTGGAATGAAGAATGATGGGCGTGGGATTTAGTTTTTGGGCCGAGCCGCTGGCAAAGCAGGATGGTGGGAAAAAACCGCTGGGCCGGGAATAAACCCGTGGGCTGAGTCGCAAAAGAAAGAAGAGACAGAATGTGGGCTGAGTTGAGACTGGAATGAAGAATGGTGGGCGTGGGATTTAGTTTTTGGGCCGAGCCACTGGCAAAGCAGGATGGTGGGAAAAAACCGCTGGGTCCGGAATAAACCCGTGGGCTGAGTCGGAAAAGAAAGAAGAGACAGAATGTGGGCTTAGTTGGGACTGGAATGAAGAATGGTGGGCGTGGGATTTAGTTTTTTGGGCCGAGCCGCTGGCAAAGCTGGATGGTGGGAAAAAACCGCTGGGCCGGGAATAAACCCGTGGGCTGAGTCGGAAAAGAAAGAACAGACGGAATATTGGCTGAGTTGGGACTGGAATGAAGAATGGTGGGCATGTGATTTAGTTTTTGGGCCGAGCCGCTGGCAAAGCAGGATGGTGGGAAAAAACCGCCGGGCCCGGAATAAACCCGTGGGCTGAGTCGGAAAAGAAAGAAGAGACGAAATGTGGGCTGAGTTGGGACTGGAATGAAGAATGGTGGGTGTGGGATTTAGTTTTTGGGCCGAGCCGCTGGCAAAGCAGGATGGTGGGAAAAAAACCGATGGGTCGGGAATAAACCCGTGGGCTGAGTCGGAAAAGAAAGAAGAGACGGAATGTGGGCTGAGTTGGGACTCGAATGAAGAATGGTGGGCGTGGGATTTAGTTTTTGGGCAGAGCCGCTGGCAAAGCAGGATGGTGGGAAAAAAACCGATGGGACCGGGATAAACCCGTGGGCTGAGTCGAAAAAGAAACAAGATACGGAATGTGGCCTGAGTTGGGACTGTAATGAAGAATGGTGGGCGTGGGATTTAGTTTTTTGGCCGAGCCGCTGGCAAAGCAGGATGGTGGAAAAAACCGCTGGGCCCGAAATAAACCCGTGGGCTGAGTCGGAAAAGAAAGAAGAGACGGAATGTGGGCTGAGTTGGGACTCGAATGAAGAATGGTGGGCGTGGGATTTAGTTTTTTGGGCCGAGCCGCTGGCAAAGCAGGATGGTGGGAAAAAAACCGATGGGCCCGAAATACACCTGTGGGCTGAGTCGGAAAAGAAAGAAGAGACGGAATGTGGGCTGAGTTGGGACTGAAATAAATAATGGTGGGCGTGGGATTTAGTTTTTGGGCCGAGCCGCTGGTAAAGCAGGATGGTGGGAAAAAACCGCTGGGCCGGGAATAAACCCGTGGGCTGAGTCGGAAAAGAAAGAGGAGACGAAATGTGGGCTGAGTTGGGACTGGAATGAAGAATGGAGGACTTGAGATTTAGTTTTGGGCCGAGCCGCTGGCAAAGCAGGATGGTGGGGAAAAAACCGCTGGGCCCGGAATAAACCCGTGGGCTGAGTCGGAAAAGAAAGAAGAGACGGAATGTGGGCTGAGTTGGGACTGGAACGAAGAATGGTGGGCGTAGGATTTAGTTTTTGGGCCGAGCCGCTGGCAAAGCAGGATGGTGGGAAAAAACCGCTGGGCCGGAAATAAACCCATGGGCTGAGTCGGAAAAGAAAAAAGAGACGGAATGTGGGCTGAGTTGGGACTGGAATGAAGAATGGTGGGCGTGGGGTTTAGTTATTTTGGCCAAGCCGCTGGCAAAGCAGGATGGTGGGGAAAAAACCGCTGGGCCCGGAATAAACCCGTGGGCTGAGTCTGAAAAGAAAGAAGAGACGGAATGTGGGCAGAGTTGGGACTGGAATGAAGAATGGTGGGTGTGAGATTTAGTTTTTGGGCCGAGCCGCTGGCAACGCAGGATGGTGGGAAAAAACCGTTGGGCCCGGAATAAACCCGTGGGCTGAGTCGGAAAAGAAAGAAGAGACGGAATGTGGGCTGAGTTGGGACTGGAATGAAGAATGGTGGGCGTGGGATTTAGTTTTTGGGCCGAGCCGCTAGCAAAGCAGGATGGTGGGAAAAACCGCTGGGCCGGGAATAAACCCGTGGGCTGAGTCGAAAAACAAAGAAGAGGCAAATGTGGGCTGAGTTGGGACTGGAATGAAGAATGGTGGGTGTGGGATTTAGTTTTTGGCCCGAGGCGCTGGCAAAGCATGATGGTGGGAAAAAGACCGCTGGTCCCGGAATAAACCTGTGGGCTGAGTGGGAAAAGAAAGAAGAGACGGAATGTGGGCTGAGTTGGGACTGGAATGAAGAATGGTGGGTGTGGGATTTAGTTTTTGGGCCGAGCCGCTGGCAAAGCAGGATGGTGGGAAAAAACCGATGGGCCCGGAATAAACCCTTGGGCTGAGTCAGAAAAAAAAGAAGAGACGGAATATGGGCTGAGTTGGGACTGGAATGAAGAATGGTGGGCGTGGGATTTAGTTTTTGGGCGGAGCCGCTGGCAAAGCAGGATGGTGGGAAAAAACCGATGGGCCAAGAATAAACCCGTGGGCTGAGTCGGAAAAAAAAAGAAGAGACGGAATATTGGCTGAGTTGGTACTGGAAAGAATGGCGGGCGTGGGATTTAGTTTTTGGGCCGAGCCGCTGGCAAAGCAGTATGGTGGGAAAAAACCTCTGGGCCCGGAATAAACTTGTGGGCTGAGTCGGAAAAGAAATAAGAGACGGAATGTGGGCTGAGTTGGGACTGGAATGAAGAATGGTGGGCGTGGGATTTAGTTTTTTGGACCGAGCCGGTGGCAAAGCAGGATGGTTGAAAAAAAACGATGGGCCCGGGCTGAGTCGGAAAAGAAAGAAGAGAAGGAATGTGGGCTGAGTTGGGACTGGAATGAATAATGGTAGGCGTGAGATTTAGTTTTTGGGCCGAGCCGCTGGCAAAGCAGGATGGTGGGAATAAACCGCTCGGCCGGGAATAAACCTGTGGGCTGAGTCGGAAAAGAAAGAAGAGACGGAATGTGGGCTGAGTTGGGACTGGAATGAAGAATGGGGCATGGGATTTAATTTTTGGGCCGAGCCGCTGGCAAAGCAGGATGGTGGGGAAAAAACCGCTGGGCCCGGAATAAACCCGTGGGATGAGTCGGAAAGAAAGCAAGAGACGAAATGTGGCTGAGTTGGGACTGGAATGAAGAATGGTGGGTGTGGGATTTAGTTTTTGGGCCGAGCCGCTGGCAAAGCAGGATGGTGGGAAAAAAACCGATGGACCGGGAATAAACCCGTGTGCTGAGTCGGAAAAGAAAGAAGAGACAAAATGTGGGCTGAGTTGGGACTGGAATGAAGAATGGTGGGCGTGGGATTTAGTTTTTTTGGCCGAGCCACTGGCAAAGCAGGATGGTGGTGAAAAAACCGCTGGGCCCGGAATAAACCCGTGGGCTGAGTCGGAAAAGAAAGAAGAGACGGAATGTGGGCAGAGTTGGGACTGGAATGAAGAATGGTGGGTGTGCGATTTAGTTTTTGGGACGAGCCGCTGGCAAAGCAGGATGTTGGGGGAAAACCGATGGGCCCGGAATAAAGCCGTGGGCTGAGTCGGAAAAGAAAGAAGAGACGGAATGTGGGCTGAATTGGGACTGGAATGACGAATGGTGGGTGTTGGATATAGTTTTTTGGGCCGAGCAGCTGGCAAAGCAGGATGGTGGGAAAAAACCGATGGGCCCGAAATACACCCGTGGGCTGAGTCGGAAAAGAAAGAAGAGACGGAATGTGGGCTGAGTTGGGACTGGAATGAATAATGTTGGGCGTGGGATTTAGTTTTTGGGCCGAGCCGCTGGCAAAGCAGGATGGTGTGAAAAAACCGCTGGGCCGGGAATAAACCCGTGGGCAGAGTCGAAAAAGAAAGAAGAGATGGAATGTGGGCTGAGTTGAGACTGGAATGAAGAATGGTGGGCGTGGGATTTAGTTTTTGGGCCGAGCCGCTGGCAAAACAGGATGGTGGGAAAAAAACCGATTGGCCCGGAATAAACCCGTAGGCTAAGTCGGAAAAGAAAGAAGAGACGGAATGTGAGCTGAGTTGGGACTGGAATGAAGAATGGTGGGCGTGGGATTTAGTTTTTGGGCCGAGCCACTGGCAAAGCATGATGGTGGGAAATGAACGCTGGCCCCGGAATAAACCCGTGGGCTGAGTCGGAAAAGAAAGAAGAGACATAATATGGGCTGAGTTGGGACTGGAATGAAGAATGGTGGGTGTGGGATTTAGTTTTTTGGTCGAGCCGCTGGCAAAGCAGGATGGTGGAAAAAAAACGATGGGCCCAGAATAAACCCGTGGGCTGAGTCGGAGAAAAAAAAAGAGACGGATTATGGGCTGAGTTGGGACTGGAATGAAGAATGGTGGGCGTGGGATTTAGTTTTTGGGCCGAGCCGCTGGCAAAGCAGGATGGTGGGAAAAAACCGCTGGACTTGGAATAAACTTGTGGGCTGAGTCGGAAAAGAAAGAAGAGACGGAATGTGGGCTGAGTTGGGACTGGAATGAATAATGGTAGGCGCGGGATTTAGTTTTTGGGCCGAGCCGCGGGCAAAGCAGGATGGTGAGAATAAACCGCTCGGCCGGTAATAAACCTGTGGGCTGAGTCTGAAAAGAAAGACGAGACGGAATGTGGGCTGAGTTGGGACTGGAATGAAGAATGGGGCATGGGATTTAATTTTTGGGCCGAGCCGCTGGCAAAGCAGGATGGTGGGGAAAAAAACCGCTGTGCCCGGAATAAACCTGTGGGCTGAGTCGGAAAAAAAGAAGAGACGGAATGTGGGCTGAGTTGGGACTCGAATGAAGAATGGTGGGCGTGGGATTTAGTTTTTGGGCCGAGCCGCTGCCAAAGCATGATGGTGGGAAAAGAACGCTGGCCTCGGAATAAACCTGTGGGCTTAGTCGGAAAAGAAAGAAGAGACATAATGTGGGCTGAGTTGGGACTGGAATGAGGAATGGTGGGTGTGGGATTTAGTTTTTTGGGCCGAGCCGCTGGCAAAGCAGAATGGTGGAAAAAACCGCTGGGCCCGAAATAAACCCGTGGGCTGAGTCGAAAAAGAAAGAAGAGACGGAATGTGGGCTGAGTTGGGACTCGAATGAAGAATGGTGGGTGTGGGATTTAGTTTTTTGGGCCGAGCCGCTGGCAAAGCAGGATGGTGGGAAAAAAACCGATGGGCCCGAAATACACCTGTGGGCTGAGTCGGAAAAGAAAGAAGAGACGGAATGTGGGCTGAGTTGGGACTGAAATAAATAATGGTGGGCGTGGGATTTAGTTTTTTGGCCGAGCCGCTGGTAAAGCAGGATGGTGGGAAAAAACCGCTGGGCCGGGAATAAACCCGTGGGCTGAGTCGGAAAAGAAAGAGGAGACGAAATGTGGGCTGAGTTGGGACTGGAATGAAGAATGGTGGACGTGGGATTTAGTTTTGGGCCGAGCCGCTGGGAAAGCAGGATGGTGGGGAAAAAACCGCTGGGCCCGGAATAAACCCGTGGGCTGAGTCGGAAAAGAAAGAAGAGACGGAATGTGTGCAGAGTTGGGACTGGAATGAAGAATGGTGGGTGTGAGATTTAGTTTTTGGGCCGAGCCGCTGGCAACGCATGATGGTGGGAAAAAAACCGTTGGGCCCGGAATAAACCCGTGGGCTGAGTCGGAAAAGAAAGAAGAGACGAAATGTGGGCTGAGTTGGGAACTGGAATGAAGAATGGTGGGCGTGGGATTTAGTTTTTTGGGCCGAGCCGCTGCAAAACAGGATGGTGGGAAAAAACCGATGGGCCCGAAATACACCCGTGGGCTGAGTCGGAAAAGAAAGAAGAGACGGAATGTGGGCTGAGTTGGGACTGGAATGAAGAATGGTGGGCGTGGGATTTAGTTTTTGGGCCGAGCCGCTGGCAAAGCAGGATGGTGGGAAAAAACCGCTGGGCCCGGAATAAACCCGTGGGCTAAGTCGGAAAAGAAAGAAGATACGGAATGTGGGCTGAGTTGGTACTGGAATGAAGAATGGTGGGTGTGGGATTTATTTTTTGGGCCGAGCCGCTGGCAAAGCAGGATGGTGGGGAAAAAACCGTTGGGCCCGGAATAAACCCGTGGGATGAGTCGGAAAAGAAAGAAGAGACGGAATGTGGGCTGAGTTGGGACTGGAATAAGAATGGTGGTTGTGGGATTTAGTTTTTGGGCCGAGCCGCTGGCAAAGCAGGATGGTGGGAAAAAAAACCGCTGGGCCCGGAATAAACCCCTGGGCTGAGTCGGAAAAAAAAGAAGAGACGAAATGTGGTCTGAGTTGGGACTGGAATGAAGAATGGTGGGTGTGGGATTTAGTTTTTGGGCTGAGCCGCTGGCAAAGCAGGATGGTGGGAAAAAAACCGCTAGGCCCGGCATAAACCCGTGGGCTGAGTCGGAAAAGAAAGAAGAGACGAAATGTGGGCTGAGTTGGGACTGGAATGAAGAATGGTGGGTGTGCGATTTAGTTTTTGGGACGAGCCGCTGGCAAAGCAGGATGTTGGGGGAAAACCGATGGGCCCGGAATAAAGCCGTGGGCTGAGTCGGAAAAGAAAGAAGAGACGGAATGTGGGCTGAATTGGGACTGGAATGACGAATGGTGGGTGTTGGATATAGTTTTTTGGGCCGAGCAGCTGGCAAAGCAGGATGGTGGGAAAAAACCGATGGGCCCGAAATACACCCGTGGGCTGAGTCGGAAAAGAAAGAAGAGACGGAATGTGGGCTGAGTTGGGACTGGAATGAATAATGTTGGGCGTGGGATTTAGTTTTTGGGCCGAGCCGCTGGCAAAGCAGGATGGTGTGAAAAAACCGCTGGGCCGGGAATAAACCCGTGGGCAGAGTCGAAAAAGAAAGAAGAGATGGAATGTGGGCTGAGTTGAGACTGGAATGAAGAATGGTGGGCGTGGGATTTAGTTTTTGGGCCGAGCCGCTGGCAAAACAGGATGGTGGGAAAAAAACCGATTGGCCCGGAATAAACCCGTAGGCTAAGTCGGAAAAGAAAGAAGAGACGGAATGTGAGCTGAGTTGGGACTGGAATGAAGAATGGTGTGCGTGGGATTTAGTTTTTGGGCCGAGCCACTGGCAAAGCATGATGGTGGGAAATGAACGCTGGCCCCGGAATAAACCCGTGGGCTGAGTCGGAAAAGAAAGAAGAGACATAATATGGGCTGAGTTGGGACTGGAATGAAGAATGGTGGGTGTGGGATTTAGTTTTTTGGTCGAGCCGCTGGCAAAGCAGGATGGTGGAAAAAAAACGATGGGCCCAGAATAAACCCGTGGGCTGAGTCGGAGAAAAAAAAAGAGACGGATTATGGGCTGAGTTGGGACTGGAATGAAGAATGGTGGGCGTGGGATTTAGTTTTTGGGCCGAGCCGCTGGCAAAGCAGGATGGTGGGAAAAAACCGCTGGACTCGGAATAAACTTGTGGGCTGAGTCGGAAAAGAAAGAAGAGACGGAATGTGGGCTGAGTTGGGACTGGAATGAATAATGGTAGGCGCGGGATTTAGTTTTTGGGCCGAGCCGCGGGCAAAGCAGGATGGTGAGAATAAACCGCTCGGCCGGTAATAAACCTGTGGGCTGAGTCTGAAAAGAAAGACGAGACGGAATGTGGGCTGAGTTGGGACTGGAATGAAGAATGGGGCATGGGATTTAATTTTTGGGCCGAGCCGCTGGCAAAGCAGGATGGTGGGGAAAAAAACCGCTGTGCCCGGAATAAACCTGTGGGCTGAGTCGGAAAAAAAGAAGAGACGGAATGTGGGCTGAGTTGGGACTCGAATGAAGAATGGTGGGCGTGGGATTTAGTTTTTGGGCCGAGCCGCTGCCAAAGCATGATGGTGGGAAAAGAACGCTGGCCCCGGAATAAACCTGTGGGCTTAGTCGGAAAAGAAAGAAGAGACATAATGTGGGCTGAGTTGGGACTGGAATGAGGAATGGTGGGTGTGGGATTTAGTTTTTTGGGCCGAGCCGCTGGCAAAGCAGAATGGTGGAAAAAACCGCTGGGCCCGAAATAAACCCGTGGGCTGAGTCGAAAAAGAAAGAAGAGACGGAATGTGGGCTGAGTTGGGACTCGAATGAAGAATGGTGGGTGTGGGATTTAGTTTTTTGGGCCGAGCCGCTGGCAAAGCAGGATGGTGGGAAAAAAACCGATGGGCCCGAAATACACCTGTGGGCTGAGTCGGAAAAGAAAGGAGAGACGGAATGTGGGCTGAGTTGGGACTGAAATAAATAATGGTGGGCGTGGGATTTAGTTTTTTGGCCGAGCCGCTGGTAAAGCAGGATGGTGGGAAAAAACCGCTGGGCCGGGAATAAACCCGTGGGCTGAGTCGGAAAAGAAAGAGGAGACGAAATGTGGGCTGAGTTGGGACTGGAATGAAGAATGGTGGACGTGGGATTTAGTTTTGGGCCGAGCCGCTGGGAAAGCAGGATGGTGGGGAAAAAACCGCTGGGCCCGGAATAAACCCGGGGGCTGAGTCGGAAAAGAAAGAAGAGACGGAATGTGTGCAGAGTTGGGACTGGAATGAAGAATGGTGGGTGTGAGATTTAGTTTTTGGGCCGAGCCGCTGGCAACGCATGATGGTGGGAAAAAAACCGTTGGGCCCGGAATAAACCCGTGGGCTGAGTCGGAAAAGAAAGAAGAGACGAAATGTGGGCTGAGTTGGGAACTGGAATGAAGAATGGTGGGCGTGGGATTTAGTTTTTTGGGCCGAGCCGCTGCAAAACAGGATGGTGGGAAAAAACCGATGGGCCCGAAATACACCCGTGGGCTGAGTCGGAAAAGAAAGAAGAGACGGAATGTGGGCTGAGTTGGGACTGGAATGAAGAATGGTGGGCGTGGGATTTAGTTTTTGGGCCGAGCCGCTGGCAAAGCAGGATGGTGGGAAAAAACCGCTGGGCCCGGAATAAACCCGTGGGCTAAGTCGGAAAAGAAAGAAGATACGGAATGTGGGCTGAGTTGGTACTGGAATGAAGAATGGTGGGTGTGGGATTTATTTTTTGGGCCGAGCCGCTGGCAAAGCAGGATGGTGGGGAAAAAACCGTTGGGCCCGGAATAAACCCGTGGGATGAGTCGGAAAAGAAAGAAGAGACGGAATGTGGGCTGAGTTGGGACTGGAATAAGAATGGTGGTTGTGGGATTTAGTTTTTGGGCCGAGCCGCTGGCAAAGCAGGATGGTGGGAAAAAAACCGCTGGGCCCGGAATAAACCCCTGGGCTGAGTCGGAAAAAAAAGAAGAGACGAAATGTGGTCTGAGTTGGGACTGGAATGAAGAATGGTGGGTGTGGGATTTAGTTTTTGGGCTGAGCCGCTGGCAAAGCAGGATGGTGGGAAAAAAACCGCTAGGCCCGGCATAAACCCGTGGGCTGAGTCGGAAAAGAAAGAAGAGACGAAATGTGGGCTGAGTTGGGACTGAAATGAAGAATGGTGGGTGTGTGATTTAGTTTTTGGGCCGAGCCGCTGGCAAAGCAGGATGTTGGGGAAAAACCGATGGGCCCGGAATAAACCCGTGGGCTGAGTCGGAAAAGAAAGAAGAGGCGTAATGTGGGCTGAGTTGGGACTGGAATGAAGAATGGTGGGCGTGGGATTTAGTTTTTGGGCCGAGCCGCTGGCAAAGCAGGATGGTGGGAAAAAACCGATGGGCCCGAAATACATCTGTGGGCTGAGTCGGAAAAGAAAAAAGAGACGGAATGTGGGCTGAGTTGGGACTGGAATGAAGAATGGTGGGCGTGGGATTTGGTTTTTTGGCCGAGCCGCTGGCAAAGCAGGATGGTGGGAAAAAACCGCTGGGCCGGGAATAAACCCGTGGGCTGAGTCGGAAAAGAAAGAAGAGATAGAATGTGGGCTGAGTTGGGACTGGAATGAAGAATGGTGGGCGTGGGGTTTAGTTATTTGGGCCAAGCCGCTGGCAAAGCAGGATGGTGGGGAAAAAACCGCTGGGCCCGGAATAAACCCGTGGGCAGAGTCGGAAAAGAAAGAAGAGATGGAATGTGGGCTGAGTTGGGACTGGAATGAAGAATGGTGGGCGTGTGATTTAGTTTTTGGGCCGAGCCGCTGGCAAAACAGGATGGTGGGAAAAAAACCGATTGGCCCGGAATAAACCCGTAGGCTAAGTCGGAAAAGAAAGAAGAGACGGAATGTGAGCTGAGTTGGGACTGGAATGAAGAATGGTGGGCGTGGGATTTAGTTTTTGGGCCGAGCCGCTGGCAAAACAGGATGGTGGGAAAAGACCGCTGGACCCGGAATAAACCCGTGGGCTGAGTCGAAAAAGAAAGAAGAGACGGGATGTGGGCTGAGTTGGGACTGTAATGAAGAATGTTGGGTGTGGGATTTAGTTTTTGGGCCGAGCCGCTGGCAAAGCAGGATGGTGGGAAAAAACCGATGAGCCCGGAATAAACCCGTGGGCTGAGTCGGAAAAGAAAGAAGAGACGGAATGTGGGCTGAGTTGGGACTGGACTAAGAATGGTGGTTGTGGGATTTAGTTTTTGGGCCGAGCCGCTGGCAAAGCATGATGGAGGGGAAAAAACCGATGGGTCGGGAATAAACCCGTGGGCTGAGTCGGAAAAGAAAGAAGAGACGGAATGTGGGCTGAGTTGGGACTCGAATGAAGAATGGTGGGCGTGGGATTTAGTTTTTGGGCAGAGCCGCTGGCAAAGCAGGATGGTGGGAAAAAAAACCGCTGGGCCCGGAATAAACCCCTGGGCTGAGTCGGAAAAAAAAGAAGAGACGAAATATGGTCTGAGTTGGGACTGGAATGAAGAATGGTGGGTGTGGGATTTAGTTTTTGGGCTGAGCCGCTGGCAAAGCAGGATGGTGGGAAAAAAACCGCTAGGCCCGGCATAAACCCGTGGGCTGAGTCGGAAAAGAAAGAAGAGACGAAATGTGGGCTGAGTTGGGACTGAAATGAAGAATGGTGGGTGTGTGATTTAGTTTTTGGGCCGAGCCGCTGGCAAAGCAGGATGTTGGGGAAAAACCGATGGGCCCGGAATAAACCCGTGGGCTGAGTCGGAAAAGAAAGAAGAGGCGTAATGTGGGCTGAGTTGGGACTGGAATGAAGAATGGTGGGCGTGGGATTTAGTTTTTGGGCCGAGCCGCTGGCAAAGCAGGATGGTGGGAAAAAACCGATGGGCCCGAAATACATCTGTGGGCTGAGTCGGAAAAGAAAGAAGAGACGGAATGTGGGCTGAGTTGGGACTGGAATGAAGAATGGTGGGCGTGGGATTTAGTTTTTGGCCGAGCCGCTGGCAAAGCAGGATGGTGGGAAAAAACCGCTGGGCCGGGAATAAACCCGTGGGCTGAGTCGGAAAAGAAAGAAGAGACGGAATGTGGGCTGAGTTGGGATTGGAATGAAGAATGGTTGGCATGGGATTTAGTTTTTGGGCCGAGCCGCTGGCAAAGCAGGATGGTGGGGAAAAAACCGATGGGCCCGGACCAAACCCGTGGGCTGAGTCGGAAAAGAATGAAGAGACGGAATGCGGGCTGAGTTGGGGCTGGAATGAAGAATGGTGGGCGTGAGATTTAGTTTTTTGGGCCGAGCCGCTGTCAAAGCAGGATGGTTGAAAAAAAAACGATGGGCCCGAAATACACCCGTGGGCTGAATCGGAAAAGAAAGAAGAGACGGAATGTGGGCTGAGTTGGGACTGGAATGAAAAATGGTGGGCGTGGGATTTAGTTTTTGGGCCGAGCCGCTGGCAAAGCAGGATGGTGGGAAAAAAACCGCTGGGCCCGGAATAAACCCGTGGGCAGAGTCGGAAAAGAAAGAAGAGATGGAATGTGGGCTGAGTTGGGACTGGAATGAAGAATGGTGGGCGTGGGATTTAGTTTTTGGGCCGAGCCGCTGGCAAAACAGGATGGTGGGAAAAAAACCGATTGGCCCGGAATAAACCCGTAGGCTAAGTCGGAAAAGAAAGAAGAGACGGAATGTGAGCTGAGTTGGGACTGGAATGAAGAATGGTGGGCGTGGGATTTAGTTTTTGGGCCGAGCCGCTGGCAAAGCAGGATGGTGGGAAAAGACCGCTGGACCCGGAATAAACCCGTGGGCTGAGTCGAAAAAGAAAGAAGAGACGGGATGTGGGCTGAGTTGGGACTGTAATGAAGAATGTTGGGTGTGGGATTTAGTTTTTGGGCCGAGCCGCTGGCAAAGCAGGATGGTGGGAAAAAACCGATGAGCCCGGAATAAACCCGTGGGCTGAGTCGGAAAAGAAAGAAGAGACGGAATGTGGGCAGAGTTGGGACTGGAATGAAGAATGGTGGGTGTGAGATTTAGTTTTTGTGCCGAGCCGCTGGCAACGCAGGATGGTGGGAAAAAAACCGCTGGGCCCGGAATAAACACGTGGGCTGAGTCGGAAAAGAAAGAAGAGACGAAGTGTGGGCTGAGTTGGGACTGGAATGAAGAATGGTGGGCGTGGGATTTAGTTTTTTGGGCCGAGCCGCTGCAAAGCAGGATGGTGGGAAAAAACCCTTGGGCTGAGTCAGAAAAAAAAGAAGAGACGGAATATGGGCTGAGTTGGGACTGGAATGAAGAATGGTGGGCGTGGGATTTAGTTTTTGGGCCGAGCCGCTGGCAAAGCAGGATGGTGGGAAAAAACCGATGGGCCCAGAATAATCCCGTGGGCTGAGTCGGAAAAAAAAGAAGAGACGGAATATTGGCTGAGTTGGGACTGGAAAGAATGGCGGGCGTGGGATTTAGTTTTTGGGCCGAGCCACTGGCAAAGCAGGATGGTGGGAAAAAACCTCTGGGCCCGGAATAAACTTGTGGGCTGAGTCGGAAAAGAAAGAAGAGACGGAATGTGGGCTGAGTTGGGACTGGAATGAAGAATGGTGGGCGTGAGATTTAGTTTTTTGGACCGAGCCGCTGGCAAAGCAGGATGGTTGAAAAAAAAACGATGGGCCCGGGCTGAGTCGGAAAAGAAAGAAGAGAAGGAATGTGGGCTGAGTTGGGACTGGAATGAATAATGGTAGGCGTGGGATTTAGTTTTTGGGCCGAGCCGCTGGCAAAGCAGGATGGCGGGAATAAACCGCTCGGCCGGGAATAAACCTGTGGGATGAGTCGGAAAAGAAAGAAGAGACGGAATGTGGGCTGAGTTGGGACTGGAATGAAGAATGGTGGGCGTGGGATTAAGTTTTTGGGCCGAGCCGCTGGCAAAGAAGGATGGTGGGAAAAAACCGCTGGGCCCGGAATAAACCCGTGGGCTGAGTCGGAAAAGATAGAAGAGACGGAATGTGGGCTGAGTTGGGACTGGAATGAAGAATGGTGAGTATGGGATTTAGTTTTTGGGCCGAGCCGCTGGCAAAGCAGGATGGTGTGGAAAAAACCGCTGGGCCCGGAATAAACCCGAGGGCTGAGTTGGAAAAGAAAGAAGAGACGGAATGTTGGCTGAGTTGGGACTGGAATGAAGAATGGTGGGCATGGGATTTAGTTTTTGGGCCGAGCCGCTGGCAAAGCAAAATGGTGGGAAAAACCCGCTGGGCCCGGAATAAACTTGTGGGCTGAGTCGGAAAAGAAAGAAGAGACGGAATGTGGGCTGAGTTGGTACTGGAAAGAAGAATGGTGGACGTGAGATTTAATTTTTGGGCCGAGCCGCTGGCAAAGCAGGATGGTGGAAAAAACCGCTGGGCCCGGAATAAACCCGTGGGCTTAGTCGGAAAAGAAAGAACATACGGAATATGGGGTTAGTTGGGACTGGAATGAAGAATGCTGGGTGTGGGATTTAGTTTTTGGGCCGAGCCGCTGGCAAAGCATGATGGTGGGAAAAAACCGCTGGGCCCGGAATAAACCCGCGGGCTGAGTCGGAAAAGAAAGAAGAGACGAAATGTGGGCTGAGTTGGGACTGTAATGAAGAATGGTGGGCGTGGGATTTAGTTTTTGGGCCGAGCCGCTGGCAAAGAAGGATGGTGGGAAAAAACCGATGGGCCCGGAATAAACCCGTGGGCTGAGTCGGAAAAGATAGAAGAGACGGAATGTGGGCTGAGTTGGGACTGGAATGAAGAATGGTGAGCGTGGGATTTAGTTTTTGGCCCGAGGCGCTGGCAAAGCATGATGGTGGGAGAAAGACCGCTGGTCCCGGAATAAACCTGTGGGCTGAGTGGGAAAAGAAAGAAGAGACGGAATGTGGGCTGAGTTGGGACTGGAATGAAGAATGGTGGGTGTGGGATTTAGTTTTTGGGCCGAGCCGCTGGCAAAGCAGGATGGTGGGAAAAAACCGATGGGCCCGGAATAAACCCTTGGGCTGAGTCAGAAAAAAAAGAAGAGACGAAATATGGGCTGAGTTGGGACTGGAATGAAGAATGGTGGGCGTGGGATTTAGTTTTTGGGCCGAGCCGCAGGCAAAGCAGGATGGTGGGAAAAAACCGATGGGCCCAGAATAAACCCGTGGGCTGAGTCAGAAAAAAAAAGAGACGGAATATTGGCTGAGTTGGGGCTGGAAAGAATGGCGGGCGTGGGATTTAGTTTTTGGGCCGAGCCACTGGCAAAGGAGGATGGTGGGAAAAAACCGATGGGCCCGGAATAAACCCTTGGGCTGAGTCAGAAAAAAAAGAAGAGACGGAATATGGGCTGAGTTGGGACTGGAATGAAGAATGGTGGGCATGGGATTTAATTTTTGGGCCGAGCCGCTGGCAAAGCAGGATGGTGGGGAAAAAACCGTTGGGCCCGGAATAAACCCGTGGGCTGAGTCGGAAAAGAAAGCAAGAGACGGAATGTGGGCTGAGTTGGGACTGGAATGAATAATGGTGGGTGTGGGATTTAGTTTTTGGGCTGAGCCGCTGGCAACGCTTTGGTGGGAAAAAACCGATGGGCCCGGAATAAACCCGTGGGCTGAGTCGGAAAAGAAAGAAGAGACGGAATGTGGGCTGAGTTGGGACTGGAATGAAGAATGGTGAGTATGGGATTTAGTTTTTGGGCCGTGCCGCTGGCAAAGCAGGATGGTGGGGAAAAAACCGCTGGGCCCGGAATAAACCCGAGGGCTGAGTTGGAAAAGAAAGAAGAGACGGAATGTTGGCTGAGTTGGGACTGGAATGAAGAATGGTGGGCATGGGATTTAGTTTTTGGGCCGAGCCGCTAGCAAAACAAAATGGTGGGAAAAACCCGCTGGGCCCGGAATAAACCCGTGGGCTGAGTCGGAAAAGAAAGAAGAGACGGAATGTGGGCTGAGTTGGTACTGGAAAGAAGAATGGTGGACGTGAGATTTAATTTTTGGGCCGAGCCGCTGGCAAAGCAGGATGGTGGAAAAAACCGCTGGGCCCGGAATAAACCCGTGGGCTTAGTCGGAAAAGAAAGAACCTACGGAATATGGGGTTAGTTGGGACTGGAATGAAGAATGCTGGGTGTGGGATTTAGTTTTTGGGCCGAGCCGCTGGCAAAGCATGATGGTGGGAAAAAACCGCTGGGCCCGGAATAAACCCGCGGGCTGAGTCGGAAAAGAAAGAAGAGACGAAATGTGGGCTGAGTTGGGACTGTAATGAAGAATGGTGGGCGTGGGATTTAGTTTTTGGGCCGAGCCGCTGGCAAAGAAGGATGGTGGGAAAAAACCGCTGGGCCGGGAATAAACCCGTGGGCTGAGTCGGAAAAGATAGAAGAGACGGAATGTGGGCTGAGTTGGGACTGGAATGAAGAATGGTGAGTATGGGATTTAGTTTTTGGGCCGAGCCGCTAGCAAAGCAGGATGGTGTGGAAAAAACCGCTGGGCCCGGAATAAACCCGAGGGCTGAGTTGGAAAAGAAAGAAGAGACGGAATGTTGGCTGAGTTGGGACTGGAATGAAGAATGGTGGGCATGGGATTTAGTTTTTGGGCCGAGCCGCTGGCAAAGCAAAATGGTGGGAAAAACCCGCTGGGCCCGGAATAAACTTGTGGGCTGAGTCGGAAAAGAAAGAAGAGACGAAATGTGGGCTGAGTTGGTACTGGAAAGAAGAATGGTGGACGTGAGATTTAATTTTTGGGCCGAGCCGCTGGCAAAGCAGGATGGTGGAAAAAACCGCTGGGCCCGGAATAAACCCGTGGGCTTAGTCGGAAAAGAAAGAACATACGGAATATGGGGTTAGTTGGGACTGGAATGAAGAATGCTGGGTGTGGGATTTAGTTTTTGGTCCGAGCCGCTCGCAAAGCATGATGGTGGGAAAAAACCGCTGGGCCCGGAATAAACCCGCGGGCTGAGTCGGAAAAGAAAGAAGAGACGAAATGTGGGCTGAGTTGGGACTGTAATGAAGAATGGTGGGCGTGGGATTTAGTTTTTGGGCCGAGCCGCTGTCAAAGAAGGATGGTGGGAAAAAACCGATGGGCCCGGAATAAACCCGTGGGCTGAGTCGGAAAAGATAGAAGAGACGGAATGTGGGCTGAGTTGGGACTGGAATGAAGAATGGTGAGCGTGGGATTTAGTTTTTGGCCCGAGGCGCTGGCAAAGCATGATGGTGGGAAAAAGACCGCTGGTCCCGGAATAAACCTGTGGGCTGAGTGGGAAAAGAAAGAAGAGACGGAATGTGGGCTGAGTTGGGACTGGAATGAAGAATGGTGGGTGTGGGATTTAGTTTTTGGGCCGAGCCGCTGGCAAAGCAGGATGGTGGGAAAAAACCGATGGGCCCGGAATAAACCCTTGGGCTGAGTCAGAAAAAAAAGAAGAGACGGAATATGGGCTGAGTTGGGACTGGAATGAAGAATGGTGGGCGTGGGATTTAGTTTTTGGGCCGAGCCGCTGGCAAAGCAGGATGGTGGGAAAAAACCGATGGGCCCAGAATAAACCCGTGGGCTGAGTCAGAAAAAAAAAGAGACAGAATATTGGCTGAGTTGGGGCTGGAAAGAATGGCGGGCGTGGGATTTAGTTTTTGGGCCGAGCCGCTGGCAAAGCAGGATGGTGGGAAAAAACCTCTGGGCCCGAAATAAACTTGTGGGCTGAGTCGGAAAAGAAAGAAGAGACGGAATGTGGGCTGAGTTGGGACTGGAATGAATAATGGTGGGCGTGGGATTTAGTTTTTTGGACCGAGCCGCTGGCAAAGCAGGATGGTTGAAAAAAAAAACGATGGGCCCGGGCTGAGTCGGAAAAGAAAGAAGAGAAGGAATGTGGGCTGAGTTAGGACTGGAATGAATAATGGTAGGCGTGGGATTTAGTTTTTGGGCCGAGCCGCTGGCAAAGCAGGATGGTGGGAATAAACCGCTCGGCCGGGAATAAACCTGTGGGCTGAGTCGGAAAAGAAAGAAGAGACGGAATGTGGGCTGAGTTGGGACTGGAATGAAGAATGGGGCATGGGATTTAATTTTTGGGCTGAGCCGCTGGCAAAGCAGGATGGTGGGGAAAAAACCGCTGGGCCCGGAATAAACCTGTGGGCTGAGTCGGAAAAGAAAGCAAGAGACGGAATGTGGGCTGAGTTGGGACTGGAATGAAGAATGGTGGGTGTGGGATTTAGTTTTTGGGCCGAGCCGCTGGCAAAACAGGATGGTGGGAAAAAAACCGATTGGCCCGGAATAAACCCGTAGGCTAAGTCGGAAAAGAAAGAAGAGACGGAATGTGAGCTGAGTTGGGACTGGAATGAAGAATGGTGGGCGTGGGATTTAGTTTTTGGGCCGAGCCGCTGGCAAAGCAGGATGGTGGGAAAAGACCGCTGGACCCGGAATAAACCCGTGGGCTGAGTCGAAAAAGAAAGAAGAGACGGGATGTGGGCTGAGTTGGGACTGTAATGAAGAATGTTGGGTGTGGGATTTAGTTTTTGGGCCGAGCCGCTGGCAAAGCAGGATGGTGGGAAAAAACCGATGAGCCCGGAATAAACCCGTGGGCTGAGTCGGAAAAGAAAGAAGAGACGGAATGTGGGCAGAGTTGGGACTGGAATGAAGAATGGTGGGTGTGAGATTTAGTTTTTGGGCCGAGCCGCTGGCAACGCAGGATGGTGGGAAAAAAACCGCTGGGCCCGGAATAAACACGTGGGCTGAGTCGGAAAAGAAAGAAGAGACGAAGTGTGGGCTGAGTTGGGACTGGAATGAAGAATGGTGGGCGTGGGATTTAGTTTTTTGGGCCGAGCCGCTGCAAAGCAGGATGGTGGGAAAAAACCCTTGGGCTGAGTCAGAAAAAAAAGAAGAGACGGAATATGGGCTGAGTTGGGACTGGAATGAAGAATGGTGGGCGTGGGATTTAGTTTTTGGGCCGAGCCGCTGGCAAAGCAGGATGGTGGGAAAAAACCGATGGGCCCAGAATAATCCCGTGGGCTGAGTCGGAAAAAAAAGAAGAGACGGAATATTGGCTGAGTTGGGACTGGAAAGAATGGCGGGCGTGGGATTTAGTTTTTGGGCCGAGCCACTGGCAAAGCAGGATGGTGGGAAAAAACCTCTGGGCCCGGAATAAACTTGTGGGCTGAGTCGGAAAAGAAAGAAGAGACGGAATGTGGGCTGAGTTGGGACTGGAATGAAGAATGGTGGGCGTGAGATTTAGTTTTTTGGACCGAGCCGCTGGCAAAGCAGGATGGTTGAAAAAAAAACGATGGGCCCGGGCTGAGTCGGAAAAGAAAGAAGAGAAGGAATGTGGGCTGAGTTGGGACTGGAATGAATAATGGTAGGCGTGGGATTTAGTTTTTGGGCCGAGCCGCTGGCAAAGCAGGATGGTGGGAATAAACCGCTCGGCCGGGAATAAACCTGTGGGATGAGTCGGAAAAGAAAGAAGAGACGGAATGTGGGCTGAGTTGGGACTGGAATGAAGAATGGTGGGCGTGGGATTAAGTTTTTGGGCCGAGCCGCTGGCAAAGAAGG
The DNA here is from genome assembly GCA_026929855.1 of Poa annua. NCBI lineage: Eukaryota > Viridiplantae > Streptophyta > Magnoliopsida > Poales > Poaceae > Poa > Poa annua. The sequence continues at coordinate 23,777,225 of CM049427.1, forward strand.
ATGGTGGGAAAAAACCGCTGGGCCCGGAATAAACCCGTGGGCTGAGTCGGAAAAGATAGAAGAGACGGAATGTGGGCTGAGTTGGGACTGGAATGAAGAATGGTGAGTATGGGATTTAGTTTTTGGGCCGAGCCGCTGGCAAAGCAGGATGGTGTGGAAAAAACCGCTGGGCCCGGAATAAACCCGAGGGCTGAGTTGGAAAAGAAAGAAGAGACGGAATGTTGGCTGAGTTGGGACTGGAATGAAGAATGGTGGGCATGGGATTTAGTTTTTGGGCCGAGCCGCTGGCAAAGCAAAATGGTGGGAAAAACCCGCTGGGCCCGGAATAAACTTGTGGGCTGAGTCGGAAAAGAAAGAAGAGACGGAATGTGGGCTGAGTTGGTACTGGAAAGAAGAATGGTGGACGTGAGATTTAATTTTTGGGCCGAGCCGCTGGCAAAGCAGGATGGTGGAAAAAACCGCTGGGCCCGGAATAAACCCGTGGGCTTAGTCGGAAAAGAAAGAACATACGGAATATGGGGTTAGTTGGGACTGGAATGAAGAATGCTGGGTGTGGGATTTAGTTTTTGGGCCGAGCCGCTGGCAAAGCATGATGGTGGGAAAAAACCGCTGGGCCCGGAATAAACCCGCGGGCTGAGTCGGAAAAGAAAGAAGAGACGAAATGTGGGCTGAGTTGGGACTGTAATGAAGAATGGTGGGCGTGGGATTTAGTTTTTGGGCCGAGCCGCTGGCAAAGAAGGATGGTGGGAAAAAACCGATGGGCCCGGAATAAACCCGTGGGCTGAGTCGGAAAAGATAGAAGAGACGGAATGTGGGCTGAGTTGGGACTGGAATGAAGAATGGTGAGCGTGGGATTTAGTTTTTGGCCCGAGGCGCTGGCAAAGCATGATGGTGGGAAAAAGACCGCTGGTCCCGGAATAAACCTGTGGGCTGAGTGGGAAAAGAAAGAAGAGACGGAATGTGGGCTGAGTTGGGACTGGAATGAAGAATGGTGGGTGTGGGATTTAGTTTTTGGGCCGAGCCGCTGGCAAAGCAGGATGGTGGGAAAAAACCGATGGGCCCGGAATAAACCCTTGGGCTGAGTCAGAAAAAAAAGAAGAGACGAAATATGGGCTGAGTTGGGACTGGAATGAAGAATGGTGGGCGTGGGATTTAGTTTTTGGGCCGAGCCGCTGGCAAAGCAGGATGGTGGGAAAAAACCGATGGGCCCAGAATAAACCCGTGGGCTGAGTCAGAAAAAAAAAGAGACGGAATATTGGCTGAGTTGGGGCTGGAAAGAATGGCGGGCGTGGGATTTAGTTTTTGGGCCGAGCCACTGGCAAAGCAGGATGGTGGGAAAAAACCGATGGGCCCGGAATAAACCCTTGGGCTGAGTCAGAAAAAAAAGAAGAGACGGAATATGGGCTGAGTTGGGACTGGAATGAAGAATGGTGGGCATGGGATTTAATTTTTGGGCCGAGCCGCTGGCAAAGGAGGATGGTGGGGAAAAAACCGTTGGGCCCGGAATAAACCCGTGGGCTGAGTCGGAAAAGAAAGCAAGAGACGGAATGTGGGCTGAGTTGGGACTGGAATGAATAATGGTGGGTGTGGGATTTAATTTTTGGGCTGAGCCGCTGGCAACGCTTTGGTGGGAAAAAACCGATGGGCCCGGAATAAACCCGTGGGCTGAGTCGGAAAAGAAAGAAGAGACGGAATGTGGGCTGAGTTGGGACTGGAATGAAGAATGGTGAGTATGGGATTTAGTTTTTGGGCCGAGCCGCTGGCAAAGCAGGATGGTGGGGAAAAAACCGCTGGGCCCGGAATAAACCCGAGGGCTGAGTTGGAAAAGAAAGAAGAGACGGAATGTTGGCTGAGTTGGGACTGGAATGAAGAATGGTGGGCATGGGATTTAGTTTTTGGGCCGAGCCGCTAGCAAAACAAAATGGTGGGAAAAACCCGCTGGGCCCGGAATAAACCCGTGGGCTGAGTCGGAAAAGAAAGAAGAGACGGAATGTGGGCTGAGTTGGTACTGGAAAGAAGAATGGTGGACGTGAGATTTAATTTTTGGGCCGAGCCGCTGGCAAAGCAGGATGGTGGAAAAAACCGCTGGGCCCGGAATAAACCCGTGGGCTTAGTCGGAAAAGAAAGAACCTACGGAATATGGGGTTAGTTGGGACTGGAATGAAGAATGCTGGGTGTGAGATTTAGTTTTTGGGCCGAGCCGCTGGCAAAGCATGATGGTGGGAAAAAACCGCTGGGCCCGGAATAAACCCGCGGGCTGAGTCGGAAAAGAAAGAAGAGACGAAATGTGGGCTGAGTTGGGACTGTAATGAAGAATGGTGGGCGTGGGATTTAGTTTTTGGGCCGAGCCGCTGGCAAAGAAGGATGGTGGGAAAAAACCGCTGGGCCGGGAATAAACCCGTGGGCTGAGTCGGAAAAGATAGAAGAGACGGAATGTGGGCTGAGTTGGGACTGGAATGAAGAATGGTGAGTATGGGATTTAGTTTTTGGGCCGAGCCGCTGGCAAAGCAGGATGGTGTGGAAAAAACCGCTGGGCCCGGAATAAACCCGAGGGCTGAGTTGGAAAAGAAAGAAGAGACGGAATGTTGGCTGAGTTGGGACTGGAATGAAGAATGGTGGGCATGGGATTTAGTTTTTGGGCCGAGCCGCTGGCAAAGCAAAATGGTGGGAAAAACCCGCTGGGCCCGGAATAAACTTGTGGGCTGAGTCGGAAAAGAAAGAAGAGACGAAATGTGGGCTGAGTTGGTACTGGAAAGAAGAATGGTGGACGTGAGATTTAATTTTTGGGCCGAGCCGCTGGCAAAGCAGGATGGTGGAAAAAACCGCTGGGCCCGGAATAAACCCGTGGGCTTAGTCGGAAAAGAAAGAACATACGGAATATGGGGTTAGTTGGGACTGGAATGAAGAATGCTGGGTGTGGGATTTAGTTTTTGGTCCGAGCCGCTGGCAAAGCATGATGGTGGGAAAAAACCGCTGGGCCCGGAATAAACCCGCGGGCTGAGTCGGAAAAGAAAGAAGAGACGAAATGTGGGCTGAGTTGGGACTGTAATGAAGAATGGTGGGCGTGGGATTTAGTTTTTGGGCCGAGCCGCTGTCAAAGAAGGATGGTGGGAAAAAACCGATGGGCCCGGAATAAACCCGTGGGCTGAGTCGGAAAAGATAGAAGAGACGGAATGTGGGCTGAGTTGGGACTGGAATGAAGAATGGTGAGCGTGGGATTTAGTTTTTGGCCCGAGGCGCTGGCAAAGCATGATGGTGGGAAAAAGACCGCTGGTCCCGGAATAAACCTGTGGGCTGAGTGGGAAAAGAAAGAAGAGACGGAATGTGGGCTGAGTTGGGACTGGAATGAAGAATGGTGGGTGTGGGATTTAGTTTTTGGGCCGAGCCGCTGGCAAAGCAGGATGGTGGGAAAAAACCGATGGGCCCGGAATAAACCCTTGGGCTGAGTCAGAAAAAAAAGAAGAGACGGAATATGGGCTGAGTTGGGACTGGAATGAAGAATGGTGGGCGTGGGATTTAGTTTTTGGGCCGAGCCGCTGGCAAAGCAGGATGGTGGGAAAAAACCGATGGGCCCAGAATAAACCCGTGGGCTGAGTCAGAAAAAAAAAGAGACAGAATATTGGCTGAGTTGGGGCTGGAAAGAATGGCGGGCGTGGGATTTAGTTTTTGGGCCGAGCCGCTGGCAAAGCAGGATGGTGGGAAAAAACCTCTGGGCCCGAAATAAACTTGTGGGCTGAGTCGGAAAAGAAAGAAGAGACGGAATGTGGGCTGAGTTGGGACTGGAATGAATAATGGTGGGCGTGGGATTTAGTTTTTTGGACCGAGCCGCTGGCAAAGCAGGATGGTTGAAAAAAAAAACGATGGGCCCGGGCTGAGTCGGAAAAGAAAGAAGAGAAGGAATGTGGGCTGAGTTAGGACTGGAATGAATAATGGTAGGCGTGGGATTTAGTTTTTGGGCCGAGCCGCTGGCAAAGCAGGATGGTGGGAATAAACCGCTCGGCCGGGAATAAACCTGTGGGCTGAGTCGGAAAAGAAAGAAGAGACGGAATGTGGGCTGAGTTGGGACTGGAATGAAGAATGGGGCATGGGATTTAATTTTTGGGCTGAGCCGCTGGCAAAGCAGGATGGTGGGGAAAAAACCGCTGGGCCCGGAATAAACCTGTGGGCTGAGTCGGAAAAGAAAGCAAGAGACGGAATGTGGGCTGAGTTGGGACTGGAATGAAGAATGGTGGGTGTGGGATTTAATTTTTGGGCCGAGCCGCTGGCAAAGTAGGATGGTGGGAAAAAACCGATGGGCCGGGAATAAACCCGTGTGCTGAGTCGGAAAAGAAAGAAGAGACAAAATGTGGGCTGAGTTGGGACTGGAATGAAGAATGGTGGGCGTGGGATTTAGTTTTTTGGGCCGAGCCACTGGCAAAGCAGGATGGTGGGGAAAAAACCGCTGGGCCCGGAATAAACCCGTGGGCTGAGTCGGAAAAGAAAGAAGAGACGGAATGTGGGCAGAGTTGGGACTGGAATGAAGAATGGTGGGTGTGCGATTTAGTTTTTGGGACGAGCCGCTGGCAAAGCAGGATGGTGGGAAAAAACCGTTGGGCCCGGAATAAACTCGTGGGCTGAGTCGAAAAAGAAAGAAGAGACGGAATGTGGGCTGAGTTGGGACTGGAATGAAGAATGGTGGGTGTGGGATTTAATTTTTTGGGCCGAGCAGCTGGCAAAGCAGGATGGTGGGAAAAAACCGATGGGTCCGAAATACACCCGTGGGCTGAGTCGGAAAAGAAAGAAGAGACGGAATGTGGGCTAAGTTGGGACTAGAATGAATAATGTTGGGCGTGGGATTTAGTTTTTGGGCCGAGCCGCTGGCAAAGCAGGATGGTGTGAAAAAACCGCTGGGCCGGGCATAAACCCGTGGGCTGAGTCGGAAAAGAAAGCAGAGACGAAATGTGGGCTGAGTTGGGACTGGAATGAAGAATGGTGGGCATGGGATTTAGTTTTTAGGCCGAGCCGCTGGCAAAGCAAAATGGTGGGAAAAACCCCCTTGGGCCCGGAATAAACCTGAGGGCTGAGTCGGAAAAGAAAGAAGAGACGGAATGTGGGCTGAGTTGGGACTGGAATGAAGAATGGTGGGCGTGGGATTTAGTTTTTGGGCCGAGCCGCTGGCAAAGCATGATGGTGGGAATAAACCGCTCGGCCGGTAATAAACCTGTGGGCTGAGTCGGAAAAAAAAGAAGAGACATAATGTGGGCTGAGTTGGGACTGGAATTAAGAATGGTGGGCGTGGGATTTAGTTTTTGGGCCGAGCCGCTGGCAAAGCAGGATGGTGGGAAAAAAACGATGGGCCCAGAATAAACCCGTGGGCTGAGTCGGAGAAAAAAAAATAGACGAATTATGGGCTGACTTGGGACTGGAATGAAGAATGGTGGGCGTGGGATTTAGTTTTTGGGCCGAGCCGCTGGCAAAGCAGGATGGTGGGAAAAAACCGCTAGGCTCGGAATAAACTTGTGGGCTGAGTCGGAAAAGAAATAAGAGACGGAATGTGGGCTGAGTTGGGACTGGAATGAAGAATGGTGGGCGTGGGATTTAGTTTTTTGGGCCGAGCCGCTGGCCAAGCAGGATGGTTGAAAAAAAAACAATGGGCTCGGGCTAAGTCGGAAAAGAAAGAAGAGACGTAATGTGGGCTGAGTTGGGACTGGAATGAAGAATGGTGGGCGTGGGATTTAGCTTTTTGGGCCGAGCCACTGGCAAAGCAGGATGGTTGAAAAAAAATGATGGGCCCGGGCTGAGTCGAAAAAGAAAGAAGAGACGGAATGTGGGCTGAGTTGGGACTGGAATGAATAATGGTGGGCGTGGGATTTAGTTTTTTGGGCCGAGCCGCTGGCAAAGGAGGATGGTGGGAAAAAAACGATGGGCCCGAAATACACCCGTGGGCTGAGTCGGAAAAAAAAGAAGAGACGGAATGTGGGCTGAGTTGGGACTAGAATGAAGAATGGTGGGCGTGGGATTTAGTTTTTGGGCCGAGCCGCTGGCAAAGCAGGATGGTGGGAAAAACCGCTGGGTCGGGAATAAACCCGTGGGCTGAGTCGAAAAAGAAAGAAGAGACGGAATGTGGGCTGAGTTGGGACTGGCATGAAGAGTGGTGGGCGTGGGATTTAGTTTTTTGGGCCGAGCCGCTGGCAAAGCAGGATGGTGGGAAAAAACCGATGGGCCGGAAATACACCCGTGGGCTGAGTCGAAAAAGAAAGAAGAGACAGAATGTGGGCTGAGTTGGGACTGGAATGAAGAATGGTGGGCGTGGGATTTAGTTTTTTGGGCCGAGCCGCTGGCAAAGCAGGATGGTGCGAAAAAACCGATGGGCCCAAAATACACCCGTGGGCTGAGTCGAAAAAGAAAGAAGAGACGGAATGTGGGCTGAGTTGGAACTGAAATGAATAATGGTGGGCGTGGGATTTAGTTTTTGAGCCGAGCCGCTGGCAAAGCAGGATGGTGGGGAAAAAACCGCTGGGCCCGGAATAAACCCGTGGGCTGAGTCGGAAAAGAAAGAAGAGACGGAATGTGGGCAGAGTTGGGACTGGAATGAAGAATGGTGGGTGTTAGATTTAGTTTTTGGGCCGAGCCGCTGGCAACGCAGGATGGTGGGGAAAAAACCGTTGGGCCCGGAATAAACCCGTGGGCTGAGTCGGAAACGAAAGAAGAGACAGAATATGGGCTGAGTTGGGACTGGAATGAAGAATGGTGGGCGTGGGATTTAGTTTTTTGGGCCGAGCCGCTGGCAAAGCAGGATGGTGGGAAAAAACCGATGGGTCCGAAATACACCCGTGGGCTGAGTCGGAAAAGAAAGAAGAGACGGAATGTGGGCACAGTTGGGACTGGAATGAAGAATGGTGGGTGTGGGATTTAGTTTTTGGGCCGAGCCGCTGGCAAAGCAGAATGGTGGGAAAAACCGATGGGCCCGGAATAAACCCGTGGGCTGAGTCGGAAAAGAAAGAAGAGACGGAATGTGGGCTGAGTTGGGACTGGAATGAAGAAAGGTGGGCGTGGGATTTAGTTTTTTCAGCCGAGCCGCTGGCGAAGCATGATGGTGGGAAAAAAACCGATGGGCCCGAAATACACCCGTGGGCTGAGTCGGAAAAGAAAGAAGAGACGGAATGTGGGCTGAGTTGGGACAGGAATGAATAATGGTGGGCGTGGGATTTAGTTTTTGGGCCGAGCTGCTGGCAAAGCATGATGGTGGGAAAAACCGCTGGGCCGGGAATAAACCCGTGGGCTGAGTCGGAAAAGAAAGAAGAGACGGAATGTGGGCTGAGTTGGGACTGGAATAAAGAATGGTGGGCGTGGGATTAAGTTTTTGGGCCGAGCCGTTGGCAAAGCAGGATGGTGGGGAAAAAACCGCTGGGCCCGGAATAAATCCGTGGGCTGAGTCGGAAAAGAAAGAAGAGACGGAATGTGGGCAGAGTTGGTGTGAGATTTAGTTTTTGGGCCGAGCCGCTGGCAACGCAGGATGGTGGGAAAAACCGTTGGGCCCGGAATAAATCCATGCGCTGAGTCGGAAAAGAAAGAAGAGACGGAATGTGGGCTGAGTTGGGACTGGAATGAAGAATGATGGGCGTGGGATTTAGTTTTTGGGCCGAGCCGCTGGCAAAGCAGGATGGTGGGAAAAAACCGCTGGGCCGGGAATAAACCCGTGGGCTGAGTCGCAAAAGAAAGAAGAGACAGAATGTGGGCTGAGTTGAGACTGGAATGAAGAATGGTGGGCGTGGGATTTAGTTTTTGGGCCGAGCCACTGGCAAAGCAGGATGGTGGGAAAAAACCGCTGGGTCCGGAATAAACTCGTGGGCTGAGTCGGAAAAGAAAGAAGAGACAGAATGTGGGCTGAGTTGGGACTGGAATGAAGAATGGTGGGCGTGGGATTTAGTTTTTTGGGCCGAGCCGCTGGCAAAGCTGGATGGTGGGAAAAAACCGCTGGGCCGGGAATAAACCCGTGGGCTGAGTCGGAAAAGAAAGAACAGACGGAATATTGGCTGAGTTGGGACTGGAATGAAGAATGGTGGGCATGTGATTTAGTTTTTGGGCCGAGCCGCTGGCAAAGCAGGATGGTGGGAAAAAACCGCCGGGCCCGGAATAAACCCGTGGGCTGAGTCGGAAAAGAAAGAAGAGACGAAATGTGGGCTGAGTTGGGACTGGAATGAAGAATGGTGGGTGTGGGATTTAGTTTTTGGGCCGAGCCGCTGGCAAAGCAGGATGGTGGGAAAAAAACCGATGGGTCGGGAATAAACCCGTGGGCTGAGTCGGAAAAGAAAGAAGAGACGGAATGTGGGCTGAGTTGGGACTCGAATGAAGAATGGTGGGCGTGGGATTTAGTTTTTGGGCAGAGCCGCTGGCAAAGCAGGATGGTGGGAAAAAAACCGATGGGACCGGAATAAACCCGTGGGCTGAGTCGAAAAAGAAACAAGATACGGAATGTGGCCTGAGTTGGGACTGTAATGAAGAATGGTGGGCGTGGGATTTAGTTTTTTGGCCGAGCCGCTGGCAAAGCAGGATGGTGGAAAAAACCGCTGGGCCCGAAATAAACCCGTGGGCTGAGTCGGAAAAGAAAGAAGAGACGGAATGTGGGCTGAGTTGGGACTCGAATGAAGAATGGTGGGCGTGGGATTTAGTTTTTTGGGCCGAGCCGCTGGCAAAGCAGGATGGTGGGAAAAAAACCGATGGGCCCGAAATACACCTGTGGGCTGAGTCGGAAAAGAAAGAAGAGACGGAATGTGGGCTGAGTTGGGACTGAAATAAATAATGGTGGGCGTGGGATTTAGTTTTTGGGCCGAGCCGCTGGTAAAGCAGGATGGTGGGAAAAAACCGCTGGGCCGGGAATAAACCCGTGGGCTGAGTCGGAAAAGAAAGAGGAGACGAAATGTGGGCTGAGTTGGGACTGGAATGAAGAATGGAGGACTTGAGATTTAGTTTTGGGCCGAGCCGCTGGCAAAGCAGGATGGTGGGGAAAAAACCGCTGGGCCCGGAATAAACCCGTGGGCTGAGTCGGAAAAAAAAGAAGAGACGGAATGTGGGCTGAGTTGGGACTGGAACGAAGAATGGTGGGCGTAGGATTTAGTTTTTGGGCCGAGCCGCTGGCAAAGCAGGATGGTGGGAAAAAACCGCTGGGCCGGAAATAAACCCATGGGCTGAGTCGGAAAAGAAAAAAGAGACGGAATGTGGGCTGAGTTGGGACTGGAATGAAGAATGGTGGGCGTGGGGTTTAGTTATTTTGGCCAAGCCGCTGGCAAAGCAGGATGGTGGGGAAAAAACCGCTGGGCCCGGAATAAACCCGTGGGCTGAGTCTGAAAAGAAAGAAGAGACGGAATGTGGGCAGAGTTGGGACTGGAATGAAGAATGGTGGGTGTGAGATTTAGTTTTTGGGCCGAGCCGCTGGCAACGCAGGATGGTGGGAAAAAACCGTTGGGCCCGGAATAAACCCGTGGGCTGAGTCGGAAAAGAAAGAAGAGACGGAATGTGGGCTGAGTTGGGACTGGAATGAAGAATGGTGGGCGTGGGATTTAGTTTTTGGGCCGAGCCGCTAGCAAAGCAGGATGGTGGGAAAAACCGCTGGGCCGGGAATAAACCCGTGGGCTGAGTCGAAAAACAAAGAAGAGGCAAATGTGGGCTGAGTTGGGACTGGAATGAAGAATGGTGGGTGTGGGATTTAGTTTTTGGCCCGAGGCGCTGGCAAAGCATGATGGTGGGAAAAAGACCGCTGGTCCCGGAATAAACCTGTGGGCTGAGTGGGAAAAGAAAGAAGAGACGGAATGTGGGCTGAGTTGGGACTGGAATGAAGAATGGTGGGTGTGGGATTTAGTTTTTGGGCCGAGCCGCTGGCAAAGCAGGATGGTGGGAAAAAACCGATGGGCCCGGAATAAACCCTTGGGCTGAGTCAGAAAAAAAAGAAGAGACGGAATATGGGCTGAGTTGGGACTGGAATGAAGAATGGTGGGCGTGGGATTTAGTTTTTGGGCGGAGCCACTGGCAAAGCAGGATGGTGGGAAAAAACCGATGGGCCAAGAATAAACCCGTGGGCTGAGTCGGAAAAAAAAAGAAGAGACGGAATATTGGCTGAGTTGGTACTGGAAAGAATGGCGGGCGTGGGATTTAGTTTTTGGGCCGAGCCGCTGGCAAAGCAGTATGGTGGGAAAAAACCTCTGGGCCCGGAATAAACTTGTGGGCTGAGTCGGAAAAGAAATAAGAGACGGAATGTGGGCTGAGTTGGGACTGGAATGAAGAATGGTGGGCGTGGGATTTAGTTTTTTGGACCGAGCCGGTGGTAAAGCAGGATGGTTGAAAAAAAACGATGGGCCCGGGCTGAGTCGGAAAAGAAAGAAGAGAAGGAATGTGGGCTGAGTTGGGACTGGAATGAATAATGGTAGGCGTGAGATTTAGTTTTTGGGCCGAGCCGCTGGCAAAGCAGGATGGTGGGAATAAACCGCTCGGCCGGGAATAAACCTGTGGGCTGAGTCGGAAAAGAAAGAAGAGACGGAATGTGGGCTGAGTTGGGACTGGAATGAAGAATGGGGCATGGGATTTAATTTTTGGGCCGAGCCGCTGGCAAAGCAGGATGGTGGGGAAAAAACCGCTGGGCCCGGAATAAACCCGTGGGATGAGTCGGAAAGAAAGCAAGAGACGAAATGTGGCTGAGTTGGGACTGGAATGAAGAATGGTGGGTGTGGGATTTAGTTTTTGGGCCGAGCCGCTGGCAAAGCAGGATGGTGGGAAAAAAACCGATGGGTCGGGAATAAACCCGTGGGCTGAGTCGGAAAAGAAAGAAGAGACGGAATGTGGGCTGAGTTGGGACTCGAATGAAGAATGGTGGGCGTGGGATTTAGTTTTTGGGCAGAGCCGCTGGCAAAGCAGGATGGTGGGAAAAAAACCGATGGGACCGGAATAAACCCGTGGGCTGAGTCGAAAAAGAAACAAGATACGGAATGTGGCCTGAGTTGGGACTGTAATGAAGAATGGTGGGCGTGGGATTTAGTTTTTTGGCCGAGCCGCTGGCAAAGCAGGATGGTGGAAAAAACCGCTGGGCCCGAAATAAACCCGTGGGCTGAGTCGGAAAAGAAAGAAGAGACGGAATGTGGGCTGAGTTGGGACTCGAATGAAGAATGGTGGGCGTGGGATTTAGTTTTTTGGGCCGAGCCGCTGGCAAAGCAGGATGGTGGGAAAAAAACCGATGGGCCCGAAATACACCTGTGGGCTGAGTCGGAAAAGAAAGAAGAGACGGAATGTGGGCTGAGTTGGGACTGAAATAAATAATGGTGGGCGTGGGATTTAGTTTTTGGGCCGAGCCGCTGGTAAAGCAGGATGGTGGGAAAAAACCGCTGGGCCGGGAATAAACCCGTGGGCTGAGTCGGAAAAGAAAGAGGAGACGAAATGTGGGCTGAGTTGGGACTGGAATGAAGAATGGAGGACTTGAGATTTAGTTTTGGGCCGAGCCGCTGGCAAAGCAGGATGGTGGGGAAAAAACCGCTGGGCCCGGAATAAACCTGTGGGCTGAGTCGGAAAAGAAAGAAGAGACGGAATGTGGGCTGAGTTGGGACTGGAACGAAGAATGGTGGGCGTAGGATTTAGTTTTTGGGCCGAGCCGCTGGCAAAGCAGGATGGTGGGAAAAAACCGCTGGGCCGGAAATAAACCCATGGGCTGAGTCGGAAAAGAAAAAAGAGACGGAATGTGGGCTGAGTTGGGACTGGAATGAAGAATGGTGGGCGTGGGGTTTAGTTATTTTGGCCAAGCCGCTGGCAAAGCAGGATGGTGGGGAAAAAACCGCTGGGCCCGGAATAAACCCGTGGGCTGAGTCTGAAAAGAAAGAAGAGACGGAATGTGGGCAGAGTTGGGACTGGAATGAAGAATGGTGGGTGTGAGATTTAGTTTTTGGGCCGAGCCGCTGGCAACGCAGGATGGTGGGAAAAAACCGTTGGGCCCGGAATAAACCCGTGGGCTGAGTCGGAAAAGAAAGAAGAGACGGAATGTGGGCTGAGTTGGGACTGGAATGAAGAATGGTGGGCGTGGGATTTAGTTTTTGGGCCGAGCCGCTAGCAAAGCAGGATGGTGGGAAAAACCGCTGGGCCGGGAATAAACCCGTGGGCTGAGTCGAAAAACAAAGAAGAGGCAAATGTGGGCTGAGTTGGGACTGGAATGAAGAATGGTGGGTGTGGGATTTAGTTTTTGGCCCGAGGCGCTGGCAAAGCATGATGGTGGGAAAAAGACCGCTGGTCCCGGAATAAACCTGTGGGCTGAGTGGGAAAAGAAAGAAGAGACGGAATGTGGGCTGAGTTGGGACTGGAATGAAGAATGGTGGATGTGGGATTTAGTTTTTGGGCCGAGCCGCTGGCAAAGCAGGATGGTGGGAAAAAACCGATGGGCCCGGAATAAACCCTTGGGCTGAGTCAGAAAAAAAAGAAGAGACGGAATATGGGCTGAGTTGGGACTGGAATGAAGAATGGTGGGCGTGGGATTTAGTTTTTGGGCGGAGCCGCTGGCAAAGCAGGATGGTGGGAAAAAACCGATGGGCCAAGAATAAACCCGTGGGCTGAGTCGGAAAAAAAAAGAAGAGACGGAATATTGGCTGAGTTGGTACTGGAAAGAATGGCGGGCGTGGGATTTAGTTTTTGGGCCGAGCCGCTGGCAAAGCAGTATGGTGGGAAAAAACCTCTGGGCCCGGAATAAACTTGTGGGTTGAGTCGGAAAAGAAATAAGAGACGGAATGTGGGCTGAGTTGGGACTGGAATGAAGAATGGTGGGCGTGGGATTTAGTTTTTTGGACCGAGCCGGTGGCAAAGCAGGATGGTTGAAAAAAAACGATGGGCCCGGGCTGAGTCGGAAAAGAAAGAAGAGAAGGAATGTGGGCTGAGTTGGGACTGGAATGAATAATGGTAGGCGTGAGATTTAGTTTTTGGGCCGAGCCGCTGGCAAAGCAGGATGGTGGGAATAAACCGCTCGGCCGGGAATAAACCTGTGGGCTGAGTCGGAAAAGAAAGAAGAGACGGAATGTGGGCTGAGTTGGGACTGGAATGAAGAATGGGGCATGGGATTTAATTTTTGGGCCGAGCCGCTGGCAAAGCAGGATGGTGGGGAAAAAACCGCTGGGCCCGGAATAAACCCGTGGGATGAGTCGGAAAGAAAGCAAGAGACGAAATGTGGCTGAGTTGGGACTGGAATGAAGAATGGTGGGTGTGGGATTTAGTTTTTGGGCCGAGCCGCTGGCAAAGCAGGATGGTGGGAAAAAAACCGATGGACCGGGAATAAACCCGTGTGCTGAGTCGGAAAAGAAAGAAGAGACAAAATGTGGGCTGAGTTGGGACTGGAATGAAGAATGGTGGGCGTGGGATTTAGTTTTTTTGGCCGAGCCACTGGCAAAGCAGGATGGTGGTGAAAAAACCGCTGGGCCCGGAATAAACCCGTGGGCTGAGTCGGAAAAGAAAGAAGAGACGGAATGTGGGCAGAGTTGGGACTGGAATGAAGAATGGTGGGTGTGCGATTTAGTTTTTGGGACGAGCCGCTGGCAAAGCAGGATGTTGGGGGAAAACCGATGGGCCCGGAATAAAGCCGTGGGCTGAGTCGGAAAAGAAAGAAGAGACAGAATGTGGGCTGAATTGGGACTGGAATGACGAATGGTGGGTGTTGGATATAGTTTTTTGGGCCGAGCAGCTGGCAAAGCAGGATGGTGGGAAAAAACCGATGGGCCCGAAATACACCCGTGGGCTGAGTCGGAAAAGAAAGAAGAGACGGAATGTGGGCTGAGTTGGGACTGGAATGAATAATGTTGGGCGTGGGATTTAGTTTTTGGGCCGAGCCGCTGGCAAAGCAGGATGGTGTGAAAAAACCGCTGGGCCGGGAATAAACCCGTGGGCAGAGTCGGAAAAGAAAGAAGAGATGGAATGTGGGCTGAGTTGAGACTGGAATGAAGAATGGTGGGCGTGGGATTTAGTTTTTGGGCCGAGCCGCTGGCAAAACAGGATGGTGGGAAAAAAACCGATTGGCCCGGAATAAACCCGTAGGCTAAGTCGGAAAAGAAAGAAGAGACGGAATGTGAGCTGAGTTGGGACTGGAATGAAGAATGGTGGGCGTGGGATTTAGTTTTTGGGCCGAGCCACTGGCAAAGCATGATGGTGGGAAATGAACGCTGGCCCCGGAATAAACCCGTGGGCTGAGTCGGAAAAGAAAGAAGAGACATAATATGGGCTGAGTTGGGACTGGAATGAAGAATGGTGGGTGTGGGATTTAGTTTTTTGGTCGAGCCGCTGGCAAAGCAGGATGGTGGAAAAAAAACGATGGGCCCAGAATAAACCCGTGGGCTGAGTCGGAGAAAAAAAAAGAGACGGATTATGGGCTGAGTTGGGACGGGAATGAAGAATGGTGGGCGTGGGATTTAGTTTTTGGGCCGAGCCGCTGGCAAAGCAGGATGGTGGGAAAAAACCGCTGGACTCGGAATAAACCTGTGGGCTGAGTCTGAAAAGAAAGACGAGACGGAATGTGGGCTGAGTTGGGACTGGAATGAAGAATGGGGCATGGGATTTAATTTTTGGGCCGAGCCGCTGGCAAAGCAGGATGGTGGGGAAAAAAACCGCTGTGCCCGGAATAAACCTGTGGGCTGAGTCGGAAAAAAAGAAGAGACGGAATGTGGGCTGAGTTGGGACTCGAATGAAGAATGGTGGGCGTGGGATTTAGTTTTTGGGCCGAGCCGCTGCCAAAGCATGATGGTGGGAAAAGAACGCTGGCCCCGGAATAAACCTGTGGGCTTAGTCGGAAAAGAAAGAAGAGACATAATGTGGGCTGAGTTGGGACTGGAATGAGGAATGGTGGGTGTGGGATTTAGTTTTTTGGGCCGAGCCGCTGGCAAAGCAGAATGGTGGAAAAAACCGCTGGGCCCGAAATAAACCCGTGGGCTGAGTCGAAAAAGAAAGAAGAGACGGAATGTGGGCTGAGTTGGGACTCGAATGAAGAATGGTGGGTGTGGGATTTAGTTTTTTGGGCCGAGCCGCTGGCAAAGCAGGATGGTGGGAAAAAAACCGATGGGCCCGAAATACACCTGTGGGCTGAGTCGGAAAAGAAAGAAGAGACGGAATGTGGGCTGAGTTGGGACTGAAATAAATAATGGTGGGCGTGGGATTTAGTTTTTTGGCCGAGCCGCTGGTAAAGCAGGATGGTGGGAAAAAACCGCTGGGCCGGGAATAAACCCGTGGGCTGAGTCGGAAAAGAAAGAGGAGACGAAATGTGGGCTGAGTTGGGACTGGAATGAAGAATGGTGGACGTGGGATTTAGTTTTGGGCCGAGCCGCTGGGAAAGCAGGATGGTGGGGAAAAAACCGCTGGGCCCGGAATAAACCCGTGGGCTGAGTCGGAAAAGAAAGAAGAGACGGAATGTGTGCAGAGTTGGGACTGGAATGAAGAATGGTGGGTGTGAGATTTAGTTTTTGGGCCGAGCCGCTGGCAACGCATGATGGTGGGAAAAAAACCGTTGGGCCCGGAATAAACCCGTGGGCTGAGTCGGAAAAGAAAGAAGAGACGAAATGTGGGCTGAGTTGGGAACTGGAATGAAGAATGGTGGGCGTGGGATTTAGTTTTTTGGGCCGAGCCGCTGCAAAACAGGATGGTGGGAAAAAACCGATGGGCCCGAAATACACCCGTGGGCTGAGTCGGAAAAGAAAGAAGAGACGGAATGTGGGCTGAGTTGGGACTGGAATGAAGAATGGTGGGCGTGGGATTTAGTTTTTGGGCCGAGCCGCTGGCAAAGCAGGATGGTGGGAAAAAACCGCTGGGCCCGGAATAAACCCGTGGGCTAAGTCGGAAAAGAAAGAAGATACGGAATGTGGGCTGAGTTGGTACTGGAATGAAGAATGGTGGGTGTGGGATTTATTTTTTGGGCCGAGCCGCTGGCAAAGCAGGATGGTGGGGAAAAAACCGTTGGGCCCGGAATAAACCCGTGGGATGAGTCGGAAAAGAAAGAAGAGACGGAATGTGGGCTGAGTTGGGACTGGAATAAGAATGGTGGTTGTGGGATTTAGTTTTTGGGCCGAGCCGCTGGCAAAGCAGGATGGTGGGAAAAAAAACCGCTGGGCCCGGAATAAACCCCTGGGCTGAGTCGGAAAAAAAAGAAGAGACGAAATGTGGTCTGAGTTGGGACTGGAATGAAGAATGGTGGGTGTGGGATTTAGTTTTTGGGCTGAGCCGCTGGCAAAGCAGGATGGTGGGAAAAAAACCGCTAGGCCCGGCATAAACCCGTGGGCTGAGTCGGAAAAGAAAGAAGAGACGAAATGTGGGCTGAGTTGGGACTGAAATGAAGAATGGTGGGTGTGTGATTTAGTTTTTGGGCCGAGCCGCTGGCAAAGCAGGATGTTGGGGAAAAACCGATGGGCCCGGAATAAACCCGTGGGCTGAGTCGGAAAAGAAAGAAGAGGCGTAATGTGGGCTGAGTTGGGACTGGAATGAAGAATGGTGGGCGTGGGATTTAGTTTTTGGGCCGAGCCGCTGGCAAAGCAGGATGGTGGGAAAAAACCGATGGGCCCGAAATACATCTGTGGGCTGAGTCGGAAAAGAAAAAAGAGACGGAATGTGGGCTGAGTTGGGACTGGAATGAAGAATGGTGGGCGTGGGATTTGGTTTTTTGGCCGAGCCGCTGGCAAAGCAGGATGGTGGGAAAAAACCGCTGGGCCGGGAATAAACCCGTGGGCTGAGTCGGAAAAGAAAGAAGAGATAGAATGTGGGCTGAGTTGGGACTGGAATGAAGAATGGTGGGCGTGGGGTTTAGTTATTTGGGCCAAGCCGCTGGCAAAGCAGGATGGTGGGGAAAAAACCGCTGGGCCCGGAATAAACCCGTGGGCAGAGTCGGAAAAGAAAGAAGAGATGGAATGTGGGCTGAGTTGGGACTGGAATGAAGAATGGTGGGCGTGTGATTTAGTTTTTGGGCCGAGCCGCTGGCAAAACAGGATGGTGGGAAAAAAACCGATTGGCCCGGAATAAACCCGTAGGCTAAGTCGGAAAAGAAAAAAGAGACGGAATGTGAGCTGAGTTGGGACTGGAATGAAGAATGGTGGGCGTGGGATTTAGTTTTTGGGCCGAGCCGCTGGCAAAACAGGATGGTGGGAAAAGACCGCTGGACCCGGAATAAACCCGTGGGCTGAGTCGAAAAAGAAAGAAGAGACGGGATGTGGGCTGAGTTGGGACTGTAATGAAGAATGTTGGGTGTGGGATTTAGTTTTTGGGCCGAGCCGCTGGCAAAGCAGGATGGTGGGAAAAAACCGATGAGCCCGGAATAAACCCGTGGGCTGAGTCGGAAAAGAAAGAAGAGACGGAATGTGGGCTGAGTTGGGACTGGACTAAGAATGGTGGTTGTGGGATTTAGTTTTTGGGCCGAGCCGCTGGCAAAGCATGATGGAGGGGAAAAAACCGATGGGTCGGGAATAAACCCGTGGGCTGAGTCGGAAAAGAAAGAAGAGACGGAATGTGGGCTGAGTTGGGACTCGAATGAAGAATGGTGGGCGTGGGATTTAGTTTTTGGGCAGAGCCGCTGGCAAAGCAGGATGGTGGGAAAAAAAACCGCTGGGCCCGGAATAAACCCCTGGGCTGAGTCGGAAAAAAAAGAAGAGACGAAATATGGTCTGAGTTGGGACTGGAATGAAGAATGGTGGGTGTGGGATTTAGTTTTTGGGCTGAGCCGCTGGCAAAGCAGGATGGTGGGAAAAAAACCGCTAGGCCCGGCATAAACCCGTGGGCTGAGTCGGAAAAGAAAGAAGAGACGAAATGTGGGCTGAGTTGGGACTGAAATGAAGAATGGTGGGTGTGTGATTTAGTTTTTGGGCCGAGCCGCTGGCAAAGCAGGATGTTGGGGAAAAACCGATGGGCCCGGAATAAACCCGTGGGCTGAGTCGGAAAAGAAAGAAGAGGCGTAATGTGGGCTGAGTTGGGACTGGAATGAAGAATGGTGGGCGTGGGATTTAGTTTTTGGGCCGAGCCGCTGGCAAAGCAGGATGGTGGGAAAAAACCGATGGGCCCGAAATACATCTGTGGGCTGAGTCGGAAAAGAAAGAAGAGACGGAATGTGGGCTGAGTTGGGACTGGAATGAAGAATGGTGGGCGTGGGATTTAGTTTTTTGGCCGAGCCGCTGGCAAAGCAGGATGGTGGGAAAAAACCGCTGGGCCGGGAATAAACCCGTGGGCTGAGTCGGAAAAGAAAGAAGAGACGGAATGTGGGCTGAGTTGGGATTGGAATGAAGAATGGTTGGCATGGGATTTAGTTTTTGGGCCGAGCCGCTGGCAAAGCAGGATGGTGGGGAAAAAACCGATGGGCCCGGACCAAACCCGTGGGCTGAGTCGGAAAAGAATGAAGAGACGGAATGCGGGCTGAGTTGGGGCTGGAATGAAGAATGGTGGGCGTGAGATTTAGTTTTTTGGGCCGAGCCGCTGTCAAAGCAGGATGGTTGAAAAAAAAACGATGGGCCCGAAATACACCCGTGGGCTGAATCGGAAAAGAAAGAAGAGACGGAATGTGGGCTGAGTTGGGACTGGAATGAAAAATGGTGGGCGTGGGATTTAGTTTTTGGGCCGAGCCGCTGGCAAAGCAGGATGGTGGGAAAAAAACCGCTGGGCCCGGAATAAACCCGTGGGCAGAGTCGGAAAAGAAAGAAGAGATGGAATGTGGGCTGAGTTGGGACTGGAATGAAGAATGGTGGGCGTGGGATTTAGTTTTTGGGCCGAGCCGCTGGCAAAACAGGATGGTGGGAAAAAAACCGATTGGCCCGGAATAAACCCGTAGGCTAAGTCGGAAAAGAAAGAAGAGACGGAATGTGAGCTGAGTTGGGACTGGAATGAAGAATGGTGGGCGTGGGATTTAGTTTTTGGGCCGAGCCGCTGGCAAAGCAGGATGGTGGGAAAAGACCGCTGGACCCGGAATAAACCCGTGGGCTGAGTCGAAAAAGAAAGAAGAGACGGGATGTGGGCTGAGTTGGGACTGTAATGAAGAATGTTGGGTGTGGGATTTAGTTTTTGGGCCGAGCCGCTGGCAAAGCAGGATGGTGGGAAAAAACCGATGAGCCCGGAATAAACCCGTGGGCTGAGTCGGAAAAGAAAGAAGAGACGGAATATGGGCAGAGTTGGGACTGGAATGAAGAATGGTGGGTGTGAGATTTAGTTTTTGGGCCGAGCCGCTGGCAACGCAGGATGGTGGGAAAAAAACCGCTGGGCCCGGAATAAACACGTGGGCTGAGTCGGAAAAGAAAGAAGAGACGAAGTGTGGGCTGAGTTGGGACTGGAATGAAGAATGGTGGGCGTGGGATTTAGTTTTTTGGGCCGAGCCGCTGCAAAGCAGGATGGTGGGAAAAAACCGATGGGCCCGAAATACACCCGTGGGCTGAGTCGGAAAAAAAAGAAGAGACGGAATGTGGGCTGAGTTCGGACTGGAATGAAGAATGGTGGGCGTGGGATTTAGTTTTTGGGCCGAGCCGCTGGCAAAGCAGGATGGTGGGAAAAAACCGCTGGGCCCAGAATAAACCCGTGGGCTAAGTCGGAAAAGAAAGAAGAGACGGAATGTGGGCTGAGTTGGTACTGGAATGAAGAATGGTGGGTGTGGGATTTAGTATTTGGGCCGAGCCGCTGGCAAAGCAGGATGGTGGGGAAAAAACCGTTGGGCCCGGAATAAACCCGTGGGCTGAGTCGGAAAAGAAAGAAGAGACGAAATGTGGGCTGAGTTGGGACTGGAATGAATAATGGTGGGCGTGGGATTTAGTTTTTGGGCAGAGCCGCTGGCAAAGCAGGATGGTGGGAAAAAACCGATGGAACCGGAATAAACCCGTGGGCTGAGTCGAAAAAGAAAGAAGAGACGGAATGTGGCCTTAGTTGGGATAGTAATGAAGAATGGTGGGCGTGGGATTTAGTTTTTTGCCCGAGCCGCTGGCAAAGCAGAATGGTGGAAAAAACCGCTGGGCCCGAAATAAACCCGTGGGCTGAGTCGGAAAAGAAAGAAGAGACGGAATGTGGGCTGAGTTGGGACTCGAATGAAGAATGGTGGGTGTGGGATTTAGTTTTTTGGGCCGAGCCGCTGGCAAAGCAGGATGGTGGGAAAAAAACCGATGGGCCCGAAATACACCTGTGGGCTGAGTCGGAAAAGAAAGAAGAGACGGAATGTGGGCTGAGTTGGGACTGAAATAAATAATGGTGGGCGTGGGATTTAGTTTTTTGGCCGAGCCGCTGGTAAAGCAGGATGGTGGGAAAAAACCGCTGGGCCGGGAATAAACCCGTGGGCTGAGTCGGAAAAGAAAGAGGAGACAAAATGTGGGCTGAGTTGGGACTGGAATGAAGAATGGTGGACGTGGGATTTAGTTTTGGGCCGAGCCGCTGGGAAAGCAGGATGGTGGGGAAAAAACCGCTGGGCCCAGAATAAACCCGTGGGCTGAGTCGGAAAAGAAAGAAGAGACGAAATGTGGGCTGAGTTGGGACTGGAATGAAGAATGGTGGGCGTGGGATTTAGTTTTTTGGGCCGAGCCGCTGCAAAACAGGATGGTGGGAAAAAACCGATGGGCCCGAAATACACCCGTGGGCTGAGTCGGAAAAGAAAGAAGAGACGGAATGTGGGCTGAGTTGGGACTGGAATGAAGAATGGTGGGCGTGGGATTTAGTTTTTTGGGCCGAGCCGCTGCAAAACAGGATGGTGGAAAAAAACCGATGGGCCCAAAATACACCCGTGGGCTGAGTCGGAAAAGAAAGAAGAGACGGAATGTGGGCTGAGTTGGGACTGGAATGAAGAATGGTGGGCGTGGGATTTAGTTTTTGGGCCGAGCCGCTGGCAAAGCAGGATGGTGGGAAAAAACCGCTGGGCCCGGAATAAACCCGTGGGCTAAGTCGGAAAAGAAAGAAGAGACGGAATGTGGGCTGAGTTGGTACTGGAATGAAGAATGGTGGGTGTGGGATTTATTTTTTGGGCCGAGCCACTGGCAAAGCAGGATGGTGGGGAAAAAACCGTTGGGCCCGGAATAAACCCGTGGGCTGAGTCGGAAAAGAAAGAAGAGACGGAATGTGGGCTGAGTTGGGACTGGAATAAGAATGGTGGTTGTGGGATTTAGTTTTTGGGCCGAGCCGCTGGCAAAGCAGGATGGAGGGGAAAAAACCGATGGGTCGGGAATAAACCCGTGGGCTGAGTCGGAAAAGAAAGAAGAGACGGAATGTGGGCTGAGTTGGGACTCGAATGAAGAATGGTGGGCGTGGGATTTAGTTTTTGGGCAGAGCCGCTGGCAAAGCAGGATGGTGGGAAAAAAAACCGTTGGGCCCGGAATAAACCCCTGGGCTGAGTCGGAAAAAAAAGAAGAGACGAAATGTGGTCTGAGTTGGGACTGGAATGAAGAATGGTGGGTGTGGGATTTAGTTTTTGGGCTGAGCCGCTGGCAAAGCAGGATGGTGGGAAAAAAACCGCTAGGCCCGGCATAAACCCGTGGGCTGAGTCGGAAAAGAAAGAAGAGACGGAATGTGGGCTGAGTTGGGACTGGAATGAAGAATGGTGGGTGTGTGATTTAGTTTTTTGGGCCGAGCCGCTGGCAAAGCAGGATGGTGGGAAAAAAACCGATGGGCCCGAAATACACCTGTGGGCTGAGTCGGAAAAGAAAGAAGAGACGGAATGTGGGCTGAGTTGGGACTGAAATAAATAATGGTGGGCGTGGGATTTAGTTTTTTGGCCGAGCCGCTGGTAAAGCAGGATGGTGGGAAAAAACCGCTGGGCCGGGAATAAACCCGTGGGCTGAGTCGGAAAAGAAAGAGGAGACGAAATGTGGGCTGAGTTGGGACTGGAATGAAGAATGGTGGACGTGGGATTTAGTTTTGGGCCGAGCCGCTGGGAAAGCAGGATGGTGGGGAAAAAACCGCTGGGCCCGGAATAAACCCGTGGGCTGAGTCGGAAAAGAAAGAAGAGACGAAATGTGGGCTGAGTTGGGACTGGAATGAAGAATGGTGGGCGTGGGATTTAGTTTTTTGGGCCGAGCCGCTGCAAAGCAGGATGGTGGGAAAAAACCGATGGGCCCGAAATACACCCGTGGGCTGAGTCGGAAAAAAAAGAAGAGACGGAATGTGGGCTGAGTTCGGACTGGAATGAAGAATGGTGGGCGTGGGATTTAGTTTTTGGGCCGAGCCGCTGGCAAAGCAGGATGGTGGGAAAAAACCGCTGGGCCCAGAATAAACCCGTGGGCTAAGTCGGAAAAGAAAGAAGAGACGGAATGTGGGCTGAGTTGGTACTGGAATGAAGAATGGTGGGTGTGGGATTTAGTATTTGGGCCGAGCCGCTGGCAAAGCAGGATGGTGGGGAAAAAACCGTTGGGCCCGGAATAAACCCGTGGGCTGAGTCGGAAAAGAAAGAAGAGACGAAATGTGGGCTGAGTTGGGACTGGAATGAATAATGGTGGGCGTGGGATTTAGTTTTTGGGCAGAGCCGCTGGCAAAGCAGGATGGTGGGAAAAAACCGATGGAACCGGAATAAACCCGTGGGCTGAGTCGAAAAAGAAAGAAGAGACGGAATGTGGCCTTAGTTGGGATAGTAATGAAGAATGGTGGGCGTGGGATTTAGTTTTTTGGCCGAGCCGCTGGCAAAGCAGAATGGTGGAAAAAACCGCTGGGCCCGAAATAAACCCGTGGGCTGAGTCGGAAAAGAAAGAAGAGACGGAATGTGGGCTGAGTTGGGACTCGAATGAAGAATGGTGGGTGTGGGATTTAGTTTTTTGGGCCGAGCCGCTGGCAAAGCAGGATGGTGGGAAAAAAACCGATGGGCCCGAAATACACCTGTGGGCTGAGTCGGAAAAGAAAGAAGAGACGGAATGTGGGCTGAGTTGGGACTGAAATAAATAATGGTGGGCGTGGGATTTAGTTTTTTGGCCGAGCCGCTGGTAAAGCAGGATGGTGGGAAAAAACCGCTGGGCCGGGAATAAACCCGTGGGCTGAGTCGGAAAAGAAAGAGGAGACAAAATGTGGGCTGAGTTGGGACTGGAATGAAGAATGGTGGACGTGGGATTTAGTTTTGGGCCGAGCCGCTGGGAAAGCAGGATGGTGGGGAAAAAACCGCTGGGCCCAGAATAAACCCGTGGGCTGAGTCGGAAAAGAAAGAAGAGACGAAATGTGGGCTGAGTTGGGACTGGAATGAAGAATGGTGGGCGTGGGATTTAGTTTTTTGGGCCGAGCCGCTGCAAAACAGGATGGTGGGAAAAAACCGATGGGCCCGAAATACACCCGTGGGCTGAGTCGGAAAAGAAAGAAGAGACGGAATGTGGGCTGAGTTGGGACTGGAATGAAGAATGGTGGGCGTGGGATTTAGTTTTTTGGGCCGAGCCGCTGCAAAACAGGATGGTGGAAAAAAACCGATGGGCCCGAAATACACCCGTGGGCTGAGTCGGAAAAGAAAGAAGAGACGGAATGTGGGCTGAGTTGGGACTGGAATGAAGAATGGTGGGCGTGGGATTTAGTTTTTGGGCCGAGCCGCTGGCAAAGCAGGATGGTGGGAAAAAACCGCTGGGCCCGGAATAAACCCGTGGGCTAAGTCGGAAAAGAAAGAAGAGACGGAATGTGGGCTGAGTTGGTACTGGAATGAAGAATGGTGGGTGTGGGATTTATTTTTTGGGCCGAGCCACTGGCAAAGCAGGATGGTGGGGAAAAAACCGTTGGGCCCGGAATAAACCCGTGGGCTGAGTCGGAAAAGAAAGAAGAGACGGAATGTGGGCTGAGTTGGGACTGGAATAAGAATGGTGGTTGTGGGATTTAGTTTTTGGGCCGAGCCGCTGGCAAAGCAGGATGGAGGGGAAAAAACCGATGGGTCGGGAATAAACCCGTGGGCTGAGTCGGAAAAGAAAGAAGAGACGGAATGTGGGCTGAGTTGGGACTCGAATGAAGAATGGTGGGCGTGGGATTTAGTTTTTGGGCAGAGCCGCTGGCAAAGCAGGATGGTGGGAAAAAAAACCGTTGGGCCCGGAATAAACCCCTGGGCTGAGTCGGAAAAAAAAGAAGAGACGAAATGTGGTCTGAGTTGGGACTGGAATGAAGAATGGTGGGTGTGGGATTTAGTTTTTGGGCTGAGCCGCTGGCAAAGCAGGATGGTGGGAAAAAAACCGCTAGGCCCGGCATAAACCCGTGGGCTGAGTCGGAAAAGAAAGAAGAGACGAAATGTGGGCTGAGTTGGGACTGAAATGAAGAATGGTGGGTGTGTGATTTAGTTTTTTGGGCCGAGCCGCTGGCAAAGCAGGATGGTGGGAAAAAAACCGATGGGCCCGAAATACACCTGTGGGCTGAGTCGGAAAAGAAAGAAGAGACGGAATGTGGGCTGAGTTGGGACTGAAATAAATAATGGTGGGCGTGGGATTTAGTTTTTTGGCCGAGCCGCTGGTAAAGCAGGATGGTGGGAAAAAACCGCTGGGCCGGGAATAAACCCGTGGGCTGAGTCGGAAAAGAAAGAGGAGACGAAATGTGGGCTGAGTTGGGACTGGAATGAAGAATGGTGGACGTGGGATTTAGTTTTGGGCCGAGCCGCTGGGAAAGCAGGATGGTGGGGAAAAAACCGCTGGGCCCGGAATAAACCCGTGGGCTGAGTCGGAAAAGAAAGAAGAGACGAAATGTGGGCTGAGTTGGGACTGGAATGAAGAATGGTGGGCGTGGGATTTAGTTTTTTGGGCCGAGCCGCTGCAAAGCAGGATGGTGGGAAAAAACCGATGGGCCCGAAATACACCCGTGGGCTGAGTCGGAAAAAAAAGAAGAGACGGAATGTGGGCTGAGTTCGGACTGGAATGAAGAATGGTGGGCGTGGGATTTAGTTTTTGGGCCGAGCCGCTGGCAAAGCAGGATGGTGGGAAAAAACCGCTGGGCCCAGAATAAACCCGTGGGCTAAGTCGGAAAAGAAAGAAGAGACGGAATGTGGGCTGAGTTGGTACTGGAATGAAGAATGGTGGGTGTGGGATTTAGTTTTTGGGCCGAGCCGCTGGCAAAGCAGGATGGTGGGGAAAAAACCGTTGGGCCCGGAATAAACCCGTGGGCTGAGTCGGAAAAGAAAGAAGAGACGAAATGTGGGCTGAGTTGGGACTGGAATGAATAATGGTGGGCGTGGGATTTAGTTTTTGGGCAGAGCCGCTGGCAAAGCAGGATGGTGGGAAAAAACCGATGGAACCGGAATAAACCCGTGGGCTGAGTCGAAAAAGAAAGAAGAGACGGAATGTGGCCTTAGTTGGGATAGTAATGAAGAATGGTGGGCGTGGGATTTAGTTTTTTGGCCGAGCCGCTGGCAAAGCAGAATGGTGGAAAAAACCGCTGGGCCCGAAATAAACCCGTGGGCTGAGTCGGAAAAGAAAGAAGAGACGGAATGTGGGCTGAGTTGGGACTCGAATGAAGAATGGTGGGTGTGGGATTTAGTTTTTTGGGCCGAGCCGCTGGCAAAGCAGGATGGTGGGAAAAAAACCGATGGGCCCAAAATACACCTGTGGGCTGAGTCGGAAAAGAAAGAAGAGACGGAATGTGGGCTGAGTTGGGACTGAAATAAATAATGGTGGGCGTGGGATTTAGTTTTTTGGCCGAGCCGCTGGTAAAGCAGGATCGTGGGAAAAAACCGCTGGGCCGGGAATAAACCCGTGGGCTGAGTCGGAAAAGAAAGAGGAGACGAAATGTGGGCTGAGTTGGGACTGGAATGAAGAATGGTGGACGTGGGATTTAGTTTTGGGCCGAGCCGCTGGGAAAGCAGGATGGTGGGGAAAAAACCGCTGGGCCCGGAATAAACCCGTGGGCTGAGTCGGAAAAGAAAGAAGAGACGAAATGTGGGCTGAGTTGGGACTGGAATGAAGAATGGTGGGCGTGGGATTTAGTTTTTTGGGCCGAGCCGCTGCAAAACAGGATGGTGGGAAAAAACCGATGGGCCCGAAATACACCCGTGGGCTGAGTCGGAAAAGAAAGAAGAGACGGAATGTGGGCTGAGTTGGGACTGGAATGAAGAATGGTGGGCGTGGGATTTAGTTTTTTGGGCCGAGCCGCTGCAAAACAGGATGGTGGAAAAAAACCGATGGGCCCGAAATACACCCGTGGGCTGAGTCGGAAAAGAAAGAAGAGACGGAATGTGGGCTGAGTTGGGACTGGAATGAAGAATGGTGGGCGTGGGATTTAGTTTTTGGGCGGAGCCGCTGGCAAAGCAGGATGGTGGGAAAAAACCGCTGGGCCCGGAATAAACCCGTGGGCTAAGTCGGAAAAGAAAGAAGAGACGGAATGTGGGCTGAGTTGGTACTGGAATGAAGAATGGTGGGTGTGGGATTTATTTTTTGGGCCGAGCCGCTGGCAAAGCAGGATGGTGGGGAAAAAACCGTTGGGCCCGGAATAAACCCGTGGGCTGAGTCGGAAAAGAAAGAAGAGACGGAATGTGGGCTGAGTTGGGACTGGAATAAGAATGGTGGTTGTGGGATTTAGTTTTTGGTCCGAGCCGCTGGCAAAGCAGGATGGAGGGGAAAAAACCGATGGGTCGGGAATAAACCCGTGGGCTGAGTCGGAAAAGAAAGAAGAGACGGAATGTGGGCTGAGTTGGGACTCGAATGAAGAATGGTGGGCGTGGGATTTAGTTTTTGGGCAGAGCCGCTGGCAAAGCAGGATGGTGGGAAAAAAAACCGCTGGGCCCGGAATAAACCCCTGGGCTGAGTCGGAAAAAAAAGAAGAGACGAAATGTGGTCTGAGTTGGGACTGGAATGAAGAATGGTGGGTGTGGGATTTAGTTTTTGGGCTGAGCCGCTGGCAAAGCAGGATGGTGGGAAAAAAACCGCTAGGCCCGGCATAAACCCGTGGGCTGAGTCGGAAAAGAAAGAAGAGACGAAATGTGGGCTGAGTTGGGACTGAAATGAAGAATGGTGGGTGTGTGATTTAGTTTTTTGGGCCGAGCCGCTGGCAAAGCAGGATGGTGGGAAAAAAACCGATGGGCCCGAAATACACCTGTGGGCTGAGTCGGAAAAGAAAGAAGAGACGGAATGTGGGCTGAGTTGGGACTGAAATAAATAATGGTGGGCGTGGGATTTAGTTTTTTGGCCGAGCCGCTGGTAAAGCAGGATGGTGGGAAAAAACCGCTGGGCCGGGAATAAACCCGTGGGCTGAGTCGGAAAAGAAAGAGGAGACGAAATGTGGGCTGAGTTGGGACTGGAATGAAGAATGGTGGACGTGGGATTTAGTTTTGGGCCGAGCCGCTGGGAAAGCAGGATGGTGGGGAAAAAACCGCTGGGCCCGGAATAAACCCGTGGGCTGAGTCGGAAAAGAAAGAAGAGACGAAATGTGGGCTGAGTTGGGACTGGAATGAAGAATGGTGGGCGTGGGATTTAGTTTTTTGGGCCGAGCCGCTGCAAAACAGGATGGTGGGAAAAAACCGATGGGCCCGAAATACACCCGTGGGCTGAGTCGGAAAAGAAAGAAGAGACGGAATGTGGGCTGAGTTGGGACTGGAATGAAGAATGGTGGGCGTGGGATTTAGTTTTTTGGGCCGAGCCGCTGCAAAACAGGATGGTGGAAAAAAACCGATGGGCCCGAAATACACCCGTGGGCTGAGTCGGAAAAGAAAGAAGAGACGGAATGTGGGCTGAGTTGGGACTGGAATGAAGAATGGTGGGCGTGGGATTTAGTTTTTGGGCCGAGCCGCTGGCAAAGCAGGATGGTGGGAAAAAACCGCTGGGCCCGGAATAAACCCGTGGGCTAAGTCGGAAAAGAAAGAAGAGACGGAATGTGGGCTGAGTTGGTACTGGAATGAAGAATGGTGGGTGTGGGATTTATTTTTTGGGCCGAGCCGCTGGCAAAGCAGGATGGTGGGGAAAAAACCGTTGGGCCCGGAATAAACCCGTGGGCTGAGTCGGAAAAGAAAGAAGAGACGGAATGTGGGCTGAGTTGGGACTGGAATAAGAATGGTGGTTGTGGGATTTAGTTTTTGGGCCGAGCCGCTGGCAAAGCAGGATGGAGGGGAAAAAACCGATGGGTCGGGAATAAACCCGTGGGCTGAGTCGGAAAAGAAAGAAGAGACGGAATGTGGGCTGAGTTGGGACTCGAATGAAGAATGGTGGGCGTGGGATTTAGTTTTTGGGCAGAGCCGCTGGCAAAGCAGGATGGTGGGAAAAAAAACCGCTGGGCCCGGAATAAACCCCTGGGCTGAGTCGGAAAAAAAAGAAGAGACGAAATGTGGTCTGAGTTGGGACTGGAATGAAGAATGGTGGGTGTGGGATTTAGTTTTTGGGCTGAGCCGCTGGGAAAGCAGGATGGTGGGAAAAAAACCGCTAGGCCCGGCATAAACCCGTGGGCTGAGTCGGAAAAGAAAAAGAAGAGACGAAATGTGGGCTGAGTTGGGACTGAAATGAAGAATGGTGGGTGTGTGATTTAGTTTTTGGGCCTTGCCGCTGGCAAAGCAGGATGTTGGGGAAAAACCGATGGGCCCGGAATAAACCTGTGGGCTGAGTCGGAAAAGAAAGAAGAGGCGTAATGTGGGCTGAGTTGGGACTGGAATGAAGAATGGTGGGCGTGGGATTTAGTTTTTGGGCCGAGCCGCTGGTAAAGCAGGATGGTGGGAAAAAACCGATGGGCCCGAAATACATCTGTGGGCTGAGTCGGAAAAGAATGAAGAGACAGAATGTGGGCTGAGTTCGGACTGGAATGAAGAATGGTGGGCGTGGGATTTAGTTTTTGGGCCGAGCCGCTGGCAAAGCAGGATGGTGGGAAAAAACCGCTGGGCCCAGAATAAACCCGTGGGCTAAGTCGGAAAAGAAAGAAGAGACGGAATGTGGGCTGAGTTGGTACTGGAATGAAGAATGGTGGGTGTGGGATTTAGTTTTTGGGCCGAGCCGCTGGCAAAGCAGGATGGTGGGGAAAAAACCGTTGGGCCCGGAATAAACCCGTGGGCTGAGTCGGAAAAGAAAGAAGAGACGGAATGTGGGCTGAGTTGGGACTCGAATGAAGAATGGTGGGTGTGGGATTTAGTTTTTTGGGCCGAGCCGCTGGCAAAGCAGGATGGTGGGAAAAAAACCGATGGGCCCGAAATACACCTGTGGGCTGAGTCGGAAAAGAAAGAAGAGACGGAATGTGGGCTGAGTTGGGACTGAAATAAATAATGGTGGGCGTGGGATTTAGTTTTTTGGCCGAGCCGCTGGTAAAGCAGGATGGTGGGAAAAAACCGCTGGGCCGGGAATAAACCCGTGGGCTGAGTCGGAAAAGAAAGAGGAGACGAAATGTGGCCTGAGTTGGGACTGGAATGAAGAATGGTGGACGTGGGATTTAGTTTTGGGCCGAGCCGCTGGGAAAGCAGGATGGTGGGGGAAAAACCGCTGGGCCCGGAATAAACCCGTGGGCTGAGTCGGAAAAGAAAGAAGAGACGAAATGTGGGCTAAGTTGAGACTCGAATGAAGAATGGTGGGCGTGGGATTTAGTTTTTTGGGCCGAGCCGCTGCAAAACAGGATGGTGGGAAAAAACCGATGGGCCCGAAATACACCCGTGGGCTGAGTCGGAAAAGAAAGAAGAGACGGAATGTGGGCTGAGTTGGGACTGGAATGAAGAATGGTGGGCGTGGGATTTAGTTTTTTGGGCCGAGCCGCTGCAAAACAGGATGGTGGAAAAAAACCGATGGGCCCGAAATACACCCGTGGGCTGAGTCGGAAAAGAAAGAAGAGACGGAATGTGGGCTGAGTTGGGACTGGAATGAAGAATGGTGGGCGTGGGATTTAGTTTTTGGGCCGAGCCGCTGGCAAAGCAGGATGGTGGGAAAAAACCGCTGGGCCCGGAATAAACCCGTGGGCTAAGTCGGAAAAGAAAGAAGAGACGGAATGTGGGCTGAGTTGGTACTGGAATGAAGAATGGTGGGTGTGGGATTTATTTTTTGGGCCGAGCCGCTGGCAAAGCAGGATGGTGGGGAAAAAACCCGTGGTCTGAGTCGGAAAAGAAAGAAGAGACGGAATGTGGGCTGAGTTGGGACTCGAATGAAGAATGGTGGGTGTGGGATTTAGTTTTTTGGGCCGAGCCGCTGGCAAAGCAGGATGGTGGGAAAAAAACCGATGGGCCCGAAATACACCTGTGGGCTGAGTCGGAAAAGAAAGAAGAGACGGAATGTGGGCTGAGTTGGGACTGAAATAAATAATGGTGGGCGTGGGATTTAGTTTTTTGGCCGAGCCGCTGGTAAAGCAGGATGGTGGGAAAAAACCGCTGGGCCGGGAATAAACCCGTGGGCTGAGTCGGAAAAGAAAGAAGAGACGGAATGTGGGCTGGGTTGGGACTGGAATGAAGAATGGTGGGTGTGAGATTTAGTTTTTGGGCCAAGCCGCTGGCAAAGCAGGATGGAGGGGAAAAACCGATGGGTCGGGAATAAACCTGTGGGCTGAGTCGGAAAAGAAAGAAGAGACGGAATGTGGGCTGAGTTGGGACTCGAATGAAGAATGGTGGGCGTGGGATTTAGTTTTTTGGGCCGAGCCGCTGGCAAAACAGGATGGTGTGAAAAAACCGATGGGCCCGGAATAAACCCGTAGGCTAAGTCGGAAAAGAAAGAAGAGACGGAATGTGGGCTGATTTGGGACTGGAATGAAGAATGGTGGGCGTGGGATTTAGTTTTTGGGCCGAGCCGCTGGCAAAGCAGGATGGTGGGAAAAAACCGCTGGGCCCAGAAAAAACCCCTGGGCTGAGTCGGAAAAGAAAGAAGAGACGGAATGTGGGCTGAGTTGGGACTGGAATGAAGAATGGTGGGTGTGGGATTTAGTTTTTGGGCTGAGCCGCTGGCAAAGCAGGATGGTGGGAAAAAAACCGCTGGGCCCGGCATAAACCCGTGGGCTGAGTCGGAAAAGAAAGAAGAGACGAAATGTGGGCTGAGTTGGGACTGAAATGAAGAATGGTGGGTGTGTGATTTAGTTTTTGGGCCGAGCCGCTGGCAAAGCAGGATGTTGGGGGAAAACCGATGGGCCCGGAATAAAGCCGTGGGCTGAGTCGGAAAAGAAAGAAGAGACGTAATGTGGGCTGAGTTGGGACTGGAATGAAGAATGGTGGGCGTGCGATTTAGTTTTTGGGCCGAGCCGCTGGCAAAGCAGGATGGTGGGAAAAACCGATGGGCCCGAAATACACCCGTGGGCTGAGTCGGAAAAGAAAAAAGAGACGGAATGTGGGCTGAGTTGGGACTGGAATGAAGAATGGTGGGTGTGGGATTTAGTTTTTGGGCCGAGCCGCTGGCAAAGCAGGATGGTGGGAAAAAACCGCTGGGCCGGGAATAAACCCGTGGGCTGAGTCGGAAAAGAAAGAAGCGACAGAATGTGGGCTGAGTTGGGACTGGAATGAAGAATGGTGGGCGTGGGGTTTAGTTATTTGGGCCAAGCCGCTGGCAAAGCAGGATGGTGGGGAAAAAACCGCTGGGCCCGGAATAATCCCGTGGGCAAAGTCGGAAAAGAAAGAAGAGATGGAATGTGGGCTGATTTGGGACTGGAATGAAGAATGGTGGGTGTGGGATTTAGTTTTTTGGGCCGAGCCGCTGGCAAAACAGGATGGTGGGAATAAACCGATGGGCCCGGAATAAACCCGTAGGCTAAGTCGGAAAAGAAAGAAGAGACGGAATGTGGGTTGAGTTGGGACTGGAATGAAGAATGGTGGGCGTGGGATTTAGTTTTTGGGCCGAGCCGCTGGCAAAGCAGGATGGTGGGAAAAGACCGCTGGACCCGGAATAAACCCGTGGGCTGAGTCGAAAAAGAAAGAAGAGACGGAATGTGGGCTGAGTTGGGACTGTAATGAAGAATGGTGGGTGTGGGATTTAGTTTTTGGGCCGAGCCGCTGGCAAAGCAGGATGGTGGGAAAAAAACCGATGGGCCCGGAATAAACCCGTGGGCTGAGTTGGAAAAGAAAGAAGAGACGGAATGTGGGCTGAGTTGGGACTGAAATGAAGAATGGTGGGTGTGGGATTTAGTTTTTGGGCCGAGCCGCTGGCAAAGCAGGATGGTGGGAAAAAACCGATGGGTCCGGAATAAACCCATGGGCTGAGTCGGAAAAGAAAGAAGAGACGAAATGTGGGCTGAGTTGGGACTAGAATGAAGAATGGTGGGCGTGAGATTTAGTTTTTGGGTCGAGCCGCTAGCAAAGCAGGATGGTGGGAAAAAATCGCTAGGCCCGGAATAAACCCGTGGGCTGAGTCGGAAAAGAAAGAAGAGACGGAATGTGGGTTGAGTTGGGACTGGAATGAAGAATGGTGGGTGTGGGATTTAGTTTTTGGACCGAGCCGCTGGCAAAGCAGGATGGTGGGAAAAAACCGCTGGAACCGGAATAAACCCGTGGTCTTAGTCGAAAAAGAAAGAAGAGACGGAATGTGGCCTGAGTTGGGACTGTAATGAAGAATGGTGGGCGTGGGATTTAGTTTTTGGGCCGAGCCGCTGGCAAAGCAGGATGGTGGAAAAAACCGCTGGGCCCGAAATAAACCCGTGGGCTGAGTCGGAAAAGAAAAAAGAGACGGAATGTGGGCTGAGTTGAGACTGGAATGAAGAATGGTGGGTGTGGGATTTAGTTTTTGGGCCAAGCCGCTGGCAAAGCAGAATGGTGGGAAATAAACTGATGGGCCAGGAATAAACCCGTGGGCTGAGTCGGAAAAGAAAGAAGAGACGGAATGTGGGCTGAGTTGGGACTGGAATGAAAAATGGTGGGCGTGGGATTTAGTTTTTGAGCAGAGCCGCTGGCAAAGCAGGATGGTGGGAAAAAAACCGATGGGCCCGGAATAAACCCGTGGGCTGAGTCGGAAAAGAAAGAAGAGGCGGAATGTGGGTTGAGTTGGGACCGGAATGAAGAATGGTGGACGTGGGATTTAGTTTTTGGGCCGAGCCGCTGGCAAAGCAGGATGGTGGGAAAAAACCGATGGGCCCGGAATAAACCCGTAGGCTAAGTCGGAAAAGAAAGAAGAGACGGAATGTGGGCTGAGTTGGGACTGGAATGAAAAATGGTGGGCGTGGGATTTAGTTTTTTGGGTCGAGCCGCTGGCAAAGCAAGATGGTGGGAAAAAACCGATGGGCCCGGAATAAACCCGTGGGCTGAGTCGGAAAAGAAAGAAGAGACGGAATGTGGGCTGAGTTGGGAATGGAATGAAGAATAATGGGCGTGGGATTTAGTTTTTAGACCGAGCCGTTAGTTCTTTCAGTCTATACCAAGTAATCAATCCCTTGTAGTACCATCAACAGAGGGCAAATGGCAGCAGCTGCTCAGTCACGATATGCAACCTGGCACTAATATGACTATACTTTTCTTGTCATGGGATCCTGGTGGTAGCAGTCCATGCATGTCTGGAGGTCCTTGGATCGGGTGCAAGTTGTTAGACTGTGGTTCATCTGATGAATGGCCATCACTACGCTCGGAGAACCAACAGATGATTATGATGGACGAGCACGAGTTGTACAAGTGCAGTGACTACTGTTCCTTCAACGGATCTCGACACTACGTTCAGCACAAGCAGTGGGATCCTGGAGGTGTTCATGGAAGCGGCGCCCAGCCATTGCTTGGGGGCAAGCAATGTTTTTTGGGAGCGGTAATGTCATGCCCATGCATTATGATTCAGTGGACATGGGCCGTGGGCTGGTGGTAATGGGCTTGGGGTTCAGTTTCATCATCATAAGAGGAAGACGCTCGTGCGAGACAGGGATTGAAGAACAGAACAGATATCGGGTTGCTCCCGTTCCTCTCCTCCCTCTCTCCCATCCCCTTCCTCTCTCCGGTGGCCGCTATCCAAGCGGCGATCTCCTACGGTGGCGGCTCTCCACAAGCCGCGGTATCCCTCCTCACGTCTCGGTGATCGTCGGTGGCCAAGGGGACAGTACACGGTAGCGCTCCGACCATCCATCCCTGCTTCCCGTCCAGCCTGCAGGCGAAGAGGCCGCTAAGTCGACCGAACCCTAACCCTAGCCCGCTCGGCGGCAGCGCGGAGGAGGAAGGGAGGAAGGGAGCGCCGCGGTGCTTACCGCCGTGAGGGCTGCCAGCTGAATATGATAAAGCGAACACAGTTTCTTCATGTGCGGTATTGAAGCGGATTTGTCTTTGGGAAGAAAAGGAACGAAGCGGTGGTTATTTATTTTACTCCGCCGTTAAACCAATCTGCTTAATTGTTTTACTATCACCACTCAGTTTAATTACGGAGTACTTTATTTTGTTACCACACTGTTGATAAATACAGTACATTTCATATCTCACTCGTCCTTTGCAAAGGAGTCTCCAAATTTTTTTAAAGGCCACATCTCATCATGCCATATATTATTCATTACTCCCGAGTCCCGACAAGCGTTTCTACTACTGTGATAGCCGTGAGGAGTACGTAGTAGAAGTTAGCATTTTACTGCCGTGTTATATTCATTTCAGAAAATGCCACGTATATACAGTACATGACCAAACCCGAGGCTATTACAACCTTTGCCTCTCTTAGTCATCCCCGCTTGATGACGGACTTGAGATACTCGGATCAGAGATTGAGAAGGGTTTCTGTCTGCGAATGGAGTATGTTGACTCTTGGAGGTATGTCCATCCAAGGTTTCAATTCGTAATTCTAGCTCATGTGCTCAAATATTTCTGGTTCATATCCTATGAGAAGAGGGTTCTACCGATAGTTCAGCTCTACGAGCAGCAGATTTGGTCAAGCAAGCAACAATTTCGCTCCGCAAATTCAGCAGACATGCCAGGGGTAGTAAACATGCTCTACCCAAGGTCCCCATAAGATCAGGTACCAACTTTGAAGCATAAAAAAATGCAAGAATTACACCACAGAGAGAACAAGGGACCAGAAAACAGGAGTTCGTTGTTCTTATTACTTTCTCCATTACTACAACACTCGGAAAAAACTACTACCTTAATGTTGTCCAGATGTATCGAAAATTGGCTGCTTACCTAACAATAACAAATAGCTGAAAACACCAAACCAAGACTCCAAAAGAGAAAATAGAAAGGGTTGTATAATAAACCCAATGTCGCAAAGTATATAAGTGCCCTAACGCTGACAGCAAGACGCCAAGAACCAGTCACACAGACCTAAATTTTAGTTTCCCAGGTACGATCCACGCACTCGATTTGCAGATGCTGCAGAACTGCTGAGTTTTGCGCAAACTGGGTCCCATGTTACAGCAATAGGCGTAAGAAATATAATGCGCTAATTGCTATTCGCAACACCACTTTCAGCTGCGGGTTTGGAAGCGTTTGGCTCTTCCCCAGCAACAGGGGCGGTACTGTCCTTGCTCACTGTCTGGTTTTGTGCCGCAGAATTCCCGTTGACTGTATTCTTCTCCTTCTCATCAACTCCCTGGACAATGTGAATAACAAGCAGGCATCAGGACCTATATCAACACAACCATCCATGACTGGCTCATGATATCATGAGCTCTAATTTACCGATACAACACTTGCCTGTCCTTGAAGCAGCTGTTGCTTTGCTCTCTTTTCCTGCATCAACTTCTGTCTGTTTTCATAAAATACAAAATCATCCAAAATTGAGGTCTTGCTGACATGTTCCTTGAATATCTTGAGCATCTGAAGACCTTGCTCAAGCTTAACCTGCAACATTAGTGGCGGGCAGTACATTTATTAATAAGTTCAGACGCTACTGAAAACATCAATCATACTGCCAAGGAAGCATTATATAAATGCATTGACCACCACTGAGACGACATGTTCCTTTGGCCAGATCGTGAATTGATATAATACATTGCCTACAGCCAGCGATGGTAGCACCAACTACCCGGAAAATTGCATGGATGCACAGAAATACGAACTGCATTGTAAAAGAACATTACATACATAATCACATCCCTAGCAAGCCCATGACCATATATGGAGAATAGTTATTCAAGTTGCGCTGTTCAAACTTCTAATTAACTAAGGTGCGCACCTAACCATATCACTGCCCTTAAAGAAAACAAGCCATTGCATAACATGTAACATACATAATAGCAACAGTATGTCACCGGCGCAATAGCCTCATCATGAAATTATATCCCAATAAGCAGTTATTGACAGTAGTTTCAGCAAGCATACCTCTTGTGTGTCACGGCTGTTCGTCACAGGCTTGTTGTCATTGTTTTCCAAAGTAATATGCTTTAAAATGTTGTTTGGGATATCCTTGACAATGTGCCACTTGATTGAAAAGCAGCCATTCCACTTGTCTTGTTGCCAATAATCTACTGTCTTGTCAAAGTCAACAGGACCAACCATCTCAGCAATACCAACAAACTGACCACTTGTGTTTACCTAAAAGAACACACATAAGGTCAAGACCAATGCTAAATGAAGAATGCATATAACATTCAGTAGCAGCATACTTACGGAGAAAAATAAGAACACAGGGCATTCACTGGGTTTCTCCTGAGCTTCTCGGTATCCAGCATCCAGCTTCTTATTTCCATTAGGAGTGCTTGCCCACACATTATATTTTATACTCTTGTGCACATCATCCTCACTGTAAGATTTGATAATGAAGAACTTTGCATCCTTGTATGTTGCAGAAAAGCTTTCCTGGTTAAATTGGCTCTTATCTGGAAGGACACTGTTCTCCTGTTTCCCGGCTGAAGGGAGGGCCTGGCCCTTCACAGCAATAGTGACAGTAGGTCCAAATGGTTTTTGGTGCCTGAATCCACCAGATCTTGGTCCTCTGTTAAGCTCAGTGAAGCCATCTTGATTCTCACTGCCGAATCCAAAAGGTGCCCGACCCCTAGGCTTGTATTTGACAGTATCAACGACTCCCCATTGTCCATTATTTCTCGAGTTGTACACATTAGATCCAAAACCAAGTCCAGCTTTCAGTGTGTTCCCGTATTGACCATACACTCTGCTATCAGGGTACATCCTACTAGGATAACTATGAGAGGTCAGGCCCATCCCAGATGAAGGCACCTGAGTATGCATACCCTGGAAACAAATAGAAACTAACAGCTAAGTTTTATGGGAGGACACCACAGAATATCATGAAATCAAATGGAACTTATCATGCTGCTTATGTGCATCGTCGTAGTGTAAGGTGATCTAGTACACCAATGATATGTGAAATGCTATGAGCTAGTCATAGCGTGTTATGATCAATAATTACGAAAGACATGAAATTACTAAGGAAAGCTTTGCAACACAATAACAGGGAAATTGAATAGCTTGCAGAACACACCATGAGGTTTGCTGTTGGACGGTGACTCTGATTTTTCGCTGAAGATGAATTAGAACCATAAGATGTGGAGCTAGCAGTTGATCTTTGATGCCCACTAGAGTAGACTGGCACATCATACCATTGAGCTGGAGAACGAAGTCCACTTTGACCAAAATTACCAGCGGATGGTCCACCTTGTGAAGGCCCTCTTCCATATGAACCACTGTTGGTCACTGATACATTCTGATAAGTTTGCTTACGAGGTACTGAACTGTTGGAATTTGTTATCCCACTAGCAGTCCCAGTATTTGCTTTTGTTGAAGCTACCGGAGCATGTGCCTGGTGACTAGCAGCAGAAGGCAACTCAGAATGAGAATTGGCACCATAAACACTCTGGACTGCATTGGTCGGAGCCTGCTGTTGATAGTATTGACCAGGGTACTGGTAATGCTGCGTGGCATATGACTGCCCATCATGCCCAGACGATGGGACAGGCGAACCTGACGGATACGGGCCGTAGGGAGCATAACTATATCCATGGTACATGTCACCATACACATTCTGCTACATAGATACAGCAATAAAATTAGCCAAATTCATAACTTACATATAGCTGAATCGAGAAACATTTCACCAAAATTCTAAGTTGACCATCTACATGAGCACAGTGGGTATCTAAATGTTTTGTCCCAGCACCCAAAATGCAGGTGAAAAAACGCATAATCTAACTACACATTATACTCATTGATACTACATAGTGCAACAGACTGCCCACTGACTATAATATACTCCCTCTGTTCCTAAATATAAGATGGTTTAGACTTTATCCACATTCACATGTATACAAATGTATCTAGACATGTTTTAGTGTGTATGTTCACTCATTTTAGCATGCATCTAGACAACATGTGTAACACCTAAACCATCTTACATTCAGGAACGGATGGAGTAAGTGTTAAGCTGTTAACTCACCGGCGCCATCTCCATGCCTTCTTGACCAGCATACCTGGCGTCCCACTCATTGGTTGAGCCATCATAACCTGATCAGCAGCAGCATACAGCAAATTGAACTTCTCAGTCAGTTAACGACTCCTAAGACATCCAAAAATAGCTGATTCCCAATTAATGAACCTAGCCATGAACCAAAAATAGCCGCAACTTACGCACCGCTAGGGTAGTAATAGGCCGGTGAGGGGTATCCATTGGGCTGGTAGAAGAAGTTGGGATCCATGGCCTCCTGGAGTAGGGGCGTTATGGACCTGTCGACGTGAGGCTCCACGGTCTGCGAATTGGCAGCCCCGTACGCCATCCCGGAGGGCTACAATCAGCAGAAGCAGCGGTTTCAGCAACCCTTCCTCCAAGAAGGCAAGAACTACACACACACAGCTACTGGCACAACAGAGCAACAGAGAGGAAGCGCCGCACTACCTTCTTGGCCACGGCGTCGGCGCCGTCCTTCTTCCCCTCCAGGGAGAGCTTCTGCATGTCGGCGTGGAGCTCCGCGCCCTGCGCATTCCCGGCGTTGGCGGATCCGTACACCATCCCGGAAGGCTACAATTCACCAAAAAGCAACGGTTTTTCAGCAACCTCATCTCCATCCAAGAAGCGTACAGGTGGAGGTCTAGAAATTAAATCAGAGCAACGGTGGAGTAGATGGTGGACGCCGGCACACAAAGAATTCGTGGAAGTTCAACTACTCTGGGCTTACACAACCACTGGGAGGGATGCCCAGAAGCTCGTTCGTACCTCGGAAACCGATGCCCAAGAAGATTGCGGACGGGGTGGAGGCAGCAGGGGGAGCGGCGACGCGGCGGGAGTGGGCACCGGACGGCGCTGAGCGGATGGATAAACCCTAGAGGAGGGAGGGTGCGGGGGAGGAGAGGAGGTGAGGAGGAGAGGGAAACGAAGATAGCCGCCACAGACTCAACCGAGGCGGCGAAGCGAAGGGAAGAGTCGAGAGGAGGGGTTTTCGTCGGTTCACAGGCCCTGCAAACCCGGCCCATTCCACCGCTCGTTTATCTTCTCGACTTCTCCTGCTTCGTGCACCCAGGGAAACCGTGCGATGCAACAACCTTCCTATCCTACGCCTCAAAGAAAACCACCTTCCTGCTCCTCAAAACATCATTTTTTTTAGTAGGTACAAAACAAAATCCATTTACATGGGTAACATTTCTCTACATCATCACCAACATAAGAGTTTTCCAAAAACTCACTTCCAACATTGATCTGGAGATACCGCCTACGTCGATTTAAGCTCTCCGACAATGAATCGGCTACATCAGAGGTCTGTCGAAGCTAAATTAGGTCTCAACCCATCCACCCACAATGTGTATCATTTCTCCATTTCTAGCGTGTGGAAATCTTGTCGTCGATGGGATCCATCGCATTAGTGGTCAGATCAGCGGTGCCGCAAGAAGAAGTACCCCAGCTGGATGGAGCATGCAACCTTCTGTGGGGGAGCATCAGCCGTAGTAGCTAGAGGATAGAAACAGGTGGGCGAAGCGTCAATGTCAGAAATTGCCATGTAGAAAATTTCTTGGACATGAGAGAGAGATATGAGTAACAACAGGGTGGGAAGAAAGGGTAGAAGCGTCGTGCATCGAACTGGTTGATGGATCGGTCGGTCAACAAATAGCGATTTCCAAAAAAAAAGGTCTCCTTTGGTGACAACATCAGAAGATCTTTTCGTATAAGTTTATTGCTATCAAGAACAGCCGTGTTCGGCTTCAATTATAGTTGGTGAACTATGATATGTTGAATTATTTATGGTCTGTTGTTTAAAGAGGGTTGCCAACAAGGAAAAAAAGATGTTAGAGAAACATTACAATAATAAGGAAAATGTTGGTTTAAAAATGGACTGTCCTACTCCTAATCCACCGGAAAACCAAATGCAACTTTTGTTTTAGTTTATTTATCATGGTTTACACGTTTACACAACAAGAAACTAATGTAATCATTCCACGGAATATCTACACAAATATGAAGTATACCTTATTAGGAGGACCCAAACATGCATATCGTTCTTCTAAATTTTTTTGTAATCAGATTATCATTAAGGCATAGGAAGACGAATCTGCAGGGCCATGAAAACATTGTGTGTTCCACCAAATGGCTAGTGGGTTTGTGTCTCTTATTATTAAAAAAATATGTTCTTCTGGTAGAGTTATAAGTGTGATAATAGCGTGTCGCTAGATTTTAGTATTAACTTCAAGCAAACAACTTATACTATTGTCTGAAATTTTATTTCTAAATTGGTCATTAAGAATCTTGATGGACTTCATCTGAGTGAATTAATTTCCTTCGAGCTGTCTAAAGTAGTTACTAATTCAACGGGTAATGTATTGATAATTTTTTTTTACCCGTAACTTGTGTAAATAGGTATGTGTGACAACTGGACATCAAACACCCACTAGTCCAGCTCAGTGGTGGACTCACAGGGTATGTCGGGTGGGCCTCGACCAGGGACAATTTTAGCGTGTGTTTGGTGCGTGGATTGTGAAGGGCGGAATGGGATGGTCCAGATTTCTGTGAGTGGGATGGTTCCTGATTCATTTTTTTATGTTTTGTTTGGTTGAGAGATGGATGGTTCAGATTTAGCTTACAACATGCTAATACGGGACCATTAGTTCCTAGCTTAACAAAAAATGGGGAATCACTCAAATGGGGAACGGAGGTGGAGAGGCATGGAATCGGAGGACAGCATTGGGTCGCCGAGGACAGGGTGGGGAAGCGTTGACGGCGTCGTCGGAATCGGAGGCGGACACCACAACGCTGGCGGACCACCTACTAGCGGTGGAAAGGAACTGCAGAGGGAGACTGACCAGCTACCGGCGGGAGCAGACTCGTCGCCGGTCGAGGAAGCAGCCGTGTTGTGAGCAACGTGGTACAGCCCAAGGAGAAGACAACTGCGGCGGCGCCACCGGAGGCAGGCAAGAAGCGAGGCGGGAAGTGCCGCTGCGGCCGGACGCGGGTTGCGCCACCCGTGGATCATTGGCCGCCAATGCCCAGCAAAGGGCTGGCGTACTGCAGGCGGCCGGGCTGCGGGACGGTGCGCGGCGCGGTTACATCGATGGGACCTGCAGCCTGCGGGAGAGAGAAGATTAAGGAGAGATTACCGTGCGTGGGCCAAACAGTTCGGTCAATTTGAGCGCACCATTCGGTACAGCATCCAGAGAGAATATTCTCGTTGGTGGGCGGAACCATTCCTCCGGACTTACAACCAAACGCGGTAAAAACGGGGACCATCCCACCCCATTCACCTTTATTCCAAGAACCAAGCACACGCTTAGAGAGTGCTCGATGTTTCGTATAAATTGCACATATTTCTTATCTTGAGTCAGGAGTATCGCAAGCTATAAAAAAAACTGATGTAATGTGTACCCTTACTTGTTCCTGCATACGCCTGGCCACAACGTTGTGCTATTGTGTAGTAGGGAAAAAGATTGGATGAGTTGCAAGACTGGATATTTTTCCACGGTTGTGCATGCTACCACTAACTATTAAGGAACAACACCTAGCCTCTAGCGTGCCCTGAAACTACCCTGCTATTGCCCACGAGGAGTGAATTGTTCCAATTAAGATTACAGTCTGCGGGCCATGA
Organism: Poa annua; assembly: GCA_026929855.1. Lineage (NCBI taxonomy): Eukaryota > Viridiplantae > Streptophyta > Magnoliopsida > Poales > Poaceae > Poa > Poa annua. The sequence goes on from CM049427.1 coordinate 23,818,916, forward strand.
CACCAGGCACACTTCCATCTAGGCACACCGCTCCCGCAATGGTGCGAGGTTGAACACCACATCGCACATCGGTCGCCGTAGCCCACAACTACAAGACAAGAAAATCCGGCATGTCACATTCGCGTTGTGATAATTATCCAAATTGATTTATTTATTTTATAGGTCATATATATCATCACAGGATTGAAAAGTTCTATAAAAATCAATTGTGAAGATATCTTTCTTGATTAAGTGTATTCTTTATTTTTATGACTATGACTACGAACCATGAAAAAAATTGAATTTTAAATATCTTTTATTAAATTAGCCATCAAGTTTTCGATGTGGCATCTAGCATCCACATTGGTAAAATTCTTGATCCGCCACTAATATCGCTTACTGTGAACTTCTTATCTTTACAATTGCATGCATATATGAAATGAAATAACCCTGTTCTTACTTGATCAAGGATTTTGATATTACGACAATCAATCTCATATGCATGCACCATGCAAGTGTATTACTAACTGTATCCCATCGCGTGTAACATGTTACTGCTCGATAACTGCCAAACCGAGATTGAGATTCGTGACACTCGGACGATAGCTAGTAGGCTTGGTGCCCTTAGCGAATTCCTCTTTAAATAACTTCAGCGGGAAGCAAAGAGAAACCCTAGGCAACACGTTGGGCCAGCCCATGACCCAGCCAGGCCCACCTGCCGTCCTGCCGGAGAAAGAAAGGTGCAGTTTTGTTCATTTCTGGGGAAGCGGTTCGTTGCTCGACGAAAGGAAATAAAGATCTCCTGCTCCTCTTTTGTCCTGCCACCAGCCAGCTGAGCTGATCCACGTCCACCTATTTCTGGCCAAGAACTTCAGTTCGACTAGCCAAATTCGTGCATGCAAACCGAGAAACTTGAATGCTACGGAAGGATGTGTTGCACCAATGTGGCAAAACTGGCAGTGAGGAAGATTTATGCAGCATATTGCCCTCCTTTTGTTGGCACATAACTGGTACTGTAGTATATGTGAGTGGAGATTTCGTACTCCTTAGTGAGCCTTGGATGACACTTATGTATCTAACAAACATACGATCAAGATTTTTTTTTTGCTCCATTGGTCTCGACGAAAAGAGCGTGGCATAGGCACGGCCGCTTTGCAGGAGGCTCCGGATAAGAAGAACACGCCGGCTTTTGATTGATTGATTCTCGAGCTAGCTAGCGTGCTGGTCCTGCTGGCTTGGCTGCTTCTCGCTAGCGGTGTCCCGACGAGACGCGCGGCCGGCAGCTGTCTCCACTCTGCTGCCGCGTGCGGATCAATCTGAATCACGGGGTTGTAGCCTTGTAGATCGTGTTCATTTGGGTTCTGCAGAAACAGTAAATTTGATTATGCAGAACGCTTGGAACAAAGCTGTGGCGAGAGGAATCGGACCGGGTATCATGCAAAAAACTGCAGCAGTCCATGCGGATTTACACGCTTGGGATCGGAGGGAGCTGTAGGACCCTCGTCGTACGGAGAGGACCTATTTCCGATGCGTCAACATCGGATCAAAAAGAAATTATGCTCAAAATTGAATTACTTCTTGAACAGGAGGAGTTACATTGGGTTCAACGAGGACGGGCGAATTGGCTGCGCCCACGGGGATAGAAATACTAGCTTCTTTCATAATTTTGTTAGTGCAAGGAAAAAAAGAATATAATCAAATATATTGTGTACGATTCTGGAAACAAATGGGAGGATCCACAAGGTATGAGTAACCTTATAAAATTCTATTTTGAAGGGTTGTTCACTTCTGAGGTAATGGAGCCGGATGTAGATGTGCTAAATAAGGTACCAAGAAAGATCACTGTAGAAATGAACCAAAGTTTGACAAGAACTTTCATGAGGAAGTCAAGAAAGCATTGTTTCAAATTGGAGATTTAAAAACCCCAGGGCCGAACGGTCTCCATGCAGTGTTTTATATAAGGTTTTGGCCAATGATAGGAGATGACCTTATAAGGGAGGTGCTTCATGCGGTCAATTCTGGAGTTATAGCTGAAGGTTGGAACGATACAGGGGTACCAAAAGTCGAAAATGCAAGAAAAAGATTACACAATACCGCCCAATCAGCCTGTGTAACGTTGTGTATAAAGTCATTTAAAAAATGTTGGCAAACAGATTGAAGCTTATTCTTTAGGTAATTAGCCAACAACAGAGTGCGTTCGTGTCGGGACGCCTCATTACTGATAATATTCTTATTGCTTATGAAAGTGTACACACTATTAAGAAGAAGAAAGGAAAGAAGGGACTTTGTGCAGTCAAGTTGGATATGAAAAAAGCTTATGACATAGTAGAGTGGTGTTTCTTGGAGAAAATAATGATTAAGTTGGTTTTGATCTGTAATGGGTGAAGCTTATCATGGCGTGTGTCTCATCTGTTCGGTACCGAATTTGTTTTAATTCGAATGAAACAGATATATTCACTCCATCGAGGGGCATTCAGCAAGGTGACCCCCTCTCACCCTATTTGTTCCTACTTTGCGCTGAGGGATTATCAAGCCTACTCACTCATGTCGAGATAACAAATGCACTGGTGGGAGTAAAGGTGTGTCGTGAAGCACCGATGGTTTCCCACTTATTATTTGCGGATGATTCTCTGATTTTGATGGAGGCGGATGGCGATAATGCAAGAGTTTTAAAACAAGTTATGGACTTATATTGTGCAAGTTCGGGTCAGGAGGTAAGTGCCGAAAAGTGTAGTATTTATTTCAGTCCTAATACAGGGGTAGAGAAAAGAATTAAAGTATGCGAAGTTCTGGACATTTGGACAGAATCCCTTAATGATAAATATCTTGGCCTTCCTGCCATGATAGGCGTCGATAGAAGTGATTGTTTTAAATATCTTATTGAGAGAGTGCTCATGCTGATTAGTGGTCGGAAGGAAAAATTATTATCAATGGGAGGGAAAGAGGCTCTGATAAAAGCGGTTGTTCAAGCAATACCGGTGTTTGCGATGACAGTATTCAATATCACAAAGAACATTTGTAAGGGAATAACTGATGCTATTTCGCAACTATGGTGGGGCGATGATGATGACCACAAAAAGAATGCATTGGCTGGCATGGTGGAAGCTTTGTATCCCAAAAGATAGAGGAGGCATGGGTTTCCGAGATCTACACACCTTTAGTACTGCAATGCTTGCAAAACAGTGTTGGAGACTGATGGAAGAATCGGACTCTCTTTGTGCGAGAGTACTTCGGGCCAGATATTACCCGAACGGAAATTTGTTTCCACTCTGCTGACGCGTGCGGTTCAATCTGAATCATGGGGTTGTAGCCTTGTAGGTCGTGTTTATTTGGGTTCTGCAGAATTTCAAATTACTTGACCGCTTCACGGGAGAAAGTTCTACTACAAGGTTTGTGTGGATTTGCAAAATTTCCGATAGAATAAGTTGGAAATGATTGGAACGTGGTTTTTGCTCCGGTGCTCCCTCCACTTTCAAAGTTGAAAATTATAATTAATTTTAAAAAAATCCTAAAAAACAACCATGCATGTTCTCAAATGATGCATAGTAAAAGCGCCAAAAATTTTAGTTTGAAAATATTTATACTATAGTCTACACAAAAATAACAATTTTTTGTAGATTTGAAAACTATGCATTTTGTTAACATATTAGTATTTATATATATATAGATCAAAATATAATTTCATATTTCGTAATGTAACTAGCAGGTCTATAGGATACATGAGAACATGTATGCTTTTTCACATTTTTGAAACTTTTAGATGTTTTTTTTGTTTTTTTAATTGGCATGAACAATGGAGGTCGAGTGCAAAAAAATCTTCACTTGGAAATGATACCTTAGGAAAACACCATATATGATATGTTCCTAGCAATAATGCAACCAATATAGAAACAAGCATAATTGTTTCGATTGATATGATCAACTTTCTAGTCTAAAAAAGTTTAGATGTAAGTCCATTTTTTTTAACTTCAGTGCTCAAAGCATCTCCTGCGGATCAAGAATAAGCCCCCGGTCTAGAAAAATCCGGCCGATATGTGGGTTGGACCACTTCTATTGTGTGAACATTTACCTCATATCGGTATGGCTTGATTTTTTTTCTAGGGATCCAAATAAGCATCCCCTCTGGCACTACATGAACGACGGGGCATTCAGGGTTACCCCTCCTAGTTCCCTCCGCCGCTATTCAGTTTGCTTCGTCATTACAGTGCTAGTTGTTTTTAAGGTAAAATTGGTCATATCCACGCCCCGGATAGATAGAAGCGATGACCCAATACAAAGTTGTACAATGTCCTGTTTATGAGGAAAACTTGACTAAAAACCGCACAAGCTAGTATTAGCCACTAGTCTCCCCTAAAATGTCTCCCCTATATGTTTATGTAGAGGACTTCCCCTAAAACTTATTCAACTACATCAGTTACTCTAAAACATCTCCCTATTTAATATTTTAAAAATGTTGTATAACTAACATTTAAAATACAGCAGCTATCTCTGCAACTGCTAACTTATAGTGTAAAAAACTTATCTTTTTTTTAAAATTTACCATATATATTAGGTCAGCAAGCCGCCTCATTAAAATCCTGCAAGTCCCTTTCGGTACCCTGGTTAGGAAAAGAGTGCGTCTGAAACCTGTCGCCTTCATCACCAACATCCACAATATTACAATCAGCCCTTAGGTTGTGAGTCAAAAAAACCGGAGGCTCGACTATCCAATTAAACGACCCATTATGAATCACCGCATACTTTGTGCAATCATGGGCCGCTTGGTTAGCTTCGCGACGGGCATACAGGGTAGAAAAAGAGGAAAACACTTTCCCTAACTCACAAATCTCATCTAGGATACTCTTGATGAAAGATCTATCTCCTTCCCGGTTCTTCAAAAGTTTCAAGAGCACCTCACAGGCGGTCTCAATACAGACATTAGAAAAACCCCGTTGCATAGCCAGGGTACAAGCATCATGCATAGCCAATGCCTCAATGACCAAGGGATCAACAATCCTTCATAAACCCGCGCAGAGGCAACCAAGAAACCATCACAATCGCGAGCCACCATCCCCACTGCTGACCTCCCATCATCCTCCCTCACCGCCCCATCTGAATTAATCTTCACTATATGTTCAGGGGGCTTCCTCCATTTATGCGATTGTCTTCGATATGGTCCTATAGACTGTTTCCTTGGGAACTCCAAAGTTTGGAGAGTTTCCTTTATGAACTCCATGGTCTTCGTGAGATTATAACCAACCTCCCCATGTGTAATATTATTTATGGAAATCCATATGGAATACATCACCATAGTGATCAGAGCCTTCTCATTCGAAGTAAGAGAATGGACACAAAGGATATCCTTTGTCCAAGTCTCTGGGTGCAACCTCAGAAGTTTAAGAAGTAACACTTCTTTTGCTGCATTCCAAAATAACTTTGCATGGCTGCACTCCACTAGCGCATGCAATAATGATTCAGATTCAGCTTTGCAAATACCACACGTACTATTTTCCATTATATGGCGCCGTGTAAGAGTCCTATAATCAGGTAAAATCCCTCGAAGAACTCTTCACCAGAAAACACGTACCATAGGTACCACATCAAGCTTTCACAATTTCTTCCACACATCAGCGTCATTATCAGATGAAGTAGCAACTTCAGTTCTGTCAATGGCCTGGGTGACATACATATTATCCATCAGCGCTCGATAGCCTGAACGAACAGAGTAAACCCCTGTCTCTTCCTTCGACCATGCCAACCAATCATCTCCACCTTCACTTGCTAGTGGAATTTTCAGAATTGCCGCATCATCCGGTCCGAAGAAGATTGTCCGAATTAGCGGAGCATTCCATTGCCTTTCCGGAGTGATCAACTCACTAACTTGTGAAAGATTTGTTTCTTGTAGCCGGCCCATGGGCCTCCTTGAATTATCCTTTGGGATCCAATCATCATCCCAAATTGAAATGCTCACCAGATGACGAGGGTGTAACTCGACAAATCCCAGGGTTGTGCACCCCGGGTTGATTGAGGGGGAGAGAGGAGAGCGTTGGTGATCACGACGGCTGACAAGCGGGGATTTTACCCAGGTTCAGGCTCCCGGAGGATAACACCATACTCCTGCTTGTCTGTTATTGATGGCGAGTTGAGATTACAATGGCGGCGAGATTGCGATCTCGCTAGGGTTTGTGGTGGTGGCTATTGGCGTGTCCTCTGGGACGAGCAACCCTCCTGGCTATATAGGTAGCCAGGTCTCGGGTGGTTGGTGCCGATGGCAGGTTATGAGACCTAACCGACTTGGACTAGGTTACACGATACCCCTAGTGGGCCTTCTATGGGCCTTCATGATCTTGGCGCGGCCCAGGTAGCCTTATCGTGGGCTAGTCGAAAGGTAGCCCCACGTCAGTAGCCCCCGAGTGCTTGGTCGAATTATAGAGTCGAGCAAAGGACTTCTTCCTCCTGGGCCCGCCGCGAGATTGCTTGTTCTTTGAACTCTCTTTCTTTAGTCGAATAGGACACTCCCGATTGGAGTAACCCTGTGCAGTCGAATTACTTTGTCTTGGTCTTCTTGTGAAGTTTGCTTCTATTCGGCCTGTTGGCTTACTTGTAGATTGATTCGGCTGCTTGAGCTTACTCAACTTTCTTTGCCACCCGAATGAATGTTTCGGGTTCTCAGATCAGCACCCTGTCCTACTTTGTCGTTTCAGCTGCGAAGCTTACTACTCGAATCTTGCGTTCGAGTTGCCTTGTTTCTCCTTGTCTTCTCCAGACTTCGTCTTGCTGACGTCAGCGATGACGCTTCGTAGCACGCCTCTGCGCTTGATAGGACGTGACGTGGTGGGCCCCGCTGTCAGAGTTGACTGCGGTCAGCATTTGTCACGTCTCTCGAACTGGGCGCAAAATTTTCGTGGCACGATGATGAGGCCTTGATTCCCGTGCGTAGTGGACGAATTAGGCGGCGACGGTTAGTCTCTCTGCACGACATGTGGATGGCTGGATGCCATTGATTGTAGCAGTTCTTTTGCGGACGGCTGGGATTGATCTTGCACGGCTTAAGTACCACGCCGCAGCGCGAGGGCATCATCTTCTCCATTCGTCCGTGCCTCCTTTCCTTTTGCTCTCTGTCATTCTTGCTTCCACAAGAGCTTTGTGCTTTTTGTCCTCCCACCTCCTACGACCTGTTGCAACCATGGGCAAGTCGAAGACCGCTGCTGGCACCTCCGTCGCTGCCGCCGGGTTGATGAAGAAACCAGAGGGCGACTGGCAGAAGTCGACGGTGAAGAGGACGGATCTTGATGTGCTGCGCATGCAGGGCCTCCTGCCACCATCAGACCAGGCTCAGGTACGCGCCCCTGGCAAGGATACGTCCCCCGCACCCCGCGAGGGGGAGCGCGTATGCTTCGTGGATTTCCTTCCACGGAGCTTCGGGTTCCCTCTCCAGGATTTCGTTCGTGGTATCCTGTATGCCTATGGGGTTCAGATCCACGATCTGACCCCCAATGGCGTCTTGAGTATCGCGAGCTTCATCGTGCTTTGCGAGTGCTTCTTGGGGATTGCACCCCACTGGGCGCTATGGAAGTCGCTCTTCCTGGTTCGCAAGAACATCGGGAAGAGCGGGTTGACATACCCGGTGGGCGGCTTCGGCATCCAGGTGCGCGGTGACACCGTGTACTTTCAGATGAAGAAGTCGGACTCCATCCAGGGGTGGCGGAAGAGATGGTTCTACATTCAGTGGAACCAGGGGGGCCTGGTGCAGTTCGACGGCGGGCGCGGATTGCGTAAGACTCGCGCCTGGGCGCACCCGCTTGCCGAGGAGGAGAGGGAAGCGACAAGGCCGCTGATGAGCCTGCTACGCGACCTCCTCAAGACCCTGGGGCGGGAGTCGGGTGGCGGCTTCCTGATGGCCACCTTCTTCCGTCTTCGCGTGCAACCGCTTGGTGCTCGGCCCCACCCGATGTGGGCCGCTGAGGGCCTCAGCAACGAGCCACTCGACGAGGAGGAGGTGGAAACCAAGGTGAGGGGCATCACCAACCTCCGAGCCGCGGACCTCTGCAACGTCAAATGTCCAGTTGCTGCGTACGGAGATGCGAACCCTGTTCCCGAGGTAAGTTCTTGTCTTGTTCTCTTTGTTGCTTCGTTTCTTGATTTCCTGCTTCTTGATTCGACTTGGGTCTACTTGTTTCAGGGTCGATCTCTGTTGGTCAGCCTTCCTCCTCTCCCTGAAAACGGACCTGCTGACGAGTCGAAGGTTGTGGAGGAGGAGGATGACGACGACGACCTTCCGTCTGCTACCTCTCCCAACAAAGAGGTGGAAGATGAAGACGACGACGAGGAACCCGCACGGAAGAAGCAGAAGCGCCAAAGTGGTGGTGACTCTGCGACTGCTTCGTCGCCCGCGAGAGGTGCCGATGCTGATCTGGAGGAAGCCGTCGCGACGTCTTCGGGTGCGCGTTCTCCGGGTGGTTGGAGTGAGCCGCTGGCCGCTCCTCCGGTCAGCTCCGCGCCACTACGCGCGTTTGCGCGGCTGGCGTCTGTCTCCTTGGGGAGTGACGACGACGTTGAGACCACCAGGTGAGTATCTTGGTGCCTTGTTGGCTTCGATTTGCACTTTGTAGTTCTAGTCTGAGTTGATCATTGTACTGTTTTGCTCCAGCCGTCGTTCTGGCGATGTCAGCTCCCCTCATCGTGAATTGGAGCACACATCCGCCCCTTCGACGGAGCTAGTGACTCGGGTGGCGATCGAGGAGCGCGCGCAGCCTGCTGGCCTCGCGTCGTCGAGTCATGCTCCTCCTTCGGCTTTTGAAGATGTCGACCTCCTGGACCACGTAAGTCCTTTATACTTGTACTTGTAGCATTGCAGTTTCATCGGGTGCGCGATCAGCGCTCCCGATGGGAGTAGCCCCCGAAGGTGTGGGTGACTAGTATAGTCGCCCACAACTTTATTAATTTCTTGCTTGTGTTTCAGCCGTACTACCGCCAGCAGCTTGATGCAGCCGCGACTTACATTCGCCTGGAGAAGGAGAGGGTCCAGCTGCGTGCTTCTCTGGACCAGGCTGATAGGCGGGTTGCTGAGTTGGAGCTGAAGCTTCAGTCTCAGACTAAGCTTGAGAAAGCTCCTCACGAGTCCCAGGAGCGGGAGCGGGTGCGGGTCGTCCAAGAGAAGACTCAAGTCGACCGCCTCCTCTCACTCGCCGGTGCTCTTGGGGGTGAGTTTCGGCTTGGCGCTTACTGTTTCTTTTGCTTTGCCTTTGTCTGACATTAGATTTTTTGTGTAGAGAACTGCGGTGGAGCTCCTCCGGAGGGCTCATCGAGTGACATCGTTGACTTGGCGACTGCTGTCGGCTTCCTTGACCGTGTCTGCGCGTATGCGTCTGATGCGCTGAGGAAGTCGACAGCTGCACTGCAGAAGTCGACTGGGGCGCTTACGACGGTGCACCGGAGCATCTTTCCGAGTGATGCGCCACCGGCTGCCGTTGACGCTCTTGCCGCTCCGTTTGAGGACGACGCGACCACCCTCGCGGACTTCACTCGGGCGCAGACGGTACGCGGCTCCGAGCTCACCTTCCAGCTTCTTCTAGGCCACCAGATTCAGGGCGATTTCGAGAAGGTCGTCAGCGGCTTCCCTCGGAGGCCTGATGGCCGGACCGCGTCCCTGGGCGGAGTGAAGGCGCAGGCTACACAGCTAGCTGTGAAGCTTGTGGCCACCTTTGAGAGGGCGCTTGCCAAGGCGACTGAGGCTGTTGCTGCTCGGAAGAGCCGCTCTCGGTCGGAGTCTGCTGTCCCGGAGTAGTTGTAGCGTAGGGGTTTGACAGTCGCAGTGTCTTGTACTTATAACTTTTGCTTGTAATGACTGATATTTTGTCGGGTCTTCTGACCTTGAACAATACTTTGTGTGCCGACATTGTGTATTTCTTCCCATCATGCTTGTTTTTGCAGAGTAGTCGCCTTTTTTTGTATTGACTCTGCACATTCATGGCAGACTAACGTGCGCAGCGGCACGTCTTCTGCTTCTGCGGCTGGGCCGAGTGGCGAGGGATCTTCTTCGGGTGCTCGCCGTCGTCGAGCGACGCCAACTCCTCCTCGAAGCGCGAACGACCAGCGGATAATCATGTACTTGAAGAATAAGGTGGCTGAGCTTGAGGCGAACCTGAAGAATACCGAGATGTTGTTGCGTCGATCCCGGTCGCATCCTACTGCAGAGTTCTCCCAGCGAGAGGATTTTTTTCTCGGGGAGATCGATCTGATCAGTCGACAGCTTCAAGGTTGGTTTCTTTGCGGCTGGTTTCTTTGTTAACACTTGCTGGTTCTGACTTCTAGCTTGTGTATGCAGATGTGAACCCGGATTGGCAGGCTGAACAGGATCGTGTTGAGGAGCAAGTTACCCGGGAGGCAGCAGGCGACTCGTACGAAGCTCGCCAATTCTGGGTGAACAAGTCGAGAGGGTGAGTCCTTGCGCGCATGCTTGATCGTACTTGGCGTGCTGCCTTTCTTCTTGAAGGTTGCCGGAAGACCCTCTGGCACAACGAAACACTTCAGAATGTTAACTTAGGAAATATTCCGACTTAATGTTATTAAGCCCCTTACGATCTATACAATTATAAATCGGATGCCTAATACTCCTAACTTCATTTCATAGAAAATTTAATCACTTAAATAATCCTTTACACTCTACTAGAGGATCTGTGTCATTCAATATGTAGTTACATACAAAATCACGAATGACGCCTAGCTCCCACTCAAATATGCCTTCCGCATATAAGATCAAGGAAAGCTACTTAGCTCCCACTCACTTCTTTGCAAATGCAAGTTTCTTCAACTATTTTGGACAACTTCAAAATCCTTTGATCACATTATCAAAGTGAAGATTCTAGCTCCGATATGCTTGCTTCTGCCCATGAATGGACAACTGAAGTTTGCATACATGTTTAGCATCCTTAGGATCACCAAACCATTGTTGTATTGATTACAACTCTTTCTTAATGACACTATTAAGAAACATGGTTTCCTTATCCATCTATCAATTTCTCATTCAAAATTATAGTAATTGCTAAACGACCCAGAATAGATTTAGGCTTCGTCACTTGAGATAAACTCTCATGTGGTCAACTTTTGAATCTGTCGGAACTGTTTCACGACAAATCGATCCTTCTCAATGTCTATTCTCTCATAAAATTCCATATTCTATTAACATCCTAGATGCCATCAAGAAGATCTCCCAAGTCATCACCTGGTAATCGTACATGGATTTTATTTCGGATCATAAATGACTCATAGCCATTTCTCGGACTTAGGTCCATCATCTCTTCTTCGTAGTTCGTAGGTCTGTCATATTTCATTAATATGACCTTCATAACAAGATTGTCGTAACACACAGTGTGGAACACAACCTCGTACGCCTACGTTCTTAGTATGAGTTCAGAGCATCATGATCTTGTATCATCAACTTTTTCAAGCTGTGGAGCATGACACCGAAAACACTTTCGGTTGCGCCACTCTGCTGTCTGGAGAGAAAGTTCATCAACTTCGTCTTGCTCTACTTTCTTTCTCACTTATACCCTTGGACAAGAAACTATTTCTTTCGCAAGGTATATCCCGGCAACGATTTTGCCTATGTCGTGAGACATGTACCCAACTAACTCTTTACGTACGGTACACTACAAAGATTAATCCATTTTAGGTTCGATCACATCGAAACACTGAATTGCTCAAACGACAATCCAGGCTAAAAGCCATGCCATGACTCAAATGGTATTGTCTCCATGGATTTAAATGGTTTCCCTATGATCTAACGTGAGTGTTATGTTTTTACCATATGAATCTAATGATCACAATAATTCGGTAAGAGATTCATTTACCACACACTATCCGATAGGGTGCGATTACGACGTCCTAACACACAATAACACTATGGTGTTCCATGCGACGTAATTTGTGGAACTCTTCTCACAAGTCTTTCAATGATGTGCCAAAATTATAACTCAAATCTTCATTTCCTCGATCTGTATCGTGGGAATTTGATTTTCTTGTTAAGTTTATTTCCTACTTCATTCTGAACTTGTTTGATCGAATCAAAGTTTCCAGACCAACATTCCCTGAGTGGATATCCATATATCTACTCGAATATTCATGAATTCCATGAAATAAAGACTTCCACTACACGTTAAAGTGCTTCATTGATTCACATACACCCATATGAACGATCCTCAACAAGATATACTCAAAACGTTCAGTGAAGTTCACAAAATAAAGGTCTCCACTACCCGTCAATTACTTCATTGAACCACATACATCTATATGTATGACTATCAATAAGTTATATGCCCGTTTTCTGAAAACGGTGTCTTAGTTATTTTGCAAGTGTCAAAAGATCAAATCTAAGCACTTGTATATCCATCCGGTCTGGATTTAATGCATTGACTATAACATTGACATGAATTAAACGGTAGTACCACACATATGTGGTGTCTTTATTAAGTTTGTATCGTTTGGCATTAATATTATGAATGTGGGAGCTTCTACCATCTAAATTCAAATCGGTATATGATTACTACTTCATAAATATAGGACAACGAATTTGTCACTAACATATTGAAGGAGATATGCCCTAGAGGCAAATAAATAAGTATTATTTATTGCATTATCTCATAAGTTTATAATAGGTTTGTGTATTATGCTGTGACTGTGTTAATCGGAATCATTAATACACGTGTGATACACAGACAACCAGGTCCCTAGCGAGCCTCTATCTGAGCTAGTCCATTGGGCAACAGTTGATCGAGATTCCCGATCAAGGACAATGACGTCGGTTGACAATGGGGTCATCTTGTTAGTAGAATAAGGTGGTGGACATACGCAAAGTATTGCAATAAGATCGTATTACGATGTTTGTCATTTGCAATAGTTAAGAGTGTGATAGCTTATTCCTTAGACCGTGAGACCGCACTTATTGTTGCTTCGTAGGGGTGCTTTGAGAGCATCAAACGTTGTGTCTTATATAGCATGACAATAACGGTGTCCATCTTGGGTATTCCGAAAGAGCATCGAGACGTGAGGATCAAGAGCGGGATTTGTTCATTCTTGTAATGGAAAGATACTCTGGGCCCACTCGGTGATATTGCATCTATATAGCTGCGCAGCTTATGACTAGGTCATGGAGATGTAATATCGCGGACGAGTTAATAACCTTCGTCGGTAACGAGATACAGCAAAGGCATCGGTGTGTCTACGATCATATCTCGGACAAGGTAGTATCGCAGAAACAAAGGGAATGAATATCATACTTATGGTTCAACGACGATATTCGTGGAATGCACAGGGGTCGTCATATATTTCCAGGTATCCCTGACGATCATTGGTGAGCGGAGTGTCTCGACCATGTCTGGAGTGTTCCCGAACCGTAGCGTAACAAACTTAAGGTCTTAGTGATGCTAGAGATAGGTTCTGGAATTTATAGGTTTTTATTGGAGAGAAAGAAATGATCCGGAAAGAGTTCCGGTGGTCCGGAAGGAGTTCCGGAGAGCTATGGAAGGGTTCCGAGAATGTCCGAAAGTTGTTCGGGTGGTTCCGAAGTTGTTTCGGAGTCATGGGATATTAATTAGTATTTAAATATATTAATGATTAATTAATTATATTTAATATTAATTTAATATTAATTAAATAAAGGAAAAAAGGGGGCTCCCACCTACATGGGCCTTAAGAGGGCCCAAGAGGGGGGAGCCGCACCCCACAAGGGGGGGTGGGCCCCAAGGGGGTTCGGCCGGCCCAAGGGGGGCGCACCAACCCCCCCCCCCCCCCCCCAACCTTTAGTCCCACATGGGGGAGCCAAGGGGTTTGGCACACCCATTCCCCCTTTATATAGCAAGGCATATTAATTGATTTAATACATAGGAAATTCAATTAATTCCCGATTTCTCTCTCGATCTCGTGGTTCCCAAGTCGGAGCCGCGCCGAGCTGAGAAAGAGGGTCTCTCTCCACCTAAGCCATACCGCAGAGCGCCGTTGCTCTGCGGGATTCCAGATAAGGTCTGCTCCTGCGATTTCAGCTGGATCTGAATGACCGGGAGTCGTCGCTAGGCTCCGTATGTTTGCGAGTGCTCGGAGGCTACTCTACTGAGAAGCTTGGGCGACGTCGTCTCGCCCCCTGCAGCCGCCGCGCCTCCTCCCCCCCTTGCCGGCGCGCCACCCCCCCCCCCCCCCCTGGTGCTGGCGCTCTGCCTTCTTCCGCCTGACGCCCGTCGACGCAGATCATCGTCGACACCCCGGCGTCATCGACTCCGACATCGCGGCAAGTTCTCCGCGACCTCGAGGTCGGCTACGTACGACTTCATCGTCAACGCTTGTGCGGGAGCGTAATCCCCGCTATCGGTCTACATGGAGGTAATGTAACCTGTTCCGCCACCGTTATCGCATGTACTAGATAGATAGATCCTGGCTAGTTAGGGTTTCGTACGCTAGAAAATTATTGTTTTCTGCCCCGTAACCCCTTCACATATATGAACAAGTGTCTCGCTAGAGGAGACACACTTATAACGATCATACTTAAAGGCGATCATAAAGAATTTATCCAAATGGTAGATCTAGAGGGAGAGTGTCTATGGATATCACAATAATTTGTCTGCCATTATCAACACGCAATGTCGCCTCATCCTTTCAAGCTACTCAAGCAGTAAACCTGGTTTTCATAAAACATGACTAGTTCAAATCTTAGTCACTACTACGAGTACTTGCTTAGCTAAAACATTCATAACATGTATATAATATATACACCATCATCATCGATGACTTCCGGCGATCTGTTTCATCTTCTTGATACTTCCAACGTAATCAAGAACCATGAAGGTGAACGATTCCCCTTGCATGACATAGTCTATGACAGAGGATTTGCACTTGGCAACGACGTCTGTCATCCAGTGATCGAGCTGAACGAGGTGTCTCAATGTTCATCAAGTATGACTGTCACGTGCTCCTTCAATGTGTGTATTCTCTTCCATCTTGGTTGAGAAGACAATCAGTCAACGTAGTGATAAACTTCATCAACCCAACTTTAGGGGTACCCCGAGTTTAGCGACCATCTCATATGTTCGCGATCTAATAACTCGTACCCACCGTTGGTTCTCTATGGCAGAGATCATAGCATGCACTGAACTATGATGATATCATCCGCACAAAATCTGATAATCCAAATTATCTTTTGTTTGCGAAATCTCCGGGTTTATCTCCTAGCGGGTATTGTATCACAAAGAGCTAACGGTTTAAATAAGGAGTATACTCAAACTAAAGTATAAAACTATGAAGTTTGGACCCAACCTTTTAAGTTTCTCAATCGCAGGAATGCGCCTAATTTGAAAATATGCTATTACAATGGTTAATATCTATAAAGGTTTACAAAACAGACTTTGTTCATTATATTTTGAGTTATAGTATTTTAGAAAATAACTATCCGAACTCCCACTCAAACGAACATCCCTTCTAGTCGTTTAAGCGATTACACGACCCCCATCCGTTGCACAACCCCTCATCGTCAGAGCCGGCAACATAACTTAAAGGGTAGACAATTGTCAATCACAACAACTCTGTGACTCATGCTCGACCTTTCGGTCTCCGTGTTCCGAGGCCATATTTGCATATGCTAGGCTCGCCACAATAACCTCCACGCAACGCTTGTGCAACATGGCTTACACCCACCGTATGCGAACGATGATATGTCTGACACCTGATCGTCACGGCCTGCCTCATAACGTAGAACTTTCTTGGTGGTGCTCATGGAGGAAGAACACTTGTGGTATTTTGAAGGGATCATCTTATATATAACTACCGCCGCGTAACTAATATATACTAATATATATAATCACACAATATAAGATGCACACAAAACATCAAATATAATGCGACGTGATATGGTCCATGCGCTATGGTCTTCTTGGCGCTCGCAGTTCATAAACAATTTAATAAACCTACCTTGACCATATCACATAGCCCCTGCAAAATAAAGTTAGCCGATTCTACTTTATATTTTGCATATTTTACGTGGCTTGGGGTTGTCGTAAATAGAACCTCTTCATACCTACAAAACTTATGACCACAACAACGATCCAATAATTGCATATTTAAGCATACCTTTCGGGCCCTCCTTTGAAAATGCAAGACCAACTAAAGAGAGAGAAACTGACACCCGCCAGCCACAGATACGGTACAAGCCGTATGTCAGTAGTGGAACCAGTCTCGCGTAAGCGTACGCGTAAAGTCCGTCCGGGCCGCTTCATCAACTCGATGCCGCTGGAATCACAAGTGCAAGCTAGAGGGTATCAAATAACAGGAACGGTGCCCCTGTGTAGAACACGGGTTCTAACAGCGTACAACTATATCTACGATAGATCGGCTCTGATACCACTGAAGGGGATCGCATGCATAAAACAAAAAATTTCCTAGCAACGATATCCTTAAACTAGACAAGATCTACACTATGCAGATATAATAGTACGGCGGAGATCAGAATACATACCCTCGTAGACCGAATAGCTGGGATTACGCTCCCGCACAAGCGTTGACGACGAAGACGACGTAGCCGACCTCTAGGTCACGAAGAACTCGGCGCGACGAAGACGGCGAAGATGACCTCGAGGTCGGGTGGAGGAAGTAGGCCTCCGAGTACCGCTAGCGTAGTACCTCGCAGGGCGTTACACACATACGGTGGAGACAACTGCCTCCGAAGCTCCAGTCCAGGACGAGCAGCGGAAGACTTGGACCGGAACACCAGCAGCACGGCAGCGGGCTATGGTGGAAGAGATCCCCCTCTCAACTCGGCGAAACTCCATCAAAGGGAATCACGAGATCGAGAGATAATTGGAGAATTAATTGGTGAATTAAAAGGCCAGGGTTGCCCCCTCTTATATAGGCTCCCGGGGGAGCCAACCTCCCTAGCCAGGCAATGTGGGACTATCCCACAGCCTTGGTGCGGCTAGGGAGGGTGCGCTGGCCCTAGGTGGGCCCCATTTGGCCCACCTAGGCCGGCCAAGCCCCCCACCGAATTTCCCCTTGAGGTTTTTTCCCCTTATGGGCATTCTTTCGACCAGAAGGCCCATTTAGGGAAATCAGCCTAAATAAATTCGAAAATAAATATATATAATCATATTTAAATATTAATTACACTAATTAATATCAAACATATTATATATTATTTATTCTAGCTCCGAAAACAATTTCGTCTCTGCCCGATCTCCATCGGACCATTGCCGGGACGTTCCCGGTGATCTCTTTCCTTTCCGGTTGTCTTGTCGAAACCCCTTAAGTGTGTTACCCTAGCGGTTCGATATAATAACAGACATGATCGAGACTCCTCTCCGATCAATGACTAACTCGTAGGCTTGGACCCCATGAATTAATCCCTGTGATATAACGAATGACTTTCATCTATCAAACCTGGACGTCTAGTTTTAAGCCCTTTGTCATGTCGATATTTAGCGCGTCCGAGCATCATTCTCAGATATCTCCATACCTAGCATGATCTCGTTACCGACATCGCTATCTTCTACTCGTCTATGATATTATGTCAGCTGGTGACCTAGTCACATGTTTGCAAACTAATTTTACATAATCTCACCGAGTGGGCCCTAGAGTATCTATCCGGCTATGCGGACTGACAAATCCCGCTGTTGACCCCTCGTCTCAACTACCCCCTTCCGATACCCAAAAGTATCACCGTTATTGTCACACTAAATAAGATATGACGTTTGGTGCAATCAAAGTATCTTCCAGGAATAACAATAAGAGTTGGTGTCACGGTATTAAGACGTAATGACTATGTCCTATAAATACTGGGTATGTCCATCACATCGTTCAACCAACGGCATGACTTCTGTTGCCGACCGGCGCCATGCCCTATGATCGGAAAACCTCGATCATCAATCGCGCAATAAAACTAGTCTTAGTAGAGGCTACTAGGGACCTGGTTGTTTTATCTACCACACATGTATTAATGTTTCCGCTTAATACAGTTATAGCATGGTATAAAACATATAATGCACAATTGGGATATTGCCAATAAACTATGTTTATTAAGTGCCTATAGGGGCATATTCCCTTCAAATTCCTCCGTACTCGGTCTAATTCCCTCCTCAGATTTGCAAGTTTGTTCTTGAAATTACCGAAAGTCGCTGTACCCCAAGACGCCAGTCCATTCTGCAAGCCCTTCAGAGAATTTGCAAAACCACTCAGCCCAGGTCCTCGTTCAGCATTTTGCCACAAATTTTGCACCACTTTATCATAATCACCATGTGTTTGCCACACATTTTCATTGCGGAACATGCGTCCATTGTCAATCCGTTGAGACAAGTGTTTATTCATTTCAATCTGAATCATTCAATGATCAGACTGAACTAAACTAACATGTCTTACATTTAGAACTTGGAATAACTGACGCAAAGGCTCAGTTCCAAAGGCCCTATCCAGACGGGCTTTGACATTGGCTCTCCCCTCCTGCCTATTGTCCCAAGTATACGGTATCCCAGAGTAGCCTAAGTCTTGTAAGTCACAATCATCAACAACATCCCGGAAGGCTCACATCTGTCCTTCCTCTCTTCCCTGCTCACTAAAATGTTCAGTGCTATACATAGTTTCGTTAAAATCTCCAACACAAAGCCACGAGATGTTTTGGAGCCCATTCAGTCGCCTTAGTAAAGTCCACGTGTGATGTCTATTTTCTTTTCTAGGTTCACCATAAACCCTGTGAATCTCCACTTTGGCACTGAATTGTCTTTATATTCAACTACAACATCAATATGTTTGTTGCTGAAATTCTTTATCTCTACCGAAACAACAGAAGACCAAAATAACCCAACACCCCCACTCAAACCTTCACTATCAACAGCAAAACCTCCGGAGAACCCAAAGGTGCTGATCAGCTTCTCGACACGTTTACCTGCTATCTTAGTCTCCATCACAAATAGCAAGGCAGGGTCCATTTGCTTCACGAAGCCGCGAAGCTCTCGAACTGTCGGGTCGTTCCCAAGCCCCCCAGTTCACACTCAAACAACTCATTATAACTGGCGTGGCTGCAGAGCAGCCGACGCCGATGAGCTTGTACTGTTACTGGAAGGTCTTATCTTCTTAGCCTCTGGTTGGACTCCCTCCTTCCTCCTTTCAGCATCCTCCCTCTTAGAATCTGCTACCTTTAGATCATACATCACTAAGTCTGTGATGCCATTATGTTCATGATATGGTTCTTTAGGGGTTGCCGACAAGGAGTCCACTTTCCTATAGACTTGATTATGTCTGCCCCCTTTAAAAGTCTGGTTACGACCTCTCCCTCTCGCGCCGAACTGGCCACGCTGCGGATGACCACCATTAAGTTCTCCAGCAGACTTCTCCACCTCCTCATCGGCATCCATTTGCTGAGTATCATAGGAATCATCATAGGCACCCTCAGCAAAAGGCTGGCCATTCTTCTTTTTAAAATCACTGGGTGCTCGGAGGAGAGCTCCCCATGGTAAAATTCCATTTGTATCTCTCTCTCCCGGTGTTGGACATCGAGTGTCAGCATGCCCCAACAAGCCACAAGAGAAGGAAAAAAAGGGTAAAAACTCATACTGGATTGAGTACCAAAAAGTCTTGTTCAACTTCTTTGACACAAGACCAACCCATCTCATAAGAGGCTCTTTCACCTTGATGAAAACTCTTGCACGTAAATATTCTGCACTCACAAGGCCTTCTTTGTTTGTATCTAGTTTCACAAATTCACCGACCCTGCTGGCAATCTTCTTTCCCCAGACGGTATCAGTCAGTTTGTTGTAAGGGAGATCAATAACACGCACCTATATCAGTAACCTGTCGAACTTGAGTTCAGAGGGGCGGCTACGACCATCAAAATTCTCCAGCACCACAGCACACTTAGAAACTTGCCATGGTGAGCGCTCCCAGATCCGATCGCGATCTCGTTCATGATCCAACTCAGCAATGAACAAGTTAGGACCCCCTGTTCGGAAAATTAAACCCTTCGGATTGCCCCAGGCTGGGCGCAGAGCGGCAGAGATCGTGTTAATATGGAAAATCTTTGGTTCAGGAACTAAGATCTTCCCCGCAATCGCCCACAGAATTTTACCTTGATCTTCCTCATCATCATCTTCCAATCTATCAGATTCAGCAACAGTCAGCTTTAGGTTTCCCATCAGATCTTCCACTGGATAGTGCTTCCCTGATTCGCTGCCTTCCTCCATTAGACCCTTCTTCTTCCCACCATCATCCTTTCTGGCCGCCGCCGAATTGCCACCAGACGCCATCAGAGCAGCAGGCGTCTCACGTCTACCTGGCCCAGGTCAAGACCCAGCCTCACGGGATGCGACCCGGCGATCACCGTCGAGCGTCGTCTTAGGTTACTCAGAAACCCTAATCGCCTCCTGGGGAGACGAAGCGGTATTCTCGAAACCTGTCAAAAACTTATCCATCACCAAATTTAAAACATAAATAAAAAGCTCACTAATATCGGCATATTGCAGTGTCAAAAAGCTCACAGATATTGGACAATAATTTAACACTAAGTTAGCAACCATTAAACAACAGTACAACGAGTGCATGCATCCATTAAACAACAGTACAACGGCCGCCTACTCCTCCCGACGCCCGCCCTGCGCTTGGCCATCCAGCCCACCGTCTCGCCCCAACCCTGTTCTACTTCTTGCCCTTCTATCTCCTTCTTCCTCTCCCCTTCCCCTACCTTCTATTTTCTTTTGAGTTTGCCCCATGGCAGGTCTGAAAGAGCATTTTCCCTCATGTGTGGTTTTGGTAATTGAATGACAATCTCTATGGACTAATGTTTACTTTGAGATAACATTATAGATCATGTCCATGGAGTTGTGGAGTTCATGTGTTGGACTCTTGAAGCTTATGTGTTGAGTGGAGCATATTGCAAGTATGTCTTGAAGGATTCAAGACATCATATTAGTGAAGAAATGTTGGAAGATACAAGGTTGATCAAGATGTTGATCAACACACAAAGCTACAAGATGTACCAAGAGCGATCATGTATCTCTTGGGATGGTAAACACTTGTCCGCATAGCTTTGTGAACTAACCCATGATATATGTGTGTGTGGTATCTTTATATGAGGTTAGGTACCTTCCCATGGGCTTGCATCAAATGAAGATTTCATATAGCTCATGGAGGATGACGTCATGTGGTGATCGTCATCAAGGTGAGATGTGCAAGACCAAGACCAAGAGAAGTTTCTTGAAGAGATCCTATGCTTGGTGCTTGCAATGGATACATGAAGACGAAGATAAGCGAGACTCTCCCATTGTGAGCATGGGGGAGTATTTGGAGAAGTCTTCATCAAGCAAGTGCTTGGACGCGCAATCAAGAAAGATGATCCACTTGAAGAGATCAAGATAGTCATCATCCAACTCAAGTGGAATGCTCAAGGCAAAGGTATGATCTTGATAGGGCTATAGGATAGTTAGGCGTACTATCAAGAGGGGCTCTCAAGTTAGTAACTTGATCGCATTCTTGTGGAGAGCTCAAACCTTTGCATACTTAGCATATCATGTTTTTTGGTTCTTATTTGGCTTTTATGTTGGTGAGGAGTTAGAGCTTGGTTCATCTCCATGTCAAGCTCTTGTTCATCGAAATCGGTTTTACTTTGTACAACTTGTTGCGTTTTCGGTGACGGAAATATTGCCGGTTCTACCTTGAGGAAATTCCCACACCTTGCCATGTGTGGAGATTTTACTCTATTTATGGGATGCAATATTTGGATTCATCGTCGCTATCTTTCCAACAAAATTGGTCTCACCTCATTTGGAGTTCATTTGCAAAAGTTATAGCAGTTTTCGTTTCGGTGTTCTGCTGATTCGGATTATTGGGGCCGGATATTCCGCCCTACCGGAATTTCCGGTTCCCCAGCTCATCCAAGAAAACGGCTAAGGAAAGGAGAAAAAGGGTTCTGACTCCAGTCGGAAATTGTGCTCGGAAATTTCCGTCTACCGGAATTTCCGAGTGTCCCCAGAAAAGTCCTCCAGAAATGGCTAAGGAAAAGTTTGGTTTTGCTTCTGACTCCAGCCGGAATTTCAGCTCGGAAATTTCATGGACTCGGAATTTCCGGGTGACCGGAATTTCCGAGTCTCTCTTAGACCGGAATTTCCGGGTGACCGGAATTTCCGAGTCTCACTTATACCGGAATTTCCGAGTGTCGAAACAGCCAACGGCTATATTTCCTGGAGGGGTATATATACCCCTCCCCTTCTTCTTTCCCAGCCAATCCAAGGCAGCACGACTTTTCCCTCTCTCCTACTCCATTGTTGACCTTGGAAAGCTCACTTCCCTCTCAATCTCTCCATTGAATCTTACATATTCTTTAGGGAAAGTGGAGAGGAGATCTAGATCTACAATCCTATCAATCCTTCTCTCCTCTAAGTGAGGGGAACTTAGTGGATCTAGTTCTTGGAGTTCCTTTGTGGTTCTTCTTCTTTGTTCTTCCTCTCTTCTCCCCCCATAAGCATTAGTTGCTTTTGGTGGGATTTGGGAGTGAAGGATTTGACTCCTTTGTGGTTTCCTTTGTTCTTCCTCTCTTATTCCCCCATAAACATTTGTTGTTGTGTTGGAATTTGAGAGTGAAGGACTTGAGCACTTCATGTGCTCTTGCCATTGCATTTGCATCGGTTTGAGCCCTCCACGAGGATTCGTGGTGGTGATACTTGTGAGCTTGTTACTCTTGGGTCTTTGGACCCTAGACGCCTTTTGTGGCCGGCCTTTTGTGACCAAGACCTTTTGTGGTCACTTGAGAGCCCCCAATTAAGTTGTGGGTGTGTGCCTCAAGACTTGGGAGCACCCAATTAAGTTGTGGGTGTGTGCCTCAAGAGTTGTACGAGATTCGATCTCCGTCCCAAAGGAGATCAATAGTGGAAGGTGAACTAGCAACCTTTTGTGGTTGAGTTCATCAGGAGAAGAAGGTGAGCCTTTGTGGCGTTGCGGCTAACCTGTTGTAGTTGCGCACACCTCTCCAAACGAGACGTACACCTTTGGGTGGAACTCAGGAATACACCCTCGTCTCCGCGTGCCTCAGTTATTTCTATACCCGAGCTCTTTACTTATGCTCTTTACATTGTGATAGCCTTCGTGCTTGAAGTCATATATCTTGCTATCATCTTGTTACTTGTATTGCTTAGCTTAAGTTGTTGGTGCACATAGGTGAGCCTAGCTTATATATCTAGGTTGTATGCTTGTTAAAGTAAACCTCTAGTTTTATTCCGCCTTTATCAAGCATACCGGAATTTCCGGGTCATTCGTGGACCGGATATTCCGGCTACTCGGAATTTCCGGGTCACTCTTGGACCGGATATTCCGGCTCCTCGGAAAAAGTTTTAATTCGCCTATTCACCCCCCCCCCCCCCCCCCGCTCTAGGCGACGTCTATCCGGTCAAGGTCCGCCCCAAACCCTCTCCTCACCTCTGTTTTTCTTTCCCCTCCCCAGAAATTGAGATGGGACTCGATTTAGAGGTCGATTTCATGCTCGATTTGAAATTCCAGATCGATTTCCAAATCGATTTTGGACTTGATTTGGGATAAACTGAAGAAACTAGAGGGGGGAGAAGACCAGATGAACCTGTCGAGGGCGGGAGGAAACTTCACCCGTGAGCGGTTGTTGACGCCGCTGGGATAAGCGAGTCTTCTATCTCAGGGGAGACGAGCGAGCAGAATAGGGAGCGCCTATAAATCGGGGGGGCGTTAAACGAACTGCTGGGCGATTGTTTTTGGGTTCCCCCCTAAAAAACGTATAGGGCAGTGTTTGAGGGAACTCCTGGACTTGCTCTTAGCAACTTCGTCCACTTATCTCATAAATCAAGGGCAAGCTCGTCTGTGTGTCTCATCCGCCGCTCTTGTCTTGCCCACACACCTGCTATGAGTGAGGAGGAATCAATTTGGTGAGATCATAGACAACGCGAGTACCAACCAACACTCAGAAGCATTACCAAGTTTTCAACTTTTGAAGAAAAATGACATGACAAAACACAATTGACAAAAGAAAAGGAGTTCTCGCTGGAAATGGGGAAATCATCTTTGGCTAGTACGTGTAGATGTACCTGCTATCCAAAAAGGACATTTCAAAATGTAAAAAAAATGGATATGCACCCGCATATTTCGGGAAAAAATAACATTTTTGTGGCCTGTGTAAAAGACATATTCGTGTGCACCAAAATCAATTTTCACGAAACATTTATTTGTGTTTTTTCAAGAAAGTGGAACTGGGAGTTCGGCCTCTAACATCAGCCGGGTCACAAGACGAAGCCGCCGGTGTCACTGCTCATGGAGGAGATCGCCGGAGGAGCGTTGAGAGCGGGCCGGCGGCGTTTGGGTGGCGCGTGCAAGGCTGCAAACTTTGGTGCTACGCGATCCTAGCTATATCACAAGATAATGAAGACTGTACAACTGCAGTTGGCTAAAACGAGAAAATCATTCACAAAATCTTGCCATTGAATTCAGTTGGGAGAATCAACATATGTACTTCCATTCATACACTTCTAGAAACGAACTACAATGTTTCCCTTCTATAAACAATCGAAACAAATGAAAGAAATCTATAACTTTCTTACTTTCTTCTATATTTCCCTCCCGTATAACTTCTTCCATCCAAAATCGAAAAATCGAGATTGAAAGAAACCTCACAACTCAACTATGCACACTCCTATTAAGAAAAATCTTAGGTACCCACGAACTTCACAAAAAAGCTGCACCTGTTGGTATTTCCTTTGTATACACAATGCAATCAGTCTGTATGCTGTTGTAAGAGAAAGTGAAACTGAGAGTTCTGCCTCAGTAGTGGTGGTGGCTCCACGTCAGACGGGTTGATGTCAAGCATCAGTCGTGCTATATCATCCAAGGATATTGGTATGCTGCAATTTCATTCATC
This sequence comes from Poa annua, assembly GCA_026929855.1. Lineage (NCBI taxonomy): Eukaryota > Viridiplantae > Streptophyta > Magnoliopsida > Poales > Poaceae > Poa > Poa annua. The sequence continues at coordinate 23,843,766 of CM049427.1, forward strand.
AGGGTGTTAGATCAATGGCCAGTTGGCCACTATTGCATACAGATCAAAATGAGTGAGCCTACACAACGAGACGTGTGTGTCTAACGTCTTATAAGTGTGAACAGAGGGAGTACATCTTTGTGCGGTTAGTATACATACCTTGAATCGTCGTCTAGCAAGAAAGAACTATTTGGAGTAGTTATTGAGTCATCGGTGGTCATTGTTCTCATATTTCCAATTACCTGAAAACATTATCAGTTTGTTAATTTTGCATGATGAAACCATGCATGCCAATGCTTGAGAGAATTTATTTACCTCTTGAGATAGACCTTGTGCACCATATTTGTCGTCCCAGAACATTGTTCCAATGCGATATATTTGGCTGATGCTCAGAACCTGCGAAATTTCGAAATATTTGATGCTTGATGGTTTACAAAAATTCAACCATTTTCAGTAAGCTTGTCTTGTTGAGGACTTACGGGGCAAAGATCATCCGTGATTTCATCCAAGGATTTGTGTGACTTCTGATGCAAAACCTGCAATTTCATTTCATTTCATTTAGTAGGTAGAACGTAGTCATATGGAACATCTATTATTGTCCATGGGCATCTTCTGGCATACCAGGAACCCAACTGCCTGCCTTATGTGTTGCAGTTCATCCCAAGATGTTCCTGCATACTGGATTACAAAAAATACATTTTAGTCTGGTGATTTTCTAGTCTGATTAGTATTTCTCTTGTTAAAGTTACACAATTGTTTACTTCACCTCTTCAGTTTTTGCAGAGCACCATTGCTCCAGTTCCTGTAATCCGGCTTTCAAAAATTCCCCATTGCTAAAGGAGCAGCATTCACGGCGGAGTAGCAAACTGGATGAAGAAATATGATTTTGCTATAGTTCAGACTCAAACCATTTGGTGATGCATTCACTAATGATAACTCACATGTCGTGTCGGTATGCAGTCAAGAGTTTATAAAAATAGTTGAGATAACGTGTATAACACTAGCCGTACCTGTTGAAGAGTTGAATGTTCATGAATGCAAATACTTGACCGAATGTTTTTCTAATGATCATAGGAGGTACCTACAAATGAAGTTGAAAGAGGCAAATCCTCAGCATATTCATAAATTATTCTGTATTTCCTGACAGGAAGACAACTGAAAACAAGCAAAGGCTATACTCACATAATTATTGTTCATTGTTTCCAGTGTATTGTTCAGGCACTTAACAATGTTTTGCCAATGCACACTTAATGCTTGCCTTGATAGTGCATTAGAGTGTATGCTTTTCAATGATCCTCGAGATGGTCTCACACGACCAGCTCTTGGAGCCTATGAAGATTGACAACTGTTAGAAAGATCATATTGCTTAATACACAAATTGGGCATGGAGATGCCTGAGGTACCTGTATGCACATAGTCAATATTGCACTTATTTCCTTCTTCAAGCTATCTCTGATCATGCCATATATCTTCTCGACATATGCTGTTAACTGTTGCTTGAAACGTATGGCTGGATACTTAGCCTCTATCATTGATTGAGTGTCTGCCCTTCCTACCATTCCACTGTATCCGCTTGAAATACCTAATCCTGATGATGATCGAGCATTCTGAAAGTGCAGTTTTTGGAAGTTAAGCTCATTTTTTCCCGAAAATTCTGAAAGTGCAGATTTCACTCCTAATTGCATAAAATGAAACTGAAAATACACAGCAGTAGCAGTTCAAAACGAAAATAAAGACTGAGCAGGAGGAGCCACGTCTGGATGCCCAGCAGCTTCTGGACTACTACCCCTATGCTAAATTTTAAGCTGAACTTCAACACGTAAGATCATAATTACAACGAGATCACAGATCAAAGGTGCTAATGAATTTTAGATCTCAATCAAGAACCTATTTTTATGCAGACCAAAACTCTGGATCGAACTGACCTGCGCCATTTTATTGAATAGGTTGCCTGTCGCGGTCCTGCTGCGGTTTGATCCTTTTGTCGATGAATTGCTTGCTTTAAGGGTATTTTGTAAAAGGTGTAGGAGGGTTGACGTTGTAGACAGCCAATAAGCTAGCTCTCCAGAACTTTCAGCATTCTGTACATGTATTCAGCTAATGAGTTTCTCATTAACTTACTTACGAACTATCTTATGCCGCTGCAGAAAGAATTATAAAATAATTGGAATAACAACCTCGATAGATGACCTAATTGTATGGATGATACGGTCAAATATGGTAGTCTTTTCTGCTTCAAATGAGCGCCAGTGAAGGAGTGATTTGTACACGATACATGCTGCAGCTGGTCTTCTGTTGTCATATCTCCTGTCTTCAGCCAGGCTCTCGATAAGGACATCATGATTTTCCTGTGAAAGAGTGAAGGCACAGCAATTGAAACAGCACATTACTGATAGTGCACAATATCTCTTAATTAAATACATGGAAGTTGTTTCCACAATGATATCAAAATGTTCAAAGAATCAAGCTTACTTGTTGTCGGTCAGTGAGCGACGTCTGTTTGCTTAAATTCTTTATCGGAGGAACAACCAACTGCTCCTGAAAAGCATAAATTATGTATACATTAATCAAAGGATCCGCTTGACTTTTTTTCTTCTGTTTTATAGAAATATAGTGGGTAGCACTGGATTGTAATACATACGTTGATGATTTTAAGTTCTCCAAGCTGCTGTCCATTCTCGAGAACCTGGTGTGATTTTCAACACATAATTTAGTGCAGTTTGTACTCCTTGAATAAAGTTGTTAAATCCAAAACAGTATCTTACTAAACCTTTCCTGGAGGGACTTTACCTTCATAACTGGTGGCTGAATCACCTCAGGAGTAATTACTTCTCGAACAGCTAGTGCATTGCTGCGGAGCAACTGATTCTCTGACTCCAAGATGGCAATCTTGCTTTCCAGACTAGACAAATCATTCGTTGTATTAAGTCATGACGCTTTCACATAGGGAAGTGGTTAAGAATGAAAAGAAAAGGTATCCATACTGTAACACGTTTACCTCTCTATTTGTTTTGTCTTATCGTCATCTGCAGATGCAAGCAACGATTGTTGACGTAGCACATGATTTTCAGATTCCATGTTGGATAAATTTGTTTCAAGCCTAACCATATATCACAATGCAGTGAGTGAATATGATATTTAATCGCTACAAGTCAATTTGCCCGAACTCCAAGGCTCAAAATCATTAGTTACCTGGCAAGCATCTCTTGAAGTTGATTAATTTTCAAGTCTCGTTCTTGTGTCTCTTGTGACAATTTTTCAGACTGTTTTTGAATCTCAAAAAGCTTCTTCTCAAGATCTTCAGCCTTCATTCTAAACGTACCAAGCTCGCCCTGGATCAGAACATGGATAATGAGGATTATTCTATAGAATAAAATTGCGAGTAAAAATTGTGGAACCTACTAGAGATTTTTTTTTTTTCGAGAATAACGGGTCTACTAGAGATTTATACCTCAAGTTCCCCATTTTGACTTGTCAACAACTCAACTTTTGTATTGTCCACCACTGGTACCTCTACTATCTTTGGTGGTGCCTGTTCAATTGCCAACTTTGCAGCTTCTTTCTCCTTTATTATTGCTGCATGGGCTTCCTCAAGCTTTTCTTGCATTTCTTGCAAAGCAGATTGTAACTTCGTAACTTCTTGACCCTTGGCTACCTCAAGGTCAACCTACCAGCAAGATATAAATTAGCTAACTTATTCGTATCCAAGCAACATATTAGGACATACAGAAACAACTATATTGATCTTAGTGAGTTACCCTCAAATGCTTCTCAACATCTAATCTCCATGTGAGTTCTTCAACTCTCTTTTCCAGCTTGTCTTTTGCTTCTTTTAGTGCACCGTTGTCTCTCGCTTCCTGTTTGTAGGGTTATACTTAGTCTACAGTGAATTAAAATATACAGGAATGCTCTACGCCTTCCCAGTTTGAAGTTAGACCAACCATTTTGAGCTTCCGAAGTTCCATTCTTGCAACACGGCACCTCCACGAGCATTGAAGAATCAGAGAAGCTCTTTTTTGATGTTTGTAAGCAACATAAGCTTTGTGCTGGCGCCATCGGGTCTAAGATCAACAAAGTAGTTCAGTGTGGTTGATTATGAAATTATATCTGTGTCATGATTCACATGATAATACAAACCTGGATAATTATGGAAGCTTTGGTCTCTCTTCTGAATCTGTGCTCCTTGCGAGCCGCCATTGCACGTAATCCTGTCTGTATTGTTATTGATGATTTGTATATTAGTATATAGGCCTTCCAGGCAGAACGAGTCCGTGTGTGCTTCTGTATCGTAATTGCAGCTGCGACTCTTCTCATGTGCTCAAAAAGCTTTCTAGCTAGTCGTGCTGCACCATCAGAGTATATTATATGTCAATGTCAAGTCAGAACTAAGTAAGAAGTACTTATATCCAAGACAAGAAGTATTTGAATGCAAAGGAGTGAAGAAATACCTCTCCAGAACTTTTGAGTTTGAATGGTAGCTTTTTTTAAGTTGATGAAGTCCTTTCGCAAAAGATGTGTTCGTATACGCCTCTGGATAAGTCGCACAGCGTTGGCCAATACTTCTGCTCTTCTAGCGTCCAGTTCTGCCATCTGACCAGCTCTCAGGAATACCTTTGTTTTCCCTATCTGATAAAGATAAGGGTATGCGCAGTCAGTTCCAACTTGCAAATACATGTATGGTGGATAAAATTGTTATATTTCACCACTTCCGATTTTCACTGTAGGTTACCTGATATCCCTTCAATCCCATTTTATCACATAGTGCTGCGCAAGCTTTCTTCTCGTCAAAACTGCAGATTAATTACAGAACCAGGGCTTATATAACTGATATATTCTACTTGAGTTTCATCTATGAATCAATTAGCATCTGTAGCATCCATACCTGTCCACAAGCTCAGGTGCGAGCACTCCAAACCGATCAATGAACTCATCAAATGTTCTCTTTGTTGGATAGCCAGCACAGCTGATCCGGATTGCTTCCAAAACACCCTGCACCATGAGCCATGAGCATAATGCAATTTGCAACTGAACTCAATGGAGGAGAAAAACATAAAAAACATACATACCCCGCATCTCAACTGATTTAAGACATTGTCGTTTTCAAAGATGCCAGGTTTCAGTACAGTATTAGGCTTCACACATCTAATGTAGTGTGGTTCTGTCGTACTCAATGTTTCCATCAAGGCTTGTAGTTGTTGCTACACATATTAGGGAATAGAGAAGTTACTGAGTATTCCAAGGATAAAAAAGAGATTTAGCTCCAATATAACACACCTTAAAGCGAGTACCGATGGAAGAGAATTTGGACTGTTTAGAACTTTCCTCGGGTAATGGAGGAAATAGATTTGCAACAAAAGAGCACCTTGAAGAATTTAGTAGAGCCTGATGTTCAGCGACCACATAGTCTTTGTTCTTGTCAAGAAAATAGTCGGCTTGATATGTGACCTGTCAAGCAGAAAAGTTTCTTGAGAGTCCTTGATGGTATATATCTAATTATGATACTATCAACAAACTAATTCTTACGTCTCCTGCGTAGTGGTTGATTGTGAAGGCAGTCCTAGCAAGTTTGGGCTTGCTGAAGCGCTTATGTGCTTTGTATGTTTGATACATCTTTTGTGCAAATGTCTCATGAGTGGACTTTGGAAACATGCTGCATCATGGATAAGCATATGTCAAATGCTTACATTTAACTTCATTTTGCATGCCAGGAAAAGTATACTACGCTAATTTTTTAGAGGGAAAATACTAAAGAATATTTTTACTGTTGCAAGTGCATTTTTACATAAAACTACATCTAGGATAATACCGAAATCAAATTCATATTAATTTTTGGTCAAAACATCACGACCATACCATGCCTCATCCAGGAGGGCTATTATTCCACCAGGTTTCTGCATGAAATTCAAGTGTTATTGTTAAATACTTGATTCACCTGTTACAAGTTTCTATACAATTTCTGATATCCTCGGAGAAATTACCTTCTCAATCAGGTCCAGAACATCCTGATTGTCCACAAATTCCACATAGCTCCAGTCTATTTCATCCCTTGTATATTCTTCTTGCTCCATCTTGAATACGTGCTGCCGAATGGAAACACATGTTTCTCTAGATATTAAATATATTTCACAATCACTTTATGTTAGTACCTATAGGCCTTAGCTAACCTGGTTAAAGTGCTGCTGCAACTTCTCGTTTGTCATGTTGATGCACAGTTGCTCAAAACTGTCAGATGAGCAGAAAGTGTATCATGTTCTAGGTATTAAGAAAATGAATTATATCATACTTGCACTCATGTAACTAACGGCAAACCTGTTGACCTTGAAACTCTCAAATCCATATATATCCAGCACTCCTATTATACTGATTGCATCAGGATCTTGACCAATCGAGTTATTGATCTTTTCCACAATCCTGTTAACCCAGATAAGAAAAACCTTTCTGATTAAATAGAATACAATAGTGATGGAAGAGAGAAGTCTGAGGTGCTAAATGTATTAGCATTTTATGAATTCAAACTATTACATTTGTGTTTTGTACAATCACATATCTAACAATCTAGTAATACAAATAAAAAGTAACAGTTGATTTTTTTTCTTATTTGATGCATAAATTAATTTAATACTTCACTCTTACCAGTCGAAAAGTCGCGAATACACCGTCTTTGCCAAGGCATCACGACTCTGTAAAGCAGAATCTGGATCGAGAGGTTTTGTAATATTTCCGTCAGGCGTTACAATAACACGCTGACAAAGAGAGTCTTCAAGGGACTTCTCATCACACCTGAGATAAAATATGTACTAAGAATACCATAAAAATGCAGATCACGAAATATAAACCTTTGAAAGAAATTAGACATACATTAGCAGTTCTGCCACTGTTTTAAGGTGATTGATTGATTTCTCATCCCTCAACCTTGACGAATCAATCTCCTTCCCTTTGGAGAAATTAATGTTACCTAGATGAAGGATTGCTGCTACTACTCTAAAGATTGCATCCTTGAGCAGTGAAAGTGATTAATTAGTTCTAGCCCCAGTGATAACGTTACTATTTCATGGATGTCTCGTAATAGTTTCAAATACCTGCTCGTCTTGAGAAATGCCAACTATATCCATTGCATTTCTCGTTTCTAGGTACTCTCTTGCATCATCCACGTTAGATACTTCATAGCAGCTTGTTTGGTTCAGATAATGAAATGATCGTGGGTTTCCCACCTTAAACCTTTTTACGTCCTGAAATTAGTTAAACATCACAAAGAAGTTAGTCTTTGCAATTTGGCGGTATTAACCATGCAGATACAGTAAGTACTAATTTAGGTGCTGCTTGTCTAGAATTACCTCCGGTGGTGCAGAACATAGCATGTAAAAGCAATGGTAGTTCCGTTCAGGATCAGAGACCTGGCATACTCGTGATCGTTCAAGGAGGTACGTGCGAACAGCCGCACCAGATATCTTTCCGTATTTGTCGAATTGGATTTCCACAAACTTACCAAAACGGCTGAAAAGCATGGACATGGTAAGTATATTCTTTTTTTGAAAAAGTCGGTTTCCGTAGCGTAGTTGTAGTTGTTAATTAAAGAATCCACCTGGAGTTATTGTTCTTCACCGTCTTTGCATTACCAAATGCTTCCAGTACTGGGTTAGACTGAGTGGTGTTGTACAAGAATGGAGAGAGTTAGTGGGATCTCCTAGAAGGAAAGAGTGAGGAAGAAGATAAATGTAAACGTTGTGTTTCCCAACCTCTAGGACTTGTTGCTCAACAGTTCGTCCCTCGGTTCCAGACCTTCCTCCCATGAATGCAAGGTACCTCATGAGCATCTTCGTCGTCTCTGTCTTACCAGCACCACTCTCACCACTCACCAATATTGACTGGCTTCCATGTTCATTGATCATTGCCCTGAAAATCATTTCCAGCAACAAAACCATGACGATCAGCAGGCACAACACAATACACTCAACTGGCTGACTGTCCAATGCACGCAGACAGCAACCGCACGAAGAAGATGACGCACACACGCACCTGTAACAAGAATCTGCAATCGCAAATAGATGGGGGCTTAGCTCCCCGAAGGTGGCGCCTTTGTACTGCTCCATCATGTGCACGTCGTAGAGATGCGGCAGCCTCTGGAAAGGGTTGACAGCAATCAAGATGTTCCCGGTGTACGTCTGTCGGACAATTTTACCAGTGTCAGACAGTTAACTGAAAAAAATGCATCTTTTTTGTTGACAGGGAGAACATCAACATGGACAAATCCTGAAGAGACTCACGTATATCTCGTTAAGGCCGTACCGGCAAGCAAGATTGTGCAAGACCCCCGGTTCATGGAGGTAGGCGAGCTTCGTCATGTCGTCCACTCCTGCCGGGGGCGCCTCCGTGTCCTTGGGGTATATGCTCGCGAGGCTTGCCACAACCTGCAGCACCCAAATGATCAGACAACTCATGTCCCAAGCAACATACATCAATCGGAAACTGAAAGCGACAATCATCTCGCGGTGGCGGTTCCGATGAGGCAATCGGGCGAACAGTTGGTAGGCAGGCACTGATCGACCAAGTACATAGAGCTTGCTGTGAAACTTGCGTCGGCAGCGCAGAGCAGAGAGCACCGGTGGTAATTAAAGAGGCAAACAGGTAGAGTAGAGAGCTCTGCTGTGCTGTGTTCGGTTGTGCCGTGTACGGGCGGGCGGGCGGGGCAGGGTCACTCACCGTTTTGCCATTGGTGGTGGCGACGGTGGCGTCTCCGCCCCTGATCCCTGTGACCTCGCCGTCGACCCAGGCCTCGTCGGGGTCCTCCAGCCACACCTGCGACCCGACGATGATGTTGACCGGACTCCCCTGTTAGAGACAAGAACCATGTCAGCTCCACCAAGAAACCGACTGGGAGCGAACTGGCCATCGATCACACACCGGCATGGCCGGAAGCGAGCTGGAAATGAGCAAGAAGAAAACAGGCTGACCATCTTGACCGGTTCAGTCAGTCCACGCCACGGACGACGAACTCAGGTGGATCGCCGACACGACGCCGGCGGATTCCTGCTCATGCGGATCAAACTTAATAATACAGTAGTAGAGGATGATCTCGCTGTTGCGAATGCGCGCACGCGAACAACTGGAAAGCGAGGGCAGGCTAGCGATGCGATGCGATGGCAGCAGGAGGGAAGGAAAGCAGGGGAGGGAAAAGGAATATACAAGGTGGTGGGAGCGGAGTGGGGTGGCGGTCGCCGGGTGTGAGCTGGTTTGAGTCTCCTTTTGGGTGGGAAAGGGTGGAATTAGCTACGGCCACCCCGCGACGGCTCGGTTGCGGCGGGCACCGGCCGGTGGCGGTGGTTCCTCTGTTTCCCCATTGCTGATCTGCCCCCGGAGCGCCACCGAAAGTGCGAGAAGCCGTTAATATTATTTCGTTAATGCGCTTGTGAGTATTTTGTGGTTGTTGGACGCTCATGTACTAGCACGTGTGTGTGTGTGTTTGACATTGCAATAAGAACAGATTCATGGATATTATTAGCAACTAAAAAAGGGAGACGTTGTTTTGGCTAATAGGAGTAGATATAATATCTCTTAAGGTGAGGACGTACGCCGTGGTCTTCTTGTGTTTTAACTCTCCAATTTTCTGGTAATAAATCCGCAGTCCAAGGTAAGTTGACCGGTTTTGCAGTTTGGCCCCCGATCCCCTCTCTTCTTGCAGACTGCATGCCGCCTGGTCGGAGCAACACATCGACGGAGGTACCCATGTTCCGCTCCATCTCCGTTGGTCCTTCCCGGCCACCTGCGGGGAAGAGAGTCACCGCCTTTTTCAATTCCCCTGATGCTTCTGTCCCAGCCTGAGAGGCGGAGATCGATGAGAGACGTAGCGGCCACCTAGCCAGCGGTCCCCGGAAGCCCAATGCCATCTCTGCTCTCTCTTCCTTCATAAGCATCTCCCGCCGCCAGGCGCCAGCTACTAGGACGGAGCTCCTATCTCCCGGCCGCCCGGATGCACCGGATCCCTGCAACTCATGAGTTGCAGATGCAAACTCGAACGGGGACTGCTGCCATGGCTTGCCTTCACTGGAAACCGACAGCCTCCGGTGTTGCAGACAAGGTACGCCAGTTCGTCGCTTGGTTCGTGCAAGTAGCAGTAGTACATGCATCAACAGTTTTTCGGTATACTGTACACATGCTGCCTGGGCTTATCTGATGCTCTTCTTACTTTGTGTTAGATTGAATCTTTCAGTGTGAAAGGCAATAGCATCTCGGTTGATTCTGATTCTGATGCACAAGAGCCTTCGTTTCTTCTTTTTTCTAACTTTGAACACTATCAAATTTGCAATGGGCTACTCTCTTTTGTTTCTTCAGTAGACATGCAAAATTGGCAAGAACCAATAGTAAAACACAACTTAGACTCAAACAAAAATATACAAATAAAAATGCGTTGACATCATCACATCAACAAAAAACTGAACTTTGGTATCACGGACATGAACACAATAACTTGCTATAGTTATGAAGCTTTTATCTTTATCTTTACAATTAAGACTGGTATAGTACATCGAACCAATGAGAAGCTCGATTAAAAACACAAGGATGAAATGAGACATGTCCTTTTGTTGTTTTAGTTTATTTAAAATCCGCTGCAACATGCGGGCACATGCTAGAATTAAGGGAAGAAGCATATGTTTCACTTCTATAAATTATTGCAATTTTCAGTTGAGACTTCAGAACGTGTCGCTTGGTTGTCATAGGGGTTATTTCTCAGATAGTGTGGAAATGATTCTGTAAATGTTTTAGTTATATCAGTTTGGGTTCTCATAATAGGTTCATCTCATGTGTTCGAGGATCTTAGTTACATATAATATCTGAAATGATAATTTCATTGTAGCCAATTTATTGTGGTAAGAACGAGGTTCAATAGACCGTTTATTTCCATCATCTTTGGGAAGCAACAACTACAAGAAGCAACTTCAAAATGCATATTTAGTAAATATCAAACAATAGCAATTGCACGGGCATATTTGGTCGATCGTTAAATTTTATCGCCGTTGCAACGCACGGGCATTTTGCTAGTAGGAGTAGATACTCCTATAATGAAAAAAAAACATTTTGAAGACATTTCAAAACATCAAAAAAAAATCTAACAACAAAATTCGAGTGTGTATTTCATGTTTGTAGACAAAGTTCCATGCAAAACAAATATACATTTTTATGGCTTGTGTAAAAAGATTTTGTTTGTGCTACAAAATGACCTTTCACAAGTTTTTTTTTGTTTTTTACAAATGTCAAGAAAATGTCTTTTTTTTACGTGAAACTTTCTGTGCAACATATGATGTCAGTATATACTGCCAATTTTCTTAATTTTCTTTTAACATTTTGAAATGTGTTTGGGCCGAGGGAGTATATGACCTGCAATCCAAAGTGGATTTCCCCTAAAAACATATTAGAGCAACTTTAAAAGGCGTACTAATGGTCTGTCTATTTACTTAAAAAAGTGTTTCATTTGGTTAATTAGATGCGGATTTGACACTTATTTGAAAAACAATGAACGCTATTATAAACTTCACATTCTCATGCTCCATCTATGTTTCTATGTTGTGTATTGTTACCTTGAAAGTCGTTTTCGAACTCTCTTCATTTTGGTGAAATTATTTGCTCCGTAACAAGGTTGTGGTACATACACCCGGTTCTGACACAAGCGCAACCACTTCGGAGTCCAACTGCACTCCTCTTAGCATGCTTGGGCCAGAGTTAGAGGTTGCGACATTGTCCTTGAGTCGAGGAAGCGATCACATCAGTGGAAGCCGCATCAATAATTTGGTTGATGCATTTGCAGAATGTGGAGATGCCATCCTTGAAGATTGCACGTTGGACTGTTGGAGATTGCGACTACTCAAACTGTTGCGTTACTATTTAAACAAATTATAAAATAAATTGGGGCAAAACCTTTACATCGGTTTCAAAAAAAAGGCAATGTGCAGTAAATCTGTAACTAAGGACAATCTATGGAATAAAGGTGCACTAAATACCACCTTTGGAGTAATTAGGAGTAAGCATAATCTGCGTAGGTGCACCAAATATATTATTGAGGATAATCTCTGGATTAAAGTCTAGATCGGAAGTCAGAGCATAGAACTATCGCGTGGCCCCAGGAGTGAACTCGACGTCTTGTCCCAACGACGGCAGTGGCCCAGAGGCACGTCAGAAATCATTATTTTCTGGTCTTGGACGGTGCAAAGAAAAGGGACGTCTCAATGGAAGATGGAAGATGATGGCCTAGCCTTTCGGCCGTTGCATCGTTGGTGGCCGTCGCCAGCACGTTTTCACCTTCGTTCGGCACCAAGTACACGAGCCTGAGCTGAAATTACTTGGAACGAGACAATGCATTGTTTGCTGATCATAAAGGTGAAACTTTTGATCGAGTATAGTTCTAGATCCTAAATACTCATATGTCAAGGCATGAGTCTATTGGGTGAGGGAGGAAATGCTAAAACTAATATTTATTACACATATGATCAATAACTAGCACACGCATTTCTCTAATTAATTAGAGTTTTAAATAAAGTGCATGTACATTGATGGAGGGGTAATTAAAAAGGGATGTTAATTGTCCAAAGTGTGGCTTATTCTTGGGAAAACTTGATTTTGCCTATGTTGCTTATAAACCGGGATGGAGTGAGTACTGAAAGTCGATCGGATAAGTTTTCCTTAACTTCAACGTGTAATAGATTTGCTTCCTGCCACCATAACATGATGATGATCCACGCTTGACAACTGTCAACACGCAACAAAGTAAGAAAATAAAATAAATTGGTAAATTTCTAAAGAAAATATAATTATTTAACTAGTATTTTTTTTCCTAATTATTGTGGACACAATATTTATTTTCTCGAATCATTCTATTATTATTCTCATTTTTATGGATTTCAGTTTGATTTATTTTGCTCATGAACATATTTGTTGGCAATTTCAAGATTCGTTACTCCAATAAGATGATATAGCATATGCACGTACCTGCAAATTTTAGTGCAAAAGTATGCATATGCGCTTACCAAACACAAATTGTGACAACGTTACTAGTGAATAGTATATGCTACTATTTGGAAGTGATGTTTTTTCGGCCTTTTTTTTTTCCTGAGTGTCTTTCTTTAGAAAATCCGAGCATGAGATAATAAGCAATGCAAAAGAGTGATATAAAACAAAAGAACAAATTCAACACACATCACGTAACTGTCTTCTTGTAATTATTTCTTCTGATGAAATATAATTGTGGTTAATCTTTCACAATTTCGTACGAATAGGAACAATTTTGTCACACAATAGATCTATGATATTTCGATGATCTCACTAAGGGCATGCCTCTAGAGGCTTCCCAAATTGAGAGCTAGGCAATGACTTTCCAGATCGAGAGCTCCGAACACTAGCTCCACGAGGATGGATGTCGTCGCACAGAAGAGAGTCAGAGAGAAGGTTCAGGTAGTTTTCAACACAAAAGAGAGCGGGTTCATTTTTTTTAAGATTAAGGTTCATTTGTTTTTCTTAAGCAAGAGAGAGTAAGGTTTGAGATAGACTTTGAGAAAGCCTAGTCACTGTTATTGGTCCGGAGCCCATCTCAACTTCTCGCGCCAGCCCATGTTCTTTCGATCGTCGTCGAACACGTCAGGAACACCCGGAGCGGCAGAGTAGCAGATAAGGAAGCTCTGGTTCTGCGTACAGCTCCAACCCAAGAGAAGAACCTCGAGGCAGAGCAATGTCCGCGCCTCCTTCATCCATGTCCCTGCTGAGCAGGTGCTGCTCGTCCTCGCCGTCGCCGACGCCGAAGCAGCAACCCGCGGACAGCGAGCGGCAGCATATCCGTAACTCAGCGTCGTCACTAGTTCGACCCTCCTCGCCGCTGCATGCCATTCTTGGCGCGCTAGCTTAGCTAACTCCTCGCGTGCGGCGCGCAACAGTGCAGGCGGAGCGCGGCTGCAGCTGCTAACCAGGAGGACGTCCCTCCTCGCGGGCGCCGCGGCGGCGGTGGTGCCGGGTCGCGCCAGGGCGGAGGAGGCCGGCGTGGTCGGCGCCATCAAGTCGCTGTTCGACCCGAACGAGGAGACCAAGGCCGGGAAGGTGCTCCCCAAGGCGTACCTGAAGGCTGCGAGGGAGGTGGTGCGGACGCTCCGGGAGTCGCTGGACGAGGACGGCGCCGGCGACTCGGCCAACTTCCGGCGGGGCGCCGACTCTGCCAAGGTGTCCATCCGGGAGTTCCTCGGCGGCTGGAGAGGCCAGCCGTCCGTCGCCAAAGAGGTACTGTACTACGAATTGCTGAATCTTGTGCGTAGTGGCTCCAGTGACCACAAGTTTGTCAGAAAATGCAGTTCGTTCGTCTCTCTGTTGATTAGAACTACTGCAACATTTACATGAACTGCACGCTCAAAGAAAAGCCTTGATTAATTTGATTGCAGGAGTCGTATGTTGCGCTGGAGAAGGCCATAAGATCATTGGCGGAGTTCTACTCCAAGGCGGGACCCTTCGCCTCCATGCCGGGAGATGTCAAAAACAAGATCCTCGACGACCTCAACGCCGCAGAGGCCTACCTCTAGATCCTCTTGCCTAGTATAGCTGCAATGTGTTTGCACATCTGAAACGGCCGGCCACAAGAACAAAGATTGTATCCCTGCCAGGTCCCTTTATCATCCAAGTGTCATTGACATATGGATAAGGGTCTCTTTGGTTCAAAGGAATTTCATAGGATTTCAATCCATAGAATTTTTTTCCAATGGAGTTCATTTGGTTTAAAAGAATAAATCCTTTAAAATTCCTATGGAATGCTTTCCTGAAATTGTAATTTTTTTAAAAAAAATCCATAGGAATTTTAGCAAGAGGTTGGACCTCATGGAGAAATTCCTATATGAGCCAACAAAAATCTTATGAAACTCCTTTAAATCAAACAAACAGTAAAAATGGCATCTGTCACTACAAGTAAAATATTTGACTGGCCTCTTGTTTAGTCTCTTGAAGAGACATCCCAGAAGACTCGGCGTTCATTCAAAATTTCTCACAATGGCATCTGTTACTACAAATATTTGAACTCTTCTTTAGTCTCTGTTCATTCAAAATTTCTCATGAGACCAAAATGAGGGGCTTTCCGTCCAAGAGGGGGTGACTCTATCATAATGAAAAATTCCTACCAGTCATCGCGTAAATAGGGACCTGATGCTTGTCATCGAGCCCCTATTCTCACACAGTTGCACATGACCAGAAACACTCACCCAAAATATTCAGACTAGAAGCATTGTATGTAATTGTACCAGCATGACAGCTGTTCTTAGCATCTTACACATGATATTTTGGTTGATATTTGGACTGGCAACTGCAAAGCTATTAACAAAATAACAACTAACATCCACTAAGATTTTTACGGCGCCACTAGCCTTCAACCGTAAGTTAAAAAAAACATAAGGAAACTACCATTCCCGCTCTACATGCTGACTTCTCAGAGTACCACATAAAGTTAGATGGTCGGAGTCAACAATTTCTAATTCTGCACACTGCACAGGCTGGTCAACAAGTCATGTCCGAATCTGAGCCAAATTCTGGCCAAAACAACCAGGGTGTAGCACTGATCTTCAAAAAACACATCCTTCAGATTTACTTTCTGGAAGCAGATGCAGGGCAGGCTGAGTTAAAACAAAATAACTTGAATAGTTTCATCCATGTAATGCCAGAGGGAGGAGGCTGACGTCTCTTGACGGATATGTAGACAAGGGTCGTCAATCTACAATTAAGATATAAAAATATTGAGACCCACATAAAGATAGAGATCATGTACTCATGCATACGTCTATCTCTGAACACCAGAAGTAGATAAATGTCAGAAGATCTAATCATAGAGAACCCTATCAATGTGATAGGGTCACATTAAGGCTTTTCATGCAACTAATGTGGCTGAAAGAAGTATTAATTGTTTTAGGAACAATATATGTCCTCATCCTTGAAACATGGTAACAGTCTAAACTGGGGTTACAAGGAAAAACCCTAGTATTTAGGCTTCCTGGCTGACTTAAACACAGTTACGCTTACCCAAGTATGTTATCTTTGTCAACAATATTAATATGTTACAATAAATTGAGGGATTTCCTGCAATTAACATGAATGGAGTTACCATTCTTACTAAGTAAATTAACCTTTACAGTTCAAGCTGTTTTTCAATAGAAGAATTTCGAATCCTGTCTTCCGAAATTCTGATATTCTAATTTAAGATCTATACACAAAAAATAATAACGAAAATAACTGATGTTAAACATTACCTTCGCAAATGTCGGCATCTTTGCTGCTGTTCACACAATCCATGACTTCTGAAGCTTGGGTCTCCGCATCTGCAACAAAGCAAACAGAATCCTCATTAGCCACACGAGAAGCTTTTCTGGACTTATCTCCAGAGAAACCAGTATCAACTGTATAAATGGCCAGTCACCGTTGGAGGAGACAATTTGAAATATACATAAGAGACGTGTTTTTTGAGGAAAACAAATAAAAGACATGTTATCTGTGCTAACCTCCTTCAGAATCTGGGTGTTCCTGAGATGAAGAGTTATTCAGCATTGGCTTTTGAAGAAGACCTGTACCAGGAAAAACTAACATGTTGATAGACTTGACTTCTTGCTTCTGAGAATCTTCAAGTGGGCTAAATCCAAATTTGGACGTCCAGGTGTCCACAAGTTCGTTAATAGCAGGAATGATCAACATCTCAACTTTGAGAGAACTGAGGATCTGAAAAGTAAATAAGAAAAGGCATTAAGCACATACATGACTACGATGGAATTACCTTACTGATCAAGCAAAAGAAATCAAGTCAATTCATCTATAACCTATTATAGAGAAGGTGCAAAGTACGCCAATTATACACTAATATAGCTGTACTAGATAGAATTACCCTACCATGATAATTATATATGCTTACACACTACATTCATTTTCATGTACCAAGTTAAGAAAAAAATGTCAAACATAGTACTTTGGAAAGAACAGTTGTAGCATGCCTATTGGCACTCAATTTATATTACAAGAAGACATTCGTTTGCCACCTTGTAATCTCTCAATGCTTTTTAACGGATTTCAGGTTGAAACCAAAATCTTACATAAGATCATATAGTTGGAGCTTTAGCAGTTCAGTTCTTCAAATTTACCAACTATAATGAGACATAATTAAGAACTATGGTACTACATACAACAATCTCAAACTGTCTTATATAAGCACCATGAAGAATGACTAGAAGGAGCGGGGTCTGTAAAGATACCATTTCAATTCCATCTAAAAGCCGACGGCACATCCCTTGGCGCCGGTACATATTTCGTGTACCAATGAATGGCATCTCTGCTAGCTTGGTTCCATGTATCCTGTTTCAGCATAAGCCATAATAACAATAAACTTATATTAGAATCCGGTAATTCAGCCGAAGAAAAAATCACAAAAGCAACCAGAGACTATTTCATGCTAGAGTTCAGGTAACGATAGACCAAGATTTATGTACGAAAGGTATATATATAGTATATGAAATAACTAGACAAGCAAAAGCTGCATCGAAGGACTTTATGAAGCATGCCAAGCCAACTATAACTAACTGTATCTCCTACAATCTGACTTTCCAGTCCCATGAAGCTAGTTTCTTTAACACAATATAGTGCTAAGGCCATCAGGACAAATGAGTATTTGTGCGTGAAAAGTGCTCACAGTAATGATCTAGTAAAGTGTCACCTAGCAGTGGTACTAGATGATTGAACAAAACTTGCTTTTTCCAAGTTCGAATTCAATTATCATTAGCCTATATGCGAGTAACTTGAATAATCGCCTGACATTTTATGTTGGAAGTAGAGGGGGAATGTATCTTCCACTCCATAGTTGGAGCATACGTGACTGTTTGCCATACAGGTCAGCAAACTTGCGACTGAAAGAAGAAACAATACAACATATAGACATGTATCTCTGATGTCTATGAATGTTGAATAGTGTATTCAGTTCATACAGAAACATTCACAGAACATGCATACACACAAAAGACGAATAAGTAACCCACCTGACTGATGCTGCAGATACTATTTCATCTCCACGCTCCAGAACAAAGATATAGAATCCACGGAAATCAAGCCGGAGAAAATTTGACCTGCACACGGTCAAGAAACGAGAGCGCAATCAAACATCACTCACTGAGAAAGGTTACCAGCCCAAAAGAAACTTGATCAATGTGCTGAGGAGCAAATACAAGAATACCCAAAGAAATTACTCATCCCAGTAACTAAACACAAAGTAAGCCAGAGTGATCATACAAGCGTATGAGATTCAAAGTACCTAAGTGATCTATACACCCACGTAAGCACTAGGAATAGGTCCACCAGTCAGTCACTATAAAACTAGAAATAAGCTATTGTGTCATGAATGGCACTAATAACATTGTGCGTTGGTCACTTTTGTTAGTTTGTTATTTGGTGCATGCACAGGTGTGCTTACAATAGTTAGACCATGTTTGCTGTTTTAACACATATTGTGCATATTTGGCATTATTCCAGTACCTCTATATGCATTGATTTATATTTCTAATTGGCTACCAAACAGAAGACCACTTTTCATAAGTGACGAGTGTGATCACTGTTTACCACTTTTCAATTGTCGCTAGTTAAAATATATGATTGCACCAAATCATACAATCAAAGCTGGCGAAATAGTAGTTAAAGGGCTACATTAACTTCGGTTCTATTACAGCAATATATAATACAAGGTTGGCCCAAAGATAGTTAAAAAACAGAGCTAGCCCGCCTACCTCAGGTTAAAACCTAAATAGAGTGCCAAAAGACTAGATAGCCAAGCACTTATGGTGGTATATATCTAAGCTCTAGTTAGTAATTAAACACATTGTCAGTACAGGCTACTTCCATGTGCTCTTAAGTTCTGAATGAATTGACATGTACATATTAGCTTAATTTGTCCCCTACAAACAAATAGGCAATTATAAGTCGGCGCTTTTCCAAACATCAATTCCATATTGCATGTTGTTTGAGAGGCACAAAAAGGAACACATAATGTAAGCTAAAAAACATCACAAGACAAAACCAACAAGCAGCAATATCTCCAGGACTAAATTCATGTTAGGAAACAGAAATATTGGGTGGTGACATCATCCCAACAGACCTACATCCGAGGCCCAAAAAAACAGACCTACATCCTAGCATGGATCAAGAGCTATACAGAGATAAAAAAGTGACCCAGTTTAAAAAGGTTAGCAAGAGATAACTACAGCAACATTGGAAGGTAAACTCAATTACACCCACCAAAACACACGTGCAGAGGAAGGAGATAAAGTGTGTGCATAGAGTTACAAACTGAAAGCATATCAACAACAGGGGAGGTCTACAAAGTATCTGTGAGCTTTGTTAGAGTACCATGAGTTTGTGGAAAGAGAGATGCCTACCCGCAGTTGTACACAGCATTACGTATCAAGTTGATCCCAGTTCTTTGGTCAACAATAGGAAGAAAACACTCATCCATCAGTGAAAGAGCAACTGCAATCTTGGAGTTACACTCAACCCTTTCATCCAAATCAAGAACTGAATCTGGCACATCTTCATGGATGCACCGAATAATCCTGCATGCAAATTCTGGTTCGAGATCCTTCTTGACTGCAAGAAGATTCTGCAGTTCTTCAAATAGCTGCATCACATAAATAATCATTTTAGAATCCATAAATTAATAGTAAGAAACCCAGGGGTGTGATGATGAGGAATGCGGAGGTTAAACACATATGGACATAACATAAAATGAGAACAAAGGATTAAGATGTGAGCAGCAAGGATTTGGTTCGCCATATAAGATTCAAGTGTTAGAACAATTTAAAAAATGAAGAAGCATCTAATTTCCGAAATTTTGCACTGAAATTATTTGTTTATTTATTTAGATACCAAAGGACATTAACCTAGTTCAGTTTTCTTATCATCAGAAAGTTTGACATTTGGTGAAAACAGATGTTGAGACAACTTCTACTAGCTGGATAAAAACAGATAATTCTCAAATCGCTAAACAAGAGTTCAAATACCATATTAACATAGAAAACTTTCCTGCTGTTTTGGGGTCAAAGTGAAACATATATGGTAAGCATTGAGCTGATCACATATTCCTCCATTATACAATGTAATAGGAATAGTTTTTTGTTTGCTTTTCCCAGTATCCAAGGTGCATTAATTTCTGTAGTACAACACAGTAAAATTTATAGAAATGTAATACTACATAAAAGTACCTCTTGACACAAAGACCTATAATACCAATTCTATGCAGCACTTCCAAATACTTCAACATATATCTCTAGAAATTTTAAAGTTTGACTAGAGTATTGAACACATCCTTAAACATCACATGTGATAGAATGGAGTATAATGTAATAACTGTTTCAAGGATTCTGGCATTCAAAGTTCTACAAGCTTTTCAGATGGTAAATTGCCACCATGTGGAAAAAATTGAAAAATGAAGTAAACAATTTAGGTGAGTTTGTATACCTTTAGAGAATGTTTGCTGCTTATCAAGTACAACTAGTTGGGACGAAATAGCACAATATGAAAATATATTAGCAACAGAACAAACTCTGATGAGTGGGGCTCAGTGCACATCTTTAACGAGTGAGATTTTCAAACATCAAGTTGTTACAAGGTAGTGATATAAATTAGCTAAAAATATAAAACGCCAATGCTAGAATCGTGCTCAGGGAAAACTACATTGTAATACATCCACAAAAGAAGTCATGAAAAGAGAAAACAGAAGTCAACAAGTATATTACCAGCCTGCAACTTTGCTGGCAAAAATGATTTCCTGCCTGACAGGAGACACCAGATAGGTTCTCAGACTCCGGAGAGCAAGCTGGGTGATCTGCAAGCATTATCGTTGTGGAATACTCAAAAAATGATATTCTATGACAATATTATAGTAACACCAATCAAATCTGACAAAATAAGTTATCAAACACTTTGAAGTACCAAAGAACTGCAAAAGGATATACAGAGGTCACATACATTTCTCCTCGCACTGAGAACAAGAGTGTAATAAATCAACTTCAGCACTGTCTGGAGCATCATGATTCAAATGTTCCTCACAAAATTTACAGGAACAGTTTGCACAACGCCAATCATCAGAGGGAAGTTCCTGTCAATTGGACATTCATGCTCATCAGAAAATACTGCACAGGTACATACATCAAGCTGTAGACCATGATTAAAAAAATCGAGGTTGCATTCTAGTCATTTTAGTATCTCTTAATCCAGGACTAGCGAAATCAATCGACACATACACAAAAGTGTTGACAAATCTGCTGTAAAATTGAAAGAAGTGTTACAGTTATTGCTCAGAGTAAAAATTGCATGAAGCCAACAGCCTGACACAATGACTGTGCGGAAAGAGCTTTTTTGTTGCAAAGCATTTGAAGATCATTTAATCTCTGTATATAAACACATACCTCGAGTTCTAGGCAACTCATGTGGAATGTTGAGGGGCATCCGTCACAGCAAATCAAATTGCCTCCATCACCACAAATACCACATGTGTCATCATTGGGATCATCGCCCTCAGTGCTAACAGTAAAGAAAGCCTGTCTTTCAGAATCGGACTGCTTGTCCCATGCACTAATGAGACAATGCAAAAGGTCACGGTCCAGCCCATCGACAAGTATATTCCGGTATGGTTTGCTCACTTGGCCACCAGCATGAGCCACAAATTCGAGTACCGCAAAGACCTTGCTACAGCAGTTACAGTTAATTCCATCCCTGGTGATTAAACCCTCTAGCAAAACTTTTGAGCGGCTTTCATCCATACATTTCAGTCTAGCGTTGACAGATAGAATATCCAGATCAATCAACCAGGAGAAAACTGAGCGTTTCCATTCATATGGAGCAAAACCATCAGTGCTGCTTCCAGCCTTTGATCCACGAGCGAGTAGAGCACAACCACCTCGCTTTTTTCTTTCCTTTGAAATCTTCTTCCTTTCCTTTGGCTTGCCCTTGGAAATTTTAAACTTCTTTAGCAAACCATGTTTCTTCTTTCTTAACTTCTGAATCTCAAAATTGGTCCTTCGCTTGTTAACAACCACTCGTTTTAATTTCCCAAGGATATCCTCTGTTAATGACTGTGTTTTGCCAGGGCTGCCTGGAGATTGTTTTGATAAACTCTGGCTTGTATCTCCGTCCTTTTGCTCAGGTTGCATACTCTGATATACTGCATATGCTTTTGTGACTGACCAGTATGATCCTGTACCAGTAGGAGATATATACACGGAGTCCAAATAATTTCTGCCATTCCTGGGTCTCAGGTCAATTGTCCAACCAGCATCTAAAAGTATGGCCTTTATCTGTTCACTTATTTTACGCTTTTCCTCAGCAACACTTGATGTAACCTGCTCACCTGGGTTTCCAGATTTTGCACTTGAATCATTTCCTTCCTTTTTGTTGCCTTTTGAATAACTTGCTTTAGGAGAACCAGAAGAATGGATTGATCTAGATCCAGACATTTGTTTCTGAACAGATTTTTTCCTTATTTTGCGGTTTTTTCTTGTGGCAATGAGTTCCTCAGATTCACTGGAATAGTCTTTCACAACATGAACTCCAAGTTCTCTGCGCCCTCTACAGTTTCTCTTGTGCGGAATATTGATGTCAGTTCCATCATCTCCAGATTCCTTTTTCATAGAGGGGCTAACAGATCTTCTCAACTCAGCTGCTCGACTGTGATGCTGTCGTTTTGTTAATATACCTTTCTTGTCTGAACCACAGTTCTTCCCTGTAAGAATTTCCTCAGAAGACTTCTTTGACTGATCTAGCTCCATGTGAGGAGACATATCTCTTGTTTTTTTCATGGATGGTGTCACAACTGGAGACTCTCCACCAATTTTATCAAGACCTGATTCCAGTATCCTCTTCTTACTGGCAACAATCTTAGCACCAACTGATAATACTGATTTCCGCACAGCAGTTTTGTTTTCAGATCTAATTCCTTCAGAATCTGTAAGCTCTGTATCATTCTTTTCAGTGATAGCTGACCTACAGATGTTCTGATCAACCAGAGAAACTGCATCTTTTCTTTTTGTCTTGGCAATGCAGCCACTTCCCTTGGGCAACTGTGGCTTCAAATTGATCTTTACCTCTGTTTCTGATGCCTTGTCTTCTGTGATATTTGCAGGATCATCATTGCGAGTGGCGCCTGAGTTTCTTCGAGCAGTAACCTTTCCATTTGGTGTGTTCTTCTTTGTGCTGGTGCCATGTTCAGCAAGGTCAGTGTGATCAGCTTTCAAGGAGACAGTATTGCTCGCTTTCCTTGTATAATGATGAAGAACATCTTCCTTTCTCCCCTTGGATTCCATGCTCCTGCTGTTTGCACTATTTTTGCCTGAGCTTCCAGCAACCTCTCTTTTTCCAACTGTAGATGATCTTGTAACTCTCCTCTCAGACTGAGCCTCCTCTTCGCATTTGGCCTGCTTTGTTTCGCCTGTGTTCCTAGGTAATGACTTTCTCCTTATAAATACGATGTCGGGAGTCGAAACCGCCTTGGTTTCATCTACAGGGCCAGCTAAGCCCTCTTCCTGGTTAGTGCAATGAGTTAATGTGACGTCGTTATTTGCCACGCATCTTCCATTCTCATTTATAGAAGCCTCTGTGTCTTTCTGTACATGATCATTGTGGCAATACTTCTCACCCCTCTGATCACTGCTGTGGAGTACCACTCCCTCAGTACACACAACAGCATCATCCTGCTGAACAGATTCTGGTCCGCTGCTGGGGTTGCTTCTGCTTAAACTAATGCCCAGTTCATCGTCATTTGCTGTAGCTGATGGGTCTATGACCTCCCCCGGGCTGGGACCCTTGTTTTCCTGGGAGTCATCAATGCAGACCACACTTGTTCCAGCTCGAGACACATTCTCCGCCTCCTGACTTGCTGTGTCGATTTTCTCATCTGCCTTCTCTCTATTATCATCAGACACCAAATTGCTTGTTTGGCTGTCTAAGCCATTCGCTTCCGCAACTTCCATCGCAGCAACACCAGAACTTTCCACACTATTCTCAGAACACTTGGCTGGCACTTCATCCACTTTGACTTGAACCTCCTCCATGTGCTCATCACCGTTACAAGCATCAGCTGTCAGTACCCTACTTCCTCCTTCCTCCATAACAGCCTCACAGTCAGTCTTCTCCAGACTCTCACCTTCGCTAGCATCCGCTGCGGGTCCACCCACCAGCACAGCATCCACGTGCCGCTTCGCAGAATCCGACCGCAACACCCTCTTGGCCACACCCTCATTCTCAGGAGCCCTCTCGTCCTTCCTTTTCTTCCCCGTAAGAGCGGGCACTGCGCCGAGACCCTCACCGTCGCCAACGGAAGGCTTCGCCACCTCCAAGGAGGAGGCCTTCTCCGAATCCTTCATCAAGCCGTCCTCCATTCCAGGCATCGGGTTCCGCTTCTTCAAACCGTTATCGCCTGTTCCAGTGTCCTGCGGCCAGAACCAGAAAATCCATCAAAATAAAATCACACTTATCGTACCCCAGAAAATCGTTTAAATAGCCAGCTAAGCACCACGGCAGCCTACTCTAAATCCCAGTTATCGTAGACCTAGCTGGACTGGACTGGACTGGACAGCACATACGTAATTGGGAAATTCGGAGCAATGCGATGCGAAACGAACACATGAAATCGCAAAACCTACTCTCCGGGAGTTCTAGAAAGCAAGGAAAGTATTAAACCGCCGCGGCGCAAAAAGAGCATAACCCCTAGAATTCCGGAGGGTGGAGCTTAACTAACTCACCGGAACACAGCGAGGAGGTGGAGGGGGCGGCGGAGGGCATGCCCCTGCCCGGATCAAGCGAAGTCGTGCAGCGAGAAGTCACCGCGGCAGGCCGAGATCGGCACAGCGGCCGCCCACCCAGCCCCGGACGGAGCAGGAGCGGTTGCCGCCAAACAGCAACCCCGGCAGCTCCGGCCCCCGATCCGGCGGCGGAGCGTTCGGGCGCGGCGCGAATCCGCGGCGGAGGGCGGCGAATCTGGAGGCGGCGGAGGGATTGGGGCGGCGGAATTGGGATCCTAGGAGGAGGCCGTATCGTAGTCCGGGGTAGGGAGGAAGGAAGAAAGGACCGGAGGAGGAGGAGGCTTTTGGTTGGGTTTTAATCCTGTTTCCTCGCTTTGTTTTCGTTTTAATTCGGGGTTTGGTTGCGGTTTTGCCTTGCCTCTGCGGAGAGTCCGAGATCGGGGATGATGAGGAGGAGTAACCGGCGCGTGGGGCCCACCTGGCGGCGGCACTAGGGCAGGGGGTGGGGACCTGCGGTGCGGTGCGGTGGCCAACGGCAGGGAGGGCTGCGGCTGGGCTTGCGCCATGTGAGGAGTCGTCACGAGATCAAATCGCTGTGATTTAGGGGTTGTTTCTTCTTTTCTACTGTAGATTGTTTGGAAAAAAATTTGGGTGACGAACGGTGTATCCTCTGCTAGAGTCCACCGCGGCACTCATGTAGAAACAATCAAACAGTATCCTCCGGGTTTTCCAACGGTTCAGATTGATTGGTTTGTGTTTTCTCTCTTTTTCATTCAAATATGGTAGGGTTCAACGGCTAGAACACAAGAAACCCTAACAATGTAGGGGTTAACTTCTGATGTTACGGTTGCATCTGCTCATGTCTAAATATAAACACATGGTATTCGTATTAAAAAAACAATAGGTATAGGTATAGAGGTATTAAGGTGCAAGCCATCACCTTATTCTTTTATACCGATCCAACTGCATGGTTGAGTAAGTTCTGCCACCCAGTGGCGGAGCTGGTATAAAGTGATTGGGTTCACATGAACCCAACAAAAATCGTTAAAGCTTTGTTAAGTTAGTCTATGATATTGCTAATTAGTGAAAGATTACACTACAATACAAAGAGTTGAACCCAATAATTTTTCGCTCTAGCTTCGCCCCTGCTGCCACCGAGTCTTATAGATGATAAAAACCTCGTTCGGTTACGTTGATATCTTGTTTGTATCAACCTTAAACCCTATGCCCACGTCGCGCTTGGATTTATGGAAACACTTCTATGCTAGACACTTGGAACGCACGAAACTTTATCAGCAATTGCCAATCATGAGAGAATCCAAGGGCTACCAAACTTTTGTCGATTACATTTTCGGAAGCTCTGAACGGTTATTAGGCTTTAAAGATGGAAAGTGGAAGTGTTGTCTTATGCTTTTTGTCGTTAGTAGCATGTCGTTATATGTTAGTTAATAAGTGCCTCATTTAATTATGTTGGATCTTTTCATGATATACTAAGTTCAACCCCTAGATTCATAATTGTGAAACTAGGCGGCTAGAATGCGGGAAACCTTATCCATAATTATTGCAATATCTACTCTTTGTCGCATTATATTTTGTGGGTGGTCGGAAGGGTGATTATGGGAATGGTGATGTACATGGTTGAGTTTGAAATAATACGTTATATAGTTTTTTTTATATCTCATCATATGTACAATAAACTCAAATCCCACATTCACACAACTAAGTAGTTACCACATGAACTTAAATTGCACTGTGTTTAAAGTGTGATACTATCATGAGAAGCCATGAGTTTATACATGATACCATTGAGAATTAAGATATTAAGGAGGATTGATGCATAAAAGTTTAGATAACTACCAAACCCAATACACATCAAAATAAGTAACACGTATTACCTTGTACAATTATGTTGAACCTTAAATTGTAGGCTCACGGTGACGGTGGATTTATGACAAAAAAATTCTATGTTATACGCACATGAAACTTTATCAGCAGTTGCTAATCATGAGACAAACATAAGTGCGGTCCCTGATCTTTTGACTATTACATTTCCACAAGCTGGGACTTAACATCCTTGATGGAGATTGGTCGATTAAAACCTCCTTGATGATCTTTCTCTTCAACATAGAGTATGTGCTACGTGTGGATTAGGTTGGTTTAGTTTGCATGTGCCGACAAGTTCGTGAGTTCCATGACGGTAGCTTGTGGCCGCTGTGATTTAGGAGTTGTTTCTTCTGTTTTTCGATTTTTTGGAGATTTTTTTTTATGTTTGGAGGTGATGAATCGAACTGTTCTCTGGTAGAGTAGACCGCGGCACTCATGTCGAAACAGTCTCCTCTGGGGTTTTCAACGGTTCAGAGTACTTGGTTTGCCTATTTTCTCTCTCTCTTTCAAATATGGTCAGCTCAACGGCTAGAACACAAGAAGCACTAACAATCATAGGGGTATGTTGCATTTGCTCATGTCTAAACGACTAAACATAGGGTTAGAGTTTTTCGGTGCAAAGTGTGAAAGAACATTTCTTAATCCTAGTGTTTTGTGTGTTAGTTAACAATACCAATGATATACTAATCCCTATTGCTAAGTATTTCAGTTTGGGTGAAACTCATATCACAAATCTTAAAGCCAAACTGTAGAGAAAAAGAGTTTCTGGAATTCTTCAGGGACTCGGATATTCCGGTCCCCCCACCGGATATTCCGAGTCAGCCCCAGATTTTGGCTAAGTCAAGTTCAGAAGTGGCACTGACTTCAATCGGAAAATCAGCCCGGATATTTTCAAGGACCCGGATATTCCGGTTCACCAACCGGATATTCCGGTTCACCCACCGGATATTCCGAAGCAACCTCAGGAAAATTGCTAAGTCAAGATTCAGAAGTGGCACTGACTTCAATCGGAAAATCAGCCCAGAGATTTCAAGGACCGGATATTCCGGTTCACCAACCGGATATTCCGGGTCAGCCTCATGAAAATTGGCTAAGTCAAGAATCAGAAGTGGTACTGACTCCAACCGGAAATTCAGCTCGGACATTTCAAGGACTCGGATATTCCGAGTCAACCGAAGAAAATCGACTAAGTCAAGTTCAGAATCTGTTCTGATCTCAACCGGAAATTCAGTCCGGATATTTTCAAAGGCCCGGATATTCCGGGGCACCGGAATTTCCGGGGCAACTTATACCGGAATTTCCGGGTGACCAAGACAGCCAACGGCCAGATTTTGAGGGAGGGTATAAATACCCCCTCACTCACTCAAGAACATTTGAGCTCTCAGACTTTCTCTCTCCTATCATTCTTGAAAGCTCAATTCATCAAGATCTCCCAATCCCCCCACCCAAATTCATAGATCTTTGGAGGATTGGAGGAGAAGGCCCAGATCTACATCGTCACCGAAGGGATCTTCATTTCTCCCCCATTCATTTGGGGATTTTGTGGCTAGGGTTTCCGGTGGGAAAACCTAGTTCACCAT
Organism: Poa annua; assembly: GCA_026929855.1. NCBI lineage: Eukaryota > Viridiplantae > Streptophyta > Magnoliopsida > Poales > Poaceae > Poa > Poa annua. Next base: position 23,871,979 of record CM049427.1, read on the forward strand.
TGTTGTACTCTTGGTGTTACCTTGACCTCTTGTGGTCCTTGACCTGTTGTGGTCTTCTTGGGAGCCCCCAATTCAGTTGTGGGTGTGTGCCTCAAGCGTTTGTAAGGGATTCGATCTCCGCCCTAAAAGGGGATCAATAGTGGAAGGTGGACTCGAAACCTTTGTGGTTGAGTTCATCGGAGAAGAAGGTGAGCCTTTGTGGCGTTGCGGCTAACCTGTTGTGGTAGCGCACACCTCTCCAAACGAGACGTACACCCTTGGGTGGAACTCGGGAATAAATCTTCGTCTCCGCGTGCTTCACTTGGTTCCCTCTTTCCTTTACTCCCTTACTTGCTTCTTGCTATTGCTTAGTTTCTCATTTAGGTAAATTCACCGTAGTTGCATATCTATCTAGAGAATTTACCTTTGAGTTGAGCCTAAAATTAAAAAGACCTAAAATTTGTAATAGCACCTATTCACACCCCCCCCTCTAGGTGCCGGATTCCCGTTCAAAGTGTAGGCATAATCTTAATCGTTTATGTCATCATCCGAAACTGCATGTTGGAGTAAATCCTGCCACCGAGTGTTAGATTATAAAAACCTCGTTCGGTTACGTTGATGTCTCACGTCGCACTTGGATTTATGGAAATATTCTATGCTAGATGCTTGTAATGCAAGAAACTTTATCAGCAATTGTCAACCATGAGAAAATCCAAGGGCTACCAATCTTTTGCCAATTACATTTTTGAAATGTCGGAACGGTTATTAGGTTTTAAAGATGGAAAGTGGAAGTGTTGTCTTATGCTTTTTTTGCCGTGTGTCGTGAGTAGCATGCCGTTATATGTCAATTAATAAGAGCCTCATTTAATTATGTTGGATTTTTTTCACGATATACTAAGTTCAAACCCTAGATTCGGAATTACGAAACTAGGCGGCTAGAAGGCGGAACCCTTATCCATAATTATTGCAAAGCATTATATTTTGAGGATGGTGAGAAGGGTGATTATGAGAATGGTGACGTACATGGTTGAGTGTGAAACAATACGTTAGCTTTTTTTGATATCTCACCATGTAGCGTACCTGCACTTAAAATATGACAGGTATCTGTGTATAGTGCAAATCATGGATCAATTCGTTTGCACACACAGTTTATGATGTAATATCACAACAAAGTATCAAATTTATTACATCGATAATCCAGACATAAAAATATTCATTACAATTTGCATAGCATAAGGCTAGCATTGGAAAGAACACACAACGAAAATACAATAGCAGTAAGTCTCCATCTTCATGTTGCCACAGACGAAAACATGTTGGTTGCAGACTCGAAATCCCTTAACGAAAACCTCACTCGTCATCTGAATAACCTGTAACAAATAAAATTTTGCAACAGAGTGGGTCAGATTCCATTAAGAATGGAGTCTGGCAAGTGACACTATGGTGGATACTTAATGGAATAACTCTATATCCTATATGCATATTTGGCTGGTGGAGTTCAAGGCTAATTTGCATAAAACCAATTTTTCCTACTCTTTTTAAAACACTTTTCTTAAAATAAAGACGAGTATGGCATGAAAACCATAATCTCATCTTCCCTTGTTCACCCATCAAATTTTAACTTAGAAATTGGAATGATAGGATCCTCCGTTGACGTCCTTGATCAACTGCTCAAAATTGTCCGTAACCGGGGACACGGCTAAGTACTTAGTTTTACACTCTGCAGAGGTTGTGCACTTTCACCATTAGACCCAACAAACCCAAACGATCCTCAAGCACACCATTTGTGCTAAGGAAAAGGAGAGAGTTGAGCCGAGACTTTTCAGAAGCATTTTCCCTCCCCATAACAGCCTGACGCGCTCCACCTACAAAACCTCTACCACCACCTGTCAGGCCGGGGCGAGTCCACGCAACTTAATCCATCTAGCCAGAGCCCATTGACTAATGGCTGCACTGGAAACAATCTTCACTTGGAGTTTCTTCAGATCCTTTTGTTCCCTGGGTGGCGGTCCACAAGTGACCATCCCTTAGAGGTCACCCCTAAGAGATAACACTCAACAAAAACCACATACAACCAATTCCACCCAGGAGTTTCATTCTTAACTTAGTAGAAATTAACTTTTCATAAAACAACTTTTGCATAGCATCAATATTTCTACCAAGTTACCAATAGGATTCTAGACACAACTAGTGTAAGGGATATAGTAGTTTTAGCATAGCAATACTATCCAACACATGCATATAAGAAATACACTAAGTAATGCATAGAAAAATACTTAGGAAGTTTATGAGGGTGTGCCACTTGCCTTGGCAACAGGGAGAGCATGAGTATCAGTTGCAAAAGCCTTCGTTTCTCTCCGAAATTTCTAACGAGTCAAACAAGCCACAAATAAACATATAAGCATAAATGCAACACTTAGAAAAATATGACATGCATGATATGAAAAATATTCTTAAGGACTAGAGATGCATGTCATGCCATGAAATTATTCTAAGTTAATGCGGGGCAAGTGTGTTAGTAAAAATTACTAAGGACCATGGTCATAGGTTGGACAGAATAACTTTGCTATAAATCAACTTGAATAAGTTGTAATGCTGCTGCAAGTATTCACATGCTTGGTCTTGAAATCTTCAACTCCCTTGTAGTTTTCTTCATCTTCAATTAGCACTCTAAGGACTTGGTCAAATCACTAAGGACTTGGTTTATGTCTAAAGTGAAAGAAGAATAGGAAGGCGGAGAAAGATAAAAAAATATGTAATTTTTCTTCTAGGCTTCCCCGTAACTTTCTCCTTGGTATGATGTCTTCATTAAACTTTTGTAGACTTTGGCTTTTCAGACTTGATGATTCTTCAGTATTGATGATTCTTCAGAGTTGTCTTGGATATAACTTAGCCACCACGAAGTGTAAGAGAAACATAAGAAGAGAGAAAGACTTAGAGAAATAAAGGGGGATGGTCTTCTTGCAGTTCCTCTTGATTTTCTTCTAAGTGTTTTTGCTTCTTGGAGATGCCTTCGGATTTTTGTTTTTCTTGGCTAAGTGTCAAGTGTCTAAGTGCATAGCACTTTACCAAAACACTAGGTTGAAAATAATCCTAACTTAGGAAAAAAAATAAGGAAGAAGTTTTCCTATAAGGAGTATAACTATACAATAGATATGTCATGCATGTAATGCAATTTATTTTTAAGGACAACACTTAACAAAAGAAAACAACTAAGTTTTCTAGATGCTAAAATTTTCTAAGGAAAAGATTTAGCATCTTTAAGATGTTGAAATTTTTCTAAGTAAGAGTGTTGTCGAAAGATAGTTATCAAATATTTTCTTAGAAAGAACTTACTTTGTTTAAAGAGGCAAAATATTTCTAAGTACCTTTTAATACCAAAGTGTTCATAATATGACTAAGTACTTTATAATTCGAATAGATGATGAAAATATTTTTTAATAAATTTTTAATCAATTTTAATCATTAAAACAACACTTAAAAGTATTTAATCAATATTAATTATAAAATCACAGAAAATTATTCTACAAAAATTAGTAGAAAAATACTACTGCCCATGCTTAGACATACAAATTTATAGCAAAAGAGTTTGATCAAAAATCAATTTTTAAAATTGAAATTATGTTCAAAATACTAATAAAGCCACTTTTGAAAATAAAAAACAAATAATTCGGCAAAACATAAAATTAACTATGCCAAAAGTTTCTACGTGTCATAAGCTTTCGAAAAATATTTTATTTTTAAAATTTTGACCAAACCAATAAAAAGTAGTGATTGATCTAAAATCTTGGGTTTTTCTGCAAAACTGCTGGTATTCGGTTGACTGTTGACTCTGACCGCTGACGTGTAAATTGACTCGCTGACGTGGCAGGCTGACTGTGATTTAACTACGAATTTGACTAAAAAATAAAGTTGCTCGGATGGAAAAACAATCTTAACAAAAGTTGTAGAGAATTACGTGCTCTTTCTAATTATCACAATTATAACATAAGTGGATGAATAGATTGGTCACAAATCGCAAATACCTTTTTGATCCGAAACTTCAAACGCGAATATCTCTCAGCTCGCTGAACCAAATTAGATGAATCTTGGGGCAAAAGAAAGGTCTCGATCAGGGGAACAACTTTCGTCTTATTGTCCCAAAGTTTTGAGATGGTTTGGTTTCTCGAATAACATCAAACACGATATGTGTTATACAGAAAATTACGTACGTTAAAATAAAAAGTTGTCAACATGAAAGTTGTAGATATAGAGTAGATCTACCTTTTCACCGGAGGAATTTCGATTTGGCGCAACGAGCACGTCGATCTGAGAAATACGACTTCAGATCTGATGGATGACGATTCAAAATTCTTCCTCCACGCTTGATAAAAAGAGTTGTGCTTATTGGGATGGAAAGGTATCGACGAGATCTACAACAATGGTTAAGACTCCGTCACAAATCAAGATCGTTTAGGTGGTCAAATCAACGAAATACGATTTTGCTGATTAGGGTTTCGGTGGAACGAAAAGTGAAAAAGAGATACCTGCGGCTTCAGGGGTTTATATAGGCGGAGCGATGGTGGAATAGATAGGCCTCGGAGTTGTCAACGCGTTGGATCAAGCGGATCCGGATTTGGACTTATATTTCTCGAGATAAACGTGTTTAAATGAAAGGTGGTTAGAAAAACGAATTTTTATAATTTGAGTTCGGTACGGTTCGGTCTGGATTGGGCCGGCCTGATTTGTTTTTTTTCTTATTCCTTTATATCTTTTTTTTAGAACTCCGAATTAAGTGAAATTAATTTCTAAAAAGTTCTAAAATCATATCTTTATTTTAAAACATTTGTGGACATGTTTTAAACACTTTTTAATAATATTAATTTTCAATATTTTATTAACTGCAAATTTGACACTTTTGTCAAATTTGAAAATAGATCTTTTAATGAATTTATTTGTGGTTAAATAAAATTTGGTACCACAATTGTAAACATATAAAAATAATTATTTCCAATAAATACAATCAAATCATTAGAGTAAAAATAAGATAAATATCATAATCGTTTTTTTTTCTCAAATAGATTTTCAAGTGGAAATGATATTTTAACCATTGTAATTTCAAATATAAATAATGCAAGAAAATGATGAATGCATGCATGAATTTTGTTTTGACATTCATATAGTTTTCAAAAAGTTTTTAATTTTTCTGATTTTTCAGAATTTGAAAATTCCTAGGATGTTACACACCATATGAACAATAAACTCAAATCATTCATTCACACGACCGAGTAGTTACCAAATGAACTTAAATTGTGTCGTGCTCGAAGTGTGATACTATCATGAGAAGCCATGAGTTTATACATGACACCATAGAGAATTAAGATATTAAGGAGGATTGATGCATAAAAGTTTAGATAACTACCAAACCCAATACACATCAAAATAAGTAACACCTCGTATTACCTTGTCCACTTATGTTGAACCTTAAACTGTAGGCTCACGTGGCGGTGGATTTATGACAAAAAATTCTATGTTATACACACATGAAACTTTATCAGCAGTTTTTAATCATGAGACAAACACAAGTGCGGTCCCTGATCTTTTGCCTATTACATTTCCACAAGCTAGGACTTAACATCCTTGATGGAGATTGGTGGATTATAACCTCCTTGATGGTCTTTCTCTTCAACATAGAGTATGTGCTACGTGTGGGTTAGGTTGGTTTAGTTTGCATGTGTCGGCAAGTTCGTGAGTTCCATGACGGTAGCTTATGGTCACGACAATTTTCTCCCGGTTTTGCCTCAGAAATTCCATCTGGCGCACTGGGAGTTAATGTATGGCCCTATAAGGATGGAGTGACCAATGTCTACACGAATCTTCCCATAATCCAGAATATTATAGTGAGTTATCTCGTAAAGTGTTAATCTACTTGACGACTCGTCTTCGTCGTTGGGTTTGTCTCGACGAGGAGTTTAAAAGCATAATCTCATCTAATATATTTTGACTAATTTTTTTAGCCTAGTTGTCAGGTTATATATTTGGACCTACCATGCTGCTAGCTAACATTTACCATCCAAAAAGTACACTTTATCAGTCCCATAGTTTTAACATACTCACTCCGTCCCAAAATACAAGACGCCATTAAATTTCGCTGATCAACAACGTATAACTTTAACAATAACTTATACTTATAATATGTCCATAAAATTAGTATAGTGATATATGACATGAAAGAATTTACAAGCCGAATCCAAGGTACAACATATACATTTGAAATCTTTACCAATTACCATCATGCAATGCTTACATTGGTGAGAAGCGAAGTTATTTTTTTACTATAACTTGATGACCAAGTGTGCACAATCTAGTAACCAGGATTTGTCAGAATATGTCAATATTTATGTTAATTAGACGAGGCATAACTCGTAAAACCGTCCTTCAAAAAGAATTATTTGAGATAGGCCGGGCGCCCGGGCCCTTACGTGATTGGAAAACAATAGTGCTACAGCAACCAAGATTCACCTTCGAATTTTCAACAGAACCATCGACCGAGTCAGGGTTCAGTACTATTCATCATAAACAGACTTCATTCAGTTAACCAACGGCTGTGATCTCGGCTTAACACTTCACTTCATCGGACGACTTAGATTCAAGTTTTCAATTCAAATGTAATCGCCGAGACTTGAACTTTCATTTGAATCGTGGCTCCTCGGGAACTCTATATAACCGGGAGAGTGGGTGGCTGGGCGGCACGATCAATGAGAAACCCTAATTTTCGCTTTACCTTTCTTGTTCTTGCCTTTCCCTTTTTGCCTTTCCAGCTAAATTTCCTTCTTGCCTTAAATTCCGCAATTATCTTCACGTACTTTCCTTCCTAGTTCGTATCTCGGTTCTTGATCTCGTTATCTTAAGAACGAGGTCCTGACAATTGGCATCAGTTGCCAGTCTCTGCCGAGTTCAATCCCACCCTCTCCACCCTGTGATGCAAGAGGAACAAGGTTGTCGTCAGATCTGAACTGGCGGCGGTAAAATCCCTCACGCCTTGTCTCACTCTGGATTCGTCTTCGCGGAGTAGATCTCGCAAGCGAGCTTTGTCCATGTCCATCATCAGGACAAGATCTCAAGAACGCATAGCCGCAGAAATGGAGGAAGCCGATCTGCTGGCGGCGGAGCAAGAACAAGCGAAGGAGGAAGAGGAGATAGCAACTCGTCTGCCTCGAGAAGTCCTCAACATCAACCGTCGACTCGAGCACCAGCAGACCTCCATCGACAAGATGCAAGGTACGCTCTCGCAGATGAACAAGATGCTGGAGCAGATCGCGATGTCGCTCAAACCCAGGGCGGCGACACCAGGGCCTCCTCCGACACCGTCTTCACCTCTGATGATAACTCCACCCCCACCGTCAACAAACTTGAGCCCTATACCTGAGGTTTCGACACCACTTCCGACTCCCAGTTCTCAAACATCTACCTCCCAAAAACCAACCCCCACCAACCAGCAAACCCCTCTCGACAACCGCACTTCCGACCCAAAAAACAAGCAAAATCAACCACCTTTATCAAGCCCAACAGGTTCTCACCCAAACCCCCAAGCTTCACAACACACAACTCCTTCCAACCCAAACATGTACACCCAGCCACAGAACACACCAAGCTACTATACAGTTACTTACCAACCTCCTACTGGCCCAATTCAGAGCCCCAACCATGCCTATTCAGGTTATTACCACTACCCCCCACCCCAGTACACCTACTCCAATCTACCACCCACAATACCTACCACATACCCACCACAACAACCCACCATATACCCACCCCAACAACCTACGCAGCCAACACCACAACACACACAGACACTTCCAACACATCGCAAGAACCTCATATTCGCACTCCCAGCTTGGAATTACCTATATTCTTCGGAGAAAATGCACCGAATTGGATAGATGAGTGTGAAAGTGTCTTCGCTCTGACCGGTATCCCGACTGAATCAAAGGTTAAATGGGCTCAGGCACACATACGTGGCAAAGCAAAGACTTGGCTAACGAGCACCAATCTGGATTTGTATCTCCTGAATTGGCAACAGTTCTGCCAGTTGCTCAGTGAAAGGTTTCCTGCACCAGGGGACCAAGAGTCGATGGAACAGTTCCAGTGTTTGTGCCAAACTAATTCAGTCAGTCAATATATTGAGAAGTTCGAGGAGTACATGATCAATATGCAGCGTGACCACTATTATCTCACAGCAAATTTCTTCATGCTTAGGTTCACCAGCGGTCTCAAGGATGTTATCAAGCATGCGGTTCGCAGTCACAGTCCAGCGACATTGAGGTCAGCTTATTGGCACGCCAAGCAACAAGAGCTAGCTTACGGGGCACTGAACAAGAGACCAACAACACCAGCAGTTCAGTTCAGAAATACTGTACAACAACACCCCAGGCCAATACAAAACTTCAGAGACAACAAGGTCAAACCAACAACAGATAAACCCAGAGAACGTGGTAAATGTTGGTATTGTCCGGAACAGTGGTCCTTTGGTCACAAATGCAGCAATATGAAGAGCTTTCTGCACACAATTCAGTTTCAGGGCCACAGTGATACTGAAGAGACTCCAGAGCAAACAGATACCTTTCACGATGCTGCAACAACTCTGACTGAAGCTGAATAGGACACCACTGAACATCCCGAACCTACAACTACTCCAGCAAAAGGATTGCTGATGCAGATCTCAGCAGAGGCCATCCATGGTATTCCTGGCGATACAACACTTTTTGTGTTAGTGAAAATTGGGGGCAAACAAGCAGTGGCACTGATCGACACTGGCAGTACAACCACCTTTATATATAGTGAATTCAGTAAAAGGACCAACCTGAAGATTGAACCCACTGAGCAACACAAAGTCCTAGTTGCTGGAGGAGGACAACTCATCTCAGCTGGACATATACCCCAATGCAGTTTTAAAATTCAGGACAATGAGTTTAAATAAGACTGTAAGCTCTTGCCTCTCAAAGGTTATGATATGGTTTTGGGAGCAACTGGCTGAAAACACACAACCCAAACTATTATGATTGGGAAAACAAAAGTATTGCCATTACTGTGGATGGTCAATGGTGCACACTGATGGATAGGGCAGTACCATTAAACAATATTGTCATTTCAGCCAAGGCATGCTCTAAGTTGATGAGGTCAGGAGCTCAAGCATTCCTAATCAGAACCAATGAACCAGACAAAAATACCACTGAACAGCAAACAACATTGCCTATGTCCCCTGTGTGTGACATTGTCAAGCAATTCTCTGATCTCTTTGAAGAACCACAAGGGTCACCACCTCACAGACCCTGTGACCACAAAATTCCTGTTAAGGAGGGCGCCACACCTCCTAACATTAGGCCTTACAGGATGCCACATAAGCAAAAGAACATAGTGGAAGAACTGGTACAAAACTTGCTCAAGAATTCAGAAATCCAACTCAGCAACAACCCCTACTCCTCTCCAGCTATATTAGTAAGGAAAAAGGATAAAACATGGAGGCTATGTGTGGATTATAGACAACTCAATGCATTAACTGTGAAAAACAAGTACCCTATTCCAGTAATTGAAGATTTGCTTGATGAATTGCAGGGAGCAACAATATTCTCCAAGTTGGACCTCAGGTCTGGGTATCATCAAATCCGTATGAATCCAGGAGATATTACAAAGACTGCATTCAGTACCCACATGGGGCATTACGAGTACCTAGTGATGCCGTTTGCTTTAACCAACGCTCCGGCAACCTTTCAACAACTCATGAACAATATATTTGCAGAGCACCTAAGGAAGTTTATATTGGTATTGTTCGACGACATTTTGATCTACAACAAAACCTTGACTCAACACAGATATCACCTGACGGTAGCATTGAAGATCTTGAGACTACACAATCTGAAGGCCAAACTCTCAAAGTGTGCTTTTGCTACAGACTCAGTTGAGTACTTTGGACACATCTTGTCTGACTCTGGAGTGGCTACAGACCCAGCTAAAATAGCTGAAATCATAAATTGGTAATCTCCTTCAACAGTGAAACAACTGAGACAAATCTTAGGACTGACGAGATACTATAGGAGGTTCATTCAAGGGTATGCTTCTATTTGCCGACCATTGCATGATGTTCTAAAGAAAGATTTATTCCACTGATCTGCTGAACAGGAAGAGGCATTCCAAACTTTGAAGACTGCGATGCTACCCCACCTGTGTTAGCTTTGCCTAACTTTCTGATGCATCTGGATCTGGTTTTGGAGCAGTACTCATGCAGCAAGGGAGACCATTGGCATACTTCAGTAAAGCACTGGGCCCAAAAGCAACAACTCTGTCTATTTATGAAAAGGAAGCACTGGCAATTCTGGAGGCATTACGAAAATGGAGGCATTATTTACAGGGTAACAAATTGGTAATCAAGACTGATCAAAGAAGCCTCAAGTACTTATCTAGTCAGAGATTACTTGAGGGAATTCAGCACAAGTTGATGCTCAAACTGCGCTTATTCGAATTCTCCGTTGAATACAAAAAAGGGTCTGAAAATACTGCAGCTGATGCACTTTCTAGGAAGCATACACCACCATCTGCAGACTCTTGCTTGGCCATATCTGCAGCTGTACCCCTCTGGATGCAAGAAGTTGCTAAAACTTACATAAATGACGACAAGTGCATCAAGCTACAGCAAGAATTGGCAGTCAATGGCGACAGCAACCCTCCTTACACACTGTCAGAAGGCATACTGTGCTATAAGAACAAAATATTACTCGGCAGTAACACGGATCTCAAAGATAGAGTGTTCAACTCCTTTCATGCATCCATATTCGGAGGACATTCAGGCAACAGAGTCACACTTCACAGACTTAAGCAACTCTTCCATTGGCCCAACATGAAACAGTTTTGCACTACAAAAGTTGCAGCATGCCCAATCTGCCAAATATCCAAGACCGAGAGAATTCACTACACTGGACTCCTGGAACCTCTCAATATACCCAAGAGCAAGTGGTCCGAAATCAGCATGGACTTTGTCGAATGATTGCCAAAATCTAAAGGAAAGGATGTGATATTGGTTGTTGTCGACAGACTCACCAAGTATTCACACTTCATTACCTTGGCACACCCATTCACAGCGGCACAAGTGGCAACAGTGTTCATGGATACCATCTTCAAGTTAAATGGACCACCACAAGTTATTGTTAGTGACAGGGATAAGATCCTCACTTCAAAACTTTGGCAAGGACTCTTTGCAACACTTAAAGTAGAATTGCATTTCAACACTGCTTACCATCCTGAGTCTGATGGTCAGACAGAGAGAGTCAACCAGTGTTTGGAACAATACTTAAGGAGCATGGCATTCAAGGAACCAAAGAAATGGGCAAATTGGTTACCTGCGGCTGAGTGGTGGCATAATACATCCTATCACACATCTCCCAAGACAAGCCCATTTGAGGCACTATACGACTACCCACCACCACAATTGCATGGTGTATCAGTACCTTGCAATGTATCAGCTGAGGTTGAGGTCACACTTCAGGAAAAAAGAACAAATAATGAAGTCACTGCAACAAAACCTCCAACAAGCTCAGAATAGGATGAAGAAGTACGCAGACATGAAGCGCACAAAGAGGCAATTTGAAGTCGGGGACATGATGTACCTCAAAATGCAACCATACAGAGAAACTGCACTCAGCCTGCGCAATGCACTCAATCTTTCATCCAAGTACTATGGCCCATTCCGAGTTCTCCAGCGCATCAGTAAGGTTTCTTACAAGCTCCAGTTACCTACAGGAACCCTGCTACACGATGTGTTTCATGTCAATCAGCTGAAGAAACACATTGGTCCTAAGGCTGTGCCGAACCCTACTCTGCCATTAGTCACTGAAGAAGGCAAGATCAAGGAAGCTCCACTGGTAGTCCTGCAATACAGACAAGTTCCTCGAAGCACAGGCGCTTACGATGTTGTTGTTCTGCAATGGTTAATACATTGGGAAAATCTATCGCCAAGTGTGACGCCCTAAAATCGGTACTATGTAGATTTAAGCGTTCCCGCCGAAATCCGCATAATAACGATTTTAGGTCGCCCACCAGACATAATGTGCACGCCGAAACATGCGCATTATGTGGGTGGAATTGTGATAACATTACAACAGTTCCGATACATCCACAAATACAACATAAGATAAATTACAACAACGACTCGAACGAGTCAAGATACAAATGATACAATACACAGATTCAAAAGACAGCGGAAGCAGAATAGTATCCGACTACGGATAAGAAGCAAACTGGACTAAGAGTCCTGAAGATAAGCGATGGCGCCATATCCCTGCCCAGCCAAGCCGGAGGGATTTCCAAGCTAACGTTGTCAGACTTCAAACCTGTTGACTGCACATAAAGCATAGCCCAAAAGAGGGTCAGGGCACTCCCTGGCAAGCAAAACCGGCTTGCCTACTTTCTACACCATCTCCCAAAATATAGGGGAGGTGGACTTAGCGGCAGCAGCACTAGCAACCTAGAGAGACACGCTACAACTTCCGTCTAATCAGAGAGGGATAAGAGAGCGCATAAGTAAACAACTACAACTAACACTAAACATAACCCATTCTCGAATTAACCCCCTCAACCAAATATGAGGAAGCAATTCGGGAAACTCACACGTTGAACAGTTTTAGTTATAATTTATGGTGAAAGTAATTCTATATTACTAGTCAATTTAATTAACATTAATTAGGTGCAAGTTGTCTAGATCTTGTTAGCCAGCATCATCACCAAAGTCGTCCATAACCGTGGACACGTCTCATCGATAAGATTATACCCTGCATGGGTGCACTACTGTACCCATACTCGCATGATCAACCCAAGCAAGCATCAGGGCTTCTCAACACGACTTATTCCTTCACTACAGCAAGTCCAAGTGCCACCCATATGAGTTGTTACCCGTGTCAGGAGTCCGGCCGAATCTCAATTGCGGACTCATTAGTTTGCGCCTACGCCACCATGCGGCTCAAACCACAGTAGGAACTGTCCGCTTCGTGTCGTACCGCACCTATATGACCCCCCGTATCACACCCTCTCATCATCATCATGCACATGCATATGAGCAAATGGAAAACCCGAACTACTTGCGGCACATGGACAAGCTGAAGATCCGTTCAAAGTCGAGGGGGGCTCCATAGGGCCTCCCACAAGTGGTTAGTGCGCTCAAAATTGGATCCGAGGACAAAATCTCAGTTCCTAGGTCGACACTGAGCAGAACAAAGCACCTCGCAAGGCCTTCCGCCTGGTGCCTTATCTTTTAATTATAATACCCCAATATAAGACAACATTTTATTAAGGTAGAATAATTCTAACATACTAAGCAGATGAAACATAAGACCAACAGACGACTCGCACAAACAACTGTAAGCATGCGCTACGACTCGCAAGGCCAACAGATAAACATGCAACGGGTATTAGGTTGTGGGGATAAAGTTGTATGGGCTGCAGGATAAACATGTGATGGGATCGCAGTAAGAATCGAATACTAGGGTAGCAGAGATCAACGGCAGGAATGAAAGACAATGTATAGGTAAACAAGCAAACTTTGCTTGCCTGAAATCCCGCATGGAAGCAGATCTTGTCGTTACTCACGCATCTCAACGTCTTATCCGCGAAGAAGCAACAAACACTGGAAGCACAAAAGATGCATTTTACAACTACGGCAAAAGATCCAGCATGATCATGGGACAGATGAATGACATGGCAAGATGCAATGCGAGATGCACTTAATCCAAATTAAGCGGAACCGGAATTCCGACAATTAATATTTAGGTGCAAGTTATTTATTTACCAGCAATATTAAAAGTTGGTTAGCATGGCAACACATGGCATGGGTGACCTAATTAAATTAAATGGAATAGGGCATTATATATTTATTACCCTACACATTCCATATTGTTATTTAGGTGAATTGCTACACCCGCAAACCCAAGAGATGCAACACATGTAGTTATGATGCGAAATGCACAAGATGGATGACATTTAATAAAATAGGTTAGGGTTTTGGGTCCGTACGTCGGATCGGGTGAACTAGGGTCCGAAACCGACGTCTTCGGTCCGTAGAGGAAGTAGTCGACGTCGGGGAAGTAGCCGTCGCGGAACCGGGGCATCGTCGTTTGTCGGTGTCGTGGAAGTGGGCGGGAAGTAGTCGTACTCGGTCATCCTCGTTGATGGGCGCGGGCACGTAGGAGCACGGCAATGGACACCGGAAGGAAAAGCGCGCATGGGCGGGCACCGCGACACGAACATGGGCAGTCACGACAACGCGGCACCGGAAGGGGCACTCGCACGTAGCAACACCACGAAGGGTGGACAACTCGGACAAAAAATGGCGACGCGGGGGTCTTGCGGGCACTTTGTCGGACACCTTGCGAGCGCCGGATGCGGGGACGCCACTGGACGGAGAAACTGGCGGAATGGAAGGAGTAGTAGGTGGAGGCGCCGTAGTCGAGGACGAGGAGAGGCGCGGCGTCGGCGGCGGCGCGGAGGCGGCGGCGGAGACGCGCGCGGCAGCCGGGGAGCACGGGTGGAGGCGCGCTGCGGCTCGTGCGTGCGGGAGGCGGCGCACGGGGTCGGGGCACACGGGGCACGGCGCCGCGGCGTGGGGGCGCGACCGGCGGCGAGGAGCGTGCAGGGCGCGGTTGGCGGGCGTGGCGGAGGGTGGCCGGGGCGTGGCAACACGCTCGGGCGGCGCGGGCAGGAGGTGCGGCGGCCGGGGAGGCGGCGCGGTGCGCTCGGGCCGGAGGTGGAGCAGGCCGGGGCGACGGGGCGTGCGGGGGAGCGCACGCGGCGGCACTGGAGGCGGCGGAGCAGGGGCGGCGAGGCGGCGACGGCTGCGGGCGGCAGGGCGCGCGGCCGGAGGCGCAGGGGCCGACGCGGGCGTGGGGTGGCCGGGGCGCGGTCGGGGAGCGGGCGGCGCAGGGGAGGTCGAGGTGGCGCGGAGGGGCGCGCGACGGAGGTGGCCGGGGCGGCGCGGTGGCGCTCCGGCGCGGATGGAGGAGGGGGAGCGCTGGCGGCGGGAGCAAAAGGTGGGGCGCACGGAGGAGCAGGTGTGGGCTCGGGTGGCGCTGCGGGAAGAAGAGAAGAGGAAGAAGGAGAAGAGAGAAAAAAAAGGAAAAGAGGAAAAAGAAAAAGGAAAAGAAAGAAAAAGGAGGGGAAAAGGGAAAAAAGAAAAAGGAAAAAGTGGAGGGAGCGGCTGCAAAAATTTCAGGGGGTGGGAACAAAGTTTCCAGGGGAAACCTAGGATTTGGGGTTAGAAGGGCTTTTGGGATTTTTATTTCTCTCCCGTTTAATTATTTTCTGATTTATATTTTTAAAACCAAAACGAAGAGGAATTTGAATACGAAACCTTTACAAAATAATTTTAGTTTTAAATAGACAATTTAATAAACTAGTTTTTAACGTTTGCAAAAGATTTGAAAATAACACAATTTTAATTAATTTGAAATGCATTTGAATTTAATTATGGAAATTTAATTTAAATGCAACAAATTCAATTTAATGCGATGAAATGCAATGCCATGTCGATGCAAAAAAAGAAAACTCACAAAACTAAAAGGGGATAAAACCCGGGGCGTTACACCAAGGTAAGCTACGTGGGATAACGCAGCATTCATCCAAGCTACGTTTCCAAGTTTCCATCCTTGAAGTCTGAAGATGAGCAGGGGGTATTGTCAGAGTTCAGTACTATTCATCATCAGACAACAGACCTCATTCAGGTTACCAACGGCTGTGATCTCGGCTTAACGCTTCACTTCATCAGATGGCTTAGATTCAAGTTTTCAATTCAAATGTAATCGCCGAGACTTGAACTTTCATTTGAATCATGGCTCCTCGGGAACTCTATATAACCGGGAGAGTGGGTGGCTGGACGGCACGATCAATGAGAAACCCTAATTTTCGCTTTACCTTTCCTGTTCTTGCCTTTCCCTTTTTGCCTTTCCAGCTCAATTACCTGTTCTTGCCTTAAATTCCGTAATTATCTGCACGTACTTTCCTTCCCAGTTCGTATCTCGGTTATTGATCTCGTTATCTTAAGGACGAGGTCCTGACAGATCGGTTATACAAATACAACGCACGTAATCGTAGTTTATCAGGAACGACGGTGCCATAGGTCAACTATCGACAAACGTAATCGTAGTATCTTTTACTAGCAATGACTGAATTGATACAAGCTTATTCATCACAGCATGCAAGAACCATCCCAACCCAATCCAAGGCGGCCTCTACATGAATCACGAGCAGGCGATGCCGGAGGAGACAGGAGCGAAGCTGAACTTGGTGCTCCACGCGTAGGAGAACTCGATCACGTCGGTGCTCCACACCGGGTCGCCATTGACGAGGGTGCAGAGCTTGCCGTCGGCGTCCGGGCTGATGACGCCGGCCGGGTGGACGCGGATGGAGGAGTTGAGTCCGGGACACAGCAGCTTCACGTTGGTCTGCGAGCAGATGCAGGTGTTGTTCACTTGCACGCGGTACTCCTGGTACCGGCCTAGAACCTGTCTCTGCAGCGTGGTCTGCCTCACGTGGAGATCAGACAAGCTGCACTCTGAATCACCTGCCAATTAACAACAAATAAGAACGGAGCAGATAATATTGACTGATAAACATAAACCTATGTGTACAATATAACGTTTTTTGGTAGGATTAGTTTATCCAAATTGAAGTCGGGCACTTAATCAAGGGGTCGTATATATACCTCTATTGCATAGGCAGAAGAACATCAGCACTGCAAAGATCTTCAGCTTGGCGTCCATTTTCTCCTCCTGCAGCTTGTGTATTTTCTCCAGTCTTGTTTGCAATTTTTGTATCAGGCTTGTGAAACAAAAGCTACTGTACAACATTCAGCCGGCTATTTGTAGACCGGCCGGATGGGGAATTGGTGGGAGATCTCGAATTCTCCACGGTTCATGCGTTGATTGTGCCTAATTTATTGCCACAATTAAGGAGAGATACGTTGCAATTTTGCGATATGTTTCTTCGCCGGTCGGTTTCCATAATTTTTAAACCGTACACAACGTTCAGCTGGCTATTTTAAGATCCAGATGGCGAGATGGGGGGATCTCCACGGTTCATGTGTTGATTGCTGCATTCTACTTAGCACAGTTTCATTCCTTCTTTTTTCAACATGATACTAAGACCTCGTCAATGTGTAAACATATAGCAAATGTAAAAAACCAAGGCTATGTTTGGAAGCACAGTATTTTTGAAGTATCAGGAGAATACTTCAGTTTTTTAAAATACCGAAGTATGGAATACTTCAAGGCGTTTGGGTCTAATGAAAATTGTGTTTTAGAAACTGAAGTATCGCGTAAAACTTCAGATTTTTTGCCGCTTTTTTCTAAAATGGAGAAACCCAAGTCTCGTCTCCTCCCCCGCCCCCACGTAAAACGCATATGCTTCCTCCTGTCGCTCACCACTCGCCGCTCGCCGCCGCCGTCTATGTCGCGTGTGGCCATGTCCTCTTTAGTAGGCATCGAGAAAACGAACTCCCAAGGAAAGGAAGGTTCCTTCTGATCCAATTTGATTTCAGTTGATCACATTAGCCGATCTATTTCGTAGATGCGTTTCGCTTTGCCGTTGTGCCGGCCGCTCCATCATCTCACCTAGGCATCTAGCCTCAGATTCTCTTGTACCTAGTTGCCAGCGCCGCCAAAGTACACCATGCAACCATCGCTCCTGGTTCTGCCCTTGTATTTGGCTGGTTCAACTGAGTCTACTCACGATTAGACACCATGCAGCCATCGCGCTCATACGGTAGACTAGTTATGAGCTGCACAAGCCAGCTCTCCAAGTTGTGAACATTGAGCACTGAATCCAAATTCATCCGCACTTGTCCTGAAAACTAATGTTGAATAACACTTATTGCAGAAAACAAGAATAAAGCAACATGGACTGAAGGTCAAACAACTTTTCTAGTATGTATGATGAAAGAGTATGATGATACCGGGAAGTTTCGCGGTCAAAATGGGTGGACCAAGAAAGGATGGACCGCTATGACACAACGTCTAAATTCCAAGCCCCCTGGAGCTGATTTTACTAAGAAGCAGGTGAAAGATAGAGAACAAAGGCTCAAGCAGGTGATCTATTTTAGAGAAAAGTAGATTTGGTTGGGATCCTGAGAAGGGAGTGGCAACATCACCGGATGAAAAATGGGATGAGTTGTCGAAAGAGCAGCGGAAGTGGAGATACAGAGCATTCCCTCACTATGATGTTTTATATGAAATTTATGAAGATTTGTTCTCGCAGATATATTAAAAATAGGGACTCCTATGATGTACTTACAATTTATTTCCTTACTACTCAGGTAAAATAGCAACAGGGAAACGTTCCAAAAGGACGACATATAGTATTGGCGAGAGGTTCAACATGTCTAGTTATCTAGAACATGGAAGCTATACAGAGGAACTTCTAAGGGGTGCTGGGTTGGATTTACCTAAACCAATACTATTTGCACCAGGATCATCCATTCCTGCATATGACAGGAACCAGAATATATATGGGGATGATGTTGATCTATCATATGGTGGATTTTCATAACCTCAAGGAAGTAATGCACATCAGTTTTCAGCTGTAGAGGATGAAACATGTTTGGAATCACCTAGAAAGAAAAGGCTTCGAGATTCATAAGGATCTGATGGAGGAACTGGAAAATCTAAGGCTAAAAAAAGCAAGGACATTGTGCTAGAAAACTTGGTTTCCGTGAGGGGAGAAGAACTTAAGGTTTACAAGGAAATGAATATGAAGCAAATTGACAGCTACAAAGAAGTAAAGATGGCGCAGATGGAAATGAACGATCCTAAAAATGACCCCTATGGCATGCCCAATTGTATCCAGAAGCTGAAAATGTTGGAACTCACACCAAGTGACTAGTATAAGATGATCAACCATCTCAAGTCTGATATTATAAACCGACAAACATTCATGGAAGTGGAGGTTGATGTTCTTGCCGAGATAATCAAAGATGTAGTAAAACCGCATGTCTGAAGATTTTACCTAATGACAAATTTTATTTTACAAGGAAACCAACATACATTCTTTGGTTTTGTACAACCCATTGTTATATAGAATAAAGCACTTTTGTGGTACAAAAATATTATGGAAACAAAACAAGTTTACAATAAACATTACTGATCCAATGCTAGTCATGTTGTATTTCTTCTGGTTTGACTGCGATATTCTTGGTAGCCTTCCCACATTGCATTAGCTATTTCATCCCTTTTTGTGTTACCAAGTGCTCGCCGAACATTGAGAGAATCTACATCACTTCTACATTGCTTATCTCCACTAGGAACATCAATTATTTTGCTTGGATCAATATCTGATTCCACTTGATCCAACCACTGTTCGCCACCCTCATTATTGCGAATAAAATTATGAAGTGCACAACATGCTATCGCAATTTCCGCTTGAGAGTCAATGGGGTATTGTGTGGCACACTTTAGTATTGCAAAACGCTTCTTCAAAACACCAATGATACGCTCAACATGATTACGAAGTTGCGCGTGCCACAAATTGAATAGCTCTTGAGGGTTTTGTGGCCGCTGATGGCTTCTACCTTGCTCTTGCAAATGGTACCTCACATTGCGATAAGGTGCGTGGAAGTCAGGAGTGTTCGCATAACCCGCATCCACCAAATAAAATTTTCCTTCAGGAACATAGAAATTGTTTTCAAGTGCATCGTATAACACTCGAGCATCAGAAGCATTTGGCGCTGACATGAACGAAATGATTTTCAAAATCACATGTAACCATGACATTTTGTGACAATGTTCCTTTTCTATTACGATAAGGATCTTGCTCATTTGGAGATATGCTAATCGGAATATGTGTACCATCTATGGCCCCAATGCAATCCTAGAGGTAAAAAATACATATGGTGAGCAATTTGTGTGACATACGTTTATATTTCGTATCAGTAAAGGGATATAAAATGAATGATACCTTAAAATACGGCATACATTTTGGATTGCTTGCAACTTTGAAAGGAACATTAATTGGAGGTAACCTTATAACACTTGACAATATCATGAGTGCGTTCAACACAATATGGAAGTAGCGACTTATGGTCTCACCGCTATGCTGAATTGCCCTTGAAGTGTACGGTTGCTTGCATTCTTAGAAACTGTATATAGGAATATGGCAACTTGTTCTTCGATGGAGACAATATTTGTATCTCTTAGATGTCATCTCTCTCGGAGGCACTTCACCAAATTATGAAAAATATGTTTTTCCATCCAAGAATCTCGTTTACATCTCAAATCATGACCCTCTAGAACTTCTTTCACGTAGAGATCACCCGTAAGAATGGAAGTATGAATACATGTGCGGTTGGCTGAGCTTTTTTCATTAGCATATAAAGCTCCGATGATGGCCAACTCATCATCGTCTCTTCGTTTGCGCATCAGATAGTTTCCCCACATTTCTGAATGAATAATGCTACACCTACGGGGAACTTTTACGGAATAAAGCTTACGGGCTGACGTGTGCTATCTGACGTGGAAAAACAAATTAATTAGACCCACTATTTGTCAAATAAAAGCAGAGAGGATAGCGACGGCCTTCATGTCTCGCCGGTACCTGCCCACGCCGATTCCCGCGAGGAAGAGCTCGCCGTGCCGGACGAGTGGACGACGCCACACACCAAAGATCATGCGGTGGCGCCTTGAAATTGTGCCGGGCCATCACAACGAATCTCGCCGCTCGCGATGCCTCGCAAGACCCCGCTGCCCAGTGCCCACGCCCCCAAACTGTACGAGATGCATGGAGTGCTTGTCTTCACCAGCGCCCGACGGCTCCTCCGGCCACCGGCCTCACTCAAACGCAAGGACGCAGGCGAGTTGCAGCCTGCTTGGTCGGGACCATGATCATAGGGCTCACCAAGGAGCTACATATGGTCTATCTGTCATGAACGACAACTTCTTTTTTCCGTCGTTGGCTAGAGTGCTAGACCAACGGCGACACGTCGTTCGTAGATTTTAACGGCATCAGGGTCGAGGTCCGGCGAGGCACGATGAGGCGAGCGCACGCCCTTGTTGTGACCAGGCATGGTGTTTCCGAGGAGCGGCGGCCGGCGTCACGGCGTCAAGCTCTTTCAAGGGCTGCAGTCCGGCGTTGTGAGCAATTTTCGCCGGCGAGAAACAATCATCATCTTCTACGTTTTTCCCGTAACGTCAGCCGTTAATTTTGGGCCATCTTCTTCTTGTACGCCAGCGTGGCTTCCACGTATAACTGCATGTCAGTCCGTAGGCTATTTCCCGTAAGAAAATCCCGTAGGTGTAACATTACTGTTTCTGAATATAGCTGCATGACAATTAGTGTGTATATGACATGATCGGTATACAAATGCCAAAAGGAAACGGGAAGCACATTTGTACCTGTTTCCACCGACGGCCGCCGTGCCAAGCCGAACCGAGAACCGAATGCTAGCTATGACTGACGGCTAAACAAATGTTTAATACTATGAGAGATCTATATTTGTTAAATGCATGATTTATAGGAATGGTAATTAGTAGAAACTGATTCGGCATCAACTAACGGAGCTACGATGAATGGATGAGCCACAACGCAAGTACGCAACTCACGGAGCTACAATCCATACATGAGCCATGCAGCGCATCTACTAGTCAAATGGATCACCGTAACACTCGGTCAAAGCATCAGTAATACGAGACTTATCAAACGCCTTTTACTTTTTTTAAAACTGAGAAATTAATTCGGTATCACAGACTACAATATTCATTGCCCATGCACTCAAATACTTCAGTTTTAGGATACTTTAGTTTTAAGAATACTTTACTGTCAAACTGGGCCAAGCATTTGGACTGGAAATTCTGTTAACCAAAAGCAGTTTGCAATGGTTTGCTAACTACACCAGTTAATATTCCTCAATCACAAAATGTCAATATTTGGGGCATACCCTTTGGAATTCTATGTATATTTCTTTTTTACATACATCACAAAAATGTCGGTTTTCCGCCCCACACGATTTTGTGAGCATATGCTGATATGTATGCAATTTTCTTGTCCAAATTTTATGACATTTTAAAATGCGTTTATAAGGCATATAAAAAACCAAAACGCAACCCCCAATCATCGTATGCCCTACCATTTGGCTAGCAAATTTATAGTACTCACCCCGTTTTTAAATATAAGATTTTTTAGCTATTTCACATGTTATTTAGGTGCGTACTAAAATGAGTGCACATGTAGACTAATACATATCTAGATGTAATCTAGATAAAAATTAAAACATCTTATATTTAAAAACGGAGAGAGTAGTATTTAAACCCTAAAACATCATGCGACGTTCCTTCGCTCTGATCAACTATCTGGACAGGGAAGACTTTGGGCTTCGATCCAGGTGACCACGTGTCCTCGGCATGCTTTGTCACAAGACGCCCTGCTGACACGTATCCCCACGTGTCATTCCCGGGCACGTCACATCATCCCAGCTAATCCGCCGCGGGCACGCCCTATAAGCTCTGCCGCAAATGTGCAGGCCCAGTTCCCATCGACGGCCGGCCGCACACAACAACGATAAGCTGCCGGCACGAAGGGAAACATCAATCGTGAAGGTCTGAAGGAATCTGACAAGGGCCAGCCATGCCGCAAGACCGGCCGAGAACAGAGTGCGAAGCCTACGCCGAGACGAACACCGGGAACCATGCCGGCCGGGTGATCGACGGCGCCGAGCGCGTTCCCCTAAGGCCGCTAAGGGACGTCGACGAGCTCAACGTCGAGCGGCTCGCGCATGTGAGCTGCGGCGACGTCGTTGAGGAGGAGTACGACACCAAGGTCAAGATCGGCGAGGCGCTGGAAGCGGCGGCGAAGGCCGTGGGCGAGCTCCCCGTGGAGCGGGCCGACGCCGCGGCGATACGAGCGGCGGAGGCGCGCGCCGTCGGCCCGGAAGAGGCCATCCCAGACGGGGTCGCCGAGCAGGCGGAGCAGGCGGCGAAGTACAACGCCACGGCCGCGCGCGACGAGGAGGACAAGGTCACCATCGCCGACGTCCTCAAGGTAGGGAAGGAACTAAGGATGCATACCTTGTCGCGGTGTGACGACGACCTAACTTGCATCTCTGCATGGGTGTCTGACTCATTTCTGTTGTCTCAGTGGAACGCGACGGCGAAGCTGCCGACGGACAAGGCGGTGACAAGGGAGGACGCGGCGGCCGCGGTGGAGGCGGAGGCGGCGTATGACCCCCGGGAGGCGACAAAGGCGCACGGCGTGGGAGCGGCGCTCACAGCGGCGGCAAGCTACAACCAGAGGAATCGTTGTAACTAGCAGGATGTTGGGACCATCGATAAGTGTCTACGTACTGAATGCTGATCATGGTGCTGATGTAAAGAACAGAAAATAAAGGTACTAGTATATGCGATACTGACTACTGAGTTTCATCGTTGGTAAATTTCATAGCGTTGAGGCTACGTGAAATAATTCCACAAGTACCCGCCCGATTTATGAACTCGTACATCGGATATTGTCTGCAAAAAATTCTAGACCTAGTCGGCTTCATCTGGCAGCGCACGGGATGGATCCCCGTCCGAGCAAGCAGCGTGTAGGCGATTTCTCCGGTGGCGCGGGTCGGCGACGAAGTCCTCGATAACGATCTGCGAAACCTCGACGAGGCCCCAGAAAACGGCGCCGGCGAGCGCGGACCCGGCGGCGCCTTTGAGCCCGTTGCGGCGCGCATGGTAGAGGCCTCTGGCTCCCGCGAAGGCGACGCGTGGTTCCACGGGTCCTCCTTCCCGCGCGCGTAGGACATGGCAGAATCGACGGCGGAGAAGGCGACGAACAGGCCGGTCCAGGCCCCGGCGAGGCGAGGCGCGTTCGCGCGGACGGCCTGGAAGCCGCCGGCGAGGCGGCCTCCGCTGGGCGAGCTGCGGAGCGCCTTGAGGAAGTGGAACACGGACCCGCCCGTGCCGCCGGCGATGAAGCCGGCGCCGGCGTCGATGGCGATGCAGTCCGGGAACGGAATCCGCCCCGGCGCCATTACCCGTGTGTCCGTGTCCGTGTCCGTGTCCGTGATGAGCCACTCCTGATCTGCGTGGGCCATGGATCCCGTTGCTCCTCAGCTGGTTCGATGGTATGGGAGAGGTGTGCACGGTTTGATCCCGTACATCTGCCGTATCGGCACGATGCTAGCTGAGAAATAAGCTACAACGCAGCTAACTCGCGGGCCGTCCGATTCCGCTGCGCGCCGAGATCCATGCGGCCTTTTCTTTCGGCCCATATTGCTCCCTTGGTTGTTTCTGGGAGGCAGGCCGCAGTCAGCCCGTTTACTATTGGGTTTTCTGCGCACTGTTTTTTGTGTGTTTTGGGCCTCCTTTTCTGCGCGCTGTTTTTATTACTGGCAGCACGTTAGTTGGATTTTTTGTTTTTCTCTGTTCCGATTTTTCTATACTTTACATGTTTTTGCACTTTTTTTCAGTTTCTTTACATGCTTTTGCAGTTTCGTTTTTCCTCTTTTTAAAAAATAAATAAATGTGAGGCAGCTCGCCTGGGTTTTTATTTAGTGTTGTTTTTTTAAACCTTTTTAAAGACTTTTTCTTTTGTGTTTTTTAAAAATATTTTTTTTATCTTCTCATTTCATTTGTAACTACACGCAACCGCTACTATTGTGTTGCAATTGAGATTTTTATTTTTTATTTTTATTGTAACTCGGCACGCAACTGACCTTTTCTTATTTTGACGATTGTAATTAGGAGATCGGAGGGGGGTTCATGTTGCAACTCGACACGAAATTGTTTATTTTTTTTTAAAAAAGTAAACCTTTTATATTTTTATTCAGTTGTAACTAGCCGCAGCCGCTACTCTAGTTGCAAAATAGGGGTGAGGTGGTAGTTGCAATTAGGGGTGTAATTGAGATTTTCAGTTTACACTTATGGTTTGTAATTGGGAGATCGGAGGGGGTTCCACGTTGCAACTCGACATGAAATTGATATTTTCATTTTTAAAAATAAACTTTTTCTTTTTTTTATTCAGTTCAATCTCGGCACGTAACTCTAGTTGCAAAATAGGGGACGGTAGTTGCAATTCGGGTTGCAATTGAGATTTTATTTCAGTTGCAATTAGGGTTGCAATTAATAAAAGAATTTAAAGACAACAAAATAGTACCAATATGTAGATCTCGTTGAGGCGAAGATTTAGAAAGTTGAATCACCAAAAGACGGAGCTACAGTTTAAAATTTATGAGTGTTTGAAAATCTAATCAGCAGAAAAAACATAATCACGAAAAAAACCCAGAACGGTCCGCGTCGGCCGCGCGCGTGCGCAGCGCTGGACTAGCCCAACAAAATAGCGTGCGGTGGGCTGATGGTTGGGAAAAAATCTTTTTTCCCAGTCGACTGGCTATAGAGACCCCATCGACGAGTGTTCATATCTTTCGTAAGTAGAAATTGTATACAATATGATTCACTTATTTTTAGTATTTTAAGAGCAGACAATAGAGAGAAAATAAACTTTATTGAAAAATATATTCCCAACTGCAATCATTGAGTACTATGTATCTTCTTCCACTTAATTTTTCCATGATGATATTGACAACCATGTCAATGTACTAATTTATATATTTTGTCATGCTAAATATATAGCATTTAGTTTTTGTGAGGAGTAATGTATAATGGGACATGTAAGAGAACTAAAATTTGAAAAAGTCAAATTATAAAAGGAAAATCAAAGTTTACTTCAAACAAAAGATATATGATTGATTTATGATTTATTTTACACCTGCTGCAACGCACGGTTATTTGCGGGGTCGTGAACACGTACACTCTGGCGTTGATGTACTCCCACCTCGAGAAAATTGCAAAAATCGCGTCATCACAACCGCGGCGAGCTTGGGGCGTAGTGAGCACATGGCGGGAGCGCGCTCCGGCGGGCGAGCATGCGTTGGGTACTTCGCGGCGAACTGCTGCTGCTGTCAGGAGTGGGCTGGCGTGCTCTCCGGTGAGAGGGGAAGCTCAATAGGGAATTGTTCGTTTTTATAAAATAACCCAGTTAGAATTTCTATACCGTGAGTGTCCTTTGATCTTTCCTTGTTGTGCTACGTTAACCTGATAGTTGATAGTGGGTCTACCAGTCAGATTTGTTATTACAACGGTCTCTCACACATGTTAGTGTTCCTTGTGACTGTTGAAAAGTGTGTCTTTTGATAAAATAAAAAGCATAGTGGTTTTTTAAAATCTTAGGCATAATTGTGGTGTTTTTTTTGGAATTTTCTCCGTATCGTCAGCCCATCCCCATCGTCAGTAGCACAATTAGCCACATAGAAGAAAGTTCAAAACCAGGTTCAACCAGATCAGAGGATGAGTTCTTGCATATCACGACACACGACTCGCAGCGGACTCCAAGTTTCCAACCAAATAAATCATGTTCAGCACGAGCAAGTTTCACAAGTTCTCTTTGGATCTCCCGAGAAAAAGGCGACGAGAATCCCGGACTCATGCAGCCGCCCAAGAAACGAGCGAGGCACCACCGCCGTCGTTCATGGTCCGAACTCCCGCACGACCTGCTCAGCGTCATCGTCGACCGACTTGCTCCAGCCTTTGGCGACCGCGTCCGCTTCCGCGGCGTGTGCCAGGCATGGCGCGCCGCCGAGCTTGCTCACCCGCGTCCTCCCATGCCATGGCTCGTCGTCCCCGGGCACTGCGTCAGCCTCCACGACGCCTCCATCCATCGCGTCCCGCTACCTGAGGATGCTGCCGATGCCCTCTGCCTAGGCACGTTCGGCCACTGGCTCGCCCTATTGCCGTCCACGTCGTCGGGCCGCCCCTTCCTACTGAACGCCTTTACCAAGGAGCGGATCAAGCTGCCGCGGCGGACGAACCACCCAATGGTTAAAATCGTCCTGTCGTCGGCACCAGACTCGAAGAACTGCACGGTGGCTGCCATCGTTGAAAGCAAGAGCTGCAGCGACCATTACATTAGAAGAAAGATCGTGGTCGGTCGTGTAGGTCGACGGGGCTCCTGGCGGACCATCACTAGGTTCTTCAATCTCCACGACATCATCTTCTTCGAGGGGAAACTCCATGCGCTGGACGCACAAGCCCGCGTCCACGTCCTCCAAGACGGCGACCTCCAAACTGATGTGCCCTGGAGGCCACCCAAACAAGAGCACATAGAGCGGCTCTTCTTACTGCACGACACCAAGCTGCACCTGGTTGTCCTCCATGGGAAGCTGCACATGGTCGGTAGGGCCTTGCGGGAAAACCGCGTGCCGGACTGCGCACACTTCACCTTCGCAGTCGGGGTGTTCGCGCTCGACGAGACGGCAAAGATGCCGGAGCCGGTCAAGGATTTGGGCGGGAACGCGGTCTTCGTCGGCGACTCCTGCTGCGGCGCTTTCCCCGTCTCCTCATGGGCCGGCAGCAAGATCAGAGAGAACCAGATTTGCTTCGTGGACGACGAGAAGAATTACTTGTCGTCACTAGCCGCCCGCGGCAGTGGGCTTTTCCGGATGCTGCTATCCTACGACGTGGGCAACGACTGTCTTCGTACATACAGGCCACCGCAATCCTCATCAGGGACATGGCGATGCATGACGGCACAGCGGTGCCCGCACGCCAGACCCATGACCGGACGGCAGCGATGCCAGGCGCTGTCGGAGGAGGAGCTGCGGCTGCAGGATGTGGCCAACTGCCTGGGAGCAATGGTCCGACCCTCATACAAGATCGTGCAGAACCCTGAGACAGAGTCACTACAAGCCACCGTGCAGATCCATATCCCTAAAGCAGGAGCACGACTCAAAAACCACGCCTGGAGTTTCACGCAGAGCCGGCCGTCAGCCAGTGAGGCGAGGCAGGCGGTGGCGCACGAGGCCGCCACGTTCCTCCGAAGCCGGTTCCGCAGCGTCTTTGATGACAGCCCTTGGAGCTCCGTCCCTCACCACCATAGCCACGTTGACGAGGAGGAAGAAGAAGAGGAGGAAGAAGAAGAGGAGGAAGAGGCCTTGGTCAGAGACTTTCTATTTAGGTTTAGATATTGGCTCGGATGGTAGTTTCTTAGCCCGGTAATCTTTCGGCTCTATTGAGCGTCATTGCTGTACAAAACGACGACGTCCATTGTGCACAACATGCACTTGATTGGAGAGATCGATCGAGCAACTACTCCTTCCATTTATAAATTTATGGAGTGTCTATCTAGATACTGGCACATGTACCAAAAGAATTGACTAGAAAAGAAACAACTTCAGTTTCTGTCTGTTGGACAGTAGCAACCAAACAGACACATTTTTTCTTGAGTTACTAGTAATTTTGCCCGTGCTTGCGACGAGTTTATTTTTATTGAATAAGCTACTGGAGAGACAACCATATATGCGACTACACTAACTTTTGTACTGATAAGATAATTTTGGTCGTAACTATTCTATGAGATGGATGCTAGCTATGCACACTTCTTTTTTGAACAGGGAAAGCTATGCATTCTTTGTTCTGATTATTATACCTATATACTTATTATGTTGGTTTAGTTCTTCCCAAAACCAGCTAACTCACTCGAAGAAGGCATAGAAAATACATAGAGACGACCAAACAGCCCACATTAATGCAATTGGATCAACTGAATCAACGATAGACAACAAACTTAATGATTACCCTTGACTTGAGCAATATAACAGATGATACCGACGATTTTGTAGCTTCTACTCATGCATGGTACTGTGGTTGATGATGAGGTGCATACCGTGCATTGAGATCTACTGTATGTGTTCATGTCTACCTTCACCGAGAGAGTTTTGCTGGATTTGACGGACAACAATGTACATGGATATGCATATAAAAATATTGAAGGATGGTGTTGAACAATATAAGTGGATAGTCATGCAAAATGATGCGCCTAGACAAATATAAGCTGCTACGGTCCTGATCAAGTCTAGCATTTGCGTTCTCTCTCGAAAAAAGTGTACCATTTGCAAAGCCCATATATGTGATACCACCAGCTATCAGCTCATGCCATGTCTCGTTCCAAGCTTTCATCTTAAAGATCTGAAAAGTTATCACATCTTGCTGTCCTAAAAACAAGCATGTACTGAATTTATCAAACATACAAAATGTAGGAAAACCGTCACAGCAGGAATAGCACCATGGTTAAATTTCCCTTGTCCGTGGAGAGGACGCCTCTTCCTCTGAATGCAGGCTGAGATTTTGAGAAGGACGGAAAAGTTCATCCTGTAACATCTCTTTGAAACAGTTTTGCTCAGTCTCGTAGTGGAGCCATACGACTTAACCTCCCCCTGCCGAAGCACACTGCTTGCCGGAATAACCATGCACTGCCTCAGGAGCTTGACAACTTAATAGTCCGCATGCTCTGCTTAAGCTAGCTAGGCCGATGTCAGGTTAAGGCAGCGACCCGACAGCGTGGTAACTGCATAAACGTTTTTGAGCTATGCAGCTAGCGCGTCGCCTTCACCAACGTGGTGGCCTGAGTTTAGCCATGATCTCTGCGATGGCGAGCATTAGCGGCACCTCCACCGGCGTCGTCGCGGCTTGGTGAAGACACTCCTGTGACCTATCCTGTCAGTCGTTGGCCGCATCAGCTGGAGACGTCCGTTCTCCTTGTGGCACCACCCTCATATGCTATGGATCATACCATCCTCATATCTTCGTGGATGCCTTCGCGTAGATGAAACCATTGCCTTCCAGGCGTATGTTAGCCCGCGTGCGTGCTTTACGCACACAGGCTCTCAGCGAGATCGTCTCCTTCGAGCTAGTCAGCGACGCATTTATGCGCGTCCGGCCATAGGCTCTCGACGAGATCGTTTCCTCCGAGATCTCGCTATTTTCAAATGAGTGAACATACATATTAAAATGTGTCTATATAAATGTGAATACATCTAAGGTTAAAACATCATGTGTATTTAGCAACGACTGGAGTACAAGCGTGCAAAATGTAAATGCCAAATACTTTACGTCCTGAGCTACAGCAAAATGACAAAAGTAAAATAATTTTAAAAAATGGTTTAAATATCTTACGCTATGAAACGGAATGAGCATTCGACATGTTTCATCTTGGGGAAATCACAACATTGGCTTAGTCACCAACAGTTGAGTGATCGCACCGACCTTCAGACATCAAATCACAGCACAATGAAGAGATAACGTAAATCATGTTCCATTAATTTTAAAGCATGCATCAATCGATGCAGAGGCTGGGTGTCCCCTTTTATAAAAAATAATAATTTAATTTTAAAGCAAACAATACATATAGGACGTGTTTGTGGCTGGCACGGAGCCATGGCTACGAAAATGAAAACACACCCCAGAGGAGCGGCTTTCTAAAAAAAAGGTGTTTATATGAAGGAAAAGGGCCAGGACCGAGGGCCCACGACAAAGGAAGCGGATATGAAGACGGAAAGGACTCGGCGCCAACTGCAAGTTCGCACGGGAGCCCGCTAGCTCTGCCTTTATACTAGATCATGTAGACGCGCGTTGCCGCACCCGTCTATTAGGTAAATAGATTTATACATTTTGACAATATATTTATATTTTTTAAGATGAAGAACCGCTTAGTAGAGAATAATATTAAACCAATGATAATAATTTGTCAATAAATCAAGTCGAGCAATACCAAGATGAAAATAACAAATAAAAATAGATATGAAAACATATTCCTATTTCAGAGGGTTGAAAAAAAATACGAAAACTATTATTTTTTAAAGAGCATTTACTCACAATACTTACATACAAAGAAAAGTAATAGTATTTTAGTAGCTACAGTTACACTATTTGCAATACAAAACTTAATCAGTTTTAAGTTTGACCATTACAGTAGAAAACAAACTGGTTAGACAAGCAAATTATGTAAAATGACACTACTTTTGACCAAATATGCATGAACAGAGTAGAGAGTAAGAGGTTAGGAAGCTGATTCTAAATCAGAATTAGAAAAAATATAAGATTTGCACCTGAGTTGTTTACTACGTAGGTCGCTTTTATGCACCCATCAGATCTTTCTGAAATATCACAACGGAATTTGAGGATTGTTATAGATGGGCCAATATTTAGTCGAATTTAAAAGAAAATCATGAAAAAATGGAGGTCTATTCCAAAGAATATTGAAGAAAAAATTCTGTGCAATCCAAGTATACTATGCAAAGTTCTACCTGAAAGATATAAAAACATACCCTATGTGTTGTGAAGTTAGTATGTAGTAACAGATTCCATATACGATATGGTCGTTCGGTTCACCAGCCCAACTAACCAGGATGCGGGAATTTGATGCGAGGAGTAGCGTCCCCTAGGGACTTCAATAAATGGACGGGATTAGCAAAGTATATCAATCCAACGGTTAAGAAAGGTAATTGCCTGAGAAGGCTCCAATTTGTGCCAGTTATAATATCCCTAATACGTCGACACGCCGCCGCTGTTTCTCAGACCCTCAATTTTGTGTTCACGCAACCACCCAGAAAATCCTCAAATCCCCAAGCCACCGAATCCGTCATCGAAATCGCTCGTCGCGGCGGGTCTGAGATCGGGTCGATGGCCGGAAACGAGGAGTCTTCCTCGGTGAAGCCGTGCAGCATGAGCGTGGGGCCGAGCACCGGAGAAGAGAAATCTCTGCTCAAGCTGTGCACCACTGAGAGCATGGGCGTGGAGCCGGTCACCAGCGAGGAGGATAGTTTGCTGAAGCTCTGCCCCACCAAAAAGACAGCTGAGCATCTGCAACCTCTCATGGGAGGCGCCACAAAGAGGAAAGTATGGAACAACTGTTCCGATGAGGATTCTGTGGCGGCGGATCCCTTCTTCTCCACGGAGGTGGGCAAGTGTGCAGATGCCACTGTTCTGGCCGACGTGATCGTCGATGAGATTGGGGAGCAGGCCATCACAGACGTCAAAGCGGTGGCGGCGGCGGCTGAGAAGGGGGCGCCGGTGAACGGATAGACGTCGCCTAGAGGGGGGGGGGGTGAATAGGTGATTTAAAACTTTTTCCGAGGAGCCGTAATATCCGGTCCAAGAGTGACCCGGAAATTCCGAGAAGCCGGAATATCCGGTCCACGAATGACCCGGAAATTCCGGTATGCTTGATAAAGGCGGAATAAAACTAGAGGTTTACTTTAATAAGCATACAAACTAGATATATAAACTAGGCTCACCTATATGCACCAACAACTTAAGCTAAGCAATACAAGTAACAAGATGATAGCAAGATATATGACTTCAAGCACGAAGGCTATCACAATGTAAAGTGCATAAGTAAAGAGCTCGGGTATAGAAATAACCGAGGCACGCGGAGACGAGGATGTATTCCCGAGTTCCACCCAAAGGGTGTACGTCTCGTTTGGAGAGGTGTGCGCAACCACAACAGGTTAGCCGCAACGCCACAAAGGTTCACCTTCTTCTCCTGATGAACTCAACCACAAAAGGTTGCGAGTTCACCTTCCACTATTGATCTCCTTTGGGGCGGAGATCGAATCCCGTACAACTCTTGAGGCACACACCCACAACTTAATTGGGGGCTCCCAAGTCTTGAGGCACACACCCACAACTTAATTGGGGGCTCTCAAGTGACCACACAAGGTCTTGACCACAAAAGGTCTTGGCCACAAAAGGCCGGCCACAAAAGGCGTCTAGGGTCCAAAGACCCAAGAGTAACAAGATCACAAGTATCACCACCACGAATCCTCGTGGAGGGCTCAAACCGATGCAAATGCAATGGCAAGAGCACACGAAGTGCTCAAGTCCTTCACTCTCAAATTCCAACACAACAACAAATGTTTATGGGGGAATAAGAGAGGAAGAACAAAGGAAACCACAAAGGAGTCAAATCCTTCACTCCCAAATCCCACCAAAAGCAACTAATGCTTATGGGGGGAGAAGAGAGGAAGAACAAAGAAGAAGAACCACAAAGGAACTCCAAGAACTAGATCCACTAAGTTCCCCTCACTTAGAGGAGAGATGGATTGGTAGGATTGTAGATCTAGATCTCCTCTCAACTTTCCCTAAAGAATATGGAAGATTCAATGGAGGGATTGAGAGGAAAGTGAGCTTTCCAAGGTCAACAATGGAGTAGGAGAGAGGGGAAAACGTGCTGCCTTGGATTAGCAGAGGAAGAAGAAGGGGAGGGGTATAAGGAAATATAGCCGTTGGCTGTTTCGACACTCGGAAATTCCGGTATAAGTGAGACTCGGAAATTCCAGTCACCCGGAGATTCCGGTCTAAGAGAGACTCGGAAATCCGGTCACCCGGAAATTCCGAGTCCATGAAATTTCCGAGCTGAAATTCCGGCTGGAGTCAGAACCAAAACCAAACTTTTCCTTAGCCGTTTCTGGAGGACTTTTCTGGGTGCACTCGGAAATTCCGGTAGACGGAAATTTCCGAGCACAATTTCCGACTGGAGTCAGAACCCTTTTTCACCTTTCCTTAGCCGTTTTCTAGGATGAGCTGGGGAACCGGAAATTCCAGTAGAGCGGAATATCCGGCCCCAATAATCCGAATCAGCAAAACACCAAAACGAAAACTGCTATAACTTTTGCAAATGAACTCCAAATGAGGTGAGACCAATTTTGTTGGAAAGATAGCGACGATGAGCACCCAACAAATAGAGTAAAATCTCCACACATGGCAAGGTGTGGGACTTTCCTCATGGTAGAACCGACAATATTTTCGCCACCGAAAACGCAACAAGTTGCCCAAAGTAAAACCGATTTCGATGAACAAGAGCTTGACATGGAGATGAACCAAGCTCTAACTCCTCACCAACATAAAAGCCAAATAAGAACCAAGAAACATGATATGCCAAGTATGCAAAGGTTTGAGCTCTCCACAAGAATGCGATCAAGTTACTAACTTGAGAGCCCCTCTTGATAGTACGCCTATCTATCCTATAGCCCTATCAAGATCATACCTTTGCCTTGAGCATTCCACTTGAGTTAGATGATGACTATCTTGATCTCTTC
The DNA here is from genome assembly GCA_026929855.1 of Poa annua. Taxonomy (NCBI): domain Eukaryota; kingdom Viridiplantae; phylum Streptophyta; class Magnoliopsida; order Poales; family Poaceae; genus Poa; species Poa annua. The sequence continues at coordinate 23,905,874 of CM049427.1, forward strand.
AAGTGGGTCATCTTTCTTGATTGCGCGTCCAACCACTTGCTTGACGAAGACTTCTCCAAATACTCCCCCATGCTCACAATGGGAGAGTCTCGCTTAGCTTCATCTTCATGTATCCATTGCAAGCACCAAGCATAGGATCTTTTCGAGAAAGCTTCTCTTGGTCTTGCACAACTCATCTTTTCTTCACTAAGATGATGTCTTGAATCTTCAAGACATTCTTGCAATAAGCTTCACTCAACACATAAGCTTCAAGAGTCCAACACATGAACTCCACAATTCCATGGACATGATCTATAATGATATCTCAAAGTAAACATTAGTCCATAGAGATTGTCATTCAATTACCAAAACCACACATGAGGGAAAATGCTCTTTCAGCCGGGCACAGGCTTCTCTGAGGTTCTCAACTTTGGTGAAGAAGTGTCTGACGACGACGACGACGATGATGATCCGGATATTGACTACGAGGCTGAGTTTGAGTTGATGACGGCCAGGGCAAACGAAAGCTATGAAAAATTGGTTCTAGGGTATTCTCGAAAGGTTGGGCAACAGGAAGAGGTCTGCGACGACAATGCCAATCCGGAGGCTGCTCTCGAGGGCAACTGAGATGCTGAGCCTCACGAGTGCAACTAAAAAGTGGATTAGCCCTTTTTTCCTTTCACTATCACACTAACCATGATGGCGTGTGTTGCCGAACTCCTCTGTTTTTGCAGTAGTTGGTAGAAATCTGTGTAAATATATGGATACTGAACATGAATGTTGAATTTTCAGAAACTTATTATTTTGAGTCAGGCTGAAGTACGTATATTGGTTAATGGTGAAAGAGATAATAAAGTTTAATTGCCTCTACTCTATCAGTTTAGAGGAAAACTGTACGTAGTAGAACACTGGGTTTATATGTTTGATCTACTGAACTTTTCGGTTCCAAATCTTGATGCACGTATTCTCATTAGTTCATAATCTTTATATTAGGTAAATTATGAGATTTCTTTACCATATCATTATCTAAATTATTGATACCTTTCAGAGCCATCCATGAGAGGGTCCATAACTTGGATATTAAATATTGAGAATACTAATATAATTTAGGAATGTTGATTGTAAATGTCAAAATAGTCCAAATATTTACTTCGTCTCCCAAGTATTTATTTTTGCATGTAAGTACAGACGTGTTAAAAATTATAGATGGTTTTGTGTCACGAATAGATAATCAGTCTGAACCGTGTTATTAACTATGGGGTTGTGTTTATGTAGTCCGCTTATTTGTTCATCTCATCCTTTCGATGTCTTTTACTGTGTTACGCGGAGCTCATCCTACATGTATGTTTCGGTATCGACGGGGTGGGAAAAGTTGGCATAACATCTGTAAAAGATGTCGAAAGGGGTGAGATGTATATATAAAATGTTAACATTGTTCAAATCGATAGCCTGTTATAAGATAAAATCATATAAAATGATTAACAAATCTGTATTTAAAGGACAAAACGAAGTACTTGGGAGATTAGATAAATATTCAGAATATTTTCTACATTTATTTATGAATCAACATTACCGAATCATACTAATTTATTTAACATTTCATTTTCCAGGTTATCAACGCTTTCATAGATCACTATACCCGCACTACCCCACTCTACATAAGAGAGGATGGGAGTGTTCATCGAGAAGGGGGTACACACTTCCGCTCTAGAAAATAATGACAATAGAACGCTAAAGTGAATCTAGAAGTGTGTCTAGGTTTGTATGCATGGCAGATCAAGAAAGGTAATCGATTACTTAGTTAACTTAATTCGCCGTACTTTGTGGTGGGACATTTGCAACAAAGGTGTTTGCGTAAGAGACCATATACTATATGCTGATTTGAATGAGCATTTCTTAGAATATTTATTGCACTCTTTACGCTGTGGAACCTTCTATCAAGATATTGTAGTAATAATATATATACATAAACAAAAAACATACAAACAAATCATACTAAATGCATGTTGTTTACATAAATTATTTGTGGATGGAACATCATCATGTTTTATGTTTTGTATAATTTTGATGGTACTTGCTTACCCAAAATATACCCAAAAACTTTAAATAGTTTGCAAACTATTTCTCTACATCTAAATATGTGCATATTTGAAGAAAATTGGATTGTATAGAAGTAAACTACGAGATTATAATATGTGGCTTATGTTATTAGACATAATTGGAAAGTAGTAATAGGATTGTGATAAAAGTTATGTTAATTAAACTTGTTAAGTTTGGTGATATTGACTATTGAGTTGTAAACAAGTAAAAAAGTTTTATAATGGCAGCGACGAACTACATCTAGAAAGCTAATTTAAACGCGGGAGGGGGCAGTAAGTCCCTTCTCGTGGTGGACTCGAGGTGTAGATGTGGATTCGGTGGTGGCGGCGGCCGGTGAGTCGCGATGGCGGGCGGCGGGCAGCGACTGAGATTGTGGAAGATTAGTGGAGTTGGAGGCGGCAAGTGCCTCGATAAGGAGATGGCATGGTCGACGAGAGAAAGCCACATGAATGCCTCGCCGATGACCTTAGCAGGGAAGCTAAGGCCACTTGGATGCGCCCTCAAGCAACCGCTCGCTTCTCCGGCAGACCAGTGGCATGGAGATCTGGCAGCGATAGCCGGCGAATAGAGATGGCTGGCGGTGGTGGGGCGGGGGCTATAGCCGGTGAATAGAGATGGATGGCGGTGGAGTCAATATGGAGTAGCCAGCGGTGGCTGGTGCAAGGAGATGGCAGGGTCTGAATCATCAGCGGCGGCTGTGGGTGGGGGTCTAGATGGCGACGATGGGTTTGGGGTCCATATGGTGGTGGAGGCGAAATTCTAAATATGGAGGGGGCAAACGCTAAAGTAGCCAGACTCCCCGTCATGAGACCAACGACTCGAACCATGGGCAAGCCTCACACCGGCGCGGATCAACGCCCGTGCATGCCGCCGAGTAGAAGTAGAGAGAACGTACTTGCAGTCAGGCTGAATCTCCGGAACGGAAGTAGAGAAAGCAAGCGACACTCCCTCCTACCACGAGCACAACAGTAGTACTCGCGACGGCGATGAGCTTCAGGCGAGTCCATCGCCCGCCGCCTCCTCCATCCTTGCCACCAGAATCACCTTCGTCAATGTCTCCATCATCACCACCTCCTCCACCACCACACCACCACCAGTGTCACCTCTACCACCGCCGCCACCACCACCACCACCATGACCGCCTCTCCAGCCACGACCTCGCTGTCGGCAGTAGTAGTAGCTCCACCCAGCAAAACCACGATAAGGATCGCTCCACGTGCCCCTACGATCGTCGTCCGAGAAGGCGCCTCCACGCCAGGTGAAGTAGAATTCTCCGTGAAGATGCGGGGCGCCGCGGGAGGCGATGCGGGCTGGTCGCTGAGCTTGGGGGTCTCCTTCTCCGAGCTCGTGGCCTTCTCCCACAACACCTTCGCGGTGTTCCAAGCGCTGATCACATCCTCATGTCTCATGCCTCGAACCAGGTTCTCTAGGAAGCGGATGAAATGTCCCGCCGCTATGGGAGAGAGGAGGAAAAGGTTGGAAGGAAAAGGACGAATGGCGAAAGGAGAGGAGAAAGGAGAAGGTGTACCGCCTCTTTTATATGCGGGAAGAAGCGGTGATAGTCGGCTGCAATCTAAGCGACTGTGAACGCTAGGGGCCTGCCGGGGGACGCCATGGCCAGGCGATTTCAACAATCTAATGTTCTGCCGGAGGACACAAATACCTAATGTGCAATCTAAAACTGCTGTTAATTAGTCTCATGAGTGATCGCCCCGGCCACTTCACCTTTGCAGGCTGAAGCTTTGCTTTCGCTTTGGAAACAATTATTGCAGATGTAGAATTGTAAATTACGGTTTCAGCAAGCACAATTCCTCACAGATTGTAAAATTCTAGTAACTGCACTAGCTTTTGAGGACATTTTTTTAAAAAACAAAGACAAAAGTTTCATTTCATTCATTACACTAGTAGAAAACGAGCCTTTGGTTCACCCCTTTAGTCTCGGTTCATTTTTTGAACCCAGACTAAAGGGGTGAGAGCCACACCGCTGGATTTGTGAGGGACCTTTAGTCCCGGTTCGTGTTACGAACCGGGACTAAAGGTTCACCGCATGCGGCAGCAGAGGCGGGCCCCAGCGTCAGAACCCTTTAGTCCCGGTTCGTAACACAAACCGGGACTAAAGGTCCTGACCTTTATCAGCTTCTTCCACCCCTGCTCACTCCATTTTTCCCACCGAGCCCGAGCTCAAAATCATTTCCTCTCCATTTCTTCTCCATTTCCTCTCCCCAAGACTAGATAATCCATAATATTTTACACCATTTGGAAAGATTGAAGGCACCACACGGTTAGCCTCTTCATCCTCTTTCCGGCATTGCTCATTTAGCTCCTTTTGCTCATTTCAATTTTTTTGTGCAAGTAAGGTGTTCGATGTAATGCCTAAGTTATGATCTCATTTGTGTATATGTGCAATTTGTTCTCAAACTAAAATAATGATTTATGTGTTTTAGTGTGGTGAGGAGCCTTATCGACATCGATCGCCCGCGCCGTCCCGTCACCACCTCGGTGAGCCTCTATATTTTATTTTATTTGATTTTTAAAAACATAGCTTTTATGATTTAGATGCATAGTTACTACTTGTATAATTTTCTAACTTGTATTATATGTATAGTGTCATGGTTCTGATATCCGTCCCCGTCGGTCCTCGTCCGGTCTATGATTCGGATGTGGTATATTTTCAAAACTATTTATTTCATTCTATGTTTCTGGAAATTATGGCGACCAACTTGACATAGAATTATTTTTATCTAGGAGGTAGTTGAACCAGAAATTGAACCTGACCCTATTGTCGAGTTATTGGATAAAGAAAACAATGATATGAAAGCAAAATTGAAAAGAAGTGAAAATCTTTATCTTCAATGCTTAGAAGATAAGATGAAATTAGAGCTCAAACTTGCCGACGTGGTCGATGGTAACGAGATCAAGATGGATGCAATGCGCTTGAAGATAAAAAGGATTAGAAATATGCCATTAACCGGGAGGCTTGGTATCATTATGTTGTGGGTTCAGTATTTACCTTAGTTGCGATTCTGATCGCATTTGTTGTTGGATTTAAATTCTTTAGATATTTTTATATTTGTTTTAGTTAATGTATGTTTTATGAGAAATATGTATTACCGCTTGTCAATACTCTACTCTTATTTTAATGGATGACATTGTATTAATTAATTTGCTCTTACATATTATTTATGAAAGTAGTGTAATAATGGGGTTCGATATACTTTTATGTAATACAGATGAACCGACAATGGATGTACGGTGACTGATGTTGTCCTGAGTTCATTGATGGCATGCATAATTTTCTCCATATGGCTGAGGCAAACAAGCCGAAGAACGGTTTTATTCGTTGTCCATGTAGTGCCTGCAAGAATATGAGTGATCACTCTACCTCAAAAGTCATTCACTCACACCTCTTGCATAATGGTTTTATGCCTGGTTATTATTGTTGGACCAAGCACGGAGAAACATGGGTTATCATGGAAGAAAATGAAGAAGAGGAGGATAATGACAAGTATCCTTGGTTCAGTGATACTACAATGGGAGAAGACGAAACTGAAGAAGATCCCATTATTGATGAGCCCGACGATGATCTTCGTCGGGCCATTCGTGATGCACAAATGGACTGTGGAAGTGAAAACGAAAGGTTGAAGTTGGAGCGTATGTTAGCTGATCACGGCAAATTGTTGTACCCAACTTGTCAAAATGACCAGAAAAAGCTAGGTACCACACTTGAATTGTTGCAATGGAAGGCAGAGAATGGTACTTCTGACAAGGGATTTGAAAATTTGTTAAAAATAGTTAAGAAGATGCTTCCAAAGGATAACGAATTGCCGTCTAGTACGTATGAAGCAAAGAAGGTGGTATGCCCTCTACGATTAGAGGTGCATAAGATACACGCTTGCATTAATGACTGCATCCTCTACCGCGGTGAGCACGAAAAATTGAATGCATGTCCTGTATGTGGTGCTTTGCGGTATAAGATCGTGCGAGATAACCCTGGTGATGTTGAGGGCGAGCCGCGCCCCAGGAAGAGGATTCCTGCAAAGGTGATGTGGTATGCTCCTATAATACCACGGTTGAAACGTTTGTTCAGCAATAGAGAGCATGCCAAGTTGTTGCGTTGGCACAAAGAAGATCGTAAAAAAGACTTGATGTTGAGACACCCCGCGGATGGGTCCCAGTGGAGAAAAATTGACAGAGAGTTCCCGACATTTTTAGATGACGCGAGGAACTTAAGATTTGGCCTAAGTACAGATGGCTTTAATCCTTTTAGAGAGCAGAGCTCCAGTCACGGCACTTGGCCCGTGACTCTATGTATCTATAACCTTCCTCCTTGGCTGTGCATGAAGCGGAAGTACATTATGATGCCAGTGCTCATTCAAGGCCCGAAGCAACCTGGCAACGACATTGATGTGTACCTCAGGCCATTAGTTGAAGAACTTTTGCAGTTGTGGTGTGAGGAAGGTGTACGTGTGTGGGATGAGCACAAACTGGAGGAATTTGATCTACGAGCTTTGCTTTTTGTAACTATCAATGATTGGCCTGCTCTAGGCAACATTTCAGGACAGTCAAACAAGGGATACAATGCATGCACGCACTGTTTAGCTGAGACTGATAGTATACATTTAGGTAACAAGAATGTGTACCTGGGTCATCGTCGGTTTCTTGTACCCAAGCATCCGTTAAGGAAGAAACGCAAGCATTACAAATGTGAGGCAGATCATCAGCCGAGGCCTACCCGCCCTTCTAGTTCTGCTATACATGATATGGTCAAGAATTTAAATGTAATCTTTGGAAAGGGTCCTGGCGGACTCACTGTTCCGAATGACGCAAACAACCACGTACCCATGTGGAAGAAGAAATCTATATTTTGGGAGCTGCCATATTGGATAGTGCTAGAGATTCACTCTGCAATCGACGTGATGCACGTGACAAAGAACATTTGTTGCAATTTGCTAAACTTCTTGGGCGTGTATGGGAAGTCAAAAGATGGGAAGTCGAAAAAAGGTACACCGAAAGGAAGGCAGACCCATCAACGTATGAGCGAAGATATGCATCGAGACGATACTCATTCAGAGAATCAGCCAGGTCCTGCAAGCTACGCTCTTACTAAAGAAGAGAAGAACATATTTTTTGAGTGCCTTCGCAGTATGAAGGTTCCATCTGGCTTCTCATCAAATATAAAAGGAATAATAAACATGGCAGAGCAAAAATGTTTATGTGATATAACCACTAGTTGTGTACCTTAAAATGATTTTTCCAAAAGTTTCAGACCAAGCTATCAAATAGTTGTAGTTCAAATTTGAATTACTTTCGATAAATCAACGTAAACTCAATTAACTAGGGAAAATTAGCTATAATTCAAAGAAAAAACTCAAACTTGGGGATCATCCATCATATGTGCACCACTCTTAGTGAAAACTAGTTGGGTGCCATTTGGAATCATATTTCCTGTACTTACTTCACAAAAAACATTATTTTTTGCACTTAAAAAAGGAAAATGATATTTATGAAAATATTTTGAAGAATCCCTTTGGCAAGGTTGTTTAATATACCAATATGCACCTATGTGCGGAGTATGAGATCTTTATCACAAACTATGTCGTTGAAATGACCATAACTTGGTCATTTGGCTTGAAACTTCTAGATGTTCATACATGATAGACCTTTTTGTGAATACTTTTTTGCAAATGTTGGCAAAAATCAAGTTTATCATTTTTCATAGCAACTAGTACACATATAAGGAGCCCATGCCAAAGGATTTGATTTTTTGAGGTGTTTATCAATTTATTACATTTTTTCTTAAAAGCGATCAAAATGGTCGCTACGACTAATTATCGGAAGAGGTGATATTTTCTAGAACTATCAATGTTTCTGTGATACAACCACTAGTTGTGTACCTTAAAATGATTTTTCAAAAGTTTCAGACCAAACTATCAAATAGTTGTAGTTCAAATTTGAATTACTTTTGATAAATCAACGTAAACTCAATTAACTAGAGAAAATTACCTATAATTCAAATAAAAAACTCAAACTTGGGGATCATCCATCATATGTGCACCACTCTTAGTGAAAAATAGTTGGGTGCCATTTGAAATCATATTTCCTGTACTTACTTCACAAAAAACCTTATTGTTTGCACTTAAAAAAAGGAAAATGATATTTATGAAAATATTTTGAAGAATCCCTTTGGAAAGATTGTTTAATATACCAATATGCACCTATGTGTGGAGTATAAGATCTTTATTACAAACTATGTCGTTGAAATGACCATAACTTGGTCATTTGGCTTGAAACTTCTAGATGTTCATACATGATAGACTTTTTTGTGAATACTTTTTTTGCAAATGTTGGCAAAAATCAAGTTTATCATTTTTCATAGCAACTAGTACACATATAAGGAGCCCATGCCAAAGGATTTGATTTTTTGAGGTGTTTATCACTTTATTACATTTTTTTCTTAAAAACGATCAAAACGGTCGCTACGACTAATCATCGGAAGAGGTGATATTTTCTAGAACTATCAATGTTTCTGTGATATAACCACTAGTTGTGTACCTTACAATGATTTTTCCAAAAGTTTCAGACCAAACTATCAAATAGTTGTAGTTCAAATTTGAATTACTTTCGACAAATCAACGTAAACTCAATTAACTAGGAAAAATTAGTTATAATTCGAAGAAAAAACTCAAACTTGGGGATCATCCATCATATCTGCACCACTCTTAGTGAAAAATAGTTGGGTGCCATTTGGAATCATATTTCCTATACTTACTTCACAAAAAACCTTAAAACATAGAAAATGATATTTATGATATAATTTGAAGAAATCACATTGGCATCTTAAAATGTTAGAAAATATAAAACAAAACAAAAAAATAAACCAGAAACCAAAACAATTCAAAAAATAAGTAAACCAAAATAAGAAACAGAAAAGTAAACAATGCAAACAATTTAAAAGAAAAAAAAAATCAGTAAAAAGAAACAAGGAAAAAAAAGGTATTTGTCTCGGTTGGTAACACCAACCGAGACTAAAGGGGCCACTGGCGGCCCAGTCAGACATTTAGTCCCGGTTGGTGTTACCAACCGCGACTAAAGACCCTTTAGTCTCGGTTCGTAACACGAACCGGGACTAAAGGTCAGTTTCGCGGCGTTATGTCTGGGCGCGGCCACATTCTTCCCCAAATCATCTCAAATCGCGCGGTGAAGCCCTGCTCAACCGCGCCGCTCAGCTGCCGTGCCGCCGCCTCGCGCTGCTCTGACGCCGGCCTCGCGCTGCTCCGACGCCTCGCGCTGCTCTGACGCCGGCCGTGCGCTCCTCTGTCCTAACAAGCGCGTCGCCGTACTCCTCCCTCAACATCTCCTACTGTTGCGCCTCGCCGCCCGACGCCGCCGTCGTCCTCGACGCCCGCGCCCGCGCTGCTCTGGCCAACGCTGCTCCGGCCAACGGCTCCTCCGCTCTGCTCCGGCCCACACTGCTCCGGCCGTTCGTCCCTGTCCAGGGTAAGCTCCTCCTCTCCCTCCGATTTAGGTTTAGGGTTAGGGCTTGTTAATTTTTATTTCCTTATTGCTATTATGTTGTTGATGCTGTTGATGCTGTTGGTCCGATTTCACCGTGTGTCAACTGTAAATGCCTCAAGTAAAGAAATCCCGATTGCAAAGTTGTACATCGACTTGGTCCCTCTTGATTCAGAAAACACAGTTATGATGTATGTTATTGTATTGTACAGACCTGCCTCCTACCATTTTATATTACATAAATGTTGGAAGAACATAGGGCATATTTGCGTGATTACAGTATGGTAGAATCGAATAAAACCGTCTTTCATGAGAAGAATAAAACTCATTCAGTCTTACATTCTAAAAGTAATTTGGTCATGTTTAGAACATTTGGACAGAAACCATTGTAAGGTTCTAACATTTTACTCGCAATTTCAGTTCTTTCATTATTAGATTGTGAAGTTGTATTGTAAAACTTAATCTTGTAGACATTTGTGTGTTTTGATTTATTTTTCTGCCTTGTTGTTACTTTCAGCTAATAAATTATCTTGCTAGACTATGAGTTAATTCAGTTGTTACTTTCTGCCTTTTCATCCTCTTTGTTGTTACTTTCTGCCTTTTCAAGTGATGCTTATAGATAAATTATCTTGCTAGACTATGAGTTAATTCAGTTAATAAATTATCTGGCTAGAATTTGTTCATGTCTAGAATGCTTCAAGTGTTGAGGATTTATTGTCCCTGTCATATTTGTAGATAAACATGTGCTCCTGATTAATAGTTAAGTATTTTGTTCTACTAGTATACTTAAGTATAATAGACAAATTAATTTGGTGGCTGTTTTTCATCGTAGGGGGATAAGAGGAACACTTGCCAAGGTAATTAATCCAGAAGCTGAAACAAGTCAAGAAAGAAGTGAATACTGCAGTACATGTAAAATGCTAGGACACCCGTCCAGCAATGGCTACACCAAACCTCCATTTATGGATGATTTCGACATTCATGACATCATAAAGCTATGACATGTTTTATGAGATGCTATTTCTTGTTACGTAATTGTAGTTCTCTCAGTGTTCTGTTTTATGGAGGCTATGACTTGAAATTGTAATTTATTATGTTGTGTTAGATATGCAAATTGAGATGATTGTAAATGCGTAAGAAAAAAGATGATTTTATGTTAGATATGCAAAATTCTAAAATATGATCCATATATTGATTTGTGTTAGATATGCAAGATGAGCACACCCTGTTTTTCTTTGCTGCCACCTTGTTGTGCTATATGATCTATACTCGTTGCAATTATTGTACTTGTATATGTTTTTCAGATGAATAAATGTAAACTTGATTATAATGCCCGAGCTATGGATTGCAGGTACATTTGAGTTATGGAGCACTTGCGAGACGAGCAGATAGAAGAAGCACAATTTCAACGAGACGAAGAGATGGAAGACCAAATGGAACAACTTATTTTTAATGATGCCCGAGCTGGAGGAGATGTAGATGATTATGATTTCGAACAAATTTTGAACGACTTTGGAATCGAGTCACAAGACTTTGATGTGGTGATAGCAAATTCCGGCGGAGAGGTGTATATGTGTTTATAATAAATATGGCGATATGTTGTTGTTAACTACATGCATTAATTGATTTATGTTGCATTTATTAACGACTTATTTTTCTTTTAGCCATCCGGATCGAGCAAATCTGCAAAAAAGCAGCCACTATGTGCTCCTCGAGGCAAGGCAAAAAGAATGACGAGCGAGGATCCAAAGTTACCGATTGAGGAAATTGCTGATTCCGGCGAACCGCTCGAACCAAAACAGAACCGCAACAAATTTATAAGTCAAGCTGGAGTTATTGTTAGGGACATGATCCCAATCAGCATACGCGAATGGAATAAGCCGGCGGTCGCAGATGTGGACGACCCATGTTATGGCCACCAAGTTCTTAAGGATTTGGTCTATAACACGCTGTTGTCACATTTCACCCTCCCGCCAGATCTCTCTAAAGTGAAGAAGGACAACCTCAAGAAGTGGACTCTTATTAAGATGGCGGAACAATTCCGGAACTGGAAGAAAAAGTTATGGAATCAATATGTAGAAACAAAAGAAGTGCCAGATTTCAGTGGAGCACAAGGGAAGAAGTTAGAATCTGAATGGGCAGCGTTTAAGGCGTATAGGGAATCACCTATGGCTGTGGCCCGATCGACGATAAATAAATTGAATGCTGGGCTGAAGGAACACCACCATACATTGGGGACAGGTGGCTACAAGAGCGCCATTCCTAAGTGGTTAGCCTATGAAGAAAAACTGCTTCAATCGGGGGTCCGTCCACAGACACTTGACTGGCCCGAGAGGTCGAAATTCTGGTTGTTCACGCATGGGGCAATGTTGGACCCTAAAACCGGAGAGATTGTTGGAAGGGGAAAATGGAAGGTTCTCGTTAATCGTATAAAAAAGAAGCTTGAAGAAGGAATTAATGATGTTCGCAATGGTGTGTTCAAACCCGATAGAGAGGATGACGAGCTGACACGGCCCTGGGGAATCCTGAACATGTTGGACGAGCTCGAGGCTTTCCTGGCGGTGCTACGTTTAAGACTGCGTGGCCGGAATCCGCTCACACTTATAGAAGCCGTAGCAGAGGTAAGAAGAAGGAGGCCGACCGGATATTACAATTGGAACGTGAAATGAAGGAGCAACGGGCGCAAATAAAAGCATTGAAGGAGCAAAGAACGGAACCTCAGGAGCGGCACCAATTAGACCATGAAGCACATGCCGTCCCATCTCAGCGTAGAAGCAGCGTTGGTTCCAAGCGTCAGGTCGACGTTGGTGCCTACCCAGTGGATGACATCACAGAGCCTACAGGTTGCGAGCTACATATAGCAATGAGAAACATAACTTTGAAGGTGGCGGTGGGGCAAGCTTTAGTAATTGAACCTGGAGAACTCTACCATTGTGGTCAAATTCCAGATGGCTACGCTCGTGTCGGGGTGGACGAAATTATGCCGGGATTTGAAACCTTGGAACTTGAGTTACCTGGAGGTGACGAGGAGAAAACGTTGGCAGACGTCAAGCATGCCTTCGCCCTATGGCCCAAGAAATACATCGTCCTTCCAGAACAAGCAAAGTCCACTCCTCGTTCTAGGAGTCCAGCTCACCAGCCAAGTCCACTCTTCCTCGAGAGGGATCAAAGACGGAGTCCATCTCCACCCCATCAGCAAAGCCCACACCTCCCCGATAGGGACCCCAGCCCGAGTCCATCTCCAGCTCAACAGCAAAGCCAACCGCCCCCAGAGAGGGTTAGCGTGAGGCCATCGCAGTCTGTGCCAGTCCGCCAGAATGTTAAGTCGCTCTCGAGTAGGCGCCAGTCTGGTTCTCCTGTTAGGAAGAAACCTAGAAAGCAGAAAACACCGCCGCCTACTCCAAAGTTACCTTGGGAGAGAACCGTCGAGGAAAACGATATCGCATGCAAAGAACATACGGATGCCTGGCTTGCTGGCGTGAAACAGAAAGCGTTAGCGAAACAATTGCCTCCTGCAAAATTTACTGCCGGAATTCCTCAGGAAAAAATTGACCGTTGCATCGATGCCCTATACAACCCCCCACCATCGCCGCCAACAGACTATGATCGCAACATTGGTAAGTCATATGACGAAGAGATGGATGATCGATCGAAAAAAGGGAAACAAGTTGCCCAACTCGGAGAACAAGACGCACAGTCGGCCCCCCCCGCTCAAGGTGCTTGATGACAGAGTTCTCAAAAACATCAATGTGGGGAGCTGGTATATTCGGGAGATGATATCCCCTTCGCGGATGTTGTTCGTACTTATGTTCACGGGGAGAATTTTGTTGACGGCGACTTACCCACAAGAATGCGTCAATTTCAAGCCTGGTACAAGGATACCGTAAAGGAGACGAATAAAGTCGCTCTCATGATGGCAGTAAAGGAGACGAATAAAGTCGCTCTCATGATGTATAATCTTTCAGTTATACAATCTCCGGGCCCTCGACAAAGGCATCATGAGTTCCTATTGTCTGTAAGTCATCTATTCCTGTAATTAAATATTTTAATTAGCTCTACTCGTTCATTGTCTGTGATAATCCTCTCTATAATATTTTGTGTGCTTTATTACGCAGAATGAAGATGCTCGAATGCAAGAAGAAAAAAATCAACCACATTGGGTTCATTGACCCCTCTATAATGCATGAAGATAACATAATTGATCCAATACTTAACAAGAATACACCGGGGAATTTGCTAATGTTTTTCAAGCGACAAGCTTACAAAAAATATATATTATGGCCTTACAACTTCAAGTGAGTGTTACTGCTTATTACACATTCTATTTTTCTCACCCGATGTTAAGTTTAATTGATTAGTTATGCATGACTATTTATAAACGTACGCAGGTAGCACTACATTCTTATCGTTATTGACTTGCGGAAAGGAGAAATTGTTGTCCTTGACTCGTTAAGAAGATGCCCTAAACAATACAATACCTGTTTTGATTTGGTGGCAAGGTACTTTTTTTTCTTATCGCCTCTTTCGTTCATTTCCTAATATCAAGAAATTTATGACTCATTCATTCATTTTCTTGTCATGCAGCGTTTAGAAAATGTTCCTCGCGGAGAGAAACTGCGCTGGCGTACTAACGATGTAAGTAGTACTATAACTAGCCCATGCACCATTATCATACTTTATTATTATTTGATTAAATTTTATTCTTCTATAGACTTGCCTTAAACAGCCAATAGGGACTGATCTATGTGGATTCTTCGTTTGCGAGTACATGCACACTGTGGTCAACGAGAGTTTGAAGAGCAAAAGAAGTATCGAAGTACGTAAAGCTCTAGTCACAACATTATTTTTGTATCATCAATCGTGATGAGTTTTATTCATTTCATATCTCATGTATTCATTGTGATATCATTTTTTTACAGTTGGCAAGAAAGCGCAACGAGTTACCAATAAAGACCCGCTTCAGGGCAATTGCAGAAGAGTTGACGGGATTTTACCTCACCGATGTCATACCGGAGACCGGAGAGTACCACTATTTTGACTAGTGCGGACATGTAATATATAGTGATCTTCATGTACCAAAATATTTCTAAGTCTCTGGAACCGGGAAACGTGATATTCATGTACCACGCGTACTTAAATGTGTATGTGTTATCAACACATGATCTTCATGTAATTGTATATATGCATGATGCAACTTCATCTAGGTTCATATAATAATTTATACGTGTTTTTCGCCCATCGAAGCCGTAGCATCCGAAACCCCTACCCCCGACGCATCGACATGGTACCATCCGAAACCTCCTACCATCACACATCGACTATAGTATCAACGTGGTACCATCCGAAACCCCCTACCGTCACGCATCGACGTGGTGCCATCCGAAACCCCTACCCAAAAAACCGGTAGAAATAAAAAAAAGTAAACCCTGAAATGAAAAAAAGCAAAACCCTGAAATGTAAAAAAAATAAAAACCCTAGTCCCGGTTCGTGTTACGAACCGGGACTAAAGGGTTCGCCCCCGCACGCCCTGCCGCGGCCACGTGCGCTGCGCTCATTGGAGGGGGGCTCCGGTCCCGGTTCGTATTAAACCGAAACCAAAGGGTCAGGGGGCTCTAGTCCCGGCCTGACAGTCCCGGTTGCTACACCGGGACTAGAGGTTGTCTGGAACCGGGACTAGTGCCCCTTTTTCCACTAGTGTTAATTAAGAAGAAGATGTCCGAATTATTAGCGAAAGACATTTTGACAGCTCCTCTATGGACCATGAGACCTCGGAGTAACAGAAATTCAAGCGTCCTACTCTTTTGCTGCCAACAGGATGCAACACTTCAACAGAAGCTTACATATTAAAGTCCACACCCCACCATAAGGTTAGGTTAGCTATGAAATTTCACAACATGGGCTTTTTTAACGCTAAAATAGAAACCATTTAACCATGGGTGCGTGCATCAACACTATATATATATAGAAACTGCCCAGCTAGAGCAATCTCGAGTTATCAATCTCTATACTCTGTGCTTGATCAATGAAAATCTATGTCAAAACCAAGATTTCAGATACAAATATCGGAATTGCTAGTTCTTAGTCAACGCCAAGAACCGTCGATCTTCCTCGCGATTCATTCTAGGCTTCTTCCTCCTTCCTACGCCGGCAACCTGCCGAGGCGAAGCCACGCGGCCGCGGCTTCCACGGCGGAGGCGGCGGAGACGAGAAGCAACTTAACTGGCTGGGCGGGGTTAGAGGGATGGCAGGGCGGTGGCGGACCGGCGGAGGAGGAGATTGGGGCAGGGTGGGGCGGCGAGGCATCGCGGCAGCACGCCGGTCACAGACGGGGAGGTCGGCGGTTCGACCGATGGTGGCTGGGGGAGGCAACCTCGCCGGAGTTGAGGAAGAAGGCAGCCGACTGAGAACTCACGTTCTCCGTCGACTGAGCTTCAGGGCGCCCTAAAAATATTGGTTTACGTGGTAACATGCAGCCATGCATCACATACACCAAAGTGGCGGCGGCTGTTCCGATGAAGATTCTGTGGCGGCGACGGATCCCTTCTTCTCCAGGGAGGCGGGCAGGTGTGCAGATGCCACTGTTCTAGCGACGTGATCGTCGATGAGATTGGGGAGCAGGCCATCACAGACATCAAAGTGGCGGCGGCGGCTGAGAAGGGGGCGCCGGGCACAGGCTTCTCTCAGGTTCTCAACTTTGGTGAAGAAGTGTCTAATGACGACGACGTTGATGATGATCCGGATATTGACTACGAGGCTGAGTTTGAGTTGATGATGGCCAGGGCCGACGGAATGTATGCAAAATTAGTTCTAGAGTATTCTCGAAAGGTTGGGCAGCAGGAGGAGGTCTGATCTGTGACGACAATGCCAATCCCGAGGCTGCTCTCGCCTGCAACTGAGATGCGGAGGCTGCTGCATCTGAGATGCGGGGTACGACATGTCAACAATGGTCTGACGCATTATCTATGAGTGTAATTGAACCAGTCCTCCGCTATGTTTGTTCATCTATGTAATCTGTTGAGTTAAAAGTGGTCGATAGCCACTGTCCGAATAGATAGAAAAGATGACCCAATTTATAAAGAAACCAGATCAAAAAACATACAATCTGTATGATGCTCTGTTTTATAGAAAAAAACATGATAAAAAAATCACACAAGGGAGACGACCACCCACCCTCCGACGCAAGCCAACCAAACGCAAAGACACATCACCTAATTATACGGTGAATTTGATTTATATGGTTATACGGTTAATTCAGGTTTTTTAGTGACTGAAGTACGTATATTGGTTAATGGTGAAAGAGATAATAAAGTTAATTGCCTCTACTCTATCAGTTTAGAGGAAAACTGTGCATAGTACAACACTGGGTATATATGTTCGATCTAGTAAACTTTCCGGCTCCAAATCTTGATGCACGTATTCTCATTAGTTCATAATCTTTGTATTAGGTAAAGTTGTGACCTTGTTATCATGCAAGTTAATTTGGTATCGATGAACATGTCATGGTTTGTAATTTCCTAGGATCAGTCCTTTTTCCTTTCATATAACATGCTTAGAGTATCACTTCTGTTTTGTTTGCTATATCATTAATGAAGTTGCCTGAAAAAAAGGACTAGCAAGTTTGGTGGAATGTTCTTTTTTTTTTGAAAATTAGCAGGAGGTTTACAGAAAATTAGCAGGACTAACATGTTTGGTCGATGGTTACGCATTGCAAACGGCGTGAGCCACACTATTAGCAGTAGCTGGGAGTACCGGACTACCTGTGCTTAATATAAGTGTTCTTCGCAAAAAAAAAAAAGGACTACATGTTTATCGTAGATTCATTCATCTCACTTACAAGAAAGGCCCACTTGTCATCACAATTAAAAATGTAAAAAGAAAAAATAATGCAGCCATAGCAGTAGCGCGTCCACGCCATGGCCGCCGGTGCCCGTAACCGGTTCCGTGAGCGCCCGTGGCTGTGCCCGTGGCCGAAGCTCGTCCGCGACATGGCCGCCCGCATCTGGTCGGAGCGCATCCGCGTCATGGCCACATGTGCCCGTGCTCATGGCCGGTGATGTGGCCGCGTCTGGTCGGAGCACATTCGCGCCATTACCGCTTTTGCCCGTGGCCGGAGCCCGTGCTCGCGCATGAAGGTTGTGTCCTGGTCGTGGCTGACCGTACCGTGCCCATGGTCGGACGTGCCTGGCCGGTGCCGTGGCCGTGGCTCGTTCCCGTGGACAGAGCCGATGTCTGGCCGGCGGCACCTCGTCGGTGCCGTACCCGCCATGCCCCTGGCCAGAGCTCCCCTGATCCCCTTGTGTCGTGGGATTTAGAGAAAGAAATGAATTTGTTTGATTATGACATGTAGGTCTCACATGTCAGTGACACTAACCTAAAATACTGGTAAGGATTATCGCTTCCCCCGTTTGTCAAACATGCATAGGATTCAAAATGATCGAGATTGCAGAGTTTAAAGTTTCAATTTCGGGAATTGCAAGTTTAGGGTTCAATTTAGAGGTATATGCATCGGTGGTACCACAACTTGTCCAGCCCGAGCAAATTAGTCCTATAAGTTGTGGTTTGGGAAACCGCGGTCCCACAACTAAGCATGCGGATTGGTTTAGGTTTCTAGCCAATGCAGTGGTGACATGTGGACTCCATGGTGGCAATTGGCAGACGTCCGTCGTCTGGATTGTTTGCAGAAAACCCCTCAGTTCTTTCTAGTTAAGCATTTGAGTCCACCCATCGTTTTGTTAAATTCCCCAATCCCGAACCCTAGTCGACGGCGGCGACGGCAGCGGCGGCGACAGGAATTGGGCGGCGACTTGTTCAATCTGTCCGGCGAGGGCGGAGAGACACGGTGTTGCTCGATGGAGTCGCTTCGTTGCAGGGAACTGCCTTATCCGGAAGATGCAGCAGGCGGCGGCGGGATTGATGGGCATGACGGCTGGGCAAAGGTCACCGGGGAGGTGATGTGGAATCCGCCGGTGAGGGTTACGGCGACGGCGAAGAAGAATGCGAGGGCTACACAGGTGTGTGCTTTTTCTTACTGATTTCTCGATCAATCGGAGATTTTTGTTGGGACATAGTGCGGTGGTGACTTTGTTGATTGCAATGCGTGTGTAGGGACGACTCAATTTTGCTGCTGTTCATAGCTCTCAGTACGAGTTGGAGAACCAGTTTGTTTCTGAAAGGAACTGTCGAGAATTAGAAGAAGAGAACTCGAAGCTTGCTCTGAAGGTAGCTGAACTGGAAGTTCAGGTTCGAGCTGCAAAGGCTGACAAGAAGAAGCTGAAGCTAGTTCACATGGAGGAAATGAAAATGAGGGACATGAAAGAGATTAAATGTGTTATTGTTTTAGCACTCAGTGTACTGATTTATGCCTGTGTTGCTTTGCTTATTAGAGGTTTTGTTTGAACTGATGTAATAACACCTCTGTATGCAGTGTATGCTGTAACTGATGTAATAGCACCTCCAATATTAATATAGAGTTACAAATCCTGGTTTTGTTTGAACTGATGCAATTTTGCTGGAATTTGGGCAGCAATTTTGCTGATAATTATACAATCTGGACAAGATATTGACACACAAATAATATAGCAAATTCACTGGAAATTTATCATAAGTGCATCAAGTACATAGTACCAAAATAGATATCTCTTTCATTACAGGACCAAGTTCAGAACTGCATTGCAGTAGCAAAATACATAATTATTGCATGAAGCAAGCATCTACACAACATCAGATGGAGGTGCATTCTGGCTAACAGGGAGTTCATCCATTTGTGCCACCTGATTGAGGTCTAGAACTGCATTTTGTTTCTCAGGACCAAACAACAAGTGGTGGAGGCTTCTGGGTCCTGTGTTGTACCCCCTTCTCCCCCTTGCATTGCCTTGTTCAGTTGCACTAGTTGATGCATTTGCAACTCTTTTTCTCCCCCTGCATGTGCCTCTGGTACTGGTATCTCCGGTAGCTTCTTGTGCATGTACTGTTGGTTCCCTGGTTCCTGTTCTTCTCCCTCTGCCACTCCTACTTGCTCTTCCTCTGCTGGTGGCTGTGGTTGTTCTCCTTCCTGGCTCAGGAATGCTTTCCCTAGCAGCAGCAACAAATGCACTCTCAGGCAGAGGCCCAAACACCCTGCTTAATGGCACATGATTTCCCTCCTGGCACATAATTTCAAATAAGTAAATACACAAAAGAATTGACAGAAAATAATTGGCACATTGTGTATTCAATTAAATAGGGATAATTAAATTGTGAAACAACCTCCACTCCCATTTGGTAAACCATGCTTTCCACTTGAAATGTTGGATCCAAGCTAGGATTTGGCCTCTCTGTAGTGATATGCTGCACATATGTTAGAGTGTTAGCAATTGTTAGTGTCTTAAGTATGTACCACTATATTTCCATGTATTTCACTATTAACCATACCTCAAGAATATATGGAATTTCCCTTTCTTCATCTTCTGCAGGAATATTCTCAGCTTGCTGCTGAAGTTGTGTCCGAACCCATTTATCATGGTCTTTCTTGTTGTGGTTAGGTTGATGGCATAAAGAGCAATGCATTGTAACTCCAGCTTTGGTGAATATCTTCACACCCCTCTTAATTTTCTCCTCAGGTGCCTTTTTCCTGTTTCTATTTGGCCTGCCCATAACCTTTGTGAACAGAGGTGGGTGAATGACAGGACCAGCAACCTTTTCCCAGAATGGTCTACCTCTTAGTGGAGCCAAGTGATATCCATAAGCCTTGTGGTATGTATCAACTGTGTAGCAGCTGTGAACTAGAGACTCAGAGTTTATCCATGTTTTTCTTCCATTTGGGCAAATTGGTTGATCTTGCAATGGCCCACACATCATTCTTCAACACCTCTCCTCTGTGACCTGCCTTAGCAAAATTCTGAAGCATATGCCTCACACAGAACCTGTGTTCAGCATCTGGAAAAACCTTTTGAACAGCATTTATCAGACCCTAGAGAAAAGAATGTTTTTATTAGTATCTGCACTTTTTATTAGACTGAGAAATAGCGATAAAGAAAGTGTTGTCGACAAGTTATCGTCGACGACACTTTCATAAATGAGACAATAAAAGGCTCTAAGTAAGCACACCTTTTGTTTGTCACTCATTATGGTCCAAGGAGAGGTGTTGGTGATGCCTAAATCATCTCTGAGTGTGGTGAGGAACCATTCCCATGAGGTTGTGCACTCCACCTCCACTAAGCCGTATGCAATGGGATAAATGCAGTCGTTTGGATCAATTCCAACTGCAGTCAGCAAAACCCCTTTGTACTTTGTCTTAATGTGACAACCATCAAAGCAAATAAGAGGTCTACATCCAGCTAAAAACCCTCTCTTGCAAGCATCATAGCTCCAGTACACAGTAGCAAGATGTTGCTTATGGGCTGCACCTGAGGGATCATTCACAGAGTTGGTGGTGATCAAGAATTTTGATCCTGGATTAGTCTTCATCAGTTCTTGTCCATAATCCCTAAGATAATTGAACTGTGCCTCCTCATCTCCATGGATTTCAAGTAAGGCTGCCCTCCTTGCTCTGCTCAGCTTCCACCTGTTTGGGGTCATGTTATATTCTCTTGTTACCTTTGCAGAAAATCCAGCCAGACCTAGCTTTGGATTGTCTCTAAATTCATGCATGAATTTATCTTTCAGAATTTGAGCAGTCAGAGCCTTCATTTCCCAAACACCCTCACATGTATGAATCCCATTGTAAGCTGTGATTGTAAATCCACCATACCTACTGTCCTTGGATGATTTGAAAAGCCATGGACAGTCTTCATCACATACAGCTTCAAGTCTCCTTTTATCATTTTTAACCTTGATTATTTTCCTTCTATGTTTGATGGTGTAAGCTGCCAATGCCTTCCTTGCCTCATCAACACCACTAAAAACCATTCCTGTCCTAAAAATTGGGTTCTGCATGTCAACTTCTGCATTAAATGCCCTTAGCTTGTGCTTGAGCCTCAATCTTTCTTCTCCTGCCAAATTAAGATCCTCATCCTCAAGAGCAGCATCATCTTCTCCTGCATCAACCAGTTCTTTCTCATTGTGATCATGTACCTCTATGTCCACATTTTCAGCAAACAAATCATCATCCCCTTCTTCTGCATTGCAGTCACTGTCACAGAACACAAAATCATTGTCAGAACCACTTTATCTACCACTGTCACTTTCTTGTGCCTGCAAAGGATCTTGATGAACATGCTGCTCAGGTCTTCCTTCCACTACAACTACAGAAGAAGTTGATGCTTCAGGAGAAGCTGATCTTGCTCCTGGTACTTTCCTAGGACTCATAACAGCAGGCAAGGGAGGGCCTCCATACAAGATAACATCATCTCTAAGCCTCCTGAGGAAATTAGTGTGATCAATGAAAACCACAAGAACCTTATGTGTCTTCACAGCTTTTCTCATCTCAACACAGTGTGCATCAGTTACTATTGGTACTAGACCATTGTGAAAATCTTTGCCAGGCAATAACCAATACAAATGCATCTTATCATCTCTCTCATAGCTGAGCATTTCAAGGATTTTGTCTATACAAGCAACTGACCAGGTTTGAGAACTGCAGTAGTCAAAGTAGCCACTTGTTGCTGAAACATAGCCCATATCCTCATGTAATCCACAGAAAAATCCATTGTGACAAACTTCTACTGAAAACATATCAGGGCTAACATCTGGAGTGAACACTGCATACAAAAATTCAGAACATTCAGTTAACACCACATTCAGTTAACACCACATTCAGATAACATAAAAATTCAGGCTATGCTCGAAATTTTAAGAACAACTCGTCAATTTTGGAATTCACCATCGCACACTGACAAGATAAGATTACACAATTCTAACACCACGAACAGAAAAACATCAACCAATCGCTACCACTACGACGCGCAATCTTTCGACGGAAACAGGGCATGAACGGGCTCCAGATTCTCAATTGTAGCACAATCTCCCGTTAACCAATCCTAGTTGATCGCAAATTTAAGCCGTTTCTGCACTCAAGATTCCTATTTACACTTCGATCAACCACCTCGACATGAACCCTAGAAAAACTCAAAAGATATCGAGCGGATAATCGCGAGAGAGGGTTTCACGGGACATACCATACTCCGGCGGAGACTCATGCCACTCGCGGTAATGTATCTCCGGAGGCATGACCGCCGGAATCGGCTCCTCCGACCGGCCGACGGCGGTGTCGAGGTGCGGCTCTGGTTTCGCCTCTGCTCGTCGCGCAAGGAGAAGACAGAAACCTAGCGGTAATTAATGAAATTACCCGTTGTTCCGGCACATTTAAGACAATTCTTCAATGCCTCTCGAGAAGGACCCGTCCGTGACAATCAGACGGTTTTCTGGACCAAAAGGCAAAATTACATTGCACCGTCAGCGCTGACATGGCTTAATTCGGACTAAATTGACTGCTTATCACAGAGAGGTTTAGTTATGGGACCGCGGTTTCCCAAACCGCAACTTATAGGACTAATTTGCTCGCGCCGGACAAGTTGTGGTACCACCGATGCATATACCTCTTCAATTTACCTTCTGAATACAAGTTCAATGTTTGTTTTGGACTTTTTCCAAAGGAATAGGTTACCACTGTAATTTAGTCACGTTACAAAATGGTGAACCAAACACTTCCATAGGTACTGTACATCGGAAAAAGAAGAATTGCAAGAATTCTTGCAGTCGACAAGACCGAGACCTACTCAACCTCATCTGGCCGGCGGCGAGTAAGCAACGGGTAAGCGATTATTCCGGTGTCGCGGATCGGCCCAGGAGTTCTCGACGCCCAGCTGCCAGACCTCCACGAGTCCGCAGAAGACGGCGCCGACGAGCGCGGATCCGAGGGCGGCACTGGGCCCCTTGCGCCTACGGTGGAGGCTTGTGGCGCAGGCGAACGCGACGATGCCGTTCCACGTGTCGTCCTTCCCGCGCGCGGCGCACATGGCGGAGTCGACGGCGGAGAAGGCGACGAACAGGCCGGTCCAGGTCCCGGCGAGGCGGGGCAAGTTCGCGCGGACGGCGGCCGCTGGGCGAGCCGCGGAGGGTGAGGAAGTGGAACACGGAGCCGCCCGCGCCACCGAGGATGAAGCCGATTCCCGCGTCAATGGGGACGCAGTCCGGGAACGGTATCCGCGCCGGCGCCACCGGCCTCCGCCTCCGCGCGTGCGACCCTCGATCTCGATGGGCCATTGATCGGGTTCCTACCAGGGCGGTTCGATGGCGTGGCCGCGTGGGAGAGTTCTGCACGGTTTGACGTGATGGATATCGAGGGTTCACTATGTACTTAAAAGGAAAAGTATACCGGAAATTCAAGTTACCTCCGAGCTCATTTGCTCCTGTTGTAATAAAAAAATCGAAATGACAGTAAAGAATTTCAAAAAATTCTGAAATAATTTGGTGACAAACATATACAAATGTTGTATGTACTTCCAAGTTTCGGGATGAAAATAACATTTTTCGTTCTATGTCATACAAAAAGAAAAATATGTGGTTGAAATGAGATTTAAAAGGTATCCTTTTGGGGGCACGGAATTCATTTTTTCCGTATAGTACAATAATTTTAATTTGATTGGAGCATATGAGCTCAGGATCAAAATATCACTTTCCTTACGATTCGCCTATTTAAGCAGAACCCAGGAGTCATTTGTCTCCCAAAAACCGGTGATCTCGATATTTAAAAAATCAAAAATATTACAAATTTGCAGTTACAAAACAAATTGACATGGATGCGTACACATGTTATCTAAATAACTGTAGATTTTTGCTACATAATTTGTTATATTGTAAGCTACGCAAAGATCATAAAATCATATATCTGAAAAGGCAAAACAGATTGCCATTTGTCTTTTAATAGAGATCAAATATAAACAGATATTTCGATGCAAAAAATTTCAAGCATAATAGACAAGTATATTTCCTTTATGTATTTATCTAGAATTTGATGAATCTTATAAATGATTTTTATATTTTTTAAATGGATCACTAGTCATCGTGTGTTAAAAGGACTTTACGGATGTTCGCAAACTCAGCCGATTTCACGTGTAAGTTAGTGATCTCATCGTCTAATCTAACCTTGATTATTCTTCTTCTTTAACGAGATGAATCTTGTATATGGCATTAATTATTATTTTTACCTACACAAACAATACATAATCAACCTATAAAGATTCAATAAAAGGATTAGATTAAGATCAGATCAATAACCAGTAGCCACAAGTAAATTATTGGTGACGCCGGTTACACATCCTAGAACTAGGTGTACCTCTCCCAACCACGAGGATTAGATTTCCCCCTCGCTCCAATCGATCAATGGTATAATTCTTCACCCAGTATCCACGCGTACGGTTCTTCAATCCGCGAGCGTTCCACGCCTCACGTTAACGGTGTGAGTGGTACAACCTTCCGTTAAGCAGCCCCAACCTTGTGGGATGAGTTGCTGGTGCAGTTTGAGGACTTGAAAATTTTGGTGGATGATGTGCAACTGTTGGATAAACCTGACAAAATTGGATGGACTATTGGGAATACTGAAAGATTCACGTGAAGGATCTCTATCTACATTTGAGATATCTAATGGAGTCTTTCCATGTAGATTCATATGGAAAATAAAAATTCCATAGAAAGCCTTAGTTTTTGTCTGGTGGTTCTTTTTTTGAGATTACGTAAATTTCCTATCTTATTTTTATAGAAGAGAACGATGTTAGGTTACAAGAAAAGGCATGCCTGTCCCACTCCACACCACAGACAAACCCCACCTCCAAACTAAAACCCGAATGAACGACTCTCACAAGCAAAGTGCTCCCTCCCAGTCCCGCGGCTTTCGAGAGGTGCTAATCCACTATGATTTAAACCCTCCACCGAGAACTGCCCTCCTAAGTTATTGAAAACCCTCGCATTCCTTTGTTTCCACAGCCTCCAAGTAACCAAAGTGACGAAAGTGTCAAAGTCCCTTCTCGTTTTGCCGACGAACCCTCTCCGACTCCGAGCCCACCAGGTTGCCAAGCAGTCCATGAGTTGCGGCAAACCCACCGTCACCTCCATACGTCTCGCACAAAGAAGCCAGACTTGTCTCAAGTACACACACTCAACAAGGATGCGACACTGTATCCTCATCTTGCAAACATGTGAAGCACGGCGAGGTCACCTCCTGCAAACCATGGCAAACCCTGCGGGCAGACGTCCAAAGCCTGAATATAAGCGCCAGCCAAATGGAATATTTTGCACTTCAGCGAAGCCCAAGACTTCCAGATGATTACAACGTCAGGCATACAAACCTCCTGTCACAACGCCTTATACGTGTTGTTCGCATAATAGATACCAGAGGAAGAACATGATCAACGAAACTGATCTGGTACTGTAGTGTTTCCGACAAAACTGGACAGCTGAATATACAGCTGCATACACTTCAGCACTCCCTCTTCATCGAGATTTCTGCGAACATCCTTGATCCAAACATGCACCAGCATAGCCTCCCGCATCGTCCTACGATTCGCACAGGCTTATGCAACTGTCTCCACCACCTCTGAAGAATAAGATTCTAATCAAGCAAACTTTGGCCAAAAGAGGTTGATCTGGCAACAGGTAATGCCACTTATGTGGGCATGATTAGACTGTTGACCACTTGCTCATTCAGTTCTCATTAGCAAAATTGATTTGGCAAATTGTGGTGCGTATTTAGGCTTGGTTAGGCCTCCGGCTGGGTCTCGTGACCTCGTTAATGGGTGGATTAACATGTTTCCAGTGTCTCAGAGCGGGCTAATGCTCAGTGGAGGCAATCTAGAAGACTCGAAATATGCTTGCTTTAACCGCAAGTTCCCTAATGATCATGTTATCATAGTTTGTAGGCTTTGTGGTTTGCTTAATGGCTGAACTGTATTGCAAATTCGACATGGGCCAAGAAATATCAAAGAGGGAGTGAAAATAATCCAATTGGTGCTGATAGAAGCTTTCTTCCGATTGCATGGTTTTTGGCGATTTGTTGGCTCTTTTTTGCTAGCTTTCCTTCATGTATTTTTCGGTCAGTGTGTGCGATCCTGAGTGACAGTAATAATTAGAGACTTGTTGGGGTGGTGGTGGAGCCAGGAACACACATGTTCAGTGTTGTTGTTTCTGCCGTGCAACAATTTTATTATTTTCTTGCTTTTTTCTGTAGGACTTTTGACAGTCCATCCTTGGAGATGGCAACCTCAAAACCTCCAATGGTCGAGTCAATCACGAGCCCAACACAGCCGGCCTGGGAGGTACCAATAATCATGTTCTTGGTGAAATCATGGTGACTAGGGGCATCAATGACCTTGGTGATCTTGAACTTCCACACAACCATATCGATGGTGATACCCTTGTTGAGTGTATAACTGAATTGGCTGGCTCTTTCCATGATTCCATCAGATCAGTATTTTGGAATAGTGGTCAACGCATGAATCTGGACAACCCTATCATCACGCTTAGTCTTGAGCTTGTCAAGCACATGCGTGTACTTAAATGACCTCTTGGTCATCTCAGCTTGACAACCCTATCACGCTCAGTCTTGAGCTTGTCAAGCACCTGCGTGTACTTGAATGACCTCTTGGTCATCTCAACGGCTTCCTTTTGGAACCTCTCGATCACACACTATTCTAATCCGCCGCTGACGAGATTATACCAAACGGCTATCCGTTCGTGTGAGTACCTGATGCATTTAATGGCTAAATCCCAATTGTCAACAGACTGAAGAAGCTCAACAAGTGAAACCCAAGTCGAAAACTTCTACCATAGATATGAAGGAGATATGCCCTAGAGGCAAATAAATAAGTAGTATTTATTGTGTTATCTCATGAGTTTATAATAGATTTGTGTATTATGCTATAACTGTATTAATCGGAATTATTAATACACGTGTAATACATAGACAACCAGGTCCCTAGCAAGCCTCTATATGAGCTAGTCCATTGGGCAACAGTTGATCGAGATTCCCGATCAAGGACAATGACGTCGGTTGACAATGGGATCATCTTGTTAGTAGAATAAGGTGATGGACATACGCAAAGTATTGCAATAAGATCGTATTACGATGTTTGTCATTTGCAATAGATAAGAGTATGATAGCTTATTCCTTAGACCGTGAGACCGTACTTATTGTTGCTCCGTAGGAGTGCTTTGAGAGCATCAAACGTTGTGTCTTATATAGCATGACAATAACGGAGTCCATCTTGGGTATTCCGAAAGAGCATCGAGACGTAAGGATCAAGAGCGGGATTTGTTCATTCTTGTAATGGAAAGATACTCTGGTCCCACTCGGTGTTATTGCATCTATATAGCTGCGCAGCTTATGACTAGGTCATGGAGATGTAATATCACAGACGAGTTAATAACCTTCGTCGGTAACGAGATACAGCAAAGGCATCGGTGTGTCTACGATCATATCTCGGACAAGGTAGTATCGCAGAGACAAAGGGAATGAATATCATATTTATGGTTCAACGACGATATTCGTGGAATGCACAGGGGTCGTCATATATTTCCAGGTATCCCTGACGATCATTGGTGAGCGGAGTGTCTCGACCATGTCTGGAGTGTTCCCGAACCGTAGCGTAACAAACTTAAGGTCTTAGCGACGCTAGGAGATAGGTTCTTGAATTTTATAGGTTTTTATTGGAGAGAGAGAAATGATCCGGAAAGAGTTCCGGTGGTCCGGAAGGAGTTCCGGGGAGGTATGGAATGGTTCCGGGAATGTCCGAAAGTTGTTCGGGTGGTTCCGAAATAGTTTCAGAGTCATGGGGTATTGAATTATATATAAATATATTAATTATGAATTAATGGGATTTTATATTAATTTAATATTGATTAAATAAAGGAAAAAAGGGGCTCCCACCTAAATGGGTCCTAAGAGGGCCCATGAAGGGGAAACCGCACCCCACAAGGAAGGGGAAGGCTGGGCCTCCTAGTCCAACTCGGACTAGGAGTTGGAGGGCCCATGGGGGGTTCGGCCGAACCCCCCTCCCCTGTCCTCCTTTAGTCCCACATGGGGGAGCCAAGGGGGTTGGCACACCCCCTTCCCCCTTTATATACCAAGGCATATTAATTGATTTAATTGATAGGAAAATCCAATTAATTCCCGATTTCTCTCTCGATCTCGTGGTTCCCAAGTCGGAGCCGCGCCGAGCTGAGGAAGGGGGTCTCTCTCCACCTAAGCCATACCGCAGAGCGTCGTTGCTCTGTGGGATTCCAGATAAGATCTACTCCTGCGATTTCAGCTGGATCTGAATGACCGGGAGTTGTCGCTAGGCTCCGTATGTTTGCGAGTGCTCGGAGGCTACTCTATTGAGGAGCTTGGGCGACGTCGTCTCGCCCCCTGCAGCCGCCGCGCCTCCCCCCCTCTGCTGCCGACGCACCAGCCCCGGTGCTGGCGCTCTGCCTTCTTCCGCCCGACGCCCGTCGACGCAGATCATCGTCGACACCCCGGCGTCATCGACTCCGACATCGCAGCAAGTTCTCCGCGACCTCGAGGTCGGCTACGTACGACTTCATCGTCAACGCTTGTGCGGGAGCGTAATCCCCGCTATCGGTCTACATGGAGGTAATGTAACCTGTTCCGCCACCGTTATCACATGTACTAGATAGATAGATCCTGTCTAGTTAGGGTTTCGATCGTTAGAAAATTATTGTTTTCTGCCCCGTAACCCCTTCAGTGGTATCAGAGCCGATCTATGCGTAGTACTGCTGGTACGGTTAGAACTCATGTTGAATGAGGGCGTCTTTCTTATATTTACTACCCTCTAGCGTGCACTTGCGATGCCTTCGGTATTGAGTTGATGAAGCGGCCCGGACCGACTTTACGCGTACGCTTACGCGAGACTGGTTCCACTACTGACATACGGCTTACACCGTATCTGTGGCTGGCGGGTGTCTGTTTCTCTCTCTCTAGTCGGCAAAGCATTTTCAATGGAGGGCCCGAAAGGGATGCTTAAACATGCAATTATACGATCGACGTTGTGGTACAAAGTTAGGGAAGCGATTCTCTTACGAATAAGCCTATATGCCACGTAAAACTTGCAAAACTAGATAAAGCTAGAGGCGTCTAACTTTGTTTTGCAGAGGCGTTATTTTATGTGACATGGTTACGGTAAGTCTTGATATTACTCGTACTGTCGGAGGCAATGTAGGGCTCTGTAGACTCGGAGTCATGCCGGGGTGCCGGGGGCCAGGCACATGGCGCCATGAAGGTCCAGGCGCATCGACCATGTAGCATCGCACTTCATTGCATCATTATTGTGTGCTGTTGTGTGTGCATCCTATTGATTGCTTATATGCTAGATATACAACGGTAGCGTCATAAATAGGATGATCCCTAACAAATACCAAAATTGTGTTCTCCCTCGTTGCGCACCACCAAGAAAGTTCTACGTTATGAGGCAGGCCGTGATGATCGGGTGTCACACATCTCGTCGTTCGCATACAGTGGGTGTAAGCCATATTGCACGCGCAGGTCTTCGAGGTTTGATTGGCGAGCCTAGCATACTCAGAGGTATGGCCTCGGAACACGGGAAGATCGAAAGATCGAGCACGAGTCATAGAGTTGTTATGATCGACATTTTATGTCCACCTTTGAAGCTGTGCTGCCGGCCGTGATGATCGGGGGCAGTATGGTGGATGAGGGTCGTGTCATCGCCATTATTATTTCAGGGATAATAATCTTGGTGTGGTGTGTTTTAGATAATGAGATTATAGAACTAAAACTCACCTACATATTATAAACTTAACCTTACCCCTTTTGCGATCACATCTGTAGACTACGCAACTATACTTCGGTTACTTCCTCAAGAGCCCGGATGCTACATTAGAAGCCGACGGGTCCAACTTCATCAGATGGTACAGGGGTTTTAGAAACATTCTCGAACACAACAACATTCTATATGTTCTCGATGAACCGTTAGGAGAAGGACCAGGAGATTCTGCAAGCGAGGAGGAGGAAGATGATTTCCGTAGGCGTCGAGACATATTCATTGAAGTGGAGATCACCATGACCGTATGCCTGGCACCCGAGTTGAAAGGGATGTTTCGACGCAAGGAGCCAAGCGTCATGATGGATGCGATAAAGACGCACTTCGGGGATGAATTAAAGCGTGAGCAATTCAGGCAGCTTAGAATGTTCCAGACCATTCACATGGAGGAGCATACCTGTCTGAAGACACATTTGAAGAGATTGTATGACATCTACTTCCAGCTGACGATGGTCTTCGATTACTGGATGGCAGATTCCTGTGCCATTCGGACTGTCCTGATATCTCTACCTCCTAGCTATGAGAAGCATGTTCGCAAGTACATTTTGAAAGCCGATGATATGAACTTATACGTGTTCGTACGTGAGTTCCAGTCTCTGAAGGTTGATTCCATCGAAGGAGAGATCTTCGATGCTACAGGTATATATTTGATATATGCAGAATTATGGACTCGCCCATGGTATATGATGAAATGTTTGATAATTGCTCTATTTGTGAAACAGGTCCTGATTATCACATATATGCGGCGCAGTTTGATGTGACCTCGCGCTGAAGCTGGTAGTCAAGGAGTTGATGGCCTTTTGGTGTTCACGTCCTCAAGTTATCATAGTTATCATTAATAGTTTTTGATACGATCTTTTGTAATAGTGAGCGAGTGTGTGTGTCTTGATTGTTGCAAGACAAAGTTATTCATGTAATAAGACAAGATCAGTTGTTTTATGTTATGGAACAAGTCAGTTGTTTTATCTTATGAATAAAGTTTCCACATCTCAGTTACATTGATTGTATGATAAGTATTCATAATTGTAGATATGATAAAATAGCTTGTCCCATGAACAAAGGTTCTATTGCTAGAATAAACACCGTCGAGTTTAGTCATAAAAGCAATGAAAGAAGTAATGGATGTTTTGGTCCATTTAAGTATTTCAAGTGCTGAGTTGATTAAGCTTGAAATCAAGTATTGAAGTTGCAATACTAGCGGAAATTAATTGAGTGTCATTTTTAAATGATTAATTAATGGTGTTTATTGTTTGATCTGAATTCCTCCATGACTTTGGCAAATAGGAGTATTTGCCCGATAAATTGTGGAGTCTGAGATTAATTTGATAATAGATCAAATGGGGTTTTTCAGAAGAAAGATTAGTGAACATTGTATTCACAAAATTCGATCAAAGGACGGTATTTTTGAATTATGTTTTCAACACAAGAGACTTGTGGAAATTTGCTTCACAGAATTATAATGTCATATATAGTGATATGTGGGGAATTATAATCATGCTCTATTTTAAATAAAGTGTGGCCTGTCAGAATCAGTCTTAGAATCTCCTAATACGTTTGAAACATTATAGTCGATATCCACTTTAGAAAATAGATATTTTTCTCAACGAGAATTCGTAGGATCGACAGTAGTGTCGACATGTATATGATTATGCGATAATTCGGAATATACATGAGTGGTTCTTTGTAGATTGCTCGCATTGGATGAGAGTGTATTCCAAAACCAAATAGAAACAAAGTTCAGTTTGTTGTCTATGTAATTCCGAGAAAAGATGACTTTTCGAATTATGGTCTATGGATTGAAATTAGAAGTTTGGAATAAAGTGTCAGACTTATGTTGGAAGATGTTCCAAAGAGTATATGTCTGCTAATGAAAGTTTAGTGATTAAGAGTGAGGGAGACTAGAAAATTGTTTTCTGCTTGCAATCCTCTTCATAAAGATCATAATATTTTCATGAAAGAAACTTCTGAATAAGGTGTTGTTATATTTAATATTGCCGTCGGGTCACAACACTGTATTAAGTATTTCAGATCTTGTTGACGGATCAAGGTGCACTTTATGAATACAAAGAAAGTTGAGAAAATATCGGAATACGAACAAAGGCTTTTTCAGCTTGGAAATCCAAGTTACATTTAAAAGGATTAAGAGAGTAATTGTTGCTACAATTCTTATTAGAGGAATAAGATTGTTTAATCGTCATATAAAGTGTTATATGAAAATGTGACTATAAGAAAGACGCGGGAGCATGTCTTGTCAAGAAATGTGTCTTGCACAAGATCAAATTTGTTGACTACATTTATGTAGACATGAAGTCTGAGGGATTTGTATTAATGTAATACTGTAGTTTGTATTAAATTCGAATTGATAGCAGATCAATGATTTTGGTTTGACCAAAATGTCGTTTTAAGTGGGAGTCATAGTTGGTTCACTCAGGTGAAATATGTGATGAACATATTTTGAGTGGGAGCTCAGGAACTCAAATATGTGGATGACACGTTTTTGAGTGGGAGTTCGGGTTGTCAAATATGTGGAAACATATTTTGAGTGGGAGTCGAATTCATCTTGTGTAGTTAACACATTGTGAAACTGTACCAATAGAATAGGATGAAGTTGTGAAACTATTTGAAAGTCAGTGTCTATTTTGAAATAGAACGGGAATTTTAAATAGTTAGTCGAGTTGTTTTGGATTATATCTGAGGAGTCAGAATAGAATCTAAAGGATGGTCCTTTAGAATCCAATTGATCATTAAGAGTAATGATGCATGAAAGTAATGGTTGTATGACATGTGGGTCTATTATGTAATGTTAGACATTATACAGAAACCATATTATCTGCTCGATGATATATAACCGATGTTCTTGGAATAAGAACAGTTATTTTGGAATTTACTGGAAGTAGATGTGCGTTAGTTAAGGGATTGACATTTGAATGTCAAGTTTTCTACATTGGTGCGAGAGTGTGTAGACATCACGAGTTTGTAATTGTTACAAGGGGCTCTGCATGACTGAGTGTGTTTTTCAGGGCAGTTATCTGGTTAGTATAATCAGAGTAAGCGCTGGGAAGCGGTAGTCTCACTTAGTTGCGGTGTTTGCATATATGTTGTTGAACAACATGGTGATATCAAGCAAGTTAATATCCGTGAATCGCAGAAGCATGTACAATCATGGATTATGCAGTAACACTTTTCCACGAGCAAGCATTATCAAATGATTCTTATTTGATAAGGCATTCTGATAAAGTAAAATGCAGCTGGTTTATTTGTACTCTAGTGCAAGTGGGAGACTGAAGGAGATATGCCCTAGAGGCAAATAAATAAGTAGTATTTATTGTGTTATCTCATGAGTTTATAATAGGTTTGTGTATTATGCTATAACTGTATTAATCGGAATTATTAATACACGTGTAATACATAGACAACCAGGTCCCTAGCAAGCCTCTATATGAGCTAGTCCATTGGACAACAGTTGATCGAGATTCCCGATCAAGGACAATGACGTCGGTTGACAATGGGGTCATCTTGTTAGTAGAATAAGGTGATGGACATACGCAAAGTATTGCAATCAGATCGTATTACGATGTTTGTCATTTGCAATAGATAAGAGTATGATAGCTTATTCCTTAGACCGTGAGACCGTACTTATTGTTGCTCCGTAGGAGTGCTTTGAGAGCATCAAACGTTGTGTCTTATATAGCATGACAATAACGGTGTCCATCTTGGGTATTCCGAAAGAGCATCGAGATGTAAGGATCAAGAGCGGGATTTGTTCATTCTTGTAATGGAACGATACTCTGGGCCCACTCGGTGTTATTGCTTCTATATAGTTGCGCAGCTTATGACTAGGTCATGCAGATGTAATATCACAGACGAGTTAATAACCTTCGTCGGTCACGAGATACAGCAAAGGCATCGGTGTGTCTACGATCATATCTCGGACAAGGTAGTATCGCAGAGACAAAGGGAATGAATATCATATTTATGGTTCAACGACGATATTCGTGGAATGCACAAGGGTCGTCATATATTTCCAGGTATCCGTGACGATCATTGGTGAGCGGAGTGTCTCGACCATGTCTGGAGTGTTCCCGAACCGTAGCGTAACAAACTTAAGGTCTTAGCGACGCTAGGGGATAGGTTCTGAAATTTTATAGGTTTTTATTGGAGAGAGAGAAATGATCCGGAAAGAGTTCCGGTGGTCCGGAAGGAGTTCCGGGGAGGTATGGAATGGTTCCGGGAATGTCCGAAAGTTGTTCGGGTGGTTCCGAAATAGTTTCGGAGTCATGGGATATTGAATTATATATAAATATATTAATTATGAATTAATGGGATTTTTATATTAATTTAATATTGATTAAATAAAGGAAAAAAGGGGCTCCCACCTAAATGGGCCCTAAGAGGGCCCATGAAGGGGAAACCGCACCCCACAAGGAAGGGGAAGGCTGGGCCTCCTAGTCCAACTCGGACTAGGAGTTGGAGGGCCCATGGGGGGTTCGGCCGAACCCCCCCTCCCCTCTCCTCCTTTAGTCCCACATGGGGGAGCCAAGGGGGTTGGCACACCCCCTTCCCTCTTTATATACCAAGGCATATTAATTGATTTAATTGATAGGAAAATCCAATTAATTCCCGATTTCTCTCTCGATCTCGTGGTTCCCAAGTCGGAGCCGCGCCGAGCTGAGGAAGGGGGTCTCTCTCCACCTAAGCCATACCGCAGAGCGCCGTTGCTCTGCGGGATTCCAGATAAGATCTACTCCTGCGATTTCAGCTGGATCTGAATGATCGGGAGTTGTCGCTAGGCTCCGTATGTTTGCGAGTGCTCGGAGGCTACTCTATTGAGGAGCTTGGGCGACGTCGTCTCGCCCCCTGCAGCCGCCGCGCCTCCCCCCCCCCCCCCCCCCCCCTCTGCTGCCGGCGCACCAGCCCCGGTGCTGGCGCTCTGCCTTCTTCCGCCCGACGCCCGTCGACGCAGATCATCGTCGACACCCCGGCGTCATCGACTCCGACATCGCGGCAAGTTCTCCGCGACCTCGAGGTCGGCTACGTACGACTTCATCGTCAACGCTTGCGCGGGAGCGTAATCCCCGCTATCGGTCTACATGGAGGTAATGTAACCTGTTCCGCCACCGTTATCACATGTACTAGATAGATAGATCCTGACTAGTTAGGGTTTCGATCGCTAGAAAATTATTGTTTTCTGCCCCGTAACCCCTTCAAGATAAACATAGTCGGTTAAACTTTCCATATCTGTAGTACTAGTCGGTTACTGCCCGAGACCTGTACCACTATTTAAAGGACATGAGGATGGCCGATCAAGAACACGCCCAATCAGAATCACCAAATCCTAGCAAGATCGTCATCTTGCTAGACCGTTGTACTCGCCGCATATTTACAATCAATAACAGACAGGCAGGAAGTAGGGGTGTTACCTCAGTCGAGGGCTCTGAACCTGGGTAACTCTTGCTTGTCAGCCGACGAATCTACCAACATTACACATTCTCTACCTCATAACTCTTACCCTAGTCTAGTAACCATGGGTATTGATGGGGGCATCCCTCATCAACCTCAAAGAATAAATTGCAATTTATAACAACTGAGGCAAATTGATTTCTAGTCAGCTAATGTATGAAACAACACAATGCACATTTACCCACCAACTCGTAAATCATTGTTCTATAAAGCAATTATCGTTATATGGAAAGGAGAAAAGCAAACATGCAAATCGAATGTCATACCACAATCTTTAGATTAAACATATGAATGTTCCCAAAAGATGTTTCCAAGGTCATCTTTCAAAGCTCACTTCTGATGGCTGTATTGTCCAGTTGAATGAATTTACAAATTGAATTCTCCAAGCCATAGGAAGCAACAATCCGCAAACTTCACAAGTAGTAAAGGTTGGAATTAACCAATTTGTACTTCTTATTTGAAACACTAAGAGAGACAATTGTGTACATAGAAACATGCATTGGAGTGAAGATATATATAATTACTGTATCTTGGATGTGCAATATGTTATTTTTTGGTGATCCAAATTCATTGAGATAAAAGCTAACTTCGGAAGAGCGAAGCGAGTGCCCGTCATCGGTAGGCTTAGGGCCGAGTAAGTCGCAAGTTGTAAATCCCCGACGTTTGTAACCTCACCCGATCGTAATGAAGGCTGGTGCCCTTGGTTTTTCTCTTCCTTTGTTGGAAGGGTTTTCC
The DNA here is from genome assembly GCA_026929855.1 of Poa annua. NCBI lineage: Eukaryota > Viridiplantae > Streptophyta > Magnoliopsida > Poales > Poaceae > Poa > Poa annua. The sequence goes on from CM049427.1 coordinate 23,942,407, forward strand.
ACGTTAAATCTCGTGTCCCTATTGTGTTGATCTTTCTTTTGTTCATCGTTTTCTTTGCCCATCATTTATAACTCAATAGTAGAACCCATAATATTTAATGTTACTCTACGATTACTATAAGAAATATTTTCCTTTAACAAGTATAAAGCATCAACATATTATAAACTTATTACTAAATCCAAATTAACTTGTAGAACGGATTTGACCATAAAAATGATCATGTCAATGTTTAATTAATATTTTAGAAGTATCTATATGTTTTCTTACATAAGCATACACTACACCTTTCTTTTTAGATATTTGGTAGGTTGTGTGCATTGCATCTCTGTCAAAATATTTAACAATACTAAAAACAAACAATAACATCCACAAAGTAATATATATGTATATGCTATATCAGTTATCATTGTAAGAAACTCAAGGAGCCATGTGTTTTGTTTCGTTTGTGTTGACATTTAAGATGACTTTTATATCATGCTAAAAATATAACATCTCAAAAAGTTTTTTAATAACTCGAAAATATTTCTAATGACATACATGACAAGAATTTATTGGAAAACAACTAAAAGTATCTTGTATAGTTAACAATGCTAACTAATTATATACCATATATACTTCTAAACCTAATTAATATGGTGAAAAACAATAAGAAACTAGAAACGATCAATGTTATTATATTTATTTAACTCGCTCGGGTCTAAAAGTTAAATTGAACTACCCTTATGAGGGTCTAAGATAGCAACATAGACAATCGCGGCACGCACCCGGACAATCGTTATCTGAGCTGACTCAACCAGCGCCTGAGGTTGTGGGTGTTGGTTGCTGAGCTTGGGGGTCAGCTGTGATCCCTCCTTGTTTGAGCATGTCACCTCTTCACACAACCCCTTTGCCTTCTTCCAAGCATTGGTGGTCGAATCTCGTGCCTCACCAGAAATAGCGACGGCCCGCCGCCATTGGAAAGGAGGAAGGTCAGAAGGAGAGGTGGAAGATGAAGGCGAATGTGAGACTCGATTGTGACGGTAAAGCTTTCCACCTATTTATATGATGGTTAGTTACACGGAGAGGCACCGATCGTTGACTGCCTTGTTCACAGTGTGGAATAAAACCGAATAAAACCTTCGTGAATCGAAGTATAAGCGATGCATGTTGGGATGTGAGCGCTTGGGGCCAACCGACGTCGCGGCCAGACAGTTTCCTCAATCGCGCAACACCCAGTCCTCCTCATCCGCCGGAGAGAATATGAATGATCCAAAGTCAGAATTATAAAATTGTAAAAATTTGGAAGACCTAAGCATTGTCGATCAATCGGAAGAATATATATTGATACGACTTAAAATTGTGAAATTAACATGTTTAATGCTACATGTGAGTACATGTTTCTAGATAATTTGATGTTACCTAAGGTGTGAACTGAACAATTGTGTATTTCTGATTTCGTATTTGAGTTAGCAACAAGTTCTCTTACAAACAAATTATACACATGCTATTGTTCCATCAAATTTCTAGAGTTTATTTAGTACATTTTTGCATGCATGTTAAGAATTCAGACAAGGCACCACGGAACTATTATGAAACAATTATATACTCTCTCCGTCCCGAAAATAAGTGTATTAAATTTATTTAAATATGAATGTACTAATAATAAAAAAGTTTATATTTATATAAATTAAAGACACTTATTGAAAACAGAGGAAGTATACAATGAGACATGGCAGCGAAAATCACTAGCTTCGTAGAGCAACCTTCAATTTTAAGTCTGCACTTTCCAGTGTAAGGAACGCTTGTGGTTTGACACCCTAGTTTGATTAACGTGTCACGCTTTGTGGAAGAACAGGAACGCTTGGTGCTTTGGCAACCGGCAGAGACAGTTTCAAGAGCGAGTAGTTTTGTGGAGATGGTTGTGGACGACTTTCACCAAAATGATGTCGCGAGAGAGTAACCTAGCTTTGTATGTGTGGACTTCCTAGACTACATCTTGTTCTAGGCGCTAGTCTCTACTATATAATATTCTTTACGGTGAGGCGTCGTATGTCGTGGCACTTTTACATTTTAGTCCCTCGAAAACATCAAAATTAAGCCGCAGTCCATCTGTTTAACTAGGCGCAGTCCTCCTCGACTCAACCCGTGCCCTCTCTCTCCTCACAACATCTTATCTCTTCCAGGTCTTCCATGTCCTGCGCCGGCAGTGATCCCCACCGGTGTTGTGGTCCAGGAGGATGCCTTGCCGGTGGTGGCGAGCGGGAGGATCCATTGTTGTCTTGGTCGTTGCGTGCGAGGGCGCCATGATTCTCTCCCTCCGCCCCGCCACTTCTGTGGCGCTCTCGTGACCACCCCATCCCTGGCCTCCACGCACCTGCCCCGGAGGCCGCCATCGAGCATGTCATCAAGCGCCGCTGGCTTCCATGGCGAGCGCGTGGCAGCCTTCAGTCTCGGTGAGGTGCTCGCCCGCGCGGCAGCTCACGCTGATGTGAAGATTTCCCCACCTCCACCTCCATCTCATACCACCACCGCGCGTTGCACAACCATCCCCGGCCACCCCCACGTGCTGGCGTCTCACGCCCGCCCGCCATCCAGCCGGGAACTCTGCTGCATCAACCACACGATCACCCGAGAAGCACCGCACGATACATCAAGGTGCTAGATTTTGATCTGGTGCCTTCCTGGTTCATGGCGCCATCGTGCAGGTTCTGCGGCTGCTCTGAACTTCCTCTCAACGACAACCGAGTTTTGGATTACTGCACGAGCTGGAGGTAATTTGAGATCCAAATGAATAGTTCGTCAAGTCCTCCACTGAGAGGCTGGAGTCATTGGCCGTTAGATGGGATGGATGAGGCCGCCCGTCAGCCACACAGGATGCAGAGATGGACGTGTTGTCGGTCGCATCAGATGCAGGTGATGGGGTCGTCGGTGGCCGCATGGGATGTACGAGATGCGACGGCGAATCTCAGCGTGCAGACGCCGTGTTTGAGCTCGTCTACTTACATGCGCCATAGCTGCCGTCGAGCAAGCAAGCGCGAGGCAAGGCACGTCAGGGCCTCAGGAGCGACGCCAGATCAATGACACCAGCGTTTTTGATTGAGTTTGTGCAATTAAATTTAGAGGTATATGCATCGGTGGTACCACAACTTGTCCGGCGCGAGCAAATTAGTCCTATAAGTTGCGGTTTGGGAAACCGCGGTCCCATAACTAAACCTCTCTGTGATAAGCAGTCAATTTAGTCCGAATTAAGCCATGTCAGCGCTGACGGTGCAATGTAATTTTGCGTTTTGGTCCAGAAAACCGTCTGATTGTCACAGACGGGTCCTTCTCGAGAGGCATTGAAGAATTGTCTTAAATGTGCCGGAACAACGGGTAATTTCATTAATTACCGCTAGGTTTCTGTCTTCTCCTTGCGCGACGAGCAGAGGCGAAACCAGAGCCGCACCTCGACACCGCCGTCGGCCGGTCGGAGGAGCCGATTCCGGCGGTCATGCCTCCGGAGATACATTACCGCGAGTGGCATGAGTCTCCGCCGGAGTATGGTATGTCCCGTGAAACCCTCTCTCGCGATTATCCGCTCGATATCTTTTGAGTTTTTCTAGGGTTCATGTCGAGGTGGTTGATCGAAGTGTAAATAGGAATCTTGAGTGCAGAAACGGCTTAAATTTGCGATCAACTAGGATTGGTTAACGGGAGATTGTGCTACAATTGAGAATCTGGAGCCCGTTCATGCCCTATTTCCGCCGAAAGATTGCGCGTCGTAGTGGTAGCGATTGGTTGATGTTTTTCTGTTCGTGGTGTTAGAATTGTGTAATCTTATCTTGTCAGTGTGCGATGGTGAATTCCAAAATTGACGAGTTGTTCTTAAAATTTCGAGCAAAGCCTGAATTTTTATGTTATCTGAATGTGGTGTTAACTGAATGTTCTGAATTTTTGTATGCAGTGTTCAGTCCAGATGTTAGCCCTGATATGTTTTCAGTAGAAGTTTGTCACAATGGATTTTTCTGTGGATTACATGAGGATATGGGCTATGTTTCAGCAACAAGTGGCTACTTTGACTACTGCAGTTCTCAAACCTGGTCAGTTGCTTGTATAGACAAAATCCTTGAAATGCTCAGCTATGAGAGAGATGATAAGATGCATTTGTATTGGTTATTGCCTGGCAAAGATTTTCACAATGGTCTAGTACCAATAGTAACTGATGCACACTGTGTTGAGATGAGAAAAGCTGTGAAGACACAGAAGATTCTTGTGGTTTTCATTGATCACACTAATTTCCTCAAGAGGCTTAGAGATGATGTTATCTTGTATGGAGGCCCTCCCTTGCCTGCTGTTATGAGTCCTAGGAAAGTACCAGGAGCAAGATCAGCTTCTCCTGAAGCATCAACTTCTTCTGTAGTTGTAGTGGAAGGAAGACCTGAGCAGCATGTTCATCAAGATCCTTTGCAGGCACAAGAAAGTGACAGTGGTAGTGAAAGTGGTTCTGACAGTGATTTTGTGTTCTGTGACATTGACTGCAATGCAGAAGAAGGGGATGATGATTTATTTGCTGAAAATGTGGACATAGAGGTACATGATCACAATGAGAAAGAACTGGTTGATGCAGGAGAAGATGATGCTGCTCTTGAGGATGAGGATCTTAATTTGGCAGGAGAAGAAAGATTGAGGCTCAAGCACAAGCTAAGGGCATTTAATGCAGAAGTTGACATGCAGAACCCAATTTTTAGGACAGGAATGGTTTTTAGTGGTGTTGATGAGGCAAGGAAGGCATTGGCAGCTTACACCATCAAACATAGAAGGAAAATAATCAAGGTTAAAAATGATAAAAGGAGACTTGAAGATGTATGTGATGAAGACTGTCCATGGCTTTTCAAATCATCCAAGGACAGTAGGTATGGTGGATTTACAATCACAGCTTACAATGGGATTCACACATGTGAGGGTGTTTGGGAAATGAAGGCTCTGACTGCTCAAATTCTGAAAGATAAATTCATGCATGAATTTAGAGACAATCCAAAGCTAGGTCTGGCTGGATTTTCTGCAAAGGTAACAAGAGAATATAACATGACCCCAAACAGGTTGAAGCTGAGCAGAGCAAGGAGGGCAGCCTTACTTGAAATCCATGGAGATGAGGAGGCACAGTTCAATTATCTTAGGGATTATGGACAAGAACTGATGAAGACTAATCCAGGATCTAAATTCTTGATCACCACCAACTCTGTGAATGATCCCTCAGGTGCAGCCCATAGATAGAATGAACCCTGAGTCTCTAGTTCACAGCTGCTACACAGTTGATACATACCACAAGGCTTATGGATATCACTTGGCTCCACTAAGAGGTAGACCATTCTGGGAAAAGGTTGCTGGTCCTGTCATTCACCCACCTCTGTTCACAAAGGTTATGGGCAGGCCAAATAGAAACAGGAAAAAGGCACCTGAGGAGAAAATTAAGAGGGGTGTGAAGATATTCACCAAAGCTGGAGTTACAATGCATTGCTCTTTATGCCATCAACCTAACCACAACAAGAAAGACCATGATAAATGGGTTCGGACACAACTTCAGCAGCAAGCTGAGAATATTCCTGCAGAAGATGAAGAAAGGGAAATTCCATATATTCTTGAGGTATGGTTAATAGTGAAATACATGGAAATATAGTGGTACATACTTAAGACACTAACAATTGCTAACACTCTAACATATGTGCAGCATATCACTACAGAGAGGCCAAATCCTAGCTTGGATCCAACATTTCAAGTGGAAAGCATGGTTTACCAAATGGGAGTGGAGGTTGTTTCACAATTTAATTATCCCTATTTAATTGAATACACAATGTGCCAATTATTTTCTGTCAATTCTTTTGTGTATTTACTTATTTGAAATTATGTGCCAGGAGGGAAATCATGTGCCATTAAGCAGGGTGTTTGGGCCTCTGCCTGAGAGTGCATTTGTTGCTGCTGCTAGGGAAAGCATTCCTGAGCCAGGAAGGAGAACAACCACAGCCACCAGCAGAGGAAGAGCAAGTAGGAGTGGCAGAGGGAGAAGAACAGGAACCAGGGAACCAACAGTACATGCACAAGAAGCTACCGGAGATACCAGTACCAGAGGCACATGCAGGGGGAGAAAAAGAGTTGCAAATGCATCAACTAGTGCAACTGAACAAGGCAATGCAAGGGGGAGAAGGGGGTACAACACAGGACCCAGAAGCCTCCACCACTTGTTGTTTGGTCCTGAGAAACAAAATGCAGTTCTAGACCTCAATCAGGTGGCACAAATGGATGAACTCCCTGTTAGCCAGAATGCACCTCCATCTGATGTTGTGTAGATGCTTGCTTCATGCAATAATTATGTATTTTGCTACTGCAATGCAGTTCTGAACTTGGTCCTGTAATGAAAGAGATATCTATTTTGGTACTATGTACTTGATGCACTTATGATAAATTTCCAGTGAATTTGCTATATTATTTGTGTGTCAATATCTTGTCCAGATTGTATAATTATCAGCAAAATTGCTGCCCAAATTCCAGCAAAATTGCATCAGTTCAAACAAAACCAGGATTTGTAACTCTATATTAATATTGGAGGTGCTATTACATCAGTTACAGCATACACTGCATACAGAGGTGTTATTACATCAGTTCAAACAAAACCTCTAATAAGCAAAGCAACACAGGCATAAATCAGTACACTGAGTGCTAAAACAATAACACATTTAATCTCTTTCATGTCCCTCATTTTCATTTCCTCCATGTGAACTAGCTTCAGCTTCTTCTTGTCAGCCTTTGCAGCTCGAACCTGAACTTCCAGTTCAGCTACCTTCAGAGCAAGCTTCGAGTTCTCTTCTTCTAATTCTCGACAGTTCCTTTCAGAAACAAACTGGTTCTCCAACTCGTACTGAGAGCTATGAACAGCAGCAAAATTGAGTCGTCCCTACACACGCATTGCAATCAACAAAGTCACCACCGCACTATGTCCCAACAAAAATCTCCGATTGATCGAGAAATCAGTAAGAAAAAGCACACACCTGTGTAGCCCTCGCATTCTTCTTCGCCGTCGCCGTAACCCTCACCGGCGGATTCCACATCACCTCCCCGGTGACCTTTGCCCAGCCGTCATGCCCATCAATCCCGCCGCCGCCTGCTGCATCTTCCGGATAAGGCAGTTCCCTGCAACGAAGCGACTCCATCGAGCAACACCGTGTCTCTCCGCCCTCGCCGGACAGATTGAACAAGTCGCCGCCCAATTCCTGTCGCCGCCGCTGCCGTCGCCGCCGTCGACTAGGGTTCGGGATTGGGGAATTTAACAAAACGATGGGTGGACTCAAATGCTTAACTAGAAAGAACTGAGGGGTTTTCTGCAAACAATCCAGACGACGGACGTCTGCCAATTGCCACCATGGAGTCCACATGTCACCACTGCATTGGCTAGAAACCTAAACCAATCCGCATGCTTAGTTGTGGGACCGCGGTTTCCCAAACCACAACTTATAGGACTAATTTGCTCGGGCTGGACAAGTTGTGGTACCACCGATGCATATACCTCTTAAATTTAGATACTGCAGTAATAAAAAAACGAGTACAGCAGGGGACGAATCCCTGTGAAATTATATTAAGCTTTTTAGCGTATTGGGTGAATGGGTGTGTACTCTCCCGCGAGCGAGCGATATTAAGCTTTTTAGCGCATTGGGTGTGTACTCTCCCGCGAGCGCTCGAACTAGAGCATGCGGGCATCACAGGTGCCGAGACGCTGGTAGCCATCGAGTCTTGGGTTCACTACTGCACTAATACAACATCGCCCTCGTCGGTTAGAATGTATTGCTATTGGGAACGAATGAATTTTTTGCTTTTGTCTATGAATTCTTCTCTATGTAGTGACATAAAATAATGGTGTATCTAGCTTCTAATTTATATTATTCCTAGATTATTTATTTTTATTTATGATATCATGAATATCGATTGGTCAATATAGTGCACAAATAAATGGGCCGTTGTGTCAAGAGATGACAAATAGTTCCGATGTTAACCAATGCTTGGACTTAGGCTTAATAAAATGTAAGATTTATACAAATGATCTTGAATAGTGAAAAATTTCATGGTCTGATATAACAAAAATCAATCCGTAGCAACGCACGGGCATTTTGCTAGTCTTGTAAATATTCTCTACATCCTATTAAATTACGGTACGTACTATCTAAAAAAAATTAAGTCTGCACCCAACTTGTAGATAAGGAATTGAAAACTTTCCGAAGCTGTATATGTATGCTGTCACCACTGAATTCTCTTGTCTGAAGCGCGCTGCGCGCCCAGTAACCTGTCTGCTGACGCGCGGCGATTGAAACCAAGGTCGGGCTTGCTCACGTACACCTCCCGTCCTCACGTACGTGCCCTTCCCTCCTCTGCCGCACCGCCCCACGCAGCCGGAATAAAAGCTCGGCACAGGCCACAGGGCGCCGCCACCCGCTCACACGACACAACCAGCCCGAAAGAACAACCGAAGAATTGATCCGACATGAGCCAGGAGCAACCTCGGAGGCCCGAGGGCGAGGCGGCCCTGCAGCAGCAGGACCGGCCAATCAAGTACGGCGATGTGTTCGACGTCTCCGGCGAGCTGGCGGCGCAGCCGGTGGCGCCCAGGGACGCCGCGCTGCTGCAGTCCGCCGAGGACACCGTGCAGGGCCTGGGCCAGACCCAGAAGGGCGGTCCCGCGGCCGTCATGCAGTCCGCCGCCGCCCTCAACGCGCGCGCCGGCCACGTGGGCCGCGGCCAGCTCTCCGGCCCCGTCGCCGACGCGGGCGTCGCCGTCACCGAGACCGAGTTCCCTGGCCGCCGCGTCGTCGTCACCGAGTCCGTCGCCGGGCAGGTCGTCGGCCGCTTCGTCGCGCCTCCGCCCGTGGCGGCCAAGGAGCCGTCGGGCGCGCTGGAGCAGGACGCCGTCACGATCGGCCGCGCTCTGGAGGCCGCGGCGGCGGCCGGCGCGGGGGGCAAGGCGGTGGACCAGAGCGACGCGGCTGCCGTCCAGGCCGCTGAGATGCGCGCCACGGGGAAGAACCTGACCGTCCTGGGCGGCGTCGCCGCCGCGGTCCAGGCGGCCGCGGACCAGAACGCGCGCATCATGCGCGAGGAGGACAAGGTCAAGCTCCGGGACGTCCTCTCGGTGCGCTCCGCTAACTGACCTTATACGTAGTACTTTGTCTTCTCAACGATTCATTCATTTGCTCGTCCATGGCATGCACGGCGACTCACTTGGAGCACCGCAGGACGCGAGGAGCAAGCTGCCGGCGGACAAGGGGGCGACGAGGGAGGATGCGGAGAGGGTCGTGTCGGCGGAGATAAGGAACAAGCTGGACATGGCGACCACGCCGGGCGGCGTGGCCGACGCCGTGGTCACGGCGGCGAGGCTCAACCAGGAGCGCCCGTAGGGCGTAAGGCGAGTAGAGTAGTGAGTACGAGAGGAGCACGCACGCAGCAGTGCTCTGGTCTGTGCGAATAAAATGGTGTGTACAGTACAGTGTACTTTGGTCTAGTCTGTCTCTTGTAGAATACGTGAAAGGAATCAGCAGTGAGTGTGGCATGAGTGTTTTAAACTGTTAAAAAAACTCTTAAGAACACGATGGTTTGTCTTTCATAGATTGGTAGGATCTCTGAAGCTAAAATGTTATGGAATTCGCACAACCAAATTTATAGTAGTAAGTAGTAACCATTGCCTTCTTAGTTTAACAACCAAACTAAAAATGTTATGGAATTTGGACAGAGTCTGATGATTGGAACTTGGAAGACAGCTACCCCAATTGCAATGCATCTCCTATACAAGGAATTTCTCTAAAAATCATCGCTATCCTTTCCTGGTCGGTCTAGACTTATAAGAACTAAGATCATATTGCATTGAATGTGCGTGCAAAGGATAATAAGAAAATAAACCGGAAATGTAACAATGTTGCATCTGGCTTACACTATATGTAATACTACAACATCTCATATTTTGATATGGAGGGAGTATAGTTATGGTGTAATTTGTCTTATACCACACAGTAGTAGGGAAAGTAGAATACAAATGGTAGTTCAAGTGTCAATGATTTAAAGCGGTAAAACTGTGAGGGTAATATGAATCCAAGGACGAGACCGTTGAATGAGGTTTGGTCTTGAGAAAAAAACAATATGGTTGTCTGAATAATGCCTAGCACACCTAGCAAAACCGAAAGTGAAGTTAGCCGCACAGAAAATACCTGTAAACATGCTTCAGCATGTGCATTAACCAAGAACTACAACTACAGAGTAAAATGGACAGCACATATTCATCAAATCTTCTGACTGGCTATAAGGAAAAGTAGTTCTTCATAGGAAAAAATTAATAACCGTATCATCCATATGCAGACTAAGTTGTACTATTAAAACATCCAATCCATCAAAGTTACTAAAAATAGGTCAAAATCTAATTGATCGTCAAACGCTAGATTAATTGTCACCTTTCTCCTTCTTGTGACATTTCTCAAGCTTGTTGTGTGGGGACTTGATGTGCATGATCGCCAACCTGGGTCGAATTTTTTCGATTGTGTCGTGCCAGGGTAGAAGTTAATGTTAACGTAGGTAGACTTATCAATTATCATTAATTTGTAACAAAGCTTAGAACTAGCTGCTTAAAAGGATGTGTTACTCTCCGTCCGATTGGCCATATTCTATTTTAACTAGAGTTCGCATGATGCTTTTAAAAAAGAAATGTGCTCAATGCCATCATAATAAATCTTAAAAATCTTTGAATCGTTTTGTCCACATATCCAGTTCTCTATATTGGTATATCTCTACCGGAAAGTGCTTTGTGCTCCCGAACTCCAGTGCTCCCTCCATTTAAAATAAGAATAAAAATAAATTTAGAAGTTTCAGAAAAATCTGAAAAACAACAACACCTTTCCACTATTAATACGATGACACACAGGTGTTGAATGCTGATAACGGAAGTGACAGTGCTCAGGCTGCCTCCGCCGCCTCTTCCATGGCTCTGCTTCTCCCCACCCGCGTCGCCGTCGTCTCTTCTCCACTCCTCCCCCGAAGTCTCTATCCAAACGGGAATCTAGACAACTGAGGATCAGTCACCAGGCATTTGAGCGTCAAGCAAAACGAGGCGATGGCTTTAACCTCCCTATATAGTTCGAGCGCCTCCTCCATAGTCTTTTCTTGTGACAAATTCTGCATTCTTTCCTCAGCAGAAGGATGAGTGGCGTTAGCTTTCGTCCTTGGTGCCTGCAGCTTCATGATTTTTTCCATGGTTTTAGGAAACACGCGTGGATCATAACCAGCAGCGCCGACCAGTAGCATTCCAATGTGATCTGCCTCTAGCTCATGCCTGTACATATAGAAAACAACAAGTCACTAGAGGTCTTCTCTGACACAGAACGAGCAAGATATGGTAAATATGTGAATGCACCACATAATGTCAAATGACCATGAAATGCGAGGTATGGAAGTTAAATATACCTCTGTCGCAAGTACTGTCTAAGGCGAGACGGAATCCACGTCTTCCTCCTATATAGGTTCTGCTCCATTCCATGCCTTGCAACAATGTGTCCAATCTATAACATAACAGTAAAGGACCATCGGTATTATCAAATTTGTAGGATGTAAATTATTGCGGAACACTTGAACAGTAGTAGTATTGAAAGATGTATGTATAGCATACCTCGTGTGCAATGGTAGAGGCTATCTCGGCATCGGTTCTGACATGGTGGAAGCACCCGGTAAGCAGAATAAGCTTGCCGCCAGGCACGGCCATAGCCCCGAATTTCTCGTCTCGGACTATGACTGGATCCCAGACGAGGCCGTCGAGATGCGCCGTCTGCCGGCGTGCCGCTTCCACCGGGTTCTCGTTCTTCCCCTGCTTGAGGAGGCTCCTGACGACGAGACCCCGGCGGATGGCGCGGACGAGCTGGCAGGTGATGCGGTAGACCCGGACGCTCTCGGGGCTGAGCGGGTCCACGATCTTGGAGGCGCCATACTTCTTCATGACATGGCGGAACGCGAGGTCGCCTATCCAGCGCTCGAACTCCGTGGAGCGGTCGATGAGGTGGAGGCGGCCGGTGTAGGGCACGGTCTCGACGTATCTGCTGCAGGCTGCAACCGCCGCGCCGCCGCCAGCGACGAGAGCCGCTGTGACCTTCCACCACCGGGCAATGTGGGTCGCCGGTGTATGCGAGGAGCTGTGGTTGTGCCGGTGGAGGACTGGCAGCGCAGTCTGCTTCGACAAGACTTGATCGATAGAGCCCAGCACCTCCGGTCGCCGCGGCACGGGCGAGGGCCGGATGAAGGAGCCAGGCTTGCAGCGGAGCAGACGGGAGACGACCAGGGCCGGCCCAGAGGGCGGGGCAGAGGGGCGACCGCCCTGGGCCCAGAGTGGTAGGGCCAACCAAATTAATACATATATACATAGATACATCTAAGAAAAAATAAAATAAAGAAAAAATCAGCTAGGGCAAAGCCCACGACCGGAGAGAGTTTATTGTTTAGACCAGTGAGTGTCGTTGCTACTACGTCGGGTGGTACACCATTAAGAGGATATGCATTTCAATGCCAACGACAGCGGTGACTAGCCAACTGATGAGGTAGCTAACACCAAGTGATGTAGCACACAAATATTCTAAAGTGCAGCCAACATTTAGGCGACAAATGGTTGGCACACGTGGCTATCATGATGGGGGGCACTCGTTCCCACCTGGTGGTGGCATCAACAAGGTCATATCGAGAGGCTAACACAGACATCATGCAAACATGACAACCACCACGGTACTCCAGAGTATAGGACACCAGAAAATAGAGTATTCTCACAATCATCGTATATTTTTCTATTATATCCTAGAAAGTGTTAATTCGCTTAAACAACTTATTTTTTCATTAGGAGGAAGTCTTCACAAAAAACCACAGGTGAAAACAAACTGGGTACCGCGTAGGGAAAAACTAGTCGGTCTTCCCGTGAAAAGTATAATTTAGTTGGAATTAACAAGTTTAATTAAACTATTAGTATGTCTTCTTTAGAAGCCCAATAAATCATAGTAAATGTATGATTACTATATTTTTGGTTTTAATACTATGCACACATTTCTATTTGAGAAAGTTACATGAGAAGTTGTGTGGACTAAATATAGCAAATATATTTTGATGAGACTAATAGATCAAATAGTATAAATGTGTCGTGCCTTTTGTTATTGAACACAATGCAACTTATTAGACAAAATCAAGCTATATGCTCTAGAATTTTCTATAAATTTACTTATGACTTGATATGGTACAAACCGGTATTAAGATATTTTTTAGAGTATAGTCAATATATATGACTCATAAATATTAAGGATGATTAATTATTTATCATACATCAAAAAATGAGAAGGTGCATAATTATTTTTTATTTTTAGTTGATGTAAAATTATATTTCAGTATATTACAATAAAAGAAGATACTCATAAGATTTATATTTAAGTTAACTGTACCTACATGTTGAGAATATATAATTTGCATTAAAAAAGTAAATATATACTATAAGATTATATATATAATAAATTATGTTATATTTAAATATATGATTTATATTTAACTATAAGAGTTTGATATAATTATATTTATTAATTAACTTGCCCGGGTCTAAAATTAGTTAGGACCGGCCCTGGAGACGACGATGCGCATCATGTTCGGGCGGCGTCGGCTACGCCAGGGTCGAGTTTGGCGACGTCTGCTGACTGCTGTTGAACTCGGGGAGTAATCAAGGTGGACAAGTACTAGTACAATGAGATTCCTACATCCTCTCCTCCAAGAAAAATAGGACGTGCCAGGATAGTATACGGATCGACGAGCGCTCTCTACTCTACTACGTATTTTGCACCTTCTTCCGTTTCTAGTGCAACCTTGGTCTGGAAATATCGAATTCTTCTTCTAACCACTACATTATTACTCTTCTAACGACAAAGTCCAGATATGCGACTGAAAAATTACTGATTGCTCTCTCCAAGTCTCCAGTGGGGATGCACAAATAGGAGCTCTCAGATTGATAAGATACTAGGCAATAAGGCGCGGCAATGCCGCACCCGTTTAGTGCGAAAATTGGTGAAATGCAAAGAGTTGTATGTTTAAAAATTGTTTGGACCTGAAAAATTATTTAAGGTGGGGCAGTTTTGCATATTCGATTTTGTTATGCGTATGTAAAAGAGTAGAGTTCAAAGAAATTTGAACTCTGGAGTGTGTAAATTTGAAAATGGATTATGTGGAGGCAATTTCAAATGTTTTTTTGTAATCTTGGTGGTTCGTGTGGGAAAGTAGGTTATTTATTGTAGTTATTTTCGTTTCCTTGTGCAAATGTATTTAAATGTGTCAAATGTATTTAAATGTGTCGGACACAGAGAGTTTTGTTTGCTTTCAAAGTTGTTTTGTTCTATAATATGGATTAGACGTTAAAAGACATGGCTCTTTTTATTCTGTGTTGGTTTGGCTGGTTTTTATGTTCTATAAAAATATGTTTAAATATGTTGGTTGCAATTTTATTTTCAAACTTTGATGTTTTTTTTTGCATTTTTTTGAAATGCACGTAGGGAGATGTGAACATTTGAATTTTTAATGTTGGTTATGTATTTTATTTTTATATTTTGTAACAATATATGTAGATGTGTTAGTTGGAAAGATATATGTTGGTTGCAATTTTGTTTTTAAACTTCGATGTTTTTTTTGTATTTTTTTGAAATGCACGTAAGGAGATGTTAACCTTTGAATTTTTAATGTTGTTTATGTATTTTATTTTTATATTTTGTAACAATATATGTAGATGTGTTAGTTGGTAAGATTTTGTTTTCGAACTTCGATGTTTTTTTTGCATTTTTTTGAAATGCACGTAAGGAGATGTGAACATTTGAATTTTTAATGTTGTTTATGTATTTTTTTATTATTTTGTAATAATATATGTAGATGTGTTAGTTCGTAAGATTTTGTTTTCAAACTTCGATGTTTTTTCCGCATTTTTTTGAAATGCACGTAAGGAGATGTAAACATTTGAATTTTTAATGTTGGTTGTGTATTTTATTTTTATATTTTGAAACAATATATGTGGCTGTGTTAGTTGGAAAGATATACTTCTTATTTGAATTTTGGTATTTTTTTCGTATTTTTGTGAACTGGATATTGAAAGTTATGGTTTTTTTTTCTGTACTCTCTGAAATTATTGAGTCCCTGACGGGGGGCCCGCACGTCAGCGAGCGGGAGGCTGACGTCAGCCCTGGTGCGAGCTGGCGCCGGAGCCAGCGGCGCTGGCGACCTCGCAGCGACCGGCGGCGGACGCGCGCGGGGCCCTGACGCCATGGATCCGGTAGAGGAGGCGACGGCGAGTCGACCGAGCGGTGCGTAGGACCAATTGGTCACCGGAGTCGCCGGCGACGGCCAGTCCCGCCGCGACGGACACGGATGACGACGGCGGCGAACCGCGGCGGACTGCCGGCGTCTCCTGTCGTCCAAGCGCGTGAAAACCGGCGAGGAGGTTGAGGAGAGGGCGGCGCGTCTGCCCGTGGTGGTAGGTTTGGCCGGGGAGAGGCGAAGCGGCGGGGCTGCGCGACGGCGGCGCGCCGGCGATTCGGAGCTCGCGGGAGAGGAAAGGAAGATGGGGAAATGGCGTGGTTATTTTGCAAAAAAGCACTTGAGGTTTTCCGAATTCACAAAAAGATCCTCCGCAGTTCTGGAGTTTGGAGTGCGGGTTACGGACTTAATTGTCCAGTGGCTTTTGTGCAAATATACATGGTGACCGGTGGGTACCGGCGACGACCGGCGGGCTACCGGGCGACGTGGCGGCCCGTGATTGGTGCGGAAAGACATGCTACAGTACCTCGCAGATGGGTATGGATTTCGGTGCATCGTGGCCATCCGACGCGCCGATCGGACGGCCCACGTTTTGAGGGTGACGTGGAGGGCAGAACTTGGGGTCAATCTGACCCTCTTTCATATATAGGGTATGCAGTACAGATACATCACCAACAAGGATATCGACGGAACTACTCGACAGGATTTAAGTCAAATGTCAATGTATATTCACCATATGATGTGCAACTTGAGCTTGCTTGTCTCTACACAGGAACACTGACTCCGGGCAGCAATGTGCGAACCATATTACAGAAGAAAAAAAACTGACGAGCTCCCAACTATGTTCATCTAACAACAGTTGCACCATTCCTTCTCAAGCTTTTACTCAGACCCAGAACATCTACAAGGGGGTAGGGGGAATGCTTATGCTTCTGCAAGCTGTAACAACTTTTACTTTTCCAACTTCCAATGAACATCTCTAACGGGATTACACAAAACGCTTGTCGTAGCAGCAGCATCTAAACATCCGTCAGAATTATTGATGATACAATCATGACATATGCGAGGAAGAAGAACATGACGATCTGGATGAAGAACTTGGGGTTGTCTCTCAAGCTTGGGGCCGCCACCGATCTACTGCTTGAGGATACATGGATGCACTTATGGTCAGTGACAAGCAAAGACTGTGGGAAGAATGTGTTTAAGCATCGTTCTTACCTCGCGATGCGCTGTGCGAGCCGATTGAAGGGTAGGCTCTGAATGAAAACGACACCGGGTCCTGTGAGAGATGCTCTCAGCTGGTTGTCGCCCTGCATAAGATGATGGTTCTCAGTGCAAGGAAACAAAGGAATTCTCAAACACAAAGAACATAGTGAAACTAGTAGGCAAAGAAGAAGGATACACTCACCCCAAAGACTGCTCTTCTCAGTTGCGTAGGGTTCTTTAACTGAAAGTTTATGGTACTTGTCATAGCCAGAATACAAGCAGCATCAACAGTAATTACCTCCCGTGGAGCAAGAATTTTCTGCATTACTAGCAAAGGCAGAGAGAAAACCTCTCAAGGTTAGAGGAGCATGTCGAATTCACCAAAGTCTCAACAGATTTCATGTTTCAAAACAGAAGTGGCATCAGACAACAGGTTCCATGCTTGCGTGAAATAAAATCAAGATTTGGTGCTTACAGAAAATATAGCTGGCAATAAATCACCAAAACAGTGTATATGTACATGATATCATATTTTGTGCTGAATACCCCTATGACAAGAACATCCATATTTGGGTAAAAGGTAAAGTTTACTATGTCATCTTTCAGGTTTCAGCAATATATCACATCAACATGTCCTAGAGCTTTACAGAATCACAGCTTCTAATATTAAACGTAAAATATTCAGGTCCGAATTTCACAAACATAAATAGCATTAGTTTTAAATACTACTCCCTCCAATTGGAAATGTCAAATCTGTGTCAAACATTTCCGAACGGAGAGAGTAACATCAACGTCAACAATCAGCACGTAATGATAAGGGTGAAATAAATTGTACCTGTTCCACCCCCAACAAGGAAGACCATCCCTTGACCCCTAAGTTTATGTTTGAGGATCATCTGCAGAAAAAATATGCATCTTTCATTTGCTAGCAAACAAGGTGCCCGGTAGAATGGCAAATGAAGTGAACCAACTTGATGGACCCCCATGATCTTGTAATCAATAAGGTACCTCAATAGTTTGCCCTACCTCTGCGCCAATTTCAATGTTGCGTGGCCTCTGATCAAGTGTACTTGTTACTGACACGTCATTAACCGAG
This sequence comes from Poa annua, assembly GCA_026929855.1. Taxonomy (NCBI): domain Eukaryota; kingdom Viridiplantae; phylum Streptophyta; class Magnoliopsida; order Poales; family Poaceae; genus Poa; species Poa annua. Next base: position 23,960,000 of record CM049427.1, read on the forward strand.
CAGAGAAAAGCATCTGCCTGCAATTTGGTACATTATGAGGTTCATGTGACTGTTCTTCAAGCAAATGACAGACTTGAAGACAGCGTACCTGGCTAAGAAGCTCTCCACCAAAGTTTGCCAGATCTATCTGTACAAAAGCAAGCAATTATAGTGAGACTGTGATAAAAGCTTTGGTTGATAATACAATTAGTACGTCCTTTGAACGAACATGAGTACTAAAATGAGGTATACATATTCGCAATAAGTGTCTTCTTTTATTAGTTTATAACAAAATGATACATATTACTGCATCTACCTCTTGTGAAACTTAGAAGATGCATTCTTAAAGGCAGCATAGACATAAAGATTAAACAAACTCATATCTATGTGTAACTTTGATGTCAACACTAATTACTACTACCAGGGAATATCTTGCCGTTTCTGCTCAAGACTAAAATTCAATTTCTGCATGCGAGGTTAAATGGTAAGTAAACAGCAAGCAGAACAATGCACCTGTTAAATTTTATTAATTATAAATCATATAGCTCCAGAGTTAAATACGGACAAAAAGCAAGTGCCGGATAATGGGCAGAAATAGTGACGTATTTCCATGAGTAACCTATGGCTTTGCACGGAAAGTGGAGGAATGACTCAGAGCTACGCTACAAACATAATGGTGACGCTAAAACTTAAATATGTAATGACTTCGCAGAGAAGAGATACTAACAGGCAGTATCCTCCCAGGAAATGGCGCAGAAATTCCAACATATCCATCATCAGGCCCAGGATTGAAGAAAACAGTGCTGGTTATGCTTTTTCCAAATATCCACTGCCACACTCCTCCATCGTTTTCAGGCAAGTAATTATTGTCCATCTGAATGTTCCCAGACATGTAATTCATTGTACCTGAAAAGTACAACAATTAAAATAAAATTACACGCTAACAAGCTCCATAAGCATCACATGATTCACAGAAGCAAATAAGTGACGCATCAAATAAAACATGGCCGATGCATGGTGATTTTGGAAGATAGGTTTACAGTACTGAACAAAACGTAATGGAAATGTCAACGTACGGCGCTACCGCTAGACATAAGATTAAAAAAATTTAATCATAATTCACAGCATAGTACAATTGACAGTATGGTGGTAAATTACAATTTCCGACAACGTGTCATAAATACAATGCAATCACACCCTGCAAGCTAGAAGGTTATTCGGCATGCCATGTAAATTTTACTGGTTAAGCATGCAAGCTGCAAATATTTCAACTGGCAGTACATAAACTAGTAGATTAAGTTACCTGGTTTCGCAGTCAACTTCTCCTGTGACTTCACCATCACCTAGAAAGCAATTTCCCACAAACAGTCAGTCACAAACGATCAAGCCTCAATCCATCGGAAGGTAAAACAGGAGAGCGAGAAACTGGGCACCGGAAACTACCTGCAGGACCTGCACATCTCCGCCGGATATCTGAAACGCCGTCACAGATCCCTGTTGGCTCTGAAAAAGAGAAACCCGCGGAGTTCAAACGAATCAGACACGAGAGCTCCAGTCAGGGGAGATTAAAGCGCCACGGATCCTGTGGATCCAACCCCACGACCTCGAATCTAGACTTAGCATCTACATACAGAACCACGCGGGAGAGGTTCAGATCGCACGGGGGAGGGACACCGACCTGGTAGACGTACGGCTGGAAGGGCGTCGAGAAGAAGGGCGCGGCCATGGCGGCAGGCCGGAGCCTTCTGGAAGCTTCTGGAAGCGATCAGTGGGAGGAGCCGACTGGGAGCGTCGTCTTCGGGATCGGGGGAGTTGCCATTTGACGAACTCTCGCTCCTTCGTGCTGAGCTTAATTCCGAGAGATTCTAATTTTTTTCCTGTATTTTTTCCGACGTGGCATAATCTGGCCCGTCGGTTGGGCTTTGAACGGTAGCTTGATGCGCGAAGGGGTTGCTTGCGTGGCAGGTCCACGTAGGCTTCATGCGCTCGTGGCCGTGGCCTGTTGGCTGTCGCGCCTTGGGATGACGTGTCCCTTGTACGGTGTATGTACGATGACAGCATGGAACCAAATACGTGTAGGAACTGTTGTGAATGGAATGAAATCCTTTATTGATTGGGCCCGGAGGCTATTTATACACGGAGATACAAAGGGTGCGACTGTTCGCAAAGGATGTGACTACAAGAAAAAGGAAGGGATGCGTCCGTACGGACACATGCGTCCCTACGGCGCTTTGGGCAACAGTAACTGTCATGCGGCAGTTAATCTATTCCTAACACTCCCCCTTGAACAAAGCTTCTTCTTGTATGTCTTGTATTCCATGTATAATCTTGACATAATTTGCCTTCGATCATAAACGTCTATTATGTTGAATAACTCCTCCAAAAACCCTGTGGGAAAAATATGAGGAGAGTAATATTTGATATGTTGTGAAAAACTCCTTTAAAACCCAGTGGGAAAAGTAAGGAGAAATGATACAACATATAATGGTCATTGTCTCTTTATAACTTATATGAGAAAACCTTAAAAGGATAAAACTCATTGTTAAGTTTAGATGACAATTAATATGTCTTGTATACATCCGTTAAAAACCCCGGTGGGAAAAATAGGAGGTATGACATATATTCTTGTGTTGATATTATCTCATTAAAAACCTTGATGAGAACCATGTGAGTAAACTCATAAAGGGAAAAGAAGTATAATATAATGTTTGAATGGGTTATAGGTCAGAGAGATACTCCCCCTGGTCCTTGCAGATCATGAAGTCGTCGCATACCAATTTCATGAACAAATTTTTCAAATGTGGAAGCTGGTAGAGACTTTGTGAATAGGTCAGCGAGATTATCGCATGATTTAACTTGCAAGATGTTTATATCCCCACTCTTTTGTAATTCATGAGGATAAAACAATTTAGGTGCAATATGTTTAGTGATATTGCTCTTTATGTAACCCGTTTGCATCTGAGCAACACAAGCAGCATTATCTTCATAGATAATGGTTGGAGATTCGATAGAACCTTTACCACATGATTGTTGTATGTGGTTTATAATTCTACGAAGCCACACGCATTCACGTGATGCCTCATATAATGAAATTATTTCAGAATGATTGGTGGATGTAGCCACTAGAGTCTGTTTGGAAGACTTCCATGAGATGGCTGTCCCACCGTGTAGGAACACAAAACCGGTTTGTGATCTGGCATTATGGGGGTCTGATAAATAGCCAGCATCGGTATACCCAATCATATCAATGTCCAGATTTTTCTGAAATTGAAAGAATAGGCCAAGATCCTTTGTGCCTTGGAGATATCGAAAGATATTCTTAACTCCTGCCCAATGGCGTTTGGTGGGAGCTGCACTATGTCTAGCTAGTAAATTCACTGCAAATGCAATGTCAGGCCTGGTGCAATTTGCAAGATACATAAGCGCTCCGACAGCACTGAGATATGGAAACTCCGGTCCCAATATCTCTTCTCCATCTTCCCTTGGTCTAAATTGATCTTTCTCTACGTCTAGAGATCGAACAACCATGGGAGTTTTGGATGGATAGGATTTATCCATATTGAATTTCTCCAATATTTTCTGGATATAGGCGGTTTGATGAACCAAAATACCTGAGGGAAGGTGCTCGAGTTGTAATCCCAAGCAAAATTTGGTTTTACCCAAATCCTTCATCTCAAATTCCGTCTTGAGGTGATCGCGTGCTTCATCAATATCTTGTGTGTTGCCAATGATGTTAAGATCATCGACATACACTGAAATAATGCAAAATCCACTTACAGATTTTTTGATGAAAACACATGGGCAATCATTATTATTGGAGTACCCCTTTTTCAAAAGGAACTCACTAAGTCGGTTGTACCACATTCGTCCCGACTGTTTTAAGCCATATAAAGACTTATTTAATTTTACACAATATGTGTTGCGTTTTGCGTTTGGGTTCGGGACTGAAACTCCATCAGGAACTTTCATGTATATGTCTGAATCGAGTGAGCCGTAAAGGTAAGCGGTCACTACATCCATCAACTGCATAGATAGACGATTTTGTATTGCCATTGAAATAAGATATCGGAAAGTGATACCACTCATTACTGGAGAATATGTTTCATTGAAATCAATGCCTGGTCTCTGCGTGAAACCTTGGGCTACAAGCCTTGCTTTATATCTCACCACCTCATTGTTCTCGTTCCTCTTACGGACGAAAACCCATTTGAATCCCACAGGGAAAACTCTGGGAGGTGTAGGTATTGCTTCGGTGAATGCCTTTCTGTTATTGAGCGATGCTAATTCAACTTGGATTGCATCCTTCCATTTAGTCCAGTCGGAGCGTTTCTCACACTCTGCCATGGTCTTTGGATCATGATCATTTAGAAGGTTGTTTGCAACTGTAGTTGAGAAATATATGTCGACAAGTGTAGACTTACGATTGTAAGATTCTCCTGAATCTATATAGTTTGTGGAAATTTCATTTACCCTTGTTGACTGGTCGTGATTTCCCAATACGATTGAGTCCGGGTTTTCCGATGTCCCAGTCATTGAGTGCACAACTGAGCTGGGTTGTGGAGGTTGACCTTCCACTGGGTTTTCATTACCCATTTGACTATTATTAACTTGAGGTTGATTTTCATTTACTTGTTTAGAGGGTTTGTTCCTCTGTTTCCTTTGTTGCTTGCGAGGAGCTGAATCATGCATTGTGACCGTACTTCTCCCCCTCTTCTTTTGAACAAGGGGTTGAGTGGTTTTTGTTGGTACCTCCACTCTTTCAGGCGCATTTTTGGCAGGATTGTAGGATTTTGTGACACCTTTATAATCAATAAATGAATCTGGCAGGTTATTTGCAATGTGTTGCAAATCGATTATTTTCCGAACTTGAAGTTCAGTTTCTTGAGTACGTGGATCAGAGGAGGAAATGCCTTGGGCATTCCAATCGATTTCCGGGCATTTATTTTGGTACTTGATGTCTCCCCCTAATGCCGGGAAATGGTCCTCATTGAAGATGCAATCAGCGTGACGGGCTGTGAATAAATCCCCTGTAAGGGGTTCAAGGTACTTGATTATCGACGGTGATTTGTACCCCACATAGATCCCCAATTTTCTATGTGGGCCCATGGATGTACGCTGCGGTGGTGAGATCGGCACATATGTGGCGCATCCGAATTTACGCAGATGGGAAATATTTGGTAGATTTCCACGTACTAATTGCAGAGGGGAAGTGTTGTGATATGCAGTTGGTCGCAATTGAATTAAGTCAGCAGCGTGTAAAACTGCGTGACCCCAACATGAAGTTGGTAATTTGCAATTCATTAATAATGGTCGTGCAATGAGCTTATTTCTCTTAATTAGTGATTCAGCCAATCCATTTTGTGTGTGGACATATGGGACCGAGTGTTGAACTTCAATTCCTAATGACATGCAATAATCATTGAAGGCACGCGAGGAAAATTCAGCAGCGTTGTCCATTCGAATTGATTTAATTCGATTCTCCGGATAATGAGCTTGTAATTTAATAATCTGTCTCATTATTTTGGCAAATGCATGGTTTCGTGTGGATAATAGACACACGTGAGACCATCGTGTAGATGCATCAATTAGAACCATGAAATACCTAAAAGGTCCAGATAATGGTTGGATAGGACCACAAATATCACCTTGATTTCGTTCACGGAATTGGAGTGGTTCCGCTGGAATTTTTAGATAAGAGGGTCGTAAAATGAGTTTCCCGGTAGCACATGCGGTGCACATAAAATCCAAAGATTGTGAGAATTGAGCTTCATTTAAGTTGTGACCATTGGAATTGCCGATAATTTTCCTCATCATCCCGATACCGGGATGACCAAGGCGATCATGCCAAGTTTGAAATGCATTGACATTCTGAAAAATTACCTTATACGCAACATGTGCTACGGGTTTTATGTATGTATAGTACAATCCTGATGATAAAGAGGGAATTTTCTCAAATATTTGTTTGCCATATCCGTTGTCTTTGGTAAAGAGGAGATACTCCTCCTTGTTGTCTTCATGGGTTTCAATGTGAAAACCATTTTTACGGATATCTCTATATCCTATGAGGGTACGAGTTGAATCGGGATACAATAAAGCGTCCTCAATTATAATTTGTGTACCCATAGGGAGGGTAAATATGGCGCGTCCTGTGCCAACAATTACCGCATCGCGCCCAGCGATTGTTAAAATATCTCCTTTCATCTTTGTAAGAGTTTGGAAATACTTTATTTCCCTAAGTATAGAGTTTGTGGTACCACTGTCCACAAGACACATTTCCTCCTCCATTTGGATTGACTCCCGTAGAAATCTATATATTGAAATGTAGAATTTTATCAATGAAAAGACTAATTTGATATATAGAATATATACAACTTTATTGATATCAAAGTGTTGATACAATATATATTGTGTTTTACAATATAGGGTGATGACAACAACAATAATACTATGTTCTTATTACAACAATCAAATGGATGTAAACAATTATTCTATATAATGGAGTTGATCGACTAGTCAAAGTCTCCGAACACGTCGTTGGAGGCGTATTCGATCATCATATTCTCCTTGTCCATGGAGTCCTGTGGTAGATGGAATTCTTCGGTGTTGCTTGGTGCTCCTTGAACATATTGCGAACAACCAACTTCCATTTTGTTTTCAGGTTGAAGATTGAAGTGTGCTTCATATCTTGCTCCTTGGGCAGGTCTGTTACGTCCCATGGATTGCAGGTAGAGGTTTACCAGATGTTTTGGGGTGTGGCATTTTTTGGTGACATGCTTGTAGCATCCACATTTCTGGCAAAGATTAGTTTTATCAAACTTGTTCTTTGTTATGCCCTTTCCCTTGTCTGAATTATGTGGCTTGTTCTTGTTGTTGCGGTTGCGGTTGTGATTACCTTTAAAGTTCTTGTTACGACCTTTGAAAGAGTCATTGAACTTATTGTTTTTCTGAAAATTTGCATGTACCTCAGGTAGAGGGGGAGCCCCAACCGGGCGTTGATGACTATTCTTTAAAAGAAGTTCATCATGTTTTTCTGCCTGAAGGAGCACATGTATAAGTTCAGAATAAACTTGGTAACCCCTTGCACGATATTGTTGCTGTAGGATCCTATCAGCTGGGAGCATAGTTGATAGAGTCTTGTCTATCTTCTCCAGTTCTGAAGGTTCCTTCTCGCAAAACCGTAACTTCGAACAAATCTTATGAACCTCATGATTAAAAGCTCCGACGGATTTGAAATCCTGGAGTCTTAAATGGGTCCACTCATGACTAGCTTCAGGTAGTATAACTGCCTTTTGTTGTTCATATCTTGTTTTGAGTGATTGCCACATATTGCTTGGAGATTCCTCCATCAGATATTCAGATTTAAGATCTGGGTGAATATGGTTTCTTATAATGTATAATGCACCATATTTTTGTTGCATGTTTAACTGTGCAACTCCCTGTTGAGCGGGCTCCTCAGGTGGTATGAGTGCTGCTGCAATTCCACGGGATGAAAGACTAACTTTAACATCCATAGCCCATGTAGGGTAGTTGTGTCCGTCGAGTGCAAGTTCTTCAAACTCTTTGACGGTCATTTTGTCCTACATGAATGAGAACCACGGATTTATAAATTTACTAGTATGTAAATTAAAATCGACATGGTTATGTTGTAATATAATTTGTAAAATTGTGGAGTCTGTCTCTCTTATCTCTTATGAGATATCACCATTTATATGGTGTCTGTCTCGCTTGCGAGATATCACCATTTATACGGTGTCCGTCTCTTTGTGAGATATCACCATTTATACGGTGTCCGTCTCTTTATGAGATATCACCATTTATATGGTGTCCGTCTCGCTTGCGAGAATCACCATTTATACGGTGTCCGTCTCGTGTTTGAGATGTCACTTCACAATTACAAAATAATATTATTGTACCATTTGTATATGTTATAGGGATTGCAAAATGCAAACACATTGAACATATAATCATTTATAGACACATTTGGTCTAATCATCAATATACACAATAACTCAGTACATTATGTAGATATACACAGAGTTGCATGATCTGAAAACATGACAAATGTACTAAAACTGTACTGATACTCGAACGTCTATATGAAATCAGGAGCTAAATTGGCAAGGAGCTAAATTGGCAAGCTCTAATGTACTAATGATCTTACGAGTGATCGATTAGAATAACGATTAAACAAATAACTTGTCGACGCAAGTGGATGGGCCTAGTACTACTAGTACTACTAGTATAGAAATGATCATCCTGGCCGGTCGGTTGGATAAGGAGAGCGCAGGAGCGACTCATCGTCTCAAACACTCAATCCCCAATCCTTTGAACAAGCACAGGCGGAGGCCCCATGGCCGCTTGGCCGCATCACCAGCGGCGGGAGGAGCTCTCGGTAGAATTTAGTGCATGATAATGTGTTGTGAATGGAATAAAATCCTTACTTTATTGATTGGGTCCGGAGGCTATTTATACACGGAGATACAAAGGATGCGACTGTTCGCAAAGGATGCGACTACAGGAAAAAGGAAGGGATGCGTCCGTACGGACACATGCGTCCCTACGGCGCTTTGGGCAACAATAACTGCCATGCGGCAGTTAATCTATTCCTAACAGGAACCAGGGATTCAGTTACAATCGGAATACCACCGTAAGGATTTCTTGGTGCCAAATGTGTTTACCAGACGAAAAATCTCGTACCATTTGAATTTGCACCAATTCCGTCCTTTAAAATCATTCTTCAAATTCTTTTTGATGTTTTAAGTTTAAATTTCAAAATTTGATTGAAATTTTTGAACAGTAACCAACCGGTATTTTCTCGGTAACCACGGTTACTACTTAAAATTATTATGAGAGAAGAGAATATGGTTGTAGAATTTTCATGGCACTAAAACACCTCTCTCTATATGTTAAAAGTTTTGAAGTTACTATTGTTTCATCCGGAAATCCCAGCCCCCTTCGAGTTTTTTTTTGAAACTGGTATCCAAAACCTTGGTACGAAACAAAGAAGACATGCCTGAAAGTGCATTCTTTGCACTCCCATATTTTGGTGACTAATGACAACACAAAAGGTGTTCTACTGTTTGTGATGAACTATGCAGGTTCTAGTACAGGTCGGTTGACAAGAGTGAACAGTTAAACTGCCTGATTTTCAGTACTGCATCACTTGGTCTTTCACCAGGAAATCATTCAGGAGATTTCCGGATCCTGGAGATTTCCGGTCCCCAGTCCGGAGATCTCCGAGCTACTCAAGATTTTCACTAAGTCAAGAACGTCAGAGCGCACAGACTACATTTCATTTTAGCCGGAAATGCTCTAGGAGATTTCCGGTGCTCGGAGATTTCCGAGTCCCAGTCCGGAGATCTCCGAGTGACAGAAGAATTTCACCAAGTCAAGAACTCAGATGCGCACTGACTCCAATTTGAGTTTAGCCGGAATTGCTCTAGGAGATTTCCGACGCTCGGAGATTTCCGAGTCCCAGTACGGCGATCTCCGAGTGACAGAAGATTTTATACCAAGTCAAGAAGACCAATCAGCATTGACATCGAGCTCCACTCAGCCGGATTTACTGCAGGAGATTTCCGGAGACCAGAGATCTCCGGACCTCACCCCGGAGATCTCCGAGCTGGCGGTTGTACAACGGGCAGAATTTGGGGAGGGGTATAAATACCCCTCCACCTACCTCCAGCAGTTTAAACTTCTAGTTTTCTCTCTCCTCCATTTGTGCTGAAGCTTGTTTCTTTCGGATCTCCCAATCTAGCCACGCAAATCATTTGATACTTGGTGATCTGAGGGAGAAGCCACCGATCTACAACTCAACCTAAGCGTTTTGATTTCCCCCCTCTATATCTTGAGGGGCAAAGGATCTAGGGTTCCTTTATGGATAGCTAGGGTCAATCTTGTGTGTTTTGATCCTTTGTGGATTCCTTTATAGAAGTGACCTGTTGTGATCATTGTGAGAGCCCCAATTCAGTTGTGGGTGTGTGCCTCACGAATTTGTATGGGACCTTCTCCGCCCTTAAAGGAGTCCTTAGTGGAAACATGGATTCGCACCTTTGTGGTCGAATTCACAGGAGAATAGGGTGAGGCCTTTGTGGTGTTGAGCAAACCTTTGTGTTAGCTCACACCCCTCCAAAGAGACGTACACCTATGTGGTGCAACTCAGGATAAAATCGCTGTTTTCGAGTTCCTACGGTTGTCTTGTTCCACTCTCCTTTACCGCTTCTTCAATTCCTATACTTGCTTAGTTTCTTTGTTGTCTAACACTTGTATCACCTAGTCGCACATATAGACAACTTACTTTCCGCTAGGCTAAAACTGAAAAAGACATAAAAATTGGTCACCGCCTATTCACCCCCTCTAGGTGGTAAACTGTCCAATTTACCAAAGGCTTAACTAGACATGCTGACATAGTTAACATATTTCTACGTGTCAAATAATTCTACTCCTACTTCTAAATAATAGTATTGTTTTTTGTGGGTTTATAATTTGTTATAAAACTTTTCAATAATATAAAATGAATTATATATGGTATTATTTACGAAGCAATCCACTTCCAACATTTGTCATAATTAACAACGGTTTTTCCAAAAGAAGGTCAAGTAAAGTTGGTTGTACTTATGTGATTGTTTTGATAGAAACGAGTTGGGTAGTGCCATACCCACTCATGTTTTCATATATTGTTTAAAAAACATGATTGCCGACCTTTTTGAGGTTCGTAGATCATTACACCAACGAAGACTAACATTATTTTGAAAGTAAAGTTTGAGATACATATCCGTCTACACATGACTCTCATATCACTTATCCGAGCTCCACTAGCTATGCATTTACTTTTTGGTAACTTTTGTGCTTTAAGTTAATACATTTTGTTATCTCATGCTCTATCTACTTTGAATTATAAGATGTTTCATCTTTATTCTGATTTGTATGTACTTATATGTGTTTTAGTGTGTATATTCACTCATTTTAGTTCATATGTAGTACATATTGAAATGTCTATAACAACTTATTAGGAGGCGAGGGAGTACGTAGTTTGTTATATTATTTAGAATAAGTAGTTGCTCAACTGTTAATCCTAACACATTTAGTTTTTGTGCTTGATAAATTAAATGCTATTTTGATTTCACATTTATTTAAGCCAACACTGTAATTGTTTTAACTCAACTATTCACCCCCTATGCAACATTTGTGTCCTTTTGGTTTGGGCACAAGCTGTGCTCTCTTCATCTTATAGAACGTGTCTAAGTATGGTTGTTGAGCTATTTGGTTTTTATTGAGCTCCAGTTTGTTTGTGTGTTGGCAAGACATGCATACCCAACTATTGAAGACTATGTGTTGCTTATAATTTATCTTTTGGTAGTCTTTAACTTCCACTATTCGGTCGTACTTGTGCAAGTTATGTGTTATTATATAATTATGTGATCTTGCACAACTTACAAAATCTAAGGGGGTATTGATTAAAGGTTATGTGCATTTTAATTTAAATGTATAATCCAAATAGTGAACACATCTAGGGGCAACTTGGGTTGCATATTCACCCCCTCTAATTGGATCATACCGATCCTTTCTATATTGTACATATATAGGAAACATATTGTGTGAGGGTGTAGATGTAGAAAATAAGACCAAACATGATTTTGTTATGATTATGTGTAATTTTTAATCGACGTCTCGTTCATTCTCCTTCTTCCTCGAGCTCCTTGTTCCCATATGTGGGTAAGACTACCCCAACCCACATCTCCCTCCCTCCTCCTTGTCAGGATTCCCTAACCCGGATCTGGAATTGACCTTTCTCTAATTAGTTGGGGTTTTTGTGCATCGCCTTGAGCAATGCCCCAAGTGATAGAGGAGGAACAATTGAGTAATATACACACTTATCAACTTCGACTCATATTGAATATTCCGTTACGAGGAATGCAAGAACAAGAATTGTTCATAGTTCAGACACATTGTTCATAATTTGTTACACTAAGATTTTCATTTTATAAACAAGGATAACTGATCCACGAGGAATAACCATTTTTTTTTACATAAGCCATATATTTTTTGTCCAAACATCCCCGCATAATACTCTATTTCCCTTGTGGCACAAGCAAACATTCCTCATGTGTCATGTGTTTGGAATTTCCATTGACAATCTTCTTGAAACTTAAAATTTCTAACTATTTCTTAATTAAGGTGCCCCAAGTTTATAGGGCATTACCTAGACCTAGCCACCTAGGGTTAAATCCCGAATTGCTATACAAGAGGTGTCTTACCGGCAATTTGACGATAACTAGAGCATGTCAAATGTAATTTAGAGATGGAGTGTCAGCTCAAAGTCAGAGCAGGAGAAAAGAACTTGGTCAATTAAAAGCGACATGGCAATTAGCGAAGAAAACGAGATCCAGACCATTCCCCACGAAATAATTTACATCACTAACAAGTAACTAGGTAAAATACCATATATCGTAGGGACCGGTGTATGGAAGATGGGTGTATTTAAGTGGGAGATGCATTCAAACTCCAAGCAAACGTAATGAGAATATGATTTCAACAACTGAAGTAGGTGCCGTGATCTTCCTTGATGAGGAGGACATCATCTATTTTTACCATCAAAATGACACGCGCTGACCGTGGGAATTCAGTGTTGGAATCCAATTACTACTCGCCTCGCCTCACCTCGCCTCTTTCGACACATGGGGAAGGTGAGCTGGTCTGACAGCTCACCCATTGCTCATGCCAGCCGGTCAGCATTTACTCGTTTCCATTTTTAGCCGTATACGCACGCGCTGTATTTTTACATAAAGCCAATACGACATGACGGCGTGGATGTAGAGCGCTTTGGTTGGGTCAGTTCGTACTGGCCCCTAGGCGTTTCGGTCCCCTCCTCCCTCAAGCCTCGAGCTCCCCGCTCCGCTCCTCCTCGCCGTTAGTAAGGTGAGATCACCCGAGCCCCATCCCTCCTCCTCCTCCTCGCCGGATTCCCCAATTTCAGATCTAGAATTTGACATTTCTCTGCCTCCTCGTGAAGTACATCCATCGCCCCGGGCGACGGAAGAGGAGCGGTTTGGGTTTTTCTTGTGTATCCTATTCTTGGCTCCGGCGTGTATGCTGTCCGTACATAGAAGATTGGAGTAGGAGGAGTCTTGCGTCGCCGGTAGGTGAGGGTTTTACTGAGGGGGATTTTCCGGCGGAGTTTGGGAGATGATCGGCGTTTCTAAGAACCGGTTGAGCTCCGGCGGCAGCAACGGAGGAAGGCCCCCCAGCAGGGACTGCGTGATCTGGACCGAGGAGATGCACGAGTACCTCATAGACTCGCTGCTGCACCAGCAGGAAATCGGGAACCGAAGCGCCGAGGGCAGGTTCCTGACCACCGCCTTTGAGAACGTCATCACCGGGGTCGGCGAGAGATTCGGTGTGGGCATCGACCGGTCCAACATCAAGAACCGTCTCAAGCATGTGAAGGACATGTTCCATGAATGTGAGAACCTTTTCGATAAGGATAGCGGGTTCACTTGGAACCCGAGGACCCGGAGGTTCCACGCCGACCCACAAGTTTGGAGGGCATTCATTGAGGTATGTGTCACTAATCAAGCATATATGTGTTGCGTTTTGCAGAGCCGATGTAAAATATTTGCTTTCATCTTGTAGAGAAAACCTGAGGCCAAGAAATGGATGACCAAGACGATTGACCACTACGATAGGCTATTAGAGTTATATGGTAAGGATAGGGAGAGACCTCTGACCGTTGAGAGTCCGAAAGCTTCTGCCAAAAAAAAGGCGCGAGTAGAAACACCAAAAAAGGAGATACCTCAACATCAGACATCAAATGGCGTGGAGTTATCAACCGTCCAAAGTTCAAACCAAGTAACGAATGAAAGCGAGGTATCGATCCTTGGAATTGAATACTTATCAACCAAATAATACATTATTATCTTGTAATTTCTGATCAAATCAAGCTTAACATGGTGCTGGTTGCAATGCCTACTTTCTTCACCTCCTTCAGGTTCTCACTTTCTTAGTCAGACCTTTAATGTTTGTTTCCTCACAAGCTTTGTGGTGTACCATGATTTCTTAGGGCCATGACCTGCATGTCTTAAATTCAGTAGCTACTTATGTGTTACTGGTGTGGTGTAGCTAATGTGAAAAGCCACACTTTACCAAACAATAATGGTGTCAAAGTTGACTACAAGCACAGCAGGACTTGAACCTGGGACGTTTGCTTGCTAGATGCTTATGCAAATATCAAAACATGATAAATTAGGAACACAGTGAATTTTGTCTTTTAGATTTATGGTGTGACTTCCGCTTGGACTATGAAATCTGAATATTTTTCAACCGATTCATTCGTTGTTCATTTCCAACTAATTCACTCGTGGAGGATAGCTATTTTAAACAGCTTGTTTGTATTATTTTTAAATATTTTTGATATACCTGGTTATTTGAATATCTCTATGTGTGAATTAGTATAACATCTGTAATTCTCCCTTTGCTCCTACAAAATAAAACTTCACCTTGTTCGGTACCTATTCAATGGCAGTATTGTTCTGCTGGACGATATGCTTGGATAACCTTGAGGCCTTGAATAACAACTTACTTGCTTCAAATTTACTTATACCCATGGAGTGTTATAATATTTGTCAACTGTCTATGGGGAAAAGACTATTTTGTACTAAGAAAATCTGAATCATAGTAACTAGGGTCCTATTGGTAAATGAAAACAAATCCTTTTCTCCATAGCAATGTATGAATTTCAAGCAAGTTTCTTCACGGGATTTCTCAGAAAGATGTAATGGTGGAAAAGTATATCTCAGTTTCTGCTGACAACAGAAGAATTTGAGCTATGCATTGATGAAATTCTTGTTCTTTCAGGTCCCTGATGTAACAGAAAAGAACATACCCGAGGAGCTTTATTTATCAGAATTGTGCAGAAGTGAGAATGGCCTTATTGCAATGCCTGTTCCTGGTAATGCATATGGTATGGGTTTGCCTTATGCTCCTGAAAATTGGCCATGCTCTGGAGATGCGTGGTATTGGAAAGTGGGAAACAGAGTAGCTCCAGGTGGGCATTGGGTGGACAGGTAAATACTTTTATATCGTTGAGTCTAATAGAATTGACAGTGCAAAAAGTACAAAATTAGTAGAGGGTATTTATTTCTCAATTTAGCATTGTTTTAGCAGTTCAATTGTTCATATTTTATATCGCTGTTCTGAAAAAAATAAAGTTTATCAGTACTAGTGACTTATGGTATGGATTTAAAATTGTTGCAGGTATCTTACACCGCCCCCGCGTTTTCGTGATGCTACTGGCAAAAAGACAACATTCACAAGTAAATTAAAAGTTGAAGAGTTTATTAAGAGAGAATTTCCAGATGTTGACCCTAGCACATTCTTTTCTATGTTTATATGGAGAATCCCTTCTGGAGAAAGCAAGATTCAAAGAGGTTAGACCCTTCTGTTGCACTTTTATGATGTCTATTTGCCATTTAATGTGAAAATGTGTCTATTGGACAAAGTGGGCTGTGGCGTACGTTTAAGTTGCTGCTGTGGTGAGTATTGAAATATATGTACAGTTTGGGGCGGCAGCCAACCATAACAGCTGCTATAATGATAAATTAGTAGCCAATGCTTATGTGCAGACATTTCATTATAGGCTTATAGAATGCAACAGCTTGCAAGTACTATAGCATGTAGCATCTAATAATTGGTAATTCTGTAAATCTGTACACCCAGAGCCATTGATTCCATATTTGGGGCTTTAGTTTTTGCTTGTTCAACCACCTGTTTGACTTTTTTGAAGAGATTAACATGGTAGCATTACTTACGAAACATACCTGCGGTGCGAGGATCTGCCATCCTCCTTTTCTCTACCTACTAAGTAACTTCCTAACTATCTGTTCAGTATTCATCTCGGTTCATATATTCGCTTAATTTTTCAGTTAGCTGCTATATAATATATATATTTATATTTATATTATATTTACAGTGGTTTATTTCGTAAGTGAAGCTCATTGTTTTCCTACAAATGTATGCAACTCTATTGCAGCAGCTCCACCCTGTGCATGTCCATTCCGTACTTCTATGCTTTGTTGAATGGACATTTGACTGTAGTTAAATAAAAACAGCATGAGTCTGCTACATTGTCTACGCAATTACATGTGAAATAATAAAGATAATGAGTAACAGGGTCTCGCTGGCATGCTGTCACTCATTGCACATCTGCAGTTGCTATTATGCATTGAATCTCCTTTTACGATTACCTCTATTACGAAGCCATTTAGCTGTCCTCTTATAAATTTGGCAACTGTCTTTTTAAGTCTCTGTTTTACCAACATGAATCGCTACGTACACCATCCAATGGCATCCAACCTGTTGCTAGCTTGCCCTCTGTTTATATAGCCTATCTCTTTACCAAATCCTAAACCCTAGCGGCCATTCCAGTCCTTACCTAAGCTTCATCCTACTCCTTCTGCCGATGGCCCCCTTTTTCCTTTGTGCGGCCCATCCAGTTGAGCCGTCGCGCTCTCTGTCCCCTCTCCGCCATGCGCAGAGCGCAACTCACGCCTTCGCCTTACCTGTCGCTTCCAACCTAAGTGAAGGTGAGCTTCATCCGCCTCATTCAGGCGGTATTTCCCCTAATCCCAGCTCATGTATTGGAAATCAAATCAATTTCCTCTTCCAAGACTTGCATTGAAACGAAGCATCTACATTAATCTTTTGCCATACTTTTCTTCATGTCTTGCCTGAGACTGCTTCAGGATTTATCTACTCCCTCCGTCCAAAAATAAGTGTCTCAAGTTTGTCAAAAAGAAGATGTATCTAGAGAAGGTTTTATCTAGATACATCTTCTTTTTGACAAATTTGAGACACTTATTTCTGAACGGAGTGAGTAGTACTGTAGTAACATCACACAAGGAAACAAAACAACAACAAAGCCTTTCATTCCCAAGCAAGTTGGGGTAGGCTAGAGTTGAAACCCATAAGATCTCGAAACTAAGTCATGGTTCGGGCACATGGATAGCTAACTTCCACACACCTCTGTTCATGGCTAGTTCTTTGATGATATTCCAATCCTTCAAATCTCTATTAACAGACTTCTCCCATGTCAAGTTTGGTCTACCACGACCTCTCTTAACATTCTCGGCACGCTTTATCCGTCCTCTATGCACTGGCACTTCCGGAGGCCTGCGTTGTGTATGCCCAAACCATCTTAGACGATGTTGGACAAGCTTCTCTTCAATCAGTGCTACCCCAACTCTCACGTATATCATCATTCCTAACCCGGCCCTTTCTTGCGTGCCACATATCCATCTCAACATGCGCATCTCTGCTTCACCTAACAGTTGGATATGTCATCTCTTGGTGGGCCAACATTCTGCGCCATACAACATCACAGTTCGATTTGCTGTCCTATAGAACCTGCCTTTTAGTTTTTGTGGCACTCTCCTGTCACAGAGGACGCCAGAAGCTTGGCGTCACTTCATCCAACCAGCTTTCATCGATATCACCATCCTTAGCATAGACCCCAAATATCGGAAGGTGTCTTTCTCAGGTACCACCTGCCCATCAAAGCTAACCTCTTCCTCCTCGTGCCTAGTAGTACTGAAGCTGCACCTCATGTACTCAGTTTAGTTCTACTAAGCCTAAAACCTTTTGATACTAGAGTTCGCCTCCACAGCTCTAACTCTCTATTAACCCCTGCCCGGCTATCGTCCACTAGCATCACATCATCCGCAAAGAGCATACACCATAGGATATCTCCTTGTATATCCCTTGTGACCTCATCCATCACCAAATTAAAAAGATAAGGGCTCATAGCTGACCCCTGGTGTAGTCCTATTTTAATTGGAAAGTCATCGGTGTCACCATAATTTGTTCAAACACTTCACAACATTATCACCCAAGGAAACAAATAGTTTCTTCATTTTACATGCTGGTTTTCTGTCTTTTTTACATTTGTAGATTTCATAAGTGTCATACGTACTGGCTTTGCATATCTGTTGCTATTTCTTTCTAGATTGTCCATCTCATGCTGTTTCTCTGAAACATTAATATCTCCAGAAACTCAGCAAGTGAGGGGCCTTGAACCTGAAAATCTCTTGGCGGATCCAGCTGGACCATGCAAGGTTCGGAATAAGTCCTGCAAACTTGAGAGAGAAGGATTTATTGAATCATCACCAACAAAGGATTGCGACATCTGTTGCACAGTGCCCGACTTCTGTCGGGAATGCTGTTGCATTCTCTGCGGCAAGGTTGTTGACTATTCCTTTGGAGGTTATAACTACATAAAGTGTCAGGCAGTAGTGGTCGAGAACTACATCTGTGGACATGTTGGACATCTTGAGTGTGCTCTTCGAATTTTCATGGCTGGTACTATTGGTGGAGAGATTGGCTTGGATGTGCAATATTACTGCAGGCGGTGTGATAACAAAACCAACCTGATGATGCACACGGAGAAACTCTTGGAGACATGTCAATCTCTTAAATCAAGGGATGAAATTCAGCCTATCCTGAATATGGGCTTATGCATCTTGCGTGGTGCAAGGCAAGAACGAGCGAAAAGCTTGGAGGACTATATGGCATCAGCGATGACAAAGGTGATGTGATGTACTTTATTTGCTCAGTAGGGTAGTTCTCATTGTTTGGATAGTACTAGTACTCCTCTTATTGGTGCTGATACTGCACATGGTGTTCAACCTTGTTTTCAGTAGTTTTGAGACTGAGTTGACAGTCTATTGTTCAATGCAGCTGAATAGTGGGGTTGATCTTGGTAAAGTTTGGAAAATGGAAGATGGTGATGTGATGCCACTGCTGACTATAGGTAAACTTATTGTTAAGTACAACTAATAGTATCAGGGCAAAATGTTTTTCTGGGACTTCCAATGTCAACCTAAAATGTCCGAAACTAGTTGTGAGGTCTGGGCATTTGAGGTTCAATGTAATTCCACTTAAACCACAGCTCTGTAGTTTATTCAGAAATCTAGGATCATAGTATTCAAACCCTATCTGAAGTAGGATCGACAAATGATGCTTTTGTAGCTTCTGTAAGGTGTTATTTGCAGAGGTTAGCCCTTCCTGTAGTACATGTTCTTGTGTGCTGTAGGAATATTTAATCCTCTTGTACTCTATAACAGCTTCAATAATGACTTGTGACTGAAGGTTTTAGAACTGAAATAACTGGATCGCTGCTGGTCTGCTATTTTTTGGTTCACATATTGCTTGTCCATAACTGGATTCTTTTCTTCATATGGCTATTGCAGAAGAAAGTTTCCCGCCTACTGCCGATGTCAAAGTGCTAGGGGTTGAGCAGTATCCATATCTAATTGATCCACAGGTTGATAACGAGTTGCAGAGGGCTGCAGAAAATGTTCCAGTTTTCATTACTGGTGACCACAGCTCTATGTCTGTCCAATTTGAGGATGAGATAGACCATTCCCTTAAAGAACTGAAGAGATCTCAGGAAGCAGAATTCAGGCTGGCAGAGCAGAAGCTTTATTCCCAGAAAGATTATGTCCTCAGTCTGTATCGGCAGCTTGACTCAGAGAGATCCGAGCTTGCAGATCCTGTGCCCTTGACCAATACTTCAAGATACACCATGCTTCTCTCCAATATAATGAACCGGCTGCAACAAGTGAAGCGCGAGGAGGAAAAGCTCAAGGCCATGCTGAAGGTTTCCAAGGGATTCGGGAAAACACGGGCAGACATCAAGGGTCATTTTGGGTTATCTGCGGAATAGTTCGGAATTGGAGACTAGTCATGAACTTAGATACCATAGTTTACTGTAACCATACCTAGCTATGTTGTTGTACTGTTGTATCAGTTATATCTACTGGTAAGGTGTTGTACTCTTGAGGGCACACTATCAGTCTAGGAAACAGTCGCTCCAGATAATTTAGGAACAGTAGCTCCATATATGGGAGCAATTGCTCAGACATCTAAATTATCAGTCTCAGAATGTTAGCGTACATTCAGCTATCATTTTGCTGCTATTATTTTGTTTGTTCTATGGTTTGTCGAGTAGATAATACCATGTTACAGGTTGCTTGCTGGTGTCTTGACCGCGTGATGTGGGCAATATTGGGAACCTGACAAAAGGGAGATGCATGGAGGCAATTTCTGCTCCTGCATTGGTAATTTCAGTTTGAGTTTCTGTGATATTTTATCTTGGAAGTGAATGCATGCAGCCTTGCCTGTACTTTTTTTTAAAGACAGCCTGTACTTGGAATTGGCAAAACTGGCTGTAGGAATGTGCATTTGCTCAAAGAAACCACACATTTATCCCAATTCTCAAAAGTTGCTAGCAAATTTGACAGATGCTTAGGCCCCATGAAGAACAAAGGAAAAGCGTAAGAAATTTTTGTAGAACCATTGGGTCCCCAAGTCCTAGTAGGAGCTTTTTTTGTAAATGCATTTGGATCATAGGCACGAATGTTCATATTAATAACTACTCTATAGAAATGTTAACATCTAGTAGGAGCTTTTTTTGTAAAGGCATTTGGATCATAGGCACGAATGTTCATATTAATAACTACTCTATAGAAATGTTAACATTTCTTTAGGAGTAGATATATTTTTCTTGTGCTCTATGCAAATGACTACTTTTTTTGTAATGTTTGCTTTGTTTCACAATCCTATGTTTTGCCCTTCATCTCAATTGACCTCAAGATGTTTTGAATGAAATATAGCTCACGGGGATTCCTTTGAAATTCCGATATAACAGGCTAATGAGATGATTCTGCATTTTCTTCTAGTTACTTTCCAAACATGATAATGAGATGGTTCTGCATTAAATGTTCAGAACAGATGACAACGAACTGCAGTCCTAATAGAGGTACTATGGTCGGCTGGATCAGGGAGCAATCCGATCAAGTAGCAGATAGTGCACAGCAATTACATCTAAAAGAGCACACTGAATATCCAGATCAATCTCACAGGAAATGAGATGAACAAAATCTAGAATCCCATGTCCGCAGGTCAGGTCAAGTTGGGTTCGCCTGGATCCCGCCGGCGCCGCCGTAGAACCGTTTCTTGGCCAACTTGCGCCGCACACGTTTAGCCACTGTCGAGCACCTGGACGCCAGCAGCTCCACCGTGGCCGGTAACAGCCGTGTCCCCTCGAACAGCACGCTCCTCTGGTACTCCAGAACCCACGTCTCCGGTTCCAGCTGCACCGCCCCCGCGCTCCGGCGCCGGTAGCTCCAGGAGCTGCCGTTGCTCGCCCTCACCGTCGGCCACACCTTCCCGTCGGACCACTGCAACCAAACCACGCAGGGACTCAGTTAGCTGCTAGCAGTAATTTGGGCATTGGAGTGATCTTGGCATTGGTAGTGTTTCTGTCGATTACCTCGGTGATCTTGCCGGAGAGGAGGGTGATGTGCCGTGACGAGAGCGTGGACGGGAGGAGGCCGGAGGTACGGAGCGGGCTGCCCCAGACGGTGACCTCCTCTGCCGCCGACTTGTACACGGCGCAGCGCCAGTGGAACACATGCTGGTCATTCTGCAAGAAGAGCAAAATCCTTGGCAATGAATAATTGCCTCTGCAACAACAAGCAGAAGCCAAGAACCTGACGGGCAAGAAGAGCAAGAAGGGCCGACCTGCTCGAGCCGCCAGACGGCATCCTTGGAGCTGCAGTTGTAGATCCGCTCGGCGCCGACGAGCTGCCGGACCCCTCGCTCCAGGAACCGCAGCTTGTGCGCCAGACCGACAGGCGCGACGCGCGCCTCTTGGCCCACCCGCGCCACGGCATCCGGGGACAGCTTGGGGCCGTACCCCCTCGCGGCGGCCTCCGGGACGAGCCCCGTGTCCACCCACAGCAGGAGCAGGAATCCGAGAACCGTCAGCGCGTAGATCGCCCAGTCGGGCGCCGAGGACGACCCAACGGATTTTCTCCCGGCCCCTGCCCCAGCCGCCTCGCGCGCCGGCTGCCACTCCTGCCAGGGCCTCCTTGACTTGGCGGTGGACCGCATCTGCGGAGGCGGCGTCGGCGACCACGGCTCGGTGCCCTCCGACCGTGGCGGCGGCGGAGGCGTGGCGCCGCCGCGGCCGAGGAAGAGCGGGCGCGACCCGGGCCGCCTGTCCCTGGCGGCGGCGGCGAAGCAGCGGCGCGCGGAGGCGGCCTCGGGCGGGAGGAGGTCGCGCGTGGCGTTGATGCTGGCGAGGCAGATCTCACAGGCGCAGTTGGCGTCCTTGCGGCAGCCCGGGTAGTAGCACCCTCCGCCGCCGCCGTCGCCGGCGCCTGCGCGGGCCCAGGGCACGAGGAAGGTGGGCGGCGGCGTGCGCGCGGGGTCGGAGTTGGAGGAGCAGGAGGATGCGGTGGAGCAGGGAGTGACGGTGGTGGGGGTGGTCGAGGCTGTGTCCGCTCGCCTGGCCATCGGCGTCGCCTTCTGGGTCTCGTCCATGGATGGGATTGGGCTGGCGGCTGGCCGATCTGGATGGATGAGGAAGGGGAACAGGAGGGGTTCGAAATTTGAAGAGGAGAGAACCCAACGGCATCCGCGAGTAACGGTCGTCGTCGAACCGAGTTTGTGGTACTGACAGGTGGGGCTCTGTTTATTATGACTTCTGAGTTGCCAACACACGGAAGAGGACAATTATGCAGGTGTTGATTGGCATCAAGAGGACAATTATGTTGGTACCAGTACAGCTTTTTTCTGTAACGGTTGTGGTTTTTTATCGATCTCAGTTTGCTGTAGATCAATAACATAGTATATGATCTCGCAAAAGAAAACATAGTCTATGGCCGGGCACCGTTCGTCACGTTTGCGTGTCGACGGTCACGATATGTCGACAGTGGGGAAAACCGTTGACACAACACAACTATGCCTATGGCTGGAGCTATACTGACAACCGTCTAGCTACGCCGATGGCCGATGAAAGTTTTGCCTACGACACTACGCTGACGCTGACCGTTTTGAGGTCTAAGCTAACGACATTTACCATCAGC
Source organism: Poa annua (assembly GCA_026929855.1). Classification (NCBI taxonomy): domain Eukaryota; kingdom Viridiplantae; phylum Streptophyta; class Magnoliopsida; order Poales; family Poaceae; genus Poa; species Poa annua. Next base: position 23,982,904 of record CM049427.1, read on the forward strand.
ATTGGTGTTGAGTCCTGTAGTGATGGTCGAATATATCTTCTCTCGATCTGTTTTCTTGTGAAGGAATCGGACCCGTTGTCCTCTTGACTATCTTGAAACGTTTCTGTAGTTTGTTGCTGTTTGAGACTTTGATCTGTCGCTGTCTCGGAGGCAAGGATCTGTGCTCCTCCTTTTGACTGAAGTGGTTGAGCATGCATGATTCAACTGAAGGAGATATGCGCTAAAAACAAATAAATATATAGTATTTATCGTATTATCTCATAAGTTTATAATATATTTTTTGTATCATGTTATAACTGTATTAATCGGAATTGTTAATACATGTGTGATACATAGACAAAACAGAGTCCCTAGTAAGCCTCTATATAAATTAGTTCATTGGACAGCTGTTGATCGAGATTTCCTGATCATGGATAATGACGTCGGTTGACAATGAGGTTATCTTATTGATAGAATAAGGTGATGGACATACACATCAAAATATTGCAATAAGATTACGATGTTCATCATTTACAATATGAAATTAATGTTATAGCTTATTACTTAGACCGTGAGATCATATTCATTGCTGCTCTGTAGGATACTCTAAGTGCATCAAACGTTGTGTCTTATATAGCATGACAATAAAGGTGTCTATCTTGTGTATCTTGAAAGAGTATGTTGAGACGTATGGATCAAGATCGGGATTTGTTCATTCACGTAATAGAAAGATACTTTGGACCCACTCGGTGAGATTACGTCTATATAGCTGCGCAGCTTATGACTAGGTCATGGAGATGTAATATCACATACAAGTTATTAACCTTTGTCGGTAACGAGATACAACAAGAAATCGGATATCTACGATCATATCTCGGACAAGGTAGTATCGTAGAAACAAAAGGAATGAATATCATGTTTATGGTTCAACGACGATATTCGTATAATGCACAGGGACCGTCACAGGCATCCAGGCCTCCCTGGCGGTCATTGGCGAGCGAGGGGTTTCGACCATGTCTGGAGTATTCTCGAACCGTAGCGTAACAAGACTTAAGGTCTTAACGACACTTGGAGATAGTTTTGGAATAATATAGGAAGTGGATAGAGAGCGAGAGAGGGAAATAATCCGGAAAGGGTTCAGGTGGTTCTGGAAGGTGTTCCGGGGAGGTCCGGAAGGGTTTCGAGAATGTCCGAAAGATGTTCGGGTGGTCCGGAAAATGTCTCGGAGTCACGGGAGATTAAATAATATGTAAATATGTTAATTATGAATTAATTATATTTTATATTAATTTAATATTAATTTAATATTAATTAAAAAAAGGAAAAAGGGTGCCGAACCACCATGGGGTGGGGCCCATTGCCACCACACACCATGGTTGGTGCGGCCGGCTCCCCCTCCCTCTCCTTTAGTCCCATATGGGGGAGACAAGATGTTTGCACACCCCCTCCCCCTTTATATAGCAAGACATATTAATTGGATTAAATACATCTAAAATACAATTAATGTTGTATATGGCGGCCTGAGTTAATTCTCCGCCTACTTCTCTTTCTCTCTCCCACGAAGCTATACCGCTGAGCGTCGTTGCCCTGCGGGATTCCAGAAAAGTTCTTGTCGGGGGGCTGCCCCCGGGTAGGGGCAGATCCCGGTATAATTCAGTAAGGTGCCAACAGTGCTTGACCTTTGGCGAGAGACAGGGACACCTCCTGGTGTGCTGAGAGGGCAACTTGACCCTTGTACACTGCTAGAGGGCAAAGTGTCTCCTGGCAGGCGCAAGGGGCAGCTCTCGCAGCTATAAGTAGACACCCCCGGCCTTCACAATCGCAGCACAAGCGTAAGCGGGTGGTTCCTCTAAGAACTAGCTTCTCGAAGATGTCTTTGCTGATAGGCTAAGACATCTTCGGGAGGCTAGGCCTAGAGATACTCATCCTGAGACGAGCTCGAACATATCCGGAAAGGGTCCCGAGTCTCGGGGTCCGAGGAGACTCCCGGAAGGAGGTGTACTCGGCTTTACCGGATAGGTTGTCCGGGTAGGTACTAACCGGAGTATATGTCTCGGTCTTGATTTTATGCAGAAGGGGCTCACAGTGGCAAGTGAGGAGGTAGCCGGCGTGAGGGCTTCCGGTAGGCCGTCAACGGTCCAGAGCAGGCTTTCCCGTCTGTCGCGGGGGGAAGTACCATTCCACCTGACACGGAAGCATGGTCACCTCCCGCCTGACACGGAAGCATGGTCACCTCCCGCCTGACACGGGAGCGCGTCAGCCGGTACGATCGTGGTACGACAAGACCTGACACGCCTAGCCCGGCAATCCGGAAAAGGCTATCCGAAATGGGCAAAGACATGTCTTGTCTCTGACAGGGGGACAATGATGGTGCAGGACGGCGCCTGCCGTCCTTATCAAGATGATGACGAAGGGGCTACACCGGATAGCCCGGCGACTAGGTCGCACTAGCCGGTGACGGCATGCCGGCTAGGCCTGTCCGGTGGGGCCAAGCCGATTTAGGGTTTCCGGCCCTCCTGGCCGGAGCTCTATAAAAGGCGCCATAACTGCTCCTGAGAAAGGGAGACCAACTTGAGAGCCAAAGTTATAGTCACATTTACTCTTAGAGCATTTACTCCTTTCCACCTTGAGTTCATCTAGTTCTTTATACTCCTCCCTTTGAGAGATCTAGCAACAAGTTGTAGTTCTTGTACCACAAATATATAGAGAGGAAAGGCAGGAGTAGGGGTGTTACCTCCTCACGAGGGCCCTGAACCTGGGTATATCGTGTGTGCGTTGTGTGCCTTCGTGCATTTGTTCGTGTTTGTTAGATCTTCCCCTTTGCACTCTGATCTTGTTTCTTGTTCCTGGGAGATCTCGGTCATTCCGGGATCCTCCTCGCGTGGGCTAGTCAGCTCGCTATCCCTCCCCGGATCCACCAACGTCCATCGGCCCCACACATTAGCCATCCTATGGCATCTGCCGTGACACCACCACGACAGTTGGCGCCCACCGTGGGGCAGACAGTGGCGTTGGCTGGTGTACACATCCGGACGGGCTCACCTGTTCACTTCGAGGTTCGGGTTCTCTCTGGCCTGGTCGTAAGGCTAGGGGAGATGGACTTCGTCTGCGACAACGCAGGATGCTTCCGGAACAGGCCCTTTCCGGTAAACGGATGTCTCATTGACTTCGGCGGTTTTACCACCTACGTCGCCACCGAGGTTGTCTGTAGCTACCCGGACACGGTCCTGGAAGCTGAGGACCCGCCCATGCTCTGCGCTGCTCGGGGTCTGCGTGCCGGTCACCCCCCGAGTTCCGTTGCAGTGATGATGGTCGGGGCTACTGAGGAGGAGTACCAGGACGCAGACGGCGATACCGGGAGCGGTCTCCCCCGTTTGGCCAAACCCCCGCAGGAAAGACCTGCGGCTCGAGATGGCGATCCGCAGCCGTCCCAGCCGCGGCGTCGCCCGGATGCCCTCTCGGGACTGGTGGCTAAGTTGACTGTACCTGTGGCTGCTGAGGCGGATACCCAGGTCACCTCGGCTGACTTGGAGGTAAGGGTGGGCGTTCGGTCTTTTCGGTTAGTTCGGTTCGGTCTTTTCGGTCTTTAAGAATTTCGGTCATCTAGAAAATGATACCCGTAATAAATTCGGTCTTTCTGGTTTTCAGTTATTCGGTTTTCGGTCTATTCGGTTCGGTATTTGGTCATGACCAAATAGACCAAAATCTAGTGCGCAAGAAGAGGAATCGGCGCCTGGTAACGGGAGAGTGGGAAGCGATTGACTGGTCTCTCACGCACGAAGAATCTACGTTACACGGGGCTAGGATACTCGGTTGTCAGGCATAGAGACTATATAGTATGCTTGGTTCCGTAGTTAGGACTATAGAATATATGTACATAAACTAGGCTGGCACATAAATTTGGATGCTATACTATGTAATTCTCTCAAAATAAATTAAAATCGGTCTTTCGGTCTATTCGGGTTATCTGTAAGTGATGACCAAATTTCTGATATAATTTCGGTCTTTTCTAATTTGCTACCCAAATTTCTATCGGTCTTTTTGGTCTCGGTCTTTTCGGTTTCGGTCTCGGTCTTTTCGGTTTCAGTTTTCGGTCTTCGGTTTTTATGCCCAACCTTACTTGGAGGAGCAGCGGAGGTTGCTACTCGCCGAAGCACAGGAGATAGCCGAGATCCGTCGCGAGCTCAATGCTAGCCTCCGGGAATACAATGCTGCTCACGGATTCCTTAAGATAGACACCCGGGACAAGCGCATTGCGGATCTGCGCAAGAAAGGAAGAATGGTGAATGAGGAGCTGGCTGGTGGAGCCACCACCAGTCACACAGGAAGTCGGATTTCAGCGGGGAAGCCGGTGTACAGCTCACCGGCGAAAACTCTTAGGGCCGCCGAAGCTGCCATGGCCGAGTTGGCGGGGTTATCCGGTGAGGCCCTGCGCAAGCAGCAGGAGCGGGTAAACGAGTTGGTGATTGAGGCCAACCATCAGAATCTGGCCTTCAAGAAGAAGAACCCCGGGGCAGGGTCCCAGGTGCACTCAGCCAGACCCAATAGCCAGAAATCGGATGGGGAGGCCTCATCCCCGCATCCGTGCAGAAGCAAGAGCAAGAGCAAGAGCCGGAGCCGGAGTCGAGGTTCCGGAAAGAACAAGCAGCTACAGACCTACGATCCGGCCTTAGCCGGTATCCAGCAAGCCGGGCAAGCCGGACAGCGTAACTCGGGGCAGGCGGGAAGTACCCATGGGAATGGTAACCTGGGTGTAGGAAACGATAACCCGGCTGGCCGTGGTAATCCACCCCGGAACCCTCCTCAGGTTCAGGGACACCCACAGAGGGAGGTCGCCTCCATTCCCCAGCAGGCCGTGATCCCTGCGCAAGACAGGCTCAACGATGGCAACTCGAGGTTGCAGCAGCTTGGGTATCAGCCAGACGATAACCCTTTGGGATCTCGGATAGGAACCAGGAAGCTGAACCCGGCAGATGCCAGATTCCGGCTCGACCGGATTCATCAATCCGAGTTGGTGGAAGAGCAAGGACCTCCGGGACCTGCCTGCTTCGGACCTCGGATCATGCGGGACCTCCTGTTCGGAACTTTCAGCTCAACCGAGGTGCCAAGACCTATGACGGTAGCAAGAAGCCGGAGGACTGGCTAACCGACTATGTAACTGCAGTAAGCATAGCCGGTGGAAACAGACGATGGGCGGTACGTTATGTACCGCAGATGTTGGAAGAACCAGCCCGGATCTGGTTGAACAACCTGAGAACTGGCAGTATAGACTGCTGGTTAGACTTTGAGGAAGCATTCATCAGCAACTTCACCAGCACGTACAAAAGGCCCAACAGGCCTCAGCAGCTCGCCATCTGTAGGCAGAGGAGTAACGAGACTGACCGGGAATACCTTACCCGGTGGAGCAATATTCGCAACTCTTGCGAAGGAGTGGTAGAGGCACAGGCCATCTCCTGGTTTGCACAAGGATGCCGACATGGCTCTATGCTGTGGCAGAAGTTGCAGAGAAAGATGCCAACGACCTTGGCAGAGACCATGCGCATCGCCGATACCTACACGCTTGGAGATCCCATGCAACCCCTGGTGGATGTCGGAGACTCCAACAGGAGGAATGCGGGGCCTCAGCGTTCAGGACCGAGCAGGAGCCATGATCGCCAGGAGTTCGGCCACAAGAGGAATCAGCCCGAGTACCACCATGCCGCGCAGCATGTCGCAGCAGTGACCCGGGAGCAGGAGGATGCCGGCAACATCCAGCGTCAAAAGACAAGTGGCCCGGCTTGGGGTCAGAGTCAGGAGGTGCAAAAGACCTGGGTGGAACAAAAGAAGCCCCTGACATATGAGGAAATGCTGAACAAGCCATGCTGCTACCACACTCTGGAGGCCAACAAGCCCGCAAACCACTCTACTCGGCAGTGTAGCTGGTATCAGCGCACGTTGCAGGAGGGCAGCTCGGGAGCTATTCGGCAGAGTGCTCCAGCATCTCGGCCCAATATCCCGAGACCCCCTCCTCCGACATCGGGGGCCAACTCTATCCGACTTCCCCCTCCTCCGAGAGGACCCCCACCTCGGCCAGTGAATGTGGTGCATACCCGGAACGACAACGGTAACCAAGCCGGACACCAGCAGAGCAACTACCGGGAGGCACATCAAAGCTATGTGGTCTTCGTAACCGAACCCACTGACCGAAAGAGTGTGCGGCAGCGTGCCCTGGAGGTGAATGCTGTGATCCCGGCGGTGCCCAAGTTCTTGCACTGGTCCGAGATGGAGATCACGTGGAGCCGGAAGGATCACCCCAGAGTTATGCCTAAACCAGGTGCGTATGCCTTGGTGGTGGACCCAACTTTTGTTGGACCCAACCTCAACGTCCGCTTAAGCCGGGTTCTGATTGACAATGGCAGTGCCATTAACATCATGTACAAGGACACAATGCTGAAACTGGGAGTATATCTGAACACCCTGCTTCCTACCGAGACAACTTTCCACGGCATTGTGCCCGGAGTCTCCTGTTCACCCATGGGAAAGATCTGGGTTGAGGTGCTATTCGGAACTCGGGAGAACTGCCGAACCGAGAGCTTGGAGTTCGAGGTCGTGGACCTCGAGAGCCCATATCATGCACTGATCGGCAGACCGGCCCTCGCCAAGTTCATGATCTCAACTCACATGGGCTACCTGAAGATGAAGATGCCGGGGCCTAACGGTATAATCACCATCTCGGGGGACCACAAGCGCTCCATGGAATGTGCTTCGGCGGGGTCATGCTTGGCTGAATCCCTGGTGATCGCAGAAGAAAAGAAGAGAATCCAGCAGGTGGTGGCAATGGCCAAGACCTCCCAACTCGGAATGCCCGGGATGGTGAACCCGGAGCAGGGGGCATCATTTCAGCCCCCCAAGGAGACCAAGAAGGTGTGTGTGGATCCCAGCAACCCGGAGCGCCAAGTTATCATTGGCAGCAACCTGGACAACAAATAGGAAGGCGAGCTCGTCGACTTCCTCCGTGAGAATCGGGATGCCTTTGCGTGGTCTAGTGACGATCTGCAAGGCGTCCCGAGGGAGTTGGCTGAGCACTCTCTGTTTGTTCGACCGGATGCGAAGCCGGTGAAGCAACCAACTAGGCGCCTCTCGGATGAAAGAAGAGCCGCGGTCATGGAGCATCTGGCTATACTGCTGGCCGCCGGATTCATAATGGAAGTGCTGCACCCGGATTGGATATCAAATCCGGTTTTGGTAGAGAATAAGAAGGATGATCCCCTCCTGCTTAAGGTGTGGCGCATGTGCATCGACTTCACCAACCTCAACAAAGCATGTCCGAAGGACCCCTTTCCACTACCCCGGATAGATCAAGTGATAGATTCCACTGCCGCGAGTGAGCTTTTAACTTTTCTAGATGCTTATTCTGGTTTTTACCAGATACCTTTAAATCCGGATGATCAATTGAAAACTGCTTTTATTACCCCTTATGGGGCTTATTGCTACCGTGTCATGACTTTCGGTTTGAGGAATGCTGGTGCTACATACCAGAGATGCATGCAGAAATGTTTGCATGACCAAATAGGCCGAAATGCCGAGGTCTATGTCGATGACATAGTCATAAAAACAAAAGAAAAAGCCTCACTAATAGATGATCTGAGGGAAACATTCAAAAACCTAAAAAGGTTCCGCATGAAATTGAATCCGGATAAGTGCACATTTGGTGTACCGGCAGGGAAGTTACTCGGTTTCCTCATCTCAAGCCGGGGAATCGAGGTCAACCCGGGTGAAATTCGTGCTATTGAGAGCATGAAGTTGCCCGTGCGTCTCAAGGATGTGCAGAAGTTTACCGGATGTCTTGCATCCCTGAGTCGGTTTGTGAGCCGACTTGGGGAGAAGGCCTTGCCTCTATACCAACTGATGAAGAAGAGCAAAACATTTGTTTGGACCCCGCGGGCTGACGCGGCGTTCAACGATCTGAAAAGAATGCTCTCAACAGCACCCGTGTTGGCATCCCCTTTACCCAAGGAACCTATGCTGCTGTATATTGCCGCAACCAACCGAGTAGTCAGTGTGGCGATGGTGGTAGAAAGGGAAGAAGGGGGCAAGCTGATACAGAGGCCGGTGTATTACCTCAGTGAGGTGATCTCGGAATCCAAGCAAAACTACCCGCACTACCAGAAAATGGCGTATGGGGTGTACATGGCAGTGACCAAGCTCAAGCACTACTTTCAGGAACACCCGATCACAGTGGTATGCGAAGCTCCTCTGGCCGAGATCATCGGTTGCAAGGACGCTAGCTGCCGGGTAGCCAAATGGGCCATCCAGTTGTCTCCATACGCTCCGGCATATGAGAGACGAGATGCCATCAAGTCGCAGGCGCTGCCGGACTTTTTGGTAGACTGGGCCGAGATGCAGTATGAACCTCCGATGCCGGATTACAATTTCTGGAGGATGCATTTCGATGGCTCAAAGGCTAAAATCGGATTGGGTGCCGGAGTGGTCCTCACTTCCCCAAAGCAAGATGTACTGAAGTATGTGCTGCAAATTCATTTTCGGGCATCCAACAATGTCGCAGAATATGAGGCTTTGGTTCATGGATTGAACGTCGCCAAGGAAATCGGCATCCGCCGGATAGAGTGTTTCGGTGACTCCGACCTCGTGGTACAACAGGTGTCGGGGAATTGGGATGCCCTCGATGCGAACATGGCCTTATATAGGTTTCATGTGCAGAAAATATCCGGATTTTTTGAAGGATGCGAGTTCAAGCATATACCCAGAGGAGAAAACGAGGCAGCATATGTCTTGTCCAAGCTAGGATCGTCTCGGGATGCCATCCCACCCGGAATAGCCCTGGAGCATTTGAGGAAGCCATCTATTCAGCCCTCACCCGAATCAGATTCTATATTCATCCCCAAGGAGCCTGGTTCAGATGCCGTACCCATGGAAGTAGATGTCAGGAGCATAACATCGAACCCGGGGACTGCATCGCAGTGCTCAGAGAGGCAAAGAAAGATGATGATAGAGGTGATGTCGGCAGAGCCAATGGACATAGACGCTCCCATGTTCCCGGTTAGACCTGTCCCGGGATGGGCACAGCCCATTATGGCTTATATCTTGGAAGGAACCCTCCCGGAGAATGAAGTGGAAGCCCGGCAGATAATACGAAGATCAAAAGCGTACACCGTCATCAATCAAGAGTTATACAAGAGGAGTTTCACTGAGGTACTCCAGAGATGTGTAGAACCGGCAGAAGGACAAGAGATGCTCCTGGAAATACATCAAGGGGAATGTGGACATCATGCATCATCCCGGGCCCTAGTGGCGAAAGTGTTCCGACATGGGTTCTACTGGCCCACTGCGCTGCAGCAAGCAGAAGATATTGTCCGGAAGTGTGGAGGATGCCAGAGATTTGCTCACCGGATACACATGCCGACGTCAGCACTGAAAACAATCCCCATCACTTGGCCATTCGCAGTTTGGTGTTTGGATATGGTCGGTCAGTTCAAGCCGGCAAGAGGCAATATGACACACATACTGGTTATGGTAGACAAGTTCACCAAATGGATAGAGGTCAAGCCAATCCGGAAGTGCGATGGACACACCGCTGTGCAATTCCTGAAAGACATCATCTTGAGATACGGATACCCGCACAGCATTATCACAGATAATGGAACCAACTTTGCTGTGGGGGAATTCGCTCGATTTTGTGCTGAGAAGGGAATCCGGCTGGATGTAGCATTAGTTGCACACCCGGAAGCAAATGGGCAAGTCGAAAGAGCAAATGCCTTAGTCTTGGCCGGCATCAAAGCTCGTTTGATCGAACCACTATTGAGAACTCCGGGATGCTGGATAGAGGAGTTACCGGCAGTGCTATGGTGTCTCCGGACTACACCGAAAGATCTACCGGGTACACGCCATTCTTCATGGTATACGGTGCTGAGGCAGTACTCCCAACCGACATACAATATGATTCCCCGAGAGTGACAATGTTCACCGAGACCGAGGCAAAGGAGGCCCGAGAAGATGATGTAGATTTACTCGAAGAGGCAAGAGAATTGGCACTATCTCGGTCTGCAATTTATCAGCAGAATCTCCGTCGCTATCATAGCCGGAAAGTGCACCCGAGGGTGTTCCGAGAAGGGGATCTGGTGCTGAGGCTCATCCAACGCACGGCCGGAATGCATAAATTATCACCTCCATGGGAGGGACCTTTTGTGATAAGCAGGGCATTGCACAATGATTCTTATTACCTTGTAGATGCACAGGAGGCTAGGAAAGGTGTAATGGACAAATCCGGTGAGGAAACAAAGCGTCCATGGAATGTAGCTCTACTTCGCCCCTTTTACACGTAAAGGGCTCAGTGTATGTTATATCTCAGTTTTCAGTATTAATGAAAGAAAGGCACCCCGGGAGGAACCCGGGGACTGCCTGATTATATGCATGTTTTGTTCTCATTTTTGTTAAGTTCATTTGCTGTTTTTTACCGGCATCTCGGGAAGGAACCCGGGGACTGCCGGATTGCTATCTTTTATGTTATTTGTATGCCGGGAAAGTTCCGAGTTCGGTTCTCAAAGTCAAAGTAATGTATGTCATGTGAAATCATCTTGTGACTCGACTGACGCACGCCGAAATGGTAGTCAAGAGCAAAGAGAGGGAAGGTGGGAAACACGAAAATGGTCTCGGGGACTCGGAGAAGGAACTTATCCGGCATACCTATTTTTTACTAACTCGGTTATTTTTTATGTCGGGTCGGTTAGTAGGAACTCGGATTGTTTTAAGTAATGTATGCCGTATGTGGAGTTTTGTGACTCGACTGTCGAACGCCGAAATGGTAGACAAGAGCAGAAATTACCTAAGTACGGTAAACATGAAAGGCAATTTGGGAACTCAAAAAAGAATAAATTGACATAAGTTACTCGGATAAATAGTTCACTGCGAAGCGAAAATAATATAAGTGTATGTTACATATGGTACCCGGCATCCCGGGATTTAACAGACCTACTCTTAAATGTTTCTAAGCGATAGGAGATGTCGGTTTCTCGACCGAGACACCAGGAGCGGTGACATCGGGAGCGGCATCAGCAGGAGCAGCAGCGGCAGCAGACCCGGTGGCATCACCAGTAGCAGCGATCTCGGAAGAAGCAGCAGGAGCAGCTTCGGCTTCAGTTCCGGCAGCGCTACTCGGGGCGTCGGGACGCACCTCGGTCTCGGTGGCCTCGGGTCTTGGCGAAGTCGTTGCGTCCCGGGGAACCACGCTCTCAGCCGTGGCACCGGACGCAGCGTCATCTTCTTCCGGGGCCTCGTCTTCCGCGTCGCCGGTCGCGCCGGTGTCTTCGTCGTCCTCATAATCAGATTCGGAGTCGGAAGGAAGGACGCTGGCGGTGAAGGCGCGGATGCTTGCCCACGAAGCGATGCGGTGCGCCACCTCCTGTCGCCACTGGATCTTAGCCGGATCACTCAACCACGGCGAGATCGTCCGCAGCCGCTGGATCGCCTCCAGGTCAAGACCTTCGTACCAGCTGAGTATTTGGGTCAAGACCTGGTCGGCACCAGCCCGCACACCGGAACGCTTCCACGCATGAATGCGCCTCCCGGCACACTGTAGTGCGCTCGCGAGCTCGGGCACCGAGAGCGTCCCACGGATGCTCGGCCAAAATGCACCGTGGACGTGGACCGCAACGCTGAGCAGCTCTGTCCCGATAGACCGAAGAGGCACTATCCGGGCCTTCAGGACGGTGAGGTGATCCTCGATGTCCCAGGTTTCCGAGACAGGGCCCTTCCCGGCGCGCTTCTCTCGGGCGGCAGCAACGGCGAGAACAGCAGCCTCCCGGGAGTGCTCAAATTCCCCTTTAAAAAGAAGAACTGTCAAACAACTAGGTCATAAGAAAAGCGACAGCAAAGAAAGGAAGCAACAAGAGAAGACGGATGTCGGTCCACTTACTGTTAAGATCCCGGTTCAATACAGTGAGCTCGGAGAGCCAAGTATCGGACCGTGACCGGAGGAGAGCCAGCTCGGTCTCGACAAGATGAGCACGCTCCTCGGACTGGTCCAAGGTTTCCTTTTGCTTCTTGCTCGCCTCGATAAAGCGCGTCTTCATCTCGGTCGCTGTAGCCCTGACTTTTTCGAGCTCGCCGTTGAGCCGCGCGATCTCGGCTTGCGCGGTGGCGAGTGCGGCCTTTTGGTCTACCGAGACCTTCCGCGCGGCATCTCGCTCCTCCCGGAGGCGCCCCTCGCACTTCTTGGACTGACCGAGGTCAGCAAGAACTCGGTTGAAGATGCTGCATCGTTTCTTGCTGCACTCCTGAAATCAAGACAAAGAAGGAGAAGTCAGCCGGTGAAGAATGTAAAGAAATCGGGAGAATCCGGGATCTCTAGCACATAACAAGCTACCCGGTTGGGAGGATCTCCGGGACTCGGTGTCCGAGTCCTGAAACTTTCTCTAAGATTGAAGCCTAGTGATCTGCTATTCGGTGGAATCTAGAGCACTAAGCACCAATCTCGGGGACTAGTGGTTGTGGAAGAAACAAATGTTTTTTGGTGAAAGAAATAGAGCAAGCTTACCTCGGTCACCCGAGTAACGTCCAGCGCGGCCACCTGGAGAGCGTGCAGAGCTTGGGCGTTGCGGCTTGGGCCTGCAGCGTGCAAATCTCCCGCGGTCTCGGAGGCGTCGGCGGCAAGCCAAGCCTGATTGTATGCGTCAACAGCATGTATGCCGGAGCCGCCGGGCGCGCGGGTAGCAGCAATATCCCGGGACCCTGAAGGCACAAAGGAGCTAACGGTTGCTCGCAACATCCGCAAGGCAGCAGTAGGGATCTCGGCGGGAGGCGGTGGTAACGATGAAAACGTACCCGGGCGCAGCACCAAGTCCTGGGACGAAGATGTCGGGGCAGCTGCAGGCTTGGCAGAAGTCGTTTTCTGCCCAGCGACCTTGGGGCGCGACTTCCCGGCAGGTGGATCAGCTGCCGAGAGGAGGCTGCGGGCCGCTTCTCCGGGGCAGTATTATCCGGAGCCTGCCGAGAGGGACCGCTTGGCACGGACTGCGGGGGGGGGGGGGGGAGGGGGGGGGGGCTCAAGATCTCGGCCTCAAGCCCGGGCACCCGACGCGGACTTTTCGGAAGGAAAATGTCTCCCGAGGTCGTCGTGGCCTGCACCGGGATCTCGTCGGTCACCGGACAAACATCCGGAGTCGCAACGGATGCCGGAGCGGCACCGGAGGCGGCAGCTTCGCTTCCTCGGGTAGAGGGGCGAGGAGGAGAAGGCGAAGCCCGAGCAGGGCTGGGAGTTCGAGTTCCGGGAGAAGGAGGAATGGCAGGTGACGGGAGTTCGAGTGCGTCCCTGAAAGAAAATATTTCAATAATAATTTATGAAGAAGGCAAAGTCATGTGGCATAAGGCAAGGAGAATGTACCCGGAGTCCACAAGGGGAGGGCCCCTTTGCCGGCGAGGCTTCGGGGCCGTTTGTTTATTCGGCTTGCTCTTCTTGGGGGGGTTGCCGGGGTTGTCGGCATCCTCGGTGTCGGAAGCCGCGCGCTTCCGGCTCTCGGCGCGTTTTGTCGCGGCAGTCGGCTTCGGAACCACTGCTGAGGCCCAATTGAGAGGAAGAGCGTCAATAACATCGAGGATTTGGCAGTCAATCTCATCCTCATCATCCGAAGAGATGGAAAATGCCTCTGAGGTTGAAGGGTTACCCGGAGCTGCAGCTTTGAATAGAGGGATGGCGAGATGGTCCTCGCCGTCGGGGTCCTTTCTCGGCATCTTATCCGGCACCGGGATATTCGGCACGAAATTCCCGTCGGCGTGGACTGCGTCCTCCTCGGCTTGCCGCTCGAACAACTGCGCACACAAATCACCACGCGTCGGTGTCCAGGTGAACGCATGTACGAAGGCAAATGCGCGAAAGACAGACAGGAGCACCTGTTTTAACGGCTTTTTCCGGGAGCCCCCAATGACACCCCAAACGTAATCATCCGACATCTTCGTCCGAGCAATAGCTCGGACACGTCGGACGACCGCGGGGCGGTCAAGAGGAAAAATACTGGTTCTGGTGGGGTCATAACTCCCATCCATATGGCACATCTTGTGCACTCGGGGTTGCAGAGGGCAGACACGGCGGATAATGAAGCAGCGCAGGAGATCGTCGCCGGTCATTTTCTTGTTCAACGCCAAGAGCACGTCATGCATGCAGTTGACCTCTTCGGTATCCGGCAGTCGTTTCCAGAGGTTGAACTTGCGAGGAGGGCCATGGATAAACTCCGGCAGATTTATGAAATCCGGATTCGAGGATCCCGGACCATCTCCCGAGTGCTCCCGGTTCTTCACGTAGAAGAAGCTGCGCTGCCACTTCCGGCAGGATTCTAGTCCCTTGACTATGGGGAAGCCGGAGTCAGCGCGAGGGATGATGATGGCCGCTCCGCAGTCGACCTAGTCTTTCTCTTTCTGATCCGAGTTGGGGATGACCTGGCGACGAAGGATGAAATACTTGGCCCAGAGATCCAGAAAGGGCCACACGCCGAGATATGCTTCGGCATACGTGGTGAAGACCGAGAGCATCATAATGGCGTTGGCGGGGAGGTGATGCGGTTGGAGGCTGTAGGTGTCGAGGAAGTCGCGGAAGAAGGTGCTAGCCGGAAGCCCAAACCCACGCTCGAAATGCGTGAGGAATACGACGTATTCCCCGGGTTGGGGTTCCGGCTCAACCTCGCCCTCCGGTAGACGGCTCTCAACTTCTGGCGGAATCCGGTGTGTCCGGTACAGCCAGTCCAGGTCCCATTGTTTGGTTTCGGACCCATCCCAGCATCCCCGAATACTTTCTTTGCCCATGTTGGAGAAGTTTGCAGACGTATCCGGGCTACTCTGCAGGCGCAGCGGCGGTTAGTCGGAGTTAATCTACCGGGAGCTAGGATGCCGGAGCACAAACTGCAAAGCACAACCGAGTGCCGGGGAAATAAGATCTACCGTGTGCTAGTAAATCAAAACAAAAGGGAGGAAAAAAGGGTCCGGACTAAAACTCAAACGAAGCAAAGTGCGAGCGGAGAATCTACATCCTACCGCAACGGTGCATCGCCGCCGTGCGCCTCGCGCGCGCCGCTCAACTAATGCTCACCGGCGGCGACTCAACCGTGCATGTGATAGGGCACGGCCGGTGGCGATTGCTTATTCCGCTAACGGAGATCATCGAGACGGAGAGAGCGACTCACCGGAGAAGAGGAGGTCGGTGGCCTGCGAGACGAACGACGGCGCTCGGACTCCGGAGAACGGCGAGGGCGGCAGCGCTCGGGCGACGAAGGCAGCGGCGTCGATGTGCTCGAGACAAGGATGAATGAGGAGCAAGGAAGAAGAAGGGGAGGAGGCCGTTCCGGTCCCCTATTTATGGGGGGGATTCCGGAGCGGTTTCCGTTTTTCCCGCCCACGATCCCCACGATCGTGGGTGGGATCTGTTTTGCGCAGCACGCCACGTGGCGTTATCCGGAGCGCCCGATCCAGCCACACCGAGGGTCACACGGCCCCCAACGGTTGGGCTCCGGATCGGATGCGGCTCCCGGCGCGGGAACCCAGGCGACAACGTGCTCGGGCAGAAGCACTCGAGTGCATTTCTGCTCGGACAAGACGTCGTGTGGGGCCCAGCCCGTGATCTCGAACTCAGCACAAGGCCAACGGTCGAGATTCACTGAGATTGTGTTATCCGGTTGCAGGATTCGCCTCCCGGTTAACACAGTCTCGGTAAGAAGGTCTCGGGAGAAGTCAGTCTCGGCAAGAAAACGGAGGATGGTGTCATATGTTCTCGGAAGATGGTTGTTGTTTAAAAGCTGATCCCGCACATCATCCGAAGTCGCTGTGTAGCACCAGCTTCGGGGACTAGTGTCGGGGGGCTGCCCCCCGGGTAGGGGCAGATCCCGGTATAATTCAGTAAGGTGCCAACAGTGCTTGACCTTTGGCGAGAGACAGGGACACCTCCTGGTGTGCTGAGAGGGCAACTTGACCCTTGTACACTGCTAGAGGGAAAAGTGTCTCCTGGCAGGCGCAAGGGGCAGCTCTCGCAGCTATAAGTAGACACCCCCGGCCTTCACAATCGCAGCACAAGCGTAAGCGGGTGGTTCCTCTAAGAACTAGCTTCTCGAAGATGTCTTTGCTGATAGGCTAAGACATCTTCGGGAGGCTAGGCCTAGAGATACTCATCCTGAGACGAGCTCAAACATATCCGGAAAGGGTCCCGAGTCTCGGGGTCCGAGGAGACTCCCGGAAGGAGGTGTACTCGGCTTTACCGGATAGGTTGTCCGGGTAGGTACTAACCGGAGTATATGTCTCGGTCTTGATTTTATGCAGAAGGGGCTCACAATGGCAAGTGAGGAGGTAGCCGGCGTGAGGGCTTCCGGTAGGCCGTCAACGGTCCAGAGCAGGCTTTCCCGTCTGTCGCGGGGGGAAGTACCATTCCACCTGACACGGAAGCATGGTCACCTCCCGCCTGACACGGAAGCATGGTCACCTCCCGCCTGACACGGGAGCGCGTCAGCCGGTACGATCGTGGTACGACAAGACCTGACACGCCTAGCCCGGCAATCCGGAAAAGGCTATCCGAAATGGGCAAAGACATGTCTTGTCTCTGACAGGGGGACAATGATGGTGCAGGACGGCGCCTGCCGTCCTTATCAAGATGATGACGAAGGGGCTACACCGGATAGCCCGGCGACTAGGTCGCACTAGCCGGTGACGGCATGCCGGCTAGGCCTGTCCGGTGGGGCCAAGCCGATTTAGGGTTTCCGGCCCTCCTGGCCGGAGCTCTATAAAAGGCGCCATAACTGCTCCTGAGAAAGGGAGACCAACTTGAGAGCCAAAGTTATAGTCACATTTACTCTTAGAGCATTTACTCCTTTCCACCTTGAGTTCATCTAGTTCTTTATACTCCTCCCTTTGAGAGATCTAGCAACAAGTTGTAGTTCTTGTACCACAAATATATAGAGAGGAAAGGCAGGAGTAGGGGTGTTACCTCCTCACGAGGGCCCTGAACCTGGGTATATCGTGTGTGCGTTGTGTGCCTTCGTGCATTTGTTCGTGTTTGTTAGATCTTCCCCTTTGCACTCTGATCTTGTTTCTTGTTCCTGGGAGATCTCGGTCATTCCGGGATCCTCCTCGCGTGGGCTAGTCAGCTCGCTATCCCTCCCCGGATCCACCAACGTCCATCGGCCCCACACATTAGCCATCCTATGGCATCTGCCGTGACACCACCACGACAGTTCTACTACTGCGATCTTAGCTGGATCTGAGTGACCGAGTGTTGTTATTAAGCTCCGTATGCTTGTGAGTACTCGGAGGCGTCACATTTGAAGTGCCTGGGCGACATCGTGTGGCCACCGCCGCAGCCATGCCGCTGCCCTGCCGCCGGCGCCATCCCCTCCGCTGGACGCACCCTGTCCCTATTGACGCCATGTCTTCGTCAACATCGCCGCGTCATCGTCTACTTTGTCGCGCCAAGTTCTCCGCGACCTTGAGGTCGGCTACGTCGGCTTCATCGGCAACGCTTGTGCGGGAACGTAATCCTCGCTATTCGGTCTACAAGAGCTCCTGCAATTCCAAAAACAGACGATGGCAATGAATACTTTTTTTGCCCTAGAGCTGGGCGGGACAAATCCGAAGATTGAGAGTAAAGAGCACTGGCTTCACCCGGAGATGGTACTCGCTCAGATCCAATTCAAGTTTCCTATTTTGTAGAGGCACATGCGCCATTCCCTCATTTGATAGAGATCCCGGTAGATAATATGTGGGCTAAGCATGCTAAGGGGCTTGAAAACCGAAGTATTGATAGGAATACCGGGGGTTGGAATCCCTCTCCATCCGCGAGGTCATAAGTTCTCTCTTGCCTTATCTATAGATAAGAACGAATCTCCGGCTTGCGTAGCTCAGCCCTCGATTCTGATCTGGTCGAGAAATGCCCAATGCAAATCGATGTACCGAAGGGAAGTAGAAACTTCTCTGTAACATGGCCAGATACCGGTCCCACCAACCTTTGAGTTATTGGCTCGCGTTGGCTTCATGAGTCGCTCCTTCATGCTTCTTCCTTGTGTCCTTTGAGATTCTGATTTGGAGATGGTCATGGTAGTCTACAAGAGGTATGTGACCAGTTCCGCCACCGTTACCGCATGTACTAGATAGATAGATCCTGGCTACTTTTGTTGTTCGTAAGTTAATAAATTATTGTTTTCTGCCACGGAACCCCTTCATCAACTGAGTGGAGTGGAGATCCATGCTTGCCAGAGTAGTATTTAGTTTGATTTGAAGGAAACAATGGTCTCAACTTTTTTTCGAGGCAGCAATGGTCTTGACTTGGTTTAATTATATCGTGAAGAAGGGTTAGGGTCATGATTTTGGACGCAGCTTCAGTGACTTTGAAGCTCAATGTCCAACCGTGAATTTGATGCCATCTCAACCATTCAAAAGAAATCCAATGGCCAGAAATAGACCTATATGATACAGTCAAAATAAAAAGTGGTCAATTGTTTTGAAAAAAATCAATGAAAAAAATAGCGCGCTACAAAATATAGCGTAGCCCTTTTCAAAATGCTACAAACGCTATAGCGTGTTATAGCGTGCTATTTTTGAAATAGTGTTTGAAAAAACTATAAAATATAGTCTGAATAAGTGAATATTAAGGATTTTTTCAACAGAAATAATCAGTAATACTTGCAAAACCAGTCCACTTAACCAGATCCATGGCACAAACATAAAATAGGAGATACATATCCAATAACAAAATAACAAGGTTCAAAACAAAACCACATGTACAACATTAATCAGAATTATTGGCCTCATCTTCTTCTTCACTAGACTAACAACCAGATTGCACACCATCATCATTACCGAAGACAAGAAACATCTTCTTCGTAGGAACTCTCTTTACTTGTGATGTTGATCCTTCAACTTGTATATCATAAGGTTCATAGGAGTTTGGGAGCTCTTCCTAGCAAGTAGGAACTCTATTTCCTTGTGATGTTCTTCATAGGAGATTGGGAGCTGGACTTTTGTAGTTTTGTTACATATTTGGGCCGATAGGAGCTGGGCTTTTGTTTGGGCCAATGGGTTCCAAATCCAGTTTTTCAGTTTTTTTGTAGCGTGCTATACGCTATATTATTTAGCGTGGTATAGCGCGATATAGCGCATATATAGCGTGTGTAGCTCCGTAGCGAGCATTTTAGGCTAAATATAGCGTAGCCTCCTCAGAAACGCTATAAACGCCAATATAGCGCGCTATTTTTTTCATTAAATAAATCCAGTAACTCTTATATGTTGGGTTATACATTCTGAGAAAGTTTTGTAAGATTTGGACAAAAGGTTTATGAATAAACCTCATTTTAAGTTCCCACCAAATTTTGAACAAAAAATGTATTTTCGAATTTCTAAATCCGATACAGAATGTAGACGCAACATATAGGAATTGCTGGTTTTTTTTTCAATTTTTTCTCACCACTTCAATTTTGAATTTGTAAATAGATTTATTTCTAACCGTTAGATCTTCTTTGGATGGTTGAGATGTCATCAAAGTCACGGCTGGACATTGAGCTTCAAAGTCACTGAAGCTGCGTCCCATGATTCTTTTTACCTTTTTGCTCTGATGTGTGCGTATGCATTGTGCTGTGGTAGTTAACCAACAAGTGTCAAGCTAAGGTGAATGCAAAGGCCTTTCGTCCACAACTAGTCAACTATTCTGACGAACAAGCAGCAACACAAAACATTAATAGCTGCATAATTCGATGATCAAGAGAGGATCCAGCGAGGCCAAAAACAACAACATAGATAAGTACATACCTTCCTTTGATAAAAAAACTGCATGTGAAAATTAAATTCTACTCCCTCCGTTCGGTTTTAATTGACTTCGTGTCAATTTTGCGAAAACCCCCTTATCTTTGTTAAGACACAACCCACAGTCCATTGACTTCGTGGTCATCTCCCTCCGGCTCCCCTCCACATCCGTTAGCTCATCTCTCTCTCGCTCCCCACCACCTCCGTTCACTCTCACGATTCGCCGCCACCGCGGCGATTCTCCCTCCTCTCCACCTCGGGTCGCCATACTCGCCAAGCCTCCTACTGTCCTCACGCCTCCCCGCCACCGTCCTCGCAAATCTTGGCCATCGAGGGCCCCGATTCGGCGGATGTGGTGGCGGGGAAGCTGGGAGTCTTTCTTTTACCGGCGACCCTCGAAGGTACGGCGAAGCGACACCGTGCTAGTGCTAGCCTCGCTGGGGCTCCGCCTCGTCAAGCTACTCTTCGCGTGCCAGCGCGCGGGGCTCACGGCGGTGCCCGTCATACCGCAGACCATGCCGACCGCTGCCGTCACTGATGCACGGTATAAGGACGCCGTCGCCGGCGCGTCAGGCAGGATCACGGCCGCGTTGACTGACCTGCGCTAGCTGTCCGTCGAGGAGCTCGAGGAAGGTGTAGAAGGTTGTGCGCCCGTCGCCATGGCGGGACACACGGGCTGCGTACCAGACTACGTGTACCTGATCCACCGTCCGGCGGACGCGGCCTGGAGGAGATGGAGTCTAGTGGCGCGTGTCCGGCGGAGAGGAACCACACTGTCCGATGCTGCTGTTCACGGCCTCCACTCCAAGCTGCCCGTCAGGTCTATCTTCTCCCCTTCCATGTCTTTCTGATAAAAAATGTTCCTTTTGTCATATTTTGTCAGTGTTCCAGTGTGATGTTTAGTGTAAAATTGATTTGATATCAGAGAAGTACTGCATTTTCTGTATTGGATTCAGTTGTTCATGCTAATCTGAATATACAAATGGAGTAAAATTTATGCTGCATTTTCTGCAGAACAGTATTGATGTTGCTGCATTTTCTGATTTGATATCATAATAGTATATGCTGCCATGGTCACTGGCCTCTGGTTCTTGTTGCTTTTGTCGTGGATGTTGCTGCTGTTGTAGGCCAAGATGTGAGTGAATATGAAAACGTTTTCAACCAAGATGTTTGTAGAGATAATACAAAAATATTTGTAGACATAACCAAGATGCTTGTAGAGATAAGCAAGATGCTAATCTGAATATACAAAAATATTTTACACACACTTATTTTGAGTAGATTGCAGTAAGCGAATACTCCAAATTTATGTATTAAACACATGTTCTTACACACATGATCTGCTCACACATTATTGCTTACACACATGATATACTCCTGTGTTTATATCCTGCTGCTCTTCTTCTCTTCCTGTATTGATCTTCCTCTCTTGTGGTTCTACATGGTTCTACTCATGTGTTTATATTTGTAGAGATAACCAAGATGTTGTATGTCTATCATCTTGTGGTTCTACTCATGTGTTTATATCCTGCTGCTTCTATCCTGCTGCTCTTCTTCTCTTCCTGTATTGCTCTTCCTCTCTTCCTGTATTGCTCTTTATATCTTCCTGTATTGCTCTTCCTTTGAGGGTGCTAGTGTTGTTTTCTTGCTGCTTGGAGGCTGTTGGAGCTGTTTTCTTGCTACTTGAAGGGTGTTTTTGCTGCTTGAAGGTTGCTGATTCTCGTTTCCTACTGCTTGGTGGTTGCTGGAGGTCGGAGGGTGTTGTTGTTGCTGCTCTTTTCCTGTTGCTTGGTGGTTGCTGGAGCTCAAAGGGTGTTGTTTCTGCTGCTGCTATTTTCCTGCTGCTTGGTGGTAACTGGAAGTCGGATGGTGTTGTTGCTGCTGCTCCTTTCCTGTTGCTTGGTGTTTCTGCTGCTTGTTGTTGCTGCTGCTCTTTTCCTGCTGCTTGAGGGCTGCTGCGGCTCTTTTCTTGCTGATTGAAGTCTGTTGCTTCTGCTCTTTTTCTGCTGCTAAGATTGCTTCCGACTCTTCTATAAAGGTTCTGGTCTGTTCAACTAGCTCATGGTCAATAGGTAGATCTATAGGGAGCCGTTCTTCTGCTTGCCGACGCTCCTTGTTCATGTGAGGGATCTTATAGTCTATCGGTCCTTTGTTTCTCATAACCTCTCGAATGCATGACTGCAACGTCACAAAGCTTCTTGCTAGCTTATCAACCGGATAGTTTCGATATTCCTCTTCCACACCTTCTATAAGTTCCCTAATGCTTTGAGGTGCTCTGCAATCAGTGTGGGACTGGAGAGACCTAAATAAGCAGAGATCAAGAATGTTCATGTCAGGGTTGTTGGGAGGCTGTTGAATCAACTTACTATCCAAATCTGTTTGTTCTACGGCTTGTCGGAAAACCGGGTCATCAGGAAGAATATGCGGTGTGGCATTATCTTGTTGGATATAGATTGTCCGTCCTTCATCTTCATCTGGCCAGCGCTCTTGGATCACAGGAATAACCTTCTCACACATGTAGTACCTCATTACATCCCGTGTGACTTTCATTGATTTGCGCACGAGTGTGCCCTTATCTCTATATTCACTCGTTCTTTGAGCGGGAGACTCCGTGACAAAAGCCCAAATGCCAAGCTTTCCATCAAATGTGACCACACCACCATCGCCATATCTTGGTTTAGCCACGACATCAAGAAACATCACCTTGGCGATGCTATCCTTATGATGCAAGGTGCGCAAGGGGTCCGGTTCTTCGGGAAGCAAATAGTAGTTGTTCACCTCCCCAGTCAGGTTGAACCACTTTTCGTCCATGTAGGATATGTCGTCTAATTCCCGTGTGAAAGGCCAATCCTCTTCACACATAGACAAGCACCATCGACATCTCTTTATCTTGTTGGATAGCTGCAGGTGAGGCCTCAACTTGTTACTGTGACGCCTCAGCTCACACATCTCGAACCTTGAGTGTAAGGTCGTGCAACTTACACCCAATGCCATTGACAAACCTCGCAATGTCCTCCTTCTATTCAATGGTATTGTCGCCACCCTCGACAGTTCCAAATCTTTCCGCTTGCGGACAACTTGACCTTTCTTTTGATTTGAGACATCAACCTTCTCCCCATGTGCAATCTGTTGATTCGCTTTTCTCCATGTTCTGTCAAAAGTGCTTAGGCTTGTAGCCAATAGGCTAGCAACGAGCTCCTTATCTTTTAAAAGAACTTGTCCATCTTTGTTCTTGATCAACGTGAGAGAAAAATAAACACCAAATCTCTCCTCATCTGTCAGATCTCTGCCTGTTGCATGACTTCCTACCTCTACACCACTTGCTTCATCATGAATTGGTTCCTCTACACCACTTGCTTCATCAACCATCATCTCCTCTCCTGTCGAACAAGTAGTACCTTGGAGCTCAACCTCAAACATCATCACAGTGATGGAGCACTTGTTGAGGCAAATTCTTGGAGTAGAAGTTGTTCAGGACTTCAGGTAACTGTTCATGATTCAATAAGAAACCAATTCATAAGCAACCAAGTGGTGTAGCTGTAGCCTTTACATGATTAAAATCTACTGTAATATGGTGTAGCTGTGGCATCTTTACACAATTTACTCCAGAGTATGTCCAGAGTATGTCAGTGAACTTCAACACAATTTCAGGTGCACATGACAGTGAACTCTAACACAACTTCAGAGTATGTCCAGTTTCAGAGTATTCTTAGAAACAAGAATAGAATCACAGGTGCACATGACAGTGAACTCTTAACACAATTTCAGAGTATGTCCAGTTTCAGAGTATTCTTAGAAACAAGAATAGAATCCCAGGTGCACATGACAGTGAACTCTAACACAATTTCAGAGTATATCTAGTTTCAGACTATATGAACTTGCATGATTTGAACTTGCAGGATTTTGCTTGGGCAAAACTGACCACTGGATGCAGAGGGGCAGAGACCAACGCTGGAGGAGAGGGGCAGTTCTCGGGCACATCAGCCGGGAGGACGGGGATGATCAGCAGCGACGAGGACGTCCTCGACACGGCCTGGACCGCGAGATCGACATCTCCTCCCTATTCCACGTCCTGGAGCAGGCAGCCAGCGGAGATGGAGGCGCACGACGGCTGGCGGAGGAGCTTGGGTGCTCCGGTGGCTTGGTCGACGAGGAAGAGGCCGTGGAGGGCGGGGCGGGAACGTGGCGAGCAGGCCGGAGTGGGAACGGAGCGCCGGTACCAGCCCTGCTCCCCCGCGCCGGTACAATCCCTGATCGAGGAAGAGCCGCTCCAAGCGACGGTGCCGGTACAATCCCTGCTGAGAAGAATGGATCGGGAACGGGAGCAGCGTGGCCGCTGCTCCCCCGCGGCGCCTGTATCAGCCTGGTTCAAGGAAGATCCGCGCGGGACGGCGAGGACGGGAGCGGCGGACGGGAGGACGACGAAGGACGGGGCTCGGGACTTTTGAATAAAGTTTGTAATGTACGAAGGTTTTTTTAGAAAACGTACAGTGTATTACGACGAAGTCAATTAAAACGGAACAGAGGGAGTAGAACACCATAAGTATTCACCTCTAACCGTACATACTGAAAGCTTTTTTTTAGATAAGGGGAATATATTAATATCAAGAAGATACCAATTACATCCGGCCTCTGCAACAACACATTGTCCAAACGACATTACGGATGCACACAACAAAAACAGAAAGAAAAATTACATAAAAGAAAAGTCACGCTACAATGATCAATTTCTTGAAACATCAGCACTTAACCGCTGCTTCAAGTCACGAATCACCTAGCCAATTCCTTATCTCCACGAAGATATAAATCACCATTGCTAGTTCTCAGATCCCGCATTTCATGACATTCTCCGCCATCACCATGGAACGAGAAAACGTGCTCCATGATATTAACAACCAACATAACTTCGAAGCGCTTCCTCTGAAACCAATCGGCGAGATAAAAATATGGATGCGCACGACCGAATACCACCCGATACAGCAATCTCCAGGCATGAGTTGCCTAGTGGAGTCGCCGGCGGAGCCTTCCGAAACACGACCGTCCAGCAAGTCGATGAGGACAGACATCCGGTAGATCTTCATCTTGACGCGAGAAAGAACCAAAGACCACCACCTTTATTCAAAGCCACGCCAACGACTCCCACGTCACTGGCCGGCAACGAAGAAGAAGGCGAATTCAAGATGCAAAAAAGGACAAACAACCGCATGGACGGCAGACACCGCGCAGCACCGAGGCAAGCCCATACGGAGTTAGATCGGCCCGCACCGCCTATACCACCGCGCAGCCGCTAGCACGCCGCCGCTGCCTGTGCTCGTCCGCCCCCCTCCACCAACCGCTCCTTCACGAGGAAGCCGTGAGACAGCCTTGCGCCCAAGGGGCTGAAGCGGCCGGAGACGGGAGGCCGCCGCCGCCGCCGTGGCTGAGCCGACGACGACGGCGGCCGGAAAAAGCCTCGGCAGGGACTCCTGGCGGCAGATCTAATCGCCTCCGGAGTCGCTTCCGTGCGACCCGGGAGGCAGTTTTCAGACTTGCGATATCACATACTGAAAGCTAGATTAATCATCGATTAATCTATGTAGCATACGTGCCCTACGGAACTCCTGTGTCCGGCAGGTGCATATTAGGAATCTTCCCTATAAGGGAGCGAGACTAACATCATACATGCATGAAAGGAATCTTTTCCACAAATGAAAATTCAAAATAAATTATCTCTTGAACCGTTAATCCGATTGACGATTCGTTTTCGCCGTTGGGTTCGAATCTACGAGAACTTCAAAATAAGATCCCATCTTAATATGTTTTGACGAACTTTTTTTTTCTGCCATAGTTGCCAAGTTATGTTGTCGTAGTTGCCATATTACTAGTTAACAATTACCATTCAAATAATACATCGTTACCAGATAATTTTTAGATATTTTATTATCATATCTATGATTTACACGTTTAAATAGTGAGTACTTGATCAATTCTAAGTGTTCTAAACACTTAAGAATATGTAATATCATCTTGAAAGGATTACGTTTGGTGCGTAGAGAACACTAGAGAAGTTCAAATAAACATGCAACCATTTGATTTTAACCTGGTAATCAACATGACAATACTTGGTAACTAAGTGCCAACAATCTGGTAACTTGGGTCAGAAAAAAAAGTTGTCAAAACATATCAAGATGGGATTTAGTTTTGAAGATCCCATCGCGATAAAGCCAACCGTAAAAACAGATTTGAATTTTAATTTACGGTTTAAGAAATAAAATATTTTAAAGTTTAAAACACAAAAAAAATCTACGTGGTTGCATGCATGCATGGCTCGGTTACCCTATTTTTTTCCGTGCCCACAGAAAACTAATTTAGTGCACGTGTCCTTATTAGCACAGTCTTATACTCATTCTGTGCGTAGTTTCAGCCTGAACAAAATACTACTCGTAGTGTACTACCTAGCGTAGTGCGTGTGTCGACTGTCTAGGTGACGAAGACGCAAGCCGAAGCATGCACCTCATCACAAGAACGAAGCATCCTCTTGGACAAAGGATGTATCGATCAGAGACCGGCCGACAGCGGCGGCGGCGACGCCCGGTGCCGCCCCGCCACTGGCGCCGCAGCTGCCTTCCTCCGCCGCGACGACGACGAGGCCAAGGATGCGGGCCGGGGCTTCCCGGACGCGGTGCGCCTGAGCATCTGGCACATGCCCTCGGCGACGCGCTCGGCGGGGCCGCCGCGCCTGAGCATGCGGCAGAAGGCCATGTGCGCGCGCACCGCCTCCTCCACGTCCGCTCGTTTCCGGCCGGCCTCGTAGCACTCCTCCTCCAGCCCGCAGCACTCGCAGCTCACCACCGTCGACTCCACCGCCTCCATGCCTTGGATCAATGTACCACACGGACACTTCTTTGAACGGATCGATCTTGTCAATGAAGAATTTCACCTAGTATGTGTTTCTGCGTTATCTGCATCGGCCAGGTTCATTTATACATCGCTCTGGAGGCCCGGGGCACCTTTAACCCTCGCTGTCAAGGTGACCGGGACACCAGCGTATGTATAGTGCTCCTGGTCTCCCTGCATAAGGTTTCCACGAAGAAATTTGTTTTGTCAATGGAGTCGCGCGCGTATCGGCGTATATGTATAGCAATCCCGGTGTCCAGGCCGTTTACACTCTAGCAAACTTGTTCCTTGCTTAATTCAATGTGCCCTAATGGGAAGGGAACAGAAGAACATGTCGTACGTCCACCTAACCTAGCTGCATGTTACGTCTAGTTTGCCCTGACGGGGGATAGAGAAACTGGCGGTTGCTGTATCAATCAATCCAGGAATCACTACAACAAAACTGTGCAGTAGAGACATTTCGATGGAGACACTGACCCCTATGTCTCTTACATACTAATCCAATTTACCGTAGAGGCATTAAGAGAGACATTTTGGAGAATGCCATAGCATAAAAGACATCTACCTAGAGACATTATTCAAAATGTCACTTACTTATCATCTAAAGTCATTTTAAGAGACATTTGTTAGAATGTCTAACTACTAGTGACCCTCTTTTGAGACACTCTTGATAATGACTCTTAACACATATGTACAGACATAAAGATAGACATATTTGATAATGCCTTAACTGTAGAGTCATTCTCTAAAGACATAACATGTGTCTCTTCACGGAGAGACATTGAAGAATACCATGAAAAATATATGTAAACTCCACTTTTATAAACAATTATGAAAGAAAATTTGAAGTTTCAAAATATATCAGTGTGAGAATATGTAAAGTAAGACTATGACTGACGTAATATTTGAACGCATGTGAATAAAAATCTACCAACATATTCATATACCTATAACGAATGTCTTCGTACAAGTTTAAACATATTTTTTAGGTTAAACTTAATTATGAGTTACAACGATGAGAGTCAATTTATAAGAGCAATCCTAGCAAACCCATAAAATAAAAATATTACAACATTATGAGAGTTTGAGTACCAGGTACCGTCAGAGCTATCTTGGAACGTTTGAGTACCAAGTACCGTCAAACCTATCTTGGAACTTGTTGTCTAGACACTTTATCATTATCGTCTCGCAAGGATGTGGTAGCCGACCATGGTCAAATCAATAGTCGGATATACAACAAATAGTGTAGGCGAGAAAAGAAAGAATAAAAATAATAAAAGGGTGGATCCCACATGAAAGAAAAGCCATGTGTTCACGACTATTTGACATTGAAGTTAGTAAATCACGAATTCACGATATTATCGGTCACAAAAAGAAGAAACTGTTCACCCACAAAAATAAGAAATTAAAACTTGTACATGAAAAGGAGGCACTTGGGCATTACGTGCCTAACAACCTTGACGTGAAAAAAAAATCACCACTACCTAACATATCCTGATTCCCTGGTAACAAATCCCGATTCACAAGGAGTGTCACACAGAGGAAACTGATCGCACTTTGATCCCCTCCCCGCAGCCCCAACGACTCTATTGCATCGCCGGCCGCCCAACCACACATTGCCGGGTAGCCTGGTCGCCTCCCTGCACAGCTCCCTCGCCACCCTGCACCACATCTTCAAGTGGCTGGCCGCTCCTCCGCGAGCTTCTTGTTGCCGACACACGGCACACCATCACCTCCCTGCACTGCCAACGCCATCCTTAAAAAAGGTACAGATCAGAAACTATGTCTTGCGCCTATAATCATTCTTTCACACAGATTGGATTGCATTCAACAAAATAGTTTATTAATTATAGACTATAACAAGATTACTAGTTCATCTAGCACTTTACAAATTTCTTTCATGTAAAGAAAAGGTATATAAATTCTACATTTTAGAGACAAGTCACATACCCTCGAATTAACTGTTCTATTTAATTTATAGAAACCAAAAATTGTTGTCTTGGTCTCACTGACCCCAAGAAGCAAAGGTTTGGTGATTGGTAAGGGAATAATTGAAAGCAGGGATAAACAATATGTGGTTGGAGGGGATATGCTTGGTGATGCATTTTGGGCAGTCACCGTTATAGATGTTACTAAATTTGGATTTGAAAAACTGCCTCGACCATTTGGGGATTTCCAAACTGTAAGATATGCGATTGGTCATTGCATCGCTTGGCCCTATACTCATGTAAGTTTTATTTAATGCATTTTAATTAATATTTCCCGGTTCTGAAATGGATTGCTTATTAGCCACGTAATTGATGCACATGTGTATCATTTTGACAAGGACAATTATTATTTTTACAGGTTAAGAGAGTAAAAGATGGTTCAAATTGAGGCAGTATGTCAGAATGGTAATTAATTTTGAACCTATGATAGGAGAAAGACTAACATTTCTATATCAGAAGTTTGCTCTTAAGACTGAGCTGACATTGGTTCAGTGATTGTAGGGTATGAATCTTTGGCTTCATACGGTGAATGTTGACAAGAGCTCAGAAGGGAAATCTTAAAGTTGTCTGTTTGGTGTGGTGCTCTCTAGTATTCTGAAGACTGCCGAGAAAGATGTTGTTCCTTTTATATTATGTAAAGTGTTTGCTTTTCTATTTTTCTCTTCATGGGCGTCTAGCTCACACTGTTTGGTTTAATGTTGTAAAGATCATTACTCATATATTTTTCTAGCAATTAGTTCCAGCTCGGTATATGTACATTGACCTTATCTATCAATGAAGATTTAATTACCCTTTGGTGTCGTGTCATATTAATATTTAGTATGTCTATTATGCTTCTATTGATTCTCCATATTTTCTACTTTCTAAAGATTGAGTTTCTTTCCCTCTGGGAGAATACAATAGAATGTGTATCACATATTCACGTATGCCTACGTTTCACGTATGCCTTTAAGATAGATGTATGACATAATAAATTGCCTCTACATTTTAAAAAGAGACGTCATATATGTCTATACACTTAGCCTTTATACTTCTAGAGACCGAATAAAATGTCTCACTTAAACGTCTCTACATTTCTAGAGATAGAGAAATTGCCACGATAAATGTTTCAAATATTGTTAGAGATGAGCTAAATTGCCACATGAAAGTGCCTATATTCATTTGCGTACGCATTCTAAGTGTATCTTGAAGCATCTCTATGTCCATAGATACACAATAGTATGTCTCTATAAAGTGACCTTATGTCACATATAGACATTTTGTGCTATGACTCTATAGTCTAAGCGACACTGCACGTAGTGACACTTTTGAGACACTTTGACAAATGCCTTTTCAATGATGTAAAGACAATTTTAATGTCTCTACGGTATCAAAATAGTGTCTCTACATGCCAGTTTTGTTATAGTGAATAGATGAGAATTGATGATGTAATTCACGCGCCGCCGGAATTTCGTGAATTGCTTAGGTACTTCCAACACAAATGCTGCCGGAAGAATTCATCTCTGCCCTAGAACATAGGATAAGTCGGCACCACCTGGTTCCATGCATGTAACCTTCCTTGCTTCTGGCAGTTCGCAAGTGGAACCTAGTTAGTGAAACTTACATTCATATAAACACGTTTTCGGTACTATTACCTAGTCAACTGAACTTCTTTTCGGGTTTCCTGAATTGAATTTTTATTACTACCTCTCCATGCATCCTGCTTTATGATCCGGCGTTGGCAGAGGCGACACAGATAGGAGACATGGGATCCGCCGAGGATGATTGGAGGTAGAGGTGTAAATGATACTCTGCAAAATTTCGCCTGTTTTGGAGGTAAAATAGAAAGGGAGTGGACTAACAAATATATAAACGGCCCCCCTTATCTAAAAAAAAAATATATATATAAACGGACACTTTACAATAATATGCGAAAATGGGAGGAGAACATTGTTCAAAGTCATGTTCCCTAGTCTATCCACACATTTATCTATACCATAACCATATCCAATCCAACAAACGTCTAATAATTTATATAATCATGCATCGATACTTTTGTCTCTCGACAAGCATTCTTTTATGTATATTCAGGCCGGTATGTAATCTAGCACTATGTTCTCTTGCATGCATTTTTAGGATTTTTCTACTTGTTTCCACTTCAACTGCAATATAATGAAAGAGATGCAACATTCCTCTACCACTACAGGAGTAACAGCCCAGCCCGACGGCATTTGTCGTCGGGCTCAGCACAGAAACCCTCGGCCTAAGTGAGCCCGACGGCCACCGTCGGCCTAAGGCCGTCGGGCTGTGATCCATCGGGCTCACGCCGTGGCCGTCGGGCTAGTAGTGAGCCCGACGGTATAACCGTCGGCCTTACAACTAGAACGCCGACAGCAATGCCGTCGGGCTAGTAGTGAGCCCGACGGTATAACCGTCGGCCTTACAACTAGAACACCGACAGCAATGCCGTCGGGCTCATAGATGGCTCTGCCATTTTTTTTAAATTATCTTTTTTCAACTTTTTTAATTATTATTTTAACTCCAGTTTAGTCATATATTTAATCACATATCACACACTTAATCATAATCTTAGCTCAAACTATCCACTCACACACTTAATCATAATCTTAGCTCAAACTATTCACACTCAGTTATAATCTTAGCTCAAACTATCCACTCACACACTTAATCATAATCTTAGCTCAAACTATTCACACTCAGTTAAACTTCTCAGACGGTCACCCATCCTTAGAGTGCTCCAGGCCAAGCACGCTTAACTATTGAGTTCTATTCAAATGAGATTCCAGTTGAGATGTCAGACCTTGTTGCTATTAGTATGATAGCAATCATATTAACTCTCATCTGAGATATTATACTTTTTAATCTTTAAAATTTCAAAAATAAGATTTGAATGAACAAAATAACTATGTTTAATAATACTTGAATAATAATAATAATAATCAATTATGTTGTAACCACTACTTGTGTACCTTAAAATTATTTTTGTAAGAACTTCAGAGCAAACTATCACACAGTTGTAGTTCAAATTTGAATTACTTCCGGAAAATTGACATAAAGTCAATTAAAGAGGCGAATTTAGATAGAAAGTAAGGAAAATCCTCATATTCAGATATTATCCATAAAATTTGTTCTACTCTTTGTGAAAATTAAATGGGTGTCATTTTGGACCATATTTTATGTACTTGCTTCACAAAAAAAGTCATTTTTCACACTTAAAAAATGGAAAATGATATTTCTAAAAAGAATCTTGAAAATCGCTTCGGCGACGTTGTTTTACATACCATGGCACACATATGTGCTGATTATGAGCACTTTATCACAAACTATGACATGATAATGGTCACACATATGTGTTAAAACTATTGCATATTTGTATATGATTGATATTTTTTGTAAAGTTTTATTTTAAAAAGTTGCCAAAACTCAAGTTTATCATTTTTCTAAAAACTAGTACACGTCAAAAGACTTCATGCTAAAGGGTTTCCTTTTTTTAGTATTTTTTCATATTTTTTTTGAATGTAATCTAATTTGTTGAAAAAACCTGAAAAACTGTATAGTGAGCCCGACGGTAATACCGTCGGGCTTACAATGTGATTAGATAAACGCCGACGGTACTGTGAGCCCGACGGTGGCCGTCGGCTTTACAACTAGGACGCCGATGGCAAAACGACCCCGACGGTTTTTTCATTTCGTCGGTTTCACGTTGTGACGCCGACGGCCCCCGTCGGCGTTGAAATGGCCGTCGGGCTGAGCTGTGTTTCCCGTAGTGTACGTTACCACCACGGGGCATCAAATAGTGTTGCTTCTCGAACTTAGAAAGATGACTGCCTAGCACTAAGTGTCGCCGTAGAGGTAACCGACACGTGTCCCACGCACATCCTGTCATTTAGCCTTATTATAATTCTAATTCCTCTATCAAGCCCCTTATTTCCGCAATTACAAATCTTATGCTACATCGGGCCAAGTCCTCATGGGTTTTTCTTCCTTGACAAGCATTCACTGATGTATATTCCTAACTTCTACCGTCTTCGTCCCTCTAGGATCCCTATTCAGGCCCTGCGTGGTTTCTGTTGTAGTGTGTTGCTTTTATGTGTATTGTGCCCCATTTGAAGGGGTGTTTCGAGTATTATACAAACGGTGGGGAATTCTCTTCCCCCATCATTCTTGAAAAAAAACTTCTATGTTTATTTATGACGCTATTTTATTCTTTGCATCCTATATAATTTATTGGATTTTTTATACTCATTTGCACTTCCGTCAAACAATAAAACAATACCGAAAGAAATGTGACAATGCGCAACTCCTTCTATTTTCATATGTTTCCGCGCTACAGCATCATACAATACCCATCTTCTTGGACTTAGACGGATCAATATTTTGTATGATATACAACATAGTAGCAATCGACGAAGAGCAAACTAAGAGGATATCGTCCCGACGAAGTGCCATAGAGTAACTAAAATAAAATCGTGGCGCACCACCCAAAAGAAACTGTCTTTCTACAGGGTCAATATCTATATATGTCAATGTCTTTTTGTTCATCTTCCACATGTATTTTCGATAATATTTCATAATCTTGTTCAGACTAATTATCAGGTCATTGTGAATTGTGATTACTATTCTCTCTTGTTTTGCTTTTTGGGTGTTCTGATTACGATTCTGAGCTGCTGTACCCCTCCACTCGACAGCCCCACCACGTAATATAGGAGTATCGAGGTTCCAGCAAATGTTAGCATGTGCACTCGTGTCATGTCACGGAGTCTTCTACCGCGACAAGCTGAACTATTGGTATGTCTAGTCACGTACCCAGCATCTTGGATATTTTTGAATAACCCATATCTTCACCAATATAATACACACGTTTGATTGCGACAGATGCAAGGGACGATATGAAGGGAAGAATCGATGGAACGTCGGCAGGTGCTGTCAGAGGTGACCTGAAAACTGTCTCGGGTGCATTGCATATATGTATGCATCATGTCTGGGATTCTTTTGGATACGTGAACATGCGTGCTATCTCGTGTCGTGTCCAGTTTTTCAGTGTCTCCGGAGTCCGGACTCCGGCCGGCGGCCGCCATTGGTATGGGTATGCCATGTCTTATCTTCTTCATGACATGCCATCTGCTCTTATCTTCTCGCACAGATTGTGTATATGGTCCAGCTGCTTCTACGTACCGCCATTCAGGAACTCTCTCACATGTCCTCGCTAGTGAATATCTTCTTCACGTACGTACAAAGTAGAAGGCTAGCAACGTGAAAAAGATAGAGGATACTTTTTTTTTGTGACGGAGTAATCAACAAGCTTAAATATCATAAGATCGACTGCGGATATTCATATTCTTTGCAGACCTTTACCATAAATAAGTATAAATTATATATGATTATGAATTAAAGAAAAAATAGTTCTCTAACAGACTTTATTTAGAAGTTACAATGTACTACCTCTCACTGCTATTTGGTACAGACAAAAATATACCAACTAATATTTAGTAAAATTGCAAATTATGTGGTTGTATTGCACAAATAGAAAAATATCTTTGTAACAATGTAAAATTCTTAAAATAAGATCTCAATAAGTATAAGTGTTTATTAAAAATATATATTTATTTTTATCTACCTTGGTCCAAAATTCTAACATAGACGATTGTCCACCATCAATGATAGATATGGCAGAGGGACACTAACGGTTGGAATTTAAGTGCGATGGGGGCTGGGATCACTCTATTCATTTCTGCTAAGTGGTTGTGGCTATGACCATTTTATATCTTGGAATGGCTGGCTCACCCTTGTAGAAGTGGCTAGTTAGACTTTTATTTTATTTATTTTTAATTTTTCTATTATTACAAACTTCAGTGTTCAAAGAGAATCAAAATCAATTCGTAGGAAATTGATAGACAATTGTAACATCAAAATATGTATTTTGGACTTAGGAAATCCACTTCCAGTCCAAAACTAAATTTTCATAAATAATTTTACACGTTTTCCTATTTATAAAATTTTCAAAGAGGGTTAAGAATTTTATATAATACTCTGTTTAACCAAGCGGATTACAAATTAATTCAAATAAATTATGTAAATAAAGAAGTAACATTTTCAACATAGGACATAGAAAACCCATTTTAACTTGAAATAAAATTTCAAAATTCATTTTAGAGCAATTATCTTGATATGACATTTAATAATTCCAAAAAGATTCAGGTTATATTTTCGCACCCAAACTAGTTGATATGAATTTGTATCCAACAATTTCAATGAATATGTTAGGCGCATCTCCAACTCAAAAAGGCCAGAAGTTGTCCTATTTTCTTATATATATATTAGGTTTTTCTTTTTAAAAAATTGTTTCAAATAATTGTGAAAATCTTTTTTTTCTTCAGAAATTCAGCCAAGTCAAGCAAAACAACTTTCTTAGTTAATTTCCTTTATCATTAAATTATTAGATGTTACCACTATGGAGGTGATTAGGTGCTGGAAGAATATGTTTTCTAGTGGCACCGGTTAATTTTACGGTGCAAAACATCACCTAATAGCGAAGAGTTTTGTTTTGTGGTTTGGTCTGTCGAGTGTAAACTCTACAAATATATTTGTTTATTTAATGGAACTATAATTAGGACATCGTTATTCGAAACCCCCTAATGGAGCCCGACCTTGAGGGGGGCATTATTTTGAAAAAAGTAAGAATAATATTTGTAGGTTTCAGAAAAATCAGGAAATAATCACTGGTGCAGATAATGTTACCATCGTGCAAAATCGCAGTGCAATATTCATTGTAATTTTGTGCATCATGGTAATTTTGCTCTCTGTAATCTTTAAATCTGCCAACTTCCACCAACATGTGGGACATATTATCCTCTTCGTGGGAAAAAATATATATATCTTCTCGGCCGGATCTGTTTCTCTTTAAGGACTGGATCCGTTGATCATCTTGTTACGCTTGTTACGCTTCTGCAATTTTATAATTGCAGTATAGCTGTATGAGACTCTGAAGTGTCGTTGTCACCGAGGCAATGAGCTAAGCTGAGCTCCTCCCTTTTGACTGAAGTGGTTGCGCATGCGGCATGCATGATTCGATGGAGTAGAGATTATTCATGCTTATTAGTACTAGTTGCTTTGCTCTGAAGGAAACAAAGGTCTCGACTTGATTTTATTATATCGTAAGAAAGGGCAGAGTCATGATTTTCTTGCTCTGCGCTGTGCGTATGCATAACGTGTTGTGCAAATTAATTTGGCATAGCCAACTGAAACTGATAACTAGCGCGTGTCCACTTTCTCCAGGAGGGTAAGTGGTACTTAACTAACAAGTGTCAAGCTAAGAGATGCAAGGAGGCAAAAAAAAACCGACCAGAAATCTTATCTATCTAGAAATCTAAATAGGAGCACACCACTATTTGATTTCTCTCAACGTGAATGCATGTCACATCATAAAGTTATTAGAGATATAGTCGGTTTAGGCTTAGCTATCCCAAGATTCATGGGATTGTGCATATCTGTATAGCTGGCAGAGGATCAGTTGTTATTCTATGTGCCTTGCCGTGTATGTTGTATGTCTCCTCTTGTGTATAAAAGAGAGAATCCTACGATGGGGCCGGATTGTTACGGCAAATACTTCCTTTTGACTTGGTATCAGAGCGCGTTCTGATCTAGGGTTCCTCCGAGCCGCCGCGATGAACACCTCCGCGACGCAGCTCTACATCCCCGCCGGCGTGACTAGCACCCTCCCGACCACTATTCCATCCAGCTACTCCAACACCATCACGGTCAGCTTGGACCGCACCAACTACCTCCTATGGCGGACACAGATCGTCCCCCACATTGCTGAAAAAGGCTGGTGCGGTTTTCTCGATGGGCTGCTCCGCCGCAGACCATCACCAACGGTGAAGGCGCCGCCGCTGTCACGCAGCCTAACCCACAGTACGCGGTGTGGTGGCACTTGGACCAACAGGTCCTCAGCATCCTCCTCGGCAACATGACCCCGGAGATCCTCAACCAGATGGTTGGCCGGCACACTTCCGCCGCCGTGTGGGAGTGCCTCACCTCCATGTTCGCCGCCCAGAATCGGGCCGGTGTGCGCCAAATATGGCGCCAGCTCGCTACTGTGAAGAAGCAAGATCTCTCCGCCGCCGAGTACTTCAACAAGATGAAGGGTTTCGCTGACGCCATGGCCATGGTCGGCAACCCCATCTCCGACGAAAAACTGATCGACTTCATCGTCGTTGGCCTCGGCTCGCAGTTTGAGTCGCTGCAGTCCTCGCTCGCTGTCCTCAGCGCCGCCAGTCACTCTCTTTCTTTGCCTGATTTCTATGCTATGTTACTGTCTTGTAAATCCATGCGCGAGCAGAACAACGAGACCGGCGACTACGCTTCCTCGGCGAACTCCGTTGCCCGGCAAGGCGATGTCGGCCGCGGAGGTGGCCGCTCCTTCGACAACAATCACACCACCGGTCGCAACGGTGGCATGCCTAATGGCGGCCAGCAAGGAGGCGGTGGCGGGAAGCAAGGCTACCAAGGCAACCGCAATGGCGGCGGTGGCCATGGTAATGGAGGTGGCGGCCGTGGTTACGGCCACGGAGGCGGTGGCAATGGCGGCCGTGGAGGCGGCGGCCGTCGGTTCCGCCCTCGCTGCCAGCTCTGCGGAAATTGGGGGCACGACGTCCTCGCATGCCGCAAGTACACTCACGGTCAACAATCGGATGACTGACGGTCCGATGAGAGGCGGGCCGGCAACTTTGCCACGACGCACCACGACGATCATCCATGGGTTCTCGACACTAGCGCTATTGATCACCTCACTAGTGACATGGATCGGCTGAGCATGCAGGAGCGCTACCATGGCAGGGATTAAGTCTGAGTCGCAAACGGTAAAGGTGTGTCCATTGCGCATATTGGTCGTTCTCGTTTAGCTGGTTCTTCGCAATCTCTTGTTAAATATTCTCCATGTCCCTGATATTAGGTAGAATCTGTTATCTGTTTATCATCTGGTTTCCAATAATAACATATTCGTTGAGTTTCATAAACATTCTTTTTTAAGGACAAGGCAACGAAGAACATCCTCATTCATGGTAGAAGTCGTGGCGGTCTCTATCCGCTCCCGTTTGGTTGTGTTCCCTCCCATGAGCGGCAAGCGTCTTCCGGCGTCAAGCTTTCGTCGAGTCAGTGGCACCAACGCTTAGGTCATCCGTCAAATAATATTGTTCAAACCATTGTTAGGTCAAACAATTTGTCTTGTTCTACAAATTCCGAGTCATTGGTTTGTGATGCATGTCAACGAGCTAAGAGTCATCAGTTACCTTATAATTATTCTTCTCGTGTTTCAAATTCTCCTCTTGAACTTATCCATACTGATGTTTGGGGGCCTGCGTTACCTTCTTCTGTGAGGTTTTAAGTACTATGTTAGTTTCATTGATGATTATAGTCGCCATTGTTGGATATATTTGATTAAGCATAAATATGATGTTGAGGGCATTTTCTACACCTTTCAAAAACATATTGAGCGTCTTCTTAATACCCAAATTCGTAGTGTGCAATGAGTATCATCGCCTTCATGCTTACTCTCAACGCACAGGCATTTCTCATCGTGTTTCCTGTGCTAAATGGCATAGCCGAACGCAAACATAGACATCTAGTTGAAACGGGCCTTGCTCTTTTAGCTCATTCATCTCTCCCTCTTCGTTTTTGGGATGAAGCTTTTCTCACCGCTTGCTCTATCTCATCAATCGCATGCCCTCCCTAGTTCTTCACAATGACACACCTATTTTTCGCCTCCTTAACATAGCACCCGATTATTCCTTCCTCCGCACTTTTGGTTGTGCATGTTGGCCGAGTCTTCGCTCCAGGAAATTAGAGTTTCGATCCAAAATGTGCATCTTTCTCGCGTATAGCTCCATGCATAAAGGGTATAAGTGCCTCGACCGTAGTAGTGGTCGCGTTTACATTTCTCGTGATGTTATTTTCGACGAGAAAGTGTTCCCTTTTGCCACTCCCGGTGTCACTATTGATTTATCTAAACTTCAGCCGGTCTCTTTTCCTTTGCATGAACCAGCAATTCAGAATCCGGTAAGGTACGCGTACTTACGACATAACCTTGTTACCCATTGACCCGCCTGGTAGTTCTTGTAGTGCTGGTGTGCAGGAACAACAGACTGTGATCGACGTACCTCCTCCTTCCGTCGCGATCGACGTGCATGCCTCGGCTTCGGCGCCTGATCAACCACCTAGGCATGGCCATGATGGGCCATCTGCTGCCAGCCCGGCAGCCTCCCCGCCACGTGAAGGGGATCACAGGCAGAAAACAAAAAATTTCCTAGCAACAATAACCTTAAACTAGCCAAGATCTAAACTATGCAGATATAGAAGTACATCGGAAATCGGAATACATACCCTTGTAGACCGAATAGCGGGGATTACGCTCCCGCACAAGCGTTGACGACGAAGACGACATAGCCGACCTCTAAGTCGTGAAGAACTCGGCGCGACGAAGACGACGAAGATGACCTCGAGGTCGGGTGGAGGAAGTAGGCCTTCGAGTACCGAAGCGCAACACCTCGCAGGGCATTACACACATACGGTGGAGACGACGACCTCCGAAACTCCAGTCCAGAACGAGCAACGGAAGACTTGGACCGGAACACCAGCAGTGTGGCAGCGAGCTATGGTGGAGAGAACTCTCTCATCCTCCTCGGCGCAACTCCGACAAAGGAAATCACGAAATCGAGGAGAAGTTGAGAATTTAATTGGTTGAATTTAAAGGCCAGGGGTGCCCCTTCTTATATAGCCTCCCTGGGGGGAGCCAACTAACCAGCAAGGCAATGTGGGACTATCCCACATGCCTTGGTGAGGCACCTAGGCAGGCCATAGCTCCCCCACCGAATTCCCTTGAGGAATTCCCCCCCACGGGCCTTCTTTCCACCAGAAGGCCCATTTAGGGAAATCAGCCTAAATAATTTCGAAAATAAATATATAAAATCATATTTAAAAATTAATTACACTAATTAATATCAAACATATTATATATAATTTATTCTACCTCTGAAAACTATTTCGTCGCTGCCCGATCTTCATCGGACCATTCCCGGGACGTTCCCGGTGATCTCTTTCCTTTCCGGTTGTCTTGTCGAAAAACCCCTTAAGTGTGTTACCCTAGCTGTTCGATATAATAACAGACATGATCGAAACTCCTCTCCGATCAATGACTAACTCGTAGGCCTGGACCCCATGAATTAATCCATGTGATATAACGAATGACTTTCATTTATCAAACCTGGACATCTAGTCTTAAACCTTTTGTCATAGCGATACTTAGCGTGTCCGAGTATCATTCTCAGATATCTCCATACCTAGCATGATCTCGTTACCGACATCGCTATCTTCTACTCGTCTATGATATTATGTCAGCTGGTGACCTAGTCACTGAAGGGGTTACGGTGCAGAAAACAATAATTTTTCTAGCGAACGGAACCCTAACTAGCCAGGATCTATCTATCTAGTACATGCGATAACGGTGGCGGAACGGGTTATATTACCTCCATGTAGACCGATAGCGGGGATTACGCTCCCGCACAAGCATTGACGATGAAGTCGTACGTAGCCGACCTCGAGGTCGCGGAGAACTTGCCGCGATGTCGGAGTCGATGCCGCCGGGGTGTCGATGATTATCTGCGTCGACGGGCGTCGGGCGGAAGAAGGCAGAGCGCCAGCACCGGGGCTGGTGCGCCGGCAGCAGAGGGGGAGGTGGCGCGGCGGCTGCAGGGGGCGAGACGACGTCGCCCAAGCTCCTCAAAAGAGTAGCCTCCGAGCACTCGCAAACATACGGAGCCTAGCGACAACTCCCGGTGACGTGGGGCTGCCTTGCGGGTAGCCCACGGTGATGCTACCTGGGCCGCGCCAAGGATGGAAAGGCCAACAGAAGGCCCAGTCGGGGTACCACGTATCCTAGTCCAACTCGGTTAGGTCTTGTAACCTGCCGTATCTGTACCAACCATCCGAGACCTGGCTACCTATAAAGCCAGGAGGGTTGCCCGTCCTAGAGAACGCTGATAACCACTACGACAAACCCTAGCGAGATCGCAATCTCGCCATTGTAATCGCTACTCGCATCAATAACCAGACAAGCAGGAGTAGGGTGTTATCCTCCGGGAGCCTGAACCTGGGTAAACCTCGCTTGTCAGCCGTCGTGATCACCTTGCACTCATCTCTCTCCCCATCAATCAACCCGGGGTGCACAACCCTGGGACTTGCCGAGTTAACACCTCGTCAATTGGCGCCGTCTGTGGGAAGTTCAACAAGTGCTAGGATCATGGTCGCACCGGCTCCATCCGCAATGAAGATCGGCGCATCCGCCATCAGGGAGTCGACCCGATTCGGCTCCTTCGAGTACGTTATCCACTCGCCAGCTCATCAGTCGGTGTACGCCGATCTGAACAAAGGTATACACATCACCTTCGGCTCCATATTCTGCTGCATCGATAGTCGTGGCATACTCAGGTCTACGACTACAGCGCTACGCGCGACGGCGTCACCAAAATCGCCGACCATCGCGCCCGCTAAACCCGCGGAGATCGCATCTGCGCACCCGCGGAGATCGCGACCGCCGGACCCGCTGAGATCGCATACGCCGCACCCGCGGAGATCGCGACCGCCGAACCCGCGAAGATCGCATCTGCCGCACCCGCAGGGGTCGTGCCAGCTGCACCCGCGAAGAGGACAACTACATCGACAATCTCGGCAACGGCCGCGCGAATCGAGTCTGCTACCCCAACCTCGGTCGTGCGGTCGATCAAGTCAAGATCCACCTCCACCGTCGCACCCGCGCGGGCGACCAGGGGCCCGCGTCCGACAGCCATGTCGCGCGCGCGCTCGTCTTCGTGGAGATCCCAGGTCTACCCCAAGCCAATCGCGCTCTCCCCGGCGAGTGTGAGCACATGGACAATCGCGAAGAGACGCGACAGCGGGTGCGCCGCGCGCCACGTTGCGGCAATTTTCGACCCCGAGCAAGAAGCGGGCGACAGAAGCAGCAGCGGCAGCACCAACTCTCTAATTCAAGCCTACCCCAAGCAAGTCTTCATGGCCGGCACAGCACCGCATGACGACGAAGACGAACCCGCATACCCACTGGAGGTGGACATGCCGGACCAGACGAAACTTGTCATCACGCGGGACATGGCGATCCAAGCCATGAAGCACGTGGACGAAGGCACGTTCCCGCCACCTAACGCACCTCGAGAAGACCACCTGGCGGTCCAGTACTTGCTACGCAAGGAAGGCGAACGAATTCGCGCCGAAAAAGCCGAACTTCTCAGGCGCAAAAGGGACACGGATGCATCGAGTGCCAGGCGAGCCGCCCTCTCCTTCACATCCTCCACAGAGGTGAACCAGGGAGCACGGCGAACCAGAGCCCGTGTCCCCCACATGGCAGAAGCTGATCGAACAAGGCTCACGCGTAACCTCGACTCGTCCTTCGTCACCGAAGATGAAAACGGGATACCCGTCCCAAAGACGGCGAATGCCGCCCTGATATCAGTCGAGACATACCTCCGGCTCACACAGCCACCGGAGGGAGACGCGCGCTCCCTTCTCCACAAGCAGCAAATTGCCTCCATAAGGGCAATCGAAGAAGCTCTGGCGGCCAAGGGGCCAAGCAACCGAGCGCATGAACCAACGACGTCGGGCATCCCAGCGGCGCAGCGACAGCCAGTCAAGGACCTCCGTGACGTCCTGACACAGAAGACGGTGGACCGCAGCCGCAAGGAGCGTTCGGCTAGCGTGGCACACGCGAACGACCACGCCGACCGCGACTTCGAGCCGTGCGGCGCAGCATGCTTTAGCTTCAACATCCGCGACACCCGCATGCCTAAAGGCTTCAAGTTGACGGCTGGCACACCAAAATACGACGGGAAGCAAGACCCAAAGCTATGGCTCGAGGACTACCTCATCGCTTGCACCTGTCAAGGTGGAACGTCGACTACAGCAATGCAGTACATCCAGCTCATGCTGACAGATTCGGCACGCGGGTGGCTCACAAGCCAACCCAAAGACTCTTTCCGAACATGTGAGGAATTTCAGGATAAGTTCATCAAGAGTTTCTCAGGAACATTCGCCAGACCGACGACCTACATCGAGTTGCAGGCCTGTAAGCAAGGGAAGGATGAGTCGCTCCGCTCTTACATCCAGAGGTGGACACTCCTCCGCAATACCATGGAACCCGTATCAGAGGATCGAGTGATGGACGCCTTCATGCATGGCGTCGCTCGCCGCGACCTCCGGGAGGAATTCGGTAGGCTCCAGCCGAAGACCACAATAGAACTCATGAAGACAGCCAACCAATGGGCCGAAGGAGAGGACTACGTCCGCGAAACTTCTCCCAAAAAGGAAGGCGAAACAAGCAACTAGCGCGAGGCACGTCAAAAGAAGAAGGCACGTTACACCCACGATTCAATCGAATTAGTAGCGGCAGGGTACGAAACCCCCCGCGAGGACAAGCGCGACAGCAGCCGACAATACGAGCAAAGTCGGCAGCCCAGCTCGAGTCAGTACAACCGTGGCAGCAGCAGCATCGACCACAATGATGGAAGTCAGAAGCGCGAGTGGAAGCGCCCGCTGACCCCAGCAGAGGAACTAATGCAACCCTGTAAGCATCACTCGTTCCGCAACCCGGCAACAGGAAAGTGGGGTTCAAACCACATGTTGAAGGATTGCCGCAAAGCAAGAAAGATCTACCATGCCATGCAGCAAATCATCGCCCCGGTGCAGGCCATACAAGCGGCACCACAGCTAGCCATCCAGGCAGCACCCGCAAACAACAATCAAGTGCAG
Source organism: Poa annua (assembly GCA_026929855.1). Classification (NCBI taxonomy): domain Eukaryota; kingdom Viridiplantae; phylum Streptophyta; class Magnoliopsida; order Poales; family Poaceae; genus Poa; species Poa annua. The sequence continues at coordinate 24,026,316 of CM049427.1, forward strand.
GCGGCAGGAGCGTTCCCCCAGACGCAGCAGCAGCAGCAAGGTCCGTCGGCAGCAGCCGACACGTACCCAGCCGCACGGGGACAACTGAACATGATCCAGAAGGGACCCCCGTCGAACAGAAGGCAGAAAATCATCACACGCCAAGTACTTCAAGCCATCAACAGCCCACGCGCGGTACCAGACTACCTGCGCGGGTCGGAGACACCAATCACATTTTCCAGGGCAGATCACCCAGCGGAGGTAGTCCGACCCGGGCACGCCGCACTCGTGGTTGAGGCCTTGATCGGCGACTACAGCCTGAAGAAGGTATTCCTGGACGGAGGCAGCGGCATCAACATCATATTCACCGATACCCTCAGACGAATGAACAGGTCGACAGAGAAGTTGCCGGAATCGGAAACCACCTTCCACGGCATAGTGCCAGGGCAAGCAATCACGCCCATGGGAACAATCACAGTCGACGTCATCCTCGGTACACCCGAGCACTTCAGGAAGGAGTCGATAGACTTTGAGGTCGTCGACTGGAAGTCACAATACCACGCCATCCTCGGACGCCCAAGCTTTGCCAGGTTCATGGCAGTACCCCACTACGCCTACCTGATGATAAAATTGCCCGGGCCGAAAGGAGTTATCACCGTCTGCGGCGACTTCGGGCTCTCCAACAGTTGCGACCACGAGTTCGCCAAGATCTCAGAGTTCTTCGGTGTCGAAGAGCACTTCAAGGCCATACCAGCCGACAACGACAAGACCATCTTCCCGGCTTGCAAGAAGCCTGCCAAAGACGCAACGTTCAACACGAATGACGACACTGTCACCCACCAAGTCCATCCGACTGACAGTGGAAAGACGGTCAAGGTCTCATCGAGTCTGACCCCCGCATAGGAAGGCACGCTCGTCGAGTTCCTACGTGAGAACTGGAAAATCTTTGCATGGCAACCCTCTGACATGCCAGGGATACCCAGGGAACTCGCCGAGCACTCTCTAAAAGTCCACAAGGACGCAAGACCAGTCAAGCAATCCATGCGACGCTTCTCAGGACCCAAACGAGACGCGATCACCATGGAGGTCGACAGATTACTACACGCCAAGTTCATCCGAGAGATCAAGGACTCGGACTGGGTCGCCAACCCGGTTCTAGTTGAGAAAAAGAAGACGAAGAAACTGCGCATGTGCGTTGACTTCACCGCAGTCAACAAATGCTGCCCCAAGGACCACTTTCCGCTCCCGCGGATAGACCAGATCATCGACTCGACTGCAGGTTGCGAACGCCTATCTTTTCTGGATGCCTACTCAGGTTACCAGCAGATCAGGCTGAAAGTCGAGGACGAAGAGAAGACAACCTTCATCACACCCGACGGCGTTTTTTGCTACCAGACGATGCCGTTCGGGTTAAAGAACGCAGGTGCCACGTACCAGCGGACAATGCAAGCATGCCTCAAGGGGCTAATCGGGCAAATCGTCCAAGTCTATGTCGATGACATCGTCGTCACTACCCGAAAGGAGGATACCCTAGTCGACGACCTCCGCAAGGTCTTCGCCGCACTGGACGTATATCAGATCAAGCTCAATCCAGAGAAGTGCGTGTTCGGCGTACCAGCCGGAGAGCTACTAGGGTACCTTGTATCCGCAAGAGGAATCGAAGCAAACCCCGAGAAGGTGCAGAACATACTCACAATGCCAGCACCAACCAAGCTCAGGGAGGTGCAACGATTAGCTGGCCGAGTCGCAGCTCTCAGCCGATTCATTAGTAAGTTGGGAGAGAAAGCCTTACCTTTCTACCAACTGATGAAGAAGGCAGACAAGTTCGAGTGGACACAAGAGGCGCAGGACGCGTTCGACCATCTCAAGAAAACACTGACAACTTCTCCAGTCCTCGTGGCACCACTGGAAAATGAGCCGCTGTACCTATACGTCTCAGCAACGAACAGGGTGGTAAGCACGGTGCTCGTAGTCGAACGCGAAGAAGAAGGGCACAGTCACCCGGTGCAGAGGCCCGTCTACTACCTCAGCGAAGTACTCACCTTGTCCAAGCAGAACTACCCTCATTACCAGAAGCTGGCATACGGAGTCTTCATGACCTCCAGGAAGGTCGTCCACTACTTCTCCGAGCACCCGATCACGGTGGTAAGCTCCTCTGGACTAGCAGATCCTCACAAACCAGCGCGCGACAGGACGAGTCGCCAAGTGGGTTGTCGAACTAGGACCATGGGGGCTGAAGTATGCTCACCCGAAGTCCATCAAGGCCCAAGTTCTCCCAGAATTCACAACCGAGTGGATAGAAGCCCAGCTACCAAATGTCCCCGACCTGTCCAACGCATGGACAATGTACTTTGATGGCTCCAAGAAATTCAAGTCAGCCGGGGCAGGAGTCGTGCTCACCTCCCCCAAAGGCGACAAGCTCAAGTATGTCCTACAGATGGACTTTCCGACGCCATCCAACAACGAAGCCGAGTACGAGGCCCTGATCCACGGCATGCGGATGGCCAAGAACTGCGGCGCCACGCACCTCATGATCTACGGCCCTACCTGGTGGTACAGCAAACCATGAAGTCCTGCGACGCCATCGCTGACAACATGATCGCCTACAGAGACCTCTACAATCAGTGGGAAGGCAACTTCGACGGCTGCGAGCTGCGCCACATTGGCCGTGAAAGCAACGAGGAAGCCGACGTCCTCGCTAACATGGGCTCAGACAGGGTGCCAGTCCCACCCGGCGTCTTCCTCGAGTGCATCACGCAGAGATCCATCAAAACTCAGAGTACAGCAAGCCCAGCAAAAACAAAAGGCGATGCCAACCCGCCAAGCCAAGACAAGGTCCCCATGGAGGTCATGCTAGTCGAAGCCACATGGACAGGACCGTACCTGGCATACATACTTCATCAGAAGCTACCAGCCGATCCAGTCGAAGCAAAGCGCATCATCAGGCGCTCCAAAAGTTTCACCGTCATCAACGGTGAACTCTAAAAAAGAAGCATCTCAGGAATCCTGCAAAGGTGCATAGATCCAGTCGACGGCCAAGCCATCTTACTCGACATCCACGCGGGTATCTGCGGGCATCACGCCAGCAGTCGGGCACTGGTGGCCAAGGCGCTACGCGCCGGGTTCTACTGGCTGACAGCCATGCAGGACGCCGAGGAGCTGGTGAAGAAATGCACAGGGTGCCAGGAATTTGCCAACAAGCCGCACGCCCCAGCGTCAGAACTCAAGACAATACCATTAGCCTGGCCCTTTGCCCAATGGGGTCTGGACATGGTGGGCCCGCTGAAGAAATCCTCACCCGGAGGTCACACTCACCTCCTGGTTGCAGTCGATAAGTTCACAAAGTGGATAGAAGCCGTGCCCATCACAAGTTCGACTGCATCCACAACGGTCAACTTCATCAGGTCAATCATCTTCAGATTTGGGGTACCAAACGGGATCATCACCGACAACGGCTCGAACTTCACAGCCGAAGAATTCAAGGACTTTTGCTCAGAGCAGGGGATCAAACTCAACTACGCGTCTGTCTCGCACCCGCAGTCCAATGGACAAGTGGAGAAAGCCAACGGCCTCGTCTGTAGCGGCATCAAGAAACGACTACGCGTGCCCCTAAGAGGCGCAGCGGGCGCATGGGTGGAAGAACTGCCATCGGTCCTCTGGAGTCTGCGAACAACGCCAAATAGATCCACCCAGTACACTCCATTCTTCATGGTGTACGGTGCAGAAGCGGTCCTCCCCTGCGACATCAAGTTCGACGCACCGAGAGTAGTCGCTTACGACGAGTCGGAAGCAGAGGAGGCACTCAAAGACAGCAGAGACACCCTGGATGAAGCGCGCGACATCGCCCTGGCACGGTCAGCCGTGTATCAGCAGGACCTGCACAATTATCACACTCGGAGGCTGCGACCAAGAGCGTTCGTGGCAGGCGACCTGGTTCTTCGACTCAAGCAAAAGAAGGTGCACAAGCTCGCTTCCCCATGGGAGGGCCCGTACATCGTAACAGAAGCAATAGGCAATGGAGCCTACCGCCTAAAGGACTCGAAGACAGGAGCGGACTGCAGCAACCCGTGGAACGTAGCACAACTCCGCCGGTTCTACGCCTAGTTCAAAACAACCATTGTACAAGAAAACCAGCGCGGCAGGTTTCAGACGCACTCTTTCCCTTGCCAGGGTACCTGAGGGGACTGGAAGGGTTTTAATGAGGCGGCCTGTTCGCAAGAATCAATAAAGTGATTTGAAGAAATTCTGTCTCCCTAACCTGTCACTCAGAGGAAGCTCAAAAATCCTAGGCCGCCACTCGAACCACTCGGGGGCTGCGCCACACAGGTTGAAATATAAGCTTAGGTCGCTACCCGAACCACTCGGGGGCTGCGCCATACAAGCATGGCCAAAATCCTAGGTCGCCACCCGAGCTACTCGGGGGCTGCGCCACACAGGTTGAAATAAAAGCTTAGGCCGCCACCCAACTTACTCGGGGGCTGTGCCATACAAGCGTAAAGTCAAAAATCCTAGGCCACCACTCGACCGACTCGGGGGCTGCGCCATACAGGTCAAGTTCAAAATCCTAGGGCGCCGCCCACCACACACGGGGGGCTGCGCCACACAGGTCACACTTGTAACCCTAGGCTACCACTCGACTTACTCGGGGGCTACGCCAAACAGGCCTTCTCAGAAAAATCCCCAGCCGCCACTCGAACCCACTCGTGGGCTGCGCTGCACAGGTCAAGTTCCAAATCCTAGGTCACCACCCGACGTACTCGGGGGCTGCGCCAAACAGGTAACACTTGTAATCCTAGGCCGCCACTCGACCTACTCGGGGGCTGCGCCAGACAGGTCTTAGCCAAAATCCTAGGCCACCACTCGAGCGACTCGGGGGCTGCGCCATACAGGTCAAGTTACAAAAATCCTAAGTCGCCACTTGATAAAATCAGAGACTGCGGCATACAGGTAACACTTGAAAAACCTAGGCCGCTGCCTAGCATACTAGGCGACTGCGCCATACATGTTGCAGATTAAATCAGGCACTCTCACTTTCGAGTAAAAAGATCAACTCTCATAACTCGAAAGTATTTCAATCTGTTACCATACTTACACAGGCACATTTGCCCCCTATAGCTAACCCTGTACACCAGACGACAGCTACTCTACACTGCAGGTTCAGCCTTCGGCGCATCAAGGGGCCCTACAAGGTGCTCGCTCAGGTCCTGAACCTGCCGGATAATCCGACGCGCAACCGCCAAGGTCTCGTCGAAGTCGTCGTCACCCGGCAGGCCTTCAAGCACCCTCTCAAGCGGGAGATGTGGCCGATGCATCCGGACGTATGCCAACGCCGCGTTCGCACCAGCCACAAGTTGGGCGTCGACGACCTCCTTCAACCCTTCACCATCGCGGAATCTCTCCAGCAAGGCGGACAACCCGTTCGGCTGCGCATTATGCGGGAAGTACACACGATTGATGTGCCAAAGTGTCTTCCGGCAGCTCTTCAGAAGAAAAGAAGCGCGCCACGTACGATCAAGCATGGTGGCAAGGACGCGCCCCCTCGACTGGTTCACCCAGAACTGTCGAGCTTCGTAGGAGTCGCCGGACGCCTCTCGGGCGACTCGCTCCTCAATGCGAGCCCGCTCGGCCTCCCAGTCGGGATTAACATCTGCGCACATAAAATGCAAGTCAAAGCGAGAAGGAAGGCCAACAAGGACGGCAGCCGCCAAAAGGATACATACCTTTCAGCTGCCGACTGATCAGGTCGATCTCCCCAAGCAAAAAATCCTCACGTCGCGAGAACTCCGCCGTGGGATGCGACTGAGAACGGTGCAGCAGCCGCTCCGTATTCCTCAGGGTCGCCTCAAGCTCCACCACCTTGTTCTTCAGATGCGTGATTATCCGTTGATCATTGACACTGCGTGGAGGAGCCGGCGCCGCCCGACGACGGCGAGCACCCGAAGAAGAAGCCGCGCCACTCGGCTCGGCCACTAGAGAAGGTGGAGCATCACCGCGCGCAGCACTCTGCCAGGGATACGCAGCGTCAATACAATCATGCGACTGCGAAGCGCAGATCAACTCAGAAGAAAGAAATTCAGCAAAATCAATATTGATGACCAAAAGACCCGACAGGGCAATATTCATTACAAGCATGAAGTTCAAAATACAGATCGCGGCGACTGCCGCATTCCTACAACTACGCCTACTCTAAGGCCGTGGACTGCGACCGGGAACGGCCCTTCCGTGCGGCAGCCGCTTCGGTCGCCTTAGCAAGGGCCCTCTCGAAGAGTGCCACAAGCTGCGTGGCCAACTGCGAGGCACGCTCCTTCACGCCACTCAGTGACGCGGTCCGGCCATCGGGTTTGCGAGGAAAACCGCTGACGACCTTCTCGAAGTCACCTGGAACTTGATGGCCTAACAGGAGCTGGAAGGTGAGCTCGGAGCCGCGTACCGTCTGCGACCGCGTGAAGTCGGTGATGGTGGTCGTGTCCTCAAACGGCGCAGCCAGGGCGTCCACGGTGGCCGGCGGCTGGTCGCTCGGGAATATGCTCTGATGCACCACGGTGAGGGCTCCAGTCGACTTCTGCAGCGCCGCTGTAGACTTCTTCAGCGCGTCTGCAGCGTAGGCACAGACCCGGTCGAGGAAGCCAACAGCGGTCGCCAGGTCAACCGTGTCGCTTGACGCATCTTCTGGAGGAGCTCCACCGCAAGTCTCTGCGCAAAAAATTCAAAGTCAGGATAAGAAAAAGAACAAAGACTCAGTAGGCGTCAAGCCGAAACTTACCCCCAAGTACACCGGCGAGCGAAAGGAGACGGCCAACTTGGGTTTTCTCCTGGGCGACCCGCGCCAGCTCCCGCTCTCGAGACTCGTGAAGAGCCTTCTCAAGCTCATCAACCCGCCCAGTAGCCTGGTCCAGCGAGGCACGCAGTTGGTCCCTCTCTTTCTCCAGGCGAACATAAGCCGCGGCTGCGTCGAGCTGTTGGCGATAGTACGGCTGAAACAAAAGCAAGATGTCAATAAAGTTGTGGGCGACTATGCTAGTCACCCACACCTTCGGGGGCTACTCCCATCGGGAGCGCTGATCGCGCACCCGATGAAAAATCAAGAACGCAAGAAAAAGCATGCAAGACTTACGTGGTCCAGGAGTTCAAGGTCTTCCGCAGTCGAAGAGGCACGCGGCTAGAGGATGCAATACCGGCAGGCTCAGCATGCACCTTCTCCACCACCACTGGCGTCCCCAACCCAGTCGAAGGGGCGGATATGAGCTCCACGTCCCGAAGGGGGGAGCTAACATCGTCAGAACGATGGCTGCAACAAAACCAAGAACACCTGTCGAATCAAAACGTCCAAACTGCAAAGTACAACTCGAAGGACACATTGCAAAGAAACTCACCTGGGGGTGCCGGCGTCGTCGTAGCTCTCCAGGGAAGGCGAAGGCATCCGCGCGAACGAGCGTGGTGCTGTGGAGCTGACTGGAGGAACGTTCAGAGGTTCCTCCCAGCCACCCGAAGACCGAGCACCCGGAGACGTCACGACGACCTCCTCCTCAGCAACGTCCACGTCCCGGGCAGGTGACGACGCAGTGGCAGACTCGGTGCGACTCGGAAGCTTCCGCTTCTTCCTCGCGGGTTCCTCCACCTCATCTTCCTCCTCCACCTCGTCGCGGGGAGAATGCGCGGAGGGAATCTCTTCGTCCTCGTCCTCCTCCTCGACAAACTTCGACTCATCGTCGGGTCCGTTCTCAGGGAGGGGAGGAAAGTTGATGAACATAGCTCGACCCTGAAGCAAGTACACACAAGTCGAATCAAAAAGAAAGGTAGACTCAAGTCGAACAAGGACAGAAAGAAAACAAGACAAGACTTACCTCAGGAACGGGGTTCGAGGCCCCGTAAGGAGAAATCGGGCACTTGATGTTGCACGTGTCCGCGGCTCGGAGGTTGGTGATTGACCTGGCGCTGGCTTCCACCTCCTCGTCATCCAGCGGCTTGGCGCTGACGCCTTCCGCGGCCCACATCGGGTGAGGCCGGGCGCTGAGCGGCTGCACCCGAAGACGGAAGAAGGTGGCCATCAGAAAGACGCCACCCGCCTCGCGCCCAAGGGTCTGAGTCAGCTCGTGCAGCAGGCCCAGCAGGGGCCGCGTGGCCTCCTTCTCCACGGCGGACAGCGGGTGCGCCCATGCGCCGGTCTTCCACAGTCCACGCCCGCTGTCGAACGCGTCCAGGCCGTCTTGGTTCGACTGGACGTAGAACCACCTCCGGCGCCACCCATGGATGGAGTCGGACTTCTTCATCTGAAAGTACGCGGTGTCACCGCGCACCTGGATTCCGAAGCCACCCACTGGGAAGGTCAACCCGCTCTTCCCCACGTTCTTGCGAACGAGGAAGAGCGACTTCCACAACGCCCAGTGGGGCGCGACACCCAAGAAGCACTCGCAGAGCACGATGAAGCCCGCGATGCTCAAGACGCCATTGGGGGTCAGATCGTGGATCTGAACCCCATAGGCATACAGGAGACCGCGCACGAAATCATGCATGGGGAACCCGAAGCCGCGCGGAAGGAAGTCCGCGAAGCAAACACGTTCCCCATCGCGGGGAGTGGGGAAGACTTCCTTGCCAGGGACGCGTACCTGGACTTGGTCGGCAGGTGGCAGCAGACCCTGCGCGCGGAACAGCTCCACATCGGTCTTCTTCATCGAGGACCTCTGCCAGTCGCCCTCAGGTTTCTTCATCACCCCGGCGTCATCGGCGGCGGCGGAGGAGCCAGCGGCGCTCTTCGGCTTGCCCATTGTCAAGGTCGCAAGGTGTGTGGACGGATTGCTCGGAGCTCGGGATGGCGGCGGAAATGGTAGAGCGCAGGAGGAAAGAACGCAAGAAGCGATCGGAGAAGATGACATCCCAAACGCCAAGACACAGTACTTATGCCTCGAAGATCATCATCTCAACCGTCCATCGAACAAGGGCTCCGAGCGGGCACATCGGGCCGTCCACGTGTCGCACGGAGAAACCAACCGTCACCGCCCACTTCTTCCACTACGCACGAAAACCGAGGCGTCGTCATCGTGCCGCGCAAATTTCGCGCCCACTTCGGAGACGTGACAACTGTGGACCGCGGTCAGCTCTGACAGCGGGGCCCACCACGTCACGTCCCATCGGGCACAGAGGCGTGCAACAGATCGTCATCAATGACGTCATCAAGCCAACGGCTCCAAAATAAACTGAAGCAACTCGACAGAGTTGTTCGAGTGGTAAGCTTCTCAGCTGAAATCAACAAGGTAGGATCAGCCAATGATCCGAGCACCCGAAGAAACCATTCGAGTGGCAACGCAGTAAGCTCGAGCAGCCGAATCCATCCACAAGTAAGCCAAACAGGCTGAGTAGAAGAAAAATTCAAAAGAAGATGAAGGCAAAGTAATTCGACTGCACAGATTACTCCCATCGGGAGTGGCTGATTCGACTGAAGAAATTCGACTTCAAGCTCAAGATCAAGCAATCCAACGGCGCGTCCAGGAGGAAGGAGTCCTTTGTCCGACTCTACGCTTCGACCAAGCACTCGGGGGCTACTGACGTGGGGCTGCCTTGCGGGTAGCCCACGGTGATGCTACCTGGGCCGCGCCAAGGATGGAAAGGCCCACAGAAGGCCCACTCGGGGTACCACGTATCCTAGTCCAACTCGGTTAGGTCTTGTAACCTGCCGTATCTGTACCAACCACCGAGACCTGGCTACCTATAAAGCCAGGAGGGTTGCCCGTCCTAGAGGACACGCTGATAACCACTACGACAAACCCTAGCGAGATCGCATCTCGCCATTGTAATCGCTACTCGCATCAATAACCAGACAAGCAGGAGTAGGGTGTTATCCTCCGGGAGCCTGAACCTGGGTAAACCTCGCTTGTCAGCCGTCGTGATCACCTTGCACTCATCTCTCTCCCCATAAATCAACCCGGGGTGCACAACCCTGGAACTTGCCGAGTTAACACCTCGTCACCCGGTCATTCAGATCCAGCTGAAATCGCAGGAGTAGATCTTATCTGGAATCCCGCAAAGCAACGGCGCTCTGCGGTATGGCTTAGGTGGAGAGAGACCCCCTTCCTCAGCTCGGCGCGGCTCCGACTTGGGAACCACGAGATCGAGAGAGAAATCGGGAATTAATTGAATTTTCTGTGTATTAAATCAATTAATATGCCTTGCTATATAAAGGGGGAAGGGGGTGTGCCAACCCCCTTGGCTCCCCCATGTGGGACTAAAGGAGGAGAGGGGAGGGGGGGGGGGGGGGGGGGGGGGTTCGGCCGAACCCCCCATGGGCTCTCCCACTCCTAGTCCAACTCGGACTAGGAGGCCCAAGCCTTCCCCTTCCTTGTGGGGTGCGGTTTCCCCTTCTTGGGCCCTCTTAGGGCCCATTTAGGTGGGAACCCCCTTTTTCCTTTATTTAATTAATATTAAATTAATATAAAAATCCCATTAATTCATAATTAATATATTTATATATAATTCAATATCCCATGACTCCGAAACTATTTCGGAACCACCCGAACAACTTTCGGACATTCCCGGAACCATTCCATACCTCCCCGGAACTCCTTCTGGACCACCGGAACTCTTTCCGGATCATTTCTCTCTCTCCAAGAAAAACCTATAAAATTCCAGAACCTATCTCCTAGCGTCGCTAAGACCTTAAGTTTGTTACGCTACGGTTCGGTAACACTCCAGACATGGTCGAGACATTCCGCTCACCAATGATCGTCAGGGATAGCTGGAAATATATGACGACCCCTGTGCATTCCACGAATATCGTCGTTGAACCATAAGTATGATATTTATTCCCTTTGTCTCTGCGATACTACCTTGTCCGAGATATGATCATAGACACACCGATGCCTTTGTTGTATCTCGTTACCGACGAAGGTTATTAACTCGTCTGCGATATTACATCCCCATGACCTAGTCATAAGCTGCGCAGCTATATAGATGCAATATCACCGAGTGGGCCCAGAGTATCTTTCCATTACAAGAATGAACAAATCCCGCTCTTGATCCTTACGTCTTGATACTCTTTCGGAATACCCAAGATGGACACCGTTATTGTCATGCTATATAAGACACAACGTTTGATGCTCTCAAAGCACTCCTACGAAGCATCAATAAGTACGGTCTCACGGTCTAAGGAATAAGCTATCATACTCTAATCTATTGCAAATGATAAACATCGTAATACGATCTTATTGCAATACTTTGCGTATGTCCACCACCTTATTCAACTAACAAGATGACCCCATTGTCAACCGACGTCATTGTCCTTGATCGGGAATCTCGATCAACTGTTGCCCAATGGACTAGCTCATATAGAGGCTTGCTAGGGACCTGGTTGTCTATGTATCACACGTGTATCAATAATTCCGATTAATACAGTTATAGCATAATACACAAACCTATTATAAACTTATGAGATAATGCAATAAATATCACTTATTTATTTGCCTCTAGGGCATATCTCCTTCAGTCTCCCACTTGCACTAGAGTACAAATAAACCAACTGCATTTTACTTTATCAAAATCCCTTATCAAATAAGAATCATTCGATGATGCTTGCTTGTGGAAAAGTGTTACTGCACAATCCATGATTGTGCACGCTTTTGCGATTCACTGACATCAACTTGCTTGATATCATTATGTTGTCCAACAACATATATGAAAATACCGTAACTAAGTGAGACTTCTGCTTCCCAGCGCTTACTCTGATTATACTAACCAGATAACTGCCCTGAAAAACACACTCAGCCATGCAGAGCCCCTTGTAACAATTACAAACTCGCAATATCTACATACTTTCACATTAATGTAGAAAACTTGACATTCAAATGTCAATCCCTTAACTAACGCACTTCTACTTCTAGTAAATTCCAAATTTACTTTCATAACTGTTCTTTACTCCAAGAACATCGGTTATATTTTATCGAGCAGATAATATGGTTTCTGTATGATGTCTAATATATACATAATAGACCCACATGTCATACAACCATTACCTTCATGCATCATTACTCTTAATGACCAATTGGATTCCAAAGGACCATCATTTTGATTCTATTCTGACTCCTCAGATATAATCCAACACAACTCGACCAACTATTTAAAATTCCCGTTCTATTTCAAAATAAACACTAACTTTCAAATAGTTTCACAACTTCATCCTATTCTATTGGTACAGTTTCACAATGTGTTAACTACACAAGGTGAATTCGACTCCCACTCAAATTATGTCTGCACATATTTGGCAACACGAGCTCCCACTCAAAAACATGTCATCCACATATTTGAGTTCCTAAGCTCCCACTCAAAATATGTTCCTCACATATTTCTCCTGAGTGAACTAACTATGACTCCCACTTAAATCGACATCTCGGTTAAACCAAAAACATTGATCTACTATCAATTCGAATTTAATACAAACTACAGTATTACATTAATACAAATCCCTCAGACTTCAAGCATGTCTACATAAATGTAGTCAACAAATTTGATCTTGTCCAAGACACATTTCTTGACAAGACATGCTACCGCGTCTTTCTTATAGTCACATTTTCATATAACACTTTATATGACGATTAAACAATCTTATTCCTCTAATAAGAATTGCAGCAACAATTACTCTCTTAATCCTTTCAAATGTAACTTTGGATTTCCAGGCTCAAAAGCATTTGTTCATATTCCAATATTTTCTCAACTTTCTTTGTATTCATAAAGTGTACTTTGATCTGTCAACAATACTTAATACAGTGCTGTGACCTGACAGCAATATTAAATATAACAGCACTTTATTTAGAAGTTTCTTTCATGAAAATATTATGATCTTTATGAAGAGGATTGTAAGCAGAAAACAATTTTCTAGTCTCCCTCACTCTTAATCACTAAACTTTCATTAGCAGACATATACTCTTTGGAACATCTTCCATCATAAGTCTAACACATTATTCCAAACTTCTAATTTCAATCCATAAACCATAATTCGAAAAGTCATCTTTTCTCGGAATTACATAGGCAACAAACTGAACTTTGTTTCTAATTGGTTTTGGAATACACTCTCATCTGATGCGAGCAATCTACAAAAAACCACTCATGTATATTCCGAATTATCGCATAATCATATACATGTCGACACTACTGTCGATCCTATGAATTTTTGTTGAGAAAAATATCTATTTTCTAAAGTGGACATCGACTATAATGTTTCGAACGTATTAGGAGATTCTAAGACTGATTCTGACAGACCACACTTTATTTAAAATAGAGCATGATTATAATTTTCCACATATCACTATATATGACATTATAATTTTGTGAAGCAAATTTCCACAAGTCTCTTGTGCTGAAATCATAATTCAAAAACACTGTCCTTTGATCGAATTTTGTGAACACAAGGTTCACTAATCTTTCTTCTGAAAAACCCCATTTGATCTATTATCAAATTAATCTCAGACTCCATAATTTATCGGGCAAATACTCCTATTTACCAAAGTCATGGAGGAATTCGGATCAAGTAGTAAACACCGTTAATTAATCATTAAAAATGACACTCAATTAATTCCTGCTAGTATTGCAACTTCAATACCTGATTTCAAGCTTAATCAACTAAGCACTTGAAATACTTAAATGGATCAAGACACTCATTACTTCTTTCCTTGCTTTTATGACTAAACTCGACGGTGTTTGTTCTAGTAATAGAACTCTTATTCATAGGACACGCTATTTTATCATTTCTACAATTATGAATACTTATCATACAATCAATGTAACTGAGATGTGGAATCTTTATTCACAAGATAAAACAACTGACTTGTTCCATAACATAAAACAACTGAACTTGTCTTATTACATGAATAACTTTGTCTTGCAACAATCAAGACACACATTCGCTCACTATTACAAAAGATCGTATCAAAAACTATTAATGATAACTATGATAACTTGAGGACGTGAACACCAAAAGGCCATCAACTCCTTGACTACCAGCTTCAGCGCAGGTCACATCAAACTGCGCCGCATATATGTGATAATCAGGACCTGTTTCACAAATAGAGCAATTATCAAACATTTCATCATATACTATGGGCGAATTCATAATTCTGCATATATCAAATATATACCTGTAGCATCGAAGATCTCTCCTTCGATGGAATCAACCTTCAGAGACTGGAACTCACGTATGAACTTGTAGAAGTTCATATCGTCGGCTTTCAAAATGTACTTGCGCACATGCTTCTCATAGCTGGGAGGTAGAGATATCAGGACAGTCCGAATGGCACAGGAATCGGCCATCCAGTAATCGAAGACCATCGTCAGCTGGAAGTAGATGTCATACAATCTCTTCAAATGTGTCTTCAGACAGGTATTCTCCTCCATGTGAATGGTCTGGAACATTCTAAGCTGCCTGAACTGCTCACGCTTTAATTCATCTCCGAAGTGAGTCTTTATTGCATCCATCATGACGCTTGGCTCCTTGCGTCGAAACATCTCTTTCAACTCGGGTGCCAGGCATACGGTCATGGTGATCTCCACTTCAATGAATATGTCTCAACGCCTACGGAAATCATCTTCCTCCTCCTCGCTTGCAGAATCTCCTGGTCCTCCTCCTAACGGTTCATCGAGAACATATAGAATGTTGCTGTGTTTGAGAATGTTTCTAAAACCCCTGTACCATCTGATGAAGTTGGACCCGTCGGCTTCTAATGTAGCATTTGGGCTCTTGAGGAAGTAACCGAAGTATAATTGCGTAGTCTACAGACGTGATCGCATAAGAGGTAAGGTTAAGTTTATAATATGTAGGTGAGTTTTAGTTCTATAATCTCATTATCAAAAACACACCCCACCAAGATTATTATCCCTAAAATAATATTGGCGATGACACGACCCTAATCCACCATACTACCCCCGATCATCACGGCCGGCAGCACAACTTCAAAGGTGGACATAAAATGTCGATCATAACAACTCTATGACTCGTGCTCGATCTTTCGATCTTCCCGTGTTCCGAGGCCATACCTCTGAGTATGCTAGGCTCGCCAATCAAACCTCGAAGACCCTGCGCGTGCAACATGGCTTACACCCACTGTATGCGAACGACGAGATGTGTGACACCCGATCATCACGGCCTGCCTCATAACGTAGAACTTTCTTGGTGGTGCGCAACGAGGGAGAACACAATTTTGGTATTTGTTAGGGATCATCCTATTTATGATGCTACCGTTGTATATCTAGCATATAAGCAATCAATAGGATGCACACACAACAGCACACAATAATGATGCAATGAAGTGCGATGTGACACGGTTGATGCGCCTGGACCTTCATGGCGCCATGTGCCTGGCCCCCGGCGCCCCGGCATGACTCCGAGTCTACAGAGCCCTCCATTGCCTCCGACAGTACGAGTAATATCAAAACTTACCGTAACCATGTCACATAAAATAACGCCTCTGCAAAACAAAGTTAGACGCATCTAGCTTTATCTAGTTTTGCAAGTTTTACGTGGCATATAGGCTTATTCGTAAGAGAATCGCTTCCCTACCTACGAACTTTGTAACACAACATTGATCGTATAATTGCATGTTTAAGCATCCCTTTCGGGCCCTCCATTGAAAATGCTTTGCCGACTAGAGAGAGAGAAACAGACACCCGCCAGCCACAGATACGGTGCAAGCCGTATGTCAGTAGTGGAACCAGTCTCGCGTAAGCGTACGCGTAAAGTCGGTCTGGGCCGCTTCATCAACTCAATACCGAAGGCATCGCAAGTGCATGCTAGAGGGTAGCAAATATAAGAAAGACGCCCTTATTCAACATGAGTTCTAACCGTACCAGCAGTACTACGCATAGATCGGCTCTGATACCACTGAAGGGGTTACAGTGCAGAAAACAATAATTTTTCTAGCGAACGGAACCCTAACTAGCCAGGATCTATCTATCTAGTACATGCGATAACGGTGGCGGAACGGGTTACATTACCTCCATGTAGACCGATAGCGGGGATTACTCTCCCGCACAAGCGTTGACGATGAAGTCGTACGTAGCCGACCTCGAGGTCGCGGAGTACTTGCCGCGATGTCGGAGTCGATGACGCCGGGGTGTCGATGATGATCTGCGTCGACGGGCGTCGGGCGGAAGAAGGAAGAGCGCCAGCACCGGGGCTGGTGCGCCGGCAGCAGAGGAGGAGGTGGCGCGGCGGCTGCAGGGGGTGAGACGACGTCGCCCAAGCTCCTCAAAAGAGTAGCCTCCGAGCACTCGCAAACATACGGAGCCTAGCGACAACTCCCGGTCATTCAGATCCAGCTGAAATCGTAGGAGTAGATCTTATCTGGAATCCCGCAGAGCAACGGCGCTCTGCGGTATCGCTTAGGTGGAGAGAGACCCCCTTCCTCAGCTCGGCGCGGCTCCGACTTGGGAACCACGAGATCGAGAGAGAAATCGGGAATTAATTGAATTTTCGTGTATTAAATCAATTAATATGCCTTGCTATATAAAGGGGGAAGGGGGTGTGCCAACCCCCTTGGCTCCCCCATGTGGGACTAAAGGAGGAGAGGGGAGGGGGGGTTCGGCCGAACCCCCCATGGGCTCTCCCACTCCTAGTCCAACTCGGACTAGGAGGCCCAAGCCTTCCCCTTCCTTGTGGGGTGCGGTTTCCCCTTCTTGGGCCCTCTTAGGGCCCATTTAGGTGGGAACCCCCTTTTTCCTTTTTTAATTAATATTAAATTAATATAAAAATCCCATTAATTCATAATTAATATATTTATATATAATTCAATATCCCATGACTCCGAAACTATTTCGGAACCACCCGAACAACTTTCAGACATTCCCGGAACCATTCCATACCTCCCCGGAACTCCTTCCGGACCACCGGAACTCTTTCCGGATCATTTCTCTCTCTCCAACAAAAACCTATAAAATTCCAGAACCTATCTCCTAGCGTCGCTAATACCTTAAGTTTGTTACGCTACGGTTCGGGAACACTCCAGACATGGTCGAGACACTCCGCTCACCAATGATCGTCAGGGATACCTGGAAATATATGACGACCCATGTGCATTCCACGAATATCGTCGTTGAGCCATAAGTATGATATTTATTCCCTTTGTCTCTGCGATACTACCTTGTCCGAGATATGATCGTAGACACACCGATGCCTTTGTTGTATCTCGTTACCGACGAAGGTTATTAACTCGTCTGCGATATTACATCCCCATGACCTAGTCATAAGCTGCGCAGCTATATAGATGCAATATCACCGAGTGGGCCCAGAGTATCTTTCCATTACAAGAATGAACAAATCCCGCTCTTGATCCTTACGTCTTGATACTCTTTCGGAATACCCAAGATGGACACCGTTATTGTCATGCTATATAAGACACAACGTTTGATGCTCTCAAAGCACTCCTACGAAGCATCAATAAGTACGGTCTCACGGTCTAAGGAATAAGCTATCATACTCTAATCTATTGCAAATGATAAACATCGTAATACGATCTTATTGCAATACTTTGCGTATGTCCACCACCTTATTCAACTAACAAGATGACCCCATTGTCAACCGACGTCATTGTCCTTGATCGGGAATCTCGATCAACTGTTGCCCAATGGACTAGCTCATATAGAGGCTTGCTAGGGACCTGGTTGTCTATGTATCACACGTGTATCAATAATTCCGATTAATACAGTTATAGCATAATACACAAACCTATTATAAACTTATGAGATAATGCAATAAATATCACTTATTTATTTGCCTCTAGGGCATATCTCCTTCAGTCACATGTTTGCAAACTCATTTGACATAATCTCACCGAGTGGGCCCTAGAGTATCTATCTGGCTATACGGACTGACAAATCCCGTTGTTGACCCCTCGTCTCAACTACCCCCTTCTGATACCCAAAATTATCACCTATCATTGTCACAGTATATAAGATATGACGTTTGGTGCGATCATAGTATTTTCAAGGGATAACAATAAGAGTGGATCTCACGGTATTAAGGCGTAATGACTATGTCCTATAAATAATGGGTAAGTCCATCACATCGTTCCACCTAACGATATGACTCCATTGCCAACAGACGCCATGTCTCATGATCGGGAAACCTCGATCATCAATCGCGAGATGAAACTAGTAATAGAAGAGGTTACTAGGGACCTGGTTGTTTATCTACCACACCTGTATTAATGTTTCCGCTTAATACAATTATAGCATGATATAAAACATATAATGAACAATTGGAATATAACCAATAAAATATCTTTATTAAGTGCCTCTAGGGCATATTCCCTTCAGTCTCCCACTTGCACTAGAGTAACACTTAATCTAGTTTACAACTTGGTAAAATCTCAACACCCATAGCATCTTGGCGCATGCTCGTCTCGTGGAAGAGGAATACAGTCAATAGATCTCACACATTGAGACCCATATGTGCTTTGTAACACTTCTATGTCACCTAGTTTGATATCATCCCGTATTTTATGATGACGGTGAAATATATCCTATTGGATGGAGTGAGACTCAAACATTCGCGTAGCATGGGCCTTAAAAGTCTAAGAGATCTATTAAGGGGACCACATACGCTCGGAAAACTGCTCAGTCCAATCACACTTGCTAATTCTGAAGTTGCCATATATTTCTATACCTACATAGATTATGCAACAGTTCATATGCGACTTCGCAAAATAACCATGTCTTTCTTCAAAACAAAGGACATCTCCTATATGAGATTTCTAGTCGTATGGGTCAGTGTCACAACTTGCATCATCGTAATCATTTTACGGCAAGTTGTCTTACACACACTTACCCTTTTACTAAAAAACATATCTTCTGTTCTCACATACACTGAAAAATATACTTAACGTTTGTTCATTGATCCACAGAAGGATCACTCTAGAACTTGTTCTTCAACCAAGAACTTGGGTCACACCAAGTCGAGTTTTCAGTCTGATAGAATCTATGTCTGATACATAGAGAATGTCGAACATCATTTTCTATCACTGAAAATACCAAGATAAATTTAATATTTTACCTAGTCATACAAGCAAGAACAATCTTCTTCGCTTGTTCTATACTGAAACCCTTCAGAATCTTAACTTAGGAAATACTCCGACTTAATGTTATTAAGCCCCTTGCGATCTATATAATTATAGATTGGATGCCTAATACTCCTAACTTCATTCATAGAACATTTAATCACTTAAATAATCCTTTACACTCTACTAGAGTATCTGTGTCATTCAATATGTCGTTACATACAAAATAACAAATGACACCTAGCTCCCACTCAAATATGCCTTCCGCATATAAGATCAAGGAAAGCTACTTAGCTCCCACTCAAATATGCCTTCCACATATAAGATCAAGAGAAGCTACTTTGCTCCCACTCACTTCTTTGCAAATGCAGGTTTCTTAAACTATTTTGGACAACTCCAAAATCCTTTGATCACATTATTAAAGTGAAGATTCCAACTACGATATGCTTGCTTCAGCCCATGAATGGACAATGAAGTTTACATACATGTTTAACATTCTCAAGATGTAACATCCCAATACTTTGGAATGTTTAAAAATCACTAAAATTTTAAAACTTTTGTTTTTTATTAAAATAAAACTTTAAATGTATAAGAAAACCAACTATAAAAGACTTCAAGCAATTTCAAAAAGTTGTTTCAAGTTAAACATTTTATTATCCATTGTATTTCTTAAAACCTCAATATGTAAATTTACAAATGATTTACAAACTTTCAAACCATTTTCATGTAATAAAAAAGTTTCCTTATAAGTATTTGATTTCAACCACTTAGCCATATCTATTCATAAATTCTATAATAATATTTACAAATATTATTCAAAACTATTTAAAACATGGTATATTTGCCAAATGGTTTTCATTATTTTACCTGAGTTCAAAACATAGTTTTAGAAATTATAACTCTATAGTTTATATCTTTAAACCTCATGGATTTTATAATTAATGATTTATCCAAATAAGCATTTCAATAACTAAAATTATTTTCATCATTTTGCAAAACATAAAATGATTTTCAAGAATAATTTGAACATAAGAAATGAAATAAGATATATTGTTTTCCTATTGTACTATAGGGAGTTTTCAAATTATTCATTATAAAATAAAACTTAATGGTGCACAAAATATTTTGAATTAAAAATACATTCATTATATTCCCCTTTTCATTTCAAATAGTGGTGTTATGTTATTTAATGTTGTACTAAAGCCAAAACTGATTTAATTGAGGAAAATGAGTTTAAATAACTTAATTTTAAACTTATATAAGAGTTGTATTTTTACAAATTTATTTAGCCAAAAATAAATTTTATTAAGCTATTTTTTCAAATTTGACATAATTTGGTAAATTTGTATTTAATCTATATTTCAAAATTTTGGTTATTGAAAAGTGTTCAAAACATACCCACAAATGGTTTAAAACAAAGATATTATTTTTACGATTTTTTAGAAATTTATTTGACTTCATTTGAACACTTAAAATAAAAGATATGCAATAAATAATAAAAACAGTAAAATAAAAAAGAAAAAATTGCTGACGTCAGCGTTGACGTCATCGTCGTCTTCAAACTCCAGGCACTGGAAACGCACGCACGAATAGCTCTACCTTCCCGATTTGATTGCCGGTGTTTTACTTCACCAAATCACGCCTCGTTTCTTCCTAATTAAAGCCCTTGACCTCCTCTTTCATTCCCTCACAAAATGCCTCTCCAAAACAGCCCCGTGATGGAGAATTTCATCACCGAATCTCCGGAAAACCAAAACGGCTGATTTTAATTTATTTGATTGCATGAGCTTTACTACATCATTCATCGCACCGTTTGTTGCTATTTGTAGCCCTAGACCTGCTCTTCATTTCCCCTCTCAACCCCGTCAGAATCGTGCCCCGAGGCCGATGAATTTCCATGCCAGAGCCGCACACCGCCGCCACCGTTTTTATCAAATCCGACGAGAAGTAGCCCTTGTCCGAGCCCGTTAAACCTCTCCCGACCTCCCCCTCGCCGTTGCGCACCTCCCCGGCGTCTCTTCTCGACCGGGCGACCACGTGAGCACCGTCTCCATAGATAACCAAAGCTCGTCGGTGCCAAGCAACTCGGCCACGCCTCCACGGAGCTCCGGGAAGAAATCGAGGTCACCTCCATGCCCATCGTCTCCGCCGTGTCCAGCCGCACCTCGCCAGCGTCCCCTCGAGCCCGACGAACCTCGGAAGCAACGTCTCCGTGGACCTCCGTGCCGCTGCACCACCGTCCCTCCATTTCCGGTGAGCTGCTACTTTCAGTTACGTTGCACAGACAAAGGGGTAGCAGCCAAAAGTAAATCGCCACGTGTCACCTTTTATTCATTTTCGTTTTCCTGTCTATTTCAAAATTCATATCAAATCAACCGTAACTCCGTTTTCGATGTTTTTGTAGTCTATGGAATCGTATGAACGTGTAGAATACATTGGTATAATAAAAACTTGTATTTTAGTCGTGCACTAACTTGGTATTTACAGAAAGATGTAAAATATTATTTTAATTATAGTTTTAATTATGTAAGTTCTTTTTTAAATAAAATATCTTTGAAAAGCCCATGACCTGTAGATTGTGTTAGTTCTGTTGTTTTGCAACATTGAGAAATTTAGACTTATTTAAATTCAAAATATGATGTTTGAGTAAATTTGACATAACTTTTGATAGAAACATTATTTTTTATTAAATCCAATTGAATTTATTTAAATCCCCTCTGTCTATTAACACAATTTATAAAATTTTGTTATAAAAAATTAATCATAGAAAACTTAAAACTTATATTATTCCTTTTATTATATTTGCCTGTAATAGAAATTAATTAAAATTGCATTTATAGCTTCATGCATACTTTATAAATATCATAAAAATTAGTATGATGTTTCTTATGATTTAAAGTGCATTGCATGCATAACATATTTTACCATATAGTTATACTACTCATAGGAAAACTTCTTCCTTATTTTCTCTAAGTTAGGATTATTTTCAACATAGTTGTTTTGGTAAAGTGTTATACACTTGGGATTTTTCAACATGGAGCTAGAAGGCCAATGAAGGACTTAGCCAAGAAAACAAGACTTCAGAAGTATCTTCAAGGAGTAGAAGCACTTAGAAGAAAAGCGAGAAGAAGTTCATGAAGACCAATCAGCTATATCTTCTAAGTATTGCTTTCTCTCTCTCTTTTCTCCCTTCCCCTCTTAGACCTCATGATGACTAAGTTATATTCAAGACCACCATGGTTGCTGTCAACACCTTTAAGTCTTCAGAACCATCAACTCTACAAATTACGATGAAGTCATCACATCAAGGAGAAAGCTACGAGGAAGCAAGAAGAAGATTCCTGGAAGACCAACTACATCCTTCTTTCTATCTTTTCCCTCTTTCCTAATCTTGTCTTTCACTTTAGACATAAACAATTTTGATCATGTTATTACCATCTTTGAAGTTTGTTGGATCCTAGCGGCATAGTGAGATGAAGCGGCATGGAGACTAACATTACATGTCCACGTACATGAGACATGTTCCACAACTTAAGTGGCTGGCCGGGTGTCTGTCTCTCTCACTATAGTGAATATCCAATTTACAAAGAGTTGATAATAATTGTTGATCACCTTGAAGAATAGACTTAGTACTTTCTCTAAGTATTTTGCACATCATGACTAAGCCATTAGAGTGCTTATTCAAGAGGATTTATATCAAAGTATTTTGTCCAACTTATGACCTTAGTCCTTAGTCATTTTGACTAACATATTTGCCTTCCACTTAACTTAGAATATTTTCATGGCATGACATGCATCTCTAGTCCTTAGAAATATTTTGCACATCATGCATAAACATATTTTTCCTTAGAAGTTTTATGAAACTTGTTTGTTCATTATGTATGTGTTTGTATGCATTGTGTTGTGTTTTAGGGGTATTGTTGTATTGTTGTTTGTCTATATTGTTTAGATTGAACGGAGAGCCGAGTTACGTTGAAAAGAGTTTGTGAGCAAAGACATCATCCAAAGGCAAGTGGCACGACTCATAAACTTCCTACTATTTTTCTATGCATGAGTAGACTATTTTTCTATAAGCATGTGTAGGATAGTATTGCTATGTAGGCAATGTTTAGATTCCCCTATTCCTATGTCTAGGTACCTATATAATACTTATAAGAATTATTGATGTTATGCAAATGTTGTTTTATGGAAAAGTTAATCTCTACTAAGTTAAAATGAAACACCTGGGTGGATTGGTTGAATGGTTTATGTTGAGTGGCTACTCAGGGCTGTGCTTGTGGTTGTCTTCGCCTAAGGTAGTTTCTACTATACTTAGGGCCGTGAGCATGGTGGTTTTCACCTGAGAGTACACTTGTGGATTGCCACCCATGAACAAAGGGATCTGAAGAACTCCGAGTGAAGATTGGTTCCAGTGTAGCCATTACCAATGGGCTCTGGCTTGATCAATTAAGTTGCGTGGACTCGCCCCGGCTTGACAAGCAGATGTAGAGGGTGTTAGGTGGAACGGATCAAGCCAGAGTGGGAGGAAAAATGTTTATGAAAGATCTCGTCTCATTCTTCTCTTTTTTCTTATCACTTATGAGTGTAAAAGATAGTTTGGGCTGAATGGGTACAATGGTGAACGTGCACAACCTATGCAGAGTGTAAAACTGAAGGAGATATGCCCTAGAGGCAATTAATAAAGTGTATTCTTTATCATATCTCGTTTGTTCATAATAGGTTTTTGTGTCATGCTATAACTGTATTTAGCGGAAACATTAATACGGGTGTGATGCGTAAACAACCAGGTCCCTAGTAGCCTCTACTAAGACTAGTTTCGCTGCGCGATTGATGATCGAGGTTTCCCTATCATAGGGCATGGTGCTGGTCGGCAATGGAAGTCATATCGTTGGAGAACGATGTGATGGACATACCCAGATTTGGAGGACGTGTCGTTACGCTTTTGACCGTGAGATCAACTCTTATTGTTATTCCTGGAAGATACTTTGATCGCACCAAACGTCGTATCTTATATAGTATGACAATAACAGTGATACTTTTGGGTATCGGAAAGGAGTAGTTGAGACGAGGGGTCAAGTGCGGGATTTGCCAGTCCGCATAGCAGGATAGATACTCTCGGGCCCACTCGATGAGATCATGTCTAATGAGCTTGCAAGCATGTGACTAGGTCACGGAGACATGAGATCATGGACGAGTAGAAGATAGCGTTCTCGGTAACGATGTCAAGCTAGGTATGGAGATATCTATGATACGACACTCGGACACGCTAAGTATCGCTATGGCAAAAGGTTTAAGACATCGCGTTCAGTTTTGATAGATGAAAGTCATTTGTTATATCACAGGGATTAATTCATGGGGTCCAGGCCTACGAGTTAGTCGTTGATCATAGAGGAGTCTTGATCATACCTGTTATTATATCGAACTGCTAGGGTAACACACTTAAGGGGTTTCGATAAGACAACCGGAAAGGGAAGATATCACCGGGAACGTCCCGGGAGGGGTCCGATGGAGATCGGGCAGCGACGAAAGAGTTTTCGGAGTTAGAATAAATTATATATAATATGTTTGATATTAATTATTGTAATTAATATGCAAATATGATTTTATATATTTATTTTCGAATTTATTTAGGCTGATTTCCCTAAATGGGCCTTCTGGTCGAAAGAAGGCCCAAGAGGGGAAAATTCCCTAGGGGAATTCGGTGGGGTCTTGGGTGGCCGACCCTGGTGGGCCAAGAGGCCCACCAGGGCCCGGCGCACTAGACATGGCCGCACCAGGAATGTGGGGCTAGTCCCACATTGCCTGGTGAGGAGGTTGGCTCCCCCCTGAGAGCCTATATATAGAGGGGCACATCTGGCCTTTTAATTCACCAATTAATTCTCTAATTCTCTCTCGATTTCGTGATTCCCTTTGTTGGAGTTGCGCCGAGTTGAGAGGGGGATCTCTTCACCATGGCCCACTGCCGCGCTACTGGTGTTCCGGTCCAAGTCTTCCGCTGCTCGTCCTGGACTAGAGCTTCGGAGGCCGTCGTCTCCATCGTACGTGTGTGACGCCCTGCGAGGTGCTGCGCTAGCGGTACTCGGAGGTATGCTTCCTCTACACGACCTTGAGGTCGGCTTCGTCGGTCTTCATCGACAATGTTTGTGCGGGAACGTAATCCCGCTTTCGGTCTACAAGGGTATGTATTCCGATCTCCGTTCGTACTACTATATCTGCATAGAATAGATCTTGGCATGCTTTTAGGATATCGTTGGTATGAATTTTTTTGTTTTATGCACACGACCCCCTTCAAAAACTAAGTACTTAGCCGTATCCCCGGTACGGACAATTTGAGCAGCTGGTCACGGACGTCAACAGAGGATCCCGCCATTCCAATTTCTAAGATAAAACTTGATGGGTGAACAAGTGTAGAATGAGACAGTGGATTTCATGCCACGGATGTCTCGAATAGAAGAGAAGTGTTTTCCAAAGAGTTAGGAAAAATTGGCTTTATGCAAAATAGACTTGAACTCCACCAGCCAAATATGCATATAGGTTATTAGAGTTATTCCACTAAGTGTCCACCATAGTGTCACTTGCCAGACTCTATTTTTAATGGAATCTGACCCACGTTGTTGCAATATTTTTCTTATTACAGATTGTTCAGATAACGGGTGAGGTTTCGTTTAAATGTTTTGAGTCTGCAACCAACATGTTTTCGCCTGTGGCAACATGAAGATGATGGAGACTCGCTGTTATGTATTTCCGCTGCTTATTCTTTAAAAGCTAGCTTCGCGCTATGCAACTTGTAAAGAATATTTCGTAAGTCTGGATCATCGATGTAATAAAATTGATACTTTGTTGTGATATTACATCGTAAACTGTGTGTGCAAACGAATCGATCCAGTGATTTGCACTATACACATGTATCTGCCATATATTAAGTGCAGGTACACTACACAGGATCACCAAACCATTATTGTACTGATTACAACTCTTTCTTAATGACACTATTAAGAAATATGGTTTCCTTATCCATCTATCAATTTCTCATTTGAAATTATAGTGATTGCTAAACGACCCAGAATAGATTTAGTCTTCACCACTTGAGACAAAATCTCGTTGTGGTCAACTTTTGAATCTGTCGGAACTGTTTCACGAAAAACGATCCTTATCGGTATCTACTCTCTCATAAAATTCCATATTCTATTAACAGCCTAGATGCCATCAAGAAGATCTTTCAAGTCATTACCTAGTAATCGTACATGGATTTTTATCTCGGATCATATATGACTCATAGCCATTTCTCGGACTTAGGTCTACCATCTCTTCTTCGTAGTTCGTAGGTCTGTCATATTCCATTAACATGACCTTCATAACAAGATTGTCGTAACACACAGTGTGGAACATAACCTCGTACGCCTACGTTCTTAGTATGAGCTCAGAGCATCATGATCTTGTATAATCAGCTTCTTTCAAGATGTGGAGCATGACACCGAAAACACTTTCGGTTGCGCCACTCTGATGTCTGGAGAGAAAGTTCATCAACTTCGTCTTGCTCTACTTTCTTTCTCACTTATACCCTTGGACAAGAAACTATTTCTTTCACAAGGTATATCTTGGCAACGATTTTGCCTATGTCGTGAGACATGTACCCAACTAACTCTTTAGGTACAGTACACTACAAAGATTAATCCATTTTAGGTTTGATCACATCGAAACACTAAATTGCTGAAACAACAATCTAGGGTCAAAGACATGTCATCACTTATACGGTATTGTCTCCATGGATTCAAATGGTTTCCCTATTATCTAACGTGAATGTTGCGTTTCTACCATATCACTCTAATGATCACAATAATTCGATAAGAGATTTATTTACCACACACTATCCGATAGGGTGCAATTTCTACGTCCTAACATACCATAACACTATGGTGTTCCATGCGACGTAATTTTGTGGAACTCTTCTCACAAGTCTTCCAATGATTTGCCAACATTATAACTCAAATCTTTATTTCCTCGATCTGTATCGCAGGAATTTGATTTTCTTGTTAAATTTATTTCTTACTTCATTCTGAACTTGTTTGATCGAATCAAAATTTCCAGGCTAACATTCCCTGAGTGGATATCCATATATCTATTCGGAATATTCATGAAGTCTATGAAATAAAGAGTTCCACTACACGTTAAAGTACTTCATTGATTCACATACACCCATATGCATGATTCTCAACAAGTTATACTCAAAACGTTCAGTGAAGTTCACGAAATAAAGGTCTCCACTACCCGTCAATTACTTCATTGATCCGCATACATCTATGCATGCCTATCAATAAGTTATATGCCCGTTTTCCAAAAACGGTGTCTTAGTTATTTTGCAAGTGTCAAAAGATCAAATCTAAAGACTTGTAGATCCATCCGGTATGAAGCTAATTCATTGACTATAACATTGACATGAATTAAAACGGTAGTGCCACTCATATGTGGGGTCTTTATTAAGTTTGTATCCTTTGGCATTAATATTATGAATGTGGAAGTTTCTACCATCTAAATTCAAATTGGCATATGATCATTACTTCATAAATATAGGACAACAAATTTGTCACTAACATATATGAACAATTGTCTCGCTAGAGGAGACACACTTATAACGATCATACTAACATGCGATAATAGAAGAATTTATTCAAATGGTAGATCCAGAGGGAGAGTGTCTATGACCATCACAACAATTTGTCTGCCATTATCAACACGCAATGTCGCCTCATCCTTCCAAGCTACTCAAGTAGTAAATCTGGTTTACATAAAACATGACTAGTATCAAAACTTAGTCACTACTACGAGTACTTGCTTAGGTAAAACATTCATAACATGTATATCATATATACACCATCATCATTGATGACTTCCCGGTGATCTGTTTCATCTTCTTGATACTTCCAACGTAATCAAGAACCATAAAGGTGAACGATTCCCCTTTGCATGACATAGTCTATGACAAAACATTTGCACCTGGCAACGTCGAGCGAGGCGTCTGAATGTTCATCAAGTATGACCATATGTCATCATGTATGACCAATGTCATCAAGTATGACTGCCACGTGCTCCTTCAATGTGTGTATTCTCTTCCATCTTGGTTGTGAAGACAATCAGTCAACGTACTGATAAACTTCATCAACCCAACTTTAGGTGTACCCCGAGTTTAGCGATCATCTCATATGCTCGCGATCTAACAACTCGTACACATCGTTGGTTCTCTATGGAGGATATCATAGCATACACTGGACTATGATGATATCATCCGCACAAAACCTGATAATCCAAATAATCCTTTTGTTAGCGGAATCTACGGGTTATCTCCTAGCGGGAATTGTATCACAAAGAGCTAACAGTTTAAACAAGGAGTATCCTCAAGCTAAAGTATAAAACTATGAAGTTTGGACCCAACCTTTTAAGTTTCTCAATCGTAGGAATGCGCCTAATTTAAAAATATGCTATTACAATGGTTAATATCTACAAAGGTTTGCAAAAAGACTTTGTTCATTATATTTTGAGTTCTAGTATTTTAGAAAATAACTATCGGAACTCCCACTCAAACGAACATCCCGTCTGGCCGTTTCAGCGATTACACGACCCCCATCCATTGCGCAACCACTCATCATCAGAGCCGGCAACACAACTTCAAGGGTAGACAATTGTCAATCATAACAACTCTGTGACTCATGCTCGACCTTTCGGCCTCCGTGTTCCGAGGCCATATCTGCATATGCTAGGCTCGCCACAATAACCTTCAACGAACGCGCGTGCAATATGGCTTACACCCACTGTATGCGAACGACGATATGTCTGACACCCGATCGTCACATCATGCCTCATAACGTAGAACTTTCTTGGTGGTGCACGTCGAAGGAAGAACACTAGGGGTATTTTGAAGGGATCATCTTATATTTCTACCGCCGTGTAACTAATATATTCTAATATATAATCACACAATATAAGATGCACACAATAACATCAAATGTAATGCGACGTGATATGGTCCATGCGCCATGGTCTTCTTGGCGCCCATAGTTCATAAACAATTTAATAAACCTACCTTGACCATATCACATTGCCCCTGCAAAATAAAGTTAGACACTTCTTTTTTTATCTTTTGCATATTTTACGTGGCTTGGGGCTGTCGTAAATAGAACCGCTTCATACCTACGAACCTTATGACCACAATAACGATCCAATAATTGCATGTTTAAGCATCCCTTTCGGACCCTCCATTGAAAATGCAAAGCCAACTAAAGAGAGAGAAACAGATACCCGCCAGCCACTGATAGGGTACAAGCCGAATGTCAGTAGTGGAACTAGTCTCGCGTAAGCGTACGCGTAAAGTCGTTCCGGGCCGCTTCATCAACTCGATGCCGCTGGAATCACAAGTGCACGCTAGAGGGTAGCAAATAACAGGAACGGTGCCCCCGTGTAGAACACGGGTTCCAACAACGTACATCTATATCTACGATAGATCGTCTCTGATACCACTGAAGGGGATCGCGGGCAGAAAACAAAAAAATTCCTAGCAACGATAACCTTAAACTAGCCAAGATCTACACTATGCAGATATAGAAGTACGACGGAAATCGGAATACATACCCTTGTAGACCGAATAGCGGAGATTACACTCCCGCACAAGCGTTGACGACGAAGATGACGTAGCCGACCTCTAGGTCGCGAAGAACTCGACGCGACGAAGACGACGAAGATGACCTCGAGGTCGGGTGGAGGAAGTAGGCCTCCGAGTACCGCTAGCGCCGCACCTCGCAGGGCGTTACACACATACGGTGGAGACGACGGCCTCCGAAGCTACAGTCCAGGACGAGCAGCGGAAGACTTGGACCGGAACACCAGCAGAGCGGCAGTGGGCTATGGTGGAGAGAACTCTCTCATCCTCCTCGGCGCAACTCCGAAAAAGGGAATCACGAAATCGAGGAGAAATTGAGAATTTAAATGGTTGAATTAAAAGGTCAGTGGTGCCCCTTCTTATATAGGCTCCCCGGGGGGAGCCAACTCACCAGCCAGGCAATGTGACACTATCCCACATGCCTTGGTGCGGATCCAACAGGTGCGCCGGCCCTAGGCGGGCCCCATTTGGCCCACCTAGGCCGGCCATAGCTCCCCCACCGAATTCCCTTGAGGAATTTCACCCCCCCTATGGGCCTTCTTTCCACCACAAGGCACATTTAGGGAAATCAGCCTAAATAAATTCGAAAATAAATATTTAAAATCATATTTAAACATTAATTACACTAACTAATATCAAACATATTATATATAATTTATTCTAGCTCCGAAAACTATTTTGTCGCTGCCCGATCTCCATCGGATCATTCCCGGGACGTTCCCAGTGATCTCTTCCCTTTCCGGTTGTCTTGTCGAAACCTCTTAAGTGTGTTACCCTAGCGGTTCGATATAATAACAGACATGATCGAGACTCCTCTCTGATCAATGACTAACTCGTAGGCCTGGACCCCATGAATTAATCCCTGTGATATAACGAATGACTTTCATCTATCAAACATGGACGTCTAGTCTTAAACCTTTTGTCACAGCGATACTTAGCGTGTCCGAGTATCATTCTCAGATATCTCCATACCTAGCATGATCTCGTTACCGACATGGCTATCTTCTACTCGTCTATGATATTATGTCAGCTGGTGACCTAGTCACATGTTTGCAAACTCATTTGACATATTCTCACCGAGTGGGCCCTAGAGTATCTATCTGGCTATACGGACTGCAAAATCCCGTTGTTGACCCCTCGTCTCAACTACCCCCTTCCGTTACCCAAAAGTGTCACCTATCATTGTCACAAGATATGACGTTTGGTGCGATCAAAGTATCTTCCAGGGATAACAATAAGAGTTGATCTCACGTTTTAAGGCGTAATGACTATGTCCTATAAATAATGGGTAAGTCCATCACATCGTTCCACCTAACGATATGACTCCATTGCCAACAGACGCCATGTCTCATGATCGGGAAACCTCGATCATCAATCACGCAATGAAACTAGTAATAGCAGAGGTTACTAGGGACCTGATTGTTTATCTACCACACCAGTATTAATGTTTCCGCTTAATACAGTTATAGCATGGTATAAAACATATAATGAACAATTGGAATATAACCAATAAACTATCTTTATTAAGTGCCTCTAGGGCATAATCCCTTCATCGCGTGGGCCGGCCATCGACGCCTCGTCGTCCGCTGCCTCACCGTCTATTGATGTGACCACGCCATCTATGGCTGGGTCGCCGTCGCCGTCTACTGATGGGTCGCCATGCTCTCCTGCGCCTGATGCATCATCCTCGGGCGTTTCTGCTGCTACTCCGGTTCAACACACCATGATCACTCGCCGGCGTGATGGCGTGCATCGACCACTTGTTCCTACCGATGGCACGGTTCGCTACAATCCACATCGTCATCGTCGTGGTGCCTTCCTCGTCGTCCCGTCCTCTCACCGCACTGCCCTGACCGAGCCCGCATGGAGGACTGCTATGGAAGAGGAATTTGATGCACTAATGCGCAACCAGACTTGGTCGCTTGTTTCTCGTCCCCCTGGTACTAATACTGTCGGCAGCAAGTGGATTTTCAAAACAAAGTTTCGTCCGGATGGCTCCGTGGATAAACACAAGGCTCGGTTGGTCGCTCGTGGTTTCACTCAACAGCATGGCATAGATTATCATGATACTTTCAGTCCAGTGGTGAAGCCGTTCACCATCCGTCTTGTCCTCGCCTTGGCTGTGTCTCGAGGATGGTCTCTTCGCCAGATTGATGTCAGCAATACCTTCCTCCATGGCTTCCTTGAGGAGGATGTCTATATGCAGCAGCCGCCTGGATTTGAGGATTCTCGCCATCCTCATCATGTTTGCAAGCTTCATCGCACCCTTTATGGACTCAAGCAGTCTCCCCGCGCCTGGTATGCTCGTCTTAGCGACCGCTTGCTTCAACTTGGTTTTGTTTCCAGCAAGGCAGACACCT
Source organism: Poa annua (assembly GCA_026929855.1). NCBI lineage: Eukaryota > Viridiplantae > Streptophyta > Magnoliopsida > Poales > Poaceae > Poa > Poa annua. Next base: position 24,058,337 of record CM049427.1, read on the forward strand.
CCCTCTTCATTTTTCATCATCAGGGTGTCACCATTTATATGCTCGTATATGTCGATGATATTCTGATTGCTGGTTCCTCTGCTGCTGCCATTGAACGTCTGGTTCAGACTTTGTCCAGTACGTTTTCTATCAAGGATCTTGGTCGGCTAGAGTATTTCTTGGGTACTGAGGCTGCCTATAAGACTGACGGTATGGTGCTTACTGAGCAGAAGTATGCATTGGGTTTACTACATCAAGTAGAGATGGAGAATTGTCGACCGGTTCCACCCCTATGTCCACCACTGACAAGTTATCTCGTGAACTTGGTGATCCTCTTGGTACTGACGATACTTTCCGGTACAGGAGTCTTGTCGGTGGTCTTCAGTATCTCACGTTGACGAGGCCGAATCTGTCCTTTGCTATCAACAAAGTTTGTCAATACTTGTCCCAGCCTACCACGGTTCACTGAAGCCGTCAAGCGCATACTACGCTATGTCCAGGTCACAATATCCACTGGTCTTCGCATCCAGCCGTCGTCCTCGTCAGTGCTTAACATTTACACTGATGCTGATTGGGCAGGATGCCCGGATGACCGTCGCTCCACCGGTGGCTTTGTTGTCTTCATTTGACAAAATCTTATCTCCTGGAGCTCTTGTAAGCAGCCCACGATCTCGTGTTCCAACACTGAGGCTGAGTATAAGGCATTGGCGAATGGCACTGCCGAGGCGATTTGGATTCAGTCGCTTCTTAAGGAACTTGGTGTTCCTCAGTCCCGACCTCCTGTTCTTTGGTGTGATAACCTTGGCGCCACCTGTCCGCCAATCCAGTTTTCCATGCTCGCACCAAGCATATCGAGATTGATTTTCACTTGGTTCGGGAGAAAGTTGTTGTCGGTGCCCTTGATGTGCGCTTCATCGCTTCTGGAGACCAGCTTGCGGATGTTTTCACCAAACCAGTTACACAATCTGTACTCCGTCATTTTAGTTCCAATCTTAACCTTGTACACGTCGGTTTAGATTGAGGGGGAGTATTAGAGATATAGTCCTTAGCTATCCCAAGATTCATGGCATTGTGCATATCTGTATAGCTGGCAGAGAATCGGTTGTGATTCTATGTGCCTTGCCGTGTATGTTGTATGTCTCCTCTTGTGTATAAAAGAGAGAACCCCACGATGGGGATTGTTACGGCAAATACTTTATTTTGACTCAAGTCTCTAATTGGTCCACCTCATTAAGCAATTCACATTTATCATTAGCATATGAGTTAATCTTTAAACGAAGAAACAGAACAACTCAATTCATATTCGTTACAATAGAAGGTTTTCTAATATATATCATTATGAAATTCCTAAGCAACACGTGAGTTGTTATCTTGTATTTTTAAAAACAAGCAAGAGTGAAACAACAAATATTAAGGACTTTGCTATCTGGCAGGCGCCTGCCACCGGGCGCAGGTCTACGTAGCGCATGACCGAAAAAGAAGAGTCGTGTGCCCTCTTTGCATGCATGCACTAAAATTCAAAATTGCTGACATCATCGCGTATTAAATGCAAAAATCAAAAACTAAAAATGTTTGATAGCTCAAACCGTTTATCGGATTTATGATCAGTTTTCACCGTTAGACCAGTCGCGATGAGATCTTCAAAACTAGATCCCATGTCGATATGTTTCGACAACTTTTTTTTTGCCCAGAAGTTACCACCCGTAACAAAGAAGTTACCCAGTCTTTTATGCGTAAGTTACCAACTATATTAGAGATTAATTTTGGGGTGAAATAGAACTTTTTTTTTTGTTATTTTAGATCTTTACGAGCTTTAAAGTCCCACATTACTTTCAAATGGTAAATTTATCATGCATGAATAAGTATTTGAATATAAGTATTAGGATGATAACTATTATTTGGAGGACATGATAACTACATCAATTTCATGGTAGATAACTAATCATAAACACATGGATAACTTAATAAGCACTAAGTGGGTAACTACACCATGAAAAACATATGGGTAACTTTATCAATTTTGGGGTATTATAAATTTAGGACAACTAACTAAAATAATTAGTATTAGGGTGATATCATTAACACATGTGTAACTTTATCAATACTAGGTGGGTAAATCCATCAGGGTAACGTTATCAGTACTAGGTGGGTATTATCAGTAGTCTTTCTTATGATGTAATTATCACTATGAAAACGAGAGTTGTCATTCTAATATTTATGAAGTTGAATGAGTGTTTTAGTGTATAGTTATAAACTTATGTATGATACATTTACCATCCCAACATGATATTCACTTATGTATAACTAGGTGTGGTAATTTAACAAATCGAAGAAAAATAAAAATTGTTCTATTTCAACCCAAAAATTAACTGTTAATTATGGTTGGTAACTTACATACTGCAGCCTGGTAACTTATATGCTACGGGGTGGGTAACTTTTGAGTCCGAAAAAAAGTTGTCAGAATATGTCAATATGGGATCTAGTTTCGAAGATCTCGTCATGATTAGCTCAACGGTGAAGACGAATTCTCAATCGGATAAGCGGTTTGGGCTACAAAACTTTTTGAATTTTCAGATTTCACATTAAATGTAGGATGACATCACTATTTGTCTGTTTGTGCATGCATGCGGAGAGGCAATTTTGCCTGCGCAACGTTGGGAGCTTTCAAATCTTCTTGCGTCGAGCTACGCCCGGTGCCAGGCACCTGACAATTAGATTTTCCGAATATTAATAGCTGCACAATTGAACAATTCAATGACCAAGAGGATCGATCGAGGCCAAGAAGCACATGGATACATGCATGCCTTCCTCGATCAAAAATCCGGATGTGTGAGTTATGTTCTAATTTAACGTCATATATATGCATACTAGCTGAATGCCCGTGCTTTGCAACGGTTATATAAAATTGATACATATCGGACATGTAAACATAAATGAAGGTAAATACTGTAAACAGAAAAAACATTTTCATATGCACTTCTTATTTGCTTGTCTTTTCTTGAACCCCGTAGCAACGCACGGGCATTAAGCTAGTTGAAGGCCCATGCTTTGCTATGTGTTCTCCAAAAACCAATGGTTGCATAGGTTAACACAATGCTCATGAAAAGCCCTAACTATGTAGAGGGATATGCGATGAAGACATCTTTTTGTCAACATTTCAATGGTGGCACCATTGAACCGATTAAGATTAGAGTATGTAGTTCCCCCACCCCCTCTTGAGACACTACCCCTCCCTCTCTCTCCCCCTCCCCCACTTAACCCTATCTCGGGCGCCCTTGCTCCTTCCTCTTGCCCTCCCCCTCTTTCTATAAAAACCAAACCAAAGGGTATGTAAATGATGCACTTGTTGTCCCTTCTCCTTTTTCTCCGGCTTCTCGGCTTAAACTCTTTTCTTGAGGAAATGCATACATCGTAAATTTATTATTTAAGAAGGAAAAGTACGGAGTACAAGGAATAACCGAAAAAGAATACAAAAAAGGGGGCCATATAAAATACAAGATATCAAACTAATCAGCACTTTTAGTCTAGTTCATGTGGTCTAGGTGCTAGGACATGCACCCTGATCCTCCCAGCGCTGCAACAGTCGACTACGGTCACAGTGATCTTGTTATATGGGTTCTACGAGGGATCCAATTAGATCTTTGGATGTCAATTTTCGATCCATCTCCAATTCTCCAAATAATTCCTTGTTTTAATAATTCTAAACCATGTTCAATGCCCCTCCAAGCTGGAGAAGCTTCAGCTGCAAAAACAGTATCCAAAATCTTCAATTTGGGAAGTATTTTGCCTTCAAGATCTTGGCACATAAGCTATCTGGATTTTAAAGAATTCTCCAGGCTTGTCTTGCTAGTAATGCTTGGTTAAAAAGCTGAGTGTCCCTAAATCCCACACCCCATGCGCTTTTGGAAGAGTTAAGTGATTCCATGACGTCCAGTGAACTTTCCTATGCTCTTCATCTTCTCCCCACCAGAACTTTCGGATGGTCTTCATATAATCTTCATGGAAACTTCTGGTTTGAAACTTTTCCTAACCATATTAACCCCTTTCTCTGTGTTGATTGTAACAAGCTGATGCATCATTGAAAAGCCTTTAAAAAAACACTAACCTGATCATGCGTAGCTTTCCATCACTCAAACAAACAGTGACTATAGTTTTGCAGTGGCCTGACCTAATTAATCATGGGAAATGGCTAAATGCTAACCGACCACTGTTGCTAGTCAGTAGTCTTTTGTCAAAAACATGCCTAAATGAATAGGGCAAGTACTTACGGAAATAAGAAATAATCTAGAACGACTTGCGAAGAACACCTTGCTGAGGAATCCATCGATGCCAAGCTTGGGGAGAATACATGATAGGATTTTAGCTCGATGCACACTGCAGGAACAAGGAAAACATGAATATCAATATCATACCAGGACTGACCGGGTGATGGCGTTGAGTCGTAAAACTCGTTGAAGGCGCTGCTGACGACTGCCAGCGAGATGCAACCCTTGGCAATCATGAGGTTGACGGGCATCGACAGAGGTGGCAGACAACACGTCGCTTAACGACACGATGAGAGGAGGTCAGCCGCTGTCGGAAGGTCAGAGTCGAGGCTATTGCAAGAGGCGTCGTCGTCAAGGTCGGAGTCGAGGCTGAGGAGCCGTGTTCTCTGCCCGGCGGCCAGGGACGAAGCTATGACGAAAGCTCACTGGGGTCATCGTATGACACCAGCGCCTATGTGCCAGCTCCGTCCCTGCTGGCGGCGGCGTACATGCTAGGCTAGCTACATGGAGGGAGAAGCCCCGCTATCTTGATGTAGGCCTGGTTGGGTCCTGTCAGCGGCATGCGCGCCAGGAACGATGATTTTTAGAGCTCGGTGGCGATGTTAGCAGTTGGCTAGGTCTATCGTCACGGCGCCGCGGGGTAGGATGATGGCGGTGAGCTTGCTAGTTGTGGACGTGTGGTGGCGACGACAGACATGACCTGGGGGCTGTGGTAGTGCGACACCACCTTCTGTCTCTTCTCTCTCAACTCATAGGACAATATCTCGCCGTTGGCCGGCCGGACGATCAGTCCCCTCATCCTCTTCCCCCTATGGCTTCACACATGAGTATATGTACAGATAAATCAAGTTTTGTTAGCCATCAACTAAAAAGATGGTTTGTTAGCATGCATGATAAAATCAAAAATATTTTGTTGTGCATGACGGTTTTTGGTAGGCGAGTCGGGATTAGTGGGGTCGAGATAAGATAAGAGACCTCTTTGCAGGTCCTACTCTTTCTAAGTGTTATTTTGTTGCAGACAGTTGGGATTAGAACACGATGCACTTACTTTCATTCCTCGGCAACCACAAAGATGTGTTGTTGGGAAAAAACGAGAACTTGGTGCGTGCTTTTGGCCGGTCGATGAGCTAGCGGCAGCTGCGTCAGCGACCTGTGATGGAGTAGGCGATGAAAGCGACATCGCGGCGTCGAGGCACTCCACGGCAAGGCAAGGCGAGCGGCAGCGGCGTCTGACGGAGGCAAGCGGCAGCGGTGCCGGCGGACTGAGGCGAGTGGCAATGGCATCGGCGAGCTGTGGTGGAGTAGGCGAGACGAGTAAACTTGGGGGCGGACTGAGGCGAGCGACAATAGCGTCGGTGAGCTGTGGTAGAGTAGGCGAGGCGAGTAAACTTGGGCGCATGTTGTGAGCAGTTTGAATAGTTTGTTGAGAAAAAGAAGTTCGGCGTGTTAGCCGCTATTTTTAAAAAGTTTGTTAGGGGGAGCAACATCCGGTCCGTTTTGAGGTGTGTTGTTTTTCTGTTAGGAATTTTGAAAATGTTTGTTGTGCATGCGTGTCCGGTGAGAGATTTGTTAGGCATGCCATCTATTTTTTTCTTACTTTTTTCCTTGCGGTGCCCTATATCCTTCCTTTTTTCCTTTCTTTTTTCCATTTCTTTTTTTCTAATCTTTTTTCTTTCCTTTTTGTTTCTTTTCCTTTTGAACCGGTAAGCACTTATAGGTGGCATGATATGTAATTACTTCGAAATACGAGGGTATTTGAAGTGTGACACCATTTGAATTGTGACATATCACACATTCTGATTTAATAGTAAAGATAGAACTCGCACCGTAATAGTTAAGTGATTAAGTCCCACTGGAATGATCAAAACTTACACACTGAAGGTAGAATTAATCATAACAGACGCTCGTACCAAAAAACGGAAGTAGTAGTAGACACTCATTGTGTGTGCGTTATTTCCGTCAAAAAACGGAAGTAGTAGTAGACACTCATTGTGTGTGCGTTATTTCCGTGTGAACAAAATACTGCTCGTATACTAGTCTAGTACAGTAGTACTCCAGCGTAGTGCGTGTGTCGAGGTGACGAGAGGACGTAAGCCGACTCGGGCACGTCATCACAAGCCGGTCCGCACGTCCTCTTGGACAAAGTATCGATCAGAGACCGGCCGACAGCGGCGTCGACGCACGGTGCTGCCCCGCCACGGGTGCCGCAGCCGCCACCGTCCGCCGCGACGACGACGTCAAGGATGCGGCCCGGGGCTTCCCGGACGCGCTGCGCCTGAGCATCTGGCACATGCCCTCGGCGACGCTCTCAGCGGGGCCGCCGCGCCTGAGCATGCGGCAGAAGGCCATGTGCGCGCGCACCGCCTCCTCCACGCCGACCGGCGTTGACGTTCGTTTGCTGCGACCGGCCTCGTATTTGACGGCCTCGGAGCACAGCCCGCACAGCAACCGCCCGCCGAAGTAGTCCCTCACGCCGCCGATGTACTCGCCGGTGCACTCCTCCTCCAGCCCGCAGCACTCGCAGCTCACCACCGCCAGCTCCACCGCCTCCATGTCTTGGGTCTTGGCAGGGCTAGACGACGGCGAGTTATTGGGAAGATCGATCTTGTCTGGGAAGAACTTGACGAGTTGTGTATGCTCGATCTTTTGCGTTGTGCTTTGTGAGTGCATCAGCAGGTTCATTTATATGTCGCTCTGGAGGCCGGGCACCTTAGCTCTCACTGTCACGGCGACCGGGACACCTGAGCGTAATGTTTCCACGACGAAGTCCAATTTGTTTTGTCACATGGAGGCACGTATGTCCAGCTACCTGAGAGAGTGCAAAGCTTGTTCCTCGCTTAATTCAGTTTGCCCTGACGCGAAGGGAACATAAGAACATTTCATTCGTCCAGCCAGCTGCGTGTGTTTCGACTTTCGTCTAGTTTGCCCTGATGGGGGTACAGAATTTGGTGGTTGCTGTATCAATCAATCTAGGAATACTAGATCAATGTGAGAAGAATTAATGATCAAAAGCGCGCTTTAGTCTTCGAATTGGCCACCATCTTTCATTGCTATTTCGGGACTTTGTTGGTACTTCCAAGACAGAGCTGCGCGGGAGAATTCATCTCTGCCCTAGAGCACAGGATAAATCGGCACCAGCTGGTTCCTTATACGTACCCTTGCTTGCTTCTGCCAATTCGCAAGTGGAACCTAGTTAGCGAAACGTACATACATATAAACACGTTTTGGACCTTTGGTATTACCCAATCAACTGAACTTCTTTCCGGGGTTTCCTTGATTGAATTTTTATCACCACCTCCATCATGTTTTAATGATCCAGCGCTGGGAGAGGCGAAGACATACCAAGAAAAAAATATACTGCGGAAGGTTTTCTTCTATTTTGGAGTTCACATAGAAATGGTCCACAGACAAATATATAAGCGGACACTTCACACTTTTATGCGAAAATGGGAAAACAAGGCAGCAGCATGCGAAAACCGGATATTTGTATTTGCTATTTAACACATGCCAATACATGCAATCAGTTTTTCGGTGTGTCGCTGGCGGCAGGACGAGGTGGTTCTTCTATAACGAGGATGTTGGTCTAGAGGTGGTCGTTCTTCTCCGACTTCATTAATGAGAGGCAACAGATCTTGGTTCAAGACAGTACGCGGACGGCCCCGGTCGACATGGCACAATGACACGGTGCCTTGCTATGTGCAAATCGACTCCCAAAGCCTCATCGACAATGGTGTTTTCTTGGATCCTGCTATGGTGGAGGCTCGGCGTCTCTTTCGGTGCTCGCCTCGGTGGTCTTCGAGTTGGGCGGCGGTCGCTCACTATGGTGGTAGAAGGAAACCCTACGGATCGTTTTGTATTTCTCTGATCTCTTAAGATTTTTCTGTAATTTTCAGGATAATCATTTTATTCCGGTCTATCTTTTAGTTTCCACTATGTTGACTATTGTAGCTTGATTTTCGGTTAATGAAATATGGTTGCTGTAAAAAAACACATGACATGTTTCGTACGTTTTCCATGCTGCAATATCATAGGAAACCTTACCTTTCAAACTTAGCAGATTGGTTTTTATATGTTATAAAGTGGTGGCGTAGTAGCAAACCGACGAAAAGCAAACAAAGAGGATGTTGTCCCGACAAAGTGCCATGGAGTAAATAAGATAAAAATCGAGGCACGCCAAAAAAAGACAGCCCGGATATGAGCTCAATATCTATATATGTCAATACACTGTCCTTGGTCTTTTACATGTATTTTGGATATTATTTCATATAAATCCTCTTCGAACTAATTATCAGGGAGGTCATTCTGATTATGATTCTCAGCTGATGTACTCCTCCATGACGACATGGTATATATATATGGTCGACGACAGGCCCACACCCACACCACGCAATAGTACTGTAGAGTAGCCAGGTTCCTGCAACCACCAGACAAGCTGAACTATTGGTATAACCTAAGCATATACCCAGCATTGCAGATATGTAGGATAACAGTATAACACATATCTTCGCCGACGTGCGATCGATTGCGACCAGATGAAAGACAAGCATGGCAGAGCGACGGTCGACGGCGGTGTCGATGATCAGTTTCTCGATTGGTTGGTCGATCTCTACAGTTAAACGATCTTTCATTTCATGCATCAGATATTTGTTCTAGTACTGATATGAAGGGAAGGATCGAGCGAACGTCGTCGGCAGGTGCTGTCAGAGGTGATCTGAATATTGTCTCGAGTGCATATGCAGATATCATGTATGTATCATGTCTGGGATTCTCTTGGATACGTCTAGCATGCGCGTCGTGTCGTGTTACCAGTCTTCCGGCCGTGATCGACATACTGCAGGGAGCAGCGTTGAACGAGATGTTTTCTCTCCTCGGTAGGCACCTGACGAGATGGTTTACATGTCCCATTCCATGCAATCTCTTATCGTCTCTCGCAGTTTGTATGGTCGAGGTTCTTCTACGTACCTCCATTCAGGAACTCTCTCACAGGTGTCCTACCGAGTGAATATCTTCGTCATGCCGAAATAAAGGCTAACAACGTGGACAAGATAGATGGTATATTTAGTTTTGATGAAGGGGCAATAGACAATCTTTAAGATATATATCATGGAGGTTACGGATATTCAAATCGGCTCACAAGAGCCATTTTTGTTGTTCTTGTTGAAAAAGACACATATACATGAACTTAATGTATAGTTTAAAAACTGTCTTCAGTATAGACACAAATCTTCCCAAACAATATTCAAATTTATGATACGTGCGAGCAAACCAATTTATGTGTCAAATTGCCTTTTAGAACATTATCTTTTGTTTTTCTTCTCGGGGCATAAGAATGTCTTTCCTTCGTGAAACTATGCAGGTATAAGAAAACCTGGTTGTTTGAATTATTTAAACATTTACTATTTATTGCTCTCTGAAGTCAAAACACCACCCGAAGAATTTGCCTTTTCTTTCACAAAAAATAGAATATACGGGGCACACTATATTGTCAGAATGTACTTTGTGGGTTTAGTAAAATTAAAAGAAATGCAAAATATGATATAGTATCTTCACTTTGGAATTAATATATTTATGAACTTTTTTTAAAAAATAAACTATATATTGTCATGCTTATTCTCGAGTTATGTACGTTTGTTTTGAATTTGAAACAAAGCGTTTTGTTTTCACATTAAACTCTCCATTTTTTTATCAACATTTGATTGTCACGTCTTCTTACACCTCAACAATTCCCATGTCGTGCTTTTTCACTAGCATAATTTTTAACAAAGCGAGTGTATGATGATGTTACAAACCAATGAACAAATAAACAACTAACACTAGTTTAGAAGAAAAAACATAGCAGATTTTGTAGATCGATCGAGAGTTCATCCAGGGTCCATTCATAGAAATGAAACAATCACATAAACGCCTTAAGGTTTTGCAGTTTGAGTGCGAAGCTCAAAAGTACTTTTAGCTATTAAAGGGTCTCTACTCTCCTTAAATTGTCTTTAATCTTACAATAAAAAGCTCTCATAAGAGGCTAACATGCAACATCCATCCAAACATGGTGACATAGAATGAGGCGACAAAGCGACCCACATCCACCGCCAGATTGCATAATCTTCTTAAGGGGCCAACATTTCAGGTAAAGAGGTGTCTGGCTCAACATTGTCGTCTTCTTACCAACGTGGATCACAGATCTTTATTTTGCACTTCACATGGGATCTAAAAGTGACGTAACAGGAGTACTAACCAGGTGAGATTAGCACCCCCAATTACCGCCCCTAATCACAACCGTCGATGTGCTTTAAAATTCGTGTAGAAAAACTTTCCGAAAAACACTTCTCAATAAGAGAAACAAATTCAAAATGGAGAAATAACAGAATTTAAAGCATGATTCTTTTTATTTGAGACCCAAAGACTAGCTACTGACTTAAAATTGTGACACGTATGAATACCAAGGAATTCAGCTAATAAACATGAAGTGCCATATGCAACAACACAATCAAATATCACGTGGAGTTGATTCAAGCTCAGCACAAAACACATAATCCTCTGGTTTGTTCATTTTCCCCTTTTTCAGATTGTGTCGTGTCATAATTTTCGTAATTGACTCATTCCAAAGTAAAATGTGAATTTTTTGAGGAACCTTAATGTTCACAGTACACCCACAAAGTCACAACTTCTACTCCCTCTGTATCAAAATGTAAGATATTTTAACCTTGTGTGATCCACATATATGTGCAAGGTTCAAATAAATTTTACATTTAAACATGTATTAGAAAAGGCTAAAACATTTTACATTTCGATACGGAGGAGTATATTCTGAGCATGAGCTTGGAGAGATCACAGTCTAGAGAGAAAACTCATAAAAAAGGGGAGAGATAACTTCGGACGACGAATAAGATATCCTTTCAAGTGTGCTTTGAACATAACGATGCAAGGATATATGTTTTTCGAGAAAGAGACGACAAAATGGATAAGCGAACTAGTCCAAAATTTCTTTCTCTAGCACTTACGCATTTAAACAAAAATATATAAACTCAGGCGAAGAAGATGCAAGTAAGCATGCATGTACGCAGGCCCCTTCATCACAAGAACCAAACATCAACTCAGGCCGATCGCCGCCGCTGAAAAAGGATCGATCACAGGCCGGCTGACAGCGAGGGCGACACGCGAATCGCTGACATCGACGCCGAGGAGAGGCGCGATGGTGCCCCGAACGATGGCCGCGACGAGGAAGAAGACGAGGAGGCCCGGCTCTTCCCTGACGTGGCGCGCCTAAGCATTTGGCACATGCCCTCGCCGACGCGCTCGGCCGGTCCACCGCGCTTGAGCATGCGGCAGAAGGCCATGTGCGCGCGCACGGCCTCCTCCACGCTGACCGGCTCCGCCGCCGGCGTTCGCCTGCTGCGGCCGGCCTCGTACTTGACGGACTCGGAGCACAGCCCGCAGAGCCACCGCCCGCCGAAGTATGCCCTCACCCCGTCGACGTACTCGCCGGTGCACTCCTCCTCCAGCCCGCAGCACTCGCAGCTCACCACCGCCGCCGCCGACTCCACCGCCTCCATGTCTCCAAGAACCACGTGTGATCGATGTCGCATATGAAGAATCGTTTGTGCGTTTTGTGTTTGTGATGCGTCTTTGCACTGGGTAGGTTCGTTTATATACTGTTTCGGAGGAACACCGGCCACCTGTCTGTCGCCGTCACGGCGAGTGGGACTTGAACGTAATGTTTCCTTGGAAAAATATTGTTTGTCAAGGTGGATCTATCTAGCTATCAGTATGACGTGCATTTGGTTCCTCCTGCTACCTTTTTCTTTTCATCAGGTTTTATGCAATATTAATTTTGCCCATTTCGTACTTCCAGCTAGCTGCTCCTTCTAGCTTAATATTAGTGTCAAAATAAGTTTTTCTTTTTTTAAAACGAAGGCAAACACTTTGACTTATATTTATTATTAAGAAAAACGTGCCCGATTTATTAGTGGAAGAAACCGGACGAAAATCATACAACTGAGATTTGATTCTTAGAAACATGAAGTAGAAAACGATTTTGTATGATTTTTATTGTTTTCACTATGTCACTTTTATGTTTTTCTCCACCCATAACTTCGGCAAGTTTTTTGCCCGTTTGTTTCCCAACAAAACTGGATTAAGGTTGCGAAGAGCTTTATTTATTTTTTATAATTTTTATAGCGGCACCTATATTGTGTTGACATGATTAAAACGGTTGTTTTGTAGTCTCACTAGAAATAGCAAAAATGCGCTCAGAAATCATCACTCCTAAGGAGTTAGGGGTATGTCCATGCATGATGGGAGAGACCGGTGGCGTTAGTTGCAGTGACTAGTGAAAAGGAGATGAAGAGAAAAAAGAGACGTTGAATAAATGAATTTCTGGCATTCGTGGAAAATGGATAGCCATGACATTAGCTCAACATGCAGATATATTTTCCTTTTTTCTACTATCTTCCATATGTAGTATGCATGGATCATATTTCCGTAATCCTCTCCAAAATACTTATCGGGTAATCTATAGTACCTCTTGTAAAGCCAAACCCCACCATCTGAATTATGAATTTATGATGGTCTATCTATTCATGCAACCTATCCACTTTTTTGTTTTTAAAATGTTGTTGATTTCCTTTTTTATGACTTTCATTGATTTGAATGCAACACATCAATGTACACAACCATGCATTTTACATCGACTAAATTTAACGTGCGTATTTCTTTTAGACAACTTACTGTTTCATGTGTTTTAGATCTTTTATTTATAGATATACTTTTTAAAGATATTACAGCTACAATGCGTAGGGTGGGCATTGTATGTTAGAGTTGTAGACGACATTGTATGGTCGACTTGCCCCACACTAGAGTGGGCATTTGCCTTCAAAATCTACTAACATCAAACAAGCCGAGTTATCGGTATGTGTGGCACGTACTCCATCCGTTCCAAATTACTTGACACACGTATGTATGTAAACGTATGTATTAGATAAGTATAGATACATTTAGAGTAATCAAAGTCAATTAGTTTAGAACGAAAGATTACACACCGAACATTGAAGATTTGTAGGGTAACACTGGATAATACGTACGTAGATGACAAGATGTGGGATTGTCCAGGACTGGTGTACTACGTCAGTATGTGACCAGATGCAGATGCAAGAGCCAAGAGGCGCATGGCAAATCGGTCGATGATGACCAGTCCCGTACGGCCGTACGCCCATCCCGATCAATCATCTCATATACACTATCGGTTGCTCGTTGGGTCATTCGGTGTACATGGAGAGGACTACATCTTCACTGCTGATGATCTTTTGCATTTAGCGATAGGCCTAGCTAGCAGAGGAGACATATGTCGTTTGTGGCTCAAGTGCACGCACGCATGCAAGTATTGCTACGTATGGGTTTCTTTTGGACACGTCACGTGCGTACGTACGTGTGGTGTCGACTCCTTCCCTGCACACGGTCCATCGACATGCACGAGACATGATCGGAAGCAGCAGAGAAAATTGCAGATAACACCAACCTTTGGTGTAAGAGTTGCACAAAACACAGAAATTAAACATCTTTTGCAGCTAGCACCGGTTATTCGTCTAATAAATTGCATCTAGTCCAAAACATTGATTTAAGGGCTTAACAAGATTCTGACGTATTGGTCCATGATCATTATATTGTATATTTACACTGTATATCATAATTATATGACATTATGATATATATTATAACAAATGTAGTCGATTATGTTACTGCATCATTTATGTTTTCTGACTAGATTTTGTTTTTACAATGTACCACCATCACCATGTCATGACATACACTCACACACAAGCTAATTAGCTTGAATATCCCGCGCATATACATCTCTTCATGTTTGAGTTTTTTCTTAACGGACTAGCTAGTATATTATCTTGAAACACGAGTTTCAGTATTTATAAACACTCTTCACGTCTGATCAAACATGACAGTTGTTTCTATAGCGAAAAATATGAAAGTCTAAAATAGATAAAAAGGACCGCTGAAGAAAAAAAAGAGTACGCGTACATTATTATTATACGAAACGATTTTTCATGTTGAGAGTATTTCAACTTAATCGTGTCAACCTAGATTATCTGGTAAGATATCTATAATTATCTTGTTAATAATTAGCCATAAATTTTAGATCCAACCATCAAATAATATAGATGATGAAGATTCTCGTATAGTTATGATATGTGGTATAATAATACTCATGTTAGTTAAATGTTAAGCCTCTAAATCAATGTTTTGGGCTAGATGCAACTTATTAAGCGAAAAGTTAAGGCTAGCCGCAAAAGATGTTTAATTTATGTGTTCTGTGTAACTTTTGCACCAAAGGTCAGTGTTATATGCAATTTTCTGGGAGCAGCAGGGAAGATGTTACGTACCCTGCCCAGTAGTAGGCGTCTGATGAGAGAGTCGGCATTACCGTGGACACCGTTCCGGTGCATGCATGCATGTCCTAGATATTCTAATGAGAAGACGTGAGAATACGTACCTAAATGGCTCTAGAATCTCGACTGTACAACGGTGTGACATGATAAGAGATGACGGGGCGCGGCCGGCCGGAGACATGCATGCATCGGAACGGCGTCCACGGCCATGCCGCCGATCAGGCGCCTACTGGGCAGAACAATATCTGCTGCTCCCGAGCATGTTCGATCAGAACCTTGAAGACACGACACATACGGTGACCTGTCCATAAGAAACCCATACACATCATATGAGCATGCTCATGAGCGGCTGAGCCGGTTCTTCTCGGCCGTTGTCTCGTCTGCTATATGGCATATCTGACGAATGCAAAAGATCTCCATCACTGAGACCTTGTTTCCTAATGTATTTTGGGAGATTGAAGTGAACTATCTCAAATCCTGGAAGGTACCGAGTAGTTTGTTTACTTCTTGTGTATTTTAAAGAATTAGAAAAGAAAATCCTAAGTATCTGTTAGCGTCCTAGCTACACCAACACCCCAGGACGCTGACATGGGTATCAGCAGACGCGCTAGTAGGCCCAGGAGGTTGATCCAGCCCAACCGCAAGTACATGGGCCCGGATTGGGTCCAACCCAAGACCAACCACTCCATCGACAACACATCTGCATAAAGACGGCAACTAGTCAACAGAGAAGATCATCCTAGGGATCAGGTAGAAACCGGCGGCGGATGTAACCAGAGTTCATCCGAGATCGATGTGATCGTGTAAACCCAGTCTGTAATCGAGACTATCTGCTACTCTATCGATATAATAGAGAGCTCTACCAAATATATCATATCAGTATCCTAACATCTGGTATCAGAGCCAGGTTGTGTGCATCGCTATTAGGTGTGTGACAGTCGCTATCGCTCCTGTTTAGGGGGATGGGATATCAGCACTCGAACGGATGGCACAGCTTGGTGACGGTCGGTGGACGCACCCGGGGTTTAGTCCCACCTCGCTAGTTGAGGGAGGCCGACACCAGTTTATATAGCTGGGCAAACCTCTCCCTTCAGTCCGGGCTTTTGGGATGAGAGAGGCCTTGGGCCTCCAAATACACTGGTCGAGTGTGGGCTGACCTTTGGGCTGCTAACATCTGGTATCAGAGCCCAATTCGATCCCCCAGCCCACCAATTAGGTCGATTCCACTCTGGAAACCCGTCGATACAAGGCAGATCGAGAGCGTCTCATCACCACAATGGATCCCGCACTCAAGGCGTACCTGGATCGCATGGATCGGGACGCGATCTCACGCAGTGAGGCGGCTCTGTCCCGTAGCGACGCCGTGCTCGCATCGCAAGAGCAACTGGCGAAACAGATGGAGACCCAGTCCCAGCGGCTGAACGAGCTCTGCACCTGGAAGCCGGACCTCGAAGCTCGCTTCACCAAGCTGCAAGAGACCGTCGCAGCACTGCAGCATGCGTGCCCTATCGGCACCGCGCCATCGAGTGGATCGGCGGCAACCCACCTCGCCACCACAACGTCCATCACCAGGGAGGGCACGATCCACGGGCAATCAGGCCACGGCGAGATCTACAACACCGGTGGGCCGCCGTTGGGGAACACAACTTTGCCAACGGCGCCCCCGGTCGCGGGTATGATCTCCTTCCAGTCACCGGTGCCTTCATCCCTGTCCGATGCAAGCCTTATTTCTAGTCAGATTATGGCTGGGCTAGGAACAACAGCACCCACTATGCACTTTCCCCAATTCTCGGGCGAGAACCCCAACCTCTGGAAAACCCTCTGTGAACAGTATTTCCACATGTTTTCCATTCATGAATCCTACTGGGTGCCGATGGCAACTCTCCATTTTACTGGAGCTGCCGGTATATGGCTTCAGTCGGTGGTTAAGAAATTGGCAGGACTAGATTGGTTGTCTTTTACTTCACTATTATGCACTCGTTTCGGTAGGGATCGCCATCAGCTACTCATCAGACAGTTCTACGCCATTAAACAGACAACATCTTTAGCTGATTATATTGAGCGCTTTGATATGATTATGAATCACTTGGTTTCATACTCGGATTGTACTCACCCATTCTATTTTCTCACACGTTTTGTCGAGGGACTCCGAGCCGACATCAGGGCAGTGGTGATGGTCCAACGACCCAATGATCTGGATACAGCTTGTTCACTGGCCCTGTTACAGGAGGAAGTGATTGAGGGGGAATCTCATTTCCCGCACCATTACAACGAGTACAAACAGCTCAAAGGTGCCACTAATGTGTTGTCATCTCAGTCGTATAGCACACCCAACAGATATCCACACATCACACCCAACAGATATCCACACAGATCTGATGAACAACGAGGTACTGACACCAGAATGAAGCACGAGCGAAGATAAATTGAATACACCGCGCAATTACCGCAAAGCCAAAGGATTATGCTACAAGTGTGGTGAGAAGTACAGCAAAGACCACACGTGTCCTGCAACAGTCCAAATGCACGTGGTGGAAGAATTATTGGAATTATTTTCAGCCGAAGAGGTTACTGGGTCTGAAACTACAGAATTTCAGCAAACACCGACAGAGTTGAATTGTTCATTGTCAGTGCAAGCATTCGCTGGAGTTACCACAGGCAATGCTAGAGTGATTCAGCTGTATGCTGAACTCCAAGGTCACCAGGTGCTTATTCTGATTGATTCTGGCAGCTCCACTTCCTTTGTAAACAAACAATTAGCAGATCAGCTACAGGGGGCGTGTCAGTTAAAAACACCATGTCGTGTACATGTGGCTGATGGTTCACAGCATCCTTGCACAATGTACATTCCTCAATGTGTTTGGTTTTCACAGGGGCACCAATTTACCACTGATCTGAAAATCCTACCACTGGGAGCTTACGATGTAATTCTCGGGATGGACTGGCTCGAAGCTCACAATCCTAATATTGACTGGGTGGATAAGAAGCTACAGTTTCAGACAACTGACAAAAAAATTCAGTTGCAGGGGCATTCCATGGCAAACATTCAGTGTACTGCAATTTCAGTCTCTGAACTTGATACGATATGTAGGCAAGGAGCAGCAGCGCACCTCATACATGTATATGCAATTGGTGATACAGTTATCACTGAGGAGATAGTGCCTCACGAAGTTCACAAAGTTGTGGATAAATTTTCTTCAATATTCACTGAACCTACCAACTTACCACCTCGTAGAAGCTGTGACCACCAGATACCACTAATGCCCGGGGCTCAACCAGTGAATATGAGGGCCTATCGTCATAAACCTGAACTGAAGTCAGAAATAGAGCGACAAGTGCATGAACTGCTACAGTCCGGCATTATACAGAAGAGTACTAGTCAGTTTTCTTCACCAGCAATTTTGGTCAAAAAGAAAGATGGCACGTGGAGGTTGTGTGTGGATTACAGGGCACTCAATGCTATGACAGTGGTCAGCAAATATCCAGTGCCCATCATCGATGAACTCCTCGATGAACTGGCAGACGCAAGATGGTTTTCCAAACTAGACCTTCGAGCGGGTTATCACCAGATCAGATTGGCTGAAGGAGAAGAGTTCAAAACCGCTTTTCAAACACACTCAGGACATTGGGAGTATAAGGTTATGCCTTTTGGGCTGGCAGGAGCCCCAGCAACATTTCTGGGAGCCATGAACAACACATTGCAACCCCTCCTAAGAAAATGTGTGGTGGTTTTTTTTTATGATATTCTCGTGTATAGCACTACACTACAGGAGCATGTGCAACACCTCACAGCAGTACTCCAGTTACTCCAAAAAGATCACTGGCAAGTTAAACGCTCCAAGTGCTCCTTCGGGCAACAGCGCATAGCGTACCTGGGGCACGTGATCGATGACAAAGGGGTTTCCACCGATCCATCTAAGATAGCCAAAGTAGCATCCTGGCCAACTCCGACGAATGCCAAGGAAGTACGTCGTCTGTTGGGATTTGCAGGCTACTACAGAAAATTCATGTGAAATTTTGGGATGATTGCACGACCTCTGTTCAATTTGCTCAATAAGAACACACCCTTCGTCTGGACAGACAACACAGAGACAGCTTTTCAGTTACTCAAGCAAGGGTTGATCGAAGCTCCAGTCCTAAAATTGCCAAACTTCACCAAGACATTTGTTATCGACACGGATGCTTGCGACACTGGTGTAGGAGCAGTCCTTCAACAAGATGGGCATCCTATTGCTTATATGAGAAAACCTTTAGCACCCAGACACCGTGATCTTTCCACTTACGAAAAGGAGTGCATTGCTATATTAATGGTTGTGGAACAATGGCGACCATACCTACATCATGCAGAGTTCCTTATCCGAACCGACCAGAAAAGCCTTATACATCTCGAAGAGCAAAAACTCACCACAGTCTGGCAACAGAAAGCGTTCACAAAGCTATTGGGTCTGCGTTACCGAATCTGTTACAGAAAAGGCGAAGAGAACAGAGCCGCGGATGCATTATCCCGACGTCTACATGATACGGACGAAGAACTGTCGGTGATATCAACGTGCCAACCAGCATGGCTCGATGATGTCCGAGCCAGCTACACATCCAACTCTCACGCCAATCATTGAATTCAGAAGTTGCAGCAGCAACCGGACAGTAAAAAGAGGTTTACGTATCGAGATGGGATCCTGTATTTTCGTGACCGCATCTGGCTCGGAGGATCCACAACTCTACAGAGCTCAATCATGCATGCGTTTCATTCAAGCAGCATGGGTGGTCACTCAGGTTTTCCCGTCACTTATCGACGCTTACGACGTCTCTTTGCATGGCCAAAAATGAAGGATCATATCAAGGAATTTGTCCAGACCTGCATGACATGTCAGCAAGCTAAACCAGAGAGGGTGAAATACCCGGGACTTCTGGAACCTCTACCCACGCCGGCTGGGGCTTGGCACACGGTAACTATGGATTTTGTCGAAGGACTACCAACGTCGGGATCAGCCAATAGTATCATGGTGGTAGTTGACAAATTCACACGTTACGCTCATTTCATCCCTCTGCACCATCCGTTCACTGCAGCCAAGGTGGCGACAGCTTATCTGGACAATGTATTTAAACTCCACAGCCTACCCAAGGTAATGATCTCAGATCGCGACCCGATATTCACAAGCAAATTCTGGACTGAATTGTTCACTCTGTTGGGCAACGATCTACGCATGAGTTCAGCATATCACCCAGCTACAGATGGACAATCCGAGAGGGTAAACCAAAGTCTGGAGATATTCTTGCGTTGCTTCACACATGCATGTCCGCACAAATGGAGCCAGTGGTTGTCTCTCGCTGAATTCTGGTACAACACAAGCTTTCACTTCGCCTTGCAAACATCTCCGTTTGTGGCTTTGTATGGGCACGAACCCAGGCATTGGGGGATTGAGCCTGACTCGGCTTGTCACTTCCAACCACTGAAAGAATGGCTCGATGAGCGAAAATTGATGCAGGAGCTTCTGCGATCTAATCTAAACTACGCCAGGCAGCAAATGAAGAGACAGGCAGACAAGTCACGGACTCCTCGCACGTTCTCTGTCGGCGACATGGTTTTCATTAAATTGCAGCCATATGTTCAGGTCTCCATTGCTCGTCGAGCCAATCACAAGCTCGCTTTTCGTTACTATGGCCCCTACAAAGTTCTCAGGTGCATCAATCCAGTTGCATACGAAATCGAGCTACCGACAACATCAAGAATCCATCCTGTGTTCCACGTCTCCCAGCTTCGCAAAGTCTTGGTACCAGGTACAACTGCTACACCCACTCCCCCCTCTCCACCTGACACTCTTGTTACTCCTGTGAAGATCCTCGCTCGCCGCTGGCGCCGATCTTCCAATGGCATGAAGGAGCAGATCCAGGTGCAGTGGTCCGACCCGGCCGGCGTCGACATCACATGGGAAGACGCGGTGGAGCTGCGCCAGCGATTTCCGGCGACAACGGCTTGGGGGCAAGCCGTTTCACAAGGAGGAGGGGATGTTAGCGTCCTAGCTACACCAACACCCCAGGATGCTGACATGGGTATCAGCAGACGCGCTAGCAGGCCCAGGAGGTTGATCCAGCCCAACCGCAAGTACATGGGCCCGGATTGGGTCCAACCCAAGACCAACCACTCCATCGACAACACATCTGCATAAAGACGGCAACTAGTCAACAGAGAAGATCATCCTAGGGATCAGGTAGAAACCGGCGGCGGATGTAACCAGAGTTCATCCGAGATCGATGTGATCGTGTAAACCCAGTAGTTAATCGAGACTATCTGCTACTCTATCGATATAATAGAGAGCTCTACCAAATATATCATATCAGTATCCTAACAGTATCCCCACCAACTACTTTATTTTTGTCTAGAACAAACTTTTTATCGTATGCTAGTATAATATTGTGGGGGAAGAATTATTTATGTGAATTAGGTGTTCACCAAATACCTCTCATCCCCAATCCTCCCATCCCATAAAAAACTGACCTGAAGATGTTGTCCTCCATGAACAATACTCGATCACGAGCAATCGACCGATGATCGAAATGGACGGGACTGATTCCAGGCAAGGATCTTTGCGTCCAGATGGACCACTCTTGCATATTGACATAAGCATGGACGGGCATAATGGAAATAAAACTAGGTACACTGAACCAGGTGTGCCGAACTCCCTGTGATATAGGGCAGAGATTATTTCTAACGCGCAGCCTCTGACTTAGGAAGTAACCAAGGTCAATCCCAACGTGATAGATTGTATACAAAGTCACAAAATACTCCTTTTTCTCTGCACTTAACTTGATCATGGTGTCCTTCGATTTAGAAGATTAGACCGCGCGGAACTCAGTTTGATCATTAATTCTGACACTGTCAAGCTAGACTAGATGGAGCTGGAAGTACGAAATGTTCTTCTGTTCCTTTCTCGGCAGGGCAAAATTAGTAAATAAAACTGATTCTGATAGCAAGACCTGAACGGCCGGTGACAACTGACAACGTAAATGTACGGGGACAAACGATAATTTCGTCGAGGAAACATGACGGCGACAGCCAGGTGGCCGGCCGGTGTTCCTCGAAACAGTATATAAACGAACCTACCCATTGCCAAACACACACACACAAGCTAGGCACAAACTAACTAGACAATAGCTACTCCATTCTTCATTTCTTCATATATGCGAGATCGATCACACGTGGTCCTTGGAAACATGGAGGCGGTGGAGTCGGCGGCAGCGATGGTGAGCTGCGAGTGCTGCGGGCTGGAGGAGGAGTGCACCGGCGAGTACGTCGACGGGGTGAGGGCATACTTCAGTGGCCGTTGGCTCTGCGGGCTTTGCTCCGAGTCCTTCAAGTACGAGGCCGGCCGTAGCAGGCGAACGCCGGCGGCGCAGCCGGTCAGCGTGGAGGAGGCCGTGCGCGCGCACATGGCCTTCTGCCGCATGCTCAGGCGCGGCGGCCCCGCCGAGCGCGTCGCCCAGGGCATGTGCCAGATGCTTAGGCGCACCGCGTCAGGGAAGCCCCGGGCCTCCTCGTCTTCTTCCTCGTCGCGGCCGTCGCTCGGGGAACCGTCCCGCCTCTCCTCCGCGTCGCTGCCAGTGATTCGCGCGTCGCCCTTGGTGTCACCTGTCAGCCTGCCTCTGATCGATCATTTGTCAGCGGCGGCGGCCGGCCTGGGTTGATGTTTGGCTCTTGTGATTTTTTTTTTTTGAGAATAGTTTGGCTCTTGTGATGGATCATAGAAGTGCGTGCATGCTTAATTACGTCTTCCCCGCATTTGTTTTTTTTTCTAAAAAAATGTTTAAGTGCTAGAGAAATGAATTTTGGACTACCTGTCTTATAGGCACGATCTTTGAATGACTGATCCATTTGGCGTCTCCTTCTCGGAAAAGATACGACCCTTGGATCATTATGTTCAAACCACATATTTGTAATTTGGAAGAATATCTTATTTGTCGTTTAAAGTCGTCCCCCTTTTTTATGAGCTGTATCTCTAGATAGAGTGTGATCTACTCATGCAACAAGATAATGGAATGTCTTTTGGCTCATTCTAGACGTGTGCAAGTTCAAGCTGGGAATACAGAACTTGTGAAGTGTACATTTCGGTGTTGTTTACAGGAAATGACAAGGGGGTCCGGTACCCTCATTCTTCTTCAATACTTATGCACTTGAATGGCCTTCGAGTTTATTAGACCTAATATTATTACTAGCAACATTGTAAATTGCTCTACATTATGGTAAGGAGTGGTGAAAGTTGAAAAAGCTAGTAACTCCCCCTAGTAGTCTAATATTGGGATATGTATGTTATTTCGAATGAAAAAACGACCAGTCTCTCGAAGGTGCTCATAGGGTTAGGGTTTGCGTGTGTGCGGTCATAGGGGTGTCTATACGTGCGTGTTTGTGAGCGTCTGCGTCCGTACTATGTATCTCAAAAAAAACTATCATGATTTCATAAGTGTGGGTGGACTAGAGTAGAAACTTTCATTTAGAAGGATTTCCATGCCATGTATGTTGGAGAAATGATATGAGCTAGAGCATATTGCTAGTAGCATCTTATAAAAACAATTCCACTTTAAATATCGTTACTCCAGTTGTGCTATGGTGCTTATGGAAAATTAGCAATAATATGTTGTTTCATGATGCTCCTTGGTTGACATAAAGTAGGTATGATTTTTATGCTACACATGGTGAAAAACTCGAGCTCACCGAGTCAGGTATCAACTATGGAAATTATGCTACTATTATCCAAATTATTGTCCTAGAAACTATCGGCTTCTCTTCTGCTCGCTGGCCAAAGAGCTCTCATGCCGGTCTAAATGGCACATGTGACTCAAACATAAATATGATGTTGTCTAGCTTACTAGCTAGCTTATAGGCAACCCTAAGATCTCTGGTCCCCACCTGCAGCTCTTCGGTTCTCCTGGCAGAGACTAAAACACATGGGCAAGAAGATGACTATGTTAAGAAGCCTGACGTCTCCTCTTTACCTGGAATGTTGGTCCGCTAACCCAGGAGACATTGCCCTTACGAAGATGATGCAATCAGTGGTTGATGTGGGCCACTCTGTCGCTTTAATCTATATGTTCTTATTGTTGTCCCTATTAGCCTATCTATAAGAGGTTTATGTACTAGGGTTTAATACTATTAAGGACACCCTTTAGAATATCTAGAATTACTTCTGAGCTTCAAACGAAACTTGGTACCTTCGGACATTTATCAAATGGATTCATTTATATGAATGGAACCGGAGATGAGGATGGCAATGGCTATCGCATGGGGCAGGTAGAGCAATACCAAATCCATATTCCTGTAATCAATAGGTACAATACTCTACCCATACCAGTACCTATGGGTATGAAACTTTACCCGTACCCGTTGGTTAGCCAACGGATAGATCATATAGTACACATGTTATACATAATTTTGTATTCATTGATAAAATATTTATTAAAGAAAAATCATTTATCTCAACTTAAAGAACATATATTTGTGTACATGACAATTATCTCAACTAAGGTTCGCAAACTTACGAGAATAGATATTGGACCTCCACGACTAAGTATATAAACGGGAAGGGAATGGGTATACACACGGGTACGAGGTTATACTCGTACCCTACCCATGACTTAACATGTAGAGTATGGGTACTACCCATGGGTAAAAACTTATACGCCCATACACATTGCCGGCCATGGATAAAATTTTGCCATCCTTAACCGAGATGACGTCTGGATCGATCTAAAAAACTACTATGTTTGTTTTATTTTATTTTAAATTACTTGCTTTGATTGTTTATTTTTTCATTGGTATTGTAACATCAACATGAATTATGAAGTCTTGCCTTCTTTATACTAATGATCAAGCATGCACATGTATTTTTTTTTACCTTGAATATTGTCCAGGTGGGAAAACAATGAAAATCATATCTTGATGCTACAAGCCGAAAATATATATGTAGCTCATATGAAAACAAATTAAAGACTTTGTTTGAAATTTCCAGACAACACACCACTCAAGAACAAGTACGAGTATAATAGCTATACATACACAATTTTTTTTGTTTAAAATTGAGAAATGGCCATATATCATTTCAAAAGTGAAGATGCTATTTCATAGTGTGCATATCCTTTCAAATTTATTAAACTGCAAAGTACATTCTTACAATAGTGTGCCCACATGCCATAACTAGCCATATATTCACATATTTAGTGAAGTAAAAGGTAAGCTCTTAGGGTGGAAGTTGACTTCTAGGAGCATATAAAAATGGTTATATAATTCAAACAACCAGGATTTCTTATGTCCTATTAAGTTAGTGTTCAAAAGGCAATTTGGCGCATAAATTTATTTTGTTCTTGGATGTCATGAAAACTTATATATTCTCCGGGAAGATTTGCATGTACACTTGAGACAACTTCTTATTACATACATTCAGAACATTGACATGTACACGTGTTTTTCTCAAATATTGATGAAAAATAGTAGCATGGAAAATCATTTGCTCCCCAGAAGCATATGGATATACTCATGAAAGCCGATTTGAAAATCCACAATCTCAATGATATTTTAAAGCTTGTTAATTTCTCTGCCATGAAAAATAAATATATCATCTATCTTTTCCAAGTTGTTAGCCTTTACCTTCGGCATGAAGAAGATATTCACTCGGTAGGAGACCTGTGCGAGGGTTCCCGAATCCTGAGTGGAGGTACGTAGAAGCAGCTCGACCATACAAACTGTGAGAGACGATAAGACATGGCATGGCATGGGACATGGAAACCATCTCGTCAGGTACCGAGAAGAGAAAACATCTCGTTCAACGTTGCTCCCAGTTTGTCTCGCTCATGCCGATCGATCACGGCCGGAAAAATGGACATGACACGACACGCATGTTATTAGACGTATCCAAGAGAACCCCAGACATGCACTCGAGACAGTTTTCAGATCACCTCTGGCAGCACCTGCGGCCTGCCGATTGCTCAATCCTTCCCTTCATATCAGTAGAACAAATATCTAATTAAATGAAAGATCGATCGTTCAACAGTAGAGGAACTGATCATCGACACCGCCGACCGTCGCTGCGCCATGCGCGTCGTGCATCTGGTCGCAATCGATCGCACGACTATTATCAGTGAAGATATGTATTGCCTTATACTGTTATTATCCTACATATCTGCAATGCTCGGTATGTGCTTAGATATATCGATAGTTCAGCTTGTCTGGTGGTTGCCCGAACCTGGCTACTCTCTACAGTATTACGTGGTGAGCGTGTCGACCATACCATCACTACGGGAGTGGCAGATCAGCCCGACGGTTATTATAACGCCGACGGCCAAAGGTCGTGGCCGTCGGCCTCATAATATGACACCGACGGCTGGAATAATACCGTCGGCGTTAAAGTGCCGTCGGCGTCCTACAGTGAGCCCGACGGTCACCGTCGGCGTCGTAAAACCGTCGGAGTACTGGCCCCGTGTCGTCATGGAGGAGTACAACAGCTGAGAATCGTGATCAGAATGACCTGCTATTTAGTTTGAAGAGGGTTATAAAATAATATCCAAAATACATGTAAAAGACCAAGGATAATGTATTGACATATATGGATATTGAGCTCATACCCGGGTTTTTTTTGTGTGCCTCGATTTTATCTTATTTACTCCATGGCACTTCGTTGGGACAACATCCTCTTCGTTTGCATTTCGTCGGTTGCTACTACGTCACCACTTTTATACGATACAAACATTGATACCTCTAAGTTTGAAAAATAGGGTTTCATATGATGCTGCAGGGTGGAAACGTATGGAACATGTCATGTTTTTTTCCTACAGCTACCACATATTTCGTTAATCGAAAGTAAAGTTATAATGAGCAACACATATGAAAACTAAAAGATAGACCGGGATAAAATGATTATCCTGAGATTGCATATAAAATTATAGGAGATCGAGAAATACAAAAATGATACTTAGGGTAACCTGCAACCACTATAGCGAGCGACCGCCGCACAACTCCTGCACCGTCGAGACAAACATCGAAAGACAATTAAAACTCCAACACCGTTGAGACGAACATCCAAAGAGAGGTCAAGCCTCTACCATTGTAAGATCCGAGAAAGCACCATCGTCAACGAGGCTTTGTGAGTCGATGAACAGACACGTTGCACACGCAGCGAGGCACACGTCGTTGTGGCATGGGGGACGTTCTCATGTTGTCTTGGACTAAGATTTGTCGCCTCCCATCAAAGAGGTCGGAGAAGAACGACAGATCCAACACCTCCAGACCAACATCTTCGCTCCAGAAT
The DNA here is from genome assembly GCA_026929855.1 of Poa annua. Classification (NCBI taxonomy): domain Eukaryota; kingdom Viridiplantae; phylum Streptophyta; class Magnoliopsida; order Poales; family Poaceae; genus Poa; species Poa annua. The sequence continues at coordinate 24,085,265 of CM049427.1, forward strand.
AACCACCTCGCCCCGGCCGCCAGCAACATCGCAGATAACTCCAGCGATACGCCAAGAAACTCACGTCATGTTTTGGCAAGTGTTAAATACAAAGATCCAGTTTTCGGATGTTGATGCCTTCTTTTCCCATTTTAGCATAGAAGTGTGAAGTGTCCGTTTATCAATTTGTTAGTCGACCATTTCTGAGTTTCCTCCAAAACAGACGAAAACTTTCCATAGTATATATATCAGCTGTCTGCGTCGCCTCTCCCAACGCTGGATCATAAAACATGATGGAGGTGGTGATAAAAATTCAATCGAGGAAACCCGGAAAGAAGTTCAGTTGACTGGGTAATATCAAAACGTGTGTTTATACGTATGTACGGTTCGCTAACTAGGTTCCACTTGCGAATTGGCAGAAGCAAGCAAGGGTACAATGAACCAGCTGGTGACAATTTATCCTGTGCTCTAGGGCAGAGATGAATTCTCCCCCGCAGCTCTGTCTTGGAAGTACAACAAAGTCATGAGAGATGGCCAATTCAAAGACTAAAGCGCGCGTGAATTTGATCATTAATTCTTCTCACACTGATCTAGTATTCCTAGATTGATTGATACAGCAGCCGCCAATTTCTCTATCCCCGTCAGGGAAAACTAGATGGAACACGCAGCTGGCTGGACGTACGAATTGTTCTTTTTTTCCCTTCCCGTCAGGGCAAACTGAATTGGGCGAGGAACAAGCTTTCCACTCCATGTGACAAAACAAATTTCGTCGTGGAAACATTACGCTCAGGTGTCCCGGTCACCGTGACAGTGAGAGCTAAGGTGTCCGGCCTCCAGAGCGGTATATAAAGGAACCTGCCGATGCACTCACAAAGCACAACGCAGAAGAGCTACTCGGACGTCAAGTTTTTCCCAGCAGACAAGATCGATCTTCGCAATAATTGTTCAGCCGTGGTTCAGCCCTGTCAGGACATGGAGGCGGTGGAGCTTGCGGTGGTGAGCTGCGAGTGCTGCGGGTTGGAGGAGGAGTGCACCGGCGAGTACATCGGCGGCGTGAGGGACTACTTCGGCGGGCGGTGGCTCTGCGGGCTGTGCTCCGAGTCCGTCAAGTACGAGGCCGACCGCAGCAAGCGAACGTCGACGCCGGTCGGCGTGGAGGATGCCGTGCGCGCGCACATGGCCTTCTGCCGCATGCTCAGGCGCGGCGGCCCAGCGGAGCGCGTCGCCGAGGGCATGTGCCAGATGCTCAGGCGCACCGCGTCCGGGAAGCCCCGGGCCGCATCCTTGGCCTCGTCGTCGTCGCGGCGGACGGTGGCGGGGCAGCACCGGGCGTCGGCGCCGCTGTCGGCCGGTCACTGATCGATACTTTGTCCAAGAGGACGTGCGGACCGGCGGCGACCGGCACGCGTGATGCTTGGTTCTTGTGTTGAGGTGCCCGCGTCGGCTTACGTCCTCGTCGCCACGACACACGCACCATACTGGAGTGTACTAGTACGAGTAGTATTTTGTTCAGACAGAAACAGCGCACCAGTACGAGCAGTATTTTGTTTAGACAGAAACAGCGCACACAATGAGTGTCTACCTCTTCTTTAAGTTGTTTTTTTGAGGTAAAGGTGGTCGTATCCAGAATCCGGGCGAATAGATAGAAGAGAATTGACCCAGTTTATAAGGGTAACCGGGTCTAAAAACCCTACAAACTGTACAAAAGAATTTTACAGACGAAGCGACCACCGCCCACGCGGCACAAGTCGAACAAACGCCAACACACACCGCCCTCTCCGGAGCCGCCGCCCCGACATACACCACTCGGCACCAAAGCCGCATACGAGACACAACGCCGCACAACCCAGCCGTCTCGTAGCCAATGCTACCCTCGCTAAAGACGACCGCCCGCAGACCTCAACGTCGCGCCTAATCCGGAGCCGCCGCCCCGGTGAAGCAACCAGATCAAACTCCACATTGCCCGGAGCCGAACCAGCCGGGTCGACTCCCTTGCTGCCCATGCAGCACAAGGTCGCAATCCAAACCTCACAAGGAGAAGGACCCACCCCATAGGACCAACGCTGTAGAGGGAACCGAAGCCGCCGCCTCGGCGTACCACCTCCGTCCGGACTCCACGATGACGCAAACAAGAAGGGAAACGACGCCCGAAGGCGCCGCCGTCATCGGCACCGACCGGAGTCGATGCAAGGCTTTCGCCTGGAGCTTGACCTGCCTGCAAAACGCCGGGAGCAGCATGGCAAGAACAGGGGCGCCGTTGCCGACCTCCAAGCTCCTCGCTCCCACCGTCGAGCGCCGAATCCCACCGTAGCACCTCCTGCCATGGCAAAACTCTGCCGCATCTGCCACCGCACGGTGGTCGTGGCACCTCCAGCCACGACACCACGCCGACCCACGCACCTGCCCGGGACCGCTGTCCCGGCCTCCACCCTCCCCAACGCCAAGCAGAGGCCCCCGGCCAGCACCTCGCCTGGACGCCGCCTCGACCAGCCCTAGACCTGGCCGCAGCCCGCGCGCCTGCAGCAGGACCTCTGCGGCCCGCTCAGCCTGGAAGGGGCCAGATCGGGCCCGCGTCCGGACGCCGCCAGCTCCTCCTCGGATGGCCGCCACCGCCTGCCCACGGCCCCGCGAGTCCGCCGCCTGCGGCCAGCCCCAGGACTGACCGCCGCCCGCGCCACCACGACCCTCCAAGCGCGAGGGAGGGCCGGCCTCCAATACCTCCGCCAAAAAGGCAACCAGGAGCCGCCGCCGGAGAGCATGTCCCCGTCGGCGCCATCGGCCGCCCAGGGTTGTGCCCGGCTAGCCTCATCCGGCCGGCAGCGAGGGAGAGGTGGGGGAAGTAGGTGGTGGCGGCGGGGGAACCTAGGGTTCCGCTCACATGTAATCTAACCAATTAAGTAGGGTACTACCTTTGGTTGGAAATGACTGGCGCGGGAACAAAGCTAAGTCTGTACAAGTTTGTTCACTGCCCCCGCCAATCTTTGTTGATCGGAGGGAGTACCACTTACCCTCCTGGAGAAAGGGTACACGCTCTAGCTATCAGTTGGCTATGCCAAATTAATTAGCACAACACGTTATGATATAATGAAATCAAGTCGAGACCTTTGTTTCCTTCAGAGTAAACCAACTAGTGCTAGTAAGCATGAATAATCTCTACTCCATCGAATCATGCATGCTCGACCACTTCAGTTAAAAGGAGGAGCTCAGCTTAGCTCATTGCCCCGGAGACAACGACACTGCAATTATAAAATTGCAGAAGCGTTCCAAGATGATCAACGGATCCAATTCCTTAAAGATAAAACAGATCCGGCCGGGAAGATTTATTCTTCCATGGACACTAGGAAACGGATTGAGAGTTGGTCGCGCTTAGACGAAAAAGAGAAATGGGAAAGGTAAGCCAAAGACGATGGTACTGTCGACATATAGTGGCCGCTCCAACCAACCGACTCGCGCAGCAAGTGCATAAGCCGTCTGTTGCCGTTCGTTTTTTCTCAAGAATATACGCCATACAAGTACACAAAGAACTCTCATAATAGCAAAGAACACTCACACCACCCAAATGTGTCTCGAGATCCGGTGCTCCCTCCATTTTAAATATTAGAATATCTATTTTAATGTTTTTTTTAAATCTGAAAAAAAATCTACACATAGCCAAATGATATACCCTACAAATATGGAAAAATGACAGAAGCTGTTAAGATTTAGAGAGCTGAAAATATACATACTCAAGTATATATTTGTATATATTCGCAAACAAAAAATACATATTTGTATATAGCCTAGAATGTAAAGTATTTGGTGTTAATATTTTGCACATTTGTGGGATACACCATTGGTTACACCACCGTCTTTGCATTTTGTCTTTGTGTTTATAATTCAAAGAAAATAAAATGGAATATGTACATTATAATTGTCCGGAAGCATTTTGTCTTTGCGTCGCCGATCAAAGGAACAGACGAGTATTGTCCTCGCCACCGGTGGTCTCCTCACGGCAAAAGACAATCCTCGCACTCCCTCCCATCCATCCATCCGTCAGAGAACGACGCAGTTAATAACAGGGCAGCAGCAATTCGATGTTCTCCAAGAACAACGAACTTATCTCATTAGTAGCAGGTAATTATTATGCTATTGCGATACGTGTCTAGATGATTATCTTTGACAGGCAACTTTGGTGTAGATTGAATCTGATTCATATAGTATGATACGATTGCATTTTGATATATTAATAAATTCATTTTCTAACACACATCACAAAAAAATGGTTGCTGAACCTACTCTTACAATTTGTCAGTAAACGTCTTTCTTGCGCTCTCTCATCATGATGGTACAACACAGCAACATGACCTCTCAAATTTGGAATTGTTTCAGCCCAACAAAACTTATTCCTTGATCTTCTTATCGTTTCTGCCCCTCTTCCTCTGCTCTCTGCGCTCCTCCGAGTAGTTCTTCTTCACCAGCATCTTGTGCATCGAGACCTTCAGGGCGGCGAGCACCGCGGCCAGCACCTCCTCCTGCTTGGAAGCGTCAAGGCTTCCTTGCAGCGCCAAGAGGAGCTTCTCGCTGTGCGGTACTTCGCTGTCATCAAAGATGACTGCAGACTCCTGATATGCTGAGGCTTGTAATTCCTTCTGGAAGCCGGGCATGATTCTTACACGGGTTAATAGCTGGGATGCAGACTGGTTGGGCATATTTGATGCGCCCATGACAGTCCACAGATAATTATCTGGTGCACAGCTCGTAGATAAGCTAGTTGGAATGTAGCTCTTCTCCGTTCTAATCACCTGCATGCAAAACATGAGATAAGTTTGCTAACATTGTAAAAAATAAATTTCCAAACAATTCTGTTGATAAGAGATTATTAGGCTCCAAGTCAACAGGACATTTTATTTCGTTTTTTCCAACAATTTGCACTTCATAAATGAATCAACATGCTACAAAATACAATCCAGTCTACCCAGCAATACTTTGTCAAGATCATGTCAAACATCAAGGATGCACACATCCAAATTACGAAGTAGCAGAGCAGATCGAGGATGCATCAAGATGACATAGGGCATTTTATTCAAGCATCAAATCTTTCGATTTGTCTGACTAGTTACCAATTAGCAGGTCTGGTAGAAGTGCTCCAAAAATTTGTTATGTAAGGGCTGCAACATACAGTCTCATGGTCAGGATCGGCAAAGGCATTAGCCAATAGTCATGCACAACCACCAGCCCAGCCATGGTTATCTTTAAATTTGCTTGCTTTCTTCTGTTAGCCCTATCATTTGCCTCTTTTTAGTTAAAACCCTTATACAAGATTATTAGGAGATGATCTATTTAAGCGATTCACCTTAATATTCACCGGCAAGCAACACAAAGACAAAAAATACACCCCTATTTGTGTATCTCGTGCTTCTAAGGTTTATTACATAGTATTTGATGAAGCAAACACATATTTGTACCAGTTATTTTGACTGCAAAGGTATGCACTAGGTTCTGTAGCTAGTAAAATGAGTATGATATAACTAGCAGAAGACTATAACGACTATTGCTGCTAGCCACCAAGAACTAGTATGAAAAAATATTCAGGAACTAAGGAGACATTGATCAGCATCAGACTATCAGCAGTAACAATGTTACGAGAAATCTCATTTTTAAATAAGATACTGTTAATGCTCTTCTGTCCAAATCAGTTGCTCTGAAGAACATGAAAAATGCCCAACAAACAGATGTACCTTTAGAAAAGATAACTTCTTTGCAACATGATCAACTGCTAAGAGCATCACGCCATTCAAACTGCAAGGTTTAAGAAGAATCGCATGTTACTGAGATAATAAACTTCATTAGTTGTCGAACAAATGCCATCACTCAAGCTTACCTTTGAATAGCTACAGCAACCAGGGAGTCATCATATGCGAGACATATGTCCGCAATGGCTAGATTGCTGTCTTCAGTTTCATTCGGTTCGGAGAGTTTTCCCACCTGTAAGTAGTTTTAAGAACTAATTAACTACAGAATAAACTGAAAATTTGTGAACTGGGATAAAGCTTGAGACAAAATCTTTCAGCTTTTACCATGTCTTTGACTTCATATGTATCGAGGAGGCAGCCATTTATGTGATCCCATAACCGAACCTTTAATAGACAAAGAATACAACATCATAAGAGGCTCTGAGTAAGCTTATGGAAATATGTCAGAACCCAAATAAATATGTACACACTGTTGAATCACCGCCTCCAGACAATAGAAAGCTCGATCCACCTGAAATGCGTGTGAAGGCAATGCAAGAAACGAATCTGCACAGGTAGTCACCTCAATTATCAAACACATTAACCACTATGTTGCAACTTTTAACTGTGAAACTAATATGACTAGGATCATGATCAACAAAATTCAAAGTCGTGCGGATACTGCAAGAACTAATGTAAAAAAATAAAGGAATAGATGACACCGTGAACTGAACATACTCTGTATGTCCAAGGCAAAAGCTCTGTATTTCAGTAGCTCCTTTCATGGGGTTCTTTGGGCATGACGTAACCTACAAAAATAATTACGTGAGTTAAGATGGAAAAAATCGGAGCTATCTCTACCAAGACAATCACTGCAAAATACAGAGGTTTTCCATACTCGGATTTTGAAGTCCCGGTCAGCAGTGGCAATGAACCGCCCATCTGGTGAGAATTTCTACGTTCCCAAATAAATGATATAAGTAAGCAGAACATGGAAGTTGGAACTGAAAACAATTTTGAAGTGTGCCACAGCGAAAGACTGCACCTTTTCTTTTTGGCAGTTGATATGTCAACAGTTTACTAATCAGCTAAATAAAATAAATATAGGAGGAACAAATAGATCATGCTGATACAAGGTAAAAGTTTGTCCATACCATGCTAGTAATAATACTGCAGTAGTGACCAAAAATTGACACAGGCTTATCAGCTGACACCTGCCCTTCACCATCGTCCCCCACAGTAACTAACCAAACTACACCAAATTTATCCGCAAATGCGACATAGAGGCCATCTGAGCTAAAAGCAACTGCGCTAACCCTCTTTTCAGAAGTTCTGCAGAAGTAAAAATATTGCAAATGAAATCATATCCGTGCACGACAACTTTATAGTATTAACACCAACACAAGAATATAAACTCGCACTGTTTATAATACTAAGCTCATTGTTTACTTAAAGTCTGCCTATCAATGATAAGGAGTAGGTTCTCATACAAGCATACACCATATGACATATCAGGACTTCGTGTTAGCTAAATTGAGTACATAAAAGCAGCACTTACATAGTGCGGATGCAGCGCCACGAATCGGTCTTCCAAACCTTCACAAGCTTGTCATCGCCCGCAGATGCGAAAAGTTTACCACCAGCACCAAACGAAATAGCTCTGATGGCATCCGAATGAGCACAGCCGCCAGAATCATCTGTCAGTGAGACTGCACATCCTTCGCTGGATGGACAGAACAAATCATCATTTGCAGCCCTCATCAAGAAAAATGCACTCAAACAAAACTTGAGACTGAGAAATACTAGTATATGCCTTATAGAGTGCAAAGCTAAGCACCAAAGTTGTCCACATCTAAAAAAAAATCAGTAGCCACCCATACAGGCAGCAGCTAGGCTCTTCTCAGATTACTACCCAGCCTCCACAAAAATCTAAGAATACCATAGTTCCTCTACATGGGCAAAGAGAGCATTCCTTACTGGAGATCGAACACGCGGAGTTCGGGCCCGACGGCGACGGAGACGGAGTGGCCGGACGGGTGGGCGGCGACGAGCGCCGGCGCGAACTCGGCCGCGCTGCTCACCTCCGCCTCCTCGACCGCAGCGTCCTCCATGGCAGCAAGCAGCAGGGGGCCAAGCGCAGCGAAGCGAGCGTGGATTTGTTTCGAATCGAGCGCGAGACGAGGGAGGGAGGCGGGGAGAGAGCTTCCGATTGGGGATTACTAGGGTTTATCGCTGACTCTCCCGTGAGACCCACCCACCAGTGTCACTGTCGCGTAAATTTAAGCCCGGCCCAGTAAACCCGGGCTGAAGGAAGCCCTTGCGCTGTTCCAGTTCCAGAGCAACTCGGACGTGTACAGGCAGGCCTCCTATGGCGACGACGGCGGCGGCTTCCGAGATGCGAATCGACGGCGACGGCGACGAACCATCGCGGTCGGTGAGCGGCGATCTGATCAGCAACCTCCCGGACGACGCGCTAGGCGCCATAGTCTACCTCCTCTCCACAAGGGAAGGCGGCCGCACGCAGGCGCTCTCCCGCCGATGGCGCCCCGTCTGGCGCGCCGCGCCGCTCAACCTCCAGGACCGGGACGGCCGCACCCGCAACCTCTCCAAGGACGACGTCTCCAAGATCCTCGCCAACCACCTCGGCCCCGCCCGCCGCGTCTCGCTCACCGCCATCTGCCCCCTCCCCACGCGCTACGACTACACCCTGGGCCGCCAGATCTACGACGACGAAGACGCCGGCGACGGCAGGGTCGACGGCTGGCTCCGCTACCGAGACCTCTCGCGCCTCCGGGAGCTGGAGCTCGCCTACAGCTACGACAGCAGCCGCACCACGCTGCCGCCGTCCGTGTTCCGCCTCGCGCCCGCGCTCCGCGTCGCCAGGTTCGGCTGCTGCCGCCTGCCGCCCAACCTGTCTGCGGATTTCCCGTGCCTCCAGCAGCTCACCCTACACAGGGTCACCTTGACGGAGGAGACCTTTTGCGCCCTGCTCTCCGGCTGCCCCGCGTTGGAGAGCCTTCTGCTGGAGATGAACGTGGGAGTTGGCCGCCTTCGCGTCACCTCCCCGACTCTCAGGAGCATCGGCTTCATTGCTCCTTGGGAGAAAGAGAAACACTTCGGCGGCGATGACAATGAGGATGTCAACGAGCTGGTTGTCGAGGACGCCCCTTGCCTTGACAGATTGCTGCCACTGAGTCCGAAGCACGGTTCCGCCATCATCCGGGTTATCTCCGCTCCCAAGCTAGAGATAGTGGGTTCGTTGAGTCATGGCATTGTACAACTCCACCTTGGAACAACAGTTTTTCAGGTACAATTAATTTCGTCTGTCAGTCTTATTAATTCTGAGTTATAGGTGCATTACTGTCATATATATTTGAGGCTATTGTTCTTGATATGCATAATTTATTTTGTTGTTGTAGAACATGATTGCTGCCAGCTTAACAACCACAATGCCCACGGTGAAGGTCTTGGCTCTTGATTATGTTGCTCCTGATTTAGATGTCGTTCTCGACTTCCTCAAGTGCTTCCCCTGCTTGGAGACTCTATATATCATTGTGAGTAATCACATTTGCTAAAGCTAGCATGCTTAGAATGTGAAATGAGCACTTGATTTGCCCTAGTTAACTATGACATGTTACCAACTTGTTTGCCATTGTATTTATACGGTTTCTTCTTCAATTTTCCAGCTAGACCCACGGAGGTTTCAAGATCCTCTTTATGGAAACAAGTTGTCCCCAGTGAACAAAAAAACGAAAAATCTGCGGAAGTATGCCTCACTGGATGATCCAACTGAATGCCTTGAGCTCCATCTAAAAAAGGTGGTGTTGAAAGTCTACTATGGCAGGGGTCTAGAAGTCGACTTTGCTAGGTTCTTTGTTTTGAATGCTAAGGTGCTAAAGATAATGGAATTTGGAGTCGTAGACGACTGTGGCGACAAGTGGAGGGCTAATCAAAACATGCAGCTACAATTGGATGACAGAGCTTCTCACAGTGCTCGGTTTGAGTTCAAAAGGTTTTCTTGGACTAGTTTCAGAGACTTCAAGAAGCATACACATGATTTGTCAATGCCAGATCCGTTTGATGCCTCCTTCTTGGAAGGATATGTTAGCATTTGAGAAGTATTCTCGTATCATATCTTGAAACAACAATTTTGGTACAATACCTTGTAACATGAAGTTTTCTCGGACTTATATGATGTACTATCTCTACGAAGTGATCTACTTCATGCAGTAACGGAATGAAAGGCCTTATGGCTCACTTAGAAACATATATAGAAGGACATATCCAAGCTCAACCTTTGAATCGAGAACATGCAAAGTTGTGGGGACCCCGGACTAACTGTCCGAAATACCCGATTATGCTTAACACAACGATCCCGTGATCAGTCTGTCGTTGCACATAATCCGAATGGAATACCAAAGTTTACATCCATTACAATACCGAAGTTAAGTCTTACACAAAATGGTCATCTAGACCAAGTCTTACATAGGTGCCTTCAAGGGCCAAACCAAAACAATCAACATAAGCAGCGGAACTTAAACGTAGTAGCCTTTTAACAGCTAACGCAGACCCGACAGGCAGTCGACTTTGAGAAGATCCTTAGTTGGCATAGATGTCGCCATACTCTTCCTGGGCGTAGTATTCCTCCTCCATGTCTGGCTACGACAATAGCCAGAAGCAAACTAGTATGAGTACATTTGAATGTACTCGCAAACTACTCCAACATGAGTGCTCTAGTTCCAATTTTAGTTTCTCACTTTTATTTATTTAGAACATCTCTGTATCTTTGTTGAAGAAGATAAGGAAATTATGACTACTAGATATCTCAATTTTATTAATGTTATTTCAAAACTCCTCCTTTTCCAACCATAACCCATTATGGTAATATCTTTCCCACTACCTCATACCGATCCGTTGGTATAGGTGTATGGAACACTCTCCATTTCCTTTTTTTTTTCTTTTCAAACTCAACTCTTTTCCAAAAACTTGCACATGGTCTAAGTAGGGTCTTCAACTGTCCATATCCGAGGACTCGGCTATTCGAATAGTTTAATTACCCTCTGCAGAGGTAGCACGCTTTTCCCACACTCATCCGATAACTCATCGTGTCAGCCACGTCTCGCCATACCAGCGGTATGCGAAGTTGAGTCACCGACCCTAGTCTTTCCTTTGCTCATGCTAGTATAGGAACCTGCCCCTATGAACCATTCCATCCACACCTAGTCTAGTTTCCCGTCGGAAACCCTAAGTGTGAGGACTCATAGGTTTTATCTGGCGGTGTATACGGACATCCTTCTATCCTCCTCCTTATCTACTCATAGATTTTTGAGCGAGGACCCAGGTCAGGGTTAGGTCACCAAACCACTCCCTCATGCATAACAGAGTCATCTCTGTTGATGCAGTGTCCTACACTAATAAGAGCAAACTATCTGACTAAGCCCTTTCCCATATGTGGGTAAATGTGGTCGCACAGAGTATCGGTTGCTTGACTGAGTACTAGGACACAATGTGCTTTTCCAAAACCATCTTTCTCCATTTCCTTATTCCAACACCACATCTTGGTGCTATATATCCACACAAGTTTTCCAAAGGAGTTTTGAATAAATAACCTTGTTTTTCCATCCTATAGTTTTAGTATCTACTCCTACATAGGGTGGCAAAAATAATCTCTATATACTTTTGAAAAGGGGTTTTTGTAAACCGTTGCCTTTGAAAATGATTTGTAAATCTAGATGTATAAGTTAGTCGCAAGCTCAGAGAGTAGCTTGCCTTGCTCGGCAAAGTGATCTTGGTCTTGGTCTTCAGGCTCAGCAAATCCCTCCTCTTCGATATACCCGGCAACGTTCTCTTCTATAATACAAGCAATCAAATACAAACAATCACTAGCCTATTCAATCAATCATCATAGCAATGCACTCTTAGAGGTTCTAATTCATCATTCCACATACCAAACAATATCATGTGGTTTCAATTTAATTGAATTAAACATTATTCCATTGTATTTTAATTAGGGCAGAAACTTGTTGCACATGTGTAATTGCATAACTTGAGTTCTGGTTGTCACAAAAATACAAACTAAAATTCTACAGAAAGCTAATGATGTGTAGAAGATGACACAATTGGGTTTGGGTCATTTGGAGTTACCAAACTCCCTACACATTGTTTTGAATCCAGAAACCAATTAATAAGGTTTTGGATATTATTTAAATTATATTCATTTAAAAATTAAACCATTTTAGGGGTGACTAACCATGGCTAAATGTGATCTAATAAAATTAGTTTCAACTAATTTGGATTATCAGAGTATCAGAAACAAACAAGTTTAGAATTTAAACATGCTACTGTGTTTTGAATATTGTATTTTTATTATATATCCAAATTGGGTGAAACTAGTTTAGCTGGATAGGGAATTTCATAAGCTTTCCAGAACAGTTGGATTTGCTAAATTTGGAGTGGTAAATCTAAAGTTATGGAATTTCTAAATTTGAGTTCAATACTGACTTTTAAATGGAATTTAAATTCGAATTAAAATCCAGAGTGGATAATGTTGAAAAATCTGACAGAGGGGACCCACTGGTCAGCGACTCAGCGAGCGCGCGCGCGGTTTATTTAAACCTGACGCGTGGGGCCCGCATGTCAGGGTTTTAATAATTAAAACGAATCGGTAAGCTACCGTACGATCCTAATCTAACGGCCGAGATCGAGCGCGTCGGCGACGACCTAAATCGGGCGGCGCCGCGGCTCCGGCGACGGCGAGGAGGACGGTGCGCTCACCACGGGGCTCGGGAGGACGCGGCGATGGTGCAGGACGACGGCGGCGAGGTGGGGAAGCTCCTGGGCGCGAAGACGAGGCTCGGGGATGCCCCTGGCGGCGACGGCGTCGAGCTTCTTCTTCCGCGGCGGGGCTCGGACTCCGGCGAGCGATTCCTGGCGATTCTGAGCACGGGGCAGAGGGAAAAAGGAGGCGGGTGAGTGCGGGCGCAAGGGGAAGAGAAGGGAGGCAGGGAGAAGGGAAGGGGAGGGCAGCACGGCCGTGCCGTGGTCGTCGTCTACCTCGGGCACGGCGAGCTCGAGGAAGAGGACGGCGACCCGAGGCTCCTCGGCCTCGGTCCTGGCCTCCTCGCTGTGCACAAGGGAGAGGGAAATGGTGTGAGGGGGAGAGGCAGAGGCGGTGGTGCGGTGCGGAGAAGTGCAGGGCACGGGCGGCTTTTATAGCGGCCGGGCGGCGCACGGTGGGCGCGGTGCAGGGGCGCCCGTGGCCGTGCGGGGCTGCCGTAGGCCGGTGGAGGGGCGCGGCTACGCTGCGGGGCTCTCAGGGGACCAGGCGGGCAAGGGGGAGCGGCGTGGCGTGCTCGGGTGCGTGCGGGGCGAGGCGGGCCGGCCGTGAGCGCGCTCGGGCGGTGCACGACGTGCACGGCATGGCTCGGGCGCGGCGCGGTCGAGGCGTGCTGGAGCGAGCTGCTGCCGCGCGAGGGAGCCAGAAGGCGAGGGAGAGCGAGGGGGCACGGAGCGGCCGGCACGGCGCGGCGCCTGCGCGGCCACAGTGCCGACAGTGGCGACATGCGCGCGCCCGCGGCTGTCCCCGGCCGTTCCTCGGCGCTCCCGAGGCCAATTCCTCACGCTCTTGAGCGCGGCGAGGTCGCAGAGAAGGAAGGAGTGCAGGGGTGGCCTCAATTCGACGAATAAACCTCACATTCCTCGGATTGATCCACGAGTTGCTCGGATTGGGAAGAACAGGGTGGAAGAACACCAAGTGTTTGATGAATTGCTTGAACCAAAACAGAGAGCAATTTACTATTTAATTTTCCATTTTCCCTTTATTCTTTTGGGTCCAAATTTAAGATCTAGGCTAAGTGTATTATTAGTGAGTGTTACTAAGTCTCTTTGAAATATTTTGAAATATTTCAATCATGAATTTCAAATTTAAATTTGAAGTTTTGAATCTGAATTTTTGAAAGGGAATAGTTTTGCAAAAATTAACTAGGAGTGTTTTTATAATATTTCTCCATTGGTTTTGGTGTAAAATAAATTATGCTTCTTAATTTGGGAAAATAATGTGACATGTGTCACATGGTGTTTTGTTTTTAGGGTTTGTTTTATTTGTTTTCTTTTTCTTCATATTTTTAATTAGAGATAGAATTAAACAATATTGCAAACAATGTAACAAGCAACATTCAAGAATTAAACATACACAACTTTTTATAAGAAAAGTTTTTGTTGGCCCACATTTTTGCATTTCTAATTATATTAATATTCTGGGATGTTACAGACTTCCCCCCTTAAAATAAATCTCGTCCCGAGATTTGCTAGGACTGGGTACTAAAGAGGTTGGGAAACTCGCTTCTAAGATAGTCTTCACGTTCCCAAGTTGCTTCATCTTCAGAGTGGTTAGTCCACTGGACCTTGTAGAACTTGATTGCTCGCCTGCGGGTGAGACGAACATCTTCGTCGAGAATCTTGAGGGGTGTCTCTCGATAAGTCAGATCTGGATTCAGGTCGACGGACTGATGATCGATGTTTTTGAAAACATCAGGCTGGTCAGGAACTTCAAGACATTTCCGGAGCAAGGAAATGTGGAAAACATCATGGTAATCTACTAACTCTTGAGGCAACTCCAGTTGATAAGACACTTCTCCTCGACGGGCAAGGATCTTGAAGGGTCCAATATACCTTGGCGCTAATTTTCCTTTGACATGGAAACGATGCATTCCTTTAAGGGGTGTCACTCGGAGATAGACATAATCTCCGACATTGAAGGTGACATCACGACGCTTGTGATCAGCGTAACTCTTCTGACGGGATTGGGCGGTCTTGAGTCGCTCACGGATAAGCTGTACTTGCTCTTCAGCCTCACGGAGGGTATCTGGTCCAAACAGTTTGCCTTCTCCGGTGTCAGACCAATTCAGGGGTGTACGACACTTCTTGCCGTAAAGGGCTTCAAAAGGGGCCATTTGCAGACTAGACTGGTAACTGTTGTTGTAGGAGAATTCTGCAAATGGAAGGCAATCTTCCCATTTGGATCCATAGGCTAGGACACATGCGCGAAGCATGTCCTCTAATATCTGGTTCACTCGTTCAGTTTGGCCATCGGTCTGGGGGTGATATGCTGTACTAAATGCCAACTTGGTCCCGAGGGCTTCGTGCAGGGCTTTCCAGAACCTTGAGGTGAATTGTGTGCCTCTATCTGATACAATCCTCTTAGGCACACCATGCAGAGCTTACGATTCTGGAAATATACAGGTCTGCTAACTGATTTCCTCTGTAGGTGGTGTGGACGGGAATGAAATGGGCCACTTTGGTCAGCCTGTCAACTACTACCCATATTGAGTCATGGCCTCGGTTGGACCTTGGAAGTCCGGTGATAAAATCCATTCCAATCTCATCCCACTTCCACTCGGGAATCTTTAGGGGTTGAAGCAATCCAGCGGGTCGCTGATGTTCAGCCTTGACTCGCTGACAAATATCACACTTGGCTACGAAAGCACCAATCTCTCGCTTCATTCCATGCCACCAAAATCTTTCACGAAGGTCTTGGTACATCTTGGTTCCGCCGGGGTGGATTGAGTAAGGGGTCTCGTGGGCTTCTTTTAGGATTAATTCCTTGAGTTCCGAGGTATTGGGGACACAGATACGACCATTGAATCTCAACACTCCTTCTGCATCCTCGGTAAAACCAGGCGCTTTACCGAGAGAAATCTTCTTCTGGATTCCTTCTATGCTCTCATGATCTTTCTGGGCCTCCTTGATTTGATCTACCAGAGTTGGAGCTAACTCTAAATGGGCGAGATAGCCGTGGCTAACAAGCTCTAGTCCAAAATCTTTGAACTCCTTAAACAGGGCTGGCTGCTCTGCTTGGATCATGGCATTCAGGGTGCAGGGTTTGCGACTGAGGGCATCGGCAACTACATTAGCCTTTCCA
Source organism: Poa annua (assembly GCA_026929855.1). Taxonomy (NCBI): domain Eukaryota; kingdom Viridiplantae; phylum Streptophyta; class Magnoliopsida; order Poales; family Poaceae; genus Poa; species Poa annua. The sequence goes on from CM049427.1 coordinate 24,100,874, forward strand.
GGGTGATAATTGATGCCGATATCATAATCCTTGATTAATTCCATCCACCTTCTCTGTCGCAAATTTAACTCCCTCTGCGTGAAGATGTACTTCAAGATCTTATGATCCGTATAAATCTCGCAGCGATGTCCCGCCAGATAGGAGCGCCACGTCTTCAAGGCAAGAACAACAGCGGCTAACTCCAGGTCATGGGTTGGGTAGTTCTCTTCATGTGGTCGCAACTGTCGAGACAGATACGACACCACCCTGCCTTCTTGCATTAGGACACAACCCAGTCCTAGACGTGATGCATCGCAATACACGTCAAAACTCTTGGTGACGTCCGGCATAATCAGGACAGGGGTTGAGGTCAATCTCTTCTTCAATTCCTGGAAACTCTCTTCACACTTCTGAGTCCATTCAAATTTCTTGTCCTTTTTCAGCAGTTGGGTAAGGGGCTTGGCTAAACTGGAGAATCCCTCAACGAACTTGCGGTAGTATCCCGTTAGTCCGAGAAAGCTTCGGATTTCAGTCACACTAGTTGGGGCTTTCCAGTCCACAATGGCTTGGATCTTCTCCGGGTCTACAGAAATTCCTCCCGCAGACACAACATGTCCGAGAAATGATACCTCACTGAGCCAGAACTCACACTTGCTCAACTTGGCATACAACTGATGCTCTCGGAGGGTTGCTAAAACTAGACTCAGGTGTTCAGCATGCTCTTCTTCAGTTTTGGAGAAAATAAGGATGTCATCAAGGAAAACTACCACAAACTTGTCAAGATACTCCATGAAGATCTTGTTCATGAGGTTCATAAAATAGGCTGGGGCATTGGTCAGACCAAAGGACATTACGGTGTACTCAAATAAACCGTAACGGGTTGTGAAGGCAGTCTTAGGAATGTCTGTCTCTCGGATTCTTAACTGATGATACCCTGACCGAAGATCGATCTTGGAAAAGACTCGGGCTCCGTTCATTTGATCGAACAGATCCTCGATCTTTGGGAGAGGGTACTTGTTTTTGATGGTCACATCATTCAACCTGCGATAATCCACACACAGGCGTGTGGTACCATCTCTCTTATCCACAAAGATAATGGGTGATCCCCAGGGTGAAGCACTTGGGCGAATAAGCCCTTTGGTGAGCATATCTGCTAACTGCTTCTTTAACTCAACCAGTTCTTCTGGATTCATCCGATAGGGTCTTTGGGATATGGGGGCTGTCCCGGGGATAAGTTCAATGATGAACTCAATATCCCGATCCGGTGGCATACCAGGCAATTCTTCAGGAAAGACATCTTTGAACAGGTGAACAACACGGATCTCATCTAGGGCTGGTCGAGCTATGCTCTCATGGCATCCTGGTTGGGGTCGACTGGTTTCTGACACATACTCCACGTCTACTCCTTTGTTGGTGGTGAGGGCTACAGCTCTTCTGGCACAGTCAATACGACCATGGTACTTGGCTAACCAATTCATACCCAGTATGACATCTATTCCTTGGGTTCCTAGGATGATTAAGTCAACTAGGAACTTTTCCCCCTTGATTTCAAGGGAAACGTCCGGGCAAAATGACTTGGTTTCTATGGTGGATTCTGGGATTTGGATGACCATGGGTTTGGGTAAGAGGCTTCCGACTAAACCTCTCTTAGCAACAAACTCTTGGGTAACAAAAGAATGAGTAGCACCAGAATCAAACAGAACAGTTGCAGGTACTGAGTTGACAAGGAACGTACCCATCACAACATCTGGTGCATCCCTGGCCTCTTCAGCATTGATGTGGTGTAGGCGTCCCTTGGCAACAGCCACATTTCCGCGGGGTGCGGGGTTCTTGCCATTTCCATTGTGTCCTTGGCCGTTGTTCGGCGCCTGTGCATCGGGGCGCGGGCCATTCTTCTTAGGATTGGGGCATGCCTTGGAATAGTGACCCTTGGTGCCACAATTGAAACAGACAACATTAGCATTGATGTTGGGATTGCTAGAGTTCCCTCCGGGACGGGTGTTGTCATTGGGACGGCTGAACTTGTTTGGGTTGTATGGGGGCTTAGGGTAACTGGGGTGCGAAGTTGGTGGAGGTCTATATGCTGGCTTGGAGTTTGGTGGGTGGGTGCGAGGTTTCTGACTGCTCGAACCTTCCTGGGCAATCATCCTCCTTTTACGACCCTCAAACATGGATTTGCGCTTGGTTTCCAGCTGTATAGCCTTGTCCACAAGTGATTCCAAATCAGCAAAGTCATGGATAACCAAGGCACATTGCAGTTCATCATGAAGTCCGTTCATGAAATGTTCCATCTTCCTCCCCTCGGTGTCGACATCATCAGGAGCATACCGAGACAAGTCAGTGAACTCATCAAGGTATCCAACCACATCCTTACTTCCCTGCCGCAACCTGCGGAACTCATCCTTCTTCCGCTCAATGAGTCCTCGGGGAATGTGCTTCTTGCGGAACTTCTCCTGGAAATCCTCCCAGCTGATAGCATAACCAGCTTGCTGTAGAGCCTTGGTAGCTTCCCACCAAGACCGTGCTGGTCCTGCAAGATAGTGGGTTGCATATAGCACCTTCTCAGGTTCTCCCACGGCTGCAACTATCAGGTTGTTGTTAATGGTGCGAAGCCAGTCATCGGCCTCAAGTGGGTGAAGTCCCTTGGAAAAGGTGGGTGGGTTGGTCCTCTGGAAGTTGCTCAAAGTGGACCGCTGATTCCCTTCACCATTGCCATTGCCATTGCCATTGCCATTGTTGTGGTGGTTGTTGTTGTTGTTGTGAGCGGCAGCTATCTGTTGCAGGGCAGCAATATGAGCTTGACGCTCGGTCCGGGCAGCTTGGCGTTCCTCCATGATGAGCGCCAGAAGTTGGGCGGTGGTTGGGTCCGGTGGGGGTGGTGGTGCTCCTCCATCCATGTTGGTACGACGGGTTTCCACCATCCTGAAGTACACCGGGAATAAGGGCAAGCAAAAGGGATTCGACCAAGGGAAGATGGGTTGTTACGTAGAGGTAGATTTACTAAGGATTATAGGAGAAAACCTTTAACATAGGTCAACAAGACTAGTACACACTTTCATATCACAACCATTACATCAAGAGTTTATCCAATTCTAACTTACAACATTCTCCCTAACTAATGTACATATAGCAAGTTCCAAAAGAACCACAACTTTGACTCTACTAGCGATAGGGGGTCGACCTAATCCTGCGGTAGAACTCAAGTACTCGCCTACTGAGGTGGAACCTCAGGCTCTGCCATGTCAGCATCGGACTGGTAGGGTGGCTCCTCTGGATCCTCCTCCTCATCATCCTCATCCTCATCGTTCATCTCCTCCAGATAGTCATCATCGTCACTGAGGAAAGCGTCGTTCTCCTTGCGGAGATCCTCGCCCTCCTCCTCCATCTCGTCAGTACGGAGCTCCAAATCCTCTATCAGCTCATCCTGCTCTGCAACCTTCTTGCGGAGCTTCGCTATGGTCTTCCGCATCTGGGTTCCCTTCTTGAGAAGAGCGGTCTTCTCAGTCTTCAGTTGTGCCTCACTCTCGCGACTCTCCTTGAGCGAGAGACGCTCAAAGTGAGACCGAAGCCTAGCGCACCTCAGATCCTCCTGGGTGCGAAAAAGCATAATCTCCATGTCCAGGATGTACTCTCCGAATGTCGGGTGCAGAGGGGACCGAATTGGGTGTCCATCGATGGTGCGCCTCCCGTAGAACTGGAAACGAGAGTTTACCAGCTCCGCTTTGTGCTCCTCACAAAGCCGGGATAGCATCCTCTGCATGGAACGACACAGTCCATCGTCCCAGTGGACGTCCATGAGGGTGAAAGAGAGTGCCCTGGATCCGGGGGACTTGATGTTCCCGCGAACAGAACCCTCGATCAACCAGGACAGGTTCCCGTTACCGGGAGCGTCCACCTGGGCTCCCCTGAACTCAGGAGTGGGACGACCTAGCAGCTTGGTCAACTCGAACAAGTCCTTCTCGAACATCAACTTGCCGTCCTTCTCCAGCTGAACGAACTCGGTGAAATGGATCGCCATCTATAAATTTTAGTCAAAATTTTAAGTTAGTGAGATGGCAAGTATATCAAATTTTAAATGGAAGGGAAAAATATGTGAGCAGATTTTTAAGTTTGTTAAAATGACAAGTGTGGCAAGTTTTTATGAATATGAGGGAAAACTGAGTAGTTGGTAAGAAGAGAATTTTGCACAAATGAGAGGGTAAGAGATAAGCATTTTCAAATTTCTCACTTTGTTTTTCTTTAAGAAATCAACTTTTGCAATCACTACCTAACGACCATGCTAATCTAAGGCTCCTAAAGTCGAGATGGCTCTGATACCAATTCTGTGGGGACCCCGGACTAACTGTCCGAAATACCCGATTATGCTTAACACAACGATCCCGTGATCAGTCTGTCGTTGCACATAATCCGAATGGAATACCAAAGTTTACATCCATTACAATACCGAAGTTAAGTCTTACACAAAATGGTCATCTAGACCAAGTCTTACATAGGTGCCTTCAAGGGCCAAACCAAAACAATCAACATAAGCAGCGGAACTTAAACGTAGTAGCCTTTTAACAGCTAACGCAGACCCGACAGGCAGTCGACTTTGAGAAGATCCTTAGTTGGCATAGATGTCGCCATACTCTTCCTGGGCGTAGTATTCCTCCTCCATGTCTGGCTACGACAATAGCCAGAAGCAAACTAGTATGAGTACATTTGAATGTACTCGCAAACTACTCCAACATGAGTGCTCTAGTTCCAATTTTAGTTTCTCACTTTTATTTATTTAGAACATCTCTGTATCTTTGTTGAAGAAGATAAGGAAATTATGACTACTAGATATCTCAATTTTATTAATGTTATTCCAAAACTCCTCCTTTTCCAACCATAACCCATTATGGTAATATCTTTCCCACTACCTCATACCGATCCATTGGTATAGGTGTATGGAACACTCTCCATTTCCTTTTTTTTTTCTTTTCAAACTCAACTCTTTTCCAAAAACTTGCACATGGTCTAAGTAGGGTCTTCAACTGTCCATATCCGAGGACTCGGCTATTCGAATAGTTTAATTACCCTCTGCAGAGGTAGCACGCTTTTCCCACACTCATCCGATAACTCATCGTGTCAGCCACGTCTCGCCATACCAGCGGTATGCGAAGTTGAGTCACCGACCCTAGTCTTTCCTTTGCTCATGCTAGTATAGGAACCTGCCCCTATGAACCATTCCATCCACACCTAGTCTAGTTTCCCGTCGGAAACCCTAAGTGTGAGGACTCATAGGTTTTATCTGGCGGTGTATACGGACATCCTTCTATCCTCCTCCTTATCTACTCATAGATTTTTGAGCGAGGACCCAGGTCAGGGTTAGGTCACCAAACCACTCCCTCATGCATAACAGAGTCATCTCTGTTGATGCAGTGTCCTACACTAATAAGAGCAAACTATCTGACTAAGCCCTTTCCCATATGTGGGTAAATGTGGTCGCACAGAGTATCGGTTGCTTGACTGAGTACTAGGACACAATGTGCTTTTCCAAAACCATCTTTCTCCATTTCCTTATTCCAACACCACATCTTGGTGCTATATATCCACACAAGTTTTCCAAAGGAGTTTTGAATAAATAACCTTGTTTTTCCATCCTATAGTTTTAGTATCTACTCCTACATAGGGTGGCAAAAATAATCTCTATATACTTTTGAAAAGGGGTTTTTGTAAACCGTTGCCTTTGAAAATGATTTGTAAATCTAGATGTATAAGTTAGTCGCAAGCTCAGAGAGTAGCTTGCCTTGCTCGGCAAAGTGATCTTGGTCTTGGTCTTCAGGCTCAGCAAATCCCTCCTCTTCGATATACCCGGCAACGTTCTCTTCTATAATACAAGCAATCAAATACAAACAATCACTAGCCTATTCAATCAATCATCATAGCAATGCACTCTTAGAGGTTCTAATTCATCATTCCACATACCAAACAATATCATGTGGTTTCAATTTAATTGAATTAAACATTATTCCATTGTATTTTAATTAGGGCAGAAACTTGTTGCACATGTGTAATTGCATAACTTGAGTTCTGGTTGTCACAAAAATACAAACTAAAATTCTACAGAAAGCTAATGATGTGTAGAAGATGACACAATTGGGTTTGGGTCATTTGGAGTTACCAAACTCCCTACACATTGTTTTGAATCCAGAAACCAATTAATAAGGTTTTGGATATTATTTAAATTATATTCATTTAAAAATTAAACCATTTTAGGGGTGACTAACCATGGCTAAATGTGATCTAATAAAATTAGTTTCAACTAATTTGGATTATCAGAGTATCAGAAACAAACAAGTTTAGAATTTAAACATGCTACTGTGTTTTGAATATTGTATTTTTATTATATATCCAAATGGGGTGAAACTAGTTTAGCTGGATAGGGAATTTCATAAGCTTTCCAGAACAGTTGGATTTGCTAAATTTGGAGTGGTAAATCTAAAGTTATGGAATTTCTAAATTTGAGTTCAATACTGACTTTTAAATGGAATTTAAATTCGAATTAAAATCCAGAGTGGATAATGTTGAAAAATCTGACAGAGGGGACCCACTGGTCAGCGACTCAGCGAGCGCGCGCGCGGTTTATTTAAACCTGACGCGTGGGGCCCGCATGTCAGGGTTTTAATAATTAAAACGAATCGGTAAGCTACCGTACGATCCTAATCTAACGGCCGAGATCGAGCGCGTCGGCGACGACCTAAATCGGGCGGCGCCGCGGCTCCGGCGACGGCGAGGAGGACGGTGCGCTCACCACGGGGCTCGGGAGGACGCGGCGATGGTGCAGGACGACGGCGGCGAGGTGGGGAAGCTCCTGGGCGCGAAGACGAGGCTCGGGGATGCCCCTGGCGGCGACGGCGTCGAGCTTCTTCTTCCGCGGCGGGGCTCGGACTCCGGCGAGCGATTCCTGGCGATTCTGAGCACGGGGCAGAGGGAAAAAGGAGGCGGGTGAGTGCGGGCGCAAGGGGAAGAGAAGGGAGGCAGGGAGAAGGGAAGGGGAGGGCAGCACGGCCGTGCCGTGGTCGTCGTCTACCTCGGGCACGGCGAGCTCGAGGAAGAGGACGGCGACCCGAGGCTCCTCGGCCTCGGTCCTGGCCTCCTCGCTGTGCACAAGGGAGAGGGAAATGGTGTGAGGGGGAGAGGCAGAGGCGGTGGTGCGGTGCGGAGAAGTGCAGGGCACGGGCGGCTTTTATAGCGGCCGGGCGGCGCACGGTGGGCGCGGTGCAGGGGCGCCCGTGGCCGTGCGGGGCTGCCGTAGGCCGGTGGAGGGGCGCGGCTACGCTGCGGGGCTCTCAGGGGACCAGGCGGGCAAGGGGGAGCGGCGTGGCGTGCTCGGGTGCGTGCGGGGCGAGGCGGGCCGGCCGTGAGCGCGCTCGGGCGGTGCACGACGTGCACGGCATGGCTCGGGCGCGGCGCGGTCGAGGCGTGCTGGAGCGAGCTGCTGCCGCGCGAGGGAGCCAGAAGGCGAGGGAGAGCGAGGGGGCACGGAGCGGCCGGCACGGCGCGGCGCCTGCGCGGCCACAGTGCCGACAGTGGCGACGTGCGCGCGCCCGCGGCTGTCCCCGGCCGTTCCTCGGCGCTCCCGAGGCCAATTCCTCACGCTCTTGAGCGCGGCGAGGTCGCAGAGAAGGAAGGAGTGCAGGGGTGGCCTCAATTCGACGAATAAACCTCACATTCCTCGGATTGATCCACGAGTTGCTCGGATTGGGAAGAACAGGGTGGAAGAACACCAAGTGTTTGATGAATTGCTTGAACCAAAACAGAGAGCAATTTACTATTTAATTTTCCATTTTCCCTTTATTCTTTTGGGTCCAAATTTAAGATCTAGGCTAAGTGTATTATTAGTGAGTGTTACTAAGTCTCTTTGAAATATTTTGAAATATTTCAATCATGAATTTCAAATTTAAATTTGAAGTTTTGAATCTGAATTTTTGAAAGGGAATAGTTTTGCAAAAATTAACTAGGAGTGTTTTTATAATATTTCTCCATTGGTTTTGGTGTAAAATAAATTATGCTTCTTAATTTGGGAAAATAATGTGACATGTGTCACATGGTGTTTTGTTTTTAGGGTTTGTTTTATTTGTTTTCTTTTTCTTCATATTTTTAATTAGAGATAGAATTAAACAATATTGCAAACAATGTAACAAGCAACATTCAAGAATTAAACATACACAACTTTTTATAAGAAAAGTTTTTGTTGGCCCACATTTTTGCATTTCTAATTATATTAATATTCTGGGATGTTACAAAAGTGAACATGATGGTGTTGTGTAGAGTACGTAGAAGGGTTTTGCTCCATTGTTTTGTTATGTTAGGTTTGAACCCCATCAGTTTTGAATGTTGTTTTATCTGAACTTGATTGGTGTCGTTTGTTTATTTTTCTGAGTACCTTGTAGTTTTGTTTCTTCGCTCATGGTATTGTAGCAGCAAGAGACATTACCATCACTTGTCCAATAAGTAATATGCAAGTAATAAAGCTTGTTCATATTACGAATATGCACATTTTAGATTTAAATTTGGAAAAACTGAGTGTTACATATCATACCATGAATATTTTCTTTAAAAAAATGCACAAAATGCTCGTTTATGTTCTACAAGAAAATTTGAGACAAAATCTTGGTATAACAACTATTTTGTGAGATGCCCAAATGGTCATACTTCTGTTAAAAAAAATTATAATGATGTACTGTCGCATGAACCTTTCATCTTGAGTGATGGCATTTGTCAACAACTAATGAAGTATATTTTCCCTAAAAACACTAATGCAGATTATTTTCCCAGTAACACGGGATTGTTGTTAAACTGTACAGTTGGAATGGCATGATGCTTTTAGCATGTGATCTCGTAGTAAGGAAGCTACTCGCATGATCCTACTATATAATTGTCCCCAGCGCAACTATGGATTTGTACCTGCTGAGTTCATTTTCCGTGACAGTTAAATAGGATCGGAGGGAGTATCTTTTCTAAGGGTACATCTCTTTGTGAGGCATTTTTCATGTTCTTCAGAGCAACTGATTTGTATACAAGAGCATTAACATATCTTGTTTTAAAATGAGATTTCTCGTACGATTACTACTGCTGATAGTCTGATGCTGATCAATGTCTTCGTGTCGATTTCTAGAAGGCTTGGTGCATACACCGTTCACTTGCTAAGCCTTGGTCCCAGAATGGTATTTCATACTAATTCTAGGCGGCTGGCAGCAATAGTCTGCATCCCAGCTATTAACCCGAGTAAGAATCCCGCCCGGCTTCCAGAAAGAATTACAAGCCTCGGCTGATCAGGACTCTGCAGTCATCTTTGATGACAGCGAAGTACCTCACGGCGAGAAGCTCCTCTTGGCGCTGCAAGGAAGCCTGGACACTTCCAAGCAGGAGGAGGTGCTGGCCGCAGTGCTCGCCGCCCTGAAGGTCTCGATGCACAAGATGCTGGTGAAGAAGAACTACTCGGAAGAGCGCAGGGAGCAGAGGAAGAGGGGCAGAAACGAGAAGAAGATCAAGGAGTAGCTTCTTTTATTGGGGCTGAAACAGTTCCAAATTTTAGAGGTCATGTTGCTGTGTTGTACCATCATGATGAGAGAGCGCAAGAAAGACGTTTATTGACAAATTGTAAGAGCAGGTTCGGCAACCATTTTCTTGCGACAAGTTGTGCCATGGGGGCTACTTGAATCGAAATGCCGGGATGCTGGATAATCTGTAGCCCATGCGGCCATGACTTCTGTGCGTTGCAACCTTAATTGTTCTTGACCCAAAAATAATAATGAACTGCTTATCGTAATATATTAATCGGCTGGTGTGTAGGAAAACGACTTCAGTATATAAAATGCAAGCTTATCATACTATACTAGGCAATAAGGCGCGGCGACACGCCGCACCCGTATTTTGTATTTTTTGTGTACTTGTTTTCTTATGGGTTGTAATATGTATGTAATTGTGTTGGGTGTAAATAAGTTTTTTATTCTAATATCTTTGTTTTTTTTCTTATATGCACTTCAAAAGTCACCAATGCTTTGAGTTTATTTTTTATGTAATTATTTTGATGTGTTGTGAAACATGAATGTAAATGTGTTAGTTGTAAAGAAACATTGTTTTGTTAAATATTGATATTGTTTCTTCTATGTATGACCTAATGGAAAAGATTTTCCACACATTTTGAATACATTGTGCGGGTGTTTGCTAAACTCAGTCTACAGCTTGAGGAAAAGATTTTAGAACTTATTTATATATTCAGTCTAGGAAAAGTATTGAAACAAATGAAGTTTGGCAATGTGAATTTTTTATTAAATACATACATCTCCATATTTTTGTGGTTGGTAGATTTAGAGATATGACAAAATAAATTTGGAATGTCTCGGATTATTCACTGTATTTGAATCTTGAAATATGTTTGCATAGTACCGTAAGTAATTAGTTCTTTTTCAATTACGAAGCTTTCATACTTTTGTGGTTAGAAATATGACGACGTAAATTTAGAATGCCTCGAGCCACTTTTTATATTTAAATTTTGAGGTATATTTGCATAGTACCATAAGTTTTTTTTAAATGACGACGGATATGGAATGACTCTAATCTTTCACCGTATTTAAATTTTGAAATATATTTGCGTAACAGCATAAGTAATTAAATTTGAAAATTATTTGTTGTGCGGGTATTTGCTAAATTCAGTTTGCAGTTTGAGGAAAAGATTTTAGAACTTATTTATATATCCAGTTTAGGAAAATTATCGAAACAAATTAAGTTTAGTACTGTGAAAATTTGAACTTTTTTATATATTCAGTCCAGGAAAAGTATTGAAGCAAACTAAGTTGGGTAGTGCGAAAATTTTAAAAATACATACGTTCTCATATTTTGTGGTTGGTAGATTTAGAAATACGACGAAATAAATTTGGAATGTCTCAGATTATTCACCGTATTTGAATGTTGAAATATATTTGCGTAGTATCGTAAGTAATTAGTTTTTTTCAATTACGAAGCTTTTGTGGTTGGCAGATTTAGAAATATGACTACGTAAATTTAGAATGTCTCGAGCTATTTATTGTATTTAAATTCTGAGATATATTTGCATAATACTGTAAGTAATTAGTTTTTTTTTAAATGACGGAATATACATAGAATGACTCGAACCTTTCACCGTATTTAATTTTTGGAATATATTTGCAGCATAAGTAATTAAATTCTGAAATATATTTGCGAAATAAATTTGCATTATAGCATAAGTAAGTAGGGATGTATGTAACAATTAACCATATTTATATCTTGAAATATATTTGCATAATAACATAAGTGATTAGGTTTATTTGTTGTGATTATTTTGATATATTATTCATATTTTTTGGATGCATAGATTTAAATATATTAATTTTGCGTACCATAAGTAAATAAAAATATCTCGAGCAATTAACCATATCTCGAGCAATTAGCCAAGATGACGTCATCCGCGAGCGGAGCGGCCGCGGCGGAGATGGCGGCGCCGGCGTCGCATCCACGTGAGCCAGGACGTGCGCGTATGCGCGTCCGACGTGGACGGACGCGGCCTACCCGGGAAGGGCGGCGCCGCCTCCTCATGGTCGCCGGAGCGGCGGCGGTGGCGTGCAGATGCGGCGGAGAGCACCGCTCACGGCGCTGTCGATTCCGGCGACAGCGAGTCGTTTCGGCAGCCCATCTTCGGCGAGGAGGTAGCGGGCATGGCGGCGAAGCTGACCGTGCCCGTAGATCTGTCCAGGGAAGAGCTTAACGGCGGCGCGGTGGCGCCAACGGCGAGCTCGGAGGCGCGGGAGAGAGGAAGGAGGAGAGGGATTGTGAGGTGTCATTTTGCATAAAAGTCTGTAGATTTTTCAGTATTTGCATATAGGTCCTTCGCACCGTTAGTCTGTGGACTGCGGAGCTTGGCGGTAATCCGTGGGGCACTTTTCTGCAAAAAAGCCACGACGACCGATGGAACCGGAGGTCACCGGGTGGCGACCGGGCGACGTGGTGCCACCCGATTGGCCCAAACGCCCATGCTACAGTAGGTTCGGTTTGGGCCTCTGCAAACTTGCGATCCAGACCGTTCAGCAGCCAGATCGGACGGCTGAGGTCAAAAGGGGACGTGGCCAGCAGATCCATATGCAAATCTGATGCCCTTTTATCTCTACTATATAATATTGCTTGGGGTCACCGGTCGTACGTCGTGGTCGTTTTACATAAAACTCCCTATGAAATCCGAGAATCAACCCGCAGTACACCACGTCGACCACTTTTCCGTTAAGCCCCCAAGACATGGAAATTTGACGAGTAGTTCAGTTTCCTAAGCCCTCACGAGATTGGATCGGCGACACCTCGCGAGACCGACGGGGACAAAACGGCCGCAAGTGGAATCACCGAGGGAATGCCGCTACCTGCACCTCGTCGTAATGCTCCGATCCATCCGACTCGTGCTCGCCGATCCCCAGCCATAGCTCCGCTCTCCCGACCCGCTGCATCACCGGAGACTCCGGTCGGTCTCGCAGAGGGCAGCCTTGCCGATGCCAGCGGGGTGGACAGCACAGGCGGGTCGGAGGTGAACGGCAGGGCGTCCTCGACACGCAAGCCCGCCGGCTGCGCGCGCGCCGTCTGCTCGCGGGCGCGCCTGGCCCGTTGTCGCGTCCACGCCCCCGCCATTCCCACCTGGCTCTGGCCTCTGCCGAGCTGTTCCCGCACGCCTCTGCGAGATCTGGCTCGGGCGCAAGAAGAACTCTGCTTCGACAACCGCAACGGCGACCTGTGACCATGGGCATGGTCCGCCTCTAAGTTGTAGCTAGCTATCCCGACCTACTGCACCAACGGAGCTACGCCCCCACGGGATACTTCTTGCCGCACCCACGAGAGAATTGGTCCTGCTCACCGCCGACACCTGACCTTGAGCAGGTTCTCTCTGATCTCTACTACCAATCGTCCAAGGATGCACTCATGTGGAATAAACCAGCAGAGGCCACTGTCCGTCCATCTTCAGCGATACCAGCAGGCTGGAGACAACTACTATTGCTCCTTTTCAATCTTCAAGTTGAAATTGAAGCTTTATATAAGATATTGAACAGCAATATTATCGGTGTTGTTTAATGATTTGTCCAGTTCCATTGACAACTCATTTTTGTAACTTAAGTGATGTCATTTTGTTTTGTGTCAATTTACTTTCAAAGGAGTGCACAAACTGCAAATATAGTCTTAATGCTTTCATAAATATTTCTTTAGATAGGAGATTCAAAAAAAATGGTCATTGATTTTAATACTTTTTCATTCAGTTTTGGAGCTGGGCATGTTGCTGCAGCGACACAACTGCTTACCTTCATTAACCAGATGTTGGTGTTTGCATCTGGGTAAGTGATTTTGTCTCATCTCTATCTCTTAAAATGTAGGAAGAGCTCAAATCAGTAGGCTTTCCTCTTTGGAGTATCTGTCAACGTTGTGATTATACTAGCGGGTTAGATAAGTATCAAAATAGAGAATAAAACTGGTTAGGCAAAAGTGACATTCCTATAACAAAATTGCAAACACAAGCTCTGCATGGTTCTTCACTACAAGTTTTTGCTTAAAGGATTCCATTTTTCTTTCTCTCTTTGAACCGCAATGAAGCCGATTCTGTTAAATTATTTGAGTTGATTCATTGCTTATTTTCTTATTGTCACGAGAAGTTCCAATATCAAAACTACAAGTTTGCTGCCAACACGTACAGTATAGGTTTAGCATCTTTTTGCTTAGTATTTTTGAAACCCTGATTTTTTTTCCAGTTCTACATATTACCACCAAATATTGCTTTCATTCTATTACCACACTTACATCTCACAGCAGCTTTCCCTAAAAGCAGTTTTGGAGAGGAGAGAACAAATCTTTGATATAAAGTATGACTCTTCTCCAACAGCTTGCCTAAAAGTGACACCCTAAAATTTTCCTCTTTGTACTTAAAACTCTCTCTGTGTACTGCAGTACTGCACATCAGTTTGACATTGTTTCTTCTATTTAAAAGCCAAATTGTTCCGTTCAATTAAAACTGGTACTCTATTTTTTTAGTTATCCTGGCTATTCTAGGTTTAGACCTAAATTCATGTACTGAACAACGGGTCCAAAAAATTACAAATGTGTTGTACAATTTTAGTTGTGCAATCTCTGGTAACTGCGGGACACAATCACCAACATATTTAGATACCGAAATGATGCAAACATTGAGGAGGAAGCTGCGGTGAGAATACAAAGATGGGTGAACAATATCCTTTTCAGAGAGAGCCGTGAGTCTCCTGGCGGCCGCATCACTGAAGTTTGCCTGAGTTATTCCCACCCGCGACAATGGATGGTTCACCGATTTGGCTAAAGAGTACATTACCAGTACTTGTATAGGATTAAGTGCCAAATACTTCCATCATAAAACATGGTGGGCTTATAGAGGATGTGTAACGTTGTAAATTGTACAGAATTTTGCAGCCAGCTTGGTGTATATGGAAAATAATTTTTTTGAGGTTTAAGACGGTCGTATCTGTCTTCCGATTAGATAGAATAGAGGTTAAATTTTGCCTATTCTGAACTCTGAATAGTCCATTGACCTATATGTTTGTATTCATAGTAGATAAAATCTATGCCCGTGCTGCTTAGCCTATTTTCCTGATCCATATTCATTTTTTAAAAACTTAACAAGACAATTCATTCAAATGGCAACAAAGTGCAATAATTTAAACCATATTTATGAAATTCATTTAAAAAAATTAGGAGTATTTAAATTCTCAGCCCGTAGCAACGCACTGCCATTTTACATATCCAATCCTTTTAGAGCTTTATGTATATATTTTGTATTTGATGGATTGTTGGAATGTGATAACACTTGCCACGTAGAATATAGGTGAAGCACGGTATGATTTGCTACGGTGAGAAAATATTTGAACTTATCATTATTTGCTTTAAAATTAAATAAGATTTGTTTAACTTATAAAATAATTATTTTATATTAGTCGATACATACTTTTGCACCTATACATTTCTCCACACTCTTTATGCTTAAGCATGACCAAAAACAGATTGTGAACGGGTATTGATTTGCTAGACCCGTTGCAACGCACGGGCATTTTACTAGTATTTAGTACTATACTCCTATATCGGATCCAATCTACACCAAAGTCGCAGGTCCAAGATAATTAACTACAGGTATCGCAATCGGGTAATAATTACTAACTAATCAGACGAATTCGTTCTCGGAACGCATCGAATTGATGCGGTTGTTCTGTAATTACATCTGTCCCTGATTGCTTCGCCGTCGTTATCTGTGAGGCCTGAGCTCTCGGCCGATGGATGGCTGGGAGAGCGTGAGAGGATTCTGTCTTCGCCGTGACAAGACCTCCGATATGACGCCGGCGAGGACAAAGCTCGGCTGTTCCTTTGCGCGAAGACAAAAATGCTTCCGTGCAATGATCAACCTTTCATATTTGCCACCCCTCCCCACCCTGCCTCCCCCGCCGTCGTCGGAGGAGGTCGTCCGACGGCGGACGGCGGTGGCGGGGCGCCCCTGCTCGTTTCCCCTTCAAATAAGGCTAACAGTTTGAGTACAAGATCTGATTTGATCGTACTGCAGTTCTGGCCGGCCGCCGTGCTGAGTCCATGCGGACATGCATGTACGCCCGCGATCAGGTGCATCTTGAAGCCATCTTCCATCGGATCTGAAGGCAGAAGACCAATCATGCGCATAATGCTCAGATGTGTTGGTGTAGATGTATTCAGATCGGAGCGTCCTAAGATTTCTTTTGCATCAAGATGATTTTGCCAATGCCTGTCCTCATCGATCTGGCGGATGAGTCGTGTTCCGGAAGGCTCCGTCGGCAGTCCATTGGGCGAATCATGCCTGCAGACTGCTGGATCGGGTGTAATTCGGTCGTGCGCACCCATATTTTTCTGGCCGTTCGGTTTCAGAGGGAGCGCTTCGAAACTCTGCTGGCGGTTAATATCATGGAGCATGTTCTCGTTCTGTGATGCTGGCGAAGAATGACATGGAAGCCAAGATCTGAGGTCTAGGGATGGTGGTTCGAGTCTTGGTGGCAAGGGGGATTAGCTTGGTAATCTGTGACTTGAAGCAGCGGCTTGCAAGTGGGGGTGACATCACAGGAGAAGTTCAAAGTCTTGTCTTGCAGGGTGAAAATCCAATATCTGGCCTTAACTGGTTGTGTCTGACAATGACCTTGCTCAAGGCGTTGTTTTGTAAGCGAGTACTCCTACACTTCTGGTGTTGTCTCGGTGGTTTTAGTGCTGCTTCTACAAGGAATAGATCACTATAGCGGGACTTGGCTTTTTATGTAATTCGTTTTTTTCTTTTTTTGGCTGTGTGCATCCGTAAAGCCGTTAGGGCAATACGTTGTTGCAGAGGCCGGGTGTATTTGATACTTTCTTGATATCAATAAATTCCCTTTATCTAAAAATAAACTGATGAAGTTTATTTTTCTGAAAAACATGGGATTGTTCTTAAACTGTTCAGTGTGAATGGCATGATGCTCTTAGCATGTGATCTCGTAGCAAGGAAGCTACTCCCGGAAGTATTAAACTAGGTTCTTCTTCTTCGGCGAGATCTAGAAGTCGAGCTTCTCCTTTGCGGACAGTGAAGTTTCGCATGGCGAGAAACTCCTGTTTGCGCTGCAAGGAACCTCGATTCTTGGCCGCGGTGCTCGCCGCCCCTGAAGGTCCCGATGCACAAGATGCTGGTGAAGAAGAACTACTCGGAGGAAGACGGCAGCGAAGATAGGAAGATCAAGAACTGGATTACAGGTCCTCGTTGCTGTGTTGTACTACCATCTACCATGAGAGGTTGAGAGAGAGCGCAAGAAAGACGATGTATTGACAAATGGTAAGAGTAGGTTCAGCAACCATTTTTCTTGCGACAAGTTGTGCCATGGCGGCTGCTACAGCTAACTGTTTCAGTCGAAATGCCGCGAAGCTTTGTTTATCTGTAGCCCCTGACTTGAGTGAGCCGCGAACTTGTATGTTCTTGACCGAAGAATAAATTATGTCAGAAAACGACTCGAAAACGCAAGGTTATCATACTATATAAACCGGGTTCAATCTGCACAAAAGTCACTGGTCTACCTGATGATCAAATACACATCGCCGTCGCATTACAGTAACTAATTAATGAGACGAGTTCGTTCTCGGAACGCATCGAATTGCATAACCGCGTCGTCCCTGATTGCTTCGCCGTCGTTGTCCCCGAGCTCTCGGCGGATGGATGCATG
The DNA here is from genome assembly GCA_026929855.1 of Poa annua. Classification (NCBI taxonomy): domain Eukaryota; kingdom Viridiplantae; phylum Streptophyta; class Magnoliopsida; order Poales; family Poaceae; genus Poa; species Poa annua. The sequence continues at coordinate 24,118,090 of CM049427.1, forward strand.
GCTGGGAGGGGCTCCGCCATTTCTGTCTTTGCCGTGACGACGAGACCTCCGATTTGACGGCGGCGAGGACGTACAAGGCGTGTTTCTGTTCCTTTGCCGGGTGGCGACGCAGAAAACAAAATGCTTCCGTGCAATCATCGCCTTTCATCTCAGCGTGACGCCTTGTGTCGTCTCTCTCTGCCGCACATGTCGTGTCTTGCGCTCGACGCGAGAATATTTTCCGGCCACCGCGCCGGCCGGTCCGATCGCCGGTTTGTCGCCGACGCCTCCTCCGCCATCATCCACTTGACATTATATACAGTAGCACCCACGCGGTTTTGTATAGTTTTGCAGTGAAATACCAGATTTATAAACGGGACTCGGCCTGCCAACACTGTTCTTGAACGAAATGATTGATTTTTTTTTCATCAATTCAATGTAAATTATTAGAGAGTTAGTACTTAGAATGTGCTTATCGTCCTGGGCCAATGGGACCCCGAGGGGTGCCAATCAATCAAGGGAACTTATTCCTACTACCTAATAAAAACCCTATCCGGTGGTGGCGATTAAGAGATGCGAGGACAAAACACGGCTGATGAGAATGAGATGGATAAGAGTTCCCCACAAGAAAGCTTAAGAATCCCTCACGGTCAAACCGTCATCATGATGATGGCTATTTTCATTTGCTTTGCTGCCTTCATCCGTCGCAACCCTGATTAAACCCTCCGCTTTAGAGACGTATTGTACCTAATAAACAATGTTATCGCTTGTCCTCGTGGCGCCCTACCGTAGCATGTCTGGTGAGTGACGGTTCTTCCTTCCGGTTAATCATGATTTTATGAACCCTAGACGCATATCCGTCTTTTGGTTCTTCCATTTGCTATTTGCTGAGGTGAACTTTGACATATGTACGTGGACGTCTTGGGTGAGTTCTGTCGCGTAGCTCCGATCGTAGACTGATTCTCGCTGAGGAAGAACAGGTTGTGAGCCAGAAGTTTTGATCAGATAGCACGCGCCACGCACCGGGAGAAGAGCGAAATAGACATTTGTTTTATCTATGGGAGTGAGATTAAGGTGGCAACACGTACGGATCAGGGATAAACAAGAGGCCAATTAAAACCGATCAACTACTCTCAAGTCTTTACTGAACCTGCTTGTTGCTCTAGTGTTAAAAAAACTCTCAGGTCTTTAGTGTTCACAATCCAGCTAACTCGTAGTTACTATACACTAATAATCAACTAAGCGCCGCCGCTGCGACGATGGCCTACGCAACTCAAGCAATCAAGCTCAAGAAGGTCGTAATGGTGTTCCTCTGCATGGATCACGCACGGAGTTTGTTTAATCCCTCCATCAGCTGTCTTCTTCACTCCAATACTCTGTTCACATCAAGTGGACAAAATCCAAACTTGGGCGTACATGTTAATCAAATACAACGGCTGATCAGGTCCATGGTGACAAAAAAAAAATAGAAAGACCTGTCATCCTGTCACTGCACTGTTGGTGCATGTGCGACGATTTTGCTTGCGTTTTCGACAGTTAGACTGCTAGAGGACGGGGGTTAGGTTTAGGTACATCTTTCACCCCTCCAATCAATCTGGCAATGTAGGCCATTCGGAGGAAAGAAAGAAGACGTAGCGACACACCCAGATACGCTCAAGATGTCAGGCGAGATTCTATGCCGTAACGTATACTGCTTTCTTCTTCTTGTACGGTACGCGAGGCCGGGCGGTTCGTATTTGCCGCTAGCGGACATGGCCAGTCGAGGTCACTCGAAAAAAAAAACACTGGCACGGCTGATCAATTCCTTGGTGACAAAAAAAAAATACAAAGACTTTGCCATCAAATCAGGTATTGTAAGTTTGTAATACAGCTGGATAAAAAAGCATTGTTGAGCTCGACTAGTTCTAGCATGAGCCATCTAGTAGGCCCGTTTAGAAAAAAAGTTCTATAACGGACACGGTGTTTTGACTCACATGTCTAGACGCACCCATATAAAAAATATTTTAAAAACATTACAATATGTCAAAATAAAACTTTTCTAGGTATATATCTGGCCATTTATCTCTGTACGTTATTGTGTCTTATTTATATAGGCCACGTAAACAAAAAAAATGTGCATACATAAAATATATGTATGTATATCCGAATTTTTTGTTTGAATATTTTCATTTGTAATACGATGTTTTAAATAGTGGGTGCATCTACACCTACCAGTCGAAACAAATTTCCCTTCTATAGTGTGCTATACAAGAGAACATGTTTATGCTTTCCAAATTTGCATTGACTATACTCACTCCGAACATATCTAAACATGTTTAGCACTACATACATAAGATTAAGAGATAATTAATGACTTTATCGAACTATGATATTGTCAAGCAACTACAGAAAATAGAATTGTGCACACTGTTTTGTATATATTTTGATAAAAAAACAGTAGAAATGTGCACACAGTTTTGCATGTTACGTCAGTCTTTTTGTATTATAGATATCTGATTCATACATTCTAAAATATTCTAGCTTGTGATGTAGATATTTTAGTATAGAGAAGGGAAAATAAAACACACTATAATACACGAAGGACATTAATTAATTCAGGGAGAAATGTGAATCCATTATAAAATCATAGGGAAATCCTCTCTAACGTCACATATCAGATTTGCACAGATTTATAGGAAAATCCACTATAAAAAATTCTTAAACATCACATACCAGATTTGAAAATTTACAACAAAATTATATTTTACAGCGGTTGAAATATATGTGTAATGATATAAATATAATTATTTTATACAATTTTAGTATACATGGGTGCATTTACATAAAATGGTAGTATCAAATGATAAATCAAAATAAAATGTGTATTGAACAACTAGTTGAATGATGACTAGGTAAAAAAATTCATTATAAATGAACAAGAACAGTAAATTAGCTGGTTTGAACGTCTCATGTTCTCGGCGTGGATGGTTTGACCCAGAAAGCAAACCATGTTTGCATGTCCGTCTTGGCTCTTACATTGGAGACGTGACGTGAGGGTCTTGCGCAAATCATATCCTGTAGCTGATGTTGTGTGTGTTCGTCCGATCAGAGATCATTGTTCAGTAATAATGGAAAATATACTGATTTTTTTTAGCAAATAGTATGCACTGTGACAAATGCAAAGTAGACATTTATATGTATTATATATTTGAGAAAAAACACAAATGTGGTTGTTATATCTATCAACTCAAGGTGGCAACTTGTGTAGGGTTAAGGTGTCAATTAGAATTGATCAGCTACTACTCGCAGGTCTTATGTTTTGATCATCCAGTTAACTCATTATTACTACTAATCAACTAAACGCCGCCGTCGTGGGGACGGACTACGCAACTCAACTCAGGCTCAGGAAAGTCTTATTGGCCTGTCTCTATGGATCACGCACGGAGCTAGTTTAATCACTCGCTCCATGAGGTGTCTTCTTCACTCAACGGCTTTCTCTAAGTACATGGTTCTCATAGCTTAATTTGTTTACATCAACTCACGGATTTTCTTTTTCATACCGCGCATATATTAATCAAATACACGGACGATCAAGCCCATGGTGACCAAAAAAATATACGAAGACCTGTCATCCTGTCACCTGCACTGTTGGTGCATGTGCGACGATTTTGCTCGCGGTTTCGACAGTTAGACTGCTGGGTTAGGTTTAGGTGCCCCTCCCTACATCTTTCACCCCTTCAATCAATCTTGTACGCGAGGCCGGGCGGTTCGTACGCACGCATATTTTCTACAACCGGACATGGCCCGTCGAGGTCTATGGAAAAGACGTCATAAAAACCAGCGGCATGTGTAGACAGATAGCAGCGCAGCAGCGACGGCAGTTAGTGACCCGACACTAGAGAGAGAGAACGGCGTACTGCGATGATCCCTTTCCGCTCCGTCAGCTTGTCACACCGTACGCCCCAAAACTTATACTACTGCCCCAGAACCAGAAAGAAATGAAAATACTACTACTCAAAGTGCGAGGTTCAATAATTGGACCGGCTCTGCCGACTGCCGTGCCGGCGGCAGACACGGCTGCCGTTTCCGGCAAGGCGCGGCGGACTGGCCGCGGATGCAGAGGCATGGGCGTGAGCGCCTACCGCCGGCGTGCAGTCCGGGAAACGAACGAACGAACGAATGAACAGCAGTGCAGCTCGAGGTTGTGCCGTTTTTCACCGATGAGAGTTTTCACTCTTCTTCTTCTTCTACGTTGAGAAGAAGGAGAGTTAATCCAAACAGGGACAGGGACGGCCATGTTTTCTTAATCATAATTTTGACTCTGCAAAGATTGGCTCGATTGGTTGATTGATTAGGTAAGCCCAACGCCCAGTTACTGTCTCATCTCTCTCTCTCTCTCCACACTACTGTATAGTAATTAATCTGACCCACGCCACACGCTTGATGATTGAAGACGATAAAACAAAGAAACAAAGGAATAAAAACACGGTGACCCACGCGCACAGGCCACAGCCTCCCTCTCTCTGTGGGGTTTTCATTAGCCCCCAAATTCAGGTGGGTCAGAGTCGGACGCCGCATTATTATGATGGCGAGATGGTGATTCCCATCGTCTTGCGACGTGGCGTCGTCTTAAGAAAGAGGAGGAGGAGGAGTACCGGGGAAGACTGCTGCGGCACGCATGGTGTCGTTGGTGCCAAGGTCCTCAAGGACGAGAAGCAAAACAAATCTCAGACAAACGAGCAGCCGGTGAAAGGAAACGGGCAGGAGCTGCGGCAGGACAATTGCAATTGCAACGCTCGCCTCGCTCGATCGTTCGTCGTTTGTCTGGACTTTGTTTGTTTTCTGTGGACATATGTTTGCGTTAAGGATCTTGCTATTTTTCTTCATCTCTAAGTCTCCAAGTTTCTATGAAATACATGTTGGAATATATTACACAAGTTTCACATGAGATTAATCTAGTAGTAGATCTATATATGACCAGATACTAGTGCAAACAAAAATAAATACGAAGCATATACGTGCTGATCGGGAAGGTCCCACCATAGTATCATTGTCGTCATCGGCCATGGCGGAGACGATGAAGCAGACGAGCAGCCGACCTCAATGTTGGAGTTGACGTGGTCTAAGTTGAAGAGTCGCAGCAGCTGGAGTCGGCACTCTCGATACAGGATCTCAACGGACGGGGTTGCGAAGGCCTGCTCTATCGAATGGCCGTGCACACGGCCGTCGGGGTGGAGAAGTCCAAAAGCCGCACAACAACAGAACTACGCAGTGGATACAGGAAGAAAGCGGTCAGAATTTGCGTGAGAGTTTTGGTTCCGCCCGTTCTTTTCTACATAAGAGAACACAAGCGCCACGCGGTGAAAGCACATGTCGTGTTAGGCATGCACATGCTTGTTGACACGTGCACCTCACAGATCGTGTATACCAAAAATAATCTTCCACCAAAACAAGCTCTAACTCGATTGACGAAGCGCGACGCAAGTGTGAGGCGTGACGTGACATGGCGGGGCAGGTGACGGGGAAGGAGAGCCCATGAACTCCTTCTATATATGCTGACTCACTCAATGGGATAGAAGAGTACACCTTATAAGTTTGTCCAACTCTCTCCCAAAACACCTTATAACTAGTCCCAAGTCTACTTCATGTACACAACATGCACCAATCTGAATGGGCGTTTAAAATTTCAAGATTGGTCGGGCCAACTAACGAGGCAACGCCAATAAAATCTAACAATACACTCCTAGGCCCTACATTATAAAATTTCAACATGAGCTCAAACCATATTTCCTTTTTGTTCTGAAAGTCCAGTACACTTTCACTCTATCTCTATTATCTCTCCCCATTCCTGCAAAAATAATGTGTTTTCCCGTGCACCATACAAAGTCACCTCTTGCAAAATTCACGTGTCTTCAAAGCATGTAGCAACTTACAATAGGTGACATTTAGTCTTCTAATTTTTCTACTTCGCGATTTGATAATTATCTGATCCAAAGAGACCCTAAATTGCATTTGGAGAATAGGGTTGTGGTCATCAAATTTCTATGCCTGTTTGTTTCATATGAATCTCAACACGAGCTCATAACGCTTTTAGGGCCTATGATTCGTATGATAGAAAAGGCACGAGAAAGTAAAACACTGGATTGTAATGTCATATCCACTCCAACTCTAGAAATATTGTATGCACCAAAGTTTGTTTGATTCCATCACAAAAAAAATTAAAGATTTTAAAAAGGACATTTGATTGGATGTTGGATTTGCTATCAAATATAGTACAAAGAATTTCTTGGTAAATATCTTATGCAATCCTAGAAATCAAATGACCAGCACGGGAAAAAAACTTAAGGATTTAAAATATATTCAAATCAAGGAGACCCTTCGCAGGAGTTTCAATATGCAATACTATGAAAAATACATGGCAAGTCCATTTGAATCGTGTAGGATTTAGTATTGTAGAATTTGAATCAGAGAGTGCCATGGAAAAGGCAAAGGAATTGTGACAAAAGATCATAGTGGATGCTAAAATTTCTACTGAATGTAGTTACTTAGTAAAGGTCTATATGATCAAATCCTATAAATTAGGCGATCAACGTAGGAATAATTTCTAATGAGTTCAATCCTCGAAAACTAATATGACACTCCCTTGAATCAAGGGAGCCCTTAACGTCTAGTTCGACAACTCCAATGCACCGACACACACACACATACTCTTCCCTCTAATTTTCATGTGTTTCGGTCTTTTACGTGCAACATCAAAGGCGACTCCAAAAAGAATTCGTGACGGTCTTCTGTTTATGTACACCGTCATGCTTTTGGAGATCATGGAGATTCACTCTCAACATGTGGAATTTCAACTTCTACGTTTTTTCTTGTTCCTAAAATTTTAGATTCGACGGTTCCAAATAGAGCCCATGGAGAGGAGAGGGAACATGCTGAGACGAAGAAAGAGACCGGCCATTGGATTTTTGTATCATCAAATTGTGAATCTTTTATTTTTGACGTACATAAAATGTTGAATCTTTTGTATGGTACGAACGGATCAATCATTGAATCTTTGTGACTCCGCTGCACCGCCCATAGGTCGACAGCAAATCCACCTGCCGTTGCCGTTGAGCAGCGTAGCGCTGGAATCTGCCGCCGTGTGCATAGCGCTAATTGGGTACGGTTCGTCGTCACACACAAATTACACAACCAGACAACCGTGGGCAGTGAAAAAACGAAAACGACCGGAAAAATATGAAAAGAAAAATCTCAAAAAAAAAAAAATGAAGAAAGAAAGATTGGCAGTAGTTGTAAGTAAGACTGAAGATAAGGACCGGCGGTTTTGGAAGCGAGCACACACAAACCAACAATGACATCACCGGAGCAGCTGAGAGCTGAGAGCTGAGAGCCCTTCTTTAAGATCACCACCCTCCCCCATTGCCATCTCCCACACCCCTCCTCCTCCTCCTCCTCCATCGTCTTCTTCTCGCCCGGCGGCTTCTGCCCAGCTAGTGCTGTGCCGTGACACTCAACGCAAGATCGATCGTAGCCTAGCGTAGCTACCAATAATTGAACAGCTAGAAACTCGGTTGCTTGCGAAGGAGCGAGTGGTGCAAAGGTTGGATCTTTGCTGAGATGTTTCTGAGGTCCAAGGTCCAGGAGATGATCCTGAGGAGGCGGTCCAGGTCGATGAACGGCGCGCAGCACCAGCACGCCGGCGGCAACCCGTCGTCGTGCGACGGCGGCAAGGGTGCGCGTGCGCCGTCGTTCGCGTCGCCGAGGCTGCTGCACTGCTCGTCGCTCCCGGCCGGCGGCAGCTGCGCCACGGCCGGCAGCGGCGCCGGGAGCCCGCTGCGGGACGCCGACACGATGGCCTACTCCATGAGCCCGACCTCCGTGCTCGACGCGTCGGCGGCCTTCGGCAGCTCGGCCCCCGACGGCGGCAGCAAGCGCCGGCCGTGGTGCGACGGCTGCGCGGGCCCGCACGGGCTGGCCGACGCGCTCGAGTGCGCACACGACGGGCAGCTGCGGAGGAGGAGCATCCTGGCGGGCAAGGTGAAGGCGCCGGCGCCGGCCCTGGTCCGGTCCTGCTCCCTGGACCGCCGCGTGGAGTTCGGGGTCAAGAACAAGAGCTCGTGGCTGCCGCTGCGCGCCGCCCGCAGGGCGCAGGAGGAGGACGCCGCCGCGCCGGCGCCGGACGAGGTGGAGATGGAGCCGTCGTCGGAGGACTACACCTGCGTCATCTCCCGCGGGCCCAACCCGAGGACGGTGCACATCTTCGGCGACCGCGTCGTGGAGGGCGACCGCGTCGGCGAGACGACCTCGCCGCGGCAGATCAACCCGGCGCGTCCTCCCGGAGACAGAGGCTTCCTGAGCCTATGATGCCATACTTCCATGGCACCTGGATGATCCGATGATCCATGCATGCTTCCGTCGGTAAAGTAGTGCCAAGTCTCGGCGATGCTGTCACAATCCTGTGTGGTATTTCTTCTTCATTATTACTCCGTACTAGTTAAATCTTGATGAGATGATCAAGGAAGTAGACGCCTCTACGATCAGACGATCGATCACATGGGCTCTTCCTTGATCAGATGATCAGACAGAGATGGGTTTTGTCTGTAATAGAAATTCTTTGCTCCAGAGCGCACGTTTGTACCACTGCTACCAGAGTATGATGATCCGAACCTGTAAATTAGCTGCTGGAATGAAATGAACTCCTACTACTAGTATCAATCAAACAAATGCACTGAATTTCTTGCGTCCTGACAAGAACACCTGATCATCAGGAATCTTGAGAACAATTTCCCATGAAGCTAGTTGAGCAGCAATCAAGCTGCTCTGCTAGGCTAGCTGATCAAGAACAACACCTGATCAAGAATCTTGAGAACAATTTCCCATGAAGCTAGTTGCAGGAGCAATCAAGCTGCTCTGCTAGGCTAGCTACTCCCATACTCTACAAGATGCTGCTGCTGCTGCTGCTGCTGCATCTCCAATAATTTTCTTGCAGCAGCAGGAGCAGCAGTGTCACAGGAAAGAGAGAGCCCAAATGATTGATGTCCCCTGGGCAGGCCACTTGAAGGGTGCCTTGTCCTAGTCAGGGGCCCGGATTTGGCAAACGGTTGCAGCGACCCACCATTCGTCTCATCTGATCCGATCCGTCTCCATTCTCTTCTCCGGGAAGGACTTGTGCTTCAGCTTCTTTTTCGTGACCACGATGGCGTTGATGCCCACTCCTCTAGCTCTCTCCATCTTTTATTTTCTTCTCTTTCTTTCTGGTGATCAATGCAGCATGCTATCAGCTGATGTGAAATGTGGTGGGTATCAGAGGGTTCTTTTCAGTCCACTTTCTTGGGGGCAGATCAAAATCTACTACTGTACTGTACTATGTGTGGTGATCGGTGGTAGGGAAGGGTGGAGCAACTGGACAGGGATTCTAGAGGATTTTTTAGGTTCAGCTTCTGCTGGAAGATTCTTGTAGGATGGTTGATTACTTTATATGTTTGTCTGTGGTTTTGGATGGTGATGTATCAGGGAAATCAAGTTGTGCTGGTGTTCATCGGAAACATTCTTTTACTTGCTGTAATAATGTTTAAGTACACATGTTGCCAGGAACTACAGGTGTAACAAAAGAAAGAAGTATAGACGCTGTGACTACTGAACAGAACCCACATCTTGAGTCCAGATGCTTGCTATAGTTCCAGTTGATGTACAGAGCTGCAAGAATGATTTTGGCCAGGGTGTTCATCGTCATGCATCTGGCCCAACAAAACATCTCACCTAAAACCACCCCATACATATTAATCTGCCAAGCCTCAGCTGAACAAGGCGAAACAAGGTGAAGCCCCATCAAAGGACAACAGCTGAGGATAAAATTCAGCATATTCACACGCAATTTGCTTGCTTAGGTTGGAGAAAGCATCAAACCAAATAAATCCAATGCTGTTTTCCTCGATGGTGACCAAGCTTTGCTGTGGTGAATGGGTTACAGCCACTAATTTGTCATAAGAAATTACCAGTTGATGAATCAGCAAATGCACATGATAAAACCTTCGGAAACTTGAATAATGCTGTGTCGAGAGACTTCCAATCCATTCAGTTTTACCAGCAACATATGACAGAGGGAAGTGGGTGACCGTACCATGATGTCAGTACTGATATTGACAGTTGTCTAGACACTACCTAAGTCATTTACATGCAAACTAGTGTTCTCAAGAATACGCATTAACATACAGAAATTAAACTCTCCACATCCTAGACTAGATGGCCAAAGGAAACCCAGATCTCACGCCCAGATATGAATATGATTCTTGTCAGCTGTGGCAAGATGTCCAAACCCGGACCATGCACTTGAAAGAACCGGTAAAGAATGCCCCTCTAGGATGGCCAGCGGCTGCGGCACATCCTTGTCGTCCTTCGGTTTCGGCCATATGTAAACAGACCCATCGGAAGAGCCAGCCGCAATGCAGTTTTCATCTGGGCTTATACAAGGTCTGCCCCAGCCACCAACCATTTTGTTACTCGGGGCTCCGAGTGTTCCACAAAATTCCACCGTCACCGTTGGCATTCTAACATCAAAGAGCATGTGCAGATTCTCTCTTCCACTTGAAAGAACATAATTTTTGCTCCGAGATACACAGACCGAGGTGACATCAGTATGAGCTTCTACCGTCGCTGAGCATTTTCCACTGCGGATATCGTAGAACTGAAGAGTTCCATTTCTATGACCCGAGCAAATGGTATCGCCATGGATGAAAACTAGCGAGTTGGGGATGGTTCCTGACAGTATGGTGCTTTTACAGAAGCCAGTCTGGAGATCCCAAATCTTGATAGTACGGTCACTGGATGCACTAGCAATAACCAAGCTTTTCACCCAGCTTGCATCTACAGTAGAAACACCTTTTGTGTGACCAGTCAGGGTGTGACGAGGACGCCCCCCATTAACTTCCCATACAAACAACTTGTTAGAGCTGCATGCTGCAATCACAAACTTGTTATCATTGGTCACGGCAAGATCATTGACAGACCCCAAGCAACCCTGTAGAGTGGAGGTCAAAGCACCAGTATATGCAGACCATATCTTGACAGTTTGATCCTGGCCACCACTGATTAGCTTGTCTGTGTTATTCTGGAATATTATAGATCCACACCCACCCTCATGAGCACGGATGCTGATTCTGCATGTAGATGGGATTGCTGTTTCCATGATGTCAATGTACCCAGCTTCGGATCGACGAATGACGCCATCAGCTTCTTGTTCTGCATGGTGTTGTATTCCGCCAGCGCCAAGCCCAGCTGCCTTTAGCTTTAAGACCATCTCCTCATACATCGCATTGGCCTGAAAAAAATTATCCACACCACATAAAGCAGCAGTTTCTTGGTACATACTAACACTATGGGTACAATTATCGATTTAAACGTACTACATAAATAAAATATCTCTGACAGCTAAAGCAACCATAACTCCACAAGCAACTTGTTTCCTCTAATTCTACTCTTGTTACAGAAGTGAAAGAGTTTGAACATTATTACATACAACTTTGTCGGACGACTTGTATGGCTTGAAATGATCGAGGGGCAAATATTTGAGGACTGTTACAAATAAAAAGTAATTTACAGGATCACAAAGGTTATCATGTAAACTAAAAGAGCTGAAGTATTTTAACAATAAAAGTTCACAATTAAGTGGAAGAGAAAGTACACCAAACAAAGTGCACCAAGTCTCTTGTGTTAGTATCATGGTAAGCATGCTGGTGTTTGAAGTTTCTGATGGCAAAGCGTAATGCTTGAACAATTTTCGTTTTGTATTACCTTATACTGGAAACGTGAAGCCTTAGCAACAAAAAGAGATGACAGGGTACCTCATTAAGCTTCTCTGCCTCCACCATCTTCGCTTGCATCAACCGCTCGACCAACTGCGTGTTCTCATTCTCCACACCTTTAAGCTTCGTTAGCGCCTGTTCAAGTTCAGCTTTAGCCGCCTGGTGCTCCTGAATAAGAAGACTTAAAGCATTTGCTTTTTCTTCAAGTGACTGCTTTAGCTGCACGTTTTCTTCGCTGCATAGGTTTCATACAAACATCAATGGTGATGTTTTCTCTCCACGGCCATACACAATTAAACAGCAGCAAAGCTATCCATCACATCGACTACCTAGTCTGCCCAAGTTCAGTCTGCAAGGTTGCACTCAGTGCCTCCTTCTCTTTGAGCAGTGACTTTGATGCTTTCCCCTCTTCTATCTCTGCAACGAGCTGCTCGGACAGACGGGATTGAGCCTTGTAGCACTGCTGCAGCTCCAACTCACTCTTCTCAGCCTTTTCTTTCCACTCCGAATCCTACAAAGGGGGTCAGAAAACCAATCACTACACACAGAAGACACCACATACATGAACTAGTACAACTATTTGGTGGATTGCTAAGCTAAATTTCTTCGACATTGTGGTATTACTTTTTAGAATTTTAAGCAGCAGTTTGAGAGAATAATAATAAGCTCCACACAGTCGACTCAATCAAGCACATTCTTTCGCTCACTCTATATGGACTTTATATGGCTCGAATGCATGTTTAGTAGTGATGTCAAATCGTCCCGATTCAATCTAAGCTCGCGAGATCAATAAGAAGAGGCAAGAAAGATTGGTATTTTATTTACATGTGCGGCGGAGGGGCGTTTGAGCGCCTCGACGGCGGGGCGGTGGGCCTCCACCTCAACGCGATCCCGCTGCCGCAGCAACCGCACGACGCGCCGGATCGCCGCCCTGCCGCCCTCGGCCTCCGCCATCGTCCTGCGCCAACGACAACAACAACGACTAAATCATTAACCCTCGAGCGAAAGAAGGAAGAAAGCAGGGATTAGCTCCTTAATTTGCTCGAAGAAGAAACCTACTACTCTCGCGTGGATTACGTGTGGGGGTGGGTGGCGGCAGCGGCGGAGGTCGCGTGTGCCGGCGGCGAGGATACGGCGACTTGGGCGGAGAGGAGGAAGCAGGACTGCAGAAGAAGAGATTGTTCGGCGTCCGGGCCGCGAATAGGGCCCGGTTGGATATGGGTTGGAGCTGCACACTCGTAGACTGGGCCTGACTCGGATAAGGGTTGGGCTTGGGCCCGAAGTTTTGTGAAGCCCATTCTGAGAGCAGTTTGGGCCGAGGTGGGAATGGATCAATGGAACAGAATATTCCGGCCGTGGCGACCACGCGACCAGAAAGAGCGTCTCCGCCTAGCTTCCCGGCGGAAGCCACGGCCGCCGCTTCCGCCTTTCCTTTCCTCCACACGTCGCGTGCTCCACACGCATTTTCGCCTTCCTACTCCCCCCTGCGTCGCCGGCCGGTCTGCTGCTGGTCCCTCGACGCCATCTGCCATCGAGGGGGCGGACGGAAGGAAGAGTACGGCTCGCAATGGCGGTCGCCGCGCTCCTGCGCCGGACGGCGCTCTCGTCGTCGTGCCGCCATGGTCAGTGCCCGCTTTCACTTATGCCCCGTTAATTCCTGCCTGGGCGTCCTGTACTCCCGTGTGTGCGTCGGTGTGTCGTCCGTGGTGTTTCATCGGCGCACCTGCACGGTGTGTGTTCGGCGGAATGCCAAAATCTACGCGCGCAGTGTGCGGCATCATTGGTTTCAGCGATCGGTATCCAGTTGAAGGTCAGCTTCTGGCTGCATGTTCGATCGGAGAAGGGGCAGTCAGAGTCGGGGAATGTGCCTGGCTGTTGTTCTGGTGAATAGATTATATAGCTGACCAATGGATTTAAATTTTTGTAGAGTACTGCCTCAATTCCAGAATCGTTGACGTCCTAGAAAGCGTCCAACCAAATTTCCCTAGCTTTGACCGGAAGATTACTGATATTGGTCAAATGAAATAATACTATTGCTTCATTATATTTGTAATGAGAAAACATTTTATGACTACATAATATGACATAATATGTATCGAAAATAACAGTCGTAGCTGCATCTTGGAGTAGAACACCATTTATCTTGGAAGGAGGGAGTATAACCTTGAATTCTTATCATGATGATATCACTGTCTGACAGAATAAAAATAATTCTATCTGGGGTGAACATGTTATCTACGGAGGAAGCCTAATTTATTGTGATTTGAACAATCCTACTCACTTCTGTAAGCACATTCAACTCCGAGCACTATCAGTCGCAGACTCGCAGGTGCAGCCTCTCTGCTTGCTTCTCCCCACCGTGCTAGGTGGAAAACACAGGGTCAGGGAGATGGCGCTTACGGCTGTGTGTTAGTCACTTGCATTATGATTACTGATGTGGACTGTTGTTTTGTTCATCTCTGCAAAATGCTTTATTTAAGGTTTCAAGAACTTTGGTAGGTTGGTCCATTGTAAAAATTTATCATTTACTAAGAATTTTGTGTAACACTTTTTGTGTACAGATGTTTATATTCGCTGCCTTCTATCCTGTTCTGATCGGCATTCCTTGGTCAATTCTGCCTATTTGAGATTTTCGAGGCGAAACCACAACTCTGGAAAGTTTGATTTTACGGATATGACGTAAGAATACGCTTTGTTCCTTTTAATAACCTAATTTCGAAGTTTCACTACATATTATTGGCAGTTTATAAATTTGTGCATTACGTACCATATCTTGAGGGATTCCATTTAAAAACAGTTGTCCCGTGCGGGACGCTGGTATCCCACATTATTCTAATCCTAGTATAAATGTGACAATTGGTGACACAACAGTGGTTCACATGTTATTTTAGTTTCAACTCAATTTCTTAAGCAATCTCATACCAAAGTGCATTATAAGTCTTCGAGATTAATTACGTGCCAAGATATGCTGTCAAACAATGTGTGTTTTCTCATTTTCCATATACAAAGACTTGATTAAGTTCTATGCTATCTTGAATAACAGTGATCCTCATTTGTGGTACCCTAATGCCCGAGAAAAGAAGCGTAAGGTATTTTTACATGTTGGTCCTACTAACAGTGGGAAAACATATAATGCTCTCAAGCGATTAGAAGCGAGCAGTTCAGGTACTATTTTGCTCTACGCAATGAAATTGAAAGAGCATAAAGTTGAAATGACTGCTGTAAATCATAGCCCAATGTTGTAGGCGTGTACTGTGGACCTCTAAGATTGTTAGCACGGGAGGTAGCAAAAAGATTAAATGAAGCTAATGTCCCTTGTAACTTGACTACTGGACAAGAAAGGGAAGAAATTGATGGTGCAAAGCATAACTCAGTGACGGTTGAGATGGCTGATGTGACAACTGAGTATCAGTGCGCTGTTATTGATGAAATTCAGGTAAGTGAAGTGACCCGCATTTTGCAGACTTGAGCAAGATGTATATTCATTTTTTTTAATGTCAATTTGTATTATATTAAGAATGTAGAGACTTATCGAGCTGCTTTTTACTAAACCATCCGACTAACCATATTTTCAACTGTACATGAAGTATTGTTTGGGATGGTCCTCATATTTCTCATTTCCTTTGCTTTGACGTAGTAGATGGTTGGCGATAGAACAAGGGGTTTTTCATTCACACGTGCACTTCTGGGGATTTGTTCAGATGAGCTTCATGTTTGTGGTGACCCAGCTGCTGTACCTATTATTCAGCGATTGCTTGAAGCTACTGGTGATGTGGTTACGGTAATTTAACCAAAATTCACCTAATTTCTGATGTTTATCGATATAGTATGTATTTTCTGCTACACACTTGATAGTTGTCAAATCGAATTGTATTAAGGTTGCCATTTATGTTCCTTTGCCGGGATAGCACTAGTTATATGAAATTGGATTTGTTCACATGGACAGAGAAATTAGTTCTTTGTACAAGAGGAATATAAACAATGTAGCACTCAATGTTGTAGGATGAAACGTTAGTAAGTATCACGTTGTCTCCCAGTTCATACAGTGATTTTCTGAACGTATCATATAGTACTTCCATACATGATTTCAATGTGATGAAGTCATGTAAATCATGGATAACAACATCAGTGTATCTTATGCCTTTGCCCAGCTTATGCTTTGTGTCCACCAAGGATATTTTCTGAACTTGTTCCTATTCTATCATAAGTTACGGTTTGGCATGTACCAGTTTACTTCTTTGCCTGAAATTTAATTTGCAGCCCTGTTATGTAGTACGGAGTAGTAACACCAATTTAGGACCTCTGAAATGAGAACCTGGGTAGTACTTACTTTCAGGCTAATTCTCCTGACGTCCTGATGCAAACATCTTGAGAACAATATTTCACGTAGCAAAATATCCTAATATGTTGGGTCTATGTTGCTGACCAGGTTCAGTATTATGAGAGGCTATCTCCTTTGGTTCCTCTGAAGACTACACTTGGATCTTTCTCTAACATCAAGGAAGGGGATTGTGTGGTAACGTTCTCACGGCTCGAGATATATAAGCTTAAGGTTGGTATTCTTCAAGGTACTATTGTAGCCATGCTTAGTTATTTGGGAACGTATGATGAATACTATTTATCTGATTTGTTTGACATTTCCAAAAGAGTAAACTTAAAGGATCACACAGAAAATACCGAGAAAGTCTCACTAGTTTGGAGAAAAGATCAGATACTTGAATGCCAAATTTATTCAGCCTATCAGCCCAACTGGATCTCAGCATGTAAATTTGGACATGATCAGACCCTCTGATGTTTGTCTCTCTACCCAATTTTAGAAAGAGAAGGAAGGGACATTTGCGATAGCAATGGGTTTTTATGATAAACTGTATGCTGTGGGGCTGTTGCCTCAGATTCACAGGTCAAAATAATAATTTGCGATAGCATTATGTGACAGGATAGATAGCCCCGTTGATCGCAGATACCAGCCCAGCATTTTTTCACAAATGCAATTTGATGAAACCTGTTTCTCATATTTTTTGTTCTTCTTTTAGTTTTCCATAATATTCATGCCAGTTGAATATTCCAAAGAAATTTAAGTGTGAAAATAAAAACGCAAACCTACTCCAGTGATAGAAACGCTGCCACTGTCAGTTTTTTTTTGGTCCGGTGATCCTGCGCTTTCTAGCCTAACCTGAGGAGAAATTGTCATTGATGATCGCATTGACATTACTACTTACCATTGTTAGTTGTTCCCATGGTATGTGGCTGCGTGCCCAAATACATGACTCCTATGCATCATTCTGTTGTTTTATGGACAAGATAAAGTGAAATCAGAAGTTTTGGCTACCACTCTTACATTGTGAATCTTGTCACATGCAGAAAAAAATTGAAATGGCGGGAAAGCATCTTTGCTCTGTAGTCTATGGCTCTTTGCCACCAGAAACTCGAACGAAACAGGTAATTTACTTACATTGGTATATATACCTCATTGTCAATCGTGTATTACACTTTCCATTTGAACATGTTGATATACATGCCAGCACATCTAGCTGAATATTCGTTGACAAATAAAAAAATTATGTGATGGTTGAATCACTACCATCTGAACCATAAAGCATTTTTTTCAATTATGAAACCTGCATCATCATTGCTGCTTTTAGATGCTTTGAATTGAGCATACTGTTCAATGTTAGGAGGATGGATTTTCAGTTACTATATTTTTTCTTTTTACCTGCTATTTGCGAAGATTTAAGTCAGCACCACTTTTTTCTTTTTATATAATTTGTTCATGCAACACGCCCACAACTCAGACAGAACTAAGAGATTAGGAGTTATGGTTGTACACACTAAATTCATTTGATTGTTTGTCATACTTTATTCTTGGCATTGACATGATTGTTTGGATAAATTTGTTAATCTGTTCCTTAAGTTTGCAGGCAACAATGTTCAATGATGAAGCCAGTCACCTTAATGTGCTAGTGGCTAGCGATGCTATTGGAATGGGTCTTAATCTGAACATTTCTAGAATTATTTTCTCTACACTAAAGAAGTTTGATGGTATTTGCACCAGGGAACTGACTGTGCCTGAGATCAAACAGATTGCTGGTATTATATTTGCTCTTAATTATTTCATTCCTGGCAGTTCTTTCTTCCCTGCATGTCCCATTCGTTTTTTTAGGCAGAGCTGGGAGATATGGGTCTAAATTCCCAGTTGGCGAAGTGACCTGCCTACATGCTGAAGATCTCCCACTACTACACTCATCTCTGAAATCACCTTCCCCCATTATAAAGGTGCCCACCCATTACCCACCTGTTATATGATGAAACTTTCAGAAGCTCTGTATGTGTCATAGTTAGTAAAGCTAACCACAGATGCATTGCTTTATCTGCAGCGCGCTGGACTTTTTCCCACGTTCGATTTATTGTCTGTGTATTCACGATTGCAAGGAACCGACTTTTTTCACCCTATATTGGTAAGCTAAGCATACCAGATGTCTTGGTTTTTAAATGCATTGATGTAAACACAGAGCAGTTTCATACTTTTATAACATGCTAAGGGTCAAAGGCAAAGCTTAGTGAAAAATAATTTGATAATCGTTTGGATGCAAAGTGGTTTACTATGATATTATATGGATATCAGAATATTTTAGCACTTGAGCTTCAAATTTTGGTTGTTGTGGATGGTGAAATCAATTATGTCGCACAGTAATTTAGCTTTATTTTGGGTATCGTGTTGTATTTTTTTGGATTTCATCTTTTTTCGAGAAAACGCAAAAAGCCTTTCCATTCATTTCATTGAAAAGGTAGAAGAGTTACTGCAGTTTGAGCCTCCTAGAAGGGCGGTTTAAACATAACGGAAATACTACCTCCGATCCCATTTAAGTGTCGGGAGAAAGACACGTACCAGACACAATTTATAGCTCTGCCAGCGACACTCTTTTAGAATTGAAGGGAGTACATCAATGAACATCCCACGTCGTGGAGGATGTCTCGCAGTCCAGTGGCGTTGGCTCTGGCCAGAAGGAGCCTCCTCTTTGATCTTGGCCACTAGGTCGTCAATTGAGGTGTGAGCATCATCGAACACGCAGCTGTTGTGATGTTTTTCCCTATTAGCCAGAAGATTAAAAGTGTGGCGGTGGCCAATCCTTTGCGTAGCAGCTTGGGCGTAGCTTGTTTTGCACGCAGCCACCAGGAGTACAGGGAGACTGTGGTCTGGCGGGAGGCGGGACAAGTGTAGCCATGACAAGATTTCATGCGGAACCTGTCGCGAGAATGGGCAGGCTGTAAGCAGATGTGCCATGGTTTCCATCTCCTGGTCGTACAACAGGCAGCGCTGGTGGTGCTGAGGCCATGCCCCCGGAGGTGCTCCGCAGTCCAGCAGCGTTCCTGGTCCGCCAGCCAACAGAAGAACTTGACTCTGGGGGGCGCCCAGCACTTCCAGATCATCTTCCAGCTGTTGCTGGTGATCGACCCGTGGAAGGTAGCTGTGTAGCAAGAGCTTGCCAAGTAGGATCCCGACGCGTTCGGACGGTCAGGCTGGTCTGTGAGCACAGTGTGTTCAATTTTATGCCACAGACATTGCTTGTTTACAAGTCACAACCATTATCAAGTAGAGTTTATTTTTTTCTCTATCTACCTCTTGTTAAAAAATGTTTGCTTTCCCATTAAATGTATCTTAATTTTTTATGCCTATTTACAACCATTTCCATTTTCCCCTGGTCAGGGCTCAGGAATGTGTCAACATTTTTTTGTTGTGCTGCAGGAACGTTTCTTGGAGAAGGCGAAACTGTCTCCAGACTATTTTATAGCTGATTGTGAAGATATGCTGGTATTTTATTTTATTAAATAACATATTTTTTGTCTGTTTGGTCAAAATATCTACAAGCTTACATCTAGAAAAGGAAATTAAGATCCGACTGTGTAACTTCCTTCTTTAACAAAGACAACAACTCAGCTTTAATATTTAATTAATACTGATAAACTAATACTGAATTTTGTAAAATAGATTCATGTCTGCTATAGAGTTATGGGTTCAGTATTTTATTTGGTCACATCTCTTCCTCCCACTGCTAACAGAAAGTTGCTGCTATTGTTGACGATTTACCTCTTGGGTTGTACGATAAATACCAATTTTGTCTCAGGTGATTTACTATGATTCTAGGCCAATCTATCTGTGTGTTATCATAATACATTTTCTACATTTGATCTATATCTGTTGTCCGTTTACTGACATTCTACCACTTTCTGACACTTCACTGCAGTCCGGTAGATGTGAATGATGATATATCTACTCAAGGATTAATTCAGGCAAATATTTCTAACCTAATACCGTTCACTTTTTATGTTTTCCGTGGAATTATGGAACAGTTGCACTAATTTTTTTCGAGATGCAGTTTGCAGAAAATTATGCAAAAAAAGGCATCGTTCGACTTAAAGAAATATTTACACCCGGAACACTGCGAGTGCCTACAACACATAATCAACTCAAGGAGCTTGAATCAGTTCACAAGGTTATTCTATCTTTTGTTTCTAAGTACAAATTGTGTCAAAAGAGAATACTTGTAACTTGCCAGTCATTAACAGTACTACTTTATGTCTTGTCAGGGTTCTTGTGAACACAAAGTAGTTTGTTCTTAAAGTCTATATCAGGAAAAGGCAGTATCCATGTGCATTTGCATTGCCTATTCCATTGTGAATGCAGTTGCCTTCTATTCTGCATTCATATAAACCCTGTCGTACTAATCTAATGAAGTGGATTATCCCGTATGGTCCTTTGAAAGAGACATTAAAATTAGTGGATGGACAGGTTATTAATAAGAGTGAATTCCCCTTTTACCCGCTAGTTATACGTTTGTACATTGATTACCCCATCTAGTGAAAAATCGTCTAGATTAGCCATTTTAGAAACTTTGGACATACTTTTTCTGATGCATTTCCGCTAGTGGGTTGTTACTATGATGTAATTACTTCCCATGATGCGTGTAGCAGTTAGTAATACTATCTTATAGAGCCCCTGTCAAAAAAATACTATCTTATAGAGCCAACCACTTGATTGGAATGCTGACCCTGGAACTCCTTAGGAGATTATGCGATGCTTCTCAAAGTGGTGGATCCATAATTTTAAAAGTGAGAGGAGAGGTCCTCTTTTTTATATAAAAGAAGCAGAGTCGGTTTACAAGTGTCCCCTGTGGGAATCAAACCTGACTGCTCCAGAGCATAGGACAACGCTCCCAGCACTGAGCTAGTACTCAGTTCTCGTGGATCGAGAATTCTGTACTTGCAGGATCTATAATTTCATTACATAATTCAGTGGGGATTTATCATTTATTCTGTTGCCTTGTGTCTTCATGCATATAAGATATGCTTTTTTGGAAATATTGGGTTAGACACTTCGATCTCAGCCAACCACTACTTCCAAAGAGTTCGCAGCAAGATTAGTTATCTAGCTTCCATTTCGGTACGCCACTCTCTCAAGACTGTTTCTAAAATGAGACTAACATATTTGTGATTGCTTCAGGTCCTAGAGTTGTATGTGTGGTTAAGCTACAGATTTGACGACTCTTTTCCAGACCGTGAATTGGCGGATTCCCAAAAGTCAATCTGCAGCATGTGAGCTCCATATAGAATTTATTTTCTTATCATTTGTTCACAAATAATCTGGAGGTACTATTGGTAATGTCAGGTTGATTGAAGAATATCTTGAGAGGTCAGGATGGCAGCAACCAGGACAAAGAAGGGTGTTGCCTAGTCTAAGGAAATTAAGCCAAGAATATGATGCACCACGATTGTATGATATATCTCTTCCATAAACTTCAGATGTTTTTTGCATTCTAAGGGGAATTACTAAATATGCTAGAATTGGTCTTTCGCTAAAAGCCAGCTTTCTCGACTCGGCCTACTGCTGATTTCACGAATATGCACTTAACTCCGATCCCCCTTTTCAATAAGCATGGATGGTTGAAACAGAATTTAACATGCATCTATTAATAACACATGGCATTTTCCTCATTTTCTGCATTTACCTTCGAATATTTTTTGCTATGTAGTTGATTTTCTCTGTGAAATGCTTATGAAGTGCACTATGTGTGCTTCCTAGTAGGCTCATGTTTTTGTTTTCCTTTTCTTCTGCTTTATGTTTGGTGGGAGGATGTATTCACTTACTTGACATAAACATCACTGTGCTAAATTTATAGAGGCCTTTAAAAATTTAGGGTCGGTCAAATACTGCATCGTGTATATGGTGTCACTGTTATCTTGTGCTGTCGTTATATTTCCATGCTTTTTAGAGAAAATGCAAAGGACCTTTGCGTTTCATATCATTGAAAAGGTAGGGGTTCGGGTACAATCCTCCTAGAAGGCAAGTTTCCAGTTACAAGTCTTAATGCACATCCCAAGTGGATGACAGGAGCACTCTCAGACCTAAAGCGCATGCATGTGCCCACATCCTCGCTTCTTCCTTGATCTTGGGGCTAGGGTGCTCACTAGCGGTTGGGCCTGGTTGAAGACGCAGTCATTGCGCAGCTTCCAGAGCATCCAGGGTGTGAGTAGCGTGATGGAAGCGAGTCCCCTGCGCAGGGGCTTTGGCGTGGCTTTTTTGCCTCAAGTGCACCTTGATCCTATAATATTGTTTGCTAACACTTAAAAGACACTATTGCTAAACTTTCCCCTTTACATCAAAAAGCTAGTGCTGTTACATAAGATTGATTTTTAATATCATTGTTTTCCTTTTTTTCTTAGAACAGTTGTTTCTTTATGTATTTTTCCAAAAATCTTTGGAGTAACCATCTTGAGGTTAATGAACAGGCGCAAGTATTTTCCAGAAATCGATGCAAGATCAAAATAGAGGCTGGTACAACAAAAGGCTCCTCACCACATTCAGTCAATATTTGGACAAACGTCCATCTGGCTCTTCGAACTGAATAGATGATTACCGACAAATGGTGAGAAATAACACTTCTAGGTGGGAGTATTTGGTTTCGTCTTTCACCGTGGTCGTGGTCGTCGAAGTTGACCTGAAGTATTCAGTGTGGCAGGGCAGCACATAACATACATCCTCCATCCATCAGATTTTGTATTTGTTCTTTCAGTAGCACTTTCATGTACCTAATACTACTGGAACTGTACATTACAAATAAAGCATGATATCAAGGCGTGAAGAACCATTTGTCTTATTGCACGGCCCGAACTGATATATGCAATGAGATAAGTAACTTGCATTGGTGTCTTGAGTTCATATAAAGTGTGGTTTTAATCTGGTGTGCTATCTGAAAAACGTGAATGTTCAGACAGTAGGCAAGGCATAAATACGCTGGCAGAACAGTTGAAGAAAGGCTGCTGATTTTGTTAATGCCAGGTCTGAATGTTGTCCTATTTGCAGCTACAAATATTATCATTTGTATTTGTCCAGTTTCTTCTCTGTGAACAGACTCTATAGGGCTTGCAGAAACACCTCGTCTCTTCTTTACAGCAAAACTTCCACATTTATATTTACATTGCCGATGTTGATGAAAATAAAGCTGGCTGTTTGGTAGAGAACATAAATGTCCGTACTCATTTTTTATTTAACATTTATTTTGTATTAGAAAAAATGCTGTGAATGCGCCAAAACTTACAAACCTGAGCCGAACGAGCTGCAAAGCTAACCTAACAACATGAACCAAAAACCTGAGCTAATCTGCAAAACAAAGGCAAACAAAAGAAGCAAAAAAAGCCTAGGCTAGGCTAAGAGGCAAGCAGGTCAACAGGGATTCTTGCATGTTGAGGGTGTCTCTCCTTCGATCATTGGCGCCCATCAATTTCCATTGTACTGCCTCCAGTAGAATGTCATTTGTCCTAGCAATCTGGAGTGCCGCCAGATGATGAGGGTGATAGTCAGTGAAGACCTGTTTAAGAGAAATAGTCAGTGAAGACCTTTGCCATAGTGGCTGGCGTCCCTGCACTCGAGGAAGACATCGCCGGCCTTAGGAACGATCGCCTTAACATCATGCTCGATCAAAACCCAGAACCAAGGCTGATAGATTTGATTTCGTGGCCTGGTACAGAGGAGGCTATGATGTTGGGTGCTACAGCCCGTGACGTGCCGACCTGTCCGCCATCCAGTGTCGATCTGCCACGGCCAGCCAAGAGAAGATATTGCACTTCAATGGCGCCTTGTAGCTCTACCTCCAGAGCGGCAACTCGGAATGTTCCCAAGAAGAACGTCTGATATGCAAATTATGCTATATACTGCCATCAGGCGCCAGAGAAACTGGTCCTTTGTAGCACCAGGCACCAGGCACCAGCCAACTGGACGTGGTGATGGCATCGGCGAGGTTGAGAAGTTCCATGATTCCCTGCTCCAGCACTGCGGAAACAGAAAGGTTGTTTGCCGTGTGCGTGCTCACTGCCGCTCAAAACCAGGATAACTACTACTGCATTTCAATGAACAGTTCATTCCAATTTTCTCTAAGATTCATGACTAGAAGTGTTTGTCAGTACAGCACAATGCTGTTCAGGTCCAGCAGCATCATCCTTTCTCAAATAAGAGTAGCCAGTATGCTTCACAGCAGCTGCCTGCATGAGAAGCTGAACCTTTTTCTTTGCTGAATGCAAATTCCCCTTATCAAGCTTCTCCATCACAAGATCAAATGTTTCTTTCTTTGGTGTAAAGCCCTTCAGCACCATCTCCTCCAGAAACAGGCAAGATTGAGCAGGCTTACCGTTTCGGCATAGCCAACTTACTAGCAAGGTATAAGTGCTGAAATCAGGGGTGATGTCCTTTTTAAACATGTGGCATATTAGGAACAGAAGTATCTTCATCCATTGTCTTTTACAGCACAGCTTCAGCAATGGGGTGTATGTCTTTATGTCAGGCTTGCATGACTGAACCTCCATCTTAACCAGCAGCTTCAGGGCATTCTCTGCCTGAGAGTGGTCACAGGCGGCAGAAATCAAGGTGTTGAAGGTTGCAACATTAGGCTGAATTCCAGTTCTGCACATCTCATCAACCATAGAGTTTGCATCCTCCAGCCTCCCTGCTCTGCCGAGTATATAAATGAGAGAATTGTAGAAGGAAGTATCTGGGGCACAGCCATCCCTCTTTACCTTATCAAATACATCCAAAGCTTCTTGCGTTCTACTGGCCTTCCCTAATGTGTGCATCACAATCGTGTATGTGACAATATTTGGATGGCATCCCTTGGAGTGCATCGTGTTTAGGATGGCGTAAACCGTCTGAAAATCTTTCTCCATGCAGTATGCTTCTATTAGGCTGGTGTAAGTTATGACTGAAGGACTGAAGCCATGTTCCTCCATCTCCTTCATCGTATCACGAGCTTCGTTCAGCATACGTGCCTTGCACCACCCATGGACCAATGTGTTGAAGCTACTCTCGTCGGGAGGTATCGTCCCCCTCAACTCTTGGAACGCACCCCTTGCACGCTTCACACTCCTCTCCTTGCATAACGTGTCTAGGAGCACATTCATGGCCTTGGTGTCTTTCACAACACCAAACCGGTCCATTTTACTGAAAGCCTCTATGGCATCAGTCCACCGGCTGGCACCAGCAAACCTCCTCATCACCTTTGTCATCGTTGCCAACGACACCAAACCCCCTGTCTCGCCCATCTGACTGATCAAGCCCCACATCAAATCAAACTGTTTAAACTTTCCCAATATGTCAACCATCAAGTTGTACGAATCAGCGGTGTGGCAGTACCCCTCCTGAGCGCCTGCCCACATAAAGAACCCGAAGGCCGCCACCCAATCGCTGCCGAACCTCCTCAGAATCTTGTCGACCATGCGGGCCGATACCCTGACAGGGCAGCAGTACATGGCTATCACAATGGCCTCCGGAGACGCAAAGCGAGAGCTCAGGATCCTGCTGACCTCGTCGACATCGGCCTCGAACTCGGCGTCCTCGTGGGAGGCAGGCGCGGAACATCCCGGGTGGATCGACAGCGGTATGGAGCTGCCTCCGCGGCTCCGTTCCTCCACGGAATCGTACCTGATCGGGAGCACAAAGTCGTCGTTGTCGTTGTCATCGTCATCAAGAGAGCCGCCGTCCTTATTTGGGTTCCTGAACCAGTCGGGCAGTCCGAAGCCAACGGTACAGAAGCGGGAAGCTACGTGGTTCCCTTTATGCGGCCGGAGCTTACGCGACAGCAACACCGTAGCCTGGCAGCACCGGCGCATTCTTCAGCTTGGAAGAAAGAACTGGCAAATCGTCGAGCACCTTGTCCGCGCGGCCACGCAGTACCGAGCAGTGAAGGGACGACCGTCGTTGCTAATCGTGTCTCGGGCACGGGCTCTGGCCGCTAGACATATGGGACCCCAGCCACCGCCCTGGAGATTGGGGGAGCTTGGCGGCGATGCGGCTGCGGCTGGTAAGGAAGAGCTTGAGCGGGGGGGGGGGGGGGGGAGTCGCGAATGGTCTGTAGTGGGCTGGTAGCTAGACGCGAGGCAACGCGGCGGGCAGTGAGAGGCGACTACGCAGCAGGTGCGCCGTGGTCTAGTCTCGCTGGCTCCGAGGTCGGCGGCGAGGAACCGGCTCCTCTGACTGGCGTGGGAGGGAGTTCCTATTTGTCGCTTGAAGCGACGCTTACCGCCCGGGTCCCCATTTTTAAGGGCAAGTTTTTATCTTGTTTTTTACTTGATTTGCAAAAAATAATAAAACATTTACTATTTACTCCCTCCGTTCCGATGATGTTCCTAATGACATTAGTTTTATACTTTGTAAGTTAACACTTTTTAATGAAAAGTTGGTCAAAGTTAACATGGATTGACCTTTTCAAAATAATATAAGACTTATTCATTAAAATGGAGGTAGTATAAAGTAAGTTCATACGAAAAATGTTGAAAACTAATACGTATGCTCATACGGGTACGAATAAATGTTCTTTTACACGATTCTTGCATCTCTTCTTCGAAACTTGACATCATAATCAAAGATGTCAGTTTTCTACTTGATGAGTCGACTATTTGGCAGGGACCGTGCAGATTAGGCAGGTTAGTTGTGTGTGTCCAAGAAACTGACATGTTCCATGACAGTCGGGGAGTGTTTGTGAAGATCTTTGCTCAGTTTCTGTTAATTAACTGGACAATTCTTCCCTACTAAATTGATTAATGAGATGAGATATAAAATTGATTTTTGCTCAGGAACCGACCGAAAGGGCCGTGCTGGCAAATATGCCATCCTCCAGTACCCAAGAAAAGGGAGTTCTAGCCAAGTCCATCAAGACTAGTCTACTAATATCAGTGTTGCCAATGGTAAGAAAGAACATGCGCAATTGCGCATTGTGAGCAAAATGAATGTACCTTAAATTCGAAATACAGCATAACTGTATTGTGAGCAAAAACGCTTTTTTATACACATGAGAGAGATCTCAACAGGAACTACAATCCTAGCAATAGCTTGTTCCTTAAACAATCTTGCTTAGGATGTTGTCTGAGCAAAATGCGTGTTCCTTAAACTGGAAATACTACAGTGTACTGTATTGTGAGTAAAACGCTACTGAGCAGAATGCTTGTTCCTTGAACTGGAAACTATAATATACTGTATTGTATTGTGAGCAAAACATTGTTTCTTTAAAACGAAACAAATCTCAAAAGGAAATACAATCATAACAACATCCTAAGCAAGATTGATACTACTGAGCAGCCGTTCGCATCAGATTAGACTGGAAAGCATATTGTATTGTGAGTAAAACAATACTGAGCAGAATGCTCGTTCCTTGAACTGGAAATACTATAACATATGTATTGTGAGCAAAACAGTTGTTCCTTGAACATGGAACAAATCTCAAAAGGAAATACAATCATGACAACATCCTAAGCAAGATTGATACAACTGAGCAGACGTTTGCATCAGATTAGACACTTTCAGGTAAGGCCTACATGGCTCTTAAAGACTACATAACAGGTCCACAAAGGCTGTATTCAGTTTGATTCTGATTAGAACAATTTGACTCGGATGTATACTACTTGGATCACTACATGCCATTAAGCAGCCAAGAAATATAGATGGACAAAGTCGCAAGCCTGGGTGCAACAACACATGAATACACAAAATCACATAAGCATCTGACATTCATTAAGCACATGGCATTACACGAGTATCGTAGCTATAATGCATCTTACTGTTCCAAATCGGTCAGGCAAAGCAGCAGCACAGATTTCTTACAATCATCATACATCCATCACTACAACTACTAACACTACCAGTTGTTCAAGATAACCAAGCAGATTTTCACAAGCGGCTATCAGCAGGCATCTACCACTGGCCACTGCCATGAGGAGCAGCAAACCTGTACTGGAATAATAAGAATGAATACGCTCAACTATACTGCTGTTGGAGCAATGCGTGCTCCAATCTTAGCAATAGCCCAAGCAAGACTGCTGCTACTCAAACAGCCATTTACATCAGGTTCAACTAAGGTCGACATGGTTCTTCCAGAATACTTGTACAAAAGTTCAAGGGCAGGTGCAGAACATTAGAGTTCCACAAAATGATCCAAAACCATCAAAGATACACAATGCACAGCGGGAGCATTACCCAGAAGACACATAATTGCAAGAAATGCAACTCTTACAAGTTCAGATCAACGGTCAAAAGAGCAGCATAGAAATATCCTCTTGCAAGCACGATTACACACTGATCATCAT
The DNA here is from genome assembly GCA_026929855.1 of Poa annua. NCBI lineage: Eukaryota > Viridiplantae > Streptophyta > Magnoliopsida > Poales > Poaceae > Poa > Poa annua. The sequence continues at coordinate 24,146,472 of CM049427.1, forward strand.
CCAGCTATCACTAAACATCAAACACTATAAACTGTCCTGATTGATTCGGACCAATTTCTAGAAAGCAATAGGTATAGGAAAAACTCCTGCTCCCAAACATCCAACAGGACCTACAATACGCAGGTGGTTTTGTTCCTATGCATGCTAAAAAACTAGTCCAATAGTATGCTCCCACCAGTGCAGCCAATTGCAGGAATGAACATGCGAAAATATACTGTAGCCATAGTTAAAGAATTGCAAGTTCCTGGAACTGGAAATACAATACTCCTTGAACAGGAAAGAGAGTTGAACAGCAAATACAGTCTTAGCAATGGCCAAAGCAAAATTGCTACTACTCAGCAGCCGTTTGCATCAGGTTGTAAACTTCAGGCAAAGCCTCTAAAAAATTCAATAAATTGACCCATCCCTCACAGATAGTCAGATATATAACAGACCAGAGCAATAGACACGCAAATAATAACAGAAATGGAACACCAACAGGCCTGATCCACAGGCTTGCATCCATCAATCAAGTTGCAGTTCAATTGAGATAAACGTATTTGATTCAGTTGCATACTACTCTATATAATTCACACTGAGCAAACAAAAGGGGGAAATTATAGAAACTACAAGCCCAAGTACACCACCTCATAGATCTAAAAATTCATACAAGCAACGGACTTTTATCAAGCACAACCAGAGCATTACCATGGCAGAAATATCACATCATTACTATTCAGATCCGTAAGGCAAAGCATCACCACGAATTTCTTCATACAAACCATAATACACAGATCCATTTAACTACCTAATACAAGTACCCCAAGCAGACGCTCTACCACAGGCGATTACCAGAAGCCATCTACCACAACCATGAGGAGCGGCAAGGCAATTAACCTAGGAGGAGGTGAACTTGGTGACGGCCTTGGTGCCCTCAGAGACGGCGTGCTTGGCGAGCTCCCCGGGGAGGACGAGGCGGACGGAGGTCTGGATCTCCCTGGAGGTGATGGTGGGCTTCTTGTTGTAGCGCGCGAGCTTGGCGGACTCCCCGGCGAGCTTCTCGAATATGTCGTTGATGAAGGAGTTCATGATGGACATGGCCTTGGAGGAGATGCCGATGTCGGGGTGCACCTGCTTGAGCACCTTGAAGATGTAGATCTTGTAGGTCTCGACCGACTTCTTGTTCTTCTTCTTGGACTTCTTGTCCACGCCGCTGCCCTCCTTGGCGGCGGTCTTCCCGGCGGGGAGGCTCTTCCCGGCCTTGGGCTTCTTCACGGCCGGCGACTTCTCGGCCTTCTCCGCCGTGGGCTCCTCCTCCACGGGCTTCTTCGCCGCCGGCTTCTTCTCGGCCTTGGGCGCCATCGGATCGGAGGTGGTGGTGCTGGGGATTGGCTTTGCGCTTTGCTTGCATGCAGGAGGAGATTGGGGAATTTGGGGCTGCGGTGATGAGGACAGAGGAGGAGCGGGGGCGACGACTTTATAGCGGTGAGGCGGTTGGCGCTTACTGGTCGAGGGTTGGTGCCGCGGATCGGTGACGTAGAGCGGTGCGAGGCGGTTGGCGTCGCTTTCTCTGGACGGGTGGGATGCGTTTATCGGTGGTGAAATTATGGGCGGGATCGTCTCGAGGAGAAGAAATGTGGGCGGGATCAGGAAACAAAACGAACGCGAAACGGTCCGCGCCCAACAAAATATGAAACGGACTGTTCGCCCTGGCCGTGTGCCGCATGTGACTTGTCATCCTTTGCCTACTTTGGGCCGTCTTTAGTTGCTCTCTAATTATACAAACTTTTCCTTTTTCCTCGGTCTCCCTCAACAAGTCAGGTGATAGGAGTTTCTTCTCTTTGGTTTCCACCCAAATATTCGGGTTCGACGTTGACTCACAAAGTCAAGTGATAGGAGCTTCTTTTCTCCTGTTTCCACCCAGCATATTGGGGTTTGACACCTTCGACCAGCTAAAGCCTCAAATAAGGACATACCTATGCTAGCTTGGTAACTATTGTTGTGCCCACACTCTGCGGGTGGATGAGCGCCTCCACCCGCGTCGGTCGCCGCCACCGAACACATCCGCGCCGCGTTTCTCCGTTCGGTGGTGTCCTCGCGTCCGCCGGCCGTCAGGTGTTCGACACAGTGCCCGCAAGACCCTGACGTCGCCATTTTTTGTCCGAGTTGTCCACCCTTCGAGGTGTTGCTACGTGCGTGTGCGCGCACTCTTCCGGTGCCGCATTTCCGTGGCCGCACGTGTTCGTGTCGCGGTGCCCGCCCGTGCGCACTTTCTTTCCGGTGTCCGTTTGCCGTGCTCCTCTGTGCCCGCGCCCGTCAACGAGGATGACCGAGTACGACTACCCGACCACTTCCACGACACCAACAAACGATGATGCCCCGGTTCCGCGATGACTACTTCTTCTACGGGCCGAAGACGTCGGTTTCGAACCCTAGTTCACCCGATCCGACGTATGGACCCAAACCCTAACCCTACTTATTTTATAAAATGCATCTATCTTGTGCATATCGCATCATAAATTGCATGTGTTGCATCTCTTGAGTTTGCGGGTGTAGCAAATCACCTAAATAATTCAATATGGAATGTGTGGGGTAATAAATATATAATGTCCTATTCCATTTAATTTAATTAGATCACCCATGCCATGTGTTGTCATGCTAACCAACATTTAATATTGCTGGTAAATAAATAACTTGCACCTAAATATTAATTGTCGGAATCCCGGTTCCGCTTAATTTGGATTGAGTGCATCTCATATTGCATCTTGCCATGCCATGCATCATTCTCATATGGTCATGCTGGATCTTTTGCCGTAGTTGTAAAGTGCATCTTTTGCGCTTCCAGTGTTTGTTGCTTCTTCGCGGATAAGACGTTGAGATGTGTGAGCAACGACAAGATCTGCTTCCATGCGGGATTCCAGGCAAGCAAAGTTTGCTTGTTTACCTATACATTGTCTTTCATTCCTGCCGTTGATCTCTGCTACCCTAGTATTCGATTCTTATCGAGATCCCATCACATGTTTATCCTGCAGCCCATACAGCTTTATCCTCACAACCTAATACCCGTTGCATGTTTATCTGTTGGCCTTCCGAGTCGTAGCGCATGCTTAGAGTTGTTTGTGCGAGTCGTCTGTTGGTCTTATGTTTCATCTGCTTAGTATGATAGATTATTCTACCTTAATAAATGTTGTCTTATATTGGGGTTTTATAATTAAAAGATAAGGCACCAGGCGGAAGGCCTTGCGAGGTGCTTTGTTCTGCTCAGTGTCGACCTAGGAACTGAGATTTTGTCCTCGGATCCAATTTTGAGCGCACTAACCACTTGTGGGAGGCCCTATGGAGCCCCCTCGACTTTGAACGGATCTTCAGCTTGTCCATGTGCCGCAACTAGTTCGGGTTTTCCATTTGCTCATATCCATGTGCATGATGATGATGATTGATGAGAGGTTACATGATACGGGGAGTCATATAGGGGTGGTGCGCGCGTAGCGGACAGTTCCTACTGTGGTTTGAGCCGCATGGCGCGTGGACACAAACTAATGAGTCCGCAATTGAGATTCGGCCGGACTCTTGACGCGGGTAACAACTCATATGGGTGGCACTTGGACTTGCTGTAGTGAAGGAATAAGTCGTGTTGAGAAGCCATGATGCTTGCTTGGGTTGATCATGCGAGTATGGGTACAGTAGTGCACCCCTGCAGGGTATAATCTTATCGATGAGCCGTGTCCACGGTTATGGACGACTTTGGTGATAATGTTGGCTAACAAGATCTAGACAACTTGCACGTAATTAATGTTAATTAATTTTACTAGTAATATAGAATTACTTTCACAATAAATTATAATTAAAATTGTTCAACGTGTGAGTTTCCCGAATTGCTTCCTCATATTTGGTTGAGGGGGTTAATTCGATAATGGGTTATGTTTGGTGTTAGTTGTAGTTGTTTACTTATGCGCTCTCTTATCCCTCTCTGATTAGACGGAAGTCGTAGCGTGTCTCTTTAGATTGCTAGTGCTGCTGCCGCTAAGTCCACCTCCCCCATATTTTGGAAGATGGTGTAGAAAGTAGGCAAGTCGGTTTTGCTTGCCAGGGAGTGCCCTGACCCTCTTTTGGGTTATGCTTTATGTGCAGTCAACAGGTTTGAAGTCAGACGACGTTAGTTTGGGAATCCCTCCGGCTTGGCTGGGCAGGGATATGGCGCCATCGCTTATCTTCAGGACTCTTAGTCCAATTTGCATCTTATCCTTAGACGGATATTATTTTGCTTCCGCTGTCATCTTTATCTTTGTATTGTATCATTTGTATCTTGACTCGTTCGAGTGGTTGTTGTATTATTTTATCTCCTCTTATATTTGTGGATGTATCGAAACTGTTGTAATGTTATCACAATTCCACCCACATAATGCGCATGTTTCGGTGTGCACATTATGTCTGGTGGGCGACCTAAAATCGTTATTATGCGGATTTCGGCGGAATCGCTTAAATCAACATAGTACCGATTTTAGGGCGTCACAAAGTGGTATCAGAGCCAGGGTTTCGATCTCCTTGTTGTTTCGATACGAATGGTTATCGAAGCACCGGTCCGCAAAAGCCTGTAGGATAACCTCGCTAACGGTCGTTGTTTATAGAGTGTCTAAAACTATTTGACTTAAATTATTTTTGAAAAATATCTCAATAGGTTTCTTTTTATTCCTTATCTATATTCTATTTCTCCTCTTATCCTATTTGTTTTGGAGTCTCTTCTCTTATCCAACTTTCAAAGTTTTAGGATCCTACGTGCGGGTGGACGATTTCTCGCCTTTTACCCTATTAGGTTCGATATTTCGGAGTCGTCTTCGTCGTGAGCAACAACCCCTTGTTAGTGGTGTCGAGAATTTCAATGTGGAGCAACAATCCCTTGTTAGTGGTGTCGAGAAGTTTCATCCCGGAGCGTGAAGACTCGATAGTTACCCCTCTCTTCTTGTGGTCTCGGCGTGGATCGCGGTACGCGATCCCTTGTTAGTGGTGTCGATTGTAACGCCCCGGGATTTTATCCCCTTTAAATTTGGTGTGTTTTCTTTTTTGCATCGACTGACATTGCATTTCATCTCATCATTTAATTTGTTGCGTTTAAATCAATTCCCACGATTAAATTTAAATGCATTTCAAATTAATTTAAAATGTGTTATTTTCAAATCTTTTAAAAATGTTAAAAATTATTATATTAAATTATCTATTTAAAACTAAAAATATTTTGTATAAGATTCATGTTCAGATTCATTTTCGATTTTGTTCTAAAAATATAAAACGAAAAAGAATAAACGGTGACAAATAAAAGCCCAAGCCATCTAACCAAACCCTAGGTTTTCCCCCAGAAATTTCTTCCCACCCCCTGCCTTTTTGAAGCCACCCTCCTCCTTTTTATGGTTTTTGCGAAATAAACCTCCCACCTCTCTTTCTTTCTTTTTTCCCCTTCCTTTTTCTCTTCTTTTCTTTTTTTTTCTTTCTTATCCTTCCTTTCTTCTTCTTTTCCTCTTTTTCTTTCCTTTCTCTTCTTTCCTCCCCGCACCACACGGGAGAAATCCCTCAGCCCGAGCCAGCCCGAGCTTCTTCCCCTGCTCCTCCATCCCGCAACTCCCCGCATCAACCGCCGCTCGCCGGCCCGCCTCCCCAGCCCACGCTCCGCGCCGCGCCGGCCGCCGCCTGCCGACGCGCCCCCAGCGTCTCGGCCGCGCCGCCGCGCACCAGCCCTCTCCTCCCTCCGGCCCGAGCTCCAGCACGCCCCCGGCCGGCTCCGGCCCTGCCGCCGCCTGCCCGTCGCGCTTCCCCTGGCCGCCGCGCGCCCATGCTCCCCTGGCCGCCGCCCGCAGGCGCGCGCCCCCGGCCTGCCTCCGTGCGCCCGCGCCTCGCCGCCCCCTGCTCCTACACGTCGCCGCCGCGCGCACGCCGCCAGCCGCCGCCGGCCGTCGCCTCGCTGCCGTTCCACGTCCCCACGCCCTGCAGCCGTCCGCCCGCGCCGCCGCTCCCCACAGCCGCGCCGCCTCCCCACGCGCCCACGCGCTGCGCCCCAGCGCCTCGCCGTCGCCTCCGACCGCCGCAGCGCCGCCGCGCGCCGCCACCAGAGCGTGCCGCCTCCGCCTCCCGCGCCGCGCAGCCCGGTCGCCGGCACCGAACACATCCGCGCCGCGTTTCTCCGTTCGGTGGTGTCCTCGCGTCCGCCGCCCGCCAGGTGTTCGACACAATGCCCGCAAGACCCCGACGTCGCCATTTTTTGTCCGAGTTGTCCACCCTTCGAGGTGTTGCTACGTGCGTGTGCGCGTACTCTTCCGGTGCCGCATTTCCGTGGCCGCCCGTGTTCGTGTCGCGGTGCCCGCCCGTGCGCGCTTTCTTTCCGGTGTCCGTTTGCCGTGCTCCTCTGTGCCCGCGCCCGTCAACAAGGATGACCGAGTACGACTACCCGACCACTTCCACGACACCAACAAACGATGATGCCCCGGTTCCGCGACGACTACTTCCACGACGACGACTACTTCCTCTACGGGCCGAAGACGTCGGTTTCGAACCCTAGTTCACCCGATCCGACGTATGGACCCAAACCCTAACCCTATACCTATTTTATAAAATGCATCTATCTTGTGCATATGGCATCATAAATTGCATGTGTTGCATCTCTTGGGTTTGCGGGTGTAGCAAATCACCTAAATAATTCAATATGGAATGTGTGGGGTAATAAATATATAATGCCATATTCCATTTAATTTAATTAGATCACACATGCCATGTGTTGCCATGCTAACCAACATTTAATATTGCTGGTAAATAAATAACTTGCACCTAAATATTAATTGTCGGAATCCCGGTTCCGCTTAATTTGGATTAAGTGCATCTCATATTGCATCTTGCCATGCCATGCATCATTCTCATATGGTCATGCTGGATCTTTTGCCGTAGTTGTAAAGTGCATCTTTTGCGCTTCCAGTGTTTGTTGCTTCTTCGCGGATAAGACGTTGAGATGTGTGAGCAACGACAAGATCTGCTTCCATGCGGGATTCCAGGCAAGCAAAGTTTGCTTGTTTACCTATACATTGTCTTTCATTCCTGCCGTTGATCTCTGCTACCCTAGTATTCGATTCTTATCGCGATCCCATCACATGTTTATCCTGCAGCCCATACAGCTTTATCCTCACAACCTAATACCCGTTGCATGTTTATCTGTTGGCCTTGCGAGTCGTAGCGCATGCTTAGAGTTGTTTGTGCGAGTCGTCTGTTGGTCTTATGTTTCATCTGCTTAGTATGATAGATTATTCTACCTTAATAAATGTTGTCTTATATTGGGGTTTTATAATTAAAAGATAAGGCACCAGGCGGAAGGCCTTGCGAGGTGCTTTGTTCTGCTCAGTGTCGACCTAGGAACTGAGATTTTGTCCTCGGATCCAATTTTGAGCGCACTAACCACTCTTGGGAGGCCCTATGGATCCCCCCTCGACTTTGAACGGATCTTCAGCTTGTCCATGTGCCACAACTAGTTCGGGTTTTCCATTTGCTCATATCCATGTGCATGATGATGATGATTGATGAGAGGTTACATGATACGGGGGGTCATATAGGGGTGGTGCGCGCGTAGCGGACAGTTCCTACTGTGGTTTGAGCCGCATGGCGCGTGGACACAAACTAATGAGTCTGCAATTGAGATTCGGCCGGACTCTTGACGCGGGTAACAACTCATATGGGTGGCACTTGGATTTGCTGTAGTGAAGGAATAAGTCGTGTTGAGAAGCCCTGATGCTTGCTTGGGTTGATCATGCGAGTATGGGTACAGTAGTGCACCCCTGCAGGGTATAATCTTATCGATGAGCCGTGTCCACGGTTATGGACGACTTTGGTGATGATGCTGGCTAACAAGATCTAGACAACTTGCACGTAGTTAATGTTAATTAATTTGACTAGTAACATACAATTACTTTCACAATAAATTATAATTAAAACTGTTCAACGTGTGAGTTTCCCGAATTGCTTCCTCATATTTGGTTGAGGGGGTTAATTCGAGAATGGGTTATGTTTGGTGTTAGTTGTAGTTGTTTACTTATGCGCTCTCTTATCCCTCTCTGATTAGACGAAAGTCGTAGCGTGTCTCTTTAGATTGCTAGTGCTGCTGCCGCTAAGTCCACCTCCCCCATATTTTGGGAGATGGTGTAGAAAGTAGGCAAGTCGGTTTTGCTTGCCAGGGAGTGCCCTGACCCTCTTTTGGGTTATGCTTTATGTGCAGTCAACAGGTTTGAAGTCAGACGACGTTAGCTTGGGAATCCCTCCGGCTTGGCTGGGCAGGGATATGGCGCCATCGCTTATCTTCAGGACTCTTAGTCCAATTTGCATCTTATCCTTATACGGATACTATTTTGCTTCCGCTGTCATCTGTATCTTTGTATTGTATCATTTGTATCTGGTCTCGTTCGAGTCGTTGTTGTATTATTTTATCTCCTGTTATATTTGTGTATGTATCGAAACTGTTGTAATGTTATCACAATTCCACCCACATAATGCGCATGTTTCGGCGTGCACATTATGTCTGGTGGGCGACCTAAAGTCGTTATTATGCGGATTTCGGCGGAATCGCTTAAATCAACATAGTACAGATTTTAGGGCGTCACACCCCTCATGAAGTGATTCAGGGACACCGATCGGCTTCAGATCAGGAAGAAAATCTACACAAAACTCAGTGACCTCCTCTGTTCAATAACCCTTGACGATGCTTCCTTCTGGCCTAGCCCGGTTATGCACATATTTTTTTAAGACTCCCATGAACCTCTGAAAGGGGAACATGTTGTGTATAAATACAGGACCGAGAACAGAAATCTCTTCGACTAGGTGGACTACAAGGTGCGTCATAATATTGAAGAAGGTTGGTGGGAACACCAACTCGAAGCTGACAAGACATTGGACCACATCCTTCTATAATTTTTTTAGAGTTAGTGGATTGATGACCTTCTGAGAAATTGCATTGAGAAATGCACATAGCTTCACAATGGGTTCTCGAACATTTTCCGGTAGAAGCCCTCTCAATGCAACTGAAAGTAATTGTGTCATAATTAGGTGACAGTCGTGAGACTTTAGATTCTGAAATTTTTGCTCTGCCATGTTTATTATTCCTTTTATATTTGATGAGAAGCCAGATGGAACCTTCATACTGCGAAGGCACTAAAAAAATATTTTGTTCTCTTCTTTAGTAAGAGCGTAGCTTGCAGGACCTGGCTGATTCTCTGAATGAGTATCGTCTCGATGCATCTCTTCGCTCATACGTTGATGGGTCTGCCTTCCTTTCGGTGTACCTTTTTTTGACTTCCCTTTTTTTGACTTCCCATCTTTTGACTTCCCATACACGCCCAAGAAGTTTAGCAGGTTGCAGCAAATGTTCTATGTCACGTGCATCACGTCGATTGCAGAGTGAATTTCTAGCATTATTTAGTATGGCAGCTCCCAAAATATACATTTCTTCTTCCACATGGGTACGTGGTTGTTTGCGTCATTCGGAATAGTGAGTCCGCCAGGACCCTTTCCAAATATTACATTTAAATCCTTGACCATATGATGTATAATAGAACTAGAAGGGCGGGTAGGCCTCGGCCGCTGACCTGCCTCAATTTGTAATGCTTGCCCTGAAGGAGATATGCCCTAGAGGCAAATAAATAAGTAGTATTTATTGCGTTATCTCATAAGTTTATAATAGGTTTGTGTATTATGCTATAACTGTATTAATCGGAACTGTTAATAAGGTGGTACATAGTGTGATACACGTGTGATACGTAGACAACCAGGTCCCTAGCAAGCCTCTATATGAGCTAGTCCATTGGGCAACAGTTGATCGAGATTCCTGATCAAGGACAATGACGTCGGTTGACAATGGGGTCATCTTGTTAGTTGAATAAGGTGGTGGACATACGCAAAGTATTGCAATAAGATCGTATTACGATGTTTGTCATTTGCAATAGATAAGAGTATGATAGCTTATTCCTTAGACCGTGAGACCGTACTTATTGATGCTTCGTAGGAGTGCTTTGAGAGCATCAAACGTTGTGTCTTATATAGCATGACAATAACGGTGTCCATCTTGGGTATTCCGAAAGAGCATCGAGACGTAAGGATCAAGAGCGGGATTTGTTCATTCTTGTAATGGAAAGATACTCTGGGCCCACTCGGTGTTATTGCATCTATATAGCTGCGCAGCTTGTGACTAGGTCATGGAGATGTAATATCACAGACGAGTTAATAACCTTCGTCGGTAACGAGATACAGCAAAGGCATCGGTGTGTCTACGATCATATCTCGGACAAGGTAGTATCGCAGAGACAAAGGGAATGAATATCATACTTATGGTTCAACGACGATATTCGTGGAATGCACAGGGGTCGTCATATATTTCCAGGTATCCCTGACGATCATTGGTGAGCGGAGTGTCTCGACCATGTCTGGAGTGTTCCCGAACCGTAGCGTAACAAACTTAAGGTCTTAGCGACGCTAGGAGATAGGTTCTGGAATTTTATAGGTTTTTATTGGAGAGAGAGAATTGATCCGGAAAGAGTTCCGATGGTCCGGAAGGAGTTCCGGGGAAGTGTGGAATGGTTCCAGGAATGTCCGAAAGTTGTTCGGGTGATCCGAAAGAGTTTTCGGAGTCACGGGATATTGAATTATATATAAATATATTAATTATGAATTAATGGGATTTTTATATTAATTTAATATTAATTAAATAAAGGAAAAGGGGGCTCCCACCTATATGGTCCCTAAGAGGGCCCAAGAGGGGGAGCCGCACCACCAAGGGGGGTGGGCCCCATTGGCTGGTTCGGCCAGCCCATGTGGGGGCCGAACCCCCCTCCCCTCCTCCTTTGTTTAGTCCCACATGGGGGAGCCAAGGGGTTTGCACACCCCCTTCCCCCTTTATATAGCAAGGCATATTAATTGATTTAATTAATAGGAAATTCAATTAATTCCCAATTTCTCTCTCGATCTCGTGGTTCCCAAGTTGGAGCCGCGCCGAGCTGAGGAAGGGGGTCTCTCTCCACCTAAGCCATACCGCAGAGCGCCGTTGCTCTGCGGGATTCCAGATAAGATCTACTCCTGCGATTTCAGCTGGATCTGAATGACCGGGAGTTGTCGCTAGGCTCCGTATGTTTGCGAGTGCTCGGAGGCTACTCTATTGAGGAGCTTGGGCGACGTCGTCTCGCCCTTGCAGCCGCCGCGCCTCCCCCCATCTGCTGCCGGCGCGCCAGCCCCGGTGCTGGCGCTCTGCCTTCTTCCGCCCGACGCCCGTCGACGCAGATCATCGTCGACACCCCGGCGTCATCGACTCCGACATCGCGGCAAGTTCTCCGCGACCTCGAGGTCGGCTACGTACGACTTCATCGTCAACGCTTGTGCGGGAGCGTAATCCCCGCTATCGGTCTACATGGAGGTAATGTAACCCGTTCCGCCACCGTTATCGCATGTACTAGATAGATAGATCCTGACTAGTTAGGGTTTCGTTCGCTAGAAAATTATTGTTTTCTGCACCGTAACCCCTTCATGCCTTTCTTCCTTAACGGATGCTTGGGTACAAGAAACCGACGATGACCCAGGTACACATTCTTGTTACCTAAATGTATACTATCAGTCTCAGCTAAACAGTGCGTGCATGCATTGTATCCCTTGTTTGACTGTCCTGAAATGTTGCCAAGAGCAGGCCAATCATTGATGGTTACAAAAAGCAAAGCTCGTAGATCAAATTCCTCCAGTTTGTGCTCATCCCACACATGTACACCTTCTTCACGCCACAACTGGAAAAGTTATACAACTAATGGCCTTAGTTGCCTGAGGTACACATCAATGTCGTTGCCAGGTTGCTTCGGGCCTTGAATGAGCACTGGCATCATAATGTACTTCCGCTTCATGCACAACCAAGGAGGAAGGTTATAGATACATAGATTCACGGGCCAAGTGCTGTGACTGGAGCTCTGCTCTCCAAAAGGATTAAAGCCATCTCTACTTACACCAAATCTTAAGTTCCTTGCGTCATCTGAAAATGTCGGAAACTCTCTGTCAAATTTTCTCCACTGGGACCCATCCGCGGGGTGTCTCAACACCAAGTCTTTTTTACGATCTTCTTTGTGCAATCGCAACAACTTGGCATGCTCTCTATTGCTGAACAAACGTTTCAACCGTGGTATTATAGGAGCATACCACATCACCTTTGCAGGAATCCTCTTCCTGGGGCGCGGCTCGCCCTCAACATCATCAGGGTCATCTCGCCCGATCTTACACCGCAAAGCACCGCATACAAGACATGCATTCAATTTTTCGTGCTTACCGCAGTAGAGGATGCAGTCATTAATGCATGCGTGTATCTTATGCACCTCTAATCCTAGAGGGCATACCACCTTCTTTGCTTCGTACGTACTAGACGGCAATTCGTTATCCTTTGGAAGCATCTTCTTAACTATTTTTAACAAATTTTCAAATCCCTTGTCAGAAGTATCATTCTCTGCCTTCCATTGCAGCAATTCAAGTGTGGTATACAGCTTTTTCTGGTCATTTTGACAAGTTGGGTACACCAATTTGGCGTGATCAGCTAACATACGCTCCAACTTCAACCTTTCGTTTTCACTTCCACAGTCCATTTGTGCATCACGAATGGCCCGACGAAGATCATCGTCGGGCTCATCAATAATGGGATCTTCTCCAGTTACGTCTTCTCCCATTGTAGTATCACTGAACCAAGGATACTTGTCATTATCCTCCTCTTCTTCATTTTCTTCCATGATAACCCCTGTTTCTCCGTGCTTGGTCCAACAATAATAACCAGGCATAAAACCATTATGCAAGAGGTGTGAGTGAATGACTTTTGAGGTAGAGTGATCACTCATATTCTTGCAGGCACTACATGGACAACGAATAAAATCGTTCTTTGGCTTGTTTGCCTCAGCCACATGGAGAAAATTATGCATGCCATCAATGAACTCAGGACAACATCGGTCACCGTACATCCATTGTTGGTTCATCCGTACTACATAAAAGTATATCAAACCCCATTATTACACTATTATCATAAATAATATGTAAGAGCAAATTAATTAATACAATGTCATCCATTAAAATAAGAGTAGAGTAGTGACAACTGGTAATACATAGTTCTCATAACACATACATTAACTGAAACAAATATAAAATTATCTAAAGAATTTAAATCCAACAACAAATGCGATCAAAATCGCAACTAAGGTAAATACTGATCCCACGGCATAATGATACCAAGCCTCCCGATTAATGGCATATTTTCCAATCCTTTTTATCTTCAAGCGCGTTGCATCTATCTTGATCTCGTTACCATCGACCACGTCGGCAAGTTTGAGCTCTAATTTCATCGTATCTTCTAAGTATTGAAGATAAAGATCTATACTTCTTTTCAATTTTGCTTTAAAATCATTGTTTTCTTTATCCAAAAACTCGGCAATAGGGTCAGGTTCAATTTCTGGTTCAACTACCTCCTAGATAAAAATAAATCTATGTCAAGTTGGTCGCCATAATTGCCAGAAACACAAAATGAAATAAATAGTTTTGAAAATAGACCACATCCGAATCATAAACCGGACGAGAACCGACGGGGACGGATATCAGAACCATGACTCTATACATATAATACAAGTTAGAAAATTATACAAGTAGTAAATATGCATCTAAAACAATAAAGCTAAGTTTTTAAAAATAAAATAAAAGATAGAGGCTCACCGAGGTGGTGCCGGTGACGGGACGGCGCGGGCGATCGACGTCGATAAGGCTCTTCACGGCACTAAAACACATAAATCATAATTTAGTTTGAGCTCAGATTACACATATGAAACAAATGAAATCCTAACTTGGGCATTTTATCAAACACCTTGCTTGCACAAGAAATTTGAAATGAGCTAAATGAGCTCGAGAAGAAACGCCGAAAAGAGGATGAAGCGGCTAACCGTAGGGTGTCTTCAATCTTTCAAATGTGGCAAAATATTATGGATTATTTAGACTTGGGGAGAGGAAATGGAGGAGAAATGGAGAGGAAGTTTTTTTGAGCTCGGGCTCGGTGTGAAAAATGGAGTGAGCCGGGAGTGGAAGAAGCTGATAAAGTGAGGATCTTTAGTCCTGGTTCGTGTTAGGAACCGGGACTAAAGGGTTCTGGCGCTGGGACCCGCCTCTGCTGCCACATGCAGTGGACCTTTAGTCCCAGTTCCTAACACGAACCGGGACTAAAGGTCATTCGCAAAATCGTCCCGCGGGGTTGCACCCCTTTAGTCTCGGTTCATTTATAAATCCGGGCTAAAGGGGTGAACTAAAGCCTCGTTTTCCACTAGTGTGAGGTACCCTTTTTTTTTGGCACAACAATCTAGTTTTGCTCATATTGATTCGTCCCATCCGTAGCTGCAGTTCTGTGTGCACTGCCCTCCTATAGCGTTGTATTGGTTTTTTGTGTGTGGATAATTTGCTTGGATGAATTGATAATCTAGTGTTGAAATTTTTTAAACTGGTAATTCGTCCTCAGTGGATGAATTGATTTGTAGGCCAGATTACACTTGGTTAATTATCCTTGTTTCTTTTGATGTCTCACCTTGTTGCACACTCTTTTGGGTGAATCAATTATGTGACTTCTTGGAGATATGAAGACTGATGCAATACTGAGCCATTACAAATGGCCCAGGTTACTTCTCCTTCTGTGGTACTTGTTGGCCTTGATGATATACTGGACTTGTCTCGAACTGATAAACTACGAGCTTATGGGAAGCTAATCCTGACAGAGCGTTTATTTCATGCACTTATGGAGCTGCATGTGGACTTCAGAAAGGAATGGTTGTCTTGAGAGCTTGTCAATTGTGATTTCTATCTAAAAAACTTGTCATATTGTGTACGAGACTATGTACTTTGTTTGTTTGAGACTTCATTACAATGGTCGTTTATGATGGATTATGCCTTGACTTTGATATATAATGTTGTTGTCAAAATATTAGAGAATATTAATATACTCTTCTAATGTCATGGATACCATAATATGTGAATGTTCTATGTAATTTTGACATGAATATAAGTATATAATGCTCAGTGACTTGAAAAACTGCAATTCATCAATATCATAACATCCAAACAACATTTGACATTCAACCTCAATATCTTGTCTGGGTCTGAATATCTAACACATCCAAACAGAAAATATTGACATTCAATCTCAATATCAATATCCTGGATATTGGACATTCATCCCAATATAGTATCTAGACTCTCAATATATACATCCAAACGAAGCACAAGGGAATTCGGTGGGGGGCATGATGGTCGGCCTAGGTGGGCCGAAAGGGGCCCACCATGGGGCGGCGCACCAGCCTAGCCTCACAGGCATATGGGGGTTAGTCCCACATTGTTTGGCTGGCAAGTTGGCTCCCCCTAGGAGCCTATATAAGAAGGGGCACCCCTCGCCTTTTAATTCACCAATTAATTCCCCAATTCTCTCTCGATTTCGTGATTCCCTTTGTCGGAGTTGCGCTGAGAAGAGTTGCTGGTGTTCCGGTCCAAGTCTTCCGCTGCTCGTCCTGGACTGGAGCTTCGGAGGTCGTCGTCTCCACCGTACGTATGTAACACCCTACGAGGTGCTGCGCTAGCGGTGCTGGGAGGTCTACTTCCACTACACGACCTTGAAGTCGGCTTTGTCGGTCTTCATCGTCAACGTTTGTGTGGGAACGTAATCCCCGCTTTCGGTCTACAAGGGTATGTATTCCGATCTCCGTTGTACTTCTATATCTTCATAGCATAGATCTTGGCTAGTTTAAGGATATCGTTGCTAGGAATTTTTTTTGTTTTCTGCATACGATTCCCTTCAGGTAAGTGGTGCTAAATTCCATTTTTTGTGCCCAATGATTCTTGCAATCTTTCCATAACTTGGATGCAAACATTGATCCATGATCTGACACTATATTGGATGGTGTTCAACGTAGAGCTACTATCCTCTTAATATATAGCTCAACCAATTTTATCTCTAGAACACTCAAGGGCTAAAGGGATAATTATGCAGACTTTTGAGCCGGTTAATTATAACCCTTATAATCTTTTCTCTCTTTTTTGTTTTGGCAGGCCGGTGATAAAGTTTATTTGGATCTCGACCCATTTCCATTCGACAATTCAGAGAGGTTGCAATAATCCAGATGGTTGCTAGTGTTCAGCCTTAACCCTCTTGCGTGTGTCACACTCATCTCATAGCAGGGTTGCATTACATTACAAGTCCAAGTCCATAAGTCCAATAGAGTGATATAAGTACTGATTACAGAAACATCACCACACACCACATCAAGGATCATCAGGTATCACGGCTATCTACATGTGTATCTCAAACAAAAGTATAACATCGGCCATATGTCTATCAGAATGAGTCTATCTAGCTACGTCAGTACAAACTTTAAAAGGGTAGCTACGACTACATGACCTTTTCAGAGTTGTAGAAGAACCAAAATGACAACCTGCACATAACAACCTAACATCTCACACGAGCTAGAACTAACTAAAATAACATACGAGCTGGAACTAACTCTAGGTGGAGCAGCAATCTACTAGGTTGTTATAACCTTGCCAGAGGACAAAAGTCAAGGTGGTGCTGACATCGAGTCCTCGTCCTCCCTAACAACATGACTAGGTGTAGTGGTAAGAAGCAGACCATGGGAGGGTGGAAATCAGTGTAGTAGCACCAGACTCAGGACGGAGGAATCGTGTGTGGAGCTAAGAGGGTGCTCGAAGGGAGTGACGTCAGACGCGTCACAACGGTAGCCAAAAGACACGTGGCTGGACCCAAGTAACTAAAGGTATGAGTAAGTGAGTCTGTCTCCAGAGGTGTAGTCACTAAAAGGTGGAGTTGGGTCGGTGGGCGGGAGACCTGCTAGAGGTGGTGGAACGACAATGGAACTCAGGGTAGCACCAACGTGAGACGAAGGCTCATTGGTGGCAAGGGATTCCTGGTCGATTGAGTATCTGACTCAATCTGGAGTGATGGAAGGAGAACTGACAATCAGAACTAGGTTGAGGGCCATCCCCGGACGGGTATAGCCCCTCAGAGCAGCAAACATCACGCCGTTTTCCCACTCAAGCTGGGAGCACTGCCGGTGTAGAGTGTCGTCCCGGTCGATTAGGTCCTGAACAAACTGAGGTGTATGTGGACGTTCGTAAGGTGTGGAGGAAGTAGGGGCTGCTCGAGACGAGGACCCTCTGAAAAGTCTAGGACGAGCTAAGCTCTCCGGTCGAGTGGCTGGAACGGCCCGACACAAATGTGGACTTAGGGCTGCTGGAACCGGTGCTGGTGCAAACGTGAGAACCGAGAAAGACACACAAGGTGGAATTAGAGGGAAAACAAAGGTGGACACCAGTGGAAGAGTTGTGGACATACTCGCTAATAAGCCCTCTAAGTGACGAGGCCACTATGCCCTATACCAATCTCCGCAAGAGCGGCGTTGTAGCGACTGAAGAGCTGGAACGCTACAGTTCATGTCGCTCCCTTAATCGTTTCATAGTGTGCAACACTGTGTCTCACATGGACACCTGCCTCCTCCGGAGGTACACTATGACAAGTACTCCATATCAGTGGGCCGATCGAGAGGCTCGACTAAACAAAATTGGAGGAGAAGTCTTATGAATCATTTCATATTGTGCAACACTGTGTCTCATATGGACACGTGCCTCCTCCGGAGTTACACTATGACAAGTACTCCATATCAGTGGACCGATCGAAAAGGCTCGACTCAACAAAATTGGAGGAGAAGTCTTATGTTATATGTGGTCATCGCCGCTTCGCCTTCTGGAATATCTACCAAACAAATATGCTTTACTTGCGCCTTGCTTGGCTGGCATTCACGTGAGACTCTGGTACATAGTGTACAAGGGTGAAGTGCCGAGAGAGAACATCAAGCACCTCAAGCAAGAACACAACGAAACCACCAAAGTCAAGACCCGTACCAGACAACCTACTATCCACGATGCTACATTAAGCAAACAAGAATTAGATTAATTCACATAATTAAAGACAGGTGGTCTAGTACATCACATGCATAACATACTAGTACATACAAGCATTATGTTTCCTATTTTCTTGTTTAAATGATTTGTATCCCGCGGTCTGATCCCACTTAAACATTCAGTTTGTTTATTCATGGACACTCTGCTACGGATTTTGTACAGGGACACTCTGCTACGAATTCAGGTACAAGAGTTTATTCTCATGGTTAAGAATTGATTTAGGTAAGAAACAAATTTTATTTCCTACGACTCGAACAATCCTCACCTAATTACATGTCTGTTTCCTTAGCGGCGCTGTGATACCATCTTTTCTGTGATGCCCCGTAACAGAACCCGTCACTTCAGAGTTGCGCCAAGATCAACCAATTAGAACAGTAGCATGTACAAAGTAGAAACATCCAATATTTAAATGCGGTGTCCTTTATTATAGCGACACAAGAAGTGTGCATTTTCAACTAACGGCTCGTGACAGGGACTTCTGTGCATTTCCGACAACGTTGATATTCGTGCAAGAAGGACTTCTTTCATTTTCAAGTCGTGCTTTCTTTGTCATGTGCTTGTTGTCTTTTGGTACATGTATGATGCCCATCACCATCTTGTATATTTCCTCTATCGGGTGCTTTATGATATTGAAGCGAGCTGTACCACCTTTCTCTAAAATTCCATTTATTTTAACTAGTCTAAAATGCCAAAAAAAAAATCTTTACTTGCCAAAAATATCCAGGCGCTAACGTGCACTATGGTACCCTAGCTCATGTGAACAGTTGGTTTGATTTTTTGGGACGCGGTCGCTGTGTCAAAATATTGGCGTGAACCTTCCTTTTCTCTCCCGATCCCGCGCCCGCAGAATTCTGTTGGAGACGAGATCCCGCCCATAATTTGCCAGGTCAGCGATCCTGACCCAAATGCATCGCACCCGTCCAGCGAAAGCAGCGGCAACCGCCTCGTACCGCTCCACGTCACCGATCCGCGGCACCAACCCTGGACCAATCAGCGCCAACCGCCTCACCGCTATAAAGTCGTCTACCCCGTCTCCATCTTCTCCACCCACCGCAGCACAAATTCCCCAATCTCCAATCTGCTCCCGCACCCAAGCGCAAAGCCAATCCCCAGCACCACCTCCGCAGATCCGATGGCGCCCAAGGCCGAGAAGAAGCCGGCGGCGAAGAAGCCCGTCGAGGAGGAGCCCGCGGCGGAGAAGGCCGAGAAGTCGCCCGCCGTGAAGAAGCCCAAGGCCGGGAAGAGCCTCCCCGCCGGCAAGACCGCCGCCAAGGAGGGCGGCGGCGTGGACAAGAAGTCCAAGAAGAAGAACAAGAAGTCCGTGGAGACCTACAAGATCTACATCTTCAAGGTGCTCAAGCAGGTGCACCCCGACATCGGCATCTCCTCCAAGGCCATGTCCATCATGAACTCCTTCATCAACGACATATTCGAGAAGCTCGCCGGGGAGTCCGCCAAGCTCGCGCGCTACAACAAGAAGCCCACCGTCACCTCCAGGGAGATCCAGACCTCCGTCCGCCTCGTCCTCCCCGGGGAGCTCGCCAAGCACGCTGTCTCTGAGGGCACCAAGGCCGTCACCAAGTTCACTTCCTCTTAGGTTATTTATCGCTGCTCCTCATAGTAGTTTGGCAGATGGCTTCTGATAATCGCTTCTGAGAGTCTGTTCGGTTATCTAGATCCACTGCTAGTATTATTAGTTATAGCAATCTGTGGATGTTGTTTTGTAAGAATGAATCTATGGTGCTGCTTTTGCCTGTCGGATCTGAATGTTAATGATGCACTGTTACTGCTACGAAACGTGCGTAATTCTCTTGTTATACATAGTGAATGCCGGCTGCCTATTATTTTGTTGTTCCTTCCGCTGGGGCACCTGCACGTGAGCCTGCAATTGTCTTTTCTTGGTTGCTTGTTCTATTTGTATAGGAAAACGCATCTTAACCAACAATTCTTGTATGAATCAAAGCTTGCACGGTATTTAGTGTTTCGGTAATGATGGATCCATTATGGTTATTGTGCAGTTGTGTTTGGCCTTCTGATCTGAATATGAAATAAACCATTTCTGCTATAAGATGTCACATGTGTTATGTTCTGGTTGGGCGTCTGTATCTGTGATGGGTTGGATCATTTTGTGGACCTCTACTGTTATGCACCTGTTCTTTATTTTCTTGCAGTAGTAGCCTGCAAGGAACATAAAGGGCTTTGCCGAAGTATGTAACCTGATGCAACTGGCTGTTTAGTAGCATCAATGTTGATTAAGTCATTTGTAAGATTGCACTTCTTGCTGAGACCTTTTTCTTGTTCAAGGAATAATCGTTTTGCTCAGAATACAATTTTTATTGTATTTCTGACTTAATGAACAAATGTTTTGCTCAGCAGATTGTATAAATAGTTGAATACCTATGTTGTTTTGGGTGGGGTCGGGGTGAAGGGGATAAGTTTACATGCTCATGTTAATTCTTTCCATCTGCAGCACTCACTGAAAATAGTACTGGACAAGGTGCAATGTCCTAGAAATTTCCATTTTTCTTATCCAATTGCTAATGCTTACCGCTTCCTAGAAATATTACTGGGCAAGACACATGTAATGCTCTGGTTATGCTTAATGCATAGCTGATGCTGATATGATTGTATGGATCCATACAGCGGTGTGCCTGTGTTTGCGAGTTTCTCTCGTTCTTTGTTACTCCATGTACAATTAGTATGCATCTGAAAAAATAAATTTTATCTGAATCGAACAGGGCACTGCAGTATTTGTGTGTTTGGGTATCGATGGATCGATTGCGGGTTAGTGTTTAGTCGTGGTAGTCAGTTGATGTTTATGTTCTGCTGCTTTTGCCCGGACCTGAATTCTTCATCGTTTCGTTTATGTGGTTATTTGCGACTTCTGCATACTTATGCCATGATTTGGATCATTGGGCACCCATTCTTGTATTTCGTTCTGTCATGTCTGGTTTTAGCCGAAGTGCAACCGTCTGTTGGGTAGTATCAGTCTTACTTGGGCTATTGCTAACGTTGCATTTCCTGTTGAGATATTTTTCATGTTTAAGAAACAAGTGTTTTGTTAACATTCGACTTAGTATTGCATTTCCAGTTTAAAGAACAAACATTTTGCATGGGTAAAAGCAAGTCGTGCATGTTCATTTTGCTAAAACTGCAATATAGGTCTTGTTTAAGAAATTTTGTTCTGACCATTTTGATCACAATACAATATAGGTCTTGTTTGATCAAACTGTATCATTTAGTGTTTGGGTATTAATAGATGGATGATGGTTAGTGTGTAGTCGTTGTTGTACGCCTGCAGATATCATTAGTATGATGCATTTCTGCAATTATATGTGAGTATGCCTTCTGCTTATGTACGCGCGATGGTTGGATCATTTTGTGGGTCTCAGCAGTTCTGGACATGTTCTTAATTTTGTAGAGGTAGTCTGCACTCTGCAAGGTTGGTACTACTAGCTTGGGCTGTTGTTAATTTTCCCTTTCCTGTTAAGATGTTTTCCTGCTGCTTCCGCCTGCGATTATATCTGGTGCGTGTTAGTGTTGCATACTTGCATTTCTGCCATTATATCTGGTGTGTGTTCTGTATCTGTGAATTGCGATGGGTGGATCATAATGTGGACCTCTACTGTTCTGCTTATCAAAATTCTATAGCAGTCTGCAAGAAACGCAAATGGCTGTTGAGCAGTATCAATCTTGCTTAGTCTGTTCCAAGTGGTGTATTTCTTGTTGAGATATATTTTCATGTTTAAGGAGCACAAGGGTTTTGCACACAATATTGTATCAGTTTAACGAACTGTCACTGGCAGCATGATACTAGTGGACAAGCTGCCGTGTACCCAACTGTATGGCTTACTGTCACTTAACTGCATTGGAGCAATGCACGTATACAAATGGAAAACCCTTGAGCTTGATGCTTATGTCTTGATTTTAATGCCCTGTTCTTCATGCATAGGACCTGACCAGCTTGTGTATTGTAGGTCTTGCTGTATTTCCGTTTTCTTATACAGAATTGACTAGCTGTTTCAGATGCAAGGAGACGATCTTGCTGGAAGGAATAATCCATACAGGATTCGGATTCAGAAAGGTGAACCCTCCGACGTGGTATAATCATTTCTGTGTTGAGCAGCGTCAGCGCCATTAGGGTTCCTTGTATTCTGCACCTCACCGTTTTAGTAGTCCCACCTTTGCGATGCTATAGAAGTTATAGCATGCTATATTTTAATATAGCGTCCTGAAAAATACCATATATAGATAAAAATATTTTTTATAATAAAAATAAAGAATATAGTTTAGAAATGGCAGAACAATATATGAATAACCAAGTACCAAAAACATACTTCAATCGTTTAGAAACTTAAAATCAACACATCACATGCCAACAACCTAATATAAATCATCAAGAATCTTTCAATTCAGAAGAGGACCTATAGATTCCAGTTCATTATCAACATAAACAGAAAAAATCATGCTTCTTCTTAAGATGGAAAACTTAGGTGCTTTGGGTGTTATTTCGGGAATAGTATCATAGGTGGACTTTCCAGATATGCTATAGCGCACTATTTGGAAAGAAATAACGTGCTATTTTTTTTCATAGTTCACGGTGCAGACAAATGCCCGCTTCCAACGGTGAAAGGTAACGACCGCGCTACACTCCCGGGCCATTTGGGCCTCCCAGCCCACTCCAGCGAGCCACCACATTTGCAAAAGCGTTGGCTTTCTTTTGTGAAAAGAGTTTGCACCATTTTTGTCTCTCCTTTTTGCCCTCCCCTGCCGCGAGTCGTTTGGTAGACCTCCCGCCGATCTCTCTTCGCCGCCGGCGCGCAGTGCATCAGAGAAAGGACAAGTGGTAATGCACTGAGAAGCTCGGCCAGTTCATTTTCCTAACGAAACCTTCCCCTCGCGTGAACCTCCTCTTTTTTTTGCTGCTCCGCAGCACTGACGCCCGATAGCTGTTCGACGGAATGTCTCGCCGGGGCAAGGCCGTGAAACCGTCGACAGCAGGCTGCGGTGACCGCCTCAGCGACCTCCCGGACGCCGTGCTGCATCACGCGCTCGGTTTCCTCGAGGCAGGGGAGGCCGTGCGGACGTGTTTGCTCTCCCGGCGCTGGCGCCACCTCTGGAGGCTCATCCCGCGCCTCCGCGTCACCGACGTCGAGGCGTTCCGGAGCGTTGAGAAGCTGAACAGGTTCATGGACCAGCTTCTTCTGCTCCGCGACACCGGCTGCGTCCTCGACGAGTGCGAGCTCGATCTCCGTGGGCTCTTGCGGCTGCAAGACGAGCGCGTCGACCTCTGGATCCGGCACGTTTTGGCATGCCGTGCTCGGGCACTTCGAGTCCATCTCGACACCAATCCGCCCACATCTAATGACGATCCGCTCTTCAAACTGGTCGACCAGCCTCTCGTCTCTAAGCACCTCGTGCGATTAGAGATCAGTGGCGTCTATCTAGAAGAAAGATCCTTTGATTTCTCTAGCTGCCCGGTGTTGGAGGATCTCAAGATCGCTGATTGTGTCCTCCATACTGATAAGATCATATCCCAGTCCTCAAAACATATCAGCATCATGGGCTGTGAGTTTTATTGGGATATGGAACCAACTCATATTACTGCTCCCAGTCTTGTTTCACTGAAAATGCATGACTGTAGCATGATTCCAGTTCTCGAAAGCATGCCATTACTAGAAACTGCATCCCTCAATCTTGGCCGCTCATGTGAGGAACACTGTGGTTTCTGTGACGACAATGTCCTTGAATATTGGGAATGTGAATGTGGCTTGTGTAGTCTTTACTGGGATTATGATAATCATCGTAAACATGATTTCTCTGTGCTTCTTGGAGGTCTGTCCAGCGCTACATGTCTGGAATTGAATGCTTCCCCTAAAATGGTACGTTTGTAGTTCCTTTCAGATTTGCATGATCATATTTGATATCCATTCCATTGCCATTTCATCTTGCACGACAAATTAAACTTATGTTGTTCCTAATTATTTGCACTTTCCACAGATTATATTCAAAAGGGATCTGCTATCCTGCCCTACATTCAGTAAGCTAAGATCTTTGTCACTCAATGATTGGTGTTTGGTTGCTGACTTCCAAATACTACTGTGCTTTCTCCATCACACACCAGTTCTAGAGAAACTCACTCTTCAGCTCTGTAAGGTATATATATATATATATATATATGTTTTACTAGTAATTATTTTGTGTATTGCCTTTATAAATCATTTGATGAATGATCAACCTTATAAAGGATTTTATTTGGCATAGGAACCCGAATCCGGCATGAAAATGCAACGCAACAGGTATTTGGAGCAATCACTTGAACTGAGTCAACTTAAGATAGTCGAAGTTAAATGTCATATCATTGATAAACGGGTTCATGATATGATCAAGGTCTTGAGTTCCTGCAGCATGTCTCTTGCGAAGATCAATATCCAAAAACTTTAGTATGTAAGGTTTTATTGTGTTCTGTGGCATACGTATATGTAAGCAAGCTTTGAAAACCTCCGGATCAATTTGATAAGTAGTAGTTCGAGATGTCCAAGTTCGTTCCAAGGTAGAAATTCCCAGCACTATGTGACTAACTTATTTGCGTGTGAGGATTGTTTGCACAGAAATACACTTATGGTTGACGAAGCTATGTTCGATTTTGTGATTTGAATCATTTTTACTATGTGGACAAAATTGGGTTGACGAGCCACCATATACGAGTTTTCTGTACCTGAGTTATAACAGTACTCAGTTCCGATTCTTACTATGCTAGCACCACATATTGAACTGTAGGTAGTAGCATTACTCAGCATCACATATTGAGTTGTAGCAGAATGCGGTGCCCCTCACATTTCTGTGGCTAGTTTTGTATGTAATAGTATGAATATTTAGTTTTCATGATTTACACATCAGCCATAAGTTAGTGGAAAATGTTATATGCACATTTGGAATAACAATGCGCAGATGTTGTCCTATGTGGTTGCAATTACTCGTAAATGTCTGTCGCAATCATCGAAGGACCTGAAGACATACCTCACATAATATCGTATATCTTAATTTTCTAAGCATCGTACGAAATAGACCAGATTGAATGGATACATTATTTGCAGTTCTCCCTGAGGTACTCGGGACAGCAGAAGGCTTGAGCAAAAGTGTTCGAGACTAGAAGCAGAGGTTAGTCTGGGACATGGCTCTTTGCCTGTGACATTGTATAGCTTCAGTCTAGCCTGGCAACCACGATTCTTCCATGAAAAAACACAGCGACAACCCAAAATTTCACCGGTTTCGTGTGGAAGGAAAGTTCTAGACTGTTAGCAGAAGCAGAGCCCATGCCCGTGCCGTCCAAGAATGACCAAAAGTTATTCGCAAATAAAAGTAAAAATGAGTGACCAAAAGTTCAGAGGACGCAACGTGCATAGCGCACAAAGATTTCGTTGAGGAAGGACACGCTTGTCACCAAAAAATCATCAAGACTGGTGCAGATAACCGGAGTTCTCAAGCAAAGCAATTTACAATCTCACCTCACCTCACCTCACCCACAAGCGAAGCCGAAACAAAAGAGAAACAACAACAGAAAAAACATCGACCCGCCAGCACCGCTCCATGATCTCCGACAGCTCTTTGGGGCAGCACCTCGGGATGCCCGGCCTGATCCCGAGCTTCACCACGGGGTACGAGATGTCGGCGATGCTGTAGTTGGCATACGTCAGGGCGCAACAGTAGAGCTCCCACAACACCACCCCGAAGTTGTACACGTCGCACTTGTGGTCGTAGGGACGACCCTCCAAGGTAGATTCCACTGAAAGACAGCAGGACCGCTCGGTGACCGAACCAGTTTTATATGAGATTAGTGAGCTTGTTCTTTCGTTTATTTTCTTTAAGATTGTTCAAGTCCGTCATCGTGAAACAAACCAGACGGCCCATACCTGTGCAAAATATGCATGTATTCATGAGGGGTCATTTTTATGGGATGCTGAACCTTCAGACTTCTTAGTTCACAGCCTTAGGACTGATTGTAATCTTGAACGAATGGTGTTTAAAGGCAGCAGGTTTCTAGACACACTTTTTTCCTAACCAGAACTGTCAGAGTTTTAATGAGGCGGCTTGCTGACCTAATATATGGTTTTTTTTTTTAAAGGGACGACCCTCCAACTTCCGGGTGCCATGTACTCAGCGTGCCCCCGTCTACCCCCCCCCCCCACCCCCCATGGGTATAACCGTAGCCTATCACTTTATATATCTTACCCATGTAGGTTCAATATTCATCAACCTATAGGAAAATTGTCATCAATTATCAGTTTGAGTTGAAATAATTATCATGTATTCAAATATATATAATAAGTTGAGATAAATATTTTTTCTTTTATCAATATGTTATTGATGAATGTAAAATTACATATAGCATGTGTACCATTTAATCTACCGTTGGGTACCAATGTGTATGGGTACCCGCTGGATATGGGTACGGGTAAATTTTCATACCCATAGGTATAGGTATGGGTAGAGTTTTTGTACCTATTTACTAACGGGTATGGGTATGATATTGCTCTACCCACCCCATACCCTACCCATTGTCATCCTTAAGTGTAACTGAACGGCGCACTAAGCAATGAGCAAAACAACAGGCCACGCCATGTAACATTTTTAACAACGGTTTAATTGTTTATTTGGCAAAAAATTAGCCAGCTGCAAAAATTATTTTGTTTTTATGTTTGGTGCACAAAGTTTGGTGGTATATGCAATTTTCTCTGTAACCGAGTGTGGACGCTGCCCTGGCGTTGCGGGCCGCTGCATTCCCGGACCATAGTTTGCGCCATTTTGTGTCTCCTTTTCCCCTTCCGCGAGTCGTTTGGCAGACCTCCCACCGACCTCTCTTCGCCGCCGGCGCCGGCGCGCAGTGCATGAGAGAAAGGTCAAGTGTGATGCACTGAGAAGCTCTGCTAGTTCTTCTCCCCCAGTTCATTTTCGTGATGAAAACTTCCCGTCGCGTGAGCAGCACGGGCGCCCGATAGCTGTTCGACGGAATGTCTCGCCGGGGCAAGGCGGCGAAACCGGCGGAGGGCTGCGTGGACCGCCTCAGCGACCTCCCGGACGCTGTGCTGCATCACGCGCTCGGTTTCCTCGAGGCGGGGGACACCGTGCGGACGTGCCTGCTCGCACGGCGCTGGCGCCACCTCTGGAGGCTCACACCCCGCCTCCGCGTCACCGATGTCGAGGCGTTCCGGAGCGTCGAGAAGCTGAACAGGTTCGTAGACCAGCTGCTCCTGCTCCGCGACGCCGGCTCCGTCCTCGACGAGTGCGAGTTCGATCTCCGTGGGCTCTTGCGGCTGGACGACGCGCTCGTCGACCACTGGATCCGGCGCGTTTTGGCATGCCATGTCCGGGTGCTGCGTGTCCAGCTCTACACTAATGTGCCCACAAATCAGGGCGAGCCGCTCATCAAACCGGTCGACCAGCCGCTCATCTCCCAGCACCTTGTGCGACTAGAGATCAGTGGCATCTATCTAGAAGAAAAATCGTTTGATTTCTCGAGCTGCCCGGTGTTGGAGGATCTAAAGTTCGCTGATTGTGTCCTCAATACTGATAAGATCTTATCCCAGTCCTCAAAACATATCAGCATCACGCGCTGTCAGTTTCTTTGGGCTCTGGACCCAACACATATTTCTGCTCCAAGTCTTGTTTCACTACAAATACAAGTACATCACTGTAACATCATTCCAGTTCTCGAAAGCATGCCATTACTAGAAACTGCATCCCTCAATCTTGGTCGCACGTACGAGGAATACTGTGGTTTCTGTGACGACAATGTCCTTGAAGCTTGGGAATGTGAATGTGGCAAGTGTGACCTTTATTGGGATACTGATAATCAACGTAAACGTGATTTCTCTGTGTTTCTTGGAGGTCTGTCCAACGCTACATGTCTGGAATTGATTGCTTCCCCCAAAATGGTATGTTTGTAGTTACTTTCAGATTTGCATGATCGCATTTTATACCAATTTCATCATGATTTCATCTCGTCTACAAATTAAATTGAAGTGTTGTTCTTAATTATTTGCATGTTGCGCAGGTTACATTCAAAAGGGATCTGCGATGCTGCCCTACATTCAGTAAGCTAAGGTCTTTGTCACTCAGTGACTGGTGTTTGGCTGCTGACTACAAAATACTATTGTCCTTTCTCCATCACACACCAGTTCTAGAGAAACTCACCCTTCAAATTTGTAAGGTATATATTTTTATATATGTTCTACTAGTAATGATGATGTGTACTCCTTTATAAACTATATGATGGATGCTAAATCTTATGAAGTATTTTATTCGGCACAGGAACCCAAATCTGGCATCAAATTGAAAGGAAACAGTTCAATGGAGCGATCACTTGCACTGACGCAACTTAAGATAGTGGAAGTTAAATGTCATATCATTGATGAGCGGGTTCATAATATTACGAAAATCTTGAGTTCCTGCAGCACATCCCTTGCAAAGATTATCATCCAAAAGCTTTAGTACGGTCGGTTTCAGTGTATTTTGCTATGTACTTATGTGAAAGCAACTGATGAAAACCCGTCATAAAAAAAATGATACCAGTCAAAGACGTCCAAGTTCAATCCAAGGTAGAAATTCCCACTCCGTGATAGAGTTCTTTCCGTGAGGATTGTTTGCATGAAACACAAATATGATTGATAGAAGTATGCCCAATTTGTTTGATTTGAATTTTACCTCTTCCGTGCGAAAAAAACTGCGTAGATGAGCCTCCACGATTTTGTGTTATTACTGTTTTTCAGCGCTGAAGAACCAAGTCTTTCTTTCAGCTGAGCTAAACCTGTTCAACATGTGTGTGTTTTCTGTTGGTTTTCATTGCTATAGAGCTTCTACTCTGCGTCAAGCGTGGATTGTGTTTGCAGTTGCAGACTTGCAGGATGATATGCCTACTTAAAGCATGCTGACAGCAACTTTTTCCTAACAGTGCCTTCTTTCTGAAGACAATACTCAACCGTTCGTCGTATTCTGGATAATGCTGACCTCAGCTTTTCGTAGACCTTGAAATTTGATCAGCCTGATGTTTCCTTTTTTCCAGTCTATTCTCCATTCAAAATTGTGATGTGGTTGTTTGTTGTTTACATGTCAGGCATGCAGCAGGTGTGTCTTGATTGTTTGGACCTTGGATGAGTTAAGAGCACACTGGACAGATAAAATTCAGTTGTAGTGTACATGAAACTTCTAGGTACGATCTTGCCAAATTCAGTTGTGGTGTTCAAGGAACTTTCAGGTACGATCTTGCCCGGGAAACAACCAAACTACTTAGGGGATGCCCAAGTTGAGAGCAGAAGACCTGAGCAAATGTGGTGGAGAACAGTAGCAGAGGTTGGGCTGGAGCTATGGATGTTCAGGAGCTCCGTCTCACATGGCTCCTGGTGTGGGAACACTGCTTCAGATTTAAAGCGTGTGCCGCCTTCACTCAGCTGTTAACCCATGTTTTAAGATTAATTTTGCCTGAATTCAGAGGAAATTGAACGACCAAGTGGTATTGTGCCGATGTCGTATCTTCTTGTTGTGCTCCACTTAAACCAATCTCCAAAGCTGTAGTATGATATAATCTAGATAAAAAAGTGGATCTATGGAAGGTGAACTATACACATTTTAAACCCAAAAATTGGCAAATATTTTATTTTTTGTAGCCCAGCATAATGTACCGCATACAAGTTGTAGGATACATATATATATATATATATATATATATATATATATATATATATATATATATATATATATAATTTCAGAACTTTTTAAGTTTTGAAACCTCATTTTCGAGCTCCAAACATAACATCTCGATTTGTCCGACTCTCATGATCGTATCATGGTTTCTTTTTATTTGGATCGATTTTCTAAAGATCAATCTGAGTGTAATAACAATCAATCATAAGGATTAATTTGTAAGTGATTTTCTGTCGTTTTATTTCTTTATTTTTCAGTTATACCATAATTATATTTAATTTTGGCTAGCTACTATAATATGTACTGTCTTCAACTCGAATTTGATAAATTTCAGTGACTCTCTGTAGCCCGACCTCATGTTTGCAATTTTCCTACCAAGATACAAATACCAGATAAGGTGGTGTTTTGGTACCTATGAGCATATGATCCTAATATCAAATTCATTGTAAATGCATATGAAACTTTATAAAATGATCAAAATTTTGGCCTCTCAATATTCTATGTGCTCATAATGTCATTTCACGATAAAACATGCATCTTTCTATCATGTGTAAAAATGAAAAAAATCAGTGCAAAAAAGGTTTTTCATGAGATCATTTTAGACATTTACAGAAGCAACAAATATACCTCAAATTCACCTCGGGTCATGGGTGCAGATGCATCCACTGCCTTTTTTCCTTTAAAATGTCAAAAATTCTGTTGTGGGGTCTTCCCCCACCTCTTTCCTTAAAATAAGTCGAAAATTAAAACTAAAATTTCAGATATATTTCAAGACATTTTATGTTAGCACAAAAAGTTCTATGAAGAAAAGCCATTTTTTGTGACCTGTGCAAAAAAGACAAATCCGAATGCTCCAAAATGATTTGTACAAGTGCAGGTCACAAAAATGTTTATACTCTATGAATCTCTTTGTGCTAACACAAAATGTGCTCATGTATATCCATTTTTCTAGTACTTTTTGACATTTTAAAAAGTTATTAAAACTGTTTTATACAACAGGTGCATCCAGTGGCGTATCTACAAAAAACCTGAAGGACAGACACACTGCAACAAAAATGTCCACTGCCGATTTTTTATATCGAGTGAAGCCACGACCCCCCTTAACTAACCGCTAGATACGCGCCCATCCGACCGTGTCTCAAATATACAGTTTTCTAGAAAACCTTGCATGTCGACATATATATTGTCTGGATGTCCGAGTCAAACTTTTATTCAGAACTATATGTTTAATGTGTCAAAGTAAAATTCCAAACGGGAACAATATTTTCGATGGTATTTTTCATGTACTCCGGGAGTATTTCAGTATTTGCAGTACGTGCCTCCGATAAAAAAACGTCTGATCTATACTTATTATAAAGCATAACCCACATACAATTACTCATTCTATCTCAACATGCGATTTATTCACATCACTTCCTATTTTAACCAACCAATTATCCATATGATCCCACTAATATTCATTACTTATTCTTCTACATGCAAGTATCCACATCCTCTTTTCTTTTAGACTTTGACTTATCCATGTCATTCTTTTTATTTTGTCATTCTAAAAATAAGATGACATAATTGTGCAATGTAATTATCAAATTAAATCATGTGTTAAGTGGATAACGAAACTAATTTGCCAACCAAGTGAAATTCTTTACTTGCATATTTTTAGAGCATGATTCAGATTTTATATTTTTATTAGTTTATTAAGAGATACCCGTTCTAGTTTTTATAACAGCAACGGCTCATTTTGGTCCTTGGTCGCAGAACGCAAAACCCCTTTGCGCAAACTTCCCAGTCATTTGACATTTCCCTCGTCCGGTCGTCCCTGCACCTCTCTTTTCTCTTTTCCGCAGAACCAACACCCGAAACCTGTTCGACGGAATGTCGCGCCGGGGCAAGGCCGCGAAAGCGGCGACGGCGAACTGCGGGGACCGCCTCAGCGACCTACCATACGCCGTGCTGCATCACGCGCTCGGTTTCCTCGAGGCGGGGGAGGCCGTGCGGACGTGCGTGCTCGCCCGGCGCTGGCGCCACCTGTGGAGGCCCATCCCCCGCCTCAGCGTCACCGACGTCGAGGCGTTCCGGAGCGTCGAGAAGCTGAACGGGTTCGTAGACCAGCTGCTCCTGCTCCGCGACGCCGGCTCCGTCCTAGACGAGTGCGAGCTCGATCTCCGTGGGCTCTTGCGGCTGGACGACGCGCTCGTCGACCTCTGGATCCGGCGCGTTTTGGCGAGCCATGCCCGGCTGTTGCGAATCCGTCTGTACACTAATCTGCCCGTCTCGTTTGAAGAGGGAAAGCTCGTCGAACTGGCCGACCAACCTCTCTTCTCCCAGCACCTAGTGCGATTAGAGCTCAGTGGCATCCATCTGAGAGAAAGGTTTCTTGATTTCTCGAGCTGCCCGGTGTTGGAGGATCTGAAGTTCGCCGATTGTGTTCTCGATACTGATAAGATCCTATCCCAATCCTTGAAACGTCTTAGCATCATGGGCTGTCAGTTCTTCTGGGAGATTCACCGAACCCGTATTTCTGCTCAAAGTCTTGTTTCACTGCAACTACATGATTGTAAAGTCATTCCATTTCTGGAAAGCATGCCACTACTAGAAACTGCATCCCTCAATCTTGGCCGCACATACGAGAAATACTGTCAATTCTGTGATAATGGCGGCCTTGAAGTTGATGACTGTACCTGTTTCATGTCTGAGATTTACTGGGATAATGGTCGTAAACGTGAGTTCTCTGTGTTTCCTGAAGGTTTGTCCAAAGCTACCTGTCTGCAACTGACAGCTTCCCCTAAAATGGTATGTTCTTACTAGTTCCTTTCAGTTTGCATGCTTAAATTTCATGACAATTCCCATTATCATTTCATCTGGTACGACAAATTAATCTTAAGCTGTTTTTACTCATTTGCACTTTGCGCAGATTATATTCGAAAGGGACCTGCGATGCTGCCCTATATTTCGTAATCTAAGATCTTTGTTTCTCGATGATTGGTGTTTGGTTTTCGACCTCCAAATACTACTGTACTTCCTCCATCACACACCAGTTCTAGAGAAACTCAGTATTCAACTTTGTAAGGTATGTATATGTCCTACTAGTAATTATGGTGTGTATTTTCTTTATAAACTAAATGATGCATGATCAATCTTCTAAAGCATTTTATTTGGCACAGGAACCCAAATTTGGTATGAAAATGGAAGGCAGCAGTTCAATGGAACAATCACTTACTCTGAGGCAACTAAAGATATTTGTAGTTAAATGCCAAATGATTGATGAGCAGGTTCATAATATTACGAAGATCTTGAGTTCCTGTAGCACATCCCTTGCAAAAATCAATATCCAAAAGCTTTAGTATGCAGTGTTTCACTGTATTCTTCTATGTAATGTGAAAGACTGATGTCACTTTATTCTACTGTGTACTTATATGGAAGTGACCAATGATGACCGTTCATAACAATTGTTAAGTAATTGTTAGTGATGCCCAAGTTTGTTCCAAGGTAGTTCCCAGCCACATTGTGATAAACTTATTTGCATGTGAGTCTGCGACGATTGTTTGCATGAAACACAAATTTGATTGATAAAACTATGTCCAATTTGAAAATATGGTAGATGAGTCAGAACATGTGTTTTCTGTACTCGAGTTATAGCATTGCTTTCGTTCTCTTACTAGCTAGTACTATGATACTAGCATTTCATATACACAATTAATACGTACTACTAGCTAAAAATTGATTGTTTGGACTAGAAGTAAGCAGCAACCTCTGCATCCAATGTACCTTGGCTTGGCCATTTGTTCTGTTATCTCAAATATAGCGGCGTCGTAAATCCTTGATTTACTGTGCTTTATAGTAGTATTATTTATGTTTTTCAGTTTAGTTTTAATGTATTTCGCTGCCTATGTTAATTATTTTAAATCGAAAATTAAGAGGAAAAATGAAATGGGTCGTCATGTTGAATGCACATTAGCACGGGCAGACCGACGAATAGGGGTCGGACGATTTATTTCCGGGTGGCCACCCAAACAGATTAAAATAGACAAAATTTCATGTCCATTGTGGAGTGTCGATTTTTTTTTTGTATGGAGCGATTGTCGAACTTTGCCTGCGCGGGCGTGACTCTGATTAAATTTCCAGTTTGAGGATCAGCAACCTGGGCAAGTTTTTTTCTTGCCATTGATTGAAGGGGAAAATTACGTCGACGGCGTTTATCTCGGAAAGTTATCTCGACGTGCGCTTTAATTGTGAATTTTCGGATCCCCTTAATATCTAATGGAATTCCTTGTCACAGAACCCAAAGAAGGCAAAGAGCGAGTGACGCTCACGCAACGGTGGTTTTGCCACTGACGACAAGAGGTAATCTTCTTCCTTCCTTCGATCTCTAATTCTCTCGTCGCCGCCAGCTGCGGGGAAGTTGCACGGAGAGCAAAGGTGAGGTGGTGATGCAGTGAACCCATTTTTCTCTTTCTTTCTTTCTGTAAGGTACCGACGCCCGGCACCTATTCGACGGAATGTCTCGCCGGGCCAAGGCAGCGAAAACGTCGACGCCGGACTGCGGTGACTACCTCAGCGCCCTCCCGGATGCTCTGCTACATCACGTCCTCGGACTCCTCGAGGCGGGGGAGGCCGTGCGGACGTGCGTGCTCGCCCGACGCTGGCGCCACCTCTGGACGCCCGTCCCTCGCCTCCGCGTCACCGACATCGAGGCGTTCCGGAGCGTCGAGAAGCTGAACGGATTCATGGACCAGCTGCTCCTGCTCCGCGACGCCGGCTCCGTCCTCGACGAGTGCGAGCTTGATCTCCGTGGCTTCTTGCGGCTGGACGACATGCGCACGGACCTCTGGATTCGGCGTGTCTTGGCATGCCGTGCCCGGGTGCTGCGAGTCCAGCTCTACACTAATCTGCCCGCCTCTGAGGAAGAGCCGGTCGTCAAACTGGTCGACCATCCTCTCCTCTCCCATCACCTGGCGCGGTTAGAGCTCAGTGGCGTCTATCTGGAAGAAAGATTGCTTGATTTCTCGAGCTGCCCGGTGTTGGAGGATCTGAAGATCGCCGACTGTGTCCTCCATACTGATAAGATCTTATCCCAGTCCTCGAAACATATCAGCATCATTGGTTGCGAGTTTCTCTGGGATATGTGCCCAACTCATATTTCTGCTCCAAGTCTTGTTTCACTGCAACTTCATGGTTGTAGCATGGTTCCAGTTCTCGAAAGCATGCCATTACTAGAAACTGCATCCGTTGATCTTGGCCACACATATGAGGAATACTGTGATTTCTGTGACAACACTGGCCATGAAGACCAAGAATGTGTTTGTAGCATGGCTGAGTTGTACTGGGATAATGCTAATAATCGTAAACGAGATTTCACTGTGTTTCTTGGGGGTCTGTCCAGCTCTACATATCTGGAATTGGTTGCTTCCCCTGAAATGGTATGTCTGTAGTTCCATTCAGATTTGCATGATCAAATTTCATACTCATTCCATAATCATTTCATCTTGTGCAATGAATTAAACTTAAGTTGTTCTTACTTATTTGCACTTTGCACAGATTACATTCAAAAGGGATCTGCGATGCTGCCCTATATTCAGTAAGCTAAGATCTTTGTCACTCAGTGACTGGTGTTTGGTTGCTGACTTCAATATACTACTGTACTTTCTCCGTCACACACCAGTTCTAGAGAAACTCACTCTTCAACTTCGTAAGGTATATATATGTTCTACTCGTAATTGCTGTGTGTATTGCCTTTATATATCATATGATATGATGAATGCTCAACCTTATAAAGTATTTTATTCGGCACAGGAACCCGAATCTGGCACGAAAATGCAGCACAACAGGCATTTGGAGCAATCACTTACACTGAGTCAACTTAAGATAGTCGAAGTTAAATGTCATATCATTCATAAGCGGGTTCATGATTTGATGAAGGTCTTGAATTCCTGCAGCATATCTCTTGCGAAGATCAATATCCAAAAGCTTTAGTATGCACGGTTTCACTGTATTCTCCACACACTTAATGTAAGCAAGCATGACCGAGATGTCCAAGTTCGTTCCAAGGTAGAAATTCCTAGCACTATGTGGCAAACTTTTTTGCCTGTGAGGATTGTTTGCACAAAAATGCACTTATGGTTTTGACGAAGCTATGTTCAATTTTGTGATTTGAATTATTTTTCCCTATGTGGACAAAATTGGTTTCACGAGCCACCATATACGTTTTCTGTACTTGAGTTGTAACATTACTCAGTTCGTATTACCCTATATATTAAGGGGCAAGACTTTCTCGCCCTCTCAAGACTCGATTTACTGTTCATTGTGAACATTTATAAACAGTTTCTCCTCTGTTTGGTTTGCCTGATTGGGCGAGTTGGTTCCTCCCGTATGTCTGCACGTGTCCTTGCCTGCCTTCTTTCCTTTTTCCTGTCGCGCCTTCTACTCGCTTCACCGCTTTTCCCTCCGCCTTTCCACATGCCTGGCGGCGAAGTCCTCTCTGCCGCTCTCTCGGTCTGTCCGCTCTATCGCCGTAGTCATGCTGCGCCGCCGCCTTCCCTCGCTTTCCGCTGCTCCTCCTGCGTGGCGTCCATGGCGGCGGCGGGGCGGATGGCTACTATGCTAGCACCACATATTGAGCTGAGGGTAGTAGCAATACTCAGTAGTACTTCAACTATGCTAGTACCACATATTGATTTTCGCGATTTACTAGATCAGCCATGAGAGTGGAAAAATGTTTATGCACATTTGGAATAACGAAGCGCAGATGTTGTCCTGTGTGGTTGCAATTACTCGTAAACATCTGTTGCAATCATCAAAGCACCTGAAAACCTACCTCACATAATATCTTGATTTTTTATTATCGTAGGAAATAGACCAGATTGAACGAGTACATTCTATTTGCAGCTCACTGAGGTACTCGGGACAGCATAAGGCTTGAGCAAGTGTTAGAGACTATAAGCAGAGGGTTAGTCTGGGACATGGCTCTTTGCCTGGGACATTGCATAATTTCAGTTAGCCTGGCAACCACGATTCTTCCATGAAAAAAAACAGCGACAAGCCAAAATTTTACCGGTTTCGTATGGAAGGAAAGTTCGACTAGCAGTAGCAGAGCCCATGCCCGTGCCGTCCAAGGTTTTGCTGCCGACTGAAGAATGACAAAAGGTTCAGAGGACGCAACGGTGTTCAGTACGTACCTGGTGCCATGAGCGCACAAAGACTTCGTTGATAGGAAGGACAAGCTTGTGACCAAAAAATCATCTATACTGGTGCAGATAGCCGGAGTTTTCAAGCAAGCAAATTACAATCTCACCTCACCCACAAGCGAAGCCGAAGCAAAAGAGAAACAAAAAACAAAAGCATCGACCAGATCGGCACACGCACGCGGACGAACAGAGAGACAGAGCCACTACTTGAAGCCAAAGCAAGAGCACCCCTGCCCGACGTGGTCGGGGACTGCAGGAGTCATGCCCTTTCCCTTTGTGGTGTCGATCTTCTCCAGCAGCATCACCACCTCGCTCATCTCCGGCCTGAGGTCCGGGTCGACGTGCCAGCACCGCTCCATGATGTCCGACAACTCTTTGGGGCAGCACCTCGGGATGTCCGGTCGGATCCCAAGCTTCACCACGTGGTACGAGATGTCGGCGATGCTGTAGTTGGCGTATGCCAGGGCACAGCAGTAGAGCTCCCACAGTACAACCCCGAAGCTGTATACGTCGCACTTGTGGTCGTAGGGACGACCCTCCAGCACCTCTGGTGCCATGTACCCCAGCGTGCCCGTCTGCCCCGTCATGTTACACTCGTCCTGCGCCTCCACACGGGCCACACCAAAGTCGGCGATCTTCACCGTCTTCTTCTTGTCCAGCAGCATGTTCTCCGCCTTCACGTCGCGGTGCACAATCTTCTTCGAGTGCAGGTAGCTCAGCCCCCTGGCCATGTCGAGGGCCAGCTGGACCACCTTCTTGTAGGGCAGCTTCTTGTCGCGGTGCTTGAAGAGAAGCGTCTTCAGGGTGCCGCCGTGCTGGTACTCCACCACCACCACGCAGCACCGCTGGCCTGGGGTGCTGCCGCTCTTCGTAGCTGGGACCTTCAGCTGTGACGTCCCCATCGACGCGCCCACGAACTACAAACACGAACATGCGCCAGATTAATCAACGCAGTTCATTTTGATTTTTTTACCGAGCGCTTCAAATTAACCAGCTACCAGTGATGTAGTAATGTTTAATCACGTACAGTACCTTCGTGACATTGGGGTGATCAAGCTTCTGCCAGACTGCCACCTCCTTCTCGAAGGCTTCCCGGTGCTTTGTCTCCTGACCTTCTTGCCCCCAGTCCAACACCTTCACTGCATCATACCGATGAGGAATTATAATCAAGTTAGTAAACATAGAAACAAATTAATGCCTCGAGCCAAGGACCAAATCACTAAAATTTAACCCTGGGTAGTCGTAGCATATAGGTTTTGAAAGAAAATTCGTCTATTCATATATTTTATCCACCCAACAGATTGTGGGAATTAGGAGTAGCATTATGTTTATCTGTTTTATGAGCAACCTAGACTGTTCGATTTGTGTTCTGTTAACATTTTGTAGAAAACCTTTCTGGGAAGATTCTTATAGCTTTACCATGGTGTAATCAAACATCATATTCAATCATTATAATGTAAGGCATGATTTTGCAATTCCAGAAAAGAAGGACATGATGTTGCAATTCCATCGGAATCATGAGAAGTAAAGAGGAGCTATAATTCCATCAAAATAATTAACCGGTGTGGTGAAATCAAGTAACATTACTGAACTTGATTTAAACAACGGTTGATAGAGTGTGAATTCATTGCCACCACAGAGAAGAGACACACATAACAGGCCAAATCATAGGAACAAAAATATCCTCACAATATTTTTTTGACACTATCATCAATCACAATGGTTGATAATCTCACAATGACCAAAATGACATCCAACCATGTTGCTGGTGTACCGATGTATATACTCCCCTATCGCCTTCTGATTGGAAGTGTATAGGCTGGTACAAAAAAACTTATTTTGATCACTCAAGTGTATAATTAATTAGTTTTTTCATGAGAATTTGTGTAGTTTCATATTTTTCTACCTATAAATTTAATACTGGTCAATGTCACGTGAAATGTGTCCAAACCTAAAATCCCATGTATGTTGAACACGTGAAGCATTATGAGCATGCTTGACTTGCAACCCCAATTGCCAATACCAATGTTTTTGCAAGCCAATATTTTGCAATATCAACCTCGTCAACATTTGATGACCTTGTCTAGTAGAGTAATTGGTCGACACCTATTGCCACGCCAAAGTTTGGAAAAAGATCTTTTGCCGTGCCCAAGTCATCTCAATTGGTTGGCAAGAGTAGGCAAAGCGAAATGGACGACGGCAATGATTTGAGCCCAATCAAATCATTAGCCAGAAGAATTGATTCCTCCAATGCATTAGCCAAAGAGCTGGCTCCCAAAATAAGCATATCCTTTCCTTGGTGAGAACCAAAAAAAAAAGGCTTCGATCGCTAAAAAGAAATCTCATGGCGCGGATTGCAAAGCATAATTTATCTCAGACAGATACAAAATTACAGAGAGGCAAGGTGCCGTGGTTGTTTGATTTTACTGACCTGCGACGTCGTCGCCGTCGTAGGTGCCGCGGTAGACGACGCCGAAGGTGCCGGTGGCGACCTGCGTGTCGATGTCGAGCTTGCCGAGGTCGATCTCCCACTCGAGGAGCTCCCTGGGCTCGGCGCAGCGCTGCTGGTCCAGCCACACCCTGGAGCGCGTCTTCTCGAGCGTCACGTCCAGCTTGGTGAGGTCGATCTGGTCCGCCCGCACGTACCCCTCGCCGTCGGCCGCCCGCATGTCGCTGCTACCGACGCCGCTGCTCCCGCAGGTCGCGGCGGCGCTGCTGCTGCTGCCGGTGGTCGTCTGGGAGTTCATCCGCTCGCTCGATCGACCGACCGATCTTGTGTCCCCGATCTTCTCAATTTCCCCACTTTCTGGCGACGAGGCCTCTGTTCCTCCGGCTAATTAAAAACCAAATCTCGGAGCAGAAACGCGCGGACGCAATGCGTCAACAACCGAAATCTCGAGAGAAGACGTGCCCGTATCCACCCGTGGGGATACACGAGAGGAATTCAAGCCCGCATGACGCCCGATGGGCTTGGAATGGTGATGTAATAATAGTATGATGCTCGGCTATCTATCTATCAATCTATCTATCTCCCGGCCAGCGAACGCAAGGAAAAAATCCAGATGGAACCAAAAGAAAGAACGCAGACAACAACAAAGGAATCAAAACACGCGAGTGGGGGCAAGAAAACGACGTAAGCGGAAGAGATCGCAATCAAACGAAAGACAGCACTCTGCAAAAATCGGATCGATGACCAAGAAGAAGAAGAAGGCTAATTCTCCTTCTTAGTCTTAGATCAGAGGAGGAAGAAAAGTGATTAGACGACCGAAAACCGAGCCTACGCTAAACAGAACCGGCGGCCAACGAGATCTGTCTATTTTTAGGAGGATGGAAAGCGCGTAGAGGGCGTAGTTAATTCGGGGAATGTTTCTTTTTCTAATTGGATGGAGGTGTGGAATACTGGTTCGGGAATGCGTCTGTGAGGTGGAGAATTAGAACTGCGCAACGGGCGGATGGATGACGAACGGGGAGATGGAGACAGGGTCAGAGCCTCGGAGCGGGGAGGGAGGGAGGGAGGAAGAGGCCGGCGACAGCGACGGCGATCTGCGAGGCGGAACAGGAGAAGTCCGTTAAGCTGTTGGCAACAATTCAGGAGCAGGGCCGTTGACTCTTTGCTTTAATTTTGGGAGACGCCAAGGTGCGCGGCCTGCTTTCGCCAGATTCTCTGTGCTCCTCTGTCCTCCGTTGGTGCTGACGGGTGGCGGACGGTGGGTTAGTGGTCTGTGGCGGAGAAAAACACAGAGTAGAAAAAAGAGTAAATCACATTGACACCATTACAATGCTGTTTTGAAGGAAAACTGGACTCACCCCAGACCACTCCTCTGAAATGTTGTGCAAACAAGCATAGCGTGTACACTCATGAGCAGAATTGTTCGCTGAACGACGAGCAAAAGAAATAAAAAAAGACTGAAATTTTAGACTTAATATACTAACTTCTTCAAGAATAGGAGCAATCACCGAACGATTGGTACTTTTGTTTTCCCATAGTCTAACCAGCTCCGAGCAATCAGTCTCAATCAAGATGCGACTGAAAGAGTGTGCTCGAGCAAACACTACTGCATCACGCAACGCCAGAGCTTCGGAGATTAGAGGGTCTACAATTCCAGGGTATGCTTTGCACCACGCTCCCCTGAATCTTCGCAATGAATCTCTAGCCACTCCCCCACTCCCTGCCATAATGTCTTGGCCATTGATAGCGCCATCAACATTGATTTTAATAGAATCTCCACTTGGCCCATGCCAAGTACGCGATCACCATTGTCCACGATAAGAAGCTCAAGCTCCATCAATATGTCATGAACAGTCTGTATCGAACCAATGGGGTCAAATCCCTTCTCCCCGTGCTCCCATTTGTTTCTAGATGACCAAATGGACCACATAACTGTGATCACCTTAGCTCTCTCTGCTTGTGACCACCACGACTCACACAAGATATGCGCTGCCCAAGTCTCTGGATGTAATCTTGGTAGTTTGATGTTCAGTATATCCCTCGCAGCAGTCCAAAAGAGACTGGCATGGGAACACTCTGCTAGTGCATGGAGTAATGATTCTGAAGTGGATTTGCATATCGGACATGTGCTATTATCTTTGACATGCCGCCGAGTGAGGGTTGAATCATCCGGCACAATGCCTCGCATAACCCGCCACCAAAAAACAAGCACCTTCGGTACAACCTTCAGACTCCATAAGCGCTTCCACAGATCCTCTTTGACTCCGGGAAGAAGAAGTACACAATACTGCTCGCTCCTCTGCGACATGAGCAACAAGCATACGATATGCAGACTTCACAGTATACACACCAGTTTTCTCATGAGACCACGTCAACCAATCCTCTCCAGCTCTGCTACTAAGAGGAGTTTGAATGATGCGATCAATATCTGGCTGGCTGAATTTGTTGTCGTCCATTTTCTGAATATTCCACTGGTGAGTATCTTCGGTAATCAACTCGCTCACCTTCTCCACCGTGGCATCAGTCGGCCTATACAAAGGCCGCAACGTACCAGAGCTTGGAATCCAATTATCATCCCAAATAGAGATACTCTCTCCAGTACCAACTCTCTTGATAATCCCCTTCGCCAACGCTTCCCTGCCTGCGAGAAT
Organism: Poa annua; assembly: GCA_026929855.1. Taxonomy (NCBI): domain Eukaryota; kingdom Viridiplantae; phylum Streptophyta; class Magnoliopsida; order Poales; family Poaceae; genus Poa; species Poa annua. Next base: position 24,188,459 of record CM049427.1, read on the forward strand.
GGCTCGCCAAGTACGGGACGCTGTCTGTGGAGCTGTGGCCTCCATGAAGGATTTATCATGGTAGTATCTAGCCCCTAATACTCGGGCACATAGAGAATCAGGCGAGATGATTAGTCGCCACCCTTGCTTGCCCAACAACGCAACGTTGAAGGCAGCCATATCTCGGAAACCCATGCCCCCTTGTCCTTTCGGAATTGCAATTTTGTCCCATGCGAGCCAATGCATAGACTTCTTATTGAGGCACCCAGCCCACCACCATTTTGCCAAAATTGATATGATCTTCTTGCATGTTCCTTTGGACAGATTAAAACAACTCATGGGATAGATCGCTTTGGCTTGAAGGACAGACTTTATCGTTTCCTTCGCAGCAAAAGACATCAGGTTTGGTGCCCACCCATTGACACTACTCCCCATATGATCAGTAATATACTCAAATGCCTCACTCGTTAGACTACCTGCTGCTGTAGGGAGTCCGAGATATTTTTCACGGAACGCCTCGACATCAATTGTCAGTTCAGACTTTACCGCCGTACGTAGCTCATCAGAGGTGCACGGTGAGAAAAACACTGAGCTCTTTGCTCGGTTAACAAGCTGGCCTGATGCTTGATGATACATGTTCAGTATCTTATTCAGTCGTGCCGCACTTTGCACTGTCGCCCCAATGAAAATCAGACTATCATCCGCGTACAAAAGATGAGTGATCCATGGCGCCCGATGACAAACTCTAATTCCACGGTCAACAAAACCTGTGTTGTAGTAATTCAAGAGTGCTGATAGACCCTCTGCACATAGCAAAAACAGATATGGCGACATCGGATCACCCTGACGGAGACCACGAGTCGGTTGGAATTGATCTTGGAGTGTTCCATTTACTTTCACTGAAAACCTGACCGACCTGACACACTTCATGATCAGCTGCACCATGGCAGTAGGAAAACCGATTTTTAGCAACATTGCCTCTAAGAATGGCCACTCAATCCTATCGTAAGCCTTCATCATGTCAAGCTTAACTACACACATTCCTTTCTTGCCTCTCTTATTTCTTTTCATTGTATGAACACATTCAAAGGCGACAAGGGCATTATCCGTGATGAGACACCCCGGCACAAAATCACTTTGTTCTTGGCTTATGATCTGCTCTAACTCCGGTCTCATCCGATTGGCAATTACCTTAGCACAAACCTTGTACAAAACAGTGCACACAGAAATTGGCCGAAATTGGGTAATGGACTGTGGGTTCCGTACCTTGGGGATCAACACGATGGCCGTGTCGTTTAGTGACTGAAGAAGCTCTCCTCCGTTCAAGAATTCCAGAACACCCTCCACAATATCATTACCTAGTAGATCCCAGTGCCGCTGAAAAAATCCCGCTGTGAAGCCATCTACACCCGGTGCTTTAGAAGGGTGCATTTGAAATAGGGCAGTTTTGACTTCCTCAGCACAGTACGTGTGTTCCAATTTTGAACGAGTGTCATCATCAATCCTCGTTTGGACCAGATCAAGGACTCCTCCCATGACCGGGATGCCTTGAGATGTATATAAGCCAGTATAGAACCCTTGGATTTCCTGGCCTATTGACTCCGGATCCTTACACCAAGATCCATCACTACGTTGCAAAGCAATGACTTTATTTCATCTCTTACGTTGGGCTGTTTGGGCGTGAAAATAAGCAGTATTGCGGTCACCTTCCTTAAGCCACAGCACACGTGATCGCTGTTTAATCCAAATTTCTTGCCGGTACAACACCTCATTTATTTTCTCCATTATCCTTATCTCCTGCTGAGATGGACCCGTTTGAACTGAGCGATGACGACATCGTTCCAGTTCTTTCCGCAGCATAGAGAGCTTATGTTTAAAATTGCCAAAAGTTTTATTTCCCCAAGAGCTCAACTCTGTCTGCATTCTACTAAGGGCACTCACAAGCCCCTGCTGTCCATTCCCTCGACGTTGCAGACCACATATCCGTGATCACCTTGTCATAATCTTTGTGTGTTTACCAAACGTTCTCGTACCGGAATACATGCTGACCAATGTCACTGCTACGTGCCACCTGCTTTTGTAAGGACATCAACAAGAAACAGTGGTCAGACTGAATAGCCGAGAGATGCTGAACTCGAAACACAGGATACATGAGTAGCAGCTCCTCATTGGCCAAAGCGCGGTCAAGCCTTGCTTTCACATTTTCCAAACCAGGTTGCCGATTATCCCATGTGTATGGGACGCCGGTATATTCGAGATCTTGAAGATCACCATCATCGATCGCTTCTCGGAAATTCCTCATTTGCCATTCCTCCCTATTGTGCTCACTGAAATGTTCCAGGCTGGAAGTTGTCTCGTTGAAGTCGCCGACACACAGCCATGGGTACTTTCGTAGCGAATGGAGACGCCGCAGCAATGTCCAGCTAAGGTGCCGATTTTGTCGACGCGGCTCCCCATAAAAACCCGTGAATCTCCACGGAGTAAGATCACATTCCTTTGGTGAAATAATTGCATCAATATGATTCAGGTTGAAACTCCTGATATCCACACTTAGATTCATGGACCAAAATATACCAATGCCCCCACTTAGGCCATCACTATCCACAGCAAAACTCCCAGCCTTGCCGAGTCTGCTAGCTAACTTTTCAACTCTTCTTCCTCCGATCTTTGTTTCCATCACAAAGACGAGACTGGGATTAAAATGCTTCACAATACTGTAAAGCTCACGAACTGCGGACGTGGGTTCCAACTAAGGAAACACATTATGACTGGCGCCGCTGCTCCGCAGCGGACGCCGATTCAGTCACTACAGATTTCATCTTCTTAGCATCCGGGCTGGGTGCCTCAGACCGTGCCCGCGGATTCTCAATTGAATCCCTCTTTGCCCCAGCTAGATTTGGGTCGAACATAACCACAGCACCAGAGGTAATCACATAGGTCAGTGTATTCATTGCAATTACGGTAACTAAAGACGCGCAGCTATGCAGCGTACGGTCACCGCCGACGTCGGACGTACGTATCGGCTGACGTGGCGCGGTTGGCGCGCGTGTCGCTCGGACGCTTAAGTGAGGACCCACGTATAGGAGGGGTTTGATTGCAAAAAAGCCAGCACTACATAAATCGCCAATTCCTGTGACCGAAATCCCTAGCCATATCCTTAATTCCCACTCTGTCTCGAGCTGGTCGTGGCCACGCACTCCCGCATGTCCTGCAGCAGTTCATCCATGTCTTCCCGTCGCCGCGGTCCAGCTCCCGCTCCCATCATTCCACTGGTGCGCTGTCCTGACTGTAGCCGTAGGGTGAAGAGTTGGGTTTCCAGCACGAACGACCACCCAAGTTGGATCTTCTACAGATGCGTGGACCATGGGGTAAGTATCTGTGCCGATTTTCTACGTGTGAGCTGCATTTGATTGGATTTAGTAGATTTTGTGGCGAAATGGTGTTGTTCTTGATTCGCCTGTTTTGTATGCCAGAAAACTTGCGACTTTTGGCATTGGGAGCGTGAGTATGTGGACTATCTTGTTGAGACCGGCGTGCTCACTGGGGATGCTGTTGTGGACGCCGTCGGATGGTCAGAAGATCGTAGAGACAAGCTGGAGACTCAGATGGGGAGGAGGAAGTTCGCGGAGGAGTGGGGAAAAGGCAGTTGCAGCACGAGCATTGCACCAGCCCCTGCAACTGACGACGTGCTGCTCCAGAATCTGAATGAGCTGGTGCTCATGGGGAGGAGCAACTGCTGCTTCTGAAGATGCGCATGGCTATGATGTGCTTCCTTGCTGCGATCTGCTGTGCTTTCATCTTGAAGAAGTAGAGAAGAAGAAGTGGTGTCTACTTGTTAGTTTAGTAGTGCTGTAATGTGTTTAAGCAGCAGTTATGTGCTTAGTTGTGTCTGTTGTTGCAGTCTGACCTGAAGAACTGAGCTGCTAAGCTGTGTGTATTTTGTTGTAAGATGACCTAGGCTGAATGTGCAATGTGTTTTGTGCAATGTATGTGATAGCAAATTCCCAAATTCAGTTTCAGAGCACACACAACCATTCAGTTACATAGATAACATATATTAGAAAGTCCATAACACAACAGTTTCCAAATACAGCAGATTCAGAGCTACATATTAGCAGGTTCAGGTCCAGAACACAGCAGTTTCCAAAATACACCAGGTTCAGGTACTAGGTAGTACTCCAGGATCAGAGATACATATTACAAAACACACCAGTTTGCAGGTTCAACTACTCTCTTAATTCATCAAACATGCTGACTTTCTTGGCCTTCTTCAAGTGCACAGCAGATGATGATTCAGGTTGCTGTGGCATGAGCCTTTTGACAACCTCTCTCTTCTTGCCCTCATCTTCCTTCTTCTTTGCCTCATCTTCCTTCTTCTTCTTCTTCTTCTTCTTCTTCTTCTTCTTCTTCTTCTTCTTCTTCTTCTTCTTCTTCTTCTTCTTCTTCTTCTTCTTCTTCTTCTTCTTCTTCTTCTTCTTCCTTTCTCTTCTGCTCCTTCAGTGCCTGTGTCATTGCTTTTTCTTCATCTTTCATCAGTTGTGCCTGAGCCCTCTTCTTTGCATTAAGCTCTTTCTTGACATCAGAGATGAACTTTCTAGTCTCTGCTTGAGCTTGCTTGATGAGTTCTTGCTCTGCTTTCTTGCTGGCCCTTTTTCAGCTGCTTCTGCTTTCTTTCCTAGTGCTTCTATTGCCCTCCTCTCCTCCATCTGTAGCTTCCTAGCTTCAGCCTCCTGGGCCTTGTTTAGTTGGGCTTCATATCTAGCTTCAAGAATTGCTGTTTTCCTGTCTTCATTTTTCAGTGCTCTTGCTTGTTTCATTGCCTCTAGTTGTCTTGCTAGCTCTCCTTGCCTTAGAGTTGAGCTGCTAGGTCCAGCAGTGGCAATTCTTTGTGCATCACTGATAAAAGATGACTCTAGCAAAGGCATTGGCCTGCTCACCCTTGCTGCTGGCCTCTGTCAGATAAGAGGGATGTTGTTAGGATTTTTAAAAGAAAATTGATGTTGTTAGTACAAACAAAGCAACAAAAGAGTGATGTTGTTAGTTTACCTGCTGGAGCAGTGAATCCACTAGCAAGCCCTCATAGTTAGGACCAGTTGGATGTCCTCCCTCAGTAGGTTGACTTGCTTCAGGTGCTTTAGATGGCTGAGCTGATGCAGTTGGTTGTGGTGCATTAGGTGGTGGCAAGCCAACTTTTAGGTACTTGCAACCTCCCTTGTTGTGATCTGGCTCACCACAGTAGCTGCAGTGGATGATAACTCCATGCCTAGACATAATTTTTCCTCCACCCTTGTGATCAATTTCATGTGGTGCTTTCCTTCTGTTCTTAGTTGGTCTACCCACTTTCTTCACATAGAAAGGTGGCTTAATCTCAGGGCCAGGTATCTTCTCCCATTCCGTTTTATCCTTGCAGGGCATGATTATATTGCCATAGGCTCTCTTGAACATCTCCACGGTGTAGCACTTGTCCATCAATTGGTATGGATCCATATCTTCACCTCTGGCTACAAAACAAGCATGAGAGCATGGAATTCCACTGATATCCCATCTTCTGCAAGAACATGATTTCTTTAAAATGTCAGCAATAATGTCTGTGCCATTATCATCTATTGCAAAGATGCCTTCCCCAGCTCCTGATGCAAATATGTTAGCTGCATATTCTATATTTTTCTGAACCTTCTTTCTTATTTTTGGGCAAATTGGGCCCTGCCATTTTTCACTCTCCTTCTGTTTAGTGTAATGCCTTGTCATCAGTTGACTCTTGATCCTATCAATCATTGAAAGCATTGGTAGCTCTCTGGCCTCCAAAATGTACCTGCCAATACAGTGACAGAAGATTCAGTTAAGACAGTGTGCACAAAATTTCAGAAAGACAGTTAGGAGTCCTTGCTTATTTGTTAAAGACCTCTGAATTGTTATTAAGCAGTACATCACACTTGGGTAGCTCACTTTGGAAAGCCCTGACCCAAGTGTTAGGTGGCAATTCAGATAGCCATGCATGAGCTTCTGGATGAAGTGCTTTCATGTACTCCATGTTGGCTTCCCACTTGCTGACAATGCTGCTTCTGGCAATTTTCCACAACTGATTCTTAAGCACATCACCTTTGAATGTTTGCTGAAAATTTTGCCACATGTGTCTCACACAAAATCTATGCTCAGAGTTGAGGAAAAGTTCTTGTACAACTTTGATTAGACCTTTTTGCTTGTCTGAAATCACTGTCCATGGATATGTGTTCTCAATACCCAAATCCTGTTTCACTGTCTCAAGAAACCATCTCCATGACTGTGTGTCTTCAACCTCAACTACTGCAAAAGCAATTGGAAAGATGCAGTCATTGGGGTCCGTTCCTACAACAGTGAGGATCTGACCTCTATACCTTGTTTTTATATGACAACCATTCAGAAACAATACTGGCCTACACCCCTGTAGAAAACCCCTCTTACATGCATCCAAGATAACATAGCATTGCTTAAACCTAGACTGCTCATCTACTGACAGATAGAATGTACTACCAGGGTTACTCCTTCTAATTTCATTTGCATAGTCCCATAAGAGCTTGTACTGACCAACTTCATCTCCATATATCACTTTATGAGCTATCCTTCTAGCCCTCTGTAATTTAGGCCTGCTTGGTTGCATATTCCAATCTTTCTGAACTATCCTAGAGAAGTTCTTCATATTCATATTCTCATCTGCCCTGAAACTCTCAACATATTTCCCAGCTATGAAAACTAAAGTAAATGCCTTTGGTTTCCATGTTTTCTCACATGTATGCTCTCCTGTAAACCTCTTGATCATGAAACACTGTGTTCTACTGTCTTTATATTCCCATAAGTACCAAGGGCAAGGATCTTTGCATTTTGCAGACACCCTAGATTTGTCATTCACTCCATATGTGATTGCTCTCCTGTTCTGACAGATGTACTCTGTTATTGCCTTCCTTAACAACTGAACATTTTCAAATACTTGGCCTGCATGGAAAGAGGGAGCATGCAAATCTTCTTTTCTGAAAGATTTGAACCTCAACTTCACTTTGTCATCATCTGAATCAGGGCCCCATAGATCTTAATCTTCAGATCTCTCATCAGCTTCAGATTTGCCTTTGCCACCCTCAGTTGCTTGCTTCCCTTTGCCTTTCACATCTGGAAGGTCATCTCCAACTAAATCATCATCTCCATCACTGATATCATTGTCACTGTCCAGTATGTCTGAATCCTCATCTGAATTACCCTTTGAATCATCTTCAGCAATAACTTGCACTCTCCTTGGATTCTTCCTATGTACTGGTATTGGCTTCTATAGTGCTTCTTCAGGTGGCACAATCACAATTGGTACTGGCTCCTCAATTGCTTCTTCTGGATCCTTAATTGCTTCTTCTGGTCCATTAACAACAGTGCTTCTAGCCTTCATAGGACTGACAACAGGTGGAAGCTGAGCTACTGGGTAATGCACAACATCATCTCTGTCCATGTTGATCAAGCTTTCATCATGATCTAGGTATACCTGCAGAAAGTGATGACCCAAAGACACAAACTTGATCATTGTCTCTGTATCAGCTGAGTCCCTTATCTCCCTTAAACCATTTCTGTCAAGTGTAAGAATTGGAACACATTAATGCAGCCTTATCCTTCCTCCCATCTCATATCCAATTTCTTCCTCAAGGTTCTCAATTTCTTCTGGTGACCAGGTATCCTTGGGGATATGATCGTAGAGCCATTCACATATGCCCTGTTGCTTCCAGTACCAAGAAAATACCCACCATGATGAAACTCAACTGAAAACAAGTCACTTTGCGGTCCTGGTGCATGCATAACATTTATCAGTATGGACTCTACGAAAATCCACCGTAAATCAAATATAAATCCTACCCAAATCACTAGATAGCCGTACCCAAATCAGTGCAGAGCAATTAGTTATAAAACCCTACCCAAACCCCTACCGATACCCTACCCCAATCATAGCAAAAACCTATCCTACGTACATGCTAAACGACGACAATCCGAAAAATTAAGCCTTCTGCGATGATCCAATGCCACAATCGAACAAAAATTGCAGAGGTTTCTTCGGGAGGATGAACTCACCGTAATCAGGGGGTGGGGCTCCGTCCGGAGTTTTTTTAAATAATATGTTTTTTTATTACAAATTCGCTAGTTACTATGCGCGTCCGTGGAATTTGAAAATTAGCGCGCCGTCGGCCCGGAGGGGGCCGAAAGCTGTCTTTCGGCTCGGGCCAGGCCGAAAGTCCTCTATCGGCGCACTCCCAGGCGACAGCTGCATGCGCAGCACGGGTGGCAGGCTTGGTCCCGCCTCTGTCGGCCCGGAGCGGAGCGAAAGGAGACTTTCGGCTTGGAGCAAGCCGAAAGCAGGCAGATAAGAATCTGCCGTCCGCTCCACCGACGCTCACTTTCCTCTTCCTCCTCCGATTCGTTTTCTCTCTCCTGTTCTCCCTCTCCACCAAATGAGCAGTCGATTCGATCCAAAATAATTTGTTGCAAGTGATTAGATAGTTAGAAAAGAAGAGAGAAGTGCTGGGGCATCAAGAATCTGTTGATGGATTAGGTTTTCTTGGACTGATTTTGGTGGGTGGAGGTGGTAGATTGGGAGCAATGGTGGTCAAGAATGGTGGAGGATAATGGTGTTTGAGAAGGTGGTGCTGTGGTGGAGGTTGGAGGCGGTAGATTGAACCCGGAGAGCTGTGTCGACGGGATCAACACGCGTCAAGGATAAACCCTAATTAGTCACTAGATAATTTATGTTTAGTGTAATATTAGTTTGTGAGCGGAAATAGCATTAAATTATTTTGTTGGCTCATGCATTAGCGTAAATAGTGTAGATATTTTTTGCTTTATTTGTTAGTATAGTGTCATAGTCTAGACATTTAACCGGTGGTAGTAATATTATTAAGTGCTCGTAATAATGGTCGGTCATAAATAATTTTTTTTAGGTCATGGAAGTGGTTGATATTGTCGTGCACTATGGCGCCGGTAATGTCGGTGTAAATGAGTCAGGTGTTGATTTGAGTGAATTTGGTAATATGTCGATTCAGCTTACAGACCCGATGAATTTGAGAATAGCTGTCATTCAGCAGTATTTCACAATGAATTTCGGGTTTGATCCTAATAGCTGGACAGTTAAGATTCAGTCAATATGGAGCAAATCCCGTACAAATATTTTTCGGGAGTTGTTACCGCTGGATCGGACAAGTCAGTGGACATCTTGGCTGGCATCATGCCAACGCCGAGGTACTCAACCAAAAATCTTGCTGATGTTTTATCTGAAGCAGAACAATATGGAACACAATGGCGAGGGTCCGGAGCATGGACATAGTAGTGAGCATACTGGATCAGAAAATATTGATTTGTTTGGCTCTGTGGCAGATATTTCTGAAAATTATGAACCAACACTTAGTAGTCAGTCGCCCGGATCAACGGAAGTAGGGGAGGCATATGGGGATGAGCATTCAGGAACATTACAACAAGAGATGTTGAATGAAGATGAGGATGGCCTTGCATAAGATCTTGATTCTGATAATGAAGAGGATGATGCGGAGGATGTTGATGATGTGCCTATTCCTGACTCTTGGAATGTGGACAAGTTGAACATGACAGTCGTGCATGACAGACCCTCTTCGTCATGGGAGTATCACATGAATAATATTCAAATCGGTGCTCAGTACAGCACAAAGCAGCAGCTTCGGGAAGCCGTGATTAAGTGGGCTTTGTCCACGCAAAGGGTTTTCCGTACTGAAGTCTCAAACAGTCAATATTTGACTATGAGTTGTGTTGATATTAACTGTCCAGGAAGGGTGCATGGTCACTTACCCAAGTATGACGTGATGTGGGTGGTATCCGGCTTCGAGCCGCACACTTGTGAAATATCGAGTACAATGAGTGACCATCCAAACCTGACTTCAACTCTCATTGCACGCCTCTTGTATGATGAGATAGTGCGGACAAAAGATATGGTGGCGAGGAGCATTCAGTTGACGGTTAAGGCTAGATGGAACACAAGCATTAAGTATGGAAAGGCGTGGAGAGAAAAACAGAAGGCTCTAGAGGAGAGGTTTGGGACATTTTATGATGCACACGATAATGTTGTCCGTCAAATTACCACATTGAGCGAGAGGAATCCTGGCACCCATGTATCTTTGCAAATAATTCAGATTCCTGAAGCAGCCAAATTATACTGTATTTCCCAAGATGTTCTTCTCGTTCGCAGTATGCATCGAGTCATTCAGACATTGTCGCCCAGTCCTCTGCATCGATGGCACATTTCTCACATGCATGTATAAGGGGCAGATATTAACCGCGATTGGTGTCGACGGTAACCAACAGATCGTTCCAATTGCCTATGCCTTCGTTGAGGGGGAGAATTATGAAAGTTGGTTATACTTTCTCAGGCAATTAAAAGAGGCAGTCGTGAAGGATCGGCCAAATGTATGCATACTTCATGACAGACATCCAGGCATATTGAAGGCAATCAAGGCACTTCAGGAACCTAGTGAGGAAGAAACTAATCCCTGGACTGACCTGCATAGCCGATGGTGCATGCATCATCTCGCTGCAAATTTTTACTCGTGTTTTAAGAGTAAGAGGCTGATGAATCTGTTCAAAAGACTCTGCAATATGAATCAGGAAAGAAAATATAATTTTTGGTGGGAAAGACTAACTGAATTCACGAACAAACAAGTGAAGGAAAGAAGAGCTGCACAGGCAACAAATGTCGCTGCTCAGGTGGCAGCGGCTCAGGCTTCGCAGGCTTCTGCGTCGCAGACAGATGAAGGGGATCCTGTTGGATTGTGTGACTTGCCTGGAATTGACCCACCTGGAACAAAGAGAAAGAAAGGAACTCGAATACGGAATTTTGTAGAGTGGATAGAAAAAGAGTCTCCTGTCAAATGGTCTTTGTTGCATGATACACATGGAGCACGATATGGCATCATGACAACCAACCTTGCTGAGGTATACAACTTCATACTCAGAGGTAACAGGGGTTTGCCACTCACAGCATTAGTCGAGGGGATTATGCACGGAAGAGTGACATATTTCAGAGACAGACGTCAAGAAGCCGTGGAACATATTGAACGTTACCCCAACACACCGTATTGTAGGAAGATCAGACTGTACATTGAGAAGAAGACAATGAAGGCACGTTTGCATGGCGTCATTAGAATTGGTAACGAAGAAGCAAGGTATGAGGTGCGCTTACCAATTGCGAGATTTGGTGCTGCTAATGAGAGGAGAACCCACGAGGTTACAATTACCGATGGCGCACCGCCAACTTGTTATTGTACATGCAACAAGCCAAGACTACTTCATCTCCCATGCTCACATGTTTTGGCAGTATGTGGGCAGATGGGTATGAACCCATACTACTTCGTCTCACCGTACTACATGAAAGAGTCAGTGTTGTATACTTGGACCGGGGAGATGGCAGGATATAGAGTTGTCGGTAACTTCAACAAGGTTGATCCATCAACGCGAATATACATTCCCCATCCAGCCGACATAAGGACAACCAGAGGAAGACGACAATCGCGACGCATCCGGAATGATATGGATGAGGCTGAAGCAGGTGGAAGCACTTACCAATGCTTGCTTTGCACTATGTATGGCCATAGAGAGAAGCATTGTCCTGAATACAACCGCAGAGGTGGTCCTTCAAACCAGCGAGGGAGAGCAGTTCCTCCACACGGACGAGGAAACAGAGGCAGAGGCGGACGTGCACAACGTGGCTAGCATTGGGCTAGGATCTATGTGGACTATGTTTTTATTTGTATTACGAATAATATGTCGCGTGGACTATGTTTTGTATTTGTAATATGTCGAGAAGTGGACTAATTATTTTATTTGTAATTTGCGCTAGATACCATGGTTTTATTTGTAATTTGCGCTGGATACCATGATTTATTTTAGTATGCAGATGGCTCGACGTGCCTTGCTTGATGACACGATTGATGCGAAGCATCGGGCTAGGATCTTGGAGTCAGGTAGTCAGCCTCCCCGGTTACGTACGCGGACTGCAGGAGCTAATTGGCTGCTGCACCCCGCTTGGATTGATCGGTACGTGAAACTTTATAACTGTGTTTAACTATGTATTACATAAATGTGTTTAATTTATCTCACTGATTTAACTTTGTCTGTGCAGGTTGGCTTGGTCAGGTCTATTACCACTTGCTCATTTGGTCGAGATGAGTGATGAGATAGAGGTTCAGATTCCGCCAGAGGAAGTCGGCCAAGAGGCCCAACACCTCTACCGGAGTGCTAGTAGTCGTGTCGGCGTGGACAAGTCACTTGTGAGCTGCCTAGTTGATCGATGGAGGCCCGAGACCCACACGTTCCACTTCCCGTAGGGGGAGATGGCACCTACTCTTCAGGACGTGTCATATTTGTTGGGACTCCCGTTAGCTGGAGAGGTGATTGGGCCGGCTGAGACTCCAGTCGGTTGGTGTGACAACATGCAAGCACGGTTCGCCGGCGTGCATCCAGAAAATCTTGAGTTGGTGTACAGTTCGCACGGTGTGAGACTCGCGTGGCTCACAAATTTTACGGTAAACTAAATTTTGTATTTCTTGACTAAGTAAATTTGTATTGCTTACTTCTTATTGTTCAATGTGTCCGTAATAACTTAATTTGCCTTTCATTGCAGCTTCATAAATTAGGATACCCTGAGGTGGTTCTGAATCAGACGCAGATTACTAGAAGTCTTGAGGCCTATATGTTGTGGCTATTTGGCAAGGTGATGTTCACTGAGACTCACCAGGACACAATTACTGCGCGATGGATACTTGTGGCGCAAGAGATTGCGGAGGCGCAGATGGAGGAGGACATCACGCCCCATAGTTTCGGGTCTGCAGTCTTAGCCGCTACGTACAGAGCCATGTGCAACGCGTGCGTGAAGAGTAAGGAAACCTCTTCGCTACTTGGATGCCCGCTTCTTCTGCACCTTTGGTCTTGGGAGAGGTTCCCTGTTGGTAGACCTGCCGTCGACGCGCATATTCCTTGGGACTACAGACTCATGGATCATACCGAGGTCGATGCGCCTACGTTCGGCAGCACGTGGGCACAACGAGAGGTAAACAGTCTATTATATTCGGTTATGTACTATGTTATTTTTCGGTGAACTAACTAGTCTATTATATTTACATACATCCATGATTCAAGGGAGACCAAGTGAGGAATTGTTATGGATCATTCACTGAGTGGTTCGATGGGCTTCAGGACCACCAGTTTATATGGGAACCATACAATCTCGTCGCAAGGCAGACTAGATTTCCTGGGGGGATTTCTCTACTGTGCACGAGAGATCAAAGGTACTGGTTCACACGATCTCGTATTGTGTACGATGTATCGGTAGAGGAGATGTCACAACACCGGATCATGAGACAATTCGGAGCACGCCAGCTACAGGAGCCTCCGAGGCGACCTCACCTCCCTTCCCACGTGCACACGTAACTCTTCTTGCTTAAATTAATCTACACGTATTTATATTGCATGATACATCTACTAGTTTTAAATTAGTCTACGCGTATTTATACTACAGGTTAAGTCGCCAAGGAGACAAACCACTTGTAACTTGGTTGCAGAAGGTCCAGCCGTACATGGCTGAATGGGCGACTGCGACCGTGATTGAAAATATGTGGCCGGTAAATGAGGCTTTTGTGCATACTGATTTTGAGCAGTATCTACAGGCATACAGACAAGCCACTCGCACAAGGTTACTTCCGTCGGCACAGCCTGATCAGATGCAGCCAGCTACTGTCACCGACATGTACCAACTACACGGCATCGGAGGGCCGCGGTACTCTGCGGTACGTATGGAAAAATGATCATCCACTGAATATTCTATGTCATAATTTAAATATCTAACATTTTTCGTTATTACACAGTCTGAGCTAATAGCTGAGATTCAGCATGATGTGAGTACGTACGAGCCGCCACCTGAGTATGTGCCATGGTTCAGACGACTAGAGGACAGGCTTCGTCGGCCGTACAATGTACTTACCTGTTCTAGGGCTACCGATGTTGTTCCACGCCAGCCAGCTCCGCGTCCTACACGCCACTCTACACGCACTACGGATACACATGTATCACCTACCCATCAGAACACACATCGGCATAACCCGAGACCTCGTTTTACAGCTCACGAGCCTATGAGCACACGACCTACGTTCGAGGTCGGTTCATCATCGCACCAGCCACAGTATTTTGAGCCGGGTCCTTCACAACCATTTCCTTCCCAGCCATTTCCTTCCCAGACCGGTACTTCCTCGTGGGTCATGCCCCCTGGTATGATGATGCAGCAGCCCGGTATGCATCAGTGGGGCATGCCACGTGATCAAGGTTTTGGGCAGCAGTCTTATGGACAAATGACTTGGAGCGGGGCTTTCCCTCCTATGAGTCAGCCAATGCTCGGTAAGTATGTTTTTTGTAACATATTATGCTTGTTCACAAATATCAAATACTAACAAACTGTCATCTCCAGGTGGAGGTGGTTCTGCGTACAACTCTCCCCAGTTTGACCAGGAGCATCCGATGTACTATACCCCACCGCCCGAAACACAGGAAACTCAGTTTGACCAGGAGGGCGAGGAGTTGCCGCTTCAAGGCCGTGGGATGCGACAACACCGCCCTCCGATACACTTGTCACCCTCCGGACCTCGCCAGAGAAGACATCGCAACCGTCCTCAGGCAGACGAGTAGCGATACTTTTATGTATGATCTATTTCTATCTATATGTTGAACTAGACATATTTCTACCTACGTACCATTATGTACCATTATGTAGTACACATTATGTATCGTTATGTACTAGACTTATTTCTACCTATGATATGTCTGTAACCGGTATACATTGGTATGTAAGATAAGATACAACAAAACTCGAGTACATACCGATCTGAAGGAGATATGCCCTAGAGGCAAATAAATAAGTAGTATTTATTGCATTATCTCATAAGTTTATAATAGGTTTGTGTATTATGCTATAACTGTATTAATCGGAATTGTTAATACACGTGTGATACATAGACAACCAGGTCCCTAGCAAGCCTCTATATGAGCTAGTCCATTGGGTAACAGTTGATCGAGATTCCCGATCAAGGACAATGACGTCGGTTGACAATGGGGTCATCTTGTTAGTTGAATAAGGTGGTGGACATACGCAAAGTATTGCAATAAGATCGTATTACGATGTTTGTCATTTGCAATAGATAAGAGTATGATAGCTTATTCCTTAGACCGTGAGACCGTACTTATTGTTGCTTCGTAGGAGTGCTTTGAGAGCATCAAACGTTGTGTCTTATATAGCATGACAATAACGGTGTCCATCTTGGGTATTCCGAAAGAGCATCGAGACGTAAGGATCAAGAGCGGGATTTGTTCATTCTTGTAATGGAAAGATACTCTGGGCCCACTCGGTGATATTGCATCTATATAGCTGCAGCTTATGACTAGGTCATGGAGATGTAATATCACAGACGAGTTAATAACCTTCGTCGGTAACGAGATACAGCAAAGGCATCGGTGTGTCTACGATCATATCTCGGACAAGGTAGTATCGCAGAGAAAAAGGGAATGAATATCATACTTATGGTTCAACGACGATATTCGTGGAATGCACAGGGGTCGTCATATATTTCCAGGTATCCCTGACGATCATTGGTGAGCGGAGTGTCTCGACCATGTCTGGAGTGTTCCCGAACCGTAGCGTAACAAACTTAAGGTCTTAGCGACGCTAGGAGATAGGTTCTGGAATTTTATAGGTTTTTATTGGAGAGAGAGAAATGATCCGGAAAGAGTTCCGGTGGTCCGGAAGGAGTTCCGGGGAGCTATGGAAGGGTTCCGAGAATGTCCGAAAGTTGTTCGGGTGGTTCCGAAATAGTTTCGGAGTCATGGGATATTGAATTATATATAAATATATTAATTATGAATTAATGGGATTTTTATATTAATTTAATATTAATTAAATAAAGGAAAAAGGGGTCTCCCACCTACATGGGCCCTAAGAGGGCCCAAGAGGGGGAGCCGCACCCCACAAAGGGGGGGTGGGCCCCAAGGGGGTTCGGCTGGCCCATGGTGGGTGCGCACCACCCCCCCAACCTTTAGTCCCACATGGGGGGGCCAAGGGGGTTGGCACACCCCCTTCCCCCTTTATATAGCAAGGCATATTAATTGATTTAATACATAGGAAATTCAATTAATTCCTGATTTCTCTCTCGATCTCGTGGTTCCCAAGTTGGAGCCGCGCCGAGCTGAGGAAGGGGGTCTCTCTCCACCTAAGCCATACCGTAGAGCGCCGTTGCTCTGCGGGATTCCAGATAAGATCTACTCCTGCGATTTCAGCTGGATCTGAATGACCGGGAGTTGTCGCTAGGCTCCGTATGTTTGCGAGTGCTCGGAGGCTACTCTATTGAGGAGCTTGGGCGACGTCGTCTCGCCCCCTGCAGCCGCCGCGCCACCCCCCCTCTGCTGCCGGCGCACCAGCCCCGGTGCTGGCGCTCTGTCTTCTTCCGCCCGACGCCCGTCGACGCAGATCATCGTCGACACCCCGGCGTCATCGACTCCGACATCGCGGCAAGTTCTCCGCGACCTCGAGGTCGGCTACGTACGACTTCATCGTCAACGCTTGTGCGGGAGCGTAATCCCCGCTATCGGTCTACATGGAGGTAATGTAACCCGTTCCGCCACCGTTATCGCATGTACTAGATAGATAGATCCTGGCTAGTTAGGGTTTCGTTCGCTAGAAAATTATTGTTTTCTGCACCGTAACCCCTTCACGATCACACCACACAACAATAGGAAATGAAGGTACAACTACTAATTAATCGATACTCAAAGAAAGATACAACATAACTCAAATTAAGATTCTACCTATCTCCCATCAATGCAGCCTGCACCATCCGCAGATTTAGCACCCTTGCCCTTTGCGATGATTCAGGCTTCTTTCCCGCACCCTTGCTCGATGTTTCTGCCTTCTTCTCCTTGCCCTTACGCAGTGCTTCAACCCCCCTTTCCTTTGACGACGGCATGAAATCGTCGTCATCATCGCTAGAGTATACCCAGAGAAAGGAACGACCGTACCTCTCACGTATGTCTTGAGTTCGATGAATCGGCTCATTGGTAACATGCCTATCGAACTTATCCGCAAGCCTCAAAACTTCAACATGGATTTGTTCTGTGGTCCTATACGGAAACCCATCTCGGCATAGCCTCGCCCCTAGCAAAGCGAGATGTCTCTCACTACCAATAATTTCTTCAAGTGGAACTTCCCTACCATCTACCTTTAAATAGGTGATAATCTTAGCTAGATGCCCGGATGCGGCTATATGAAAGCCGGACACACACTTCTCACAAGGTACAATACACACCATGCTGGCGCTCTTTGAGAGTACCCCGCTTAGCCTAGAGTGGTTTTTATAGGACAATTGAGGTGAAAATGGTCGCGGGAAATGGCGGCGGGAGGAACAGGCGGGAAACGGTGGCGGGAGAAACAGGCGGGAAATGGTGACGGGAGAAATAGGCGGGAACGGCTGGCGGGAACGGTGGCGGGAGAAATAGGCGGGAACGGCGGGTGGGAGAAAAGGAGTTGCCCACTTTCGGTCCTGCCCGGGCCGAAAGCAGGCAAGTTTCGGTTCTGCCCGAGACGAAAGAATCTTTCGGCTCCTCCTGAAACGAAGGCCAACTTTCGGCCTGGCCCAAGCCGAAAGCTCTAATTTTCAAATACCACAGATGCGCATACTAACTAGCGAGTTTGTAATAAAAAAACATATTATTTTAAAAAAAGGCCGACGGGAAGGAGGCATCTTGGGCGCCTCCTGCCGCCGGAACTGGCCTACGCCGCCTCCGCTCAACCCGACCGTCGCAAGATTTCGCCGTAGATGGTGTCGCCGCCGCTGCTCCCCTTCCTCGACTGCGTCCCTTCCTCTCCCCCTCTACTTCTGGTTCTACCTCGAGCACTCCGACACAGCCGACAAAAGAGACGAGTTAGTGGAGGCTATTCTAATGAGCAAATAGAAATAAGTGCAGGTGCCTTTCGGTAAGATTTGCCACGGCTGTCAATTGGGACCAGCCGTGCCACGTCAGCCGATACGTACATCCGACGTCGGCGGTGACCGTACGCTGCACAGCTGCGCGTCTTTAGTTACCGTAATTGCAAGTTCTATGAATATAGTGACCTAAGTGATTTATACGGACAAGTTAAATAGCCTCCGGTGTATTTTACTCTAGAAAAAGGGCTAAAAGCAAACGGTAAGGGCCTCTAAATGACTGTAGGAGGAAAGCAAGATGTGTATCTGGCTCAGCAAAGGATGCAGATTGGGAGGCCACAACCCAAGCTCTGGCGATCACTTTGAACAAAGCTGATCTGGTGATGGTGGAAGATGGCCTGCACTGGAAGGTGGTCTAGAAGAATGACCTCTGACTTCGTCGCTGAAGTGTGTGGTTTGTGGTAGAGTGTTGGGTTGGCTGTCATTAGACTGTTTCTTTAGTTATATGGACCTGCTTTGGGGTGTTTTTGCGCCTGTGCTGGGGCAGTGTTTCAGTTGTCCCCCCTGCGTGCTGTAAACTGGCATGCTGTAAAAACTCGTGTTTCGTTCGTTGAATGAAACCGGGGCGGAGGGCCCTTTTCTTCTAAATGACTGTAGGATTTTAAAAAGAGTTTCACAGGATTTCAATCAATCCTTAGAATTCTTTTCTTATGGATTATCTTTGGTTTAATTGAAAGGCACCTCCAAGTTTTTTTTACGAATGGTATTCCTACACACTAATTTTATAGGAATTTTAGTACTCACTCTAACCTCTTTTTTACACTCAATTCGTGGTGGGGATCGAGACACTTTTCTTGTGTATCATACAAATGAACATTCTTGTAGTTTTTCTCTGTTTTACACCTCAAATGCTATCAAATTTATGTGTTTTTCCGATTACTTTGTTTCTATTCCCGTGATCCAGAGAAACCCTAAAATAGAGTTAGATCCCCTGGGTTCGTGGTGGTGTCACTAGAAAAGCATGAGCTTCTGTTGTTAAGGTATCTGAAACAAAAGGAATACCACGACAACAAGCCGCCATAAGAAACCCTCTATCATCACGAACAATCGCTCCCGCGTGACTATTTATGCCCGGATCTCCATATTTTTTGTGTTCACCTATAATATGGAGCTCAGTAGCAGCTAGATCATGATATAGTAACAGTCGTCTAACTTCTATCTCCGCTTCAGATCAGAAAAGCGCAACAACGATTCCCTATATCTCTCAGTCCCACCGGTTACAGTTCGGCTGCTACCCAAAGGCCCATGGAAATATCGTTAACGTAACTATGACGGCCAACTTACTTTGTCTCTCTCCCTTCCCCTCTTCCAATTTGGAAGAACTATAAGGTAGGTCTCATGTTCACTCTTTCCTATTTGACCCACCTTTTATAACCTGGTTTCATGGTTTGGCTTGCCCATGGGTCATAAATCTTAACGCAGTTTCTTTTCTTTTTTCTAAACTACTTCACCTAATGTTAATGAATAATGATGGCCACGAGCTGGAGAATGTGAGGACCACTTTTAATTTCTCTTGTGAAGTTTTGGTGCTCCTCTTTATAAAACTTAAATGCAAGGCAACACACTCTTATAAAGCTTATGTTGCCATTGTCTTATGTTACAATAAAATGAAAATGCAGGGAAGCCGGTGGATACTAAGTACTACAATCATTCAATTTTTTTTTGCGAAATAATCACACATATGCATTTCAATTAGGATATATTTACCTTCATTAGGTTGAGAATCATTCGTTGTTTGACAACAATAGGCTTTTCTTGCGAGAAACCGAAATAGTACTTATTACTATGTTGCGCGCTAGCTAAAAAGAAACAGTAAGGATGAATAAGACAAGTGCCAAAATTGAGTGAAATCAAATAGTTCCCCTGAACGGGAAAAAAATATTGTCAGAAACAAATAAAGACAAGTGAAAGAAGAGAGAGCACTCATCAGCCAGGTGTAGATGAAGAGCAACCAAGATGACGATGAATGACGCCCCGGCATTAGCACTACATCTTTCTACTACCTCTAGTCTATTTTTTTATGTTTAGGTATAGCTTTGTTCAGTTAAACATTATCTCAATTGGATGTGTGTAAATCTTAAGCTAAGATTTTCATTAAAAAAAAGTTGTCATAATTGACGATGATCATATGATTCAAGATATACAATGAGCATTCTAAATATTAGACATCTGACATAAGCATGGAAGTGCCTCGTGAAACTAATCGCCCATGAATCGGTGGAGGAAAAAGGACATGGTGGGCATGAACACGAGCCTTCTCTCCATGCCTTCTGGTGGGCATGAACATGGAGCATTGGGGACCAATTTTAATTTTCTTTGTGAAGTTTTGGTGTTCCTCTTCATGAAACTTTAATGCAAGGCAATATTATCTTATAAAGCTTAGGCTGGAAATTTCATGTTACTCGAAGTACGAATGCAGGGTAGCCAAGTGCGGAGATGATAATAACATTCGCTAAATACTAACATTCGCTAATATCATTTCTAAAGATGTAGTTACCTTCATCAAACTGAAAATTAATGTTTGCCGGTTAACAACTATATTTTTTCTAGTGAGAAATCGAAATACTAATACTCTGCGGCATGCTCGTAGAGAATAAGCAATGTTCTAGATTAGACGTGTATAAAATATAATAAAATAAAACAGTTTTCCACGATAAGAAAAAAGTTGAAGGAAAAAAATACAAGCGAGCAGATGGATAGAGAGAGAGTGTGTGTCGTTCATGCGTGGGTGGTGAGCAACCAAAACAAGATGTGGCGCCTAACAATTAGGACAAAGTCAATGAACCAGGTCCTATTTTGGGATCCGCCAGAATCTGATATGGTTTTATTCCAAAAAAACCGTGGGTTTACTCCTCCAGCACCCAAACTTGTTTAATGCACCGTGACTAAATTCATTAAACAGCCGGCTGATGTTGTTTTCAAAACTATGATCTTTTTATGGAGCCCCGGTCTAAAACCGGCGGACGTGGAGGGCGCAAGAGTCCCGGCAAGTGAGCTGAAGACTATCCATGCGAAACTCCTTCCGCCCGCTACCTTCTAGCGCGTAGATTTACATTTCTCCGTTATCTTGTTGGCTAAGTTGTACGCCGCAACATGTTGCACCTTTCTTTTGGCTAAGTTGTATGTCGTAGCATTGTAATCGTGTTTGTCAACTTGTGGTTTTGTTAATTCAAAGCCCGGTGCCGTGGCCTTTTTTCTAAAAAAAAAACCAACCAGCATTGTCACCTTAGTTAGGCCCGGGTCCCTATGGTTGCTGAGTTACACCTATAAGATGGAGCTCAGTAGCAGCCGGAACATGATAAGTAACGGTCGTCTAACTCCCGTCTCTGTCACATATAAGCACACTCAAACTTGTTATCTGGATGTAGTTTGTATTATAGACAACACGTACAACGGGGTGTCTTTTTGCTGTCTACAATTTTCTAACGGCTCGTAAATCCGACGGGCCTCAAAGGCTCAAGCGCAAGGAACAAGGGGAGCAGCCTGTAGTTTCCGCAACTGTCCTGGGATGCGGAACGAATGGACGTACGACAACTACTCTCCAAAGTCAGACGATTTGGTTCCGGTTAGCGGAGGGTGATACTCCGATGTTTAACTATGTGACCGATGGTTATCCGTACAATACGTGCTACTAACTTGTCTGGTTTGTAGAGGCCCGTTGGAGGTGCCCTAACAACCGTGTAGTTCTGCACTAGGCAAATGGTAGAGAATGAACTGAAGAGAATACACTAGCTAGCTGCGGGGTGGAAAAAGCTATGCCCGTGTGGTCGAAAGTGGTGCGGCACTGCCGCGCGCGCTAGCGATTAGTCTCTCGGAGAGTTGCGTCGCTCTCGCTCGATTTCATCGCGTAGCTCGGCCCTGTAATTGAAAGAAGCGTTTTCCAAACGGAAACGGATGCAAATTAGTAAAATCTGAATTTAGTAAATCTTGTCGATCCCGTGTCTCATTCCTTGTCTTAAAGCGCAACTAGCACGATACGGAAAATCTGACTGATTCGCGGCAACGCCGCCACCGGCCGGTCGAACATGCTGAGCTCCGTCGCCTCCCGTATCCTCGGCTGCGAGCTCAACGACACCACCGGTCACCGACCGGAGGTGCTGGGCTCCATTGGACAAGTCGTCTTATCTAAGCAGACTGCTCTGCCGATCCATCGGCACAGCTACAGTTCGTCCTCCTCGCAGATACCGGCGATACACGTCGCAGGGAGGTGCACCGGCCCGTGGTGGAAGGCAGTAACTGCTTCGGCTGCGGCGGCGGCTCTCGTCGCTGGCGGCGCGGCGGTCGCCGCCTGCAGCAGATACGTAGAGACAGTGACATACACCGACCGTATCCACCTCATCGACCGCTCCACTGAGTTGGAGCGCCGGATGGGCGACCTCGAGTTCCGTCATGCGAAAATGCAATCCTACAACTAAGAGGACGTCCTCCCCACACAAGATGCCGTTCAGTTTCATCAAGATTCGTGCGAGCACTTTGACCGTAGAGGTTGATAATCACGTTTGCCGGCACCAGTCCCAATGAGCGTTTAACCCAGCGGTAGTTATATCATCAACGCATGTGGGCATTTTGGGGATAAATTTTTCAGACAGGTGGGGACACAGCTCCATCTTATCTCCACACGAGATGAATCCGGTCCACATCACGATCTTCTCTTCTTCGTCTCAGCTCTTCCAAAGCACCATCTTCTTGTGTTCGTCATGCTAGAGGTACTCCATCCATGGGACCGCCGTCGTCCTCCACTACCAAGCCGCCGCTGTCCTCCACTTTCAAGCCGCTGCCGCCATCGTCCTCCACTAAGTCGCCGCCGCCACCGGGCTCCATGTCATCTACCAAGCCAATATCTACATCTTGATGTCGATTTGGGTCTAGATCCGGCACCCAATCCCTCCCTCAGATCAACCAATTCGTTCTTTGATTTGCTTCCGTGTATTTTTAAGCTAGCATTATTATGTTTGTATCTAGTCCTTTTGTACAATCCTGAAAATTGGTTGTATCCGGATTTCTTTTGGATCTGGGCATTTTTTTCATGATTTTGGATCTTGTTCATATAGTTTCTGAGCCAGATCTGGTATCCGGATTTTGTCACGATTTTGGATCCGGATTTCTTGTAACGGTTAATGCTTACATCTGAAACTGCCCGTTGCTTCCATAATTCCTTTTTTGCTAATGCATTATTTTTCCAGTTAATGTAAAGAAAAGAAGGAAAAACTTCCTTAGATGATCTGATGCAAAGAAAAGAAGGAAAAACACGGAGTCTAATTTTTCTTATTAATGCATAAATCCAGAACTGTCGTTGCTTGCATAATCCGATATTTTTGCTAATGCATTAATTTCCAGTTAATGCAAAGAAAGGAAGGAAAAATTCCTTACATGATACGATGCAAAGAAAAGAAAAGAAGGAAAAACCTGATTCTATTTTTTCTTATTATTAATGCAAAAAATCCGAAATTGTTTCGGTCAGGTCATGATCCGAAAATCTAAGAGAATCTTAACCAATAAATCTGTTTACATTTTTATGAACTAAAAAAGTTGTCTCCATGAAACGAATTATCCAGAAATAAATATCTATAAATAATAATAATGCATTTATGAAAAGAACTTATTTCATGAGTTTGTGTTGATGCAAAAAAATAACCGAAAAAATGTTAAAACATTATTCAAAATAATATGTTTTCAGAAACACATATCCATCAATGTTAATATAAACACACAAATGTTAATATAAACACACACAAATGTTCGAGTGCATTTAGAGAGGAAGGGTAGGTTTGGCATTTCCCAAATAATCAAGTGGTAGCTTATGCCTTCTAAACTGGAATATAACGATTCGAGTGGAATTAACTCGGGCAAATCAATGGGATTCGGTTAAAGTCAGCACATATCTCAAAGCATAATGGACGGATACTGGGATGGGAGGAGGTCCTCCTAGTTTCGGATTTTGTGCGCCCTTCCGCCATGTCATGAAGATGTATGGTGCCTCCAGAATCGTGGACCCGCTCAGCCCCGAGAGCGTCCGGGTGTACGGCATCACCTGCCAGCTCGTCCACGCCATCCGCCGGGGCCTCGTCGTCAGGAGCCTCCTCAAGCAGGGAAAGAACGAGAACCCGGTGGAAGCGGCAGGCCGGCAGACGGCGCATCTCGGCGGCCTCGTCTGGGACGCTGTCGTTATCCGACACCCGATATTCGGAGCTTTTTGCGCGCCTGGTGGCAAGGTTATTCTGTGCTTGGATGATTTGAAGACCGACGCTGAGATAGCTTCTCTCATTGCTCACGAGGTCGTACGTACATGCATCATTTGTGCTAGCTTTTGGGTTTAGGGTTTATCCGAGCTAAAAGTATTGGTGACCTTTTCTTTCGATAGATCGCGCACGCTGTTGCAAGGCATGGAATTGAGTACGATCTCTACATGAGGATGAGGTGGATCCCGTCGCGATTTAGACGGTACTTGCGACAAAGGTATATTTATTCACTTCCATATATACCTCGCATTTCATGCACGGTCATTGCACATTAATATGCGGCAAATTCAGAGATTTGCCATCTCTTGCTTGCTTTGTGTCAGAGAACCCTCTCTAATGATGCTATCTACTGCTCCTACTGTATACTACAGGCACGAGCTAGAGGCAGATCACATTGGAATGCTACTGGTCGGCGCTGCTGGTTATGATCCACGCGTGTTCCCTAAAACCATGGAAAAAATCCTGAAGCTGGCACCAAGAAAAGCTAACGACACTCATCCTTCCCCTGAGGAAAGATTGCAGCTTTTGTCGCGAGAAAACAGAATGGAGGAGGCACGCGAACTATATAGAGAGGTTAAAGCCATCAACTCCTTTTGCTTGACGCTCAAATGCCTAGCGACCAGTCCTCGGTTGGCTAGATTCCCGTTTGGATAGAGACTCGGGGGAGGAGACGAGAAGACGTCGGCGACGCGGGTGGGGAGAAGGAGGGCAGCCCGGGTACCATCACTTCAGTTATCCACATCAGCATGTCATCACGTCGCTATGTAAGGGGGTGACCGAACTATGTAAGGGGGTGAGACTTGAGGTTGCACCGGCATCACGTCGCTATGTAAAGGGTCAAGGAGTTGGAGTAGGGACTTGGGACAAATGCATCGATTGGGTACTCCTTATATATCCTTTCTCTATTTCCAATGGTTGATCTGGCATCGGTGATGTAGAGCAATTACTAATTAATGAGTAACGAATAAATTACTCTCATACTTGTTTCTCACTATGTTCGTTCCCTGCTTGATTTTTATGTGTCATGCATGTAAAATGTTTGAAGAAGTCTTGGGAGAAACTCAGTGACAATATGCATCGTCATAAGCTTACTCAATCTAACTTGCCCCATATTCTAAACATCAAAACCTTCCGGTCTTAGGGCCAATTCTTTTGGGCTCCTGCTTATGCATAAGCTAGCTTATAGATTCCGATGGGGAGAAACTGTGGTGGAGAGGAGTGGCGTAGCTAGAGTATTTGATCAATGGGTTCATTTCACCTGTTTATCGTGTAATATTTTCATTAATAGGAAGCAGGGACGGAGCCAGGATTGACAAATAGAGGGGGCCAAATGAAGACTAAACTAGTTGGAGGGGGCCATATTACTAATTACTCATAAGTTTAGGAGTCAAAACATAGATTTTATAGGGGTCTTTTCACAAAAAAATTCAGCACAGGGGGGGCCATGGCCCCAGCTCGCACCCCCTGGCTCCGTCCTTGATAGGAAGTGGTAGAGACTAGAGTAGTGAAGGATTTAGAAATTTCATTGGGTTCATATGAACCCAATCATTGTATGGCGGCTCCGCCACTACTGGAGAGAAACTCTAGAAACTGTGCTAAAGACTTCTTTTGGGCTTCTAAATTGTTGGCTTGTTTGTTGTATTGATTTGTAAAAGTCTATAATGCCCACTGGTCATGTCTAAGCTGAACAAGATTGTTACTTGTACAAAACTTTATAAGTCAAACACAGATTGAGAAGCCGTAAAGAAGTCAGCCTTAGTAGCTTTTGATTTCCATGACAACATAATTTTGGGATTCTTGGATAAATTTGGTGATCTACTGACCTACTATATTTTGTATGGAGTTTTTTGTGTTGCATTGTATGCATACTACATGAGAAATGTCAATTGTAGTGGCATTTTGTTGTTCTTCATCATGTAGTTTCTTGTATTGGAATGTGCAATTATTTCTTGTAATAGGGATGTGGATACCGGTGACATTCCAAGCATGTGGGGACCAATTTTAATTTTCTTTGTGAAGTTTCGGTGTTCCTCTTCATGGAACTTTAATGCAAGGCAATATTCTCTTATAAAGCTTAGGCTGGAATTTCATGTTACTCAAAGTGCAAATGCAGGGTAGCCAAGTGGGGAGATGATAATAAATACTGACATTCACTAATATAGTTTCTAAGGATATAGTTACCTTCGTCAAACTGAAAAATGTTTGCCGGTTAACAACCACAGTTTTTTCTAGTTAGAAATTGAAATACCAATACTTCGCGGTATGCTCGTAGAGAATAAACAATGTTTCAGATTACGTGTATAAAGCACAATATAATCGACCAGTTTTTTCCACAGCGAGAAAAATACTCTAAGGAAAAAATAAAACTCCCTCTGTATCAAAATATAACATGTTTAGCATAAAATCTATGCATATGTATGTAGACATATTTTTAGTGCAATTTTCATGCATATAAATATATCTTTTGCTTAAACATCTTATATTTTGATGACGAATGGAGATAAAGAGAGAGAGAGAGTGAGAGCACTTACGTTCATGCGTGGTTGGTGAGCAACCAAAACAAGCCGGTGTAATACCTAACAATTATGACGAAGTCAATGAACCAGGTCTTATGTTGGAATCTGGTAGTAGTAGTTTTATTCCAAAGAAACGTGGAAATACCGATCCAGCACCCAAAATTGTTAATGCACCGTGACTAACCCCCATTTGTCACCTTAGATAGGCATGGATTCTCATATTTGTTGTCTTACACCTATGAGATGGAAATCAGTAGCAGCTAGACCATGGTATAGTAATGGTGTCTAACTCATGTCTCCGTCTATTTGTTCACAAAAACGCAACAACGGTTCCCGACATCTCTCAATCCCACTGGTTACAATTCGGCTCCTACAGACAAAGGCCTAAAGGGAATATGCCCTAGAGGCACTTAATAAACATAGTTTATTGGCAATATCCCAATCGTTCATTATATGTTTTATACCATGCTATAACTGTACTAAGCGAAAACATTAATACAGGTGTGGTCGATAAACAACCAGGTCCCTAGTAGCCTCTACTAAGACTAGTTTCGTTGCGCGATTGATGATCGAGGTTTTCCGATCATAGGGCATGGCGCCGGTCGGTAATGGAAGTCATATCGTTAGGTGTAACGATGTGATGGACATACCCAGTATTTGTAGGACATAGTCGTTACGCCTTAAGACCGTGAGACCAACTCTTGTTGTTATTCCTGGAAGATACTTTGATCGCACCAAACGTCGTATCTTATTTAGTATGACAATAACGGTGATACTTTTGGGTATCAGAAAGGAGTAGTTGAGACGAGGGGTCAACAGCGGGATTTGTCAGTCCGCATAGCCGGATAGATACTCTAGGGCCCACTCGGTGAGATTATGTCAAATGAGTTTGCAAACATGTGACTAGGTCACCAGATGACATAATATCATAGACGAGTAGAAGATAGCGATGTCGGTAACGAGATCATGCTAGGTATGGAGATATCTGAGAATGATGCTCGGACACGCTAAGTATCGCCATGACAAAGGGTTTAAGACTATACGTCCAGGTTTGATAGATGAAAGTCATTCGTTATATCTCAGGGGTTAATTCAAGGGGGCCAGGCCTACGAGTTAGTCGTTGATCATTGAGGAGTCTTGATCATACCTGATATTATATCGAACCGCTAGGGTAACACACTTAAGGGGTTTCGACAAGACAACCGGAAAGGAAAGAGATCACCGGGAGCGTCCCGGGAGGGGTCCGATGGAGATCGGGCAGCGCCGAAAGAGTTTTCGGAGGTAGGAAAAATTATATATATTATGTTTGATATTAATTAGTGTAATTAATATGCAAATATGATTTTATATATTTATTTTCGAATTTATTTAGCCTGATTTCACTAAATGGGCCTTCTGGTCGAAAGAAGGCCCATGGGGGGGAAAACCCTCAAGGGAATTTTGTGGGGGAGGCTTGGCCGGCCTAGGTGGGCCAAATGGGGCCCACCTAGGGCCGGCACATCAGCCTTGGCCGAACCAGGCATGTGGGATAGTCCCACATTGCCTGGCTGGCAAGGTTGGCTCCCCCTGGGAGCCTATATAAGAAGGGGCACCCCTGGCCTTTTAATTCACCAATTAATTCCCAATTTCTCTCTCGATCTCGTGGTTCCCTTAACGGAGCCGCGCCGAGTAGAGGAGGGGGATCTCTTCCACCATAGCCCGCTGCCGCCCTGCTGGTGTTCCGGTCCAAGTCTTCCGCTGCTCGTCCTGGACTGGAGCTTCGGAGGCCGTCGTCTCCACCGTATGTGTGCGACTCCCTGCGAGGTGCTGCGCTAGCGGTACTCGGAGGCCTACTTCCTCCACCCGACCTCGGGGTCATCTTCGTCATCTTCGTCGCGCCGAGTTCTCCGCGACCTAGAGGTCGGCTACGGCGTCTTCATCGTCAACGCTTGTGCGGGAGCGTAATCCCCGTTATTCGGTCTACGAGGGTATGTATTCCGATCTCCGCCGTACTTCTATATCTGCATAGTGTAGATCTTGGCCAGTTTAAGGATATCGTTGGTAGGAATTTTTTTGTTTTCTGCACACGATCCCCTTCAGTGGTATCAGAGCCGATCTATCGTAGATATAGCTGTACGCTGTTAGAACCCGTGTTCTGCACGGGGGCACCGTTCCTGTTATTTGCTACCCTCTAGCGTGCACTTGTGATTCCAGCGGCATCGAGTTGATGAAGCGGCCCGGACCGACTTTACGCGTACGCTTACGCGAGACTGGTTCCACTACTGACATAGGGCTTGTACCGTATTTGTGTCTGGCGGGTGCCTGTTTCTCTCTCTTTAGTTGGCTTTGCATTTTCAATGGAGGGCCCGAAAGGGATGCTTAAACATGCAATTATTGGATCGTTGTTGTGGTCATAAGGTTCGTAGGTATGAAGCGGTTCTATTTACGAAAGCCCCGAGCCACGTAAAATATGCAAAAGATAAAGTAGAAGCGTCTAACTTTATTTTGCAGGGGCTATGTGATATGGTCGAGGTAGGTTTATTAAATTGTTTATAAACTGCGGGCGCCAAGAAGACCATGGCGCAATGGACTATATCACATTGCATTACATTTGATGTTTTGTGTGCATCTTATATTGTATGATTGTGTGTATAGTATACATTAGTTACACGGCGGTAGATATATAAGATGATCCCTTCAAAATACCACTAGTGTTCTCCCTCCAACGCGCACCACCAAGAAAGTTCTACGTTATGAGGCAGGCCGTGATGATCGGATGTCAGACATCTCGTCGTTCGCATACAGTGGGTGTAAGCCATGTTGCACAAGCGTCAGCGTGGAGGTCTTTGGTGGCGAGCCTAGCATATTCAGAAATATGGCCTCGGAACAGGAAGACCGAAAGGTCGAGCACGAGTCACAAAATTGGTGTGGCGGACGATTTTGTCTACTCTTGAAGTTGTGCCGCCGGCTCTGATGATGAGGGGTGGTGCAATGGATGGGGATCGTGTAATCGCTTAAACGACCAGGAGGGATGTTCGTTTGAGTGGGAGTTCGGATAGTTATTTTCTAAAATACTAGAACTCATAATATAATGAACAGAGTCTGTTTTGCAAACCTTTGTAGATATTAACCATTGTGGTAGCATCTTTTCAAATTAGGCGCATTCCTGCGTTTGAGAAACTTAAAATGTTAGGTCCAAACTTCATAGTTTATACTTTAGCTTGAGGATACTCCTTGTTTAAACCGTTATCTCTTTTGTGTTACAATACCCGCTAGAGATAAACCCGGAGATTCCGATAACAAAAGATAATTTGGATTATCGGATTTTGTGCGGATGATATCATCATAGTCCAGTGTATGCTATGATCTCTGCCATAGAGAACCAACGGTGGGTACGAGTTATTGGATCGTGAACATATGGTCGCTAACTCGGGGTACCTCTATAGTTGGGTTGATGAAATTTATCAGTATGTTGACTGATTGTCTTCTCAACCAAGATGGAAGAGAATACACACATTGAGGGAGCACGTGGCGGTCATACTTAATGACGTATATTCATGATTAATGAACATTGAGACGCCTCGCTCAGCTCAATCACTGGATGACAGACATCGTTGCCAAGTGCAAATCCTCTGTCATAGACTATGTCATGCAAGGGGAATCGTTCACCTTCATGGCTCTTGATTACGGTGGAAGTATCAAGAAGATGAAACAGATCGCCGGAAGTCATCAATGATGATGGTGTATATATGATATACATGTTATGAATGTTTTAGCTAAGCAAGTGCTCGCAGTAGTGACTAAGTCTTGAACTAGTCATGTTTTGTGAAAAACCAGGTTTACTGCTTGAGTAGCTTGAAAGGATGAGGCGACATTGCGTGTTGATAACGGTAGTCAAGTTGTGACGGCCATAGACACTCTCCCTCTAGATCTACCATTTGAATAAATTCTTTATGATTGGCTGTTGGTATGATCGTTACGAGTGTGTCTCCTCTAGCGAGACACTTGTTCATACATGATAGTGACAAATTTGTGTCCTATATTTATGAAGTAATGATCATATGCCGATTTGAATTTAGATGGTAGAAGCTCCCACATTAATAATATTAATGCCAAAGGATACAAACTTAATAAAGACACCACATATGTGTGGCACTACCGTTTAGTCATGTCAATGTTCTATGCATTAGCTCCACACTGGATGGACCTACAAGTCCTAGGATTTGATCTTTTGACACTTGCAAAATAACTGTGACACCGTTTTCGGAAAACGGGCATATAACTTATTGATAGTCATACATGGAGATGTATGTGGTTCAATAAAGTAATTGACGGGTAGTGGAGACCTTTTTTTCGTGAACTTCACTGAACGTTTTGAGTATAGCTTGTTGAGAATCATGCATATGGGTGTATGTGAATCAATGAAGTACTTTAACGTGTAGTGGAAGTATTTATTTCATAGACTTCATGAACGTTCGAATAGATATATGGATATCCACTCGGGGAATGTTGGCCTGGAAATTTTGATTCAATCAAACAAGTCCAGAATGAAGTAGGAAATAAACTTAACAAGAAAATCAAATTCCCGCGATGCATATCGAGGAATAAAGATTTGAGTTAGTTGGCACATCATTGGAAGACTTGTGAGAAGAGTTCCACAAATTACGTCGCATGGAACACCATAGTGTTATGGTGTGTTAGGGCGTCGTAATCGCACCCTATCGGATAGTGTGTGGTAAATAAATCTCTTACCGAATTATTGTGATAATTAGAGTCATATGGTAGAAACGTAAACACTCACGTTAGCAAATAGGTAAACCATTTGAATCCATGGAGACAATGCCATATGAGTAATGGTGTGGCTTTTAGCCTGGATTGTCGTTTCAGCAATTTAGTGTTTCGATGTAATTGAACCTAAAATGGATTAATCTTTGTAGTATACCCTACCTAAAGAGTTAGTTGGGTACATGTCTCACGACATAGGCAAAATCTTTGCCGGGATATACCTTGCGAAAGAAATAGTTTCTTGTCCGAGGGTATAAGTGAGAAAGAAAGTAGAGCAAGCCGAAGTTGGTGAACTTCCTCTCCAGACATCAGAGTGGCGCAATCGAAAGTGTTTTCGGTGTCAGGCTCCACAGCTTGAAAACGCTGATGATTCAAAATCATGATGTTCTGAGCTCATACTAAGAGCGTAGGCATACGAGCCTATGTTCCACACTGTGTGTTACGACAATCTTGTTATGAAGGTCATATTAATGGAATATGATAGACCTACGAACTACAAAGAAGAGATGGTGGACCTAAGTCCGAGAAATGGCTATGAGTCATTTATGATCCGAAATAAAATCCATATACGATTACCAGGTAATGACTTGGGAGATCTTCTTGATGGCATCTAGGATGTTGATAGTATATGGAGTTTTATGAGAGAGTAGATATTAAGCAGATTCGGTTTGTCGTGAAACAGTTCCGACAGACCACATGATACTTTGTCTCAAGTGGCGAAGCCTAAATCTATTCTGGGTCGTTTAGCAATTACTATAATTTCGAATGAGAAATTGATAGATGGATGAGAAAACCATGGTTCTTAATAGTGTAATTAAGAATGGTTTGTAATCCTGAGTATGCTAAACATGTGTGCAAACTTCGGTGGTCCATTCATGGGCTGAAGCAAGCATATCGGAGCTGGAATCTTCACTTTGATAATATGATCAAAGGATTTTGGAGTTGTCCAAAATAGTTGAAGAAACCTACATTTGCAAAGAAGTGAGTGGGAGCAAAGTAGCTTTCCTTGATCTTATATGCGGAAGGCATATTTGAGTGTGAGCTAAGTAGCTTTTCCTTGATCTTATATGCGGAAGGCATATTTGAGTGGGAGCTAGGTGTCATTTGTGATTTTGTATGTAACGACATATTGAATGACACAGATCCTCTAGTATAGTGTAAAGGATTATTTAAGTGATTAAATTTTCTGTGAAATGAATTAGGAGTATTAGGCATCCGATTTATAATTGTATAGATCAGAGGGGGCTTAATAACATTAAGTCGGAGTATTTCCTAAGTCATGATTCTGAAGTGTTCCAGAAAAGGACAAGCGAAGAAAGAGGTTCTTGCTTGTATGACTAGGTAAAAGATTAAGTTAATCTTGACTTTTTCAGTGATAGAAAATGATGTTCGACATTCTCTATGTATCACACATAGAGTCTATCAGGCTGAAAGCTCGACTTGGTGTGACCCGAGTTCTTGGTTGAAGAACAGGTTCTAGAGTGATCCTTGTGTGGATCAATGAACAAACGTTAAGTTTATTCTTCAGTGTCTATGAGAACTGAAGATAGGTTTTCTAGTAACGGGTAAGAGTGGAATGGCAACTTGCCGTAAAGCGGTTACGATGATGCAAGTTATTACACTGACCCATACGATTAGAAATCTCGTATAGGAGATGTCCTTTGTTTTGAAGATAGACATGGTTAGTTTGCGAAGTCGCATATGAATGCACTGTCGCATAATCTACATAGGTATAGAAATATATCGTGACTTTAGAAGTAGCAAGTGTGATTGGACTGAGCAGTTTTCCGAGCTTAGGTGGTCCCCTTAATAGATCTCTTAGACTTTTAAGGCGCATGCTACACGAATGCTCGAGTCTCACTCCATCCACTGGGATATATTTCACCGTCATCGTAAGATACGGGTTTATGTCAAACTAGGTGACATAGAAGTGTTGCAAAGCACATATAGATATCAATGTGTGAGATCTATTGACTGTATTCCTCTTCCACGAGGCGAACAGGCACCAAGATGCTATGGGTGTTGAGCTTTTACCAGGTTGTAAACTAGATTAAGTGTTACTCTAGTGCAAGTGGGAGACTGAAGGGAATATGCCCTAGAGGCACTTAATAAACATAGTTTATTGGCAATATCCCAATCGTTCATTATATGTTTTATACCATGCTATAACTGTATTAAGCGAAAACATTAATACAGGTGTGGTAGATAAACAACCAGGTCCCTAGTAGCCTCTACTAAGACTAGTTTCGTTGCGCGATTGATGATCGAGGTTTTCCGATCATAGGGCATGGCGCCGGTCGGCAATGGAAGTCATATCGTTAGGTGTAACGATGTGATGGACATACCCAGTATTTGTAGGACATAGTCGTTACGCCTTAAGACCGTGAGACCAACTCTTGTTGTTATTCCTGGAAGATACTTTGATCGCACCAAACGTCGTATCTTATTTAGTATGACAATAACGGTGATACTTTTGGGTATCGGAAAGGAGTAGTTGAGACGAGGGGTCAACAGCGGGATTTGTCAGTCCGCATAGCCGGATAGATACTCTAGGGTCCACTCGGTGAGATTATGTCAAATGAGTTTGCAAACATGTGACTAGGTCACCAGCTGACATAATATCATAGACGAGTAGAAGATAGCGATGTCGGTAACGAGATCATGCTAGGTATGGAGATATCTGAGAATGATGCTCGGACACGCTAAGTATCGCCATGACAAAGGGTTTAAGACTATACGTCCAGGTTTGATAGATGAAAGTCATTCGTTATATCTCAGGGGTTAATTCATGGGGTCCAGGCCTACGAGTTAGTCGTTGATCATTGAGGAGTCTTAATCATACCTGATATTATATCGAACCACTAGGGTAACACACTTAAGGGGTTTCGACAAGACAACCGGAAAGGAAAGAGATCACCGGGAGCGTCCCGGGAGGGGTCCGATTGAGATCAGGCAGCGCCGAAAGGAGATAGGAAAAATTATATATATTATGTTTGATATTAATTAGTGTAATTAATATGCAAATATGATTTTATATATTTATTTTCGAATTTATTTAGGCTGATTTCACTAAATGGGCCTTCTGGTCGAAAGAAGGCCCATGGGGGGGAAAACCCTCAAGGGAATTTTGTGGGGGAGGCTTGGCCGGCCTAGGTGGGCCAAATGGGGCCCACCTAGGGCCGGCGCATCAGCCTTGGCCGAACCAGGCATGTGGGATAGTCCCACATTGCCTGGCTGGCAAGGTTGGCTCCCCCTGGGAGCCTATATAAGAAGGGGCACCCCTGGCCTTTTAATTCACCAATTAATTCCCAATTTCTCTCTCGATCTCGTGGTTCCCTTGACGGAGCCGCGCCGAGTAGAGGAGGGGGATCTCTTCCACCATAGCCCGCTGCCGCGCTGCTGGTGTTCCGGTCCAAGTCTTCCGCTGCTCGTCCTGGACTGGAGCTTCGGAGGCCGTCGTCTCCATCGTATGTGTGCGACTCCCTGCGAGGTGCTGCGCTAGCGGTACTCGGAGGCCTACTTCCTCCACCCGATCTCGGGGTCATCTTCGTCGCGCCGAGTTCTCCGCGACCTAGAGGTCGGCTACGGCGTCTTCATCGTCAACGCTTGTGCGGGAGCGTAATCCCCGCTATTCGGTCTACGAGGGTATGTATTCCGATCTCTGCCGTACTTCTATATCTGCATAGTGTAGATCTTGGCCAATTTAAGGATATCGTTGGTAGGAAATTTTTTGTTTTCTGCACACGATCCCTTCAAGGCCCATGAGAATTTCGGTTATCGTAACTATGGCGGCCTACTTACTTTGCCTCTCTCCCTTCCCATCTTTCAATTTGCAAGAACTATAAGGGAGGTCTCAAGTGTTGTCTTTTCTACTTGACCCACCTTTTATAAGGTGGTTTCATGGTTTGGCTCGCCCATGGGGTGCGAGTATTTACACAATTTTTATTTTTATTTTTTGTAAACTACTTCACCTAATGTTAATTATTAATGATGGCCACCAGCATGAGGCATGTGAGGACCAGTTTTTTTTCTTGTGAGGTTTTGGTGCTCCTATTTATAAAGCTAAAACGCAACACAATACACACTTATAAAGCTTATGCTGCCATTGCCATATGTTACTCTAAAGTGGTAATGCATGGAAGAGGATAATAAGTACCAAAATAATCCAAAATATAATTTGTGAAATAATCACACATATGGATTTCAAGTAGGATGTAGTTACCTTCATCAGTTTGAGAAATATTCGTACGTTTGACAACAATAGTTTTTTCTTTAGAGAAACTGACATAGTACTTATTACTATGTAGTTGAAAAGAAACAATGAAGATAAATAATACAAGTGCAAAAGATGTAGCGAAATCACACAATTCTCCCAAAAATGAGAAAAATATACTCCCTCCGATTGCTTAATATAAGGTGTTTAAGGTTTTAAGAAAAAAAAATCAAAATATAAGGTGTATTGCGACTTATAGACAATTTTACTCATCAATAAATAAGTCACAATATGGAACGGAGGGATTTGAGCTATTGTTTTCAATTTATGGCTATTATGGATTCCTTTTTCTCGAATTTATCAAAAAAAATGAGTCCACCACATACAAAATACAGGCGTCCTAATATCCGTGCTAAAACCTTAGGCACCCTATATTAAAGGAATGGAGGGAGTATTAAGGAACAAATAAAAACAAGTGAATAAAGAAGGTGTGGATGAAGAACAACCAAGTCGATGTTGCTGCGCCTAACGACTATGAAACAATGGATGAACCATGTCACTTTTGTTTGACATGTCAGAATATACTACACCCTACGATCTGATTAAAGTGTCAAAGGAAATAAACAGTTTGAAGCACAACTTTTTTAAAACTTTACTAGCAAACCGTCTCATTAAAAACATTCCCATGGTAAGGAAAAGAGCGCATCAGAATCTTGCCGCTTTAACCATTCAACACAGTTACATAATTGATTACAAAAGAAAGAATAAAACTAGAATGATCAGCATCCTAGCTTACTACAGATTGTGGACTATAAGATAACTTGATCACTTCGTGCGCCATTTGATTAAGTAACAGTCCAAAGTATGTGCCATCACGAAGCACTCAGCAAGTATAGCAGAAAACGAACTCTGAACTTCCAAAACAGCGTTGCATGTTTGAATTCGCATTCGCTCCAGAGAGTCCGCTTCGATTGTTATCCCAGAAACCCCCATCCTTTAAAAAAAAAGTAGTCCTTCTAAAAGTGCCCTAACTTCTACTGTTGTTGCATTTAACGGACGATCA
Organism: Poa annua; assembly: GCA_026929855.1. Taxonomy (NCBI): domain Eukaryota; kingdom Viridiplantae; phylum Streptophyta; class Magnoliopsida; order Poales; family Poaceae; genus Poa; species Poa annua. The sequence continues at coordinate 24,225,277 of CM049427.1, forward strand.
AAAAATGCAAGCATAACCAGCAATTGCCTCACCACTAGCATACCATGGTATAGTAACGGTCTTCTAACTCCTGTCTCCGTCTCAGTTCAGAAAAGTGCAACAACGGTTCCCTACATCTCTCAGTCCCACAAGTTACAATTCGGCTCCTACCCAAAGGCCCATGGTAATTTCGGTTAATGTAACTATGACGGCCAACTTTACTTTGTTTCTCTCCCTTCCCTTCTTCCAATTTGCAAGAACTATATTGGATGTCTCAAGCCTGCTCTTTTCTACTTGACCCACCTTTTATAAGGAGGTTTCATGGTTTGTCTCCCGCGAGTATTTACACGGTTTCTTTTATTTTTTGTAAACTACTTCACCTAATGTTAATTATTAATGACCACGAGCAAGGATCATGTGAGGGCCATTTTTTATTTCTCTTGTAAAGTTTTGGTGCTCCACTTTATAAAGCTTAAATGCAAGGCAATACACTCTTATAAAGCTTATGCCACCGTTGCCATATGTTACTCTAAAGTTGTAATGCAGGGAAGCCAGTGCAGAGAGGATAATAAGAACAAAAATAATCCAAAATAGCATTTGTGAAATAATCATCAGGTTGAGAATTATTTGTCGTTTGACAACAATAGTTTTTTTTTCTTCTGAGAAGCCCAAATAGTACATATTACTATGTAATTAAAAAGAAAAAATGAGGATAGATAAGGCAAGTGCACAAAATGCAGCGAAATCACACAATTCTCCCAAGGACGAGAAAAATATTTGAAATAACAAGTAAAAAACAAGTGATTAAGGGTAGGAGAGAGAGAGAGCGGTCATCGGCCAGGTGTGGAGGCAGAGCAACCAAGTTGATGTGGCTCTACGCTTGACTACTAGGACAAAAGGGATGAACCAAGGAATCTACGACTCAGGGCCGGTCCTGAGATTTCGAGTGCCCGGGGCGAAACTAGAATATATGGCCCCTTAGTATAAAATAAAAGGTAAATTTAATTTAACTAAAAAATATCTAACGAGGGAACTAATACACCGATATATGGATAATCTTCGGGAAAAACATGGACACACAAAGCGTAATTTCACTATGCTGAAGGGGAATTACAAGTTCAACTTGCACTATATTTGTTTCCATATAAGTGAGGCCAAGTTAGTGATGTTTGAATCAATATCAATCTTGTCCAATGTCATGTCCCAATTTTTTAATAATAACTAGTTTTGCATATATAGATTTAAATAAAATTTAGAAGACACGCTAGGTTGATTGTAAATCTCTATACTTAGAATCTGTGTATGGCTAAATGATTGAGATACTTAAACTTGTTATAGGAAATAAGACGCAACACAATTATTTTAGAAAGCACAAAAATAAAGGGATAATTCACCTATAATAGAAATTTGAAACAATACATCTTCTGACTTGATTGGCCGATTGAAACTGTCGGCGACGTCTTGGGCGATCGCTTGATCGGGGACAAGGGGACGAATCAAGTAATTAAGTTGGAAAGTTGTCACGGTGGGGGAGATGGGCAATGCGATTTTGATGGTTAGCAATAGATGCATAGGGGCTGAATAACAGAAACAGAATGGCTAATGCAATAGCTACACCGGAACTGAAATCTAAGACTCTCCGTGAGAAAACGAATCATAAAACTTCTCGCAATGTATGTCTCCAAATCGATCGGCTATAGTACGTATCTTGTTGCTCTCCCAGTGATTAGAAAGGCCCAATTGTTACGACATCATAGCAGGGCCTTCTTTGGTTATCTGCGATTAATTTTCTTCTGACCGTACACGCACCATAGTATACACATATCATGAAAGGGCCCCTAAAATTTTTGGACCCTCCGATCCGATTAAACTGTTGAAGGAAATGAACAGTTCGACGCAGAACTTCGTAGCTGTCTTATGACAATTTTTTCGGACCCGAGGGAGTACATTTCTGCTCCAAAGAAGAAGGAGGTCCATGCAAATATCTCCGTAAGCTACAGTTCGATCATAGCACTGAGTATTAACACTAGTAAATGAAGAGAAATGCGGTTTTAACGGTGACACTCCCATCTCACCCTTACACATTTACACCTACACGGTCCATGTTCAACCAAGCGCACAATTAATGTGGACGAGGCAGTAGCACACGATGTTGTTCCTACTCGCTGGGCTACTCGACAACACAACGGATGTCACAAGAAAGAGTAGAACAGAGCAGGTAGCTACCATGCAGCTCCTTAATTTCATTTGATTTTGATTCAGTAAGAAAGATCTTGGCGCAGTACAAGATTCATACAACAAACAATGTAGAGGAAACAATCATCCTGTTCTCTGTTTTTTCTGTAAGTACATCCTGTTCTCTGGGTTAATCGCCCGGGACGACATCAAGCTGAAGCCTGATGATAAGATGCATTCCAAGAAAATGCAGTAACACATAAGCAGGGCAGAGGCAGACGTAAGAGGCGGAACAGAGCCAGCTCGATTTCGATTCTTCGATTCATCCAACAATCTAGGCAAGGTACAAACTTACAACACATACAGTAGCAACCTAGGTTTTAAAGCAAGTCAAAAATTAATTAGAATTACTACTAGTTTACAGATGGCTGGCAGTGCACAGCAGCGGCACCATTAGACAAGCAAAGCACATTCGTAGACCACCGTACGGCAGGGGAACACGCCACTTCAGGAATCCGCTGCCCTGAACAGGGTGAGGAGGGAGAGGAAGAGGTTGATGACGTCGAGGTAGAGCGCGACGGCGGCCCAGACGTACTCGTCGTAGGAGTATCGCTTGATGAGGTTGTCGGTATCGTAGATGATGTAGCCGCAGAAGACGAGGGCCGCCAGGCCACCATAGACCATGAGGGAGATGCGGCCGAGCGGGAAGAAGAGCTGGATGAGCGCGAAGACCATGAGGATCATGACGGCGGCGAAGAGGAACGGGCCGAGGAAGTTGAAGTCGTGCCCGCGCTTGGCCGCCCAGAACGTGTACGCCGTCAGGCTGACCACCACCACGGCCGTGAGGATGGCCGACTCCAGGATGACCTCCCCCTTGGTGAAGGCGCAGCTGAGCCCCACGGCGAAGCTGATGGCCAGCGTGAAGACGCCCAGCAGCAGCAGGTTCACCGGGTGCCGCTGGTAGTAGTAGTACAGCGGACACAGCACTGCAGTTTGAAACAAGCGGAAATGTATGTTTAACTGACGCGCGCGTTCAGGAAAACAGAGCAGGATCACATGCTGATGACCCATCAATGAAGGTACGTACCGATGAAGGGGAGGATGATGAGGAAGATGTAGAGCGCGAAGCCACCGGGGGAGGAGACGAAGAAGAGCGCGACGGGGCGCACGAAGACGACGACGGAGGCGACGGCGATGGTGAGCAGCATCTGGATGGAGAGGATGGTGTAGACCTTGCGGACGAACGCCCACCGCAGCTGCGGGCTCTCCAGCATCATCGGGTACAGCGGCCGGGCCTCGTGCCCCGCCTCCGGGTCGCCCCGGCCTCCCCACTCGGGGCCCTTGGGCTGCGGCGGCCGAAGATACATCTCCTCCTCTCGATCTTTCCTTCCCTGATCTCTCTACTCTGCTCCTCTAGACGACGGTGCACGGAATGGGGCTGGCTTTGGCGGATCGGCGATCGGTGTCGTCTTGGGTTTCTCGGTGTGGCGGTCAGGTGAGAGAGCGGCGTGAGCGGCGAGTTTTAAGGAGAGGGGACAGGACATGAGGAGGAAGAAGAAGATGGCGCGAGAGAGGAAGTGAAGGTTCAGGAGGCTTCTGGGCGGCTTGGGACTCTGCGGGGCGGTTCCCGTTCGCGGGGGCTGACACGTGGGGCCGGGATGGGGTGACTCGTCTAGTGCCGTCTAACGGTCTTATTACCGTGTACCGTACGGTGGCGTCTTGAGGGAGGACAAAATTTGTGCCGCATTTTACGTCCGTTTCTTTATTACTTTTTATAACCGGAAGATGCGTTGCTTTTACTTAGTGAAGAGGGTTATCCGTAAATTGTTTGCCTTCTTCATGTGCCTAAACTGTCTTTTATGTAGGCTAGAAGTATAGCTTGTACTACTCATTGCCTCATAGAGCCGCCTGTTCCGGAAAATAAAACTTCTCAATCTTCCTGTATATATGGCTCCTGGATTGAAGTCAGTACTTTAATCTCCAACGACGAGGATTTAGAAAATTTGATGAAAAGTTCTATTAAAATCTCTAGATGATGTAACTGCTTCCAGTTTATTTTATACACTGATGTCAGAGTGCAAATACAACATCTTTATGTTCACTAAAGAAGATGACACAAAGTACATAGAAAAAGAAACGAAGAGCTAAATATGATGCAATGCGGCTATCTCGGCCCAAACTTCATGCCTTAATTTGAGAGCTCCTATTTTTCGATCCGAGCGGGAGGATTCGCTCCCCCATAGGCCGCTATGAAGGCAGCCTAATAACCATGTTTTTAATATTTTTTTATTATAACAGAATAAATAATTAATTTGTTGTAAAAATATGAACATTGATATGACCAAAGTTCAAATATGAACATTGATATTAAAAAATATATGAAAGTTTACATTATTTCAATGATTTTAAAAAAGAACATCTACATTACGTGTATAATTTTTCAAAAAGAAAATATTACTTCATTTGAATGATTTTTGGACATTGACATTGCTTCATAGTTACAAAAAAAAATCGCGGAAGATGTGGATGGTACCGTAAAATCTGCAGTGAATGCTACTTTTGATGAGAGGGCGTTCGACTCCTTGATGCCGGTATGTGCTTTTTTGTCATGCTGGCAGTATGAACATTTATATGGCTTGAATACTTTTTCAAACATGTATATTTATGAACAACAAGTTCTTACTTTATTTTATTTGACCAAGACAAAACAATTAAGCCAGAAAACAGAAATAAAAAATAAAAAAGGAAAAAAGGAAAAAGAAAAGAAAATACAAAATGAACATAAAAAAAACCGGGTAAAACTAGACAAAGCGGCCCGAAATAGGAGGGAGCAACCTAGCCGGCCCATGGACATGGAGGGTCGATAAGTGGAATGAGCGAGGAATCAACCCGTCCACCCATCATGGGCCTCACTCGGGCTCGGACTCGGACTACTATAAACGCCTTAGAAAATACTCCGGAGTAACAACAAATCACACGCACGCACCACGGCACCAGGGTTTTGCATGCTCCTTATCCCCGGCTCCCCGCAGCGGCCGCGATCCTCCATCCTGCAGATCGAGTCCAGAGAACCATCACGCCATCATCAGGGGACGGGGGGATGGGGACACAAAGGAAGCGAACGGAGGAGGAGATGGACGTGGACGATGCCGGCGACGGCCTCGCGACGGAGGAGGCACGCCGCGAGATCGAGATCAGGAGGAAGAGAGCACCGGAGGTCGAGGAGGAGGGCGACGAGCTCTACACCTTCCCGCTGGACAATCGGTCCGGGAAGCTTGCCAAGTGGAACACTTGGGAGAAGAAGGCGGCGGAGGCGAGCGGCGCCGCCGTACGTGGAGGACCTCGCGTGTAGGCGCATCCGCGCATGTACGGCCAGATCCGGTAACTTGTCTAGCGTACTAATTTGTGATGACAATATAAGATGTACGTAAATCACACTCTACGTAGTAATATGCTGTTTTGAAACTGGAAGTTTCAGGAAATTAGCTAGATAGACATTCATGCCGCTGGTAGGCATCGGACGCCGATCCTAGACTTTATAGAAAACCCGACTTTAAGAAGATCATGGGAGTGACTTTTCTGAAGATGGAAGAGTTCGCGAAGAGAATGAGGATAAACATATGTAGGAGTTGATTCAGTTCATACATTAGCATGAATAGATTTGTTACCCTTGTTGTGTACACCTTCCGATCTCAGGTTATCCATGAGCATGACTAGATTTATTTACTCATCGGTAACGTAGTATTTTCGATTAGTTTATACATGAGCATGTAGAAGTAGTACTAGTGTAGAAAATGTTACATGAGCATGTAGACAAAAAGGGAAAACCTCCTGATCAGGGGCAGCATGCAGTGTCCTCAAATGAAGATCCATGATTTTGACAACATCTTGATTGGTAGAACATCGATTTTTGTTAGCAAAAACAATGAGGATTTTAAAAAAATGAATGCCCACGTTCAAAATAAGTACACGCCCCTTGAAACCTGGCGCTGCCCCTGATCCCTATTCACACCAAGTCATCCTGTCCATACACTACAGGACTAACAGGCCAGCCCGACGGCATTTGCCGTCGGGCTCACGCTAAAAACCGTCGGCGTATATGAGCCCGACGGTGGCCGTCGGGCTAAGGCCGTCGGCGTGTAATCCATCATGCTCACGCCGTTGTCGTCGGCGTCGCAAATACCGTCGGGTTTATCATTTTTATTTTAAAGTTTTATTTTAAAAAGTTGCCAAAACTCAAGTTTATCATTTTTCTAAAAATTAGTACACGTAAAAGACTTCATGCCAAAGGGTTTCCTTTTTTTTAGTATTTTTTTATATTCTTTTTGAATGTAATCTAATTTGTTGAAAAAAACTGAAAAACTGTATAGTGAGCCCGACGGTAATACCGTCAGGCTTACAATGTGATTAGATAAACGCCGACGGTACTGTGAGCCCGACGGTGGCCATCGGCCTTACAACTAGGACGCCGACGGCAAAACGACCCCGACGATTTTTTCGTTTCGTCGGTTTCACGTTGTGACGCCGACGGCCCCCGTCGGCGTTGAAATGGCCGTCGGGCTGGGCTGTGTTTCCCGTAGTGATAATCTTTACTACTGGTCATGTAGAAGGACCAAATAGAGTTCAAGACTAGAATAAACCATAAAGAGTTGAATGGAGAACATTAAGAGTTTAACAAAAGAATAAAACTCTACTCCATGGGGGCAAAGCCGATTACATTGCACTAAGCATCTGTCGTGTACCAATGGGCTAGGCCGTCATGTCTTTAGGGCTGTGTCCCGGGGTTGGGCCTTTGAGCCTTGTAATGGAAGTAAAGTCCAGCGTAGCTGGCATCGTCATCTGCTACTTATGCCTCTTGGTGCTGTGAGACCAGGGCATCTGATTAATGAACTAGCTGAAACTTCCCTGATCTCGTGCTTCTCTCTCGATCCCCAATGCTTCCTTCTAACTACGAACCCTAAATTCCCTCTCTAACCTCCATTCCTGGCTACTGATCTTATGGGTACGTGACAAATTGGTATCAAGAGCCAAGTTGGATCCGCTACGCATCATAGATCTGAGCAGAAATTCGCAAGAATTTAAAATTCTCCTAATCGCTGGGTGTGATTCACCTGTGAATCACACAAAATCCTTACGGGGTACCCACGGTTGGTTGATTTCGGCTCGATCTAGTGCAAGGCACGCTGGCACCTCGCAAGGGCACCGATCAGGCTCAGGAGCAGTTTCGTGATCGAATCACCAAATCGATCGACGGGATGGCGGAGCAGAACAAGTCGCTGACCGACATGATGAAGTTGCTGCTCGATGGCTTCAACGACCTGAAGGTCAAGCAGATTGAGACGCACGAAGCGGTCACGGACATACGAGCACGTACGGAGGCGGTCGAGGCGCAGGCGGCAGAATTCAGGGCGCGTCTTTCGGGCGGTCCACCAGAGCCTGCATCCCCGACCGATCCAGGCCAGTCCTCTCCAGAAGGGCGCGCTGCAGCATCAACGAGCCTGTTCCCACCACCAGGAATCGGGTCTACAGACCACTACACTGCAAATCTCCGCCGGGGTGATGCTCCGGGTATCCTTGGGATCCCGTTGCCAGCCCCGGGAACTGGTGCGATTCAATCCAGACCAGTTAGTGCGAGTTCCTTTCGTATTCATCACGATGATAGTCGCGAGGAGGTGGTTCGTGCACCTGCGCCCAAAATTGAGTTCCCCAAGTTCGATGGGGAGAACCCAAAATTGTGGCAGCAGCAGTGTGAGACGTATTTCGAGGTCTTCCGGGTACAGCCGTGTTTGCGTACACGCTATGCTGTGCTTGGGTTCCAGGGAAATGCGGCGCTGTGGTTTCAGGGGGTGGAGGCGAAAGGGAGAGTGGAGAACTGGGAGGAGATGTGTAGGCTAGTCCACAATTACTTTGGTAAAAACAAGCAAGCAAGTTACCGACACCAAATGCGTGTGTTAAGGCAAACTAGAAGTGTTTCTGATTATTGGGACAAGTTTTCTAGGCTTAGACACCAGTTACTCCTATACAATCCACACCTAGATGAGGGACATTTTGTAGATGAATTTATAGCTGGGTTGAGAGAAGATGTTCGTTCTGCTATATGGTTACATCGCCCCCAAGATTTGGAAACTGCGCATTTGCTTGCGTTGATGCAGGAAGAAGAGGCGGTTCCCAACAAGAAGCGTTCATATTCCAGACCTGATGTCAAGGATCACTCTCGTTCCAAGTGGCACAATCGTTCTGATGATCATTCAAGACCTGAAGCAAAACCACCTGAACATGGCAGGAGTGATGATAAGCTGGAAAATCTGAAAGCTTATAGGCGCAGCAAGGGTCTATGTTTTACCTGTGGTGACAAATGGAGTCGAACTCACAAATGCCCAGCCAATGTACCACTGCATATCATTGAAGAGTTGTTGGAAGTGCTGCAAATTCAACCACACCCCGATATGCAAGATTCTGGTTCCTCTGAATCAGAGGGTGAAATACATATGCTGATGGGCGTGGACAAAGCACAAGGGTTGAAGAAGAAAAAAGCATTTCGACTGCAAGGGGCAGTAGGGAAACATGAGTTGCTCATTCTAGTCGATTCTGGCAGTGTGTCTTCATTTCTGAATCAAGAGGTTGTTGATCGACTGCAATGTACTCGAAAGCAAATGCCGCCTGCAACCTATGTAGTAGCTAATGGTGATAAAATGGCTTGTCAGGAAGTCGTTCCTCAATTTGAATGGACAGTTCAGGGGCACACATTTGTGCAAGATATGAAGGTGCTACCACTCGGTTGTTATGACATGATACTTGGCCATGATTGGTTAGATATGTACAGCGTCCGCAACAACTGAAAGGGTTGCAGCGTCGGGGTGCGATATCACACATGGTTCAGTTACAATTGCAACCTGATGGACACACATTCCAGGTAGACGCAATTGATGGAGACACTGACATGGATTTGAGCAATATGGCGCCAGAGATGCAAGAGCTGCTGCAAGAATTTGCCTTTGTCTTCGACAAACCAACTGAGCTGCCTCCGTCTCGTCCAGCAGATCACAAAATACCATTGATTCCTGGAGCTCAACCGGTTCAAGCTAGACCATATCGTTATACACCTCAACAAAAGACAGAAATCGAAAACCAAGTGAAGGAAATGCTTGACAGTGGGTTCATCCAGAAGAGTGTCAGCTCATTTGCCTCTCCAGTGCTGTTGGTAAAGAAGAAGGACGGCACTTGGCGTTTTTGTGTTGATTATCGCCAATTAAATGCATTGACTGTGAAGCATAAACACCCAGTACCTGTGGTTGATGAGTTGTTGGACGAATTGGCAGGAGCACAGTGGTTCACTAAACTAGACTTACGATCAGGGTACCACCAGATCTGTATTGCACCTGGAGAGCAACATAAAACAGCATTCCAAACACATCATGGTTTGTTCGAGTTCATGGTGATGCCCTTCGGCCTGACTAATGCGCCAGCATCCTTTCAAAGTCTGATGAATCAGGTTTTTGCTAAACTCCTCCGGAAATGTGTGCTTGTCTTTGTTGACGACATCCTCATTTATAGTGTGTCATTGCAAGAGCATATCCAACAACTGAGGGAAGTATTCCAATTGCTCCAGCAAAACAAACTGTTGGTCAAATATAGCAAATGCACGTTTGCTCAGCAGCAATTGGAGTATCTGGGACATGTGATCAGTAGCACTGGAGTGTCTACCAACCCAAGCAAGATAGTTGTGATCAAGAATTGGCCGCAGCCACGTTCAGTGAAAGATTTGCGAAGTGTGTTGGGATTCACGGGATATTACCGCAAATTCATTGCTCATTACGGGATTATTGCACATCCGCTGACCCATCAGCTCAAGAAAGGTGTACTGTTTCACTGGGGACCTGATCAACAACAAGCATTTGACTTGCTGAAAGAAGCTATGATCAATGCACCAGTGCTAGCGTTGCCGGATTTCTCGCAGGGTTTTGTCTTGGAAACTGATGCAAGTAACATAGGCATCGGAGCGGTGTTAATGCAGAATGGGCATCCAATTGCATTCTTAAGTCAGGCTTTGTGTCCACGGAATCAAGCATTATCAACATATGAAAAAGAATGTTTGGCAATCATATTGGCAGTCGACAAGTGGAGGCCATATCTTCAACATAGGGAGTTTGTTATAATGACAGACCATCAAAGCTTGCTTCATTTGGTGGATCAGCGTTTGGTCACCGGCATTCAGCACAAGGCCTTTGTGAAATTACTGGGACTACAGTTTACAATCAAGTATAAGAAGGGCACAACTAATGCAGCTGCTGATGCTTTGTCTCGAAAACAGAGAAGCAATGAATTAGCGGCGATTTCCAAAGCCACTCCTGTTTGGATGGATCATCTCCAAGCTGGGTACAGCACAGATACTCAAGCACAACAACTTATAGTAGAATTGAGTGCAACTCCATCTCACTGCAATGAAGCGGGTTTCTCTCTTAAGGATGGGCTAATTAGATATCAGGACCGCATTTGGGTGGGCTGTAACAAACTGGCGCAGAACCACATTCTCCAAGCTTTACATAGCAGTGGTGTTGGCGGGCATTCAGGCATGAGGGCCACTTATGAGCGAGTGAAGCAATTCTTTTCCTGGCCCAAACTGAAACAAACCATTCACCAGTTTGTGGCTGAATGCTCGGTGTGTCAGCAGGCAAAGGTGGAACACATCAAAACTCCAGGTATGTTGGCACCACTACCAATACCTTCTAAGGCATGGGAGATGATCAGTCTTGATTTTGTGGAAGGATTACCTAAGTCCCATGGATATGATGTGATTCTTGTGATAATTGACCGTTTCACCAAGTATGCGCATTTCCTGCCATTGTCACACCCATTTTCTGCTCTGCAAGTCGCTCACGCTTTCATTAACAATGTGTATCGCCTGCATGGTTTACCTCAAGTGATAGTGTCTGATCGCGACAGAATTTTCACGAGCACATTGTGGAAAGAGTTGTTCCGGTTGTCCGATACAGCACTGCATTTGAGTTCATCTTACCATCCTCAGACAGATGGTCAAACAGAAAGATTGAATCAGTGCTTGGAATCATATTTACGATGTGCAGTGCATGCCGCGCCAAAGAAATGGTATGATTGGCTCCCACTTGCAGAGTACTGGTATAATACAACTTATCACTCCACGTTGGATCGCACTCCCTTTGAAGTATTGTATGGCCAAAAGCCTCGTCACCTTGGCATTTCGGTGGGGAATGAATGTAACTCACCAGACCTGGAAACATGGATGTCTGAACGTGCTGTGATGCTCGAAGTCTTACGCCAACAACTTGCCTGTGCACAGAAACGGATGAAGATCCAGGCAGATAAGAAGCGTTCGGAAAGGCAATTTGAAGTTGGGGATTCTTGTTATCTGAAGCTTCAGCCATTTATCCAGCAGTCGGTAGCAACACGCAGCAACCAGAAGTTGTCTCTCCGCTTCTTTGGTCCTTACAAGGTACTGGCTCGAGTTGGGGCCGTGGCGTACCGCTTACAGTTGCCTGACTCCAGCAAGATTCACCCGGTGGTGCACGTCTCCCTGCTCAAGAAACATGTCCCTGCATCAATCCTGGTGAGCGCTGATCACGACCTCAACTCGGCGGCAGAATTGCTTCTTCCTGCAGCTGGTTCGAGTTCGTCTACTCCGGCATGAGGTCATGCCTCGCCTTAAGGGGGAGGGATTGTCGTGTACCAATGGGCTAGGCCGTCATGTCTTTAGGGCTGTGTCCCGGGGTTGGGCCTTTGAGCCTTGTAATGGAAGTAAAGTCCAGCGTAGCTGGCATCGTCATCTGCTACTTATGCCTCTTGGTGCTGTGAGACCAGGGCATCTGATTAATGAACTAGCTGAAACTTCCCTGATCTCGTGCTTCTCTCTCGATCCCCAATGCTTCCTTCTAACTACGAACCCTAAATTCCCTCTCTAACCTCCATTCCTGGCTACTGATCTTATGGGTACGTGACAGCATCTGGCAAGGATTCAATGACATCGCGAACGATACTTGGATCGCATTCTAATGTCAGCAGGAAAGCTCCAAGCCTCGGTAAAATAGCATTTCGCATGTGCTACGGTTCCCTCGTAGCTGCTTCAACACTTCTCATCACATGCAGGCCTGTAAAAGGAGGAAGATTTTGTTACTTAAACACAATGTCTTCGATACAATCTGCACAAATAATTAAAAATCAGCTCAACTTAAAAGTACTTGTCCTTAACGTACGCCAACTTGCACAAATATCTGGAGATAACACATGGAAAAGTGATTGCAATGCCAAAAAACACTTATATCGAGAATATTTAGGTCGGGGGAGTTTGAAGACCGGTATCTGAGACGGATGTGACTTTGCTTGGTTCGGGCCCAAAACCCCATCCCTCCCGTGGTGCACCCCAGAGCGCCGCTGGAGGGCCCCAAATCGCGTCGCCAAAGCTCATCCCTCCCGTGAAACCTCTCTCGCCGTTGCCGCTGGCTTCGGCCGCGGTGGCGGCGGCCCCTAGTGCCAGGGTCCTAGGGGGGAGGTCGCGTCGACTTCCTCTGCAGAGGCAGCTAGGGCGGCATCAGCGGAGACGGTTGAGTGCGGTGGTCGGGGCGGCGACCTCGGCCAGGCGGCGACTGCATCTGCCTCGGACCTGGTGCGGGCGGTGGAGGCAAGCCGTGGGTCTAGGGTCCCCGCCTAGGCCCGCCGTCTTGTGGCGGCGCGGATGGGCTTGGGGCGGCGCACCGGCTCTCCGGGTGACCGTCCCCTAGCGGAGCAATGCTGTGAAGGTGGAAGCGCGGACTCCTCTGCAGCGCATCTCGGGCGGCGCAGGTGGCTGGTTCGATCTGACCTTCACGGCTAGATCTGGGCAGGCCGGGACTGCTCCGATTCAAGTGTTTCGGGTACGGGGAAGATGAAGTGGTTCTCTCCTTCGTAGCTCTGACCGGCGGCGTGGGGGCTGGCTGGTTTTGCTGAATAATGGCGGTGGTTCTAGGGTCCTGCAAGCGCCAAGAAGATGATATGCCTGTCACATGTCTCTTAGATCTGGTCGGATTGACGCGTTCCGGAAGGCTCAGCCGGCAAACTCCATTGGGCATTTCATGCCTGGAGATTGTTGGATCGGGTGGGATTCGGTCGTGCGCACCCAGCTTTTACTCTGGCCGTTTGGTTTCAGAGAGAGCACTTCGAAGCTCTGTTGGCTGTCAAGATCCGAGGCTAGCAATGGTGGTTCGAATCTTTCTGGCGATGTGGATTGGCTTGGTGTTTCATGACTTGGAACAGCGACATGTAAGTGGGGGCGACAACATACGTGAAGTCCAAAGTCCTACCTTTCAGGGTGAAAATCCAAGGTCTGGCCTTAATTGGTTGTGCCTGATAGTGTTCTTGCTGAAGACATTGTTTTGAGAACGAGGACTATCTTCAGGGTGAAAGCTCAAGGTCTGGCCTTAATTGGTTGCGTCTGGTACTGTTCTTGTTGAAGGCGGTGCTTTTGAAGAATTGGGCGGCAGGTGTTGTTTTGGTGGTGGTTGTGTGGCTGTTGCAAGGACTGTAACTCCGTAGCGGGACATTTCGTTTTTATTTCTTCTTCTTTTTATCTTTCGACTGTGTGCATCCGTAATAGCTTTGGTTGTTACGTTGTTGCACAGCCTGGGTGTAATTTGTATCTCCGCGATATTAATAAACACTCTTTATCTAAAAATCTGAGACGGATGTCCCACCCTTCAGCTTGAGCTGCATCGACTAATTCCGGCTCATCCAACGAATATGCATCCTCACATTATCCCTTTAGATAAATATTGTTGTGTCATGCTCAGTCGCAAGCAATCCCGCCTTTATATGGGAGAAAGCACACAATTTATCATGAACTATCGGCCTAAATATTGTGTAACTGTCTAAGGTACTTTAACAATCTCGCAATGAAAGTCATTGCTGTCTAAATAAACCAATTAATCATCATATAAATATTATAAATATTAATCATCATGTAACTCTCTAGAGTACTTTAACAATCTAGCTACTGGACAATCAAGCTCCGCTCATCTCGGTGATCGACCGGGTTTGGGACTGCATTTGGATCGAAAACAAAGGCGTCTCAGAAAATTAGAGTTTTTGGGTGGAAGGCGGCAACAAATACATTGGCTGTTATGCAAAATGTCCACTGAATAATCAGTTCTACCCTCCATGTGTGTTCTGTCTGCAGTCGAATGGAAGAAGACTCTCATCATGCGCTAGTATCATGCACTACGGTGAGAGCATTCCACGATGGTCTTCGTCAACATTGGTCACTCCCTCCCGAGTGCGAATTCAGAAATTATGGTAAGGAATGGTTCATCCAGGTAATCATGAATGCGTCAGCTAAGCTTAGAGTTAAAATGTTGTTCATGTTCTGGCGATGCTGGCACCGTCAAAATGATATCGTCCATGGAAAGGGTGATGCATCCGTTTCAACATCGGTCTCCTTCCTACAAAACTATGTCACATAATACTCAGTCGCGAAGTCGTCGAGCCAGTCGAGTAAAGGGAAAGGGCTGTTATACCCGAGCCAGATTAGACGAGTTGATATCTAGGAGGAATCTCAATGGCGGCCTCCGCCTGTGGATTCCCTGACGCTAAATGTTGATGTCGGGTGGGATGCAGTGACTAGGAAAGCTGGTATAGGAACAGTGATCTGTGATGAGAAGGGTGATGTGCTACTGTCTTCCATGAGATTCCTTCTGTTTTGCGCTAGTGTCGAAGAGGCGGAAGCGAAGGCCTGCCTGGAGGGTCTTCATCATCATCGGATTTTGCTGCAAAAATTCCCATGTGTTATGGAGTCTGATTGCTTGCAAGTGGTTCAGAGTATTACACTAGTAGAAAACAGGCTAAAGGACCAAACTCCAAAACCCCATTTGTCCCGGTCGTACTGCAAACAGGGACAGATGGGGCATAAAACGCGCCGAGCGCTCCAGGCGACACCCATTTGTCACGGTTCCAGCCACGAACCGGGACAAATGAGGTAGCACCCGCCGAGCGCTTCAGGCGACACCCATTTGTCCCGGTTCCAGTCACGAACCGGGACAAATGTCATGGTTTCAGTTACGCGCGCACGCGGAAGCCGAGCCATCGCCGCGTTTTTTTGACGCGCACGGAAGACGAGCGGAAATACGGCACCGCCGGCGATTCCTCTGCCCTCCGGCGATTAATTCCTCTGCTCTCCGCCGGCATTCATCTTCCTCTCCGACGCTATAAAATGCACTGCACAGTACGACTCCTCCACACACCATTTCTCCGGCCATCTCTCCTCTCTTTTCTCTGTCCCTATGGAGCCACTCGTGCCTCGATCCGATGAGTTTTACGACTACGAGAAGGAAGGCATGCGATTCAAGGTGTGGGTCACCCTTCGTGCATGGCGCGTGGAGAAGTGGATCCGCGACGTGAAGAACTACTTCCTCGACGCCGCTCCGATCAAAGCCGTTGGACTCGATTGCGAGTTCACCGACCCTCGACGGAAGCATACTCCGCAGTGCGCCGCCGTCCTTCAACTCTCGGTGGCGACCGAGACTCTTGTCTTCCAAATTTGCAAAGCTGATCGGGTGCCACAGGTCCTCGTGGATTTCTTAGGTGATGAGACAATCAAATTCTACGGCGTGGCAATCCATAATGACATGAAGATGCTAGCCTACTACGGAATTATTATTCGGTCCGCGGTCGACCTGCAGAGGGATCGCCGAAACCCTACCGGCAATTTTACTCCTAGTTTATATGCTCTCGCTAATAAATTACTACAGCATGAGAAGGAAATAGCAGAGCTGAAGGCAGCGCAGACTCGACGGATGCCCTGCGAATCTGAGACGCCCGAAGATCCTTCTCCTGATCGAAAATCAATGCGGAGAAGCAGCGTGGCTTCGACGGAGCTCGATCGCCACAATGATATGCCGGGTCCTCGTCACCCCGTGGATAATATCGTGCAGCGGGAACTTTGCGACCTACATGTGCCATGCTTGAACATAACCGTGAAGGTGGCGCACGGCTTTGCCCTACCGCCTAGACCAAATGGAACTTACCATTGTCGCCCTATTCCAGATGGCTATGCTGTTCTCGGGGTTGATGAGGTTATCAAGACATATGAGGGAATTAAGCTGGACTTCCCTACGGGTGAAGACGAGGTTGAGTTGAGATTTGCCCTCAAGAGTACCTGCTTATGGAAAAAAGAATACATCGTGTTCCCACACATGCAGCAAAATCGCCCTCCCAGTCCACATGCCAGTCCACATAACTACAACAACGACAACCAATGCGATAGTCCAGACACCCCCCATAACGACAACCAAGGCGCTAGTCCATCTCCGCCGTCGCGTGAGCGTACTCCGCCGCGTGAGCGTACTCCGCCGCGTCAACGGACTCCATCGCCTCCGCAAAAGAAGCGGAAGTGCACCGCTGCGTCGACTAGTACTCAGAAAAGCGAAACAGGGAAGTCTCGCTTTGTGAACTCTCGTGAAGATGTCGATACATGGGTCGAGGAGATCCATGCTTCCCAGAGAAAGAAGGCAAAAAAGATGTCTTTGCCTGTTCCGGTTTATTCTTCGGATGCGATACGGTGGGTCATAAAATTTCTTACGCATCCGTCGCAATATGAACTAAATATGGACGATGACTACACACGCGTTCTGGTGCGTACATCTAGGAGAGTGCGGGAAGAACAAAAATCTGCTGCCACCCAGAAGAGAGATGTTCCACAGCTCGGAATGCAGGCGGGACAATCGGCCCCTCCACTCATATTGACGCCTTACAACCGGAACCCGGTCGATGATGTACTTTCGCAGCAAGCTAGTGATATGGGTATAACTCTGGCAGAGCTTAAGGCATTGCAATCTCGCGAGAGTGTCACCATACATGAGGTGGTGCGGACATCTGTGAGAGGAGAAGATCTTGTCGACCCCGCAATGGTGCGCACTCTATCAGCTAGGTTGCACCAACTAAATGCATGGTACATGCGTACCACGAAAAGTCAAGACTGGCTCTATGGGAAAATTCCAAAGGATTTTTTTGGCCCAGGTGATGATGAGGTTCAAATTGAGTATTGCGAATTATGGCAGTTATTCAATTTTGACGCGCTCGACAAATCTATCATCAGTGCCTTTTGCATGTAAGTAATTAAATTATGTATATATGTCAGTAATTCTCTAGCTCTACTTATTTTTCATTGCTTGTAATTATCCTTATCACTATATTACTTTTATACTCTATTATGCAGGCTGAAAATTATACAATCTCGAAAGCTGGGACTCAATCACAAGATTGGATTCATTGACCCTAATCGAGTTCATCATCATGGTTTGTTACATTACCCAGATCAAACGGAGAAGCTTTTGCTTACTTATTTGATGGCGCAACATTACAAAAGCACCATAATTTTCCCGTTCAACTTCGAGTGAGTTGTTTACTTTCTTATACATACTCGATGTTAATTAAGTATATGTAATTGATGATTTAGTTATTAACAAATATAAACATATGGCAGATTTCACTGGGTATTATTTGAGATTGATGTTGAAAAGGCAATCGTTGATGTCTTGGACCCATTATCGAAACCTGAAGAAAAGTTCGACGACACGAAACAGATGCTCCAGAGGTAATTTCGTTCATTATCACAATCGACCTCGTCTTTTCTAATAATATATAGTAATTAGTTAACTTCTTTACTAATTTTCCATACCGTAAACTTCAGGGTTTGGGACAAGTTCACCGGTTTCCACAAGGAAGTCGGTATAGCTAAGAACCTCACTTTGAAATGGCGAGAGGTAAGACGTACTAGATAGGTTCCACGTATGCATATTCTTAATTTCAGTCTCACAATACCATTTTTTCAATATTTTTGATTATTTTTTATTGATTTCTTATCTTATTCTATCATAAAGTGCGCGAAGCAGCAACAAGGCACCAATTTGTGTGGATTCTATGTCTGCGAGTTCATCCGAATTCACTTCAATGAGGGTGCAGACTGGAATAGGGTACGTTAACAATTCATTCAAACTTGTTCACTTTTCAAATTGAATTATTTTCATAATGGTTGATATATTGGTGTTGATCTCTCCTTTTTAGTTTGAGACGATCCGGAACAGGCTTGATGCAAAAGACCGCCTACTACCAATTGCGGAGGAAATTGCGGGCTTTCTGCTTGAATATGTCATAAAGCCAGGCGCAGAATGCAGTATAATCCGGCAGCCAAAAAAGACCATCCCGAGGAAAAAATAGGGTCTAATGCTTCTCTGTCATGTAATGATCTCTGTTTGTAAATATTTAGACATGATCTTCCGGTTGTAAATATTTGTTTGGGAGAACTCGTGTACTAGTAGTATTCATGACTATATCCCGAGGAAAAAATCGTGTATTCATGATATATATTACATAGTAACGTATAATATGCAACTCGATCTTGTTTGAAATGAAACATAAATGAAAAAACATAAACACAAAAGAATCAGTAACATAAATAGAAAACAGAAACAAAAATAGAAAACAGGAAACAAAATAAAAGAAACAAAAAAAACATATATATTGTCCCGGTTCGTATTACGAACCGGGACAAATGAGTGGCAGCCAGTCTGGTTTTGCCACGTGACCCCCCTACTGGTCCCGGGCCGTGGCGTGCCCAGGACAAATAGGGGGGGCTATTTGTCCCGAACACGCTGTCCCGAGCGCGTGACCGGGACAAAAAGCCCTCCCGGCCCGGGACCAGTGGCCTGTTTTGCTCTAGTGTTACATCAAATATGCAGGCCAGGTCAACCTCTTGGAGCATCTATGAAGAAATCAAGGACTTCATCCGCAACTACCCTTTGCTGGAGATTAAGAAAATTAATAGAAATAGTAATCAGGTGGCTCATGCACTCGCTCAGTTAGGGAAGAGAGGGACGAGTGATGTGTTTAGAATGTCTACTCCGAGATGCGTCTCTAGTTTTGTTTTGAATGATTGTAAGAACTGTAACTGTGAATAGCCGTAAGTTTTCGACGCACTCTTTTTCTTCCAGGGTACCTAAGGGGGTTGGAAGGTTTTTAATGAGGCGACTTACGTGCTAAATACACTAATATAATCTTTCAAAAAAAGTCAATAAATTAAACTCATTACCATGGTTTTAATATCTCTTATTATTGCTCTTTCTTTTTGCCGCTTCCTCATATGTAAATGGACAAATTCCAAATTTTCTATAAGAAAATCAAAATATCGGCAGTATCGAGCATGGCTGAGCGACCAGGGCCCAGAAAATCATCATGCCATTATTGTGAATATGTTAATAATCTTGCAAACATTGGAAAAATAATTGCTCGCCTTATCAATGATGTTTTTGCTTTGTCTTCCAGTACAGTTTCTATACGCTAGGTGCCAAATAGTATAGCTACCGCAAGAGTGGTATCTGTGTCCTATGTCTGACGAAACCCCAAAGTCAGGGACACAATGGCAGGATTCAACTACATCAGGGGATTCGCATTCCTATGAGTTGGTGCTTACTAGCATATGGAGAATGATATAGTAACATGTCTAACTCATGTATTCGGCTATTAGTATAGAAAAGCAAAACAACGGTTCCCGTTATCTCTCAGTCCCACCGGTTGTAGTTCTGCTCCTATCCAAAGGCCACGACCAACTTACTTTGTCTCTCTCCCTTTGGATCCCCTCTCCCTTCCCCTCATCCAATTTGGAAGAACTATAGGGGGGGGGGGGGGGGGGGGGGGTGTCTCATGTTTACTCTTTCCTACATGACCCACCTTTTATAACGTGGTTTTATGGTTAGGCTTGTCCTTGGATCGTGAGTCTTTACACACTTTCTTTTCTGAACTTAATGATGACTACGAGCATGGAGCATGTGAGGATCCCTTCCAATTTCTCTTGTGAAGTTTTGGTGCTCATCTTTATATATCTTAAATGCAAGGCAATACACGCTTATAAAGCTTATGTTGCGATTGCCACATGTTACTCTAAAGTGGAAATCAAGGGAAGCCAGTGCAGAGATGATAATAAGTACCAAAATAGTCAAATATATTATTAGCAAAATAATCACACGTATTAATTTCAAGTAGGATATAGTTACCTTCATCAAGTTGATCATTATTCATCGTTTGACAACAATAAGTTTGTCTTGTGAGAAACTGAAATAGTACTTATTATTATTATTATTATTATTATTATTATTATTATTATTATTATTATGTTGCACACTAGTTAAAAGAAACAATGCGGAGAAATAAGACAAGCGCACAAAATTCAGAGAAATCACACAATTCTCCCAAGGATGAGAAAAAGATTTTAAGGAACAAATAGAAGACAAGGGGATGAAGGCATAAGAGAGCAGCCATCGGCCAGGTGTGGAGGAGGAGCAACGAAGTCGATGTGGCGTGGAGCCTAACAACTAGGGCAAATTAGATGAACCAAATCGCTTTTGTGTGACATGTTAGAATCTACTCCCTCCAATCCGATTAAGGCTTCGTTTGGTACGTGTGGTTGGGCTGAGATTCGAAGGGATTATCCTCTAGGGGAGTTCAAGAATATTTAGGTAGGGGGGAGTTCGAAAGCCGGCATCTGAGACGGATGTCGGCATGTCGCACCCTTCCTTGAGCCGCATCGACAAATTCCGGCTCATCTGGACGGATATGTATCCTCGCATTATCCATTTAGATAAATATTTGTGTGTCATGCTTGATCGCAAGCCATCCCGCCTTTATATGGCAGAAAGCACACCGTTTATCATGACTATCGGCTTAATTATTTTGTAACTGTCTAGAGTATTTTAGCGATTTCACAATGAAAGTCATCATCGTCTAAATAAACCAATTAATCATCATTTAAATATTATAAATATCAATAAACTAAACTCATTACTATGGTTTCAATATCTCTGTATTGCTCTTTCTTTTTGCCGCTTCCTCATATGGAAATGGTCAAATTCCAATTTTCCTATTAAAAAAATCAAAATATCGGCAGTATCCAGCATGTCTGAGCGACCAGGGCCCAAAAAATCATCATGCCATTATTGTGAATATGTTTATAATCTTGCAAACATTGGAAAAATAATTGCTCACCTTCTTAATGATGTCTTTGCTCTGTGTTCCAGTACAGTTTCTGTACGCTTTTTTTTTAGATAAGGGGGTGCAGATCCCCGGCCTCTGCATCCAAAAGATGCACACAGCCGCCCACAATTATTTAACCATCCAACAAAATAAGTTCACAATTTATGGGTCACTTAAGGTGGCTACAAAGATCAACCACTCAAACAAAATATCATTAAGCATCTAGACGTCTAGGTTGAAGCCATCCGCCCCGGCTGAAGATAGCCCCCACAATCGTTAGCATACGGGTACATCCAGCGTCCATAAGCCCACGCTGGTCCACAGTAAGTAGGAATGGCCATGAGTGGATCCAAAAGCACGCCTTGTGGATAACCTGCAAGTAATGAGTTGAATTCACTTTATTAAAAACAATGTCATTCCTACATTTCCAGATAGCCCATAATATGGCCGCAACACCAATACGAATACGAGCTTTTGTGATTTTATCTATTCCATTTAACCAACTACCAAACAAATTCGCAATGCTCGTACGTGGGTAAACGTTGAAAGTGAAATGCACTAGTCTCCAAATATCACGAGCAAAGGGGCACTTGATGAAGAGGTGTTCGACGGATTCATCCGCGTCGTAGAACACGCACTTCTTACATCCTGTCCATTGTCTTTTACATCCTGTACGCTTGGTGCCAAGTAGTAATTCTAGCTACTGCAAGAGTGGTAGAACCATTTCTCGTCAATGTGTCTGTACGTTTCTTTAAGATTGGGATCCTCCGGGATTGTTAGGTGATCAAGAATTGACAGAAAAATCTTGCGAGGTCATTGATCGTGGACTTGGTGACATTAAGCCCTCGTTTAAACGTTGCCATAACATAGTTTTCGCCTTGTGCAGCTTGGTTATTAAATATTTGAGAGTTGTTCTTTCTTTAGATCCACTTGTTGATAGCCTCTGGATCGAAGGTACTTTCACGACTTCACGTCCACAATTTTTTGCAGCTATCAAACAAGTGGATGTGATAAAAACGACAACTCTCAAATATTTACCAAACGAGTTGCACATGGCGAAAATTATGCTATGGCTACGTTTGAAGGAGGGATTATTATTAAGGTGTCACATAAACACCATCAAGTCCACATTGACGGCTGATAACCAGATAGCTCGAGTAAGGTTTGGTTTGTCAATGCGTGATTAGCTTACCATCCCTCAGGATCCAAGTTCTTACATAAATGTACAATTTCATACACATTAATGAGAAATAGTTCTACCGCTCTCTTAGTATCCAAAATTACTTTTGTTGCCTGAAGATGAGTAATGTAACGGATCACACAGAGCAAACAGATATTAAGAATGCGAGAAATTATTATTTTCAGTGTTTGCATGATAATAAACATATTGTTAGTAATAGCATGATGATGATCTTGTGTGGGTTATGTTCTTGTCCTCGGCCACTCTATTCGTTTGACGACACGGGTTTTGATGGAAAGTTCGAAATTTGGCTGTTTACATACGAGAAACAGAAAGAGAAAAAACTTAGATGGTCAAACCATACTAATTAGTTTAATTTATTGTTATTTATAATATTTGCACGATAATTAATTGGTTTTTATGTAGATAGTGATGACTTTCCTTATGTAGGTCACCGAAGTACTCTCGATAGTTAGTTACTGACAATGTAAGCCAAGAGTAGATGATAAATTTAATGCTTCTTGCCAGAAGGGCAAGATGACCTGTGGCCGACCAATTTACCCAATATTTATCCAACAATTTTTATCCAACATTATACTGCAAAGACACATATCCGTTTGGATGACCGAACAATTTTTGACGAAGCTCAAGCTGAAGGGTGGGACATCAATCTCCGATGCGAACCTTCAAACT
This sequence comes from Poa annua, assembly GCA_026929855.1. NCBI lineage: Eukaryota > Viridiplantae > Streptophyta > Magnoliopsida > Poales > Poaceae > Poa > Poa annua. Next base: position 24,248,327 of record CM049427.1, read on the forward strand.
CTCTTGACCTAAATATTCTCGATTTAGGTTTTATTTTCCGCGCCGCAATTACTTTTCCACAAGTCATCATGAGGTATTTGTACAAGTTGACGTACTTTAAAGATAGTTACTTTTCAGTTGAGCTGATTTTTTACTATATATGCAGGTTGTATTGAAAGAATTGTGTTGAAGGTGCAGCACGCTTTCGACAAGTACCAACCAAGCGCAACGACATAATATTTTCACTTTGCAAGCCTGCATGTGAGAGGTGTGCATAATCTGTTCACTTTGTAACCTACCAAAGTAGAATAGAAATTTGAAAAGTAGAATATATCATTTGTGGCCACCAAATTTATCTGTAAATGTACACAACTCTATAATCACCAATATAAACTTTGGAAACATCCAAGGAACATCGTTCTCCCCTATCATAACAATAGATCATCCAGATTTTAATTTCATACCATCCGAAGTAATATTAGCTCATGTCTTATATATCTACAGATAAATAAGCTGACGAGGTATGTTGAAGATGCAAACATACCAGATCATAAAATCAGTGTAAACGTTCGACATTAGAAACACGGGGTAATTCTACTTCCGGCATCCTCTTTGTAACTGTGGGCTTCCTGCCGTGAACTACATCAGATTGAATGTTCAAAAAATAAAAAAATAGCCAGACAGTTACAACTGTGGGCTTCCTGCACAGGAGGTATAGTATCAATCACTTGGCATCCATATGACACAAGTGTCTACAAGCTATCTTGGAAATCTCTCCGTATGATTTTTTTACTCCTCGTTTGGATGTTTGTATTGGGGTGCTTGGTATTGAACTAAGGTCAATTCTAAATCAGTGGGTGTATAGAAATGAGCTATAAATTCCAAGTTTATATTTGGTTGCGCAAGATATTAGTAGTTGGAATAAAAAAGAGCGCTCAATTTCAATTCTCTGTTTGGATGTTTAGTTGTGAAACTGCGCATCAGCATGAGAAATCCCACCCAATTCAGAGGGGTGAGGCTCTGAATTGGAGAAGGCATATTTTAGTTTTAGTTCAAGTTCATAAAATCCGGCTACCAAATCTAGTTTTCAATTCTTAACACAATCAAACAGCAGAATTTGAGAAACTCAATTTCAATTCCAGTTATGTGTTCTAATATGGACATTCAAACAAAGTCTTAGTACTTGGTGCACACCAACACTGCTAGAGCGCGCAATCCCTTTGCAGTCTGGAAAATTAAACCTGCTAGGTCGCAAGCGCTGTCCACTAATTTACCACCAAAATTCCAACATTGATAGCGTTGGTGTACGGGAGCAATCAACGAATTCGAGTGGACGTCTGCGATGATATGTGTTCTTTGTTCGCTGAAAAATAGGCTTCATGCGTATATTGCCTCTGATTAATTGGCACATCGTATTGGATTAATCAACTGCCGAAGCTATAAAAAATTATCTAGGCCACTTAAATAATATTTGAATCACACTCTGCCCAATTAGAATACTTTACACCTTGTTCTGCAAGTATTCTCACACTGAACCATCTACGACACAATAACATTGCACTTTGGATCTCACATAAACAAGCATAGCAAATATCATGTGTTTCTATAGATAAAGATCAGGTATATATAAACTGAGTTCAATTTCTTTTCTCATGTTTTTTATAGATTAAAGGCTTAATGAAATCACTCGACACTCATTGTATATCATCTTTCTACAAAAGAATAGCTGAACCATAAATACTAACAGAGCTAGCTATGTAGATAATGTCACCCCATGAAGCCTGAATCAATGTTTGTACCTGCATATGTCGAGCTTGCACATCTAAATCCACTGCTAATGGTTGAGTTGGATGCAGAAAGTGGTTTAACTCAGCTACGTGTAGAAGGAGGATGTTGATTAATTGGCACCAATTTTCCGGTATAATTTGGATGTATTGAGAATATGAATTTAATTGAAAGTTTAAAAATGAGTAAAGGGTGTTGTGGTGACTCTTCCCGGCAAAATTTCCATAGTGGTGATCGCCGTGTATGCCACCCTAAGACATACACGCTGATACCACAATATAGAAATTATTGAACAAACAAATGCTAGAACTATTTTGTAAGGAGAAAATACATCGATAGGCATGCCAAGCACATACTTGTTGTTATTTTATGATGATCCAAATTCATATAAAAATAGAGCTAACTTCGGACGAGCGACATGTAGAACCCTCATGAAAAGTTTTTCTATGAAAAAATATAAAAGCTTTTTTACATAATAGTAAAGTCAACTGATGCCTACAGCGTAGTGCCATGTCTTATACAACCCGGCCGTCCAATAGCCAGCATATATATTAGTGGACTATAGAATAATGTTCTATTAATATCTTGCCTACCTCACACCATAAAGTTATTTGGAGGTGTAGTTGACTTTTGATTTACAACTCACTTCCATCCTCTTTAGTCATCCTCCAATTTAGAAAAAAATATGATATTTAAACTTCATGTTTTGTCGGGGGGCTACCCCCGGGTAGGGCAGATCCCGGTACAAATCAGCAGTATGACAACGGTATTTGACCTTTGGAGAGTGCAAGAGCCACCCTTTGGTGCACTGGAGGGGGTAACTTGACCTTTCGGAGCTGGTTAAGCCCAAGGTGTCTCTCGGGGGACGCAGTGGCCACCCTCGGAACCTATAAATAGCCCCCCAGGTCCTCAGAGCGGTATAAACCCTAGCAGGTGGTTCCTTTAAGAACTAGCTTCTCGAAGATGTCTTTGGTAGCAGCCCAAGATATCTTCGGGAGGTTAGGCCTAGAGGTGCTCATCCTAAAGTGCTACTCGGATACATCCGGAAGGGACCTCGGGAGCTCCGGGTACACTCCCCGGTGGAGGAGATCCCGGGTGAACCGGATAGACTCCCCGGGTAGGGGAGAAAGGTATAAGTTCACTTCCCGGGTACAGGCTAACCGACATATAGATCTCGGTCCTAGCAAGTTGTACAGTGTGTGCAGGAAAGACTTACAGAATGGAGCAAGGAGGTAGCCGGCATGGGAGATGCCGGTAAGTCATCAACGGTCCGGAGCAGGCTTTCCCGCCTGGCACGGGGGGAAGTACCATCCCCCCTGACACGGAAGCATGGTTCACCTCCCGCCTGACACGGAAGCATGGTCACCTCCCGTCTGACACGGGAGCGTGTCAGCCGGTACGATAACGGTACGACAAGATCGGACATGCCTAGCCCGGCAATCCGGAAAAGGCTACTCGGGATGGGCAAAGACATGTCTTGTCTCTGACAGAGGGACAATGATGTTCCAGGACGGCGCCTGCTGTCCTTGCCGGAATGATGACGGCAGGGCTATGCCGAATAGGTAGGCGGTTAGGTCGCACTAGCCGGTGTCGACATAACCGTTAGGCCTGTCTGGTGGGGCCATCCCGGATTAGGGATTCCGGCCCTCCCGGCCGGAACTCTATAAAAGGCGACATAACTGCTCAAGTGAAGAGAGACGAACTTGGAAGCCAAAACCTTAGACTCATTAATCCTAGGGCATTTACTCCTTCCTCTCTCTAGTTCATCTTTTTCATCGTGTTCATCACCGCAAGAGCTCCAAGAGCATGTTGTAGATCTCATTCCACACTTATATTGAGAGGAAAGGCAGGAGTAGGGGTGTTACCTCCCCACGAGGGCCCCGAACCTGGGTACATCGTGTGTGTGTTCCCTGCCTTCGTGCAGTTGTTTGTATTAGCTAGATCTTCTCTTGCTCCCTTCGGTTGTGTTTGTTGTTCTTCGGAGATCCCGGTCAATCCGACATCCTTCCTCGTGCGAGCTCTTTAGTTCGCTAGCCCTCCCCGGATCCACCAGCGTCCATCGGCCCCACACTTTAGCCATCCTATGGCATCTGTCGTGACACCACCACGACAGTTGGCGCCCACCGTGGGGCAGACAGAGGCGCTGGCTGGTGTACACATCCGGACGGGTTCCTCCGTTCACTCCGGCCTTAGAGTTCTCTCTGGCCTGGTTGTTAGGCTGGGCGAGATAGATTTCGTCAGCGACAATGCCGGTTGCTTCCGGAATAAGCCCTTCCCGGCTGACGGATGCCTCATCGACTTCGGCGCCTTCACCACCTACGTCGCCACCGAGATCGTCTGCAGCTACCCGGATGTTATCCTGGAGGCTGAAGATCCCCCCATGCTCCGCGCCGCCCGGGATCCGCGTGTCGATCGCCCCGCGGGCTGCGTCGCGGTCATGATGGTCGGGGTAATCGAGGAGGTGTTCCAGGATGCTCCTGATGGCGATGCTGGTACTCACCGGGTTCGGTTAGCAAAACCTCCGCAGGAGAGAGGTGCTGCCCGAGACGGTGATCCTCAGCCATCCCACCATCGTCGCCGTCCGGATCCCCTCTCGGGTCTGGTGGCCAAGCTGGCAGTCCCAGTGACAGTAGATGTGGATACCCAGGTCACCTCGGCTGATCTGGACGAGCAGCGCAAGTTGCTGCTCGCAGAGGCGCAAGAGATCGCCGAGATCCGGCGTGAGCTTAGTGCCAGTCTCCGGGAGTACAATGCAGCTCACGGCTTCCCCAAGATAGGCTCTTGGGACAAGCGCATTGCTGACCTGCGTAAAAAGGGCAGAATGGTGAGTGATGAGTTGGCAGGTAGCACGGCGCCTAGCCATAGCGGGACGGATAGCATGATCTCGGCAGAGAAGCCGGTATACAGCTCGCCTGCCAAAACTCTTAGGGCTGCAGAGGCAGCTATGGCCGAGTTGGCAGGGCTATCCGGAGAAGCACTCCGTAAGCAACAAGAGCGGGTCAATGAACTAGTCATAGAGGCTAACCGGCAGAACAAGGCCTTCAAGAAGAAGAATCCGGGAGTTGGATCCCAGGTGCATTCGGCTAGGGCCGAAAGCGACAAATCGGGCGGAGAGGCTTCCTCTCCGCATCCGAGTAAAAGCAAGAGCAAGAGTCGAAGCCGGAGCAGGGGATCCGGGAAAAACAAGCAGTTGCAGGCATATGACTTGGCCTTCGTCGGAGTTCAGCAAGTCGGACGAAACATGAAGGGGATCGTGTGCAGAAAACAAAAAATTTCCTAGCAACGATATCCTTAAACTAGCCAAGATCTATTCTATGCAGATATAGTAGTACGAACGGAGATCGGAATACGTACCCTTGTAGACCGAAAGCGGGGATTACGTTCCCGCACAAACGTTGTCGATGAAGACCGACGTAGCCGACCTCAAGTTCGTGTAGAGGAAGCAGGCCTCCGAGTACCGCTAACGCAGCACCTCGCAGGGAGTCGCACACGTACGGTGGAGACGACGCCTCCGAAGCTCTAGTCCAGGACGAGCAGCGGAAGACTTGGACCGGAACACCAGCAGCGCGGCAGCGGGCTATGGTGGAGGAGATCCCCGACTCCTCTTGCTCGGCGCGGCTCCGACTTGGGAACCACGAGATCGAGAGAGAAATGAGGAATTAATTGGTGAATTAAAAGGCTGGGGTGCCCCTTCTTATATAGGCTCCCAAGGGGAGCCAACCTTGCCAGCCAGGCAATGTGGGACTAACCCCCCACAGCCTGGTTCGGCCAAGGGAGTGTGCCGGCCCCCTGGTGGGCCCCTTGTGGCCCACCTAGGCCGGCCCTCCTGGCCCCCACCGAATTCCCCTAGGGAATTTTCCCCTCTTGGGCCTTCTTTCGTCCGGAAGGCCCATTTAGGGAAATCTGCCTTAATAAATTCGAAAATAAATATATAAAATCATATTTGCATATTAATAACACTAATTAATATCAAACATAATATATATAATATTTCCTAGCTCCGAAAACTCTTTCGGCGCTGCCCGATCTCCATCGGACCTCTCCCGGGACGTTCCCGGTGATCTCCTTCCTTTCCGGTTGTCTTGTCGAAACCCCTTAAGTGTGTTACCCTAGCGGTTCGATATAATATCAGGTATGATCAAGACTCCTCAATGATCAACGACTAATCCGTAGGCCTGGACCCCATGAATTAATCCTTGAGATATAACGAATGACTTTCATCTATCAAACCTGAACGTGAAGTCTTAGACCTTTTGCCATAGCGATACTTAGCACGTCCGAGCGTCGCTCCATAGATATCTCCATACCTAATCCCGACCTCGTTACCGACGACGCTATCTTCTACTCGTTCATGATCTCATGTCTCCGTGACCTAGTCACATGCTTGCAAGCTCATTAGACATGATCTCACCGAGAGGGCCCGAGAGTATCTATCCTGCTATGCGGACAGGCAAATCCCGCTCTTGACCCCTCGTCTCAATACTCCTTTCCAATAACCAAAAGTATCACCATTATTGTCATACTAAATAAGATACGACGTTTGGTGCAATCAAAGTATCTTCCGGGAATATCAATAAGAGTTGATCTCACGGTCAAAGGCGTAACGACTACGTTCTCCAAATCTGGATATGTCCATCACATCACTCTCCAGCGATATGACTCTCATTGCCGACCGGCGCCATGCCTCATGACCGGGAAACCTCGATCATCAATCGCGCAACGAAACTAGTCTTAGTAGAGGCTACTAGGGACCTGGTTGTTTACGTATCACACCCGCATTAATGTTTCCGCTTAATACGGTTCCAGCATGACACAAAAACCTATTATGAACAAACGAGATATGATAAAGAATACACTTTATTAATTGCCTCTAGGGCATATCTCCTTCAGTCTCCCACTTGCACTAGAGTACAATTTAATCTAGATTACAACTTGGTAAAAGCCTAACACCCATAGCTAACTGGTGCTGTTCATGCTTATAAAGCGGAAGAGGCTTCGTTAGCGGATCTGCCACATTGCACTTTGCAAATCTTCACATCGCCTCCTTGTACGTACTGACGTATCACGTGGAAGCGTCAGAGAATGTGTTTGGCGGTGGAGTGAGACCTTGGCTCCTTGGTGTTCGCAATGGCACCCGTATTGTCGCAGAAGAGGATCACGAGGTCTTGCACGCTCGGGAACACTCCAAGTTCGATGACGAACTTCCTCAGCCACACAGCTTCATTCGCGGCCTCGCAGGCAGCAATGTACTCCGACTCCATTGTAGATTGTGCGACTATGGGTTGCTTCCCACTTCTCCAGCACACGGCGCCTCCATTCACCTTGAACACGTAACCTGTCTGTGACTTACGGTCATCGGGGTCTGAGCAGAAACTTGCATCTACGTAACCCGTTACGCCAAGTTCCTCATCGCAGCCACCATACACAAGGAACATTTCCTTTGTCTTATTGAGATACTTAAGAATGCTCTTAACAGCTACCCAATGCGGCATTCCAGGATTACTCTGGAACCGGCTTGTCAAACTTAGAGCTAATGCCACATCCGGTCTAGTACTCAACATTGCATACATGATCGATCCTATGGCTGAAGCATAAGGATGTTTCGTCATTTCGGTCTTACCCAGTTCCGTCACCGGACACTGCGCCTTACGCAATATCTTATTCTTGATAACCGGCAGAGAACCCTTCTTTGCCTTCTCCATATGAAAAACGCTTCAATATTTTATCAAGATAAGTACTCTGACTCAGTGCTAATAGGCGTCTTGATCTATCGCGATAGATTTTTATGCCTAAAACATACGCAGCTTCTCCTAAGTCCTTCATGGAAAACTTACTGTTTAAATATTCCTTCACGCTATTCAGAAGTTCCACATCATTCCCTATTAGCAATATGTCGTCAACATACAGTGCTAAGAACACAACCGAGCTCCCACTCATTTTCTTGTAAATACAGGTCTCTTCCACATTCTGGATAAATCCAAAACCTTTGATTACCTCATCAAAGCGAAGATTCCAGCTCCGAGATGCCTGCTTCAATCCATAGATGGATCGCTGAAGCTTGCACACCTTGTTAGCACTTCCTGGATCGACAAAACCTTCCGGCTGTACCATGTACAACTCTTCCTCAATGTTTCCATTCAGGAAGGCCGTTTTGACATCCATCTGCTAGATTTCATAATCATAGTAGGCAGCTACCGCTAACAAAATCCGAATAGACTTAAGCATCGCTACCGGTGAAAAAGTTTCATCGTAGTCAATTCCATGAACTTGTCAGAAACCCTTTGCGACAAGCCGAGCTTTATAGACGGTCACATTACCATCAGCATCAGTCTTCTTCTTAAAGATCCACTTATTCTCTACGGCCTTGCGCCCTTCGGGAATATCGACCAAAGTCCACACTTTGTTATCATACATGGATCCTATTTCGGATTTCATGGCTTCAAACCATTTCTCGGACTCTAGACTCTCCATCGCCTCCTTGTAGTTCGTAGGTTCGTCTTGCTCGACTAGCATGACGGTGCAAACCATATTGCCATACCATTCTGGTGCGATCCGAGATCTACCAGACCTACGAGGTAGAATATCTTCCTCGACAGTTTCTCCCACTCCTTCCACGGAGGACGTTTCCGGAATTGCTTCCGTTGCGCCACTCGGAATCTCGAGTTCAGGATCAATGATTTCATCGAGGTCTACCTTTCTCCCACTTACTCCTTTCGCGAGAAACTCCTTCTCTAGAAAGGTACCGGTCTTCGCGACAAAAGTTTTACCCTCAGCTTGGTTGTAGAAGGTGTACCCAACGGTTTCCCGCGGATATTCTACAAAGACGACTTTCTCCGACTTCGGTTCGAGTTTGTCGGGCTGTAGTTTCTTAACGTACGACTCACAACCCCAAACCTTCAGAAACGATAACTTAGGCTTGTGGCCATACCATAATTCATACGGTGTCGTTTCAACGGACTTGGACGGAGCCCTATTTAAAATGAATGCGGCTGTTTCTAACGCATAACCCCAGAAGGACACTGGCAGATCGGTAAGAGACATCATAGATCGGACACTATCCAGTAGAGTACGATTACGTCGCTCGGACACACCGTTACGCTGCGGAGTTCCGGCGGGCGTAAGTTGGGGCACTATGCCACAACTCTTCAAATGTGTGCCAAACTCAAAACTCAAGTACTCTCCACCACGATCGGACCGGAGATGCTTGATTTTTCTATTAAGCTGATTCTCAACTTCACTCTGGAATTCTTTGAACTTTTCAAACGTTTCAGACTTGTGTTTCATCAAGTAGATATAACCGTATCTACTCAAGTCATCAGTGAAGGTGACGAAGTAACGATAACCATTGCGTGTCGAAACGCTCATTGGTCCACATACGTCTGTATGTATGATCGCCAACAAATCCGACGCCCGTTCAACGAAACCTTTGAACGGTGTCCTGGTCATTTTGCCCATGAGGCATGGTTCGCATGTATCGAGGGATCCGAAATCCAACGAGTCCAAGAGTCCATCGGAGTGGAGTCGCTTCATGCGCTTTATACCAATGTGACCAAGACGGCAATGCCACAAAAACATGGCGGTATCGTTACTACACTTAATTCGTTTGGCCTCTATGTTATGGATGTGAGTACTACGATCGAGATTCAACAAGAATAAACCATTACTCTCGGGAGCATCAACATAAAAGATATCATTCATATAAATAGCACAATTGCTTGACACTGATTTAAATGAATAACCGTCTTGTAACAAGCAAGACCCACTTATAATGTTTACACTCAAGGATGGCACGAAATAACATTTATTTAAAACCAAAACTAATCCCGATGGTAGATGCAGAGGGAGCATGCCGACAGCCACCACGTCGACTCTCGATCCGTTGCCGACGCGCATCGTCACCTCATCCTTCGCCAGCCGCCTTCTATTCCGTAACTCCTCCTGAGAGTTACATATATGAGCAACAGAACCAGTATCAAATACCCACGTATTGCTCGGGCGGATGTAAGGTACACATCTATAACATGTATATCAAATATACCTTGCTCTTTGTCGACCGTCTTGCCAGACTTCCTATCCTCCAGATACTTGGGGCAGTTGCGCTTCCAGTGACCCTTCCCCTTGCAGTAGAAACACTCCACGCTAGCTCTGGGACCAGACCTGTTAGTCCTGGACTTGGCAGCCAACTTTGCCTCCCTCTGGGACTTCCACCTCTGCTTTCCCTTGCCACCGGACTTCTTGAAATCAACGGTCTTGTTGACCATCAACAGCGTGTGCTCCTTCTTAATCTCTACCTCAGCAGTTTTGAGCATCACGAACACTTCACCCAGGGACTTAGCCATGCCCTGCATGTTGTAGTTCATGACGAAGCCTTTGTAGCTTGGTGGCAACGATTGCAACACCCTGTCAATCGCCAGCTCATCGGGAATCTTGCACTCCAGAGCATTCAGGCGTTGAACGTAGCCAGACATCTTGACTACATGCTCGCTCACACTGCTATGCTCTTCCATCTTGGCTGAGAAGAAAAGCTCAGAAGCCTCATATCTCTCAGCCTTAGCCTGCGGCGCGAAGACAGCCTTAAGATCCGAAATGATCTCAAAGGCGCTCATCTTCTCAAAGCACTTCTGCAGGTCGGCTTCCATGGCGTAGAGCATGCCACTATGGACAAAGGCAGAATCCTCCGATCGGGTCTGGAAGACCTTCTTCTCATCCTCAGAGGCATCATCTGCAGGAGGGTCACCTATGGCGGCCTCAATGACGTAGGCCACCCTATGGGGAGTGAGGAGGATCCTCAGGTTGCGGAACCAGGCCATGAAGTTTGACCATTGGTCTTAAGCTTTTCTTTCTCAAGGAACAGACCTAGGTTAAACGAGGGGCGAGACATCTACAATGGAATTTGCAACAACATAAGACTTTGTTCATAATAATTTTGAGTTATAGTATTTTAGAAAATAACTGACATAACTCCCACTCAAACGAACATCCCTCCTGGTCGTTTAAGCGATTACACGACCCCCGTCCATTGCACCACCCCTCATCATCAAAGCCGGCGGCACAACTTCAGGAGTAGACAAAATCGTCCGCCACACCAATTTTGTGACTCGTGCTTGACCTTTCGGTCTTCCTGTTCCGAGGCCATACCTCTGAGTATGCTAGGCTCGCCACCAAAGACCTCCACGCTGACGCTTGTGCAACATGGCTTACACCCACCGTATGCGAACGAAGATATGTATGACACCCGATCATCACGGCCTGCCTCATAACGTAGAACTTTATTGGTGGTGCGCGTTGGAGGGAGAACACTAGTGGTATTTTGAAGGGATCATCTTATTCAGCTACCGCCGTGTAACACACAATCACACAAAAATAAGATGCACACAAAACATCAAATGTAATGCAATGTGATATAGTCCATCGCGCCATGGTCTTCTTGGCGCCCGCAGTTTATAAACAATTTAATAAACCTACCTTGACCATATCACATAGCCCCTGCAAAATAAAGTTAGACGCTTCTACTTTATCTTTTGCATATTTTACGTGGCTTGGGGCTTTCGTAAATAGAACCGCTTCATACCTACGAATCTTATGACCACAACAACGATCCAATAATTGCATGTTTAAGCATCCCTTTCGGGCCCTCCATTGAAAATGCGAAGACCAACTAAAGAGAGAGAAACTGTCACCCGCCAGCCACATATACGGTACAAGCCGTATGTCAGTAGTGGAACCAGTCTCGCGTAAGCGTACGCGTAAAGTCGGTCCGGGCCGCTTCATCAACTCAATGCCGCTGGAATACACAAGTGCACGCTAGAGGGTAGCAAATAACAGGAACGGTGCCCCCGTGCAGAGCACGGGTTCTACCAGCGTACAGCTATATCTACGATAGATCGGCTCTGATACCACTGAAGGGGATCGTGTGCAGAAAACAAAAATTTTCCTAGCAACGATATCCTTAAACTAGCCAAGATCTATTCTATGCAGATATAGTAGTACGAACGGAGATCGGAATACGTACCCTTGTAGACCGAAAGCGGGGATTACGTTCCCGCACAAAGGTTGCCGATGAAGACCGACGTAGCCGACCTCAAGGTCGTGTAGAGGAAGCAGGGCTCCGAGTACCGCTAACGCAGCACCTCGCAGGGAGTCGCACACGTACGGTGGAGACGACGCCTCCGAAGCTCCAGTCCAGGACGAGCAGCGGAAGACTTGGACCGGAACACCAGCAGTGCGGCAGCGGGCTATGGTGGAGGAGATCCCCGACTCCTCTTGCTCGGCGCGGCTCCGACTTGGGAACCACGAGATCGAGAGAGAAATCAGGAATTAATTGGTGAATTAAAAGGCTGGGGTGCCCCTTCTTATATAGGCTCCCAAGGGGAGCCAACCTTGCCAGCCAGGCAATGTGGGACTAACCCCCCACAGCCTGGTTCGGCCAAGGGAGTGCGCCGGCCCCCTGGTGGGCCCCTTGTGGCCCACCTAGGCCGGCCCTCCTGGCCCCCACCGAATTCCCCTAGGGAATTTCCCCCTCTTGGGCCTTCTTTCGTCCGGAAGGCCCATTTAGGGAAATCTGCCTTAATAAATTCGAAAATAAATATATAAAATCATATTTGCATATGAATAACACTAATTAATATCAAACATAATATATATAATATTTCCTAGCTCCGAAAACTCTTTCGGCGCTGCCCGATCTCCATCGGACCTCTCCCGGGACGTTCCCGGCGATCTCCTTCCTTTCCGGTTGTCTTATCGAAACCCCTTAAGTGTGTTACGCTAGCGGTTCGATATAATATCAGGTATGATCAAGACTCCTCAATGATCAACGAGTAATCCGTAGGCCTGGACCCCATGAATTAATCCCTGAGATATAACGAATGACTTTCATCTATCAAACCTGAACGTGAAGTCTTAGACCTTTTGCCATAGCGATACTTAGCACGTCCGAGCGTCGCTCCATATATATCTCCATACCTAATCCCGACCTCGTTACCGACGACGCTATCTTCTACTCGTTCATGATCTCATGTCTCCGTGACCTAGTCACATGCTTGCAACCTCATTAGACATGATCTCACCGAGAGGGCCCGAGAGTATCTATCCTGCTATGCGGACTGGCAAATCCCGCTCTTGACCCCTCGTCTCAATACTCCTTTCCAATACCCAAAAGTATCACCGTTATTGTCATACTAAATAAGATACGACGTTTGGTGCAATCAAAGTATCTTCCGGGAATATCAATAAGAGTTGATCTCACGGTCAAAGGCGTAACGACTACGTTCTCCAAATCTGGGTATGTCCATCACATCACTCTCCAGCGATATGACTCTCATTGCCGACCGGCGCCATGCCTCATGACCGGGAAACCTCGATCATCAATCGTGCAACGAAACTAGTCTTAGTAGAGGCTACTAGGGACCTGGTTGTTTACGTATCACACCCGCATTAATGTTTCCGCTTAATACGGTTCCAGCATGACACAAAAACCTATTATGAACAAACGAGATATGATAAAGAATACACTTTATTAATTGCCTCTAGGGCATATCTCCTTCAAAACAATCCCGTCAAGCTCAGGGTAGCAATGATGGTGGTAACCAGGGTGTAGGAAACAATGCTGTGGTAAGCCACGGCAATCCACCCCGGTATCCACCACGAAGTCAGGGAAACCGGCAGAGAGACGTTGCTTCTGTCCCGCAGCAAGCCGTAGTTCCTGTGGTTAACCGACATAATGACGGCAACTCGAGATTGCAGCAACTCGGATACCAGCCCAATGAGAATCCCTTGGGATCCCGGATAGGAACTCGACAATTAGATCCCGCAGATGCCCGGATCAGGCTCGATCGGATTCACCAATCCGAGTTGGTTGAGGAACAAGGCCCTCCGGGACCTGCATGTTTTGGACCTCGGATCATGCGAGAACCAACTGTAAGAAATTTCCAGCTCAACCGGGGTGCCAAGACCTATGACGGCAGCTCGAAGCCGGAGGACTGGCTAACCGATTATGTAATTGCAGTAAGCATAGCCGGTGGAAACAGACGTTGGGCAATAAGGTACATACCACATATGTTGGAAGGACCCGCCCGGATTTGGCTGAACAACTTGAGGACTGGCAGCATAGACTGTTGGTTGGATTTCGAGAAGGCCTTCATCAGCAACTTCACCAGCACGTACAAGAGGCGCAACCGACCGCAGCAGCTCGCCATCTGCCGGCAAAGGAGCAACGAAACCGACCGGGAGTACCTTACTCGGTGGAGCAACATTCGCAATTCTTGCGAAGGAGTTGTTGAGGCACAGGCCATCTCGTGGTTTGCGCAGGGATGCCGGCATGGCTCTATGCTTTGGCAAAAGCTGCAGAGAAAGATGCCGACAACCCTGGCAGAGACCATGCGCATCGCCGACACCTACACGCTTGGAGATCCCATGCAACCCCTAGTGGATGTCGGAGACTCCAACAGGAGGAATGCGGGAACTCAGCGTTCGGGGCCGAGCAGAAGCCATGATCGCCACGATTTCGGCCCAAAGAGGAGCCAGCCCGAGTTCCACTATGCCTCGCAGCAAGTTGCAGCTGTTGGCCGAGATCAGGGAGATGCCGGTAGCAGTCAGCGGCAGAAAACAACTGGCCCGGCTTGGGGTCAGAGCCAAGAAGTGCAGAAGACTTGGGTCGACCAGAAGAAGCCCCTGACGTACGAAGAGATGCTGAACAAACCTTGCTGTTACCATACGTTGGAGGCCAACAAGCCCGCGAACCACTCTACCTGGCAGTGCAGCTGGTATCAGCGCACACTGCAAGAGGGCAGCGCGGGGGCTACTCGGCCAAACGTTCCGGCGTCACGGCCGAACATCCCGAGACCCCCTCCACCGCTATCCGGTGCCAATGCAGTCCGGATTAATCCACCTAACCAGGGACCTCCTCCCAGACCTGTGAACATGGTGCACACCCGGAATGATAATGGCGCTGGTCCGAGTAACCAACCCGGACACCACAAGGCAACTACCGGGAGGCACATCAGAGCTATGTGGTCGTCGTGACCGAGCCCACTGACCGGAAGAGTGTGCGACAGCGCGCTCTGGAGGTAAATGCTGTGATCCCGGCGGTGCCCAAGTTCCTGCATTGGTCCGAGATGGAGATCACTTGGAGCCGGAAGGATCACCCCCGGGTTATGCCTAAGCCTGGTGGCTATGCTCTGGTGGTGGACCCGACATTTGTCGGTCCAAGCCTCAACGTCCGCTTCAGCCGGGTACTAATTGACAATGGTAGTGCCATTAACATTATGTACACGGATACCATGTTGAAGTTAGGGGTGTCCATGAACACGCTGCTCCCAACCGAGACAACCTTTCACGGCATTGTACCCGGGGTCTCCTGCTCCCCTATGGGCAAGATCTGGGTTGAGGTGTTGTTTGGAACCCGGGAGAATTGCCGGACAGAGAGCCTGGAATTCGAGGTGGTGGATCTCGAAAGTCCATACCATGCGCTTATTGGCAGACCCGCACTGGCCAAGTTCATGATATCCACCCACATGGGGTACCTGAAGATGAAGATGCCGGGTCCAAATGGGGTGATCACCATAGCAGGAGACCACAAGCGCTATATGGATCGTGCAACTGCCGGCTCAAACTTAGTCGAGTCCCTGGTCATTGCGGAGGAGAAAAAGAGGATTCAGCAGGTGGTGGCACTGGCCCAAACCTCGCAACTCGGAATGCCCGGGATGGTGAACCCGGAGCAGAACGCCTCATTCCAGCCACCAAAGGAGACCAAGAAGGTGGGTGTTGACCCCAAGTACCCGGAGCGCCAGGTCATCATCGGCAGCAGCCTGGACAGCAAATAGGAAGGCTAGCTCGTCGACTTCCTCCGTGAGAATCGGGATGCTTTTGCGTGGTCAAGTGATGATCTGCAAGGCGTTCCGAGGGAGTTGGCTGAGCACTCACTGTTTGTCAGGCCGGATGCAAAGCCGGTGAAGCAACCGACTAGGCGCCTCTCGGACGAAAGAAGAGCGGCAATCATGGAACATCTGGCAGTACTGCTGGCTGCTGGGTTCGTGATGGAAGTACTGCACCCGGATTGGATTTCGAATCCGGTCCTGGTTGAGAAGAAGAAAGATGTCCCCCTCCTGCTTAAGGTGTGGCGCATGTGCATCGACTTCACCAACCTCAACAAGGCTTGCCCGAAAGATCCTTTTCCACTTCCCCGGATAGATCAGGTGATCGATTCCACTGCCGGGAGTGAACTTTTGACTTTTCTAGATGCCTATTCCGGTTTTCACCAGATACCTTTGAATCCGGATGATCAATCTAAAACTGTTTTTATTACCCCGTATGGGGCTTATTGCTATCGTGTCATGACTTTTGGTCTGAGAAATGCTGGTGCTACATACCAGAGGTGCATGCAAAAATGTTTACACGATCAGATAGGCCGGAATGCCGAAGTCTATGTCGATGACATAATCATAAAAACAAAAGAAAGATCCTCTCAGGTTGATGATCTGAGGGAAACATTTAAAAACTTAAGGAGATTCCGGATGAAGTTGAATCCAGATAAGTGCACATTCGGTGTTCCGGCAGGAAAACTACTCGGTTTCCTCATTTCAAGCCGGGGAATCGAAGTCAACCCGGGTAAGATACGGGCAATCGAGAGCATGAAGCTGCCGACACGTCTCAAAGACGTGCAGAAGTTTACTGGTTGCTTGGCATCCCTAAGTCGGTTCGTGAGCCGACTAGGGGAGAAGGCCTTACCCTTGTATCAGCTGATGAAAAAGAGTAAAAATTTCGTGTGGACTCCGCAAGCTGATGCAGCGTTCAATGACCTGAAAAGAATGCTCTCATCAGCACCGGTGTTGGCATCCCCATTGCCCAAGGAGCCTATGTTGCTGTATATTGCTGCCACTAACCGGGTAGTAAGTGTAGCCATTGTCGTGGAAAGAGAAGAAGGGGACAAGCTGATACAGAGGCCGGTGTATTACTTGAGCGAGGTGATCTCGGAGTCCAAGCAAAACTACCCGCATTATCAGAAGATGGCATATGGGGTGTACCTGGCAGTGACCAAGCTCAAGCACTATTTTCAAGAACACCCAATCACAGTGGTATGCGAGGCTCCACTAGCCGAGATCATCGGCTGCAAAGATGCTAGCGGCCCAGTTGAAGGGGATCGTGTGCAGAAAACAAAAAATTTCCTAGCAACGATATCCTTAAACTAGCCAAGATCTACACTATGCAGATATAGAAGTACGGCGGAGATCGGAATACATACCCTCGTAGACCGAATAGCGGGGATTACGCTCCCGCACAAGCGTTGACGACGAAGACAACTGTAACATCCCAATTTTCAGAAAAATTTAAAACTTTTGCATCCATGCATCATCATCATTAAACATGTCATAAAATTTGAATTTAATTAATTAAATATATTTAAATTGACTTTATATCCTTTAAAATTGTTATTTTGAAATTATAATAATGTTCCTTTTATTCCATTTTTATTTTAGACAAAAATAATGTCAAAAGGATCTATTTTTCATAAGCTTTTCAAATTATATTTTTATGAATTTTTCTGAGAAGTTTTAATATAGTTTTGAATTTGTTTTATACTCAAAAGATTTAAAAACAGAAAAGAATTTTCAAAAAGAAAAAAATAGAATCTGGCCAGCCAGTGGGCCGAAGCCCACTAGCTATCTACCGCGCGCACGACGCAATCCAGCCCGCCAGCAGCCCGTCCCCGCCCGCGCGCACGCACTGACTCGCTGACAGGTGGGCCCCACCTGTCATCCCTCCCGCTGCAACGGCTCGCCCCAAATCACGCCCACGACCTAGCCGAGAAACGGCCGAATCAATTCGATTGATTTCCCAGCGATTTACTCACTCATTTACGTCGCCGATTCTTGCAATAAGATCCCCTCGATCCCCTCTCTCTTTTGCCCCAAGCACCACCTCCCGAGAGCCACCAAGCCGCCCACGAGCATCCCCGGAGCTCCGCCGTTGCCGACGGCAAATTCAACGAACTCCGGTGAGCTGCGACCTCCTCGCGCCCTCTCTTCACTCCCAATCGTTTCATTTTATCTTTGCGCACCGTGGTGACAAGGTCTCGGGTGTTCTTTCACAGCCAAACTCCGTGTCCGTGCTCACCGACGAGAATCTCTGCCGTGCGCATCTCCGGCGAGCAACCAGAGGAGGCAGGAAGAGCTACGACCTCCACCACTTCGCCAACAACGTCGCCTCGACGCCCTCTACCCGTAGGTATGACCCACATGTCTCGGAACGCAGTAGAACGTCTAGAACGTGCGATGCCGTGTGTGTCGCCGCCGCGCGCGCTGCTCCGGCGAGGTCCTCCGGCGACCTAGCGCCGCCCGTTGTTGGTCAACGCGTGTAG
The DNA here is from genome assembly GCA_026929855.1 of Poa annua. NCBI lineage: Eukaryota > Viridiplantae > Streptophyta > Magnoliopsida > Poales > Poaceae > Poa > Poa annua. Next base: position 24,266,448 of record CM049427.1, read on the forward strand.
ACCGTACGATCTCGATCCTACGGTTAGGATTAGATCTTTTTAAACGAAACGGTACGGTTGATCTGGACCGCCAGATCCAGATCTGACGGCCCAGATCAAATCACTTAAACACGTCAGCACGCCCAGTCAGCGCTGATGTGTAATTTCTTTTTTCCATTTTATTTAATTTGGCAGTTTTGCTGAAAACACCGTGCATACTGTTTTTATCACTACTTTTTATCTGTTATCCAAATTTAAATATTTTTATATATCTGAGATCCTTGGAACCAGTAGAACACCTTGGCATCATTTGTTTTCTGTTTTGACACACAAAAAATTTTCAAATATTTTTGAGAGTAGTTTAAGTGTTTTTGACATAACTTTAGTTAGAAAATTTATTTTTGAGTAAATCAAATTGCTAACAACTTGTTTAGAAGCCCTCTACCCAAATGTCATTTTTACAAAATTTAATTTTGAAATTTTATTTAAGTGAACTAAAGTCCTTGTCATTAACCCTTTACTCATGATTGAATAATAGAAACAAATCAAAAATTTATTCATGCATATATCATGAAAATCCAAAGGGATATTTTTATTAGTTTCTAAACGTTGGAAATAAATTGTTGCATCTCATCTCATGCATAGCATATATCTTCTTTGTATGAACCCTTCCTTGTGTGTTTATGTGTGGCTCTTTATTTCTTTGTTAGACTATTCGGAGGGAAACGAGAATCTTTGCAATTGTAACTGCTGCACTCCCGATTGCCAAGGCAAGTGGCACACCCCCATAAAAGTCCTATTATTTCTATGCATGAGTAGAGTATTTTCTATAAGCATGTGTAGGATAGCATTGCTATGCAAGCCATGATAGATCTCTTTATTCATGTGTCTAGGTTCCTATGAAATTACTTAGTAAGAATAGTGATGCTATGCAAAAACTATTTTGATGAAAAAGATAAAGTCTACTAAGTTTTAATCAAACACCTGGGTGGAAATTGGTTGCTTGGCTGTATGAGTTGAGTGTTGTTCCCAGGGGATTTACCTGTGGAATATTCACTTGTGGAAGGCCACCCAGGAGCAAAGGAATCTGAAGAACTCCAACTGAAGATTGCTTCTCGTGCAGCCATTGCCAATATGGGCTCTGGCTTGATCAACTAAGCTGCATGGACTCTCCCCGGCCTGACAGGTGGTGGTAGAGGATTTGTAGGTGGAGCGCGTCAGGCCAGAGTGGGAGGGAAAATGCTTCTGAAAGATCTCGTCTCATTCTTTCCTTTCCTTATCACAAATGGTGTGTAAAGGATAACCTGTGTTGAATGGGTACAATGGTGAACGTGCACAACCTCTGCAGAGTTAAAATCTAAGTACTTAGCCGTGTCCCCGGAAACGGACAATTGAGCAGCTGAACGAGGATGTCAACGGAGGATTCCACCATTCCAACTTCTAAATAAAAACTTGATGGGTGAACAAGGGTAGAATGAGACAGTGGATTTCATGCCACGAATGTCTCGAATAGAAGAAAAGGTGTTTCCAAAAAGTTAGGGAAAAACTTGCTTTCTGCAAAATAGCCTTGAGCTCCACCAGCCAAATAAGCATATAGGTCATAGAGTTATTCCTCTAAGTGTCCACCATAGTGTCACTTGCCAGTTCCATTTTAATGGTTCTGACCCACGTTGTTGCAATATATATCTTATTGCAGACTGTCCTGATGATGAGTGAAAGTTTTTACTAAGGGTTTTCGAGTCTTCAACCAACATGCTCGTCTGTGGCACATGATGATGATTGGGGACTCCATGAAGAATAATTTTCCGCTGTTTACTCTGTTCACTGCTAGCTTTATGCTATGCAAATTTGTAATGAATATTTTCTAAGTCTGAATCAGCGTTGTAATAAATTGATGCTTTGTTGTGATATTACATCGTAACTGTGTGTGCAAACGAATCGATCCAGGGATTTGCACTATACACAGGTATCTGCCATATTTTAGGTGCAGGTACACTACAGATGGTATCAGAGCACTGTGTTGCCTGTAGGTTCGAGCCCTTAGGATTGGAAAAACCTTTTGATCATAGTATTAACTACTTAAGTATTGTTGGATCCTAGCGGCATAGTGAGATGAAGCGGCCTGGAAACAAACCTTACATGTCCGCGTACATGAGACCTGTTCCACACTTAAGTGGCTGGCCGGGTGTCTGTCTCTCTCACTATAGTGAATATCCAATTTACAAAGAGTTGTTCATATTTGTTGATCACAGTGAGATTTGACTTCGTTTTGACTCTAATTTAATAATACACTTATGACTAGTACCTCCTTACCTTACACATTTCTTGTTTTAAATTCTTTTCTTTCTTCCTAAAGGATGACGAGCTTCCACTTCACCACTGCGGAGGACTTCGAGGATACCCGTTTTGGCTGCTACCTTCTCGACATCGGCGAGAAGATAGGTTTACCGCTACCTCAAGTTAAGGGCTTCATCCTGAAGAAGTTTAACAAGGAGGGCTGTTGGGGAATAAAAGAAACTCAGCGAGGACACGGAGAAGAGCCCCCGTTGGAAATCAAAATGGTTAGTGACTCCAAAGAAAAAGGACTCAATCTCGTAATGCAGGACCTGATTGGACGTCTCTGCGGACGCTATAGCGCAGAGTTGAGGGGCCACTACTCCATTTTCTTTGGAAGGAGAAACGAGGAGGGAGAACCATACCTCTTTGATGTTGGAGATAGAGGCAAAGCAAAGCCCCTTAGTCTGTATTTCCAGGAGTTGGAGGTCCTCGTCACAGAACTTTATGAGGATAGGCGCATTGAACTTCTGAAGAACGATGAGTTGTGTGCCTTACTCAAGGAGAACGAGGAAAAGATAAAAGCTCAAGAGGAAGTGACTAAGGCCTAAGAAGAAAAGTTTGCTTCACAAGAGGAGAAATACAAGAGACAGGAGAAAAGGGTTCAAGAGAAAAACAAGACTATCAGAGAACAGAAGGCAGAACTCGAGAGCAATGAAGTCGAGTTTGAAGCTGATAGTGACTTGATCAAGCGTCTTCGTACCGAGAAAAGGGAACTGCAAGAGAAGAACTCTGCCCTGGAGAAAGAAGTGAAGGAATTAAGGGAAGTACTCGACAATGAAGGAATCGAGATTCAGGAAATTGAAGAAGAAGAAGACGACATGGTCGAGTAGTTCGTTAGCGAGACTACCATTTATTTACACCTCATCGTTATCTTAGTCTTGTATTGACCTATCAACTTGTGATAAGGCAGTACCTTCCATTGTATCCCGAGGAACCTCGCGTTTTATTTTCCAAAACTCTCATGTCTGATTTATCCAAAGTTTTGAGTTGTGTGATGTTTGTTTGTTCCTTAGGTCGTTTGTTTGTTGGGGTAATCTTTCTCATTAGACCTTTCCGTCTAAAAACTCACCTATACAAATCACAGATGCCTCCCCGTCGTACGCCCGATAACAACAACAACAACAACAACAACAACAACGACCACAACAACAATGATGCTATACAACAGTTGATGGCTGCTCAAGCTCAGCTAATGACTATGATGACCCAGTTCATTGCGGCAACCAACAACAACAACAACAACCACAACCCACCTCCGCCACCCCCCCCCCATGTGGATAGATTTACCAGATTTCTGAGGCTCCGACCGAACAAGTTCTCCACTGCAACTGAACCCATTGTGGCAGATGATTGGCTGCGTTCAGTGGACAGGGATCTGGTGACTTGTGAATGTACTGACGCTGAGAAAGTGAGGTTCACCACTCATCTGTTGGAAGGACCAGCAATCCAGTGGTGGGCAACCTATCAAATCACCCACCCACTAGAAACCATGACTTGGGAAAATTTCAAGGAAGGTTTTCGTAATGCTCATATCTCCCCGGGCATTATGAACTTGAAGCAGGAAGAGTTCAGAAACCTGAGACAAGGAAACAAGAGCCTTAAGGAGTACATGGCTGATTTCCATGCCCTTTCCCGTTATGCCTCTGAAGACATTAACACCGAGGCAAAGAGGAAGGCAAAATTCCTAAATGGGCTGAGTGACGAGCTGAAGATCCCTTTGACAGTGGCATACGCCCCAAATTATCAGACTCTCCTAGATCAGGCTATCATACTAGAGGATAACAACAAGAAGGCTGAAAATAGGAAGAGAAAGTTGAATGTTCACAAACCCCATTCTGAGACTTCTTTCAAGAGATCTTTCCCTCAAGATGCAAACCAGAGTTATAAACCTGGTCACTATACTAGTGGAGGAAGCAACCATAAACATCATGGTCACAACCATAGTGGTGGTTTCAAGGGAAACAATGGGAATCACAAGGGAAATGGAAATGCTGGCCACAACAATGGACAACATCGCCCAAACCCCGAATATAAGAAAGATATCAGATAAGTCCTATGCTTCAAGTGCAATAACAAGGGTCACTACGCCACTGACTGCCCCGAAAAGAAGGCCGCAGAAGCTGCCAAGCCCAATCCCTTCCAGAAAGGACAGGTGAACCACATCAATGCGGAAGAAGTGTACGATGAACCTGATGCTGTCATTGGTACGTTCTTGCTAAATTCATGCCCAGCATTAGTTTTATTTGATACTGGAGCATCACATTCTTTCATATCAAGAGCTTTTGTAAACAAACATGGGTTAGTAGTGGAAAATATAGGAAGCCCCATTAGAGTAAACTCTCCGGGCGGAGAGATGCTAGTAACCTCTGGTTGTAGACAGTTGAGTCTGAAGATTGGAAAGCATCAGTTTCCTACGGACTTGATCATCCTGGAAACACAAGGCCTGGATGTTATCATAGGGATGGATTGGATGACCCGCTATGCAGGAATCATAGACTGCGCAAATAGAACCATCACTCTCACCACTCCAGAAGGCTCGAAGATCAACTTTAGATCAAAGTTTGAACTAAAGAAGGTTAGGCTTAATTCTCTTAAGGGGGTTATGAAGGGAATATGCCCTAGAGGCACTTAATAAACATAGTTTATTGGCAATATCCCAATCGTTCATTATATGTTTTATACCATGCTATAACTGTATTAAGCGGAAACATTAACACAGGTGTGGTAGATAAACAACCAGGTCCCTAGTAGCCTCTACTAAGACTAGTTTCATTGCGCGATTGATGATCGAGGTTTTCCGATCATAGGGCATGGCGCCGGTCGGCAACGGAAGTCATATCGTTAGGAGTAACGATGTGATGGACATACCCAGTATTTATAGGACATAGTCGTTACGCCTTAAGACCGTGAGATCAACTCTTATTGGTATTCCTGGAAGATACTTTGATCACACCAAACGTCGTATCTTATTTAGTATGACAATAACGGTGATACTTTTGGGTATCGGAAAGGAGTAGTTGAGACGAGGGGTCAATAGCGGGATTTGTCAGTCCGCATAGCCGGATAGATACTCTAGGGCCCACTCGGTGAGATTATGTTAAATGAGTTTGCAAACATGTGACTAGGTCACCAGCTGACATAATATCATAGACGAGTAGAAGATAGCGATGTCGGTAACGAGATCATGCTAGGTATGGAGATATCTGAGAATGATGCTCGGACACGCTAAGTATCGACATGACAAAGGGTTTAAGACTAGACGTTCAGGTTTGATAGATGAAAGTCATTCGTTATATCACAGGGATTAATTCATGGGGTCCAGGCCTACAAGTTAGTCGATGATCATAGAGGAGTCTTGATCGTACCTGTTATTATATCGAACCGCTAGGGTAACACACTTAAGGTGTTTCGACAAGACAACCGGAAAGGAAAGAGATCACCGGGAACGTCCCGGGAGGGGTCCGATGGAGATCGGGCATCGCCGAAAGAGTTTTCGGAGCTAGGAAAAATTATATATATATTATGTTTGATATTAATTAGTGTAATTAATATGCAAATATGATTTTATATATTTATTTTCGAATTTATTTAGACTGATTTCCCTAAATGGGCCTTCTGGTCGAAAGAAGGCCCATGGGGGGGAAAACCCTCAAGGGAATTTTGTGGGGGAGGCTTGGCCGGCCTAGGTGGGCCAAATGGGGCCCACCTAGGGCCGGCGCACCATCCCTAGCCGCACCAAGGCTGTGGGATAGTCCCACATTGCCTGGCTAGGGAGGTTGGCTCCCCCCGGGAGCCTATATAAGAAGGGGCACCCCTGGCCTTTTAATTCACCAATTAATTCCCAATTTCTCTCTCGATCTCGTGGTTCCCTTGACGGAGCCGCGCCTAGTAGAGGAGGGGGATCTCTTCCACCATAGCCCGCTGTCGCGCTGCTGGTGTTCCGGTCCAAGTCTTCCGCTGCTCGTCCTGGACTGGAGCTTCGGAGGCCGTCGTCTCCACCGTATGTGTGTGACGCCCTGCGAGGTGCTGCGCTAGCGGTACTCGGAGGCCTACTTCCTCCACCCGACCTCGGGGTCATCTTCGTCATCTTCGTCGCGCCGAGTTCTTCGCGACCTAGAGGTCGGCTACGTCGTCTTCGTCGTCAACGCTTGTGCGGGAGCGTAATCCCCGCTATTCGGTCTACGAGGGTATGTATTCCGATCTCTGCCGTACTACTATATCTGCATAGTGTAGATCTTGGCTAGTTTAAAGATATCGTTGCTAGGAAATTTTTTTTTTCTGCACACGATCCCCTTCAGTGGTATCAGAGCCGATCTATCGTAGATATAGCTGTACGCTGTTAGAACCCGTGTTCTGCACGGGGGCACCGTTCCTGTTATTTGCTACCCTCTAGCGTGCACTTGTGATTCCAGCGGCATCGAGTTGATGAAGCGGCCCGGACCGACTTTACGCGTACGCTTACGCGAGACTGGTTCCACTACTGACATACGGCTTGTACCGTATCTGTGGCTGGCGGGTGCCTGTTTCTCTCTCTTTAGTTGGCTTTGCATTTTCAATGGAGGGCCCGAAAGGGATGCTTAAACATGCAATTATTGGATCGTTGTTGTGGTCATAAGGTTCGTAGGTATGAAGCGGTTCTATTTACGAAAGCCCCAAGCCACGTAAAATATGCAAAAGATAAAGTAGAAGCGCCTAACTTTATTTTGCAGGGGCTATGTGATATGGTCAAGGTAGGTTTATTAAATTGTTTATAAACTGTGGGCGCCAAGAAGACCATGGCGCAATGGACTATATCACATTGCATTACATTTGATGTTTTGTGTGCATCTTATATTGTGTAATTGTGTGTATAGTATACATTAGTTACACGGCGGCAGCTATATAAGATGATCCCTTCAAAATTCCACTAATGGTCTCCCTCCAACGCGCACCACCAAGAAAGTTCTACGTTATGAGGCAGGCCGTGATGATCGGGTGTCAGACATATCTTCGTTCGCATACGGTGGGTGTAAGCCATGTTGCACAAGTGTCAGCGTGGAGGTTTTTGGTGGCGAGCCTAGCATATTCAGAAATATGGCCTCGGAACAGAGAGACCGAAAGGTCGAGCACGAGTCACAAAATTGGTGTGGCGGACTTTTGTCTACTCTTGAAGTTGTGCCGCCGGCTCTGATGATGAGGGGTGGTGCAATGGATGGGGGTCGTGTAATCACTTAAACGACCAGGAGGGATGTTCGTTTGAGTGGGAGTTCGGATAGTTATTTTTAAAAATACTAGAACTCAGAACATAATGAACAGAGTCTGTTTTGCAAACCTTTGTAGATATCAACCATTGTGATAGCATCTTTTCAAATTAGGCGCATTCCTGCGATTGAGAAACTTAAAAGGTTGGGTCCAAACTTCATAGTTTTATACTTTAGCTTGAGGATACTCCTTGTTTAAACCGTTAGCTCTTTGTGTTACAATACCCGCTAGGAGATAAACCCGGAGATTCCGCTAACAAAAGATAATTTTGATTATCGGATTTGTGCGGATGATATCATCATAGTCCAGTGTATGCTATGATCTCTGCCATAAAGAACCAACGGTGGGTACGAGTTTTTAGATCGCGAACATTTGGTCGCTAAACTCGGGGTACCTCTATAGTTGGGTTGATGAAGTTTATTAGTACGTTGACTGATTGTCTTCTCAACCAAGATGGAACAGAATGCACACATTGAGGGAGCACGTGGCGGTCATACTTAATGACATATGTTCATGATTAATGAACATTGAGACGCCTCGCTCAGCTCAATTACTGGATGACAGACATCGTTGCCAAGTGCAAATCCTCTGTCATAGACTATGTCATGCAAGGGGAATCGTTCACCTTCATGATTCTTGATTACGGTGGAAGTATCAAGAAGATGAAACAGATCGCCGGAAGTCATCAATGATGATGGTGTATATATGATATACATGTTATGAATGTTTTAGCTAAGCAAGTGCTCGCAGTAGTGACTAAGTCTTGAACTAGTCATGTTTTGTGAAAAACCAGGTTTACTGCTTGAGTAGCTTGAAAGGATGAGGCGACACTGCGTGTTGATAACGGCAGTCAAGTTGTTGTGACGGCCATAGACACTCTCCCTCTTGATCTACCATTTGAATAAATTCTTTATGATCGGGTGTTGGTATGATCGTTACGAGTGTGTCTCCTGTAGCGAGACACTTGTTCATACATGATAGTGACAAATTGGTGTCCTATATTTATGAAGTAATGATCATATGCCGATTTGAATTTAGATGGTAGAAGCTCCCACATTCATAATATTAATGCCAAAGGATACAAACTTAATAAAGACACCACATATGTGTGGCACTACCGTTTAGTCATGTCAATGTTATATGCATTAGCTCCACACTGGATGGACCTACAAGTCCTAAGATTTGATCTTTTGACACTTGCAAAATAACTGTGACACCGTTTTCGGAAAACGGGCATATAACTTATTGATAGTCATACATGGAGATGTATGTGGTTCAATGAAGTAATTGACGGGTAGTGGAGATCTTTATTTCGTGAACTTCACTGAACGTTTTGAGTATAGCTTGTTGAGAATCATGCATATGGGTGTATGTGAATCAATGAAGTACTTTAACGTGTAGTGGAAGTCTTTATTTCATAGACTTCATGAATATTCTGAGTAGATATATGGATATCCACTCCGGGGAATGTTAGTCTGAATTTTTGATTCGATCAAACGAAGTTCAGAATGAAGTAGGAAATAAACTTAACAAGAAAATCAAATTCCCGCGATGCAAATCGAGGAATGAAGATTTGAGTTATAATGTTGGCACATCATTGGAAGACTTGTGAGAAGAGTTCCACAAATTACGTCGCATGGAACACCATACTGTTATGGTGTGTTAGGGCGTCGTAGTCGCACCCTATCGGATAGTGTGTGGTAAATAAATCTCATACCGAATTATTGTGATCATTAGAGTCATATGGTAGAAACGTAAACACTCACGTTAGCAAATAGGGAAACCATTTGAATCCATGGAGACAATACCATACGAGTGATGGCATGGCTTTTAGTCTGGATTGTCGTTTCAGCAATTTAGTGTTTCGATGTAATCGAACCTAAAATGGATTAATCTTTGTAGTATACCCTACCTAAAGAGTTAGTTGGGTACATGTCTCACGACATAGGCAAAATCTTTGCCGGGATATACCTTGCGAAAGAAATAGTTTCTTGTCCGAGGGTATAAGTGAGAAAGAAAGTAGAGCGAGACGAAGTTGGTGAACTTCCTCTCCAGACATCAGAGTGGTGCAATCGAAAGTGTTTTCGGTGTCAGGCTCCACAGCTTGAAAAAGCTGATGATTCAAGATCATGATGTTCTGAGCTCATACTAAGAGCGTAGGCATACGAGTTTGTGTTCCGCACTATGTGTCACGACAATCTTGGTATGAAGGTCATATTAATGGAATATGCCAGACCTACGAACTACGAAGAAGAGATGGTGGACCTAAGTCCGAGAAATGGCTATGAGTCATATATGATCCAAAATAAAATCCATATACGATTACCAGGTAATGACTTGGGAGATCTTCTTGATGGCATCTACGATGTTGATAGTATATGGAGTTTTATGAGAGAGTAGATATTGAGCAGATTCGATTTGTCGTGAAACAGTTCCGACAGACCACATGAGACTTTGTCTCAAGTGGCGAAGGCTAAATCTATTCTGGGTCGTTTAGCAATTACTATAATTTCGAATGAGAAATTGATAGATGGATGAGAAAACCATGATTCTTAATAGTGTCATTAAGAATGGTTTGTAATCCTGAGGATGCTAAACATGTATGCAAAATTCGGTGGTCCATTCATGGGCTGAAGCAAGCATATCGGAGCTGGAATCTTCACTTTGATAATGTGATCAAAGGATTTTGGAGTTGTCCAAAATAGTTGAAGAAACCTACATTTGCAAAGAAGTGAGTGGGAGCAAAGTAGTTTTCCTTGATCTTATATGCGGAAGGCATATTTGAGTGGGAGCTAGGTGTCATTTGTGATTCTGTATGTAACGACATATTGAATGACACAGATCCTCTAGTAGAGTGTAAAGGATTATTTAAGTGATTAAATTTTCTGTGAAATGAAGTTAGGAGTATTAGGCATCCGATTTATAATTGTATAAATCAGAGGGGGCTTAATAACATTAAGTCGGAGTATTTCCTAAGTCAAGATTCTGAAGTGTTTCAGAATAGGACAAGCAAAGAAAGAGGTTCTTGCTTGTATGACTATGTAAAATATTAAGTTTATCTTGGCATTTTCAGTTATACCAAATGATGTTCGGCATTATCTATGTATCAGTCATAGATGCTATCAGATTGAAAGCTCGACTTAGTGTGACCCAAGTTCTTGGTTGAAGAACAGGTTCTAGAGTGATCCTTGTGTGGATCAATGAACAAACGTTAAGTTTATTCTTCAGTGTCTATGAGAACTGAAGATAGGTTTTCTAGTAAAGGGTAAGAGTGGAAAGACAACTTGCCGTAAAGCGGTTACGATGGTGCAAGTTATGACACTGACCCATACGACTAGAAATCTCATGTAGGAGATGTCCTTTATTTCTAAGATAGACATGGTTAGTTTGCGAAGTCGCATATGAATGCACTGTCGCATAATCTACATAGGTATAGAAATATATCGCAACTTTAGAAGTAGCAAGTGTGATTGGACTGAGCAGTTTTCCGAGCGTAGGTGGTACCCTTAATAGATCTCTTAGACTTTTAAGGCGCATGCTACGCGAATGCTCGAGTCTCACTCCATCCACTGGGATATATTTCACCGTCATCGTAAGATACGGGTTGATGTCAAACTAGGTGACATAGAAGTGTTGCAAAGCACATATAGGTCTCAATGTGTGAGGTCTATTGACTGTATTCCTCTTCCACGAGGCGAGCAGGCACCAAGATGCTATGGCTGTTGAGCTTTTACCAGGTTGTAAACTAGATTAAGTGTTACTCTAGTGCAAGTGGGAGACTGAAGGGAATATGCCCTAGAGGCACTTAATAAACATAGTTTATTGGCAATATCCCAATCGTTCATTATATGTTTTATACAGTGCTATAACTGTATTAAGCGGAAACATTAACACAGGTGTGATGGATAAACAACCAGGTCCCTAGTAGCCTCTACTAAGACTAGTTTCATTGCGCGATTGATGATCGAGGTTTTCCGATCATAGGGCATGGCGCCGGTCGGCAACGGAAGTCATATCGTTAGGAGTAACGATGTGATGGACATACCCAGTATTTATAGGACATAGTCGTTACGCCTTAACACCGTGAGATCAACTCTTATTGGTATTCCTGGAAGATACTTTGATCACACCAAACGTCGTATCTTATTTAGTATGACAATAACGGTGATACTTTTGGGTATCGGAAAGGAGTAGTTGAGACGAGGGGTCAATAGCGGGATTTGTCAGTCCGCATAGCCGGATAGATACTCTAGGGCCCACTCGGTGAGATTATGTCAAATGAGTTTGCAAACATGTGACTAGGTCACCAGCTGACATAATATCATAGACGAGAAGAAGATAGCGATGTCGGTAACGAGATCATGCTAGGTATGGAGATATCTGAGAATGATGCTCGGACACGCTAAGTATCGACATGACAAAGGGTTTAAGACTAGACGATCAGGTTTGATAGATGAAAGTCATTCGTTATATCACAGGGATTAATTCATGGGGTCCAGGCCTACAAGTTAGTCGATGATCATAAAGGAGTCTTGATCGTACCTGTTATTATATCGAACCGCTAGGGTAACACACTTAAGGGGTTTCGACAAGACAACCGGAAAGGAAAGAGATCACCGGGAACGTCCCGGGAAGGGTCCGATGGAGATCGGGCATCACCGAAAGAGTTTTCGGAGCTAGGAAAAATTATATATATTATGTTTGATATTAATTAGTGTAATTAATATGCAAATATGATTTTATATATTTATTTTCGAATTTATTTAGACTGATTTCCCTAAATGGGCCTTCTGGTCGAAAGAAGGCCCATGGGGGGGAAAACCCTCAAGGAAATTTTGTGGGGGAGGCTTGGCCGGCCTAGGTGGGCCAAATGGGGCCCACCTAGGGCCGGCGCACCATCCCTAGCCGCACCAAGGCTGTGGGATAGTCCCACATTGCCTGGCTAGGGAGGTTGGCTCCCCCCGGGAGCCTATATAAGAAGGGGCACCCCTGGCCTTTTAATTCACCAATTAATTCCCAATTTCTCTCTCGATCTCGTGGTTCCCTTGACGGAGCCACGCCGAGTAGAGGAGGGGGATCTCTTCCACCATAGCCCGCTGTCGCGCTGCTGGTGTTCCGGTCCAAGTCTTCCGCTGCTCGTCCTGGACTAGAGCTTCGGAGGCCGTCGTCTCCACCGTATGTGTGTGACGCCCTGCGAGGTGCTGCGCTAGCGGTACTCGGAGGCCTACTTCCTCCACCCGACCTCGGGGTCATCTTCGTCATCTTCGTCGCGCCGAGTTCTTCGCGACCTAGAGGTCGGCTACGTCGTCTTCGTCGTCAACGCTTGTGCGGGAGCGTAATCCCCGCTATTCGGTCTACGAGGGTATGTATTCCGATCTCCGCCGTACTACTATATCTGCATAGTGTAGATCTTGGCTAGTTTAAAGATATCGTTGCTAGGAAATTTTTTGTTTTCTGCACACGATCCCCTTCAGGTTAGCCTCGGTGAGGTCCTTATAGTTAAGGAATACCCTGACGTGTTTCCGGAAGAACTACCAGGAATGCCACCCGATAGAGATGTAGAGTTCCTCATAGAACTAAAACCGGGGACAGGACCAATTGCTAAAAGGCCCTACCCAATGGCAACTGATGAACTGAAAGAACTCAAGAAACAACTGGAAGAGTTTATGCAGAAAGGCTTTATCCGTCCAAGTTCATCACCCTGGGGAGCCCCGATTCTTTTTGTCAAGAAGAAGGATAGTACTCAGAGATTAGTCACCGATTACCGTGACATAAATGAGCATACAATCAAGAACAAGTATCCGCTACCCAAAATCAATGAACTGTTCGATCAACTAGAAGGGGTTGTCGTCTTCTCCAAGATCGATCTCAGATCAGGGTACTTTCAGATGAAAGTCAGAGAGATGGATATACCCAAGACTGCTTTCGTTACAAGATATGGATCGTATGAGTACACGGTAATGCCTTTTGGGTTAACCAATGCTCCAGCCTATTTCATGAATATGATGAATAAGGTGTTTATGGATTTTCTGGACAAGTTTGTTGTTGTCTTCATCGATGACATCTTAGTCTACTCCAAAAGTCACAAAGAACACGAAGAACATTTACGTCTGGTATTGCAAAGGCTCCGAGAGCATAAATTATATGCTCAGTTCAACAAGTGTGAATTCTGGTTAAAACAAGTAGGATTTCTAGGACACCTGGTGTCTAAAGATGGGATAGCAGTGGACCCTGAAAAAGTTGCTGCTGTGACAAATTGGGAATCGCCCAAAAATGTGGGAGAAATCCACAGTTTTCTAGGACTGGCAGGGTACTACCGGAGATTCATTGAAAACTTCTCCAAAATTGCTAAGGCCTTGACTGAACTACTGAAGAAGGGAAAGAAATTTGAGTGGACGGAAGCTTGTGAGATCAGTTTTCAGGAATTAAAGAAGCGCTTGGTGTCGGCACCAGTATTATGCTTACCAGATCTAGAGAAAGACTTCCAGGTTTATTGCGACGCTTCATATCGCGGCCTAGGAAGCGTATTGATGCAAGAAGGCAAAGTAGTGTCTTACGCCTCAAGACAACTCAAAAATCATGAAGTAAACTACCCCACTCATGATTTAGAGTTAGCTTCTGTGGTGCATGCGCTAAAGATATGGAGGCCATATTTATGGGGAAAGAGATGTGAAGTTTTTACGGATCATAAAAGCCTCAAGTATTTCTTTACTCAGAAGGAATTAAACATGCGTCAAAGGAGATGGTTAGAATTGATCAAAGACTATGATTTAAGTCTACAGTACCACCCAGGGAAAGACAACGTAGTGGCTGATGCCTTGAGCCGTAAGACTTATGTAAACAGACTCACGGCAGGGGAATTGCCGGAAGACCTTTGTAAGGGGTTTAAGGACCTTCGATTAGAGGTGGTACCTGAAGGATTCATAGCATCCTTAGAAGTTCAACCTCTTCTACTTAACAAAATCAAGACAGCTCAGTTAGAGGATAAAGCAGTAAAAGAAATCAAGAAGAACCTAAGCGAAGGTAAGGCCAGAGATTTTAGAGAAGATGAAGAAGGAACCGTGTGGTATGAAGAACACATTTGTGTTCCTGACAATGCCGACCTCAGGAAGTTAATACTTCAAGAAGCTCATGACTCACCTTATTCCATACATCCGGGTAACACCAAGATGTATATGGATGTAAAGGAGAGGTATTGGTGGATCAACTTGAAACGTGATATTGCAGAATACATTGCAAAGTGTGACGTCTGCAGTCGTGTGAAAGCGGAACACCAAAAACCAGCAGGGTTGCTACAACTGTTACCAGTACTAGATTGGAAATGGGAACATATTGGTATGAATTTCATCACGGGTCTACCCAGGACTAAATCAGGGTATGATTCTATATGGGTTATAGTCGATCGGCTGACGAAAGTATCCCACTTTATACCCGTAAAGACTACATACACTAGTGCCAAACTAGCTGACATATACATGAAGAGGATTGTGTGTCTACATGGTGTTCCCAAGAAAATTGTGTCGGATAGGGGTACTCAGTTTACTTCCCATTTCTGGAATCAATTACATGAGTCTCTGGGAACTAGATTGGAGTTTAGTACAGCGTTTCATCCGCAGACGGATGGACAGACAGAAAGAGTAAATCAGATCCAAGAAGATATGCTGAGAGCATGCGCTCTAGATTATAAGTCAAGCTGGGATGATAATCTTCCATATGCCGAGTTCTCTTACAACAACAGCTATCAAGCGAGCATAGAGATGTCACCATTTGAAGGCCTGTATGGGAGAAAGTGCACCACCCCACTATTGTGGAGTGGCGTAGGGGAACATAGTCTGTTCGTCCCAGACATAATCAAGGAGGCCGAGGAAAAAGTCAGGTTGATTAAGGACCGTTTAAAGATAGCACAATCCAGACAGAAAAGTTATGCGGACTCCAAAAGGAGAGAAGTCACGTATGAAGTGGGTGACCTAGTCTATCTCCGAGTTTCACCTATGCGGGGAGTCAAAAGATTTGGAATCAAAAGAAAGTTGGCACCTAGATTTATTGGACCCTTCAAGGTATTATCCCGCAAAGGAGAGGTCGCCTATGAATTGGAACTCCCGGAAGCACTTTCCGCGGTTCACAGTGTGTTTCATGTCAGCCAGCTGAAGAAATGTCACCCAGAAATGGCAGAAACACTGCTAAGAGATACGGTGCCACTAGAGGAAGTACAACTAGAAAGTGATCTCACTTATGAAGAAAAACCAATAAAGATTTTGGAGACAACAGAACGTGTCACCCGAACCAAGACCATCAACTTCTGTAAAGTACAGTGGAATCACCATTCAAAAGACGAAGCAACTTGGGAAAGAGAAGATGACCTTAAAGAAGACCACCCTCACCTATTTGCTAGCCAATCCGAATCTCGAGGGCGAGATTCATCTTAAGGGGGTTAGGTTTGTAACATCCCAATTTTCAGAAAAATTTAAAACTTTTGCATCCATGCATCATCATCATTAAACATGTCATAAAATTTGAATTTAATTAATTAAATATATTTAAATTGACTTTACATCCTTTAAAATTGTTATTTTGAAATTATAATAATGTTCCTTTTATTCCATTTTTATTTTAGACAAAAATAATGTCAAAAGGATCTATTTTTCATAAGCTTTTCAAATTATATTTTTATGAATTTTTCTGAGAAGTTTTAATATAGTTTTAAATTTGTTTTATACTCAAAAGATTTAAAAACAGAAAAGAATTTTCAAAAAGAAAAAAATAGAATCGGGCCGCTGTCTACCGCGCGCGCGACGCAATCCAGCCCGCCAGCAGCCTGTCCCCGCCCGCGTGCACGCACTCACTCGCTGACAGGTGGGCCCCACCTGTCATCCCTCCCGCTGCAACGGCTCGCCCCAAATCACGCCCACGACCTAGCCGAGAAACGGCCGAATCAATTCGATTGATTTCCCAGCGATTTACTCACTCATTTACGTCGCCGATTCTTGCTATAAGATCCCCTTGATCCCCTCTCTCTTTTGCCCCAAGCACCACCTCCCGAGAGCCACCAGGCCGCCCACGAGCATCCCCGGAGCTCCGCCGTTGCCGACGGCAAATTCAACGAACTCCAGTGAGCTGCGACCTCCTCGCGCCCTCTCTTCACTCCAAACCGTTTCATTTTATCTTTGCGCACCGTGGTGACAAGGTCTCGGGTGTTCTTTCACAGCCAAACTCCGTGTCCGTGCTCACCGACGAGAATCTCCGCCGTGCGCATCTCCGGCGAGCAACCAGAGGAGGCAGGAAGAGCTACGACCTCCACCACTTCGCCAACAACGTCGCCTCGACGCCCTCTACCCGTAGGTATGACCCACATGTCTCGGAACGCAGTAGAACGTCTAGAACGTGCGATGCCGTGCGTGTCGCCGCCGCGCGCGCTGCTCGGGCGAGGTCCTCCGGTGACCTAGCGCCGCCCGTTGTTGGTCAACGCGTGTAGACCCTACGGTTAGGATTAGATCTTTTTAAACGAAACGGTACGGTTGATCTGGACCGCGAGATCCAGATCTGACGGCCCAGATCAAATCACTTAAACACGTCAGCACGCCCAGTCAGCGCACAGTCAGTGCCCAGTCAGCGCTGACGTGTAATTTCTTTTTTCCATTTTATTTAATTTGGCAGTTTTGCAGAAAACACCCTGCATACTGTTTTTATCACTACTTTTTATCTGTTTATCCAAATTTAAATATTTTTATATATCTGAGATACTTGGAACCAGTAGAACACCTTGGCATCATTTGTTTTCTGTTTTGACACACACAAAATTTTCAAATATTTTTTAGAGTAGTTTAAGTGTTTTTGACATAACTTTAGTTAGAAAATTTATTTTTGAGTAAATCAAATTGCTAACAACTTGTTTAGAAGCCCTCTACCCAAATGTCATTTTTACAAAATTTAATTTTGAAATTTTATTTAAGTGAACTAAAGTCCTTGTCATTAACCCTTTACTCATGATTAAATAATAGAAACAAATCAAAAATTTATTCATGCATGTATCATGAAAATCCAAAGGGATATTTTTATTAGTTTCTAAACGTTGGAAATAAATTGTTGCATCTCATCTCATGCATAGCATATATCTTCTTTGTATGAACCCTTGCTTGTGTGTTTATGTGTGGCTCTTTATTTCTTTGTTAGACTATTCGGAGGGAAACGAGAATCTTTGCAACTGTAATTGCTGCACTCCCGATTGCCAAGGCAAGTGGCACACCCCCATAAAAGTCCTATTATTTCTATGCATGAGTAGAGTATTTTCTATAAGCATGTGTAGGATAGCATTGCTATGCAAGCCATGATAGATCTCTTTATTCCTGTGTCTAGGTTCCTATGAAATTACTTAGTAAGAATAGTGATGCTATGCAAAAACTATTTTGATGAAAAAGATAAAGTCTACTAAGTTTTAATCAAACACCTGGGTGGAAATTGGTTACTTGGCTGTATGAGTTGAGTGTTGTTCCCAGGGGATTTACCTGTGGAATATTCACTTGTGGAAGGCCACCCAGGAGCAAAGGAATCTGAAGAACTCCAACTGAAGATTGCTTCTCGTGCAGCCATTGCTAATATGGGCTCTGGCTTGATCAACTAAGCTGCATGGACTCTCCCCGGCCTGACAGGTGGTGGTAGAGGATTTGTAGGTGGAGCGCGTCAGGCCAGAGTGGGAGGGAAAATGCTTCTGAAAGATCTCGTCTCATTCTTTCCTTTCCTTATCAAAAATGGTGTGTAAAGGATAACCTGTGTTGAATGGGTACAATGGTGAACATGCACAACCTCTGCAGAGTTAAAATCTAAGTACTTAGCCGTGTCCCCGGAAACGGACAATTGAGCAGCTGAATGAGGATGTCAACGGAGGATTCCACCATTCCAACTTCTAAATAAAAACTTGATGGGTGAACAAGGGTAGAATGAGACAGTGGATTTCATGCCACGAATGTCTCGAATAGAAGAAAAGGTGTTTCCAAAAAGTTAGGAAAAAACTTGCTTTCTGCAAAATAGCCTTGAGCTCCACCAGCCAAATAAGCATATAGGTCATAAAGTTATTCCTCTAAGTGTCCACCATAGTGTCACTTGCCAGTTCCATTTTAATGGTTCTGACCCACGTTGTTGCAATATATATCTTATTGCAGACTGTCCTGATGATGAGTGAAAGTTTTTACTAAGGGTTTTCGAGTCTTCAACCAACATGCTCGCCTGTGGCACATGATGATGATTGGGGACTCCATGAAGAATAATTTTCCGTTGTTTACTCTGTTTACTGCTAGCTTTATGCTATGCAAATTTGTAATGAATATTTTCTAAGTCTGTATCAGCGTTGTAATAAATTGATGCTTTGTTGTGATATTACATCGTAACTGTGTGTGCAAACGAATCGATCCAGGGTTTTTGCACTATACACAGGTATCTGCCATATTTTAGGTGCAGGTACACTACAACGACGTAGCCGACCTCTAGGTCGCGGAGAACTCGGCGCGAAGAAGACGACGAAGATGACCCCGAGGTCGGGTGGAGGAAGTAGGCCTCCGAGTACCGCTAGCGCAGCACCTCGCAGGGCGTCACACACATACGGTGGAGACGACGGCCTCCGAAGCTCCAGTCCAGGACGAGCAGCGGAAAACTTGGACCGGAACACCAGCAGCGCGGCAGCATGCTATGGTGGTAGAGATCCCCCTCCTCTACTCGGCGCGGCTCCGACAAGGGAACCACGAGATCGAGAGAGAAATTGGGAATTAATTGGTGAATTAAAAGGCCAGGGGCGCCCCTTCTTATATAGGCTCCCAGGGGGGAGCCAACCTCCTCACCAGGCAATGTGGGACTATCCCCACATGCCTGGTGCGGCTCCATGGTGCGCCGGCCCCCTAGTGGGCCCCATTTGGCCCACTTGGGTCGGCCCCCATGCCCCCCACCGAATCTCCTTGAGGATTTTCCCCCTCTTGGGCCTTCTTTCGACCATTACACTAATTAATATCAAACATAATATATATAATTTATCCTATCTCTGAAAACTCTTTCGTCGCTGCCCGATCTCCATCGGACCACTCCCGGGACGTTCCTGGTGATCTCTTTCCTTTCTGGTTGTCTTGTCGAAACCCCTTAAGTGTGTTACCCTAGCGGTTCGATATAATAACAGGTATGATCAAGACTCCTCTATGATCAACGACTAACTCGTAGGCCTGGACCCCATGAATTAATTCCTGTGATATAATGAATGACTTTCATCTATCAAACCTGGACGTCTAGTCTTAAACCCTTTGTCATGTCGATACTTAGCGCGTCCGAGCATCATTCTCAGATATCTCCATACCTTGCATGATCTCGTTACCGACATCGCTATCTTCTACTCGTCCATGATATTATGTCAGCTGGTGACCCAGTCACATGTTTGCAAACTCATTTGACATAATCTCACCGAGTGGGCCCTAGAGTATCTATCCGGCTATGCGGACTGACAAATCCCGCTGTTGACCCCTCGTCTTAACTACCCCCTTCCGATACCCAAAAGTATCACCTATCTTTGTCACACTATATAAGATATGACGTTTGATGCGATCAAAGTATCTTCCAGGGATAACAATAAGAGTTGATCTCACGGTCTTAAGGCGGAATGACTATGTCCTAGAAATATTGGGTATGTCCATCACATCGTTACACCTAACGATATGACTTCCATTGCCGACCGGCGCCATGCCCTATGATCAGAAAACCTCGATCATCAATCGCGCAACGAAACTAGTCTTAGTAGAGGCTACTAGGGACCTGGTTGTTTATCTACCACACCTGTATTAATGTTTTCGCTTAATACAGTTATAGCATGGTGTAAAACATATAATGAACGATTGGGATATTGCCAATAAACTATGTTTATTAAGTGCCTCTAGGGCATATTCCCTTCAGTCTCCCACTTGTACTAGAGTAACACTTAATCTAGTTTACAACTTGGTAAAAGCTCAACACCCATAGCATCTTGGTGCCTGCTCGCCTCGTGGAAGAGGAATACAATCAATAGATATCACACATTGAGACCTATATGTGCTTTGCAACACTTCTATGTCACCTAGTTTGACATCATCCCGTATCTTACGATGACGGTGAAATATATCCCAGTGGATGGAGTGAGACTCGAGCATTCGCGTAGCATGCGCCTTAAAAGTCTGAAAGGTCTATTAAGGGGACCACCTACGCTCGGAAAACTACTCAGTCCAATCACACTTGCTACTTCTAAAGTCGCAATATATTTCTATACCTATGTAGATTATGCGACAGTGCATTCATATGCGACTTCGCAAACTAACCATGTCTATCTTCAAAATAAAGGACATCTCCTACATGAGATTTCTAGTCGTATGGGTCAGTGTCATAACTTGCACCATCGTAACCGCTTTACGGCAAGTTGTCTTTCCACTCTTACCCTTTACTAGAAAACCTATCTTCAGTTCTCATAGACACTGAAGAATAAACTTAACGTTTGTTCATTGATCCACACAAGGATCACTCTAGAACCTGTTCTTCAACCAAGAACTTGGGTCACACTAAGTCGAGCTTTCAATCTGATAGCATCTATGACTGATACATAGATAATGTCGAACATCATTTGCTATAACTGAAAATGCCAACATAAACTTAATATTTTACCTAGTCATACAAGCAAGAACCTCTTTCTTTTCTTGTCCTATTCTGAAACACTTCAGAATCTCGACTTAGAAAATATTCCGACTTAATGTTATTAAGCCCCTTCTGATCTATACAATTATAAATCGGATGCCTAATACTTCCTAACTTCATTTCATAAAAAATAATTGACGCCAACATGGCCTTGTATCGGTTCCATGTGCAGAAAATATCCGGATTTTTCGAAAGCTGCGAGTTCAAACACATACCTAGAGGGGAAAACGAAGCAGCAGATGTGTTATCCAAGCTAGGGTCATCTCGGGAGGCCATCCCACCCGGGATCGCTCTCGAACATCTGAGGAAGCCGTCTATCCAGCCTTCGCCCGAGTCGGATTCTATCTTCATCCCCAAGGAGCATGGTTCGGAAGCCGTACCTATGGAGGTGGAAGTTGGGAACATTGTGTTGAACCCGGGGACTGCATCACAGGTCTCGGAGAGACTGAATAGCATGATGATGGAAGTAATGGCGGCAGAGCCAATGGACATAGATACCCCCGTGTTCCCGATTTGACCTGTCCCGGGATGGGCACAACCTATCATGGCGTACATATCAGATGGAACCCTCCCGGAGAACGAAGTAGAAGCCCGGCAAATATTGAGGAGATCCAAAGCATACACCGTCATCAATCAAGAGCTGTACAAGAGAAGTGTCACCAAGGTGCTCCAAAGGTGTGTGGAACCCGAAGAAGGCCAAGAGATGCTATTGGAAATACACCAAGGGGAGTGCGGGCATCATGCATCATCTCGAGCGCTGGTGGCAAAAGTGTTCCGGCATGGGTTCTACTGGCTGACTGCCTTGCAACAGGCAGAGGACATTGTCCGTAAGTGTGGAGGGTGCCAGAGGTTTGCACACCGGATACATATGCCGGCATCAGCACTAAAAACAATCCCTATCACTTGGCCATTCGCAGTATGGTGCTTGGACATGGTCGGACAATTCAAGCCGGCAAGGGGCAATATGACGCACATGCTGGTCATGGTGGACAAGTTTACAAAGTGGATAGAGGTCAAACCAATCCGTAAGTGTGACGGACACACCTCGGTTCAATTCTTGAAAGACATCATCTTGAGATACGGATACCCGCACAGCATCATCATGGATAATGGCACCAATTTTGCTGTGGGGGAGTTCGCTCGATTTTCTGCTGAGAAGAGAATCCGGTTGGATGTGGCATCAGTGGCTCACCCGGAAGCCCACGGGCAAGTCGAGAGAGCAAATGCTTTGGTCTTGGCCGGCATCAAAGCCCGCTTGATCGCGCCACTGTTGAGACCTCCGGGATGTTAGATAGAGGAGATACCGATAGTGTTGTGGGGTCTCCGGACCACACCAAACAGATCTACCGGGTACACACCATTCTTCATGGTGTACGGTGCCGAAGCTGTGCTTCCAACCGACATCCAATATGACTCAACAAGGGTTACAATGTTCACCGAGACCGAGGCAAAGGAAGCCCGGGAAGATGATGTGGACTTGCTCGAGGAAGCAAGGGAATTGGCACTGTCTCGGTCGGCAATTTATCAGCAAAATCTCCGTTGCTATCATAGCCGGAAGGTGCATCCCAGAGTATTCCGAGAAGGGGATCTCGTGCTAAGGCTTATCCAGCGCACAGCCGGGATGCATAAGCTCTCCCCTCCATGGGAGGGTCCTTTTGTTGTAAGCAGGGCACTGCACAATGATTCTTATTACCTTGTAGATGCACAGGAAGCTAGAAAAGGTGTAATGGGCAAAGCCGGTGAGGAAACCATGCGGCCATGGAATGTAGCTTTGCTTCGATCCTTTTACACTTAAAGGGTGCAATGTATGTATCTTGGTTTCCCTGTCAATAAAATTTCGGCACCCCGAGATGTTACTCGGGGACCGCCTGCCCAAAGTTCTCCTTTTTGTTAACTTGCATGTCGGTACCCTCGGGAGGAACCCGGGGACTGCCTCGTTTTATACCTGTGTTCTTTCTGTTATCATTTTATGCATGCCGGCAACCCAGGGAGGAACCCGGGGAGTGCCTTGTATCTGTTTTTGATTTATTATATGTCGGGCAAGTTCCGAGATCGATTTTCTAGTCAGAGTAGTGTATGTCATGTAAAATCATCTTGTGACTCGACTGACGAACGCCGAAATGGTAGTCAAGAGCAGAGAGCGTCAAATGTGGGAAACAGGAAAACGAACTCGGAGACTCGGGATAGGAACTTCTCCGGCATATGCCTTTTTTGCTCGTCCAGCTGTTTATTTTGTTATGTCGGAAATTTAGCAAAATGGAACTCGGATTTTCATAAGTAATGTATACTGTAAAGGGAGTTTTGTGACTCAAATGTCGAACACCGAAATGGTAGACAAGAGCAGAAGCTGCCTATCTACAGTAGACATGAAAACGAACTCGGGGACTCATTGCAATTTATACCGGCATAACTTGTTCACTTAAGAAAGACCCGAGTACGAATTAAAATGTATATATTACAGTTGCACCCGCCATCCCGGGGATCTAACGTTTCAATACTTAGTGTTTTTAAGCAGTGGGGGAAGCCGGTTTCTCAGGCCCGTCGGCGGAGGGAGCAGTCACAATGGTCTCCTCCACGCTGGCAGTGGTGTCCGGAGCCTCCGGGTGTGCCTCGTCATGAGAGATCTCGGGTGGCGAAGAAGCAGCAACTTCCCGGGAGGCCACGGTCTCGGTAGCAGCACCGGTAGCAGCATCATCATCCTCCGGGATCTCAGCCTCCGCGTCACCGGTTTCAACCGTCTCACCATCATCTTCGTAATCTGACTCGGAGTCTGAAGTAATGAGGCTCGTGGTGAAGACGCCAATGTCGGACCAGGACGCGACGCGGTGGGCAACCTCTTGACGTTGATGGATCTTGGCCGGATCGGTGCACCACGGCGAGATGGTGCGCAGGCGCTGGATCACATCGAGGTCGAGCCCTTGGTACCAGCTGAGCACGTGGGTCAAGACTTGGTCAGCGCCAGCCCGCGCACCGGAGCGCTTCCAAGCGTGAAGTCGCTTGCCGGCATCCCGGAGCGCAGTCGCCAATTCACTAACCGAGAGGGTAGCAGGGACGCCAGGCCATAGGGCGCCATGGACATGGACGGCCGCGCTGATTAGCTCGGTCCCGATCGACCGAAGGTGTACTATCCGGGCCTTCAGGGCAGTGAGGTGGTCCTCAATATCCCACGAGTCCGAGATAGGACCCTTCCCGGCACGCTTCTCC
The DNA here is from genome assembly GCA_026929855.1 of Poa annua. Lineage (NCBI taxonomy): Eukaryota > Viridiplantae > Streptophyta > Magnoliopsida > Poales > Poaceae > Poa > Poa annua. Next base: position 24,290,898 of record CM049427.1, read on the forward strand.
CGGGCGGCAGCAACTGCAAGATTGGCGGCTTCTCGGGAGTGTTCAAATTGTCCTTTAAAAAGAAGAGCTGTCAAGCGGCCAGATCATGAGGGTGATAGCAGTAAAGAAAGAAAGCAAAAGAAAAAGATCTCGGTGAACTTACTATTGAGGTCCCGGTTTAAACTAGTCAGCTCAGCAAGCCAGCCATCCGCCTTCGACCGGAGAAGAGCCAACTCGGTCTCGGCGTGGTGCGCGCGCGCCTCAGAATTGTCCAGGGTTTCCTTCTGCTTCTTTGTCGCGTCCAGGAAACGCGCCTTCAAGTCAGTAGCGGCGGACTTGGACTTCTCCAGCTCGGCATTTAGCCGAAGGATCTCGGACTGAGCCTCCGACAAGGCAGTTTTCTGGTCCACCGAGACCTTTCGCGCGGCGTTCCCTCCTCCCGGGGTCGCTCCTCGGACTTCTTGGACTGGCCGAAGTCAGCAAGAAGCTGGTGGAAGACGCTGCTGCATTTCTTGCCGCAATCCTATGTCAAAAGGTTATCCGATATCAGAACTCGGGAAGGATCCCGGGGACTCGGGAGTATCCGGAATCCACACTGGCTAAACAAATCAACTACTTATTTTTCTAAGATTGGAGCCTAGTGATCTGCTACTCGGTGGAGTCTAGAGCACTAAGCATCAATCTCGGGGACTAGTGGGGATGGAAGAATTAAAACTTTGGAGAAAGTGGAAGGAGGAAACTTACATCGATCACCCGGGTGACATCCAGTGCAGCCACCTGGAGAGCGTGAAGGGCTTGGGCGCTGCGGCTCGTGCCGGCAGCGTGCAAATCCCCCACAATCTCGGAGGCATCAGCGGCGAGCTAGGCCTTGTTGTATTCTTCAATAATACGCAGGCCAGGCGCGCTCGCGGCAACAATCTCCCGGGATCCTGAAGACACAAAGGAGCTTACGGTTGCTCGAAGCGCCTGCAAGGAGGCAGTAGGGATCTCGGCAGGAGGTGGTGGTAATCCGGAATACTTACCCGGGGCAGAGGAACCCTTGTTGTGGGCCAAGTCTTGGGTCGAAGATTTCGGAGGGGCATTGGGCTTGGCAGCAACTATCTTCTGCCCGGAGGCCTGGTTGCGTAGGTTCCCGGCAGGAAGATCAGCTTGTCGGGAGGAAGCAGTAGACGGCTTCGGCGGCGGAGTCTTGCCGGAAGTCAACCGGGAAGGGGCGCGCGGCACGACTTGCCGCGGAGGGCTCGCCATCTCCCCCTCAAGATGGGACACCCGCCGCGGGCAGTCCGGAAGGATGGTATCCGCAGCCGCAGAACTAGGTTGTAGCAGAACCTCAGTCTCCCCGAGATCGGCCTCCGGAGCCACGACCTCGGGAAGCACGACACCAGGCGTAGGATGCTCATCGTCCTGCGCTGGGTGCCGAAATGGAGAAGGAGAAGCCCGGGAGGGGCTAGGAGTGCGGGATCCCGAAGGATGGAGACCCACGGAAACCGGAACATCAAGAGCATCTCTATAATGAGCATGTCAGAAAAAACCTCGGAAGAAATCGAAGTTAGATAACTCAAAGCAAGCAAATCATACCCGGAGTCTACAGTAGGAGGATCTTTCCGGCGCCGAGGAGGCTTTTCGCCCGGCTGCTTGTTTTGCCTACTCTTCTTGGCGACACCACCAAATTCACCGACAGGTGGTGTCGGAGCTCGCGCGTTTCCGGGTTTCGGCGCGCTTCGTCACGGCCGCTGATCTCGGAACTACTGGCGAAGCCCAATTGAGGGGAAGAGCGTCGATCACATCGAGTATTTGACAATCGTCACCATCATCATCGTCAGATGCAATGTGGATAGCCTCTGGAGTTGAGGGATTACCCGGGGCGGCAGCGCGGGCTAGGGGGATGGCGAGGTGATCTTCGCCGTCGGGATCCTCTGTGGGCATCTCCTTCGGTATCGGGAAATCCGCCGTGAATTTGCCACCGGCATGCATCGCGTCCTCCGCTGTCTGACGCTCGAACAGCTGCAGGAATAAATCATTGCATGACAACCATGTCGATTTCCAGCAAAACCCCGGTGCAAATGGAAGTTGGCGAAAGGCAGACACAAGCACCTGCTTCAGTGGTTTTTTGCGGGAGCCGGCAACACGACCCCACGCGAAATTCGCCGGCATCTGAGTTCGAGCGATAGCTCGAACGCGCCGCCGGACTTGAGCTTTGTCCAGCGGGAAGATGCTGGTTCTCGTGGGGTCATATACACCACTTATATGGCACAACTTATGAGCTCGGGTCTGTAGAGGGCAGATGCGGCGGATGATAAAGCAGCACATGAGGTCATCCGAGGTCAGGCTATCCGTAAGGACACTTAGGACATCGTGCATACATCTGATCTCCTCAGTATCCGGGAGCCTATTCCAGAGATCGAATTCGCCGGGAGGACCCACGGCAAACTCCGGCAGGTTGATGAAATCCGGGGCAGAGGATCCGGAGAATCTCCCGAGGTCGCCCGGTTCTTCACGTAGAAGAAGCTCTATTGCCACTTCCGGCATGATTCCAGCCCCTGGACCTTGGGGAATCCAGAATCGGGGCGGGGGATGATCGTTGCCGCCCCGCAATCAACAAGATCTTTGACCTTCTTGTCCGGGTTTGGGATGACTTGTCGGCGGAGGATGAAGTACTTGGCCCAGAGATCCACGAATGGCCAAATACCGAGATACCCTTCCGTGTAAGTGGCGAAGACGGAGAGCATCATGATTGCGTTGGCCGGAAGGTGATGAGGTTGGAGGTTGTAGGTGCCGAGGAAGTCGCGGAAGAAGGGGCTAGCCGGAAGCCCAAACCCCCGCTCAAAGTGCATGAGGAACACTACATATTCACCGGGTTGAGGTTCCGGCTGAACCTCGCTCCCCGGAAGTCGACTCTCAACCTGTGGCGGGATCCGGTGTGTCCGGTATAGCCAATCAAGGTCCCCCTGATTGGTCCCGGAACCGTCCCAGCAACCTCGGACACTCTCGTCGCCCATCTCGGATGGCACGGAGGACATACCAGAGCTACTCTGCAGGCGGAGTGGCAGTTAGTCGGGTTAGTATGCCGGTAACGGAAGATCCCGGAGTGGAAACTTCTAGCAACAACCGGGTTCCTGTTAAAAAGATCTGGCGTGCTCGAACAAATAAATTTAATCGGCACAATAATACCCGAACCGTGCATGAGGGTGGACTAGCGCGGATCAAAACTAAGGCGTGGAGTATGCCACCGGCGAGGCTGCGCCGAGCGCGCTCGCCGGCGGCAGCATGGTTCGTGGACGCGCGAAGTCACGGGCTAATGCGGTGGTTCGTCACCGTGAGAAAGTTCACCGGAGAAAGAAACTCACCGGAGAAGTTGGCACCGGGGCGCGAGAGATCCGGTGCCCGATGATGGAAACGAACGGCTTCGGCGACGGACGACGATGGCGTCGCTCGAGCTCCGGGCACGGCGACGGTGGTGCTTGAGCTACGGGCGCGGCGGCGGAGCGCTCGGGACGGTTGCGAAGAAGAGGGAAGGATCGGGGAAGAAAGGGGACAACTCCTCCGCTCCCCTATTTATGGGGAGCCCCGTAGCGGTTTCCGTTTTTCCCGCCCACGATCTCCCAAATCGTGGGTGGGATCAGTTTTGTGCCGCGCGGCACGTGGCGTCGCCCGGAGCGCCCGATCCGGCCACACCGCGGGCCATAGAGCCCCAACGGTTGGACTTCGGATCGGATGCGTCTCCCGGCGCGCGAACCCGAGCGACGGCGTGTTAAGTCCAAAACACTCAAGTGCTTCTCTGGCACGACAAGACCTCGGGTGGGACCCTCCCCCGGAAGATGAACCTTGTCCGACACGAATAATGAAATATACCGGCATGACCCTACCCGGTTGAGACCCTGAAGGCTATCTAGTTACCCGAGCAGGACCTCCCGGTTGGAAAGGTCTCGGGGAAAGGATCGCGGTGAAGGTCATCTCGGCACCAAGGCTGGAGATTGTTCCTTGCTTATTCGAATAAAATTTCTTTTTAAAAGCTGATCCCGCACATCGTCTTGGGTCGCTGCACAACACCAGCTTCGGGGACTAGTGTCGGGGGGCTGCCCCCCGGGTAGGGCAGATCTCGGTACAAATCAGCAGTATGACAACGATATTTGACCTTTGGAGAGTGCAAGAGCCACCCTTTGGTGCACTGGAGGGGGTAACTTGACCTTTCAGAGCTGGTTAAGCCCAAGGTGTCTCTTGGGGGACGCAGTGGCCACCCTCGGAACCTATAAATAGCCCCCCAGGTCCTCAGAGCGGTATAAACCCCAGCGGGTGGTTCCTCTAAGAACTAGCTTCTCGAAGATGTCTTTGGTAGCAGCCCAAGACATCTTCGGGAGGCTAGGCCTAGAGGTGCTCATCCTAAAGTGCTACTCGGATACATCCGGAAGGGACCTCGGGAGCTCCGGGTACACTCCCCGGTGTAGGAGATCCCGGGTGAACCGGATAGACTCCCCGGGTAGGGGAGAAAGGTATAAGTTCACTCCCCGGGTACAGGCTAACCGTCATATAGATCTCGGTCCTAGCAAGTTGTCCAGTGTGTGCAGGAAAGACTTACAGAATGGAGCAAGGAGGTAGCCGGCATGGGAGATGCCGGTAAGTCGTCAACGGTCTGGAGCAGGCTTTCCCGCCTGGCACGGGGGGAAGTACCATCCCCCCTGACACGGAAGCATCGTCACCTCCCGCCTGACACGGAAGCATGGTCACCTCCCGCCTGACACGGGAGCGTGTCAGCCGGTACGATAACAATACCACAAGATCGGACATGCCTAGCCCGGCAATCCGGAAAAGGCTACTCGGGATGGGCAAAGACATGTCTTGTCTCTGACAGAGGGACAATGATGTTCCAGGACGGCGCCTGTTGTCCTTGCCGGAATGATGACGGCAGGGCTATGCCGGATAGGTAGGCGGTTAGGTCGCACTAGCCGGTGTCGACATATCCGTTATGCCTATCTGGTGGGGCCATCCCGGATTAGGGTTTCCGGCCCTCCCGGCCGGAACTCTATAAAAGGCGACATAACTGCTCAAGTGAAGAGAGACGAACTTGGAAGCCAAAACCTTAGACTCATTTACTCCTAGGGCATTTACTCCTTCCTCTCTCTACTTCATCTTGTTCATCGTGTTCATCACCGCAAGAGCTCCAAAAGCATGTTGTAGATCTCATTCCACACTTATATTGAGAGGAAAGGCAGGAGTAGGTGTGTTACCTCCCACGAGGGCCCCGAACCTGGGTACATCGTGTGTGTTCCCTGCCTTCGTGTAGTTGTTTGTATTAGCTAGATCTTCTCTTGCTCTCTTTGGTTGTGTTGGTTATTCTTCGGAGATCCCGCTCAATCCGACATCCTTTCTCGTGCGAGCTATTTAGTTCGCTAGCCCTCTCCGGATCCACCAGCGTCCATCGGCACCACAGTTTAGTCCTATGTCATCTGCCATGACACCATCACGACATGTTTACATCATCTGGCTCTGAACTCCAACAATAGCAACAAACACTTGCATTCACGCTATCATTTTAAAAATAGGGAAAAACAACAGTGGCATTCACCGACGCATCACAACAGGGCCATCAAAATCATACGAACTAAGAAGGTGTCACCATCAAATTCAAGCGAAAATATAATTGAACTATTATCACCATCAGCGTGTATTACGCTGAATCCTACTTGGCAGCCTTGGCCCCCGTTTCCACCTTGGCCCCAGCCACCACCTTGGCGCCGTGCCGGAGCACCTCCTCGTCAAGGCAGATCCTGGCCGTCGTCTCCGCCGGAAGCGTCACCACCACGTCCCTCGCCGCGTCACCCTCGGCTGCCGGCACGACTATTATAAGCCCCTCGCCGAGCGCACCGCCGATGCGGCACGCCACGCGCGCCGGCGGCTCCCCGGCCACGAACTCGGCGCCGTAGAGCGGCAGATGGTCCAGCGCCATGCAGGTGAGCTCCGGCCCGTACATCTGGAAGGGCTCGCCGCCGTCGGCCTGCCGCGCGTGCAGCCACTCCACGGTGGCCCACACCTCCTCCTCCGGCACGCCGGCCACGCGCCGGTCCAGCGCCGCCGCCACGGCCGACAGCCCCGACGACAGGTCGGCGCGCGCGTGTGTGAAGTGGACGACGCTGCCGTAGTACCCCGACGGGAGTGGCGCGTGCATCTTCTTGCGGAAGTCGAGCGCGAGGGTGAGATCCTTCTCGCTGATCTCCTCGGTGGTGCCGGCGCCAGCGACGCGGAGCCAGAAGAGGGCGGCGAGCGCCGCGAAGGGAGTGGTATCGGGCGCGAGGGAGGACAGCAGCGCGTGCATCGCGGCGGCCGGGAAGTGGAAGGTGGCGGATGACATGGCTTCGGCGGAGTGGGCGCTTGGCTTTGCGGTAGCGGACTTGGCGGCGAGCATAGGAGGTGCCGGTGGCGGCGAGGCGGCCGGAGACACGGCGAAGGACGGCGAGTGGAGGAAGGGCGAGTAGGGACTCGTGCTCCGGCGGTGAGCGGCGGCCCAGCCGTGGAAGAAGAGCGCGGCCGCCGTGGGGTCGTTGTGGAGGTGCGCGCAGCTGAGGCCCAGCGCGTACGACTTGTCGGTGAACTCCGTCAGCTGCATTACAGTGCACGGGTTGCAGACATGTGACGAATTGAATTGAGATAGTAAGAAAATTGACGAACAAATAAATCCTCCGAGCTGGCCTACACACTACTGCAAGCCTGCCTCAAGAACAGGACAACCACTCCAGCAGTAAGTAATGAAGTACTGAATCAAATGCACTAGGACGCACCTGGACGTAGAAGGGGGACCAGATGTACGGCTCGGACCCCATGTCCTCGAAGTATGCGAGATCCATCTCCTCGTCGGCGGATGCCGTGGCGAGCCACTCGTCGAGCGTGGCCGCGGCCCTTGCGTCCACCATGCGCACGCCGGCGTCGTTGCACTTGACGACCCACCCGGACCCGGGCGGCGCCTCGCCCTCGGCGCGGGTGAGCCGGCCGACCATGGCCGGGTAGAGCGAGAGCACCTCGGAGAGCGACTCCTTGAGCGGGTCCCGGGCGACGCCCGGCGCGGCGCGGCAGTAGAGCACCAGGTGCACGGCGTGGCGCTCCATGGCGTTGTCCAGCGCCGAGAGCGTGTGCGTCTTGCCGGGGCGCACCGGCGTGACGGACGCCGCCGTCGACTTGGCGTACCGCGTCACGCGGCTGCCGAGGCCCGTCGCCATGCCCGCCGCAGTCGCCATCGCCGTCGGCATTGTCGTCTTCTTCTCCGGTCACCGTGCGCAAACACAAGTGGAAATTAGTTAGAGGAAGGGGTCAGGGCGAGTGACGAGTGAGATTTGCTCGCTTGTTCTGAGGGGGAGCGCATATGTAGATCGGGGAAATAAATATGGCGGGAAGGGTTGGCAGGGTTTAGCTGTTGGTAGCTGAGCGCACTTTACTGGCTTTTAAACCACGGCGGACGCGGCACGGCGCCATTGGACGCACCGGCGCTCGTGGAGTGTCCGGTTAGTTGGTTGGTGGGTGCACTGCCCGGCCGGAGGATGGAGGTGTGGCGTCATGGGCGTCTCTCGTAGATTTGCTTCAGATCTCCGACGATCATGCAGTGCAGCGATCTGCAACACGGAATCTGCACCCAAAATAGCGAGGACAGTCCAGGCAAGATACGAACCAAACACCGTTGCATCTTCTATCCACCCAGACCAGGCATAGTTTTCAGGCATATCCACCCAACTACACTGAAATTTGAACCAACTCTCGTTCTGTGATCATCTTTGAAATTCGATGGACTGTTTAAGGGTCATCTCCACTCGCCACGACCAAATAATATTCGCCAGCAGCGCCAGACGGACTTCGTTGTGACCGGTTGGCCGAGTTGCCGCCTATAAGGGCTCATTTGGTAGCAGGGACCAAACCGAAATTAAAGCCCATAGGGAATTTCCCACGTCATGTGGGTTTCCCTTCCATTCCTTGTTGCGATTTGGTTCCGAGGGAGGGAAAATGAGACCGCCGCGGGCGATTTGCTTCACGGCAGTGCGGCGCTCCCGCCGCCCTGAGGAGGAGACCATGGGGACCGTCGCCGTCGCCAGGGGCGGAGCGGGACGAGGTGGGCCGCGTAGACCTTGTCGATGTGCGGCTCGGCCATGTAGCGCACGACGGCGACACGGAGCGCCGGGACAAGCGCGGCCGACAGTTCGACGAGGCCGGTGGCCTGCTTGGCGTGGCCCTGCGGGAACTAGTAGATGGCAGCACCGACGGGCAGCACAGTGCACATGCTCCCCGCGCAGGCCAGCCACAGCTGCAGCTCCATGGAGCGGGCCGCGTACGGTAGGCGGCGCGGCGGCCTGATGAGGAGTCCATGGCGACCGTCGCCGTTGCAGTAGACCATCGCGGCGGCCTGATGAGGAGTCCATGGCAACCGTCGCCGTCACAGCAGACCAAAGATTGCAGCAGTTCAAGGCGGGGCGGACATGGGGTCAAGAGCAGGACGACCGACGGACAGGGGAGAGGAAAGAGTGGGCTAGACGTGAGAGGTACGGCCGGAGGAGGAGGGAGAGGTAGGAGAGCGGACGGTCGCCGGAGGGGAGAGGAGGGACAGGCTCAGGCAACCAATGGCGGCGTTGTGTCGCGAGAGAGGTAGCGGTTTTCGTCCCCGACCTATCGACTCACGGACGACAACCCGGGGAAAGGACGAGGAAGGGCCGGTATTCCCCTGCCGCGCGGGCCACCAAATGGGCAGATAGTTTTCCCTGGGCTGGATTGGCCCAGGGAAAAGGCCAGGATCCCTGTGTTTTCCCTGCCTGCCAAATGAGCCCTAAGGAGAAGCATTTTCCCACTCACTGAACCAACATGCGCTCCCAATAGTTTTTTGTCAAACTCAAACAGTATGACAAATACAAATCAAATTATTTGGATGTTATATAGTTTAAAAATATAGATATAACTATTCATACAATTCAAGAAAAGTAAGTTCAACTAGCCCGAGAAAATAAGCAAAATTTGTCAGCAACAAGTTGTCAACATAGCATCATGCATTGGATTCGCCGCTCTCTCGGTAATCATGTTATGCATGATTAATTCACTCACATTTGTTTGTTCGACCATGTAAGAGCAGGATATCGGATAATAGAAAACAGAGATTAGAGCACTTCAAATGTTCACTCGCGGTATCCTTCATGTCACTATGTTGTTCAGAGGCAAACCAATATGCTTTGTTGCCCAGAAGATTGAAGATTATCTTCGCAAATGTCACCCACCTTGGATTGATGACATCGGCTAGGTAGTACTCTTTGTTGTAGGCATTGTCATTGATGTCATAGTTGACTGACGGAGCATGGCCTTCGACAAGTTCTACAAACACCAAAGAACCCTACAGCATGTGATGTCGCATTGTGCGATCATGTCATGTCAAAAAATGGTGTGCCAAATCCACATTTCACTATTGGCCACAACTATACGTACCACACTGCAATATCTTTATGGCCTCCTTGTATGATCCTAGCCAACCAACTGGACAATTCTTACAGCTCCAATTCATGCAATTGATGCTTTCAAGCATCTTAGGAAATCTCATTTCTTCGGCCATGAACCGAGATGTTTCTTATTCATTTGATTTTCTCAAATAGTACGGTCCAAACATAACCACCACCGAGTTGTACAATATGGTGTAGAGACTTCGACATGCATAGATAGTCGTCTAGACCATCTCCAGGCGCTCATATGCATGCAAGCATCCTCATACCAGCATGCAAGCATCCACGTACCGGCAGTGCACTGCAAGAGTGACAAGAAATCAACCATGCCCACAAGTCCTTGAACTTGAACCCTCACACTACGCACAACCTGCACCTTGTTCATTCGAAAGCGCCCACGAAAGTCCTTTACGGTGAATGCAGGGACATCTGCAAACTAATCCAAGTATAGCATGCAATGACCCTCCATTCTCTGGCTCAGCTGGTCTTGATCCTCCCAGGCTTCAAGTATCCTCGTTTAGTTGCGCCATTGGTGGTGTCGTCGGCTTGTAGCTACAGAAGACAAGCAAGAAACGTCAAATTCTCCTCTTCCTCAGGGTCGAAATTGCCTTCTTCTTCCGTCAATAGGTGAGCCATCATCTCATCGATGATATCCATCTATTTATTGGACTCAAACAATGACGTAATTAGTCAATCGATCATAGGTGTCGGCAAATAATCTAAAGCTACAGTCGAACATGCAATCGACGAAACACCTTTCATGCAAGGTGGGTGATGCAAGGTCATCGGGAGTTATGTGCCCGATTAGTCGATGAGCCCGTGATTTTCGTGACCAACGAGCTATGAGCGTCGACGCGTCTTACGGGAGAGGTGTGGGGGCAACGATCAAAAAAGTTGGAGAGATAAGGAGGTAGAGAAAGTACGGTTTTGGTTGTATCAATCATAGGGCTTGCATGTCTGCCGTTCGACATGGCGTTGCACATGACTTCGTGCGTCTCTCTTAACGTGACACGTAGGGTAATTTCAACTAAAATATAAATTATTCTCATTAATTGTTAGGGATGGTAATATTAATAATGTACTATATAACTTATAATTTTATCTTCCGTAAATGATGTGGAGAGAAGGCACACCTTCTGTACATGTCCTTATCGAGTAGTGCAGTGGACTAGTGCATTGATTAGTATTGTATGCCGTCGTTTCTTGTTCAATTGATTGGGGGTAATTGCCATTAAACGAGATCGGACTTTTTTTGTAACGAGATTGGACTTGTTGTTGCACTACAAACAAATAATGCGGCTTTGTTCCTTTACCATGTGAGTGTTTTATGTCTCTCGAATTGCAGTGTCTCTCAGCGACTTAATCTAAAAGATGATAAAATTACATACAATTACCCCCAAACATTGTACTATTCGTATGAAGTGTTGTATTTATGGATCAACATATTCATGTTCCAATACACACAAGGAAGAATGTCTAAGGTTGCGGTCCTTCTGCCCCGTCCGGTTTGCCCTAATTTTCATCGACACTTGCTGCACTCCATGGTCGAGCAGACTTGTTTCGATAATGGATCTCGCTGGTTTGGATCCCGGAGTGCGGCTCCCAACTATGTAGGCCATATGCTGGCTACCCATGCCCACCTATGGCACTGTGGCAATGTTGACTTTTATGGTGGCTGCCACAAGGTCCAGGGTGACTCAGCACCTCCATGGAGGCCACCTCTTGTTGGATACCAATGTGGTTGTGGACGTGTCTCCAACACCCATAGGGGGCTTCAAGCTTGGGTGAATTGGTGGATCTCAACTGCATAGCGTCGATACTTTGGGCACGTCGACATTGACACCTTTATGGACTCGATATCCAAGGTGTTGCTTGGATATCGGGAGATTATGAAGACCGTTTGTGTTAGAAGATTGCGTTCTAGAGGTAACTTGTCGCATGCTTGTTTCAGATGCATAGAGTGAAGTTGATGTTTTACCGATGTTTTGTGTGCATGTTGTTTAGTCGTATGACATCACTAGTGGAAAAAGGACTTTACGTCCAGACTATCAGTCTCGGCCGGGTTTGCGGCCGGTACTAGTGTGGCATCAGTACCGGTCCGAACAGCGAGAGGCGAGGGGGGCAACAGTACCGGTTCGTAGTGACCTTTCGTACCGGTTGGAGACACCAACCGGTACTAAAGGTCTTGGGGAATCAGCTGCGGTAGGACAAGCACCTGTAGTACCGGCTGGTGTCTCCAACCGGTACTGAATTGGTCACTGTACTTAGAGCTTCTCCCATCCCCGAGCCACACACTCCATTTTTCAGCTCGAGCACACACTCCATTTTTGCTCTCTTACCTCTCCCAAGAGTTCTAGTTCACCACATTTTTCTCCAACATTTGTCTAGATTGGTGGCACATCTATCTACACAAGGGTTAGCACCTTCATCTACTCCTCCGGCGTTACAAGTTTAGCTCATTTGCTTGCTAGTTTAGCTCATTTGTTTTTTGTAGTGCTAGCAAGGTGTTTGATGAAATGCTTAACTTAGGCATTTCATTTGTTTTATATGCATTTTGAAATCAAATTAAAATATGATTTATGGTTTTTTCTAGTGTTGTTTCGTCCACTTTCTCACAATCGTCGATCTCCCGCGTCGTCCCGTCACCGACACCACCTCGGTGAGCCTCTTGTTTTTTATTTTGTTTTAATAATTCTTAGTTATAGAATTATTACTTGTATAATTTTCTTATTTGTTTTTTTGGTATATATAGTGTCATGGTTTTGACATCTGTTCACACCGGCTCTCGCCCGCTCTATTATTCGGATGTGGAGGTAGTTGAGCCGGAAATTCCATCCGACCCTATTGTCGAGTTTTTTGAAAAAGAAAACAATGATTTGAAAGAAAAATTGAAAATAAGTGAAGATCTTCGTCTCGAAGAGAAGATGAAATGGGAGTTTAAGATCGCCGACATCGTCGATGATAACAAGATCAAGATGGAGGGAATGCGCTTTGATCACGAGATCAAGATGAAGGCAATGCGCTTGAAGCTTAATTTTTTAGAAAATATGTCATTAGTCAAGAGGCTTGGTATCATTATGTTATTGGTTTAATAGTTACCTTAGTTGCGATTTTGATCGCATTTGTTGTTGGATTTAAGTTCTTTAACTTGTTGTATGTTAGTTTCAATTAATGAATGTTTATGAGAACTATGTATTAGATTTCTTCAAATATGGTGAACTTGTATTAATGCATTGGTCAATTATCTCTCTATTAATGATATATACAGATATTTTGTAATTGTTTTAGATATATTTACATAATGCAGATGAATCGACAATTGATATACGTTGGCCGACGCTCTCCGGAGTTCATGATCGGCGTGCATGATTTTATCCGTGTTGCTGAGGCAAATAAGCGGGGTAGCTTTATGTACTGTCCATGTTCTGCTTGTAAGAATATCAAGGGTTACTCCAAATAAAAAACCATTCACATCCACCTGTTTGAGTCCGGTTTCATGTCCGGCTATAATTGTTGGACCAAACACGGAGAAACAGGAGTCATAATGGAAGACAATGAAGAAGAAGAGGAGCCTGACAACTATCCTGAGTTTCCTGAATACGACGGTACTACAATGGGGGGACCTAGGGTAGACGCGCCTGACGAAGAGGTGCCATATGAGCCCGCTGATGATCTTGCTCGAGCCATAGTTGATGCACAGGGAAACAACATAAATCAGAGGGAATGGTTGATGTTGGAGCGCATGTTAGAGGATCACAAAAAAAAATTGTACCCAGGTGTCGAAGATGACCAGAAAAAGTTGGGTACCACGCTGGATTTGTTGCAATGGAAGGCTGAGAATGGTGTATCGGACAAGGGGTTTGAAAAGTTGCTGAAAAATATAAAGAAGATGCTTCCAAAGGATAACGAATTACCCGATAGTACATACGAGGCAAAGAAAATCGGCTGCCCTCTAGGATTAGAGGTGCAGAAGATATATGCATGCATTAATGACTGCATACTTTACCGTGGTGAGCGGTACGAGAATCTGAATGCATGCCCGGTTTGCGGTCCACTGTGGTATAAGATTAGGCGAGATGACCCCGGTGAAGTTGAGGGCGAGCGCCCCAGAAAGAGGGTTCCTGCCAAGGTGATGTGGTATGCTCCTATAATAACACGGTTGAAACGTTTGTTCAGCAACAGAGAGCATGTCAAGATGTTGCGATGGCACAAAGAGGACCTTAATAAGGACGCGATGTTCAGACACCCCGCTGATGGGTCACAGTGGAGAAAAATCGAGAGAGAGAGTTCCCGGACTTTGCAGATGACGCAAGGAACTTAAGGTTTGGTCTAAGCACGGACGGCTTCAATACTTTTGGGGAGCATAGCAGCAGTCATAGCATATGGCCTGTGACTCTATGTATTTACAACCTTCCTCCTTGGTTGTGCATGAAGCGAAAGTTCATTATGATGCCAGTGCTCATCCAAGGTCCGAAGCAACCTGGCAGCGAGCTTGATGTGTATCTCAGGCCATTAGTTGATGAACTTTTAGAGTTGTGGCGGGAAGAAGGTGTACGTGTTTGGGATGAGCATCTCACGATAGACAAACAGGAAAATTTTGACCTTCGAGGGTTGATTTTCGTAACGATTAATGATTGGCCTGCTCTTAGTAACATCTCACGACAGACAACTAAGCGATACCATGCATGCACACACTGTTTCGATGATAGTGAATGTATATACTTGGATAAATGTAAGAAGTGTGTATACCTGGGGCATCGTCGATTTCTTCCGGTCAGGCATAACGTACGGAAGAAAGGCAAGCATTTCAAAGGTGAGGCAGATCACCGTAGAAGGTCTATGGAACGCACCGGTGATCAAATATTTGATATGTTCAAGGATTTAAAAGTAATCTTTGGAAAGGGTCCTGGAGGACTACAGGTTCTGAATGATGCGAACGGACACGCACCCATGTGGAAGAAGAAATCTATATTTTGGGAGCTACCATATTGGAAAGTCCTGGAGGTCCGATCTGCAATCGACGTGATGCATGTGACAAAGAATATTTACGTGAACCTGCTAGGCCACTTGGGCGTGTATGGGATGAAAAAAACACAAAGGAAGCACGGGAGGACCAGAAACGTTTGAAAGAACGAGACGGCCTGCTTCCAGAACACTATGAAGGTCCTGCCAGCTATGCTCTAACCAAACAAGAGAAATCGATATTTTTTGAATGTCTGAGCACTATCAAGGTCCCGTCTGGCTTCTCGTTGAATATAAAGGGAATAATAAATTTGGAAAAGCAAACATTTCAAAACCTAAAGTCCCATGACTGCCACGTGATTATGACGCAATTGCTTCCGATTGCATTGAGGGGGCTTTTGCCAGAAAATGTTCGAGTACCCATTGTGAAGCTTTGTGCATTTCTCAATGCAATATCTCAGAAGGTAATCGATCCAACGATCCTACCAAGGTTGCAGACTGACGTGGTCCAGTGTCTTGTCAGTTTTGGGTTGGTGTTCCCGCCGTCCTTCTTCGATGTTATGACGCATGTCTTGGTTCACCTAGTCGAGAGATTCAAATTCTCGGTCCCGTATTTCTACACAATATGTTCCCATATGAGAGTTTCATGGGAGTCTTAAAGAAATATGTTCATAACCGTGCTAGGCCTGAAGGAAGCATCTCCAAGGGCTATGGAACCGAGGAGGTCATTGAGTTCTGTGTTGACTTTATTCCTGACGTTAATCCGATTGGTGTTCCTCGGTCGCGACACGAGGGGAGACTGAGTTGCAAAGGCACTTTAGGAGTATTAGTATGTAGGGACGGACCTTCTTTCAGTGAAGCACACTACACAGTTCTACAAAATTCCTCGTTGGCAGCTCCGTATATCGAGGAACACATGAATATTTTACGATCTCAGAACCAAGTGGAGGATGAGTTCTGGATTAAAGATCAACACAAGGTGAAATTCAGCGGTTGGTTGCAAACACATCTCATGGGTAACACCAAAGTTGATGTTGAGTTGTACTTGTTGGCCAGGACAACATCTTCAACTATAGTCACTTTCAAAGGGTTCGAGATAAATGAGAATACATTTTACACGATCGCTCAAGATAAAAAGAGCACCAACCAAAACAGTGGTGTCCGCTTTGATGCAATAAACAACAATGGGCAAAAGGACACATATTATGGTTACATAGAGCAGATATGGGAACTTGAGTATGGACCTGATTTGAAGGTCCCTTTGTTTCGGTGCAAATGGGTGAAGCTGAATGCAGGCGGGGTCAAGGTAGACCCGATGTACGAAATGACGACGATGGATCTGAACAATCTTGATTACAAAGACGAACCGTTCGTCCTAGCAAATGATGCAGCTCAAGTTTTCTACGTGAAAGACATGTCTACCAAACCCAAAAAGAGAAAAAATATGTAAGCGAATACATCAGACGAGTCAAAACGCCACATAGTTCTTTCAGGAAAAAGAAACATCGTGGGGGTGGAGGACAAGATAGACATGTCAGAAGATTATGATAAGTTTGTTGAAATTCCGCCCTTCAAAGTCAACACTGACCCAAGCATGACGTTAAATAATGAGGATTCCCCGTGGTTCCGACCCAATGTTAAGCAGTCGAAGAAAAGAAGGAATAATATATAGAACATATGAGAATATTGGTGATATGTAATATTGTATTAAACATAACACTACTTTGGTGATGTTGAATATTGGTGATGTGTAATGTGTGTACTAGTTTTCATAAAAATTAAATGGGTACCATTTTGCATCATATTTTTGGTACTTTGTTCACAAAAAATGTCATTTTTTGCACTCATAAAATGGAAAATGATATTTATAAAAATTATTTAATTGGTTATTTAATTGGTCAAAACGATCGTTATCAAATTATTAGAAACTAAGTTTAATTGGTTTGAACAATTAATTTTATACATATGAAAAAACAGAAAAGAGAAAAGAGAAAAGAAAAGAAAAGACCTTCAGTACCGGTTGCATCCACCAACCGGTACTGTAGGTTTTCGTTTCGCGCCAGTTATTAGTTTGGCGATTCGTCAAATCTTTAGTACCGGTTGCATACACCAACCGGTACTGAAGGTGCTTTAGTACCGGTCGAGGGCACGGACCTGTACTAAAGGTGGGTGCTTATATGCCTCCTCGCCCAGATTGGCAGTTCACTCTCATAGACACCATCGACGGTGAGGAAATGCTGCTCCCCGCTGCCGTGTCGCGCCCCGACGCCGCTGTAGATTCCAACCGCGTCGCCGTCGTGCCGCTCTTCGACTGCGTGCGCCTCCCCGGTGCGCCGTTCTCCGACTCCGTGCACGCCTTCCCAACGGGTTGCGGCCGTGTTCTTCGACTCGATCCCTACGCCGCTCCCCGACGCTGTCACCGGAGACGTCATGTTGTGCTGCTCCCCGACGTCGTCCTTGTCTCCTCCAACTCCATCGAGGGTGAGATCCCCTTCACTCTTCCCTCCTCTTCGGCGCCACCATAGATAGGGTTAGAAAAAACGCCGCCGCCGTAGCATCGCCGCCCACAGCCGTTGCGCCCTCCTCCGGTGACCATTCTAGGGCGGCGCCACCGGCCATTACGGTTGGGGGCGGGTCACCGGCTCCGATTTGGTGCGCAATCGAGGAAAACAAGCAGGCAGGGGAGGGGAGGAGAGCGCCATTGCTGACGTCATGCCGACGTCAGTGTTTTTTTTTTCCAGAAAATGCCATTGTTTTAGTAGTATTTAGGATTATTTAGTGTGTGCATTTAGAGGTTAAATAGAATTTAGCTAATGTTAGGAAAATTTAGTTATATTTGCTAGTTAGACTTGCTAGGAAGTTGTAGTTAGACTTTATATTATTGTTATTTATATGAAATGCTATTGTTATTTTTGATTGAATGTGTGGAAATGCAATGTTTTATGTACATGTTTTGTATATATGCTACTGTTTTTGTATATATGTTAAATTTGAGAATGTTAAGTTTTTACCGTGCACATGTTTTGTATATATGGCACTAACTTGTTGTATCTTTTTGTATTATTAGCTAAGCTATGGACGGCAGAGTTGGTGAAGAGGAATTGTTCAGCTTTATCAGACAAAGTGATCATGAAGATGATGGCTCGCAATATCTTAACATGTCCGGCGCTGGAATAGATGAGGATGGAATGGAGGAGGACGATGACATTTTTAACATAGAAGATATTCCCTTCAGACCGAACATTTTTAACGCCGATGAGAATGTTTCGACGACTACCGTCGAGGTATACATAGCCTCTGGTGATAAATGATTTGAGATATGTATACATATACATAGATTAACAAAATATTTCTTATTTTAGCCCTCCGGATCGGGACCGAGCCAGTCTGGTAAATCAGCTGGTAAAAGAAAACGAGACCCGGCCAAAAAGTTGAAAGATGAAAGGTTTGATATCAAAGAAATCTGCCCTGAAACGGGTGCACCGATTGCCCCCGAGCAGCACGCACGTAAATATGTCAGTCAGTGCGGAGTTATTGTTCGGGACACCATCCCGATCACCATCCGAGAATGGCACAAGCCGAAGTCTGGAGGATCAGTTAGTTTTGTTGACAATCGTGTCAAGAAGGAACTTCTGAAGTCGTTGTATGCGCATTTCCACCTACCGACAGGCCTCTCAAATGCCGAGAAAAAGAAAGTCTTCGTATGGACTCTTCAGAAAATGGCCGAACAATTCATGAACTACAAGAAAAGGTTATACCGGGATTTTATCAAGGTGGGCAAAACTCCAGATTTTATTGACGGGCAGTACGTGAAGATAAAATAACAGAGGGAAGATTTCAAGGCCTATAAGGAATCAGAAGAAGCTCTAGAAAAATCGAGGAAAAATAAGTTAAACACGGACAAAAAGATATATCACCAACGTTTGGGGCCCGGAGGTTACAGGACAGCCGTTCCTTTGTGGGAAGCAAGAGACGCCAAGTTAATTGAAAACGGGGTCACTCCATCTACATCGAGACATCCCACAAGGGTCAGAAATTGGGTGTACGCCTTAGGGCTGGAGCCCAACCTAGAAACAGGGAGTCTTTTCTTGAGGCCAAAAGTTAAACGAGGCCACACAAAAGAAATTGATAATGAAGCAGCAGCCAAAGCAGCCGAAGAAAGAGAAGCAACCAAAGCAGCCAAAGAAAGAGAAATAATTTTCAACGTTGTCAAAGACATTGATGAAGCAGTAGCTTTCGTTCAAGAGGGAAGCTTCAATCCCGATAGAGAGCACGACGAGTTGACACTCGTCCTCAGGAATGACGAACACACCGGACGAGTACGAGGCGTGGGCGTCGTCCCTTGGAAGGTTGGGTTCGACAAGTACAAGAACAGTTACAGGAGCCGCGATAAGAAGAAGAAACAGGAGGCCGACAAGTATGTCATATTGGAAAACATGATAGTAGAGCTGCAGCAGAAGAATGCAGAGAGGGACGAAAGGTCATCTCAGCCGCCGGAGGACCAACTGGATATGGCATCTCAGCGGAGAAGCAGCGTGGCTTCCGCGCCGTATATTCAGGCCGACGACACAATATACCCCGTGGATCAGAGGTTCAGACGATGTGTGAGCTCCACACCAAAATGAAGAACCTATACATCAAGGTGGCCGCCGACACTGCTTTGGAGAATACGCCCGGAGTAACCTTCCATGGCCGTCCGATTCCAGCTGGCTACGCTCGAGTCGGTGTGGATGAAATTGTTAAGGGATTTGAGGAACTGGAGCTTGACATTGCTGCAGCAGAAGGGGAGATGACACTTGGAGAAGTGTTTCGTGGAATCATTCTATGGAGAAAGGAACTCATCGTTTTTCCAAAATTGACGCGTAGGCCCCCAACCCCCCCCCCCCCCCCCTGAGTAGCAATCAACCTACAAGTCCACACTTTGATAATATGGAGAGGGAACCCAGAGCGACTCCATCTCCCCGGTGCATGAGTCCAACCCACCGGGAGTCCACCCCGGAGCGTGCAAAGAGTCCGCCTCAGCATGAGTCCACGTCTACGTATGAGTCCACGCCGGAGCGTGCGAAGAGTCCGCCCACCAGAAGTAGGTCCTTCTCAATGAGGCAGAGGATGCTTGCCGGTGCGTCGAGTGGTGCTCCAAAGGACAACTTCAAGTATGGGCCTTCGTTGAAGCCTGCTCCGGTGTTAACTTGGGAACGCACGGTTGAGGAAAATGCTCCAGCGTTAAAAGCTGAGATGGACGCACGGGCCGCTGCAAGCGCTGCAAAGAAAGTCCCCCCACCAAAGCAGGTACTAAACCCTAAGGGTGTTAAACACATTCTAGACATGGTGTATGATCCTAACCGTAGAACTTTGGATGATAACTATGCACGCTCTATCTCGAAGATTTATAACCAAGAAGAGGAGAATAAAAAGATGCGGCAAGCTGCAAACAAAAATAAGGGGAAGCAGGTTCCCCAGCTCGGAGAACAAAACGCATAGTCCCTCGCCCCGTTGAAGGTACAGACAGACAAGGGTTCCAACATTGAGAAAAATATTGGTGCTGTTGGGGACTACTTGGACGATGATGCATCTGACGCAATATTCCCCGACACGCATGAGATAGCACGACAATTTGTCTACAAGGAAGATCTTATCCCTCCCGATGAGATAGTGCGTCTAGCTTATCAAATGCAGAAATTGCATGATTGGTACAAGAAAAGCACCAAAAATGGCATATTAGTGTTTTACGTGACATACCGGGCCGACCAATTCTTCATCAACAATGAGATATGTGTCGAATTTGAAAAATTATGGCAATTATACAACCGGCGTGCTCTCAACAAAACTATCATGAGTTGCTATGTTCTGTAAGTGATTGTTTCTCTAGCTAGCTGAGCTTGTGGATATTATCCTGACTATATTCTTTTGTATGTTATTATATATGCAAGTTGATGATTGTGGAGTGCAAAAGGACAAGAGTCTGGGATGTTGGGTTCACCCATTCATAGTTAACTGCAAAAACTTAGTGCAGAAGCCCCAGGACTACGAGGAGGCATTGTTGACCGGGCTATTGAAGCAAACTCAGGCGGCAGATATACTTCTTCCTTACAACTTCGGGTGAGTGTGACGGTCTTGAACACATTCTATATTGCTAACTAATAGATGCTAAGTTTAATTCATGAGTGCATGCCCCACTATATAAATGTGTGCAACTACCATTAGATTCTGCTGTACATTCTCATTGACAAGGGAATAGTTGAAGTCTTTGATTCATTATGCAAACCAGAATCAAACTACCAGGACTTGATTGACATGATTTAGAGGTAAATTCAACCATTGATCCATTTCATAATATCAAGTTATCAATAACTCGTTATTCATTTGCTTTTGTGAGTAGGATTTGGAAATATTCATCAAGAGAGAGCCTGCTGAATGGAAACCAAAGCTGGCGTTTAAACATATTGATGTAAGTGTACTACTATTGACCATAGTCTCTTTAATTTATCATCATTTTGTATTATTATTTACTTAATTTATATTGTTGTAAAGACCTTGCAGCAACCCCCGGGAAATGAATTATGTGGATTCTACGTCTGCGAGTTCATGAGGAAATTGAGCGTTGAGCAGGCATCGCATGAGAAAAGAATGGATGTGAGTGTGACTGTCTTGCAGTATATTTCAATCTTATTATGATTTAATATATATATATATATATATATATATATATATATATATATATATATATATATATATATACACAACAACTAATATATTCATATTGATCTCCTTTAAGATTAACGACATGTACGCTGCCATCCTACCTCATCAGCGCGTAGAAGCAATTCAGAAGGAGTTGGCGGGATTTATTCTTGAGGAGGTCATGTCGCCAAAGGGAGAATACCATAATTCAAAATATAGCTATCCCACATGAAACGAACTATATATATATATATATATATATATATATATATATATATATATATATAGGGTAGCGCTATTTGACTCCCTGGGAGTAGAATAGTTATTCTACACCCACCCCATATCTTTTAAACCGTAAAGAATTTTTACGTCACGTAAATTTTGCCGTACTTCGTAAGTTAATAGGAATGTAAGAAAATATTAAAATAACGTAAAATTTTATTTATGTGGCATATAAAAAAAATTATGTAAAATACGCATTTTTGCCTATTTTTACACTGTTATGACTTATATATTGCATTTCTTATGTAGATTTTATAGTTATGGGAGAAAACAAATGTAATTATTTGGATCATAAACAGATTTTCTTTTATAAAAACAATGTAAGAACTCTCGGGTGCAAAATAATTTATTCTGCACCTGGGTGCAAAATAGGGTATATATATATATATATATATATATATATATATATATATATATATATATATATATATGAGAAATAGTGGGCTGCCCATGGTGGTAGCTACCCATCCTACATCCATCCGTTGGATCTGTATAGAGAGCACAGATTATACTTATCAGGAGCACGAATCTAACGCGAAAGGCGTCAAAATTGTGGTCCGAAACAATTCGCAGTAGTAGCGCTTTGAACGAAAAAAATTCACCATGGTACAAAATGTCGCCCCTCTTTTTTTGCTCCATTCAAAACACTCCCGACCGACCCATCTCCTCTCGTCTCTGTCCACACGCTCCAGCTCTGGCCTGCCTCCTAGATCTAACAGGCGTCGCCGGCCGGCGCCACCACCTCCCCTTGCGGCAACACCACATCTTGTTTGTCAGTTGTGTCTTCTTGGACGGGAAAAACTGACAAACATCGATTGCAATCACGCGACACAAGAAGACACAACTAACGCAGAGGGATGGAAACAAAAAAAAATCCAAATCGGAAGAAAACCACGGACGACCTCGTACGTGCGTCCGCCCCGGCTTCTCCTTCCTCCCCAACGCCGCATCCTAGAAGCCTGGGACGGCATCGTCCACTGCTCGCCTGTGACCCGGTTGACAACCATCCACACGCACAGACGGCGTAGAAGAAACCAAATCAAAAAATAAGAAGCAAATTATTATCCAGAAAAAAACAGCATCGTTCGTTCCTCAGCCCCAGCTTCTCCTCTTCCTCCCAACGTCGCCGCCTGCGCCCCGGCCAATCCCAGGCTGGCCCGAACTTAAACCGTGAAAACCACCGGCGCCTAGGCCATGCCCCCCTCCCCCTCCACCTCGAGAAAGATGTCGCGCCGGTGGTGCGTGCTGAAGCCAGGCGAGGGCGCGGGGCGTCGCGTCAGATGTAGATCAGGCAGATGGGGGGCAGGGAATGGTGGGACGGACTACTGGGCGGGAGTAGGATGTGGTGTTGCCGCAAGGGGAGGTGGTGGCGCCGGCCGGCAACGCCTGTTAGATCTAGGAGGCAGGCCAGAGCTGGAGCGTGTGGACAGAGACGAGAGGAGATGGGTCGGTCGGGAGTGTTTTGAATGGAGCAAAAAAAAGAGGGGCGACATTTTGTACCATGGTGAATTTTTTTCGTTCAAAGCGCTACTACTGCGAATTGTTTCGGACCACAATTTTGACGCCGTTCGCGTTAGATTCGTGCTCCTGATAAGTATAATCTGTGCTCTCTATACAGATCCAACGGATGGATGTAGGATGGGTAGCTACCACCATGGGAAGCCCACTATTTCTCATATATATATATATATATATATATATATATATATATATATGTAATAGCGTAGTATGAATATGTGTTATATGTAAATTGTATTTTATATATATATATCAATGTGTTTCGTATGTAGTAGCGTAGAATACATATACGAAAAGTATAATATGTATGCATCAAATGTGTACCGTATATATGTAAGACAGTAGATGGAAAAGAAAACATAAAATCAAATTGCACTGCCCTAGAAATTGCAGTAAAGAAAAGAAAACAGAAAAGAAAATAGAAAAAACAAAAAAATAAAAAAAACAAATCTTTAGTACTGGTCAGTAAGACCGACCGGTACTAAAGGTTTCCCCACGAAACCGCACTCCGTGCCCCACGTGGAGGCCCTTTAGTACCGGTCGCAACACGCCCGGTACTGATGCTTTGGGGCAACAGTCCCCCTTGGGAAGTACCGGTTGCACATCCGGTACTGATGCCCCTCCCTGACCGGTACTGCTGGTCCGTTTTCCACTAGTGCATGTACATATAAAAATCGTGCATATGAAGATGGTGAGGCAGACGATTGACGAATCACCACAGTTCCCCAAGAATGGCGGCGACGACATACGATGATTTATGGTGGTGCTCTTTGAACGGGAATCCGGCACCTAGAGGGGGGGTGAATAGGTGCTATTACAAATTTTAGGTCTTTTCAAATTTAGACTCAACACAAAGGTAAATTCTCTAGATATGCAACTACGGTGAATTTACCTAAATGATAATCTAAGCAATAACAAGATAAGCAAGTAAGGGAGCAAAGGTAAAGGGAACCAAGTGAAGCACGCGGAGACGAAGATGTAATCCCGAGTTCCATCCAAGGGTGTACGTCTCGTTTGGAAAGGTGTGCGCTACCACAACAGGTTAGCCGCAACGCCACAAAGGCTCACCTTCTTCTCTGATGAACTCAACCACAAAGATTTCGAGTCCACCTTCCACTATTGATCCCCTTTTAGGGCGGAGATCGAATCCCTTACAAACGCTTGAGGCACACACCGACAACTGAATTGGGGGCTCCCAAGAAGACCACAAAAGGTCAAGGTAACACCAAGAGTACAACAATGGTGAACTAGGTTTTCCCACCGGAAACCCTAGCCACGAAATCCCCAAGTGAATGGGGGAGAAATGCAAATCCCTTCGGTGAGGATGTAGATCCGGGCCTTCTCCTCCAATCCTCCAAAGATCAATGAATTTGGGTGGGGGGATTGGGAGATCTTGATGATTTGAGCTTTCAAGAATGGTAGGAGAGAGAAAATCTGAGAGCTATCTGTTCTTGAGTGAGTGAGGGGGTATTTATACTCCCCCTCAAAATCTGGCCGTTGGTGTCTTGGGCACCCGGAAATTCTGGTTTAAGTAACACCGGAAATTCCGGTCACCCGGAATATCCGGGTCTTTGAAAATATCCGAGCTGAATTTCCGGTTGAGATCAGAACCAATTCTGAACTTGACTTAGCCGATTTTCTGAGGTTGACTCGGAATATCCGAGTCCTTGAAATTTCCGAGCTGAATTTCCGATTGGAGTCAGTACTACTTCTGAATCTTGACTTAGCCAATTTTCCTGGGGTTGACTCGGAATATCCGGGTTGGTGAACCGGAATATCCGAGTCCTTGAAATTTCCGAGCTGATTTTCCGATTGGAGTCAGTACCACTTCTGAATCTTGACTTAGCCAATTTTCCTGGGGTTGACTCGGAATATCCGGGTTGGTGAACCGGAATATCCGAGTCCTTGAAATTTCCGAGCTGATTTTCCGATTGGAGTCAGTACCACTTCTGAATCTTGACTTAGCCAATTTTCTGAGGTTGACTCGGAATATCCGAGTTGGTGAACCGGAATATCCGAGTCTGGGAAGAAATCCAGAAACTCTTTTTCTCTACAATTTGGCTTTAGGATTTGTGATATGAGTTTCACCCAAACTGAAATACTTAGCAATAGGATTAGTATATCATTGGTATTGTTAACTAACACACAAAACACTAGGGATTAAGAAATGTTCTTTCAATCTCCCCCTTTTTGGTGTTAGATGACAATACCAAGATTTGCATAGAAACAAAAGGTCATATCATGTTTTTGGCAGAAAATGGATCCCCCTAAATAAATGCAAGTAAGCAACACAAAATGACAAAGGATAGGAGCAATTTTATAACAACAACCACAAGATATCACAAAGGAGAAACGAGACAAAAGTAAGATTATGGTAGCAATTGAGACTAGATAGATTTTCATACCTTGTGTATATGGAATATGAAGAGAATACCAACACAATCAATTCGAAGTCTCAACCATAAGATAATGATAGCATCAAACCATTGTCTCAATACAAAGATATCACAAATGAAATAAAGAGAGTTTCACAAGTAACTTAAAACACGATAAATGGACACAAGCGCAAATAAATGATAAACGCATAAGCTTGTGCCCGACCCTTGCAAATCCCCGAAGAAGTCCTAGTAGAGCAACTTCTCCCCCTTTGGCATCGAAACGCCAAAAAGGAAGAAGAGCGATGCTACGTCCCCATGGAAGTCTTCAGTCCGAGGGGTCCTCCTCATCATCATCATCACCAGCATCCTCATCATCATCATCATCATCATCCTCTTCATACTACTCAGACTCGGCCTCCTCATCATCATCTTCCTCCTCATCATCATAGTCATAGCCAGTGGTGTACGAACTGCCGCCAAGGTCCTGGTCAATCAGTGTCCACGGAGCCAAGGAACCCTGGTTCCACTGAGCAAAGGACAGGGGCTCAGACAGAGCAGCAGGAGCAGGAGAGCCAGAAGCA
Source organism: Poa annua (assembly GCA_026929855.1). Lineage (NCBI taxonomy): Eukaryota > Viridiplantae > Streptophyta > Magnoliopsida > Poales > Poaceae > Poa > Poa annua. Next base: position 24,316,734 of record CM049427.1, read on the forward strand.
TGGTGAAGTATCAAGCCTTGCTTGTAATCCAGCTGACGGCGATCCTTGTAGGCATTGTATTGCTCTTTGCGGATGTCCACATTCATGCAAAGGTTGTTGCGCTGGAACCAGTTCAGCTTCTTGACGTGCGCATGAGTGGTAGGAACATGAGTAGAGGTAGCAGCAGCCCTCCTAGCATCACCCATGAAAGATCCACCTGTAGCTGATGTAGTAGAAGGCCGAGGAGGGGGCTTGACCACAGTCTTCTTCACATAAAGCTTCTTGAAGTCATGTGGCACCAAATCACTGCTGCTGAAGTTGTAGTCAGGGAACTTAAACTGGAGGAGCTTCATTATGTAAGGAGCATAAGGAATAGAGACCCTGGTGGTCATAGCTTCATACATCTCATTGTAGATGTAATCCATCACATCTACTCTCCAGTCAGTATCAGAACCCGAGTCCTCCACAATGCGGTTGGCGTGAAGGAGCAGGTTGCAGAGAGGGGTAACCACGTTGTCGTTGTTGCCACCACTCGGTGCAATGTTCTCACGCAGGATGCGCACAAGAACATCATACAATGGAAGCAAGTCACGAGAGAATCCAGGGGTGGCTCCGACACCATATAAGTGAGTTGTCTCCTTCTTGTTGAGCTTGTAGGGGGTGTGCATGCGAGTGCCTTGGGGATTGTCACCATCAAACCTGTAGCCCAGTACCTTGGCAAACTCCTCGAAGTTGGACTCACAGTATGATTCCCCAGTCATCCACTTCATGGTCTTCTTCGAGTCACCCTTGATCACTAGGGTGGCGAAGAACTGCATTACAAGCTGCGCGTTGTAGGCACAACGGATGAGCACCAACCTCTCCAAACCCATGGTCTTGACAATGTGGATGGCCTCAGCAAATGCGGTTTTCTTCTGCAGAGATGCAAAGTCAAACGGGTGCATGGGTCGAATGGGCTTCGACAGTGAGAGATAGAGATCCACGAATATGTGCTCTTGCGCTTGGCACCAAAAGCTGCGATCAGCGAGAGAGTTTTCTCTTGCGCTGAGGTACCAGTCCCCCTGCCTCAGCTGAGAGTAATCCACAGAATGCATCTTGGAGTAGTTCTGACGTTGGGGACTAGGGACATTCTTTCTCTTCTTGGATGAGGGCTTGTTGGCAACAGCTTTCTTCTTCCTCTGAGTTGCAGGGCCCTTTCCCTTGTTGACTGGTTGCTTGTGGACAGGTGCTCTACCTGTGTTCCTTGATCCCCCTGCGGACGGACTTCCACCTGAACCTGTGAATTTGAGCATAGAGGGTAGCATAAGGTAAGTGCATACAAGTCAGAAGATAATACACACATTAGATAGGCATTTGATGAATCATATGTAGTTAAACATGAGTTAATCTTAAAACTGCAGTGTTTGACTCGGAAATTCCGGTCCAGACATGACCGTAAATTCCGGGGGACCGGAAATTCCGAGTCAATCTGAACCGGATATTCCGAGTCAGACAGAAACTGCAGATCTGAGATTGACTCGGTCTAAAACTAGATCGATCCAACATAATGCAAAACTAATGTATGTAGAAGGCAGGGAATAGTCCTAGGAACAATCTCTACCAAGCAACATTGAAACAAATAACTCCACATCAAGATCCAAGTGCAAGCACATAAGGAAGAAGAAAAGTGAACTTACCCTCATCCATTGAGGCCATTGCTTGGAGGAGTGAGTTCCCGGGGCGGAGGAGGAGCAGATCCGGCCGAGAAAGAGGTTCCCCGGCGGTCGGAGTGCTCCGGAGGGACCTTGGAGCAGCAGGGGCGGCGGCTGGAGGAGAGGGAGGTCGGGGGTGGAAGAAGGGCACTAATGAGCCGTTCACCCCGAGCCTGCCCTTATATTTCTGGACAAACCGCCAGACCGGATATTCCGGGTGTGACTTATACCGGATATTCCGAGTCACCGGATATTCCGGTTCAAAATGAACCGGATATTCCGACCTGCTGAACCAAAATCCCAGTTTTCAAAATGATGACTTGTGTGCAATAGAGAGAAATGTTTTCAGGGGAAAGTAGGCTTGGGATAGATTTCCAAACTGATATTGGTACACCATACTCAACTCACAACAACCAAATCGAACCAAAAGAGCCAAGTTGAGTAGGTTTCCCACATGCATGAAAAGGAGGGCAAATAGCAACAATAAGCTCCAAATAAAATCAACTCTTCAAGGAGAGGAGGTCGGTGGCCGAGGCCACCATGTAGGAGTGTATGGCATGTTACCGCGAAGATGTATCTTGGGTACATAACCACTACTCGTCGTTTTAGCTCATTAGTCATAAGAATGAATATAGAGATAAAAGAACACTTGCTATCGGCATAATGGGGGAGGGATGGTCCAATGTATTAGGACCGCACTCCCCCTATTTCCATGCCTACATCTAAACTAGATAAGATGCAATTACTGAAGGAGATATGCCCTAGAGGCAATTAATAAAGTGTATTCTTTATCATATCTCGTTTGTTCATAATAGGTTTTTGTGTCATGCTGGAACCGTATTAAGCGGAAACATTAATGCGGGTGTGATACGTAAACAACCAGGTCCCTAGTAGCCTCTACTAAGACTAGTTTCGTTGCGCGATTGATGATCGAGGTTTCCCGGTCATGGGGCATGGCGCCGGTCGGCAATGAGAGTCATATCGCTGGAGAGTGATGTGATGGACATACCCAGATTTGGAGAACATAGTCGTTACACCTTTGACCGTGAGATCAACTCTTATTGATATTCCCGGAAGATACTTTGATTGCACCAAACGTCGTATCTTATTTAGTATGACAATAACGGTGATACTTTTGGGTATTGGAAAGGAGTATTAAGACGAGGGGTCAAGAGCGGGATTTGCCAGTCCGCATAGCAGGATAGATACTCTCGGGCCCACTCGGTGAGATCATGTCTAATGAGCTTGCAAGCATGTGACTAGGTCACGGAGACATGAGATAATGAACGAGTAGAAGATAGCGTCGTCGGTAACGAGGTCGGGATTAGGTATGGAGATATCTATGGAGCGACGCTCGGACGTGCTAAGTATCGCTATGGCAAAAGGTCTAAGACTTCACGTTCAGGTTTGATAGATGAAAGTCATTCGTTATATCTCAGGGATTAATTCATGGGGTCCAGGCCTACGGATTAGTCGTTGATCATTGAGGAGTCTTGATCATACCTGATATTATATCGAACCGCTAGGGTAACACACTTAAGGGGTTTCGACAAGACAACCGGAAAGGAAGGAGGTCACCGGGAACGTCCCGGGAGAGGTCCGATGGAGATCGGGCAGCGCCGAAAGAGTTTTCGGAGCTAGGAAATATTATATATATTATGTTTGATATTAATTAGTGTTATTAATATGCAAATATGATTTTATATATTTATTTTCGAATTTATTAAGGCAGATTTCCCTAAATGGGCCTTCCGGACGAAAGAAGACCCAAGAGGGGGGGGAACCCCCTTGGGAATTCGGTGGGGGCTTGGGGGCCGGCCTAGGTGGGCCACAAGGGGCCCACCAAGGGGCCGGCGCACCCCCTTGGCCGAACCAGGCTATATGGGGATAGTCCCACATTGCCTGGCTGGCAAGGTTGGCTCCCCTTGGGAGCCTATATAAGAAGGGGCACCCCCAGCCTTTTAATTCACCAATTAATTCCTGATTTCTCTCTCGATCTCGTGGTTCCCAAGTCGGAGCCGCGCCGAGCAAGAGGAGTCGGGGATCTCCTCCACCATAGCCCGCTGCCGCGCTGCTGGTGTTCCGGTCCAAGTCTTCCGCTGCTCGTCCTGGACTGGAGCTTCGGAGGCGTCGTCTCCACCGTACGTGTGCGACTCCCTGCGAGGTGCTGCGCTAGCGGTACTCGGAGGCCTGCTTCCTCTACACGACCTTGAGGTCGGCTACGTCGGTCTTCATCGACAACGTTTGTGCGGGAACATAATCCCCGCTTTCGGTCTACAAGGGTACGTATTCCGATCTCCGTTCGTACTACTATATCTGCATAGAATAGATCTTGGCTAGTTGAAGGATATCGTTGCTAGGAATTTTTTTGTTTTCTGCACACGATCCCCTTCAATTACGCCCTAGGTGAGTGTGCAAGCGATCAAGCTAAGGACCTCGAATCAATGATATTAAGCTCATTCCTCAAAAAGCAAAACCTTCCTTCCTCAAGGGGCTTCGTGAAGATATCCACCAATTGATCCCTTGTGCCCACATATGATAAGTCAATGTCTCCACGGGCCACATGATCTCTTATGAAATGATGGCGGATCTCAATATGCTTGGTTCTTGAATGTTGCACCGGGTTGTAGGCAATCTTGATGGCACTTTCGTTGTCACATAAAAGAGGCACTTTGTCGCAATCGACTCCGTACTCCTTTAAAGTTTGCCTCATCCATAGCAACTGAGTGCAACAACTTGCGGCGGCAACATACTCGGCTTCGGCGGTGGAGAGAGATATGCAATTTTGCTTCTTAGAAGACCAACTCACCAAGGACCTCCCAATAAATTGACAAGCACCGGAGGTTGACTTCCTATCATCATGATCTCCCGCCCAATCGGAATCCGTGAACCCACATAATGAGAAATTTGCATCCTTGGGATACCACAATCCATAAGTTGGGGTATAAGCCAAATATCTAAAGATTCTCTTGACCGCCACATCATGGCTTTCTTTAGGAGCCGCTTGATATCTTGCACATACTCCTACGGCTAGCACTATATCCGGTCTAGATGCACAAAGGTAGAGGAGAGATCCAATCATGGAGCGGTATACCTTTTGATCCACATCCTTACCCTTCGGGTTGAGCTCAAGGTGGCATTTGGTTTGCATTGGAGTAGAGGCACCCTTGAGATCAAGCAACTCGGACTTATTGAGCATGTCTTGAATGTACTTTGCTTGGTTGATGAACGTTCCTTCCCTCAATTGTTTGATCTCAAATCCGAGGAAGAACTTCATCTCGCCCATCATAGACATCTCAAACCTGTCAGTCATAAGCTTAGAGAATTCTTCGTTAAATGCTTTGTTAGTCGATCCAAATATAATGTCATCCACATATAATTGACAAATGAAAAGCTCCCCATTAATTTTCTTAGTGAAAAGTGTGGGGTCGATTTCCCCAACTTGGAATCCACGGTCTACAAGTAGTTCTCTAAGGTGCTCGTACCACGCTCGTGGGGCTTGTTTAAGGCCATAGAGTGTCTTATCCAACTTGTAGACATGGTTCGGATACTTGAGGTCCTCGAACCCCGGTGGTTGCTTAACATAAACAAGTTCATTTAGTGGACCATTTAGAAAAGGGGATTTAACATCCATTTGTTGCAACTTAAAATTATGGTGAGAGGCATAGGCAAGAAGAATACAGATTGACTCAAGTCGAGCCACGGGCGCGTAGGTTTCTCCAAAGGCAATGCCTTCAATTTGAGAGTAACCTTGAGCCACCAATCTTGCCTTGTTCCTCACCACCATGCCATGTTCATCTTGCTTGTTCTTGAATATCCACTTGGTGCCGATAACATTGCGGCAATCTTTGGGTCTTTCCACCAACTTCCACACTTTGTTGCGCTCGAAGTTGTTGAGCTCTTCATGCATAGCATCAAGCCAATCTTTATCTTCAAGAGCTTCAAAGACCTTCTTGGGTTCCACCATGGAGATGTGAGCTTGATGTTCACTAAAGCTTGCGAGTTGTCTTCGGGTAGAGACCTTGCTTCTCACATCACCAAGCACCTTGTCAAGAGATAGAGCTCTTAATTCTTGTGAGGTGCCAACCCTATTCAAGCGGCGGATCTCGATTTCCCTCCGAGTGGTGGGAGGAATCGTTGATCATCTTGATCATTTATGTCTCCGTCTTGACTGATTTGATGGCCTTGATCAACCATTGGAGTGGTGTCCATTGGTGAGGGAGAGGGTTGATCTTGGCCTTGCGAACTGCCACCGGGAATGTCAGCAGGACCGGATATTCCGGGTTCAGGGACCGGAAATTCCGAACCACCGGAATTTCCGAGTCCAGCTTGAACCGGATTTTCCGGTCCTCCGGAAATTCCAGGAGCAGCTGTAGAATCTTGTTCTTCTTCTTGGCAAGGTGCATTGGGCACGGTGTTGTCGATGGGTGTTTCTTGTGTTGGGGTGGTCACCACTTGTGAAGAACTTGGTCCTTGTTGATCAACCTCATAATAGAGTTCAACGGGGCGGTGGACTCCCAACCCCATTCTTCGGATAGCATCTTGAGGTTCATCATCACCTACACCGGAAACACCACTTTGCTCCACGAGGGAGCCGTCATTCTCCTCGAATACCACACTACAAGTTTCTATGATTATGCGTGAGGCCTTATCATAGACTCTATAAGTGTGGGATTCGGATCCGTAGCCCACAAATGTCCCTTCAAGAGACTTAGAATCAAACTTGCCAAAACGAACACCTTTGATGAGATAAAAACACTTACAAACAAATACTCGGAAGGAGGAGATATTGGGCTTGTTCCCGGTAAGCACTTCATAAGGTGTCTTCATGAGTCCTTTGCGAAAGAAGAGCCGGTTGGATGAATGGCAAGCGGTGTTGACGGCTTCGGCCCAAAAGTTGTGAGGGGACTTGAACTCTGCCATCATCGACCTTGCCATCTCAATAAGTGTGCGGTTCTTCCTTTCGGCTACACCATTTTGTTGGGGAGTATAAGCAGCGGAATATTGATGACGAATCCCTTCTTCACTAAGGAACTCGTTTAAGGTGTAGTTCTTGAACTCGGGCCCATTGTCACTTCGTATCACCAAGATAGGGACATTGTGTTGACGTTGAGCTTCATTGGAGAAGTCGATGATAGTTTGTTGAGTCTCCATCTTCGTCTTGAAGAAGAAAACCCATGTGTATCTTGAATAGTCATCAACAATCACCAAGCAATATTTCTTGCCACCAAGACTAGCTTCCGGAATGGGACCAAAGAGGTCAACATGGAGAAGCTCCAAAACCCTCTTTGACGAAATGATGGTCTTGCTTGGATGGTAGATGTCATGCATTTTTCCTTCAACACACGCCCTACACATTCGATCCTTCGAGAAAGAAACATGGTCTTTTAGTCCTAGGACATGGCCACCCTTGTGGAGACTTTGCAAAGTCCTCATGTTGACATGGGCTAGTCGGCGATGCCATAGCCAACCCAAGTCCGCCTTTGCGAATAGGCACATTGTATGGGAAGTGGTGACTGCGGAGAAGTCAACCACATAGAGCCCATTCTCAATGTACCCAACGAAAGACACATTGAGAGACTTGCTCCGCAAGAGAATGACCATTTCCTTTTCGAAGACAACGGTATAACCCAAACAAGTTAAGGAATGGACGGAGATCAAGTTGAAACCTAGGGACTCGACAAGCAAGACATTCACAAGTGTGATGTCCGGTGCCACTACCACTTTGCCGAGCCCTATTACCTTAGACTTAGAATTATCACCATATGTAACGGTCATTTGATCATCATTGGGCTTCAACTCCGTTACAATATCCTTGCTTCCGGTCATATGACTAGTGCACCCACTATCAATTATCCATTTCGATCCTCCGGAAGCAAGGCCCTACACATAATCAATTCTTGGGTTTAGGTACCCATTTTGCAATGGGTGCCTTTTGGTTAGCAACAAGGGTCTTTGGTACCCAAATAGCATATTCAATGTAACCATCAAAAGGACCAATGTATCTAGCATAGACATCCCCATAATAATCAACATATAAAGCATAGTTGGGGTTAGATATGCCCGCAAAGTCATTACGAGTGGGAGTGCCCCTTGTGGCATTTCCACTCGCAATGTCAACCTTCTTGGCTTGTGCGGACTTGGTCTTCTTCTTGATCTCCTTCTTCTCCTTAGCAACATAGCCTAGACCTTCCTTACCCTTGTGGGGCACTCGCTCATGAAGAGGAGTAGTGAGTGTCCCCTTACCTTTATCAAGAGAGGTCTTGGGCTTGGTTACCATAGAAGGAACAAACACAACCCTAGCAATACCCTTCACAACATTTGCATTAGCATTCAAAGGAGTAGAGGTGCTAGGTTTCTCAAGAGTAGATATCCGAGATTGGAGTTGATCACGAGACTTGAGAAGACGTTCGTGATCACTTGTCAACACCTTGTGAGCATTGTCAAGTGACTCGAAGTCTTCGCAAAGTCTAGCATGAGCAACTACAAGCTCGGACTTTTCATTTTGCACAATTTTACATTTAGCAAAGTAGAGATCACGATCCTTAGTGATCTTAGCAAGTTGTTCCTTGAGGAGAGCATGAGCTTCTTGTTCATCTTCGAGAGAGGATTGGAGAGACACCTTAGCGTGTGCATCCTCTCTCTCAATCTCACCTTTTAGTTCAAGCTCATCCTCAAGCTCACCTATACGACTCATGATTGAGCCAAAGTGTTTATTTCCTTCTCCTTGCAAGTTAGTCATGAATTTATCAAAAGTAATGATTTCTTCCTTGACTTCTAAGCTCATAGCATCATCAATGTCATGTGATATGGAGTTTGGGGATAATTGTACCTCGGATGTCTTTGCCATAAGACATCTTGCATTCTTGACGATGGGGCTCTCGTTTGGTGAGGAAAAGAGTGATGGAGGTGTGGAAGAAATGGCTAGTGTGGCCACTTGCGTTGGAGTATCCTCCTTGTCACTATCTTCATCATCGGTGGGACATTGCTCTTGAGTCACCAAGACAATCTTTTGGTTCTTCTTGAAGAAAGGCTTCTTCATGGGCATGGGCCCCTTGCCCTTCGTCTTGGCCACGAGCCTCCCACCATGATCCTCTCTTCTCTCCCATGGGCAATCGGCAACAAAGTGGCTCTTGTCATCGCAGTTATAGCAAAGCCTCACTTTGTTGAATGGCTTTCCTCCGTTGGGGGGAAACTTCTTGTCAATCCTTGCTTTGACCCTTCCGGGGTTCTTCCAAAAGGTTCTTGCCGCAAGACCCATGTGTTGAGTGAGAGTGCTTGAGAGAGCTTCACTAGATAGCTCGACTTGATCATCACACTCCTCTTCATCCTCTTCTTCAACGGTGGCCTTCAAAGCAATTGAGGCATGCTTCTGCATCCCTATGGCTCTAGCTCTTGCATCTTGTGCAATCTTGGAGGCCACCTTGTATGCGGTCATCTCTTGCATAACTTCATTGGATGTCATCTTTGCAAAGTCATGTCTCCCTTGGAGTGTCTTCAAATCCGTTTCCTCAAAGGGCAAGAGAGCGGTCACAAACTTCCTCTTGATCCAAGCATCATTAATGTACTCCGCCCCGAGGTTCTTGAAGGAGTTGGCAACCAACACCAACCTCCGGTACATGTCCTCGTGGCTTTCTCCATCCAACTTGTAGAACCCTTCCACCTCATTGCATAAGGCATCATACCGGTTCTTCTTCATGCTCTCATTCCCAACGAAGATGTCAGAAAGAGCATTCGAAACTTCCGTGGCGGTGAAGAATTGTTGAATGAGCGCCATGTCCTTCTCTCCAACGGCCATTTGGAGTTGATGAAGAGCGGTGGTGTTGAGTTGGCTATCAACCACCTCTCTTCTTGTCAAGTTGGTTGGATCATGGGGCTTGTATCCTTCTTCAATGATGCGCCAAATCTCAATGGAGGCACTACATAGATGAGACTTCATTAGAAATACCCATTGAGAGAAATGAGTAGGTTTAAGCTTAGGAGGATCACTTCTAAAGTTTACATGAGGGTGAGGGATAGGAGGGTTAGGAGAGTAATTATGGTTGACATTATGAAATTCCTCTCCTTTGGGGGTGTTAGAGGAGCTAGGTGGTTCATCCTTTTCCGCCATCCCGGGAACACTTGAGGTAACATCTTTGGACCCATCCGAAGATGACTCCTTAGAGTTCCCCGCATGTTCCTTAGGAGGAGGAGAGGGAGAAGTAGCCTCGGGCTCCTTAGACTTCAAGAGTGCCATGAGCATCTCATTCATCTTGAGGAGTTGGGCCTCCAAGGACGATCTCATATCAATAAGATCGGCCATGGTTGCCCCTTTGGCTAACGCCTCCTTCTCCGCCTCTAATTTTTCACGGGCGGCCCTCTCGGCATCGGATTCCGTCATCGTTGCACTTAGGCAGTTAATCCCTTAAAAGTGAACAAGGCTCTGATACCAATTGAACGGGAATCCGGCACCTAGAGGGGGGGCGAATAGGTGCTATTACAAATTTTAGGTCTTTTCAAATTTAGGCTCAACACAAAGGTAAATTCTCTAGATATGCAACTACGGTGAATTTACCTAAATGATAATCTAAGCAATAACAAGATAAGCAAGTAAGGGAGCAAAGGTAAAGGGAACCAAGTGAAGCACGCGGAGACGAAGATGTAATCCCGAGTTCCACCCAAGGGTGTACGTCTCGTTTGGAGAGGTGTGCGCTACCACAACAGGTTAGCCGCAACGCCACAAAGGCTCACCTTCTTCTCTGATGAACTCAACCACAAAGATTTCGAGTCCACCTTCCACTATTGATCCCCTTTTAGGGCGGAGATCGAATCCCTTACAAACGCTTGAGGCACACACCGACAACTGAATTGGGGGCTCCCAAGAAGACCACAAAAGGTCAAGGTAACACCAAGAGTACAACAATGGTGAACTAGGTTTTCCCACCGGAAACCCTAGCCACGAAATCCCCAAGTGAATGGGGGAGAAATGCAAATCCCTTCGGTGAGGATGTAGATCCGGGCCTTCTCCTCCAATCCTCCAAAGATCAATGAATTTGGGTGGGGGGATTGGGAGATCTTGATGATTTGAGCTTTCAAGAATGGTAGGAGAGAGAAAATCTGAGAGCTATTTGTTCTTGAGTGAGTGAGGGGATATTTATACTCCCCCTCAAAATCTGGCCGTTGGCTGTCTTGGGCACCCGGAAATTCCGGTTTAAGTAACACCGGAAATTCCGGTCACCCGGAATATCCGGGTCTTTGAAAATATCCGAGCTGAATTTCCGGTTGAGATCAGAACCAATTCTGAACTTGACTTAGCCGATTTTCTGAGGTTGACTCGGAATATCCGAGTCCTTGAAATTTCCGAGCTGAATTTCCGATTGGAGTCAGTACTACTTCTGAATCTTGACTTAGCCAATTTTCCTGGAGTTGACTCGTAATATCCGGGTTGGTGAACCGGAATATCCGAGTCCTTGAAATTTCCGAGCTGATTTTCCGATTAGAGTCAGTACCACTTCTGAATCTTGACTTAGCCAATTTTCCTGGGGTTGACTCAGAATATCCGGGTTGGTGAACCGGAATATCCGAGTCCTTGAAATTTCCGAGCTGATTTTCCGATTGGAGTCAGTACCACTTCTGAATCTTGACTTAGCCAATTTTCTGAGGTTGACTCGGAATATCCGAGTTGGTGAACCGGAATATCCGAGTCTGGGAAGAATTCCAGAAACTCTTTTTCTCTACAATTTGGCTTTAGGATTTGTGATATGAGTTTCACCCAAACTGAAATACTTAGCAATAGGATTAGTATATCATTGGTATTGTTAACTAACACACAAAACACTAGGGATTAAGAAATGTTCTTTCACTCTTTCAAAAAGATCTCTCGGTACACAGTGTGAAATCTGACCTTCTATAGTTGCAACTGGCAATGACGACAGACATGCCTCGTATGGGCTAGTTGTACCTGGCAATGGGGGCATGCTAAGTGCAGAGCGCATAGTTGACGAGGAAGCTTGATACAGCGTTGCTTCTTCCTTCCCCGACAACGGCGCCATACAACTTTCTAAGCAGAGAGTGTTGTAGCAATGGAAAGCCTTCCCCACGAGGTAACTCGAGAGTTTAAATATCGAACTCTTGGGGAGCTCTGTGTAGAATGATTTTATATTCTTATCCTTCTTCAAACAAGCTATAAAATAATTATAAATTTCTTTGTACCCTCACCATCACCAAGTGGTTGTCAAGCACAAGGTGTATTGGTAAATCTGAAATAACAATACAATTAAAGTGCAGAAAATGCGTTGGAAAGTGTTTACTTATGTTTAAAAATGGACCGGGTTCATGGTTTCACTTGTGCACTTCCTCTATAAGTTGTGGTGGACACGAGACACTCTAGTCGACATAATATTTATGTAACATGTTTATGTAAAGAAGATATTTATATGGGCATCACGTCCTAACATGTAGATGTTATTTCTAACAACTCACTTATACTCCACTAGAAAGGGATCCTCCAAGCAATCTAGTATTAAGAAATAAATCATAGTATAGTCTTAAGTTTCTATGACATGAAGTTAAAATATGAATATGCTGAAGGGGATCGTGTGCAGAAAACAAAAAATTTCCTACCAACGATATCCTTAAACTAGCCAAGATCTACACTATGCAGATATAGAAGTACGGCGGAGATCGGAATACATACCCTCGTAGACCGAATAGCGGGGATTACGCTCCCGCACAAGCGTTGACGATGAAGACGCCGTAGCCGACCTCTAGGTCGCGGAGAACTCGGCGCGACGAAGATGACGAAGATGACCCCGAGGTCGGGTGGAGGAAGTAGGCCTCCGAGTACCGCTAGCGCAGCACCTCGCAGGGAGTCGCACACATACGATGGAGACGACGGGCTCCGAAGCTCCAGTCCAGGACGAGCAGCGGAAGACTTGGACCGGAACACCAGCAGCGCGGCAGCGGGCTATGGTGGAAGAGATCCCCCTTCTCTACTCGGCGCGGCTCCGTCAAGGGAACCACGAGATCGAGAGAGAAATTGGGAATTAATTGGTGAATTAAAAGGCCAGGGGTGCCCCTTCTTATATAGGCTCCCAGGGGGAGCCAACCTTGCCAGCCAGGCAATGTGGGACTATCCCCCATTGCCTGGTTCGGCCAAACCAGGTGCGCCGGCCCTAGGTGGGCCCCATTTGGCCCACCTAGGCCGGCCAAGCCTCCCCCACAAAATTCCCTTGAGGATTTTCCCCCTCTTGGGCCTTCTTTCGACTAGAAGGCCCATTTAGGGAAATCAGCCTAAATAAATTCGAAAATAAATATATAAAATCATATTTGCATATTAATTACACTAATTAATATCAAACATAATATATTTAATTTCTCCTAACTCCAAAAACTCTTTCGGCGCTGCCCGATCTCCATCGGACCCCTCCCGGGACGTTCCCGGTGATCTCTTTCCTTTCCGGTTGTCTTGTCGAAACCCCTTAAGTGTGTTACCCTAGCGGTTCGATATAATATCAGGTATGATCAAGACTCCTCAATGATCAACGACTAACTCGAAGGCCTGGACCCCATGAATTAATCCCTGAGATATAACGAATGACTTTCATCTATCAAACCTGGACGTATAGTCTTAAACCCTTTGTCATGGCGATACTTAGCGTGTCCGAGCATCATTCTCAGATATATCCATACCTAGCATGATCTCGTTACCGACATCGCTATCTTCTACTCGTCTATGATATTATGTCAGCTGGTGACCTAGTCACATGTTTGCAAACTCATTTGACATAATCTCATCGAGTGGGCCCTAGAGTATCTATCCGGCTATGCGGACTGGCAAATCTCGTTGTTGACCCCTCGTCTCAACTACTCCTTTCCGATACCCAAAAGTATCACCGTTATTGTCATACTAAATAAGATATGACGTTTGGTGCGATCAAAGTATCTTCCAGGAATAATAATAAGAGTTGGTCTCACGGTCTTAAGGCGTAATGACTATGTCCTATAAATACTGGGTATGTCCATCACATCGTTACTCCTAACGATATGACTTCCGTTGCCGACCGGCGCCATGCCCTATGATCGGAAAATCTCGATCATCAATCGCGCAATGAAACTAGTCTTAGTAAAGGCTACTAGGGACCTGGTTGTTTATCTACCACACCTGTATTAATGTTTCCGCTTAATACAGTTATAGCATGGTATAAAACATATAATGAACGATTGGGATATTGCCAATAAACTATGTCCATTAAGTGCCTCTAGGGCATATTCCCTTCAGTCTCCCACTTGCACTAGAGTAACACTTAATCTAGTTTACAACCTGGTAAAAGCTCAACACCCATAGCATCTTGGTGCCTGCTCGCCTCGTGGAAGAGGAATACAGTCAATAGACCTCACACATTGAGACCTATATGTGCTTTGCAACACTTCTATGTCACCTAGTTTGACATCAACCCGTATCTTACGATGACGGTGAAATATATCACAGTGGATGGAGTGAGACTCGAGCATTCGCGTAGCATGCGCCTTACAAGTCTGAAAGATCTATTAAGGGACCACCTACGCTCGGAAAACTGCTCAGTCCAATCACACTTGCTACTTCTAAAGTCGCGATATATTTCTATACCTATGTAGATTATGCGACAGTGCATTCATATGCGACTTCGCAAACTAACCATGTCTATCTTCAAAATAAAGGACATCTCCTATATGAGATTTCTAGTCGCATGGGTCAGTGTAATAACTTGCATCATCGTAACCGCTTTACGGCAAGTTCCCATTCCACTCTTACCCGTTACTAGAAAACCTATCTTCAGTTCTCATAGACACTGAAGAATAAACTTAACGTTTGTTCATTGATCCACACAAGGATCACCCTAGAACCTGTTCTTTAACCAAGAACTCGGGTCACACTAAGTCGAGCTTTCAGTCTGATAGCATCTATGACTGATACATAGATAATGTCGAACATCATTTGCTATAACTGAAAAAGTCAAGATTAACTTAATCTTTTACCTAGTCATACAAGCAAGAACCTCTTTCTTCGCTTGTCCTTTTCTGAAACACTTCAGAATCCTGACTTAGGAAATACTCCGACCTAATGTTATTAAGCCCCCTCTGATCTATACAATTATAAATCGGATGTCTAATACTCCTAACTTCATTTTATAGAAAATTTAATCACTTAAATAATCCTTTATACTATACTAGAGGATCTGTGTCATTCAATATGTCGTTACATACAGAATCACAAATGACACCTAGCTCCCACTCAAATATGCCTTCCACATATAAGATCAAGGAAAAGCTACTTAGCTCCCACTCAAATATGCGTTCTGCATATAAGATCAAGGAAAGCTACTTTGCTCCCACTCACTTCTTTGCAAATGTAGGTTTCTTCAACTATTTTGGACAACTCCAAAATTCTTTGATCACATTATCAAAGTGAAGATTCCAGCTCCAATATGCTTGCTTCAGCCCATGAATGGACCACCGAATTTTGCATACATGTTTAGCATCCTCAGGATTACAAACCATTCTTAATGACACTATTAAGAACCATGGTTTTCTCATCCATCTATCAATTTCTCATTCGAAATTATAGTAATTGCTAAACGACCCAGAATAGATTTAGGCTTCGCCACTTGAAACAAACTCCCATGTGGTCTGTCGGAACTGTTTCACGACAAATCGAATCTGCTCAATGTCTACTCTCTCATAAAATTCCATATACTATTAACATCCTAGATGCCATCAAGAAGATCTCCCAAGTCAATACCTGGTAATCGTATATGGATTTTATTTCGGATCATAAATGACTCATAGCCATTTCTCGGACTTAGGTTCACCATCTCTTCTTCGTAGTTCGTAGGTCTATCATATTCCATTAATATGACCTTCATAGCAAGATTGTCGTAACACACAGTATGGAACACAATCTCGTATGCCTATGCTCTTTGTATGAGCTCAGAACATCATGATCTTGAATCATTAGCTTTTTCAAGCTGTGGGGCCTGACACCGAAAACACTTTCGATTGCGCCACTCTGATGTTTGGAGAAGAAGTTCACCAACTTCCTCTTGCTCTACTTTCTTTCTCACTTATACCCTCGGACAAGAAACTATTTCTTTCGAAAGGTATATCCCGGCAAAGATTTTGCCTATGTCGTGAGACATGTACCCAACTAACTCTTTAGGTAGGGTATACTACAAAGATTAATCCATTTTAGGTTCGACTACATCGAAACACTAAATTGCTGAAACGACAATCCAGACTCAAAAGCCATGCCATCACTCGTATGGTATTGTCTCCATGGATTCAAATGGTTTCCCTATTTGCTAACGTGAGTGTTTACGTTTCTACCATATGACTCTAATGATTACAATAATTCGGTAAGAGATTCATTTACCACACACCATCCGATAGGGTGCGATTACGACGCCCTAACACACCATAACACTATGGTGTTCCATGCGACGTAATTTGTGGAACTCTTCTCACAAGTCTTCCAATGATGTGCCAACATTATAACTCAAATCTTCATTCCTCGATTTGCATCGCGGGAATTTGATTTTCTTGTTAAGTTTATTTCCTACTTCATTCTGAACTTCGTTTGATCGAATCAAAAATTCAGACTAACATTCCCCGGAGTGGATATCCATATATCTACTCGGAATATTCATGAAGTCTATGAAATAAAGACTTCCACTACACGATAAAGTACTTCATTGATTCACATACACCCATATGCATGATTCTCAACAAGCTATACTCAAAACGTTCAGTCAAGTTCACGAAATAAAGGTCTCCACTACCCGTCAATTACTTCATTGAACCACATACATCTCTATGTATGACTATCAATGAGTTATATGCCCGTTTTCCGAAAACAGTGTCACAGTCATTTGCAAGTGTCAAAAGATTAAATCTTAGGACTTGTAGGTCCATCCAGTGTGGAGCTAATGCATATAACATTGACATGACTAAACGGTAGTGCCACACATATGTGGTGTCTTTATTAAGTTTGTATCCTCTGGCATTAATATTATGAATGTGGGAGCTTCTACCATCTAAATTCAAACCGGCATATGATCATTACTTCATAAATATAGGACACCAATTTGTCACTATCATGTATGAACAAGTGTCTCGCTAGAGTAGACACACTCGTAACGATCATACCAACACCCGATCATAAAGAATTTATTCAAATGGTAGATCTAGAGGGAGAGTGTCTATGGCCGTCACAACAACTTGACTGCCATTATCAACACGCAATGTCGCCTCATCCTTTCAAGCTACTCAAGCAGTAAACCTGGTTCTTCACAAAACATGACTAGTTCAAGACTTAGTCACTACTGCGAGTACTTGCTTAGCTAAAACATTCATAACATGTATATCATATATACACCATCATCATTGATGACTTCCGACGATCTGTTTCATCTTCTTGATACTTCCACCGTAATCAAGAACCATGAAGGTGAACGATTCCCCTTGCATGACATAGTCTATGACAGAGGATTTGCACTTGGCAACGATGTCTGTCATCCAGTAATTGAGCTGAGCGAGGCGTCTCAATGTTCATTAATCATGAACATACGTCATTAAGTATGACCGTCACGTGCTCCCTCAATGTGTGTATTCTCTTCCATCTTGGTTGAGAAGACAATCAGTCAACGTACTGATAAACTTCATCAACCCAACTTTAGGGGTACCCCGAGTTTTAGCGACCATATCATATGTCCGCGATCCAATAACTCGTACCCACCGTTGGTTCTCTATGGCAGAGATCATAGCACACATTGGACTATGATGATATCATCCGCTCAAAATCCGATAATCCAAATTATCTTTTGCTAGCGGAATCTCCGGGTTTATCTCCTAGCGGGTATTGTATCACAAAGAGCTAACGGTTTAAACAAGGAGTATCCTCAAGCTAAAGTATAAAAATATGAAGCTTGGACCCAACCTTTTAAGTTTCTCAATCGCAGGAATGAGCCTAATTTGGAAAGATGCTATCACAATGGTTAATATCTACAAAGGTTTGTAAAACAGACTCTGTTCATTATATTCTGAGTTCTAGTATTTTAGAAAATAACTATCCGAACTCCCACTCAAACGAACATCCCTCCTGGACGTTTAAGCGATTACACGGCCCCCATCCATTGCACCACCCCTCATCATCAGAGCCGGCGGCACAACTTCAAGAGTAGACAAAATCGTCCGCCACACCAATTTTGTGACTCGTGCTCGACCTTTCGGTCTTCCTGTTCCGAGGCCATATTTCTGAATATGCTAGGCTCGCCACCAAAGACCTCCACGCTGACGCTTGTGCAACATGGCTTACACCCACTGTATGCGAACGACAAGATGTCTGACACCCGATCATCACGGCCTGCCTCATAACGTAGAACTTTCTTGGTGGTGCGCGTTGGAGGGAGAACACTAGTGGTATTTTGAAGGGATCATCTTATATATCTACCGCCGTGTAACTAATGTATACTATACACACAATCACACAATATAAGATGCACACAAAACATCAAATGTAATGCAATGTGATATAGTCCATCGCGCCATGGTCTTCTTGGCGCCCGCGGTTTATAAACAATTTAATAAACCTACCTTGACCATATCACATAGCCCCTGCAAAATAAAGTTAGACGCTTCTACTTTATCTTTTGCATATTTTACGTGGCTCGGGGCTTTCGTAAATAGAACCGCTTCATACCTACGAACCTTATGACCACAACAACGATCCAATAATTGCATGTTTAAGCATCCCTTTCGGGCCCTCCATTGAAAATGCAAAGCCAACTAAAGAGAGAGAAACAGGCACCCGCCAGCCACAGATACGGTACAAGCCGTATGTCAGTAGTGGAACCAGTCTCGCGTAAGCGTACGCGTAAAGTCGGTCCGGGCCGCTTCATCAACTCGATGCCGCTGGAATCACAAGTGCACGCTAGAGGGTAGCAAATAACAGGAACGGTGCCCCCGTGCAGAACACGGGTTCTAACAGCGTACAGCTACATCTACGATAGATCGGCTCTGATACCACTGAAGGGGATCGTGTGCAGAAAACAAAAAAATTCCTACCAACGATATCCTTAAACTAGACAAGATCTACACTATGCAGATATAGAAGTACGGCGGAGATCGGAATACATACCCTCGTAGACCGAATAGCGGGGATTACGCTCCCGCACAAGCGTTGACGATGAAGACGCCGTAGCCGACCTCTAGGTCGCGGAGAACTCGGCGCGACGAAGATGACGAAGATGACCCCGAGGTCGGGTGGAGGAAGTAGGCCTCCGAGTACCGCTAGCGCAGCACCTCGCAGGAAGTCGCACACATACGGTGGAGACGACGGCCTCCGAAGCTCCAGTCCAGGACGAGCAGCGGAAGACTTGGACCGGAACACCAGCAGCGCGGCAGCGGGATATGGTGGAAGAGATCCCCCTTCTCTACTCGGCGCGGCTCCGTCAAGGGAACCACGAGATCGAGAGAGAAATTGGGAATTAATTGGTGAATTAAAAGGCCAGGGGTGCCCCTTCTTATATAGGCTCCCAGGGGGAGCCAACCTTGCCAGCCAGGCAATGTGGGACTATCCCCCATTGCCTGGTTCGGCCAAACCAGGTGCGCCAGCCCTAGGTGGGCCCCATTTGGCCCACCTAGGCCGGCCAAGCCTCCCCCACAAAATTCCCTTGAGGATTTTCCCCCTCTTGGGCCTTCTTTCGACTAGAAGGCCCATTTAGGGAAATCAGCCTAAATAAATTCGAAAATAAATATATAAAATCATATTTGCATATTAATTACACTAATTAATATCAAACATAATATATATAATTTTTCCTAGCTCCGAAAACTCTTTCGACGCTGCCCGATCTCCATCGGACCCCTCCCGGGACGTTCCCGGTGATCTCTTTCCTTTCCGGTTGTCTTGTCGAAACCCCTTAAGTGTGTTACCCTAGCGGTTCGATATAATATCAGGTATGATCAAGACTCCTCGATGATCAACGACTAACTCGTAGGCCTGGACCCCATGAATTAATCCCTGAGATATAACGAATGACTTTCATCTATCAAACCTGGACGTATAGTCTTAAACCCTTTGTCATGGCGATACTTAGCGTGTCCGAGCATCATTCTCAGATATCTCCATACCTAGCATGATCTCGTTACCGACATCGCTATCTTCTACTCGTCTATGATATTATGTCAGCTGGTGACCTAGTCACATGTTTGCAAACTCATTTGACATAATCTCATCGAGTGGGCCCTAGAGTATCTATCCGGCTATGCGGACTGACAAATCCCGCTGTTGACCCCTCGTCTCAACTACTCCTTTCCGATACCCAAAAGTATCACCGTTATTGTCATACTAAATAAGATATGACGTTTGGTGCGATCAAAGTATCTTCCAGGAATAATAATAAGAGTTGGTCTCACGGTCTTAAGGCGTAATGACTATGTCCTATAAATACTGGGTATGTCCATCACATCGTTACTCCTAACGATATGACTTCCGTTGCCGACCGGCGCCATGCCCTATGATCGGAAAACCTCGATCATCAATCGCGCAATGAAACTAGTCTTAGTAGAGGCTACTAGGGACCTGGTTGTTTATCTACCACACCTGTATTAATGTTTCTGCTTAATACAGTTATAGCATGGTATAAAACATATAATGAACGATTGGGATATTGCCAATAAACTATGTTCATTAAGTGCCTCTAGGGCATATTCCCTTCATATGCTAGATCTAGTCATGCATAATTGGCATGGTCATTCCCAAGTACCCGATAGCATGGTATTTTCTTTATTCCTAGTGAGACAACTAAAGTAAGGTAAATACCCAAGTGGATTCTGAGTTTTACTGTCCTACCCATTAGCCACCCCACGTTGCTCCAAGTAATGCACATTTTCCCCCTCACAAGCCCTCGCATACTTGCTTGACCAAAACAAGTAATAAAATATAGGGTACATAATATGCATCTACTCATACATCTAAAACTGAAAACAATTGCAATCTCAAATATCAACAATAAAAAGATCCACCACATAGGTAATACAAATATGACTGTAATCATGTTAGGCATCTCATACGGTGCTCATACAATGGAGTTCAAGAGAGAGATAGAATAGCTGCTTCCACAAACCTATAATCTAGAGGTGGACTACTCCCCCTTCATCAAGGTGACGACGAAGAAGAAGTTGGAGAAGATGCAGACCACACCGGCAGCGCCCCGACGGAGTTTTCCCCTCCAATCTGCAGCTTTTGTTTTTCGTGGTTCTGTGTTTCTACGACCCTCTCTTCCGAAAGGCGTTGGCGCACTATTTTTATAGTCGGTTTTAGGTCAAACCCTACGCGATGGAGCAAAGATCGACGACATCCGAGACTCGAGGTATAAACGGACCACGCTCGCCGGGCCAGGGGAGGCCGCGTGAGGTGTGCTCGTTTCCTCCTCGGGCTTCCGTTTTTGAGGATCCTTGGCTCGTACGTCTTCTTGTTTCCAAAAAAATGACTCCCGGAAAATATGAGCTCAACTAGACTTCGTTTAGGTCCCTGAAAGTAAAAAATATAGAAAATAGGGTTTTCTGGGTCTACAAGGTTAATTCCAGAAAATTAGGGGAAATATGAATTATTCCCAAAACAAAATTAAAATATAACCCATATGTAATGCAAATAAGTTGAAATATCAAGTAATAAAGTGCAAAGTTCACTTATGCATTTTACGTAAATTAGGACACTCTATCTACATTGTCTAGTGGCAGAGCTAAACTAGAACCTCTGGGACTGCTCCTTATAAATATTGAATACATCTTAAATACATCTTGATCGAGGTTGACGATAAAGTTCGCTCATTTAATCAACATCAAACTAGATGTTTGCCCTATTATAGGTTTACTTTTTACTAACCGAGTGGCGCTTGGAAAGCAGCGCCCCTAATGGGCTTGTAGATTCGTTGACTATGTATGGTAGTGCATACGGCCCTTCGGGCTTATTCGTGTACCACAACTTCATCAAGGGCAAGAGGATGCAAGCCGTTTTTTGCAAACTCATAGAGTTCATCACCCAAGGGGTCCTGAGAGGTGGGAGCTGAGACAACTCTGCTCCGCCACCTTCTCAGATTCGAGGTCAGTGAGAGAGCCCAAATCGGGTGAGTTAAACAAAATATAGTTGTACTATACTTTATACTTATTTATATATTTTTAGGTTTTAGTCTTAATAAGTGTATATCATTTTATTACCATTGTTAACCATACAATAGTGTTTTTTAAATATTTATTATTGTATTAATTCTATATATTCGTGTTGTATGTCTCACATATATCTGAGTTAGGAAAAAATTCATCACCGAGATGTTGTGCATAGCAGGATACATAACCACCTTAACTATATCTGAAAACAAAAAGGACACACCTCCTCGAATCTTTATGAACAAATATATATGAATTAAATAATGTATATGCATATATTGTGTGAATGTTCTTCTCAATATAAATACCATACAATGTAACCAATATCTTAATAGATGTGTGTGGTGTATGGTTAGGTAAGCAAATATATATACACTTTTATTGTATATTGAATAATTGAATAGTTGACGCGATCATTATTTTTATGCACAAATATGTTATGCACAAATATGTTTTCAAATTACAAATATATTCATACGGAGCTCAGGAGGATTCGGGGGAGAAAGGTGTGGAGGGGTTAGCCCAAATTCCTCCTCTTGGTCGGCGCACACGGTTAGAGAACCTAGTGCTCAAATTCATCCTGGAGGGCGGGGCGTATCCGTGTGAAAAAAAGGCCTATTGAGGGACTTTTTTTGAAACTAGGCAAAAACTTTGCATTTTATATTGATATAGGAGAAGCAAACTGATACGGCCGAGGCCAAAAGAAAAAGTGAAGTAAGGGCATGCTAAACGAAAGAAAAGTAGCCCACCAAGGGTCCACATCACCCTACGCCATCCACTCTCGTAGAGAGGTAGATCATCATTACTTCAAAATATAACTATGTGGCATGGTCTAGAGACAAGTAAGAATATCACGCGAGGACGTCCAACGCCGCCGGTGGCGGGAACTCGGTTCCCCTTAAGCCCGCAAGCCCAATCAAAGCTTCATCCACCGCTGTTATGGACGGCAATTTCAGCTTGAAGAGGATATTCAACCCATTGATTGCCGAATTAGAGAACGGAGACTTGCAGGTGTTCTTGAATTCCTTCCTAGCCTGCTTGTGGAGTACATGAATTGCTTTATCGACCGCTAGGAGCTGTGGCTTCACCGCTAGCCTACTACTGCGACGGGCAGGGTCGGGAAAGACCACAGGAGCACGTGGTATCGACGGAGGAGGCGTGGGCAGCAACGGCACAACCGGGATGCTGAACAGATTCACGACGCCATTGGACGCACTGGCGCTCGTGTAGTGTCTGGTTAGTTGGTTGGTGGGTGCCCGGAGGATGGAGGTGTGGCGTCATGGGCGTCTCTCGTGGATTTGCTTCAGATCTCCGGCGATCATGTAGTGCAGCATTCTGTAACACGGAATCTGCACCCAAAATAGCGAAGACAGTCCCGGCAAGATACGAAGACCAAGCAGCATTTGCATGTGCTAACTGCTATTTACCCAGACCAGGCAAGATGTTGAGAAACTCTAGTTCTGTGACTGACTCGCTTATCCGGCATTGCGAGCTAGTTGACACAAAGCTTCCTTGCCGCCCAGTAGTGTAATGAACGCCGTGGTTTCTGGTAAGGTACAATTGGTTTTGTGTCATGGTTTGATGAGTTTTATCGGTCTGTGTTATAATCACGCTGTTTTTCTGGTATGTGGCTTGGTTTGCTCTTATATCGTCCAAACGCTCGTTTCTTTCTGGTGAACCTACTTTAACCGGTGGGGTCGGCCTAACGCGGTTCGACCGGAATTTTGTGGGGTCGGCTAGTGGGGTTATGCCTTTGACCTTAGAGTATGCATGTATGCAAGTGGGGCCAGTGGCGGCGGAGAGCATGCATGGAGCCGTACGTGCGCGTCCATGCCTGTGCTCGTCGCGCCTTCAATGGCCGCGCCTTCTATGGTGTGCCCCCTGGCCGGCAAAAAGCTACCGCTCCACCTACACTGTCGGCCCGGACGCGCATCTGCTCCGTCGTTCTCGCGTCTCTCTTGCCTAGTCTGTCCTGCTCCAAGCTGAGAAGTATGGAGCCGACTTAATGTTCGGTCTCCATTAATGCCTTCTAGACCGCGAGGCCATCCAGAGACCGCAGATGACATTAAAAGTAGACATCTCCTTGCCCGTTGCGCTCACAAATCCCCTCTTCCTCTCCTAGAAAACTTCGTCCAGTCCCTTCTCTCTCCATGGCTCGTAGTGATGGAAGCTCCACTCCCAGCTCGAACCGGCGCCGCCGCCACGTCCCCTATCCTTGGTTTCTTGACGCGAGCGAGGGAAGCGGCATGGGGAGTGGGCGTGGGCGTGCGCGTACTCCTCCAAACTCGAGCAGAGGCGAGCGAGGGAAGCAGCATGGGGCGGGGAGTCTCCAAGTCCAAGGGGCAGGGCCAGGGCCATTGCGCCCGATCCCATTCTCTTCATCGATCTGTCTGACGAGGACGACAAGGACGACCAGGGTATGCACTAGACCATGGCCTGGAATGAGGAGGTCACGGAGGTGCTGGACCCGGGTTTGGCCTGGGCCATGGCCGACCAGAAAGCCATGGACCTTGCCAAGCATTCCGCCGCTGAGCAGCAACGGCTCAAGATCTACTCGGAGAGCAGGGGAAGAAGGAGGACATGTGGTCGGCGTCGAACAACAACGCCTCAGAAGATGTGGATGCCAAGGGTAACGGCAAGGGCAGGGGCAAGACCGAGACGGTGGAGGTTTCCGATGACGAGGACGAGTGGTAGTCCATTTTAGTTATTAGTTGCTTTATTAAGGGCAATGAGCTTGTGTTTGACGTTTCTAGTTGTGTGTATAAATTCACTTCAATTTGACAATTTTCAGACAGTCAACTGTTTTTGTCTTAGAAATGAGGCCATTTACCCTACCTTTGGAGCTCATTTGAAACACATTTTCAGCGAGTTCACCATTTTTGCTTAGAAATGAGTCTGTTTACCCTACCTTTGGAGCTCATTTGAAACACATTTTTGCGGCGACTCCACCAATTTTTGCGTAGAAATGAGGCCGTCATCCTATTTTTGGATCTCATTTGAAACACATTTTTGCGGTGACTCGACCATTTTTCGTTTAGAAATGAGGCCGTTTACCCTACCTTTGGAGCTCTTTTTAAACACGTTTTTGCGGCGACTCGACCATTTTTGGCTTAGAAATGAGGTCGTTTACCCTACCTTTGGAGCTCATTTAAAACACATTTTTACGGCGACTCCACCATTTTTTGCTTAGAAATGAGGTCGTTTACCCTACCTTTACAGCTCATTTGAAACACATTTTTCAGCGAGTCCAAGCTCATTTGAAAATTTATATGGATTCAAGCTAGATTTGAGCAGGCTCATCGCTATCCCCATATGGTTTGCCAAAATACCCATTTGGTTATGACAGGTAACAGCCAAAATCCGCATTTGGTGCGCCAAAATATCCATTTGGTCTCACTGAGGCAAATGGGGGTGGGCGAGCCAAAAATCCCCATTGGGTCCACTCGTCAGCGGGTGTACATCACTTGTCCTACGCGCTCGTCCAATCAGATCGCAGAACAAGCTTCTCGCGGATCGCCTGCAGATCCCCCTGTAGAAAATCGGACGACTGCATATTCCTTCTAAAGGAAATCGGACGGCTCCAGTTTAATCGACACTTGAAATGAGCTTCAAATATTCAAACAAATGTCAAAAAAATGAAAATCATGCGCATATAGTCGTATTATGTCATATACTAACGACTCAAGTTGGAAAACATGGTCTACATACATTTAAAAGGAGAAGGGCATGGAGATCATGTGATATTGCATAACTCAAACAATGAGGTCTAAGATTGGATACAAGTGGTTTTTGAATTGCAACATGAAATTTTCAAAAATCTCACAAAAGCTTCATTTTGGAGAGACTAAGAATGACCCATGCTTAGTTTTTCATTTTCATGTTTTAAACTTGTTTAAATGTTGGTCAAACTTAGCTTTGATCGAATTTGAAATAACCATAATAAATTTAAAAAAATTCGAAAAAATGAAAAACCGATGCACATAGTCTTAATATATTATATAGTAACGACTCATGTTGAAAAACATGGTATACATAAATTCAAATGAGAAGGACGAGAATCTCATGTGATATCGCAAAACTCAAATGTGCAAATTAGAATTGCATCGTGATAATTTCAAAATACTCACGAAAGTATCATTTAGGAGTGACTAAGAATGGTCTAGGCTCAGTTTACGCATAAATTTTACATAAATGTTCGCATGTTCGCGCCCAGAGCACGCAGGACACGCTCTGAGCGCGTCAAGAGTGCGCACTTAAGGTGTTCGAAAGAAGTATAATAACAAATATTCAAACGATTCAAGTTGATAAACAAGGTCTACACACGTTCAGATCGTGTAACTACACAGAGCACGCATTGTGGGTGCAAGTTCACGTCCAGTTCGTGCCTAGATTGCGCTTGCTGTGTTGACACAGATGCACCAATACGTGTCTAGATTGTGTCCGGATATTTGCACGTAAAAAGAAAATTAATCGCGTCAGTTCTAGCAAAAAATGCTTCTGATACGTGTAGATATCTCACAACGTCTCGTCTCCAACTGCAGTAAATTTGACCAGAACAACGACGCGCATCAACTGTTCGACAGTTGTACTCGACACGTATAGGGGCACGTGGTAAACATTTACAGGCCTGTCACTTCGACTAGACGTGAAGTGCGGTTACACGATGTCATCATTGCGAATAAAATCCCAATGTGCATTGTGTTGTCATGTTTACACTACCGTTGGCAAGAAAATCAAGAGATGTGTTCAGTGCCCAAGCGCGGTTGTCGATTTACACGCCGGCGGCAGTGAATTCATCACGAGCAGTTATCCCTTCACTAATAAAAACCCCAATTTGCATTGGCATTGCCGTTCACTCGCTCTTCTCTCCATTCTCTCTTCTCTGTGAAAAAACCCCAACCACCACTTCTCTCCAACAACAATGTCGTCAAACGACAAGACTTGGTGGCAGAACCCAGCCATCCCGAGCGACTCCAATGGGGAGGGCAACCCGATCGAGTGGTGGGAGGAGGGCCACGACCATGGGAACGGCGGCGGCTCCAGCACCGACGACGGCGGCGAGGGGTCCGACGCCGACCAGAGCGGCGATGACGGCGAGGGGTTCGACCCCTACTCCAGTGACGACGACGACAACGATCACCACGGGTCCGAGGAGGAGGACTCGGACCCGGAGTTGAGAAAGGGAGACGAGGAGGAGAAGGACGACGACGATGAGGACAAGGACATGGAGGAGGAGGAGGAGGAGGA
Source organism: Poa annua (assembly GCA_026929855.1). Lineage (NCBI taxonomy): Eukaryota > Viridiplantae > Streptophyta > Magnoliopsida > Poales > Poaceae > Poa > Poa annua. Next base: position 24,343,835 of record CM049427.1, read on the forward strand.
GGAGGTCGAGGAAGAGGAGGAAGACGAGGAGGAGGAGGACTCCTCCGACGATGATGGACCGCCGCCCAAGAGGCATCACGCGTAGGAGCCGCGCCCAGCGATCGTCGTAGTAGCAGTAGCAGTGCATTAGTTGCACTGCTACTGATTAGTAGTAGTATTAGGCCGCCGCCGGCATAGTAGCAGTGATGCATGCACTGCTAATCTTTTATAATTGTTAATATAATCCTAATATAATCATATTCGAGTTATAAATCGAGTTTAAATTAGTAGTAGCAGTTTCAATTCGAGTTATAAATCGAGTTTCAGTTTTCAAATCGAGTTATGAATCCTATTATAAATCGAGTTTCAATTAGTAGTATCAGTTTCAGTAAACAATGACGTACCAATCAACAAATTATCAGTTACGTTAATGTTAATCCAGTTAATTCAGTGTTAATTCAGTTAATTCGGTGTTAATTGGGGCGGAGATACCCAAATTGCGCGTCAGACTCGTCACTTATTGTCCCCACTTGAGCGGTCCCACTTAGAATAGGATGACGTACTACTCCAGTCAGCCCGAGCCGCGCCAGCTCGACCCCACTAGTCAGGCCAAGTGCGGGTCAAACGAGGTTGATCAGAGGGAAACGAGCGTTTAACCAATATGCGAGCAAACCAGAGCACAGACAAGAGAAAAACGCAGGTATGACACAGACCGATAGAACTCAGCCAGGTATGACACAAAACCAATTGACCCTTCTGGTAAATGCCATTTGCTTCGGAGTAGTAAGAGTGGCATTAAACGAGATAGGACTTGGCGCTTGCACTATGAAGACAGAGTATAAACAAAATAAAAATCAGAGACTAGACCCTGGAAACAATTGTTTTTGGAAGTGGGTTCCTTCTGATGATAAATCGGGAGGGATTTTACGTCCTGTTAAAAATCATATTGAATGGATGTCTTATACAAAAGGTGAAGAGTGTGAACGATTAAGTTGTACCCACATCCCGAAATTCAAAAAAAAAAAAGTTGTACCCATGTCCCGAGTTAGAAGATCTTGGTGTAATATTCTCTTTAGTTTTCCATCTCAATTGACATTGAAGTATTTTCATTCTGAAATGCACATATATTTGTCAATTCCATCCACCTGTTACACATGACTACATGATTTTTCATATTGCTGGTTACAAGTTCGACATATTGGTGCATTACTTTCAACACAATGAAGTTGCAGGCACAAACTAAGTACTTTTGGAGGAATTGTCACATGGCTACTGTTGATGAAACCACATGTATTACAAACTGTTTAACACTTTCAAGAAGCATAACTGGCATACCTACTGAAACAATCTTTCATGCTCATGGCAAGCCCCTTGCATATGGGGAGTCGATTGCGTCCAGGACCAAAAACATAGATGCATAAAAGAAGCAACCATCCCCAACTAATTTAGCTCCAAATTGTAGGAGCACGGGAAGGAAGTTTGGCCGTGCTACAGCCAGACGTACTCGCGCTCGATGTATCGCACCACGATGCTAGCACCGAGCAATCCTAGCTCAGATAAGACTCTTACAAGTGAAAGTGGCCCTGGTTCTCCAATACGAGGCATCCTGACCTCCTAAAGTATAAGAACACCTGCAAAAGCGGCAATTGTAAGGCTTGGCGAACCTATATATAGACAACCCGAATTAAAAAACTAACTAGCCATGAAAAATTCTAGCTCCGTGGTTTTCACCCTAATTAATTCAACGCAGCTTTATTATCCTTCTCTACACGTGCAAATCTACAAATATACAGACAATAAAAATGTTACTCCCTTTGTTCTCTTTTATAACACATTCTAACTCTTTTTTTAGGTTCACTCACTTTTGTTTGTACTTAGTCTATTTGTAGTATACAGGTTCATTCATTTTGGTTTGTATCTAGCCCACTTTAAACTATGTAATCTGTCTTATATTGATTAACAGAGGAAGTACATAATTGTTATCCAACCATCACGAATTAAGTTTGGCCCTCGATCTTTTAAGTTAGAAATACTGAGTACAATGTAGACACATGTACTATACATGGTATAGAACCCGGAGTTGAATCCTGACGAGTTTGGAATAGAAGCACATTCCTTAATTACCATACAACCACATGTTTCTTCTAGATCCTTTCATAGCGTGGCTTATTTTCACAATAATCCTCGCAATATAACATCTTGAACCCTTCAAATACAACACAAAATTGTGAAGCCTAATTCACATTCCATCTTTTGTTGAAATTAATTGCTTCATGGACAGCAACCACAGTTATATCCTCTAATAAATATTATCTCACTATAGCATATGGTTTGTGATTCGAAGATTCGCTAGAAAAAAGATGTAGTACTCAACAAACTAAGATGTTTCGCTTGGAGAAGGGCCATTGATTAGCTAGATGGACATGTGATGTAAAACCGAAAGCGTGCATTGTACGAGTATGGTCTTCTGGCCTGGTAGGGTGCGACCCTAAAAATATAGCGACTACAAGTCTCTACAAGATTGTCAGATAAAGAAGCATATGTAATACACTGTAAATAGCAACGAACTTGGATGATCCTGAGTCTCGATCACTAAAGCAATGTAGAAGTAGAAGATGATGAATCTATTGTTGAAGATGATGAACCAATGCAAATAGATTTAGAGGCACTTGAACATGATCCTGGGAAGCGGATTCCCATCTCATTATCAATCAAAAGGCGACCGCAAAGTTATATTGTAATATGGAATATCATCACTTTGTCAATCAAAAGGTACCTATGTTCATGTATTCATGTCGTTATGGGCTTATAAACTGAAATATTAGAATTGATGTGTAAGCTACTATTGTTTTATCCTTATATTGCTATTGTTGTGTGATTGGGGTCATATAGTATATATTTAGAGTAAAAAAATTTGGGGATGAATACCCTGTGTCAATTTCCTGGAGCTGCTGTTGGCTACTGAAACAATCTTTGTAGCTCAATGTAAGCCCCTTGCATACGGGGAGTCGATTGCGTCAAGGACCAAAAACATAAAGGCATGACCTAAACAAGCGTCCCCAACTCTTTTGTCCGCGCCGCCCCGAGAGCCCATACGGCTTGGCCTTGGCGGATGGCCTGCATAACTCTTTTTAGCGGGGATAGCCGGTATAACTGAGACGGACTAGCGAATACTGGCCGCTCAGCCCGCCAGGCCCATCCGGTAGCTCATCGCTGCCAACTGCCAAGCTCCACGCCGCAGCGGTTGTCGACGCCCACCGCCTAGCTCGTGGCCGGATGCAGCCTGGTGGTCGCCGCCCGGCCAACAGCATGATCTGGATGGAGCAACAAGAGTGGGTACAACTGAGTGCCCGGCCGCTGCCGGTGATGCACTTGTAGTTGTTCAGTTTCATCATAGTTACTCAAGCTACTGATCCCATATTGTTCCATGTATTTGCTGAATCTAGTGAACATGTATTGATTGTATTGTTCCCTGTTGGCTGAAGCTACTCTGTTATTACCTCTATTGGTTCAAGTACTGAACCTACATTAGCTAAATCTACGAAACCTGTTTTGGCTGTGTTCCCTGTTAACTGAAGCTATTGTATTGTTCAGGTTTCGCTGTCGTCAGATATTGCCTATATTGTTCTATGTACGTCTATACCTAGCTCGTAGTTGAAGCTATTGTATTGTGCAGGTTTCACTGTCATGTATTCGACGGTATGGCTTTTGGATCCGAGATGTTGGGAGCGGCTCGTCCGCTTTGTCCGCCGGCCGCAGGCAAGATAAAAACTGGTGCACGCAGCGTCCACTGAGGGCATCTACAGTCCTCAGAGCAAAAAACGCCGTTGTTTTGGGCACGCCGCGGCACCAAACGGGGCAAATCTAAAGCCTGGGGGGTGAGATTTCCAGTCGTGTCCAGTCCAAATTTCGGCCCATGCGTTTCAAGAAATGGCGGGTAGAGAAAAGGCGATTTTTTATTCGTATTTTGGCAAACAACGACGATGTCATTCATATTTGGCAAACACGCCGATTACAGTGCAGGAAAATAAACTGAAACATAAACACGGCTACTTGAACAAGCCTAGTCGAACAGGCCAAGACTGGCGGCGATCGCATGGTTGTAGTCGGGGTTGCCGTCGTCGTCGTACGAGGGGTTGTCATCGCGCCGGTTGCTCGAGTCTGTGCCGGTGTCGTCCCACCCGCCCGGGCCTGCGCCAGCGTCGTCGCGGTACCACCTGCTCTGCTGCAGTCCTCCTCCTCCTCGCTATCGGGGTCGAGTATGTAATACTCTACCGGCTTTGCCACTGGGGGAGGGACGCGGCGGCGCGTGCGTGGTTCTGCTCGGCCTCGGCGAGGAGTTGGCGTTGGCGCTCCAGCTGCTGCTCCGTTTACTCGCCCCTGCTCCATTTCTCGGCGAATGTTGGGTCCGTTGGTTGCACGGTGTTGAAGGAGGCCTCTTCGGCCTCCTTCAGGTCGGGCCACTCCTCCTCCTGGTCCTCCTCTGGCTCGTGGTTGGGCTCGTGCTTCGGCTTGACAAGGCGACGGAGCAAGGAGTGCGGGGGAGATGTCGTGCGGCGCTGGGCAGAGGCGCGCGGCTCGCCGATGCGGAGGGCGCCGCTGCGCACATGGCACCCGGAGTTCAGAAAGGGGGCGTGAGAGATGCTGAGCGCGTACCAGACGGAGGCGACGAGCGCGCCGCGCCGGAGGACGAGGAGGTGGCAGAGGAGGAGCTGCCCGCTCCTATTCGGCGCGGTGTCCACGACCGCGGCGGCATCGTCAACCGGGGCTCATTGCCGACGTAGATGTACGCGAACACCCACTGAAGAGTGCGGTGCTCGCCGCCCCACCACTGCTTGCGCCCCGTGGAGCTGCAGCGGCCCTCGACGAGGCCGTTGTTGCCGCGGTCAGTGACGTCTTCGTCGTGGCGGCGCTGGAAATACGTCGTCCAGAAGGCGTCGTTGCCTTCTGCCCTCCAGTGGCGCTCAGCGGTCTGCTGCGGCGTCAGACTGGCGTGGACTTCAGCGATCGCCCACCTGAACTGCTCGCCGGCAGGGGCACGGGGATGCCTCCCGCGCTGAGCTGTCACGCCCCCTGGCCGCCGGAGGCGCCGGGGACGCGCATGTCCGGCGGGCACGGATACCCCGCCTAGTGCAGGGCCCATGCCTCGTCCTTGTGGAGGTGGCGGCGGACCCAACCGTTCACGGCGGTAGCGTCGGCGGGGTTATAGGCCATATCGTCTGCGGTGGGTGGGAGACAAGAGCGTGGAAGGCAAAGCAGCGAGGAAGAGGAACGGCGAGTGTGGGGAGTCACGACGAGGATCCAGGGGATTATATAGCGGAGGCAGGCAAAAGGGCCGGTCACTAGGCATTACTTTGCGCCGTGTGGCCATCGGATGGACGTCGAGGGGACGCGCGCCGGCACGCCATTACTCCAGCAGCCTTTAACTGGCTTCTCGCGCTGGCCGCTCGCCATGACATTTATTTTGACATTTTTTGACCGACGCGGCAGCCGAGAAGATGAGGGCGCGACGACGCTCACGGGAATTTATGTTCTGTGCCATTTTCTCCCGTGTCGTTGACAGCGCTGGCCCGCGTCGTTTTTCCCGCTAATTCGCCCCCAGGCCGAACCCAGTGGGATGGGTTTTGCCTGGAGACGGTGCTATTTTCTGCCGAAATGACGCTAACTGGACTGGGGGTGAATGGTAGAAAAATTGTGCTTTTTGCTTCCACTGGCGCCAAAAAGGCCTCCTGGGGGCGCTAGGGGGCGACTGGAGATGCCCTAACCACATGATTAGCGATGGTGGAACAAGGTGGATGAACGCGGATGTCCAACGGCTCCACTTGCAGTTTGAGTCTTGCTTGTTGGCAATGGACCGGAAAATAATTGTATCAGAGCGTCCCCGGGGATCGGGACGAAAATTCTCCTGATCCACCTGCTGACCCGCACCCCCTTCCCTTTCCACCAAATCCCCGCTTTTAGTTCTGATGCAACAAAATGGTTCGATCAAAATAAGAATTTTATACTATTGCAGCAAAAAATTATTTTTCACCAAAAATCACGTAAATGTTTCTATGAAGAAAAAACGGGTTGTTTCTAATAAGAATTTCTACTATTTTAGCAAAAATCCAATTTTCTCTCAAAACTCACAAAATGTTTCTACGTTGAAAAAAAGTTTATTTGCAGCCATTTTTTTGTGTTGCTCGTAGCAAAACTCTTATATGGAGAAAACAAAAGTTTGTTTGTCGCAAAAAAAATATTGTACCAATTTTTTTGTTGTAGCACTTATTTTACTATTGTAGCAAATAACTCTACAGAGAAAAAGTTTAATAGCAATTTTATTTTGCTATTGTAGCATCTCACGTAGCAAAAATTTATGCTATTTTAGCATGTTAAGTGGGAAAATTGTGTTGTTTTAGCAATATTAACTTCGGAGGACGAGCGCGTAGCAAAATTTGTGCTATTTTTTTTATTGAAGCATTCTCAGTAGGAAATTGTGTTGTTGTAACATTTTTTTTATTGAAGCAAAAGTTTGGGCACAAAAATATTTCTACGTAGAAATCGTTTTTGCTACTGTATGAGGTTCAATGAGACCTCACCGTCGCAGCAACACCATGTTAGCAAATTTGTCTATCTATTTTAGCAAAACCACAAATCAGTAATAACAAAAAAATGGAGAATGGAAAACCGTTGGCCAAAGAAGCCCAAAACCCCAGGAAATGGAGAATGGAGAATCCAAAATATAATACTCCTAAAAGAATGGAGAATGAACTGTGCGGGTGCGGTCAAACTATGTGCCCTGGCCACACGTGCATGCATGCACACTACTTTGTTTTTCGCCAAGGAATGTATGCAGCACATTTTAATTCGGCAAATCCACAACCATGCAACTATGCGTCCATGCCGGCATGCGGCCGCCGCGGGTGTGGATTCTGGCGACCGCCGGACCGCGGAGGCGGCCTGAGGGTGTTTCCTTCCATTCTTGCCGCATGGTGATGGTGGAGGTGCGCCCGGCAGACGTCGAGGCCACGCTGGTGGTGCCGCCGGACAACGCCGCGCTGATCCGACGGGCGCCCGGCCGCGGGGCACGCCTTGCACCTGCTCCGCTACCCGTTTCCGGATGTCGGCCTAGCGACATAAGTGGAGTGCCTCGGCGCCGCACCCGCGCGCGACGCCTGGTGTGACTGTGAGCACCGTCAGGACGCCATCGTCTTCCACGCGCCTTGCTGGCGTCTTTCCGCGGCTCGCCATAAACAAACTCGCCACCCAGAGCCCCGACATCGTTCGGACCGGCGGCGCGGTGGGTCCGTCGGCGAGATCGTTATTCCGGCGTCAGAGCTCCCGGATTTACTTGTCCAGCATTACCAGCTCCGCATGTAATGGAACGGGATCACGGCCGGCTTCGATTCGCCGGGATCGTGCACACCTTCATGGCACAGGGCCTGGAGGCCGTACTGCCACCAGTTCAGCCGCGTCGACGGAAGCGGAACTCGTGACAGCAGCTGGGTCCACTTCTCGCGTGCCAGGTGGAGGCATCGAACCACACGTTCCTGCGGTGGTTCGCTCCGAGGACTCCGAAGTGCAGCCCGTCGCCGGAAGCGGAACTCGTGATGGAGGCTGCATCGTCCGGCGTGCCGGTCCTGACGGGGCCGTTGGTGTTCGATAGCAGAGCAGAGAGCAGTTCATCAGCGAGCGTCTGGTCACCGAGGTGGCGGCGGAGTTCGGCGCGCGCGTCGGTCGGCCGCAAGCTCAGCGCGAGGAGGGAGGGGAGCAGCGCGCGGCGGACAGTCATGCTGACACAGGCGATCGCTCGGGCGGTGGCCGAGTTCATGAAGAGAGGGGAGCAGCGGGAGAGCCACTGAGCCAGGTCTAGGGGAGCTGGCTGAGCGATAATGGGTCGTCGGGGCACCCATTATCGAGAGATCCGACGGAGGCTAAGACGTCTACGGTTTCCATGCAATTACACGTTTCTGAAAAGTGACCGAGCCGCACTGAAAAGCTCGCTAGGAGACATCAAATGGTGCCACATGTCAAGCTTGTCGAGTGTAGTCGATAAGATACACTCGGTGAACAATAGTTTTTTTTCTTTTTTCTTTCCAACATTCGCACAATTAAAAAGGCTATGTATTTATACATTAAACATGCAATTCAAAATATAGGTCACAAGAATCATGAGGTCGACTCGAGTCCATCATATCATACTCCCTCCTTGCCAAGGCATAAGGCGTAAAAAATCTCAGCACTGTTTTTAAGAAGGAGATCCATAGAGAGAAAAAATCAGATCCTTTCCTTCCTCTCTCGAATCAGGCTTTCGCCCCACTTTATAAATAAAGCCACACCGTTTGAAACCGCTGCTGGGCTTACGAAGTGGTAGCTCGGCAAATCCCAGCGTTGTGCACCCCGGGTTGATTGATGGGGAGAGAGAGAGGTGTTGGTGATCACGACGGCTGACAAACAAGGTTTTACCCAAATTCAGGCTCCCGGAGGATAACACCCTACTCCTGTTTGTCTGATTATTGATGCGAGTAGCGATTACAATGTCGAGATTGCGATCTCGCTAGGGTTTGGCTATGAGCGTATCCTTTGGGACAAGCAACCCTCCTGCCTTTATAGGTAGCCAGGTCTCGGGTGGTCGATGCCGATGGCAACTACAGATATGGCAGGTTATGCTTCCTAACCGACTTGGACTAGGTTACATGGTACCCCGCGTGGGCCTTCTGTGGGCCTCCATGTCCTTGGCGCGGCCCAGGTAGCCTTATCGTGTGCTTGTCGAAAGGTAGCCCCACGTCAGTAGCCCCCGCGTGCTTTGTCGAAGCGCAACGTCGGGCAAAGGACTTCCTCCTCCTGAACGCGCCATTGGATTGCTTGATCTTGAGCTTGAACTCGATTTCTTCAGTCGAACAGGCCTCTCCCGATGGGAGTAACCTTTGCAGTCGAATTACTTTGTCTTCTATTCAGCCTGTTGGCTTACGTGTAGATTTGATTCGGCTGCTAGAGCGTACTCGACTTTCTTTGTCACCCGAATAGATTTTTCGGGTTCTCAGATTGGCACTCTGTCTTGTTCCTGAAAACGATAGTTAAAGAAATTCGACTCCGGCCGTTGAGGGCTTACAGAGGATGCTTTAGTCGTTAATGCTTCGACTGAGTCTATTGGGAGCGCGAACAGTGCTCCCGATGGGAGTAGCCCCCGAGATTAAGCTGAATTGCTTGGAATTGAGGTTAATCTCAAAAACTTCTCAGTCGAAAAGAGATCTCTGATACCCTCCCGATGGAGTGACGTTTAGGAACTCGCTGATGGAACCACTGTCCTTTTTTATTTGAGTGCTCATTCAGCCCGACGGCTTACTTGGTGGATTCGACAAACATATCGAGTATTTGCTCAGCCAAACGGCCTACTGCATTGTTGGACCTGTATGGCGCAGCCCCCGAGTGTTCGAGTGCGGCCTAGGTTTTCTTGTTGGACCTGTATGGCGCAACCCCGGAGTGTTCGAGTGCGGCCTAGGTTTTTCTTTGTTGGACCTGTATGGCGCAGCCCCCGAGTGTTCGAGTGACGGCCTAGGTTTGACTTAGACCAGTGCGGCGCAGCCCCCGAGTGCTTCGGGTGGCGGCCAAGGATTTTTCGAGTTATACCTGTATGGCGCAGCCCCCGAGTGCGTCGGGTGATAGCCTAGGTTTGACTTAGACCTGTGCGGCGCAGCCTCCGAGTGCCTCGGGTGGCGGCCAAGGATTTTTCGAGTTATACCTGTATGGCGCAGCCCCCGAGTGCGTCGGGTGACGGCCTAGGTTTGACTTAGACCTGTGCGGCGCAGCCTCTGAGTGCTTCGGGTAGCGGCCAAGGATTTTTTGAGTTATACCTGTATGGCGCAGCCCCCGAGTGCGTCGGGTGACGGCCTAGGTTTGACTTAGACCTGCGCGGCGTAGCCCCCGAGTGCTTCGGGTGGCGGCCAAGGATTTTTCGAGTTATACCTGTATGGCGCAGCCCCCGAGTGCGTCGGGTGACGGCCTAGGTTTGACTTAGACCTGCGTGGCGCAGCCCCCGTGTGCTTCGGGTGGCGGCCAAGGCGAATTTGTTTGTGACCTGTGCGGCGCAACACCCGAGAGAGCATCAGGTGTGGCCGAGGGGAATTTGTTTGTGCGCGGCGGACTGGAGTCGACGCGGCGGAGTGGTGCCGTAGAGGCAGTCGACGCGGTGGACCGGAATCGACGCGGCGGAGTGGTGCCATAGAGGCAGTCGACGCGGCGGACCGGAGTCGACGCGGCGGAGTGGTGCCGTAGAGGCAGTCGACGCGGCGGACCGGAGTCGACGCGGCGGAGTGGTGCCGTAGAGGCAGTCGACGCGGCGGACCGGAGTCGACGCGGCGGAGTGGTGCCATAGAGGCAGTCGACGCGGCGGATCGGAGTCGACGCGGCGTAGTGGTGCCATAGAGGCAGTCGACGCGGCGGACCGGATTCGACGCGGCGTAGTGTAGAGGCAGTCGACGTGGCGGACCGGATTCGAAGCAGCGGAGTGGTGCCGTAGAGGCAGTCGACGCGGCAGAAGTAGTTGACGCGGCGGAAGTAGTTGACGCGGCAGACCGGAGTCGACGCGGCGGAGGTAGTGTGGTGCAGGGAGTCGAAGCGGCAGACCGGAGTCGGTGCGACGCAGCGGAGTTGACGCACGATGAGGCTACCTGATTTTTCCTCTTTCTCTTTTCTCCTTCCTGATTTGACCGACCGTGCGATCGAGATTGGTGTAGTAGACTCGATCCGCGCGGCCGTTGTTGAGGTTGTCGATGCAGTCGACGCAGATGCGATCTTCCCGGGTGCGACAGGAGCGATCTTCGCGGGTGCGGCAGATGCGATCTTCGTGGGTGCGACAGATGCGATCTTCGCAGGTCTTGATGAGGGCGGCGGTAGATTCGCCGATGCGGGTGCTGCCGCGCGTGCCGCGGTTGCCGCGGATCTGTGTATTCCGCGACTGTCGGCGAAGCAGCACACGGAGCCGAAGGTGATGTGTATACCTTTGTCCAGATCGGCGTACACCGAGCGGCGAGCCGGAGGGTGGAGGACGTACTCGAAGGAGCCGAAGCGGATCGACTCCCTGGCGACGCGGACGTCGGTCTTCATTGCGGATGGAGCCGGAGCGACCATGATTCCAACACTTTTTTTACTTCCCACAGACGGCGCCAATTGACGAAGTGGTAGCTCGGCAAATCACAGGGTTGTGCACCCCAGGTTGATTGATGGGGAGAGATAGAGGTGTTGGTGATCACGACGGCTGACAAACAAGGTTTTACCCAGGTTCAGGCTCCCGGAGGATAACACCCTACTCCTGCTTGTCTGATTATTGATGCGAGTAGCGATTACAATGGCGAGATTGCGATCTCGCTAGGGTTTGTGGCGGTGGCTATGAGCGTGTCCTTTGGGACGAGCAACCCTCCTGGCTTTATAGGTAGCCAGGTCTCGGGTGGTCGATGCCGATGGCAACTACAGATATGGCAGGTTATGCTTCCTAACCGACTTGGACTAGGTTACATGGTACCCTGCGTGGGCCTTCTGTGGGCCTCCATGTCCTTGGCGCGGCCCAGGTAGCCTTATCGTGGGCTAGTCAAAAGGTAGCCCCACGTCATGGGCCAGACAGCACAACGCCCAAAATACCACGTCCGAACCGATACAAGGTGAGGAGGAACCCTCTAAAGACAGACCAAAGATAGAAAACTAAAAAGAAAAGGAAAACCGACCTTGCCACCGAGACCTCCGACGCCGGATCGAGGGGGAACGAGTCTCCATGACGGCGCCCCCAACAGGGTGACGATGCATAGCGCCGCCGCCGTCCAGACCAAAAGGTCCAGGTTTTAACCGAAGCCCTAGTGCAGAGAAGACACCCACAACAACGCCCCCTAGAGGGTTACGACACCCGCAGGCGTCGCCGCTGCTGGCGCCGAAGCGCAAAGCTTTCGCTCGGAAGCACCCTACTACCACGCTAAGTGCAGAGAAGGCCCCCTCAACAGCGCCCCCAAGAGGGTAGCGACACCCGCAGGCGTCGTCGCTGTTGGCGCCAAGACGCAAAGCTTTCGCTCGGAAGCACCTTGCTCCCACACTCGAACTCACGAAGCGCCCAAAGTCTCGAGCCAATTCCCCAGGACGCGATCTGGGAGCCGCCACAGCCGAAGCACAGCCAGCACCAGGCACTCCTCCCGCCAACTTCACGCCACCCACGTGGTCCAAGAAAACGACCTGCACCGCTGCCACGTCACTCGCCGCAGAGTCGCACGCGCATACCACCTTCTGAGGCCGCCGCCCCGGCATCCAAGATCTCGCCCTCGGGGAGTGGCAAGTGTCTAGACAACAAATCCATAGGAACGGACAGTAGAAGGACCGAGGTCGCCTGCCTTAGGAGGTGGGGGTACAACTAGCAGGACGCACCCGTCGATCATATCCGCAACCCTGAGGCAACGAGGCTGCTAGGCGGTCACCGGATCCAAGCCCTCCTAGCTCAAAACCAGCACCCCATCCACTCATGGATGGGGGAAGGGTTCCCGACAACGCCGGGAACCTCTGAGACCAGTGGCCAGCTCCGCCAGCCACCGTCTCGGGGCCGAGCTACCTCAGCACCTTCCCGTCACCTGCTTCAGAGGAGAGCCACCATCGAGCCTCCTACCGCCCCCGACCGAGAACTCCGGCCCAAAGCCGCAACCCACGTCATCTGAGCCGCCGTCGCCACCACATGACGTCGACGTCCCTGATCCGCCCCACCGCCGTCTCCTCGGCCAGCATGGAGCCCAAGCAGGAGAGAGGTTGCAACCCGGATGCACCACCGCGAGGAGGACGAGTCAAAGCAGGAGGGACAACGCCAAGTCCACTGCCGCCTGATTTCCAGGTAGTAGCCGGACCGCAGCCACTGCCAACCGGAGGAGAACAGCCCTCCGCCGCCAACGACGGCCGCCGACCGGACGGGGCAGCAGGTCTCATCAGGCCCAAGCTCGGGCCCGGATCAGACCCACCTGGTCCAGATCTAGGCCCAGCTCGGACCGAGAGAACCCGCCACCGCCGTTGCAGCGAGGTGGTCGCTGATGCCGCCGTCCAACTACCAGGCTTGCGCCGCCCTGACCGTCTCCTCCTCGCCGTGTCCCGCCGCAGGTGCTGCCCGGCCGAAGCCGCCGCCCCATCCATTCCCCAGCCAACCGAGCAACGCCGCCGCCCACCGCAGCCACCGCTGCCACGAGTGCACCACCGCAGAGCCGCCGTGCCGCCGGCCAGCAGCCACGCTGCGACGCCCCCTGCTCAGCGCCGGGCCGCACCGGCCCGCACGGCCACCACCACGCGAGGAGGAGAAGGCACCTCGCCGCCGCCGACGCCGCCCGGGATTGGCCCGGCGACGCCCTCCGGCGGCGGCCAGATGGAGGGGAGGAGGAGAGGAGGTCGTGGCCGGGGCGGCTAGGGTTTTGCCCCTCCGCTCGCGGGAGCGTACGGGACGAGGTCCGTATGTTCTTTCTGGCGAGCTCATCCTTTCCTTCCTTGCCCCTACACGCAAGCAGTTACTCCTTGGCAAAATTAACTGCACGCGCACGGCCTCCTCGTCTCTCCAATCTGTGTCCCCTCCCTCTGGTTCTTCTCTCACATAGCTCACGAGGCTCAATGTTCCTTGTGTGTTCGTGCATGAATCTGATGTCCTCCAAGATTATTGCCTCCACGTCAAGGGGTTGCCCGCCATGGCCTACCTCTGGAATCAGCGGCTTCGCCCATCGCGCGGATGGCGGGGAAGAGGAGCAAGGCCGCCGCAAGCGCCAAGGACGCCGCCGTCCTTCCGAACGGAACTGCCACGACCGCCGTTGTCGGCATGGAAAGAACTGCGAGCAGAAAAGAAAGGAAAAAGAAACGGGGAAGAGGAACTGGACAAGTGCAGCGGGATGAATTCTGCGCCATGATCTGCTATAAGGATGAAGGGAGGCGGCGGCAGTAATTGAACTCGTGGGAGTAGAGGAGAACGAAGAAAACTGCATGGAGTCGAGGAGAACGAAGAGCGACGTGTGCTGAATCGAAGGGCCAATTTTGGTAACCGGATGCTCGTGAGGGAATCACGCCTTAAGCCTTGACTGGAAACGTGGCTTTTTTTACGCCTTGTGCCTTGGTAAGGAGGGAGTATACAGTTGTGCTTTGTGAGTTCATTTCATGTGAAACATTTATATCCAATTTTGCATGATGTGAAAAGGTTTGCTGGGCGAGTAATCAATACATCTGGAATGAATATTTTTGTACGGGATTTGTGTTTTCGACCGGATGAGTTGGATTGAAATTTTGAATGGACGAGATGAAACGTATCGTTCATCCAGCCGCGACTTGTATACACTATACAAACACACAAATAACAAGGTCACTATTTTTTATCTATCATATCCTACAAATCCAATATCGCCCAAGCAAATGTGTGTGTGCACCGTCTCCTCCCACGCCACCCGGTCTCATTTAAAAGCGGAAGCTCGCCCATGATCTGATTAGTATACAATAGCATGTTTCATCCCGCATTAGCAAATAGTATGGTTGTAGCATTATCTTTAGCGGTAGTATGTCAAAGCTGTACAAAAATATTACAGCATTTTGACACACTGATGCAGTAACCCGTGGAGTCCAAACCCATTCCTTTTAGTCTGTTCTGTCCATTTTCTCGATGACGGACCTCAAGACCGTGAGTATCCAGCACGGTGAAAATTCTGTGGCGGAGCTCGTAGCAGATGACAAAGAAAAAGGAGGGCAGTCGCTATAGCTGATCTTGCATGAAATACGTGAGAGCTGATCGTGGATCGGGAGCAGGTTAATGAAGCAATGTAGTAGCAGTAAAGCTGAGTTGCTTTTCGATAATTACATAGGAGCCTTTCATTAAACCCGGATGAAATTAGTAACTAGTCCTGACAAAATAGGAGGCAAGCTCGCTCGCTAACAAACTTTCCCGCTAGGCTAACCGAATATGTCAGACGGCCCCACTCAGATTCTCCATCCCCGATTTGACAGCAGGCAAACCTCAGCACATATAAATGCCGCTCGCCGGCTCTCCTCTCTTCCCACCGCCACGTCGCGCCAGCCTCCTCTCTCTCCCACCTCCACTCTCTCCTTCCGCCTGCGCCTCCCACGCCCGCTACAACACCTTCCTCCCTCGTCTCCACGCCGCTCCCGGCCTCTTCCGCTCTGAGGGCGGCGCCAGCGTCCGAGCACCTCCTGCTCCAGCTCACCTCCTACGGCCTGAGGCGGTCCGGATCCTTCGTCTACAACAACTTCATCAAGGGGAAGAAGCTACGCGACGCGAAGGAGGCGATCGAGCTCCTCATTTGCCTTCAGGGCTGGTCCTAACTAATATTAGATCTGGTGCGAGTTAATTAATAAATATAATTATATCAAACTCTTATAGTTAAATATAACTATTATATTTAAATATAACATAGTTTAACATATATACAATCTTTATAGTATATTTTTTCTTTTTTTACGTAAATTATATCTTCTCAACATGTAGGTACAGTTAACTTAAATATAAATCTTATGTGTATCTTCTTTTATTGTAATATACTCAAATATAATTTTACATAAACTAAAAATTAAAATAATTATACACCTTCTCATTGTTTTCATGTATAATAAATAATTAATCATTCTTAATATTTGTGAGACATATATATTGGGTATACTCTAAAAAATATCTTAATACCGGTTTGTACCATATCAAGTCATAAGCAAATTTATAGAAAATTCTAGAGCATATAGCTTGATTTTGTCTAATAAGTAGCATTGTGTTCAATAACAAACGCACGGCACATTTATACTATTTGATCTATTAGTCTCATCAAAATATATTTGCTATATTTAGTACACATGTAACTTTTTCAAATAGAAATGTGTGCATAGTATTAAAACTAAAAAAGTAGTAATCATAGCTTTACTATGATCTATTGTGCTCCCAAGAAGACAAACTAATGGCCTATTTAAACTTGTTAATTCCAAGCAAATTGTACTTTTCAACGGGAAGACCGACTAGTTTTTCCCTACGCGGTACTCAGTTTATTTTCACATACGGTTTTTATGAAGACTTCCTCCTAATGAACAAATAAGTTGTTTAAACGAATTAACACTTTCTAGGATATAATAGAAAAATATACGATGATTTTGAGAATACTCTATTTTCCGGTGTCCTATACTCTGGAGTACCGTGGTGGTTGTCATGTTTGCCTGAGGTTTGTGTTAGCCTCTCGATATGAACTTGTTGATGCCACCACCAGGTGGGAACGAGTGCCCCACATCCTGATAGCCGCGCGTGCCAACCATTTGTCACATAAATGTTGCCTGCACTTTAGAATATTTGTGTGCTACATCACTTGGTGTTAGCTACATCAACAATTGGCTAGTCACCGTTGTCATTGGCATTGAAATACACATCCTCTTAATGGTATACCACCCGACGTTGTAGCAACGACACTCACTGATCTAAACAATAAACTCTCTTCGGTCGTGGGTTTTGCCCTAGCTGATTTTTCTCTTTATTTTATTTTTCCTTAAATGTATCTGTGTATATATGTATTAATTTGGTTGGGTCCCTACCACTTTGGGGCCTAGGGCGGTCGCCCCTCTGTCCCGCCCTCTGGGCCGGCCCTGTTCGCCTTGCTACGGGACCCAGGACGGAGGGCTCGACGTGGATCGCCGTCTACACCATCTGTGGCTCTTCCCTGTCAGGTCTTGTTTACCTCAAGTGTATTTTAGTGGATGGGAAGAAATTATCCCAAATCATGGAAAATCCCCACTAGTCTGTTTACTCCTAGTGTATTTTAGGGGATCAAAGGGGATAATCCCCAAATATCCCCCACCAACCAGCTTATTTTTACACAAAATAAAAACTTTAGCATGGTAGTGTATTGTTGGGGAAGGGTATTTGTGGGGGGACATGGCTATGCAGTGCGCACACACTTTTTTTTTGCCATGCACAGTGCCCCCGGTTGTGAACCGGACAACATCAGGACCCACGGGCTCGTTCGGTCTTGTAGCGCGCCCCCACAAATACAAACGAAGCGCGCGAAACGGGAATGGACAAAAAAAGCAAGGATGTACAACGACATGAGACTTCTCTCCTCCTGAAACCACATGGATCCGGATCCCCAACCCATCTACAACTCCAGTGCGCCACTGCTACAAAACTCCATGGCAGCTATTGAACAGCAAAGCAAGATTCCAAATTATCTAGAGCTGCTGGTTGCTACAGATCCTTCCGTGTTTAAGTGAACCTCATTAACATGAAAACCATGTAACTCCGATGCAAATCACATGGAGAAAAATTGAAAAGATCAAAAATAGCAGTTGTGTGTAATTCCTTGATGGATCCCCCATCGATCCAAACGTGTACGTGGTCATATGTAACTTCCTGATCCATCGATCCCCACTACCTGATAGGAACAATATAGACCCCCTGTACATATACAAATTTGTTAAAGCAAGTCTCCATTCGTCTTATTTTTACATGCAAAAGAGAGGTACAAAAAACAAGCCCTTGATGATGGTCTAGCATGTAATTTCTTGATGCAACCACATGCCTACCTAAACGAGATAGTTTATCGGTAAAATTATACCCAGATATACATGTAAAAAAGAGACCGCAACAAAAGTTGTCTTGATGTCCGTACTATGTGAGATAGTTCAAATCTACATGGTTTAGCTGACAAAGTAATAGTACTCTCACCAATGCTTTAGCCCTTGTACCACCTGATGTAATCTTTGGATCTTGTAATATAAATAGAAGAAATCTACATGTAAACGAAAATACAAAATAGTTAGCCTTTGTTACAGATTATATTGAGAAAACAAACACGTTTATGCAAAAAAAAAAATCAAATTGACAATATTACACTTGTGGATGTAGCATGATACATTCCCCTTGATTAAAGTAACATGCATAGGACAGAAAAAGGACATAAAATATATGGAGTGTAAAAAACTCTAACTCATAAGTTATGAATTCAAAAAGTTACATCGATATGGGTAAAAGTTCATGATAGATACATTCACAAAAGACAGAAGACCCTAGAAGCTCAACCACCCCCAGCTGGTGGAGGATTGCAACCTAGCATTCTTCTGCTTTCATGGTCTGTTACTCCGTTTAGTTATTGCTGCTCTACAAACTACATCACATGACCTGCTGAACTAAACAGCATATTGGCATACCGACAGAAGTAGTTCAAGTGGCCATGTTGTGATTAGGGAAGGATGGGTAGACTGGCAGAGACGGTTTCAAGCACGCTTGTTGTTCTAAACAGGGAAGTATTAGGACTACATTTTGGGGATCTCGGAGAGCTCAATATTTCGAGTCTGATTGGGAGTTACTATTGGATAACCTGTGGAGATGCTCTAAAAAGGAACCTAAACTATTCTCTGTAATCGCCAAATGAGGAGGCGCCTCTGCCATCTGCCATGAAGTTTAATCTTAAGTTCCCTACTTCAAAGAAATAAATAAAGTCCACGGGCTTCTCTCTTCGTACCCCACATACCAACCTATATGTTCGCTAGAAAATTATGGATGAGAAAGTTATATTCACATCAGTATGGTAGTACATAAAATGTGAGCAATAATTACATCCCGGTAAAAAAAACTATATTATGCTTAGGAAAATATCAGAAAACTCAGCCAACTTACTATTACTACATCGAGGTATTTGAAAACTATAGTATGACAAAAATTATGGATGGAAAAATTCGTGCAAAAATATTTTAAAAACGCATCTGCAATTACTAATAATCTACAAAAAAGTACTTCCTGTATCAAACATATATACATCTACATCTTGCAAAAAAAAATACATTCATAATCAGGACAACATGTAAAAATTTAAGCAACAACTATTATTGGAAAACAAAACAACATCTTATGAGTACAAAATAGTCAAATACTACATCCATGTCAGCCGCCACACGCAAAAAAAGTGCTACCCCGTGTCAAACATATATACATCTACATCTTAGGAAAAAATTATACTCATAATCAGTACCGCATGTAAAATTTAGGCAATAATTACATCCTAATGGCGAGGAAAAGTCATCGTAAAACTGAAAAGTTATGAACATTAAACAACATCCTATGAGTATAGTATAGTCAAATACTACATCTATGTCAGCCGTCACTGGCGAAACTTAACCAGGAAAAATACATCCTGCTGAGGTAAAAAACAAAACAATCATGGAGACACCCATATTGGCAACGGGCATTCAACCAGTGTGACAGAAACTACAAAATCAGATTGAACTGCATCCAGTATATGTGAGAAAGTACATGCTACCAAGCAGGTTTGCAAATCAGAAGGGTTTACTGTCATACAAAGTTCAACTACATACACATTGTGTGAGGATCTATAGCATGCTCAATCAAAACCAAAAAAAATGCATCACAACATCACCTCGCTGCTCGTCATCTATCAGATGCATGGGATGAAGTACGAGCTACGAGGGTGATATAGGATCAATGGGACTCACCAATTTAATTATTCCCATCCTTGAGTATTCCAGTAGAAAAATCTGCACGCAGCTTCTTCCGTATGAATTCTCAAACACCTAACATCACACCCAACGACGAATCAGTGAACAGACTAAAAAAGCAATGTGGCGACAGATACGCATATGTGGCGACAAATACGCATATGTGAAGACGATAGAGAGGGTTCCAAACCTTCTAGAACTTTTGTTCCCTTCCGAAAGGGTGGAGATGGTGGTCGCAGAACAGCCCCTACCACTTCCGCCATCCCTCCACCCGACCCTGCTTCACGCAAATGACTAAAAGCTGCGATTTAGCAAACTCCGATGGTCTTTGTCATCAAATCGAGTAACATGACTTGCCGGAGGAACTGACACGGCAAATCTGCCGGTCGATTTGTCTCTCCTCCGACGGAATCACGCAGTTGCTCGGAGACATGAGCTCGATTCCGTGGCGAGCGATGAGCAGTAGATGAGGTGGTGATCCACTCAGCTGCTCGGAGACAACCAAATCAACCGCGACCAGTCGATGGAGGAGCTCGTCGCGTGATTCCCACAGGTATTTGCAGGTCAACGCCGACGGGAATCGCCGGCGACGAGGGTGATTTGGAAGGGCGAGAGAGGGAACATGAGCGACGAAGGTGGGAAAGGTGAAGAGGAACAGAACAACCGTTGTGGTTTGTCGGAACGTGAGACACGCACGCCTCCGGTCTGGACCGCACGATTATGATCGGACGGAGCGCACGGGTGAGCATGGAATAGAGACGCGAGAGTGAATAGATTTCTCGTCTGTTCTCCTACTATCCCCACCCTTACCATCCCTAAAAAACACCCGAAGTAAATAAGGCCTCAGAGAGAGGCGTAACGTACGGGATCTTATCAGGGAGTTCGTGCTGAGGTTCGCCACGTCGGTGCTCGCTCTCTTCAGGGACTTGACAGCCCGCGGCGGAGCGGTTGAGGTGCGCCACGTCGGTGATCTGCTCAGGGGGGTGGGGCTGAGCTTCCGGGACGGGATGGTGTCTCTCGTCCCGGACTTCACAGGCGGCGGCGGAGCGGTGGACCTGCGGCATGTCGGAGACCGGATCAGGGGAGTGGCGCTCAGATTCGGGGACGGCATGCTGGCTCTTCTCTCGGACTTCACAGCCGGCGGCAGAGCGGCGCACGTGCTGAGCGGTTGCGACCCCTACGTCGTCGGTGCCGGAGTCGCGATCGGCGCCTTCGTCATCTACATCTTCTGCAGGCGCGCCGAGGAGGAGGAGGGCACACGGGATCGATCTGCTGCTACCGCGCCGAGTGCTTCTTACGAGAGCGGACGTGTACTCCATCCCAGGTAAGAAACTCGATCGCTTCCGGCCTGTCACGAACGCCCACCGATGGAATGGAGTTTCAAGCTAGTTCCTGTGTTGTGCTCTCGCTACCTCCCCCGCTCCCTTGGAATTCGTCTAGCATGCTGCTAATTGTTCCAGTTGGGTCGATATTTTTTCATTGATCTGTTATTTTGCTATTGATTACTGGATGTTTGGGAGAAATCACGTACTACCCTGTGTCTATCCATGCTCAAGCATTCACTGGTGACGACAATGGTTAGTTGGTTTATTCCAAAATTGGATGGGTTCATTTTCTTGAAATCGCATAGGCTGGCATAAATATGCTTTGTGTCGTTCATTTGTATCTTCTCATTCATCGTGTTCAATTGACAGCGGACCTTGAGTGCATCTGCGCGCCTCCCCTGCTGCCGCACAAGCCCAACATCGTGTTCAAAGCTTTTGCCTTCGTTTCAAAAAGAAAAAAACTTCTGATGATCAAGAGACGATCTCAGGAGATGGGAATAATACAAGTCAGCTAGCTCTATGATCACACTATGCCCCGTCTTGACGTGCGCTCTGGGATGTGCAACTCAGGGACGGAGCCAGGGGGTGCAAGCTGGGGCCATGGTCCCCATGTGCTGATTTTTTTTGTGAAAAGACCCCTATAAAATCTATGTTTTGACTCCTAAACTTATGAATAATTGGTAATATGACCCCCTCCAACTAGTTTAGTCTTCATTTGGCCCCCTCTATTTGTCAATCCTGGCTCCGTCCCTGGTGCAACTGCTAGCTTGTAGGCGGAGTTATTCGCACAAAACTAACACATTACGTGCTAAACTCTAAAAAACTAGCACTTTACGGTCAAATCGTACAAAACTACCACTATATGGTCGATTGTCGATTTGTTGCAATGTGCACAAATTCAAATTTTTAAACGGATTGACAACGAATCCGACAGAATGGAACCACCAGTTAGAGCTGAGGTGGCAGCACGCGTGGACATGGGCCACCTGTAAGCCCAGTAGAAAATTAAATATCTCAAAAAATAAAATTAAAAATTCTTTTGGTTATTGGAGACGGTGGGTCCCAGCAGTCAGTGACAAATAAAAACAAAAATCTCTCCGGCGATTGACCCAATCTCGTAATGCCGCCTGGGAGCAGAACGAGACGGTGGCCGGCGTCTCCGCGTTGAGCTTGGACCAGATGTAACACACGACCGGCTCAGGAAGCGCGCGCAAGCAAGCCAGAGTCCATCGGCCGCGCTGCCAGTTCAAGGTGGCCGTGCAATGGCGGGCATTGATGTGTGCGCGCGGTCGTGCAGGTCCGGCGGCGAGTTGTGGGGCGGGCGGGCGAGCAGGGCGAGGCGGCGAGCTGTGCGACGCGCGGGTAGGAGGGGCACAACCGTGCGGGGCCAGGTGGGGCTGTTGAGGACGGCACGGTGAACCTGCCGGCGTCGAGGACGGCGCGGCGAACCTGCCGGTGTCGGGGAGCTTCGCGTGTGATGGGGTTGAGGACGGCGCGGCGAACCTGCCGGCGTCGGGGATCTTCGCCGCTGACCGTGCCCACACGCCTCGGCGCCTGCTAGTCTGCACCCGCCTCACAAATGGCATATCCTCTGCTCCCGCCTCACGATCGAGGAACACGATTCAAGAGTTCAGCACTTCAGCCGCGTCGACGCGCGCCGCTCTTACTTCGTCGGCCCCGTCAGTCATATCCGACGCACTCCGCCGTGCACCGGCCGGGGCCGTGACGGCAACGTAGACTGTCTGAGCCCTGAGGTGGCTGTCGACGAAGCCGAGCCGGTCGGTGGTGTACATGTGCTTCGGGAGCTGGGCCCAGTTCACAGCGCTCCCGGTCCGCGCGGAGCTCGCGCTGGGGCTGGAGGCATCGAGCCTGACCTTCCTGTGGGTGGTCCGCTCTGAGGACTCGGACACGCCGGAGGGGTGGGAGCAGCGCGCGTCGCCGGCCGCAGCATGGTGGTCCGCAGGTGGGCGTTCGTGACCCACTGCGGGTGGAACTCGGTGCTGGAGGCTTCGTCGGCCGGCGTGTCGGTGCTCACGTGGCCGTTGGTGTTCGAGCAATTCGGAGTTCGGTCAGTGGTCAGCGGCGTTCGGCGCGCTCGTGTGGGCCGGACGTCCGCAAGCGCAGCGTGAGGGCGGAGGACGCGGACATCGTCCCGGCAGAGGCGATCGCTCAGGCGGTGACCGAGTTCGTGGGCAGGCAGGCAGCGGAGAGAGAGCGGCTGGAGAAGATGAGGGCTGAGAGCGCGCGTGCCGCGGTCAGCGAGAACGGGTCGTCGTGGCACGATTTAGGCCGCCTGATCGATGGACGATCTGACGGAGGCTAAGGCCTTGAGGGTTTGCTGTTGCGTCGCGTTTTTCGGAAACTACATCCCATACATACGTTCGGCTACCGGGGCTTATCTGCATGTCTATTCGTGCATTGAGATCTGTGTAATCCCATTGAAATTATGGAGGCAACACCTAAAAGTTATTATGTGTTTCTAACCAAAAAAATCTCACAATTCTTACTGCTTACTCTGTCATCCTTGCACTGAACAATACATTTTTATGTCTTTGTGATTCCTGTGTGGTTCTTTTATGAAATGAGAGTCGACTTTGCTAGTCAGCATTTTTTTACCATGTTTTCTGCTGAAGTAATAATGACTAAGTGGAACAATTGTATCATTTTCTTAGATAATTAATGGTAAATATGTTTCTTTCTTTCCGTCAAAAGGAAAGTTTCCAGCCAAATTTTCAGAAATGTATCTCAGATTCATACATATTTAATAGAACATTTTCATGCCAAAATTTGTTCATTCAGGCTTCACAAAATAACCAAAATAATTCGCCAAAATTCATACATGGTTCTATCATATTTCGAACTCTCTCTAAAAACAGTGAAAAATAGCAGCAACTCTGTTTGCCCATTTGGCAGCACCTACGGAAGAAACTTCTGCCCTTCGTCTCGCGCAGTTGTCCGACGCCTTAGTGAGTGTCATCTGAGATGAATGTCTTGTTGCCTATCTTTTCGTTATCGTCTTTAATCGTCTCTTTTTGTTTCATTTGCCATTACTCCTTTGTCTTGACCAAGAACACCATGCATCTAAAGTTAGAAAAAATTCTTGCTTCAGACCATGAGCAATCATGACTATAAAAAAGAGCATATATCATTTTCCCCACAAAATGCAGGGAAAAGAATTGCAACAGAAAACGCTCCAGCAATCAATGCTCGAGCAATCACGCTAGAAAAAATGGAAGCAAATCAATGCTACAACATTCACGCTAGAAAAAATGGAAGGGAATTCTTGCTCCACATTCGGAGGGCCGGATCACAGAACAAAACAGAAAATGAACCCTGAATAAATATCTCACGGGATCACGGGATCACGGGATAGATATTGGATCATAATTTCCGGATCTAAACATCACCGATCCATGAACAAATTCGGATATGTCTACATGAACTGGATCTAGGGTTGAAATGTTACGCACGAATCTTGGACAGTTTGAAACCGTTGGATAGGCCAGGCACGGAAACGTATGTATGGAAAAACCGCACTCCGCGTTTTTATTAACCCCCGTGCTCGACCATCATTTCAAGCTCAGTGTATATTCGTTTCATGATTTATCTTGTCTGATTTCATGATTGTACCGAATTTACGATTTTTTTTGGATTAGTACTACGTAGGTGCGCTCCAAAATTAATTTGTTTGTTCATGAAACGGCACACCCACTATCTTTTTTTTCGTTGACACAAATGATTGTACTTTAATTGTGTCGGCTCACCCTTCCTTCCTTTTTCTGACTGAGCGCTAGGCTAGACGCACACGATATTGACCAGGCTGCTGAATTTTTCCTCGTGCAGACGATATTTGATTTACGGCTCGAATTAAGTCACCTACGAAGGTTACCAGCCAATAAATTGTGTCGTGTGTCCGGCTATTTTCTTGTTTTCGTTTTTTCAATTTAATTTAGACCAAAAGCTTCCAAAAATATGGTTCGGTTCATCCAAATAAAATTGGTATCCCTGTAATCCATAGGAAATATAGAATCCAAAGGAATCATTAGTTCTCGAATTTTGGTCCTTCGTGCGACAGAAGTCAAGGGACCTCTGAGAACTTGCGTGTGGCAAGATGGTTAGAAAGATGGTTGTATCCCCAGCCTACCAGAGTTCAAACCCCAGGTTTGGCGCTGGTGTTTCTCATTTAGGCGGAATATTCTTTCAGTGGGAGGCGACGTTCCCGTCGACAGCGAGGCGCCTGTGGTGACTTCGTCAATCCCAAGACCCGTCGGCTCAGTCTCTCGGAGATGCTCATAGGGGTAGGGTGTGCGTGCGTGCGTTTATAGGGGTGAGTGTGTGCGCGTGTATATGAGTGCTTCCGTTGTACCGTGTTTCTAAAAAAAAAGTCAAGGAACCTCTTTGTAACTTGTACATGCCTGTTTTTATGCAGACCACCGGCCCTTCTGGGCCACCCCCTTGTTCACAAAAAAAAACCATCTGAATCAGTTCCGCTAGGAGGCCCATCCTACTATAGATAAAAGCATGTGCGGTCGGCATTGTTCATCCGCGTTACTGTTCATTTTGATTTTCTTCCAATCACTAGTCGACATGTATAGATGGGTGACGCGAAGTGCTGCTCCACCATCCGCCTTGATCTGTGCCATCCATGGCAGATCTGACGGTCTGTGTGGCTGCTTTGCACAAAAGTCCTCGCATTTTCAAAATTTACGATCTGATCCTCCTATATAAAAGACCATCCACGAGCCTTCTGCTTGATTCCCCTTCATTTGCCCCGCCCGGCTAGGGTTAGCCGCTGCCACTGCCCACTCCTCACCTCCCATATTGTGTTGCCGACAGCTCTTGCAGACCCACCGCCTCTGCTCCAACCGCCACTGTCCCCTCCACCGGGCAATCCTCCACCTCCTCCTCTCCCACCGCCTCCGTCGCCGGCGACGAAGGAATAGCTCGCGCAACAGGCTGCTGCGCCCTGCTCATGCCGCCACCCCCTACATAGCTTCTGCTCCACCTCCTTCCCTCCCGCCGCCTTCGCCGCCGGTGCCGAAGGAACCACCAGCGCGGCAGGCGTCCTGAAAAGCACGCGGACACGCAGGGCAGCCCACCTCCAACCTAACGAGCCCAACCAAGATTAATATGTCCACCATGATGAAAGGTCCACCTTTCCTTTTTCTTTTTGCTACACATCTTCTTATTTTTCTTCTTCATTTTGCTATACCGGTGTTGCTATTTTCAATTTGATGAGGAGTTGTGTGTGCACAGATTGAGAGCTCCACTGGTGTTAGGGAGATAGCATATCGCCACAAGTTTTGACCGTGGGAAATTGTGGCGAGGTTGCCATGCCACGGGGAACGCAGGGATCACACTTGGATTGGACATCGCCCTGGGAGGTCCAGCTTGTGTGTATCAAAGTTGATTTTCTCAAAGTGGAAGATGGAATCCTCTATCGAATCATATGTTGACCAAGGAAACGTTAAGAAGCCAAGTACATTGATCTGCGGTTGGAGGATCCTACTTGTGACAATTTAATCAGGAGATTAGAATAGCTCCAAGTGAATGCTTCAATGTGATGAATGATCAGTCTGAATGTTCTAGTAATCTGAATCGAAAGAATGAAAATGCTGAGCACAAGGACTGCCTAAAATGAAGCAAAACGCTATGTCCTAGCAGCTCCAAAATTACAAGGGACTGTATCATACAGAGACGAGCAAAAGACCGAAACACTATGTACTAAGACTAAATCACTTCATGTAACATGAGCAAATAAAATACTCAAACTGATTCCATTTTGAAGAACATAATGCTAGTAGTGCATTTTTTTTACCATAAACTAAAATGGTGTGTAAATTTGAAATTACAGTTTAGCACAAACAAAAATAAGATTTGAAGCTAATGTAATGCCATCTCAGTTAGTGGATCCCCCCAGCTACTGAGTTTTTATTTGGACACTTGCTGCTACTATAACCAACTTGCTTTGAACTCCCGTATTTCTATTTCGCCTTCAAATCCTCACCTTCGACAGACCTCTCTTCAATGGGACAAACACCGTTGCGATGAAGTTTGAATTGTCTTATGCCACACGTGATTGCTGAGGGTGATTTGAAAATAGAAAGTGAAATTTCGAATTGTCTTATGGCACACGTGATTGCTGAGAGTGATTTGAAAATAGAAAGTGAAATTCTCTTCAATGGGACTAATATGGCACCGACCATGGTTCTTGAAAACAAGATGTCAAATTCTCCCGTTTCTCATCTCTCATGGGCTCATATGTATGGCCCCTTCGTTTGGGCCCTCTCGATTAACTCCGGTAGCGCCAGCACAGTCCAAAGTACAGTATGTGGCTGGTATTGCTTCCCGCACCGCTCCGGCGAAAATATCTCGGGTTCAGGCCATATGCACCACACAGGTGTCCGGTGGCCGGCGCACGTCGGCACCCGCCGTTTAAAAGCGGCTCTCTATATATGACGGCGAGGAGAGACGGAGCGCCGAACAATGCTGAGCGCTTCGGCTGAGCTAGTCATGTGTTTCTTCCCCAGCTAACACGGCGCCGGTGCAGGTCGAAGTGCCACCGTATCGGTGGGATGGACTTGGCGAGCGCGGCTGCCGGCCGGCAAGGCCAGGGAGCAGCTCATCTGAGCATTGCACGCCAGGCTCACCCGCTGGGCAGCGGCCGGCCAGGCGGCCAGCCAACACAGCGCCGCTGCACGTACAAGCGCGCGACCCTATCGGTGAGATGTCCTCGGCGAGAGCGGGTGCCGGCCGGCAAGCTGCAAGGCCAGGGAGGAGACGAGAGCCGCGTGATCACGGCGTGATTGCGGACGATCGGTTGCGGCAGCTAGCGGTTGCCGGGTGCCGCTCCCGGCTCCTCGGTGCGCGCGAGGAAGCCAAGGCCGCCCATGCTCGTGGCCTCCGCAGGCAAGGCCGTGTGGCCGTACGGGCCGACGTTTCTCCCAAGTTTTGGGCCGACGGCTCGGAGCTGGCCCAGAGACATCCCGGCGCTTCCACGCGCTCCTCCGGTGCTGCAATAAACAAAGAGACAAAGCGCACCTCACTGCAGACCTTCGCTCTGTAGCAAAAGTGCTCCCACGCCGCATAAACAATTGCAGCGTCGCCCTCCTCGTCTCAGGCAGCGCCACACGTCGACGGCGAGCGGCCGACAGCGAGGCCGCCGACCTCCCCGAAAATATCTAGAGCACGGCCACAGTGCGCGCACGCCGGAAGCGGCATCGCATCACGGCATGACGGCACACGCGCCGGCATCGGCATCGCGTCGCCCGGCAGCCTGCCACGCGGCCAGCCAAGTTGGCGCGCTTTCCGCGCGACGTCGGCGGTCAATGGCGCGGCGGGGACCACCGCGCCCACGGGTTCGGCGGAAAGCGACGAAGCGGGCAGCAATAAGATAAGCGGGCAACTTGTTGCGACGCTTCCAGAACCATCCCTCCCCGCCGGGCCTTCCAGAACACGCCTCCCGCCACGTCACCGGAAATTATAGATAACGAGGATGGTTCCGATGCTTCCATTGCGGAGCGAACCGTCTAGAAACTTCGGAGCCGGAAGCTTGGGGGTGGGTGGGGCGAGCTGTATAAAAGGGCGGGGAAGCGCGTGCTCGTCTGCCGACTGCGGAGCTTTACGCGCCTCAAGCACGAAGAAGAAGAAGCACCAGTGAAAGGGATAGATACGGCTCTGTACTTTCCTCTCTTCGCCTTCATCCATGGTCGTCTGGTGACTGAGATCATCTACCCCCTCTCCTTTTCCTCTTCGGTCAGTCTCATGTTGTCTGGTGTTTCCTGAATTGGTCCAGCAGCATTGTCAATTCCGCAATTTGGAGAAGCTTACTTATTTACCACTGCTCGATTTCTTCAGAAAACCGTCTTATCCCCATTCAATTTGCGACCATCTTTGATTTTGCTTCAAAAAACTCTCTTCTGCATTTGATTCAGAAAAGGTCATTTACGGGTTCGATTCTTTGGAGGGCGAATTCTGTTTTAGCGAAGATCGCCTCAATCAATTTGGCCGGTTCTTGATTTTCTATCTGGACCTCTGTATTTTTGTCCTGGTCCGATTAGCCGTGATCTGCAGTCCGTAATCCACCCTCTACCTCGATTGTCTTTGTCTCATCATGGATCCGTTCAACGGCATTGTGAAAGAGGAGGAATTCGAGTACTTCGCCGGCGCCGCAGCGGACGGCTATTCGCCGCCGTCCTCGTGGGCCGGAGCCGCAGCGAATGGGTCTTCGCCGCCGTCCTCATGGTCGTGGGCGGGCGGCGGCGGCGCCTCTCAGTTTGGGGCGGAGGAGCTGCCTCGGCCGATGGACGGCCTCGGGGAGGCCGGGCCGACGCCGTTCCTGAACAAGACGTACGAGGTGGTGGACGACCACAGCACGGACACGGTGGTGTCGTGGGGCGTCGCCGGGAACAGCTTCGTGGTGTGGGACGCGCAGGCCTTCTCCATGGTGCTCCTCCCGCGCTACTTCAAGCACAGCAACTTCTCCAGCTTCGTCCGCCAGCTCAACACATATGCAAGTCCCACTTCGTCTGACGATGCTGCCATTGTTCTTCTTGTTATCGGTCCATGCCGATTGTTTGTTTGATTGATCGATTGATCGATTAATGGGTAGTAACAGAGGCAAATCGAATTCTTGCATTGCAGGGGTTCAGGAAGGTTGATCCGGACAGGTGGGAGTTCGCGGCGGAGGGGTTCCTACGGGGCCGGAAGGAGCTCCTGAAGACAATCAGGCGGCGGCGACCACAACAGTCGAGCACGCCCGGCGCCGCGCACCAGCAGCAACAGCAGCAGCAGCATCAGGACGCGGCGGCGGGGGCGTCGTGCCTGGAGGTGGGGCAGTTCGGTCCCGAGGGCGAGGTGCACCGGCTGCAGCGCGACAAGGGCGTCCTGATCGCGGAGGTGGTGAAGCTGCGGCAGGAGCAGCAGGCGACGCGCGCGGTGATGCAGGCCATGGAGGAGCGCATCGCGGCCACGGAGCAGAAGCAGCAGCAGATGACGGTGTTCCTGGCGCGGGCCATGAAGAGCCCCAGCTTCCTGCAGCTGCTCGTGGACCGGCAGGACCAGCAGGCCCGGCGGAGGGAGCTCCAGGACGCGCTCTCGAAGAAGCGCCGTCGGCCCCCGATCGAGTACCTCATTCCCAACAGAGACGGAGAGACCAGCAGCGGTCACTACAACGGATACCTTGCCGATGGCGCGTCAAGGGCGGACGGTGGCGGGAGCAGGGGCGCGGACGGCCGCGGTGGTGGCGAGGACACGGAGAGCTTCTGGATGGAGCTGCTGAGCCTGGGCCTGGAGGAGAAGCAGAGGGAGGCCGGGGGCGGAGGGGCTGCCGAGGAGGAGGAGGACGACGACGTGGACGATGAGGTGGACGTTCTGGTGCAGAGCCTGTACCACCTCAACCCGAACCGGCCCCACAACCCCGAGTGAGTGAAAGGAGAAGGTTCTGGAAGTTTCCACCCGGAGATCGGTAGGGTAAGGCGACGTACGTAGTGGTGGAGCAAAAGAGCTCCATGTTTGATAGTACTCCATTGGTGGAGTATGTTTCTTTCTCCAAGTAGAAGTAGTAGTTGTAGTTTACCTGACATCTTGTCGGGACCTTGGCTGCCTGCATGCGCAAGTTGCCGAAAAAAGAAAGGGGCTTGCCGCTCTGGGCAGAGCGTGGTGGAATAATTCCTGGAGAGGCTTACCCATTTTAGTACTCCCAGTGGACGCTAGATCCTGATTCCTGACGACGCAATGATGGAGCCGTGCAACGGAGGTGCCACCAGCAAAGGTGCTTCGCTCCTTCCTGCAAAAGGCCGATCGTCTTCGTGCCCGCACAACGCTGCTGCCTGGCAGAACTCCATGGTCGACATGTTCAGTCTCGGATAGGGCTTTGAAGCTCGGCGTAGATAAATTCGATGTATATGTTGCTGTTTGCACGGGCAGCATCCTCCTGTAAAGAGGTAAGCACCTGTGCACTTGAAAATCTTGCTGTCTGGTGTGGTGTCTGTGCTTCAGGCAAAGTCTGATGTAAAAATGTTGCTGCTTGCACGGGCAGCATCCTCCTGCAAAGCGGTATTTCTTGTGCGCTTCAATATATTGATGTCTGCTGTGGCCTGTGGGGTGTGTGCTTAAGGCAAAGCCTGAGGGAAATTAAGGCCAAATTGTCATTGTCGGTGGTTTTTCCTCGCGTGGACCACATCACCGGAGGTTATGTTCATCTTGCTTCGGAGTGAACGCATTAGGTTGTTGGCCATGTTCAAAATACCACCCAAACTCAGGATACTCAGGATTTGTTTCGGTAGTTTTACAAGTTGTGTCGCTGACGTGACAATAGAGCAAGCAAGTTACCAATAATGTTGAAAACAGTCTTAAATCTTAAAATGTGTAAGTACGTGTGTACATGGACCCACCTATCAGACCTATATTGTTTTTTTAAATCAAAAAATCTAAACATGGAAAGAACTCACATCTCCACCACACCCTCTTCTCCTTCTATTTGTCCCACGCGCGTTGTTGTTTCCGTGCGCTCTCCGTCATGATCAATGGGCGCGTGTGCACACCTGAGCCACCCCGTCCACGCTGCCCCATCTCATCGGACTCGGTCTACCACCACAGAACGAGCCTACCCTGCCGCCCGACCACCCCACGCCGAGCGGCTGGCGGCGAGCTCGGGCGGGCCGCTCACGCTCACCCATGCGTGCTCCTGTCGCGAGATATTTTTATTTTTATTAGTCTGATAGGTGGGCCCATGTCCACACGTACGTTGGCATTTAAATTTAGGATTGTTTTGGACACTGAGCCTGTTCTATTGCCACGTCAGCGATATACGCTAACCATTTGTATTACGACCGTATATGGACATGGTGAGCAACTTTTAGGACTGTAACGAGGCAAATCCTGAATTTGGGGACTATTTTGGAGATGGCCAACAACTTCGAGGACCATGGATGCATTTCACTCTCTTCCTTGCTTTCTTCGCCCTTCCTAATTCACGAGAAAAAAACGTAGAACAAGAAAAACACATGACAGTTCTGTCATGTCCATTCCAATATCACATAATTTCTAATGTAGCCAAATTTGTTTAGTTCCATCACATGAGGAGCAAACATTTATTACAAAGAGATTTTTGTGGATGTTAAAATTCATAGATCAAGGAATGCTAAGAAAAAAATACTATGTGATTCAGCCAACATACGAAAAAAATCATAAGAAATTTAACCCCTCTAGAATTCCTATGAAAATCCTTTGGAGGCGGTAGGACCAATACCGAGTTTCCATTCCTCCCGCTCGTCCACCTATCTCGTCTTGATTATAGTTAGCGGCTACATTGCAGGTATGGTCAACAAATATTTTCCTATTTTCATTCCACTAAAAAAGTAGAGAGCATCTCTAGGTGTGTATACTTGAATAGTTGAACATGTATATCTCCATATACACATTTCTAGTTTTTACACCTCATAGTGAAACATGTATATTTAAAACAACAACCTCCGAGGTGTCCTCCAATGTTTGGACAGAGGCGGGATGTCGAGTAGTTGCTCACGTTGTGAGTGTAACGAAGTTGGATGGATGGGGCGGGTTACTTTCACGATGGAACTCAGTCATACGAGGAAGATATCTTCACAGTGAAGAGCATAATTATCCTCCTTGGAGGCATCACCATAGAACACAATCACCTCTCTCACCTCTCCCTTGAGGTCTTTTATGTTGCACACATTCTCCTATCATGGGGTCAGGTGATGTTGGGGTGGTGCTGATCTAGGTGGTTGGTGTCTATGCGTCGTAGAGGAAGCTTGAAAAGGGAAGCGGTGTCGGCTCTATAGGGTTAGGCAATGTCTATACATGACGTGCGTCGCAATCTCGAGATGTGCGTGGAAGGGGTTGTCGACTCAACGACGTGTTTGAAGACGGACAATCTTGTAGTACGTAGGGGTGGTGGCCTCATTTGAGTGCAATCGCGATCTACATACTATATGTGCCATGGTCGTGCAGGATTGTAACTGACTAGAAGTCAGGCCGGTGGCTCCGAGAGTTTGTCAGCATTGTGGGGGTGTTTTTCCTCGATCGTGTGGGTGAGAAGGTTACGCTCAACTTTGGTCGTCCAGTTTGTTCGCGTTGGGTCAGCTGACTCCCGGGTATGCTCCTCTTATAGCACTCACAACTTCTTCTCTCTAGCAATATTAGTATGTCAAATAGTTCGTGAAACGGATCATCGTTGGTTTATTATTGCAATTGGCGTGTAATTGTGTTGGTCTATTGGTGTGTAATTGTGTTGGTCTTCATTGTGTTGTTGGGGATAGTGAGTGTGGACATGTTGTAAGTGTCTTTGACTTGTATAAATATAGAGGTATCTAGTTGTGTTTCATGTCTAGATATATTTATATTTGGACAAATCCAAAACACTTATTTTGATATGGAGAGAGTAGTATTTTTAAATAACTGTTACCCAATGATTACATGATTCTTAGCTTTTCCAGTGGCCTCTTTTGTAGAGGTTACCCAAGTTTCAACACTTGGGAGAATATTTTCAAATAATTTTTACTATTAAATGGGAGTTGGTAGGTAGGAAAACGTCCCAAGCGAGCTGTCTGCCGGATCGCCTCGATCGCTGGTATGGGCCGGCCCACGAAACAATCGTCGCTTCTTGGTCTTCTGTCGCGACAGAGCGCCAACTAGGGTTCAGTCTAGCCGCAATATCCATCGCCGCCGCCACGCGCCTCTGTGCTCTCCGCCGCCCGCCACATCAGCACTTTGTCCTCTCCCGCGACGCCGCCGCCGCTGCACGCCTCTGTGCTCTCCGCCGCTGGCCACTAGCACTCTGTCCTCTCCCGCGACAAACCGTTGCCGCACGCCTGGAGCTATAAAAAGATGTCTCAACTTTGTCTAAATTTGTATTCCCCACTTTTTTGTTTGGTTTAGAGGTATGGAGTGCATAGGTGGTTGTGATGACTCATTGATTGAAATGGGGAGACTACCCTTTATATTCATATTTGAGCAAAAAAAATATTTCAGTTGGTTTGAAACTGAAATTTTACAAGCATCTATACTAAAAATTCATGCATGACCAACTTGTGCATATCATGTTGTTGTACGTATAAACACCATCGTTAGTTCTCGGGGATTAATGTAACTCTAATGCATATATTTCATGCTGCTGTACGTACAAACACCATCCTTAGTTCTTGGGAATCCAAATACGGACACTGAATCAAGGAATAGCGATGCTGGAGGTAACCGATTCAGTATTCAGATAACAAATTTAGTATTCAGTAATAGCCATGCTCGCCAACACCGTTCCACGCTGCAGCAAACCGAGCAGCGAACGACGCCATTGACCGGATCTACACGACAGACAACATCACCTGATGAACAACGCGTCACAACTCCAACAAGGCAACAACTGAGCCGCCTCCCGGCGCATCAGCCGCGCCACCAGCGCCTTGGTGCACTACACCCGCTGCCGCCACCACCGCCCGATCATCACGCGCTCGCCGCACCTCCATGGACCGCCGCCGCCCCTGGTTACCGAGAAGGTAAGTGAGGAGCTAGGAGGGAGAAGCTCGCCGCCGGCCGAAAATTGGAGCTGGAAGGAAGAGAGGTTCCCGCCGCTGCCGTCCAAATTTGTTTCCTCGAGGTCTGTCGGCGTCCCGCTCGATTCCTTGGTCCGTTGGTCGCCGTCGCCTTTGGTTCGTGAGAGGAAAGTGGGGAGAGACGAGGGAAGGGATAAGGTGTGCGGCAAAAAAACGTTTCGGGTGTGAGGGTAGCACGGGAGCCAAAAGTGGTTGGCCTCATCCTGCCGATTTCGTGGGATGAGCTGAGCCACCGTTTTGAGAAAATATTCTAAGAATCTGGTTATCCTCGTCCCCTCCCGTCCCTGAACCAAACGGCTGGCAACCACTTTTTCAGTGGCTACCACTAGCCACTAGGGGATACCTCTCAACCAAACACACCCTTAAAGTCGACAGGAGGGAGTAACATCCTTTCATATACAGAGGAATACGTTTTTTCCTTCCATTTACGTAATCCAGCTGAGACGCCTTTCACTGCCAGATCAACCAGGCCACGTAAGAAACCGGGGCCCAGCAGCCAGCCACTAGCACTCGAACGGACACGTCGCCCAGACTCCATGTTGGCACGCTGCACTATTACGCAAACTGCCAGGTCCTTTACTGCAAAAAACACGCAACATCTCTCTCTTCTCCGTGTCCAAATCTCGCTCCCGTGACTTCCTCTCGCCTTCCGTGACGCCGGAGCTCACATCCCCTCCGCCTCGCCGTCCACCGGAACCGCAGCCCAAGACCAGGGTCCTGCTGCTTCCTACTCGCGATTCCTCTGACCTACCGACCGGCGTGCCCATGGCGAGGTGGCGGCCGGCGATGCTGCTGGTAGCGGCGCTGGCGCTGGCGGCCGCCGCGGGGTGGCGCGCGGAGGCGCTGTCGGTGACCGTCACCGACACCGAGTGCATCCACGAGTTCGTGCCCTACGAGGGCGACTCCGTCACGGGGAACTTCGTCGTCGTCGACCACGACATCTTCTGGAGCTCCGACCACCCCGGCATCGACCTCACGGTACGACAGCCCGGCCGATCCACCGCCCGCCTCCTCCTCTCGGTCACCCCTTCTGCCGGCGCGCCTGATCTGGGTACGGGCGGTCTGGATTTAGCGCTTAGCGGGGTTTATGGGCTGTTTTAGTTGGGATCTGGGGAGTCCAATTGGGGGATCAAGCGGATTGGGGGCCTCCCTGATCTGCAGCTCGTGATGCTTCGATGGGAGAATACCTGCGGCGATTTGGTGATCTCGATCAGTAACGTTATCGATTTGGATTACTTGTAGCGACTAGCTTTGATTAGTTCGTACTGTTGAGTATTCTCTGAGTTGATCCTGTTGCGCTCTGGCACAAAGTCCGGATCTTTGGAGGAAGTTCGGCGGAGTTCCGTGCCCTTTTTATCTGTTTCTTCATATGTGCGTATAGGTGTGCGTATATACAACATTTGACAGCGCAAGCTACATATCACTCAGGTTGGATAGTGTACTTGTGGAAACAATTGACTCACATATGCTAATTTTAATATGACTTGACTCACAGTTGAAGGACCAGTTCTCAACCTATCTTAATTTAGTACTGTGTGAACATTTCTTGTTGTAGTAATTTTCACTTTAGAGGACCAGTTCTCAACCTATATTCCTTTAGAAGTTGTATTTTTCGCTGTTTACTCGACTAAAATTTCTTGACCAGTTGTGAACGTAACATATCTTTGACTGTCTTTCCTTTCTCCTCTGCACTGGGATGCTTTGTTTATCTGGTATGTAAGGGGCGTAAGGGTGGACACTGAGATGTAATTGACAATTTGGTTGAGTTAACCTGTTTATTTAGTACTCCACTTCAGCAAAGTCCAACCAAAGTATAGTAACCGGTAACAACTGGTCAATAGAACACTGAAATATTTTGCTAAGGTTGTTTTATTTACCAAAAACAACAAACCAATCAAACTTGGAAGAAATACCTATGCCGCCAATGTGGCAAACCTGTTCCAAAGATTACATGTTAAAATAACCTGTTTTGTAGTAGAGGGGTTAACAGGACTTTTTTTTCCATATTTTTCTAAGACTAAAATAAATTTGTCATCTTGTCCTTGTGTGGTTTAAACCCTGCAAATTAGATGCCTGATTGTGCAGTGCTATTAGAAGTGAATAGATTTCTAAGAATTCTTAGTGTAAGAAAAACAGGTAATTTTCTAGTTTTGGGCTTAACCTCGTATATTTCCCATCCTACTTGATTGAGGGTAGTTCTTTTTTTTCAAGAAAAGCACAAAAAGATTTGCATTTCATGTCATTGCAAAGCAATTAGCACCTCCATGGAGGGGGGCAGTCAAGGTACAAGAAATGCGATTAATGGACGTCCCACTTCGTCGGCAGCACTGCCCTTAGGCTAGGGGCCTACTAGCCTAGAGTGATGTTTCTTTCCTGATTCTTGAAACCAGCATGGAGACTGAGGGCTGTGCGTCGTCAAAGACGCAGTCATCGTGCTGTTCTCGAGGGTTGTTCTAAATGAGTTAGTCTTGTGCTCTGCTAGTTGGAGTTGCCATTCTTTTAGATGATTTAGGCAAATGAAACACCTAGTTGTTTTTTGTTGACTTGAATACTAGCATCAGTATAGAAACAATTAAGTTCCCACCAATTCTTTGATACCACCAATTTCTGCTCAGCAGTGACAGATTCTAATGCTTCCTTAAACGCTGTTTTGTTTTAGGCAAGTGTACATTATTTTCCTATGCCCAACAATGACTGTTGGCTGCTGGGAAATATTTGAGTCCATCCTACCTTGTGTATTACAACTGTGATTTTCTAAGGAGGGATATGTCATCTTGGTTTTCCCATGTGAAAAATTATTTAGTTCTTAGTAAAGATGATCTAGTTTGACGATTTATCTAGTCCTCTTTTCGTCATCAAGTTTGTTAATATCCATACTAGCAAAGCTAATTTTTCAACAGTTGCAGCTTTTATGTCCACTTGTATAAAATTGCACTGTAAGTCTGTATTTTATGGTAGTACTTAAGCATGTTAACATGTTCACTAAAACAGTACATGTCCTTTTCATCAATGCAGGTAACTTCACCAGGTGGTAACACTGTATATACATTGAAGGGAAAGTCTGGTGACAAATTTGAGTTTAAAGCTCCAAGGGGTGGAATGTACAAGTTTTGCTTCCATAATCCATACGGGGCACCTGAAACCGTTTCTTTCTACATTCATGTTGGGCACATACCCAATGAGCACAATCTGGCGAAAGATGGTCAGTGTAGTGATTGTCTCCCTTAAGCTTTTCAGCACCTGCCTATTATATAAATTGTTTTGTTTGCGCCTATCGGCTACTTATCAGTTCGGTTAGTTTATGTGATCTTAGGCTTATCAATTTAATGATATATCAAGATATATCTACCCAAATTCCCATTCCTTCAGTTTTAAGACCTTTTTGTTTCTGTTCCAGAGCACTTGGACCCTATCAATGTGAAAATTGCAGAGCTTAAGGAAGCATTAGAATCTGTCACTGCTGAGCAGAAATACCTAAAAGCACGCGAGGCTCGTCATCGGCATAGTAAGCTCCATAAACTTTCTTATGTAAATGATCTCTTCTAATTTTTGCCTTCTCTCATGGCCATTTCAAGGGCAAATAGAGTGCATACATTTCTTTGAGTTTATTCCAATCTACCCAACCCCCATGTGTTATGGAGCGTGGTAGGGAACTAAATGGAACCACAACATGCATGATGGTGCCTTGATGGTAGCCGTGCCTCAAGGATAGGGACAAACTACAAAGGAAACTAGGATTAGATATTTAGATTGGTTTGTTCTCTGCATTATGGAGAAGGGTGCAAGAGAACATCTTTTTATAGAGGAGTAGACACTAATTCCCTAAAGCTAGCAACTAATCTGTAGGTGCCTACTAATATCTGTAAATCCTACCTGCAATCCCTTTGGTTTGCTGCTGATATTTACAGCTC
The DNA here is from genome assembly GCA_026929855.1 of Poa annua. Classification (NCBI taxonomy): domain Eukaryota; kingdom Viridiplantae; phylum Streptophyta; class Magnoliopsida; order Poales; family Poaceae; genus Poa; species Poa annua. The sequence continues at coordinate 24,382,085 of CM049427.1, forward strand.
CTTTTGAGAGCTGGCCGCTGGGCTTAGCTTGAAGTTTTGCATATTCATTTTCAGTACTACCTCCATTCCAAAATAGCAGACGTTTTTGGTAAACGTCTTATATTTTGGAACAGAGGTAATACTAATCTACGTTCTTCTGTTTTACTAGTCAATAGCCATCCATTGTAGTGCTTACGACAAGAAATGTACTTCTAATATCTGGAACTCCAGTCCTCCATGAAAATGAAAAGAAAAACACCACAACTAGTGAAAGAAATCAACAAGAACAGTTGGAACAGCCGCGTGCAATTTCTTAATTGGGTAGCAGTGACTAATTTCGTTTGGAGTTTAAGCTTCATTTTATCCAGTTCTGCTCCCTTGTAGAGTTAGTATCTTATCTTTTACCTGCTTCATAGAAGTGTGTTGTTCAATTGGGACAGGTGACCACATGAGCTTGCATAATTCGTTTAACCTGCCTATATCAGTTCTTTATTTTGAAAAAACGCCCAAGTGGCAAATGAGATCTTGAGAATATCTTGGTAATGAATCACCCAAGCGGCAAAGGATCGTATCGTCCCCATTAACATATTTATTGTTTTGCTATTTTCATGTTTTCTTTATCTTATAATATTGTGATTGATGATGATCTTCATGACCAACTGAATCCAGCAAACGAGAGCACCAGAAGACGTGTCATGTTCTACACGATGGCGGAGTACCTAGCTTTCATGGCGGCTAGCGCGTTGCAAGTTGTCTACATTCGTCGTTTGTTCAGTAAAAATGTGGCGTACAACAGGGTCTAGGACAACCTCTACTTCGAGGCAGCAGCAGATGGCTGCAACATGGAATATTTTCTGTCATCATATTGTAGCTTTTCACCCCTCTTTTTTTGGTGTTAGTCTAAAGATACCCTTTTAATTGATCACCTTGTACCTTTTAACAACTATGAAATGTGAAGCGCACTTGGTGTGGAAACATAGATATATAATTAATCTTCAGACTGTTGATGTCTAAAGGAAAAGGGGTGTCAAGTGTACTGATGATGTGTTGTTATGAGGTTGGTATCCTGATACAAGTTTTCATTCTCTCTCAGTCCAGCTCAGCTACATAGCACAGCGACATCCAGCAGTAGGAATGGTTGCACTGACATGGCAATGAAATTAAGGGAGATGTGAGCATCTAACCATAGCTCTGGAAAAGAAGAATGAAAATTGCTATAACTTAATCACAGAGCAAAAAGGGCTATAATTCTTGAAAAATTTCACGCAAGTCTTGCCAAGTTAACGGCAAACAAAGTGTGCAAACCACAAAGATACCTCAGCAGTATCGATGTTCACTTCCAATATACTATAGCTGAGAAGTGACATTTACAGCCGATGTGAGTTTGTATATACATACATGTATTGAAAAATACTACTTCAGTCTCAGTACGCTAAGAGATTTGTTTCTGATGTACATCCACATTAAAGAAGATTTGTCCCTGGCTGGGTCACAGAAAGTTCTGCATGATCACATCGCTTTCACTTTATCACACTATAGGCCATTGTGGGCTAACTACCTGCAGAAGTTTTTAAAAAATCTAGTCAAAACAACAAGGACTTGACTACTACTATTTTGCGCATATTTGAGGACCTCGCTACGAACCTCTAATGTACTGAAGACTAACTGCATCCGACTCGCTACCACCGAGGTCTCCTCTGAACTGCCCATGACGGCCATTTGTTCCAGCTGCAATGTTTTCACTGGCAGCCTGCAAGTAATTTCGTCAGCCTGGATGTGATCAGGTTCATAAGATAAAAAGGAAGAAAAATGCTGATAGAAAGAACTTTTCTTACCATGCCATGCCTTTGGTATAGTAAGCGTTTGCTATCAGAGCACAAAACCCTTTCCACTGATGCAAGACGTCGTCTGACACTGGTGGGGAAGTAGACCACCTGATGATTGTTGGCTGTGGTGTGCACAGGATTGTGATGAACACTATACTGAGCCACAGTATGCATTCCTTTACCTACAGCACATGGAATCATCATTGATACGCTAAATTCTCATCAAGGGGCAAGGTGTTTACCATCATGCTGAACATGTCATCTACTGGGCTAAGGTCTAAGGATACCTCATGCTATAAAGTTTTATATCTTGCCAATATGATTTAGTGGACACCATATATCAATAGCAAACTGATAAAAAAAGTAAGGACGTGGGGGATGGAATAGACATAAGCAGAGTGCAAATTTACATAGCAGAACATATTTTCAATGCAGGACATTTGATGATAGAATACAGTTGTAAACTGAAGCGGATGAATTCATATTTAAGAATGTGCTAACCTCAGAAGAACGGACTTTGAAGCTCAAGCTTGTTCCTCCTCCATAGGATCGCAGGCCTTCAATCTCGACACCGGAAGCTTTGATATCCAGAAGTTCCATTCTAACCCCCTCTTCTGTACATCCTAGGGCATATGCTTGCACGCCAGCACTAACAAACCCCTGATAACAATTACAGTCGGCACAATGATTATAGACAGAAGTTAAGTCCAGAAGACCAACAAAGATTCTCAACAAGAAGCAATACTTTTATGTTATCTCCACCTCCTCGATCAATGACATTCTTATAGTGCTTGAACAGGCTGGTTGCTATATTACGCGACGAGCGGAAGTCCTCGTCCGATGAAGCATTAACATGAAATCGGTGCTGTGCAGTAGAAAAACAGAATGATTGATACACAAAAAAACAACCGAACAGATGGTGATCAAGAATCCATCCAACTGAAGGTCTTTGTCGCAAAGCATCCCATACCAGCCAATGCCTTCTCTCATTCAAGCTTCTGTGCAGATATCGTCCGAAGTTAACTCTGAATCTAGGAACGATGTGTGGTCTTTGTACATGACAACACTCAACGGAACTGAAAACCGCGTTGCAACATAACAAGTTGTTAAAGGAACTAGCGGCGTTTCGTGGGAATGATTTCAGTTCCTGGTTAGCACCAGGCCTTGCAAAGAGAATCGGTCCATGTAGCGTCGACATGCTGGGTGCTCATCAAGCTGCCGCAAGCTGCTGACGCATTTCTCCAGAGCCGGAGGGGATTTCAAAAGCCGGGAGCAACCAAATCTACAATAGAGAATTATGTGATCAACCACACGAGGACAAAGGACTAACCAGATATAAAGTATTTTCTTAGGAAACTGCAACGGAGAACTGGTACAACTGACATAAATCTTTATATTCTCTTCTTCTACACATTATTTTTTGAATTTAAAGTAGAGATTTTACAAGCTACAGCGAGACTCGAAACACGACATCATAATATATGTTCAATTTTCATGGTGACCTGGTGCTAGCCCGGATGCTTACTGCATAATTCTTCTTAGAAAAATTAAAAAAAATTCAATAAGTTAATGTACATCACATGATTACTCAGCATATGTATAACCAGGATGGGCAGTTACATGAAGCTAAATAAACCAGTAGCTCGTAGTTTTTACATGAAGTTGTATAAATCAGTAGCTCATGGCTCGTGCATGAATTCAGCCATTTCTGTACCTCCAAGAACCCAGCCTAGTGGAAAAATCCGGGAAAAGTGAAACTTCACACCGAGCTGAAGATATCTCCAGCCCAGAAACCCCAAACCCAAACAGCCAAATACCAGATCGGAATCGGACAGATGATAACACAGACCAACTCAAATACGAAGAAAGGAAGGGGAGAGGCCAGCAATCATTACCACCGGAGGAGCGGCCGGAATCTGGCGGAGAATCGGAGGAGGGCGGAGAAGGGGATGAATTGATGTGTGGTTGAGAGGTGAAAATACGAACACCGGGGAGGGGTTTTGTGGTTAAAAAGAAGTAGCGGTGGAAATGTAGAGAAAATTCAGGGGCCACAATAAAAAACGACTGGCGAGGCGAGCGGCGACGTGGACCCCGCGGAGAGCAGCCGTCTGCGGCCACGTCACTCTCGGTGAATCTGCTGACTGCTGTTGGTTGGGCCCATTTGTAACCTGGAAATGGTTTTTGGGCTTCTCTTGTTAGTCCATTCATAATCCTCCTGTTTTCTTCCTCTGAAAAAAAGTCCCACCGAGCGATGCCATTCTAAAAAAATGTGGGATGGATGATTATGCGGACTGCCGACTGCGTTGACATAACCACTACTTTTATGATATAAGATAATATATTTTAGTTGTAACACATATTGTTTAGGTTCAGTACACATGTATGTGAAGTGAGTTTATGTTTGGTTCCTTATGGTGAAACAAAAGCACTCAGATTTAAGTCCTAAACTTGATATGGGTGTTCGCATTTTTATGAAGTTTTTTAGAATTTAACCCACGATATGCTTTCAGTGCTATGTGACGTGTCGGTAAACATCAAGACGCCTGTGGTGATTTAACCTGAAGATATGCTAGATCATTCTCTCGAAAGTGCTCATAGGGGTAGGATTTGTGTACATGCGTTCATCATAGGGGTGTATGTATATACGTGCGTGTTTTGTTAGCGTCTACGTATGTACTGTGTTTATAAAACAAAGTGTTTAGATAAATGTGTGTACATATGATGTATAAAATGGCTAAAGCATATCTCTATTTATATAAATACGAGCACTCCACTATTTGATTTCTCTTAACATGCAAACATGTCACATCATCAAGTCTCTAATTGATCAATCTCATTAAACCATCCATATTTATGCCTATGAGCTAATCTTAAAACAAAAATTAGAACAACTCAATTCATATTACTCACAATAGAAGGTTTTTAAATATATATCAATATGAAATTCCACAGCAACATGCGGTTTGTTATCTAGTTATAGTATGAAACGAAGGGAGTAATTGGGTAGACTCACCCTCTTTTTGATTAAAAACCTCCCGTACTTATCATACTATTTCCTTGTCTCGTATTATACTACTCCAGAAGTACTTTCGGAAATGGATGCCCCTAAAATTAGTATAGTGATATCTTTTTCCGGACGAATAGAGTACAGTTTAACAAGCCAAAACAACTTGTCAAATCGTGTTATAAAATGAGACAAAGAAAGTATATGAAGAGAATACCGACTAACTATAACTTTGGAACATAGTTTACAACTGACTCATTCTTCTTTCGTTCACGCCTGGGATCTAATGTGAGATCTTAGATGGGACATGAAAAAATAGTGGCAGTTGTCTATGTCACACACTCACATTGTTATAATCCGAATAACAGACATAACTCGTTGATTCTTCTAGCATTGATATCCAATACCGAGACCTCTATGTCATCACAAATGAAAAAAAAACAGCAAATGTGACTGATGTCTAGGACGGTGAACGATTTAGAGTCACCTTAACCATGGATTTATGATGCAGTGATATGACATCCTTCAGATTGCTCAATCAATCCACCTTATAAAGAACATGATACTTTGGTATGGAAGTGTGAATCTCAGGGACTCTATAGTGTTAGCTCTTTTTATCGAATTTTAGGGGTGTACTTCCTATCCACATTCAAGAAGGATGTCATATCACTACATCACCGGTGTTAGCTCTTTGTATTGAATTTTAGGGGTGTGCTTCCTATCCACATTCAAGTCCTTACACCGAAAATCATTTCGTTCTTTGGCTCCTTTCATATAACAAACTTCTCACTAGACGTAATTTTGCGAAAAGACAAAATGTAGATGATCACACTTGGCTTGTAGAAAACCGGGAGATTAATGACGTGTACGATGTCCTAGAGGACACAAGAGAAAGGATGGATTTTGCGGTGAAGGAGCTAGAACCGCTTGCGGAGGCTTCTCCTATGTTGTGGCCGCATCCTGGCTGACCCTGCGAGACACATGACAATTTCAAAGCCGAGGTTTGCGCATAATGCCCACCTGAACAAAGCTAATGGAGTTGTTGCGTGGAGGATCTTTAGTGAAAGGCTGGCGAAGCGTCATGAGGAGTATTCTCCAATATGCTGTTATGCGGTTCGCGTTTGCGGTGTCTGGTTTTCAGCTGAAAAAAACTGATGGGGTGCCCTTCTTTCACGGATCCAGGGTTTAAGGTTTGAGCATTTCGCAATAGATGCTCTTTAAGCACCGAAGTTGTGGCAGCAGAGCTGCATCGGACGGTGACACTGAATTTTATTCCCCACCTGTTTCCTTTTTGACCGATGCGTATGCTCACATGTGCAATGATGCTAGCTCCACCTCATTGTGGAAGACAACCACGGTCGAGTCAAACACTCACGAACGTGACGAGCTTGCTAGGTGCTGGGCGATGCATCATGCATGGAGTACTACGTACTAGATAAGGAGCTTGACTTTGATTTGATCCAAACAAACACTCCGTGACAAGGTTATCTTATTGCTGGATCCACCTTACAACCTCTCCACTACCACTAGCAGCGTCCAATCCTCCGTGCCGTGCCATCACTGGATTGCGGTGGCGCAAATTGCCGCAAGTCATGCGCGGAGTAAACTTGTTCCTGGGACAAACTAATACGGAGTATTCTAATTGATGGCCCGATTAATGAAAGCCGGTGATTAATAAAAGCATAATGATACTCCTAGAAGTAGAAGAATGTCGCGTAATTGATACTGTACTGCGAATTAATTGTTTTACTACAGTACTAAAGATAGGCCTATAGATGACAGATTCTCTTCATCAACAGCAACAGCAACAGCAACATCGCAGCGCCCGAAAGCAAGACTCTAGAACGGTAATTAAACGTGTCGACCTAGAGAGTGACTCCCTCTCGCCCGGCCTCGTACTCAGTCATGGACCAACCGGTGCTAGCAGTAGCTTCACATGTCTACGATCCGATCCGATCGAGAATATATAGGCGCTAACTACTCCTGTATATATAGGATATACTCCGTACTAATAGCCATCAACAACCTCCTCCCAATAGTATGATCGGTGTTGCTTGGAGTGGGGTACATCGATTGATGCAAGTTTTTTTTATAAAAGAAACAAGATAAGGGCCTAGGACCCGCTGCTGCATTTATCAGTGATCAAATACATAGAGGCCCACAGCAAGGTTACAAATAAGGCCAACACTTTAACATAGTGAAACCTAGAACGTACATGTGACCGCTATCGACCTCGTCGGGGACGACACCACTTGAAGAAGACGTGACAAATAGAGCCGTAACTGAGCTCCTGCGTGGAGTGACTCCGGTCGTCAAAGGATAGCAACGCGGCACTTCCACCGCCGTTGATGAACTCCAAAAGATGCAGCTAACCGACATGCCCTAGAAGCTGTAGACGAACCCCAACTACAACTGCCACGACGCATTGGCAGCAGAGCAGCTCCGAACTAAATAACACCAAGACGCCACGTAGGACCAAACAAAACTAAAACTTTGATAAACGGGAAGGACGGGCACCCTCTCCTCCCTCTACACTCCGACCGAGAGAGAGAGAGAGAGAGAGAGAGAGAGAGAGAGAGAGAGAGAGAAGAAACGACTCTCAAACGGGAGCAGTGGTGGAGCTAGAATAATTGGAGCCAGGGTGCACACACTAGTGGAAAAAGAACCAGCAGTACCGGTCGGGGAGGGGCATCAGTAACGGATTTGTAACCGGTACTGCCCAAGCGGGACTGTTGCCCCTCAACATCAGTATCAGGCGTGTTGCGACTGGTACAAAAGGCCTACACGTGGGGTCACGGACTGAGGTTTCACGTACAGCTATATCTACGATAGATCGGCTCTGATACCACTGAAGAGGATCAGGTGCAGAATACAATAATTTTCCTAGCAACGATATCCCTAAAACATGCCAAGATCTATTTTATGCAGATATAGTATTACGAACGGAGATCGGAATAAATACCCTTGTAAACCGAAAGCGGGGATTACGTTCCCGCACAAACGTTGTCGATCAAGACCGACGAAGCCGACCTCAAGGTCGTGTAGAGGAAGCAGACCTCCGAGTACTGCTAGCACAGCACCTCGCAGGGCGTCACACACGTACGGTGGAAACGACGGCCTCCGAAGCTCCAGTCCAGGACGAGCAGCAGAAGACTTGGACTGGAACACCAGCTGCGCGGCAGCGGGCTATAGTGGAAGAGATCCCCCTCTTGACGGGGTGGTAACTCGGCAAATCACAGGCTTGTGCACCCCGGGTTGATTGATGGGGAGAGAGAGAGGTGTTGGTGATCACGACGGCTGACAAGCAAGGTTTTACCCAGGTTCAGGCTCCCGGAGGATAACACCCTACTCCTGCTTGTCTGATTATTGATGCCAGTAGCGATTACAATGACGAGATTGCGATCTCGCTAGGGTTTGTGGTGGTGGCTATGAGCGTGTCCTCTAGGACGGGCAACCCTCCTGACTTTATAGGTAGCCAGGTCTCGGGCGGTTGGTACAGATATGGCAGGTTACAAGACCTAACCGAGTTGGACTAGGATACGTGGTACCCCGAGTGGGCCTTCCGTGGGCTTTTCCATGCTTGGCGTGGCCCAGGTAGCCTTATGGTGGGCTAGTCGAAAGGTAGCCCCACGTCAGTAGCCCCCGAGTGCTTGGTCGAAACGCAGCGTCGGGCAAAGGACTTCCTCCTGCAGGACGCGCCATTGGATTGCTTGATCTTGAGCTTGAACTCGATTTCTTCAGTCGATCAGGCCTCTCCCGATGGGAGTAACCTTTGCAGTCGAATTACTTTGTCCTGTTCTTCATGTGAAGCTTGTTTCTATTCGGCCTGTTGGCTTACTTGTAGATCTGATTCGGCTGCGGGAGCTTACTCGACTTTCTTCGTCACCCGAATAGACGTTTCGGGTTCCTTGACCAGCGCATTGTCTTCAGTTGTTTCAGCTTAGAAGCCTACCACTCGAATCTTGCATTCGAGTTATCTCGATGTCCAGTTGTTTGGAGCTGTTGGCTTGATGACGTCGCTGCTGACGTTTCCTTGCACGCCTCTGCGCCCGATGGGACGTGACATGGCGGGGCCCACTGGCAGCGCTGACCGCGGTCAGCAGTTGTAACGTTTCCGAACTGGGCGCGAAATTTTCGCGCACGATGATGACGCCTTGATTCTCGTGCGTAGTGGAGGAAGTTGGCGGCGACGGTTGGCCTCTTTGCTTGACACGTGGATGGTGGGATGAAGATGCTCTGAACCGCTGCACGACGAGGGCTGAGATTGATTTTGCTGAGGCATAAGTACTGCGCCGCAGCGCGAGGGCATCGTCTTCTCCATTCGTCCGCGCCTCCTTTCCTCTGCCTTCTGCCATTCTCGCCCTCACCAGAGCTCTGTGCTATTTGTTCGCGCACCTTGTGCTGCCCCGCGAAGCCATGGGCAAGCCGAAGACTGCCGCTGGTTCCTCCGCCGCTGCCGACGAAGCCGGGCTGATGAAGAAGCCCGACGGTGACTGGCAGAGGTCGTCGGTGAAGAAGGCGGAGGTCGAACTCCTCCGTGCTCAAGGTCTTCCTCCTCCTGCTGATCAAGTCCAGGTACGCGCTCCTGGCAAAGAAGTTTACCCCACACCCCGGGATGGGGAACGTGTATGCTTCGTGGATTTCCTTCCGCGGGGCTTCGGGTTCCCCTTGCACGATTTTATGCGCGGTCTCTTGTATGCCTATGGGGTTCACATCCATGATCTGACCCCAAATGGCGTTCTGAGCATCGCGGGCTTTATTGTGCTTTGCGAGTGCTTTCTGGGTGTCGCGCCCCACTGGGCGCTGTGGAAGTCGCTCTTCCTCGTTCGCAAGAACGTCGGGAAGAGCGGGTTGCCATACCCCATGGGTGGCTTCGGAATCCAAGTGCGCGGTGACACCGCGTACTTCCAGATGAAGAAGTCGGACTCCATCCAGGGGTGGCGCAAGAAGTGGTTCTACGTCCAGTCGAGCCAGGACGGCCTGGCGGCATTCGACAGCGGGCGCGGGCTGCGGAAGACCCACGCCTGGTTGCACCCGCTGGCTGCGGAGTAGAAGGAAGCCGCGCGACCGCTGCTGGGCCTGCTACGCGACCTCACCAAGACCCTTGGGCATGAAGCGGGTGGCGTCTTCTTGATGGCCACCTTCTTCCGTCTTCGGGTGCAACCGCTCAGTGCTAGGCCCCACCCGATGTGGGCCGTCGAGGGCGTCAGCACTGAGCCACTTGACGACGAGGAGGTGGAAGCCAAGGTGAGGTCCATCACCAACCTCTGAGTCGCGGATACCTGCAACGTCAAGTGCCCGGTTACTGTTTACGGGGCATCGAACCCCGTTCCCGAGGTAATGTTTCTGACTTGTTCTCTTTGTTTCTCCTTGACTTGCGATCATGCGTCTTAATTCGACTTGCGTCTACTTGCTTCAGGGTCGATCTCTGCTGGTCAGCCTTCCTCCCCTCCTAGAAAATGGATCCGACAACGAGTCGAGGGTTGTGGAGGAGGATGACGATGACGACGAGCTTCCGTCCGCTGTCTCCCCCAACGACGAAGTGGAGGATGACGATGATGATGAGGAACCCGCACGGAAGAGGCAGAAGCGTCGGAGCGGCAGTGACTCTGCGACTGCTTCGTCGCCCGCGAGGGGTGCGGAAGCTGATCCAGAGGAAGTCGTCGCGACGTCGTCGGGTGCGCAGTCTCCAGGTGGCTGGATCGAGCCCCTGGCTCTTCCCCCTGTCAGCTCCGCGCCACCCCGCACTTTCGCGCGGCTGCCGTCTGTCTCCTTGGGGAGTGATGATGAACTCGAGACCACCAGGTTAGTACCTTGTTGACTTCGAGTTGTATTTTGTAGTTCCAATCCTTTAGTTGGTCATTGTACTATTTTGCTTCAGCCGTCGTTCCGGCGATGTCCACTCCCCTTGTCGTGAGGTGGAGCACACATCTGCCCCTTCGACCGAACTGGTGACTCGAGTGGCAGCCGAGGAGCGCCCGCAACCTGCTGTCATCGCGTCTTCAAGTCGCGCTCCTCCGCCGCCTTCTGAAGATGTCGACCTCCTGGACCACGTAAGTCCCTTGTATTTTTAGCTTGTAGTCTTGAATTTTCATCGGGTGCGCGATCAGCGCTCCCGATGGGAGTAGCCCCCGAAGGTGTGGGTGACTAGTATAGTCGCCCGCAACTTTACTAATTCCTTGCTCTTGTTTCAGCCCTACTACCGCCAGCAACTTGATGCAGCCGCTGCTTACGTTTGCCTGGAAAAGGAGAGGGACCAGCTTCGTGCATCCGTTGACCAGGCTGATAAGCGGGTTGCTGAGCTTGAGTTGAAGATTCGGAGTCAGGGTGAGCTTGAGAAGGCTCTCCACGAGTTCCAGGAGCGGGAGCGGGTGCGGGTTGACCAAGAGAAGACTCAAGTCGACCGCCTTCTTTCCCTCGCCGGTGCTCTTGGGGGTAGGTTTCGGCTTGATGCCTACTGTGTTGTTGCTTTTGCCTTTGTCTGATGTTTGACTTTTTTGCACAGAGACATGCGGTGGAGCTCCTGAGGAGGGCTCGTCGAGTGACACTGTCGACTTGGTGACGGTTGTCGTCTTCCTAGACCATGTCTGCGCGTATGCGTCTGATGCGCTGAAGAAGTCAACAGATGCGCTGAAGAAGTCGACGAGAGCCCTTACAACGGTGCACCGTAACATCTTCCCAAGCGACCCGCCGCCGACTGCCGTGGACGCCCTTGCTACTCCGTTTGAGGATGACGCGACCACCGTCGCCGACTTCACTCGGACGCAGACGGTACGCGGCTCCGAGCTCACCTTCCAGCTCCTCCTAGGCCACCAAATTCAGGGCGACTTCGAGAAGGTCGTCAGCGGCTTCCCCCGTAGGCCTAATGGCCGGACCGCGTCCTTGGGCGGAGTTAAAGTGCGGGCTGCACAGCTTGCTGTGACGCTTGTGTCTACCTTCGGAGGGCGCTGACCAAGGCAACTGGGGCGGCTGCTGCTCGGAAGAGTCGCTCGCAGTCGTTGTCTGTTGCCCAAGAGTAGTTGTAGGGGCTTAGCAGTCGCAGTGTTATGTACTGATAACTTTTGCTTTGTAATTACCGTCGATCGATATTTTGTCGGGTCTTCTGGCCTTTGACAATATTTTGGCTGAAATTGAATGTTTCTTCCCATCATATTTGTCTATGCTGATCAGTCGTATATTGGTATTGATTCTGCACGTTCATGACAGACTGACTTGCGCGGCGGCACATCTTCTGCTTTTGCGGCTGGACCAAGTGGCGAGGGATCTTCTTCAGCTGCTCGCCGTCGCCAAGCTGCTTCGGCTCCTCCACGAAGTGCGAACGACCAACGCATAATCACTTACTTGAAGAATAAGGTGGTTGAGCTTGAGGCTACCTTGAAGAATACCGAGTTGCTCTTGCAGCGCTCCAGGTCGCATCCGACTGAGGGTTTTTCCCAACGCAAAGATTTTCTGATCGGGGAGATCGATCTCATCAGTCGGCAGCTTCAAGGTTGGTACCCTCTGCGGCTGCCTTTCCTTGTTGGAATTTGCTGGTTCTGACTTCTAGCTTGTGTATGCAGACGTGAACCCAGATTGGGAGGCTGAGCGGGACCGCGTTGAAGAGCGTGTTACCCGGGAGGCGTCTGGCGACTCTCACGAAGCTCGCCAATTCTGGTTGAACAAGTCGCGAGGGCGCATTCTTGCTCGCATGCTCGACCGAACTTGGCGTGCGGCTTTCCTCTTGGAGAATTGCCGGAAGACCCTGTGGCACATCCACCGCGTCTACTTCCCGCACAATGGGCAGCCGCATGGGCTGGCCACCTTGCTCGAGAGGTTCCGTGACGGCGATGCTCTGAAGGAGATCGTCCACGCTCAGCTTGTCGCCGGGGCGAATGCGGCTCTGGCGTACGTTCGGCTGCATCTGCCCAACCTTCCGTTGGAGAGGCTGATGGGTGGACTGCCTGGCGATGCCGAGTACGCCGATACCCTGGCGGCTACGCGCCAGATGATTGAGCAGGTGCAGAAGCACAACGAGCGTCTTGTAGGCCCACTCGGGGCGCCGAAGGCCGAGCCTGCAGACTGAGAGTAGTTTTCTTCTGCTGTATAGGGTTAGTTAATGTGGCGACTATGCCAATGTAAATGACAGTATATGAAATTAGAAGAATTGTCGAGCAACGAGTGAAATTGTTTTCATTATTGTGCGAGTATTTGCTTCGGTTTTGACTTGCGTGGCTAGCCCCCGAGTACCTTGGGTGACGGCCTAAGCCTGCGTTGTGAACCTGTGTGGCGCAGCCCCCGAGTGAGTCGAGTGGCGTCCTAGGATTCTTTCAAGTGAGACCTGTGTACCGCGGCTGCCGATTATATCGGGTGGCGATTTAGGGTTTTGGACTTGACCTGTATGGCGTAGCCCCCGAGTAACTCGGGTGGCGGCCTAGGATTTCTTCAATGAAGCCTGTATGGCGCAGCCCCCGATTAATTCGAGTGGCGGCCTAGGAATTTTCAAGTGTGACTTGTGAGGTGCAGCCCCCGAGTATTTCGGGTGGCGACCTAGGATTTTGGATTTGACCTGTGCGGCGCACCTCCCGAGTAAGTCGGGTAGGGGCCTAGGATTTTTGAGTTGTGCCTGTTTGGCGTAGCCCCCGAGTGGTTCGAGTGGCGGCCTAGGCTTTTCAAGTGTGACCTGTGAGGTGCAGCCCCCGAGTGCGTCGGGTGGCGACCTAGGATTTTGGACTTGACCTGTGCGGCGCATCTCCCGAGTAAGTCGGGTAGAGGCCTAGGATTTTTGAGTTGTGCCTGTTTGGCGCAGCCCCCGAGTTGTTCGAGTGGTGGACTAGACTTTTATTTCAACCTGTGTGGCGCATCTCCCGAGTAAGTCGGATAGAGGCCTAGGATTTTTGAGTTGTGCCTGTTTTCGCGCAGCCCCCGAGTGGTTCGAGTGGCGTCCTAGACTTTTATTTCAACCTGTGTGGCGCAGCCCCCGAGTGAATCGAGTGGCGACCTAGGATTTTTTGTTTGTCTTGACTGAGAAGGTAGAGTGAACAACATTTTCTTCAAATCACTTTATTGATTGCTGCGAACAGGCCGCCTCATTAAAACCCTTCCAGTCCCCTCAGGTACCCTGGTAAGAGAAACAGTGCGTCTGAAGTCTGCCGCTTTGACATGCTATCCTTGTTACAATGGTTGATTCGACTAAGCATAGAACCGCCGGAGTTGTGCAATGTTCCACGGGTTGCTGCAGGCTGCTCCTGTGTTCGAGTCCTTTAAGCGATATGCTCCATTGCCAATCGCCTCTGTGACAATGTACGGACCCTCCCATGGGGAGGCGAGCTTGTGCACTTTTTTCTGTTTGAGGCGAAGGACCATGTCACCTGCGACGAAGGCTCTTGGTCGCAATCTTCGTCCGTGATAGTTGAGCAGGTCTTGCTGGTATACGGCTGATCGCGCCAGAGCGATGTCGCGTGCTTCGTCCAATATATTCATGCTGTCTTCGAGTGCCTCTTCTGCATCTGACTCGTCGTAGGCGACCACCCGTGGTGCGTCAAACTTGATGTCGCAGGGTAGGACTGCTTCTGCACCGTACACCGTGAAGAATGGAGTGTACTGGGTGGATTTGTTGGGCATGGTCCGCAGACTCCAGAGGACTGACGGTAGTTCTTCGACCCATGCGCCCGCTGCGCGCCTGAGTGGCACACGCAGTTGCTTCTTGATGCTGCTGCAGACTAAACCGTTGGCCTTCTCCACTTGCCCATTGGATTGCGGGTGTGAGACGGACGCATAGCTGAGTTTCATACCTTGCTCTGAGCAGAAGTCTTTGAATTCTTCGGTTGTGAAGTTCGAGCCGTTGTCTGTGATGATCCCGTTCGGCACTCCGAACCTGAAGATGATGGACCTGATGAAGTTGACCGCTGATGATGCAGTTGAACTTGTGATGGGTGCGGCTTCAATCCACTTAGTGAACTTGTCGACTGCAACCTGTAGGTGAGTATGCCCTCCGGGTGATGATTTCTTCAGCGGGCCTACCATGTCTAGCCCCCATTGGGCGAAGGGCCAGGCTAGCGTTATTTTCTTGAGCTCTGATGCTGGCGCGTGTGGCTTGTTGGCAAACTCTTGGCACCCTGTGCATTTCCTTACTAGATCTTCGGCGTCCTGCATGGCTGTTAACCAGTAGAACCCGACTCGTAGTGCTTTGGCCACCAGTGCTCGACTGCTGGCGTGATGCCCGCAAATACCCGCGTGGATGTCGAGTAGGATGGCTTGGCCGTCGACTGGGTCTATGCACCTCTGCAGGATTCCCGAGATACTTCTCTTGTAGAGCTCCCCGTTGATGACGGTGAAACTTTTGGAGCGCCTGATGATGCGCTTTGCTTCGACTGGGTCCGCTGGCAGCTTCTGATGCAGTATGTACGCCAGGTATGGTCATTTCGTTCCCAAGTGAACTTAGCGCTACGGCGCCGCTGTGTAATATTTGGTGGTGAGTTTTATTACGCATTACTTCGTTGAAATGTGCGCTTATATCTCTCCACATGCGTACCTCATGAGCGGGGGCTGAGTACGGTGCCAGTGCCTCAAACGACACACCAGCAACACTGCAAAACCCAAGGATCCGAGCTATGGCTGGAGGGCAAGATCCCACAAACAAACATCTCTACAGAGGACCTTGGTACTTACTCTCCTCGCGAGGAACGCCTGAGGGGACCTATAAGTGCACGAGTCCCCTGTACCGTGCTCCAGCGTTTGCGTTCGCCCCTCTAACCTCTACAGGGAAGAAATGCTCCCACTAGCCTAAGGAGGCGTCCGGGAACGACCCCTCAGGAGGACCTCCTCTCCAGGCAAAAAAGCCTCTACGGGGCGAAAACCTCAAGAAGCTAAGTCTCGCACCCTCGCCTTAAGAGTGTTTTCCCCCTCTAGCACACGTTTGCCCCTCAAGCGACTTCGCTTTCCCTTACGCTTCATGGACTACTCGTACGTCTAAGGGGGACACTTGAGCATCGCGACTCGGGGATCTTACCTCCCCTAGGCCTAAACTCCCCCCGGCCTTGCGGAGTCATTGCTCCAGCATACCAAAGTGGCGGAGTCATGGCACGAAGAGATGGGTCCTACCGACGCAGAGAACAAATAGACATGAAGATGAGTCCAAAGAGACCTCTCGAGGGGCAAGCAAGCTAAAAGCAAATTGTAAACAAGAGTATATTACAGGCCAAAAGGTCGCAAATGTCTAAGCATAAGATTGTTTCAGATACAAGCGCACACAAGCGCAATGACGTGTAGCTCAGGCGGAGGCGTCATCATCTTGGACCTCCTCCACTGCGCCCTCCTCGGTCTCGGCAGAGGCGGCCTCCTCCTCGCTGTCCTCCGCCGCAGCCTCCGCACGCTTGAAGTGGTTGCAGAAGGCATCGACTTGCTCGCGGAGGGAGTTGGAGACCCTGCGCGCGTCCTCGCCTTGGGCGGCCTCCGTCACGGTGGAGAAATCGAAGCCTGGATGAGGACCCTGATGTTGGTGAAGATGCGGTCGACGACCACCCCCAGGAGCTGCCGGCTCTCGTCCTCTATCACCTCGCAAAGATCGGCGACAGGGCCCTCGAGCGCCGTGAAGAGATGGTCGAAGTAGACCAGGTACATGGCAGCATCGCGACGGCCTCGGACCTCGCTGTGCGGCGCGTCCGCGCCAAGCTGTGCAGCGAGCTCGTTGCCCCGGGCGACCAGCGCCTCGAACATGCGCTCACACTGCTTCGTAAGTGCGCGAGTCGTCTGGGCAGAGTCGGTCGCCTCCGTTGCCCGCTCCATCGCGGGAGCCACCTGCTCCTCCACATCCTTGGCCAAGGAGTTGAGGTCATGAACTGCCTCGTTGCGGGCCTCCTCCGCTGGGCGACGATCATCCTTGGCGCGCTTGAGGCGGGCCTACAGCTTGGAGTTGGCCTTCTCAAGCCCAGCGAGCCGCTGAGCATCTGCGGCATGCCTAGCCTTGAAGCGGTCCTCCTGCTTCTAGGCCAAGTCACGATACTCCTGAGACTTGGTCAACCGGAACTGCTTCTCACGCTCCGCAAGGGCGTCCTCCGCCTCCTTCTTCTTCTCGGTGAACCGCTGCTCGAAGCGTTCATAAGCATGCTTCTAGGCAGCGACATTCTCGTCGTACCGTAGAAGCGCCTAGGCCAGGTCTCCTTCGCGCGCCTCAAGCTCCTCGCGCTGGGTGGCTAGGTCCTTCTCCACTTGAAGCCGCTGCTCGTCGCGCTGCCACAATTCTTTCTCCTTGAGGGCTAGCTGTCGTTCACGCTCGGCAAGGCCCTTGCGGTCCTCCTCCAGGGTTGCATGCGTAGCCTGGTGGGCGGAGAGCAGCTGGGTCTCCAGTTGGCCCAGCTCGCGGCGCTTCTGCGCCAGCGAGCCCTCCATTGCCTCGCGCTCGGTCGTGGCTGCGCGCAGCAGCTCAGCAGCAGCGTCACGTTCCTCTTGGAGGGGCACCATAAGTTCTACGGCATCGCGGATGGCCCCCTCGCGGACCTCCTTGGCGAAGCGGGTGGCCTCCTCGCGCGTGGCCTGCAGCGCCAAGCCCTCCTGCTGGCGGGCCTCAACAGCCGCATTGAAGGACACCCACGACCTCGCGAGCTCCTCCCGCTGCTAGGCAAGCTCTATGTTCCCAAGGGCGAGATACGCCTCCAGGCCCTCCAGGGACTCCTTCACGAGGCCAAAGGCGACCTTGCGGCACCCCATGCTTCAATCCCAGCCATGGAGGACCAGCTCCTGGCTTGTCGAGGGCCCAGCCCCGGCAGCGAGTCCCGAGAGCCTGGCCCCAGGGTGCGCTCGGGGGCTAGGCTGGGCTCCGCCCCCACCCGCGCCGCGTCCTCGGCGCCCGCGTTAGCAGGGCGCTGATCACCTTCAGCCGGACGAGGAGACGAAGAAGAATCTCCCCCTGCGGACACGCCCGCGCCCGCTGGCGCCTCGCTCGCCTCCGACACAGGCTGCGCGGGAGCCGTGGGCGCGCGCGGCGGAGTTGGCCCACGCGGCAGCGTCGTCACGCGCGGCGGTGTTGGCTCGCGCGGCGGAGTCGCCTCGCGCGGAGGCGTGATCGCGCGAGTGGGAGTAGGTGCGCGAGATGGAGTGGAGATCCTCTCCTCCGAAGCCTCCACCACCATTGGCTCAGGGAGCGGCCTCGAGGCCTCCGGGCGAGGCGCGTCCTCCTCTGCCCTAGATTCTGCAGCCCCGGCCCGAGGCGCAGCCGCCTCCCCTTGAGGCACCTCCTTAGTGGGGCCTGTGGAGGCCGTCTCCACAGACCTCGTGGCCTCGTCAGCCACGGCCTCAGTCGTGGCTCTCTTCACATCTGTAGCCTTGCGAAGCCTACGGCGCTTCGCAGGCACAAGATCACAGGCAAAAACCCAAGAAAAGATCTTCAAGAGAGGGTAAAGCGAAGAGAAAACAAGAATCAAATGACCAAGCGCCATGAACACTCACCCAGACGGAGGAACACCGTTGTAGACCTACGCCAGGCCTGGCGAGCACCAGGAGGGCATGGTCCTGGCGCCTGACCCCTCCGGAGGCGTCAGCGCTTTCCTTTTGGAGGGGACGTCGGATGGCCTCGTCCAGAGCGGTCCACGGCAGCCTTAGTGCGAGGCCCGCGCCTTCCCGGAGTGGCCTCCGCGTCGGAGGCCTCCCCCTCCTCAGCCTCCTCCTCCACGGGGCATGAGGGAGCCACCACGAAAGCATCGTCATCGCCTGACGAAATGTCACAAACCTCGTCAGTGAATGGCCCGGTCCTCGAAGAAGACACCTCCCCTACCGTGGCCTCCTCCTCACATAGCTCAGCTCCCGAGGCCGAGGGAGAATCCACTCCCTCCGCTCCTCGCGTCGCCGGCAGTGGCACCTCCATCCCCGCCAAGCCTGCCGGGGCGAACGGAGGCATCCCCTCAAAGATGGCCATGTGTTCCGTCATGTTGTATTGATGGAGAGGCCGGAGCGTGATGGGGAGCTAATCCACGACATGCACCGTTGGGTTGATGAAGAGCGCGGACAGGACGTTGTCGACGGTGTCCTTGTCGTTGTCCTCACAAAGAAGTCGCATCTTGTCGTTCGGCCCAGAGTACATCCACATGAGCACCGAGTGTGCCTGGAGGGGGGCAATGCGGCACGTCACGAAGTCTGCCACGATGATCTGCCCCGTGAGGCCCTCCTCACGAAGGAAACTCAAGCGCCCCATCAGGCTCGTGTTCTTCGCACCGTCAAAAGTCGCCTTGCCCCAGTGGGAATTCTTCAGCGGCGGCTCATCAGGGACCTCGAGGAAGGTGCGAGGGTGCTCCACCCGGCCAAAGAACCACTTCTGGCGGAAGTCGTCCACTTTCTTCGTCACCGAGGTGACGGCCTTGTCTTCACTCCATGACATGGGGATGTAGACACTCCCCATGCCGTCGACGATGCGGAATGAGACGCACCCAGAGCGCTCGTTCTTCGCCGTGTTCAGTAGCGCGTAGAAGCACCGGTGCAGCTCCACCGTGGGATCCAAGCCCAGGTATGCCTCGCAAAGGTATGCGAAGACGGCGAGGATGAGGATGGAGTTGGGGTGCAGATGCAGCAACTGCACCTGGTAGAACGCCAGTACCGCTTCTAGGAACGGCGAGAAAGGCGGCAACAGCCCCGTGGCGAGGCAGTGTTGGAAAATCGGGAAATACCCTCGCGGGCGTTTCCCGTGCGCCGTGGGCTTCAGCGTGGTGGCGCCATGCTCGTTCGTCGGTCCGCCACCAGGAAGCGGACCTTGGCGAGTGCCTTATCATTAACGCGCACGCCCAGCAGAGCCGCGCCGTGTGCAACCTCAGCGCCCTCCGCCTGGGAAGAGGACCCCGGGGCAGCCTTGCCCTTGCTCTTGGCGGGACTCATCGTCGGGGTTCGGTGTGTCGCTGAAGGCGAAAGGAGAAGAGAGCGGAGGCGGAGAGCTCGAGATGGCGGAGGCTTCTGCGAGAAGAATTGGAAACAGAAGGAGCAGTTACCGGGGCATGGTGGGACCCCCCATGACGCACGCCCCAGATCGTGCGCGATTGTTACTCGTCTGAGTGCCACGTGGCTCGGGCCGGCCGGGCACTTTGGGGCCCACGACGCTCCTCCTGCGCCCATGGGGTCACTCGCGCCAATCGCGGGCCCGGGGGCTATTGTCGGCCCAGTGGAGACTGGGGTATGAAGAGCCCACTCTCCCCAGGCCTCGCACGCGGGCTAATCAAACGAAACGACTAAGGACCAAGCCACCGCTTGGAGAGACCCTCGAGGGCCTGATGAGAAAGCCAATGCCTGAAGAGGTCCCGCGCTTCAGGAGACCCTCCCAAGGCGCAGCCCGCCTGGAGGGAAGTCAACAGAAACCCCTCCACTGGCCTCCCCGGGCCTGTGGGGAAACGTTGCGGCCAAGGAAGTACGGCAGGGCGCACATGGCCTCTTCCGCACCAACAGGGTGACGCAGGCACTCCCTTTGCCGTTTTGGTGATAAAGGAGTCAATAAAGTTGCGCCGTCTGCTCCAGGACAGCCAGGACCATCCTCTCTGATGATAAAGCAACTGGACGGCGCAACCATATAAGCAGAACGTCATCACGGGCTCCACCTCAGAGACTACCGTCTCTGCGAGCGGTACTGCGCGGTCGGCCACTTGTCAGCCACCGCGCCCAACTTTATCAATGATGGACCGCGTCCATGGACGATCCCGCAGCGGTGGACTCCTACTCCTCCACGCCGTTGTCGTGTGGGGTCCACTTTGGACGCCAAGCGGAAGAAGGGCGCATGCGGCGCCTATAAAACGAGCAAGACCTCCACCGTAGAGAAGGCCGGCCAATTGTCTGCTAAACACTTGTAAACCCTAGCTCGACTGAGAAGAATAACCTTTGGCTGGAGGAGGAAGAAGACCATTGCTTCCCTCCCCAGGCACGAACTGCCTCAAGAGAGCCCTCGGCAAGCTCAGCTGTACTGTAACCTCCACAGTTCAATACAGACAAGCAGGAAAGCGGTCTTACCTCCTCACGAGGGTCGTGAACCTGGGTACGGTCCGGCGTCTTTCTCTGTCGTGGGTGTTTCGTCTCCAGGTCCGGCGAGCACCGTCGCCGTGCATCTCGAGGGTCTTTACCTCCGCGTTCAATCCCCTTCACGAACTACTCTTCAGGAAGTGACTACCCCTGTTCCGAGGGAGTCATAACCCGACATGAACAATCTTTATTTCGGCCAACTATTGATGAATAACAACAATTTCATTTCGACCAACTATATATATATATATATATATATATTGATCAACAATCTTATTGGAACCATATGTATAATTAACAACAACAATCTCATTTAATTCGGCCAACTATATTGAACAATTAATCTCATTTCGGCCAACTATTGAACAATCTTATTTCGGCCAACTATTGATGAACAACAACAATCTCATTTCGACCAACTACATATATTGATCAACAATCTCATTGGAATGTATAATTTAACAACAATAATCTCATTTAATCCGGCCAACTAATTTATTGAACAATTAATCTCATTTCGGCCCAACTATTGAAATATCTATTTCGGACAACTATTGATGAACAAATAAAACGACAAATCTCATTTCGGTCAACTATATATATTGATCAACAATCAACAAATTAAATTAAAATTGCCCCAAATATAACATTTGGATGAGATTTTTTGTACCTTGCCCATTGGAAAACCAAGACATACTTCTTAAAACATAGTTGGATCACCGCAACCTCTTGCTGATTGGCGGTGTACTCGAAATCAAGACCGATGAACTTCTCTTGATCCCGAGCTTCACCAATCCATTTCTTGAAGTCGGAGAGATAACCGCCCACTAACGTGCTATTGTTGGTATAAACCACCTTAAAATTGGCGGTGTGTGCAAGCACCGGTCCACAGCGCGCGATTGGTGGCGCCGGACTCATGGTGGCCGGAGTGGATGAAGAGATCAGAGGGGAGAGAGAGTGTGTCGCCGGAGGGAGAGAGGAAGAAGAAAGCCCCGACCGTATCGAAAAATGAAGAGACAAGGAAGAAAATTGTCCACTCCCGTCTAAAATCGTGGCGGGAGTCGAACGGTTAGCACCTTTAGTACCGCACCGTAACACGGCCCGGTACTAAAGCTCCCCTCGCCCAGCCCCTCGCTACTGTTGTCATCCCATTGAGATTTAGTACCGGGTTACGGCCCGGTATTAAAGGTGCCTTACAGACGGTATTGTTGTCCCTCTCTTGTCTGACAGTTCGAACCGGTACTGATACTCATTAGTATCGACCGCAAATATAAGTATGACTAATTCTCTGAACGTAAAATTCTTTTCCTACTAGTGACGGTGCCACAACACTTCTAATACATATTTTTTGATGCATATGTGATAAAAAAATTGTTAATTTATAAAGTTAAATTCTTCTTCCTGATGTCATGTGCACCTGCTGCTCTAGTGGATCCACCGCTGGGCGGGAGGAGGAAAACATAGGAGAGGAAAAGGGCCCACGATCGATGCAAGTACGTGCACTCGATGATCTCTCTTTTAGCTATTTAGCCTTTTCCGTCTAGACTAGGAAATGTTTTTCAAGATGAACTGAGAAGTAGACTTCAGTCAAAAGATAATCACAAAAAAGATAAAACTTCAGTCAGAAGCTAGTTCGCCAATTGCCATAACATGCACCAACTTGCTCTGGCGATGCTTGTGCCATGCTTCTACCTTCTACGGTATTTACTCCGTTACGCATTTACTGTATTATTCGCTGATTTAGTATGATTAACTCTATGTTTTATGCTCCGCGACTTCCGCTTCCGTCCAAGACTTCCCGGCACTTTTCGTGTAATCCTTTCCCGCACTTACTGATCGAGGATGCTGAATACGTAAACGGCTAGCTCTAGTGGCTCCAGTTGACACTTGTGTCGTGAGAGTGTGGAACCCAGCGAGCACGATCGAAATGGTAATGGATTCAACGACCAATTTAACGTGTCTAACTAAAACCATGAACTAATAATGCGATGTGCAGCGGTGGGTAGGGCAGCAGATCTGTGCAGCACTGTCCTTGTACTGTAACCATGCATGCACATTTTATAACGCTAGCTGGGCCTTATTTAATACTAGTAGCGTTTCTGTAGGAATTAGTGTACATAATCTCTACAGGGATTTGATCACTTCAAATCACCCAATCCCCACTAGATAAGGGTAGTGGAATACACTGGTACCATTGTACCAAACACGACCGTAAGGGGAGTTGGAGAGGATCGGATTGAAAATTAAAATGAACTGTGGCAAGTTAAACACCGAAGTTTTCCGACACTATAACTGCAATCGACGTGACGTTGATCTTAGTTTATCGACCACCTCAATACCTCATTCCTTTCTATCCGATGACTCTGCACTCTGCAGCATGTGCAATAATTCTGGCTCCACGCGCATGCAGTAAGAGACATCTCTCCAGTCAAACACTCACGAACGTGATGAGTTAGCTAGGTCTTGCGCGATGCAGCATGCATGGAGCACCATTAGATTTTTTTAATCAACCAGATATATTTCATTAATCGAAAATAAGTTACATGAAGCAACATATGGAAACTAAAAAACAGAGCAGTGTAAAATGATTATATTGAAATTATAATGAAATTTTAAGAGAACGAGAAATACAAAACGACCCCTTGGGTTTCTTGGCACCGTAGCAATCAGACGTTGCCTACATCCAGCGTTGTCGAAACGGACAGTGAAAGATACGTCGAGTCTCCACCATAGCAAGATCCAAAAAAACAATCGCCAACGAGGTTTTGTGAGTCGATAAATAGACATGATATCCAGATCGAGGCAGATGTCGTTGTGGCACGTCGATCGGGGGACATCCCTTCCTGTCTTGGACTAAGATCCGTCGCCTCCCGTCGATAAAGTCGGAGAAGAACGACAGATCCACCAACTCCGGACCAACATATGTGTTTCAGAAGAACCACCTCTCCTCGGCCGCCAGTGCTGCCGTAGAAAACGCTACACGTGAGCGACACATCGGAAAACTGATGTCGCTAGATCTGAAGTCCGTCGAGAAGACCAACATGTCGATTTGAACGACCGACAACAAACTTTACCATCAACTCCGAGACCCCGCCGTGAAGATTGTCGAAGGTGTGGGAGTACAGTTTGAGATAGATTTATTTGTCCGGGTCCCTCTCCCACCACCCAACGACACGCATGCCATCAGACATATCATAACACTACATATTAGACGGAAAAACAAGGTCCCCTCCCTTCCGACGTCGGGGCGACAAAGGAGGGAGAGGGAACCTGCGCCCTCACCGGTGGAGATCTGGGAAAATGAGTTGCCTCCCTTTCGCCTGTTTTGTGGCTGCGTCTTTGTTGGAGGGATTTTGGGCAACGTCGGAGCACCATTAGTGAAGTACTAAGATTAAAAAAAACTTGGTTTGAATCCGAACAAGCACTTCCTAACAAGGTTATCTCCTATTGCTCCATTTGCTCGATCCACCTTACAACCCCTCCACTACTGTCCAATCCTCCGTGCCATGCATCACTGGATTGTGGTGGTGCACTTCTGCCGCAAGTCATGCATGCACACCCGCATTGTCAGCACGCGGATTAAAGTTGATGACCGGATTACTAGTTAAAGCCGGTGATTGATAAAAGCAATTTGATGGAGGAATATTGTGCTTCGTAGTACTAATTAATTGTCTGATTAAAGAGAGCCCAGTAGATGACAGGTTCTCTTCATGGGATGTATAGAAGCGGCGAACGTGTCGATCTAGAGAGTGACTCCCCTCTCATCCAATAACATTCGTGTTAGATAAGTGTTACTGGATCCGTGTCGACACACATTATCGTCCTATTCGGAGCGACTCAACCCACCGACGCTTCCAATAAAAAAATTCAATAAAATATATAAAACAACGGAATGTATTCAAACTGTTTAGATTTTATTCGAACTTGATAGATTTTTATAAAATGTGAAGAAATTGACCTAAACCTGCGTATCGACGTAGTAGCAGTCTCAGTTGTACGAAGTCACCGCGTTGTCAACGACAAATGCTGCGACCTGCTATGGCGCCTCCTCCTCTTTGACATCGGCGGTGGCTTGAGGCAGCGATGGCGCGGCGGTCTACTCCTCGTCATTGTCAGGGATGACAATGATGTTGTTCTCGATGCAGAACCACCGCTCTACAAACTCTTTCGACATTGGTTGGACGGTGTCGAAAGACCGCTTGAGGGCGGTGACGAGGTGTTAACTCGACAAGTCCCAGAGTTGTGCGTCACAGGTTGATTGATGGGGAGAGAGAGAGAGGTGTTGGTGATCACGATGGCTGACAAGCAAGGTTTTACACAGGTTCAGGCTCCCGGAGGATAACACCCTACTCCTGCTTGTCTGATTATTGATGCGAGTAGCGATTACAATGGCGAGATTGCGATCTCGCTAGGGTTTGCCGTGGTGGCTATGAGCGTATCTCTTCGTTGGTTGTTCTAGGGACGAGCCACCCTCCTGGCTTTATAGGTAGCCAGGTCTCGGGTGGTCGATGCCGATGGCAATTACAGATATGGCAGGTTATCCGACCTAACCGACTTGGACTAGGTTACATGGTACCCCACGTGGGCCTTCTGTGGGCCTCCAAATCCTTGGCGCGGCCCAGGTAGCCTTATCGTGGGCTACCCGAAAGGTAGCCCCACGTGAGTAGCCCCCGAGTGCTTGGTCGAAGCGTAGAGTCGGGCAAAGGACTTCTTCCTCCTGGACGCGCCATTGGATTGCTTGATCTTGAGCTTGAACTCGATTTCTTCAGTCGAACCGGGGTCTCCCGATGGGAGTAACACCTGCAGTCGAATTACTTTGCTTTGGTCTTCTTGTGAAACGTCAGTTCAGCTTGCTGGCTTACTTGTAGATAGATTCAGCTAACTGAGCTTACTCGATTTTCTTTGTCACCCGAATGATTCTTTCGGGTGCTCGGATTAACTGTCGATCCTACTATGTTTGTTTCAGCTGAGGAGCTTACTACTCGAATCATCCTGTCGAGTTGTCGAGCTGATTCAGTTGATTTTAGAGTCGTTGGCCTGATGACGTCACTGATGACGGTCCGCTGCACGCCTCTGCTGAAGGAGATATGCCCTAGAGGCAAATAAATAAGTAGTATTTATTGCATTATCTCATAAGTTTATAATAGGTTTGTGTATTATGCTATAACTGTATTAATCGGAATTATTAATACACGTGTGATACATAGACAACCAGGTCCCTAGCAAGGCTCTATATGAGCTAGTCCATTGGGCAACAGTTGATCGAGATTCCCGATCAAGGACAATGACGTCGGTTGACAATGGGGTCATCTTGTTAGTTGAATAAGGTGGTGGACATACGCAAAGTATTGCAATAAGATCGTATTACGATGTTTGTCATTTGCAATAGATAAGAGTGTGATAGCTTATTCCTTAGACCGTGAGACCGTACTTATTGTTGCTTCGTAGGAGTGCTTTGAGAGCATCAAACGTTGTGTCTTATATAGCATGACAATAACAGTGTCCATCTTGGGTATTCCGAAAGAGCATCAAGACGTAAGGATCAAGAGCGGGATTTGTTCATTCTTGTAATGGAAAGATACTCTGGGCCCACTCGGTGATATTGCATCTATATAGCTGCGCAGCTTATGACTAGGTCATGGAGATGTAATATCGCAGACGAGTTAATAACCTTCGTCGGTAACGAGATACAGCAAAGGCATCGGTGTGTCTACGATCATATCTCGGACAAGGTAGTATCGCAGAGACAAAGGGAATGAATATCATACTTGTGGTTCAACGACAATATTCGTGGGATGCACAGGGGTCGTCATATATTTCCAGGTATCCCTGATGATCATTGGTGAGCGGAGTGTCTCGACCATGTCTGGAGTGTTCCCGAACCGTAGCGTAACAAACTTAAGGTCTTAGCGACGCTAGGAGATAGGTTCTGGAATTTTATAGGTTTTTATTGGAGAGAAAGAAATGATCCGGAAAGAGTTCCGGTGGTCCGGAAGGAGTTCCGGGGAGGTATGAAAGGGTTCCGAGAATGTCCAAAAGTTGTTCGGGTGGTTCCGAAATAGTTTCGGAGTCATGGGATATTGAATTATATATAAATATATTAATTATGAATTAATGGGATTTTTATATTAATTAAATATTAATTAAATAAAGGAAAAAGGGGGGCTCCCACCTAAATGGGCCCTGAGAGGGCCCAAGAGGGGGAAACCGCACCCCACAAGGAAGGGAAGGCTTGGGCCTCCTAGTCCAACTCGGACTAGGAGTGGGAGAGCCCATGGGGGGTTCGGCCGAACCCCCCCTCCCCTCTCCTCCTTTTAGTCCCACATGGGGGAGCCAAGGGGGTTGGCACACCCCTTCCCCCTTTATATAGCAAGGCATATTAATTGATTTAATACATAGGAAATTCAATTAATTCCCAATTTCTCTCTCGATCTCGTGGTTCCCAAGTCGGAGCCGCGCCGAGCTGAGGAAAGGGGAATCTCTCCACCTAAGCCATACCGCAGAGCGCCGTTGCTCTGCGGGATTCCAGATAAGATCTACTCCTGCGATTTCAGCTGGATCTGAATGACCGGGAGTCGTCGCTAGGCTCCGTATGTTTGCGAGTGCTCGGAGGCTACTCTATTGAGGAGCTTGGGCGACGTCGTCTCGCCCCCTGCAGCCGCCGCGCCTCCCCCCGTCTGCTGCCGGCGCGCCAGCCCCGGCGCTGGCGCTCTTCCTTCTTCCGCCCGACGCCCGTCGACGCAGATCATCGTCGACACCCCGGCGTCATCGACTCCGACATCGCGGCAAGTTCTCCGCGACCTCGAGGTCGGCTACGTACGACTTCATCGTCAACGCTTGTGCGGGAGCGTAATCCCCGCTATCGGTCTACATGGAGGTAATGTAACCCGTTCCGCCACCGTTATCGCATGTACTAGATAGATAGATCCTGGCAAGTTAGGGTTTCGCTCGTTAGAAAATTATTGTTTTCTGCACCGTAAGCCCTTCATCTGCGCCTGATGGGACGTGACGCTGCGGGGCCCACTGTCAGAGCTGACCGTGGTCA
The DNA here is from genome assembly GCA_026929855.1 of Poa annua. Classification (NCBI taxonomy): domain Eukaryota; kingdom Viridiplantae; phylum Streptophyta; class Magnoliopsida; order Poales; family Poaceae; genus Poa; species Poa annua. Next base: position 24,409,902 of record CM049427.1, read on the forward strand.
GCAGTTGTCACGTTTCCGAACTGGGCGCGAAATTCGCGCGCCATGATGATGACGCCTCGATTTTCGTGCGTAGTGGACGAAGTGGGCGGCGTCGTTTGGTTTCTCCGCGCGACACGTGGACGGTGGATGTGGCGGCTTGGAACCGCTTCTCCTTGGACGGCTGAGATGAGATATTTCGAGGCATAAGTACCGCGTTTGGACGCGAGGGCATCATCTTCTCCAATCGTCTGCGCCTCCTATTCCTCTGCTCTACCATTTTCGCCGCCATCCAGAGCTCCGTGCTTTTTGTCCGTGCACATTGCGCTTCCTCGCGACGCCATGGGCAAGCCGAAGAGCGCCGTTGGTTCCTCCGTCGCCGCCGACGAAGCCGGGCTGATGAAGAAGCCCGACGGCGACTGGCAGAGATCGTCGGTGAAGAAGGCGGAGGTCGAACTCCTCCGCGCTCAAGGTCTTCTTCCACCTGCTGATCAAGTCCAGGTACGCGCTCCTGGCAAAGAGGTTTTCCCCACACCCCGGGATGGGGAACGCGTTTGCTTCGTGGATTTCCTTCCTCGGGGCTTCGGGTTCCCCTTGCACGATTTTGTGCGCGGTCTCCTGTATGCCTATGGGGTTCAGATCCATGATCTGACCCCAATGGCGTCTTGAGCATCGCGGGCTTCATTGTGCTTTGCGAGTGCTTTTTGGGTGTCGCGCCCCACTGGGCACTGTGGAAGTCGCTCTTCCTTGTTCGCAAGAACGTTGGAAAAAGTGGGTTGCCCTTCCCCGTGGGCGGCTTAGGAATCCAAGTGCGCGGTGACACCGCGTACTTCCAGATGAAGAAGTCGGACTCCATCCAGGGGTGGCGCAAAAGGTGGTTCTACGTCCAGTCGAGCCAGGATGGCATGGTGGCATTCAACAGCGGACGTGGGCTGCGGAAGACTCAAGCCTGGACGCACCCGCTGACTGCTGGGGAGAAGGAAGCCGTGCGGCCTCTGTTGGGCCTGCTGCGCGATCTCACCAAAACCCTTGGGCGCGAGGCGGGTGGCGTCTTCTTGATGGCCACCTTCTTCCGTCTCCGGGTGCAGCCGCTCAGCCTCGGCCCCACCCGATGTGGGCCGTCGAGGGCGTCAGCACCGAGCCACTTGACGATGAGGAGGTGGAAGCCAAAGTGAGGTCCATCACCAACCTCCGAGTTGCGGATACATGCAATGTCAAGTGCCCGGTTGCTGCTTACGGGGCATCGAACCCCATTCCTGAGGTAAGTTCTTGACTTGTTCTCCTTGTTATTATGTTTCTTGATTTCTTGCTTCTTGATTCGACTTGCGTCTACTTGCTTCTTGATTCGACTTGCGCCTACTTGCTTCAGGGTCGGTCCCTTCTGATCAGCCATCCTCCTCTCCCCGAGAACGGACCCGACGACGAGTCAAAATTTGTCGAGGAGGAGGACGACGACGATGAGATTCCTTCCGCCCATTCTCCCCACGAAAAGGTGGAGGACGAAGACGAAGAGGAGGAACCTGTACGGAAGAAGCGGAAGCTCCCGAGTGGTGGCGATTCTGCTACCGCGTCGTCACCCGCTAGGGATGCCGACATTGTTCTGGAGGAGGCCATCGCGACGTCGTCGGGTGCGCGGTCTTCGGGTGACTGGAATGAGCCCTTGGCTGTTCCTCCGGTCAGCTCCGCGGCTCCCCGTTCGTTTGCGCGGATGGCGTCGCCCTCCCTGGGGAGTTACGACGACCTTGAAACCACCAGGTGAACTTGTTGGTGCTTTATTTTCTTCGAGTTGTGTTTTGTAGCTACAATCTTTGAGCTGATCAGTGTGCCTGTCTTTGCTGCAGCCGTCGTTCTGGCGATGTTAGCTCCCCTCTTCGGGACGTGGAGCATACATCCGCCCCTTCGACTGAATTGGTGACTCAAGTGGTGGTGGAGGAGGTCCGCGCACAGCCTGCTGGCATTGCGTCGTCAAGTCGCGCTCCTCCTTCGACTTCAGAGGACCCTGACCTCCTGGACCACGTAAGTTCTTGACGCTTGTACTTGTGTTCTTGAGTTTTCATCGGGTGTGCGATCAGCGCTCCCGATGGGAGTAGCCCCCGAAGGTGTGGGTGACTAGTATAGTCGCCCGCAACTTTATTAATATCTTGCTTTTGTTTCAGCCGTACTACCGCCAGCAGCTTGACGCAGCCGCGGCCTATGTTCGCCTAGAGAAGGAGAGGGACCAACTGCGTGCTTCTCTGGGCCAGGCTACTGGGCGAGTTGCTGAGCTTGAGAAGGCTCTGCATGAGTCTCAAGAGCGGGAGCTGGCGCGGGTCGCCCAGGAGAAGACTCAAGTCGATCGTATCCTCTCACTCGTCGGTGTTCTTGGGGGTAAGTTTCGGCTTAATGCCTATTGTGTCTTGATCTTTTCTTTGTATGACCTTGAATCCCTTGCGCAGAGATTTGCGGTGGAGCTCCCCCGGAAGACACGTCGAGTGACGCGGTTGATTTGGCGACTGCTGTCGGCTTCCTCGACCGGGTCTGCGCCTATGGGTCCGACGCGCCGAAGAAGTCCACAGCCGCGCTGAAGAAGTCGACGGGAGCCCTTACTGTGGTGCACCGGAGCATCTTCCCGAGCGACCAGCCGCCGGCAGCCCTGGACGCCCTTGCTGCGCCGTTTGAGGATGCGACCACCATCGCCGACTTCACGCGGTCGCAGACGGTACACGGCTCCGAGCTCACCTTCCAGCTCCTCTTAGGACATCAGGTTCCGGGTGACTTTGAGAAGGTCGTCAGCGGCTTTCCTCGAAGACCCGATGGCCGTATCGCGTCGCTGGGTGGTGTGAAGGAGCGTGCTTCACAGCTAGCCGTGCAGCTTGTGGCACTCTTTGAGAGGGCCCTTGCTAAGGCGACTGAGGCGGCTGCTACTCGGAAGAGTCGCTCCCGGTCGCAGTCTGCGGCCTTAGAGTAGATGTAGTATAGGAATTCGGCGGTCGCCGTGGTCCGTACCTTAAACTTTTGGCTCTGTAATGACTATTGTCCTGCCAGGTCTTTTTGGCCTTCAACAATGCTTTTGCTAGAATTGAGTTTCCTTCTGTCAAGTGTATCTTTGCTGAACAGACGTATGATTGTATTGACTCTGCGTATTCATGGCAGACTGTCGTGCGCGGTGGTGCTTCTTCTTCTCCTGCGACTAAGCCGAGTGGCGAGGTTTCTTCTTCGGGTGCTCGCCGTCGTCGGGCGGCGCCGGCTCCTCCACGTAGTACAAATGATCAACGGATAATCACGTACCTGAAGAACAAGGTGGTTGAGCTTGAGGCGACCCTGAAGAATACTGAACTGCTGCTGCACCGCTCCAGGTCGCATCCTACTGCAGAATTCTCGCGGCGTGATGATTTTTTGCTTGGGGAGATCGATCTGATCAGTCGACAGCTGCAAGGTTGGTATCCTTTTGGCGGCTGCTTTCTTTGTTGAAACTTGCTTGTTCTGACTTGTAGTTTGCGCGTGCAGATGTGAACCCGGATTGGCAGGCTGAGCGGAATTGCGTTGAGGAGCGAGTCGCCCGAGAGGCGTCCGGCGACTCCTATGAAGCTCGTCAATTCTGGGTGAACAAGTCGAGAGGGCGCGCCCTTGACACTATGCTTGATCGTACATGGCGTGCGGCTTTTCTTCTGGAGAATTGCCGGAAGACACTCTGGCATATCAATTGTGTGTACTTCCTGCATAACGCGCAGTCGAACGGGCTGTCCGCCTTGCTGGAGAGGTTTCGCGACGGTGAGGGGCTGAAGGAGGTCGTCCACGCCCAACTTGTGGCCGGGGCGAATGCGGCGTTGGCCTACGTCCGGATGCATCGGTCACATCTTCCGCTCGATAAGGTACTGGATGGCCTGCCTGGTGATGACGACTTCGTCGAGACCTTGGCGGCTGAACGCCAGATTATCGGGCAGGTTCAGAGGCTAAGTGAGCGCCTTGTAGGTCCACTCGATGCGCCGAACGTCGAGCCTGCAGTTTAGGGTAGCTGTCGTCTGCTGTACAGGGTTAGCTATAGATGGCAAATATGCCTGTGTAAATCGCAATGTATTAGAAAAAATACTTGCGAGTAATGAGAATTGAATTGTTTGCTCTGCTGTGTAAATGTCTGTTTTGATTTTCGACCTGTGCGGCGCAATCCCCTAGTATGTTAGGCGACGGCCTAGGTTTTTCCAAGTGTGACCTGTATGTCGCAGTCTCTGACTTTATCAGGTGGCGACTTAGGATTTTTGTAACTTGACCTGTATGGCGCAGCCCCCGAGTTGTTCGAGTGGCGGCCTAGGATTTTTTGCTAAGGCCTGTATGGCGTAGCCCCCGAGTAGGTCGAGTGGCAGCCTAGGTTTACAAGTGTCACCTGTGTGGCGCGGCCCCCCCGTGTGTTGGGTGGCGACCTAGGATTTTGAACTTAACCTGTATGGCGCATCCCCCGAGTGGTTCAGGTGGCGGCCTAGGGTTTTTTGATTTATGCTTGTATGGCACAGCCCCCGAGTAGTTCGGGTAGCGGCCTAAGCTTTTATTTCAACCTGTGTGGCGCAGCCCCCGAGTGGTTCGAGTGGCGGCCTAGGAGTTTAGCTTCTCCTGTATGAAAGGTAAAGGAGACAGATTTTCTTCAAATCACTTTATTGATTCTTGCGAACAGGTCGCCTCATTAAAACCCTTCCAGTCCCCTTAGTTACCCTGGTGAGGGAAAGTGTGCGTCTGAAACCTGCCGCGCTGATTTTTCTTGTACAATGATTGGGTCGAACTAGGCGTAGAACCGGCGAAGTTGTGCCACGTTCCACGGGTTGCTGCAGTCTGCTCTAGTCTTTGAGTCCTTCAGGCGGTAAGCTCCGTTGCCGATTGCTTCTGTCACGATGTATGGGCCCTCCCATGGGGAAGCGAGCTTGTGCACCTTCTTCTGCTTGAGTCGAAGAACCAGGTCGCCTGCAGCGAACGCTCTTGGTCGCAGCCTCCGAGTGTGATAGTTGCGCAGGTCTTGTTGATACACGGCTGATCGCACCAGGGCGATATCGCGTGCTTCATCCAGGGTATCCATGTTGTCTTCGAGTGCCTCTTCTGCCTCCGATTCATCGTAGGCGACCACTCTCGGTGCGTCGAATTTGATGTCGCATGGGAGAACCGCCTCTGCACCATATACCATGAAGAATGGAGTGTATTGGGTGGATATGTTCGGTGTTGTTCGTAGACTCTAAAGGACTGACGGTAGTTCTTCCACCCATGCGCCCGCTGCACGTTTTAGTGTCACGCGCAGTCGCTTCTTGATGCCGCTGCAGACGAGGCCATTGGCTTTCTCCACTTGCCCATTGGATTGCGGGTGCGAGACGGATGCATAGCTTAGTTTGATACCTTGCTCTGAGCAGAAGTCCTTGAATTCTTCGGCTGTGAAGTTCGAGCCGTTATCGGTGATGATCCCGTTCGGAACTCCGAATCTGAAGATGATTGACCTGATGAAGTTGACTGCTGTGGATGCAGTCGAACTTGTGGTGGGCACGGCTTCGATCCACTTTGTGAACTTATCGACTGCAACCAGGAGGTGAGTATGACCTCCGGGTGAGGATTTCTTCAGCGGGCCTACCATGTCCAGAACCCATTGGGCGAAGGGCCAAGCTAGTGGTATTTTCTTAAGTTCTGACGCTGGCGTGTGTGGCTTGTTGGCAAACTCCTGGCACCCTGTGCATTTCCTTACTAGTTCCTCGGCGTCCTGCATGGCTGTCAACCAGTAGAACCCGGCTCGTAGTGCTTTGGCCACCAATGCTCGACTGCTGGCATGATGCCCGCAGATACCCGCATGGATGTCGAGTAAGATGGCCTGGCCGTCGACTGGATCCACGCACCTTTGCAGGATTCCTGAGATACTTCTTTTGTAGAGTTCTCCGTTGATGACGGTGAAACTTTTGGAGCGCCTGATGATGCGCTTTGCTTTGACTGGGTCAGCTGGCAGCTTCTGATGCAGTATGTACGCCAGGTACGGTCCTGTCCATGTAGCTTCGACTAGCATGACCTCCATGGGGACCTTGTATTGGCTTGGTGGGTTAGCATCGCCTTTTGTTGTTGTAGTGCTTGCTGTGTTTTGAGTCTTGATGGATCTCTGCGTGATGCGCTCGAGGAAGACGCCGGGTGGAACTAGAATCCAGTCTGATCCCATGTTAGCGAGGACGTCGGCTTCTTCATTGCTTTCGCGGCCGATGTGCCGCAACTCGCAGCCGTCGAAGTTGCCTTCCATCTGGTTGTAAAGGTCTCTATAGGCGATCATGTTGTCGGCGATGGCGTCGCAGGACTTCGTGGTTTGCTGTACCACCAGGTAGGAGTCGCCATATATCATGAGGTGTGTGGCGCCGCAGTTTTTGGCCATCCGCATGTCGTGGATCAGGGCCTCGTACTCGGCTTCGTTGTTAGACGGTGTCGGAAAATCCATCTGTAGGACGTACTTGAGCTTGTCGCCCTTGGGGGAGATGAGCACAACTCCTGCCCCGGCTGACATGAATTTCTTGGAGCCATCGAAGTACATTGTCCATGCGTTGGACAAGTCGGGGACATTTGGTAGCTGGGCTTCTATCCACTCGGTGGTGAATTCTGGGAGGACTTGGTCCTTGATGGACTTCAGGTGAGCATACTTCAGCCCCCATGGTCCTAGCTCGACAACCCACTTGGCGACTCGTCCTATTGCGCGTTGATTCGTGAGAATGTCTGCTAGTCCAGAGGAGCTTACCACCGTGATCGGGTGCTCGTAGAAGTAGTGGACAACCTTCCTGGAGGTCATAAAGACTCCATACGCCAACTTCTGGTAATGCGGGTAGTTCTGCTTGGACAGGGTGAGGACTTCGCTGAGGTAGTAGACGGGCCTTTGCACCGGGTGACTGTGCCCTTCTTCTTCCCGTTCGACTACGAGTACCGTGCTCACCACCCTGTTTGTTGCCGAGACGTATAAGTATAACGGCTCGTTTTCCAGTGGTGCCACGAGGACTGGAGAGGTTGTCAGGGTTTTCTTGAGATGGTCGAACGCATCCTGCGCCTCCTGTGTCCACTCGAACTTGTCCGTCTTCTTCATCAGTTGGTAGAAAGGCAAGGCTTTCTCTCCCAACTTACTAATGAACCGGCTGAGAGCTGCGACTCGGCCGGCTAATCGCTGCACCTCGCGGAGTTTGGTTGGTGCTGGCATGGTGAGAATGTTCTGCACCTTCTCGGGGTTCGCTTCGATTCCTCTTGCAGATACGAGGTACCCTAGTAGCTCTCCGGCTGGCACGCCGAACACGCACTTCTCTGGGCGAAGACCTTGCGGAGGTCGTCGACTAAGGTATCCTCCTTTTGGGTCGTGATGACGATGTCATTGACGTAAACTTGGACGATCTGCCCGATGAGCCCTTTGAGGCACGCTTGCATTGTCCGCTGGTACGTGGCACCTGCGTTTTTTAAACCCGAACGGCATCGTCTGGTAGCAAAAGACGCCGTCGGGTGTGATGAATGCAGTTTTCTCTTCATCTTCGACTTTCAGCCTGATCTGCTGGTAGCCTGAGTAGGCGTCCAGGAAGGACAGGCGCTCGCAGCCTGCTGTCGAGTCGATGATCTGGTCTATCCGCGGGAGCGGGAAATGATCCTTGGGGCAGCACTTGTTGACTGCAGTGAAGTCAACGCACATGCGTAGTTTTTTCGTCTTCTTTTTCTCCACTAGGACCGGGTTGGCGACCCAGTCCGAGTCCTTGAATTCTCGGATGAACTTGGCGTGCAGTAATCTGTCGACTTCCATGGTGATCGCGTCTCGCTTGGGTCTTGAGAAGCGTCGCATGGATTGTTTGACTGGTCTTGCGTCCTTATGGACTTTTAGAGAGTGCTCGACGAGTTCCCTGGGTATCCCTGGCATGTCAGAAGGTTGCCATGCAAAGATTTTCCAGTTCTCACGTAGGAACTCGACGAGCGCACTTTCCTATGCGGGGGTCAGACTTGACGAGACCTTGACCGTCTTTCTGCTGTCAGTCGGATGGACTTGGTGGGTGACGGTGTCGTCGTTCGTGTTGAATGTTGCATCCTTAGCTGGCTTCTTGCGAGATGGAAAGAGGGTCTTGTCGTTGTCGGCTGATATGGCCTTGAAGTGCTCTTCGACCCCGAAGAACTCAGAAATCTTGGCGAACTCGCGGTCGCAGCTATTGGAGAGCCCGAAGTCGCCGCGTACGGTGATTACCCCTTTCGGCCCAGGCAGCTTGACCATCAGGTAGGCGTAGTGGGGTACTGCCATGAACCTGGCAAAGGTTGGGCGCCCGAGGATGGCGTGGTATTGTGACTTCCAGTCGACGACCTCAAAGTCTATCGACTCCTTCCTGAAATGCTCGGGTGTGCCTAGGATGACGTCGAGTGTGATTGTTCCCATGGGCGTGATTGCTTGCCCTGGTACTATGCCGTGGAAGGTGGTTTCCGATTCCGGCAATTTTTCTGTCGACCTGTTCATTCTTCTCAGGGTATCGACGAATATGATGTTGATGTCGCTGCCTCCGTCCATGAACACCTTCTTCAAGCTGTAGTCGCCGATCAGGGCCTCAATCACGAGTGCGGCGTGTCCGGGTCGGGTTACCTCGGATGGGTGATCTGCCCTGGAAAACGTGATGGGTGTCTCAGACCCGCGCAAGTAGTCTGGTACCGCGCGCGGGCTGTTGATGGCCTGAAGTACTTGGCGGGTGATGAGCTTTTGGCGCCTGTTTGACGGGGGTCCCTTCTGGATCATGTTCAGCTCTCCCCGTGCGGGTGGATACGTGTCGGTTGCTGCCGACTGACCTTGTTGCTGTTGCTGCTGCTGCGGCTGGGGGAATGCTCCTGCTGCCTGCACCTGGTTGTTGTTTGCGGGTACCGCCTGGATGGCTAGCTGCGGGGCTGCCTGTATTGCCTGTACTGGAGCGATGATTTGCTGCATGGCTTGGTATATCTTTCTTGCTTTGCGACAATCCTTCAGCAGGTGGCTGGAACCCCATTTGCCTGTCTCCGGGTTGCGGAACGAGTGATTCTTACAGGGTTGCATCAGCTCCTCTGCTGGGGTCAACGGGCGCTTCCACTCGCGTTTCTGGCCTCCATCATTGTGGCCAATGCTGCTGCCACGGTTATACTGACTCGAGCTGGATTGTCGACCTTGGTCGTACTGTCGACTGTTGTCGCGTTTGTCCTCACGGGGGGTTTCATATCCCGCCGCTACTAGCTCGATTGAATCGTGGGTGTAACGTGGCTTCTTCTTTTGGCGTGCCTCACGCCAGTTGCTTGTTTCGACCTCTTTCTTGGGGGAAGTATCGCGGACGTAGTCCTCTCTTTCGGCCCACTGGTTGGCTGTTTTCATGAGCTCTATTGTAGTCTTCGGCTGGAGCCTACCGAATTCCTCGCGGAGGTCGCGGCGAGCAACGTCGTGCATGAAGGCGTCCATCACCCGGTCTTCTGAGACGGGTTCCATGGTGTTGCGGAGGAGTGTCCACCGCTGGATGTAGGAGCGGAGCGACTCATCCTTTCCTTGCTTGAAGGCTTGCAACTCGATGTAGGTCGTTGGCCTTGCGAACGTTCCCGAGAAACTTTTTATGAAATTATCCTGGAATTCTTCCCATGTTCGGAAAGAGTCCTTGGGTTGGCTTGTGAGCCACCCGCGCGCCGAGTCCGTCAGCATAAGCTGGATGTACTGCATTGCCGTAGTCGACGTCCCGCCTTGGCAGGTGCAGGCGATGAGGTAGTCCTCGAGACACAGTCGTGGATCTTGCTTCCCGTCATACTTTGGGGTACCTGCTGTCAGCTTGAAGCCCTTTGGCATGCGAGTGTCGCGGATATTGAAGCTGAAGCATGCCGCGCCGCACGACTCGAAGTCGCGGTCACCGTGGTCGTCTGGGTTTGCCGCTCCAGCCGAACGCTCCTTGCGGTTGCGGTCCACCATCTTCTGCGTGAGGACGTCGCGAAGGTCCTTGACTGGTTGTCGCTGTGCCGCTGGGATGCCCGAGGTTGTTGGTTCGTGCGCCCGGTTGCTTGGCCCCTTGGCCGCCAGCGCTTCTTCGATTGCCCTTATGGAGGCAATTTTCTTTGTGGAGAAGGGAGCGCGCGTCCCCCTCCGGTGGCTGCGTTAGCCGGAGGTATGTCTCGACTGAGATCAGGGCGGCGTTCGCCGTCTTTGGGACGGGTATCCCGTTCTCATCTTTGGTGACAAAGGACGAGTTGAGGTTGCGGGTGAGCCTGGTTCGATCGGCTTCTGCCATGAGGGGAACGCGTGAACGGATAGACGTCGCCTAGAGGGGGGGTGAATAGGCGATTTAAAACTTTTTCGAGGAGCCGGAATATCCGGTCCAAGAGCGACCGGAAATTCCGAGTAGCCGGAATATCCGGTACACAAATGACCCGGAAATTCCGGTATGCTTGATAAAGGCGGAATAAAACTAGAGGTTTACTTTAACAAGCATACAACCTAGATATATAAACTAGGCTCACCTATGTGCACCAACAACTTAAGCTAAGCAATACTAGTAACAAGATGATAGCAAGATATATGACTTCAAGCACGAAGGCTATCACAATGTAAAGTGAATAAGTAAAGAGCTCGGGTATAGAGATAACCGAGGCACGCGGAGACGAGGATGTATTCCCGAGTTCCACCCAAAGGTGTACGTCTCGTTTGGAGAGGTGTGCGCAACCACAACAGGTTAGCCGCAACGCCACAAAGGCTCACCTTCTTCTCCTGATGAACTCAACCACAAAAGGTTCGAGTTCACCTTCCACTATTGATCTCCTTTGGGGCAGAGATCGAATCCCGTACAACTCTTGAGGCACACACCCACAACTTAATTGGGGGCTCCCAAGTCTTGAGGCACACACCCACAACTTAATTGGGGGCTCTCAAGTGACCACAATAGGTCTTGACCACAAAAGGTCTTGGCCACAAAAGGCCGGCCACAAAAGGCGTCTAGGGTCCAAAGACCCAAGAGTAACAAGCTCACAAGTATCACCACCACGAATCCTCGTGGAGGGCTCAAACCGATGCAAATGCAATGGCAAGAGCACACGAAGTGCTCAAGTCCTTCACTCTCAAATTCCAACACAACAACAAATGTTTATGGGGGAATAAGAGAGGAAGAACAAAGGAAACCACAAAGGAGTCAAATCCTTCACTCCCAAATCCCACCAAAAGCAACTAATGCTTATGGGGGGAGAAGAGAGGAAGAACAAAGAGGAAGAACCACAAAGGAACTCCAAGAACTAGATCCACTAAGTTCCCCTCACTTAGAGGAGAGATTGATTGGTAGGATTGTAGATCTAGATCTCCTCTCAACTTTCCCTAAAGAATATGGAAGATTCAATGGAGGGATTGAGAGGGAAGTGGGCTTTCCAAGGTCAACAATGGAGTAGGAGAGAGGGGAAAGTCGTGCTGCCTTCGATTCACTGAGGAAGAAGAAGAGGAGGGGTATTTATACCCCTCCAGGAAATATAGCCGTTGGCTGTTTTGACACCCGAAAATTCCGGTATAAGTTAGACTCAGAATTTCCGGTCACCCGGAAATTCCGGTCTAGAGAGACCCGGAAATTCCGGCCACCCGGAAATTCCGGTCTAAGAGAGCTCGGAAATTCCGGCTGGAGTCAGAAGCAAAACCAAACTTTTCCTTAGCCATTTCTGGAGGACTTTTCTGGGGGCACTCGGAGATTCCGGTATATGGAAATTTCCGAGCACAATTTCCGACTGGAGTCAGAACCCTTTTTCTCCTTTCCTTAGCCGTTTTCTTGGATGAGCTGGGGAACCGGAAATTCCGGTAGGGCGGAATATCCGGTCTCAATAATCCGAATCAGCAGAACACCGAAACGAAAACTGCTATAACTTTTGCAAATGAACTCCAAATGAGGTGAGACCAATTTTTCTGAAATGAACTCCAAATATTGCATCCCATAAATAGAGTAAAATCTCCACACATGGCAAGGTGTGGGACTTTCCTCAAGGTAGAACCGGCAATGTTTCCGCCACCGAAAACGCAACAAGTTGTCCAAAGTAAAACCGATTTCGATGAACTAGAGCTTGACATGGAGATGAACCAAGCTCTAATTCCTCACCAACATAAGAGCCAAATAAGAACCAAGAAACATGATATGCCAAGTATGCAAAGGTTTGAGCTCTCCACAAGAATGCGATCAAGTTACTAACTTGAGAGCCCCTCTTGATAGTACGCCTATCTATCCTATAGCCCTATCAAGATCATATCTTTGCCTTGAGCATTCCACTTGAGTTGGATGATGACTATCTTGATCTCTTCAAGTGGATCATCTTTCTTGATTGCGCGTCCAATCACTTGCTTGATGAAGACTTCTCCAAATACTCCCACATGCTCACAATGGGAGAGTCTCGCTAAGCTTCGTCTTCATGTATCCATTGCAAGCACCAAGCATGGGATCTTTTCGAGAAAGCTTCTCTTGGTCTTGCACAACTCATCTTTTCTTCACTAAGATGATGTCTTGAATCTTCAAGACATACTTGCAATAAGCTTCAAGAGTCCAACACATGAACTCCACAATTCCATGGACATGATCTATAATGATATCTCAAAAGCAAACATTAGTCCATAGAGATTGTCATTCAATTACCAAAACCACACATGAGGGAAAATGCTCTTTCAATCTCCCCCATTTTGGTAATTGATGACAATCTCTTTTGAGAGGGTTAATAATATGGAATTTAACGAACAAGAATGATTGCACTAACATCAAATACTACAAAGGTATGTGATGTTAGTCCATCCACATATATAGAGCAAACTCCCCCATAATTTATGCACGTGTGTATGAACATGAATTCATTGCATATATTATCGACCATTACCGATGGTGGAGTTTCCACTATATATATAAAACCAAGCAACGAATGCAAAGGCAAGGAAGGCAAATACTTAAGAAGATACCAAAGTAAAGAGCCAATTCCATACAACCCTCCAAAACATCTCCCCCATTGGCAACGATTGCCGAAATGGGCGAAAGGATTTGGAAAGGTAACATAATAAGATCTCCTTCATGATTTATGCATTTCTCATGATATGAGTGAAATCAAATGCACTTATCCAATGACGAATAGATGAAGGGGATCAAACTATATTGAGGATCCAAAAATTGCACAAGAAAGATACCAATTGAAATCCACTGGAAGGATACCAATTGCAAAGGGGAAAGCATTCACAAAGAAGCAAGCAATCAAGGGATCCAAAACCAATTGAGCAAAAAAGATATTATGATACGATGAACCAAGTGTTCTAGAAATCAAGAGGGAACTCCCCAAGGTACATGCACAATGAAAAGATTTGTCTTTCAATATGGTGTGCATAACATGGAATCCTCGCTCCCTCCTTGATTCTTTCAAACACAAAAAGGTGCAAGATTGTATAGTTAAGGAAGTAAGTATACCTTGCAACAAAAAAGTGTTGAGCAATAAAGAGAGAAGTGGAAAATAATGACTTGCTCAACCGGGAAGGGATGGGTGTGACATGGAAATACAGTTTAGGAGACTAAACAAGGATGAGCCTAAGAAACACCATAGTCTTTCAAAATATGAGGCACATATTGCATATCATGTATTTCGCATGCAAGCACACCAAAATAAGATTAATCAAATAGGATCACAAGCTTATTAAGAGGCAATGTGAAACCAATAGAAAAACAAATCTTGTGCCATTTAGAGATCACTAAAGAATCAAGAAAGTAGTAAACGGTGATCACTAAAGATTTTGAATACCAATTAAATATGTAACTATCCTCATGTGTATAAGTTTCTAAGTGGACACTAAGTCCTCAAAGAAACATGCACACACAATGTAGGTACCACGGTCAAGCACATGATATTCAAGAGGAAGTCATAAATACACCGATAAGAATTTTTGCTTAAAAGCAAAGCACATAGCTCAAATTATTCTTAAAGGGTATAGATGAACTTCCAACACCAAGTTCTCAAAGCATCACAAATACCCACATAGGATAAGTGATAGTTGGGATACTTCGAGACACAAAACAAATATCACATAAGGCAAATGGTTTAAGAGAATTCATCAATATTGCATATGAGAGACTTTGAAATGAATTTGCTAGATTAACACATTGGGGTCCGTGAATCATGAAAATGATTATATATAAATATATATTCCCCTTGATGTTTAATCATCCCGGCTAACTCACATTTGCAATGAAGATGTATTGAATCAAACTTTGCAAAAACCATATCAAATGCAACTTAGAGAAACTCATGCCAAAGAACAACCTACACAAGGTTGAGAGCTAGAAGTATATGCATGAGTTAGATACTTGTTACCGAGATAGCATTGACGGTGTAGAAGATGAGAGTTCACAATCATCCAAGCTTGACTCCAAGAAGCACATGGTGAAGACATCTTCTTTAAATAGAGGCAAGCTTCCAATGCATCTCTCATGTACCTAAAACAAATCAAGTACACAATGGTACCCAAACTAATTGGGTCCAAAGTAGTTAGTCCAACTACAATACATAGGACAAACTCCACATAAATATGTGCATATTGATATGAAATAGAATTTCATGCACATCTTAGCCATTTAGGATTTGATGGAGTTTATCCTATATATTGGATCAACGAAAGTAAACATGCCATAAGGTATTCATATAGTAAATATGCATGCACAAAACTTTCAAGAACCAAGCGAGATACAATTTGGACAAAACACCAATTAAATCAAGAAGCTACACAAAAGTGTGGCAAGAGAAGGATTTGTCCTCATTGTATCAAAAGACTCAAACCAACACATGATTGGAGAAACCAATTTGAAAAGATATCAAATGAAATCAAGGTCAAGGCTAAACCAATGAGCATAAGAAATAAATCAAACAAGCATGCTCGAAGGTTTATCTCATCCAAAGAGGTAGACTAGGAACCATGGGATGAGATAGCCAACTCCACAAAGAAGAGTAAGGGTTCAACAAATAAACCTATCCCTCTACACTTTTCATGATGGCACAAAGTACCAAGACGAAAAATGTTTGTCTTTCAAAGTGACATGTCATCGGGAACAAAAACCAATTGAAGACAACTAATGTTGAATAACATATAGGATTGCTCCCCCAAGATTTGTGCATTACTTATGATCTTGTATTTGAATACCAAATGCACAAAAATGGGATCATCACTTTCCATATATATTGTTAACCAATTAGTCATGTTCAAGAAGAGCAATAAGATACAAAACCAATTTAAAAACCAATTTAAAGAATAGTGTTCTAAAGAGTATAGAGTAGCTTCCCCATGATTAGTGCATTTTTAAGATCTTGTATGTAAATACAAAATGCACACAAGTGGGATCATTACCCTCCATATATCTTTTTGAACACAAAGTTCAAGAAAATCAATAAGACCCGATAACAATAAAAAGGATGATGTTCTACTCAATGTAGGATAGCTCCCCCAAGAATAGTGCATTACTTAGAATTAAGTCTTCGAAAGTAAATGCACAACAATGGGATCCTTCCTTGTCCTAACTCAAGAAAGCGCAACACAAATTATGAGTAGAGCAACAAAAAGATCCAAATGAAGCAAAGAAGACAAATGTGTGGTTAAACCAACACAAACTTGGCGATAGAATAATACAACTTAAGAACAATAGCCAATGTGAATATGATCAAATAATTTACCACAAATATATTTATCACTTGTCAAAGACAATGATTGTATGGAGACATTTCTCGGTGGTATTTGACATATATGTATTCAAGATCATATTCACAAAACATAAGCATGTGGCAAAATAAAAGAATTGAAAAACATGCTTATCAAGATATTCTTGATGACTTCACATATTCAATGATCATTCTAGGCATCAAGAAACTTTCTCACAAACAAGATACCAAAAGATGGTTGATCAAAATGAATTTAAGCAAATATGGAACTTGTTTGAGTACCATGCCACCTAGGAACAAGATAATCAACCATATCAACTCTAGGTGACACTACCTCTCATGTTCACATTTTCTAGGCTTGTAATATGCACATAGCTTATTACTCCCCCATAATGTGATAATCCATTCTTTGTAACAAGAGGCACAAGAAACCCAACAAGAGATAATTAATGGACATTAGAATTTGAATTTCTCATGAGTAAGACATACCACAAAGAGAGTAGATAATATTGAAATATCACTACTAAGTGGTATTCCTCATGAATACACATTTTAAGGGGGTGAGTTACCAAAAAGCACATCACTCCCCCAAAATGGGATAGTCCATTAAAATCCCTAAAAGAGCCAATAAGATAAAAACAAATAGACAAGAGGCTCAAACATACATGGTGTGCAAACCAACATACACAAGCTTGATTACTCAACATAAGTAAGTAGAGTGCACAACACATATGAAACACTAGTAAGGTACAAAACCAAACACATGCAAGGGTGCAAGTAACTTTCAATGAGTACATATGAGTTAAATACAAGTTACCGCAAGGAGGATCATTGGATATATGCTAAGACAATATAATTCAATTGACTTGACTTGAGATAATATGGATGATGAAGATCCCTTAATTCTTCATGATGTAGTCAAGTCTCCAATGTCCTCCACTTACACCTATTGATCAAGTTTTAGCTTGTTGGTCCCCAACCAAGTTGGGTCCTAAGAGGTTAGTCACAATAGGCTTGGCAACCCAAATGGTTCTTTTCTTGACACCACTTTGAGTACCAATAACTTTGGCAAACACATTGCCAACCTTATCCTTCCAAATAGAATGAGTATTATCAATAGTAGAAGGGTTAGATAAGGTACTATGAGTGCATGAAGAAGCAAAGTGATCCTTCCCACGACATTTGTAGCAAAGGCGACTTTTACCTTTCTTCTTGGGAAGGGAAGGTTCTTCAACTTGGGAAGCTTGAGTTTGAACTTGAGGTTGCTTCCCTTGTTGCTTCTCACTAAGAGGCTTCTTCTTCAAAGGGCATGATCTAACATGGTGCCCTTCAACCTTGCACTTGAAGCACACAATCTTGGCCAAATCAATAGCTTGTTCTTGGCCCTTCTTCTTGACGAACTTGTGCTTCTTCTTGACATTGGACTTATTCTTGTTATTGGAGTTGAATCCAAGTCCACTCTTGTCATGAGGAAGTTGTTGCACTCTCAACATGTTGTAGAGGGTGGACTTACCCTCATGACATTTCTTCAAGTCTTTCTTCAATGAAGTGACTTGTGCCTTGAGCTCTTTGAGTTCCTCTACATGGTTAGTTTCAACAAAAATACTAGAGGAAGTAGATGCTACATTGTTAGAGCAACAAGGCAAGGAATGTAATTCATCACAAGATGTAGCAATTTTATGAGTGGATGAATTACTAGAACTAGCACATTGCAATAAAGCATTAGTAGTAGAAGTTGTGCTAGTGTCCATAAGAGGCTCACAAGATTTTACCTTCGTAGTGACCGCCTCACGAGCTAACTTTAGCCTAGCATGGGATGCTAGAATATACTCATTAGAGCTTGAAAGCTTTTCATGATTTTCTTCCAATATCCCATACTTGCTAGTTAGCAAATCAAGTTGAGCCCTTAGCTCAACATTCTCCTTCAAAATAGATGCTTCACACAAAGTGGAGTTAGTAGCACAAGCATCATTATCATTAGAAGTGGAAGGAGACAACATCACAAGCTCATTGTTTAACTTAGCATTTTCTTTACTAAGCATATTACATTTAGCAATAGCATGGTCATGTTCTTTAGTGAGTTTAGCAATTATTTCATTATTTAACTCCTCACTAGATTCTAATCTCTCCTCGAGAGCAACCCGAGTTTCTTGCTCTTCCTCAAGAGCATTCTCAAGATTATGGACCTCACCCGCGGAATCACGAGCAAGACCCCACCCTTCATGACAACGGGTCTCCATAGCCTCAAAGGTCTCCTTAAGCTCAAAAAGAGTAGTCATGATTTCTAAGAAGTTCTCATGAGCATTTTTATTATTTAAGAGAGCATGAGAGACAATATCAAACTTCTCCTTAATTAGATCATCATCATCATCATTATCATCATCATGAGATATATTGGAGTGCACGGTAGGTGATACCTTATACTCCTTAGGCATTAGGCAAATGTGAGTAGTGGATGAAGACGATGAAGAGACACTTGAAGCACCTTTGAGGTCCAAGTCTTGTTCCAACAATTGTTGGGATTCCTCTACATTGTTAGCCAAACAAGTACTAGAGGAAATAGAAACATTTTGATCATGGCAACAAGACAAGGAAAGCATATCATCATGAGATTTAGTTAAGCAACTACTACATGATATGCAAGGACTATCAACACTAGCATTTAATACATTTGAAGGGCTAGAGGTGTTTAAGTCCAAAGATAGAGCATTGCAATAAGATTGGTGAGAAGTATAGTCAATAGTGGATTCACCATCAAGATTGCAATTTCTATCACCACTCACCATATCATTACCTTGTGGCAAACCACATGTCGGTGAAGTGGAGGAAGTCGTGAGCTCATCACGACCGGATGTGGAAGGAGGACAATCATCCTTGGAAATGTTGGACACCTCATATATATCTTGAAGTTTTGTCCATAATTCATGAGCGCTCCGAAAAGGCATGATTGACGCAAGCACTACATCGCTCAAAGCACATATGAGACCATTAGATGCTAGAGTATCGAGATAAGAGTTTTTCTCATCCTCTAAAGATAATTCTTGAGAATCCTTTGGAGGAGAAAAACCCATATCTACAATACTCTCTAAATTAGAACCCATGTCTCTAAAAAGATTAAGCATGCGAATTTTCCAAACATCATAATTTGTGCCATCGAATCTATACGAGGGATTGTGCACAAGATCTCTAAACGACATCTTTATCTCTAGGCGGTTAGACCTAATAATGAGATAACCAGGCTCTGATACCAATTGAACGGATAGACGTCGCCTAGAGGGGGGGTGAATAGGCGATTTAATACTTTTTCGAGGAGCCGGAATATCCGGTCCAAGAGCGACCGGAAATTCCGAGTAGCCGGAATATCCGGTACACAAATGACCCGGAAATTCCGGTATGCTTGATAAAGGCGGAATAAAACTAGAGGTTTACTTTAACAAGCATACAACCTAGATATATAAACTAGGCTCACCTATGTGCACCAACAACTTAAGCTAAGCAATACTAGTAACAAGATGATAGCAAGATATATGACTTCAAGCACGAAGGCTATCACAATGTAAAGTGCATAAGTAAAGAGCTCGGGTATAGAGATAACCGAGGCACGCGGAGACGAGGATGTATTCCCGAGTTCCACCCAAAGGTGTACGTCTCGTTTGGAGAGGTGTGCGCAACCACAACAGGTTAGCCGCAACGCCACAAAGGCTCACCTTCTTCTCCTGATGAACTCAACCACAAAAGGTTCGAGTTCACCTTCCACTATTGAAATCTCCACACATGGCAAGGTGTGGGACTTTCCTCAAGGTAGAACCGGCAATATTTCCGCCACCGAAAACGCAACAAGTTGTCCAAAGTAAAACCGATTTCGATGAACTAGAGCTTGACATGGAGATGAACCAAGCTCTAATTCCTCACCAACATAAGAGCCAAATAAGAACCAAGAAACATGATATGCCAAGTATGCAAAGGTTTGAGCTCTCCACAAGAATGCGATCAAGTTACTAACTTGAGAGCCCCTCTTGATAGTACGCCTATCTATCCTATAGCCCTATCAAGATCATACCTTTGCCTTGAGCATTCCACTTGAGTTGGATGATGACTATCTTGATCTCTTCAAGTGGATCATCTTTCTTGATTGCGCGTCCAATCACTTGCTTGATGAAGACTTCTCCAAATACTCCCCCATGCTCACAATGGGAGAGTCTCGCTAAGCTTCGTATTCATGTATCCATTGCAAGCACCAAGCATGGGATCTTTTCGAGAAAGCTTCTCTTGGTCTTGCACAACTCATCTTTTCTTCACTAAGATGATGTCTTGAATCTTCAAGACATACTTGCAATAAGCTTCAAGAGTCCAACACATGAACTCCACAATTCCATGGACATGATCTATAATGATATCTCAAAAGCAAACATTAGTCCATAGAGATTGTCATTCAATTAACAAAACCACACATGAGGGAAAATGCTCTTTCAACGCGGACTCTGTTTCGCCGTGCTCCTTGGTTAACTTCCGTAGAGGAGGTGAAGGAGAGGGTGGCTCGCCTAGCACTCGATGCGTCTGCGTCCCTCTTGCACCGGAGTAAGTCGGCTTTTTCGGCGCGGAGTCGCTCGCCTTCCTTGCGTAGCAAGTACTGGAACACCAGGTGGTCATCTCGAGGTGCGTTGGGTGGGGGGAACGTGCCCTCGTCCACATGCTTCATGGCTTGGATTGCCATGTCCCGTGTGATGACAAGTTTAGTCTGGTCCGGCATGTCCACTTCTAGCGTATATGCGGGTTCTTCGTCGTCGCCTTGTGGTGCTGTGCCGGCCATGAAGACTTGCTTGGGGTAGACTTGAGTCGGGGAGTTGGTGCTGCCGTTGTTGCTTCTGTCGCCCGAGTCTTGCTCGGGATCGAAAATTGCTGCAACGTGGCGCGCGGCGCAGTCGTTGTCGCGTCTTCTCGCGATTGTCCCTGTGTTCGCACTCGCCCTGGGGTAGACTTGGGATTTCCACGAGGATGGAGGCGCGCGTGATGCGGCTGTCGGGCGCGAGCTCCTGGTTGCCCGTGCGGGTGCGACAGTTGAGGTAGATCTTGACTTAGTCGACCGCACGACCGAGGTTGGGGTAGTAGACTCGATCCACGCGGCCGTTGCTGAAATTGTCGATATAGTCGACGCAGATGCGATCTTCGCGGGTGCGGCGGGCGCGCTCTCCTCGGGTGCAACAGATGCGATCTTCGCGGGTTCGGCGGGCGCGGCCTCCGCGGGTGCGACAGATGTGATCTTCGCGGGTGGTGACGAAGGCGCGAGGGTTGCCGATTCGAGTGACGTCGCCGCGCGTGGTGCGGTAGAGGTAGACCTGAGTATTCCACGACTATCGATGCATCAGTATATGGAGCCGAAGGTGATGTGTATACCTTTGTCCAGATCGGCGTACACCGAGCGGTGGGCCGGCGGGTGGAGGACGTACTCGAAGGAGCAGAAGCGGATCGACTCCCTGGCGGCGCAGACGCCGATCTTCATTGCGGATGGAGCCGGAGCGACCATGATTCCAACACTTGTTTGACCTTCCCACAGATGGCGCCAATTGACGAGGTGTTAACTCGACAAGTCCCAGGTTTGTGCACCCCGGGTTGATTGATGGGGAGAGAGAGAGGTGTTGGTGATCAGGACGGCTGACAAGCAAGGTTTTACCCAGGTTCAGGCTCCCGGAGGATAACACCCTACTCATGCTTGTCTGATTATTGATGCAAGTAGCGATTACAATGGCGAGATTGCGATCTCGCTAGGGTTTGCCGTGGTGGCTATGAGCGTATCTCTTCGTTGGTTGTTCTGGGGACGAGCCACCCTCCTGGCTTTATAGGTAGCCAGGTCTCGGGTGGTCGATGCCGATGGCAATTACAGATATGGCAGGTTATGCGATCTAACCGACTTGGACTAGGTTACATGATACCCCGCGTGGGCCTTCTGTGGGCCTCCAAATCCTTGGCGCGGCCCAGGTAGCCTTATCGTGGGCTACCCGAAAGGTAGCCCCACGTCAGGCGGCGAGGTGGAGCTGGTAGAGGACCTCGACCTCCTCGTCCGTCAGCACCCGATGAGTCGGTGGTGGTGGATGCGCGGCGCCCTTGTTGCTGCATACCGGTGAGGACGGCTCGACCTTGACCTTGGCCGAAATCACAAATGGTCATGTTGCATGTCCTTCGCGGCGACCACATGTCCTACGTCTTTGTCTTCATTGGAGAGATTAATGTACATGGGTTGTGCTCACCGGACAGCAAGGGCAAGAATGCCACCGCATGGAGTCTTGTTGGTTTTAGCGCAACATGTTTCACTCTGCGATTAGTGGAACTAAAGGAGATTATGTGCATCTGTCGACCGTAAGAGCATCTCCACCCCTTGCCCCCAGCACCCTCGGACCATTTTTTTTGCTTCGTAGGGCGAAATAGCGTCGTTTTCCGTCCAGCCGCGCCCTCGAGAGCCCAGAAAGCGTTGGATTGGGTCGTTTTTTCATTTGCCGCTCCCAGGCTGAATCCAATGCGATGAGGGAGGGGGTGTTTGGGGGCGCTGGAGCAGGGGAACAACGCGTGAAACAACATTGGCATGCTCTATCAGCTTGTAAGCGAGAAAATGAGTGTGAAATGACCAGTTGTCTTCCTGATCTTCTCGGCTCCCGCTTCAGTCAAGACGTCTGCCGCGCCGTCGACACGTCCAATCGCCTCCCCACACGGCGGATTGACCGGGTTTTTGTCGATGTTTGCATATAAAAGGTTACTGCTCCCTTTCATTGGTGGTACGACAAATCTTAGCACTCTATGCCACATGGTAACGAAGAGTTTGCAATAGGTTTTGAAGTTTCTCATTTTAGATCGTGTCTAGCTACGAGGCGAACACTTGGAGTCCGAAGTCCATTTAATCCCAACTCCGTTTTGTGTATTCTACAGGTTTCCTGAGTCTCTAAACAAACTCTTGACCAAGGGTGACTTAAATCAATATAATTTGTACAAAAAATGATTGTATGTTCTGATTCTAAAGTTTTGAGACTTAAGCAGATATGAAATGTTACTAATTATATCAAATATAATTTGTATTAAACTTTTATACTTATTTATAACTTTTTTTTGATTAGCTTACAGCCTTAACGATTGTATTTTCACATTCTAGAGTTTGCACACTTAACTAAATATGAAAGGTTACTATTTGTAGCATTCTTTGTCTATAATATACATTTTAAAATACACTTGCATTGTACTAAATTAAAATGCATTTTGTAACAAAAAATGTGTTAGCTTTCTACTATATAGATACAAATGCCAAAATTTGACAAAATTGTTCACTCTTTATGTTTTGCAGTTGTTTTATGGCTTAAACATCTTTGGTATTTTGTTATACATGTCGCCAACAGAAAGTCTAACAAATATCTCGTTAGCGATTACTAGAGTTTTCATCATGTAACCAAAATTTATAGAAAAATCTATAGCAGAATTTTAATTGTTGGCGACGTGGTTTTGTCACAGTAATATATATATCGGGAGTGGCTAAGGGAGTGTGGAGCTACGGGCCTTGGGAGATCCGTGAGTGATATTAAAGCAACATTATACGAAAATGAAGTTTCACAACTAAGAGCGGATCCTCCCATCTCCATTATTTTGATTTTTTTACTCTTATTTCCTTGTTAATACTTAATGACATACATATTCCACATGTATTTAGCAAAATGCAAACAAAACAAAATATGTTTATATTTTTGGGAAATATTGGTTAATTTTGTGAATACAAAAATATGTTTCCGTCAACATACATATTCACAAAATTTAATACCAAAATAAAAATGAAATAATTTCCGAAAACACATATCCACAAATATTAATTTGTCAACATAAAAATATGTTTACATTTTTGGGAAATATTGGTTATTTGTTAATACAAAAATATGTTTTCATGAACATACATATTCACAAAATTTAATACCCAAAATCAAAAATAAAATCATTTCCGAAAACACATATCCACAAGTATTAATTGTCAACATAAAAATATCTAAGATACAAAATAATGATAATTTGATTTTATTTGATGGAGTCAGAAAAATGTTTTGCACACATCTTGATACAAGATGGATGATAAAAGAGATAGAAGTGGATCCTCCTAGTTGTGGATTTTCCGCGTCCAACATTATATATATATATACTCAGGTTATGCCCCTACTCTGGAGGTAAATACCTATGTCTTCCTTGTTTCTATTGCTATTGTGAGATCAGGTTCATGGTGTTTTGCACAGTGGGCGTGATGTCTAAACCTGTAAGAATACTCATCAACCAACCGATACCGATGCTAGCTTTCCATGTATTGAGAATATATAGGCGCTAATTAGTGGACATCTTGTATCTAGTCCCATTATGGGAAATAGCTTTTAAACTCAATTTCTAATGTTCAAGAATTAAAAAATAAAATGTACATTTTATGTTGGCACACAAAGTTTGGCGAAAAAATAACTTTTTCTGCTCGTTATAAAAAACAAGTTTGGTGCTCCAAATATACATACGGATATCTTTCAGAATTTTTTTACATTATAAATAAGTTTTTCATATTAGGAGCATCTAATCTCGCGATCCAAAATGGATTTCCGCTAACTACTCCTGTACATTATATGCTAGCAATAGCCATGAAGAACCTCCTCCCAAAGTCCCAACCGTGTGATCACGTTGCTTGGAGTGGGGTAGATCGATCGACGCAAGTAGTTACAGTCAATGAGCTCTTTCTGCCGAGTTGGCGTTTTTTTTTAAAGATGATTTTACTTTTGAAGATGGCGAGTTAGCGTTGTTGGAGCAGATTAGGAAATGTTTCGGTAGTAGATGAACAGGAGAAGTGCGTAAACTTCAGTCAAAAGCTATCCGCAAAGAAAATAAAATTTCAGCCAAAAAGCTTGCCACAACGGCCAGCCAGTTGCTCCGATGATGCTCTGATGATGTCGTGAGAGTGTGTGACCCGGCCAACACGATCGATGTGGTCATGATTCGACGACCTTAAATACATCTAGTTTATATAAATGTTAGTTTTATATAAATGAAAGTTATCTAATTTAACACTGAGAGAGTAGCTTGCTCCCGATTGCCCGATCCAAACAGACAAGTTTTTTGTCTATTTTTATCCATTTGTCTATTTTTGTCCATTTAGATCGTTGAACGGACAGAGGTTCAACTCATGTCCGTCCCTTTCTAGCCACTGCCTGACACATCCAGCCGCCTGGTCGCATATGTTACTCATTTGAACCCTTTTTCTTTGCCAGAGGTTTTGCCATTTTAAATACAATGTAGCACAATTTAACTAAGTCAGTGAAAATAGCATATATTTTCTTGCCCACCTAACTAGGTTTTGCCATTTGCTTGCCCAAGACCCTCCCTTGGCGGCCGTGCAGTGTGGCAAGCTTCGAGCTCTCGGTGGCGTCTCGGTTCACTTTTGCTCAATGACGATGCAAATATGCCTCCCCCACCTGCTTGTCGTCTCGTTTTCTCGTGGCGGAGCTCCCAGTCAGGGTTCGTGCTAGGTGCTAGGCTTTGGCACTCGTTGATTGTGGGTGCTCCTGAGTTGTGTCGTGGGTTTTGATATGATCGTCGGTGTGGCGCTCGGCTAGTTGTTAAATCTTGATATTATGATCCCTCGACAACACCCCTCTTCTTCTGGTGCCTCTGGGTGGTTATTGCCGCTCCCTCTCTTCGTGTGTGTTTTTTTCCTTTTTTTCTCCCCTTGTAATCCCCGTGTACTCTGGTTCATTTAAACCCATCTTGTAGAGGTTGCAAAACCTCATAGGCAACTTTGATATAAAAATTCAGGTGGGGACTTTGTCCCCCCGTGACCATAAAAAAAAAGCATATATCCCAAACACAATAAAGGGTCATGTCGACATTCATCTCACAATAACCAACAATAATAGAACCATCCCGACCACCTCTAAATCATGTTCTTTCAGCCGCTGTCATAACACCGGCGTGCAAACATTATAAAAGAAGCTAGATATGATCACCCTCAGTAGGCGTGCACGTACAACTTAATTTGACACGGCTCGATCGGCCAGTTTCGCGAGCGCCGTCACTCACGCGAACCGGTCCAGATGGAACAAGCGCGCGCACGCGGTCAGTGGGGTCGTGGCCGCAAAATTCGGTATAGTACTCCATTGACCCTAGCCGAGCCGGTCCACCGGGCCAGGTTCCGCTTCCCATAGATAAATCCCAAACGACTTTTACATATTTTTCTGACTAGAGACTTTTACGTATATTTGGACATGAAGGAATTATACGAAGCGTGCGACCTAAGTGTATATCGCAGGTAGCGGCGAGCTTTTCTTTCTCGGACGGCGACGGCCCTATCCACCCAACGATGATCGATCATGCCTGCCATGTGCTCATGCATCCTCCACATATGCGTGCGTGAACACCGGGCACGGCTTGCTCGCGCATGTACTCATGATGCACCGGCCGGCTTGTTTAGCCAGGTTCGTACGTGACCATGTCTCTGCACATTTGCTCACCGTTCACGTACGCCGGCCGCCGATCGGCGCCGTAACTTGTTGCCGGGAGTGGCCGAGCAGGGCACGAGCGCGCGGCCGGGCACGGACCCTGCGTGCGTGGACGCACGTAGTACTCGCGCACCGCCCGATAATTAGTTGGCAAACATTCCTTGTGATCGATTGTTGGTCAAGATTCTTCCTCCCTCCTCCGTCTGCGAAAAGAAATATACAAGCAAGATATGATATGTTCTTACGTATGTTCAAAACAAAACAAGCAACGATCGATTGCTTCAAGAGACGCATAGTATATCTTTAATTAACCTGGGCTGGCCAAGTCACGGTGACCCGGTGCGCATGCGCATGCATTCCGATTTCCGGACCTCGAGGGATCAATGGACCGTGTCAAAACAGACCATTGGATTGCTGTCGTGGTCGATCTAGCGTGCGCTTCCGCCATTTTTCAATACTCTACTACTCAGTATATATGTAGCTAGTACTCCACCTCTTACTTTCGAAATTGAAACCGTGAAGTGACTTGTGCGGCAGTGCAAAATTATTGCCACCGCGTGCGCGGCCGCGGAGCCAAAAATTATTCTTCTGTCGGCGGCACGCATGCGCACACATAAGTCATGACGTTCTATGTTCTGTATTTAGTTCTGGCACTAAAAGGCATTTATTTTCAACTCCTGGTCAGTGATGGTCACCTGTGCGCGCGAGTAGGTACTAACATCAAAACATTACTGCAAACAAAGTGTGAGATGTTCCTAACATGGTCAAACATAAAAGAAACACGTAAGTGCAACCATATGAATTATAACATTAACATGCTCCTCCGACCCGGTCCCTCTCTGCCTGCCGATCGAAAACCACCGCCGGCTAGGCCTAGATGTAATTAACAAGCTAATAACCAAGACTTGTCTCATTGTTTTAACTATGACTTGCTAGAAAATTGGATTACGTATAAGTAGTGCCACTGGTTAAATTCATAATCAACAAGTTTTTATAAATATAAATATGTGTACATAATCATACGCTAGAAAATGCTATTAGAATATTTGTTAGATCATTTTTTACATATCTTTACCATAAATAGTTGTAGATCATATAGATTACACATTGTATTAAAGAATATATAGCAAACTTTTGTTATAGGTTATTCGTTACAAAAAAAGACCACCTAATATTTAGTAACATATTATAATTATGTGATTCAACTATATAGATGCTAAAAAAATCTGAAAAGACGTAAGCAAACATACAATAATACACGAAATACTATAGATGCTAAAAGTAAAATATGAAAAACTGTAAAAGTTTGGTATAAACTATATTTATTTTGATCCGTCCTGAACCCTAATTTTCATCTGACCGCTCCTGGTTATGCAGTAGCATACTGACTCCTATTCGATAAATTTTGTCTATTAAAATCAACGTTATTGATATTACTGTAAAAACTCCACAATACAACATAGAAAACTGTGTTCAAATACGATAACTTGGTATTGTACAACCACTTAGAAACCATGTTATTAATAATTGGTCTTTATTTTTGTGTATGTTTAATCCATCATTTTTTTCAAAAGTGAAACTGTGTAGTAACATTTCCGGCATGACAAAACTATTGTCCCCACATGCACGCGAAAGTAACATTATTTCGGCATGCTCTAGGTCATGGACGTCCACACAGTTTGCAATTTGCTCATGCAAATCTATAGTCCTATATGTATATATGAGTGATAAAATGGTCTTTATCGACAACAAATTAGGATTACTGCCACAACGGTACTGAAGAAGATCCTACAATTCGGAAACAAGGCTAGTAGGAAGAAGATCCTAGGGCTCCAACTCCCCAACGCGGAGTGGCTCCTTTTGCCAAGGGTAACCGCGACATGTTGTCATCGCCGTTTAGGGACTCCACCAAGCTTAGCACAGATACCTCCCCTAGCTGTGAGAAGTCCAGTCGGAGACACCAACGGGAAGGAGCTTTGGGGCCCAATCTAAAAAGATGAAGAGCCGCCCCCCTTGACCTCCTCCATGCCAACCCTTCCTCCACCATGGTGGTATGAATTATGAAAATAACACAAAAAGAGGAGGAACAACCCCAAAAACGGGAGCTCTTTGAGCATATTCAAATAGAGCCATTATACGTACAACTCCCTGCCGTCTCTTGCTCCAGCCATCGGAGCACCGCACGCGGGAGGAAGCAACACCATCATATATTTTCAGCTAGTGATCGGTGATCATCACCCTATGCGCTTCAACGGGTATAAGAAAGACGACACGCAGGCAGAGGTCACACTAATAAAAGGTGTGGGGTATTTATTCATAACGTGGTCAAACAAAAAGAAATGAGGAAACTAGTGCGATCGAGCGTATGAATAATAACATTATACAGTATATAAAGAATTACAAGTTGGCCAAGTAGACATGCTCCTCCTCCGATCCGGTCCCTCTCTGCCTGCCGAAGACCACCGCCGGCTAGGCTAGGCGTAATAAACAAGCTTAGCAAGACTAGTCTCCCTCCCAGCTTAAATTTGAATACTGTCAGGCAGCAGCCGCTGGGCGCTAGCCTTTGTCTCTACGCCTCTCATACGTCACTCGCCGGAATACCTCCACTAGCTCCCAGTCCCAGGCTGCGTCGCGACGGATAAGATTTGGTGGGGGCTGGGCTGGGAGTACGTACGATGCGGTGGGGGTGGTGGGTCCGGAGTTTTGGCTGGTGTCCCAGGAGTGGCCCGCACGTCTGCCCCTGAGCCGCCACGTGGACCGGGTCGTCCGGGAGTCGAAAAGGCCGCACCGCATCCCAGTGAAGATTTGCTTTTGACGTGCATCCGGACGAATTTGAAATTTAGGAAAGTTAATTACCGCCGATGAGCATTCTACTACACTACTGGATTGTTCAACTCTTACATTAATGCACGACCTGTAGCAGTAGTACAGATCTGTATCTGGATTGACACGATGTGATTTTGGGTGTTAAGTTCTTTCCATATTTCTAACGGAAATTAATTGTTCGTCTAAGATCTTCCTCCTCTTCATTTACTATACGAAATTTACTTATATACGGTATAAGCATATATTGCAAGTTTCCTTTCTAAATATTGTGAGTTAATGCCTCTCATGGGTGCATGGACAGCCCTATTCGATGGTCTGAGCCCAAAACCCGACCCAATGGCCTGGTCGGATCCACTCGACTCTTACACCTGAAGTCGGATATGAATAACCGGAAGATATTAAATATGACATTTTATAGCAAACATGCTGAAGATGCAATTTAATTGGCCAAAAATACTTCCAGCAATAGGAGTACACTTATTTACATATTTCATGAAGGCTAGACTTTTAAAAACCTAAGTCTAGAAAAGCCCGGACCTAGCCCTAACCATTGGGTCCAAACACAACATCGCCCAATCGAGAGCTATCACAGTGCCATGAAATATTCTTGTTTTCCTTATATGACAATGCGTTATATCCGTCCACTAACATGGCGTGTCAAATCATTGTTTGGTCAACTCGTATAACACACTTCTTGCCCCAAAAATATGTTTTTTTTTGTTTCGCGTCATCGACATCAAAATCCAACTTGCCATTTCTAACGGCCCACATCCTCTTGGGCCCTTCAACACCGAGCATGCACCACCACTACAAAATTCTCGTCTTTCTTCCTCGCCATCTCAGCATCACCTCTCCGCCGCCACCGTCGGGTTCGCTCAAATCAGGATCCAAGTATATCCTCCTACAACAAATAACATCATGCCTCCAATATCCACGAGCATCACATGTAGATCTAGGGTTCGCCAAGGTCACCTTCTCCCTCCGCATCTAGGTCGCGGAGACATGGCGAACATGTAAGGGGATGGCAAAGATCTGGATATCTAGATCCAACAACCAACCCATCAATTAGAGCATCTGACGATGCTTACAGGTTCAACTCTAATGGCGTATATAGCGGGTCTGTAAAGGTTGGTTTGCATCTGTCTTGATTTTGGGTTTTATGGATCCTCTAGTGACGACGGCGATGGTTGGGGGACGCGAAACAACCATTTACAAATCCACCATCTTAGTCGATATTGATGGACCCATAAACTTAAAGCCTTGGCAATGACAAGCTAAAACAAGCAAGATATTGCCTCCGACTTGTTCATCGTGACCTCTTAACTATAAGTCTTCTATGCGAAAGGTAATCCATTTCTTTCTCTACTATAATATTATTCGCAGGCTCAAATGTTTTATTTACACGTGCAAACCGCATAATATTTATTTGTCAAATTCTAAGTGAATAAATCCAGGTAGATCATACATAGAAAAGACACCATGCTGCCTAGCAATTTCCTCATTCTAGTGCAAACTCTAGAAATGTGGAATTTTCACACCTACCAAACACAAGGTGGCCACCCTCACAGTCTCACAGAGTACGTCAGACACGAGTCGTGGAGATTATAAAGTAAAAATACTGTACACAAAGTCAGAGAGGGCCAGTAGTAGTTAACGATGTTATTCTCCCACATCTTTTTCCATTAGCATTTTTATAATAAGCAAGAAAAGTGATAATCGGCACGAAGCAGGCAAGCAACGACCAAACCAAACAGGGGCGACGCAGTCGCGAAGAAAGAATACTGCAGAGAGAGAGAGGCGACGACGAGGAAGAAGAGAGAGAGAGAAGGCGCGTGAGAGAAAATAATAAGGAAAGAGAAGAAAAAAGGAAGGGAAAACAAGCGAGGAGGCAGAGACGAGACGAGGAGACAAACACAATCAATCGAACAGCAAAACGAAAATAGGAGTCGGAGGCGACGAGAGCAGGCGCGCAGCACAGGGGGAAGGGAGGGAGGTGGGGTGGATCGGCGTCGGAATTCCGGCGAATCGGCGGGATCCGGCCGGGATCTGCGCGGCGGATGAGGGGCCGGCACCATGAAATGGTCGACATTGCTCAGTAAGGTCGTCTTCGCCGCCCAGCCGCCCCCGCCGCCGACGCCCCCGGAGTCCCCGCTCCACCACCAGGGGAGCGACCGCGACGGCGGCGCCACACCGCGCCTCAGCTCCGCCTCCACCAGCGCCGGGAGCGGGCCCGGCGGCGACGACGGCGACGGCGCGGCGGCCGCGTTCGGAGGGTACTCGCCATCCTCCGCCGGCACCAGGTGGGTCCCACCGCCGAGTCAATGTTCCGTTTTTTCACTACCGTCCTGCCTGAATCCATTGGAGGACGCGATCCTGTCGTGTTCATTTCCCCGGCGATCGGATTTAGATTCCGGGAGCTTTCGATCGGGGGTGCTTTTAGTATTTCTCTATATGCGCCCCCCTCCCTCTTTGGAGATTTGGTTGGTAGATAGATGCGGGATTGGGCATTAGACTAACATTTCTGTACCGACGGATTGATTCACCTAATCCCCTTTCTAGCTCAAGCTCACGATGTAGCTGCTGCTGTTTTTTTTACCGTCGGGTGAAATGATGTTATACTACTAGGATATGATGCCGGTTGGACGAAGAGTTAGCTGCATGGTCAATACATGGATTCGGATGCGATTAAGTGTGCTTCTTAGGATTGCAGAGCTGTTATTTTACCCATTCGGTCTAGTAGAGAACTTTGAATGTTTAGTTGTTACGGCTGAGGCCAGCTCGATAAACTGGAATGTTCACATTACCCACCATGTCAGTACGTTGTGGGATTAAGATGCTGTGTATCAGTCTTAACATACCATTCAGGCTTGCTAGGATTCATGTTTTTCTTTTTTAAATGCTGCATACTATTTCCGTAGAAACATGTTCGTCGCAATAGCGCAAAGTCGCGCAGGTCGGCACTGCCATTACAAGACACCTCCCCCCACACCTTTATACGGAACCACACATTTGCCTTGAGGTGCACTTGCCTGTGTGAAGTCACCTGCTATATTTGAATGTCCATTTGCTGGAATTGTCATGCTAGGGCTATGCCCGTGTTTCCACTGGAAATGGGCCTGAACTATTTAATTTAATTAGTTGAAGATATTGGCAAATTTAGGGAAGGCCTTGGTGCACTGGTGAGGTCCTCCCCACTTCGGCCAAGAGGTCCTGGGTTCGAACCAGCCTCCCTGCACTGCACTCGGTTTCTATAATCCCTTCACAGACCCCACCTTGTGTGGGAGGCTCTCTATGCACTGGGTCTGTCCTGTCATTTGAAGATATTGACAAATTTCAATTTTCTCTGCAAATATGCACACACATGTCTATACGTGGAATGTGTTAATACATTCGGTTAATGTGCAGATTGTGCACATGTGCTACTACCATTACGTTCATACTCCAATAGGATGATTGGCATTATCTGTGACCCTTCTAGGTCATGCTCAGGTAGTATTGGCTCAAAAATTTGTAACGAAGGTTCCTCTGAATTACCACTCGGCATGGTCTTAAAGGCGTTAAGGTGTCCTAACGCGAGGGGGGGGGGGGGGGGGGGGCACCTTAACGCCTAGGCGCCTAAGGCGGTCGTTTTTCTAAGGCGGGTGGTGGGCGCCTTGACGCCTTGGATGCCTAGGCGGACGCCATTAAAACCATGCCACTCGGTAATATGTTAGTATGGGGTGAATAGTCTGACCATGTACTATGTGAAAAGGGACAACATAATGACCTGCAGAACCTACATCTCTTATACAATAGTTGTCTCTTTTGCCTGTTAAATTTACCTTCAGCTTTGTAGGTAATTTGCTTGTGTATGCGTAGTGCCACTGTCACACATTATGATTCCGATAAATGATTTCTACCTTAAAACGATGAAAGAAGCAATGCAGTCGGTCATGTCAAATATTAGCGAGAGGTTTTATTTGAAGTGAACCATGATTTTTTCTGCAAAATTTATATGGATTATACTTCATAGCGTCATTCCTAATATTCTTCCTCTTGTAACTGCAGGGGAAAAAATGAACTGGAGTCAGACTTCAGAAGGTTCTGGGAAGAATTCCGCTCTTCCAGCTCTGAAAAGGTATCTTGATTCTTACATGTTTTCACCATAAGGCAAGAGCATCTTGCTAGTTTCTTACCCTAACACCTGTGTTTTGATTTTCCTTGCGCAGGAGAAAGAAAGGGCCCTAAATTTGGCAGTAGATGTCTTCTGTAGGCTAGTGAAGCAGCACTCTAGTGTAGCTCAATTAGTTACAAAGTATGACTCGCTATACTTTCAGATTCTATTATGCATGCTTTGATGTTAACGAGCTAATATATGCACTCTACAAGAAATCTTGGTGCATATCTTTTTACTGATAGCCTGTCCCATAATTGCAACAGGTTAGTAGAAGCACATGTTTTTGCTTTTGTTATTGGAAGGGCTTTTGTTACTGATGTGGAGAAACTAAGAATCCACAGCAAAGGGCGATCCTTGCATGTTAATGATGTTATTGGCTTCTTTTCGGAGATCACAGAGGTTTGTCCCTATTATGTTTACATGGTGCAATTTCTAGTTCAGGTGACCATACACTCTCTGACAACTCGTTTCCCATTATCCAGATTGGCTTATGTCCAGGTTCAAACTTGTTATATGCAGTCGAAGTTCTCGTGACAGAGGTTTGTGCAGTCCTCTTGTTAAGATCAAGTTCTATTTTTCATTGTATATTATTTCTTGCAGTCGTGTGGTCATATGGCATTTAGTTTGATATAATTGGTATACTGCAGTCTGTGGTTTTTTTAAAGCTATTGCTAGGTGGTAGAACTTGCAACTTGTTCGCACTGTCCAAGCTATTGAGGGTTGAAAGTGATTCTAAGTTTTGAGTAAAAATAATCACATCACTTTTACTACAAACCTTGTCAAAATAATGCTTTATATTATTGTACCGTATAGCGCCACTAGATATTTTTCCAATGGATTTTTTGTCTAACCAGTGGATGTTTTGAAGGGTGTCATATGCTAAACAGTAAGTCACTAATATGTCGCTTGTAACGTGTACATCAATTTTAGTTTCCAGTTTCAACATGTAGTGTATTGAAAATTGTGCATGAAGTACATAGTATGGAAAAAAGACTTATGCTCTCTGATAGGAAAAAAAGAACTTAGCTAGAATAAAGTCTTGTAAAGCTGACTTCTGGTTTATGCTCAGAGTAACTTCCATTTCATGTTTAATTTCTTCGTTACAGACTATTGATAAGCAGCCTCTGTTGGACTCTGGTATTTTGTGCTGCCTTATATATATCCTCAATTCCCTATTGAGTCCTGATGAATCCTGCAAAAGCTCCTCACCTGTTGGGAGAGAAGGATCAACAAGTGAGAAGAATAAAGATTGGGGTCCTATGCAATCTCGTCGGCTTGAGGTAAGGCTAGTCTTCTGGTTCTCATAGAAAGGGGGGTTCCTTTGCAAGATTTCATAGTTGTGGACATATGATAATGCAATATCGTAACCTGTTAACCTTTTATTGGTCGCACTTTGGATATTGTCCTCTTGAATGTTCATATGGTCATTACGAGTCTTCTACTTTATGTTCAAATATGCGATATGATTATCCAGTTCATTACTTCCCTTTGTTATGATCAATTTTGGTTTGGCCTTCATTTCTTGTTTTTATCCTATGAAGATCGAGGGAAGTGTAGTGCATATAATGAAGGCACTAGCAAGCCATTCTTCTGCCGCTCCAAGTTTAGTTGAAGATGATGCTCTACAGCTTCTTTTTCACATGGTTGCAAATGGTTCAGTGTCCGTGTTTTCTCAGTTCAGGGAGGGTCTTGTTCCTCTCCACACAATTCAGCTTCATCGCCACGCGATGCAGGCAAGTTGATATGATGCAACATTATCTACGAATGTTCCTATCAGATCACATGTTACTTAAATCTTAATGTATTAAATTCACAACCAAACAGGTTCTTGGTCTTCTTCTTGCAAATGACAATGGG
Organism: Poa annua; assembly: GCA_026929855.1. NCBI lineage: Eukaryota > Viridiplantae > Streptophyta > Magnoliopsida > Poales > Poaceae > Poa > Poa annua. The sequence goes on from CM049427.1 coordinate 24,444,828, forward strand.
ACTTCTGCAAAGTACATAAGGAAGCATCACTTGGTATTTTCTTTATCTCTTCACTGTGGATGGAAGTATTCCAGTTTTGTTGTTCTGTCGTTGTGGATTAGTTCACTTTGGTAGGTAAAATAGCTCATTGACACGAAACACCATGTAACATGGTGTCCTCAGTGATTTAGTCTCAATTTAAACTATATATCTCATTATCTCTAGATGTAACCCGCTGTTTGTACTGATACTTCATGTCAAATGATGGAACTCTTGACGAATACATATAGTTTACTGAAAGACAATTACATTTTTTGGGTGTATGTGCATGCATGTGAGTGCACTGGTACATTTATTCTTTTGCTAATTAGTCTTATTGATCCATATTATTAATTATGCCTTTTAGATTAAAGTTCTCCTAATGGCCGTGAAAGATTTCAAACCTCAAAGTGGTGATGCTGCTTACACCATGGGCATTGTGGATTTGTTATTGGAATGCGTCGAGCTATCTTACAGGCCTGGTAAATGAATAGACTTTTCGCCATTCATATGTGTCTCTTCTAAGATTAGAATAGATGGTTCGATTCAAAATTTAAATGTTCAGTCTTGCTGCATACGCTAATATTTTGTTGTTCCGGCCAAGTTGCAGAGGCTGGATCCATTAGGCTCAGGGAAGACATTCATAATGCTCATGGTTACCAGTTCCTTGTCCAGTTTGCTCTAGCTCTATGCAACTTGCACAAAAATCAGGCTCAGCAATCCTTGACCAAGTTAGCATCAGAAGAGGATGAATTGGATCCTTCCCGCAGATTAGAACAAGATACATATCCATGTGACCTTTCACCTCAGCTGTCCAGGTTGCTTGATGTTCTTGTAAATTTGTCGCAAACTGGCCCCTCTGAAGATTTTGTTGGTAAAAGTATGAAATCTTCTCACGGAAAGGGAACAGGTCACAGCAGAAGCCGGACTCCGTCTGTTGACAAGTTTGCAGATGACGTTTTGGAAATTAGTAGTCCCAAGGTAAAAGATCTTGAAGCCATTCAGATGCTACAGGACATTTTTCTGAAGGCGGACAACTTAGAAGTGCAAGCTGAAGTTCTCAATAGAATGTTCAAGATTTTCTCGAGCCATCTTGAAAATTACAAGCTATGCCAACAACTGAGAACTGTTCCACTTTTCATCCTAAACATGGGTGGTTTCCCTGCGGCACTTCAAGAGGTCATCTTGAAAATTTTAGAGTATGCAGTTACTGTTGTAAATTGCATTCCAGAGCAGGAATTGTTATCACTCTGTTGCTTATTGCAGCAACCAGTTTCGACCAGTCTTAAGCATACTGTACTTTCTTTCTTTGTAAAGCTCCTCTCCTTCGATCAGCAGTACAAAAAAGTTCTCAGGGAAGTGGGTGTTTTGGGGGCACTGTTAGATGACTTGAAACAAAACAAGCTTTTCTCTGGAGGCGAGCAGCAAAGCAAGATCTTTTACTCTCCAGAGGTCAAGCCTAACACAGATGATTTTCAGAAAACTGTGGACAACAAAGACTCCATTCTTTCACCAAAGTTAATGGCTTCTGGTTCCACAAAATTTCCCATGTTTGATCATGAAGGGACAATTACTGTTGCCTGGGATTGCCTTTTTTATCTGCTGAAGAGAGCCGAGACTAACCAGCAATCTTTCCGATCTTCCAATGGAGTCAACACCATTCTTCCTTTCTTGGTATCTGAAAGCCACAGATCTGGTGTGCTACGACTATTGTCATGCCTGATAATTGAAGATTCTCTTCAGGTTTGTGTTCTTACCTTACTCTTACATGAAAACCCACTTTTCATCTTGAATCATCTTACTTTAGGGAGCATCCATGCAAGTTTAAGTGTCTATGCTTATCACATGACTTGTTGGTTTCAGTTGTGTTAATAAGGGAATTTCAGCAGCATGCCAGGTAAAGTGTGACTTCTTTAACATGTGAAAACCTTGCTCTTTTCAGGCTCATCCAGAAGAAATAGGATCACTGATTGAAATCTTGAAGAGTGGGATGGTATCAACCTCACTGGGTTCTCAGCACAAGCTTGATAATGATGCAAAGTGTGATACATTCGGTGCTTTATGGCGTATTCTTGGGGCAAACAGTTCAGCACAAAGAATTTTTGGAGAAGCCACTGGTTTTTCCCTGTTACTTACAACACTTCATAGTTTCCAGAATGAAGGTGAAAATGAGGAGACTGAACCATCCTTGTTTACTCACATGAAGATCTTTGGTTTTCTAATGCGAGCTATGACAGCTGCTGTATGCAACAATGCTGTTAATAGGATAAGGCTTCACACAATCCTGTCGTCGCACACTTTCTATGATCTTCTCTCTGAATCTGGGTTGCTTTGTGTGGATTGCGAAAAACAAGTTATCGTACTTCTGCTTGAGCTTGCACTTGAGATCGTTCTTCCTCCCACCAGCAACCTGCAGGTAGAGAACATCTCACCTGAAGCTTCAGAGGATGAGCAAGGTTTCTTATCTGCAGCCTCATTTGGACTTTCAAGGCTCGATGGGGAACGAGCCTATAATGCCAGTGCAGTTGTCGTATTGATCCGGTCTTTACTTATATTTACGCCTAAAGTTCAACTCGAGTTGCTGAGGTTTATTGAGAAGCTAGCAAATGCTGGTCCCTTCAACCAGGAAAATTTAACTTCTGTTGGTAAGGACAGAAGTTCTTGTTACACTTTCTTTTTTCGTGACTCTGGTTGACAAGAGGCCCTTATGTTTCTCTTGCCCTTTTTGTTATGCAGGTTGTGTTGGTCTTTTACTTGAGACAATCAGCCCTTTTTTGGAGGGTTCCTCTCCTATTCTCAATCACGCTTTGAGGATTGTTGAAGTGCTAGGTGCCTACAGGTCAGTTATATTCCTTGAAATTCCATTACTGATCTCATTACACTAGCTCTTGTCCTTTGATTTTGTCTTACATGTTTTTTTCCCGTTAGATTGTCTTCTTCCGAATTAAGGCTCCTTGTGCGATATATACTTCAGCTGAGAGTTAAGCGTTCAGGTCATCTTTTTGTTAATATGATGGACAAGCTAATTCAAATGGAAGATGTCAGACAAGGAGATATTTCTCTAGCCCCTTTCATTGAGATGGATATGAGCAAAGCCGGCCATGCATCTATTCAGGTTTCATTAGGAGAAAGGACATGGCCACCTGTTTCTGGATACTCCTTTGTTTGTTGGTTCCAGTTTAGAAACTTCTTCAGAAGCCATTCTAAGGAAACAGAAAAACCATCAAAAGGGGCTTATGGCAAAAGGAGTGGACAAGTTCTACGTATCTTTTCTGTGGGTACAGTGGATGATGCCACTACTTTGTATGCTGAACTTTATCTTCATGACAATGGTGTTTTTACTATAGCCACTAGCAATTCGAGCTCATTGTCATTTCCTGGCATTGAAATGGGAGAGGGGAAATGGCATCATCTTGCAGTTGTTCATAGCAAACCAAATGCGTTAGCTGGCCTTTTTCAAGCAAGTGTGGCTAGCATTTACCTTGATGGAAAGCTGAGGCACACTGGCAAGCTTGGATACTCGCCATCTCCATTTGGTAAATCTTTGCAAGTAACACTTGGAACACCTGCTGTCCATGGCAAAGTTTCTGACCTATCATGGCAGCTCCGCTGTTGTTACCTTTTTGAGGAAGTCTTGACACCAGGGAGCATTTGTTTCATGTATATTCTTGGACAAGGTTACAGGGGATTGTTCCAAGACACTGATCTTCTAAGATTTGTGCCTAACCGAGCCTGTGGTGGAGAGGTAATGGCGATTCTTGATTCACTAGAAGTGGAAGTAACTGCACCTTCAAGCAGCCAGCGCATTGATAGTTCAATGAGACAAGTGAGTTCTAGACTTGAGAGCAGTGGAATTGTATGGGATATGGAAAGGTTAAGAAATCTCTCCTTGCAATTGTCTGGGAGGAAGCTAATATTTGCATTTGATGGAACATCATCAGATGCTTTTCGAGCATCTGGGACTCTTTCCTTGCTGAACCTTGTTGATCCAACTTCTGCTGCTGCATCCCCAATAGGAGGTGCGCAATCTTCTTCCTTTTATTTAATTTATGTTTTGGTTCTCTCAATTGGTTGGAGTGTTTCAAGATTAATTAGCTCTTCATATTGACAGGTATACCTCGGTATGGCCGTCTAAGTGGTGATGTTTACGTGTGTAACCAATGTACTATTGGTGACACTGTTCAAACTGTTGGAGGAATGCCTGTTGTGCTTGCTCTTGTTGAGGCCGCTGAAACTAGGGACATGCTGCATATGGCACTGGAATTGCTTGCATTATCTCTTCAGCAGAACCATCAAAATGTAAAGGACATGCAGGCCTTGAGAGGCTATCATCTTCTTGCACTTTTTCTGCACAGGAGAATGTCTTTATTCGATATGCAGTCTCTTGATATCTTCTTCCGTATCGCCGCCTGTGAGGCTTCGTTCCCTGAGCCACAGAAATTGAATATAAACCGAACAACAAGCTATGCATCTGGATTCTCACCAGAAGCCAGTCTTGACGATCTTAGCCTACCCAAGTTCGGTGATGATGTGTCTTCTGGTGGATCACATGGAGATCTAGATGATTTTTCAGCTCAAAAAGATTCATTTAGCCACCTGTCTGAGGTTGAAAATGCTGATTTAGCTGGTGAGACTTCCGAGTTCATAGTCTTGTCAAATGCTGATATGGTTGAACACGTTCTCTTGGACTGGACTATATGGGTTGCTGCTCCTATATCAGTTCAAATAACTCTTCTTGGGTTTCTTGAGAGGATGGTATCAATGCACTGGTTTAGGAGCCATAACCTCACAATATTGCGTCGGATTAATCTTGTGCAGCATCTTCTTGTTACTTTACAACGTGGTGATGTTGAAATTCCTGTGCTGGAGAAGCTAGTTGTGCTGCTTGGTGTCATCCTGGAGGATGGTTTTCTAGTTTCCGAGTTGGAGCTTGTTGTAAGATTCATAATCATGACATTTGATCCTCCAGAACTTACGTCAAACCGTCAGATTGTCCGGGAGGCTATGGGAAAGCATATTATTGTGAGGAATATGTTGCTGGAAATGCTCATTGATCTACAAGTAACAATAAACGGTGAAGAGTTGCTGGAGCTATGGCATAAAGTTGTTTCATCTAGATTGGTCACATATTTCCTTGATGAAGCTGTGCATCCGACAAGTATGAGATGGATCACGACTCTATTAGGAGTTTGCCTTACATCATCTACTACATTCGCGCTGAGATTCCGTACAAGTGGTGGTTTCCAAGGGTTGAATCATGTGCTTCCAAGCTTTTATGATTCTCCTGAAATATATTATATAATATTCTGTTTGGTTTTTGGGAAGCCTGTTTATCCTCGAGTTCCGGAGGTTCGCATGCTTGATTTCCATGCTCTTATGCCTAGTGATGGAAACTATGGAGAACTGAAGTTTGTGGATCTATTGGATACAGTTATCGCCATGGCAAAAGCTACATTTGATTCATTTATTGTGAAGTCTATGCTTGCTCATCAGAATAACAGTCTGTCACACCTTAATGGCACCTTGGTTGCGGATCTTGTGGAAGCAACATCCGACATGGGAGGAGATCTTCAAGGAGAAGCTCTGATGCATAAGACATATGCTGCAAGGTTAATGGGTGGTGAAGCAGCAGCACCTGCTGTTGCTACTTCAATATTGCGGTTCATGGTTGATTTGGCAAAGACGTGCCCACCATTCTCTGCTGTTTGCAGGCGACATGAGTTCCTAGAAAGCTGTGTTGATCTATATTTCTCTTGTGCAAGGTTTGTATGATGTGCATATATCAAGTTACTGGGTGTTCTAGATGTTCAAACTAACCCTTCCTTTTTTCTGCAGATCTGATTGTGCGCTGAAGATGGCAAAAGATCTGACAGCTGCAGCAGCAGATGAGAGGAATATGAATGATGATGACAACAAAAGTTTGAAAGATACATTTTCATGTTTGCCACAGAATCAGGAAAAATCTGCCAAAACTTCAAGTGTTGCAAGTTTTCCTCAGGAGCATAAGAGTACCAGCTCAGAAAGTACTGACATGCAGAACTCTTCTGATAATGGTGAAGTAAAAGTAGATAGCTCTCCCAGTGAGGAGCTCAAGACGAAGTTTTTAAATGGAGAAGCAAATGAAGTGTTTCAGAATGCTCATGATAAAGAACAGTTATCAGCTGTGAGATCAAATGGCATAGCTGAATCACCCAAACTAGCTGATTCACCCAGCGCGGTCTCTAAGATTAACATTGGATCCCCTGTTTTATCCGACAGATCAACTCACAAACCAGCAAGCACCCCTACCGCGTCTCCCATGGCCCCATTTGCTTCTTGGGCTAGTAGCTCAGGGTCATATACTGATGGTAGACACCTAACTGCCTCTCCATCCATGTCTTCAACCATGTCTGCAGTGGACCTTGATTCATCTCCCGATCTGAAGACAAACATTCAGGGATCACCTGCAGTGAACACATTTTTCCCACTCAGTTCCAAACTTTTGCTTGACATAGACGATTTGGGATATGGTGGTGGCCCTTGCTCTGCAGGGGCTACTGCCATTTTGGATTTCATTGCTCAAATCCTTGCAGACATTATCTCAGAACAGCTCAAAGCAACACTCTTTATTGAGAGCATTCTCGAGTCTGTGCCTTTGTTTGTAGATGTTGATTCTGCTTTGGTTTTTCAAGGCTTGTGTCTAAGCAGACTGATGAACTTCCTTGAAAGAAAACTCCTACTCGATGATGATGAGAATGGGAAGAAACTCGACAAGAGCCGTTGGTCTGTCAACTTGGAACCACTTTGCTGGATGATTGTTGATCGTGTATACATTGGCTGCTTTCCGACCCCACTCGGTGTACTGCGAACACTAGAATTCTTGATGTCCATGTTGCAGCTTGCCAATCAAGATGGCCGCATTGAAGAGGCAGTACCTTCAGGCAAAGGTATTTTGTCCATTGCTCGAGGTACCAGGCAACTTGATCCCTACATCCATGCCATATTGAAGAACACAAACCGGATGATAATGTATTGTTTCCTGCCAACATTCCTTAAGAATCTTGGGGAGGATGACTTGCTGGCAAATCTGGCTTTCCTAACGGAAACAGGGAGAAATTTAGCTTCTAAACCTCCCCAGGAAGATTACTCTGTTGATATTTGTACCATTCTCCAGCTTTTGATTGCCAACAAGAGACTGGTTCTTTGCCCAAGCAATGTTGATACCGATCTAATGTGTTGTTTCTGCATAAATCTGATGGCACTTCTGCGTGACAAGAGATTAAGTGCTCAGAACTTGGCAGTGGATTTACTCAAGTACCTGGTAGTGCATCGACGTCCATCTCTTGAGGACCTGCTAGTTTGTAAGCCTAACCAAGGGCAACAAACGGACATCCTGCATGGAGGGCTTGACAAATTACTGACTGGGAATACATCAACGTTTTTTGAGTGGCTCCAGGATTCTCAGCAAACAATTAGTAAAGTGCTAGACCAGTGTGCCTTAATAATGTGGGTTCAATACATTACTGGCTCAGCAAAATTTCCTGGGGTGAGAATAAAAGGCATGGAAGTCAGACGCAAGAAAGAGATGGGCCGAAAATCACGTGAAATTGTAAAACTAGATGCAAGGTTTTGGGAACAGATAAATGAACGGAGGTATAATCTTGATCTGTTTCGTGATCTGATGTCCACAGAGCTAAGGGCAGTTCGTCAAGACAAATATGGGTGGATATTGCATGGAGAAAGTGAGTGGCAGAGTCAGGTTCAACAGCTTGTGCATGAAAGAGGTATTTTCCCCATTCGTCAAGTATCCACTGAACCTGCATGGCAGCTATGTGCTGTTGAAGGGCCATATAGAATGAGGAAGAAACTTGAGAACTCGAAGTTTAAGATAGATACTATTCAGAATGTTCTGACCGGCAGTCTTGGGTTTGATGGTGTTACTGCGGCCAAGAAAGACGATGGGGATATGTTGATGACATCTGGGTCAGATGGAATGTCGGACTTGAATCTTTTGACATATGACACTCAACAGAGAGAACTTGATGCTGCTGATTTTACCTCTTTCAAAGATGACGATGACATATTCAGAGGGGGAAGCACAATGTCACCTCCAACTGGCTGGGGTGATGATAAAAGCAGCATTAATGAACAGAGTCTTCACTCCGCGACCGAATTCGGAGCAAAATCAAGTTCCTTTTCTTATCACATGACAGAGAGCCTCCAAGGTAAATCTGAGTTTAATTCGCCAAGACAACCACCTTCAGTTAAAGGTACTGATACAAGAACCTCAGAGGATAAATCAGAAAAGGAGTTGCTTGACAATGGAGAATTTCTTATCAGGCCTTATCTGGAACCTTCTGAAAAGATTAAGCATAAGTACAACTGTGAACGTGTTGCTGGCCTTGACAAGCACGATGGGATATTTCTAATTGGAGAGCTTTGCTTGTACATTATTGAGAACTTCTACATCGATGATTCCAATTGCATTTGCGAAAAGGGTGATCAAGGTGAGCTCTCTGTCATAGATCAGGCTTTAGGTGTGAAAAGGGATATGATGGGAAGCATTGATTCCCAGCAGAAATCACCCTCGCCATGGGGTGCAGCTGCAAAGATTTTGCTTGGTGGAAGAGCATGGGCATACAATGGAGGTGCTTGGGGCAAGGAAAAACTTTGCAGTAGCAGTAACCTGCCTCATCCTTGGCATATGTGGAAGCTTGATAGTGTACATGAGCTCCTGAAACGTGACTATCAGCTTCGCCCTGTTGCAATCGAGATTTTCAGCATGGATGGATGCAATGAGCTTCTAGTTTTCCACAAAAAAGAGAGGGAGGAAGTTTTCAGAATTCTGATTGCCATGAACCTCCCACGGAATAGCATGTTTGTACTCTTAATCCTTTGCAGTTACATACACCTAATTAATTACATGTACATTTGCTTAGCGTTATAATTTGATCACTTCATAGTTCCTACTAGTTAGTACTCCCTCTGTCCACATTTACATGACGCACACACATTACGAGCTTCAACTTTGATCATTATTGGACCAATAAAACATATGTTATGTGCTATAAAATTATACTGTTGGATTCATATTCGAATAAAGTTTGTAATGCTGTAATTATTATGGCATAGTTCTCATGTATTATTGGTCAAAGCTAGTGCAAGCAAAACAGGGACGCCATGTAAATTAGGGGTATGTAGAATCGTTCCAGTTACAGTGGCATTAAAGGTCATAGGTGCCAGTTCATTGGTCGTATCCTCCGGGGAAAGTAGCATCCATGTTTCAGTGTTTTAGTGACTGGCTTCCTCAATAAAATCATGACTATCCTCTTTATTTTTGTCTGTGATTTCGGTATCAAGGCCTGTAGGTTAGAAACCATCTTTGAATTGATCCCCAGACAAAGGGTCACAACTGTTTCCTGTGTTTCATTGGCTAGCATGGTAGGTTTACCATAACCGTCAAACCTGATTGGGCTGGAGACTGGCTATCATTTTGCACCAAATATTAGTGTATATCAAATTATATTTAAGTAGCATAAGAAATAACGCCTCTTTAAAATGTCATGAGAAGTGGGGCTAATTGGTCAAAACCAGCAAGGCAGCTGCAAATACATATAAATTTGCAAAAACTGACTCCTTATTAGACAAATCTCGCCCTCCCAGTGAAATCTGGGAATAGAGGTCACCAGCGAGTTCCGGATGTTTGTATTGCCCCTGTTGGATACATGTTGTAATTGCAAGTATAATTTTGTAGATAGATATGCATTTCAGGCTGCATGAAATTAAATTATAAGGGCTCTGCTAATTCTCCAGAGCTTTTTGGCTATCCATTTCCCTTACTGAGGAAAATAAGCACGAGTGGGGAAAAGTGAGCAGAACTAAGAAACTGGGGGCATGAAAATAGAATGACCTTCTTATAATTAATATAACTTCGGAGACAGTCAAAACGATTTTACCTGAAGTTGTATAATTTGGCATTTTAATGCTTCAGTTATCGCTTTTACTTACCATTAGGGTGCTTGAGTACAGGAACTTGATAATAATACACTAAAGCATGATTTCTACAGGTTGGACACGACAATATCAGCTTCCTCTAAACAGGACAGCGGTGAGGGGAGCCGTCTCTTCAAAGTCATGGCAAAATCATTCTCTAAAAGGTGGCAAAGTGGAGAAATTTCCAACTTCCAGTATCTCATGCATCTAAATACACTTGCTGGTCGAGGGTATAGTGACCTTACACAGTACCCAGTATTTCCATGGGTTCTTGCAGATTACAACAGTGATACCTTAGATCTGACAAACCCGCAGACATTTCGTAAGCTTGACAAACCGATGGGATGTCAGACAGAGGGAGGAGAAGAGGAATTCCGGAAAAGGTTTGTTCTGACCAACAGAAATACCTCTTTTGCTTATTTTAATTGAAACCCCCCTAATATCTTCAGTGTTTCGAGACATCTAATGCGGTTGAAATACTCTCTTCCAATGCTTTCAGATATGACAGCTGGGATGATCCTGATGTACCAAAGTTCCATTATGGTTCTCATTACTCAAGTGCTGGGATTGTCCTTTTCTATCTCTTAAGGCTTCCTCCCTTCAGCATGGAAAACCAGAAATTGCAGGGTGGACAATTTGACCATGCAGACCGGTTATTCAATAGTGTGAGAGATACATGGACAAGTGCTGCTGGTAAGAGCAACACGTCAGATGTGAAGGAACTCATTCCTGAGTTCTATTATTTGCCCGAGTTTTTGGAGAACCGGTTTAATCTGGACTTGGGGGAGAAACAATCAGGAGAGAAGGTACTTCCACAAAAGTGCACCTATTTTGCGCTGTGTGTAATGGTATACCTAACAGAGCTCATATTAGTATATAATTTTGTGGAATAATGCTTTCAGGTTGGTGGTGTTGTTTTGCCACCTTGGGCTAAAGGTAGCACCCGAGAATTCATTAGGAAGCACCGGGAAGCCCTGGAATCAGACTTTGTATCTGAGAATCTGCATCACTGGATTGATCTTATTTTTGGATATAAGCAGCGAGGAAAGGTATATATCATCTCAGATTTCTATTATTGTTGTATCTACCCTGGTCCTAGTAATGTTGCCATTTCCATCACGATGACAACACAACACAAATATGTTTGGTTAAATCATGTGTATTGTCTTTGTTATGGGAACACTGGATATAAGTTTTATGATCATGGTACCTGAAATGTAATTTTGACCATTGATTTCTGTGGTGTTTTGTTGCCATGTCGGTAAAGAACTTAGTTTGTGTTTGTGAACAGTAACTTGTTATGTCAACAGAGGGGGTGATTTGTAATCTAAAACAGGGTGTTCATGTTTATCTTGTTCCATATTCCACTTTCTAAATGTTACTCCTCTTGACTGGCTGGATTTCTAATGGCTATTTTCTTTCGTGTATGGCAGGCAGCTGAAGATGCCGTCAATGTTTTCTATCACTACACATATGAAGGCAATGTTGACATAGATGCGGTATCAGATCCTACCATGAAGGCTTCGATACTGGCACAGATCAATCATTTCGGACAGACCCCCAAACAGTTATTCCAAAAAGCCCATCCACAGCGACGGACTGACAGGAAAGTTCCTCCTCATCCTCTACGCTACAGCGCGTATCTTACACACCAAGAAATTCGAAAAACTGCATCAGCAGTGTCCCAGATCGTGAGCTACAATGATAAGATCCTAATTGCTGCAGCAAACAGCCTGCTCAAACCAGTAACTTATAACGAGTACATCTCATGGGGATTTCCTGACCGCAGTTTGAGAGTATTGACCTATGATCAGGATAGACTTCAGTCAACACATGAGAACCTTCATGGTGGCTGTCAAATTCAATGCACTGGAGTGAGCCATGATGGCAACATTCTCACCACAGGTGGTGATGACGGAGTAGTTGCAGTATGGAGGTTTGTCAAAGATGGCATCCGTCGTCTCCTGAGAATGGAGAAAGCCCTGTGTGCTCACACTGCCAGAATAACATGTGTCTATGTCAGCCAGCCTTACTCGCTAATTGTCTCAGGCTCTGATGATTGTTCCGTCATCTTGTGGGACATGACAAGCCTGGTCTTCGTGAAGCAGCTACCTAAGTTCCCAGCATCAGTGTCTGCGTTACACGTGAACAACCTCACTGGTGAGATTCTGACTGGTGCTGGCGTTCTTTTTGCTGTTTGGAGCATCAACGGAGACTGTCTTGCTGTGGTGAACACCTCTCAGCTTCCTTCTGATCTCATCTTGTCAGTGGCGAGCACCACACACTCAGACTGGCAGGAAACAAACTGGTACGTGACAGGTCATCAAAGTGGTGCTGTCAAGGTATGGAAAATGGTCCACTGCACGTCTGAAGAAGCAGCAGACAGCAAAAACAAATCACCGACAACCAACTTTGGAGGGCCAGGCCTGAACAGCCAGACACTGGAATACAGGCTACTTCTTCAGAAGGTTCTCAAGTCACATAAGCACCCAGTGACTGCCCTTTGTCTAACGCCCGACCTGAAGCAGCTTCTGAGCGGGGATGCCAGTGGACGCCTGTTTTCGTGGTCACTGAAAGATGATAGCTTTAAGGGTTCATAGCGACAGAGAAATCAGAATCCACCTGCACATATCAAAAGCATTGATTAAAATATGTCTGGTAAACTGACAAGCATCTGCTCGTGCGACAACGAGAACACGGGGTTGGGCTCAGCTTGCAGAAACGGGCCATATGAGGACCCCTCTCGACGCCCTGGCCATTCGAGGTTGTAAATGCCAAATACAAGAGAAAGCATTGAAAGAGGGAAGAAGTGGATGAGGCGATCGAGGCTGACAATATAATCTTATACTGTGCATTATGTGCTGGTTCTACCTCCTGCTCTTGTATTTTTTAGGAGAAAGAGTTTCATGTGGGGTAGAGGCCAGCGTTTGTAAAGTGTGTATAGGATGTTTTGGTAGTAATGGTTGGGGCGGATGATGATGATGTTGTACTGTCACTTATTTTTTGTTTGGGGTTGGATGTGACGAAGGAGGGTTAGGTTCCTTTTTTTCTTCTTTTGTTCTTTCTCCTTATCCCCCTCAGAAGTGGTGTTGTTCATTCATTGACTATGTGTAATTTGAGCTCCCTTCTGTTCACTTCAGTTCATTGCACACTGATGCAAGAGATTTTGTCCGCCAAATTGTGCCGCCTTTTCCATCTTCTCTTTCTCGAGAACAGGTCAGAATGCATGCCTTTTGTATTAGAAGAACGTTGAGAAGCCCCCAGAACTTGCAAACCAAAACAAGGAAGCATCGGATTTTCTGAAATCTTAGCAGGATTAACCCTTTGCATTCATGGGGATTTCAGCTTTGTAGCGATACCTTGGCTAGGACCTTCACATTTTGGTTGATTGGTGGCAACCTCGTTTCTACGTGCTTGGTCCTACCAGTCTCAGGAAAATATTTGACCTGATCAGTGTCCCCATGGTCCTAGTTGTGCTTGTGCTGGTGTGGGATTGGCCTTTGTTGTATCGATTTTTATCTGGTTTCCATTAACAACTGCCAGAAACCTCAAGAACTGGTACAAGCTTTCTGATTAGTTGGAAAAATCCTCGGATCCTTCAGATCGCCTAGATTGAAGATCCTAAAGTAATGGACTGGGAATGACATTACAGTCCTACGTATTTCCTGTTTCCGCGCTTCTCCTATACCGTGAATCAAAGAGTCCTTGAGATAGTACCGCTTCATATCTCATATCTCAGCTCTCGCGACCAAAGGCGATTACGTTTTCGCCTCCTGCCGGCGGCGCCGCCGGGCCGCCCCGCCTCCGTGGCCTCTGTGTCATAGTTGCATGGTGGATCCCGGTCCCTGCCGGCTGGAGGGCTTCATTCTCACAAGTTTTTCTCCGTTTTGTTAGGTTTTGTGTCTTTTTTGGAGAGATCAAGCGGCGGCTGCTCTTTGAAGATGGAATAAGTTTCTCCCCACCCAGCCTCCGTTCCGGCGACGTCTCTAGCGTTGTTGGAGAGTGTATGGAGGTTTGTCTCTGGTGGATCTCGTCAGATCTGGCCAATATGTGTCTTCGGTGGATCCGGTTGGATCCGGTCTTCGTTCGTCTCCGTTCATGTGTCAAAATATTAGATACTTTTGATCTATACATCTCTTTATCGGCGGTGGTTGCTGTGCTGGTGCGCTGGTCCCATGGGGCCGTAGCACGACGACTTCCCGACTGTCTTCTACAACAAGATTCGCCCGGCTCTGATCATGGAGGGGTGATGACAGCGGCGCGCCTTCGGCTCGCTCTAGTGTTTGTAGTCGTCGCTAGGTGGTCTTCAGATCTAGATGTAATTTTTATTGCTTCTGGTGTTCTTTGTACCGCCTTGATTGTTGATGAATAGATTGAAAGTTTCTTCGCAAAAAAAAAAGAGTCCTTGAGATAGGAAATATTCTTGTGTGAGCAGTATTCCTCCACTTCTCGTACATTTTTCCTGTTAATCAAAAGGACCCTAACAACTGAATTGTAACATTGCAGTAGATTCCCCTTATTTTTTTAGAAAAACAGGAGGCCCAACGACCCCCGGTTCCATTAATCATAACGAAATCAGGATTCGGCAGACCGAAAGTAACGGAACAAGTAGCAGAAACAAAAGGACCTAAGCTACAAGGACAAGTTTTCGCTCAACAGCGACCCTACAGCCTAGTCAGCCAAAAACCTTTTACAAAAGCGCTGGCAACACAGCCAGGAAGAAAGACATGGATAGGAGAGGGAACTGAAAAGAAAGAGCATCCTTGGCCGGCACGATGCGCCTGGGATGAGCTCCCAGCGGAGATGAGCTGATCGGAATGCTTCACGCCACCACATGTATGCCTCTTCCTTCAACAGCAGCAAGGAGAGGGGCATGACCATAGTGAGCTTCAGGTTTTGCTTCAGTTCGCCAAGAGGCAGTCCACAAGGAACTCAGCTTCCCGACAACTGCAGCGGTGCCCTCAGCTTGGCGAGCAACAAATCCAAGAAATGCTTTGCCCCCCCCCCCCCCCCCCCCTGCTCCAGTGCCTTGAAAGATTTTTGCCAGTTCTTCAGGTAACTCGCAATCAGGCGCCACGCCTGCTTCATGTTAACCCAAGAACAGCGATTAAACACTAAGCTATTTCTATTGTTCCAGATGCCCCATAGGGCAGCCGAAGAAACTACATTAAAATGCAGAAATCTCTTATTACAAAGCCATCTAGCAACAGATTCAAAGTCAGTGACCGCAATATCAAACACTTCAAAGACTAGTTGCCAAAGATGCGTAGAGATTAAGCATTCATAAAATAAGTGTCGAACGGATTCAAACTCTTTACAGAGTTCACACTCCATTGGCTTTGCAATTCCCCTTTTTCTCAGGTTGTCCCTGGTCATAATTTTGTTCCGGGAGAATAACCAGAGAAAGACTTGTACCCTAGGAGGAATTTTAAGCTGCCACACTACAGGGAGATAAATCTGTGTAACACCTCTAAAGTTAACTATAGAGTACATGGATCTGGAGGAATAAACTCCTTTAGATTCATGTTGCCAGATCAGCTGGTCCTCTTCAACAGTTAAAACCACATTTCTAACTACAGAGATTAAATCCTGCCATTGAGACATCATCTCCTCAGAGAAGGTCCTTCTAAAGGTACACTTAAGTTGTTCCCCATCCCAAAGCTCAGCCACAGTTTGAGTTTGTTGATTGGTCACAAAATAAATGTCCTAGAACTGAGAAGCTAGTGGTGCATTACCAAACCAGACATCTTCCCAGAATCTAATCGATCTACCATTCCCTATCTGCCACTCGTAGCCAAGCTTAACAACCCTAGTTGCCCACATGACACCTTTCCAGAACAGGGAAGGTTGTACATCATGACAACACAAGGTATTTGGATTTCTAGTGTTATACTTAGCATCAATAACTCTTTTCCAAAGGGATCCCTCCGCCTGGATATATCTTTTAACCCAAGACCCTAACAGACAGAGGTTGAGGTCTTGCAAGTTCGGGATTCCTAAACCCCCAAACTCTTTCTTCATGCATATTGAAGGCCAATTAGCAAGATGTATCTTGTGATTGCCTTCCTCATCATTCCACATAAAGTTTGACAGCTGCGAGTTAATTAAATTCAACGCCCACTTTGGGAATTTGAAGAAAGATAAAAGATAAATTGGAATACTAGCTAAGCAAGCATGGATTAGGACAATTCTAGCTGCTGTCGAGAGCAGTTTCCCTCTCCAACTCGCTATTCTTTTAATAATACTCTCTATTAGAGGCAGAAGGTCTTCTTTTCTAAGTCTATCATAGTGTAAGGGAATCCCTAAGTATTTGATAGGGAAAGCACCAGCTACATATCTAAAAATATCTAAGAAAGGTTGTAATTCTACAGGGTCTATATTAATGGGAATGAGCTCACTCTTATGATAATTAATCCTCATTCCTGAAATTTGTTCAAAACAAGTCAGGATGCATTTGAGGTTCCTGGCTGCATTAACATCATCCCCTAGGAATAAAAGAGTAACATCTGCATATTGCAGACAAACCACACCCCTTGGATTAAAGTTGGGGCAAAGGCCTTTGATAAGGTTTCTATCACAACCCCTAATGAGCATCTTAGAGAAAACGTCTACTATCAAATTAAAAAGAATGGGAGCAATGGGGTCTCCCTGTCTAAGACCTTTTCCAGTAAGGAAAAAGTCTCCTTCTGTATCATTTACTTTAACCCCCATTGAGCCCCCTTGGGTACTTTGCTTAATTAACCTAATAAAAAGGGGAGAAAAGCCCCTCAATTCAAGGACCTCATACAGGAAATTTAAGTTAACCTTATCATAAGCTTTTTCATAGTCTTTTTTAAGAACTAGGCCTTTATCACCCTTCTTATGAACCTCATGTATAACTTCATGGGCAGTAACCACACTTTCTAGAATGAACCTCCCACGGATGAAAGCCACAGCTAGCCTGTTAGTCATTACTTTGGTAAAAAAAATTAAAGGAACAATTTAAGAGGCTAATTGGTCTGAACTTGTTCATGGTTCTAGCATCATTCTCTTTTGGGATAAGAGTAATCATGGCAAAGTTCAATCTATAGATATCTAATTTATCTAGAAGCCAAGCATTGAACATATCAATGAGATCAGCCTTAATGATATCCCAGAAATTCTGGTAGAATATAAAGGATAATCCATCAGGACCAGGTGCACCATCAGAATAAGAGCCAAAAACTGCTACTCTAATTTCCTCCTCTGAGAAAGGCTTATGGAGATGTTCATTCTCTTCTACTGTGACTTTCTCATCTAAAGAGAAAAAATCATTCCTAAGTCTAATATCTACCCTATCTTCTTTCTCAAAGAGGTTCTTGTAATAGCTAGTTGCTATTTTAAGCATCTCTTTGGTATGAGAGGCAGGCCCATCAGGCCCATCTAGAACATGAATCAGTTCTTTCCTTCTCATTTGATTCGCTACAACATGAAAATAGGCAGTGTTTCTATCACCTTCTACAATATCTCTATCTCTCGACCTCTGTTTGGCCTTAGTTTCCTCAATAATCCATTAGTTATTGAGTTCTCTAAGTACAGTATCTAGTCTATTTTTCTCAGCCTCATTAAGGGGGTTTTGTTCGTATTTAATATCCAAAGCATCATACTCCCCCATTAGGTCTTTTCTATTTCTCCTAATTTCTGCCTCTAGGTTAGCATTCCAACCTCTAGCATGCCTTCTGAAGCAGATTACTTTCTTCTGGCACCTATCTACAACATTACTACTATTAGATCTAGTACCCTAGGCTTTTGCCACTACATCTTTGAAATCACTCCTCCCTAGCCACCATTTTTCAAATTTGAAAGATGATTTCTTGGGAGGATGCAATTCCCCAGAGTCCCATACTATGGGGGTATGATCACTACCTGATCTAGATAAGGTTCTAGCATTTGCTAGAGAAAATAATGAAGGAGATATGCCCTAGAGGCAATTAATAAAGTGTATTCTTTATCATATCTCGTTTGTTCATAATAGGTTTTGTGTCATGCTAGAACCGTATTAAGCGGAAACATTAATGCGGGTGTGATACGTAAACAACCAGGTCCCTAGTAGCCTCTACTAAGACTAGTTTCGTTGCGCGATTGATGATCGAGGTTTCCCGGTCATGGGGCATGGCGCCGGTCGGCAATGAGAGTCATATCGCTAGAGAACGATGTGATGGACATACCCAGATTTGGAGAACGTAGTCGTTACGCCTTTGACCGTGAGATCAACTCTTATTGTTATTCCCGGAAGATACTTTGATTGCACCAAACGTCGTATCTTATTTAGTATGACAATAGCGGTGATACTTTTGGGTATCGGAAAGGAGTAGTTGAGACGAGGGGTCAAGAGCGGGATTTGCCAGTCCGCATAGCAGTATAGATACTCTCGGGCCCACTCGGTGAGATCATGTCTAATGAGCTTGCAAGCATGTGACTAGGTCACGGAGACATGAGATCATGAACGAGTAGAAGGTAGCGTCGTCGGTAACGAGGTCGGGATTGGGTATGGAGATATCTATGGAACGACGCTAGGACGTGCTAAGTATCGCTATGGCAAAAGGTCTAAGACTTTACGTTCAGGTTTGATAGATGAAAGTCATTCGTTATATCTCAGGGATTAATTCATGGGGTCCAGGCCTACGAGTTAGTCGTTAATCATTGAGGAGTCTTGATCATACCTGATATTATATCGAACCGCTAGGGTAACACACTTAAGGGGTTTCGACAAGACAACCGGAAAGGAAGGAGATCATCAGGAGCGTCCCGGGAGGGGTCCGATGGAGATCGGGCAGCGCCGAAAGAGTTTTCGGAGCTAGGAAAAATTATATATATTATGTTTGATATTAATTAGTGTAATTAATATGCAAATATGATTTTATATATTTATTTTCGAATTTATTTAGGCAGATTTCCCTAAATGGGCCTTCCGGACGAAAGAAGGCCCAAGAGGGGGGGAACCCCCTTGGGGATTCGGTGGGGGCATGGAGGCCGACCTAGGTGGGCCAGATGGGGCCCACCAGGGGGCCGGCGCACCCTCCTTGGCCGAACCAGGCTGTGGGATAGTCCCACATTGCCTGGCTGGCAAGGTTGGCTCCCCCTGGGAGCCTATATAAGAAGGGGCACCCCTGGCCTTTTAATTCACCAATTAATTCCCGATTTCTCTCTCGATCTCGTGGTTCCCAAGTTGGAGCCGCGCCGAGCAGAGCAAGGGGATCTCCTCCACCATAGCCCGCTGCCGCGCTGCTGGTGTTCCGGTCCAAGTCTTCCGCTCCTCGTCCTGGACTGGAGCTTCGGAGGCCGTCGTCTCCACCGTACGTGTGCGACTCCCTGCGAGGTGATGCGCTAGCAGTACTCGGAGGCCTGCTTCCTCTACACGACCTTGAGGTCGGCTTCGTCGGTCTTCATCGACAACGTTTGTGCGGGAACGTAATCCCCGCTTTCGGTCTACAAGGGTACGTATTCCGTTCTCCGTTCGTACTACTATATCTGCATAGAATAGATCTTGGCATGCTTTTACGATATCGTCGGTAGGAAATTTTTTGTTTTCTGCACACGATCCCCTTCAGTGGTATCAGAGCCGATCTATCATAGATATAGTTGTATGCTGTTAGAACCCGTGCTCTGCACGGGGGCACCGTTCCTGTTATTTGCTACCCTCTAGCGTGCACTTGTGTATTCCAGCGGTATTGAGTTGATGAAGCGGCCCGGACCGACTTTACGCGTACGCTTACGCGAGACTGGTTCCACTACTGACATACGGCTTGTACCGTATATGTGGCTGGCGGGTGACAGTTTCTCTCTCTTTAGTTGGTCTTCGCATTTTCAATGGAGGGCCCGAAAGGGATGCTTAAACATGCAATTATTGGATCGTTGTTGTGGTCATAAGATTCGTAGGTATGAATCGGTTCTATTTACGAAAGCCCCAAGCCACGTAAAACATGCAAAAGATAAAGTAGAAGCGTCTAACTTTATTTTGCAGGGGCTATGTGATATGGTCAAGGTAGGTTTATTAAATTCTTTATAAACTGCGGGCGCCAAGAAGACCATGGCGCAATGGACTATATCACATTGCATTACATTAGATGTTTTGTGTGCATCTTATTTTGTGTGATTGTGTGTATAGTATACATTAGTTACACGGCGGTAGCTGAATAAGATGATCCCTTCAAAATACCACTAGTGTTCTCCCTCCAACGCGCACCACCAAGAAAGTTCTACGTTATGAGGCTGGCCGTGATGATCGGGTGTCATACATCTCGTCGTTCGCATACAGTGGGTGTAAGCCATGTTGTACAAGCGTCAGCGTGGAGGTCTTTGGTGGCGAGCCTAGCATACTCAGAGGTATGGCCTCGGAACAGGAAGACCGAAAGGTCGAGCACGAGTCACAAAATTGATGTGGCGGACGATTTTGTCTACTCTTGAAGTTGTGCCGCCGGCTTTGATGATGAGGGGTGGTGCAATGGATGGGGGTCGTGTAATCGCTTAAACGACCAGGAGGGATGTTCGTTTGAGTGGGAGTTATGTTAGTTATTTTCTAAAATACTATAACTCAAGATTATTATGAACAAAGTCTTATGTTGTTGCAAATTCTATTGTAGATGTCTCACCCCTCCTTTAACCTAAACCTGTTCATTGAGAAAGAGAAGCTTAAGACCGACGGGTCTAACTTCGTGTCCTGGTTCCGCGATCTGAAGTCCATCCTTGAAACCCACAAGGTGGCTTACATCCTTGATGCCCCCTTAGGTGATCTTCCAAACACCGCCCCAGAAATCGAAAGGATTGTCCATGGGGTAAAGGCGGAGATTTCTTCTTATGTCCAGAGTAGCATGCTCTTTGCCATGGAGGCTGACCTGCAAAGCCGCTTCATGAACAAGGGTGCTTATGATATAATCACTGAACTCATGACTGTGTTTGCACGACAAGTCAAGGCTGAGAGGTACGAGACATCTGTGCTTTTCTTCTCAATCCAGATGGAAGAGCACGGCAATATTAGTGAGCACTTGGCCAAGTTGTTTGGCTGCGCTCGACTTCTGAGTGATCTGGGAAGTGTGATCCCAGAGGAGGTGGTTATTGATAGGGCGTTGATTTCTCTGCCCCCTAGCTATAAGAACGCCATCGTGGACTACGGCATGAAAGGGACATCAAAATCCCTGTCGGAAATCCTGAAGATGCTCGAAGTGGCCGAATTAGAAGTCAAGCTGAAGAAGATGGTGGTGACCATCGGATCACCTGAGCGCAACTGCCCCAAGTATCTGGAGGATAGGAAGTCTGGCAAGACGGTCGACAAAGAGCAAGGTATATTTGATATACATGTTATAGATGTGTACCTTACATCCGCCCGGAGCAATACGTGGGTATTTGATACTGGTTCTGTTGCTCATATATGTAACTCTCAGGAGGAGTTACGGAATAAAAGGCGGCTGGCGAAGGATGAGGTGACGATGCGCGTCGGCAACGGATCGAGAGTCGACGTGGTGGCTGTCGGCACGCTCCCTCTGCATATACCATCGGGATTAGTTTTGGTTTTAAATAAGTGTTATTTTGTGCCATCCTTGAGTGTAAACATTATAAGTGGGTCTTGCCTGTTACAAGACGGTTATTCATTTAAATCAGTGTCAAGCAATTGTGCTATTTATATGAATGATATCTATTATGTTGATGCTCCCGAGAATAACGGTTTATTCTTGTTGAATCACGATCGTACTACCCACATCCATAACATAGAAGCCAAACGGATTAAGTGTAGTGACGATATCGCCATGTTTTTGTGGCATTGCCGTCTTGGTCATATTGGTATAAAGCGCATGAAGCGATTCCACTCCGATGTACTCTTGGACTCGTTGGATTTCGGATCCCTCGATACATGCGAACCATGCCTTATGGGCAAAATGACCAGGACACCGTTCAAAGGTTTCGTTGAACGGGCGTCGGATTTGTTGGGGATCATACATACAGATGTGTGTGGACCGATGAGCGTTTCGACACGCAATGGTTATCGTTACTTCGTCACCTTCACTGATGACTTGAGTAGATACGGTTATATCTATTTGATGAAACACAAGTCTGAAACGTTTGAAAAGTTCAAAGAATTCCAGAGTGAAGTTGAGAATCAGCTTAATAGGAAAATCAAGCATCTCCGATCCGATCGCGGTGGAGAGTACTTGAGTTTTGAGTTTGGCACACATATGAAGAGTTGTGGCATAGTACCCCAACTTACGCCAGCCGGAACGCCGCAGCGTAACGGTGTGTCCGAGCGACGTAATCGTACTCTACTGGATAGTGTCCGATCTATGATGTCTCTTACCGATCTGCCAGTGTCCTTCTGGGGTTATGCGTTAGAAACATCCGCATTCATTTTAAATAGGGCTCCGTCCAAGTCCGTTGAAACGACGCCGTATGAATTATGGTATGGCCAAAAGCCTAAGTTATCGTTTCCGAAGGTTTGGGGTTGTGAGGCGTACGTTAAGAAATTACAGCCCGACAAACTCGAACCGAAGTCGGAGAAAGTCGTCTTTGTAGGATATTCGCGGGAAACCGTTGGGTACACCTTCTACAACCAAGCTGAGGGCAAAACTTTTGTCGCGAAGACCGGTACCTTTCTAGAGAAGGAGTTTCTCGCGAAAGGAGTAAGTGGGAGGAAGGTAGACCTCGATGAAATCGTTGATCCTGAACTCGAGATTCCGAGTGGCGCAACGGAAGCAATTCCGGAAACGTCCTCCGTGGAAGGAGTGGGAGAAACTGTCGAGGAAGATGTTCTACCTCGTAGGTCTGGTAGATCTCGGATCGCACCAGAATGGTATGGCAACATGGTTTGCACCGTCATGCTAGTCGAGCAAGACGAACCTACGAACTACAAGGAGGCGATGGAGAGTCTAGAGTCCGAGAAATGGCTTGAAGCCATGAAATCCGAAATAGGATCCATGTACGATAACAAAGTGTGGACTTTGGTGGATATTCCCGAAGGGCGCAAGGCCGTCGAGAATAAGTGGATCTTTAAGAAGAAGACTGATGCTGATGGTAATGTGACCGTCTATAAAGCTCGGCTTGTCGCAAAGGGTTTCCGACAAGTTCAGGGAATTGACTACGATGAAACTTTTTCACCGGTAGCGATGCTTAAGTCTATTCGGATTTTGTTTGCGGTAGCTGCCTACTCTGATTATGAAATCTGGCAGATGGACGTCAAAACGGCCTTCCTGAATGGAAACATTGAGGAAGAGTAGTATATGGTACAGCCGGAAGGTTTTGTCGATCCAGGAAATGCTAACAAGGTGTGCAAGATTCAGCGATCCATCTATGGATTGAAGCAGGCATCTCGGAGCTGGAATCTTCGCTTTGATGAGGTAATCAAAGGTTTTGGATTTATCCAGAATGTGGAAGAGACCTGTATTTACAAGAAAATGAGTGGGAGCTCGGTTGTGTTCTTAGCACTGTATGTTGACGACATATTGCTAATAGGGAATGATGTGGAACTTCTGAATAGCGTGAAAGAATATTTAAACAGTAAATTTTCCATGAAGGACTTAGGAGAAGCTGTGTATGTTTTAGGCATAAAAATCTATCGCGATAGATCAAGGCGCCTATTACCACTAAGTCAGAGTACTTATCTTGATAAAATACTGAAGCGTTTCCGTATGGAGAAGGCAAAGAAGGGTTCTCTGCCGGTTATCAAGAATAAAATATTGCGTAACGCGCAGTGTCCGGTGACGGAACTGGGTAAGGCCGAAATGACGAAACATCCTTATGCCTCAGCCATAGGATCGATCATGTATGCAATGTTGAGTACTAGACCGGATGTGGCATTAGCTCTAAGTTTGACAAGCCGGTTCCAGAGTAATCCTGAAATGCCGCATTGGGTAGCTGTTAAGAGCATTCTTAAGTATCTCAATAAGACAAAGGAAATGTTCCTTGTGTATGGTGGCTGCGATGAAGAACTTGGCGTAACAGGTTACGTAGATGCAAGTTTCTGCTCAGACCCCGATGACTGTAAGTCATAAACAGGTTATGTGTTCAAGGTGAATGGAGGCGCCGTGTGCTGGAGAAGTGGGAAGCAACCCATAGTCGCACAATCTACAATGGAGTCAGAGTACATTGCTGTCTGCGAGGCCGCGAATGAAGCTGTGTGGCTGAGGAAGTTCGTCATCGAACTTGGAGTGTTCCCAAGCGTGCAAGACCCCGTGATACTCTTCTGCGACAATACGGGTGCCATTGCAAACGCCAAGGAGCCAAGGTCTCACTCCACCGCCAAACACATTCTCCGACGCTTCCATGTGATACGTCAGTAAGTACAAGGAGGCGATGTGAAGATTTGCAAAGTGCATACGGATCTGAATGTGGCAGATCCGCTGACGAAGCCTCTCCCGCTTGATAAGCATGAACATCACGAGTTAGCTATGGGTGTTAAGCTTTTACGAAGTTGTAATCTAGATTAAGTTGTACTCTAGTGCAAGTGGGAGACTGAAGGAGATATGCCCTAGAGGCAATTAATAAAGTGTATTCTTTATCATATCTCGTTTGTTCATAATAGGTTTTTGTGTCATGCTAGAACCGTATTAAGCGGAAACATTAATGCGGGTGTGATACGTAAACAACCAGGTCCCTAGTAGCCTCTACTAAGACTAGTTTCGTTGCGCGATTGATGATCGAGGTTTCCCGGTCATGGGGCATGGCGCCGGTCGGCAATGAGAGTCATATTGCTAGAGAACGATGTGATGGACATACCCAGATTTGGAGAACGTAGTCGTTACGCCTTTGACCGTGAGATCAACTCTTATTGTTATTCCCGGAAGATACTTTGATTGCACCAAACGTCGTATCTTATTTAGTATGACAATAACGGTGATACTTTTGGGTATCGGAAAGGAGTAGTTGAGACGAGGGGTCAAGAGCGGGATTTGCCAGTCCGCATAGCAGGATAGATACTCTCGGGCCCACTCGGTGAGATCATGTCTAATGAGCTTGCAAGCATGTGACTAGGTCATGGAGACATGAGATCATGAACGAGTAGAAGGTAGCGTCGTCGGTAACGAGGTCGGGATTGGGTATGGAGATATCTATGGAACGACGCTCGGACGTGCTAAGTATCGCTATGGCAAAAGGTCTAAGACTTTACGTTCAGGTTTGATACATGAAAGTCATTCGTTATATCTCAGGGATTAATTCATGGGGTCCAGGCCTACGAGTTAGTCGTTGATCATTGAGGAGTCTTGATCATACCTGATATTATATCGAACCGCTAGGGTAAAACACTTAAGGGGTTTCGACAAGACAACCGGAAAGGAAGGAGATCATCAGGAGTGTCCCGGGAGGGGTCCGATGGAGATCGGGCAGTGCCGAAAGAGTTTTCGGAGCTAGGAAAAATTATATATATTATGTTTGATATTAATTAGTGTAATTAATATGCAAATATGATTTTATATATTTATTTTCGAATTTATTTAGGCAGATTTCCCTAAATGGGCCTTCCGGACGAAAGAAGGCCCAAGAGAGGGGGGAACCCCCTTGGGGATTCGGTGGGGGCATGGAGGCCGGCCTAGGTGGGCCAGATGGGGCCCACCAGGGGGCCGGCGCACCCTCCTTGGCCGAACCAGGCTGTGGGATAGTCCCACATTGCCTAGCTGGCAAGGTTGGCTCCCCCTGGGAGCCTATATAAGAAGGGGCACCCCTGGCCTTTTAATTCACCAATTAATTCCCGATTTCTCTCTCGATCTCGTGGTTCCCAAGTTGGAGCCGCGCCGAGCAGAGCAAGGGGATCTCCTCCACCATAGCCCGCTGCCGCGCTGCTGGTGTTCCGGTCCAAGTCTTCCGCTGCTCGTCCTGGACTGGAGCTTCGGAGGCCGTCGTCTCCACCGTACGTGTGCGACTCCCTGCGAGGTGCTGCGCTAGCAGTACTCGGAGGCCTTCTTCCTCTACACGACCTTGAGGTCGGCTTCGTCGGTCTTCATCGACAACGTTTGTGCGGGAACGTAATCCCCGCTTTCGGTCTACAAGGGTACGTATTCCGATCTCCGTTCGTACTACTATATCTGCATAGAATAGATCTTGGCATGCTTTTAGGATATCGTCGGTAGGAATTTTTTTGTTTTCTGCACACGATCCCCTTCAAATAAAGCATCATAACTAGTAGTGCAGAAGATTCTATCTAGTTTGCACATAATGGGGTTAACTTGATTATTTCCCCAGGTATATGCCCTTCCTGACATTTGGATCTCAATAAGAGCCCACATGTCAATCCAGACATTAAAATTCTCTAGCCATCTAATATCTATATTACCATTACTTTTATCTAAGTGAGATCTAACTAAATTAAAATCCCCACCAATCATAGCAGGGATCTCACAATCGATGAACAATTCATGCAATTCAGAAATAAACTCCTGTTTCTTATCCACATAAGCAGGACCATAAACAGTAGAAATTCTACTTATCAGATTACTAACTTTGTTCTTAACAACATCACTAACTGAAAAACTTCTAATATCCCAAGAGAGAATCTCAAAGAGTTAGTTAATGCCAACTAGAATACCTCCAGCAGAACCAACAACAGGTAAGTAATTCCAGGCAAAATCTCTATTTCCTAATAAAGCTTTTAAAAAGGATTTACTAAAAGTTTCCTTTTTAGTTTCCTGAAAGCCAATATAATCCACTTTAAGAGATATTATATTTTGTTCAATGAAAACTTTTCTACCATGGGCAGTAATCCCTCAAGGATTCCAGAAAGCACTAATCATAAAAACTGCTTCCTGGGGTGCTTGCCCCGAGATTTCTTAACTACTTCTATCCAATCATCTGCACCTTCGTCGGCATCACCACAATTACATGGTGTCTTAGGACTGGTAGATGGATAAATCAGATCTATGTTTACTTTAACACCAATAACTTCAGAAACATTAACTACATATGCATCTTGTAAAACAGAGAAGGGATTTGAGGATATACCTTTCCCTGTTCTTGGTTTCTCCAGGTTGGCGATCTGCTTCCTCTCCATTGCTTTCTCCAGAATGTTCTTGGACCTGTCAATTCGAGAGCTAACCCTCTGAACTTGCACCGGCCCCCATTTCTGCTTCTTCAAAGGTTGTGGCATGTTCTCCTCACAGATTGCAGAGCTAAACTCCTCAATGGAAGGCAAGGAGTTTGCCAACACCTGGACCTCCTCTTCCTCTTACTCACACTGCTGGATTTTCTGTTGGAAAGTCAATCTGTCCAGTTGCTCTTCAGCCCAGAAGCTACTCACCTCCTTATTGGTTTGAGATAGTGGAGATGTATCCCACATGAACTCACCCTTACTATCCACCAGTCCTTTCTTCTCCAGGAGTTGAAAAACATCAGAAACATCCATTCCTTCTGTGACTTCATTGTTACTAGTACAAGTCTCAGCCAAGGATCTGGTTGGGACAAGATTTCCACCAGCTCCCCCAGCATTGGTCAAAGAATGAGCAGTGCCTCTAGAAGTGTTGCTGGTCCTGCTATCTGTATCCATGCTCTCACTCTGAGTATCAGAAGCTTCACCATTTCCTTTGCTATTCTTGTCCAACTCATCTTCCAGAACCTCTGCTCCATCCTCCCCATTCACAAGGTCCAGTGTGAAACCTAAGTGAAAGAGGCCTCCATGAAATTCAAACCGTCTGCCTGTTGGGATTTTAGAGGGATCCCTACAGTTGATCTTGAGCCTGACATTCTGAGCATTGTTCTTGAAACAGCTAAGCCAGTCCACATCCAATAATATCCCACAGACAGAGACATCTTGGTCCAAAGTGTTCCACTCACACCATTTTGCTTGTAGGCCAGTTACAGTAATCCATACAGCCTGCAGAGATTCCACAGGGTCTGGATCATCAGCCCACTCTTCCACTTTAATCCAGACCCCCTCTTTGGCCAGACCAAACCTGGGATACCCAATCACCTGGTCAACTAGGATGTGAGGTGGGAACTTGACCAGGTAAGAGCCATCATGGCCCAGCTCTCTGATCTGCCAAGGCCAGTTAGTCTTGTAGATCTTGGAGAATTCCAAGGCCAGCTCTTCCTTTGAGATCTCCCCTTCTTCAACCAGCACCAGGCCACTGTTCTTGGTGGAGCAGACAGGGTTTTGGATCGTCTCAGGCATCTCTAGCTGATAGAAACCAAGACCATTAGCAACACTACCAATATACCTTGCTATCTGGTGAGGTCTCTTCTTGACTGGGCAGTTTTCCACAGCATGTAGGGTACTTTTACAGATGAAACACATTGGTGTCTTGTCGCATGCCACCTGATGATGTCCTGGCTCGCCACAGCACATACAGATGCAATTTAAGTAGCTCATCTGCGCAGGAACCCCAGTGGGGAGTGGGGCTTCTCGCTGAACAACCAGATTAGGGTGTTTCTTTGTCTTTGCCTGCTTCCTGGGTCCTTCCTGAGCTTGATGTTGTTGCCCTTGCTATTGTTGAGCCCCTGATTGATGTGGTGCAATCCGCTGGTTCGAAGGCATACCGAACTGTTGCTGATAAGGGGGAAAAGCACCAGGGAAAGCCCAAGGGGGGGGGGGGGCATGTTACCAGGGTGGAAACCATAAGGTTGTGGGGGGAAAACAAATTGCTGAGGCCCTTGATCGAGGCCAAATTGCTGCATCTGCTGCTGCTGCATCTACTGCTGCTGAGTCTGTTGCATCTGCTGATGTGGCGGCCTCTGCTGCCAGTTGCCTTGATCTGCTCCCCCTGCCTCTGCCCTGATCTCCCATCCCTTCACAAAGCAAGAGTGGTTCTATTCCTCCAGGTTCTTCTACTTCTAAGTACTGATGGCCAAAGATCCCCGTCGCCGCCGCCAAGGGGGGAGGAGGAACCCTAGGATTGATGGTGGGAGGGGGAAGTTTGCACAACAACTTTTGTAGTGGGTGACTGGGTAGGAAAGACATATTCCATAGCTGGGAGAAAAAGACCTCCACAACCCCATCCCCATGGATATTATCAAAAGCACCATCAACTGTGCCATCACATGGCCCCCTCCTTGCCGTACATGGCGAGTCAAAAGCTTGGAACCACTGCGATTTCCCGCCTTCCTTCAGCTGCAGTTTCTTCAGAGAGTTCAGAGGCTGCCGTTGCTGCTCAACATCAGCAGCACTGCAACCGCTGCGACCTGCATCAGATCCAACAGAAACAGAGCACTCTGACTGATCTGACACAACGCCATTGCCGCCCTGACTTCCCTCAGGGCAAACTGCAGCTCCATCGCAGACGTCGGAGCGATCGGCAGCAAGGGGGAACCCGTGTTCGCTGGGGACGCACCCCCCGCTGCCTGTTCTCCCCCTCCTGCGGCTACAGAGGGATGAATCTCCTCGGAGACGACTGCTTCCTCGGCCGCATGCGGCCCTGCACTTGTCGCTGCATCGAAACAACGAAGCTTAAGCTGTGCACCACCCAAGCTCTTGCGAGAAGCTCCTGAATGGAGAGCGATTGGCCCGAAAGTCCCAATGCAGAGGCTGATCTCAGGCGATTCCTCATCCCGAAGAGACGAGACTGCCTTCTCGATGATCTCCTGTCCTTCCTCCCCCAAAATCCCCCAATCGGGGCTAGGGTTTCGCCTAAGCTCCACCGCGACCTCCGTCTTCCCGTCCTCCGGTCCCCACCTTGCCCTCGGAGACGAGCTGCTGCTCGATTCATCCTCGCTTCCTTTCGCCTTGATCGCCAACGTCAATCGTCGGTCGATTTTGGATCTCAAACGAGGAGTTCGAGTGAGGAGAGATGGTGAAAGGTAGGGAATCGGAGAGGTAGAGGGCGCGAGAAGAAGGGGAAGGCCGGCGTGGTGCCCGTGGTGCGCCGCGTGGCTGCCCGGAGCTGCAACCCCTGGCCCGCCATGGCCATGGCCGAAACCCGAAGTGGTTCCGCCATTTTCACCACGAGTCGCTACAGTAGGAGGAGACGTCATCTTCGCTCATCTATCTGCTAATTATGTTTCGATTCCCCTTATTCTCGCCAAGGAGGGCTGCGACTTAGAACAGAATAGAAGCTGGTTTACCTTGTTCCCGGAGTGCATTGCTAGCGCTCTTGTCCTGGATCAGGGTGTGTCCACCTAGGTGTCGTAGTTGTGTTTTAAATTTCAAAAAAAAAGATTGGGAATGGCATTACAGTCCTACGTATTTCCTGTTACCGCGCTTCTTCCTATCCCGCGAATCAAAGAGGCCTTGAGATAGGAAACATTCCTGTGTGAGCAGTATTACTCCACTTCTCGTACATTTTTCCTGTTAATCAAAAGGACCCTAACAACTAAATAGTAACATTGCAGTAGATTCCTCTTATTTGATAGTACATCGATCAAACTCGATCTGCCTAGTGCATCGTCATCCACAGGTGGGTAGATGACAATCATGGCGCGAGTGCACGATCAAAAGATGATGTCTTCCACGATTAAACTGAAAAAATGTGGACGAACAAAAATAATCTGGACGTACGCTGACGTGTGTTAGCTTTGAAAATGATGGCTCTATCCTAACTAAATTAAATCTTCTGTAGGCCCGCACATAATCTAATCCGATCCGTGGGATACCCGGCAAACCCTTCGTCGCTCTCCACGTCAGTGTCTGAACATGAAACCGGATAAGATCACAAGAAATAATTAGGATGGTTTATCGATGAAAGTTACCAGATTACCCTAGTTCATTCTATTTATCCCGTGGTGTAAATTGCCCGGAGCAACTTCTCAGACTACTGCATTTTTGCGGAATTTTTGTGGCTTAAAACATTTTACACAATGTGAAAATGGACGCATGAAATTGCAAAATTTGTCGCAGCCACCAAAAAAAAAGGGCTCGAAAATTTTCCCACCAACCGACCAAAGGGCAGAACGGGAAAGAGCTGCCTATATCTGTTGACCAGACCTGTGGCCATTCAGCGCTGCAGCAGCTACAGCACGCAGACAAAGGAGACGGGGACACCACCACCACACCACACCACACCACACGGAAAGAGAGGAGGGAGAGATCGGCGGCGAGATGCTGGCTGTGTTCGACCAGACGGTGGCCAAGTGCCCGGAGGGCCTCCGCAGCCCGCCGACGCCCGGACGCGCGGGGGGAGGGGCGGGATCGCTGATGAAGGGATTCACCGACGCCAACGACGCCGCGGTCACCGTCAGCCTGGGCTCCGCCGGCGCCCTCGCCTACTCCGCGGCCAACAAGAACCCGCTCGTGCCCAGGTGCAGCTCCCTTCCCCACTGGCTAGCTTATAGCCTCTTGCGGCTGTGTTGCCGATCCATGTTTATAGCTGTAATGCGTTCGGGACCTCGGTTTGTACTTGCATCGCGCTCGCGCGAGATGCGGTGACGCGATCGCGTAGTTGGTGCTGCCATGCTGGAGAACTCGAGACTTTGGAGGTTTCCGGTTCGAACTCGCGGAGATCTCCCTCTTCGTTTGGTTTCTCGGGGTCGGGGCCAGCCAGCTAGAGATGTTGCTTTCAGCAGCGTACTGCTTTTGGCGCTTTCCATTCATGGGGAAATGGTCAATGGATGTACCCGCGCCTCGTGCTTGCTTAGGTGCTGATTGGGCGCAGGTTTCGTGCGTCATTAGATATTTAGATGTACTATGTACTATTTCATCATGCTTTAATACCGTAGGAAGTTAAAATTGGGAGCTTTTTGTGGCGTAAATGTTAGCTCAAACTCTACGAGCTAGCTGCTCAGATCTGTAACAGGAGTTTTGAGATATTACGGCTATGACGAGCAGGCTGGATTGCTGAGTCAATCCTTATTTCCTGTCTTCAGAATTCAGATCCTGCCAAAATTGGTCATCGGATTTTTTGAACTTGTTTCCTTCTTTGATCCATTTTGTTCATGGTTACAAGATACTGTTATTCGATCATTTCAGCAGGGTTGGAAATTGATGTTTGGTGTGGGTTCATTTGATTTTAACTGGGTCCTTTTTTTCTTGAGAAAATCTTAACTGGGTTTAGCGGTACCCAGAGAAACAGTTTAGAGAAATGCATCTTTTGAGTTTGGCGAAAGGGGAAGGACGAGCTCCCACATTGACTGTAATTTTTCTTTCAGCAGTTTACCTCTAGCTCTAAGTCGCAAGTACTTCTGAATTCTCAGTGTTGTGTGCGGCAGTGACGAACCGGCTTAACATTGGAGGCTTGGAGCTATTGAGACTGATTTGTTTCTCGATTCCTGTTGTTAGAAGCTCAAACTTCGCAGTGCTTTCTCTGGGTCCAACCATGTTGTCTGACGTTGATCAACTCTTGTGAGGAACTGGAGTATGCAATGAGAGTCTAGTCTGAAACCCTTTGTGTAGATATAGCACTATTTTACCCACACTATGTTTGCATCCGTGTCTACACAGTCAACAGGAGAAAAGGAGATATAATATTGCACATGCCCGCAGGGGATGGTGGTGGCTAACAATCTTCTTTTTTTGAAACTAACACGTCATGTGCAGTGAATGCGTAGACCACTTGGGAGTTGAGCACCATTAAACTAACTCAAAGTGAAGATCAAGTTTTCTTTCGATAGGAAGCAACTTTTACTTAAATATTAGGCTTGCTGACCATATACTTGTCAAACATTGGAGTAGTATTGTCTTATTAGGCCAGCTCAGCTGGAGAAAAAACAATGAACATTGATGTGACTCGAACAACATTGTTTTGTTGTGAAGCATCACAATATAGATGTTGTGAAGGAAGTCCGACTATTGAAGAAAAATGTTTTACGTGATAGTGTGGTCTTTTAGGCATGTGCTAGTTCCAACTAATAGCAGCAACATGGGAGTTCTTTTCTACCTGATTACGGATCCTAAGAATTGTTTCTCTATCTGCTTACCTGAATTATATTAACCTAACTCTGTATTTTTTGGCTTTGTGCTCATATCCAGGATGTTCGGCTCTGTGAACGACATATTTTGCCTGTTCCAAGGACATGTTGAGAACATTGGCAACCTGAAGCAACACTATGGTCTGAGCAAGACAGCAAATGAGGTTACCATCCTGATTGAGGCCTACAGAACCCTCAGAGACAGAGGCCCGCTCCCAGCCAGCCAGGTCGTGAGAGATCTCAGTGGAAGGTTCGCTTTTGTCCTGTACGACACCGTGTCGAAATCCACCTTCGTTGCTGCTGTGAGTAAATCATCTCTCTACTGAAAGGGTGCAATTTTTAACCAGCAAGTTGATTAGTATTTTGAGTTGCAATGCTATTCACGAATGTAGGATGCTGATGGCAGTATCCCCTTCTTCTGGGGAGTCGACTCCGAAGACCACCTCGTGTTCTCTGACGACACTGAGCTTCTCAAGGCAGGCTGCGGGAACTCATTCGCGCCATTCCCCAAAGGTACAGCACAAAGAACAGTGTTGCCATGTCATCGTTAGTTTTATCTCCAGAATTTGTCTCAGATACTCAGCACCCTGACAACAAGTATCATTTGATCATCAGGCTGCTTCTACACCACCTCTGGAGGGCTGCAGAGCTTCGAGCACCCACTGAATGAGCTGAAGGCCGTGCCAAGGGTTGACAGCCAGGGCCAGATGTGTGGCTCCAACTTCAAAGTCGACAGCGAGGCCAAGAAGGATTCAGGAATCCCCCGCGTCGGCAGCGCCGCTGATTGGTCTAACCAATTCTAGTTCGATGACCTGATTGCAATGTTACCATTCCCCGGATGTAAACTGCCAATCTTGACATTGGATCGCTGAGACCTCACTATGTTTTGTTTTAAGCATGCTATTTCAATAAATGTATGATCTGATGAGTAATGATACTGTTGTAAGGTTTCTGGTGCTCGAAGAAACTCTGTGCCCCCCTGTGTGGTAGAGATTTATCTGTCCCATGTAATATGTTTCAAGAAATAAAGTTCAGTCAAGGCTTCAACGATACTAGTTCTGTTTCTGTTTTGTATCGTGTAGGTGCTCTTCCAGCAAGGTATTTTGTAGTACAGTTTTCCAAATTCGATTTGCAAGTAGGTATACATCATTATTCCGAAATATACATGATAAAACCTGGGGAGGAGAGACATATCAAATTACAATATAGTTCTCTTTTGGACTCCATCATTAAACTACACATTCAATTACCTTTACGGTCACATTAAAAATAGTTGCAATGTTGCTTAGCAACATCTACGTAGACAAGGACAAGAACACTTGCATAAACATCACAAAATATCAATCACTTTCTCTAATTTCTCAACTCTTAAAGTTTGATCATTCTTAACCTTAATAGATTTTAGGATATTGATGTTTTTACTGATGTACGTCAAGGACCGATCAAGTTTATTAATATTATCAAGAGGTTTCTTATTTATCTCATCAATTTTACCCAAACTTGGCAATTTTTTCTCTATAGTGTCCAATTTTCTAATAACATGCTCTAAGGTAATTTCAGTTTTTGTATCATCAATGCGAGGGGTCCAAATAGACTTTCAATAACATTGTAAGCCTCCAAGGATGACAGGTATAGACATCACCGCAAGAGTAGTTTCCTTTGCCACACAATAAACTATGATTGTTGAACAAGCGAGGATGATTCTTGCCACTTTACTGTAGATGACAAATTTAACTGATGGCTTACGTGCTAAATAATATGTAAGGGGCCATTGAATTAATGACAAGATAAATGGGCAGTGATTCGAGTATGATACTCTTTGTTTTCTTCATCAGTCCCCCTTTGTGTAGTTTTCCATTGATACGGTACAACATTTGATAAGATAAACATAGTACAGGAAGTTTTATTGAGAAGAAACTAGCAAGCTGGGTCGGCAACTTTTGTCTTATGGAGACTGGCTGATTTAATCCAAATAGATCAACTGAATCTAGATTATAATGCAGATGCGGAGCTATGTTGAGTTCAGAGGGGACCACTGCCCCCCCCCCCCCCCCCCCCCCCCCCCCCACACACACAGTTTGAGAAGTTTTTGTGTATCACCACTTGGAATTTGACAAATTTGAACTACAAAAATTCTATTGTTGCTCCATTTGCCTAAAACATCACTAGACACACTATGCCTACAAGACCAACAACATGTAAATTATCTAGGAATTGTAACACTCCAAGTTATTGAACTACTATGGATTGAAGATTTGCTTTACCTTAGGTTTTCTTGAACTTCTCCTCTGAGTCAGAAGCAGTATGGCCATGATCACCCTCCAAGGGAACTTAAGGTGTGTCACTGAGTTTTGAAAGAATAATACCAATGTTCTTGTTGATTGACTCAAGCTGATTCTGAATTAACATATGACTAGAAGGGAAGGCGCGCTTTGCTGCGCCTGTTATGCCCTTTATGTTATAATACATGACGTTATCATCCTTGTTATGTCTATTAGTCCATGCTCTCTTGTGCGACTATATATTGTATTAATAATTTAATAGCTCCATGTAGCCCATGGTGAATGTATTTTTGTTATCAGAAACGAAAATCAATTTCACAGAAAACATAAGAGGTAAACGAATTAACTTGAAGAAAGAAAACAAACTCAGACCGAGTACATACATGCAACTTTCATTCAACATGAAAATGGCACTTAATACAAGTGAATGAACGGTTTCTATCCCGAAAAGATTCAGTAAATAACTATTACTATGATAAATTAATGTGTCATTCCCATAAGTGAGGGAGAGATTCTCAAATTGTAGAACAACTGCCTTGATGCGACCAATCTGTGAAACAAAACAAAATACCACAGTAGTATTATTTGAGAACACTGTTTAAAATCTCAACTAATTGTTCAAAGGTTGTTCAGTACGAGTTGTTATCAGTTCAGCCATAAACCTTGACATCTTAGTAAAAAAAAGCTACATGAAGAACTGAATTAACTCGGTGTATACAGACCATGATAGAGCAATGATTTTTTATAGGTGCACTCCATGTGTCAGATCATATATTAACAGTTACCAAGAAAACTTCAGAATATGCTAAGCGGGGTGCTTCTTCACTCCACCAAATGGCTTGATGCCTCTAAAAATCTCTATGTAATCGTAGCCTCTAATAATTTCTGTGTAGCCACATTTAAACACATGACATGCATGTTCTGAGGTGATAGAAGGATCAGGTTTCTACTATTTCAAATCAAAGAAAAAATAAATGGTTTCATCCTCCTAGTGCAAGTGTGACAAAGTTTCAGAGAGCTGACTTTACATTTTCGAAGTATTTCTTTTGGTCGCAACCATCATATGTTCGAATCTACAACGAGGGACAATTTGAATCCTACACTAAAGGCTGGGGCAACCCTTGGGGCGCCTCCTCACTCAGGTCTTTAATCCAATCACAACACTTATTTGTGTGCTGAATTTTGAACGCATGCTCTACTTGGTTGCACATATACCTCACAAAATATTCCAGACGAAGTATGGAACAAGAATGCATGATGAATATGACATAGGAGAATTAAAGTATACAACTCAAGAGAGCCAAACAAATTTATTACAAAAGAAATATGTCCATGCTTACATTTTGCAACATCGTGCGACATATCTTGGAGAAACAACAAAAAATAAAATCCACAACTGGTGAAAAGAGAAACGGGAGTTTGAGTACTTGTACTCGTTAGGAGCTACAAACCCTCATATCTTTATTGATTGTTGGCATAACATAATTGGCTTGCCTGTGAACAACATGTGGTAATGCAGCACAACTATTCAAACAAATAATTTAGAATCTCACACTATTACCAAGTTCTAGGATGCTAAATCCTTAATATCTCTCAGCCGGAGAGCACCATCGCCATGATATGAGCACAATACTGTAATGGAAAACAAGTCATCAGAAATCAGATTGCCCGCTTCAACGTTCATCAGAAATCAGACTACTCACTTGAACAACTCATTAGCTCTACCAAATTTATTCCCTATATAAACACAAAATGCAAGAAGGATTACCAAACCACGTCACTGGCATATTTCTATGAGAGCGACATAAGACATATTAATTTGGGCCTAAGTTGCACCATGTGGCGAAGTTAAAACTTATTCATTGGGTTCATTGTCTTGTTAGTGATGTAGTCTTTCATTAATAGTCAGTGGAAAAGCTTAGATGTGTAAATGATAACCCAATGGTTGTACTACAGCTCCACCACCATTTCTCATGTGATATAGCTAGTTTATAATGTAGGTCCTATGACTCCTATCTAACATAAAGAAAGAATCATGATTTAAATTATCTATTTTTACTATGCACTACAAAATCCACCATGCCAGTCTCACCATTGATATGGAATTTCTACTCGAGGAAACCAATTCAACATATCATGTTACAGGACTGACAGTCTACAAGAAAATAAATTGCTTACCGTCCTTAGAGGCACATAGAGCCGCAAAACTCCTCAGCGCCTTGGTGATTGCAAGCATCGCCATCTTAGGTACATTGTTCGCCTCCACAGTAATATCTAGGCCAACGTGCGACTTCAACTTGCGCTGATGCTTCCAGAAGCTGGAAATTGGTAGAAAGTGTCAATAACTGGAATAGCCAAATCGATTTACTCATGGTAGGGAACCAGTACATGTACAAGAGAAAGTCTGGGCCTTGGGCCTAAAGCCTATATGGACCTATATGCTATACAAGATTATACATATATTCTTAACACACCGAAGAACATTTGTAGGTGTATCACATAAGACTCCAAGATCAGCAAGGATCCACCGAAGCCAAACAATCTCTGATGTTACAGTGGCAATGGCTCGAAGTTCAGCTTCAGCACTAGAACGAGATACAGCTGTTTGTTTCTTGGACTTCCATGCAATCAGAGAAGTGCCAAGAAAGACACAATAGCCAGTAACAGAACGACGATCAACGGGATCACTCGCCCAAGTGGAGTCAGTGTAAGCATGTAGTTGAAGCTGATTAGAGCGAGCATAGAATAATCGCCGAGATGATGTACCACTCAAGTATCGAAGAACACGGAGTAAATGGCCATAGTGAATTGAGGTAGGAGCACTAACAAACTGACTGAGAATGTGAACTGCATGGGCAATATCAGGTCGGGTCACAGTGAGGTATACAAGGCTGCCTACAAGATGACGATAGCGAGAGGGATCTTCAAGAGGAGTGCCATCGCTAGGGCGCAATTGTAGATGGAGCTCCATGGGCGTGGCAGCAACATGTGTGTCAGTAGTACCTGAGCGTGAGAGCAAATTCTTGGTATAGCGATGCTGAGAAATATAGTAACCATTATCGGTACAATCAACCTCAATTCCTAGAAAGTAACTCAGAGACCCCAAATCTGACATCTTGAATTGCTCACTCAACTTTTGTTTAACAAAAGCAATGTACTTCTGATCATCCCCAGTGATCAACATATCATCCACACAGAGCAAAAGCAAAGTGCGTCCATGGTCAGATGTATGAATAAAGAGTGATGGGTCATGCTCACTAGAAGAGAAACCAGCAGCTTGAACAACAGAACTGAACCGCTCAAACCAAGCGCGAGGTGCTTGCTTGAGACCATAAAGAGCCTTCCGAAGGCGACATACATGTCCAGGTGGGGCCTCAACACCAAGAGGTGGCTGCATATAGACTTCTTCATACAGATCACCATGAAGGAAAGCATTTTTCACATCCATTTGAGAGATTTGCCAAGATCGAGCCGCAGCCATAACAATCAAGGTGCGAACAGAAGTCATGTGAGCAACCGGAGCAAAAGTCTCATCATAGTCTCTCCCATGAGCCTGCTGAAACCCTCTAGCAACAAGACGATCCTTGTAGCGCTCGACGGTACCATCAGACTTGGCTTTTACCTTGTATACCCATTTGCAAGTGATTGGGACTAAACGTGGAGGTAGTGGTACCACATCCCATGTATTGGTGCTCTCTAAGGCTGCAAGCTCCTCCGACATAGCCAATTGCCACTCAGGCAACACAACAGCCTCATGATAGGAAGTAGGCTCACAGGCTGCCCCAACATGGAAATCATTTCTATATTTGTTTGGAAGCTCAAGAGAAGAGCGATTGCGAAGAGCATACCTGCTTGTGTGAGAGGAGTCCTCAGTGCAAGGATCAGAAGTACTGGCCGGAGGAGTAGAAGACAAGGGAATAGACGACTGAGCATCATCAGATGGTATTCTTGGACGGCGACTATAATAAAAAGGAAAAGAATCTAAGGTGGTGGAGCTGGTTGAGGTTGTGGTTGTGATGAAGGAGACAAAACATGTGATAAAGGTGGATCCGGTGGTGAAACCGGAGATGAATGGTCAGATTCAGACTCATCAGAAGAGAAGATAGGTGGAAGTGAAAGAAAGGAGGTGGACTCTAAAGAGGTAGAGGAAGATGATTTAGTGGAAGAGGAATAGAAGTAGGGTTGGTCCTCAATAAAACTAACGTCACGAGAAAAACGAATACGACGAGCTGAAGGATCATAACAACGATAACCCTTATGCTCAAGACTATATCCAAGAAAAACACACTGGACAGATTGTGCAGTTAGCTTGGTACGCTCAGGAGGTGCTGGCAGAACATAGCATGTGCAACCAAAAACACGAAGTTGGTCATACGTGGGAGGAGAACCAAACAAAACCTCACCAGGACATTTACCCTCGAGACGAGAGGAAGGTTGAATGTTTATGAGATATACGGCCGTGGAAACAGCTTCACCCCATAAATGAGTAGGGACAAAAGAGGAAATCATAAGAGTATGAGCCGTCTCAATAATATGACGATGCTTCCGCTCAGCAACACCATTTTGGGCATGGGCACCAGGACAAGAAAGTTGAGGAAGGGTACCCTCAGAAGAAAGAAACTCCCGAAAAGCCGTAGATAGGTACTCCCCCCTGAGTCAGAGTGAAAAATACGAATAGCACTAGAAAACTGAGTATGAACCATGCGTGCAAAAGCCTGATATATTGAAATAAGCTG
Source organism: Poa annua (assembly GCA_026929855.1). Classification (NCBI taxonomy): domain Eukaryota; kingdom Viridiplantae; phylum Streptophyta; class Magnoliopsida; order Poales; family Poaceae; genus Poa; species Poa annua. The sequence goes on from CM049427.1 coordinate 24,484,603, forward strand.
GGAACGATGTTTCATGAAATAAACCCAAGTATATCGAGAGTGATCATCAACAAAAATTACATAATGTTTGTGACCACCCTTTGATACAAAAGGAGAGGGACCCCATACATCAGAGTGCACTAAATCGAAAATGCGACTAGAAGTAGTAGTGCTAGGAGGATATGGAAGTTGTATCTGTTTCCCTAGCTTACAACCCTTACAATGGAAACTAGCATCTACAGGAACACGACCCAAAACACCCTGCTTAACAAGACTAGATAAACAAGAACCACATAGATGACCTAGGCGATGATGCCACTTGGCAAAGGAAAGCGACGAAGTGGACCTCGATGCTGATGTAGTGGACGTAAGCACAGATGATGCGGAAGCTGAAGGAAGATGCAATGTATCAAGGACATACAGGGATGTGGATCCTCTACGGCGACGACTTCCAATGATCATGTTGCTCTGAAGATCCTGCACGTAACAATAGGTTTTATCAAAACCAACAAAGTAATCCATATCAGCAATTTGACCAACAGACATCAGACTCATAGACAATTGTGGGACAAAAGAGATGTCAGGAACAGAAAATTTTGATGTGCAAAGAGAACCCTAGTGAGTAACAGAGCAAGATGTACCATCAGCCGTATGAACAGAGGCACCATCTTTTACTGGCTGACATAACACTAGCTGGGAGCGATCAGAGGTCACATGAAATGAAGCTCCCGAATCAAGCGTCCAAGGCTGAGTTGCACGAGAACCGGACTGAGACGTTGCTGATACAGAGGCACTCATTGCTGGATGTTGTGGCTCACTACTCACAACAGCAGAAGACCTCCTAGCAGGTAGGCGGCGACGCTGCTGCTGGACATGAAACTTCCTTTGATACTCAGCCAACAACTCTGGGTGAAGGGCAAAACAACTATCAATTGTGTGACCAACTTTCTTGCAATTAGTACATAATTTTTCCGAAGAACCTCTAGGAGAACCTCGATGAGCAGCAAAGACACTAGTATGTTTTACAGGAGCAATGGATGATGAGGCAAGCGAGCGGAGACGAGTATCTTCTGCAATCAAGCTACCAAGTGCCTCATCTAAAGAAGGAGGTGTAGGGCGACCAAGCAGTTGTGTGTGGTTATTCTCGAAATCCTGTCTGAGCCTCATCACAAACTGAAACATAAGAGACTGAGCTTCATGTTTCTCCTTGGCCCCACAAGACTCACATCCAGCGCGACTCTTTGGAGTCATCGACATGAGATGGCTAGTGATGCGTGTAAAAGCTCCATAATAATCCTCTATGGACATGTCTTGTTGCTGCAGATTTTGAAGATTTTGCAACAAAGAATATTGATTATTGAAGTGCTCCACTAGGCTGAAGATATCGCTGCTCCAAATACTTTCATATTTCCTTTGCAGTGGATTGATGCTCAAGACTCATCCGTGGTACAGGAGCAACATTAAGAACTAAGGCACCCATGACTTTAGCGTCTACATTCCTCCAAGCTTTCTTGCTGGCCTCATCATCCTTCTCATCAGGAGGTTCATCAGTCAAGTGGTCATCATAACCAGCAGCCCTTACAATTGTTCTGACGGAGAAGGCCCATTCTCTATAATTCGAGCCATCAAGCTTGATATCACTGGAGAACATTGAGTTGTCCTTAGCCATCAGGAGGCAGCAGAAACAACAACAGGCAACAAGTCTGTAGCTCCTCCCCCTCGTGACCTACCAGAACTGAGTTGCAGAACAAGAAGAACTTGCCCCCACTGCTCGTCCACAGCTGCAGCAAGCACCAAAAGCAGTCGTGCTTCAGCAGCAAAACCAGAGCAAGAGTGGCAAGAGGGAGAGCACAACACCAAGAGGGCAACGAGCACCACGCGACGGAAAACAACAGCCGACCGTACAATAGGATACAACAGCAGTACCTGGACCTGCAGTTGTGCTTGAATCGAACCTGAACTTCACGTGGACGCGGGATGATGGAGGACATCACCGAGCCCGAGCCAACTTAGACTCGTCCGGATGCGGCGGACACGGTCACCGGCGACTTGCCGGCGTCGAAGACAGCTAGGGTTACGGTGGATTTGGGGCCAGCTCTGATACCATGTCAATAACTGGAATAGCCAAATCGATTTACTCATGGTAGGGAACCAGTACATGTACAAGAGAAAGTCTGGGCCTTGGGCCTAAAGCCTATATGGACCTATATACTATACAAGATTATACATATATTCTTAACAGAAGGAAACCTATAACATTTCTTTTCAGTTCCCCTTGAAAGACAAGATGCTTCTTTTTCATTGGTTTTCTGCCATACACTTAAAATAAGAAAGATCAATATTTGTATGGAGGATAACATCCTTTTAGAGATATACCTGCCAAAGTTTATGGCTGATATAAGGTGAGAATATGAGTTGTGTTGCTCCACTGATGTACACAACCAGCAATGGGATGAAATGGCAGACACTGAATACCGTAACAGTCCTAGTAGAATCTATCCATCTTGCTTCATTCAGGATTGTCCCGACTGACTCGAAAGACCATAGGTGATGAACATGAATAATCCCCTGCCTTCTGAACGTTTCAAGCACGTTTGGCAGTCACCCAGTTCAACGCTTCGTAACAACAAAAAAGTGCACCGGTAGATCATTTTGGAAAAAAAGGGCAAGTAATTTGCACTCTAAAGTCTAAACAGAGAGATACTTAAGATATTTCCCACAACCAGCTGTGAATAACCCATTATAGTGATTGGAAATTTAGTCCGGGCCATGCTATGTACTACGGTTGTTGTATGATTGGGGAAAATTCAATATTATTTACTACTGAATGGCAGACTATCAGCATGGTGTATAATAACTGGGTTGGAAGAGGATACTCGTAATCATATATAAATTGGAGTCACAAAGCATATTTAGCTGCCCAAAACATACATAGAATTGGACCAAGGAACAACACAAAATGGACAGAGTGACACCCGGAAAAAATGGAAAGAGTGAGAAGCTTGTCACCGGATTGCTCAACAAAGGGTTCACCAAAACAATCTCGATCCTGTCTGTTCTAAGTTATAACATGATTCCTCCAACTTCAAGTGATTCTATTCATGCACGATGGGCAAAGATTTAGTCTGAAAAAATAATTATATCTCAGGAAAACATAAAAGAACTAATGTATTTCTTGCAATGTACTTCGACGGACTGTGTAGTGGTCTTTAGTGTTTTACACACAAAAAACTGGGATTTGATTTGAATGAAAGAAATAACAATGTATAATGTTTTGTAAGTAGCATCAAATTTAGACTTATGTACATTGTACAACAGTAGTTTTTTCGCACGGATGTGTATTCTATGACACGCTCCAGCAAAGTTAAAATACCAAGACTACCAAAGTGGTTGATAAGCTCATAACAGTAGCAGAGTTGATTTGAATCATCTTGTTATTTTAAAAAATAAGTTAATAACACAGACATACCAACAACTCGTTGATCCCCTCTAGCATGTTCGCTTTTAAATCTTAAATGGATCTGGCCTATAAACAGGGCACAACAATGAAGAAGCATGATACACCATTCCAGTGTACACACCTAACACAACCAATCTCAGAACTTTATTTTGTGCAATCTTTCTCATCAGGCACTTTTTCAAACAATCGGTGTGCACATTTGGCATCTCACACCTACAATAGCAAAGGTAAAACAAAGATGCAACCAAGAAAATAGAAACCATACAGTTATACCAATGCAACTAAATTGGGGGAAACATGAGGGGGGAGAAGCTGCCTCGGCGAACACCCTCCCTAAGTCCTTATGAAGTCACAAACATCAAGGGAATAGGAGACTTAGAAAACCATGGTACATACCATGATTTGGAGCAGGTAGCGGCGCCTACGGATGTGACCCACTCCGCAGCAACGACGCAACCATAGGTGGGACGGCGAGGACGAGCACCACCAGCCACCGGCCACAAGCCCCGCCACATCAAGCTGTGCCCTTGGTATCTGGCCATGTTGAGGAGCTTGCTTCAGGTCACAAATCAAGGAGTAGAAGAAATAGGCAAAGCAAGAGGAAAAGAGATCAGATACCTGGAAGAGAAGTGCATAGGCGTAGAGGTGGAAAGAGTTCAGGCAGTCCGACACATCGCATCAGAGATGAACGGGCGGAGCTCCACCAGCACCCTCCTCCAGGTATAGCCCACGGCGATGGATGGCTGGACGGATGTGTTTTCCTCCCGTAGATGGCACGTCGTGTGGCGGCGGTGCGAGCTGCGGACTTAACTTTTCCCGCCTCACACCGGCCCTTCCTCTCCGAGTGCTGCATGGTGGGAGAGGATAAGGCGGATGGAGGTGATGGGTTGGAGGAGAAGGTTGGCGGCGGCGGAAAGATGAAGGGAATTCAGGAGGAAGGCTAGCGATGGGATTAGGGAGGAGGCCACGCCCACGCGTGAGGGGAACCGACCTACAACACTCACAGCGAGTCAATCGAAGCCGCCATCCACCAGCAAAAGAGAAAACACACGGGCACACGGCCCCGGGAAGACACGGACAGATGGGACCAGAGTCGACCGGACAATAAAACCATACGCCAGCCATTCCAATGCAACTGAGATGTGGGATCATTGCTGCGATGAACGAGAGCGCAGCATTTCCCGGAAGGTTAGGTTTAGGAAAGATTATCCGAAGAAGAGTGAGCAACAATATGGATAGGTAACTCCTCTTCAATTGGAAGAATCCGTGATAGTAACTACAGCAAGCAGGTAGAAATGTGCATCAGCCTTGACATAATACTAAGATACATAAAAACTTAAGCGCTTCAATCACATGTTCTTCATCACATCCGTATTGGTTCTCATTATCAAATATAAGCCTAATTGGAATCCACCACATACCCGCTGTGACCAGGGAAAACAGTATCCTCAGATTACCGAGGATGACAGGTATAGACATCACCAAGAGAGTAGGTTCCTTTGCCCCACATTAAACTATGACTGTTGAACAAGCGAGGATGATTCTTGCTACTTTACTGCAGATGGCAAATTAACTGATGTTTTACGTGCTAAATAATATGTAAGGGGCCATTGAATTAAAAAACCCCAATTTGTGAAGCTGATGACAAGATAAATGGACAGTGTAATTCGAGTCTGATACTCTTTGTATTCTTCATCAGTCTCCCTTTGTGTAGTTTTCCATGGGTACCTTGCAACATTTGATAAGACAAACACAAGTAGAGGAAGTTTTGTTGCGAAAAAACTAGCAAGCTGGACCAGAAAACGTTTGTCTTATGGAGACCGGCTGATTTAATCCAAATAGATCAACTGAATCTAGATTATAATGCAGATGTGGAGCTATGTTGATTTCAGAGGGGGCCCTGCCCCCCCTCCCCCGCCAAATCTGGTCCAAAAGGCATTTCTAACCCATTGGCCCAAGATCCGTGACTGTTATAATGTATGGTACTTCTGCCACTAACTAAACTACATCTAGTAGGGAGATTATAGTGTATGGATAAACTACCTAACCATGTGGAAAATTTAGTATAGATCTTGCTAAATAGAAGATTGTAAGATGAGTAAAATAACCAAGGAGCAGTCTGCAAGACATGCAATTTATGAGAAGCAGAATTTGTTCCTTCTTGGCAGGAACAGAATGGTGGGGAGCTAGGTGAGAAGGAGCCGCTTTGTTCCTTCCTAGGTGGAATAGAGCTGTGATGATCTTGGTGAGGAGAAGCAGCTATGTTTTTTTGTAGGTGGAGAAGTGGAAGATAGAGTAGAGATGATATGGGTGAGGGGGGAGAAAGAGGACTAGGTGTCTCTTTCTGCCCGAAACTGGGGCTAGGTGAATGTGGAAACACCGCAACAGGAGACGCATAAGTGATCAATGAATTAAAAAGTGTAAATATGCAAAGGTATCAACTAGAAATACATTTTATTTTGGGTTGTGCAAGAAAAAACTCTAAAACTATAAATAGTGAACAGTGCAAAATTTGAACTCTTCAAAATCCATCATATTTTGTTATCTCTTGTAGACCAGAATATGAGTTGATATTTTTCATGTTGGTAGAATACAAAATTATCTACGTCCGTAACTTAATCCCAAAAAAGAACGAAGCTTGAATTTCTTTTTCAAAAAAGAACGGAGCTTGAAATTTTTTTTCAAAAAAGAACGAATTTTGAAAAAAAAAATTCCAAAAAGATAGGGCTACATGTAGCTCGGCATATTAAAACTCTCCGGCTCTACAAGTAGCTAACTTGTAACTCACTTGTAATAGAGAATTATATTTTCGGTGACATTGCTTAAAAGACGTCTGCCAAAGAGAGCATTCCATCCACCGCCACTGTCAAGTGAAGCTATAGCAATTCTGGCCTTGCCAGCAACCAGCACGGAGCCGACGGCGACATTTGTCTCAATCAAGCTAAAATAAGGGTTTTCAGCCTTTTGTCGTTGCAATGAGACATTTTTATTTTTAGAGAGAATAGCCAGTATACCACTACACAAAGCCAAAAGTTCCAAAATAACACTGAGAAAACTGAACTAGCCAAAATACCATTGTAATTTGGTTTTTCATTCCAAAATAACACTAGACACGTTGGTTTCCTGTCAGTTTTTTAGAATGCCCCAAATACCCTCAGCTACTAGTACTAGGAAAAACAGCATGGAAGGGTCGACCTATTTTTTTCTCCACTCGTCTCAACTCTCAAGCATGGCGGCGGCGGCGTGGCCGGCCGGCGACCAGCAATCCCTCTCTCCTACCTAAATCCCTTCCGTCAGCTTCACTGGATCGCACCTCAGGCGCCCTGCGCTGCTCTAATCTCGGTCCACGAGCTCGTCGCGGCCACGGCCGACCAGGCGACGCTTCCGACCTGTGTGCCGTCGCCAAGCAAGCGATTTCCGCCGCACCCTCCTCAGACCTCTACGTCCCGCGTGTGCCCAAGCTCGCGGACGCTGCATGCCCATGCAGCTTGCCGATTTCAACACGGACGTGCACAGGTATGAAAAATCTTCCCATGTTCTTGTACAGATGTACATGCCATGTGAAAAATCTTAAGGATTTGCTTTTTTGTGTGTGTTTCAGAGTTGCCATGGACACTTTCAAAGTAGAAATTGATGTCCAGTCTTACTTGACAATTGTGGATGGTAAAAGAGTGTATCGAAGAGGCAAAACATGGGATTTTGCTGCAGGTCGGGGACTGTCTGTAGCACAGATAACAGAGGTTGTGGAGGAGCAGTTTCAGTGGTCTACTGATCAGAGAATGACAATATGGTATGGATCCGGAGACGACACTGTTCCTTTAATTGCCGAGTCAGAGATAGCCGAATTATTTGATAGATGCAATGATTCAAAAATTATAAGGTTCGGTGTGACCATTGAGAGCAAAAACAATGAGTCTGCTCATGTGAGGTGTGATGAGGAGAATGATGAGCATGTTCATGCTCCATTTTTTGCTTGGCCGAACCAATCCTATGCAGGGGAGTATGAGGATGATGAGCCTGTGCAATTTGAGGAGGTGGTGGAGAAGAAGCCAGCCCATGTGAAGCCTCCTGAAAATGAGGCCGAGGTTGCTGCTACGAGGGTTCCATTAGGAAGACTAGATGTTGATAATTCATATGATGAACAGAATGTACTAGGTGATGATGAGGGGATAATTAATAACAATGTGGTACCCACTCATATCCATGATAGAAATTGTCCTCAGATTAAGGAGAAGAGCACATTTGTTAATGGAAAAACTTTTAAGGAAAAACTTTTAAGGTTGCCTTGAGACAACTAGCAATTAGAGAAGAGTGGTCTTTTAACACGGAATATAGTGACAAGGAGAGACTACGTGCTAGGTGTTCCGATGAAGATTGTTCATGGAGGATACATGCCTCCAAGTTGAAGGGATGCGATACATTCATGGTAAAGAAACTACCATTTGCTCATACTTGTGGAAGTGCCAATAAAAGCGACAAGCAAAAAGGAAAATCAAGAATGGCAAACAAGAATTGGATTGCTGATAGAGGGAAAGCCATCATGCAAGAGGAGGTCACACTTAGTGCAAAAGGTCTAAAAGATCTGTTGCAAAAGGAGTTTAATATGAAATTGGGGTATAGTAATGTGTGGAAAGGGAGAGAGCGTGCACTAGCTGCCTTGAATGGTACATATCAAGAGAATTTTCAGTTGTTGTGGAACTTTAAGGCAGAATTGTTGGCAGCCAACCCAGGAAGTGTATGTGAAATTGACATCAAGGCAGTTCGTAAGAAAGGTGGCATCGTACACTACTTCAATCGGCTGTTTATTGCCTTCAAGCCATGCATTGACGGTTTTCTAGCAGGTTGTAGACCATATGTGGGGGTCGATTCAACCTTTCTTACAGGAAAATACACGGGACAGTTGGCTGCAGCTGTTGGTGTTGATGGTCATAGTTGGATGTTTCCTGTGGCAATTGGGATCTTTGAGAAAGAAAACACTGAAAATTGGGTGTGGTTCATGCAACAACTCAAGCTGTGTATTGGTGAGCCAATAGGCCTTACAGTTCATACAGATGCATGCAAAGGGCTCGAAAATGCCATTCATTCAGTGTACCCCAATTGTGAGCATAGAGAATGCATGGTGCATCTCATGCACAACTTCAAGAAGAAATTCAAAGGTGACATACTTGATAACATGTGGCCTGCAGCCTGGACATATGAAGTTGACAAGCATGAGTCCCTCATGGCGGAGATAGAAGCTGCCAGCCCGGAAGCAATAGCCTACTTAAGAAAGGAACACAATCGTGTGTGGACTAGATGCAAGTTTTCGTCAATAACAAAAGTTGAGTATGTAAGTAATAACTTGGCAGAAGTGTTCAATAATTGGATGAAGGATAAGAAACAACTAGTAATTGTGGAGCTTGTGGACACATATAGAGAAATGGTGATGGAATTGAGGGGAAGAAGGAGGGACGGTGCAAATGCGCTGCAAGGAACTATATTACCTAGTGTGATAAAGGAATTGAATAAAAAAAGCAAGGGGCTGCGCTATGGTGAAGTAAGGGCAACACCAACCATAGCTGAAATATCAGGAAATGGATGGAGACATACAGTCGACTTGGATAAAAAGGAATGCTCTTGTAGACGTTGGCAGATTGGTGGTAAACCTTGCACACATGCTCTCCATTTCATATTCTCCAAGGGAGAGAAGGTAGATAAATATGTTGATGATTGCTTCTCGGTCACCAAGTTCAAGGCTGCATATGAGCCAATCCTCATGCCAATTAGGGGCCAATCCCAATGGCCTAAGGCACAACCAAAATTTGAGATGATTCCTCCCAAGCTATCAAGGAGTGCTGGACGTCCTAGAACTAGAAGGCACAAATATAGCAGTGAGGGTGGAACCGGAAGGAAACATGTATGCAAACGATGTGGAGCAAAGGGACATCTTAAGAAGACATGCAAAGAGCCGGAAAAAGATAGCGATGCCGACCGAGATGCAACTCCTCCTCCAAAACGGTCCTTTCTTGTACATAGATATCGTAGCTTGTTAGTTAACACAACTCTTGCTTACTATCTTCAGTTTTCATGTAGGCAAAAGTCAAATGATGCAGCAGCCACTACCTCTGCTCCTCCATGCACGCCAAGTAAGCAAGATATTCAACTTGGTATTGGAACTTCAAGCCCGGTGACAAGATCGATGACAGCATCTCTTGCAAAGGCTTCTTCGCCTCCTAGTGCATCTACAAGGAGCAAAATGACTACTGACAGCCCCCTCAAACGAGTTTAGTTCATTTCTCATGACAATGTTGTACTTTGAACAAGTAAGAAAAGTACTACTTTTGGTTATTTTGCTGAAATGATGTAAAAAAGTTGCTGAAATGGTGTCAAAACAGTTGGAATGCTGTAAAAATGCTGATGGTTGCACTCCTATATTATTGTTGTGTTGCTGAAATGCGTCAAGTGTGAAATGATGTTAAAGTGTTGTTGTAATCATGTTTAGAAGTTGTTGTTCTTAAGACGTTGCTGAAATTAGAGGACATGAGTTCTGTGAAGAGGTAAGGGCACAATTCTCTATTTCTGTAGAAGTTATTCTCAGTTTGTGTCTAGTGTTATTTTGGAATGAAAAACCAAATTTCAATGGTATTTTGGCAACTTCAGTTTTTCCAGTGCTATTTTGGAACTTTTGGCTTTGTGTAGTGGTATACTGGCTATTCTCTCTTATTTTTATGGTAGATTTAGAGAGGCCAATAATTTTGTAATTCGTCATATTATGTTATATGTATCATTTGGTACTTATGCTGTAAGACTTTGAATGTGCAGTGACATTTATATTACGGACTGGGATTTAGTGACTGGCTGTAGGCCAGTCACGCCGTAACTGGATCTCAGATCCACCCTACACTCTCCATCTAACGGCTCCAATCAAACGATTCAAAATTTTGCAAAATCTGTCTTTTTTGCTGCTTGATTGAAAATTGTCTTACTTACAAACATGATTCGTTGGCAACATGTACATTTTTTGGTTTTGAGTTTTTTGATGATTAATTTTTCAAATGGATTTGGTGCAGGAAACTCTGGATGGCATGTGATGCAGAAAATTATCTTACTTACGAGCTGCTCTATGTGGTGCAGGAAACTCTGGATGCCATGGGTTTGGTGCCATTGGAGGAAGAAATACCAACACATCAAGCAACAGGGGAACTGGTAGCGATATCAATGGCAGGAGTTCACATTGCTTTGTGAACGCTGATATAGTTGCTGAGCTGATATATACTAGAAGGAATTTACGCGTCTTGCTGCGCCCGTTTGTACACTGATAAAAAAATATGTGACTTAAAGTTCTTTAACACAAAAAGACAATAATTCTTACTGACTAATTGTTAAAATGAGATTTAATGTTTTTAATAAATTAAACAATTCAAAAAATAAAATCGTCCCAAATTTGATAATTTACTACCGTGTCAAATTTTAAGATAATCATGTCAATTAACCACAATGTGACGTTTGACAAACTATTGTTTGGTGCTTGTATATTCAATTGTACCCTCCCTTTCACGAATCTCCTAGCATGTGGATTGAATTTTCCCAAGATACAGAACTCCAAGTTATCGATTTATTCATTCATTCTACTCTCTTAGCCATTAGACCACCATGCTCCTCATGTGGTATTCTTTACTTATTTGCAGGATGGCCCACCCAGATTTAACTCTCAGTAACCAAACAAAACTTAGGGCTATTCCTCTATTGGTCAGGTTAATGGGTATGTCATGAATCTAATATGTACAACACAGAATGGTAACAAAATTGAACAAAAAGACAAAAGTATATGTTTATCAATTATCATTGAGTAGGCAATATTTGTATTGTAACAAACAAGATGGACACTTTGTCTACCACATAATCTTAACATAGAATGCATGGCAGTAGCCCAAAAATAAATATGGCTAAGAAACTACTCACTCGGCCTTGATTCACAATACCCCATCATAAAATGAAAATGCATACAAATTGGAAACTAAATTACCATTAAAAAATTAAAGCTGGAAACAACTTTGTAATATGAAAAGAGTTTCCTTTCATATTTTGTGAAAAAGTGACTATTTCATGGAGTTTTGGATGTATTTTGTATATCAGATGTTTGGATCCCCAAGCTGGGACTATTCAGACATATTTCCAAACTCCAAGCTTGAGTTTTGAAGGTATTTTTATTTCAGATGTGCAAAAAGGCAACCTCTACGACCATATTATAAAGTATTGGCGGTTGCGAGAGATGTAGGAAGCACCTCACTGGCGTTGGATGGCTACAAAAGTATGCATCAAAGGAGAGCACACATGACTTGCAAGTTAACAATAGACTTGAGACACAATATTGGAGATGAATGTGCCCCGTAATCCAAGAGGATTAATGGAGCCAGAGCCATGTCTGGAGAGATGGACAAAAATTGTAGCGGAACATATGTTTTTGGTGGTATACGAATAGAGGGAAGCAATGGGAGAGAAATGATATTGTATGGCTTAATCGGCGCGAGGCTATGGTGGATGTGGCAAAGAAAGGATAAGGGAGAGAGCTGATGTAAAGTGCATTTAGTTTTGAGCTCACCACATTTTCTTTTTTTCTACAAAATTGAAACGACATATTTAGCTTTCAATATTTGGCCAATAAAATATAGAACTACGTGTATGTATTGTACGTTCTCTTGAAGTTTTGTAAGCATTTTATATTTTGGGCTACACAAAAGGGAAATCTTTTAAGGGAAAATATAGCTATTTTTCTTTTTCACGGTCACAATTTTCTTTTTGGTTTAGCTAGCAATACCCTTTTTCACTGAAAATTTAACAAATAAAAAAAATGTATGTATCCAACATATTTTGTTGTTGTGGACTATAGAGCGGGTACACGGTCCACCATTGCATAGTTAAAGCTTAATATTTAACTAAATGATATCTAAGTGGGGTGTGAATATGTGAAGTAAGGAGAAGGTAAGAATCTAAGACATGTTTGTATTTTAAAAAGGAAAATTTTAAAGAAAATATAGCTAATTTTGTTTTTTGTAATCACAATTTCTTTTTTTATGTAGCTGAGAATAACAATTTTTCACCAAAAAATTAGCAAATATATACAAAACATGTGTATGTGTATACCATGTGTAGTTGTGAACTATAGATGGGGTCCATTGTCCATCATGGTGTAGTGTATACATTAGTATTTAGCTAAATAATATTTAAGTGGGACCCAACTTGATGTTGACATGTAAAGTAAGGACAATGCAAGAATTATAGGGAGCTTAGTTATTGTAGAGATGATAAAGACTATGACACCTGTACAAGTCAAGAGTGCTGATGGAACTCATTCGCGCCATTCCCCAAAGGTACAGTACAAAGAACAACGTCGCCACAGATAGCTCATCTCATAGTTATTTCTATCTGCAGAATTTGGCCGAGGTACTGCCAATATTGATATCAAATCATTGAGACCTCAGACCTCACAACTTTTTATATTAAGCACTCCATGGACGCTCCGCACAATTCAATAAATGTATGGTCTGATGAGTAATGAATTAATGATACTGTTTTCTGGTGCTCGAAGAAACTCTGATGCCTGCAATATGAGAAATAACCGTCCAGAGAGAATAAATGAGCATATTATCATGAAGCGGGAATCAGTATATAGATCTGTAAGAAACACTAAATGCTGGAAATTTTGCAGACTTAACACAAACAACACATGCATCGCCATAAAACTTGATAATAAATATAACCTTTGAGCATGTAAACTAAAACATACATGGAGCATTTCTAACTAACTTAAGCTATTGTTTTTGTTTTAATAAACTACTCTTCAAGTAGAAGACAGATTTTAAGCCTGGGGTCCTAAAGAAGAAAAAACATATTGCACCAAAGTTCACAACTGATGCAAAATCTGGCAATCCATTCCTTGATGTAAAATGGCACCAGCAACTTCCTGTTTGTAGTTATTGCAAAATGAATGGTTGAACAGATATATAGTGGACTACAAAATATCATAGCCTAGTTTATCACACCATAGGTATCAAAGTGTCTATGAGCAGCCAAAGAATACGCCAAGACATCTCGGAAAGTACTGCATAAAACAGTGCTAACTGCTAACACAATTGACAATGTGAGTCTACTTAAAAACTGGAAGAAACCGTCCGAGAACAGCTCCAGGTTAAAATGACCTGGCTGGCAACTGACCTTTCTATGGCGGCTTCCTTGCTGGCAGCAGCTCCGGGTTGCGTGGAGAGGTGACCACCAACCGCGCCGTCGGCATGGGATACCTTTGGTGGGCTCCAGGGCAGAACATCAGCCTGCAAAACACACACGAGGAAATGGGGTTCAGAATTCTTACCTGCAAGAAAATCACATGACAAATACAAATACATTTGATAGTTAGCTCTGTTCAGAGGTTAACTGATAAAAGAATCCAAAACCATACAAGCTGCCCACTGCACTAGTCAAACATATTCCAGCACTAGGTAAAATCGAATCAGCTGATGTACTACAAAATTACAGCCGCAACATCAAATCATCTATTGTACTAGCTAATGAAGGCATAGAAGGAAAACCCGTATGCTCCACGGTCCACACACATATATCATATTGAGCATTCACCACGCCTGCATGAGGACTCTGTGTCAAGCACACATGCAACTAACTGTTGACACACAAATCAGCACTAGGAAGAGACTTATCTGTCTCTATGTTTCAATAAATAAAGTTCAGTGAAGGCTTCATTTGCTACTAGTTCGGTTGGTGTTTCATATTGCATTGGTGACTTGCAGCTAGTTCTTTATAGAGTTGTTCAACACAATTTTCTTCATGTACTTAATGTTGTACTGTACAGTAAGATTCACCATCATTTTTTTCCGAAATCAAGTTGGAAGAAGTAGGTATATCAACTTATTCCGAAAGATAAACCCTGGGAGGAGACTAGGAGAGCCATATCAAATTATAGTTCTCTTTTCGACTCTGCCACCATTAAACTACACATACAGTTGCCTTTTTGATCCCGCTAAAAAGAATTGCAATGTTGCATAGCGGCATCCACATAGACCAGGACAGGCACTTGCATAAACGTAGAGACTGATTCCTAAAAAGAACAGTAGGTCTTAAGAATCCTCCTCGCCAGATCAGTTGCTCCGCTTTCCTTGTAGATCAGATGCAAATTGAATGCAGCCTCTCTTCGGAGGTCGCAGTAGCCAGGCCTGAGATCCTTCTGTTGCGCATCCTCCTCAAATGGAAGCTTGGGTATGGGGTCATCTTTCACCTCCATGGCTAAAACCTTCTCGTAGTAGACGACCGCCAAGGTTTTGAGGCCAACATGATGGTATGCCCGGGCGATGTTGTACAGGGCCTCCTGCTTGTTGCTGCCAATGCGCAGGCACTGGTAGAGGAATGCAAACGCTTGGACGATGCACTGGTTCTTGTTCTGAAGCCTGAAGCCAAGGGCTAAGTTGACGAAGGACGAACCGACGCAGAGATTGATAAGAGCATTTTCCGGCTCCAACTTGTATGCTTCCAGATAATCTCGTGTAGCAGACTGATGTTGACTGATTTTGGTAAATCGATGCCCACAGATAATTCTAGGAGGCGCACAGTCATGTCTTTTTGCCCGAAGAAGAAACTTAAAATGACGTTTCTCATCTACTCTCGATGTCACTTTGTAGAAGGAGTTCCATGCAGAGAGGGAATGTGGGTGCTTCTGAACTAAATACCGGACATAATCAAAACCAGGCAGGGGATCTGGAGCTCTACATGCTATTTCAGCGCCCATGGTCCGGAGTACCTCTTTGTTGCCATCAGAGAGTGGATCATTTCCAAGTTTAAGAGCACGATTGATAATTTGCAGTGCCTCAAAGTATTGCTGTAGCAAAGCCAATGTTCGAGATAGATCTATCACAAGCTGATGGTTCTCCACATTTGCAAGCAGACCAGGAAGAGGAGGTATTCGCTTTGCTCTCCGTGTATCATCTTTTATCATATCTTCATTTGAAGCAGCCCTTTTTTCTAGCAATTTCTTTGCTCTGTTTGCCTTCAGTAACTCTGCAGGTGAAGCTATTGGCCTGCATCCTTGAAATACACTGTCTGGACGTACTTCACCCAGCACTCTAGTTCTTTCCTGCAGAACATCGTTTGTAAGCTTTTTAGTTACCTTCACCTTTCGATTCGTATACTCGATATCCAGTGTCTCAAGAACGGGAAGAAAAAGGGTATCCACAAATTCCTGCCTCTTGCCATTGTTTAAATAAAGTTTGGCAAGCTGCATCTTTATTTCCCCATCAAGCCACCAAGGTTTCTGTTGTTCTGGGATACTAGCAGACTGCGACTCTGGAATTTTAGGCCGAGAAAGTATACCGATAGCTTCATCACACTTACCCTCATCAACAAGAAGAGAAGATAATGTTATCCGTACATCAACATTGTCCTCCATCCTTTCTAGAGCTTTATAGAGATATGGAACAGCCTTCCCTTTCTCCCCCATGACCATGTAGCATCGAGCAACCTTCACATACGAACTACCATCATTATGAACAGCGACGTCTTCAATCATGGTGTAGAATTTCATCGCATACTCATACTGGCCCAAATTATCAAGAGTGGTAGCGATCTCATTAATCAAATCAGCGTTCTCCTTAGAACGCTCCAAACATACATCCTGAAGGAACACCTCAGCATGCTTCATATCTCCAAGATAAGCTTGGCAGATTACTGCTTTGGCCTGCAATCGTACTGGCAACTTTTGTTGAGATCCCAACACCATTTGCGCCCTCTCGATCTGCCTCAGTGCTTCACCATGGTCATTATTTCTGAGATAGAGGGATATCAGCAAATCCAGCAGACCCCACTCAATGTTTGCAGTCTGAGCATTGACAGACTCCTCCAACAAATCAATAGCTTTATCAACTTGACCCGAGTCCCTGTACATCTGCGCTGCTGTTTTACGAGCGACGACGTTGGAAGGGTGAATCCTGACGATCTGCTCGTATATCTCCGCAGCTCTGTGATAGTCCTGCAGCGTGCGGTATATATTCGCACAATCAAACTTCAGCCCAACATCTTCTGGATCGGCCCTCATCGCCTTGAGAACACAGTGCCTCGCCAGAGCAGCGTCCTCTTTCTTCAGCGCCAGGTCGACCAGCTTCTTCCACAGAGACACATCCTTCGGGGAGACATACGCGGCCAGCATCACGAAGTTGATGGCCTTGTCGATCTCGTCACTCTCCTTGTAAATGCTGCCGAGCAGGTTGTAGGAATTCGGCAGGTTCGGCGCGATCCGCACGATCTCGTGCAGTATCGGAATCGCCTCCTTGAACCTGTTCTCCGTGTAGAGCAGAGTGGCGTCGCCGAGCTTCTTGATGACCTCGGGGCTGCACCTGTTCCTCTTCCCTTTGGCCCTGCCCCTCCGCTTGCCGTCCTTGGACTTGCGCTTCTTCTTGCGGCGAAGGCCGAACCCTTCCATGAGCTGGTCGAACAGGTTCGCCGACTCGGCCTCCGAGAGCTCGTCGCCGCCGTGTTTCGCCCTCTTGGAGTTGGAGCTGGAGGAGGAGTTCCAGGGAGGAGGTGGGGGGTCGAAGGCCTTCCGCTTGCGCTGCAGCGCGGCGAGGGCCTCGAAGTCCCGGATGTTGACGGTGGGCAGAGCGGCGCCGGCCGGGGCCCGCTCCGCCATCTCGACGCACTGCGTCGCGTCGGCGGCGTCGAAGAACTCGTACCCATCCTCTTCATCCTCCTCCTCGTACTCCTCCCCGTCCACGTCCTCCTCCTCCCCAGCCGCGGACAAACGCTCGTCGCCTTCCTCCTCCTCCGGCGCCGACATCGTTGACGGAGAATGGGATTCAGGGAAGCGGAGGACGGCGAGAGGGCGGTGGTCGTGGAAACAGCCGGCGGCGAGAGCGGTGTGGTGTGGGTCGGAAACCTGGGTCTGGCCGAGAACTGGGCTTTTCTCTCGAAGCGGGCCTTGGAGCCGTCCCGTTGCAGCTTCGAATTCTCAAATGGAAAAAATAAAATAGATATCACCCCCAAATCCACCATAATGGACAAATACCACCCTAAACTTCAATTTGGTTTATTTTTACCCTCAAATCCTCAATACCATCTAAATCACCCCCTACACCGGTTTTTATCAATTTAAGCGGGTTTGGAGAGAATTTTAGTTGTTTTGAACTGTGGCGATGAGGTGGAAGTCGTTGTTAACGCCCTCGAGGCCTCGACGCCGCATGGTCCTCCTCGTCGTCCGCTCCGCCTTCTGCCTCCCCGTGCAGTGACACGGAGACTGCCTCGCTCTTTGACAACGGAGCCGGCATAAGCTACACCTGGTCCTCGCCCGTCGTCCTAGCTCTTCGATGACGGACCCGACGAAGACGAATCGGACAAGTTTGTCGTCTAGCGTTGGCGCAAGGGTGCTGGAGATGCGCTCCCTCCATGCCGTGGTTCTCGTCCATTTCCGCGGCAAGCCGCAGTGCTCGTCGTCGACCTCGCGGGCAGGACGGTCACTCATATGTTCGTCCTCGACGCCGAGCAAGCACCAGCGAGGATGACGAACACCACCACCACGTACGGCCACGTGGCGGCGGAGGAGGGGTTCCGGTAGGCCGCAAGATGATAACCCTTTCGGAGCGAAGCGAAATGACATATTCGTGTAGCTGCTCCTGATGGCGAGCATCTTCATGATGAGCATGTGGTCTCTCAGCAAGAAGCACCGCCTCCGCGACCTCGACGACGATCAGAGCTTAGCCACAAGCATGAGAAAACATCCCTCCGCATGCGCGAGCTCCAGGACGCGCTCCACCGCGAGGTTGACGTTGACGCATCTGTCGTGGTCGCCTCCCATCCCCAACGCATCTTCGTCGCTCACCCTCCCAGCCCCGTCGACGCCCTCACCAAGGACAACCACTAGCTTGTGTTGTCCGCCCAGATCGTCCCCGCGCTCTTGGTTACTGATTTCTCTTTTTACCTTCTGAATATTCGGATATTGGAAAACAAAAAATTCCAACTTAACGCCTAGTCAGCATGAGAAGGGTGATAAAACCACTATCAATGTGACAAAAACCACTACATGGGTTATTGACCTGGTATTGTAAATTTGAGGGTGAAAATAATATCAAATTGAAGTTTAGGGTGTGGAACTGAGTGTGATTTCTATATTTTTTCAAAAAAATAAGACACCAGCTTCGTCTTCCCGGAGTCCACCAACGACCTCGGCGCGTCTCCTTCCTTTTTACTCCTCAGGAGCAGACCAAATCAAAACACGATCCAAAAAAATTCCATCTTTAGCTTAGCTTAACCTACACAATTTCCAATTTCCCAGCTCCCTCTCTCTCCCCACCACACTCTCTCCTCGCGCCGTACGAAACCCTAGGCTCCGCCGCCCAAAACCCCGCCGGAGACGCGGCGGCGCCGCCCGCATGGCCCCCGCCGTGCCGGACGCGGGCGCCGCCGACCCTCCTCCCCGCGGCGGATCCGACGTCGCCGGCAACACGTGGGACCTCGCCCCCTTCTCCCCCGCCGCGCTCCGTGGCGGCGAGGTCTACATCTACCGCAACGTCTACAACCTCGTCCCGCGCTCCATCGGGGACTGCGCCGCCCGCGGGGGGCTTAGGGCGCTCAAGTTCTTCGGCAACGACCTGGAGGTGCTGCCCCCGGAGGCCGGGGACCTGGACGCGCTCGAGAGCCTGCAGGTCAAGGTCTCCGCCCCCAGGGTCTCCGGCGCGGTGCTCCGCCGGATGCGGGCGCTCAGGGAGCTCGAGCTCTCCATGGTGCCGCCCAGGCCCTCCGCATGCTCCATACTGGTCGAGATCGCCGGGCTCAAGTGCCTCACCAAGCTCACAATCTGCCACTTCTCCATCAGGTACGCCCGACAACCACTTGCCACAGTCTGCCTTCCTACTTACATAGAGTGCTAATTTAGCTCCAGTGTGCAAAAATGATTGTGGTTAATTTGCTGTATAAACTCGTGTCTAATCAGCCAAATGGTACTGATGTGTATAACAGACCTTTAGCGGACCAGCATCACCCTAAATAGCAATGTATGCTCGTTTGCTACAGTTTTTCATGCTCACTGCCCAATAGCTTCTGGAAATTATGATGCTTTTACCATGTGTTAAATCGGGTTAAATAAATGGTCAGGGCTACTTTGAACTTGCCCTTTAGCTGCTATCAATATGTCTGCAATGTTTTCCATGTTCTCTACAATATATATTTGATGTTAGCGGCCATTGGTATTTTTAGGAGCTGTCAGCTTACTAACGTCTAAGCTGTCTGAACTGTGTCTTTTCTTTGGCAGTGACTAGTAATGGGGTTGTTTTAGCTAAATTTGTTTGTCTTAACAATGAAAATGTACTGATCTGATAGTTTAGTGCATATGGTTAAAAAATTCAAATGCTTGAATGCTGATTAAATGATTTGACGGTCTAAATGTAGTTGTTGCAATATCAATAGTCTGGTGGCCTATGGTATACACAACTTAAGAAGCACGTTTCAATGTCTGGTTAGCAAGCAACATCCTTTAGCATCTTGTAAAAATGCTAATTGGTCCATGCCTCCTACTTCTTCTCGTTGCAAAAAAATCACACACTTACTAAACACAATGAAGCTTCTCGCACAAAATTACCTAATGAACCCCCCAAAAAACCATAATTGTAAATCAACCATGAAGGGTTGTGAAGACCGAGACATGATGCTGGCTTAGATTTAACTCTGATGGGCATTGCTGTGTAGCTGAAGTGTGGAGTTGGCTTAGCCAAGTACAATGGCTTAACATAATTGGTTATAGATTTTCCTTTCCTGCAGCATAGCATGGGTATTTAGCTAGTAAAATAGAAAATGACATAGCTGAAAGACAGTAATATCAGAACAAAACCATTGCATTGTGTGCAGTAGATATGCATCGATCATCACGGTCTTTGTTCAGTATTGTCATGTCATATTTGCGTGAGAATTAGTCTAGTGCTTCCGTGGTGCATACTGGAAGTTCCATAAGTTCCCTATTATATATAGCTAATGTTAGGCATTGCTAGGTTCCTTTCTGTGTCAGAGTACAGGCATCATTGAACTGCTCAATAGGTGCAACCTAAGGGTCTAACAGGAAAGCCTTCTCATCTCCTCTTTCTGTAGGCAAGTTCTACAACACAACGAACAAGACACCTCTTTGCAAGATCCGAGTTGAAATGACATTTATGTGCAGTTTTCTAATTTTTCTATTTGTTAGAATCAAGTTTGGTAAAACTATACAATAATGACGTTAGAGAAAATAATTAGATGATACGAGACTCGCTGCACATCATCTAGTTCCACAAATGAACCAGTTACGGGGTTCTTCTATGGTGTTTCTGACAGTGATTTCTATGTTGTGCATTGACTTATTTATTTCTCTTGTTCCCTGGAAATAAATGGTGGTTCACATTCCTTTTTAACAATCTATAGGTTCCTTCCCCCTGAGATTGCCTCCCTCAAGAAGCTCCAAGAACTTGATCTGTCTTTCAACAAGCTGAAGAACTTGCCTAACTGTATAACCGAGTTGGGTGCCCTGAAATTCCTCAAAGTGACTAATAATAAGTTGGTAGATTTACCCTCAGGAATCTCGTCTTTGAGATGTCTCGAAAGCCTTGACTTATCAAACAACAGATTGACTTCCCTTGGATCGGTTAAACTTGTGTCTATGATTACACTGCAGTATCTGAATCTTCAGGTATATTCACATTCTCATTAGAACTTTTGCTTTCCACTAGTTACTAATTTATTGCTATGTTTTGATCATGTCAGTGTTTGTTCTGATCATTGATATCTCGCTTATATTTGTACTAATTGTGCTGTGGCATTCGTTCACTTCTGGAACCACCGTTTCACATTCTGTTGGAACCTGATTAACAACTATACTCCTGAGAGAAATTAGTGTTTCACCTTTGAGAGAAATTAACAACTATACTTGGGAGAAAGATTGATGTGATACCTTTTGAGGAAAATGATTACAGTGAAGTGATCCTGTTAAATGTAAGGGGAGGAGTGTGTTGGAACGCAAAACGTACTTGCAGGGAAGGTATTTGGCAAAAAAAAAAGAGTTGTGGAGTGTTAATTTTTTTAAAAAATCCCATGGAATTGTGCGTCTACATGCATGTGGACATATCTTTTGCTAAAACATCTTACACTGTGTTTGGATGTAGGAAAGTTTACTGGGAATTGAATTGGACTAGCAATTCCATTTCCAAGATGGAAAGGAATTGAGCTCCAATTCAAATTCTGTTGTTTGGTTGTGAATGGAATTTACGACGGGAATTAAAGGATAGTACATGATTCCAATTCCTGTTTGGATGTGTAAACCTGGGAATTGGATGTTTTGTTGAATTTGAACAGTATTAAACTTGTTACATATATGAAAAATTGTATGTGTATATTTAAATATTGATATATTATTGTGCACATATAAGAATATTAAAATTAAAATATTGTCACAAAAAATAATTTCACAGGAAACTATTTGCCAATCTCAGGATGAGCAATTTCTAATATGTATAGAAGCTACGAATAATTACCAGCCGAATCAAAAATTGATTCTTGTCGTCTATAGGATACATGGCAATCATTGACCACATACGCTGGATTGGAGAAACAAATCCGTGGAGATCACATACACATGAGGCAATCTGGTGGTGTTATGAGAACCAGAGCTCCGGCCGGGAATCCGTAGAGGAGGAGCACCTGCAGCCCCGATCCGGTCGGGAATCCATGGAGGTGAAGCACCAGCGGGCCGGCGGCGCATTCATGGAGGAGGAGCACCAGCAGCTCTGATCTAGCCGGGAATCCGTGGAGAAGGACTGGAGGAGTACTAGCAGCTCCGATCCGACCGGGAATCCGGGGAGGAGGAGCACCAGCAGCTGCGATCCGGCCGGAAATCCATGGAGGAGGAGCACCAGCGCGGACAAAGCAGCGAGCTTCTTTTCTTGAGAGCTAGGGGAACGAGCAGACGCGACTCGCGAGCGAACCTTTCCGCGACTTTCCGAGGGTCGACGCTCGGAAAGTTTTGGGCCGAGCAGACACTTGCGGGGATTCCGCGCGGAATTGGCCCAAGATTCCAGGCCTAAATTCCATAGCCAGTCCAAACGGCAGAATTAGACCCCAATTCCAGATTCCTCAATTCCAGGCAAACTTTCCTACATCCAAACACAGTGTTATATTTTGATACGGAGGGAGTAGCTAATAATCCGCACTATCTTTTTTTATTTATTAAAACATTACTTGAGACTTCTTGATACTATTGACGATCGTATTGTGGATGTTTCCTTGTGTCTTGTATTTATGCATAGAGATTCGAATATTAGACCCTGACAGTTCTCTTTTCTGTTTTCAAGTTTAATAGGATTACCCATTCTTTTATGATTCCCTCTTGGGTATGCTGTGACATGAGGGAAAATGGTGAAAATGTTCTGAAGAGGGACAAGCTACAACGTCTAGGTATTGCAAGCATTGACAGTTCAGCAGAACCTAGAACTGCTGGTCGCACTTGCAATGGTGTGCTCTCATGCTCACATGTAGAAACTTCCGCAAATTTAAAAGCTCATACCGCACAGAAAATGAAGAAGGGCTGGAAGCGCCGGGATTGCCTGCAACAGCAGGCTCGCCAGGAGCGCTTAGAGTCTAGCAGGAGCAGGCTAACTGAAAATGACATTGATGAAATGGCTGTGAACATGACTGAGGATGAATGCCTTTCTAGTGTACATGATATGGAAAGCAAGCCAGTGATGAAAGACGTTGCTGAAGAAAGTTCAGCACAGGAAGTGAGAGAAGAAAGTTCTATATCTGAAGACCTATCTTGTGTAGTTGATTATGACTCGGATGGGCTTATAAAAGACAGTGGTATGATGCTTCAGGACCAATATGACGAGGAGAAGACTGGAAAAAATAGCAGAGGTTGCGATGACAACAATTCTGGCATCAGCGCTGAGGCTTTTTGTTTGAGAAGGAGCAGTATTGAAAATGAACTTGAAGATACTGCTTCATCAACCCGCAATGCTGTTGAAGTTGTTGAGGATAACCTTTCAGCGGCATCTAAATTTACATCAAAATCCAAAAGGCATCCTGATATGGACAACAATCCTAAACCCAGCAAATGCCTGAGACCATTCGATGAATGCTCACAGTTATCTTATAAGTACAGTGTGGAATCATTTTGTAGCATAGATGACCATCTACCAGATGGGTTTTATGATGCGGGACGAGAAATGCCCTTCATGCCGTTAGAGGAGTACGAACGCAGTCTCGGACTATATGCGCGTGAAGTTATTCTGTTGGACAGGTTTGTGCACATTCCTATCATAATTTGGTGATTTTCAATTCTGTATGTTGTATGCTCTTTCTGATTAGTCTATTCTAGAGTATGGCACATGTTTGCAATCTGCCTAACGTTTTTTTTTTGCTTCTTTAGAGAACAAGATGAAGAATTGGACGCAATTGCTTCTTCAGCACAACTATTGTTATCCAGTTTGAAGAGGCCCAACTATTCTGAAACAGATGAAGATGCAGGCCAGGACTTACTAAGGGCGTCAGTTCTTGCTTTGTTTGTCTCTGACTGCTTTGGAGGCTGTGATCGAAGTGCTTCTCTTAGGAGAACACGGGGAGCTATTGTTAGCTTGAGGAAAGAGCAACCGTTCATTTGTACTTGTGCTGCTGGTAGCATATGTGATAACAATGAGGCTTCAAAGCAGATCAATACTCCTTCTGGACACTTTGATTTTAGTGGTCTCTGTCATAAATCTATACACATCATCAAGGAAAGAAGAAATTCCGGTGTTGTACCGATAGGGGCATTGCAGTTTGGTGTTTGTAGGCACCGAGCTGTCCTCATGAAGGTACCTTCTTGTTCTATTATCTGAACTTGTTTTCCGTGTTTGCTATTTGAAGCTTTGACATGCAACCATGTCTATTGCAGTACCTGTGCGACCGGGCAGATCCTCCAATTCCTTGTGAACTTGTCAGGGGGCATCTTGACTACACACCTCATGCCTGGAATGTTGTCCCTGTTAGACAAGGGGACAACTGGGTAAGGATGATCGTTGATGCGTGTTACCCCACAAACATAAAGGAAGAGGATGATCCAGAGTACTTCTGCAGGTTAGCGCCTTGTGAATGTATAGGAAAAAACACTTACTGCACTTCCCCCCGCTTACTTGAATTTATATGTTAGCAACTAGAGTGCACTATCCTGGTTTTTCATAGTCATAATTCAATTACTGATGTTTCAGTGTTAAGTCAATTTTGTGACCAGGTTAAATATATGACCTACAAATGCCTTACGGCATTTTCTAACATGGCTAAATTATGTTTCTGAACCTTATTTATATGCTAGGTAATCTAGCTTATGACTAAGTTGCAAAAGGTCAGTATGTGTAATAAAATAAGAACTTGTAACAGTGTGTAGGGTATAAAAACTTTATATTGTAAAATATTGGATAATATGTAACTGTAAGTCTGTCAGGTTATGTTCGTACATTGTGTCTACTTGCTCTGTATTGGTATGATATGTCACATTTCTCATTTTCTAGTTGTCTTTCTTTCATTTCCATTTATTGCTTTTCTCTTACCTATTATTTTGCTCTTCTGTTATTTCTTTTGCCTGATGTTAGGGGTCTTACCTGATGATGTAGTATTGCTTACATTTTAGTCATGCTGCTTCATCGAGGTGCTGGAAACAAGTGTACATGCTGGTTCTTCCTGAAACCAAAATTGTAATCCTATATTTGATTACGGATTATTTACATGTGTTTCAGGTATGTTCCACTCAGTCGACTCCACGTCACACTTGATGATGAAGGTTATGCAGCTCGGTCTTCCTTCCCTTCAGTCTCACTATGCAAAGAAATAGAAGCTACTAATTCCAGTGCTGTATACCACTGCAAAATTGGTTCTGTTGACGCTGCAGCAAAGGTTTATTTTTTTCCTATTTAAATTTATTTCGTTCCTTTTATTTTGTTTTATGTATTTACTTGGCATCGGTGTCCAATACAGATACGGTACCTAGATACCCGTTGTGTTTCTAATGATGAAGTTAAAAACTTTGAATACAAGCTTCTTGGGGAAGTAAGGATGCTGAATGCCCTAAGGAAGCACAGATCCATAGTGGACATATACGGTCACCAACTTTCTTCCAAATGGGTTCAAGACGATAGTGATAAAGAGTACAGGATAATGCAGTCTGTAATCTTAATGGAATATGTGAAAGGAGGTTCTCTGAAGGTAAATTCGTTTGTTCATGTTTATGAGCCTTCTTTTATTCGTTGAAAGTATTTGTTGTTTAGAGATTCTCATTGATAACTGAACCTGTTATATTCAAATCAGGGATATTTGGCAAAATTACTGAAAGAGGGCAAGAAACATGTACATATGGACCTGGCATTTTACATTGCTCGAGAAGTTGCTTGTGGCTTATTGGAGATGCACAGAAAGTTAGTTATTCACCGGGATATAAAAAGTGAGAATGTTTTGGTTGATCTGGATTCAGAGAGGAGTGATGGCACACCAGTAGTCAAACTCTCTGATTTTGACAGATCCATTCCTCTGTATTCTCTATCCCATACATGCTGTATAGCTCACCTTGGCACATATCCACCCAATGTTTGTGTTGGGACACCTTGTTGGATGGCTCCAGAGGTTCTTCAGGCCATGCATGAGAAAACTCAATATGGGCTGGTAAGCATTCGTCTTAACACTGTGCTGTCCTTTCTTGTGAATACCAGCTGAGGAAACTATTTGGTACTTGTATTTCATACAGTAGGTATTAGCTGAGCTATGCTTTTGACTTGGGTATACCAATGTTTGGTAGTTCTATAATGTGTTGATTGTGACGTTAATTTTCTTCAGCTATTAATTAGCTAATGCACATTTGTATGTGGTGCCTATGTGTGTGCACACACAACACCTCTTGACATCAAATGTTACTCTGATGATCTGATCACTGGTAATGTGCATGTCCTGTTCGCATATTGCTTATAGAGTAAGGACAATTTTAATTAGTATATTAAGACCCACTTGAACTGGTAAACTATACTAATATTAGCAAATAGGCCCCAGGTTACCTACCAGATTACGCTAGTCAAATATCTGTCCCTAGCCATTACCAGGACTCTGAAATAAGGTGGTATTGATGCGAGTATATCTGGTGTTTTATGCAGGAAGTAGATATCTGGTCATTTGGGTGTTTTATATTTGAGATGCTGACACTTCATACACCGTACCTGGGGCTACCAGATTCTGAAATATATGATCTCATAAAGGTAAGACCTCTACCTCAAAAGCAGGCTCTTGCTTTTGTAGCTGCTAGTGCTTTCAAATAAACATGACATATAACCATCTTCTGATTTCCATATCATTAGAGGAAGAAACAAAGGCCAAGGCTAACTAAAGAACTAGAAGCGTTCTGGACAATGGACGAGCCAATCACACGGCTGAAGTTGGGGATCACATCTGATGCTCATGCAGAGAAACTAAGATTTCTAATAGATATCTTCTACCAGTGCACCAGAGGAGCTGCATCTAGGCGCCCCAAAGCTGAGCAAATTTACAATTCGCTTTGCTCCATGCCCACATGCTATGACCTGAGCTGAAGCTGTGGATCCTGAATCAGAAATCTAATGGCGAGGCAGCCTGCACCAAGGTCGGGAGTAAATGACGGAAAACCACCAGAATTGGGGCCGAGTTGTCTGGCTGCCACCGAAATTGAGTCTAGGGACACAAACCACCGCACATTGGGGCAGAAGTGTGACAAGGAGCACTGATTCGTGTGTCTAGTGTCTTAACAGCCATTCTAATCATGCGGTCCCACAGTCAGGCCTACGTGGCAAAAAGAAAGAAAAAAAGTCAACACCAGCTCTACCCGGTGCTCTTCCTCGACTACCTCCGCTCCGGCGGCCTCGCACTGGCCCCGCCGCTCCGGTCGCTCGCCGTGCTCGCGCTCACCGCCGCGCTCACCTACCTCAACTACCGCGACCCGCACCTCGTCCGCCTCTCCGCGCTCTTCCTCACCGCCTTCTCCCTCTCCCCGTTCGTCGCGCTCACTGTGCTCGCCGTCCCCAAGATCCGCCCTTCCCGCTGGCTCTCCCTCGAGCCCAGGAAGACGTTCCCCAAGGCCTTCTTCGGCGTCGTGGCTCTCGTCGTCGGCGCGTACCTCATCCCGCTCCTGGCCGACACCGGTGCGCTCCCGTCGGAGACCGCGTCGGAGTGGACGGACGGCTTCTTCTCCCAGGTCGGGCAGAGGATCGGCGGGCCATGGCTGCGCGTCTGGATCCAGGCCGCCGCCGCCATGTCCAACATGGGGCTCTTCGAGGCCGAGATGAGCAGCGACTCCTTCCAGCTCCTCAGCATGGCCGAGATGGGCATGATCCCCGAGCGCCGCGGCCGCGGCAGAGGACGAGGCCGGGAACGCGCCGAACGCCGTGCCATCAAGGACGCGCTCGCGGTCTTCCTGGTGGAACAGCGTCCAGAGCGTGCGGCGGTGGGACGCCGAGAGCTCCTCCAGGAGCGCCGCGAGCGAGGCCCGCGCGCCGCCGCCGTCGCAGAAGGTCTCGAAGACGCGTGGGACGGCACGTCGAGCACGCGGAAGCGGATGGCGAGGAGCGCCGCCGCGTCCCAGCCGTGCACGCGCGCGCGGGCCTCTGCGCCGGGAACGGCAGCGTCACGACGGCGACGAGAGAAGATTCCAGTGCGCGCTCGCCGGCCGCGTGCCGGGCCTGCTAGCTAGTTGTGGCGCGTGCGTGCCTGCTAGCTAGCTGCGGGGCGAACTCCAGTGCGCGCTCGCCGACCGGAGCGGCGGGGCCAGTGCGAGGCCGCCGGAGCGGAGGTAGTCGAGGAAGAGCACCGGGTAGAGCTGGTGTTGACTTTTTTTCTTTCTTTTTGCCACGTAGGCCTGACTGTGGGACCGCATGATTAGAATGGCTGTTAAGACACTAGACACACGAATCAGTGCTCCTTGTCACACTTCTGCCCCAATGTGCGGTGGTTTGTGTCCCTAGACTCAATTTCGGTGGCAGCCAGACAACTCGGCCCCAATTCTGGTGGTTTTCCGTCATTTACTCCCAAGGTCGGCCTTATGTCAGGATGTGTTAAACTGGACGGTCGTAGCAGGTCACTGGATCTGGCCATCTTCGACTGATTTGAAGTTCTAACCGGTGTACTCTGCAATCTACTGATGTTGGTCTTCGGATGGGTGGCGATGACCAGGCACGAGAAGTCAAACCATGGTGAGCCAACTTTGGTCGTTGAAGCTCTTCCTGAGTCAGTTTTGTAGCGGCACTGCATCCCCTGGTTCACCTGTTGTAGCAGTCTTCATTTCATCATGTGTGTATGTGTATGTTATGTAATTTTACCAATTTTCCATCATTTGTTATTTAATGGTGTCTTAAGTTAACAATTTTAGGTCATTCACAGCACAGGGCCCAGGGCTCATTTTTATGTGTCTGTGTATGTACAATTGTCGGTTGATCCATGACACCCTCGAGAGTGCTGAGTTGTGTAACCAAACGGGAACTGATACTATTTATTTGTAACGAGGGTGTGTTGTATGATGATGTCTCTTCCAACTCTATACAGCTGTGGAATTTCTTCCTACTTATTATCGCCTTGAGAACATTGTTACAGGCACTGTGAGTCTGCGCCCTTGGCAAACCCCAAAGATCATTTTGTGCATTACGTGCAGTGAAGTGCATATACACTTGACATAAAAGATTGGAATGCATAGTCTTAGAGATGCATTTCGCCACTTCCTCTCTTTAATATAGAGCTTGCGAGGCATTGCAATGTGCACTAGTAGCACTCAAAAGGTGGTTATAGAACTTTAAAAGTCAACCAAAACATCTTCCACTAACGAGACAACCAATCACGGTTTTCAAGCAGAGTAGCAAAATCCATGCCGACAAGTGGTATCACGTACCAGCCGACAAGTGTTTCTTCTGACTTGCTACAAATTTGCACCTGCAGTACCGCTCAGACCGTAATTTTCTACTCCCTAGTAACATTGCAGCATGAACTCTTACTGCCACCTACAGTACAACCTGTGACACATGTAGATTAACCGCGCCTGATACTTAACTAATCCCCTGACGGCTTGACCACATGCAGCGATAATACTCTACTGCTCCCTCTCTAGCTAGCCATAGCCTGATAGCCTATAGCCAGCGCGTGCAAGCACGTCCGCTTCGATCCATCTCTCTTGAAAATGTGGTCTTCTCGAGGACAAGCGACTGACTGGGGCAGCACTAGTTTAAGCAGTCCATGTCTTGTCTGTGGAGAGAGCCACGACAAGCTCGATCGATCTCTCCTCCTCCTTGCTCGCTCGCCATGTGAGGGTGCTGGCCGCTCTGACTTTGCGCTGATTGGCCCGATCGACATCGGCGTTCCCGCTCTAGGATCCTCTCTCGAAGGGTCAGCGACAGCGCCGCGCTGAAGCACGAGCCCATCTTGACCGGCCGGACGCCGATTACTCCGGCGCTCCCCATGTGATCCGCCGATCCATCCACCTCTCTCCATCGTCTATATAAGCATGCGCTGGGCCGGGTATCCTTCCATTCCATGGAGAGCTTGGTAGCTGCGTCGGGGGTTGAACCGAGTGCCCAAGGGGAAGCGTGAAGCTGCCAGCATGATCTAACCTGTGGGTCGGCCGGCGAGGCGATGCGCGCAAGGGCTTCCATGGAGGGGTTAGATCGTGCTGTGACAGTTTCACTCTTCTCCTGTTGGGCACACACATATGCTCCCAGAAAAGTTGGTTGGATACATCCTGCCTGATCGAGCTGTGCAGCAACAAGGGCAAGGTAAGCGAATCCACTTTCTTCTTCCCAGCTTCAGCTTCCCTCCACTGAGTGCAACTCCGTTGATATATCGAGAAATTACCTTCTTTTTCTCTCACTCTGCTTACGAATAAGCAAATCGGTCATGAATCAGTGTGTATGTCGTGCATCCACGATTATGTTAGTGTACATTGATGGAAATCAGTAAAGATTGTTTCAAGATGGATTCACTCGATTCCATGTCTATATGTGATAGAAATATATATTGATATGCATCACCTCGTCAATTGATCTCTTGCTCATGCTTTGCCTAACAACAGGTTTTCCGTGGTCCGTAAAGGATGTCTTCTTGCCCTTCTCTGGCTCGTTCGGAGAAGGGTATGAGGAGGGCAGAGGGTGGAGACCTCTTCCGCTGGCGTTCATTTGTGTGTTCAGTCTGTTGGCGAAAATCCATTTTGGCTCGCGGGACTGGAGGCTACTATTTTACTAGAAAAATACATTTATAATGTTAAAATATTGAGAAAAAATCAGGTGTATATATGGACATTTTAGGTTGGCACACGAAGTTTCATAAAAAATGATATTCTTTTGCCCTTTGTAAAAAAGACAATAAAAACGGTATTTGTGTATTTTATATAGAGCATGAAAAAAATTGAAACTTTGGGTGCCAAAACATTGTGTCCGTCTGTTGGGTGCTAAAGAAGACAAAAGAAAATTGTCTGGAGATACACCCGAAAATATATGTCTGAACTTTTTGACATTTTAAAATGCACCTATGAGGCAAAACATTGTGTGCGTATGCTGGTGGTTTCTATCTCTCTGGAGAGTCTTCATGCCCCCTCTGTACATGTATTTTCTCCTAATTATAATCAATCGAGCAGGCTATGAATCTGCATGTCTATATCGCGTAATTCTTAGCAGTGACATACAAATAGATATTTCCCAGTCACCACCTAAGAAATAGCAATACCAAAAGATTTTGTCAAATAAAGGAGTGCTACCCGCAAAAGATAAAAATGAGTGCTAACAGATAGTTGTGTCTCTAATTGAACCCACATACTATGCATATTTTCACGGACACTTTGCCATAGTTTCGTTAATAGTTACAGCCATAAAATTGTGAGTCTGAATCTTGCGAATGATACTTCCCACAAAGTTACAGTCCAAAAGAATAACTTCCCACAAAAAAGTAATCTAACCAATGATATCAATTTTATGACACGTGGTTTATATTTTTCTGAGGGGATGATTTGTGTATTATCCCCATATTAGGTTTTTGATCAAAACTGAAACTTGCATCAATTTCATGTGAATTTATCTTCTTCTTTTTTTTTGCTTTTGAACCAGCTAACACAACTTCCCTTATAGCCTGATGGGCCCTTCTTCCTACCCTCGCGGCCTGCTAGCTTGGGCAGCCCAGAATGTATGCTAGAGCAAGGTTGCCGGCGACGGCGAGTCTTGCGGATTTCAGTTAAGCTCTGAATCTGATGTCCGGTCACGAAATAAGTCAGTAGGCCAAGACGAGAGTATAAGTAAAATCTGGATGTAATACTCTTTTACCTTTTTATTATCAGTAAAAAACGAAATAAATCGGTCGGCGACGAAGTACAATTAATAACAAACTACTAGACACCAAATTTAATTTGTAAGATCTTTGCAGGGCACGTAGGGGACGACTTCTATCAGGAGAGGGGTGCTACAAAAGAAAGGAATTCACAAGCCTCGATCAGTTCATCTTGGCGCACACGGCAAAACATATTATCCATTCAAATACACAATATATTAGACGTACGGCAGGGTATCGCGCGAAGCCTCCGCCGAGCACAGGACACACGAGGCGCCAACCAACTCCTGGTCTCTGTTCATCGATCGAAACCATGGCCGGGTTCATCCTATGTGGTGTTTTAGCACATAGAGTGCACCTGTTTTAGCACATATAGGGCACGGAATAAATTTTCACTTTTCCAGCTGCCCTATTTTAGGACACTGCCTGTTCAACACCTGCTCGATATAGGGCCGAATTGCTCATGTCATGATGACAACATCGATGAACTGAGCTCTAATTCGACGACCAGTTCGACTGATTTGAGGTATGAATCCCAAATTGAGAATACCAAAAGTTAGAGCATACGGAGGCGAAGCTATTGATCGTAGTGCTAAGACCAAATGGTTACCAGAACGTCGCCGGCGGCGAGTCCCGCGGTGGCCGAACACCGCCTGCGGTGGCTACACTCGCATTTGCACACATCTAATTGGAATCAATTGCACTGTACAACGCCTGCGTGTATGAGCCGAGTGTACTAATCTGCTGGATCGAAAGAGAGCTTGGAGCTGCCCGTGCGCGACCGTGTGAGCCACCGCCGGCCGGATCTTTGCAGACCCCACAGAGGATGTGAGCCGCCGCCGCTTGCTAATGTTGCCGCTGCCCGGCCGCTTGCTGCATCTGCTGCTGCTTCCCATCGCCGAGCTTGCTGCCACCCTTCCCCACCATCGCGCAAGACGACGGGAAACAGAGCCGCCAAACCCACCTCCTGCGAGCCGGCGAGCAACCGCGCCCCCGCCATAGCTCCACCATTCCCCACCTCCTGTCGCGATGCCGCTCTGCGCGCGACGACGCCCTACCTACCTTCTGCGCACCAGCTGGCCACGGCGTCGCCAAGCGAGCCGCCCTACCCACCGAGCCGGCCCTCACCGTCGTTGCTTTCGGCGCCGCCGCTCCTTGTCCTCCGCCAGATTTTGTGGGGCGGGTGCAAAATCGGACATTCCAGGCCAAGCCGACTCCAATTTGGGAAGGGTGGGTGCGAAATCGGAGCGCAGATGGGGTGAAGGTGGCCGGCGACGGTCGAATCAGGGATGAACGGGGTGAAGCTGAAGTTTTCAGTGTTGCAGTTGGAGTTGCGCGGGCTGAAAAGGAAAGTATGGGGCATGTACGAGCGAGGTCCTCTCTGCCCCAAATATGGGGCAGAGAGGACCAAAATTTAGGTCTACCCCAAAATAGGGCACGTGAAAGGGCAGTTGTTGGAGAGCGATTTTTGCCCTTTCCTGCCCTAAAAAACGGTTTTTAGGGCACGATGGCAGCAACAGCGAGGAGGAACGACGGTAGCGGTTGTGGGCGGATGGTTCTGTTATCTGGTGTTCGCAAGAGAGGAGCGACCTCTCCTTTATACACGCAGCCGGCGGCGAAGCTAGAGCATACGGAGGCGAAGCTATTGATCGTAGTGCTAAGACCAAATGGTTACCAGAACGTCGCCGGCGGCGAGTCCCGCGGTGGCCGAACACCGCCTGCGGTGGCTACACTCGCATTTGCACACATCTAATTGGAATCAATTGCACTGTACAACGCCTGCGTGTATGAGCCGAGTGTACTAATCTGCTGGATCGAAAGAGAGCTTGGAGCTGCCCGTGCGCGACCGTGTGAGCCACCGCCGGCCGGATCTTTGCAGACCCCACAGAGGATGTGAGCTGCCGCCGCTTGCTAATGTTGCCGCTGCCCGGCCGCTTGCTGCATCTGCTGCTGCTTCCCATCGCCGAGCTTGCTGCCACCCTTCCCCACCATCGCGCAAGACGACGGGAAACAGAGCCGCCAAACCCACCTCCTGCGAGCCGGCGAGCAACCGCGCCCCCGCCATAGCTCCACCATTCCCCACCTCCTGTCGCGATGCCGCTCTGCGCGCGACGACGCCCTACCTACCTTCTGCGCACCAGCTGGCCACGGCGTCGCCAAGCGAGCCGCCCTACCCACCGAGCCGGCCCTCACCGTCGTTGCTTCCGGCGCCGCCGCTCCTTGTCCTCCGCCAGATTTTGTGGGGCGGGTGCAAAATCGGACATTCCAGGCCAAGCCGACTCCAATTTGGGAAGGGTGGGTGCGAAATCGGAGCGCAGATGGGGTGAAGGTGGCCGGCGACGGTCGAATCAGGGATGAACGGGGTGAAGCTGAAGTTTTCAGTGTTGCAGTTGGAGTTGCGCGGGCTGAAAAGGAAAGTATGGGGCATGTACGAGCGAGGTCCTCTCTGCCCCAAATATGGGGCAGAGAGGACCAAAATTTAGGTCTACCCCAAAATAGGGCACGTGAAAGGGCAGTTGTTGGAGAGCGATTTTTGCCCTTTCCTGCCCTAAAAAACGGTTTTTAGGGCACGATGGCAGCAACAGCGAGGAGGAACGACGGTAGCGGTTGTGGGCGGATGGTTCTGTTATCTGGTGTTCGCAAGAGAGGAGCGACCTCTCCTTTATACACGCAGCGCAGGAGGCGAAAGGTCCAATACAAACGCGCACAATTAATTCCGTTAAGGCAAATGAATTCTGGAAACGGTCGTACTTAAACAGACGTTTCAACTTCGTATTCCTTTCCCATTAAGGAAAACGTTTCATGACCGTACACATTTTATTTCTGCGTGACAAAAAGAATATATCGGCTCGGCGAGATTCCCGTAACCCGCGGCGCGGCACGTCGTGGCGGGCGGCGGCGGAGGAGGAGCGCGCGTGTGGTACACAACCATTCTCCTCATACCTCACACCAACTCATACTAGTAGTAGAATGACTCAGTATATAATCTGATGCACATCTTATTCAACTAGTAGTATGAGACTAAACTCCCACCATATGTCATGACAACAAGGGTCTTAGGGATTTTCAGGAATTGATAATGGGCTAAAAGGCCCAATATTTCAGCAGTACTTGCTCATTTACGGTCGTTGACCTTATTTTACCGTCGAGAAATAATGACGTGAAAAAGGGATTATACATTGGTTTGTAAAACTATTATTACAAGAAATAGCCCACATAATAGCAAATACGTACAAAAAATTGGTTATCGAACAGCCAAAAAACTTAAATATTAACTTATTTGGATAGTATTAGTTTGGTAAGCTTGGATAACCTATAATCCATCCAACTCAGATCTTCACATCCATTTGTAATAACTGTATGAATCTGGATGTCTATATCGCGTAATTCTTAGCAGTGACATACAAATAGATATTTCCCAGTCACCACCTAAGAAATAGCAAAACCAACCGATTTTGCCATCAAATAAAGGAGTGCTACCCGCAAAAGAAAAAAATGAGTGCTAACAGATAGTTGTGTCTCTAATTGAACCCACATACTATGCATATTTTCACGGACAATTTGCCATAGTTTGCTTAATAATTACAGCCATAAATTGTGAGTCTGAATCTTGCCGAATGATACTTTCCACAAAAAAAGTAATCTAACCAATGACATTAATTTTATGACACGTGGTTTATATTTTTCTGAGGGGATGATTTTTGTATCATCCCCATAATAGGTTTTTGATCAAAACTTAAAGTTGCATCAATTTTATGTGGATTTATCTTTCTTGTTTTGCTTTTGAACCGGCTAACACAACTTCCCTTATAGCCTGATGGGCCCTTCTTCCTACCCTCGCGGCCTGCTAGCTTGGGCAGCCCAGAATGTACAACCTTCCAGAGCCTAGATGGTAGAGCAAGGTTGCCGGCGACGGCGAGTCTTGCGGATTTCGGTTAAGCTCTGAATCTGATGTCTGGCCACGAAATAAGTACTAGCAAAATGCCCGTGCGTTGTAAGGGTAGAGGAAAAACAACTTTTAAAAGCATATCAACACAATCCAAATTTCACCCGCATCTGAATTTTTAATTAATAACTGTGAACTTAAACTTTACGTATACATGTGGGCGCATGAAGCTCAATACACTGTACTCATCCTACACTGTACTCATCCTGTACTTTATTGTGTTTGTCTACACTCTCTGATATACTCATATAGATAGCTGCTCATTCACTTGTCACTGATATCACAGCTGTTCATTCACTCGTAAATTTATCTGTTGTTGCCCTTTAATATGGCATTTAATTAAGAATGGTGATCATCATCATCTCAACTACGTACCTCTAGTCCTGAAACTTCAACCCATGTCCACCTTGTTCATTTGCCCATACCAAAATAATCTTGAGATGGATTAGATGTCCCACAAAGCGTATGATTGGGCGGTAATCAAGTTTCGTGGCGTTAACGCCTACATAAACTTCAACCACAACGACTACAAGGACAACATGAATTATGAGAAAAAAACGTAGGCATTTTCAAGTATTTTCAGTATCTTGCAGCACGTAATCATTTGTTGCCTACTACATGAAAATGAAATGGTGCCCATTCAAAATCATTTTGTGCCTACCCTCAAATACAGATGGTTCTTTCAAAATGAATTAAAAGTGTGTATACAAATCATCACAAATTACGTAGGACTGGAAGATGTCAAATTCTTCAGGAAATGGACTGCATAAATGAATCACGGACGAGCGAACTGAAAACACGAGCGAACTGAAAACACAGATCGGCCTATACCAAAATCACAGATCGAAACTGCAATCACAGCCCGGAACACCTCATATATGAAAATATGCACAATCATCCTGTGCTCACAATCACACGGATTGTGCCAACGGATCAAGAAACGGTGCTGACCATGCAAATCGCACCCCGATGGTGCCAAATCACAGAGGAAAAAATCATGCACAAAGAATCGAGAGAGGGTCGGAGGGCGCTAGCCAAGGCAGTCGGGGATGCGATGCGGGGCGACCGTGGTAGTCGCCATCCGTGAGCCTTCTCCTGCTCTCCGTGCTCACGACGAGCAACTGATCGTACGGTCTGGAGAGGATGGGCTGGTGCTCGTCCTCGACGGCCGCGATCGGCGCCTCTGCCTGCGGTTTCTGTACGCCGACACGGACAAGGTTAGGGATCTGGATGGTGCCGAAGACGCACATTAGGATATCCTCCAATAGCTCCGGTGGTTGTGTGGCCCGTGGCCGGCAAGCTGGATGGGGAGACCTAGCGACTTAGGTAAAAACTGAGACAGAGAAGAAGACCTAGAGGAAGAGCGCTCACCGTACGACGGCGCGGGCGGATTGGCTGGGGCTGGGGCTCTAGGATGAGGGCTCTGCCTGCCGAGTGCCACTTGCGAATCCTGCGGTCCGAGGGTTCCGAAGCGGAGAGTTGATTGGACCGCGGTCGCGGACGGGGAACAGGGGCAGCAGTGTCGTGGGATACAACTGGATCCTTCACGCTGCCGTCCCCTACGAGGGTGCGATTAGAGGGCGATGGCGGAAGGCTGGAGGCAAGGCAACGGCGCCGGCGAGTCTTTGTTTTTCTATACTCGGAGTGTTCCGTCTGCTACTTAAAACTGGACTGCGGGTTGATTACCTAAAAGGTGAGGGGCTAATTTGCAAAATCGTCACGACGTACCGGACATATTAAGCCGTATTATATAGTAGAAGAGAAGAGATAGAGAAAATCTGGATGTAATACTCTTTTACCTTTTTATCGGTAAAAAACGAAATAAATCAGTCGGCGACGAAGTACAATTAATAACAAACTACTAGACACCAAATTTAATTTGTAAGATCTTTGCAGGGCACGTAGGGGACGACTTCTACCAGGAGAGGGGTGCTACAAAAGAAAGGAATTCACAAGCCTCGATCAGTTCATCTTGGCGCACACGGCAAAACATATTATCCATTTTCAAATTAATACACAATATATAGACGTACGGCAGGGTATCGCGCGAAGCCTCCGCCGAGCACACGACACACACCTCCTGGTCTCTCTCTGTACATCGATCGAAACCATGACCGGGTTCATCCAAGGATACTGGGAGTCGATGAAGATCAAGGTGGCCAGAGCATGGGACGGGGGCCTGGTCGTCCACGACATGAAGGTCGGCGGGTGTTTCGATCAGTGGGCGCTGTCCATGGTGATCTGCGACCGTGACTCGCTCAAGCGGACTGTTTTCGAGAGGGAGCACGGGGAGGCCGTCCACCCCATCGACATGGACGCCTGCGTCAAGGCCACGGTGACGCTGCTGGAGTGCATGCAGCGCAACCCGGACGTCTTCAGGCTGCACATCGTCGCCATGGAGGCCGGCATCAAGGAGGACGAGAGGACGCGGCGAGAGGAGGAAGAGAGGCGGCGGCGAGTGGCGGAGGCCGACCCCAGGTTTAGGTGGTGGACCGGCCTGAGACATAGTACCGGCCGGCGGCCGACTGAGAAACACTAATCGTACGTTGAAGCCTGGCTGGCTTATATCATGTGTCGAGTTTTTACGTAGCTCATGGATTTGGTTGGAGGAGTCGATCAGATTTGAAGGCTAGATTACTGTAGGTCGTGCAGAATTGGTACGTACAATCGTTCTTCTCGGTAATTATTTTTTAAAATTGTTGTTCTTGGTAATATTTACCAACAAACTTTTGAGATCAGTACCTTTCGTGTTGAATTAGTTGTCACTTAAATTATATCCTACTCTAGTTTAGTTTTCAAGCTGCCCTACTCATGTTTTAATATCAGTCACAATTCCATGTCGAAACCACATCCTTTTCGCTTCCTCCGACGCCCATGGTTGTAAGTTTTCATGACGCTAGCTAGTTAATTTCGTATGAAAAGTCTGATCTTAACTGGGAAGTGGGAGGCAGGTGTATGAAAAACGCAGCGGTGAATAGATTAACCGCTGATGTCACCCTGCTAAAATTGAATTAAATCTCAGCCCCTTGATATCTAGGCGCGTCTATGTTCTATTTTCGAGAGAAATGGGACCATGCATATAGACCCGATTGTTATTACCGTTTTGTTTCGTACAAAAGATCTAATTTCGCCGCAAAGTGATCCGCCCCTCTGTTCCCTGGAGAGTCCATTAGCAGCAACATGTTTGTCTGCACTAATACGATAGCTTCTACTTCTAGAGGTAGGACCAACTTCAATTCCCCACTGAAACATGCAATGCAAATCCCAACAGAAAAACAGCCATCCACTACTAAACTAACCCCACAGGAATCATGATAACACCAAGCAAGGATCAAAAGCTGGCCTACATATACATATTATATCTGTTGGCCAGACTTGTCACTCCAAAAGGGCCGCCAATAACTTGGTGACCTTTGCCGTAGAACTTATCTTACGCCTCCTGCTCTATACATCTATCCACTCACCCATGACACATTACATGACATATTTTTTTCTGAGGCCCGATGTCAAAATTCAAACGCTAAATAGAAGTCGGCGTTATATTCTCTATGAGATACCAGAGATTCAAACTTGCAAGATCAGACAATTTAAACCTCTTACCCTCAAAAAGAAAAAAAAGACAATTTAAACCTCTCAATCGCATATGAATGGGGTTGTGTGTGCTGGAACAAATCGTTTACGGTGCAATTTTAAAACAGCAGTTGCTCAGGCCGTGTATAGAGTCCAGTACAATGCGATCGGTTATTACCATCAAACATGTGCTATATCGCACATGGTTTACCAAAATAATCAGGTAAAATTTTCTTATATCGCACATGCTTATATAAAATAAACCGTATGGAAAACTTCACAAACGGTAATTTCATATTTTGTGTGTGCAGCCATTGTTACTTTTACATCTGATGCATTGTTTCCTCGATGCTTTCATGCACACCTATTTAGGGTTGTGCCTTCCCACTTTGCCCAACACTCCTCGATAAATAATTAAAGTGTCGCCGACTGTCGATAGTGAACATGATGACTCGCCACAAATCCATTGTCCCCGATGGTCGATACTCCCATGCGAATCGAGCATGGTAGGTGCACCAAGTGCGGCGACCAAAGCCAGGGTGGAGTACCATCGTGGCCTTCGTGTCGATGGAGGCACCACCTGACTAAGCACGAGCCCATGATATCTCGGTTCTCGCGCTACCGGGTCTCGTCCTCCTCCTGCCTTCCTGCCTCCTTCGAGTCGTCGTCCGTGTACATACCCTTTACGGAGATGACCGTTGACACTTATTTGGTGACATTGTCGGATTGGTCACTGTATCTCAGAGGAGTTTGCTCGAAGGCGGGAGGAGGAGCTCGAAGAGCATTGGTTGGTGGGATGCCCATCGTTAAGTGGGGTCGTGAGGAATCCATGTGCAGATGACTCCTTCAAAACTGTGCGTGAAGACCGGGTATGTGCATGGTTGTGCGAGGTGAAGGAGATCAAGGACTCCTTATGTAAATATTGTCAATATTGAATTTATATTTTTCTCAAGCTATATTGAGTTTGCCTCAACTTCTTGTGTGATCTCTATTCCTATATTTAGAGTTTATTATGTTTGTAAGACAAGTTTCACCACGAGCTTGAAATCAGCCAGAATTTTTTGCGAGTTTGGGATTTTTTTTTGAATTGTAGTGGCGGCTGTGAGATACTCTCTTCGCAAGCGGCATCGGATGCGGGATGGATCATGGACGCAACCGGCCTGGGACGGTGCAGGCGGCAACATGGAAGGGGGTTGTGGTGCTGAAAGTTTCTTCCCGCCCACCGTCTAGTTGTTTCAGGTACATTGTAAAATTTGTAGTGTGTTCGTCAGTTCCCTTTACCGTTGGCCGCCGTCGCCATCGCCACCGGGGAGCACTTTGAAGTTTGAAATATCCCCCGTACGACCATCTCGTCTGTAGTGTGTTTGTTTAATCAAGGACATCAAACGGGATCATGCACCGATTCGTTCCGCTACCGGCCCTGTGCTGTTTTCTAGAAAGAAAACTCTCCCGCCAAACCCTATAGTTCTGCAGGCAAATTACCCCTGCGTTCGGTGAAGAGTCCAGTTCTAGTCCTTGTTGTCAGTCCACGATTGGCTTCTTTCAGTGCCAACACTGTCAATGATGTCGTTAAGATGGACACCGCTATTGTCATGCTATATAAGACACAACGTTTGATGCTGTCAAAATACCCCTATGAAGTAGCACTAAGTACGGTCTCACGGTTTAAGGAATAAGCTATCATATTACTCATCTATTGTAAATGACAAACATCGTAATATGATCTTATTTCAATATTTTGCGTATGTCCATCACCTTATTTTACCAATAAGATGACCCCATTGTCAACCGACATCATTGTCCTTGATCGGGAATCTCGATCAACTGTTGCCCAATGGACTAGTTCATATAGAGACTCACTAGGGACTCTAGTTGTCTATGTATCACACGTGTATTAATAATTTCGATTAATACAGTTATAGCATGATACAAAAACCTATTATAAACTTATGAGATAATGCAATAAATATCACTTATTTCTTAGCCTCTAGGGCATATCTCCTTCAGTCTCCCACTTGCACTAGGGTACAAATAAACTAGCTGCATTTTACTCCATCAAAAACCCCTTATCAAATAAGCGTTATATGATAATACTTGCTTGTAGAAGAGTGTTACTCTGACAATATGTACAATACATAATTGTGCGTTCATTTACGATCCATTGATATCAACTTGTTTGATATCAACATGTTATCCAATAACATATATACAAATACCGTAACTAAGTGAGTCTTCTGTTTCCCAGCGCTTACTCTGATTCTGTTAACCAGATAATTGCCTTGAAAACACACTCAGTCATAGAGAGCTCCTTATAACAATTACAACCTCGCGATATCTATATATACTTTCACACCTTTGTAGAAACACTTGACATACCAGTGTCTATCTAAAAACTAATACACTTGTACTTCCAGTAAATTCTAAATTTACTTTTATAACTGTTTTTCTTCTTAAGAACATCGGTCATATTTCATCGAGCAGATAATATGGCTTCTGTATGATGTCTAATATCACATAATAGACCAACATGTCATACAACCACTATTACCGTGTATCATTACTCTTAATGATTAATTGGATCTCCAAAGACCATCCTTTGGTTTTAATCTATTCTGACTCCTCAGATATAATCCAAAACAACTCGACTAACTATTTAAAATTCCCGTTCTATTCCAATAGACACTAAATTTCAAATAGTTTCACAACTTCATCTTTCTAATTAGTTCTACTGGTAAAATTCACAATGTGTCATTTACACAAGATGAATTCGGCTCCCACTCAAATTATGTCTCCACAAATTGAGAACACGAACTCCCACTCAAAAATATGTCTCTACATATATGAGGGTTTAAGCTCCCACTCAAAAGTATGTCCTTTACATATTTTACACGATTGAACAAACTTTGACTCCTACTTAAATTCATAACTTCTTTCGACATTTTGGTGAAACCAAAATCATTGATCTCTTATCAATTTGAATTCAATACAAACTACAGTATTACATTAATATAAATCCCACAGACTTCAAGCATGTCTACATTAATGTAGTCAACAAATTTGATCTTGTCCAAGACACATTTCTTGACAAAATGTGCTTTCACGTCTTTCTTATAGTTACATTTCTCATATAACACTTTATATGATGATCAAGAAATCTTATTTCTCCAAAAGGAATTACAGCAACATTTACTGTTTTAATCCTTTCTAAATGTAACTGGATTTTCAAGCACAAAAGCCTTTGTTCGTATTCTGATATTTTCTCAACTTTCTTTGTATTCATAAGGTGCACCTTGATCTGTCAACAAGATCTGAAACACTTAATATTATGATGTAACCTGACAACAATATTAAATTAACAACACTTTATTTAGAAGCTTCTTTCATGAAAACATTATGATCTTCACGAAGAGGATTGCAAGCAGAAAACAATTTTCTAGTCTCCTTCACTCTTAATCATCAAATTTCCATTTGTAGACATATACCCTTTGGAACACTTTCCAATATTCTACTTTTATGAATATAGGTCCGGCACCTTATTTCAAGCTTCTAATTCCAATCCATAAACCATAATTCGAAAAATCCTATTTTTTCGGAATTACATAGATAACAAACCAAGTTTTGTTTCTATTGGGTTTTGGAATACACTCCCATCCAATGCGAGCAATCTACAAAGAACTATTCATGTATATTCTGAATTATTGTATGATCATATACATAACGACACTATTGTCGATCACACGAACTCTCGTTGAGAAAAATATCTATTTTGTAAAGTGGACATCAACTATAATGTTTCGAACATATTAAGAGATTCTAAGACAGATTCTGACAGACCACACTTTATCTAAAATATAGTATGATTATAATACCTCACATATCACCATATATGATATTATAATATTGTGAAAGGAATTTCCACAAGTCTTTTGTGTTGAAACCATAATTCAAAAATATTGTCCTTTGATCGAATCTTGTGAATACAATATTCACTAATCTTTGTTATGAAAAACCCCATTTGATCTCTTATCAAATTAATTTCAAACTCATGATTTATTATGTAAATACACTTATTCACCAATAATCATAGAAGAATTCGGATCAAGTAAAATACACCATTTAATTAAATTAATAATCATTCTAAATGACTCTTAATTAATTTCCTTTCGTATTGACACTTCAATACTACATTTCAAACTTAATCAATTCGGCACTCGAAATACTTAAATAGACCAAAAATGTCCATTACTTTTTTCATTTCCTTTATGACTAAATTCGAT
Organism: Poa annua; assembly: GCA_026929855.1. Classification (NCBI taxonomy): domain Eukaryota; kingdom Viridiplantae; phylum Streptophyta; class Magnoliopsida; order Poales; family Poaceae; genus Poa; species Poa annua. Next base: position 24,528,161 of record CM049427.1, read on the forward strand.
GGTGTTTGTTCTAGTAACAAAACTTTTATTCTTTGGACACACTATTTTTATCATTTCTACTATTATGAATGTTATAATACAAGTGATGTAATTGAGATGTGAAACCTTTACTCATAATATAAAACAATTGGCTTGTTCCATAATATAAAACAACTGAACTTGTCTTATTACATGAATAACTTTGTCTTGTAACAATCAAGACACTAAACACACTTTCTCACTATTACAAAAAGATCTTATCAAAAACTATTAATGATAACTATGATAACTTGAGGACGTGAACACCAATGGCCATCAACTTCCTTGATCACCATCTTCAGCGCCAGGTCACATCAAAAGTCGCCACATATATGTGATAATCAGGACCTGTTTCACAAACAGAACAAGTATCAAATACTTTATCATTTATCAAGAGGCGAATTCATTCATAATTCTGTATATATCAAATATATACCTGTAGCGTCGAAGATTTCTCCTTCGATGGAATCAACTTTCAGAGATTTGAATTCGGACACGAACTTGCAGAAGTTCATATTGGCGGCCTTCAAAATGTACTCGCGCACATGCTTCTCATAGCTTGGAGGCAGAGATATCAGGACAGTCTGAATGGCACAGGAATCCGCCGTCCAGTAATCGAAGACCATTGTCAGCTGGAAGTAGATGTCATCCAATCTCTTCAAATGTGTCTTCAGACAGGTATGCTCCTCCATATGAATGGTCTGGAATATTCTAAGCTGCCTGAATTGCTCATGCCTCAATTCATCTTTGAAGTGATTCTTTATCGCATCAATCATGACGCATGGCTCCTTGCGTCAAAACAACTCTTTCAACTCAGGTGCTAGGCATACAGTCATGGTGATATCCACTTCGATGAATATGTCTCGATGCCTACGGAAGTCATCTTCCTCCTCGTCGCTTGGATAATCTCCTGGTCTTTTTCCTAATGCTTCATCGAGGACATACAAGATGTTGTTGTGCTCGAGGATGTTTCTAAAACCCTTGTACCAGCTGATGAAGTTGGACCCGTCGGCTTCTAAGGTAGAATCCGGTCTCTTGAAGAAGTAACCAAAGTATAGTTCCGTAGTCTACAGATGTGATTGCAAAAGAGGTAAGGTAAAATTTATAATATATGTGAGTTTTAGTTTATAATCATATTATCAAACACACTCCACTAAAATTATTATCACTAAAATAATGATAGTGATTACACGACCCCCATCCACCACACTACCCCCGATCGTCACGGCCGGCAGCACAGCTTCAAAGGTGGACATAAAATGTCGATCACAACAACTCTATGACTCATGCTCGATCTTTCGATCTTCCCGTATTTTGAGGCCATATCTGCATATGCTAGACTCGCATGCGCGTGTGTCAGACCCTGAATTCAAGCTACATAAACGAAACGTATCGGTTGGGCCACACAACCAAGAACATAGTGGGGTTACCAATCCCAGGAAACAAGCAGGCCATGCTCGGAATGGATCATCGGCCGACAGCTCTTGGCGACCCGAACGTCACATACGTTTCCAGATTGTGCACGCAAGAACCCAAAAAGTCTTCCAACTCGTATACTTCAAACATACACACATGGTATACGAGTCGGATTTTTAACAAGTTGAAACCACAGAATAAACCTAAGACACAAAGAAAGGAAATAATATCCAAAAGCTCTCACTGAGCAAAATAGCGAATGGCACCAATCAGAGGACACATGTCCCAACATTACATCATGCAGCGGAAACAAACCGGTCTGAGTACAGACAAGAAGCAAATGGCTCAAAGCCGAAACGGAAAAGAAGGCCCATCCACGCAGTCCACCAGGAAGTAACCCAGGGGAACTCTAACTACTCGTCGTAGATATCGTCGTCGAACTCCACGTAGTATCCACCAACCTGGTCGAGCGAAGGATCCTCAACTACAGAAAAACCACAACCCGCGAACGGTTCAATACACCGAAGCGTATCGAACAATCTTAAGCTAACATGTTACAAAACTGTAAGGTCCCCAAAGTATGGGGGTAAGTGTACTTAGCGGCAGCAGCACTAGCAACGTAAAGAGAAACGCTAAAACTTCCGTCTAATTAGAGAGGGATGAGAGAGCGTTTGAGTAGCCATCTACAACTAACACCAGTCATAACCCATTCTCGAATTAACCCCCTCAACCAAGTATGAGGAAGCAATCCGGGAAAACTCACACGTTAACAATTTTAGTTACCATTTATGGTGTAAGTAAGTCTATATTACTAGTCACATTAATTAACAATGATTATGTGTAAGTTGTCTAGATCTTGTTAGCCAGCATCATCACCAAAGTCGTCCATAACCGTGGACACAGCTCATCGACAAGATTATACCCTCCAGGGGTGCACTACTGTACCCATACTCGCATGATCAACCCAGTCAAAAACATTAGGGCCTCTCAACACGACTCATTCCTTCACTACAGCAAGTCCAAGTGCCACCCATATGAGTTGTTACACGCGTCAGGAGTCCGGCCGAATCTCAATTGCGGACTCATTAGTTTGTGACTACGCCGCCATGCGGCTCAAACCACAGTAGGAACTGTCCGCTACGCGACGTACCACCCCTGTATGACCCCCCCGTATCAAGTAACATCTCATCGAACATCATCATCATGCACATGCATATGAGCGAATGGAAAACCCGAACTACTTACGGCACATGGACGAGCTGAGGATCCGTTCAAAGTCGAGGGGGCTCCATTGGGCCAGCCACAAGTGGTTAGTGCGCTCAAAACTGGATCCGAGGACAAAATCTCAGTTCCTAGGTCGACACTGAGCAGAACAAAGCACCTCGCAAGACTTTCCGCCTGGTGCCTTATCTTTTAATTATAGAACCCAATATAAGACATCAGTTTATTATAGTAGAACAATATATCCTACTAAGCATATGAGATAAAGACAAAGGAACAACTCGCTCAACCAATTCTAAGCATGCACTACGACTCACAAAGGCCAACAGATAAACATGCAAGGGTTATGGGTTGTGGGGATAAAGCTGTATAGGCTGTAGGATAAACATGTGATGGGATCGCAGTTCAAGAATCGATAACTGGGATAGCATAAATCAAAAGGCAAGAATGAAAACCAAACAATCGTGTAACCGGTTAGCAGAATCTTGCCTGGCAGCTCGTGGCCTGGCACAAAAGCTGGAACCTCAGTATCGTAGGTACTCGTAGCAGACACGTCGTCGTCTACCCAAAAAGAGCCAAACACAGACAATAGGAAACAAAAATCAATACAGAGAAATGCGCAATCAAAAGATGGTGCAATATGGTATGAGGTGATTAGGTCATTTTAAAGCGGGGATGAAATCCCGACAAAAGATTAGGGTGCAAGTTATTTGTGTAGCCAACCATTTAAATGTTACTTAATATATATAGCAGGTATGGGGATCTGAGTAATTTAAATGGAATAACCATTAATTAATTATTTGTCCAACACAGAACATATTTAGTAATTAATTGCAAACTATTTATCTTAAACTCAAATTAAATATTTATTAGCATGGCAAGGAATGGAATAAAAGATATGAGAAATTTAAATGGGATTAGGACATTATATATTTATTACCCCACCATTCCATATTTAATTATTTAATTGCATTTGTTAAATTAAACTAAGCATTTAAAAGTAATGGTGCAAAATGACATAAGAATGTGATATTAATGTTTATTGCATTTTTTGATATTAAAACATATAAAGATTACTAATTTTGGAGTTATAGAAATAAAGATATTGCATTTTTAGTTGGAGGGGGTGTTTGTGCAATTTACAGGGACTCATCCGTGATGGAAGAAGTTCCTGTGAGGGTTAAAGTGTGGAAACCGGAGAGCAGGGGGCTCAGTGCAAGAAACCAGATCCGAGATGTCTCTGGAGTGTATGACAGGGGGACCCACATGTCAGCGACCTAGAAGCAATTAAAAAGGTTGGCTTTTAATCGCCGAGGCCGGGGTTCGAACCCACGCGCACGAGCGCGCGGTGGAGAACAGCGCCGCTAGCCAACGGGCTCGGCTCGTGTTGTTGTAACGATTGTAGATGACTTCGTTTTAACAGTAAAAGTCGCGGTTTTCAAACTGACCAAACTGAACTTCTCTGAAAACCAGACCGAGAGCAGTGCGCGGCGGAGGCAAACAGCTCCGGCATCGAGCAACTCCGGCAGTGCTGGACGAGTGCGAGTGTGCATCGGGTGCGGGACGTGTGGGGGAACTCGTTTTTGTGCTCGGATTTGCACGAGAGGGACGGTAGAGCTCGCGTTCTTCCTCGGTTATGCGCGGGCGTCACGGACACGACGATGCCGACTCCGGCGTCGCTGATTCCCGGCTACGGAAAGGGCAACGGAGGGTAAAAGGGGCAACGAAGGTGTAGCTCACCTAGAGGGGTCTGATGGTGCGGCGAGTAGGCGCGGGGAGGCCGGGAGCGGCGCGTCAGTGCCGGAGAAGTGCTCGGGTCCGCGCGTTCGACGAAGAAGGAGAGGACGGAGAGGTGGCTATCGGCGTCCGTGGCGCGGCGGAGGAAGAAGGGGGGGACGAGGAGCAGCCGGTGGTGCGACGGGGGCGGAGGAGGTGGCCTATTCACACGGGGGCGAGCTCGGCCTCTTCGGTCATGGCGACGGCGGAGCTTGGGGAGAGAGCGCAGCGGCGGCGGAGGAGAGAAAGCAGGGGATAGGGTTAGGGTTTCCCGTGGCTCGATTTAAAGAGGAAAAAGGGGAGAGGGGAGTCGCCGTGGGGGCGACATGGCAGCGAGGGAGGCGCCATGGCGACGACGTGGAAAGCGTGGTCGTCTCCTCTATCCGTACGAGGACGAAGACCAGGGAGTGGGCTGGCCGATCGGGCCGTGGGCTGAGATGGGCCAGGAGTTGGCCCATCTCGGCCGGCTGTTATTTTTTTTCTCCTGTTGTTCTGTTTTTCTTTTAAAAAAATTCTGATTTTGTATTTTTAAAACAAATAAGAGAAGAGATATAAAAAGAACTTTTGAACAATTTTTAATATTTTCAAATTAGTCATGTTAATATCTGGTTTGATTATTTATAAAATAATTTGAAACTTCAAATTAATTTATTTGAAAGCATTTGAATTTAAACTAAGAGACTTAAATTTGGAAAAAAGAATTTGGAGCACATAATTAATTAAATGCAACCATAGATGGAATGATGACATGATTCAACATTTTATTGCACAACAATCTGGAAAGTTACAATCGGGCTGTTACAACACTCCCCCCCTCTAAGGAATCACGCCCCGAGATTTTTCATGCAGCAACGAAGAGGTCGGGATACTCGGCACGAAGGTGGTCTTCACGTTCCCATGTAGCTTCCTTGTCAGAATGACGAGACCATTGAACCTTGTAGAACTTGACACTGTTGTTACGGGTGCGACGTGCAGTTTCGTCAAGAATGCGAATCGGTTGTTCCACATAGGAGAGATCTTCTCGAAGTTCAATTGATCCATGATCAACTGCAAGGCCTAGATCTTGGAAGCACTTCTTGAGTTGTGACACGTGGAAAACATCGTGCACTTTGGAGAGGTTTGGAGGAAGTTCCAGACAGTAAGCCAATTCACCACGCCTTGAAAGAACGTTGAAAGGCCAACATAACGCGGAGCGAGCTTGTCTTTGATGCCAAAGCGTTGCGTGCCCCTCAGATGAGTGACACGAAGGTAAGCTTGATCACCAGGTGCATAAACCATGTCCCTGTGCTTGCTATCATAATAGCTTTTCTGCCGAGACTGGGCAATCTTCAGATTGTCACGAATGATGCGCACCTTTTGCTCAGCCTCCTGGATAATATCCGGGCCAAAGAATTGACGTTCACCAGCTTGAGACCAATTCAGAGGAGTTCTGCATTTGCGGCCATAGAGAGCTTCATAGGGAGCCATGGCTAGACTTGCTTGGAAGCTGTTGTTGTAGGAGAACTCAACATACAGAAGGCAATCCTCCCATTTCATGCCAAAGGAGATAACACAAGCTCTGAGCATATCCTCAAGAATTTGGTTCACTCTTTCAACCTGTCCACTTGTCTGCGGATGGTAAGATGTGCTGAACAGAAGTTTGGTACCCAAGGCTTTCTGAAAGCTATTCCAAAATCGAGAAGTGAAGATACTTCCACGATCTGAGCTTATTGCCAAAGGAACACCATGTAAAGGAATCAGTCTTGTCATATAGAGTTCTGCCAACTGACTAGCTGATAATGTCTCTTTGACTGGGAAGAAGTGAGCCACTATGGAGATACGATCAATGACAACAAAGATTGCATCGTTGCCTTTCTTTGACTTTGGAAACCCAGTAACGAAGTCCATCTCGATCTTGTCCCATTTCCACTCAGGAATTTGCAGTGGTTGAAGAAGTCCAAGTGGTCTCTGATGAACTGCCTTGACACGACAGCAAACATCACAATGAGACACATCGCGAGCAATTTCACGCTTCATCCTGGTCCACCAATAGATTGACTTGAGATCCTGGTACATCTTTGTGCTGCCAGGGTGGATAGAAAGCGGAGTATCATGAGCCTCCTTAAGAATGAGTTCTATTAAGCTATCAAGCTTGGGCACTACAATGCGTTCTTCAAACAGCAAGGTACCCTTGTCATCGAGAGAGAAACTCTTGTATGTTGTCTTTGATATTCTTGACACCAGAATCACGCAACTGTGCGGCACGGATCTTATCCTCAAGTGTAGGAGTGGCAATCAAGTTTGCAAGATAACCAGAGGGAACCACTTGAAGATTGAGTTTCTTGAATTCTTCGTGAAGAGGAGGTTGGATGTCCTCAACCATGAGGTTGTTGAAATAGGACTTGCGACTGAGAGCATCAGCCATTACATTAGCTTTTCCTGGAGTGTAAGAGATGGTAAGATCGTAATCTGAGAGCTTCTCAAGCCACCTTGTTTGCCTGAGGTTCAAATCTGGTTGAGTGAAGAGATATTTGAGACTCTTGTGATGAGTGAAGATCTCACAGCTGTGCCCCAAAAAATAAGGTCTCCAAGCCTTGAGGGCATACATGATTGCTGCAAGTTCAAGATCATGTGTAGGATAGTTGAGCTCATGAGGCTGCAACTGGCGAGATGCATAAGCCACAACTTTGCGTACTTGCATGAGGACTGCCCCTAGTCCCTGAAGAGATGCATCGCAGAAGATTTGGAAAGGTTTGGAAGTATCTGGGCCAACTAGAATAGGAGTAGAAGTGAGTTTAGCTTTCAAGAGATTGAAGCTCTCATCACACTTTGGAGTCCAAAGAAACTTTCTATCCTTCTTAGTAAGATCAGTGAGAGGCTAAGCGATTTTGGAGAAGTTCTCAACAAATCGACGGCAGTAGCTAGCCATGCCAAGGAAACTCCTGACTTGTTTCACCGATGTAGGAGGCAACCATTCAACAATGGCCTTCACTTTTTCTGGATCAACAGAAATGCCTTCAGAAGAGATAACATGACCGAGGTAGGATACTTTAGGAAGCCAGAATTCACACTTGGAGAACTTGGCGTAGAGACGGTGTTCTCGGAGTTTCAACAAGATAAGACGTAGATGTTCTCCGTGTTCTTTCTCGGTTTTGGAATAGATAAGAATGTCATCGAGATAGACTACCACGAACTTATCGAGGTATTCCATGAAAACGAAGTTCATTAGACGTGAGAAAGTCGTCGGAGCATTTGTGAGACCGAAAGACATGACAGTGTATTCGTAGAGACCATAGCGAGTGGTGAAAGCTGTCTTTGGAATGTCTTCTTTGCGGATCTTGATCTGGTGATAACCTGACCTCAAGTCCAACTTGGAGAAAACCTTAGCACCAGCGAGTTGATCAAACAGGTCATTGATGCGAGGAAGGGGATACTTGTTCTTGATGGTTTTCTTGTTGAGAGGACGGTAGTCAACAACCAGTCGCTTAGTCGTGTCCCTCTTTTTGACAAATAGAGTAGGACAACCCCAAGGAGAAGTACTAGGTTGAATATGACCTTTACTTTCCAACTCCTCTAACTGTCTCTTAAACTCAGCCGGTTCTTTGGGGCCCATCTTGTAAGGACGTTTGGAGATAGGAGCAGTGCCTGGTTCTAGTTCAATAACGAACTCCACGGCTCTGTCAGGTGGCATACCTGGTAATTCTTCAGGAAAGACGTTAGAAAAGTCTCGGACCACCGGAATAGCTTCTATGGAAGGAAGATGATCAACATTGAGAGCGAAAAGCTGAGCCGAAGATGTTTGGTTTGTAGAATAGACTATCTGTCCAGAAGGATGAGAAAGAGTTACAGTCTTTGTGGAACAGTCTATCTTAGCTTGATTGGCCTTCAACCAATCCATGCCCAGAATGACAACAATATCAGAATTGCCGAGAATTATTAGAGATGCCAAGAAGATATGGCCTCCAATTTGGATTTCATTGTCGTGGCTTATCTTAGAGGAAGTCATCTGAACGCCGGGGGAAGTGACAGTGAGATTGCTCGAGAGGGTTTCGTGAGGTAAACTATGAGTTACAGCAAACTTAGTTGAAACGAAAGATTGAGATGCTCCTGTATCGAACAACACCCTAGAAGAGATAGAGTTGACGGGTAGTGTACCAAGAACAACTTCTGGAGCTTCTTCTGCATCCTCAGCCCTGACGTGGTTCACCTGCGCAGCACGTGCCGGAGGCCTGGTGTTGGGGACGAAAGGCCTAGTCGGGGCAGGTGCGCGGACCATCGCCTGAGTTGGAGCAGGGCGAGGTGGTGGAGGAAGTGTACGGGTCTCCGGGCAGTTGTTGGAGTAGTGGCCCGGTTTCCCGCACTGGTAGCAGGTCACGTTGGGGCGAGCGCCGATTGGCCTTGGCGGTCCTCCGAAACCCCTCATAGCAAGAGCCGGGTTCGGTGGGCGAGGCGCGAGTCCTGGAGGTCCTGGCATGTAGGTAGCTCGTGCGAAGGCGCTGTTAGGCACCCAGATCCGACGCTTCTGAGTAGGAGCGGCAGCGATTGACGATGAAGAAGAGTTGCTCTCACGATAGTGCTTGCGCGACTCCTCGAAGACCTTGCGCCCATGCTCCTCATTGAGCGCGATGTTGACGAGGTCCTCAAAGTTGTCGGCCTTGACGAGGTTCAGCTTGTACTTGAGCGCTGGGTTGAAACCCTTGCGGAACTTGGCCATCTTCTTGACCTCAGTGTTCACCTCATCTCCAGCGTAACGAGCAAGGCGATTGAACTCGCCATTGTACTCCATCACGTCCATCTTGCCTTGCGTCAGCGAGTTAAACTGCTCGCGCATCCTGTCCATGAGACCTTCTGGGATGTGGTGGCGCAGGAAGGCTGTCTTGAAATCCCCCCAAGTGGTAACCACCCCGGGAGCTCTCATGGCCTGAAAGTTTTCCCACCATGAGGCAGACTTGCCCCTAAGCAGGTAGGACACGTAAGGCACCTTGTCGTGCTCAGCCACGTGGGCGATAGCAAGGGTCCTTTCCATTTCGCGAAGCCAATCATCAGCTTCCAGCGGCTCAGTGGGGGAAGCGAAGTTCCTTGGGCCCATACCGAGGAAGTCCTTGACGGTCACACGTGCATTGCCTTCATTGCGATGCCCGTGGTTGTTCTGGTAGGCTTGGTTCTCCGCCATTTGAGCCAGAACTTGGGTCATCTGACCAAGCAACTCAGTGATTGGAGGCGGTTGTGGTGCGCCTTCCGCATTGTGGTTGTTCCTGGTGTTCGTCATCCTGGAGACATTGGATATTAGAACAGCGACAAGATACATAAAGCCAGGGAAAAACTTGGAAAGTCGAATTCTTGCTCAGAAAAATAGTTGCAATCTGTAGGATAACAAGGATAAGCTTCTCATAGCAAGGTTCATAACCATACACTTAGTTAGTCATCAGTACAACCACCAGGGTTTCAGTACTACAAGGACATCTACTAGTACAAAGTTAACCATCCGTACAACCAACATGGTTTCGGTACAAAGGATAGCTACTACAACAAAGGAAGAGATACAACTCGAAGACTAGCTCGCGCTTCCATCTGAAGACGAAACTGTGCACCCCTCTCCGGTGATGTGATGGGTGTAACGACGATCGCAGTACACGTGGTACTCTCGCACAATGCATCGAAACTCAATGGAGTAGGCATCTGGCATCTGTTTCCCGTATAGCAGTGGTCCAACGTGGTCTGGAGCAGTAGTGATCAGAGGACCACGCTCTGGAGTGTATCCACCCACAACAGACAGACGACTCGGAAAAGCGAGCTGGAACCTCGGGAAAACGTCTGGTGTGACGTTCCTCCTGTCGTACTGACCTAGGTGAGAGAGTGCCCGGTGCAGCTGCTGACGGACTGCTGCTAGCTCCAAGCGTAGAGTCCCAGCAACTGAGTCTGAAGACTGGCCAAACTGAGTGGTCCTGTCAAGAACATCGGTCTCGTACTGAGAGTCTGTGTAGCGGTAGTATGGAACGTAGCAGAACGGATGGTTGTTGAAGCAGTAGTAGTCCCTGCGCAGAGCCAGAGCTGCATCGTAAGCTGCTAAGTGTACTGCCATGTCCACAGTGGAAGCCTCAGCCACGTGCTTGTGCACAGTATCACCATCATCTCCCCTGATCCAGACAGCAGCTCTGTAAAAGGTTTGTCCGTAATCTCTGGGGATCTCGGACACCTGGTACTCCGGAAGGAAGCTGAAACCAACATAGTCAACCATGCTTTTGAGAAGCTTCGGGTAACCGGTAGTTTGCTCACAGTGGGTCTTACGCACCACCTGAGCGTGCGCCATCTACATAGCAGTTTGAAGTAGAAGTTAGCCTCCGGAAACAAAAGGATTGATTGTACAGAAAGAATTGTACAATGGCAAGGAGATGAATCCAGTGAAAGATAGAACAACAACTGATTGATTCAAGATTGAAACTTAACATAGCCGAAGAAGTTGATAACTACCAAAACGACAAAAGCAACCTTCAACACCTGCAACTATGGTACTACGGAAAACCCAGAACACATGATGTCCTAAATTTTAAATTTAAGGTGAGAAGGGAATTATCGTAACACTTCCTTACCAGAAGAACAGGGAGGGTGGGTGGGGAAAGAAGTAAAAGAACAGAATTCCTACTCTCACGTTTGAGATTTTCCTGATAACTACAAAATAATTTTTCTAGACTCAAACAACGACCAGAAGAAGGGAACCTGAGGGCGTTGAAGCTCTGATACCAACTGTCAGACCCTGAATTCAAGCTACACAAACGAAACGTATCGGTTGGGCCACACAACCAAGAACATATTGGGGTTACCAATCCCTGGAAACAAGCAGGCCAGGCTCGGAATGGATCATCGGCCGAGAGCTCTTGGCGACCCCAACGTCACATACGTTTCCAGATTGTGCACGCAAGAACCCAAAAAGTCTTCCAACTCGTATACTTCAAACATACACACATGGTATACGAGTCAGATTTTTAACAAGTTGAAACCACAGAATATACCTAAGACACAAAGAAAGGAAATAATATCCAAAATCTCTCACTGAGCAAAATAGCGAATGGCACCAATCAGAGGACACATGTCCCAACATTACATCATGCAGCGGAAACAAACCGGTCTGAGTACAGACAAGAAGCAAAGGGCTCAAAGCCGAAACGGAAAAGAAGGCCCATCCACGCAGTCCACCAGCAAGTAACCCAGGGGAACTCTACTCGTCGTAGATCTCGTCCTCGAACTCCACGTAGTATCCACCAACCTGGTCGAGCGAAGGATCCTCAACTACAGAAAAACCACAACCCGCGAACGGTTCAATACACCGAAGCGTATCGAACAATCTTAAGCTAACATGTTACAAAACTGTAAGGTCCCCAAAGTATGGGGGTAAGTGTACTTAGCGGCAGCAGCACTAGCAACGTAAAGAGAAACGCTAAAACTTCCGTCTAATTAGAGAGGGATGAGAGAGCGTTTGAGTAGCCATCTACAACTAACACCAGTCATAACCCATTCTCGAATTAACCCCCTCAACCAAGTATGAGGAAGCAATCCGGGAAAACTCACACGTTAACAATTTTAGTTACCATTTATGGTGTAAGTAAGTCTATATTACTAGTCACATTAATTAACAATGATTATGTGTAAGTTGTCTAGATCTTGTTAGCCAGCATCATCACCAAAGTCGTCCATAACCGTGGACACAGCTCATCGATAAGATTATACCCTCCAGGGGTGCACTACTGTACCCATACTCGCATGATCAACCCAGTCAAAAACATTAGGGCCTCTCAACACGACTCATTCCTTCACTACAGCAAGTCCAAGTGCCACCCATATGAGTTGTTACACGCGTCAGGAGTCCGGCCGAATCTCAATTGCGGACTCATTAGTTTGTGACTACGCCGCCATGCGGCTCAAACCACAGTAGGAACTGTCCGCTACGCGACGTACCACCCCTGTATGACCCCCCCGTATCAAGTAACATCTCATCGAACATCATCATCATGCACATGCATATGAGCGAATGGAAAACCCGAACTACTTACGGCACATGGACGAGCTGAGGATCCGTTCAAAGTCGAGGGGGCTCCATTGGGCCAGCCACAAGTGGTTAGTGCGCTCAAAACTGGATCCGAGGACAAAATCTCAGTTCCTAGGTCGACACTGAGCAGAAAAAAGCACCTCGCAAGGCCTTCCGCATGGTGCCTTATCTTTTAGTTATAGAACCCAATATAAGACAGCAGTTTATTATAGTAGAACAATATATCATACTAAGCATATGAGATAAAGACAAAGGAACGACTCGCTCAACCAATTCTAAGCATGCACTACGACTCGCAAAGGCCAACAGATAAACATGCAAGGGTTATGGGTTGTGGGGATAAAGCTGTATAGGCTGTAGGATAAACATGTGATGGGATCGCAGTTCAAGAATCGATAACTGGGATAGCATAAATCAAAAGGCAAGAATGAAAACCAAACAATCGTATAACCGGTTAGCAGAAGCTTGCCTGGCAGCTCGTGGCCTGGCACAAAAGCTGGAACCTCAGTATCGTAGGTACTCGCAGCAGACACATCGTCGTCTACCCAAAAAGAGCCAAACACAAACAATAGGAAACAAAAATCAATACCGAGAAATGCGCAATCAAAAGATGGTGCAATATGGTATGAGGTGATTAGGTCATTTTAAAGCGGGGATGAAATCCCGGCAAAAGATTAGGGTGCAAGTTATTTGTGTAGCCAACAATTTAAATGTTACTTAATATATATAGCAGGTATGGGGATCTGAGTAATTTAAATGGAATAGCCATTAATTAATTATTTGTCCAACACATAACATATTTAGTAATTAATTGCAAACTATTTATCTTAAACTCAAATTAAATATTTATTAGCATGGCAAGGAATGGTATAAAAGATATGAGCAATTTAAATGGGATTAGGACATTATATATTTATTACCCCACCATTCCATATTTAATTATTTAATTGCATTTGTTAAATTAAACTAAGCATTTAAAAGTAATGGTGCAAAATGACATAATAATGTGATATTAATGTTTATTGCATTTTTCTGATATTAAAACATATAAAGATTATTAATTTTGGAGTTATAGAAATAAAGATATTGCATTTTTAGTTGGAGGGGGTGTTTGTGCAATTTACAGGGACTCATCCGTGATGGAAGAAGTTCCTGTGAGGGTTAAAGTGTGGAAACCGGAGAGCAGGGGGCTCAGTGCAAGAAACCAGATCCGAGATGTCTCTGGAGTGTATGATAGGGGGACCCACATGTCAGCGACCTAGAAGCAATTAAAAAGGTTGGCTTTTAATCGCAGAGGCCGGGGTTCAAACCCACGCGCACGAGCGCGCGGTGGAGAACAGCGCCGCTAGCGACCGGGCTCGGCTCGTGTTGTTGCAACGATTGTAGATGACTTCATTTTAAAAGTAAAAGTCGCGGTTTTCAAACTGACGAAACTGAACTTCTCTGAAAACCAGACCGAGAGCAGTGCGCGGCGGAGGCAAACAGCTCCGGCGTCGAGCAACTCCGGCAGTGCTGGACGAGTGCGAGTGTGCATCGGGTGCGGGACGTGTGGGGGAACTCGTTTTTGAACTCGGATTTGCACGAGAGGGAAGGTAGAGCTCACGTTCTTCCTTGGTTATGCGCGGGCGTCACGGACACGACGGTGCCGACTCCGGCGTCGCTGATTCCCGGCGACGGAAAGGGCAACAGAGGGAAAAAGGGGCGACGAAGGTGTAGCTCACCTAGAGGGGTCTGATGGTGCGGCGAGTAGGCGCGGGGAGGCCGGGAGCGGCGCGTCTGTGCCTTAGAAAAGCTCTGGTCCGCGCGTTCGACGAAGAAGGAGAGGACGGAGAGGTGGCTATCGGCGTCCGTGGCGCGGCGGAGGAAGAAGGGGAGGACGAGGAGCAGCCGGTGGCGCGACGGGGGCGGAGGAGGTGGCCTATTCACGCGGGGGCGAGCTCGGCCTCTCCGGTCATGGCGACGACGGAGCTTGGGGAGAGAGCGCAGCGGCGGCGGGGGAGAGAAAGCAGGGGATAGGGTTAGGGTTTCCCGTGGCTCGATTTAAAGAGGAAAAGGGGAAAGGGGAGTCGCCGTGGGGGCGACATGGCAGCGAGGGAGGCGCCATGGCGATGACATGAAAAGCGTGGTCGTCTCCTCTGTCCGTACGAGGACGAAGACCAGGGAGTGGGCTGGCCGATCGGGCCGTGGGCTGAGATGGGCCAGGAGTTGGCCTATCTCGGCCGGCTGTTATTTTTTCTCTTGTTGTTCTGTTTTTCATTTAAAAACTTTCTGATTTTGTATTTTTAAAACAAATAAGAGAAGAGATATAAAAAGAACTTTTGAACAATTTTTAATATTTTCAAATTAGTCATATTAATATCTGGTTTGATTATTTATAAAATAATTTGAAACTTCAAATTAATTTATTTGAAAGCATTTGAATTTAAACTAAGAGACTTAAATTTGGAAAAAAGAATTTGGAGCACATAATTAATTAAATGCAACCATATATGGAATGATGACATGATTCAACATTTTATTGCACAACAATCTGGAAAGTTACAATCGGGCTATTACTGCGTGCGCGTGCAACATGGCTTACACCCACTGTATGCGAACGACGATATGTCTCACACCCGATCGTCACGACCTGCCTCATAACGTAGAACTTTCTTGGTGGTGCGCAACGAGGGAGAACACAATTTTGGTATTTGTTAGGGATCATCCTATTTATGATGCTACCGTTTTATATCTTGCATATAAGCAATCAATAGGATGCATACACAACAACACAAAATCAAATGATGCAATGAAGTGCTATGTGACATGGTCGATGCGCCTAGACCTCCATGGCGCCATGTGCCTGACCCCGGCGCCCCGGCATAGCTCCGAGTCTACGGGGCCCTCCATTCCCTTCGACAATACGAGTAATATCAAACTTACCGTAACCATGTCACATAAAATAACGCCTCTGCAAAACAATGTTAGACACATCTACCTTTATTTAGTTTTGCAAATTTTACGTGGCATATAGGCTTATTCGTAAGAGAACTGCTTCCCTACCTACGAACTTTGTACCACAACGTCGATCATATAATTGCATGTTTAAGCATCCCTTTCGAGCCCTCCAGTGAAAATGCTTTGTCGACTAAAGAGAGAGAAACAGACACCCGCCAGCCAAAGATACGGAGCAAGCCGTATGTCAGTAGTGGAACCAGTCTCGCGTAAGCGTACACGTAAAGTCGGTCCGGGCCGCTTCATCAACTCAATACCGAAGGCATCGCAAGTGCACGCTAGAGGGTAGCAAATATAAGAAAGACGTCCTCATTCAACATGAGTTCTAACCGTACCAGCAGTACTACGCATAACTTGGCTCTGATACCACTGAAGGGTTTCCTGTGCAGAAAACAATAATTTTTCTAGCGAATGAAACCCTAACTAGCCAGGATCTACCTATCTAGTACATGTGATAACGGTGGCGGAACAAGTTACATTACCTCCATGTAGACCGATAGCCGGGATTACGCTCCCACACAAGCGTTGACGATGAAGTCGTACGTAGGCGACCTCGAGGTCGAGGAGAACTTGTCGCGACGATGTAGACGATGACGTCATGGTGTCGACGAAGACTTGCGTCGACCGGCGTCGGGCGGAAGATGGCGAGGCGCCGGCGATTGGGGGGTGGCGCTGGCGACAGGACAGCGGCAGGGCTGCTGGGTGGGCGAGACGACGTCGCAGACTCCTCAAATGTGGCGCCTCGGAGCACTCGCAAACATACGGAGCTTAACAACAACCCCCGGTCATTCAGATACAGCTGAAATCGCAGGGGTAGAAATTTCTGGAATCGCGCAGGGCAACGACGCCCGGCGGTATAGCTTTGGTGGAGAGGGAGAGCAAAACGGGCGGAGAAGCAACTCAGCCGGCCTGCTATACAATTAATTGTATTTTTTTGTGAATTAATCCAATTAATATGCCTTGCTATATAAAGGGGGGAGGGGGTGTGGAAACTCCCTATCTCCCCCATGTGGGACTAAACAAAGGAGGAGGTGGGAGGGTTTGGCCGCACCCCCCATGGGCTCCAATGTCCCATTGGTGCGGCTCCCTCCACCCCCCCCCCCTCTTGGGCCTTCTTGGCCCATTTAGGTGGGCTGCCCCTTTTTCTCATTTTTTAATTAATATTAAATTAATATAAAATACTATTAATTCATAATTAATATATTTACATATAATTTAATCTCCCGTGACTCCGAAACATTTTCCGGACCACCCGAACATCTTTCGGACATTCCTGGAACCATTCCAGACCTTCCCGGAACTCCTTCCGGACCACCGGAACTCTTTCCGGATCATTTCTCTCTCTCCAATAAAATCCTATATTATTTCAGAACCTTTCTCCCGGTGTCGTTAAGACCTTAAGTTTGTTACGCTACGGTTCGAGAACAGTCCAGACATGGTCGAGACACTCCGCTCACCAATGACCGTCAGGGATACCTGGATGCATATGACGGTCCCTGTGCATTCTACGAATATCGTCGTTGAACCATAAACATGATATTCATTCCCTTTGTTTCTGCGATACTACCTTGTCCAAGATATGATCGTAGACATCCGATGTCCTTGTTGTATCTCGTTACCGACAAAGGTTATTAACTCGTTTGTGACATTACATCTCCATGACCTAGTCATAAGCTGGCAGCTATATAGATGCAATCTCACCGAGTGGGCCCAGAGTATCTTTTTCATTACAAGAGTGAACAAATCCCGCTCTTGATCCTTACGTCTCAACATACTCTTTCGGGATACCCAAAATGGACACCGTTATTTTCATGCTATATAAGACACAACGTTTGATGCTCTCAAAGTACCCCTATGAAATAGCAATAAGTACGGTCTCACGGTCTAAGGAATAAGCTATCATATTACTCATTTATTGCAAATAACAAACATCGTAATACGATCTTATTGCAATATTTTGCGTATGTCCATCACCTTATTCTACCAATAAGATGACCCCATTGTCAACCGACGTCATTGTCCTTGATCGGGAATCTCGATCAACTGTTGCCCAATGGACTAGTTCATATAGAGGCTCCATAGGGACTCTGGTTGTCTATGTGTCACACGTGTATTAATAATTTTGATTAATACAGTTATAGCATGATACAAAAACCTATTATAAACTTATGAGATAATGCAATAAATACCACTTGTTTATTTGCCTCTAGGGCATATCTCCTTCAAGGCTGGCTCCCCTTATCATCTCCCCTTCTCCCCTTATCCTCTCATTTCCTTCTCCTTTCCTCCACTTATTCTTCTCGTCTCCTCCACTTCCCTTCTCCTCCACTTCCCTTCTCCTCCACTCCACCAACTCCGGCGAATAGAGGCCTTCGACCTCCTCCTCCAACTCCGGCGACCACCTCCGGCGACTTCGACGGTGACTTCCTCCTCCGGCGACCACCTTCTCTTCCTCGGGCGACCACCACCTCCTCCTTCTCCGGTGACCTCCTCCTCCTCCACCCACCTCCGGCGACCTCCTCCTCCTCCACCCACCTCCGGCGACCCCTCCTACACCCACTTACGACGACCTCCTCCTACTCCGACCACGGTCTCCGACGAAATTCCGGCGAAAAACGGGCGGCGCCAGATCCAGATTTGGATCTGGCCGCCATTTTTTAATTCAAATAAAATTTAGTGGCACACCTAAGTGAGGGTGCGCGACTGATATGTTTCTGTGGCGCATGGTTGTGGGGTGCGCCAAATAAATGTTTTCTGTGGCGCACCGGACGGGTGCGCCCCATAAATATATTTTAGTGGCGAGATAATTGTGGCGCGCCACCCATTTTTCTAGGTGCGCCACAGAAAGGCTAAAGGGTGCGCCACAGAAAGCCCTTTTTCCACTAGTGTCTGTTTCCTATATATTCACCCCATATTTCTCCTTTAAATCCAGTGCAATTTTCCTTGGTCCAAAAATAATGCATGCCATGAACATGATTAACTTATTAACTCCTTAGTACAAATTTGGGATGTTAGAAGTTTACCCCATTAGAAGAATCTCGTATGATATTCCAATGCTTTAGAAAAGAAGGATGAGTACCCAAATTGTAAACAATCCTCGTGTTCACATGTTACTAAAATAAACAATACCTTGATAATTGACAAAGAAATATTTAGCAACTCTGTTAGCAATGTTCTGCTTGGTCTCGGTTATGTCAGAAGCATGCTTCTCAGCATCTCTTTGTTCAGATCTTTAAGTGAAGTTTCAGTCCTAAATAAGCTAGATAACCAGAAGGAAAAACATTAAGATTAGCAAAGTATTTTTGAAGTATTTCAAGAATACCATAATTTTAAATATTTTGATGTTTTTGGCCATGGTTAATTGTGGAATCAATACTTAAGTATTTCTTATCGGAAAAAGAGTCTGGGAACTCTCTTTTGTAAATGGAGAATTTGGAAAAACGCGGCGTTATAATTGTGGTACTTTGGCTCATTATATACTTCACTACCAAACTAAGCCTAAATTGGAGGAACGCATTGTAAAGAGAAGGTTGATCTTGCTAAATCATCAGATTATTATAGCAAGAATTCCAACTTAACTTGGTCGGGTTGATAGTTAAGGCCCAAATCAAAGTCTTTGATTAATTCCAACCATTGTCGCTGTGTGTGATTCAGATTTGGTTGGCTAAACAGATATTTGAGACTTCGAGGTGTATACACGCGGTAGGAACCATTTCTTCTTTTTCGAGAGTTAGAAAATCATTTCTCATTGCAAGTGGTGCAATTATTATTCTACTTGGAGGTCAAAGTTGATTGGCGGACTATGAAACTTCAGCTTCTCACGCGTTGCGATCGAGTAAACGATCTACGACCACGGTGATGAGATTCCTGTCCTTTGCTAGGTGCCACTTGGCACTTTCACCATCCAAGTACTGGTATTTCTTCCCCCCACTAGATGTGCATCTACACTTGGCGTCCAAGCTGTCCGGCACTTGATCTTAAGACTTGACTGTTGACTCTATATATAGATATATAAGTGTGTGTGCTCAATGTGGCTTAGGTCTTCGGAGCTAGAATTAATGGCTGCTCACCACAACCTCCTGCCCGTGGGCATCGTCGTCGTCGCCTTGCTCGCCTCGCTTGCCGCAGGAGAATACCTGTGGCTCATTTCACTAGTAGAAAACGGGGCTTTGGTTCACCCCTTTAGCCCACATTTAAAAAGGAACCGAGACTAAAGGGTACAAGTCACCAGATTGAATTTCGGAGGGACCTTTAGTCCCGGTTCGTGACACGAACCAGGACTAAAGGGTCACCACATGTGGCCGTAGAGGCGGGGCCCAGTGTGTGACCCTTTAGTCCCGGTTCGTGGCACCAACCTGGACTAAAGGGTCTACGGTAGGCTACTTTTTCACCGTGAAAAAAACACGTCTAAAATAAATTTAAAAAATGAAAAAAAACTTCAAATTTAAAAATCCTTTGACGTGCCGGTACCTATCGCAACCTACTATTAGAGAAAATTTTAATTTTTGATTTTTAATTTTTTTTGGAAAAAAAGTGATCTCAATTTAAAAAAAGTATAACTTTTGCGTACGAATTCGGAAAACATTGTGTATATATGAAAAACTATCTACACAATTAGGTCACATAAAATGACATTGTACGATGATTTACCATTTTAAGTTTTTTATATTAATTGTAGCCAAAGTTTAGTATAGGATGGAATGATAAAATGCGCATCTTGAAGGACCAATCAACTGTATGGAATCTTTTTATTATAAATTTGGACAGAAATCAAGTTTATCATTTTTCATGGCAACTAGTGCACATATAAGTTTCAGACCAAACTATCAAACAGTTGTAGTTCAAATTTGAATTACTTTCGATAAATCAACATAAACTCAATTAACTATGGGAAATTAGTTATAATTCAAAGAAAAATCTCATATTTGGGGATCATCCATCATATGTGCACCACTCTTAGTGAAAATTAGTTGGGTGCCATTTGGAGTCATATTTTCTGTACTTCCTTCACAAAAAACCTCATTTTTTCCACTAAAAAAAGGAAAATGATATTTATGAAAATAATTTGAAGAATCCCTTTGGAAAGATTGTTTAATATACCAATATGCACCTATGTGTGGAGTATGAGATCTTTATCACAAACTATGTCGTCGAAATCACCATAACTTGGTCATTCGGCTTGAAACTTCTAGATGTTCATACATGATAGACCTTTTTGTGAAGACTTTATTCGCAAATGTTAACAAAAATCAAGTTTATCATTTTTCATAGCAACTAGTACACATATAAGGATCCCATGCCAAAGTATTTGATTTTTTAGGTGTTTATCACTTTATTACATTTTTTCTTAAAAACGATCAAAACGGTCGCTATGACTAATCATCGGAAGAGGTGATATTTTCTAGAACTATCAATGTTTCTGTGATATAACCACTAGTTGGGTACCTTAAAATGATTTTTCCAAAAGTTTCAGACCAAACTATCAAACAGTTGTAGTTCAAATTTGAATTACTTTCGATAAATCAACATAAACTCAATTAACTAGGGGAAATTAGTTAGAATTCAAATAAAAAACTCATACCTGGGGATCATCCATCATATGTGCATCACTCTTAGTGAAAATTAGTTGGGTGCCATTTGGAGTCATATTTTCTGTACTTCCTTCACAAAAAACCTCATTTTTTCCACTTAAAAAAAGGAAAATGATATTTATGAAAATAATTTTAAAAATCCCTTTGGCAAGATTGTTTAATATACCAATATTCACCTTTGTGTGGAGTATGAGATCTTTATCACAAAATATGTCGTCGAAATGACCATAACTTGATCATTCGGCTTGAAACTTCTAGATGTTCATACATGATAGACCTTTTTGTGAAGACTTTATTTGCAAATGTTAACAAAAATCAAGTTTATCATTTTTCATAGCAACTTGTACACATATAAGGATCACATGCCAAAGGATTTGATTTTTTCAGGTGTTTATCACTTTATTACATTTTTTCTTAAAACCGATCAAAATGGTCGCTATGACTAATCATCGGAAGAGGTGATCTTTTATAGAAATATCAATATTTCTGTGATATAACCACTATTTGTGTATCTTAAAATGTTTTTTCCAAAAGTTTCAGACCAAACTATCAAACAGTTGTATTTCAAATTTGAATTACTTTCGATAAATCAACATAAACTCAATTAACTAGGGGAAATTAGTTATAATTCAAAGAAAAAACTCATACTTGGTGATCATCCATCATATGTGCACCACTATTAGTGAAAATTAGTTGGGTGCCATTTGGAGTCATATTTTCTATACTTCCTTCACAAAAAACCTCATTTTTTCCACTTAAAAAAAGGAAAATGATATTTATGAAAATAATTTGAAGAATCCCTTATCATTTTTCATAGAAACTAGTACACATATAAGGATCCCATGCCAAAGTATATGATTTTTTTGAGGTGTTTATCACTTTATTACATTTTCTTAAAACCGATCAAAACGGTCGCTATGACCAATCATCGGAAGAGGTGATATTTTCTAGAACTATCAATGTTTCTGCGATATAACCACTAGTTGTGTACCTTAAAATGTTTTTCCAAAAGTTTCAGACCAAACTATCAAACAGTTATAGTTCAAATTTGAATTGCTTTCGATAAATCAACATAAACTCAATTAACTAGGGGAAATTAGTTATAATTCAAAGAAAAAACTCATACCCGGGATCATCCATCATATGTGCACCACTCTAGGAGAAAATTAGTTGGGTGCCATTTGGAGTCATATTTTCTATACTTCCTTCACAAAAAACCTCATTTTTTCCACTTAAAAAAAGGAAAATGATATTTATGAAAATAATTTAAAGAATCTCTTTGGCAAGATTGTTTAATATACCAATATGCACCTGTGTGTGGAGTATGAGATCTTTATCACAAATTATGTCGTCGAAATGACCATAACTTGGTCATTCAGCTTGAAACTTCTAGTTGTTCCTACATGATAGACCTTTTTGTGAAGACTTGTTTTGCAAATGTTGACAAAAATATATTTTATCTTTTTTCATAGCAACTTGTACACATATAAGTATCACTTGCCAAAGGATTTGATTTTTTGAGGTGATTATCACTTTATTACATTTTTTCTTAAAACCGATCAAAACGGTCGCTATGACTAATCATCGGAAGATGTGATATTTTATAGAACTATACATATTTCTGTGATATAACCACTAGTTGTGTACCTTAAAATGTTTTTTCCAAAAGTTTCGGACCAAACTATCAAACAGTTATAGTTCAAATTTGAATTACTTTCGATAAATCAACATCAACTCAATTAACTAGGGGAAATTAGTTATAATTCAAAGAAAAAACTCATACCTGGGATCATCCATCATATGTGCACCACTCTTAGTGAAAATTAGCTGGGTGCCATTTGGAGTCATATTTTCTGTACTTCCTTCACAAAAAACCTCATTTTTTCCACTTAAAAAAAGGAAAATGATATTTATGAAAATAATTTAAAGAATCCCTTTGGCAAGATTGTTTAATATACCAATATGCACCTGTGTGTGGAGTATGAGATCTTTATCACAAATTATGTCGTCGAAATGACCATAACTTGGTCATCGGCTTGAAACTTCTAGATGTTTATACATGATAGAACTTTTTGTGAAGACTTTTTTTGCAAATGTTGACAAAAATCATTTTTATCATTTTTCATAGCAACTTGTACACATATAAGGATCACATGCCAAAGGATTTGATGTTTTGAGGTGTTTATCACTTTATTACATTTTTTCTTAAAACCGATCAAAACGGTCGCTATGACTAATCATCGGAAGAGGTGATATTTTATAGAACTATACATATTTCTGTGATATAACCACTAGTTGTGTACCTTAAAATGTTTTTTCCAAAAGTTTCAGACCAAACTATCAAACAGTTGTAGTTCAAATTTGAATTACTTTCGATAAATCAACATAAACTCAATTAACTAGGGGAAATTAGTTATAATTCAAAGAAAAAACTCACACTTGGGGATCATCCATCATATGTGCACCACTCTTAGTGAAAATTAGTTGGGTGCCATTTGGAGTCATACTTTTTGTACTTCCTTCACAAAAAACCTCATTTTTTCCACTTAAAAAAAGGAAAATGATATTTATGAAAATAATTTAAAGAATCTCTTTGGCAATATTGTTTAATATACCAATATGCACCTGTGTGTGGAGTATGAGATCTTTATCACAAACTATGTCGTCGAAATGACCATAACTTGGTCATTCGGCTTGAAACTTCTAGATGTTCATACATGATAGACCTTTTTGTGAAGACTTTTTTTGCAAATGTTGGCAAAAATCAAGTTTATCATTTTTCATAGAAACTACTATACATATAAGGATCCCATGCCAAAGGATTTGATTTTTTGAGGTGTTTATCACTTTATTACATTTTTTCCTAAAAACGATCAAAATAGTCGCTATGATTAATCATCGGAAGAGGTGATATTTTCTGGAACTATCAATATTTCTGTGATATAACCACTAGTTGTGTACCTTAAAATGTTTTTTTCAAAAGTTTCAGACCAAACAGTTGTAGTTCATATTTGAATTAGTTTCGATAAATCAACATAAACTCAATTAACTAGGGGAAATTAGTTAGAATTCAAAGAAAAAACTCATACCTGGGGATTATCCATCATATGTGCACCACTCTTAGTGAAAATTAGTTGGGTGCCATTTGGAGTCATATTTTCTGTACTTCCTTCACAAAAAACATCATTTTTTCCACTTAAAAAAGGAAAATGATATATTATGAAAATAATTTGAAGAATCCCTTTGGCAAGATTGTTTAATATACCAATATGCACCTGTGTGTGGAGTATGAGATCCTTATCACAAACTATGTCGTCCAAATGACCATAACTTGGTCATTCGGCTTGAAACTTCTAGATGTTCATACATGATAGACCTTTTTGCGAAGACTTTTTTGCAAATGTTGGCAAAAATCAAGGTTATCATTTTTCATAGCAACTAGTACACATATAAGGATCCCATGCCAAAGGATTTGATTTTTTGAGGTGTTTATCACTTTATTACATTTTTTTCTTAAAAACGATCAAAACGGTCGCTATGACTAATCATCGGAAGAGGTGATATTTTCAAGAACTATCAATGTTTCTGTGATATAACCACTAGTTGTGTACCTTAAAATGATTTTTCCAAAAGTTTCAGACCAAACTATCAAACAGTTGTAGTTCAAATTTGAATTATTTTCGATAAATCAACATAAACTCAATTAACTAGGGGAAATTAGTTAGAATTCAAAGAAAAAACTCATACCTGGGGATCATCCATCATATGTGCACCACTCTTAGTGAAAATTAGTTGGGTGCCATTTGGAGTCATATTTTTTGTACTTCCTTCACAAAATACCTCATTTTTTCCACTTAAAAAAAGAAAAATGATATTTATGAAAATAATTTGAAGAATCCCTTTGGCAAGATTGTTTAATATAACAATATGCACCTATGTGTAGAGTATGAGATCTTTATCACAAGATGATAGTCCTTTTTGTGAAGATTTGTTTTTCAAATATTCTCAAAAATCAAGTTTATCATTTTTCATACCACCTAGTACACATATAAGGACGCCATTTCAAAGGATATCCTTTTTTGAGGTGTTTATCGTTTTATTTCATTTGTTTGTAAAAAAGATCGAAATGGTCACCATGGCTATCGATGTTTCTGTAATGCAAAATATGATTTGGATGTCATATTTGGATTCCTCTAATTGTTTTGATCAATTTAGACATTTTATTTGTTGAATTTCGATTTAAGGATTTAAAGATACGGATTATTCCATACTATATAAAAAGGCAAAAGTAAAGTAATGTTTATTTTATCATTATTTATTTCAATATTTTATTGTATTATCATTTTTATTTATTCAACTAAAATTTTATAATACAAGCAATGAAAAAATATATCATCATGACCGAGTGGTTAATATGATAGATAAGACAGTTATATCAGTAAGTTCTCTGTTCTCTCTTAGTATCTAATTTGAATGGAACCTAAATGTCAAGCGTGTTTGGGGTGTAGTAATGTGAGGATGGGTGACCGAGCGGGAAGTTTGACCGTAGGTATGCACTTTGACTTGAGAATAGGGGTAAATATAAATTAATTGGTAAAATAATTGAAAGGTTCGAAGTTCAAAAACAATTCAAAGATTCAAAATAAGAAACCTGAAAAAATATAAAATAGTTGATTTTTTTGAAAAAAATGAATTTCTGCTAAAAACCTTTAGTCCAGGTTGGTATTACCAACCGGGACTAAAGGGTCCAAACGTTGTGGGCAAACGTGGCCATGTGGAAGGGCATTTAGTCCAGGTTCGTAAGCAACCGAGACTAAAGGGTTGGGCACCTTTAGTCCCGCCTTGATAGTCCCGGTTGCTACACCGGGACTAAAGGTTCTCTAGAACCGGGACTATTGCTCATATTTCTACTAGTGTTTGTGGCATGGCCGACCTTGAAGAATCTGGGGCCAGGTGCGAGACAGAAAACTAGGGCCTACACACCCAAAAAATTATATAGCTCATTTTGATATTCTATAGCAACTTCTATATTGAGCACAAATCTCTATATATTCTCTTTTTTTTTGAGAAATTCTCAATAGAGACACTAAACCACAGAAACTACCCATTGTTTTATTGGTGACAAATTGATAACGTTCAGTTAAAAAGCGACTACATTTGTACACATTCTAAATGACATCTCATAACACAACAAATAAAGACTGCAAAAATAAAAAATTAGACCGAATGTTAGAACAAAAAACACCTCGATCTAGTGATCTAGTTGGTTGGTTTCCATGCTTGGTTGTTGCATTTTGGCCAAACGAATCCACCGGAGGGTAGGAGGGTAGCAGTGCCTCTCCTCGTCAATCCTCTTTTCGGCTGGCCGGCCGCAACTCCGAGTTACTCTGTCAAGTAGCTGTACGCCAATACCGGCCCATTCCTCTCATCCGTTTCTTCTACAATAGACAGGCAAGAGGGGGAAAATCAAGATAGATAGGGGCAGATCGAATCAGGGGTGGATTGAATCAAGAAGAAAACGATGTACCAAGATTTATAGAAGGGGATTAGAGTGTTAACTGTTGTAGAATGCCCTCCTCCATTTAATCCGCCTAAGAGAGCAGCGCCGCCCCATCAGCGTGATTGGGGGAGCAAGTGAAACAAGGAGTCGAGATGTTGTAGTTGTAGGAGGAGAGGAGAACGAGGCGTCGGCGTGCTCGCTGCCGCGGCCGCTCAGGGCCTGAAGCCCTGAACCACTTGGTCGATACCTTTTTTCCAAGGAAACTTGTGATGGGCCTTCGTATATACATACATATACTTATCTAAATTGGGCCCCTGACAAGCCAGGGCCCTGTGCGACCACACCTACGGCACCTGCTCAGGGCCAGGCCTGATTTGGGGCTCCAGCACCAACACGGCCAAGAGCCAGTACCCGAAGAACATCAACCGCATCAGTGCCACCCTCCCCAAGAACGCCTCCCTGTCCCCGGACCTCTTCGCCACCGGCCAGGTCGGCGCCGTTCCGGCGCAGGTGTGGGCTATCGCGCTCTGCTGCGGCGACGCCAACGCCTCATCCTGCTTCACCTGCCTCGACCAGGCCTTCCAGTTCCTGCCGGACGCGTGGCCCTACAGCAGGTCCGCCACCGTCTTCTACGACTCCTGCGTCGCCCAGTACTCCAACATCCACCCCCCCTCCCAACGACACGACATACAATCCGACGCATCCGATCGTCTCCAATGTTCACACCAAGGTCGAGCCGGCCAGGTTCCAGCGCGTCATGGCCGCGCTCATGAACGCCACCGTGAACTACGCCATGTACAATTCCACGTGGTTGTACGCGTCCGGGGAGGCCGACGATGACAAGGTGTTCCCCAGGGTGTACGCCTGGGCGCAGTGCACGCCGGACTTGACGCAGGAGCGATGCCGGGGCTGCCTCGTCCAGAACATGGAATACCTGCCCTATCTGTTCACAGACTCTATCTTAGCCAGGCTTCTTGGGGTTAGGTGCAGCTACCGGTACGAGACATCGCCCTTCTTTGATGGACCGGTCATGGTGCGGCTGCCAGGGACATCAGCAAGCTCTGGAGCACAGGCGCCTGCACCTGCTGTGGCGCCCAATGTTTTGACGCCAGTGACGGCGGCCGGAGAAGGTGAGTCGTCTTTGTTTGTTCTCGATTGCATCTCCTTCCCCGCCTTAATTAGGCGCAATTTTTCTAAGTCAGGTTCAATATATATACTTCAAAAGCCTCATGACATTTCAGTACCGATTTGTAAAATCTCACATGCCCTGACATTTGTTTTGTCACATTGATTATTTCACAGGGAGAAAGTATAGTGTTCCTGGTTTGGTTCTTATAGTTCTTCTTCCTACTATAGCAGCAATAAACCTTGTAGTTTGCTTCCTTCTCTGGAGGAGGCGGTCGATATGAGGACAGGCAAAGCAGCCAAGTATGCCCTACATGCTTCTGCAATTTTATAGCTGCTCAACAATTCGCGGTAGGCCAAAAATGACATAAACCGACCAACTTGTGGTAGAAAACAACATTGATAATCACACAGATCCAGGTTATTCTACTGAAAGATGAGGACATCCACAGTTTGGACTCCATGCTGATTGACATTTCTACACTGCGTGATGCAACCGGGGATTTTGCGGAAATTAACAAGCTCGGCGAAGGCGGATTCGGTGTGGTGTACAAGGTACTGCTTACCAAGCATGGTTTTAAATAGCCCACCATAGCTCTCTTTATAAACAGGCTTACGCCCCGCTATATAAATATAGCCTCTTTTGGAATCCGGATCATCCTAGCTCTGGATACCTCGCTCAATCAACCAGAGAAAAGACGGGTGCTTCCACTTGGTCGAAACAACCACAAGGCCAAGGCTGGGGCAAACAGCACAATCCTGCCCAAAAGAAAGAAAAAAGAACAAAGAAGAGAAAATAAAGCCGACAACGGCGGTTTGCCGAAAACAGAAATGACTCGCAACCGCTGCGCCCTCCAGAGATTGCCACCACGCGCCTTGTCGTCCGAAGCACTCCGACCAAGCAGCACCTCCAAGAAGGGGGCGATGATGCCGACGCTGCTGCTCGAACAATTCCAAGGGTTTCCCACAAAGTGTGTCCTAGGGTTTCCACCGTTCCGCTGAGGGGTCGGTAAGAGGTACCTGACGCCCTTCAAGAAGGATGGTGACACCCGTACGCGTCACCGCGTCAGTGTCGAGACTCGATAGGCATAACGCCCGACCTCCAACAGACCACACCCTCGTATGCTCCATATGTCTCCACCAATCCTCCCGCCCACTAGCATACGCCATCACGATCTTGCAATCATCTCCGTCGTCGCACCGCAGCCCATGTCGTGGGGCCGCCAGAACCGAGCAGCGATAGCCGGGCAAGGGTCAGCAGTACGGTGGTACGCGGGAGGGATCTACCTCCACCGCCGGAAGGCAGTAGCCGACCGGATGCAGCAGCCGGGCAAACCAGGCCCACCTGGCCCAGCCGAGCCCAAAAGGGCCTGTAAAGCCCGCTGCCGCACTGCAGCCAAGGCACTGCCGACGCCGCCTTCCCGAGCACAGGTGCCTGCTACTCCGTCCACTGGGAGAGACGCCTCCAAGATTGGGCAGCCCGCCCCAGCCCAGATGGAGCCCCTAGGGCCCATATCCGAGCCGAGAACGACATCCGGTCGCACGCTGGCGACCAGCCAGCCGCGCCCAGGCCATGATGCCTCCCTGCGACCAAGCGGCCGCACCGCCGCCACCTTGGACACCCAGCGTTAGCCGGACCGAAGCCGGACGAGAAGACGCCGCCGCGAGGAGCTGCGCGTCGCGCCGCCAGCCTACACCCGCGCGGGAGAAGACATATCGCCGCCGCCGCCAGCGGTCCCGCACAGGCAGGGCCCGGCCCGACGGCGGCGGGGAGGGTGAGAGGAGGAGGGAGAGAGGAGCGGCGGCGGGGCTAGGGTTCCCCTGTTCGCCCACGCGGGGGCGAGACATGGGAGGTACGGGTCTGTCTGGTCTTAACATCTTCCCCACCATAGCTCCACTTTAGCTCTTTGAGCATGCTGCCTATAATCAATGTATCATTTTCTGCTAGCCTCATTTAGCTCCAATTTAGCCCTGCTATAACTTTTTTATAAGCTTGTCGCTATTTTCTATAGTCTGCTATTTGAAAAAATTGCCAAGCATACATTTATGTGAGAAAATCGTTAAATATTTTGATAGCTCGACTTAATATTGTTTCGATTTTGCACAGGGTACTCTGCCCAACGGCGAAGAAATCGCAGGGAAGAGATTGTCGAAGAGCTCGACACAGGGAGTGGAGGAGCTGAAGAATGAGCTCGCTTTGGTTGCCAAGCTTAAGAACAAGAATCTCGTCAGGTTGTCGGTGTCTGCTTGGAGCAGCAGGAGAGGCTGCTCGTCTACGAGTTTGTCACAAACCGGAGTCTGGACAAGATCCTATTCGCGGTACTTACAGGAATATTATGTTGATATTTTTATTTCAGCTCCATTTTCTCTTTAGTGTTCGGTACTACTCCTACTACTTTCTGAACATATGAACGTTGCATAGTGAAGAGGGTGTAACTCGACAAATCCCAGGGTTGTGCACCCCGGGTTGATTGAGGGGGAGAGAGAGGAGCGTTGGTGATCACGACGGCTGACAAGCAAGGTTTTACCCAGGTTCAGGCTCCCGGAGGATAACACCCTACTCCTGCTTGTCTGTTATTGATGGCGAGTTGCGATTACAATGGCGGCGAGATTGCGATCTCGCTAGGGTTCGTGGCGGTGGCTGTTGGCGTGTCCTCTAGGACGAGCAACCCTTCTGGGTTTATAGGTAGCCAGGTCCCGGGTGGTCGGTATTGATGACGATTACAGATATGGAAAGTTATGAGACCTAGCCGACTTGGACTAGGATACATGGTACCCCGAGTGGGCCTTCTGTGGGCTTCCCTGTGCTTGGCGCGGCCCAGGTAGCCTCATCGTGGGCTAGTCGAAAGGTAGCCCCACGTCAGTAGCCCCCGAGTGCTTGGTCGAAGCGTAGAGTCGGGCAAAGGACTCCTTCCTCCTGGACGCGCCACCGGATTGCTTGATCTTTGAGTTTGCACTCGTTTTCTTCAGTCGAAGAGGACACTCCCGATGGGAGTAATGTCTTCAGTCAAATTTCTTTGTCTTGTTCTTCCTGTGAAGCCTGCTTCTATTCGGCCTTTTGGCTTACACGTAGATTTGATTCGGCTGCTTGAGCTTACTCAACTTTTCTTTGCCACCCGAATAGATGTTTCGGGTTCTCAGACCAGCACTCTGTCCTACTGAGTTGTTACAGCTTTGAAGCTTACTACACGAATCTTGCGTTCGGGTTATTGCGTTGTTTCACTTGCTTGGAGCCGTTGGCTTGATGGCGTCACTGCTGACGTTTCCTTGCACGCCTCTGCGCCCGATGGGGCGTGACGTGGCGGGGCCCACTGGCAGAGCTGACCGCGGTCAGCAGTTGTCACGTCTCCGAACTGGGCGCGAAATTTTCGCGCACGATGATGACGCCTCGATTCTCGTGCGTAGTGGAGGAAGTGGGCGGCTACGGTTGGCCTCTTCGCTTGACACATGGACGGCTGGATGGAGATGCTCGGAACCGTTTCGTGACGGACGGCTGAGATGGATTTCGCCGAGGCATAAGTACCGCGCCGCCGCCCGAGGGCATCGTCTTCTCCATTCGTCCTTGCCTCCTGTTCTATTGCTTTCTGTCATTCTCGCTTCCACGAGAGCTTAGTGCTATTCCCCCCCCCCCCACCTGCTGCTGTTCTGCGGAGCGATGGGAAAGCCGAAGACCGTTGCTGGCACCTCCGCCGCCGCCGCTGGGTTGATGAAGAAACCGGAGGGCGACTGGCAGAGGTCGACCATGAAGAGGGCGGATCTTGACGTGCTGTGCGTGCAGGGCCTCCTGCCTCCTTCTGACCAGGCCCAGGTACGTGCCCCTGGCAAGGAGACGTCCCCTACCCCTCGCGAGGGGGAGCGCGTTTGTTTCGTGGAGTTCCTTCCACAGGGCTTCGGGTTCCCTCTCCACGATTTTGTTCGTGGTCTCTTGTATGCCTATGGGGTGCAGATCCACGATCTGACCCCCAACGGTGTCTTGAGCATCGCGAGCTTCATCGTGCTCTGCGAGTGCTTCTTGGGGGTCGCACCCCACTAGGCGCTGTGGAAGTCACTCTTCCTGGTTCGCGAGAACGTCGGGAAGCGTGGGCTGACATACCCAGTGGGCGGCTTCGGCATCCAGGTGCGCGGTGACACCGCGTACTTTCAGATGAAGAAGTCGGACTCCGTCCAGGGGTGGCGGAGGAGATGGTTCTACGTCCAGTGGAACCAGGAGGGCCTGCCGCAGTTTGAGGGCGAGCGCGGGTTACGGAAGACCCGCGCCTGGGTGCACCCGCTCGCCAAGGAGGAGAAGGAATCGGCGAGGCCCCTGATGGGCCTGCTGCGCGACCTCATCAAGACCCTGGGGCGGGAACCGGGTGGCGTCTTCCTCATGGCCACCTTCTTCCGCCTTCGTGTGCAACCACTGAGTGCTCGGGCCCACCCGATGTGGGCCGCTGATGGCGTCAGCAATGAGCCGCTCGACGACGAGGAGGTGGAGACCAAGGTCAGGGGCATCACCAACCTCCGAGTCGCGGACCTCTGCAACGTCAACTGTCCAATCGCTGTGTTCGGGGGCAGCGAACCCTGTCCCCGAGGTAAGTCCTTGACTTGTTTTCCTTGTTTCTTCGTTTCTAGATTTCTTGCTTCTTGATTCGACTTGCGTCTACTTGTTTCAGGGTCGGTCTCTGTTGGTCATCCTTCCTCCTCTCCCTGAAGGCGGACCCGCTGATGAGCCGCAGGTTGTGGAGGAGGAGGAGGACGACGACGACCTTCCGTCTGCTACCTCGCCCAACGAAGAGGTAGAGGATGAAGACGACGAGGCGGAACCCATACGGAAGAAGCAGAAGCGTCAGAGTGGAGGTGACTTTGCGACTGCCTCGTCGCCCGCGAGGGGGGCCGATGCTGAACTGGAGGAGACCGTCTCGACGTCCTCGGGTGCGCGTTCGCCGGGTGGTTGTAGTGAGCCGCTGGCTGCTCCCCCTGTCAGCTCCATGCCGCCACGCGTGTTTGCGCGGCTGGCGTCTGTCTCCTTGGGGAGCGACGATGAATTTGAGACCACCAGGTTAGTATCTTGTTGGCTTCGAGTTGTCTTTTGTAGTTCCATTCTTTTAGTTGGTCCTTGTACTTTTTTGCTTCAACCGTCGTTCTGGCGATGTCAACTCCCCTCATCGTGAAGTGGAGCACACGTCCGCCCCTTCGACCGAGCTGGTGACACGGGTGGCGGTCGAGGAGCGCACGCGACCTGCTGTCATCGCGTCGTCAAGTCGTGCTCCTCCGTCGTCTTCCGAAGATGTCGACCTCCTGGACCACATAAGTCCTTTGTGTTTGAGCTTGTAATACTGCAGTTTCATCGGGTGCGCGATCAGCGCTCCCGATGGGAGTAGCCCCCAAAGGTGTGGGTGACTAGTATAGTCGCCCGCAACTTTATTAATTTCTCGCTTGTGTTTCAGCCGTACTACCGTCAGCAGCTTGATGCAGCCGCGGCTTACGTTCGCCTGGAGAAGGAGAGGGACCAGCTGCGTGCTTCTCTGGACCAGGCTGATAGGCGGGTTGCTGAGCTGGAGTTGAAGATTCGGGCTCAAACTGAGCTTGAGAAAGCTCTTCACGAGTCCCAGGAGCGGGAGCGTGACGTGGGGCTGCCTTTCGGGTAGCCCATGATAAGGCTACCTGGGCCGCGCCAAGGACGTGGAAGCCCACAGAAGGCCCACGCGGGGTACCATGTAACCTAGTCCAAGTCGGTTAGGAAGCATAACCTGCCATATCTGTAGTTGCCATCGGCATCAACCACCCGAGACCTGGCTGCCTATAAAGCCAGGAGGGTTGCTCGTCCCAAAGGACACGCTCATAGCCGCCGCGACAAACCCTAGCGAGATCGCAATCTCGCCAGTGTAATCGCTACTCGCATCAATAACCAGACAAGCAGGAGTAGGGTGTTATCCTCCGGGAGCCTGAACCTGGGTAAATCCTTGCTTGTCAGCCGTCGTGACCACCTGCACTCATCTCTCTCCCCATCAATCAACCCGGGGTGCGCAACCCTGGGACTTTTCGAGTTAACACCTCGTCAATTGGCGCCGTCTGTGGGAAGGTCAAACAAGTGCTAGGATCATGGTCGCTCCGGCTCCATCCGCAATGAAGATCGGCGTATCTGCCGCCAGGGAGTCGATCCGCTTCGGCTCCTTCGAGTACGTCCTCCACCCACCGGCCCACCGCTCGGTGTACGCCGATCTGGACAAAGGTATACACATCACCTTCGGCTCCATATACTGATGCATCAATAGTCGTGGTGTACTCAGGTCTACGACTACCGCGCTATGCGCGGCGGCGTCACCCGAATCGGCAACCCCCGCGCCCGCCGAACCCGCGAAGATCACGTCTGTCGCACCCGCGGAGGCTGCGCCCGCCGAACCCGCGAAGATCGCATCTGCCGCACCCGCGGAGGCCGCGCCCGCTGCACCCGCGAAGATTGCATCTACATCGACTACATCGACAATTTTGGCAACGGCCGCGCGGATCAGGTCCACTACCCCAAGATCTACCTCGACTGTCGCGCCCGCACGGGCAACCAGGAGCTCGCGCCCGACAGCCACGTCGCGCTCATCTTCGTGGAAATCCCAAGTCTACCCCAAGCCAATCGCACTCGCCCCGGCAAGCGTGAACACAGGGACGATCGCGAGAAGACGCGACAGCGACTATGCCGCGCGCCACGTTGCAGCAATTTTCGACCCCGAGCAAGACGCGGGCGACAGAAGCAGCAGCGGCAGCACCAACTCTCCGACTCAACTCTACCCCAAGTAAGTCTTCATGGCCGGCACAGCACCGCATGGCGACGACGAAGAGCCCGCATATCCGCTAGAGGTGGACATGCCGGACCAGACTAAACTTGTCATCACGCGGGACATGGCGATCCAAGCCGTGAAGCATGTGGACGAGGGCACGTTCCCCCCACCCAACGCACCTCGAGACGACCACCTGGCGGTCCAGTACTTTCTACGCAAGGAAGGCGAACGAATCCGCGCCGAAAAAGCCAACCTACTCCGGCGCAAAAGGGACGCAGACGCATCGAGTGCCAGGCGAGCCGCCCTCTCCTTCACATCCTCTACGGAGGTTAACCAAGGAGCACAGCGAAACAGAGCCCGCGTTCCCCTCATGGCAGAAGCCGATCGAACCAGGCTCACCCGCAACCTCGACTCACCCTTCGTCACCGAAGATGAGAACGGGATACCCGTCCCAAAGACGGCGAACGCTGCCCTGATCTCAGTCGAGACATTCCTCCGGCTCACGCAGCCACCGGAGGGGGACGCGCGCTCCCTTCTCCACAAGCAGCAAATTGCCTCCATAAGGGCAATCGAAGAAGCGCTGGCGGCCAAGGGGCCAAGCAACCGGGCGCATGAACCAACAACCTCGGGCATCCCAGCGGCAACCAGTCAAGGACCTTCGCGACGTCCTCACGCAGAAGACGGTGGATCGCAACCGCAAGGAGCGCTCGGCTGGTGCGGCAAACACGGACGACCATGCTGACCGCGACTTCGAGCCGTGCGGCGCGGCATGCTTCAGCTTCAACATCCGCGACACCCGCATGCCTAAGGGCTTCAAGTTGACAGCAGGCACACCAAAGTATGACGGGAAGCAAGATCCAAAACTGTGGCTCGAGGACTACCTCATCGCCTGCACCTGCCAAGGCGGGACGTCGACTACGGCAATGCAGTACATCCAGCTTATGCTGACGGACTCGGCACGCGGGTGGCTCACAAGCCAACCCAAAGACTCTTTCCGAACATGGGAAGAATTCCAGGATAACTTCATCAAGAGTTTCTCGGGAACATTCGCAAGGCCAACGACCTACATCGAGTTGCAGGCCTGCAAGTAAGGAAAGGATGAGTCGCTCCGCTCCTACATCCAGCGATGGACACTACTCCGCAACACCATGGAACCCGTCTCCGAAGATCGGGTGATGGACGCCTTCATGCACGGCGTCGCTCGCCGCGACCTCCGCGAGGAATTCGGTAGGCTCCAGCCGAAGACCACAATAGAGCTCATGAAGACAGCCAACCAATGGGCCGAAGGAGAGGACTATGTCCGCAAAACTTCCCCCAAGAAAGAGGTCGAAACAAGCAACTGGCGTGAGGCACGCCAAAAGAAGAAGCCACGTTACACCCACGATTCAATCGAGCTAGTAGCGGCGGGCTATGAAACCCCCGTGAGGACAAACGCGACAACAGTCGACAGTACGACCAAGGTCGACAGTCTAACTCGAGTCAGTATAACCGTGGCAGCAGCAGCATCAGCCACAATGATGGAAGCCAGAAGCGCGAGTGGAAGCGCCCACTGACCCCAGCAGAGGAGCTGATGCAACCCTGTAAGCATCACTCGTTCCGCAACCCGGAGACAGGCAAATGGGGCTCCAGCCACCTGCTGAAGGATTGTCGCAAAGCAAGAAAGATATACCAAGCCATGCAGCAAATCATCGCTCCAGTACAAGCAATACAGGCGGCCCCGCAGCTAGCCATTCAGGCAGCACCCGCAAACAACAACCAGGTGCAGCGGCAGGAGCATTCCCCCAGCCGCAGCAACAGCAACAAGGTCAGTCGGCAGCAACCGACACGTACCCACCCGCACGGGGACAGCTGAACATGATCCAGAAGGGACCCCCGTCAAACAGGCGCCAAAAGCTCATCACCCGCCAAGTACTTCAAGCCATCAACAGCCCGCGCGCGGTACCAGACTACCTGCGCGGGTCTGAGACACCCATCACATTCTCCAGGGCAGATCACCCATCCGAGGTAACCCGACCCGAGCACGCCGCACTCGTGATTGAGGCCTTGATCGGCGACTACAGCTTGAAGAAGGTGTTCATGGACGGAGGCAGCGGCATCAACATCATATTCGCCGACACCCTGAGAAGAATGAACAGGTCGACAGAGAAATTGCCGGAATCGGAAACCACCTTCCACAACATAGTACCAGGGCAAGCAATCACACCTATGGGAACAATCACACTCGACGTCATCCTCGGTACACCCGAGCACTTCAGGAAGGAGTCGATAGACTTTGAGGTCGTCGACTGGAAGTCACAATACCATGCCATCCTCGGGCGCCCAACCTTTGCCAGGTTCATGGCAGTACCCCACTACGCCTACCTGATGATAAAGCTGCCCAGGCCGAAAGGAGTAATCACCGTACGCGGCGACTTCGGGCTCTCCAATAGTTGCGACCGCGAGTTCGCCAAGATTTCTGAGTTCTTCGGAGTCGAAGAGCACTTCAAGGCCATATCTGCCGACAACGACAAGACCGTCTTCCCATCTCGCAAGAAGCCAGCTAAGGACGCAACATTCAACACGAACGACGACACCGTCACCCAGCAAGTCCATCCGACTGACAGCAGAAAGACGGTCAAGGTCTCGTCAAGTCTGACCCCCGCATAGGAAAGCGCGCTCGTCGAGTTCCTACGTGAGAACTGGAAGATCCTTGCATGGCAACCTTCTGACATGCCAGGGATACCCAGGGAACTCGCCGAGCACTCTCTGAAAGTCCACAAGGACGCAAGACCAGTCAAACAATCCATGCGACGCTTCTCAGGACCCAAGCGAGACGCGATCACCATGGAAGTCGACAGACTACTGCACGCCAAGTTCATCCGAGAGATCAAGGACTCGGACTGGGTCGCCAACCCGGTCCTAGTGGAGAAAAAGAAGACGAAGAAACTACGCATGTGCGTTGACTTCACCGCAGTCAACAAATGCTGCCCCAAGGACCACTTCCCGCTCCCGCGGATAGACCAAATCATCGACTCGACAGCAGGTTGCGAGCGCCTGTCCTTCCTGGATGCCTACTCAGGTTACCAGCAGATCAGGCTGAAAGTCGAGGACGAAGAGAAAACGGCCTTCATCACACCCGACGGCGTCTTTTGCTACCAGACGATGTTGTTCGGGTTAAAGAACGCAGGTGCCACGTACCAGCGGACAACGCAAGCGTGCCTCAAGGGGCTAATCGGGCAGATCGTCCAAGTCTACGTCGATGACATCGTCGTCACGACCCGAAAGGAGGATACCCTAGTCGACGACCTCCGCAAGGTCTTCGCCGCACTCGATGTATACCAGATCAAGCTCAACCCAGAGAAGTGCGTGTTCGGCGTGCCAGCCGGAGAGCTACTAGGATACCTCGTATCTGCAAGAGGAATCGAAGCGAACCCCGAGAAGGTGCAGAACATTCTTACAATGTCAGCACCAACAAAACTCCGCGAGGTGCAGCGATTAGCCGGCCGAGTCGCAGCTCTCAGCCGGTTCATTAGTAAGTTGGGAGAGAAAGCCTTACCTTTCTACCAACTGATGAAGAAGACGGACAAGTTCGAGTGGACACAGGAGGCGCAGGACGCGTTCGACCATCTCAAGAAAACCCTGACAACATCTCCAGTCCTCGTGGCACCACTGGAAAACAAGCCGCTATACTTATACGTCTCAGAAACAAATAGGGTTGTGAGCACGGTACTCGTAGTCGAACGGGAAGAAGAAGGGCACAGTCACCCGGTGCAAAGGCCCGTCTACTACCTCAGCGAAGTCCTCACCCTGTCCAAGCAGAACTACCCGCATTACCAGAAGCTGGCATATGGAGTCTTTATGACCTCCAGGAAGGTCGTCCACTACTTCTCCGAGCACCCGATCACGGTGGTAAGCTCCTCTGGACTAGCAGACATTCTCACAAACCAACGCGCGACAGGACGAGTCGCCAAGTGGGTTGTCGAGTTAGGACCATGGGGGCTGAAGTATGCTCACCCGAAGTCCATCAAGGCCCAAGTCCTCCCAGAATTCACCACCGAGTGGATAGAAGCCCAGCTACCAAATGTCCCCGACTTGTCCAACGCATGGACAATGTATTTTGATGGCTCCAAGAAATTCATGTCAGCCGGGGCAGGAGTTGTGCTCATCTCCCCCAAAGGCGACAAGCTCAAGTACGTCCTGCAGATGGACTTTCCGACACCGTCCAACAATGAAGCCGAGTACGAGGCCCTGATCCACGGCATGCGGATGGCCAAGAACTGCGGCGCCACGCACCTCATGATATACGGCGACTCCTACCTGGTGGTACAGCAAACCATGAAGTCCTGCGACGCCATCACCGACAACATGATCGCCTACAGAGACCTCTACAATCAGTTGGAAGGCAACTTCGACGGCTGCGAGTTGCGGCACATCGGTCGTGAAAGTAACGAGGAAGCCGACGTCCTCGCTAACATGGGCTCAGACAGGGTGCCAGTCCCACCCGGCGTCTTCCTCGAGCGCATCACGCAGAGATCCATCAAGACTCAGAACACAGCAAGCACTGCAACAACAAAAGGCGATGCTAACCCGCCAAGCCAAGACAAGGTCCCCATGGAGGTCATGCTAGTCGAAGCTACGTGGACAGGACCATACCTGGCATACATACTACATCAGAAGCTGCCAGCTGACCCAGTCGAAGCAAAGCGCATCATCAGGCGCTCCAAAAGTTTCACCGTCATCAACGGAGAACTCTACAAAAGAAGCATCTCAGGAATCCTGCAAAGGTGCGTAGACCCAGTCGATGGCCAAGCCATCTTACTCGACATCCACGCAGGTATCTGCGGGCATCACGCCAGCAGTCGAGCATTGGTGGCCAAAGCACTACGAGCCGGGTTCTACTGGTTGACAGCCATACAGGTCGCCGAGGAGCTAGTAAGGAAATGCACAGGGTGCCAGGAGTTTGCCAACAAGCTGAAAGGGTATGTGCCCTCATGTATGGTTTTGGTAATTAATAACAATCCCTAAGGACTAATGTGTGTTTTGAGCATATTGCTAGTATGGCTTGAAGTTGTCA
This sequence comes from Poa annua, assembly GCA_026929855.1. NCBI lineage: Eukaryota > Viridiplantae > Streptophyta > Magnoliopsida > Poales > Poaceae > Poa > Poa annua. The sequence continues at coordinate 24,567,630 of CM049427.1, forward strand.
AGGCATCACCTATATGAAGAAAGATGGTATCTTCCATGGGCGTGCAACAAGAAGATCAATTTATATAGCTCATGGAGGATGATGTCATGCCATGATCGTCATCAAGGTTGACTAGTGCAAGACAAGGGAAGCTGCCGGAGACATGAAGACGAAGCTAAGCGAGACTCTCCCATAATGGAGTATGGGGGAGTATATGGAGGAGTCTTCATCAAGCATGTGCTAGCAAGCGCAATCAAGAAAGGTGGTCCACTTGAAGAGATCAAGATCGTCATCATCTAGCTCAAGTGGATTGCTCAAGGCAAAGGTATGATCTTGATAGGGCTATAGGATAGATAGGCGTACTATCAAGAGGGGCTCTCGAGTGAGTAACTTGATCACATCTTTGTGGAGAGCTCAAACCTTTGCATGCTTGGCATATCATCTTTCTTGGTTCTTATTTGGCTTTTCTCCTTGTTGGTTTTTGGTTCTTGTCGTGATCTTCATAACAAGACCAAGTTCTTCGAAAACGGTTTTAGTTTTGAAAACTCGTTGCGTTTTCGGTGTGGAAATATTACCGGTTCAACCTTGAGGAAAGTTCCACACCTTCACATGTTTTGGTAGCCCTCTCCTTGTCAGTGCCTTTCCAACGGAGTTGGTCTCAAATCATTCGGAGTTTATTTGCAAAAGATATTTCAGTTCTATTGTTTCTGCAGTTTTTCTAAGGGTCGGAAATGTCCGGACCTTGCTCGGTGATTTCCGGTGCTCGGAGATTTCCGAGCCCCAGTCCGGAGATCTCCGAGCGACGGAAGATTTTTGCTAAGTCCAGAACTCAATTGCGTACTGACTCAGTTCAGTTTTCCATCGGATTTTCTACCGGAGATTTCCGGGGTCCGGAAATCTCCGGCCCTGGTTCGGATATTTCCGGTCACAAGTTGCAGTTTTTCGCCAAGTCTTATTTGCTTTCAGCACTGATCTTTTCTCAGCTCGGGTCGGAATTCCTACCGGAGATTTCCGGGGTCCGGAAATCTCCGGACCTCAGTTCGGAAATTTCCGGACTGGAGATTCCAACGGCTAGAAATCTGGGAGGGGCTATAAATAGCCCTCCCCTTCTTCTTCCTTAAGCTGACGACTTTCCCCTCTCTCTCTTGCCATTGTTGACCTTGGGAAAGCTTGCCCCCTCTCAAATCCTCCCATGATTCTTGCTTATCTTCGAGGGAAAGTGAGAGGAGATCTAGATCTACAATTCTACCAATCCATATCTCCTCTAAGTGAGGGGATCTTAGTGGATCTAGATCTTTGAGTTCTTTGTGGTTCTCCCCCTTTGTTCTTGCTCTCTCTTATCCCCCCATAAGCATTAGTTGCTTGTGGTGGTATTTGGGAGTGTAGGATTTGTCTCCTTTGTGGTTTCTTGGTTCTTCCTCTCTTATTCCCCCATAAGCATTTGTTGCTCTGTTGGAATTTGAGAGTAAAAGACTTGAGCACTTTGTGTGTTCTTGCCATTGCATCTTGCATCGGTTTGACCCCTCCACGACGATTCGTGGTGGTGAAATTCGTGAGCTTGTTACTCTTGGGTTTTGGACCCTAGACGCCTTAGTGGCCGCCTTTGTGGCATAGGACCTTTTGTGGTCAAGGCCTTTGTGGCTAGTTGGGACCTTTGTGGTCAAGACCTCTTGTGGTCATTTGGGAGCCCCCAATTCGGTTGTGGGTGTGTGCCCCAAGGTTGTTGTACGGGATTATTCTCCGCTCCAAAGGAGTTCATAGTGGAAGGTGGACTCGGACCTTTGTGGTCGAGTTCATCGGAGAAGAAGGTGAAGCCTTTGTGGCGTTGAGCAAACCTGTTGTGGTTGCTCACACCTCTCCAACGAGACGTACACCTTTTATGGTGGAACTCGGGAATACATCATCGTATCCGCGTGTCTCGGTTATCCCTATACCCGAGCTCTTTACTTATGCACTTTACTTTGTGATAGCCATCGTGCTTGAAGTTCTTTACCTTGCTATCCCTTTGTTGTTTGTCTTGCATAGCTTAAGTTGTTGGTGCACATAGGTGAACCTAGTATATTTAGGTTGTGTCATTGATAAGTTAAACACTAAGTTTTATTCCGCATTTATCAAGCCTAAATTGTAAAAAGTGCTCCTCGCCTATTCACCCCCCCCCCCCCTCTAGGCGACGTCTTTCCTTTCACAAGCCACATGCGCCAACATCAGAACTTAAGACAATACCATTAGCCTGGCCCTTCGCCCAATGGGGTCTGGACATGGTGGGCCCGCTGAAGAAATCCTCACCCGGAGGTCACACTCACCTCCTGGTTGCAGTCGATAAGTTCACAAAGTGGATCGAAGCCGTGCCCATCACAAGTTCGACTACATCCACAACAGTCAACTTCATCAGATCAATCATCTTCAGATTCGGAGTACCGAAAGGGATCATCACCGACAACGGCTCAAACTTCACAGCCGAAGAATTCAAAGACTTCTGCTCAGAACAAGGTATCAAACTCAGCTATGCATCCGTCTCGCACCCGCAATCCGATGGGCAAGTGGAGAAAGCCAATGGTCTCGTCTGCAGCGGCATCAAGAAGCGACTGCGCGTGCCACTAAAACGCGCAGCGGGCGCATGGGTGGAAGAACTACCGTCAGTCCTTTGGAGTCTACGAACAACGCCAAACAAATCCACCCAATACACTCCATTCTTCATGGTGTATGGCGCAGAGGCGGTTCTCCCCTGCGACATCAAATTCGACGCACCGAGAGTGGTCGTCTACGACGAGTCAGATGCAGAAGAGGCACTCAAAGACAGCATGGATACCCTGGATGAAGCACGCGACATCGCCCTGGCGCGATCAGCCGTGTATCAACAAGACTTGCGCAACTATCACACTCGGAGGCTGCGACCAAGAGCATTCGCCGCAGGCGACCTGGTCCTTCGACTCAAGCAGAAGAAGGTGCACAAGCTCGCTTCCCCATGGGAGGGCCCGTACATCGTGACAGAAGCAATCGGCAACGGAGCTTACCGCCTGAAAGACTCGAAGACGGGAGCAGACTGCAGCAACCCGTGGAACGTGGCACAACTCCGCCGGTTCTACGCCTAGTTCAACCCAATCATTGTACAAGAAAAATCAGCGCGGCAGGTTTCAGACGCACTCTTTCCCTCACCAGGGTACCTAAGGGGACTGGAAGGGTTTTAATGATGCGGCCTGTTCGCAAGAATCAATAAAGTGATTTGAAGAAAATATGTCTCCTTTACCTTTCACACAGAGGAAGCTAAAATCCTAGGCCGCCACTCGAACCACTCGGGGGTTGCGCCACACAGGTTGAAAGAAAAGCTTAGGCTGCTACCCGAACTACTCGAAGGCTGCGCCATACAAGCATAAATCAAAAAATCCTAGGCCGCCACCTGACCCACTCGGGGGCTGCGCCATACAGGTCAAGTTCAAAATCCTAGGTCGCCACCCGACATACTCGGGGGCTGCGCCAAACAGGTAACACTTGTAATCCTAGGCTACCACTCGACCTACTCAGGGGCTACGCCATATAGGCCTTCTCAGAAAATCCTCAGCCGCCACTCGAACTCACTCGGGGGCTGCACTGTACAGGTCAAGTTCAAAATCCTAGGTCGCCACCCGACATACTCGGGGGCTGCGCCAAACAGGTAACACTTGTAATCCTAGGCTGCCATTCGACCTACTCGGGGGCTACGCCATACATGCCTTAGCAGAAATCCTAGGCCGCCACTCGAACAACTCGGGGGCTGCGCCACACAGGTCAAGTTACAAAAATCCTAAGTCGCCACCTGTTAAAGTCAGAGACTGCGACATACAGGTCACAGTTGGAAAAACCTAGGCCGTCGCCCAACATACTTGGCGACTGCGCCAAACAAGTCGAAAATCAAAACAGGCATTTACACTTCCGAGCAAGCAGTTCAATTCTCTTCACTAGCAAGTATTTTTAATCTAGTACATTGCGACTTGCACATGCACATTTGCCTTCTATAGCTAACCCTGTACAACAGACGACAGCTACTCTAAACTGCAGGCTCGGCCTTCGACGCATCGAGTGGACCTACAAGGCGCTCACTTAGGCTCTGAACCTGCCCGCCAAGGTCTCGTCGAAGTCGTCATCACCGGGCAGGCCATCCAGCATCTTATCGAATGGAAGATGCGGCCGATGCATTCAGACGTATGCCAACGCCGCATTCGCCCCAGCCACAAGTTGGGCGTGGACGACCTCCTTCAGACCTTCACCATCGCGAAACCTCTCCAGCAAGGCGGACAACCTATTCGGCTGCGCGTTATGCGGGAAGTACACACGATTGATGTGCCAGAGTGTCTTCCGGCAATTCTCCAGAAGAAAAGCAGGACGCCACGTACGATCAAGCATAGTGGCAAGGGCTCGCCCTCTCGACTTGTTCACCCAGAACTGACGAGCTTCATAGGAGTCGCCGGACGCCTCTCGGGTAACTCGCTCTTCAACGCGAGCCCGCTCAGCCTCCCAATCCGGGTTCACATCTGCACGCGTAAACTGCAAGTCAGAACAAGCAAGCTTCAGCAAAGAAAGCAACCGCCAAAAAGATACCAACCTTGCAGCTGTCGACTGATCAGATCGATCTCCCCAAGCAAAAAATCCTCACGTCGTGAGAACTCTGCAGTAGGATGCGACCTGGAGCGGTGCAGCAGCAGCTCAGTATTCTTCAGGGTCGCCTCAAGCTCAACCACCTTGTTCTTCAGGTACGTGATTATCCGCTGATCATTTGTACTACGTGGAGGAGCCGGCGCAGCCCGACGACGGCGAGCACCCGAAGAAGAAGCCTCGCCACTCGGCTCAGTCGCAGGAGAAGAAGAAGCACCACCGCGCAGGACAGTCTGCCACGAATACGCAGAGTCAATACAATCATACGACTGTGAAGCAAAGTTAAACTTGGCAGAAAGAAATTCAGTTCTAGCAAAAGCACTGTTGAAGGCCAAAAGACCTGGCAGGACAATATTCATTACAGGGCCAGAAGTTTAAAAGTACAGACCACGGCGACTGCCAAATTCCTAAGCTACATATACTCTAAGGCTGCAGACTGCGACCGGGAGCGACTCTTCCGAGTAGCAGCCGCCTCAGTTGCCTTAGCAAGGGCCCTCTCGAAGAGTGCCACAAGCTGCACAGCCAACTGTGTAACACGCTCCTTCACACCACCCAGCGACGCGATTCGGCCATCGGGTCTTCGAGGAAAGCCGCTGACGACCTTCTCAAAGTCACCCGGAACCTGATGCCCTAAGAGGAGCTGGAAGGTGAGCTCGGAGCCGCGTACCGTCTGCGACCGCGTGAAGTCGGCGATGGTGGTCGCGTCCTCAAACGGCGCAGCAAGGGCGTCCACGGCTGCCGGCGGCTGGTCGCTCGGGAAGATGCTCCGGTGCACCACGGTGAGGGCCCCAGTCGACTTCTTCAACGCGGCTGTGGACTTCTTCAGCGCGTCGGATGCATAGGCGCACACCCGGTCGAGGAAACCGACAACGGTCGCCAAATCAACCGCGTCACTCGACGTGTCTTCCGGAGGAGCTCCACCGCAAATCTCTACACAAAGGATTCAAGGTCAGACAAAGAAAAAGATCAAGACACAGTACGCATTAAGCCGAAACTTAGCCCCAAGAACACCGGCGAGTGAGAGGAGACGATCGACTTGAGTCTTCTCCTGGGCGACCCGCGCCAGCTCCCGCTCTCGAGACTCATGCAGAGCCTTCTCAAGCTCAGTAACCCGCCCAGTAGTCTGGTCCAGAGAAGCACGCAGCTGGTCCCTCTCCTTCTCCAGGCAAACATAGGCCGCGGCTACGTCAAGCTGCTGACGGTAGTACGGCTGAAACAAAAGCAAGATGTTAATAAAGTTGCGGGAGACTATACTAGTCACCCACACCTTCGGGGGCTACTCCTATCGGGAGCGCTAATCGCGCATCCGATGAAAACTCAAGTACAAGTGCAAGCGTAAACGGCTTACGTGGTCCAGGAGGTCAGGGTCCTCTGAAGCCGAAGGAGGAGCGCGACTCAACGATGCAATGCCAGCAGGCTGTGCACGCACCTTCTCCACCACCGCCTGAGTCCCCAATTCAGTCGAAGGGGCGGATGTATGCTACACGTCCCGAAGGGGGGAGCTAACATCGCCACAACGATGGCTGCAGCGAAGACGAGCACACTGGTCAGCTCAAACGTTGCAGCTACAAAACACAACTCGAAGGAAACAAATCATCAAGAAGCTCACCTGGTGGTTTCAAGGTCGTCGTAACTCTCCAGGGAGGGCGACGCCATCCGTGCAAATGAACGAGGAGCCGCGGAGCTGACTGGAGGAACATTCAAGGGCTCATTCCAGCCACCCGAGGACCGCGCACCCGACGACGTCGCGACGGCCTCCTCCAGAGTAACGTCAGCATCCTTAGCAGGTGACGACGCAGTACCAGAGTCGCCACGGCTCGGGAGCTTCCGCTTCTTCCGTACGGGTTCCTCCTCTTCATCTTCGTCCTCCACCTCTTCGTGGGGAGAATGTGTGGAAGGAATCTCTTCGTCGTCGTCCTCCTCCTCGACAAACTTCGACTCGTCGTCGGGTCCGTTCTCGGGAAGACGAGGAAGGCTGATCAGCAAAGACCGACCCTGAAGCAAGTAGACACAAGTCGAATCAAGAAGAAAGTAGACGCAAGTCGAGTCAAGACAAAAGGAAAACAAGCCAAGACTCACCTCAGGAACGGGGTTCGATGCCCCGTAAGCAGCAATCGGGCACTTGACGTTGCACGTGTCCGCGACACAGAGGTTGGTGATGGACCTTACTTTGGTTTCCACCTCCTCATCGTCAAGTGGCTCGGTGCTGACGCCCTCGACGGCCCACATCGGGTGAGGCCGAGCGCTGAGCGGCTGCACCCGAAGACGGAAGAAGGTGGCCATCAGGAAGACGCCACCCGCCTCGCGCCCTAGGGTCTTGGTCAGATCGCGCAGCAGGCCCAGCAAAGGCCGCACGGCCTCCTTCTCCACAACAGTCAGCGGGTGCGTCCAGGCTTGCGTCTTCCGCAGCCCACGTCCGCTGTCGAATGCACCCAGGCCGTCCTGGTTCGACTGGACGTAGAACCATCTCTTGCGCCACCCCTGGACGGAGTCCGACTTCTTCATCTGGAAGTACGCGGTGTCACCGCGCACTTGGATTCCGAAGCCGCCCACGGGGAACGGCAACCCGCTCTTTCCAACGTTCTTGCGAACGAGGAAGAGCGACTTCCACAGTGCCCAGTGGGGCGCGACACCCATAAAGCACTCGCAAAGCACGATGAAGCCCGCGATGCTCAAGACGCCATTGGGGGTCAGATCGTGGATCTGAACCCCATAGGCATACAGGAGACCGCGCACAAAATCGTGCATGGGGAACCCGAAGCCCCGCGGAAGGAAGTCCACGAAGCAAACGCGTTCCCCATCCCGGGGTGTGGGGAAAACCTCTTTGCCAGGAGCGCGTACCTGGACTTGATCAGCAGGAGGAAGAAGGCCTTGAGCGCGGAGGAGTTCGACCTCTGTCTTCTTCACCGACGATCTCTGTCAGTCGCCGTCAGGCTTCTTCATCAGCCCGGCTTCGTCGGCGGCGACGGAGGAGCCAGCGGCGCTCTTCGGCTTGCCCATGGCGCCGCGAGGCAGCGCAAGGTGCACGGACAGAAAGCACGGAGCTCGGGATGGCGGCGGAAATGGTAGATCGCAGAGGAAAAGGAGGCCAGAACGATTGGAGAAGATGAAGGCCCTCGCATCAAAACGCAGTATTTATGCCTTGAAAGAGTTTCATCTCAACCGTCCACAGAACAAGGGCTCCGAGCAGACACATCCGGCCGTCCACGTGTCGCACGAAGAAACCAACCGTCGCCGCCCACTTCGTCCACTACGCACGAAAACCGAGGCGTCATCATCATGCCGCGCAAATTTCGCGCCCAGTTAGGAGACGTGACAACTGCTGACCGCGGTCAGCTCTGACAGCGGGGCCCGCCACGTCACGTCCCATCGGGCGCAGAGGCGTGCAATGGATCGTCACCAGTGACGTCATCAAGCCAACGACTCCAAAAGCAACTGAAACAGCTCGACAGAGTGATTCGAGTAGTAAGCTTCTTAGCTGAAACCAACAAAGTAGGATCGACTGATGATCCGAGAACCCGAAGAAATCATTCAGGTGGCAAAGAAAAACAGAGTAAGCTCGAGCAGCCGAATCTATCCACAAGTAAGCCAACAGGCCGAGTAGAAGCAAGCTTCACAAGAAGACGAAGGCAAAGTAATTCGACTGCAAAGGTTACTCCCATCGGGAGCGGCCGGTTCGACTGAAGAAATCGAGTTCAAGCTCAAGATCAAGCAATCCAATGGCGCGTCCAGGAGGAAGAAGTCCTTTGCTCGACTCTACGCTTCGACCAAGCACTCGGGGGCTACTGACGTGGGGCTGCCTTTCGGGTAGCCCACGATAAGGCTACCTGGGCCGCGCCAAGGACGTGGAAGCCCACAGAAGGCCCACGCGGGGTACCATGTAACCAAGTCCAAGTCGGTTAGGAAGCATAACCTGCCATATCTGTAGTTGCCATCGGCATCAACCACCCGAGACCTGGCTGCCTATAAAGCCAGGAGGGTTGCTCGTCCCAAAGGACACGCTCATAGCCGCCGCGACAAACCCATCAATCAACCCGGGGTGCGCAACCCTGGGACTTGTCGAGTTAACACCTCGTCAGAGCGGGTACGGGTCGTCCAAGAGAAGACTCAAGTCGACCGTCTCCTCTCACTCGCCGGTGTTCTTGGGGGTAAGTTTCGGCCTGACGCCTACTGTTTCGTTTGTTTTTCCTAGTTAAAACTTGCTGGTTCTGACTTCTAGCTTGCGTGTGCAGATGTGAATCCGGATTGGGAGGCTGAGCGGGATCGCGTTGAAGAGCGTGTTACCCGGGAGGCGTCTGGCAACTCTTACGAAGCTCGCCAATTCTGGGTGAACAAGTCGAGAGGGCGCATTCTTTCTCTTATGCTTGACCGAACTTGGCGTGCGGCTTTCCTTCTGGAGAATTGCCGGAAGACCCTTTGACACATCCATCGTGTTTACTCCCCGCACAATGGGCAGCCGCATGGGCTGGCCACCTTGCTGGAGAGGTTCCGTGATGGTGATGCGCTGAAGGAGATCGTCCATGCTCAGCTTGTCGTCGGGGCGAATGCGGCTCTGCCGTACGTCCGGCTGCATCGGCCCAACCTTCCGTTGGAGAGGCTGATGGGTGGACTGCCTGGCGACGCCGAGTACGCTGATACCCTGGCTGCTGCGCGCCAGATGATCGAGCAGGTGCATAAGCATAGTGAGCGCCTCGTAGGACCACTCGGTGCGCCGAAGGGCGAGCCTGCAGACTAAGAATAGCTTTCTTCTACTGTACAGGGTTAGTTATAGGTGGCGAATATGCCAATGTAAATGACTGTATATGAAGTTAAAAGAGTTCTCGGGTAACGAGTGAAATTGTTTGCATTACTGTGCGAGTATTTGCTTCGGCTTTGACTTGTGTGGCGCAGCCCCCCCGTACCTTGGGTGACAGCCTAAGCCTGCGTTGTGAACCTGTGTGGCGCAGCCCCCGAGTGAGTCGAGTGGCGTCCTAGGATTTTTCAAGTGAAACCTGTATACCGCGGCTTCCGATTGTGTCGGGTGGCGATTTAGGGTATCGGACTTGACCTGTATGGCGCAGCCCCCGAGCAGCTCGGGTGGCGGCCTAGGATTTTTCAGTGAAGCCTGTATGGCGCAGCCCCCGAGTAGTTCGAGTGGCGGCCTAGGGATTTTTCAAGTGTGACCTGTGAGGTGCAGCCCCCGAGTGCGTCGGGTGGCAACCTAGGATTTTTTACTTGACATGTGCGGCGCAACTCCCGAGTAAGTCGGGTAGAGGCCTAGGATATTTGAGTTGCGCCTGTGCGGCGCAGCCCCCGAGTGGTTCGAGTGGCGGCCTAGGCTTTTTCAAGTGTGACCTGTGACGTGCAGCCCCCGAGTGCGTCGGGTGGCGACCTAGGATTTCTGACTTGACCTGTGCGACGCAACTCCCGAGTAGATCGAGTAGAGGCCTAGGATTTTGCGAGTTGTGCCTGTATGGCGCAGCCCCCGAGTGACTCGAGTAGCGGCCTAGGATTTTCTTTGAACCTGTGTGGCGCAGCCCCCGAGTGATTCGAGTGACGGCCTAGGATTTTTGTTTGCCTTGACTGAGAAGGTAGAGTGGACATCATTTTCTTCAAATCACTTTATGATGTTGATGCCACTGCCTCCGTCCATGAATACTTCCTTCAGGCTGTAGTCGCCATTAGGGCTTCGATAACCAGAGCAGCGTGACCGGGTCGCGGCACCTCCGACGGGTGGTCTGCCCTGGAGAATGTGATTGGTGTCTCTGACCCTCTCAGGTATTCCGGTAAGGCGCGCGTGCTGGTGGTAGCCTGGAGTACCTGGCGGGTGATGAGCTTCTGGACCCTGTTCGAAGGGCGTCCTTTTTGAATCATGTTGATCTGTCCTCGCGCAGTCGGGTATGTGTCGTGCGCCACCATCTGGGTGTCATGTTGCGGCTGTTGCTGAGGGAAAGTTCCAGCCGCTTGTGTTGTATTGTTGTTTGCGGGTGCTGCCTGAATAGCGAGTTGCGGAGTCGTCGTCAATGCTTGCACGGGAGTAATGATCTGCTGCATAGCCTGGTAAATCTTTCGCGCCTTGCGACAGTCCTTCAACAGGTGGTTGGCGCCCCACTTGCCTGTCTCCGGGTTGCGGAACGAGTGATGCTTGCAAGGTTGCATCAGCTCTTCGGCCGGGGTCAATGGGCGCTTCCACTCGCGTTTCTCGCTTCCGTCGTTGTGGCTAATGCTGCCGCTGCTGCGATTGTACTTCCCCGAGCGGGACTGCCGACTCTAATCATGTTGTCGACTGTTATCTCGTGTGTCATCACGGGGGGTTTGATATCCCGCCGCTACTAGCTCGATCGTGTCTGAGTTGGTGAAACGTTGCTTCTTCTTCTGGCGTCCGTCTCGCCAGTTGTTTGTTTCGGCTACCTTCTTTGGGAAGGTGTCGCGGACGTAGTCCTCTCCTTCGGCCCACTGGTTGGCTACCTTCATGAGTTCGATCGTAGTTTTCGGCTGGAGCCTACCAAATTCTTCACGGAGATCGCGGCGAGCGACGCCGTGCATGAAAGCGTCCATCACCCTGTCCTCTGAGACGGGTTCCATAGTATTCCGGAGGAGTGTCCATCGATGGATGTACGCGCGGAGCGACTCGTCCTTTCCTTGCTTGCAGACTTGCAACTCAATGTAGGTTGTCGGCCTTGTGAATGTTCCAGAGAAACTTTTTATGAAAGTATCTTGGAATTCTTCCCATGTTTTGAAGGAGTCCTTGGGCTGGCTGGTGAGCCACCCGCGGGCTGAGTCCGTGAGCATGAGCTGGATGTATTGCATTGCCGTAGTCGACGTCCCGCCTTGACAGGTGCAGGCGATGAGGTAATCTTCAAGCCATAGGCGTGGGTCCTGCTTTCCGTCGTACTTGGGGGTTCCTGTTGTCAACTTGAAACCTTTAGGCTGCGCGTGTCGCGGATGTTGAAGCTGAAGCATGCAGCACCGCACGGCTCGAAGTTGCGGTCGGTCGGATCATCCAGGTTCATCGCGTCAGCCGAGCGCTGGTTGCGATTACGGTCCACTGTCCTTTGTGTGATGACGTTGCGGAGATCCTCACCTGGCTGGGCTTGTCTCAGTGGCTGCGTTGCCCCTGATGTTGCTGGCTCGCGGGTTTGGCGATCCCGTTCCTCACGTGCCCGGTTGTTTGGTGCTCCAGTCGCCAAAGCTTCTTCGATTGCCTTCATGGACATGATTTGCTGTTTGTGGAGAAGGGCACGTGGATCTCCCTCCGGCGGTTGCGTGAGCCGGAGATACGTCTCGACTGACATGATTGCGGCGTTCGCTGTCTTGGGGACAGGTATTCCGTTCTCGTCCTCGGTGATGAAGGATGAGTCGAGGTTGCGGGTGACCCTTGCTCGATCTGCATCTGTCATGTTGGGAGCGCGAGCTCTGTGTCGCCTTCCTCCTTGGTTAACTTATGTGGAGGAAGTGACCGAGATCGCAACCCGTCTGGCACTCGATGCATCTGTGTCCCTCTTGCGCCTGAGCAGTTCGGTCTTTTCGGCACGAAGTCGCTCGCCTTCCTTGCGTAGCAAGTACTGGACCGCCAGGTGGTCTTCTCTAGGCGCGTCGGGTGCAGGGAAGGTGCCGTCGTCGACATGCTTCAGGGCCCTGATTCCCATGTCTCGTGTGATGGTGAGTCGTGTCTGGTCAGGCATGACCACCTCCAGTGGGTATGCGGGTTCCTCATTGCCTTCTGGAGGCTCGGTGTTGGCCATGAAGACTTGCTGGGGGTAAACTTCGGTAGGAGTGTTTACGCTGCCGTTGCTGCTTCCTTGATCCTAATCTTGCTCGGGATCAAAAATTGCTGCTACGTGGGCAGCGTAGTCGTCGTTGCGTCTTCGGAGGATCGTCACCGTGGTAGCGGACGGAGGTTTCGCAGTCGCAGGGGCGAGTGCGATTGGCTTGGGGTAGACTTGATGATCCCACGAGGGTGCGTGCGACGCGGCAGTCGACGGTACGCCCTTGGTCGCACGCACTGGTGTAGTCGTAGTTGAGGTAGATCTTGCCCTTGTCGACCGTGCGATCGAGATGGTTGGAGTAGACTCGATCTGCGTGGCCGTCGCCGAGGTTGACGATGTAGTCGATGCAGGTGCGATCTTCATGGGTGTGGCAGGCGCGGCTCCCGCGGCGGGTGACGTCGACGGTGGCACGCGGGTGACAGATGCGGGTGCCATGGCCACGTGTGGCGCGTTTGTCGCAGACCTGAACATGCCACGACTGTTGACGAAACAGTATATGGAGCCGAAGGTGATATGTATACCTTTGCGCAGATTGGCGTACACCGAGCGATGGGCCGGCGGGTGGAGGGCATACTCGAAGGAGCCGAAGCGGATGGGCTCCCGAGTGACGTCGATCTCGATCTTCATTGGGATGGAGCCGGTGCGACCATGATTCCAACGCTTGATATCTTCCCACATACGGCGCCAATTGACGAGGGTGTAACTCGACAAATCCCAGGGTTGTGCACCCTGGGTTGATTGAGGGGGAGAGAGAGGAGCGTTGGTGATCACGACGGCTGACAAGCAAGGTTTTAGCCAGGTTCAGGCTCCCGGAGGATAACACCCTACTCCTGCTTGTCTGTTATTGATGGCGAGTTGCGATTACAATGGCGGCGAGATTGCGATCTCGCTAGGGTTCGTGGAGGTGGCTGTTGGCGTGTCCTCTAGGACGAGCAACCCTCCTGGCTTTATAGGTAGGCAGGTCCCGGGTGGTCGGTATTGATGACGATTACAGATATGGAAAGTTATGAGACCTAGCCGACTTGGACTAGGATACATGGTACCCCGACTGGGCCTTCTGTGGGCCTCCCTGTGCTTGGCGCGGCCCAGGTAGCCTCATCGTGGGCTAGTCGAAAGGTAGCCCCACGTCACAGAGACACGGAGAAACGCGAGCAGCTTGACTCGGGAAAGAGGTACAAGATCATAAACGGAATCGCTCGAGGCTTGCAGTACCTACATGAAGATTCCCAGCTCAAAGTAGTACATCGTGATCTCAAAGCCAGCAACACCTTGCTTGATACCAACATGAACCCCAAGATCTCAGACTTTGGCCTGGCTAAGATCTTCGGCAAGACTAGACGCAGGCCATCACGAGCCGTGTCGTCGGAACATAGTCAGTACCTTGAAAACCACATATTCGCGTTCACGTACCAGCACAATTTCTCTATCATCCTGTACACAGAAACTAAAACTAACTGGATTGATGTTGTTGTTTGTTCCAGTGGATACATGGCGCCGGAGTACATTAGTCGCGGAAACTACTCGGTGAAATCGGATGCGTTCAGCTTCGGTGTCATGGTTCTGGAGATCGTGACGGGGAGGAAAAACTACGACTGCTACAACTCCCAGCAATCTGAAGATCTTTTGACGACGGTAGGTACTTTTGCTCGCTAGGCATCTGAATATTCTAATAGCAGTTTCGCTCATGCATGGCTGCTGCCAATGGCATAGATATGGGAGCACTGGAAGGTCGGGACGGTGGTGGGTACGATGGACCCTTGCCTGAGCAGCAGCTTCTCGGAGAGCCAAGTGTTGAGGTGCATCCACGTAGGGCTTCTATGCCTCCAGGGGAACCCGGCGGACCGGCCGGTGATGTCGTCGGTGGTCATGATGCTCGCAAGCGAAACAGACTCTCTCAGCGCCCTATCCAAGCCTTCGTTCTATTCAAGGAACAACGCCGGTGACAACTCGGCCGTCGCGTCCCTGTGGACAGTTTCTGTGCAGGATGGCCTTGCAGAGTCCACTTAACGCATCTTCAGTTCCACACTAGATTGCCAGCTGCCTGCCTTGTTTAAAAATATATATGAAACCTTGCATTTTCTTGTTGTATTGGGATGACCATCGTTTGGGTCTATATAGAGGTACAACGCTAGTAGAGAGGTTTGGAGTACAAGGTAAGATAGCTATGGCTAAACCTACTGAACAATTTACTGGATACTAAAATTCTCGAAACACAAAGTGACCAGTGAGACACTAGAATGGCGACCAACATACTACCCTTAACCATTGTTTGATTATAATGGAGAATAGACTCTAAAGGAAACTCCCAAGGGACAATCGACAAAACTTTCCAGAGATATATTTCTCATCCAAACATACCATTTTACACTGCAAACCTGCAGTTATGTTGTTCTGAACTTTCTTTTTTTCTGATAAAGGGCTTGTTCTGAACTTCCTAGAACGGACCAAGTGCATTTACAGAATCAGAGATGACGTACACACATTTTCAGGGTCCAGCCAATACACTTGCAAGTTGGCAGCTGCAGCCCGGAGCCATTGTTCTGAACTTACCCGGACGGCACTGACATGCTCAACGATGTGCCGGAGCTGGTGCCGCCGTTTCTCCTGGCGTAGAACACTGGCTTGGGCGGAGTCTGGAGAGACACTGTGTCGCTACCGAGCATCATGACTACGGACGACATCGCCGGTCGGCCTGCCGGGTCACCCTGCGCACACAGCAGCCCGATGTGGATGCACCGCAGTGTGTCACTCCGGGAGAAAGCGTCGCCCATGCCCGGGTCTATCAGCTCGGATATTGATCCATCCGTCCAGTGCTCCCACACCTGAATCATTCAGTTTGTCGCAATTAGTCAACGTTTCTGCTCCGGTGCTCCTCCCTTGATAAAAGTTCAGATGCAAACAATACAAGCATGATCGCGATCTATCTCAACTAACTTTGGCTAGTTAGCTAGCTAGAGATCGTTTCTCGTAACAGTAGCTCACGTCTATTTTTTTGAATTATTTATTGGTTTTATTTCACATATATGCTAACTAATATAGTTTTAGTAACAAATATAGCTGATTACTATGTTTGTTTAATGTTTCGTCGTAAGTTTTTTTTCGGATCTTGTACCTATACTATATGAATATGTTGGGTAATACGGGGCTTGAATCTAGTCTTTGCACACCCAACGAAACAAATAACCAAACAAATTTAGCCCCTTCAAGTTTTGTCAAGGGAGGAGCATACCTCTCATTAGTCAATAAACTGTACTGAAACGTGTGCTTCTCGATGAGAAAACAGTAATTGATAATATATTTATAGAACTCACAAGAGTTAACAAATCTTTTGATTCCTGGGAGATGTAGCAGTCGTTGTTCTTCTTTCCGGTCACGATCTCCAGAACCATGACGCCGAAGCTGAACACATCCGTTTTGACCGAGTAGTTCCCGCGCGTCACATACTCCGGTGCCATGTACCCACTGAATCATTAAAGATAATTGGTGTTCGATTTGGGCTGCTTATTATGGGAAGATTAAGTAAGCATCTTATCTATGACTCACTATGTACCCACGACACGGCTCGTGACGCCCTGCGTCTGGTCCCTCCCGAAGAGCTTGGCGAGACCAAAGTCTGAAATCTTGGGGTTCATGTTGGTGTCAAGCAAGACATTGCTTGCCTTGAGATCACGGTGGATTACTTTGAGATGGGAGTCCTCATGGAGGTACTGCAGGCCTCGTGCGATTCCATTTATGATCTTGTACCTCTTTCCCCAGTCAAGTTGTTCGCGTTTCTCCGTGTCTACACATCATTCATAATTTCAGAAAACAGGAGCGGTCAGTGTATGCAAAGATAACAAACATTGCAGAGAAAATAGAGGTAATAATTCAAATAGTAGTATGATTCACTTAGTACCGAACAGAATCTGATCGAGGCTCCGGTTGGGGACAAACTCGTAGACGAGCAGCCTCTCCTCCTGCTCTAAGCAGACACCAAGAAGCCTAACAAGATTCTTGTGCTGAAGCTTTGCGACCAAAGCAAGCTCGTTCGTCAACTCCCCAACTCCTTGTGTCGAACTCTTGGAGAGCCTCTTGACAGCTATTTCTTCGCCACCAGGGAGAGTACCCTGTGAAGATCAAACAAATGCAAGCTCAACTTTTTATAAAAACCCAAAGAGAGACTCTCCCAGTCACCTTTTGCATCACACATATGTACACGACCAAAATTATTATAAGAATCAATTGTACGTATGTGCTCCGAATTTTGTTTGGTCATTAGTACTACCTTGTAAACCGAACCAAAACCGCCTTCGCCTAGCTTATTACTTTCTGTGAAACCCCCGGTCGCGGCTCGCAGCACAGAAATGTCGATTAGCATCGATTCTACAGTTTCAATGTTCTCCGGTTCAGCAGAGTTAATGGAATCTGTTGAGATATGAAATGTTAGTGCGAAAGAAGGAGATTGCTCTTTCAAGATTTGGAATTGGAGACTATTGCAGGCACGGGACATATATACCTGTCTTAGCTGCTGCATGTGTCCTGCTCATCCAGATAGAGAGCCAAACAAGGAGGTTGATTACCAGTAAAGCTGCTATAGTAGGCAGCACAATGACAAGGACCATCCCTGTAAATGAATTGACAAATGGAGATAGACAAATGAGTGCCCCAAATCTAATAACCATTATCAATAAGTACTCTTCACTCATATTTTATCTCCACGTAAAACGCCGCGTGTGAACAAATTACAGGTTCGGTCAACTTGACAGAATAGAACAAGATTGTGCCTTGAAGCAAGGGGCTAATAACAAGGGCATTAGCAAATGACACGAAGTGTGACATGTTGTCACCCAGTTCATGAAAGGGAGTTTGGTAGATTGCATCTCAGACCTCATTTTGGCATAAGTCAGATTTTTTTTGTAGATGTTTGTCAAGTGGTCAAGGATAGGGATCGAGATGGCACATATCCATCCTCTAGCATAGCAATCTTAGCAAATGATTATCGATTCGCCTACAGTTAAATGAACAAACAATCTTCCAACCGTGGCCACCAGATCGAATGTATGCACAAGCTCACCTGTTGGTTTTGAAACCGTGGGCGCTACGGCCGGCGCAGGAGTTGCTGAGCTTGGCGGCGCAGCCAGGCGCACCATCACCGGGCCACCGAGAAAGGGGCTCATCTCGTAACGATAGCTGCATCTGACACCAAGCATCCTCCCTCCGATGCGGTCCGTGAACAGCCTCGGCATCTTCGCGATGCTGCCGGCAAGGCACACTCGACACTGTGCCGGTGTCAGGTCCGGCGTGCATTGCGCCCAGCTGTAAGCCTTAGGGAACTCCCCGTCACCAAGGTCAGCTTGACCAGACGCGTAGCGCCGCGTGGAGTTGTACGCGGCATAATCGGCGGTGGCGTTCACCAGCACAGCCACCTGGCGGTTGAACTGGCCAGGGTCCGACGTCACCTGCTGGTTGTTGATACGGCTTGTCGACGCGAGGTTGTCCACGAAGGAGAGGAAGCTGACGTTAGAGGTGTAGTAGAGGGCGCAGGGGTCGTAGTAGATGGCGGCATCCTTGTCGTAGGCGCACATGTTCTGCACGTCCTGGAACGCCATGGTGAGGCAGCTGGAGCAGGTCGTGGCGTTGGCATCGCCGCGGCAGAGCGCGAGTGCCGAGACCTGGTCCGGGGCGGAGCCGACGACGGCAGTGGCGAAGAGGTCCGCGGACGATGAGATGTTCTTAGGCAGAGCCGTGGCGAGGAGGCCGAGGTTGATTTGGTACGTGCTGTTGGCCGTGAAGTTGCCGGTCCTGCCGCACACTTGCCACGGGTAAGCCATGGCGCGCGGCGCCAGCAGCACGACGGCGAGGGATACCAGGGCGAAGTGGCGGTGAATCCCAGCCATTGTGGGTAGGAGCTGGCAGGTGATTGGATTGGGTTAAAGTAACAGGAGACTGGAAACCCAGAGATGGGCTTGTCTTGACTGCTCGTGCGAGCTGCCAAACTGGAGTCAAGTCGATAAGCCCCTACCCCTACGGCAGCGATCAAGGAAAACCTTGTGCGCTTATCGTCGTGACGCGGACAAATTGGTTTTCAGGACTCTGATGATTGGTCAACTGCAGCCACTGGCCTTGGTATGTTGTGTTAGCCTAAGCAAACTTGGTTGCTAAACACATGCAGTACAGACATGCATACGATTATACTCTATGCATGTGGTGTGAACATGAGCCACCAAAGTCAAGTATCTACGCTGCTACTCAAGCACCCTCGGCAGCATATGACAAGAACTCAGGATAATAGCAGGAGCAGTAGTCAGGATAGAATGCAGAAGACAGGGCGGTTTGACCCCTGATCATCTATTCACACTTGCATCTAGTATTTCATTCCCAGCCCCGTACTAGTATAAATAGTTATCCTTTGTATCAGTTTCAATCACCCAAGTAGCAAGAGAATAACCAGAGCGTTGCTCAGCTCCTTGTGTCCTCCATCGTGAGTGTTTCTCTCTGGAGTGTGTGTGTGTGTGTGCATTCTCCTGTCCTAGCAACAACATGTTGCACAGCAATGACCTCTATGTTGGATGTTTGTTGATTGTCTAGCCAACTCACGCCTCTCATTACTGGTCAGGAACAGGAAGCTTTCTTCTGCCACTAACAACCATGCTCGGCACCTACCTCGCTCTCGCAGCTGCGGCCGTCATCATACTGCCGCCGCTGGCCGCGCCACAGCCGACGACGTGGCGGGCGTCGACGTGCGCCAGCGGCACCTACGCGGCCAACAGCACCTACCAAGGGAACCTCGGCTTCCTTGCTGCAGCACTCCCCGCCAATGTCTCGGTCATGACGGCTGGTTTCGCAACGGCCACCGTAGGCGTGGTGCCAGACCTGATCTCCGCGCTGGCGCTCTGCCGCGGCGACACAAACGCCTCTACCTGCCGTGCCTGCGTCGCGGCAGGGTTTCCCGGAGCGCAGCGCGACTGCCCCAACAGCAAGGACGTGATCATTTACCAGGACGACTGCGTCCTCCGCTTCTCCGACCAGCGGTTCCTTGACTTCGTCGGCGTGAACTCGCCGGTCAGTTGGATAAGTGGGGATGCGGAGAACCTCACCGTCTCGGCAGCCTGGTTCAACGCCGCCACCGTTGTGCTGATGAACGCGACCGTCGACCTCGCCGTCACCATGCCCGGCAACTCCACCAAGAAGTACTTCGCCACAGGCGAGGAGAACTTCGATGTGACGCACTACCCAAAGATTTACGGGTTGGCTCAGTGCGTGCCAGAGATGACGGCGGCGCAGTGCCGGAGCTGCCTCGGTGGCTTCATCCCATCCATGACCTGGTTCTTGAAGGGGAGCCCCGCGGGGAGAGCTCTTGGGATTTGGTGCAACCTGAGGTACAGTGTGAACCCGTTCTACACGGCCAGCGCAATGGTGAAGGTTTCCGCGCCGCCGGCGTCAGCACCGGCAACCGTGCCTTCCATTGCTACTGCAGAACCAGGAACAGGTCGGGTTTGGCTCTCACTTTTCTTGTCTAGCAAATTTCACATCACACTACTTGACTTCTTCGTTTGACGTATGCAATGATTCTCCAATCCAGGGAGGCACTGGAGAGTTGCAGCGATCTCTGTAGGCGCCGCTTGTTTCGCCATTCTGGTGTTGATTCTTATGTTTTGTGCTTTCATTCGCCTGGAGAGAGGAAGGGCTAAGAAGCATGAAAATGGTGATAAACTGGTTCTGGTTAATTACTCAAAGTCCTGGATATTGAAATTTGTAATTTATTTATGGATATCACTTGTGTGTATAACCAGCATTTAACAAGATGGCAAGAGGGAAGTGCACTATCTACGATTTTCCTACGCTGCAAAACGCAACTGGAAACTTCTCAGAGCAGAACAAGCTTGGAGAAGGTGGTTTTGGAACAGTGTATAAGGTATAAATAAACGAACAAGAATCCAGTTGAAACTTACATACCACGGTCAGTGTTCCTATTTAGAATATAATCTTATTCAGGGAGACCTTCCAGGTGGGCAAGAAATAGCAGTGAAGAAACTTATAGATAGTACTGGACAAGGACTAGATCAGATCCGCAATGAGGTAATGGTTCTGGTACAGCTTCAGCACAAGAACCTTGTAAGGTTACAGGGATTTTGCTTGCATCAGAATGAGATGCTACTTGTTTATGAATATATCAAGAATGGGAGCCTCGACAACTTTCTTTTTGGTATTTCGCTCCCTCCTCTCCATTCACCTCTCAAAGTAGAACTTTCTTGTGAATTATCACTTTCTTGTCTGTGTCTCATAACATGGTGAGAATTGGACTTCTATATTAGGGGGTAGGACTCATAAAGAAGCTAACTGTCTGATAGAGATAAAAATATATCCATAAAAAACATGAAGTGAATATTGTTGATCTGGAGTACTTAGTTTAATCCAACCATTAATATTCACTACAGAATTGTTGACAAGCAAGTTGCTACCCATCCATAGTTTATACAAGTACATATTATTAGTGTAAGGAATCATTTGAAGTTTGCGTAACCAAGTTAGTATGATGGTTTTTTTATATCTTTTGTCAACACAGCTCATAATAAAATCTAACCTTTTGCAGAAGATTCTAGTAGAAGAAATACACTAAATTGGGATGAAGAGTACAACATCATTCTCGGAATTGCAAAGGGAATAATGTATCTTCACGAGGACTCAAGCGTAAGGATCATCCACCGAGACCTAAAGGCTAACAACATTCTGCTCGGTGATGCAATGGATCCCAAGATTGCAGACTTTGGATTAGCTAGGCTACAATTAGGAGGCCATACTCAAACCAATACGACTAGAGTTGTTGGAACCTAGTAAGCTCGTGCATACGTACTCTCTTATAATATCAAAATATGTGTTTCTATGCCTAACTAGTAATCTTCTGCAGCGGGTATATGGCACCAGAGTACGCAATAAATGGAAACGTGTCACCAAAGATTGATATTTTCAGTTTTGGTGTATTGACGCTTGAAATTGTAACCAAGAGGAGGAACTGTAGCTATGATGGCGACACGGAAACAGTGAATCTCCTAAGTGATGTGAGTGGATTTGTCGCATCAACTATGTTATCACTTCTCAAAGTAAATTTTCATTTAACAAACTGATGGGAACAGGTATGGACTCGTTGGACCAAAGGGACATTATCAGAAATGATCGATCAATCACTAGAAGGGCACTCTCGAATCCAAGCACTACGATGTGTCCACATTGGGTTGCTCTGCGTCCAATCAGATCCCGACGACAGGCCTGACATTCCATCCATCATTTTCATGTTGAACAGGGAAGACATGGAGCTTCAGCCACCATCACAACCTGCATTTTTCTTCGGGGAAGACTCCATCTCAGCTTCTCCGCCATGCCAGCAAGGCATGTACGTGTACAATCGGTCTAAGGTGATCTTTGAAAATATCTCCGTGAATGGACTCACAATCACTTACCCATTTTCTAGATAAGTTTTTCGTAGTGCAAAAAATCATTCTCAAGACTCAAGAGTCAAGCCAAATATGCACTTTGAAAATCCCAGTCACTATAGCAACCTTCAATTTTTTATGGCAAGGCAGGTTGGGGCTGCTTTTATTGATAATAGTGTAGTACAGTGTACCAAAGGGTAAAGAGAAGAAATGCTAATCTAAATGTAACTAAGCAACAAGATCAAGCAGCTAGCAAACAGGTAGAAGTAGCAGTAACCTGAACTAGTCTGGTTCCTGTGGTGTGTGTAGCGAATCGAAGGCTCTGGGTCGCCTCGCAAGAGACCAAGCATGGGCATCCTGCATCATCGATGCATTCAGAGCAGCCAAAGTAGCAATTTTACCTTGGATCAGAATCAGTTTGAGTTGTAAATAAGAATCAGAAATGATAATAGTGGTAAATTCAGGAACACAATTTTTCCTGATAAATTGGCAGGATCCCCGCCTTTTAATTTGCACAAACGAAGATTATTATTTTAGATAATGAGCTCCCATTAATGATTTTCTATTAAAGAAACCGCCAATTTCTACATGATATAAACGAAAGGAAGAAAAAGAAACGAGCAAACAAAAAATGTAGCAAACCACCGGCTCTCACTAAGAGCATCTCTAACAGCTGCCATATCCTATATGTTGTTTTAGCACATAGAGGGCACCTGTTTTAGCACAGATAGGGCACGGAATAAATTTTCACTTTTCCAGCTGCCCTATTTTAGGGCACTGCCTCTCCAACACCTGCCCGATATAGGGCCGAATTGCTCATGTCATAATGACAACATCGATGAACTGAGCTCTAATTCGATGATCAGTTCGACTGATTTGAGGTATGAATCCCAAATTGAGACTACCAAAAGTTAGAGCATACGGAGGTGAAGCTATTGATCGTAGTGCTGAGACCAAATGGTTACCGGAACGTCGCTGGCGGCGAGTTCCCGTGGTGGCCGAACACCGCCTGCGGTGGCCACACTAGCATTTGCACACACCCATCTAATTGGAATCAATCGCACTGTACAACGCCTGCGTGTATGAGCCGAGTGTACTAATCTGTTGGATCGAAAGAGAGCTTGGAGCTGCCCGTGCGCGACCGTGTGAGCCGCCGCCGGCCGGATCTTTGTAGACCCCGCAGAGGATGTGAGCCGCCGCCGCTTGCTGATGTTGCCGCTGCCCGGCCGCTTGCTGCATCTGCTGCTGCTTCCCATCGCCGAGCTTGCTACCCGCCCTTCTGAAGGGAATATGCCCTAGAGGCACTTAATAAACATAGTTTATTGGCAATATCCAAATCGTTCATTATATGTTTTACACCATGCTATAACTGTATTAAGCGAAAACATTAATACAGGTGTGGTAGATAAAACAACCAGGTCCCTAGTAGCCTCTACTAAGACTAGTTTCGTTGCGCGATTGATGATCGAGGTTTTCCGATCATAGGGCATGGCGCCGGTCGGCAATGGAAGTCATATCGTTAGGTGTAACGATGTGATGGACATACCCAGTATTTGTAGGACATAGTCATTACGCCTTAAAACCGTGAGATCAACTCTTATTGTTATCCCTGGAAGATACTTTGATCGCACCAAACGTCATATCTTATATAGTGTGACAATGATAGGTGATACTTTTGGGTATCGGAAGGGGGTAGTTGAGACGAGAGGTCAACAGCGGGATTTGTCAGCCCGCATAGCCAGATATATACTCTAGGGCCCACTCGGTGAGATTATGTCAAATGAGTTTGCAAACATGTGACTAGGTCACCGGCTGACATAATATCATAGACGAGTAGAAGATAGCGATGTCGGTAAAGAGATCATGCTAGGTATGGAGATATCTGAGAATGATACTCGGACACGCTAAGTATCGTCATGACAAAGGGTTTAAGACTATACGTCCAGGTTTGATAGATGAAAGTCATTCGTTATATCACAGGGATTAATTCATGGGGTCCAGGCCTACGAGTTAGTCGATGATCATAGAGGAGTCTTGATTGTACCTGTTATTATATCGAACCGCTAGGGTAACACACTTAAGGGGTTTCGACAAGACAACCGGAAAGGAAAGAGATCACCGGAAATGTCCCGGGAGGGGTCCGATGGAGATCGGGCAGCGCCAAAAGAGTTTTCAGAGCTACGATAAATTATATATATTATGTTTGATATTAATTAGTGTAATTAATATGCAAATATGATTTATATATTTATTTTCGAATTTATTTAGGCTGATTTCCCTAAATGGGCCTTCTGGTCGAAAGAAGGCCCAAGAGGGGGAAAATTCCCTGGGGGAATTCGGTGGGAGCCATGGGGCCGACCCAGGTGGGCCAAAAGGGGCCCACCAGGGGCCGGCGCACCATGTGTGGCCGCACCAGGCAATGGGGGATAGTCCCACATTGCCTGACTGGCAAGGTTGGCTCCCCCTCGGAGCCTCTATAAGAAGGGGCACCCCTGGCCTTTAATTCACCAATTAATTCCCTAATTCTCTCTCGATCTCGTGATTCCCTTTGTCGGAGTCGCACCAAGTAGAGGAGGGGGGTCTCTTCCACCATAGCCCGCTGTCGCGCTGCTGGTGTTCTGGTCCAAGTCTTCCGCTGCTCGTCCTGGACTGGAGCTTCGGAGGCCGTCGTCTCCACCGTATGTGTGTGACGCCCTGCGAGGTGCTGCGCTAGCGGTACTCGGAGGCCTACTTCCTCCACCCGACCTCGGGGTCATCTTCGTCGTCTTCGTCGCGCCGAGTTCTCCGCGACCTAGAGGTCGACTACGTCGTCTTCGTCGGCAACGCTTGTGCGGGAGCGTAAACCCCGCTATTCGGTCTACGAGGGTATGTATTCCGATCTCCGCCGTACTTCTATATCTGCATAGTGTAGATCTTGGCTAGTTTAAGGATATCGTTGCTAGGAAAATTTTTGTTTTCTGCACCCGATCCCCTTCAGTGGTATCAGAGCCGATCTATCGTAGATATAGTTGTACGCTGTTAGAACCCGTGTTCTGCACGGGGGCACCGTTCCTGTTATTTGCTACCCTCTAGCGTGCACTTGTGATTCCAGCGGCATCGAGTTGATGAAGCGGCCCGGACCGACTTTACGCGTACGCTTACGCGAGACTGGTTCCACTACTGACATACGGCTTGTACCGTATCTGTGGCTGGCGGGTGCCTGTTTCTCTCTCTTTAGTTGGCTTTGCATTTTCAATGGAGGGCCCGAAAGGGATGCTTAAACATGCAATTATTGGATCGTTGTTGTGGTCATAAGGTTCGTAGGTATGAAGCGGTTCTATTTACGAAAGCCCCGAGCCACGTAAAATATGCAAAAGATAAAGTAGAAGTGTCTAACTTTATTTTGCAGGGGCTATGTGATATGGTCAAAGTAGGTTTACTAAATTGTTTATAAACTGCGGGCGCCAAGAAGACCATGGCGCAATGGACTATATCACATTGCATTACATTTGATGTTTTGTGTGCATCTTATATTGTGTGATTGTATATATAGTATATATTAGTTACACGGCGGTAGCTATATAAGATGATCCCATCAAAATACCACTAGTCTTCTCCCTCCAACGCGCACCACCAAGAAAGTTCTACGTTATGAGGCAGGCCGTGATGATCGGGTGTCAGACATATCTTCGTTCGCATACGGTGGGTGTAAGTCATGTTGCACAAGCGTCAGCGTGGAGGTTTTTGGTGGCGAGCCTAGCATATTCAGAAATATGGCCTCGGAACAGGGAGACCGAAAGGTCGAGCACGAGTCACAAATTGGTGTGGCGGACATTTGTCTACTTTTAAAGTTGTGCCGCCGGCTCTGATGATGAGGGGTGGTGCAATGGATGGGGGTCGTGTAATCGCTTAAACGACTAGGAGGGATGTTCGTTTGAGTGGGAGTTCGGATAGTTATTGTAACATCCCAATATTTTATAATGTTCAAAAATCACTAAAATTTAAAACTTTTGTTTTGATTAAAATAAAACATTTAAATGCATGAGAAAACCAACTAAGAAAGACTTCAAACTTATTGAAAGAGTTTAATAATTCAAATCTCACAGTTTAAACATTTTATTATCTATTGTATTTCAACAACCTTAATATGTAAATACTTCAAACCATTTCATTTTAATAAAATAGTTTCCTTATAAGAAACAAACTTCAACCACGTAGCCATATCTATTCATAAATTCAAAACTATTTAAAATGATATAACTGCCAAATGATTTTCATTCATCTAACTAAATTCAAGTTATAGCTTTGGAAATTATAAGTTTATAATTCATTACGTTAAAACTTCATAGATTATATAATTAATGAATTGTCCAAATAATCATTTCATAAGCTTAAATGATTTTCATGTATTTTCAAAACATTAAATGATTTTCCTAAATATATTAAGTATAAACAATGAATTAAAACTAGAATATTTCCAAAGGTATTTTATATAGTTTTCAAATGAATTATCTTAATATAAAATATAATGGTGCACCAATTAATTTGAATTAAAATACAACACATTTTCTCTTAAATACAACACATTTTCATTACAAATAGTTGTAATATGTCATTTAATAATCTATTAAAGACTAAAATTTATTTAATATTGGAATATGAGTTTAAATAACTTAAAGTCAAACATAATTGAATGTAGGTATATCATAGAATTTATATTAGCCAAAAATAAAATTTATTAAACTCTAAGTTTTAAAATTAACATAAAGTGTCAAATTTGCATTTAATCAATCTTCCAAGATTATTAATTGTGAAAAGTATTCAAAAACATACCCACAAAGGTTTTAAAGCAAAGATATGATTTTTACAAAATTAAAGAAAATAATTTGAGGTTATTTGGATTCATAATTTAAAAGTTATAAAAAAGATCCAGAAAACAGAAAAGGAAAAGAACAAAAAAATGGGAGAAAGATTAACTGGGCCGAAGCCCATCAGCTTCTCCTCGCGTGCGCGCAGACAGCAGCAGCCCAGCACAAGCCCAGCCCGGCTCCCTCCCCCCCCCCCCCCCCCCCCGCTGACGTGTGGGACCCACACGTCAGGTTCTTCTTCAACGCTCGTCCGAAGACCACGCCCACGACTCACCGGAAACGCCCAAATCAAATCGGATGAATATGGGAGATTAAGACACCTAATTGCTACGCCGTTTCCTCCTACTAATACTCCTCGTGGCCCTCTTCCCTTTGCCCCAAGCCACACCCACCGCGAGCCCCTAGGCTGCCCGCAACCACGCTCGCATCTCCGCCGTCGCCGCCGGTGAGGACCTCGCCGTGTGCGCAACTCCGGCCACCCCGGACCATCTCACCCCTCCCCTTCGTTTTGTCTAGTTGTTGCGCACGTTGCGACAAGGTTTAGTAAATTTTCTCGCAGCCATTCGTCGCGTTCGTCCTCGCACGAAGCTTGCCGCCGCCACGCGCAACTCCGGCGAGCCATCGCGGGAAGCAGAGGACGCTTCGGTCGCTGTCACCTCGCCATCGCCTCCATCTTGATGCCCTGCACCCTCGGGTATGTCCCGTTCATCTCCGTAGATCGTAGAACGCCGAGAACGCGCGACGCAGGCAATGGCATGGCCACGGTTAGGTCACCGGAGACGATTCCGGCGGACCGCGCCGCTCTGTTTTGTTCTCGGCCGTTGGATCTCGATCGTGCGGCCAGGATTAGATCTTCTTTAAACCGAATCGGTACGCTGACTCAGCGGTCCAGTCAGCGCCACGTCGTGCCTCGTCAGCGCCCAGTCAGCGCTGACGTGTAAAATGATTTCTCTCGATTTAATTAAATGGCAATTTTGCAGAAAAGCCCCTGTCACTTAGAATTGTTATAACTTTTTACTCACACATCCAAATTCAAATATTTTTATATATTTGGAAAGCTCTTGACATGTAGATTATTTTAGATCAGCAAAAATTCAAATTTGACTTAGTATAAAATATTCAAATTTCAAATGGTGAATTTGAGTATATTTGTAATAACTTTAAATATATAAATCCAAAAATTGCAAATAAAATTGTTATAGAAACTTTGGAATATTAGTAATATTATGCCTCTGTTATAAAATATTTTTGAGTATTATTTGATGATTTAATAGTTGTTTATTTAATTTGAATAGTTTGAGTATTTTCAACATAACTATTAATAGAAATATTATTTTTTGATTAAATCAAATTGCTATAAATCTAATTAAATGCTCCCTGTCTTTTAACACTATTTATAAAATTTATTATAAAAATTTAATCATAGAAAACTTTAATCTTATAATTATTCCTTTTATTATATTTTCCAAAAATAGAAATTAATTAAATTGCATTTATAGTCAAATGCATACTTTATAAATATCACAAATTTTGTATGATATTTCTTAGGATTTAAAAGTGCATTGCATGCATAACTTATTTTCACATATAGATATATTTCCCATAGGAAATCTCTTCATTATTTTTCTCTAAGTTAGGAATATTTTCCAAACTTAGCATTTTGGTAAAAAGTGCTATGCAATAGACACTTAGGATTTTCAACATGAAGCTAGAAGGCCACTGAAGGACTTAGCCAAAACAAGACTTCAGAAGTATCTTCAAGGAGCAGAAGCACTTAGAAGAAAAATCAAGAAGAAGTTCATGAAGACCAACCAGAAATATTTTCTAAGTCCTGCTTTCTCTCTCTTTTATTTCTTCTTTCTTCTCTTAGACCTTTTGAAGACTCAGTTAAATCCAAGACCAGCCTAAGTGATGCAAAAATCATCAAGTCTGAAGATTATTCAAGACATCATCAAGGAGAATATTACAAGTCTGGAGATGAAGTCTGAAGGATCAACAACACTTATCTCTCTATCCTTTCCCTCTTTCCAAATCTTGTTTTCACTATAGACTTAGCAGTTTTCTCTAAATAATTATACACATCAAGACTAAGCCATTTGAGAACTTATTCAAGATGAATTACAGCAAAGTTATTTTATCCAACATATGACCATAACCCTTAGTAATTTTTGACCAACCTAATTGCCTTGCAAAGATTTTCATGGCATGGCAAGCACCTCTAGTCCTTAGAAATATGTTGCACATCATTCATGACATATTTCCTTAGAAGTTTGTTTGTTCACTTTGTATGTGCATATATGTTTGATGTTGTATTGTTTGTTGATTGTTGTTTTGTTGTTTGTTTATATTGTTTAGACTGAACGGAGAGTTCCGAGTATCGTTGAAAAGAGTTTGTGAACAACGACAACATTCAAAGGCAAGTGGCACACCTCATAAACTTCCTATTATTTCTATATGCATTACATAGTGTATTTTTATATGCATGTGTAGGATAGTACTGCTATGCTAAACTTGTGTAGAATTCCCTTACTCATGTGTCTAGGTTCCTATATCATACTTGGTAGACATATTGATGCTATGCAATTGATGAAAAGTTTTACAAAACGATAAGTGACTACTCAGGGCTATGCTCATGGTTGTCGTCGCCTAGGATGAATGTCTATTCTACTTAGGGGCGTGAGCATGGTGATTTTCACCTGAGAGTGCACATCCACTAAATTAATAAACCTCCTGGGTGGATTGGTTGTATGGTTGCGAAGTTGAGTGGCTACTCGGGTCCATGTCTATGGTTCCTGGAGTATGTGCACTTGTGGATGGCCACCCAGGGAACAGAGGAATCTGAAGAACTCCGAGTGACGATTGCTTCCCGTGCAGCCTTTTGACAATGGGCTCTGTCTAGAATAATTAAGTTGTGAGGGTGCAACCTGTCAGCTTGACAAGCAGATGTAGGGGGATGATAGGTGGAACGGGTCTTGCTAGTATGGTTGCATTCTTCTTCTGAAAGTTCTTGTCTCAATTCTCTCCTTTCCATAATACACTCCGCGTGTATAGGATTTCTCGGACAAATTGAGTCTAAAGGTGAAAGTGCACAACCTCTGCAGAGTGTAAAACTAAGTACTTAGTCGTGTCCCCGGTACGGACAATTTGAGCAGCTGATCACGGACGTCAACGGAGGATTCCACCATTCCAACTTCAGAAATAAAACTTGATGGGTGAACAAGGGAAGATGAGATTTATGGTTTTCATGCCATACTTGTCGTGATTTGAAGAAAGAGTTTTCCAAAAAGATAGGAAAAATTGGCTTTATGCAAAATAGCCTTGAACTCCACCAGCCAAATATGCATATAGGATATAGAGTTATTCCATTAAGTGTCCACCATAGTGTCACTTGCCAGACTCCATTTTTAATGGAATCTGACCCACATTGTTGCAATATTTTTTCTTATTGCAGATTGTTCAGATGACGAGTGAGGTTTCGTTTATAGGTTTCGAGTCTACAACCAACATGTTTTCGCCTGTGGCAGCATGAAAGTGATAGAGACTCACTGCTATTGTATTTCCGCTGTGTACTATTTCAAAGCTAGCTTTATGCTATGCAACTTGTAATGAATATTTTGTAATTCTGGATCATCGATGTAATAAAATTGACGCTTTGTTGTGATATTACATCGTAAACTGTGTGTACAAATGAATCGATCCAGGGATTTGCACTATACACAGGTATCTGCCTTATTTTAAGTGCAGGTACGCTACAGTTATTTTGTAAAATACTAGGACTCAGAATATAGTGAACAGAGTCTGTTTTGCAAACCTTTGTAGACATTAACCATTGTGATAGCATCTTTTCAAATTAGGCGCATTCCTGCGATTGAGAAACTTAAATGTTGGGTCCAAACTTCATAGTTTTGTGCTTTAGCTTGAGGATACTCCTTGTTTAAACCGTTAGCTCTTTGTGTTACAATACCCGCTAGGAGATAAACCCGGAGATTCCGCTAGCAAAAGATAATTTGGATTATCGGATTTTGAGCGGATGATATCATCATAGTCCGGTGTATGCTATGATCTCTGCCATAGAGAACCAACGGTGGGTACGAGTTATTGGATCGCGAACATATGATATGGTCGCTAAAACTCGGGGTACCCCTAAAGTTGGGTCGATGAAGTTTATCAGTACGTTGACTGATTGTCTTCTCAACCAAGATGGAAGAGAATGCACACATTGAGGGAGCACGTGGCGGTCATGCTTAATGACATATGTTCATACTTGATGAACATTGAGACGCCTCGTTCAGCTCGATCACTGGATGACAGACATCGTTGCCAAGTGCAAATCCTCTGTCATAGACTATGTCATGCAAGGGGAATCATTCACCTTCATGGTTCTTGATTACGGTGGAAGTATCAAGAAGATGAAACAGATCGCCGGAAGTCATCAATGATGATGGTGTATATATGATATACATGTTATGAATGTTTTAGCTAAGCAAGTACTCGCAGTAGTGACTAAGTTTTGAACTAGTCATGTTTTGTGAAAAACCAGGTTTACTGCTTGAGTAGCTAGCTTGAAAGGATGAGGCGACATTGCGTGTTGATAATGGCAATCAAGTCGTTGTGATGTCCATAGACACTCTCCCTCTAGATCTACCATTTGAATAAATTCTTTATGATCGCTTGTTAGTATGATCGTTACAAGTGTGTCTCCTCTAGCGAGACACTTGTTCATACATGATAGTGACAAATTGGTGTCCTATATTTATGAAGTAATGACCATATGCCGATTTGAATTTAGATGGTAGAAGCTCCCACATTCATAATATTAATGCCAAAGGATACAAACTTAATAAAGACACCACATATGTGTGGCACTACCGTTTAGTCATGTCAATGTTATAGTCAATGCACTAGCTCCATACCGGATGGACCTACAAGTCCTAAGATTTGATCTTTTGACACTTGCAAAATAACTGTGACACCGTTTTCGGAAAGCGGGCATATAACTTATTGATAGTCATACATAGAGATGTATGTGGTTCAATGAAGTAATTGACGGGTAGTGGAGACCTTTATTTCGTGAACTTCACTGAACGTTTTGAGTATAGCTTGTTGAGAATCGTGCATTTAGGTGTATGTGAATCAATGAAGTACTTTAACGTGTAGTGGAAGTTTTTTTATTTTATAGACTTCATCAACATTCGAATAGATATATGGATATCCACTCGGGGAATGTTGGCCTGGAAATTTTGATTCAATCAAACAAGTCCAGAATGAAGTAGGAAATAAACTTAACAAGAAAATCAAATTCCCGTGATGCATATCAAGGAAATAAAGATTTGAGTTATAATGTTGGCACTTCATTGGAAGACTTGTGAGAAGAGTTCCACAAATTACGTCGCATGGAACACCATAGTGTTATGGTGTGACGTCGTAATTGCACCCTATCGGATAGTGTGTGGTAAATGAATCTCTTACCGAATTATTGTGATCATTAGAGTCATATGGTAGAAACGTAAACACTCACGTTAGCAAATAGGGAAACCATTTGAATCCATGGAGACAATACCATACGAGTGATGGCATGGATTTTGAGCCTGGATTGTCGTTTCAGCAATTTAGTGTTTCGATGTAATCGGACCTAAAATGGATTAATCTTTGTAGTATACCCTACCAAAAGAGTTAGTTGGGTACATGTCTCACGACATAGGCAAAATCTTTGCCGGGATATACCTTGCGAAAGAAATAGTTTCTTGTCCGAGGGTATAAGTGAGAAAGAAAGTAGAGCAAGACGAAGTTGGTGAACTTCTTCTCCAGACATCAGAGTGGCGCAATCGAAAGTGTTTTCGGTGTCAGGCTCCACAGCTTGAAAAAGCTGATGATTCAAGATCATGATGTTCTGAGCTCATACTAAGAGCGTAGGCATACGAGGTTGTGTTCCACACTGTGTGTTACGACAATCTTGTTATGAAGGTCATATTAATGGAATATGATAGACCTACGAACTACGAAGAAGAGATGGTGGACCTAAGTCCGATAAATGGCTATGAGTCATTTATGATCCGAAATAAAATCCATATACGATTACCAGGTAATGACTTGGGAGATCTTCTTGATGGCATCTAGGATGTTAATAGTATATGGAATTTTATGAGAGAATAGACATTGAGAAGGATCGATTTGTCGTGAAACAGTTCTGACAGATTCAAAAGTTGACCACATGAGAGTTTGTCTCAAGTGGCGAAGCCTAAATTTATTATGGGTCGTTTAGCAATCACTATAATTTTGAATGAGAAATTGATAGATGGATAAGGAAACCATGTTTCTTAATAGTGTCATTAAGAAAGAGTTGGTGATCCTGAGGACGCTAAACATGTATGCAAACTTCGGTGGTCCATTCATGGGCTGAAGTAAGTGTGATTGGACTGAGCAGTTTTCCGAGCGTAGGTGGTCTCCTTAATAGATCTCTTAGACTTTTAAGGCGCATGCTACGCGAATGCTCGAGTCTCACTCCATCCACTGGGATATATTTCACCGTCATCGTAAGATACGGGATGATGTCAAACTAGATTACATAGAAGTGTTGCAAAGCACATCCAGGTCTCAATGTGTGAGATCTATTGACTGTATTCCTCTTCCACAAGGCGAGCAGGCACCAAGATGATATGGGTGTTGAGCTTTTACCAAGTTGTAAACTAGATTAAGTGTTACTCTAGTGCAAGTGGGAGACTGAAGGGAATATGCCCTAGAGGCACTTAATAAACATAGTTTATCGGCAATATCCCAAATCGTTCATTATATGTTTTACACCATGCTATAACTGTATTAAGCGAAAACATTAATACAGGTGTGGTAGATAAAACAACCAGGTCCCTAGTAGCCTCTACTAAGACTAGTTTCGTTGCGCGATTGATGATCGAGGTTTTCCGATAATAGGGCATGGCGCCGGTCGGCAATGGAAGTCATATCGTTAGGTGTAACGATGTGATGGACATACCCAGTATTTGTAGGACATAGTCATTACGCCTTAAGACCGTGAGATCAACTCTTATTGTTATCCCTGGAAGATACTTTGATCGCACCAAACGTCATATCTTATATAGTGTGACAATGATAGGTGATACTTTTGGGTATCGGAAGGGGGTAGTTGAGACGAGAGGTCAACAACGGGATTTGTCAGTCCGCATAGCCGGATAGATACTCTAGGGCCCACTCGGTGAGATTATGTCAAATGAGTTTGCAAACATGTGACTAGGTCACCAGCTGACATAATATCATAGACGAGTAGAAGATAGCGATGTCGGTAACGAGATCATGCTAGGTATGGAGATATCTGAGAATGATACTCGGACACGCTAAGTATCGCCATGACAAAGGGTTTAAGACTATACGTCCAGGTTTGATAGATGAAAGTCATTCGTTATATCACAGGGATTAATTCATGGGGTCCAGGCCTACGAGTTAGTCGATGATCATAGAGGAGTCTTGATCGTACATGTTATTATATCGAACCGCTAGGGTAACACACTTAAGGGGTTTCGACAAGACAACCGGAAAGGAAAGAGATCACCGGAAATGTCCCAGGAGGGGTCCGATGGAGATCTGGCAGCGCCGAAAGAGTTTTCGGAGCTAGGATAAATTATATATATTATGTTTGATATTAATTAGTGTAATTAATATGCAATATGATTTTATATATTTATTTTCGAATTTATTTAGTCTTATTTCCCTAAATGGACCTTCTGGTCGAAAGAAGGCCCAAGAGGGGGAAAATTCCCTGGGGGAATTCGGTGGGAGCCATGGGGCCGACCCAGGTGGGCCAAAAGGGGACCACCAGGGGCCGGCGCACCATGTGTGGCCACACCAGGCAATGGGGGATAGTCCCACATTGCCTGACTGGCAAGGTTGGCTCCTCCTGGGAGCCTATATAAGAAGGGGCACCCCTGGCCTTTAATTCACCAATTAATTCCCTAATTCTCTCTCAATCTCGTGATTCCCTTTGTCGGAGTCGCGCCGAGTAGAGGAGGGGGATCTCTTCCACCATAGCCCGCTGCCGCGCTGCTGGTGTTCCGGTTCAAGTCTTCCGCTGCTCGTCCTGGACTGGAGCTTCGGAGGCCGTCGTCTCCACCGTATGTGTGTGACGCCCTACGAGGTGCTGCGCTAGCGGTACTCGGAGGCCTACTTCCTCCACCCGACCTCGGGGTCATCTTCGTCGTCTTCGTCGCGCCGAGTTCTCCGCGACCTAGAGGTCGGCTACGTCATCTTCGTTGTCAACGCTTGTGCGGGAGCGTAATCCCCGCTATTCGGTCTACGAGGGTATGTATTCCGATCTCCGCCGTACTTCTATATCTGCATAGTGTAGATCTTGGCTAGTTTAAGGATATCGTTGCTAGGAATTTTTTTGTTTTCTGCACCCGATCCCCTTCTCCTTCCCCACCATCGCACAAGACGGCGGGAAACAGAGCCGCCGAACCCACCTCCTGCGAGCCGGCGAGCAACCGCGCCCCCGCCATAGCTCCACCATTCCCCACCTCCTATCGCGATGCCGCGCCCTGAAGGAGATATGCCCTAGAGGCAATTAATAAAGTGTATTCTTTATCATATCTCGTTTGTTCATAATAGGTTTTTGTGTCATGCTAGAACCGTATTAAGAGGAAACATTAATGCGGGTGTGATACGTAAACAACCAGGTCCCTAGTAGCCTCTACTAAGACTAGTTTCGTTGTGCGACTGATGATCGAGGTTTCCCGGTCATGGGGCATGGCGCCGGTCGGCAATGAGAGTCATATCGCTAGAGAGCGATGTGATGGACACACCCAGATTTGGAGAACGTAGTCGTTACGCCTTTGACCGTGAGATCAACTCTTATTGATATTCCCGGAAGATACTTTGATTGCACCAAACGTCGTATCTTATTTAGTATGACAATAACGGTGATACTTTTGGGTATCGGAAAGGAGTAGTTGAGACGAGGGGTCAAGAGCGGGATTTGCTAGTCCGCATAGCAGGATAGATACTATCGGGCCCACTCGGTGAGATCATGTCTAATGAGCTTGCAAGCATGTGACTAGGTCACGGAGACATGAGATCATGAACGAGTAGAAGATAACGTCGTCGGTAACGAGGTCGGGATTAGGTATGGAGATATCTATGGAACGACGCTCGGACGTGCTAAGTATCGCTGTGGCAAAAGGTCTAAGACTTTACGTTCAGGTTTGATAGATGAAAGTCATTCGTTATATCTCAGGGATTAATTCATGGGGTCCAGGCCTACGAGTTAGTCGTTGATCATTGAGGAGTCTTGATCATACCTGATATTATATCGAACCGCTAGGGTAACACACTTAAGGGGTTTCTACAAGACAACCGGAAAGGAAGGAGATCACCGGGAGCGTCCCGGGAGGGGTCCGATGGAGATCGGGCAGCGCCGAAAGAGTTTTCGGAGCTACGAAAAATTATATATATTATGTTTGATATTAATTAGTGTTATTAATATGCAAATATGATTTTATATATTTATTTTCGAATTTATTAAGGCAGATTTCACTAAATGGGCCTTCCAGACGAAAGAAGGCCCAAGAGGGGAAAATTCCCAAGGGGAATTCGGTGGGGGCCAGGAGGGGCTGCCCCAAGTGGGCCAATGGCCCACTAAGGGGGCCGGCGCACCCTCCAGAGCCGAACCAGGCATGTGGGATTAGTCCCACATTGCCTGGCTGGCAAGGTAGGCTCCCCCTGGGAGCCTTTATAAGAAGGGGCACCCCCAGCCTTTTAATTCACCAATTAATTTCCGATTTCTCTCTCGATCTCGTGGTTCCCAAGTTGGAGCCGCGCCGAACAGAGCAAGGGGATCTTCTCCACCATAGCCCGCTGCCGCGCTGCTGGTGTTCCGGTCCAAGTCTTCCGCTGCTCGTCCTGGACTGGAGCTTCGGAGGCGTCGTCTCCATCGTACGTGTGCGACTCCCTGCGAGGTGCTGCGCTAGCGGTAATCGGAGGCCTGCTTCCTCTACACGACCTTGAGGTCGGCTTCGTCGGTCTGCATCGACAACGTTTGTGCGGGAACGTAATCCCCGCTTTCGGTCTACAAGGGTACGTATTCCGATCTCCGTTCGTACTACTATATCTGCATAGAATAGATCTTGGCATGCTTTTAGGATATCGTCGGTAGGAAATTTTTTGTTTTCTGCACACGATCCCCTTCAGTGGTATCTATCAGGCAAGCGATTGGCCGCAAAGCTCCATCACGCGGCAACCAGTTGTCATCCCATGCGTTTATGTCCAGGCCAGTACCCACTCAACGAATTAGTCCCTGAGCCAGTACTGCCTTTCCCTCCACAATCGCGCGCCAAACTTGGGACGGATGAGACCCAATCTCTGCCTGCAAAAAATCAGGGGTAGGGAAGTAAATAGCCTTTAGAACTCGTGCACTCAACGTATCAGGATTCTATATGATTCGTCATCCTTGCTGAGCCAGTAGTGCCAAGTTGAAAAGCTCAATGTCCCGAAATCCTAATCCGCCCATGAACTTAGGTTTCGTCATGTTCTCCCAAGCAACCTAGCAAGTCTTTCGTTTGCCTTCTTTTGAACCCCACCAAAAATTCCTGAATTTGTTTTTTGAGAATACCAAAAATTTCTGATCAAACACGTTGAGTTGTTGACTGTCGTTTTCGTGGCCCATTGCTTGTTTGTGGGCCTGAGCCCAACCAGATCCCTGGACCAAAACACGAA
Source organism: Poa annua (assembly GCA_026929855.1). NCBI lineage: Eukaryota > Viridiplantae > Streptophyta > Magnoliopsida > Poales > Poaceae > Poa > Poa annua. Next base: position 24,604,959 of record CM049427.1, read on the forward strand.
GGCATACTCTTCTTCATGCCAAGAAATCAAACTCTTCTAAACAAAATATCAAACAGAGAAAAACACCTGCAATCCAGGACAGAAAAACGCAGCGTTGATTAGATTATCCGTCGATGTCATTTAATTAAATCTCAGGTCCTTGAGATCTAGGCGTGTCCATGTTCTGTTTTTCGGGAGAAAAGAGAGCATGTATAGTCGTATACTCGTATAGACCTGTTTGTTGTTACCGTTTTGTTTCGTATTGTTCATTTCTTGAAGAGAACTATCTCAACAAACGATCTAATTTCGCTGCAAAGTGATCCGCCCCTCTGTTCCCTCAAGAGTCCATCAGCAGCAACATGTTTATCGGCACTAATACGATAGCTGCTAGGTAGGACCAACTTGTACACGGGTGATCGTTCACTTTCGCCACTGAAACATGCAATGCAAATCTCAACAGAAACACAGCCATCCACTACTAAACTAACCCCCACAGGAATCATGATAACACCAAGCAAGGATCAAAAGCAGGCCTACATATTATATCTGTTGGCCAAGCTTGTCACCAAAAGGGCCGCTAATATTTTGATGACCTTTGTCGTAGATCTTATCTTACACCTCCTGCTCTATGCATCTATCCACTCACGCATGACGCATTACATGGCATATTTTTCTGAGGCCTAATGTCAAAATTCAGACGCTGAATAGGAGTTGGCGTTATATTTTCTACGGGATACCAGAGATTCAAACGTGCAAGATCAGACAATTTAAACCTCTTACCCTAAAAAAAAGACATTTTAAACCTCTCAATCGCATACGAATGGGGTTGTGCGTGCTGGAACAAATCGTTTACAGTGCAATTTTAAAACAGCAGTTGCTCAGTCGTGTACAGAGTCCAGTACACCGCGATCGGTTACTACCATCAAACATGTGCTATATCGCACATGGTTTACCAAAATAATCAGGTAAAATTTTCTTATATCGCACATGCTTATATAAAATAAACCGTATGGAAATCTAGCGACAGTAGTACACGCCGGCCTTGCATCAAACTAGATCGTCGGACGCAAAAGAAAGAGAGAGAAAAAGATACTTATGTTTCCCCTAGCGAAAAACCTAGGGTTTGCCTGTCCTCCGACGCGGCGACCGTCGAGAGTTTTTCTTGCCTTCTGATTGACCATCCTTCCTTCGAGAGTATGGCGGACGAGAAGGGTGAGGCTAGTGGTGTGAGAAAGGACCTAGTGGAGGAGCTGCTGGGGCGGCTTAACCTTGAAGAAGAGGAGGATGCTGAGTTCGTTTGGGAAGATGAGGTGGATGAACCGGCGGCGAAGGCAAAGTGGCTAGCGATAGCTAAGGTGCATACGTCAAGAGGGTTTAGCCCTAGCGCTTTGTATGCAGATATGAGATCGGCATGGAATCCAGCGAAGGATGTGGCATGGTGGAAAATTGAGGATAATATGTTCACTATTCAGTTTGCGTGCCTAGGAGATTGGAACAAGGCGATGTTCTCGGGGCCGTGGTTCTTCAGGAACCAAGCTGTGATGATGGAAGAGTATGATGGGTTCCAAAACCCTAGATCGGTTGTCCTAGACAAAATCAAAATTTGGGCTCGGGTGCTTAAACTTCCTGATAATTTTTTGAAGGATCCATATATTAAGCGGATGTGTAGAGCTATGGGAGAGATTGAAGAAGTTCAGTCAAACTGCTGGCTGGTTTTGTGGGAGAATTTGTGAGAATTTGAGCGAAGATTGATGTGAACAAGAAGCTTACAAGGTTTGTGTCCATGACAAAGGATAAAAAGAAGGAGTGGTATCAGGTGCAATATGAGAAGCTACCTACGTTTTGTGGAGCTTCTGGGCTGATTGGGAATTGGCATGAGGAGTGTGGGGATGGTGTTCATGATGTTACAAAGATTCAATGGGGAAATTTTATTTTGGCTAGTGGCGGCCGGGGCTCCGGCCGGGGCCGTGGTAATGGCCGCACTGCTAGTGCTGGACGGGCACCCTTCATGGGACGGGGCCGGGGAAGATTTGGCCCTGCTTATGATGGTACAAATAGAGATGATCAGCAGCGTTGGCACAATGGAGGGACTAATATGCCAGGGGATGATGCTATGCTGGATGCTGATGGTTTGAGCAGGAAACGGTTAAACTTTGATGGAGTGGATGATCACAATGCCATTGTTCCTGTCCCTTTTGGTGATCGGGCTGCCAGCTTAGTAGGTCTGTCCGATGGGCAGAGTAAATTTAACAATCATGAGCTGGTTACAAATGATGGGGAAGTTCAGGCTGTGAAGCGTCCTAGGATGGGTGATGAAAGCAACACAAATAATATATCGGCGGTCTCCGATGAGGGGACTGACCGGGAGCAATAAGGATCCTAAGTTGGAACTGTCATGGCCTCAAAAAGGTTGCGGCGAGTAGGGCTCTACTGGATATTATAAACCGTAGAAGCCCTGATATTATTTTTCTGTTGGAAACTCATTTGGATTTGTTTCCGGCGGAAATTCTTAGAAGAAAGTTGCGAATGGATTTTAAGGAGGTTGTGTGCAGTGATGGTAGAAGTGAAGGACTTCTATTTTTCTGGAAGAAAGAAGTTATTCTGAGTATTAGACATAGTAATTTACATTTTTTCGATCTAATGGTGGGAGTTGGCCAGGAAAATGTGTGGAGATTTACCGGCATGTACGGTGAGCCTCGATGGGAAGATAAGCATCTTACTTGGCAGCGTTTGAGAGATTTAAAACAAAATTGCAATTTGCCATGGTTGGTGATGGGAGATCTTAATGATACCTTATATCCTTTTGAAAAAGAGGGTGGTAGGCCGAGAAGGGCTCAGTGTATGCACGCGTTTCGAGATGCTTTGGATGATTGTCACCTCTCTGATGTTGGTTATGTGGGTGACAAGTTTACGTGGCATAGGGGGAATATCCGGGAAAGGCTAGACAGAGCATTAGCAAATGAAGACTGGAGGTTAAAATTTCCTGATTCAAACTTGCTTCATATTGATTATTATAGATCAGATCATAGACCGATCTTGATGTGTATGGAAGAACCTGCGGAGTCCCAGCTGCATGGCCCACCTATCTTCGGTTTGAGGCCCGCTGGCTTAAGGAGAAACATTTCATGGATATTGTGGAGGGGGCTTGGGAGCTAACATGCCCCTTAGCTGAGAATAGTTCCTTGGCGGGAAGGTTAGCGCATGTTCATGATCAGCTTCATAAGTGGGATCGATCTGTGCTTAAGCGGACAAAAAATAATTTGAGGCAAACGCAGAAAAAATTAGAAAATGTGGTTAGAGATACTTTGTCCGTTGAAAATATTGCGAAGCAAAAGGAGTTGTCTGAGGAGATCGAAAAGCTTCTGGAGATGGAGGAGATGCATTGGGCGCAACGGAGCAGGATTAATTGGCTTCAGTTTGGTGAGAAAAATACTTCTTATTTTCATAACTTTGCTTCTTTCAGGCGACAGCGAAACCGTATTAAAAAGCTGAAGAATTCTGATGGCAATTGGGTGGAAGGCGCAGCTTACCTTAATCCGCTAATCTCTGATTATTTTGCTGGATTATTTGCAACTGAGGTTGATGAACCAGGCCCTGGATTAATTGAAAAGGTAATGCCAAAGGTTACAACTGAGATGAATGATGCTTTGACAAAGGCGTATACTCCTGAGGAGGTAAAAAAAGCTTTATTTTCTATTGGCAATATGAAAGCTCCTGGTACGGATGGATTGTATGCATTATTTTTTAAGAAATGTTGGCCCTTACTTGGTGATGTGCTTACTTCTGAAGTTTTGAGTGCAATAAATAATAAACAGATTCCGGAGGGATGGAATGATACTGCCATTGTTCTCATTACGAAGGTCATTCCGAAGGTTGAATCGCCTGAAACAATATCTCAATATAGGCCTATCAGTTTATGTAATGTTCTCTATAAGGTGATCTCCAAGATCATAGCATTAAGGCTCAAGGTCATTCTTGATGATATTATTTCACCTGTTCAAAGTGCTTTTGTCCCTGGCAGGTTGATCACCGATAATATACTTATTTCCTATGAAAGTATGCATAAAGTTAAGAATAAGAAGAAAGGAAAGGGTGGTCTTTGTGCGGTGAAATTGGACATGCACAAGGCATATGATCGTGTTGAGTGGACTTTTCTGAGGAGAATTATGATCCGTTTGGGTTTTCATCCGGAGTTTGTGGATTTGTTGATGGTTTGTGTTAATTCGGTGAAGTACAAGGTGAGATTCAATGATCAGGAGACAGATTTTTTCTTACCTACTAGGGGTCTCCGGCAAGGGGACCCTCTGTCTCCTTATTTGTTCATTTTATGTGCAGAAGGTTTATCTAGTGCTTTGGCTCATAAAGAGGAGGTTCGTGGCATTGAGGGTATTAGGGTGTGCATAAATGCGCCATCGGTTTCTCACTTGTTGTTTGCTGATGATTCCCTGATACTCATGAAGGCGGATAGTATTAATGCAACCTCATTGAGACAAGTGTTGGATGAATATTGTGCTAGTTCGGGACAAATGATAAGTGAATCGAAATGCAGTATATTTTCAGTCCAAATGTTGCTGTGGAAGTAAAAGCCCAGGCTTGTACACAACTCAACATTATGACAGAGGCGATTTCTGAAAAGTATCTTGGATTGCCGAGTATGATCGGATTGGACAAAAGTGATAGTTTTGTTTATCTTTTGGAGAGAATTATTCAGAGATTACAGGTTTGGAAAGAAAAATTCTTATCTATGGGTGGAAAGGAAATTCTTTTGAAGGCAATTATCCAAGCAATTCCGGTGTTTGCTATGAGTGTTTTTAAATTGCCAAAGTCTCTATGTAAGGAGATGAATGATGCCATGTCAGCTTTTTGGTGGGGAGATTCGGATGATCAAAAAAGGATGCATTGGTTTGCTTGGTGGCGTATCTGTATTCCAAAGAAAATGGGCGGCATGGGATTCCGAGATTTACATGCTTTTAATTTGGCTATGTTAGCTAAGCAAGTCTAGCATTTGTTAAATAGGCCGAATTCAATTTGTGCACAGGTTCTAAGGGCAAAGTATTATCCGGATGGTAATATTATGAAAGCTGGACCAAAGAAGGGGTCATCTTTTACTTGGCAAAGTATTGTTGCTGGGTTACAGACTTTCAGACGTGGACAAATCTGGCGAGTAGGATCGGGGGAGAAGATAAATATTTGGGAGGATCATTGGATACCAAATAGTTTCACAAGACAAGTCTACACAAATAGAGGCCAAAGCCTTCTACGGTATGTTCAGGATATTATTTGTCCAATTACGGGACAGTTGGATGAGGCGTTGATTAGGGACAATTTCTTGCCAATAGATGTTGAACGAATTCTTATGATCCCTTTAAGTGAACACCTAACGGATGATTTTGTAGCATGGCATAAGTCAAAGTCTTTTATGTTCTCTGTCCGCTCAGCTTATTATACCGAGTGGGAGCATCAATTTGGAGCTCGTACTCGTCGGGAGGATGGGCAAGGATCAGCGAATGTCAACCCGTTTTGGGAAAAGGTCTGGCAGCTTCAGGTACCGAGTAAGATTAAAAAAATTGTTTGGAGATCGTTACATGGTGTGGTGCCTGGAAGATCTTTTTTAGCCTCGAGGCATATTAAAGTTTCAGGACAGTGTCTTGTTTGTCGTGCGGGAGCAAAAGATATGCGCCATCTTTTATTTACATGCCTTCGTGCTCGGGAGGTTTGGAAAGCTTTGGGTTTGATGGATTATATAAACCAGATTATGGGCTCGGAGCGATCAGGTTCTTCAATCCTTGAAGATATAATTTGTAGGCCAACACAAATGAATCCGGTACTGGGTTTGCTACACCTTAAGGAATCTGTGGTTGTTGCTTGTTGGTATATCTGGTGGCAGCGTAGAGAGATGGTTAAGGGAGAAACAGTGGCGGATCCTGCTCGTACTGCTTTTGCTATTAATGCCTTGACAACAAATTATATTCCATCGGCCTCTTCGTTGGTACGAGTAAAAGATATTGTGTGGAAAGGCCTTCGTGGGGTGAGTTGAAACTTAACATTGATGCATCTTTTTATCATAATGGCTCGGGTGCTGCAGGTATGGTTCTTCGAGATCATAAAGGGGAGGCGATTGCTGGTTTTGGGTGTGTGTTGACTCGCTTATTAAGTGCTACAACAGTTGAAGCGCATGCACTTTTAGAAGGACTAAAATTCTTGGAAATGTGTGGAATTTCCAGAATTACAATTGAATCTGATTCACTTGAATTAATCCAGGCGTGTAATGCGAAGATTGAAGTCTGGAGCCCTTTTTCTGCTATCCTTGCTGAATGTTTTATGAAGGCATATAATTTCGAGTCGGTCCTGTTTGCGCATTGTCCAAGAGAAGCTAATCAAGTGGTGCATGAACTGGCGAAGGTGTCTTATAATTCGCAATCCACTATTAGTTGGGATGGTGATCCCCCTCCTTCTATATTGCCTTTTGTAATAAACGATGTAACTGTAATTCATGCTTAAAGACGGTAAGTTTCAGACACACTCTTTCCCTAACCAAGGTACCGAAAGGGAATGGCAGTGTTTTGATGAGGCGGCTTGCTGACCTAATATATGTGGGGTATAATTTTTCAATAAAAACCGTATGGAAAACTTCACAAACGGTAATTTCATATTTTTTTCGTGTGCAGCCATTGTACTCTTTTGATGTATTGTCGCCTCGATGCTTTCAAGCACACCTATTTAGGGTTGTGCCTTCCCGCCTTCCCCATCACTCATCGGTAAATAGTTAAAGTGTCGCCGATGACCGAGAATGAACATGACGACTCGCCACAAATCCATTGTCCCCGATGAGAGTCGATACTCGCATGTGAATCGAGCATGGTAGGTGCACCAAGTGCGGCGAGCAAGGCTAGGGTGAAGTACCATCGTGGCCATCGTGTCGACGTCGGCACCACCTAACTGAGCACGAGTCAGTGGTATCTCGGTTCTCACGCTACCGGGTCACGTCCTCCTCCTTTGCCTCAACTTCTTGAGTGATTTCTATTCTTATATTTAGAGCTTATTATGTTTGTAAGACAAGTTTCACCACGAGCTCGAAATTAGCCAGAATTTTTTCGTGAGTTTGGGAGATTTTTTTTTGGAATTGTAGTGGCGGTTGTGAGATACTCTCTTCACAAGCGGCATCGGCTGTGGGATGGACGGACGCAACCGGCCTCGGACGGTGCCGGCGGCAACGTGGAAGGGGGGTTGTGGTGCTGAAAGTTTCTTCCCGCTCCCGAGAATAACGGTTTATTCTTGTTGAATCTCGATCGTAGTACTCACATCCATAACATAGAAGCCAAACGGATTAAGTGTAGTGACGATACCGCCATGTTTTTGTGGCATTGCCGTCTTGGTCATATTGGTATAAAGCGCATGAAGCGACTCCACTCCGATGGACTCTTGGACTCGTTGAATTTCGGATCCCTCGATACATGCGAACCATGCCTCATGGGCAAAATGACCAGGACACCGTTCAAAGGTTTCGCTGAACGGGCGTCGGATTTGTTGGGGATCATACATACAGATGTGTGTGGACCGATGAGCGTTTCGACACGCAATGGTTATCGTTACTTCGTCACCTTCACTGATGACTTGAGTAGATACGGTTATATCTATTTGATGAAACACAAGTCTGAAACGTTTGAAAAGTTCAAAGAATTCCAGAGTGAAGTTGAGAATCAGCTTAATAGGAAAATCAAGCATCTCCGATCCGATCGCGGTGGAGAGTACTTGAGTTTTGAGTTTGGCACACATCTGAAGAGTTGTGGCATAGTGCCCCAACTTACGCCCGCCGGAACGCCGCAGCGTAACAGTGTGTCCGAGCGACGTAATCGTACTGTACTGGATAGTGTCCGATCTATGATGTCTCTTACCGATCTGCCAGTGTCCTTCTGGGGTTATGCGTTAGAAACAGCCGCATTCATTTTAAATAGGGCTCCGTCCAAGTCCGTTGAAACGACGCCGTATGAATTATGGTATGGCCAAAAGCCTAAGCTATCGTTTCTGAAGGTTTGGGGTTGTGAGGCGTACGTTAAGAAACTACAGCCCGACAAACTCGAACCGAAGTCGGAGAAAGTCGTCTTTGTAGGATATCCGCGGGAAACCGTTGGGTACACCTTCTACAACCAAGGTGAGGGCAAAACTTTTGTCGCGAAGACCGGTACCTTTCTAGAGAAGGAGTTTCTCGCGAAAGGAGTAAGTGGGAGGAAGGTAGACCTCGATGAAATCGTTGATCCTGAACTTGAAATTCCGAGTGGCGCAACGGAAGCAATTCCGGAAAAGTCCTCCGTGGAAGGAGTGGGAGAAACTGTCGAGGAAGTTGTTCTACCTCGTAGGTCTGGTAGATCTCGGATCGCACCAGAATGGTATGGCAACATGGTTTGCACCGTCATGCTAGTCGAGCAAGACGAACCTACGAACTACAAGGAGGCGATGGAGAGTCTAGAGTCCGAGAAATGGCTTGAAGCCATGAAATCCGAAATAGGATCCATGTACGATAACAAAGTGTGGACTTTGGTGGATATTCCCGAAGGGCGCAAGGCCGTCGAGAATAAGTGGATCTTTAAGAAGAAGACTGATGTTGATGGTAATGTGACCGTCTATAAAGCTCGGCTTGTCGCAAAGGGTTTCCGACAAGTTCATGGAATTGACTACGATGAAACTTTTTCACCGGTAGCGATGCTTAAGTCTATTTGGATTTTGTTAGCGGTAGCTGCCTACTATGATTATGAAATCTGGCAGATGGACGTCAAAACGGCCTTCCTGAATGGAAACATTGAGAAAGAGTTGTACATGGTACAGCCGGAAGGTTTTGTCGATCCAGGAAATGCTAACAAGGTGTGCAAGCTTCAGCGATCCATCTATGGATTGAAGCAGGCATCTCGGAGCTGGAATCTTCGCTTTGATGAGGTAATCAAAGGTTTTGGATTTATCCAGAATGTGGAAGAGACCTGTATTTACAAGAAATGAGTGGGAGCTCGGTTGTGTTCTTAGCACTGTATGTTGACGACATATTGCTAATTGGGAATGATGTGGAACTTCTGAATAGCGTGAAGGAATATTTAAACAGTAAGTTTTCCATGAAGGACTTAGGAGAAGCTGCGTATGTTTTAGGCATAAAAATCTATCGCGATAGATCAAGGCGCCTATTAGCACTAAGTCAGAGTACTTATCTTGATAAAATACTGAAGTGTTTCCGTATGGAGAAGGCAAAGAAGGGTTCTCTGCCGGTTATCAAGAATAAGATATTGCGTAAGGCGCAGTGTCCGGTGACGGAACTGGGTAAGGCCGAAATGACGAAACATCCTTATGCTTCAGCCATAGGATCGATCATGTATGCAATGTTGAGTACTAGACCGGATGTGGCATTAGCTCTAAGTTTGACAAGCCGGTTCCAGAGTAATCCTGGAATGCCGCATTGGGTAGCTGTTAAGAACATTCTTAAGTATCTCAATAAGACAAAGGAAATGTTCCTTGTGTATGGTGGCTGCGATGAAGAACTTGGCGTAACGGGTTACGTAGATGCAAGTTTCTGCTCAGACCCCGATGACTGTAAGTCACAGACAGGTTACGTGTTCAAGGTGAATGGAGGCGCCGTGTGCTGGAGAAGTGGGAAGCAACCCATAGTCGCACAATCTATAATGGAGTCGGAGTACATTGCTGCCTGCGAGGCCGCGAATGAAGCTGTGTGGCTGAGGAAGTTCGTCATCGAACTTGGAGTGTTCCCGAGCGTGCAAGACCCCGTGATCCTCTTCTGCGACAATACGGGTGCCATTGCAAACGCCAAGGAGCCAAGGTCTCACTCCACCGCCAAACACATTCTCCGACGCTTCCATGTGATACGTCAGTACGTACAAGGAGGCGATGTGAAGGTTTGCAAAGTGCATACCGATCTGAATGTGGCAGATCCGCTGACGAAGCCTCTCCCGCTTGATAAGCATGAACAGCACCAGTTAGCTATGGGTGTTAAGCTTTTACCAAGTTGTAATCTAGATTAAGTTGTACTCTAGTGCAAGTGGGAGACTGAAGGAGATATGCCCTAGAGGCAATTAATAAAGTGTATTCTTTATCATATCTCGTTTGTTCATAATAGGTTTTTGTGTCATGCTAGAACCGTATTAAGCGGAAACATTAATGCGGGTGTGATACGTAAACAACCAGGTCCCTAGTAGCCTCTACTAAGACTAGTTTCGTTGCGCGATTGATGATCGAGGTTTCCCGGTCATGGGGCATGGCGCCGGTCGGCAATGAGAGTCATATCGCTAGAGAGCGATGTGATGGACATACCCAGATTTGGAGAACATAGTCGTTACGCCTTTGACCGTGAGATCAACTCTTATTGATCTTCCCGGAAGATACTTTGATTGCACCAAACGTCGTATCTTATTTAGTATGACAAGAACGGTGATACTTTTGGGTATCGGAAAGGAGTAGTTAAGACGAGGGGTCAAGAGCGGGATTTGCCAGTCCGCATAGCAGGATAGATACTCTCGGGCCCACTCGGTGAGATCATGTCTAATGAGCTTGCAAGCATGTGACTAGGTCACGGAGACATGAGATCATGAACAAGTAGAAGATAGCGTCGTCGGTAACGAGGTCGGGATTAGGTATGGAGATATCTATGGAACGACGCTCGGACGTGCTAAGTATCGTTGTGGCAAAAGGTCTAAGACTTTACGTTCAGGTTTGATAGATGAAAGTCATTCGTTATATCTCAGGGATTAATTCATGGGGTCCAGGCCTACGAGTTAGTCGTTGATCATTGAGGAGTCTTGATCATACCTGATATTATATCGAACCGCTAGGGTAACACACTTAAGGGGTTTCAACAAGACAACCGGAAAGGAAGGAGATCACCGGGAGCGTCCCGGGAGGGGTCCGATGGAGATCGGGCAGCGCCGAAAGAGTTTTCGGAGCTAGGAAAAATTATATATATTATGTTTGATATTAATTAGTGTTATTAATATGCAAATATGATTTAATATATTTATTTTCAAATTTATTAAGGCAGATTTCCCTAAATGGGCCTTCCGGACGAAAGAAGGCCCAAGAGGGGAAATTCCCAAGGGGAATTCGGTGGGGGCCAGGAGGGGCTGCCCCAAGTGGGCCAAGGGCCCACTAAGGGGGCCGGTGCACCCTCCAGAGCCGAACCAGGCATGTGGGATTAGTCCCACATTGCCTGGCTGGCAAGGTAGGCTCCCCCTGGGAGCCTATATAAGAAGGGGCACCCCCAGCCTTTTAATTCACCAATTAATTCCCGATTTCTCTCTCGATCTCGTGGTTCCCAAGTTGGAGCCGCGCCGAGCAGAGCAAGGGGATCTCCTCCACCATAGCCCGCTGCCGCGCTGCTGGTGTTCCGGTCCAAGTCTTCCGCTGCTCGTCCTGGACTGGAGCTTCGGAGGCGTCGTCTCCACCGTACGTGTGCGACTCCCTGCGAGGTGCTGCGCTAGCGGTACTCGGAGGCCTGCTTCCTCTACACGACCTTGAGGTCGGCTTCGTCGGTCTGCATCGACAACGTTTGTGCGGGAACGTAATCCCCGCTTTCGGTCTACAAGGGTACGTATTCCGATCTCCGTTCGTACTACTATATCTGCATAGAATAGAACTTGGCATGCTTTTAAGATATCGTCGGTAGGAATTTTTTTGTTTTCTGCACACGATCCCCTTCACTCCCCACCTCTGCGCGCGACGACGCCCTGCCTACCTTCTGCGCACCAGCTGGCCACGGCGTCGCCAAGCGAGCCGCCCTACCCACCGAGCCGACCCTCACCGTCGTTGCTTCCGGCACCGCCGCTCCTTGTCCTCCGCCAATTTTGTGGGGCGGGTGCAAAATCGGACATTCCAGGCCAAGCCGACTCCAATTTGGGAAGGGTGGGTGCGAAATCGGAGCGCAGATGGGGTGAAGGTGGCCGGCGACGGTCGAATCAGGGATGAACGGGGTGAAGCTGAAGTTTTAAGTGTTGCAGTTGGAGTTGCGCGGGCTGAAAAGGAAAGTATGGGGCACGTACGAGCGAGGTCCTCTCAAAATAGGGCACGTGAAAGGGCAGCTGTTGGAGAGCGATTGTTGCCCTTTCCTTCCCTAAAAACGGTTTTTAGGACACGATGGCAGCAACAGCGAGGAGGAACGACGGTGGCGGTTGTGGGCGGTGAAGGGAATATGCCCTAGAGGCACTTAATAAACATAGTTTATTGGCAATATCCCAATCGTTCATTATATGTTTTACACCATGCTATAACTGTATTAAGCGAAAACATTAATACAGGTGTGGTAGATAAACAACCAGGTCCCTAGTAGCCTCTACTAAGACTAGTTTCGTTGCGCGATTGATGATCGAGGTTTTCCGATCATAGGGCATGGCGCCGGTCGGCAATGGAAGTCATATCGTTAGGTGTAACGATGTGATGGACATATCCAGTATTTATAGGACATAGTCATTACGCCTTAAGACCGTGAGATCAACTCTTATTGTTATCCCTGGAAGATACTTTGGTCGCACCAAACGTCATATCTTATATAGTGTGAAAATGATAGGTGATACTTTTGGGTATCGGAAGGGGGTAGTTGAGACGAGGGGTCAACAGCAGGATTTGTCAGTCCGCATAGCCGGATAGATACTCTAGGGCCCACTCGGTGAGATTATGTCAAATGAGTTTGCAAACATGTGAATAGGTCACCAGCTGACATAATATCATAGACGAGTAGAAGATAGCGATGTCGGTAACGAGATCATGCTAGGTATGGAGATATCTGAGAATGATGCTCGGACACGCTAAGTATCGCCATAACAAAGTGTTTAAGACTATACGTCCAGGTTTGATAGACGAAAGTCATTCGTTATATCACAGGGATTAATTCATGGGGTCCAGGCCTACGAGTTAGTCGATGATCATAGAGGAGTCTTGATCGTACCTGTTATTATATCGAACCGCTAGGGTAACACACTTAAGGGGTTTCGACAAGACAACCGGAAAGGAAAGAGATCACCGGGAGCGTCCCGGGAGGGGTCCGATGGAGATCGGGCAGCGCCGAAAGAGTTTTCGGAGTTAGGATAAATTATATATATTATGTTTGATATTAATTAGTGTAATTAATATGAAAATATGATTTTATATATTTATTTTCGGATTTATTTAGGCTGATTTCCCTAAATGGGCCTTCTGGTCGAAAGAAGGCCCAAGAGGGGGAAAATTCCCTAGGGGAATTCGGTGGGAGCCATGGGGCCGACCCAGGTGGGCCAAAAGGGGCCCACCAGGGGCCGGCGCACCTTGTGCAGCCGCACCAGGCAATGGGGGTTAGTCCCACATTGCCTGGCTGGCAAGGTTGGCTCCCCCTGAGAGCCTATATAAGAAGGGGCACCCCTGGCCTTTTAATTCACCAATTAATTCTCAATTTCTCTCTCGATCTCGTGGTTCCCTTGTCGGAGCCGCGCCGAGTAGAGGAGGGGGGTCTCTTCCACCATAGCCCGCTACCGCGCTGCTGGTGTTCCGTTCCAAGTCTTCCGCTGCTCGTCCTGGACTGGAGCTTTGGAGGCCGTCGTCTCCACCGTATGTGTGTGACGCCCTGCGAAGGGCTGCGCTAGTGGTACTCGGAGGCCTACTTCCTCCACCCGACCTCGGGGTCATCTTCGTCGTCTTCATCGCGCCGAGTTCTCCGCGACCTAGAGGTCGGCTACGTCGTCTTCGTCGTCAACGCTTGTGCGGGAGCGTAATCCCCGCTATTCGTTCTACGAGGGTATGTATTCCGATCTCCGCCGTACTTCTATATCTGCATAGTGTAGATCTTGGCTAGTTTAAGGATATCGTTGCTAGGAAATTTTTTGTTTTCTCCACACGATCCCCTTCAGGCGGATGGTTCTTTTCTCTGGTGTTCGCAAGAGAGGAGCGACCTCTCCTTTATACACGCAGCGCAGGAGGCGAAAGGTCCAACAGAAACACGCACAATTAATTCCGTTAAGGCAAATGAATTCTAGAAACGGTCGTACTTAAACAGACGTTTCAACTTCGTATTCTTTTCCCATTAAGGAAAACGTTTCATGACCGTACACATTTTATTCCTGCATGACAAAAAGAATATATCAGCTCGGCGAGATTCCCGTAACCCGCAGCGCGACGCGTCGTGGCGGGCGGCGGAGGAGGAGGAGCGCGCGTGTGGTACACATCCATTCTCCTCATACCTCACACCAACTCATACTAGTAGTAGAATGACTCAGTATATAAGCTGATGAACATCTTATCCAACTAGTAGTATGGGACTAAACTCCCACCATATGCCATGACAACAAGGGTCTTAGTGATTTTCAGGAATTGATAATGGGCTAAAAGAGTACTTGCTCATTTACGGTCGTTGACCTTATTTTACCGTCGAGAAATAATGACGTAAAAAAGGGATTATACATTGGTTTGTAAAACTATTATTACAAGAAATAGCCCACATAATAGCAAATACGTACAAAAAATTGGTTATCGAACAGCCAAAAAACTTAAATATTAACTTATTTGGATAGTATTAGTTTGGTAAGTTTGGATAACCTATAATCCATCCAACTCAGATCTTCACATCCATTTGTAATAACCGTATGAATCTGGATGTCTATATCGCGTAATTCTTAGCAGTGACATACAAATAGATATTTCCCAGTCACCACCTAAGAAATAGCAAAACCAACCGATTTTGCCATCAAATAAAGGAGTGCTACCCGCAAAAGAAAAAAAATGAGTGCTAACAGATAGTTGTGTCTCTAATTGAACCCACATACTATGCATATTTTCACGGACACTTTGCCATAGTTTGCTTAATAATTACAGCCATAAATTGTGAGTCTGAATCTTGCGAATGATACTTCCCACAAAAAAGTAATCTAACCAATGACATTAATTTTATGACATGTGGTTTATATTTTTCTGAGGGGATGATTTTTGTATTATCCCCATATTAGGTTTTTGATCAAAACTTAAACTTGCATCAATTTTATGTGAATTTATCTTTCTTGTTTTGCTTTTGAACCATCTAACACAACTTCCCTTATAGCCTGATGGGCCCTTCTTCCTACCCTTGCGGCCTGCTAGCTTGGGTAGCCCAGAATGTACAACCTTCCAGAGCCTAGATGCTAGAGCAAGGTTGCCGGCGACGGCGAGTCTTGCGGATTTCAGTTAAGCTCTGAATCTGATGTCCGGCCACGAAATAAGTCAGTAGGCCAAGACGAGAGTATAAGTACTAGCAAAATGCCCGTGTTAATAACTGTGAACTTAAACTTTACGTATACATGTGGGCGCATGAAGCTCAATACACTGTACTCATCCTACACTGTACTCATCCTGTACTTTGTTGTGTTTGTCTACACTCTCTGATATACTCATATAGATAGCTGCTCATTTACTTGTCACTGATATCGCAGCTGTTCATTCACTTGTAAATTTATCTGTTGTTGCCCTTTAATATGGCATTTAATTAAGAATGGTGATCATCATCATCTCAACTACATACCTCTAGTCCTGAAACTCTCAACCCATGTCCACCTTGTTCATTTGCCCATACCAAAATAATCTTGAGATGGATTAGATGTCCCACAAAGCGTATGATCGGGCGGTAATCAAGTTTCGTGGTGTTAACGCCTACATAAACTTCAACCACAGCGACTACAAGGACAACATGAAGCATGAGAAAAAACGTAGGCATTTTCAAGTATTTTCAGTATCTTGCAGCACGTAATCATTTGTTGCCTACTACATGAAAATGAAATGGTGCCCATTCAAAATCATTTTGTGCCTACGAGCTCAAATACAGATGGTTCTTTCAAACTAAATTAAAAGTGTGTGTACAAATCATCACAAATTACGGAGGACTGGAAGATGTCAAATTCTTCAGGAAATGGACTGCATAAATGAATCACGGACGAGCGAACTGAAAACACAGATCGGCCTATACCAAAATCACAGATCGAAACTGCAATCACAGACCGGAACACCTCATATATGAAAATATGCACAATCATCCTGTGCTCACAATCACACGGATTGTGCCAACGGATCAAGAAACGGTGCTGACCATGCAAATCGCACCCCCATGGTGCCAAATCACAGAGGAAAAAATCATGCACAAAGAATCGAGAGAGGGTCGGAGGGCGCTAGCCATGGCACTCGGGGATGCGATGCGGGGCGACTGTGGTAGTCGCCATCCGCGAGCCTTCTCCTGCTCTCCGTGCTCGCGACGAGCAACAGATCGTACGGTCTGGAGAGGATGGGCCGGTGCTCGTCCTCGACGGCCGCGATCGGCGCCTCTGCCTGCGGTTTCTCTACGCCGACACGGACAAGGTCAGGGATCTGGATGGTGCCGAAGACGCACATTAGGATATCCTCCAATAGCTCCGGTGGTTGTGTGGCCCGTGGCCGGCAAGCTGGATGGGGAGACCTAGCGACTTAGGTAAAAACTGAGACAGAGAAGAAGACCTAGAGGAAGAGCGCTCACCGTACGATGGCGCGGGTAGATTGGCTGGGGCTGGGGCTCTAGGATGAGGGCTCCGCCTGCCGAGCGCCGCTTGTGAATCCTGCGGTCGGAGGGTTCCGGAGCGGAGAGTTGATTGGACCGCGGACGGGGAACAGGGGCAGGAGTGCCGTGGGATACAACTAGATCCTTCACGCTGCCGTCCCCTACGAGGGTGCGATTAGAGGGCGGCGACGGAAGGCTGGAGGCAAGGCACCGGCGCCCGTGAGTCTTTGTTTTTTAGACTCGGGAGTGTTTTGTCTTCTACTTAAAACTGGACTGCGGGTTGATTACCTAAAAGGTGAGGGGCTAAATTGCAAAATCACCACGACGTACCGGACATTTTAAGCCGTATTATATAGTAGAGATAGAGAAAATCTGGATGTAATACTCTTTTACCTTTTTATCAGTAAAAAAACGAAATAAATCGGTCGCAGATGAAGTACAATTATTAACAAACTACTAGACAACAAATTTAATTTGTAAGATCTTTGCAGGGCACGTAGGGGACGACTCCTACCAGGAGAGGGGTGCTACAAAAGAAAGAAGAGAAATTCACAAGCCTCGATCAGTTCATCTTGGCGCACACGGCAAAACATATTTATCCATTTCAAATAATTAATACACAATATATAGACATACGGCAGGGTATCGCGCGAAGCCTCCGCCGAGCACACGACACACACGAGGCCCCAACCACCTCCTGGTCTCTCTGTACATCGATCGAAACCATGGCCGGGTTCATCCAAGGATACTGGGAGTCGATCAAAATCAAGGTGGCCAGAGCATGGGACGGGGGCCTGGTCGTCCACGACATGAAGGTCGGCGGGTGTTTCGATCAGTGGGCGCTGTCCATGGTGATCTGCGACCGTGACTCGCTCAAGCGGACCGTCTTCGAGAGGGAGCACGGGGAGGCCGTCCACCCCATCGACATGGACGCGTGCGTCAAGGCCACGGCGACGCTGCTGGAGTGCATGCAGCGCAACCCGGCCGTCTTCAGGCTACACATCGTCGCCATGGAGGCCGGCATCAAGGAGGACGAGAGGACGCGGCGAGAGGAGGAAGAGAGGCGGCGGCGAGTGGCGGAGGCCGACCCCAGGTTTAGGTGGTGGACCGGCCTGAGAACTAGTACCGGCCGGCGGCCGACTGAGAAACACTAATCGTACGTTCAAGCCTGGCTGGCTTATATCATGTGTCGAAATTTTCACCTAGCTCATGGATTTGGTTGGAGGAGTTAATCAGATTTGAAGGCTAGATTACTAGCTAGGTCGTGCAAATTGGTACAATTGTACGTTTTCGATCGGTAATTATTTTATAAAATTGTTGTTCTTGGTAATATTTACCAACAAACTTTTGAGATCAGTAGCTTTCTTGTTGAATTAGTTGTCACTTGAAATTATAGCCTACTATTTAGTTTTCAAGCTATCCTGTACTCTTGTTCTAATATCAGTCACAATTCCATGTCAAAATCATCCTTCACTTCCTCTGACGTCCATGGATGTAAGTTTTCATGACGCTAGTTAGTCCATTTCGTATGAAAAGTTTGATCTTAACTGGGAAGTGGGAAGCACGTGTATCCTTACGTGTTACTATTAGGTGATCTTTCTCTTTCTGTTTACCTTTAGGATTTTTCAAGAGAAGGAAACACGTTGAGTTGTTTTTTTTTTGAGAATAACACACCTTATTATAGCACGCAAGCCGCCTCATTAAAAACCTCCCAACCCCTTTCGGTACCCTGGTGAGAAAAAGAGCGTGTCAGAAACTTGCTGTCCCGAGTTCATAGAGATATTACAATTCCTAAAGCGAGAAATACAAACGCCCTCAGGCGGATTAGCTAACCATAAGTATCGGCCAACATAATAACCTAACACTAGGCGTGCAAGGTTATGAGGTTCAGAGTTGGAAGCTCGATTCTCATGCACAAACGTGGCCTCCAAGAAACCTGTAGCAGTAGTCTTGATCTCCTGCAGAACTTGGATATATTTCCCCCGATAATCCTCCTTCATTGCCTATATCACAACCTCGCAATCGCTCGCCACTTGAAGCTTCGCCAGGTGGAGATCTTGAGCGAGGTTCAAACCCTCCCGAACCGCCATAGCTTCTAGGGTTTTGGGATCTTGAATTCCCTCATACACAACTGCAGAGGCTCCAAGAAATGTGCCTGTTGTAGATCGTGCGACTGTCGCGACTGTGCCCAATGACTTGCTTTTTGCTAGCCCAGCGTCAATATTTAATTTGGTCACTCCCTCCGGCAGCGGTACCCAACTAGGATGCCCAGGAGTAGGTCCTGGTCTTTTTCTCTCCGGTTTCACTGATTCATTTGCCGTCTGCAACTCTGTAATGAAACCATTAACAAAACAATGAGTACTAAGCGGACTTTGAAACTGATCTAATCTTCATGGATAGCTTTTCACCTAGCATGCCAGATAGCCCACATAGTAACTGTCATAGTAATCAGTTGCTCATGCGGTAATGTGTCGATCATTGTAAACAACCAGTTACGTGCTTGTGGTTCTTGAACTTGGCACATGTGTTCCACCATTTCTTCATTGGCAAGGGCCCAAACACAGCGTGCCATCGGACAATCAATCAAAGAATGCTGTCAAGAGTCCTCCGCTCCGCAGATACCACATGCCCTGGTCGGCGCAATGTGTCTATGGTGCAGCAAATCCGTTGTCGGCACCGAGTGTTGCGCCAATCTCCACAAAAAACACCTTCAGTTTTGCGGGAACCGTAATCCTCCACTCCACAGCATTGTCCATCCCGTTTGAACTGCGTTCTGGTCGGAGCTCGTCGCCGTCTCATCAAGCCATGCTTCACGTCTCAGCTTGGTAGCTGAAAGCATTCGATAAGCCGAACGTACGCTGAAGATGCCCTTCCGATCATAGTGCCAAGCCCATATATCTGCTTGTTGTCTTGTGCTAATCGGAATATTCTGTATAATTTGAACATCCATCGACAGAAAGTATGTGTTCAGCTTCTCCAAATCCCACTGTCTTGTTGAAGGATCAGTAAAATCTGCTACTCTCTGCGGTGGTTCATCTATCAGGCAAGCGATTGGCCGCAAAGCTCCATCACGCGGCAACCAGTTGTCATCCCATGCGTTTATGTCCAGGCCAGTACCCACTCAACGAATTAGTCCCTGAGCCAGTACTGCCTTTCCCTCCACAATCGCGCGCCAAACTTGGGACGGATGAGACCCAATCTCTGCCTGCAAAAAATCAGGGGTAGGGAAGTAAATAGCCTTTAGAACTCGTGCACTCAACGTATCAGGATTCTATATGATTCGTCATCCTTGCTGAGCCAGTAGTGCCAAGTTGAAAAGCTCAATGTCCCGAAATCCTAATCCGCCCATGAACTTAGGTTTCGTCATGTTCTCCCAAGCAACCTAGCAAGTCTTTCGTTTGCCTTCTTTTGAACCCCACCAAAAATTCCTGAATTTGTTTTTTGAGAATACCAAAAATTTCTGATCAAACACGTTGAGTTGTTGACTGTCGTTTTCGTGGCCCATTGCTTGTTTGTGGGCCTGAGCCCAACCAGATCCCTGGACCAAAACACGAAGGCATACTCTTCTTCATGCCAAGAAATCAAACTCTTCTAAACAAAATATCAAACAGAGAAAAACACCTGCAATCCAGGACAGAAAAACGCAGCGTTGATTAGATTATCCGTCGATGTCATTTAATTAAATCTCAGGTCCTTGAGATCTAGGCGTGTCCATGTTCTGTTTTTCGGGAGAAAAGAGAGCATGTATAGTCGTATACTCGTATAGACCTGTTTGTTGTTACCGTTTTGTTTCGTATTGTTCATTTCTTGAAGAGAACTATCTCAACAAACGATCTAATTTCGCTGCAAAGTGATCCGCCCCTCTGTTCCCTCAAGAGTCCATCAGCAGCAACATGTTTATCGGCACTAATACGATAGCTGCTAGGTAGGACCAACTTGTACACGGGTGATCGTTCACTTTCGCCACTGAAACATGCAATGCAAATCTCAACAGAAACACAGCCATCCACTACTAAACTAACCCCCACAGGAATCATGATAACACCAAGCAAGGATCAAAAGCAGGCCTACATATTATATCTGTTGGCCAAGCTTGTCACCAAAAGGGCCGCTAATATTTTGATGACCTTTGTCGTAGATCTTATCTTACACCTCCTGCTCTATGCATCTATCCACTCACGCATGACGCATTACATGGCATATTTTTCTGAGGCCTAATGTCAAAATTCAGACGCTGAATAGGAGTTGGCGTTATATTTTCTACGGGATACCAGAGATTCAAACGTGCAAGATCAGACAATTTAAACCTCTTACCCTAAAAAAAAGACATTTTAAACCTCTCAATCGCATACGAATGGGGTTGTGCGTGCTGGAACAAATCGTTTACAGTGCAATTTTAAAACAGCAGTTGCTCAGTCGTGTACAGAGTCCAGTACACCGCGATCGGTTACTACCATCAAACATGTGCTATATCGCACATGGTTTACCAAAATAATCAGGTAAAATTTTCTTATATCGCACATGCTTATATAAAATAAACCGTATGGAAATCTAGCGACAGTAGTACACGCCGGCCTTGCATCAAACTAGATCGTCGGACGCAAAAGAAAGAGAGAGAAAAAGATACTTATGTTTCCCCTAGCGAAAAACCTAGGGTTTGCCTGTCCTCCGACGCGGCGACCGTCGAGAGTTTTTCTTGCCTTCTGATTGACCATCCTTCCTTCGAGAGTATGGCGGACGAGAAGGGTGAGGCTAGTGGTGTGAGAAAGGACCTAGTGGAGGAGCTGCTGGGGCGGCTTAACCTTGAAGAAGAGGAGGATGCTGAGTTCGTTTGGGAAGATGAGGTGGATGAACCGGCGGCGAAGGCAAAGTGGCTAGCGATAGCTAAGGTGCATACGTCAAGAGGGTTTAGCCCTAGCGCTTTGTATGCAGATATGAGATCGGCATGGAATCCAGCGAAGGATGTGGCATGGTGGAAAATTGAGGATAATATGTTCACTATTCAGTTTGCGTGCCTAGGAGATTGGAACAAGGCGATGTTCTCGGGGCCGTGGTTCTTCAGGAACCAAGCTGTGATGATGGAAGAGTATGATGGGTTCCAAAACCCTAGATCGGTTGTCCTAGACAAAATCAAAATTTGGGCTCGGGTGCTTAAACTTCCTGATAATTTTTTGAAGGATCCATATATTAAGCGGATGTGTAGAGCTATGGGAGAGATTGAAGAAGTTCAGTCAAACTGCTGGCTGGTTTTGTGGGAGAATTTGTGAGAATTTGAGCGAAGATTGATGTGAACAAGAAGCTTACAAGGTTTGTGTCCATGACAAAGGATAAAAAGAAGGAGTGGTATCAGGTGCAATATGAGAAGCTACCTACGTTTTGTGGAGCTTCTGGGCTGATTGGGAATTGGCATGAGGAGTGTGGGGATGGTGTTCATGATGTTACAAAGATTCAATGGGGAAATTTTATTTTGGCTAGTGGCGGCCGGGGCTCCGGCCGGGGCCGTGGTAATGGCCGCACTGCTAGTGCTGGACGGGCACCCTTCATGGGACGGGGCCGGGGAAGATTTGGCCCTGCTTATGATGGTACAAATAGAGATGATCAGCAGCGTTGGCACAATGGAGGGACTAATATGCCAGGGGATGATGCTATGCTGGATGCTGATGGTTTGAGCAGGAAACGGTTAAACTTTGATGGAGTGGATGATCACAATGCCATTGTTCCTGTCCCTTTTGGTGATCGGGCTGCCAGCTTAGTAGGTCTGTCCGATGGGCAGAGTAAATTTAACAATCATGAGCTGGTTACAAATGATGGGGAAGTTCAGGCTGTGAAGCGTCCTAGGATGGGTGATGAAAGCAACACAAATAATATATCGGCGGTCTCCGATGAGGGGACTGACCGGGAGCAATAAGGATCCTAAGTTGGAACTGTCATGGCCTCAAAAAGGTTGCGGCGAGTAGGGCTCTACTGGATATTATAAACCGTAGAAGCCCTGATATTATTTTTCTGTTGGAAACTCATTTGGATTTGTTTCCGGCAGAAATTCTTAGAAGAAAGTTGCGAATGGATTTTAAGGAGGTTGTGTGCAGTGATGGTAGAAGTGAAGGACTTCTATTTTTCTGGAAGAAAGAAGTTATTCTGAGTATTAGACATAGTAATTTACATTTTTTCGATCTAATGGTGGGAGTTGGCCAGGAAAATGTGTGGAGATTTACCGGCATGTACGGTGAGCCTCGATGGGAAGATAAGCATCTTACTTGGCAGCGTTTGAGAGATTTAAAACAAAATTGCAATTTGCCATGGTTGGTGATGGGAGATCTTAATGATACCTTATATCCTTTTGAAAAAGAGGGTGGTAGGCCGAGAAGGGCTCAGTGTATGCACGCGTTTCGAGATGCTTTGGATGATTGTCACCTCTATGATGTTGGTTATGTGGGTGACAAGTTTACGTGGCATAGGGGGAATATCCGGGAAAGGCTAGACAGAGCATTAGCAAATGAAGACTGGAGGTTAAAATTTCCTGATTCAAACTTGCTTCATATTGATTATTATAGATCAGATCATAGACCGATCTTGATGTGTATGGAAGAACCTGCGGAGTCCCAGCTGCATGGCCCACCTATCTTCGGTTTGAGGCCCGCTGGCTTAAGGAGAAACATTTCATGGATATTGTGGAGGGGGCTTGGGAGCTAACATGCCCCTTAGCTGAGAATAGTTCCTTGGCGGGAAGGTTAGCGCATGTTCATGATCAGCTTCATAAGTGGGATCGATCTGTGCTTAAGCGGACAAAAAATAATTTGAGGCAAACGCAGAAAAAATTAGAAAATGTGGTTAGAGATACTTTGTCCGTTGAAAATATTGCGAAGCAAAAGGAGTTGTCTGAGGAGATCGAAAAGCTTCTGGAGATGGAGGAGATGCATTGGGCGCAACGGAGCAGGATTAATTGGCTTCAGTTTGGTGAGAAAAATACTTCTTATTTTCATAACTTTGCTTCTTTCAGGCGACAGCGAAACCGTATTAAAAAGCTGAAGAATTCTGATGGCAATTGGGTGGAAGGCGCAGCTTACCTTAATCCGCTAATCTCTGATTATTTTGCTGGATTATTTGCAACTGAGGTTGATGAACCAGGCCCTGGATTAATTGAAAAGGTAATGCCAAAGGTTACAACTGAGATGAATGATGCTTTGACAAAGGCGTATACTCCTGAGGAGGTAAAAAAAGCTTTATTTTCTATTGGCAATATGAAAGCTCCTGGTACGGATGGATTGTATGCATTATTTTTTAAGAAATGTTGGCCCTTGGTGATGTGCTTACTTCTGAAGTTTTGAGTGCAATAAATAATAAACAGATTCCGGAGGGATGGAATGATACTGCCATTGTTCTCATTACGAAGGTCATTCCGAAGGTTGAATCGCCTGAAACAATATCTCAATATAGGCCTATCAGTTTATGTAATGTTCTCTATAAGGTGATCTCCAAGATCATAGCATTAAGGCTCAAGGTCATTCTTGATGATATTATTTCACCTGTTCAAAGTGCTTTTGTCCCTGGCAGGTTGATCACCGATAATATACTTATTTCCTATGAAAGTATGCATAAAGTTAAGAATAAGAAGAAAGGAAAGGGTGGTCTTTGTGCGGTGAAATTGGACATGCACAAGGCATATGATCGTGTTGAGTGGACTTTTCTGAGGAGAATTATGATCCGTTTGGGTTTTCATCCGGAGTTTGTGGATTTGTTGATGGTTTGTGTTAATTCGGTGAAGTACAAGGTGAGATTCAATGATCAGGAGACAGATTTTTTCTTACCTACTAGGGGTCTCCGGCAAGGGGACCCTCTGTCTCCTTATTTGTTCATTTTATGTGCAGAAGGTTTATCTAGTGCTTTGGCTCATAAAGAGGAGGTTCGTGGCATTGAGGGTATTAGGGTGTGCATAAATGCGCCATCGGTTTCTCACTTGTTGTTTGCTGATGATTCCCTGATACTCATGAAGGCGGATAGTATTAATGCAACCTCATTGAGACAAGTGTTGGATGAATATTGTGCTAGTTCGGGACAAATGATAAGTGAATCGAAATGCAGTATATTTTCAGTCCAAATGTTGCTGTGGAAGTAAAAGCCCAGGCTTGTACACAACTCAACATTATGACAGAGGCGATTTCTGAAAAGTATCTTGGATTGCCGAGTATGATCGGATTGGACAAAAGTGATAGTTTTGTTTATCTTTTGGAGAGAATTATTCAGAGATTACAGGTTTGGAAAGAAAAATTCTTATCTATGGGTGGAAAGGAAATTCTTTTGAAGGCAATTATCCAAGCAATTCCGGTGTTTGCTATGAGTGTTTTTAAATTGCCAAAGTCTCTATGTAAGGAGATGAATGATGCCATGTCAGCTTTTTGGTGGGGAGATTCGGATGATCAAAAAAGGATGCATTGGTTTGCTTGGTGGCGTATCTGTATTCCAAAGAAAATGGGCGGCATGGGATTCCGAGATTTACATGCTTTTAATTTGGCTATGTTAGCTAAGCAAGTCTAGCATTTGTTAAATAGGCCGAATTCAATTTGTGCACAGGTTCTAAGGGCAAAGTATTATCCGGATGGTAATATTATGAAAGCTGGACCAAAGAAGGGGTCATCTTTTACTTGGCAAAGTATTGTTGCTGGGTTACAGACTTTCAGACGTGGACAAATCTGGCGAGTAGGATCGGGGGAGAAGATAAATATTTGGGAGGATCATTGGATACCAAATAGTTTCACAAGACAAGTCTACACAAATAGAGGCCAAAGCCTTCTACGGTATGTTCAGGATATTATTTGTCCAATTACGGGACAGTTGGATGAGGCGTTGATTAGGGACAATTTCTTGCCAATAGATGTTGAACGAATTCTTATGATCCCTTTAAGTGAACACCTAACGGATGATTTTGTAGCATGGCATAAGTCAAAGTCTTTTATGTTCTCTGTCCGCTCAGCTTATTATACCGAGTGGGAGCATCAATTTGGAGCTCGTACTCGTCGGGAGGATGGGCAAGGATCAGCGAATGTCAACCCGTTTTGGGAAAAGGTCTGGCAGCTTCAGGTACCGAGTAAGATTAAAAAAATTGTTTGGAGATCGTTACATGGTGTGGTGCCTGGAAGATCTTTTTTAGCCTCGAGGCATATTAAAGTTTCAGGACAGTGTCTTGTTTGTCGTGCGGGAGCAAAAGATATGCGCCATCTTTTATTTACATGCCTTCGTGCTCGGGAGGTTTGGAAAGCTTTGGGTTTGATGGATTATATAAACCAGATTATGGGCTCGGAGCGATCAGGTTCTTCAATCCTTGAAGATATAATTTGTAGGCCAACACAAATGAATCCGGTACTGGGTTTGCTACACCTTAAGGAATCTGTGGTTGTTGCTTGTTGGTATATCTGGTGGCAGCGTAGAGAGATGGTTAAGGGAGAAACAGTGGCGGATCCTGCTCGTACTGCTTTTGCTATTAATGCCTTGACAACAAATTATATTCCATCGGCCTCTTCGTTGGTACGAGTAAAAGATATTGTGTGGAAAGGCCTTCGTGGGGTGAGTTGAAACTTAACATTGATGCATCTTTTTATCATAATGGCTCGGGTGCTGCAGGTATGGTTCTTCGAGATCATAAAGGGGAGGCGATTGCTGGTTTTGGGTGTGTGTTGACTCGCTTATTAAGTGCTACAACAGCTGAAGCGCATGCACTTTTAGAAGGACTAAAATTCTTGGAAATGTGTGGAATTTCCAGAATTACAATTGAATCTGATTCACTTGAATTAATCCAGGCGTGTAATGCGAAGATTGAAGTCTGGAGCCCTTTTTCTGCTATCCTTGCTGAATGTTTTATGAAGGCATATAATTTCGAGTCGGTCCTGTTTGCGCATTGTCCAAGAGAAGCTAATCAAGTGGTGCTAAGTTTCAGACACACTCTTTCCCTAACCAAGGTACCGAAAGAGAATGGCAGTGTTTTGATGAGGCGGCTTGCTGACCTAATATATGTGGGCTATAATTTTTCAATAAAAACCGCATGGAAAACTTCACAAACGGTAATTTCATATTTTTTTCGTGTGCAGCCATTGTACTCTTTTGATGTATTGTCGCCTCGATGCTTTCATGCACACCTATTTAGGGTTGTGCCTTCCCGCCTTCCCCATCACTCATCGGTAAATAGTTAAAGTGTCGCCGATGACCGAGAATGAACATGACGACTCGCCACAAATCCATTGTCCCCGATGAGAGTCGATACTCGCATGTGAATCGAGCATGGTAGGTGCACCAAGTGCGGCGAGCAAGGCTAGGGTGAAGTACCATCGTGGCCATCGTGTCGACGGCGGCACCACCTAACTGAGCACGAGCCAGTGGTATCTCGGTTCTCACGCTACCGGGTCACGTCCTCCTCCTAGCTTCCTGCCTCCTTCGAGTCGTCGCCCATGTACATACCCTTTACGGAGATGACAATTGACACTAATTTGGTGACATTGTCGGATTGGTCACTGTATCTCAAAGGAGTTTGCTCGAAGGCAGCAGGAGGAGCTCGAGGAGCATCGGTTGGTGGAGAGGCGGGGTCGTGAGGAAGCCATGTGCAAATGACTCCTTCAAAACTATGCGTGAAGACCGGGTATGTGCATGGTTTGTGCGGGATGAAGGAGATCAAGGAGGACTCCTTAAGTAGATATTGTCACTATTGAATTAATAATTTTCTCAAGCTATATTGAGTTTGCCCCAACTTCTTGAGTGATTTCTATTCTTATATTTAGAGCTTATTATGTTTGTAAGACAAGTTTCACCACGAGCTCGAAATTAGCCAGAATTTTTTCGTGAGTTTGGGAGATTTTTTTTTTGGAATTGTAGTGGCGGTTGTGAGATACTCTCTTCACAAGCGGCATCGGTTGTGGGATGGACGGACGCAACCGGCCTCGGACGGTGCCGGCGGCAACGTGGAAGGGGGGTTGTGGTGCTGAAAGTTTCTTCCCGCCCACCGTCTAGTTGTTTCAGGTACATTGTAAAATTTGTAGTGTGTTCGTCAGTTCCCTTACCGTTGGCCGCTGTCGCCATCGCCACCGGGGAGCACTTTGAAATATCCCCCGTATGGCCATCTCGTCTGTAGTGTGTTTGTTTAATCAAAGACATCAAACGGGATCATGCACCGATTCGTTTCGCTACCGGCCCTGTGCTGTTTTCTAGAGAAATTGTCGCGCCAAACACTCTAGTTTTGCAGGCAAATTGCCCCAGTGCTCCGTGAAGAGTCCAGTTCCAGTCCTCGTTGTCAGTCCACGATTGGCTTCTTCAGTCATTGCTGTCACTAGTTTAGTACTTGGCGCCGGGACCAACAGAGACACGGGTACTATAAGCAAATCCTGTTGCAAACAAAACAAAAAGTACGTCCACTAGACCATTATTACTAAATTAAAATAACACACGAAGAAATCATGACGAGGAAGGAGCAAAAGCCGCCAATAATTCAAACAGCATGCAGCAAAACACTGGGCACACGCTGCATTTACGGTGAACAACTAATCTTGAAACTTTCAAACGCTAACTCGCAATCTTTCAAAATGGCGGTGTAAAATTGTCCTTCACATGCATCAACACTCATCCTAAGACCAACAATCCACCAAGATTCAACTCTTAGACTTGCCACATGTGCTCGTATTTGGCTGAATTAATTTACGATTTTATCGGCATTATTCTTTCGGAGGAAAGTGACGTGTCTTTTAGAGGGGCTCATAGCGGTAGGGTGTGCGTGTGGTCATAACTGATAAGGGTGTATATACATGCGTGTTTATGAGCGTCTGCGTATATATTGTGTTTTGAAAATAAAACTATATACTAAAACATTATTTAGAGACATGTATTTTCAAAAATAGTTAAACCATTTTATAATATTCCCTCCATTCTGAATATAGGGCGTATAAGTTTTCTGCACAAATATTAAGACAACCTATTTTGTACATAATGTACTAAAAATTGTGAAAAAATGGCAAGAGATGAGTTCTTAATTGGTATAAAATAAATGCAATCCATTAAATCACTCTTTTGATGGGTCAAATTGTCACCTTATATTTTGGATTTTTCTTTAAAAAAGTATACACCTTATATCAAGGAACGGAGGGAGTAGTATACAGAGGGGATATGTTCCATCAATACAAGGCGTATGGAGAATAAATTATCATCAAAAGACACTAAAAAACGTATTAGTAGTGGCATTTCAGCTGAACTAACAAGGAGTCTCATGACTCATGAGATATCACAAATTACTGAAAACTCGCCGACAAAAGGAGATTGATGAACAATTTGTCTCAATATTTTTTGAATGAAACATATAGAAGGTTGGGTGTTTAATAAGAAATAAAAGCCCATCTAATTAGAGCAAAACCAAGCCAAAATCAACATCTTTTGTAAACTTTCAAACTACACTATTGTAAACTTGTAATCTCTTAAAATGGTCTAGTATGCATTTTTGTTTCCTTACACCTGCATAAAGTTCTTTTACTACTCCCTCCGTCCAAAAATAAGTGTCTCAAGTTTGTCAAAATGAAGATGTATCTAGATAAAATCATGTCTAGATACATCTCCTCTTTTTAATAAATTTGAGACACTTATTTATGGACTGAGGGAGTACACCGGATCAGCATGGTGGCATGACTCATGCTGGGTCATAAACTTCAGCTCGCATACAATCCGACCTTAACAAACATACATAGGTTCATACGTAAGGAGAGTCGGGACATCAGTCCAAGTCCAACCATCTCACCACCCCTAAACAAATCCAAAAAATGCAGAAAAGGCAAGCACTTAACCACCCGGGCTTCCTTGATCCATCCTCATCAGCCCCCATTAGCGCAGGAGAGCCCCCACATCCCTTGCTCCCTTGTCCACGTTCACCGCGCCCATGGCCTCCGCGCCGCACCCTCCCCGCGATCCCGTCCAGGTTCACCCGCCTCGCCTCCGTTTTAATAATCCCCACGCACGCAACCACTGCGAAGGTCGCCAGTCGGACGCAAAAACTAAATCTTTTCTTCTCCTGCCGGAGAAACAGCCGTGGTGGTGGTATAAGTAGTCGGAGGAGGGGGCGGAGCTGGAGGGAGACCGAATCGAGAGACATCAGCAGCAGCCATGGCAACGCAGGCTGCCTTCGTGGTGAGATTCCCGCAGCTGGCGCGGCCTGGCCGGGTTCAGGGTCGGCCGGTGCCGCCGGCGCGTGTGGGGGTCGCGGCGGTGAGCAGGGCGCCCGCGGGCCAGGCCGTCGCGGCGGCGGCGGTGTCGGCGCCGCGTGCCGTGCGGTGCCAGGCCGCCGGCCTGATCGAGCCCGACGGGGGCAGGCTGGTGGAGCTGGTGGCGCCCGAGGAGGGCGGCCGGCGCGCGGCGCTGCGGCGGGAGGCGGCGGCGCTGCCGCACCGGGTCCGCCTGGGCCGCGTGGACAAGGAGTGGGTGCACGTGCTCAGCGAGGGCTGGGCGTCCCCGCTCCGGGGCTTCATGCGCGAGAACGAGTTCCTCCAAGCACTTCATTTCAACGCCGTCCGCGGCGACGACGGCACCATGGTCAACATGTCCGTGCCCATCGTCCTCGCCGTCGACGACGCGCAGCGCCGCGCCATCCTGGCGTCCGGCGCCACCAGCGTCGCGCTCGTCGACGACCACGACCGCCCCGTCGCCGTCCTCAGCGAGTAAGAAAAATCCCCCTTTTTTTCCCCTTTTGAACTGTTTGCAAATCCTTTTTCGTAGCATGTCATATCTGCATTGGTACCTTCAGAGTTCATTCTGTCGATTACAGAGTCTGGCAGACTTGCGTTCAGTTCATGGTTCCAAAGATAGATTTTTTGTTGTTCAGGTGGGAATTGCGATCTTGCTCTGCGCTTAAGTAGGCTCGTTGTGATAAAATGTGGATTCAGAGTTAGTTAAGAGGACATATGGTTGACACATTTCATTAGCTGTATACTAGCTTATATCACTAGAGCACCTGAATATTAGGCCATTTGTGAACTTCTAGTGCTAGTGTTTATTTCTTTCATGAAGAATGCGGTCAATTTTGCATAATTTATAATAGGAGGTAAATGTAGTGGTCAATGATGATCCTATTCTTGATACGAGGTACCTGTGGTGGACTGGTGGTCAGCAATCTTCTTCCTCAAGTGGTTACTTGGTGGTCAAACCAAAATTTACACTCCTACTAGCATATTCCGCTTTTGTGCAGTGGCGCTATGATAGTGAGAACTTCAGTCATATTTCTACCAGGGTATTTTTATTTATTAGCCATCTCCAGACAATCCGTGTGTAATCATCCTCCAATAGATAATACCTTCAGTCGTATTAGATTACATAATATCTTAGGTCGTATTTAACTAGATAAAAGCTTCGGTCGTATTAAAATAAATACTGGATAGTTTCCCCAAATAGAAATCCCCCCTTGTTGTTTTGTACGCCGCCTTTCCGAGTACTTAGGACGTGTGAGACTGTGTACTTATGTCACCACCGTTACACTTGTATTTGCTAGATTTTCTATACATCGAAGGTTGAAAATGAAATGAAATCCCGGCTTGTAATTGTATTCAGATGAGTAAAGTGACATAATGACATCGACCTAACATGCCTCAGTCTGCCTGTCAACGTAATCTCTAGTCTTCAGAAGATGTTTCGCCTGCCTTTTAATGAAAAGGATTGCATGATGTTGAAAACAAGCATAGCCTATAGTAATGAGGTTTTGTTTAGCTCACGCTAAATCGACAACCCATATATTAACAGTCCTTTTCTTCTTTCTTCAGTATTGAGATCTACAAGCATAACAAGGAAGAACGAATTGCACGGACTTGGGGAACAACTGCACATGGTCTGCCATATGTCGATGAGGCGATTACAGATGCTGGTGATTGGTTGATTGGTGGAGACTTGGAGGTCATTGAACCAATCAAGTATAATGATGGGCTGGATCAGTATCGCTTGTCTCCAGCACAGCTACGTGAAGAATTTGCCAGGCGCAATGCTGATGCAGTATTTGCTTTTCAACTTCGTAACCCCGTGCACAATGGGCATGCTTTGCTCATGACTGATACGCGCAAGCGCCTTCTTGATATGGGCTACAAAAACCCTGTTCTTCTTCTCCATCCTTTGGGAGGATACACAAAAGCGGACGATGTGCCTCTTAGTGTAAGAATGAAGCAGCATGAGAAGGTATTCAGTTATAATACTCCTACTATGCATTGTCTCAATTTTTTTTACGGCATTCGAGAGCAAGAAGAATGATGACATGTCTTGTGACGAAACTTTTCTTCTATCACACTAGTATAGACTTTTTGAAATGTAAAAATGGTACTGTATTATCATTCTTGCATGGTTTTGACGGTCTTGTTCATTTTGCTAGGTTCTTGAGGAAGGAGTCCTAAACCCAGAATCAACTGTGGTTGCAATCTTCCCCTCTCCAATGCATTATGCTGGGCCAACTGAGGTGCAGTGGCATGCCAAGGCTCGTATCAATGCTGGTGCAAACTTCTATATTGTTGGAAGAGACCCTGCTGGTATGGGACACCCAATCGAAAAGAGGGACCTTTATGATGCTGATCATGGAAAAAAAGTATTGAGTATGGCCCCTGGGCTTGAGAGGCTGAACATCCTTCCTTTCAAGGTGTGTAATCCTTCCAGATCATATATCTTTCTGATCTTGACAACAAGAATTGTTATTCAGTTTCCAAATACAATATGCTTGACTTATTCTGGTTTCTTGACATATCTACTGATTGTCTGTATCAGGTGGCTGCATACGACAGGAAGCATAACAAAATGAATTTCTTCGACCCATCAAGGAAAGACGACTTCCTGTTCATCTCTGGCACAAAGGTAATTCATTTCAGTGCCATTGGCACATCAGTAACTCTGGCACCAGTGTTTTGTGAGCCATGTCCTAATAGACTTACCTCTGTATATAGATGCGTGGTCTTGCCAAGAACCGTGAGAGTCCACCAGATGGTTTCATGTGCCCAGGTGGCTGGAAAGTCCTCGTCGAGTACTACGACAGCTTGACACCACCAGAAGGCAGCCCGAAACTGCGAGAGGCAGTCGCGGCGTAGAAGTATCAGCTGAAAGATGCTTCAGATATAATGAATAGTGGTGTATCTCATATTATGAACGGTTCTTTGCGTCTTAGAACCGATGATGTATGATTGTATACTCATAGTGGTGGTAAGACACACATTTGGGCATGATACCCAGCAGTTTCTTCTATCTGCTAGCAGTGTTGCCCCTCTGTAGCCCATCGTTTGCTTGTGGTGCCAATAAGGATGGGTTTTGTATCCTCTTGCCAGATTTGTACATAAACATATACAGTATGGTGGTGATATATAAACCGTGTGATATGTTTTCTACCACCCCTTCTTAAATCAAAGAAGGTTTCAGAGTCTAATTTCTCACACTTTAAATATATGGGGTGTTTTTTTTCAGTGGGGCAAATGATATACTCCTATATAAGAGATGCCAACATAAATCGGCGTGTCAGTTCCTGCCCTAGCAGTGCCCTTAAAAGGGCAAACCCTTAAAAATAACTGCTTTTTTAGGTTCGGGTGGCAAAACGTAGACTAGCAGAGCCCTTAAACCCTTAAAACCGTAAAAAAAATAAGGGTTGACCCTTATTTTCTCCTCCCAACCTTTACAAGTGAGGGTTGGAGGGGAAGATTTGCCCCAACCCCTACTCGGCCGAGGCGGACGTGCGGGCTGAAATTTCAGCTTCCTCCTCACCGCGCGCGCCCGCGATTCGTCCGCCGCCGCCGCGCCCGGCCGCCCCCCACCGCCCCTCCACTCGCCTCGGCCACCCTCCCCGACCCGACCTCGTCGCCGCCGAATCAGCTCACGCGAGCTCCCCCTGTGCCGCCCCACAACCACGCCAGT
Source organism: Poa annua (assembly GCA_026929855.1). Taxonomy (NCBI): domain Eukaryota; kingdom Viridiplantae; phylum Streptophyta; class Magnoliopsida; order Poales; family Poaceae; genus Poa; species Poa annua. The sequence continues at coordinate 24,638,326 of CM049427.1, forward strand.
CCGCCCGCCGCCGCCGTGATTGGCTCGCATCCGCGCGAGCTCCCTTGACCTCGCCTCGGCCACCCCACCCTATTCTGAGCTCGCCACCGCCCCCCTGCGCCCCTGCCTCCCCATCGCCGAGCCGCCTCGGCCTTCCTCCGTGCCGCCAACGCCACCCAAGCGTCGCCCTGTCCCCGGCCTCGCGCGAGCTCCACCCGACTCGCCTCGTGCGTCGTGGTCGCCGCCTCGCCGCCCGCTTGCCACGGCTCGAGCTCGCCGGGGTCGCCTCGCCGCCCGACACCCTCTGTTTCCAACCCACCACGCCACGCGCGCTCACAGTTTTTTTTTCCTTTTCCTGTTTTAAGGGTTGGATTTAAGGGTACTGATCTACGCTATCTGTTTTTAACCCTTAAAACTGTCATTTCTCGGCCCTTATTCCAGTTTTAAGGGTTAACCTTTTAAGGGGTCTGCTAGTGATGCTCTTATACGGAGTAGATTACAAATCTGCACCGACCTGAATGGTTGGCCTGTTGTTGTGGCAGTTGGGTGCGCCAGAACAGAGTGACCTGAATTCTGGGTCCCACTCTACAAAATGCATCGTACGCGGCGCAGGAAAGCAGCAATTCCATCCTGGGTGTTCTCACCCACCTTGGCATGACAGCCACGAGAAGAGCTGTAACGGTGCACAGCGTATATATAAGCACAGCTCACAGGAGCAAGGCAGTGCATTATTTGGTCCGACAGTTCGACACGGTCACAGAGCAAGAGAGGAGCGGAGAGAATCGATCACTCATCGATTCCATGGCGGGTGAGCTTGCGTGGTGGCCTATGTCGCCGTGGCTAAGCCCGGGCGCGGCGTGGTTCATCTTCACCAACGTCGTCGTCGCCGCCATCGCGGTCATGACGTCATCGCGCGGGCAGCAGGACGGGACCGGCCGGCGCAAGCTGGTTTGCACCGCCTCGACCGTCGTCCTCGACAGCCTGCGTTCGGTCTCCATCTTCCCCTCCGACTCAGCGGGCGACGTCTACGGCAGTGTCGCCTACTCTGCGCCGGCGGCGTCGCAGTCGCAGCTCCACCACGTGCAGGAGGAGCAGTACTACAGGTTGCATCAAGAAGAAACTCGGGAGGTGGCCGAAGAAGAAGCTGTGGTATTGCCACAGAGCGCCCATGACACAGGAGCAGAGGCGGCGCTAGGCACATCGGCGACGGCGTCAGAGAGCCATGTGGAAGACGGGGAGCCCGCCTCCATCAGCTTCGACGAGGCATATGCGCTGGCGCTCGCAAGGAGGCAGGCTGATACGGTGGTGAGGGTGGCGGGAAAAAGGGCGCCGCTGGCGGAGATCAAGGTGCGAGCCTACAGATGTGGGCGGGGAAGAGAGGAGGTGGAAGGGAAGGCGGAGGTGAACGAGCGGGCGGAGCAGTTCATCCGGCAGTTCAGGGAGGAGCTCAAGCTGGAACGCATCAATTCCATCCTCAACTACACCCACGCTCCGATTGTCTAGTTTGCTGTGTCCAGAGAACATTTCATTTCATTTGTTTGTAAGTAGAGGCGTACAGCATAGAGGATGCCAGAACACACGTTTTTTCGGTTGTTTAATGTACAACCACATATACACAGAGATGATTGCGCAAGACGTTTTGGGTAGCACACAGAGATGATTGCGCAAGACGTTTTGGGTAGCTCCTCAGATCACTCTCTCACCTCGTTTGTATATCCAACCGGGACTAAAAGTTTGCCTGGAACCGGGACTGATAGTTTTCGACCTCGAGATGCCGTACTAGTCGTTGGAACCGGGACTAATAGTAACTGCAACAACTGGTCATGGATTTAGTTAAGGGCGTACCTAGAGCTCAGTCGACTTAGAACTCGTGAGTTCTAAGTCGGGTGACGTAAGCATGACATACGCATGAGTTTTGGCTAAAAAATATTCAAATTCAAAAATTGTTCCAAAAAAATTCAGTTGCAACCCACTTGCAACCGAAAAATCCAGTTACAATCCACTTGTAACTAAAAAAAATAGTTTCGACCAACTTGCAACTGGAAAAAATTCAGTTACAAACCACTTGTAACTAGAAAAAACGTGAAAAAGAAAAGAAAAAAGAAAAACGCACGCATCTTGACGCATGATCAAATGGTGGTTGCAAACCTGCTTCTAATAGACCTGATGATCAGGTTTCGTTGAGTGTATCAATGGAACCGGGGGTGATGATCCATGTTGCTCTAAAAAACTACTGATCATCGCAAAGTTCTACTATAATACTATAGAGGACGAGAAGCAAAGCAGTGATAATAAGGGCCAAGAGAGGTGTCCACAAAACAAAGAACATGCCCACTTTTGTCATCTAAATATATGTACAGTAGTACCAAATTCCATGACATGATTCACACCCAATTTCTAAGAGAAAATCCCAATCTTACAATGGTTTCAGAAAACAATATCACAACCTGCAACCTGCCCACAGCGAATTTACAGTGGAGACAATGCATCCAACCAGTGGTTTGGCACCTATCATCAGGATATGATCACCCGCATATCTTGCGCTCGGCGTTTTTCATCATGAGAACAAATTCATCGTAGTTCACCTGCCCGTCGCCATCGGTGTCCGCCTCCTTGATCATCTGCTCGACCTCCTCGTCACTCATCTTCTCCCCGAGGTTGATCATCACTGTCCTCAGCTTCATTTATATGGACAATAGTAAAAGTCAGCAGTGCCTCAAAAATAGCTTGGGAATTATCTGAGCTTGAGAAGAAGGTGCTTATCCACCTCGATAGGGGAGATAAAACCATTTTGATCCTTGTCCAGGACCTCGAAAGCTTCCTTCAGCTCCTCGTCACCATCTCCATCCTGCGATTCCCATGGAAATCAAAAACATGCATCAGCACAATTAAGACTTTGACAGACCTAGATGGTTTGGCAAACAGGTGAAGCAAATCAGATTACAGGAGATTCTTCACCTTCATCTTCCTGGAAATGAGGCTCAAGAACTCCTGGAAATCTATGGTCCCGTTCCCATCCGTGTCGACTTCGCGCATCATGTCGCTGAGCTCCTGGTCAGTCGGCTCGAGGCCGAGGGAGCGAGTCACCGCAGCCAGCTCTTCCAAGCTTATGCATCCTTCATGTGACAGATTAGTGTCCCAATATCTCACTTGTCATTCAGATAAAATAATATGTTCATTTGAGGTCAGAATCATCAAAAATAAGATACATCACGTGCAAAGACCGGTCAAAGGTTTTGACTAAAGATATAAGACGTTTGATGCGAGCATATATAATTTCATAATGATGTAGTTAACTAAGAGTTACATCACAAAAACAGTGTTGATTCTTGAAACGCGTGACGGATTAAATTACTCCTACAGGTGACTTAAGCAAAAAAAAATTGAACATGAAAATATTTTATTTCATCTAGCAGCACTTTACAGAGAGGAGTATGAAAGGGCTCACACTTAATATAGAGAGAATATCTCTACCTGTATCTGAAGAAAGGCGCCTAACAGCTAGAGTCCTATTCTGAATTTTGAGCTACATGTAAGCAACTTGAACTTGGCTATTTAGAAAACAAGTTTGAATAAAATTTCTGGAAGTAGGTGTATAGGGATAACATACGGCAAGAAATTATATGGGTCCTGAAGACCGAGCACAAGTGAGCCAATATCAAGCACTTGTAGTGTCAAACTGAATGGCGTTATTTCACCAAACTGATATCTCTGAAACTAGTCGTGAGGCAGCGAATCCCTGCCACTCTGAAGTAGTATGAACTACTGAAAGAAACATGAATTCCTTACTACCACTCTACAGCACAGTAAGTTACACACGGTACAAACACATCCCAATACTATATATGATTCAGGGTAGTGCTGCCTGTTTTTTCTGGAGTTTCGTCTAAAGAAGATTACCATGTGTCAACAAAGAGCGATGCAGAGAATAATGAGTTGAACGCAGTAGCTACAAAGACCTCCCACCTCTCCTTCTATCCGTGCAATATGCCAATACATCAAAGCTTACTAAGAAGATCAACATAAACAAGGTTGCCCCCAAACCTAATAATACACTGGTGGCATTGCTTATTAAAAGAAACTGGGGAAACGAAACAAACAGACCATCGCCGTTCTTGTCGAAGAGCGAGAAGGCCTCCTGGAAGGCCACCATCTGGTCGCCCGTCAGCCCTTCCATGGGTGCAGCCTCTGAATCTGAATGTAAGGAAGAGTGATAGAGGGAGAGGTTGAAGCAGGGAAAGAAAAGAAAGACAGGGCGAACAAGCAGCCGATTCGCAGAGCAAAAGTATATATGGACTGCGAGGAGGGAAGCAGGTCGGAAGTGTCCTCCCCTGCCGTGGCCATTGGTGGGGAAAAAAAGAGTGTTAGATAAAGAGGACCTCGACAGAGACTCGCACACGCGCTCTGGACGCTGGGCGGCGAGCTTTGTGGAAAAACTTGGCGGTCTCCCGGTTTTCCTAGCCATTACCTGCGCCTTTCCCCATCCCGCTCGGTGCTCAGCGACCACTACAGTCCCTACAGGAGAGGAGGTCCCGTTGGACTGATGGTGGTGAAAAGTGAGTGAAATTGCAACCGAGAGAATGGCATGAACACGAGGTGACATTGTCCCAAGGAGGAAAAGTGACACTGTGTTTGGTTATAGATGTAAGGATTGACTTGAAACGGAATGTGGATTAAACCATGAGGTGGCATGCAGCAATCGCTTGAGAATACACTCCTTGAGCTGCGGCGATCAATAAAAGTATCAGCAGAGACTGACGGCCTGATCCGCCTCACGTCTAAAGCTGGATCCAGTCAGCTGCGAGCGTATTATATAACGATGATACTCCGTATGATGATTAGTTTAAGAACGGGCCTTGACTCGGTTGCACAAGTCACCGGGAAGCTGCTCGTGCAAACAGCAATTGTGCGTCACTGATGATCTGTGCATCTGCTTCGGATCACACATTGTGTGTACCTGCAGCAGTTATCTGCAGTCAGCGTACTTCGTTCCTGACTCGCCACGGCTCTACTCTGTATTACTGCCCCTTCAATTCGGTCTCCCACTGAGCTCATATACTCGAAAAATCAGAACAAAATCAGTAGCCCGAGAAGGAAAGCTGATGCAGAGTGCAAGGTCAATACAAACATATCCATAAATTTGAATACCATGGACCAAAATGACCATATCACCACATACTTGAAATGGACTCAAAATATTTGACAGTAGAAAGCAGGAACACACATCAGTGCCAGGCTTAACTGAAAGTGAAGGGTGAGTTTCTCAGCTGAATCCTACAGCTCCATGGATCGATCTCAGGTCAGGCCGTTGTCAATGTGCTCATCCAAGCTACACATGGCGTGCTTGCTACATCATCTCTTACTGTTGTGTTGATTCACTGATCACTTCTCTTTTTTCCATCGCTCCTATTTACTGCTGTACTCAAACATGACAAGGAAATAAGGAGACACCATTCAGCCAGCTACCTGAGAAAACAGCAACAGCCAATTCTGTCCACTAACGTACGTGTGTACGAAGGATTCCTCGTACCTGATGAAAGACTACTGGTAGATAGTACTCTTATCTAAATATAGTGATAGCTGGCTGCCAGATCTGAATATCATCTTGTATTTGCACTATACACCCTTTTCCCACTCCACTTATTAAGCAGAAACTAACTACTCCGTGCCAGAGTAAGTCATGCTGAGTTACTTCCTCTCAAAGAAACTTAGTGCTACAATATTATCATCATTAAGACCATTGAAAAAAAACATTATCTGTCAAGAAATTACTGCTATACTTGCAATCTGTAACAACTGCCAACAGCAAAGTGGTAACTACAAACTCCCAAGATTATTTCCTGCGTCCAGCTTCGTTGCATTGCCAGTTGCCACTGGCTCAACTAATCAGTGGATGCACACCCGAGCTCCTGAAGCAATTCTGCAATAGCAGTAGTTCCCGACGACACTGCCTTCAGATGTCATCCTTTTGCCCGTAATCCTGGACAGGTCAACCGGTCACCTTTCGACGATCCTCCTTCGCCTCAAACTCTGCATTGTGTTGTATGTACGCCTCAGGATCTATGTGAACCGATCAAAAGGGATAAATCAGCGTGAATATGTCAGGACACCAATGTCCAAGGAGGTTGGTGTTACATACCCGCCCTGGTTGATGCAAGACGACAAAGAAGAAGAACATCTAAGCTTGCCTGCAACATCGTCATGCAGGCTACCGGTCGAATTCTCTTTCTCTGAAGCTCCGATGGTGGAAGCGCTAGTAGGAGGAGGCTTCAGCGCGCCAAGAGGGGACAGCTCTGGAGACGACGGGGACTCAAGCTGTATGAACCGCGGCTTGAAGGAGGTCTGAACGAGGCCAAAGCCAGGGTTATGAGGCCCGCAGGCCATGAGGCGCACGAGTAAGTTGGCCGGCTTCAGCCTGCCTCTGACGGAGCCTGTAGTAGCAGTTCTTTCATCGTCCTCTGACCGCTTCCGCCCTTATCAAAGACTGCAATGTGCCACTCCTACTAGAAGGATACTCTCCTGCAGGTCGAACCTTGGAATGGAACTCCTCAACAATTTCTGGCCTTTCCGGGGTTACTCTTGCTGTGTTTTGGCAACTTTGCAGCTTCGTGTTGTCCTGTCTCGCTTTATCGTCTGTTTGTGTGACCGTGTCGTGCGCTGCCGCAGGATTGTTGAGGCCAGGGGAGGTTGCGCCTGAGGACGACGTGCTTAACTTGGGGGATGAGTCGGTTGAGGAACCTGAACGTGCCACTCTGCATTGCTCGTCGTAACCGATGGTGGAAGCAGATGGTGATGACATCAACGCTTGTTGGAGCGCTGCCTTTTCTTTGGCTGAAACTACATCAGCAGGAGTCGTCCGTGGTACTGCCTCTTTGATGTCTGGAACAGCAGGAGTAGGAGATGAAGACGTTGGACACCACCCTGGATTTGATCGAGTTGGCTTGCAAAGCTGAACTTTTGCAGTGCTTGAACTACTATTCTGCTGATGATCTGAAACGTTATTCGTGGAATTGATACCGGGTGTCGACTGGTCGAACTGGAGCTCGGAACCCTTGAGGACGTACTCGGTGCCTTGTGCGGGTAGCAGCAGATCATCCTCAGACAGATCGTGCCAAACAAACCCACTCTTGTATCTTCTGCATGGCATCGTTGCGGCATCAATATAATGTTGTGTAAACGATGGATCTAGTGACAGCAATTCAGTCGATTGGTATATTGTACTGTACAAACCTTTTGTAGGACCAGGAATACTTGGCAGCCATGCCCTTCCCTCTCAGGGCGTCCAGTCGGCTAATCACATCTGAACAAATTGCAGTTACTGTAAGGTATCATTCTACAGCAATCAGCAGCAATATCGACCAAGCGCCAGTGGCAACTAACCTCGCAGGTAGAGGCCTTGTGGGGAGGCAAGGGGCACCTCCATGAAGTGTGGATGCTCCAGGTGGTGGTTGCGGCACAGGTAGTACACCACCGCAACCCTCGTCTTCCCTAACTCGTGCCTCTTGGTTGGCGGCGGCGGCTCCGGTTCAACCCTGGCAGACCTGGTGCGTACCCCGGCTGGGCTGGCACGCCGCCTCACCCGCCCCTCCATTGTGTTATGTGGCTCCTCCGACATAGTGCAATTTGATCAAACCTACACTGTCATCGTATAAGAAACAGAAGAGTTAGAAATCAAGCAAGCTATGAACAGGACTAGGCAGGTAAGCAACAAGGAGGTAGAATGGGGAAGAAACAAGGGTGACATACCTGCTGCTTGGCTCAGGCAATGTTGTGCTTCGTCTTCACTCTGGGTTTAGAAGAACAGAGAGCCCTTTTGTACAGGGTGTGTGTAGTGTACGGCCAGGGTAGCTAGCAGAAAGAGGAGTGCTGGGTAAGATAGACATACGGAAAAGAGCTGTTGTTGCTGCGCACATGGGGCAAATGTAGGATGAGCAGAGTACAGGTGGACTTACTTGGTTTCTGCCTGCAGGGTGTATGTGAGATTTGGTTGGTTTTACTTTTACTCCATGCAATGCAGCCACCTTTCTCCTTTCCTGAGCTTTGCTTTGCCTTTGCATCTCCATCTCCAGCTTTTTCCACAAACCCATGCTTTTTGCAGTGCAGCCTAGTGGACCGCCTCTTGGCTCAGCCTTCTTTGATTGATTCTCCTGATCTGGAGGTGATACAATACAAATTACAAAATTCTTATATACTCGGCATTACTACAGTTAAGTTCAAATTTCAAAGAAGGGGAAAATTTGGATGCACAGAGTAGACCAAGAGGCACCAAAGTCCGGGGATTGGGGTTGTACAACTGAGATATATCAGATTTATCCTGGTAAAACAGGCACCTCCTACAAAATCCTACCAATCTCCAATGTTCTACAGTAAAAAAAGGCTAAACTGTTACCTGCCAGTATCTCATATTCATCCCTGGTCCTAGGATACCTGCAAATGTATCTGGTGCTATGAGCGACTTAGATGACGATGTTTAGCATCATGATGCTCTGCAAAGAGCAGTTCAGTGAGCATGACCCGGTCTGTTTGGTATAACCCCTTTCAGGACAAAATTATTGTTGGTTGTCTCACTTCATCCTCTGGCTGAATGGAATGTCAACTAAGCAGCATTTTTAGTCAACCTAATTTATGTCAGTCATAATATCACAGTAGCCGGACATCCACCATATCTGGTTGGCGAGAGCTCCGAACAAGCTCAAGGTCTTTGGGTGGCCTACCCAAATCGACAGGCCAAACAAGACCTCCGCTGCAAAAGCATCATCGAATTGGCTACCCGTCCCCGCTGTCAGGCTCCGTCCGAGGACCTTCACCACCTGTCCTTCGACTGTCCTGCCACCTCCTTGGTGTGGGCAAGAATCGGCATAAACTCTTTCAAAAAAAATCAGCATAAACCGTACGGTGATTACTTTGCAAGCCTCATGGAAACTCCGCTGCCCAACTCTCTGCCGAAACTGATTTGGAACTCCGTAGCTCATTATTCTGTGGAAAATCTGGGATACCAGAAGCGCAACGGTGTTCAGATCTGCCGATCAATCTACTCGCACAATGATTAAGAACATTGTCGACGACCTCACGCTTTAGTCGTGTCGTTTTAAACATGTGGACCAAAAGACGACAGACGATCTGTGGTGTGAGCATCTATCTCACTGTAATATGTAAACTTCTTGGTTTTGAGTAAAATTCAGCAACAATGGCCTTATGCTGTTACATTTTAGACCCTCACATGCTGGAGATCTCCTTTGAGAGTTGCAGTTGAGCTAAAAAGGTACCCTTGAGGGTAAGTAACTAAATATATTTCACAGAAGATGCATGTCCAAGTAATATGGTTGTTTCATCAAGCAATAAGTTTACCAAAGGTAATTTTATGAGGAAACAAGAGAAGCTATATAGCAAATATTGCCTACCATTTTGCAAGAGAAAAACACTGTTTACCTCAAAACAAAGAAGCGTAACATCTGGATCATATGCAATATTGCAGTAATCAAGGAAGACGACATATTCTTATAACTAGCAAGCTCCTAGGGAGATCCATAATGCATTACAAAAATGACTCATTGTTGTACTCCTGTACATCACTTGAAGAATAAATGCACATTACATTAAATCTTGGACCACTCATAACTACCATATGTTGTTGTAAAAAAAACTACCGTATGTTGAATTGTTGAAATGCATCGGAGAAACACAAAGTCATGAAAATAACTAAATAGCCTAACGGATATGATAAATGTGAATCGGTACAACATTTCCTTACAGGAATGAGCAGTGACCACTGGTGCTAAAAAAACTAACATTTCCTTATAGGAATGAGCAGTGACCACTGGTGCTAAAAAAACTAACATTTCCTTACAGGAATGAGCAGTGACCAGTGGTGCTAAAAAAACTAACCGATTGAGTGGAACTAGTCTTAGCAGCGCCGAGCTATACAACAAAATTTATCTCATTGATATTGACCAAAATCATCTATAGGCGAGCTGAACCTAACAACAAAAGTCAGACACGACCTATAATGGACCATGAAGCTTATGGGGTACAGCAATTTGATTGAAAGTGTGTTAAGTGCAGACCATTTTGACACTAATTTCAGTCTAAGCCAAGGTTCAGAATGGTGATGACACAATAAAGTATTACACTGAATATTAAACTAGAGAGCGAGATGTCGTTTGCAGTTGCGCTATAGTATGGATGCAACATCAGCAGCCGCTGCATAAACACATACTATGAACTTACAGGCACAGGAGCTTTAGGCATGCTGAATCGACAGTCTTGTCAGCACATTCCATAGCATAATAAAGAAGTCTTCAGGTTCCAATTAGCGTCATCTGCAACTGTATATTATTCCATGATAAGTAATATCATTCATCCTGCAAATAAGTGGAGCAACCCAAGCAATGAAGTTGAATAGTGTGAAATAGCACATTCTTGAAACACATTATTTTCACCAGTTATGAGCCTGTAGGATGTAACAATAACAGAAAGCAAAAAAAAAATTGAAAAATTATGATTCTGAGATTATAAGCATGCTAGTGGGATAATGAATGTTTTTTTTACAGTATGGCAGTTTAAGCCAAGCTTCAAACTCGTGATTCCACAGCTCCTGTTTAACTGAACGAAATTTTCCATAATTCAGACAACAATCTAAGCAATGACCTAAAGCTTGGAGGACAACAGGCATCACAGACGAAACAAAGTTGATTAATATACCTGTGTACATAGTACAAACAAGCAGGCATTTCTCTTTGGATTCAAACTATCAGCATAAAGTCAAATATATCGAGCAACAGCAAATCCATTTTGTCACCGCATGATGCCTTCAGGTTTACAGATTGCTTCATCCTATCCTGTATAGAAGTATTTGAACAGCAATATTATTCATCCAGCAGAAGAATTGAGAACTTCAGCGAACCCAAGCACATGAAGTAGAACAGTGTCAAATAGCATGGCCTACAACTACAAACAAACCCAATTTCTTTTTCCACCAGTAATGAGCCTGGAAAGGGAATAAAGGACAAATTACTAAATAATGATTCTGAAACGAGATCAGATAGAAGCATCATGCTAATGGGATGAAGCCATTTGACTAACTCGTGTTAGCTGCAAACCATTTTGACACTGACACAGCCTAAATCGATCTTCCGACTAACGATAGCAGTTACCTAATCTTTTGAATGAAAATTGACACCACAATCCATTTAACAATCAACACAACAACCTGAGACAAACGTAGAGGCATTTTAGTGATTCAATTCATCTTCATCCAGAACAAACCAAGATTCCAACAACACCAATCAAGTATCCAACAACACTAAATCCATTCATTCATTGATTCATATGAAACAGATTACATGCCATCGACCCCAACCAACGAAACCCTAGCAACCCTAATTAACCAAGCACCCGAGAAGACAACCAGACGTAGCAGATCTGGGGCGGTCTGGGCCGCGACTCATCAGCCTCCGAATCCGTAGAGGGTGCGCCCCTGGCGCTTGAGCGCGTAGACGACGTCCATGGCGGTGACGGTCTTGCGCCGCGCGTGCTCGGTGTAGGTGACGGCGTCGCGGATGACGTTCTCGAGGAAGATCTTGAGCACGCCGCGGGTCTCCTCGTAGATGAGCCCCGAGATGCGCTTCACGCCTCCCCTCCTCGCCAGGCGGCGGATGGCCGGTTTGGTGATGCCCTGGATGTTGTCGCGCAGCCCTTGCCCAGCCCCTTGCCTCCCTTGCCACGGCCCGACATTGCTGGTCACGAGAGGAGCTCTGGAGAGGAGGAGGTTGGTGGGGATTTTTTCTGGTGTGGATGTGGAGGAAGTGCTGGGTGCGCGGAGTATTTATGGTGGGGGAGTGGGTGCTGGTGGAGGTGGAGGAGCGGGTTTTTGCTTTCTTGGTTAGAGATGGGCGGCTGGGATTCGAGGAGGGCCGATCCGCGGGGTTGGTGAGTGGGGTGCCTGATTGGTTCGTTGGGAGAGGGGACGGATCGGTGAACGGAGGTGCGGGTTTGTGCTTCTTTGTTGGAGATGGACGGGTGGGATTCGAGGATGTGGGGTGGAGGAGGGGCGATCCATGGGGTCGGGAATTGAGCTACCTGATTGGTTCGGTGGGAGTGAGGCCGGATGGCTGACGTGGGAAATTAATAAGTTGGGAGTGCCTATGTCTCAGGTGCCTGATTTTTTCTTAAGTCTCAATCATCTCAGAAAAGTGCAACTACAGTTCAAAAAAAAAGTGCAACTGTAACGAGTTGCACTTTTCTGTCAGAAAAGTGCAATTGCACTTTTTTATCAGAAAAGTGCAACTGATGCATATTTTTGTGGGTGACTGAGACTTAAGGAATTCTCAGGTGCCTGAGAATTAGCAAAACCGTAATAAGTTTGACTAGGCACTCTCTTTCTGATTGAGTGCACTTCTCAGTTCCAAATTATTTTAGCTTCTATTTTTTCCATAAGTTGGAGTGATAAATATGAAAAAATGGTAGTATTTACAATTTTGCACGAACACTTTTATTTAGAAGTTGGTAGGATCATGCGTACACACAAGATGATACAATAAGAACATATCAGTTAATCACATTATATGTATACAAGTGTAGTAAAGTCCACTATATTATATGTTCATCAGTGATTACTCAAAGTGATGCTACTTCAGTACCAAGCATGGATAATGCACAAGTTGTTAAGTTATTAATGAATACATTGTAACTTGTAACACATTCAGCTATAAAAGGACTTCCATTGGTCATGTCAATGGTTCAGTTTATACAGTAAAAGTTATATCAATATGTCTAACTAACTATACTCTAGAAAACCGCCATTAAGAGATTTCTTAGATCGTATGGTTTAGAGTTTTCCACTAAATATGTCTATTATTATAATGTTTTATTTAAGAAGGATCTATTGTTACAAAATAAAATTTAAATTTAGAAGAATGCAAAAGTATTTTTCATGGATACATTATAGCCTTATTTATTACAAAACAATACAATTAATACTTAACAACATTGATAAATATTTGGTTAAATATGTCAAATTAGAACATATATTATATTTGTTAATAATGTAGAATGTTAAATACAAGTTCTATAGAAGTATAAAGTTTAGTGTAAATTGTATATTTATTTTAATTCACCACTCACCCAAATATTCGTTAGACTGAGGCTGCATCAAGACAACACAAAACATAGAGCGACCAAATAGTCTAGTTCTCTAGGAACCCAAGGGTCGGCCATCCCTCCACGCTGGTCGACAACGGCGGCACCACCGCATATCTACCAGGCCCCGACTACGTGACGCATCAGATGACTAGTTGTGGTGAGGTCCTAGGTGTAGGGTATTTTATCTTCTACTAAATGTAAAATTAGGTTTTTGTGCCCCCACCCCATCTATGAAAAAAAAATAGAATGTGTCCCGCGTGTTGGGTGCACTTGTTGGCACGGCGACACAAACGGACTAAACACAGACATATTTACTATCTGTTTGCATCGACTCGTTGGAGATCTCAGTTTGGTAAGTTGTACATGAATTTTGTTTGGTTACACAGACTCGAGAGGAAGGATTAGCCTTGGGGTAGACATCAGCCTCGTGTAAATCAAGTCAGGTAGTCAGCTACTCTACTTACTAAAATATGACTTTCTATTCTGACTTCATCCTGATTCGTGAGTATGTATACATATTTTAGTGCATCCATTTAGTAAACGAATCAGAATAAAGTTGGAAAGGCTAGAAAATCTTGGTGCTAGTTTGGCAACAAAGTTTTTTAAAAATCAAAGTACACTAATACCACATTATTTATGTGTATGGCCAAATAATACTTTAGTTTCGTAAATATTGGTCCAAGTTAGACTTGTATCTCCAATACCTAAAAAATAGGACGTTTTGAGGATACTAAAATATTTAATCACAGCCAAACACAGTACGAGGGTTCAATAACAATGATATTCACCTAGTATTAAATTCTTGGAATGATATTCACCTATTGCATTCTTGCTGAACTCACCCGAAAATTACTCACACATACATCAATTGCGTATAATAACAATGATACAAACCTGTTACAGTCTTTGCAGAACTCACCCAAAAACTACTCAAGCATACATCAGTTGTGTGTCACTGATATCATTGTATCTGCTACGGACAAGGCATGTGGTACCTAACACATAGCAGCACATTGCTGCAGCACAACATTCAACGGTCACAGACCTGCAACAGCTATCTGCAGTAAAAGTGTACATCCCTCTGCGTAGCCCCTTCAATTCAGGATCCATTATATCGGAACAAAACAGTAAACAACTTGAATAGAGAGTAAAAGTTGTGCATCAGGGTCTATCACGAAGTTAACAAACGAACACAAATACAATGTCCAAATAACTGAAGCAGTACCAGGGAAGCATTACACAGACATATTACTTCGGATCTGGAACCACAGCTAAAAGCTAAACGATATGAAGATAGCTTATATCTCACACATGAGTGCGAAAATGTCCAGTTTAAGCTAAGATATTCCTCACTTGCTATTATTTCACTCTTTGGTAGACTTGTTGATCAGGGACTTGTGGATGTGCGGGATCACACCTCCACCAGCAATGGTACCCTTGATGAGGGTATCGAGTTCTTCATCTCCACGGATGGCCAGCTGAAGATGGCGAGGGGTGATACGCTTCACCTTCAGATCCTTGCTAGCGTTACCAGCCAGCTCCAGAACCTCAGCGGTCAGGTACTCCAGGATAGCAGCAGAGTAGACCGCAGCAGTAGCACCAACACGGCCATTTGCCTGAGTCCTCTGCTTCAACTGACGATGGATACGGCCAACAGGGAACTGCAATAAAGAATAGCACAATTATAAGTACAGGGATCATAACTCACAGTTTGATAGGATAAACTCATCTGCACAAAAACTGCATAACAATAGAATCAACACATGTGTGTATGCACAACCAATCAAAGGATGCAAATACACAAAATTAAGTGGCTTGGTAGGATTTCGTGAAACATCCGACTAACAGGACCTACCAACCTATGATCATGCTGAAAAGTGAATAAAAAGAGATCCATAAATCTGAAACCTAGGACCTAAGTGGACTGTCAGATGTGACAGCAGAAAGCACATACACACACGTCAGTGTCACATATCAGCACATGTTAACAAACTATCGCTTGGAGTAGTATATGGTGCTAAGAAGATTAAGCACAATTAAAGTCGGTTATGACTTGTGATAACGAATCAGTAATACATGGAGTAAAACTAGGAAGTGGAGCACTTCGAGCTGGTTTAGTTTCATACCTAGGAAAAAGTTAAGAGAAAAACACACTAACATGCCTGATACCCTCCTTCAATCGTTGATGTTCCAACCGCAGCTCAAGTCACCACATGTGGTCCGAAAGCCCAGAATCGTTGATGTTCCTCTCTAATAAGTCAACAGCCTGAACACCCAATTTTACATACACCTAAAAGCTCGTTCACAAATCACAACCAGTGACATGATCTCCGTCCATATTTCCCAATCCCAACATGACAGTAGCACCACCACTGCAGCCTGACCAGAAATCTAAGGTACACCACCCTCAAAACTCCCCTAAGGTACACCACCCTCAAAACTCCCCTAAGGTACACCACCCTCTCTTCAACTGAAACCTCTGCAAAGACGATCAGCAAAACCGTCCAAAACTTATGTCGGCATACAAGTGCCCGCTGACCAAATCGGACATACACGACCATCATGGAAACTACACCCACTAAACACAGCTAGACAGACCAATTGCTACCCCAGATCTACAAAATTCTAGCACAGACTCCCACGACTACTCGAATATCTACAACCCCGCCAAACTGGCGGGCACAGCACGGCATCAACTCCACCGAAGAATCTAACTAAACCATGTCGAGCTAAACGAAGGAGATACTAGAACCGCAATCACTTGCGCCTCTACAACTCCTGAAACGGGCGCCCTGAGGCCCCGGAGCAGCTAAACCACTGGAACACCCCGCCCGGGAGGCGCGCGCGCGTAGGAGGCTCCGAATTCAAACCAAATCTAAGCCCGCGTACGGTACTACTGGTCATGGTCAAAGCAGAGCTCGCTCGCTGGCTCACCTGCAGGCCGGCGCGGGACGAGCGGGAGATGGGGGCCTTCTTCCCCTTGTCCTTCTCCGCGGTCTTGGCCGCCGTCGTCTTGGCCGCCAGCAAGCCCTTGCCTCCCTTCCCGGCCATCTCTCCTCCGCTCCGCTTCGAAAACCCTGCGCGGCGGAAACCAAAATCCGACGAGGCCGGAACAGGATCAGAGCGGATCGTGGCGGATCGCGCGCGCGGCAGGCGAAATCGCGGGCGAATTTGGAATTCGGATAGGATTAGCGGGCGTACCTTTTTTCGCTTCGCTTCCTTTCTCCTCACGCGATGCGAACGAGAGCGAGATTTTTTTCTGCTACTTGCGTGGGGAGAGAGGTTTGGTGGGGATTTTATAAAGGAGGACGAGGAGAAATAACAAGTGGGCCCCTGTGTTAGGAGGTTATTGTAAAACCACCCGGGGTGGTGCCAGACGTGCCTGAGGCCGAGCTGAGGCACGCGGGCCGTCCCGAGCACGACCCGTTAGCTAATCGTGCCTAACGTGCCGTGCCTAACGGGTCGTGCCGTGTCGGGCCGGCCTGATGGCCAGGTATGCAGACGACTGCGGTGGAGAGTGGTTATGAAACATTTCGTAGTTTGGGGGGTTCGTTTGCAAAGAGTGGCACGGTGTGTACGTTCCTGCATTTTTTTTTTGAGAAACCTGCAGTTACTTCTATGGACAGTGACGAGCTTTTGAAATGGGTGGGAATCACCGAGAATGCCCTCAGAACCAAGGATAATTACCAGAGTCTGCTATGGGCAGGAGCTGAACGGTCTCGCTGAGGGTATATTGGGATGATAAGTGGCGGGACGTCCAGGAGGTACAAGTGTTGTTACCGAAGTACCCTTTCCGGGAAATTTGACCTGCTGTTCATGAACTCGAGCATACCCTGCCCACTTTTCTATTTGTAGAACAACCTCCAAAGCAGTTAAAAAAGAAAAAGGCTCCAAAGTCACAAAGGATCAAGGCACACTTCGTAGTCTAGACGACATCTTCAAGAAGGGAACAATGTTGTGGTGCATACGCAACTTAGTCGGGTGGATCAAGTCTTGGGTTCTACCCGCAACTGAGGAGAGTAGGTCACGGTGAATGGCGGGAAAGGCGTTCGCAGGTTTCATTGTGGTCAGCATCGGCCAACACTGAGTGAGCCAGGCTTCACCCTAGCCGTACATGTCAGAGCCAACCGACTAGAGATGAGGGACGAGGATAGAAGGCCCTAGATAAAGCCACCACCACATAGAGTAAAGAAGTAGCACATGTCTCGTCGTCGAAGGAGATGCGCGTCGATCACCATCAACATCACCACCAGGTAACGTGGGCTTGGAGGAGGAGATCCCCATGCTTGCCGACCCACTGTGGCTGGCTGTTGCGCCAGCACAACAAGTGAGAGCGAGAGTCTACCACACCTCCATCACACGTTAGAGTCATGGCCCGCTCACGCCCATCCATCCTAGATCGGTCCTGACACCAAGCGCAGTGTAGCTACAACGACGACATCTCACCCTCCACGCCGCTCTCACACACCGCTAGCACACGCAGGCACTGAAGGGGTTACGGTGCAGAAAACAATAATTTTTCTAGCGAACGAAACCCTAACTAGTCAGGATCTATCTATCTAGTACATGCGATAACGGTGGCGGAACGGGTTACATTACCTCCATGTAGACCGATAGCGGGGATTACGCTCCCGCACAAGCGTTGACGATGAAGTCGTACGTAGCCGACCTCGAGGTCGCGAAGAACTTGCCGCGATGTCGAAGTCGATGACGCCGGGGTGTTGACGATGATCTGCGTCGACGGGCGTCGGGCGGAAGAAGGCAGAGTGCCAGCACCGGGGCTGGTGCGCCGGCAGCAGAGGGGAGGGAGGCACGGCGGCTGCAGGGGGCGAGACGACGTCGCCCAAGCTCCTCAAAAGAGTTGCCTCCGAGCACTCACAAACATACGGAGCTTAGCGACAACTCCCGGTCATTCAGATCCAGCTGAAATCGCAGGGGGAGATCTTATCTGGAATTCCGCAGAGCAACGGCGCTTTGCGGTATAGCTTAGGTGGAGAGAGATCCCCCCTTCCTCAGCTCGGCGCGGCTCCAACTTGGGAACCACGAGATCGAGAGAGAAATCGGGAATTAATTGTATTTTCCAATTAATTAATTCAATTAATATGCCTTGCTATATAAAGGGGGAAGGGGGTGTGCAAACCTCTTGGCTCCCCCATGTGGGACTAAACAAAGGAGGAGGGGGGTGGTGCGCCCCCACCATGGGCTGGCCGAACCCCCCATGGGGCCCACCCCCTTGCTTGGTGCGGCTCCCCCCTCTTGGGCCCTCTTAGGGCCCATGTAGGTGGGAGCCCCATTTTTCCTTTATTTAATTAATATTAAATTAATATAAAAATCTCATTAATTCATAATTAATATATTTATATATAATTCAATATCCCGTGACTCCGAAAACTCTTTCGGACCACCCGAACAACTTTCGGACATTCCTGGAACCATTCCAGACCTCTCCGGAACTCCTTCCGAACCACCGGAACTCTTTTCGGATCATTTCTCTCTCTCCAACAAATTCCTATAATATTCCAGAACCTATCTCCTGGCGTCGCTAAGACCTTAAGTTTGTTACGCTACGGTTCGAGAACACTCCAGACATGGTCGAGACACTCCGCTCACCAATGATCGTCAGGGATACCTGGAAATATATGACGACCCCTGTGCATTCCACGAATATCGTCGTTGAACCATAAATATGACATTCATTCCCTTTGTCTCTGCGATACTACCTTGTCCGAGATATGATCGTAGACACACCGATGTCTTTGTTGTATCTCGTTACCGACGAAGGTTATTAACTCGTCTGCGATATTACATCTCCATGACCTAGTCATAAGCTGCGCAACTATATAGAGGCAATATCACCGAGTGGGCCCAGAGTATCTTTCCATTACAAGAATGAACAAATCCCGCTCTTGATCCTTACGTCTTGATGCTCTTTCGGAATACCCAAGATGGACACCGTTATTGTCATGCTATATAAGACACAAAGTTTGATGCTCTCAAAGCATCCCTACGAAGCATTAATAAGTACGGTCTCACGGTCTAAGGAATAAGCTATCATATTCTTATCTATTGCAAATGACAAACATCGTAATATGATCTTATTGCAATACTTTGCGTATGTCCATCACCTTATTCAACTAACAAGATGACCCCATTGTCAACCGACGTCATTGTCCTTGATCGGGAATCTCGATCAACTGTTGCCCAATGGACTAGCTCATATAGAGGCTTGCTAGGGACCTGGTTGTCTATGTATCACACGTGTATTAATAATTCCGATTAATACAGTTATAGCATAATACACAAACCTATTATAAACTTATGAGATAATGTAATAAATACTACTTATTTATTTGCCTCAAGGGCATATCTCCTTCAGTCTCCCACTTGCACTAGAGTACAAATAAACCAGCTGCATTTTACTTTATCAAAATCCCTTATCAAATAAGAATCATTCGATGATGCTTGCTTGTGGAAGAGTGTTACTCTGACAATCTGCACAACACATGATTTGTGCAAACTTTTGCGATTACTGATATCAACTAGCTTGATATCACCATGTTGTCCAACAACATATATGAAAATACCGTAACTAAGTGAGACTTCTGTTTCCCAGCGCTTACTCTGATTATACTAACCAGATAACTGCCCTGAAAAACACACTCAGCCATGCAGAGCCCCTTGTAACAATTACAAACTCGCGATATCTACATACTTTCACACCAATGTAGAAAACTTGACATTCAAATGTCAATCCCTTAACTAACGCACTTCTACTTCCAGTAAATTCCAAATTTACTTTCATAACTGCTCTTATTCCAAGAACATCGGTTATATTTCACCGAGCAGATAATATGGTTTCTGTAAGATGTCTAATATTACATAATAGACCCACATGTCATACAACCATTACTTTCATGCATCATTACTCTTAATGATCAATTGGATTTCAAAGGACCATCCTTTTGATTCTAATATGACTCCTCAGATATAATCCAAAACAACTCGACTAACTATTTTAAAATTCCCGTTCTATTTCAAAATAGACACTGACTTTCAAATAGTTTCACAACTTCATCCTTCTTATCTATTCTACTGGTACAATTTCACAATGTGTCATTTACACAAGATGAATTCGGCTCCCACTCAAATTATGTCTCCACATATTTGAGAACACACGCTCCCACTCAAAAACGTGTCATCCACATATTTGAGTTCCTGAGCTCCCACTCAAAAATATGTTCTTCACATATTTCACCTGAGTGAACTAACTATGACTCCCACTTAAATCGACATTTTGGTCAAACCAAAATCATTGATCTACTATCAATTCGAATTTAATACAAACTACAGTATTACATTAATACAAATCCCTCAGACTTCAAGCATGTCTACGTAAATGTAGTCAACAAATTTGATCTTGTCCAAGACACATTTCTTGACAAGACATGCTACAGCGTCTTTCTTATAGTCACATTTCTCTAATAAACAATCTTATTCCTCTAATAAGAATTGCAGCAACAATTACTCTCTTAATCCTTTCAAATGCAACTTTGGATTTCCAGGCGCAAAAGCCTTTGTTCGTATTCCGATATTTTCTCAACTTTCTTTGTATTCATAAAGTGCACCTTGATCTGTGAACAAGATCTGAAATACTTAATACAGTGTTGTGACCTGACAGCAATATTAAATACAACAGCACTTTATTTAGAAGTTTCTTTCATGAAAATATTATGATCTTTATGAAGAGGATTGCAAGCAGAAAACAATTTTCTAGTCTCCCTCACTCTTAATCACCAAATTTTCATTAGCAGACATATACACTTTGGAACACCTTCCAACATAGGTCTGACACTTTATTCTAAACTTCTAATTCCAATCCATAAACCATAATTCGAAAAATCATATTTTCCTCGGAATTACATAGACAACAAACTAAGTTTTGTTTCTATTTGGTTTTGGAATACACTCTCATCCAATGCGAGCAATCTACAAAGAACCACTCATGTATATTCCGAATTATCGCATAATCATATACATGTCGACACTACTGTCGATCCTACGAATTCTCGTTGAGAAAAATATCTATTTTCTAAAGTGGACATCGACTATAATGTTTCGAACATATTGGGAGATTCTAAGACAGATTCTGACAGACCACACTTTATTAAAAAAAGAGCATGATTATAATTTCCACATATCACCATATATGACATTATAATATTGTGAAACGAATTTCCACAAGTCTTTTGTGTTGAAACCATAATTCAAAAATATTGTCCTTTGATCGAATTTTGTGAATACAATATTCACTAATCTTTCTTCTGAAAAACCCCATCTGATCTATTATCAAATTAATTTCAGACTCCATAATTTATCGGGCAAATACTCCTATTTACCAAAATCATGGAAGAATTCGGATCATGCAATAACACCATTGATTAATCATTAAAAATGACTCTCAATCAATTTCCTCTAGTATTGCAACTTCAATACTGCATTTCAAACTTTAATCAATTTTGGCACTCGAAATACTTAAATGGACCAAAAATATCCATTACTTCTTTCATTGCCTTTATGACTAAATTCGATGGTGTTTGTTCTTTGGACACATAATTTTATCATTCCTGCTATTATAAATGTATATCATACGCATAATGTAATTGAGATGTGATGCAAATTACTCATAACATGAAACAATTGCTTTGTTTCATAACATAAAAAAACTAATGTGTTCTATATGAATAATTATGTCTTGTAACATTCAAGACACCAAACTAGATCACATTCTCACTATTACAAAATGTCTTATAAAAAACTATTGATGATAACTAATATGATATCTCGAGGGCGTGAGCACTACTGGCCATGAACTTGCCATCACTCGTGCACTGTCACGTCACCCTTCGCCACATACTTGTGATAATCAGGGACTGTTTCACTAACAGAACAATTATCAAACACTTTTCATCAAGTATGAGAAGAATACATTTATATCTTCATATATCAAATATACCCATAGCGTCGAAGAACTCTTCTTCGATGTATCAACTTTTAGAGATTTGAACTTGTTCACGAACGTGAAGAAGCTCACCGTGTCTCTATAGCATATTCACGCACATGCTATTCACAGCTAGGAGGTAAAGCACAATCTTTATTGCACTGGAGTTCGCTATCTAGAAATCGTAGATATTCGTAAGCCTGAAGTAGATGTCACACAACTTCTTCAACTGAGTCTCCAGACAGGTATGCTCCCCATGTGAATGGTCCGGAACTTTCTAAGCTGTCTGAACTGCTCAAGACTCAATTCATCTTTGAAGTGAACTCTGATCGTATCAATCACGACATATGGCTCCATGTGTTGAATACAACTTTCAACTCAGGTGCTAGGCATACGCTCATGACGACCTTCAATTCCATGAAAATATCATGATGCTTACGGAACTCATCATCTTGCTCCTTGCTATCAGAATCATCTGGTCTAACTCCTAACTAATGTTCTAGGACATATAGGATGTTTGTTGTGTTTGGAGAATGTTTCTAAAACTGATTTACCAGCTGATGAAGTTGGACCCGTCGGCTTCTAATGTAGAATCCGAGCTCTTGAGGAAGCAACCGAAGTGTAGTTCCGCAGTCTCCAGATGTGATCGCAAAAGAGGTAAGATAAGTTTATAATATATAGGTGAGTTTTAGTTCTATAATCTCATTATCTAAAACACACCACACCAATATTATTATCCCTAAAAATAATAATGGCGATTACACGACCCTCATCCACCACACTACCCCCGATCATCACGGCCGGCAGCACAGCTTCAAAGGTGGACATAACATGTCGATCACAACAACTATGTGACTCGTGCTCGATCTTTCGATCTTCCCGTGTTCCGAGGCCATACCTCTGAGTATGCTAGGCTCGCCAATCAAACCTCGAAGACCCTGCACGTGCAACATGGCTTACACCCACTGTATGCGAACGACGAGATGTGTGACACCCGATCATCACGGCCTGCCTCATAACGTAGAACTTTCTTGGTGGTGCGCAACGAGGGGGAACACATTTTTGGTATTTGTTAGGGATCATCCTATTTATGATGCTACCGTTGTATATCTAGCATATAAGCAATCAATAGGATGCACACACAACAGCACACAATAATGATGCAATGAAGTGCGATGTGACATGGTCGATGCGCCTGGACCTTCATGGCGCCATGTGCCTGCCCCCCCCCCCCCCCCGGCGCCCCGGCATGGCTCCGAGTCTACAGAGCCCTCCATTGCCTCCGACAGTACGAGTAATATCAAAACTTACCGTAAACATGTCACATAAAATAACGCCTCTGCAAAACAAAGTTAGACGCCTCTAGCTTTATTTAGTTTTGCAAGTTTTACGTGGCATATAGGCTTATTCGCAAAAGAACGTATAATTGCATGTTTAAGCATGTCGATCGTATAATCGCATAATCGCTTCCCTACCTACGAACTTTGTACCACAACGTCGATCGTATAATTGCATGTTTAAGCATCCCTTTCGGGTCCTCCATTGAAAATGCTTTGCCGACTAGAGAGAGAGAGACAGACACCCGCCAGCCACAGATACGGTGCAAGCCGTATGTCAGTAGTGGAACCAGTCTCGCGTAAGCGTACGCATAAAGTCAGTCCGGGCCGCTTCATCAACTCAATACCGAAGGCATCGCAAGTGCACGCTAGAGGGTAGCAAATATAAGAAAGACGCCCTCATTCAACATGAGTTCTAACCGTACCAGCAGTACTACGCATAGATCGGCTCTGATACCACTGAAGGGGTTACGGTGCAGAAAACAATATTTTTTCTAGCGAACGAAACCCTAACTAGCCAGGATCTATCTATCTAGTACATGCGGTAACGGTGGCGGAACGGGTTACATTACCTCCATGTAGACCGATAGCGGGGATTACGCTCCCGCACAAGCGTTGACGATGAAGTCGTACGTAGCCGACCTCGAGGTCGCGAAGAACTTGCCGCGATGTCGAAGTCGATGACTGACGTGGGGCTGCCTTGCGGGTAGCCCACGATAAGGCTACCTGGGCCGCGCCAAGGATGGAAAGGCCCACAGGAGGCCCACGCGGGGTACCATGTAACCTAGTCCAAGTCGGTTAGGAAGCATAACCTGCCATATCTATAGTTGCCATCGGCACCAACCACCCGAGACCTGGCTGCCTATAAAGCCAGGAGGGTTGCCCGTCCCAGAGGACACGCTCATAGCTACGACACAAACTCTAGCGAGATCGCAATCTCGCCATTGTAACCTCAACTCGCATCAATAATCAGACAAGCAGGAGTAGGGTGTTATCCTCCGGGAGCCTGAACCTGGTAAATCCTTGCTTGTCAGCCGTCGTGACCACCTTGCACTCATCTCTCTCCCCATCAATCAACCCGGGGTGCACAACCCTGGGACTTGCCGAGTTAACACCTCGTCAATTGGCGCCGTCTGTGGGAAGTCAAACAAGTGCTAGGATCATGGTCGCTCCGGCTCCATCAGCAATGAAGATCGGCGCGTCCGCCGTCAGGGAGTCGATCCGATTCGGCTCCTTCGAGTACGTCATCCACTCGCCAGCTCATCAATCGGTGTACGCCGATCTGGACAAAGGTATACACATCACCTTCGGCTCCATATTCTGCTGCATCGATAGTCGTGGTATACTCAGGTCTACGACTACTGCGCTACGCGCGACGACGTCACCAAAATTGCCAAACGTCGCGTCCGCCGAACCCGCTGAGATCGCATCTGCCGCACCCGCGGAGATCGCGACCGCCGAACCCGCGAAGATCGCATCTGCCGCACCCGCGGAGATCGCGACCGCTGAACCCGCTGAGATCGCATCTGCCGCACCCGCGGAGATCGCGACCGCCGAACCCGCGAAGATCGCATCTTCCGCACCCGCAGGGGCCGCGCCAGCTGCACCCGCGAAGAGGACATCTACATCGACAATCTCGGCAACGGCCGCGCGAATCGAGTCTACTACCCCAACCTCGGTCGTGCGGTCGATCAAGTCAAGATCCACCTCGACCGTCGCACCCGCACGAGCGATCAGGGGCCCGCGTCCGACGGCCATGTCGCGCACGCCCTCGTCTTCGTGGAAATCACAGGTCTACCCCAAGCCAATCGCACTCGCCCCGGCGAGTGTGAGCACATGGACAATCGCGAGAAGACGCGACAGCGGCTGCGCCGCACGCCACGTTGCAGCAATTTTCGACCCCGATCAAGAAGCGGGTGACAGAAGCAGCAGCGGCGGCACCAACTCCCCGACTCAATTCTACCCCAAGCAAGTCTTCATGGCCGGCACAGCACCGCATGACAACGAAGAAGAACCCGCATATCCGCTAGAGGTGGACATGCCGGACCAGACTAAACTTGTCATCACGCGGGACATGGCGATCCAAGCCATGAAGCATGTGGACGAGGGCACGTTCCCCCCACCCAACGCACCTCGAGAAGACCACCTAGCGGTCCAGTACTTGCTACGCAAGGAAGGCGAACGAATTCGCGCCGAAAAAGCCGACCTGCTCAGGCGCAAAAGGGACGCGGATGCATCGAGTGCCAGGCGAGCCGCCCTCTCCTTCACATCCTCCACAGAGGTTAACCAAGGAGCACGTCGAACCAGAGCCCGTGTCCCCCACATGGCAGAAGCTGATCGAACAAGGCTCACCCGCAACCTCGACTCGTCCTTCGTCATCGAAGATGAAAACGGGATACCCGTCCCAAAGACGGCGAATGCCGCCCTGATCGCAGTCGAAACATACCTCCGACTCACGCAGCCACCGGAGGGGGACGCACGCTCCCTTCTCCACAAGCAACAAATTGCCTCCATAAGGGCAATCGAGGAAGCTCTGGCGGCCAAGGGGCCAAGTAACCGAGCGCACGAACCAACGACATCGGGCATCCCAGCGGCGCAGCGACAGCCAGTCAAGGACCTTCGTGACGTCCTGACACAGAAGACGGTGGACCGCAACCGCAAGGAGCGATCGGCTAGTGCGGCGAACGCGGACGACCACACTGACCGTGACTTCGAGCCGTGTGGCGCGGCATGCTTTAGCTTCAACATCCGCAACACCCGCATGCCTAAAGGCTTCAAGTTGACGGTTGGCACACCAAAGTACGACGGGAAGCAAGACCCAAAGCTGTGGCTCGAAGACTACCTCATCGCTTGCACTTGCCAAGGCGGAACGTCGACTACGGCAATGCAGTACATCGAGCTCATGCTGACAGACTCGGCGCGCGGGTGGCTCACAAGCCAACCCAAAGACTCTTTCCGAACATGGGAAGAATTTCAGGATAATTTCATCAAGAGCTTCTCGGGAACATTCGCGAGGCCGACGACCTACATCGAGTTGCAGGCATGTAAGCAAGGGAAGGATGAGTCGCTCCGCTCTTACATCCAGAGGTGGACACTCCTCCGCAATACCATGGAACCCGTGTCAGAAGATCGAGTGATGGACGCCTTCATGCATGGCGTCGCTCGCCGCGACCTCCGGGAGGAATTCGGTAGGCTCCAGCCGAAAACCATAATAGAACTCATGAAGACAGCCAACCAATGGGCCGAAGGAGAGGACTACGTCCGCGAAACTTCTCCCAAAAAAGAGGGCGAAACAAGCAACTGGCGCGAGGCACGTCAAAAGAAGAAGCCGCGTTACACCCACGATTCAATCGAATTAGTAGCGGCGGGTTATGAAACCCCCCGTGAGGACAAGCGTGACGGCAGCCGACAGTACGAGCAAAGTCGGCAGCCCAACTCGAGTCAGTACAACCGTGGCAGCAGCAGCGTCGGCCACAATGATGGAAGTCAGAAACGCGAGTGGAAGCGCCCGTTGACCCCAGCAGAGGAGCTGATGCAACCCTGTAAGCATCACTCGTTCCGCAACCCGGTAACAGGAAAATGGAGTTCCAACCACCTGTTGAAGGATTACCGCAAAGCAAGGAAGATCTACCATGCCATGCAGCAAATCGTCGCCCCGGTGCAGGCCGTACAAGCGGCACCGCAGCTAGCCATCCAGGCAGCACCCGCAAACAACAACCAAGTGCAGGCGGCAGGAGCGTTCCCCCAGCCGCAGCAGCAGCAACAAGGTCAGTCGGCAGCATCCGACACGTACCCAGCCGCACGGGGACAACTGAACATGATCCAAAAGGGACCCCCGTCGAACAGGCGGCAGAAAATCATCACACGCCAAGTACTTCAAGCCATCAACAGCCCGCGCGCGGTACCAGACTACCTGCGCGGGTCGGAGACACCAATCACATTCTCCAGGGCAGATCACCCATCGGAGGTAATCCGACCCGGGCACGCCGCACTCGTGATTGAGGCCTTGATCGGCGACTACAGCCTGAAGAAGGTATTCCTGGACGGAGGCAGCGGCATCAACATCATATTCGCCGACACCCTCAGACGAATGAACAGGTCAACAGAGAAATTGCCGGAATCGGAGACCACCTTCCACGACATAGTACCAGGGCAAGCAATCACGCCCATGGGAACAATCACACTCGACGTCATCCTCGGTACACCCGAGCACTTCAGGAAGGAGTCGATAGACTTTGAGGTCGTCGACTGGAAGTCACAATACCACGCCATCCTCGGACGCCCGACCTTCGCCAGGTTCATGGCAGTACCCCACTACGCCTACCTGATGATGAAGTTGCCCAGGCCGAAAGGAGTGATCACCATCCGCGGCGACTTCGGGCTCTCCAACAGCTGCGACCGCGAGTTCGCCAAGATCTCCGAGTTCTTCGGCGTCGAAGAGCACTTCAAGGCCATATCAGCCGACAACGACAAGACCATCTTCCCGGCTCGCAAGAAGCCTTCCAAAGACGCAGCGTTCAACACGAATGACGACACCGTCACCCATCAAGTCCATCCGACTGACAGCAGAAAGACGGTCAAGGTCTCATCGAGTCTGACCCCCGCATAGGAAGGCGCGCTCGTCGAGTTCCTACGTGAGAACTGGAAAATCTTTGCATGGCAACCTTCTGACATGCCAGGGATACCCAGGGAACTCGCCGAGCACTCTCTGAAAGTACACAAGGACGCAAGACCAGTCAAGCAATCCATGTGACGCTTCTCAGGACCAAAACGAGACGCGATCACCATGGAAGTCGACAGATTACTGCACGCCAAGTTCATCCGAGAGATCAAGGATTCGGACTGGGTCGCCAACCCGGTTCTAGTTGAGAAAAAGAAGACAAAGAAACTACGCATGTGCGTTGACTTCACCGCAGTCAACAAATGCTGCCCCAAGGACCACTTCCCGCTCCCGCGGATAGACCAGATCATCGACTCGACGGCAGGTTGCGAACGTCTGTCCTTTCTGGATGCCTACTCAGGTTACCAGCAGATCAGGCTGAAAGTCGAGGACGAAGAGAAGACAGCCTTCATCACACCCGACGGCGTTTTTTGCTACCAGACGATGCCGTTCGGGTTAAAAAACGCAGGTGCCACGTACCAGCGGACAATGCAAGCATGCCTCAAGGGGCTAATCGGGCAGATCTTCCAAGTCTACGTCGACGACATCGTCGTCACTACCCGAAAGGAGGATACCCTAGTCGACGACCTCCGCAAGGTCTTCGCTGCACTCGACGTGTATCAGATCAAGCTCAACCCAGAGAAGTGCGTGTTCGGCGTACCAGCCGGAGAACTACTAGGGTACCTTGTATCCGCAAGAGGAATCGAAGCAAACCCCGAGAAGGTGCAGAACATACTCACAATGCCAGCACCAACCAAGCTCAGGGAGGTGCAACGATTAGCTGGCCGAGTCGCAGCTCTCAGCCGGTTCATTAGTAAGTTGGGAGAGAAAGCCTTACCTTTCTACCAACTGATGAAGAAGGCAGACAAATTCGAGTGGACACAAGAGGCGCAGGACGCATTCGACCATCTCAAGAAAACACTGACAACCTCTCCAGTCCTCGTGGCACCGCTGGAAAATGAGCCGCTGTACCTATACGTCTCAGCAACGAACATGATGGTAAGTACGGTGCTCGTAGTCGAACGAGAAGAAGAAGGGCACAATCACCCGGTGCAGAGGCCCGTCTACTACCTTAGCGAAGTACTCACCTTGTCCAAGAAGAACTACCCTCATTACCAGAAGCTGGCGTACGGAGTCTTCATGACCTCCAGAAAGGTCGTCCACTACTTCTCCGAGCACCCGATCACGGTGGTAAGCTCCTCTGGACTAGCAGACATTCTCACAAACCAGCGCGCGACAGGACGAGTCGCCAAGTGGGTTGTCGAACTAGGACCATGGGGGCTGAAGTATGCTCACCCGAAGTCCATCAAGGCCCAAGTCCTCCCGGAATTCACCACCGAGTGGATAGAAGCCCAGCTACCAAATGTCCCCGACCTGTCAAACGCATGGACAATGTACTTTGATGGCTCCAAGAAATTCACGTCAGCCGGGGCAGGAGTCGTGCTCATCTCCCCCAAAGGCAACAAGCTTAAGTATGTCCTACAGATGGACTTTCCGACGCCGTCCAACAACGAAGCCGAGTACGAGGCCCTGATCCACGGCATGCGGATGGCCAAGAACTGCGGCGCCACACACCTCATGATCTACGGTGACTCCTACCTGGTGGTACAGCAAACCATGAAGTCCTGCGACGGCGTCGCTGACAACATGATCGTCTACAGAGACCTCTACAATCAGTTGGAAGGCAACTTCGACGGCTGCGAGCTGCGCCACATTGGCCGTGAAAGCAACGAGGAAGCCGACGTCCTCGCCAACATGGGCTCAGACAGGGTGCCAGTCCTACCCGGCGTCTTCCTCGAGTGCATCACGCAGAGATCCATCAAGACTCAGAATACAGCAAGCACCGCAACAACAACAAAAGGCGATACCAACCCGCCAAGCCAAGACAAGGTCCCCATGGAGGTCATGCTAGTCGAAGCCACATGGGCATGACCGTACCTGGCATACATACTGCATCAGAAGCTGCCAGCCGACCCAGTCGAAGCAAAGCGCATCATCAGACGCTCCAAAAGTTTCACCGTCATCAACGGAGAACTCTACAATAGAAGCATCTCAGGAATCCTGCAAAGGTGCATAGATCCAGTCGACGGCCAAGCCATCTTACTCGACATCCACGCGGGTATCTGCGGGCATCACGCCAGCAGTCGGGTACTGGTGGCCAAGGCGCTACGAGCCGGGTTCTACTGGCTGACAGCCATGCAGGACGCCGAGGAGCTGGTGAAGAAATGCACAGGGTGCCAGGAGTTTGCCAACAAGCCACATGCTCCAGCATCAGAACTCAAAACAATACCATTAGCCTGGCCCTTTGCCCAATGGGGTCTGGACATGGTGGGCCCGCTGAAGAAATCCTCACCTGGAGGTCACACTCACCTACTGGTTGCAGTCGATAAGTTCACAAAGTGGATCGAAGCCGTGCCCATCACAAGTTCGACTGCATCCACAGCGGTCAACTTCATCAGGTCAATCATCTTTAGATTTGGAGTACCGACAACGGCTCGAACTTCACAGCCGAAGAATTCAAGGACTTCTGCTCAGAGCAGGGGATCAAACTCAGCTACGCGTCTGTCTCGCACCCGCAATCCAATGGGCAGGTGGAGAAAGCTAACGGCCTCGTCTGCAACGGCATCAAGAAACGACTGCGCGTGCCCCTAAAACGCGCAGCGGGCGCATGGGTGGAAGAACTGCCATCGGTCCTCTGGAGTCTGCGAACAACGCCAAACAGATCCACCCAGTACACTCCATTCTTCATGGTGTACGGTGCAGAAGCGGTCCTCCCCTGCGACATCAAGTTCGACGCACCGAGAGTAGTCGCCTACGACGAGTCGGATGCAGAGGAAGCACTCGAAGACAGCAGAGACACCCTGGATGAAGCGCGCGACATCGCCCTGGCACGATCAGCCGTGTATCAACAGGACCTGCGCAACTATCACACACGGAGGTTGCGACCAAGAGCGTTCGTTGCAGGCGACCTGGTTCTTCGACTCAAGCAAAAGAAGGTGCACAAGCTCGCTTCCCCATGGGAGGGCCCGTACATCGTAACAGAAGCAATAGGCAACGGAGCTTACCGCCAAAAGGACTCGAAGACAGGAGCGGACTGCAGCAACCCGTGGAACGTAGCGCAACTCCGCGGGTTCTACGCCTAGTTCAAAACAATCATTGTACAAGAAAATCAGCGCGACAGGTTTCAGACGCACTCTTTCCCTTACCAGGGTACCTGAGGGGACTAGAAGGGTTTTAACGAGGCGGCCTGTTCGCAAGAATCAATAAAGTGATTTGAAGAAAATCTGTCTCCTTTACCTATCACTCAGAGGAAGCTCAAAATACTAGGCCGCCACTCGAACCACTCGGGGGCTGCGCCACACAGGTTGAAATAAAAGCTTAGGCAGCCACCCGAACCACTCGGGGGCTGCGCCATACAAGTGTGTCCAAAATCCTAGGTCGCCACCCGAACCACTCGGGGGCTGCGCCATACAGGTTGAAATAAAAGCTTAGGCCGCCACCCAACTTATTCGGGGGCTGCGCCATACAAGCATAAAGTCAAAAAATCCTAGGCCGTCACCCGACCGACTCGGGGGCTGCGCCATACAGGTCAAGTTCAAAATCCTAGGTCGCCACCCGACACACACGGGGGCTGCGCCACAGAGGTAACACTTGTAACCCTAGGCTACCACTCGACTTACTCGGGGGCTACGCCAAACAGGCCTTCTCAGAAAAATCCTCAGTCGCCACTCGAACACACTCGGGGGCTGCGCTGTACAGGTCAAGTTCAAAATCCTAGGTCGCCACCCGACACACTCGAGGGCTGCGCCAAACATGTAACACTTGTAATCCTAGGCCGCCACTCGACCTACTCGGGGGCTGCGCCACACAGGTCTTAAGCAAAATCCTAGGCCACCACTCGAGCAACTCGGGGGCTGCGCCATACAGGTCAAGTTACACAAATCCTAAGTCGCCACCTGTTAAAATCAGATACTGCGGCATACAGGTCACGCTTGAAAAAACCTAGGCCGTTGCCCAGCGTACTAGGCGACTGCGCCAAACAGGTTGCAAATCAATACAGGCACTGTCACTTTCGAGCAAGCAGATCAATTCTCATAACTCGAAAATGCTTCAGTCTGTTACATCATGCTTACACAGGCACATTTGCCCTCTATAGCTAACCCTGTACATCAGACGACAACTACTCTAAACTGCAGGTTCGGCCTTCGGCGCATCAAGGGGACCTACAAGGCGCTCGCTCAGGTCCTGAACCTCGTCAATGACGCCGGGGTGTTGACGATGATCTGCGTCGACGGGCGTCGGGCGGAAGAAGGCAGAGCGCCAGCACCGGGGCTGGTGCGCCGGCAGCAGAGGGGAGGGAGGCGCGGCGGCTGCAGGGGGCGAGACGACGTCGCCCAAGCTCCTCAAAAGAGTTTCCTCCGAGCACTCACAAACATACGGAGCTTAGCGACAACTCCCGGTCATTCAGATCCAGCTGAAATCGCAGGGGTAGATCTTATCTGGAATTCCGCAGAGCAACGGCGCTCTGTGGTATAGCTTAGGTGGAGAGAGATCCCCCCTTCCTCAGCTCGGCGCGGCTCCAACTTGGGAACCACGAGATCGAGAGAGAAATCGGGAATTAATTGTATTTTCCAATGAATTAATCCAATTAATATGCCTTGCTATATAAAGGGGGGAGGGGGTGTGCAAACCCCTTGGCTCCCCCATGTGGGACTAAACAAAGGAGGAGGGGGGTGGTGTGCCCCCACCATGGGCTGGCCGAACCCCCCATGGGGCCCACCCCCTTGCTTGGTGCGGCTCCCCCCTCTTGGGCCCTCTTAGGGCCCATGTAGGTGGGAGCCCCCTTTTTCCTTTATTTAATTAATATTAAATTAATATAAAAATCCCATTAATTCATAATTAATATATTTATATATAATTCAATATCCCGTGACTCCGAAAACTCTTTCGGACCACCCGAACAACTTTCGGACATTCCTGGAACCATTCCAGACCTCTCCGGAACTCCTTCCGAACCACCGGAACTCTTTTCGGATCATTTCTCTCTCTCCAACAAATTCCTATAATATTCCAGAACCTATCTCCTGGCGTCGCTAAGACCTTAAGTTTGTTACGCTACGGTTCGAGAACACTGCAGACATGGTCGAGACACTCCGCTCACCAATGATCGTCAGGGATACCTGGAAATATATGACGACCCCTGTGCATTCCGCGAATATCGTCGTTGAACCATAAATATGACATTCATTCCCTTTGTCTCTGCGATACTACCTTGTCCGAGATATGATCGTAGACACACCGATGTCTTTGTTGTATCTCGTTACCGACGAAGGTTATTAACTCGTCTGCGATATTACATCTCCATGACCTAGTCATAAGCTGCACAGCTATATAGATGCAATATCACCGAGTGGGCCCAGAGTATCTTTCCATTACAAGAATGAACAAATCCCGCTCTTGATCCTTACGTCTTGATGCTCTTTCGGAATACCAAAGATGGACACCGTTATTGTCATGCTATATAAGACACAACGTTTGATGCTCTCAAAGCATCACTACGAAGCATTAATAAGTACGGTCTCACGGTCTAAGGAATAAGCTATCATATTCTTATCTATTGCAAATGACAAACATCGTAATACGATCTTATTGCAATACTTTGCGTATATCCATCACCTTATTCAACTAACAAGATGACCCCATTGTCAACCGACGTCATTGTCCTTGATCGGGAATCTCGATCAACTGTTGCCCAATGGACTAGCTTATATAGAGGCTTGCTAGGGACCTGGTTGTCTATGTATCACACGTGTATTAATAATTCCGATTAATACAGTTATAGCATAATACATAAACCTATTATAAACTTATGAGATAATGTAATAAATACTACTTATTTTTTGCCTCTAGGGCATATCTCCTCAGGCACACCGCCGCTGCCCTAGCCGACAACTCCTGCAACGGGGTACAACATATGCTGCAAGAGGCCATGCCTTCGTTGTTGGCAGCACGGCTTCACCGGCTACGCCCAGCTCCGGAGGTGAGGGGTGGGAGGGAAATAGGTGTCGCCTCAGAGAGGGACAAAGGTATGGGGAACGTCCCGTCTCTTGCTAAGTACTAATAAGTGAGATTTTAATAAGACACGTCTAATATAGAAAAACACCACTTTAGTCTAGCCAAAACCGTAACACTTTATTGGTTGGAGCGCACTAATACACATATCTTTGGTGTAAAATTAGGTGAATACTTGAAACCAATGTGCAGCTTTTCTCACCCACCAAATCCTTAATTTAATGATCATATCATTTTGGCATCGTCCCATAACTCTTGCGATTTGATCCATATGAAGAAACAAATAACAAATGACCGAATAATTTACCTCGAGAACATCTCGATCCACCAACCATGTATAATTTGACGTGGGCATTCCAAATACAGTGTGTATGTAAAAACATATGATGATCTTGTTTTATCAAGTCGGTGTGTGTTTATTGAGCGCGTGAATGTTCAGTTTATCGCATGATCGAATTGTCTAGTTTTTTCACGTGATTCCAAACTTTTTATCAATTATCTGGATTTGTTTTTAAGCGTAGATTTGTAGCGTGCTTCTAGCTATCTTCGGTCAAGTGCAATTATGAGGGGGTAACTTGCCTTGCTACTCAAACACCATATGGACACCCTAAGATTCGGATGCCGATGTTGCATAGCTCGCCGATGCATTGGTATTACTAGATAACCTAGCGCGGCAATGCCGCACCCGATTTAGTGCGAAAATTGGTGAAATGTAAAGAGTTTTACGTTTAAAATTGTTTGGACCTCAAAAATTGTTTAAATTGGGGCAGTTTTGCATATTCGATTTTGTTATACGATTTGTAAAAAGAGTAGAGTTCGAAGATATTTAAACTTTAGAGTATGTAAATTTGAAATTGGATTACGGGTACAAATAGCCTACATTTTTTGTGACGATATTTGTAGAAATACTTTCATGTTCTTAAAACAGGGTGAACTAATATGAAAAAGCTATATTATTTCTTAAAACAGTTGTTTAAACATGGATGGAGATGTGTTAGCTGTAAAGATATTTTTGTACTGCAAATTTTGATATTTTATTTGTATTTTTTAAAATTGCGGTCCGAAAGTTATGAATTTTGCATGTAAAAATGAGGCTAATTAATATAAAAGGCTATATTATTTGGTGGATCTAAATTTTTCTAAACATGCTTAAATATGGATGAGATGTTTTAGTTGTAAAGATTAATTGTTTCTGCAAATTTTGGTACTATATAAAGAGCTAGTGTAAATAAAAAGGCTAATGACAGAGAAGAGTCAATCTCCTTTACTCCTCCCGACACCTCAGGATGATAAAATCCCTTCATCTAGGCGGGCGCCCATGCCTACTCAGGGAGCTACTTCTACCACGGCTGTGTATTTTTCTGAACTGCGGTTTGGAAGTTATGAAATTTGCAATTTATTTGTTTCTATAATTATGTATAACCGTCTGTGGGACCCACAGGTCAGTTTTTTTTTCATTTTCCTTACCAATTTTAGTCGTTGAAAGGTGGGGCCGTGTCGGCGTCAGCGTGACGTCGGCAGCGACGGAGGCGCTGGTGGTCGTCGGAGCCGCCGAGCTCGCGACCGCGCTGCAGCAAACGGGCGTGACTCCGCCACCGCGCGGATCCGCGGGAGGACACCGAGTGCAGTCGAACTGCTGGCGCGGTGGGCGAAACGGTTGCCGGGGCCGCCCGCATCGACCAATCTGGCGACGGCAGATGTAGAACACGGCGACGACGGATTCCGGCGACCCCAGCCGTCCCGGGACGCGGCAACCGAACATAATGGAGAGGGAGATGCTGCAGAGCTTGCCGTGCCCGTAGATTTGACCGGGGAGAGGCGGATCGGCGGCGACGCGCGGCGGCGGCGGCGACCTCCGGATTCGCAGGAGGGAGAAGGGGGGGGGGGGGGGGGGGGTTGTGCGGTGGTTATTTTACAGAAAAGTATCTGGATTTGTAGGTAATTGCGCAAAGGTCCCCCGCCATTGTATTGTCTGGACTGCGGGGCAACGCGTCCATCTTAGAGGTGCTTTTCTGTAAAAAGGTATGATGACTGGAGGAAGCCGGCTCCGACCGGCCAGTGACCGAGCGACGTGGCGCCATGCTATTGGTGGAAACCGCGGAGCTACAGTAATGCACGTTTTGGCTCCAGAAAACTTGCGATATGGTCCGTCCGTTGCTCTGATCGGATGGCCGAGGAAAAAAGGGTGACGTGGACGCAGGACTGAGCGCAAATTCGTCCAACTTTTATATATAGGGTATGGTATAGCAGAGTCCCCTCGTTCCCGAGCAAGAAAACGGATGCGCCACAAACAAGCGTAATGGCTTTCGCGCTAGTTGCTCAATCCGTTGCTTGTTTGGAAGAATCCGCAAATGAATATTCTTTATTTCCTCTCGGACAGGCCTGAGGAGAGCAGTGTTAACAATGTTGAAGGAGATATGATTTTAGGAGAGAAGTGACACGATTATGAGCTATGATTTTGATGCAGTTATGCAGCAGTCGAGGTTAACGCCCCCTTATTTTTCTTGAACATGAGAAGCATTCTATGATAGATGGAGGTCAGATTAACAATAAGAAATTGATCCAATGATTTGATTCCCACCGGAGTATTTACCTAAAAAGAAAGGTGCACTCGAGTTCTTATAGACTTATACTCATACAATCATACTCAATGAAAGTGCACTTTGTCAGCATATGCGCTTATTCAGAAGAGTTTGTCCCATCTGGTACTGATTTCATAATTAATGTAAACAATGCAAGGATTCTGTTTCATAAGTTAATCACTAGTGGGTCATGTTTATATCGCCGAAATTCAGCTAACGAACGAGAACGACCAACATAAAACAATCATAGAACGCTTCTCGATAGAATTGCGTACTTGCACTATAGTTTAAGTCAAACCTACAGTTACACTAGCATGATTAGCAGCCGCAGAAGATCCCTGCTGCACGGCAGACCGGACCAGCGCAACACGCGCTCGGCAGCCATATCCATTCGTTTTGAATCGAACGACTCACATGAGTACTAATTATTATATAAGTGCACAACAGAAACAAAACCAGAGAAAAAGTTGGTTAACCAGTGATAACGTAAGCAAAACTTATGTGTGAACATACAATATAATATGAGCCATTGACATGATGAAAGGAGGTATGACCGTATGCAGTGGCGGAGCTGCACATGGACTATGATGCCAAGCGACATCACAAACAATTCTAAGCAAGAAAGAAAATTGTTATGGGTACATACTAATTGACATCATGATGACCTAATTTGAGCACTTGACATCACTTAGAAACATGTTCTAGCTCCGCCACTGACCGTATGAGCCTTCACTGTGTTCATACCATTTTTAGTTGCTTGTGTTCACCAACAAGCTTACTTCGATAATGCTCATGGTTTCTCATCTCACGAAAAATCTCGAGTGCTTCTGGAATCTTTTTCTTGAAGCACAATTGGTCAATGACTCAATTGCAACTTGCAAACCGCCATGTCAGGATTGATCCCTTTCTC
The DNA here is from genome assembly GCA_026929855.1 of Poa annua. NCBI lineage: Eukaryota > Viridiplantae > Streptophyta > Magnoliopsida > Poales > Poaceae > Poa > Poa annua. The sequence goes on from CM049427.1 coordinate 24,676,004, forward strand.
CTGCAGCACCAAGTTTTCCGGCTTTGGTAGGTGAACAGGTCCGGCTTGAGCTTAGATGCCATGATTTGGTTCCAAACCTTTTTAAGCGAAGCATCAAGTAGGCTTCCCTTGACACGCCAGCCATTTAGAAGAGATGTTCCAGCTCTTAATGACAGGAGAGAACTCATCTTTCTTCAGAAGAAAGAGGCCTCGGCCTCCTCGACGTGCTTGTACAGACAAAGCAACAGGAGATGTATCTGGAATCCAACCAAGTCGACTTCAAATCCATACTCGTTCCTCTTGTAGAACATCTCGATCGCCTCCTGCACCTTGTGCGCCCCGGCGTACCTGTTCAACAGGACCGAAACATCCTGTTCATCACGACAGACCCATGGCGCTCTTTAGGAATCTTGTCGAAGAGCTGTCTCATAAGCCTGAACATCTTCATCCGCCCGAGGATGTCAGCATTTCTGTGTATGTCCTCGGGCAACGGCCACACGTGCAACCGGGCCGCCTAGTCGAGGAACAACAATGCCACCTGCCAATTGGAGCTCTTCTTCTAGATGACTTTGAGAACGGCATGCTCATCTATCTCATCGGCAAACCCGCAGAGATCCTTGGGGAGGTCTGCGTCGGCGTTGGCATCGCAGGACTTGAGGATTTCTCATAACTTCACCGACTGCTGAATCCTCAAGCCTGGTGTGGCAGAGCCTTGGTGATGCTAGAGCATGTCCTCTTGGAACAATGCTTTGGATGAGAGCTTGGAGGGGAGGCTGCGTTAGGAAGCATTTCTAAGAGAGTTGATAGCATAAAACTATCACATTTGAGAGGTTAATGTTAAAAAACTATCACCTACATTTTAAATCGCACAAAACTACAAGATTTTTTTGAGAATTTCGTAGAAAACCCAAATCGTGGTCTGATCACGAATTGACACCGCTTCTGACCGTGCGGGCCCACTTGTCAGGCTGACGTGGAGAGCTCAGATCCATTAACACATAAACTGACAGTGGGACCCAGTTGTCAGTCGAAATAAAACAATAAAAAATCTGAAAAAATAAAAATGTGGAAAAGAAAAAAGAAAAATCCCCAAAAGGGCGTCGTCTTCCCCAAAGCCACACCGCACGCGCGACCCGCAGACGAGCAGCCCGAGCTCCCCTTCTCGGCCACACCTCCAGCCCCGTCCACCGGCCTCCATTCCCCAGCCTCACCTCCAACCGCAACCGTCGCGCCCCGTGCGGCCGCTCCAGGTGATTCTGTGTCTCCGTGAGCGCACTGATTCTGTGTCTGTCTTGGCCGATTTTGAACGGTGATGAATCCATGGCGACTCGTTGTCTATATAGGATCGGCTGCACTTGGAGAAATCTCAGTGATCAACAAAATCTCCAGCACGAGGGCCAGCAGCGCGGTGGTAGCCAACGTTCTTGGATTGGATCAGCAGAAGAGGCAGGCCGACCTACTGATCTAGAGGAACGATGTCGGCGCGCCACTTGATCATCTCCTCGTTCCGGTCGAGGCTGAGCAAGCCGAGCGTGGAGGACTTGAGCGCGACGGTGTGGTGCGTCGTGGCCGGGCCGGAGCGGCTCGACGCGAAGGACTTGCCCCGCAGCGCGTGCCTGGACCCCGTGCAGCCCATCGGGCCACCGCTGCCGCGCGATCCAGCTATCAATCAATCAATTGAGCAAACTCAGCTCACCAGAACCCGGTGTCGCGAGGATGCGTCGCTCGCGTTGCGTCGGGCAAGGGTAGGCTCGCCGCAGACGACGACGTCGCGCTGCTGGCCTCGTGCTGGACGAGATTGGCATCCGGCAGCGACCACGGAGCTAGCCCGCCGTGCGCCGAGGCGCGGAGGCCGCTGCGGGATGATCGCAAGGCATGGAGAAGATGCCTCTCGCCCCGACCGAGGACGCCGGACCTCCAGCAGCTCGCCGGGTTCCGAGACGCGGATGCGCGCTGCGCCCTGCTTTCCAGGCGCCTCGCGGCGTCACGGCGCCGGTGTGCGGCGACAACCGCGCTCGTCGACGCGTCCGCCGCGGCCGTGGTCGTCCCTGCCGCGCACGTCGTCGTCGGTGTCGGCGTGGCCGTCGCCCTCTCGTTCGCGCCACCAGCACCAGCAGGCCCTCGGAGCGCGGCATAGATCGTGGGGCGGGAGCAGCGGGCGCCGGCGGAGATTGGGGATTTTTTTTCCTTTTCAGATGTTTTTTATTTTCTCAGTTTTTTTATTTGACTGACAAGTGGGTCTCACCGTCAGTTTATGTGTCAATTAACCTGAGCTCTCCACGTCAGCCTGACGAGTGGGCCCACACGGTCAGAGGCGGTGTCAATTCGTGATCAGACCATGATTTGGGTTTTCTGCGAAATTCTCAAAAAAATCTTGTAGTTCTGTGCGATTCATGTAGGTGGTAGTTTTTTAACATTTACCTCTCAAATGTGGTAGTTCTATGCTATCAACTCTCTCTAAGACTATAACGCATTCTGTCAAACAGATGGTGTGTATGAACCAAAGAACATAAGTCACCTATGAGTCGCGCATGGACAATGTTTCAGTTAGCACATCTCTCGAGATTTCAGAGCAGGGCGTTCTATTCAACTACCGCCAAGTCTGGCAATCAGGGTTGAGACGGGAGTGCGAGATGGGATCAATGGAGGGATAGCCGGCCGGCTCGTCGGACGAGGAATGATAATCAGTGGAAAGAGAGGCGCAAACTCAAAGATAAGGAAGGAGTGCATATGATGCGCTCTGGAGATTGGCTTTTTGCCCTGAATACGGCGGTGAGGAGGCCGTACGCCGGTTCCAGCGGCATCTTGCCGGTTGCGGGGACGAGGCAGTTCGGTGGAGGCGCTTCGCCGCCTGATCCGTTCGCTTTGGATCGGACGGCTCACGGGAGGTTAGCGGGAGGAAACTGGGGCAATGTTTAGTCCCACCTCGCCCAGCCACAGAGGCGAACACCGGTTTATAATACCCAGATGTGCAGTTTGTTGTGTCCCTTCGGGGACATCCGATAAAATTGGAACGATACAGAGAAGATTAGCATGGCCCCTGCGCAAGGATGACACGCACAAATCGAGAAATGGTCCAAATTTTTTCGAGATTTCAAACGCCGGTCCTTTTCGCTTCTCGCTTATCCCCCCTTGGGTCCTTCGTTTTGTCCCTCCGCGTAAGTTTTTCCTTACATTGAGGTCCTTGCAGCCTCGTCCGTCTCACATATGAGCCCTGGAAACTCGCTTCATCTTTTTTGCATATTCATCCTGGAAGTAACGTTCCTTCACAGGATAACCTTATAAGATTCAGCATCTTACAGTTACGCCCTGGAAATGACCACATGCAATACTTTGTTGTTGTATCATAGCTTTTTGCATGATCGTGTGATCTCATTCAGTTTGTATCATAGCCTTTTGCATTTATACCAGCATTACAAATTTCCTAGTGAACCAGAAAACAATTTCCATTGCAGTATTTTCTAGCAACATTGGGGCTTCTACCTATTTTCCATTAAAAAACGAGTAAAATTTGGAAAATTTGCAAGCAAGTTTTACAGAGGGAACAAGGACGATCAGGAATAAGAACACAACAAGGCCTCCAGCTCGTAACTGTTACCTATTATAAAGTGATACATGCATTTGTATCAGGCTATCAGCATACACCACCCCTTCCATCGCTGCAATTATGTTGAACTAGTACATCATGCCGGTCATGCCTTGATGAATTTTTCGAGCTGCCAAGTATGACTCCATATCAGTTTGTAGCAAGGCCACAACCTCCCAGTCTGCACCTTCACTCCTTCAGCCATTCCCTCCACGAGGGGCATCCACAGTAGTGGATGTTCATCAACTCCATGCTGTGATGAAACACATCAGCCACCAGGCGGGGTGTTCTGACACCTGACATCTTTTCTGTGCACCTCAAAAGACAGAGCCTAAAGCATGACAGCATCCCCATTTTCAGGTGCGCTATTATCTGCTAAGGGCATCATCTATGTTGTCAGATACAAATACAACGCCATTCTGCAGACTGCAGCAACGACCTGGATTGCTGTTGGTTATGCATGTCCGTGTGCCAAAGTATATGAACTATTGTCATTGATGTTGAACGCGTCATTTTCAATTGCAGACAATTGGGAGGCATGTCAATACATATACTAGGTACTTGCTGCAGCAGCATGCTCTGACTTAATTTCATCCTCCAAATGGGACTAGCATGCAGTGTATACTTTACAAAAGCTTTTAATGTCGACTAGGGGATTTGGCGCGGCGAAACGCCGCTCCCGTGTGGTTTCGCTTTGTTATATTTGTGCGTGTTGAATTGACATGCCGAGGTGTTTGAGGAAATTTTTTTGTGATCTGTAGCCTCCGGAGTATGATCTTGTTCACTTCTGGTTAAAGGAAGGTGATGCAGATTTTGAACAGGCTGTCGAATTGACGTCGCTGTTGTTGAGTGTCTAGGAAACGATGTGCTGGACAAACTTAAGTATGACATAGGAACAGAAAGGAAATCTAACTTGTTCTGCTATAACGATGGGTACGATAAGTAGAGTAGGCATGATAGTATAAAAATATAAGTGGTTTTTTACATGCTCAAAAGAGAACGTGAGTAGCATGGAACTGTTATTCCTGTTCTAGGCGCTGCCTTATAAATACTGACAGACTGCTTTTCAAAGGCTTCTCCAGGAGGATAAATATTATTTTGTTTCAAACTCAGTCAAACCTGTAATGTTATGCATTATAGAGCAAATTAGCTATGGTAAGAAGGTAAGTACTATCCAATTAATGTAGTGATGTAATCACATTTTACTTAGCTAAAATAATAATTGCGCACCTCTCATAGATTTAGAATAATTTCATAGACCTTGAAGGATTTCTCGATAAACTATATTTCTTGTGTCTAGTGTTGGATCCCCATTTTCATCAAGTGCAAGTATCTTCAGTCCCTTTCTCGATGTAACTCTTGATACAGCCACATAAAATTGTCCATGCGAGAAAACCGGTTTCGGTAAATAGATACCAACCATATCAAGAGTCTGACCTTGGCTCTTATTAATTGTCATAGCATAACATAACCGGATAGGGTACTGTCGCCGTTGAAGTGTGAAAGGATACTTAGTAGAGGCATGTAACACTATTCTAGGTATGCATACATGATCACCAATGTCGCTCCCTGTAATAATTTTAGCCTCCAGAACCCATTCACCTAGCCTGGTCACTAACAGGCGAGTACCATTGCACAGTCCATTAGCCTGATTGATATTACGGAGCAACATAATTGGAACTCCCACCTTCAGAGGAATAATGTGTTTAGGAAAATTAGGAGGATCAATGTTGTGAAGAAATTCAGGAGGATATAATAGGTCAGCATCAGCCACAGTATCAGTCGATTTGCAAATCGAGTCACAACTGGCAAAATCGGTTGCATCCCCGGGAACCATAGCGAAGAGTTTATCATTTATGTCATCGGCGTCTTTATTTGTAGGACAGATTATTGCACGGCGGGCCAAATAAGTAACCTGACAGTAATTCTCAGTGAATGAACCGTAAATCTCATCAATAAGTCTGGAAATATAGTCAGCAGTAGGCAGCAGTGCAATATCCAAAGGCAATGATATCCAAGATGGCACCATCTCTTCTCCTTTAGTCTTCATAGGTATTGTTCCATCGCCAACACCAAGAACCCAACTGGCGAACTGATTCATATCATTCTTTTCACTAACAGACAATAGAGGATTAGACAGTCGCATGTTTTCCTCCAGTTTGAGCAGAATCACATGCTGCCATAAGGGTGACCGAATCAAAGATGAATTCAGAATCTCTATCTTACTTGCTCCTTCTACAACAGGTAAAACTTGTCTGAAATCTCCACCCAATACAACTGTTTTGCCACCAAAAGGAAGTTGCTTCCTAGACATGTCATCTATGGATAAAATGTCCCTCATACTCCTGTCAACTGCCTCGAAACAGCGCCTATTCGTCATAGGGGCTTCATCCCATAATATGAGTGATGCCTTCTGCACAAGCTCAGCTAAATTTGTCCCTCGTGATATATTGCACATGGTTCGATCACCAATCTCAAGTGGTATCCTAAAGCATGAATGTGCAGTTCTGCCACCAGGCAGCAATAAAGATGCTACACCAGAGGAGGCTACAGCCAGAACAATATGATCATCGGCTCGCAAAGCAGTAATAACAGCATTCCATAAAAATGTCTTTCCTGTACCACCATGTCCAGAAACAAAGAACAACTTGCCCAGCGAGCTGCGAACAGATTCGTTAATCTCATCATAAATCCTCTTCTGACAATCATTCAAGCTGCAATGCAATGATATAGACCTAGCTCTTAATTCAAGTGTGTCGTGCTGCATTTCCTCCAGTAGCAACGTGTTCCCAAACAATCTTGCACTTCCAAGAACCTCAGTAGAAATGCCAAAAGAAGTCAAAGAGTAACCATTTTTTGCAAACAACAGTGAGAGCTCCTGAAGCAAATAGGAATATAAATAAGTCGACAGAACCTGAACAAACGAAGCATCATTCATAAATTGAATGATACGGCGGGATAAATCATCTGTCATATATAACCAGTACTTATCAAGCATCTTCTGTCCATTTGTGATTTCACAGAAAATCAGTACTGTCATGAACAAATGCCTAAGCTGATAAGAAGATGCCCACTGAATAGACTCGTCAAAAAGCATGAACCACTCCCTGTCATCACCAACCAACCCACGAGCCTGGCAGGCTTCTTTAAAAGTACCATATAACACTCCCGAATAAGTCCTAAGATCCTCAAAGCACATAGCACCTTGTACAACATTCAGCAACATACGGAGAAAATATAATTCTTTTGTAGTCGGATGGCAATTGTAGATTCGTCCAATGGGAGGACCAAACCTTAAATTCCTCTTAGCATCTGTCATCCTTCGGTACCACCGTTTCTGCCTCCCATTCCAGATCCATTTAGAAGGGAATTGAAGATATGTTAAGGAACGGGCGTCAGGGTAGTTGACATTTGTTGTGAACCATTCAGTAAGCATGGTCTTGTACCTATTTGGATTTCTGACCACATCATTGAGGTTGTCATTTTCTGCATAGATCACCCGATTCATATTAGGCAAATGGACTGCTAGTCTAAAAACTGATGGCTCTCGAACGTGAATATCAAATGCAGCAAGCCGCCAGCATGCCTCACAGGCTGACAAAAACCTGAAAAGCAATAGATATTGTTACTAACAGCAATATTAGAAATAATTAATGGAAGGAGAAAAAACCAAAACGTAAGAGAAGGAAAAACAACATGAAAAGTTAAGCGATCAAAGGGTATAAGCAGTTCAAAGACGCATGAGCAGAACGTACACTTGTCATGATGCACAGCTTATACGGGAAACTGAAAGAAAAAGAACATAATGTACATGATATAAGCAAATACCTGCATTTTGCATATTCGTCAATCTCGTTGATACCTACTGGACGCCCATCTGTAGGCTGGTACATGGACCGTAAGCGTACTCTTGACATGTCATGACCTTTTGCAAGATATTTGAAAAGATAGTTGAGCAGATTCGTTTTGTTGCACCATTCCACATTAATGTGAGCCTGGAACTTTTTCAGCAACGGAACATTGTGTGGTACAATCCACTTGTTATCAAGAGGTACACCATTCTTCATGACAAATCTACCATTATTACGACGACGATATACGGGAAACCCAAGGCCATCAATTGTTGTTTCGTCGTTATATTCTTTTGGGTAGTGCTTAGAACAAACGCCATTTTTCATACAGGGGGCTTTGGGATTGTGTACACCACAAGGGCCATGTACCATAAACTCTTCCACAAGTGCATATGCCAAGGAATCAGCTTTGTAGTCCGGTATCTCAGCAGATATAAAAGAATCTATTAGCTCCGGTGTAGGATGTTCAGTATCGAGCTTCAACCAGATAATAGAATGTATATGTGGGAGGCCTCTTTTTTGAAACTCAACAACGTACAGATCTGCATATAAAGTAGCCCATCTGAATTATAAATAACATAGTACAGACGCAAAGCAACCTACAATATGAATAATTATTTTACCAAAACTGTGGAAACTTACATGCATTAACTGGACCGAAAGCCAATCCTTGCCTGACATCTTGACTGTATTCATCAATTTTCATCTTAAACACACGTGTGACAATATCTGGCCTATCAGCGGGAGTCTGACCAGGCTCCATAAGCAATGCTTCGGATATCTCATCCCATTTGGGATTACAGGTAAAAGTGACAAAAAGATCAGGAGCACCATGTACACGGCATATGGCCATCCCATCTTGGTAATTTTGTATCATATAACGTGGACTGCCTGTGTAGCTAGAAGGCAAAATATACTCAACCCCAACATTTTTGCCCATTGAATTCCCTTCGCCAACAGCATCAGATATACCCTGATATGTTTCGGATCGAATCTTATCTTGGTTCAAAAAATGGAAACTCAGCCGACATGATTCCACAGAAGAATACGAATCCACCAAAGATTGATGAGATAAACGGCCACAACATGTAAATGGATTTGGCTCCCCTCTTCGATAATGGAATCTGTAACAGTAATATTCAAGCATTGAGACATGTTTTCTACCACGAACAGGGACGCCATCAACCTCTCTAAACCTGATGCCAAGATTAAATCCCATAGTTGCATGAGGAAATAAAATTGGATACTGGAGTGGCATAAGAGAGGGATTGAGTGGCACCACACGCTGAAAAGGACCCGCATTTTGCTGCACAATGATGTCAAACCTGTTGACTTCCACCGATAAGTCGTCAACTATAAGAGCAGCTAGCTCCGAAGATTCTGGTAAAGAATAGCGGCTTCCATGGTCAGAACCTTCATGACCAAATATCTGAACCGCAACTTGGGGCGCATCAGGTGAAAGCAGCCTCTGTTCTGCCATACGGAACGTCTGAACCAGAGAATTATATGTATTGAGCATCACCCGAAGAGAATCAACAACAACAGGATCAGGACCACCTCTTCGAAACTGATGAGATGTAGTCGAATAAGAGGAGCCCTCCAACACATCACTGCTACCGAGCTGATCAGCAAAAGAGTGGATTGAACTGGAAAACTGTGAACCAGCTAACAAAGTACTATCAGCAACATCAGCACCACCAGAACTGAAAATTCCCAACCTGTGTTGAATCTCATTCGATGTGTCAAAGATATATAACTGTGCAAATTTTGGAACTGGCTTATGCTCGGGAGGAAGAAGTGACCCAATCTCATGACAGACCACTCCACAAATTCTGAAAACGTATGGACCTCCTCCGGTGTTTATGCTGTTGTCTACATGGACACCAAGAGAGGTAAAAGCAAACATAGAATTATACTCCCGTATGAGCCTCAGGAAATTATGACTGTCAGCACCGCCATCAAAACGCAATAATTCATCCAGAGGAGCAGGCCACGGCGGGAAAACAGGAAGAGATATCCGCCCACGACGGCAGCAACATGTGTAGACAACACGCTTCTTCGTGCTGAGACCTTTACAACGCTCCTGATACCAGAAATTTGCTCCGCAATAGTCGCATACCAAATTAGGGCCACCATAATAGGATCGATCAGGCCATGAACCTATAAATAAAAACATGGGTTAGAACCAAAACGTAGCTGGTCGAAGCAGACTTCATATAAGCATGCAACATTTAAATATAATCAGCGGGAACTAACGTTTGAGATTTGTGACATATTCTTTAGAAAACGGAAGCTCTATCTCAGATGATGTCTCATTTGGTACAAATGGAACGCCGCGTCGACGGTCAACAAATGCACGCCTGCGTTGGTTTGCATAAGTTCTATCCAAGTAAACAGAAGAAGTAGGAGCGACTGCAAGAGGAAAGAATCAATAATGTAAAGGCAGCGACAAAGGGAAAAAAATATGAATACACGTAGTAATATGGAAACTCGCAAAAACACACGTACGGAAAATACATTAAACAGACAGGAAAATAAGTAATATACACCTGACGAAGAAGCAGGATAGCTGTGCAACTCATCTAAAATCCCGTCAAACTCGTGAACATCAACATCAGATAATTCGTCCGTGGACGAATCGGAACCAATCGACATAAACCCATCCGTATACGGTAAATCTAGGCGACCATTAATCGAACAAGGAAGCATAGAGCCAAATTGAGGCGGGTACGAAGAAAAATCAGCATCGGGTGCTTGGTCACCATGAAGCCCAATTCTAAGATCCTGATGAATACCATAAGACCCAATCCCAGGTCTCATAGGCTCGGATACGGAAGGGCCAACAACGCCGCAGGAGTTAGAAACAGCAGCAGGTAGCACTGCAAACAAAAAGTAGTCAATAAAAACATCACCCGTGGAACAGTTCAATAGAGAAACAACACGTCAAGACAAATCACGTAGCTCGTCCGACGGAAACATAAATAATTAGACATAATAGGAACGTCTGCACACAATCTAAATATAATTCAATCGACAATGCGAACAATAGACGCCACTGGTCAGCTCATATAAAATTGTACATACAGTACCATCATCTTCGACCGGCCGCTTCCCTAAACTGATCTCTTGCCTTCTAGCAATCTGGGCCGGCGTTAAAATAGTAGGGTGATCATCGTCGAGAACCGTCGGAATCCCAGGAGGAAGCGAACCAGCATTTGCACCAGCACTGTGAGAAGAAGAAACGCCGACACCTAGAGCAGCAGCAGGGGAGTTGGCAGGAACCGGTAAACCTGACAGGAACACATAACAGTGAGACTACAAAAAAAAGAGAAACATCGTGAATAGGTAAGGAATAAACAAATCAGAACACCACCTAGATCGCTCTGAACTGAACCAACAGTCCGCGGAACGAAACTGACACCACGCGCACGGGACGTCCGTCTAGGACGGACCGCAGGAGCAGCACGTACGACAGGCCGTGCAGGCGAAGCCGGAGCCAAATCAGAACCGGCACCATTCAGTGCAACATTCCGACAATCCGAGTCGAGTTCCGCAGACACAGCAGCATCAAACGCAGAACCAAACACCCCATCAGTTCGCAAAACAGAAGCATGAAGAGGACCAACCGATACACCATCAAGAGGAAGAGAAGGGTCAGCAACATCAGAGAGCGTCCGGCGACGCCGTCGGGGCGGCGGATGAAGAGACGGAGCAGGAGAACGCCCAAGACCACGACGAACATAACTATGCTGGACGAATGGAATATGAGGATCACCCTGAAAATCATCTGGTCGAGGCACCACAGGGCAAGCAGCAAGCACGGACGGCCGATCACCATCATGAAGAGGAATTCGCCTTCGACGGTCACGCAGCGGCGAGGAACCACTCGGAGGATGTAAGGCATGCCGGGAAGCAGCATCATCAGAGCGGGGGAAAATCTGAGGCGGTGCAGCAGAGGAAGCACGACCCCCCGGCCGAGAAGAAGCCGATCCCCGACGCGGTCGACCACGCGGACGGCGCGCACCGGCCCGAGGGCATGCATTATCAGCAGGCCCGACAAAGCACGGGCGGACATCAGCAGCAGGGGGGTCATGAACACCGTCGACCATCCCTAAAATCATAAGATCAGAAGACGTAGAAGAACACATAAGGCAAGCATGAGAAAAAACACAGGTGATGAACCGTAGGTGAAGACGGTCGAATCAAGAAGAGAAGAGGAGAGCCGCAGCGCACCGATACGGCGGACGCCGAGAGCACATCGATGCTGTAGCAGAGAAGAAGAGAAGAGGAGAGCCGCAGCGCACCGATACGGCGGACGCCGAGAGCACAGCGACGCAGAGCAAAGCGGTATCTCCTGTGCAGAGACGAAGGCAGGTGAAACTCCCAGCCCGCAAGAAAAAAGGAAAGGTAAGTAAAAAGCATCCCAAAGCGGTAACGGTGGGCCCCAACGCGAACAGTCCAGAAAGGGAACCGGAAGCAACCGGATAACCTGCTGCGACCGGATGGAGGACGTAGAGACGTGGGTCCGTACGATTGGAAGATAATATGGAATGAACAGTAACTGAGGGAAGGAAGCGATCCGGACCGTGAAGAAGACAGATCGAACGGACGACGCATTCCAGCCACGTAGATAGCGTGAGTAGGGCCGAAACGCTTCGTCTATTATATATTAGGTAATGTCGCTGATATGCATGTGACATATTCAGTAGGTAGTGATTAGTAACAAGGAATATAGGGGGGGATATTGGTGAAAATTCTCCTTAAATCGAATGAATGTCATGATTACAAAAAAAATGACTGAAAGAGTTGGTTCAGTAAATTTGCTTATTCCTCAAAAACAGTAACAGAACAAACACTTATTACCTTAAACATTTTGATGATTAATATTGCATGAACAGTTGCTGGCTTTCTGTGTTCTTCCATTGTGGCAATGGGATCAGTAATCATGATGAACAGATCTTCATAAGGGTGCGGCGTTGTGGTTGGTCATCCTATCAGGTCCACATCCATGAAACTTTAATTATCCAACAGCAGATACACTACATATGTTGCAAGGGATAACTCGTGAATGGGATATAAGTAGTTAGGTACAGTTCAACATTTCACTGCAGAGGAAGATTCCTATTTAAAAGAGCAGACCAGTATGTACAAAATTGTCCGTCCAGATTCGCAACATAGGGATTCGTTAGTATCCATTCTAAAATTTATTTTATCATTACTCTCTGCAATAATATATTCAAGGCCATTGGCACACTGTAGTTCAAAGCTCTTAGAGATTTCATAACAGAAGGCACACATATCATATTTTGACTAAGCATATATACAGCAATTGTTAAACGTCAAAAAAATTTCTTACCCAATTTTCGCCTTATTACATATTTGCATATGGCATTCTAAATGTTCTTGACTAACAGTCATAATTATGTGACATCTGAATGCATTGTTAGACAGTAGGAAACAGCATATGGCCCTCTTGCAGTTGCATCCATCCATCCTAACTTGTTGTCCACGTGTTTAATTATTTAGTCATCTGCAACTAACTACTGTTCACCAATTGTGTGTATGGCCCAGATTCAGTGCTGTAATCAATACAATTACAATTACAATGTAGCCAGTATTCAAGAAGAAGCTTCGGCTGCTCCACTAGCACCCCACCACCAACAACATTTTCCCTTCTTTCAAGGTACTCCTACTTACATCTCTATTACCTAATTATTAATTTCTATCTACTCCCAAGATAATGTATTGTTGAGTCTTGTCACATGTACCTTTTCTTCCTCTGTGTGTTTACTGACCACTAATTCACAACTGCTCATGTGCTGTCCGTTTTTATTAGGTAAAGGAAAGAGAAGTTAGGGGATAGAATTGCTGCTCTTCAGCAACTAGTCTCCTCCTTTGGCAAGAGCAATTGACGAGCTAGTTACCTTAATTAACACTTACTTACAAATAAAAAATTAAGATGTATTTTTGGCTGACTATGCTGCTGCTAAACTGACTTCTGCTGTAATTATTACTATATAAGTGCAGAATAGCAACAAAATAGAGAAAACTTGGTTAACTGGGCAAAAGATAAGCAGAAACTTATGTGTGAACATAAATAAATTATGAGCCATCAACATGATGCAGGGTGGTATGAGCCTGAGTTTGTTCATACCATTTTAAGTTGCTTCTGCTCTACCAACAAACTAACACATGCTTGTAAACAGATTGACTGCAGTACTAAGTTTGCCGGTTTTGGTCAGTAAATTTATGAAGGTACCATAGGTGAACAAGTACAGCTTGAACTTAGATGCAATGATCTGGTTAAAACCCTTTTAGCATCAGCCAGACTTCCCTTAGCACCTAGCCGTTAAGAATGATGTTCCAGCTCTTTATGATAGGAGGGAACTCATCTTTCTTCTGAAGAAACAGGGACTCGTCCTACTTGACGTGCCTCACTGACAAAGCGACGTCATATGCAGTGAAATCTAACCAAGTCAACCTCGAATCCATACCCCTTCCTCTTGTAGAACATCTCGATCGCTTCCTGCACCTTGTGTGCCCCTGCGTAGACCACAAAGATCCTGTTCGTCACGACCGACCCATGTTTGGAGCAAAAAATATGACAATGCACGAGACATGTTTAGTAGGTAGTGTGAGTTATATCAAGGAATACAGTGGAAGAGATTGGTAAACGTTCTCCTTAAATAGAATGAATGTTTTGAGAAAAAGAAGAAACAATTGGTGGAAATAGTTTGTTCAGATATTAGTACACCATGTGACTACACCTGCTCATATCGTATTCAGTTTCCTAGAAAATGATAAAGGAACAAACAACTATTACCTTAAACAGCTTCATGATCAATATTGCACGCGCATTCTGCATTTTTGTATCTTCATAAGGACTTGGTGTTGTGGTCGGTCATCATATCAGGTCCACATCCATGAAACTGTAATTATCAAAGAGCAGATACCTAGTGAATGTGATATAAGTACACATTTCACTGATGATGAGGATTCCTATCTAAGAGCAGACCTCAAGATATCTACAAAACCGTGTTTCCAGATTCTCAAAACCAAGGTTTACCAGTATCCTTTTCACAGTTTCACTTGTTCATTACTGTCTGCAAGAATACATTCTAGGGATTTGGCACGCTGTAGTTTGAAGCCCAGAAATTTCTTAACAGAAGATAAATATACTAGGATAGTTTGACGAAAACACAGACAGTACTTGTTAAACGTCGTGAAATCTTCCTCCCAAATTTGCACCTTGTTGTTATGTATGTTCTTGACTAGCACTCATAATTAACTGACATCTGAAAACAAAAATGAATCGGGATTAGCTAAGGGCCTGACTGATGATTGATGTCAAGTAGCTGTTTCACTCAAATATATGAAAAAGAATGACCGATCCGTCGGCGCCTCCTGCCGGTTGCTTGCATCCGTGCTTCGGCGACCGGCGCAGGATGGCATCGTCGCCAACGCGCGCCTGACCACAGTCGACCTCCTTCTCCATCTCCATCCAAGAAACGGCGAGTTCCACGGTGGCTGGACGAATCCATGCCCGAGATGGAAAGAATGACTGTCCGCAGGCCGCTTCGGGGAGGTGGAGGAGGAGCTCCGGTGGCTGGCGTTGGATCTGTAGAGGGGAGGGGCGGAGAGCTCGGCCGTGGTGAGCTCCGATACGATGTGATGTCTCCCAGAATGGCCCACGAACGGACTACACGAGTACATTTAGTCCCACCTCGCCGAGGGAGAGAGGCGAATACCGGTTTATAAGCCCAGGCCAGGAGAGCTTCGTGTCCTTTACGGGACATCATATAGAATCCTTGAATGAGTGCCCGCAGCCTCCCGGCAGCAGGCCAGAGAAGGCAAACACGGCTTTATAAGCGGGTCCAAATAAAAGATTAGCATATTTTTTTATTATGCTAATCTTTGTATTTGAATATTTGAACGATAAACTTGGATGTAGTTATGCAGCAGTCGAGGTAACGCCCCCCCCCCCCCCCCCCCCCCCCCTTATTTTTCTTGATTCTATTATGATAGATGGAGGTCAGATTGACAATAAGAAATTGATCCACTGATTTGATTCCCACCGGAGTATTTACCTAAAAAGAAAGGCACACTCGAGTTCTTATACTCATACAGTCATACTCAATGAATCGTGCACTTCGTCAGCATATGCGCTCATTCAGAAGAGTTTGGTCACATATGCTACTGATTTCACAATTAATGTAAACAACGTAAGGATTTTGTTTCATAAGTTAATCGCTAGCGGGTCATGTTTATATCATCGAAAGTCAGCTAACGAACGAGAACGACCAACATAAAACAATCATAGAACACTTGTCGATAGAATTCTGTACCTACATCTACGTTGGCACACGTACTTGCACTGCATCCGGGTCAAAAAACTTGCACTATAGTTTAAGTCAAACCTACAGTTGCACTAGCATGATTAGCAGCCGCAGAACGACAGACCGGACCAGCACAACACGCGCTCGGCAGCCAGATCCATTCGTTTTGAATCGAACGACTTACATGAGTTTACCGGGAGGAAACTCAGGCAATGTTTAGTCCAGAGAGCCAAGCACCGGTTTATAAGCCCATGCCTGCAGTATTTTGTGTCCCTACGAGGACATCCGATAAAATTGGAACGATCGCTTCTCGCTTATGTCCCTCTAGTGTTTAGTTTTGGTCCTCCGTGTAAGGTTTTCCCATGCAGAGAGGTCCTTGGTGCCTCCTCCGTGTCACAGATAAGTCCTGGAAGTTCGCTTTGTCCTTGAATATAGCTCCTCAGAGTTTCCCCTTACTGTAGTTACGACCTGAAGTTGAATCAGCCAAATAGCTTTGGTTGCTCTAACATTGGCCTTTTTATAATCGTGTTGATCTGATTCAATTTTGTTCATATGCAAATCCTATAAACTCCTCAATCTATTTCTTACTCAGTACCTTTTGTTGCATTCCTATTTGTAACACAAGAAAAGAAAGTACTGGGACATTCAACTAGAAGGTCATAACAGCACAGACATAAATTTCGACAAGGTGCTTCTCGTCAGTTGGACAGCAACATTCAATCATCTGGAGCAGAAATATCAGCAATGAAATCTTAGGGATTCACAAATTCTATGAGAGCTCCAACTCTTGAGCAAAGTTCCATCAGAATAGCATAATACACAGAACAATATATACATTCATAACAGACACGGATGATCCAGATGCATTTGCATCAGCATTACAATTTTCCTCAGTGAAGTAGAACACAATTTTGGCAGTACCTTACAAAATTCATGAGGTTCTGTTAAAATGACATCTGCATTTGCATCATCATTGGGAACTCTTTCACAAAACAGCGTCATCACTGCAGTAAGCTCGAGCAAGTAGATCCTATGCTCATGCCACCACGTCCCAGCCTGCACCTAGAGGCATCGACTGGAATGGATTGCCCATCAACCCCATATGCCATACTGAAGCACCTCAGCCTCCAGGTAAGGTCCTGATACCTGACATGTTCTGCACGCACCTCAAAAGACGGAGCCTAAGCATGACAGCGCCCCCATTTTCAGGTGCACGATTATCTGCTAAGTGCATCATTTATGTAGTGAGCTGCAAAATCTGATGCCATTCTGCAGCAACGGGCTGGGTCGCTCATTATTCATGTGCACGTGCCAAAGTGTATGAACTGTTGTCACAGATGTTGATCACAGCACAGCATGTTCACCTACAGCCAACTGTTAGGCATGTCAATATATATAGACGAGCTAATTGCTGCAAGAGCAGCTCTGACTTAATTTCATCCTCTAAATGAGACTAGCATGCAGTACTGGTGTATAATGTCGAAAATCAGATAATAATGTTCATCGTTGCAACAATAGAGATTTTAATCTTCATAGCATGGATATGCATGAGCTCAGTGAAAATGAAGTTGTATGCACACAGCGGTCACAGGCTAAGAGCACACAAAAATTTGTGCAGTGGTTAACCCAACAACAAAAGGGTGTGGATGATGCAGTGCCCGAGTTGGAAAACACATAGACCATCGGGAACTCAGACAGTCATGCAGGTCCTCCTATGGGTGCCATACGGTGGCAAGGGGATGATTGGTGAATCGGAGGGCGTAGTGCATAGGACGTGATATGGCTTTGCACAAGGAGCAGCTGGATGTGATGACAATGCCACTACCACACAAGTCGATGAATGATGAAATCTTAGTTAAAGATGTCTAGAACAAAAAATATGACGTGCACCCTGGAAAGAATGGACTAGGGAGGGACTGAGAGAAGCTTTCACAGTGGAAACTAAAAAAAGAGACATGTGTAGAAGGTAGTGAGTAGTAACAAAGATAAAGGGGAAACGATCGGTGACTGTTATCTTAAAAAAATGAGTGGCATGATTTCAAGAACAAACATTTGGTGGAAATACTTTCGGTTCAGTTATAACTATATTGCATGAAAAATTGCTTATATCGTACTCATTTTGCTGGAAAACGATAACAGAACAAACATTTATTTTTCAAGAACACAGAACAAACATTTATTTTTCAAGAACACAGAACAAACATTTATTACCTTCAACAGTTTGATGATCAGTATTTGCATGCCCAGTTACTGGTTTTCTGCATTCTTGCATTGTGGCAATGGGATCAGTATCATGATGAACGTATCTGCTTAAGGACATGTGTTGTGGTCGGTCATTATATCACGCCCAAGTCCATGAACCTGCAACTATCCAAGAGCAGATAACTAGTGAGTGGGATATGGGTACAGTGGTACACTTCAACATTTCACTACTAAGATTCCTATTTAAAAGAGCAGACCTCAAGATATCTATAAAACTGTGTTTCCAGACTCTCAAAACCAAGGTTTACTAGTATCCTTTCTACAGTTCTACCCGATCATTACTTTCTGCAAAACACATTCTAGGCGATTGGCCCACTGTAGTTTGAAGCTCTAAAAAATTTCATGACAGAAGATACACATAGCATATTTTGACAAAACATAGATATAATACTTGTTAAATGTTGTGAAATTTTCTTCCTTAATTTTCACCTTGTTACATATACAATTATGTATATTCTTTGAATAACAATTTTACTTAAGGGACATCGCAAAGGAACAATGCGTCAGGATTACCTTATGAACCAGAATGATTGATGAGAAGTTGTTATTGATTAATAAACACTTAATGCCAGTATAACAAGCACACCCTGCTTCACTCAAATATGACTAAAATGGAAGTAATATATCAATATCTTTTTATACGCAGAACTTGCATCAAACAGTAGCTTATAAGAGAAGTGCAGGTTTCTTCTCAGAGAAGGTAGAGCATTCCGAACAGTTTGACATTCTCCATAGTCCCTCGAATATACAATGTTTCAGGCAAGCATTAACTTTTCTACACAGAGACATGCTATTGGTTTATGGAAACAGTAATATTCCCCGAAATGAGAAGTGTGGTCCTCTAGGAACAAAAGATAACACATAAGCAGTTTTACAAAATGTAGGCTAAGGCAAGATACTTTTCGTGTAAGAAAGAAATTTGGAGAACAAAAATAGGATTTATAAGTGCTGCACGATTGAGTTATACCTAACTTATTAGGCGCCATCATTAATAGCCAATCCACTAGCACCTGCTGCTTTTCTCACACCTCTTCTTTCCATAGTATCCCTCACTTTGTCACTGTAGTTCCAGTGGCCAGCAGCAGCATACAGGTTAGAAAGCAAAACATACCCACCCTCTTCTGTGGGTTCAAGACGAAGGAGTTCTTCTGAAGCAATCTCTGCAACTTCTGTATTCTGACAAGCTGAACTCGCGCTTAAAATGGAACCCCATATAGACCGACTTGGTTTCATTGGCATACTCCTGGCAAGTCCTACTGCATCAGACAGCCTACCTGATCGTGCAAGTAGATCAACCATACAGCCAAAGTGTTCTATTCCTGGTTCAATGTTGAAGCATTGCTTCATAGAATCAAAAATCTTACACCCTTCATCTAACAGACCAGCATGACTACATGCACTCAGAACAGCGACCAACGTCACGCCATTAGGTGCAACACCCTCCTTCTGCATATCCCAAAATAGGTCCAATGCTTTGGTACCATGGCCATGGAACGCAAGGCCAGATAGCATCGCTGTCCACAAGGTAACATCTTTATCCAAGGCCTTGTTAAACACAGCATAGGCTAAATCAACATTTCCACATTTGCAGTACATGTCAACGAGAGCAGAAGCCAGGAAAGCATCTCGAGTTCCATGTTCTTTAACCACCCAACCATGCACACTCTTTCCTGGATTCAGTTCCCCCTTGCTTACAGCTGAAGAGATCAAAGCAACAGCAGTAACCTTATCAGGTCTTACACAAGTGGCAAGCATGTCATTAAATAGCTGTACCACCTCAGAGAATCCTCTGCATCGAGCGTACCCAGCTAGAAGTAGATTCCACGATATTAGATCCCTGCAAGGTGCATCCAAGAAAAATTCCCTAGCGAGGTCCAACATGCCAGCATCAGCGAACCCTGAGATCATGGTGTTCCACGAAATGTCATCCTTCTCCCAGGCTTCACCAAACACTCTGATGGCTTTAGGGTTCATTTCACCACATTTGGCGTACATGTCTAGAAGGGCGTTGCTCAGAATCAATCCCCTGTCTGCTGCTACACCCATCCTCCGCACGACCGCGCCATGAACGGACCTCCCAAGAAGCGCGTTCTTCAGACGTCCGCAGCAGGAGAGGAGAGCAACAGCGGAGTACGGATCGACACCAATCCCCCCCGTGGACGACATGTCACGGAAAAGCTGCAGCGCCTTCACGCTGCTGAACCCTCCTCCCTTGGCGTACCCTGACAGCATGATGTTGCAGGACACCGTGTCCAGCTCCGGCGCGGACCGGACCATCGCCTCGGCCGTCTCCACGTCGCCGGCGTCCAGGTACATCTTGAGGAGCGAGTTCCGGAGGTACACGCGCGAGTGGAGGCCACTGAGGAGGACGTGAGCGTGTACCTGCCTCCCGAGCGACGGGCAGTCCACCACGGACTTGAGCAGCGCCAGGAAGGTCCGCTCGTCGGGGGTGGCGTTGGCCGGCGACGCGAGGATGGACCTGTAGAGAGCGACCGACCGGCGCGGCGAGGAGGAGGAGAGCGGCGCGAGCACCAGGTTGTAGATGTAGAGGTTGGGGCGAGGCGTGAAGTGGTCGAACAGGAGCAGGGCGTCGCGCGTGTACTGCGGGAAGGCGACGGTGGCGAAGTGGAGGAGGCGGCTCATGGGGAAGGTCTCGAAGGCGAGGCCGACGCGCAGCATGTGGCCGAGTATGGACTTGAACTGTCGCGCCCCGCCGCGGCACCGCTCGAGGTGGACGAGGGACGGGTGGTCCAGGCGCAGGGAGACGGTCGGGTCCCAGGGCCGCGCCGCCGCGGGCTTGGCGGCGGTGGTAGCCATCACGGCGGCTGCGGGACGGGCGAGCGCGTTGCCTTGTTGGTGGGAGGACGAGATTCTAGCCGCGAGAGTTCGAGTGAGTTTGGCTCCGCCGCCGGTCGGCTCCACCGAGTGGGGAGCGCTCGGTGGCAGACGGCGTCGCGGTGGAAGGCCCGTCAACTAACCACACGCACACGCCCTCGATATCTCTGGCCCACTTATTTCAGAGCTTTCAAGACACTAAAGATTTAGCCCACCCGGGAAGAAATTAGGCCCATCTATTGTGGTTGTAAACAATTCATGGATGGCTAATCTTTTTGTAAAAAACTCATGGATGGGTTCCCATAGTGGCTGAAAGGGAGTTACATATAGTGGTTGTCTCTAATGTTCTAATCCATCAGTAAACCCCTTCAACGTTCAGCAGAAGTAGCATCTTTTAGTCGTCTTTCAGAGCCATCTCAAGAAAAGAGAAAGCTTGCCCTTGGGCCTTGGTTGCATCTTGTCATGTCCGTGGCCTTTCTATTCAGACATCTTACATCTATCTACGTCACAACATCTAGGCTGTACCTATTTGACGACCAGGTCGTGCGCTAATAGCGCACGACCACCCCCTTCGGGGCGAGTGCCCCGACCCAATAGAGCACGGCCTGGTATTTTTTTTTCTGTTTCTTTTTCTTTTTTCTGTTTATATTTTTTTTCGTTTTATTATTTTTAGAATGTTTCTTTTCTCGTTTTCTTTCCTGTTTTTTAGTTTTAAAATATTTCTTATTTTTTTAAAAAATCAACTATAATTATTTTTATGTTTTTTTCTTTCCTCTATTATTTTTATGTCTAAAGATTTTTTCCGTTCATGGGATTTTTTATGTTGACATAAAAATATAAATTTATAATTGTTTAAATGCAAAAATTGTTCAAATTCAGAAATTGTTCACATATAAAAATTATTCAAATTTAAAAAGATTTTAGATTTGAAAAATTGTTCAAAAAAGAAAATTGTTCACATTACCTGGGACCTATCGAGGGGAGGGTCCGTAGGACCAACACCATTCGAAGGTTGATGGCCCGCCCCGCCTAGAATAGGAATCTTTGACTGGGCTTACACACATTGGCTGTATATATATATATATGCTCGGGATAGACCGGAGGATTCTCTTCTCTTAATGGCAGTGGTCAGTATTGACTGTTTGCTTAGGCGTGCAAGTAAATTTATTTAAATTAAAAAGTTTTAAATTTTGAAAAATTGTTCAAATTTAAAAACTGTTCAAATTAAAAAATTGTTCAAATTCAAAAAAAAATCATACACAAATATCTTTCAACTTGTGTTTTTTTTATGTAAAAACTAAAATAAGAAGAAAAACTGAAAAGAAAAGGGAAACTGTTATTGTGCCGGCCCATTTCGCGGGGGTGGTCGTGCGCTATTAGCGCACGACCAGGTCGTCAAATAGGCGCTCCCCAACATCTGCATGTGCACCATGTCTATACATGCCCACACCGTTAATTTGGTCGACGTTCAAAGATATTTCGGCTCATTTTTTATCCTGTCGTGGTCTGTGGTAATGAATACTACTCGATGTCCTAATCATTCACAAAGAACATCTATACAGATATTTGTTAGGCCATGTGTTATATATATCTACCATATATATTTGGAAATTAATTGATGAAAAAACTATACTACCGAATAAAATTAAAATTAACCATAAGACAGATGTGTTTTTCGGCCACATGTTTTACGACTATATGAAATGAATGCTACAACTGACATTTAATTTTTTATGTGGTTAACAATGCCACATACAAAAATAGAAAACTATACTCATTAATGTTATAGCATGCTCAAATAATTATAAAAGTTTAATATAAATATTCGTAGTAGGTCTGAAAATATTGTTTGGAGCGGCTCTATTTGCCACAAGTAATACCAAAAATTATAGCAGGCATACCAGTATAATCACAACTAGTCAACACCCACAAGCTTCCGCGTGCATAAATATTCAAGCACACGTTAATGCATAGCGTTCGGTAGATTAACCATATATAAGTGTTGAAGTGAAGAAAAGCCCCAAATTTGGAGAGGATTGCATAGTTGGAGAGACCGCTAGAATTGGACCAAAGTCGTGATCTGGTAGGCGACCAACACAAGTGCTAGACTGGAGCTAGAACAGAAGCGTTAAGCAGAACTTGAACAATTCAAATTTCTTTATCTTATCTCCAAGGGCACAAATATGTACGACAATCGTGTGTCCGCTTTGCAAATTGAGGACATGTGTCCTGCATAATGGGGTGATGTGTCCAAGGTCACCCTCCAAAACGGCCGCCCCTATCCAACTTTGATCATTTTCATTAATATGTCATATTTCTACTGAATGAGATATGCCCTAGAGGCAATTAATAAAGTGTATTCTTTATCGTATCTCGTTTGTTTATAATAGCTTTTTGTGTTTGTTTATAATAGCTTTTTGTGTCATGCTATAACCGTATTAAGCGGAAACATTAATACGGGTGTGATGCGTAAACAACCAGGTCCCTAGTAGTTTCTACTAAGACTAGTTTCGTTGCGTGATTGATGATCGAGGTTTCCCGATCATGGGGCATGGCGTCGGTCGGAAATGGGAATCATATCGTTGGAGAACGATGTGATGGACATACCCATATTTGGAGGACGTAGTCGTTACGCCTTTGACCGTGAGATCAACTCTTATTGTTATTCCTGGAAGATACTTTGATCGCACCAAACGTCGTATCTTATATAGTATGACAATAACGGTGATACTTTTGGGTATCGGAAAGGAGTAGTTGAGACGAGGGGTCAAGAGCGGGATTTGCCAGTCTGCATAGCAGGATAGATACTCTCGGGCCCACTCGGTGAGATCATGTCTAATGAGCTTGCAAGCATGTGACTAGGTCACGGAGACATGAGATCATGGACGAGTAGAAGATAGCGTAGTCGGTAACGAGGTCGAGATTAGGTATGGAGATATCTATGGAACGACGTTCGGACACGCTAATTATCGCCATGGCAAAAGGTTTAAAACTTTGCGTTCAGGTTTGATAGATGAAAGTCATTCGTTGTATCACATGGATTAATTCATGGGGTCCAGGCCTACGAGTTAGTCGTTAATCATAGAGGAGTCTTGATCATACCTGTTATTATATCGAACCGCTAGGGTAACACACTTAAGGGGTTTCGACAAGACAACCGGAAAGGAAAGAGATCACCGGGAACGTCCCGGGAGGGGTCCGATGGAGATCGGGCAGCGACGAAAGAGTTTTCGGAGCTACGATAAATTATATATATTATGTTTGATATTAATTAGTGTAATTAATATGCAAATATGATTTTATATATTTATTTTCGAATTTATTTAGGCTGATTTCCTTAAATGGGCCTTCTGGTCGAAAGAAGGCCCAAGAGGGGAAAATTCCCAAGGGGAATTCGGTGGGGGGCTTGGGGGCCGACCCAAGTGGGCCAAGGGGCCCACTAGGGGGCCGGCGCACCTAGCCATGCCGCACCAGGCATGTGGGGGTTAGTCCCACACTGCCTGGTTAGCAAGTTGGCTCCCCCCTGGGAGCCTATATAAGAAGGGTCACCCCTGGCCTTTTAATTCACCAATTAATTCCCTAATTCTCTCTCGATTTCGTGATTCCCTTTGTTGGAGTTGCGCCGAGTTGAGAGGGGGATCTCTTCCACCATAGCCCGCTGCCGCGCTGCTGGTGTTCCGGTCCAAGTTTTCCGCTGCTCGTCTTGGACTGGAGCTTCGGAGGTCGTCGTCTCCACCGTACGTGTGTGACGCCCTGCGAGGTGCTGCGCTAGCAGTACTCGGAGGTCTGCTTCCTCTAAACGACCTTGAGGTTGGCTTCGTCGGTCTTCATCGACATCGTTTGTGCGGGAACGTAATCCCGCTTTCGGTCTATAAGGGTATGTATTCCGATCTCCGTTCGTACTACTATATCTGCATAGAATAGATCTTGACATGCTTTTAGGATATCGTTGGTTGGAATTTTTTTGTTTTCTGCACGCGATCCCCTTCATCTAACCATGTATAAATATAGTTTTTTTTAGAATCCCTAACTGCTTACATTAAAACTTCGGCATCAGAAGCCAATAATCTAAAATGAATCCAGACGGGTTATCCCTCCAAATAGAAGCACTCCTATTGCAGTTACTAACTTTCGCTAAGACATGCACAACACCAATAGATGATCGACGCGCGTGCCTGATTTCGAAGGCCGAAAAACCCTCTCAGCAACACCATGATCTCCTCAACGATAGGACCATGGACCGATCTATACAACACCAAGCTTCTCAACTTTGAAACAGCCCCCATGCAATCCGTTTCCAAGCACAACTTCTGAATCTCTTGCTCCTTAGCCAGAATGACAACACGTTTACACGCTAACAGTTCAGGTCGCTCCGCATCAGTGATGTATAAATATAGTTATTAGAACAATTTTAGTTGAAATTAAATTTGGCAAGGTACATGAAACAAAATGTGACAATCACACTACTCTTGTGCTCTGAGCGTCCAAAGTTGTGCAACTAGATCATTTTAGCTGATCATAAGTTGTTTCATCAACAATTTGTAGACGCTTGTAAGGTAATCAAGAAACTCCCCACCCCCCCCCCCCCCCCCCACCCCCGCGCGTTGGGGCTCGACAAGAGGGTATAATTTATGATCTTCCACGTCTGATCTGGCAACCATGATAGAGCTTGATACTGAACAACCGCAAAGCGGGTTTGGAGCAGACCAAAGACCTACTAGACATCTTTCTGGACACCTCAGTTATTATTTTTACATTGTTTAAATCCTTGTTTACTTGCATTCCACCATTGTTACCTCGATAATCCGTTTTTACATTTATTATTTTTCATCCATAATTTTAACGCTATACGTTTACTATTTGGTTACATCAAGATGAGAAGTTTGGCAACCTTTCTTGAAAGTTGGGGAACGAGAGTTCTATGTTTGGGGTGCACGTGCTATTTATTTGCGGGGACTTCATACTCCTACTGGTTTGATAAACCCTTGTTCTCAATCGAGTGAATTATTATTGTTGTCTACATCATGCCATTCCTCTTTTGCACCGCTAGACATACTACCGATGCGGGGTGAGTGCATTGACCTGTTAGTGGAGAAGAGGATTCTTGCAGCGGGGGTCGTGACCAACCAAGCAATTGTGGCTCTTCCGCCGTGGAGCCGGTTGCGGTTTGCTCCATCGACTGGTGGAGCGCTCCATTAGTACAGAATGGCACATAAGACATGGCTCTATGAAAATGACATGATTTAGGTGACAGAAGAAACCAATGTTTCCTACTCGCCCTCTCTAGGCCGTAGACATGCCTACCGAAAAGTCAACATATGCATGTGACCGAGGATCCACATTGGCAACAATTATTTATTTACCTCTACTGCCAATATGGGCTCATCGTACATAGACATTTCAACAATGCCCGTTGCCATAAGCAGCCAGACAACCCACGAAGGTGGCCTATGAGATCTCCCCACACTCTTCACCCTTGGCGACTCTCTTCCAACCTTAGCTCCCGCACTCTCTCTTCACTTTCTTCAACGTTGCTCTCATGGCTTCCCCTATCGGCACTTATAGATCCGATAGTGTTACTTAGAGTTTTAGATGTTTTTTTTAACTTGAGATTTAGTTGTTAGTACTTATAATAGTCATGTCTTGTTTAGACATAGCTTTAGTAGTTATGCAATATTTTGACGCGGTTATATTAGTTATGCTATGTTTATACATAATGTTTCTCATTCTTCGTCTTCCATATCTTGTTATAAATATTTTTATTACTTATGCTCTATTTAGAAATATTATTGGAACCAAAGCATATCTTTTGAAATATTTCGTATCCTTTAGGGAGAGGAGAAACCCTGGAGATTTGAAGTTGTCATCTCCAGGAGCAAGACTTTTATGCAGTACTAAATAATTAGATGACAATCATTTGCTGAAGCAGAGCGAACAGGAAGAAGGTGAAGAACCGGCGACCGTCACGCAGGAGCTGGGCTCCATTGACGTTGCAACCATTGTTACATGTTTTTTGTTAAATTTCCTTTAGCCTTCGTTACAATGATCCAAAACTAATCTCTGTATCTTACGTAAAGACTTAAGTTGCAATGATTACATATTATGTCGGTTGCCAAAATATGGGAATTGACGTGAAACTCCGTCGCCATTGTGAATCTTCACATCACCATTGGGACTCGGGACATGGATTTTTCTCCGTTTCCCATGAGGGTTATGTACCAGACTACCAATGCTCGGTGGAAGACGATATCTCAGTGGAAGGCCCAACAATTAACCACAATTCTTTAATTTTCTAGCCCACAAAAGATTTGGCCGACCTAGGAAGAATTTAGGCTCATACAGACTCTGTTTTTTAATATAAGACATTTTAGCTTTTTTCCACATTCACATGTTTAAACTTGTATTTAGACATATTTTAGTGTTCATATTCACTCTTTTTTATGTGTATATAGACAATATGTGCAATAACTAAACCATCTTATAGTACTAAAAAACAGAGGGAGTAATAAGCAACAACTCATGAATGGCCCATAGTAAGACAAGGCCATCTCATCTTGAATCATGTCATGGACTCATGTTCTGTCCGCATCATTTGGCTGCATTTACCTTACTAGTGGGAGTCTCTAATCCATCAGTAAAGCTCTTTCAACGTTCAAGCCGTAGTCATCTCAAGAAAAGAAAAAGGCCCACTTTCAGGGCTGCATCTTGTCATGTTTGCGGCCTTTCTATCCAGACATCTCTCTACCTTACAAAAAGATGCATCCGCTCCATTTTCTATGCCCACGGCCGTTAATTTCGGTCGACGCCTTAAAGATATCTCGTCTCGTTTTTATCCCGCCGTATTCTGTGGTGATGAATAATGCTAGAAGGGGAAGACGCGCTTTGCTGCGCCTGAGATAATATTATAGTTATAAATAAATATTATGTTGGGCTGAATAAATATTACTGTCTCATACATGACCAGCTAAAAATTCATACCTCTTTAGGAAAAGAAAATATTATACGTACTGTTTGTAGCAAACTATGAACTATATGTAATATAAAAGTAAAACTTTAAATTTGTTAATCTCTTAACGAGGCGATCCCGACAACTGGTTTGTAGAGGCAAAGGAGTCATGCTAGGCGGGGCTAGTCGAGGTGCAGCCGGAGGCAGAGTGTTTGTCGCTCGTGCTTGCAGGGGAGTGTGAGGCACAATGCAAAAGGGGAGGGGAGGAGGGCTGCTCGGGTGACTCGTTAGCCGGAGTTACAAAAGGAAGTCACTAGTAAACGTGCACGGGAGGAGAGCAAGGACAACACTCATGTTGAATCCCTCCCGATTGGTGGTGCCCTTAAATAGTTGTGGTGAATTTGCGGTCGAATCGTCATAGTTGTGACGGAGTTGCTAGATTCGAGACCAAATCGATGGGAGAAGAGGCAGCAGTGTTCACCGGAGAAGAGATGTGAGGGCAACATGAAAATTCCGATTGACAATTGTCATGCGCATGTTGGCACTTCTGTTTCATAGCAACAACCCAAGTGTTTACTTTTACAACACTTGTTGTTTTTTGGTTTCACAAAAGAATTGGGATAGTTTACTTTACAACTACTGGAGCAAGTTATTTTGCTCCCAAATGACCTAATCCGGACAAGAATCGACGGTGGCCACACGCGCAGGGGGGGGGGGGTGTGCGACCGCTAGTCCCTCGAGGTTGAACTTGTCCCGATCTGTAGTGTTTCTACAGTGACGGTGGATTCACCAAATTGGTCTGAGATGAGGTGGCACTGCTGGATTCGAGGCCAAATCGATGCGAGAAAAGGGAGGTGTGAGGGCGACATCAAACTTCTGATTGGCAGCTAGCGTGTGCATGTTGGCCGTTCTGTTATATAGCATCAGTCTAAATGTTTTATATTTACAATACTTGGTGTTTTATTGTAAATGATAACAAAATTTAAATCAAGGGTAGCTGCTGGAGCAAGGTTTTGGCATCAAATTATCTAAAAAAAAGTTATGCCCTAAAATAGGGAGCTACTGAAGATGCTATAAGATAGGGGCAACACCGTAATTTTTTATAGTACATAATAAGATTTGTATTAATCTAAGTGGACAAACGATAGTATTATTTTTTACTTGGTCTAAACCATTAGAAGATTGACCCGTGGATAAGCTTTATTTTTAGTGAGTTTTGTATTTATCTGGATGGACAATTAATATTATTTTACCATGGTCTAAATCAATAGGATCGTATTAATCTGGATGGAGAACTAATATTATTTTATCATTGTTTAAACCAATAGAATGTCGACACATGGATTAATAAGCGAGCTCTATTTTCAGGGAGCTTAGTTCTTTGTTTAAACCAATAAAATGTTCACACGTGAATTAACAAGGGAGCTCTATTTTTAGCGAGATTAGTTCTTTGAAGGGATGTGTCCTAATTTGGCTGCTGATTTGAACAGGCTACTGCAGTACGTAAGCTATGCAACCCGGCATATGTGCTAGCATCTGCAAGGCGGTAACGGCATCGATCCCATCACGGCCCTGCAGCTCTCCCACATATAGTATTCATCAATCATGCATGGTTGATCTGCCCGTGTTCGTGCGTGTGGCCGGCCGCGCGTTGAGGTCGTGATCACCGGCCGGCGGCCTCATACCTCTGGTGGTGCAGTGCACGCATGCTTCTCTCGTGCTTCATATATATCTGCTGTCTAGGTATAGCTGTTCAGTGGCGTCTCGCCGTCTGGTTGCAGTGCCTCATGCAAGATTGCAAGTTAGCATGAATAATGCACGGACGATCAATCGATCATAGGTGTCGGCAGACGCCTTTACCTAGAGTTTAGAGACTGTTCGACCGGGGAAAGGCCCGTCTGGCCATCAATGACCGATTCCTCCTCGTGCACAAGAGATGCAGTAGAACACGATGGCCTCAGTCCACCCCTATCGATAACGATCATGCACGTGCGCGACGCGGCCGACAGCGAGCGGGCGTCGACGGCGACAGGGGAGCGGCACGGCCGGCCGAAGAGGAAATGACGAAAAACCACCAGAATTGGGGCCGAGTTGTCTCGTTGCCACCGAAATTGAGTCTAAGGACAGAGAACACCGAGCTTTGGGGTAGGAGTGTGACAAGAAGCACTGATTTTTCAGTTTAGTAGTCTTAACACAAATTCCGACTGAGCTGACCCACTGTCAGGCCTACGTGGCAAAATTAGATGGACGTGGGACTCACTTCAGGCAAAAAAAAAGAAAAAGAGGGTCAACGACGCGGGGAGGCGGCTTCTCGTCCCCGCACGACGGCGGCGGCGGCCTTCCGGGAGCTGAACCCGAGCGAGATGCTGGCGCGGGCCGGTGGCGCCCTGTGGCACGAGGACGACGGCTGCACGGCGTGGCTCGACGGGGACGCGGACCTCCGCTGTCCTCCCTCGTCTCCAACCTCCGCGGCGGCAAGGTCGGCTTTGCCTCCGCTGAGCCCGGCTCCAAGTTCCAGGCCACCTATACCAAGTCCGTCAAGGAGGAGGAGCCCTACAACCTCTCCGTCCTCGAGCTCTCCGCCCCCATCACCTTCCCCGACCTCTTCACCTCCCCGTCCGCCGCCTCCAGCAACCTCACTGCGCCGCGCATGCCCGCGAGAACCAACGGGCCCATGGCGTTCAGGCGGCTCACCTCACCTTCGCGGATGGGCGCGACGTGGACGCACTGGCCGGTGGCGCAGTCCCAGGCGCGCACCGTGCGGTCCAGGCTGCCGGAGAAGAGCGTGTCCGAGGCTGCCGGCACGGCCACGCCGGTCACCGCCCGAGCGAGCCGGGATTCGAGGCCGGCGGCGGCGCCTGCTCGTCTTGCTCCGCTTGGCGCTTCGTGGGCGGCGGCACCGCGCTGCGCTTCTTGGTGGCTCCGAGTCTCCGACCGGCGGCGGCGGCGGATCGGCGTGGAGGAACCGGCAGGGGTTCCGGCTGCAGTGGCCGGACTTCCAGTAGCGGCGGACGGGCGCCGGCCTAGCTTCGCGGGAAGTACCGGCCGGGTTGTTGCCGCGGCGCAGCGGGAGGGGAGCACACTGCACGGCGGCCGCCATGGAGAATTGGAGATGGAGGAGGCCATTTCACACGTTGACCTTTTTCCGGCCTTTTCTTTTCTTTTTTTCGCCACATAGGCCTGATAGTGGGACCGCATGGTCAGAAAATAGGTTAAGTCGGATTAATTCTGAAATCAGTGCAACTTGTCACCCACTTGCCCCAAACACCGGTGTTCTCTGTCCTTAGACTCAATTTCGGTGGCAACGAGACAACTCGGCCCCAATTCTGGTGGTTTTCCGTCATTTACTCGCCGGCCGAACCGGCTGCACACATGCATGGATGCTTGGCTCCTCCCAGTCCCTGCCCACTATATTATATGCGCAACACGGATCCGTCCGTCCGCAGTGTCGTCCCTGTCTCGGGATCTTCATGATACGGAGGGGAGATCGCGCGCGCATGGGTGATCCCGGCGTGCGTGGGCAGGCAGGCGAGCTAGCTAGGCTAATGTGCGAGCTGCACGGACGCACGGTACGGTTCCATGCCCATGCCATGCAAATGCCGCACGCTCCGGCGCATGGGTACGGGCCGTGTCGTCATGCACCCACGCGATCGTGTACTTGCAGGCAGCTAGCCTTACCTTGCCCTTGCCATGCTTTGCTCTCCACCTACGCTCGACATAGGCCGCGGTCGCGATGGTCTCGTCGTTCCCGATCGATTTCCAAGGACATGGGGATCTTGCTTCGGCTTGACGGACTGCAGGGACGGTGTATTCCACTCTTGGTGCAATGACAGCCTACCTAGTACAAGATGGACATGAAAAGCAATGCGGTGGCGCCGTTGCCTGGCTCAGTTGACCACTTGACCTTGCCGGCCGCCGGCCGCGTATCCCACTCGGCCAAGAACGCAAGCACTATAACTACTAGTTCAGTTAGTCCTTTTACTTTATACATCAGAAACTCATTTCTGGTCTGCATGCAGTTCACTCATTTCAGTCAGAGACTCAGAGTGAGTATGAACCCAGTAGCAAATTTTCCTTCGAAACCAGACAGCGAGCAGCAGCAGCATATTTTTCAATCAGCAAATTAATATTGGGCCCGGGACACGCCTCCCGAGACCTCTGCCTGCATGACACGCAAGGAGGTGCTGTACAAAGTTATCTGCATAATACTTAGCTTGGTCGAGCTTATGCCGGTGGCCTCGGTAGCTAAGTTGAAAGTTTCTTACTGTATTACGGGTCGGGATCATTCTCTGCCTGCAGTTTTTGGACCGTGCAGTGCCGATCCAGTGTAGTAGTCTCGCCCTGATCGTCTCTGTAGGGTAGGGTCTGGGAATCGAGCGAGCACATGGCAGCGGAGCATATTACCAGACAAGAGCAGGTGCATTATTCAGTTCGAGAGTCGTACCGCTTAGACTGTGCATGAGTACCATCGTCGTCTCTAATCCCAATCACACAATTGCTGACTTGCTTGCGATGAAGGGGATACCAGCAGTTCAGGCTGATGATATATTGAACACAAGTGGTGGTACTCTCTGCTGCATATACTGAGTCGTATTTTTTTTAATTTTCAAAAAAAGTTTATATTCTAATAATGGACCTCATCAAAGGACTAATTATTTAGTTGGATACATACATGCATATACTGTACCAGCCGGAATGTAATTTGAGACTTCCTACTTGCACTACAGGACTTTCTTGTTTATTCGCGTATGGCTATGAACGTGTCAAGTTGGTTCTATAAGAGTCTCTGCCCCCGATTTCGAATGTGTTAAGCTCCTGAGGCATTTTTTGGGCTAATAAGTAGTAGTATATAGCATCAAAATCAATTACAAATTTCACTAGATCAGTCCATACTTATTCCACAAAAAGTGGTCCATACTTATCTACTGGGTTTTTTTATACACTAGTTGTTGCAGTAGAAGTCAGCTCAGTGTACTCCAGCCCATGTGGAGGGTGTTGAAGTCAGCACTTTTTACCTATTATCAATGAAAAATAGCAACCGCTGATTTTCGTCAAAAATATGTACTACGTAATGCACTAATTTCTATCTTTCAAAATACAGGGCGAATTACCACTTCTCCTGTTTTTCAATCTTTCAAATTACTGAATATCTTCTTTATTTAAATGGGAGAAGCGCACTACAAAAAATTCTCTCAACATGCAAGCTATACACATAATAAAATCTCTAATTGGTCCAATTAAACAATCCCACTATAAAGAATTCTCTCAACATGCAAAATATACACATCATCAAGTTTCCCAAAATATGAGAAAAATATATATTTTGATGATATATGCTTTCTTAAATATTTCCACAGCAACGCGTGGGGGCATCATCTAGTTTATTAAAAGGCTAGGACTCTCCGATGGAAGTCCTATATTATGTGCGGGGTTTGCCCACCGCTTTCCTTTCAAAATAAGTCCTATATTTTTTACAAACTAAAAGATGTGTCAGATGGGTGCACAAATATTTATCCTAGAAATTTGTACGATCATACTAACGGTACTGCATACGAGTATAACAAACAATACAACCTTATTTATGCAAACATAGTATAACCTATTTTGTTTATTTATAAGTGATTATTATTAGGGATAGTAATACCAAGTATATAACTGATACACATTGTCAACTCATTAATGTACCCACTTCAACTCGCAAGACATTTTTAACCACATAATTAGGATTTAAAAATCATGACATTGTTTAATTTATATTCTGAAACTTGTATAAATATATACTTATCTAATCATACCAAAAAGTCTTCTCTTAAGATATTTGTTAGACCATGTATTTTATATATATCTCTACCATAAATATTATGCACTATATAGTATATACATTTAGTGCAAATTGAAGGAGAAAACTATAGTGCAAAATATAATTCAATTTAGCATAATGCAAATGCATTTTTCAATCACATACGTTACATATATAAAATCTACAAGTAACATTACCATTTTTATGTGGTTAACAATGCCAACTAAAATATAAAATTATACTCAATAATATCATAGCATGCTAAAAATAAGTAAAAATGTGTAATATAAATATTTAGCAATGGGCAACCCCTCAATGACATAATTAACAGCAAAAGATGGTACTTGAAGGGGTTCCGATGCAGAAAACAATATTTTTTTTAGCGTAAGAACGCTCTAACTAGACCGATAGCGGGGATTACGCTCTCGCATAAGCGTTGCCGATGAAGTCGTACATAACCGACCTCAAGATCGCGGGGAACTTGGCGCGACGAAGTAGACGATGACGCGGCGATGTCGACGATGACCAGCGTCGACGGGCGTCGGGTGGAAGGTGGCGTGGCGCCGACGGCTAGGGCGGGGGGTGCGCCGGTGGCAGGGCAGCGGCAGGTCTGCTGGGTGGGCGAGACGACGTCGCCCAGGCTACTCAAATGTGGCGTCTCCGAACAATCGCAAGCATACAGAGTTTAACAACAACCCCCGGTCACTCAGATCCAGCTGAGATCACATGGGTAGAACTTTTATGGAATCCCACAGGGCAACGGCGTCCGGCGGTATATCTTTGGTGGAGAGAGGAGGCAAAACAGACGGAGAAACAACTCGGCCGGCCTGCTACAATATTAATTGTATTTTTCTGTAATTAATCCAATTAATATGCCTTGCTATATAAAGGGGCGAGGGGGTGTGCAACACCTTGCCTCCCCCATGTGGGACTAAAGAAAAGGAGAGGGGGAGGGGTTCGGCCGAACCCCTAGTCCGAATTGGACCAGGGGCCCCCTCTCTCTCCTCCTTGGTGCGTCTCCCCCATGGGCCCTCCGAGGGCCCATTTAGGTGGGCTGCCACTTTTTCTTTATTTAATTCATAATTAAATTAATATAAAATATAATTAATTCATAATTAATATATTTAAATATTATTTAATACCCCGTGACTCCGAAACATTTTCCGAACCACCCGAACATCTTTCGGACACTCCCGGAACTCCTTCCGGACCACCGGAACTCTTTCCGGATCATTTCTCTCTCTGCAATAAAATCCTATAATATCTCAGAACCTTCTCCAGGTGTCGTCAAGACCTTAAACTTGTTACGCTACGGTTCGAGAACACTCCAGACATGGTCGATACCCTTCGCTCGCCAGGGATACCTGGATGCATATGACGGTTCTTGTGCATTCCACGAATATCGTCGTTGAACCATAAACATGATATTCATTCCCTTTGTTTTTACGATACTACCTTATCCGAGATATGATCGCAGACATCCGATGCCCTATTGTATCTTGTTACCGACAAAGGTTATTAACTCGTCTGTGATATTATATCTCCATGACCTAGTCATGAGCTGCGCAGCTATATAGATGCAATCTCACCGAGTGGGACCAGAGTATCTTTCCATTACAAGAATGAACAAATCCCGCTCTTGATCCTTACGTCTCAACATACTCTTTTGGGATACCCAAGATGGTCACCTTTATTGTTATGCTATATAATACACAACGTTTGATGCTCTCAAAGTACCCCTACGAAACAACAATAAGTATGATCTCACAGTCTAAGGAATAAGCTATCATATTACTTATCTATTGCAAATGACAAACATCATAATACGATCTTATTGCAATACTTTGCGTATGTGTATCACCTTATTCTACTAATAAGATGACCCCATTGTCAACCGACGTCATTGTCCTTGATCGGAAATCTCGATCAACTGTTGCCCAACGGACTAGTATGTATAGAGTCTCAGTAGGGACTCTGGTTGTCTATGTATCACACGTGTATTAATCCGATTAATACAGTTATAGCATAATACAAAAACATATTATAAACTTATGAGATAATGCGATAAATACTACTTATTTATTTTCCTCTAGGGCATATCTCCTTCAGTACTGACCATACTAAAAATCAGTCAAATCACCCAACCCTTATTCCTCACAAACACTAGAGTAGAAATTTAATGTATATTGATTGCACATAAGGTATACTAGAGTACATCTGCCATGCTAAAGGCCTTTAGAAAGAAGCTAAATGTACAAGGGTTGTTGAGCTGCAAGTGGACTTACAACAAAATGTTTTATTTTTATTTTTAGGAGTTTATATTAATAGGAAACAAAAACATAATTATAATTTGAGTTCCGCCAGCTCCGCCACATTTTTGTTAAAATAGATGAATGACATGTGTATTAAATATGAAGTGTGTTCTTAGATTTCAAATTCTCTTTGTAAAGAGGGAAACGGGTTAGGATGCAGAAAAAACATATAATAGAAGTAAACTCTTAGCTATGTTCGTTTTAAATCATATTTTTCTTGTCGGGGTTGTCTAGGCAGATTCAAACTCTATTAATTCCGGTTTGATAAAGAGGGAAATTATGTTTTTAAAACCTACACTAAAGTACATGTCGATGGAGCTTCCCAGCCATCCAACATGCACAACTAGTAGGTTGATAGGAACAGAGGAGATGCATATGCAGATCTCGACCGTAACCATATGCACATGACTATCGAAATGTACAAATATGCTCTTTCTTTTTTCTAGTTTCCCAAATAGTTTTTGAAATTAATTGCATCTTAGTTATTTAATTGTTTGTGGAATGATAACTAGAGTAATCATAAATTGCATTTGGATAGTTACACTTTTGTGTGTATGAGAAAAGAGTCTGTAGGCGCCTACCCAACCACATTGTCAAACATAACCATCCTTTGAACGTATTTGCGAAAAATGACCCTGGTGAGAGGAGGAGAAGGCGACACATGTCTTGTCACCGAGTCCATTGGTGGAAGGTCACTGTGCGCCAAGTGAGATGGGGGAAGTCAATTAACGCCAACTTAATGGGCGGAAAATCACTTATTGTTTCTGTTGTCATCTGATACTTGGCATCTAATACGACTACCTTTCCGCCAACTGTGATGACGTTAGCTGACTATCCAGACATCTTTTCTGCGTAACTTTCAGCACCATACATTCACGTTCGGGCTCGTCTGTTATGCTGCACCACAAAATAACTCTGGCCCTATTTGCACACATGTTGGTTTGGGAGCGCCGAACGACCTCCGGCTCCGGTTCAGATTTTTTTTTGAGGTTTAAGGCGGTCGAAACTGTCATCCGATTAGATAGAATAGAGTGTTATATACAGAAATTAGGGATAGGGAAAATTCCCTTTACAAGGAAAAAACAACAAAAACTAGTCTCCAGGATCTTGCGTGTGGGCGAAAGCCCGCATCTCCAACTCCTCCCACACCAAAGCCGCCACCTCGGAAGCCAAGGTTGTCACATTGCAGAAGGTCCTCTTTTTCCTCTCCTTCCCTGTCTGCCACACCGAGCGGATGATGGTCTCAATAGCCGCTCTCGCAGTGTCGTGTGAAAAAACCACAAGAGCATAGCCTGACAACAACCAACCTCGATCAGCAACACCCATATCTCCGGTTCAGGATCAAAGCAAAGGGCAACGCTTCAGGTTAGGGCGGCGATCAGAAGGGATATGCATGTGCAATATGGAAGGAATAGAAACCACTGAACCAGCAGCATGTACGGCACCTTCCATTCGATTCGATGATCGATCCGCCGGCCGGACCACGAGCGCGCGCCCATGGCTGTACTACTTGCATCCCCACGCCCATGCATATCTGCATGGAATCATGCACGGCACGGATGCTTCTTTCATGCACATCACGTGGACGTGTCCCTCCTTTGCCTCGCTACCGTACGTGTGACCAGAACTTACCCGTTACATGCTTGCATTGTTCGTGTGGATTCAACCGATCATCGACCTCCGGTTGATTGAACGCGATCGAAGCCGGCCGCTGAGGTATCAATTTGATCATGTGCACTTGCTGGTTCCGGCCTGCATGCTCCTCGACGTACGTCGTGGTCGTCGGCGGTCACCTCCGGCCGGTGCATGCATGCTTGCTTCTTTCATGCGGACTTCTGGCTGGCTGATCGATTGTGTCTCGCCAGTCTGGTTGCACGCTTGCATGCATGTAAGTCAGCATGAATGCGCGATCGTGTATGAATGTGTCGGCAACGCCTTTGCAAAGAGTTTAGACTCTGTTTGTGGCATTAACCCATCCAATAGATTGATTAGCTATCTATGGGTTCAATCATCGCTTCCTCGATAAAAATGGGGCTCCCGTGTGGGCGACTAGGATGACAACAAAGAGGGATTATATGTACAGTAGTATATATGTGATTTGTTTCAAGTGTCACGTTTGTTTGTTAGTTGGCGTGCGTAACACTTTCGTTGGCACCGAGCTACACGTCATCGGCTCCATCCTCGTTGACGTTAGATTCATTTATTCATAATCACGGTTAGGGATAGTAAAACAAATTACACATCACATAGACGTTGCCAACTCATTAATGTACCCACTATAACTCACAAGGCAGATTTTAACCACAAAAATAAGATTAAAAAAATCATGGCATTGTTCAACTATACCCTGGAAGTTAGTATACATATATTTACCTAATCATACATAAAAATCTACTAGGACATTGTTATACCATGTGTTTTATATATCTCTAGATAACTATTATGCACTATATGTATATACATTTACAAGAAATATAATTAACGAAGAAAATTGTACTACAAAATACAATCAAAATGCAACTATATTTTTAAAGAACATGCATTTAGATTATATTAAATGAATGCGGCGACTAACATTCAAAAACTTATGAAGTTAAAATTTCAAAATGAAAAATCTAAAATTAGACCCATTATTATTGTTGAATGGTAAAAATAAGTACAAAAGTTAAATATAAATTTAAAATTTCAAAATATCTCCAAATTTTGTTTTGATCGGCCCTAACTAACATAAATAGTAATAAAAAGGGATGTTGGGTTGTATTCCAAATACAAGATTTCTTGCTTCAACGTTTAAAGAAAAGTTAGGCATGTACACGTTTTTCTCTTGGACAAGAGTCCCTAACTTCATTGGACCAACTGTATCAAGATTTTTAAGTGTCTACGCGCTAACAACATGGATGGAGTGCAGTTTATCACGGCCGATTGATCAAAATCCTTAGTAGAGCCAATATGCATATAAGTACCACCCTGTTGGCAGAGATCGAGGCTTACACTCTCTTATTGCACCACCAATCCACCATAGACTGAATCGGAAGGACTGAGTGCTGCGAGTGCATGGCTTTCCCATTGTTAGCGATTACGTGCGTAATAGGTAATGTACTCCTATCTGTTCTTTCTTATCTCGTACTGTTGTACACTTCTACGTAGTACATGTATTGCTGCTGAACTAACAAAAAGTCGGATCTAGGCCCATTTTCTCCGCTTACCATTAGCTGAGCTGAAAACAAACTTTTGGCCCATTCGCTGCGACCTCCCCTGCAACTCTGCTTCTCGATTCCACGTGAAGTCTAATGGGCTTAAGTCAGAGCAAACAAGCCCATTTATGGATGGATGAAGTGTAATTAATTGCTGGATCAATACCACCGCAGCCAGCCCCTTATTTCGATCCAGAAAAATCCCCTCCCTGAAATCTCTAGCTTCGCCTCCTGTTTGGGTCGGCCGTCGGCCTCCACCAGCCCATGAGCCGCGATGGATTCAGTTGACAAGTTATGGGAGGAGGTCAACTGAATTGCACATAAGCTCGATGAAGAGGAGGCGGCAGCGGTAGGATCTACGACGCCGGCGTCGGCACCCCGAAAGTAAAAGGAGATCATTCAATTTTGCTATCAAACTTGATGTTGCGGGTTATTTTAGAAACTCTGGTATTTAATCTAGTTGACGTGGTCGCCGATCTTGGTACCCAGAGACAGATTAAAGATTATGCTACACTGAAATTTGAGATGAAATGAGTAGGACATATTTGTCGAAAGGTCCATGTCATCTGGTTGGTCTCATGATTTCCCTTGCACAAAATTTGGGAAAGATTGGCGGCCATTTCAAGCACCATGGTATATATTTTGATTGGTTAGAGTATATGTCAAGAAAGATACGACCTATTGTTAATATCATGCATTTGATGCATCGATTGCTTGATTCAACTAGTGCTTTGTCACATGCATTTCACCAAAAAGATCAAAACATAGTTTCTGCCATGAATATGATTGTCTCCGTGAAAGTCTATTACAAACGTTGGGAGATAATGGACGGGAGCCTCTTTCGTTAATGCTTAAAAAATTGTGCTAAATTGTTCGCCCTGACTAACTCAGATTCCTTGGTCCGCCACTGTCCACACCGTCCTCTGATGTTACTCCCTCCCATATTGGCCGTGAGCACAGACTTATAGATACTACTCTTCTATACGTACTAAACTGTACATACATATTTTTGGTGCTTACCTTATTTTTTTAGTTCTTACCCTACGATGTAGCTTCATGTGTTGTTTGTTTTTGTTATTGTAATCGAAAGCTGAAATAGCAGACACAACTACTCCACGCTATCCCGCAAAAAAGTTATTCCGCGGCCTGCAAACTTTTCCCTTCTTAAATTGAAGAAGAGACATGAAATTTATATTTAACCTTTTCATAGTTAAGTACGTAACTGTTTCCTAGTTTCCTTGTATTGAAAAGGGAGTAATGGCTCTTAGTTGACTTAAAGAAGTTAGCTTTCATCCAAGTGTTGAGACTTAAGATCAAGATATAAATTCGCATCCTTTGACAACTGCATGATCTAGTAGTCCGATTAGAAGTTTCTGATTTCTCTGCAGCTATCTGGCCACGTGAGGAAGTAGTCGCAGGTGGCAGTGCAAAGTGGATTTCCTAGAAGGCTAGTTTTACAATAGTACCTTTTACTAATCATATGAAGGGACTAGTATGGTTTCATCCAATCGGTTGAGATAGATTTGATCCAATAGACCCATAAAGTATAATTCTGTCGTCTAAATGAAAAGTTGGGAGGCCACGAAAATTAGTGGACGCGTGCTCTTAACCTGACATAACTGATTTATTCCGCCATTAGAGCTGCTCCATATGTCGCAGGAGCAAAAATCGTTAGGCTCAGCGTCTAGTTGCGAGGCACCACGAAGCTCACCGGTCGTAGCGGCCGCGTAACCCGGCCGTAACGGCGCAGCCCCGCCGCCTTCCTCCCGATCATTGCATGCTCGGCTCGACGGCCTCTAGCACCTGGGGCCGTGGCGCTGCCCAGCTGCATCTCACTGCCATTAACCTCGCCTCTTAGTGTCATGCGGCGGTGGGCCGTCGTTCACCTGGGTTCTTACACTGTAACAACGTACTTCATGTCGTTCACGTAGGGTAGAAGCTAGCTAGCTTTGATTTCAACTGAACCAGCGTAGACCAGCGCGTGAGCAGGCGCTAGTCGCTAGTCGAGTAACAGGTTAAATCAAATCTTTCTTTTTTATTTGGTTTTTTCAACTCGATTAACTAAGAGCTGAGGTAGCCGTGTCCTTGCTCTATGACCTCCGATGCCACGCCGACGCAACACCCTTTAGCCCTCATCCACGGCTGGCTCAACTTGCGTCCCTTCACCGCGCTGTTCTCCGTTATCGGTTTAGCTGTTTTTGTGTTCTTGGGCCGAGCCCATCTAAGAATTTTTAATTGGCGCTGAAGAATTTTGACTAGTACGAATCGTACTAGTTACACTTTTAGGACTAGTATGAAATGTTGCCAGTCCGTTAGATGAATGAAAATGAATGGTTGTTATTCATTTAGGGTACTACAAAAGGGCTCATTGGGTGAGAACGACCACCACAAACTGTAGTGTGCACGAATCTAGAGACGAAACACACCACTTTTGGATGGAGCAAGACGGCGGACAGAGACACGATGAAACCGTAAAGCAGCGGTGGATGGCGTAGTGCTCGATCGATCGGACCGTCCCTTATCTCTCCACGCGTTTTGAGAGTCGACTCCCGGTCTCCGCCGCCGCCCTCCCCTTCCTTCGCTCCAGCGGCCTTGCCGGCGGGCGTACGAATGGTGTACGTGGTCGTGCCTCCTCTGTAGATAGTAGATCTAGGTTTAGGTGTAGGTTTGGTGTGATGCCTCCTTCGTCCCATGTGGCGCATGGCGTGATGCCGTGGGAAGATCTCGCGCCGGCGACCCCGAGCGTCGCCCGGCGATGGGTGGTGTTGCTGCTTCTTCTCTCAATGTTCCAGTGGTTGGAGATGGAGGGCGGAGGAGCTGCTCCTCTTCCCCTTTTCCCTAATAAGCTCGGTTCTGGCCGACCTTGTGTCTCGAGGTGTGGCGGCGTGGATGTTTCTCTGGACGGCCTTGGTGGCGAGGAGGGGAACTGGTGCCGTTGCTTCATTTTCAGGCTGCAAGGTTCTGGTGCGGGGTCTGTGCTGCGGAAGTTCCGAGACCTCTTCTGCTGCATGGTGGAGAGGATGAGGCAGTTCGTCAAACTCCAACGATTGGAGAAGATGAGCTGCATCGTTGGCTCTTAGGCCTCTTCAATAAAAAGGTTCGTAAATCGCGTCTCTGGTGGTGCTGGCATGAATTTGGGTATGCTCTTTGTTCCTCGGTGTGGTGGCGAGAGCAGAGTTTCTGTCCAAGCTCATGTTCTTCTGCTGCCGGAGTTACACCAGGGGAGTTCGGATGCTACTCCCTGCAGGACATCCATGGTGGCTCAATGTTGACTGCCATCTCTGTTGGTCGATCGGCGACCCCTCCACCCTTCTTCGTCGGATTCAATTTTTTGCCGGCGTTTGATGATGATCAACCTCCTGGCCGTCGTGCCTGTATAGAGGCCCTTTGGCTCTGGTGCAGCAGGCTCCCGGCGTTCCTCCCCAAGTGGTTCGTCCTCGGTGGCGGTGCGTTCGGCTGCGCTATCCTTCGTTCGTTGCAGTGGAGACGGAGCTGGACCTGATTGCGTTCCCTTCTGAAAACCTAGGGTCCTTAGTGCAAATTGTATGGACTTGTTTGTAATTTTACATTTTCTTTGATCCTTTATGTCACTAGTAGAAAACGAGGGTTTGGTTCACCCCTTTAGTCTCGGTTCATTTTTTGAACCCAGACTAAAGGGGTGAGAGCCACACCGTTGGATTTGTGAGGGACCTTTAGTCCCGGTTCGTGTTACGAACCGGGACTAAAGGTTCAGCGCACACGGCAGCAGAGGCGGGCCCCAGCGTCAGAGACCTTTAGTCCCGGTTCGTAACACAAACCGGGACTAAAGGTCCTCACTTTATCAGCTTCTTCCAGCCCGAGCCAACTCCATTTTTTCCCACCGAGCCCGAGCTCAAAATCATTTCCTCTCCATTTCTTCTCCATTTCCTCTCCCCAATACTAGATAATCCATAATATTTTACACCATTTGGAGAGATTGAAGCCACCCCACGGTTAGCCTCTTCATCCTCTTTCCGGCATTGCTTATTTAGCTCATTTTGCTCATTTCAATTTTTTTGTGCAAGCAAGGTGTTCGATGTAATGTCTAAGTTATGATCTCATTTGTGTATATGTGCAATTTGTTCTCAAACTAAAATAATGATTTATGTGTTTTAGTGTGGTGAGGAGCCTTATCGACGTCGATCGCCCGCGCCGTCCCGTCACCACCTCGGTGAGCCTCTATATTTTATTTTATTTTATTTTAAAAACATAGCTTTTATGATTTAGATGCATAGTTACTACTTGTATAATTTTCTAACTTGTATTATATGTATAGTGTCATGGTTCTGATATCCGTCCCCGTCGGTCCTCGTCCGGTCTATGATTCGGATGTGGTATATTTTCAAAACTATTTATTTCATTCTATGTTTCTGACAATTATGGCGACCAACTTGACATAGAATTATTTTTATCTAGGAGGTAGTCGAACCAGAAATTGAACCTGACCCTATTGTCGAGTTTTTGGATAAAGAAAACAATGATTTGAAAGCAAAATTGAAAAGAAGTGAAGCTCTTTATCTTCAATGCTTAGAAGATAAGATGAAATTAGAGCTCAAACTTGCCGACGTGGTCGATGGTAACGAGATCAAGATGGATGCAATGCGCTTGAAGATAAAAAGGATTAGAAAATATGCCATTAATCGGGAGGCTTGGTATCATTATGCTGTGGGTTCAGTATTTACCTTAGTTGCGATTTTGATCGCATTTGTTGTTGGATTTAAATTCTTTAGATAATTTTTGTATTTGTTTCAGTTAATGTATGTTTTATGAGAACTATGTATTACCGCTTGTCAATACTCTACTCTTATTTTAATGGATGACATTGTATTAATTAATTTGCTCTTACATATTATTTATGACAGTAGTGTAATAATGGGGTTCGATATACTTTTATGTAATATAGATGAACCGACAATGGATGTACGGTGACCGATGTTGTCCTGAGTTCATTGATGGCATGCATAATTTTCTCCATATGGCTGAGGCAAACAAGCCGAAGAACGGTTTTATTCGTTGTCC
The DNA here is from genome assembly GCA_026929855.1 of Poa annua. Taxonomy (NCBI): domain Eukaryota; kingdom Viridiplantae; phylum Streptophyta; class Magnoliopsida; order Poales; family Poaceae; genus Poa; species Poa annua. The sequence continues at coordinate 24,720,142 of CM049427.1, forward strand.
ATGTAGTGCCTGCAAGAATATGAGTGATCACTCTACCTCAAAAGTCATTCACTCACACTTCTTGCATAATGGTTTTATGCCTGGTTATTATTGTTGGACCAAGCACGGAGAAACAGGGGTTATCATGGAAGAAAATGAAGAAGAGGAGGATAATGACAAGTATCCTTGGTTCAGTGATACTACAATGGGAGAAGACGAAACTGAAGAAGATCCCATTATTGATGAGCCCGACGATGATCTTCGTCGGGCCATTCGTGATGCACAAATGGACTGTGGAAGTGAAAACGAAAGGTTGAAGTTGGAGCGTATGTTAGCTGATCACGCCAAATTGTTGTACCCAACTTGTCAAAATGACCAGAAAAAGCTAGGTACCACACTTGAATTGTTGCAATGGAAGGCAGAGAATGGTACTTCTGACAAGGGATTTGAAAATTTGTTAAAAATAGTTAAGAAGATGCTTCCAAAGGATAACGAATTGCCGTCTAGTACGTATGAAGCAAAGAAGGTGGTATGCCCTCTAGGATTAGAGGTGCATAAGATACACGCTTGCATTAATGACTGCATCCTCTACCGCGGTGAGCACGAAAAATTGAATGCATGTCCTGTATGCGGTGCTTTGCGGTATAAGATCGGGCGAGATGACCCTGGTGATGTTGAGGGCGAGCCGCGCCCCAGGAAGAGGATTCCTGCAAAGGTGATGTGGTATGCTCCTATAATACCACGGTTGAAACGTTTGTTCAGCAATAGAGAGCATGCCAAGTTGTTGCGTTGGCACAAAGAAGATCGTAAAAAAGACATGATGTTGAGACACCCCGCGGATGGGTCCCAGTGGAGAAAAATTGACAGAGAGTTCCCGACATTTTCAGATGACGCAAGAAACTTAAGATTTGGCCTAAGTACAGATGGCTTTAATCCTTTTGGAGAGCAGAGCTCCAGTCACAGCACTTGGCCCGTGACTCTATGTATCTATAACCTTCCTCCTTGGCTGTGCATGAAGCGGAAGTACATTATGATGCCCGTGCTCATTCAAGGCCCGAAGCAACCTGGCAACGACATTGATGTGTACCTCAGGCCATTAGTTGAAGAACTTTTGCAGTTGTGGTGTGAGGAAGGTGTACGTGTGTGGGATGAGCACAAACTGGAGGAATTTGATCTACGAGCTTTGCTTTTTGTAACCATCAATGATTGGCCTGCTCTAGGCAATATTTCAGGACAGTCAAACAAGGGATACAATGCATGCACGCACTGTTTAGCTGAGACTGATAGTATACATTTAGGTAACATGAATGTGTACCTAGGTCATCGTCGGTTTCTTGTACCCAAGCATCCGTTAAGGAAGAAAGGCAAGCATTACAAATGTGAGGCAGATCATCGGCCGAGGCCTACCCTCCCTGCTAGTTCTGCTATACATGATATGGTCAAGGATTTAAATGTAATCTTTGGAAAGGGTCCTGGCGGTCTCACTGTTCCGAATGACGCAAACAACCACGTACCCATGTGGAAGAAGAAATCTATATTTTGGGAGCTGCCATATTGGATAATGCTAGAGATTCACTCTGCAATCGACGTGATGCACGTGACAAAGAACATTTGTTGCAATTTGCTAAACTTCTTAGGCGTGTATGGGAAGTCAAAAGATGGGAAGTCAAAAAAAGGTACACCGAAAGGAAGGCAGACCCATCAACGTATGAGCGAAGAGATGCATCGAGACGATACTCATTCAGAGAATCAGCCAGGTCCTGCAAGCTACGCTCTTACTAAAGAAGAGAAGAAAATATTTTTTGAGTGCCTTCGCAGTATGAAGGTTCCATCTGGCTTCTCATCAAATATAAAAGGAATAATAAACATGGCAGAGCAAAAATTTCAGAATCTAAAGTCTCATGACTGTCACGTGATTATGACACAATTACTTCCGGTTGCATTGAGAGGGCTTCTACCGGAAAATGTTTGAGAACCCATTGTGAAGCTATGTGCATTTCTCAATGCAATTTCTCAGAAGGTCATCAACCCACTAACTCTAAAAAATTTAGAGAAGGATGTGGTACAATGTCTTGTCAGCTTCAAGTTGGTGTTCCCACCAACCTTCTTCAATATTATGACGCACCTTGTAGTCCACCTAGTCGAAGAGATTTCTGTTCTCGGTCCTGTATTTTTACACAACATGTTCCCCTTTGAGAGGTTCATGGGAGTCTTAAAAAAATATGTGCATAACCGGGCTAGGCCAGAAGGAAGCATCGTCAAGGGTTATGGAACAGAGGAGGTCATTGAGTTTTGTGTAGATTTTATTCCTGATCTGAAGCCGATCGGTGTTGCTGAATCACGTCATGAGGGGAGACTGCATGGAAAAGGCACCCTCGGAAAGAAAGCAACAATATGTCAAGACGGGGATTCTTTCACTCAAGCACACGACACCGTTCTACATAATTCCAGTTTGGTGGGTCCGTATGTCGAGGAACACAAGAATGTTTTACGCTCCAAGTACCCGGAGAAATCTGAAGATTGTATTGATGGAGAACACATGAAGACTTTCAGCAGTTGGTTAAAAAGACGTCTCATTAATGACACCAATGTTGAAGAACAGCTATACTTGTTGGCCACATCACCAGCGTCAACTATATTGACTTTTCAAGGGTACGAGATAAATGAAAATATATTTTACACAGCCAAACAAGATAAAAAGAGCACCAACCAAAACAGTGGAGTACGCTTTGATGCAACAAACTGCAACGGGACAAAGGACACATATTATGGTTACATAGAGGAGATATGGGAACTTGACTATGGACCTACTTTTAAGGTCCCTTTGTTCAAGTGCAAATGGTTCAACCTACGAGGCGGGGTAGAGGTAGACCCACGATACGGAATGACTACAGTGGATCTCAACAATCTTTCGTACGAGAATGAACCATTCGTCCTAGCCAGTGAAGTTGCTCAGGTTTTCTATGTGAAAGACATGTCTACCCTACCGAAAAAAAGAAAATATAAGCAAGCGAGTACATCATACGATGAGCCAAAGCGCCACATAGTTCTCTCAGGGAAAAGAGTCATTGTGGGAGTGGAGGACAAGACAGACATGTCAGAAGATTACGATAAGTTTCATGACATTCCGCCCTTTAAAGTCAACACTGATCCAAGTATCAAGTTAAATGAAGAAGATTGTCCGTGATTACGGCGCAATCGGAAGAACAAGTAAACACTAGAGAGGGATATTATTGTTGATGTGTAATATCCGAATGCTTTGTATCAGAAGAACAAGTGAACTGAAGTATTTTGTAGATGCATGGAACAAAACACACGATTTCACCTGCATACAGCCCAACGGTGGCTCGTGAGTGCCTGCATATGAAATGCACCGTTGGACGTATGCAGGGAATCCGAATGCTTTGTAGTCTGTCGATGAAGTAGAATGAGGAGACAAATGACTGCCGAACATGTTCAAGAGGGGGCTATATATAGGGTCATGTGACTCACGAACTGGTCATGATAGTGCCCATCCAACAGCTCAGAATCTCTCAAAAGAAACACATCTCTTCATCCAACGGCTCACAAGTGCTTAAAAGAAACACACGATCCATGTGCTTCTTTAGTCTCGGTTGGTAACACACGATCCAACAGCAGTATGACGACCACTTCGTGACCCACATGACTCGGTTGTTGTTACCAACCGGGACTAAAGAAGCACACGTACCTTATATATCCCCCCTCCCGGACATGTTCAGCACTCAGTGTCTACTCATTGTAGTTCATTTTGGCAGCACACGGGTAGCAGAGAGCACTCAGTGAAGGCTGAAGGTGAACCCTCCCCTCGGCAGAGGCATCTCTGGGCAACCAGCGGCAAGACGTCTCTGATGATCTGCGACCGTTTCAAACGGTTGCATATCATCAGGGATGTCTTGTCGGACGGTTGTAGATCATCAGAGATGTCTTGCCACGGTCATTTGGCTTGGCTTGAAATGACCATAACTTGGTCATTTGGCTTGAAACTTCTAGATGTTCAAGGATTTGATTTTTTGAGGTGTTTATCATTTTTCCTAGCAACTAGTACACATATAAGGAGCCCATGCCAAAGGATTTGGTTTTTTGAGGTGTTTATCACTTTATTACATTTTTTCTTAAAAACGATCAAAACGGTCGCTACGACTAATCATCGGAAGAGGTGATATTTTCTAGAACTATCAATGTTTCTGTGATATAACCACTAGTTGTGTACCTTAAAATGATTTTTCCAAAAGTTTCAGACCAAACTATCAAATAGTTGTAGTTCAAATTTGAATTACTTTCGATAAATCAACATAAACTCAATTAACTAGGGGAAATTAGTTAGAATTGTAAGAAAAAACTCATACTTGGGGATCATCCATCATATGTGCACCACTATTAGTGAAAAATAGTTGGGTGCCATTTGGAATCATATTTTATGTACTCACTTCATAAAAAACCTCATTTTTTGCACTGAAAAAAAGGAAAATGATATTTATGAAAATAATTTGAAGAATCCCTTTGGCATGGTTGTTTAATATACCAATATGCACCTATGTGTGGAGTATGAGATCTTTATCACAAACTATGTCGTCGAAATGACCATAACTTGGTCATTTGGCTTGAAACTTCTAGATGTTCATACATGATAGACCTTTTTGTGAAGACTTTTTTTGCAAATGTAGGCAAAAATCAAGTTTATCATTTTTCCTAGCAACTAGTACACATATAAGGAGCCCATGCCAAAGGATTTGATTTTTTGAGGTGTTTATCACTTTATTACATTTTTTCTTAAAAACGATCAAAACGGTCGCTACGACTAATCATCGGAAGAGGTGATATTTTCTAGAACTATCAATGTTTCTGTGATATAACCACTAGTTGTGTACCTTAAAATGATTTTTCCAAAAGTTTCAGACCAAACTATCAAATAGTTGTAGTTCAAATTTGAATTACTTTCGATAAATCAACATAAACTCAATTAACTAGGGGAAATTAGTTAGAATTGTAAGAAAAAACTCATACTTGGGGATCATCCATCATATGTGCACCACTATTAGTGAAAAATAATTGGGTGCCATTTGGAATCATATTTTATGTACTTACTTCACAAAAAACCTTAAAACATAGAAAATAATATTTATGATATAATTTGAAGAAATCACCTTGGCATCTTAAAATGTTAGAAAATATAAAACAAAACATAAAAATAAGCTAGAAACCAAAACAATTCAAAAAATAAGTAAACCAAAATAAGAAATAGAAAAGTAAGCAATTCAAACAATTTAAAAGAAAACAGAAACAAAAACCAGTAAAAAGAAATAAGGAAAAAAGACTCTTTAGTCTCGGTTGGTAACACCAACCGAGACTAAAGAGTTAAAAGAAGCGCTCTGGCTCCAGCCAGAACCCTTTAGTCGCGGTTGGTGTTACCAACCGCGACTAAAGACCCTTTAGTCGCGGTTCGGGGCTGGAACCGCGACTAAAGGTCCTTCCCGCGACGTTTTGGGTGGTCGTGGCCGAAAATCTTCTTATCTTTCCCGCTCCGCTCCCGCTCCGCTCCCGCTCGCCGTCGCCTCCCGCTCCGCCGCGCCGTCGCCCTGCCGCCCCGCCGCTCCGCCGCGCCGTCGCCCCCCCCCCCCCCAAACCCCGCCCCTCGCGCGCACGGTCTGCCGCCGGCGCTCCTCCTCCTGCCCGAGCCCTCGACGTGCACTGCCCGAGCCCTCGACGTGCACCCCGAGGTGGTTCGCTCTCCCCCCTCCTTCCTCTCTCCATTACCGCACCGAAGGTGTATGTGAAAATGCTCAAGTGAATTTGTGCACTGTATTTTGTATTTTTTGTGTTGCAATTTAATTTGTGCTCAAGTGATATGTGTTGCAATTTAATATGTGAATTTGTGCACTGTTTTTGGCTTAGGGCATGGTATGTGTAGCATTTTTTGCACTTAAGCAAGAATATGAACATATATGCAATGTTATTTAGTATGTGTTATTTAGTTTTGCCACCAAACCGCCACACTCCACTAAATTGATGCTATTAAATTTGTCAGGAAATGAGCTTTCACATTTAATTTAGTTGAAAAACATATTATATAGGGAATTGTTAATTCTATTTTGAAAAAACCGCCACACTCCAAAATAGGGACTTTGTATGAAAGTCCACTAAATCATCTAAAGCATGCACAAACATTGATATAAGAATGTCAATAACATCCTAATATGATAGTATGAGTTCATTTGCGCCAACCCCTTGGAGGTGCACTAATGCCATCTTGCCTTGGTTAGGGTTGCAATTGTATTTTGTATTTTTTGTGTTGCAATTTAATTTGTGCTCAAGTGATATGTGTTGCAGTTTAATATGTGAATTTGTGCACTGTTTTTGGCTTAGGGCATGGTATGTGTAGCATTTTTTGCACTTAAGCAAGAATATGAACATATATGCAATGTTATTTAGTATGTGTTATTTAGTTTTGGTCGATGATTAAACAGATGGTTGCGTGTTACATCTTTAGAGAGGTGTGAGTGAAACATGTTGTGTCGATGATTAAAATGTTGTGACGACATGTGTAACATCCTAGGATTTTTCAACTTCGGTCGACTCATGCGTTTATTTGCTAACTTGTTGTGTTTGACTCTTATATCTCTCTGTGACTCAATGCTAATTTGATTGATATACAATTCATTATACAACTTGCAGGAGGTCTGCTGCTCGAGTCCTTGTGTCCACGGCTTTTCAGGAGGTCTTGCTCCTTGCCGAGGCTGTGCCGCTCCTCCTCGTCGTTGCCTCGATTTCAGGTGTAAAAGACATGCCTATATGATCCAGTAGTAAAGAAAATCCGAACTATTTGTATATAAAGCTGATGGAATTCTAGATTCCTCGATATGTCTACAACATGTATATAAAGCTGATGGAATTTAAAGTTGTTGCAGAACTTGAGGTCTGAAGATGAGATATTGCCTTCATTATGTGTATGGAATTTGGGTTGCAGATATTTGTTTGAACTGTGATGTGAGTTAGCCGAGGTCTGAAATTAAATGTTAGACCTTTTGTGTGTTAGATATGCAAATTGAGATGATTGTAATATATATAATATATATGACCCAGTTGTATCAGCTGCTTCCTCCCAGTTTTATTTATGAGAATTACACTTGGGTGCATTAGTTTGACATGCTTGAGTAGTAAACAGGTACATTGTAATTTATAGAATATTTTAAACAATCATTCAACCCAATATTCATATTCTTGTAATTTATAGGATTGCATACTTGTATCTTTTTTAGAATAAATCTAAACTTGATTGCAAATTTGATTGATTGCAGGTACATTTGAGATATGGAGCACTTGCGAGACGAGCAGATAGAAGAAGCACAATTTCAACGAGACGAAGAGATGGAAGACCAAATGGAACAACTTATTTTTAATGATGCCCGAGCTGGAGGAGATGTAGATGATTATGATTTCGACCAATTTTTGAACGACTTTGGAATCGAGTCACAAGACTTTGATGTGGTGATAGCAAACTCCGGCGGAGAGGTGTATATGTGTTTATAATAAATATGGCGATATGTTATTGTTAACTATATGCATTTATTAACGACTTATTTTTCTTTTAGCCATCCGGATCGAGCAAATCTGCAAATAAGCAGCCAGCATGTGCTCCTCGAGGCAAGGCAAAAAGAATGACGAGCGAGGATCCAAAGTTACCGATTGAGGAAATTGCTGATTCCGGCGAACCGCTCGAACCAAAACAGAACCGCAACAAATTTATAAGTCAAGCTGGAGTTATTGTTAGGGACATGATCCCAATCAGCATACGCGAATGGAATAAGCCGGCGGTCGCAGATGTGGACGACCCATGTTATGTCCACCAAGTTCTTAAGGATTTGGTCTATAACACGCTGTTATCACATTTCACCCTCCCGCCAGATCTCTCTAACGTGAAGAAGGACAACCTCAAGAGGTGGACTCTTATTAAGATGGCGGAACAATTCCGGAACTGGAAGAAAAAGTTATGGAATCATTATGTAGAAACAAAAGAAGTGCCAGATTTCAGTGGAGCACAAGGGAAGAAGATAGAATCTGAATGGGCGGCGTTTAAGGCGTATAGGGAATCACCTATGGCTGTGTCCCGATCGAAGATAAATAAATTGAATGCTAAGCTGAAGGAACACCACCATACATTGGGGACAGGTGGCTACAAGAGCGCCATTCCTAAGTGGTTAGCCTATGAAGAAAAACTGCTTCAATCGGGGGTCCGTCCACAGACACTTGACTGGCCCGAGAGGTCGAAATTCTGGTTGTTCGCGCATGGGGCAATGTTGGACCCTCAAACCGGAGAGATTGTTGGAAGGGGAAAATGGAAGGTTCTCGTGGAGCGTATAAAAAAGAAGCTTGAAGAAGCAATTAATGATGTTCGCAATGGTGTGTTCAAACCCGATAGAGAGGATGACGAGCTGACACGGGCACTGGGGAATCCTGAACATGTTGGACGAGCTCGAGGCTTTCCTGGCGGTGCTACGTTTAAGACTGCGTGGCCGGAATCCGCTCACACTTATAGAAGCCGTAGCAGAGGTAAGAAGAAGGAGGCCGACCGGTTATTACAATTGGAACGAGAAATGAAGGAGCAACGGGCGGAAATAAAAGCATTGAAGGAGCAAAGAGCGGAACCTCAGGAGCGGCACCAATTAGACCATGAAGCGCATGCCGCCCCATCTCAGCGTAGAAGCAGCGTTGGTTCCACGCGTCCAACGTCGACGTTGGTGCCTACCCAGTGGATGACATCATAGAGCCTACAGGTTGTGAGCTACATATAGCAATGCGAAACATAACTTTGAAGGTGGCGGTGGGGCAAGCTTTAGTAATTCAACCTGGAGAACTCTACCATTGTGGTCAAATTCCAGATGGCTACGCTCGTGTCGGGGTGGACAAAATTATGCCGGGATTTGAATCCTTGGAACTTGAGTTACCTGGAGGTGACGAGGAGAAAACGTTGGCAGACGTCAAGCACGCCTTCGCCCTATGGCCCAAGAAATACATCGTCCTTCCAGAACAAGCAAAGTCCACTCCTCGTTCTAGGAGTCCAGCTCACCAGCCAAGTCCACTCTTCCTCGAGAGGGATCAAAGACGGAGTCCATCTCCACCCCATCAGCAAAGCCCACACCTCCCCGATAGGGACCCCAGCCCGAGTCCATCTCCAGCTCAACAGCAAAGCCAACCGCCCCCAGAGAGGGTTCCTAGCGTGAGGCCATCGTAGTCTGTGCCAGTCCGCCAGAATGTTAAGTCGCTCTCGAGTAGGCGCCAGTCTGGTTCTCCTGTTAGGAAGAAACCGAGAAAGCAGAAAACACCGCCGCCTACTCCAAAGTTACCTTGGGAGAGAACCGTCGAGGAAAACGATATCGCATGCAAAGAACATACGGATGCCTGGCTTGCTGGCGTGAAACAGAAAGCGTTAGCGAAACAATTGCCTCCTGCAAAATTTACTGCCGGAATTCCTCAGGAAAAAATTGACCGTTGCATCGATGCCCTATACAACCCCCCACCATCGCCGCCAACAGACTATGATCGCAACATTGGTAAGTCATATGACGAAGAGATGGATGATCGATCGAAAAAAGGGAAACAAGTTGCCCAACTCGGAGAACAAGACGCACAGTCGGCCCCCCCCCCCCGCTCAAGGTGCTTGATGACAGAGCTCTCAAAAACATCAATGTGCGGGAGCTGGTATATTCGGGAGATGATATCCCCTTCGCGGATGTTGTTCGTACTTATGTTCACGGGGAGAATTTTGTTGACGGCGACTTACCCACAAGAATGCGTCAATTTCAAGCCTGGTACAAGGATACCGTAAATAAGGAGACGAATAAAGTCGCTCTCCAGATGGCAGTTAAGGAAGAGCATTATTTCCAAGAATACTCCGTTGTCCTTTACTTCGCCGAGATCTTTCAGTTATACAATCTCCGGGCCCTCGACAAAAACATCATAAGTTCATATTGTCTGTAAGTCATCTATTCCTGTAATTTAATGTTTTAATTAGCTCTACTCGTTCATTGTCTGTGATAATCCTCTCTATAATATTTTGTGTGCTTTATTACGCAGAATGAAGATGCTCGAATGCAAGAAGAAGAAAATCAACCACATTGGGTTCATTGACCCCTCTATAATGCATGAAGATAACATAATTGATCCACTACTTAACAAGGATACACCGGGGAATTTGCTAATGTTTTTCAAGCGACAAGTTTACAAAAAATATATATTATGGCCTTACAATTTCAAGTGAGTGTTACTGCTTATTACACATTCTATTTTTCTCACCCGATGTTAAGTTTAATTGATTAGTTATGCATGACTATTTATAAACGTGCGCAGCTACCACTACATTCTTATCGTTATTGACTTGCGGAAAGGAGAAATTGTTGTCCTTGACTCGTTAAGAAGATGCCCTAAACAATACAAGACCTGTTTTGATTTGGTGGCAAGGTACTTTTTTTTCTTATCGCCTCTTTCGTTCATTTCCTAATATCAAGGAATTTATGACTCATTCATTCAGTTTCTTGTCATGCAGCGTTTGGAAAATGTTCCTCGCGGAACATCCGAACAGTGGATGGCCAGAGAAACTGCGCTGGCGTACTAACGATGTAAGTAGTACTATAACTAGGCCCATGCACCATTATCATACTTTATTATTATTTGATTAAATTTTATTCTTCTATAGACTTGTCTTAAACAGCCAACCGGTACTGATCTATGTGGATTCTTCGTTTGCGAGTACATGCACACTGTGGTCAACGAGAGTTTGAAGAGCAAAAGAAGTATCGAAGTACGTAAAGCTCTAGTCACAACATTATTTTTGTATCATCAATCGTGATGAGTTTTATTCATTTCATATCTCATGTATTCATTGTGATATCATTTTTTTACAGTTGGCAAGAAAGCGCAACGAGCTACCAATAAAGACCCGCTTCAGGGCAATTGCAGAGGAGTTGACGGGATTTTACCTCACCGAAGTCATACCGGAGACCGGAGAGTACCACTATGTTGACTAGTGCGGACATGTAATATATAGTGATCTCCATGTAACAAAATATTTCTAAGTCTCTGGAACCGGGAAACGTGATATTCATGTACCACGCGTACTTAAATGTATATGTGTTATGAACACATGATCTTCATGTAATTGTATATATGCATGATGCAACTTCATCTAGGTTCGTATAATAATTTATACGTGTTTTTCGCCCTTCGAAGCTGTAGCATCCGAAACCCCTACCCCGACGCATCGACATGGTACCATCCGAAACCCCCTACCATCACACATCGACTATAGTATCGACGTGGTACCATCCGAAACCCCCTACCGTCACGCATCGACGTGGTACCATCCGAAACCCCTACCCAGAAAACCGGTAGAAATAAAAAAAGGAAACCCTGAAATGAAAAAAGCAAAACCCTGAATTTTTTTTAAAAATAAAAACCCTAGTCCCGGTTCGTAATACGAACCGGGACTAAAGGGTTCGCCCCCCGCACGCCCTGCCGCGGCCACGTGCGCTGCGCTCATTGGGGTGGGGTGGGGGGGCTCCGGTCCCGGTTCGAGTTAAACCGAGACCAAAGGGTCCGGGGGCTCTAGTCCCGGCCTGACAGTCCCGGTTGCTACACCGGGACTACAGGCCCTCTGGAACCGGGACTAGAGCCCCGATTTCCACTAGTGTGTATTTGCCACTGCAATTAATATAAGCATCTTGGTCCCTATGGACCATCCCTGTTAAAAAAAATGATCGATCGGACCCGTATCACATCGATCATGCATGCTTCGCGCACAGTTACACGATCGGTCGATCGATCACACGGCGCGCGCGCACAAACCCCATTGCCAATCACCGACGACGCAGCCGACAGCGTGTGGGCGTCGACGGCGACAGGAGAGCGGCCGGGGCACGGCCGGCCGATTGGCTCCACCACCTTACGCCGCCCATGCATGGCCGATAATCCATGGGCGCGCGCAGCGTACGTCGTCCCTGTCTCGGGATCTAGACGCCGATACTGGGTACAGTACATGGGTGTGGGCTAGCTTGGGGGAGCAAGGGGTATTTGGCACGCAAGGCCGGGCTGATTTTTTTTAAATAATACTTTTTTTTAAGAAATTCGGGAAATATTACGCAGTTTCAGCAAATTTCAAAAATAATACGGCCTCGGCCAGGAGGAGGCCGACTGGGGCTGGTCGGCCCGGAGGTGGCCGACGGGGGCTCGTCGGCCCAGAGCTGGCCGACCAGGGGGGAGGGGCCGGCCGATTGCCTGATCGGCACCGAGCGGCCAGGCTTCGGCCACGTCACGGCCGAGGAGCCCGTCGGCCACCTCCTGGCCGACCAAGTCCCTTCAAAGCCCCGCGCGGCTTCCTCTTCCTCGCCCGCGCGGCTTTCTCTTCCTCTCCTCTGTCTCTCCTTCTTCCAATCTAGCCACGAGCAGCCACACCCTTGGTGCGACCTCGACGGGGAGCGGGCTGGTGAGGTCGCGGAGGACGCGGAGGGCGCGGAGGCGGGAGAGCGTGGACGGGAGGAGCTGTTGAAGGCGGAGGAGGCCGCGCAGGCGGGAGAGCGCGGACGGGAGCGCGCCGGAGAGGTTGAGGCCGGACACGTCGAGCCCCACGACGATGCCGCGGACGCCGCAGGTGACGGCCGCCCACGCTTCAAGGGTAAGACTTTTTCATGTATTAGGGTTAGGGTTTGTGTTATATGTAAATTAGGATTTAGGGTTAGGGTTAGGGTTTGTGTTTATTTCTATAGGGTTAGGATTTAGTTTGCAGGTAGGGTGTAGTTAGTCCGGATGGATTTGTAGTTAGTATGGTAATACTGGTAGTTGATAAATGCAGACTAGTGTGTAGTTACCGTCCGCATAGTTTCATGCATTAGGGTTAGATTTTGTGTATAATCTTGGATTAGTCTTAACGTTCGTGTATACTTAATCTGGTATAATTAATTCCATGTATTATAATTATGTAGTAGTTTCGGTAGAATTTTAGGTACGATGTGATATTAATATTTGATGCATTATAATATTTTTTAGGTGAGCAATTATGTCGAATATAGTAAAGTTTGTTTTCTACTACGGTGTCGGTTCAGTAAAGCAAAATGAGTATGGGATAGACCTGAGTGAGTTTGAGCACGTCGAGTTGGATCTGACTGGCCCTGAAAATTGGTCTGTTAGTCAGTTAAAAGATTGGTTGGCACAGTGTTTGGGATTAAATGCAGAAACACACACTGTCGGGGTGCACGCGTTATGGTCAATGTCCAGTAAAAAATTTTGGTACACTCTGAGGCCGATTGATCGGGGTTCTCAGTGGGTGAACTGGTTGCAAGGTTGCGAAAACAGGGGAAGCCACCCAGTTGCCTTGTTGCTTCCTGTCGTTAAGGAGGTAAATGTCAATCCTCCTGAAGGCGAGGGTGGGCACGATCCAGGGCAGAACAGTGCAGCAACCATGGAAATTGAACATGATGACAACCATGGTTACGAAGGAGGCAGTGCTTATGAATCAGGGCAGAGTAGTATGGCTGGAGGGCATGATGACGGTGAAAATGTGGAGGCAGATGGGGATGAGGAAGATGGACGAATGCAGGACGAGATGGAAGATGAAGATATTGAGGGTCATTGCGGTGATGGCAGTGATTCTGATTCATCGAATGACGCAGAGTACGAGCCGGAGGTGCCTTATCCAGCGTCATGGACTCAGGACTTCTCATCTGGCATGACTCTGGACGATGGTCATGATTCTTCCTGACAATATCACCAGAGCAGCATGGCTGTGGGAGCAATTTACGCTGACAAGCAACATCTGCAGGAAGCAATCATACAGTGGGCTGACAAGCAACAGTCATTGACCCTTATCTATGTCCGGATCACGGCAACACGCGGTACAAATAATTAACTTATCTACAATCATTTACCCTTATCTATATTATCCTTCATTTCCTAACTGTCTGTACCACTTTCAGGCTGAGTTGACGTGGGATCTTGGGAATGATATAGACCAGTTAGACCGTTCACTTTCGACCGGGCCTTTGCTTACACGCGAAGAGCATCGGTCTTGGTTGCAGTCCGCTGCTCAGAGAGTGCGACAGATCTACGAGGCTATCACGTGTGTCCGCTCGTCTGACGTTCTCCCACATGCTGCACGACGGCCACCGCATCCGTCCACGCAGCTGCCTCAACGGCGGGCACGGCGTAACGTGCCGCCACCTCCGGAGGCACACCGACAGCACCCGCGTCCACGTGTCGCACCACCTCCACCTGACCAGCCAGGAGGTTCGGGCTGGCAGCAGCAGAGTTACCAGCAGGGGGCCTACCAGCAGAGCCCCACTGGGGGCTACCAGCAGCGACCCTCTTCGGAGTACCAGCAGAGCCCCTGGACCGGCTTCCAGCCTCGTGGACCACACGGTATGTCTATTCGTACTACTACATTATCATGTACTCAAACTATTTACAAAATAACATGTTACATAAAATTTCTCGATTCTAACACAATTCGACTTCGACTTGGGGCCTATTATCTCCGAGCATTACTCGGGTGCTTCTGGTTGGGAGAGTCAGCCGGACGTGTTTCCCGGTGCGGATGCGGACACCCAGTGGCTCAACATGTACAACACTCCTCCTCCACAACCCACACAGGATACACAGCAGGCAGATGACGGGTCCTTGGTTCCTCCACGAGTCACCCGCCCACCCCATCGGTTTGGATGGAGCACTCCTCAGCCACATCCGCCACGTCGTGGCAGAGGCGATAACTGAGACTCTACTTATGTATCAGAGACATATGTTCGCTATTTTCCATGTACCGTCAGACCTATGTATGAGACATATGTATTGTACTCCTTTCCCTCGAGGCGCACAACGGTGGCCAGAGAAGACATTATGTATCGTTATGTACTAGACTTATTAGTACGATCTATGTGGCAATATTTGGTATGTGCGTAACCGGTAGACATTGGTACGTAAGATAAGATACAGCAAACCTCGATTACATACCGATCACACCACACAACAATAGGAAATGCAGGTACAACTACTAATTAATCGATACTCAAAGAAAGATACAACATAACTCAAATTAAGATTCTACCTATCTCCCATCAATGCAGCCTGCACCATCCGCAGATTTAGCACCCTTGCCCTTTGACGATGATTCAGCCTTCTTACCCGCACCCTTCCTCGATGTTTCTACCTTCTTCTCCTTACCCTTACGCATTGCTTCAGCCCCCTTTTCCTTTGACGACGGCATGAAATCGTCGTCATCATCGCTGGAGTATACCCAGACAAATGAACGACCGTACCTCTCACGTATGTCTTGAGTTCGATGAATCGGCTCATTAGTAACATGCCTATCGAACTTATCCGCAAGCCTCAAGACTTCAGCACGGATTTGTTCTGTGGTCCTATACGGAAACCCATCTCGGCATAGCCTCGCCCCTAGCAAAGCGAGATGTCTCTCACTACCAACAATTTCTTCAAGTGGAATTTCCCTACCATCTACCTTCAAATAGGTGATAATCTTAGCTAGCTGCTCGGATGCGGCTATATGAAAGCCGGACACACACTTCTCACAAGGTACAATACACACCATGCTGGCGCTCTGTGAGAGTACCCCGCTTAGCCTAGAGTGGTTTTTATAGGACAATGGTGGCGGGAGGAACAGGCGGGAAACGGTGGCGGGAGAAACGGGCGGGAAACGCTGGCGGGAGGAATAGACGGGAACGGTTGGCGGGAGAAACGGGCGGGAAACGGTGGCGGGAGAAAAAGGCGTGAACGTCTGGCGGGAGAAACGCGCGCTAATCGTGCGCTAAGGATAAATAGGCGGAGGAGAAGTTGCTGCATGCAACGATCGGCTTACCCTGGGCCGACAGGGCTGGTCGGCCACCTCCCAGCCGACCAGGTCTATGCCAGGTCCTGCAGGCGCGCAGATGCGGCCGACGAGACCTGGTCGGCCAGCTCTGGGCCGACGAGCCCCAGTCGGCCTGCTCCGGGCCGACGAGCTCCAGTCGGTCTCCTCCGGGCCGAGGCCGTAATATTTTTAAAATTTGTTGAAACTGCGCAATATTTCCCGAATTTCTAAAAAAAAGTATTATTAAAATAAAATTAGCCAAGGCCGGCCATGCTTTGCTCCGCCTACAGTCGACAGCCGCTTCTTCTCACGAGCTTCATCTTCCTGCATATATAATTCTGGCGGTTCCGATCGATATGTGCTATCATCGGTCTGATATTAGCTAGGCGAGTGGCGTTTTCGTCGGTTCCGATTTCCAAGCAGACGGGGATCGATTGATCTTGCTTCGACTTGTCGAATTGCTACCTAGTCCTAGCGAGGTGTTTGACAATTTGCAAAATAGCCACCACTGTGCTAGAGTGCTAGTAGTACAGCTAGTGAGAAAGTGAAGCACGTAGACGTATGCTCTCGGTTGACCTACTGCTGCCTGCATCCTCTCGGGTGAAAAACAAATACACTAGCTTTTACTTCCCCCACAAAGTATACCAGTATGAAGTGTGAACATATTAGCTAGTACTTGTACTTGTACTTGGCCTAGCTAGCTGCTGAGTGTCAAACAACGCGATCTACAGGGAGAAAGAAAATACACTTCTGCGTCCACGTAATGGATTTCCTGGAGAAGAAAATCGAATGCGGCAGTACGGGCATGTGTACGTACATCGATCGCATTATGCATGGGCTCAGATCCTGCGACACTCGGACGTGCCTCTGGCGTCGCTGCAGCAAGCATTCAGACAGGACATCTGCGGCGGTTGCAGTTCATTCCTGTCACCGTGTCATCGCCACTCCGTGTGTAATCGCCACTAATTTCAGACAGCAGCAACGACTTTCAGCTTGTGGATTAATTTAGGCATGAGGGGGTACAACACCCCAGTCCTGCCTGCCGGCTGCATGCGAGACGGTACCGTACGAGAAAGGTAAAGAAAATGTCGACCTATCGAGCTGGCATATGCCACTACAAGAAGCATGCATGCAAACGTCGTTGCTATTTCTTGGATCGTGCTAATTAATCCGTGGAAGTCACCGTCGCCTGTAGCCCCTGTTACCCTGTCGCTGTAGGGCAGGAATCGATCGCGGGCACATGCAGCGGAGCATATTTCTAGACCGGGGGAGCACATTGTATATTCAGGGACTTGCTTGGCGATGTGTGGATCATCGTCGACCCTAATCCCAATCACGGAGTTGCTTACACTTGCTTACGATGAAAGGGATGCCAATCATGCTGATGAAGTGATGATTGATAACAAGTGGTACTATGGCGTACGTGTTTCCCAATCCACCCCTTGAATGCCACTTCTTTTATAGAGGGCCAACGGAGCAAACCGCTAGCTAGTTCGAGCATCTTTAACGGATGCATGCCCTAAACTAGGGCACCAAATGTCAAAGTTCGGAGCGGAACCGGATGCCTTGTTTGAGGTCCGGGTTGCATGTTATATCAGGAGGCAAAAACTCCTACCGTGGTGTTTACAAGGAGTACGTATCCAGGTCGGTGTACTACACCGTACCTGTATCGTATGCATATTACAACTCTAACAGCCCCCTTAATCTAAACATTACAAAGATTTAGATTACGCCTAAACTCATGAAGATTTCTAACCGGAAGTGTCTTGGTGAAACCATCAGCGATTTGATCTTTGCTTGAAACAAACCTGATATCCAGTTTCTTGTCTGCCACTCTTTCACGAACAAAATGGAAATCAATCTCAATGTGTTTAGTACGTGCATGAAACACAGGATTTGCAGACAAGTATGTTGCACCAAGAGTATCACACCATAGGCAAGGTTTTTCCTTTAACTCAACTCCAAGCTCTCGGAGGAGGGCTTCAACCCATATTATTTCAGCAGTGGCATTTGCTAAGGCTTTGTATTCTGCTTCTGTACTTGATCTTGAGACAGTGGCTTGCTTTCTAGAACTCCATGACACCAAATTTGGTCCTACAAAAACTGCAAAACCTCCAGTAGATCTTCTATCATCAATACATCCAGCCCAGTCTGCATTGGAAAAAGCACTCAAAAGTGTGGATGTAGATGGCCGAAATGTGATTCCAATTTTTGTGGTGTCCTTCACATAACGCAAAATGCGCTTGACTGCCTCCCAATGTGCAGTAGTTGGTGCATGAAGAAACTGACATATTTTGTTGACTGAGAAGGATATATCTGGTCTAGTAAGAGTGAGATATTGCAATCCTCCAACATACTACGGTATTTTGTACTATCTTTTGGACCTAAAGCTTCTCCTTCTGCCAATGACAGTGGATCCGAATATGAAAAAGGTGTAGGCATAGCCTTGCATTTACTCATATCAACTTTTTCAAGTAACTTTGTATCATACTTTTCTTGTGTCAAAACTAAACCATCACGTGTTTTCTTCACTTCAATGCCCAAGAAGAAGTGTAAATCACCAAGATCCTTGATAGCAAAACTGTTGTTTAGATCTTTGAGGAGAGCAGGAATGGCTTCTTCTGAAGAGCTTGTCACAATAATATCATCAACATAGATCAAAATAAATATAGTAACATCTGATTTTTGATAGAGGAACAAAGATGTATCAGCCTTTGAAGGTGTAAAACCAAGAGCATGCAACCTAGAACTGAGACGAGAATACCATGCACGTGGAGCCTGCTTCAGTCCATATAGTGCTTTATCAAGCTTGCAAATATAATGAGGAACATTGGTATCTTCAAATCCTGGTGGTTGTCTCATGTATACATCTTCTTCCAAGACACCATGTAGAAAGGCATTTTTCACATCTAGCTGTCGCAAAGCCCAACCTCGAGAGACAGAGATAGCTAGAACAATTCTGATGGTAGATGCTTTGACAACTGGACTAAACGTGTCCTCATAATCAATTCCGTACCTTTGCTTAAAGTCCTTTGCAACTACATCAGAGTAGCAAAGGGAAAGATATTCTCGTCAAAGACAACATCTCGAGAAATATAAACTCGACCGGTAGACACATCTAGACATTTAACTCCTTTATGAAGAGGACTATATCCCAAGAATACACAACGTGTAGACCGATATGCAAGCTTTCTTTTGTTGTAGGGACGGAGGTTTGGCCAACAAGCACACCCAAAAATGCGAAGAGATTCATAATTGGGTTTGGTATGAAGTAGACGTTCTATAGGAGTTTGAAAATCAATAACTTTGCTAGGAAGCAAATTGATAAGAAACGTGGCTGTAAGAAAGGTTTCATCCCAAAATTTTAAGGGCATGGAGGCATGCGCAAGAAGGGCAAGGCCAACCTCAACAATATGACGATGTTTGCGCTCGGCGGAGCCATTTGTTGATGAGCATGAGGACATGAAACATGATGAGTGATACCAATTTTCTGAAAGAACCCATGGAGTTTTTCATATTCACCACCCCAATCAGTTTGCATTGTAATTATTTTCCTACCAAACTTGCGTTCAACAAGAGCTTGGAAGTTCATAAAAACTTGGTACACATCAGAACGTTTCTTAATCAAATAGATCCATGTAAATTTACTATAATCATCGATAAAGCTTACATAATATGAGTGTTTGCCAACAGACACAGGTGCAGGACCCCATACATCAGAGAATACTTGTTCCAAAGGAATAGTAGAGACACTAGAGGATACAGGATACGACAACTGATGACTTTTAGCTAGTTGACAAGAATCACACACATAAGGATTTTTTTCAGGGGTATACGAAAGCTGATGTTTCCTAAGAACTTGCTGAACCACAAACGAAGAGGGATGTCCTAAGAGGCGATGCCTTGTGGAGGATGATGGCTTTATTGTAGCAAAAACTTGTTTGGAGGACCCGGTAGACATTGGAACTAGCGGGTAGAGACCACCATGACATGGCCCCTTAAACAGAATTCTTTGAGTTGCCTGATCCTTGATCAAAAAGAAATGTGGGTGAAACTCAAGAAAAATGTCATTGTCAAGGGTAAGTTTATGAACAGAAAGGAGATTCTTTGTGGCACTAGGAATATGAAGAACATTATTTAGATTTAAACTATTATGGGGAATGTATAACTTAGAATGACCAATATGACTTATAGACATACCATTGCCGTGTGACACGATCATGTCCCTTGTACTTGTCGACGGTGGTCAGTTTGTGAAGCTCACTTGTAATGTGGTCCGTAGCACCAGTATCAGGGTACCAATTGGTATCAACTCCATAGGATGCAGCAGCAACATTGGCACCCTTGTTATTGTCCCCTCGGCCACCTTCATCATCTGAGCTTCCTTTGCGATCATCCTCATAACGCCACCAACAAACTTCAGCTGGATGTCCATGGATCTTGCATATCTGACATGTAGTGTTGACATACTTGGTTGGGGAACGGCCATGCCCAGAACGGCGCCCCTGTCCTCTGTCATCGCGGCGATCACGGCGATCATCCCAGCGGTCATCACGGCGATTCTCCCTGCGGTCATCACGACGATCGTCCCTGCGATCATCACGACGACGATCTCCACGATCATCTCTACACAAATCATCACGATCATCACGGCGTCTATCATCACGGCTATCCCAGCGACGTTCTGACTCGTAGCGATCTCCACGGTTACGATCACCCTGATCATCCGAACGACCACGGTCCCGAGGATCAGCGGAGTACCCACGGTCACGGCGGTCTCTGTCATCATCGCGGCGATCTGATCCACCGTTCCCCCGACGTGCAGCATTAGCGGAAGATGTGAAGCTAGCGTCCTGACCAGTTTCAGTGAGCATGTCTTGCCGCATGTCATGGGCACATATTTGAGTATACAGATCATCAAGCGTGATGTTGTTGTTTCCATTGACAGCAAAGACCACAGAGTTATAGCCTGCATCGAGTCCGTTGGTAATGTATCCGACCATCTCATCTTCTTCAACAGGTTTCCCAAGGGCTGCAAGTTCAGAACCGAAGGCCTTCATCTTGGCAAAGAACTGAGCAGCGGTGAGATCATGCTTTTTCGAGCCATTGAGGGAGCCACGAAGCTGATTAACCTTCGCACGAGAACCTCGAGTAAACATCCTATTTAGAACAGCCCAGACTCTAGCCGTTGTGTCAATATCAATGACATGAGCCAGAATTTCCGGTGAGAAGGAATTGATAATCCAGCTCATCACCGTGGAGTCCCTTAGCACCCAGGCACCATATGCAGGGTTCGGGATCTTGGTAGATTTTCCATCTTTCTCCACCTCCAGGAACTCAACCGGAGCAGCATCGGTGCCATCAAGCAGGCCTAGCACCTGAGCGCCATGGAGGGCGGGTATGACCAGCGTCTTCCATAACAAGAAGTTGGAGCTGGTCAATTTTTGAGAGGGAGAATTCCCGAGCGCTGCAGACACGGACGTGGTCGAGGAAGAAGACGCCATGGGAACAACGGAGAGGTTTTTTTTCGATCTGGAGATCGTGGGTTGAAGCAGCTTTCCGATCAGATGATCGTAGGTTTTCTGGTGTTTTTCCGATCCGTAGATCGTAGGCTGTGTGTATTAGGTTTTTGGCTTTCCGATCAGAAGATCGTGAGAGAGCTTTGGTTTTGCGGCGGCGGCGGGAGTAATTCCAGCGGCGGCAACTAGGTTTTTTAGGTCTCAGATCGTGAACTCTGATACCATGTCAAAGTTCGGAGCGGAACCGGATGCCTTGTTTGAGGTCCGGGTTGCATGTTATATGAGGAGGCAAAAGCTCCTACGGTGGTGTTTACAAGGAGTACGCATCCAGCTCGGTGTACTACACCGTACCTGTATCGTATGCATATTACAACTCTAACACCAAAAACTAGGTCCATACAATTTTAGAATAGGAGAGGTTAGTCTTAGGGCACCTGGATAGTATTTTTACTATGTTTTGAAAATAGTTTCCTAAAATTTAGAAAGCAATTGGAACATGAGATCCAATGGCGGGGAGTAAGGCAAAAGCGTCTGGCAGTTGTTGGGCGCCGATCTCGATTTTGTCCGACTGACGTAGGAAGAGGTCATGTAAGGAATCGGGAGATGTGGCCAAACCCGACGTTGCTGACCAAAAGATGAGAGCTAGAAAAGGAGTGTCGGCTCACCTTCGACGCATGAGGGTCACAACGAGGTGCTAATCGATGTCGGTAGGTTGACGGAGTTATGGTGGTGACGTGCTGCGAGCTGCGACAATAGGTGGCCGGTGTAGGGTGACAACGGACTGCGAGGAAGTTTCACTGTGGCAGCTGGCTTCCCGCCACAATGTTTTCAGTATAATAGGACCTACATCGATGCCTTAAAAGTACCTACATTTGGATCTGTTGAATATATGTGTTTTCAGTGTAGTCGTGGTCTTGTGGACATTTGAGGCACAAACGGGTCACTCTTGATTACAAACCTTTTCAATTAAGAAACCCCATTAACTTGATCCATAATTCCATCACTACAGGAGTAACAGCACAGTCCGACGGTATTTGCCGTCGGGCTCAGCACAGAAACCCTCGGCCTAAGTGAGCCCGACGGCCACCGTCGGCCTAAGGCCGTCGGGCTGTGATCCATCGGGCTCACGCCGTGGCGTCGGGCTCGCAAATGCCGTCGGGCTAGCGCAGAAACACGTAACGCCGCTCCGTCACGACACACGCGTCAGCTGCTGGAGCTGCACAGGCCATACGGTGAGCCCGACGGCATTGCCGTCGGCCTCATCATAGCGTTACTACGCCGACGGCAAATACCGTCGGCCTCACCACTGCATAATAATGCAATACAGCGTGACGCCGACGGCATTGCCGTTGGGCTCATTCTGGAGTGAAAACAGCAGCATTTTGCTGCATTTTAATTATTCCCTGCAAATTTCAATTCTTTCTGGGATTCACATATAAACATCATCAAACTCATGAACATCATCATATAGGGATCATCAAACATATAAACATCATCAAACATATAAACATCATCATATAGGGATCATCAAAAATATAAACATCATCAAACTCATGAACAACATGTAGGGATCATCATATATCACACAACATCCATACATAAACATCATCAAACTCATGAAGCTACCAAATATATCACACGTTTCTATATCACACAACATATATCACACGTTTCTACATGATCAAGCTCATGAAGCTACAAAATGATCTCTCCGAAGGAACTCTCAAGCACGAATTCCAGCGCCAAGAGCATGATCACTACAAAATGAAAACGAACTCCGGTTAGCATGGCAAATGTATCAAGTTCAAATTCATGCAAGAAAAAATGATCAAAGTCATGCAAACCTTCTAAGTCCAAATTCATGCAAGGAAAAATGATCAAAGTCATGCAAATGTTCTAAGTCCAAATTCATGCAAACGTTCTAAGTCCAAATTCATGCAAACATTCTAAGTCCAAACTGAATCATGAAAAATAGTTCTTAGTCTATGGTTGGTTTACGTCAGAGTTTTTCATGAACTAACCGGGTTTGGCGATTGTCGACGCATCTCGCGGCTCTCGTGGTGGGGTGATCGACGCAGCGAGGTAGAAGCACCCGGGCTAGGAACTTGTGAGTGAACCGGAGTGGCCATGGGTGAGGCAGAAGCTCGACCAAACGGAGCCATTGCCCGTGAAGAAGACGATCCTACATGTTTGAACAAAATATGACTAAGTGTAAATATCTAGATGTACAAAAAATAACTTAGTGAAGCTTTGGTGAAGTACTAACAGGAGTCGCCTGGGTGTAGTGTGCGACGAAATCGGCGTAGCACGGCCGTGGAGGGTACGGTGGTGGTGGCGGAGCCGATACTGGCTCGGGTAGTGGAGTACCCTCTCTCATTGCCGTACTAAGCGCCTGCAAGTGAGTTTAGATGCCATGCATTATGAAGTACAAACTCGGACAATGAAATTTATTGGCTAGGATTGGATGGACCACAACTCACCGTCATATAGGCAAACTGATGCGACTGCTGAGCTTGATACACAGCCGCCAAATAATCCTGCATCCAAGCATCCTGAGCCTCTTGCCAGGCTTGTTCCATTTCCTTAAAAATATGACATAGTGAATCTCATGAGCATACCCATATATGAATGGGAACTAAGAATGAAGAAGAAAAATGAGAGAAAGCTTACATGGTCCACAGCATGGGCGGCTCTAGCACGTGGTGCACGAGGTGTAACAGAAACACCCGTGAGTGATTTGACACGTGTGTAGTTGGTGGTAGGCTCGATCACCGTGTCAAATGTGCGCGAGCGGCCATGTGGCCTTCCATGTCCTGCGATAATCACGACCCTCTCGTCGACTGGCTCCTTAACAGGGTCAGAATCCGGTCCATTCAGCTCCTTATACCTGATGGCATTCATAACAAGTAAACAATTAGTAAGTACAAATTATTTCTTAGTTGCATTTAGTAAACATGATCTTGAAAAATAAACCTGGTCTTGTACTCCTCAAGGTTTTCAGTGGTTGTGCCATAGTATTGATCATCTCCGTCCTTGACCACCTTCTTCTTATGAGCCAATTGCCACACTTCAAACTCTCCCAGCTCCCGCCCTTCATTAGCGGTCATCTAAAATACATACAAAAATGGTATGCATTAAAAAGAAAACACCGCCAGGGAAAACGAGTAGGTTGTTCCATATTTATACCTGATGATCCTTGTAGTGGTAGAAGTGTCGGTTCCCTTGACAGTGAGTTCCCTCATGACCGCGATTGAGACTGTTCTGAATGCTCTTAGCCTTGAAATCTAGATCTTTCCCGGTCCACATGTCCACCAGTTTCTCCCAGCCATCCTTCTTTCCCAGAGCCCACTTTGGACAAATCTTAAGATGAAAACATCTCAAGTCAACATCTCAAGTGAAAAACAGATAATGCACTTTACGATGGACATGGAATAAAAAGAAAATTTCATTACCCCCATGAAATCCTCGTGGGACATCTTCTCACCAAGTTTGAGCTCAAGGATTTTCTTCTTGTTGTATCTCATGCCTTTCTCGGCGTAGAACTGAGCGATAGCTGTAATTTTAACATCATACCACATCTGGCGTAACTTGATCCTCACCATCGTAAAGAAGACCTCGTGGCTCTTGTGCTCGTGCTCGGGAGGCACGCGATAGAACTCCTACAATCATGTAGACAATCTTATTATGGTGAGAATCACAAGTTAACAAAACTATGGTTAACTATGGTTGAGAATCACAAGTAAACAAAACACCATATAATAGTTCTTACCCAGAACTTGTGAACCACAACCTCTGCACAGCTAGGCTTAAAACCCTCACCCTCCACAGTCTCCATGTAGCCGGAGCCCTGAGCGGCCTCGTAGTCCTCCCACCTCATGGCTAACTTCTTCAGAGAATTTGGATCCTCAGGATTCTCCTTGTAGAGGCCTGGCCAATGCCTCTTCAGAAGGCCCACAAGTACACCACCTGGAAGATTTCCCGAACTGGTGATGAGTTGAAAATTGCTGCACATGAAAGAACAATATTAGTATGCAAGGAGAGTTAGCCACATACTTATATGATCAAAAGATAGCCACTTACTTTTTGTTGACCGGCTTAATAAGAATTTTGCCCTCTTGAGATGTTGATCTTCTTGGAAGATTCTTTATTCCTCGAGTCCACAAGGGCCCAAGATCCCCCCCCCCCCCCCCGTGCTGCAAATTAAAATTAAAATGCAAATTAGAGTTCAAATAAAATGTAAGTGAACAAAACTAAGTGGTAGGAATAGGAGAAAATAGCGTACATCCTCCTCCTCCTCCTCGGCGTGCTGCTCCAGGTCCTCGTCAACGGGCTGCTCCGGGTCCTCATCAACGGGCTGCTCCAAGTCCACCCCAAAGTATTGATGCTCGACGTACTGCTGCTGAGGCTGCTCCACCCTAAAGTACTGCTGCTGAGGCTCCTCCCCCTCGAAGTACTGATGCTGAGGCTCCTGCACCGGCGTCGGGAGGGGGTAGACGCATGGATTTTTTTGCTTGGATGTGTTAGGTTGGTATATTGGACCATAAAAAACAAACATTTCATGTGTTCCGTCGCACGGTTCCATGCCCGACACCCGAAACGGGGGTTTTCACCTCTAAGTGCAAGAACTTACCACGGAGAAAGAGGGGTCAGTGAAGCGGGTCGCACCTCGGAGATGTATCTTGGTTCCCACAATCTACCAACACACTAGTATACATATATTAGGGGTCTATGCAAGTTTTGATGGGGTCTTGACACTAAGGACCCACTCTACGGCGAAACCCTACTCCCGCTGCAGAAAAGTCTGAACCCGTCGATCTACCCCTCTAAACGGCGTCGGGAGGGGGTAGACGCATGGATTTTTTTGCTTGGATGTGTTAGGTTGGTATATTGGACCATAAAAAACAAACATTTCATGTGTTCGTCGCACGGTTCCATGCCCGACACCCGAAACGGGGGTTTTCACCTCTAAGTGCAAGAACTTACCACTGAGAAAGAGGGGTCAGTGTAGCGGGTCGCACCTCGGAGATGTATCTTGGTTCCCACAAACTACCAACACACTAGTATACATATATTAGGGGTATATGCAAGTCTTGATGGGGTATTGACACTCCGGACCCACTCTACGGCGAAACCCTACTCCCGCTGGAGAAAAGTCTGAACCCGTCGATCTACCCCTCTAAACGGCATCGGGAGGGGGTAGACGCATGGATTTTTTTGCTTGGATGTGTTAGGTTGGTATATTGGACCATAAAAAACAAACATTTCATGTGTTCCGTCGCACGGTTCCATGCCCGACACCCGAAACGGGGGTTTTCACCTCTAAGTGCAAGAACTTACCACGGAGAAAGAGGGGTCAGTGAAGCGGGTCGCACCTCAGAGATGTATCTTGGTTCCCACAAACTACCAACACACTAGTATACATATATTAGGGGTCTATGCAAGTCTTGATGGGGTCTTGACAGTCCGGACCCACTCTACGGCGAAACCCTACTCCCGCTGGAGAAAAGTCTGAACCCGTCGATCTACCCCTCTAAACGGCGTCGGGAGGGGGTAGACGCATGGATTTTTTTGCTTGGATGTGTTAGGTTGGTATATTGGACCATAAAAAACAAACATTTCATGTGTTCCGTCGCACGGTTCCATGCCCGACACCCGAAACGGGGGTTTTCACCTCTAAGTGCAAGAACTTACCACGGAGAAAGAGGGGTCAGTGAAGCGGGTCGCACCTCGGAGATGTATCTTGGTTCACACAAACTACCAACACACTAGTATACATATATTAGGGTTCTATGCAAGTCTTGATGGGGTCTTGACACTCCGGACCCACTCTACGGCGAAACCCTACTCCCGCTGGAGAAAAGTCTGAACCCGTCGATCTACCCCTCTAAACGGCGTCGGGAGGGGGTAGACGCATGGATTTTTTGCTTGGATGTGTTAGGTTGGTATATTGGACCATAAAAAACAAACATTTCATGTGTTCCGTCGCACGGTTCCATGCCCGACACCCGAAACGGGGGTTTTCACCTCTAAGTGCAAGAACTTACCACGGAGAAAGAGGGGTCAGTGAAGCGGGTCGCACCTCGGAGATGTATCTTGGTTCCCACAAACTACCAACACACTAGTATACATATATTAGGGGTCTATGCAAGTCTTGATGGGGTATTGACACTCCGGACCCACTCTACGGCGAAACCCTACTCCCGCTGGAGAAAAGTCTGAACCCGTCGATCTACCCCTCTAAACGGCGTCGGGAGGGGGTAGACGCATGGATTTTTTTGCTTGGATGTGTTAGGTTGGTATATTGGACCATAAAAAAGAAACATTTCATGTGTTCCGTCGCACGGTTCCATGCCCGACACCCGAAACGGGGGTTTTCACCTCTAAGTGCAAGAACTTACCACGGAGAAAGAGGGGTCAGTGAAGCGGGTCGCACCTCAGAGATGTATCTTGATTCCCACAAACTACCAACACACTAGTATACATATATTAGGGGTCTATGCAAGTCTTGATGGGGTCTTGACAGTCCGGACCCACTCTACGGCGAAACCCTACTCCCGCTGGAGAAAAGTCTGAACCCGTCGATCTAGCCCTCTAAACGGCGTCGGGAGGGGGTAGACGCATGGATTTTTTTGCTTGGATGTGTTAGGTTGGTATATTGGACCATAAAAAACAAACATTTCATGTGTTCCGTCGCACGGTTCCATGCCCGACACCCGAAACGGGGGTTTTCACCTCTAAGTGCAAGAACTTACCACGGAGAAAGAGGGGTCAGTGTAGCGGGTCGCACCTCGGAGATGTATCTTGGTTCCCACAAACTACCAACACACTAGTATACATATATTAGGGGTCTATGCAAGTCTTTATGGGGTCTTGACACTCCGGACCCACTCTACGGCGAAACCCTACTCCCGCTGGAGAAAAGTTTGAACCCGTCGATCTACCCCTCTAAACGGCGTCGGGAGGGGGTAGACGCATGGATTTTTTGCTTGGATGTGTTAGGTTGGTATATTGGACTATAAAAAACAAACATTTCATGTGTTCCGTCGCACGGTTCCATGCCCGACACCCGAAACGGGGGTTTTCACCTCTAAGTGCAAGAACTTACCACGGAGAAAGAGGGGTCAGTGAAGCGGGTCGCACCTCGGAGATGTATCTTGGTTCCCACAAACTACCAACACACTAGTATACATATATTAGGGGTCTATGCAAGTCTTTATGGGGTCTTGACACTCCGGACCCACTCTACGGCGAAACCCTACTCCCGCTGGAGAAAAGTCTGAACCCGTCGATCTACCCCTCTAAACGGTGTCGGGAGGGGGTAGACGCATGCATTTTTTTACTTGGATGTGGTAGGTTGGTATATTGGACCATAAAAAACAGACATTTCATGTGTTCCGTCGCACGGTTCCATGCCCGACACCCGAAACGGGGGTTTTCACCTCTAAGTGCAAGAACTTACTACGGAGAAAGAGGGGTCAGTGAAGCGGGTCGCACCTCGGAGATGTATCTTGGTTCCCAAAAACTACCAACACACTAGTATACATATATTAGGGGTCTATGCAAGTTTTGATGGGGTCTTGACACTCCGGACCCACTCTACGGCGAAACCCTACTCCCGCTGGAGAAAAGTCTGAACCCGTCGATCTACCCCTCTAAACGGCGTCGGGAGGGGGTAGACGCATGGATTTTTTTGCTTGGATGTGTTAGGTTGGTATATTGGACCATAAAAAACAAACATTTCATGTGTTCCGTCGCACGGTTCCATGCCCGACACCCGAAACGGGGGTTTTCACCTCTAAGTTCCGGAACCCCGCCACTACAAAACTCCGGAGATACCCGCATATGTGTCCTTATATTATGGCCACATATGATCACAATATTTGTACAAATTAGTTCTTATGTTATTTATTGTGATTTAGTACCCTTACGAATAATATTTTTGAATGTAACCTAATATTTCAAGAAAAACTGGAACATAGTTCAATGAGACCGACGGTATTGCCGTCGGCGTCAGTGTGGGTGGTTACGGCGCCGTCAGGTCGCTTCGTCCAGACGCCCACGCGAGGGAGACGGGGGGAGAAGTCCGACGGTGTTTTGACGCCGACGGTGGCCGTCGGGCTCACATTAGAACGCCGACGGTGTTTTGATCCCGACGGTGTTTTCTGGCCGTCGGTGCTAGATTGTGACGCCGACGGCCCCGACGTTTGGCCGTCGGCGTTATAATTGCCGTCGGGCTGGTCTGCCACTCCCGTAGTGCATACCCGTTCTATTGATGCAGGACTACTCAAACAGAAGTCAGCCCAATCATGCACCGCCGGCACTTGAGAAGGAAATGAGGCATTACCCATCCAGGCTGAAAAGATAGTCTATAGACTGTTAAGACTCGAGGGGAGTGTAAAACCTGTCGTACTAGGAGCAATTTTTCCTTCAAACCAGAGACAGCAGGCCAGTAGCTGCATATATTCCAACCTGAGAAAAAATTAGGGCTGACCCGTATAGAAGTCTTGCTCGATCGTCTCTGCACTATGCAGGGCTGGCCCACTGGGAATGGGAATCGAGCGAGCACATGGCAGCGGAGCATATTTTCACACAAGGAAGTGCATTAAATTCAGTTACAAATTAAGTTACAACTCATGATTAGCACGAATATAAATTAAATGGTTCGGAGCAGTTGTAAGTTCACTTGTAACTAATGTGATTGAGAATTAGCTTAATTCTCATTCACCTTATGTCATCAAATCCTAGTTGCAAGTCCACTTGCAACTGATGCACGAATTATGAGGCAAATCAAATGGTCTAAAGTAGTTACAAGTCCACTTGTAAATGATGACATCACGTCACTTGACTGAGAATCAAGCTAATTTCCAGTCCACTAAGAATTAGCAAAATCAATTAATTATAGCTAGATTATGCATGTGTACCGTCGTCGACTCTAATCCGAATGATATAGTTGGTCCCTTGCTTGCGGTGAAGGGGATGCCAACAGTTCGTTCTTGATGATTGATCACAAGCAGTGGAGGTGCTTTGTTCGGTGTGTTTCTCAGTCTCACCACTCAAAGTTTACATTTCAATAATAACTCAGTTCGATACCTGTATGTTTCAGTCGCAGTGCAATCTACGACTTTGTACATGCACTACGTGACTTTCTTATTTCTTTGTGTAATGTGTTTGAATGTGTCAAGTTGGTCATGTAAGAGTTTGCACGCCGATTTTGAATCTGATGAACCCATGCCACTATTTGCAGAATATTTAGCTATTCATTTAGTTTACTCATATATTATACTTAAGATCACGAGAAATATTTTTGGTTCATAAAGCAGGAGTACATGATAATTGCAATGAGAAATTTCATTATCTCCGCCCATACTTATTCCACGAAAAATGGTCCATACTTGTCTCTTTACACACTAGGTATTTGCTGCAAACGAAGTCAGATCACTGAACTCGGGCACTTGTGATTTTGTGAAGGGTGCATGAAGTCAACAAATTTTACCTATTATCAATGATATTTTTCGTCAAAAATATACACCACGCAAGTAGTATATTCAGAGCATCGATGACCTAGCCTAAAACTCAAGCCATTCCAATCTTTCAGACTGCATATTGAATAAACAACTTCCCCTTACTAAACAACGACTAACAGCAGAGCCAACCCATAAACCGCGCAAATGGGGCACCTGCCCCGAGCCGCAACAAAAGGAGATCCCCAATTATAAAAATTAATAATAACCTTTGTTATATTTTCTAGTATGTGCTAAGAGTACTGATTATTTGTTAAAGGGCACAAAATTTGCGAGACCAAGTATACACGACTGACCGATAGTTTGTTCTTCATGTGTAGGAAAAACCGATCTAAGTAACAACCATGAGTTCAGTTAGATAGTGGCCCTCCAATGGAAGTCCTACATTTCGTTATATGCACAAATATTTATCTTCGACATCACTACGAGCACTTATATAGAGCAATCATACTAAGTTTATTGCATCTGAGTATTTTAAACGAAAAAATCATAATTATGTGGAAGTAGCATACTCTAATTATTATTATTTTTTATCAATTATTACTATTGATTAATGTACCCAAATACACAAATACTCTTGAAGTTTGTATAAATATATTTACCTAATCATACACAAAAACCACCTATTAAGACATCATCTAGACCACGTGTTTTATATATCTCTACCATTTCTATTACATATAGTAGTATATACATTTACCGAAAGTTAATTGATGAACAAAACTATACTACAAAATATAATTAAAATCTAGCATAATGCAAACGGATATTCTACTACATGCCTTACGACTATCTAAACAGAATGCTATAACAAACATTTATGAGTTTTTATGTGGTTAATAATGTCAAATATAAATATAGAATTATACTTATTGATAATATATCAAGCTAAACAAAGTAAAAAAGTTTAATATAAATATTCGTCTTAAGTCCGAATTTTGGTTGGACGACCCTGACAGAGAGAAGTAAACATAAATAATAACAAAATTTTGATGGAAGGAATATCAGATCAAATCTACCAGATTCATACCACATAGCTAGCCAAGCCAAAAATAATGTCTGGGGATCGTGAAGGAGGAGAAATTCAGGGATGCACCAGCTTGGATTTAGCGTTCTATCTATACACCCGCACCCACATAAGATGCGTCCTCCCTTTCATTATACAAGCTGACCAACCAGACTTAACCACAACTACCCTATAGAGATACTACATATTTTTAGCTGAATATCGATCAATATTTTGTTTTGAAGGAAGGGAACATCAACATATTGATATGGGATTTATCTATTTTGGCCATACCAATTAATTTATGCATGGTGTGGAAAGTTCGGTTCATGCGCCAACTTAATTCACATGGTAAAATGTCAGTGGCTTCTTTATAGTACCCAATTGCAAGCTCCCGATGTAAATCTACTCAACCTTAATATATACCCATCTGCTTAATTAATTAAGTTCTCTACAGGGTTTGCTGAACGTGTGATTATATGCTCCACATGCTGTCGGGGGGCTGCCCCCCGGGTAGGGCAGATCCCGGCGCAATTCAACAGTATAGCA
The DNA here is from genome assembly GCA_026929855.1 of Poa annua. Lineage (NCBI taxonomy): Eukaryota > Viridiplantae > Streptophyta > Magnoliopsida > Poales > Poaceae > Poa > Poa annua. The sequence goes on from CM049427.1 coordinate 24,752,581, forward strand.
ACAGTGATTGACCTTTGGCGAGAGCAAGGGCCACCCCCTAGTGTGCTGAAGAGGCAACTTGACCTTTGAGAGCTGGTAGAGTGCAAGGTGCCTCCTGGCAAGCGCAAAGGTCATCTCTGGCGGCTATAAATAGACACCCCGAGCCCTCATAACAGCACAAGCATCAGCGGGTGGTTGCTCTAAGAACTAGCTTCTCGAAGATGTCTTTGCTGGTAGGCCAAGACATCTTCGGGAGGCTAGGCCTAGAGATACTCATCCTAAGGGGAACTCGGATGTGTCCGGGAGTGACCTTGGACTTTATGGTTCCGAGAAGACTCCTGGAACGAGAGATACTCGGTCTTACCGGATAGGCAATCCGGGTAAGTGCTAACCGGAACATTTATCTCGGTCCTAGACTTGTGCAGGAAGGACTCGTTGAAAGGGCATGTGCCCTCATATGGTTTTGGTAATTAATGACAATCCCTAAGGACTAATGTGTGTTTTGAGCATATTGCAAGTATGGCTTGAAGTTGTCAAGCCATCACCTATATGAAGAAAGATGGTATCTTCCATGAGCTTGCAACAAGAAGATCAATTCATATAGCTCATGGAGGATGATGTCATGCCATGATCGTCATCAAGGTTGACTAGTGCAAGACCAAGGGAAGCTGTCGGAGACATGAAGACGAAGCTAAGCGAGACTCTCCCATGATGGAGTATGGGGGAGTATATGGAGGAGTCTTCATCAAGCATGTGCTAGCAAGCGCAATCAAGAAAGGTGGTCCACTTGAAGAGATCAAGATCGTCATCATCTAGCTCAAGTGGATTGCTCAAGGCAAAGGTATGATCTTGATAGGGCTATAGGATAGATAGGCGTACTATCAAGAGGGGCTCTCGAGTGAGTAACTTGATCGCATCTTTGTGGAGAGCTCAAACCTTTGCATGCTTGGCATAGCATCTTTCTTGTTTCTTATTTGGCTTTTTTTCCTTGTGAGGTTTTGGAGCTTGTTGTGATCTTCATAACAAGCTCAAGTTCATCAAAAACAAAGTTCGTTTAAAAAGCTTCTTGGTTTTTTATGTTTGAGGTTTTACCGGTTGTTCCTTTTTCGAGAGGTTTTATGTTTCCCCATTTGGTTTTAACCTCCCATCTTGGACTATGATGTTTCTCTTCATTATGTTGTAGAGTTCTTCGTTGTGATTACAACGAGCCAAAAATCATCCAAAACGGAGTTTGGATGGTCAAGATATTGTCGTTTTCGTGTTGGTATTTCTGCAGTTTTTGGGTGCTCGGAAATCTCCGAACCGGGCTCGGAGATTTCCAAATCGGGCGGATTTCAGTACTGATGTCGCCCAGAAAACTTCGGAGATCTTTCCGGAAATCTCCGGGGGTCGGAAATTTCCGGCCCTAGGCCTGAAATCTCCGGTCTGAGCTGCTGTAACGGCAATATTTGTGGGAGGGGTATAAATACCCCTCCCCTTCTTCTTCCTTGAGTGAGCACGACTTTCCCCCCTCTCTCTTGCCATTGTTGACCTTGGGAAAGCTTGCCCCCTCTCAAATCTTCCCATGATTCTTGCATATCTTTGAGGGAGAAGTGAGAGGAGATCTAGATCTACAATTCTACCAATCCATCTCTCCTCTAAGTGAGGGGAACATAGTGGATCTGGATCTTTGAGTTCCTTTGTGGTTCTCCCCCTTTGTTCTTGCTCTCTCTTATCCCCCCATAAGCATTAGTTGCTTGTGGTGGGATTTGGGAGTGTAGGATTTGTCTCCTTTGTGGTTTCTTGGTTCTTCCTCTCTTATTCCCCCATAAGCATTTGTTGCTTTGTTGGAATTTGAGAGTGAAGGACTTGAGCACTTTGTGTGTTCTTGCCATTGCATCTTGCATCGGTTTGAGCTCTCCACGAGGATTCGTCGTGGTGAAATTCGTGAGCTTGTTACTCTTGGGTCTTGAACCCTAGACGCCTTAGTGGCCGCCATTGTGGCATAGGACCTTTTGTGGTCAAGGCCTTTGTGGCTAGTTGGGACCTTTGTGGTCAAGACCTCTTGTGGTCATTTGGGAGCCCCCAATTCGGTTGTGGGTGTGTGCCCCAAGGTTGTTGTACGGGATTGTTCTCCGCCCCAAAGGAGTTCATAGTGGAAGGTGGACTTGGACCTTTGTGGTCGAGTTCATCGGAGAAGAAGGTGAAGCCTTTGTGGCGTTGAGCAAACCTGTTGTGGTTGCTCACACCTCTCCAACGAGACGTACACCTTTTGTGGTGGAACTCGGGAATACATCATCGTCTCCGCGTGCCTCGGTTATCCCTATACCCGAGCTCTTTACTTATGCACTTTACTTTGTGATAGTCATCGTGCTTGAAGTTCTTTACCTTGCTATCCCTTTGATGTTTGTCTTGCATAGCTTAAGTTGTTGGTGCACATAGGTGAACCTAGTATATTTAGGTTGTGTCATTGATAAGTTAAACACTAAGTTTTATTCCGCATTTATCAAGACTAAATTGTAAAAAGTGCTCCTCGCCTATTCACCCCCCCCCCTCTAGGCGACGTCTTTCCTTTCAATTGGTATCAGAGCCCAGGTTATCTCATAATTAGGATTTACCGCCTAGAGATAAAGATGTCGTTTAGAGAATTAGTGCACAATCCCACTTATATATTCGATGGCACTAATTATGATGTTTGGAAAATTCGCATGCTTAATATCTTTAGGGACATGGATCCTAATTTAGAGAGAATTGTAGATATGGGTTTTTCTCCTCCAAAGGATTCCCAAGAATTATCTTTAGAGGATGAGAAAAACTCTTATCTCGATACTCTAGCTTGTAATGGTCTTATCTATGTTTTGAGCGATGTAGTTCTTGCGTCAATCATGCCTTGTCGGAGCGCTCATGATTTATGGACCAAGCTTGAAGATATATATAATGTGTCCAACACTACCAAGGATGATTGTCCTCCTTGCACCTCCAACCGGGATGAGCTCATGTCTTCTTCCACTTCACCAACATGTGGCTTGCCACAAGGTAATGATATGGTGAGTGGTGATAGAGATTGCATTATTGATGGTGAATCTACTATTGATCATATTTCTCACCCATCTTATTGCAATGCTCTATCTTTGTACTTAAACTCCTCTAGCACCATAAATACCTTACATGCTACTGTCTATAGTCCTTGCATATCATGTAGTAGTTGCTTAACTAAATCACATGATGATATGCTTTCCTTGTCTTGTTGCCATGATAAAAATGTTTCTATTTCCTCTAGTACTTGTTTGACTAACAATGTAGAGGAATCCAAACAATTGTTCGAACAAGACATGGACCTCAATGGTGCTTCAAGTAATTCTTCATCTTCCTCATCCATTACTCACTTTTGCCTTATGGCTAAGGAGTCTAAGGTATCTCCTACCTTAAATTCCAATATATCTAATGATGATGATATTAATGATGAAAGTGATAATGATGCCTCCATTGAAAATAATTTTGATATTGTCTCTCATGCTCTTTTAAAGAAAAAACATGCCCATGATAGCTTCTTAGAAATCATGACCATTCTTATTGAGCGCAAGGAGACAATTGAGGCCTTGGAGACTCGTTGTGATGAAGGATGGGGTCTTGCTCGTGATTCCGCGGGTGAGATCCACAATCTTGAGATTGCTCTTAAGGAAGAGCAAGAAACTCGAGTTTCTCTTGAGGAGAAGCTAGAAACTAGTGAGGAGTTAACTAATGAAATGATTGCTAAACTCACTAAAAAATGTGACCATGCTCTTGCCAAACTAAAAATGGGCAAATCCAAATCTCTTGAGGAGACTCTTACTTTAGAATTATCTAAAGTAAAAGAAACCCGTGATAGAGCTCTTGAGGAAGCCATCAACTTCAAAAGAAAGTATAATGAGCTTGTTAAATTGTCCTCTTCTATTCCCAATGATAATTATGCTTGTGCTACTAACTCCATTTCTTGTGAAGCATCTATTTTGAAGGAGAATGTTGAGCTAAGGGCTCAACTTGAGTTGCTATCTAGCAAGTATGGGAAGTTGGAGGAAAATCATGAAAAGCTTTCGAGCTCTAATGATGATCTTCTAGCATCTCATGCTATGCTAGAGGTTTCTCTTGAGGCAATCTCTACAAAGGTAAAATCTTGTGAGCCTCTTGTGATCACTAGCACAATTTCTTGTAAAAATACTTTATTTCCATGTGCTAGTTCTAGTAATTCATCCACTCACAACATTGTTACATCTTGTGATGAATTACTCTCCATGCCTTGTTGCTCTAACAATGTAGCATCTACTTCCTCTAGTATTTGTGTTGATACTAACCATGTAGAGGAAATCAAAGAGCTCAAGGCACAAGTCACTTCTTTGAAGAAAGACTTGATCAAGGGTCATGAAGGGAAGTCCACCCTCGACAAGATGTTGAGAGCGCGAAGACTTCCTCATGACAAGAGTGGACTTGGATTCAACTCCAATATCAAGAACAAGTCCATTGACAATATGGATCACAAGTTCATCAAGAAGAAGGGTCAAGATCAAGCTATTGATTCGGCCAAGATTGTGTGCTTCAAGTGCAAGGTCAAAGGGCACCATGTTAGATCTTGCCCCTTGAAGAAGAAGAAGCATCTTAGTGAGAAGCAACAAGGGAAGCAACCTCAAGTTCAAACTCAAGCTTCCCAAGTTGAAGGATCTTCACCCCCCAAGAAGATAATAAAAGGCCGAGTGTGCTACACATGTCGTGGTAAGGATCACTTAGCCTCTTCATGCACTCATGGTAACTTATCCAACCCCACTATACTAGATCATGCTTATTTGCTTCGGAAGGATAAGGTTGGCAATTTGTTTGTCAAGTATGTTGGTACTCAAAGTGGTGTCAAGAAAAGAACCATTTGGGTTGCCAAGCCTATTGTGACTAACCTCTTAGGACCCAACTTGGTTGGGGACCAACAAGCTAAAACTTGATCAATAGGTGGAGTCGGAGGACATTGGAAACTTGGCTACATCATGAAGAGTTAAGGGATCTTCATCAACCATATTCTCTCAAGCCAAGTCAATTGGATTATATTGCCTCATCTTATAACCAATGCTCCTCCTTGCGGTAACTTGTAGTTAATTCATATGTACTCATTGAAAGTTACTTGCACCCTCGCATGTGTTTGGTTTTGTACCTTACTAGTGTTTTATATGTGTTGTGCACTCTACTTACTTTTGATTGAGTAATAAAGCTTGTGTATGATGGTTTGCACACCATGTATGTTTTTGAGCCTCTTGTCTATTTGCTTTCATCTTAATTGGCTCTTTTAGGGATTTTAATGGACTATCCCATTTTGGGGGAGTGATGTGCTTTTTGGTAACTCACCACCCTAAAATGTGTACCACTTAGTGGTGATATTTCAATATTATCTACTCTCTTTGTGGTATGTCTTACTCATGAGAAATTCAAATTCCAGTGTCCATTAATTATCTCTTGTTGGATTTCTTTTGCCTCTTGTTAAAAAGAATGGCTTATCACATTATGGGGGAGTAATAAGCTATGTGCATATTACAAGCCTAGAAAATGTGAACATGTGAGGTAGTGTCACCTAGAGTTGATATTGTTGATTATCTTGTTCCTAGGCGGCATGGTACTCAAACAAGTTCCATATTTGCTTAAATTCATTTTGTTCACCCATCTTTTGGTATCTTGTTTGTGAGAGAGTTTCTTGATGCTTAGTATGATCATCGATTATTTGAAGCCATCAAGAATCTCTAGATAAGCATGGTTTTCAATTCTTTTATTTTGCCACATGCTTATGTTTTGTGAATATGATCTTGAATACTTATATGTCTTGTACCACCGAGAAATGTCTCCATACAATCATTGTCTTTGACAAGTGATAATTATATTTGTGGTAAATTTATTGATCATATTCACATTGGCCTATTGTTCTTAAGTTGTATTTTTCTATCGCCAAGTTTATTTTGGTTCAACCACCCTTTTGTCATCCTTACTTCATTTGGATCTTTTTGTTGCTCTACTCATTTTGTGTTGTGCTTTCTTTAGTTAGGACAAGCAAGGATCCCATTGTTGTGCATTTACATTCGAAGAATCAATTCTAAGTAATGCACCATCCTTGGGGGAGCTATCCTACATTGAGTAGACCATCATCCTTTTAATAGTAATCGTGTCTTATTGCTTTTCTTGAACTTTGTGCTCAAAAGGATATATGGAAGGTAATGATCCCACTTGTGTGCATTTTGTATTTACATACAAGATCTCAAATAATGCACTAATCATGGGGAAGCTACTCTATACTCTTTAGAACACTATTCTTTAAATTGGTTTGGTATCTTATTGCTCTTCTTGAACATGATTAATGCTTTAACAATAAATATGGAGAGTGATGATCTCATTTGTGTGCATTTTGTATTCAAATACAAGATCATAAGTAATGCACTAATCTTGGGGGAGCAATCCTATACGTTGTTGAATATTAGTTATCTTCAATTGGTATTTGATCCCGATGACATGTCTCTTTGAAAGACAAACATTTTTCGTCTTGGTACTTTGTGCCATCATGAAAATTGTAGAGGGCTTGGTTTATTTGTTGGAACCTTACTCCTCTTTGTGGAGTTGGCTATCTCATCCCACGGTTCTTAGTGTACCTTCTTGGATGAGATGAAACCCTCGAGCATGTTTGCTTGTTTTATTTCTTATGCTCAATGGTTTAGCCTTGACCTTGTTTTCATTTGATATATTTTCTTTTTGGTTTCTCCAATCATGTGTTGGTTTGAGTCTTTGATACAATGAGGACAAATCCTTCTCTTGCCACACTGTTGTGTAGCTTCTTGTTTTAATTGGTGTTTTGTCCAAATTGTATCTCGTTTGGTTCTTGAAAGTTTTGTGCATGCATATTTACTATATACATCTTTTGCCATGCTTACTTTCCTTGTTCCAATATATAGTATAAACTCCACCAAATCCTAAATGGCTAAGATGTGCTTGAAATTCAATTTCATATCAATAGGCACATATTTATGTGGAGTTTGTCCTATGTATTGTAGTTGCTCTAACTACTTTGGACCCAATGAGTTTGGGTACCACTTTGTACTTAAATTTGTTTTAGGTACATTGGAGATGCATTGGAAGCTTGTCTCGATTACAAGGAGGAAGTCCTCATCATGTGCCTTTTGAGCCAAGCTTGGATGATCATGAGCACCTACCTTCTACTTCTTCAATGCTATCTCGGTAACAAGTATCTATCTCATGCATACTCTTCTAGCCCTCAACCTTGTGTAGGTTGTTTCTTGGCATGAGTCTCTCGAGTTGCTTTTGATATGGTTTTTGCAAAGTTCCCTTCAAATCGTCTTTATTACAAATATGAGCAAGCCGGGATGATTACATAGTAAAGGGAACATACTTGATCGTGTTCATGATTCATCAATTCCAACTATGTTAATCTAGCAATTCTTCTTGTTTTGTCTCATATGCAATATGGATGAATTTTCAAAATCATTTGCCGCTTGAGAGAGTGTTTACCATTCTAAAAGCATCTCAACTATCACTTATTATTTTGGGTATTTGAGATACTTTGAAGAGTGTGTGTTGGAAGTCTTCCTAGATTTGTGCTATGGGTGTAGGAAAAATTCTTTTTGGTTTATTTAGACTTCCAAGTGAATATCATGTTCTTTATCTAGTACCTATTTTGTGTGTGCATGTTTCTTTGTGGACTTAGTGCCTACTTAGAAATTTATATACATGAGATTAGGTACATCTTTAATTGATATTCAAAATCTTTATTGATCATCTTTATTGCTCTCTTGATCCTTTTGTGATCTCTAAAAGGCACAAGCTTTGCATTTGATTTGGTTTCCTCTTGCCTCTTAATAAGCTTGTGAATCTATTTGATGTGTTTCCGTTGGTGTGCTTGTATGCGAAATACATGATATGCACTATGTGCCATATACCTTGAAAGACTATGGGAATGCCTAGGCTCATCCTTCTTAGTCTCCTAACATGTGTTTCCATATTACATCCATCCTTTCTCGTTTGAGCAAGTCTTTGATTGTCTCGTTTCTTTTCGTTTGCTCAACATTTGTTTGTTGCAAAGTGCATTATTTCTTTTTCCCTCTATGCACTCTTGCACTTATTGTTCAAATTAATCTAGGAAGGAACGAGGATTCCATGTTGCGCAACCTTTATTGAATTACAAATTCTTCATTGTGCATGTTCCTTGGGGAGTTCCGTCTTGATTCATTTGAACACTTGATTGCTTTTATCATAACATCTTCTTGTGTCCAATTGGTTTTTGGATCCTTTGATTGCATCTTTCGAGTTGCAATTGATATCTTTCTATTTTTTTATAGATATCTTTTCTTTTGCATTTGTTGAATCCTCAATATAATTTGAACCCCTCCATGTATTCGTTATTGGATATATGCATTTGATTTCACTCATATCATGAGAAATGCATAATTTATGGGGAAGCTCTTATTATATTGGCCTTCTAGATTTTTCTCCCATTCCGGCAATGGATACCAATGGGGGAGAGATTTAGAGGGTTTTAAGGGATTTAGTTCTTTTCTCTTGCAACCTTGATTTGCTTAGTGTGTTGCATGGTTGTTTTTAATTCCTTATATAAACCCTCGTAAAAGGGATTGTCATCAATTACCAAAATGGGGGAGATTGAAAGGGCATGTGTCCTCATATGGTTTTGGTAATTAATGACAATCCCTAAGGACTAATGTGTGTTTTGAGCATATTGCAAGTATGGCTTGAAGTTGTCAAGCCATCACCTATATGAAGAAAGATGGTATCTTCCATGAGCTTGCAACAAGAAGATCAATTCATATAGCTCATGGAGGATGATGTCATGCCATGATCGTCATCAAGGTTGACTAGTGCAAGACCAAGGGAAGCTGTCGGAGACATGAAGACGAAGCTAAGCGAGACTCTCCCATGATGGAGTATGGGGGAGTATATGGAGGAGTCTTCATCAAGCATGTGCTAGCAAGCGCAATCAAGAAAGGTGGTCCACTTGAAGAGATCAAGATCGTCATCATCTAGCTCAAGTGGATTGCTCAAGGCAAAGGTATGATCTTGATAGGGCTATAGGATAGATAGGCGTACTATCAAGAGGGGCTCTCGAGTGAGTAACTTGATCGCATCTTTGTGGAGAGCTCAAACCTTTGCATGCTTGGCATATCATCTTTCTTGTTTCTTATTTGGCTTTTTTTCCTTGTGAGGTTTTGGAGCTTGTTGTGATCTTCATAACAAGCTCAAGTTCATCAAAGACAAAGTTCGTTTAAAAAGCTTCTTGGTTTTTTATGTTTGAGGTTTTACCGGTTGTTCCTTTTTCGAGAGGTTTTATGTTTCCCCATTTGGTTTTAACCTCCCATCTTGGACTATGATGTTTCTCTTCATTATGTTGTAGAGTTCTTCGTTGTGATTACAACGAGCCAAAAATCATCCAAAACGGAGTTTGGATGGTCAAGATATTGTCGTTTTCGTGTTGGTATTTCTGCAGTTTTTGGGTGCTCGGAAATCTCCGAACCGGGCTCGGAGATTTCCAAATCGGGCGGATTTCAGTACTGATGTCGCCCAGAAAACTTCGGAGATCTTTCCGGAAATCTCCGGGGGTCGGAAATTTCCGGCCCTAGGCCTGAAATCTCCGGCCCTTCTTCTTCCTTGAGTGAGCACGACTTTCCCCCCTCTCTCTTGCCATTGTTGACCTTGGGAAAGCTTGCCCCCTCTCAAATCTTCCCATGATTCTTGCATATCTTTGAGGGAGAAGTGAGAGGAGATCTAGATCTACAATTCTACCAATCCATCTCTCCTCTAAGTGAGGGGAACATAGTGGATCTGGATCTTTGAGTTCCTTTGTGGTTCTCCCCCTTTGTTCTTGCTCTCTCTTATCCCCCCATAAGCATTAGTTGCTTGTGGTGGGATTTGGGAGTGTAGGATTTGTCTCCTTTGTGGTTTCTTGGTTCTTCCTCTCTTATTCCCCCATAAGCATTTGTTGCTTTGTTGGAATTTGAGAGTGAAGGACTTGAGCACTTTGTGTGTTCTTGCCATTGCATCTTGCATCGGTTTGAGCCCTCCCCGAGGATTCGTCGTGGTGAAATTCGTGAGCTTGTTACTCTTGGGTCTTGAACCCTAGACACCTTAGTGGCCGCCATTGTGGCATAGGACCTTTTGTGGTCAAGGCCTTTGTGGCTAGTTGGGACCTTTGTGGTCAAGACCTCTTGTGGTCATTTGGGAGCCCCCAATTCGGTTGTGGGTGTGTGCCCCAAGGTTGTTGTACGGGATTGTTCTCCGCCCCAAAGGAGTTCATAGTGGAAGGTGGACTTGGACCTTTGTGGTCGAGTTCATCGGAGAAGAAGGTGAAGCCTTTGTGGCGTTGAGCAAACCTGTTGTGGTTGCTCACACCTCTCCAACGAGACGTACACCTTTTGTGGTGGAACTCGGGAATACATCATCGTCTCCGCGTGCCTCGGTTATCCCTATACCCGAGCTCTTTACTTATGCACTTTACTTTGTGATAGCCATCGTGCTTGAAGTTCTTTACCTTGCTATCCCTTTGATGTTTGTCTTGCATAGCTTAAGTTGTTGGTGCACATAGGTGAACCTAGTATATTTAGGTTATGTCATTGATAAGTTAAACACTAAGTTTTATTCCGCATTTATCAAGCCTAAATTGTAAAAAGTGCTCCTCGCCTATTCACCCCCCCCCCCCCTCTAGGCGACGTCTTTCCTTTCACTCGTAAGGCCGAGCAAGAAGGTGACTAGCATGAGGGATCCCGGTAGGCCGTCAACGGTCCGTAGCAGGCTTTCCCGCCTGATGCGGGGGGAAGTATCGTTCCGTCTGACACGGAAGCATGGTCACCTCCCGCCTGACACGGAAGCATGGTCACCTCCCGCCTGACACGGGAGCGCGTCAGCCGGTACGACAACGGTACGACAAGACACGACGTGCCTAGCCCGGCAATCCGGAAAAGGCTATCCGGGATGGGCAAAGACATGTCCTGTCTCTGACAGGGGGACAATGATGTTCCAGGACGGCGCGTGCTGTCCTTGCCGGAATGATGACGAAAGGGCTACGCCGGATAGACGGCGACTAGGTCGCACTAGCCGGTGTCGACATAACGGTTAGGCCTGTCCAGTGGGGCCAAGCCGGATTAGGGTTTCCGGCCCTCCTGGCCGGAACTCTATAAAAGGCGCCATAACTGCTCCTGTGAAGGAGAGACCAACTTGGGAGCCAAAACTCTAGTCTCATTTACTCCTAGAGCATTTACTTCATCTTCCCTTGAGTTCATCTAGTTCTTCTCGTTCTTCACCTCGAGAGCTCTAAGAGCAAGTTGTAGCCCTTGTACCACACTTATATTGAGAGGAAAGGCATGAGTAGGGGTGTTACCTCCTCACGAGGGCACTGAACCTGGGTATATCGTGTGTGTGTTGTGTGCCTTCGTGCATTTGTTCTTGTTTACTAGATCTTCCCCCTCACGCATTGATCTTGTTTCTCGTTCTTGGGAGATCTCGGTTTCACCGGGATCCTCCCCGTGTGAGCTCTTCAGCTCGCTATCCCTCCCCGGATCCACCAACGTCCATCGGCCCCACACATTAGCCATCCTATGGCATCTGCCGTGACACCACCACGACAGTTGGCGCCCACCGTGGGACAGACAGAGGCGTTGGCTGGTGTACACATTCGGACGGGCTCCCCCATTCACTTCGACATCCGGGTTCTCTCTGGCCTTGTCGTAAGGCTAGGCGAGATGGACTTCATCAGCGACAACGCCGGGTGCTTCCGGAACAAACCCTTCCCGGTGAACGGATGCCTCATCGACTTCGGTGGCTTCACCACCTACGTCGCCACCGAAGTTATCTGCAACTACCCCGACAATGTCCTGGAAGCTGAGGATCCTCCCATGCTCAGCGCAGCTCGGGGTCCGTGTGCCGGTCGCTCCCCGAGTTCCGTCGCGGTCATGATGGTCGGGACAACCGAGGAGGAGTACCAGGACGCCGACGGCGATGCCGGTAGCGGCCACATTCGTTTGGCCAAACCTCCTCAAGAAAGAGGTACGGCCCGAGACGGCGATCCGCAGCCGTCCCAGCCACGTCGTCGCCCGGATCCCCTCTCGGGTCTGGTGGCCAAGTTGGATGTCCCTGTGCCAGCTAAAGCAGACACCCAAGCCACTTTGGCTGACTTGGATGAGCAGCGTAGGTTGCTGCTCGCCGAAGCGCAAGAGATCGCCGAGATCCGGCGTGAACTCAATGCTAGCCTCCAGGAGTACAATGCAGCTCACGGATTCCTTAAGATAGACTCCCGGGACAAACGCATCGCGGATCTGCGCAAGAACGGCAGGATACTGAATGATGAGCTGGCCGGTGGGGCCGCAACGAGTCAGGCGGGTAGCATGTTCTCGGCGGGGAAGCCGGTATACAGCTCCCCGGCGAGAACTCTTAGGGCTGCCGAAGTAGACATGGCAGAGCTAGTAGGGCTATCCGGTGAGGCTCTACGCAAACAGCAGGAACAGGTGAATGAGTTGGTCGTCGAGGCCAACCGGCAGAATCACGCCTTCAAGAAAAAGAACCCCGGGGAGGGATCCCAAGTGCACTCAGCTAGGCCCGATAGCCAGAGATCGGATGGAGAGGCTTCCTCCCCGCATCCGAGCAAGAGCAAGAGCAAGAGCCGGAGCCGAAGTCGAGGCTCCGGAAAAAAACAAGCAGTTACAGACTTACGACCCGGCCTTTGCCGGTATCCAGCAAGCCGGGCAGCGTAACTCGGCGCAAGCAGAGAGCGCTCGCGGTGATGGTGACCGGGGTGCAGGAAACAATAACCCGGCTAGCCGTGGTAATCCACCCCGGAATCCGCCACATGTTCAGGGGAACCCGCGAAGGGAGGCCGCCTCTGTCCCGCAACAGGCTGTGATCCCGGTGCAAGACAGGCACAACGATGGCAACTCAAGGTTGCAGCAGCTCGGGTACCAGCCCAATGAAAATCCTTTGGGATCTCGGATAGGAACCAGGCAACTGGATCCGGCCGATGCCCGAATTCGGCTCGACCGGATTCACCAATCCGAGCTAGTGGAAGAGCAAGGACCTCCGGGACCTGCCTGCTTTGGACCCCGGATCATGCGGGAGCCCACTGTCCGGAATTTTCAGCTCAACCGAGGTGCTAAGACCTATGACGGCAGCAAGAAGCCGGAGGACTGGTTGACCAACTATGTAACTGCAGTAAGCATAGCCGGTGGAAACAGACGCTGGGCGGTACGTTACGTGCCACAGATGTTGGAAGGACCTGCTAGAATCTGGTTGAACAACTTGAGAGCTGGCAGCATAGACTGCTGGTTAGATTTCGAGGAGGCGTTCATCAGCAACTTCACCAGCACGTACAAAAGGCCAAATGGGCCTCAACAGCTAGCCATCTGTAGGCAAAGGAGCAACGAAACTGACCGGGAGTACCTTACCCGGTGGAGCAACATTCGCAATTCTTGCGAAGGAGTGGTGGAGGCACATGCCATCTCCTGGTTTGCGCAAGGATGTCGGCACGGCTCAATGCTGTGGCAGAAATTGCAAAGGAAGATGCCTGCGACCTTGGCAGAGACCATGCGCATCGCAGATACCTACACGCTTGGAGATCCCATGCAACCCCTGGTGGATGTCAGTGACTCCAACAGGAGGAATGCGGGACCTCAGCGTTCGGGATCGAGGAGGAGCCATGATCGCCAGGATTTCGGCCAGAAGAGGAATCAGCCCGAGTACCACCATGCCGCACAGCATGTCGCAGCGGTGACCCGAGATCAAGAGGATGCCGGCAACAATCAGCGTCAGAAGACAAGTGGCCCGGCTTGGGGTCAGAGCCAGGAAGTACAGAAAACTTGGGTGGACAAGAAGAAGCCCCTGACGTATGAGGAGATGCTGAACAAGCCATGCTGTTACCACACCCTGGAGGCCAACAAGCCGGCAAACCACTCCACCCGGCAGTGCAGCTGGTATCAGCACACATTGCAGGAGGGCAGCTCGGGAGCCAACGCGATCCGGATTAATCAGCCTCAGCGAGGACCCCCACCTCGGCCGGTGAACGTGGTGCACACCCGGAACGACAGTGGTGCAGGCCCCAGTAATCAAGCCATACATCAGCAAGGCAGCTACCGGGAGGCACATCAGAGCTATGTGGTCTTCGTGACCGAGCCCACTGACCGGAAGAGTGTGCGACAGCGTGCCCTGGAAGTGAACGTTGTGATTCCGGCGGTGCCCAAGTTCTTGCACTGGTCCGAGATGGAGATCACATGGAGCCGGAAGGATCATCCCAGAGTTATGCCTAAGCCGGGGGCGTACGCCTTGGTTGTAGACCCAACCTTTGTCGGACCAAGCCTAAACGTCCGCTTCAGTCGGGTTCTGATTGACAATGGCAGCGCCATTAACATCATGTACAAAGATACGATGCTGAAGCTGGGATGTCCATGAACACCTTGCTACCTACTGAGACGACCTTCCATGGCATTGTGCCCGGAGTCTCTTGCTCACCCATGGGTAAAATCTAGGTTGAGGTGCTATTCGGAACTCGGGAGAACTGTCGAACCGAGAGCTTGGAATTCGAGGTCGTGGACCTCGAAAGCCCGTATCACGCACTGATCGGCAGGCCGGCCCTGGCCAAGTTCATGATCTCAACTCACATGGGCTACCTGAAGATGAAGATGCCGGGTCCTTACGGCATAATCACCATCTCGGGAGACCACAAGCGCTCCATGGAGTGTGCTTCGGCCGGCTCGTGCTTAGCCGAGTCCCTGGTGATAGCTGAAGAAAAGAAGAGGATCCAGCAGGTGGCGGCGCTGGCCAAGACCTCCCAACTCGGAATGCCCGGGATGGTGAACCCGGAGCAGGGCGCATCATTCCAGCCACCTAAGGAGACGAAGAAGGTGGGGCTGGACCCCAGCAACCCGGAGCGTCAAGTTATCATTGGCAGAACCCTGGACAGCAAATAGGAAGGCGAGCTCGTTGACTTCCTCCGTGAGAATCGGGATGCTTTTGCGTGGTCGAGTGACGATCTGCAAGGTGTTCCGAGGGAGTTGGCTGAGCACTCTCTGTTTGTTAGGCCGGATGCAAAGCCGGTGAAGCAACCGACTAGGCGCCTCTCGGATGAAAGAAGAGCTGCCGTCATGGAGCATCTGGCTATACTGTTGGCCGCCGGATTCATAATGGAAGTACTGCACCCGGATTGGATATCAAATCCGGTCCTGGTTGAGAAGAAGAAAGATGATCCCCTCCTGCTTAAGGTGTGGCGCATGTGCATCGACTTCACCAACCTCAACAAGGCATGCCCGAAGGACCCCTTTCCACTACCCCGGATAGATCAAGTGATAGATTCCACTGCCGGGAGTGAGCTTTTAACTTTTTTAGATGCCTACTCTGGTTTTCACCAGATACCTTTGAATCCGGAAACTGCTTTTATTACCCCGTATGGGGCTTATTGCTATCGTGTCATGACTTTTGGTTTGATAAATGCTGGTGCCACATACCAGAGATGCATGCAGAAATGTTTGCATGACCAGATAGGCCGGAATGCCGAGGTCTATGTCGATGACATAGTCATAAAAACAAAATAAAAAGCCTCATTGTTCGATGATCTGAGGGAAACATTTAAGAACTTAAGAAGATTCCGGATGAAGTTGAATCCGGATAAGTGCACATTCGGCGTTCCGGCAGGGAAATTACTCGGTTTCCTCATCTCAAGCCAGGGAATTGAAGTCAACCCGGGTAAGATACGTGCTATCGAGAGCATGAAATTGCCCGTGCGTCTCAAAGATGTGCAGAAGTTCATGGGGTGTCTTACATCCCTAAGTCGGTTTGTGAGCCGACTTGGAGAGAAGGCCTTGCCCCTGTACCAGTTGATGAAGAAGAGCAAAACATTTGTTTGGACCCCGCAGGCTGATGCGGCGTTCAACGATTTGAAGAGAATGCTTTCAACATCACCCGTGTTGGCATCCCCGTTGCCCAAGGAGCCTATGCTGCTGTATATTGCTGCCACTAACCGGGTAGTTAGCGTAGCCATTGTGGTAGAGAGGGAAGAAGGGGGCAAACTGATACAGAGACCGGTGTATTACCTCAGTGAGGTGATCTCGGAATCCAAGCAGAACTACCCGCACTACCAGAAGATGGCGTATGGAGTGTACATGGCAGTGACCAAGCTCAAGCACTACTTTCAAGAGCACCCAATCACAGTGGTGTGCGAGGCTCCTCTCGCCGAGATCATTGGTTGCAAGGATGCTAGCGGCCGGGTTGCCAAATGGGCCATCCAGTTGTCTCCGTACGCTCCGGCATACGAGAGATGAGATGCCATCAAGTCGCAGGCGCTGCCGGACTTTTTGGTAGACTGGGCCGAGATGCAGTATGAACCTCCGATGCCGGATTACAATTTCTGGAGGATGCATTTCGATGGCTCCAAGGCCAAGATCGGGTTGGGTGCTGGAGTGGTTCTCACCTCACCAAAACAAGATGTGCTGAAGTATGTCCTGCAAATTCATTTCCGGGCATCTAACAATGTCACTGAGTACGAGGCCTTGGATCATGGACTGAATGTCGCCAAGGAGATCGGCATCCGCCGGATAGAGTGTTTCGGCGATTCCGATCTCGTGGTGCAGCAGGTGTCGGGGAACTGGGATGCACTGGATGCCAACATGGCCTTGTATCGGTTTCATGTGCAGAAAATATCCGGATTTTTTGAAGGATGCGAGTTCAATCACATACCTAGAGGAGAAAACGAGGCAGCAGATGTGTTGTCCAAGCTAGGATCATCTCAGGATGCCATCCCACCCGGGATCGCTCTTGAGTAAGGGTGGGCATAAAAAACGAAGACCGAAACCGAAAAGACCGAGACCGAAACCGGAAAGACCGAGATCAAAAAGACCGATAAAAATTTGGGTAGCAAATTAGAAAAGACCGAAAGTATATCAGAAATTTGGTCATCACTTATAGATAACCCGAATAGACCGAAAGACCGATTTTATTTTATTTTGAGAGAATTACATATTATAGCAGTCAAATTTGTGTGCCAGCCTAGTTTATGTACATATATTCTATAGTCCCAACTACGAAATCAAGCATACTATATAGTCTCTATGCCCAACAACTGAGTATCCTTGCCCCCATGTAACGAAGATTCTCCCGTGCGCGAGAGACCAGTCGATTGCTTCCCACTCTCCCACTACCAGGCGCCGATTCCTCTTCTTGCGCACTAGATTTTGGTCTATTTGGTCATGACCGAAGACCGAACCGAATAGACTGAAGACCGAATAACAGAAAACCGGAAAGACCGAATTTATTACGGATATCATTTTCTAGATGACCAAAATTCTTAAAGACCGAAAAGACCGAACCGAACTAACCGAAAAGACCGAACGCCCACCCTTACTCTTGAGCATTTGAGGAAGCCATCTATTCAGCCCTCACCCGAGTCGGATTCTATTTTCATCCCCAAGGAGCCTGGTTCGGAAGCTGTACCCATGGAAGTGGAAGTCGGGAGCATTGCATCGAACCCGGGGACTGCATCACAGTGCTCAGAGAGGCAAAGAAAGATGATGATACAGGTGATGTCGGCAGAGCCAATGGACATAGATGTTCCCATGTTCCTGGTTCGACCAGTCCCGGGATGGGCGCAGCCCATTATGGTTTACATCTTGGAAGGAACTCTCTCGGAAAACGAAGTGAAAGCCCGGCAGATAGTGCGAAGGTCAAAAGCATACACCGTCATCAATCAAGAGCTATATAAGAGGAGTGTCACCGAGGTACTCCAGAGGTGTGTGGAACCGGAAGAAGGCCAAGAGATGCTGTTGGAAATACATCAGGGGGAATGTAGACATCATGCATCATCCCGGGCCCTGGTGGCGAAAGTGTTCCGACATGGGTTCTACTGGCCCACTGCATTACAGCAAGTAGAGGACATTGTCCGGAAGTGTGGAGGATGTCACAGGTTTGCTCACCGGATACATATGCCGGCGTCGACACTGAAGACAATCCCTATCACTTGGCCATTCGCAGTATGGTGTTTGGACATGGTCGGACAGTTCAAGCCGGCAAGAGGCAATATGACTCACATACTGGTCATGGTGGACAAGTTCACCAAGTGGATAGAGGTCAAGCCAATCCGGAAGTGTGACGGACACACCGCCGTGCAATTCATGAAAGACATCATCTTGAGGTACGGATACCCGCACAGCATCATCGCGGATAATGGCACCAATTTTGCTGTGGGGGAATTCGCTCGATTTTGTGCCGAGAAGGGAATCCGGTTGGATGTAGCATCAGTTGCACACCCAGAAGCAAACAGGCAAGTTGAAAGAGCAAATGCATTGATTTTGGCCGGCATCAAAGCTCGCTTGATCAAACCACTGTTGAGAACTCCGGGATGCTGGATAGAGGAGTTACCAGCAGTGTTATGGGGTCTCCGGACCACACCGAATAGATCTACCGGGTATACGCCATTCTTCATGGTATATGGTGCCGAGGCAGTGCTCCCGACCGACATACAATATGATTCCCCGAGAGTGACAATGTTCACCGAGACCGAGGCGAAAGAGGCCCGAGAAAATGATATTGACTTACTTGAAGAAGCAAGAGAATTGGCATTATCCCGGTCGGCAATTTATCAGCAAAATCTCTGTCGCTATCATAGCCGGAAGGTGCATCCGAGAGTGTTCCGAGAAGGAGATCTTGTGCTGAGGCTCATCCAACGCACGGCCGGAATGCATAAGCTGTCACCTCCATGGGAGGGACCTTTTGTGATAAGCAGGGCATTGCACAATGATTCTTATTACCTTGTAGATGCACAGGAGGCTAGGAAAGGTGTAATGGACAAATCCGGTGAGGAAAACAAGCGTCCATGGAATGTAGCCCTGCTTCGACCCTTTTACACGTAAAGGGCTCAGTGTATGTTGTATTTCGGTTTTTATCTATTAATGAAAGTTAGGCACCCCGGGAGGAACCCGGGGACTGCCTCGTTGTGTGCCCATTTACTTTGACCCGTTTATTTATTATTTCATGTCGGTATCCCGGGAAGGAACCCGGGGACTGCCTGGTACCTTTTTTTTATGTTCTCTGTATGCCGGGAAAGTTCCGAAATCGATTCTCAAAGTCAAAGTAATGTATGTCATGTGAAATCATCTTGTGACTCCACTGACGAACGCCGAAATGGTAGTCAAGAGCAAAGAGAATCAAATATGGGGAACACGAAAATGGTCTCGGGGACTCGGAGCAGGAACTTATCCGACATACCTGTTTTACTAACCCGGTTATTTTTTATGTCGAAAATTCGGTTAACTAGAACTCGAAGATTCTTAAGTAATGTATGTCGTGTATGGAGTTTTGTGACTCGACTGTCGAACGCCGAAATGGTAGACAAGAGCAGAAATTGCCTAAGTACGGTAAACATGAAAAGGAACTCGGGGACTCGTGGTAGAATAAACCGACATAGCTCGTTTTAATATATAATATAGTGCGAAACATAAATCTTAAAAGTATGTATTACAACTTGCACCCGGCATCCCGGGGATTTAACAGTTCTACACTTAAGTATTTCTAAGGGGTAGGGGAAGCCGGCTTCTCGGCGGTAGCAGCAGCAGGAGCGGCGATGACGGTATCCTCAGCACCGGCAGCAGTACTCGGGGCATCTGGACGCGCCTCGGCCTGAGAGGCCTCGGGTGGCGTTGGAGTAGAAGCATCCCGGGAGACCACGGTCTCGGTGGCGGCACCGGAAGCGGCGTCGTCCTCCTCCAGGATCTCGGCGTCCACGTCATCGGTTGCACCGGTTTCATCGTCATCCTCGTAATCTGACTCGAATTCAGAGGTGACGAGGCTGGTGGTGAAGACGCAAATGTTGGACCAGGAGGCGATACGATGCGCCGCTGGACCTTAGCCGGATCGCTGTACCATGGAGAGATGGTGCGCAGGCGCTGGACCACGTCGAGGTCGAGACCCTCGTACCAGCTAAGTACATGGCTCAAGACCTGATCGGCACCAGCCCGCGCACCGGAGCGCTTCCAAGCGTGGACACGCTTCCCGGCAGCTCGGAGTGCACTCGCCAGTTCGCTGACCGAGAGGGTAGCGCTGACGCCCGGCCATAATGCTCCATGGACATGGACCGCAGCACTGATCAACTCCGTCCCGATCGACCGGAGAGGCACTATCCGGGCCTTCAGGGCAGTGAGGTGATCCTCAATGTCCCAAGAGTCCGAGACGGGGCCCTTCCCGGCGCGCTTCTCCCGGGCGGCAGCGACTGCAAGATTGGCAGCGTCGCGGGAGTGCTCGAATTCCCCTTTAAAAAGAAGAGTTGTCAAGCGACTAGGTCATAAGGATTGTAGCAGTAAAGAAAGAGAGCAGGAGAAAAAGGATGTCGGTCAACTTACTGTTAAGATCCCGGTTCAATCCGGTTAGCTCAGAAAGCTAGGTATCGGCCTGTGACCGGAGAAGCGCCAGCCCGGTCTCGGCGAGATGCGCGCGCGCCTCGGATTGGTCCAAGGTCTCCTTCTGCTTCTTCGTCGCCTCCACGAAGCGCGTCTTCATGTCGCTCGCGGCAGACTTGGCCCTTTCGAGCTCGGCACTTAGCCGCGCGATCTCGGCCTGGGTCGCGGCTAGCGCAGACTTCTGCTCTACCGAGATTTTGCGCGCGGCATCCCGCTCCTCCCGGAGGCGCCCCTCGCACTTCTTGTACTGACCAAGATCAGCAAGGACCCGGTGGAAGATGCTGCCCGTTTCTTGCTGCACTCCTGAATTCAAAACAAAGAAAGTTATATCAATCTCGGGAAGGATCCCGGAGACTCGGGATGTTCCGAGATCTATGTCAGTCAAAGTTACTCGGTAGGGAAGATCTCGAGGACTCGTCTTCCAAGTCCTGCAATTTTCACTAAGATTGGAGCCTAGTGGTCTGCTATTCGGTGGAATCTAGAGCACTAAGCACTAATCTCGGGGACTAGTGGAGATAGAACAATTTTTAAAGCTACTCGGTAGGGAAGATCTCGGGGACTCGTCTTCCAAGTACTATGGTTTTCTCTAAGATTGGAGCCTAGTGATCTGCTATTCGGTGGAATCTAGAGCACTAAGCACCAATCTCGGGGACTAGTGGGGAAGGAACAAATAATTTTTTGGAAAAAGTAAAGGGAACAAACTTACATCAACCACCCGAGTAACATCAAGCGCGGCCACCTGGAGAGCATGTAGAGCTTGGGCGCTGCGGCTAGGTCCGGCAGCGTGCAAGTCCTCAACGATCTCGGAGGCGTCGGCGGCAATCCAGGCTTGGTTGTATTCTTCAACAACACGCATGCCGGAGCCGCCAGGCGCGCGAGCAGCAACAACCTCCCGGGATCCTGAAGGCATAAAGGAGCTTACGGTTGCTCGCAGCGTCTGCAGGGCAGCAGTGGGGATCTCGGCAGGAGGTGGCGGTAATCGCGAAAAGTTACCCGAGCTCAGGGCCAAGTCTTGGGCCGAAGATGTCGGAGTAGCAGCAGGTTTGGCAGAGGCTGTTTTCTGCCCGGCGGCCTTGCTGCGTGACTTCCCGGCAGGATGGTCAGATTGCCGGGAAGGGGCCGCGGGCTGTTTCGGTGGGGCAGGCTTGCCCGGGGCCAGCCGAGGGGAGGCTCCCGGCACGACCTGGCGAGGAGGACTTGCGATGTCCGTCTCAAGCCCAGGCACCCTGCGCGGGCTATCCGGGAGGAAGAAGTCTTCCGGTGCGGTGGTGGCCTGGGCCGGAATCTCGTCCACCACAGGACGCGCATCCGGAGTCGCCGCGGCAGTCTGCGCGGCACCAGGCGCAGGATGCTCGCTCTCTCGCGCGGAGGGGCGAGATGGAGAAGGCGCAGCCCGAGGCGGGCTAGGTGTGCGGGATCCCGGAGGATCGGAAGCCGCCGATGCCGGAACGTCAAGTGCATCGCTGCAAGAAGTATATCAGTAAAGACTTCAGGAGAAGACAAGAACATGTAACTCGAAGCAAAGAAATCTTACCCGGAATCGACGGTGGGAGGACCTCTCCTTTGGCGTAGAGGCTTCTCGGCCGTTTGCTTGTTAGGCCTGCTCTTCTTGGGGGTGGTGCCGGACGCACCAGCAGGGTTGGTGTCGGAAGCTGCACGCTTCCGGGTTTCGGCACGCTTCGTCACGGCCGTGGGTTTCGGAGCCACTGCCGAAGCCCAGTTGAGGGGAAGAGCGTCAATCACATCGAGTATTTGACAATCAATCTCATCCTCATCGTCTGAAGAAACGGAAATAGCCTCTGAGATGAAGGGTTACCCGGAGCAGCAGCACGAACTAGAGGAATAGCAAGGTGGTCCTCACCGTCGGGATCCTCTCTCGGCATCTTTTCCGGGGGCGTGATGTTCGGCACGAACTTCCCACCGGCATGCATAGCGTCCTCTTCGGTTTGACGCTCGAACCGCACGAACAAATCATTGCATGATAACCATGTCGGTTTCCAGCAGAAACCAGGTGCAAATGCAAGTTTGCGAAAGACAGACACGAGCACCTGTTGTAGCGGTTTTTTCCGGGACCCACCGACAAGACCCCAGACATAATCATCCGGCATCTTCGTTCGAGCAATAGCTCGAACGCGCCGGACGACTGCGGGACGGTCCAACCCGAAGATGCTGGTCCTGGTGGGATCTAGTGACCCGTCCATATGGCACATCTTGTGCACTCGGGTCTGTAGGGGGCAGACGCGACGAATGATAAAACAACGAAGGAGGTCGTCGCCTGTCATTTTATCCGTCAGCACGTTGAGGACGTCGTGCATACATCTGATCTGCTCGGTATCCGGAAGCCGGTTCCAGAGGTCGAATTCACGGGGAGGTCCAATGACGAACTCCGGCAAATTGATAAAATCCGGGTTCGAGGATCCCGGACCATCTCGCGAAGCCTCCCGGTTCTTCACGTAGAAGAAACTACGCTGCCACTTCCGGCAAGATTCTAGTCCCTTCACTATGGGAAATACGGAGTCAGCGCGGGGAATTATGGTGGCCGCTCCGCAATCAACTAAGTCTTTAACTTTCTGATCCGGATTGGGGATGACTTGGCGGCGGAGGATGAAGTACTTGGCCCAGAGGTCCAAGAAAGGCCACACGCCGAGATATGCTTCCGTATAGGTGGTGAAGACCGAAAGCATCATAATGGCGTTGGCTGGGAGATGATGGGGTTGGAGGCCGTAGGTGTCGAGGAAGTTGCGGAAGAAGGGGCTAGCCGGAAGCCCAAACCCGCGCTCGAAATGCGTGAGGAATACAACGTATTCCCCGGATTGAGGTTCCGGTTGAACCTCGCCCTCCGGAAGTCGACTCTCGACTTCTGGCGGAATCCGGTGAGTCCGGTACAGCCAATCGAGATCCTTCTGCATGATCTCGGACCCATCCCAACATCCCCGAACACTTTCTTCAGCCATGTCGGAGGGATCTGCGGATGTGTCCGGGCTATTCTGCAGGCGCAACGGCAGTTAGTGGAGTTAGTCTACCGGGAGCTAAGATACCGGATCGCAAACTCCTAAAGCAACCGGATTCCTAGCAAACAAGATCTACCGCACGCGAGTAAATCGAAACTTAATCGACGAAAATATGCTCGGGCAAGATACGAAGGTGGCCTAAATGCAAGCGAAAAGTAACGTGCGGAGCGCATCCTCGTCAGCGCCGCGCAAATCGTGCTCGCGGGCGGCGGCGCCGCCGCGCGTGCGTCATTGCACGACCGAACGCAAAGTATCATCCCCGTAAAGAAGTTCATCGGAGCGGAGGGAAGAACTCACTGGAGAAAGCGAGGCCGGTGACGGGCAAGAAGGGCGCGTCCCGATGGTGGAAGCGAAGAGCTCCGGCGACCAGCGAGAGCGGTGGCGTTCGAGCTCCGGGCGCGGCAACGGCGACGTGCTCGAGACGACGGTGGGAGAAGTGAGAAGTTGGGGAAGAAGAAGAAGTGACTGTTCCGGTCCCCTATTTATGGGGGGGGGGGGGGGTCCGGAGCGGTTTCCGAATTTCCCGCCCACGATCTCTCCGATCGTGGGTGGGATCTATTTTGTGCAGCGCGACACGTGGCGTCCACCGGAGCGCCCGATCCGGCCACACCGGCGGCCACACAGCCCCAACGGTTGTACTTCGGATCGGCTGCGGCTCCCGGCGCGTGAACCCGAGCGGCGGCGTGCTCGGTCAGAGGCACTCGAGTGCGTTTCTGATTCGACAGTACCTCAGGTGGGACCCAGCCAAAGATCTGGAATTCAATGCGGAGCCAACGATCAAGATTCACTCACGTGGCACTATCCGGTTAGGAGCATGGCCTTCCGGTCGAAACGATCTCGGTATGGGGATCTCGGCAAAACTCATCTCGGCATCAAGTCAAAGGATAGTCTCATATTTTCTGGGGAGATGGTTGTTATTAAAGCTGATCCCGCACATCATCCGGGGTCGCTGCGCAGCACCAGCTTCGGGGACTAGTGTCGGGGGGCTGCCCCCGGGTAGGGCAGATCCCGACGCAATTCAACAGTATAGCAACAGTGATTGACCTTTGGCGAGAGCAAGGGCCACCCCCTAGTGTGCTGAAGGCGCAACTTGACCTTTGAGAGCTGGTAGAGTGCAAGGTGCCTCCTGGCAAGCGCAAAGGTCATCTCTGGCGGCTATAAATAGACACCCCGAGCCCTCATAACAGCACAAGCATCAGCGGGTGGTTCCTCTAAGAACTAGCTTCTCGAAGATGTCTTTGCTGGTAGGCCAAGACATCTTCGGGAGGCTAGGCCTAGAGATACTCATCCTAAGGGGAACTCGGATGTGTCCGGGAGTAACCTTGGACTTTATGGTTCCGAGAAGACTCCCGGAACGAGAGATACTCGGTCTTACCGGATAGGCAATCCGGGTAAGTGCTAACCGGAACATTTATCTCGGTCCTAGACTTGTGCAGGAAGGACTCGTAAGGCCGAGCAAGAAGGTGACGAGCATGAGGGATCCCGGTAGGCCGTCAACGGTCCGCAGCAGGCTTTCCCGCCTGAAGCGGGGGGAAGTACCGTTCCGTCTGACACGGAAGCATGGTCACCTCCCGCCTGACACGGAAGCATGGTCACCTCCCGCCTGAGACGGGAGCGCGTCAGCCGGTACGACAACGGTACGACGAGACACGACGTGCCTAGCCCGGCAATCCGGAAAAGGCTATAAGGGATGGGCTAAGACATGTCCTGTCTCTGACAGGGGGACAATGATGTTCCAGGACGGCGCCTGCTGTCCTTGCCGGAATGATGACGAAAGGGCTACGCCGGATAGCACGGCGACTAGGTCGCACTAGCCGGTGTCGACATAACGGTTAGGCCTGTCCGGTGGGGCCAAGCCGGATTAGGGTTTCCGGCCCTCCTGGCCGGAACTCTATAAAAGGCGCCATAACTGCTCCTGTGAAGGAGAGACCAACTTGGGAGCCAAAACTCTATTCTCATTTACTTCTAGAGTATTTACTTCATCTTCCCTTGAGTTCATCTAGTTCTTCTCGTTCTTCACCTCGAGAGCTCTAAGAGCAAGTTGTAGTCCTTGTACCACACTTATATTGAGAGGAAAGACAGGAGTAGGGGTGTTACCTTCTCACGAGGGCACTGAACCTGGGTATATCGTGTGTGTGTTGTGTGCTTTCGTGCATTTGTTCTTGTTTACTAGATCTTCCCCCTCACGCATTGATCTTGTTTCTCGTTCTTGGGAGATCTCGGTTTCACCGGGATCCTCCCCGTGTGAGCTCTTCAGCTCGCTATCCTTCCCCGGATCCATCAACGTTCATCGGCCCCACACATTAGCCATCCTATGGCATCTGCCGTGACACCACCATGACACATACGTCTTCAAATATGTGTCGCTCTACATTTCACAGTTTAATACGTTCATTACTATCTTAATCTTCCCCTTGGAGGGAGACGATGTTCAAATTGTTCAAGCTCCTTGCCACCAATGAAACTTAATTGGTGGCCGGAGAATGATTGAGAAATCCTGCGCTCTCATGCTGTGCTCCCGGTCCTAGTTGATGCAGATTCTCCGGGTCCAGATTGAAACACTAACCACACTCCACATGTAGCAGCAGGATTAAATAAAATGCTGTGTTATCTCTGGTTCATCACAAAAATGACATGTTAAATCCCCCCGCCAGCCCTAACGGCCTCCTTATACTTTGTTTTCTTCGTCCACAATATTTAAATGATTATTATTGGTTTGTGGCGGTAGCTTGCTATTAAACTTAAAACAAAAGATGCGTATAGTGGGATGTCATTTGGTGGTTTATGGTAGTCATAGCTTGTTATAAACTCTCTGTTAGGAATGCAAAAGATGCCTCGAGTAGGGGTAAATGAGAGAACGGCAGTTCATCCTGTCCATTCCGAATCTTATCATATGGTCTGTGCGCAACTCCGCATTACTACTTGTCTAAAAGGGAGATCTAAATATATTCAAAAAAAAATACATATATACACTACAGGAATAACAGTCCAGCCCGACGGCAAATGCCGTCAGGCTCACATAGGAAACCCTCGGCGCACACGTAGCCCGACGGTGGCCGCCTGGCTAGCACCATCAACGTGTAATTCATCGGACTCACTCCGTTGCCGTTGGCGTAATAAATGTCGTCGGGCTCATAGCTACGTCGACGGTATTGCCATCGGGCTCATAACTACCAAATATTTTTTTAAAAACGATTTTTCAAAAAAATGTTTTTTTTAGGATTTTTAACTTTTTTATTATGATTATTTCAGTTCCAATTTAGTCATATATTTAATCTCATATCACACACTTAATCGTAATCTTAGCTCAAACTATCCACCATTAGTCAAACTTTCCAGACACTCACCCATCCTTAGATTGCTACAGACCAAGCACGCTTACCTATTGAGTTCTATTCAAATGAGATTCCAGTTGAGATGTCATACCTTGCTGCAATTAGTATGATATCAATCATATTAACCCTAATTTGAGATATTATATTTTTTAATCTTTAAAATTTTAAAAAAAAGATTTAAATAAACAAAATAACTATGTTTAATAAAACTTAAATAATAATAATAATAAATTATTTTATTTTAGTTTTGTCTTTTCCATTTAATAAGAAATAAGATATATCTTCATATTTGTATATCAGAATTTACTATATAAAATGTCTACATCGATCATAAAAATAAGAGGAATCCAAATATGACATCCATGTCATCATGTTCATAATAAATAATGTCTTTTAAAACAAACTAGAACCAAGATAAATCAGCATAAAGTCAATTAAAGAGGCAAATTTAGATAGAAATTAAGTAAAATCCTCATATTCATGTATTATCCATCAAATATGTACTGCTCTTTGTGAAAATTAAATGAATGTCATTTTGTACCATATTTTATGTACTTGCTTCACAAAAAAAAGTCATTATTGGCACTTAAAGAATGGAAAATGATATTTTCAAAAAGAATTTGGAAAATTGCTTCGGATACATTGTTTCTCATATCATGACACACATATGTTCTGAATATGGGCACTTTATCACAAACTATGACATGATAATGGTCATATATTGTTCATTTGTCTTGAAACTTATGCATGTTTATAGATGATTGACATTTTTGTGAAGTTTTGTTTTGAAAAGTTTGCTAAAAATAAAGTTTATCATTTTCCTACAAACTAATACACGTAAAAGGACTCCATGTCAAAGGGTCTATTTGTTTGAATACTTTTTCATATTTTTTTCATTTCTTTCAAAAAACGTTCAAAATGGATAGCATAACTATTCATCAAAAGTGGTCGAATTTTTTAAAACTATTGACGGTTCTATGTTGTAACCACTACTTTTGTACCTTAAAATTATTTTTTAAGAATTTCAGAGCAAACTATCACACAATTGTAGTTCAAATTTGAATTACTTCCGTAAAATTAACATAAAGTCAATTAAAGAGGTGAATTTAGATAGAAAGTAAGGAAAATCCTTATATTCAGATATTATCCATCAAATATGTACTACTCTTTGTGAAAATTAAATGGGTGTCATTTTGAACCATATTTTATGTACTTGCTTCACAAAAAGTCTTTTTTGGCACTTAAAAAATGGAAAATGATATTTCTAAAAAGAATTTTAAAAATCACTTTGGCGACGTTGTTTCCCATACCATGACACACATATGTGCTGAATATGAGCATTTTATCACAAACTATGACATGATAATGGTTAGACATATGTGTTGAAACTTATGCATGTTTGTATATGATTGATATTTTTGTAAAGTTTTATTTTGAAAAGTTGCCAAAACTTAAATTTATCTTTTCCTAGAAACTAGTACACGTCAAAAGACTGCATGTCGAATAGTTTCTTTTTTTTAGTACTTTTTCAGAATGTAATCTAAATTTTTAAGAAAAACTGGAAAACAGTATAGTGAGCCCGACGACATTGTCGTCGGGCTTACAATGGGCTTAAATGGACGCTGACGGCACTATAAACCCGACGGTGGCCGTCGGCCTCACTATGACGCTGACGGCAAAACGACGCTGATGGTTTTACTCGTTTCGTCGATCTCACGTTGTGACGCCGACGACCACGACAAATTGCCGTCGGCGTTAGAATTGCTGTCGAACTGGGTTGTGATTCCCGTAGTGATAGTGGCTGTCTAATCCAACCAGTAAAGCTTGTTCAAAGTATAGCAGTTACCTTTTAGTCTTCCATAGTCATCTCATCGACAGCAACAAAAGAAGCTTCACTTTAAGCTTCAGATTATGTCCCCCCTTTCTATCAAGTCTTCTTTTCCACCTGACGGCCGTTATGCTGCACTAATTAATCTGGCCCGATTTGCAGAGATATTGATCTGAGAACGGCCGAACGAGCTAGCTTCGGTTCTTGATCCAAAAACAAAGCGCAATGCTTCAGGTTAGGACGAGTGGACGACTGCACGCCGTGCACGGCATGGAAGGAGAAGGAACCAGCTTCCACCATGCCGCCATGGCTAGCTAGCTGTACTTGCATTGCATGCCGGCCGGCCGGGGAAGTAGCGCGCACACGTACGTACCGTGCCGGCGGCAATCATGCATGAACTTATGCTTAATCTTCCATTTCATGGGACGCACGTGGAGGTGTTCCTCCAATCCTCCATTCCCTCGCTAGCCAGCGCGCACGGCCGGACATATCTCGAACTTACCCCTTACATGCTTGCATTGCGCGTGCGTGTGTGTGTAGAACAGTAGATTCAGTCGATCATCGACCGGTGTCAATCAATTCGTTCATGTGCATATGCTGGCTAGGACTAGGATGTGCTCGTCGAGGTCACGGTCGCCGGCGGTCCCCTCCCCGCCGGTGCAGGCATGCATACGTGCTTCCTTCAAGCGTTTTGGGAGTTCTGGCTGGCTGTTATATGGTGTCTTGGCCAGTCTGGCCGCACGCCTGCATGTACGTCAGCATGGATGCGCAATCATGTATGCATATGTCGGCAACGCCCTTTGCTTTAGAAGAGTTTAGACTATGTTGTGGAACTAATGATTTTCCTAGAAAGGATAGAGGGAACCCCCGCAGCTAGCTAGTGACAGGGGAGTCCTTTCAAACTTCAACTCGTACACTAGTGCTGTAGTGATCGAGATCGATATCTCACCACGAACTGTGCGCTAAGCTAAGCACGAAACACGCCACCTTTAGATCGAGGGAGACGGACGGAGGAGACACCATCGATGAAGCAGCAGTACTGGACGTACATAGTGTGCTCGGTCAGACCCGTATATCACATCCGATCATATCATGCTCTACGCACCATGACCCGATCGATGGGTCGATCGATCACGGCGCGTGCGCACAAACCCCATTCGGGCATCGACAGCAATCATCGATCGATCGTCACCCCGGCCGGCGAGGAAAAGGCGAATGCTAGCACGACGATCCCATTAACCGACAGCGAGTGGGCGTGGACGGCGACATGAGAGCGGCAAGGCCGGCTGCACGCATCGGACGATTGGCTCCCACCCTACGCCCATGCATGAGCATGACCCCGTCCATGCAAACCCTACCTATCCATGCCGTGTCGTCCCTGTCTCGGGATCTAGACGCCGATACCGGGGTGAGATTACGGCTACGGACTACAGTACGTGGGCTGTGTGTTTCTCCGGCATGGGTGCGAATGTGCACTGGGGGCGGGAGGCAAGGTGTATTGGCAGGCAAAAGCGGGCCATGCTTTGCTCCGCGGCCTACAAAGACTCGACAGCCGCTTCTTCTCCCGAGCTTCCTGATCTCCAAGCGATACCGGTCGATCTGATATCATTATCATCGGTCTGATCTTAGCTGGCAATCGAGCTAGTGGCGTTCTCGCCGGTTCCGCTTTCCAAGCAGATGGGGATCTTATGTCGACTTGTCGATTGCTAGGTGTTGACAATTTGCATATTGAGCAGTACTGCTACTGCTAGCTAGCTACTCCACTCGACTCGGAGTAGTGAGAAACTGAAGCACGTACAGGCCGTGTTCTGAGTTGACCTCCTGCATTCACTCTGATGAAAAACAAAACCACTAGTAATACTTCCAAAGCTAGTACATGTATGAACGTACTAGCTCAGCTACCTCTACATGGTTGAGTTGCAGAAGGTCAAATAAGCACGCAGCGAGAGAAGAGAGAGGAGGAGGAGGAGGAGAAATACATTGCTCCGACAACGTACTGGGATTTCCTGGAGAAGAAATCGAAGGCGGCAGGCAGTACGGGCATGTCTACGTACATCGGATCGCATCGAGCTGTACCGTTATGCATGGGCTCAGATTCCTCCCTACCGGCGACACTCGGACGTGCTCTGAGTTATGCATCGGTTGAAGTTCATTCCTGTCACCGGTGTCATCACCACTCCGAGTGTAAAACCAGACAGCAGCAGCGATTTGCAGCCTGTGAATTTAAGATGTAATAAGTAGAAAAAGGGCACAACTCCCTAGGCCTGCCTGCCGGCTGCATGCGAAACGATACCGTACGAGAACAGCAAAAAGTTGTCGACTGATGGAGCTGGCAAATACAGTATGCCACTAGCTAGGAGAAGCATGAACCTTGCGGGGCCGGGCTGCAGGGTTGTTTCTTTCTGCGTGCAAGCTATTTCTTGGATCGTGCTAATCCGTGGAAGTCACCGTCGCCCCTAGGGCAGGAATCAATCGCGGGCACATGCATCGGAGCGTTGTGCATTGTATATTTAGCCATTTAGGCCTTCCTTGGAACGTCGTTAATTAGTCAAAACAACGGGTTAGAATTACGGACCTACGCGCTCCCGTTCAATACTACCGCGCAATGAAGCGTGTCGGGCAAATATACCGGACCGTAATCCCCACCAACAAGCCAAGCGGGGCCTTAGGGGTTAGCTCTCGACTATAGTCGGACTATACTTCGTGTGTGTGTCATCCATGATCCATCGACGACTCAAATCACAAGGTTGCTCACATTGCTTGCGACGAAAGGGGGTGCCAATATGCTGATGACTGATCACACAAGTGGTACTATTGCGTACGTTTCCAATCCACCCCTTGAAAGGCATTTCTTTTATAGCGAGCCACAAAGGTAAGAGCACCTCCACTGACACCCTCCAAACGACACTCTGAAGACCTAATAGGGGTTTGGATGTAAAAGATGACGTCGGTGGCAGCCGTAATGGTCTGATCCGAACCAATTTGTGTCCGGCACCCCCAAAAGGAGCGCCCACCTGTCATGCCATAGAGTCAGCAGAGAGGCGGTTAATGGCACCGTGCAGTAGGTCGTTCGGGGGTCACGTTAATGGCTTCCCCACACAGACAACACAAAAAACGTGACATGCATGTCTGTGACCAAAACCGGACACATCCGGGGACTGTCCGAATACCCCGAGCTAGCCCCGAAGTTTGGTTGCCAGCTCGGGAGTGCATGACACTTGGGTGGTGCATGTGTGGCACATTTTTGTGTTCGAACCCCGATGTGTCTTTGGTGGTGCTTTGAGAGGTGGGGTGGTGATGCTCTAAACATCAAATTAGTACTATTACTTTCATCCATAGATGCAAGTCACAAGTTTTTACGTGAATCGACGGCCTATCTCTTGAAGAACATATCGATACCTTAAAAGGACGTACATTTGGGATCAGATGAAAATGTGTGATTTTTCAGTGTAGTCGTGGATATTTAAGGCACAATGTTGACATGCATGCAGATGTAGTCGACGACAGTGTTAAATCGGCTAACTTGGCCCATACCCGTTGTATTGATGCATGCGTACTCCAAACGTAAGTCAGCGCAATTAATCATGCAACCCCGGAACTTGAGGAGAGAAAGTGAAGTCAAGATCGATGGAGTACACATGACAAAACCCCGAGGTAACAATACACAATGAGCTAAAATAAGTGCGGAGTATAGTTGATTAGAATGTAGAAATAGTCGCTAGTCAAGTGACGACCCACGCCCTGCTCCAACAGTCAGCAGACAAGTGAGCGCAAACCGAAGCATCGGGATCGACGTTTTGGCCGTTCAGCAAGCTACTCCGTAGGCAGCAGGGGCAGTAGGCTAGACCAGCTCGAGCTCGATCCGGGCGCGCATAGGCCGAGGAAGGATCGATCGATACATATGATATGCCAGTGGATGGATGGATCGATCACAAACTTTGTCGAATTCAGAAAGCGAGGCAGCAGGCGCGCGATAGGGGAGCATTCTCGGGAATGGTGGTAGGGTGCACCGGCCCGGGGCACATGGACCCGGGTTCACCACCGACTCCACATGCATGCATGCCTCCTCCGGTCCTCCTGGCCAGATGCAAGTACCACGCTTGGAGCGTACGCACCAATGCTCATCTCGCCGGCCGATTGCTGGATACCTACGTATTACCTATGTCGTACTATGTGTTTATTATGTATCTGAATTATACAATTTGTTATTCTTCATGAAACACAGTACAAATATCAGAGGCTCATATACTTACCTTATACTCTCCGTTCTGAATTAATTGATTCACGAACGGAGAGAGTATATGCACGCACACATGCAGGTCCTAGTTCCTACGCCGCGTATAAGCACGCTCTAAAGAATAAGCTGACGGGTGTAGTGACGAAGTCATCCGTCATCGATAGTGCTAAATGAGAAAACTGGTACCAAACATATCAGGGTACAAACTCTCTCCTAACTATTCAACCACTGGTCAGTTTTGGTCGTACTCATGTAAATTCGCTCACTTCACACCAACTTATCATGCACGTACAGACGATGGATCGTAGCTTGGTAGATTTCGTGCAGGGTTTCCTACATCCTCCGTTTATGAAAAGATGTCTTAACTTTGTCTAAATGTATGCATTCTGAGCTGCTACCTTCATACATTGTTGTTAGACAATATGTCACGTATAGCGTGTCATATCTCCTATACCTTGTATTGTGAAGAGTTTCCATAATCTCCCATCTAGGGTTAGGGTTTTGTAACTTTGTCTATATATTTGCAATACAACGGCAATAAACGTTGTGGTCAATTCTCTCACATGGTATTAGAGACTAAATCAAAAAATCCCTAGCTTCCGCAACCCTAGCCGCCGGCTCTCTCCTGCCCACAGCGCCTAGACGCCGCCGCCGGCCGCCTCTCCATCCTCCTTCTCCATGGCGCCACCAGAGCCCGCCGTCCCCCACCCCAACGCCCCTCTATGGGTGCAGGCCACCGCCATCACCAACGTCCGCTCCCTCATCCCGATCGTCCTCGATCTCAAGGTTCCATCCTTCCCTAAGTGGCGGACGTTCTTCACCATCGCCGTCACCACCTACGCGCTCGAGGATCACCTCACCACAGCCTCTCCGCCAACCGATCCGACGTGGCTCCGCCTAGACGTCGCCGTCCTCCGTTGGCTCTACGGCTCCATGTCCATGGACATCGTCGACCTCGTCATGACGACCGACGCCACCGCCTTCACGGTCTGGACCGCGGTCACCGCGCTCTTCAACGACAACCAGAAGACTCGTGAGATTTATCTCTCTGAGGAGTTCAGGAACGTTCGCCAGGAGAGCCGCTCCATCAACGACTACCTCCAGCTCCAGAAGACGGCAGCCGATGCTCTCGCCGAGGTCGGGGCGCCCGTGTCCGACACGGACCTCGTCACAAACGTGATCAAGGGTCTCCACGAGGACTACGACAGCGTCGCCGATCTTGCCCCCTTCGTCAAGCCATACCCCACCTTCCTCGAGTTCCGCAACATGCTTCTCCTCCATGAGATGAAGGTGACGCGCCGTGCCGCTTCTTCCTCCATGTAATGCATGTATGCAGTATGACTTGGGGCCGCGACTGCCTTCGTCGCCGCCAAGCCCGGCCCGGCCCCCGGCCCCATGGCCCTCGCCGCTCCTGCCGGTGGACCTGCTGCTGGCCCTCACGGCGCCCAGCCCTGGAGGGCTCCTAACCCTAGCCACGGCACCGGCTACGGCAAGAACAAGGGCAAGAAGCCCTATGGCGGCTACGGCAACAAGGGCAACGGTGGTGCGCCTCCTATGACGACCCCCTTCAACCCTTGGACGGGGGCAATTCAGATGTGGCTCATGCAGTCGCACGGTGCCGGCGGCAGCATCCTCGGCGCTGCTCCTCGCTCGGGTCCACGCCCCCACGCCTACGTCGCCGGTCCTCCCCCTGCGGTGCCCGCCTCCTTCTACAACAGCCATGGCGTTGTCCCTGGCCAGGCTCACTACGGCGCCCCCTACAGCGCCCCCTACGGCGTCGCACCCTCCCACCATGCGCCATCGGCGCAAACATGGGACCCCAACGCCCTCGCCAAGCACTTCACCAACATGACGCTGCAGCCGCCCACGCCGGAGTGGGCCATGGACAGCGGTGCTACCGCTCACCTCTCCAACAACACCGGTATCCTTTCCTCACTCTCTCCCCATCCTCCTTTTCGCCATGTCACGGTCGGCGACGGCTCCTCCGTTTACGTCTCCGCCGCCGGGCATGCCTCCCTTCCTTCCAACTTTTCCGATCGCCCCCTTCATCTTAACAACGTCTTAGTTACTCCTCGCATCATTAAAAATCTTGTCTCAGTTCGTCAATTCACTACTGATAACAACTGTTCCGTTAATTTTGACCCTTTTGGTTTTTCTGTGAAGGACCTCATTACGCGGCGTGAGCTTCTTCGGTGCAATAGTACGGGGGATCTTTATCCGTTTCAGCCACCGCAGCCTCGTGCCCTCGTCACCACCACCACCACCCACGACATATGGCATCGCCGTTTGGGTCATCCCGGCCATGACGCTTATCGTCGTCTTTCCCAGCATGTTTCTTTACCTTGTAATACAAACAGTAGCTCTCTCTGTCATGCTTGTCAATTAGGTCGTCATGTCCGCTTGCCTTTTTCTTCTTCTACTACTAAGACTACTCATCCTTTTGAGTTAATTCATTGTGATCTTTGGACGTCCCCAATTTTAAGTAATTCAGGCAACAAATATTTCTTAGTTATTCTTGATGATTTTACTCATTTTCTTTGGACGGTTCCCCTTCGCCAAAAATCTGCTGCTTACGCCTCTCTTGCGTCTCTCCATGCTTTCGCCCAAACCCAGTTTAACCTACCTATCGCATCTATCCAGATGGACAACGGTCGTGAATTTGATAATGCCAAACTACACTCGCTAGCCGCCGCGCACGGCATCCACATCCGCTTCTCTTGCCCACACACCTCCCAACAAAACGGTAAAGCCGAGCGTATCATCCGCACGGTCAACGACATTGTCCGGTCTATTCTTTTTCAGGCTAGCTTACCACCTCGCTTTTGGGTTGAAGCCCTTAACCATGCCACACACCTCCTTAATCGCCTCCCTACTAAAACCATCAGCGCCCCCTCCCCATATTTCGCCCTACACAATGCCCACCCGGATTACTCGATGCTTCGTGTTTTCGGTTGTCTTTGCTATCCCAACACCGCTGCAACCATGCCTCACAAACTCGCTCCCCGGTCTAGTGCATGTGTCTTCCTAGGTCACTCCCCACACCATAAGGGCTATCGCTGCATGGATCTCACCACTCACTGCATCATCATCTCTCGCCACGTTATTTTTGATGAGTCCACATTCCCTTTCTTGTCTCTGCAGCCCCCGTCCGCTGCTACCTACGCCTTTCTCGAAGATGACACTCCCGCGTGCTCCCTCTCCACCACCCTCGCCGTGCGCCACATCGCCGTCGCCGCACCCTACACCCCAGCCACCCCCTATCACGCATCGGACGCGTAGCACCTCCGGTATCCACGTTCCTCCCCGTGAGCGGCTGAACCTGCATGCTTCTGTCAACAGGTACTCTCCGGTTCCGACATCAGCCCGAGCTGCACTCAAGGACCCCAATTGGCTCGATGCCATGACCGTGGAATACCGCGCTCTCCTCGGCAACGACACTTGGGATCTCGTGCCCCCGCCTTACAACGCCAACATCGTCACCGGCAAGTGGGTGTTCCGCCACAAGCTCAAGTCCGATGGCTCTCTCGACCGCAATAAAGCACGGTGGGTGCTTCACGGTTTCTCCCAGGAGCACGACGTCGACTTCGACGAGACCTTCAGCCCGGTTGTGAAACCGGCAACGGTCCGCGTCATCCTCTCCCTCGCCCTCTCCCTCAACTGGGGGACTCGCCAACTGGATGTCAAGAATGCCTTTCTGCACGGCAAGCTCGCTGAGGTCGTCTACTCTCGCCAACCCACCGGCTTCATCGACTCCACTCGCCCCGATCACGTTTGCCGCTTAAACCGTTCCCTCTACGGTCTCAAGCAGGCTCCTCGGGCATGGTACCAGCGCTTCGCGACCTTCATCATCTCGACAGGCTTCACGTGTTCCCGCTCTGACACGTCACTGTTCGTTCTTCAGTGCGCAGAGGGTACGGCATATCTCTTGCTGTATGTCGACGACATCGTCCTCACCGCCTCATCGCTGAGTCTCCTTGATCGGATCACCGCCTCCCTCCGCTCCGAGTTCGCCATCACGGACATGGGGAGTCTCCACTACTTCCTCGGCATCGCACTGACCCGCGACTCTTCGGGGATGCATCTCTCTCAAGCCAAGTACGCCGCGGAAATTCTGGAAAAGGCGGGCATGACCGCCTGCACGCCCGCGACGACACCGGTTGACACTTCTCCCAAGCTCGCCTCCACCGCCGGTGCTCCTGTTGATGATCCTACGGAGTATCGGAGTTTCGACGGGGCACTGCAGTATCTCACCTTCACGCGTCCTGACATCACATACGCCGTCCAGCAGTTGTGTC
The DNA here is from genome assembly GCA_026929855.1 of Poa annua. Lineage (NCBI taxonomy): Eukaryota > Viridiplantae > Streptophyta > Magnoliopsida > Poales > Poaceae > Poa > Poa annua. The sequence continues at coordinate 24,789,689 of CM049427.1, forward strand.
TTCATATGCACGACCCTCGCGCGCAGCACTTGGCGGCCATCAAGCGTATTTTGCGCTATGTCAAGGGCACGATCTCTCATGGTCTCCAGCTTCACTCATCATCGCCGGACTCCATGATCACCTACACCGACGCTGATTGGGCCGGCTGCCCTGACACTCGCCGATCTATGTCAGGCTTTTGTGTGTACCTCGGTGACAACCTCATCTCCTGGTCTTCCAAGCGGCAACACACGGTCTCTAGTTCCAGTGCCGAGGCTGAATACCGTGCTGTGGCTAACGCCGTCGCCGAAGCCAGTTGGATCCGCCAACTTCTCCACGAGCTTCACCGCCCTACTCCTCCTGCTACGATCGTGTTCTGCGACAACATCGGCGCCGTCTACATGTCCACGAACCCCGTTCAGCATCAACGCACTAAACACATGAGATCGACCTTCACTTCGTTCGCGATCGTGTTGCCATGGGCCAGATCCGAGTGCTGCATGTTCCCTCGTCTCGACAGTTTGCCGACATCTTGACGAAGGGTCTCCCCTCACCATTGTTTCTGGATTTTCGGTCCAGTCTCAACGTCCGTCCTCCTCCCGTTGTGACTGCGGGGGAGTGTTAGACAATATGTCACGTATAGCGTGTCATATCTCCTATACCTTGTATTGTGGAGAGTTTCTATAATCTCCCATCTAGGGTTAGGGTTTTGTAACTTTGTCTATATATTTGCAATACAACGGCAATACACGTTGTGGTCAATTCTCTCACAATTGTGTGCCTGATTTATATGAATCAAATTGTACGGGAAATCTAGGGAATTTTTTTATTTATCTACAATCTACATTATAAGAAAATAAGAGGAAAGTTAGGATATTTATACCGTGATTCCTGGGCTTTGATCTGCGGTACACGACTTCCATGGCGCTTGATGTCGTACGGAAAGGACCAGCCCTGCCTCCTTGGTGCAGCGGCAATCGATCGAGTTCCTCGAGGTGGCTGATGTTGCCTGGCCTCCTTGGTCAGCTTTTGCCTCCGTTTTGGCCGGCTGCCAAGCCCTCGCCGGACAGATCAGCCGCCCTGAAGCGGAAGCCAACGTCGGGTGAGGCCGCCGAGGATGCACCACCGCCGGTCAGGCCGCGTCGCCAGTCTAGGTTCCAACACCCACTCGTTTGATCAAAATCCTTTGTACATCCAATCTACATATAAGTACCAACCTGTTGGCACCGATCGAGTCGAGGATTACACTCTCTTATTGCACCACCATAGACTGAATCGAAGGACCGAGTGCTGCAAGTGCATGGCTTTCCCATGGTTAGCGATTATTGCGTAATAGGTAATTTACTCCTAATTGTTCTTCCTTTTCTTGTACGCGCCGATGTCGGGTGAGGCCGCCGAGGACACGCCCCCGCTAGTCAGGCCGCGTCGCTAGCTTAGGCCAAGCCAGGGGGGGCACCCTCCCCCCCCCCCCCCCAGCCCATGGGATTTTACCGAAGGATGGCCTCATATATGTCCCATTTGCCCCCCCCCCCCCCCCTCCCATTACATGGGCCCAAGCTCCACCACCGCCACCTTGCCCAACGGTGAGCTGCAGCGCAAGAAGGCCGACGGTGCGGATCTGTCAACAACGGTCGGACCCAGGCGTGCGTGTAAGAGGCAAGCTGAGAGAGTGAGGGGGTGAGCGAGCGAGCCAGCAAGGGGAGGGAACAGGATCGAGACGAGAGGAAGAGAGGGGCGAGTGGGCGAGCGAGGAGAGAGAAGGGGATGGAGACGAGTCACGGCTTGTGGGTCGACGGGTGTAGAATGGGGTTGTTGTATTGGGGCAATATGTATACACGTTTTTTTCTCTAACTAAATCTTTGTATTCACCGGAATACCGGTGCAGCGCCGCCCTGCATGATTATCAAAGTAACTATTCTTAGCCGATGTCAATGTACACAGCAATGTCCTACTACTCCATTAACGACCTTAGTCATCAGCTTGCTTGCTTTCCTCTGCAGGGCGGATTGGAAGGATACTATTTAACTCGAGCTAGCCACTGTCGTGAGTGAGGTCTAATTGGTGGCCGGGGAATGATTGGAACCCAAATAACCCTGCATGCGCTGTCATGCTAACCAGAATTCCAGTATACTACCCAAAAAAAAAGTAAGCTAGGCCAAGAATCCGTTGAGTACAGTTTCGTAAACCCCGCACATGCATATGCAGGCGGCCGACACCGGAGTTGACCTGCTCCCGGCACCCCGCGGATTCCCGATCGCAGTATAGTTTTCACCGCCGCTACCGTATAAAAATCGAGGCTGGGCAAAAAAGTTTCTGAGAAATTCATGGCTGGATTAGCTTTTGGTTCAGTTCAGTTCGTTGCCGCGAGGTGGGCCGGGAATCGGGAGCTCGGGCCCACGGACGGGCCCGGCTGGGTGGAGCGCGGTGACGTCAGGAGGCGCGTCACTCACTCGTGGAGAGGCAAGCACCGGCAAAACCGGCGGACGTCCAGCGCATCGTGTGCCACGTGTCGGGCGTGTAAACGGTCGGCACGGTGGCCCGCCGGGGCTTGGGCACGGTACGTTCCCCACTTCCGTGTACCGGCACCAGCAGCACTCACAAGCTGGCCCTGGATCTTCTGCATCCTGCCAACCATGCAGCACACGTGTACTGCCCCTCTGCCTGTGGTTCATTTGTTGCTGCTCACGGGTCACAGAACCAGAGTGCAACCACAGCTCGTGTGCTTGCAATGAGAATGCGTTGAGAAGATGAAAAGAGGTAGAGATTTTACCACTAACTAAATAAGCATGGCTACGGAATTTTACATCCGACATGTTGCGTCCAGAGGTTTGATGTCGGCCTTGGTGGTTTGGGCAACTTGGTCGTCAATCCGTGTGAGGCGTGGCCACGGAGCCGAGTCTTTCTTCTAGTTGTTTGTTCGTTCTTTATCAATATAAAAGGTTAAAAAATTGTCTCGTACAGTTGCAATGACAAGAGGGAGAACAATCAACAAGAAAAATATTGGACAAAAATTACGATCACAAACACTCCCAAAACAGAGATTAGAAAAGGTCTACGTATAGTGTTGTGGCTACTGGCTAGTAATTAGGTAAAAAGCGCAAAACAATTATATGTGTCGGTGTGTTAATCTGATATCGTTAGATACTTTGGTATTTGGACAAGATCGGTTTAGCTAACCACATTATATTCAGTTGTCAACACTTACTTTCTCAAGAGTGACTAGACAAAAAGTCAATACAGTACACTTTAGCAAACACAACCTCAGGTTTTTATTATCTATGGTTTGAGAAGATGAAAAGGGGTTAAGATTTTACCGCTATTAAAATAAGCATCATCTACTCAGAGATGGAGTTGCTTCGTGATTTCAAATTGTAATAAGTGAGGTCAAATAGTTCACTATGTGTATATCTTGTGAGTGATACTCAAACATACTCAAACTATATAATGATTTTAAGAGTAGATTCTTCTTCTATACGCCTAAGTATCTTGAAGTGAAAAAACATTCAAAAATTTGACAAATCCATATAACATGTAGCATTGTTTCATCCTCATTATCTATTTAGCATTCTTTTTTCTACGATTTGTTCCTTATTTAGCAATTTTTCCAGTGTGACTATTGTGTCATGCTCATCAGATTATCTTAAACCAAGCAACTAACGAGCAATTCGGCTGATGGTAACTACAATGTTGACCTAAATCACGGGACTTCTAGAAGATCGATGTTAGCGGAGGCGCTCAAGAGGAGGTGTGGCAGCAATCCCACAGAAATATGCTGCAAAATAAGATTCGACGCAAATTATCAAATAAGGTATATGATGGAGAAGGCACTCCAATGTTGTACGAGGTGGTCATAATACTTCTATCATTCTTAGAAAGTAAGGAAAGACAAAGTGGAATTCACTAAAAAAATAAATGATCTGTGATGGTGTCTATATTGCTACTACGACGTTGATAGATAATCAAACAGCGAAGAAGCAACAATGTGTGTGTTAACTCCAACCTCTTGCTAATTTCACCCGAGTTCAGCAAGAGATCAGTTTGTAGTTCATCTTATCATGAGACATGAGTTCTTGCAATTATTGCTATCAATTAATCATGCACAAAAAACACAAATCCCTCGCGCGGGCCTGCAACACAAGAGCTAATGTGACGTTGGATACCAAATCACCAACATGCTGCAGCTCATCTTAGTTGGAGACCCTAATAGAACTTTGTACACTAATTAAGCTAATAAACTACTTTTTGTTGGTCCAAGTCTGTTCGCCATGTTGACATTTTTATACTACGCATCGTGATAAACCTCCACACTGTACTCCGTACTGCTACTAACTGGCAACACACGGCAACACCTATCAGTCCTTGAACAGACAATCCAAACGGAGGAAACATGGGAACAAAAATTATTGGCCCCAACCTCCAAGTAGCCTCACTCATGCTCTAACTAACTGCTGTTCTAATAACCCCACATCTTTCTCTCTCTACCACCCTACCAGCTGAGCATTTCACCACTTCATCTCTCCTCCCATCATTCTCTTCCCTCTATATATACGCACCCCTTCCCTGTTCTTGGTTCCCCTCTCTTCCACCTCCTAATCACCACAAGACATCTTGCATACACTCACAAAGAGAGAGAAGCCAAGAGATTAACAGGCAGCTCAAGTAGAGGTGTCCAAGGTGGGAGGCTCAACGGCCGCAAGCACAGGCTAGCTCGCCGACCAGCTGCTCCACCGGAGCCGATGGCTGGCGCCGACGTGGGGACGGAGCTCAGTCTCGGGCTGCCCGGAGGCGGCGCCGAGGCGGCCAAGGCCGGGAAGAGGGGCTATGAGGACACCATTGACTTGAAGCTGACGGTCGGCAGCATGAAGGGAGAAACCCCTAGCAAGCCGGAACAGGCCGCCGAGGAGGCCAAGAGCAACCCTGAGAAGCCACCTGCTCCCAAGTATGTCTGCATACATGCATATGTCTCTTTATGGTCACACAAATCATTTCGTTAGTGATAATTTTGTAGGGTGATGTTCTCAATTTTCGACTTAAGTATTAGTTAGGATATTATGAATTTCCTAGATGCTACGACTGAAATTCGGTTCTCTCCTACTTTCCGTTTGGTATGATATGCATAGCAAAAGATTCATCCATGTAGACATATGCAGAGTCTGAGCATGTGCAAGCTCTTAGTTTGCCCCTTTTAATCACCTTTCTCCAGTTTGGATTCATCATATATTTATAGCATATTGAATAAACATGACATGCAAATAGGCAAAACATTAAGTACGGCAAAATATCCACAAAAGAGATCCCATGGCAGAAAGCGCGCAAGGCGACACCATCCTGTATGTTCTCTGTCGCCCCTAAAGCGCTGCGGCGAATTATTATCACCCTTTCCAACCATAACATATCCACACTTGATGCCTGCTTTGCGCGGCAGCTGGTACATGCCAGAGAAAAATAATAGGATGATGCATATGCTCTCTTAATCTTTTGGCAGATTCCATGGGAAAAAGGAAGTGTTATTGTGTTTTGTTTTCTGTTCTGGAAAGGAGGAAAACTATTACAAACAGTGAGACGAGAGCACCATATTTCTGTAGCTAATTTACTTCTGAATAAGAATAATCATGCTGGTCATGATTCATGTGGCGCTAACTAAAGTTGATACCGTTTTCATTGCACATCATAATAATGGTAGTACTGCCATAAAGTTGCCACAGGCACACACACATTAGTTAAACGGAGCTGGTTGCCTGTAAGAATATAGTAACATGCATGATGGAGATAGATGGAACTTCCAGCTACAATCTTAAATAATCTTTTTTTTAGAAATCTTAAATAATCTTATATTTATTTTTACAGCACCAATAGACTTAGTAGATCAGAACTCATTCATGAATATGGCAAGTGGTAAATGTGTAGCTAATTTTGCATGCTATGTATCCACCAGGGCACAAGCTGTGGGCTGGCCACCAGTCCGATCATACCGCAGGAACGCGATGACCGTCCAGTCCGTGAAGATCAAGAAGGAAGAGGAAACCGAGAAGCAGCAGTCTGCTCCTGCTGCTACTGCTGGTGGCAACGGCTCTGCCTTTGTGAAGGTGAGCATGGACGGCGCGCCCTACCTGCGCAAGGTGGATCTCAAGATGTACAACACCTACAAGGACCTCTCCATTGCTCTGCAGAAGATGTTCAGCACCTTCACTGCAACTGGTAATTTTGTCGGTATCAGAACCTGCAACAACAGATTATCAACTGATGTTAACACCATTTTGCCTTGTCTGTAGAAATGGAACTTAATTTGAATTAACAAGGGCCACAATTATAAATATTTGTTTTTCAGGGAATGAAGGGAAGATGGTTGAGGCAGTGAATGGTTCAGACGTTGTGACTACTTACGAAGACAAGGATGGCGACTGGATGCTTGTTGGAGATGTCCCATGGGAGTATGTTACTTCATTCTTGCGCCCCCTTATCTACTCCCGTATTATGGACATCATGATTAGAATGCAAATAAGCAAAGTCCACAGTTCAGTTTATTTCGTCGGCTGATCAAATGCTCTGCAGGATGTTCGTTGCTTCATGCAAGCGCTTGAGGATCATGAAGGGTTCCGAAGCCATTGGTCTTGGTCAGTATCTTCAGCTGAAAATTCCCTTCCATTTTAAGATTTATATCTTAATTCTAACCCCCATGAGACTTCTTTGTTTCAGCACCAAGGGCCAAGGACAAGAGCAAGAACAAGAGCTAAAGATGGGGCAGTAAGAGAAAGAGTCTTATGCCATAAGAATGGTGTTCTTGCAGTGTGCTATGATTTTAGATATATAATGTTTAATTACTAGTTCGATTAAAAGAAGGGAGAGTTGCCATGTTTAATTTGTTGATGGGCCAGAAGCAATAATCTATCTGTGTGTAGCTGGACTGGTGCTATGTGATGTTCCCTACCATGTGTCAAAGAATCTACTTGGTGATTTTATTCCAATGTTGTTGATTAAGTATGTGTGATTGTTAAGTAAAGAGCATCAATGAGACTATTATTATTATGGTATCTTGTAAGTTAACCTGATTGTTAATTATAAGCACAATATTTTTGTACTCTTTGTGTGATCAAGTGGAGGGAACAGGCCATGTGCTTGGTGATGGGAAATCCATTACTATAACTTAGCCTATCTGTCATTGAGTTATTGAGAAGGTTGGGTCTTGAGAGACGATGGGTATGATCATAGCAAGAAGCTTCCTTGCTATGCTAGAGTGTGGTGACACCAAAGCTAAGTACATTGCATAGGCAAACTAAAATATAATAGATTCTGCATGCATTTATTTATGGCAGGGAAATATTTTCAATGTATAAGATGCCTATAATCATACTTGGTCTATAAGGTGGTGCATAACATTGGAATCACACAGCAACATGATCAAATCATTGAAAGGGTTATGTGAATGGAGAGGCCCATAGCCATCAACGTATCACAGTTTACGTAATATAAATGGATCTGCTTAAAGGACATGGTATGCCTATAAAATAGCATCTGAATTGTTAATTCTCCATAAAATAGTACTCCCTCCGTTCTAAATTAGATGACTCTCTTTTGTCAAAAAGTGGATGTATCTAGATATGTTGTGAGTCTAGATACATCTACTTTTTGACAAAAGAGAGTCATCTAATATGGAACGGAGGGAGTATTACTGTACAATTGCATAACTACAGGAGTGACAGAATGATTTACTGCACACCAAACGTAAGCAAGCGCACCTCAACGTCTGTGAAGGATAAAGACTGATAACATCACAGGCTATACAAAATAAGAAGGTAACTGGCTTACATCAAACTGGAGCTGGAGCAATGTACAAAAAATCAAGGAGATTTCATTCGTCAAGGTAGCAGAGCTCTGCCAATATTTTCAAGATAACACACAGCCAGAAAATAACATCTAAACAATCCACATGAACTCATTCAACCTGTACAGCCAATTACTGCAAGTATTCAATAGAACTTGCAAGTAAACATCATCCGTGAATATGACATTCATCTGTCCGAAAGCCGTGTCTCCAGGATCTCAGATAGGCTCAACTGGTATAGCATAAACATTGTCAGGTCCACAGTCGCTAGCCCTGAACAGCCAACTCCTGCAAGTGTTCAATGAAGACTTGCAGAGAAACATCGTCCGTGAATATGACTTCAGATCCTTCAGAAAACTCTGATTTCTGTGTCACGGATGGATTCAACCGGGCAAGTAAAAACCTGGCCTGGCTCCCATGTTGATCACATTTTATGAGTCTTGGCTCAGGAAATCGGTCTGCCAATAGTGCCTCTGCGTCAACTTCTGGTGCTTCAAGCAGCTTCCGTAAGTTTTCATGGTTTGGGTCTTTATGATAGCCAAGCTTCCTCCACTGAGCAATCTTCAAGCCATAATGAATCACTATATAAAAGTACGAATCAAATAGCAAAATGACATCAGGAGAGATGGAGCTGATATCTAGCAGCACAGGAATAGGTGGTCCATCAAATGAGTACTGGAATAAAGTTGGCTGAATCATGATTAGAGATCCCACAACTCCCTCCCTATTCAACATCAACCGAAAGAAAGCAGTTTCATCGGGAGAGCTGTTGGCAACATCAATGAACTGTGACCTTCGGAGATAGTACATGAACTGTGGATACAGGGAGAAATTAGTTGACAGCCGAAATGTAGATGGATCTTCAGGGACATAGTTTCCAAACTTAGCAGTGAAGCGAATAAGCATCTTGTCAAGCCATCGTAATACATCTCTAACATGGTATGTCTCTGCTCTGTGAACAGCAATCCTGGCCATGACTGCTGCCGCAGCTTCCTGATCAAAGCCTGCCGCAATTTCAGGAGATCGAGGTGCAGCCCATCTTCTGGCAACAGTTGTTACCCTTAGGCGATAGCTACCATCACCATGTCGGTACCTTGTCATGAACTGAATAAAGAAGACAGTTGGGGGCTCAGTATGGCCGCAATCAACTCGGAAGAAGAAAGCAATACAAGTTTTGCTGTTCAGTGTACTCATTTTCCAAGAATTTGTCCCACCCTCACCGATTTCTTTATCACTAACTGAGCTGTTCTTTCTATGAAGGGAGATGCAGGGACCAAGAGCACCACAAATCTTGACCTCCCTTGATGTCACTATCTCAATCGTTGGATTAAAATTCATGTTAAGGTAATCCAGTCCCTCACGCTTGAAGGTTTCCCTTAAACATCTTTTAAACTGTTCAGACTCAAATGACTCTGCAAGTACCATAAAGCCCCCAGACACTTCAACTGGATATCTCAGCTCTGCAGCACCAACCTGATCAAGAGAGCAAGCCAACAGATCAAGAACTAATGCATTATCTGTTAATCTCTTGGCTACTTTCTTATAGAAGTCCTGGGCTTTTTCAACAGGTACATTGCCATTGAAAATGTCACGATGCGAACGGATTGCTTTCCCAAGATCGGTTTCCACAACAAGCCCTGGACCCACTGTTGTGGGACCAGATGTAAGAACTATAATCCGTCCACCAGTATTAGATGAGCAGCAACCTTCCAGAAGAGCAATAGCTGTGGAAATAGCAGCACCAGTGGCTCTTAATGGGCGATGCCCACGTGGGCAAGCAGACATAGAGCTAAGGTCCTCTATTGCAGATGTGATGCTAAATTCACATTCAGAAACGGGTAACAAAAATCTCTGCACTTCACTGGCCTTGGGTGCAGCCAACTTACTGTATTGTGAATGTCGAACACCTAGAAGTTGCTGTATCTGAAACATAAGAGAAAGCCCTATGAGGTAGACAGAATTATGACAAGTTGTATAAAGAAAAGCGATAATCACAATAGATCAGTGAATGACGCTAGCGGTGAGCCAGTAAATGACCCAATTAAAAATAAAGATGTGTATTCACTTAACTATCCAAAGATATCATTCAAAATCCAAATAGTTTCCAGTGAGTCACTGATTATGTACTGAAAAAACTATCTTGTGGTGCAGTTACGAATTTCCAATTCTTATGTACAAAAAAGGTAACTAAACACACTGTAGTTTGATGAACATGAGCATATGCAAGGTTTACTACGCTAAATACATAGTTTATACTTGGGTCAAACTCCAACAATACCATCTACAATGCAAAAACCACAAAATTGCACAAGAAAAACCTCAAAATCACGACAAATTTATAGAAGGCTGCAGTTGGCGTTTGGTGGATTATGATAATCCAGCTTTTCCGTCTATTTACAGTTTGTTGGCCTGCTTTTTCGTGATACTGTGGCTACTTTTAACAACAGATTATAAAATTAGTTCAACACAACACAGTTCAGCAACCGCAAACTGTGCCTTAATTTCTAATGTACAATGTTTATTCCACTTGGAAATCAGAACCAAAACACTGCCCCATTTGGGAAGGGGGCGGCTTATGCACAAGCCCCCTAAGCATGGCTCTTCCTAGAAGTTGTCCCCATCTTGCATGTGATTTCTTCAATAGATTCACAAGAGCTTCTTTATAATCAGTTTCAGAAGCAGACCGTTTAGGAAAGCTTGGTTTTTTTACTTTACCAAGGCAAGCAAGGACAAGCTCGCCGCAAACAGAGACGGTTTAAGTCAATTATGTGCAAGCTTATAAGACTGAGAGACCATTTTCATTTCACTATACAACAATGTTACTGTACATTAGTAAGTATTATTTAGCAAATTAAGTTGACATAAATGTGGTTCCTACTAATTTGACAGCTTGCACAGAGCACACTGATATGCTTACCAATTATTAGCATACTTAACTATATATCAGTCTGTTATATAATACAAGCCGTTTTGGCTAGGTAAAACATTTTGCCAAAACGGCTCATAATCTGGAACGGAGGGCAGTCACAACCAAGAATAGTACTGTAGGATCATATCACAGATTCAGATTTCACCGACCTTTTCAGACTCGAGCTCACGCTCCCCATTGAACACGACCACCCTGGCGCAGCCTTCGAAGCCGAGATCGTGGACCCACACCGACGCGGCGAACGTGACGAGCGCTACCCTGACGTTCTCAGGCAGCCCCTGCACGACCCTGAGCACCTCAGCCTTGAGCGCGGCGAGCTCCTCCCCAGCGGTGGCCGCATCGACGACGAAGACGATCGCGGGCGGGCCCTCGGCGGGGTCTGGGGGCAGCGTGTACTCGACGCTGGAGTGGGTGGGGAAGAGCTCGGCGGGTATCGCGTCGGGGGAGAGGTGGCGTGGGTAGGGGTTACTGGCGGCGCCGCAGAAGGCGCAGGACCAGCGCGCGGCGGCGTGGTTGACCCGGGAGAAGGGGTTGAGGGCGGCGGCGCAGGAGCGGGAGGCGCAGCGGAGGGGCGCGTAGGGCAGGATGGGCAGCAGGTCGGGCGCCGTCGTCGGGTGGAGCGGCGTGCAGAGCACCGCGGTGGGGACGACGAGGGACTCCGCGGCGGAGGGAGTCGGCGGCCACGAGTGCCACGGCCACCGCAGGCCCTCCACCGCCTCCAGCTCCGCGAAGTCCATCGGGGTGAATCGGAGGAAGGTCGGGGACGGAATCAGGCGGTGGAGTGGCGACTAGGGTTTTGCTCCGGCGCCATTGGCACGGCTTTGCTTTCTCCTCCCTGTTTGGTTGGCTGTTTCCGGCCCTGCTTTCCCCCTTGGAATTCTCTTCTCGGGCTGCTCCGTAGGGATCGTTAGATCGGGATCGGACGGAAGAAGTTTTCTCAACATGGAACTGGTTTGTGATCAGTTTATTTAAGAAATCTGGTTTATCTGTACGGAGTACTCCGTACTACTCATTTGTTTTAGAACTGAAATGATTTTTTTTTGGTTGTAAATCTATGAAACTACGTGCTCGATTGATGGGCCGAATCGCCGCCTAATTTTAGAGCGTACGGTATTTGTCAGTCACATGTATAGGCCTCTTGTTCCCGAAAGAACACATGCCCTTTATAGTCCGTCACTTCTTGAGTTGGGGCAAATCGCCGCCTAATTTTAGTATTTGTCAGTCACATGTATGGGACTCTTGTTCCTGAAAGTACACATGCCCGTTATAGTCCGTCCCTTCTTGAGTTGGGGCAAATCATGTTCCTGTTATTATTCTCAACAACAACAAATGTTCATGTTCTTGCTTCCCTCCGGGATCTATATTACCCTTTGTGTTACCTAATGTTTTTTTAGATAAAAGGCCCCACAACCCAGTTTTGAATTAACAAAACCACATGGTTTATCAACAGTGATACAATGTTACGGTATACATCTTAGCCAAAGTAAAAGCAACATGTTGCGGTATACAACTTAGTCAAATAAAGCACACAATATGTGCTACATAATATAGCGTTTTTATATAATAGTACCCCGTGTTTAAACACCAACAGGCATTCCTTTGAAAGAAAATGCTACACAATTTATTTACTTTCTTGATGAAATGGGCTTTTCATCATTGCTCAATTTGTCCCAAAAGACAAGAAGCAAATGTAACTAAGTTAGTCGCTTGTATTGGAGATATTTTTAGCAACATGTGCCTCAAGTATAACTGAATCAGAAAACCGGTAAGAGATTTCAAAGTTTGGCAAGTGTAGCACTCGTTTCGACCTAACTAGGGCATGCTTAATAAGTCACATGGAATGAAATCTCGGGTATTTCTCCAATGTTTCTATGAAACCCATTTGAATAAGAGAAAAAACCCTATCCATTAACTATTTACATTGCCGGAGAGAAAAGGATGTCCTATTCTCTCCACGTGAAAAATGTCATGAACTAGTCTCAAGAAGAGAGAAACGCTCTCAGTTCAGTTTTGGAGGAATCAACTATTGCAGACATCCATACTAGAATTTGACTTCTAGCATGCAACAGACGCCCACTTGCTTCCCCAAATTAGTATGATGGTCATTTTTTACCACTTCTGAGGCTCACAACAAACATCTATTAATTTATGATTGTTACCAAATATCCCCACTTGAGCACACAACAAATCAGACAAGCAGAAGGTGGTTGATCGTGATTTTGTACGCAGGGCCGGCCCATAGGCCGGGCACGAAGGACGAGCCCAAGTCCCAAGAAGATAAGGTCATAAAATATTAAAGTATATAGTAATTTTTGTCAAAACCACAACACGCTCATATACGTGCACACTGATCTTTATGAACGCACACACGTATACCCTATCCCTATGAGCATCATCGATAGAATGAGTCGACAGATCAGGTTTTGAGATTGACGAAATACCTAGGCGCCTCACTGTCATGACAACAACATCGCCTCCCACTGAATAATATTTCACCAAAATGAAAAACACTAGCGTCAAACTTGGGATTTGAACTCTGATGTGCTGGAGTACAATCACTACACTATTATTTGTTACTATCCTATAAATTATTAAAACATGAAAGTCATTTTTCTGATCAACAATGCATAATTTTTCTTATGATTTCCCCTTATAATATGTCTGAAAAATAGTATAAATACATAGATCAATGTACTCCTAAAGAAAAAACGAAATGATGTTATTTATACAATTTTAGTCCATATCATTTGAACGAGATATGCCCTAGAGGCAAATAAATAAGTAGTATTTATTGCGTTATCTCATAAGTTTATAATAGGTTTTTTTATTATGCTATAACGGTCTTAATCGGAATTATCAATACACGTGTGATACATAGACAACCAGGTCCCTAGCAAGCCTCTATATGAGCTAATCCATTGGGCAACAGTTGATCGAGATTCCTGATCAAGGACAATGACGTCGGTTGACAATGGGATCATCTTGTTAGTTGAATAAGGTGATGGACATACGCAAAGTATTGCAATAAGATCGTATTACGATGTTTGTCATTTGCAATAGATAAGAGTATGATAGCTTATTCCTTAGACCGTGAGACCGTACTTATTAATGCTTCGTAGGGATGCTTTGAGAGCATCAAACGTTGTGTCTTATATAGCATGACAATAACGGTGTCCATCTTGGGTATTCCGAAAGAGCATCAAGACGTAAAGATCAAGAGCAGGATTTGTTCATTCTTGTAATGGAAAGATACTCTGGGCCCACTCGGTGATATTGCATCTATATAGCTGCGCAGCTTATGACTAGGTCATGGGGATGTAATATCACAGACGAGTTAATAACCTTCGTCGGTAACGAGATACAACAAAGACATCGGTGTGTCTACGATCATATCTCGGACAAGGTAGTATCGCAGAGACAAAGGGGATGAATGTCATATTTATGGTTCGACGACGATATTCGTGGAATGCACAGGGGTCGTCATATACTTCCAGGTATCCCTGACGGTCATTGGTGAGCGGAGTGTCTCGACCATGTCTGGAGTGTTCTCGAACCGTAGCGTAACAAACTTAAGGTCTTAGCGACGCTAGGAGATAGGTTCTGGAATATTATAGGACTTTGTTGGAGAGAGAGAAATGATCCGGAAAGAGTTCCGGTGGTCCGGAAGGAGTTCCGGGAAGGTATGGAATGGTTCCGGGAATGTCCGAAGGTTGTTCGGGTGGTTCCGAAATAGTTTCAGAGTCATGGGATATTGAATTATATATAAATATATTAATTGTGAATTAATGGGAATTTTATATTAATTTACTATTAATTAAATAAAGGAAAAAGGAGGCTCCCACCTACATGGGCCCTAAGAGGGCCCAAGAAGGGGGAGCCGCACCCCACAAGGAAGGGAGGCTTGGGCCTCCTAGTCCGAGTTGGACTAGGAGTAGGAAAGCCCAAGGGGGGGTCGGCCGAACCCCCCTCCCCTCTCCTCCTTTAGTCCCACATGGGGGAGCCAAGGGGTTTGCACACCCCCTTCCCCCTTTATATAGCAAGGCATATTAATTGATTTAATATATTGGAAAATACAATTAATTGTATGCAGGCCGGCCGAGCTGTTTCTTTGCCTGTTTTGCCCACTCTCTCCACCTAAGCTATACCGCAGAGCGCCGTTGCTCTACGGAATTCCAGATAAGATCTACCCCTGCGATTTCAGCTGGATCTGAATGACCGGGGGTTGTCGCTAAGCTCTGTATGTTTGTGAGTGTTCGGAGGTAACTCCTTTTGAGTAGCCTGGGCGACGTCGTCTCGCCCATGCAGCCGCCGCGCCTCCCCCCCTCTGCTGCCGGCGCACCAGCCCCGGTGCTGGCGCTCTGCCTTCTTCCGCCCGACGCCCGTCGACGCAGATCATCATCGACACCCCGGCGTCATCGACTTCGACATCGCGGCAAGCTCTTCGCGACCTCGAGGTCGGCTACGTACGACTTCATCGTCAACGCTTGTGCGGGAGCGTAATCCCCGCTATCGGTCTACATGGAGGTAATGTAACCCGTTCGGCCACCGTTATCGCATGTACTAGATAGATAGATCCTGGCTAGTTAGGGTTTCGTTCGCTAGAAAAATTATTGTTTTCTACACCGTAACCCCTTCAGTGGTATCAGAGCCGATCTATGCGTAGTACTGCTGGTACGGTTAGAACTCATGTTGAATGAGGGCGTCTTTCTTATATTTGCTACCCTCTAGCGTGCACTTGCGATGCCTTCGGTATTGAGTTGATGAAGCGGCCCGGACCGACTTTACGCGTACGCTTACGCGAGACTGGTTCCACTACTGACATACGGTTTGCACCGTATCTGTGGCTGGCGGGTGTCTGTCTCTCTCTCTCTAGTCGGCAAAGCATTTTCAATGGAGGGCCCGAAAGGGATGCTCAAACATGCAATTATACGATCGACGTTGTGGTACAAAGTACGTAGGTAGGGAAGCGATTCTCTTGCGAATAAGCCTATATGCCACGTAAAACTTGCAAAACCAAATAAAGCTAGAGGCGTCTAACTTTGTTTTGCAGAGGCATTATTTTATGTGACATGGTTACGGTAAGTTTTGATATTACTCGTACTGTCGGAGGCAATGGAGGGCTCTGTAGACTCGGAGCCATGCCGGGGCGCCGGGGGCCAGGCACATGGCGCCATGAAGGTCCAGGCGCATCGACCATGTCACATCGCACTTCATTGCATCATTATTGTGTGATGTTGTGTGTGCATCCTATTGATTGCTTATATGCTAGATATACAACGGTAGCATCATAAATAGGATGATCCCTAACAAATACCAAAATTGTGTTCTCCCTCGTTGCGCACCACCAAGAAAGTTCTACGTTATGAGGCAGGCCGTGATGATCGGGTGTCACACATCTCGTCGTTCGCATACAGTGGGTGTAAGCCATGTTGCACGCACAAGGTCTTCGAGGTTTGATTGGCGAGCCTAGCATACTCAGAGGTATGGCCTCGGAACATGGGAAGATCGAAAGATCGAGCACGAGTCACAGAGTTGTTGTGATCGACATTTTATGTCCACCTCTGAAGCTGTGCTGCCGGCCGTGATGATCGGGGGTGGTGCAGTGGATGGGGGTCGTGTCATCGCCATTATTATTTTAGGGATAATAATCTTGGTGTGGTGTGTTTTAGATAATAAGATTATAAAAACTAAAACTCACCTACATATTATAAGCTTTACCTTACCTCCTTTTGCGATCACATCTGTAGACTACGCAACTGTACTTCGGTTACTTCCTCAAGAGTCCGGATGCTACATTAGAAGCCGACAGGTCCAAATTCATCAGATGGTACAGCGGTTTTAGAAACATTCTCGAACACAACAACATTCTATATGTTCTCGATGAACCATTAGGAGAAGGACCAGGAGATTCTGCTAGCGAGGAGGAGGAAGATGATTTCCGTAGGCGTCGAGACATATTCATTGAAGTGGAGATCACCATGACCGTATGCCTGGCACCCGAGTTGAAAGAGTTGTTTCGACGCAAGGAGCCAAGCGTCATGATGGATGCGATAAAGACACACTTCGGAGATGAATTAAAGCGTGAGCAATTCAGGCAGCTTAGAATGTTCCAGACCATTCACATGGAGGAGCATACCTGTCTGAAGACACATTTGAAGAGATTGTATGACATCTACTTCCAGCTGACGATGGTCTTCGATTACTGGATGGCAGATTCCTGTGCCATTCGGACCGTCCTGATATCTCTACCTCCTAGCTATGAGAAGCATGTGCGCAAGTACATTTTGAAAGCCGACGATATGAACTTCTACAAGTTCGTACGTGAGTTCCAATCTCTGAAGGTTGATTCCATCGAAGGAGAGATCTTCGATGCTACAGGTATATATTTGATATATGCAGAATTATGAATTCGCCCTTGGTATATGATGAAGTATTTGATACTTGTTCTGTTTGTGAAACAGGTCCTGATTATCACATATATGCGGCGCAGTTTGATGTGACCTGGCGCTGAAGCTGGTAGTCAAGGAGTTGATGGCCTTTTGGTGTTCACGTCCTCAAGTTATCATAGTTATCATTAATAGTTTTTGATACGATCTTTTGTAATAGTGAGCGAGTGTGTGTGTCTTGATTGTTGCAAGACAAAGTTATTCATGTAATAATACAAGTTCAGTTATTTTATGTTATGGAACAAGTCAGTTGTTTTATCTTATGAATAAAGATTCCACATCTCAGTTACATTGATTGTATGATAAGTATTCATAATTGTAGAAATGATAAAATAGCATGTCCCATGAATAAGAGTTCTATTACTAGAACAAACACCGTCGAGTTTAGTCATAAAAGTAATGAAAGAAGTAATGGATGTTTTGGTCCATTTAAGTATTTCGAGTGCTGAGTTGATTAAAGCTTGAAATCAAGTATTGAAGTGGCAATACTAGCGGAAATTAATTGAGTGTCATTTTTAATGATTAATTAATGGTTGATCCGAATTCTACCATGATTTTGGTAAATAGGAGTATTTGCCCGATAAATTATGGAGTCTGAGATTAATTTGATAATAGATCAAATGGGGTTTTTCAGAAGAAAGATTAGTGAATGTTGTATTCACAAAATTCGATCAAAGGACATTATTTTTGAATTATGGTTTCAACACAAGAGACTTGTGAAAATTTGTTTCACAAAATTATAATGTCATATATAGTGATATGTGAGGAATTATAATCATGCTCTATTTTAAATAAAGTGTGGTCTGTCAGAATCAGTCTTAGAATCTCCTAATATGTTCGAAACATTATAGTCGATGTCCACTTTAGAAAATAGATGTTTTTCTCAACAAGGATTCGTGAGATCGACAGTAGTGTCGACATGTATATGATTACACGATAATTCGGAATATACGTGAATGGTTCTTTGTAGGATGCTCTCATTTAATGGGAGTGTATTCCAAAACCAAATAGAAACAAAACTTAGTTTGTTGTCTATGTAATTCCGAGGAAAATATGATTTTTCAAATTATGGTTTATGGATTGGAATTGGAAGTTTAGAATAAAGTCTCAGACCTATGTTGGAAGGGGTTCCAAAGAGTATATGTCTGCTAATGAAAGTATAGTGATTAAGAGTGAGGGAGACTAGAAAATTGTTTTCTGCTTGCAATCCTCTTCATAAAAGATCATAATATTTTCATGAAAGAAACTTCTAAATAGAGTGCTGTTATGTTTAATATCGCTGTCAGGTCACAGCACTGTATTAAATGTTTCGGATCTTGTTGACAGATCAAGGTGCACTTTATGAATACAAAGAAAGTTGAGAAAATATCGGAATACGAACAAAGGCTTTTTGAGTCTGGAAATCCAAAGTTACATTTGAAAGGATTAAGAGAGTAATTGTTGCTGCAATTCTTATTAGAGGAATAAAAATTTTTAATCGTCATATAAAGTGTTATATGAAAATGTGACTATAAGAAAGACGCGGTAGCATGTCTTGTCAAGAAATGTGTCTTGGACAAGATCAAATTTGTTGACTACATTTATGTAGACATGCTTGAAGTCTGAGGGATTTGTATTAATGTAATACTGTAGTTTCTATTAAATTCGAATTGGTAGCAGATCAATGATTTTGGTTTGACCAAAATGTCGATTTAAGTGGGAGTCATAGTTAGTTCACTCAGGTGAAATATGTGAAGAACATATTTTTGAGTGGGAGCTCAGGAATTCAAATATGTGGATGACACGTTTTTGAGTGGGAGCTCGTGTTGTCAAATATGTGGAGACATAATTTGAGTGGGAGTCGAATTCATCTTGTGTAGTTAACACATTGTGAAACTGTATCAATAGAATAGGATGAAGTTGTGAAACTATTTGAAAGTTAGTGTCTATTTTGAAATAGAACGGGAATTTTAAATAGTTGGTCGAGTTGTTTTGGATTATATCTGAGGAGTCAGAATAGAATCAAAAGGATGGTCCTTTGGAATCCAATTGATCATTAGGAGTAATGATGCATGAAAGTGATGGTTGTATGACATGTGGGTCTATTATGTAATATTAGACATCATACAGAGACCATATTATCTGCTCGATGAAGTATAACCGATGGTCTTGGAAGAAGAGCAGTTATAAAAGTAAATTTGGAATTTACTGGAAGTAGAAGTGCGTTAGTTGAAGGGTTGACAATAGAATGTCAAGTTTTCTACATTGGTGTGAAAGTATGTAGATATCGCGAGTTTGTAATTGTTACAAGGGGCTCTGCATGGCTGAGTGTGTTTTTCAGGGCAGTTATCTGGTTAGTATAATCAGAGTAAGCGCTGGGAAACAGAAGTCTCACTTAGTTACGGTATTTGCATATATGTTGTTGGACAACATGGTGATATCAAACTAGTTGATATCAGTGAATCGCAAAAGTTTGCACAAATCGTGTGTTGTGCAGATTGTCAGAGTAACACTCTTCCACAAGCAAGCATCATCGAATGATTCTTATTTGATAAGGGATTTTGATAAAGTAAAATGCAGCTGGTTTATTTGTACTCTAGTGCAAGTGGGAGACTGAAGGAGATATGCCCTAAGGCAAATAAATAAGTAGCATTTATTGCGTTATCTCATAAGTTTATAATAGGTTTGTGTATTATGCTATAATTGTATTAATCGGAATTATTAATACACGTGTGATACATAGACAACCAGGTCCCTAGCAAGCCTCTATATGAGCTAGTCCATTGGGCAACAGTTGATCGAGATTCCCGATCAAGGACAATGATGTCGGTTGACAATGGGGTCATCTTGTTAGTTGAATAAGGTGATGGACATACGCAAAGTATTGCAATAAGATCGTATTACGATGTTTGTCATTTGCAATAGATAAGAGTATGATAGCTTATTCCTTAGACCGTGAGACCGTACTTATTAATGCTTCGTAGGGATGCTTTGAGAGCATCAAACGTTGTGTCTTATATAGCATGACAATAACGGTGTCCATCTTGGGTATTCCGAAAGAGCATCAAGACGTAAGGATCAAGAGCGGGATTTGTTCATTCTTGTAATGGAAAGATACTCTGGGCCCACTCGGTGATATTGCATCTATATAGCTGCACAGCTTATGACTAGGTCATGGGGATGTAATATCGCAGACGAGTTAATAACCTTCGTCGGTAACGAGATACAACAAAGACATCGGTGTGTCTACGATCATATCTCGGACAAGGTAGTATCGCAGAGACAAAGGGGATGAATGTCATATTTATGGTTCAACGACGATATTCGTGGAATGCACAGGGGTCGTCATATACTTCCAGGTATCCCTGACGGTCATTGGTGAGCGGAGTGTCTCGACCATGTCTGGAGTGTTCTCGAACCGTAGCGTAACAAACTTAAGGTCTTAGCGATGCTAGGAGATAGGTTCTGGAATATTATAGGACTTTGTTGGAGAGAGAGAAATGATCCGGAAAGAGTTCCGGTGGTCCGGAAGGAGTTCCGGGAAGGTATGGAATGGTTCCGGGAATGTCCGAAGGTTGTTCGGGTGGTTCCGAAATAGTTTCGGAGTCATGGGATATTGAATTATATATAAATATATTAATTGTGAATTAGTGAGAATTTACATTAATTTAATATTAATTAAATAAAGGAAAAATGGGGCTCCCACCTACATGGGCCCTAAGAGGGCCCAAGAAGGGGGAGCCGCACCCCACAAGGAAGGGAGGCTTGGGCCTCCTAGTCCGAGTTGGACTAGGAGTAGGAAAGCCCAAGGGGGGTTCGGCCGAACCCCCCCTCCCCTCTCCTCCTTTAGTCCCACATGGGGGAGCCAAGGGGTTTGCACACCCCCTTCCCCTTTATATAGCAAGGCATATTAATTGATTTAATATATTGGAAAATACAATTAATTGTATGCAGGCCGGCCGAGCTGTTTCTCCGCCCGTTTTGCCCCTCTCTCCACCTAAGCTATACCGCAGAGCGCCGTTGCTCTACGGAATTCCAGATAAGATCTACCCCTGCGATTTCAGCTGGATCTGAATGACCGGGGGTTGTCGCTAAGCTCCGTATGTTTGTGAGTGCTCGGAGGTAACTCCTTTTGAGTAGCCTGGGCGACGTCGTCTCGCCCCTGCAGCCGCCGCGCCTCCCCCCCTCTGCTGCCGGCGCACCAGCCCCGGTGCTGGCGCTCTGCCTTCTTCCGTCCGACGCCCGTCGACGCAGATCATCATCGACACCCCGACGTCATCGACTTCGACATCGCGGCAAGCTCTTCGCGACCTCGAGGTCGGCTACGTACGACTTCATCGTCAACGCTTGTGCGGGAGCGTAATCCCCGCTATCGGTCTACATGGAGGTAATGTAACCCGTTCCGCCACCGTTATCGCATGTACTAGATAGATAGATCCTGACTAGTTAGGGTTTCATTCGCTAGAAAAATTATTATTTTCTGCACCGTAACCCCTTCATCATTATGTATTATTGGTGGTCAAATACGTAAATTAAGAATGGTGAAAAATCATGCGCGTCTTGCATATTGGAACATCGATAGTATATTAACATAAAAATGATCAATTTGCGGAAAACAAAGTACACACCAAGTGCCTCTTGGGACGTAGCGACAAGCAATGCAACCGGCGATAAAATGTGTAGTTGCCATGGTGTGCTCTTTCTAGTGAGTCTCGAAAGTTTACGAAAATCTATCTAACTAGATTTTCGTGTTTAATTATGTACAATAATGTTTTATTTCGAAAACACGCGGGGGACTTGTAAACACAATATGAGAACATGAACATTGCGTAAAAGCATTTTAAGTAATAAATTTACATATTCTAACATGGTAGAATACATACTATTTTTCAATTTGGGATCACTCTAAACAATATTGTGCATTGCCATGTACAAATTATCCATACTTGTAAAAATTGGCTTGCAAGACAATTTTATATAAAGAAGCTTACTTGGTCATACACTAGAAAGTGCTATTGAGGAATTT
This sequence comes from Poa annua, assembly GCA_026929855.1. Taxonomy (NCBI): domain Eukaryota; kingdom Viridiplantae; phylum Streptophyta; class Magnoliopsida; order Poales; family Poaceae; genus Poa; species Poa annua. The sequence goes on from CM049427.1 coordinate 24,811,870, forward strand.
TTTAGATCGTACAATATTTATATAGTACAAAGATTATGCATTGCAGAAAACATACTTCTGGACGAAAGTTTTCTCAAAATAGAGTTTAGTATATTTCGAAGAATTCTACTAATAGGAACACACCAATTATTATATATTTACTAGTCTTGCTAACTATTTGGTCTAACTGTGAACAAATATGAAATTATACCTGTGACATTATAACATGATAAAAATAACACATAGAGAAGTATAAAAAATCAGTATAAATTGTATTCATTTTCATTTGCCCCATGCTCAACTTTTTATTGGACTAACCATATTTGGATGGTCAGTACACTCTATTTTAATTATAATCGACACGGTGTAACTATATTAGTATTCTGATTTGGCCATCCATGATCATCTAAACATTAGGATGTTTGGGTAGCTTATGCAACATATGATCAGTGAGCCAAAGAGTCCCGTGCTCTAGTACCATGGACATGATTCCTGATACAAGTACATGTCCTTAGAATATAGATTAAGTATATTAATATTGTTAGTCATAATCGAAATATTAAGGTTTAATATTAGTTGTTAGCTTTATAGGGAGCAGGTAGGCACTTGATTATACAAACGGTTCACAAATTCAAGTAGTGACTCACCCTAGTGAGGAGCCACACAATTCATTATACAGTTTTGTTTTTTGTTTGTGTAAGCGATGGATGTATTATACCTAGTTTCTCATTTATGTAAACCAGATCTATGCGTGAATGGATAATATTTTACACAAATTATTATCTTAATGTGTCGACAATATGGATTGTCTAGTTTTCTCGTGCGGTAATATGTCAAATAATTGGGTATTTCCATGGAGGCTTGTCCATGTTTTGGCTCATAGCTTCCATTCCTTGCCGTCAAATCCTTCATTTTGAATAGAGAGGTTTATGTTTATTGATCTGCTAAGATGTTGGTCTCATTGTCGAGTTGACTTCAAATAGTTGTACCATAAATTGTTTGACCACAAGATTCTTGTAGGATCCACATACCTAGATTGGATCTTGTCCGGGCAATCTGTCGAGTATGAGATAATGTTAGAATTGGTCCCATTAGTGGGGCAGTCCAATAAGCAATTTCAGAAATCTCAAAACCCCACATTTATGGCAGCACACATGAGAGTGGAGTGGAAGCTAAAGTTTAGTCTCACATTGCTAGTTTAACAGGAGTGGCACCACCTTATATAGTGGAGTGTTGTGCTATTTGGTAAGCTTGTGAGAACATGAGACTCTCTCACGCGCTCCTCCTCCTCCGCCGCCGCTCGCACGCATCGCCCGCTCGTCTCGTCACGACGCGCCGCGCCGCGTCGCATGTTGCGGGAATCTCGCCGAGCCGAGGTTTATTTTTGCAGTCTGGGAAAAAATCACAGATAGTCGCTCCCAGATCGTGGGCTACTGTAACCGATCTAAACGTGCGCGACGTGGACTTGGCCCATGTTGTACATGTTAGGGTTTTCCCTATCCACGCTATATAAAGTCGGGCACTGCGTGCGCTGCAAACACACCGAACCAATTTAGGTTTTGCCACCTTGTGCCTTGCGCCGCCACCATAGTCTACTCCATCCCGAGCGCCGGCGTGCATCGGCAAACGGGACAGCAGGTCTCCGGAACACTCGTCCTTGTGATCCTGTACGGGAGAGTGCGAATAAGGTTTTTGGGAAGCGCTCCGCGTGACTGCTCTCAAGCTCTTCATCACGACTCGCCTTCCTATACGCTCGCCGGACTCGCGGGCTGCTCGTCAACAACGTCGCCATCGCCTTCAGGAAGCTGCTGCTGCTGCTGCTGCAACAACTACGACGACTACTACGACTACTTAATCTACAGTGTTCGGTACGTTCATCATGTGCCGATGTACCGATTTAGTATGTCTATGTGTGTAGACGTTTTGCTGCTGTTAATGTTAATTAATACATCTAGTATTTGCGAGATTAATATGCTAGTAGCTGCTGTAGTAATGTTTAATATACTGCAATTAATTATGAAAATTGTGCCTAATATTTCAACAGATAATGTCCAAATCAATGTATTTGTGTACGAAAAACTAGAGGGCGTGACAGAATTAGAACTGGATAGATATATAACTGACACACCCGTTAATTTTCTCCGTCCCCTCCCCAACAAAACAAAACAAGATTTTTTTAGGTAAAAATAAGTTCCTTCAGCAGTATGTAGAATTTTGCACGGAGAAGCTGCGACGCCCTTTTGCAGTCTGCCGAGTGGAAGTCGAATTTGCATTTTAGCAGTGAAAAACACTAGCTTCTCCATGGTCCGCAGCAAGCAGGGCGAAAGCGAAACCCCAAGCAGGGGCTATGCAACGGCGCCAACTCGTTCATGCACCCGAATTGGACCGACAACCAGATCAACTCGACGCGAAAAAGAGATGGAGTGCACGTACGTACGTACGCATGGTTTTCATTTCACCTGAGCGTCAACCGTCTCCGGCAGCGACGGCGACCCATCCGACGCAGCATTCGCACCGGCAGCACCATTTCGGCAGGAAAAGGACAGCACGGCGGCGCGTCCAGCCGCAGGGCGACGCGAGAAGCGAGTGGACCAACGACTGGATCGATCGATGGCATCCGATTCGATTCTCCCCCGGGAAGAAAAATGGAGGTGGAAACCACACGCGCACCGCCGGCCGCTCGCGTCGCCGTCTGTTGCCGGCTTGCCGCTGCTGTCGAAAAGGACAGGGGCGGGTCAACCAGATCCGGGGACGCGCGGGGATCCAAACCTGCCGAACCGAGCAAGGCGTACAGTTCCTCAGTTCATGCATGTAAAATATCCCTCACGGGATTTGAGTTATTTGACTCGATCCAATGCAACTCGATCGATTTGTCCAAGCTAACTGGCCTTCACATGCGAGACCATCATATTCCATCAACATTTTCAGATAAAATTACGACTCTTAGTTAGAGCTTAACAAGAAATATCTCCATTCTCAAATTACCTTGTCTTAGACTCGTAGTTAGAGTATAAGACATAAGATTGCCAAAATATTTTACATTTGTTGGAACAGAGGTAATATAAAATAAATGTTTTGGGCTGGTTTGGTCTAATCCTGACTCCGCAACCGGTTGTACCCACAGGTCAAATCTTAGTGTCAGTGTCATGTATGACTTACTGAACAGTGCTACTATCGGCAGCAACACGTTAGTGGGGAATTCATCAGTTTTAATCTCATTTGAACCGTAACAGCAGGGAGCTCTGCCTTTGCATTATACATAGGGGGAAACAAGAGTGGGTTTTACAAAGACAGAGGACTGTCAAGACAAAATATTGACGGTTCTCACACGCACGCACATAAACGCCTGAAACTAGACGGTGTGCAACTCTGAATCTGGATTTCTCTAGCCTGGCTAAATCGGCCACGACATCAGCCGTAGTTTCAGTTTTCTATAAAAATACGCCTTTTACGCTCAGTCTAAATGTTCCACACGATATAAATTGCGACCGTAAGTTGGCGCAGCGCATTTATTTTTAATCTCCACCTTTCCTACCTTCACTCAGTGGCGGAGCTCCCCTTAGGGCAGGGTAGGGCGTCCGCCCTATCTTGATTTTTCACCAAAAACTACGTATATATAGTCATTTGCATGAATGTATATGATTTTTCTTCGTTTTTCCCATTCTGGAAGAGATTAAAATGAAAAAAAAGCTAACTGGGCAAGTTTGAAGCTGCCTCAGCTGAGCTGGGCTTCGTGGGTCGCACACTGAGGGGTTAGGAGAGCCTCTGCGTGGCTGGCCTAGTCCTCCTCAACATGGCTTAGCTAGATATATTCAAAAGAATTGATTTCTTTACAATAAATCATCTAAAGTATTAATGTACCGACACAATTTCGATTTATTTGCATCAATTTTTTTGTTGATTAAGAGTTCGTCCTACCTTAATTTTTTTTTCGTCCTCCGCCACTGCCTTCACTAGATGCATGTTGTATAAATGTCTTGTGTCTACATGTGTTGATATTGTATGCATTTGTGTCTTGATATTTATGGAAACAGGGTACGTAAATGGGTGTTCTTAACTTGGATTTTTTTATGGGATCAGAGAATCCTTTTTCTTTTCTTTTGGGTTTGGGAATAAACAGATGTTGACCTCGAGCTGGAGTCCACGTCCAATTAATAGCTGTGTATCAGACTTTGTTTAGGCGTTTAGAATTTTGTAAGATCCACAGTCCTTCTTTCACGTTTGGATCTTAGCTCGATATTAATTTTCTGTGCAAGCTTGAATACGTGGTCATACTAAACGTGTCACCACACGGAAGAATTCGATGTGGTGCACAATATCGCCCATGCATGCAAGTATAGATATATAATGTAATCGCCGTTTACTCTAATAAAGTAGTCATTTTGTTGTGCAACCTACCCTTCCATCGACGAATCATCCAATTCAACCCCCCACGCGGCCACACACTAATGGCAATTTTACTCTTACTTACCCTAATGGCAATTTTACTCTTACTTACCCTTCCGTTCTATTTTCCCTACCTATTTGCCCCCTATATATCTATACCACGCTCTGCCACACCTGTAGTTTCTGTATCTATGCAATATATCCTTTATATTATCTATTTTTGCAGCATTCACATTGGGAAATACTCGAAGGGCTCGATGAAAATACAAAGACAAGTAGAATCCAATTATGACATTTTTTATTTTGTCATGAGATTTCAAGATTTTGGATTTATAATTCTATGGCCTTTCGTTTCATTGTTTATCAAGTGCCAAACTATCATGAAAAAACATGTCTTAGATTCCTCTTGGTTTGTTCAGCCGTGATCGTGTATTATGTGTTCACTAAAAAGGTTGATATTTGAATGATGTCAGTTCCAGTGGTCTGGGATCAAAAGATCGTCTTTTTATGATCACTTTTGAATGGTTGGTTACCCTTGAAGCAACTACTTGAGATCAACTACAAACTGTAGAACCACATGTGCTTGATGCACTAAAGTTTTTATATGTCTTAATCTTAATCCAAAGTGTGATGTGCATGTCAGCTTTGTTCTTTTCATGGTTATTACTCATATCAGATTATAATATCTTAGCAACCACAAATGGCCTTATTTGGAGCAAGAGTGTTGACTATAGGATGTTTGTTAGGAGAAGAAAGTGGAGGAACAAATCTTACTCAAGTTTGATGGAGCTTTATCAAGACCAATAACTTGGTTTACAGACGCATGTCGTTGTATTTTCTAAACACAATAATGATTCTCACCAGCTGTCAACAAATCGCAAAGCAATCAATTTTACTATGTTTTTGGGTTGATTTTATTCTTGTATGGTGGTAGTGCCATCCATGCCTTCAATCTCATGGGCGGAGTTATGTTGATTTTGGGGGGCCGTTGCCCCCTCCCCCAAGTCTGACTAATACCCTTGTATTTCCCCTCTTTTGCCCCCTAGATACTTCACTCCATTCTAGGACTGATGCCACTATGAGTATTTGCGGAATATATTGTTTGAGAAGGAAGCAACGTGTGTAGAGTTGTCTACTAAGAGAAGAAAAAAGGGCTTGGCCAGATCGCCGTCTTTTGAGGCTCTCTGGGTAATATGATTCCCACTATGATTTGGACAGCTCTCACTTGCCTTGGCCGATAGCTTAGATGACCGACCGTTAGGCATGGTTACCAATGCAGTTTTGGGAATCAATCAACCCATCGCACCCGAGTGCTCTGCTCTGTTACAAAAACTATTTATGTAGCTATGTTTATCTTACCTCTTGTAAATGACATTCATATATCTTGTCATCAGATTTCAATTTTTTTATTTATTGTTCTATGGCCATTCGTTTCTTTATCTATCAACTACCAAACTATCATGAAAAACGCCTTCTCGAGTACAATGATGAGGTTCCTCTTGGTTTCTTCAGCAGTGATCATGCATTATGTGTTCACTAAAAAGGTTGATATTGCAATGATGTTAAGCAATTATCTTGTATTATGTCAATCAAGCACATTACAGCCGATCAACAAATCGGCATTTAGTAGCAACAACTACCATCAGATCTAATCCGCATTCCGCACATGCCCACAACTACAAACTACATGATGGAAGATTATAGTGTTCTTACCGCCGCTAGAGTTGTGGCAGGATGCAAAACACATAATTTTAGCTAGTATAGTATAACCACCGGTGATAATATACACTTTACTTTCTTGCAAGTTTGTTTAACCATTGTGAATCACGTGCAAGTGCATCTCCAAATCATAATGATGTATGTCTAAAAAATGTTCCTACTTTACATCAAAGCTGTATTTGCTAAAAATGTCATTTTTCTGGATCTTAGTTGCTTAAAATATATTTTGAGTCAAATTAATTTCTATCAAGGTCATCATCATTTGATATGTATAAAGCCGATAAGACAATCTTATCTTAGAAATTGCGTGTCAAGATAAATATATATTATACAATGAGCTATTTCTTTGCATTGTCTGTAGTAACTAATGTTTGCATATTTATATGATTATAATTATTAAAGTAAGCTTAGAGCATGTGACCATGAGAAATCATATCCTACAACATGTATTTTCTATCTCTCTTATAAAAAGACTGTATGTGAAGACAAATATTTTCCTCCTCTCCGCTCCAACTCAGCAATCAACCTACATCCGTGGGTGACATTGTTAAGATAGCACCATGGTGTGTGCCCTAGATGTCCATTTACATTCTTATTAAACTACTTTTTCCGGTCCACAATATAAGATATTTTAGGTGTAACACATGTTGTCTATATTCGTATGAAAAATGACTAAAACATCTTATATTATGTAACAGATGGAGTTGATGGGGATCGTGTGCAGAAAACAAAAAATTTCCTACCAACGATATCCTAAAAGCATGCCAAGATCTATTCTCTGCAGATATAGTAGTACGAACGGAGATCAGAAAACGTACCCTTGTAGACCGAAAGCGGGGATTACGTTCCCGCACAAACGTTGTCGATGAAGACCGACGAAGCCGACCTCAAGGTCGTGTAGAGGAAGCAGGCCTCCGAGTACCGCTAGCGCAGCACCTCGCAGGGAGTCGCACACGTGCGGTGGAGACGACGGCCTCCGAAGCTCCAGTCCAGGACGAGCAACGGAAGACTTGGACCGGAACACCAGCAGCGCGGCAGCGGGCTATGGTGGAAGAGATCCCCCCTTCCTCAGCTCGGCGCGGCTCCAACTTGGGAACCACGAGATCGAGAGAGAAATCGGGAATTAATTGGTGAATTAAAAGGCCAGGGGTGCCCCTTCTTATATAGGCTCCCAGGGGGGAGCCAACTTGCTAACCAGGCAATGTGGGACTAACCCCCACATGCCTGGTGCGGCATGGCTGGGTGCGCCGGCCCCCTAGTGGGCCCCTTGGCCCACTTGGGTCGGCCCCCAAGCCCCCCACCGAATTCCCCTTGGGAATTTGCCCCTCTTGGGCCTTCTTTCGACCAGAAGGCCCATTTAGGGAAATCAGCCTAAATAAATTCGAAAATAAATATATAAATTCATATTTGCATATTAATTACACTAATTAATATCAAACATAATATATATAATTTTCCTAGCTCCGAAAACTCTTTCGGCGCTGCCCGATCTCCATCGGACCCCTCCCGGGACGCTCCCGGTGATCTCCTTCCTTTCCGGTTGTCTTGTCGAAACCCCTTAAGTGTGTTACCCTAGCGGTTCGATATAATAACAGGTATGATCAAGACTCCTCAATGATCAACGACTAACTCGTAGGCCTGGACCCCATGAATTAATCCCTGTGATATAACGAATGACTTTCATCTATCAAACCTGAACGTAAAGTTTTAAACCTTTTGCCATAGTGATACTTAGCACGTCCGAGCGTCGTTCCATAGATATCTCCATACCTAATCCCGACCTCGTTACCGACGACGCTATCTTCTACTCGTTCATGATCTCATGTCTCCGTGACCTAGTCACATGCTTGCAAGCTCATTAGACATGATCTCACCGAGTGGTCCCGAGAGTATCTATCCTGCTATGCGGACTGGCAAATCCCGCTCTTGACCCCTCGTCTCAACTACTCCTTTCCAATACCCAAAAGTATCACCATTATTGTCATACTAAATAAGATACGACGTTTGGTGCAATCAAAGTATCTTCCAGGAATAACAATAAGAGTTGATCTCACGGTCAAAGGCGTAACGACTACGTTCTCCAAATCTGGGTATGTCCATCACATCGTTCTCTAGCGATATGACTCTCATTGCCGACCGGCGCCATGCCCCATGACTGGGAAAACTCGATCATCAATCGCGCAACGAAACTAGTCTTAGTAGAGGCTACTAGGGACCTGTTGTTTACGTATCACACCCGCATTAATGTTTCCGCTTAATACGGTTCTAGCATGACACAAAAACCTATTATGAACAAACGAGATATGATAAATAATACACTTTATTAATTGCCTCTAGGGCATATCTCCTTCAGTCTCCCACTTGCACTAGAGTACAACTTAATCTAGATTACAACTTGGTAAAAGCTCAACACCCATAGCTAACTGGTGCTTTTCATGCTTATCAAGCGGAAGAGGCTTCGTCAGCGGATCTGCCACATTCAGATCCGTATGCACTTTGCAAATCTTCACATCGCCTCCTTGTACGTACTGACGTATCACATGGAAGCGTCGGAGAATGTGTTTGGCGGTGGAGTGAGACCTTGGCTCCTTGGCATTCGCAATAGCACCCGTATTGTCGCAGAAGAGGATCACGGTGTCTTGCACGCTCGGGAACACTCCAAGTTCGATGACGAACTTCCTCAGCCACACAGCTTCATTCGCGGCTTCGCAAGCAGCGATATACTCCGACTCCATTGTAGATTGTGCGACTATGGGTTGCTTCCCACTTCTCCAGCACACGGCGCCTCCATTCACCTTGAACACGTAACCTGTCTGTGACTTACAGTCATCAGGGTCTGAGCAGAAACTTGCATCTACGTAACCCGTTACACCAAGTTCTTCATCGCAGCCACCATACACAAGTAACATTTTCTTTGTCTTATTGAGATACTTAAGAATGCTCTTAACAACTACCCAATGCGGCATTCCAGGATTACTCTGGAACCGGCTTGTCAAACTTAGAGCTAATGCCACATCCGGTCTAGTACTCAACATTGCATACATGATCGAACCTATGGCTGAAGCATAAGGATGTTTCGTCATTTCGGCCTTACCCAGTTCCGTCACCGGACACTGTGCCTTACGCAATATCTTATTCTTTATAACCGGCAGAGAACCCTTCTTTGCCTTCTCCATACGGAAACGCTTCAGTATTTTATCAAGATAAGTACTCTGACTCAGTGCTAATAGGCGCCTTGATCTATCACGATAGATTTTTATGCCTAAAACATACGCAGCTTCTCCTAAGTCCTTCATGGAAAATTTACTGTTTAAATATTCCTTCACGCTATTCAGAAGTTTCACATCATTCCCAATCAGCAATATGTCGTCAACATACAGTGCTAAGAACACAACCGAGATCCCACTCATTTTCTTGTAAATACAGGTCTCTTCCACATTCTGGATAAATCAAAAACCTTTGATTACCTCATCAAAGCGAAGATTCCAGCTCCGAGATGCCCTTCAATCCATAGATGGATCGCTGAAACTTGCACACCTTGTTAGCATTTCCTGGATCGACAAAACCTTCCGGCTGTACCATGTACAACTCTTACTCAATGTTTCCATTTAGGAAGGCCGTTTTGACGTCCATCTGCCAGATTTCATAATCATAATAGGCAGCTATCGCTAACAAAATCCGAATAGACTTAAGCATCGCTACCGGTGAAAAAGTTTCATCGTAGTCAATTCCATGAACTTGTCGGAAACCCTTTGCGATAAGCCGAGCTTTATAGACGGTCACATTACCATCAGCATCAGTCTTCTTCTTAAAGATCCACTTATTCTCGACGGCCTTGCGCCCTTCGGGAATATCCATCAAAGTCCACACTTTGTTATCATACATGGATCCTATTTCGGATTTCATGGCTTCAAGCCATTTCTCGGACTCTAGACTTGCCATCGCCTCCTTGTAGTTCGTAGGTTCGTCTTGCTCGACTAGCATGACGGTGCAAACCATGTTGCCATACCATTCTGGAGAGATCCGAGATCTACCAGACCTACGAGGTAGAACATCTTCCTCGACAGTTTCTCCTACTCCTTCCACGGAGGACGTTTCCGGAATTGCTTCCGTTGCGCCACTCGGAATCTCGAGTTCAGGATCAACGATTTCATCGAGGTCTACCTTCCTCCCACTTACTCCTTTCGCGAGAAACTCCTTCTCTAGAAAGGTACCGGTCTTCGCGACAAAAGTTTTGCCCTCAGCTTGGTTGTAGAAGGTGTACCCAACGGTTTCCCGCGGATATCCTACAAAGACGACTTTCTCCGACTTCGGTTCGAGTTTGTCGGGCTGTAGTTTCTTAACGTACGCCTCACAACCCCAAACCTTCAGAAACGATAACTTAGGCTTTTGGCCATACCATAATTCATACGGTGTCGTTTCAACGGACTTGGACGGAGCCCTATTTAAAATGAATGCGGCTGTTTCTAAAGCATAACCCCAGAAGGACACTGGCAGATCGGTAAGAGACATCATAGATCAGACACTATCCAGTAGAGTACGATTACGTCACTCGGACACGCCGTTACGCTGCGGCGTTCCGGCTCGCGTAAGTTGGGGTATGTGACGCCCTAAAATCGATACTATGTAGATTTAAGCGTTCCCGCCGAAATCCGCATAATAACGATTTTAGGTCGCCCACCAGACATAATGTGCACGCCGAACCATGCACATTATGTGGGTGGAATTGTGATAACATTACAATAGTTCCGATACATCCACAAATACAACAGAAGATATAATTACAACAACGACTCGAACGAGTCAAGATTCAAATAATATAATACAAAGATTCAAATGACAGCGGAAGCGAAAAAGTATCCGACTACGGATAAGATGCAAATTGGACTAAGAGTCCTGAAGATAAGCAATGGCGCCATATCCCTGCCCAGCCAAGCCGGAGGGATTCCCAAGATAACGTCGTCAGACTTCAAACCTGTTGACTGCACATAAAGCACATCCCAAAAGAGGGTCAGGGCACTCCCTGGCAAGCAAAACCGACTTGCCTACTTTCTACACCATCTCCCAAAATATAGGGGAGGTGGACTTAGCAGCAGCAGCACTAGCAACCTAAAGAGACACGCTACAACTTCCGTCTAATTAGAGAGGGATAAGAGAGCGCATAAAGTAAACATCTACAACTAACACCAAAACATAACCCATTCTCGAATTAACCCCCTCAACCAAATATGAGGAAGCAATTCGGGAAACTCACGCATTGAACAATTTTATTTATAATTTATTGTGAAAGTAATTCTATATTACTAGTCTAATTAATTAACATTAATTAGGTGCAAGTTGTCTAGATCTTGTTAGCCAGCATCATCACCAAAGTCGTCCATAACCGTGGACACGGCTCATCGATAAGATTATACCCTGCAGGGGTGCACTACTGTACCCATACTCGCATGATCAACCCAAGCAAGCATCAGGGCTTCTCAACACGACTTATTCCTTCACTACAGCAAGTCCAAGTGCCACCCATATGAGTTGTTACCCGCGTCAAGAGTACGGCCAAATCTCAATTGCGGACTCATTAGTTTGTGTCCACGCGCCATGCGGCTCAAACCACAGTAGGAACTGTCCGCTTCGTGCGCACCACTCCTATATGACCCCCCGTATCAAGTAACCTCTCCTCAATCATCATCATCGTGCACATGCATATGCGCAAATGGAAAACCCGAACTAGTTGCGGCACATGGACAAGCTGTAGATCCGTTCAAAGTCGAGGGAGGCTCCATAGGGCCTCCCACAAGTGGTTAGTGCGCTCAAAATTGGATTCGAGGACAAAATCTCAGTTCCTAGGTCGACACTGAGCAGAACAAAGCACCTCGCAAGGCCTTCCGCCTGGTGCCTTATCATTTAATTATAATACCCATATAAGACAACATTTTATTAAGGTAGAATAATCTATCATACTAAGCAGATGAAACATAAGACCAACAGACGACTCGCACAAACAACTCTAAGCATGCGCTACGACTCGCAAGGCCAACAGATAAACATGCAATGAGTATTAGGTTGTGTGGATAAAGCTGTATGGGCTGGAGGATAAACATGTGATGGGATCGCAGTTCAAGAATCGATAACTAGGGTAGCAGAGATCAACGGCAGGAATGAAAGACAATGTATAGGTAAACAAGCAAACTTTGCTTGCCTGGAATCCCGCATGGAAGCAGATCTTGTCGTTGCTCACACATCTCAACGTCGTATCCGCGAAGAAGAAACAAACACTGAAAAGCGTAAAAGATGCATTTTACAACTACGGCAAAAGATTCAGCATGATCATACGAGAATGATGCATGGCATGGCAAGATGCAATATAATGCAGGTAATTCCAAATTAAGCGGAAAAGAAACCCCGACAATTAATATTTAGGTGCAAGTTATTTATTTACCCGCAATATTAAATGTTGATTAACATGGCAACACATGGCATGTGTGATCTAATTAAATTAAATGGAATAGAGCATTATATATTTATTACCCCTGACATTCCATATTTAATTATTTAGTTGCAATTAACAAATTACACTAAGCAATTAAAATAACATATGCAAAATGACATACAAATGGTATATTAATATTTATTGCATTTTTCTGATAAATAAACATATAAAGATTATTTCAATTGGAGTTATAGAATTAAAGTTATTAACAAATTAAGATTAGGGGTGTTTCTGTAAATAGCAGGGACCTGTTCATGATGGAAAAACTAAACAGTGAGGTTTCAACTGCCAAAACCGAAAGTTCAGGGGCTCGAGTGTAAGTTTGCAGCGCCTGGAATCCTTCTCGGATTTTTCTCACCGAAAGGAGACACACCCCTGCGACTGCCGTGCGGGCCCAACTTGCATTGCTCGCGCGCGCGGTGCTCTCTCTCTCCGCGGTCACTGACCCACGGGGACCACCCGTCAGTGAGCGCAGCAAAAACAAGTTTTTAACCACTGCGCCCGGGGGATTCGAACTCGCATCGCGGCGAGCGAGGCGCGGGACGGCGCTGCTAGCCAGTGGAGCGATGCGTGTTAGTGATAGGATTAGGGTGCGTTTCTTTTTACACAGCTAAACTTGCACGGCTCCGTTTCTGACGAAACTGACGAAGAAACGGGGACAGCGCGGCGCGGCGGCAGCAACCGGACGCCGGCGACCAAAGCCGGGCGGCGCGGCGCGTGGGCGTGTGTGCGGATGGGCTTGGGGGCGCCGGAGGTTTCGTTTTTGTGCCCGGATGCGAAGGAAAATGGGCGGAGCCCTCGTGCTCGTGCACGGCTTCGTGCAGCGTGCGGTGTCCATGGCGTGCGCACTCCGGCGCCGGCGGGACTCCGGCGAACGGTGCATCCAGCGAAGGGGGGAGGAGGCGGGATTGAATCGGCTCACTGTGAGGGGCTTGGTGGCGAGGGGGACGAGGCCGTAGACGTCGGGGGCGAGCAGACGGTGCGGAAGAAGCGGCGGGTGCGCGGCGTTCGGCGTCGTGGAGCCGAGCTCGCGCGGCGTCGTTGGGGATTCCCGGGTCGAGACGCTCGCCTACGAAGGATAGGGACGAGGTGGCGCTGCTCCTTGCGCGAGGGAGAGGTCGTGGAAGCCGAGGTTCATCGGCGACGAGCTCCGGCGATCTCTCTCTCGGTGGAAGAGAGAGACAGAGGAGAAATCAGAGAGGGGAGAAAAAGGAAGGTGGCGGCGCTGCGGAGGGGGAAGGAGGGAGAGGAGCTAGGGTTCCAGGAGGGGAGAGGGTGCGGCTAAAGTAGGAGGGGGGTAGGGCATCGGTGGGGGCAGCACCTTCTCCATGCCTCGCTGTAAAGCGAGGTGTACGGAGGTAGGGGGTGAGGGAAAAAATCGGGCCGGGCTGAGGTGAGGTGGGCCAAGTGGGCTTTGGCCAGAAAAAAAATGTTTTTCTCCCTCTGGCTGTAAATCTTTTATTATTGATTCTTTTTCTGTTTTAGTGTTTTTAAGAAAAACAGAAAAGAATAGAGATAGAAACATTTAGCAAAAATAAATAGTTTTTAAAATATACAATTTAATATATTAGTTTGAATATTTCGAAAAGAATTTAGATACCACATTTAAATTAATTTGGTTTGTAATTGAATTTAAAAGTGGAATTTGAATTTGAGGGGTGTGATTTAAATTTAAAATGCAAAAATTAAATAAGTGACAAATGCATGATGATATGATGATGCAAAAAGAAAAACAAACAATTCTAATTCGGGAAATCCCGGGGCGTTACAGGGTACTATGCCACAACTCTTCAGATGTGTGCCAAACTCAAAACTCAAGTACTCTCCACCGTGATCGGATCGGAGATGCTTGATTTTCCTATTAAGCTGATTCTCAACTTCACTTTGGAATTCTTTGAACTTTTCAAACGTTTCAGACTTGTGTTTCATCAAATAGATATAACCGTATCTACTCAAGTCATCAGTGAAGGTGACGAAGTAACGATAACCATTGCGTGTCGAAACGCTCATCGGTCCACACACATATGTATGTATGATCCCCAATAAATCCGACGCCCGTTCAACGAAACCTTTGAACGGTATCCTGGTCATTTTGCCCATAAGGCATGGTTCGCATGTATCGAGGGATCCGAAATCCAACGAGTCCAAAAGTCCAGCGGAGTGGAGTTGCTTCATGCGCTTTACACCAATATGACCAAGACGGCAATGCCACAAAAACATGGCGGTATCGTCACTACACTTAATCCGTTTGGCTTCTATGTTATGGATGTGAGTACTACGATCGAGATTCAACAAGAATAAACATCAACATAAAAGATATCATTCATATAAATAGCACAATTGCTTGACACTGATTTAAATGAATAACCGTCTTGTAACAGGCAAGACCCACTTATAATGTTTACACTCAAGGATGGCACAAAATAACACTTATTTAAAACCAAAACTAATCCCGATGGTAGATGCAGAGGGAGCGTGCCGACAGCCACCACGTCGACTCTCGATCAGTTGCCGACGCACATCGTCACCTCATCCTTCGCCAGCCGCCGTCTATTCCGTAACTCTTCCTGAGAGTTACATATATGAGCAACAGAACCAGTATCAAATACCCACGTGTTGCTCCGGGGGGATGTAAGGTACACATCTATAACATGTATATCAAATATACCTTGCTCTTTGTCGACCGTCTTGTCAGACTTCCTATCCTCCAGATACTTGGGGCAGTTGCGCTTCCAGTGACCCTTCCCCTTGCAGTAGAAACACTCCACGCTAGCTCTGGGACCAGACCTGTTAGTCCTGGGCTTGGCGGCCAACTTTGCCTCCCTCCTGGACTTCCAGCTCTGCTTTCCCTTACCACCGGACTTCTTGAAATCAACGGTCTTGTTGACCATCAACAGCGTGTGCTCCTTCTTAATCTCTACCTCAGCGGTCTTGAGCATCACGAATACTTCACCCAGGGACTTAGCCATGCCCTGCATGTTGTAGTTCATGACGAAGCCTTTGTAGCTTGGCGGCAACGATTGCAACACCCTGTCAATCGCCAGCTCATCGGGAATCTTGCATTCCAGAGCATTCAGTCGTTGAACGTAGCCAGACATCTTGACTACATGCTCGCTCACACTGCTATGCTCTTCCATCTTGGCTGAGAAGAAAAGCTCAGAAGCCTCATATCTCTAAGCCTTAGCCTGCGGCGCGAAGACAGCCTTAAGATCCGAAATGATCTC
Organism: Poa annua; assembly: GCA_026929855.1. NCBI lineage: Eukaryota > Viridiplantae > Streptophyta > Magnoliopsida > Poales > Poaceae > Poa > Poa annua. The sequence goes on from CM049427.1 coordinate 24,827,665, forward strand.
AAAGGCGCTCATCTTCTCAAAGTGCTTCTGCAGGTCGGCTTCCATGGCGTAGAGCATGCCACTCTGGACAAAGGCAGAATCCTCCGATCGGGTCTGGAAGACCTTCTTCTCATCCTCAGAGGCATCATCTGCAGGAGGGTCACCTATGGCGGCCTCAATGACGTAGGCCACCCTATGGGGAGTGAGGAGGATCCTCAGGTTGCGGAACCAGGCCATGAAGTTTGACCCATTGGTCTTAAGCTTTTCTTTCTCAAGGAACAGACCTAGGTTAAACGAGGGGCGAGACATCTACAATGGAATTTGCAACAACATAAGACTTTGTTCATAATAATTTAGAGTTATAGTATTTTAGAAAATAACTAACATAACTCCCACTCAAACGAACATCCCTCCTGGTCGTTTAAGCGATTACACGACCCCCATCCATTGCACCACCCTCTTCATCAAAGCCGGCGGCACAACTTCAAGAGTAGACAAAATCGTCCGCCACACCAATTTTGTGACTCGTGCTCGACCTTTCGGTCTTCCTGTTCCGAGGCCGTACCTCTGAGTATGCTAGGCTCGCCACCAAAGACCTCCACGCTGACGCTTGTGCAACATGGCTTACACCCACTGTATGCGAACGACGAAATGTCTGACACCCGATCATCACGGCCGGCCTCATAACGTAGAATTTTCTTGGTGGTGCGCGTTGGAGGGAGAACACTAGTGGTATTTTGAAGGGATCATCTTATTCAGCTACCGCCGTGTAACTAATGAATACTATACACACAATCACACAAAATAAGATGCACACAAAACATCAAATGTAATGCAATGTGATATAGTCTATCGCACCATGGTCTTCTTGGCGCCCGCAGTTTATAAACAATTTAATAAACCTACCTTGACCATATCACATAGCCCCTGCAAAATAAAGTTAGACGCTTCTACTTTATCTTTTGCATGTTTTACGTGGCTTGGGGCTTTTGTAAATAGAACCGCTTCATACCTACGAATCTTATGACCACAACAACGATCCAATAATTGCATGTTTAAGCATCCCTTTCGGGCCCTCCATTGAAAATGCGAAGACCAACTAAAGAGAGAGAAACTGACACCCGCCAGCCACATATACGGTACAAGACGTATGTCAGTAGTGGAACCAGTCTCGTGTAAGCGTACGCGTAAAGTCGGTCCGGTCCGCTTCATCAACTCAATGCCGCTAGAATACACAAGTGCACGCTAGAGGGTAGCAAATAACAGGAACGGTGCCCCCGTGCAGAGCACGGGTTCTAACAGCGTAGAGCTATATCTACGATAGATCGGCTCTGATACCACTGATGGGATCGTGTGCAGAAAACAAAAAGCTCCAGTCCAGGACGAGCAGCAGAAGACTTGGACCGGAACACCAGCAGCGCGGCTATGGTGGAAGAGATCCCCCCTTCCTCAGCTCGGCGCGGCTCCAACTTGGGAACCACGAGATCGAGAGAGAAATCGGGAATTAATTGGTGAATTAAAAGGCCAGGGGTGCCCCTTCTTATATAGGCTCCCAGGGGGGAGCCAACTTGCTAACCAGACAATGTGGGACTAACCCCCACATGCCTGGTGCGGCATGGCTGGGTGCGCCGGCCCCCTTGTGGGCCCCTTGGCCCACTTGGGTCGGCCCCCAAGCCCCCCACCGAATTCCCCTTGGGAATTTTCCCCTCTTGGGCCTTCTTTCGACCAGAAGGACCATCTAGGGAAATCAGCCTAAATAAATTCGAAAATAAATATATAAAATCATATTTGCATATTAATTACACTAATTAATATCAAACATAATATATATAATTTTTCCTAGCTCCGAAAACTCTTTCGGCGCTGCCCGATCTCCATCGGACCCCTCCCGGGACGCTCCCGGTGATCTCCTTCCTTTCCGGTTGTCTTGTCGAAACCCCTTAAGTGTGTTACCCTAGCGGTTCGATATAATAACAGGTATGATCAAGACTCCTCAATGATCAACGACTAACTCGTAGCCCTGGACCCCATGAATTAATCCCTGTGATATAACGAATGACTTTCATCTATCAAACCTGAACGTAAAGTCTTAAACCTTTTGCCATAGCGATACTTAGCACGTCCGAGCGTCGTTCCATAGATATCTCCATACCTAATCCCGACCTCGTTACCGACGATGCTATCTTCTACTCGTTCATGATCTCATGTCTCCGTGACCTAGTCACATGCTTGCAAGCTCATTAGACATGATCTCACCGAGTGGTCCCGAGAGTATCTATCCTGCTATGCGGAATGGCAAATCCCGCTCTTGACCCCTCGTCTCAACTACTCCTTTCCAATACCCAAAAGTATCACCGTTATTGTCCTACTAAATAAGATACGACGTTTGGTGCAATCAAAGTATCTTCCAGGAATAACAATAAGAGTTGATCTCACGGTCAAAGGCGTAACGACTACGTTCTCCAAATCTGGGTATGTCCATCACATCGTTCTCTAGCGATATGACTCTCATTGCCGACCGGCGCAATGCCCCATGACCGGGAAACCTCGATCATCAATCGCGTAACGAAACTAGTCTTAGTAGAGGCTACTAGGGACCTGTTTGTTTACGTATCACACCCGCATTAATGTTTCCGCTTAATACGGTTCTAGCATGACACAAAACCTATTATGAACAAACGAGATATGATAAAGAATACACTTTATTAATTGCCTCTAGGGCATATCTCCTTCAGGAGTATATTATAAAAATGCCACTGTTTTGATGAAGGCATCTTTGGATGCACCTTTGGTACGTGGCACCTGCCTTTTTTAGCCCGAAAGGCATTATTAAGTAGCAGTAGGTGAACGGATAGACGTCGCCTAGAGGGGGGGGGGGGGGGGGTGAGTAGGCGATTTAAAACTTTTTCGAGGAGCCGGAATATCCGGTCCAATAGTGACCGGAAATTCCGAGTGGCCGGAATATCCAATACACAAATGACCCGGAAATTCCGGTATGCTTGATAAAGGCGGAATAAAACTAGAGGTTCACTTTAACAAGCATACAACCTAGATATATAAACTAGGCTCACCTATGTGCACCAACAACTTAAGCTAAGCAATACAAGTAACAAGATGATAGCAAGATATATGACTTCAAGCACGAAGGCTATCACAATGTAAAGTGCATAAGTAAAGAGCTCGGGTATAGAAATGACCGAGGCACGCGGAGACGAGGATGTATTCCCGAGTTCCACCCAAAGGTGTACGTCTTGTTTGGAGAGGTGTGCGCAACCACAGCAGGTTAGCCGCAACGCCACAAAGGCTCACCTTCTTCTCCTGATGAACTCAACCACAAAAGGTTGCGAGTTCACCTTCCACTATTGATCTCCTTTGGGGCGGATATCGAATCCCGTACAACTCTTGAGGCACACACCCACAACTTAATTGGGGGCTCCCAAGTCTTGAGGCACACACCCACAACTTAATTGGGGGCTCTCAAGTGACCACAAAAGGTTTTGACCACAAAAGGTCTTGGCCACAAAAGGCCGGCCACAAAAGGCGTCTAGGGTCCAAAGACCCAAGAGTAACAAACTCACAAGTAACACCACCACGAATCCTCGTGGAGGGCTCAAACCGATGCAAATGTAATGGCAAGAGCACACAAAGTGCTCAAGTCCTTCACTCTCAAATTCCAACACAACAACAAATGTTTATGGGGGAATAAGAGAGGAAGAACAAAGGAAACCACAAAGGAGTCAAATCCTTCACTCCCAAATCCCACCAAAAGCAACTAATGCTTATGGGGGGATAAGAGGGGAAGAACAAAGAGGAAGAACCACAAAGGAACTCCAAGAACTAGATCCACTAGGTTCCCCTCACTTAGAGGAGAGATTGATTGGTAGGATTGTAGATCTAGATCTCCTCTCAACTTTCCCTAAAGAATATGAAAGAATCAATGGAGGGATTACGAGGAATCAAGCTTTCCAAGGTCAACAATGGAGTAGGAGATAGAGGGAATTCGTGCTACCTTGGTTGGGCTGGGGAAGAAGAAGGGGAGGGGTATTTATACCCCTCCAGGAAATATAGCCGTTGGCTGTTTCGACACTCGGAAATTCCGGTATAAGTGAGACTCGGAAATTCCGGTCATCCGGAAATTCCGGTCTAAGAGAGACTCGGAAATTTCGGTCACCCGGAAATTCCGAGTCCATGAAATTTCCGAGCTGAAATTCCGGCTGGAGTCAGAACCAAAACCAAACTTTTCCTTAGCCGTTTCTGGAAGGCTATTCTGGGTGCACTCGGAAATTCTGGTATATGGAAATTTCCGAGCACAATTTCCGACTGGAGTCAGAACCCTTTTTCTCCTTTCCTTAGCCGTTTTCTTGGATGAGTTGGGGAACCGGAAATTCCGGTAGATCGGAATATCCAACCCCAATAATCCGAATCAGCAAAGCACCGAAACGAAAACTCTCATAACTTTTGCAAATGAACTCCAAAAGAGGTGAGACCAATTTTGTTGGAAAGATAGCGACGAAGAGTAAAATCTCCACACATGGTAAGGTGTGGGACTTTCCTCAAGGTAGAACCGGCAATATTTCCGCCACCGAAAACGCAACAAGTTGTCCAAAGTAAAACCGATTTCGATGAACTAGAGCTTGACATGGAGATGAACCAAGCTCTAATTCCTCACCAACATAAAAGCCAAATAAGAACCAAGAAACATGATATGCCAAGTATGCAAAGGTTTGAGCTCTCCACAACGATGCGATCAAGTTACTAACTTGAGAGCCCTCTTGATAGTACGCCTATCTATCCTATAGCCCTATGAAGATCATACATTTGCCTTGAGCATTCCACTTGAGTTGGATGAAGACTATCTTGATCTCTTCAAGTGGTTCATCTTTTCTTGATTGCGCGTCCAAGCACATGCTTGATGAAGACTTCTCCAACCCCATGCTCACAATGGGAGAGTCTCGCTTAGCTCCGTCTTCATGTATCCATTGCAAGCACCAAGCATAGGATCTCTTTAAGAAGATTCTCTTGGTCTTGCACATCTCACCTTGATCACCATATGACGTCATCCTCCATGAGCTATATGAAATCTTCATTTGATGCAAGCCCATGGGAAGATACCTAACCTCATATAAAGATACCACACACACATATATCATGGGTTAGTTCACAAAGCTATGCGGACAAGTGTTTACCATCCCAAGAGATACATGATCGCTCTTGGTACATCTTGTAGCTTTGTGTGTTGATCAACATCTTGATCAACCTTGTATCTTCCACCATTTCTTCACTAATATGATGTCTTGAATCCTTCAAGACATACTTGCAATATGCTCCACTCAACACATAAGCTTCAAGAGTCCAACACATGAACTCCACAATTCCATGGACATGATCTATAATGATATCTCAATGCAACCATTAGTCCATAGAGATTGTCATTCAATTACCAAAACCACACATGAGGGAAAAAGGCTCTTTCACTTACAGCTATAACTTTCTCATTTGTAGTAAGAAAAAAATCAATCCAGGCCTACATTCAATAGATACAAAATCTAAGAAATAGTGCACCAAATAAACTGAAATTGGTATAAACTTTTTACTTGACATCTCATATTCTTTTTTTACGGGAAACACAAGCAATCCATTAGGAAACGACGAGATCGTCGATCACTAACCGAGATATAGAGTTTGGGTAGTCTGCCAGTCACAAGAGTTGGTATGTTCCCCACTCCCTCATACCAAGGCCAGCAAGACAATCAGCGGCCTAATTACAAATACGAGGACAATACTCAATCACATAATCATGGAACTCCACTGTAAGTCGATACTTGATGTCCAAGAAGATGATACGACCCATACCCATTTGTTTTGCTTGACTAATGTCATGCTCCACAGCCAGAGCTTCCACATGTAAAGCATCACATACATTGTCAATTCTTCCAGCCGCAGTAAAGAGCAAGGTGCCACGGCTGTCACGCGCAACAACACCCCATCCACCTCTCCTTTGAGCTTCCAAGAATGCCCCATCAATATTAATATTGATGATATCATCAGGAGGAGGTTCCCAAACCGGATTAGCAGCAACTTTTGATTTATGCATGGGCTTATAAAAATTGACTCCATTCGTCAACATGATTCCTGATCATAAAGTGCACATTATGTACCGAGAGGCGAGGTTCACTATGATTCTCCTTATTCCTTTTACTCCACAAAGTCCAAAGCATAGCCATTGTGATCATGTTCTACTCCTAGGGCAATCTCTGGATATGTTCAAGTACATGCAACGGTCCTGACAATCCATCAGAGCAAGTCTAACTTCCTCAATCTGGAGAGCACGCCATAAAGGTTTCACATGTTTGCATCTGCAGGAAAGGTGACCGCCATCTTCAAACAGATTATGGCACAAAACACATCTTGTGTCCATTTCAACTCCTTTTACACACAATATTCATATGAAGCGGGTGGCAATTATGACCGAACCTCCACAGGAAATGATGCACACGGGCAGGGCATTGCAAATTCCACAGGCAACGCCAAGTATCCCTTATCCAATAAGCTCCTTTCAAGGACATTCCATGACTATCCCCCCTCTGGCATTCTTTTACAGCAACCTGGACTCGATAAACGCATATCAATCTAAACACCCTCCTATTGAATTGTAGTTCTACAGAATATCAAGCTAAAATTGTAGTTTTATCGAATTGTAGTTTTACCAAACCGGAGGGCGTATATCAAAGAACATATCAAAAGCTGGACTCAATAAATGCATAAAAGAACATGAAAGGAAGCCTACACCAACTACTACTTTACAAGACAAATGCATATTAGAATTTCCAACCTGAAATCCCCTTGGGCTCTAGAAGTTTTACATAATATCTAGCTAAAATATAATATATCAATCTAAACCCCCTTCCTATAAAATTGTAGTGACCTTTGCCATCACCTGCACAAGGGTTGGTAGTGCCTTTATTTTCAATAAAAATAATGCTGGAGGACAGGGAGGCAAAAAATATATAGGAGCAAAACAAACCTGGTATTGTGCCCCAGTATTATCAGGTACTATTCTTTTTCATTAGACATCAAAGTAGTCAAGAAAACAAGATTGTAGAATGGGTTAAAAGGTAAACACGAAGGCCGGTCTAAAATTTCAGGTGAAACCTGCAGATAAACTTCTTGGAGGTGGTCGTGGGGGAGAATGGATGCGTAGAGCACTGACGTAAATTATATGTGGTCTGGATGAACCAATTAGAGGATGTCCTTCCTGCAAGAAACCAGGGGTCAAATAAGAGGTGATGGAAGCGTGCATGAACTTAAGGAGACATAACTTAGAAAGTACTTGCAAGAAACAAATATTGGTCCCCTTCTTATTTGTAGCCGTCACACATTAGGGGATGGCCATCAAAATTGGGTTTTACACTGAGAGGGGGATTATTTAGGACATTCCAAGGTATGATGAAAGCAACTTGCCTATAATTCAACCAATCCTTTTGATTATCATCACAAATCACGAAAAATAGAATGATGCAAGTGATTTGTAAGGACGCAACAGAAGAATATAAGACATCTTCTGACAAAATTAAGGCAAAAGGTGCTAACAGAGCATGGCAATCCAAGAAGAGAGAAAAGATTCAGCGCTAAACTCTTGACTGTTTTATCTGCTCCGACGTGATGAAGTTTAATTGAGCACATAAGATAGAGGCAATTTTGATCTGTCCAAGTTAAGCTTAAGTCTAAGATTAGGGGTTGTTTAACCTCAACTTAGGTTAATGTTATGCAATCACTTATTGTTGTCAAGATACTAAACTTAAAAGCCAGATACTCAGCTCATCATATAGTTGGCCATAATCACTCTGAAACGGGAATGACATAATTGTAATTTAAGATATCCTTTGTAGATACATATACGTCATAACAATGCAAATACATATACTGAAAATAACAAGACAAGACTCGTAAAAAACTCAGTAGGAGAATGGATCGAAGTTAACAACGTTCCAGATCTACATTTGAGCAGGACAAAATAACTGATTAACTACTCTGCTCTTCACACGCACACAGGATAACCACATTTATAGACAAAGGCAATCCTGGAAGATTGTACATAATGCAACAATTAAATAAAAAAATTATGACCATCATTCATAATGTGTGCTACAAATAGTTTGCTTAATTTTTATTTGATCAAGAAGCATGATCTTACTCACGCGCACACACGGAGAAGTATCATTACTGTTCCACTAAAAGTAAACCAGATATCATGAAGAACCAATATTAAAATTTCAATTAAAAAAGAAACTGAATCAGTGCAAGAATACACACCAGAGTAAGCCATTTTACAATCTGGTCAAATATCAAGAAATTCCAAAACTGAAAGATTATCATTTTAAAATCACAAGGCACCTATTATAATACACTTAATCTTTATAAATCTGATATACAATGTGGCATGTAAAAGAGTTTCCTTCTGTTTGATAAGATACAAACATCCATAAATGATTTAAGAGAGTATATAGTGAGATTAAAGGGAGTACCTACATAGTGATTAAGAAACCCATTACATGTAGCAAAACCTCCTTCAGTATCTTCTTTATATAAGTATGTAGGAAAACTCCCGCTTGTATCTTAGCCTAACAGAGAACTGGTGCAGTGACGCAGAACTTGCGCAGAAATCAGAAAAAAAAACGAAAATGATTGTTAGTTATAGAAGTCTAGCAAGGTCCACAGAAAAATGGAACAATGAGGTGGATTGGAATAAAAGGATAACAAAGTGGCAGCAAAAAGAAATGTTCCATGCTTATTTATTCAACATTCCAAAATATAAACAAATAATTTTCTCAGTGGTGAAAACGTAGTTTCATGCCCAACCATGATGAAATTTACAACAAATCCTCATATCCTATTTTTTTTTCGAGAGTAATATCCTATTGTAATTTGGTCCTTCTCACAAAATTAACATAAAAACCTCGAACATGTGGTGATATTTGACTCATGAAAATGATCAAAACCTGAAGGTAAATTCTGCACAGAAAACTGATGAAGAACATCTTGTAGAACTTTGGCAAACAAATAAAACGAACTCCTGGAAATCTCAACTCAATCCTGTTATTTATGCATCTTCTTTTCAAATCTGAAAAAATCAAATGAAGTTGCACTTTGCATACAAATTGAATATCCTAGCCTTGATTAGATACAATGGGAGCAATGAACAGTTGGTGATGCTCCCTCGGTACAGCCAAGGGCAACCTCTGGTCCTTGCCCTATCTATGGAAACGTATGGGATCCAAGCGTACAAATTACTTTCAGAAAACTATAAATACATCTGATGTTACAGTGAATGTGGCATAGACTCTGAAGGATCCATGTGAGGTTGTGACGGAGTTGGCGACCAGGGGGACGGGTTGCGTGCTAACCTTAGGAGACGATAGACAGGCATGGTGGTTTCCCGCACGTGACGGAGCCTGTGAGGTCGGGGAGGGCATACTGGGCGAGTTTTGCCGTCATAGTCGGAGCCCCTGCTAATCGAGTGCGGTGAGTTCCCAGAAGGGGGATGTGCGCCGCGAGGTGGAGGAGGCCATGGACGGTGATGCTAGTGTTGTGGAGGCCTTCAAGGGCGACGAGGCCCGGGGGATTGAGGGAGAGGAACATATCGAAGGCGAGTGAGAAGCGTGAGGGGGCGACGTAGGATGGTTGACGAAAAGATGTTGCAATGTCAGCCAAACTCTTATGGGAGAGATTTACTTACGAACAGAGCTCCTTATCCTTTCCTTGTGGTTGTTAGTTTGTTCAGATTACGGTTTGAAACTGTAACAGATTACTCGTGTTTGTTGAGCAAAATGAGTGCTATTAATCTGGACGGTCCAGAATTATTGTGTATGCGAGATTGTGCATGCCCAAAGTTTGTTAGGAGAAAAATATAGTTTGAAAAGTTTGTTGTGCATGCGAGATATTGAGAGTTTGTTGTGCATGTGTACCTTTTTTCTTTTCTTTTTTCCTTCCTTTTTGTCTTTTCCTTTTATGAACAGGTATTCACTTATAGGTGGCAGGGCATGTAATTAATTTGAAGTGCGAGGGCAATTGAAGTGTGCCACCATTTAGATTGTGACAACATACCACGCATTCTGATTTAATAGTAAAGATTTTACTGCGTTTATGATCCTCTGTTTTACACCGACAAACCGTTGAGATTCTATATTTTTCGTGTGTTTTTTCAATCATGTGATATAAATAGACCCTTATACGGAGTACTATAAGTGGAACGGAGAGAGCACATTATACAAATGCCACTGTTTTGATGAGGCCTCACAAGATTTAGCCAGGTCCATCCGACGTTGACATAGCATTGACTTAGTACCTGACCACTTGATTACAAAAACATGAAAAATACTCCTAGTAGGAAGGAATAAGTACAGTACTGTAAGACAATTCAATTCAAAAGACCAAGATAATCGCGATATTCCTGTCCGCCAACAGACTCCCCCCTCTCTATTCCTCTCCTAACTAACCGATCCGATTTTGCTAGAGTAGTAACGAATCAATCGCCTTTCGTTCTCCTTCTGTTCCTCCAGATCAGCCGAAAAATACCCAGCCCCGGCGTACCAGAAAACCTTCCTTTTCGCGCAATAAAAAGGGCGAGGAGCGGGGAGAGGCGCCGCGCGCGGTAGGAAAACCCATCCCGCCAGCCGTCCACGTGGGGGCGGGAGGCGGCGGCGGCGGCGGCGTAAGCGTAGGCGGCGGGGCCCGCCCGGAGATGTGAGAAGGCCCCCCTGCCCTGCCCGCTGGCGCGAGCGAGATGGCTGCGGCTGTCGGCGGCGAGGCGGCCGCTGCTGCGGCGGCGGCGAAGAAGCGGGGCGCGTCGCGGAGCTGGATCCTGCTCGACGCGTCCGGGGACGAGCGCGTGCTGGACGCCGACAAGTACGCCATCATGCACCGCGTCGACATCAACGCGCGCGACCTGCGCATCCTCGACCCGCTCCTCTCCTACCCCTCCACCATCCTCGGACGCGAGCGCGCAATCGTGCTCAACCTCGAGGTGCGCGCACCCTTCCCGTACCTCACGCCGTCACTCCTCCCTCCCGAGGTTTATTTTGTTTCTCCGAGGGGAATTTTGTGGTCAGCTACGGCGGGGCGGCCGCGTCCTGCTTTTCGCTGGAATTTCGGTAGTAGATGGGGTGGTGGAATCGCGGCGCCGCGCCGAATTCCCGAAAATTGCTCGGTTTCCCCACCTTTTCCGGGATCACGTGCTGATTTGTTTTTTCAGCTTGGTGGTGCTGGGTTTAGAATCAATCAATTTTAGTGCAGAACCTTTCTAAAATATATTGTTATGGTCCGTTTCGACGTAACGTGGACACACAAACTGCTATTTATGGCTCACCCCTGCTTGTGGTAATTAATCTCTGACGGCTCTTCTGTTTTGTTTTGGTGCAATTTTCATCGGTGGGTCGATCATCAGCACATAAAGGCGATCGTTACCTCTGAAGAGGTGATGATCCTCACTGCTTATTTATTTCCTTTAGATTATTTATTTATTTATCATGGGTAGGAGTTTTCAGTTCGTCTTTCTCATACACTGGATTACTTCACGAATTCTAGGGGGAGTGGGGAGTATGCACAATTTGTCTCACTCTCGGGCTTAATGGTTAGGTATCTATAATTTTGAAATAGTTAGCAGGAGACTGGGGGGATTTATATGGTTATGGCATAAAATGTAACAATGGAAACCACCATACAATGTTGAATTCGATGTGATCTGTCAATTCGAGTTTAAATTGAACTCTACCTGCAATAACACTATTTAGATGTTTTAGTTCAGTTCAATATCCTGCGACCTGTAGCTTGTTTCATAGGTTCACACATACTGTGTGGATCTTAGTATATATCTTAGATGTCCAGTAATGTTGGTGATGTACTCACGGTTACTGGTATTTGGCTGGGCTCAGGTTTTGCTCAGAGATCCTTCAGATGAGAATGTAATTCCTGTAGTAGAGGAGCTTCGGAGAAGACTTGCACCTTTAGGTGCCTCTCACCTTGATGGAAAGGATAACTTGAGTGGCCAGCATGACGGGGAAGGCGCTGAAGAAGATGGTAAGTTTAGTCACCATTCTCTCAAGTTACATATGTCAGAAGCATGATCTTTTTTTGTCAGGTTTCTCTGTATCTGTAACGCTGGTCATAGTTTACTTTATCACATTTGTTCATCAGCAGTATGCCAATTTTCTTCTGAGACCCTATAATTGTCTAAACAAGGAACATATCGCTTGAAAGTAATGGAAACATGTGAAATTGACATCAAACTTCCGACTGTGACGTGACCTGTTGGCCACCGTTCTGTTGTTTTCCGTTTTAGTGTCTGTCCATGTCACTAGGACATTCTTTTGGCAAAAACTCAACAACCAGCCCAAGCAGAAAAGTCCAAAGTATCAATCTTGGTTTCTTGGCATCTAACTGTTATTCTGTGATGCCATTCTGAGTGTTCCTGTACTAGACCTTTCATGTGTTATGGCACTCTTGACTTGTGCCCATTTTGTTTGCTGGGAATCTGTTCAGAGCAATTTGAGATATTACAATATTAACCCAGTAGATACATGTGACTAGCCCTTCCTTTTAATAATGATGATTATCCAAAGGACCTACATATTTACTGGTTACTCCTGAACCATGGACAATTTATTTAACACGCGGTGCCAGTCATATGATTATATATATACCAAGAACATTGAGATCATACTTTATCTGTATGGTGTCTTTGTGATCACTTACAGCAATGCTATCACTTCTCCATTAGGTATATAGTATACAATCTGTGTGATAATTGTTGTGCCATCCTGATCCTTGGATCAAAATGATTCCCACACATATATTCTGGCCAATTGATTGATGTCAGCTGGTACTTAAAAAACGCCACCAGTTTTTCTAAGTAGTTGGGTTGTTCGTATTGAAATATTTTGCTTGTTTATATCTGGTTCAGTTTCTTGCTATCTTTAATTCGTGGCCATGGTAATAAGCTATTTATACTTATACACAACATGTTCACGCCCTGCAATTTCATTATATAAATACCAGAATCTCCATTCGAGTTCCGTGCTCTGGAGGTTACTTTGGAATCAATCTGCAGCTTTCTTGATGCACGCACTACTGAGCTGGAGACCGATGCTTACCCAGCTTTGGATGAACTGACATCCAAGGTGAGTGGACTCATGCTTACTGTACTTAATTCCCGTAGTATGACTTGATTAGCACCTCCTAGAAACACCATCTATGACATTTATTTGAAGCACCTCCTCAAAACATCATGTATGCCATTTATTTGAAGCACCTCCTAGAAACATCATGTATGATATATTGATATATATTTACGAATTGCACAAGTACATCACCTCACGTTATTTTCAGAATTGAAAAAAATATGGACAGTGGATTGCTAAACAATGGTGCTGCTTCATCTTTCATTTGATTATTGAATATAGTTGTATATAGATAAAATATCAATGAGATCATTGACTAGGAACTTTTTACACAGAATGATAGGAAAAATGTCATGGTTGGTGTATTGATTCACTTAAATGAACTTTGGTCATATATGTTTCGGCATCCATTTATCATCATGTTATTATTATGACGCATATAAGATTAAGATGTTACATGACATTGCACTTCACTGCTCAAAGGAGCGCATGTAAGTAAATGTTGCATAGCTATCCACGTATCTGGTAGTGTGTTCGTGTTATTTACTAAACTAACAGGTAGTCAGTCTGCGTATGATTGATTTTGTTCGTGACCAAACGTAATGTAGCTAAGTTCGCAATGTAGAACTTTATGATGTCATAAAGTTTCATTGAGGAATCCACACATTAGCAAACTCCATGACACAATTTATATACTTAAAAATTGGCCTTGCAACCATTAAAGCACGACAGGCTAAAGCATTTATAAATCCTTGTTGGTTTGCTGCGTTCTCTTGATACATCATACATGGAAGATTCATACTAACTGTTCTCTTTCTATTTTTTCCACCACAGATTAGCAGCCGCAACTTGGATAGGGTACGGAAGTTAAAAAGTGGTATGACGAGATTGACTGCAAGGGTTCAGAAGGTCTGGTTTCCTGTTCATTGTGTTCCATTTGGTTTGTTACTTGACACTTGTTCAGGAACTTATTTGTATATTTTTCAACACTGACTGTTTCTGCTGTTATGTATCATATTGTCATCTGAGTTTGACTGCTGTATGTAAGCCATGTTCTCATTATGAGTTAGTCATGTAAACAAAAGTAGCTATTCGGTTCTGAATGTGTGATGGATTCGGTTATGAATGTGTGATGGATGGTGCCACAATTTTCAATATTTCCATGGCTTATCATAGTGCACACTGTCACAACAGGGCATATGATTTATAATCAACGGAGATTGATTACTTCTAGAACAGAAGTAAACAATCAAAAAACATTCCTACTTAAACTGTGCCTTTTTATTTACTCTTGCATACTTGGTTGGAACATTATCTTTGATTTTCCATATCGTATTGTGAACTGTTCTAGAATCTGTATAATGCTGCAGTTAATGTTTTCCTCTAGTCTCATACATTCTCATGGATGAGTATTCTCTTTCTGCTATTTTTCTGTGGAATATATTAGACTTAGCTATAGCATGTTTTATTTTTATATATGGTTTTCTAGTATGTCACAAAATGCACTTTAATTTATAGGTGAGAGATGAGCTTGAACAATTATTGGATGATGACGATGACATGGCTGATCTTTACTTGTCTAGAAAGTTGGCTGGGGCATCATCCCCTATCAGTGGCTCTGGTGGACCAAATTGGTTCCCAGCATCTCCAACTATTGGTTCAAAAATATCAAGAGCTAGTAGAGCCAGTGCAGCAACTATACATGGAAATGAGAATGACGTGGAAGAGCTGGAGATGTTGCTGGAGGTTTTTATTTGCTTATATACCTGAAACCCTCTTGGCCACTCTATCTTTGGCAGAGTACTGAAAGTCACTTCTACTTGCAGGCATACTTCATGCAGATTGATGGCACATTGAACAAATTAACAACGGTAAGTTGGGAAGCTAAGTCAAGTACATAGTATCACGATAGGCTACTGAAACCAGGCTTAATCTCAACAGTAGAGCTGAAGCTCTGTTGAGCCCCACTAGAAGCCTAGGATTTATTAACTGTCAAAAAAGCCCTATCAATATGTTGACTTCGTATTTATCTGCAACACCTTTTTCAGCTGAGAGAGTATATTGATGACACGGAAGATTACATCAATATTCAGGTATTGTTTCCCTTGTATTATAAACATGTTCTTAGTGTGGACTGTTTTTCTTTCTTCAAGCACTGACTATTATTTTTCTTATCTGCAGCTTGACAACCATCGTAATCAGTTGATTCAGGTAATTTTGAAATCACTGACCTTATGATTCTTTTTGTTAAAGATGTGAGTATTTCAAAATAGAAATTCATTTTCGGCAACCCTGTGCTAGTATAAACATATGCTTGATGGGCATCCCCGTACCAAGTAAAGGTTTCACAAGCTTGTCTAGTTAGAAGACTGCTATAGTTCATAATTACGACAGTGGTCACATTGCATAGAAAAATTATAGTTTGAATATTCATTGGATCATTACATATTCAACTTTGTGCTAGAGTTAACCTATAATTTCCTTTTTTTTCCTGTAGCTCGAGCTATTCTTGAGTTCCGGGACTGTCTGCTTGTCACTTTACTCGTTGGTTGCTGGAGTCTTTGGTATGAACATACCTTACACTTGGAACGACGACCATGGATACGTCTTTAAATGGGTAATTGACAAAGCTCAACAACAATATGCCTTATACAGCTCCCTAAAAAAGCCTTATACAGAAATCAAGTTATGAATTATCATGACAAGTATCTCACTAATCTGTGACTTGTGACAGGTGGTTCTCGTATCGGGGCTATTTTGTGCCTTCATATTCGTGTCCATTGTTGCTTATGCTCGGCACAAGGGTCTTGTTGGTTCCTGAGTAGCTGGAATAACCGCATTACTTGCTTTCTCAGCTGTAAATCTTGAGCTGGAGTGCATCAGCTTTGCGGATGATTCATCTATTGTACCAATTTCTTTAGTATGGAATCAGGGATGATGAAAATGAGCAATAATAGGAAAAAAAATAGAAGTTTGAAAGAGATACCTGTTGCTAGTTATTTACTGATTTTAGCTTAGACATTTTCACTGACATCATACACAATTTTTTCCCACATTGGCAATGTTTGGTCTCTGCTTTACAAAGCAAGCGGTGCAATATAGAACGTGTTCCCTTGTAGGTATTGGTATTCCCTTTGAGTTGCCTAACATGGTGACAATTCATTTCTCCTGAAAATGGATGAAAAAAGAGAGCAGTTCCTTAATCTAAAACATAGCAGATCCTTTTTTGGAATGTTTTTTTCCTGGAATGTTGCTATTCCTAATAAAATGGAAAACCAAAAAGCAATGAAACTGGGATCAAATCAGCAGTCCAGTTGATTTCTCCTCCATTGCCTAGCCAAGGTGAACTTCTATAAGGCCATGTTTACTTGTAAGTGTATTTGAGGTGTATTCTAGTGGAGGAGGGGACTATCCTGGATCCCAAAAAATGCTCCAAGAGTCCGTTTTTCTTTTACTCGTAGTCCATTTACTATGGTTTAAAAGGGATAATCTCTAAATACCCCACGAATCATCTAAATTTTCTAGATTTACCGTATTATTTGAGAGAATTGGGTCTTAGACTCTTAGCCCTTTTTAGCAAAGGGGGTTAGACAATTTTTTAGTGTATTTTCCTGACCCAACCAACAAACACTAGAATCAGGGTCAAAGTGCATTCGAGACACTCCTCTCTCCTCTCTCTGGATGATCTAGGGGTGGGGGCAGGGAGCATGACCCCCTCCTTGTTACCTGAAATTCAATTTGTAGTACTCCCTCCGTCCATTAATAAGTGTCTCAACTCTCTCGAAAAGAAGATGTATCTAGACAATCTTAACTCTCTCAAAAAGAATATGTATCTTTTTGAGAGACTTGAGACACTTATCGTGGATGGAGGGAGTATGTCAATTTAACCATCCATTTTACTAGTATTTACTCATATGCCCCTCCACATTAGTTTTTTATGAGGTTATGCTGAATGTGTGAAGTCTATGATGTCAACATTAGATTTTTATGATGTGATGAGGTGTTGTTGAATGCCATTTTGTATTCTTCACATCTATATGTTACTCCCTCCATTTTTTAATATAAGATGTTTTAGCCTTTTCTCACATTCACATATCCAAATATCATAACATGTTTTAGTGTCCACATTCACTCACTTATGTGTGTATCTAAACAATATGTACAATACCTAAAACATTTTATAATAAAAAACAAAGGGAGTAAATTTAAATAAAAAACCGAAGGGAGTAGTTGTCTTGCCCAAGTTCACGTTGCAGCATGATTGAAGCGTACTAAGTGAACTAGCTAGCTGCTAAATTTTAGAGCTAGCTTGGCTGTACCAAGGAAACTAACTTAGCTCGTGCTGAAACACTGGTATGCTATACGGAGTACCTTTTCATTTGAGAGAGAGAACGGTGTTCTTTATTAATCGACCAGTATAAATTGTTTCCGGGATAAACTCTGGGGGCACACCGAGCCGCAAAAATCTACCACTAGAAAGCTCGACATACTCACTCCGTCTACAAATAGGTGTCTCAAGTATCTAAAAAAAAGATGTATCTAGACAAACAAATGTCTAGATACATCTTTTTCTTACAGACTTGAGACACTTATTTATATACAGAGGGAGTAGTAAATGTGCTGCAAAATTATCAAGTCGACTAATATAAATAGTAGAGCATCCGACAAATGCTTCCATCAGATGCTTGATATCTTGAATCACTGGGCCACAGGCTGATCGGTCCTTTTCCTTGGACTTGAGGCGTTGGATCACAAACAAGCAATCAGAAGAAATAATAAATCTGTCCATACCTTCCTCCTGGGGCAAAAGCAAAGCAGTGCATAATAAATCTGTCCATACCTTCCTCCTGGGGCAAAAGCAAAGCAGTGCTGCCCGAATCGCCATAGCTTCGGGCAGGTAACCTCTAGAAGGCGTTCAGAGCAAACAACCACAAGCTCACATGTATGGTTTCGTATAAGGGCATGTACAATGTAAGGTGCTTAGAAAATAAACGGTTTTTATGTAAGCATCGATGTTTATTTGTACTAGACAAATGCTTAGCTAAACACCCCTCCTATAGAAATATGCATGAATGCTTATGAAAGTGCTTGGTTTATTTTTGTAAGCATCTACCTAAACACCTTGCATTGCACATGGCCTAACAATGCCAGATCCATGCAGTAACATGACGTAAACAAGGTTGCATCAACATTCACCGTCAACATACCTTCCGACGGCGGAGACCAAGAATCTGCAGAAGCAGTTCCACGGGATATCACTAATTAGAGGGAGACCTTAGCGAAGGGAACCTAGGACAAGCGAAAGCACACCACGTGCGTCTCGGAAGCTGATCAGCGCGAAGGCCCAATAGAACGTACAACGGACCGTGAGACATGTATGTGACGGGTTCGTAGCATAGAAAACAAAAATTTTCCTACGGTGTGAACAAACCAACAAGCTAAGATCTAGTCTAGCAGATGCTCGTAACGAGTGGAACAAATTCCAAGAGAACTAACCCTCGAAAACCGTAAGCTTTTCGAGAATAATTCTTGTGGATGATGTAGTCGTTCACTCGCCGATCTCAAGATCGTGAAGATGTGCGCTGCAACGGGCAGCGCCTCCGTACTCGGTCACACGTACGGCCTGATGACGACCTCCGTTCCCTCGATCCAACAGGGCATCAGAAGTAGTAGAACCACCGGAAACTCCAGCAACACGACGGCGTGCTGTGGTGGAGAAACTAATCGGCCATGGCTTCGCCAGTGGCTGGAAGGTGGAGCAGCGGGAGGAGGGAGAGAGAGGCAAGTGTGTGGGGGGAGAGGGAGCTTACACCCCTATTTATATAGGAGGGGGAGGGAGCCACGAATTTGGAGTGCCCCCACTCTCTCCTCATCATGTGAGTGGAGTCTCCACTCAACCCATTCATTCTCTCATCAATTCCCACTCAAAATTCCAAGAGGTTTTCTTTATTAAATAAAACAATTTCATTTCTTTTTAATATTTGTTAATTCTATTAACAAACATTAACACTTACCCCCTTGGTTCATTTGTTCATTTGTTAATTATATTAACAACCATTGACAATTAACTCCTTGAACTATTTCAATATTACCGGAAACAATTTCGGTGTTATCCAAACTTTTCTCCGAAATTCCGTGTCTACACAAAAGCGTCGACAAAACTTAAGTGTGTCACCCTACAGTTCGTGAATAATGTAGACATGATCAAGACACCTCTCCGATCAATAGTCAACAGCGGGATCTGGAGATCCGTAATGACTCCTACATATTCGACGATGAATCTTGTGATCGTGTGAACCAAAAAACTTCATAAACAATACTTTTGTCTCGCGATATTTTACTTGTCTGAGATCCGATCATTGGTATCATCTATACCTTGTTCAATCTTGTTCCCGACAAGTACTCTTTACTCGTTCTGTGATATGACATCCTTGTGACCTAGTCACGTGCTTGCAAGCGGTGTCGATGTGATATCACTGAGAGGGCCCAGAGTATATCTCTCCGTCATCTGGATGGACAAATCCCACTTCTTGATCCATGAGTCTCAACTAACACTTTCAGAATACCCAACGCCACCTTTATAGTCAACCTGTTACGGTGTGACGTTTGATGTCATCAAAGCATTCTTCCAGTGTTAGTGATTGACATGATCTCATGGTCTAAGGATTAGGGTTACTTTGTATGCTCAGTACAACAATATAAACTTAATGACTTGATCGTATTGCTATACTTAATTGGGGTGTGTTCATCATATCATTCTCCTAATGACGTGATCCCGTTATTACCAACATCCAATGTTCATGATCAGGAAACCTTGATCATCAGCTAATCAACGAGCTAGTTAAACGAGAGGGGTTACTAGGAACTCTAATTTATTCATTAGTCACACATGTATTAATGTTTCTGATTAATACAATTCTAGCATGAGAAATAAACATTTATCATAAACATGGAATAAGATAATAACCACTTTATTATTGCCTCTCGGGCATATTCCTTTAAGTCTCCCACTTGCACTAGGGGCAATAATCTGTATTACATTGTAATGACCCTAACACCCATGGAGTTCCGGTGTTGATCATGTTTTGCCCTTGGGAGTTGTTTAGTCAAAGGGTCTGCCACATTCAGATCCGTATGTACTTTGCAAATCTTTATATCACCATCCTTGACATGCTCACGGATGGAGTGAAAACGGCGGTTGAAATGCTTGGAATTCTTGTGATACAATGGTTCTTTAGCATTGGCTATGGCACCATTGTTGTCACAATAGATAAACATCGGATCCAACGCACTTGGAACCACACCTAGTTCGGATATGAACTCCTTCATCCAAACTCATTCCTGCGCTGCCTCCGAGGCAGCAACATATTCCGCTTCTATCGACGATCCCGCCACCACGGGTTGCTTGGAACTCCTCCAGCTTACTGCTCCTCCATTCATAAGAAATACGTACCCAGATTGTGACTTAGAGTCATCCGGATCGGTGTCAAAGCTAGCATCGACGTAACATCTTGCGACGATCTCTTCTTCACTGCCATACACGAGAAACATATCCTTAGTCCTTCTTAAATACTTTAGGATATTCTTTACCGCCATCCAGTGTTCCAAACCTGGATCAGATTGGTACATGCTAGTCAAGCTAATAGCATGTGCCACATCCGGTCTTGTACATAGCATAGCATACATGATAGAGTGTGGTGACCCAGCATACCACTGCATGGTGCAGTATGCTATAGTCGTTGACATAGCACCAATGGATCACCGTCCACCAGTATTACATCATCAGAGTGGTACAACAGAAACATCGCAGGTTCAAGGCATGACTATAGATTACAAACAGAAGATCCAGAACAACAAATCTTTAGAACCTCCTCGAAACAATGAGGCAATTCCCTAATAAAGGAAGATCAAATGAAAAAATCTCGGAGGAACTAACCTATACTAACCCTACTGCTACTATTGTTAGGCTTGCGATTGTGCTGTAGCATCGCCTACAGAGATAGGTTCTATGACTAGGAATCTGTCCTCTTCTACACTACGCCTTCATTTGTCCTCCGTCTTCCTTCCATTGCTTCAACTCGATGTAGTTGCCTCCTGTGGTCTTTTATCCTCCAGTGTTGCCTTCTTGCAACTCTTCATGACTAAGAAGGGGTTTAAGAGGAAAGGGTGAGTAACAACGTTACCCAGCAAGTTCAATATATATAAGGTGGGAAGTTTGATGTATAAATACAGCCACAGACAATGGATTGTCATAGGCTAATGCAAGTTTTTCAAAACAATTCTTCAAAAGGTTGCTTTTATTCCGAAGACTATGCTCGACAGGAGTCACAGGGATAGGGCTTTGAGGAGCCTCCTTTCCTGCTGCGATCGTCGTTCCGTCCTGGAACGTGGAGTAACATGTCACATTCATACACTCTGCAGAGGTGCGCTGCTTTACCCATAAGAGATCAAGACCTTGTTGCACAACCGGGCGTACTTTCCCGTCCACACTTCCTTGGTGTGGGGCCCAGTCAGTAATCCAAGCCAATCACTGCGCCTTTCCACCATCCCCGCACCCCCCCATTACTCCGGTTGCAAGCTAGTGGGCACCGTCCCATGCTAAAACTTGCTGACCAGTGGGCACCGTCCCAAGCTAGTCCCGAAGCCAACCTTCAATAGATGCTAGAAGCCACAACCCGAAGGTGAGATTATTATCCGAGCCATCTCAAGCTCATGAGCGGATTTACCACCGCCTGGCTTGTACTATGCATCCGTTGGTGTACGAGAGGAAAAGGGTACAACTGACTTCTCCGTCCCATTCCAAATCTTATGGTTGCGCGTAATATTCGGCGCAAGAATCACTGGCGACATTTGTTGTTAAGTCCTAGGTGATACTTTCCCGTGCAAATGGAACCTCCACCACAACATTCTTACCGTGGTCCCATCTGCCAGCCATATGAGATTACCACCTCACTGGTGGATAACCATAGTCATATTATTATAAAATAAGTTTTCTGCCCTTTTTGTGTGATATGCAATAATAACATTTTGAAAATAGTTTCTTATCAAATACTTCAAGAGGACATGAAATAAAGGGATGAACTTGCCTTTTTGACTGCAAGATTATGCAGTCAAGATCTTCGATATAATATAAACTCCAAGGAATCTGGAAACAACATCATTGGTTCGGTAAGGATTAATGTTTAAAGAAGCAGCATGATTAATGCATGAGTATGAGATGCATCGCAAAGTACCCCGTATCTCATTCTAAATGATTATGTGTTATTTGTGTTGGGTGATTTCATTTAGAGTTGTTTTGTCTTCAAATTTACTTCATAAGCAAGATGAGTTGTTTAACATTAATGTTCATGTATCATATTAAGCTTAAGAGTAAAGAAAACCCACATATAAACACTGAATGGTTGCTTTAGGTTGTGTTCATCTTATGTTGGTGGAAAGCATGTATGAACTTTGATTAAGTAGAGAGCTAGTGTTATATTACATGATGGCAAAAAGAATAACTTTTGAAGAACAGAAATAATGTAAACAATTGTTGGTATCATATGAAGTAGTTAAGAGAAAAGTTATATGATTATTCTCCTTTGTGTGTTTGACCCAAGACTTTGCATCTGAACAATATTTTAATTCAAGTAAGCACTTACTAACTCAACTATCCTTAGTTTCTTGTGCATGAATGTCTTTGAATATAACAAGTTAGATCGTTATCTTAGTGTTATAAATCTTTAAGTTGTTCCCTACTTATTTTACTTACACATAATACAAATGAAAGGAAGTTAGGTAACAAATGATATATGTGGAGCATTTATTTAAAAGGAACTTAGTAGTTCAAAGTGTTGTTCTAACATATTTATTTGAAATCATAATTAAATAGTAATAGTACAACTTTCATAAGCTTATAATTTAATTTTCAAAATTATGAAAATAATTCTTATTATTTAAGATTTTTAAAATAGAATATCATAAATTTATTTGATAAATTTATTTCATGTTATAATACAACACACTTCTAAATTTGAAATTATGCAGGATAATTTAAATGAAGTTTGAAATGCATCCAGAATAACATTTCAATTTAACTCCATATTTAAAATATTAAGTGATTTGTATTTTAAATTTAATTCTATTTAAATTTTATTCAAATACAAATTGTATGATAAAATTATTTAGGTTTTATTTTCCTAATCATTTTGGTATAAAGATCATATTTTTCTGATTTAAAATGAATTAGTTAAGAATTTACAAAGTTTATTCGATTTAAATCAATTTCTGGAATTAGTAAATTAAGTTGGGCCCACATGTCAGGGTTTTAATATTTACAGAATTTTCCTAAAACAATAAGAGTCTGACATAAGGGTCCCACATGTCATAGACTTATCTATTTCGAAAATAAATAAAGGAAATGGTTTAAATTGCTATGCTGACGTCATGGTGACGTCAGCAGTGGAGTTCATCTCCAATCCGGACACAAATTCGACGTTTTGGTGTAAATTGGGAAAAACGGCTTCCGGATTGAGCTAGAGGGCGTTGAGGCGAACTATCTGGTGGCGGCGCTTGGACCATATGGTCACCGGAACATCACCGGCGGCAATGCTTTGCGGCGGCGGCGCTCGGCTTCCGCCGGCCCACGAATTCATTAAGAATTAGAATGTACGGAGGGCGTAGGGAGGTGCAAGAGCTCACCCTGGAGACGAGGGAAGGGTCGGGGAGACAAGAGGAAGTCAAGGATGGCCGGAATCATCCACGGCGTCGCCGGCCGGAGTTGAAGACGACAAAGGATTTCTCCACCTCTCGAGCTCTCCTGGATGCTAAGCCCGCTGAGGGGGTAGAGGGCTTCATGGCGGAGCTTCTCAGAGGCTTAACATGAAGGGGAGAAGCCGGAATCAACGGCGCACGGCGGCGACCCGCACGGCTAGGGTTTCAGTCTCTCGGGAAACAGAGAGAGAGGAAGAAAGAGAGAGGCGCGAGGGAGAAAGTGAGGAAGATGAGGACGTCTCACTCCTGCTTATCCTCGCGGGAGAGGCGGGAGGAGGCAGCACGCGAGCTCGGAGGCGTCGACACGGCTCGATTGCCTTCTGGCGAGAGGAAGAAGAAAGCGTTTATGAAATGCAACTTTGCAGAAAACCCCATGGGTTCCTGAGAAACTGCAGAAATAGTTGAAACAGGCCCTTACTCACTGTTTTTGGAGCTGTTTTTAAATAGAAAATTTACAGATAAGTCCTGGGAGGTTTATATTTGCTTTAAGATATTTATTTAAACTTTGTATTTTGAATACTTTGTATATTTGGAATACTTTTAACATGTAAAGTGGATTTGAGCTTATTTGGATGTATTTCTTATTTAAAATATGTGGCTTGCACTACTTCCTTTTTATTGTGCATTAAAGAACTACAACATTATATTTTTATGCCAACAAATATTTGTGATCATTTATTATCTTCAACTTGTAAATATGACTTGGGTTTGCCCCAAAAGTATAGATGGATTTAATTATTCAATTTTGTAGATTGAATATCTTGTATAACTTTGATTTCAATTAACATGTAAAGTGACTTTGGTGTTTTTGATTAGTTTCTTTTGAAGAAATGTAGTATTCACCCCCTTGAGTTTAGTGATGTATTTTTGACATGAAAGCATGCTCCTATTTGTTTATTTGTTCATATTTGGGTTGCTATTATTTGATGATGGAGCTACGATATGTTTACTTTCTAATTGTGATTTGATGGCTTACTCCAAGGTAAGGATAGATATAATTATTCACTCTTATGATTTTGTGCTTTAAAATTCCTTGGTCAACACCAAGTTGTTGTCAAGTGATAATTGTAATGTTCATTGTGATACCCTATAAGGAGTATACACATAGGAATAATTTACTTTCATGTTTAAGTTTAAGACATGGCCATACTGGATTGATTCCATAGACCTGTCAACTAACTCCTGAGAGATCTTGATCAGATGTATCTAGAAGTTCAAGGTATAGATAACCTGCCTTTGGTCAGGTCTTATGACTACATAAATAAATAGAATGATGTGAATGTAATCTTGCTTTATTACATCACTGATAGTGACGATCAAAGATTGATAACTCCTTCATGGGAGAATAGATGTCTTTGAAATAGATATTTTGGGAATTAGATGAATGTAGGTGTATTTGTGACATCATATGGACTTATGCATATAAGAAGAATTGGTTAACAGGGTTATAAAGCTTGTCCCCGGATTACTTTGAATATTCAAGTGACTGGAGAATTTGATGTACTGGATTATTTGAACACCTGTTTATTTGCAAATGATACTCAATTGTTTTAGGCCTACAAAGGTGATTTGTTAACAAGGTTATAAGGCTTGTTATCAAACTACTTCTACATCACCCAAACCGTTGAATATCATACCATTTCTAGAGACATTAATACAGATGGATGATGGTAAGTGTTTCCAATTTTCCATGATAGAGTGACATAACACTTCTATGCCCATCTAAGGAATACTTTTCAAAGTCTTCTTGTTGCATTTCCTTCTTTCTGGTCATCTTGTCTTGTGGATGCCTTTGAGAAGATTGGGAGATAAGAAGATAAGATGTCTAGATAAAGTAAGAAGATCTAGATTAGGCTTTAGGTATCTCTGTTTTGATTTCAAGACTATCATGATCTCCATGTACTAGAATTATCTCTAGCACAGTTGATAGGAATAGATGGTCAGAGAATAACTACGTATAGTTGTTTTGGTCATTAACTCCCAAATAAGGTTTTGGTATATTAGGTTTTCTTTCATTTGGTTTTATTTTCATTTGGTGTAACATTTTATCGTGTATCTCTCTATCCCAAAATAAGGTTCAAGCCAAGATCATCTCAAAGTTTATAACGCTCAAGTTGATGATCTACTTCAATTCCACCAACTCAAGTGAAACTTCAATCACTTAGTGTTTTGAAAATTAAATGCGCAAAAATTATCCGGATTTTCTGATGCATGAATGCAATGCACACTCATGTGTCCACTCTATTTCTGGACCCTAAGTTCTGGGATGTTACATAGAGCCTATGGCTGAGGCATAGGGGATCTTGTTCATCAATTCTCTATCTTCCGATGTAGCTGGACTTTGAGTCTGACTCAATGTGTTAACTTGTAACATAGGTAAGAGCCCTTTCTTACTTTCGTCCATTCTGAACTTCTTCAGAATCTTGTCAAGGTATGTACATTGCGAAAGCCCAATTAAGCGTCTTGATCTATCTCTATAAATTTTGATGCCTAAGATATACGATGCTTCACCGAGGTCCTTCATCGAAAAACTATTGTTCAAAACCTTTTATACTATTCAAAAATGCTATATCATTTCCAATCAACAATATGTCATCCACATATAGTACTACAAATTCTACAGAGCTCACACTCACTTTCTTGTAGATACAAGCTTCTCCATAAGTTTGGACAAATCCAAACCCTTTGATCACCTCATCAAAGGGGAGGTTCCAACTCCGGGATGTTTGCTTCAGTCCATAAATGGATCGCTGAAGTTTACATACCTTGTCAGCATCCTTAGGATCGACAAAACCTTTGGGTTGCACCATGTACAACTCTTCCTCAATGTGACCATTAAGGAACACATTTTTGACATCCATTTGCCAGATTTCGTAATCGAAAAATGCAGCAATTGCTAACATAATCCTAACAGACTTCAGCATCGCTACAAGAGAGAAAGTCTCCTCTTAGTCAATTCCTTGAACTTGTCGAAAACCTTTTGCGATAAGTCGAGCCTTATAGACGGTCACATTACCATCAGCGTCAGTTTTCTTCTTAAAAATCCATTTGTTCTTAACGGCCTTGCGGTCATTGGGTAAGTCCACCAAAGTCCATACTTGGTTTTCATACATGGATTCCATTTCGTATTTCATGGCTTCTAGCCATTTGTTGGAATCTGAGCCCATCATCGCTTCATCATACGTCGCAGGGTCATCATTATCAACTACCATGACGTTCATGACGGGGTTGCCATACAATTCAGGAGTTGTACGCGTCCGTGTTGACCTGCAAAGTACGGTAGTATCCTCTTTCGGAGTTTCATGATCTTGATTATCATTAGTTCCCTCTTCATCTAGTGAAGTCAACTCCGGAACAATTTCCGGCGCTGCGCTACTCGCCATTGCAAGAAGAGAAGGTTCAATAACCTCGTCGAGTTCTACCTTCCTACTACTCACACCTTTTGAGAGAAACTCCTTCTCCAAAAAGGATCCCTTCTTGGCAACGAAAACTTTGCCTTCGGATCTGTGATAGAAGGTGTACCCAATTGTTTCTTTAGGGTATCCTATGAAGACGCATTTTTCCGCTTTGGGTTCGAGTTTATCAGGTTGAAGCTTCTTCACATAAACATCGCATCCCCAAACTTTTAGAAACGATAGCTTAGGTCTGTTTCCAAACCATAGTTCATACGGTGTCGTTTCAATGGATTTAGATGGAGCCCTATTTAAAGTGAATGTAGCTGTCTCTAGTGCATGACCCCAAAATGATAGTGGCAAATCTGTCAGAGACATCATAGACCGAACCATATCCAATAAAGTACGATTATGCCGGTCGAATACACCATTACGCTGTGGTGTTCTGGAAGGAGTGAGTTGTGAAACTATTCTACATTCTTTCATATGTGCGACAAACTCGTAACTCAAATATTCACCTCCATGATCGGATCGCAGAAATTTAATTTTTCTGTTACGATGGTTTTCCACTTCACTCTGAAATTCTTTGAACTTTTTGAACGTCTCAGAAGTAAATATACCCATATCTACTTAAATCATCAGTGAAGGTAACAAAATAACGATATCCACCGCGCGCCGACACACTCATTGGACCACACACATCGGTATGTATGATTTCCAATAAGTTCGTTGCCCGTTCCATCGTGCCGGAAAACGGGGTTCTAGTTATCTTGCCCATAAGGCATGGTTCACATGTCTCAAATGATTCATAATCAAGTGATTCTAGGAGCCCATCAGAATGGAGCTTCTTCATGCGCTTAACACCAATATGACCTAAGCGGCAATGCCACATGTATGCAGCAATATCATCATTTAACTTAATTCTTTTGGCATTCACATTATGAATGTGTGTATCATTACTATCAAGATTCAAAAGAAATAAACCATTCTTCATAGGTGCATGACCATAAAAGATATCATTCATATAAATCGAACATCCATTGTTCTCAGACTTAAATGAATAACCGTTTTGCATTAAACAAGATCCAGATATAATGTTCATGCTCAACGCAGGCACAAAATAACAATTATTTAGGTTTATCACCAATCCTGATGGTTGACGAAGAGGTAGCGTCCCGACAACGATCACATCAACCTTTGATCCATTGCCGACACGCATCGTCACCTCATCCTTTGCTAGTTGTCGCCTGTTCCGTAGTTCCTGTTTTGAGTTACATATGTTAGCAACCGAACCAGTATCAAATACCCAGGCGCTACCGTGAGTACTAGTAAGGTACACATCAATAACATGTATATCACATATACCTTTGTTCACTTTGCCGGCATTCTTATCCGCCAAATATTTGGGGCAATTACGCTTCCAGTGCCCAGTGCCCTTGCAGTAAAAGCACTCAGTGTCAGGCTTAGGGCCAACCTTGGTCTTTTTCTCAGGTGCGGCAACAGTTTTGCCGCCCTTCTTGAAATTACCCTTTGGCTTGCCTTTCTTGCCTTTCTTGAAACTAGTGGTTTTATTGATCATCAACACTTGATGCTCCTTTTTGATCTCCACTTCAGCATTTTTGAGCATTGACAGAAGCTCGGGGTGAGTCTTCTTCATGCCTTGCATATTGTAGTTCATCACAAAGTTCTTGTAACTTGGTGGGAGTGATTGGAGAACACGATGAATTCCTACCTCATTGGGGATCGATATACGCATGGCTATGAGCTTATCGGCGTACCCAGACATTTTGAGTATGTGCTCGCTAACGAAGTTGTTCTCTTCCATCATGCAACTGAAGAACTTTTCTGAAGCATCATAACTCTCTACGGCAGCATGGGTATCGAAAATCATTTTCAATTCTCCCATTGTATCAAAAGGGGTGATGTTCTCGAAACGTTTTCGCAGCTCCGGCTCTAAACCATACAGAATGCCGCAGTGAACTACACCGTGGTCCTCCTTCTGAGTCAGGAAAACATTTTTCACATCATCAGGAGCGTCATCAGCGGGCGGGGCACCTAGCGGTGCATCAAGCACATAGAGCTTTTGACAAGTTGTGAGGAGAATCCTCAGGTTAAGTGCCCAATTGGTGAAGTTGCTTCCATCGTTTGCTAGTTTCTCTTTCTCCATGAACATATTGCAACTGAAAGCAGGTGGTGCCATTGTATACAACATATTTGCAAATACTATTTAGATTAAGATTATGATAAATTAAGTTCAAGTTAATTCAAAATTATTACGTGAACTCCCACTCAAAAACAACATCCCTCTAGTCGTTTTAGTGATTACACAAACCAAATTCACTACACCAATAACCGATCATCACGAGAGATGGTGCAGCTGCAAAGACGAACATCGACATATTCATCATATCATCTATATGACTCATGCTTTACCTTTCGGTTACGTGTTCCGAGACCATGAATGTACATGCTAGGCTCGCCAAGTAAAACCATAGTATTTGCGTGTGTAAATCTGGCTTACACCCGTTGTATGCGAACGTTGAGTCTATCACACCCGATAATCACGTGGTGCTTCGAAACGACGAACCTTCTTAACGGTGCATACTAAGAAAGAACATATTATTATCTTGATATTAATTGTGAGAGGGATCATCTTATAATGCTACCGTCGCGATCTAAGTAAAGATCTAAGCAAAATAAGATGCATAAAAGGATTAACATCACATGCATGGATAATGTGATATGATATGGTTCTTCTTACACTTGATCTCCATGTTGTGCATCTTGACATGATCTTCATCATTCCACCGGCATGGCACCAAGGTCCATGGCGCCTCCTTATTGATTGTCCTCCAAATTTACAACATATCATCTAGATATGATATTTAGCACGCATGCCATAAATTAAAAAAGACAACCATTTGGCTCCTGCCGGTTTTTCATAATTTATAAAAGGTATCATCTCATACATCAAATTTTTAACTTTGACCATATCACATCACATGCCCTGCAAAAACAAGTTAGATGTCCTCTAATTTATTTTTGCATATTTTATGTGGCTTAGAGCTTTAGAAGATAGAATCGTTCTTACCTACGAACATGAAAGCACAACGGTGATGAAAATATTATTAGCAACCCGTCCTATTTTATATCTTAACTATAGTAGGAGAGACGGACACCCGCAAAGCCACTTATGCAAAACTAGTTGCATGTCAGTCGTGGAACAGGTCTCATGTGCGTGGACATGTAAGGTTAGTCCGGGCCGCTTCATCCCACTATGACACTAAGATACAAAATATACAAAGGAAGCAATAACATGATCATCAACGCCCACATACACATATGTGTTCTACCCGTACAAAGCATCTACGCATAGACAAGGCTCTGATACCATTGATGGGTTCATAGCATAGAAAACAAAAAGATTCCTACGGTGTGAACAAACCAACAAGCCAAGATCTAGTCTAGCAGAGGCTCGTAACAAGTGGAACAAATTCCAATAGAACTAACCCTCGAAGACCGTAAGCGTTTCGAGAATATTTCTCATGGATGATGTAGTCGTTCACTCGCCGATCTCAAGATCGTGAAGATGTGTGCTGCAACGGGCAGTGCCTCCGTACTCGGTCACACGTACGGCTTGATGACGACCTCCGTTCCCTCGATCCAACGGGGCAGCGGAAGTATTAGAACCACCGGAAACTCCAACAACACGACGGCGTGCTGTGGTGGAGAAACTAATCGGCCATGGCTTGGCCAAGCGGATGGCTGGAAGGTGGAGCAGCGGGAGGAGGCAGAGAGAGGAAAGTGTGTGTGTGTGGGGGGGGGGGGGGGGGGGAGAGGGAGCTTACACCCCTCTTTATATAGGAGGGAGAGGGAGCCACGAATTTGGAGTGCCCCCACTCTCTCCTCATCATGTGAGTGGAGTCTCCACTCAACCCACTCATTCTCTCATCAATTCTCACTCAAAATTCCAAGAGGTTTTCTTTATTAAATAAAACAATTTCATTTCTTTTTAATATTTGTTAATTCTATTAACAAACATTAACACTTACCCCCTTGGTTCATTTGTTAATTCTATTAACAACCATTGACACCCATTGACAATTAATTCCTTGAACTATTTCAATATTACCCGAAACAATTTCGGTGTTATCCAAACTTTTTTCTGAAATTTCGTGTCTACCCAAAAGCGTCGACAAACCTTAAGTGTGTCATCCTACCGTTCGTGAATAATGTAGACATGACCGAGACACCTCTCCGATCAATATTCAACAGCGGGATCTGGAGATCCGTAATGACCCCTACATATTCGACGATGAATCTTGTGAACGTGTGAACCAAAAAACGTCATAACCAATTCCTTTTGTCTCACGATATTTTACTTGTCCGAGATCCGATCATTGGTATCATTTATACCTTGTTCGATCTCGTTCCCGACAAGTACTCTTTACTCGTTCTGTGATATGACATCCTTGTGACCTAGTCACGTGCTTGCAAGCGGTGTCGATGTGATATCACCGAGAGGGCCCAGAGTATATCTCTCCGTCATCTGGATGGACAAATCATACTTCTTGATCCATGAGACTCAACTAACACTTTCAGAATACCCAACACCACCTTTATAGTCACCCTATTACGGTGTGACGTTTGATGTCATCAAAGCATTCTTCCGGTGTTAGTAATTGACATGATCTCATGGTCTAAGGATTAGGGTTACTTCGTATGCTCAGTACAACAATATAAACTTAATGACTTGATCGTATTGCTATACTTAATTGGGGTGTGTTCATCATATCATTCTCCTAATGACGTGATCCCGTTATTACCAACATCCAATGTTCATGATCAGGAAACCTTGATCATCAGCTAATCAACGAGCTAGTTAAACGAGAGGCGTTACTAGAAACTCTAATTTGTTCATTAGTCACACATGTATTAATGTTTCCGATTAATACAATTTTAGCATGAGAAATAAACATTTATCATAATAATGGAATACGGTAATAACCACTTTATTATTGCCTCTCGGGCATATTCCTTTCAGTACGGGCCTCCCGCGTCGATGCGGTTTGTTGCTGCATAATCAGATGCGTTCCACACCCATGTGTTTGTACAAATTAAATACAACACCGAAATTCACCATCCTAGAAAATAACGTATAAATTATTATAACTAAAACTAAAACAGATAGTACATGTGATCTAGTTGTAGAAAATATTAATAGTACACAAGTTTCAAATATATGTATAACTGGACAGATTCAGGTTGTACGTACAAGTACACATGCTCAGGTTGTACGTACAAGTACATAGACTCAGTCGATACGGATACAGACTCAGGTTGTACAACTATACATATT
Source organism: Poa annua (assembly GCA_026929855.1). Classification (NCBI taxonomy): domain Eukaryota; kingdom Viridiplantae; phylum Streptophyta; class Magnoliopsida; order Poales; family Poaceae; genus Poa; species Poa annua. The sequence continues at coordinate 24,860,322 of CM049427.1, forward strand.
CAGAAGTATAAAAAAACTCAGCTCGTACATACACATACTTAGGTTATATAACTAGAGACATTTGGAAGTACAAAAAAGACTCAGTTGTACGTACATAAAGTCAGGTTGTACAACTATATACATTTTAAAGTACAAAAAAATCGTTAAAACCTATCAACATGGGATCTAGTTTTAAAGATCTCGATGCGAGGAATTCAAAAGTGAAAACCGATCGTAATTTGGATAAACGGTTCTCGAGATATCTTGTTTTGAAGTTTCGGATCCCAGCACACCGGCATAACAATTTCTCTCACATCCTCATCTCATGCTTCTTCTGGTTGTGACACTTGGCGCACATATAAACACCCACAGATGGCCCATGTAAAGGGAAATATGACACTTGTCAACACAACATGGTATGTGCTTTCCCTTTGCAAAAGGGAAGCCTTTTTTTAATGAGTTTTAATGATTTCCAGTTTCATGCCTTCGGTTGGTGTTAGTGGGGGTCGTCTCAGAGAGAATTTTGGAAGAGTATTGAGAGGAGGGAAGGTGAGTGGATTGGGTAAAAGAGGTGTTTTCACCAAAGCATTACAAGGCCTAATCTTTTTCAGTGGTGGCCCATAAGGGACTGATCGGTGTCATCAGATGTATTCGGCCCATTCACCCACACAGACAATTGTCCAGGTGCTTTCTTGGGTGCTCCTATTTCACGACCATGTCGTGCGGGATTAGATCCCGCACACCCCCTTTCAGCTAAGTGGGCCGGCCCAAAGAACCACTCCTCCCCCTATTTTTTCACTTATGTTTTTTCTTTTCAGTTTTTATAGAAAAAAGAAAAACAAAAATATTTGCATTTCAATAAATTTGTTAATGTGAACAAATTTCAAAATTAAATATTTTTCGAATCTAAACATTTTTTTAATGTGAACAATTTTGAATTAAGTAAAAAAATTAAATGTGAACAATTTTTTAATATAAATAATTTTTGAATTTGAACAAATTTGATAGTGAACAATTTTTAACTGTGAATATCTTTTAAACTGAAAACATTTTTGAATTTGAACAATTTTCAAAGTACAAACACGTTTTGAATTTCAAAATAAATATTTCTATAAATCTGAACATCTTTTAAAAATTGAAAAGGTTGAAAAGAAAAAAAAAACAGATAAAAGAAAACTGTATAAAAAGACCAGAAACTGAACGACATATTTAAATGGGCTGGTCCACGACGGGGTGGTCGTGCACTAATAAATCCCGGCTTCACCGATACACCTCCATAAGTCCAAACCCTCCAAATTCTCAAAAAAAACAAAGTCCAAACCCTCCACCGCCGCCCCCTCCGTCTCCACCGGCGAACTGCCCAACCGTTCACGCCGTACGCCATGACCACCTCCTCGCGTGTCTCCAGCGGCGGCCCCCGTTCTGGATCTACCTCCCGCATCGTCGCCGGCACCGTGTGCGGCTCCCACACGCTCAAGATCGACTGCTACTCCCGCACCAAGGAGGTCCCCAATGGCAAGTGGATCCACTCTTGTCCGTTCTGGGTGGGAGGCCGTACATGGCGTGTTCGTTACTGTCCCAACGGGAGCGCCTCCAAGGACATTGATTACATATCCCTCTTTCTCAAACTCGATGATACCGTCGCCGAGGCCGAGAGCGTGAAGGCACAAGCTAAGTTCAGTTTACTCGACCAAGATGGGAAGCCTGTGTCCTCCCGTACATTCACTACCGACATCGTAGACTTTTGCGTGGGTCATACAGTTTGGGGATTCCTTCACTTTATCAAAAGGGTTAAATTGGAGAAATCAGAGCATCTCAAAGACGATTCCTTCACTGTCAAGGTCGATGTTATTATCATGAGCGACTTCCACGCGCAGGAGACACCTTCCGTTGTGGTGCCACCGTCTGATTTGCATAGGCACTTGGGAGATCTCTTTACGAGCAAAGAGGGCGCCGATGTCGAATTCCGAGTTGGCGGGGAGACATTGATCTCGGCGCACCGGTCAGTTCTCGCCGCGCGGTCTCCAGTTTTCAGAGCGCAGTTCTTTGGCTCCTTGAAGGAGGGAACCACAACAGAGGCCATATGCATAGATGACGTGGAGGCAGAAGTGTTCAGTGCACTGCTTACTTTCATGTACACGGATGCGTTGCCGGAACTGAAACAAGGAGAAGAATCTGCCATTGCTCAGCATTTGCTTGTTGCAGCAGATAAATACGGTTTGGACAGGCTGAAGCTCATTTGTGAAGATAGGTTGTGCAGTGGTATCAACACGAGCTCTGTTGCGACCATCTTGACATTGGCGGAGCAGCACCGCTGCTGTGGGCTTAAGGAGGCATGCTTGGTGTTCCTCAGCTCGGCAACGAATCTGGAAGCGGCCATGGAGTCTGAAGGTTTTGAGTTCTTAACCAAGAGCTGCCCTGGTGTTTTGAAGGATTTCCTCAAGTCCCAGGTTGTTCCTAGTTTACTTGGGAAAAGAAAATCAGGGGCATGAACATGAGGCTCCAGTCATGATGTGATCTGCAATCATCCGTCCAGGAAGTTAGTAAAAGACCCTGCGTGCTATCTAATATTAGTATTAGTAGGTTTATGTGTAGTCTTGGTATCATGAGGATGCGATGTACGTTGGTCCTTTTTTTCCTTGGTCGTCATATCCTTCATGTGGAATTATCATTAATAGTTTGACAAGTTATGTGCAAACCAAGAACCATGTATGCTAATTACTGAGCAGCTAGTTCAGAACACAATTTTCCCCAGTGCCTGTCTCATTATCTACCCATCGCTGCGAGCATTGTGCTGCTTCCTGAGTTCATGCTTCCCTCTTCAGTACAGGGCACCCGGTTACTTAGCAGGTTCTGAGAGACCATGACTTGTTGAAATGCTAGGTTGGGTTCTAGTGAAAAAATATTGGCCTTGTAGGGATTACAAATTTCGTATGGTTAGACTTTGTTGTGATGATTCATATTGTCTGCTGACGTATTGATGGTATGAAGTGTGTGAATTGGCCTCATGTATATTCCTGGCTATGATCCTTTTTTGATTAGCTGATTTTGTAACCTGAAGCTACTTTTTGTCTTGTATTTGAAGTTTTTTTCTGTTGAGAAAACTACGGTTTAGTACATGAAGTTTCCCTGCATGAGCGTTTTGGTCATGAAGTTGCTTTTTGTCAAAAGCGGGTTAGGAAGTTGTCATGAATGAACATATTGGTCACTCCTTGACCCAACCTTACAACTGATGTGGGCATGTGACTGGCTATTTTTTGTTGTTGCGAAATAGCCCCTGAATCTTTGTTTCTTCTCACCGTGTACCCTATGGTCTAGGCATTTTATCAAACACGTTGTGTGGAGGTGGGCCGCTGCTGTCTTCCTCGTCGCGGCCTCTGGTCGCTGCTCGAAAATGGCTACTCAGAGCTTTCTCCCAGCTTCTAGTAGGTGGCTTTTGTTAACTTTGTATTTATCTGTAACACCTTTTTCAGTTGAAAGAGTATATTGATGACATAGCAGATTACATTAATATTGTTTCCCTGTAAGCTGTAATTTAATATTGTTAGTGTAGATTTTTTCACTCTTCAAGCACCAAATATTTTTTCTTCTTCTGTGCAGCTTGACAATTACGGTAATTAGTTGATTCAGGTAATTTTGAAATCACAAACGTTATTCTCTTTGGTAAAGATGTCAGTACATCAAATAGATATTCTTTTTAGGCAACCATGTGCTTCAAATAATGCTTAATCGACATCCCCATTTCAAGTGAAGGTTTCACAAACTTGTCTAGTTTAGAATATTTCTATAGTTCCTAGTTACCACAGTGGTCACAATGCATTTAAATTTTTTCAAAAAAATATCTGTTAGGCGATGACATGCTGAACTTTCTGCTAGAGTAAATCACCAATTTTCCCTTTCCTTCCTGCAGCTCAACCTATTCTTGAGTTCATCTGCTTGTCACTTTACTCGTTGGTTGCTGGAATCTTTTGTATGAAAATACCTTATACTTGAAACGAATGACCATGGATGTGTGTGCAAAGGGGTAAAAGGCAAAACTTAACAACAGTATGCCTTATAGAGCAATCGAGTTATAAATTAGCATGAAAGTAAGCTCTTGGAAGTTGAACTGGAAGACATGGGCTCCCCCTAGGGTGAAATTCTTCATCTGGCTCGCGTGTTTAGATCGCTGCTGGACGGGGGAGAGGTTGGCGAGACGGGGACTGCCACATCCGACAGCCTGCCCGTTGTGAGACCAGGTGGCGGAATCGATAGGACACACCCTCACGGGTTGTTCTTTCTCCCGCACGATTTGGCATGAAGTGCTATCTTGGATTCGATCAACCTCAAGACCGCCCGTTGCTGAGGATGAATTCGCGACTTGGTGGGCGTTGGTTCTCAAGGACACCCCTCGTGCGTTGCGCAAAGGCACCTCTTCGGTGATCATGCTCTCTGCGTGGTGGATCTGGAAACAACGGAACGCGATCGTCTTCGACAACGCACGTCCCTCTGTAGGCGCTTTGGTGGAAACCATCAAGACGGAGGCGCGGTTGTGGGTGCGCGCAGGGGCCCGGGGGCTCGCCCTAGTTCTTCCTTAGAGGCTTGGGTGGAGTTGTACGAGGTTGGGTGGCCTCCTTGTAGGCTTGTAATTAACTCTCCTTTCTTTCAATGAAATGAAACGCAATGCTCTTTGCGTTTTCGCAAAAAAAAAATTAGCATGAAAGTATCTCACTCATCTATAACTTATGGGAGGTGGTTCTTGTATCAGGGCTATTTTGTGCCTCCATTTTCGTCTCCATTCTTGCTTATGCTCGGCACAAGTGTCTTGTTGGGTCCTGATTAGCTGGAATAACCGCATTACTCGCTTTCCTCATCTGTAAATCTTGAGCCAGAGCATCACTTAGCGGATGATTCATCTTTTGTACGAAATTCTTTCGTATGGAATCATGGACGATGAAAAGGAACAATAGTAGGGAAAGATTAGAAGTATGAAAGAAAGATGTGACGGTTGTGTGTCTCCTCGTTTTGTCAACAATTATTTTAGGGGTACGTGTTCGAAAATCTTTACTGATTTTAGCTAGACATTTTCATTGACAACATACACAAATTTTAGCCTAGACATGTTTCCTTGTACATATTGGTTTTCCCTTTCCTGTGTACATGGGCCCCCCCTAGCATGATGCGCAGTTCATTTCTCACAAAATTTGAGAAAGGCGACACACCATTGCTATGACCGGCTGTACGGTGGAGAACGCTGGTGGCTCGGCGAGGCGGCATACGACGACACAGAGGAATAGGCTGAGGGGTGGGAGTGGGAGGACGCGAAGGGCGGGGTGGGGTTTCTACCGGCTGCTATACACACATTGCACGCTACTATGCCTGAACTGACCAAACGGCGGCGAGAGAGGGGATTGGAGGAGGACGAAGACGTGCCCGCTCGAGTAAAGGCGATATCTCGACGCAGCAAGCAGCGACACGAATATATCGATGGATGCACGACAAGAAGGCACGAAATGCATTTGTCGCCGATAGAGGGACCCACAATACAATCAAACACCACGCTTCAACACGTGGGAGGCTCCATTGTTCTCCATTTCCAGCAGCTTAGTTTTGGGAAGGGATGAGTATATGACCGACCAGGGGTCATTGCAGCAGAGGCCCATTAAACACACGCAGAAGACATGTCCTGCTTCTTCCTTTGTTTTCACTGAAGCATCTCCCAAAGTCCAAACCCTCGCCGCCGCCGCCCTCCCTCTCCACCGGCGGCGACCTGCCCAACCGTTCAAAGCCCTGCGCCATGACCACCTCCTCGCGTGTCTCCAGCGACGCCCCCCCTTCCGGATCCGCCTCTTCCATCGTCGCCGGCGCCGTGTGCGGCTACCACACGCTCAAGATCATCGGCTACTCCCGCACCAAGGAGACCCCCAATGGTAAGAAGATCAAATCTCGTCCGTTCCGGGTGGGAGGCCGCACATGGCGTGTTTCCTACTATCCCAACGGGGTCGACTCCGAGAACACCGATTCCATATCCCTCTATCTCACACTCCACCATGCCGTTGTGGAGGCCGAGACCGTGAAGGCACAAGCTAAGTTCAGCTTACTCGACCAAGATGGGAAGCCTGTGTCGTCCCATACATTCACTACCCACTTCAGAGACTTTTGCGTGGGTCATAAAGGTTGGGGATTAAAGAGGTTTATCAAAAGGGCGGCATTGGAGAAATCACAACTTCTCAAGGACGATTCCTTCACTGTCAGGGTCGATGTCACTATCATGAGCGACATCCACACGCAGGAGACACCATCCGTCTTGGTGCCACCGTCTGACATGCACAGCCACTTTGGGGATCTCCTATCGAGCAAGGCGAGCGTCGATGTCGAATTCCGAGTCGGCGGGGAGACATTCTCGGCTCACCGGTTGGTGCTCGCAGCGCGGTCTCCAGTTTTCAGGGCAGAGTTCTATGGGACGATGAAGGAGGCAACCACCACAAATGCCATACCTATAGATGACATGGAGGCGGGAGCATTCAGTGCGCTGCTTACTTTCATATACACGGATGCGTTGCCAGATATGGATCAACAAGAGGAATCTGCCATGGTTCAGCATTTGCTTGTTGCAGCAGACAAGTACGGTTTGGACAGGCTGAAACTGATTTGCGAAGAAAAGTTATGCAATCGTATCAACACAAGCTCCTTGGCGACCATCTTAGTATTGGCAGAGCAGCATCGCTGCTATCAGCTTAAGGCGGCATGCTTGCTGTTCCTCAGTTCACCGACGAATCTGGAAGCGGCCATGGAGTCTGAAGGTTTCGAGTTCTTAACCAAGAGCTGCCCTGGTGTTTTGAAGGATTTCCTCAAGTCCCAGGTTGTTCCTAGTTTACTTGGGAAAAGAAAATCAGGGGCATGAGCATGAGGCTCCAGTCATGATGTGATCTCCAATCATCCGTCCAAGAAGTTAGTAAAAGACCATGCATGCTATTTAATCCTAGGATTATAGTAGGTTATGTGTAGTCTTGTTCTCACGAGGATGCGATGTACGTTGTTCCTTTTTTATTTGGTCCTCTATCCTTTTGTGGAGAATTACTATTAACGGTTTGACATGTTACCTACTCCCTCCGTTTTTTTTATAAGACGTTTTACCTTTTTTCTATGTTCACTCACTCTAATTTGTATCTGGTCTACTTTTGACATGTAGATTCATTCACTTTGATTTGTATCTAGCCCACTCTAAACCATCTAAAACGTCTTATATAAATGAACAGAGGAAGTACAAACCAAGCACCATGTATGCTAATTAGTGTACAGTTACTTCAGAACTTATAAACTTTCAAGTAGTTTCCCTTATGTTTTCCCTGTGTGCCTATCTGATTGCTCTAGCCATCGCTGCGAGCATCGCTGCTTCGTGAGTTCATGCATACTTGTTCAGTACATGACACTGTTTACATAGCAGGTTCAGGGATACCATGACTTGTTGAAAGTCTGGGTTGGTATACAGTGAAAACATGTCTATTTTGATGATTGTGACATAGTATTGTCTGCTAAGGTAGAAAAAGGAAACCATTCAAAAAAAGGTAGAGAAAGGATGAAGGTTCTGGAGTTTGACCTCTAGTTACTTATACTTGCAGGCATAGTTCATGCAGATTGATGGCACATTAAGCAAAGTAACAACGGTAAGTTGCAGGCAGCTAAGTCAAGTTCACAGTATCATGATAGGCTAGCAAAGCCAGGCCTAATCACAAGAGTATAGCACTGAACTTCTTTTAAGTCTTATTGGGATTTATTGATTCTTAAAATAATCCTGAATTTATCACTTTGTTGACTTTGTATTTATCTGCAACCTTTTAGCTTTATTAGGATTTATTGTAGGTTAAAATAATTATTAAATTTATCACTTTGTTAACTTTGTATTTATCTGCAACCTTTTTCAGCTGGGAGAGCATATCGATGACACCAAAGATTACATCAATATTTAGGTATTGTTTCCCTTGTAATATAAAATGTTCTAGTGTGAATCCTTTTATTCTTCAAGCACTGAATAATGTTTCTTCTTCTCTGCAGCTAGACAACCACAATAATCAGTTGATTTAGGTAATTTGAAATAACATACGTTATGATTCTCTATGGCAATGACGTATGTACTTCAAACATATGCGTAATGGGCATCGCCGTGTCAAGTAAAGGTTTCACGAATTTGTCTAGTTTAGAAGACTGGTTACTAGTTACCACAGTGGTCACATTTGCATTGAAAAATTGTAGTTTGAATATTCATTGGCTCATTACATGTTTAACCTTCTGCTAGAGTACATCTATATTTTCTATCTTTTTCTGCAGCTCATGCTATTCTTGAGTTCTGGGACAGTCTGCTTGTCGCTTTACTTGTTGGTTGCTGGAATTCGCATTACTTGTTGGTTGCTGGAATCTTTGGTACGAGCATACCTTACACTGGCCTAAAAAAACCTTACACTTGTTATGTCTTTAAATGAGTAAAAGGGCAATGCTTAACAACAATATGCCTTATACAACAATCGAATAACTATTAAACCAACTATCTCAACTCATCTGTAACTTGTGGCAGGTGGTTCGTATTTTGTGCCTTCATGTTTGTCTCCATTGTCTCTTATGCTAGGCACAAGGGTCTTGTTGGTTCCAGAGTAGCTGGAATAACCGCATCACTCGCTTTCCTGAGTTGTAAATATTGAGCTAGAGGATAAACTTTGTGGATGATTCATCTCTTGTACCAAATTCATTAGTATGGAGTTAAGGACGATGAAAAGGAACAATAATAGGAAAAAATTAGAAGTTTCAAAAGTACATGAGGACTGTGCCGTCTGCTCCTTGTGTCAACAGTTATTTTAGGGATACCTATTGCAAAATCTTTACTGATTCTAGCCTAGACATTTTCGTTGACAACATGCATAAATTTTCTCACGATGGCAATGCTCCTGCTCTGCTTTACAGAATAGGCGGTACATACAGGGGTTGCCTAACATGATGGACAATTCATCTCTCACCAAAAATGAAGAAAATAAGAGAGGAATTCCTCAATCTGTAACAAGAAAGATAGAGAAAATTCCTAATAAAATGGAATACCAAATCAGCAATTGTCAAGAAATTGTGAACGAATACTGTGAAATGACTTTTGGAAATTCTTAGAAAAAGGCTTCTCTTCGTAAAGGTCGCTTCTCGCCCACTCCGCTGCTGCCAAGTGTCGTAATTTTGGGTGCTTTCAGTCCCCACCGTTCCTCCCTGCATGACAAGTGACAGCTTCCTGGTGGTGGGCAGAGAGATGTATGTGCATTTTTTTAGATTCGTTTTTTCAAAATAAAATATTTTAAGAACCGTTTATCCGAATTACGAACCGTTTTTACTTTTGAACTCCTCGCGTCAAGATTTTCAAAACTAGATCCATTGTTCATAGGTTTCAACAAACTTTTTTTGTGTACTTTGGATTGTGTACAGTTCGTACAACCTGATATGCGTAATTGTATATCCAACTAAAACTGGGTGTAGTTGTACATATAACCAGATCTGTACAATCTGATCTGTGTAGTTGTATGTTCAGTTATGTTTCTGTACAACCTGATATGTATAACTGTATGACCTGTATAACCTGCTGTAATTGCACAACGTGATTTGTACGACGTGATCTGTGTAGTTGTACGTATAAACATGTCTGTGTAGTTGTACTAGTTAAGTTTATTTTTATACATGGTGTTGTGTGTTATTTGTACATCTTATTTATAACTAGATCTGGATCGGGTGCGGTCCCGTGTTTCCACGTGACGGCGCGCGGGCCAAAAAAAAAACTTTGTAAAGGCAACACTTCAGATAGTCATACCCATTACTTCCATGTATGCACCCTGGACAGATTTGTCTCTGCATCGGGCTTCGGAGTGTCCGGCGGGTTGGACTAGGGAAAGGGTGGTCTTCGCGAAGGTCTATTTCGTAGTCCCGCGCGTGAGCTGCTGCCGCCACGTGGACACGCAAATTGAGGCGGTCCCGCGCATAGACAGATCCAGATTTAAATCCAGATCTAGATCTATTATTAAATTTGTACAAAACAAAAATTATGATAGTACATCAGAACGGGATGTACAGCAACGCAAACCGGGCTGTACAACAATACATACCGGGTTGTACAACAACACAAAACAGTTTGTACGTACAGCAACCCCGACCGGGTTGTACAGCAACGGAGATCGCGTTGTACAGCAACGGAGACCGCGTTGTACAGCAACAAAAACCGGGTTGAACAGCAACGCACAGCAACATATACCGGGTTGTACAGCAACACAGGACATGTTGTACGTAGAAATACATTCGGGTTGTACAAAAACTGCACGTAGCAAGTTGTACGTACAACTACAAAATTCAGTTTGTATGTACGACTACACTTAGGGTGTACAAAACATATACAATCCAAAGTACAAAAAAAAGTTTGTCGAAACCTATCAATATGGGATCTAGTTTTGAAGATCTTGACACGAGGAGTTCAAAAGTGAAAACGGTTCGTAAATCGGATAAACGGTTCTCAAGATATTTCGTTTTTAAAAAACGAATCTCAAAATAAATGAATGTACAACTCTCTGCCCACCACCAGGGAGCTGCCACTTGTCACCGCGTGGAGAAAAGGTGGGAACAGAAACGAACGAAATTACGACACTTGTCAACACCGGAGCGCACACGCATGGACCTTTGCAAAGGGAACCCTTTTTCTAAGGATTTCCGTGTCCGGCTGCTATCTTCGTTTATTCTTTCCTGGCTTAACCGATACGCCTCTCAAAGTCCAAACGCTCGCCGCCGCTCCCTCCGCCGCCGGCCACCATCCCAAAGTCAAGCGTACGCCATGGCTACACCCTCGCCTGTCGCCATAGACGCCGCCCCTTCCGGTTCCGCTTCCTCCATCGTCGCTGGCGCATTGAGCGGCTACCACTTGCTTAAGATCGTAGGTTACTCTCGCACCAAAGAGGTCCCCAATGGCGAGCATATCCCCTCTTCCCCATTCCAGGTGGGAGGCCGCACATGGTATCTGCGTTACTATCCAAACGGGGTCAACTCCAACAGCACCAATTTCATATCCCTCTGTCTCAGCCTCGCTGATGCTCTTGCCGAAGGTGAGACCGTCAAGGCACAGTTTAAGTTCAGCTTACTCGACCAACATGGCAAGTCGGCGCCGTCCTATACAATGCAGTTCACGATCAAAGACTTATGTTTGGAGTGAGTCCTTTTCTCCCAGCACCCCTGACCTAGGGTTCCTGGGCGGCTCCCGCGAGCCACCGGGGCCCTCCCTCTGCCGCCCCTCTCCGGCCCTCCCCCCGCCTCCTCCTTCCCCTCGCCGCCGTCGGTCTGCCTCGCCGGCCGTGGGCCGCGAGCTGGCGGCGGCGAGGCCTCTTCTGCTCCCACGCGCGGGACTCGGCGCGGGCGAGCCTCGGGCCTAGGCGCCGTGCTGGTCGAGGGGCGCGGCTGCTGCGGCGGCGGCGTGGAGGCCTCCAGGTGGTGGGTGCGTCAATGGCGGCGGCGCTGGCCGGTGGCGGCGGGCGGTCTTTGGCGGCGCGGCGGCGGCTACCTCGGGCGTAGGGGCGTGGGCGACAGGGCAGGCCAGAGGTGGCGGTGCATAAGGGCAGGATGGCGCGGTTCTCCGGTGGGTGGTGCTGGCCACCGACGACGGCGCCTCGGCCCAGATCTAGGCCCATTTGGGCCCGATCTGGGTATGGTGGGGCCGTCTGTCCAGGTGGTTTCAGGGGCTCTTTCTGAACCACCCCCTGGCCTAGATCCGGCGACCACCTATCAATCTAGTTGTGAAACCTGGAAGTGACTTGCAGGAGGTGCCTGCTCGTCATATCCGGTGGTTTCAGAGCTGATTGGCTGACCTCAACTTCTCCGGTCCGATCCGGTAGTCGTGTTGCCCCAATCCTGTGCCTAGCGGGTTGGCTGGTGGCGGTGGATGGTGCGCGGCGGTGGCTGGGACCGCGACCCTTCGGGCGTCCTCCCCCTGTAGTCGCCGCATCGGTCCGGGTCTGGTGTGTGTCTCCTAGCGGTCAGGGGCATACTCACGTGGTGAGTGGTGGTGACGTGGCGGAGATTGTGCGTCGTGACGACCTACGGGCTGCAGCATGGCGGCGGGATTGGTACGGGCCAGGTGGTCTGAGCTGATCCAGCTACCGTGTCCGGTCGGCTCCGATGGGGGGAGGTCCCTCCAGTGGGTTAACACGCGCTAGGTTTCCATCCCAGATCCGTCGATCCTGCGTTGTGTGTGTCCTGATCCTTGGGGGGCGTGCACGGATGCCGGGGCGGCGGCCCTGGGTGGCGGGTCACATGGGTTGCTCTCCGGTGAGCACCATGGTGACGGTGGTGGCTGCAACGTTTGGCTGTGCGAACAACGAAGGTTGCAGCGGTGGGTGGCTCGGGCGCGGTTGTGCCTGGATCTGGATTGCCTTACGCGTGCGTCAGACAACCCTCTTTGTGTCACGGGGGAGGGACCGAGCGAAAGCTCTGTGCTTTGGCACGGACGACGGTGACGCCTGCGGGTGCCGCTTTCCTCTTGAGGACGTCGTCTAGGTGCTCTCCCCCGTGTCAGAGTTCCGGGTGAAAATCCAAGTCCTTTGGACTCGGCGGCGGCGTCGTTGTATGTCGTCACCCTCTTGGGGGCGTCGTCGTGGAGCTTAGGGGAGTTAGAGCGTAGCGTAGAGCTAGTGAGCTTGTCCGGCTTCATAGTCGTGGTTCGCTGTGGCTAATGTAGCTCGGTTTCTTAGGATCTTCTTTGTAAGAGGGCTACCTCACTACCTTGTATCGTTCGGTCGGTCCTTGGGCGTTGTGCTGTCTGGACCAGCAACGGTCTCAAACGGTTTGGCTTTATTCATAAAGCGGGACGAAAGGCTGGTTCGAGTGAAAGAGTTCTGTTTGAATAACAGTTGGGTAAAATACAAGTTCATTGAAAGGGAGGAATTGGAGAGATCAGAGTATCTCAATAACGATTCATTCACTGTCAAGGTCGACCTGAGCACGCAGAGCAAGTTCCACGTGCAGGAGACACCAATCACACCATCCATCCTCGTGCCACCGTCCGACATGCACACACACTTCGGGGATCTTCTGTCGAGCAAGGCTGGTGTCAATGTCGAATTCCGAGTCGGCAGCGAGACGTTCTCAGCGCACCGGTCGGTGCTCGCTGCGCGGTCTCCGGTCTTCAGAGCTCAGTTCTTTGGCCCGATGAAGGAGACCACGGCAACAGGTGCCATACCCATCCATGAAATTGAGGCTGAAGTGTTTAGCGCACTGCTTACTTTCATGTACACTGATGCGTTGCCCGATATGAAGCAACCAGAAGAATCTGCCATGGTTCAGCATCTGCTTGTTGCAGCTGACAGGTATGATTTGGGGAGGCTGAAGTTCATTTGTGAAAGTAAGTTGTGCAATCATATCATTACGAGCTCCGTGGCGACCATCTTGGCATTGGCAGAGCAGCACCGCTGCCATGAGCTTAAGGCGGCCTGCTTGCTGTTCCTCACCTCGCCGACGAATCTGTATGAGGCCATGGAGTCTGAAGGTTTCGACTTTCTAGCGAAGAGCTGCCCTGGTGTTATGAAGGATCTCCTCATGTCCCAGGTTGTTCCTAGTTTACCTGGGAAAAGAAAATCAAGGGCATGAACGTGCGGCCTCAGATATGTGATCTGCAATCATCTTTCCAGAAAGTTAGTAGAAGACACTGCATGCTATCTAATGCTAGTATTAGTAGATGTATGGGTACGTTGGTTCTCACAAAGATGCGATTTCCGTTGCTCCTTTTTTGTTTGGTCGTCGTATCCTTCGTGGAGAAATTTTTGTTAACGGTTTGACAAGCTATGTGCAAACTAAAAACCATGTATGCTAATTAGCGAACAGTTAGTTCATTACTTATAAGCCTTAGCCTTTCAACTAGGTTCTTACAAGGATACGGTGTACGTTGCTCTATTAAAATCCCTGTGAGCGTTGCACTTTTTCCTGAGTTTGTGCATCCTCTGTTCAGCACAGGAACTGTTTATTTACCAGTTTCAGATAGACCATGACTTGTTGAAATGTTGGAGTGGGATCCACTTACAAAGTGTTGGCCTTCTAGTTCTTACAAATTTCTTTATAGCGGCTGCAATCTGTGGTGATGATATTCTGACACAGTGATCTTATGGAGGTTGTGAAGTCTAGCCTCAAGTATTCAAATGCAAGACTATGATCCCAGTATTTTTGTGTGCAAATTTAGTAACCTGAAGATGTTCCTCTCTGTCTTGTATTTGAAATCTATTCTTCTCGAATTAGGTACTAAAGCTGTTCTTTTCTGTCTTGTATTTGAAGTTCTTTTTTCCCGAATTAAAGAAGTAAGAAAGCCCCTAGTTTCATTACCATGAAAATTTGATAAACAATGGTACTTCCAGAAGTTAAAAGATTTACCTGTTTACATGCCAACCAAGATGTAAGTAATTACATGGAAAATTGGCTTAAATAACCTTGTGCTTGTAATAAACAGGTGCTTAATGTGTAACTGATGCAGACTGATGGCTTCCACAATTTTTTCTGACTTATATGAGTGTGATAGACTCATACAGTAGTTGTTCCTACTAGTTAAGACAAAAGTCACATAGCATTGAACAGTTGTAGTTTGGATATTCATTGGCTCATTACATGTTTTACAGTTTGGTGGACTAAAGCTTAACTTCTCTTTGTTTTCATTGGTATCGACCTAGTTTACAGTCTGGATATTCATTGGCTCATTATACTGCTTGCAGAATTGAATCATTTTTTTGTATATCATTGTGGACATAGTTTACACTCTGAACGACAGCCATGGGTACGTCTTCAGTAATCAGTAATTGGATAAATTACAGAACACAACAACAGACATGTCCGCACTAGGGATTCGCGTGAAAACCTTGACCTCTTGGTCTAGACGGCGGCGGTGCTTTGCGTCGTGACCCTGTTGGGGGCGTCGTCGTGGAGGCTCGATACTTCTCGATTCTGCATCGGAGTACTCGGTGGCAAGTCTGATTTCCTTTTTTCTTTGTTTTTATCTTTGATCTGTCTTCTTGTAAGAGGGTTTCCTCGGCCGTCAGGCTTTATTTATAAAGCGGGGCGAAAGCCTGTTACGTGGTATTGTGATCTGAATAATAGTGGTTATTGTCTAAATCATCAAAATATTTTTTGTTCCTAATTCGCACGTGGTTCTTCTGTCAGGTTTTTTTTGTGGCCTCTTGTTCGTCCCTGTTACTGCTTATGATCGGCCCAAAGGTCTCGTTGGGTCTTGAATAGCTGGCATAACCTCATTGATCGTTTCCCTCAAATGTAAATTTTGAGACAGGCCATCAAATTTGCAGACTATTATTATGTTGTACCAAATTCCTTAGTATGGCATTAGGGATGATGAAAATGAACAATAAAAAAAAGTTCGAAATTTATACATAATACATGAGGATGATGTCTTCCTCTACCAGGAGGTACCGCTCCTACCTGTTCAAATGCTCAGGGAAGATCTTGGCCACGTTAGGAACAAGTGGTGCAACATATAAAACACGTGTTTCCCTTTCAAACATTTGGCAAAGTGAGGCCACATGACTGAACCAGGAGCAGAGTAGAAGGAAATGCAGTCACAAACAACTTGACGAAAACAATGGAAGCAGCCCCCGCTCGCTCCTGATACTCCATCGCGGCCGCCTCCACCTAATTGCTCCGACGACGCATTGCGGGCCTGCTGGTCGTTCCCGCTCAAAGTAGAGGTGGCACAAGAGATTAAATTTCATGGCGCAACGCTGTGACCAGAGACACGAATAGCGGCGAGTTGGTCGATGGGGCGCTGGGTTGTGATTTTGAGAAGAACACAAGAGCGGTAAGAACCGACAACGAGATATCGGGAAATTAGGGATCCGAGAAAATCATGGCGTCTACAGGCCATGGAGTGACAAGGGATGAACGGTATCAAAACGATCCGATGATTAGTTCCTATCGGACTATGATTGGGAGTATTTACGCAGAATCTTACCAACTTATGATGTGACTTTAAGGGCAATTTCTTCCATAATAACGGACCGGCCATATGGACAGGTAGAAGACGAGTCGATTTGCTTTCTTCGTCGAGTCGTGCCTTACTTAACCGATATACACCTCCCACAGGCCAAAACCCTCGCCACCACCGCCGCCGCCGCTCCCCCACGGGCGACCAGACGAATGAATACCTCATCGTGCGTCGCCAGCGACGCCCTCCCTTCTGGATCCACCTCCCGCATCGTCGCCGGCACCGTGTGCGGCTCCCACACGCTCAAGATCGACTGCTACTCCCGCACCAAGGAGGTCCCCAATGGCAAGTGGATCCACTCTTGTCCGTTCTGGGTGGGAGGCCGTACATGGCGTGTTCGTTACTGTCCCAACGGGAGCGCCTCCAAGGACATTGATTACATATCCCTCTTTCTCAAACTCGAGGATACCCTCGCCGAGAGCGTGAAGGCACAAGCTAAGTTCAGTTTACTCGACCAACATGGGAAGGCATACTATACCCAGTTCACCGACGCCAGAGACTTTGCCGTGGGCAGTAGCTCTTGGGGATTCAATAATTTTATCACGAGGCTTTATTTGGAGGAATCAGAGCATCTCAAAGACGATTGCTTTACCGTCAAGGTGGATGTTACTATCATGACCGGCCTCCACGCGCAGGCGCAGCGGGAGACTCGATCCATCGTGGTGCCGCCGTCCGACATGCACCGGCACTTCCGGGACCTCCTGTCGAGCAAGGCCGGCGCCGACGTGGAATTCCGCGTCGGCGGGGAGACGTTCTCGGCGCACCGGCTGGTGCTCGCCGCGCGGTCTCCGGTCTTCAGAGCCCAGTTCTTTGGGCCGATGAAGGAGGGAACAACCACAGAGGCCATATGCGTAGATGACATGGAGGCACAGGTGTTTAATGCTCTGCTTTCCTTCATGTACACGGATGCATTGCCAGATAGTATTATGAAGGAAGAAGAAGAGTATGCCATGGCTCAGCATCTGCTTGTTGCTGCGGACAGGTATGATCTGGACAGGCTGAAGCTGATCTGCCAAGATAAGTTGAGCGGTGGCATCGACACCAGCTCCGTGGCGGCCATCTTGGCATTGGCGGACCAACACCACTGCAATGAGCTTAAGGCCGTATGCTTGGAGTTCCTCAGATTGCTCACGAATCTGGATGAGGCCATGGATTCTGAAGGTTTCGACTTATTGACCAAGAGCTGCCCCGGTGTTATGAAGGATCTCCTCAGGTCCCAGGTTACTTCTAGTTTAGGACTTCAGAAAAGAAAATCAAGGGCATGAACATGAGGTTTCAGTCATGATGTCATTTTGTAATCATCAGTCGAGAAAGACACTAAAGACCGCGTCCTACTCTCTAATACTAAATTACAGTACTCCCTCCGATCCATATTAGTGGGTACAACTTTGTCTAGATACACATGTATCTAGTCTAAATACTTAACTAGATACATATGAATTTAGACAAAGCTATGCCCACTAATATGGATCGGAGGGAGTAGTAGATTTATCCGTAATCATGTTCTCACAAGGAACCCAAGTATGTTTGCTCCTTTTTTGTTTGGTCGTCCTATCCTCCCTCCAGACTTATTAATTGGTTCGACCAGCTATTTGGTTAATGAACAGTCAGTTCAGAACTTGTATACTTTTGAACTAGTTGCCCTTTAAACTTTTCCCAGTGCCTGTCTCATTGCTCTAACAGTAAACGTGAGCATTGCGCTGCTTCCTGAGTTCATGCATCCTTGTAACCTTGTTCCGTACATGACATTGTTTATTTAGCAGGTTCAGAGAGACCATGACTTGTTGAAATTCTCGGTTGGGATCGGGTGAAAAAATGAGTGCAAAAATAGCAATCTTTCGTATCTCTTCCTCTCCGCTTACTAAAACAACGGCGTGCGCTTGCACCAGCAGTTCAGAAGCAGCATGACTGGGCCATAAGTAAAGCATCAAAGGCTTATGCTCAGGTGTTTGCTCCTCACCATGGCTGGGCCATAAGTAAAGCAGTTGGTTCGAAGTCGCAGCTCCTCAAGAAACTGAATGAAGGTGGTGAGCATTCTTGTCTCCAGAATACAGATTTACCACTTCTGTTGTTTACGAACTCTTGGATATCCAACCAACTGAGATCATTTGCTGACATGATCGTGTCACATCGCTTTGTGATGGGCTGATGGCCCTAGGAAATCATTACTTTGGTTGTTCGTTTGCGTAGCTGTTTTCTTCCATGATACTTTCTAGCATGTGCATAAGTTCATCTGGCTGCCTAAAGAGAAAATTCACAGGGATCTAATTTATCTAAAGCATATTAAGATATCTTAGTTTTTTTTGTACCACTTGGTTCTGACCTTAGGTGGTTTTGCCCACTGCCTCTTAACCTTGCAGAGATTTCAACAAGGGCTCAAATGCAGAGTTTCGTCAGGTCATCTGGACCAGTAATTCAGTACATTCAAGACCTCTTTACCTCAAGGAATTTAAGATTAGATTGGTGAGTGAAGCCTATAGATGCAAATTCTAATGTACTAATGTGAGATGAGATGGTGTGTTGTTCACTGTAAACAACTGTAGCTGGTTTCGGAGTTCGATAGTGCAGGGCTGTTGTACCCTAAATTCAATAAGTTGTGCTGTTTGGAGGTTCCCCACAGTTGGATGGGAACCTTTGTAACGAAATGGTTGCTTTGCAATCTGAAACTCCAGCTTATGACCAGGCTTTAGAGCTTAAACGCGCAGCAGTTCAGAACTTGATTGAGTTTCCCCTGAAAATACCCTAGCCCCCCGCGTCGCCGCCGCGGGCGACCGGGGGCCTCCCCTGCGCCGCCACCTCCCGCCCTCCCTCTACTCCTCCTCCTCCTCGCCGCCGCCGGGGGGCGCCGCCGGGCAAAGCCCAGGCAGCGTCGGCGGCGGCGAGGTTCCTCTTCTCCCTCGTCCAGCGGCGGCGGCGCGGAATGCAGCGGCTCGGTAGGGGCGCGGCTCTGGGCGTCGGGGGCTGCGGCGTGGCGGCGAGCTTGTGCTGGCGGCGGCGTGGAGGCGACGTGGTTCTGCGCGCAAGGGCAAGGGCGGCGCTTCACGACAGCATCCGAGCTCGGGCGGCGCTTGGTGCCTTCGGTCGGTGTGGTGGAGCTGCTCCCGGTGGGCGGCATGGCAGCACGGTGGTCCTGCCGGGGATGGAGGCGACAAAGGTGGAGCGAGCTTCGGGTGGCGGCGGTGGGCTCAGATCTGGGCCAGGCGGGCCTAGATCTGGGCTGCGCTCTGGTGGACCCTTGGTCTTACCGGGCTGCGTGGAGGAAGGCTCGTAGGCAGCGTGGAGGTGCCACTGCTGCCTGTAGGCCGACCTCTACTGCCATGCCGCCCTTGTCGTGCCCTTGTCGTTCGTAGGTCGTGGTCAGGCTTGCTGTGCTGCCCTCGCCGTTCGCGGGTAGTGGTCGGGTTGTGGAGTGGTGGTGGCGGATGGTGCGTGGCTGCGGCTGGGACCGTGACCCTCCGGGCGTCCTCCCTCCTCAGCCTCTGCTTCGGTCCGAGTTGGCGAGCTTCATCCTGCCGGTTGGTGCGAGGCTAGGGATGGGACCGTGACCCTTCGGGCGTCCTCCCCCCCAAGCCTCTACATCGGTTCATGACCGGCGGCATGCTCACAGCAGCGAGAGGTGGTGGCGTGGTGAAAGCTCTGCGGTGGCAGCGGCCTGCGGGCTGCAGCATGGTGGCGGGATCTGTACGGGCCAGGTGGGCCCGAAATGTTCCAGCTACCGTGTCCGGTCGGCATCCGCCGAAAGGCGGTGGAGGGAGGCCCCTCCAGTGGGCTGCTGCGCGCTAGGTTTCCCTAGCCGACCCGTCGATCCTGCAGTGGGTTTGTCCTCATGTCATAGGTTGGAGTGCGCGGATGTCGGGGCGGCGGCCCTGGGTGGCGGGTCACATGGGTGGCTCTCCGGCGAGCACCATGGTGACGGTGGTGGCTGCATCGT
Source organism: Poa annua (assembly GCA_026929855.1). Lineage (NCBI taxonomy): Eukaryota > Viridiplantae > Streptophyta > Magnoliopsida > Poales > Poaceae > Poa > Poa annua. The sequence continues at coordinate 24,880,244 of CM049427.1, forward strand.
TTGGTTGTTTGGGCAACAAGGGGTGCATCGGCGGGTGGCTCGAGCGCGTTTATGACGTTGCCTGGATCTGGAATGGGTTCCCTTTCGCTTGGGCCCTACGACCCTCTTCGTGCCACGGGGGAGGAACGAGCGAAAGCTTCTGACGGCGGTGACGCCTGCGGGTGCCGCTATCCTCTTGGGGACGTCGTCTTGTTCTTCCTCGTGTCAGGGTTCCGGGTGAAAACCCAAGTCGTTTGGACTCGGCGGTGGCGACGCTTTGCGCCGTTACCCTTTTGGGGGCATTGTCGTGGAGCTCAGGGGAGTTTGGGCGTAGCGTGGAGCTGGTGTGCTTGTCCGGCTACTTAGTCGTGGTTCGCTATGACTTTTGTAGCTCGGTTCTTTTAGGATCCTCTTTGTAAGAGGGCTACCTCACTACTTTGTATCGGTCGGTTCATGGGCGTTGTGCTGTCTGGCCCAGCAGCGGTCTCAAACGGTTTGGCTTTATTTATAAAGCAAGGCGAAAGCCTGTTTCGTGTGAAACCCCAGCTTATCTCTATAGCTATACTAAAGAGTTGTTGTCCTCGTCGACGAGGACCACCACGGTGGAGGGGGAGGCCACACGGCTGGTGGAGGGGCTGTCTTGGCGTCGCGATGCGGGATGGCTGCAGGAGGGGCCGTCGGAGGAGGATGAGGCCGCCATTGCCACCGAGGTGGCCATCGTAGCCATGAACCCGGGGCTATCTCTCTCGATGCTAGCCACCGAGTTCAGGAGCGCCGCCAGGAACCCGGACGTGTCGCCATTATGCTTGTTCCGCAGCAAGTACGACACGTTGTACCTCGTCGGGATCACCTCCACTGTGCTGACAGCGTCCTGGGCGGCGCAGGTAGAGGTGGCCGCATGGTGGGGATCGGGCTCAGGCCTCGTGGTCACGGATGACGATGTCACCGCTGCCTCGTCCACCACCATGTAGACGCTCCGTGGAGGAGGAGCCTAGTCGTTGACGCGACGTGGCAGGGACATCAGACGTAACAGTGTAGTTTCCCCGTTGCGGCAAGCTGGCGGGCGGCATCGATGGCCGGAGCCACCGTGTAGCCGGTCCTACGCCACAAACGGCGATGCGCCTCCGTGTTCCATCTGCTTGGCGTTGTGGGGCCGACGTAGAAGTCTTGGGCGAGTCACCCCAAGACCTCATGCGCCCTCGTTAACACATGCGCTTGACGCTGTATGTATGACGGGCGGGTCACCCCCCCCCCCCCCCCTCAAGGGGCGTGTTTGCATACAAATTGGCTGCCCGGGACAGAACTTTGAAGGGTGCCACTATGAACGTTATTTGTGTCCGGACACCCTTGAGCCTTTTGGGTCCGGGACAGCTTGAAGAGTGTCGCTATCATGGAGGAGGAGACTAGTCGTTGCAGCGACATCAGACGTAAAGTGTAGTTTCCCGTTGCGGCAAGCTGGCGGGCGGCCTCGATGGTTGGAGCCACCGTGTAGCCGGTCCTGCGCCTCCGCGTTCCATCGGCTTGGCGTTGTGGGGCCGACGTAGAAGTCTTGGGCGGGTCACCCCCAAGACCTCATGCGCCCTCGGCGCTGTATGTATGACGGGCGGGTGGGCGTGTTTGCCTCATGTTCGGCGCCTCTCGGGAAACCTCCAAACTTGGGGCCCTTTCGGGGTTGTCAGATACAAATTGGCTGCTCAGGACAGAACTTTGAAGTGTCACTATGAACGTTATTTATATCCGGACATCCTTGAGCCTTTTGGGTCCGGGACAGCTTTTAAGAATGCCGCTATGGACATTTCTTGGGGTCCCTTTCGAGGGTGTTGGACACAAATTGGCTGCTCGGGAAACTTTGAAGGCTGCCACTATAAACGTTTTTTGTGTTCGGACCCCATTGAGCCTCTTGGGGGTCTTGGAACAGCTTTGAAGGGTGCCCCGCTATCGACGTTTTTCTGTCCAGACCAATTGGGCCTTTTGGTGGTCGTTTGAAGGGTGCCAGGGAGATGCTCTAAACTGGAATGCTACTTACATGTATGGGTCATGGAATGCTGCTTAAATGTATGGGCATGTCAGAATGGTTGTAAGTTTTCCTTGTAAATGCTGCTTCACGTGTGTTCACATGCAGCATTCGCTGTTTTTCGTGGGTGCCAGGCATCTACCAAGCATTTCATCCCCTCACATCAGGGAAACATATCTTTCACATACAAATGACTCTTCATTTGCGGGACATGCTTCCAGGTGAACTTCTGACGCACCTTATACTTTCATGATAGAAATCAACACACGCATGGAAAACGCATAGCACGGAACAAGGCAAGTGAATCACAACAGAATATAGGTTTGCATCTGTCAATTAAGCCATGATGTCCCAGGTCCACAAACAAAACTCTTGGTTGACAAAACCGGAGATTGTAATTCTCATAACCTAACAAGTTCCAGAACTTAACACGATTCAGATAAGGCTAATAGCATCTTGAAAAGATCCGGACACTGGAAGGAGGTCCCTAGTGCGACTTGACATACTCCTGAACTATGTTGAGGCCCTCTGATTCTTCACCGTAGTCCTGGATAAGAGGGGACAAGAGGCAGAGTTGAACTAGATTCTTTTTTGCACTACACTTGAACCAGATTCTAACTTTGAACTACAACTGCATAAAAGCCTTACCTTAACAACAACACATGAGCAGCCAACGACCTTCCTTGCCTTACCCTCAGAGTCAATCTTGCAAAGCTGTATCAAATATAGCAAATGAAACTTTGTGTTAGTTAAGCAGTTACAACTTCCATAGAAGGTTAGCTCGCAAATTTAAAATCATCAAACCAGAATTGTTTGCTAAATACTAGGAAATATTACTATGAAGATGCGAGCAATCTCACTTATATGCAGATGAATAAGAAGCTAAATTTGGGACAAGTGTAAATGGTAGGTACTAACCCCAGCCCACTCGCCAAGAGTTTTGGCACTAGGAACAGTGACCAGGTGAACGTTGTGCTCAGCACAGAGTGCCTTGACAAGCTTCACGTAATCAGGCTGGTCACAGTCCTCAGCAAGCACACAAATCTGGGCAGCATGCTTCTCAATTGCTTTGGCAGCTTCGCGGAGTCCCTTGACAAGGCCATCATGAGCACCTGACTTCTTCATCACAAGCTGCAGAGCAGTCATCAAGTCCATGGGCTCTCCAAGAATCGGAGTTGGAGCTGGAGCTGGAGCAGCAACCTCGACTGGGGCATTCTCTTCCCTGATTAACATAAAGGGAGAAAATTCAATCATCAGAAAAACAAGCCACCACAGTTCTCAGATAGCAAGCCATCAGATAATGTCCAAATGGCCACCTTGTATAAACATGTTACTTTCATTTGTATTGCATAGTGAACTTGAATCGTTCTCAGATATCAAGCCATCAGATAATGTCCAAATGGCCACCTCGTTTTTTTCACAATCTCATCATTCCTCTATCTACGGTTATCTTTCTATAATAAATATGTTATACTGCTCTGATAGTAATTCGTCTAGTTACAACCTGACGGCACCTACCATACATGTTACAGTAGTGTCCACATCACAACTAAAGAGTCAAGGGCACTACGTGTTTGAATGCTAGCACGGCACATAAGTGAATGCAGTTAGCATGCATATTTAAGTAGGGAAATACAGTACTGTTAAATAATTTCTCCACTGAACATTTCTACTACTGTACCCAAAAGTATGATACACTCCCTCAATTTATAGATATAAGATCAGAAATGTCACAAGGAGAGTGATGTCGAGCCTGGAGCATAAGCGGTGATGAATGAAGCTAGCAAAATAAATAATGCAGGCCAATACCAAGTACCCCTGCCTCGATATGTTTGCTACAACCTAAGTTTCTTAAATAGTTACTAGTGCGGCCAGGCCCCGTTTTGAGCTAATCCCAGCATGTACAAATAAAGTTGCTACACACGCGATTCGAACTAAGCAGCGAAGCAATACAGATCGCTAATTCTAATAATTCACTTCAAATTTCACAGCCGCGTCGGAATGGAACTTGCTACACCACATGAAACACGCCATAAGTTGGAGGAACTGGATCAGAGGAACTAGAGACAACAAAAATGCACGGACTAGCGCGTAGCTTGTGGGCGATAAGGTAAAGAGTAGAGAACGACACATTACTCCATGTTGGATCGGCGAGGTGAGCTGCAGAGCTCGAAGGTGGCGGGCGACGGCGTGGGCGCTGGAGCTGGCGCGGCGGCGGCGTCGGAGGAGGAGGAGGCGAAAGGATTAGGGTTTAGACGCGAGGTGCGCAGTGGGCGAAGGCTTATATAGGCGCGCACTGACGGGCCAAAGCCCATGTAGTCTTTCCGATCGCGAAATGTATCTCCGTCGTCGTCGCCTCGTCGTGACGACTCGTTTTATTTATTTTTCTGAAACGGGAGCAAAAACATTTGATCCTAGTACTATTAAATTAAGAAAAAAAAGAATTATCTAATTAATTTATGAAAAAACGGTCAAAAGACGATACAACACACCAACCAAATTGGACTACTCACAAGGCACGACCATAACCCGACATACTCTCAAACATCCAACACGCCTACCACACGATGATAAACACCTTAAGGAAAAAATAGGTCAACATCAAAGCCATATAGTCATCCATCGAACAGGCATGAGCGCCTTTCCTCCTTTCGAACGTTGAATAGAGCATAATTGCCCACCTTACTTTTGGGCTTGGTTGTCGTCATGTTAGGAGACAAGCAATCGCCCATCCACAACCAGAAATAGCAGTCTCCAAATTGCTGAGCAGATCAAAAACCTCTTTTGCAAGGAGAGCATCAGATTTTGCACCGATGTGGGTGGAATGGGTGTCGAAACTCGAAACCACATTCGGTTGCTTAGGCGAGGTCAAGATCGTCTGCGAGCCCACCTTCATATGTTGTGCTGATAGAGGCAAAACATGGCTCGCACCGAACTCCACAATATCAGGCATGAGCTCCAACTCCGGTGTAATGACTGTGGCACTAGCCTCAACCTCAGAAGTAGTCGGAACATACAACAAGGCGGACAATGACGATGAACTTCCATCACACGAGGAGACAAATAACCATAAAGCTCTGCTCCCCCATCCTCTCCACATCCAACATCAACTTCTCCAGGAGGACACAACGTAGAATTGGTCTTCGGCATAGTCAGCGGATAGGAGAGCCTACTCGAAGCAACCTCTGCCCCCTCCAGAAATCTCTCAACCCGCATAAGGAAAACTCGTAGCTCAAAGCGAAGCAACTCGGCCTACTCAACAATGATGAACGACACCTGCAAATCAGTCGGCTGGCGAGGTGGCTCCTACTTCTGGGTGAGGACGGGGAGGGAATCACTACCAAGGATGAGGATAGGAAGCGGCGCTACCGTGTGCAACACATCGATATTGGACCGGAGGAGGGTGTGGGGCAGTTCTACCCGTGCACAACTTCGCTTTGTGGACAAATTGGTGACAATTATTGCATCTGTTCACGATACACCAATGCCTAGTGCCTAGCTTCATGGCAAGAGTGGCACCTTCCATTGAACCACGCAGGAGGGGGAGGGCAGGTCTTCAATATTGACGAGGTGAAAGTCGTGTGGCCGCTATGTCTAGACTAGACCAACTACCAATGCGCCTCCTCGCCGTCCACACCACTCATCACGTCTGGAAGAGCCTCCGAAGGCAGCACATGTGAGCTGGGAGCAGCCACAGTTGGCTCGAGGTGCTCTGGGGTGGACGTCTTGGGGACAAACTCGTCGATGGAGATGCCTTGAAGAGGTGTTGGATGTCCATGGGGAGTGGCCTCGAGCGTTGTCCCCACCCCATCGCTAGGCACGAGGCATCATACTGTCGGAGGAGCTGACCCATCAACATGTGCGTAACAGCACCTGTCGGAGGCAACAAAGTAGGAGACTCTGAAGCCGCTTGAACCAGCTGGCCAGAAGGGGTGTTGGCTAGGATAGTAGAGGCAACGGGCCAGTTAGTCAGAGCGGGCGCCATCGCAGGCTTGGGGCGAGGAGAGCACCGCACTAGCCACCCTCCAACGTCTATGTATTACTTGTTATAGTTTAGAACCTACGACCCGACGGTGAAAAGCAAGAAATCAATGGCAAATGAATAGATTTATAAGTTTTCATCATGTGTTCACGAAACATTATAATGTTTTAATCCAGGTGACCGGAAAAGGTCAGTATTAATCACCCTTAGTTCTTTTATGGCTCGGGAAAATGAGTGATTGGATAATAAATATTCTGCATGTTCTCTTTATCAACAGATACAACTAAATACAAAACACATGTGTTCTTATTGATTTAAAGTTAGATGCAATGGCATGTTTTTACTTGTATTATATGAATATTCTAATGATGGAATGTTCTGTTAATCAGCATATACCCATTGTCTTAATCCCTGAAAAATCAGTACTAGAAACTTTTCGGTGAACAGCTGGAAATACGGTCCTATGTTACTTTCCACTGGTATTTTGCTCCTACGGTCATAATTCACAAGTTTGTATCAAGAACTTTGTTACATAGGGTGACTGAGTGTGAGGTCTCAATTGATAAAGTTTTATTAGTATTTCTTGTGCGCCCATCATGTCCCATTATCAATAAGGCTACACTAGTTTACAACAAAGACTGAAATGGTCTCTTCTAAGTAAGGGCATCATGGTACAATAATCTTGGAGTGAAGGCGTAAAGTAGTCGACCGCAAACCCAGTTATTCATGCATGTACCCAGTATACTGAAACTTCTTTTCACTTGGTACAAAAGAAAGTTGCACTTGGAGCAGTCGGCGTGAGGTTTATCTTGTGTGAAGATCAACTGGTGGCCGATGCCTTCATAAAATCTGTCACCCGGTAGATGTTGGAGCGTTTTCCTATCTATGTGAACCTTGGTTGTACCGGTCTAGATTGCAGTGAAATTGTAAACTTACCTTTAGTTAAAATCGCATGTGATCATGAAGTGGGTCTAACTCAGCTGGTTGGTTCTTCGTGGTGGAACTAGCCTAACCAAGTTTAGTACTAGACTTGACATGGGTGGTCACACTTTTCAGAATTTTTCAGAATTTATCCAGCGCTATGCTTTCATTGGCAGGTGGTGTGTCTATCAATAGCGAGTCGCATGTGATGACTTCGTCAATTTCAAGATTTGCCGGACCAGTCTCTCGGAGGTGCTCATAGGGGTAAGGTTTGCGTACGTGTATTCATAGGGGTTTCTATACGTGTGTGTTTATGAGCGTCTGCGTCTATGTTTATTTACAAAATAAAGAATCGTATGTGATCTATATCAATAGTTTTCTTGTATAGGTTCCCAAATAAATAGTTTCCTTGTATAGGCACTAACCAACTAACTGGAAAAAAACAAGGACACTAACCGACTATGTACAATTTTTTTTATTGATCATGAATATAAAAAAAAAGAGTACTCCGGTCATGAGAGATGAGACGACTTATCACCGCAAATCACTAATTTCGACTAGAAAAACGAGAATCTCGCCGTCCACCATGCCGACCTCCTCGCGCCCGTCCAGATCCGCCTCCTCCATCGTTGCCGACGCTGAGAGCTGCTACCACGTGCTGAAGATCACCAGTTACTCGTTCACGACGACGGTCTCCAATGGCGAGTGGATCCAATCTATTCCGTTCCGGGTGGGAGGCCGAACATGGCGTCTGCGTTACTATCCCAACGGATGCGAGTCCAACAACATCGATTACATATCTTTCTTTGTCACACTCGATGATGCCGTCGCCAACACCAAGTCCGTGAAAGCGCATGTTCAGATCAGCTTACTCGACAACCACAGGACGCTGGTGCCGTCCTATACCGCCATTGCCGGCCCGGAAAGCTTACATCTGGCTAATTCTTGGGGATGCGATGAATTCATCAAAAGGGAGGAATTGGAGAACTGGAGAAGTCAGATCACCTCAACGACGACTGCTTCACTGTCCGGGCCGATGTCACCGTCATCACCGGGTTCCACGGGCATGAGACGCCCTCCCTCGTTAAGCCACCGTATGACATGCACCGGCACTTCGAGGATCTCCTGTCGAGCAAGGCGGGCGTCGATGTCGAATTCCGGGTCGGCGGTGAGACCTTCTCGGCGCACCGGTCGGTGCTCGCCGCGTGGTCTCCGGTCTTCAGAGCACAGTTCAATGGGCCGATGAAGGAGGGAACCACCACGGAGGCTATAAGCATCGATGACATGGATGCACAAGTGTTTAAAGCTCTGCTGGCTTTCATCTACACGGAGGAAGTTGTACTGCCTGATGATATGGATCAACGAGAAGAATATGCCATGGCTCAGAATCTGCTTGTTGCGGCTGATAGGTATGATCTGGGCAGGATGAAGCTGCTTTGTGAATATAAGTTGAGCAGTTGTATTGATACCAGCTCTCTGACGACCATCTGGGCACTGGCGGAGCAGCACCACTGCCACGGGCTTAGGAAGGTATGCGTGGACTTCGTCTTAAGCTCATCCACGAATCTGAATGATGTCTTAGAGTCTGAAGACTTTGAGTGCTTTAGCAAGACCAACCCCGGTGTTGTGATGGATCTTCTCAAGTCCATGGTTTGTCCTAGCTAGTAGTCTAGTTGACTTGGGAGAACAAGATTAAGGTCATATACATGTACTTTAATGTGTCCACAAAGGTACCAAGCACATTTTTATTTGTAGTGTTGTGCTCACAAATATGGCCTTTGTGACTGACTTTATGATGTGGTCATATGAAACAATGCTGAATGTTATGAATTTGTCCCTCAAACCTTTAATTACACACAAGGCTATGATTCCAAAAACAGTGGAGCTTATATCTATCACTAGTTCATACCTACAGGAAAATAATTCTGTTTAAAAAATACCAGTATGCTTTGTTATGTCTGAATCGCAAATAAGGATGGCAAAACTGAAGTCATCTATATACTCCATGGACGAAATATAAGTCACCCAAAGCCCACCACATCTAGCTCTTGCGACATTATTTTTCTCGCCCAAATTACAAATCCATATATTCACATTGCTTGCTAAAAATGAAATACAAAGTTCCACACTCTGATCTTATTAGAAATAATCCACATATCCATGTACATCCTTTAGGATTGATCCATATACAGGAAGCTGGAGGATTACCTATATATAAAAGTAAGTAGGGAGGGAGGTACTTCCTGTTCTTCCATCAAAAGATAAACACCTTATGTAAAGTTCTTGGCCTCCTACAGAATTATCTTTTAGGGCAACTATATGGCTGTCTAAAGCCTACCTGAAGCATTATCTTCAGGAATCAAGCACATGCTCCCATCTCTGAACCAAGCTAAGTTGATGGCTGCCAGTTGATGGCTGCTACACAAGCTCGAACTTGGAGAGAATGTGAGCCAGCTTCTCCTTCGTCAGCGGCTGCATGCATGCGTGCGTCAGGAAACGGTCAGGGCTAGAGTCTAGTCGTTAGGTACATGCATCAGGAGTAAAAGCGGTTGGATCGTCACCTTGGACGCGAAGTCGTTGGCGCCGGCGGTGATGAACGCCTCGACGTCCGACGGGAGGCTGTCGCTGGACACGGCGACGATCGGCGTGGCCACCCCCATGGCCCGGATCTGCCTCGTCGCCTGCATGCAAGCAACAACGTCGGCACAGGCCGGACTGATGGCCAACATCATAAGTATATGTTCAGATCACACACGTACCTCGAGCCCGTTCATGACCGGCATCTGCTTGTCCGTGAGGATGAGGTCGTACGCGCCGGCGCCGGCGGCCACCCGCTCCCGTACCCGCTTGACCGCCTCGGCGCCGTTCGCCGCCTCCTCCACCTCCACGCCGGCCGCCCTTAGCACCGCCCTCGCAACAACCTGCGTTTTCCAACATTATCAGCTAGACCTACACATCACGCACACACTCTCACATCGACGATTGCCTATACTCTCCGACACCACTTGATATATTACGTACGTACCCGGTGGATCTCTTCGTCCTCCACGAGAAGCACTCTGACCTTCCTCCGGTCCATTGCCGGTGAGTCGCTCCCTACCTCTTTCGAGAAACTGTCTACTGAATCAGTATCAGCCTGTGCTAGCTAGTCAGCAAAGGAGGCCTGCTTTTTAAGCGGTGAGTATGTACGTGTGTAGAGTGGCAGCTCGATGGATGGACGGGTCGATGAGGGCAGATCACACACAGATCACGGTAGTATCTCCCAGACGTTTACATTGCACGGAGTTGCATAGTTGTAAATCTCCACGCCATCTGCCGGTGCTTGGCCTCTTTTCGGCAAGGATCTGTACGATCGTAACTACTACCGCCCGCTAGCTAGTGTTAACTGCTCGCACGCATGCTACTTCCTCACGGACTCACGGTAATGTTAACACTGTAGCTCATCGATCGGCTAATAATGCAAGATAAACGGCGGGCGCTGCAATAATTGCCACACGCATCGATCCGGTTGTGTCTTTGTTTCCGGAATCGATCCTACTCGCCATTTTGTGCAAGGCAAAGGGCGATCGAGGACAGGAAATGGTTGAGATCCCAACGCTGATCGAGCTGCTGTATTTGTAAAACCATTTTCAGCATTGAGGAATGGTGATTGGGGCCGCCGATTATTGGTTATGTATATGGCTGCTTGCCCGGACTCGTGCAAGCTAATGTACGCTTTGATTCATTTGCCGGATCCAGCAGAAGCTAGCTCGGATTATACGGTACTAGTGTAGCTCTGATTCAGCAGCACACGTGCCGTTCTCTCACATTGGTTCCGTTTGAGACAAACAGGTGCTACTGAGCGTCGAATTTCGATTTGATCCGTTGAACATATAGATCGACCGATAGTCGACACAAGGATCTTGCGCTTTGGCCATTTGTGCGCAATCAAGACGAGCAAGATGGAAGGGCGGCGAGCATCCGTCATGTTTCTTAGCCTGGTTGTCGTGAACTCGTGATATAAGGATTTTTTTTAACTCTCGGTAAGAGCATCAACATTGACAACGGAGGCAAACTTTGCTATGATACATGGAGCTACCTTCGATATATACTTTAATACTTGTGCTAGCAAAGAGCATGAGATGGGATTGCACGAGCTGAAAGAACAATATTGCCGTGTATCCAGCGGTTTGCTGAGTCGGAACTCGGGTACAGGGCAGTCCGAGTACCAAAGAGTACTCGGCAAAAAAATATACTTGGCAAACACTAGTGCACGCCGATAATTTTGTGAAATTACTCTATATATTAAGAGCGGAGGAATCCTCGCGCTGTGAGCGAACGATTTTCTGTTCATTATGAACAGTACGGAACAGTACATCGGCTGTTTGGTTCGGCTTCCTGTTCGCTCCGTCCTCTCCCGATCGAACGGTTCACGCGGAACATTTGCAAAAAGTCATTGTAGTTTCTGGAATTAATGAATCAGTCCTCCGTTATAAAACACAACACCTTAACCCTAGATCCCTGATTTTACTCATTCCCCCACCGCCGGTAGAGAAAGCGGAGCTGCACAACCTCACCACCTCTGCACCTCCCCTCCTCTAGCTCTGGCCAGCGCGCCACCCAACCTGCAAGGCCAGCCGCCGCCCTGGATGAGGCCTCGAGGCGCCGCCGACCAGGAAGGTCTCGCGCCGCCGCCCTGGACGAGGCTGGGAATCGCTGCCGCCGCGGTAGGTGAGGGCAAGAGGAAGGGGACCGGCGGCACGCACGGCGGAAGGTCCAGGAAGGAGGTCCGCTGCTCGCTTCCCCGAGGTTTCCTACCAGGAATAGCACACGGAAGTGCCTCCCACAACAGCCCATCCCTCCCCTTTCACGCGCGACCATGAATCAGAGGACGACGAATAAGGTGTGTCTCCCCCTTATCCACCTCTTCTCTCTCTCTCTGCCGTCTTAATTCCTCTTGGCCTCTCTTTCTCTCAGGAGATACGTGGAGGCAGCGCACACGAGGTGCTCCACGAGCAGTGGCAAGCCCTGATTCTATGTCGACCGGCAGGGCCGGCATCTGATCACCACGACCCTACATGTGTGTTGAAGGTCGTCTGTCCGCTATCCTCCTGCACCGAACCTCAGGTGATTTTCTTAGCTTTCTTATATTCTGTTTGCTGATTAGGGCATGTACACTACAGGCGCTAGGAAAGAAATCATATCTATCTCAGTGGTGTCCCCGTTAATTCCCGGACGTTTTGCTGGCACCGCTGATTAAACAAGTGATGGGTGCTTTGGAAACACACATCAATTTCTGACCTAGCGTCACACGCTTACCGATGGTCGGTTGTTGACTTTTTTAGCATTTCAGCAAGCGTCCTGGAGTGTACATGGTCTAGATAACTTTGTATAGTTAATTAATAACATTCAGCGATCTGGTGATAAGCAGTGTATCATAGCATTCAGTTTGGTAATCTGAAACATTTAGTTTTAGTGTATCCAAAGGAATATCACCTTTATTTGTTAAGGATTGGAGATGAGTTAATTCATGTGTTTTCTAAGCAAACACACATTCCATGACTTTTTCCTTAGATGTACATAGTGTTTGGATGTTGTAACGATATGATTTTATCTTCTACAGGTAACTTTCTTGCAAGTATATATAACTATACAATTCTGGGTTTAAAGGGATGCTTGATTGAGTTCGTGCATGGTTAAATTCATGTATTAGGCTGTTGAAGCAACTGTGTGTGTAAAGGTTGTTCCTTGATAATAATTAATCATACAGATCCAAATATAAGTAATTTCTTGAAGAAAGAAAATGTAAATTCATCCGATGAGATGAATTTTCACATCATAATTCTACTGGGTTAATTCGTGTCACCTCATTGTAGGATGGTTTATTGATATTTTGAAGGATCATTAATTTTATCATCATAGTTAGATTTTGTGTGCCGTGGTCTGGAAGAATTTCACTGTTAAAAGTCTGTTTGTCTCTCAATTTTTATGCATCGGTCTATTTGGGCAATTTTAAGAAGTATATTTGTCTCTCTCGATTCCTAATTATATTTTGCATTTCTATTTTTGCCTGTATATTTGATTTACCCTCTTTTTTAGATTCAGCTGTATTCTGAATATAAACAATGATGTTTTATAGCAGTTTAGGCCCACCTCATGTTGTTCGAGCAGTTGTAAATCTGAACCAACATAAGAACTTTCATTTTGTTGCTTATGTTGTGTCATATTTATTTTTCTGGTATCTCAACCTTCAAAATAAGTCTCCTATTGCCCCTCATATGAACACCAGTATCCACAAATTAACTAAGGTTATCCCTGTTTTATATTAGTTTATTTCACAGATTGAGAAGAAATGGATCCTATGTTGTGACCATTCAACCTTTTCACTTCTCGGTCGGCAGTTCCATGTTCTGCCATGTTCCTGATTATGTGTCTAACATGTCCTCTTATAGCATTATATCTAGGATACTTGACCCCTACTTAGGCCTCTAATCTCTAATTGAATAATAGCTTATCTCATGAGCAATTTTTTGGAGAACTAAGGAGGGTATTCAGTTTTCTGTGTGTTCTACTTGCCGAATAACAATTTTAAGAAAATGGATTTTTCTCATAGTTCGTCGGTTTATAGTTACAAATTTACTATGTAATATAGTACAGTGGTCTTTGTTGTTGTCGTCGTAGGTTGAGTAGTTTGGTTATAGTAGGTTGTTGCCCTTCTTTCCTTCATCACTTTGAGTTCAGTCTTTTGTACAGTTATTTAGAGTATATCTAAATGCTTTATTCTTTGCTAAGCCTACTGTAGTGAGCTGATAGTTATTAGATTAAAAAAAACATTGCCACGCGTAAATATTATTTGCTTTCCCTTGGCAACCAAGTTTGTGGTTTGTCTGCCTGTTTATCCACCATTATGCTTCCAGTAGCTAGCCGATGGGTTTTTAACAGTCCTATACTTGCCTACCAAGTTTGGCATGGGATTGACATGCTTGCCTTTTTTTATGTGCACATGGTTTGGGCAATGAGAAGGCTTATGCGTTTAAAGAATATGAAGTACACTGTTTTTTATTTGCGTTCTAAAGGGAAAAATATGATATGTTGTGCTATTTCTGTTCTTCACTTCTACCATCTCATGTTTCTGCTAGAAATTTTATTTCACTTTTCTCTTTCTAGAGTCAGATGAGTTAACAACTATTTTTTGTGTGCACTTTCATAGCTGTTGTGATATAGATCAAGAAAAATAGGAAGGAGTTGATACTCGATATAACAAATTGCACCGTTCAATTCTCATTATCAACTATTAGTCGGCTGTCATTGTAAGCCTTTGGCCATGAACTAGGCTCTTGAAAAGTTGTTCATGAAAAAAATCTCAGTAGTACAAACTTAGTCCAGTATGTAGTTGCATAGCGTCTTAGGTGCATGTCAGTCTTAATCTAGATTGTTTATTTAATCACGTTAGTTCTATCCTCGATGTATGTTTATTGAGCTAGCTGTCTTAAATTCCAAAGAAATACAGTTGTTTCTGAATTGAAGAATGCTTAGCTTTCTTTGGTATTATTACTCGATTTGTCTAGCTATGCTTAAAGCGGTGGTGCTAAGCCGTCATGGGAACATTATTGTTCAATTTGTATAGCTATGCTTAAAGCGCTGGTGCTAAGCCGACATGGGAACCAAAAATTGGTCAAGCAAGCCAACAAGGATTTAGCAAAGTCACAAATATGTGATAATTATATTTGGTTGTTTAATGTTTAGTGAAGCCGTCCATGGACTAGAAGAACTCATACTTACTGACAGTATTGTGTATAGGTCTCTCAAAGACAAGAGGTATATGTTGCGACCAACATTTTACAATTTCAGAAATGATAGTCTGTGTCGGGTACTAAAAGTTTGACAACATCATGTATTGTCTAGAAATTAAGAAAGCCACGATTTAATCTAGCATGTTCCAATCTGCCTATTTCATTCTTATGTTTTTGTCTTTTTTTTACAATATCTTGGTGTTCTATTGCATGCATATTCTAACAGTATGCCTGTTAATACCTATTGGTTTCAGCATAAATATATTTGTGACTAACTATGCATCCTAGAGCTGTACCATGTACTCCAATCCTGCCACATGAAGACAATGAAGCACCGGGCCTTTGAAGAAAACAAAAGAAGTGGACAATTTGGTTTGTGATTTACAAGAGCTTTCAGATTTTTTCGATGTTACGGACCCGTGTTAGCCAGCAGAGTTAGTTTATATTGTGTATGGATAAAGGAAGTTGGCTATTTTCTACCGTTTCTAGCTAATCTGAACTGTATCTCATATTATTTGAAAGATGTTTAAATCTCATACCGTAAAGGGGGGGGGGGGGGGGGGTAGAGAGTCTACTGCCTATATTTATCCATATATTTTACATTAATATAACCTTTTTAGACTTCTCAATATCATGTCTAATAGATTTTATGATCTTGCTTTGAAGATCCTAAGAAATTCACTACATGATAGAAAGCTACATCAATGTCACTCTGAATTTCAACATGACACCAAACATTGAACATAATAACTCAAACCGTATACAAGATTTCTCACGAAGGGCGTGGCGTGCTGACGCGTCGAATTCAACTAGTACATGATAATGTGACAAGTAGCCCACCAAACTAAATGAAGGGCGTACCCTGCAAAAAAAAACTAAATGAAGGGCGAAGTCATAAGGTAAAACTCATGCACGAAGCACGCTTAGGCCCTCAACCGGAGCAAAGAGTATGTAATGGATTAAGTCTTAAGTTTTAAGGTATCATCATCCCACATACATGCGGTAGGTTTCTAGGTGCTGGTTAATCTGACTGATGTTGAGCCTAGTTCCGCATCGGCTATGGGAGAAGATAAACTGAACTATAAGGGTAAGAGTGTCCCTTCCTACCAGGGTAGTTTTTTTTCATATGAGAGGTTCCAAGACCTCTTTAAAGTCTGCATTGTTCGGAAATCTTTAGAAAAAGGGTTCCCTTTGCAAAGATCCATGCATGTGCGCTCCGGTGCTGACAAGTGTCGCAATTTCGTTCGTTTCTGTTCCCACATTTTCTTCAGGCCGTGACAAGTGGCAACTCCCTGGTGGTGGGCAGAGGGTTGTACATGCATTTATTTTGAGATTCGTTTTTTAAAAACGAAATATCTTGAGAACCGTTTATCCGATTTACGAACCGTTTTCACTTTTAAACTCCTCGCGTCAAGATCTTTAAAACTAGATCCCATATTGATAGGTTTCGACAAACTTTTTTTTTGTACTTTGGATTGTATATGTTTTGTACACCCTAAGTGTAGTCGTGCGTACAACTGAATTTTGTAGTTGTATGTATAACTTGCTACGTGTAGTTGTTTGTACAACCCGAATGTATTTCTACGTACAACATGTTCTATGTTGCTGTACAACCCGGTATATGTTGCTGTACAACCCGGTCTGTGTGTTGTTGTACAACCCGGTTTTTGTTGCTGTATAACGCGGTCTCCGTTGCTGTACAACGCGGTCGGGGTTGCTGTACGTACAAACTGTTTTGTGTTGCTGTACAACCCGATATGTGTTGTTGTACAGCCCGGTCTGTGTTGCTGTACATCCCGTTCTGCGTTGATGTACTATCACAGTTTGTGTACTGTACAAATGTAATAATAGATCCAGATCTAGATCTGGATTTAAATCTGGATCTGTCCATGCGTGGGACCGCCTCAATTTGCGTTTCCATGTGGCGGCAGCAGCTCACGCGCGGGACCACGAAATAGACCTTCGCGAAGGCCACCCTTTCCCTAGTCCAACCCGCATTGTTCTCTTGTAGGAGTTAATTGGTGGGCCAAAAATCTCGTGTAGTGGGCTCTGGACGCATGCGAGTGTGAAATACTCATTGAAGAGATTTGAGTTACAGTAACATTTCACATTGCAGCCAGTTTCATTGCTTTTATGTTTTTTTGTCTTCTTGTTTCTTTAATTATATTCATTTCTTTTCTTTTTGTCTTTTAGACTAGTCACAATGGGGAGTAACTTCAACTAGTAACATATACGTATTTCTAGATTATGTTACTACCCTCACTATGCAAAGTAACATAAAGATAGTATCATATGTAGTCTCATTTATTACTCTATACACACATTTTGTCTTGAAAACTGTGATGTGATATGTTACTCCATTTGCCTCTCTCCTCATTAATTACATGCCACATCATCTTTTTAGCCTATGTGGCACTTATGTTACTACGATGTTACTACCCATTATGACTAGTCTTAGGGGGTAATATCTGATTACTTTTTGTTTTTTATTCATTTCTATTACATACTTAATTTTTGTTTCTCTTTCTTGTTTTCTGTAGTAAATGAATATTTTCCCCGACTAACTTGTGAACATCCATTTGAAATCAAAACTATTTCGACCTTGGATTTTTTTATTCTAAACATGTTGCCCTTTTTTGGACTCGAGAAGATTTTTTTAATCTATGAACACCTCTTTAGACCCATAGTCCAATATACCTGAACATTTTGTATCTGAACCTGTGAACCTTTTTATAAAAAAAACAACATTACCATATCATTTTGGAATCGTGGATTTTTTAATAGAATGAAACATTTTAGTTTAAGTTCGCATAATTTTTTATTAACACAGTTGAACATTATTGTAAACAATGATGGACTATTTTCAATAGAGTGAACAGTTTATGTATATTTTGTGAACACCTTTGAGTTACTTGAACAAATAATAGTAATTCAAATATTTTAAGCATCGGTTCAACATTTTTTATTCATTATGACCATTTTGTAAACATATGATGCAAATTTTCATACAATACACCATAAAATAAATTAAAATTCCACATCTAAATTATCTAGAATATTTTTAATAAATTGAGAAGAAAAGAAATACAAATGTGAAAACAAAATCAGAAGATCAAAGGAAAACAAACACGACATCCATGTGTCGGGTGCTGAACGCCATTTTCCCTATTTTCCTTTTGTTTTTCCTTTGTAGTGTTTGTCGTATACTTCGCTCTTAGCGAGTTGATGGCAACAACTCCCTACAATATTTTGCAATCACATGTGTATGACACCACCAAATGTGGACAATTTTTCCATTTCTCTTTTTTTGTTTCTTTTTCATGTTATATTTTCCTTATTTTGTATTGAAATCTAAAAAAAATCAAAATCCTATTTTTTTAAAAAAATATTTAACATTTTTTATACCTAGACCATTTTCGTAATGATTTTTTTTAAAATAAAACCAAAATTCGGGTGAACAAAAAGTAATAGTGAACCGTAAAGAAACTAAAATTCAAGTGATCAGAAAATAAAAGTGAACCAAAAAATTGAACAATGTTCATCTATATTTTTTTTGGTCATGATTTCAAATTGGAATTTTTGATTTTGTAAAATGGTTAGTTTCAGAAAAATGTTAATTTGAAATGGTTCCGATTTGAAAGAAGGTTCAGGTTTATAAATTTCAACTTTAAAAAAGGTTCACATTTAATAAAGGATATAATTTTAAGCAATAAGATTTTGAAAATTACCAAAATAACAAAAGGAAAAACAAAAACGTAAACACAAAGAAACAAAACAAAAAAGACTGAAACAAATCATAAAAAAATAAAATGATGAGGAACAACAAAATGGGCCGACTCGTGGCCCATGCTGTTGCGGGTGAGGCGATACTCCAGTTCACAAGGAGTGACGTGCTAGTGTGGGGCACCCCTATTCAACACGTTAAGAGCAGGTTTGCGAGCTAATTATAAAGAGGTTGTTCAAGTGGGTTGACCTAGTTACTCGCCAAGTAACGCTTTGGTTCTGTATATTTTCTTTTGTGTTAATGTTTAGTAAAAAATGGTTTATGGTTAAACTCTAAACCATTTTTAAAACTACGCGATTTTTAAACACAAAAAATCTAAAGCATGTAAAAATGAACAATTTTTTTAAAGTAAAAGCATTATAAAAATGAACCATGTTAAACAATGAACATTTATAAAAATTAACCATTTTCAAGAAATATCAAAATCCTAACCATTTAAAGAAGAAGAATTTTGAAAAAAATGAAAATTTTAAAAGAATAAAGGTCAAAAATAAAAAAGCAAGTGAAAACATATCAATCGGGCCGAAAAACACAAAAAAATTGTAATCAGAAGGGAAAAAAGGAACCTCAAGAATGGGAGGTCCTATTTCACGACCTGGTCGTGCGGGATTAGCTCCCGCACACCCCCTTCCAGCTACGTGGGTCGGCCCAAACAAACTTGCTCCTTCCCCCTGCTTTTTTCTGTTTTTCTTTTCTGATTTTACAGAAGAAAGGCATGATGAAAAAAAATAAAACATCAACAATTTTTGTACATGAACAAAATTTTGAATATGATTTTTTTTCAAATATGAACCATTTCTTAACTCTGAATTTTTTAATTTGAATAATTTTTAAATGTAAACAATTTTCCAATGAGAACAATTTTTTAATGCGAACAATTTTCGAATTTGAATAATTTATAATGTGAACATTGTGGAATTTTAACATTTTTTAATGTAAACAATTTTTGGATATGAACAGTTTTTAATGTGAACAACATTCAAATTTTAACAAACATTGTTTGTGAACATTTTAAATTTTAAACAAATTTCAAAATATGAATACATTTGAATTTCATAAAAAAATATAAATTAGAACAAGTATCATCATAAATTAAAGGGTTAAACAAGAAAAACGAAAAAACCGAAGAAAAAATAAAACGAAAAAAGAAATATAAACAGTGAAACAGGAAAAAAATGAAGAAAAAAGCTAGACCGACGCTATTGAGCTGGCCCACATCGCCCCGAAGAGAGTGGGATGGTGGTAGAAAAATATGGCTGATCGAGTCACCGGCTGAAGTTTGTATCCCTGTAAACATCTTGATCTAATTAGTGTAGGGGTTGTTTTTTTTAAAAATAACCTGGTCGTGAAATAGGAAACACCCTCTAAAATATGAAGATAGTGGGCCGTCCCAGTTATCGAGGCCGTACGTGCACTGTGCGGGGGTAGGCGTTGGGTCAATTTAACGACGCAACCGGCGTCAGATCTCATGTTGGGTTCTAGGCCCATGTAGCGCGAATTACGTGTGCGATGCAGGACTTCTGCTCGCTCGAAGCGATACATAGGTGGTCCTTTCAGCTCAGGCTGCTCTGTCTGCACACAGTAGACAGAACAGATACATGATGATCATCTTCCCCAACTGATTTAACTGCAGACCGAACGCACGTATCAGCTACAGTACTATTTCAACACTAATTCCCGACATCCCAATTCCCAAAAAGCTCCCCTTTCACTTCTCCTGCTCATCTTTTCCCTTCGCCACCACCGCAGCTAAATGGACAAATGGCAAAATGAAACGAAACTATAACTACTCCAAAAGGTCAGGTTGCGAAAGGGACCCTAGCCCCCATCGCAAGGTGAACTTTTTTTTTTAACAGGGACGGTCCAAAGGGACCTAGAAGCATATATTCCTGGCAGTGACAAAGTAAACACAGGACCAAAAGAAAATAGAGATTACATCCCAGTCCATACAACTTGCAACAAACCCTAGAATTATTTTGAGGAACGCAAATGGGTCCGGCTCCATTGTCACCGCATCGCAGAAGCACGCCGCAGCCAAGCAAACCATCGCCGGGGACGAACCACTTGGAGATGATCACCGGGAGCCAGCTACAGCAGAGACTGAGGGCCTCCGGAATGGAATAAAGGCCTGGAGGTTGGAGTAGACCATCCGTCGCCGGAACAGAGGCGATGAACCGTGGGCGGAGGGGTTGCCTTCCAACCATGAGAGATAGCCGTCGAGAAAAAGCTGCCATGGATGACCTCCAAGGAGCCGCTTCCTTGCTCCCCTGGTGCGGATCCAGAAGCCAAGAACCAGGAGCGCAGATCACCCCATCTTCAACACCACCAAGATGAGAAAACGGGGAAGTACCTCGTTCCGAGTTGTCGTTGCTGAAGACGCGATTACCGATCTTTATGCAAGAGGTTGCCGAAGAAATGAAACCAACCGTCTCCTCCCCCACCAGAGCTTGACAAGCTGCTTCATCTCCACCGCCGCACACCAGGCGCCGATCGTAAGCACCAGCGAGCAGAACCCCCCCCCCCCCCCACTCCTCCAGATCAAGAACATAAGATATGAACCCATGCCCTCTCCTCGCCTCCAAGGCCGGCCAGAGAAACATAAGCCACATCCTTCCACTTTAGATATGCAAAGGAGAAGAAACTACAAACGATTATATGCCTGTCTCTATGCCGCTCTTCCACATCCAGCCCGATCGGAGACCCGTTATGCCGTCGGAATCACACTTCAAGGACATATGTACACAATTGTGGCCCTCTGACCTAGATCAGGCCCAGGTGGACCCAATTATGGGTCGTGCCTCCACCAGCAGAGTGCATGTGCTAGACTCAAGCACCTCTATGGCCAAAGTATAGGATGTGCCACGTCAATTTCCGTCCTGCGTATACGCCTCGAGGACCCCACATCGTCGCCTCCATGGCCCCGAACCTTGCCTCCCAGCTGCTCCGCCTGTCCACTCCTCCATCTCGGCGTGTGCCGCCGTCGGCTCCACCGTCCTGCGCATGCCGTTGACGTCCTCCTCCGGGCGGATTCTGCCTGTCGTGGCGGACCCCTTCTCCTTGCCACCACCGCTGCTGGCAACGGCGAGGGATCTCTTGTGAGTGGTGGTTCAAGGGCTAGGGTTAGGTCCCATAGGGTCGTCCGCGCGTGCAATCCGTGAGGGGGAGAACCAGAGAAATTGAAAGTTTGAAACTAGTGTTATCGCCTGAAACTTTAAGAATTGTCGGGCCTCCTTGACAAGGCTAGCAAAGAAGAAAGGATCCCATTGTCCTGTGATATATGCTCATTATGGGTATGTATGCTTAGGGATAGAGATAAGGGAAGTGGCGGAGCTACCTGAATGTAAACCTTGGACGTGGCCCGCCTAGGATTTGCTCAGTTCTTCATATTTCTTGCTAGCCGATTAAAACTCCAATTTTAAAAGAAAAACTTGGTCTTGTGCAACCTGGCCCGCCTAGACTTGGCCACTTGATAAGGGGACGAGCAGGGGCTATGCCTCCCTATGCGCATGGTTTTCTTAAGAAAATTTGCTATCCAGGTGTTTGATTAGTGTAACTTAACTAGATTAACGACGAAAAAGTAAAAGAAAGGCGGTGGTGATACGTCTCCAACGTATCCATAATTTCTTATGTTCCATGCTATGTTATATCATGTTATTACATGTTTTATTTACATTTTATATAGTTTTATGCATTTTTTGGGACTAACCTATTAACAAGATGCCACAGTGCCAGTTCCCTGTTTTCTGCTGTTTTTGGTTTCAGAAAGATACATAAGGAAATATCCGCCAAATTGGAAATAAATGAACCAGGAATTATTTTTGAAATATTTACGTCGCGAAGAACCGAAGACAAGACGAAGAGGGGCCGCGAGGCGGCCACATCACCTGGTGGCACGGGCCCACTTCATGCCGCGCCGGAAGGCGATGTGGCGCCCTCGGGCGCCCACCGACCTAGGTCTTTCGCCAACAAATACCCCCTTGACCTAAAAACAGACCACAGTTAATCACTTTTTCCTCCACGGGTCCCGAGTCGCCGCCGTCGTCAACACCAATTCGGGGGAGATCAGAACTGCTACTCGGCACCCTGCCGGGAGGGGGAATCGTACCCGGAGGCCTCTACGTCGCCATGACCGCCTCCGGACTGATGCGTGAGTAGTCTACCTTGGACTGCGGGTCCATAACAGTAGCTAGATGGTTGTCTTCTCCTCTTGTGCTATCATATTTAGATCTTGTGAGCTGCCTATCATGATTAAGATAATCTTTATGTAATTCTCCATATTGTGTTTGCTCGGATCCGATGAATATGAGTATTAAAGTTATTGCTTCATAATATATCATGTGTGTGCTATATAATAATCGTGCATGCTCTCTGTTACTTGTGTGTGCTTTGGCCAAGTAGATGCTTGTAACTCCAAGAGGGGGTGTTTATACTCGATAGTGGGTTTATGTCTCTATTAAATCTGGGGCAGTGACAAAAAGCTTTAAGGTTGTAGATATACCGTTGCTACTAGGAATAGAACAATAGTACTTTGTCTAATGATGATGTTACTTACTTACTTTACACACAGTGCTTAAGGCGATAATCTGTTGCATGCAACTTAATACTGAAAGGGGTGCGGACGCTAACCAGAAGGTGGATTGTTAGTCATAGATTCGGTTGAAACGGTCTATGTATATTGTTGTAATGCCCGAATGAATCTCACACTAGACACCATAACGTTAGTATATGCATTGGGTTGTTCATCATTATTCTGTCAATTGCCTAGCTGTAATTTGTTTATCACGCATGAATGAATGTTATTATTATTTATGGAGAGACACCACTAGTGTGCACTTCAAAAAAAAAGACACCACTAGTGGACTGTGGACCCGGGTCCTTCTCATTAATCTGATAAAACCATAACTGCAATCATGTTACTTTCTGCAAACATACATCTTTCTTCCACACATCTCTACTATATAATATCCCTTACGGTGAGGTGTCGTACGTCCTGCCAATTTTGCACTTTAGTCCCTGACAAATCTAGAAATTACACTTGCAATCCCGCAATAACTGAAAAAAAAACGGTCAACTCTGTTGTCTTCCCGTTCACCTGCTCCCGCATCCTCTGATCCCCATTTTCTCATCCTCCAGCGCCCAAATCCTCTCAGCGAGGAGTTCCAGCGGAGGAGTTCCAAATCGTCGTCTCCTCCAACTCCGTCTTCCACCCCCAATCCTCCAGCGCCCCAATCCTCCAAACATCATCTCCGCTCGTCGCCCTATTCGTTCTCTGTCGCCCTCTTCATTGTCAATGACAGCGCGGGCGGCAACGTCGCCAACCATGTCACCGTGCGCCTCCAGCCCAGATGCGTGGCCGGGATGGTACCGTTGCATCCCTTCTTCGGCGGCGTGGCGCCGACCGTGCCCGAGCAGCAGCTCGGCGACGCGTCGTTCGGTGCCCTGGAGCGGTTGACGTGGCTGTGTCCTCCGGACTCGCCTCACTTCCCCAACCTCGAGCAGCAGCCAGCGGGGAGGCCTAGGAGGATGGCCGGCGCTGGCGGCAGCAGTGGCTTCCCTCGACCCACCTGCTCCCGCACGCCTTTGTGAGATTGCTGTTCGACTGCAAGAAGAACTCTGCTCCGACACCCACTACGACCCGAACTGTACTCGACCACGCGACCATGGGGTGCCTGCATAAAAAGGACTCCACTCCCTCAACCACAGCTCGAAATCGCAAGCCGCCGTCTCGCCAACCCAAGGTACAGGAACAACTCTTCCTTCCCCATTATTTTTGCTCAGAATCTGTTTGCAATAGAGTACCAATTGACAGTTCTCCAACATCACTTCTATGTTGAGTTCTTTAGGAGTTTGACTTAGACGAAGAAGTCAGGTAGACTGCATTGTGGCCCAAGGGATGATCAACCAAGTAGTGGTTGCTTAGCATATGGGAAATCTATTGGTTTTGTTGGTTATGGTGGAGGTTCCTTCTCGATTCTTGTGGATCTTCGAAGTCCATTTGCCACGGATAAGTGGAAGAATTCCAAAATATATGTAGAGTCAACATTTAGTAGCAGAGGATCCCTGTAGAGTGAGCTCCTGTGATTACAATGCTTTGGTCATGTAGGCTGCTGTTGATGCTTTCCTGGGGGCAAATTCCCAACAGCCGCCGTTTGTGGAGCTTGTAATTTGCAGTTGAAGAGATGGCGCCGGCAACGTCGAGTCAGCTGGAGTATACACCATCATTTGGTGTCGTGGAGTGTGTAGACATGAAGTGCAGGTTGTGTGCATCAAACACTGACATGGATCTTCAGTTTATTTGCATCATGGCTAGGTTTAAGTGTTTGGCTCAGATGTCCCTGGGCCGTAGCAATCAAGGAATAAGTAGAATGGGCTAATATGAAAAGTAGAGTTTCTCCAATGAGACCAATATGTTCTGACCTTTTGTATCCACCCCTATATTGGCTCAAGATAAATGTGGATGATGGCCTAAACAAGCACTCTGGAGATGATGGATCAGGCGTGGTGATCAGGTGTGATAATGGATCTCTTAGTGAAGAAATCAAATATGGTCCGGAGCCATTAGGCTATAAAAATATGATATTTTACTTTGGTGTAGTGGACATCACAGGGCACATGACCATGTATCTGTTCCTCACACCCCATTTCTTTCAACAGGATTCAGTCCAGACTCTTGACAACAGTGATTCTCCATCAGCGGAATACATTCTCTTAGGCAAGTTAGTACATGATTGGTTAACTGTCAGTCTAGGTATGCCCAAAATTGGCTATCTGGTCAAGCACTAGCCTATTCATATGTCGGAGGCTGAACTTTGATCATATGTGTATGCAATGGTTGTTCAGGTGTATGCTGTTGGGCCACTACATCCGAGGAATCGAGCATCGGTTAGAGTTTTCGCAGCTCCTGGCAGTTTCTATTGACGCGAGTGAAGGGAATATGCCCTAGAGGCACTTAATAAACATAGTTTATTGGCAATATCCCAATCGTTCATTATATGTTTTATACCATGCTATAACTGTATTAAGCGGAAACATTAATACAGGTGTGGTAGATAAACAACCAGGTCCCTAGTAGCCTCTACTAAGACTAGTTTCGTTGCGCGATTGATGATCGAGGTTTTCCGATCATAGGGCATGGCGCCGGTCGGCAATGGAAGTCATATCGTTAGGTGTAACGATGTGATGGACATACCCAGTATTTATAGGACATAGTCATTACGCCTTAAGACCGTGAGATCAACTCTTATTGTTATCCCTGGAAGATACTTTGATCGCACCAAACGTCATATCTTATATAGTGTGACAATAACGGTGATACTTTTGGGTATCGGAAAGGGGTAGTTGAGACGAGGGGTCAACAGCGGGATTTGTCAGTCTGCATAGCCGGATAGATACTCTAGGGCCCACTCGGTGAGATTATGTCAAATGAGTTTGCAAACATGTGACTAGGTCACCAGCTGACATAATATCATAGACGAGTAGAAGATAGCGATGTCGGTAACGAGATCATGCAAGGTATGGAGATATCTGAGAATGATGCTCGGACACGCTAAGTATCGCCATGACAAAGGGTCTAAGACTATATGTCCAGGTTTGATAGATGAAAGTCATTCGTTATATCACAAGGATTAATTCATGGGGTCCAGGCCTACGAGTTAGTCGTCGATCATAGAGGAGTCTTGATCGTACCTGTTATTATATCGAACCGCTAGGGTAACACACTTAAGGGGTTTCGACAAGACAACCGGAAAGGAAAGAGATCACCGGGAGCGTCCCGGGAGGGGTCCGATGGAGATCGGGCAATGCCGAAAGAGTTTTCGGAGCTAGAAAAATTATATATATTATGTTTGATATTAATTAGTGTAATTAATATGCAAATATGATTTTATATATTTATTTTCGAATTTATTTAGGCTGATTTCCCTAAATGGGCCTTCTGGTCGAAAGAAGGCCCATGGGGGGGGGGGGGAACCCTCAAGGGAATTTTGTGGGGGAGGCTTGGCCGTCCTAGGTGGGCCAAATGGGGCCCACCTAGGGCCGGCGCACCTGTCTTGGCCGCACCAGGCAATGGGGGAGAGTCCCACATTGCCTGGCTGGCAAGGTTGGCTCCCCCCGGGAGCCTATATAAGAAGGGGCACCCCTGGCCTTTTAATTCACCAATTAATTATCTTATTTCTCCTCGATCTCGTGATTCCCTTTATCGGAGTTGCGCCGAGGAGGATGAGGGGGATCTCTTCCACCATAGCCCGCTGCCGCGCTGCTGGTGTTCCGGTCCAAGTCTTCCGCTGCTCGTCCTGGACTGGAGCTTCGGAGGCCGTCGTCTCCACCGTATGTGTGTGACGCCCTGCGAGGTGCTGCGCTAGCGGTACTCAGAGGCCTACTTCCTCCACCCGACCTTGAGGTCATCTTCGTCGTCTTCGTCGCGCCGAGTTCTCCGCGACCTAGAGGTCGGCTACGTCGTCTTCGTCGTCAACGCTTGTGCGGGAGCGTAATCCCCGATATTCGGTCTACGAGGGTATGTATTCCGATCACCGCCGTACTTCTATATCTGCATAGTGTAGATCTTGGCTAGTTTAAGGATATCGTTGCTAGGAAATTTTTAGTTTTCTGCACACGATCCCCTTCAGCGAGGTCATGATTTATGTGGTGATAATTCACATGCTTAGCATCATGAAACTTAATATGAATGGATCGATAGGTTACTTTTCCTATGTTGCCTATTCATACGTCGAAGGCTGAACTCTGATCATATGTAGTTGGAGTGTAAGTTTTCCGCATAGTTTTTTGATCAAGCTGATACAGATTGCATTTAAGTGTTACTTTTATGCATCATGTGATGTAATGATTAAAACATTCGTTTGCACTTTTCTCAACAAAATATGCATCCACTTTGGGCTTGATTTAATCAACTCTGTATGTTGGTCTTAACAGGGTACAAGCACTTGGCGCATCATATATGAGATGGACTTAAACAAAGGTCTCCTTTTGGTGGCAGATAGTTTTGGATATATGTACTTGTGAGTATCCCTAGGAGCAGTTTGGTACCTTCTCTCAGACTAATTGGTTGCATGCAGTACTTACAACTTCCTTTCAAACTATTGACTTGGATGTTTATATGATTTATTCCACATGTATCTTTTGCTCAATTCAAAATAGTTTGCAATCAGGGATGAGTTTTTGTTTGAGTTCAAGATATTGTTGTATACTGTGATATGCGATTCAGATATCATTTTAAATTGTCATATTTGGAATATTACCATATACCCTTTGTCATCTCAGAGTATATGACAATATGTTGTGAGCTATATATCTACCTTACGGCTTAATTCTTGCAGACCGGATAGTAGGTCGAAGGAAAGAATCGGCAAGGTGACTAGCCTCCATTGCACAAAGGGCTACTGGCATTTGAGGTTATGTTTAGTTGCATGAGAAGATCACTTACAATTATGTTAAGTTGGTAGGTGAGGTGGTGTATTATTTTTGTTTTCTCGTGTTGTGCATATGTTCGGGTAGTTTTTCTAACAATCAACATATGCGACTATGTGGTCATCTATAGAGCTTGGTTATATATAACTACGCGGTTCTATCCTATTGTATACAAGCAAAATGGCCCAAAATAAATAATTTTTTTTTCATCAGCCCGTAGCAACGCACGGGCATTTTATTAGTATGTTTAATCCTTTGTTACAGCAAGCCGGTGAGATTGACAACCTCACTGTTAAGTTGGGGCAAAGTATCTTGATTGCTTGTGTGCAAACTCCACGTCAACAACTCTTTTCTGGTGCCGTTGATACCTCGAGGGAACTCTTCATCTCCTACTGTTTCGATAACCTTGGTTTCATATTGAGTGAAATTTGCTGCTGCACTACTCATACCTTCCTCTTGGGGTCTCCCAACAACATGAAGGGGAACGTGTGCAGAAAACAAAAAAACTTCCTACCAACGATATCCTAAAAGCATGACAAGATCTATTTATGCAGATATAGTAGTACGAACGAAGATCGGAATACATACCGTTGTAGACCGAAAGCGGGATTACGTTCCCGCACAAACATTGTCGATGAAGACCAACGAAGCCGACCTCAAGGTCATGTAGAGGAAGCAGACCTCCGAGTACCGCTAGCGCCGCACCTCGCAGGGCGTCACAAACATACGGTGGAGACGACGGCCTCCGAAGCTCCTGTCCAGGACGAGCAGCGGAAGACTTGGACCGGAAC
This sequence comes from Poa annua, assembly GCA_026929855.1. Taxonomy (NCBI): domain Eukaryota; kingdom Viridiplantae; phylum Streptophyta; class Magnoliopsida; order Poales; family Poaceae; genus Poa; species Poa annua. Next base: position 24,908,910 of record CM049427.1, read on the forward strand.
ACCAGCAGCACGGCAGCGGGCTATGGTGAAAGAGAACCCCCTCTCAACTCGGCGCAACTCCAACAAAGGGAGTCACGAAATCGAAAGAGAATTAGGGAATTAATTGGTGAATTAAAAGGCCAGGGGTGCCCCTCTATATAAAGGCTCCTGGGGAGCCAATCTTGCCAGCCAGGCAATGTGGGACTACCCCCCATTGCCTGGTGCGGCATGGCTGGGTGCGCCGCCCCCCTAGTGGGCCTCTTGGCCCACTTGGGTCGGCCCCCAAGCCCCCCACCGAATCCCCTTGAGGATTATCCCCCTCTTGGGCCTTCTTTCGACCAGAAGGCCCATTTAGGGAAATCAGACTAAATAAATTCGAAAATAAATATATAAAATCATATTTGCACATTAATTACAGTAATTAATATCAAACATATTATATATAATTTATTCTATCTCCGAAAACTCTTTCGGCGCTGTCCGATCTCCATCGGACCCCTCCCAGGACATTCCCGGTGATCTCTTTCCTTTCCGGCTGTCTTGTCGAAACCCCTTAAGTGTGTTACCCTAGCGGTTCGATATAATAACAGGTATGATCAAGACTCCTCTATGATCAACGACTCACTCGTAGGCCTGGACCCCATGAATTAATCCCTGTGATATAACGAATGACTTTCATCTATCAAACCTGAACGCAAAGTCTTAAACCTTTTGCCATAGCGATACTTAGCGTGTCCGAGTGTCGTTCCATAGATATCTCTATACCTAGCTTGACCTCGTTACCGACAACGCTATCTTCTACTCGTCTATGATCTCATGTCTCCGTGACCTAGTCACATGCTTGCAAGCTCATTACACATTATCTCACCGAGTGGGCCCTAGAGTATCTATCCTGCTATGCGGACTGGCAAATCCCGCTCTTGACCCCTCGTCTCAACTACTCCTTTACGATACCCAAAAGTATCACCGTTATTTTCATACTATATAAGATATGACGTTTGGTGCAATCAAAGTATCTTCCAGGAATAGCAATAAGAGTTGATCTCACGGTGAAAGGCGTAACGACTACGTCCTCCAAATCTGGGTATGTCCATCACATCGTTCTCCAACGATATGACTCCCATTGCCGACCGGCGCCATGCCCCATGATTGGGAAACCTCGATCATCAACCGCGCAACAAAACTAGTCTTAGTAGAGGCTACTACGGACCTGGTTGTTTACGCATCACACCCGTATTAATGTTTCCGCTTAATACAGTTATAGCATGACACAAAAAACCTATTATGAACAAACGAGATATGATAAAGAATACACTTTTTTAATTTCCTATAGGACATATCTCCTTCACAACACACCCACCGTGTGCATCAAGCTCTTTTCTGGCACTGTCGTGGTGGTGTCACGGCAGATGCCATAGGATGGCTAAAGTGTGGGGCCGATGGACGCTGGTGGATCCGGGGAGGGCTAGCGAACTAAAGAGCTCGCACGAAGGAGGATGGCGGAACAACCGGGATCTCCGAAGAACACCAAACACAACCGAAGGGAACGAGAGAAGATGTAGTAAATACAAACAACTACACGAAGGCAGGGAACACACACACACGATGTACCCAGGTTCGGGGCCCTCGTGGGGAGGTAACACCCCTACTCCTGCCTTTCCTCTCAATATAAGTGTGGAATAAGATCTACAACATGCTCTTGGAGCTCCTTCGGTGATGAACACGATGAACAAGATGAACTAGGGAGAGGGAGGAGTAAATGCTCTAGAAGTAAATGATACTAAGGTTTTGGCCTCCAAGTTGGTCCCCCTGCCACAAGAGCAGTTATGGCGTCTTTTATAGAGTTCCGGCCGGGAGAACCGGAAACCCTAATCCGGGATGGCCCCACCAGTATGGCCTAACGGTTATGTCGACACTGGCTAGTGCGACCTAGCCGCCGAGCTATCCGGCATAGCCCTGCCGTCATCATTCCGGCAAGCACAACAGGCGCCGTCCTGAAACATCATTGTCCCTCTGTCAGGGACAAGACCTGTCTTTGCCCATCGCGAGTAGCCTTTTCCGGATTGCCGGGCTAGGCATGTCCGATCTTGTCGTACCGTTATCGTACCGGCTGACACGCTCCCGTGTCAGGCGGGAGGTGACCATGCTTCTGTGTCAGGCGGGAGGTGACCATGCTTCCATGTCAGGGGGAATGGTACTTCCCCCCGTGCCAGGCGGGAAAGCCTGCTCCGGACCATTGACGTCCCACCGGCATCTCCCATGCCGGCTACCTCCTTGCTCCATCCTGTAAGTCTTCCCTGCATACACTGAACAACCTGCCCGGACCGAGATCTATATGTCGGTTAGTCTGTACCCGGGGAGCGAGCTTGGACCCTTCTCACCTACTCGGGGAGTCTATCCGGTTCACCCGAGATCTTCTCCATCGGGGAGGTTACTCGGAGCCTCCGAGATCCCATCCGGATGTACTCGAGTAGCACTAAGGATGAGCAGCTCTAGGCCTAGCCTCCCGAAGATGTCTTGGGCTGCTACCAAAGACATCTTCGATAAGCTAGTTCTTAGAGGAACCATCCGCTTGGGCTTATGCCGCTCTGAGGACTTGGGGGGGGGGGGGGGGCTATTTATAGATTCCATGGATGGCCATTGCGTCCCCCAAGAGACATCTTGGGCTTATCCAGCTCCGAAAGGTCAAGTTGTCCCTGCAGTGCACTAAAGGGTGACCCTTGCACTCTCCAAAGGTCAAACACTGTTGTCATATCGCAGAATTATGCCGGGATCTGCCCTACCCGGGGGCAGCCCCCCGACACTATTCCCCGAAGCTGGTGCTGTGCAGCGACCCAAGACGATGTGCGGGATCAGCTTTAAGAAGAAGAATCATTCAAACTAGCAAGGAACAATCTTCAGCCTTGGTGCCGAGATGACTTTCACCGAGATCCTTTCCCCGAGATCTTTTCAACCGGGAGGCCCTGCTCGGGCAACTAGATAGCCTTCAGGGCCTCAACCGGGTATGGTCATGCCGGTATATTTCGTTACTCGTGCCGGACAAGATTCCTCTCCAGAGGGAGGGTCCCACCCGAGGTCTTGTCGAGCCAGAGAAGTACTTGAGTGTTTTTTACTTCGCGCACGTTTGCTCGGGTTCGCGCGCCGGGAGCCATACCAGATCCGAATTCCAACCGTTGGGGGTATGTGGCCCAATCTGTGGCCGGATCGAGCGCTCCGGTTGGTGCCACGTGTTGCTCGGCACAAACTGATCCCACCCACGATTTGGGAGATCGTGGGCGGGAAAGTCGGAAACCGCTCCGGATCTCCTCATAAATAGGGGATCGGAGCGGTCACCTCCTCTTCTTCCCCAAACCTCTATCCCTCCCGCACCGTCTCGAGCGCTCCGCCGCACCGCGACCGTAGTTAGAGCACCACCGTCGCTGTGCCCGGAGCTTGAGCACCGCCGTTGCCGTCCGCCGCCGGAGCCGTTCGTCTCCACCATCGGGCACTGGATCTCTCGCGCCTCGGTGCCAACCTCTTCGGTGAGTCTTTCCCCTTTCTCCGGCGAACTTCCTTACGGTGACGAACCACCGTACTAGCCCGTGACTTCGAGCCTCCACGAACTACGCCGCCGCCGGCGGGCGCGCTCTGCGCGGCGTCGCCGGTGGCGTATCCCACGTCTTAGTTTCGATCCGCACTGGTTCATCTTCATACCTTGCCCGGGCATTATCGTGTCGATTAAATTTATTTGTTCGGGCACGCTAGATCCTTTTGCTATGAACCCGGTCGATGTTAGAGGTTTGCACTCCGGGATCTTAGTTGCTGCTAGACTAACTCGACTAACTGCCACTACGCCTGCAGAGTAGCTCGGATATGGCCTCCGGACCTTCCGAGATGGGTGACGAGAGTATCCGGGGGTGCTGGGATGGATCTGAGACCACCGAAGAGGATCTCGAATGGTTATACCGGACACACCGGATCCCGCCGTAGGTCGAGAGTCGACTTCCGAGTGGCGAGGTCTAGACGGAACCCCAACCCGGTGAATATGTAGTGTTCCTCACGCATTTCGAGCGGGGGTTTGGGCTTCCGGCGAGCCCCTTCTTCCGCGACTTCCTCGACACTTACGACCTCCAACCTTCCGGCCAACGCAATCATGATGCTCTCCGTCTTCGCCACCTACACGGAAGGGTATCTCGGTATTTGGCCCTTCGTGGATCTCTGGGCCAAGTACTTCATCCTCCGCCGGCAAGTCATCCCAAATCCGGACAAGAAAGTCAAAGACCTCGTTGACTGCGGGGCGGCAACGATCATCCCCCGCGCCGATTCCGGATTCCCCAAGGTCCAGGGGCTGGAATCATGCCGGAAGTGGCAACAGAGCTTCTTCTACGTGAAGAACCGGGAGCCCTCGGGAGACTCTCCGGGATCCTCCACCCCGGATTTCATCAACTTGCATGAATTCTTCATGGGTCCTCCTCGCGAGTTCGACCTCTGGAATAGGCTCCCGGATTCTGAGGAGGTCACGTGTATGCACGACGTTTTGAGCGTCCTTACGGATAGTATGACGTCGGATGACCTCCTGTGCTGCTTTATTATCTGCCGCATCTGCCCTCTTCAGACCCGAGTGCACAAGCTGTGCCACATGAGTGGGGTATATGATCCCACGAGGACCAGCATCTTTGCGCTGGACAAAGCTGCTGTCTGGCGGCGCGTTCGAGCTATCACCCGAACGACGATGCCGGCAGATTATGTGTGGGGTCGGGTTGCCGGTTCCCGCAACAGACCACTGAAGCAGGTGCTTGTGTCTGCCTTCCGCCAAATTCCATTTGCACCCGGGTTCTGCTGGAAATCGACATGGTTGTCATGTAGTGACTTATTCCTGGAGTTGTTCGAGCGTCAAACCGAGGAGGACGCGATGCATGCCGGTGGCAATTTCGCTACGGACTTCCCGATTCCGAAGGAGATGCCGGCTGAGGATCCCGACGACGAGGATCACCTTGCAATTCCTCTAGCCCGCGCTGCTGCCCCGGGTAAGCCCTCAACTCCCGAGGCTATCCCCATTGCATCTGATGATGATGATGACGACGATTGTCAAATATTCGATGTGATTGATGCTCTTCCCCTCAACTGCGCTCCCCCAGTAGTTCCGAGATCAGCGGCCGGGACGAAGCGCGCCTAGTCCCGCAAACGTGCGGGCTCCGACACCACCCATGCCGGTGGTTCTGGTGGCGCCACCAAGAAGAGCATGCAGAACAAGCAGCCGGGAGATAAGCCTCCTCGGCGACGGAAAGGTCCCCCCACTGTAGACTCCGGGTATGATTTGCTTGCTTTGAGTCATCTGACTTTGGTTTCTTCCAAGGTCTTTTCTGACATGCTCATTATAGGGAGGCTCTTGACATCCCGGCTTCCGCGAGCTCCCGTCCTCCGGGATCCCGCACTCCTAGCCCCTCCCAGGCTGCCCCTTCTCCACCTCGGCAACTAGCGCAGGACAGCGAGCATCCTGCGCCTGGTCCTGTGTTACCCAAGGTCGCGGCTCCCGAGGTCCATCCCGGGGAGACCGAGGTTCTGGTACCGCCTAGCTCTGCGGCTGCGGATACCATCCTTCCGGATAGCCCGCGGCGGGTGTCCCATCTTGAGGGGGTGATGGCGAGTCCTCCGCGGCAAGCCGTGTCGCGCGCCTCTTCCCGGTTGACTTCAGGCAAGACCCCGCCGCCGAAGCCGTCTACTGCTTCCTCCCGACAAGCTGATCTTCCTGCCGGGAACTCGCGCAAGCAGGCCTCCGGGCAGAAGATAGTTTCTGCCAAGCCCAGCGCCCCTCCGAAACCTTCGACCCAAGACTTGGCCCTAAACAAGGGTTCCTCTTCCTCGGGTAAGTCTTCCGGATTAACGCCACCTCCTGCCGAGATCCCCCCTGCCGCCTTGCAGGCGCTGCGAGCAACCGTAAGCTCCTTTGTATCTCCAGGATCCCGGGAGATTGTTTCTGCGAGCGCGCCTGGTGTGCCTGGCCTGCGTGTTATTGAAGAATACAACAAGGCCTAGCTCGCCGCTGACGCCTCCGAGACCGTGGGGGACTTGCATGCTGCGGGTCCAAGCCGCAACTCCTAAGCCCTGCACGCCCTTCAGGTGGCAGTACTGGATGTCACCCGGGTGGTTCATGTAAGTTTTCTCCTTTCACTTTTACAAAGTTTCCTTCTTCTATCCACACTAGTCCCCGAGATTGGTGCTTAGTGTTCTAAACTCTACCGAGTAGCAGACCACTAGGCTCCAATCTTAGAAGAATAACCAGTTGAGCTGTTTAGCAAGTGTGGATCCCGGATAACCCCGAGTCCCCGGGATCCTTCCCGAGTTCTGATACTGGACATCCTTCTGATACAGGACTGCGGAAAAAAACGCAGCAGCATCTTCCACCGGCTTCTTGCTCACTTCGGTCAGTCCAAGAAGTTAGAGGGGAGACTCTGGGAGGAGCGGAACGCCGCGCGCAAGGTTTCGGTAGACCAGAAATACGCCTTATCGGAGGCTCAGTCCGAGATCCTGCGGCTAAACGCCGAGTTGGAGAAGGCCAAGACTACTGCTGCCGACATGAAGGCGCGTTTTTTGGACGCCACCAAGAAGCAGAAGGAAACCTTGGACCAATCCGAGGAGCGCGCGCACCTCGCCGAGACCGAGTTGGCCCTTCTCCGGTCGAAGGCGGATGGCTGGCTTACTGAGCTCACCGGTTTAAACCTAGACCTGAATAGTAAGTTCACCGAGATCCTTTTGTTTTGCTTTCTTTCTTTGTGGCTATCACTCTCATGTGCTGGCCGCTTGACAGCTCTTCTCTTTAAAGGACATTTTGAGCATTCCCGAGAAGCCGCCAACCTTGCAGTTGCCGCGGCCCGTGAGAAGCGAGCCGGGAAGGGTCTTACTTCAGATTACTGGGATATTGAGGACCACCTCACCGCCCTGAAGGCCCGGATAGTACCTCTTGTAACATCCCAAATTTTGGAACCAAGAAAAACTTATTTTTACCAGGCCCAAAATTCAGAACCAACAAAAACTTTTTGAAATGTTTCACTAATGATTGTGTTTCCCTTCCCATTGCTATGTTCGAACTTGTGTGACTTGCTATTTGAATGGTGATACGATTAATTCTAGGGTTTGAATGTTGTGGCCTTGGCTGTGATGATTATTGTATTGTTTACTTGGGTGAATAATTACACCAAAATGCTTTAAGTGTTAAATTGAAGACACACTTGATAACAAAGTTGGGTGAGATTTGAATAGAAACAAACTCCTCAAATTAATCTAACAAATGGGAATTTAAATCATGAGCTAAAGACATGATCTAAATAAATTAGATTCCCTGTTCAACTCTCTAATCTCTTCAAAACAAATACCTTATTATGAAAATAAAATATATTTGAAGTTAAAATATTTGTCAAGGAAGTTCCAAGAGATCAAAACAATATCTCTCACTTGATTTAAAAATATCAAAGGAGTGTCAAATATTATTTACCAAAAATAACATACTTAGACCCTATGAACAAATATGGTTCAAAACATTTTATTTTCAATTACCAAATTTTGTGGAGCTTATACATGCATATGGGAGATTACCCAAATATTTTCAAATTTTTATAAAATGTTTTAGTACCCAAATAAAATCCCTAAAAGCTACTGGTTTTCAAAAGGAATTAAAAGAAATAGAAAAAGGACTTGGATGTGATGGAAAAATCTTGCCAGGGACCTTTCTGCGAAGCCCCCATCTTCCTGTAGCCGCAGCACGGCATGGCGCCAGTGCTGCCGTGCTCCCCGCGCCGCCGTCGCGCCCGCCCCCCCCCCCCTTGCTGCGGTGCTCCTCCTGCCGTGTCGCGGGGCACGACGCCGTGCCGACCTCGGCCCTGCTCCTCCGCGACCGTGCCCCTCCCCCTCGAAGTCCCCTGCTCGCCCGACCGTGCGGCAGAGCACGCCGGCCGCGGCCATCCCTGTCCCTGTCTCGTCCGCCCGGACCCCCCCCTCTCCTCTCCCCTTCGACGTGGATAAGAAGCCCCCCGAGCCCCGCTCCTCTGCTCCCCGGCTGCCTCTCCCTCTCTTCTCTTTTCCTCTGCCATGGCCGAGCCCGAGCTCGCCGTTGACGCACGCATCGCCGGCGATTGGAGCATCCCCGAGCAGATCGAAGAGCACCAGAAGATCGGCCTCGTCGTCCTCTGCACCCTGGTCCTAGGAATCGCCGCGAGAAGCCGCGAATCGAGCATCCCGTCTTCATCCTCTTCCGCTCCGGCCGCCGCCTTTTCTTCAAGCCCGTGAGCAGCTCCGTCCACCATTCCGCGCCATTTCTGCACCCCCGTGCTCCCCTTCTCCTTCTCTAACTCGTAGACATCGCCGTTGCTTCCCAGGTTCGCCAGAGCGCCGTCGCCGTCCTCGCCTTGCTTCCCTGTCACTCCCTCCCCGAGCCTCTGTTCCAGTCGAGGAAGAAGACGACCCCCGTACCGCTTCGCTCGTGCGTGGGCCGCTTGCTGGGCCGCCTTCTGCGTCGCTCGGCCAGGTCTGGGCCAGATCCGGCCCAACCTTATTTTTTTCCAGTAAATGCATATATGGTTTAATTTCTGTTAAAAATTGCAGTGTACCTTTAAATCTTTTGTGGTAAATCTGTGATAGATATTGGAGTGCTTCAAATTTTGTAGTATTCCTGTGTGTTTTCTTAAACATGCCACACTGGTTGTTTGCAAAAATATGACTTTAAGTGCTGTCTAGATTCAATCTTGTAAAAAGTATCTTTTTCACTAAATAGTTAATATCTAGAGTTTTATAGATCCAAATATTGCAAACTAAAATTCTATGGATAGCCTGAAGTGATACCTTTCTAGATATGTAAGCCTTGCATGCAAATGAAACCTAAAACAGAAGTTCTATCCATTCTTGTAAACACACCAGTGGCACTTTGGTGATTTTTGTAGATTTTTAGGAGATGAATTTTGGAATGAATCCAATTGGTTGGTCTTCTATATGTATAGTAGAACATATCCCTAGCTTGGTTTGAATTTAGGAGTCATTGATTGACTGTGGTGATAATTAAAAAGGTTTGGGTCCTTTCTGGCCTTTTTCTGTAAATACTACAAATAACAGAAATAGGGTTAAGTGTGTAAATTCAATATCTTGATATTTATAACTCTAAATGAATCAAATTAAAATTTTCTGGGAAGCTTATGAAGTTTTCTAACCAACCCAACTGGTTTCACCTCATTTAGATAAATAATGAAGATGTATTACTCAAAATACCACAAAGGGTTTAAAATCTAAACTTGTTTGTTTCTGATACTCTGTTAGTCCAAATTAGTGGAGACCAATTTTGTTGAGTCACATTTAGTTATGGTTAGTCACCCCTAAAAGGATTTAATTTTTAGAACAACAGAATGTAATTGATAGCTAAAACTTGATTAGTATGCTTCTGTATTGAGACCATTGTGTAGGGAGTTGTGTAACTCCAATTGACCCAAATCCAATTGTGTTGTCTTCTATACATCTGTAGCTTTCTGTAGAAATTTAGCTTGTATTTTTGTGATCAACAGAACTTAAGATATGTAATTAAACATGTTCCACTAGTTTCTGCCATAAGTAAGACATAATCAGATAATGGCTAATTCAATTAAATTGAAACCAAATTGTGTGGCTTGATATATGAAGTGACTATTCAGAGCATTTAAGGTTGCATTGCTGTAATGATTGTTGTGTTGCTGTTGCTTGCCAGTTGTTGTAGTTTGGCATGTTATAATATGTTAGTACTGTTAGTGTAGTGGTTAGACACATTGGTGAGTAATATGTTTGCATGGCTTGATGGACTTGATAGTCTTGGAGTGGAATAATAGCTTGAATATCTTGTTAGTGTCTCCACCTTAGCTTGGTGAGGTATTTAAATTATAGAGATTAATTGGTGACTTAACTTTTGTCTGAAGTATTTCCTGATCAGAGAAAAGTGGTTACTAAATTACCTCTAATTGAGGATGCCTTGGTGCTCTATACTTTGGCATGTGTATGGTCTTATACTCCTGTGAGTATAATGCCTTAGTAAATATAGATTTAGTTCGTTGCTTGATTAAACTAGTGCTATGTAAGTGGCTTGAGTGATTAGTTTGATACTTGTGGTTTGTCCCTTGTTTATATGCCACTCGTGGTTTGGTTTGCTTATTGCATGTTGTTTATTTCATGTTGCGACGCTAGTTATAAACGCTACCGGAGTGGTATTTGGAAAGGATTTATCGGAGGAGGATGATAATTATCTCTTGAGCGGTGAGAAGAAGTCCAAGAACATCATACTGGAATCAGGCAAGCTATTCCCTGAGCTTGCATCTTTATACAACTATTTTGGTTCACATGTTTCACTTATAAAGAGCATATGTGATTTAAGTGGTGGTTGCCACTAAGTCTATGAGTTTGGAAACCCTTTTTCCCAAGATACCAGTATACTATTTTGACACCCTGTATGGAGATATTAGATGGAAATTCTTTTTCAAACCGTAGGATGGAAAAACAATGTTGTTTATTCAAAACTCCTTTGAAAACTGTGTGTGGATATATAGCACCAAAATGTGGTGTTGAAATAAGGAAATGGAGAAAGATGGTTTTAGAAAAGCACATTGTGTCCTAGTACTCAGTCAAGCAACCGATACTCTATGCGACCACATTTACCCACATATGGGAAAGGGCTTAGTCATATAGTTTGCTCTTATTAGTATGGGACACTGCATCAACAGAGATGACTCTGTTATGCATGAGGGAGTGGTTTGGTGACCTAACCCTGACCTGGGTCCTCGCTCAAAAATCTATGAGTAGATAAGGAGGAGGATAGAAGGATGTCCGTATACACCGCCAGATAAAACCTATGAGTCCTCACACTTAGGGTTTCCGACGGGAAACTGGACTAGGTGTAGATGGAATGGTTCATAGGGGCAGGATCCTATACTACCATGAGCAAAGGAAAGACTAGGGTCGGTGACTCAACTTCGCATACCGCTGGTATGGCGAGACATGGCTGACACGGTGAGTTATCGGATGAGTGTGGGAAAAGCGTGCTACCTCTGCAGAGGGTAATTAAACTATTCGAATAGCCGAGTCCTCGGATATGGACAGTTGAAGACCCTACTTAGACCATGTGCAAGTTTTGGAAAAGATTTGAGTTTTTTTTTTAAGAAAAATGAAGTGGAGAATGATCCATACACTATACCAACGGATCGGTATGAGGTTGTTGGAGATAGTCTTGGAAAAAGGTTTGAGTTTTAAAAGGAAAAGGAAGTGGAGAATGTTCCATACACCTATACCAACGGATCGGTATGAGGTTGTTGGAGAATATGTATCATGACGGTTTATGGTCAGGAAAAGGAGGAGTTTTGGAGAAACAGATAAAATGGTGATTTTTCGATAAAAAGTTTTAGAGAGACTTCTTACAAAGGCAGATCTATGGGAAAAGTTCTGAAGACTTCCTTTCCTTTTTAATAAGGATATAGAGTTTCAAGGCAAACAAAGTTTTATTTAAACAAATAAAAGAATAGCGCATGCTCATGTTGGGGTAGTTTGCGAGTACGTAAATGTACTCATGGCTGTGTCCCTGGATATCCCCATGTCCAGTGTTCAAGAAGAAGTATGATGAAGACCGAGAGACCGATGACGTCTTTGCGAACTAGGCCGTCTTCCCAGTCAGCTGCCTGTAGGTGTCTTGGCAAATGACTCGGGCCCCACGTTGATTGGTGTTTTCCGCTGCAATAACTTATTGAAGATTATGGCTTCCCTCAAGTAAGTAATTCTTTCGGTAATTATGGATGTTCTTTTTGATACCAGTCGATTGTGCCCAGCGACAGACTGATCACGGGATCGCTGATGTTGTAGGCACAAGGGTATTTCGGACAGCTAGTCCGGGGTCCCCACACCTCTCCGGTCGATCGGGACCGAGCTAATCAGCGTGGCTGTCCATGTCCATGGCGCTCTATGGCCTGGCGTCACTGCTACCCTCTCGGTTAGTGAACTGGCGACCGCTCTCCGGGATGCCGGCAATCGACTCCACACTTGGAAGCGCTCCGGTGCGCGGGCTGGCGTTGACCGAGTCCTGACCGATGTGCTCAGCTGGTACGAGGGGCTCGACCTCGACGTGATCCAGCGCTTGCGCACCATCTCGCCGTGGTACACCGACCCGGCCAAGATCTAGCAGCGCCAAGAAGTTGCCCATCGCGTCGCGTCCTGGGCCGACATCGGTGTCTTCACCACGAGCCTCATTGCTTCTGACTCCGAGTCGGATTACGAAAGATGACGGTGAAACGGGTGAAACCGGTGACGCGGAGGCCGAGATCCCGGAGGTTGATGATGCTGCTACCGGCGCTGCTACCGCGACCGTGACCTCCCGAGAAGCTGCTACTCCTTCGCCACCCGAGACTTCTCATGCCGAGGCGCACCCGGAGGCTCCGGATACCACTGCTAGCGTGGAGGAGCCCATTGTCATTGCTCCCTCTACCGACGCGCCTGAGAAACCGGCTTCCCCCACTGCTTAAAACACTAAGTGTCGAAACGTTAGATTCCCGGGATGCCGGGTGCAATTGTAATATATACATTTTAATTCGTACGTTGTTCCTACTTATGTGAACAAGTTATATCGGTTTATTTTGCAACGAGTCCCCGAGTTCGTTTTCATGTCTACCGTAGTTAGGCAATTTCTGCTCTTGTCTACCATTTCGATGTTCGACAGTCGAGTCACAAAATTCCCTTTACAGTATACATTACTTATGAAAATCCGAGTTCCATCTTGCTAAATTTCCGACATAACAAAATAAACAACTGGGTGAACAAGACGCATACGCCGGAGAAGTTCCTATCCCGAGTCCCCGAGTCCGTTTTCGTGTTTCCCGTATTTGATGCTCTCTGCTCTTGACTACCATTTCGGTGTTCGTCAGTCGAGTCACAAGATTATTTTACATGACATACATTACTCCGACTAGAAAATCGATCTCGGAACTTGCCCGGCATACACTATATTAAAAATAGAAATCAGGCAGTCCCCGGGTTCCTCCCTGGGTTGCCTGCATGCATAAAATGATAACGGAAAAAACAGAGGAATAAAACGAGGCAGTCCCCGGGTTCCTCCCGAGGGTATCGACATGCAAGTTAAGATAAAGGAGAATTCTGGGCATGCAGTCCCCGAGTAACACCTCGGGGTGCCGAAATTTCATTGATAGCGAAACCGAGATACATACACTGCACCCTTTAAGTGTAAAAGGGTCGAAGCAAAGCTACATTCCATGGCCGCTTGGTTTCCTCACCGGCTTTGTCCATTACACCTTTTCTAGCTTCCTGTGCATCTACAAGGTAATAAGAATCATTGTGCAATGTCTTGCTTACAACAAAAGGACCCTCCCATGGAGGCGAGAGTTTAGGCATCCCGGCTGTGCGCCGGATAAGCCTTAGCACGAGATCCCCTTCTCGGAATACTCTGGGATGCACCTTCCGGCTATGATAGCGACGGAGATTTTGCTGATAAATTGCCGACCGAGATAGTGCCAATTCCCTTGCTTCCTCGAGCAAGTCCACATCATCTTCCCGGGCTTCCTTTGCCTCGGTCTCGGTGAACATTGTCACCCTTGGTGAATCATATTGGATGTCGGTTGGGAGCACGGCCTCAGCACCATATACCATGAAGAATGACGTGTACCCGGTAGATCTATTCGGTGTGGTTCGAAGACCCACAACACTGCCGGTATCTCCTCTATCCAACATCCCGGAGTTCTCAACAGTGGTTCGATCAAGCGGGCTTTAATGCCGGCCAAGACCAAGGAATTTGCTCTCTCGACTTGCCCGTTGGCTTCTGGGTGGGCCACCGATGCCACGTCCAACCGGATTCTATTCTCGGCACAAAATCGAGCGAATTCCCCCACAGCAAAATTGGTGCCATTATCTGTGATGATGCTGTGCGGGTACCCGTACCTCAAGATGATGTCTTTCAAGAATTGAACCAAGGTGTGTCCGTCACACTTCCGGATTGGTTTGACCTCTATCCACTTTGTAATTTTGTCCACCATGATCAGCATGTGCGTCATATTGCCCCTTGCCGGCTTGAATTGCCCGACCATGTCCAAGCACCATACTGCAAATGGCCAAGTGATAGGGATTGTTTTCCGTGCTGATGCCGGCATATGTATCCGGTGGGCAAACCTCTGGCATCCTCCACACTTACGGACAATGTCCTCTGCCTGCTGCAAGGCAGTAAGCCAGTAGAACCCATGCCGGAACACTTTTGCCACCAGTGCCCGAGATGATGCATGATTTCCACACTCCCCTTGATGTATTTCCAATAGCATCTCTTGGCCTTTCTCGGGTTCCACACACCTTTGGAGCACCTTGGTGACACTTCTTTTGTACAACTCTTGATTGATGACGGTGTACGCCTTGGATCTCCTCAGTATTTGCCGTGCTTCTACCTCGTTCTCCGGGAGGGTTCCATCCAATATGTACGCCATGATGGGTTGTGCCCATCCTAGGACAGGTCGAACCGGGAAAATGGGGGCATCTATGTCCATTGGCTCTGCCGACATTACTTCCATCATCATGCTATTTAGTCTCTCCGAGTCCTGTGATGTAGTCCCCGGGTTCAACACAATGTTCCCGACTTCCATCTCCATAGGTACAGCTTCCGAACCATGCTCCTTGGGGATGAAGATAGAATCCGACTCGGGCGAGGGCTGGATAGATGGCTTCCTCAGATGCTCGAGAGCGATCCCGGGTGGTATGGCCCCCCGAGATGACCCTAGCTTGGACAACACATCTGCTGCTTCGTTTTCCCCTCTGGGTATGTGTTTGAACTCGCAGCCTTCGAAAAATCCGGATATTTTCTGCACATGGAACCGATACAAGGCCATGTTGGCGTCAATCGCATCCCAGTTCCCTGAGACCTGCTGCACCACAAGGTCGGAATCGCCGAAACACTCTATCCGGCGGATGCCGATTTCCTTGGCGACGTTCAGTCCATGAACTAAGGCCTCATACTCGGCGACATTGTTGGATGCCCAGAAGTGAATTTGCAGGACATATTTCAGCACATCTTGATTTGGTGAGGTGAGGACCACTCCGGCACCCAACCCGATCTTGGCCTTGGAACCATCGAAATGCATCCTCCAGAAGTTGTAGTCGGGAGCTGGAGGCTCGTACTGCATCTCGGCCCAGTCCACCAAGAAGTCCGGCAGCGCCTGCGACTTAATGGCGTCACGTCTCTCGTATGCCGGAGCGTACAGAGACAACTGGATGGCCCATTTGCCAACCCGGCCGCTAGCATCTTTGCAGCCGATGATCTCGGCTAGGGGAGCCTCGCACACCACTGTGATCGGGTGCTCTTGAAAATAGTGCTTGAGCTTGGTTACTGCCAGGTACACCCCATATGCCATCTTCTGATAATGCGGGTAGTTTTGCTTGGATTCCGAGATCACCTCACTCAAGTAATATACCGGCCTCTGTATCAGCTTGTCCCCTTCTTCTCTTTCCACGACAATGGCTACACTTACTACCCGGTTAGTGGCAGCAATGTACAGCAGCATAGGCTCCTTGGGCAATGGGGATGCCAACACTGGTGCTGATGAGAGCATTCTTTTTAAGTCATTGAACGCCGCATCAGCTTGCGGAGTTCACACGAAGTTTTTACTCTTTTTCATCAGCTGATACAAGGGTAAGGCCTTCTCCCCTAGTCGGCTCACAAACCTACTTAGGGATGCCAAGCAACCAGTAAACTTCTGCACGTCTTTGAGACGTGCCGGTAGCTTCATGCTCTCGATTGCCCGTATCTTACCCGGGTTGACCTCAATTCCCCGGCTTGAAATGAGAAAACCGAGTAGTTTTCCTACCAGAACGCCGAATGTGCATTTATCCGGATTCAACTTCATCCGGAATCTCCTTCAGTTTTTAAATGTTTCCCTCAGATCATCGATCAGAGAGGATCTTTCTTTTATTTTTATGACTATGTCATCGACATAGACTTCGACATTCCGGCCTATCTGGTCATGAAAACATTTTTGCATGCACCTCTGGTATGTAGCACCAGCATTTCTCAGACCAAAAGTCATGACACGATAGCAATAAGCCCCATACGGGGTGATAAAAGCAGTTTTCAATTGATCATCCGAATTCAAAGGTATCTGGTGAAAACCGGAATAGGCATCTAGAAAAGTCAAAAGTTCACTCCCGGCAGTGGAATCGATCACTTGATCTATCCGGGGAAGTGGAAAAGGATCTTTCGGGCAAGCCTTATTGAGGTTGGTGAAGTCGATGCACATGCGCCACACCTTAAGCAGGAGGGGATCATCTTTCTTCTTCTCTACCAGGACCGGATTCGAAATCCAATCCGGGTGCAGCACTTCCATCACAAATCCGGCAGCTAGCAGTACTGCCAGATGCTCCATGATTGCCGCTTTTCTCTCGTCCGAGAGTCGCCTAGTCGGTTGCTTCACCGGCTTCGCATCCGGCCTGACAAACAGTGAGTGCTCAGCCAACTCCCTCGGAACGCCTTGCAGATCATCACTTGACCACGCAAAAGCATCCCGATTCTCACGGAGGAAGTCGACGAGCTCGCCTTCCTATTTGCTGTCCAGGCTGCTGCCGATGATGACCTGGCGCTCCGGGTAGCTGGTGTCAACCCCCACCTTCTTCGTCTCCTTCAGTGGCTGGAATGAGGCATTCTGCTCCGGGTTCACCATCCCGGGCATTCCGAGTTGCGAAGTTAGAGCCGGCAGTTGCACAATCCATGGAGCGCTTGTGGTCTCCTGCTATGGTTATCACCCCATTTGGGCCCGACATTTTCATCTTCAGGTACCCCATGTGGGTGGATATCATGAATTTGGCCAGTGCCGGCTTGCCGATAAGTGCATCCTATGGACTCTCGAGATCCACGACCTCGAATTCCAAGCTCTCTATCCGGCAGTTTTCCCGGGTTCCAAATAACACCTCAACCCAGATCTTGCCCATAGGGGAGTAGGAGACCCCGGGTACAATGCCGTGAAAAGTGGTCTCAGTTGGGAGCAGCGTGTTCATGGACACCCCTAACTTCAGCATGGTATCCTTGTACATAATGTTAATGGCGCTGCCATTGTCAATTAGTACTCGGCTGAAGCGGACGTTGAGGTTCGGTCCAACAAATGTCGGGTCCACCACTAGAGCATAGCCACCAGGCTTAGGCATAACCCGGGGGTGATCCTTCCGGCTCCAAGTGATCTCCATCTCGGACCAGTGCAGGAACTTGGGCACCGCCGGGATCACGGCATTCACCTCCAGAACGCGCTGTCGCACACTCTTCCGGTCAGTGGGCTCGGTCACGAAGACCACGTAGCTCTGATGTGCCTCCCGGTAGTTGCCTTGCTGGTGTCCGGGTTGGTTACTCGGACCAGCGCCATTATCATTCCGGGTGTGCACCATGTTCACCGGTCTGGGAGGGGGTCCTTGGTTGGGTGGGTTAATCCGGACTGCATTGGCACCGGATAGCGGTGGAGGGGGTCTCGGGATATTTGGGCGTGACGCCGGAACGTTGGGCCGAGTAGCCCCTGCGCTACCCTCTTGTAATGTGCGCTGATACCAGCTGCACTGCCGGGTAGAGTGGTTTACAGGCTTGTTGGTCTCCAACGTATGGTAGCAGCACGGCTTGTTCAGCATCTCCTCATACGTCAGGGGCTTCTTCTGGTCTACCCAAGTTTTATGCACTTCTTGGCTCTGACCCCAAGTCGGGTCGGTTGTTTTCTGCCGCTGATTGCTGCCGGCATCTCCCTGATCTCGGCCAACAGCAGCAACCTGCTGCGAGGCATAGTGGAACTCGGGTTGGCTCCTTTTCGGGCTGAAATCGTGCCGATCATGGCTTCTGCTCGGCCCCGAACGCTGAGTTCCCGCATTCCTCCTGTTGGAGTCTCCGACATCCACTAGGGGTTGCATGGGATCTCCAAGCGTGTAAGTGTCGGCGATGCGCATGGTCTCTGTCAAGGTTGTCGGCATCTTTCTTTGCAGCTTTTGCCAAAGCATAGAGCCATGCCTGCATCCCTGCGCAAACCACGAGATGGCCTGTGCCTCAACAACCCCTTCGCAAGAATTGCGAATGTTGCTCCACCGAGTAAGGTACTCCCGGTCGGTTTCGTTGCTCCTTTGCCGGCAGATGGCGAGCTGCTGAAGTCGATTGGGTCTCTTGTACGTGCTGGTGAAATTGCTGATGAAGGCCTCCTCGAAATCCAACCAACAGTCTATTCTGCCAGTCCTCAAGTTGTTCAGCCAAATCCGGGCGGGTCCTTCCAACATCTGTGGTATGTACCGTACTGCCCAGCGTCTGTTTCCACCGGCTATGCTTACTGCAGTTACATAGTCGGTTAGTCAGTCCTCCGGCTTCGAGCTACCGTCATAGGTCTTGGAACCTCGGTTGAGCTGGAAATTTCTTACCGCTGGCTCTCGCATGATCCGAGGTCCAAAGCACGCAGGTCCCGGAGGGCCTTGTTCCTCAACCAACTCGGATTGGTGAATCCGGTCGAGCCTGATCCGGGCATCTGCGGGATCTAACTGTCGAGTTCCTATCCGGGATCCCAAGGGATTCTCATTAGGCTGGTATCCGAGTTGTTGCAACCTCGAGTTGCCGTCATCATGTCGGTTAACCACAGGAACTATGGCTTGCTGTGGGACAGAAGCGGCCTCTCTCTGCCGGTTTCCCTGACTTTGTGGTGGATACCCGGGTGGATTGCCGTGGCTTGCCGCAACATTGTTTCCTACACCCTGGTTACCACCACCATGGCTACCCTGGGCTTGGCTGGGATTGTTTCGTCCGGCTTGCTGAACTCCGGCAAAGGCCGGGTAATATGCCTGCAATTGTTTGTTTTTCCCGGAGCCCCTGCTCCGGCTTCGGCTCTTGCTCTTGCTTTTACTCGGATGTGGAGAGGAAGCCTCTCCGCCCGATTTGTCGCTCTCGGTCCTAGCCAAATACACCTCCGATCCGATTCCCGGGTTCTTCTTCTTGAAGGCCTTGTTCTGTTGGTTAGCCTCTATGACCAATTCATTGACCCGCTCTTGCTGCTTACGGAGAGATTCTCCGGATAGCCTGGCCAACTCAGCCATAGCCGCCTCTGCAGCCCTAAGAGTTTTGGCAGGCGAGCTGTACACCGGCTTCTCTGCCGAGATCATACTATCCGTCCTGCTATGGCTAGGCACCGTGCTACCCGCCAACTCATTATTCACCATTCTGCCCTTTTTGCACAGGTCAGCAATGCGCTTGTCCCGAGAGCCTATCTTGGGGAACCCGTGAGCTGCATTGTACTCCCGGAGACTGGCACTAAGCTCACGCCGGATCTCGGCGATCTCTTGTGCCTCCGCGAGCAGCAACTTGCGCTGCTCGTCCAAATCAGCCGAGGTGACTTGGGTATCCACATCTACTGTCACGGGGACAACCAGCTTGGCCACCAGACCCGAGAGGGGATCCGGGCGGCAACGATGGTGGGATGGCTGAGGATCACCATCTCGGGTAGCGCCTCTCTCCTGCGGAGGTTTTGCTAACCGAACCCGGTGAGTGTCGGCATCGCCATCGGGAGCATCCTGGAACACCTCCTCGGTCACCCCGACCATCATGACCGCGACGCGGCCCGCGGGGCGATCGACACGCGGACCCTGGGCGGCGCGGAGCATGGGGGGATCTTCAGCCTCTAGGACATTGTCCGGGTAGCTGCAGACGATCTCGGTGGCGACGTAGGTGGTGAAGGCGCCAAAGTCGATGAGGCATCCGTCAGCCAGGAAGGGCTTGTTACGGAAGCAACCGGCATTGTCGCTGACGAAATCCATCTCGCCCAGCCTGACAACCAGACCGGAGAGAACTCGGATACCGAAGCGAACGGAGGGACCCGTACGGATGTGTACACCAGCCAGCGCCTCTGTAGGCCCCACGGTGGGCGCCAACTGTCGTGGTGGTGTCACGGCAGATGCCATAGGATGGCTAAAGTGTGAGGCCGATGGACGCTGGTGGATCCGGGGAGGGCTAGCGAACTAAAGAGCTCGCACGAAGGAGGATGCCGGAACAACCGGGATCTCCGAAGAACACCAAACACAACCGAAGGGAACGAGAGAAGATCTAGTAAATACAAACAACTGCACGAAGGCAGGGAACACACACATACACACGATGTACCCAGGTTCGGGGCCCTCGTGGGGAGGTAACACCCCTACTCCTACCTTTCCTCTCAATATAAGTGTGGAATAAGATCTACAACATGCTCTTGTAGCTCCTTCGGTGATGAACAAGATGAACTAGGGAGAGGGAGGAGTAAATGCTCTAGGAGTAAATGATACTAAGGTTTTGGCCTCCAAGTTGGTCCCTCGGCCACAGGAGCAGTTACGACGTCTTTTATAGAGTTCCGGCCGGGAGAACCGGAAACCCTAATCCGGGATGGCCCCACCAGTCAGGCCTAACGGTTATGTCGACACTGGCTAGTGCGACCTAGCCGCCGAGCTATCCGGCATAGCCCTGCCGTCATCATAAAAGAGGCGAGGAAGAAGAATATAAGAAAAGAGAAGTGGTGGGGAATGGTGGTGGGTAAATGTGGTCATATGATATACATAATTCGTGACGTCGTTACCGGTGTGGAAGCACGACTACACACAGTAACGGAAATACTATTACCGGCATGTCGTTCTAATCCCACACAACTAATTATTCGGGTCCGAATGGCACTTATACTAGCGGCATGTCCTTCTAATCCCACACAATGATAAATCGGTCCATTACTTGCGGTGCTCACCCGGATATAAGCAGTTTCCTAGTTATGAATGTGAATTAAGGATGATTTCTTCAAATACGGTTCTTTCTCTACTGGAGATGGGCAGCAAACCAGGTTTTGACAGGATGTGTGGATAGATAATACTGCTTTGTCGAAAGAGTATCCTACTTTTCATGATACCGCCTCCGCCAAGCAAATAACAGTTGCGGATATATTTCAGAGTATGCTTATCAAACTTTGTTTTACACGAAATTTTACAAGAGTGTTAGAGAAATTTAGCTTCATATTTTTTTGACTTTAATTTAGTGTCGGGTTATTGGATTCTTAGGCACGTAAGGAGGTGCCATGCTCCAAAGGTGAAAAGAGGGGGAAGGCATGACGGCTTCTATCATCGGGATTGCACACAAGGGTTTATCCAGGTTCAGACCTTGCAGCGGTGACAAGATGCTATGTGCTGCTATAATTTACTAGATGCGAATATGTGTACAGGTTACAATGTAGGTTGTAAAGCGTGTTCCTTGAGGGGAACATGAGGCAGACTTATATAGGCGCCATACCTTCTCCTACAAGGAAAGGCTAACCGACCTATATTAGGAGTTCTAAACTAAGACGGGATAAACCCTAACTTGTTCTCTAAGGCGAACGTCGGTTCGTCTATATTCTGATCAGATTGTAGGCCTTCTCTTGCGATTCAGGCTACTAGGCCACCCGATAAGCCGAAGACCTTATCACCTCTTGGGCCACCCTGGTAAGCTGGTTTAGCCAATGTGGTTGGCATACCTGTTTGGTATATCCTCCATATTAGTCCCCGGAAAGGTTGGAGCACTCCACCTTGTTCGTCTCAGTCTTTAATACCAAACTTTTGTCTTCGTCTTCTTGATGAACTGTTACAGAGCTTGAACCATTCCCTATATAATTGAGGATACGGCTTTCCAATAAGCCGAAACGACCGTTGCACTTATGGGCACACAAGCCGAATAATTCGTCAACTGATGGACAGAGAGAAAGATTCCTCGTCAGCCGGAGGTCAAGTGTTGTCAATGTTCAGTCCATGACAGTCTAGACTGTTGAATAGGCCAAATCCACTCATTACGATTTTCCCGCGCACGACCCGAGGCTTACAGGAGAAGGAAAACAGCTCCCTCAATTTCTCCGATCCACGTGGCGCGGATCGAGCGGTGCGAATCCAACTGTTGCGGAGATCGTGGGGCGGGCCATAAATACTTTTTCCTTAATTCGAAAACGAATCACTGCCTTCATTTCTCTGTTCATCTTCCTCCTTGCGCTCGAGCTCTTTTCTCTCTCTCCTGCGCATCCGTGCACCTCACATCCCCACACCCACACACAATATCAATGGAGCAAACCATAGCCTCTGCGGCGGCGCGTTCGGCGGCGGAGGAGGACACGGCGAGGGCGGCTACGGCTACGACGAGGAGCTCAGCGGAGGGATCCGCGACGGGCGGCGCTTCTTCCTCGGGAACCGCCACGGAGGCGTTGCTCGCGGAGCCCATAATCAGGCTCTTTCCTAGGGAAAAGATGCCCACTGATTTGGGCGACGCCACCGGCGCCGGCGCCGAGGAGGAGGATGATTCCTCTTCTCGCCACTGGCTCCCCTCAACCATCACCGAGGACGATCTGGTGGAGCTGGAGCACGAAGGACTCCTTCCTCCTTGGGCAATCTGCAAGTGGTGTTCGGCTTTCGAGCATGCCACTCTGGCTCCCGAAGGCGACGAGCGGGTAATCCTAGTTTCCCACTTGCATCGCGGCATGGCTCTGCCGCCGTCGTCTTTCTTCCTCTCAGTCTTAGATTATTACGGCTTACATCCGCACAACCTAGGACCCAATAGAATTTTGTACTTAGCTGGTTTCCAAGCCTTGTTTGAAGGCTACTTAGGAATATCACCTAGCTTAGATTTCTTTAAATATTGCTTTCACTGTAAACGCCAGACAGAAGGCGACGAGCTGCTCACTTTGGGCACCGTTAGCCTTAATTTGCGTAGAAATAGGGCATGTACCCTAAGGTTCGCAAGGTAGACTCTGTCCGTAGCTGGGCGAGCACCTTTTTCTACTGCTCAGATATAGCTCCCGCGGGGAAGACGATAGGTATCCCGCGTTTTGTTAACGCTGCCGCTTCTCCTCACTTCTCGTGGGACGAGAAGCCGGAGAAAGTCCTGCCTGCACACCTCCAGCTCATCCAGAAACGGATCGAGTACATAACGATGAAGGCGAAGCCGAAACTCACCGGCACAGACACGATTCTGTGCTGGCTCAAAAGGGGGGTGCAACCTCTCCAGCAAAACAAAGACCTGCTGTGCACGTACAACGGCAATCGGGGTGGTCCTCCCCGAGTCTCCAAAGACGACCTAACGAATGATGCCTTCTTGATGCGATTCAAGAAGCTGCTCAAGGAGAGGACTCAATTCACCGAGTCTTTTCCCATGTACACCTCCATCAACAAGCCGCCACCGGTGAGTTCCTTGTATGCTTACGTGTCTTGCATTTGTTCGTCTTAATACCAATCTTACTTGTATCTTTCTTTTGTCAGCTCGACTCTTCCCCTTCTTCGGCTGTTGCCACCAGCGCTAAGATGCGCAAGCGCAAGGTTGGTGTCGATAAAGCAGCACTGACCGAGGCTGCGCTAAAGAAGAAGAAGAAGAAGAAGAAGAAGAAGAAGAAGAAGAAGAAGAAGAAGAAGAAGAAGAAGAAGAAGAAGAAGAAGAAGAAGAAGGAGGAGGAGGAGGAGGAGGAGGACGTCTCCTCCATCCCCAAGGGCGCCGTTATCCACGACGTCCTTGATGACGATGAAGAATCCGCCTTCGCCATGCCTCAAAAAGTGTAAGTGGTTGTAACCTAAGTCTCGCATCATGCTCCCTTGTTTCTTTCTTGCGATGTTGCTAAGCCTTGTTTCTTCGTCTTATCTTAGGGTTAAGACTTCAGGCAAGCTGAAGGCAAAGAGGGTGATTGGAAGGGGTAAGCCCCCAATTCCTTCGCCCGCTGCCGCTCCTCCTACGCCCAGTGTTACGGCAAGCATGTCGGCTCCTGCATCTCAGGAGGTGAGAGCCGACATCGACATGCTGGATGTCATTATGGAGAGGACGGACATTGCTGAGAAGACGGCTGCTACTGCAAAGGCAGCCGTTCCTAAGAAACCAATAAGACGGAAGCTTCGGCTAATGATGCCTTCGAATATATAAAAGAGGAAGTCTTTGATGACGAGGAATTTATTTTCCCTTCTATCGCAGCAAGGATTGCTGCTGAAAAGGAGGCTGTTGGGCCTTCTTCGCCTAAGCCGATCACCACGGCCATTACAGTGCGCAGGCTTGAAGACAACTGCGATGCGCAGTACGCCAAGATGAAAACTGGCTATCGGCTTTTGAAGAAACATGTTAAGGTAAACTTTATTTCGCCTTATCCATATTCCCAGTCCCCGGGCGTCTCTTTGATCTAATGTGCTTAGTCAAAGTGACGGTCTTGAATTTGATAATCATTCTTGACCAGTCCCCAAGTGTTCTTTACTTGACCCTTTTTTGCTTGCATTTTTCTGTTATTTTTCCAGGAGGGCGAGGATCTGAACCGCGACTTGTGGAATTCCTTGGTCGCGCAACGCCAGGAGCTCAAGTTTGCCAAGAATAAGGTGAAACACGATGCTGGTATGTAATACTCTTATGCTGTGTTTGGATGCAGTGAATTGAGCTCCGAATTGAATTTTCAATGGAAAACCAAATCAACCAATTCAATGGAATACCACAAAGACTGTTTGGATGCGCGTGGTATTGAGCTATAGAATTTAGCTTCCAATGGAATACCAAATCCTGTTTGGATGTCACATGTGTGGAAATGAGAGTATTTTTGACTTTCAACAATACAACATCTGTAATATGAATGAAAATATACCAGCATATTTCAGATGTTTCTCAATATTATTTTTCACACAATAATATGTTTATAATCCAGAAAATATAAGACACATGACAAATAGCACAAAGTGGATACATTATGTCTCACAAATAGCACAAAACGGGTACATTATGTCTCACAAAGTGGATACATTGTGTCTCAAACAATCCATAAACATGAAAGTAAATAATATTCATCAAGGCAAGGTCATCAGCCATGCCTTTCTCATTTCCATGGGTAGTGCCATGAGTGATTCGAAGGTGCGCTCGTTCGCGGTGACCTTCGCATAAGATATCAACAGATCATTACCCACCAAATATGGTATTTTCTTCAGTTCAACCAGGATTTCAGATGAAGGAGTAACCTTTGGTGCTGATGGTGGTGGTGGTGGTGGTAGTTGGACGGTTGAGCTCAAAGCCTCTTGAAACGTCATTCTCAGTTCTCCAACCATGCTCTTGATAGCATCAACAGTGTGTTGCTTCTTCTTAGGCAGCTCAGGAGTTTGTTCGTCATCCTCCCCCACCTGAGGAACGGATGAGGATCCAACCTGAGCACACTCACCTCTTTTCCTTGCCATGAGACATAAAACCAAGAGCAAAGAGAGGTACCCTCTGGTACAACAAATGCATCTTGGCGGTCAATTCTCATGGCATCTTTCAACACTTTTGAGTCCGATGCCGAGCCCTCCCAACCAGGTAGAACATAGAGAAACTTCATGTTCCAATCAACCACACCCAACATATTAGTGGTGATGTCTTGTTTTCTATTCCTGTACCTACCTTTGTCAGCCACCCTAACAAACACATCAATATGACACCCGTCTAGAGCTCCAAGTGCATTGGGAAACCACTTCCATTTGTAATCATCGGGAGGGGTGGTATTTCGCTCAGGAAGCTTGATGAACTCCCTAGTTAAAGATAATATGGCACTTAACACACTACCAAAGTGCCTACTGGTTGTCTCTAAAGACCACTCATAGCCAATCATCCTCATTTTAGTTCCATGGCCAACTACTTGTAAGAACATAGCAACATTTTCTTCTACCGTGACATAGGTTGTATTTTTGAGACCACCCTTCTCACGCAGCATAGCACAAAGATTATGGAAATTTCTTTTGGTTAAACACAGCTCATCATAGCATCGTGTCTCCGTCCCATTGTATGTTCTTCTCAATAAATACTTTCTATATAACAACCCTCTTCTCAAAGTCATCAAATGCACCTAGGTCCCTCGGTGACCTCTGAGTACTAGCATATGCTAATGCAACCATAGACACCTCAAAATACAACTTTGTGAGCATTATCCTTTTTCTTTTTCTTCTTTTGTTCTCTTCACAAATGTAATGAACCAATTCTTGGTGAGACATGATGATTCTACAATGCACAAACAAACTTTGAAATTTAACCAATATGCATAGCCCAAATTCCTATTAACAGGGAAGCATTAACATTATGAACATCAGTATACCATGAAGCATATGCTTAACGATGTATTATGTATACTCCCAGCATTATGGTATGGAATACTAGCAGTTAATCGTGTAGTAATCGTGCAGGACGAGAGCAATGCCCGCCAGAACCTGGCCCGACGGGGACGATGCGGGCAGGGGCGGGGCGACGAACCTTGCGAAGGAAAGCCGGCGAGGAGAGGGACAACAAGAGGAGGTAGAGGCTGGCGGAGGCGCAGACGCAGACGGAGGCCGGGGAAGAACTGGAGCCTCCCGCCGCCGCGCCTAGGGTTAGGTGAGATGGGAGAAGGAGGCCGGGGAAGAGGAGGGAGCGCTGGAGCCGTACCTTCTTGGGCCGCCGGCGACGACCGGCTGGGTCAAACGGCGGCGACGGTGAGGAGCTCCCGTCCTCGCCCTTCTCTTTCGCTCGCGTGTGAGGATAAGGTGGACGCGAGCGTTTCCGAGCCGTTTCCGAGGTCTGGAGCTCGGAAACTCGTCGCGTGTTATTTTCTCGCTCGGTACCCCCGCGTGGAATCGGCCAACCAATTCCATGGTCTAATTCTTAGCACATCCAAACAGCAGAATTATGCCCTGAATTCTAGATTCTCTAATTCCAAACTCAATTTTGTGCAACCAAACAGGGCATTATTTCCTTTGCTTTTTTGGTTGCTGTCTTTTGTCGCCTAAGTTTCTCCTTTCTTATGCTTTGTAGATCTTCTTGCAAAGGCCCAACAAGCTACTGAGGAGTCTGGCGACATTGTTGTCGTTAGGCGCGAAAATGAGACCCTCTTCAAGCAGATTCAGGAAAACCAGAGGCTGGCCGAGGATGGCATGAAGGCACTTCAATAGAGTGCAGAGGCGGAGCAGTTACGTCTGAAAGACGAACTGACTGTGGCTCGCCAAGAAGCCGAACACGTCAGGAAAGAGATGAAATCTCTTACTGATAAGGCGGAGCTCCGTATCCAAGAGCTTGACGGCCAACTGGAGCGTCGTAAAGACGAAATCCATGCTTTGGACGACAAAATCCTTGGTATGTTTCCTGTCTTTCTTTTTCATTTTTCGTCTTTGGAACGAGTTTTTTTTGCTTTTTTCCTTATTTGCTTTTTTGATTTAGCTCCTGCTGGTCTTGGCGATATTGATGATGCCACTCGCCTGGAGCTTGTGTTGGAGTTTGGCGAGCTAATTGCTCGCCAAACTGCTGCTGGGAAAGGCTTGTTAAGCCAAATGTTCCCGAAGCAGCTGCCTTTGACAACCAACATGAGGACTCTGGTACCTCTGCTTGAGGACTGCGCCAGCAACGCCGAGGAGCGTCTTCGTGCTGCCGCTCGTGGAGGTGCCAAACTTGCCTTAGGCAACGTTATGGGCCACCATCACGAGATGGATATCAAGAGGGTGGTGCGATGCTTGCCAACCCTTGATGCTGACGGCAACGAGATCAACTCGGCTGTGGTTTATAACTCTGTGACGGGCTACGCCTCCTTCATTGCCAACAAGATCAACCCCAAGGTGGTCTATGCTCGCCAGGACATGCCTGAACTTCTACGAGGCTCGTCGGAAGACGAAATCTCAGAACAGACCGGTACCCAAGGCGAAGAGTAGGAGGAGACTGCCACCTCACAAGCCGAAGGCGAAGCTGATGCGCTCTCTAAGTCCCCTGCACAAGAGTAAAGAAAAAACTGCTGTGTTATGAAGTCCATAGTCTTAAGGCGAACAAACTGTTTTATTCATGAAATCTTGTAATATATTTATGTGAACAAGTTTGTCTTGTGATGCATAGCATGCTCTTTTGGTACTTTACAGAAGTATTGCTAGCACTATGCTATGCGACTATGTTCCTTGTCCGTTTTTGAATTATCTGGTTTATGTCTTTGTCTTTTTCGTATTTAGTGAAACCACAAAGACAGAGACACTTTGTTAGGCAACGGGATCATAGTCAATCTGCTTACACCTAATACCCGTGCCGCCTTTGGGGGCATAGAACATCTAGTGGAGCAACCCAGAACATAAACAATCAGAGAAAAAGTCTTAGACGGACGCACTTTTATTTTTGTAAGGCAGTAAGCCAAACTTGTCATGCTTAGTTATTCGTGTTAACAAAATTGACATGTTCAATTTAGGAATATGATCATTGGGAAATAAAAGATGGATGGGTAAGTATAATACTATCAAATGTAAATTTTGGCAATCCAAGACTTTTTATTTCATGAGCATAGACATATGTTTACAGTAGAATCGCTAAGTGTAAAAAGGACGTAGCTGCTCAATGTGCCAAGGGCGTTTTGACTCGCTGAGCTTCGCTTCTTCGCCTCTTTTCCTTTTGCGTCTCTTTTTCTTCTCCTTTTTGAGATCTCTAAGGTCCACAAGATAGTATGCCCCGCTCTTGAGCGCTTTGCTGACAACGAATGGTCCTTCCCATGTAGGGGATAACTTGTGCTCCTTTTTCTGAACTATGCGGAGCACCAAATCACCTTCTCGAAATGACCTTCGCCTTACTCTCCTACTGTGATATCTTCGTAGGTCTTGTTGGTATATGGCGGATCGCTGGAGTGCAATCTCCCTTTCTTCTTCTAGTAGGTCTAAGTCGTCTTGTCGGGCTTCTTCTGCGTCTGCTTCAACGTAGGCTGCAACACGGGGAGAATCATGTATACGTGTGTTGGAAGAATTGCTTCTGTGCCATATACAAGAAAGAAAGGCGTATAGTCGATTGATCTATTGGGTTTTGTCATGATGCTCCATAAGACGGCAAGCAATTCTTCTACCCAAGCTCCAGCAGCCCTGTGTAATGGTACTTCCCAGCGTGGCTTTATGCCTTGCAGAATTATGACATTGGTTCATTCGACTTATCCATTGGACTGTGGGTGTGCCACGGATGCCAAATCAAGCCGGATGTTGTTCCTGCCACAGTATTTTTCAATTTCTTCAACGGCAAAATTCGTCCCGTTGTCGGTGATTATGTTGTGGGGGACGCCGAAACGATGTATGATGTCTATGACAAACTTCGTGGTTGTTTCCCCATCTACTTTTTTGATAGGCTTGGCTTCTACCCATTTTGTGTTCTTGTCCGCTGCTACGAGTAGGTGTGTTAAGCCGCCTCTGGCTGTCCTGAATGGACCAACCATGTCAAGTCCCCAGACCGCAAAGGGCCATGTGATGCGAATTATTCTTAGTTCTTGAGCCGACATCTTTGGTTGCGGTGCGTAGCGCTGTCATCCTGCGCACTTTTTGACTATCTCTTCCGCGTCTTGTTTTGCGGTGAGCCAGAAGAAACCATGCCTAAAGGCTTTGGCGACTATGGCTTTTGAATAGGCGTGATGTCTGCAGCATCCGGAGTGTATTTCTTCCAAGATTTCTTGACCTTCTTCTGGGGAGACGCATCTCTGGTATGTCCCAGTGGTTCTTCTTATGTATAGTTCTCCCTTGATGATTGTATAGCCTTTCGCCCTGCGTATCACTTGCCTTTTCAGCACTTCGTCTTCTGGTACTTCGTCGTTGACGAGGAAGTTGATGTAAGGTTGATTCCAATCTGGCGTTATCATTAAGACCGCTACAGACTTAACCGAATTTGGGTCTTCACTGTCTCCGGCTTTGATTGAAGGCTTGTACAGTTGTTCCAGGAATATATCCTTAGGGATTTTGTCTCTTCGTGAGCCCATTTTTGCTAAGGCGTATGCGGCTTCGTTTCTTCTCTTTTGACATGCCGGACTTCAAGCCCTGTAAAGCATCTGCCAAATTCGTCAACTGTGCGTCTATATTCCGCCATTGTTGCGCTTTTGGTGTCCCAAGTGCCGTCAAGTTGTTGTGCCACTAGATCTGAATTGCCGTAGCAAAGTAACATTTTTACGCCAATGTCTTTAGCGATGTGAAGGACATGCAATAAGGCTTCGTATTCTGCAACATTGTTTGTGGTGTCAAAGTGAATTTGGAGAACGTAGCATAGGTTGTCTCCTTTTGGTGTGGTTAGCACCACGCCTGCCCCTGAGCCTTTGAGCATTTTTGAGCCGTCAAAATGTAAAACCCAATACTGAGAGTCTGGCAAAGGCGTTTCGTCCATGGCCTCCGTCCAATCCGTGATAAAATCGGCTAATGATTGGGATTTGATGGTTGTTCGTGGTTTATAATGGATATCGAATGCTGCTAGTTTGATTCCCCATTTAGCGACGCGTCCTGTGACGTCTTCATTGTTGATGATGTCTCCAAGAGGTGTTTTGCTCACCACTGTGATGGAGTGATCTTGAAAATAGTGCCGTAGTTTTCTTGCGGCGAAAAATACGCCGTATGCTAACTTTTGATAGTGGGGGTACCTTTGCTTGGACTCCGAGAAGACTTCGCTTATGTAATAAACTGGTCTTTGCTCGGTGATTCTTGTCCCTCCACTGGTCTTTCGACAACTATGACTGCGCTGATTACCAAGTTTGTTGCTGACATATATAGTAGCATTTGCTCCTGTGGTCTTGGTGATGCGAGTATTGGTGCGCTGACTAAGGCCTCTTTTAGTTGAGCTAAGGCGGTTTCGGCTTCTTCTGTCCACTCGAATTTATCCGACTTTTTGAGAAGGCGGTAGAGGGGTAAAGCTTTGTCACCAAGACTGCTTATGAATCGGATTACATCAGCTGCTGATCCTGTTAAGCACTGGATGCCTTTGAGACATGTAGGTCGCTTGATATCCACGATGGCTTTTATTTTATCAGGATTAACTTCTATGCCTATGTCAGAAACTATGAAACCAAGGAGTTTTCCTGCTGGGACGCCAAAAAAGCATTTTTCCGGATTTAACTTCATCTTGTACTTTATCAAGTTATCAAAATTTTCTTTGAGATCGGCTAATAGATCATCTTCACGTTTAGTCATGACTGCAATGTCGTCGACATACGCTTGTATGTTACGGCCGATTTGGTCGTGTAGGCATCTTTGGATGCACCTTTGGTACGTGGCACCTGCCTTTTTTAGCCCGAAAGGCATTATTAAGTAGCAGTAGGTGAACGGATAGACGTCGCCTAGAAGGGGGGGGGGGGTGAATAGGCGATTTAAAACTTTTTCGAGGAGCCGGAATATCCGGTCCAATAGTGACCGGAAATTCCGAGTGGCCGGAATATCCAATACACAAATGACCCGGAAATTCCGGTATGCTTGATAAAGGCGGAATAAAACTAGAGGTTCACTTTAACAAGCATACAACCTAGATATATAAACTAGGCTCACCTATGTGCACCAACAACTTAAGCTAAGCAATACTAGTAACAAGATGATAGCAAGATATATGACTTCAAGCACGAAGGCTATCACAATGTAAAGTGCATAAGTAAAGAGCTCGGGTATAGAAATAACCGAGGCACGCGAAGACGAGGATGTATTCCCGAGTTCCACCCAAAGGTGTACGTCTCGTTTGGAGAGGTGTGCGCAACCACAACAGGTTAGCCGCAACGCCACAAAGGCTCACCTTCTTGTCCTGATGAACTCAACCACAAAAGGTTCGAGTTCACCTTCCACTATTGATCTCCATTGGGGCGGAGATCGAATCCCGTACAACTCTTGAGGCACACACCCACAACTTAATTGGGGGCTCCCAAGTCTTGAGGCACACACCCACAACTTAATTGGGGGCTCTCAAGTGACCACAAAAGGTCTTGACCACAAAAGGTCTTGGCCACAAAAGGCCAGCCACAAAAGGCGTCTAGGGTCCAAAGACCCAAGAGTAACAAGCTCACAAGTAGTACCACCACGAATCCTCGTGGAGGGCTCAAACCGATGCAAATGCAATGGCAAGAGCACACGAAGTGCTCAAGTCCTTCACTCTCAAATTCCAACACAACAACAAATGTTTATGGGGGAATAAGAGAGGAAGAACAAAGGAAACCACAAAGGAGTCAAATCCTTCACTCCCAAATCCCACCAAAAGCAACTAATGCTTATGGGGGGAGAAGAGAGGAAGAACAAAGAAGAAGAACCACAAAGGAACTCCAAGAACTAGACCCACTAAGTTCCCCTCACTTAGAGGAGAGATGGATTGGTAGGATTGTAGATCTAGATCTCCTCTCAAATTTCCCTAAAGAATATGGAAGATTCAATGGAGGGATTGAGAGGGAAGTGAGCTTTCCAAGGTCAACAATGGAGTAGGAGAGAGGGGAAAGTCGTGCTGCCTTGGATTTGCTGAGGAGGAAGAAGGGGAGGGGTATTTATACCCCTCCAGGAAATATAGCCGTTGGCTGTTTCGACACCCGGAAATTCCGGTATAAGTTGCACCGGATATTCCGGTGTCCCGGAATATCCGGGCCTTTGAAAATATCCGGGCTGAATTTCCGGTTGAGATCAGAACCAATTCTGAATCTTGACTTAGCAAATTTCCTTGAGGCTGACTCGGAATATCCGGTTGGTGAACCGGAATATCCGGTTGGTGAACCGGAATATCCGGGTCCTTGAAATTTCCGGGCTGATTTTCCGATTGAAGTCAGTGCCACTTTTTCTCCTTTCCTTAGCCGTTTTCTTGGATGAGCTGGGGAACCGGAAATTCCGGTAGGTAGGGCGGAATATCCGGCCCCAATAATCCGAATCAGCAGAACACCGAAACGAAAACTGCTATAACTTTTGCAAACGAACTCCAAATGAGGTGAGACCAATTTTGTTGGAAAGATAGCGACGATGGCTACCCAACACATGGCAAGGTATTGCATCCCATAAATAGAGTAAAATAGAGTAAAATTGCATCCCATAAAATTACCCAACACATGGAAAGATAGCGACGATGGCTACCCAACTCCAAATTTATGAAATATTGCATTCCATAAATAGAGTAAAATCTCCACACATGGCAAGGTGTGGGACTTTCCTCAAGGTAGAATCGGCAATATTTCCGCCACCGAAAACGCAACAAGTTGTCCAAAGTAAAACCGATTTCGATGAACTAGAGCTTGACATGGAGATGAACCAAGCTCTAATTCCTCACCAACATAAAAGCCAAATAAGAACCAAGAAATATGATATGCCAAGTATGCAAAGGTTTGAGCTCTCCACAAGAATGCGATCAGGTTACTAACTTGAGAGCCCCTCTTGATAGTACGCCTATCTATCCTATAGCCCTATCAAGATCATACCTTTGCCTTGAGCATTCCACTTGAGTTAGATGATGACTATCTTGATCTTCTTCAAGTGGGTCATCTTTCTTGATTGCGCGTCCAAGCACATGCTTGATGAAGACTTCTCCAAATACTCCCCCATGCTCACAATGGGAGAGTCTCGCTAAGCTCCATCTTCATGTATCCATTGCAAGCACCAAGCATAGGATCTTTTCGAGAAAGCTTCTCTTGGTCTTGCACAACTCATCTTTTTCTTCACTAAGATGATGTCTTGAATCTTCAAGACATTCTTGCAATAAGCTTCACTCAACACATGAGCTTCAAGAGTTCAACACATGAACTCCACAATTCCATGGACATGATCTATAATGATATCTCAAAGTAAACATTAGTCCATAGAGATTGTCATTCAATTACCAAAACCACACATGAGGGAAAATGCTCTTTCAGTAGGTACCGAAAGGCGTGATGAAAGAAGTCTTGATTTGATCAGACTTCTTCATCTTAATCTGATGGTAACCGGAGTAAGCATCCAAAAAGCATAGTAATTTTGCCCCTGCAGTGGCATCTACAACCTGGTCGATTCGCGGTAAGGCGAAAGGTTCTTTCAGACAAGCTTTGTTTAAGCCGGTGAAGTCGATGCACATGCGCAACGCCTTCGTGTCCTTTTTAGGTACTAGTACAGGGTTTGCGGACCATTCTGTATGAATGACCTCTTCTATTAAGTTTGCGACTGTAAGTCGCGCTATCTCTTGTCCTATAGCTCTCTTCTTTTCTGGACCAAAACGCCTAAGGCTTTGCTTGACAGGCTTGGCGTCTTTTGTGACATTGAGGGAGTTCTCGGCAAGTTCTCTCGGGACTCCAGGCATGTCTGATGGAGACCATGCAAAGATGTCTCGGTTCTCACGGACGAACCTGACGAGCTCGCCTTCTTATTTGTCGCTAAGGGTGGTGCCGATGTTCGTTGTCTTCTCAGCATCCTTGTCATCAATTTTCGCCTTCTTGGAGTGGGAACCTGCTGTGAAGGTGACGTCGTATGCAGTTGGAGTCTTTTTTATGTCCGGCATAGGCTCCTGCTTGACTTCCTTCAGGTATCCTGCAAGTTCGCCTTTGCTGATGACGGCTTCTGCGAAGACGGCGTTGCCCAGCTCGCACTCCCGCGCCTTCTTGTAGCTACCTCTTACTGTGATGACGCCGTTGGGTCCAGGGATCTTGAGCTTGTTGTAGACATAGCATGGTCTTGCCATGAAGGTGGCAAAGGTCGGTATGCCAAAGATGGCATTGTAGGCGCTTTTGAAGGGCACCACCTCGAAGGATACTTCTTCTTGTCGGTAGTTGTTCTCTTCGCCAAAAGTGACTACCAAAGTAATTTGTCCAACGGAGTTTGCCTGCCGTCCTGGGACTATACCATGGAATTTGACGTCGATGTGCTTGAGCTGGGTTTCTGATAGGTGCATGCGTTTGAGGGTTTCTAGGTACATGATGTTGATGCTGCTGCCACCATCCATAACTACCTTTGAAAGCCGACAATTTGCCACTATGGGATTGACGATGAGAGCGGAGTACCCTGGGTATTGGGGAATGCGATCTGGATGATCATTGCGATCCCAAGTGACCGGTACCTCGGACCAAGTTGCGTATTGTGGAGCAACTGGCATAGTAGCATTGAGTTCCTTCTAGATGGCCTTCTCCTTCTTAGCCGAAGGGGTTGCCAGGAAAGTGACGAAGTTTTCTTCGACTCTGGGGAACTTGCTATTCTTCTTAGCCTTAGGTGGTTCCTCGCCTTGATCTGATGAGCTGCTATCGTCCGCCTTTGCCTCTTTAGCTGCTTCCTTGCGGACTTTGCGCTTGTTGTTCTTGCTTGCCCTATATCCAGCTTCGGGGTCTTTTTTCATGTCGTCATTGATCCTGCACTGCCTGTTGGTGTGGGTGCACTTGTCGAACTTGCTGTGATAGTTGCAGGGGAGATCTTTGATGTCGTCATATGTGACCTTTATGTTCTTTCCGCCTTTGCTATCGTTGTTCTGCTTCCACGGGCCTCCTCTTTGATTCTGTCCGCCTTTACTGTAAGCAAAGGCTACTTCATTGGAGGGGCCTGCATTGTCATTAGGCTGTGCTTTTTTCTTTGTCGACTTGGCTCGCTTTTCGTTGTTGTTGATGGAGATGTCAAGGTTTGCGTCTCCATCGTCTGCACGAGCGTCGTCTTCTGCAATTGCGAGGTTGTTTGCACCATCAAGCAGATCTCCAAGGGTGGTGATTCTTTGACTTGACAAGATGTAACACATCATGTTTCCTTTCTTCAAGCTGTGCATGAAAGCATGGATAGCTTGCATCTCGGAGACACCCTCGGAACTGTTTTTCATCTTCGTCCATCGTGCGATGAAATCGCGACTGGACTCGTTCGCCTCCTGAGTGCAACGCAAGAGCTCTGGATAAGCCTTTGGGCGTTAGTACGTGCAGGAGAAGTGTTGTGTGAAGCAACGATTCATGTCTTGCCAATTGTGGATACTTTTCTCTGGCAGGGTACCAATCCACAAGCGTGCAGTACCTTCTAACATCAGGGGTAAGAAACGGACTGCGGCGTCGTAGCCTCCGTTGTAAATTCCCACTGTGTTGAGGTAGTCAGGGAGCCATGTCTCGGGGTTATCCGCGCCATTGTACTTGTTCACAATTTTCTTGACATTGCCGAGCGCCTCTGGTAGCTGCACCTTTCGGATTGCCGGGCCAAAGCATTTGTGACCTAGATAGGTTTCTTCCCTTGCGACTCTGATCTCATCTAGTCGAGTGCGAGCATCTGACACTTGATGTCGGCTTCCGTTTTGACGATGTGGTGATCGTGACCTTGAGCGCCTGCATTGAAGGTCTTTGTCTGCATTCTCGTTGTCTCTCCTGTTAGGAGGCCGAGGCATGCTAAGCCGATCACCGTTACGTTCTGGGGCAACATCTTTGTCACGATTCTTATCGTGGCTCTTCTCACGCCTTCTTTCCTTCCTGGCGGCCTTGTCTGCCTTGTCCTTGTGACGTTCCTGCCTGTGCCGATTGGATCCCGTGCCTGATACATCATCGCGTCGTCGCGCCGGCTTTTCAGGTTGTTTGCCTTTGTCGTGGCTGCTAGACTCGGATGGATCATTGGGTGGTCCTGTGTCGGCTCCGGCTTTGCATAGGACAGTGTTGTCAGCAAGGCGGCAGCTTGAGGTGGCTACCTCTTGTAGTTCTTCCGCCTGTTTGAGTAGCGCTTTTGAATAAAACACTTTTTCATCAGTTGAGATCTCTTCGTCCTCCATGATCTCCAGTGCGTCTTCCATGTTCTTTGCAGGGGTGGAGAAGTATATCATACCGTCTTTGTCTACGGTATAAGGGTTTCTCTGCCACACCTTCTTCTTTTGAGCCGACGGTCGATCGAAGTTCTTCGTGAGATCTCTATGGAGGAGAGGGTCGTGAGTATCCTTCACACGCTGGAATTTTTCTCTTTCCATGTGGCGGCGAAGATCTTCTTTGTCCTGGGCAGTGGCCTTGAGGGCTTTTTCCCTGTTTTGCATAACCAAGTTATGGCGAACGCCTAACTCTGACTCACGAAGGAGGTATTGGCGCCTTTCTTCGAGTTCTTCTGGGGTTGCATTGGGACCGAGCGGCGTCTTGAGTATGTCAAGTGCTTTTTTGCGTGCTTCGGATGTTAGCTCAGCCTCCAGATCTTTGTCCAGGTTTGCTTCAAAGGGGGAATTTCCTTTTGGCTTGCTTCCGAACGCCTTTATTGTGAAGACGTCAACCTGTGATTCTAAGCTAGCAGATATGGAAGGCGACTTCGACCCATCTGCATGCTTGTCAGGCGCATGTGTTTCCACAGAAGTTGGCCCTGCCATCATGACTTCTTTGGGACCTCCTATGTTGAAAGAGGCGACTTTCCTTGCGAAGTCGCTATCTGTGCTTTCGGTATCTGAGTTTTCCGCCATTGGGGCTGTGTTCTCAGATCCGGCTTCTGAGTCTGGACCAACTTGCAAAGCTGGTATAATGGACTCAGGATCGGAACCTGCCGGCTGATCGCCGGTGGTTGTAATTGTTCCCACAAAGTGAAAGTCGGACTCCATGTAACTTTCTGAGAAGCTGGAGCCAGTTTCGCTTTGTGAATCTAGATCGTAAGCTGCAAAACCTTTAGGCGATGCCGGATGCGATCCGTCTTCTAGGTGGTGGGCGGGGAAGAATTTTCCAGATCCCCTAGGGAATCGCGCGGCGGTCGTGAAGCCGGTGAAGATGTTGATGTCGCCGATGGAGATGATGAAGCTGGAGACGAGATCGTCGTCTGCCAGAGTCCATGAATCTGCCTCGACGAAGCCGACATCGCCATCCATATTGGCGCGGCCTACCGCCATAGATCTTCCGATCTCGCCCAAAGATCCCGCCTTGAAGGTGACGCCTAACGCCTTAGGCCCCACGGTGGGCGCCAACATTCGGGTTATTGGATTCTTAGGCACGTAAGGAGGTGCCATGCTCCAATGGTGAAGAGAGGGGGAAGGCATGGCGGCTTCTAGGATCGGGATTGCACACAAGGGTTTACCCAACTTCAGACCTTGCAGCGGTGGCAAGATGCTACGTGCTGCTATAATTCACTAGATGCGAATATGTGTACAGTTTACAATGTAGGTTGTAAGACGTGTTCCTTGAGGGGAATATGAGGCAGGCTTATATAGTCGCCATACCTTTTCCTACAAGGAAAGGCTAACCTATCTATATTAGGAGTTCTAGACTAATACGGGATAAATCCTAACTTCTTCTCTAAGGCGAACGTCGGTTCTTCTGGATCCTCATCAGATTGTAGGCCTTCTCTTGCGCTTCAGCCTACTGGGCCGCCTGATAAGCCGAAGAACTTTTTACTTTTTGGGCCACCCTGGTAAGCTGGTTTAGCCCACGTGGTCGGCATACCTGTTTGGTATATCCTCCCCATTTAGCTTCATAATTTAGTTGAGAGACTAATGCGGGTTTAACTAACTGATGAATCTGATTAGGTTTATCTAGAAATTAACATTATTGGGATTTTTATTTTTGGATAAACCTATATTCGTTTTAATAGGTTATACGAAAACGGTTGACCACGAACCCATCAACACACCATTCATCTACAAAGTGGTGTGATGGTCTAAACTGGCAAAGACAGAGATCATGGGTTTGACGGTGTTTTTGACTCCAACGGAGCAACCCAAACGGACATGCCTTTTGAGCTGTTTTTGTCCATTTGGGTTGTCGAACGTACATGTGATGCCCGCGCCGGTCATGCAAGCCAGTGCGTCCAACGCATTTTTTCGTTTTTTCTAAACAATATATGGGCTTTTTCATTGCATAAAGGGTGGGCACAATTGACCATTTTACATAATAATCTGAAAAGGAAAAAGGGACAGAAATTAAAACTACGCCCTTTGCGGGCTTTCTACGCCTCGTCATCGGAGGACATGACGATGTAGGGCGGCGCCTGCAACGGGTACGCTGGTGGGGCGCGCGTCGGTGGTGTGGGCGGTTGAGTCTGTTCCTACTCCTCTAGAGGCATCGGCAGTGTCTGCGGTCACGACACCGGGTACGCCGGTGGGGCGCGCGCCGGTGACGTGGGAGGCTGAGTCTGTTCCTACTCCTCTAGGGCCATCAACAATGTCTGCGGTCACGACACCGGGTCCAGGTGCCAGCTCCACGTCTGGCCGACCAGGCCTTCGGGGAGTGGAGAAACAGGAGGAGGGTCGTGCACACCTCCATGTACTCGTACCATGGACGCGGCGAGAGCTGCGCTTCCATGGCCTCATGGAGCTGGTGCACCGCATTGGCGTGTTGTTGCTCGGCTCTGTCCTGTCGAATTCCCACCGCCTTCGCTCGTCGTCAACCACAGTCTCCTCTGAGGCCGCCATCTTGAGGTCCTCGTCCTCGGGCTCCGGTTTGACTTGGAGGTGGGTGGTAGAGGGCGGAAGGATGCCATGCCTTCACATATGTGGTGGAGGTGACTCCGCACGCTCGGCGGCGTGGGGGGCCTTGTGATGAGGCTCTGGCGGCGCGCATCGTGCTTGCCCTCGAAACAACTCTGCTAGTTTGGGGAGTCGGCGATGAAGGTCGGGTCACAACGGTGCTCATCGAGCCGCACAAGCCGCCGCCCGATCTCTTGGCCCCGCACGCGTAGGCTCTACGGGATCGGTGGCACCGGAATATGACGGGGATTTAGGTGCCGATAGTCCGACAATTTGACGTCCGGCCGGGGCACAGGAACGGTGTGGTTCCAATACCACCAGCAGTCCTTTACCCGACCATACTGCCGGTACCGACTCTAGCGACCTCCGCGCGCATCGGCCCAATGGAGAATGGCAGGGGTGCCCTGGTCGTGGTGGAGGCGCGGGGAAGGATGGAGGAGGAAGAAGCTCGGGGAAGGGAGCGTGCGGCAGAGAAGGTGTTGGGGTAGGCGTCCACATTTGGCAGCGGTGGCGGGACGACCCCGCCTCGTGGTCGTCCTTCACCGGTTTGCCAAACCAGCGGCGCATTGCGGTGAGGTGGGCGATGAGGTGGTTAGGGTTCGGGAGGAGAGGGCGGCGCAAGTGAAGCGAGTGGGGACTGGTGTGGGGTGGGTGGCCACCGGGGAGGCTGACCGTGACGTGGCACTGGCAGCTGGGACATCGGAGGACACCGCACGGACATACGGTCAGTTCGCACGACGTGTCCAGGGGGACGCAAAGCTGACCCAAATTCGAGTCAGAAAAGGTTCAAGCCGGATGCACGGCTGACCAAAATCGGGGCCCTTGGTTTTAGGTTTGTGCGTTGCGCCGTGGTTCAACGCAAACGCAGCGGCGCACACCGCGGCAGACTCGATAGGTCGCCCCCGTCGGAGTCATCCTTAGCTTCGATGACGACGATGCTAAGGAGGACAGTCTTTCTTCACTTGCTCCTTTTTCCGGATGACAAGAAAGAAGGGGTTTGTTGGAGCCAGAATGATCCACGGTTATGTGTTCTTTTTTGTTGGTTCGATGCCATAGATAGTTCCTGCCTAAGTTACACATGATCTGTTGTAGAAGTTTGTGATATTTATCCACTCCTTGCGAGAGTAGCAGTTTGAGTTTAACGTGGATTTTACATACTCCCTCCTATATATAAAAAATGTCGCCCATTTTATACTAAGCTAGCACAAAGTTTGTATTAGAGTAGCGACACTTTTTTTGGATGGGAGGAGTACAACAAAATGGTTTGAGCTTGGCATGCATGTGCAGCTTAACGTGGGTAGGCATGTGCTGCTCGCCTCGAGTCAGCTCAGTAACTGCATTACCAAGCGTGTAACCCTTCTCCCAAAGACCAAAGTGCTGTTGACCTTCTCCATCACTTGAAAAGGCTAGGCAGCCGGTAAATCTGGATCTCGGATGCATCATTGTTCATACTCTCAGCCAGCAGCAGTTTGCAGCTAGCGACTGCGCAGTTCGCTCGCAGCGCACAACAACAGACTTGGTGATTTTCTTTATCTGCTACAGGTGAGTCCCTCATGTCGCTTCCTCTTTGGTCTCCTCTTTTGTGTGCAAAAACAGTTGTGTTGGTGCTCAGTGCCGGTTTCTACTTCCTAGTTTCAATGAGCTCAAGCTTGGATCTCTAGCTGCTAGAACCCTTTTGCTTTCTTTTTGCTCTTCCTCCTTGTCATGCATGCTGATGGCCACGAGGCTCAAGTTTGAATGCCGGTCTCTACTTCAAATGAAATCTCATATCTACTAATGGGTTTTGCTCTTGTTTCCAGCAGGTTAATCCCATCGCACACTGAGTCACTGACGTACTGCAAATGGAACGCAGAGTCGCTACCACGAGAAGTGACCTTGAACAGATGTTACTCGATGAAAATGCAGAGCCCAAGGCCCTGCCATTATCCCTGTTGGAGGACATCACGGATTATTTCTCTCACGACCGGCAGATTGGAAGTGGTGGATTTGCGGTGGTTTATAAGGTACGTACACATACGTAAAGGGCTGGCCAGTGCTCCATATTAATCATCCTTCGGTTCAAATCACTGACCAATGCCATTGGCTGCGAACATGCCAAGCAGGGAATAGTTGGCGATAGGGATGTCGCCGTGAAGAGGATAACCAACCCTTTTATGGATGAAACTGAATTTCACCGGGAGGTTAAATGCCTCATGCGGGTAAAGCATAAAAATGTAGTAAGATTCCTTGGGTACTGTGCTAACAGACAAGGAAACATGCAAACGTACGACGGAGAACTTGTCATGGCAGATGTCCACGAAAGATTGCTTTGCTTCGAGTACGTACCTAGAGGGGGTCTCGACAAATACATCATCGGTACTTCCATGTGGCCTCTAATTAACTTCGCTATTATTTTCTTCATTCATGTACTACAGGTTGGGTATTATGTCATTTGACATCTAGTGAAGTTAAGGCGTCAAGTATCACGAATCATAACCTGGTTTCTCCCATTTTGTAGATGCATATCGCGAGTGGGGAACGTGCTATGAAATAATAAAAGGGATCTGTGAGGGTATACGGTACCTTCAC
This sequence comes from Poa annua, assembly GCA_026929855.1. NCBI lineage: Eukaryota > Viridiplantae > Streptophyta > Magnoliopsida > Poales > Poaceae > Poa > Poa annua. The sequence goes on from CM049427.1 coordinate 24,950,515, forward strand.
GAGAATAATATTGTTCATTTGGATCTTAAACCCGCCAACATACTGCTGGACGATGACATGATTCCCAAAATTACCGATTTTGGACTGTCAAGATGCTTTGACGAAAATCAAAGCCGACATATTACCAAAAATGTAGCAGGAACAATGTAACCTCTCTAAGTCCTACTTAATTAAAGCCCAGTGTTTTTTTCTGCTATGTGATATCAACTGCGGTCTCTTTGTTCAATAATCGATCTGTCATTTCATATTTTCCTACAGAGGGTATTTGGCACCAGAACGGCACAATGGTGGTGTAATCGCGCGCAGTGCTGACTTGTTTAGTCTTGGGGTTATTATCATAGAAATACTGACCGGACAGAAGGGTTATGAAGCTATTGAGGATGTAAGAACTATATATGCCGTTGTTACAAAAATAAAAGCTCAATTTCCTTCTTGGCTAAGGAGGGTCGACTTTAAGATATTTCTCACGCTTTATTTCGTATATTTTCCTTACATTCTAGTTTCAGGTGTTGGGCAATATAATTTCTGGAAGCATGCCGACTATTGGGAAGCACAATTTAACCGCAAAAAAGAATAGACATATCATATTACTTCTTAGAGAGTTTTTATTGATAGTTTGATGCTTCATTTTTGAAAGTGCAGTCTACAGGATGATAGATCTTACTTGAATGTGCTGAACATTTATTTCAATTTTTTGAATTTATATTTGAATGTATCTGGTCGTTATATACAATACACGTTTAAGTTTGCGATGTAGAAATATGTTGCTGTTGCGTTTCCTAGACCATAACGCACCACCAAATTATTTTAGGTACTTGAAATTTGGAGTGGTAAGTTGGAGAGATCAGAACGACACACACTATGCGAACAAATACAAGTATGCAACGAGATAGCTTCTGAGTGCATAGAGTACAATCCAAAGAAGAGACCAGCTAGTGCACGAGATATAATTTGCAAGCTTCATGATATGGAAAGTATCCAGGTATGTTCTAAATTTCAAAGTCCTATTTGATCCTTCATTTCGGACTTGATACATTTTTTTTAGTATGCGGAGTTGACAAAGATACCACTTAGATCCTGCACTGGAACTGTTTAAACTGCTAGGGCATATGCTCTAGAGTTTGAGGAACTGGGCAGGAGTCCCATGAAGATAGGTTCTTTGATCGCTCATACCTATTTAGGCCCTTTAATTTAAAGGAATATCATCAGATTGATTTTTCTTAGAACTGTTTGATTCTTAGCATCATATCCTATAGAAATTAATCCCATAGAAATCTTGTAGTGTAAATATCATAGAAATCTTGTATTGCAAATCTCATAGAAAATTTGTTGTGTAAATCTCATGGGGAAAAAATCATGAGGTCTAACCTCAAGGAAAATTCCTTCACCGCAATCAAAGAGAATTCATCTTCTCATAGGATTCAATTAGACATGTTATTCTAGTCATATAGGGTTTTCCTACTCCATCATTTTTCCTATCCTACAAATCAAAGGAGCCCGAGGAATTAGAACTTTTTCTACATATATACCACCTCTTCGCATATTTCAAGAAATAATTTTGACAATTAGTATACATGATTATCAAGAAAGATAACACCAAATCAATAATACAAGATCGGTTATGGGATAAATTTTCTGATATTATTGAATTTTAGCTGAAACAACATATTTCCCTTTGTTCAAAATACACAACCTTTCAGATTTCGTTTGGTTACACGGAGGAACATTGACTATCACACATTTTTTTTATATCAATATGAAAGTATCAATTTATGAAAGGAACTATATATCAGGAGTTGTGAAAAAACATTATCACAAATTTATTATCAAAGCCAGGTTTTTTCCCGCAAGGAGAGCCTGGAAATGTTTTTCTAAGAGAAGTTTGACGTCATGATTTCCACCAAATCACGTATGTTTGAATGGTAGTAGTATTTTTAATAGTACTCTAGTTGTAATGCAATTCACTCCGAACAATGTGTCATCCTACACTGCTTATATTTCCAAAAACGGAACGGAGTAGCAGACTTAGGTGTGCTAAGAGAAATATTTATGATAAGGATATAGTAGAGTCAAAATTTGATCTGATCCGTTCCATTTAAGTACAAATGTGCCGGTCACCCTCGTCGCTACCGAAATTTTGTGCCGACGGACTTTTTTCGTTTTTGTGCGTACGTTCTGAGTCGAGTTGTTTTTCGTGTATAGGAGACAAATCCCGACATGGGCGGTGAAGCCACCCAACAGAAGAAGAATCTTGAGAAGGACAACAGAGGCGACGAGGAGATGAAGAATCTTGACATGGACGGTGGAGATGGTGAGCAGAAGAAGAATTTCGAGAGGAGCGACGAAGGCAGCGAGGAGAAGATGAATAACGATAGGGGAGGTGGAGGCGGCAAGCAGAAGAAGAAACCGAATAGGGGCGGCGGAGGTGGCGAGCATGAGAATAGTTTCGATAGGGGCGCCGATGACGGCAAGCGAGAGAAGAATCTGGACAAGGGAGGTGAAGGCGGCGAGCATAAGAAGAATCCCGATAGGCACGCCGATGACGACAAGCAGGAGAAGAACCCTGACAGACAAGCCGATGACGGCGAGCGAGAGAAGAACATGGAGAAGGTGAATAAGAGTCATAAGACTGGGACACAGTCCCGGCCCAACGAGGACAGGGAGAATAGGCAATCGCCCAAGGAAACGAAACATGCAACGTATCGACCTCCATGGTCGGTAGACAATGAACTCTACTCTGTTCTTGGCTCAGCTCCCCCAGAGGTCAGGTCAATACACAAGAGGCACTCTCATTCCCGCGCAATACTCTCCCCTGTCCTCTGCTCGAACTAACAATGGCACTGCTACGATTTTACTTTTTATTCGCAGGAAACAACGGTGCTGCTCGGGATCCCCATCCATTGCAATGCATGCGCAGAGCCGATCATGCGACGCATCTACAAAGTCAAAGGTGTGGTCTCGATTGGATCATCTCAACTTTCGCCCATTTCCCTTTTCATTTTGACTTTTGAGGTCTGGGGTGATGTTAATTTTTTTTAATTGGGTGTTCTCTTTTTATTTCTCTAGGAGTGAAGGATGTGGTGGTGGACATTGCCAAGAACGAGGTGACGGTCGTGGGGACCATGGACGTTGCCGCCATGGTGATGTACCTTCAGGAGAAGCTGAGCCGTCCCAGGGAGGCCACGATTCCCAGAAAGAAAGCCAACAAGGGGGATAAAGGCGGCAACAACTGGGGCGACGAGAAGAAGGAGAAATACGAAGCGGGAGAGGCACATAAGGGCAAAGCGAAAGGAATCGTCGAGGTTTCCATCCTGTCCATGAAGTCCGTCAGGACAATGCCGAAGCAGGTACCTAGGTACCCCACCTACTACGGTGGCAATGCCTACGACGTGAGGTGTAACGAGGAGAACGCCAACCCCTGCTCTGTCATGTGACTATATATCTCTCTCGCCCTCTTATTCCAGTAGATGATGTCCAATAAACTGATTTATACATCACCAAATCCCAAAAAAACCGGCTCTTTTTTCATGACTTGCATGTCGATGAGTACGGCAACCGGCATGAGCCATATGGTTGTCTTAATTATTTATTGTGTAACCTCAACTTCAAACTCCATGTAATTGCATTACTTTATCGCTACGAGTTACCAATAGTTATAGATGCAACCTGATGGAGAAAACCAAGGCGCCACATAAACATGGCGCCATGATGGAGATCATGCCAGTGTGTTCAAGATGGAGATCAAAGCGCAATAAAAGGGCTATACCATGTCACACATTTCTATGCACATGTTGTTTATATTCTTTTATACATGTTATTTTACATCTGCATGATGGTAGCATTATAAGATGATCCATACTTGTAACAACCCAAGGTGGAGAACCTGAAAAGCTGTGTAATTTTTCCACTTTTGTGTAATTGCATCATGGCATCCATATCGAATTTCTACTATTATGTTCATTGCAACCCACAATTTAAATCTTGCATATTTGTCAAAGAAGTTCCAAGAGTTCAACATGAGATGTTAGCACTTGTTAAAAACAAAATCCTTTGAATCTGGCATATTTGTCAAGGAAGTTCCAATAGTTCAAAATATTATAATTGCCATGGCTCCAAATTATTAAAGTGACAACCTCTGGAAATTTCAGAAAATTGCCCTAATTATCCCCTCTGAACAAAAGTGCTTCAAAACATTTTATTTTGAGATGCCAATTTTTGGGGTGATTCTACACTGTATGGGGAGGCTACATGAATTTTCTCAAAATTTTCTAAAGTGTTTAAATGCCCCAAATAAATCAAAGAAGTGCTCTGGTTTTGAAAAGAATTAGAAAAGGACCTCTCTGTAATGGGGAAGGACCTGTCTGTGAGGGAAAAAGAAAACTGGCAGGGGGGTTTCCAGAAAACCTCCTTCGTCTTCCTCTGTAGCGACCGAGCGCGCCCGTCCCCGACGAACCCCGTCGCCATGTCGCCCTCTCCTGCGCCGCGCCCGGACCCCCCCTCCTCCTCTGCTGCCCTGGGAAGGATAAGACCACCACGGCGCTGCTCTGCTCTCTCCCCCCCCCCCCCCCCCCCCCCCCCGATCTTTTCCCCTGTTTTCCCCCAGCCATGGCTGAACCCTACGAGTAGCTCGCCGTCGAATCGCCGGCGTTTGGGTACTCCCCGAGCCCAGACACGACCACTCCTAGCACCGCCGCAACGCCGGCTACCTCCACGCCGAAGGAACCGTGCCGGGGAACGCGAAATCGACGCCGCCGTCCTCTTCTTCCCCAACTCCGGCCGCCGCGCCTCGAGCACGCTCGCCACCCGCCACAACGCTCCTCCCTCCACTACAAGCACGTGCACGCGACGAGGGTGAGCACCCGCACCCGCCCGTGCCCTCAATTCATCCGCACATGCCCCGTAGCGCTTTTTCCTGCGAGCTCGCCACCGGCCGCCGCTCGCCGTTGCTGCTCGCTGCGCTCCGGCGACCTCTGGGTAGAGGTGCCGCCCTAGATTTGCTCCTCGTGCACGCGCGCGTCGAATGCACCCATCCGCGTGACCCCTGGCGCCGTAGATCGTCGAGCTCGTGCACCTCGCCGCCGGCGACCACCGGCCGTGCGCTCCGGCGTGGTGCTGACGGCCTGGGCCCACGCGCCAGTGGCCCAGCACCCGCCCCGCGCCGCGTCAGCGCCACCCTGCCCCCCTGGCCCGCGCGTCAGTGGCTCGGGTTAGCCCAGCCTCGGTGAAAAACGCCCGGGCAATTTTTCCTGCGATTTAATAAAAAGGCAGAAAATGAATAAAACTTGGAAAATTCATATCTTTCAAAATAATTATCCAAACTTTGCAAATAATATACCAAAATGCTCAGAAGAATAAATGCTATCTATTAGGATGATTCACATTTCCATTGCAATTAAAATTAATTGTTGTTTGTGGATTTAGAGAAAGGAGTATAATTCAAATATGTAGCTCAAATTCATTATAAATTTCTCCAATTGCTAAAATTGTGCCCTTCAAATAAAAATGCTCATAAGCACAAGTGCTACACATTTAAAATCATTCCAAGCATGTTACCTAAATTAAAAGCTTAGGAGAACATAAAAACAAATATGAAGATCTATTTCCTCTCTCGTTGAATAATTATTCCTAGCACCCCAAATAAAAGTGCTATACGTGTTATAGTAATTCAGTGCATTAACATGTCATGCCATCATGTGTTTACGCATTGCATATGATTGGCTTGTATTGATTGTGTTCTTTCCGGTGTTTTTATACATCAATAGATCAAGGAATCGGGGTCTCGCCACATTACCCCGACGAACAATATTACCCGCCTGCTGAGCAAGGCAAGCGTGATCCCCACCCTCTGAGCATGTCTTATCTTATTTTCCGCAAACTATTTTCTCCACTATACTATTGCATGCGGTTCCAAATGTCACTTTTATTGGATTAGAGTATCCTATAGTTGCATTAAGTTTCCGATGTCATTACCTGTTTCCCTCCTATTATCCATAGGTTTGTATTGATGGCCTGAAACAATTAACTATGCTATGTTGTTGCTTAGCCATGCTTAGTTAAATGTTTAATGGTCCGATGGATATTCATGTTGGTATCGGATGTGGAAATTCTGCGGATGATGGTGGAGAAATGGTGGTAACCACTAATAAAATGCTAAAAGGTGGGGATGAGAGGCCACATGGGATGTGGTGGGTTGTCTCGTTCTCGCCGCCTCAGTGCGAGTTCTCCCCTTCGAGCCAAGTTGAGCGTGCTACCATGCGTGGGAATATGGAACCTCGTCGACCGACTAACTTGTGGCGGACTAGCCGAGGGTCCTCTAGTTTGGCTTTCCATTTTCGCGTGTGTTGAGATGGTGGCCAAGACTGGGATGAGGATGTTGGTGTTAGGAAAATGAGTGGCCGCGGGGCAGGGTGTTGGAGGCACTGAACCTGTCCTACCGCCACTAATGATCCTGGGTTAGTTCTAAGCGAGGTAAAGGTCGTAGCCGCTCCCACCCAGCCGGCTTTCCCCGGAAGAGAGCTAAATGTACAGGCAATGGGTCGGACGGTTGAACGGATAGACGTCGCCTAGAGGGGGGGGGGGGTGAATAGGCGATTTAAAACTTTTTCGAGGAGCCGGAATATCCGGTCCAATAGTGAACGGAAATTCCGAGTGGCCGGAATATCCGGTACACAAATGACTCGGAAATTCCGGTATGCTTGATAAAGGCGGAATAAAACTAGAGGTTTACTTTAACAAGCATACAACCTAGATATATAAACTAGGCTCACCTATGTGCACCAACAACTTAAGCTAAGCAATACTAGTAACAAGATGATAGCAAGATATATGACTTCAAGCACGAAGGCTATCACAATGTAAAGTGCATAAGTAAAGAGCTCGGGTATAGAGATAACCGAGGCACGCGGAGACGAGGATGTATTCCCGAGTTCCACCCAAGGGTGTACGTCTCGTTTGGAGAGGTGTGCGCAACCACAACAGGTTAGCCGCAACGCCACAAAGGCTCACCTTCTTCTCCTGATGAACTCAACCACAAAAGGTTCGAGTTCACCTTCCACTATTGATCTCCTTTGGGGCGGAGATCGAATCCCGTACAACTCTTGAGGCACACACCCACAACTTAATTGGGGGCTCTCAAGTGACCACAAAAGGTCTTGACCACAAAAGGTCTTGGCCACAAAAGGCCGGCCACAAAAGGCGTCTAGGGTCCAAAGACCCAAGAGTAACAAGCTCACAAGTAATACCACCACGAATCCTCGTGGAGGGCTCAAACCGATGCAAATGCAATGGCAAGAGCACACGAAGTGCTCAAGTCCTTCACTCTCAAATTCCAACACAACAACAAATGTTTATGGGGGAATAAGAGAGGAAGAACAAAGGAAACCACAAAGGAGTCAAATCCTTCACTCCCAAATCCCACCAAAAGCAACTAATGCTTATGGGGGGAGAAGAGAGGAAGAACAAAGAGGAAGAACCACAAAGGAACTCCAAGAACTAGATCCACTAAGTTCCCCTCACTTAGAGGAGATGGATTGGTAGGATTGTAGATCTAGATCTCCTCTCAACTTTCCCTAAAGAATATGGAAGATTCAATGGAGGGATTGAGAGGGAAGTGAGCTTTCCAAGGTCAACAATGGAGTAGGAGAGAGGGGAAAGTCGTGCTGCCTTGGATTTGCTGAGGAGGAAGAAGGAGAGGGGTATTTATACCCCTCCAGGAAATATAGCCGTTGGCTGTTTTAACACTCGGAAATTCCGGTATAAGTTAGACTCGGAAATTCCGGTCAACCGGAAATTCCGGTCTAGAGAGACCCGGAAATTCCGGTCCCCCGGAAATTCTGGTCAAAGAGAGCTCGGAAATTCCGGCTGGAGTCAGAAGCAAAACCAAACTTTTCCTTAGCCATTTCTGGAGGACTTTTCTGGGGGCACTCGGAAATTCCGGTAGACGGAAATTTCCGAGCACAATTTCCGACTGGAGTCAGAACCCTTTCTCTCCTTTCCTTAGCCGTTTTCGTGGATGAGCTGGGGAACCGGAAATTCCGGTAGGGAGGGCGGAATATCCGGCCCCAATAATCCGAATCAGCAAAACATCGAAACGAAAACTGCTATAACTTTTGCAAATGAACTCCAAATGAGGTGAGACCAATTTTGTTGGAAAGATAGCGACGATGACTACCCAACAAGAATGCGATCAAGTTACTAACTTGAGAGCCCCTCTTGATAGTACGCCTATCTATCCTATAGCCCTATCAAGATCATACCTTTGCCTTGAGCATTCCACTTGAGTTAGATGATGACTATCTTGATCTTCTTCAAGTGGGTCATCTTTCTTGATTGCGCGTCCAAGCACATGCTTGATGAAGACTTCTCCAAATACCCCCCCATGCTCACAATGGGAGAGTCTCGCTAAGCTCCATCTTCATGTATCCATTGCAAGCACCAAGCATAGGATCTTTTTGAGAAAGCTTCTCTTGGTCTTGCACAACTCATCTTTTTCTTCACTAAGATGATGTCTTGAATCTTCAAGACATTCTTGCAATAAGCTTCACTCAACACATGAGCTTCAAGAGTCCAACACATGAACTCCACAATTCCATGGACATGATCTATAATGATATCTCAAAAGCAAACATTAGTCCATAGAGATTGTCATTCAATTACCAAAACCACACATGAGGGAAAATGCTCTTTCAACGGTACGCATGGATAAGTAGCTGGGAGGTCCCTCGGGAACCTAGCGACTTTCACATTGTACACCCCCTGCAGGGATAAATCTTTTCGAAAAGCCGTGTCCACGGTTAAGGACGACTTGGTGACGGATTCAGAGATCATAGAACAACTTTAACGGAATGATTAAAAACTGGGTACTAAAGGTACCACTCACGATTGTAAGGTTGACTTCCTCGAGGGTGATTCGGGGAGGTGCCTTTGAAGAACAGGAACAGTGGTTGAGGTTGAGAAAGTCATTCAAAAAGGAAAAGAGTTACTTCTTACCCCTCTTTAAAAATATTCTGATAGTCGATGCCTTGGTGTCGTGTTTTATGAACAAAATCAGCTTTACGCAAAACAGCCATAAACCGTTGAAAGCCAATCATTGAGCTTATAATAGCTCCTATCTTGCTGAGTTCGTCGAACTCACCCTTGTTTATTTTTGTTTCAGAGGAGGACTTTACCGACCTCGAAGGTGGGTTCTTTATTGACATCGACGAGTAGTCTGGGGTTCCCGGGTGGCAGCCTGGGGCAACTCGGAACCAGCTGGCACGGAACTGTTTATCTGTAGGCCTCTTAGGCCATATTTGGATCTTGTTGTTTAGAACAACTTAACTTGCTTCCGCTAGTTGTAATGATGGGTCAGTGACCTCTGATTGTAATATTTGCTATCTTTCTCTACTAAGAGTTGAACTATATTATCTTGAGTCGTAGGGTGTGTCATGTTCCAGGTGTTCCGGTGTCTTAGTCTCTTTATTATACTGTGAGGGCTATGCTTTGGATATGGCATGATCGAAGGGTTGTGTGACCGATGATCCATGCCGAGCACGCCTGCCGATGTTTACTCGGCCTGGGAGTGGAAACCCAGTAACCTTCGATTATGTAGCATGACCACCGACACATAACATCACTGTATAATTTATGGATTGGGGCATTACAATACTCACTATCAATATAAAGTGTTCTCCCTTAATATGCACCATCACGAAAGTTCGTTTTGAAGCATCTTGTGATGATCATATGTGGTAAGGATAATGTGTTCTCTCTTAGTATGCATCATCATGAAAGTTCATCGTTTTGAAGCATCTCGTGATGATCAGATGTGGTAAACTCTATGTTCGGATACGACGGGTGTAAGTCAGTTTTACACATGTGAAAATAGTTTGGTTATACATGAGTCATATGAATGATATGCTTAATATATTTTTTTGTTCATCATTGAAACTACGCGTGCTCTCGTGAAGATTGGATTTGGTGTAGTGGATTTGCATCATGGACCACTAGACAACTATGAGGGATGCTGATTTAACTAGGAGTTTGATAGTAATTTGATTAAACTAAACTCATTATCGTGAACATAATTCAATATTATATTTGCTAAAATATTATAGATTATGGCCTGCAACGTAGCTTAGTTCAATTTCAACGCATTTCTTGAAAAGAACAATCTGACTTCAGCATTTTTAACAATTGCTTCTCTGAACTTATTCCCAGTCGGTGAAATTTGAATTCAGATGATTTTGAAGACCTCAGCGTTTTTACTTCCTACTCAACCCATATCATCGTTGCAGATCTTCTCACCAAGATGATTTCCAGGGAACCAAGAAAAATACTCCTTCTATCCGGAGATAGTAGACTTAAATTTGTCTAAATTCGGACGTGTACAACATGTCTACATACATGACAAATCCATATTTAGACAAAACCATGATAACTATTTCCCTACTTTTCAGAGAACCAAGATCATTACAGGGCGACTGCACAGGCAGACAAATGTAAGTGAAAAGGGAAGAACTATCTGCGTTCTATTGAAGCAATCTGTTAGACAGGGTACAAGAGGTGCTGTCCTATTGGTGGCATCTTTGCATTGCCATAAGCAATCTACATGACATATTTTGCATTACGACGACAATGAATCATGTATTCATGTAGAGACAAAGAAGGATGCATTGGTCATGCTAGGATCATTACAAACGATTGTTGGGAGACCATATATCCCAGACTCCAAGAGGCTTCCCATTATATGTTTCAAGCAAGCACAAAGCGGTATTCATAGCATAACGAGGTACCAAATTCAGAACTTGAACTGCATAATAACATCAATTTCTGTTCATCTAGTAAAGAATCGGATTTCAATGGCTATTATCAACATAACAGCTTTATATGCAAGAAAAACATAATCAGGTTTCAGTAACCAACTCAAGTGAACAGTATATGTTCATAGTTTGATTGCACACCATTAAAAGAGTCTAAGATCTCAATCCAGTCTGTATTTGTACACGACAACATAAGAAGAACCAACCAATAGATACTGTGCTAAATAAGAAGAAACAATCATGGAAAGGCAGTAGCAAGCAAGATCATAGGAATAGATACGGTACCGATCTTGGGCACCGTGCCACTCTGCACAATCAAGCAATGCGGACGTATGTGGGCAAGATGGGTCCAGCGGCGGCGGCCAAGATTCCGTTGCCGGCGGCCTCCTGCTCGGTGAGGAAGAGGTCGTCGGTGGACCTGAGCGCGGCGTGCGCGGCGACGATGGCGACCCCGATCATGACGGAGCCGACGACGTTCCACCCCACGTCGGTGAATAGCAGCGCGATGACGGTGACCCCCGAGAGGGCCGCGAGGACGGTGCCGTCGTCGAACTCGGTGCCGAGGATGCGCAGGGGCTGGCCGGGCTCGGAGGGGCGCGCGAAGTAGAGGAAGAACCAGGCGGCGCAGAGGGCGAGGAGCGCGAAGAGCGTGCCCGGGTGCCAGAAGAGCGAGGCGGCGACGACGGCGAGCACGGCCAGCGCGTAGTTGGAGCGGAAGTAGGCCGCGTTGCGGCGCGTCCGGGCGAGGGCTTCCCCGAGGTTGGGCGGCTTGGAGAAGGCCGGCGCGCGGAAGACCTCGGCCCAGGGCCGGCGCGCGGAGATGAGCGCCTGGCCCTGTTCTCGGAACCGGGTGACGAGCTCGGCCGCCTTGGCGAGGGAGGAGGGCGGCGCTGTGGGGTCGTGGATCGGGGCTGGGGCGGAGGGCGAGGGGGCTGCGGGCGGGACGTTGGGGTAGGAGGAGGGCGGGGCTGGGTAGGTGGGGATCTTGGCGTAGCCGGCGGAGGAGGCCGGCGGCGCGGGGTAGGATCCGTACATGCCGGCGGGCGGGGCGGTGGCGCCGGAGTTGCGCATCGGGAGATCGGGAGTTTTCGACGGTGGAATAGGCGGAGGGGAAAGTGGTGGGATGGGAGGAGGAAGAAATCGACGTGGGCTTTGCTTCGCTGGACACGGTGGTTTGGTCTATTTGTGGGGAGAAGGGGAAGTTGTGCGCGTGGCGTCTTGCTTACGAGCGAAGTACCGTGTGTCCACCTTCGTTTCCTCTCCGTTCCGTTCGTCATCTGATCGTGTTGACATCAACGCAAAGGATCAGGCAATGTAAAAAAAGAGAGAAGATAGAGTAAAATAGACTCATAGTCACTGAACTTGCGGGTAAAGCTCACTTTGGTCATTCTACTTAAGAATACGGTCACTATATACGCATGGGGGTTATTCTACGGTCATTGGACAATTGTTTAGCTCTCGTATTTGATTACTTGACCGGTCAAACACTGTTGCCTAGTCAGCAGGACCCATAGGATAATAAAACAAAAATATATGTGTCGAAGTTTTCTGCTGTCTGCTATGCAATAACCCGAAAAATTATGTGCGTCTTCAGGTTAAGTCCCAGACACGATGTTTTACCTTTCTTCATAATGATAATATGAGGTCTACCTAAGGCAACTAAATAAAATTCTCTCAAACAAAGACAACTCAACAACCCAATAAGCAATCCACTAAAAACACAACCCAATAAGCAACACAACAACACTTCTGTTGCAACCCATGTGGAAAACACGTGCTCCCTCTGATCCATATTAATTCACTAAATCAGATATATACTTAAATGCTTTGGTGCTACGTACATCCGATTCAGCTACAATTAATATGGATCAGAGAGGGTAATAAAATCTCTAAACATTTGTGAAGACAATTTAGTACGTAGATATAGCGGAAAAAATGGCATTTGACAGAATTTCAATTGCAAGTTCAGGTCACACCTCAAAGAAAAAAAAAACATTTGTTGTAGGAGTAGTACAAAAAGGAGCCATCAGTCTGAATTAACACGAATTTCTAACATTGTGTTCAATTGTTGCACTACGGATGAACATGGGGAATGATTGATAGAACAAAAAAAGCTAATGTAATCATATAATTATCCCGTGAACCAAATTACTTGTATTCTTGAGACCTTTGTGGTTAGCTAATTTTCTACATGTTTAGGGTCATGAAAGTAGAGACGGAGATCTCGAAGAATCTATTACGGAACATTTTTGCTAACATAGATTTATGAAAATTGTTCCTTGTTAGATTGTTTAATCTAACATACTTTGCTTAGTTAAATAAGGAAAGATCATTTACTAATGGAGAGGAAAAAAACAATAAGGATGATATGGGCTCCCACTAAGCGGTAGGCTTGATTAAATTTACTTTGGACGGCCAACAGGCCAGCTTGCGACTTGCAGGTAGACAAGCACTTTTCCTCCCAAAGCGTCTACCACAGCAAATCCGTCCATTGAACGGCCTGGTCTAATAAAAGTGTGGAACAGCGGTATTTCAGTATTTGGGCTAGGCCTGTTGTTCCTCAATGGTCAAAGCAAAATTATAAATTGTTTTCTGTTTCTCAATGGGCTGGGCTCGTTTGTCCATGAGAGGCGTCACACGGTACGGTACCAGTACCGAAATGAAAATCGTTAGAAAAAAAGCTTGTCTCCGTGAAGAACGTTTCTTGCTGCTGCTAAGTGTCGCAATTTTATTTGTTTGTGCTCTCCTCTTTATCTCCGTGCATGACAAGTGTCAGTTTCCTGTTTGTGCGCTAGTTTAGAAACTGCGGATCCGCATCTTTAGCGGGTAGCGGGTTTGTCGGACCCGTTAGCGGGCTTGGGTTGTCATTTTCCCTTTTTCTTTTTTATTCATATCCGAATATAATTTTCGAGATATCTTGAAAACCGTAAATTGGATTTACAAACCGTTTTCATTTTTGACGTGCTTACGTCTAGATCTTCAAAAGTAGATCCCTTGTCAGTAGGTTTGAGAGATTTTTTGTTTTCGTACTTCCCCATATATATTGTTTGTACATTTTTCTATGTGTTCTTTGTACTCTCTTCTTTGTTCTTCGTTGTCTATTTTCCCTTTTTCTCTTTATCACAAACAGATTTAAACCAATGTAGTTACTAAATTTCACATTTAATTTTTCCCTTTGTTATTTTCGGACAAGGAGATTTCAGGGGTAGTTATGTGAGGGAGGTAGCAACTTTCAATCAAAATATGATAAAACTTTCAATAACAGCTGAACTATCATAAAAACTAATGCTCATACGTCGATTGTCGTTCTCCTGTACAGCCCCCTCATGCGAGTCTGTACAGAATGGTAAGTCTTTTCTAAACAACTCTTTCCTGACCTGGTGTTAAAAAATACTCCTTCTTCGTACACCATTTTATTCTCTCATGTACATGGGCTTAGCGGTGGCCGTACGTTACACGCGTCCTACCCTGTATAACCCCGAATAATATATCTCCGTTTCTAATACTCGTATGTTGATTTCCGTTCTCCTGTACAGCCCCTCATGCGAGTCTGTACAGTAAGTTAAGTCTTTCCTGTACATCTCTTTCCTGACATGGTGTTAGTACCTTCTCCTTCTTCGTACACCATTTTATTCTCTCCTATACATTGGCTAAACGGTGGCCGTACGTTCCACCCGCCCTGTCCTGTACAACCCCGAATAACATAGACGTGAAGCAAAAGTTTGTACGACCGTGATCGTTCTCCTGTACAGCCCCCTCGTGCGAGTCTGTACAGGATGGTAAGTCTTTTATGTACAACTCTTTCCTTACCTGGTGTTAGCACTTTCTCGTTCTTCGTACATCATTTTATTCTCTCCTGTACATGGGTTAAGCGGTGGCCGTACGTTCCACGCGCCCTATCCTATACAACCCCGAATAACATATCTCTGTTTCTAATGCTCGTACGTCAATTTTTGTTCTGCTGTACAGCCCCCTCATGCGAGTCTGTACATGAAGGTAAGTCTTTTCTGTACAACTCTTTCCTGACCTGGTGTTAGCACCTACTCCTTCTTCGTACACCAATTTATTGTCTCCAGTACATGAGCTAAGCGGTGACCGTACGTTTCACCCGCCCTATCCTGTACAACCCCGAATAACATAGACGTGAAGCAAAAGTTTGTACGACCGTGATCGTTCTCCTGTACAACCCGTCCATGCGTGTTGGTACAGGGAGGTACGTCTTTTTTGTACATCAGTTTTCTAACCTGGGGTTAGCATCCCCCTCTTTCTTCGTTCACCCATAATATTTTCCTGTTCATCCTCTTAGCGGTGGCCGTACATATCGAAGAATCAAAATTTTGTACGGCCGTGTTTGTTTTCCTGTACGACGCGTTGATGCGTGTTCGTACATGAAGGGTCATCTATTCTGTACATCAGTCTACTTACCTGGTGTTAGCACCGTCTCCATGTTCGTACACTCATTTCTTCTTTCCTATATATACTTATAGGTATGTTCCACGCGCCCTGACCTGTACAAACATGATAACATATATTCTGTGATAACATCCAGTAAAAAATTCCCGGAATGATCCTTTAAGTATGTGAAATATACATATTGTGTGTTTAAAAATTTTAGCTTACATATTTCTCAACATGTGCAGTAATATTTTACGAAACTAGATACCATATGTAACTATTGTCTTTCATTCTATTTATCTTGTCATACTATCTTACCCTTTCCTCTTTATCACTCTATCTTGTCGTTCTATTCTCCTCTATCTCAGCTGTTTGCCCTGCATTATTTTTTTTACAGTTTGTAATGATTGTATTGATTTATAAGCAACAAACAAAAAAATGTTGCGTGATATCTTTGTTACAATATTATGAACTGTTTACATGTTTCTTGGTGTTCCAAATAACAAGAAATTGAATCCAGCACATACCCTTCCATCATTTTGATTCCATGATGCTCTGTTTCTGTACGTGTTTTGTGTTGTTGAAGTATTTTGGTTCTGCTATGGCTGCTGTTGTTGTTGCCGATTGTTTTGTGTTTGCTGACTGTTTTCTCTGTGTTTAGCAGCCTCTATTTCAGCTTTTAGGGTAGGGCATGGTGTCCTAATATGTCCTAACGCTTTGCAATGGCCGTACTTTCTTTGCTTGGATTTTTCTGAACCAGGTTTAGGTTTGTTTCCTCTGTTTGTGTTTTTTCTAGTGGTTATCGGCGTATCATGAAGCATGTCATCCTCATTGTTGTTTTCTTCATTTTCCTGTTCGTTTTCTTGTCCTGCCAGCGCTGCCATTACTCTTGATGCATACATTCCCTTATTACCTTGTATGCTCTATCCACTAGGCATGCCAGGTTGCATAATTCTGCCATGCTGCTCATGGTGCCTGCAAACCTTAGAGTTTCCTCCGTGTTGCTATCATCATCAAAAGCTCCTAATGTTTCTATTTCAATCTCTATATCTTTCCTCCATCTTCGAATTACGAAACTGTCTGGCAAGTCTGTTATTCCAAGGTGCACTAGTTCTTTTAAAACATGGCAACACTGTATTCCATCCCTCTGCATTTTCTTGCAACTGCAGCTGAAACCTTGTATTCCTGGTCGGGATACACATCAAAATGTTTCCTTCTAAACTCCATTTTGTCGTAACTGCTCACTCTCACGAGATGTATTTGGCCTGGAAGTATTCCGTGTACTGCAAAAGTTGTGTTGTTTGCTAATTCAGTCTGGAACTTTTTGAAATATCATGGGTGTACACCTCAAGAGCTTGCCTCTCGAACGGATTGTGTGTAATCGTTGTCGCTGTTTTAAGTGTTGACTTCAACTTCTTCTTGTCCAAAGCTGACAAACACTTATCTTGGATAACTTCGTACTGATCGAGGAACTTTGTTATTGTGTCTGAGTTCCTACTGTAGAATTTCTACATGTTGGTTGTACTCTCGCTTCTTCACGTGCTTGATGAAAATGGATAGAACTTGTCCATGAAATAAGCTGGAACCCATATGTCTCTTATTCTGTACAGCTTAGTTAGATGCGTCTCTCCTGCAGCGCCATGTTCTTCTATGACATGGTTCCATGCTTGTTCAAATTCTTCTGGAGTGAAGGCATTCTTTGCTGCAAACCTCAATTGTTCTGAACAGTTTGGGTGTGTTGCGAAGAAGGAAGCTTCCTTCTGGCTCATCTTCGTTACAATATGGTACTAACAGTTCCTATGCGTTGTGTTTGGCAGTACTTCCTTGATAGCTCTCTTCATAGCTTTGTCATGTTCCGTTATTATCGTTTGTGTCTCCTTTCCTCCCATTGCTTCAACAAATGTCTCGAGGACCCACTTGAATGAACCAATCTTTTCATCTTTCAGTAGCGCTACGCCAAAAAGCACAGTTTCCCCGTGATTGTTCACTCCGACTATGGGAACAAACGGCAGGTTATACTTGTTTGTGCTGAATGTTGTGTCAAATGATATGTATTCTCCAAACATTTTATAGTTCATGACACACATAGCATCCATCCAGAAAATGCTTCTTACCCTTTTCTGCTCTTCATTTTCAATCGCGTAATAGAATCCAGACACTTTTTTCTGGAGCGTCTTAAAACGCTCTATGCAGTGGTCAATATCGTGGTCCTTCTCAATCACATTTTGTTGACACTATAAGTTGCTCAGATATGTTGCATCAAAAGGTATGTTGCGGAAACTCCCTCTGATCTTTCTGAAGATTGGCATCGTCTTTCTAGGTGGCAGACGACCCATTTGTAGAAGCTGAATCAGCTTTATGTCTTGGTCTGTCATCCTTTTGTGGCAATGCGAGAACCTGGTCAGATAGTCAGTTGGTTCCAGTGGATGGTTGTGTTGGAGGTTCAATTTTTTATAAACCAACCATTCTGACACTTATGCACCATTATATTTGCACCACACCCAGTCTTCACTAAAGAGGTTGTTCTCCTTGTCTTGGCAGGTTTGACATCCAATTTAGTCTCCCCTTATTTGTTGCATGTGAAGAACTGAAAGTATATCTCATTGTCCTTCCTTGATCTCTTGCTGCTGAATTTCTTTATTGAGAAACCTGCTTTTCTTGCATACAGAGCGTATCTGTAAAATGCATCTTCCAAAGTTTTGAAATTTTCAACAATTGAAGCCAGCAATCAACCATTTGAAAAAGGCAAAAAGACAATGGAGAAGACAAAATTCAAGAAAAGATAAGACATGGACCTGCTTATTCATAACGAAAGGAATATTGAGGCCACTATGGAAGAGCAGGACTTGTACTAGGAATACGTAGCAAATGGTCGAAAATTTAAGAATACCAAGGCCGTAAACAAAGACACGTAAGTCGGACAAGCTTATTTACAAGCGTAAACAATTACAAGCATCTACTAAATACATTTTTTCACCTAACTTTTGCAGGCAACCTTTTATTGAGATTGGTGAAGCGCACTGCTCATACAAGAATTTCAAAGACTCTCTTAGGCCACGCGAGGAACTGAGCTCCGAGGTCATGGATATATGGGCAGATGATTTCAATAAAAGAGAAGGACAACTGGCTAAGAAAAACAAGCTTCTAGTCAAAAAATATGCATTCTCATGCTACCCGACGGTAAGAACTTTAAAGATTACTACACACTTGGGCCTCTCCATCAAATTTTGTTAAATTTACAAAATTCGGTAAAAATAACATATGAAGCTAATTATTGATCCAAAAGAATTCAAGTCCAACAGTTGTATGAGAGCCTTCAAGAGAATAAATAAAAAGTTCAGCGTTCTAGACGACGACCTCGTAAGTTTTGAAAACCTTGACGAGGTGTTAACTCGACAAGTCCCAGGGTTGTGCACCCCGGGTTGATTGATGGAGAGAGATGAGTGCAGGTGGTCACGACGGCTGACAAGCAAGGATTTACCCAGGTTCAGGCTCCCGGAGGATAACACCCTACTCCTGCTTGTCTGGTTATTGATGCGAGTAGCGATTACAATGGCGAGGTTGCGATCTCGCTAGGGTTTGTGGTGGTGGCTATGAGCGTGTCCTTTGGGACGAGCAACCCTCCTGGCTTTATAGGTAGCCAGGTCTCGGGTGGTCGATGCCGATGGCAACTACAGATATGGCAGGTTATGCTTCCTAACCGACTTGGACTAGGTTACATGGTACCCCGCGTGGGCCTTCTGTGGGCCTCCATGTCCTTGGCGCGGCCCAGGTAGCCTTATCGTGGGCTACCCGAAAGGCAGCCCCACATCAGTAGCCCCCGAGTGCTTGGTCGAAGCGTAGAGTCGAGCAAAGGACTTCTTCTTCCTGGACGCGCCATTGCATTGCTTGATCTTGAGCTTGAACTCGATTTCTTCAGTCGAACCGGCCGCTCCCGATGGGAGTAACCTTTGCAGTCGAATTACTTCGCCTTTGTCTTCTTGTGAAGCTTGCTTCTATTCGGCCTGTTGGCTTACTTGTGGATGGATTCGGGTGCTCGAGCTTACTCTGTTTTTCTTTGCCACCCGAATGATTTCTTCGGGTTCTCGGATCATCAGTCGATCCTACTTTGTTGGTTTCAGCTAAGAAGCTTACTACTCGAATCGCTCTGTCGAGTTGTTTCAGTTGCTTTTGGAGCCGTTGGCTTGATGACGTCACCGGTGACGATCCATTGCACGCCTCTGCGCCCGATGGGACGTGACGTGGCGGGCCCCGCTGTCAGAGCTGACCGCGGTCAGCGGTTCTCACGTCTCCGAACTGGGCTCGAAATTTGCGCAGCATGATGACGACACCTCGGTTTTCGTGCGTAGTGGACGAAGTGGGCGGCGACGGTTGGTTTCTTCGTGCGACACGTGGACGGCTGGATGTGTCTGCTTGGAACCCTTGTTCTGTGGACGGCTGAGATGAAACGTAGTCGAGGCATAAGTACTGTGCTTTGACGCGAGGGACTTCATCTTCTCCAATCGTCCTGTCCTCCTTTTCCTCTGCGCTCTACCATTCTCGCCGCCAACCGAGCTCCAAATCTCTTGTCCTCCATCTCTGCCGCTGTTTCTTGCGACCATAGGCAAGCCGAAGGCCACCGCTGGGTCCTCCGCCGCCGCGGCCGGATATGTTTTGAAGAAAGTCAAGGGTGATTGGCAGAAATCCACCGTGAAGAGAGCTGACCTCGACGGGCTTCGCGCGCAAGGCCTCCTGCCTCCCTCCGGCACGGCTCAGGTACGCGCTCCTGGCAAGGAGACCTCCCCGGCACCTCGTGAGGGGGAGCGCGTTTGTTTCGTGGATTTTCTTCCACGAGGCTTCGGGTTCCCTCTCCACGATTTTGTTCGTGGTCTCTTGTATGCCTATGGGGTGCAGATCCACGATCTGACCCCCAATGGCGTCTTGAGTATCGCTAGCTTTATCGTGCTATGCGAGTGCTTCCTGGGGATCGCGCCCCACTGGGCGCTGTGGAAGTCGCTCTTCCTTGTTCGCAAGAACAACGGGAAGGGCGGGTTGCCCTACCCGGTGGGCGGCTTCGGCATCCAGGTGCGTGGGGACACCACGTACTTCGAGATGAAGAAGTCTGACTCCGTCCAAGGGTCGCGGAAGAAATGGTTCTACATCCAGTGGAGCCAGGAGGGCGTGGAGCAGTTCGACAGCGCGCGCGGGTTGCGGAAGACCCGCGCCTGGGCGCACCCGATCACCGCGGAGGAGAGGAGGGCGACGATGCCTCTGCTGGGCCTGTTGCGCGACGTCCTCAAGACCCTCGGGCGAGATGCGGGTGGCGTCTTCTTGATGGCCACTTTCTTCCGTCTCCGGGTTCAGCCACTCGCTGCTCGGCCCCACCCGATGTGGGCCGCTGAAGGTGCCGGCATGGAGCCACTCGACGATGAAGGGGTGGAAACCAAGGTGAGGAGCATCACGAATCTCCGAGCCGCGGACCCCTGCAACGTCAAGTGTCCCGTCGCGGCGTATGGAGTCGCGAACCCTATTCCAGAGGTGAGTTTTTGATTCTGCCTTGATTCAGTATTCGACTTGCGTCTACTTGCTCATTTGTTCGACTTGCGCCTACTTGCTTCAGGGTCGTTCTCTTCTGGTTAGCCTTCCTCCTCTCCCTGAAGACGGACCCGCTGACGAGGCGAAGGTGTTGGAGGAGGAGGATGAAGACGATGAGATTCCCTCCGCTCATTCTCCCCATGAAGAGGTGGAGGATTAAGATGAGGAGGAGGAACCTGTACGGTAGAAGCGGAAGCTCCCGAGTGGTGGCGATTCTGCTACTGCGTCGTCACCCGCTAGGGATGCCGACGTTGCTCTGGAGGAGGCCGTCGTGACGTCGTCGGGTGCGCGGACCTCGGGTGGCTGGAATGAGCCCTTGAATGTTCCTCCAGTCAGCTTCGCGGCTCCTCGTTCGTTTGCGCGGATGGCGTCGCCCTCCCTGGAGAGTTACGACGACCTTGAAACCACCAGGTGAGCTTCTTGATGATTTGTTTTCTTCGAGTTGTGTTCTGTAACTGCAACCTTTGAGCTGACCAGTGTGCTCGTCTTCGCTGCAGCCATCGTTATGGCGATGTTAGCTCCCCCCTTCGGGACGTGGAGCATACATCCGCCCCTTCGACTGAGCTGGTGACTCAGGCTGTGGTGGAGGAGGTGCGCGCACAGCCTGCTGGCATTGCGTCGTCGAGTCGCGCTCCTCCTTCGGCTTTAGAAGACCGTGACCTCCTGGACCATGTAAGACCTTTACGCTTGTACTTGTACTTTTGAGTTTTCATCGGGTGCGCGATCAGCGCTCCCGATGGGAGTAGCCCCCGAAGGTGTGGGTGACTAGTATAGTCGCCCGCAACTTTATTAACATCTTGCTTTTGTTTCAGCCGTACTACCGCCAGCAGCTTGACGCAGCCGCAACCTATGTTCGCCTGGAGAAGGAGAGGGACCAGCTGCGTGCTTCTCTGGAGCCCCCGAGTAGGTCGAGTGGCAGCCTAGGATTACAAGTGTTACCTGTTTGGCGCAGCCCCCGAGTATGTCGGGTGGCGACCTAGGATTTTGAACTTGACCTGTACAGCGTAGCCCCCGAGTGAGTTCGAGTGGCGGCTGAGGATTTTCTGATAAGGCCTGTATGCCGTAGCCCCCGAGTGGGTCGGGTGGTATCCTAGGATTACAAGTGTTACCTGTTTGGCGCAGCCCCCGAGTGTGTCGGGTGACGGCCTAGGATTTTGAACTTGACCTGTGTGGCGCAGCCCCCGAGTGGGTCAGGTGGCGGCCTAGGATTTTTGATTTATGCTTGTGTGGCACAGCCCCCGAGTAGTTCGGGTAGCGGCCTAAGCTTTTCTTTCAACCTGTGTGGCGCAGCCCCCGAGTGGTTCGAGTGGCGGCCTAGGATTTTAGCTTCCTCTGTGTGAAAGGTAAAGGAGACAGATTTTCTTTAAATCACTTTATTGATTCTTGTGAACAGGCCGCCTCATTAAAACCCTTCCAGTCCCCTTAGGTACCCTGATGAGGGAAAGAGTGCGTCTGAAACCTGCCGCGCTGATTTTTCTTGTACAATGATTTGAACTAGGCGTAGAACCGGCGGAGTTGTGCCACGTTCCACGGGTTGCTGCAGTCTGCTCCCGTCTTCGAGTCTTTCAGGCGGTAAGCTCCGTTGCCGATTGCTTCTGTCACGATGTATGGGCCTTCCCATGGGGAGGCAAGCTTGTGCACCTTCTTCTACTTGAGTCGAAGAACCAAGTCGCCTGCAACGAACACTCTTGGTCGCAGCCTCCGAGTGTGATAGTTGCGTAGGTCTTGTTGATACACGGCTGATCGTGCCAGGGCGATGTCACGTGCTTCATCCAGGGTATCCATGCTGTCTTCGAGTGCCTCCTCTGCATCCGACTCGTCGTAGGCGACTACTCTCGGTGCGTCGAATTTGATGTCGCAGGGGAGGACCGCTTCTGCACCGTACACCATAAAGAATGGGGTGTATCGGGTGGATCTGTTTGGCGTTGTTCGTAGACTCCAGAGGACCGACGGTAGTTCTTCCACCCATGCGCCCGCTGCGCGTTTTAGTGGCACGCGCAGTCGCTTCTTGATGCCGTTGCAGACGAGGCCATTGGCTTTCTCCACTTGCCTATTGGATTGCGGGTGTGAGACGGACGCATAGCTGAGCTTGATGCCCTGCTCCGAGCAGAAGTCCTTGAATTCTTCGGCTGTGAAGTTCGAGCCGTTGTCGGTGATGATCCCATTCGGTACTCCGAATCTGAAGATGATTGACCTGATGAAGTTGACTGCTGTGGATGCAGTCGAACTTGTGATGGGCACGGCTTCGATCCACTTTGTGAACTTATCGACTGCAACCAGGAGGTGAGTGTGACCTCCGGGTGAGGATTTCTTCAGCGGGCCCACCATGTCCAGACCCCATTGGGCGAAGGGCCAGGCTAGTGGTATTGTCTTAAGTTCTGATGCTGGCACGTGTGGCTTGTTGGCAAACTCCTGGCACCCTGTGCATTTCCTTACTAGCTCATCGGCGTCCTGCATGGCTGTCAACCAGTAGAACCCGGCTCGTAGCGCTTTGGCCACGAATGCTCGACTGCTGGCGTGATGCCCGCAGATACCCGCGTGGATGTCGAGTAAGATGGCTTGGCCGTCGATTGGATCTACGCACCTTTGCAGGATTTCTGAGATACTTCTTTTGTAGAGCTCTCCGTTGATGACGGTGAAACTTTTGGAGCGCCTGATGATGCGCTTTGCTTCGACTGGGTCAGTTGGCAACTTCTGATGCAGTATGTACGCCAGGTACGGTCCTGTCCATGTAGCTTCGACTAGCATGACCTCCATGGGGACCTTGTCTTGGCTTGGCGGGTTGGCATCGCCTTTTGTTGCTGCAGTGCTTGCTGTGTTCTGGGTCTTGATGGATCTCTGTGTGATGCGCTCGAGGAAGACGCCGGGTGGGACTGGCACCCTGTCTGAGCCCATGTTAGCGAGGACGTCGGCTTCCTCGTTGCTTTCGCGGCCGATGTGTCGCAACTCGCAGCCGTCGAAGTTGCCTTCCAACTGGTTGTAGAGGTCTCTGTAGGCGATCATGTTGTCGACGATGGCGTCGCAGGACTTCATGGTTTGCTGTACCACCAGGTAGGAGTCGCCGTATATCATGAGGTGCGTGGCGCCGCAGTTCTTGGCCATCCGCGTGCCGTGGATCAGGGCCTCGTACTCGGCTTCGTTGTTGCACGGTGTCGGAAAGTCCATCTGCAGGACGTACTTGAGCTTACCGCCTTTGGGGGAGATGAGCACAACTCCTACCCCGGCTGACATGAATTTCTTGGAGCCATCGAAGTACATTGTCCATGCGTTGGACAAGTCGGGGACATTTGGTAGCTGAGCTTCTATCCACTCGATGGTGAATTCCGGGAGGACTTGGGCCTTGATGGACTTCGGGTGAGCATACTTCAGCCCGCATGGTCCTAGTTCGACAACCCACTTGGCGACTCGACCTGTCGCGCGTTGATTTGTGAGGATGTCTGCTTGTCTAGAGGAGCTTACCACCGTGATCGGGTGCTCGGAGAAGTAGTGGACGACCTCCCTGGAGGTCATGAAGACTCCATACGCCAGCTTCTGGTAATGCGGGTAGTTCTGCTTGGACAGGGTGAGGACTTCGCTGAGGTAGTAGACGGGCCTTTGCACCGGGTGACTGTGCCCTTCTTCTTCATGTTCGACTACAAGTACCGTGCTCACCACCCTGTTTGTTGCTGAGACGTATAAGTATAGCGGCTCGTTTTGCAGTGGAGCCACGAGGACTGTAGAGGTTGTCAGGGTTTTCTTGAGGTGGTCGAACGCAGCCTGCACCTCCTGTGTCCACTCGAACTTGTCCGTCTTCTTCATCAGTTGGTAGAAAGGTAAGGCTTTCTCTCCCAACTTACTAATGAACCGGCTGAGAGCTGCGACTCGGCCGGCCAATCGCTGCACCTCGCGGAGCTTTGTCGGTGCTGGCATTGTAAGAATGTTCTGCACCTTCTCGGGGTTTGCTTCGATTCCTCTTGTAGATACGAGGTACCCTAGTAGCTCTCCGGCTGGCACGCCGAACACGCACTTCTCTGGATTGAGCTTGATCTGGTACACATCGAGTGCGGCGAAGACCTTGCGGAGGTCATCGACTAGGGTATCCTCCTTTCGGGTCGTGACGACGATGTCATCGACGTAGACTTGGACGATCTGCCCAATTAGCCCTTTGAGGCACGCTTGCATTGTCCGCTGGTACGTGGCACCTGCGTTCTTTAACCCGAACGGCATCGTCTGGTAGCAAAAGACGTCGTCGGGTGTGATGAAGGCCGTTTTCTCTTCGTCCTCGACTTTCACCCTGATCTGCTGGTAACCTGAGTAGGCGTCCAGGAAGGACAGGCGCTCGCAAGCTGCTGTCGAGTCGATGATCTGGTCTATCCGCGGGAGCGGGAAGTGATCCTTGGGGCAGCACTTGTTGACTGCGGTGAAGTCAACGCACATGCGTAGTTTCTTCGTCTTCTTTTTCTCCACTAGGACCGGGTTGGCTCCCCAGTCCGTGTCCTTGATCTCTCGGATGAACTTGGCGTGCAGTAGTCTGTCGACTTCCATGGTGATCGCGTCTCGCTTGGGTCCTGAGAAGCGCCGCATGGATTGCTTGACTGGTCTTGCGTCCTTGTGGACTTTCAGAGAGTGCTCGGCGAGTTCCCTGGGTATCCCTGGCATGTCAGAAGGTTGCCATGCAAAGATCTTCCAGTTCTCACGTAGGAACTCGACGAGCGCGCTTTCCTATGCGGGGGTCAGACTTGACGAGACCTTGACCGTCTTTCTGCTGTCAGTCGGATGGACTTGGTGGGTGACGGTGTCGTCGTTCGTGTTGAATGATGCGTCCTTAGCTGGCTTCTTGCGAGATGGAAAGACGGTCTTGTCGTTGTCGGCTGATATGGCCTTGAAGTGCTCTTCGACTCCGAAGAACTCAGAAATCTTGGCAAACTCGCGGTCGCAGCTGTTGGAGAGCCCGAAGTCGCCGCGTACGGTGATTACTCCTTTCGGCTCGGGCAGCTTTACCATCAGGTAGGCGTAGTGGGGTACTGCCATGAACCTGGCAAAGGTTGGGCGCCCGAGGATGGCGTGGTACTATGACTTCCAGTCGACGACCTCAAAGTCTATCGGCTCCTTCCTGAAGTGCTCGGGTGTACCGAGGATGACGTCCAGTGTGATTGTTCCCATGGGCGTGATTGCTTGCCCTGGTACTATGCCGTGGAAGGTGGTTTCCGATTCCGGCAATTTCTCTGTCGACCTGTTCATTCTTCTCAGGGTGTCGGCGAATATGATGTTGATGCCGCTGCCTCTGTCCATGAACACCTTCTTCAAGCTGTTGTCGCCAATCAAGGCCTCAATCACGAGTGCGGCGTGCCCGGGTCGGGTTACCTCGGATGGGTGATCTTCCCTGGAAAACATGATGGGTGTCTCAGACCCGCGCAAGTAGTCTGGTACCGCGCGCGGGCTGTTGATGGCCTGAAGCACTTGGCGGGTGATGAGCTTTTGGCGCCTGTTTGACGGGGGTCCCTTTTGGATCATGTTCAGCTGTCCCCGTGCGGGTGGGTACGTGTCGGTTGCTGCCGACTGACCTTGTTGCTGTTGCTGTTGCTGCGGCTGGGGGAATGCTCCTGCCGCCTGCACCTGGTTGTTGTTTGCGGGTGCTGCCTGGATGGCTAGCTGCGGGGCCGCCTGTATTGCTTGTACTGGAGCGATGATTTGCTGCATGGCTTGGTATATCTTTCTTGCTTTGCGACAATCCTTCAGCAGGTGGCTGGAACCCCATTTGCCTGTCTCCGGGTTGCGGAACGAATGATGCTTACAAGGTCGCATCAGCTCCTCTGCTGGGGTCAGTGGGCGTTTCCACTCGCGCTTCTGGCTTCCATCATTGTGGCTGATGCTGCTGCTGCCACGGTTATACTGACTCGAGTTAGACTGTCGACCTTGGTCGTACTGTCGACTGTTGTCGCGTTTGTCCTCACGGGGGGTTTCATAGCCCGCCGCTACTAGCTCGATTGAATTGTGGGTGTAACGTGGCTTCTTCTTTTGGCGTGCCTCGCGCCAGTTGCTTGTTTCGACCTCTTTCTTGGGGGAAGTTTCGCGGACATAGTCCTCTCCTTCGTCCCATTGGTTGGCTGTCTTCATGAGCTCTATTGTGGTCTTCGGCTAGAGCCTACCGAATTCCTCGCGGAGGTCGCGGCGAGCGACGCCGTGCATGAAGGCGTCCATCACCCGATCTTCTGAGACGGGTTCCATGGTGTTGCGGAGGAGTGTCCATCGCTGGATGTAGGAGCGGAGCGACTCATCCTTTCCTTGCTTGCAGGCCTGCAACTCGATGTAGGTCGTTGGCCTTGTGAATGTTCTCGAGAAACTCTTGATGAAGTTATCCTGGAATTCTTCCCATGTTCGGAAAGAGTCTTTGGGTTGGCTTGTGAGCCACCCGCGTGCCGAGTCCGTCAGCATAAGCTGGATGTACTGCATTGCCGTAGTCGACGTCCCGCCTTGGCAGGTGCAGGCGATGAGGTAGTCCTCGAGCCACAATTTTGGATCTTGCTTCCCGTCATACTTTGGTGTGCCTGCTGTCAACTTGAAGCCCTTAGGCATGCGGGTGTCGCGGATGTTGAAACTGAAGCATGCCGCGCCGCACGGCTCGAAGTCGCGGTCAGCATGGTCGTCCGTGTGTGCCGCACCAGCCGAGCGCTCCTTGCGGTTGTGATCCACCGTCTTCTGCGTGAGGACGTCTCGAAGGTTCTTGACTGGTTGCCGCTGTGCCGCTGGGATGCCCGAGGTTGTTGGTTCGTGCGCCCTGTTGCTTGGCCCCTTGGCCGCCAGCGCTCCTTCGATTGCCCTTATGGAGGCAATTTGCTGCTTGTGGAGAAGGGAGCGCGCGTCCCCCTCCGGTGGCTGCGTGAGCCGGAGGTATGTCTCGACTGAGATTAGGGCGGCGTTCGCCGTCTTTGGGACAGGTATCCCGTTCTCATCTTCGGTGATGAAGGACGAGTCGAGGTTGCGGGTGAGCCTGGTTCGATCGGATTCTGCCATGAGGGGAACGCGGGCTCTGTTTCGCCGTGCTCCTTGGTTAACCTCCGTAGAGGATGTGAAGGAGAGGGCGGCTCGCCTGGCACTCGATGCGTCTGCGTCCCTTTTGCGCCGGAGTAGGTCGGCTTTTTCGGCGCGGATTCGTTCGCCTTCCTTGCGTAGCAAGTACTGGACCGCCAGGTGGTCATCTCGAGGTGCGTTGGGTGGGGGGAACGTGCCCTCGTCCACATGCTTCATGGCTTGGATCGCCATGTCCCGCGTGATGACAAGCTTAGTCTGGTCCGGCATGTCCACCTCTAGCGGATATGCGGGTTCTTTGTCGTCGCCATGCGGTGCTGTGCCGGCCATGAAGACTTGCTTGGGGTAGACTTGAGTCGGAGAGTTGGTGCCGCCGCTGCTGCTTCTGTCGCCCGCGTCTTGCTCGGGGTCGAAAATTGCTGCAACGTGGCGCGCGGCGCAGTCGCTGTCGCGTCTTCTCGCGATCGTCCCTGTGTTCACGCTCGCCGGGGCGAGTGCGATTGGCTTGGGGTAGACTTGGGATTTCCACGAAGATGAGGGCGTGCGCGACGTGGCTGTCGGGCGCGAGCTCCTGGTTGCCCGTGCGGGCGCGACAGTCGAGGTAGATCTTGGGGTAGTGGACCTGATCCGCGCGGCCGTTGCCGAAATTGTCGATGTAGTCGATGTAGATGCAATCTTCGCGGGTGCGGCAGGCGCGGCCTCCGCGGGTGCGGCAGATGCGATCTTCGCGGGTGCGGCGGGCGCGGCCTCCGCGGGTGCGGCAGATGCGATCTTCGCGGGTTCGGCGGGCGCGGCCTCCACGGGTGCGACAGACGTGATCTTCGCGGGTTCGGCGGGCGCGGGGGTTGCCGATTCGGGTGACGCCGCCGCGCGTAGCGCGGTAGTCGTAGACCTGAGTATACCACGACTATCGATGTTGCAGTATATGGAGCCGAAAGTGATGTGTATACCTTTGTCCAAATCGGCGTACACCAAGCGATGGGTCGGCGGGTGGAGGACATACTCGAAGGAGCCGAAGCGGATCGACTCCCTGGCGGCGGACACGCCGATCTTCATTGCGGATGGAGTCGGAGCGACCATGATCCTAGCACTTGTTTGACGTTCCCACAAACGGCGCCAATTGACGAGGTGTTAACTCGACAAGTCCCAGGGTTGTGCACCCCGGGTTGATTGATGGGGAGAGAGATGAGTGCAGGTGGTCACGACGGCTGACAAGCAAGGATTTACCCAGGTTCAGGCTCCCGGAGGATAACACCCTACTCCTGCTTGTCTGGTTATTGATGCGAGTAGCGATTACAATGGCGAGGTTGCGATCTCGCTAGGGTTTGTGGTGGTGGCTATGAGCGTGTCCTTTGGGACGAGCAACCCTCCTGGCTTTATAGGTAGAGTCTCGGGTGGTCGATGCCGATGGCAACTACAGATATGACAGGTTATGCTTCCTAACCAACTTGGACTAGGTTACATGGTACCCCGCGTGGACCTTCTGTGGGCCTCCATGTCCTTGGCGTGGCCCAGGTAGTCTTATCGTGGGCTACCCGAAAGGCAGCCTCACGTCAAACCTTTACCCAATTTTGTTTACTTTCTCCAGTTGCTGATTTTTAACTATAATTCTGTTTTTTTAATGTTGTAATACAGCTGTTCTTCCCAATAGTGAAAAACAATCACTGGATTATTTGTTGCTTCAACCTTCTGCGCCAACAGTTCAACATTTTTCATTTCATGAAGTCAGATTATAAAGCAAGCATCCTGTAAACTCAAGCAATGAATCTGGTAAGTAAATAACAACCTAGAAACGAAATAACTGAAATAGACTCTAACTATGGATAACAAGTCAATGTTTTTGATCAAACAGTTCAAGAATTTCTCAACGCTTGTCAAAGACTCTGAAATATCTGAAAAAGACTTCGCAAATTTCAAGCACTTCACTCCTGATCACCCAAAGCAAAAAAAAAAGTAAGTTTTCACCGCCATAAGTTTGATTTACAACAATAGTGTTGATGGTGAATGTTAATAAATATTTTGAAATTTACAAAAACACAGATTTTAGTGTGGCTTCTTCTGCATGTTGTTCATGGAATATTATGATTCAAGAGAAGTGGTGGAATACATATTGGAAAGTATTATTTACTACCGGAAGATTGTTGCAGCTAGACTAATAAAGAACAGGGAGAACAAAGTTGACTTAACAGAAATTATGGAGAAGCAGTTGATGTTTGTGTAGGATGAAAAATTTTATTATCTCCTCCAGAGTGTAAGTTAATGTTCAGAATTGATCAAACTGTCACTCTTAAACATTCTGAACAACCTGTAAGGTGTGAAAGTACAAACCAGTAGACAAATATCAATCAACTATGAAATTTTGGCTGTACTAAAAGTAGATAACACTATGTACAACCTCGAGTCCTTATATGTACCACCAGAAATACCAGAAGATGTACAGCCAATAAAACACATAACGTACAATAAAACTACTACTAACGTACAACCTCTCAAAAGAGGCAGTAGAACACACATGTTGAACTACAATCGTAGAAGAAAAAGGGTACAACAATTTTTGGCTGAACTACCAGTAGATAACACTATGTACAACCTCGAGGCCTTAGATGTACAACCAGAAATACCTATAGATGTACAGTCAATAAAGCACAGAACGTACAACAAAACTACTACTAACGTACAACCTCTCAAAAGAGGCAGTACAACACACATGTTGAACTACAATTGTAGAAGAAAAAGGGTACATCAATTTTTCAAGATATTAATAAAATTTAACGAGCCGAAGCCGAGCCGTCATTGCCGAGTTGAAGCCGAGCCGTCATTGTCGAGGCGAAGCCGAGCCCCGACGCGAAGCCGAGCCGTAGCACACGCTACGACAAATGCGCGCTACGACCAATGCACGTAACGACCAATGCACCCCTTTCAAGATATTATTAAAAGTTAACGAGGCGAAGCCGAGCCGTCATTGCCGAGGCAAAGCCGAGCCGTAGCACACGCTATGACAAATGTGCGCTACGACCTATGCACCTATTTTAAGATATTATTAAAATTTAACGAGGCGAAACCGAGCCATCATTGCCGAGGCGAAGCTGAGCCGTAGCACACTTCTGACAATTTTTTTATTTTATATTTAGTTTTATCATATTTTGATTAAAAGTTGCTACCTCCCTCCCATAACTACCCCTGAAATCTTCCTGCCCGAAAATAACAAAGGGAAAAATTAAATGTGAAATTTAGTAACTACTTTAGTTTAAATCTGTTTGTGATAAAGAGAAAAAGGGAAAATTCCTTAACGGGTCCGTGTAGTGCGCCCGCTTCGCGAGGAAAGAGAAAAAGTGAAAAAGTTAACGGGTTCGCGTTCCGCCCGCTCTCCGCTCCCGGTTCTGTCTGCTTGCGCCACATGTCGCGACGGCAGCGCACGCTCCCGCTTTTCCCTTCGCGAAGGCCGACCTTTCCCTAGTCCAATCCTACCAAAATCCTTAGAAAAAAAAGCGAAGGTCTCTCCCCACGCCTTCCGTTGCCGTGTTGACACGTGTCGCAATTTGGTTTGCTTTTACTTCCACCTATTCTCCACGCGTGACAAGTGTCGGCTTCCTAGTGGTGCGCCGAGTGTTGTACGCACATTTATTTTGAGATCCATTTTTTAAAAGGAAATATCTTGAGAACCGTTTATCCGAATTATGAACCGTTTTCACTCTTGAACTCCTCGCGTCGAGATCTTCAAAACTATATCCCATGTTGATAGGTTTTGACAGACTTTTTTTTTTCTATACTTTGGATTGTGTATAGTTCGTATAATCCGGTATGTATAGTTGTACGTCCAACTGAATCTGCGTGTAGTTGTATATACAACCTGATCTGTACAACATGATCTGTATAGTTGTACGTTCAACCCAGATCTGTACAACCTAATCTATATAGTTGTACGACGTGATCTGTACAAACTTCTCCGTAGTTATACGTTTTACCTGCTATGTACAATCTGATCTGTGTAGTTGTACGTATAATCATATTTATGTAGTTGTACTGCCTAAGTTTTTATTTATACATAGTGTTGTTTGTGGTTTCTACAACTCTGATATATAGATCAGATTTGAATCTGATTATGTGACGAACGCGCGCTTCATATGGCCACGTGGCGGGATAAGTGAGCGCGGGCATAACCAAAAAGACGTTCACGAACTCTCTAATGATACCCTACAATACCGACCAACACGATTCTCTCATGCAATTTTGTGAGTATTCATCCGGTCCCAAAATATAAGACTTGCTAGAGGTCAACAACATACAGTTTACTTATAAAGTTTCTTCAAAATTACTACTTACGAGTGTATATGAATATAAGTGTCCTTCTACTATTTTTCCTAAGTCAAACTTTTTAAATTTTGACCAAATTTAAAGAAAAGAGTATCAACATATATGATATCAAATTGATATATTTAAAAGTTCATTTCGCCATGAATGTAGTGGAACTAACTTAGTATCATGAATGCTACCAGTTTTCCTATAAAGTTGGTCAAATTTTTATTTGACTTAGAACAAAATCTAGAAATACACCTATTCGTGAACGGAGGGAGCACCAGGTTTGAGCATGGAAACATGGAGTGCAATCACTACCCGAATCATTGTAAAGGGATGATGAGCACAATACATAACGACAATAACTTTTTATACATGACAACATAAATAAAAGCTATCAAATACTCAGATTTTATTTAATTCTTTATTTTGCACTACACAAAATAGATAGGTAGCACGTACCTCCTGTCCGAAATGTATGATTTACGTTCATTAAATGGAGTGTCTTCTTATTGCCCTTTATAACCACACGAGCTCTTGAATCAATAATGCAATGACCACTGTCGTTTCTTTCTACTTGGTTCGTCATTTGTTTTTGCTTTATCAGTACATACTTTCAATGTTTGATTTTCTATGGTACGTACCAGTCGTTGTCAACCTCTCACTCCTCATTGTTCATCCGACATTTTCATTGCGACCAACTTGTAAAGTTGGTATCAAAATATCTATTCCTCCATGTGGCATGTGCCAACCCCATATCCTAGCATTCAGGAGTACGCTTGGCAATGGCATGTTATAAACTTAAAACAGTCTCAACATCTGAATAAATTACACAACATCCATATGTTCACTGCCCATACGCTGCTAGCTGCGGTGATATTTGATCATGGAAAAAGGGGAGCTGTACCTTTCCTATGACAAATAATTGCAATATTTTGGACCAAAAGATGTGAATAAATTTTATGTCGCATGCTTTTATTCGGACATGCCAACATCCGTTTCTTTGTCTTTGGTGTTTGCAATTCTTAACTAATTTTGTCATGTCTTTTCATGATTGGACTTTGGAGGAACTTTACTCAGTGTCTACTCAATCTCTGTGATCTTCGTGATGACTGTAATGATGTGTTCGTGACGTCTGCAATTGTTAAATAACTGTGATATTACTGAGACTAGTAAAATGCCCGTGCGTTGCTACGGGTGGAGAATTTTAATGCTCCTGAATTTGAAAAATAAGTTTCATAAATATGGTTTAAATTACTGCACTTTGTTACCATTTGAATGAATTTTCTTGTTAAGTTGTTAAAAAATGAATATGGATCAGGAAAATAGCGCTTAGATTCTATCTGCTATGAATACAAACATATAGGTCACAAACATATATGTCAACCTCTTTTCTTTTTGAAAAACAAAGAGATTTCTTATTGATAAAATTAAGTTACACAAAATCCAGACATGGTTCTTACCGCAATGTGTGAAAGCACACATTTCTTTGGACTATAGGTGGTGCGGACATTCAGAGATGTTATCTATATATAGACTGTAGGTGCATGTGCAAGCATTACCACCTCCTAATATGAGGCAAAAGAATTTATAATTCCTTTTTGAATTGCTAACAATGAATTTAGAATTTACTTTGTGCTTTATTACTTAGGACATGTTTGGTTTATTTACTCTTTGTCAACAGATTACACATTTGACCGAAATAATCCAATCCGAGCGCGGCCTAAGGAGTAAATTAACTTCAGCTTGTAGTTTTCTTGCTCGAGCTGTTGCCATAAACCAATCGATGTCGTGTGAGGTATCTATGATGTAGGCGAGCTTCATTTTGCTTTAGAAAAGAGAATTTTATTGCTCCCATGCTCGGCATTAGGCGAGCTTCATTTGCCGGCAGGTTTGCAGTTTCTACTTTTTTTCAATTGCAAAAGATAGAAAAATTGTGAAAAAGAGATACATATAAACTGCTTTTTATTTATATCATCAATTCAATCACCCCTCCCCTGCAACACGTAAGTGAAAAACTTTGGACTGCAACAAGAAACCAAATCGTGGTACACAAACTACCACTGACATTGCCTACTTTACACCAAGCAGCAGCAACTCGTCTCTGTAAGCCTGCATCTGCTACTCCTCGTCCTCCTCCCTCTCCCTGGGCACGGCCCCGAACCGCTCGACGAGGATGTCGGCGACGATGGGCACGATGTCCTTGCAGGGCACAGCCTTCATGTGCATCCCGGTGAGGTGGGAGTCGCTGCCGACGCGGCCACCGACGAAGATGTCCGCCGCCTCGACGATCTTGCCGCTGCTGTTCTTGGTGAGGCAGCCCATGAAGCCGATGTCGGCGACCTGCACCTACGCGCAGCTGTTGGGGCATCCCGTCGAGTGCATGTGCACGGTCTTGGGCACGGACACACGCGCCTCGATGTCGCGCGTGACCTGCAGCGCGCACTGCTTGGTCTCGATGATGGCCTGCCTGTAGAACTGGTTGCCCGTGCACGCCACCAGCCCCTTCATCAGTAGCGACGGGTGCGCCGAGAACCTCTCCTGCAGCGGCTCCGCGAGCAGGGCGTCGATCTTCTCGTTCTTCACGTTGGGGAGCACGATGTTCTGCTCTACCGTGAGGTGGAGCTCGCCGGAGCCGTACTCATCGGCGAGTCGGGCGAGCTCGAACATGTCGGCCGCCTGGAGCCGGCCCACATGCTGGCCGACGAAGGAGAGGCCCTCCTGCTTCTGCGGGTGCACGACCATTTGTTTCGACCGTGCTTAGTAACATACACTCGGTATGGTGCTTACATGATCGTGTAAGCTTACATGTATTTGGCAATTGGCACTCTTCCGTTAAAAGAAAAAGAGATATTATTTGGCACTTTCTATATCCCTTTGTCCATGAGCTCTGATTTGTAATCTTCCTTTTCCGGCCATGTGCATGATTGTCCAGCATCGCGACATTTTTTGAAGGACCTGGGGCCGCGTTGCTCAGCTTGCACACGTACATCTCCTCATGGCCACATATGTTGGTTACCCGGCCGTATATATATTTTGCATCGATCATGCATGCATGAACACGAAATGATCCGACAAGTACCAGTTACTTTCAAGTGAGGAGATCAGGAGATTCTATCGTCTCATAGTTGGAAGTAGTGGAATCACGCACGTAGGCCACTACAAGGAACAGAGAAGATCCAGTCACGTCATATATACATGCATATACTGCCTCAGTTTTGATCCCTGATCCAAAATTCCTGTTCCTTGATCCAGCCCGTGACTGATCTCTGTTGGCACGGTGCAACAGGCGTGTATGAGATCGTGCGGTAGCCATTGAGATACGTACTATCAAGATCCGCTCAAAGGCTCTTGTCCTTCTGCTAAGCTTCCAGATCCATGCAATCATCAAGCCCACGTTCTTTAGCTTCGTATTAGTTTGAAGTCAGTAGGAATCGTTCATCGGATTCCTAGCTAGGCTTCTCTGACATAACCAACCAAGAAATATCACTAGATCAAGGCATATTCGGGCTTGCGCAATAGCATTCTAATAATTTAAACCTTCTTCGGTCATTAGGTTTGAACCAAAACGAAGAACTCGCTACCCTTCTTTTTATCGATGATAGCCTGTTGTTTTTCAAGTCTAGTTACATTGTCGAGTTTCTCTTGGTTTGTCAAGTGCGAATTACTGGCACTCCGTAGAAAACATCCTGAATGACGATGCATTCGGTAAAGAGCGACACTCGGGAAAACACTTGGGACGCGTTTGGTAGTATGGACGTGTTTTCCATCTCAGTGCGGCAGGGAGAAGGGCCACCCTGCGTGTTCCATACTGTTCACGAGCAAATATTGACTTGTTGCTTGGTTGCTCGGGAATAGTTTTTTCTGGCCCAATGGAGATTTGGGCTATGGCTATTTGGTTGACCGGTTTTAAGGTATACTTGTACTTTCCTATTATAAATTGAGGCCCTCCATTTTTAAAAATCTTCTTAACTCGCATGAGACATTTCCAGAATGGGCGGTCTGTAAGCTTTACCCAAAATTACGATAAAGTGTCATTCCGAAGATACTTATTGTGTAGCAACTCTAGTCACACATGTTGCTCATTTGATAATTTAAGCATTCGTTTAATGAGTAAACACTTTTTTTAGTTAAAGCACCTCTCTAAACCGCACTAAACTTTTGGTCTCATTTGTTGAACCAATATATGACGGTAGGAGCAATAGGGCCAACAGAACAAAGTGTTACGAGTAAGAGGTAGTGACATAAAGCAACACGATCTCCGATCCATCCCCCCTGAATAAACCCTCAGTCCTACACGTTGAGAGGAATGATCCTGTTTCATAGACATAAAATAAGCGGTGAATTGTGAAAGAATCCCCTGCCACTATCTCCATATCATTAATTACACCTTTGAATCCACATCACACCTCCTCCTTTAAGATGAGTGTGACACGTACCTATATATAATTCTCGAGATATTTCTGCTTTAGATATTTATTTAAAAATAAACCATAAAACTCATACTCCATCCGTCCATAAAAGGATAAAAGGATGTAATAAGTTTGTCCAAACTTGTATTTATCTAGACATCATTCTCGAGATATCTCTGATGTAGATATTTATTTAAAAAATAAACCACAAAACTCATAATACTACGTATACCATCAAGCCGGCAAAGTATATCAGCAGATAACAACCTGTCTGAAAGTTCTCATTTCAGAAAAAAAACATGCTTTTTGCCGAACCGAACAGCGGAAGTAACCAAAATGCGCATGATTGATTCTGCTTTCGAGTTGACGAGCCTCTGAGCCGGTGAAACTAGGCTAGCTAGCATGTACAGTAGTTGTAATTAATTTATGGAAGCAACCACCAAGATAGAATCATCAGAGAGAAAGCTACCGCAAGTGCGCACCGGCTAAGACAACCTAGCTACCACGCACTCTGTATAATTAGCCCCTTGAGATGTAATTTAATCAGGCACTATTTTTCCAATCATGCACATACACTCACGTGCCATGTGCAATGGACGGATCAATCGATCACGCATGGAAATGATCGACCCTAAATTATAACACCTTCGGGGTTTGGACGTCAGGAGTACGTCGCTCAAGAAACAGAAATGCCTAATAACAACCAGTTGGACATCCCCAAGGCGTCCAACTGCATCAAGATTCATCCAAAAAAGTTGCACTCCAACTCATAAATAATCCTATTTCAAAACCAATTTTTCATTAAATCTACGAGTCTTTCTTTTGTCACCTAATCTTCCGTTCTTCTCTACGTATGAGCTTCCAAGTAGGTCATTCCAGGACATCCTATTTAGAAAGGAGTTTTCACCTCTTTACCTATGCCCGACCCCCCAGGACACCTCCCAGGTTCTCATAGCATGTTGCTTTACTGTTTACTTTGTGCTCTTTCTTTGTTCAATGTCAAAGTCGACGTCAAGTCCTCCATTGAGGCCGAATGATGGTCTTATTTATTCTGTTCGCAAGAAATAATTTCCTCCATAAATATTTTTAGCAGTCCAAGAATAATCAACCTTTTGCCAATCGGTTCCACGTGAAAATTCTTGTTTGGAATTGTATCAACAATCATTTTTATGCAAGTGCAATATTATTTTTTTGTAAATAATCAACCACAATCGTTGGATCTAAAATGGACGTCCCAACAACCAGTCGTGGGAAAACTGCACTCCTCAAGAACTAGGGTACCCCAAAAACTATAGAAATGGGACGGGCTGATTTGCATGCATGTTTAGGTGGTGATAGATCGGTGACACATTCGAAGTGACCATGACATGCGATGGAAATTTTAGTCTTTCATGCGGGGGTAGTATATATGTGCTTCAAAAAAAAAGGAGTAGTATGTGCTTCGTGTGTCCACATATAACGGGGAGTGTAGGTGCGGTGTTTGAACCGTGTTTCCAAAAAAAAGCAACGGAGAGTGTAAAAATCTCTACATGGACCATCATATCAGATACAGATTAGGGAGTATATAATCCAATCAGGAAATCTGAGTCGTCTGTCCCCTCGTGCACATACAGACACAGACACTACGGCCCTCTCGTGCAAGGGACAAATAATCCAATCAGGAACTCAATTATTAGCTTCTGCTTACAAGTGCATATCACACGAGTACACCATCACATCACTAGAGGCAACGTACTCGATCGTTTACATTCACAAGCGCAGAAATTAACGGGGAACACATCGCACGAGTCCGGTCATTCTTTTACTGATTCTGCAGCGCGCAAGAACTGTAGATAGGGACAGACACACATCACACTTGCATGGCTAGGACAACACACATCACACATGCATGGCTAGGTACATGTTAGGTCGGTACTATACGGGGGCGCCAGCATAGAACTAGAAACACAACATATTCTCTCCATTTTAAATTTGATGACTTCTAGATAAATACAAGTCATCTATACCTATAACATGTCTAAATTTATGAAAGTCATCTAATTTAAAACGACGGAGTAGCAAGCTACGCGATGAGGGATCGATTAAGGGTGTGGCGAAAAGCATCAGCGGCGTGTGGCGACGTACGCCGATTCTGGTGCCTCCTTCATGTCCACCTCCGTAACGCCCTCCGGTAGCGACCAGTCAAAGTGGTAGGCAGTGTCAAAACCGGACCATCTTATCATATACTCACTCTGTTGTAAATATAAGATGTTTCACAACTTGTTCATAACTTTATATTCACATGTATACAAATACAACTAGACACATATGGATGTGTATATTCAATCATTTTAGTCTGTATATTTACAAGATGTGAAAAATCTAAAACATTTTGAGAGTGGGCCGGGGATGTCCATTGTGGATCTGGCGCCAGTCGTGGTTACTTTGTTGAAAGTACTTCACACTTGAGCTAAAATATGAATTGGTCCACCTTATAAAATCAAACCCATCGTCCCTAATTAACATGGTCAATTAACATTTTCCTCTTCCCCGATCCGGAAGGTAAGGTGTTTCTTGCAAAATATTAGCATGAATCTCGAAGAGTAGGACGTTGTGGTTATGCATTTCCCAAAACATCTTATATTTAGACAGGGAGAGGGAGTAACGGGTTAGGAAGTATATAATCCAATCAGGAAATTTGTCTTTGTCCAAATCGTGCACATACAGTTGCTACGGTCCCCTCGTGCAAGCAAGATACAAATAGGATAAATCGATCACGAGTGGATCGACGTGCGATCTCAATTATTATAGCTTCTGCTTACACAGTTACGTTATCACACAAGTACATGGATCATCACATCAATTCAGGCTACGTACTATACGCACGCGCAGAAATTAACGGGGAACACACGTACGTACGAGACCGTCCCTACTGTTACTGCAGAGAGCAAGACATAGGTGCATGATAGGTTGGTACGAAGCCAGCTACGCCACGACGGGGACGAAGGGTGTGGCGAGGAGCATCAGCGGCGTGCGGCGGCGCACGCCGAGCCCTGGCGCCTCCTCCATGTCCACCTCGGCGACGCCCTCCGGCAGTGACCAGTCGAAGTGGTAGAGCAGGCAGACGAGGGAGAGCTCCATGCTGGCCAGCCCGTAGTTGAACCCCGGGCACATCCTCCTGCCGGCGCCGAACGGCACGAACTCGTAGCTGCTGCCGGTGAAGTCCACGGTGCCGTCCTCGAACCGCTCCGGCTGGAACTCCTCGGCGGCCTCCCAGTACTTGGGGTCCCGCCCGATGGCCCACGCGTTGATCACCACGCGTGACTTGGCCGGGATCGTGTACCCTTCCAGCTCGCACACGTCGATGCTCTCCCGGGGCACCAACATCGGCGCCGGCGGGTGCAGCCGGAGCGCCTCCTTGATCACCAGCTTCAGGTACCGGAGGTCGCTCACCTGCAGGTCGGCCTCCGTCACCACGGCCTTACCCTTGAACGCTTCACGGATCTGCCCCTGCAGCTTCTTCATCACCGGCGGGTTCCGCATCAGCTCCGACATGCCCCACTCCATCGCCGACGCCGATGTCCCCGTCCCGCCCGCGAACATGTCCAGGATGATGGCCTTGATCCTGCTGTTGTCCAAGTGGAACCCGAAGCCGCCTTTCTCCTGCAGGCCGAGGAGCACGTCGGTGAGGTTCTCGTCCACGTTCTCGGTGGCGCCGGCCTTGATCTTCTCGGCGCGGGCGACGTGCCTCTCCTCGATGATCTCCTCCAGGATGGCGTCCACCGTCTTGTGGATGCCCTCGAGGCTGCGCTTCATGCCGGTGACGGTGGCTAGGACGGTTGTCCACGTGGGGAAGAGGTCCGGGATGTTGAAGCCGCTCGCCAGGCCCACGCCGGACTTGATGGCGGCCATGAACTCCGACGCGTTCGTCCGCTTCTTCCCGAACGCCGCCCGCGCGACGATGCTGTTGGTAATGCTGTGGAACATCACGCTCAGGTTCACCGGCGTCGACGGGCCCGCCGCGCGGATCTGCTCCACCCGCATCCCCACCTGCATGTGTGCATGGTCGAAAAACCACTGGTCATAAATCTCGATAGGAGTTCACGACATGATTAGTACAGTGCGCAGTACAGTTCTACTCGTCCTCTTGCTTAGTACTGTACTTGACAGTTGTTACCCCATGCCACTGTGCTTTAGTTTAGTTCACGTGACCGTTCGTGGTGTACGTACACGCACTTGTCTCTTCACTCCTCTTACAGTCCTGTAGCGTCCGCGTTTACTTGTAAGTTCAATCATTAAGCTGGCGTCTTTTGTTGCCACGTTCGATTAATTGATCAATTAGTACTTATCAACTTGCAAAGTGAGCAGTTAATCATGCATGGCCTGTATGCATGTGTACGTAGTGTATACCTCGTCCTCCCTGATGTGGCGGAAGGAGAGCACGCGCTTGGGGCTAAGGATCTCGGCGGCGCAGAGCTGGCGGAGCTTGCGCCAGTAGTCGCCGGAGGGGGAGAAGAGGATGTCGGCCCACTCGTAGCCGACGATCTCGCCGGCCAGGAGCTTGGGCCGCGTGGCGAAGTTGGTGTCGTGGGTCTTGAGCACCAGCCGCGCCGTCTCCTTGGACGACGCCACCACCAGCGGCGTCTCCCCGAGCTGCAGCATCATCAGCGGGCCGTGCTTGTCCGAGAGCTCCTTGAGCGCGCGGTGCGGCAGCACGTTCACCAGGTGGTGCATGCTGCCGATCACCGGCAGCTTCCACGGCCCCGGCGGCGCCCTCTCGCTCACCGGGTTCAGGGCCACCTTCAGCACCTGCAGCAGCGCCACCGCTCCCACCGCCAGGAGCACCGAGAGGAGATACAGCTCGTCCATGGCTGTAACTGTAATGTGAGGTAGCTAGCTAGTGACAAGAGAGCTAGTGTGGCTGGCTGGCCGGTGTGAGTTGCTCTTCTGCCGGTAGCCGGCTTTATATAGGTGGTAAGGCGGGAGCACGATGGGCCGGGCTGGCCCACGTCAGGATGGTGACGCGCGCCACCCATACCTCATTAGGGTGGTGATGCATGCACAATTAGCCTAGTTTATGAAATAAGACAAAAGCTTTGCCTTTTATATTTTATATTGATATAGAAGCAGCAAATAGGTAGGACAAGACCTAACCTGCGTCGTGTAATTAGCCTAGTTTATAGCGACCTATTAACTTGCGAACACTGTGATGGCCAATAGTTTGTAGAAATGTCCTTCTCTAAGCTCGTTTGCTATAGACAAGATCGAATAGACGGGTGACGACCTTTGCTGGTGGTGTGGTCCACCCCAAAATAAGATCCATATGTATGTAGAAATATCAGCACTACGCATCAAATTAATATTTTTTTTTATGAACACGCAGGAGATCCGTATCTATATATTGAGTACTATAAACATTTACTTTTGAAAGGTTGTAATTTATCTGCAAGCAGGCTAGCTAGCATCTATATGCAAGTAATACACAGTGCACATCATCCTTTGTTGAGTGTTACACTCGGTATATAGCTATGCGGAGTGTAACCCGGCTTTTCCATGAATGTAGTGTTCGAATCGATATCCTCTAGTGGCTAATAGATCACAAAAGCACGATATATAGCTGAAGTATTTAGATTTAAAAAATATAAATATACCCGAAACAAAATAAATCGATAATTTATCATTCTTAACATACATAACAAAACTAAATAAATTTGTTCTAGAGGCGCTAATCTGATGGTAAAAATGAAAAAATGGAATATCGATGTCCCCCGTGCTGCTTCTTGCATACTTGCTAATGTTGGTAAAATGCCTCAAATGAAATTACTTTTATACAAACTTTCATGGTTAGTGCTTTCCTGTTCAAAACTGTGGATGAAAACCCCATAAATTTAAAGCATTCATACCACACAATTTAATCTACAAATATTGAAGTGTTCGAACGTTTTCCTTTTTCTTTTCCATTTCATACAAAATGTTATTTTCACCAATTGTTAATGCTGGCGCGGGGGGT
This sequence comes from Poa annua, assembly GCA_026929855.1. Taxonomy (NCBI): domain Eukaryota; kingdom Viridiplantae; phylum Streptophyta; class Magnoliopsida; order Poales; family Poaceae; genus Poa; species Poa annua. Next base: position 24,992,988 of record CM049427.1, read on the forward strand.
AATGTGCACACCACTAATAACCGGCAATTTTTTACATTCTTGATAATATTGTCGGGTCACACATGACACTTTAAGGGCTTGACTATTACTTGTGGCATGTCCACAATCCTCTACGGCACTAGTAACTCCTATCAGATCCATATGCTAATAACGTGCTCTTTGCAGCATATGATACTTTGTTTTCAATGGTGCGGTCAGATTTCTTCACTCTAAGCTTTGTGTTCTTCGCGATGCCACCGTGTTCCATGACAGTCGGTGAGTGTGTTTGTTCTGGTTTTAGAACGATTTCAAGCTAATTAACCGGTCGACTATGCATCTTCTTCCTTATTAATGAAAATGGCTAGTATTTGCTGGTACTATATATGTTTTTTTAACCTTGTCGCTTATTGGTGGTATACACGGCATATAACCTTATATTTGCAAAGCTATGCAATGAATTATGAATAGCTTACGACGGAAACAACATAATCACATCGACATTAATTATCCAACCCGGCCGTCAATCAACCCGCCCCCCCACCCACCAGAGAATTATATGAGGTACACAAAGCCTGATAAATCTTGGCGAGGCAAGGTTGAGTGCTGCACCACATACGCATCAAATTCTGGTAGTGTATGAGCACGGCAGGTGCTGAAGCGTAGCGTATTTTCATTAAGAAATGGTCTTTTAGTAAAACTAATGATGTATATGGCCGTTCCGTAAAACTATTTTTAAATTTAACCTTTTAAGGTCGACGTTAACCTTGTACATATCAACGTAAACCGCTTTGGCGCCGACATGTACAAGGTTGACTCCAACCTCTTTGATGTCGATCTCAAAATGCCAGACATGAAAATAGTTTTGTCTAAGGGTCATATACATCATTAGTTTAGCTGAGAGGCCATTTTTATAAAAAATACAGCTGCCTCCAAGCATGTGTTGCATTATTTGCACACGTACAAGGGGAATGTGACGTGATTGATCCATGGAACCCGACGATTTGTACTCACGTACGTACGAGGCCCCTGCCCACTCGTGAATCGTGATCCACATTTTGTCGACTCATCTGGCCAGTAAATGAGGGGAGATATAATTTTTTTTTGAAATGAGATATAGCTTTATTTGTCTGGTAAGAAAGTGACGATTCTGAGTAATCGCAATAAGTTCTAAGCTAGTTTTGCGAGTCAAAAACAATCTCAGGAATATGGTCGATCGCCGAGCTAATAGCTAGACTGTCCGCCGGAGATCAAACCTCCCCCCGCGTCGCCCCGCGCCTGGCGACACGGGGGAACCCTAGCCGCCGCCGGAGGAGCTCCCTCCGCCCTCTACCGCTCCGCCCCCGCCGGAGGGCGCGATGGCAAAGCCGCGCGTGCCCGAGGATGGTGGCGGCGGGGAGTATTCGTCCTTCTCCCGCTCGGGGTTCGGCCACGCGGGCGCGGTGTGTGCCGCCGGGCACGGCAAGCTTCGAGGCGCGGCGAGCTGCTGCGGTAGATGGTTGCCTCGCGGTGGTGGACGGCGGGGCGCGGGCGCGAGGCGATGGGGGGCGGGTGAGCGGTCCTGCCCGGGCTCGATCTGGGCCTGGGGCGGGCCCTGCGGGCCGCTGCTGCGGCGGACGGCTTCTTCGCGAGGCAGCGTTGCGCGGGCGCGAGGCGATGGGGAGCGGAGGTGTGGTGGTGGTGCTCTAGCCATGGCAGGGCGGAGTGCGGGCTGGGGCAGCCATGGCTGCGGTGCCGGTCCATGTTGACAGGAGGTTCCGCGATTTTGAAGTCGCCGCGAGGAAGGAGGTTGGTCCTCTGGCCTTGGGGTCGCCGGCGGGCGCGGGGTGGTGGTATCTGGTGGTGTAGGGTTGCCGGCGCGTGTGCGGGCTGGATCTGGGCCAGGCGGGTCCAGATCTGCCGATGCGTGTTGCACTGCTGCGGGCCGGATCTGGGCTAGGTGGGCCCGGATCTGTCGACGGCAGTGCCGCTATTCCCAACACCCGCATCGGGTCCCGTCCCTCCTCGTGCGCTGTTGCTCCCTGGTAGGGAGCTCGGTCGCGGTGCTGCTCGGCTTGCGACGGTGCTTTGATCCAGGTCTCGGGGCTGTCCGGGTGGGTTAGGCCGGTTTTAGGGTTGGGGCGCTTCCTCTTGGAGGCAAGGCCGTGTCCAGTGTGGTGCGGGATTGACGCGCCGCCCTCGGCCCAGATCTGGGTCTTTGGACCCCATCTAGGTTTTAGGCGGGTCAGTCTGAATCCTCGTTTGCGCGGTTCTTTGTACACTGGTGGTGGAGAGCAGCTTGGAGGTGGGGCGGCAGCGCCAACGTCGTGCCTTCTGCAGCGCGACGGCGGGGACTTCACGGGCCTCGAGGGGCTCGGTCGGGCTTGCGGGCCTGGTGTGCTCCTGCTGTTGTGTCCGGTCGGTTACCGCTTCTGGCGGTGGAGGTTGGTCCCTCCCGCACGTCGGCGGTGTTGTGGCTTCTAGTCCCGGCTCTCCTTCTTCGGTGTGTAGGCCTCTCCTCTTTATACCGTGGGGAGACAGTGTGAACGGCTACGCGTCCGTGCGCTGGGTGGTGGGTGGTTTGGTGGAGTGTTCCAGAGCGCCTAGGGTGAGGGGGGATCGGGAGAAATCCTAGTCGGCGTGTTCGACTCCGGCGCGGTGGCACCTGCGGGTGCCGCCAGTCCTTCCTGAAGGGCGTCGGGTGGTCCCCTCTCCTCATTCGCGTACCGGGGGAAACCCTTGGCAGCAGCGTCGTCGTCGTCGCTTCCCTTCTTGAAGGTGTTGTTGGGTACCGGCGCTTTGGAGCACTAGGAGCTTGGTGCGAGGTCCCGGTGGGCGTACTGGTCGTGGAGTCTGGTCGCTGTTGTCGATCCGCCGTTGTTGGCTTTTTTCTCTCCTTTTTTCTCTTCTCGTTTCTTTTGGGCGTGCTTTTGTTGTTTCCGCCCCAGCAGTTTCTTTTGGACGTTGTGCTGTCTGGCCGAGCAGCGGTCTCAAACGGTGTGGCTTTATTTATAAAGCGGGGCGCGAGCCTGTTTCGAGAGAGACTGTCCGCCGGCGGTCAAGTTAAATTACCCGGCCTACAGCTAAGCTATCTACCGTCAGTTCGTCACACAGAGGTAGCGACGACAGTATAAACAGCGCGACTGCCGGGTCAGTATGATTATTTGAGCGAAGCTGAACAAAAATAACAATATGGTGGTCTGCATGTGTGACCGCCAGACAAAATCTATGAACAACTCGCACTAGATTGGCCTCAACTAGTTTGGACGCTCCTAGATTTCGGTTTTAGCAAAGCTGTGCCGACTAGAGGATCGGTATGAGCATCTCGTCGGTTGCGACGCAGGCACATTAGTTTTCTACCTGTGTAAAAAATTATCACAAGTTGTGCAATAAAGGTTGCAAGTGGGTGAAAGGCCAAACGAAAAAGAAAAACTCGGTAGTTCGAAGGGAAAGCTACTGTCCCATGCATAGGCACCGGGTAAAGCCTCAAGGTTATTCCACTATTGGTGTTGCTATTGTAAGTTTAGTATTGTCATGACATAGGGTATAGGGTATATTGTTACTTTTAAATAAAGGTTAGTAGGTGTCATTTCATTTGACACCAATGTTCACATGCTTACTCAGTATCCATTCATGCTCTCTGAGAGACGGCCATCTCATGAAAGGAATTGCTTTTCTTCATGAAACTAGCACGGTGGTGCGAGGGCATCATCTTTAGTTGGTCGAAAATGTCACACTATTCTCAGTGATGTCATAATAAATAAAATGCTTCAACAACTACGGGAAAAAGTTTCGGCACACAATTTACTACATATGCGAGTAACATATTTGGCAATCTAAAACTTGTGGTCAAGTGATTATCATGCCATATTTTGAAACACCCTTTAACTGATAATGGATATCATAACTTGAATTATATTTTTTACATGACGACATTGGATCGGTACCTAGGTTATTATCTTTAATGTAAATTGTTGAATTAAGAAAAAAACGGTCTATCCTCCTTCATAGATAGATCACATTAGTATCGAGAATTATCTTGTTTTGATGTTTCTTCCTCTTATTTACTCACACTCCATGTCATAGTGTGCCACACTTTACTAACACGAACATGATGAAATTTTGGCTATTATTTATTATATGAATATGATGCTAAGGATACATTATTTTTTCTATGCATATTCGTTATTCGTGAACACATTTATACATTAGTTTGCAAAATTAGAGAAGTACGTATCTGAATATTCCAGACTTATTTTTTAAATCGTCATTCAATGGTTCTACGCACCCGGATAAATATGCTTTTTGTCTTATGAAAAATGAATGTATTGCTTATACAACATAATTCAAGAATATTTAACCAGTCATCCGTTTTATTGTGCATATCATTTTCATGTTTATTTTGTTACCTGAGAGAAAAACATATACAACAATCCAAATATGTGTACTATACAAATCAAGCTATACCGTTAAAAACAATTCATATTGATTTAGCGTATGTTTTTTGAGTCCCCGAATTAAAAAGAGTACTGAAACACTGTGCTTGGATACTGATATGAAACATATCAAGCGACAATATATGATGAGTTAACCCTGTGCTAATAATTGAGTTAAGATATATTTAATAACAATGTGAGGACATTCTATGTTGTCTCTTCATCAATTTTGAAGGATTGATGATTTGTGTCTCATTAAGTCGGAATATCCGTTCAGTGGAAGAACATTTACATCATCCTAAGAAGTGGTTACCCAGCTATGTGTTTATCACTAAGTCTATTTCCTTAGTGTTACAGACATTTCAGTTGATAAGTTGGTAGTGCAACTAATGTTGTGATTTCATGACTCAAAAAGGCATTTTATGAGAGTGTTGGTATCATGGCGGTCGAATAAAATTAAACTTTTTGTGTAATAAATAATAATGTATGTACATAATGCGACTAATACCGTGACTCCATGACTCCAAAGCCCTATATACTCCTCCATTCAAAATCAAAATTATAAATTTTGAACAAACATATAAAAATATATAAATTTGTAAATTTTAAATCATTATTTTTAGAATAATCATAAAACATATTTTCATATTGTGCAAACTTATTTAGGAATATACTTTTACTGCTACCTTTTGAACTTCAAAAATTTAACTTTGACTAATCCAAGAACATGGTTAAAAATAAAGGGATTTCATACCCATTAGCTTTTTTCTAAACTGTTTAGGAATTATTTTCCTTCTAGCTAGCACGTTTCACGAATTCGCACAGTCTGCATGCATGAGAGCGTTGTCACGCTTCTGGCCGGATTGCACACATCCGAAGTTTACACCTTGATTTAACATAATAAAATAATTAATTGCACGTTAAAAGGAGTACTGCCTCAACTTTTCTTTGTTGGAACGTATTGATGTTGTGTACACGTACGGGGTGTGTTTGAACGTTTTTCTTTCTAGAGAGAATAGAACGTGGATTCGTTTTTGAGAGAGCACGGAGATCAGTTTTGTGAGACGTTATTCTTTTTTCTTTTTTAGAGTCTACGTGTTTTACTTTTTGCAGCTACATACCTAGTCCCAGGTGTTTTGTATCGTGACGTACATAACTACTAATCTTCTATTAAATCCTAACCACACATTTTAGATCTAATTGTTAAAAATAATTAGGGAGATGTGGCTTAACGTGGTGTTTCTAAAAACTAACTCATTTTGCTTTTAGTATATAATAGATGCACCATAAATTTTGAATTAAGATATATTTTGAGAAGGTTTATAAAGAAGTAAACTAGAATTCTCTTTATTAGATAATTCGGGTGCAATATATAAGAGGAGACATTGTTGCAATAAGGGTAAATGACAGGACTGGACCTTACTTTTTAACCTTCGTAGGGGTGAGGCAAGGGGACCCTTTGCACGTTTTATTTTTGATATTGTAGGCGCTGGCCTCCAATGATCATTAAACATGCCAATGAGTAGGGTTTGATTACTGGTTTAGGTTTCACATCTTGTGTGCGTGGACATTGTGACCCTTCAGTATGCAGATGATACCATCTTGCTACTTGTAGAGAATAACCTTGAGAATGCCAAAAACTTTAAATTCATCATGTGCATTTTTTAGCACCTCTCTAGTCTAAAAACAACTTTCATAAGAGTGGGATATATTGCTTAGGGGATGGTGTTGCAAGAGAAGAACAATATGGGCAGATTTCCACTCGTTGTTTTGTGCATGATTGTCCATATAATATTTGGGTTTGGCTATTAATGAGAAAAGATTGGCGAATGCTCAATGGGGACTAGTGGATGAGAAAATGATTAAGAAGTTATCTGGCTGTAAAGGGAAATGACCGTCTGCTAGGGACACGATAAATCTTTCGTTATATAGGATGTATTTTTTGGAGTTTACAAAAGGAGTTTTGAGAAACTGGGATATATACTGAAAAGACTTATTTGTCGGCACTCTAATGAGAAAAATGGTATGACCTCGTTAAATGGAACACGGTTTTGCTTACCAAAGGATTGCGGTGGATTAATTAGGTATCTTGGACCTCGAAACCATGAATAACAACTTGCATTGTAGATGGTTGTAGAAACTGTCAAATCTTGATAAAACTTAACATGAGTTACTTCCCGCTAACTTTCCAATATTCTAGTCTCTCACTTTTAATATAATTTTTTTAGTGAGTGTGAACGAAAAAGATATGTGGATTCCATTTAGCTTAGAATAAGTTTATGGTGTGAAAATGATGCTAAGTTTGATGCTCTACAAGCTTTAACCAACACAATTCAGGTAAAATAAAGATCATTACAAAGTCAAATAAACATAGGCTCTTCTGGATTAGTTACAAGTTAAAGGTTTATATCTACAACTGAGTTATCATTGTTTTTCCTTTATATATTTCACTGGAAGCTTAAATCCCTCTTAAAAGTTGAAATTTTTATTTCGCTTATGATGAGGAGTTATACCTTCAGCAAAGCTAACTTGGCTAAAACGGGGTGTAGTGAAACTGAACATTTCACTTATGTGGTCACAAAGAATTAATGGATCATATGTTGTGCAAATGTTGCTTGGATAAACTGGTCTTGTAAACAGTTATGTGTGCTTTGGCTATGGTTAGTTCTCCGGAAATTGCAAAAGACCTTGTCGCGGTGATTGGATTATTCATACCCAGGTTCTCAGCATAATTTGTTTCTAGGGGGTTACTGTTATTTTTTTGGACTATTTGAAAAACTCCAAATGGTGTTTGTTTCAACAACAACAAAATCCTAGATAGCTCTTCAATTTTCATTTACAGACTATGTAACATCCTTAACTCTTGGGCGATATTGCAGAAACAGAGAATCTTGAAGTTGGCGTCGTTAAGATCGAGCAGGGTCCCGTGAGAGATTTTCTCAACTTTGCAGGGCTGGGAGCGACCGTTCCCAGGATTTACAAATTGAAAACTTTTTGTGGATGCATGTTTTCCCTTGTTACATAGATGCTTAGTCTGTATGATTAATTTGCATGTCTGGTTTGAACGTTGGTATACAGTTTGATCCTTTGTTCACAACTGATGTTATGCTTTTGTTTTATTTTCACTTTTAAAGTTTTCTCATAATCATCGTATATTTATCTATTATATTCTAGAAAATATTAACTCGTATAAAAGTTATTTGTTCAATGGGAGTAAGTCTTCAAAAGAAACCATGTGTGAAGACAAACCGTGGATCACATCAGGATTGAAAAATACAATCTGGTTGGAATTGGAAAATTTAATTAGACCGTTAGTCTCTCTTTAATGGGAGCCGAACAAGTCGGACTGAAGCTATGATAACCATTTATTTCAGTTTCATATTATGCACCTGATAAGTAAAGTAGCGTAGACTAAATATAGCAAGTACATTTCGATGAGACTAATAGATAAAATCGTATGAATGTAAAAGCTGGGGAATCTATAAAAAAGTAATAACTAATGGTCGTTTAAGTGTTTATATTTTAATATTAAGCACATAAAATGCAAATGTTGTAGGATTGTTATTAAACACAATGCAACTTATCAGCCAGAGTGTACATATATACTCTAGATTTTTCTATAAATTTTCTTATAAGTTAATAAATGCCATGCCGGTATTAAGATACTTTTTCGAGTCTAGTCAATATATATGTCTCACAAATATTAATCTTAATTGTATATCAAATTGAGAAGAACGTACGATTATTTTTTCAATTTTTAGTTTATGTAAAATTATATGATGTACAATATAATACAATACAATACAATAGAAGAAAGATACACATAACATTTATATTTAGTTAAGTTAACTGTGACTATATATTGAGAAGATATAATATGTGCCAAAAAACATATATACTATAAGACTGTAATATATAATAAAACTACGTTATATTTAAGTACAAGTGTTTGATATAACTATATTTATTAATTAACTCAAACGGGTTTAAAATGGCGCCGGTGCGTGACCAGCAGCTGCTTCGGCCACGTCATCCACCCCGCCTCGCGCCCGCCGCCAGGGCCGGCACATCCTACCACCACCGCTGCCCCTTGGCTCCCAGGTACCCGATGCATTGGCAGAAGGGTTCGATGTGGGGGAACAAGTAATTAAGTTCTCCTATATTACGTAGAGCCTTATTGATTCGTTCAAGAATGTTGACGAAAAGGGAGACCTATGAATTGGAGTAACTTTACCGATGTACGGTTCATGGGAAGAAGGCGTCAAGCGCGAAAAAGGCAACACCTGGGAAGAAGGCGAGACCGGGAAAAAGGCTTCGAATGCGAAGAAGGCGACACCCGGGAGGAAGGTGGCTTAAGTGAACAAACAAGCAAAAGGCAAAGGAAAGAGAAGTCGCTGATCAAGAAGAAGTTGCTAGCGAAAAATGGCAAGAAAAAGAAATCTGAGGTTGTTGCACCATCAAGAAGTGAAGCAGTTCTCAAGCCTACACTTAGAGCCAAGCGAAGCCTTATGTACTGAATTGGGGGCTAGATTATGAGTTATGTATTTATGCACTCGGAGATATGCATTTGATGTTCTGTGTACGTGAAGCCTTATTTATTTTGTAACCTGGAGCTATGTATGCTCGTAAAACCATTTGAAACGGGAGATATGCATCTGGTGTTCTATGTATCCTAGGTAAGCATCCGATCGACAAGTGTGTGTTTATGTAGACATGATATGTTTTTATAGCTGTTCAACTTGGAGCTTTTAATAATGATCCCATCTAAAATAAATTTATGTTTTTATTCTGATTGAACTGATTTGGGTGGGCCCCACCGTATACGTGTATACGTATGTACCACATAAATACAAGTGTATATTGTGTTGTATGTGTGCTAAATTGGGCATAATGGCATGTATCGAAAGTACACAGAATTGCATCGGCATTTTTTGAAAGTCGGAAAGTTGTAGTGACGTTTCTGAAATAGCCGAATTTTACAGTGGCATCTATCTAATTCACCCTTTAAACTAACCATGATTTGGATGTTGTTAATCACTCCGGGTCAAACGTCTTTGCATGATATAATATTAATGAACTGATTTAGTTGTTTTCCTTTGAGTGGTTTTGGTATTATATGCAATTTATTTGAATATATCTTGCCAATGCTACTCCCCGTATGTTCAACCCTTTGTGATCTGGACTGATTCACTAAGGATTGTGTCAATGAGAGATGCTTATTACCAGCTGTATGTTTTGTAGCACTTGTTTTTACGGAGTATACTGCTATAATTGTTATGTTCTAATAGTTCAGAGATAGCTCAAATCATCATCCATCAGCTAATACAAAAAGGCCGGCAAAAAATATTTGTCCTACCACTACAAGAAACTAGGCAACTTGGCGCGACGACACGCCACACCCTTCCAGACCTATATATATTAAGTACTTGTAGTTCTATGCTGAAACTAAATTGAAGGAAAATAAAGCTATTCTCAAGTCATCATTAAGAATTTACACGGAGTGTGGAGGATATACAAAACGGGTATGCTGACCACGTGGGCTAAACCAACTTACCAGTGTGGCCCAAGAGGTGATAAGGTCTTTGGCTTATCCGACAGCCCAGTAGGCTGAAGCGCAAGAGGAAGCCTACAAGCTGATCAGGATTCAGACGAACCGACGTTCGCCTTAGAGAATAATTTAGGGTTTATCCCGTGTTAGTCTAGGACTCCTGATATAGGTCAGTTAGCCTTTGACGGCACGACACCTATATAAGCCTGCCTCCTGTTCCCCTCAAAAGGGACGCCTTACAATCTACATTGTAAGTTGTACACATATTCACATCTAGTGAATTATAGCAGCACGTAGGATCTTGCCACCGCTGCAAGGTCCGAAGCTGGATAAAACTTTGTGTGCAATCCCGATCCTAGAAGCCGTCATGCCTTCCCCCTCTCTTCACCATTGGAGCATGGCACCTCCTTACGTGCCTAAGAATCCAATAACCCGACAGTTGGCGCCCACCGTGGGGCCTAAGGCGTTAGGCGTCACCTTCAAGGCGGGAGCTCTGGGCAAGATCGGAAGATCTATGGCGGTAGGCCGCGCCAATCTAGATGGCGATGTCGGCTTCGTTGAGGCAGATTCATGGACTCCGGCAGACGACGATCTCGTCTCCAGCTTCATCATCCCCATCGGCGACATCAACATCTTCACCGGCTTTACGGCCGCCGCGTACGGATTCCACAGAGGATCTGGAAAATTCTTCCCTGCCCACCACCCAGAAGACGGATCGCATCCGGCATCGCCTAACGGTTTTGCAGCTTACGATCTAGATTTACAAAGCAAAACTGGATCCAGCTTCTCAAAAGGCTACATGGAGTCCGACTTTCACTTTGTAGGAACAATCGCAACCACCGGCGATCAGCCGGCAGGTTCCGATCCTGAGTCCATTATACCAGCTCCGCATTTGGTCCAGACTCAGAAGCCGGATCTGAGAACACAACCCCAATGACAGAAAACTCAGATACCGAAAGCACAGACAGCGACTTCGCAAGAAAAGTCGCCTTTTTCAACATAGGAGGTCCCAAAGAAGTCTTGATGGCAGGACCAACTCCTATGGAAACAGATGCACCTGACAAGCATGCAGATGGGTTGAAGTCGCCTTCCAAATATGCTAGCTTAGAGTCACAGGTTGACGTCCATACAATAAAAGCGTCCGGAAGCAAGCCAAAAGGCAATTCCCCCTTTGAAGCAAACCTTGACAAAGATCTGGAGGCTGAGCTAACGTCCGAAGTGCGCAAAAAAGCACTTGACGTACTCAAGATGCCGCTCGGTCCCAATGCAACCCCAGAAGAACTCGAAGAAAGGCGCCAATACCTCCTTCGCGAGTCAGAGTTAGGCATTCGCCATAACTTGGTTCTGCAAAACAGGGAAAAAGCCCTCAAGGCCACCGCTCAGGACAAAGAAGATCTTTGCCGCCACATGGAAAGAGAAAAATTCCGGCGCGTGAAGGACACTCACGATCCTCTCCTCCATAGAGATCTCACGAAGAACTTCGATTGACCGTCGGCTCAAAAGAAGAAGGCGTGGCAGAGATACCCTTACACCATAGAAAAAGACGGTTTGATATACTTCTCCACACCTGCAAAGAACATGGAAGCCGCACGGGAGATCATGGAAGACGAAGAGATCCCAACTGACGAGAAAGTGTTTTACTCAAAAGCACTACTCAAAAAGGCGGAAGAGCTACAAGAGGTAGCCACCTCAAGCTGCCACCTTGGTGAAAACACCATCCTATGCAAAGCCGGAGCCGGCGCAGGACCACCCAACGATCCATCTGAGTCTAGCAGCCATGGCAAAGGCAAACAACCTGAAAAGCCGGCTCGACAACGCGACGATGTATCACGCACAGGGTCTAACCAGCACAGGGAGGAACGTCCAAAGGACAAGGCAGAAAAGGTCGCTAGGAAGGAAAGAAGGCGTGAGAAGAGCCGCGATAAGAATCGCGACAAAGAAGCTACCCCAGAGCGTAATGGTGATCGGCTTAACATGCCTCGGCCCCCTCACAGGAGAGACGACGAGAATGTCGACAAAGACCGCCAACGCAGGCGCTCAAGATCTCGATCACCACATCGCCAAAACGGAAGCCAACATCAACAAGGCGACGCCGCAAAGGAAAAGACCCAAGTGTCAGATGCCCGCACTCGCCTAGATGAGATCAGAGCCGCAAGGGAAGAAACCTATCTAGGTCCCAAGTGATTTGGCCCGGCAATCCGCAAGGTGCAGCTACCAGAGGCGCTCGGCAATGTCAAGAAAATTGTAAACAAGTACAACGGCATGGATAATCCTGAGACATGGCTGTCTGACTACCTCAACACAGTGGGAATTTACAACGGAGGCTATGACGCCGCAGTCCGTTTCTTACCCCTGATGTTGGAAGGTACTGCAAGCCTTTGGATCGATACCCTGCCGGAGAAAAGTATCCACAATTGGCAAGACATGAATCGCTGCTTCACACAACACTTCTCCTGCACGTACAAACGTCCAAAGGCTTATCCAGAGCTCTTACGTTGCACTCAGGAGACGAATGAGTCGAGTCGCGATTTCATCGCACGATGGACAGAGATGAAAAACAGTTGCAAAGATGTCTCCGAGACGCAAGCTATCCATGCTTTCATGCACATCTTGAAGAAAGGAAACATGATGCGTTACATCTTGTCAAGCCAAAGAATCACCACCCTTGGAGATCTACTTGATGGTGTAAACAACCTCGCAATTGCAGAAGACGACGCTCGTGCAGACGATGGAGACGCAAAGCTTGATATCTCCATCAACAATAGCGAAAAGCGGGGCAAGTCGACAAAGAAAAAAGCACAACCCAATGACAATGCAGGCCCCTCCAATGAATTAGCCTTTGCTTACAGCAAAGGCGGACATAACCAAAGAGTAGGCCCGTGGAAGCAGAACAATGATATCAAAGGCGGGAAGAACATCAGGGTCACGTATGACGACATCAAGGATCTCCCCTGTACCTATCACAGCAAGTTCGGCAAGTGCACCCACACCAACAGGCGGTGCAAGATCAATGACGACATGAAAAAAGAGCCCGAAGCTGGATATAGAGCAAGCAAGAATAACAAGCGCAAAGTTCGCAAGGAAGCAACCAAAGAGGCAAAGGCGGACGATAGCAGCTCATCAGATCAAGGCGAAGAACCAGCAAATCCTAAGAAGAACAAAAAGTTCCCCAGGGTTGAAGAAAACTTTGTCACTTTCCGGGCAACCCCTTCGGCTAAGAAGGAGAAGGCCATCTGGAAGGAACTCAATGCTACTATGCCAGCTGTTCCCCAATACGCAACTTGGTCCGAAGTACCGGTCACTTGGGATCACAATGATCATCCAGATCGCATTCCCCAATACCCAGGGTACTCTGCTCTCGTCGTCAATCCCATAGTGGCAAATTGCCGGCTTTCAAAGGTACTTATGGATGGTGGCAGCAGCATCAACATCCTGTACCTAGAAAAACCTCAAACACATGCACCTATCAGAAACCCAGCTCAAGCACAGCGACGTCAAGTTCCATGGCATAGTCCCAGGTAGGAAGGCAAACTCCGTTGGACAAATTACTTTGGAAGTTACCTTTGGCGAAGAGGACAACAACCGATAAGAAGAAGTATACTTCGAGGTGGTGCCCTCCAAAAGTGCCTACCATGCCATCTTTGGCAGACCGGCTTTTGCCACCTTCATGGCAAGACCATGCTATGTCTACAGCAAGCTCAAGATTCCTAGACCCAACGGCGTCATCACAATAAACGGTAGCTACAAGAAGGTGCGGGAGTGCGAGCTGGGCAACACCGTCTTTGCAGAAGCCGTCATCAGCAAAGGCGAACTTGCAGGTTACCTGAAGGAAGTCAAGCAGGAGCCTATGCCAGACATAAAGAAGCCTCCAACTACACGACGTCACCTTCACAGCAGGTTCCCACTCCAAGAAGGCGAAAATTGATGACAAGGATGCTGAGAAGACGACAAACATCGGCACCACCCTCAGCGACAAATAGGAAGGCGAGCTCGTCAAGTTCCTCCGTGAGAATCGAGGCATCTTTGCATGGTCTCCATCAGACATGCCTGGAGTCCCGAGAGAACTTGCCGAGCACTCTCTCAATGCCGCAAAAGACGCCAAGCCAGTCAAGTAAGGCCTTAGGCGTTTTGGTCCAGAGAAGAAGAGAGCTATAGGACAAGAGATAGCGCGACTTACAGTCGCAAACTTCATAGAAGATGTCATTCATATAGAATGGTCCGCAAACCCTGTACTAGTACCTAAAAAGGACACGAAGGCGTTGCGCATGTGCATCGACTTCACCGGCTTAAACAAAGCCTGTCCGAAAGACCCTTTCGCCTTACCGCGAATCGACCAGGTTGTAGATGCCACTGCAGGGGCAAAATTACTATGCTTTTTGGATGCTTACTCCGGTTACCACCAGATTAAGATGAAGAAGTCTGATCAAATCAAGACTTCTTTCATCACGCCTTTGCGGTACCTACTTCTATTTAACAATGCCTTTCGGGCTAAAAAACGCAGGTGCGACGTACCAAAGGTGCATCCAAAGATGCCGACACGACCAAATTGGTTGTAACGTACACGCGTATGTCGACGACATTGCAGTCATGAAAAAACGTGAAGACGATCTATTAGCCGATCTCAAAGAAACTTTTGATAACTTAAGAAAGTACAAGATGAAGTTAAATCCGGGAAAATGCTTTTTTGGCATCCCAGCAGGAAAACCCCTTGGTTTCATAGTTTCTGAGAGAGGCATATAAGTTAATCCTGATAAAATAAAAGCCATCATTGATATCAAGCGACGTACATGCCTCAAAGACATCCAGCGCTTAACAGGATCAACAGCCGTTGTAAGCCGATTCATAAGCAGGCTTGGTGACAAAGCTTTACCCCTCTACCGCCTTCTCAAAAATTTGGATAAAATCGAGTGGACAGAATAAGCCGAAACCGCCTTAGCTCAACTGAAAGAGGCCTTAGTCAGTGCACCAATACTCGCAACACCAAGAACACTGAAACAAATGCTCCTATACATGTCAGCAACAAACTTGGTAATCAATGCAGTCATAGTTATCAAAAGACCAGTGGAGGGACAAGCAATCACCAAGCAAAGACCAGTATATTACATAAGCGAAGTCTTTTTCAGAGTCCAAGCAAAGGTACTCCGACTATCAAAAGTTAGCATACGGCGTATTTTTCGCCGCAAGAAAACTACAACACTATTTTCAAGATCACTCCATCACAGTGGTGAGCAAAGCAACTCTTGGAGACATCATCAACAATGCAGACGCCACATGACACGTCGCTAAGTGGGGAATCGAACTAGCTGCATTTGATGTCCATTATAAACCACGAACAACCATCAAATCCTAATCATTAGCCGATTTCATCGCCGATTTGACGGAGGCTATGGACGAAACACCTTTGCCAGACTCTGAGTACTGGGTCCTACACTTTGATGGCTAAAAAATGCTCAAAGGCTCAGGGGCAGGCGTGGTGCTAACCACACCAAAGGGAGACAAGATATGCTACGTTCTCCAAATTCATTTTGACGCCACAAACAATGTATCATAATACGAAGCCTTATTGCACGGCCTTCACATCGCTTAAGACATTGACGTGAAAAGGCTACTTTGCTATGGCGACCCAGATTTAGTGGCGCAACAACTTGACGGCACTTGGGACACCAAAAGCGCAACAATGGAGGAATATCGGCGCACAATTGACGAATTCGGTAGATGCTTCACAGGGCTCGAAGTTCGGCATATCAAAAGAGAAGAAAACGAAGCCGCAGACGCCTTAGCAAGAATGGGCTCACGAAGAGACAAAGTTCCTAAGGATATATTACTGGAACAATTGTACAAGCCTTCAATCAAAGACAAAGACAGTGAAGACCCAAATTTGGTTAAGTCTGTAGCAGTCTTACTGATAACGCCAGATTGGACTCAACCTTACATCAACTTCCTCGTCAACGGCGAAGTACCAGAAGACGAAGTACTGAAAAGGCAAGTGATACGCAGGGCAAAAGCCTATACAATCATCAAGGGAGAACTTTACAAAAGAAGCACCACAGGGATATACCAGAGATGCGTATCCCAGAAGAAGGTCGAGAAATCTTGGAAGAAATACACTCCGGATGTTGCGGACATCACGCCTCCTTAAAAGCCATAGTCGTCAAAGCCTTTAGGCACGGTTTCTTCTGTCTCACCGCAAAGCAAGACGCGGAAGAGATAGTCAAAAAGTGCGCAGGCTTCCAACGCTACGCAAGGCAACAAAAAATGTCGGCTCAAGAACTAAGAACAATTCCCATCACATGGCCCTTTGCGGTCTAGGGACTTGACATGGTTGGTCCATTCAGGACAACCAGAGGCGGCTTAACACACCTACTTGTAGCAGTGGACAATTACATAAAGTGGGTAGAAGCCAAGCCTATCAAAAAAGTAGACGGGGAAACAACCACGAAGTTTGTCATAAACATCATACATCGTTTCGGCGTCCCCCGCAGCATTATCATCGACAACGGGACGAATTTCGCCGTTGGAGAACTTGAAAAATATTGCGGCAGGAACAACATCCGGCTTGATTTGGCCTCGGTGGCACACCCACAATCTAATGGACAAGTCGAACGAACCAACGGCATAATTCTTCAAGGCTTAAAACCACGCTTGGAAGTACCATTTCATATGGCAGCTGGAGCTTGGGTAGAGGAATTGCCTACCGTCTTATGGTGCATCAGTACAACACCCAACAGATCAATCGGCTACACGCCTTTCTTCCTTGTATATGGCGCAGAAGCAGTTCTTCCAACAGACGTTATACATGATTCTCCCCGTGTTGCAGCCTACGTTCAAGCAGACGCAGAAGAAGCCCGACAAGACGCTTAGACCTACTCGAAGAAGAAACGGAGATTGCACTCCAGCGTTCCTTCATATACCAACAAGACCTACAAAGATATCACAGTAGGAGCGTAAGACAAAGATCGTTTCGAGAAGGTGATTTAGTGCTCCGCATAGTTCAGAAAAAGGAGCACAAGCTATCCCCTACATGGGAAGGACCCTTTGTTATCAGCAAAGCGCTCAAGAGCGGGGCATATTATCTTGTGGACCTTAGAGATCTCAAAAAGAAGAAGAAAAAGGGACGCAAAAGGAAAAGAGACAAAGAAGCGAAGCTCAGCGAGTCAAAACGCCCTTGGAACATTGAGAAGCTACGTCCTTTTTACACTTAGCAGTTCTATTGTAAACATATGTCTATGCTCATGAAATAAAAAGTCTTGGATTGCCAAAAATTATATTTGATAGTATTACACTTACCCATCCACCTTTTATTTCCCAATGATCATATCTCTCACTTGAACATGTCAATTTTGTTAACACGAATAACTAAGCATGACAAGTTCGGCTCACTGCCTTACAAAAAAAAATTGCGTTCGTCTAAGATTTTTCTCGGATCGTTTATGTTCTGGGTTGCTCCATTAGATGTTTTATGTGCCCAAAGGCGGTACGGGCAGTAGGTGTAAGCAGATTGACTATGGTCCTGCTGCCTAACAAACTGTCACCGTCTTTGTGGTTTCGCTAACATACGAAGAGGCTAAAGACATAAACCAGATAATTCAAAGACGGACAAGGAACATAGTCGCATGGCACAGTGCTAGCAATACTTCAGTTAAGTACCAAAAGAGCATGCTATGCATCACTAGACAAGCTTGTTCACAAAAATATATTACAAGACTTCACGAATAAAACAGTTGTTCGCCTTAAGAATAAGGACTTCATAACACAACAATTTTTTCTTTAATCTTGCGCAGGGGACTTAGAGAGCGCATCAGCATCGTCTCCGGCTTGTGAGGTGGCAGTCTCCTCCTGCTCTTCGCCTTGGGTGCCAGTCTGCTCTGAGATTTCGCCTTCCGACGAGCTTCGTAGAAATTCAGGCATGTCCTGGCGAGCATAGACCACCTTGGGGTTGATCTTGTAAGCAATGAAGGAGGCGTAGCCCGTCATATAGTTATAAACAGCAGCCGGGTTGATCTCATTGCCGTCAGCATCATGGGTTGGCAAGCATCTCACCACCCTCTTGATATCCATCTCAGGATGCTGGCCCATAACATTGCCTAAGGCAAGTTTGGCACCTCCACGAGCGGCAGCACGAAGACGTTCCTCGGTGTTGCTGGCGCAGTCCTCAAGCAGAGGCACCAGAGTCCTCATGTTGGTTGCCAAAGGCAGCTGCTTCGGGAACATCTGGCTTAACAAGCCTTTCCCAGCGGCAGTCTGGCGAGCAAATAGCTCGCCAAACTCCAACACAAGCTCCAGGCGAGTGGCATCATCAATAGTGCCAAGACCAGCATGAGCAAGATCAAAATGCAAAAAATAAGGCAAAAGCGAAAAAACTCGTTCAGAAAGACGAAACACGAAAAAGAAAGGCAGGAAACATACCAAGAATCTTGTCGTCCAAAGCCTGGATTTCATCTTTCCGACGCTCCATCTGGCCGTCAAGATCTTGGATACGGAGCTCCGCCTTCTCAGTAAGAGATTTCATCTCCTTCCTGGCATCTTCGGCTTCTTGGCGAGCAGCAGCCAGTTTGTCTTTAAGACGCGACTGCTCAGCCTCCGCACTCTCCTGAAGTGCCTTCATGCCATCCTCAGCCAGCTTCTGGTTTTCCTGGATCTGCTTGAAGAGGGCCTCATTTTCGCGCCTAACGACAGCAATGTCGCCAGACTCCTCAGCAACTTGCTGGGCCTTTGCAAGAAGATCTGCAAAGCATATCATTTTTCATAAGAAAGGGGAAACTTAGGCGAAAAAATACAACAACCAAAAAGCAAAGCCAGTAAGGGTATTACATACCAGCATCATGTTTCGCCTTATTTTTGGCAAACTCGACCAAGGAATTCCACAAGTCGCGGTCCAGGTCCTCGCCCTCCTGAAAAAATCACGGAAAAATGCAAGCAAAAAGGGTCAAGTAAAGTACAATTGGGGATTGGTCAACAATATTATCAAATTCAAGGCCGTCACTTTGACTAAACACATTAGATCAAAGAGACGCCCAGGGACTGGGAATATGGATAAGGCGAAATAAGTTTACCATAACATGCTTCTTCAAAAGCCGATAGCCAGTCTTCATCTTGGCATACAACGCGTCGCAGTTGTCTTCAAGCTTGCGCACTGTAACTGCCGTGGTGATCGGCTTAGGCGAAGAAGGCCCAACAGTTTCCCTTTCAGCAGCAATTCTTGCCGCGCTGGAAGGGAAAAGAAATCCCTCGTCGTCAAAGACTTCTTCTTTTATATCTTCGAAGGCATCATTAGCCGAAGCTTCCGCCTTATTGGTTTCTTCAGGAACGGCTGCCTTTACAGTAGCAGCCGTCTTCTCAGCAGTATCCGTCCTCTCCATAATTGTGTCCGGCATATCAATGTCGGCTCTCACTTCCTGGGATGTAGGAGCCAACATGCTCGCCGTAACATTGGGCGTAGGCGGAGCGGTAGCTGGCGAAGGAGTTGGGGGCTTACCCCTTCCAGTCACCGCCTTTGCTTTCAGCTTGCCCGTAGACTTAACCCTGAGATAAGACGAAGAAACAAGGCTTAGCAGCGTGGCAAGAAAGAAGTAAAGAAGCATGATGCGAAACTTAGGCTACAATTACTTACACTTTCTGAGGCATGGCGAAGGCGGATTCTTCGTCGTCATCAAGGACGTCGTGGATAACGGCGCCCTTGGGGATGGAGGAGACGTCCTCCTTCTTCTTCTTCTTCTTTAGCGCAACCTCAGTCAATGCCGCCTTATCAGCACCAACCTTACGCTTGCGCATCTTAGTGCTGGTGGCAACAGCCGAAGAAGGGGAAGAATCGAGCTGACAAGGAAAGATACAAGTAAGATTGATAATAAGCCGAACAAATGCAAAATACGTAAACATACGAGGAACTCACTGGTGGCGGTTTATTGATGAAGGTGTATATGGGTAAAGACTCGGTGAATTGAGTCCTCTCCTTGAGCAGCTTCTTGAATCGCATCAAGAAGGCGTAGTTCGTCAAGTCGTCCTTGGAGACGTGGAGAGGATCATCCCGACTACCGATGTACGTGCACAACAGGTCTTTGTTTTCCCAGAGAGGTTGCACCCGCCTTTTGAGCCAGCACAGAATCGTATCTGTGCCGGTAAGTTTCGGCTTCGCCTCCGTCGTCATATATTCGAGCTGTTTCTGGATGAGCTGGAGGTGTGCAGGCAGAACTTTCTCCGGCTTCTCGTCCAACGAGAAGCGAGGAGAAGAGGCAGCATTAACAAAACGCGGGAGATCTATCGTCATCCCCGCGGGAGCTATATCTGAACAGTAGAAAAAGGTGCTCGCCCAGCTACGGACAGAGTCTACCTTGGGAACCTTAGGGTACCAAGCCCTATTTCTACGTAAGTTAAGGCTAACGGTGCCCAAAGTGAGCAGCTCGTCGCCTTCTGTTTGGCGTTTACAGTGGAAGCAATATTTAAAAAAATCTAAGTTGGGCGCTATTCCTAAATAGCCTTCGAATAAGGCTTAGAAACCAGCTAAGTACAAAATACTATTGGGTCCTAGGTTGTGCGGCTGTAAGCCGTAATAATCTAAGACATAAATGAAAAAAGACGACGGCGGCAAAGCCATGTCGTGATGCAAGTGGGAAACTAGTATTACCCGCTCGTCGCCTTCGGGAGCCGGAGTGGCGTGCTCGAAAGCCGAACACCACTTGCAGACTGCGCTAGGAGGAAGGAGTCCTTCGCGTTCCAGCTCCACAAGATCATCCTCGGTGATGGTCGAGGGGAGCCAGTGGTACGACGAAGAATCATCCTCTTCCTCGGCGCCAGCCGCGGCGACGTCACCAGAATCAGTGGAAATCTTCTCCCCGGGGAAGAGCCTGATTATGGGTTCCGCGAGCAACGCCTCCGTGGCGGTACCCGAGGAAGATGCGCCGCCCGCCGCAGATCCCTCCGCCGAGCCCCTCGTCGCAGCCGTAGCTGCCCTCGCTGCATCCTCCTCCGCCGCCGAACGCGCCGCCGCGGAAACTATGGTTTGCTCCATGCTTTTGTGTGGGGCTGTGGGGGCGATCTGCTCGGGTGCGCAGGAGAGAGAGAGATCGAGCGAGAGGAAGACGATGAACAGAGGAATGAATCGGTGATTTATTTTTGAATCGCGGAAGGGTATTTGTGGTCTGCTACACGGTCTCCGCAACGGTTGGATGCGCACCTTTCGATCCGCGCCACGTGGAGCGAAGAAATTGAGGAAACCGTTTTCCTTCTCCCGTAAGTCTCGGATCATGCGCGGGAAAATCGTGATGATTAGATTTGGCCTAGTCAACAGTCTAGACTATCATGGACTGAACATTGACAAGACTTGACGAGGAATCTTTTTCTCTGTCCATCAATTGACAAATTATTCGGCTTGTATGCCCATGAGTGCAACGGTCGTTTTGGCTTATTGGAAAGTCGTATCCTCAGTTATATAGGGAATGGTTCAGGCTCTGCAGCAGTTCATCAAGAAGGCGAAGACGAAAGTTTCACAGTGAAGATTAAGACGAACAAGCTAGAGTGCTCCAACCTTTCCGGGGACTACTATGGAGGATATACCAAACGGGTATGCCGACCATGTGGGCTAAACCAGCTTACCAGGGTGGCCCAAGAGGTGATAAGGTCTTTGGCTTATCGGGCGGCCCAGTAGGCTGAAGCGAAAGAGGAAGCCTACAAGCTGACCAGGATCCAGACGAACCGACGTTCGCGTTAGAGAACAAGTTAGGGTTTATCCCGTGTTAGTCTAGAACTCCTGATATAGGTCGGTTAGCCTTTCCTTGTATGAGAAGGCACGACACCTATATAAGCCTGCCTCCTGTTCCCCTCAAGAGTGACGCCTTACAACCTACATTGTAACATGTACACATATTCGCATCTAGTGAATTATAGCAGCATGTAGGATCTTGCCACCACTGCAAGGTCCAAAGCTGGGTAAACCTTTGTGTGCAATCCCGATCCTAGAAGCCGACATGCCTTCCCCCTCTCTTCACCATTAGAGCATGGCACCTCCTTACGTGCCTAAGAATCCAATAACCCGACACGGAGCCAGGAAATTAGCAAGGAAGACCTCTATTCAGATGTGGAAATATATGTATAATCTCAAAGCTTAAAGTAGCCTAACTAACTTTTCTTCTGCGTAAGAGCAAGTCAGGTTACTCATCCCTTCTTACAGTATGTAACAAATACTATGCACATGAAATGGAACGAACAATTAGTCCTATCCAGTTTCTACTTACTTCAGTGGGAAGACTTCAAGCGAAATAAAGGTCGTATTGCAACTCTTCTATGGTCTCCAGAATATCCTGGGTGCTAACTTCTTTCCATAGGAATAGATCGAGCTTATCTGACAATAGAAATCGTCTCCTTCAATCCTCATCGCTGATATCATTACATGGGATAGATCAAACCTGTTTGACTATTAAAACCACTACATATGATAGAGTTTCCCGTGTGGGGACTTGTTAAAATCTTATTAACTAATCTTATTATTTGGTGTGCACATAATAGTTAGGTGCTTGAAGCTGGGAAGTAACATTACCAGTGATGTACTATACATGTTCTGTTGATTCAAAGGATATATTTGAGGTATGGTCCATACCATTTTCTTTTGGTGTTGCTAGAGTTGAAACTTATAGTCTCGCATATTAGTATTTGATGTACAATCCAAAGTGTTCAAAGCAATAACATGTAAGAATATGTATAATTAGAGAATCCTTATTTGAACACAAATCTGAAGTTGTGCTATGAGACAATCTCTATGGGAAATGGCTTGAATGAAAAAATATGTTAATATAGAGCAAGCAAACCTATTAATTGGAAGTGTGGCCTGTAAGTTAGAAATGCTCCAGAAACAACTATAGACCTGGCTACAACATCGTAATCTCAATTTGAATACTATAGCCAGTGGACTTGATTAATTTACCCCACATTTGTGCTGGCACGAATGATATGACCAAAACATGGTCATTCACTTTTCATTCACAGATGGAAGTATAGCTCTGATGCGCAGTAATTAAATTCCGGCAATCTTTCCGTTACTATGGTTGGAGAAGATATGGCACTTCGGGATCCCTGGAAGTTGGCAATGGCAAACAACCTGCAGGTTGCTTACTATGGTTGGAGGAGATATGTCACTTCAGGATCTCTGGAAGTTGGCAATGACAAACAACCTGCAGTTTGATTGTTAGTTCCTATTCTAGCTCTCTGGAAGAAATGTTATCCAAATACCGAATTATATAGATAAGTTGTCATGCAGTTTAAACCGGGTCAGTCAATTAAGGTTATGGACTGCTACTATTTGATCAGGATAGCTTACTCTGCTATTACATAGAGTTTAAGAACTTCAATACTGGATCTCTCGGAGTTATGGAAATATGCTGAAAAGTAAAGATATTCATTCCAGCCATGTTTTTTTCGTTCTTCATTTGGCTCAGGAATACCATGAATACAATAAGTTTTTTTTTGCTGTAAAAGAAGACCAATAAACGCTTTAAGCAATTGGCTTAGTACTAATGGAATTATGGCCCATCCGACATACTAATTGTTCAATAGATGAAGCGTACATAGATGATAACATAAATATATATTTCTTAGCAACAAAAGTTTGGTTAGTCTTGAGTACTACCGGTACTAATGTATCAACATAAGTTTAAAAAAAGTTCGGTACATACATGAAGAAATAGTACATGTAGATCGTAACAAAAATCCTGAACATTTATAGTGAGTCACCTAATACACATCATAACAGAGGTTTATCCTGTACATACACGTACACAATGCCACCAAGTAGCAGCCATGAAGATACTAACTACAAAATAGATCAAACTATTTTGCTAAAATAAAATGCTGGAGAGCACCTTGCGGACGACGTCGGCGAGCAAGAGCTCGGAGGCATGTGGCGGCCAACGAGGATGTCGCCGTCCATGTAAGCACCGGGAACGCCGCTGTCGAGGGTGCTGACTGGCGGGGCACTTGCTGTAGAGTCATCTTAATCTGATTGACGCCGGTATAGTGGCCCACAACAAATTGCTCAATAGGTTCCCGCAGTTAGCGTACACATCAGACCACAAACAATTGGAGCAGAGAATAAATAGCGAACCATGATGTTGGAAGAACTTACAGGATGGTGAACTCGAGGAACTCCTGAGAGATACCACCTTGCAGCAGGGGCGGCGCCAGGGGTATGCCCCTGTATTCCCGTGCATACCTAAGAATTTGGGTAGGTTTTTCTTTACATATACGCTCAGTTCTGTATACGCTAGCTACACAGCAGTTTTGACCGACGCAGACTCACACGCATGCCTGCCTCTCTCCTCCCCTGTCCTGTTGAGAGTCGTCTCTCGAGCTTTGCTGCCGCCCCTTGCCCTCTCTCTCTCCGGTGGCACCGCTAGCCGGCGAGAAGATGGTTTAGGTGGTTTGGCCCTCTCTGTAAATAGTAGATTAGGTTCTTTCTTATGTGTGCCTCCATGGCGTGTTGGCTATATGCCGTCTTTCCCCTCTTTTAGTCGCCTACCTCTATCGCCGGCGAGCAGCGACCGTGGTGCAAAGAAGGCCTTCTCTTCTTGCTTTCCATGGTGGAGGAGGATGCATCTAGAGGGCGACCTTCTAATAAGCTCGTGTGTTGGTCGAATCGGGTGCGGATCTTGGGGTCTCTTCTGTCATGTTCTTCGTGCCGTGGTGGGAGGGGAAGGGAGATGAAGAATCTGCTGGATTTGGCTTTTGTGGTCGGCTGGATTCTAGCGACTCTCGGCGGCGCTGGATCCGGGCCGCTTCTCTTCTGCAGCTCCGGTCCATGGTGGGATCCTTGCAGGGATGGAGACGGCCTTGATTGCTGCCGCGATTTTCAGCAAAATTGGTGGCCTATCTTCAACCTCCGACATGGAGGCCTGCTGGATCGTGTGTTGGAGCTTGGCCCCTCGTCGCAGCCAAGTGGTTGGTCCCCGGCTGTGTCGAGTTTGTCGGCGCTTCCTACTCGCCCCACGGCCAGGCTGATGCAGCAGCCCCCTTCATTTTGATTCATCTCTTTGTAGTTCGAACACTGCCTGTACGTGCTTGCTCCTAGTTTGTATGACTATTTTCTAATAATGATGAATTGGCAATTTCTTGTATGGTAGATGAAGAGGAGTGTCATTTACTGTACATTTATTGAGAGAGAATTCTTCAACCAAGTAAAAGGACCAGAATGTCATCAATCTTTTTCAAAAAGGCGGGCACATTATAAATATTATCAATTTATCAATCAAAAGTTTATCAATCAAAAGGTATTTATGTATTCATGTTTATGTAGAACAATTATTATTGCTACATTGAAATATTGCTATTACCGTTAGGCCGCTGTTATGTCGTATCGTTTTCAGTTTATTTTTGTTCATATATTACTAGTTTTGTGATGTTTAATTTATATACTACTTTTAGAGCAATTTTTTTGGAGTGAATACCCATGCTTTTTTTCCTGGAGCCGCCACTGCCTTGCAGGTAGTTAACTGAATAGTCAATAAAAACATAAGGTGTCAGTTTAGCGAATTTGTGCAAAACAAAATCGAGTGAACAGGAATAAATTAGATCATACAGTGAGTATTATACATGGCTCTTTAGCCTCCTGCAGTTCCTGATCTCTGAAGGAAATGAGACCAACAAACTGTAGTGGTACAGAGGTCTCTAACAAAAAATTAGGTCAATGCCAATACACACGTATCAGCGCCTGCTGCATCCTTGACGACATAGGTCAGATGCAAAATAGTATATTTGCAAAGGCCAAAGCATCATATCGCTCGACACTAATAAGAAGATCAAAAGTAATCAAACCTGGAGCTGATGATGCGTAAGCTACAACCCACAGGTTCCATATTAGAAGCAAGATGAGGACATTTAAAAAGAAGCCAGATGAGAGAACAACAGACATACCAACTGATTGTACCAGCAACAGTTTCCAAATGTAGACTTGTGAGAAGCAAAAGCGTCATATTGGTCATCCCTCCCCCGCAGCTGCACCTATCAACCACCAACAGGTAGACAAAGCTACTGCTCATTCACGTACTAGCAGGGCGTGGCAGAGGTTGGCGGGCAGGGGATGGAGAGCCCGATCAGGGAGGGCGTTGGTGTCTCCGTCAGCGGCGGCGGCGCAGCGGTTGGCGGGCTGAGGACGAAGCGCGCGTTGACGGTTGCCTCGCCGAGCGGCGAGCTTTCCGGCGCGGGTCGAGGAGGAGCTCGGGGCGATCGGAGCGGACACGGCGGCGAGCAGGCCGCGACCGCGCGGATCCGCGAGAGGACGCGCCGGAGAGCCAGATAGGCGGCGCGGCGGGCCGTTTGGTTGCCGGAGCCGCCGGCGACGACCTTAACCGTGGCGGCGGTTGCGGAGCACGAAGCCGACGAACGCGGCCGATTCCGGCTGTCCCCAGATGCGGCCGCCGGCGAGGTTGCTGAGGAAGCGGCGGGGAGCTTTTGGCGTCCTTAGATTTTGAAGAGCGGCTCGAAGCGGAGCGGCGGAGCTGGACGCCGGTGGCGGCGGCGAACGCGGAGGCACGCGGGAGGAGAGAAAAGAGGCGCGGTGATTGTGCTGGATGATTTTGCAGAGAAGTGTTTAAAGTTTAGTGGAATTATAACCGGGTCCATCGACGTG
The DNA here is from genome assembly GCA_026929855.1 of Poa annua. NCBI lineage: Eukaryota > Viridiplantae > Streptophyta > Magnoliopsida > Poales > Poaceae > Poa > Poa annua. The sequence continues at coordinate 25,019,536 of CM049427.1, forward strand.
TCTCTGGACTGTGGGTCACGAGCTCGCTCCGTCAGTGGTTTTTCTGCAAAAATGCCACGGTCACCGGCAAAACCGGGGACGACCGGATGAAGACCGGGCGACGTGTCGAGCTGTGATTGGTTAAAACCTCCGAGCTACAGTAATGCACAAATTGGGGTGTGTTTTAGGTGCATCTGAGCCGTCCACTGGGCCGATCGAACGATCCAAACAATTCAAAGGACGTGGAGGCCAGATCCAGATGCAAATATGACGCACTTTTAAATATATGGTAATATGCTCACTAGTGACCTTTTATTAACGACCATGTTTTTTTGGGTCAAATCTAAGGCCATTCTGAACAACATGGTGGTAAGAAGGTTGGAAGGCATCAAACTATGTAACACTACGACCAAGTTTATCAAAAAGGTCATAATTCCCTAACATGAAAAGGTCATATATGGATAGCACTGATTTAGAATCTTACATTTATCTTCATTTCACCTACATCTCATTCCATGTGTCAACTAGCTAGTGCTGACATGTACACATATGTGTCATTCCACGTGTCAATTAGTGCTGATATATGTCACATATACTCTATCTGTTTTTTTAATATAAGATGTTTTAACTATTATACATGTTGTCTAGATACACACAAAAATGAGTGAATATGGACATAAAACATGTAGATACAAGTTTGGACGTTGAATATAGAAAAAAGACTAAAACGTCTTATATTAAAAAATGCCAAAATTATATCTAGACGTGTCAATTTTGGCTGTAATTAGTGCTGATATGTGTGCCAATTTTGACTTACATGTCGATTGACCATTCTAACTAGGACCCTATCCTTTAAGTGACCTAACATGTCATACAGACTAGGTTATTAAGTTGAATGAATGTGACTTTTCACTATGTTGACCGGAACCTGGGTTGTGGGACCAATGAAACCCGCCTGCTCATCCGTCGATAGATGGGACCCAACTGTATTAGAGGACCCACCGTCCTACCAAACTAGACTCACCGACCTGTCACACCGATGGCGCTGAACTGTAAAAAGGGCGTCGTTGTTGGGCTCGAATCTGCGTCCTTATAAATCGTAGAGATCGCAGACTAAGGCGTGGCCTAGTGATAGGAGGGGATGATGCCTTCACACCCATCCGAGTTCGAGTGCTCTTGTTTGCACATCGATGCTGTTGCATCTCTCTTCTACTGAAATGCCACAAGATCCTGTAGAAATCATTTCTTTTTAAATCGTAGAGATCGAACAAAACCATCAGACCTTGTGTCTCGTTGGAGCACCGCTTCTATTTATTCTAAGACCCTATACTGCACAGGGCCTGGTTCGGCTGGGCTGGGCCTCATTCGGCCTGGTTCCGCTAGCCTGAACCTGCTCTGCTCTGTTCGTCTAGTTTTTTCCATTCTTTTATGTTTTTCTTTATAACTTTTGATTTTGAACTTCAATTTTAACCAAATAAATTTTAAATTCTTAAAACAAAATCATGTGACATTATACACTATTTGACAAAGTTTTTGTATCTTGTATTCCATGCTAAAGAATTTCATTTTAAAGCATTTTTAAACTCTATTTTAGTGCCTTAAAGGTATAGTCAAAATGATCACCATGCCTATTTATTTAAAGGGGTTGATTTTTCCAAAAGTATCGACAGTTCTATGATAAAATCAAATGTGTAATAATATTTTAGAAAATGATGTGGTGCAAATTTGCCACAAGTATTTCATAGGTGATTCATAAAAAACGCTTGTTTTTCACACTCGGAAAATGAAAAATGATTTTTTGTGCAATAAAGTTGAAAACTTTACATCAACATTGTTCTCCATTCTAAGATAAACACTTGTGCGTAATATGGGTACATTTGAACAAACTATGTCACGGTTGACGTCATTATATTGGTCATTTGACTTCAAACCTATGAATCTTCATATATGAGAGGTCTTATTTGTGAACAATTTTTATAAACATCTTCCATATTCCAAATTTGTTATTTCCTTGAAACTAAGTCACTAATAATGATACTTGCGAAGGATTTACATTATTTTGATTTTTTTGAATTACATACACCGATTTCAAAATATGGTTAAATTGGCGGACATGACCGTTCGTATCTAGGGGTTAAATTTTGTAAAAATATTTATGTATCTATGATCAAATATATACTTTGGTACCTAAAAATAATTTTTACAAAAAAATTGAGCAAACTACGAGGCACCCGTAGTTCAAAATTGACCCCTTTCCAACTGAATCTGTGAAAATTTATCTTTTTCACGAGTGATGGATGAAAAGCTTTATAGACAAAGCCATTTGTTTATTTGTACATAAAATATGTTATAATATTTTAAAAAATTATGTGGTGCAAATTTGCAACAAGTATTTTGTAGGTGCTTCACAAAAACCCCGTTTGGCAAACTCGGAAAATGAAAAATGAATTTTTGTGCAATAAAGGTGAAAAATTTGTTCGACAACATTGTTCTTCATTCTAAGATACACGCTAATATGGGGACATTTGAACAAACTATGCCATGGTTGGCGCTATATTGGTCATTTGGCCTGAAAGTCATGAATCTTCATACATGAGAGTTGAGAGGCCATTTTTGTGAACACTTTTTTAAGACATCTTCCATATTCCAAGTTTGTTATTTTTCCTTAAAACTAAGTCACTAATAATGACACTTTGCGAATGATTTAAATTATTTTGATTTTTTGAATTATATACACTGATTTCAATATACGGTCAAAACGGTGGACATGACTGTTCGTATCTAAGGGTTGAATCTTGTGAAACTTTTTGTGTTTCACGAGTAGTGGATGAAAAGGTTTATAGACACAACCATTTATAGACACAACCATTTGATTATTTGTACATAAAATGTGTTATAATATTTTAGAAAAACGACGTGCTGCAAATTTGCAACAAGTATTTCGTAGGTGATTCACAAAAAACCCATTTTTCACACTCAGAAAATGAAAAATGATTTTGTTGTGCAATAAAATTGAAAACTTTGTTCGACAATATTGTTCTCCATTCTAATATACATATTTGTCCGCAATATGAGGACATTTGAGCAAACTATGCCATGGTTGACGTCATTATATTGGTCATTTGGCCTAAAAGTCTTAAATCTTCATAAACGAGAGGTCATTTTTATGAACACTTTTTAAAGACATCTTCCATATTTCAACATTGTTATTTTTTTATTAAAACTAAGTCACTAATAATGATACTTTGCAAAGGATTTACATTGTTTTGATTTTTTTTAAATTATATGCCGCTGAAGAAGCTGAGGCTCTTGCCTGGCTTGAAGCACTTCAAGCCTGAACTCCTGTTCTCCATGACAAGGTCATTGTGGAATCCGATTGCGCAGCTCTCGTAGCTGCTTTCAACCAGCACTCCAAAATATGTCCAAAATTTGCTTCACTATATCGGAGATCAAGTCTTTAGCACAGTGTTTCCCTGAAGTTTTGTTCATTTTCTCTAGCAGAGATAGCAATTGTGTTGCCCATGCGTTGGCTCACTTTGGCCGTTGAAAAAAGTTCTTTGGTTCCTGGGAAAACTCTGTCCCTGTTCTATACTGCCTGTTCTTCAGGCTGACACTGTAAAGTGGTCAAAAGAACCTAAATAAAGATATCTCTGTTCTCTGAAAAAAAACAAAGATTATTTTAAGAGCCGGGCCCTTGATCTAGATGCTCGTACTCACGTAGGCTTTTCAGGATGCCAAAGCTTGCTATAACTTACCCTTCCTCATGGAAATCATCATGACTGGATGTTAGAGTATTTGGGATCAACGCAACAGCCTTATCTTCAGAGATATCCAGCCGAACTACTCATGTATTAATTTTTTTAAAGTAACACTTTCGAGTAATATGCTTAGAGCTAAACCTAGTCTAAGAGAGGGTGTGCAAGACTGGCTTGATAATTTATGAACCCTCTCTTAGTATGATTAGTTGTTAGACGAGCAGAAACCCTCCTGGTGAACCTCACAAAGCTCCCCCGACCCGCTCCTCATCGCCGCCTCCAGGCGACAGGGGCGGAAACCCTAGCCCCGCCGCCGCCCCGCCGGCCTCGTCGCTGCCCCCTCCTCGTCGCCCCCCGAGGCCGCCGGCGGTCTAAGGCCGCCCGGCGCCGGTAAAGGGGGCGGCGGGGATTCGTCCCTCGGCCTCTGCCCGGCCGGCCTGGAGGGATGCCGCCGGGAAGACCGCCGCCGCCGCCCACCCTCGTCTCCCTGCCGCCGCCCCTCCCCTCGACCCTCATTACGTGTGATGTGCGCCGCCGCACCGCCATGGCTGGGGGCGGCCTCTTCCGTCTCGGGCTTTTCCGGGCCAGATCTGGACCTCGGATGGGCCTGACAGGCGGCTCCGCCGTTTGTTGACGGTCAGGCCACTGCTGGCCGGTATGGTGCGGTGCTGGGCGGGGCTGGGTGTCCGTGCTCGCCGTGCTTTGTGTCCCGCTGTCCGACCGTCGATCCCGGCTCCGGGGCTGCTGTCGGCTTGACGGCGCTCGGCCTTGCCCTCCGATGGTTGCAATGGTGGCAACCTCCATTCTCTACCATCTTCCTGCAACGGGGCGCCGTTGGGGAGGGCCGGTGCTATGGCTTTGCAGATGGCGGCCATGGTGGTGACGTGTTGCCTATGTGGGGCGCCGTCGTGGTGGGGTGTCGAGCCACCTCTGTCTTGCCATCAGTGTCATGCTGGTGTGATCCATGGTTCTGCAGATGGCGGCCATGGATGCGGTCTTCTCTCCGATGCGAGGTGAGCCGTGGCAGTGGTGGTGGTTGCTTCTACTTGCCGGTTGCTAGGTCCTCGCGTCGGATCCTTGTCGGAATCTTTTGGTGTGTAAGGCGTGGGTGGTCTTCGTGCGTGCTCTAGGCTAGCTCACCCTTCGGGTAATCGAACCCAGGTGGGGTTGGGGTTGCACTCGGTGGTGCTACGCCGTGCGATTACGACGACGACCCCCATGTGCGGTGAGGGCATCTTTGATGCCCTTTAGCTTCAGTCGGTGACACACAGGCGTTGTGGCGTCGTCTCGCCGCGCGCCTCTTCGGACATGCCCCCGACACAGGTGGTGTCGGCGCGCCGTGTGGCCTCGGGTGAGCGTTGGCTTTCGACTTCGTCGATGGTGCAGTGTCGTGGCTGGATCTCTGCTATCATGTCCTTTGGATCCTCCTCGTGGTCGTTGTGCTTGGGTCGTGATGAGCTTCTCATCAGTCAACTGTCTCTAAGATTTTCTCTTGGAGTGACCCTCTCTCTTGTTGTTTGTGCGTGTGTTTTTATTTTATTTCTCCTCGCTTGTATCCCCCTGTAAACTCTGGTTCATTTGAACCTATCTTGTAGAGGCTGCAAAGTCTCATAGGCAACATTTGATTATAAAGTTCAGGCTGGCTCTAAGAGCCCGCCGTAGTCATAGTCAAAAAAAAGATTAGTTGTTAGACGTCCCTTGTAAATGATCCATTCTTTTGATTTATAAAGTTTTTGACACAGTGGGGGTTTTCCCTACTGTAATCTTGTAAAAAAACGTAGGCTTTTCTTCTCTGTAAGCATAATACGAAATACAAATCCATCACATCACCTATTAGGTCATCCATCATACCAACAGAAGTCAACTCATACAAATGCTCTCTGTGCGAAATGTAGCCTAGCAACACAATGTGATACACCATGGCATGGCATTGCTGAAGTACAGAACAATTTAGATCGCACAAACACATAGGAATCTGATAACTCAGGGAAAATTATGATAACGTAACCTCTGTTAATGTGCATTCAGTTGTGAGAAAAGGTGAACAACATGGAAAAGAATTGAAAGGAATCACACATAGAACAACATGAAAAAGAAGTGAAAGGAATCACGCATAGTGTAAAATGGAATTGGCAAAATAATGAGCACATATGGGAATTTCATTTGGATCGAAAGGATTTCAAATGGGATACCTTGAGAAGCAAACGGATGGTGCCGCAGGTGCCCACCCCATCTCCGACCGGGATGCTTTCTCCGAGTGTGAGGATGAGTGCAGGTGCTCTGGACACCAGAATGTGGCTTGCGCTGAAATCCTTTGTGGCTGACAACAGGTTGTCAAGCTTGACCTTGACACGGGCACCAGCGGTAGCCAGCCTTGACGACGGCGACTGCCCTTGTTCTTCCCTGTGCACCGTCATAATGAAGAAGCCTTAGACCAGTTAAGCGGTGGTGCCTTGAGTAATTATGCTAATATTCAGATGCAACTATTACTGCAGAAATATTTCAGCAATGCATTTTATTATTTCCAGAAGCAAAGGTAGTACTAAAAGGATAAAATATTAAAATAGTATCCATAGGGGCAGAGGTCTGATGGCTATGCATAGAAGATATACTTATCACTAGTGTAATAACTATAAAACAATTGCCAATGAAAAAGGCTAGAGCTTAAGAGAATCAAACAATAAGAACAACCGTCATTGCTACAGCCTACATGTGGGCAATGTCAAATGCTCGTGTGGCTTTCAAATATTTTGATAAGATTTGTTTTCTCTACATGTTTAGTTGAAAGCACTTTGATTTAAGAACTAATGAAAGGCTACAGAAATCATGACAATGTAGTGATCTGGGAGATTCGAAGTGTTAGATTTAGTAATGTTTGCTTTGGGTCATGCAATATTGTGAACTTGATTTGCCCACTGTATTTCATTGCATATCCTTCCAAAAAAAAAAACAATTACTGAACTGATATGATTAAGCTTTTAGTCTAACTGCAATAAAACCTGGGTGTGTATAGAAATTAATTATGCACACATTGGTCTGAAGAAAAACGGTACTTACCTTATTATCGTATAAACCATATGAAAATCATGTCACTCCCTAGACTGTGTTCATGAAAAGAATTAACATATCAGTTCTTTTGGCACGAGGATAGATAATAAAGCGTTTTTCTTGCGACCATGAAGTCAACAGTCTGCAATTTATTTCTTTAAACAACAGCTTTTAACTTCTATCTATTGTACACTCCGAAGCTTTCCTGTAGACCTATTTGAATCAAGACCATTGTACACTCTGAAGCTTTCCTGTAGTCTACACAATATTTGACATGTTTTGGGTGAGCTAAGAGATGAGTTATTTCTGTTCTGCAATTCGATAAATGACGCAATAAGAATGAAGCACTAAGATGAGATATATCATTCAAAACCAATGATTTCGTGGACTGCTGCTTCGCTGAGCTGCTCAGATGGTTAGACTGTTAACATAACTGGCACAACAAATTCCAAGAGTGGAACAATATATCTTTAAGGCCATAAATGTTTTTTCATGTGATGTATACGTTTTCTTGATGACATTAGATGTCTAATGTCATTCACCTATCTCATTTTTATTTCATATAGATGACGAGTCACTGATTTCTATAAAAAACGACTAATGCAACACCTAGCATTAGCTATAAAATACTTATACAGACAGCGGTACGAGTTATGAAATTTGTTGTGCCATGTAATCGCCAAGGCCCTGGTTTTTATAAAACGACTTGGGGATTATTCGGCGACTAATCAGCAACTGATCAGCGACTCAAAAGTCAGAATTATGGTCGTGTGTCTTATGAGTCAACAGCAAATTACAATAAAATTTCTAATACCTAGCATTAGCTATTAAAACCTTAAGCAGACTGTGGTACCAGTTACTATCAAACTAAACGCCATATGAACACATGATGGAAAAAATCAAAATAGAAATAGAAAACAGATCATGCACACCTGTCACAAGAACGTGCCTCGACTGCATGAACAACTTTGAACCTGAACATATGCCAAGCTGGATCATGAAACGAGTTATTACAGAATGTATGGACACCTGAATTCTGAAACCATATAAGCAAAATAAGAACAAACCTCTATTGTTTCATAAGAGAACCCAGCAATACCTTCAACGTGCATGGATCTTCCCTTGCTGTTTATCCACATCACTAACAAAGCCATACCGATAAGTTAAAAAAAACAAACAAAGCCATATCAATAACAATAAGAAAAGCAAAAAACATGTGCTTCTACTAACCTGTAGAAATTGCGGGACAGTCTATCAATAAATAGATATGCACTGAGATTTCTTGGATGTTGAACATATATTACCTCGTTAACAACAACACAATGGATAATAGAATCTGAAAGTACAGAAAGAGAGATACTCCGTAAATAATTGAGCGAGACTAGAATGCTGCTTCACCAGCCTATACAGAAGACATCTACTTTCAAATTTAAGGCCCTTTCTTTCTCCTGCACATACAAAATCAAAACAAAGGAATCGTGAAAAGAAACTAGCAAGATATTCCTGCCTAATGATGACAAAATGGAAGAATCAAGATATGTTTTCGGAGCTGGAAGATAGGAATTCTTCCCAGAACATAATATTAGGAGGTATGTAGGCAATTATATCAAGAGCTAATACTAGCTAAGATAGAAAGATTGCATAGGTTTTAGAAACTAAACTCACTTGGCAGTGCACAAGTATTTATAACATCCTTGACACAGCAACAATTTAAGTACTATACCAGCTCCTGTTGCTTGTATATGAGCCAAAAGAATTTGAAAGATCACCTGTCAACAGAGTGTTTGCCTAAGTCGTGGAATGAATGAGATTACAGGTATTTCTTCCCAGACCTTAATTTCATAAATTTCCGCGACTGCCTGAAAAATAAACAAGAGTACATTAAGCAGCTGAGAACTTATTCATAGATCCACTAGTAGAAAACAGGCTAAAGGACCAAACTCCAAAACCCCATTTGTCCCGGTCGTACTGTAAACCGGGACATATGGGACATAAAACCCGTCGAGCGCTTCAGACGACACCCATTTGTCCCGGTTCCAGCCATGAACCGGGACAAATAAGCTGGCACCCACCGAGCGCTCCAGCGTACACATATTTGTCCCGGTTCGTGACTGGAACCGGGACAAATGACATGGTTTCAGTTACACGCGCGCGGAAGTCGAGCCATCGCCGTGTTTTTTCGACGCGCACGGAAGACGAGCGGAAGTACGGCGCCGCCGGCGATTCCTCTGCCTCCGGCGATTCATTCCTCTGCTCTCCGGCCGACGATTCATCTACCTCTCCGGCGCAATAAAATCAATGAAAAAAATAGCGCGCTATATCGCCGTTTATAGCGCGTTATAGTGTTTCTGAGGAGGCTACGCTATATTTAGCCTAAAATGCTCGCTACGGCGCTACACACGCTATATACGTGCTATATCGCGCTATACCACGCTAAATAATATAACGTATAACACGCTACAAAAAAACTGGAAAACTGGATCTGGAACCCATTGACCCAAACAAAAGCCCAGCTCCCATCGGCCCAAATATGTAACAAAACTACAAAAGTCCAGCTCCCAAGCTCCTAAGAAGAACATCACAAGGAAATAGAGTTCCTACTTTCTAGGAAGAGCTCCCAAGCTCCAATGAACCTGATGATATACAAGTTGAAGGATCAACATCACAAGGAAAGAGAGTTCGTAGGAAGAAGATGTTTCCTGTCTTCGGTAATGATGATGCTGTGCAATCTGGTTGTTCGTCTAGTGAAGAAGAAGATGATGCCAATAATTCTGATTAATGTTGTACATGTGGTTCTGTTTTAAACCTTGTTATTTTATTCATGGATATGTATCTCCTATTTTACGTTTGTGCCATGGATCTGGTTAAGTGGACTGGTTTTGCAAGTATTACTGATTATTTCTGTTGAAAAAATCCTTAATATTCACTTATTCAGACTATATATTACAGTTTTTTTGTCAAACGCTATTTCAAAAATAGCACACTATAACACGCTATAGCGTTTGTAGCATTTTGAAAAGGGCCACGCTATATTTTGTAGCGCGCTATTTTTTTCATTATATAAAATGCACAGTACGGCTCCTCCACACACCATCTCTCCGGCTCCTCCACACACCATTTCTCCTCTCTTTTCTCCGGCCCTATGGAGCCACTCGTGCGTCCGCCTCGGTCCGAGTTGTACTACTACAAGAAGGAAGGCATGCAGTTCAAGGTGTGGGTCACCCTTCGTGCCTGGCGCGTGGAGAAGTGGATCCGCGACGTGAAGAACTACTTCCTCGATGCCGCTCCGATCAAAGCCGTTGGACTCGATTGCGAGTTCACCGACCCTCGACGGAAGGATACTCCGCAGCGCGCCGCCGTCCTTCAACTCCCGGTGGCGACCGAGACTCTTGTCTTCCAAATTTGCGAAGCTGATCGGGTGCCACAGGTCCTCGTGGATTTCTTAGGTGATGAGACAATCAAATTCTACGGCGTGGCAATCCATAATGACATGAAGAAGCTAGCCTACTACGGAATTATTATTCGGTCCGCGGTCGACCTGCAGAGGGATCGCCGAAACCCTACCGGCAATTTTACACCGAGTCTCTATGCTCTCTCTAATGCGGTCATTGGGACAAATCTGGAGAAGAAGTAGAAATACAAGAAGAAGAACACGGAAGACGACAAGGAAGACACGTTAGAAGAAGACCTAATTTTCGGATGGGGCAACGTTCCATTGAGATACAATCAAGTCGTATATGCTGCTTTAGACGCTCGCCTTGGCTTCGAGATTGCACGGAAGTGGGATAGTCTACGCGGCTATAATACTGACTATGATCATCTTAATGTCATTGATGAGTAGACTATCTATGTATTCCGTTACGCAAAAATATTGTGTGCGCGTGTTCTCATGTGACCAAAATATATCTAAAGTTTGCATAAGTTATTCCAAAGTTTGCAAAAGTTTTTTCAAATTCCAAAGTTTGCAAAAGTTATTTAAAACAGAAAACAGAAAATGGTTTTGTATTAGTTAGTCAAATTCAAACACTTTTCATATTCATAGTTTTTTCAAAATCCAAAGTTTGCAAAAGTTATTTAAAACAGAAAACAGAAAAGAAAATAAAAACAGGAAAAAATGAAAAAAAACCCCATCTATCCCGGTTTCAGTCACAAACCGGGACAAATGGGCCTCCTTATTGTCCCGGTTTGTGGCTAGAACCGGGACAAAAAATGGGTGCCTATATAACGACCAACAACGCCCCCGCCCAAAACCATTGGAGGCATTTTTTTTGGAAATGGAAGGAGGGGGTGTGTGCTAATTGAAGGGGATCGTGTGCAGAAAACAAAAAATTTCCTAGCAACGATATCCTTAAACTAGACAAGATCTACACTATGCAGATATAGAAGTACGGCGGAGATCGGAATACATACACTTGTAGACCGAATAGCGGGGATTACGCTCTCACACAAGCGTTGCCGACGAAGACGACGTAGCCGACCTCTAGGTCGCGGAGAACTCGGCGCGACGAAGATGACGAAGATGACCCCGAGGTCGGGTGGAGGAAGTAGGCCTCCGAGTACCGCTAGCACAGCACCTCGCAGGGCGTCACACACATACGGTGGAGACGACGGCCTCCGAAGCTCCAGTCCAGGACGAGCAGCGGAAGACTTGGACCGGAACACCAGCAGCGCGGCAGCGGGCTATGGTGGAAGAGACCCCCTCCTCTATTCAGCGCGACTCCGACAAAGGGAATCACGAGATCGAGAGAGAATTAGGAATTAATTGGTGAATTAAAAGGCCAGGGGTGCCCCTTCTTGTAAGGCTCCTAGGGGGAGCCAACCTTGCCAGCCAGGCAATGTGGGACTATCCCCCATTGCCTGGTGCGGCCACACATGGTGCGCCGGCCCGTGGTGGGCCCCTTTTGGCCCACCTGGGTCGGCCCCATGGATCCCACCGAATTCCCCTTGGGAATTTTCCCCTTCTTGGGCCTTCTTTCGACCAGAAGGCCCATTTAGGGAAATCAGCCTAAATAAATTCGAAAATAAATATATAAAATCATATTTGCATATTAATTACACTAATTAATATCAAACATAATATATATAATTTTTCCTAGCTCCGAAAACTCTTTTGGCGCTGCCCGATCTCCATCGGACCCCTCCCGGGACATTCCCGGTGATCTCTTTCCTTTCCGGTTTTCTTGTCGAAACCCCTTAAGTGTGTTACCCTAGCGGTTCGATATAATAACAGGTATGATCAAGACTCCTCTATGATCAACGAATAACTCGTAGGCCTGGACCCCATGAATTAATCCGTGTGATATAACGAATGACTTTCATCTATCAAACCTGGACGTATAGTCTTAAACCCTTTGTCATGGCGATACTTAGCGTGTCCGAGCATCATTCTCAGATATCTCCATACCTAGCATGATCTCGTTACCGACATCGCTATCTTCTACTCGTCCGTGATATTATGCCAGCTGGTGACCTAGTCACATGTTTGCAAACTCATTTGACATAATCTCACCGAGTGGGCCCTAGAGTATCTATCCGGCTACGCGGACTGACAAATCCCGCTGTTGACCCCTCGTCTCAACTATCCCCTTCCGATACCCAAAAGTATCACCTATCATTGTCACACTATATAAGATATGACATTTGGTGCGATCAAAGTATGTTCCAGGGATAACAATAAGAGTTGATCTCACGGTCTTAAGGCGTAATTACTATGTCCTACAAATACTGGGTATGTCCATCACATCGTTACACCTAACGATATGACTTCCATTGCCGACCGGCGCCATGCCCTATGATCGTAAAACCTCGATCATCAATCGCGCAACGAAACTAGTCTTAGTAGAGGCTACTAGGGACCTGTTTGTTTAGCTACCACACCTGTAATAATGTTTTCGCTTAATACAGTTATAGCATGGTATAAAACATATAATGAACGATTGGGATATTGCCAATAAACTATGTTTATTAAGTGCCTCTAGGGCATATTCTCTTCAGTCTCCCACTTGCACTAGAGTAACACTTAATCTAGTTTACAACTTGGTAAAAGCTCAACACCCATAGCATCTTGGTGCCTGCTCGCCCCGTGGAAGAGGAATACAGTCAATAGAACTCACACATTGAGACCTATATGTGATTTGCAACACTTCTATGTCACCTAGTTTGACATAATCCCGTATCTTACGATGACGGTGAAATATATCCAAGTGGATGGAGTGAGACTCGAGCATTCGCGTAGCATGCGCCTTAAAAGTCTAAGAGATCTATTAAGGGGACCACCTACGCTCGGAAAACTGCTCAGTCCAATCACACTTGCTACTTCCGAAGTCGCGATATATTTCTATACATATGTAGATTATGCGACAGTGCATTCATATGCGACTTCGCAAACTAACCATGTCTATCTTCAAAATAAAGGACATCTCCTATATGAGATTTCTAGTCGTATGAGTCAGTGTAATAACTTGCATCATCGTAACCGCTTTACGGCAAGTTGCCATTCCACTCTTACCCTTTACTAGAAAACCTATCTTCAGTTCTCATAGACACTGAAGAATAAACTTAACGTTTGTTCATTGATCCACACAAGGATCACTCTAGAACCTGTTCTTCAACCAAGAACTCGGGTCACACCAAGTCGAGCTTTCAGCCTGATAGACTCTATGTGTGATACATAGAGAATGTCGAACATCATTTTCTATCACTGAAAATGCCAAGATAAACTTAATATTTTACCTAGTCATACAAGTAAGAACCTCTTTCTTTGCTTGTCCTATTCTGAAACACTTCAGAATCTTGACTTAGGAAATATTCCGACCTAATGTTATTAAGCCCCTTACGATCTATACAGTTATAAATCAGATGCCTAATACTCCTAACTTCATTTCATAGAAATTTAATCACTTAAATAATCCTTTACACTCTACTAGAGGATCTGTGTCATTCAATATGTCGCTACATACAGAATCACAAATGACACCTAGCTCCCACTCAAATATGCCTTCCGCATATAAGATCAGGGAAGAGCTACTTAGCTCCCACTCAAATATGCCTTCCGCATATAAGATCAAGGAAAGCTACTTTCCTCCCACTCACTTCTTTGCAAATGTAGGTTTCATCAACTATTTTGGACAACTCCAAAATCCTTTGATCACATTATCAAAGTGAAGATTCCAGCTCCGATATGCTTGCTTCAGCCCATGAATGGACCACCGAAGTTTGCATACATGTTTAGCATCCTCAGGATCACCAACTCTTTCTTAATGACACTATTAAGAAACATGGTTTCCTTATCCATCTATCAATTTCTCATTCGAAATTATAGTGATTGCTAAACGACCCAGAATAGATTTAGGCTTCGCCACTTGAGACAAACTCTCATGTGGTATGTCGAAACTGTTTCACGACAAATCAAATCTGCTCAATGTCTACTCTCTCATAAAATTCCATATACTATTAACATCCTAGATGCCATCAAGAAGATCTCCCAAGTCAATACCTGGTAATCGTATATGGATTTTATTTCGGATCACAAATGACTCATAGCCATTTCTCGGATTTAGGTCCACCATCTCTTCTTCGTAGTTCGTAGGTCTGTCATATTCCATTAATATGACCTTCATGACAAGATTGTCGTAACACACAGTGTGGAACACAACCTCGTATGCCTACGCTCTTAGTATGAGCTCAGAACATCATGGTCTTGAATCATCAGCATTTTCAAGCTGTGGAGCCTGACACCGAAAACACTTTCGATTGCGCCACTCTGATGTGTGGAGAAGAAGTTCACCAACTTCGTCCTGCTCTACTTTCTTTCTCACTTATACCCTCGGACAAGAAACTATTTCTTCCGCAAGGTATATCCCGGCAAAGATTTTGCCTATGTCGTGAGACAATTACCCAACTAACTCTAGGGTATACTACAAAGATTAATCCATTTTAGGTTCGATTACATCGAAACACTAAATTGCTGAAACGACAATCCAGGCTAAAAGCCATGCCATCACTCGTATGGTATTTTCTCCATGGATTCAAATGGTTTCCCTATTTGCTAACGTGAGTGTTTACGTTTCTACCATATGATTCTAATGATCACAATAATTCGGTAAGAGATTTATTTACCACACACTATCCAATAGGGTGTAATTACGACGTCCTAACACACCATGACACTATGGTGTTCCATGCGACGTAATTTGTGGAACTCTTCTCACAAGTCTTCCAATGATGTGCCAACATTATAACTCAAATCTTCATTCCTCGATATGCATCGCATGAATTTGATTTTCTTGTTAAGTTTATTTCCTACTTCATTCTGGACTTGTTTGATTGAATCAAAATTTCCAGGCCAACATTCCCCGAGTGGATATCCATATATCTATTCGAATGTTCATGAAGTCTATGAAATAAAGACTTCCACTATACGTTAAAGTACTTCATTGATTCACATACACCGAAATGCACGATTCTCAACAAGCTATACTCAAAACGTTTAGTGAAGTTCACGAAATAAAGGTCTCCACTACCCGTCAATTACTTCATTGAACTACATACATCTCTATGTATGACTATCAATAAGTTATATGACCGCTTTCCGAAAACGGTGTCACAGTTATTTTGCAAGTGTCAAAAGATCAAATCTTAGGACTTGTAGGTCCCATCCAGTGTGGAGCTAATGCATATAACATTGACATGACAAAACGGTAGTGCCACACATATGTGGTGTCTTTATTAAGTTTGTATCCTTTGGCATTAATATTATGAATGTGGGAGCTTCTACCATCTAAATTCAAATCGGCATATGATCATTACTTCATAAATATAGGACACCAATTTGTCACTATCATGTATGAACAAGTGTCTCGCTAGAGGAGACACACTTGTAACGATCATACTAACAGGCGATCATAAAGAATTTACCCAAATGGTAGATCTAGAGGGAGAGTGTCTATGGCCATCACAACAACTTGATTGCCATTATCAACACGCAATGTCGCCTCATCCTTTCAAGCTACTCAAGCAGTAAACCTGGTTTTTCACAAAACATGACTAGTTCAAAACTTAGTCACTACTGCGAGTACTTGCTTAGCTAAAACATTCATAACATGTATATCATATATACACCATCATCATTGATGACTTCCAGCGATCTGTTTCATTTTCTTGATACTTCCACCGTAATCAAGAACCATGAAGGTGAACGATTCCCCTTGCATGACATAGTCTATAACAGAGGATTTGCACTTGGCAACGATGTATGTCATCCAGTAATTGAGCTGAGCGAGGCGTCTCAATGTTCATTAATCATGAACATATGTCATTAAGTATGACCGCCACGTGCTCCCTCAATGTGTGTATTCTCTTCCACCTTGGTTGAGAAGACAATCAGTCAACGTACTGATAAACTTCATCAACCTAACGTTTGGGGTACCCCGAGTTTAGCGACCATATCATATGTTCGCGATCTAAAAACTCGTACCCACCGTTGGTTCTCTATGGCAGAGATCATAGCATGCACTGGACTATGATGATATCATCCGCACAAAATCCGATAATCCAAATTATCTTTTGTTAGCGGAATCTCCGGGTTTATCTCCTAGCGGGTATTGTAGCACAAAGAGCTAACGGTTTAAACAAGGAGTATCCTCAAGCTAAAGCATAAAACTATGAAGTTTGGACCCAACCTTTTAAGTTTCTCAATCGCAGGAATGCGCCTAATTTGAAAAGATGCAATCACAATGGTTAATATCTACAAAGGTTTTGCAAAACAGACTCTGTTCATTATATTCTGAGTTCTAGTATTTTAGAAAATAACTATCCGAACTCCCACTCAAACGAACATCCCTCCTGGTCGTTTAAGCGATTACACGACCCCCATCCATTGCACCACCCCTCATCATCAGAGCCGGCGGCACAACTTCAAGAGTAGACAAAAGTCCGCCACACCAATTTTGTGACTCGTGCTCGACCTTTCGGTCTCCCTGTTCCGAGGCCATATTTCTGAATATGCTAGGCTCGCCACCAAAAACCTCCACGCTGACGCTTGTGCAACATGGCTTACACCCACTGTATGCGAACGACGAGATGTCTGACACCCGATCATCACGGCCTGCCTCATAACGTAGAACTTTCTTGGTGGTGCGCGTTGGAGGGAGAACAATAGTGGTATTTTGAAGGGATCATCTTATATAGCTACCGCCGTGTAACTAATATATACTATATATACAATCACACAATATAAGATGCACACAAAACATCAAATGTAATGCAATGTGATATAGTCCATTGCGCCATGGTCTTCTTGGCGCCCGCAGTTTATAAACAATTTAATAAATCTACCTTGACCATATCACATAGCCCCTGCAAAATAAAGTTAGACGCTTCTACTTTATCTTTTGCATATTTTACGTGGCTTGGGGCTGTCGTAAGTAGAACCGCTTCAAACCTACGAACCTTAAGACCACAACAACGATCCAATAATTGCATGTTTAAGCATCCCTTTTGGGCCCTCCATTGAAAATGCAAAGCCAACTAAAGAGAGAGAAACAGGCACCCGCCAGCCACAGATACGGTACAAGCCGTATGTCAGTAGTGGAACCAGTCTTGCGTAAGCGTACACGTAAAGTCGGTCCGGGCCGCTTCATCAACTCGATGCCGCTGGAATCACAAGTGCACGCTAGAGGGTAGCAAATAACAGGAACGGTGCCCCCGTGCAGAACACGGGTTCTAACAGCGTACAACTATATCTACGATAGATCGGCTCTGATACCACTGAAGGGGATTGTGTGTAGAAAACAAAAAATTTCCTAGCAACGATATCCTTAAACTAGCCAAGATCTACACTATGCAGATATAGAAGTACGGCGGAGATCGGAATACATACCCTCGTAGACCGAATAGCGGGGATTACGCTCTCACACAAGCGTTGCCGACGAAGACGACGTAGCCGACCTCTAGGTCGCGGAGAACTCGGCGCGACGAAGATGACGAAGATGACCCCGAGGTCGGGTGGAGGAAGTAGGCCTCCGAGTACCGCTAGCACAGCACCTCACTGGGCGTCACACACATACGGTGGAGACGACGGCCTCCGAAGCTCCAGTCCAAGACGAGCAGCGGAAGACTTGGACCGGAACACCAGCAGCGCGGCAGCGGGCTATGGTGGAAGAGACCCCCCTCCTCTATTCAGCGCGACTCCGAAAAAGGGAATCACGAGATCGAGAGAGAATTAGGAATTAATTGGTGAATTAAAAGGCCAGGGGTGCCCCTTCTTATATAGGCTCCCAGGGGGAGCCAACCTTGCCAGCCAGGCAATGTGGGACTATCCCCCATTGCCTGGTGCGGCCACACATGGTGCGCCGGCCCCTGGTGGGCCCCTTTTGGCCCACCTGGGTCGGCCCCATGGCTCCCACCGAATTCCCCTTGGGAATTTTCCCCTTCTTGGGCCTTCTTTCGACCAGAAGGCCCATTTAGAGAAATCAGCCTAAATAAATTCGAAAATAAATATATAAAATCATATTTGCATATTAATTACACTAATTAATATCAAACATAATATATATAATTTTTCCTAGCTCCGAAAACTCTTTCGGCGCTGCCCGATCTCCATCGGACCCCTCCCGGGACATTCCTGGTGATCTCTTTCCTTTCCGGTTTTCTTGTCGAAACCCCTTAAGTGTGTTACCCTAGCGGTTCGATATAATAACAGGTATGATCAAGACTCCTCTATGATCAACGAATAACTCGTAGGCCTGGACCCCATGAACTAATCCGTGTGATATAACGAATGACTTTCATCTATCAAACCTGGACGTATAGTCTTAAACCCTTTGTCATGGCGATACTTAGCGTGTCCGAGCATCATTCTCAGATATCTCCATACCTAGCATGATCTCGTTACCGACATCGCTATCTTCTACTCGTCCGTGATATTATGCCAGCTGGTGACCTAGTCACATGTTTGCAAACTCATTTGACATAATCTCACCGAGTGGACCCTAGAGTATCTATCCGGCTACGCGGACTGACAAATCCCGCTGTTGACCCCGCGTCTCAACTATCCCCTTTCGATACCCAAAAGTATCACCTATCATTGTCGCACTATATAAGATATGACGTTTGGTGCGATCAAAGTATGTTCCAGGGATAACAATAAGAGTTGATCTCACGGTCTTAAGGCGGAATGACTATGTCCTACAAATACTGGGTATGTCCATCACATCGTTACACCTAACGATATGACTTCCATTGCCGACCGGCGCCATGCCCTATGATCGTAAAACCTCGATCATCAATCGCGCAATGAAACTAGTGTTAGTAGAGGCTACTAGGGACCTGTTTGTTTATCTACCACACCTGTATTAATGTTTTCGCTTAATACAGTTATAGCATGGTATAAAACATATAATGAACGATTGGGATATTGCCAATAAACTATGTTTATTAAGTGCCTCTAGGGCATATTCCCTTCATTAGTCTATTTTTTTAAGTATGCATGCAAGGTGTTCGATGAAATGCCCGAGAGAGTTCACGAAATGATTTGATGTACACTTAAAGAAGTTTATCCTTCTTTTCGATCGAGGTTAATTTTTTCTCATTTCATTTGTCATTAATTGATACCGTGCATGTTTAGTGATTATTTCTCGATGGTATGTAATGGTTATTGATATAGTTAATTATATAATGTAGATGGACCGACAATGGATGTATGGTGACCGACGCACTGCCGAGTACATGACGGGTTTGAGGAAATTTCTCGAGAAAGCCCAGGTCCACAGTACCAATGGTTTCATGTGTTGTCCATGTGTCAACTGTCAGAATAAGACAGATCACCCAAGCGCGAGAACCCTTCAAAGTCATCTTATTCGGCATGGTTTCATGCCCTGCTATAATTGTTGGACGAAGCACGGAGAAAAAGGGGTTATGATGGAAGACAATGAAGAAGAGGAAGATGATTACAACTATCCTATGTTCCCGAAGTACAGAGATTCTGCAACGGGGGAAGCTGAAGCTGAAGAGGCACCAGATGAGCCCGCTGACGATCTTGGTAGGGCCATTGCTGATGCAAAGAGAGAGTGCAGAACTGAAAAGGAGAGGTTGAAGTTCGACCAGATGTTAGAGGATCACAAGAAATTGTTGTATACAAGTTGCGAAGATGGTCAGAAAAAGCTGGGTACCACACTGGAATTACTGCAGTGGAAGGCAGCGTGTAGTGTGACTGACAAGGGATTTGGAAAGTTGCTGCAGATAATTAGGAAGATGCTTCCAAAGGTCAACGAGTTGCCCGGCAGCACGTACGAAGCAAAGAAGGTTGTGTGCCCTCTAGGATTAGACGTGCATAAGATACATGCCTGCCCTAATGACTGCATCCTCTACCGCGGTGAGTACGAGAATTTGGATGCATGTCCAGTATGCACTGCATTGCGGTATAAGATCAGACGAGATGACCCTGGTGAAGTTGAGGGTGAGCGTCCCCGGAAGAGGGTTCCTGCCAAGGTGATGTGGTATGCTCCTATAATACCACGGTTGAAACGCCTGTTCGCGAATAAAGAGCATGCCAAGTTGTTGCGATGGCACAAAGAGGACCGTAAGAAAGACGCGATGTGTAGACACCCCGCTGATGGGTCGCAGTGGAGAAAAATTGAGAGAGAGTTTCCGGAATTTGAAGATGACGCAAGGAACTTAAGATTTGGTCTAAGTATAGACGGCTTCAATCCGTTTGGGGAGCAGAGCAGCAGTCATAGCACATGGCCTGTGACTCTATGTATTTATAACCTTCCTCCTTGGTTGTGCATGAAGCGAAAGTTCATTATGATGCCATTGCTCATCCAAGGCCCGAAGCAACCCGGCGGCGACCTTGATGTGTACCTCAGGCCATTATTTGAAGAACTTTTACAGTTGTGGCAAGCATTTTAAAGGTGAGGCTGATCACAGTAGGAGGCCTGTCAACCGTACTGGTGAAGAAATATTTGATATGGTCAAGGATCTAAAAGTAATCTTTGGAAAGGGTCCTGGAGGACAACAGGTTCCGAAAGACGCTAACGGGCACACACCCATGTGGAAGAAAAAAATTATATTTTGGGAGCTACCATATTGGAAGGTCCTAGAGGTTAGATCTGCTATCGACGTGATGCACGTGACGAAGAATGTTTGCGTGAACCTGCTAGGCTACTTGGGCGTGTACGGGAAGAAAAAAGATACAGAGGAAGCACGGGAGGACCAGAAACGTGTGAAAGAACGAGACGGCCTAAGTCCCGAACACTACGAAGGTCCTGCCAGCTACGCTCTTACCAAACAAGAGAAAGTAATATTCTTTGAATGCCTGAGCAGTATCAAGGTCACGGCTGGGTTCTCGTCGAATATAAAGAGGATAGTAAATGTGAGACTCCAAAAATTTCAGAACCTAAAGTCTCATGATTGCCACGTGATTATGACGCAATTGCTTCCGATTGCACTGAGGGGGCTACTACCGGAAAATGTTTGAGTACCCATTGTGAAGCTTTGTGCATTCCTCAATGCAATATCTCAGAAGGTAATCGATCCGGCGATTCTACCAGGGTTGCAAAATGATGTGGTCCAGTGTCTTGTCAGTTTTGAGTTGGTGTTCCCTCCATCCTTCTTCGATGTTATGACGCATCTCTTGGTTCACCTAGTCGAAGAGATTCAAGTTCTTGGTCCTGTATTTCTGCACAATATGTTCCCATTTGAGAGGTTCATGACAGTCTTAAAAAAATATGTGCATAACCGTGCTAGGCCAGAAGGAAGCATCTCCAACGGCTACGGTAACGAGGAGGTCATTGAGTTCTGTGTTGACTTTATTCATGACCTTAAGCCGATAGGTGTTCCACAATCACGACATGAGGGTAGACTTAGTGGAAAAGGCACACTAGGAAAGAAAACAAAAATTTGTATGGATGGGCATTCTTTCACTGAAGCACACAATACAGTTCTACAAAGTTCTACCTTGGTGGCCCCGTATATCGATGAACACAAGAATCTTGTACGCTCTCTATACGCGTGGAAGTCTGACAACTGGATTGTACGTACACACATGGCGACGTTTGGCGGTTGGTTGCGAGCACATCTTCAAAATAAAGACAAGGTTGATGAACAGTTACACTTGTTGGCCAGGGCACCATCTACAACTATATGTACTTTCCAAGCGTACGAGATAAATGGGAATACATTTTACACGAGTGTCCAAGATAAAAAGAGCACGAACCAAAACAGTGGTGTTCGCATTGATGCAACAAACAACAATGGGCAGAAGAACACATATTATGGTTGCATAGAGGAGATATGGGAACTTGACTATGGACCTTCTTTTAAGATCCCTTTGTTTCGGTGCAAATGGGTCAATCTGAAAGGCGGGGTTGAGGTAGACAAGATGTACGGAATGACAACAGTGGATCTAAACAAGCTTGCGTACAGAGACAAACCATTCGTGCTAGCCAATGATGTGGCTCAGGTTTTCTATGTGAAAGACATGTCTAGCAGACCCAAAAAAAGAAACATCCTGGGAGTGGAGGAGCCGAGGCGTCACATAGTTCTTTCAGGAAAAAGAAACATCGTGGGAGTGGAGGACAAGACAGACATGTCAGATGATTATAATAATTTTGATGAAATTCCGCCTTTTGTAGTGAACATTGACCCAATCATCAAGTTGATTGAAGAAGATGCTGCATGGTTCCGACGCAGAAGAACTGGCGGTGTTGTGTGATGGAGATGTTGGTGCGATATGTAATAATTAATATATTAAACTTTTTATATGAAGAAGATGCTCCATTTTTACCTGCATATCAAATGGATCCGTCGACGTTGATAGAACAAAACACACGATTTGTATATATTCCTCAGTAGATGAATTGAACTATTCTTTTGATAGAACAAAACACACGATTTCACCTGCATACAGCCCCACGGTGGCTCCTGAGTGCCTGCATATCAAATGCACCGTGGGGCGTATGCAGGGAATCCGAGTGATTTGTATACCACACAACACCCGGCTAGGCACTAGAAGGAGGAAACACTGAGTGCTCGCCTCGTCCGAGAGGGGGCTATATATAGGGTCACGGGCTCAACCAGTGGTACTGATAGTGTTGATCCAACAGCTCGCAAGTGCTCAAAAGAAGCACACCCCTGATCCAACGGCTAACAAGTGTTTGAAAGAAACACACGATCCGTGTGCTTCTTTAGTCCCGGTTTGAAACCGAAAGCGTTAATCGAACAGCTCAGAAGCAATCAAAAGAAACACACACCTGATCAAACGGCTTACAAGTGCTTGAAAGAAACACACGATCCGTGTGCTTCTTTAGTCCCGGTTTGGAAGTTAAAGTGTTGATCGAACAGCTCAGAATTCCAAAGTTCGCAAAAGTTATACAAATTCACATTCAAAATAGTTTTAAACTAATTAAAATAATGGTTATAGAAAAGAGAAAATGTTTTTGTACTAGTTAGTCAAATTCAAACACTTTTCATACTGAAAGTTTTTTCAAATTCCAAAGTTATTTAAAACAGAAAACAGAAAACAGAAAAAGAAAAGAAAAAACCCCATCTATCCCGGGTGGTGGCTCAGCCCGGGACATATGGGGTGCTATCTGTCCCTGGTGCAGCCACGGCCCGGGACAGATAGACCCTATTTGTCCCGGGCTGAGCCACCACCCGGGACAAATGGGTGGGGCTATATAAGCCACACTTAGCCACGGTACGTGTCTCAACCCGGAGCCCGAACCTATCCTAGCGTTACGCTGCCAAAATTTTCCATCGCGCCGCCGCTGCGAGCGCCTCCGTCGATCCCCGTCGCCAGCGACCTCCGGCGATCCCCGCGCCTCTGTCCTCCGTCTTCCCCGCGCCTCTGTCGATCCCCGCGCCTCTGTCGATCCCCGTCGTGCGCACGGCCGAGCCTCCGTCCTCCCCGCGCCGTCCGCTTCCATCCCCGCCTCCTCCAACGATCCCCGCGCCTCCGGCCATCCCCGTAGCCTCGCCGCGCCTCCGGCCATCCCCGTAGCCTCGCCGCGCCTCCGTGGTATAGCTCCCAAACCCTAGCCTCGTCGCGTTGCCCTAGCCTCCGAGGTAATCGCAAACCCTAGCCATTGATGACTCCACGATGACGTCATCGTCCCATTTTCTTTTTAGTTCATTAGCAATATGCAAATGTAAATCATAGAAAATTGTTAGGTCATTAGCAATTGATGTTTAGTTGTTGAAGTAGTGTAATGTGTTGAATTATTGTAATGTGTTGAAATATTGTAATGTGTTAAAATATTATTATTGCAATATGATACTCAATTTTGTTGATGCAGGTTCTCTGATTTGTAATGTGTCCCATTTTCCCATTTTAGTTGATGTGTTTAGTATACATGTTTTACGGATGTAATTGTTAGATGTTTTGTAGTTTAAACCATGTATCAATGTTTCCAACATTGAAGCAAATGTTTTGAATTTTCATAGCTCAACACTTGGTCATTGAAAAAAAAATCATAGAAAATTGTTAGGTCATTAGCAATTGATGTTTAGTTGTTGAAGTAGTGTAATGTGTTGAATTATTGTAATGTGTTGAAATATTGTAATGTGTTGATACAGGTTCTCTGATTTGTCACCGTGTCGGAGCCACCGCAGTGTCGGAGCGCTGCCCCCTCGGATTTTGCGCCCTCTCGGAGCCCCAACTTTCTTCGACTACTCCGCCACTGTCAGACGAGCAAGCAAATGAAAATGGATTATTTAAGATGTATTATTGGTTTTTTAAATGGAATATTTGACTATTTTAGTGAAATATAAATGGATGATTGAAATATAAATTAACATATTATATATTGTTCGACTACATTATTAACACATTACTATTGCAAATGTAAATGGATTGAAATCCCTTGCAGAAACTATGGACACCGGTAGAAACCTTGAACAAGAAGAGGACATGTTCGGCATCATCCGTGAAAGTGATGGATTGGACCAACAAGAAGAGGAACACTTAGACGATTTCACCGGGCAATTTCTGAACGAGTCCGGTGATGGACTGGAGGGGCATTCAGACGGAATAGACGTCACCGACAGTTCAGCTCACCGACAGTTCACCGACTCTACTGTTGGAAAGTCGGCCGCCGAGGTAGATATATGCCCTCAGATTTTTGTCTCCGTTGAATAGATTTGTGTGTATACATATATTAACTATCACTTTTTCTTGTGTTTAGCCGTCGGCGGGCCATGAATCGGGAGCAAGCAAAAAAGCATCCGTGAAACGAGGCGGGCCACGAACCGGGACCAAAAAGCTCCAAGGGAAACAGAAGTACCACATCGACGCAATCAATGAAAAAGGCAAACCGATTGCTCCCGCTAACCACACAAGGAAATTTGTAGCTCAGTGCGGAGTCATCGTTCGGGACAGACTCTTCATCAGGGCTCAAGAATGGTATAAGCCAAAGGTGCCAAAAGAGGGGGTTATTTATGTCTCGGATGAAGACAAACAACTCCTTTGGGACGAGCTCATGCATAATTTCACTTTACCGGAAGAGGAGGATGTAGAGAAGTCGGTTATAGAGAATCGATGCAAGGCCTGGACTTATATTTAGATGGGTGAATTGTTCCGCAGCTGGAAGAAAAGGCTAAACAGGTTCATAACTGAAGGTAAGACTCCAGAATTTGTCGGAGTCTATGAAAAGATAAAAGATGAGTGGCCCGAATTTAAGGCGTACAAGCAATCGGAAGCCGCTACAAAAATCTCAGCGAGAAATAAGAAAAGTGCAGAGAAAAAAATATATCACCATAACATGGGGTCAGGTAGCGAGATTCAAATTGAGTATTGCGAATTATGGCAGTTATTCAATTTTGACGCGCTCGACAAATCTATCATCAGTGCCTTTTGCATTTAAGTAATTAAATTATGTATATATGTCAGTAATTCTCTAGCTCAACTTATTTTTCATTGCTTGTAATTATGCTTATCACTATATTACTTTTATACTCTATTATGCAGGCTGAAATTTATACAATCTCGAAAGCTGGGACTCAATCAAAAGATTGGATTCATTGACCCTAATCGAGTTCATCATCATGGTTTGTTACATTACCCAGAGAATACGGAGGAGATTTTGCTTACTTATTTGATGGCGCAACATTACAAAAACACCATAATTTTTCCGTTCAACTTCGAGTGAGTTGTTTACTTTCTTATACATACTCAATGCTAAGTATGTGTAATTGATGATTTAGTTATTAACAAATATAAAGATATGGCAGATTTCACTGGGTATTATTTGACATTGATGTTGAAAAGGCAATCGTTGATGTCTTCGACCCATTATCGAAACCTGAAGAAAAGTTCGACGGCACGAAACATATGCTCCAGAGGTAATTTCGTTCATTATCACAATCGACCTCGTCTTTTCTAATAATATATAGTAATTAGTAAACTTCTTTACTAATTTTCCATACCGTAAACTTCAGGGTTTGGGACAAGTTCACCTCTTTCCACAAGGACGTCGGTATAGCCCGGAACCTCACTTTTAAATGGCGAGAGGTAAGCCGTACTAGCTAGGTTCCACATATGCATATTCTTAATTTCAGTCTCACAATACCATTTTTTCAATATTTTTGATTATTTATTATTGGTTTCTTATCTTATTCTATCATAAAGTGCGCGAAGCAGCAACAAGGCACCAATTTGTGTGGATTCTATGTCTGCGAGTTCATCCGAATTCACTTCAATGAGGGTGCAGGCTGGAATAGCGTACGTTAACAATTTATTCAAACTTGTTCACTTTTCAAATTGAATTATTTTCATAATGGTTTATACATTGGTGTTGATCTCTCCTTTTTAGTTTGAGACGATCCGGAACAGGCTTGATGCAAAAGACCGCCTACTACCAATTGCGGAGGAAATTGCGGGCTTTCTGCTTGACTATGTCATAATGCCAGGCGCAGAATGTAGTATAATCTAGCCGCCGAAAAAGACCATCCCGAGGAAAAAATAGTGTCTAATGCATCTCTGTCATGTAATGATCTTTGTTTGTAAATATTTAGACATGATCTTCCGGTTGTAAATATTTGTTGTAAATATTTGTTTGGGAGAACTCGTGTAATAGTAGTATTCATGACTATATCCCGAGGAAAAAATCGTGTATTCATGATATATATTATATAGTAGCGTATAATATGCAACTCGATCTTGTTTGAAATGAAACAGAAATATCAAAAACAGAAACACAAAAGAATCAGTAACATAAATATCAAAAACAGAAACACAAATAGAAAACAGAAAAAAAAGAAACAAAAAAAGAAAACAATAAATCATATATACTGTCCCGGTTCGTAATATGAACCGGGACAAATGAGTGGCAGTCAGAGGCTGGCTTGTTTAACAACGTGACCCCCCTATTGGTCTGAAGGAGATATGCCCTAGAGGCAAATAAATAAGTAGTATTTATTGCATTATCTCATAAGTTTATAATAGGTTTGTGTATTATGCTATAACTGTATTAATCGGAATTGTTAATACACGTGTGATACATAAACAACCATGTCCCTAGCAAGCCTCTATATGAGCTAGTCCATTGGGCAACAGTTGATCGAGATTCCCGATCAAGGACAATGACGCCGGTTGACAATGGGGTCATCTTGTTAGTTGAATAAGGTGGTGGACATACG
The DNA here is from genome assembly GCA_026929855.1 of Poa annua. NCBI lineage: Eukaryota > Viridiplantae > Streptophyta > Magnoliopsida > Poales > Poaceae > Poa > Poa annua. Next base: position 25,046,952 of record CM049427.1, read on the forward strand.
CAAACTATTGCAATAAGATCGTATTACGATGTTTGTCATTTGCAATAGATAAGAGTATGATAGCTTATTCCTTAGACCGTGAGACCGTACTTATTGTTGCTTCGTAGGAGTGCTTTGAGAGCATCAAACGTTGTGTCTTATATAGCATGACAATAACGGTGTCCATCTTGGGTATTCCGAAAGAGCATCGAGACGTAAGGATCAAGAGCGGGATTTGTTCATTCTTGTAATGGAAAGGTACTCTGGGCCCACTCGGTGATATTGCATCTATATAGCTGCAGCTTATGACTAGGTCATGGAGATGTAATATCGCAGACGAGTTAATAACCTTCGTCGGTAACGAGATACAACAAAGGCATCGGTGTGTCTACGATCATATCTCGGACAAGGTAGTATCGCAGAGACAAAGGGAATGAATATCATACTTATGGTTCAACGACGATATTCGTGGAATGCACAGGGGTCGTCATATATTTCCAGGTATCCCTGACGATCATTGGTGAGCGGAGTGTCTCGACCATGTCTGGAGTGTTCCCGAACCGTAGCGTAACAAACTTAAGGTCTTAGCGACGCTAGGAGATAGGTTCTGGAATTTTATAGGTTTTTGTTGGAGAGAGAGAAATGATCCGGAAAGAGTTCCGGTGGTCTGGAAGGAGTTCCGGAGAGGTCTGGAATGGTTCTAGGGATGTCCGAAAGTTGTTCGGGTGGTCCGAAAGAGTTTTCGGAGTCACGGGATATTGAATTATATATAAATATATTAATTATGAATTAATTGGATTTTTATATTAATTTAATATTAATTAAATAAAGGAAAAAGGGGGCTCCCACCTATATGGGCCCTAAGAGGGCCCAAGAGGGGGAGCCGCACCTCAAAGGGGGGTGGGCCCCATTGGCTGGTTCGGCCAGCCAATGTGGGGGCCGAACCCCCCCTCCCATGTCCTTTGTTTAGTCCCACATGGGGGAGCCAAGGTGTTTGCACACCCCCTTCCCCCTTTATATAGCAAGGCATATTAATTGATTTAATTCATAGGAAATTCAATTAATTCCCAATTTCTCTCTCGATCTCGTGGTTCCCAAGTTGGAGCCGCGCCGAGCTGAGGAAGGGGGTCTCTCTCCACCTAAGCCATACCGCGGAGCGCCGTTGCTCTGCGGGATTCCAGATAAGATCTACTCCTGCGATTTCAGCTGGATCTGAATGACCGGGAGTTGTCGCTAGGATCCGTATGTTTGCGAGTGCTCGGAGGCTACTCTATTGAGGAGCTTGGGCGACGTCGTCTCGCCCCCTGCAGCCGCCGCGCCTCCCCCCTCTGCTGCCGGCGCACCAGCCCCGGTGCTGGCGCTCTGCCTTCTTCCGCCCGACGCCCGTCGACGCAAATCATCGTCGACACCCCGGCGTCATCGACTCCGACATCGCGGCAAGTTCTCCGCGACCTCGAGGTCGGCTACGTACGACTTCATCGTCAACGCTTGTGCGGGAGCGTAATCCCCGCTATCGGTCTACATGGAGGTAATGTAACCTGTTCCGCCACTGTTATCGCATGTACTAGATAGATAGATCCTGGCTAGTTAGGGTTTCGATCGCTAGAAAATTATTGTTTTCTGCACCGTAACCCCTTCATGGTCCTGTGCCGTGGCGTGCCCGGGACAAATAGGGGAGGCTATTTGTCCCGAACACGCTGTCCCGGGCACGTGCCCGGGACAAAAAGCCCTCCCGGCCCGGGACAAGTGGCTTGTTTTGCTCTAGTGATCAGAACGAACTACATGATCGTACAGGTTCATCTTTTGTGTGTGCCTAGGCGCAAGAGTGAACTGAGGCGCTGCTTTCGCTACGTCCTGCAACTGATATCTGTTAGAAGTATAATAGTCTAATTATAGTCTAATTGTAACTCCCCACTATTAGGGGGTTTCCTGCATATTCACACCTGTACATGTCCTTTATATTGTGGCCTTTGGCCTCCTGGAATACAACAAGTCTATTCCTAACATGGTATCAGAGCGGTTTTAGATCTTGCCTCCATCGTTTTTTTCTCCGACGTCGCCGCCGCTGCGCCCCGGCCGCCACCGCCGCGCCCCGGCCGCCCCGCCGTCGCCAGCTCCGGACCCGCCCCGGCCCGCCCCGCCCGTCACAGAAAGAGAGTTATGTCATCCTCGGGCTACGTTGCAATCCCTCGCTGCCCGGTGATTTTTGATGGCGCGAATTATCCTGATTTCGCTGCCTTTATGCGCGTCCACATGCGCAGTCTTCGTCTTTGGGGTGTGCTGTCTGGCGAGGTCCCCTGTCCGCCGCGCCCCACTGCTCCCACGACGCCTATTCCACCGACGCCCGTCTCCTTTGCGTCTGACGCTACTCAGACGGTCAAGGATGCAGCCAGGAGTGCTGATGATTCTGCTATGGCGGCTTATGACCGGCAGGTACAGGAGTATTCGGACGCTCTTTCGACCTACCGGCTGGATCTGACTGATTTCACTCAGTGGATGGATGAGGATGCCCGTGCTGCAGCTGTTCTCACTTCCAGCGTTCTGCCTCAGTATGCTGCCGAGTTCATGAGTCTTCCTACTGTTGCTGCTCAGTGGGCTTTTCTTCGCCAGCGTTATCAACCGTCTGGGGATGCTCTTTACCTATCTGTGGTTCGCCAGGAGCATGCTCTTCAGCAGGGTGATTCCACCATTGACGAGTTTTATACTCAGAGTGCTGCTATTTGGCGTCAGCTTGATTCCCTTCGTACAGCTGTGTGTGGCATATGTCCCTGCTGTCTGACTGTGCGCGCGGATCTGGAGTTTCAGCGCGTCTAATGAGTTCCTATCTCGGCTCCGCAAGGAGTTTGAGCCCCGTCGTGCCCAGCTGCTTGCTCGCGGTCGTGTACCGCTCTCTGAGGTCCTGTCTGAGCTTCGCGCTGAGGAGACTCGCCTTCGCAGTGCTGGACTTCTTGAGGTTTCCTCTGTTCTTGCCACTCGTGGCCCCCCTGCGCCGGCACCTTCGTTGCGGTCTTCAGCACCGCCGCTCCTCTCCAGTCCTCCGGTCCAGGGTCAGGGTCAGACTCAGCAGTCTCGTGGTCAGTCCCGCCCCACTCGTCCTCCCTGCTCCTACTGTGGCCGGACTGGCCATGATTTCTCTGGCTGCTGGAAGAGGGATCCCAGTTTACGTCTGCAGTACCTTGCTCGTCAGCAGTCTGGTTCGTCAGGATCTTCTGCAGTTGCTCGTCAGCAGGGTGTTTCGTCAGGATCTTCTGCAGTTACACTCTCTGAGCAGGATATTATTCGTGGTCTTCGTGGTCTGCTCGCTGCTACAGGATCTTCCTCGTCGGGCACTGCTGGTTCTGTGCCTACCTCTTCTGACACTGCGCGCCCACCATCTTCTACACAGTCAGGTATGTCGTCCCCGTGGTATCTGGATTCTGGAGCTTCTTTTCATATGACTTCTGCGTCTTCTATTCTTTCTGCTCTCCGTTCTCTTATTTCTCCTGTCCGTGTTATCACAGCCGATGGTACCTCTCTTCCTGTATCCAGTCGAGGTTCCCTTTCTACCTCTTTTTTCTCTGTTCCTGATGTTTCTCATGTTCCTAGTCTTAAGATGAATCTTTTCTCTGCTAGTCAGCTCACTGATTCTGGTTGTCGCATCATCCTTGACGCTGATTCTTGTTCTGTTCAGGACCGCCACACTCAGGCCCTGGTTGGAGCTGGCCCTCGTAGCCGTGAGTCCCCGGGGCTCTGGGAGTTAGACTGGCTTCGCGTTCCACCTTCTGCTTCTTCATCGACCAGTTCTTCTGCGGTTGCTGCTTCCGCCTCCAGCTCTTTTCAGCAGTGGCATCATCGTCTGGGTCACCTTTGTGATTCCCGCTTATCGTCTTTAGTTCGTAGTGGTCTTCTGGGGTCTGTCTCAGGAGATGCGTCTTTACATTGTTAAGGTTGTAAGTTAGGCAAACAGATTCAGCTTCCCTATCCTACTAGTGTGTCTTCATCTCAGCGACCGTTTGATTTAGTTCATTCAGATGTTTGGGGTCCGGCTCCCTTTGCTTCAAAAGGGGGTCATCGCTACTATATTTTATTCATTGATGATTTTTCCCGGTACACCTGGTTATATTTTATGCGCTCTCGCAGTGAGGTCCTCTCTATTTATCAGCGTTTTGTGGCCATGGTACACACTCAGTATTCCACGCCTATTCGTGTTTTTCGTGCTGATTCTGCAGGTGAGTACATCTCCCAGCATCTGCGTGGTGTTCTTGCTGAGCAGGGCACCCTTGCTCAGTTCTCGTGTCCCGGCGCCCATGCTCAAAATGGTGTCGCCGAGCGTAAGCATCGTCATATTCTTGAGACTACCCGTGCCATGATGATTGCTTCCTCCCTTCCGCCGCATTTCTGGGCTGAGACTGTTGCTACGGCGACTCATCTCATTAACATTCAGCCTTCTGCTGCCATTCAGGGTGGTATTCCTCTCGAGCGTCTCTCTGGTAGTTCTCCAGACTACTCGACTCTTCGTTTATTTGGTTGTGTTTGCTATGTCCTTCTCCCTCCTCGCGAACGCACCAAACTGACTGCTCAGTCGGTTGAGTGTGTTTTTCTCGGATACAGTGATGAGCATAAGGGCTATCGTTGTTGGGATCCCGTTGGTCGTAGGTTGCGCATCTCTCGTGATGTCACGTTTGATGAGACGCGTCCCTTCTATCCTTGCCCCACCTCGGGTACCTACCCGGTGGGTGATATATCCTTTCTTCTTTTTCCGGATACGCCTCCCACTATCCACTCGTCCTCGGCGTCTTCTTCGACCACGGCGCCCCCTTCGACTTCGGCGCCACCTTCGATCTCGGCGCCACCTTCGACCTCGGCGCCACCTTCTACCTCGGCGCCGTCCTCTCCTAGTACTCCTCCGTCTAGTTCCCCTAGTTCTCCTCGTTCTCCGGTTTCGGATTCTTCCTCTCCTGTTTCTTCTTCCTCTTCTTCTGATGAGTCGTTTTCTGCCGATGAGCCTTCCTCTTCACGACCTGTTCGTCTGCGACGTGCTCCAGACCGTTACTCTCCTAGTCAGTATGGTCTCTCTATTACCTCCGAGCCGACTTCTTATAGGGATGCCGAGCGTCATCCGCACTGGCAGCTTGCCATGGCCGAGGAGATTGCTGCGCTAGAGCGCACTGGCACCTGGGAGCTTGTTTCTCCTCCTCCCGGTGTTCGTCCTATCACGTGTAAGTGGGTCTATAAAATTAAGACCCGCTCTGATGGATCTCTTGAGCGATATAAAGCTCGTCTTGTAGCTCGTGGTTTCCAGCAGGAGCACGGCCGTGACTACGATGAGACCTTTGCGCCCGTGGCTCATATGACCACTGTGCGCACTCTTCTTGCTGTTGCCTCTGTTCGCCGTTGGTCCGTATCTCAGCTTGATGTGCAGAATGCATTCCTTAATGGCGAGTTACGTGAGGAGGTTTACATGCAGCCTCCTCCTGGGTATTATGTTCCTGATGGGATGGTTTGTCGTCTTCGGCGTTCTCTCTATGGGCTGAAACAGGCCCCTCGAGATTGGTTTGAGCGTTTCGCCTCTGTGGTGACCGCCGCTGGCTTCTCTCCTAGCGCACATGATGCTGCACTTTTTATCCACACTTCTTCTCGTGGTCGCACTCTTCTCCTTCTCTATGTTGATGACATGATCATCACTGGAGATGACCCTGAGTATATCGCCTTTGTTAAGGCTCGTCTTCGTGATCAGTTTCTTATGACTGATCTTGGTCCTCTTCGATACTTCCTTGGGATTGAGATTTCTTCTACTTCTGATGGTTTTTCCATCTCCCAGGAAAGGTATATTCAGGACCTTCTTGCTCGTGCTGCTCTTGGGGATGAGCGCACTTTTGAGACTCCTATGGAGCTTAATGTTAAGCTCCGTCCTACTGATGGTGAGCCCCTTTCTGATCCGACGCGCTATCGTCATCTCGTTGAGAGTCTTGTCTATCTCGCCGTCACTCGTCCGGATATTTCCTATCGTGTTCATATTCTGAGTCAGTTTGTCTCAGCTCCTACCACGGTTCACTACGGTCATCTTCTTCGTGTTCTTCGTTACCTTCGTGGTACGAGTACTCGCCGTTTTTTCTTCCCTAGCTCCAGTTCTCTCCAGCTCCAGTGCTACTCGGACGCTACGTGGGCGAGTGATCCCACGGATCGTTCGTCTCTTTCTGCTTACTGTGTTTTTCTTGGTGGTTCGCTGGTTGCTTGGAAGACGAAGAAACAGAAAGCAGTTTCTCGCTCGAGTGTTGAGGCTGAGTTGCGCGCTATGGCCTCGTTGATTGCGGAGGTGACCTGGTTACGGTGGTTACTTGCAGATTTTGGGGTCTCTGTTACGACACCCACTCCACTTTTGTCTGACAGTACAGGTGCTATCAGTATTGCACGTGATCCGGTCAAGCATGAGTTGACCAAGCATATTGGTGTTGATGCTTTCTACACACGTGCAAATGTGCAGGATCAGGTTGTTACCCTCCATTATGTGCCTTCAGAGTTGCAAATAGCGGATTTCTTCACCAAGGCACAGACTAGAGCGCAGCATGTTTTCTTTCTCTCCAAACTCAGTGTTGTTGACCCAACATGAGTTTGAGGGGGGGTGTTGCCTTTGGCCTCCTGGAATACAACAAGTCTATTCCTAACAATATCACCATTGAGAACATACAAATAAGAAATGCATAGAATTCCTATGGGAAATCTGGAATATATGTATGCATATCAGAGCTAAACCTTGCAGGAAACTAATGTACAGAAATCATGAGTATTGTGCATAAGGCAATGTGAAGTTTCTCCACATCAGTACCAAAACTCCTTCCAATAACAAAATTAAGCAGGAACGTATGACGAAAAACACACATGATCACAGCATCATGTAATGTGCATACGCAGATCATATGAAGCATCGAATCAGTGGTAATTCGTCACAATCGAGCATTCACACACATATTCAGTTCTCATTCACAAAGTGCCTCGATGGAGATTTCGCAGTTCAGATAATAACGCTACAGAAGCAGGAACATATGAGTGACGAATAACACATACAGAATCACTGTGCTGTGCATAAACCCTCTTAAAGTTTCGAACACTGCAAGTTCTTCGCCCACCCGAACATTCAACTCGGATTCACTTTATCGGTTCATGGCCTGCAGATGCATCAGAGATCACATCACGTTGCAGGAAGGTGCCGACGCTGCAAGTCCGGCCACAAAAGCTGCTGGATACCCGCTCTCGGGCACCTGAATGACGATCTGGATCGCGTGCGGGTGCGAAGGCGTCGGGCCGTTCTTGCATTGGCGGCGGGGAGGAGGCGACGTGGACGCGCAGGAGCGGTGGCGGCGGGGAGGAGGCGACGTGGACGCGCAGGAGCGGTGGCGGCGGGGAGGAGGCGGCGTGGACGCGCAGGAGCGCTGGTGGCGGGGAGGAGGCGGCGTGGATGCGGACGAGGGAGACGGCGTGGGGCAGGAGGAGGAGGACGACGAGGTGTCCGCTTGCGCTGCAGACGAGGTGGACGGCGTGATCTTGACTCGGCGGCCCAGGAACCAGACGATCAAGTAGGAGGCGAGGACGAGGAGAGCGCCGACGCCGCCGGTGGTGGACATCGGGTCGCTGCACGAGGTCTTCTGGTACTGCGTGCATTCGCAGTTCGCCGTGATCGTTATGTTGGACATCTCGGACGGGGAAGGTGGGGGCTTGGGTGGTGGGGGTGGGGGGCGCCGCGGCGGCGGCAGTTGAGTAGGAGGAGTAGGAGGAGTGAGGAAGTGGGAGAGACGATCACCTGGACTGAAGTCTGAAGCCCACGGGCAGGCAAATGCTACTAGCTGGCCTTCGTGGCCGACCGGAAATGTGGTTTTTCATTGGGGCTTGCCTTCAGAAAACAGGAAAATCTCGCCCGGTTTTTCATTGGGGCTTGCCTTCAGAATACACACACGCGGGGCAAACGGGAGACGCAATTGTTAAAACTACTACGGTAATTTATAATGATGTCTACCACCATAATTTCGAGATTGTACTTTCTTGACATACAACCATAATTGTGGTACGTGGTTTAGCCTCTTTAATTAACATGTCACATGATAAATTGCATCATTACTTATGCCATTAAAATCCTGACGTCATTGTCGTGGTGGCTACACGGCATATGTCACGGGGTGACTAATTTTGGGGGCCGATGGACGCTAGAGGATTCGAGGAGGGATAGCGCGAAGGGATCACACACGAAGAACAGATCAACACGGGGATTTACCCTGCTTCGGGGCTCTCGTGAGGAGATAAAACCCCTACTACAGCATCTAGTCTATCGGTGTATTTTCTCTCTATGTATACGAGGTATAAATTGCTCCACGAGCTGGGCGAAGCATGTCTCTAGGAGGTCTCGGGAGGAAATGGCAAGGGGGTAAATGAGCTAGCCTGTCGGTTGTCTTGAGCTCTCCCCCTGGTGAGAGCCCAGGGGACAAGGGGTGGCCCGCATGACACATCACATACACTATTCACGATGTGACTACTAGGGTCTTGTCAGCACTATTCACCGTGTCATGCAGTTGTATTCTTGTCACATCAGCGGATGGGCTTGACATGTCTTGTGTGTCCTTTGTCCTGTAGCGCTTGGCATGGCAGCTTCTCCGCATAACCCGGCATGGATATGCTGGATAACTTGGCGACTCCTCTCCAGGTCAACCCGGCATGGATATGCCGGATATCTCTACGACTTCTCGTCCGTGCAACCTAGCATGGATATGCTGGATAGCAATCTTCGCCTGAAACCCGACATGGTTATGCCGGATTACTCTTCATTATTAGATCTTCCTGTACATAAGAGAAAACGAGAAGATACTGACACACACAAGTCGGTTAGCACATATCGGTTAACATAAGTCGGTTAGAATATGTCGGACGACACCAATATCATATCCCGGTCCCCTCTGACCCGCCGGGCATATGTCGGTCAGCAAGTATGTCGGTCTAGTCTTGGACGTAGTTATTACCATATATTTACCCTACCCGGGGGTATCCCCCGACACTAGTCCCCGAGTACTTACCGACATATAGTCTCTTGGCTGCCCCCGGGGTAGGTCAGAACCCGGTACAGATCAACGATATGACTGCAGAAGTTGACCTTTTGGAGTGGCAAAGAGTTGTCCTTTGGTATACTGAAGGGGCAACTTGACTCTTGATAGGTTGTCAGAGTCGGAGTGCCTCCTAGGGGCCGCAGGGGTCATCGGTGGAGACTATAAATAGACCCCCGGAGCAGCATAAGAACCAGCGGAGAGTTCCTCTAAGAACTAGCTCTCGAAGATGTCTTTGGTGAGAGCCTAAGACATCTTCGGGAGGCTAGGCCTCGAGATACTCCTCTTAAATCGCTACCCGGGCTCTTGGTGGAGCTCGGTACTGACCGGAGGGATCGTCCGGCTTCGTGGTATGTCGGGGCCCTCCGGCATGGTCCAGGATACAGGAGAACCCGGTTTCCCGGGTAGGTATCCCGGTATGAGCTTAACCGACTAACCTATCTTAGCTCTACTTGGTTGTATCTGGAACGTAGGATGGAGGTACCGGGGTGAGAAACCGACATGGGGCATGTCGGACAAGAGTCAAGGAGCAGGTACAGGCTTTCCGCCTGACGCGGGGGAAATCATATCCCTCCTGCCACGGAAGCATGGTCACCTCCCGCCTGACACGGGAACGTGTCAGCCGGTACGATGACGCTACGACAAGATCGGACATGCCTAGCCCGGCAATCCGGAAAAGGCTACTAGGCATGGGCGAAGACATGTCTTGTCTCTGACCAGGGGACAATGATGATTCAGTACGGCGCTTGCAGTCCTTGTCGGGATGATGACGGCAGGGCTATGCCGGATAGCACGGCGGCTAGGTCGCACTAGCCGGTGTCGACATAACCGTTAGCTCTGCTCGGTGGGCCCAAGCCGGATTAGGGTTTCCGGCCCTCCCGGCCGGAACTCTATAAAAGATGCCATAACTCCTCCTGTGGAGGGCCGACCAACTTTATGCCAAAACTATAGTCCCATTTACTCCTAGTGTATTTACTCCCTCTTCCTCCCTAGTTCATCTGGTTCATCACCAAAACAGCTCAAGGAGCATGTGGTAGATCTTGAGACATACATATATTGAGAGGCAGGGCAGGAGTAGGGGTCTTACCTCCTCACGAGGGCCCCGAACCTGGGTATATCGTGTGTGTGGACTTGCCTTCGTGCATTTGTTTGGGTTTCGTAGATGTTTGAGTGTGTTCTTCGGTGTTCTTGAGTGTTTCGGCACTTCCTACCGTGTGAGCTCCTTGGCTCGCTAGCCCTCCCCGGATCCACCAGCGTCCATCGGCCCCACACATTAGCCATCCCATGGCATCTGCCGTGATACCACCATGGGGCCGATACAGGCGCTGGCTGGTGTACACATCCAGACGGGTTCAATCGCTCACTCCCGCATCCGAGTTCTCTCCGGCCTTGTCGTCAGGCTGGGTGAGATGGACTTCGTCAGCGACAACGCTGGCAGCTTCCGGAACAGGCCCTTCCCGGCGAACGGGTGCCTCATCGACTTCGGTGTCTTCACCACCTACGTCGCCAACGAGATCGTCTGCGACTATCCGGACACTGTCCTAGAGGCTGAGGATCCCCCCATGATCTGCGCCGCCCGGAATCATCGTATCGATCGCCCCGTGGGCAGCGTCGTAGTCATGATGGTCGGGGTGACCGAGGAGGTGTTCGAGGATGCTCCCGACGGCGATGCCGGAGGTGGACGACCTCGGTTGGCAAAGCCTCCTCAGGAACGAGGTGCTACCCGTGATGGTGATCCCCAGCTTCGTCACAGGCCGGATCCCCTCTCGGGTTTGGTCGCCAAGTTGGGTGTCCCTCTAGCAGCTGATGTTGATGCCCAAGTCACTTCTGCTGATTTGGAAGAGCATCGTAGGTTGCTGCATGCTGAGGCCAAGAGATCGCCGAGATCAGGCGCGAGCTTAGTGCTAGTCTCTGTGAGTACAATGCAGCTCACAGGTTCCCTAGGATAGATTCCCGGGACAAGCGCTTATAGCCGATTTGCGCAAGAAAGGCAGGATGGTGAACGATGAGTTGGCTGGTGGCGCAACACCTAGCCATAGCAGAACAGCTAGCCTGATCTCGACAGAAAAGCCGATATACAGCTCACCCGCCAAAACTCTCAGGGCTGCTGAGGAAGCTATGGCCGAGTTGGCTGGGCTATCCGGGGAAGCTCTGCGCAAGCAGCAGGAGCGGGTCAACGAGTTAGTCGTGGAGGCTAACCGGCAAAACAAGGCCTTTAAGAAGAAGAACCCAGGTGTACTCGGCTAGGGCTGAGAGCAACAAATCGGGAGGAGAGGCTTCATCTCCCCATCCGAGTAAGAGCAAAAGCCAGAGCAGAAGCCGCGGCTCCGAGAGAAACAAGCAACTGCAGACATACGACCCGGCGTTTGCCGGAATCCAGCAAGCCGGACAGAACAATCCCGGTCAGGCTCAAAGCAGCCATGGTGGTGGTAACCGGGGTGTAGGAAATAATGTCCCGGCTAGCCGTGGTAATCCACCTTGGAATCCACCGCAAAGTCAGGGAAACCGGCAGAGAGATGATGCCTCAGTCCCACAGCAAGCTGCAGTTCATGTGGTTAACAGGCATGACGATGGCAACTCAAGGTTGCAGCAACTCGGATATCAGCCTAACGAGAATCCTTTGGGATCTCGGATAGGAACTCGGCAGCTAGATCCATCTGATGCCAGGTTCAGGGTCGACCGGATCCACCAGTCCGAATTGGTAGAAGAGCAAGGCCCTCCGGGACCTGCGTGCTTTGGACCTCGGATCATGCGGGAGTCGGCTGTGCGAAAATTTCAGCTCAACCGGGGTGCCAAGACCTATGACGGCAGCTCGAAGCCGGAGGATTGGCTGACCGACTATGTAACTGCAGTAAGCATAGCCGGTGGGAACAGATGCTGGGCGGGGCGATATGTGCCCCAAATGTTGGAGGGACCTGCCAGGATATGGCTGAATAACTTGAGGACTGACAGCATAGACTGTTGGCTAGATTTCGAGGAAGACTTCATCAGCAACTTTACCAGCACATACAAGAGGCCCAACCGGCCTCAACAGCTTGCCATTTGCAAGCAGAGGGATAATGAGACTGACCGAGAGTACCTTACTCGGTGGAGCAACATTCGCAACTCTTGCGAAGGGGTTGTCGAGGCATAGGCCATATCATGGTTTGCGCAAGGATGCCGACATGGCTCCATGCTTTGGCAGGAGTTGCAAAGGAAGATGCCGGCTACCTTGGCCGAGACCATGCGCATTGCCGACACCTACACGCTCGGAGACCCCATGCAACCCCTGGTGGATTTCGGAGACTCCAACAGGAGGAATTCGGGGAACTAGTGGTCGGGGCCGAGCAGGAAGCATGACCGCCAGGATTTCGGTCAGAAAAGAAACCAGCCCGAATTCCACAATGCCTCGCAGCATGTTGCCGCTGTAGGCCAGGATCAAGGGGATGCCGGAAATAATCAGCGGCAGAAAGTGGCTGGCCCGGCTTGGGGTCAGAGTCAAGAGGTGCAGAAGACCTGGGTGGACCAGAAGAAGCCACAGACGTATGAAGAGATGCTGAACAAGCCATGCTGCTATCATACTCTAGAATCCAACAAGCCCGCAAATCATTCTACCAGGCAATGTAGCTGGTACCAGCGCACGTTGCAGGAAGGCAGTGCTGGGGCTACCCGGCCAAATGCACCGGCACCACGACCAAACATTCCGAGACCTCCTCCACCGTTGTCAGGTGCCAATGCAATTCGGGTCAATCAGCCCAACCACGACCAGTGAATATGGTCAATGTCAGAAATAACAATGATGTTGGTCCGAGTAAACAATCCGTACACCAGCATGGCAACTACCGAGAAGCACATCAGAGCTACGTAGTCTTCGTGACCGAGCCCACTAACCAGAAGATCGTGAGACAGCGTGCTCTGGAGGTAAATGCTGTGATCCCGGCAGTGCCGAAGTTCTTGCACTGGTCCGAGATGAAGATCACCTGGAGTCGGAAGGATCATCCCTGGGTTATGCCCAAGTCAGGTGGCTATGCTTTGGTGGTAGACCCGACCTTTGTCGGACCAAGCCTCAACGTCCGTTTCAGCCGGGTTCTAATTGACAATGGCAGTGCCATTAACATCATGTATAAGGATACCATGCTGAAGCTGGGTGTATCCATGAACACGCTGCTCCCAACCGAGACGACTTTCCATGGCATTGTGCCCGGAGTCTCTTGTTCGCCCATGGGCAAAATTTGGGTGGAAGTGCTGTTTGGAACTCGGGAGAGCTGCCGAACTGAGAGTTTGGAGTTCGGGGTCGTGGATCTCGAGAGTCCCTACCACGCACTAATCGGCAGGCCGGCATTAACCAAGTTCATGATCTCCACTCACATGGGCTTGAAGGGGTTACGGTGCAGAAAACCATAATTTTTCTAGCGAACGAAACCCTAACTAGCCAGGATCTATCTATCTAGTACATGTGATAACGGTGGCGGAACGGGTTACATTACCTCCATGTAGACCAATAGCGGGGATTACGCTCCCGCACAAGCGTTGACGATGAAGTCGTACGTAGCCGACCTCGAGGTCGCGGAGAACTTGCCGCGATGACGAAGACGATGACGCCAGGGTGTCGACGATGATCTGCGTCGACGGGCGTCGGGCGGAAGAAGGCAGAGTGCCAGCACCAGGGTTGGTGCGCCGGCGGCAGAGGGGAGGGGGCGCGGCGGCTGCAGGGGCGAGACGACGTCGCCCAGGCTACTCAAAAGGAGTTACCTCCGAGCACTCACAAACATACGGAGCTTAGCGACAACCCCCGGTCATTCAGATCCAGCTGAAATCGCAGGGGTAGATCTTATCTGGAATCCCGCAGAGCAACGGCGCTCTGCGGTATAGCTTGGGTGGAGAGAGATCCCCCCTTCCTCATCTCGGCGCGGCTCCAACTTGGCAACCACGAGATCAAGAGAGAAATCGGGAATTAATTGTATTTTCCAATGAATTAATCCAATTAATATGCCTTGGTATATAAAGGGGGAAGGGGGTGTGAAAACTCCCTAGCTCCCCCATGTGGGACTAAACAAAGGAGGAGGGGGTGGTGCGCCCCCACCATGGGCTGGCCGAACCCCCCATGGGGCCCACCCCCTTGCTTGGTGCGGCTCCCCCCCTCTTGGGCCCTCTTAGGGCCCATGTAGGTGGGAGCCCCCTTTTTCCTTTATTTAATTAATATTAAATTAATATAAAAATCCCATTAATTCATAATTAATATATTTATATATAATTCAATATCCCGTGACTCCGAAAACTCTTTCGGACCACCCGAACAACTTTCGGACATTCCTGGAACCATTCCAGACCTCTCCGGAACTCCTTCCGGACCACCGGAACTCTTTCCGGATCATTTCTCTCTCTCCAACAAATTCCTATAATATTCCAGAACCTATCTCCTGGTGTCGCTAAGACCTTAAGTTTGTTACGCTACGGTTCGAGAACACTCCAGACATGGTCGAGACACTCCGCTCACCAAGGACCGTCAGGGATACCTGGAAGTATATGACGACCCCCGTGCATTCTACGAATATCGTCGTTGAACCATAAATATGACATTCATTCCCTTTGTCTCTGCGATACTACCTTGTCCGAGATATGATCGTAGACAGACCGATGTCTTTGTTGTATCTCGTTACCGACGAAGGTTATTAACTCGTATGTGATATTACATCTCCATGACCTAGTCATAAGCTGCGCAACTATATAGATGCAATATCACCGAGTGGGCCCAGAGTATCTTTCCATTACAAGAATGAACAAATCCCGCTCTTGATCCTTACGTCTTGATGCTCTTTCGGAATACCCAAGATGGACACCGTTATTGTCATGCTATATAAGACACAACGTTTGATGCTCTCAAAGCACCCCTACGAAGCATTAATAAGTACGGTCTCACGGTCTAAGGAATGAGCTATCATATTCTTATATATTGCAAATGACAAACATCGTAATACGATCTTATTGCAATACTTTGCGTATGTCCATCACCTTATTCAACTAACAAGATGACCCCATTGTCAACCGACGTCATTGTCCTTGATCGGGAATCTCGATCAACTGTTGCCCAATGGACTAGCTCATATAGAGGCTTGCTAGGGACCTGGTTGTCTATGTATCACACGTGTATTAATAATTCCGATTAATACAGTTATAGCATAATACATAAACCTATTATAAACTTATGAGATAATGCAATAAATACTACTTATTTATTTGCCTCTAGGGCATATCTCCTTCAGTCTCCCACTTGCACTAGAGTACAAATAAACCAGATGCATTTTACTTTATCAGAATCTCTTATCAAATAAGAATCATTTGATAATGCTTGCTTGTGGAAGAGTGTTACTGCACAATCCATGATTGTACATGCTCTTGCGATTCACTGACATCAACTTAGTTGATATCACCATGTTGTCTAACAACATATATGCAAATACCGTAACTAAGTGAGACTCCTGTTTCCCAGCGCTTACTCTGATTATACTAACCAGATAACTGCCCTAAAAACGCACTCAGCCATACAGAGCCCCTTGTAACAATTACAAACTCGCGATATCTACAAACTTTCACACCAATGTAGAAAACTTGACATTCGAATGTCAATCCTTTAACTAACGCACTTCTACTTCCAGTAAATTCCAAATTTACTTTTACAACTGCTCTTCTTCCAAGAACATCGGTTATATTTCATCGAGCAGATAAAATGGTTTCTGTATGATGTCTAATATTAAATAATAGACCCATATGTCATACAACCATTACTTTCACGCATCATTACTCTTAATGATCAATTGGATTCCAAAGGACCATCCTTTTGATTCTATTCTGACTCCTCAGATATAATCCAACTCAACTCGACTAACTATTTAAAATCCCCGTTCTATTTCAAAATAGACACTAACTTTTAAATAGTTTCACAACTTCATCCTATTCTATTGGTACAGTTTCACAATGTGTTAACTACACAAGATGAATTCGACTCCCACTCAAATTATGTCTCCACATATTTGATAACACGAGCTCCCACTCAAAAACGTGTCATCCACATATTTGAGTTCCTGAGCTCCCACTCAAAAATATGTTCTTTACATATTCCACCTGAGTAAACTAACATTGACTCCCATTTAAATCGACATTTTGGTCAAACCAAAATCATTGATCTATTATCAATTCGAGTTTAATACAAACTACAAACTACAGTATTACATTAATACAAATCCCTCAGACTTCAAGCATGCCTACACAAATGTAGTCAACAAATTTGATCTTGTTCAAGACACATTTCTTGACAAGACATGCTACCGCGTCTTTCTTATAGTCACATTTCTCATATAACACTTTATATGATGATTAAACAATCTTATTCCTCTAATAAGAATTGCAGCAACAATTACTCTCTTAATCCTTTCAAATGTAACTTTGGATACCAGACTCAAAAAGCCTTTGTTCGTATTCCGATATTTTCTCAACTTTCTTTGTATTCATAAAGTGCACCTTGATCTGTCAACAAGATCTGAAATACTTAATACAATGTTGTGACCTGACAGCAATATTAAATATAACAACACTTTATTTATAAATTTCTTTTATGAAAATATTATGATCTTTATGAAGAGGATTGCAAGCAGAAAACAATTTTCTAGTCTCCCTCACTCTTTAATCACCAAATTTTCATTAGCAGACATATACTCTTTGGAACACCTTCCAACATAGGCCTGGCACTTTATTTCAAGCTTCTAATTCCAATCCATAAACCATAATTCGAAAAATCATATTTTCCACGGAATTATATAGACAACAAACTAAGTTTTGTTTCTATTTGGTTTTGGAATACACTCTCATCCAATGCGAGCAATCTACAAAGAACCACTCATGCATATTCCGAATTATCGCATAATCATATACATGTCGACACTACTCTCGATCCTACGAATTCTCGTTGAGAAAAATATCTATTTTCTAAAGTGGACATCGACTATAATGTTTCGAACATATTAGGAGATTCTAAGACAGATTCTGACAGACCACACTTTATTTAAAATAGAGCATGATTATAATTCCCCACATATCACCATATATAATATTATAATATTGTGAAACGAATTTCCACAAGTCTTTTTGTGTTGAAACCATAATTCAAAAATATTGTCCTTTGATCGAATTTTGTGAATACAATATTCACTAATCTTTCTTCTGAAAAAACCCCATTTGATCTATTATCAAATTAATTTCAGACTCCATAATTTATCGGGCAAATACTACTATTTACCAAAATCATGGAAGAATTCGGATCATGCAATAACACCATTGATTAATCATTAAAAATGACTCTCAATCAATTTCCTCTAGTATTGCAACTTCAATACTGCATTTCAAACTTAATCAATTTTGGCACTCGAAATACTTAAATGGACCAAAAATATCCATTACTTCTTTCATTGCCTTTATGACTAAATTCGATGGTGTTTGTTCTTTGGACACATAATTTTATCATTCCCGCTATTATAAATGTATATCATACGCATAATGTAATTGAGATGTGATGCAAATTACTCATAACATGAAACAAACAGCTTTGTTTCATAACATAAAACAACTGATGTGTTCTATATGAATAATTATGTCTTGTAACATTCAAGACACCAAACTAGATCACATTCTCACTATTACAAAATGTCTTATAAAAAACTATTGATGATATGATATCTCGAGGGCGTGAGCACTACTGGCCATGAACTTGCCATCACTCGTGCACTGTCACGTTACCCTTCGCCACATACTTGTGATAATCAGGGACTGTTTTACAAACAGAACAAGTATCAAATACTATTCATCAAGTATGAGAAGAATACATTTATATCTTTGTATATCAAATATACCCGTAGCGTCGAAGAACTCTTCTTCGATGGAATCAACTTTTAGAGATTTGAACTTGTTCACAAATGTGAAGAAGCTCACCGTGTCACTATAGCATATTCACGCACATGCTATTCACAGCTAGGAGGTAAAGCACAATCTCTATTGCACTGGAGTTCGCTATCTAGAAATCGTAGATATTCGTAAGCCTGAAGTAGATGTCACACAACTTCTTCAACCGAGTCTCCAGACAGGTATGCTCCCCATGTGAATGGTCCGGAACTTTCTAAGCTGTCTGAACTGCTCAAGACTCAATTCATCTTTGAAGTGACCTCTGATCGCATCAATCACGACATATGGCTCCATGTGTTGAAACAACTTTCAACTCAGGTGCTAGGCATACGCTCATGACGATCGTCACTTCCATGAAAATATCATGATGCTTACGGAACTCATCATCTTGCTCCTTGCTATCAGAATCATCTGGTCTAACTCCTAACTAATGTTCTAGAACATATAGGATGTTTGTTGTGTTTGGAGAATGTTTCTAAAACCAATGTACCAGCTGATGAAGTTGGACCCGTCGGCTTCCAAGGTAGAATCCGAGCTCTTGAGGAAGCAACCGAAGTGTAGTTCCGCAGTCTCCAGATGTGATCGCAAAAGAGGTAAGATAAGTTTATAATATATAGGTGAGTTTTAGTTCTATAATCTCATTATCAAAAACTCACCACACCAAGATTATTATCCCTAAAAATAATAATGGCGATTACACAACCCTCATCCACCACACTACCCCCGATCATCACGGCCGGCAGCACATCTTCAAAGGTGGACATAACATGTCGATCACAACAACTCTGTGACTCGTGCTCGATCTTTCGATCTTCCCGTGTTCCGAGGCCATACCCCGAGTATGCTAGGCTCGCCAATCAAACCTCGAAGACCCTGCGCGTGCAACATGGCTTAGACCCACTGTATGCGAACGACGAGATGTGTGACACCCGATCATCACGGCCTGCCTCATAACGTAGAACTTTCTTGGTGGTGCGCAACGAGGGAGAACACAATTTTGGTATTTGTTCGGGATCATCCTATTTATGATGCTACCGTTGTATATCTAGCATATAGGCAATCAATAGGATGCACACACAACAGCACACAATAATGATGCAATGAAGTGCGATGTGACATGGTCGATGCGCTTGGACCTTCATGGCGCCATGTGCCTGGCCCCCGGCGCCCTGGCATGGCTCCGAGTCTACAGAGGCCTCCTTTGCCTCCGACAGTACGAGTAATATCAAAACTTACCGTAACCATGTCACCTAAAATAACGCCTCTGCAAAACAAAGTTAGACGCCTCTAGCTTTATTTAGTTTTGCAAGTTTTACGTGGCATATAGGCTTCTTCGTAAGAGAATCGCTTCCCTACCTACGAACTTTGTACCACAACGTCGATCGTATAATTGCATGTTTAAGCATCCCTTTCGGGCCCTCCATTGAAAATGCTTTGCCGACTAGAGAGAGAGAAACAGACACCCGCCAGCCACAGATACGGTGCAATCCGTATGTCAGTAGTGGAACCAGTCTCGCGTAAGCGTACGCGTAAAGTCGGTTCGGGCCGCTTCATCAAGTCAATACCGAAGGCATCGCAAGTGCACGCTAGAGGGTAGCAAATATAAGAAAGACGCCCTCATTCAACATGAGTTCTAACCGTACCAACAGTACTACGCATAGATCGGCTCTGATACCACTGAAGGGGTTATGGTGCAGAAAACAATAATTTTTCTAGCGAACGAAACCCTAACTAGCCAGGATCTATCTATCTAGTACATGTGATAACGGTGGCGGGACGGGTTATATTACCTCCATGTAGACCGATAGCGGGGATTACGCTCCCGCACAAGCGTTGACGATGAAGTCGTACGTAGCCGACCTCGAGGTCGCGGAGAACTTGCCATGATGACGAAGACGATGACGCCGGGGTGTCGACGATGATCTGCGTCGACGGGCGTCGGGCGGAAGAAGGCAGAGTGCCAGCACCAGGGTTGGTGCGCCGGCGGCAGAGGGGAGGGGGCGCGGCGGGTGCAGGGGCGAGACGACGTCGCTCAGGCTAATCAAAAGGAGTTACCTCCGAGCACTCACAAACATACGGAGCTTAGCGACAACCCCCGGTCATTCAGATCCAGCTGAAATCGCAGGGGTAGATCTTATCTGGAATCCCGCAGAGCAACGGCGCTCTGCGGTATAGCTTGGGTGGAGAGAGATCCCCCCTTCCTCGGCTCGGCGCGGCTCCAACTTGGGAACCACGAGATCGAGAGAGAAATCGGGAATTAATTGTATTTTCCAATGAATTAATCCAATTAATATGCCTTGGTATATAAAGGGGGAAGGGGGTGTGCAAACTCCATGGCTCCCCCATGTGGGACTAAACAAAGGAGGAGGGGGTGGTGCGCCCCCACCATGGGCTGGCCGAACCCCCCATGGGGCCCACCCCCTTGCTTGGTGCGGCTCCCCCCTCTTGGGCCCTCTTAGGGCCCATGTAGGTGGGAGCCCCCTTTTTCCTTTATTTAATTAATATTAAATTAATATAAAAATCCCATTAATTAATAATTAATATATTTATATATAATTCAATATCCCGTGACTCCGAAAACTCTTTCGGACCACCCGAACAACTTTCGGACATTCCTGGAACCATTCCAGACCTCTCCGGAACTCCTTCCGGACCACCGGAACTCTTTCCGGATCATTTCTCTCTCTCCAACAAATTCCTATAATATTCCAGAACCTATCTCCTGGTGTCGCTAAGACCTTAAGTTTGTTACGCTACGGTTTGAGAACACTCCAGACATGGTCGAGACACTCCGCTCACCAATGACCGTCAGGGATACCTGGAAGTATATGACGACCCTGTGCATTCTACGAATATCGTCGTTGAACCATAAATATGACATTCATTCCCTTTGTCTCTGTGATACTACCTTGTCCGAGATATGATCGTAGACACACCGATGTCTTTGTTGTATCTCGTTACCGACGAAGGTTATTAACTCGTCTGCGATATTACATCTCCATGACCTAGTCATAAGCTGCGCAGCTATATAGATGCAATGTCACCGAGTGGGCCCAGGGTATCTTTCCATTACAAGAATGAACAAATCCCGCTCTTGATCCTTACGTCTTGATGCTCTTTCGGAATATCCAAGATGGACACCGTTATTGTCATGCTATATAAGACACAACGTTTGATGCTCTCAAAGCACCCCTACGAAGCATTAATAAGTACGGTCTCATGTTCTAAGGAATGAGCTATCATATTCTTATCTATTGCAAATGACAAACATCGTAATACGATCTTATTGCAATACTTTGCGTATGTCCATCATCTTATTCAACTAACAAGATGACCCCATTGTCAACCGACGTCATTGTCCTTGATCGGGAATCTCGATCAACTTTTGCCCAATGGACTAGCTCATATAGAGGCTTGCTAGGGACCTGGTTGTCTATGTATCACACGTGTATTAATAATTCCGATTAATACAGTTATAGCATAATACATAAACCTATTATAAACTTATGAGATAATGCAATAGATACTACTTATTTATTTGCCTATAGGGCATATCTCCTTCAGGGCTACCTGAAGATGAAGATGCCGGGGCCAAATGGGGTGATCACCATCTCAGGAGACCACAAGCGCTCCATGGACTGCGCATCTGCAGGCTCCTGCTTAGCCGAGTCCCTCGTCATAGCCGAGGAGAAGAAGAGAATCCAGCAAGTAGTTACGCTGGCCAAGACGTCGCAACTCGGCATGCCTGGGATGGTGAACCCGGAGCAGAACGCCTCGTTCCAAGCACCAAGGGAAACCAAGAAGGTGGGAGTTGACCCCAGCAACCCGGAGCGCCAGGTTATCATTGGCAGCAACCTGGACAGCAAATAGGAAGGCGAGCTCGTCGACTTCCTCCGTGAGAATCGGGATGCCTTTGCGTGGTCGAGTGACGATCTGAAAGGTGTTCTGAGGGAGTGGGCTGAGCACTCATTATTCGTCAGGCCTGACGCGAAGCCGGTGAAGCAACCGACTAGGCGCCTCTCGGACGAGAGAAGAGCTGCAAGCATGGAGCATCTCGCAGTACTTTTGGCCGCCGGGTTCGTGATGGAAGTGCTACATCCGGATTGGATATCGAATCCGGTTCTGGTTGAGAAAAAGAAAGATGATCCCCTCCTGCTCAAGGTGTGGCGCATGTGCATCGACTTCACCAATCTCAACAAGGCATGCCCAAAAGATCCATTACCGCTACCCCGGATAGATCAAATGATCGATTCCACTACCGGGTGTGAGCTTTTGACTTTTTTACATGCTTATTCTAGTTTCCACCAGATACCTTTGAATCTGGATGATCAATTGAAAATTGCTTTTATTACCCCATATCGGGCTTATTGCTACCGTGTCATGAATTTTGGTCTCAGAAATGCTAGTGCTACATACCAGAGATGTATGCAGAAATGTTTACATGGCCAAATAGGCCGAAATGCTGAAGTCTATGTCGATGACATAGTCATAAAAACAAAAGAAAAATCCTCTCTGATCGAAGATCTGAGGGAAACATTCAAAAACTTAAGAAAAATTCGGATGAGGTTGAACCCGGATAAATGTAAATTCGGTGTTCCGGCAGGCAAGTTACTCGGTTTTCTCATATCAAGCCGGGGGATTGAGGTCAATCCTGGTAAGATACGTGCGATCGAGAGCATGAAATTACCGACACGTCTCAAAGATGTGCAAAAGTTCACAGGCTGCTTGGCATCCCTAAGTTGGTTTGTGAGCCGAATAGGGGAGAAAACCTTGCCCTTGAATCAATTGATGGAAAAGAGCAAAACTTTTGTATGGACCCCGCAAGCTGATGCGGCGTTCAATGATTAAAAGAGGATGCTCTCAACAGCACCGGTATTGGCATCCCCATTGCCCAAGGAACCGATGCTGCTCTACATTGCTGCCACTAACCGTGTAGTAAGTGTAGCCATCGTGGTGGAAAGAGAAGAAGGAGACAAGTTGATACAGAGACCAGTATATTATCTGAGCGAGATGATCTCGACATCCAAGCAGAACTACCCGCACTAACAGAAGATGGCATATGGGGTGTACTTGGCGGTTACCAAGCTCAAGCACTATTTCCAAAAGCACCCGATCACGGTGGTGTGCGAAGCTCCCCTGGCCGAGATCATCGGCTGTAAGGATGCGAGCGGCCGAGTTGCCAAGTGGGCCATCCAGTTGTCTCCGTATGCTCCGACATACGAGAGACGCGACGCCAGTAAGTCGCAGGCGTTGTCGGACTTCTTGGTGGACTGGCCCGAGATGCAGTATGAACCTCCACTTCCCGACTTCAATTTCTGGAAGATGCATTTCGATGGTTCCAAGGCCAAGATCGGATTGGGTTCCAAGGCCAAAGCAAGATGTGCTGAAATATGTGCTGCAAATTCACTTCCGGGCATCTAACAATGTGGCCGAGTACGAAGCATTGGTGCATGGACTCAATGTCGCCAGGGAAATCGGTATCCGCCGAATAGAGTGCTTCGGTGATTCCGACCTGGTGGTGCAGCAGGTGTCAGGGAACTGGGATGCAATTGACGCCAACATGACCTCATATCGGTTCCATGTGCAAAAAATATCCGGATTTTTCGAAGGCTGCGAGTTCAAGCACATACCAAGAGGGGAAAATGAGGCAGCGGATGTGTTATCCAAGCTAGGGTCATCTCGGGATGCCATTCCACCATGCATCGCTCTGGAGCATCTGAGGAAGCCGTCTATTCAGCCCTCACCCGAGTCGGAATCCATCTTCATCCCAAGGAACCTGGATCGGAGGTTATACCTATGGAGGTAGAAGTCGGGAGTACTGCACTGAACCCGGGGGCTGCACCACAGAACTCGGAAACGGCATATGCCATATGTGCGACGTAATGTCGGTTGAGCCAATGGACATAGATATTTCCGAGTTCCTAGTACGGCTTGCCCCGAGATGGGCACAACCCATCATGGCGTACATATCGGATGGCACCCTCCCGGGGAACGAGGTAGAAGCCCGGCAAGTACTACGAAGATCCAAGGCATACACCATCATCAATCAAGAGCTGTATAAGAGAAGTGTCACCGAGGTGCTCCAGAGATGTGTGGAGCCCGAGGAAGGCCAAGAGATGTTGCTGGAAATACATCAGGGAGATTGTGGACACCATGCCTCATCTCGGGCACTCGTGGAAAAAGTATTACGGCATGGATTCTATTGGCTCACAACCTTGGAACAAGCAGAAGACATTGTCCGAAAGTGTGGAGGGTTCCAGAGGTTTGCCCACAAGATACATATGCCAGCATCAGCACTGAAAACCATTCCTATCACTTGGTCATTTGCCGTATGGTGCCTGGACATGGTGGGACAATTTAAAACGGCAAGAGGCAATATGACACACATGCTGGTGATGGTGGACAAGTTTACCAAGTGGATAGAGGTCAAACCAATCCGGAAATGCGACGGGCACACCTCGGTTCAGTTCTTGAAGGACATCATCCTGAGATATGGCTACCCGCACAACATCATCACGGACAATGGTACCAACTTTGTTGTGGGTGAATTTGCTCGGTTCCGTGCGGAGAAAAGAATCTGGTTGGATGTGGCGTCAGTAGCCCACCAAGAAGCAAATGGGCAAGTCGAGAGGGAAAATGCCTTGGTGTTAGCAGGCATCAAGGTTCGCCTAATCGAACCACTGTTGAGAACCCCGGGATGTTGGATAGAAGAGATACCGACAGTACTGTGGGGTCTCCGGACCACGCCGAATAGATCTACCGGGTATACGACATTCTTCATGGTGTATGGTGCCGAGGCGGTGTTGCCAACCGACATACAGTATGACGCACCAAGGGTGGCAATGTTCACCGAGACCGAGGCAAAAGAAGCCCGGGAGGACGATGTTGACTTGCTAGAGGATGCAAGGGAATTGGCATTGTCTCGGTCCGCAATATTTCAACAGAACCTCCATCGCTATCATAGCCAGAAGGTGCACCCCCGAGTAATCAAGGAAGGGGATCTGGTGCTAAGGCTGATACAGCGCACAGCCGGGATGCATAAGCTTTCACCTCCATGGGAGGGGCCTTTTGTCGTGAGCAAGGCGTTACACAATGATTCTTTTTACCTTGTAGATGCACATGAAGCTAGAAAAGGTGTAATGGACAAAACCGGTGAGGAAACCAAGCGGCCATGGAATGTAGCCTTGCTCCGTCCCTTTTTCACTTAAAGGGCGCAATGTATGTATCTCGATTTTTATCAATGAAATGTTGGCACCCCGAGATGTTACTGGGGGACTGCCTTGCTCAAGTTGGTTATTTGCTCTAAATTGCATGCCGGTATCCTCGGGACAGACCCGGGGACTACCTGTTTTTGTTCCTATATAGTCGTGTCGTTTACCTGTTTTAGGCATGTAGGCAACCCAGAGAGGATCTTGGGGACTGCCTTGTATTTATTTCTGTTTGGTGTATACCGGGAACATTCTGAACTCGGTTTCGAAGGTAAAGTAATGTATGCCATGTGAAATAATCTTGTGACTCGACTGACGAACGCCGAAATGGTAGTCAAGAGCAAAGAACGTCAAATATGGTGAACACGAAAACGAACTCGGGGACTTGGGATAGGAATTGTTCCGGCATATGCGTCTTACTAACCTGATTTTTTGCTTTCTGCTTCTTATCTCGGAAATTTTGCAACTAGAACTCGGACATTTGTAAGTAATGTATACCGTGAACGGGGTTTCGTGACTCGACTGACTACGGTAAACATGAAAATGAACCCGGTGACTCATGGCGGAATAAACCAACATAACTTGTAATTCGTTAAAAGCAAGACTTGACTGGCGTAGCATACGACTTAAAAGTATATTACATCTGCACCCGGCATCCCGGGGATTTAATGTTTCAACGGCTAAGTGTTTTCAGATAAAACATAAGGGGTATATCGGACTAGGCCCGAGATGTTCAAAACGTGACGGGAGAAGCCGGCTTCTCAGCTTGGTCGACAACAGGTGGCGCGGTGGCGATCTCCTCAGCACTGGCAGCAGTACTCGGCACGGACACACCCGTCTCGGGCAGCGGGACCTCGGGCGGCGGAAGATCGGTCGCATCTCGGTCAGCGGTGATCTCGGTGGCCGCAGTGGCCTCGACATCTCCAGCGTCCGACGTCTCGGCATCGGCATCACCGGCATCCTCCGCCTCGCCATCATCTTCATAGTCTGACTCGGAGTCAGAGGCAATGAGACTCGTGATTAAGGAGTCGGGATCCGCCCAACTCGCGAGGCGATGTGCAGTCTCTTGGCGCAGCCGGATCTTGTCGGGTCGGTGTACCATTCCGAGACGACCCGCAAGCGCTTGATCACCTCGAGGTCAAGCTTCTCGTACCAGCTAAGCACACGTTGCAGTGCTTGGTCGGCACCAGCGCGGGCGGCGGACCGTTTCCAGGCATGAAGACGGTTACCGGCATCCTGGAGCGTGCTGGCCAACTCGGTAATCGAGAGCTTGCCGGTAGCACCAGGCCACAACGCACCATGCGCATGAACTGCCGCGCTTAGGAGCACGGTGCCGATCGTCCGGAGAGGGGCTATCTGGGCCTTCAGGGCGATGAGATGATCATCGATATCCCATGCGTCCGAGACCGGACCCTTCCCGACCCTCTTCTCCCAGGCGGCAGCGATCGCAACGGTGGCAGCTTCTCGGGAATGCTCAAAATGTCCTTGAGAAAGAAGGAGTGTCACACGGACAAGCCATGAGGCAATGTCGACAAAATAGGAAGACGGAGAAAGAGAATTCGGCGTACTTACTGTTCATATCCCGATTGAGACCGGTGAGCTCGGAAAGCCAAGCGTCCTGCTTCGAGCGAAGAAGGGCCAACTCGGTCTCGGCAGTATGCGCGCGCTCCTCGGATTGGTCCAAGGTCTCCTTCTGCTTCTTGATAGCGTCCACGAAACGCGTCTTCAAGTCCGCTGCAGTAGACCTGGCCTTCTCCAGCTCGGCACTCAGACGCGCGATCTCGGACTGCGCATCAGTTAAAGCATACTTTTGGTCCGCCGAGATCTTGAGCGCCGCATCTCGCTCCTCCCTAAGTCGCTCCTCCGACTTCTTGTATTGACCGAAGTCGGCAAGAAGCATGTGGAAGATGTTGCTGCGTTTTTTGCTGCACTCCTGTAACAGTATTTATCCGATATCAGTCATGGGGACTTCGATTGAGCAAGAGATAATAGGAAAATTCTTCAAGATCCACACTTGTGAACCGACTACTCGGTAGAGTTTTGGTACCCAAGAGGGGATCTCGGGGATTGAGAATTGAAAGTTTCTTTTTCAAGATTTGAGCCTAGTGATCTGCTACTCGGTGGAGTCTAGATCACTAAGTACCAATCTCGGGGACTATTGATGATAGAAGATAGAAGGCTTACATCAACAACCCGGGTAACATCCAAGACGGCCACCTGGAGGGCGTGCAGGGCTTGCGCGCTGCGGCTTGGGCCAGCAGCATGTAAGTCTCCCGCGACCTCGGAGGCATCGGCAGCGATCCAGGCCAAGTTGTAGTCGTCAACCGCACGTAAGCCGGTGATGGTGGGCGCGCTCACTGCTCCAGCCTCCCGGGATCCTGAGGACACAAATGAAGACTTCGGAGGAGCATTGGGCTTGGCAGGAGCATTCTTCTGGCCTGAGGCCTGGCTGCGTTGTTTCCCGGCTTGGGGATCCGATTGCCGGGTAGGCTGGGGAGTGGGTTGCTTTGGCGGCGGTGTTTTCCGTGGAGCTAGCCGAGTGGGAGCTCGTAGCACAACCTGCTACGGGGGACTCGGCGCATCCGCGTCAGGATGCGGAGACGCTACCCGCGCGGCGTGTCCGGAAGAATGACGTTCTCGGTGGCTGCGGCTTTCCTGGCCAGGATCTCGGTCACCGCAGGCTGACCACCCGAAGTCCCCATGCGGGTAGCGGCGTGAGGAATGCATACCTCGGCCATGACGGGGCCAGAGTCCTGAGGACCGGCATCCCCCACTCGGCGCCGTGGTGGCGAAGGGGCGGCCCAAGTCGGGCTGGGGGACCTGGAAACCGTGAGGCGGGGATTGCCGGAATGCGGGGCGTCAAGCGCCGCCCTGCATTCGGAACGCAAGTTAGAAGGGATCTTGGGCAGGGCCCAGATAGAACAACTCGGTTGGAGAATAGCGTACCCGGTGGACGCGGTAGGAGGACCTCTCCTACGTTGGGGAGGCTTGTCGCTCGGGCGCTTGGTGGTCTTGGTCTTCTTGGTAGCCGTACCCGAGCCACCGGCATGTGCGGTCTCGGACACGACGCGCTTGCGGCTCTCAGCGCGCTTCGTCGCGACTGCAGGTCCCGGAACCATTGGCAGGGCGTATTTCAGAGGACGGGCGTCAATTACATCGAGTATTTGACGATCATCATCGTCATCTACGTCAGATTTGACTTGGATAGCCTCTTGAGCTGAAGGCTTGCCCGGGGCGGCAGCACGGGCAAGGGGAATCGAGAGGTGGTCCTCGCCATCGGGATCCTCATCCGGCATCTTTTCGGGCACTGGGAAGTCGTCGACGAACTTGCCCTCGGCATGCATCGCGTCCTCCTCTATCTGCCGCTCGAACAACTACAATAAGAAAACGGGATCAGTGCATGTCAGGGATGTCGGTTTCTTGCGAAACCCGGCATGATATGGAAGTCTACTAAGGCTTGCGCGAGCACCTCCTCCAGTGGTTTTCTGCGGGTGGCCGGAGACAATCCCTAGCTCCAGTCTTCTGTCATCTTCGTCCGAGCAATAGCTCGTATGCGGCGGTAAACCGCAGGCTTGTCCAGCGGGAAGATGCTGGTCCGGGTGGGATCGTACAACCCACTCATGAAGCACATCTTATGCACTCGGGTCTGGAAAAGGCAAACCCGGCGGATAATGAAGGTGCGCAGGAGGTCGTCGGCCGTCAGGTCCTCTCCGAGAACCCCCAAGACATCGTGCATACTCTCGACCTCCTCGGAGTCCGGGAGTTGGTTCCAGAGGTCGAAGTCGGTAGGAGGGCCCATGATGAATTCCGGGAGATTGAGGAAATCCGGCGTGGAAGAACTCGGTTCATCTCCTGTGGCGGTCGGGTTCCGCAGATAGAAGAAGCTCCGTTGCCACTTCCGGCAGGACTCCAACCCTTGGACCTTAGGGATTCCGAAGTCGCCACGGGGGATGATGGTTGCCGCGCCGCAGGCGACGAGGTCCTTGACCTTCTGGTCCGGGTTGGGGATGACTTGTCGGTGAAGAAGGAAGTACTTCGCCCAGAGCTCAACGAACGGCCATATACCGAGATACCCCTCCGCGTACGAGGCAAAGCAAGAGAGCATCATGATGGCGTTGGCAGGGAGATAATGTGGTTGGAGGTCGTAGGTATCGAGGAACTCACGGAAGAACGGGCTAGCCGGAAGGCCGAACCCGCGCTCGAAGTGTGTGATGAACACTACACGTTCGCCGGGTTGGGGTTCCGGCTCGACCTCGCCGGTAGGAAGTCGGATTTTCACTTGAGGTTGAATCCGGTGCGTCCGATATAACCAGTCGAGATCTCCCTGGTTGGCCTCGGAGCCATCCCAACATCCCCTAACGCTCTCATCGCCCATCTCGGCGGCTTCAGAGGTCATGTCAGAACTAGTCCGCAGGCGGAAGGTCTGGTTAGTCGGGTTAGCATGTCGGAAATGGAGGAATTCGGGCTATGAACTACTCCCACTAGCCGGCATCCTAATGGATAGATCTACCGAAGCAATATAATTGGAACTTAAAAAGAGCAAATTTCCAAGTCCTAGGCCATTCTAATGCAGCAGAGCGCGAATGGAAATAATGCGAACAAAGGCATGTTCAGGAGAATATCTGCACTAGCCAACTACAAGCACGGCTACGCAGTATCCACTAAACAAGATCTATCTAGCAACCCCGCGATGAAATCGCGGTTGTTCGGGATGAACGGTTGATGAGCACGAACCGTCGCGTCAATGGGAGATTGGAAAAGATCAAGGAACTTACCGCTGGCGACGGAGGTGCGGAGGCGCGTGAGAAACATGGACTGATGGCGACGGCGGCGAAATCGCTCGGCGGCGTTCGATTCTTAGGTGAAGCACGGCAACGGCGGCGGAGCGCTCGGGGCAGGTGCGGGAAGAGTAGGAGGAGCGGGGAAGAAGCGCAGACGATCCCTCCGTTCCCCTATTTATGGGGAGCGCCGGGAGCGGTTTCCGAGTTTCCCGCCCACGATCTCCCGAATTGTGGGTGGGATCAGGGTGCGCCGCTGTGGGCACGTGGCGGCACCCGGAGGTGCCCTCCAGGCCACACCGGAGGCCACAAGGTGTTGGCGGTTGGCCTGCCAATACGATGCAGGCACCGGCGCGCGAACTCGAGCGGCATGCCATTTAAGTCAAAAAGCACTCGAGTGCCTACCTGACCTGACCAGGCCCCATGTGGGACCACTTGGCTGATATGGCTTGTCCGGCCCCAGGGGCAAGATCCATATGGTCGTTCCGACTTCCGAGTATAAACCCAGAAATGCTAAGTCCGATTCCCCGGGATAGGTCATCCTGACTGGATGGATCTCGGGAGAAGGGTGTCGGAAGAGGACATCCCGGTAACTGAGGTAAAGGTTGATTCGGAATTCTCGGTTGATGTTTTTCTTAAATCTGGTACCGCACTTCTTCTTTGGTCCCTGCACAGCACCAGCTTCGGGGACTAGTGTCGGGAGGCTGCCCCCGGGGTAGGTCAGAACCCGGTACAGATCAGCGATATAACTGCAGAAGTTGACCTTTTGGAGTGGCAAAGAGTTGTCCTTTGGTATACTGAAGGGGCAACTTGACCCTTGATAGGTTGTCAGAGTCGGAGTGCCTCCTGGGGGCCGCAGGGGTCATCGGTGGAGACTATAAATAGACCCCCAGACCCCCGGAGCGGCATAAGCACCAGCGGAGAGTTCCTCTAAGAACTAGCTTCTCGAAGATGTCTTTGGTGAGAGCCTAAGACATCTTCGGAAGGCTATGCCTAGAGATACTCCTCCTAAATCTCTACTCGGGCTCTTGGTGGAACTCAGTACTGACCGGAGGGATCGTCCGGCTTCATGGTATGTCGGAGCCCTCCGGCATGGTCCAGGATACACGAGAACCCGGTTGCCCGGGTAGGTATCCCGGTATGAGCTTAACCGATTAACCTATCTTAGCTCTGCTTGGTTGTATCCGGAGCGCAGGATGGATGTATCTGGGTGAGAAACCGACATGGGGCATGTCGGGCAAGAGTCAAGGAGCAGGTACAGGCTTTCCGCCTGACGCGGGGGAAATCATATCCCTCTTGGCACGGAAGCATGGTCACCTCCTGCCTGACACGGGAACGTGTCAGCCGGTACGATGACGCTACGACAAGATCGGACATGCCTAGCCCGGCAATCCGGAAAAGGCTACTAGGCATGGGCGAAGACATGTCTTGTCTCTGACCAGGGGACAATGATGATCCAGGACGCGTCTGCAGGGGATGATGACGGCAGGGCTATGCCGGATAGCACGGCGGCTAGGTCGCACTAGCCGGTGTCGACATAACCGTTAGCCCTGCTCGGTGGGCCCAAGCCGGATTAGGGTTTCCGACCCTCCCGGCCGAAACTCTAGAAAAGACGCCACAACTCCTCCTGTGGAGGGACGACCAACTTGTATGCCAAAACTATAGTCTCATTTACTCCTAGTGTATTTTACTCCCTCTTCCTCCCTAGTTCATCCGGTTCATCACCAAAATAGCTCAAGGAGCATGTGGTAGATCTTTAGGCATACATATATTGAGAGGCAGGGCAGGAGTAGGGGTCTTACCTACTCACGAGGGCCCCGAACCTGGGTATATCGTGTGTGTGGACTTTCCTTCGTGCATTTGTTTGGGTTTTGTAGATGTTTGAGTGTGTTCTTCGGTGTTCTTGAGTGTTTCGGCACTTCCTACCGTGTGAGCTCCTTGGCTCGCTAGCCCTCCCCGGGTCCACCAGCGTCCATCGGCCCCACACATTAGCCATCCCATGGCATCTGTCGTGATACCACCACGACGGTCATGTTGATCTATGTTTTTTCCAAACTATGGTGTATGTGCATTATGCCATGATAGAAGTTGCTTGGTTCTGATGCAAGAAAAAAGGCCATCATAAAAGCCAATGTGGAGAAGGCAAGTATCACTATTGTTTCAAAGAAAGCTTCACTATGGTTTATGTTATGGTACCAAAAATTTTCTTTTTGTAAGTCACTTTTGGTATACTAATTTAATTTCTCAAGTTGGTGACATGTAAATTTTATGCAAGGTTTGTATGCTACATATTTGTGCATCCATAGTAGAGTCTGGATGAAACTGTTATTGAACAATGAACATTATCAACGAAGTCCCATCCTTTGTTTGCACCATGTCTGTTTACTGATATCATATCAGATAGGATAGAACCATAGATCAAAACTTATTTCTTAATAGATTTGTTCTTTATATAATTCATACTTCACGCTATCATGATTGAATTTAGGCCTGTGATTTTGGAGGAAACAATACCCAAACCATGACTTCCATTAGCTATGCTTATGGTACATGGTACACACTACTATTTGTAGTTTGTATTCCTTTATTTATATATCATTAATCAGACCATATTGTCGGTTGGGGAGCCACAAAAAAACTTCATATGCATAGAATTTGTTTTACATAATAATAATCAACCCTACGGGCTTTGTAAAAGGGTTTCCAAGTAGTACTTTGTTGCATTTCAGTATAAAGCGGCGACCTAGGATAATTTTTTCAGAAACAAATCTTGAAAAAGAACACAATACTCCCTATTTTTTTCATAATAAATTTAAGGTCAAACTCTTAATGCTCCGACTTTTTTTAGAAAAAGGGGGTGCGGATCCCCGGCCTCTGATGATGAGAGAATAATAGACGAGGAGATCTAAATCGGGAAGGTTATATTGGGGTGATCAGAGTGGGATACCTGAGATAAAGATGTTGTCATGTGTTGCAAAGCATTCAAAAATCGTTCTTGACACTCATGTTCGAAAAATGCAAGTCTTTTATGTGTGGTACCATTTTATCTTTATGTACGTTGGTATTTTGTTCTTTAATATTTTTCTATGCTCGATCTTTGTCTTCCTTATTCATGGCACGTCATGACAATACTTGTTACGTTGCAACGCACGGAAATTCAACTAATATAGATGTAATTCCCGCAACAAAACTATGCCATGAATTTTATTTTCTAGATAAATTATACCCACTAATTTAAATCTAACTATCGAGGTAATCCTGGTGATGTTGCTCAGTGTGGTGCATATGTTAGACCCTCGGTTTTTTCACAGTAGACTCTTTTTTGTTTTGTTTAACTATATATAAAATAGATAGATGAAACTGATTGCATTTCCAAATTAGACTCAGCAAACCACATGGCGAACAACCTTTAACGAAAAGATTATTTTTAGATAGACATATCATACCACTAAATGCTATCTATTTTTTTGTCTCATTAACATTAATGTATTAAACAATAACCCACTAACAGAGTGATAAACCACCACCGATTTCCTAGAAACCAGGTGGCGTGTGGCAAGCCTTGCCCCCAATCGGGTAAGGTAGATGGTTTCAGAGGACCCCCTTAGAAAAACTGCCCATTTGCAATGGGAGTTGCGGCATAGATATGCAAATCGGTCATGTATATGAGCGAGTTGTCGGTCATTGGTGAGGAACGTCCGTCTTGATCGATCAACTGGATATTGCTCATGGAAGCAGAGGCCATCAGATCAAGCATAGGGCGGTAGCCACTCCCCATCGGAGGCAAATCTGTCGTCGGGCTAATAACATCTCCACCAAACTGAATGCCTGCCGCTCGATTGGCCATCTCTCCGTTAAAAAGTGATCTAGGGAAATGTATAATCAATGCGAGGTTCTCCTGGTCCAGTCCGTAATACACCGTCCAGTCTCCCACTATGCCCTCCTGTAATTCAACAAGAAATTAGGCTTACGTAGTTCAATCTAAAAATTAATTTGAGGCGACTAATAACGTACATTTGCGAAGCACGTTCAGCACAATTTAAACATGCAAATTACTCTTTTCATACCATGCCTTTTCATTGGCTCATGTAAATAAAGTTAAAAAACCATGTAATAATTAATGAGAATGCTTTTTCGTTTAAATTTTTTTTAATGAGAATGCTTTTGAATGTATGCTGGTCGGAGAATTTTCAGGAAAATACTCATAAGCCTGAATATATCAATTTTCTATAATATCACATTAAATAAAAGTTAGTAAAAATAAGATAGCATAGAGATTCTGCGAGCAAAACACATGAATT
This sequence comes from Poa annua, assembly GCA_026929855.1. NCBI lineage: Eukaryota > Viridiplantae > Streptophyta > Magnoliopsida > Poales > Poaceae > Poa > Poa annua. The sequence goes on from CM049427.1 coordinate 25,081,214, forward strand.
GCTATTGAAGACAAATATCATGTAAAAATAAATTTGGTAGCTAGTAATAAAAACAACAATTGACATGCTTATAAATTAGTTCGTACCTAATTAGGAAACGACCAGTATTATTCAGATCCAACAATTACATGTACCGTCTGAAGCATATGTACTCGGTGCCGTAGCCACGGCCCTGGCTAGACTTTGTAGTTGCCTGGGGCCTGGGCTGTCGACAAAGGCTCCATTAATTTTACTACGGCTTGAGAGATTTATGCTGAGTTCTTGTGGGAATTTGCTAACCGTGTCTGAAGCTCTCAAACTATTCCAAGGCTCCACAAATAACATGACTCTGCCAATATATGTACTCCGCAATTGGTTGAGCCAATAAAAGATTTTATTTTAAAAATATTAATGCTTAGGTTAACCTTGGGCTACATCTAGATTGGCGAGGCTCGTCGAAATCTACTATTGTTTCGCAGATGTGCTATTTAAGAATTTTTGTTCAATATATATAGTTTTTCCAGGCGTGTCTTCACAAAATTTTCTCAAAAACTCAACCCTGCCCCAGTTAACTGTATTTTTTCACGTAAAAAGTTTTAAACGAACGAGGTATATGTTGAGACCATGTGAAGCGGAGGTGTACCTTAATTATTTTAATTTTGATTTTCTGTTTGGTTTCCATGGGATGGGAGACAGTATCAATAACGCCTACTGGAGCTATGGGCCTAGTAGAAAACAGGCTAAAAGACCAAACTTTAAAATCTCATTTGTCCCGGTCATACTGTAAACCGGGACAGATGGGGCCTAAAACCCGTCGAGCGCAGCAGGTAACACCCATTTGTCCCGGTTCCAGCCACGAACCGGGACAAATAAGTTAGCACCCGCCGAGCGCTACAGCGTACACCTATTTGTCCCGGTTCGTGACTTGACCGGGACAAATGTCATGTTTTCAGTTACGCGCGCGCGGAAGCCGAGCCATCGCCGCGGTTTTTCGGCGCGCACGAAAGACGAGCGGACGTACGGCGCCGCCGGCGATTCCTCTGCCCTCCGGCGATTAATTACTCTGCTCTCCGGCCGGCGATTCATCTGCCTCGCCGGCGCTATAAAATGCACAGTATGGCTCCTCCACACACCATCTCTCCGGCTCCTCCACACACCATATCTCCTCTCTTTTCTCCGGTCCTACGGAGCCACTCGCACATCCGACTCGGTCCGAGTTGTACTACTACAAGAAGGAAGGCATGCGGTTCAAGGTGTGGGTCACCCTTCGTGCATGGCGCGTGGAGAAGTGGATCCGCGACGTGAAGAACTACTTCCTCGACGCCGCTCCGATCAAAGCCGTTGGACTCGATTGCGAGTTCACCGATCCTCGACGGAAGGATACTCCGCAGCGCGCCGCCGTCCTTACCCTCTCGGTGGCGACCGAGACTCTTGTCTTCCAAATTTGCGAAGCTGATCGGGTGCCACAGGTCCTCGTGGATTTCTTAGGTGATGAGACAATCAAATTCTACGGCGTGGCAATCCATAATGACATGAAGATGCTAGTCTACTACGGAATTATTGGTTTCATTCACAAACCGGGACAAATGGGCCTCCTTGTTGTCCCGGTTTGTGGCTGGAACCGAGACAAAAGGTGGGTGCCGATATATACTGATCAGCAGCCCCCTCCCAAAACCATTGGAGGCATTTTTTTTTAATGGAAGGAGGGGGTGTGTGCTAGTCTATTTTTTTTAAGTATGCATGCAAGGTGTTCGATGAAATGCCCGAGAGAGTTCACGAAATGATTTGATGTACACTTAAAGAAGTTTATCCTTATTTTCGATTGAGGTTAATTTTTTTCTCATTTCATTTGTCATTAATTCATACCGTGCATGTTCAGTGGTTATTTCTCGATGGTCTGTAATGGTTATTGATATAGTTAATTATATAATGCAGATGGACCGAGAATGGATGTATGGTGACTGACGCACTGCCGAGTACATGACGGGTTGGAGGAAATTTCTCGAGAAAGCCCAGGCCCACAGTACCAATGGTTTCATGTGTTGTCCATGTGTCAACTGTCAGAATAAGACAGATCACCCAAGTGCGAGAACCCTTCAAAGTCATCTTATTCGGCATGGTTTCATGCCCAGCTATAATTGTTGGACGATGTACGGAGAAAAAGGGGTTATGATGGAAGACAATGAAGAAGAGGAAGATGATGACAACTATCCTATGTTCCCGGAGTATGGAGATTCTGCGACGGGGGAAGCTGAAGATGAAGAGGCACCAGATGAGCCCGCTGATGATCTTGGTCGGGCCATTGCTGATGCAAAGAGAGAGTGCGGAACTGAAAAGGAGAGGTTGAAGTTCGACCAGATGTTAGAGGATCACAAGAAATTGTTGTATCCAAGTTGCGAAGATGGTCAGAAAAGCTGGGTACCACACTGGAATTACTGCAGTGGAAGGCAGAGTGTGGTGTGACTGACAAGGGATTTGGAAAGTTGCTGCAGATAATTAGGAAGATGCTTCCAAAGGTCAACGAGTTGCCCGGCAGCACGTACGAAGAAAAAAGGTTGTGTGCCCTCTAGGATAAGACGTGCAGAAGATACATGCCTGCCCTAATGACTACATCCTATACCGCGGTGAGTACGAGAATTTGGATGCATGTCCGGTATGCACTGCATTGCGGTATAAGATCAGACGAGATGACCCTGGTGAAGTTGAGGGTGAGCGTCCCCGGAAGAGGGTTCCTGCCAAGGTGATGTGGTATGCTCCTATAATACCACGGTTGAAACGTCTGTTCGCGAACAAAGAGCATGCCAAATTGTTGTGATGGCACAAAGAGGACCGTAAGAAAGACGCGATGTGTAGACACCCCGCTGATGGGTCGCAGTGGAGAAAAATTGAGAGAGAGTTCCCGGAATTTGAAGATGACGCAAGGAACTTAAGGTTTGGTCTAAGTACATACGGCTTCAATCCGTTTGGGGAGCAGGGCAGCAGTCATAGCACATGGCATGTGACTCTATGTATTTATAACCTTCCTCCTTGGTTGTGCATGAAGCAAAAGTTCATTATGATGTCATTGCTCATCCAAGGCCCGAAGCAACCTGGCGACGACCTTGATGTGTACCTCAGGCCATTAGTTGAAGAGCTTTTACAGTTGTGGCGGGAAGAAGGTGTACGGGTGTGGATGAGCACAAACATGAGGAATTTGACCTACGAGCTTTGCTTTTTGTAACAATTAACGATTGGCCTGCTCTTGCTAACCTCTCAGGGCAGTCGACCAAGGGGTACAATGCATGCACACACTGTTTGGGTGAGACTGAATGTTTATATTTGGATAAATGTAAGAAGTGTGTATATCTGGGGCATCGTCGATTTCTACCGATCAGGCATACCGCAAGGAAGAAAGGCAAGCATTTTAAAGATGAGGCTGATCACAGTAGGAGGCCTGTCAATCGTACTGGTGAAGAAATATTTGATATGGTCAAGGATCTAAAATTAATCTTTGGAAAGGGTCCTGGAGGACAACAGGTTCCGAAAGACGCTAACGGGCACACACCCATGTGGAACAAAAAATCTATATTTTGGGATCTACCATATTGGAAGGTCCTAGAGGTTAGATCTGCTATCGACGTGATGCACGTGACGAAGAAAAAATCATGAGCTTAAGCCGATAGGTGTTCCACAATCACGACATGAGGGTAGACTTAGTGGAAAAGGCACACTAGGAAAGAAAACAAAAAAAATTATGGATGGACATTCTTTCACTGAAGCACACTGTATAATTCTACAAACTTCTACCTTGGTGGCCCCGTATATCGATGAACACAAGAATCTTGTACGCTCCCTACATGCGGGGAAGTCTGACAACTGGATTGTACGTACACACATGGCGAATTTCTGCGGTTGGTTGCGAGCACATCTTCAAAATAAAGACAAGGTTGACGAACAGTTACACTTGTTGGACAGGGCACCATCTACAACTATATGTACTTTCCAAGGGTACGAGATAAATGGGAATACATTTTACACGAGTGTCCAAGATAAAAAGGGCACGAACCAAAACAGTGGTGTTCGCACCGATGCAACAAACAACAATGGGCAGAAGAACACCTATTATGGTTGCATAGAGGAGATATGGGAACTTGACTATGGACCTTCTTTTAAGATCCCTTTGTTTCGGTGCAAATGGGTCAATCTGAAAGGCGGGGTTGAGTTAGACAAGATGTACGGAATGACAACAGTGGATCTAAACAATCTTGCGTATAGAGACGAACCATTCGTACTAGCCAATGATGTGGCTCATGTTTTCTATGTGAAAGACATGTCTAGCAGACCCAAAAAAAACATCCTGGGAGTGGAGGAGCCGAGGCGTGACATAGTTCTTTCAGGAAAAAGAAACATCGTGGGAGTGGAGGACAAGACAGACATGTCACATGATTATAATAATTTTGATGAAATTCCGCCATTCGTAGTGAACATTGACCCAATCATCAAGTTGATTAAAGAAGATGCTCCATGGTTCTGACCCAGAAGAACTGGCGGTGTTGTGTGATGGAGATGTTAGTGCGATGTGTAATAATTAATATATTAAACTTTTTATATGAAGAAGATGCTCCATTTTTACCTGCATATCAAATGTATTCGTCGGCGTTGATAGAACAAAACACACGATTTCACCTGCATACAGCCCCACGGTGGCTCCTGAGTGCCTGCATATCAAATGCACCGTGGGGCGTATGCAGCGAATCCGAGTGATTTGTATATATTACTTAGTAGATGAATTGAACTATTCTTTTGATAGAACAAAACACACGATTTCACCTGCATACAGCCCCACAGTGGCTCCTGAGTGCCTGCATATCAAATGCACCGTGGGGCGTATGCAGTGAATCCGAGTGATTTGTATACCACACCACCCGGCCGGGCACTAGAAGGAGGATACACTGAGTGCTCGCCTCGTCCGAGAGGGGGCTATATATAGGGTCATGAGCTCAACCGGTAGTACTGATAGTGTTGATCCAACGGCTAACAAGTGTTTCAACGAAACACACGATCCGTGTGCTTCTTTAGTCCCGGTTTGGAAGTGAAAGCGTTGATTGAACAACTCATAAGCAATCAAAAGAAACACACACCTGATAGAACGGCTAACAAGTGCTTGAAAGAAACACACGATCCGTGTGCTTCTTTAGTCCCGGTTTGGAAGTTAAAGTGTTGATCGAACAACTCAGAAGCCATAGAAAGAAACACTCAAATTCCAAAGTTTGCAAAATTTATACAAATTCACATTCAAACTAGTTTTAAACTAATTAAAATAATGGTTATAGAAAAGAGAAAATGCTTTTTATTAGTTAGTCATATTCAAACACTTTTCATATTGAAATTTTTTCAAATTCCAAAGTTTGCAAAACTTATACAAATTCACATTCAAATTAGTTTTAAACTAATTAAAATAATAGTTATATAAAAGAGAAAATGTTTTTGTATTAGTTAGTTAAATTCAAACACTTTTCATATTGAATTTTTTTCAAATTCCAAAGTTTGCAAAAGTTATACAAATTCATATTCAAACTAGTTTTAAACTAATTAAAATAATGGTTATAGAAAAGAGAAAATATTTTTGTATTAGTTAGTCAAATTCAAACACTTTTCATATTGAAAGTTTTTTCAAATTCCAAAATTTGCAAAAGTTATACAAATTCACATTCAAACTAGTTTTAAACTAATTAAAATAAATATTAGAGAAAAAAAATGTTTTTGTATTAGTTAGTTAAATTCAAACACTTTTCATATTCAAAGTTTTTTCAAATTTCAAAATTTGAAAAAAACAGTAAACAGAAAACAGAAAAAGAAAAGAAAAAGAAAAAAACCCATCTATCCCGGGTGGTGGCTCAGCCCGGGACAAATAGGTAGCTATCTATCCCGGGTGCAGCCACGGCCCGGGACAGATGACCACTATTTGTCCCGGGCGGAGCCACGACCCGGGACAGATAGTGTGTTGCTATAAAAGCAGCACTTAGCGCTCCCGGGTCGAGCAACCACCCGTAGTAGTTCCAATCTCCTCGCGAAGCGCTGGCAAAATTTTCCGCGACCTAGCCGCCGCTGCCGTCGTCCCGTGCCTCCGCCGCGCCTTCATCCGTGCCTCCGTCCGCTCCGCCGCTGTCGCCCCCGCCTCCGTCCGCGCCTCTGTCCGCGCCGTCGGTGTTGCCCGCGCCTCCATCCGTGCCTCCGCCGCGGCTCCATCTGCGCCATCGCTGTTGCCCGCGCCTCCGAAGGTTCGCGTCGTGCCCGCACGCCTCCGTTGCCGCGCCGCCCGCTGCTGCCCGCGCGCCCGCACGCCTCCGTTGCTGCGCCGCCGCTGCTATTGCCCGCTCCGCCGCTGCAATTGCTGATGTCAGCGCGGCGGATGCGTGACGTCAGCCCCAGAATTGTGTTTTTTTTTTAAGTTTTTTAATATAGTTAACTCTGTGTGCTAGTATTTTGTGAGTTGAATATGTGTTAGTCATTTTTTTAATTAGTTTTTTTATTATTTGAAGCATGTGAATTAGTATGTGTAGTATGCAAAAAAAACTTGTGTATGCAAATATGTATGCGAATTAGTATTTGAATATTTGTAGCATGTGAATTTGTATTATTTTATTTTTATTTTTAATATTTGTAGCATGCGAATTTGTATGCAAATAAAACTTGTGTATGCAAATTAGTATGCGAATTAGTATTTGAATTACAAATGTGTATGCGAATAAATATTAAATTTGAATTACAAATGTGACTTAGTATTTGTAGCATGCCATCACCGTCTCCTCCCCGTCGTCTCCGTCTACTCCCCCTCGTCTACTCCCCGTAAAGTTACAAATTTGAACGCCGCCGTCCGCGCGCACGTTTCTCGCCCCAATGCCGGTGCGGTGAGCACCCCCACCTCTGGCCGCAAGGCGTGTAGTTAGTTGAAGTTACTTGTGTATGCAAATAAATGACTTATAGTATGAGTAGCATGCAAATTAGTATTTGTAGCATGTGTTGGTTAAATTATTTACATGTTATAATGTTACAATGCATATACACGGAGCCACCGCCGCCGCCCTCTCGGAGCCCTAGCAAAGTTCTAGATACTACAAAGAAAAATGTAAATGAAATTGAAATACTCGAGACGATTGAAATGTGTTTGTACAATTGAAATATCTTAATTCAAATAACTTTGCTCCGGGTTTAAACTGAAATGTGTTTGTACAATTGAAATCCCTTGCAGAAACTATGGACACCGGTAGAAACCTTGAATAAGAAGAGAACATGTTCGGCATTATCCGCGAAAGTGGTGGATTGGACCCCGGTATAATCCTTCAACAAGAAGAGGAACACTAAGATGATTTCACCGGACAATTCCTGAGCGAGTCCGGTGATGGATCAGACGGAATAGATGTCACCGACAATTCAGCTCACCGACAGTTTACAGACTCTACTGTTGGAAAGTCGTCCGCCGAGGTAGATATATGTCCTCAAGTGTTTGTCTCTGTTGAATAGATTTGTGTGTATACATATATGAACTATTAGTTTTTCTTGTGTTTAGCCGTCGGCGGGCCACAAACCGGGACCAAGCAAAAAAACATCCGTGAAATGAGGCGGGCCACGAATCGGGACCAAAAAGCTGCAAGGGAAACAGAAGTACCACATTGACGTAATCAATGAAAAAGGCAAACCGATTGCTCCCGCTAACCACGCAAGAAAATTTGTAGCTCAATGCGGAGTCATCGTTCGGGACAGACTCTCCATCAGGGCTCAAGAATGGTATAATCCAAAGGTGCCAAAAGAGGGGGTTATTTATGTCTCGAATGAAGCCAGACAACTCCTTTGGGACGAGCTCATGCAGAATTTCACTTTACCGGCGGAGGAGGATGAACAGAACCCAGTTATACAGAATCGATGCAAGGCCTGGACTTATATGGAGATGGCTGAACTGTTCCGCAGCTGGAAGAAAAGGCTAAACAAGTTCGTAACTGAAGGTATGACTCCAGAATCTGTCGGAATCTATGAAAAGATAAAAGATGAGTGGCCAGAATTTAAGGCGTACAAGCAATCGGAAGCCGGTAGAAAATCTTAGCGAGAAATAAGAAAAATGCTGAAAAAAAGATATATCACCATAACATGGTGTCAGGTGGCTACCCGACGGCCATGCCTAAGTGGACGAAAATGGAGGATGAGTTATTGGCTAAAGGTATAGAGATCGAGACATTTGACTAGCCAGACCGCCTTAAGGCTTGGTTCTATGGGCATAGTGGAAAGTTAGACCCTGTAACAGGTGACTGTCTTTTTACCAAGGAGCACGGAGCTGACCCTATTGAAGCACTCAGAGAGGTATGGAAGGAGGTCACGGAAGGCAAGTTCCACCCTAACAGAGAGAAGGACGAGCTATCACGAGCACTTGGGAATCCAGAACACAGTGGACGAACACGAGGAACCGTCGGCTCCGTACCGTGGATACTTGGGTTTCCCAAAGATGTTGGCACTTACAGAAGCCGAGCGAGAAAGAAGAAAGAGCATGTCGACCAGGTCCAGAGGATGGAAAATAAACTACTAGAGCATGAGAAGGAGATAGCGGAGCTGAAGGCAGAGAAGCAGGCTCGACGGATGCCCTGCAAATCTGAGACACCCGAAGATCATTCTCCTGATCCAAAATCTATGCGGTGAAGCAGCGTGGCTTTGACGGAGCTCGATCGCCACAATGATATGCCGGGTCCTCGTCACCCCGTGGATAATATCGTGCAGCGGGAACTTTGCGACCTACATGTGCCACACTTGAACATAACCGTGAAGGTGGCGCACGCCTGTGCCCTACCGCCTAGACCAAATGGAACTTACCATTGCCGCCTTATTCCAGATGGCTATGCTGTTGTCGGGGTTGATGAGGTTATGAAGACATATGAGGGAATTAAGCTGGACTTCCCTACTGGTGAAGACGAGGTTGAGTTGAGATTTTCCCTCAAGAGTACCTGCTTATGGAAAAAGGAATACATCGTGTTCCCACACATGCAGCAAAATCGCCCTCCCAGTCCATGCCAGTCCACAGAACTACAACAACGACAACCAATGCGCTAGTCCAGACACCCCCCCACAACGACAACCAAGGCGCTAGTCCATCTCCGCCGTCGCGTGAGCGTACTCGCCACCGCGTCAACGGACTCTGTCGCCTCCGCAAAAGAAGCGGAAGTGCACCGCTACGTCGACTAGTATTCAGAAAAGCGAAACGGGGAAGTCTCGCTTTGTGAACTCTCGCGAAGATGTCGATATATGGGTGAACGAGATCCAGGCTGCCAAGAGAAAGAAGGCAAAAAAGATGTCTTTGCCTTTTCCGGTATATTCTACGGATGCGATACGGTGGACCCTAGAATTTCTTACGCATCCGTTGCAATATGAACTCAATATGGACGATGACTACACACGCTTTCTGCTGCATACAGCGAGGAGAGTGCGGGAAGAACAAAAACTTGCTGCCACCCACAAGAAAGATGTTCCACAGCTCGGAATGCAGGCGGGACAATCGCCCCCCCCCCCCCCCCCCACTCATATTGGTGCCTTACAACCGGAACCCGGTCGACGATGTACTTTCGCAGCAAGATAGACATATGGGTCTAATTCTAGCAGAGCTTAAGGCATTACAATCTGGCGAGAGTGTCACCATACATGAGGTGGTGCGGAAGTATTGTAACATCCCAACATTTCATAATGTTCAAAAATCACAAAAATTTAAAACTTTTCTTTCATTAAAATAAAATATTAAATGCATAAGTAAACCAACTATGAAAGACTTCAAACATATTGAAAAAATTTAATATCACAAATATCTCAGTTTATCTTTATTTTCAAAAGTTGTTCAAGTAAACATTTTATTATCCCTGGTATTTCATTAACCTTAATATGTAATTTGACAAATATTTTACAAAAATTCAAACCACCGTATTCAAATAAAATAGTTTACTTATAGGCAATTGATTTTCAACCACTTAGCCATATCTATTCATAAATTCAAGACTATTTAAAATGGTATTTTGCCAAATGGTTTTCATTCATTTAACTAAATTCAAATTAAAGTTTTTGGAAATTATAAGTTTATAATTCATAACTTTAAAACTTCAAATATTTTATAATTAATGAATTATCCAAATAAACATTTCATTAGCATAAATGATTTTCATTTATCTTCTAAACATAAAATGATTTTCATGAATATATGTTCTATATAAGAAATGAATTAAATCTAAAATCTTTTTCAAAGTTGTTATGAAGTTTACAAATAAATTATCTTAATATAAAATATAATGGTGCACAAATTGTTTTGAATTAAAAATGAATACTTTATATTTCCCTTTTTCATTTTCATATAGTTGTGTTATACTATTTAATAATACTAAAGCCAAAAATGAATTTAGTATTAGAAAATGAGTTTAAATAACTTGAATTCAAACATAATTGAATGTGGGTATTTCGTAGAATTTATTTTAGCCAAAAATAAAATTAATTAAACCCTAGTTTTAAATTTAACATAAAGTGTCAAATTTGTATTTAATGAATATTTCAAAATATTAATTTTCAAAAAATATAAAATGTGCCCACAACTGGTTTACCACAAATATAATGCTTTTACAAATTTTTAGAAATTTATTTGACTTGAATTGGAGCCATAAATCAAAAGATAAGAATTAAATGGAAAATCAGAAAAAGAAAAAGAAAAATGATGACGTCAGCATGACGTCATCGTCTTCAACCTCCCGTCAATCTCGCCCGACGGATTCGGCCGAATCAATCCCGCGAAAATCTCGCGATTTGGTAGAGTAACTGACGCCGTGCCTAGCCCTTTATTTGCCCCAGCTCCTCCTCTGCATTTCCCCTCTTCCACTTCTTGAAACGACGTCACCAGGCCGCCATTTTTGCTCGCCGGAGTTTGCCTAGTCCGTCGCCGTGTTTCTCCGTTTCCCGGCGAGGTGAAGAAGAACCCCGAGCCCGAGACCACCTCCTCTTCCTCCCCTCGCTCGTGCGCGCCCGACAGTCACCTCCTCCTCTCCAAATCGTAGCCGAGCGGAGCACCCCGTGCTCGACCAAAGCTCGCCGGCGTTGCCAGCGCTCCCGTCCGCCTCTCCATCAGCTCCGAGAAGGCGCCGCTCAACGCCGACACCTCCTTCATCTCCGTCGTGGCCAGACGCACGTCTCCGCCGTCTCCACGAGGCCGGGGGAGCGCCGCATCATCGACGGCGTCCGAGCCCGTGCGCAGAGCCGCCGTCCTCTTCGCCTCCGGCCACCGGCGCCGCCCCGCCCAGCTCTTTCTGGTTATATTTCCGAATAGAATTTAATTGTCTATTTTGCAGAAAAGTCCCTGCCACTTAGATTTATCATAACTTTTTAACCCTTGACCCAAATTGGACAATTTTTATATCAAATTGAAGCCCTCGACAAGTAGAATCTGCTGGAACTTTTAAATTTCAAATTTGACATAGTTTAAAATATTCAAATTTCAAATGGTGAATTTGAGTATTTTTGTAATAACTTTAAATCAGTGAATTCAAAAATTGCAAATAAAATTGTTTTAGACACTTTATAAAATGTGTAATATGTTGCATCTATTATAAAATAATTTTGAGAATTATTTTGATGATTATATTGTTGTATGTTTATTTTGAATAGTTTGACTATTTTTGACATAACTTTTATTACAAACATTAATTTTCTTTTAATCCAATTGCTATACATTTAATTAAAAGCCCTCTGTCTATTAATCCCATTTATAAAATTTTGTTATAAATAATGCTTGAATAATTTAAAATGAATTTAAAGATCATGAGACTTGATTTGATTTATTCTAGCACCTTATAAAGTTTATTAATTTAAAATTTTATTACTTGCACCAAAGACATAAATAATTGTCCTAGTCTAGAGAAAGCTCAAATTCATGTTTATTAGTATAATTCATAACATTAATAAGTAAGTTTTGTTTAAAACCTTTTCAATGATGTTAGTTCATTTACAAGTGTTTATCAATGTGATTTAAAACATTATATCATTTTAAATAACTAAGTTATTTTTAATAATATAAACTTTAAAGTTGGGGATTAAAAATGTTAAGATATGAGAAAATTCAGAAATTCTTGAATATGTTTTTGGTCAAGTTTAATCTTAAACATAACCTTGGGTAAATATAACTAAATATTTATAGTGGTATTAAAGTTATAAACCTTGCTTTTATTTTATTTTATTTTGATTAACACTTCTTGATATTCCTTTGTGTAAACTTTTGAAGACCATTCCATTTGAAACTGTGGAAACACCCAGGCAACCTTTTCGAGTTGAAAGATTCGACTCCAGACCATCCCCTGACGAAACCCTAAACCCAAACACATTAATTCTTTTTGTATATTAAATTATGTGACACCTCTGACCAAACCCTCCCGAGAAGACTCTTTACGCTTGAATGTTTCATTTTGTTTTGTGTTTGTTGAATTGCTTGTTTATTGGATGCCCTTTTGCTATATAGTTTGAAACGGGGAGCAACTTTTGACTTGGACAAGAGTGTGTGAGAAACGACAACCTTCTTCAGGCAAGTGACTTCATAAAACACCTACTATTGTATTCTATTGCATATCTAGTGTTTTCAAACAATATTTGCAAAAGTAGTATGCATGATAGGTTTTTGGGAGATTGTAGTATGCTATGCAAACCTTTTAGGTTTCCCCTTAAAAATTCCAGATTAGACCCCTATTATAATTTAGTGGAAACAACTGCTGCAAAAATGATTGTTTTATGGTTGATGTGATAAATGAAAATTTCCACTAAATTAATTTAACGCCTGGGTGGATTGGGTCGATCGAGGAGGTTTCAAGTTGAGTGGCTTCTCAGGGCCAAGTGTCATGGTTGTCTTCGCCCAGGGTAGTTTCTACTTACTTGGGGCCATGATATGCGGTGTTAACCTGAGTTGCTCACTTGTGGTAGGCCACCCAGGGCTATGAGATTTAAGTTCACACTGAGTCTAGTTGCTTATCGTGCAACCATTGGTCAATATGGGCTCTGTCTTGATGGAGTAAGTTGATGTGGACCTGGGTCAAGAGATTGATGGTGGTAGAGTTGATAGGATGGTGGTAATCTCTTAGTATGATCATGTGCAAGCAACTTCTGAAAAGTCTCGTCTTGATCTTCTCCTTTTCCTTCTCACTGAAGGAGTGTAGAGGATAGTTTGGGTTGATTGAGTCTAATGGTGAAAGTGCACACCCTCTCGAGAGTTTAAAACCTAAGATCTTAGCCGTGTCCCCGGCATCGGACAATTTGAGTAACTACACAAGGCTGTGTTCTGAAAATCTCTTCATTCCAATTTCTTAATAAAACGTTGATGGGAGAACATGAGTAGGAGACATGGATTTGTCTCGAGATTGTCTATAAAGAGAAAATATTGTTTCAAAAAGCTGTTTACCAAAAGTAGGAGAAAACATGCTTTGCGCAATAGCCTTGAGCTCCACCAGCCAAATAAGCATATAGATATAGCTTAGTAGAATATTAGAAATTAAAGTCACTTGCCACCACAATTCAATTGTGCTGACCCTTTATAGCTGGGCTGCAACTAAACCTTGCAGATTCGACAGACGACGAGTGAGTTTTCGATAGGATTTCGAGTCTACAACCAACATGATTTGCCTGTGGCACATGAAGATGATGAGGCTCATTGTATCTACTATTTTCCGCTGCTACTCTTGGAAAGTTTGCTAGCCTTTTCAGGTTATGCAAGTTGTAAGAGATATTTCTAACACTGGATCATGCGATTTAATAAAGTATTTGACACTTTTGCATGATATACATCTTAAACTTTGGTGCTAGCATTTGATCCAGGGACTAGCACATTAACACAGGGACTTCCACCTTATAATAAAAGGTGAGGTCACTACAAATATGTTAGAAGAGAAGATCTTGTCGAGCCTGCTATGGTGCGCACTCTACCAGATAGGTTGCACCAACTAAATGCATGATACATACGTACCACGAAAAGTCAAGAAGGAGACTGGCTCTATGGGAAAATTCCAAAGGATTTTTATGGCCCAGGTGATGATGAGATTCAAATCGAATATTGCAAATTATGGCAGTTATTCAATTTTGACGCGCTCGACAAATCTATCATGAGTGCCTTTTGCATGTAAGTAATTAAATTATGTATATATGTCATTAATTCTCTAGCTCAACTAATTTTTCATTGCTTGTAATTATCCTCATCACTATATTCCTTTTGTACTCTATTATGCAGGCTAAAAATTATACAATCTCGAAAGTTGGGACTCAATCACAAGATTGGATTCATTGACCCTAATCGAGTTCATAATCATGGTTTGTTACATTACCCAGAGAATACGGAGAAGCTTTTGCTTACTTACTTGATGGCGCAACATTATAAAAACACCATAATTTTCCCGTTCAACTTCGAGTGAGTTGTTTACTTTCTTATACATACTCGATGTTAAGTATATATAATTGGTGATTTAGTTATTAACAAATATAAACATATGGCAGATTTCACTGGGTATTATTTGAGATTGATGTTGAAAAGGCAATCGTTGATGTCTTGGACCCATTATCGAAACCTGAAGAAAAGTTCGACGACACGAAAGAGATGCTCCAGAGGTAATTTCGTTCATTATCACAATCGACCTCGTCTTTTTTAATAATATATCATAATTAGTAAACTTCTTTACTAATGTTTCATACCGTAAACTTCACGATTTGGGACAAGTTCACCTCTTTCCACAAGGACGTCGGTATAGCCCGGAAGATCACTTTTAAATGACGAGAGGTAAGCCGTACTAGCTATGTTCCACGTATGCATATTTTTAATTTTAGTCTCACAATACCATTTTTTAATATTTTTGATTATTTTTTGATTGGTTTCTTATCTTATTCTATCATAAAGTGCACGAAGCAGCAACAAGGCACCAATTTGTGTGGATTCTATGTCTGCGAGTTCATCCGAATTCACTTCAATGATGGGGCAGACTGGAATGGCGTACGTTAACAATTTATTCAAAATTGTTCACTTTTCAAATTGAATTATTTTCATGATGGTTGATATATTAGTGTTGATCTCTCCTTTTTAGTTTGAGACGATCCGGAATAGGCTTGATGCAAAAGACCGCCTACTACCAATTGCGGAGGAAATTGCGAGCTTTCTGTTTGACTATGTCATAAAGCCAAACGCAGAATGCAGTATAATCCAGCCGAAAAAGACCATCCCGAGAAAAAAATAGGGTCGAATGCCTCTTCTGTCATGTAATTATCTCTGGTTGTAAATATTTAGACATTATCTTACGGTTGTAAATATTTAGACATAATCTTACGGTTGATACCTACATATTATAGGTGGTTATAGTGAGAGTGACATAACTAGTATGTCCTGCTTTTTGATCAGTAAAAATGGATAATAATCCACCCTTCAATAAGAAAAACATGTGTATTACTAGTATGTGACCATCCCGAGGAAAAATTTGTATATTCATGATATATACTATATAGTAGCATATAATATGCAACTCGATCTTGTTTGAAATAAAAAATAAATATAAAAAAACAAAAACGTAAAAGAATCAGTAAAATAGAAATCAGTAAACAAAAAACAGGAAACAAAAAAGAAAACAAAAAAAAATCGTATGTACTGTCCCGGTTCGTATTACGAACCGGGACAAATGAGAGCCAGCCTCTCGCTATCCCAGTTGGCCACGTGACCCCCCTATTGGTCCCGGGCCGTGACGTGACCGGGACAAATAAGGGAGGCTATTTATCCTGAACATGCTGTCCCGGGCGCGTGCCCGGAACAAAAAGCCCTCCCGACACGGGACCTTTAGTGTGTTCTGCTCTAGTAGGGTGCGTCGTTCTTGGGCTGAAAGCCTATGGCACACCCATTATCGCAACCGGTTTTCTG
Organism: Poa annua; assembly: GCA_026929855.1. Classification (NCBI taxonomy): domain Eukaryota; kingdom Viridiplantae; phylum Streptophyta; class Magnoliopsida; order Poales; family Poaceae; genus Poa; species Poa annua. Next base: position 25,097,112 of record CM049427.1, read on the forward strand.
GTAACCATCGGTCTACAAGGAAAAATATGTTAGTACCACATATTTCAACAACCAAGACATTGAGAAAACACGGCGAATTAAGGAGGATATATATAAAGCCGACAGTGTTCAACATGGTCTGATTGTTTACCCACCGTCCACGTAACACCAAGATGGGTATGCGAATCGCCATACTTTCTTGGGTGCAACCTAGCACAAAACATGAAGCAAACCGTAATTAAGTAAGCCATGTCCTGAGGGGTATGCTTGAGCTCATATGCTCCCGGCACTACAGGAGTAACAGCACAGCCCGACGGCATTTGCCGTCGGACTCAGCACAGAAACCCTCGGCCTAAGTGAGCCCGACGGCCACCGTCGGCCTAAGGCCGTCGTGTTGTGATCCATCGGGCTCACGCCGTGGCCGTCGGCGTCGCAAATACCGTCGGGCTCATAGTGAGCCCGACGGTATAACCGTCGGCCTTATAACTACCAATTTAGTCAGCAATGCCGTCGGGCTCATAGATGGCTCTACCAAATTTTTTTTTCAAAATTATTTTTTTCAACTTTTTTATTATTATTTTAACTCCAATTTAGTCATATATTTAATCTCATATCACACACTTAATCATAATCTTAGATCAAACTATCCACTCACCCACTTAATCATAATCTTAGCTCAAACTATTCACCCTTAGTCAAACTTCCCAAACGGTCACCCATCTTTAGAGTGTTACAGGCCAAGCACGCTTAACTATTGAGTTCTATTCAAATGAGATTCCAGTTGAGATGTCATACCTTGTTGCTATTAGTATGATAGCAATCATATTAACCTTCATCTCAGATATTATATTTTTTAATCTTTAAAATTTCAAAAATAAGATTTGAATAAACAAAATAACTATGTTTAATAATACTTGAATAATAATAATAATCAATTATTTTATTTTTGTTTTGTCTTTTCCATTTAATAGGAAATAATTCATATCTTCATATTGATATATTAGAATTTAATAAATAAAATGTCTATATCGATCATAAAAATGAGAGGAATCCAAATATGACATCCATGCCATCATTTTCATAATGAATAATGTCTTTTAAAACAAACAAGAGCCAACATAAATCAGTATAAAGTCAATTAAAGAGGCGAATTTAGATAGAAAGCAAGGAAAATCCTCATATTAAGTTATTATCCATAAAATATGTTCTACTCTTTGTGAAAATTAAAAGGGTGTCATTTTGGACCATATTTTATGTACTTGCTTCACAAAAAAAGTCATTTCTGACACTTAAAAAATGGAAAATGATATTTCTAAAAAGAATTTTGAAAATCGCTTCGACGACGTTGTTTCTCATACCATGACACACATATGTGCTGAATATGGGCACTTTATCACAAACTATGACATGATAATGGTCATACATTGGTCATTTGTCTTGAAACCTATGCATGTTTATAGATGTTTGACATTTTTGTGAAGTTTCGTTTTGAAAAGTTTGCCAAAAATCAAGTTTATCATTTTTCCTATTAACTAGTACACGTAAAAGGACTTCATGCCAAAGGGTTTCTTTTTTTGAGTACTTTTTCATATTTTTCCATTTCTTTCAAAAAAGGTCAAAATGGAGAGCATGGCTATTCATCAAAAGTGGTCGAATTTTTCAAAACTATTGACGGTTCTATGTTGTAACCACTACTTGTGTACCTTAAAATTATTTTTGTAAGAACTTCAGAGCAAACTATCACACAGTTGTAGTTCAAATTTGAATTACTTCCGGAAAATTGACATAAAGTCAATTAAAGAGGCGAATTTAGATAGAAAGCAAGGAAAATCCTCATATTAAGTTATTATCCATAAAATATGTTCTACTCTTTGTAAAAATTAAATGGGTGCCATTTTGGACCATATTTTATGTACTTGCTTCACAAAAAAAGTCATTTCTGACACTTAAAAAATGGAAAATGATATTTCTAAAAAGAATTTTGAAAATCGCTTCGACGACGTTGTTTCTCATACCATGACACACATATGTGCTGAATATGGGCACTTTATCACAAACTATGACATGATAATGGTCATACATTGGTCATTTGTCTTGAAACCTATGCATGTTTATAGATGTTTGACATTTTTGTTAAGTTTCGTTTTAAAAAGTTTGCCAAAAATCAAGTTTATCATTTTTCCTATTAACTAGTACACGTAAAAGGACTTCATGCCAAAGTGTTTCTTTTTTTGAGTACTTTTTCATATTTTTCCATTTCTTTCAAAAAACGGTCAAAATGGAGAGCATGGCTATTCATCAAAAGTGGTCGAATTTTTCAAAACTATTGACGGTTCTATGTTGTAACCACTACTTGTGTATCTTAAAATTATTTTTGTAAGAACTTCAGAGCAAACTATCACACAGTTGTAGTTCAAATTTGAATTACTTCCGGAAAATTGACATAAAGTCAATTAAAGAGGCGAATTTAGATAGAAAGAAAGGAAAATCCTCATATTAAGATATTATCCATAAATTTGTTCTACTCTTTGTGAAAATGAAATGGGTGTCATTTTGGACCATATTTTATGTACTTGCTTCACAAAAAAAAGTCATTTTTCACACTTAAAAAATGGAAAATGATATTTCTAAAAAGAATTTTGAAAATCGCTTCGACGACGTTGTTTTACATACCATGACACACATATGTGCTGATTATGAGCACTTTATCACAAACTATGACATGATAATGGTCACACATATGTGTTAAAACTATTGCATATTTGTATATGATTGATATTTTTTGTAAAATTTTGTTTTAAAAAGTTGCCAAAACTCAAATTTATCATTTTTCTAAAAACTAGTACACGTCAAAAGACTCCATGCCAAAGGGTTTCCTTTTTTTTAGTATTTTTTCATATTTTTTTTGAATGTAATCTAATTTTTTGAGAAAAACTGAAAAACTGTATAGTGAGGCCGACGGTTATATCGTCGGGGTTACAATGTGATCAGGTCGCTTCGTCCAGGACGCCCACGCGGGGGAGACGGGGGGAGAAGTCCGACGGTGTTTTGACGCCGACGGTGACCGTCGGGCTCACATTAGAACGCCGACGGTGTTTTGAGCCCGACGGTGTTTCTCTGGCCGTCGGTGCTAGATTGTGACGCCGACGACCCCGACGTTTAGCCGTCGGCGTTATAATTGCCGTCGGGCTGGTCTGCCACTCCCGTAGTGCGGCTCCCTCTAATTAAACAATTTTTTAAAAGTATAACATTTCTAAAAATTGGTGATACATATACAAGTTTTCTAAATACATGTCAAGTTTCATGATCAAATAATATTCGTGGCTAGTTTCAAAAAAACGTGGCAAAATCAGTGACTTAGAAAAATATATTTTAAAAACTCATTTTGGCCACTGACTATTTTTTTGACGGAGCACCACATACGTCGTTCCAGCATGAAACTTGACACGTATCAACTCGTATGTATAACATTTCTATATATGTTCATCACGAAGTTTTTCAGGTTGTTTTGAAATGTTTACTATTTTTATCGATTTTTATTCGGACAAAAGCATACGAGTTCAGAAGCAATATTGCGATTTTCCAGATTCCTCCGGCTGCATGTGATTGTTAAACTTACTAGCTAGCGCACTCACCTCCCAACCAATCTGGATTATGCTGTGGTTGGCCTCCGCGCCGTTCCCCAAGTCGTAGAGGTGAATAGAGGCCGAAGTGTACTGCTCGGTGCTCAGGTTGAATCGGTATACGTCCATCGTGGCCATGAAACCATAGTAACCCTGATCCGATGCTGTTGTCAGGTGCTTCGCAAACTAAGTGTTCACGACAAAAAAACAACATAGGTTCTTAGTCTGTCAGGTTCTTCGTAAAAACATATACTCCCTCCGTTCTAAAATAAATGTCTTAAGTTTGTAAAAATAGATGTATCTTGATATATTTCATAAGCTCTTTTACCGTCGATACCGTCGACTACTATTTTTTTTACCGTACATTAGTACATGATTTCTTTTAGCCGTTGATTAAATCTGCAGCCACGGCGTTCCTTCACTTCCCAGGTCGCGATTAGGGCAGCCGCCGCATGTTCCTTTCTAACAGGTAGCGAGCAGAGCCAGCCGCCGCCGACGCCACGAGCAGAGTAGCCGCTGCACGCCTCCCATACCGCTCCTTCACTCGCGACGAGGGGACAGTAGCACATCGACCTCCCTCCGCGGCGTGGCCACGGCGACCGACTGTTGTTGGGGATTTCAGCATGAGATGAGGAGTTCGGCAACGGCGGCGGCTCGGAGGGAGTAGGGTTCGACCCTCCGCGGATCTTGATTTACCCTGACGCCGCCGTCGTCACTCGTCAGCCGCCTACAAGTTGTATCAGCAGCATCTCTTCTTCGGCCAAGTCGTTGGTATCATGTAGTGCAGGTATGCGTTCTACTCCAACGCTGGCATTTTGGATCGAAGCGGGTTTCCATGCTCTTACTCCGTGCTACCAAAACTCCATCAGCCCCATATAACCTTCTCTGACGCCGTGACAAGGTCTACAACACCCAGCACTCCTTGGTGCTGCTCTTCGAGGTATCGTGGTCTTCTGAGTGTACGTTGTCCCATTCCGCTGGCTACGTATTTGATGTAATGGCTTGATGCATGCCCTGTGTAGTTTCAGAGAGGGAGCCACACCTGAATTCAGGCTGCCGTTTCTGGCCGCAAGATGAAAAATGCAGGCTATTATCACCCCCACATTTAACAGCTTTGATGCAATCGATCATTAAAATACTCATTCGATTATTGTTTTATTGTGGATGTAATTGTGTTTTCTTATGCATAGAATGATGGATGGCATCTTTGTGAAATTGTGATATTATTAACCTAGTCATGCATGTGAATCTGGAAAAAATTTCAATTTTTCAATATTGATCAACCGGATGACCAGTTATTTAGTTTAGCTAAACCAATATTGTCTCATGATAACATGATAAAGATATTTCTGATGGAAGATGCATGCCAACTATAACAAATATATTGACTTACGAAAAAGTTGGTAGCTTGAAAATAGTTATGCTAATGGGCACCGGTTTTTTACTTGGGTATTATATTTATACCTACTACTACTACTTGCAGACTTTGATCTATCGAAGCAGGAAGTATTTGATGGTGAACTGGGCCCTAATTAAGTATGTCCTGGTTCTTCCCACGTACTACTGCACTGTACCAAGCTTGGTTTTCAGCTTGACTTCACTGCCTCCAACTTCAGGCCTCAAATGGTGTGTAGCAGCTTAACGGTCAGGGTTAAAGAGATGGCTGTAACTTGACATTAGATGATGGCGATGAGTGTGACAGGCTGATATATGTATGCAGTGGTCTCGATTGAGTTTGTAGATAGATTATGATGCTGGCATATTTCTGGTTAATCTGGTTTATCCTGTAGTTTGTGACATGAATGACCAATTACTTCGACCAATCTGTGACCAATTTAGTGTTTCTGACTTGTCGTGTTCACCAATTACCGTAGGTACAAAGTAGATAGTTTGCTCTCTATTTTTGAACAAGGTCGCTTTTGGACCAAGAAAAACAAGTTGCATTTCCGTATGCAAATACTTTTGTGCTCATATGAGAATATTGGTAAGTGTAGGTTGCATCGTGCTTGGCAATGCCCCATATTGATCTGAGTCCCTGTCACGTCTGATCCCCTCTCGTGTCTATAGTCACACTCCAATAACATTGGCTCATATTGATCGTGTGCAAAATCATACAAAGGTATTAATATCAACGTATAAATATGACGTAGGCAAAAACTTAAAATATGAGAATGCTTGCAATGTAAAACTGAAAAAATACAACCGACCCAGCTCGGTATTTCACATTTCTAGTTAGAATAGTGCAACTCGCTTTCAGAAAAAACGTACTAGTATGATTTATCGAAAAATGCACCCATACATAAAGAAACCAATATAAATAAATAAAAATGCATTTCCACATTGAACTTTTCTCTACGAGATATTTGCATATTTCTAAAAAGGTTTAGGTTTAAAAATAAGAAATAAAAGAAACAACTACAAAGAATGATAAATAAGGGAATAAAAAAAATATTAGTGCAATTAACCCTTTGTATACAATAGGACCTAATTGGTGCATGACGCTATAGATTAGTGATGTATCCAGATCAAACGAGCAAGGTCTCTTGTCATAATGGTTGTGCTGTTACGGAAATAGACATGAGGTGATCAGGTCTAGTCTTGTTAGCGCGCCTATATTTTTAATTTTCTGTATAAAACTTAGCAAAACTGTCACGTTAAACTAAAAAAATTGCAGTACCGGTCCCACATAAATTTTGGTACCGTGATATTGTAAAATCGCCTGATCGGATTAACGGTTCTTAAAAATGTCAACCACTCTAAAACTTGTAATATTTTATATCTAGATATATTTTTCTTTTGACAAACTTAAGACAGTTATTTTTGGGATGGAGGGAGTATGTAGATATATTACGTACGTATAGGTAGTGCATCATCACGGGGCCAGATTCGGTTTCGACTGGCGGTGAAACCTGGCCGAGCAATCCTCTAACAAGCAAGCTAGCTTCACTGCTGGACCTATGGAATTTCACCTGATCAGTGGACGTGCAAATTAGCAGACCGCCGTGAAAATTAAGACAAGATACACCATGTTGCATAGGTTACCTGGGTAGCATTGGTGAAGGAGATATGCCATAGAGACAAATAAATAAGTAGTATTTATTACGTTATCTCATAAGTTTATAATAGGTTTGTGTATAATGCTATAACTGTATTAATCGGAATTGTTAATACACGTGTGATACATAGACAACCAGGTCCCTATCAAGCCTCTATATGAGCTAGTCCATTGGGCAACAGTTGATCGAGATTCCCGATCAAGGACAATGACGTCGGTTGACAATGGGGTCACCTTGTTAGTTGAATAAGGTGGTGGACATACGCAAAGTATTGCAATAAGATCGTATTACGATGTTTGTCATTTGCAATAGATAAGAGTATGATAGCTTATTCCTTAGACCGTGAGACCGTACTTATTGTTGCTTCGTAGGAGTGCTTTGAGAGCATCAAACGTTGTGTCTTATATAGCATGACAATAACGGTGTCCATCTTGGGTATTCCGAAAGAGCATCGAGACGTAAGGATCAAGAGCGGGATTTGTTCATTCTTGTAATGGAAAGTTACTCTGGGCCCACTCGGTGATATTGCATCTATATAGCTGCAGCTTATGACTAGGTCATGGAGATGTAATATCGCAGACGAGTTAATAACCTTCGTCGGTAACGAGATACAGCAAAGGCATCGGTGTGTCTACGATCATATCTCGGACAAGGTAGTATCGCAGAGACAAAGGGAACGAATATCATACTTATGGTTCAACGACGATATTCGTGGAATGCACAGGGGTCGTCATATATTTCCAGGTATCCCTGACGATCATTGGTGAGCGGAGTGTCTCGACCATGTCTGAAGTGTTCCCGAACCGTAGCGTAACAAACTTAAGGTCTTAGCGACGCTAGGAGATAGGTTCTGGAATTTTATAGGTTTTTGTTGGAGAGAGAGAAATGATCCGGAAAGAGTTCCGGTGGTCCGGAAGGAGTTCCGGAGAGGTCTGGAATGGTTTCAGGGATGTCCGAAAGTTGTTCGGGTGGTCCGAAAGAGTTTTCGGAGTCACGGGATATTGAATTATATATAAATTATTAATTATGAATTAATGGGATTTTTATATTAATTTAATATTAATTAAATAAAGGAAAAAGGGGGCTCCCACCTATATGGGCCCTAAGAGGGCCCAAGAGGGGGAGCCGCACCTCAAAGGGGGTTGGGCCCCATTGGCTGGTTCGGCCAGCCCATGTGGGGGCCGAACCCCCCCCCCCCCCCCCCCCCCTCCCATGTCCTTTGTTTAGTCCCACATGGGGGAGCCAAGGGGTTTGCACACCCCCTTCCCCCTTTATATAGCAAGGCATATTAATTGATTTAATTCATAGGAAATTCAATTAATTCCCAATTTCTCTCTCGATCTCGTGGTTCCCAAGTTGGAGCCGCGCCGAGCTGAGGAAGGGGGTCTCTCTCCACCTAAGCCATACCGCAGAGCGCCGTTGCTCTGCGGGATTCCAGATAAGATCTACTCCTGCGATTTCAGCTGGATCTGAATGACCGGGAGTTGTCGCTAGGCTCCGTATGTTTGCGAGTGCTCGGAGGCTACTCTATTGAGGAGCTTGGGCGACGTCGTCTCGCCCCCTGCAGCCGCCGCGCCTCCCCCCCTGCTGCCGGCGCACCAGCCCCGGTGCTGGCGCTCTGCCTTCTTCCGCCCGACGCCCGTCGACGCAGATCATCGTCGACACCCCGGCGTCATCGACTCCGACATCGCGGCAAGTTCTCCGCGACCTCGAGGTCGGCTACGTACGACTTCATCGTCAACGCTTGTGCGGGAGCGTAATCCCCGCTATCGGTCTACATGGAGGTAATGTAACCCGTTCCGCCACCGTTATCGCATGTACTAGATAGATAGATCCTGGCTAGTTAGGGTTTCGATCGCTAGAAAATTATTGTTTTCTGCACCGTAACCCCTTCAGTGGTATCAGAGCCGATCTATGCGTAGTACTGCTGGTACGGTTAGAACTCATGTTGAATGAGGGCGTCTTTCTTATATTTGCTACCCTCTAGCGTGCACTTGCGATGCCTTCGGTATTGAGTTGATGAAGCGGCCCGGACCGACTTTACGCGTACGCTTACGCGAGACTGGTTCCACTACTGACATACGGCTTGCACCGTATCTGTGGCTGGCGGGTGTCTGTTTCTCTCTCTCTCTCTAGTCGGCAAAGCATTTTCAATGGAGGGCCCGAAAGGGATGCTTAAACATGCAATTACACGATTGACGTTGTGGTACAAAGTTCGTAGGTAGGGAAGCGGTTCTCTTACGAATAAGCCTATATGCCACGTAAAACTTGCAAAACTAAATAAAGCTAGAGGCGTCTAACTTTGTTTTGCAGAGGCGTTATTTTATGTGACATGGTTACGGTAAGTTTTGATATTACTCGTACTGTCGGAGGCAAAGGAGGGCTCTGTAGACTCGGAGCCATGCCGGGGCGCCGGGGGCCAGGCACATGGCGCCATGAAGGTCCAGGCGCATCGACCATGTCACATCGCACTTCATTGCATCATTATTGTGTGTTGTTGTGTGTGCATCCTATTGATTGCTTATATGCTAGATATACAACGGTAGCATCATAAATAGGATGATCCCTAACAAATACCAAAATTGTGTTCTCCCTCGTTGCGCACCACCAAGAAAGTTCTACGTTATGAGGCAGGCCGTGATGATCGGGTGTCACACATCTCGTCGTTCGCATACAGTGGGTGTAAGCCATGTTGCACGCGCAGGTCTTCGAGGTTTGATTGGCGAGCCTAGCATACTCAGAGGTATGGCCTCGGAACACGGGAAGATCGAAAGATCGAGCACGAGTCACAGAGTTATTGTGATCGACATGTTATGTCCACCTTTGAAGCTGTGCTGCCGGCCGTGATGATCGGGGGTAGTGTGGTGGATGAGGGTCGTGTAATCGCCATTATTATTTTAGGGATAATAATCTTGGTGTGGTGTGTTTTTGATAATGAGATTATAGAACTAAAACTCACCTATATATTATAAACTTATCTTACCTCTTTTGCGATCACATCTGGAGACTACGGAACTACACTTCGGTTGCTTCCTCAAGAGCTCGGATTCTACGTTGGAAGCCGACGAGTCCAACTTCATCAGCTGGTGCATTGGTTTTAGAAACATTCTCCAAACACAACAAACATGCTATATGTGCTAGAACATTAGTTAGGAATTAGACCAGATGATTCTGATAGCAAGGAGAAAGATGATGAGTGATATTTTCATGAAAGTGAAGGTCGTCATGAGCGTATGCCTAGCACCAGAGTTTAAAGTTGTATTCAACACCTGGAGCCATATGTTGTGATTGATGCGATAAAATGTCACTTCAAAGATGAATTGAGTCTTGAGAAGTTCAAACAGCTTAGAAAGTTCCGGACCATTCACATGGGGAGCATACCTGTCTGAAGACTCAGTTGAAGAAGTTGTGTGACATCTACTTCAGGCTTACGAATATCTACGATTTCTAGATAGCGAACTCCAGTGCAATAGAGATTGCGCTTTACCTCCTAGCTGTGAATAGCATGTGCGTGAATATGCTATAGAGACACGGTGAGCTTCTTCACGTTCGTGAACAAGTTCAAATCTCTAAAAGTTGATTCATCGAAGAAGAGTTCTTCGACGCTATGGGTATATTTGATATACGAAGATATAAATGTATTCTTCTCATACTTGATGAAAAGTGTTTGATAATTGTTCTGTTTGTGAAACAGTCCCTGATTATCACAAGTATGTGGCTAAGGGTGACGTGACAGTGCACGAGTGATGGCAAGTTCATGGCCAGTGGTGCTCACGCCCTCGAGATATCATATTAGTTATCATCAATAGTTTTTGATAAGACATTTTGTAATAGTGAGAATGTGATCTAGTTTGGTGTCTTGAATGTAACAAGACATAATTATTCATATAGAACACATCAGTTGTTTTATGTTATGAAACAAAGCAGTTGTTTCATGTTATGAGTAATTTGCATCACATCTCAATTACATTATGCGTATGATATACATTTATAATAGCGGGAATGATAAAATTGTGTGTCCAAAGAACAAACACCATCAAATTTAGTCATAAAGGCAATGAAAGAAGTAATGGATATTTTTGGTCCATTTAAGTATTTCGAGTGCCAAAAATGATTAAGTTTGAAATGCAGTATTGAAGTTGCAATACTAGAGGAAATTGATTGAGAGTCATTTTTAATGATTAATCAATGGTGTTTTGCTTGATCCGAATTCCTCTATGAGTTTGGTAAATAGGAGTATTTGCCCGATAAATTATGGAGTCTGAAATTAATTTGATAATAGATCAAATGGGGTTTTTCAGAAGAAAGATTAGTGAATATTGTATTCACAAGATTCGATCAAAGGACAATATTTTTGAATCATGGTTTCAACACAAAAGACTTGTGGAAATTTGTTTTCACAATGTTATAATGTCATATATGGTGATATGTGGGGAATTATAATTATGCTCTAAATAAAGTGTGGTCTGTCAGAATCAGTCTTAGAATCTCCTAATATGTTCGAAACATTATAGTCGATGTCCACTTTAGAAAATAGATATTTTTCTCAACAAGAATTCATAGGATCGACAGTAATGTCGACGTGTATATGATTATGCGATAATTCGGAATATACATGAGTAGTTCTTTGTAGATTGCTCGCATTGGACGAGAGTGTATTCCAGAATCAATTAGAAACAAAGTTCAGTTTGTTGTCTATGTAATTCCGAGAAAAGATGACTTTTCGAATTATGGTTTATGGATTAAAATTAGAAGTTTGGAATAAAGTGTCAGACTTATGTTGGAAGATGTTCCAAAGAGTATATGTCTGCTAATGAAAGTTTAGTGATTAAGAGTGAGGGAGACTAGAAAATTGTTTTCTGCTTGCAATCCTCTTCATAAAGATCATAATATTTTCATGAAAGAAACTTCTAAATAAAGTGTTGTTATATTTAATATTTCTGTCAGGTCACAGCACTGTATTAAGTATTTCAGATCTTGTTGACAGATCAAGGTGCACTTTATGAATACAAAGAAAGTTGAGAAAATATCGGAATACGAACAAAGGTTTTTTGAGCCTGGAAATCCAAAGTTGCATTTGAAAGTATTAAGAGAGTAATTGTTGCTGCAATTCTTATTAGAGGAATAAGATTGTTTAATCGTCATATAAGGTGTTATATGAGAAATGTGACTATAAGAAAGACGCGGTAGCATGTCTTGTCGAGAAATGTGTCTTGGACAAGATCAAATTTGTTGACTACATTTATGTAGACATGCTTGAAGTCTGAGGGATTTGTATTAATGTAATACTGTAGTTTGTATTAAATTCGAATTGATAGTAGATCAATGATTTTGGTTTAACCAAGATGTCGATTTAAGTGGGAGTCATAGTTAGTTCACTCAGGAGAAATATGTGAAGAACATATTTTTGAGTGGGAGCTTGGGAACTCAAATATGTGGATAACATGTTTTTGAGTGGGAGCTCGTGTTATCAAATATGTGGAGACATAATTTGAGTGGGAGTCGAATTCATCTTGTGTAGTTAACACATTGTGAAACTGTACCAATAGAATAGGATGAAGTTGTAAAACTATTTAAAAGTTAGTGTCTATTTTGAAATAGAACGGGAATTTTAAATAGTTAGTCGAGTTGTGTTAGATTATATCTGAGGAGTCAGAATAGAATCAAAAGGATGGTCCTTTGGAATCCAATTGGTCATTAAGAGTAATGATGCATGAAGTTAATGGTTGTATGACATGTGGGTCTATTATGTATATATTAGACATCATACAGAAACCATATTATCTGCTCGATAAAATATAACCGATGTTCTTGGAGTAAAGAACAGTTATGAAAGTAAATTTGGAATTTACTGGAAGTAGAAGTGCGTTAGTTAAGGGATTGACATTTGAATGTCAAGTTTTCTACATTGGTGTGAAAGTATGTAGATATCGCGCGTTTGTAATTGTTACAAGGGGCTCTGCATGGCTGAGTGTGTTTTTCAGGGCAGTTATCTGGTTAGTATAATCAGAGTAAGCGCTGGGAAGCAGAAGTCTCACTTAGTTACGGTATTTGCATATATGTTGTTCGACAACATGGTGATATCAAACAAGTTGATGCCAGTGAATCGCAAAAGCATGTACAATCATGGATTGTGCAGTAACACTTTTCCACGAGCAAGCATTATCAAATGATTCTTATTTGATAAGGGATTCTGATAAAGTAAAATGCAGCTAGTTTATTTGTACTCTAGTGCAAGTGGGAGACTGGAGGAGATATGCCCTAGAGGCAAATAAATAAGTAGTATTTATTGCGTTATCTCATAAGTTTATAATAGGTTTGTGTATTATGCTATAACTGTATTAATCGGAATTGTTAATACACGTGTGATACATAGACAACCAGGTCCCTAGCAAGCCTCTATATGAGCTAGTCCATTGAGCAACAGTTGATCGAGATTCCCGATCAAGGACAATGACGTCGGTTGACAATGGGGTCATCTTGTTAGTTGAATAAGGTGGTGGACATACGCAAAGTATTGCAATAAGATCGTATTACGATGTTTGTCATTTGCAATAGATAAGAGTATGATAGCTTATTCCTTAGACCGTGAGACCGTACTTATTGTTGCTTCGTAGGAGTGCTTTGAGAGCATCAAACGTTGTGTCTTATATAGCATGACAATAACGGTGTCCATCTTGGGTATTCCGAAAGAGCATCGAGACGTAAGGATCAAGAGCGGGATTTGTTCATTCTTGTAATGGAAAGGTACTCTGGGCCCACTCGGTGATATTGCATCTATATAGCTGCAGCTTATGACTAGGTCATGGAGATGTAATATCGCAGACGAGTTAATAACCTTCGTCGGTAACGAGATACAGCAAAGGCATCAGTGTGTCTACGATCATATCTCGGACAAGGTAGTATCGCAGAGACAAAGGGAATGAATATCATACTTATGGTTCAACGACGATATTCGTGGAATGCACAGGGGTCGTCATATATTTCCAGGTATCCCTGACGATCATTGGTGAGCGGAGTGTCTCGACCATGTCTGGAGTGTTCCCGAACCGTAGCGTAACAAACTTAAGGTCTTAGCGACGCTAGGAGATAGGTTCTGGAATTTTATAGGTTTTTGTTGGAGAGAGAGAAATGATCCGGAAAGAGTTCCGGTGGTCCGGAAGAAGTTCCGGAGAGGTCTGGAATGGTTTCAGGGATGTCCGAAAGTTGTTCGGGTGGTCCGAAAGAGTTTTCGGAGTCACGGGATATTGAATTATATATAAATTATTAATTATGAATTAATGGGATTTTTATATTAATTTAATATTAATTAAATAAAGGAAAAAGGGGGCTCCCACCTATATGGGCCCTAAGAGGGCCCAAGAGGGGGGGCCGCACCTCAAAGGGGGGTGGGCCCCATTGGCTGGTTCGGCCAGCCCATGTGGGGGCCGAACCCCCCCCCCCTCCCATGTCCTTTGTTTAGTCCCACATGGGGGAGCCAAGGGGTTTGCACACCCCCTTCCCCCTTTATATAGCAAGGCATATTAATTGATTTAATTCATAGGAAATTCAATTAATTCCCAATTTCTCTCTCGGTCTCGTGGTTCCCAAGTTGGAGCCGCGCCGAGCTGAGGAAGGGGGTCTCTCTCCACCTAAGCCATACCGCAGAGCGCCGTTGCTCTGCGGGATTCCAGATAAGATCTACTCCTGCGATTTCAGCTGGATCTGAATGACCGGGAGTTGTCGCTAGGCTCCGTATGTTTGCGAGTGCTCGGAGGCTACTCTATTCAGGAGCTTGGGCGACGTCGTCTCGCCTCCTGCAGCCGCCGCGCCTCCCCCCCCCCCCCCCCCCCCCGCTGCTGGAGCACCAGCCCCGGTGCTGGCGCTCTGCCTTCTTCCGCCCGACGCCCGTCGACGCAGATCATCGTCGACACCCCGGCGTCATCGACTCCGACATCGCGGCAAGTTCTCCGCGACCTCGAGGTCGGCTACGTACGACTTCATCGTCAACGCTTGTGCGGGAGCGTAATCCCCGCTATCGGTCTACATGGAGATAATGTAACCCGTTCCGCCACCGTTATCGCATGTACTAGATAGATAGATCCTGTATAGTTAGGGTTTCGATCGATAGAAAATTATTGTTTTCTGCACCGTAACCCCTTCAATTGGTCCCACGGCCGGCCAAAAGCAGCATCCAAACGACGGCGACGTGAAGAACAAAATTACCCATCGATCGTATCCCACCGGCTTTTGCTTGCGGGCAATTAGTACGTGCGTGCTGACGAGAAGAACATATGCTGTTTATATATCGATTTAGAGGCCGGTTTCTTCATTGTGATAACTGATAACTTTGGAAATTTCTGCCTAGGATCGATAAATTCCTTGCTGCAGGTGCCAGCTTATACATAGCACCATAATAACTGCCGCTTAACATATAGTATATTCTAATATATGCCAATTATTTGGGAATTAACGTAGATTTACTTCATATATATACAACACTACAGGAGAAGAGGAAGGCGCTGACGACAATATCGAGGGCGTTGGCGTGTGAGGCTGGGCTGGGCAGCCGAGCTTAGTGCTCGTTGGTCCAACTTTACCGTCGGCGTAGTCCACAAAACGCCGATGGCCACAGTTGACGTAAAAAGGTTGTCGTCGTACGTTCATCGGTGCCTGTCGGCGTATCCTGCCACATGTGGCGAACGAGGGTGGGTCAGGCCACTCGGTCTATTTTTCCCTTTTTAGTTCAACTAATCATATTTATATGGTTGATTTGTTATTTACCTCTATAATTTTGATGAAGATATAATTTATCAATAAAAATTGGAATGACTGTACCTCTGAATTTCGGTATCCCACCATCCATATAGAGCAACGACACGAATCTTCCGAAACCCAACGGTACCACATATATGTAAAATAAAAACAACAAAATACACATATAATATACAGCTAAAACATAAAATTTATTATATATCTCAATTTGTACGGAACGCCCAAGGCTCTGAAGCCCCTCTTGTTTGCTGGCTAATTTTTTAAAAATATATTAAAAAATCATAATTTCAGAAAAATAATATGCGTTTTGAAGATTTATCAAAAATAATACACCCTCAATCACACCGTGGCTGACTAGGTCTAATGGGGCCAAGCCGGTATGTCCAAAAATGGATGGATCATTCACGTACAAGCTAGCTAACCAGGCAGCCACTAATCGGCCCCGATAGGTACCGGTGGGCAACGCCGTGGCCGATAAGTATTTTTTCTTAATTTATATAAAAATAATTATAATTTTAAAAAATTAGCTATTTGCTGAACCCGAAGTATATTTCCTGAACGAGCAGCACAAAATGGCGAACGAAAACGTACTAGCTAGCAGGTAAAAAAAAAAGCCTTCTAGCTAGCGTAGGAGTTATTGGCCGTCCAATAGGTACAAAAAGCCTTCTAGCTATGTGCGTAGTAAAGGAGCTCCCCCGCAGGGGCCTCGCTATGCTGCGTCGCTCGGAATGGGCCTACTGGGCCGTCACTCTCAATTCGATTGTCCTGATTCCTAAACACCTTAAAAAAATAAGTGAAGCGGAGCTAATCTCCCAGCTCACTCCGAGGTCCGAGCTCAACTAGCTAAACCGCCATCATTAGCTGAGAGCTTACTTACTCCGTCACTCCGTCCCCTCCTCCTCCTCCTCCGGTGCCGCCTTTTCTCTCCACACTCGAAACCCTAGCCCACCCTCGCCGCCCATCCCGACCCCCAACACCGGCCGCCATGCCACCTGCAACCACCATCAACGTCTGCGCAGGGCAATGCAACCAAAACCATAGCTCCAACTCCTCATGTGCGTGGAAGGCTACCGGCACTGGAACTGCAGGAGCAGCCTTGATGGTGATCTTCGTGGAGGTACTCAAGTGGGCCAAGCGTCGCTTCGCGAAACCAGTTGCTGCCCCTGCCTCTTCGTGCACTCCGTCTGGGCCCCACCTCCCCCGCCGTCGATGCCAGTCCGGCCTACCGCTGCCGGGTCTAGACCACCAAGTGCCTGCAGATGGCTTCGGGGAAGGTTTCGACCTTGGAGAACAAGCTGCCAACGGGTGCGCTGTTATGTAAGCCTAACTCGCTCCTTGCAAATTCTGATGGAGACTATGAACTGTGAAAAGGGATTAACGTATTGAGACTTGGGAGCACCTTGTGATTTAGAGATCAGTGAACTGAATTGCAATTAATATGTGCATGCTACTGTGTTGTGTTTGCTCGTGTTCTTAACGAACATTGGTACTTCTAATCAAGGTTTTTGAGTCGACGAAGCGTTCAGGGGTAGCGACTCTTGACTAGTCGTGACTAGTCAAGACTCATGGTAGACTAGTCGACATGAGTCGTTTAACAATGGGTATTATAAAATTGCTATATTATAAGTATAATTGTATATAACTATATACTTATTAATAGTCTATGATACAAACCTGGGCATTTCCACACTGTGTCCAAGGCCAACCAGCAACCTACAAAACATCAAAAGGATTCAAATTAGCATAAAAAGTAGAAAACATAATGAAGTTCAATACTCACTCGAGCCCCATGATCAAATATCAAAGACAACAAGAATATTGTAGCAAATAAAGCAGTTCAACAACGAAATTAAGACACAACATGTCAGACGTTAAGTTACATGTAACCATGTCCAAATGCAAGTAAATAAGTTCAACACTTCAACACTACATGAATGACAGATAGAAATAACACATCTTCAAGTAATCAGGCGTCAAGTTCCATGTCATCAATATGAAACCCGGCTCCATGACCATCTGGTGGAGCATCATCATCTTCATCATTGCTCTCCATGTCTTGATCATATTCTGCCGCAGCTAATTCAGCCCTCAACTCTTCATCATGCACAATCAACCTTGTTCTTGAGTGGTTCCTAGTGTAGGTGAGATAAGGGCCTAGGGGTCGTGCTATAGGCTCGCCAGGATCACCACGTGCTCTCCTAGGAAAGCTACGACCTGTTAGAGAAGCCGATGCACCCATAGCTTCATCAACCTGAGACCATAGTAGTGGTGTATCACCGTCCATGACTTGAGCTTGATGTTCATGGACCAATTCGGCATTAATATCAACCCATTCATTATCCCATTGAAATTCTTCTAGGATAAGTGGAGTAGATTTGTTTGATTTAGAGCCTTGCTCACGCAGATTTTGAAACCTTGCTTCCATTTGTCGGTATAGGAGACATATGATAACTTGTTCATTCTCTTGTATTCCATACGGTTTCTCCCTTTGGTGTGGATCTGCATGCACACAAGTATGTGAGAAGCTGCTGAAATTAGCCTATCAAACCAGCCAACCAATGAGTACTTACATGAGCAAATACAGTCCAATTGCGCTCGCAGCCGGATGCTGAACAACATAGACTAATGATTCGCTTTGCAAGAGTTTGGAGATCAAAAGCAAGGCCACCATAAGCATTCCACCAAAGAACTACAAAATCAGCAAGTCCAACGTTAAAGATAGGGCCAAAATAATCAGCAACTAGTGGAACAATTGAGTTGAAAAAGAAGACACAAACTGCCATAAAATTTATACTTACTAGGACTCTTTCTTGTGCGGTCTTTAACTGACAATGGCTTCGAGAAACATTCACCTTACGACCGCTCATAGTCATCAGCTTCCTTGCTTATAGTTTCTTGTACGTCATCATCGACCACCATCTTCCATAGCAGATTATTGAACATTGAACAGAGACGGGTAGCCTGTCTTTTGTTGATCTCCCTAATGTCAAAGAACTTATTTGGGTTCAAGAACAGTGCAGCCCCATGTAGCTTTTGTTCCATCTGATTATCCCACCTTCTATCAACAATTGCTAGCACTTGACCTAGGAGGTTTGGCTTCTGTAACAACCCTTCTTTTATGCGTTCCTTTGCATAATCTATGGCTGCCCACATTTCAGCCATAGACGGAATCTCATCACCATCAGCAATCCTCAAAGCTCTAAGAAGTGGTTGTGAAGCTCTCATGCAACACTCCACCGAGTTCCAAAAGGTCACGGAGATCACAGTTGCTTCAGCGGCCTTCCCTTCTTTGTTGTTCTTTAATTTGTTGGCGTACCATTCCGTGCTAACAAACGTGGTTTTCAATACTTGCTTTTGCTTCCACATGCTAGACAAAGTAAGGAAGGATGTAGCAAAACGAGTTGCTCCAAGCCTCACAATTTCTTCCTTATGATTCAAGCTTCTCATTAAATCAAGAAGCTTTCCATGGGCATAAATAAATCTGGTTGTTCTCTTTGCTTTAGCAATGCAAGTGTTGCACTATTTGATCTTCCCGATGTCCTCTTGCATAAGATCCAAACAGTGTGCAACACATGGTGTCCAATACAATGTAGGATACTTCTCCATTAGAAGTATGTCACCTGCCTTGTAATTAGACCCATTATCACTAACTACTTGGACTACCAATTCAGGGCCAATTGCATCAATCTGTTCGCTCAACAACTTTGCCACCAGCTTTGCATCAACTGTTTCAGAAGAAACATTGGATGTCCCTAAGAAGAAGGTACCTTCTGGACTATTAGCGAGGAAGTTGATCAAGTGTCGACCGGTCATGTCTGTCCAACCATCCGACATGAGAGAGCAACCATATTCTTTCCATGCAACTCCATGCTTCACCTTCAGTCTTGACCTTTGCCTTCTCAAGCAATGGTTCCCTCAATTTATGATAAGTAGGAGAGATAAAACCAGAACCATACTTCCCTATAGATTCTAATAGAATCTCCCAACTCCTTGAATTGAAAACATTTAGTGGAAGGCAATTCTCATACAAAAAAGTCTGCCACATGATCATCTACAATATCTTTTTGCTCCTTTGTCTTCAGGATGTAATCCTTCATAGTTGTTTGAGTGCCCTTTGACATATGTCTCTCCGAAATCACCTCTTCAGGTGTCTTTCGGATCTGATCTGCAATGGACTTGCCTTTCTATTTGTCCCCCAACGTTGTCAAATGAGTGGTGCTCACTACAAGTTTCCTTTTCCCGGAGGTGCTGCTGTTGGAAGCTTTTGAACTTGCTTCACCCTTCTCGTGTTCATCACATTTTTCTTCAGCTTCATCTCCAGCTTCATCTTCAACAAGATTTTTGAAACCTATTGAGCGAGACTTCATGTATTCATGCATCTCTTTCTGAATTGCAGGGGTTGTTTTGGGGCACATAGTCACAACTGTAAAACCACCAGCAAGGTGCTTCTTCATCCTAAGAGGCCCATAACTAACTTTCTTCCCACACAAATTACATTGCAGCAACAACCTAGATCCCTCCAAATCTGGCCAGAATGCATATTTCCAAGCTGGATCCTGGCTCCTTGCTGGCCTCCTCTTAGGATCTTTAAATGGGTCATATTGCTCATCAGCTTCTGCTTCAGCTTGAGCTGAACGAACAACCCTGGCTATCTCTGGCTGGGAGGACTGGGTCATGGTTACCTGTAGCAGCAGCCACCGTTGGAGGAGCGGATCAGCAGCATAAGTAGCCGGCGGAATGAGAAGCGAACCGGTGGAGGGAGAGGCAGGCCAGGGTGGACTGGCGGAGGCGGCGGAGGTAGAGGCAGGCGAGGGCAGGCCAGGGGCGAACAGGCAGAGGCGGCGGAGGGAGAGGCAGGCGAGCGCAGGCAAGGGGCGGCGGCGGAGGCAGGCCGGGGGAGGGAGAGGCGCCGGCTGGATCACGTGAGGGAGGGCGACAGCAGCCAGCCTCGGAGCGAGCCGTTAGGACTGTTTTGGCTCGGGGGGGGGGGGGGGGGTTACGGGAGCTGGGCAACTTGAGTCAATTTTGACTCAAAAACAACGACTAGTCGAAAATAGTCGATTGAGTCGCTCGACTCTGAAGGGAATATGCCCTAGAGGCATTTAATAAACATAGTTTATTGGCAACATCCCAATCGTTCATTGTATGTTTTATACCATGCTATAACTGTATTAAGCGAAAACATTAATACAGGTGTGGTAGATAAACAACCAGGTCCCTAGTAGCCTCTACTAAGACTAGTTTCGTTGCACGATTGATGATCGAGGTTTTCCGATCATAGGGCATGGCGTCGGTCGGCAATGGAAGTCATATCGTTAGGTGTAACGATGTGATGGACATACCCAGTATTTATAGGACATAGTCATTACGCCTTAAGACCGTGAGATCAACTCTTATTGTTATCCCTGGAAGGTACTTTGATCGCACCAAACGTCATATCTTATATAGTGTGACAATGATAGGTGATACTTTTGGGTATCGGAAGGGGGTAGTTGAGACGAGGGGTCAACAGCGGGATTTGTCAGTCCGCATAGCTGGATAGATACTCTAGGGCCCACTCGGTGAGATTATGTCAAATGAGTTTGCAAACATGTGACTAGGTCATCAGCTGACATAATATCATAGACGAGTAGAAGATAGCGATGTCGGTAACGAGATCATGCTAGTTATGGAGATATCTGAGAATGATGCTCGGACGCGCTAAGTATCGACATGACAAAGGGTTTAAGACTAGACGTCCAGGTTTGATAGATGAAATTCATTCGTTATATCACAAAGATTAATTCATGGGGTCCAGGCCTACGAGTTAGTCGTTGATCATAGAGGAGTCTTGATTGTACCTGTTATTATATCGAACCGCTAGGGTAACACACTTAAGGGGTTTCGACAAGACAACCGGAAAGGAAAGAGATCACCGGGAACGTCCCGGGAATTGTCCGATGGAGATCGGGCAGCGACGAAAGAGTTTTCGGAGCTAGAATAAATTATATATAATATGTTTGATATTAATTAGTGTAATTAATGTGCAAATATGATTTTATATATTTATTTAATTTATTTAGGCTGATTTCCCTAAATGGGCCTTCTGGTCGAAAGAAGGCCCAAGAGGGGAAATTCCTCAAGGGAATTCGGTGGGGGTCAAGGTGGCCGGCCTAGGTGGGCCAAAAGGGGCCCACCAGGTGGCCGGCACACCATGGGAGCCGCACCAGGCAATGGAGGATAGTCCCACATTTCCTGGCTGGCAAGTTGGCTCCCCCCCGGGAGCCTTTATATAGAGGGGCACCCCTGGCCTTTTAATTCACCAATTAATTCCCTAATTCTCTCTCGATCTCGTGATTCCCTTTGTCAGAGTTGCGCCGACTAGAGGAGGGGGATCTCTTCCACCATAGCCCGCTGCCGCGCTGCTGGTGTTCCGGTCCAAGTCTTCCGTTGCTCGTCCTGGACTGGAGCTTCGGAGGCCGTCGTCTCCACCGTATGTGTGTGACGCCCTGCGAGGTGCTGCGCTAGCGGTACTCGGAGGCCTACTTCCTCCACCCGACCTCGGGGTCATCTTCGTCGTCTTCATCGCGCCGAGTTCTTTGCGACCTAGAGGTCGGCTACGTCGTCTTCGTCGTCAACGCTTGTGCGGGAGCGTAATCCCCGCTATTCGGTCTATGAGGGTATGTATTCCGATCTCCGCCGTACTACTATATCTGCATAGTGTAGATCTTGGCTAGTTTAAGGATATTGTTGCTAGGAAATTTTTTGTTTTCTGCACACGATCCCCTTCAGTGGTATCAGAGCCGATCTATCGTAGATATAGTTGTACGCTCTTAGAACCCGTGTTCTGCACGGGGGCACCGTTCCTGTTATTTGCTACCCTCTAGCGTGCACTTGTGATTCCAGCGGCATCGAGTTGATGAAGCGGCCCGGACCGACTTTACGCGTACGCTTACGCAAGAATGGTTCCACTACTGACATACGGCTTGTACCGTATATGTAGCTGGCGGGTGCCTGTTTCTCTCTCTTTAGTTGGTCTTGCATTTTCAATGGAGGACCCGAAAGGGATGCTTAAACATGCAATTATTGGATCGTTGTTGTGGTCATAAGGTTCGTAGGTATGAAGCGGTTCTATTTACGAAAGCCCCGAGCCACGTAAAATATGCAAAAGATAAAGTAGAAGCGTCTAACTTTATTTTGCAGGGGCTATGTGATATGGTCAAGGTAGGTTTATTAAATTGTTTATAAACTGCCGGCGCCAAGAAGACCATGGCGCATTGGACTATATCACATTGCATTACATTTGATGTTTTGTGTGCATCTTATATTGTGTGATTGTATATATAGTATATATTAGTTACACGGCGGTAGCTATATAAGATGATCCCTTCAAAATACCACTAGTGTTCTCCCTCCAACGCGCACCACCAAGAAAGTTCTATGTTATGAGGCAGGCTGTGATGATCGGGTGTCAGACATCTCATCGTTCGCATACAGTGGGTGTAAGCCATGTTGCACAAGCGTCAGCGTGGAGGTTTTTGGTGGCGAGCCTAGCATATTCAGAAATATGGCCTCGGAACAGGGAGACCGAAAGGTCAAGCACGAGTCACAAAATTGGTGTGGCGGACAATTGTCTACTCTTGAAGTTGTGCCGCCGGCTCTGATGATGAGGGATGGTGCAATGGATGGGGGTCGTGTAATCTCTTAAACGACCAGAAGGAATGTTCGTTTGAGTGGGAGTTCGGATAGTTATTTTCTAAAATACTAGAACTCAGAATATAATGAACAGAGTCTGTTTTGCAAACCTTTGTAGACGTTAACCATTGGGATAGCATCTTTTCAAATTAGGCGCATTCCTGCGATTGAGAAACTTAAAAGGTTGGGTCCAAACTTCATAGTTTTTGAAGGAGATATGCCCTAGAGGCAAATAAATAAGTATTATTTATTGCATTATCTCATGAGTTTATAATAGGTTTGTGTATTATGCTGTGACTGTGTTAATCGGAATCATTAATACACGTGTGATACACAGACAACCAGGTCCCTAGCAAGCCTCTATCTGAGCTAGTCCATTGGGCAACAGTTGATCGAGATTCCCGATCAAGGACAATGACGTCGGTTGACAATGGGGTCATCTTGTTAGTAGAATAAGGTGGTGGACATACGCAAAGTATTGCAATAAGATCGTGTTACGATGCTTGTTATTTGCAATAGATAAAAGCATGATAGCTTGTTCCTTAGACTGTGAGACCGCACTTATTGTTGCTTCGTAGGGGTGCTTTGAGAGCATCAAACGTTGTGTCTTATATAGCATGACAATAACGGTGTCCATCTTGGGTATTCCGAAAGAGCATCAAGACGTGAGGATCAAGAGCGGGATTTGTTCATTCCTGTAATGGAAAGATACTCTGGGCCCACTCGGTGATATTGCATCTATATAGCTGCGCAGCTTATGACTAGGTCATAGAGATGTAATATCGCAGACGAGTTAATAACCTTCGTCAGTAACGAGATACAGCAAAGGCATCGGTGTGTCTACGATCATATCTCGGACAAGGTAGTATCGCAGAAACAAAGGGAATGAATATCATACTTATGGTTCAACGACGATATTCGTGGAATGCACAGGGGTCGTCATATATTTCCAGGTATCCCTGACGATCATTGGTGAGCGGAGTGTCTCGACCATGTCTGGAGTGTTCCCGAACCGTAGCGTAACAAACTTAAGGTCTTAGCGATGCTAGAGATAGGTTCTGGAATTTATAGGTTTTTATTGGAGAGAAAGAAATGATCCGGAAAGAGTTCCGGTGGTCCGGAAGGAGTTCCGGAGAGCTATGGAAGGGTTCCGAGAATGTCCGAAAGTTGTTCGGGTGGTTCCGAAGTTGTTTCGGAGTCATGGGATATTAATTAGTATTTAAATATATTAATGATTGATTAATTAATTATATTTAATATTAATTTAATATTAATTAAATAAAGGAGAAAAAGGGGCTGCCACCCACATGGGCCCAAAGAGGGCCCATGAGGGGGTGGCGCACCAAGGAAGGGGGGGCCTTCCCCCCCTAGTCCGAATTGGACTAGAAGAGGGCCCAAGGGGGGTTCGGCCGCCCCCCCCCCTCCTCTCTCTCCTTTAGTCCCACATGGGGGAGCCAAGGGGGTTGGCACACCCCTTCCCCCTTTATATAGCAAGGCATATTAATTGATTTAATACATAGGAAATTCAGTTAATTCCCGATTTCTCTCTCGATCTCGTGGTTCCCAAGTCGGAGCCGCGCCGAGCTGAGAAAGAGGGTCTCTCTCCACCTAAGCCATACCGCAGAGCGCCGTTGCTCTGCGGGATTCCAGATAAGGTCTGCTCCTGCGATTTCAGCTGGATCTGAATGACCGGGAGTCGTCGCTAGGCTCCGTATGTTTGCGAGTGCTCGGAGGCTACTCTACTGAGAAGCTTGGGCGACGTCGTCTCGCCCCCTGCAGCCGCCGCGCCTCCTCCCCCCTTGGCCGGCGCGCCAACCCCTCTGCCGCTGGCGCTCTGCTTCTTCCGCTCGACGCAGATCATCGACGCAGATCATCGACGCAGATCATCGTCGACACCCCGGCGTCATCGACTTCGACATCGCGGCAAGATCTTCGCGACCTCGAGGTCGGCTACGTACGACTTCATCGTCAACGCTTGTGCGGGAGCGTAATCCCCGCTATCGGTCTACATGGAGGTAATGTAACCTGTTCCGCCACCGTTATCGCATGTACTAGATAGATAGATCCTGGCTAGTTAGGGTTTCGTACGCTAGAAAATTATTGTTTTCTGCCCCGTAACCCCTTCAGTGGTATCAGAGCCGATCTATGCGTAGTACTGCTGGTACGGTTAGAACTCATGTTGAATGAGGGCGTCTTTCTTATATTTGCTACCCTCTAGCGTGCACTTGCGATGCCTTCGGTATTGAGTTGATGAAGCGGCCCGGACCGACTTTACGCGTACGCTTACGCGAGACTGGTTCCACTACTGACATACGGCTTGCACCGTATCTGTGGCTGGCGGGTGTCTGTTTCTCTCTCTCTAGTCGGCAAAGCATTTTCAATGGAGGGCCCGAAAGGGATGCTTAAACATGCAATTACACGATTGACGTTGTGGTACAAAGTTCGTAGGTAGGGAAGCGGTTCTCTTACGAATAAGCCTATATGCCACGTAAAACTTGCAAAACTAAATAAAGCTAGAGGCGTCTAACTTTGTTTTGCAGAGGCGTTATTTCATGTGACATGGTTACGGTAAGTTTTGATATTACTCGTACTGTCGGAGGCAATGGAGGGCTCTGTAGACTCGGAGTCATGCCGGGGCGCCGGGGGCCAGGCACATGGCGCCATGAAGGTCCAGGCGCATCGACCGTGTCACATCGCACTTCATTGCATCATTGTTGTGTGCTGTTGTGTGTGCATCCTATTGATTGCTTATATGCTAGATATACAACGGTAGCATCATATAATAGGATGATCCCTAACAAATACCAAAATTGTGTTCTCCCTCGTTGCGCACCACCAAGAAAGTTCTACGTTATGAGGCAGGCCGTGATGATCGGGTGTCACACATCTCGTCGTTCGCATACAGTGGGTGTAAGCCATGTTGCACGCGCAGGTCTTCGAGGTTTGATTGGCGAGCCTAGCATACTCAGAGGTATGGCCTCGGAACACGGGAAGATCGAAAGATCGAGCACGAGTCATAGAGTTGTTATGATCGACATTTTATGTCCACCTTTGAAGCTATGCTGCCGGCCGTGATGATCGGGGGTAGTGTGGTGGATGAGGGTCGTGTAATCGCCATTATTATTTTTAGGGATAATAATCTTGGTGTGGTGTGTTTTTTGATAATGAGATTATAGAACTAAAACTCACCTACATATTATAAACTTTACCTTACCTCTTTTGCGATCACATCTGTAGACTACGCAACTATACTTCGGTTACTTCCTCAAGAGCCCGGATGCTACATTAGAAGCCGACGGGTCCAACTTCCTCAGATGGTACAGGGGTTTTAGAAACATTCTCGAACACAACAACATTCTGTATGTTCTCGATGAACCGGTAGGAGAAGGACCAGGAGATTCTGCTAGCGAGGAGGAGGAAGAAGATTTCCGTAAGCGTCGAGACATATTCATTGAAGTGGAGATCACCATGACCGTGTGCTTGGCACCCGAGTTGAAAGAGATGTTTCGACGCAAGGAGCCAAGCGTCATGATGGATGCGATAAAGACGCACTTCGGGGATGAATTGAAGCGTGAGCAGTTCAGACAGCTGAAAATGTTCCAGACCATTCACATGGAAGAGCATACCTGTCTGAAGACACATTTGAAGAGATTGTATGACATCTACTTCCAGCTGACGATGGTCTTCGACTACTGGATGGCAGATTCCTGTGCCATTCGGACTGTCTTGATATCTCTACCTCCTACCTATGAGAAGCATGTACGTAAGTACATTTTGAAAGCCGACGATATGAACTTCTACGTGTTCATTCGTGAGTTCCAGTCTCTGAAGGTTGATTCCATCGAAGGAGAGATCTTCGATGCTACAGGTATATATTTGATATATGCAGGATTATGAATTCGCCCATGGAATATGATAAAATTTCTGATAATTTCTCTGTTTGTGAAACAGGTCCTGATTATCACATATATGCGGCGCAGTTTGATGTGACCTGGCGCTGAAGCTGGTAGTCAAGGAGTTGATGGCCTTTTGGTGTTCACGTCCTCAAGTTATCATAGTTATCATTAATAGTTTTTGATACGATCTTTTGTAATAGTGAGCGAGTGTGTGTGTCTTGATTGTTGCAAGACAAAGTTATTCATGTAATAAGACAAGTTCAGTTGTTTTATGTTATGGAACAAGTCAGTTGTTTTATCTTATGAATAAAGTTTCCACATCTCAGTTACATTGATTGTATGATAAGTATTCATAGTTGTAGATATGATAAAATAGCTTGTCCCATGAACAAAGGTTCTATTGTTAGAACAAACGCCTTCAAGTTCAGTCATAAAAGCAATGAAAGAAGTAATGGATGTTTTTGGTCCATTTAAGTATTTCGAGTGCTGAGTTGATTTAAGCTTGAAGTCAAGTATTGAAGTTGCAATACTAGCGGAAATTAATTGAGTGTCATTTTTAATGATTAATTAATAGTGTTCATTGCTTGATCCGAATTCCTCCATGAATTTGGTAAATAGGAGTATTTGCCCGATAAATTGTGGAATCTGAAATCAATTTGATGATAGATCAAATGGGGTTTTTCAGAAGAAAGATTAGTGAAAATTGTATTCACGGAATTCGATCAAAGGACAGTATTTTTGAATTATATTTTCAACACAAAAGGCTCGTGGTAATTTGCTTCACATAATTATAATGTCACATATAGTGATATGTGGGGAATTATAATCATGCTCTGTTTTCAAAGTATGGTCGCCAGAATCAGTCTTAGAATCTCCTAGGATGTTCGAAACATTATAGTCTATGTCCACTTTAGAAAATAGATATTTTTCTCAACGAGAATTCGTAGAATCGACAATGGTGTCGACGTGTATATGATTATTCGATAATTCGGAATATACATGAGTGGTTCTTTGTAGATTGCTCGTTTTGGACGAGAGTGTATTCCAGAATCAATTAGAAACAAAGTTCAGTTTGTTGTCTATGTAATTCCGAGAAAAGATGACTTTTCGAATTATGGTTTATGGATTGAAATTAGAAAGTTTGGAGTGTCAGACCTATGTTGGAAAGTGTTCCAAAGAGTATATGCCTGCTAATGAAAATTTGGTGATTAAGAGTGAGGGAGACTAGAAAATTGTTTTCTGCTTGCAATCCTCTTCATAAAGATCACAATATTTTCATGAAAGAAACTTCTAAATAAAGTGTTGTTGTATTTAATATTGCTGTCAGGTCACAGCACTGTATTAAGTATTTCAGATCTTGTTGACAGATCAAGGTGCACTTTATGAATACAAAGAAAGTTGAGAAAATATCGGAATACGAACAAAGGTTCTTTGAGCCTGGAAATCCAAGTTACATTTGAAAGGATTAAGAGAGTAATTGTTGCTGCAATTCTTGTTAGAGGAATAAGATTGTTTAATCGTCATATAAGGTGTTATATGATAAATGTGACTATAAGAAAGACGCGGTAGCATGTCTTGTCAAGAAATGTGTCTTGGACAGGATCAAGTTTGTTGACTACATTTATGTAGACATGCTTGAAGTCTGAGGGATTTGTATTAATGTAATACTGTAGTTTGTATTAAAATCGAATTGATAGTAGATCAGTGATTTTGGTTTGACCAAAATGTCGATTTAAGTGGGAGTCATAGTCAGTTCACTCAGGTGAAATATGTGAAGAGCATATTTTTGAGTGGGAGCTCAGGAACTCAAATATGTGGATGACACGTTTTTGAGTGGGAGCTCGTGTTGTCAATATGTGCGGACATATTTTGAGTGGGAGTCGAATTCGCCGTGTGTAGTTAACACATTGTGAAACTGTACCAGTAGAATAGGATGAAGTTGTGAAACTGTTTGAAAGTTAGTGTCTATTTTGAAATAGAACGGAAATTTGAATAGTTGGTCGAGTTGTTTTGGATTATATCTGAGGAGTCAGAATAGAATCAAACGGATGGTCCTTCGAAATCCAATTGATCATTAAGAGTAATGATGCATGAAGGTAATGGTTGTATGACATGTGGGTCTATTGTGTAATATTAGACATCATACAGAAACCATATTATCTGCTCGATGAAATGTAACCGATGTTCTTAGAATAAGAGCAGTTATGAAAGTAAATTTGGGATTTACTGGAAGTGGAAGTGCGTTAGTTAAGGGATTGACATTTGAATGTCAAGTTTTCTACATTGGTGTGAAAGTATGTAGATATCGCGAGTTTGTAATTGTTACAAGGGGCTCTGCATGGCTGAGTGTGTTTTTCAGAGCAGTTATCTGGTTAGTATAATCAGAGTAAGCGCTGGAAAGCAGAAGTCTCACTTAGTTACGGTATTTGCATATATGTTGTTAGACGACGTGATGATATCAAGCAAGTTGATACCAGTGAATCGCAAAAGCGTGTACAATCATGGATTGTGCAGTAACACTTTTCCACAAGCAGGCATTATCAAATGATTCTTATTTGATAAGGGATTCTGATAAAGTAAAATGCAGCTAGTTTATTTGTACTCTAGTGCAAGTGGGAGACTGAAGGAGATATGCCCTAGAGGCAAATAAATAAGTATTATTTATTGCATTATCTCATGAGTTTATAATAGGTTTGTGTATTATGCTGTGACTGTGTTAATCGGAATCATTAATACACGTGTGATACACAGACAACCAGGTCCCTAGCAAGCCTCTATCTGAGCTAGTCCATTGGGCAACAGTTGATCGAGATTCCCGATCAAGGACAATGACGTCGGTTGACAATGGGGTCATCTTGTTAGTAGAATAAGGTGGTGGACATACGCAAAGTATTGCAATAAGATCGTGTTACGATGCTTGTTATTTGCAATAGATAAAAGCATGATAGCTTGTTCCTTAGACTGTGAGACCGCACTTATTGTTGCTTCGTAGGGGTGCTTTGAGAGCATCAAACGTTGTGTCTTATATAGCATGACAATAACGGTGTCCATCTTGGGTATTCCAAAAGAGCATCAAGACGTGAGGATCAAGAGCGGGATTTGTTCATTCCTATAATGGAAAGATACTCTGGGCCCACTCGGTGATATTGCATCTATATAGCTGCGCAGCTTATGACTAGGTCATAGAGATGTAATATCGCAGACGAGTTAATAACCTTCGTCAGTAACGAGATACAGCAAAGGCATCGGTGTGTCTACGATCATATCTCGGACAAGGTAGTATCGCAGAAACAAAGGGAATGAATATCATACTTATGGTTCAACGACGATATTCGTGGAATGCACAGGGGTCGTCATATATTTCCAGGTATCCCTGACGATCATTGGTGAGCGGAGTGTCTCGACCATGTCTGGAGTGTTCCCGAACCGTAGCGTAACAAACTTAAGGTCTTAGCGATGCTAGAGATAGGTTCTGGAATTTATAGGTTTTTATTGGAGAGAAAGAAATGATCCGGAAAGAGTTCCGGTGGTCCGGAAGGAGTTCCGGAGAGCTATGGAAGGGTTCCGAGAATGTCCGAAAGTTGTTCGGGTGGTTCCGAAGTTGTTTCGGAGTCATGGGATATTAATTAGTATTTAAATATATTAATGATTAATTAATTATATTTAATATTAATTAAATAAAGGAGAAAAAGGGGCTGCCACCCACATGGGCCCAAAGAGGGCCCATGAGGGGGTGGCGCACCAAGGAAGGGGGGGCCTTCCCCCCCTAGTCCGAATTGGACTAGAAGAGGGCCCAAGGGGGGTTCGGCCGGCCCCCCCCTCCTCTCTCTCCTTTAGTCCCACATGGGGGAGCCAAGGGGGTTGGCACACCCCTTCCCCCTTTATATAGCAAGGCATATTAATTGATTTAATACATAGGAAATTCAGTTAATTCCCGATTTCTCTCTCGATCTCGTGGTTCCCAAGTCGGAGCCGCGCCGAGCTGAGAAAGAGGGTCTCTCTCCACCTAAGCCATACCGCAGAGCGCCGTTGCTCTGCGGGATTCCAGATAAGGTCTGCTCCTGCGATTTCAGCTGGATCTGAATGACCGGGAGTCGTCGCTAGGCTCCGTATGTTTGCGAGTGCTCGGAGGCTACTCTACTGAGAAGCTTGGGCGACGTCGTCTCGCCCCCTGCAGCCGCCGCGCCTCCTCCCCCCTTGGCCGGCGCGCGAACCCCTCTGGCGCTGGCGCTCTGCTTCTTCCGCTCGACGCAGATCATCGACGCAGATCATCGTCGACACCCCGGCGTCATCGACTTCGACATCGCGGCAAGATCTTCGCGACCTCGAGGTCGGCTACGTACGACTTCATCGTCAACGCTTGTGCGGGAGCGTAATCCCCGCTATCGGTCTACATGGAGGTAATGTAACCTGTTCCGCCACCGTTATCGCATGTACTAGATAGATAGATCCTGGCTAGTTAGGGTTTCGTACGCTAGAAAATTATTGTTTTCTGCCCCGTAACCCCTTCAGTTTTATGCTTTAGCTTGAGGATACTCCTTGTTTAAACTGTTAGCTCTTTGTGTTACAATACCCGCTAGGAGATAACCCCGGAGATTCCGCTGACAAAAGATAATTTGTATTATCAGATTTTGTGAGGATGATATTATCATAGTCCAATGTATGCTATAATCTCTGCCATAGAGAACCAACGGTGGGTACGAGTTTTTAGATCGCGAACATATGATATGGTCGCTAAACTCGGGGTACTCCAAACGTTGGGTTGATGAAGTTTATTAGTACGTTGACTGATTGTCTTCTCAACCAAAATGGAAGACAGTATACACATTGAGGGAGCACGTGGCGGTCATACTTAATGACATATGTTCATACTTGATGAACATTGAGACGCCTCGCTCAGCTCAATCACTGGATGACAGACATCGTTGCCAAGTGCAAATCCTCTGTCATAGACTATGTCATGCAAGGGGAATCGTTCACCTTCATGGTTCTTGATTACGGTGGAAGTATCAAGAAAATGAAACAGATCGCGGGAAGTCATCAATGATGATGGTGTATATATGATATAAATGTTATGAATGTTTTAGCTAAGCAAGTACTCGCAGTAGTGACTAAGTTTTGAACTAGTCATGTGAAAACCAGGTTTACTGCTTGAGTAGCTTGAAAGGATGAGGCGACATTGCGTGTTTATAATGGCAGTCAAGTTATTGTGATGGCCATAGACACTCTCCCTCTAGATCTACCATTTGAATAAATTCTTTATGATCGCCTGTTAGTATGATCGTTACAAGTGTGTCTCCTCTAGCGAGACACTTGTTCATACATGATAGTGACAAATTTGGTGTCCTATATTTATGAAGTAATGATCATATGCCGATTTGAATTTAGATGGTAGAAGCTCCCACATTCATAATATTAATGCCAAAGGATACAAACTTAATAAAGACACCACATATGTGTGGCACTGCCGTTTAGTCATGTCAATGTTACAGTCAATGCATTAGCTCCATACCGGATGGATCTACAAGTCCTAAGATTTGATATTTTGACACTTGCAACATAACTGTGACACCGTTTTCGGAAAGCGGGCATATAACTTATTGATAGTCATACATAGAGATGTATGTGGTTCAATGAAGTAATTGACGGGTAGTGGAGACCTTTATTTCTTGAATTTCACTGAACGTTTTGAGTATAGCTTGTTGAGAATCGTGCATATGGGTGTATGTGAATCCATGAAGTACTTTAACGTGTAGTGGAAGTCTTTATTTCATAGACTTCATGAATAATCCGAGTAGATGCATGGATATCCACTCCGGGGAATGTTAGTCTGAGATTTTGATTCGATCAAACAAAGTTCAGAATGGAGTAACAAGAAAATCAAATTCCCGCGATGTAGATCGAGGAAATGAAGATTTGAGTTATAATGTTGGCACATCATTAGAATACTTGTGAGAAGAGTTCCACAAATTACGTCGCATGGAACACCATAGTGTCATGGTGTGTTAGGACGTCGTAATTACACTCTATCGGATAGTGTGTGGTAAATAAATCTTTTACCGAATTATTGTGATCATTAGAGTCATATGGTAGAAACGTAAACACTCACGTAAGCAAATAGGGAAATCATTTGAATCCATGGAGACAATACCATACGAGTGATGGCATGGCTTTTAGCCTGGATTGTCGTTTCAGGAATTTAGTCTTTCGATGTGATCAAACCTAAAATGGATTAATCTTTGCAGTATACCCTACCTAAAGAGTTAGTTGGGTACATGTCTCACGACATAGGCAAAACAGTTGCCGGGATATACCTTGCGAAAGAAATAGTTTCTTGTCCGAGGGTATAAGTGAGAAAGAAAGTAGAGCAAGACGAAGTTGGTGAACTTCTTCTCCAGACATCAGAGTGGCGCAACCGAAAGTGTTTTCGGTGTCAGGCTCCATAGCTTGAAAAAGCTGATGATTCAAGATGATGATGTTCTGAGCTCATACTAAGAGCGTAGGCATACGAGGTTGTGTTCCACACTGTGTGTTACGACAATCTTGTTATGAAGGTCATATTAATGGAATATGATAGAACTAGAAACTACGAAGAAGAGATGGTGGACCTAAGTCCGAGAAATGGCTATGAGTCATATATGATCCGAAATAAAATCCATATACGATTACCAGGTAATGACTTGGGAGATCTTGATGGCATCTAGGATGTTAATAGTATATGGAATTTTATGAGAGAATAGACATTGAGAAGGATCGATTTGTCGTGAAACAGTTCCGACAGATTCAAAAGTTGACCACATGAGAGTTTGTCTCAAGTGGCGAAGCCTAAATCTATTCTGGGTCGTTTAGCAATCACTATAATTTCGAATGAGAAATTGATAGATGGATAAGGAAACCATGTTTCTTAATAGTGTAATTAAGAAAGAGTTGGTGATCCCGAGGATGCTAAACATGTATGCAAACTTCAGTGGTCCATTCATGGGCTGAAGCAAGCATATCGGAGCTGGAATCTTCACTTTGATAATGTGATCAAAGGATTTTGGAGTTGTCCAAAATAGTTGAAGAAACCTACATTTGCAAAGAAGTGAGTGGGAGCTAATTAGCTTTCCTTGATCTTATATGCGGAAGGCATATTTGAGTGGGAGTTAGGTGTCATTCGTGATTTTGTATGTAACGACATATTGAATGACACAGATCCTCCAGTAGAGTGTAAAGGATTATTTAAGTGATTAAATTTTCTATGAAATGAAGTTAGGAGTATTAGGCATCCGATTTATAATTGTATAGATCGTAAGGGGCTTAATAACATTAAGTCGGAATATTTCCTAAGTCAAGATTCTGAAGTGTTTCAGAATAGGACAAGCAAAGAAAGAAGTTCTTGCTTGTATGTCTAGGTAAAATATTAAGTTTATCTTGGCATTTTCAGTTATAGCAAATGATGTTTGACATTATCTATGTATCAGTCATAGATGCTATCAGATTGAAAGCCCGACTTAGTGTGACCCAAGTTCTTGGTTGAAGAACAGGTTCTAGAGTGATCCTTGTGTGGATCAATGAACAAACGTTAAGTTTATTCTTCAGTGTCTATGAGAACTGAATATATGTTTTCTAGTAAATGGTAAGAGTGGAAAGACAACTTGCCGTAAAGCGGTTACGATGATGCAAGTTAGGACACTGACCCATACGACTAGAAATCTCATATAGGAGATGTCCTTTATTTTGAAGATAGACATGGTTAGTTTGCGAAGCCCTATCGCACAATCTACATAGGTATAGAAATATATCGCAACTAAAGAAGTAACAAGTGTGATTGGACTGAGCAGTTTTCCGAGCGTAGGTGGTCCCATTAATAAATCTCTTAGACTTTTAAGGCCCATGCTACGCGAATGCTCGAGTCTCACTCCATCCACTAGGATATATTTCACCGTCATCGTAAGATACGGGATGATGTCAAACTAGATGACATAGAAGTGTTCCAAAGCACATATAGGTCTCAATGTGTGAGATCTATTGACTGTATTCCTCTTTCACAAGGCGAGCAGGCACCAAGATGCTATGAGTGTTGAGCTTTTACCAAGTTGTAAACTAGATTAAGTGTTACTCTAGTGCAAGTGAGAGACTGAAAGGAATATGCCCTAGAGGCACTTAATAAACATAGTTTATTGGCAACATCCCAATCATTCATTATATGTTTTATACCATGCTATAACTGTATTAAGCGAAAACATTAATACAGGTGTGGTAGATAAACAACCAGGTCCCTAGTAGCCTCTACTAAGACTAGTTTCGTTGCGCGATTGATGATCGAGGTTTTCCGATCATAGGGCATGGCGCCGGTCGGCAATGGAAGTCATATCGTTAGGTGTAACGATGTGATGGACATACCCAGTATTTATAGGACATAGTCATTACGCCTTAATACCGTGAGATCAACTCTTATTGTTATCCCTGGAAGGTACTTTGATCGCACCAAACGTCATATCTTATATAGTGTGACAATGATAGGTGATACTTTTGGGTATCGGAAGGGGGTAGTTGAGACGAGGGGTCAACAGCGGGATTTGTCAGTCCGCATAGCTGGATAGATACTCTAGGGCCCACTCGGTGAGATTATGTCAAATGAGTTTGCAAACATGTGACTAGGTCACCAGCTGACATAATATCATAGACGAGTAGAAGATAGAGATGTAGGTAACGAGATCATGCTAGGTATGGAGATATCTGAGAATGATGCTCGGACGCGCTAAGTATCGACATGACAAAGGGTTTAAGACTAGACGTCCAGGTTTAATAGATGAAATTCATTCGTTATATCACAGGGATTAATTCATGGGGTCCAGGCCTACGAGTTAGTCGTTGATCATAGAGGAGTCTTGATTGTACCTGTTATTATATCGAACCGCTAGTGTTACACACTTAAGGGGTTTCGACAAGACAACCGGAAAGGAAAGAGATCACCGGGAACGTCCCGGGAATGGTCCGATGGAGATCGGGCAGCGACGAAAGAGTTTTCGGAGTTAGAATAAATTATATATAATATGTTTGATATTAATTAGTGTAATTAATGTGCAAATATGATTTTATATATTTATTTAATTTATTTAGGCTGATTTCCCTAAATGGGCCTTCTGGTCGAAAGAAGGCCCAAGAGGGGAAAATTCCTCAAGTGAATTCGGTGGGGGTCAAGGTGGCCGGCCTAGGTGGGCCAAAAGGGGCCCACCAGGTGGCCGGCGCACCATGGGAGCCGCACCAGGCAACGGGGGATAGTCCCACATTGCCTGGCTGGCAAGTTGGCTCCCCCCTGGGAGCCTTTATATAGAGGGGCACCCCTGGCCTTTTAAGTCACCAATTAATTCCCTAATTCTCTCTCGATCTCGTGATTCCCTTTGTCGGAGTTGCGCCGAGTAGAGGAGGGGGATCTCTTCCAACATAGCCCGCTGCCGCGCAGCTGGTGTTCCGGTCCAAGTCTTCCGCTGCTCGTCCTGGACTAGAGCTTCGGAGGCCGTCGTCTCCACCGTATGTGTGTGACGCCCTGCGAGGTGCTGCGCTAGCGATACTCGGAGGCCTACTTCCTCCACCCGACCTCGGGGTCATCTTCGTCGTCTTCGTTGCGCCGAGTTCTTCGCGACCTAGAGGTCGGCTACGTCGTCTTCGTCGTCAACGCTTGTGCGGGAGCGTAATCCCCGCTATTCGGTCTACGAGGGTATGTATTCCGATCTCCGCCGTACTACTATATCTGTATAGTGTAGATCTTGGCTAGTTTAAGGATATCGTTGCTAGGAAAAAAAAAATCTGCACACTCAACCGATGAGGCGAGTCGAGAATCTGAGTCGTACTTTGCTTTGCGACTCGTCGACTAGTCGCTCGACTCGAAAACAGAGCTTCAAATTACTTACCTGAACATCCATTGGTGTTGCTTATCTGATATCCATTGGTATTGCTTATCTGAAATTCTGAATATCCATTGGCACTGCTTATCTGAATATCCATAGGCATCACAACTGTTTTGTTTCCATATTGTTGCAATGTTCACCCTCTATAACAATGTACCTTGGTACATATATGGTTTCCTTTTCCCCTCATATAGAGTTGATAAAATGGTTCTTTTGTGATCTTGTTCGTGGAGGGGTTCTACTGTGATCTGTGGGTTTCTAAATAATGATTTTGCGATCGGTTCACCCTTTTCTGCCTCGGGCTATTATAATGGCGATCTCTCGGTTATGTGGCTGCAGGTAATCTTTGGTGCTGAGAAGATCATCGTGTTAAGAACTTACTGTGTACTAACAATGAACTGAGTTGTTGTTATCTTGTTAGGTTGATGTCTATGTGTACTATCGAACTTGTGTTGGCGTTTGTGCTTGTTTCATGCCTAATTTTCTCTCACTAAGTGAGCCATGCCCTTTTTTGTAGTTTAGATGTTTGCCACTAACTTCAGGTTTAGTGTTTGCGGGCTGATTTCTACATACACCATGATGCTATAATTGTTTTAGGAATAGGATTCAGTAATTTTCCATCTGAATCTGTTGTCTAAGTGCCTTATTATTTCTTGCATTTTGTGAAACCTCATTATGGAACTTAACATAGAATCTAAATCCCAATAACTTGGATTAATTCTTCTCCAATGAAACCCTTTTAAGGAACTGTATATAACTTATCTTAATATATTCAATAGGTTATGTTATTATATTGTAGAGAGAAATAAGTTTGCATCTTTTTATTGCAATTCCCACTGTTATTCTCTAAAATTTGTATAGCATGCATATTTTTACGCTTGAGAACACTGTCTGGAGGGTTGCAGAAGGAAAACCATCCTCAAAGCCTCCTAGAGCTCTGCCAATACTTGCTACAATGGGATCACCTGCAAATACAGTTGCATAGTTCCTTTCTTTTTCCTCTTACCCTGCTTCTGTTGTGTTTCCCGGACATGTAGGTTGCAGGTCAATCTTTGGTGCTGAGCAGATCATCGTGTTAGAACTTCCTGTTTATTATGAATCAATTGAGCTATTGTTGATTTGTTATGCTGCTATTTGTGTGTTCTATCAAACGTGTGTTGTGTTTGTGCTTGTTTCATGCCCAATTTGCTCTGACTAAGTGAGTCATGCTCTTTTCGTAGTTTAGATGTTTGCCACTAACTTCAGGTGTTTGCGGACAGACCGCTACATACACCAGGATGCTATAATTTTAGTTAGTGGAAATCAGCCCGCAAACACAATTGGATTACTGCTTCTCCAATGAAACTCTTTTAAGGAACTGCATATAACTAATCTTAATAACTTCAATACATAATATTGTTATATTTTAGAGACAAATAAGTTTGCTAATTGACTATTTTATTTGGGATTCCCACTTTTATTCTCTGAAATTGTATAGCATTTATATTTTTACGCTTGAGAAGGCTGTATCAAGGGTTGCGGGAGGAATTATCCTCAAAGCCTCCTAGAGCTCTGCCAATACTTGCTACACTTGCAGCACCGGCTAAAACATTTGCATTGTTCCTTTGTTTTTCCTCCTACCCTATTTCTGTTGTGCTTTGCATGTAGGTATAGGCTATATGTTTAATAGATTGCAATAACAATGCAACTCGTTGTACTGAAAATATTGCCCTTGTTGCTCATGGATTGCTTCACTTGAATTGTTGTTTTGTGCTCTTCATCTCCATTTCCATGTTTAACTTCTACTGTTAGCGTATTTTAACCAGAGAGTTGATGATATTGTGAGCAAAAAAACTAAACGTCCAACCTCGACTATTATTGGCTAAAGTAAAGCTTTATTCTATATTTTAGTCGTGTCCTATTTAAGTTCTGCCAGCTTGTGATGCATGAAGTTTTCTAGGATTGTAAGAATATCCGACTTAGATTATTTTGAAGATACCCAGAAACAACTCTCTTATTAGGTTAAAACAATATGAACAAACTAATTATATTTATATCCTTATGTTCTCTTTTGTGTTGTTAGTAAGATGGTCATTACACTCTTCTCCATTTATCTATTTCCTTTGTGATGCACGTCAAAGTTATGTTTGGTAGCATTCCCCTGCAATGTTTTATATTGGGATATTCTTCAGTTTGAGCGCCCACTACCCACAAGCCCTTCTCATAGTGCACTGTAGTTTAGCAAGCTCACTTCTATTGCTGAAGTGGACCTGAAGCTTGGAGTTGGAGGTTTTAGTGTAATCAAAGTTGCGCAATTGTTGGTGCAGATATTTGAATTAAATTTATGCATTGTTTTCATTCTTTAATTTGGTTTTATAACTGGTGGTAGGTGGTAGAAATGAATTTGTGGCCAGATTAGCGAAATATTTTCTAGTAATCTTAGTTACATTCGCGCATTTCAGTTGCCACACCTACAAAGGAGAATTAAACAATTATGTATAGCTCAGCTAATAAAACAGAGCACTGTTCAGAATGAAGTTCTCAATGGTCATGTTAGGTAAATTCAGTTTGCATTTGTATATCGCCACCTCTCGATGTCCTTAAACTTCTGATTACATTGTGAATATAAAGCTATGAGAAGGACATAGACATGAGAAAAGATGGTTCACCAGAAAAATACTCTAGCATGGATTGCCAGATATTTATATTCCTTTTTGATTCTTGGACTCCATATGTTGAACCCATGGATTTTGCAGCGGTGTAACTATTTTGTGAGTTGGTGTAAACATGTGGATACCATAGAGATGATTTAGCTTTTTATTATGTAGAACCTGTGATTTCTTGCATTCTATAGCAAGTGCAAGTTCTATCCAATTTTGGTTTTGCTTTCATTTGTTGGTTTGTGATGAATTTCTGGTTACATAGTGTCACTTTTGCAATCATGGAGACTGTCGTATTCTTGGCCAAGCAACGTTGGACGCATCCCTGTCCGTCCCGAATGTACTTTAAAAAGGTCAATTGTCTATACTTTGTTTCCTATCTTCGTAATGGCAACGTATCCTATGCATCCTGGGGTGTGCTTGAGGTTCTAATGAAAGCCGTTCGACTTATACCAGACAATGACCAAGCTCAGGAAGAGTGGTGTTTACCGTGAGATGAAAAAGCTTATTGCAACAAGTGGCAACCTGTGGCAAGTCATCCCGGTCCCGGAGAACTTTATCCTGCGAGTTTGGGCTGCCCCGTGGATATGTCTATGTGATAGACGACGACGAGAGAAAATTCAGTTATGGTTTTGGACTGAATGTCATCGGAGGGGTGGTCCCGTTACCATGGAGGACATGCATCCAATCCATGGATAACCAGAAACAAAGCCGCAGAAGAAAGACTACTAATCCCGCTCCGACGCAGGATCTTTACAGCGACGGAGAATGCAATAGTGGGAGTAGCATGTACCAACATACTGTTGTATGACACTATAAATACTCTCACACATTTTAATTTACCTCGTGTTTGGGGTTTTTTCTAAGTCAAACTTTTAAATGTTTAACCACAAGTATATATACGAGAGAAAAAAAATCAACATCAACACCTATAATATTAAATATATATAATCTGGAAATATATTTTATGATGAATATATAATATTACATGTATATTGTGGATCTTGATATTTTCCTATTTTACGAATTTTGACTTTGATAAATCTAGAGCAGTAGGTAATTATGAACTGAGGGAGTATTATTCTAACAAACGGTCCTAAATGCCTTGTTGGAAGGGATAAGTTCACAACCTAAAATCCGTAGGACAATTCGGTACATTTAGTATACGCTAATTATTTATTTACATGAAACTATGTTTAGTGGATATGGGACAAAATATAGCTTACTATTGTGAATGAAGGGGCCCAAAGACGGATGGTGCAGTGGAGTCAAATCACTTCTAGTTGATTCAAAAAGTTGAAACATGTTTATGTTTCGAACCAAAACTATGAATTATGGTATTTGTAAATTTGTGTTTCTCATGAACGTGTTCT
The DNA here is from genome assembly GCA_026929855.1 of Poa annua. Lineage (NCBI taxonomy): Eukaryota > Viridiplantae > Streptophyta > Magnoliopsida > Poales > Poaceae > Poa > Poa annua. The sequence continues at coordinate 25,137,999 of CM049427.1, forward strand.
TCAGGACAAAACAATCTTGGATATCTTTTTTGACTAAAACTGAAATCCAAATAAACATGATGAAACCTTTTGTATGCGTGTGTAGTGGGTGTTGCCTGCATGTGTGTGCATTTCATGTTCCATCCTAGTTTTTAGAGTGCCGGACAAATTTCACGAACCTATCACAAATGTTTCATCACGTGTTATTGCATTTATATCGACCATGTTGCGGGATGGTATATGTTTTTTCTTAATATAATTTTGGTACTTGATGGCTATTATATAAGTATATTCCATGAAAATTAAAAAATATATTACAATACAACGTTTCATACATGCCATGATGCCAAGAGTATTTCTATGAACTTTCATCAATGTTATGGATAGGGTCTACATACAAAATATGATCTACAGAAAATAAGACAGATTGATTGCATGCGGATGGGGCTATGTATGTGACAATGGTAAACGAGTTGCATTTGCGTTCCATGTAGCGGTCATGGATGCTTTTATTTTCTAAGTTTGTGGATTTTTGCATGCTTATTGCTTCTTAACCGTTGTGAGATCTCTATGTTGGGATGTTTGACCAGTGGTGCCCATATCATTAGGCCCACCCATGCATAAGAATGTGGTTGGGAAGGCCTAGATCTCCCAATCGCAGTCGTGGCCCAGGAGAATAGTGTTTGCGGTTGGCCCAATTAAAATGACCTAGCTTTATAAATAAAGCCCAAATAGCAGAAAAAAAACTGAAACCAACTGTCACTTGCTGTCCTAAAATAAACTGTCAGCTTGCTGGAGCCTACTCCCAAGTCCCAACATAAAATGTGCACGATCATTATGTTTTAGTACTTAATTTTCTATAAAACAAGCGTATTAAATAAATTTGTTCAGAACCATGTGAAATAGCATTAACTTGAATACAAGTACTAAGCTAAATTAAAAAATGTGAATATTTGCAAAACCAGAGATGATATAGCAACCTAGCATGTCATTATGTGATCAGGACACATCAAATGCTGGCAATGTCACCGATGAAACACAACTTGTACCAACAGAATCACATGTAAAAGCTACAAGGTGACTACCATAATCAAGATTGTACCAATCCATTTGGGTGAAGATGAGGGTACATTTTGTTCCTAGATGTAGCAACTTTAACAAGCATTGCCTGCTAGCACTTGCTTCCTCCAATCCGCCTGCAGAGTTACAGTAACTCCAACCCCCGACATATAACTGCAGCTCAATGTTACACTGCACAACACAGGACAGTCCTAATGACCAAACATAAACAGAGAGAAAAGGTTGGAAAAAAACTACAAAAGTTATGAGTTTGATGAGAAGCACTACATCGACCATCTACGCGATAAATCCCTTTCGCCATGGATTCTCCTGAAAGGGGTAAATCTTCCTCCCCTAGCAATTAGGAGACGAATATGTACAATCTAGGCTCTTCTTCTTTTTTATTTCTTTTTCTAGAAACGGAGGCTAAGCAGTCTGCTGATGAAGATCTGAAAGGTCAGGCTGGCTGGGCTGCAGCTCGGGTGTGGTTGTGATCGCCCTCGTAGGTAACGATCAACATCGCGGGGTCGTCGACGCACCTCTCGACATGCTTCCTCGCTGGGCAGCCCCTCACACTGCTACACTTGTAGTAACCCCTGCAAGACAATGATGCGAACATGTATATTTGTAAGCTGACTGTTTGAAGAAAGAACAAAAATGAAAAGTGGGCTAGGAGAGCTGTGACTTTTATTGGATTGCAATAGGCACACTACCAAAATTAGAACAGGTTTCTTTTGAACTCTGGTCCTTGTACTTATTATAGCAAACTTAGAATGAAACTACATTACTTGGCTAAAAGAAAAGACACCCTTTTTGGAAAGGATATCTTGAGTTTCACTTTGCTATAAGTGTACCTATTATATTACCTAAACAACCGGGCCATGAAATCTAGACATATAACTTTTACGCAATTATCAATTCAAGGACTATAAAACTTAGTTACCCAAATAAGTAATTTCCATGTATACTTTTCGGAGGATTATACGTTCCAATGACATGGGCATTTACTTACTTTTAGCCTTACAAAATGGTACTATAAATAAGTAGGAATACAACCATCATGTGTAGTATAACTATATAAGCAAACAAGTGTAAAGGGATAAAAGAAGATTCAAGTATTTAGCTATACCTAGGATGAGGGGATCCCTTTATTGGCTTCTCAAGGACTATAAAACTTAGTTACCCAAATAAGTAATTTCCATGTATACTTTTCGGAGGATTATACGTTCCAATGACATGGGAATTTACTTACTTTTAGCCTTACAAAATGGTACTATAAATAAGTAGGAATACAACCATCATGTGTAGTATAACTATATAAGCAAACAAGTGTAAAGGGATAAAAGAAGATTCAAGTATTTAGCTATACCTAGGATGAGGGGATCCCTTTATTGGCTTCTGTCCATACTTCCTCCACGAGAATTCATCGGCTGGGATGTCGGCAACCTTATTACTGATTGCAGGGACTTTAATAGACCTCCTTATCCTAAGCTTCCTGCAATTACACACAAATGATGGTTTATATAAAAAAAACTTAAAGACCAGAATATCAGTGTAGTCAGATAACAATTTGTTACAATGAAACTCTAACCTTTTCTTGGCACAGTGACACCTGCTCCCGGTGGTGCAGCGTCCACTCCCATCCTCCCTACCAGCGCACCTCCTCCTCTGCATAAGGCCCAACTCCGGAGTGCTTGACGTCTGCGAACCACTGACGAGCTGGAAGGCCCGGCTGGAGCGGCTGCCATCCAAGCTCGCCATACTCCCCTCCATGCTCAGAGATGACAGGAATGAACGGGAGGATGATCCCGTACAGTTCGAACCATCAAACTTCAGATTGACACCCTTGGCAGCACCACCAGTGCTGCCACCCTGACCCTGATCACCAAGGCCACCCCTCTTCATCATCTCACTCTGCAGCTTCATCTGGTGCATGAGCTGGAACCTCTGGTAGCTCTGCTGCTGCTGGATGAAGTGAAGATGCGCCGCCGGCAGTGCCGGCGTCGGCATCCCTGCCGGCGGCGCAACGGACACCGGCTGGACGAGCTGGACCGGCGGCCCGCGAGCCGCCGACCCGTTCGAACCGACCGACAGGTTATTATCTAGAAGCAGCCTCTGGGGGAACTGATGAGCCGGGATCCTGACAGGGTCCTTTGAAGAGGGGGTGACCTCCATCTGATTCTGCTGGTACCTCGGGAACAGCCGGAGACTGGTGTCCGGGCTGGTATTGGATGTCTTAGCTGCTGCTGCAGCACCAGGAGGAGCCAACGCAGAGCTCTCCAGGAAGAGGTTGCTGTCGAAGCTGGGCATCCCCGGCTTCTTGGCCCTCCTCCGAAACCTGGCATGGCCCTGTCGGCCGTCGCTGCCATTGGCGATCCTGGAGGCCAGGGAGCCGAACTTGGAGACGGCCTCTCCGGTGGCCGCCACGAGATCCTTGTGCGGGACGAGCTGGCCGTGCGGGTTGGAGAGGAGGTTCAGCACCCTGTGGCAGCTCTGCACCGCCTCCCTGTTCGATTCCTCCATCAGCGACAACCTAGCTCCCCCCTATCTGCACACACGAATCAAGAACTTCCCGAATCAGCGAGGATATTAGTTCATTGAACACAGGACACGCCCTGAGTTGGCAATTATTGAACTCCCGAAGTTTGGAGAGAGAAATCAATCTAGTGCGTGAGGATATTTGTTCTACAGTAAAAATAGAAAAAAACACAGAATAAGTAAATATGCGGATGACTGTAATCATTCCACTCCATAAAAGAGCCGCCACCTCCACCTCGTCCATATATCATCACCGGCCTGCCTGCTGCTGCTACGCCGAATTCGGAGATGCGAGCACGGGACACGGCATTTCAGTGGCCTTAATCGCTACTAAAATTAGGCCAGCGGACAATCCAGGGGAGCAGTCACTCACCTGAGGCGACTACAACTACAAGAACAGAAAAGGCTACGACGACGCGCCCGTGACCGCGACCACGACCACCCTGCTCCCCCAGAAAAAAAAACTCGAAAAAACAGGGCCGGAATCCGCCGCACCGGGAAACAAGAAACGCCGTCCGCCGGAGCATCCCCTCGATCCATCGACCAAGTAACTCGAGAACCGAATCGCCGGGAAACTGACTGTCTACGCGAGCATGCATGATCCTAGCAGCCAGTAAGAACAGAACGAGGAACAGGAGACGCGGAGCGAACCTGGCGGCCGTTGCGGGCGTCGCCACCTCCGTCCCGCTCCTCGGGCAGGAGGAAGAAGAGAGGATGCTGGCTGGTACAAGCAGCAGGCAGAGAAGCGAAGCAGCAGTCCAGTCTCCAGTGTTTAGAGGGAGTGCGGAAAATGAATAAATAAACAGACGGGGGGCGGTGGGCCCAGGGCTGCAGTGCACTCGCTTTTCCGCCTCGTTTCTTTATTTTATTCCTCCCTCCTCGGGGGCCGGGACGATCCTGGCCGTCCATCGCCAACGTCCCTGTCCTGCGTATGGACTTTTTATCCGTCCGTCTGCTCCTGGGTTTTCTTTTTGGCTGCCGGGTTTTTTATTATTATTTAATAAATCGGGGTGTGGGGTGGGGTTCCCGGGGCTGCCGTTTTTCGTCAAAGGCGTGAGCTGTGTCAGAGGAGGCCACAGTGGCGGGGGTGTGGGGCCCACAAGGTATTCGCCTCCCTTCCCTGTCTCGCGCTCCCTCTCCTCTACTTCTCTAGGCCGACGTCCCGGTGTGGCGCCCTCCGTGTGAGCTGGATGTAGGTTTTGGCAATGCAGAGGTATTTGTTGGCGCTATTTTTTTAAAAGAAAATAATGCACTTTGTTTAAAAAATTTGAGAAAAATAATACTCACTCCGTGTAAAAATAAGTGTCTCAGGTTTGTCAAAAAGAAGATGTATCTATTTTTAAAGAGAAAAAATATATCTAGAAAATCATGTCTAGATACATCTTCTTTTTAAAAAACTTGAGACACTTATTTATGTATGGAGGGAGTATGTTTTTTGAGTTATTTGCAAAACTAATACACCATTTTTGAGTAAGGGACATCTGGAGATCAATGAGCCATTTGTCGGCATCGCGTTATAAATGGCAGTGCAACATATGGCATAATCTTTTCACTTGTAACGTCACGCCGCACCGCGGGTGGCATCCCGAGGAACCGCAAGAGGCGTTACTTAGCGGCGAGTGAAATCCGACGATCGTGAGCTGGAAAGAGGTGCATGTTGTTTTCCGAGTTCTCTGTTCATATCGAAACATAGATGAAAGTCATGTACAGCGCACTCACGGCTAATTAATGGCATTGCCAAGCGGCGAGTGAGCACTATGATTTTGTTGTGATTAACGACAATCGGAGGCCATAGTGATGTAGCGCCAACGCATTGTCTCTCGTGTCGTCTTGCATCTCCTAAGCGTTTATCTACTGTGACGTTTTAGTGTGGTTGGCTGCACGGTGTGGCGCCTTATGTGTAGGTGTTTATTTGTTTTCTTGCGATTCACACCGAGTGTGAGCTGGGAAAGGGGCATCTTGGGATCGATGAGTCATTTGTCGGCATCGCAATAAATGGTTGTGAAATATATTGCATGATCTTTCATTTGTGACATTAGACCTGTTTATAGCATCTCGAGGAACCGCTACAGGCATTACTTGGCAGCGAGTGAAAACCGATGAGTATGAGCTGGAAAGAGATGTATGTGGTTTATTGAGTTCTTTGTTTGTATCGCAATATAGACGGCTACATAGCATAAACTTTAGTAGTATCATGTTAAGGATTTTTCATTAATGCCTTGTGATGGTTCAAATTAATCCAATTGTAGCGATTTTAGATAACTAGTCATGTATACCATCCTCACGGCCAGTTGATGGCATTACCAAGCGATGAGTAACTACTACGATTTATTGTGGTTAACGATAATGTTGGAAGCCATAATGGCGGGTGTAGGGCCCACGTATTCCTTCTCATGTCGTCTGGTGTCTCATGAGTGTTTTTATCTATCTGTTATGACGTGTTAGTGTGGTTGGCTGCACGGTGCGGCGCCTTATGTGTAGTTTTTTTTTTCAACCGACAAGGAGTATGAGTTGGGGAATGGGCATCTTGGGATCAACAAGGCATTTGTCGGTGTCGGGATATAAATGGTAGTGCAATATATGGTATAATCTTTCACTTTTATAACGTCGGACCATCCATAGCATCTCGAGGAATCGCTAGAGACGTTACTAAGTGGCGAGTGAAAACCGACGGGTATGAGCTGGAATTAAACATATGTATATGGTTTCCTAAGTTCTTTTCACAATAGAGATTTTAGTGCATTGTATGGCATAATCTTCACTTGTCATTGATGCCTTGAGATGATCTAGATTTATCCCATTACATCAGTGTTAGATAAATAGTCACTTATAGCTTATTGACTGCCAGCCGGTGGCATTAGCAGGCGGGGAGTGCGTACTACAACTTATTACAATTAACGACAGTCATGAGTTGTAAGTTACGTCGGTAGCCATAGTGGCGGATGTAGGGACCTTGTATTCTGTATTAGATATTGTTGCGTCGTAAACGGTGTTATCTATCTCTAGGATCTTTCGGTGTGGCTGGATGTGCGGTGTGGCCCCTCTACATCAGATAGTTGTCGTTTTTAGTAATTCAGGGTATGAGCTGGGGAAGGGGCATCAAGCGATCCAGAGTCATTTGTCGGCATCATAATATATATGGCATCGTAATATATGGCATAATTTTACGCAGTAACTCATGACCGTTCGTTATCATCTCGAGGACCACTTGAGGCTTACTAAAGCGACGAGTGAAAATTGTTGTGTATGAGCTGAAAAAGGATGTGTGTGGTTTCGTTAGCTCTCTTTTCATATCGAATTATTGATGGAAGTGCATTGTATGGCATAATCTTCACTAGAATTATGTTATGAGTTGTCATTGGTTCCTTCAGATGGGTTCGATCAGATTAATCCAATTATGGCGATGTTACATAACTAGTCATTTAACGGTCAGTTAATGGAATTATCGAGCGGCATACAATTCATCATTTGCGCACCTAACCTTTGTTGATATCTCCATCTCCAAAGAACATTAAACGTTTGCAACTAATAGGATTCAATCAATGCCATGTTAAACGATTAAAACTTTTCCTGCCTTCAAGAGTGTCACTTAGCACAATGTGGCTCCCCAATGAATAAAGAACCGTGTGGCTGCATTGACAACATCTAAATGTCAAATCGCCACACGAACATAGGGGGGCTCTCAAAAAAAAAAACCAGCAGCGGATGTGTAAGAAACTTTCCAAGCCTTCTATGTTTTCTCTGATTCATAGGCGTCTAGTCACAGTTTTAATATGTAATGTAAACAAACTTTAATTCATATGTTGTCTACTCTCCCCGTTTCTAAATAAAAAATGGTTTAGACATTCACACGTTAACGAGATTCGGACAAGAGTAAATATACACACTAAAACATGCCTACATACATGTAAATTCATATGAATTTGAAATACATACAACTTCTTATATTTAGAAACAAATAGAGTAACTTTGTACTATCTTGTAACCAGAAACAGAGAGAGAGAGTACAAAGTGATTGGTTAGCAAATTTGTAAGATACTATTTAGCACTCCCTCTGTCTGGCAACATAAGACGTCTTGAAAATCATAGGAGTTATCATCACTTGCTTCTACTTAATGCCTGCGTCGTTGGGATAAACAGAGAGAGTACAAAGGGGATAAACAAAGCTGAAGAACATCTGCGTCGTTGGTACGGAAAGCCGCAGCCGCGCCGCCGCACAAGATCCCGGTCTCCTCCCCTGATGGCCGTTGAGGGTTGAGACTAAAAGAACCAATCCTGGGACGACACGTAGCAGCAAGCCGGGGCGTGAGAGCAGTGTTCAGAAGCGCGTGCGGTCCTCCGCAACCTTTCCGCGCTCGCTGCCATGCGGGCCCGTCCCAGGAACAAAGGTCAAGACACACTCTGCTCTCGTTCGCGACCGCACCACAGGCCCAACTTGGCGCTCGGCCCAGCCCGGGCCGGGTCCGGCTCAGGTGGGCCCACGCACGCCGCCTCGTACTCCACTCGCTCTTCTTCTTCGTGCGTGCGCGCGTACGTGGCCTCCACTCGCCGCGTGCATGCAGCCTCTTGGTGCTGTTCTTACGTACGTAGTACAAGCGTGCTTAGGAATAAATAATGGTGAATGTGAACTCCATGTGTCGTGACAGGATCGTCTAGAAACCTACGGAGTAGAAAGCAAGAAGAAAAGATGAGGGGTTATCAAATGATGCTTCAGTGAGAACAAAAATATGTATTTCCAAACGACCGAACCATTTTTAGCATACTCCCTAGAGAGGATCACTGTATGTTGATCCTTTTTTATATGCCAAGTTGGTAGCATATATAAGTGTTGTTTGCTTCCCCCGTGTTGAATTTTTTGGATGGCACATCATATCATATCATATCAATCAAGATATGGCTGCCTGCCACGATCGACTACGTCTTTTGGCTAATATACTTCAGTAGTATTATTTGTTTGTTCGGTCACCACAGTTATCTGCGATATAAATTGTTACCCGGATCGAGCACGCGTTTGTTGATCCTTGAGATCTGATCGTGCATCTTGTCAATTCTACAAACATTCTAGATGTTGCGTCATGTCACACGTCGATCGTGTGGAAAGAGTACGTCAATTATACCATGCACAAAAAGACAAACCAATCGACTTACCTTTCGAACAATGCACATCATTATACACTTATTTCGTACACAAACACATTTGATCATGTTTTCAGTTATTTGCTGCAGGTCTTTACATTTTTTTATAAAAAAATATATATTAATCGTAAATAGCTGGCTGCCCACGGGGGTAGCTGCACATAGCTATCCAACCGTCCATATACGATAGGGGGTGAAGTTTCGCATAGACGGCATAATGGCATAGCTTACTGTCGTCCAAAGGATCCACGGTCACCGTCGTAACGAGAGCATGCAGTCTGGCACACGACATATATGCAATCTATCCCCCGGCAAGCCGATGACCATGTCATTTTCAGACTGACTGTGAGAATCACGCGGCTAACTTGTAAGAATCACACGGCTATCTTGTGAGAATCACGCGGCTTCCCACAGGGTGAGTGAATCACGCGGGAGGAATCGGTACATGCATGTCATTCGTAATTACCCGACCATCCGCACAGATCGAGCTAGTTGGATTGGCCTTCTACGGTTGGGTGTAGAACCACAATATGCTTAAAGCACAGATGCTACGCATATCCTTTTGTGCTGCATGGGGATACCACTACGTTTTGATATATGATGCACCCGTTGAGTGAATCATGCGGCGGGGTGCGCGTCATTCACATGGCAAACAAAGGATGCATGCCTGGTGCCCGGCGTATATTACGTGCTACTTCAAGGAACGAGCATCACAGAGCTTTTCTTTCTGCAAACGTTGGGATGCACGGAGGCTAGCGTCAACGTAAATCGCTGCCCCGTTTGCCTTCCTATGTGCTCCATATCAAACATCGTCTACTCTCCATATTCTAGGGCACACAACATATACGCAACTACCCCCGTGGGCAGGAAATCCGCGTTGATATATTAATACCACGGAGATACCAATTGCACACAACCTCTACAACAACGCAATACGCTAGTGGCATTACGGATGCACACAAGCGATGAAAAAGAAGAAATTAAAACATGAAAGTCATATTAGATGGTTCAAGTCCTTGTAGCATCACCAGGACAACACCTGACTTAGATTGTTCAAGTCCTTGTAGCATCACCAGGACAACACATGACGGTCATGTTCTCCAAAAGCAACGCTTTTATGAAAGAAATAGTGCACAAGCACCATCGTGACCTGATCAACGATCTTGGGTCTTCAACCTGAAGATAATCCCCGCTCTCAAAACAATGTCTTCAAGCCATTGCCAGGCATAACCAATTAAGTCCAACCCTTGGTTTTTCATTCTAAAATTTAATACTTTAAACTTCACCTATGTTGTTACCCCCACTTACATATTGCTGGTACGTTTCGTGAATCCCAAAGCAAGTTACTCATCGCTGCAAAGACTCCAATCATACTTAGTTGTTATTTGTGGGTTTCGAGTGGTATTACAGATTTACACGTCAAGGCCAGTTTTAAAAGTTTGGTTGCACTTCTTTGAACATGCCATTTACTCCCTCCATTTCAAATCGGAGGACTTAAATTTTGTAAATAAAAAAAAATTAAACATTTTATAAATTTAGATGTATTAACTTTTAAATAAATAAAAATCATCTAATATAAAACTTATAAAACGGAGGTACTCTCTGCATACTCTTCTAGAGGCACACACATACTGGCTATGCAGAGCGTGGGCTAGTGAAATTTCACAAAAATAACCATTTGAATAAAGTTTAGCAAAAAATAACCTCTTTTCAAAACTATTTTAAAATCTAACCCTTTTTGGTAGCGCCCAACGATGTGGCGCTACGCTCTGTGTGGTAGCGCCACAGCCTCCGTCGCTACCCTCGTGCCAGCGTGGCAACGCGGGCCCTTCGTCGCTACCCTTCGGAGGGTAGCGTCATGCCCATCGGCGCTACCCTCTTAAGGGTAGCTTCATGCCCCATGGCGCTACCCTTAACGCCATGCCTCTCGGCGTTACCAAAAAGTGTTAGATTTCAAAATGGTTTTAAAAAGGGGTTATTTTTTACTGAACTTTATCTAAAGGATTATTTTTATGAAATTTCATCGTGGGCTACCACCAGCAGGGAAAAGATCCCAAAGCAGTAGGGCAAAACAATCATGCTCGATCCTTGAAGAGAGAAAGCCAATGATAGTCGCCTCCAACTCAGAAACCCTTCTCTCCCGGTGCGCACGTGTGACCGTCGTTGTCCATGGGAAGAACAAATGGGTCGTCATGATGACGATGATTCCCTGCGCAAACTCTCATTATGGCCTGTACGCCTACTATTTCACCTTAACATTGTCATGACTCGTGAATAGACAAATGATTGATCGTTGCTACCTGAACCAAAGACGCGGTTAAATGGAGTTTGAACTATCATTCCAAAAAGTTGATTCCGGGGTTGTGTAACCATGGAAGTGCTGCTTCTGTATTGTCCATCCGTCACAGGAAGACTGTATTTTTTAAATAAAAAAAAATAAACTTTATTGAAAGTAGTATTGAAACTAGCTAGAGCTTCATTAATTAGCATTAGCTAGGAGTAGGAGGGATGGAGTTTCGGTACTCTACACCTGTCAGCTCAGATCGTTTCTATTTGAGTCTGAATATTTACACTCTCGATCGAAAAGTACGTACAGAACACATCACCAAAAAGGTCTCAACCAGACATTTTTTTCATGCTCCAAATAATAAGTTTTCAGGTCGATATACAAGTCCAAAGACGAGGAGACACGATTTTGGTATCAATCTTCGGTTCCCTATGAGCAGGTATGGTCTTTACTGATTTTGTGAAAAATCGTGGCATGTGCTCGCAGTCCCATGTGAGCACCTCCACGGGAGGAGGTGGGTCGAAGCGACGGAGGCCAACATTAGGAGAGCAAGGTGAGGGGCCGAGCAGGACGCAGGGTGACTTGTTGTGCTCGCAGCCATGAGAGCACCTCCATGTGAGGAGGCTGGTTGGGGAAGCGCAGCTCTAGGGAGGGCCAGGTGCGGGCACGAGGCGGGCGGGGCAGCAGATGGATCTAAAGCAGTTCGTGTGACGACTCTTGGTTTGTACGTAAACAAATATACTCCAATTCCACTGAGGAAGATTACAAAAAGAAAGGTTCTACCGTATATTAGGGGACTGAACTTTTATGGTACCCTACAACCTTTTTGATTGAACCGGAAAATGTATTTCCAGTTCCAATTTTATAGAATCTGCTAGAGATGCTCTTAGCGTCAGATATGGATATGCTTAAAGATGGCGGTCTCAGACGATCCTATTGTAAAACATCAAAACCTTCATAATTAGCTCTAGCTAATGATTACTTATGGAAAATGATCCTAGATAAATAAAGAGAATATAGACATGACCCTACTGTCCTTTTTCTGAAGCTACATCTCTGCTTTCATACTTCGATACGGCTGACCAAGAATATGTGTACAATACTGATTTCTTTCTACCAAAAAAAAAGGAAGATTTTTTCTTGAGAAAAAGGAAAGAATTAAAGAATACGCACTCCGAGAATAGGTATCTCTAGGCCGTAGCTGCTGAACTTTTTCCTGGGATTGCTTGGGATAACGGCTAGATCTTCCATGCCTGCAGGCTGCAGCCCGTGACGTGAGCAGATGGTCATCCTTCTTGTGCGATCTGGGAACATCACCATCTGCTGCCACAGACAACAGTACTCGCGTTCGGACTTTCGGCTGCGACACGATCGACCTTGTTCAGACGTGTTGCCCATCCAAGCGTCTGATGTAACATCCGGCAACCGAGAGCTGTCTTCTAATCTAGTTTCTAGTGGCACCGATCTCGCGTCCTTCCCATTACTCTTTTTTTCCTCCGTATGGAAATTAGCTAGGAGCAATGCAAGAGTAAAATGCACATGCGGATCAGTGTCTCGGAGGTGCTCATAGGGGTAGGGTTTGGGCGTGCGGTCATAAGGTGTATGTATGTGCGTGTTTGTGAGCGTTTATGTCTGTACTGTGTATCTCAAAGAATACACCTGCGGCCAGTGTACTTGTGTGTCTCAATTTAGTCCTCGTGCTCAAGAATTGTAGAATCGTTAACCTAAAAATTGCATTACTAGTTCCATTTAGTCTGATGGAGGTTTGCCCAGCAAAACATTGCCCACATGGACAGCCATGTGGACACGACCCCGCATGTCGGACAACATCTGACACATACCTAACTTTGGTGGTCGACGCCCCCCTTCCCCACAGCCCACCTCCGCAGGTTGCCTAGATATGAATTTATGTTTCTTTGGTAATGCAGTAAGCAGCTTTTGAAAAAAGTCGAATGTGTTCAAAGATTTTGTAGCGTCCATCAAGATTTCCCCTTGGAATCAAGATTAGAAATTGTACAAGTAAGCCAAATCCAAGTATACAGAAGAGAGAGTGGAGTTGCTGATATATATGAGACATTTGTGATTAGAGTAATTGCAACTAGCTGTTCTGAATGTGTGATGTTGTCAATCTGAGATGTTCTCAATAGTTGAGGTTCCAAGACAAACACTCGACTGCTGTAAACTAAGGACTAGTCGACGACTTGTTTGCAACAAGTCGGCAATTAGTCGACGACTAGCTCACCACTAGTGGTTATGATCTAAGAATGACCAAACAATGCTCCGTGTGGTGTCGCGCCGATGTCGGTCGCCCCTCCTCCTACCACTGCTCGCTGTCACTATCGTCGAAGAAGACAGACCGAGACGGGTCCTAATGTTATACCCAGGCAACTCCATGAGAGGGCCGATATGCAAAATTATGTGCCATCCTGCAGTCCGACATGTGGGACCGTGTCCATGAGGATTGAGGTGTTGGGCAAAAGCTTGATCGGACTAAATCGAACACTTTAGGCTAACGATTTTACGATTTTCGAGTACGAGAACTAAATCGAGTACGACGGACAAGCACAGGGACCATTTAACTCAGCAATTCTGTATCATATAGCCGCACTAGCTAGCTTCTGACCGGAGACTACAAGAGGAGGACGTACGTGTTGCCTAAGCGATTCCGCGGCCTGACGGATATCCCACTATCCCCGTCGCCATCCAACATATGCCCAACCACGCGGGCGCGGTACGCTACGCAAATGCCACTTTACCGGAAAAGGAAAACTTTCCGGCACAGAATCACCCATCGCAAACGTATCTAGAGGAGTTCTCGACGCATGTTTGCTACTGCATTTCATTTCAGCGAGCACGGCCGGCCGCTCGAGAAAGACAGCCGAAGAAACCCAATCACGGAGGAGACGGTGTCGATATGCCTCGGCCGGAATAAAGTCAGTTGGTTAGTTCGTTAGCGGGCGACAAATCAGCCAAGCTGAAACTCTTTTGCATATTCCCATTAGAAACATTATAATCCTTGGTTCTTTTGTGTTGCAGTAGACATTTGTATGCAGTTCATTTGGAAGTTAGATCTTTACTTATACTAAAAAATGTTGCTCGATCTATTTTGTTAGAAAAGAACTTCCCATTTGTTGCTGAGCATGCAATGTGCCTGGACCATCGGTAAATGTTGCTGATATCAATCTTTATCATCACAATTCGAATGAGGTTGCCAACCAAGTTGTTCACAGATGATAAACAACGCGAAACTCACTCAACGTCATAGGCTCCGCGATTCGTGATGGGTGCTAGGGTGCCTGCTTCCTTTGTTTGGAGCGTGTGAGGCTGGGGCGGCGCCCCCATGCCGTGCAGGTCGCGGACGTCAGACTGCGCCTGAGGCTCTCCGGCGGAGTGGCGGCGACGAGGCGACGGAGCGCCGCCGGTCTTCCACGGCGTGCGTTTGGGTCAGCAGGGCTCAGATCTTGGGCTCTAGGGCCCCAATCTGGCCTAGATGAGCCCGACCAGGGCCAGTGCTGTGGATGCGGCTGGCTGCTAGGCTGCCCTCTCCTCTTCTTCAGTGCTGCTCAGACATGTCTGGCGGCGTGGGGACCTGCGAGTCTCGTCAATAAAGGTGGTTTTTAGAGGTCCTAGGGTTTCTCTGTCTCGAAGACGAAGATATACCATATACATGGCTCTCCTTAATCTAGCAGAATTGTCGAGTTTCGGAAGGCTCCATCGGCGATCTCCAACTGGCTAATGCCTAGAGACAGCTGGATCGGTGGCATTCGGTCGTGCCGGAGGTAGCGGCGCGAATCTCTATTTTGTTGCTATTATGGGAAAATTCATGGTGAACCAGAGGGAGAATGTCATGGAAACTGTGATGAAGGACTGACAATGGTGTTCAGAGTGTTTACGTTGATGAGGAATTGGCACGGAGTTTTAGGAATCGTGACAACAATATATAAGCGGAGGCGACAACACATGTGAAGTTCAAAGTCCTACCTTTCAGGGTGAAAATCCAAGTCTTGTTCTTAATTGGTTGTGACTGACAACGCTCTTGCTGAAGACATTGTTTTGAGAGCGGGGACTATAATATACAACGTGAAAACCAAGGTCTGGGCTTTACTGATTGTGCCTGGCATTTTTTTCTTTAAGGCGTTGCTTTTGATGATTTGGACACCATGTGATCAGGAAAGTAGCATAGAGAAGCATGTGCTGTTTTACAAAGTTAGCATACTCATTCGTTTCGGTGAGAGAAGACACGCTTAGCAGGTACGACACAAGTTCAATAATGAATCGGTTGTGTGCATAATTTTGGTTATTTCTTTGTTGTAGAGGCTGGATGTATCCTTATGATATTTATATATTTTCGTTTGTCTAAAAAAAATCTATGTAAATTTTATTTTCAGTAGTCTATTAGTGTAACTTTAATTAAGACTATGTATTGAACATATGTGTAGAATTTATCTTCCTTTCTACTGATAGAAATTGTACAAAACTACGACACGTAGCATTGCAACGGGCGCGGTATGCGGCCGCGCGACACTTCGTAGTTTTTTTTTTTTGACATTGACACTTCCTAGTTGCTTTAACAGTGGAGGTGAAGCATTGTTTTCGTGAGAGAGCATGAAAAAACTAAGTGCTCACAGCGGACGATTTCTCTATATGCCGGATCTGAAATTTGCGGCTACAACAAAAGATCGATTTTGCTGGCAGAACACAATAATAGATCGTCGCATGACAGAATTTTCAGCAACACAGAATCAATGGAAGAGAATGCTACTACGTACAAGATATCCTGTTAGGGGCAAAAAAAAAAGTCGGAGCACAGGTGAGCAGAGATTTCAGCGAAAATCCGCCGCTCATGAGATGACGAACACCCTGAGCTCGCCCATGTCTCCCCGGGTGACACGGGTGTCGTCATCGAGATAGGTAACCTCGAACTCGCCGCTGCCGGTGTTGGACGTCGGCGGCCTGAGGTTGTCGGGGAGGCGGGGCACCTCCAGCAGAGGCAGCTGGGATAGGTTCCCTTTCGTCTTCACCGTCGTCTTGTCGAAGTTGATCATGATGCTCGCGGTTCCTGGCAGTAGGAAAGCAGACATGAGAAGAATAGTTTCATGCAGACAGCACCACCATACGCAGCCACTAGCAGGCATGATTTGCTGGCTCACCGGTGACCTGAAACTTGTGCGCCAGGGTGGCTGTGGCCTCGATCGGAGGCAGCGGCCATGGCGCGCCGAGCTCCAGCTCCACGATGTTGTCGAAGTCGGCGCTGACCACATCGATCCTCTGGAACACCTGGGATGCGCAAAGGGAAACTCAGAGCAGGGAATAGAACACTCGGTGTCACATTTTCTAAAACACATTTCTTCGGTTGAGTTCAAGATTGGTCCTGTCTGAGTACTACTGACCTGGCCGAGGGTGATTGGGAGGAGGCGGCCGGTGGGCGGGCCTGGGCGGCTGCCGCCGAGCGTCCGCCCAGAGAAGGCGCTGCTGTAGACCAGCCTCCACCGTCCCTGCAGCTTGTCGAGGTCCTCTGCGAGGTCCACGGGCGCCGGAGCCGCCGCCTCGAGCTGCGTCGCCGCCGCGTCCGCTCGCTCCAGGTCCTCCTGGCTCGCCGCGAGGCCCCGGTTCAGCCCGGACACCGCGCTCTGCATTATCCAAGAAATCACGCAAAGCAATCAATAATCATCCGTCGAGCTGTAGCGGCCAAGAAATGTCCGGCCAGCGACAGCGAGACAGGGAACAACGAATGCTTATGAACCAACCACTCACCAGCAGCTTGATTTTCAGCGAGGGCACGTCGACGGACCCGGTGTCCGCGTAGTCCACCGCCGACGGCGCCGCCACCGCGCAGATGGACAGCTTCTCCGTCTTGCATCCGGTGCGGCTCCTACCACCGCTGCTTGTCCACCATATCTTCTTGCTCCTGCTGCTGCTCGCGGGAGGACTGATCAGAGGACGGGTGGAGGAGGTAGAGGCGCAGCAAGATGACCACGACGGCGCTGCCATGGCTATGCGTGGGTACCGTGAACCGTTCTGAGCTCAGCGCTCAAGCAAGAAAACCAATTGGGGGAATTATAGATTTGCAAGCTGCAACTGCCCACCGGCAGGAGATCGGACACGAGCACGCGAAGGCGAAGGCAAAGCTGCTGTTGTGTTGTCGAGCAAAAAAAAAAGCAGCACGGTGGCGGTGGGGAAGATATCCAGGCCGTGAAAATTCTGTGGTCGGAGACTGAGCTGGCTACTTGGCCGCGAAGAGGAGTGGCGCAGGTTGTGACGCGTACCGTTTGGTGCCACCGGTAGCACAAGAGACTGAGCTTCGGTGACTTGTATTGAAGAAAACTATAAAAATCATCACAACTGCGATTAGGTTATTATAAACTATCTACATACGGAAAAATTTCACGGAGTACAGAGCTAATGATTTTCGGACAGACTTCTATCATAATCATCCACGAAATTCAATTAAGCATGAAACTCACATGAGGGACCTAGTCTCAGGAGTGACGTGGCAATTTAAACGACCGCTGTTAGACTAGGCCACCTATCAGGATATTTTTAGCCTTTTATGCAATTTTTTGTGGGACCCACCTATCAGGTTTCTCTCTCCCCCCTAAATTCCAAGGCATGTCGGACACGCGTGCAAGTCGGCTCGTCGACATAAACAACTCGCCGCCGTCCTCACGCCTGCTGGCCTCGCCATGGTGCGCTCACGTCCCTGCCTCGTATGCGTCGCGTCGCCGACCTTGCTGGCCGCGCGTGCATGCCTGCTCGCCGGCCCTGTACTAGCGCCCGCGCTCGGCGCCCCATGCCTCATCCACGTCGCGGCGCCGACTTGTTGGCCGTGCGTACTCAGGGACGTGCTCCAGGCGCAGGACGATGTTCACCTTGGCCCGGTAGAAGAAGAAACCCCTCGCCCTTCTCCTGCATAGTGCACGCACGCCTGCACTTAAGGAGTACATCAATCAATCGCCATTGCTATCGCCCGCCGATTTTAATTTCAGGGTGAAAACGAGGAGGAAGGGATTGATTGACCAACCTGGTCTTCACTTCTGTGCCTTGGCCCGTGAGGAGCTTCTGGTGTGCTCGGTTCGGTCTGGGGCGGTTGGCCATCGTCGAGACGCATGGAGACGCCGCCGACCTTGCTCCACCTCGCGACGTCACACATGCGGTTGAGGGAAGGCCGACGCGAGTGGTGGCTGTCTGAAAATCATTAACGCTGGACTAGTGGTTCCGTGTAATTTTTGAATATTTATTAGACCGATCTACCGTAAGGGAACCCTACGATTAATTTTATATTAATAAAATAACAAACACAGGATAATTATAAGGGGGCACACAAAGAAGAGGAGGGGCATGAGAGAATCAAGGAGAGATGACTCAAGCCAAAAAAAAGCGATCGGTCTAAAAACCCAAGTACCAAAATGTACTAGGCAAACAAAAGTTCCACTGAGTCGAGTAGGCCCTGAACTAAAGAGTTTTTTACACAAAATTGGTGAAGCAGGAGATCATTCCTTGGAGAAAATTGCAAATAACCACTACAATTGTGCCTAGGGTTTCAAAAAACCACCATGTCTTCGTTTTTTTTAGCAAAAACCACTATTTTCTGGTCTGGTTGTCGCAAATAACACTGATATTTCTTTAAGCGCGTTGTAATGACGAAACTGACCGGTGGACCCCATTGTCAGGGTGACGTGGCAAGAATCATGACGGCGTCGTTAACGGCGCTAGGTTTTACGCGGCTGTCTCGACCGGACCAGCTCGCGGTCTCGCCTCTCACTCCTCACTCCACTCCCCCGCACTCCCCGAAGGCGCCATGGATCCCGGTGGCGGCGGCGGCGGCGATCTGACCGAAGGCGCCTTAAATCTAGGCGGCGGCGGCGGAGATCTGTGCGGCGGCGGCTTAGATCCTGGCGGCGGGAGCGGTTCTGCGGAAGCCCGAGCATTGGAGAATGTGGAGGAGGTCTGCGGCAGCTCTAACCTCTCCTTACCCGTGACGAAGTACGACGTCGCCCCCAATGCGGCGGCGAGGGCATTGGCGGAGGTCTGGAAAGCCAATCCCGAGTCTAGCCATTGCTACACGTCTTCGTTCGGTGGAGTCTAGTAAGTTTCCCCTCCCTAGTCTAGGCATTGTTCAACTTGCTTATCTAGGGTTTTTATTCCACCATTTAGCTAAATTAGTTGTTTTTATTTGTCTGTAGCTTGAATGATGAGGTCTGGGATGTTAGGTTACATTTTGAAGGCCTCGATAATATGGAAAGAAAAATATGCCGCCATGATATCACTTATCTGAATTTAGTTGCACTGATAGAGATAGTGGGGTATGGGTTCAGAGACAAAATGTATTATGTGAAAGAAGAAGACATTGGATTGGCTGGCATGGCTTTGGTTGATTCCATGTCAGTGGTGGATGAGATGGTACTAAAATATGAGTCTAAGCAATGTATATTCATCATAGTTGTGCGTGAAAATTCTGAATTACCTGCTGGTGTTAATTCCGTATCAGTCGAAGAACAAATTCCCATTTCAGAGGTTGGAGTTCCTGTTGTATATTCAGTGGATGAAGGTGGAGTTATATTTTAGACTCAGCAAAGTCAAGTAGATTCTGAATATTTGTACCAATGCACTCAACAGAGCAACACAACCAGTTTGGCAAAAGGCAAAGAGATAGCACCAGCTGACAGTTGCTATGTGAGTGAAATCAGGGTAGCAAATATATGGGATGATGACACAGCTGGTATTGAAGATGAAGATGTTTCTGGTGGCTCTGTAGATGAAGAGGATGGTTCTGAGGCAGAGGTTTGCTTTTACAATGGGGAGTACAAACCTGCAGAAAATGAGAGGAAAAGGAGGGCAGATGAGGATGAACTGAATGAGATGATCACTAATTTGAAGAAGAAGAAGATGTTGATCAGTGACAATGATTCAGAAAATGAAGAACTGTTTGTTTTATCTGATACTTCTTCAGATGATTGTATGCCAATTCAGACATTGAAGAAGCTACCAGTAAAAAGAGGCCCCACAACTAGATCACACTGTAGTCAAGCAAGCAAACCACTTCCTGATTATATACCTGATGAAGGATTTGTGGAAGAGGAGGATTCAGATGACTGTTTCCCTGAGCTAGCCCATATACTGCCATGTGGGAGAAAAACAAGGGCTAATAAGATGCAAGCTAGGTTGTGGTATGATGAGGGCAGGGCTTCACCGGAAGAACAAATCTGTTTGAAATTGTGTTTCACAGATGTGTATCAGTTTAGAAGGGCTTTAAAGCAGATGCACATAGCCCAGCTGAGGAACTACAAGCTCCACAGAAACTGTAAAGACAGGGTTATTGCTAAGTGCAAACATAGCCCAGAGACCCCAGATGAATTAGAAGATCCAGAACAGAAGTGGTGCCCTTTTTACATTGTTGGGAGCAAGATAGCAGGTGAGGCAACTTTTTGTATTAGAAAGTTGCAAAATGACCACACATGTGCACCAGCTGGTGAGGCTACTAGAGTGGACTGCAAATGGGTTGCCCAAGCATCTGAACAAGCCTTCAGAACAGATCCTACAACAAAGATTGAAACTTTGATAGATAATGCAAAAGAAAAGTATGGAGTCAAAGTGTGCAAGGTGATGGCCTATAGGGCAAGGAAAGAGGCATTGATGACTGTTATTGGTGATGAGTTAAAGCAATATAAGAGGCTCAGAGACTATCTGCAAACAGTCATTGATACAAATCCTGGCAGTCGATGCATAGTCACCACAAAAGTACTTGCTGAGCATCCCAGCCCCAATCCTAGATTCCATGGGCTTTTTATTGCTTTGGGTGGATCAATACAAGGTTTTTTGAAGGGATGCAGACCATTTATTGGTGAGCAAACCATCTATTTTTGCTAAGTTAAACATGTAGGTTTTCAGATTGTTGGCACTAATCTTTAATTTCTTTTAAACATGCAGGTTTAGATGGTTGTTTTATCAAGGTTCCTACAGGACAGCAGATCCTTGCTGCCATAGGTAGGGATGGTAACAACAACATCTACCCAATTGCTTTTGGTCTTGTCGACAAGGAGGATAAAGCTAGTTGGTGTTGGTTTCTGACACAATTGAAGTATGCATTGGGTGGAGAGTCTGGGCAGTTTGGCAACTACACAATCATCTCTGACAGGCAAAAGGTATGCATTTCATATCTCGGCAACTATGTGTATATGAGTAGATGCATTTCATATCTCGACAACTATGTGTATATGAGTAGATGCATTTCATATCTCGATAACTATGTGTATATGAGTAGATGCATTTCATATCTCGACAACTATGTGTATATGAGTAGATGCATTTCATATCTCGACAACTATGTGTATATGAGTAGCTGCATTTCATATCTCGACAACTATGCGTATATGACTAGATGTTGTTCACAGGGATTATTAAATGTAGTAAGCCATATTTTCCCCAACTGCCCACAAAGATACTGCCTTAGGCACATATATGCAAATTTCCAGTCAGCTGGTTATAGGGGAGAAGAGTTAAAAAAATATATGGACAATGCTAGCTACTCCTTCACTAAAAGTGGACATGACATTGCCATGCAAAATCTTAAAGATGAATCTGAAGAAGCTTGGGCATGGTTAAGAAAGATTCCTGTTGAAACCTGGGCTAGGTATGCAATGGATCACACATGTAAAACTGATCTGGTTGTGAACAACTTGAGTGAGGTGTTCAACAGAATGATCCTTGATGTAAGGGGTAAACCAGTAAGAACAATGTTTGAGGGTATAAGGACAAAGCTAATGATGAAATATGAGAAGAACAGAACAGGTGCAGCAAGTGCTAGGTGGCAGATCACACCTACTTACTCTGAGAGGTTAGAAGAATCAAAGAAATTGGCAAGGCCTTGCAAAGCTGTTAAATCTGTTGGTGATTTGTGGCAAGTAACAAGCTCCTTGGACAGTACATATGCAGTTGACTTGGAGAGGAGGACATGTGGCTGCAGAAAATGGGATATGACAGGAGTGCCCTGCCATCATGCCATTTCAGCAATTTATAAATCAAAACAATTCCCTGAAGATTTTGTCCATGATTTCTTTAAGCTGCCAATGTACAAGGAAGCATACAACCCTCCTATTTATCCTGTTCCTGGAGAGGATCTATGGACAAAAACTGATACCCCTGTCGTGGTGGTGTCACGGCAGATGCCATAGGATGGCTAATGTGTGGGGCCGATGGACGTTGGTGGATCCGGGGAGGGATAGCGAGCTGAAGAGCTCACACGGGGAGGATCCCGGTAAAACCGAGATCTCCCAAGAACAAGAAAAGAGATCAAAGTGCAAAGGGGAAGATCTAAGAAATAAGAACAAATGCACGAAGGCACACAGCACACACACGATATACCCAGGTTCAGGGCCCTCGTGAGGAGGTAACACCCCTACTCCTGCCTTTCCTCTCTATATACTTGTGTTACAAGAGCTACAACTTGCCGCTAGTTCTCTCAAAGGAAGGAGTACAAAGAACTAGATGAACTCATGGTGAGAAGGAGTAAATGCTCTAAGAGTAAATGTGACTATAGCTTTGGCTCTGAAGTTGGTCTCTTTCTCTCAGGAGCAGTTATGGCGCCTTTTATAGAGCTCCGGCCAGGAGGGCCGGAAACCCTAAACCGGCTTGGCCCCACCGGACAGGCCTAGACGGCATGCCGTCACCGGCTAGTGCGACCTAGTCGCCGGGCTATCCGGCGTAGCCCCTTCGTCATCATCTCGATAAGGACAGCAGGCGCCGTCCTGCATCATCATTGTCCCCTTGTCAGAGACAAGACATGTCTTTGCCCATCCCGGATAGCCTTTTCCGGATTGCCGGGCTAGGCATGTCAGGTCTTGTCGTACCACTGTCGTACCGGCTGACGCGCTCCCGTGTCAGGCGGGAGGTGACCATGCTTCCGTGTCAGGCGGGAGGTGACCATGCTTCCGTGTCAGGTGGAATGGTACTTCCCCCCGCGACAGACGGGAAAGCCTGCTCTAGACCGTTGACGGCCTACCGGAAGCCCTCACGCCGGCTACCTCCTCGCCTGCCACTGTGAGCTCCTTCTGCATAAGATCAAGACCGAGACATACATTCCGGTTAGTTCCTACCCGGATAACCTATCCGGTAAAGCCGAGTACGCCTCCTTCCGGGAGTCTCCTCGGACCCCGAGACTCGGGATCCTTTCCGGATACGTCCGAGCTCGTCTCAGGATGAGTATCTCTAGGCCTAGCCTCCCGAAGATGTCTTAGCCTATCAGCAAAGACATCTTCGAGAAGCTAGTTCTTAGAGGAACCACCCGCTCATGCTTGTGCTGCGATTGTGAGGGCCGGGGGTGTCTATTTATAGCTGCCAGAGCTGACCCTTGTGGCTGCCAGGAGGCACTTTGCCCTCTACCAGTGCCCAAGGGTCAAGCTGCCCTTTCAGCACACCAGGAGGTGTCCCTTGCTCTCGCCAAAGGTCAAGTATTGTTGGCACTTACTGAATTATACCGGGATCTGCCCCTACCCGGGGGGCAGCCCCCCGACACTAGTCCCCGAAGCTGGTGCTGCATAGCGACCCCGGATGATGTGCGGGATCAGCTTTAAACACCAACTATCTTCCGAGAACACATGACATCACCCTCCGTTTTCCTGCCGAGATGGATTTCTCCCGAGATCTTCTTACCGAGACTGTGTTTACCGGGAGGCGAAGCCTGCAACCGGATAACATTGTCTCAGTGAATTAAGACCGTTGGTTTTCTGATGAGTTCGAGACTGCGGGCTGGGGCCCACCCGACGTCCTGTCTGAGCAGAAACGCACTCGAGTGCTCCTGCTTGAGCACGCCGTCGCTTGGGTTCCCGCGCCGGGAGCCGCAGCCGATCCGGAATCGAACCGTTGGGGCCGTGTGGCCCTCAGTGTTGCCGGATCGGACGCTCCGGGTAGCGCCATGTGGCTTACTGCGCAAAACAGATCCCACCCACGATCGTGGGGATCGTGGGCGGGAAAATTGGAAACCGCTCCGGAATCCCTCCCATAAATAGGGGACCGGAGCGGCCTCCTCTCCTTCTTCCTCTTCCTTGCTTCTCCACCGCTGTCTCGAGCACATCGTCGCCGCTGCGCTCGTCACTCGAACGCCGTCGCCCTCGCCGTGCGCCGGAGCTCGAGCATTGCCGTCCTTCTCGCACGTCACCGATCTCCTCTTTCACCGGTGAATCGCTCTCTCCGTCTCGATGATTTTCTTCGGTAGAACAACCGCCCGACTCCGGCCGTGCCGTAACATAAGTGCTGTTGAGCCGCCGCCGGTGAGCACAACTTGAGCGGGGCGTGCGAGGCGCACGGCGGTGATGTACCATCGCGGTAGGATGTAGATCGTTCACTCACATTTTACCTCGCCCGAGTCTAGCGCGAGCCTATTTTCTTCCTTTTTGCTCAGATTTTTTAGCAGACGGTAGATCTTATTTCCCAGGAATCCGGTTGTGTTTAGCAGTTTGTGCTCCGGCACCCTAGTTTCCGGTAGACTAACCCCGACTAACCGCCGCTGCGCCTGCAGAGTAGCCCGGATACACTTGCAGTCTTCTCCGACATGGGTGAAGAGAGTATCCGGGGATGCTGGGATGGCTCCGAAACCAAACAATGGGATCTGGATTGGCTGTATCGGACTCACCGGATTCCTCCAGAAGTCGAGAGCCGTCTCCCGGAGGGCGAGGTTGAGCCGGAACCCCAACCCGGGGAATACGTAGTATTCCTTACGCATTTCGAGCGTGGGTTTGGGCTTCCGGCTAGCCCCTTCTTCCGCGACTTCCTCGACACCTACAGCCTTCAACCGCATCACCTCCCGGCTAACGCCATTATGGTGCTCTCGGTCTTCACCACGTATGCGGAAGCATACCTCGGCGTGTGGCCCTTTCTGGATCTTTGGGCCAAGTATTTTATCCTTCGTCGCCAAGTCATCCCCAACCCGGATCAGAAAGAGAAAGACTTGGTCGACTGCGGAGCGGCCCCCATCATCCCTCGCGCTGACTCCGGCTTCCCCTTAGTCAAGGGACTAGAATCCTGCCGGAAGTGGCAGCGCAGCTTCTTCTACGTGAAGAACCGGGAGTACTCGGGAGATGGTCCTGGATCCTCGAATCCGGATTTCATAAATCTGCCAGAGTTTGTCCATGGCCCTCCTCGCAAGTTCAACCTCTGGAAACGACTGCCTGATACCGAAGAGGTCAACTGCATGCATGACGTGCTCCAGGCGCTGAACAAGAAAATGACCGGCAACGATCTCCTTCGATGCTTCATTATTCGCCGCGTCTGTCCTCTGCAAAACCGAGTGCACAAGATGTGCCATATGGCCGGGAACTATGACCCCACCAGGACCAGTATTTTCGGGTTAGACCACGCTGGGGTCGTCCGACGCGTTCGAGCCATTGCTCGGACGAAGATGACTGATGATTACACCTGGGGTGTCCTTGGGGGATGCCGGAATAAACCGTTAAAACAGGTGCTCCTGTCTGTCTTTCGCGCATTTGCCCACGTACATGCGTTTACTTGGAGATCATGTGATGACCTGTTTGCGCAGTTATTCGAGCGGCAATCCGAGGAGGACGCAGTCCACGCCAACGGGAATTTTGCGCCGAATATCCCGGTGCCGGATAAGATGCCGAGAAAGGACCCCGACGACGAGGACCATCTCGCCATTCCTCTGCTCAAGGCTGCAGCTCCGGGTAATCCTTCAACCTCAGAGACATTTTCCATTTCTTCGGATGATGAGGATGAGATTGACTGCCAAATTCTCGATGTTATTGATGCTCTCCCTCTCAATTGGGCCTCAGCTGTGGTTCCGAAGCCGACTGCCGGGACAAAACGCGCCGAGAGCCGGAAGCGGGCTGCTTCCGACACCGAGGCTGCCGACAACCCCGGCAACGCCCCCAAGAAGAGCAAGCCGAATAAACCAACGGCCCCGAAGCCTCGCCGGCAAAGGGGCCCTCCCCTTGTGGACTCCGGGTACCTTCTCCTTGCCTTATGCCACATGACTTTGCCTTCTTCATAAATTAACATTGAGATATTTTCTTTCAGGGATGCACTCGAACTCCCGACACCTGCCATTCCTCCTCCTCCCGGAACTCAAACTCCCAGCCCTGCTCGGGCTTCGCCTTCTCCTCCTCGCCCCTCTACCCGAGGAAGCGAAGCTGCCGCCTCCGGTGCCGCTCTGGCATCCGTTGCGACTCCGGATGCCTGTCCGGTGACCGACGAGATCCCGGTGCAGGCCACGACGACCTCGGGGGACATTTTCCTTCCGGAAAGTCCGCGCCGGGTGCCTGGGCTTGAGGCCGAGATCCTGAGCCCTCCCCGGCAGTCCGTGCAAAGCGGTCCCTCTCGGCAGGCTCCGGATAATACTGCCCCGGAGAAGCGGCCCGCAGCCTCCTCCCGGCCAGCTGATCCCCCTACCGGGAAGTCGCGCCCCAAGGTCGCTGGGCAGAAAACGACTTCTGCCAAGCCTGCAGCTGCCCCGACATCTTCGTCCCAGGACTTGGTGCTGCGCCTGGGTACGTTTTCATCGTTACCACCGCCTCCCGCCGAGAACCCTACTACTGCCTTGCGGATGTTGCGAGCAACCGTTAGCTCCTTTGTGCCTTCAGGGTCCCGGGATATTGCTGCTACCCGCGCGCCCGGCGGCTCCGGCATACATGCTGTTGACGCATACAACCAAGCCTGGCTTGCCGCCGACGCCTCCGAGACGGCGGGAGACTTGCACGCTGCAGGCCCAAGCCGCAACGCCCAAGCTCTGCACGCTCTCCAGGTGGCCGCGCTGGATGTTACTCGGGTAACCGAGGTAAGCTTGTTCTATTTCTATCAAAAAATACTTGTTCCTTCCACCACCACTAGTCCCCGAGATTGGTGCTTAGTGCTCTAGATTCCACCGAATAGCAGATCACTAGGTTCCAATCTTAGAGAAAAATCCAGGACTCGGATAGCGAGTCCCCGAGATCCTCCCAACCGGGTAACTTGCTTCAAAATTTGCTTCACAACCACTAGTCCCCGAGATTGGTGCTTAGTGCTCTAGATTCCACCGAATAGCAGATCACTAGGTTCCAATCTTAGAGAAAAACCCAGGACTCGGATAGCGAGTCCCTGAGATCCTCCCAACCGGGTAGCTTGTTATGTGCTAGAGATCCCGGACCTTCCCGCTTTCCTTACATTTTTCCCCTGCTGATTCCTCCTTCTTTGTCTTGATTTCAGGAGTGCAGCAAGAAACGCTGCAGCATCTTCAACCGAGTTCTTGCTGACCTCGGTCAGTCCAAGAAATCCGAGGGGCGCCTCCGGGAGGAGCGAGATGCGGCGCGCAAGGTCTCGGTGGACCAGAAGACCGCACTTGCCACCGCGCAAGCCGAGATCGCGCGGCTCAACGGCGAGCTAGAGAAGGTCAAGGCTGTTGCGACCGACATGAAGACGCGCTTCATCGAGGCGACCAAGAAGCAGAAAGAAACCTTGGACCAGTCCGAGGAGCGCGCGCACAATGCCGAGACCGAGCTGGCTCTCCTCCGGTCACGGTCTGATACTTGGCTCTCGGAGCTCACTGTATTGAACCGGGATCTTAACAGTAAGTGGACCGACATCTGTCTTCTCTTGTTGCTTCCTTACTTTGCTGTCGCTTTTCTTATGACCTAGTTGTTTGACAGTTCTTCTTTTTAAAGGGGAATTTGAGCACTCCCGGGAGGCTGCTGTTCTCGCCGTTGCTGCCGCCCGAGAGAAGCGCGCCGGGAAGGGCCCTGTCTCGGAAACCTGGGACATCGAGGATCACCTCACTGCCCTGAAGGCCCGGATAGTGCCTCTCCGGTCTATCGGAACGGAGCTGCTCAGCG
This sequence comes from Poa annua, assembly GCA_026929855.1. Taxonomy (NCBI): domain Eukaryota; kingdom Viridiplantae; phylum Streptophyta; class Magnoliopsida; order Poales; family Poaceae; genus Poa; species Poa annua. Next base: position 25,165,812 of record CM049427.1, read on the forward strand.
CTGCGGTCCACGTCCACGGCGCATTGTGGCCGAGCATCCGCGGGACGCTCTCGGTGCCCGAGCTCGCGAGCGCACTGCAGTGTGCCGGGAGGCACATTCATGCGTGGAAGCGTTCCGGTGCGCGGGCTGGTGCCGACCAGGTCTTGACCCAAGTACTCAGCTGGTACGAAGGTCTTGATCTGGAGGCGATCCAGCGACTGCGGACGACCTCGGCGTGGGTTAGTGACCCGGCTAAGATCCAGCAGCGACAGGAGGTGGCGCACCGCATCGCTTCGTGGGCAAGCATCCGCGCCTTCACCGCCAGCGTCCTTCCTTCCGACTCGGAATCTGATTACGAGGATGACGAAGAAACTGTTGCAACCGGCGAGGCGGAAGATGAGGCCCCGGAAGAAGATGATGCTGCCTCCGGTGCCGCGCCCGAGAGCGTGGTTCCCCGGAACGCAACGACTTCGCCGAGACCGGAGGCCACCGAGACCGAGGTGCGTCCCGACGCCCCGAATAGCGCTGCCGGAACCGAAGCCGAAGCTGCTCCTGCTGCTTCTTCTGAGATTGCTGCTGCTGACGCCGCCGGGACTGCTACTCCTGCTGCTCCTGCTGAGGCCGCTCCCGAGGTCGCTCCTCCCGCTGGTGTCTCGGTCGAGAAGCCGACATCTCCTATCGTTTGAAACACTTAAGAGTAGACTCGTCAAATCCCTGGGATGCCGGGTACAATATGTAATATACACTTATATTATTTTCGTTGTGTACTGAACTATTTATTCGAACAACTTATGTCAATTTATTCTGTTTTGAGTTCCCGGATTGCCTTTCATGTTTACCGTACTTAGGTAATTTCTGCTCTTGTCTACCATTTCGGCGTTCGACAGTCGAGTCACAAAACTCCACATACGGCATACATTACTTAAAACAATCCGAGTTCCTACTAACCGAATTCCCGACATAAAAAACAACTAAGTTAGTAAAAAACAGGTATGCCGGATAAGTTCCTGCTCCGAGTCCCCGAGACCGTTTTCGTGTTTCCCACCTCCCCTCTCTTTGCTCTTGACTACCATTTCGGCGTGCGTCAGTCGAGTCAGAAGATGATTTCACATGACATACATTACTTTGACTTTGAGAATCGAACTCGGAACTTTCCCGGCATAAAAAATAAAAGCAGAGAACATTCATCCGGCAGTCCCCGGGTTCCTTCCCGAGATGCCGGTGAAAAACAATAAATGAACTTGACAGGAAATAACAACAAGACATGCACATAACCAGGCAGTCCCCGGGTTCCTCCCGGGGTGCCTTACTTCCATTAATACTGAAAATTGAGATACAACATACACTGAGCCCTTTACGTGAAAAAGGGGCGAAGTAGAGCTACAATCCATGGACGCTTGGTTTCCTCCCCGGATTTGTCCATTACACCTTTCCTAGCCTCCTGTGCATCTACAAGGTAATAAGAATCATTGTGCAATGCCCTGCTTATCACAAAAGGTCCCTCCCATGGAGGTGACAGCTTATGCATTCCGGCCGTGCGTTGGATGAGCCTCAGCACCAGATCCCCCTCTCGGAACACCCTCGGGTGTACTTTCCGGTTATGATAGCGACGGAGATTCTGTTGATAAATTGCCGACCGAGATAGTGCCAATTCTCTTGCCTCTTCGAGTAAATCTACATCATCTTCTCGGGCCTCCTTTGCCTCGGTCTCGGTTAACATTTTCACTCTCGGGGAGTCATACTGTATGTCGGTCGGGAGTACTGCCTCAGCACCGTATACCATGAAGAATGGTGTGTACCCGGTAGATCTATTCGGTGTAGTACGGAGACCCCATAGTACTGCTGGTAATTCCTCTATCCAGCATCCCGGAGTTCTCAATAGTGGTTCGATCAAACGAGCTTTGATGCCGGCTAAGACTAAGGCATTTGCTCTTTCGACTTGCCCATTTGCTTCCGGGTGTGCAACTGATGCTACATCCAGCCGGATTCCCTTCTCAGCACAAAATCGAGCGAATTCCCCCACAACAAAGTTGGTTCCATTATCTGTGATAATGCTGTGCGGGTATCCGTATCTCAAGATGATGTCTTTCAGGAATTGCACAGCGGTGTGTCCATCGCACTTCCGGATTGGCTTGACCTCTATCCACTTGGTGAACTTGTCCACCATAACCAGTATATGTGTCATATTGCCTCTTGCTGGCTTGAACTGACCGACCATATCCAAACACCACACTGCGAATGGCCAAGTGATGGGGATTGTTTTCAGTGCTGACGCCGGCATGTGTATCCGGTGAGCAAATCTCTGACACCCTCCACACTTCCGGACAATATCTTCTGCTTGCTGCAATGCAGTGGGCCAGTAGAACCCATAGCGGAACACCTTTGCCACTAGGGCCCGGGAGGATGCATGATGTCCACACTCCCCCTGATGTATTTCCACCAGCATCTCTTGTCCTTCTGCCGGTTCCACACACCTCTGGAGTACCTCAGTGACACTCCTTTTGTACAGTTCTTGATTGATGACAGTGTATGCTTTTGATCTTCGCATTATCTGCCGGGCTTCCACTTCATTCTTCGGGAGAGTTCCTTCCAAGATATAAGCCATAATGGGCTGTGCCCATCCCGGGACAGGTCTGACCGGGAACATGAGAGCGTCTATGTCCATTGGCTCTGCCGACATCACCTCTATCATCATTTTTCTTTCCTCTCTGAACACTGGGACGCAGTCCCCGGGTTCGATGTTATGCTCCCGACATCTACTTCCATGGGTACTACATCTGAACCAGGCTCCTTGGGGATGAAGATAGAATCTGATTCGGGTGATGATTGAATAGATGGCTTCCTCAAATGCTCCAGGGCTATCCCGGGTGGGATGGCATCCCGAGATGACCCTAGCTTGGACAAGACATCCGCTGCTTCGTTTTCTCCTCTGGGTACATGCTTGAACTCGCATCCTTCAAAAAATCCGGATATTTTCTGCACATGAAACCTGTATAAGGCCATGTTTGCATCGAGTGCATCCCAATTCCCCGACACCTGTTGCACCACGAGGTCGGAGCCACCGAAACACTCTATCCGGCGGATGCCGATTTCCTTGGCGACGTTCAATCCATGAACTAAAGCCTCATATTCTGCGACATTGTTGGATGCCCGAAAATGAATTTGCAGCACATACTTCAGTACATCTTGCTTTGGGGAAGTGAGGACCACTCCGGCACCCAATCCGATCTTAGCCTTTGAGCCATCGAAATGCATCCTCCAGAAATTGTGATCCGGCATCGGAGGTTCATACTGCATCTCGGCCCAGTCTACCAAAAAGTTCGACAGCGCCTGCGACTTGATGGCATCTCGTCTCTCATACGCCGGAGCGTATGGAGACAACTGGATGGCCCATTTGGCTACCCGGCCGCTAGCGTCCTTGCAACCGATGATCTCGGCGAGAGGAGCTTCGCATACCACTGTGATGGGGTGTTCCTGAAAGTAGTGCTTGAGCTTGGTCACTGCCATGTACACCCCATACGCCATTTTCTGGTAGTGCGGGTAGTTTTGCTTGGATTCTGAGATCACCTCACTGAGGTAATACACCGGCCTCTGTATCAGTTTGCCCCCTTCTTCCCTTTCTACCACCATCGCCACACTGACTACTCGGTTGGTTGCGGCAATATACAGCAGCATAGGTTCCTTGGGTAATGGGGATGCCAATACTGGTGTCGTTGAGAGCATTCTCTTCAAATCGTTGAACGCCGCGTCAGCCTGCGGGGTCCAAACAAATGTTTTGCTCTTCTTCATCAGCTGGTACAGAGGCAAGGCCTTCTCCCCAAGTCGGCTCACAAACCGACTTAGGGATGCAAGACATCCGGTAAACTTCTGCACATCCTTGAGACGCACGGGCAATTTCATGCTCTCGATAGCACAAATTTTACCCGGGTTGACTTCAATTCCCCGGCTTGAGATGAGGAAACCGAGTAACTTCCCTGCCGGTACACCAAATGTGCACTTATCCGGATTCAACTTCATCCGGAATCTTCTTAGGTTCTTAAATGTTTCCCTCAGATCATCTATGAGTGAGGCTTTTTCTTTTGTTTTGATGACTATGTCCTCGACATAGACCTCGGCATTTCGGCCTATTTGGTCATGCAAACATTTCTGCATGCATCTCTGGTATGTAGCACCAGCATTCCTCAAACCGAAAGTCATGACACGATAGCAATAAGCCCCATAAGGGGTAATAAAAGCAGTTTTCAATTGATCATCCGGATTCAAAGGTATCTGGTGAAAACCAGAATAAGCATCTAAAAAAGTCAAAAGTTCACTCCCGGCAGTGGAGTCTATTACTTGATCTATTCGGGGCAGTGGAAAGGGATCCTTCGGGCAGGCTTTGTTGAGGTTGGTGAAGTCGATGGACATGCGCCACACCTTAAGCAGGAGGGGATCATCCTTCTTCTTCTCCACCAGGACCGGATTCGATATCCAATCCGGGTGCAGCACCTCCATTATGAATCCGGCGGCCAACAGTATAGCCAGATGCTCCATGACCGCGGCTCTTCTTTCATCCGAGAGGCGCCTAGTCGGTTGCTTCACCGGCTTCGCATCCGGTCTAACAAACAGAGAGTGCTCAGCCAACTCCCTCGGGACGCCTTGCAGATCGTCACTCGACCACGCAAAAGCATCCCGATTCTCACGGAGGAAGTCGACGAGCTCGCCTTCCTATTTGCTGTCCAGGTTGCTGCCAATGATAACTTGGCGCTCCGGGTTGCTGGGGTCCACACACACCTTCTTGGTCTCCTTGGGGGGCTGAAATGATGCCCCTTGCTCCGGGTTCACCATCCCGGGCATTCCGAGTTGGGAGGTCTTGGCCATCGCCACCACCTGCTGAATCCTCTTCTTTTCTTCCGCGATCACCAGAGACTCAGCCAAGCACGACCCCGCCGAGGCACATTCCATGGAGCGCTTGTGGTCTCCCGAGATGGTGATTACACCGTTAGGTCCCGGCATCTTCATCTTGAGGTAGCCCAAGTGAGTCGAGATCATGAACTTGGCGAGAGCCGGTCTGCCGATTAGTGCATGATACGGGCTCTCGAGGTCCACGACCTCGAACTCCAAGCTCTCGGTTCGGCAGTTCTCCCGAGTTCCGAATAGCACCTCAACCCAAATCTTTCCCATGGGCGAGCAGGAGACTCCGGGCACAATGCCGTGGAAGGTTGTCTCGGTAGGCAGCAGGGTGTTCATAGACACTCCCAACTTCAGCATCGTGTCCTTGTACATGATGTTAATGGCACTGCCATTGTCAATCAGCACCCGGCTGAAGCGGACGTTGAGGTTGGGTCCGACAAAGGTTGGGTCCACCACCAAGGCATACGCTCCCGGCTTAGGCATAACCCGGGGGTGATCCTTCCGGCTCCAGGTGATCTCCATCTCGGACCAGTGCAAGAATTTGGGCACCGCCGGGATCACAGCATTCACCTCCAGGGCACGCTACCGCACACTCTTTCGGTCAGTGGGCTCGGTCACAAAGACCACATAGCTCTGATGTGCCTCCCGGTAGTTACTCTGCTGCTGTCTGCCTTGGTTTCCGTTGTCGTTCCGGGTATGCACCACATTCACTGGCCGAGGTGGGGGTCCTCTCGGAGGAGGGGGAAGTCGGACAGCGTTGGCCCCCGATGTCGGAGGAGGGGGTCTCGGGATATTGGGCCGAGATGCCGGAGCATTCTGCCGAATAGCTCCCGAGCTGCCTTCCTGCAACGTGCGCTGATACCAGTTGCACTGCCGAGTAGAATGGTTTGCGGGCTTGTTGGCCTCCAGAGTGTGGTAGCAGCATGGCTTGTTCAACATTTCCTCATATGTCAGGGGCTTCTTTTGTTCCACCCAGGTCTTTTGCACCTCCTGACTCTGACCCCAAGCTGGGCCACTTGTCTTTTGACGCTGGTTGTTGCCTGCATCCTCCTGCTCCCGGGTCACTGCTGCGACATGCTGCGCGGCATGGTGGTACTCGGGCTGATTCCTCTTGTGGCCCAACTCCTGGCGATCATGGCTCCTGCTCGGTCCTGAACGCTGAGGTCCCGCATTCCTCCTGTTGGAGTCACCGACATCCACTAGGGGTTGCATTTGATCTCCAAGCGTATAGGTATCGGCGATGCGCATGGTCTCTGCCAAGGTCGTTGGCATCTTTCTCTGCAACTTCTGCCACAGCATAGAGCCATGCCGGCATCCTTGCGCAAACCAGGAGATGGCCTGTGCTTCCACCACTCCTTCGCAAGAGTTGCGAATATTGCTCCACCGGGTAAGGTACTCCCGGTCAGTCTCGTTGCTCCTTTGCCTACAGATGGCGAGCTGTTGAGGCCTGTTGGGCCTTTTGTACGTGCTGGTGAAGTTGCTGATGAACGCTTCCTCAAAGTCTAACCAGCAGTCTATACTGCCAGTTCTCAAGTTGTTCAACCAGATCCGGGCTGGCCCTTCCAACATCTGCGGTACATAACGTACCGCCCATCGTCTGTTTCCACCGGCTATGCTTACTGCAGTTACATAGTCGGTTAGCCAGTCCTCCGGCTTCTTGCTACCGTCATAGGTCTTGGCACCTCGGTTGAGTTGAAAGTTCCGAACAGGAGGTTCCCGCATGATCCGAGGTCCGAAGCAGGCAGGTCCCGGAGGTCCTTGCTCTTCCACCAACTCGGATTGGTGAATCCGGTCGAGCCGGAATCTGGCATCCGCCGGGTTCAGCTGCCTGGTTCCTATCCGAGATCCCAAAGGGTTTTCGTCTGGGTGATATCCGAGCTGCTGCAACCTCGAGTTGCCATCGTTGAGCCTGTCTGGTGCAGGGATCACGGCCTGCTGGGGAACGGAGGCAACCTCCCTCTGCGGGTTTCCCTGATCATGAGGAGGGTTCCGGGGTGGATTACCACGGCCAGCCGGGTTATTGTTTCCTACACCCAGGTTACCATCCCCACGGGTACTTCCCGCCTGCCCCGAGTTACGCTGTCCGGCTTGCCCTGCTTGCTGGATACCGGCGAAGGCCGGATCGTAGGTCTGTAGCTGCTTGTTCTTTCCGGAGCCTCGACTCCGGCTCTTGCTCTTGCTTTTGCTTCTGCTCGGATGCGGGGAAGAGGCCTCCCCATCCGATTTCTGGCTATTGGGTCTGGCTGAGTGCACCTGGGACCCTGCCCCGGAGTTCTTCTTCTTGTAGGCCAGATTCTAACGGTTGGCCTCAATTACCAACTCGTTTACCCGCTCCTGCTGCTTGCGCAGGGCTTCACCGGATAACCCCACCAACTCGGCCATGGCGGCTTCGGCGGCCCTAAGAGTTTTCGCCGGTGAGCTGTACACCGGCTTCCACACGGAAATCCGACTTCCTGTGTGACTGGTGCTGGCTCCACCAACTAGCTCCTCATTCACCATTCTTCCTTTCTTGCGCAGATCTGCTATGCGCTTCTCCCGGGAGTCTGTCTTAGGGAATCCGTGAGCGGCATTGTACTCCCGGAGGCTAGCATTGAGCTCGCGACGGATCTCGGCGATCTCCTGCGCTTCGGCGAGTAGCAACCTCCGCTGCTCCTCCAACTCAGCTGAGGTGGCCTGGGTATCCGCCTCAGCAGTCACAGGTACAGTCAATTTAGCCACGAGTCCCGAGAGGGGATCCGGACGACGCCGCGGCTGGGACGGCTGCGGATCGCCATCTCGGGCCGCAGGTCTTTCCTGCGGGGGCTTGGCCAAACGGGGGAGACCGCTCCCGGTATCACCGTCTGCGTCCTGGTACTCCTCCTCAGTTGCCCCGACCATCATTACTGCGACGGAACTCGGGGGATGACCGGCACGCAGACCATGACTAGCGCAGAGCATGGGAGGGTCCTCGGCCTCCATGACCACGTCCGGGTAGCTACAGATAACCTCTGTGGCGACGTAGGTGGTGAAACCACCGAAGTCAATGAGACATCCGTTCACCGGAAAAGGTCTGTTCCGGAAGCACCATGCGTTGTCACAGACGAAGTCCATCTCCCCTAGCCTTACGACCAGGCCGGAGAGAACCCGAACGCCGAAATGAACGGGGGAGCCCGTCCGGATGTGTACACCAGCCAACGCCTCTGTCAGCCCCACGGTGGGCGCCAACTGTCGTGGTGGTGTCACGGCAGATGCCATAGGATGGCTAATGTGTGGGGCCGATGGACGTTGGTGGATCCGGGGAGGGATAGCGAGCTGAAGAGCTCACACGGGGAGGATCCCGGTAAAACCGAGATCTCCCAAGAACAAGAAAAGAGATCAAAGTGCAAAGGGGAAGATCTAAGAAATAACAACAAATGCACGAAGGCACACAGCACACACACGATATACCCAGGTTCAGGGCCCTCGTGAGGAGGTAACACCCCTACTCCTGCCTTTCCTCTCTATATACTCGTGTTACAAGAGCTACAACTTGCCGCTATTTCTCTCAAAGGAAGGAGTACAAAGAACTAGATGAACTCATGGTGAGAAGGAGTAAATGCTCTAAGAGTAAATGTGACTATAGCTTTGGCTCTGAAGTTGGTCTCTTGCTCTCAGGAGCAGTTATGGCGCCTTTTATAGAGCTCCGGCCAGGAGGGCCGGAAACCCTAAATCGGCTTGGCCCCACCAGACAGGCCTAGCCGGCATGCCGTCACCGGCTAGTGCGACCTAGTCGCCGGGCTATCCGGCGTAGCCCCTTCGTCATCATCTCGATAAGGACAGCAGGCGCCGTCCTGCATCATCATTGTCCCCTTGTCAGAGACAAGACATGACTTTGCCCATCCCGGATAGCCTTTTCCGGATTGCCGGGCTAGGCATGTCAGGTCTTGTCGTACCACTGTCGTACCGGCTGACGCGCTCCCGTGTCAGGCGGGAGGTGACCATGCTTCCGTGTCAGGCGGGAGGTGACCATGCTTCCGTGTCAGGTGGAATGGTACTTCCCCCCGCGACAGACGGGAAAGCCTGCTCTAGACCGTTGACGGCCTACAGGAAGCCCTCACGCCGGCTACCTCCTCGCCTGCCACTGTGAGCTCCTTCTGCATAAGATCAAGACCGAGACATACATTCCGGTTAGTTCCTACCCGGATAACCTATCCGGTAAAGCCAAGTACGCCTCCTTCCGGGAGTCTCCTCGGACCCCGAGACTCGGGACCCTTTCCGGATACGTCCGAGCTCGTCTCAGGATGAGTATCTCTAGGCCTAGCCTCCCGAAGATGTCTTAGCCTATCAGCAAAGACATCTTCGAGAAGCTAGTTCTTAGAGGAACCACCCGCTCATGCTTGTGCCGCGATTGTGAGGGCCGGGGGTGTCTATTTATAGCTGCCAGAGCTGACCCTTGTGGCTGCCAGGAGGCACTTTGCCCTCTACCAGTGCCCAAGGGTCAAGCTGCCCTTTCAGCACACCAGGAGGTGTCCCTTGCTCTCGCCAAAGGTCAAGTACTGTTGGCACTTATTGAATTATTCCGGGATCTGCCCCTACCCGAGGGGCAGCCCCCCGACAACCCCAGATATTGATCCACCAGTTTTCAAGATCTCAACAGGCAGACAACAAACCAAAAGGAGAATGGGCAGCATCACCTGCAGCAATTGCAAGCAAGTGGGGCATAGGTACACCAATTGCTCTCAGCCACTGAAACCAGCATTGCAAATGAGGAAAAATCAGCACCAGGTAGCAATTAAACAATTTGTTTTACAGTTCTAACTTCAATTATTGCTTACTGACTTGCATATGGTCTGCTCCATCTGCACCCACTGCTACACCAGCAAGCTCTGAACCTGCTCCATCTGCTTCATCTGCACCACCAGCCAGGAGGACAACAACACCAGCTTCATCTGCACCTACGGCCAGGAGGACTGCTGGAGCTGCTTCATCTACACCAGCAAATGCTTCATCTGCACCAAGAGCTGCTCCTGCTTCATCTGCACCAAGAGCAGCTCCTGCTCAATCTGCACCAAGAGCTAGCAGGCTAGGCAGACCTCCAAGAGCTGCACCTTTCACTGCACCCAGGAGAAACAACAACAATGTAGGTCCAAGCATCATGCCTGTCAGATCGAAGCAGCAGAGCAGAAGACTTGCTGGCTATTTCACATCCAGCAGAATTCATGAAAAAACTGTCGAGGAGTTGAAGAATGAAGGCAGATGAATGCATTATGCTCATGGAGTGTTGAACTTATTTTGCATGTTCTGTATGTAATTGCAGCTGGGGTTGTAACACTACTATGTTAAAACCTATTTTGCACGTTCTCGTCGTCATTGCAGCTGGGTTTGTAACCCTAGTACCATGAAACTGATGTCCGTAATGCACTTACCACTTATTGCTGACTATGAAATGCCAGTGCAACTTATATTCTGATCATTCTTAACATTTCTGTTGTATTTTTACCACTGACTGACCATTTGGTCCTGGTGGTTTTCTGCAAAACTGTACCAATGCTGGTGGTTATCTGCTAGAAATCCTGAAGATCAATATGGTGCACAAACAGTCATGTCTCACACAAATACACAAATAACATCACAACTAACTAAATTAAACAACATGAAACATCACAAATAACAACACAACTACACATATAAACAACAGAAATATCACAAATACACAAATAACAGTGACATAGTCAGACACTGAAATTTCATTACAAAGTAACACAACCACATAACCAAATTGTCTCACACCACAATTATCAGTTCTTACGACACATCACAACTCATACTAACTTAGCCTTGTTCACTCTTACATAATAAAACAACTTAATCAACATCACTCATCCAATATGGCCTTCATTTTCTTCAACTTATCCTTGTTCACTTCATCTGCCTTCAACAGCTCGGCAATATAGTACTCTAAATTTTTCTTCTGCTCCTTATCCTGCCTAAGCATTTTATGAAGATCCAGAAGCTGCTGTGACACAGTTGCCACCTGGCTACGCTGGATTGCCTCCTTCTCATGCATCAAATTCTTCTTATCTTCTTCAAGCTGCTTGTTCTCTTGCGTCAGTTTGTAGTATGCCTCAGCAGTTTCACAAGTGTCCCTAACTCTGCCCGCACTTTCCAACTGATACATTTCCCAAATCCTAACCAAACATTTCTTCACATGCACTGGCCACTCTGGATCGAGCCAAACGACAGTCGAACAAACCTCTCCTCCCTACAAAATTGCAGATAAATCACTGAACTTGTTAACCCGAGCATATATTGGGATGAAAAAATAAATTGCAGAGAAGTGAACAGATATAAAGGAGTACAGAACATAGCACTGACCGGTTTGGCACATCCAAGAAATTTCCTCCCAGTGTTCTCCCCATCAAATGCAACATATTTCATTAGTTTCCCCAAATGGTCACACACCAGTGAACTGTCCCGTTCAATGCCACAGAAATCTGGATCATACAGTGTCTCGGGCACCTAAAACGGAAGCATAATCTTGTAACTACGGCTATGAATCGAAACCCTGAACTGAATCGAAGAATCGAGATTTGGAGTTCGAACAGAGCAGAGGAGAGGATCGAGTACTCACATCGAGATTCACTTGGCTGGATTCAACAAAGATGTTCTCCTCGCTGCTGGTCTCGCCGTCGTTCCACGACGGCATGGTTGCGCGGCGGCGCTCCGACGGAAGCAGACACGGGGAGGCAGACGCGGGGAGGAGGCAGATGCGGGGAGGCAGATGGGGTCAACTGAGTCGGGGAAGGAGGCGACTATCGTCTTCACAGAGGCGAGACAACGGCGCCGTTAACGGCGCTGTCTTGATTCTTGCCACGTCAGCCTGACAATGGGGTCCACCGGTCAGTTTTGTCGTTACAACGCGCTTAAAGAAATATCAGTGCTATTTGCGAGACCAGAAAATAGTGGTTTTTGTTAAAAAACGAAGACATGGTGGTTTTTTGAAACCCTAGGCACAATTGTGGTGGTTATCTGCAATTAACTCCATTCCTTGTACGCCTTCTCCAACTCAACATGGACTGCATAACTCCATTGAAGATCCAGTCATTACGTTCTTTCCAAATATTCCACGCCACGCAGGCCACAAACCCACAAAACTGGGGGTGTGGAAAAGTTGTTGCTGCCAAGACCAACCTTTCTCGAACATCTCTTGTATAATCCTAGGCAATGCCAACCGCAGTCCAGCATTATCACTAGTAGAAAACGAGCCTTTGGTTCACCCCTTTAGTCTCGGTTCATTTTTTGAACCCAGACTAAAGGGGTGAGAGCCACACCGCTGGATTTGTGAGGGACCTTTAGTCCCGGTTCGTGTTACGAACCGGGACTAAAGGTTCACCGCATGCGGCAGCAGAGGCGGGCCCCAGCGCCAGAGACCTTTAGTCCCGGTTCGTAACACAAACCGGGACTAAAGGTACTCACTTTATCAGCTTCTTCCACCCCTGCTCACTCCATTTTTCCCACCGAGCCCGAGCTCAAAACATTTCCTCTCCATTTCTTCTCCATTTCCTCTCCCCAAGACTAGATAATCCATAATATTTTACACCATTTGGCAAGATTGAAGCCACCCCACGGTTAGCCTCTTCATCCTCTTTCCGGCATTGCTTATTTAGCTCATTTTGCTCATTTCAATTTTTTTGTGCAAGCAAGGTGTTCGATGTAATGCCTAAGTTATGATCTCATTTGTGTATATGTGCAATTTGTTCTCAAACTAAAATAATGATTTATGTGTTTTAGTGTGGTGAGGAGCCTTATCGACGTCGATCGCCCGCGCCGTCCCGTCACCACCTCGGTGAGCCTCTATATTTTATTTTATTTTATTTTATTTTAAAAACATAGCTTTTATGATTTAGATGCATAGTTACTACTTGTATAATTTTCTAACTTGTATTATATGTATAGTGTCATGGTTCTGATATCCGTCCCCGTCGGTCCTCGTCCGGTCTATGATTGGATGTGGTATATTTTCAAAACTATTTATTTCATTCTATGTTTCTGGCAATTATGGCGACCAACTTGACATAGAATTATTTTTATCTAGGAGGTAGTTGAACCAGAAATTGAACCTGACCCTATTGTCGAGTTTTTGGATAAAGAAAACAATGATTTGAAAGCAAAATTGAAAAGAAGTGAAGCTCTTTATCTTCAATGCTTAGAAGATAAGATGAAATTAGAGTTCAAACTTGCCGACGTGGTCGATGGTAACGAGATCAAGATGGATGCAATGCGCTTGAAGATAAAAAGGATTAGAAAATATGCCATTAATCGGGAGGCTTGGTATCATTATGCTGTGGGTTCAATATTTACCTTAGTTGCGATTTTGATCGCATTTGTTGTTGGATTTAAATTCTTTAGATAATTTTTATATTTGTTTCAGTTAATGTATGTTTTATGAGAACTATGTATTACCGCTTGTCAATACTCTACTCTTATTTTAATGGATGACATTGTATTAATTAATTTGCTCTTACATATTATTTATGACAGTAGTGTAATAATGGGGTTCGATATACTTTTATGTAATACAGATGAACCGACTATGGATGTACGGTGACCGATGTTGTCCTGAGTTCATTGATGGCATGCATAATTTTCTCCATATGGCTGAGGCAAACAAGCCGAAGAACGGTTTTATTCGTTGTCCATGTAGTGCCTGCAAGAATATGAGTGATCACTCTACCTCAAAAGTCATTCACTCACACCTCTTGCATAATGGTTTTATGCCTGGTTATTATTGTTGGACCAAGCACGGAGAAACAGGGGTTATCATGGAAGAAAATGAAGAAGAGGAGGATAATGACAAGTATCCTTGGTTCAGTGATACTACAATGGGAGAAGACGAAACTGAACAAGATCCCATTATTGATGAGCCCGACGATGATCTTCGTCGGGCCATTCGTGATGCACAAATGGACTGTGGAAGTGAAAACGAAAGGTTGAAGTTGGAGCGTATGTTAGCTGATCACGCCAAATTGTTGTACCCAACTTGTCAAAATGACCAGAAAAAGCTAGGTACCACACTTGAATTGTTGCAATGGAAGGCAGAGAATGGTACTTCTGACAAGGGATTTGAAAATTTGTTAAAAATAGTTAAGAAGATGCTTCCAAAGGATAACGAATTGCCGTCTAGTACGTATGAAGCAAAGAAGGTGGTATGCCCTCTAGGATTAGAGGTGCATAAGATACACGCTTGCATTAATGACTGCATCCTCTACCGCGGTGAGCACGAAAAATTGAATGCATGTCCTGTATGCGGTGCTTTGCGGTATAAGATCGGGCGAGATGACCCTGGTGATGTTGAGGGCGAGCCGCACCCCAGGAAGAGGATTCCTGCAAAGGTGATGTGGTATGCTCCTATAATACCACGGTTGAAACGTTTGTTCAGCAATAGAGAGCATGCCAAGTTGTTGCGTTGGCACAAAGAAAATCGTAAAAAAGACTTGATGTTGAGACACCCCGCGGATGGGTCCCAGTGGAGAAAAATTGACAGAGAGTTCTCGACATTTTCAGATGACGCAAGGAACTTAAGATTTGGCCTAAGTACAGATGGCTTTAATCCTTTTGGAGAGCAGAGCTCCAGTCACAGCACTTGGCCCGTGACTCTATGTATCTATAACCTTCCTCCTTGGCTGTGCATGAAACGGAAGTACATTATGATGCCCGTGCTCATTCAAGGCCCGAAGCAACCTGGCAACGACATTGATGTGTACCTCAGGCCATTAGTTGAAGAACTTTTGCAGTGTAACATCCCAACATTTTATAATGTTCAAAAATCACTAAAATTTAAAACTTTTCTTTTTTAGTAAAATAAAATAGTAAATGCATAAGAAAACCAACTATAAAAGACTTCAAAGTTTAATATTTCCAATGTCCCAAGTTGTTATGAAGATTCAAATGCATAAAATAAAATGTTGCACAAATTATCTTCAATTAAAAAGGGATACATTATCTTTTCCATTTTCATATAGTTGTGTTATATCATTAATAAGTATACCAAAGCCAAAAGGGAATTTAGAAATTGAAAATGAGTTTAAATAACTTAAATCCAAACATATTGAAATGTGGGTATTTTTACAAATTTATTTTAGCCAAAGGAAAATTTAAAGGAGATAGAAATTCAAATTTGACTTTAAGTGTCAAATTTGTAATTAAGCAATAATTCAAAATATTTTTTTTCAAAAATATTCAAAACATGCCCACAATTGGTTTAACAGAAAGATAAACATTTTACAAATTTTTAGAAATTTATTTGACATCAATTGGAGTTATAAATCAAAAGATATGAATTAAAGAAATAAAATCAGAAAATAAAATGCTGGCTGACGTCATGCTGACGTCAGCGGATCTTCTTCTTCCTCTAACCGAACGAAGAGAGATCGAATCGGAGACGATTTCTTCCCGATTCGTGCGGGATTCGAACTCCTGGTGCCCCCCTATATAAACCCCACGCCCCCGCCGTCCTTTTCCCCGCAAACCCTAATTCAATCGCGCCCCCAGGCCGCCGGAGGAGCTCGCCGGAGTCCGCACTCACCGCCGCCGTATTTCTTCCTCTTCCGGCAAAGTAAACCCTCCCCGCCTCCGAGACCACGCCTATCTGCCTCGTCGCGTCCGTGCGCATCTTCTCATTCTTTCCTTTCTTCGTTTTTCGCAGCGGCTTGTCGAGGAGGGATCGACCGAAGGTCGCCGGCGAACCGTGCCTCCCTCCACTCCTCCACGGCATCCCAAGAAGCGAGGCTCACCCCCGCCACCTCCATCGCTCTCCCCGCGACGCGCCGCGCTCGGGGCTGCCCTCCTCGCATCCGGGGAGGCACGGGAGCGTCCGGAGTGTCCACGCCGGAGCCCGCGCCGCCGTCAGCTTCATCTCCGGCGAGATAGCGCCGCCAGCTTCTGGACGAGCACGGTGAGCCCTTGGATCTGTTGTTAACGGTCACGATTAGAAGTCGAGGACGAACGGGTACGCTCTGATCTGGACCGTCAGATCCAGATCTGACGGCCCAGATCTGTGACTTAACCACGTCAGTAATCCCAGTCAGCGCCGCGTGTCAGCCACGTCAGCTGCCACGTGTATAATCATTTTCGTATTTAATTTTTAATTGGCAATTTTGCAGAAACACCCCTGTCACTTAGATCTCTCACAACTTTTTAACCACAACTCCAAATTTAATAATTTTTATATATTTGGAAAGCTCTGGTTGTGTAGAATAATTTGGATCTGACAAAATTAAAATTTGACTTAGTATAAAATATTCAAATTTCAAATGGTGAATTTGAGTATATTTGTAATAACTTTAAATCTATAAATCCAAAAATTGCAAATAAATATGTTTTAGAAACCTTGGAATATTTGTAAATTAATGCCACTGCTATAAAATATTTTTGAGCAATTTGGAATGATTTCATAGTTGTGTGTTAATTTGAATAGTTTGACCAATTTTGAAATAACTTTTAATAGAAACATTATTTTGATTAAATCCAATTGCAATAGATTTAATTAAATGCTTCCTGTCTATTAATATTAATTATAAGATTTTGTTATATAAATTTAGTCATAGGAAACTTTAATCTTATAATGATTCCTTTTAAATTATTTTCCAAAACTAGGAATTTATTTAAATTGCATTTATAAATTCATGCATATATTTAAAGAAATCACAAAAGTTATTTTTATGTTTCTTGTGATTAAAATTCCATTTCATTCATAGTATATTTAATTCTCTTAGGAAAACCCCTCTTCAATAGTTTTCTCTAAGTTAGGATTATTTTCAAACTTAGTATTTTGGGAAAAGTGCTATGCATTAGACACTTAGTAATTTTCAAGATGGAACTGGAAGACCATTGAAGGACTTAGCCAAAAACAAGACTTCAGAAGTATCTTCAAGGAGGAAACACTTAGAAGAAAATCAAGAAGAAGTTCATGAAGGACTTGGAAGAAAACAGACTCTGGAAGCATCCCCAAGATGTCAAGCACTTAGAAGAAAAGTGAGAAGAAGTTCAAGAAGGCCAACCCCCTTTTCTATTCTCTAAGTCTCTCTCTCTGTCTTTCCCCTCTCCTCTGAGATTTCATGAAGACTAAGTAAATCCAAGACCAGCCTCGAGGGTACAAGAATCATCAAGTCTGAAGATTCATCAAGACTACCAAGAGCTCAATCAAGGCATCACCCAGAAGAAAGTTACAAGTCTGGAGATGAAGCCTGGAGGACAACTACATCTTTCTTTCTATCTTTTCCCTCTTTCCTAATCTTGTCTTCTAGACTTAAACAAAATTTGATCATGATGTTATCATCTTGATGTTGTTGGATCCTAGCAGCATAGTGGGATGAAGCGGCCTGGAAACAAACCTTACATGTCCACGTACATGAGACCTGTTCCACAATTTAAGTGGCTGGCCGGGTGTCTGTCTCTCTCACTATAGTGAATGTCTAATTTACAAAGAGTTGATAATAATTGTGATCATCTTGAACAAATGACTTAGTATTTTTCTCTAAGTAGTTTGCACATCATGGCTAAGCCATTAGAGTGCTTGTTTCAAGAAGATATAAAACAAAGTAGGTTTATCCCACTTAAGACTTAGTCCTTAGTCCTTTTGGACCAACACCTTTGCCTTGCATAAACTTGAAAGATTTCCATGGCATGAAAAGGCATGTCTAGCCTTAGGAATATTTTGCACATCATACATAAACATATTTTCCTTAGAAAGTTTTATAAAACTTATTTATTCATCTAGTATGTGTTTGTTTGCATAGTGGAATTGTGCTTGCTGTTGATTGTTGTATTGTGTTTGCTTATATTGTTTAGATTAAACGGAGAGCAAACGTTCGTTGTTGAAAAGAGTTTGTGAACAACGACAACATTCAAAGGCAAGTGGCACACCTCATAAACTCCCTATTTTTATGCATTACTTAGTGTATTTTTATATGCATGTGTTGGGATGCTAAACCTGTAGAATCCCTTATTCCTGTGTCTAAGTTCCTATGCAATACTTAGTAGAATTATTGTTGCTATGCAAATGTTGTTTTGTGAAAATCTAAATTCTACTAAGTTAAGAATGAAACACCTGGGTGGTAATTGGTTGTATGGTTTATGTTGAGTGGCTACTCATGTCCATTTCTATGGCGAGTATGTACACTTGAGAACGGCCACCCAGGAACAGAGGAATCTGAAGAACTCCAAGTGACGATTGCTTCCAGTGCAGCCATTGCCATATGGGCTCTGGCTTGATCGATTATGTTGCGTGGACTCTCTCCGGCTTGACAAGAAGATGTAGGGGGATGTTAGGTGGAACGGGTCAAGCCAGTATGGGGAGGGAAAATGCTTCTGAAAGATCTCGTCTCATTCTCTCCGTTCCTTATCACAAATGGTGTGTAAAGGATACTCTGGGTTGAATGGGTACAATGGTGAAAGTGCACAACCTCTGCAGAGTGTAAAACTAAGTACTTAGCCGTGTCCCCGGTTACGGACAATTTTGAGCAGCTGATCAAGGACGTCAACGGAGGATTTCACCATTCCAATTTCTAAGTTAAAACTTGATGGGTGAACAAGGGTAGAATGAGGCAGTGGATTTCATGCCACGGATGTCTCAGATAGAAGAAAAGTGTTTTCCAAAGAGTTAGGAAAATTGGCTTTATGCAAATTAGCCTTGAGCTCCACCAGCCAAATATGCATATAGGCTTTAGAGTTATTCCTTAAGTGTCCACCATAGTGTCACTTGCCAGACTCCATTTTTAATGGAATCTGACCCACGTTGTTGCAATATTTTTCTTATTGCAGATTTGATCAGATAACGAGTGAGGTTTCGCAAAGGTTTCGAGTCTACAACC
Source organism: Poa annua (assembly GCA_026929855.1). Taxonomy (NCBI): domain Eukaryota; kingdom Viridiplantae; phylum Streptophyta; class Magnoliopsida; order Poales; family Poaceae; genus Poa; species Poa annua. The sequence continues at coordinate 25,184,513 of CM049427.1, forward strand.
AACATGCTTTCGCCTGTGGCAGCATGAAAGTTATAGAGGCTCACTGCTATTGTATTTCCCCTGTGTACTTTTCAAAGCTAGCTTTATGCTATGCAATTTGTAAAGAATATTTTGTAATTCTGGATCATCGATGTAATAAAATTGACCTTTGTTGTGATATTACATCGTAAACTGTGTGTGCAAATGAATCGATCCAGGGATTTGCACTATACACAGGTATCTGCCTTATTAAAAGTGCAGGTACGCTACATGCAGTTGTGGTGTGAGGAAGGTGTACGTGTGTGGGATGAGCACAAACTGGAGGAATTTGATCTACGAGCTTTGCTTTTTGTAACCATCAATGATTGGCCTGCTCTAGGCAACATTTCAGGACAGTCAAACAAGGGATACAATGCATGCACGTACTGTTTAGCTGAGACTGATAGTATACATTTAGGTAAAAAGAATGTGTACCTAGGTCATCATCGGTTTCTTGTACCCAAGCATCCGTTAAGGAAGAAAGGCAAGCATTACAAATGTGAGGCAGATCATCGGCCGAGGCCTACCCGCCCTTCTAGTTCTGCTATACATGATATGGTCAAGGATTTAAATGTAATCTTTGGAAAGGGTCCTCACGGTCTCACTGTTCCGAATGACGCAAACAACCACGTACCCATGTGGAAGAAGAAATCTATATTTTGGGAGCTGCCATATTGGATATCACTCTGCAATCGACGTGATGCACGTGACAAAGAACATTTGTTGCAATTTGCTAAACTTCTTAGGCGTGTATGGGAAGTCAAAAGATGGGAAGTCAAAAAAAGGTACACCGAAAGGAAGGCAGACCCATCAACGTATGAGCGAAGAGATGCATCGAGACGATACTCATTCAGAGAATCAGCCAGGTCCTGCAAGCTACGCTCTTACTAAAGAAGAGAAGAAAATATTTTTTGAGTGCCTTCGCAGTATGAAGGTTCCATCTGGCTTCTCATCAAATATAAAAGGAATAATAAACATGGCAGAGCAAAAATTTCAGAATCTAAAGTCTCATGACTGTCACGTGATTATGACACAATTACTTCCGGTTGCATTGAGAGGGCTTCTACCGGAAAATGTTCGAGAACCCATTGTGAAGCTATGTGCATTTCTCAATGCAATTTCTCAGAAGGTCATCAATCCACTAACTCTAAAAAATTTAGAGAAGGATGTGGTCCAATGTCTTGTCAGCTTCGAGTTGGGGTTCCCACCAACCTTCTTCAATATTATGATGCACCTTGTAGTCCACCTAGTCGAAGAGATTTCTGTTCTCGGTCCTGTATTTTTACACAACATGTTCCCCTTTGAGAGGTTCATGGGAGTCTTAAAAAAATATGTGCATAACCGGGCTAGGCCAGAAGGAAGCATCGTCAAGGGTTATGGAACAGAGGAGGTCATTGAGTTTTGTGTAGATTTTATTCCTGATCTGAAGCCGACCGGTGTTCCTGAATCACGTCATGAGGGGAGACTGCATGGAAAAGGCACCCTTGGAAAGAAAGCAACAATATGTCAAGACGGGGATTCTTTCACTCAAGCACACGACACCGTTCTACATAATTCCAGTTTGGTGGGTCCGTATGTCGAGGAACACAAGAATGTTTTACGCTCCAAGTACCCGGAGAAATCTAAAGATTGTATTGATGGAGAACACATGAAGACTTTCAGCAGTTGGTTAAAAAGACGTCTCATTAATGACACCAATGTTGAAGAACAGCTATACTTGTTGGCCACATCACCAGCTTCAACTATATTGACTTTTCAAGGGTACGAGATAAATGGAAATATATTTTACACAGCCAAACAAGATAAAAAGAGCACCAACCAAAATAGTGGAGTACGCTTTGATGCAACAAACTGCAACGGGACAAAGGACACATATTATGGTTACATAGAGGAGATATGGGAACTTGACTATGGACCTACTTTTAAGGTCCCTTTGTTCAAGTGCAAATGGTTCAACCTACGAGGCGGGGTAGAGGTAGACCCACGATACGGAATGACTACAGTGGATCTCAACAATCTTTCGTACGAGAATGAACCATTCGTCCTAGCCAGTGAAGTTGCTCAGGTTTTCTATGTGAAAGACATGTCTACCCTACCGAAAAAAAGAAAAGATAAGCAAGCGAGTACATCATACGATGAGCCAAAGCGCCACATAGTTCTTTCAGGGAAAAGACTCATTGTGGGAGTGGAGGACAAGACAGACATGTCAGAAGATTACGATAAGTTTCATGACATTCCGCCCTTTAAAGTCAACACTGATCCAAGTATCAAGTTAAATGAAGAAGATTGTCCGTGGTTACGGCGCAATCGGAAGAACAAGTAAACACTAGAGAGGGATATTATTGTTGATGTGTAATATCCGAATGCTTTGTATCATAAGAACAAGTGAACTGAAGTATTTTGTAGATGCATGGAACAAAACACACGATTTCACCTGCATACAGCCCAACGGTGGCTCGTGAGTGCCTGCATATGAAATGCACCGTTGGACGTATGCAGGGAATCCGAATGCTTTGTATTATGTCGATGAAGTAGAATGAGGAGACAATGACTGCCGAACATGTTCAAGAGGGGGCTATATATAGGGTCATGTGACTCACGAACTGGTCATGATAGTGCCCATCCAACAGCTCAGAATCTCTCAAAAGAAACACATCTCTTCATCCAACGGCTCACAAGTGCTTTAAAGAAACACACGATCCATGTGCTTCTTTAGTCCCGGTTGGTGTTACCAACCGAGACTAAAGAAGCACATGGATCGTGTGTTTCTTTCTAGTGCTTGTGAGACGTTGGATCTGAGGTGTGTTTCTTTTGAGAGATTCTGAGCTGTTGGATCAGCAGTATGACGACCACTTCGTGACCCACATGACTCGGTTGTTGTTACCAACCGGGACTAAAGAAGCACACGTACCTTATATATATCCCCCCTCCCGGACATGTTCAGCACTCAGTGTCTACTCATTGTAGTTCATTTTGGCAGCACACGGGTAGCAGAGAGCACTCAGTGAAGGCTGAAGGTGAACCCTCCCCTCGGCAGAGGCATCTCTGGGCAACCAGCGGCAAGACGTCTCTGATGATATGCGACCGTTTCAAACGGTTGCATATCATCAGAGATGTCTTGTCGGACGGTTGTAGATCATCAGAGATGTCTTGCCACGGTCATTTGGCTTGGATTGAAATGACCATAACTTGGTCATTTGGCTTGAAACTTCTAGATGTTCAAGGATTTGATTTTTTGAGGTGTTTATCATTTTTCCTAGCAACTAGTACACATATAAGGAGCCCATGCCAAAGGATTTGATTTTTTGAGGTGTTTATCACTTTATTACATTTTTTTTCTTAAAAACGGTCGCTACGACTAATCAAAACTTTATTACATTTTTTGAGGTGTTTATCACTTTATTACATATTTTCTAGAACTATCAATGTTTCTGTGATATAACCACTAGTTGTGTACCTTAAAATGATTTTTCCAAAAGTTTCAGACCAAACTATCAAATAGTTGTAGTTCAAATTTGAATTACTTTCGATAAATCAACATAAACTCAATTAACTAGGGGAAATTAGTTAGAATTGTAAGAAAAAACTCATACTTGGGGATCATCCATCATATGTGCACCACTCTTAGTGAAAAATAGTTGGGTGCCATTTGGAATCAAATTTTCTGTACTCACTTCACAAAAAAACTCATTTTTTGCACTCAAAAAAGGAAAATGATATTTATGAAAATAATTTGAATAATCCCTTTGGCATGGTTGTTTAATATACCAATATGCACCTATGTGTGGAGTATGAGATCTTTATCTCAAACTATGTCGTCGAAATGACCATAACTTGGTCATTTGGCTTGAAACTTTTAGATGTTCATACATGATAGACCTTTTTGTGAAGACTTTTTTTGCAAATGTAGGCAAAAATCAAGTTTATCATTTTTCCTAGCAACTAGTACACATATAAGGAGCCCATGCCAAAGGATTTGATTTTTTGAGGTGTTTATCACTTTATTACATTTTTTCTTAAAAACGATCAAAACGGTCGCTACGACTAATCATCGGAAGAGGTGATATTTTCTAGAACTATCAATGTTTCTGTGATATAACCACTAGTTGTGTACCTTAAAATGATTTTTCCAAAAGTTTCAGACCAAACTATCAAATAGTTGTAGTTCAAATTTGAATTACTTTCGATAAATCAACATAAACTCAATTAATTAGGGAAAATTAGCTATAATTCTAAGAAAAAACTCAAACTTGGGGATCATCCATCATATATGCACCACTCTTAGTGAAAAATAATTGGGTGCCATTTGGAATCATATTTTATGTACTTACTTCACAAAAAACCTTAAAACATAGAAAATGATATTTATGATATAATTTGAAGAAATCACCTTCGCATCTTAAAATGTTAGAAAATATAAAACAAAACATAAAAATAAACTAGAAACCAAAACAATTCAAAAAATAAGTAAACCAAAATAAGAAATAGAAAAGTAAGCAATTCAAACAATTTAAAAGAAAACATAAACAAAAATCAGTAAAAAGAAATAAGGAGAAAAGAACCCTTTAGTCTCGGTTGGTAACACCAACCGAGACTAAAGAGCTAAAGAGGCGCTCTGGGCTCCAGCCAGAACCCTTTAGTCGCGGTTGGTAACTCCAACCGCGACTAAAGACCCTTTAGTCTCGGTTCGTGGCTAGAACCGAGACTAAAGGTGTTGTCCGCGCCGGTTTTGGGTGGTCGTGGCTCAAATTTTTCTTATCTTTCCCAAATCCCTGCCGCTCCGCCTCGCGCTCGCCGCGCCGTCGCCCTGCCGCTCCGACGCGCCGCCGCGTCGTCTGCTACGCCGCGACGCCCCTACAACGCCGGTATGCCTCCCTCCCTCGGGCTCCGGCGCCTCCTTCCACGCCGCCCTCCGGCGCATTAGGGTTATAGAGTTCATCGGGGCAGCTTAATTTGACATACCTATCAAGTATTCTAGTTGAATTGTTAGAACTTTAAATGCATCAGGCAGCTTAATTTGACATACCTATCAGGCTTTTCTAGTTCAATTATCAAGTTTTAGATGCAGCTACACACCTATCCGGTTATTCTAGTTAAATTATCAAAAATTTAAATGTGCTACCAGATTAATTCGGCACATCTATTGAGATTAACTACGAGATATTTTACTGTAGCTGTTAGGTTGTTGTTAGGTTATATCCTCCCCTATTTTCTAATGAAGATAGAAAATCCAAAAGTAGGTGCCAATTTTTTCGACGCAACTAGCTACTACATGGCCATTTATTTAGCATAACAAAGCAAGAATTTAAGGGATCAATTAGCTTGCTGCTGTAACAGGGCAGCAATTTGCCAAAAGTTAGAAGCTGCATCCATGGTGCATCTCCTGCTACGATGACTGACTGCATGAAGCGGACATCTAGGGCAGGTTTGGTTGCTCACGGGAGGCCCGTGCAGCCTCTCTGGTCCATCTAGGGCGGACATCTAGTCGTAGTTATTCCTAGACTAAGTTATGCCCATCTGTCTGTGTTGTTGAACCATCCAATCCATGTCGATGTATCTATGTATCTAAGTTGGCTCTACTCATAGACTAAGTTATGCCCGCCTATGTTATTGAACCATCCATGTATCTATCTATCTATGTTTTTACTACTCCTGAACTAATGAAGGTACTATCTTTGGTGATCAATTCTCTGTTTGCTATTTACATGTCATTGTTTGTTGCAATTCATTCGCACTGTGGCATTTCACTTGCATTAGGGAACCAATGTGTCTGGTCCGTAACTCTTCTTTGGTATCAACTGTGTCTTGCAGCTACGTTATGCCCATCTTTAATTTTTTATCTACGTTATGTCCTCTCCGTCTGATTTTATTGAGGATAAAGTTTATTATGATTATGATATGCATCCTATATATGATGATTATAATGATTGTTATGAATGTTTTACTCCCACTATCACTAATAAGAAGGATTTTACTTATGTGGAGAGTATTAATACTTTTATGCTTGTAGATCATGAAAGACATGCTCTATGTGATAGTTATATTGCTGGATTTATTCATGATGCTACTGAAAGTTATTATGAGAAGGGAAAACATGGTTCTAAATATTTCAATATTATTACATGCCCTCTCTTTAAGTTGAAAGTATGGAAATTGCTCTTTTTTTATCTTCCTATGCTACTTGCTTTGTGTTCCAATGATTTATTTTCTTACAAGATCCCAATGCATAGGAAGTGGGTTAGAATCAAATATGTTTCATATTTCCCCTCGATGCTATCTTTTGCGTTTTAATCATTATTCCTATGTGAGCATCATTAAAACTATCATGGCTGTCTAGAAAACAGATTCCTGATCTTTACTGGGAAAAAGGTATAAAATCACAGAAAAGGAAAATTGACTTGATATTTTACGACCGAAATATTCAGTTATTAATACACATTTCATTAGTTCGAAGTTTTCTGATTTGAGCACCGTAAGTGCCTCTGAAAATTCACTCTTTACGGGCTGTCCAGTTTTTGACATATTATGTCTTTATTTTGCATTACTCTCATTACTTGTGTTTTGTGTGGTTCTTTTGATCAAGGAGCAATACACAACCTTAGTAACAATAGCTAATGTTTAGAATCAACTCATGATATGTCTTTGCTGTACTTACTGTTTGTGTATGTATCAGATGAGGCTTTTTATGAACTTCGGTCGACTCATGCGTTTATTTGCTAACTTGTTGTGTTTGACTCTTATATCTCTCTGTGACTCAATGCTAATTTGATTGATATACAATTCATTATACAACTTGCAGGAGGTCTGCTGCTCGGGTCCTTGTGTCCACGGCTTTTCAGGAGGTCTTGCTTCAGTGGCTATCTTTGTTTTGTAAATTGAGATGATTGTAAATGTGTTAGATATGTAATTTTAATATATGATCCGTATATATATTATGGTGTGTTGGATATGCAAATTGAGATGATTGTAAATGTGTACGAAAAAAGATGATTTTGCGTTAGATATGCACAATTCTAAAATATGATCCATATATATAGTTTTGTGTTAGGTATGCAAGATGAGCACACACTGTTTTCTTGGCTGCCACCTTGTTGTGCTATATGATCCATACTTGTTGCAATTATTGTACTTGTATATGTTTTTCAGATGAATAAATGTAAACTTGATTATAATGCCCGAGCTATGGATTGCAGGTAGAGCTATGGAGCACTTGCGAGACGAACAGATAGAAGAAACACAATTTCAACGAGATGAAGAGATGGAAGACCAAATGGAACAACTTATTTTTAATGATGCCCGAGCTGGAGGAGATGTAGATGATTATGATTTCGACCAATTTTTGAACGACTTTGGAATCGAGTCACAAGACTTTGATGTGGTGATAGCAAACTCCGGCAGACAGGTGTATATGTGTTTATAATAAATATGGCGATATGTTGTTGTTAACTACATGCATTAATTGATTTATGTTGCATTTATTAACGACTTATTTTTCTTTTAGCCATCCGGATCGAGCAAATCTGCAAAAAAGCAGCCACCATGTGCTCCTCGAGGCAAGGCAAAAAGAATGACGAGCGAGGATCCAAAGTTACCGATTGAGGAAATTGCTGATTCCGGCGAACCGCTCGAACCAAAACAGAACCGCAACAAATTTATAAGTCAAGCTGGAGTTATTGTTAGGGACATGATCCCAATCAGCATACGCGAATGGAATAAGCCGGCGGTCGCAGATGTGGACGACCCATGTTATGTCCACCAAGTTCTTACGGATTTGGTCTATAACACGCTGTTGTCACATTTCACCCTCCCGCCAGATCTCTCTAAAGTGAAGAAGGACAACCTCAAGAAGTGGACTCTTATTAAGATGGCGGAACAATTCCGGAACTAGAAGAAAAAGTTATGGAATCAATATGTAGAAACAAAAGAAGTGCCAGATTTTAGTGGAGCACAAGGGAAGAAGTTAAAATCTGAATGTGCGGCGTTTAAGGCGTATAGGGAATCACCTATGGCTGTGGCCCGATCGACGATAAATAAATTGAATGCTGGGCTGAAGGAACACCACCATACATTGGGGACAGGTGGCTACAAGAGCGCCATTCCTAAGTGGTTAGCCTATGAAGAAAAACTGCTTCAATCGGGGGTCCGTCCACAGACACTTGACTGGCCCGAGAGGTCGAAATTCTGGTTGTTCGCGCATGGGGCAATGTTGGACCCTAAAACCGAAGAGATTGTTGGAAGGGGAAAATGGAAGGTTCTCGTTAATCGTATAAAAAAGAAGCTTGAAGAAGCAATTAATGATGTTCGCAATGGTGTGTTCAAACCCGATAGAGAGAATGACGAGCTGACACGGGCACTAGGGAATCCTGAACATGTTGGACGAGCTCGAGACTTTTCTGGCGGTGCTACGTTTAAGACTGAGTGGACGGAATCCTCTCACACTTATAGAAGCCGTAGCAGAGGTAAGAAGAAGGAGGCCGACCGGATATTACAATTGGAACGTGAAATGAAGGAGCAACGGGCGGAAATAAAAGCATTGAAGGAGCAAAGAACGGAACCTCAGGAGCGGCACCAATTAGACCATGAAGCGCATGCCGCCCCATCTCAGCGTAGAAGCAGCGTTGGTTCCACGCGTCAGGTCGACGTTGGTGCCTACCCAGTGGATGACATCGCAGAGCCTACATGTTGTGAGCTACATATAGCAATGCGAAACATAACTTTGAAGGTGGCGGTGGGGCAAGCTTTAGTAATTCAACCTGGAGAACTCTACCATTGTGGTCAAATTCCAGATGGCTACGCTCGTGTCGGGGTGGACGAAATTATGCCGGGATTTGAATCCTTGGAATTTGAGTTACCTGGAGGTGACGAGGACAAAACGTTGGCAGACGTCAAGCATGCCTTCGCCCTATGGCCCAAGAAATACATCGTCCTTCCAGAACAAGCAAAGTCCACTCCTCGTTCTAGGAGTCCAGCTCACCAGCCAAGTCCACTCTTCCTCGAGAGGGATCAAAGACGGAGTCCATCTCCACCCCATCAGCAAAGCCCACACCTCCCCGATAGGGACCCCAGCCCGAGTCCATCTCCAGCTCAACAGCAAAGCCAACCGCCCCCCGAGAGGGTTCCTAGCGTGAGGCCATCGCAGTCTGTGCCAATCCGCCAGAATGTTAAGTCGCTCTCGAGTAGGCGCCAGTCTGGTTCTCCTGTTAGGAAGAAACCTAGAAAGCAGAAAACACCGCCACCTACTCCAAAGTTACCTTGGGAGAGAACCGTCGAGGAAAACGATATCGCATGCAAAGAACATACGGATGCCTGGCTTGCTGGCGTGAAACAGAAAGCGTTAGCGAAACAATTGCCTCCTGCAAAATTTACTGCCGGAATTCCTCAGGAAAAAATTGACCGTTGCATCGATGCCCTATACAACCCCCCACCATCGCCGCCAACAGACTATGATCGCAACATTGGTAAGTCATATGACCAAGAGATGGATGATCGATCGAAAAAAGGGAAACAAGTTGCCCAACTCGGAGAACAAGACGCACAATCGGCCCCCCCGCTCAAGGTGCTTGATGACAGAGTTCTCAAAAACATCAATGTGCGGGAGCTGGTATATTCGGGAGATGATATCCCCTTCGCGGATGTTGTTCGTACTTATGTTCACGGGGAGAATTTTGTTGACGGCGACTTACCCACAAGAATGCGTCAATTTCAAGCCTGGTACAAGGATACCGTAAAGGAGACGAATAATGTCGCTCTCATGATGGCAGTTAAGGAAGAGCATTATTTCCAAGAATACTCTGTTGTCCTTTACTTCGCCGAAATCTTTCAGTTATACAATCTCCGGGCCCTCGACAAAGGCATCATGAGTTCCTATTGTCTGTAAGTCATCTATTCCTGTAATTTAATGTTTTAATTAGCTCTACTCGTTCATTGTCTGTGATAATCCTCTCTATAATATTTTGTGTGCTTTATTACGTAGAATGAAGATGCTCGAATGCAAGAAGAAGAAAATCAACCACATTGGGTTCATTGACCCCTCTATAATGCATGAAGAAAACATAATTGATCCACTAGTTAACAAGGATACACCGGGAAATTTGCTAATGTTTTTCAAGCGACAAGCTTACAAAAAATATATATTATGGCCTTACAACTTCAAGTGAGTGTTACTGCTTATTACACATTCTATTTTTCTCACCCGATGTTAAGTTTAATTGATTAGTTATGCATGACTATTTATAAACGTGCGCAGCTACCACTACATTCTTATCGTTATTGACTTGCGGAAAGGAGAAATTGTTGTCCTTGACTCGTTAAGAAGATGCCCTAAACAATACAAGACCTGTTTTGATTTGGTGGCAAGGTACTTTCTTTTCTTATCGCCTCTTTCGTTCATTTCCTAATATCAAGGAATTTATGACTCATTCATTCAGTTTCTTGTCATGCAGCGTTTGGAAAATGTTCCTCGCGGAACATGCGAACAGTGGATGGCCAGAGAAACTGCGCTGGCGTACTAACGATGTAAGTAGTACTATAACTAGGCCCATGCACCATTATCATACTTTATTATTATTTGATTAAATTTTATTCTTCTATAGACTTGTCTTAAACAGCCAACCGGGACTGATCTATGTGGATTCTTCGTTTGCGAGTACATGCACACTGTGGTCAACGAGAGTTTGAAGAGCAAAAGAAGTATCGAAGTACGTAAAGCTCTAGTCACACCATTATTTTTGTATCATCAATCGTGATGAGTTTTATTCATTTCATATCTCATGTATTCATTGTGATATCATTTTTTACAGTTGGCAAGAAAGCGCAACGAGTTACCAATAAAGACCCGCTTCAGGGCAATTGCAGAGGAGTTGACAGGATTTTACCTCACCGATGTCATACCGGAGACCGGAGAGTACCACTATTTTGACTAGTGCGGACATGTAATATATAGTGATCTCCATGTAACAAAATATTTCTAAGTCTCTGGAACCGGGAAACGTGATATTCATGTACCACGCGTATTTAAATGTGTATGTGTTATCAACACATGATCTTCATGTAATTGTATATATGCATGATGCAATTTTATCTAGGTTCGTATAATAATTTATACGTGTTTTTCGCACTCGAAGCCGTAGCATCCGAAACCCCTACCCCCGATGCATCGACATGGTACCATCCGAAACCCCTACCCAGAAAACCGGTCGAAATAAAAAAAAACAAAGCACTGAAATGAAAATAAAAACAAAACCCTGAAATGTAAAAAAAAACAAAACCCTAGTCCCGGTTCGTAACACGAACCGGGACTAAAGGGTTCGCCCTAACGCGCCCCTGCCCCCTCCACGTGCGGAGCTCTAATTGGTGGGGGGGGCTCCGGTCCCAGTTTGTGCTGAGCCGGGACGAAAGGGGGGGGGGGGGGCTCTAGTCCCGCCTTGGTAGTCCCGGTTGCTACACCGGGACTACAGGCTCTCTGGAACCGGGACTAGAGACCCAATTTTCACTAGTGTATATAGCAAAATCACAATTGAAAAAGAGATGTTCTGAGGTTTCCAAGAGTTGATTCTGATAGAGGATACAATCCATCCCTCCCTCTACATGCCAATGTTTACCCTGCATAATATCTCTAGTGTTCAGACGATCATTAATCAAAAGCCAACAGAATAATTTAAGCTTGGGGATGCATTTTGATTTCCAAAATTTTGCAAGCACCTGGTCCTTGGGGACACTCTGGAACATGAAGTGATAAAATTTTGCTGAAGCGAAACAATCTTTTGCCCAAGAGAAGGTTCTTCTATCTGTCTCATTCAAAAGATTGATTGCTGCACAAACCTGTTGAAAAGTTTGGTATTCTTCAAATGCCTCGACAGAGAGCGGTAACATGAACATGGAACTGAGGTTTTGTAGACAATTTTTGGATATCCCGGTGGTTTTATCAAAATCTAACCGTAATTATGGTGATTTTTTTGTAATTAGCTCCTTGTACCGCAACGGCTTTCGCGCTCATCTCTTGCTTCAAAACTACAGGTTTTAGCCCTCCGTTTGCTGGTTTGTATCCCACTATCCCCGTCGCTGTCCAACATATGCCCAAGCACGCGGGCGCGGTACGCTACGCAAATGCCACTTAACCGGAACAAACTTTCCGGCACAGAATCGCCCATCACAAACGTATCTAGAGGAGTTCTAGACGCATGGTCGCTACTGCATTTCATTTCAGCGAGCACATCATGACCGGCCTGCTGGCCTCGTTCTTCTTCAGCTGGTACGTCCTCCTGTTCCTCAAGCATCGATTCGCTCTCGATGAAGACAGCCAAAGAAATCGAATCACGGCCGGAGACGGGGTCGATATGCCTCGGCCGGAATAAAGCTAGTTAGTCTAGTCAGCGGGCGACAAATTAGCACAAGGGAGGCGATGATGGCCACCGTATCGTCTACTATATCATGATTGGTACGCCCACCTGAACTGAAACACTCCTTTTGCCAAGCTGAGCGAAACGCTGTCGGCCATGGATCTAGTAGCTTCCATATCCATAAAGCGACGGAGGCACAGCACAAGGTGCCCAGAGCGTAGGCGCCAGGCGTGGCTACATCCCCGACTCCTCCATGGCTCTATCATGGCCTCCACTTGGGAGGAAGGAAAGTAAAGGAAGAAGAAGGGAGATTGGACGACGAAGCTTTGTCGATGGCGCAAATGGTGTTGCTTTCTCCTCCTCGTGACATATCCCCATCCACCACCTTTCTTTCTCTGGGGTCGTTGGTGCATGCAGGAATATTTGACGCGGCTGTCGTTGTTGCCACCTGACGTGGCCCACCCACGCAGCTTCGATCCATCCATCCAGGAATTTTACTACGTGATCCATCTGCTCAGTCTGAGATCTTGACCGGATTTCATTTTGCATGTTCGAGCATGCGTGCTGATGCTGGAGAAAGAGGAGTGTGCTTGGGCCGGCCCGGCAGGAGGGTCTCTTTCTCTAGTGCGCTCCTAGCTCGGAGGCTTTGCTAGCTTCTTCCTTCATTTGTCAGTTGCTCCACCAATGGAAATGGAATAGAACCTTCCAAAAGACTCTACGACCGGCTACATGAGCGATGCCCAAAAAGCAGCTGCTCCGTATGGTCATCATCTCCACGGCTCAATTTTTCGGTATACATTGGTTGTTTGAATCTGTTTTTTTCGGTTTGCAGCGGCTCAGCTACATGACATACTCAAGAGTCAAGACTATCAAACTATCAAAGAGAACGGCAGTTTCTTTTTTTATGATGCGCAAGATCAAAGTTCAAACAACCGTGGGAATTGTTAGGCCGGCCCATTAACAAACTAGAATATTTAATTTATAAAGTTATAAAGGCCTACTTGGGCTATTCATTCATAGAAAGAGTTGGGACTAAGTTTGAGCCCAACGAGGAGATGTTTCCGTGGAGAATATGTAGTAACATCTGTAATGTTAGTGAAAACATGTCACTACATAGTAAAAAAAGGCCACTACTTTTCACCGGGTATGAAAAAAAAGAGACCATCCAGGACTAGCACATGGCGGTTTTATATTAAGTTTTCAGCGCACAGAAGTGTCAACGGTGAGTACGCACCCGCCAGCGAGCGCTAGGGCTCGAACTCGTGCGGTCGGGCATCATAGTTATCAACACCTGGTAGCCATCCGGGCCAAGCCTCCGTTCTCTCGCCGGGTATGATGAGGACACGAATAAGGTTGTTCTGACTATGATGATTGGTGATTTCAAGCTCCCACTTGGTTCGATGCAAACCAGAAAGATTACCAAAAAATGACATATCTAACATGATCCTTGTATCCCAACATAAATTTTCTATACTGCAAATAATAACTCGCTATGGACATCCCACATGCAAAACATGTTGTTTTGTGAGACTCAATCTCGATGCCTTGTATGTTTAAAAAAATCTACGTACTTTTGGTATAAATCACGATTACGGATTGACTAGATTTCGTGCAAAAAGAACTCTAGATTTTTAAACACATGATCTTTTGTTTCTTCCTATTGTTATTCGATTTCTTGTATTGTCAGAGGGCTGTATTAAGACTAGAAAATGAATATAACTATTACTGGAACATATGATCATTAAAATTAATGACAATAATAATGATGTTGACATGCAAATATAGAATCGAACTCATCTACAAAACCTCTATGTTTGTAGTTTGAACTTAATAATAGATCTTCTGAATCGCAGATAAATCAATGATTGCATACTCATCACTCCGCCTCCTCACAATATCTTGTTCTCATCGAGATCCGTAAATCGACCAGTATCATCAAATAGACCATGAGGTGTCAACTAAAAGCACATCGCAACAGAACTCCGTCTTGAAAACTGTAGCTTATCTGCCAGATTCGCAACGGTTTGGCAACAATATTGCTACCGCACGCCGCTTGTCCGCTGATCCTTTTAACACGCGGTTTCTAGTATATGGAAACTAGCAACAACTGGCCATCTGGAGCTCTCTCTTGAACTTGCTCGTTAATTTTTTTGACAAATGCAGTATTTTAATATCTAAAGAGTCTTAACAAGCCTTGGAAAAAAATCTTCCTTGCCCCTCCCAGTAGATGTGACTTCATTTACTATGTTGGTCACAAAACTAACCCCCCCCCCCCCTCCCCTCACACCCACACACATCAAGTTGTATTAATATATAATTATTTGCACATGCCTTCTAACTGAATTAACTTCTCCTTGATTTTTTATTTTATTGATCTTCATTTGCTCGTAGGTAGGGGTGTTTGACGGAAATGGGTCAATCTGGAACTGCGAACACAAGTGATCTTTTAATGTTCTGTGTTGGCTTAACTGGCGGGATAAATTTATCTTTTTCCTATTCGTATATCTGTTTATTAGAGGGTGTATATATGATCTAAGTATCATCTTAGGTTTCTACTGCATGGATTTGATTAATTTCTAAACTCTCTGGTTCTTCCATTTCAAAATGGAATGTCTTTCGTTACACACCGGATGTTGATGTTTCTAATTTGTATTTCGTGAGCCTCTCATATGATATGAGCATGATACACAAGTTGAGCCTTAAATGCCCGGTGGATGGTGGCGCCTCCTCCGGGTTCAGGAATTACACTATTACTACAGTAATTGGAATTTTGTTTTGATCCCCATCACGAGTCTCTGATCTGTTGGATAAAACTTTCAGTTGTAACAACAACTGGGCAACATTAAAGTGTTTTCTTTACATCCTATAATAATAGCACAAAATCGTTTTATGTTCACTGGTAGTAGAATACAATCATGCCATGCTCACCGAGCAGGGGAGTTGCACGCTAGACGGAGAAGTGTGCTGGCCGGAGGTCGTCATGAGAGGGGAATTTTACGTTGTTGGCAAGGTGACATGGCTTCTAGTCGACACCGAGCTGCAGGTCGGGCCAGAGCTCCTGGGACGAGATCCTGGTCGGCCGGTGGGTTCATGGGGAATTCAAGCTCTCCAGACATGCATCAGCTCCTAGGGGCTTCGGTAGTGCCCCCAGCGCCCAAATCGTAGGAGACTTTGGCGCACAATTCGACCTCCAATCTCCATGCGCAGCAGCTCGTCGGTAAGCCTCCTGATGCGGGGAAGGAGGCATGAATAGTTGTCGTGGTAGGCAACCTGCAGGCGAAGAGGAATGGAAATTGTGGCACAGATTTCGGCCGGTGGGATAGGAATCTAGAATCTGAATCCTAGGAGGTGGGCAGGCGGCGATGAAACAGCTCATATGGGAGAGATGGACGTCGACCGGGGCTTGCCAGACTCAGTGTGCGGCGGGATATATTAGGCAAGAGAGACATGAAGCATAGTAGATGAGCAGCCATGTCGACATCATAGGCGGCGATGAAATAATATAGGTTATATCTTCAACATATTGTTGTCTTAAAACTGAATCCATTGTAACCTATAAGACACACTTGATTATTTAAAATGGTCATGTCAATTGTTAAACTAATACTCTAGAATTGTCTATAAGTAACCATATATATACTACACATCAATTAAGATATTTGTTTTGCTGTATTATTTTGGAATGTCTACCAACATATTTAGTAATATTTTAACTAGAGAAGAGCAGTGAGCCTATAGTATACAAATATGCTATATAATTTATCGACTGATAAAATTATCAAGGAGGCATGTATGTTTGTTTTATTGTATCCACGTTTAATAAGCTTGTTTTGTATCTTGTGTAAAGGGTAATATCCCATAAAGGAAAATAGCTTCTTGCACGACTCATACCTATTTTCATGTTATCATTGAAACTTCATAATAATTTTCTTTAGAAAGATATTATAATGTTAATAATACAAACTATATAATAGCAACATCTATTTGTTAAGAAACCACAATATGGTTAAAAAATTAAAACTATAAATGTTTAGTATAAAATTATTAAGATTTTATATCTGATTCATTTAGTACCCTGCCACTCGGGGGCTCAGGGCGGTCGCACCTCTACCCCGCCCTCTAGGCCGGCCCAGCTAACAGATAATGAAACATCAGTCTTTGCTAGCTCAAACAGTAAACATTTACACAGTTTATATCGTTAACAGTAGCTACACAATATGACATTGCCCTTCTTTCTTTGCAACATAATCTACTTCAGATTGATCACATAAGAGTCAAACTAGAAATAGTTTGTTCACATCTTCCACTGAAATTGGTTTATTTGCACTAAAAACATGGTCAATCAGATGCCCACTAGTATCTTCAGATTCCATCCCTCGTCAACTACTAAACCTGTCTCAGCTCTACCTTTAAAATTTTATTTTCTAACCTTGACAGAAATTTTAAACAACATCAACGAAAACACATTGTATGTTAGACAACAATCTATAGTGAGTTATCTATAATTCCAGAAGTTCAGTAAAAAACCATGTCAATGTCAATTAAAAAATGTGTGTCTTATTCCAATTCAGTGTGTGATCTCCAGTACCAACAGCAAGATGCGATGAATACATGAGAATTGGTCTCTCATGTTTTCCCCCCGAAAATTGTGTTGGTGCTGCAGCAGTAGCATGGCATGAGAACTCAGAAGCTGTGTGAGTCTCATGCTCTAACAAACAGTTCTACTTCGCCATGAAACCATATCTTCATCCTGGCCTTCTCTTGCTTTTGCCGCTAACCATATCCGTTCAACTCACTAGTAGTCACCACAGCAGCAAGAGCCATCCCAGAATTCGTGGTAGCTATTTTTGTTGCCAACAACAATCATCCGCCCTACATATTCTGATATCAACTTGAGCGCATGATGGCAGGCCAGCCTGACACTATGCTTGTTAGGCGTCGTTATGCCACAGACATTGGATCAGCATTGGTTGTTCTGTTGACAATGGTTTCACCAATCTTTCTATAGAGGATGTTGGACACTTTATGAATCGTCTTGCTCAACTATGTAGCTCAACTAAGCTTTTCGCATCGGTCCTTCGCAGCCCCTCCTCTAACATCAGTGATTTTATTCTCTCCAAATCCTCCCATCTCCCAGCATCAGCGTACATGAAGAAAGAAGGACGTAGCAACCTTGTCTAGCTCTAGCCGGAATATCCTCTCCGCTTGCAGTCAGAAGGGAGTCGGAAGGGAGCCCAAGATCTTGAATGCTGGAGCTACTGGCATGTCTTCAATGAATTTAAGCACTATTCTAAGATTAAGATCACTCGCCCGACCCAGAAGTTCAGTCATGCATTAGTCATACATTCGTAGTGCTCAGAGCATCTCAAACAGAGTCCTTAAAATCGGTCAAACCCTTAAAAATTGGATGTTTATAGTGTTTGTTATAAAAAAATGCCCCGAATAGAGCCCCTAAAAATGGTCAAACCCATAAAATATTTAAATGAGACTAGGAATTCCTACCCACAAAGTGTCAAGACCCAGATTTGGAGATTATTTAAGGATGGCTGAGATCTGGTCAACGCACACAAAATGTGATCTTCACCCTGCCTTCTCCATCCTACGGCCGCTAGGATCTGTCCGGCGGCCGACCGGCTGGAGCTGCACCGCCGGTGGTGCTAGCTTTTAGCTTAGCAGCGGCCGGAGCTGCACTCACGCCGGCGGCCGGCGGCCGGCCGGCCGGAGCTGCACCGCGTGGTGCTAGCTAGCTTAGGTAGGAGGTCGGAGCAGCATCCGCGTGGTGCTAGCTAGCTTAGCTTAGCTTCTGTCCCATGGACAAAGGAAGAAGATGAAGAAATATTCTACAGAATATGATGTTTAAAGGTTTTGCTTTATGGGTATTGTTATAACGTGGCGAAGGCACTCTCATATGATGCTGCCCCTCGAACAAGCATCTCCTTGTAATCTTGTAGGGACTGTCTAACTGTCAGCTAGCTGTTTTTATTTTCGTGCACAGTCAGCTTTCTGTACCAATAAAAACGCTCCACATGCGTATGAAATAACCCCACAAGACCCGACCCTCGCGTCTTGCAATGTGGCGGGACTTTTGTCTGAACGTACGGTGGCCCGGAAAACTGGCCCAGCTTCTCTATCATGGGCTTTTTCTTTACAGAGAGAGAGACGGAGAGAGATTCAAAAACATAATTAGAGAGAAAAGGACAGAGATTGAGATGAAAAAGAGTGATGAAAAATCAGAACAAAAAATAAGAGAGAGAGATTCACAAACAAAATAAATAAACAAAATTCTGACAAAGAGAGTGAGAGACAAAGATAAATAAATAGAGAGAGATTGAGGGGGCGAGATAGCGATTGAGAGAGAGAGGGATAGAGAGATACAGAGAGACAAAGAGAGATGAAGTAAGAGAGAGATTTCCTGCTGAGAGAGAGAGAGACAAAGCACCACATCTCTAAGTTCAGAGAAAGAGAGAGAGACAGAGAGAGATTCAAAAACATAATTAGAGAGAGAAAAGGAGACAGCGATTGAGATGAAAAAGAGAGAGATGAAAAATCAGAACAAAAAATAAGAATGAGAGAGAGAGACAGAGCACCACATCTCTAAGTTCAGAGAAAGAGAGAGAGACAGAGAGATTAAAAAACATAATTAGAGAGAAAAGGAGACAGAGATTGAGATGAAAAAGAGAGAGATGAAAAATCAGAACAAAAAATAAGAATGAGAGAGAGAGACAAAGCGCCATATGTCTAAGTTCAGAGAAAGAGAGAGAGACAGAGAGATTCAAAAACATAATTAGAGAGAAAAGGAGACATAGATTGAGATGAAAAGGAGAGAGATGAAAAATCAGAACAAAAAATAAGAATGAGAGAGAGCTAGCTAGAGAGAGAGAGAGCTACCTCGGGAGAGACAGAGAGAGACACAAACATGAAGAAAATATAACAGAGAATACTTAGGACCAAATTTGATCAGGCGTAACATTCTTCAAGACTTGAATGAAATATTAATGACCAAATCTGGTAAAAACAGAGCTACCAGGTTGGTGCTGGTGCACAGCCTAACTACTACAACGACTAAACTGAAAACACAGTTAAGCGTCCCCAGATCAAGTCAAGAGTCCAAAAAAACACATTACAGGATCACATAACACAAGACAGAGTCTAAAAAATCAACGCTAAAATATTTGACTATAAAATTTAAAATGAACTAGTATTAAAAGGACTACTCCCACTTCGAACCTCAGCAAATTCTGGCATATCAGTGCAAGGGTCATCGAAATTCCTCTTCAAACTACGAACAGCCTGCATGAAACACAACCAAAAATTAATCAAACATAAACACACAAAAAAAGAAAAAAAAGAAAATAAATAAATAGAAGACAAATAAAAAAACCTGTTTCTTGAAAAATCCAAAGAATGCATCATCTAAAACTGTGATCCTACCACTTGTAACAGATTCTTTTAACTGAAAAACACAAAAAAAAAGACTGCATCAGGTTTTGTGTAACACGCTGTATTGTTAGAACAAAAATGTACAAGTGGCATATCATACATCATAATCGCTCGAGAAACCATGGCCTTCCCCATAACCAACACCAAAATGATCATCGACAGGATCAGTAGGTATAGAATGACCTCTACAAAAATAAAAATAGACAATGAAGAAAATGAAATGAGATTTGTGCTCAAAACATAGACGAACTACGAAAAAACAACAACAATAACATTGTATCTTTATATAAAAAGTGAATTGTAACTGACGCATAACAATCATCACCATCTTTTGTGAGCCACGACGTAACAAAATATAAGGATTATTAGCTCATACTCAACACACGCTGCACCACCTCAAAAACAGTGAAGGACATGCCATCTAAAAACCTCACCATGGATGAACACACACACATCCAACTCATAAAACCTATTATCCCCCTAGCTACACAAAGTACTGATCAACAGAGATGAACCCCGAATGATACCTGCGCATGACAATACTATCATACACTGAGCTTGATAGAGGAGATACACTGCTACAACCAAGTTCTAGGGTAGGACATCCACTGCTACAGCCTAGATCAGAGAAATAAAGCGCACCAACAAACATATAGCAGCTACTGGGGGCGAGATAAACATCGGAGATTGATTACACATAGCAGCCACAGGCCCGCCGCACTCGCACTCGCACAGTCGCACCTCCCTGTTTTATGCATAGAGGACGGGAGTGTGATCTTGAAGTTCTCTAATATTTTTGGCGCAGGAGCCTGTAAGAAAAGCCAAGACAGATTACCATAAGCGGCCAGTGAATAAAAGTATTCAACAGGCTGATCATATGAAACAAATATGAGAAGATCATGATGAACCGGTGCCGCAGCTTAGACAGCCGCGCCCCCCTTAACAACGAGCACACTAATCGGAAGCGCAAAAGATAAATCACAACCGTGGGTCAGGGGCCCAAGCTAGTCAAAGGATCTACCTGATCCGGCGACGACGGCGCCGCTGCCGGCCAGAAAACAACGACACCGACACTGCAACTCATGTCCGCCCGCGAACAGAACGAAGAGAAACACTACACTCCGTGCGGAGGCGAGCGAGAGAGCACACACAAACGCGCGCACAACGCAGCGGGGGCGAGCAAGTCTCGGGAACTACCTGACTCGGCGACAACGGCGCCGCCACCCTCCAGCCCCTCCTCGATTTGACGCCATGGACGGATAAGAGAGCAGTGAGAAACGTGAAGTCAAAATGGGGACGAGCTCCTTTGTTCGCCGCTGGAAAAACATATGGGACACACATAAGTGAAAACGAAAAAAAAAACATACGGGACTCGGCCCAGGCCCGCCGCACTCGCAAAAATGAGACACATCCGACGACGCATACACAAACACGATGCAACGGTCAGAAAAGTGACTGTGCACGAAAACAAAATCATACAACTGAGAAACAGCAAAATCCATCTTGTATCAGTCCAGCGCGAGCGCTCAACGGCCTTTGGACACCTATCCGTTGACCATAGAGTTTCAGGTTACAATGTAACTGACCCACATACCACTACGGGAGTGGCAGATCAGCCCGACGGTTATTCTAACGCCGACGGCCAAAGGTCGTGACCGTCGGCCTCATAATATGACACCGACGGCTGGAATAATACCGTCGGCGTTAAAGTGCCGTCGGCGTCCTACAGTGAGCCCGACGGTCACCGTCGGCGTAGTAACACCGTCGGATTACTGGCCCCGTGTGGACGTCCGGGCGCAGCGAGCTAACGGTGCCGTAACCACCCACTCTGAC
This sequence comes from Poa annua, assembly GCA_026929855.1. NCBI lineage: Eukaryota > Viridiplantae > Streptophyta > Magnoliopsida > Poales > Poaceae > Poa > Poa annua. The sequence goes on from CM049427.1 coordinate 25,206,142, forward strand.
ACCGACGGCAACACCGTCGGGCTCAAAACTGTTTTTTCCACTTTTTCTTAAATTATTAGATTACATTCAAAAATGTTATCTGTAGGGGTACTAAAACAGAATAAATAACATAACAACTAATTTGTACAAATATTGTGATCAAATGTGGCCATAATGCGGCGGGATTATCCGGTCTTTTGTACACATATGCGGGTATCTCCGGTGTTTTGTTGTGGCGGGGTTCCAGAACTTAGAGGTGAAAACTCCCGTTTCGGGTGTCGGGCATGGAACCGTGCGACGGAACACATAAAATGTTAGTTTTTTATGGTCCAATATACCAATCTAACACATCCAAGCAAAAAAATCCATGCGTCTACCCCCTCCCGACGCGGTTTAGAGGGGTAGATCGACGGGTCAGACTTTTCTCCAGCGGGAGTAGGGTTTCGCCGTAGAGTGGCTCCGGAGGGTCAAAACCCCATCAAAACTTGCATACACCCCTAATATATGTATACTAGTGTGTTGGTAGTTTGTGGTAACCAAGATACATCTCCGAGGTGCGACCCGCTTCACTGACCCCTCTTTCTCCGTAGTAAGTTCTTGCACTTAGAGGTGAAAACCCCCGTTTCGGGTGTCGGGCATGGAACCGTGCGACGGAACACATGAAATATTTGTTTTTTATGGTCCAATATACCAAACTAACACATCCAAGCAAAAAAATCCATGCGTCTACCCCCTCCCGACGCCGTTTAGAAGGGTAGATCGACGAGTCAGACTTTTCTCCAACGGGAGTAGGGTTTCGCCGTAGAGTGGGTCCGGAGGGTCAATACCCCATCAAAACTTGCATAGACCCCTAATATATGTATACTAGTGTGTTGGTAGTTTGTGGGAACCAAGATACATCTCCGAGGTGCGACCGGCTTCACTGACCCCTCTTTCTCCGTAGTAAGTTCTTGCACTTATAGGTGAAAACCCCCGTTTCGGGTGTCGGGCATGGAACCGTGCGACGAAACACATGAAATGTTTTTTTTTATGGTACAATATACCAACCTAACACATCCAAGCAAAAAAATCCATGCGTCTACCCCCTCCCGACGCCGTTTAGAAGGGTAGATCGACGGGTCAGACTTTTCTCCAGCGGGAGTAGGGTTTCGCCGTAGAGTGGGTCCGGAGGGTCAATACCCCATCAAAACTTTCATAGACCCCTAATATATGTATACTAGTGTGTTGGTAGTTTTTGGGAACCAAGATACATCTCCAAGGTGCGACCCGCTTCACTGACCCCTCTTTCTCCGTAGTAAGTTCTTGCACTTAGAGGTGAAAACCCCCGTTTCGGATGTCGGGCATGGAACCGTGCGAAGGAACACATGAAATGTTAGTTTTTTATGGTCCAATATACCAACCTAACACATCCAAGCAAAAAAATCCATGCGTCTACCCCCTCCCGACGCCGTTTAGAGGGGTAGATCGACGGGTCAGACTTCTCTCCAGCGGGAGTAGGGTTTCGCCGTAGAGTGGGTCCGGAGTGTCAAGACCCCATCAAAACTTGCATAGGCCCCTAATATATGTATACTAGTGTGTTGGTAGTTTTTGGGAACCAAGATACATCTCCGAGGTGCGACCCGCTTCACTGACCCCTCTTTCTCCGTGGTAAGTTCTTGCACTTAGAGGTGAAAACCCCCGTTTCGGGTGTCGGGCATGGAACCGTGCGACGGAACACATGAAATGTTTGTTTTTTATGGTCCAATATACCAACCTAACACATCCAAGCAAAAAAATCCATGCGTCTACCCCCTCCCGACGCCGTTTAGAGGGGTAGATCGACGGGTTCAGACTTTTCTCCAGCGGGAGTAGGGTTTCGCCGTAGAGTGGGTCCGGAGTGTCAAGACCCCATAAAAACTTGCATAGACCCCTAACATATGTATAATAGTGTGTTGGTAGTTTGTGGGAACCAAGATACATCTCCGAGGTGCGACCCGCTTCACTGACCCCTCTTTCTCCGTGGTAAGTTCTTGCACTTAGAGGTGAAAACCCCCGTTTCGGGTGTCGGGCATGGAACCGTGCGACGGAACACATGAAATGTTTGTTTTTTATGGTCCAATATACCAACCTAACACATCCAAGCAAAAAAATCCATGCGTCTACCCCCTCCCGACGCCGTTTAGAGGGGTAGATCGACGGGTTCAGACTTTTCTCCAGCGGGAGTAGGGTTTCGCCGTAGAGTGGGTCCGGAGTGTCAAGACCCCATCAAAACTTGCATAGACCCCTAACGTATGTATACTAGTGTGTTGGTAGTTTGTGGGAACCAAGATACATCTCCGAGGTGCGACCCGCTTCACTGACCCCTCTTTCTCCGTGGTAAGTTCTTGCACTTAGAGGTGAAAACCCCCGTTTCGGGTGTCGGGCATGGAACCGTGCGACGGAACACATGAAATGTTTGTTTTTTATGGTCCAATATACCAACCTAACACATCCAAGCAAAAAAATCCATGCGTCTACCCCCTCCCGACGCCGTTTAGAGGGGTAGATCGACGGGTTCAGACTTTTCTCCAGCGGGAGTAGGGTTTCGCCGTAGAGTGGGTCCGGAGTGTCAAGACCCCATCAAAACTTGCATAGACCCCTAACATATGTATACTAGTGTGTTGTTAGTTTGTGGGAACCAAGATACATCTCCGAGGTGCGACCCGCTTCACTGACCCCTCTTTCTCCGTGGTAAGTTCTTGCACTTAGAGGTGAAAACCCCCGTTTCGGGTGTCGGGCATGGAACCGTGCGACGGAACACATGAAATGTTTGTTTTTTATGGTCCAATATACCAACCTAACACATCCAAGCAAAAAAATCCATGCGTCTACCCCCTCCCGACGCCGTTTAGAGGGGTAGATCGACGGGGTCAGACTTTTCTCCAGCGGGAGTAGGGTTTCGCCGTAGAGTGGGTCCGGAGTGTCAAGACCCCATCAAAACTTGCATAGACCCCTAACATATGTATACTAGTGTGTTGGTAGTTTGTGGGAACCAAGATACATCTCCGAGGTGCGACCCGCTTCACTGACCCCTCTTTCTCCGTGGTAAGTTCTTGCACTTAGAGGTGAAAACCCCCGTTTCGGGTGTCGGGCATGGAACCGTGCGACGGAACACATGAAATGTTTGTTTTTTATGGTCCAATATACCAACCTAACACATACAAGAAAAAAAATCCATGCGTCTACCCCCTCCCGACACCGTTCAGAGGGGTAGATCGACGGGTTCAGACTTTTCTCCAGCGGGAGTAGGGTTTCGCCGTAGAGTGGGTCCGGAGTGTAAAGACCCCATCAAAACTTGCATAGACCCCTAACATATGTATACTAGCGTGTTGGTAGTTTTTGGGAACCAAGATACATCTCCGAGGTGCGACCCGCTTCACTGACCCCTCTTTCTCCGTGGTAAGTTCTTGCACTTAGAGGTGAAAACCCCCGTTTCGGGTGTCGGGCATGGAACCGTGCGACGGAACACATGAAATGTTTGTTTTTTATGGTCCAATATACCAACCTAAAACATCCAAGCAAAAAAATCCCATGCGTCTACCCCCTCCCGACGCCGTTTAGAGGGGTAGATCGACGGGTTCAGACTTTTCTCCAGCGGGAGTAGGGTTTCGCCGTAGAGTGGGTCCGGAGTGTCAAGACCCCATCAAAACTTGCATAGACCCCTAACATATGTATACTAGTGTGTTGTTAGTTTGTGGGAACCAAGATACATCTCCGAGGTGCGACCCGCTTCACTGACCCCTCTTTCTCCGTGGTAAGTTCTTGCACTTAGAGGTGAAAACCCCCGTTTCGGGTGTCGGGCATGGAACCGTGCGACGGAACACATGAAATGTTTTTTTTTATGGTCCAATATACCAACCTAACACATCCAAGCAAAAAAATCCATGCGTCTACCCCCTCCCAACGCCGTTTAGAGGGGTAGATCGACGGGTTCAGACTTTTCTCCAGCGGGAGTAGGGTTTCGCTGTAGAGTGGGTCCGGAGTGTCAACACCCCATCAAAACTTGAATAGACCCATAACATATGTATACTAGTGTGTTGGTAGTTTGTGGGAACCAAGATACATCTCCGAGGTGCGACCCGCTTCACTGACCCCTCTTTCTCCGTGGTAAGTTCTTGCACTTAGAGGTGAAAACCCCCGTTTCGGGTGTCGGGCATGGAACCGTGCGACGGAACACATGAAATGTTTGTTTTTTATGGTCCAATATACCAACCTAACACATCCAAGCAAAAAAATCCATGCGTCTACCCCCTCCCGACACCGTTTAGAGGGGTAGATCGACGGGTTCAGACTTTTCTCCAGCGGGAGTAGGGTTTCGCCGTAGAGTGGGTCCGGAGTGTCAAGACCCCATCAAAACTTGCATAGACCTCTAACATATGTATACTAGTGTGTTGGTAGTTTGTGGGAACCAATATACATCTCCGAGGTGCGACCCGCTTCACTGACCCCTCTTTCTCCGTGGTAAGTTCTTGCACTTAGAGGTGAAAACCCCCGTTTCGGGTGTCGGGCAGGGAACCGTGCGACGGAACACATGAAATGTTTGTTTTTTATGGTCCAATATACCAACCTAACACATCCAAGCAAAAAAATCCATGCGTCTACCCCCTCCCGACGCCGTTTAGAGGGGTAGATCGACGGGTTCAGACTTTTTTCTCCAGCGGGGGTCCGGGGTACTGAGCGTCAAAAGGGGGATATGCTAATGTCAACATTTTTGGAATATAATTTACTATAATACAAATAAACTATGAATTTGAAGAAAATAAAAAAATGAAGAATACATTGATTAACTAAATGAAGAAAAAATAAAAAAGTTGCTATTCTAAGACCGACGGCAATGCCGTCGGCCTTAGAATAACCCTAGCTACATCTGGTCGGGACGACCAGATCGATCCCGACCGCAGTTTTCTCCCGCGCACCGCCAGCCACGACCCCGCCACCGTTTCCTTCCCTCCCGTGCGCCGCCGCCGTTCCCTTCCCTCCCGCGCGCCGGACGCCGCACGTCGCCCGCCGCCCGCGCGCCGCACGCCGCCCGCGCCGAGCCCTCCTCCGAGCCCTCCTCCGCCCGAGCCTCACCGTGCTCCATCCGCCGCCGCCACCTCGTCCTCCTCCCCCGGCCGCACGCCGCCGCCGTCGCCCGCAGCTCGCCGTCGCTCGCACCTCTCCTTCCCTCCCCGAGCTCCTCCTCCTCCCTCCCCGGCCTCCTCCTTTTTTCTCTCCCCGGCCTCTTCCTCCTTCCCTCCCGAGCCCGAGCTGCTCCCAGCCTCCTCCCCCTTCCTCCCCGGACTCCTCCTCCTTCCCTCCCCGAGCCCTAGCTGCTCCCTGACCTCTTCCTCCCTGCCCGGACTCCTCCTACTTCCCGGCCCGTAACACCTCCTCCCCGACTTCAAGCACCTCCCCGGCGTCAAGCACATCCCCGGTAATTTTTCATTTTTTAGTGTGTAATGCTAATGCTAATGCTATTACAAGGACCTCAAACTTCCTCATAACATCGATGTGATGCACACCGAAAAGAATGTCGCAGAGCCCGTCTTTCACACAACCCTAGACATTCCTGAGAAGACGAAGGACAATGTGAAGGATAGGGTCGATCAAGAGAGGCTTTGTGACAGAATAAAACTAAACATGCAGCGTCCTGAGGGCAATAGAAGAAATTGGGTCAAGCCAAATGCTGACTTCTGCCTTCTAGCTGCCCAAAAGAAGGAGGCATTCAATTGGCTCAAACACAATGTGAAGTTCCCAGATGGTTATTGTTCTAACATGAGTAACGGAGTCAATTTAACAACGGGCAGAGTCAACGGGCTTAAGAGTCATGACTATCACATATGGATTGAGCGAATAATGCCGGTGATGCTTCGAGGCTATCTCCCTGATCGTGTTTGGCGGCCACTTGCGGAGTTGAGCCATTTCTTCCGCACGCTGTGTGCCAAAGAAATATGTCTGGAAATGATGAAAAGACTTCATGAGAAAGTCCCAGAGTTGATATGCAAGTTAGAGATTATATTTCCGCCAGGCATGTTTACTCCGATGGTACATCTCATATTGCATCTACCTAACGAGGCATTATTGGGGGGACCGGTTCAGAACCGTTGGCAGTTTTGTATAGAGAGAATATTTAAGAATATGCGAACCAAATGTGGAAACAAAAATCAGATTGAAGCATGCATAGCCGAGGCATATATCATCAAGGAGGTGTCAGATGTATCTACAACATACTATCCTGAAGATGTTCCCAATATGCATAATCCGCTCTCTCGGTACAATACCGATAACCCCAGCTATAAACCCAAGCTTCATCTCTTCCAAGGCCAAGGCGGTAAGTCTGGTGGTCAACATATTTACACTGTGACGGAGCAGGAGTGGGAGGACATCATGCTCTATGTGTTGATGAACATAGATGAAGTAGAGGATACATTCGTGCCTCAATTTCTGGATGAGGAGTGGTTGGGAAAAGAAAATCCTACTGTATCGGAATTTAATACTCTTTTAAGGAAGGGTGCCCCCAGAAGGCAAAATTTTGTGGCTTGGTTCATGGAAAAAGTAATTTCTAACTCACCCCCTTGTCTATTGTTGTTTATGTAAACACAAAACTAACAATTTTGACTAAACTTGTAGGGAAATCAACAGAAAACATCTATGACAGATGAATTGAGATGGGTTTCGCAGGGTTTCGACCCTAAGGTGGCGACTTATGAAAAGTATGATGTGAATGGATATCGTTTCCATACCGAGAAACACCAAAATACTCGGCCAAATGCGATAACAGTAAATACTGGAGTGTTTACCGGAGGTCGAAATGAGGATGAGTACTATGGAAGGTTACAGAACATATATGAGGTGAAATTCGATAAAGGGGCCCATCCTCTCACTCTTGTTGTGTTCAAGTGCCATTGGTTCGACCCAGTGGTTGGACTAAAAAGTACCCCTTCCATTGGTTTAGTGGAAGTGAGGCCTTCAACCACCTATAGCGGGTCCGATGTATTTGTTGTGTCTAACCAGGCAACACAAGTTTATTATCTACCATACCCATGCCAGAACGAGGAACTACAGGGTTGGGAAGTTGTGTTCAAGGTATCGCCACGTGGTAAGCTACCCATGCCAAACGTGGACGATTACAACAATATAAACCCCATCACATACGAGGGAGATTTCTACCAGGAGGAAGAGGATGGCGGTGACTTTGATGTCCTTATGGGTGGTCTTGATGAATTCGATGATAGTGAAAGACATGGAAGAGGTGAGGCAGTTGTGAATGTAAAGGACATAGATATGCTCAGCAAGTTACATCTAGATAGTGAAAGTGACGAGGATGAGCCTCCACCGTTCGATGGCATACTCTACTACTCACATGATAGTGATAGTGACCCTGATGATGATTAGACCCGAACACAACCCAAAACTTGGTGAGCGTCTTTTATGTTTTATTTCCAACTTGCTTACTACGTCTTATTTTTTCATCAATGTTCTCAATGCTTACTTTTGCTTATTTTCGAGTTCTCAATGCTTTCTTTTGCTTATTTTCGCATGAAATTGTAATTTCTGCTTACTAACATTTTACATGTTCTCAATGCAGGTGACTAAACCATGAGCAAGAATTCCGCGGCATCCATGCTTAGGAACATTTGTCGTTTGCGAAAGCCCCCTAAACGCTTAGGGGAGAGTGACGACGAGGACGATGGACGAGGCGGGGGTCAACCCCCTAGAGGACGAGGCGAGGGCCTACCCCCTAGAGGACGAGGCGGGGGTCACCCCACTAGAGGTCGAGGACGAGCCTCGAGGGAGACCACAGTTGAGGTCGAGGACGAGGACGAGGACGAGCCTCGAGGGCGACCTGCACCGCGAGCTCGAGGACGAGGACGAGGCTCGAGGACTAGACCTTTGTCGGAGGTTTCATCTTCACGGATGATGACACCTTCGACGTCTTACTTCAGTGAGGTAATTGCTATCATGCCTACTGTCTACTATCATGCTCTTACTCACTAACTGCTATTTTATTTAGGTACCCTCCGCAGCAACCCACTCGGAGGACAGGGAGGTGGAGCAGCAACACTTCGTGGTGCAGGAGCCTCAGCATCAGTACTTCGAGGGGGAGGAGCCTCAGCAACAGTACTTTAGGGTGGAGCAGCCTCAGCAGCAGTACGTCGAGCAGCAATACTTTGGGGTGGACTTGGAGCAGCCCGTTGATGAGGACCCGGAGCAGCCCGTTGACGAGGACCTGGAGCAGCATGCCGAGGAGGAAGAGGAGGAGGATGTACGCTATTTTCTCCTATTCCTACCACTTAGTTTTGTTCACTTACATTTTATTTGAACTCTAATTTGCATTTTAATTTTAATTTGCAGCACGAGGGGGAGGATCTTGGGCCCTTGTGGACTCGAGGAATAAAGAATCTTCCAAGAAGATCAACATCTCAAGAGGGCAAAATTCTTATTAAGCCGGTCAACAAAAAGTAAGTGGCTATCTTTTGATCATATAAGTATGTGGCTAACTCTCCTTGCATACTAATATTGTTCTTTCATGTGCAGCAATTTTCAACTCATCACCAGTTCGGGAAATCTTCCAGATGGTGTACTTGTGGGCCTTCTGAAGAGGCATTGGCCAGGCCTCTACAAGGAGAATTCTGAGGATCCAAATTCTCTGAAGAAGTTAGCCATGAGGTGGGAGGACTACGAGGCCGCTCAGGGCTCCGGCTACATGGAGACTGTGGAGGGTGAGAGTTTTAAGCCTAGCTGTGCAGAGGTTGTGGTTCACAAGTTCTCGGTAAGAACTATTATATGGTGTTTTGTTTACTTGTGATTCTCAACCATAGTTAACCATAGTTTTGTTAACTTGTGATTCTCACCATAATAAGATGGTCTACATGATTGTAGGAGTTCTATCGCGTGCCTCCCGAGCACGAGCACACGAGCAACGAGGTCTTCTTTACGATGGTGAGGATCAAGTTACGCCAGATGTGGTATGATGTTAAAATTACAGCTATCGCTCAGTTCTACGCCGAGAAAGGCACGAGATACAACAAGAAGAAAATCCTTCAGCTCAAACTTGGTGAGAAGATGTCCCACGAGGATTTCATGGGGGTAATGAAATTTTCTTTTTATTCCATGTCCATCATAAAGTGCATTATCTGTTCTTCACTTGAGATGTTGACTTGAGATGTTTTCATCTTAAGATTTGTCCAAAGTGGGCTCTGGGAAAGAAGGATGGCTGGGAGAAACTGGTGGACATGTGGACCGGGAAAGATCTAGATTTCAAGGCCAAGAGCATTCAGAACAGTCTCAATCGCGGTCATGAGGGAACTCACTGTCAAGGGAACCGACACTTCTACCACTACAAGGATCATCAGGTATAAATATGGAACAACCTACTCATTTTCCCTGGCAGTGTTTTCTTTTTAATGCATACCATTTGTTGTATGTATTTTAGATGACCGCTAATGAAGGGCGGGAGCTGGGAGAGTTTGAAGTGTGGCAATTGGCTCATAAGAAGAAGGTGGTCAAGGACGGCGATGATCAATACTATGGCACAACCACTGAAAACCTTGAGGAGTACAAGACCAGGTTTATTTTTCAAGATCATGTTTACTAAATGCAAGTAAGAAATAATTTGTACTTACTAATTGTTTACTTGTTATGAATGCCATCAGGTACAAGGAGCTGAATGGACCGGATTCTGACCCTGTTAAGGAGCCAGTCGACGAGAGGGTCGTGATTATCGCAGGACATGGAAGGCCACATGGCCGCTCGCTCACATTTGACACGGTGATCAAGCCTACCACCAACTACACATGTGTCAAATCACTCACGGGTGTTTCTGTTACACCTCGTGCACCGCGTGCTAGAGCCGCCCATGTTGTGGACCATGTAAGCTTTCTCTCATTTTTCTTCTTCATTCTTAGTTCCCATAAATATATGGGTATGCTCATGAGATTCACTATGTCATATTTAAGAAAATGGAACAAGCCTGGCAAGAGGCTCAGGATGCTTGGATGCAGCAGATGCAGGATCATTCGGCGGCTATGTATCAAGCTCAGCAGTCGCATCAGTTTGCCTATATGACGGTGAGTTGTGGTCCATCCAATCCTAGCCAATAAATTTCATTGTCCGAGTTTGTACTTCATAATGCATGACATCTAAACTCACTTGCAGGCGCTTAGTACGGCAATGAGAGAGGGTACTCCACTACCCGAGCCAGTACCGGCTCCGCCACCACCGCCGTACCCTCCACGGCCGTGCTACGCCGATTTCGTCGCACTCTACACCCAGGCGACTCCTGTTAGTACTTCACCAAAGCTTCACTAAGTTATTTTTTGTACATCTAGATATTTACACTTAGTCATATTTTGTTCAAACATGTAGGGATCGTCTTCTTCACGGGCAATGGCTCCGTTTGGTCGAGCTTCTGCCTCACACATGGCCACTCCGGTTCACTCACAAGGTCCGAGCCCGGGTGCTTCTACCTCGCTGCGTCGATCACCCCACCACGAGAGCCGCAAGATGCGTCGACAATCGCCAAACCCGGTTAGTTCATGAAAAACTCTGACATAAACCAACCATAGACTTAGAACTATTTTTCATGATTCAGTTTGGACTTAGAATGTTTGCATGAATTTGGACTTAGAACGTTTGCATGAATTTGGACTTAGAACATTTGCATGACTTTGATCATTTTTCCTTGCATGAATTTGGACTTAGAAGGTTTGCCTGACTTTGATCATTTTCTCTTGCATGAATTTGAACTTGATACATTTGCCATGCTAACCGGAGTTCGTTTTCATTTTGTAGTGATCATGCTCTTGGCGGTGGAATTCGTGCTTGAGAGTTCCTTTGGAGAGATCATTTTGTAGCTTCATGAGCTTGATCATGTAGAAACGTGTGATATATGTTGTGTGATATAGAAACGTGTGATATATTTGGTAGCTGATGATCCCTACATGTTGTTCATGAGTTTGATGATGTTTATATGTTTGATGATCCCTATATGATGATGTTTATATGTTTGATGATCCCTATATGATGATGTTCATGAGTTTGATGATGTTTATATGTGAATCCCAGAAAAAAATTGAAATTTGCAGGGAATAATAAAAATGCAGCAAAATGCTGCTGTTTTCACTCCAGAATGAGCCCGACGGCAATGCCGTCGGCGTCATGCTGTATTGCATTATTATGCAGTAGTGAGGCCGACGGTATTTGCCGTCGGCGTAGTAACCCTATGGTTAGGCCGACGGCAATGCCGTCGGGCTCACCGTATGGCATGTGCAGCTCCAGCAGGTGACGCGTGTGTCATGACGGAGCGCCGTTACGAGTTTCTGCGCCGAGGGTATTTTAACTCCGACGGCCTAAAATCACCGTCGGCGTCACGCGCTAGCCCGACGGCATTTGCGAGCCCGACGGCCACGGCGTGAGCCCGATGGATCACAACCCGACGACTTAGGCCGACGGTGGCCGTCGGGCTCACTGAGGCCGAGGGTTTCTGTGATGAGCCCGACGGCAAATGCCGTCGGGCTGGGCTGTTACTCCTGTAGTGTACCGTCGAACAACCTGTCCGCGTCGGCGCCCGCAGTGTGCGGTGCGGCCGGTCTCGAGGTCGCCGAGCCGCTCGCAGCACTTGACGAATGATGAGGATAGGGAAAGGTGAAACGGTTATAGCACACATCGGCAGCCATCGCGCCAAACGGGAGGCCTACACAACGAGGCCTACACGGAAGCACACACTAATGCAGAACAACCCACTTGTCCCGGGCCGGGAGGGCTTTTTGTCCCGGGCACGTGCCCGGGACAGCTTGTTCGGGACAAATAGGCTCCCCTATTTGTCCCGGACATGCCACGGCCGGGACCAATAGGGGGTCACGTGGCCAAACAAGCCAGCCTCTGGCTGCCACTCATTTGTCCCGGTTTGTAATACGAACCGGGACAGTATATATGATTTTTTGTTTTATTTTTTTGTTTCTTTTATTTTGTTTCCTGTTTTCTATTTGTGTTTCTGTTTTTGATATTTATGTTACTGATTTCAAACAAGATCGAGTTGCATATTGTACGCTACTATATATATAATATATATCATGAATATACGATTTTTTCCTCGGGATAGTCATGAATACTACTAATACACGAGTTCTCCGAAACAAAAATTTACAACAAATATTAACAACCGGAAGATCATGTCTAAATATTTACAAACAGAGATCATTACATGACAGAGAGGCATAAGACCCTATTTTCTCCTCCGGATGGTCTTTTTCGGCGGCTGGATTATACTGCATTCTGCGCCTGGCTTTATCACATAGTCAAGCAAAAAGCCCGCAATTTCCTCCGCAATTGGTAGTAGGCGGTCTTTTGCATTAAGCCTGTTCCGTATCGTCTCAAACTAAAAAGGAGAGATCAACACCAATATATCAACCAATATGAAAATAATTCAATTTGAAAAGTGAACAAGTTTGAATAAATTGTTAACATACGCCATTCCAGTCTACCCCCTCATTGAAGTGAATTCGGATGAACTCGCAGACATAGAATCCACACAAATTGGTGCCTTGTTGCTGCTTCGCGCACTTTATGAGAGAATAAGATAAGAAACCAATCAAAAAATAATCGAAAATATTGGGAAAATAGTATTGTGAGACTAAAATTAAAAATATGCATACGTGGAACCTAGCTAGTGCGGCTTACCTCTCGCCATTTAAAAGTGAGGTTCCGGGCTATACCGACGTCCTTGTGGAAAGAGGTGAACTTGTCCCAAACCCTGAAGTTTACGGGATGGAAAATTAGTAAAGAAGTTTACTAATTACGATATATTATTAGAAAAGACGAGCTAGGTCGATTGTGATAATGAACGAAATTACCTCTGGAGCATCTGTTTCGTGTCGTCGAACTTTTCTTCAGGTTTCGATAATGGGTCGAAGACATCAACGATTGCCTTTTTAGCATCAATCTCAAATAATATCCAGTGAAATCTGCCATATGTTTATATTTATTAATAACTAAATCATCAATTACATATACTTAACATCGAGTATGTATAAGAAAGTAAACAACTCACTCAAAGTTGTACGAGAAAATTATGGTGTTTTTGTAATGTTGCGCCATCAAATAAGTAAGCAAAAGCTCCTCTGTATTCTCTGGGTAATGTAACAAACCATGATGACGAACTCGATTAGGGTCAATGAATCCAATCTTGTGATTGAGTCCCAACTTTCGAGATTGTATAATTTTTAGCCTGCATAATAGAGTACAAAAGGAATATAGTGATAAGGATAATTACATGCAATGAAAAATAAGCTGAGCTAGAGAATTAATGACATATATACATAATTTAATTACTTACATGCAAAAGGCACTGATGATAGATTTGTCGAGCGCGCAAAAATTTAATAACTGCCATAATTCGCAATACTCAATTTGAATCTCATCATCACCTGGGCCATAAAAGTCCGTTGGAATTTTCCCATAGAGCCAGTCTCCTTCTTGACTTTTTGTAGTACGCATGTACCATGCATTTAATTGGTGCAACCTAGCTGGCAGAGTGTGCACCATAGCAGGCTCGACAAGATCTTCTCCTCTCACATATTTCCGCACCACCTCATGTATGGTGACACTCTCGCCAGATTGTAATGCCTTAAACTCTGCCAGAGTTATACCCATATCTCTAGCTTGCTGTGAAAGTACATCATCGACCGGGTTCCGGTTGTAAGGCGCCAATATTAGTGGAGGGGTTGATTGTCCCGCCTGCATTCCGAGCTGTGGAACATCTCTGTTCTGGGTGGCAGCAATTTTTTGTTCTTCCCGCACTCTCCTAGATATACGCACCAGAACGCGTGTGTAGTCATCGTCCATATTTAGTTCATATTTCGACGGATGCGTAAGAAATTCTATGGCCCACCGTATCGCCTCCGAAGAATATACCGGAAAAGGCAAAGTCATCTTTTTTGCCTTCTTTCTCTGGGCAGCCTGGATCTCGTTGACCCATATATCGATATCTTTGCGAGATTTCACAAAGCGAGACTTCCCTGTTTCGCTTTTCTGAGTACTAGTCGACGCAGCGGTGCACTTCCGCTTCTTTTGCGGAGGCGACGGAGTTCGTTGACGCGGTGGCGGAGTCCGCTCACGCGGCGGCGGAGTACGCTCACGCAACGACGGAGATGGACTAGCGCCTTGGTTGTCGTTGTGGGGGGTGTCTGGACTAGCGCATTGGTTGTCGTTGTTGTAGTTATGTGGACTGGCATGTGGACAGGGAGGGCGATTTTGCTGCATGTGTGGGGACACGATGTATTCCTTTTTCCATAAGCTGGTACTCTTGAGGGAAAATCTCAACTCAACCTCGTCTTCACCCGTAGGGAAGTCCAGCTTAATTCTCTCATATGTCTTGATAACCTCATCAACCCCGACAACAGCATAGCCATCTGGAATAGGGCGGAAATGGTAAGTTCCATTTGGTCTAGGCGGTAGGGCAAAGCCGTGCGCCACCTTCACGGTTATGTTCCAGCATGGCACATGTAGGTCGCAAAGTTCCCGCTGCACGATATTATCCACGGGGTGACGAGGACCCGGCATCTCATTGTGGTGATCGAGCTCCGTCGAAGCCACGCTGCTTCTCCGCATTGATTTTGGATCAGGAGAAGTATCTTCGGGTTCTCAGATTCGCAGGGCATCCGTTGAGTCTGCTTGTCTGCCTTCAGCTCTGCTATCTCCTTCTCATGCTCTAGTATTTTATTTTCCATCCACTGGGCCCGGTCGGCATGCTCTTTCTTCTTTCTCGATCGGCTTCTGTAAGTGCCAACATCTTTGGGAAACCCAATTATCCACGGTACGGAGCCAACGGTTCCTCGTGTTCGTCCACTGTGTTCAGGATTCCCAAGGGCTCGCGATAGCTCGTCCTTCTCTTTGTTAGGGTGGAACCTGCCTTCTGTGACCTCCTTCCGAACCTCTCTGAGAGCTTCAATAGAGTCAGCTCCGTGCTCCTTGGTAAAAAGACAGTCACCTGTTTCAGGGTCTAACTTTCCACCATGCCCATAGAACCAAGCCTTAAGCCGGTCTGGCCAGCCAAATGTCTCGATCTCTATACCTTTAGCCAAAAACTCATCCTCCATTTTCGTCCACTTAGGCATGGCCGTCAGGTAGCCACCTGACCCCATGTTATGGTGTTATATCTTTTTCTCTGCATTTTTCTTATTTCTCGCTGAGATTTTCTTAGCGGCTTCCGATTGCTTGTACGCCTTAAATTCGGGCCACTCTTCTTTTATCTTTTCATAGACTCCGACAAATTCTGGAGTCTTACCTTCAGTTATGAACATGTTTAGCATTTTCTTCCAGCTGCGGAATAGTTCACCCATCTCAATATAAGTCCAGGCCTTGCATCGATTCTCTATAACCGGCTTCTCTACATCCTCCTCTTTCGGTAAAGTGAAATTCTGCATGAGCTCATCCCAAAGGAGTTGTTTGTCTTCATCCGAGACATAAATAACCCCCTCTTTTGGCACCTTTGGCTTATACCATTCTGGAGCCTTGATGGAGAATCTGTCCCGAACGATGACTCCGCATTGAGCTACAAATTTCCTTGCGTGGTTAGCGGTAGCAATGGGTTTGCCTTTTTCATTGATTGCGTCGATGTGGTACTTATGTTTCCCTTGGAGCTTTTTGGTCCCGGTTCGTGGCCCGCCTCGTTTCACGGGTACTTTTTTGCTTGGTCCCGGTTCATGGCCGCCGACGGCTAAACACAAGAAAAAGTGATGGTTAGTATATGTATACACACAAATCTATTCAACGGAGACAAAAACCTGAGGGCATATATCTACCTCGGCGGACGACTTTCCAACAGTAGAGTCGGTGAACTGTCGGTGAGCTGAACTGTCGGTGACGTCTATTCCGTCTGAATGCCCCTCCAGTCCATCACCAGGCTCGTTCAGAAATTGTCCGGTGAAATCGTCTAAGTGTTCCTCTTCTTGTTGGTCCAATCCATCACTTTCACGGATGATGCCGAACATATCCTCTTCTTGTTCAAGGTTTCTACCGGTATCCATAGTTTCTGCAAGGGATTTCAATCCATTTACATAATTGTACAAATACATTAAGACATTTCAATTTTACAAACATATTTCAATCGTATCGAGTATCACAATTTATATTTACATTTCTCTTTTAAAATCTTTTGAACTTTACTAGCTAGGGCTCTGAGAGGGCGGCGGCGGGTCTGAGTATCTGCATTGCAACATGTAAAAACTTTAACAAACACAAATTAAATACACGAGCTTAACATTAATGACACAACAACATGTATTTTCTTTTTTTGAATGTTTTCATATAAAGTTTGTATCAATTACACAAACTAAAAAACATTTATTTTCTTTTTTTGAACATGAAACAACAACATGCTACAAATACTAAGTCATACTAAGTCATTTATTTACATACACATGCTACAAATACTAATTTGGCATACACAAGTTTTTATTTGCATACACAAGGTTTCAAATACTAATTTGCATACTAATTTCCAATGTGTTGGATGGAAAGATATTTTTTTCTGAAATTTTTGGTAGTTTATTTGCATTTTTCTGAACTGGACATGAGGAGATATGGTTTTTTTTATTTAGACGTTTCCCGTAATTAATAAATCCCTGACATGTGGGACCCATGCGTCAGCCAGACAACGCTGACGTCAGCGGGCGACGACGGCGCTGGCGAGCTCACGGCGGCGGGCGGCGTACGTTCGCGCGCGGGGCGCAGAGCATGCAGAGCGGGACGTACGCGCGCGGGGCACACGCGGAGCACGTCGGCGGCGAACCACGGCGCTCTGCCGGCGACTCCGGTCGTCTGGGCGCGTAGAAATCGCCGAGGACGCGGAGCCGAGGACGTCCCACGGTGATTGGAGGCACGCGGGGACGAGGCCGTGCGGCGGCGAGCTGCGGCAACGGCGGCGCGACGGCACAGTGCTGCTCCCTCTCCTCGCGCGGCGGTGCGGTGCTGGCAGGCTAGGGTTTGGGGCACGCGCAGAGAGAGGGAAGAGGCAAGAGCTAGGGTTCAAGGCACGCGCGAGGCTCACCTAGTCGCCGGAGTCGAGGAGGAAGGTGGCGGCACTCGAGGATGGAGCGAGGCTCGGCCAGAGTCGAGGAAGGAGGCGGCGACGTTCGAGGGGAAATTTCGGCAGCCTGACGGCGTAGATGTGGTTTTGCTCTGGGTTGAGCCACCACCCGTGGCTAAGTGTGGCTTATATAGCCCCCCACCCATTTGTCCCGGGTGGTGGCTCAACCCGGGATAAATAGGGTTCATCTGTCACGGGCCGTGGTTGCACCCGGGACATATAGCACCGTATGTGTCCCGGGCTGAGCCACCACCCGGGACAGATAGCACCCTAGAAGGTTTTTTTTTTCTTTTCTTTTTCTGTTTTCTGTTTTAAATAAGTTTTGCAAACTTTGGAATGTGAAAAAACTTTCAATATGAAAAGTGTTTGAATTTGACTAACTAATACAAAAACATTTTCTGTTTTCTATAATAATTATTTTAATTAGTTTAAAACTAGTTTGAATGTGAATTTGTATAACTTTTGCAAACTTTGGAATTTGAAAAACTTTCAATATGAAAAGTGTTTGAATTTGACTAACTAATACAAAAACATTTTCTGTTTTCTATAATAATTATTTTAATTAGTTTAAAACTAATTTGAATGTGAATTTGTATAACTTTTGCAAACTTTGGAATTTGAAAAAACTTTCAATATGAAAAGTGTTTGAATTTGACTAACTAGTACAAAAACATTTTCTGTTTTCTATAATAATTATTTTAATTAGTTTAATACTAGTTTGAATGTGAATTTGTATAACTTTTGCAAACCGGGACTAAAGAAGCACACGGATCGCGTGTTTCTTTCAAGCACTTGTTAGCCGTTTGATCAGGTGTGTGTTTCTTTTGATTGCTTCTGAGCTGTTCGATTAACGTTTTCAGTTCCAAACCGGGACTAAAGAAGCACACGGATCGTGTGTTTTTTGAAACACTTGTTAGTCGTTGGATCAGGGGTGTGCTTCTTTTGAGCACTTGAGAGTTGTTGGATCAACACTATCAGTACCACTAGTTGACCCGTGACCCTATATATAGCCCCCTCTCGGACGAGGCGAGCACTCAGTGTTTCCTCCTTCTAGTGCCCGGCCGGGTGGTGTGGTATACAAATCACTCGGATTCCCTGCATACGCCCCACGGTGCATTTGATATGCAGGCACTCATCAGGAGCCACCGTGGGGCTGTATGCAGGTGAAATCGTGTGTTTTGTTCTATCAAAAGACTAGTTCAATTCATCTACTGAGAAATATATACAAATCACTCGGATTCCCTGCATACGCCCCATGGTGCATTTGATATGCAGGCACTCATCAGGAGCCACCGTGGGGCTGTATGCAGGTGAAATCGTGTGTTTTGTCTCTACACACGCCGACGGATCCATTTGATATGCAGGTAAAAATGGAGCATCTTCTTCATATAAAAAGTATAATATATTAATTATTACACATCGCACCAACATCTCCATCACACAACACCGCCAGTTCTTCTGGGTCGGAACCATGAAGCATCTTCTTCAATCAACTTGATGATTGGGTCAATGTTCACTACGAATGGTAGAATTTCATCAAAATTATTATAATCATCTGACATGTCTGTCTTGTCCTCCACTCCCACGATGTTTCTTTTTCCTGAAAGAACTATGTGACGCCTCGGCTCCTCCACTCTCAGGATGTTTCTTTTTTTGGGTCTGCTAGACATGTCTTTCACATAGAAAACTTGAGCCACATCATTGGCTAGCACGAATGGTTCGTCTCTATACGCAAGATTGTTTATATCCATTGTTGTCATTCCTGAAGGGGTTACGGTGCAGAAAACAATAATTTTTCTAGCGAACGAAACCCTAACTAGCCAGGATCTATCTATCTAGTACATGCGATAACGGTGGCGGAACGGGTTACATTACCTCCATGTAGACCGATAGCGGGGATTACGCTCCTGCACAAGCGTTGACGATGAAGTCGTACGTAGCCGACCTCGAGGTCACGAAGATCTTGCCGCGATGTCGAAGTCGATGACGCCGGGGTGTCGATGATGATCTGCGTCGACGGGCGTCGAGCGGAAGAAGGCAGAGCGCCAGCACCGGGGTCGGTGCGCCGGCAGCAGAGGGAGGGGAGGCACGGCGGCTGCGGGGCGAGACGACGTCGCCCAGGCTACTCAAAAGGAGTCACCTCCGAGCACTCACAAACATACGGAGCTTAGCGACAACCCCCGGTCATTCAGTTCCAGCTGAAATCGCAGGGGTAGATCTTATCTGGAATTCCGCAGAGCAACGGCGCTCTGCGGTATAGCTTAGGTGGAGAGAGGGGGCAAAACGGGCGGAGAAACATCTCGGCCGGCCTGCATACAATTAATTGTATTTTCCAATGAATTAAATCAATTAATATGCCTTGCTATATAAAGGGGGAAGGGGGTGTGCAAACCCCTTGGCTCCCCCATGTGGGACTAAAGGAGGAGAGGGGAGAGGGGGGTTCGGCCGAACCCCCCCTTGGGCTTTCCTACTCCTAGTCCAACTCGTACTAGGAGGCCCAAGCCTCCCTTCCTTGTGGGGTGCGGCTCCCCCCTCTTGGGCCCTCTTAGGGCCCATGAAGGTGGGAGCCCCCTTTTTCCTTTATTTAATTAATATTAAATTAATATAAAATTCCTATTAATTCATAATTAATATATTTATATATAATTCAATATCCCATGACTCCGAAACTATTTTGGAACCACCCGAACAACTTTCGGACATTCCCGGAACCATTCCATACCTTCCCGGAACTCCTTCCGGACCACCGGAACTCTTTCCGGATCATTTCTCTCTCTCCAACACAATCCTATAATATTCCAGAACCTATCTCCTAGCGTCGCTAAGACCTTAAGTTTGTTACGCTACGGTTCGAGAACACTCCAGACATGGTCGAGACACTCCGCTCACCAATGATCGTCAGGGATACCTGGAAATATATGACGACCCCTGTGCATTCCACGAATATCGTCGTTGAACCATAAATATGATATTCATTCCCTTTGTCTCAGCGATACTACCTTGTCCGAGATATGATCGTAGACACACCGATGTCTTTGTTGTATCTCGTTACCGACGAAGGTTATTAACTCGTCTGTGATATTACATCTCCATGACCTAGTCATAAGCTGCGCAGCTATATAGATGCAATATCACCGAGTGGGCCTAGAGTATCTTTCCATTACAAGAATGAACAAATCCCGCTCTTGATCCTTACGTCTTGATGCTCTTTCGGAATACCCAAGATGGACACCGTTATTGTCATGCTATATAAGACACAACGTTTGATGCTCTCAAAGCACCCCTACGAAGCATTAATAAGTACGGTCTCACGGTTTAAGGAATAAGCTATCATATTCTTATCTATTGCAAATGACAAACATTGTAATACGATCTTATTGCAATACTTTGCGTATGTCCACCACCTTATTCAACTAACAAGATGACCCCATTGTCAACCGACGTCATTGTTCTTGATCGGGAATCTCGATCAACTGTTGCCCAATGGACCAGCTCATATAGAGGCTTGCTAGGGACCTGGTTGTCTATGTATCACACGTGTATTAATAATTCCGATTAATACAGTTATAGCATAATACACAAACCTATTATAAACTTATGAGATAATGCAATAAATACTACTTATTTATTTGCCTCTAGGGTATATCTCCTTCAGTCTCCCACTTGCACTAGAGTACAAATAAACCAGCTGCATTTTACTTTATCAAAATCCCTTATCAAATAAGAATCATTCGATGATGCTTGCTTGTGGAAGAGTATTACTCTGACAGTCTGCACAACACACGTTTTGTGCAAACTCTTGCGATTCACTGATATCAACTAGCTTGAGATCACGATGTTGTCCAACAACATATATGCAAATACCGTAACTAAGTGAGACTTCTGTTTCCCAGCGCTTACTCTGATTATACTAACCAGATAACTGCCCTGGAAAAACACACTCAGCCATGCCGAGCCCATTGTAACAATTACAAACTCGCGATATCTACATACTTTCACACCAATGTAGAAAACTTGACATTCTAATGTCAATCCAACAACTAACACACCTCTACTTCCAGTAAATTCCAAATTTACTTTCATAACTGCTCTTATTCCAAGAACATCAGTTATATTTCATCGAGCAGATAATATGGTCTCTGTATGATGTCTAATATTACATAATAGACCCACATGTCATACAACCATTACTTTCATGCATCATTACTCTTAATGATCAATTGGATTTCAAAGGACCATCCTTTTGATTCTACTCTGACTCCTCAGATATAATCTAAAAACAACTCGACTAACTATTTAAAATTCCCGTTCTATTTCAAAATAGACACTAACTTTAAAATAGTTTCACAACTTCATCCTATTCTATTGATACAGTCTCACAATGTGTTAGCTACACAAGATGAATTCGACTCCCACTCAAATTATGTTTCCACATATTTGACAACACGAGCTCCCACTCAAAAATGTGTTATCCACATATTTGAGTTCCTGAGCTCCCACTCAAAAATATGTTCTTCACATATTTCACCCGAGTAAACCAACTATGACTCCCACTTAAAACGACATTTTGGTCAAACCAAAATCATTGATCTGCTATCAATTCGAATTTAATACAAATTACAGTATTACATTAATACAAAGCCCTCAGACTTCAAGCATGTCTACATAAATGTAGTCAACAAATTTGATCTTGTCCAAGACACATTTCTTGACAAGACATGCTACCACGTCTTTCTTATAGTCACATTTATCATATAACACCTTATATGACGATTAAACAATCGTATTCCTCTAATAAGAATTGCAGCAACAATTAGTCTCTTAATCCTTTCAAATGTAACTTTGGATTTCCAGGCTCAAAAAGCCTTTGTTCGTATTCCGATATTTTCTCAACTTTCTTTGTATTCATAAAGTGCACCTTGATCTGTCAACAAGATCTGTAATACTTAATACAGTGCTGTGACCTGACAGCAATATTAAATATAACAGCACTTTATTTAGAAGTTTCTTTCATGAAAATATTATGATCTTTATGAAGAGGATTGCAAGCAGAAAACAATTTTCTAGTCTCCCTCACTCTTAATCACTAAACTTTCATTAGCAGACATATACTCTTTGGAACACTTTCCAACATAGGTCTGACACTTTATTCCAAACTTCTAATTCCAATCCGTGAACCATAATTCGAAAATCACCTTTTTCTCGGAATTACATAGACAACAAACTGAACTTTGTTTCTTATTGATTTTGGAATACACTCTCATCCAATGCGAGCAATCTACAAAGAACCACTCATGTATATTCCGAATTATCGCATAATCATATACATGTCGACACTACTGTCGATCCTATGAATTCTTGTTGAGAAAAATATCTATTTTCTAAAGTGGACATCGACTATAATGTTTCGAACATATTAGGAGATTCTAAGACTGATTCTGAGAGACCACACTTTATTTAAAATAGAGCATGATTATAATTCCCCACATATCACTATATATGACATTATAATTTTGTGAAGCAAATTTCCACAAGTCTCTTGCGTTGAAAACATAATTCAAAAATACTGTCCTTTGATCGAATTTTGTGAATACAATGTTCACTAATCTTTCTTCTGAAAAAAAAACCATTTGATCTATTATCAAATTAATCTCAGACTCCATAATTTATCGGGCAAATACTCCTATTTACCAAAGTCATGGAGGAATTCGGATCAAGTAGCAAACACCATTAATTAATCATTAAAAAATGACACTCAATTAATTTCCGCCAGTATTGCAACTTCAATACTTGATTTCAAGCTTAACCAACTCAGCACTCGAAATACTTAAATGGACCAAAACATCCATTACTTCTTTCATTGCTTTTATGACTAAACTCGACGGTGTTTGTTCTAGCAATAGAACTCTTGTTCATGGGACAAGCTATTTTATCATTTCTACAATTACGAATATTTATCATACAATCAATGTAACTGAGATGTGGAAGCTTTATTCATAAGATAAAACAACTGACTTGTTCCATAACATAAACAACTGAACTTGTCTTATTACATGAATAACTTTGTCTTGCAACAATCAAGACACACACACTCGCTCACTATTACAAAAGATTGTATCAAAAACTATTAATGATAACTATGATAACTTGAGGACGTGAACACCAAAAGGCCATCAACTCCTTGACTACCAGCTTCAGCGCCAGGTCAAATCAAACTGCGCTGCATATATGTGATAATCAGGACCTGTTTCACAAACAGAACAAGTATCAAATACTTCATCATATACCAAGGGCGAATTCATAATTCTGCATATATCAAATATATACCTGTAGCATCGAAGATCTCTCCTTCGATGGAATCAACCTTCAGAGACTGGAACTCACGTACGAACTTGTAGAAGTTCATATCGTCGGCTTTCAAAATGTACTTGCGCACATGCTTCTCATAGCTAGGAGGTAGAGATATCAGGACAGTCCGAATGGCACAGGAATCTGCCATCCAGTAATCGAAGACCATCGTCAGCTGGAAGTAGATGTCATACAATCTCTTCAAATGTGTCTTCAGACAGGTATGCTCCTCCATGTGAATGGTCTGGAACATTCTAAGCTGCCTGAATTGCTCACGCTTTAATTCATCTCCGAAGTGTGTCTTTATCGCATCCATCATGACGCTTGGCTCCTTGCGTCGAAACAACTCTTTCAACTCGGGTGCCAGGCATACGGTCATGGTGATCTCCACTTCAATGAATATGTCTCGACGCCTATGGAAATCATCTTCCTCCTCCTCGCTAGCAGAATCTCCTGGTCCTTCTCCTAACAGTTCATCGAGAACATATAGAATGTTGTTGTGTTCGAGAATGTTTCTAAAACCCCTGTACCACCTGATGAAGTTGGACCCGTCGGCTTCTAATGTAGCATCCGGGCTCTTGAGGAAGTAACCGAAGTATAGTTGCATAGTCTACAGATGTGATCGCAAAAGAGGTGAGGTTAAGTTTATAATACGCAGGTGAGTTTTAGTTTTACAATCTTATTATCTAAAACACACCACACCAAGATTATTATCCCTAAAATAATAATGGCGATGACACGACCCCCATCCACTGCACCACCCCCGATCATCACGGCCGGCAGCACAGCTTCAGAGGTGGACATAAAATGTCGATCACAACAACTCCGTGACTCGTGCTCGATCTTTCGATCTTCCCGTGTTCCGAGGCCATACCTCTGAGTATGCTAGGCTCGCCAATCAAACCTCGAAGACCCTGCGCGTGCAACATGGCTTACACCCACTGTATGCGAACGACGAGATGTGTGACACCCGATCATCACGGCTTGCCTCATAACGTAGAACTTTCTTGGTGGTGCGCAACGAGGGAGAACACAATTTTGGTATTTGTTAGGGATCATCCTATTTATGATGCTACCGTTGTATATCTAGCATATAAGCAATCAATAGGATGCACACACAACAGCACACAATAATGATGCAATGAAGTGCGATGTGACATGGTCGATGCGCCTGGACCTTCATGGCGCCATGTGCCTGGCCCCCCGGCGCCCCGGCATGGCTCCGAGTCTACAGAGCCCTCCATTGCCTCCGACAGTACGAGTAATATCAAAACTTACCGTAACCATGTCACATAAAATAACGCCTCTGCAAAACAAAGTTAGACGCCTCTAGCTTTATTTAGTTTTGCAAGTTTTACGTGGCATATAGGCTTATTCGCAAGAGAATCGCTTCCCTACCTACGAACTTTGTACCACAACGTCGATCGTATAATTGCATGTTTAAGCATCCCTTTCGGGCCCTCCATTGAAAATGCTTTGCCGACTAGAGAGAGAGAGACAGACACCCGCCAGCCACATATACGGTGCAAGCCGTATGTCAGTAGTGGAACCAGTCTCGCGTAAACGTACGCGTAAAGTCGGTCTGGGCCGCTTAATCAACTCAATACCGAAGGCATCGCAAGTGCACGCTAGAGGGTAGCAAATATAAGAAAGACGCCCTCATTCAACATGAGTTCTAACTGTACCAGCAGTACTACGCATAGATCGGCTCTGATACCACTGAAGGGGTTACGGTGCAGAAAACAATAATTTTTCTAGCGAACGAAACCCTAACTAGCCAGGATCTATCTATCTAGTACATGCGATAACGGTGGCGGAACGGGTTACATTACCTCACCGATAGCGGGGATTACGCTCCCGCACAAGCGTTGACGATGAAGTCGTACGTAGCCGACCTCGAGGTAGCAAAGATCTTGCCGCGATGTCGAAGTCGATGACGCCGGGGTGTCGATGATGATCTGCATCGACGGGCGTCGGGTGGAAGAAGGCAGAGCGCCAGCACCGGGGTCGGTGCGCCGGCAGCAGAGGGAGGGGAGGCGCGGCGGCTGCGGGGCGAGACGACGTCGCCCAGGCTACTCAAAAGGAGTCACCTCCGAGCACTCACAAACATACGGAGCTTAGCGACAACCCCCGGTCATTCAGATCCAGCTGAAATCGCAGGGGTAGATCTTATCTGGAATTCCGCAGAGCAATGGCGCTCTGCGGTATAGCTTAGGTGGAGAGAGGGGGCAAAACGGGCGGAGAAACAGCTCGGCCGGCCTGCATACAATTAATTGTATTTTCCAATGAATTAAATCAATTAATATGCCTTGCTATATAAAGGTGGAAGGGGGTGTGCAAACCCCTTGGCTCCCCCATGTGGGACTAAAGGAGGAGAGGGGAGAGGGGGGTTCGGCCGAACCCCCCCTTGGGCTTTCCTACTCCTAGTCCAACTCGGACTAGGAGGCCCAAGCCTCCCTTCCTTGTGGGGTGCGGCTCCCCCCTCTTGGGCCCTCTTAGGGCCCATGTAGGTGGGAGCCCCCTTTTTCCTTTATTTAATTAATATTAAATTATTATAAAATTTCAATTAATTCATAATTAATACATTTATATATAATTCAATATCCCATGACTCCGAAACTATTTCGGAACCACCCGAACAACTTTCGGACATTCCCGGAACCATTCCATACCTTCCCGGAACTCCTTCCGGACCACCGGAACTCTTTCCGGATCATTTCTCTCTCTCCAACACAATCCTATAATATTCCAGAACCTATCTCCTAGCGTCGCTAAGACCTTAAGTTTGTTACGCTACGGTTCGAGAACACTCCAGACATGGTCGAGACACTCCGCTCACCAATGATCGTCAGGGATACCTGGAAATATATGACGACCCCTGTGCATTCCACGAATATCGTCGTTGAACCATAAATATGATATTCATTCCCTTTGTCTCAGCGATACTACCTTGTCCGAGATATGATCGTAGACACACCGATGTCTTTGTTGTATCTCGTTACCGACGAAGGTTATTAACTCGTCTGTGATATTACATCTCCATGACCTAGTCATAAGCTGCGCAGCTATATAGATGCAATATCACCGAGTGGGCCCAGAGTATCTTTCCATTACAAGTATGAACAAATCCCGCTCTTGATCCTTACGTCTTGATGCTCTTTCGGAATACCCAAGATGGACACCGTTATTGTCATGCTATATAAGACACAACGTTTGATGCTCTCAAAGCACCCCTACGAAGCATTAATAAGTACGGTCTCACGGTCTAAGGAATAAGCTATCATATTCTTATCTATTGCAAATGACAAACATCGTAATACGATCTTATTGCAATACTTTGCGTATGTCCACCACCTTATTCAACTAACAAGATGACCCCATTGTCAACCGACGTCATTGTCCTTGATCGGGAATCTCGATCAACTGTTGCCCAATGGACTAGCTCATATAGAGGCTTGCTAGGGACCTGGTTGTCTATGTATCACACGTGTATTAATAATTCCGATTAATACAGTTATAGCATAATACACAAACCTATTATAAACTTATGAGATAATGCAATAAATACTACTTATTTATTTGCCTCTAGGGCATATCTCCTTCAATTCCGTACATCTTGTCTACCTTAACCCCGCCTTTCAGATTGACCCATTTGCACCGAAACAAAGAGTTCTTAAAAGAAGGTCCATAGTCAAGTTCCCATATCTCCTCTATGCAACCATAATATGTGTTCTTCTGCCCATTGTAGTTTGTTGCACCAATACGAACACCACTGTTTTGGTTCGTGCTCTTTTTATCTTGGACACTCGTGTAAAATGTATTCCCATTTATCTCGTACCCTTGGAAAGTACATATAGTTGTAGATGGTGCCCTGGCCAACAAGTGTAACTGTTCATCAACCTTGTCTTTGTTTTGAAGATGTGCTCGCAACCAACCGCCGAAAGTCACCATGTGTGTACGTACAATCCAGTTGTCAGACTTCCCCGCGTGTAGAGAGCGTACAAGATTCTTGTGTTCATCGATATACGGGGCCACCGAGGTAGAACTTTGTAGAACTGTATAGTGTGCTTCAGTGAAAGAATGTCCATCCATACAAATTTTTGTTTTCTTTCCTAGTGTGCCTTTTCCACTAAGTCTACCCTCATGTCGTGATTGTGGAACACCTATCGGCTTAAGGTCATGAATAAAGTCAACACAGAACTCAATGACCTCCTCGTTACCGTAGCCGTTGGAGATGCTTCCTTCTGGCCTAGCACGGTTATGCACATATTTCTTTAAGATTGCCATGAACCTCTCAAATGGGAACATATTGTGCAGAAATACAGGACCGAGAACTTGAATCTCTTCGACTAGGTGAACCAAGAGATGTGTCATAACATCGAAGAAGGATGGAGGGAACACCAACTCAAAACTGCCAAGACACTGGACCACATCATTTTGCAACCCTGGTAGAATCGCCGGATCGATTACCTTCTGAGATATTGCATTGAGGAATGCACAAAGCTTCACAATGGGTACTCGAACATTTTTCGGTAGTAGCCCCCTCAGTGCAATCGGAAGCAATTGCGTCATAATCACGTGGCAATCATGAGACTTTAGGTTCTGAAATTTTTGGAGTCTCACATTTACTATCCTCTTTATATTCGACGCGAACCCAGCCGTGACCTTGATACTGCTCAGGCATTCAAAGAATATTACTTTCTCTTGTTTGGTAAGAGCGTAGCTGGCCGGACCTTCGTAGTGTTCGGGACTTAGGCCGTCTCGTTATTTCACACGTTTCTGGTCCTCCCGTGCTTCCTCTGTATCTTTTTTCTTCCCGTACACGCCCAAGTAGCCTAGCAGGTTCACACAAACATTCTTCGTCATGTGCATCACGTCGATAGCAGATCTAACCTCTAAGACCTTCCAATATGGTAGCTCCCAAAATATAGATTTTTTCTTCCACATGGGTGCGTGCCCGTTAGCGTCTTTCGGAACCTGTTGTCCTCCAGGACCCTTTCCAAAGATTACTTTTAGATCCTTGACCATATCAAATATTTCTTCACCAATACGGTTGACAGGCCTCCTACTGTGATCAGCCTCACCTTTAAAATGCTTGCCTTTCTTCCTTGCGGTATGCCTGATCGGAAGAAATCGACGATGCCCCAGATACACACACTTCTTACATTTATCCAAATATAAACATTCAGTCTCACCCAAACAGTGTGTGCATGCATTGTACCCCTTGGTCGACTGCGCTGAGAGGTTAGCAAGAGCAGGCCAATCGTTAATTGTTAAAAAAAGCAAAGCTCGTAGGTCAACTTCCTCATGTTTGTGCTCATCCCACACCCGTACACCTTCTTGAAGGGGATCGTGTGCAGAAAACAAAAAATTTCCTACCGACGATATCCTAAAAGCATGCCAAGATCTATTCTATGCAGATATAGTAGTACGAACGGAGATCAGAATACATACCCTTGTAGACCGAAAGCGGGGATTACGTTCCCGCACAAACGTTGTCTATGAAGACCGACGAAGCCGACCTCAAGGTCGTGTAGAGGAAGCATGCCTCCGAGTACCGCTAGCGCAGCACCTCGCAGGGAGTCGCACACGTACGGTGGAGACGACGGCCTCCGAAGGTCCAGTCCAGGACGAGCAGCGGAAGACTTGGACCGGAACACCAGCAGCACGGCAGCGGGCTATGGTGGAGGAGATCCCCTTGCTCTGCTCGGCCCGGCTCCAACTTGGGAACCACGAGATCGAGAGAGAAATCGGGAATTAATTGGTGAATTAAAAGGCTGGGGGTGCCCCTTCTTATATAGGCTCCCAGGGGGAGCCTACCTTGCCAGCCAGGCAATGTGGGACTAATCCCACATGCCTGGTTCGGCTCTGGAGGGTGCGCCGGCCCCCCTAGTGGGCCCTTGGCCCACTTGGGGCAGCCCCTCCTGGCCCCCACCGAATTCCCCTTGGGAATTTTCCCCTCTTGGGCCTTCTTTCGTCCGGAAGGCCCATTTAGGGAAATCTGCCTTAATAAATTCGAAAATAAATACTCCCTCCCTCTCGGTTTATAGAGCATGCACGCAGTTTAAGAAAAAGTTTGACCTTTTGATTTAGTCAACAAATTATGAGTTATATGTTACAAAAATTATACCATTTGATTTATATTAAAAATAAGTTTTTAATGACATAATTTTTATAATATAAAATTTGAATTTTGTTGCTTAAATTAATGGTCAAAGTTCATTCTTAAACTACGTGCGTGCTCTATAAACTGTGATAGAGGGAGTATATAAAATCATATTTGCATATTAATAACACTAATTAATATCAAACATAATATATATAATTTTTCCTAGCTCCGAAAACTCTTTCGGCGCTGCCCGATCTCCATCGGACCCCTCCCGGGACGCTCCCGGTGATCTCCTTCCTTTCCGG
The DNA here is from genome assembly GCA_026929855.1 of Poa annua. Lineage (NCBI taxonomy): Eukaryota > Viridiplantae > Streptophyta > Magnoliopsida > Poales > Poaceae > Poa > Poa annua. The sequence goes on from CM049427.1 coordinate 25,235,972, forward strand.
TTGTCTTGTCGAAACCCCTTAAGTGTGTTACCCTAGCGGTTCGATATAATATCAGGTATGATCAAGACTCCTCAATGATCAATGACTAACTCGTAGGCCTGGACCCCATGAATTAATCCCTGAGATATAACGAATGACTTTCATCTATCAAATCTGAACGTAAAGTCTTAGACCTTTTGCCATAGCGATACTTAGCACGTCCGAGCGTCGTTCCATAGATATCTCCATACCTAATCCCGACCTCGTTACAGACGACGCTATCTTCTACTCGTTCATGATCTCATGTCTCCGTGACCTAGTCACATGCTTGCAAACTCATTAGACATGATCTCACCGAGTGGGCCCGAGAGTATCTATCCTGCTATGCGGACTGGCAAATCCCGCTCTTGACCCCTCGTCTCAACTACTCCTTTCCGATACCCAAAAGTATCACCGTTATTGTCATACTAAATAAGATATGACGTTTGGTGCAATCAAAGTATCTTCCGGGAATATCAATAAGAGTTGATCTCACGGTCAAAGGCGTAACGACTATGTTCTCCAAATCTGGGTATGTCCATCACATCGCTCTCTAGCGATATGACTCTCATTGCCGACCGGCGCCATGCCCCATGACCGGGAAACCTCGATCATCAATCGCGCAACGAAACTAGTCTTACTAGAGGCTACTAGGGACCTGGTTGTTTACGTATCACACCCGCATTAATGTTTCCGCTTAATAAGGTTCTAGCATGACACAAAAACCTATTATGAACAAACGAGATATGATAAAGAATACACTTTATTAATTGCCTCTAGGGCATATCTCCTTCACTTCTTCCCGCCACAACTGTAAAAGTTCTTCAACTAATGGCCTGAGGTACACATCAAGGTCGTCGCCAGGTTGCTTCGGGCCTTGGATGAGCAATGGCATCATAATGAACTTTCGCTTCATGCACAACCAAGGAGGAAGGTTATAAATACATAGAGTCACAGGCCATGTGCTATGACTGCTGCTCTGCTCCCCAAATGGATTGAAGCCGTCTGTACTTAGACCAAACCTTAAGTTCCTTGCGTCATCTTCATATTCCGGGAACTCTCTCTCAATTTTTCTCCACTGCGACCCATCAGCGGGGTGTCTGCGCATCGCGTCTTTTTTATGGTCCTCTTTGTGCCATCGCAACAACTTGGCATGCTCTTTGTTCGTGAACATGCGTTTCAACCGTGGTATTATAGGAGCATACCACATCACCTTGGCAGGAACCCTCTTCCGGGGACGCTCACCCTCAACTTCACCAGGGTCATTGACGAGGTGTTAACTCGACAAGTCCCAGGGTTGTGCACCCCGGGTTGATTGATGGGGAGAGAGATGAGTGCAAGGTGATCACGACGGCTGACAAGCGAGGTTTACCCAGGTTCAGGCTCCCGGAGGATAACACCCTACTCCTGCTTGTCTGGTTATTGATGCGAGTAGCGATTACAATGGCGAGATTGCGATCTCGCCAGGGTTTGTCGTGGTGGTTCTCAACGTGTCCTCTAGGACGGGCAACCCTCCTGGCATTATAGGTAGCCAGGTCTCGGGTGGTTGATACAGATACGGTAGGTTACAAGACCTAACCGAGTTGGACTAGGGCACAAGGTACCCCGAGTGGGCCTTCCGCGGGCCTTTCCATCCTTGACGCGGTCCAGGTAGCATCATCGTGGGCTACCCGCAAGGTAGCCCCACGTCAGTAGCCCCCGAGTGCTTGGTCGAAGCGTAGAGTCGGACAAAGGACTCCTTCTTCCTGGACGCGCCGTTGGATTGCTTGATCTTGAGCTTGAACTCGAATTTCTTCAGTCGAACCAGCCACTCCCGATGGGAGTAATCTGTGCAGTCGAATTATTTTGTCTTCATCTTCTTTGCGAAGCTTGCTTCTGCTCAGCCTGCTTTTGGCTTACTTGTTGGATGGATTCGGCTGCTCGAGCTTACTGCGTTGCCACTCGAACGGTTTCTTCGGGTGGTCGGATCGTTGGCCGAGCCTACCTTGCTGATTTCGGCTGCGAAGCCTACTACTCGAATGATTTCTTCGAGTTTCTTCGGTTGATTTTGGAGCCGTTGGCTTGGTGACGTCATTGATGACGATTCGTCGCACGCCTCTGCGCCCGATGGGACGTGACGTGGTGGGCCCCGCTGTCAGAGCTGACCACGGTCCGCAGTTGTCACGTCTCCGAAGTGGGCGCGAAATTTGCGCAGCACGATGACGACGCCTCGGTTCCCGTGCGTAGTGGAGGGAGTTGGCGGCGACGGTTGGTTTCTCCGTACCGACACGTGGACGGATGGATGCTCTCGCTCGGAGCCATTGCCTGATGGACGGTTGAGATGCCGATCCTCGAGGAATAAGTACCGCGCTTTGGCTTTTGGGATGTCATCTTCTCCAATCCATTCTTGCCTTTCTTCTCCTCCTGCGCTCTGCCATTACCCCCGCCATCCCGAGCTCCAAACACTCCGTCCGTGCAGCTTGCGACCTAGGCGATGGGCAAGCCGAAGAGCGTCGCTGGCTCCTCCGCCGCCGCTGACGACGCCGGGGTGATGAAGAAGCCCGAGGGTGATTGGCAGAGGTCGTCGACGAAGAAGAGCGATGTGGAGCTGCTCCGCGCGCAGGGCATGCTGCCGCCCGCCGACCAAGTCCAGGTACGAGTCCCTGGCAAGGAGGTCTTCCCCACTCCTCGCGATGGGGAACGTGTTTGCTTCGCGGACTTCATTCCGCGAGGCTTCGGGTTCCCCATGCACGATTTCGTGCGTGGTCTCCTGTACGCCTATGGGGTTCAGATCCACGATCTGACCCCCAATGGCGTCTTGAGCATCGCGGGCTTTATCGTGCTCTGCGAGTGCTTCTTGGGTGTCGCGCCCCACTGGGCGCTGTGGAAGTCGCTCTTCCTCGTTCGCAAGAACGTGGGGAAGAGTGGGCTGACCTTCCCAGTGGGTGGCTTCGGAATCCAGGTACGCGGTGACACCGCGTACTTTCAGATGAAGAAGTCTGACTCCGTCCAAGGGTGGCACCGGAGATGGTTCTACGTCCAGTCGAACGGCGACGGACTGGACGCATTCGACAGCAAGCGCGGACTGCGGAAGACCGCCGCCTGGGCGCACCCGCTGTCTGCCGTGGAGAAGGAGGCTGTGCGGCCCCTGCTGTCCCTGCTGCATGAGCTGACTCAGACCCTTGGGCGTGATGCGGGTGGCGTCTTTCTGATGGCCACCTTCTTCCGTCTTCGGGTGCAGCCGCTCAGCGCCCGGCCTCACCCAATGTGGGTCGCCGAAGGCGTCAGCGCCAAGCCGCTGGAGGACGAGGAGGTGGAAGCCAGTGTCAGGTCCATCACCAACCTCCGAGCCGCGGACGCGTGCAACGTCAGGTGCCCAATTTCTCCTTACGGGGCCTCGAACCCCGTTCCTGAGGTAAGTCTTTTATTGTCTTCTCGCTTACCTTCTTCGACTTGAGTCTACCTTTCATTCTGATTCGACTTGCGTCTATTTATCTCAGGGCCGGGATCTTTTCGTCAGCTGTCCTCCCCTCCCTGAGAACGGTCCCGACGATGAGTCGAGGTTTGTCGAAGAGGATGACGAGGACGAGGAGATTCCCTCCGCGCATTCTCCCCGCGACGAGGTGGAGGAGGAAGATGAGGTGGAGGAACCCGCGAGGAAGAAGCGGAAGCTTCCCATTCGCGGTGAGTCTGCCACTGTGTCATCACCTGCCCGGGGCGTGGACGCTGCTGAGGAGGAGGTCGCCGTAACGTCTCCTGGTGCTCGTTCTTCGGGTGGCTGGGAGGAACCTCTGAACGTTCCCCCGGTCAACTCCGCGGCGCCACGCTCGTTCGCGCGGATGCCTTCGCCTTCCCTGGAGAGCTACGATGACGCCGGCACCCCCAGGTTAGCTTCTTTGTAATGTGTCCGTCCCGTTGTACTTTGCAGTCTGGACGTTTCTTGATTCGATTGGTGCTCTTGTTTCTGTTGCAGCCATCGTTCGGATGATGTTAGCTCCCCCCTTCGGGACGTGGAGCTCACATCTGCCCCTACGGCTGGCTTGAGGACGCCAGTGGTGGTGGAGAAGGTGCATGCTGAGCCTGCCGGTATTGCATCTTCTAGCCGCGTGCTTCCTTCGGCTGCGGAAGACCTTGAACTCCTGGACCACGTAAGTCTTGCATGCTTCTTCTTTGTGTTCTTTGATTTTCATCGGGTGCGCGATCAGCGCTCCCGATGGGAGTAGCCCCCGAAGGTGTGGGTGACTAGTATAGTCGCCCGCAACTTTATTAACTTCTTGCTTTTATTTCAGCCTTACTATCGCCAGCAGCTCGACGCAGCCGCGGCTTATGTTCGCCTGGAGAAAGAGAGGGACCAACTGCGTTCCTCGCTGGACCAGGCTACTGGGCGGGTTGATGAGCTTGAGAAGGCTCTTCGCGAGTCCCAAGAGCGGGAGCTGGCGCGGGTTGCCAAGGAGAAGACTCAAGTTGGTCGTCTCCTTTCGCTAGCCGGCGTACTTGGGGGTGAGTTTCGGCTTGACGCCTACTGAGTCCTTTGCTCTTTTTCTTGATCTGACTTTGAATTTTTGCGCAGAGACTTGCGGTGGAGCTCCTCCCGAAGATGCGTCGAGTGACACGGTTGACCTGGCCACCGCTGTTGGCTTCCTCGACCGGGTATGCGCCTACGCTTCGGACGCGCTGAAGAAGTCTTCGGCCGCGTTGCAGAAGACGGCTGGAGCTCTGGCCGTGGTGCACCAGAGCATCTTCCCGGGTGACCAGCCGCCGGCGACCGTGGACGCCCTGGCTGCGCCGTTTGAGGACGCGACTACCATCACCGACTTCACGCGGTCGCAGACGGTACGCGGCTCCGAGCTCACCTTCCAGCTCTTATTAGGCCACCAAGTCCCCGGTGACTTCGAGAAGGTCGTCAGCGGTTTTCCTCGCAAACCCGACGGCCGGACCGCGTCGCTGAGTGGCGTGAAGGAGCGCGCCTCGTAGCTGGCTGCGCAGCTTGTGGCACTCTTCGAGAGGGCCCTTGCTAAGGCGACTGAGGCGGCAGCTCGGAAGGGCCGTTCCCGGTCGCAGTCCGCGGCCTTAGAGTAGGCATAGTTGTAGGAATGCGGAAGTTGCCGCGATCTGTATTTTGAATTTTATGCCTGTAATGAATATTGCCCTGTCGGGTCTTTTGGTCTTCGATAATGATTTTGCTGGTCTTTATTTCTCCTGAGTTGATTTGTGCTTCGCAGTCGCCTGATTGTATTGACTCTGCGTATCCCTGGCAGAGTGCTACGCGCGATGATGTTCCGCCTTCGCCGGCGGCCGTGCCGAGTGGCGCGGCTTCTTCTTCGGGTGCTCGCCGTCGTCGAGCGGCGCCGGCTCCTCCACGCAGTGCCAACGATCAGCGTATAATCACATTTTTGAAGAACAAGGTGGCGGAGCTTGAGGCGACCCTGAAGAATACGGAGCGGCTGCTACAACGTTCTCAGTCGCATCCCACGGCGGAGTTCTCGCGACGTGAGGACTTTTTGCTTGGGGAGATCGACCTGATCAGCCGACAGCTGCAGGGTATGTATCCTCTTCTTGGCGGCTCCCTACCTTTTGTGGCTTTCCTTCTCGTTCTTAGTTGTATTTTATGTGCGCAGACGTCAATCCCGACTGGGAGGCTGAGCGGGTTTGCGTTGAAGAGCGAGTCACCCGAGAGGCGTTCGGCAACTCGTACGAAGCTCGGCAGTTCTGGGTGAGCCACTCGAGGGGGCGCGTCCTTGCCACCATGCTTGATCGCACGTGGCGCGCTTCTTTTCTTCTGGAGAGCTGCCGGAAGACACTTTGGCACATCAATCGTGTGTACTTCCCGCATAATGCGCAGCCAAACGGGTTGTCTGCTTTGCTGGAGAGGTTCCGCGACGGCGAAGGCTTGAAGGAAGTCGTCGACGCCCAACTTGTGGCTGGTGCGAACGCTGCGTTGGCATACGTCCGGATGCACCGGCCACATCTTCCGCTTGAGCGGGTGCTTGAAGGCCTGCCGTGTGATGATGACTTCGACGAGACTCTGGCTGCTGCGCGTCGGATTATCCGGCAGGTTCAGGACCTGAGCGAGCGTCTTGTAGGGCCTCTTGATGCACCGAAGGCTGAACCTGCAGTGTAGAGTAGCTGTCGTCTGCTGTGCAGGGTTAGCTATAGGGTGGCAGATGTTACTGTGTAAGTATGACAATTGATTGAAATACTCTGGAATTGTAAGAGGTAATCTGTTTTACTCGAAAGTGAGTGCTTGATTTGGGCTTGTGACCTGTTTGGCGCAGTCGCCTAGAATGCTAGGCGGCGACCTAGGTTTCTCAAGTGTGACCTGCATGCCGCAGTCTCTGATTATATCAGGTGGCGACTTAGGATTTCTGCGACTTGACCTGTATGGCGCAGCCCCCGAGTCGCTCGAGTGATGGCCTAGGATTTTGGCGAAGACCTGTATGGCGCAGCCCCCGGGTAGGTCGAGTGGCGGCCTAGGGTTACAAGTGTTACCTGTCTGGCGCAGCCCCCGAGTATGTCGGGTGGTGGCCTAGGATTTGGAACTTGACCTGTGCAGCGCAGCCCCCGAGTAGGTTCGAGTGGCGGCTGAGGATTTTTCTTGGAGGTCCTGTTTGGCGTAGCCCCCGAGTAAGTCGAGCGGCAGCCTAGGGTTACAAGTGTGACCTGTGTGGCGCAGCCCCCGTGTGTGGCGGGCGGCGCCCTAGGATTTTGAACTTGACCTGTATGGCGCAGCCCCCGAGTCGGTCGGGTGGTGGCCTAGGATTTTTTGGCTTGGTACTTGTACGGCGTAGCCCCCGAGTGAGTTGGGTGGCAGCCTAAGCTTTTATTTCAACCTGTGTGGCGCAGCCCCCGAGTGGTTCGGGTGGCGACCTAGGATTTTTGATCATGCTTGTATGGCGCAGCCCCCGAGTGGTTCGAGTAGCGGCCTAAGCTTTTATTTCAACCTGTGCGGCGCAGCCCTCGAGTATTTCGAGTGGCGGCCTAGGATTTTTCATCTTTCTCTGAGTGACAGGTAAAGGGGACAGAATTTCTTCAAATCACTTTATTGATTCTTGCAAACAGGCCGCCTCATTAAAACCCTTCCAGTCCCCGCAGGTACCCTGGTAAGGGAAAGAGTGCGTCTGAAACCTGCCGCGCTGATTTTCTTGTACAATGGTTGTTTTGAGCTAGGTGTAGAACCGGCGGAGCTGTGCTACGTTCCATGGGTTGCTGCAGTCTGCTCCTGTCTTCGAGTCCTTTAGGCGGTAAGCTCCATTGCCTATTGCTTCTGTTACAACATACGGGCCCTCCCATGGGGAGGCGAGCTTGTGCACCTTCTTTTGCTTGAGTCGAAGAACCAGGTCGCCTGCAACGAACGCTCTTGGTCGCAGCCTCCGAGTGTGATAATTGCGCAGGTCTTGCTGGTACACGGCTGATCGTGTCAGGGCGATGTCTCGCGCTTCGTCCAGGGTGTCTCTGCTGTCTTCGAGTGCCTCCTCTGCTTCCGACTCGTCGTAGGTGACTACTCTTGGTGCGTCGAACTTGATGTCGCAGGGGAGGACCGCCTCTGCACTGTATACCATGAAGAATGGAGTGTACTGGGTGGATCTATTCGGCGTTGTTCGCAGACTCCAGAGGACCGATGGAAGCTCTTCCACCCATGCCTGCTGCGCGTCTCAGGGGCACGCGCAGTCGTTTCTTGATGCCGCTACAGACTAGGCCATTGGCTTTCTCCACCTGTCCGTTGGACTACGGGTGCGAGACGGACGCATAGTTGAGTTTGATCCCCTGTTCTGAGCAAAAGTCCTTGAATTCTTCGGCTGTGAAATTCGAGCCGTTGTCTGTGATGATCCCATTTGGTACCCCAAATCTGAAGATGATTGACCGGATGAAGTTGACCGCTGTAGATGCAGTCGAACTTGTGATGGGCACGGCTTCGATCCACTTTGTGAACTTATCGACTGCAACCAGGAGGTGAGTGTGACCTCCGGGTGAGGATTTCTTCAGTGGGCCCACCATGTCCAGACCCCATTGGGCAAAGGGCCAGGCCAACGGTATCGTCTTGAGTTCTGATGCTGGGGCGTGTGGTTTGTTGGCAAATTCCTGGCACCCTGTGCATTTCTTCACCAGCTCCTCGGCGTCCTGCATGGCTGTCAACCAGTAGAACCCGGCGCGTAGCGCCTTGACCACTAGTGCCCGACTGCTGGCGTGATGCCCGCAGATACCCGCATGGATGTCGAGTAAGATGGCTTGGCCGTCGACTGGATCTATGCACCTTTGCAGGATTCCTGAGATGCTTCTTTTGTAGAGTTCTCCGTTGATGACGGTGAAACTTTTGGAGCGCCTGATGATGCGCTTTGCTTCGACTGGATCTACTGGCAGCTTCTGATGTAATATGTATGCCAGGTATGGCCCTGTCCATGTGGCCTCGATTAGCATGACCTCCATGGGGACCTTTTCTCGGCTCGGCGGGTTGGCATCGCCTTTCTTTGTTTCTGTGCTTGCTGTACCCTGAGTCTTGATGGATCTCTGCGTGATGCACTCGATGAAGACGCCGGGTGGGACTGGTACCCTGTCTGAGCCCATGTTAGCGAGGAAGTCGGCTTCCTCGTTGCTTTCACGGCCAATGTGGCGCAGCTCGCAGCCGTCGAAGTTTCCTTCCATCTGATTGTAGAGGTCTCTGTAGGCGATCATGTTGTCGGCGACGGCGTCGCAGGACTTCATGGTTTGCTGTACCACCATATAGGAGTCGCCGTAGATCATGAGGTGCGTGGCGCCGCAGTTCTTGGCCATCCTCATGCCGTGGATCAGGGCCTCGTATTCGGCTTCGTTGTTGGACGGCTTCGGGAAGTCCATCTGTAAGACATACTTGAGCTTGTCGCCTTTGGGGGAGATGAGCACGACTCCTGCCCCGGCTGACTTGAACTTCTTCGAGCCATCAAAGTACATTGTCCATGCGTTGGACAGGTCGGGGACATTTGGTAGCTGGGCTTCTATCCACTCGGTTGTGAATTCTGGGAGGACTTGGGCCTTGATAGACTTCGGGTGAGCATATTTCAGCCCCCATGGTCCTAGTTCGACAACCCACTTGGCGACTCGTCCTGTCGCGCATTGGTTTGTGAGGATGTCTGCTAGTCCAGAGGAGCTTACCACCGTGATCGGGTGCTCGGAGAAGTAGTGGACGACCTTCCTGGAGGTCATGAATACTCCGTATGCCAGCTTCTGGTAATGAGGGTAATTCTGCTTGGACAGGGTGAGTACTTCGCTGAGGTAGTAGACTGGCCTCTGCACCGGGTGGCTGTGCCCTTCTTCTTCGCGTTCGACTACGAGCACCGTGCTAACCACCCTGTTCGTTGCTGAGACGTATAGGTACAGTGGCTCGTTTTCCAGTGGTGCCACGAGGACTGGAGAGGTTGTCAGTGTTTTCTTGAGATGGTCGAACGCGTCCTGCGCCTCTTGTGTCCACTCGAACTTGTCTGCCTTCTTCATCAGTTGGTAGAAAGGTAAGGCTTTCTCTCCCAACTTACTAATGAACCGGCTGAGAGATGCGACTCGGCCAGCTAATCGTTGCACCTCCCTGAGCTTGGTTGTTGCTGGCATTGTGAGGATGTTTTGCACCTTCTCGGGGTTTGCTTCGATTCCTCTTGCAGATACAAGGTACCCTAGTAGCTCTCCGGCTGGTACGCCGAACACGCACTTCTCTGGATTGAGCTTGATCTGATATACGTCCAGCGCAGCGAAGACCTTTCGCAGGTCGTCGACTAGAGTATCCTCCTTTCGTGTAGTGAAAACTATGTCGTCGACGTAGACTTGGACAATCTACCCGATTAGCCCCTTGAGGCACGCTTGCATTGTCCGCTGGTAGGTGGCACCTGCGTTTTTTAACCCGAACGGCATCGTCTGGTAGCAAAAGACGCCGTCGGGTGTGATGAAGGCTGTCTTCTCTTCGTCCTCGACTTTCAGCCTGATCTGTTGGTAACCTGAGTAGGCATCCAGAAAAGATAGGCGTTCGCAACCTGCAGTCGAGTCGATGATCTGGTCTATCCGCGGGAGCGGGAAATGGTCCTTGGGGCAGCATTTGTTGACTGCGGTGAAGTCAACGCACATGCGTAATTTCTTCGTCTTCTTTTTCTCAACTAGAACCGGGTTGGCGACCCAGTCCGAGTCCTTGATCTCTCGGATGAACTTGGCGTGCAGTAATTTGTCGACTTCCATGGTGATCGCGTCTCGTTTGGGTCCTGAGAAGCGTCGCATGGATTGCTTGACTGGCCTCGCGTCCTTGTGGACTTTTAGAGAGTGCTCGGCGAGTTCCCTGGGTATCCCTGGCATGTCAGAGGGTTGCCATGCAAAGACTTTCCAGTTCTCACGTAGGAACCCGACGAGCGCGCTTTCCTATGCGGGGGTCAAACTCGATGAGACCTTGACCGTCTTTCCACTGTCAGTCGGATGGACTTGGTGGGTGACGGTGTCGTCATTCGTGTTGAACGCTGCGTCTTTGGCAGGCTTCTTGCGAGCCGGGAAGATGGTCTTGTCGTTGTCGGCTGATATGGCTTTGAAACGCTCTTCGACGCCGAAGGACTCGGAGATCTTGGCAAACTCGCGGTCGCAGCTGTTGGAGAGCCCAAAGTCACCGCGGACGGTGATCACTCCTTTTGGCCCGGGTAACTTTATCATCAGGTAGGCGTAGTGGGGTACTGCCATGAACCTGGCAAAGCTTGGGCGTCCGAGGATGGCGTGGTATTGTGACTTCCAGTCGACGACCTCAAAGTCTATCGACTCCTTCCTGAAGTGCTCGGGTGTACCGAGGATGACGTCGAGTGTGATTGTTCCCATAGGCGTGATTGCTTGCCCTGGTACTATGCCGTGGAAGGTGGTCTCCGATTCCCACAGACGGCACCAATTGACGAGGTGTTAACTCGACAAGTCCCAGGGTTGTGCACCCCGGGTTGATTGATGGGGAGAGAGATGAGTGCAAGGTGATCACGACGGCTGACAAGCGAGGTTTACCCAGGTTCAGGCTCCCGGAGGATAACACCCTACTCCTGCTTGTCTGGTTATTGATGCGAGTAGCGATTACAATGGCGAGATTGCGATCTCGCCAGGGTTTGTCGTGGTGGTTCTCAACGTGTCCTCTAGGACGGGCAACCCTCCTGGCTTTATAGGTAGCCAGGTCTCGGGTGGTTGATACAGATACGGTAGGTTACAAGACCTAACCGAGTTGGACTAGGGCACAAGGTACCCCGAGTGGGCCTTCTGCGGGCCTTTCCATCCTTGACGCGGCCCAGGTAGCATCATCGTGGGCTACCCGCAAGGTAGCCCCACGTCAGTCATCTCGTCTGATCTTATACCGCAATGCAGTGCATACTGGACATGCATCCAAATTCTCGTACTCACCGTGGTAGAGGATGCAGTCATTAGGGTAGGCATGTATCTTATGCACGTCTAATCCTAGAGGGCACACAACCTTCTTTGCTTCGTACGTGCTGCCGGACAAATTGACTTTTGGAAGCATCTTCCTAATTATCTGCATCAACTTTCCAAATCACTTGTCAGTCACACCACACTCTGCCTTCCACTGGAGTAATTCCAGTGTGTTACCCAGTTATTTCTGACCATCTTCGCAACTTGGATACAACAATTTCCGTGATCCTCTAACATCAGGTCGAACTTCAACCTCTCCTTTTCAGTTCCACACTCTCTCTTTCCATCAGCAATGGCCCTACCAAGATCGTCAGCGGGCTCATCTGGTGCCTCTTCAGCTTCAGCTTCCCCCGTTGCAGAATCTCCGTACTCCGGGAACATAGGATAGTTGTCATCATCTTCCTCTTCTTCATTGTCTTCCATCATAACCCCTTTTTCTCCGTGCTTCGTCCAACAATTATACATGGGCATGAAACCATGCCGAATAAGATGACTTTGAAGGGTTCTCGCGCTTGGGTGATCTGTCTTATTCTGACAGTTGACACATGGACAACACATGAAACCATTGGTACTGTGGGTCTGGGCTTTCTCGAGAAATTTCCTCAAATCCGTCATGTACTCGGCAGTGCGTCGGTCACCATACATCCATTGTCGGTCCATCTACATTATATAATTAACTATATCAATAACCATTACAGACCATCGAGAAATAACCACTAAACATGCACGGTATCATAAATGACAAATGAAATAAGAAAAAATTAACCTCGATCGAAAAGAAGGATAAACTTCTTTAAGTGTACATCAAATCATTTCGTGAACTCTCTCGGGCATTTCATCGAACACCTTGCATGCATACTTAAAAAAATAGACTAGCACACACCCCCTCCTTCCATTTCAAAAAAAATGCCTCCAATGGTTTTGGGAGGGGGCTGTTGGTCAGTATATATAGGCACCCATCTTTTGTCCCGGTTCCAGCCACAAACCGGGACAATAAGGAGTCCCATTTGTCCCGGTTTGTGACTGAAACCGGGATAGATGGGGTTTTTTCATTTTTTTCTGTTTTTATTTTATTTTTCTATTTTCTGTTTTAAATAAGTTTTGCAAACTTTGGATTTTGGAAAAACTATGAATATGAAAAGTGTTTGAATTTTACTAACTAATACAAAACCATTTTCTGTTTTCTGTTTTAAATAACTTTTGCAAATTTTGGAATTTGAAAAAACTTTTACAAACTTTGGAATAACTTATGCAAATTTTAGATATATTTCGGCCAATACATGAGAACACGCGCACACAGTATTTTTGCGTAACGGAATACATAGATAGTCTACTCATCAATGACATTAAGATGATCATACTCAGTATTATAGCCGCGTAGACTATCCCACTTCCGTGCAATCTCGAAGCCAAGGCGAGCGTCTAAAGCAGCATATACGACTTGATCGTAGCTCAATGGAACGTTGCCCCATCCGAAAATTAGGTCTTCTTCTAACGTGTCTTCCTTGTCGTCGTCCATGTTCTTCTTCTTCTTATATTTCTTCTTCTTCTCCAGATTTGTCCCAATGACCGCATTAGAGAGAGCATAGAGACTCGGAGTAAAATTGTTGGTAGGGTTTCGGCGATCCCTCTGCAGGTCGAACGCGGACCGAATAATAATTCCGTAGTAGGCTAGCATCTTCATGTCATTATGGATTGCCACGCCGTAGAATTTGATTGTCTCATCACCTAAGAAATCCACGAGGACCTGTGGCACCCGATCAGCTTCGCAAATTTGGAAGACAAGAGTCTCGGTCGCCACCGAGAGGGTAAGGACGGCGGCGCGCTGCGGAGTATCCTTCCGTCGAGGATCGGTGAACTCGCAATCGAGTCCAACGGCTTTGATCGGAGTGGCGTCGAGGAAGTAGTTCTTCACGTCGCGGATCCACTTCTCCACGCGCCATGCACGAAGGGTGACCCACACCTTGAACCGCATGCCTTCCTTCTTGTAGTAGTACAACTCGGACCGAGTCGGATGTGCGAGTGGCTCCGTAGGACCGGAGAAAAGAGAGGAGATATGGTGTGTGGAGGAGCCGGAGAGATGGTGTGTGGAGGAGCCATACTGTGCATTTTATAGCGCCGGCGAGGCAGATGAATCGCCGGCCGGAGAGCAGAGTAATTAATCGCCGGAGGGCAGAGGAATCGCCGGCGGCGCCGTACGTCCGCTCGTCTTTCGTGCGCGCCGAAAAACCGCGACGATGGCTCGGCTTCCGCGCGCGCGTAACTGAAAACATGACATTTTTCCCGGTCAAGTCACGAACCGGGACAAATAGGTGTACGCTGTAGCGCTCGGCGGATGCTAACTTATTTGTCCCGGTTCGTGGCTGGAACCGGGACAAATGGGTGTTACCTGCTGCGCTCGACGGGTTTTAGGCCCCATCTGTCCCGGTTTACAGTATGACCGGGACAAATGAGATTTTAAAGTTTGGTCTTTTAGCCTGTTTTCTACTAGGCCCATAGCTCCAGTAGGCGTTATTGATACTGTCTCCCATCCCATGGAAACCAAACAGAAAATCAAAATTAAAATAATTAAGGTACACCTCCGCTTCACATGGTCTCAACATATACCTCGTTCGTTTAAAACTTTTTACGTGAAAAAATACAGTTAACTGGGGCAGGGTTGAGTTTTTGAGAAAATTTTGTGAAGACACGCCTGGAAAAACTATATATATTGAACAAAAATTCTTAAATAGCACATCTGCGAAACAATAGTAGATTTCGACGAGCCTCGCCAATCTAGATGTAGCCCAAGGTTAACCTAAGCATTAATATTTTTAAATAAAATCTTTTATTGGCTCAACCAATTGTGGAGTACATATATTGGCAGAGTCATGTTATTTGTGGAGCCTTGGAATAGTTTGAGAGCTTCAGACACGGTTAGCAAATTCCCACAAGAACTCAGCATAAATCTCTCAAGCCGTAGTAAAATTAATGGAGCCTTTGTCGACAGCCCAGGCCCCAGGCAACTACAAAGTCTAGCCAGGGCCGTGGCTACGGCACCGAGTACATATGCTTCAGACGGTTCCAGCCACAAACCGGGACAACAAGGAGGCCCATTTGTCCCGGTTTGTGAATGAAACCAATAATTCCGTAGTAGACTAGCATCTTCATGTCATTATGGATTGCCACGCCGTAGAATTTGATTGTCTCATCACCTAAGAAATCCACGAGGACCTGTGGCACCCGATCAGCTTCGCAAATTTGGAAGACAAGAGTCTCGGTCGCCACCGAGAGTTGAAGGACGGCGGCGCGCTGCGGAGTATCCTTCCGTCGAGGTCCGGTGAACTCGCAATCGAGTCCAACGGCTTTGATCGGAGCAGCGTCGAGGAAGTAGTTCTTCACGTCGCGGATCCATTTCTCCACGCGCCAAGCACGAAGGGTGACCTACACCTTGAACCGCATGCCTTCCTTCTTGTAGTAGTACAACTCGGACCGAGGCGGACGCGCGAGTGGCTCCATAGGACCGGAGAAAAGAGAGGAGAAATGGTGTGTGGAGGAGCCGGAGAGATGGTGTGTGGAGGAGCCGTACTGTGCATTTTATAGCGCCGGAGAGGCAGATGAATGGTCGCCGGAGAGCAGAGGAATTAATCGCCGGGGCAGAGGAATCGCCGGCGGCGCCGTACTTCCGCTCGTCTTCCGTGCGCGTCGAAAAAACGCGGCGATGGCTCGACTTCCACGCACGCGTAACTGAAACCATCACATTTGTCCCGGTTCCAGTCACGAACCGGGACAAATAGGTGTACGCCGAAGGGCTCGGTGCGTGCCAGCTTATTTTTCCCGGTTCGTGGCTGGAACCGGGACAAATAGGTGTACGCCGGAGCGCTCGACGGGTTTTAGACCCATCTGTCCCGGTTTGCGGTACGACCGGGACAAATGGGGTTTTGGAGTTTGGTCCTTTAACCTGTTTTCTACTAGTGACATAAGGTCAAGTTCACCAAGATCCTAGTCGGGAAAGCCATGGAGTTCTCTTAACGACCGAGGAACGTGTCCGTCTTCGGGAGGCAGCGCAGACGGCAGAGCGCGCAACAATGACCATACGATCCTGTAGGCGATGTGTGATGCATGCCTCCGCGTTAGCTGGCCGGCGCTGAATGACCACGAGGCGGTCTCATCCGCTCCTCCGCCTCCATCACCGGGGGACATGCTCACAGAAGCCGAGGTGTGAGAGCTCGTCCGCACAATCACACCGATGCCAGGGAACTTCCACCTCCCTGAGGGATGGGCAGTGAACCCCATGCACTTGTTGGTCGCTCCTCGGCTAACCGGTGAGGAGCGCCTCGACTACATCAAGAGGAGCATGCAGAACTTGCCGCCAGAGCTGATCGACGACCCTCAGTATACCCCGAACTCGGTGTACTAGGCTGAGCAGGTCGACTGGGAGCAAATCTCCGGGTGAACTCCTTCTCCGCCTGCAAGCCGCCTGCGAGTTGGTTCATTTCCGACGACGACGTCACCAATACCTTCTGAGGACTTCGTCACCGACATGGAGAGTGAAAGGATATGCTAGGACGCGATGCAAAAGAGAAGAAAGCCAGGTGTAACCTCCTCCGCCGCAATCTCAATAAGAGACGAAGGAGGTTAATGGTGACAATGACTGCTATGAGAACTAGCGTCCTCGCCAGACGGGGACCCAGAGACATGCAGCTCGCAATTGCAGCTGACATAGCGGCCACCACCGGCTACCTCTATTGCCTCTGCTCTGGCTGCTGCCGAACTCCCATGGTTGACACCGCGCTGGCAGGATCCTGCCCGAACTGTCCATGCCTGGCGTGCCACCCTACCAATTAGGGTTAGGGTTTCTAAAGTTATTTATTTTCGTCTTTGCACGAATAATCTGTAGTTTAAATAAAATTTATCTGAAATTTAGCTATTTTCATATTCAAATATCGAATTTGAAATCAAATTGTGCGGGCCTCGGGTATATTGTTGCAAAGTGGCCGGGCGGCTGCATTTTGTTGCTTCGTACAAGCATAATACCCTTTGTAAGTGCAATTGGCAAACATTGTATACAATGATTTAAAAACAGGGTGGTTACAAATTTACAATCTTAGCAGCCACGGCGCGTCATCATCCCCCTTTATCCTAACATTTCTTCTTCTTGCTCTCCTTAAATAAGGGCGGTGGCGCAGTGGGGGCCTCGATAGGTCAAGTTAGAGCTAAACAACACCAGTTGCTCTGCATCAGGTCCTTAAGCTAGCACACGGCCAAATGTGCAAGTCGGCCCTCTTCAATATTTCCAACCCATTTGATCCAAAATGACCTCACTGTCAGAACAACTTGGCAATCAACTTGCGTCTTCAGAACTATAAAAGAACACACTTGGTCTAGACGCCGACGAAGACGAAGACCTTGTATGCAGAAAGGGCATGTCGAGATCTTCACTTGCTCCGTCAGAAAAATAGAAGTTAGTGAACAAATGGGGTTCCAGGACCGTGTTCTCTTTTATCAACCGATCAAAACACATTTTGAACGTGTGATGTCTGAGGCCAGCCGCTCCTGCTTCCAGGAAACGTGTTATCGCTGTCAGCAGGCAGCTTGTTCCTCTCTACTTCCTGGAGAGCCTCCTCCACTGCCTTCTCCACCTCAGAGGCCGCAATCTGCGAATACGACACATTTGGAAAGCTAGGTTAGTTGATTGCACAAGTGGCTCCGCATGATGTATCAGTCATTCCAACTTGAGTAAATATTTGTAGTATTTTCAGAATAGAGAGGCGTTGACTTGCATAATTTGGTTTTTACTGCTTGAAAAGGGCATGAATATTTGGGTGCCTCTGAGGATCTTATTCCGGCCGACTTTGCCTCGTTGGCGACAGTTAAATTCCATGACTTGTAACTAAATCCACTGCGTTATGAACTTGTGTGGAAAACGTCACTGTTGAGTGAATTATAATTTGTAGTACAACAATATGTCCCGACAGCAATTTTATAATTTGTCATTCATAAGGTTCGGCCCAAAATCCCCAACTAAGATGTATTTTTTTACGAAATAAGATGTTTTGCACAATTGCACTCCTGACTTCCTGAGCCACTTGTGCCGCGAGCAATAGCTTTCAAGAAATAAATGATATCATATCATAGTCATTCTACAGTTAATTTAAATGTCTTGCTTATCCATATCCAGCAATCTAATGAGGTAACGCGGGATGTGGTAGTGTACTAATCGAACACGAAATTTTCGAAAATCTGATAGGTGACTAAATTACCGCTGTATCTACTTTTTTGTCCAGTCATCATTAGTGTCAACAAAGCAGGTAGGACTAAGTTAAGAGAAAAAAATGAAGCTCACCGTGGTTTCGACATTGATCTCCGTCGTCAACCGTTGTCCGGATAGCGTCGACCTGATCCCCCTCGCCTTCACATTCATGCCCTTGAGGCGCCTGAGGGCCCCGATCATGGAGTCGATGGAGGAGGACGGCTCGTCGACCTCGAACTGGACCTTGACGCACTGCTGCTGGGCGTCGTGGCCGAGGATCTTGGCCTTGAGCTCCTCGCTCCTCCTCTGCAGCTGGTCCCTGGCGCCCTTGAGCTCGTGGATGTAGTTCGCGGCGGACTGCACGATCGAGTTCTTGTCCCCCTGCAGCAATGGCGTCAGCGAACTCCGTCAGCACATGACATGATGGCATTTAGGCTCTGAATCGTTGTCGTTCAGACTTGGGACATTGCCGCCCAATTACTGGAAACTGTGTGGCGGGACGACGAACCTTGGACCTGGCGGAGACCATGGCGTAGAGGTCGGCGTAGCTCTGGCTGAGCTTCTCGCGGCGCTGGCGCTCGCGCATCATGTGCCGGAACCCGCGGCTGCTCTCCACGGCGCCCGTCTGCTGCTGTTGTTGTTGCTGTTGCGGCCGCTCCTCCTCCTCCTCCTCCTCGGAGCCCGCCGGCCCCATCCTGCCCAGCACGCCCATCATCCTCCGGTGGATGTTGGTCCTCCCGCCCCCTCCTCCTCCTACACTTGATCGCGTCCCGACGGTGTGGAACTCCTGGAACGCGCTCTGCCTTGCCGATGAGGCTGCGGGAGGCAGCGGCTCCGAGAGCGAGGCAATGAGGTCGGCGAACGGCAGCTCCGGCGAGCCCGGGATGCCGGCGGCGGCGAAGAAGTGGGCGTCGTCCTGGAAGGAGTAGTACGAGTCCATCTGCATTTCCTGTTGGGATGCGTCGAGTCGAGTCGAGCTGATCGAGCTGCTGCCGTGGATTGCGAAAGTGATGATGCTCCAGGGAAATATTCGGACGCGGTTATATAGCCTTGCATCAAGTGGCCGCGTTGGCTCACGTGGTCAAATGGATCTGTACGGTGTGAGAGGCGGAGAGGCAAGAGGAGGATGTGTGTCTGTGTGTGTTTGATCGGTCAAACCCGGGACGAATCAATTTTTAAATTCGGCGGGAAGGATGGTGGGGGCCCAAGCTAAATCGCACGTTGTTGTAGCTTGCAACGTGTGGCTACGCAAGGCAGCCCAGAGAAGGTTCCACGTACTTAGACCGTAGTAGAGAACAAACCTAGGAGCGGCCGCAACTGGACTAAATAAATGGTTTACCGACTCTAGGTAGTATTGCCAACGTGGATTTAATTTGTGAATCTCTAGAAAAAAAAACTAACATCGCAAAAACATATGCAAAATATTTGAGAATCGAGTGTCAGAACTCCCGGAAAATCATAAATGATTGTAGTGGGATCTAGGGGACTGACATTTCGGCATATCATGTAAGTAGAAACTGTGGGTCAAAACAAACAACAATATTGGCTATAATGAATGAGTTCAATTAAAGCAAATCATGCCCTAGAGATGACCCAATTTGCTCTTTGAAAACATATTATGCCCTAAAAATGATGCCAAGTAATTTTAGTTTTTGGCTTAATATATAAAAGTTTATGAGACGAAAATAAATACTCCCTCCGACTCATAATAGGAATCGCTGATTTTATACTAGATTAGCGACACTTGTTATGGATCGAACAATCACGAAGAATATTTCATAATTGGGTAATCTAATAATGTATACCAGGACCAGCTAGCATATTTGTTCCCTAAGTAATTAATATCAGACCAACCTCTGTTTAAAATTGTTCCCTAAATAATGCAGTAGAATAATTTCAACAATTTTGACTTAATATATACTTCTATCTCCGTTTTCATAATTTGTAATCTACTACTACCTCTGTTATTAAATTTAAGATGTTTTAGGTTTTGTCCATATTCACATGTATATGAATATATATAAACATATTATGTTCTTCCATTTGAGTCCGTATCTAGACATGTATAATAGCTAAAATATCTTCTATTATAAAGAACAGAGGGAGTAGTCTATGAAAGCATGTCCGTGTGTGAACAGTAACTGGTCAATATACTGAATATCAAGTGCATCCTGAATACCAACGCCATTCAACCATTGCACGTACGGACAATACTAAAGATTCCTCCAACTGGGAACCCCAAAACATGAAATTTTCTATAGTAACGAGTAGGGAACGAGTTGAACAAGTGAAGCTCGACCGGCTATACGTGTCCTGTGTGAACTAGACTCGGCCTACGACCGGAGAATTGAACATGCGTGCTTCGTATCCGTACGATACGACCGTGTGGCGTCTCAAACTCAAGGGCAAATGACGAGTAGAGACTTCGCCTGGACCATGTTCTTCGACTGACTACCAACACCGGACACGTTTACGCTGAAATATTTTTTTCTTGTGCGATTACTCTTTTTCTGTCAACGTTCTTCTATTTAAGATCCCTCCTTGGACACTTTGGAGACCGCTCTGTAGCATGTGCTGCATTGAGGGTGACAGTGTTTTTCTCTATTCCAGGTCCAACTATGGTCACCCTAGAGTCATGTCCGAAATCCATATTCCGGTAGCCCCACGTGTTCCGCTAGAGCATCTCCATCCACATCCGCTAAACCGGCCCCTAACAAATTAAGGACTGGAGGGGAAAAAATGGCGCCAGCGTGAATTGAGCCGCTTTTCAATCTGTCAGGAAGGCCCTCTCCACCCCCAGCAACGAGGGCTGGGGTAGGAGTGACGGCAACGCACGTCACGTTGAAAAGACCAAACCTATCCCGCTTGGCAGCCACACAAAACTTAAGAATATTAATTTGATAAATAAGTACATAAGAAACTAGGGTATAAGAACTACGGCCGGCTACTATGACCAGATTTCTTAAGACAGACTCTCAACCGTCTCATCACCGTTGTTGACGTCGTTGCCTCCGACGTTTTCTAGCCACCGCTGCAACGTAGAGCCGTCGTAGCTGAGGATGGTGCCTGAGCCAATTGTGTTGTTGGAGCCTTCTTCGACGGCTTTCCCGGCTTCATACTTCGCCACTGAAGCCATCTTCTTTCGGCTCATCCGCCAAGGCCAAGCGGCGAAGTTTACTCTCTTTGCACAGCCTCCTCCCGTCCGCCAACTGGGCCCCTAATAAACCTTGACTAGGCGGTCATAAATGTTAGAGAACAATACGGTTTAGCTATATTTGGTAGTATTAGGATTGTAATCCAAGTCTATCTCTATTAGGTTTCGTAGTCTTCAAGTCTTGTACCCCTTTATATACAGCCCACCGTGGCTCATTGTAATCAATCTAGTATCAATACAATACAACATATTCCGCCATCTTACATGGTATCAGAGCGGTTCGCTCCGCAGCCTAGAGTTTAGCCACCGCTTCCGCCGCGCTGCCCCCGGCGAGATCGCCTCATGATCTACGTCGGGGGCACCGATCTCGTAGCTAGTTATCATAGTTTTAGTAATTTTCGTCTTTTTCCTATTAGATCTTGTAGCTACGGAACAACTATGTAGCCCTCTCGCCGGCGCCGTTTCAGCAGAGCAATGCAAGACTCCGATCATTGCATGCATGCGTGCCTTGCACGTGTGGAAATGATCGGTCGGCTCATCTTCAACCACGCAAAGATGCATCTGTTTGCTTGCAGCTGCACCGATCGTCAAGAAGCCAATCTACTCCGATCCATTAACGTTCGTGGTCATCATCGCCGACAAGTTCTACGTCAACAACAGCTCAGCATCTTCTACCTCTACATCGCCATCGCCGACAACTATCTAAATCAACAAACGTCTTCAATAACCACCACGCCATCTTCGTCCACCACAACCACGCCGTCAGAGCTACAGTCTATTTTTATTTTGCACAATTTACTAGTTACAACTTTTTTTCGTATACTCCGACAACAAACGGCGGAAAATCTGCGCTACGCGCCACCGACCACGGAGATCTCTTCTGCTTCTTCATCCGGCTCTGCCTTGCATGGTTCATGGTGGTCCCTATCTTCGCATGTTCGGTACTGGCAACACCGGTGCGTGCCTTAGTCCCCGACACGCTCCCGAGTCTGGCAAACTCGGCAAGGCGTGCCGTCTACCTCAACTACATCGACTCCAACAAAAGTCTACCTCAAACTTCTCCAAAAACGACAACATCGACCACGACTACAATGTCCACAAATCGGCTACATCGACATCGGCATTAAGGGTTATCAACTCGGCTCCTCTTCAGTTCGCGACTTCGGATTATGCTCCAGTCAGACCGTCCGCAACGCTCCAGTTGTCCGCGTCACTACCGATCCGACTGCGGGGGATGTTAGAGAACAATACGGTTTAGGTATATTTGGTAGTATTAGGATTGTAATCCAAGTCTATCTCTATTAGGTTTCGTAGTCTTCAAGTCTTGTACCCCTTTATATACAGCCCACCGTGGCTCATTGTAATCAATCTAGTATCAATACAATACAACATATTCCGCAATTTTACAATAAACTCAGGGTTGTGAGCCTCCTCTGTCGTTGTCACCATGGACTGACATTTGATGGCGGCTTCGATGGCGGCGGCGGTTTGGCAGATGGAGTGAGAGCTGCCAGTTGCCCATGAAGGAGGGTCTAGTTGACGTGGTAGTCTCCAGTCCCAATCAAAATCGTCGAGGCCGTCATTGTCCTCCTCCATGGGCAGCCGCACCTCCTCCTCCGACGGTGGCTGCTCCTAATGGGCTCCACCAACTCCTTCGGTGTCGGCTTCTCCTGCATCTCCACCCGCGGTAAAGGCCGCTCCTATGGA
Source organism: Poa annua (assembly GCA_026929855.1). Classification (NCBI taxonomy): domain Eukaryota; kingdom Viridiplantae; phylum Streptophyta; class Magnoliopsida; order Poales; family Poaceae; genus Poa; species Poa annua. The sequence goes on from CM049427.1 coordinate 25,258,459, forward strand.
GCGAACGGGTAGGCGGCGCGAGCGGAGTTGGCGAGCTTTGTCTGATGGACCGACGCCCCAAATAATATTTAAATAATGATAATAGTGTAGCCTCTTAAACAGTGACATGTACATCTAGGCATGCTCCCCGACATGCAAAAATCGGGCCCAAGTTTAGATTGACCCGAATGAAAAATAAAAACTCTAGGGCCGACCCCTGCCCAAATGGACAAAATTTTGAGGCAGGGTGGGTTGGGACTTGGGAGTCTATGTTAAAACCTGGATTTTTTTTGCCTGGGCCAGGCACGAAATTCCCAATTAGCCAAAATTTCAGGCCCGAGCTTTGGCCTGACCCGACCGGAATTTTTGGGTCAGTCCAGGTCCGACACGATCTTGCAAAAAAAGTTTGATCAATGGTTTCTATTGTAGTTTATGTATAATACCAAACAATTATAATATTACAAACATATGTTTTGAGAAAATATATATGATTTGAAGTTCCTAATCTAATTATTCAAAGCAATACTGGTAGTCAAAGTTTACCTACAGTATGTCTACTATTTCACCTTTGTTGAACCAGGGGGAAGATCGAGTGGTAGTTCTAAGTAGGGGAGGAGGAAGAAAAGAAGTATAATGGTTGGATGACTGGCTAGCATTGTTGAAGTAACATGAGATTGTGAGATTGACAGGGTGTCACATGAGTATTGGACATCTCTACATGCTTAGTGGTCTAATCAACGGATGTCATGTCTTCTAAGCGAGTTGCGATGGAAAATTATTCAATACAAAAAATTCATATGAATTTTGATCTCACTTATGATAAAATAAAGGCAAGTACGCTACGAGTATATAATAGTCAAAAATATTGTATGGGATTAAGTGATCATAAATAGTGGCATGGATGTGGAACAAGTTTCTTCCATACCACTACACATTATTTGACATTATTTGTCTGATATTTAGAAAAGATTAGATCATTACATGTTAAGTTATAGGTATGCGGGCACTTTTATAAATAAACATGCTGGATGACAGTTGAGAATACACGCTATATGCTAGAAAACACATGCGCCAAATATTATCTAGTAAGCATAGATAATATTATGTGCACATTGAAGACACATCCAGAAAGATTTCTAAGATATGGGAACACAGATGAGGAAAATATCATTAACGAGTTAATTGACTTGAACAAGAGAAGCTTGGCTATGTGTGAACTTGACCCGGCCAACGACCGAGAACATGCTGTTAATGGTAAAATGCTTGAATGGTAAATGACGAGTAAAGACCATAGTCCTCCGCTAATTCTTGAACGCGGATTCGCTGAAGTCTCAATCGGTTCTTCGGCGAGTTGTTCAGGCTACCGTCAGGGAGTAATATATTTTAATAATGTCAATGTTTTTTTTTAACTCTATGTGCCCGTTTCTTTGAGTTAATATATTTCGATTACTTTGTAGCAAGCGCATTGAGGGTGACAGTGCAGCTACCTGTTCATTGTAATATGGTCATGGTGAGGTCGTTGCCGAATTCATTTGTATTCCAAACTCCACGTGTTTCCCGTGATAGCCTCCTTAATTTGCTGTTCATATTTAAAAATTGAGCCCTTACAGCCATGAAGCTTCCCTGCTGGTGAATAGCTTAAACATGTGGTCCGCTAATGAACTGGAGGCGAGAGGGGCTACCACGTTTATATAACTTCGGCCGCCCCCCCGAGGTGACATTGTAAGCATATGCTATTGCTTGGTATGCCGGCTGGTGAAATGGTCACGCACATGTACAAGCAGCTTCTACGAGGTGGAAGATAGGCTTCTTTCAAAGAGGAACTCCGAAGCGACAGCTAATCGTAGCATAGATGTTTAGTGAGATGGTCGTACCTTTCATCCAGGAGAAGCATTCGGGCAAGTGATCGCTCACCACGACTCGAGATGTGCATCCTTCCTCGGTGCTGCTCCCTTCATCTTTATGTCTCTTTTTTTCTCTCTCAGTAATGGAGATCAGTTGCTCATCCTTTCTAAACCTCCTCTTACGCCAGTTCTCAACTCCTCCTTCGCACAGCCCTCTTCTTCTGTCTCGTCGGTCCCTCCCTTTTCATCCTCCATTCCTCCACCCTCTAATGCCTTGTTTACCACGGTGGTATTTTTGGGGTTGGGAGGGGATTATCTCATGTCCCGGAATATCCCCACTAGTATGTTTACTTCTAGTGTATTTTAGGTGATCAGAGGGGATAATCCCCAAATATCCCCCACCAAACAACTCATTTTTGTCTAAAACAAAAACTCTAGTCCATGCCAGTGTATTGTAGGAAATTGTAGGGGAAGTGTATTTGTGAGGATTGGGTGTTCACCAAATACCCTCCCATCCCCACTCTTCCCATCCCCTGAAAACCCCTTCCAGTAAACAAGGCCTAAAAGGATTGAAACCAAGATCGACTTCAAAGCCGAGCTCGGAAAGCCAAGAAAAGGGGTTGAGGGACAGCTCGATCTGACTCCCCGTTTGCATGCATTTCTTATTTATCTCTATAAACCTCTCTCAGACCGCTTCATGTAGATATATATATATTCCTCCAACACACCAAAGATGTTTTCACATCCATTTTTTCAACTCAAGTTGAAACTTGTTGTCAAGTCAAGAATCATTCTGATTGATGTCATGTACTCATGTTTACCACAGGAGAAAATTGGATGTGACATGTGATCTTTTTGCTTGATTCTGTGGAGCCAGTTGTTTTTTTGGAATCTCTCGCTCGTAAGCAACTTCGCCAACTCACAGCTACGATTCTTATGCAATGAATCAATATGTTCTTCCATAGTCTTATTCCACTCCTTAATCTCATCTTTCATTGCATCTGAGGAACACTTAGATTTTGAACGATTAGATAATAATACCGCACATTGATCTGACGGGTACTTGGTAGAAAGAACACAATCAGAATGATGGGTACTTTGGACTGTTTAAGTGGAGCGGATGGTAAACTATCTTGTGTTGGTGCCTGCTGATCATGATTATCTTTTTTAGCATCATACTCTTACTTCTAGGAGCATCTTCGTCAAATACTCAAATGTTCCACCATGTGCATTAATAAGCATCATCATGTACATGTAATGCATCATATACTCAGCTTGTTGTTGAGATGAAGTTATAGATGACTGACTTCGGAGCTTGCACCATTGTCTTCACAATATTCTCAATTGTTTTGGTTTTCAACAAACACACCATCACGATTTCTCACAATCTTTCTTGCAACTAAACCAAACAACTTGTAACCGAACTGATCACCTCCATAGCCAAGGCATATACATTGCCATGAATCACGATTTGACGTTTCATCTTGAGGAATATGAACTAATGTCATTAACCTCCAATTAATCATACGACGCGTGCTTTGTCATACTATGCCATGTTAGAAACAGCTTCCGGCAATGGATAACTTGCCAAGAGATTGATAAGATTAACTGCAGTCTTCCAAGTCCCGCCCTAATAATGCTTAGACAACTTTGTAATTGATAGCAAGTATATATTGGAGGACTAGAGGATGGCGTCTTGTCCCGTGGTTCCTAGGATGGGTCCCTCGGGAGCATTACATGTAGTAGTTGGGCAACATTGATGCAACGAGCAGAGTTTCGGTCGTTGCTTGGGCTTTTGAAGTCGGCTTTTCGGCATGTCTGATAGGTTCTTTCATGCTTCGTTGCATCGTTGTGAAGTTGGAGTTGCTGTAGAGAAAGTCCCGGCGGTAACGATGATAGGCAATCGGTGGTCTTTTGCGGAGGACTCTCGTGTGTGGGGCCGACAGTTGGCATGAGCTGACACGGGATCTGACATCATTCACGATGAGGGATTCATTGGTGGTTATCACTGAGTTCGAGAGGAAGTAACGACGATGACGTTCGATGTCAATTATGATGGCGGTCAATTTCTCCACCGGGTGTGTGTGCTTCAAGTGGATGGCCAAATCGGACGGTGGTGCCCAATATGTGTGGTGCATTTTATTTTTTTAAATGAGGAAATGTGTGTTTTGCTAAAAGAAAATTTTGTTTATAGCAGCAAAGAGCATCAGATGGGTGCATATATCAGGAGGAGATTTCAGAAAGCACGTGAAGTAGAAGTTGATAGAGTTGAAGTACCTGAAGAAGGCAGATTCAACGGCTCCATCTCCAACGAAACAGGCTGGAGCTGTGAACTTCTAAGGTGGAATTCCTTCTAGGCAATTCCCCTTGCATCCATTTCAGACTTCATCTCTGCCAATTTTCCAAAGGCTTAGTCACTAATCAGACGCATAATATGGATGAAAACTGTGAGCTTTGCAAGTGGAATGCTAGACCAAAACAAAACAATAAATCGAGAGCTCCTGACAAACAGAAAAACATGAGATACCGTCTTTCCTCTCCAAATCCAAGCCACAACACAAACACACAGTGGTATGTTTGGAGAGATGACTTTCAATGCGAACAACAGAACTGTGTCTTTACCAAAACTGAACAGAACTAATTCTAGCGAAGACTACTACGATGCTGAGCTCCTAGTTTGGAGATGTAAAACCAGCGAAGCAGAGAAACGATCCAAAGCGATAGACATACGTCTACGTCCTAATGATATTTCAAGCTGCGCTCGGACTGTCCCAAGATTTTGACGCAAATAAGAGACCCAAGAAGTGCATGTTCTCCACTGGACATACAAGTTCCAGCAGGGTATGAAATCATCCAAGGGAAATCCAAGATTTACACCCAGTCCGAAATGATGAACAGCAGAAACATAAGAAACGACCAGATGGTGAAGGAAGAACGGCTCTCACCGAGCGAGTACCCGATCACAGCCAGCTGACGGAAAATTCTGCTCTTCGCCACTCGCCACCCAAGCAAGAAACGCCCGCTCCAGCAAATGACCGAGCACCTGCAGAGCGCAACCACGAAGCGCGATGAAGGAAGAACACGCAGAAAAATCACTGAACAACCCGCAACATGGAGCTCCCAGGGAGGGAGCAAAGATCGATGCATCAAAGAGCTGGATCGACAATTCAGCAAACGATGCTTACCTGATAGCACTCGCTTCCTGGTCCGTTTCACTCCCTCTGGCTCCCGCCTCTTCGCCGAATGGTGGGAGGGGGAAGAGTTGGTCAACAGCAGGGAGTGTTTTCCCGCGTGGACAGGTTTTATTTGGTCCACCCGCCTGTCCGTCTGAACTCTCTCAAGTCTGAAACTTTGACTATAGAAAATAATGGAGTCTGGAACTTTGATTATAGAAAATAATAGAGACTGATTGCTCCTCAGCATGCAATGAAAAACACATGAGCAAAGACCGTTCTACGCCTTCAGTTTTATTTATTTATTTCTTGATCCTAATCCTCTTTCCCAACCATGAGAACGACAGCTCCAAAGCGTCACTAGTAGCACGGGACAATGAGAAACACATGCTCGCATTGACCTGCGATAGTCTCGACTGATTGCAGGGACAAAACACATGTGGAGAAATGCAGATAATTCTCCATTACTAGAAACCACTATTGAAACCTACAGTACACAAGTAGGTGCAGCCACCATCAGTACATCACACAAGCCGCACAAGAAACACGTGAAGAACATTTCACTCACAAGGTGGCTAGTACGTGACTAGGATACTTGACGAACAGTGACAGATACATCAACTCTTTAACGTTTCCAAAGAGGTCATGCGATCGGCGGTCAGCTCGCTTCTAGTCCAGGTTACTTCCTTGTCCTCTTGCGTCCTCTCTTGCCTCTCGACGTCGAGGTGGCCGCGGATTTCTCAGGAGAGCTGTGGGGGTCGCCGCTGCCTGTCTCCGAGGGCTCATCCTTGACGCTCGGATCTTTGTCGCTTTCTTCCTCGAACGGCTCTGTCCTGTCAGTTGAGTTATCCTCCTCCTCTTCAACCTCCTCCTCCTTCGGCGTGGCTTTGTCTGAAGATTCGTGTGCAGCGATCTTGTCCTTGAGCTGTCTGAGCTTGATCTTCTTCGAATTTAGGACTGCCACAAACTGAAGCAGCAGCACAATGGTGAGTACTGAGCAGTGCATAGCAAGATCAAATTATAAGGCTTATAGAGGTCCGACTATTTAATTAAGAACCGAATGGGGACATCACTGGTGCTTAAAGGTCAACACAGAAGATGATTGATTTAAGCGATGAGGGGAAATGTGATGGACCAGTGTGTTCTGTGATAGTAGGCTAGTAGTAGTCTTCCTGTACATGCAACAGGGCTATCTAAATTGACCAAGTAACAAGAATTCCATATTAACTGTATTAGCAAAAGGTTACACATGGAATAAGTTGATACAAGGAACTGTACCTTTGTAAAGGAAGCTTGCTCAAAGTCAGCTTTCTCATTATTAAATCTTTCACTTTGTTGCAAGCACTTATCAGCTTCTTGTTTCAGCTTGTCAAATGATTGCGTCTTCCTGACAACCTCTTCCTGAACAGACAAAGCTAACATCTTGGTAAATTCAAAAGTGCCATATACAGTTTAGGATTAGTCCAAGTTCAGCCATATCCTGACAAACAGTTCATCCTACAATCATGATTATATAGTTATAACTCTTCAACGGATTTTATCCAATATGGATACAAGCTTAAGCGAGTTGGCACAACTTAAGTAGTTATTTTGCTATTTGCATCAAGTGAACGAGCTGCAAGCAAAATATCCTCACTAAATAAAACATGGTGTAGGTCTGTCGACTTGTAACCGCACATGAATTGGCAAGCACTCAGAAAATACGACAGCACTATGAATGAAAAAGGGAGATCAAAGGGACATACACTCAAGCGTATATTTGCATCCATAAGAAAATCCAAGACCTCAGCTATAGTCTGCTGCGGGTGGGGTGACTGCTGCAGTTTCCAACGCCACTCCAATTTGGTACCTTGTTTTTCAAATGTCCATGACAACTACATGGTACACAACAGTAAGATCTCAGATAAGAAAAGAGACGAATTAGATAAGGACATGTCCATGTTCCCATAAGGTGAAAGTCAAGATATAAAGCATGAATGACTTAACTTCTACATAAACTAATACCATATAGTCGTCTATCCAAGTAAGACATAATAGTCTTTGACATTACGCATATTTCAGAATGACAAGTATGAGTAGGTCAGTACAAGTTTAAGTTGCTTATACTATGTGAGTAAATTGGATATCCCATCAGGATAACAAGAAATGGAGAATGTGCATCACTCTTAAAGGAAGTAATGAACAGAGACACTACCAAGACATTTTCAGAATTTTTTTTAATCATGAACAAATCCTTGTATATATAACCTACAAAATAGTACTTGTTTATATGCAATATTTAGAAAAGACTTGTGCATCATTAAAGTGTATAAATAGTACAGAGTAAGACCAAAATATAGGGTTAAATCAGGTATTGGCAAATGGTATATAGAAAATGCAAAATCGGCATTATTCTCAAGTTTTAACTCATCTATATCTGCAACTGTCCTTTCCATGAAACATATGAAATCGGCATTATTCTCGTTTTAACTCGTCTATATCTGCAACAGTCCTTTCCATGAAACCGAGGAAGAGTAACTTAGCTTTTGGAACTGCTTGGCAGACTACGAAGACCAAAATCCAAATACTTGAATGGAAGTCAGGTGGGGGAGAGATAAGTCTTGTCTTATATGCTCCCCAAACTGGATGCACATCACCATCACTAATTTGAAAACCATGAATCGTTATTTTCCTTTTTGGCCAAAATAAACATTGATTTAATGTTAATACACTACCCTGTGATGAGCGATATTACTACATGGGAAATACCTAAAGAAGCTGTGAACAAATATGAACATCAAAGAACAATCTCCGAACCAAATGAAGTGAGTTAGACGATTTTCTACTTGATGTGGAATTAGGAACCTATATTCAGATTAACCCGCAACATTTTCATGCAACCATACAAACAGAGATATGAGAAGGGAGCAGAGGCGAACGGACCCTGCGACTACCGTTGCCGGCCTCGTGGAAGGAGTAGGTGGAGGAGGGCTGGTGGAAGGCGAGGTAGCGCTCGGCGAGGGCGAGGTACTCGGGGACGGGCTGGTCCCACTGCTCGGCCCGGAGGCGCACCTCGGCGTCGGAGGCGTCGGCGACCCAGGCGCCGGCGCCGTCTGTGACGGCGAGGGAGAAGCGGGTGGGGAGCCACGTGGCCTTCACGAATATTCCGCTGGCGCCCGCCGCCTTGGGGTCCTCGACCGGCACCGAGAGCTTCGCGCAGCTGTGCCTCGGCGCCGCCGCGGGGGTCGCCATGGCCGCCGAGCCGAAGTTAGAAAATTTGTCTTTTTTTTTGCGAGGTTAGAGAAAAATGTCTGTTCCGGAGTCAACACACGAGGCGACGTGCGAGGGGGTGCCCCTATACGCGCGTTGCCCCGGGTGGGCCGGCCCAGTTGTTTCTGTTCCAGCTTCAGTTTTGTTTCGACGTCTTCCGACTTTTAATAAGTCAAGAAAAAATGGTCCATATATTGTAAAATGAACCATTTTAAAAAATAAATATTTCTTTAATATAAATCATTGTCAAATATGAAACACTTAAAAGATAAATCATAAATAAGAGTCATTTACAAATGAATCATTTTAAGTTTTGAACTCTTTTCGTAAAATGAACCATTTTAAAAATGAATATTTTTTAAAAAATAACCATTAAAATGAACATTTCATTAAAGTATAAGAAATATGAATTTAAAATGAAACAAAATATATAAAACCACGAAACCAGTAAAGCAAAAAAACGAACCTGGACCTTCTAAAGCATTCCCAAAACTACAAATAACCGCTCTGCTAACCAACACAACGCGTCAGCCCAAATAAGGATACAATGGAGAAAACATGCATGAAGGGGGTATGCCTTTGTCCGCTGGTTAGGGATTGTGCATGCAACGATAGTGGAAGGAGTATACGGCAGACTCGGTTGGGTCCTCTGCTTGGTAGCATATCAGTGGATCTTCAGGGTGTTGGGCGCCATATAGGACGAGAAACTAAACCAGCCGCCGTGTCTTCCAAAAACTTTCATAGGATTTTTAAATGATTTGTCTAAGATTAAAATCATATGGGAATTTTTCTTTTGAAAGTGTTTTGACTCAGGATCATATCTTATAAAATAGGAGTGCCTATGTCTCAACAAAAAGTGCAATTGTGCAACCAAACCGGTTGCACATTTTGTTAAACTGCGATTGCACTTGTCTAAAAAGTGAGACTTAAGAAAAAAACTAGTCAGCTAAGACTTACCAAATCCGTATAAAATATCATAACAATCTTGTAGTGTAAATTTAATAGGAAAATAACATGATATCTAACCCCATGAAAATTTATTCACCACAATTAAAATAACTTCTTTCACCCATATAATTCGATTAGATATTCCATTTCAATCCGATAGGATTTCCGTTCCTACATTTTTCGTATCTCTGAATGTTAGCTGTATCATGAAGGAAAACCTTCCTTGGCAATTGACGGTGTTTTGAGCCCGACGGTGTTTCTCTGGCCGTCGGTGCTAGATTGTGACGCCGACGGCCCCGACGTTTGGCCGTCGGCGTTATAATTGCCGTCGGGCTGGTCTGCCACTCCCGTAGTGGTTAGCCTATCTCGAGATAACTAAATCGAAAAGAATGTGAAATATTCTCAGCTCTCTGTATCACTACCTCTGTTAAACTAAATCGAAAGAAACGAATGCGAGTACTAAACTCTCTGTTTGACCCTGCCTTCCTCTCATTTTATTCTGGAAAATAGTCTGGGAAAGTCCAAGATTTTGCCATCTTCTTATTCTAAAGGTGCAAAGTACCTGCAATTACAGAAAATGGTAGTAACTAGAAAGTAATACGGAAACTGACGTAAAGAATCCCAGGAGAGCTACGTACGAACAAATCCGATGGTCCTCCTTAGCTTGATTCTTAAGCTTGGAATCGCAACCATTCGGATTCAGTTCACCCAGGACCAAGAGGACAGGACGAGCGGGATCGATGCTTTGCAGGGGAACTGCTTCGCATTTCAACGTCGGCCGGGCCAGCAAACTGCTTTCCTCTGCAAGCACTCTCTCAAAGTATCGTCATCATCATAAGTCTAACCACTTCATTACCACCACACGACCGGTTGCTCGATTTGCCGCCGCGTACCGGCTGGAATAGCATCTCATCTCTGTCGTGTTCAGCTCGTGGCACCTTTGATTTCTCCAGCCTCTTCCCGTGGCTAGACATACTCCTACTTCTATATATATATAGAGAGAGAGCTGCACTAACCCCGGAAAATGAGATATGGCATCATGGTTGTCGAGGGGAATGACGCCGGGTCTGAAAGAAAGACGCGCATGCGTGGTTTCGGACCAGGCTTCATTCCCCACGACTCCGTCATGGACTTGGCTTGCGTCCATCGAGTGTTCTTCTCAGCTCCGTGCCTCCGTGAGATCTCCCACGATTTCCCCTAGTTGGAGCCTGCGTGGAGAACCTGTATCGACGGAAACCAGAAACATCCTGTGGTGGCTGATGTTTCTGTTTTCAGTCGATACAGGTTCAGACGCTCAGTTATACTTCATCTTCAGAACTAGCTAGGCCGATGTTTCTGTTTTCAGGCGATATAGGTTCAGTTACACTTCATCTTCAGTTTTCGGTCGATCGACTTGCTCTCGACATTGAGCCGACCAGCCAGGCATACGAGCATGGCTAAGCTGCCGTTGCTCTGCAACACTGTAACTGAAGATCGATGGAGCTTCGCTGGTACTTAGATCACATCAATTATCAGCAACATATATATACTCCTCTCATCCTCTGTCGACTTTGTTAATTTCAGGCTGATTACTGGAGCGCCAGGATGTGTTTAATCAATATTCGGTGCACGGATGGTTAGGCGTGAATGAAACACTGAGAAGAAGTTTACTAGCCCCTCTCAACGTTATAGCAAAATAGAACTACAATTCGATCAGGAAATAGTAGCACCTGCTCAGGAGCTCAGCACACAGCCTATCTGACAACAAACGGAACAGCGCGACAAAAAACCTTTGATTACTTTCACGATCTAAGCTTGGACGGCCTGCATCACGCAGATCCCGGATGATCTAGACACCAAAATAGTGTGAACATTCAACCTGGAGGTAGAAACAAATGCAGCTAGCACAACTGCAATCAGCGGCAGAGCAGAAGTTTGTACAACATGCTCTAGCTGTGGCATGGATAAATTCCAGCTGCTCCCCAGCTATCATGAAGTATCAAATATCGTTCTTTTTCATCAAGTTTGATCAATGATGGCATTTATGGATGTGTAGATCTCAGATATTTTTTAACTAATAGGCTTATAGAGACAGCAAACTCACAGCCATATCTTGTAAAATTTTGACATTAACTGAACAAGAAACTAGTGACATTTCAAATACAGATACATGATAACATCAGTACAATCTTTCCTACAAAAACGAATCTTCCAGCTGCTCTTGAGGTTGTATTTACACCCTACTCGAGTTGCTTTGTCCAATCGAAGGGCTCCCAGTCCTTCATGAAGCTGGCAACGGCTTGCTTCTGGTTGTCCATGGATTCGTGCCTTCGACGGCGGTGCATGTCCTCCCCTGGCAAGCGGAGCACCCCTCTCATGACATTCAGTCCAAAACCAGCGCTGAAGTTGGCCTCGTCATCGATCACGTGGACGAATCCACGGTCCAGCCCAAACTCTACGTGGAAGTAGGCAAAGTTCTCCGGGATGACTTGCCGCAGGTTACCGCTTGTTGGGATAAGCTTCTTCATCTCATGCTGGGACCATTCTTCTTCAGCTTCATCGATTGCCTGGAGATAACAGAATGAATCAAATCACAAGTTCAATTGCCTGGACAAAACAAATTGTTTCTTATTTATGCAGATAGCAATAGACAGCTGACCTTCTTGAAGTACATGGGCGCTTTGTTTGAAACTTCAAATGGGACAGGGATGCATTCAATCATGCAGTGCCTTCGTTGTTTGACCAAGTTTATGACAGTCTCCATGAAAACCACATCCTTGTCTTGTTGCGCGAACATCTTCAGGAGGCACTTCTTGAAGTTGCGAATCTCCTCCCAAATATTCTTATCAACTGTTCTTACTGCAGACTCATGCTGCAATCATTAAAAAAACATGGATCACCAAGAGTTTTAAGAAATATACGATGTCAGTTCAGAAGAGCTGTGATGAAATCATAAGATCCACAATAGCTTATCCCAAAGAACGAGCAACTTGAAGCTGATCGGTTCTTACGAAAGCCAAGAGCAATAATGGTCTTCACTCTTAAATTAAATATTTCCTATCCATGCTACAGCTCATGGTAAATTGACTCACCTGCAATGGAAGAATAACGCAGTGCCCAGGAACAAGAGGCTCAAACTGTGGCAGCATCAAGTAAGTGAAGTTCCCTATAGCAACAATCAGATGCTTTGGCCTGGATGGATTCTCGAAGCAATACAAACAGCGCTCTTTCTGAGTTAAGATTTGTCCACGGATGCTTCTCTTCTCCTCGTGTGCCTCTTTGTTCTTCCTTTTGTCTTTCTTACTAGGAGCATCACCATAATCATATTCATCCTCTATAGTTTTAGTCATGTTATACTGTTTGTTGTGCATAATTTTATTTGCCAGATGTAGGTCACCATCCTCTTCTTTTCTCCTTCGATCAGCTGCACTAGGCTTTACGGTATGCCTAAAGTTGAAAAGGGCAATATGCATTAGGCAGGCAAATATACTAGAGGTGCTAATATATGCATAACAATGGAAAAGGAATATTTCAGCACGGAAACTCAGTTGCAAATTGTAATGTCACTTTGCGTTTCTAACTATACATGTATACCCTATAAATGATGAATGTACTAGCAACTAAGACATCGAGACAATGGATCTCAAAGATTATCTTTTCTAGACTACACAATGGATACGATTTGGACCAATGCTGGGGTGCTAACCATGATTATCTTACAGAATAACAGCATATGACAAGGCCGTTCAACTCTTAAGATGAGCAGGGTTTATCAGTAATGTACAGGTTCAGAAGTATTTTCAAATACATGAGGTTGCATCACTTCCATAATCAAGCATTATGGGCAAATGTTCAAACATCTAAAAGTACAATAGAGAAATAGGGTATCACAGACAGTATAGATGGCATTTCCTTCCTAGTGTACTGAACAAAGAATAAGTAGAAGATAACCATAAAACTGTTCACATCGTGTTTAAAGGAACTAACATCTTATATTTTGATACGGAGGGAGCAAAACATAATAGAAATAAAATTTATTTCAACCACAAATGCCGCAGACAGAAGGTAACAGATACACTTAGGACAGATAACAGACAGTCAAAGCAGCAACTAGTAAGATGAATGTCAACATAAGATGAACCAACCTGTTCGAGCTCCTTTCCCTTTCATGCCTAGGCTCTTCAACAGAAGCATTCTGATTTTCCAGCACAGTCTCCATTTCTCTCTGAAAGACAAAATACTGTTAGTTAAGAAGTTACGTGGCCTCTACTTGTAGTATATTCAAGCACAAGGAAATTTGATTGATAGAGCTTTGCATCCTAAACTATAAGTTGGTCATACACATAGTCCAATTTATTGTGCCTGCATGGATGGATACAGTTTGCTACTATGGTTTGATTGCTAATTCTATGAGTATGCCAAGTCAATATTGAAAAGGCTTTATGTGGATTCAAATGAAAATCTGTGACTGTTATGGTCTACATTCCATTCTGCAAAATGGTGATTCAGTAACGAACCAGCGAAAAAAGTCTGTCAGTCTCTCACAATAAGATATATGAGACACTTACCGAAAGTTGGTCAGCTTCTTCATGCTTGCCTTTCATTCGGAGCTGCAGAATCTTTGCAGCTAACTGGTTTGCATTTAGATTTTGAGTGTTCACTGAAGATGGTTTCTTTGAACTCTCTTTTTGGGTCTTCTTCTCACTATCCCTTTGCTCATCAACCTCGACAGACGAAACATCTGCATTCTTACTGCCAGCGCCATTAATCCTTTCCATAAAGCTTCCGTCATTAGAAAATTTATTGATGCTTGCAAGTGCTGACGAGATAAGCGTCCGATCCTCAGAAGACATATTCTGTCTATTTCTCTTCCAAGGTGTTGAATCAGGTTTAGGTTTTCTCATGGCATGTTCCCGAGAGGAAACACCTCGCAAATATTCGCGAGTGCCACCACTCTCTTCACCTTGCTTGTCCTCCTTTCGATTTCCTTTAGAGGATGTTTCGGAGTTGTCTGCTTGACCAGCTTTTCTACCTCTAATCGCCTGTAAATGAGCATAAGAAGGGGCAACTCTAGATGTTGATACCGAGGCAGCTAAGTGGCCCAGTGAGCCCCATCTCTCTTCAACAACCTACAGGAGTTTAAAAGTCATACAAGTTAGAGAAAAACTAACTAAAGTTGGGAGCGAATAAGCATAGCTGGGGATGTACCCACCTCCTCAATATTTCTACCTTCGCGGGCAGCTTGCTCTTTTGCACGCTTCAAAGCTTTAAGCCTCCAGCTAGCACCTCCATCACCAACAACAGAGGATGCAAGCAACTGACTAGCCTCCCTTGAAGGGGTGGACTCATCGGGATATCCAATACCATTATCCCTAAGATATGGGTTCATTTCTTTTGGGTTAGGTTTCTTCACCTGTCAGTAGTTGACAAACAACGATGTAATCAACGCAAAACACATGAGAACACCCACAGTTTTGAAGAAAGTATCATTACCTCCTCATCTGCAGCCTCAAATTTCTCCTCCTCATTATCAGCCCTCTGAGCACGGCTACCCTCAGGCTGACTGCCGCTCGCCGACTTGAGCATCCACTCAAGACCCATCTCCCTCCTGACAACCTCACTCGCCCTTAACCCCTCACCTGCCATTTCCTCTTCCTTCTCTTCATCCTCATCATCATCACTTTCAGCACCTCTTCTCTTCCCCCTGCCACTACCTGTAACATCCATGCCACACAAATTAAGCACAACACTCCTGATAATTGCTACTGGCTAAACCAATAACCAAACTGACTTCAATCACCTCTTCCTTTATCAGATTCGCTGCTGGACTCGTCGCCGTCGGAGAAGTCACGGCGGCGGTGCTTCCTCCGGCGCTTGCTCCGACTCAGCTCCTTCTCCTCCTCCCCGTCGATGGAGTCCTCGCTGTCCGACCCGTCCCCTGAGTCGTCCGAGCTGTGCCTGTTCCGCCGCCGGTGCCTTCGCCTCCTCTTCTCCTCCCTGCCCCTCCCTTTCCTGCTATGCTTCTTGCGACTCTTCTTGGCGGCGGAGCCATCGGAGCCCGAGTCCTCTCCACCTCCTCCTTTCTGAAGAAGAAGAAGAAGAAGAAGAAGAAGAAGAAGAAGAAGAAGGATTCGTAAAATCAAATCCCGTGCGGAAATTTGAGGAGGTGAGAGGCAGGGGATGCTGATGTTGGTGAACTCACCGGTAGAATTTGATCGCGGGGCACGAATTTGACGCCCGAGAGCATGGCGGCGGAAGGGAGGAGCAGTTTCTGCGGGCGGTGGGGGCGCCCGCCGGAGAGTCTACGGCGGAGGACGGCGGTGGATTCGTGGAGAACTCCAATTCCGATCCACCCCGATCTCGGCCGTGGGCGGGTGGGCCTTCGCAGAGGCGGTAGATTTTTCTGGGCTGGGCTGGGCTGACTTAGGAAAGACGGCCCATGTGAGCTTCCGTCTCCGGTACTGGCTTTGTCTCAGCTTCCGACCTACGGCAACTCTGCGAGCTCCCGCCACCGCCATGGCAGAGTCCGCCGGCGCCTCGTCGTCACAGGCGCCGCCGCTGTAAGAACGCTACCTAGGTCCCGACCGTGACTTCTCGTCCTCGTCGCAAGCAGCGGATGGCAGGGCGGTGTGGTGCGATGGGGGTGGCGGGGAGGAGGTCGACATGATGCTCAACCTGGACTCCCCGTGGGTGTCGGCGGCCGAGGCGGAGTCGATCTTGGAGGATGCCGCGATGGCGGCGGGGATCTACCCTGGCGCTGATATCCAGGTGGATGAGAATGAGATGAGAGCCAACCAGGAGCGACAGGAGGACGAGGTCCGTCTCTAGCATTACTAATCCACTGATCTTATCGAACGAGATTTTGCTCATCTTTTCTGTTCTGTGAAGCCAAGTCTCGATGTCAGTCCATCTGTTTGTATCATTGTTAACCCAACTCTGGAAAGAGCTACCACGAATCCACGACTACTATTTCAGTTTCGCAGCAACAATTTGCAAAGAAATAAAACAGTGCCCGAATATATTTTGCATCTAACAGTGTTTATTGAAGGGCCACCGTTTCTTCAAAAAACAAATGATGCTTTACAACTGGCCCATGAATTACTTGTTTGCTTACTTGATTTATTCACTCGCTGCAGTTGATGGCATTGGTGGCAATATATGGGGATGATCTGGTTGAATTTGAAAGGAAAGGAGGGCTTCGCTGTTTCCAGGTTTCTTATGTTGGCTATAAGTTGTTTAGTCTGTTCTTGGATGTTAAATTCTTGGATCTGATGGTTTGATTTTCTTTCTTTTTTATTTCCAGATTTATATACGTTACAACTTGCTTGATGGTGCTGAAGTGCGTGCGAAGCTTTTCAACTGTTGGAAACCCAAAAGGTGGAGGATGCCCTGATGATGTTACAGAAGAAAATGATGACGGGCACGATGAATTATCTTACACTTACAATTTTGAGTACCTGCCTCCATTGGTATTGACATGCTTTCTTCCACAGTCCTATCCAAGCAAGGATCCCCCCCCTATTTTACAATAACTGTCAAGTGGATGGATAGGCCTAATGTTTCTCAACTTTGTGAGATGCTTGACACCATTTGGGCAGAGCTGCCGGGGCAGGAAGTGGTATATCAGTGGGTTGACTGGATACATAGTTCTTCTTTGTCATACCTCTGGTGTGACGGCAAAATAAAATTAGGTCTAGATATTCCAGTGCAGGAAGGAGACAATCGCGCAATCTCAAGAAATCTCCCTTTGGAATCTGTAATCTCCTCAATGCTCGGTTACAGTTGTACGAAGCGCTATCAAGATTTTCTTGAGAATCTCCATATGTGCATGATATGCCTCAACCAGAGCAAAGGTAAGCATTTTTCCTTGACCAGTCATGCCAAAATATTATTCTTTGTCTTTTCATGATGAATTATCTTAGGGCTACCTTGGGAAATAACCACTAGTGCTATGGTGTCATTGCATATTGTACTCTTGTTAAATTGTGACATAGTGTTAGCCAGTACCTAATTGAAATTTCGATGGATCATTGGACATGTTATTCCTTTCCAATCAAGCTTCTTACGGAACTGAATTACACTAATGATTTTTTACGGTACTAACTTTAATTCTGAAAAAAAGGTACAAACTTCATCGAGTTTCCATGCCAGCACTTGTTTTGTGTGAAGTGCATGGAAACCATGTGCAGAATGCATGTCAAGGAAGGTAGTGTATTTCAATTGGTATGCCCCGATGCCAAGTGTAGCGCTTCTGTTCCATCTTATTTGTTGAAGAGGATCATTAGGGAAGAAGAATTTGAACGCTGGGATAGGCTTGTTCTTCAGAAAGCTCTGTCCTCGATGTCAGACGTGGTTTACTGTCCAAGGTGTGGGGTCGGTTGCTTGGAAGATGAGGATAAAAATGCGCAGTGTCCGAAGTGTTCATTTGTCTTGTGCTCATCTTGCAAGGACCCACGCCATCTGGGTAAACAGTGCCTAACCCTGGAAGAAAAGCTGCAGCACCCGCAGGTAGATATGCAACAAAAACCTCTTCTGTATTTACCATTGAAATGAAGCTTATATACTCTAAAAGTCCCTAGTGTATTATGTTGCAAACCTGCAATTGTAGTCATATTGTGCAGTTTGTGCTCATCTTACTAATAGTGTTAGATGTGTACCTCTGAATTCTGAAAAGTATCTTCCGCTAAATTCTTCAATGATACACTATGCACTTGATGTACTCACTGCCAAAGATCTTTGAGGGTGTGGTCCACTGTTTGATGCCTTCATGCTGAAGAGTTACATATTGACTGATGCATAATATTGAAAACTTTAATTGAATTTGTGCCAACTTTTATCTCCAACCTTATGTCTGCAGAAGTCACGCGGGATGATTGCGAGGGAGATGGTGCAGGAAATGGTGAGCATAAGAAAGCTGTATGGTGACACTATATTATGTCCACATTGTGGAATAGCCATCAGCAGAACTGAAGGGTGCAACATGATGATTTGTGGCAACTGTTATCGGTACTTCTGCTTCCGCTGTGGCAAGGCCTCCTGTGGGTATGCACGTTTCATGTAGATCATTCTTAGTTTTCATGATTTCTTTCTTTCTTGAAACAATAGAAGGCATTTCTGCATCGATGGTAATTACATCACAAATCCGTCTACCGCAGGAGCTGTGGCTTGTATGCGATGTTATAAAAGATAGCAAGAAACGATGAAGAGCGGAACGACCAAACCAACGGGGACACGAGATTTTAACGTGGAAAACCCCTCCAAACAAAGGAGAGGAAAAAACCACGGGCGCCAGCCAGCAATACTTCACTATATCGGGGTGAGGTTACAAACGCCGTGGGTTTACAATGTGTGGCTTACCCCCAACAGGCGACTTACGCTACGGCCCAAGCCTCCCGGCGACGGGCCTCCGCTTCGCTCCGAAGTTAGCCGCTCACTTCACTTCATCATATGAATTTGGATCACCATAAAACAACACTCCACCTTGAGACAAATTCCATCTTGAAGTATGAACGAGAACCTTCACCCCTGAAACAACAAAGAGAACACTTTCGGCGTCAAATAGCCTCTTGGGCTAAACAGTGATACCAACTAAGCCTGAGCATAGCTCAAACTTAGATACAGGAACAGGCTTTGTCATCATATCAGCCGGATTATCAAGAGTACTAATCTTGCATACCTTTAACTTACCTTGTGCAACAACATCACGCACATAATGGTATTTGATGTCAATGTGCTTTGTTCTCTCATAGAACATTTGATCCTTCGTAAGGTAAATGGCACTCTGACTATCACAAAACAGGTTAATGCAAGTATCAACTCCACAAAGCTCAGCAAACAAACCTTTCAACCAAACAGTTTCTTTAACTGCTTCTGCAATGGCCATGTATTCAGCCTCCGTGGTGGATTGGGTAACAACCGGCTGAAGTGTTGCCTTCCAACTAACAGCACAACCACCAATGGTGAACACATAACCTGTGAGGGACCTCCTCTTATCCAAATCGGCAGCAAAATCTGAATCCACATAGCCAACGAGTCCCTCACCAGCTCTGCCAAACTTCAAGCAAGCATCAGACGTGCCACAAAGGTACCTGAAAATCCACTGAACAACTTTCCAATGTTCTTTACCAGGATTAGCCATGTATCTACTCACTAAGCTCATAGCATATGATAAATCAGGACGTGAGCAGACCATAGCATACATCAAGGAACCAACAACACTAGAATAGGGAACTCCAGACATGTACTCCAAATCATCATCAGTAGAAGGACATTGAGTAGATGACAACTTAAAATGAGAAGCAATAGGAGTACTAACAGACTTTGCGTCATGCATGTTAAAACGATGAAGAACTTTCTTAATGTAATTCTGCTGACTAAGAAATAAGAATCCAGACTTTCTGTCACGTGTAATTTCCATACGTATGATTTTCTTAGCAGCACCAAGATCCTTCATCTCAAATTCGCTACTCAACTGTGACTTGAGAGCAGCGACATCTTTCATGCTCTTGGCAGCAATCAACATGTCATCGACATATAAAAGCAAGTCTATAGGCGATCCATCAACCAACTTAATGTACACACAGCTATCAAATTCAGACCTCTTAAAACCATGTGACAACATAAATGAATCAAACCTTTTATACCATTGACGAGGGGATTGTTTCAAACCGTAGAGAGACCTTTTCAACCTACAAACAAGATCCTCCTTACCCGGCACTATGAACCCTTCTGGCTGGTCCATGTATATCTCCTCCTCCAACTCTTCGTGCAGAAACGCAGTTTTAACATCTAACTGCTCAAGCTCAAGATCACACATAGCAACAATGGAGAAAAATGTCCGAATAGAACTATGCTTGACAACCGGAGAGAAAACATCATTGTAATCAATACCAGGAATTTGACTGAAACCTTTTGCCACTAACCTTACCTTAAATCTTGGAGGCTCACTTGGAGACAAACCCTCCTTTCTCTTGAAGATCCACTTACAGCGGACAGCCTTCTTTTGTTTAGGCAGGCGCACAACATCCCATGTGCAATTCTTCTCAAGTGACTGCATCTCCTCTTGCATAGCGGAGATCCATTTATCACGATCACTTGTAGCAATAGCTTCAGTATATGTGGACGGCTCATGTCCATGCTCCACCTGTTCTGCACAACTCAGAGCATAATTAACAATGTTACACTCCTCAATTAACCGTGTAGGTTTAGCAATATTTCTCCTTGTTCTGTGATCAGCGATGGACTGATTTTCTGGCTGCAAAACAGGTGGTGAGTGTTGAACAGTATCATTATCAGAATCATCTGGCGTATCACCATCATTGTCAACAATGACATTATCCTTTTCTACAGGGTGCTCCACCTCGACACGAACCTGTTCCTCATCAGAACTATCTGAAACATCTGAGGACAACTTGTTAAAGTACATAACAGATTCATTGAAAACAACACTCATGCTCATGAATGCCTTGTTAGTTTCGGGATTCCACAACTTATATCCTTTTACTCCCGAACCATAACCAATGAAAACAGACTTAATAGCTCTCGGCTCTAACTTTCCATTATCAACATGAGCATAAGCAGTGCAACCGAAAACTTTAAGCTGTGAATAATCAGCAGGAGTACCAGACCATACCTCAATGGGAGTTTTCTTGTTGAGGGGAATATATGGTGACCTGTTTATCAAGTAACATGCGGTGGCAGCCGCCTCAGCCCAAAAACGCTTACTCATGCGAGCGTTAGATATCATGCAACGAGCTTTAGACATGATAGTCCTGTTCATCCGCTCCGCTACTCCATTCTGCTGAGGCGTGTACGGGATGGTGAGGTGCCTGACAATCCCTTCTGTTCTGCAAAAATCATTAAAAGCATTCGAACAAAATTCGCCACCATTGTCGGTACGAAGTATTTTCACCTTCCTCTCAGTTTGCCTTTCTATCATAGCTTTCCACTCTTTAAAAGCAGCAAACGAATCATCCTTATTTTTTATGAAATAAGGCCAAACTCTCCTAGAGTAATCATCAATAATAGTAAGCATATAACGAGCACCACCATATGAGGGCTTACGTGACGGGCCCCAAACATCAGCATGTATATAATCAAGTGTACCTTTGGTGGTATGAACAAAAGCATTGAACTTAACTCTCGTGTGCTTACCAAATATGCAGTGTTCACAGAACTGCATCTTACCCAAACTGCAGTCATGCAGCAACTCTCTCTTGATCAATTCTGCCATACCAAGTTCGCTCATGTGTCCAAGACGCTTATGCCAGAGGTTAGTTTTATTTGCGTCATCATGAGAAACAGCAGCAACAGTACCAGATAAAACGATGCCTCTAAGAACATATAACTTAGCAGAATTCATATCACCAACCATAGTAATGAGAGAACCTTTTGATACCTTCAGGAGTCTGTTCCCGCCGGTATACTTGTACCCGTCACAATCGAGGGTACTGAGCGAGATCAAATTTCTCGCCATGGTTGGTATGTGCTTCACGCCCGTCAACGTGCGTGTCATGCCATCATGGGTCTTGATCTGAACTGATCCAACGCCAGCAATGGTGCATTGTTGGTCGTTCCCCACACACACAAAGTCTCCAGTCTGCATTAACTCATAAGAACTGAACCAATCTCTGTTACAACAAATATGAAAAGAACATGCAGAATCTATAATCCATTCATCCTGACGTGAAACACATGCAGCTAAAACAGCTAGACATTCGCCATCAGAAGTACCATCAACAACAGCAGCCTCACCGGTATCATTACCTTCATTATTTTTCTGTTGGTAAGTACCTTTTCTTTTCTCCTTGTTCTGCAGCTTCCAACAGTCATCAATGTTGTGGTTAGTCTTCTTACAATACCTACAGAACTTATCACGGCCTTTAGACTTTGAGCGACCTCTGTCGCCCTTGCTCTTGTCTCTGTTGTTGTTGTAGTTTTTGTTGTCTCGCTGCTGCGGCCTTCCACGGACCTCCAATGCATCACCCTTTGAAGAGGATGACTCCTCTTTCTGTACCATACCCTTCATCTTTTCCCTCGTCATGAGGGTCTCATAAACTTCAGATGTGGTTAGTTCATCACGACTAAGCAGTATGGTATCACGGAAATTTGCATAGGAATTTGGCAGCGAAACTAGGAGTAAGAGGGCTAGATCTTCATCCTCATATTTTACCTCCATCGACACTAGGTCGGAAACGATCTCCTTGAAGATTGATATGTGATTCATAACAGAACCAGCTTCTTGCAACTTGTGCGAGAACAACTTCATCTTCACATGCATCTTGTTGGTCAGATCGTTGGACATACAGATCGACTCCAGCTTAGCCCACAGCGCGGCTGCAGTTTTCACCTGTAGAACTTCTTGCAGGATATCATTAGATAGATGCAGTTGAATAAGAGACGTAGCCTTACGGTCTTTTCTCTTCTCATCGGCAGACCACTCGGTTGCCGCCTTATCGCCGAACTCCAGCGCTTCGTCAAGATCATTGGACTGTGCGAGGATCGCACGCATCTTGACCTGCCATAACGAGAATCTCGTCTTGTAGTCCAGCAACGGTAGATCGAACTTCATCGATGCCATCCAAAACCCTAATCTGAAAACAGATCTGAAACACGGGCTCTGATACCACTTGTTATAAAAGATAGCAAGAAACGATGAAGAGCGGAACGACCAAACCAACGGGGACACGAGATTTTAACGTGGAAAACCCCTCCAAACAAAGGAGAGGAAAAAACCACGGGCGCCAGCCAGCAATACTTCACTATATCGGGGTGAGGTTACAAACGCCGTGGGTTTACAATGTGTGGCTTACCCCAACAGGCGACTTACAAGATGTATTTATAGAGGGCAGAAACCCTAAGTCGGTTGCGATCCGACTCGGATACGATCCGTACCGTACCGCGGGGGCTGCCGCCCCCCACCCCCGCGAGCGCAGGATGGGCCGGTGGGCTAACTTCCTCGCTACGCTACGGCCCAACCCTCCCGGCGACGGGCCTCCGCTTCGCTCCGAAGTTAGCCGCTCACTTCACTTCATCATATGAATTTGGATCACCATAAAACAACATACGCCTAGGGAAACTGAGCAGACAGATTGGCAGAGGCGAATGAAAAAGCTAGAAAATGGAAGCCGCATGACTCAAAGGCACCCTGTGGGCAGTACCGTAAAATGTCCAAAGTGTCATCAAAGGAATTACAAGGTAAAGAAAGTCCTATGTGTTCAACCTGCGTTATGGCATGGAACATTTTGTGTCATTCCACAGGGGTGGCTGGTAGCTGGTGATCAATTCATATAGTATTAGTTTTTTCCCTCTCTATGCATCTAACATATAACCATATGCATCCAGGCTGATGACAACTTGACAAGTATATATTCTGCTGGTCATGCCGATTCACCTATTGCACACTATGCAAGAAGAGGATCGCGTTTACAGGGCAAAATAACGGGCACTGGGGGTCGCCGGAATGTGTGGGTCTCGGAAATTTCATGTAACATCAGATATATGCTCCCATCGAAGGTATCTTGCAGGTCAGGTTTTTTTTTTACCTTTGTTGTAAAAAAAACAACCCAGCATCATCTGTACTCGATTAGCAGGCATGTACTACAAGCAAGAGTATCTTTCAAGAGTATCTTTCCCTGTGTAACTTTATGTATCCCAAGTTAATAAGTTTTGCAACTATTTCTATAACACTGTATACATGATCTCCATGGAAAATTTTAACA
The DNA here is from genome assembly GCA_026929855.1 of Poa annua. NCBI lineage: Eukaryota > Viridiplantae > Streptophyta > Magnoliopsida > Poales > Poaceae > Poa > Poa annua. The sequence goes on from CM049427.1 coordinate 25,282,351, forward strand.
ATGTGGAAACCAACTCTTGACAGGAATTTCACACTCGTTTGTACTGTACAATACAACGGATCAATCATCAAAACAACTTTTTTTATGACTAAATCTTGTAAAAAAAATTCATACAAAAAAATACAATGTTTCTCTCTCAAAAAAATACAATGTCTTGTAAACGAAAACCAAACATAAGTTGGTAAGCTGCCTGAAAGAGATGGCATCAAGGTTCAAAAAAGCGGTAAGCGGTAAGCGAGCGGTAAGCCTCCGATTAGAGGAACTACTGCTTAAGCGAGCTTAAGCGGCGCTTAAGCGTTTTGTACTGTACACACAGAAAATAGGAATTCTAGACATATATAATCAATTTGAGAGGGGAAAAGGCTAAACTGGGTTGTTTTCAGGCTATAAAACACAGCTCAATAAGACCCAGTTTGCTTTTTGTATAAAATATAGCCCAATAAGGCCCAACAGGAAACCCTAGTAGTACTAACTACTAAAGAATCTGAACCATTCAGCTCACAGCCGCCTCCCTTCTATTCCCTCACGCCGCCTCTCTCCCTTGTCCTCCCTCTCTCTCCTAGAAATCTACACGGACTGGTCGAATCCTTGCCAGAGCAGCTCACTCTAGCTCCCGCTCCAGTTTCCCCCTCTTTTCTTCCTGAAAATTTCATCTTCCGCTCGAATCCTTGGTCGAATCTCATGCTTACCGCTTAATGGGCCGCTCAGGCCTAATCCTGAGCGTTTTGTGTCCGCTGCGCTCGCTTATGCGCTTAAGCGACCGCTTTTTACCGTTTTTTGAACGTTGGATGGCATGCATGCTGGTCTCCCCAGTCCACACTCCCCACTCACCTCTGCAAATTAAAAGCTGTCATCTTGAAAAATCATAACCTGTTTGAACCTCACAGGACACCTGCCCACCCGCCTTGGACAGGCTGGGCGAGACCGCCACCGCGCGAGGCGACCCGGAGGTGAGAGGGAAGCGGTGGTAGAGGGCCTGACGGCTGCGTCAGCGTTCAGAAGGGGAACCCTCATACATTTGACATATGATTTCTGAGGATTTTAGCGCATGTAGAAGGCTACTGCATTAAGAACATCACACTTGTCTGTATACTGTATAGTTTAAAGGTATTTAACAAATAATCCGTCCAAACAACTTCATTTTGATGACTCGATGATATTGTCATATAATTTTTCCAATTCAAGGAAAAAAACATTTGTTCACAAACTAAACAAACAAACACGAACATGCGTTGTTTGGGCCCAACGCTGCTATACATTTGACGGGTTTTTTATGATTTCTGTATGACACTCCACATCTGTGCGCTGCTATACATTTGACGTTTTTGTATGATTTCTGTATGACACTCCACATCAAACGGTGCGCATGACTAGTTGAGCAAAAGAATCCGTCGGATTAAGCATCGGATTGTTGTCGAACAGAAAACTATCATATGCACAACAGTTTAGTTTTGGGGCCTGCACGGACGTGAGCACCCGATTTGTGTCCACTGATCACAAGCTACCAAATTATTAACAGAAAATAAAATTCAGTTCTTAAAAACCTAGTAATGTTTAGGGTGTGTTTGTTTCGGCTGCGGCTGCCTGGTTGTGTCTGACTGTGGTGCTGTGCAGGGAAAGCTGCTGTCCAGAAAAAGCCACTTTTCTGAGTGTCACTGTTTGGCAACTTGGCCGGCTGTCTAGCTGTGTGTTGACTAATTGTCCGAAATACCCTAAACTTCCGAGAAAGTATGTATTTATTGATTGAACTGTATCATATAATGACAGAAATTCACAATATTACACATAACAAATAATTCACATGTTACTTGAATACACATGAATATACACTAAAACTCCATTTGTTTTAGTAATTGGATGTTTTAATACTAATTTCATTGATTATGAATTTCCCAATATGTTAACTTATATAAATTTGCAATACTTGAAAATAATAGCTCATGTAATCAGGATAACGTTTTGCACAGAATTGCTAGTACCATGCATGCGTACTATTTTGTCCTGTGTAGTACCTCACCTGAAATCAAAGTTTTGCCTTGCCATGTGTACACCGATGCGTGTGTAGCTAGAAAGGAACAACAAAAGTAAGAACAAAGTTTGCAGGCTTCAAGCGCACATGGACGACGGAAGCGTAAATGATGTGGACCACACGCGTGAAGAGTGCAAACCCGCACACACAACGCGGTGTTGATTCGATGGCAGTTGCAGTAACTAGAGAACATAATAAGGACAAACAGATGTACCGATTTGGTTTTAATTGGCAAAAGCTCGGGAAGCCACACAAAGCACCTCCCGAGGTGCTTTTCCGTGTGCATGCATTTGGTCGACCGGCTTTGGAAAGCCCACCGTGAAGTTGACCCGTTTGTTTCGTTTGGTTGGCTTATTTTTGTGAAAAGCAAAAAAAGTCTAAACAAACACCCCCTTAGTCTCTGCGAGATAATTGTAAAGTTGAAGTTTATGCACAGAGACGAAAGAATAGAGGAATGGATGAAAATGTAATAATGTATACCAGGACAAATGCACTATGATACTCCATACATAGTCTTATTTAAACATGCAGTGGGACCTCAGACGTACAATGAAAAATGAAATCACTAGGAGTAGGAGTCCAGACAAACAGTTGGAAAACATAAATAAATAAATTACAATTCGATCAAAGTCCTTATTTCGCCACCAGGAATTCAGTTGTTTCACTTTGTGCCATGAAATCTACGCGCAAATGTCGCGGCCACAAGTAACGGGAAGGCGATGGTTGCATCGCAATGGACCTACATTTCCAACACTGATATGTTATATATTGCAGTAGTAAAATCCAATAGGACATATCGCGTGGCAAACGTGATAAGCTACCTCTCAAACCAATCATCAAAAAAATCCAACAGGACATGCTGACATCATGGCAGGTGTATCATGCCCGTAGTGGAACTTTCTAGTAACTAGAGTCTAGCAGTATGCAAACCACAGACAAACAAACAAAAAGGTTCTGCAACCAGTGATGATGTGTATATGATATACCTTTACAGGTTTGGCTGAACCATTGATCTTTCCCCATGAAACTGCTTCATCCGGATGTGCTCCTGAATCACTACCATCAAACTCTTGAGCTGTGTTGATATAGACTGCATAATCCGCACCATTACGAAGCATATTTGCATTGCATATATGATGCTTTGGAAGGCCCCCACCAAGAATTATAGCCCCTGTCTTCCTTGGGGTTGCATTAATTGCCTCACCATTCATCAGCCTTACATCTGCAGAAAACTCTCAAGCATTTGAAAATGCAAGCAAATTAGGAGTAAGAGAGCTAGTACGGTGGAACTAACCTTGTACAATGTCAATGATAAGACCCGGATTGCGAATTGCATGACAAAACAACATGTCTCCAATTGATCCATCAGTCAATGCTGGGCAGTATACAGGAATATTGTTCTGGACAATTTTAACGATTCCTCAGCAGTCAGCACAGAGTAAATTCAGTCATGCAAAACCTAAAATTTAAGTAAAATAGACGTATTCAATCACTTTCCTCATCAAGAAACCTAGTTTATTTCATGTCTTAACCAAAGTGTTTATTTTCGGGACTTCTATATATATATATATATACTATCAGCGTTTCACATGCATGTAGACCATCCTTTGTAAGAAACATTTGTGTTGCCAAAAGCATGTCACCTTGTGTGCCCAGTAAAGGTAGGAGCTTTCATCATTTATTTCTTTGCCCAGACGAGCAATCACCTTTGATGGTGTCCAAACATTCTGCAATTAATAAGATATTCATGAATAAAATACATAAAGACGATCGACAATGAAGCTAGATTGGCGAATTATTTTCATTGACTAGAGAATTGCTTCCAACAAAATAGCTATTTTTCGTAATATAGAAAATAATTCCGTTAGTCGCTTCAAGTTGAAATGGAGATGTTTCCAAATAAGTGATTTTATTTCTTCTATCCAACAGAGAATTTAACGATGAAGATTGTGAAGCACTACATTATGGTGATGACATGACGATCTCCAAGCGTGTGAGATAATCTTGAACTAATGCCCAAACACAAGATATAATTAATTTATTAGGTATTTATGTCTCAGTTGATTGTGAAATTATATTTCTCACTCGAATTTACAAAAAAATTCAACAAATCTAAAAATGTCCACCATGTTGTAATAGTTTTCCAGTCTACTGGAAAATAAATTAGTATGCTCTGGCAAATGAGAATTTTTTTTATTTCTAGGTCCAAACTTTTCATCATACATATCTTTAAAAATGCTTTTTGTTTATCTAGTCCAAAGAAAGAAGGTGTTGCGTATTCTCATAGTTCCAAAAGGATGGAATTATGCACGAATGTGAAGATTGAATCGACGGTGTTGGATGCTAAGAAATTATCATATGGATATTGATCAGAATTAGCAAAACCTTAATGTACTCCTAGTCATATGTTATCTTAAATTACCAAAATACATCCAATTTATCATAAGCTTCATGTGATCCCCGCTATGGGGAGATTTTGGCCGTGGCATATATGAGCTAATATTCAAACATTTTTACTGATAGTTGAAATTTTCTCTATTATTTAAACATGTTGTTGACAATTCAGCCAAGAGGACTAATTATTACCTTAGTCGATTGCTCTACTTGCATCTGGTCAAGGAGTGGCATGATCCATTTTTCAAACTTGCAATAGTTATCGTTGGGCATCAACAAATTTCCTATCCGGTTCAGTCCTTTCGATCGCAGCATTGTTCCGGGTAGAGAAAAATCACCTCGGTACGTTGGTGCGAGACATTTTATAAGATCTTCCTCTATACCCCCGGCAGTCGTAACAATAACATCCACCTGAAAAACACATTTTTGTGGGAAAGAATAATTAGCCATGGATTTGGAACTAGGTTAGCGGCTGTATATATATGTACGGTTAGAGCATGTACAATGCAATATGGCTAGAGAGATATGGAAAAACACTATTTGAATAATAATTGTCGCTTATTTTTATAAGGAAGATGCTTAACTAGACACTTCTCTTATAGAAACAGACATTGGTGCTTGAGAAAAAGTCTGATTTATTTTTATAATCACCTCTCTAATCACTTCATATTTTGCATGCCCTTAATAATAGTTCAAACTTTCCTTTTGGCTCCCGAGCTCTAGTGCTCCCTTCATTAAAAAAATTCGAAATGATATTTAAATGTTTTAAAAATATGAGAAAATGTTAGATGTATTGCAAGCATACAAAATCGCAACAACAAATTCTTCTAGCACTAGACTACACAAAATGACAAATCTTATGAATTTTGTAATTTTAAAAATATCTACTGTTCCCTATGCTCAGATCCATTTTTTATAGCTCAGAATACACAACATTTTAGAGTGAGATATTTAGCATGTTCGTATAATACAATATTGAATACACATCTAGAATTTCATTCCAGCTTTTTTTTTCAATCATGCAAGTTTTGCTATTTTAAAAGATAAAGGAAGCACTAGACCTCATGAGCAAAAAAATACTACTCTTATGTGATTTTTTCCAGAAGGCTAGAAGAATTAGAAGGGTTTATGTCCAACACTGCTACAAAGAAGCTAATGATTTGGCGCATAAACTTTCTAGAGTTGCTTGTGATTCGAATATTTCTTTGTCTTGGGAGAATGATCCCATTGATTTTATTATCACTCATGTAATGAACGACATAACATTACTCTCTGGTTAAAGCGGTTAAATCAACAAGTTTCATACGTTAATTGGTCGGCTTGTTCGCTTAATATATATTGTTAGTCTAAAAGTCACTATCCAGAGGTGACTAGTCATCCTACCTGCACGGAACAAAAACTTAAAAGGATATCTAAACATGTCGTGCTTTACACATGACACAAAGTTGGAGTATTTACCATGCGATGCTGAACTAGGAACCGGATAACATCCCGTATGCCAGACGACACAAGGTTTGAAGTGAAACCAAGAAATATCTTGCACTTCACAGACTTTCTGTATTTCGGGTCAAGATCAGCTTCATCGCAGTCCTCGCTTGGCTTCTCGTGCGACAACCTCCAATCCAACTTCAAATGCAGCGCCAGCCAGACAGGCAGAAAGAGTCATTGAAATGTAATAAGGAGAGTTGGGTAAAGAAAGAAGCTACGGCCGGTCGATGTGTACCATCTGGTTGACGACGTCGATGGCGTCGCCGAGGTGGGTCGCCTGGAACCCCGTGGACGCGAGCGAGGCGAGCAGCCCGTCGAGGCCGAGGCCGGCGTCGTTGAAGTCGGCGCCGGCGATCCTAGTGGACTGCGACTCGTCGACGGACTCGGACGGCTTAAACAGGATGGCGCGCACGCCCTCCAGTGCGTCCGTCTTGCGGCCTCCACCGTCGTCGCCTCCTCCTCCATCGCCGGCCATCTCCGCCGAGAGCCCGAGCTGCTGCTTCGCCAGAAACAAGCTTCACACCCTTGCCCCCACGAAAATAGAAGCCAACCAGGTTTGTCTGTGTGTGCTTCCGGCCGATCGCCTCCTTCCTTTTAACCTTGCGAGACGCTGCGCTCGGATGCCAAATCACCAAATGCTACACGTGCTCCATACATAATTCCATATCTATAGTTCTTATCCATTATACAGAAATTGATAGGCTAACTAGTGCCGGAAGATGGGCACGTACGTCGCCCTCGTCGCGTGTTTCGTGTGAGGACGTGGGGTGGGCGCCGGGTCGTTGTTGCATGCAAGCTGCTGCATCATGTGTGCAATAATGTCGGTCTCCTGCAAAAATAAAAACCTATATATGTTTGTTTTTACATATAGGTCGATCGAGTACACCTAAAACCCAGAGTTGTGGGATTTCATAGTGATACCTTAATGGTCACATGGTGTTATAAAAGTGAGGTTTGAATTCTTGATAGGCCAAATGGTCAACGGTAACCCGAGAGAACATATCCTATGCACTCATCAAATCAGTGCAAATCATCAGTCCAAACCTAAAAGATGCACACAATTATACTATATGAAATAAATCGAAAATAGGTTACCATGGTAGATATAACGTGCATCAATCATGTCACAAAGTTTCAAATCAAATTTTGGAATAAATCTCGAGAAAAAAAATTAAGATTAGCTCTCGTAGTAATATGGCTGAGCCCAATTCATGGCCCAGCTTAAATTAATTACTACTACTTCTAATCCGTTTTAAATGTCGGAAGAGAAAGAACTAACCATGCACAATCCGCTAGAAGTGCTCACGATAATTAATTATTTGGGATCGGAGAGAGTATTCATAATGTGAATTGCCCTTCCGATTCTTGATCTCTCGGTAGAATTTCAAAAATGTTTATGGCATATGGTGGATATAAATTTTATCTACGTTGTAAATTATGTTTCAAATTATCCTGTAACTTTTTCCTTGGATCTTTTAGTCTTGGTGCACCAATTGTACCAAAAAATTGAGTGCATAGGGTGTGTGCCCTCCTAATACCCCTCCCCACCCCCCAAGCACACACAAAACGAATGGTGGTTGGTTCTTCGTTACACTATTTTCTATCTAAGATAAATATGAATATAGAGTATACCAAAGGTGGACCAATACACTTTTCAAAGCCAGGACAAGTCAAAGGTCAGAGTGCCTAAAACATTGTTTGTGTGTATATAACCATAGACTTACCGTCGAGTTATAGTGTTACGTTGTCGGCGAGCCTGGGCAACTGCCCGAGCAGGAGGGACGATTGGTCCTTTCATGAAATATACGGGCCGACTGCCCTTAGTGTCACAACCGAGATATATTATATATTCCAACATTGAAGTGTACTAACCGAGAGCATGGACTTTATTATTCCAACACGAGATGACGAGAGTGTACTAAGAGTTATGAATCTCGTAGTTGAGAGCTCGGACCTCCTACAAGTCAAGATATCTCAATCGCTCTAGTAGAGATCTATGAGTTCCCGAGTCGAGAGCTTGGACTACGGAGTTAAGAGCTAGGGTTGAATTACAAGATATCTAAATAGTTTGCCTATCTAAATATGTTTGTTACCCCCCCCCCCCCCCCCCCCCCCCAGTCATCCACCTCACCAAAAGTAATATTAACCGTCTGACTAGACATGAAAGGCTTTGATTTATACTACAAAACGTTTAAAGCAACTTCGTAAAAGGCCTGCATCAAGCAACCCCCCACCGCATATAGGGCTCACCTCAGAATATATTATCTTATATTTATTCCCACTAAAATCAAATCAAATCAAAGTCCGTGTTATGTTCTCTTAATCGATATCATCTTATATGTTGGTTGTATATCATGGGTGTAAGCATTGTTGCTTTTTGTCATCATCGTGAGACTATAAAGCATATATTATTCAAATGCAAGCATACTCGTGTGCCTTGGTTTATTAAGCTTGCATCAAGTTTGTACCAACCTCATAGATTTAAGATATTCATTTTGGCAACACTTTATTGGGTCATATGGCAATGTATGAATGATGTTGTGTTTGATACAAATGAAATCTCTTGCCACTGCAAGGTATATACTCATGTTCGCATTGGCTCTGTACTTGGTCTAATCTTTACAACCGGAGTGAGAAGCATTGTACGGCGGCATGTACTCAAACAGAGCGGGTAGATAAGAAGATAAGTTATCTAGCATGGATGACTCCGTGATGTACAGATCTCCTCATTCACCTTAAGATATTGCTTTATCATTGAGTTGATTTAATGGATATTGTGTACATCATTGTTATGCAAAAACAAGGTGTAAACTATTTTACTTGTATCGTCTTGATGTGAGTTTTAAGTTAATAAAATCTCCTTTTATCGAAAAGATAAAATAGATGAAAACGCCAACAAAGCACCGGGCACGTGGAGCGTGCAACTTAAAATGGGAGAACTGTCGCAAAGAGACCAATAAAGATATTATTAGGGACATGTTTGAACTAGTTTTCCTAAAATATAGTTTTAGGGTCTCTTATTAAATCGCAAACGTTGATGTTATTGTTAGACCTCGTCCCTTATCTCCCTCATGGGCTCATGACCCGCCACCAGCAACGCCACGCCGGTCAGTGGTCACGCCCTCTCATCTTCATGTTCCATCGCATGGCTTGTGCAGTATTCCAGCATTGCATTTGCAGGTATGCCACACCGATCGCCATCAAGGATTGCTGGATACTGTTTTTGTGTTATGGAGGTATGATGCACGATTTATCTTTTAAAAACGTACAGTATAGATCACGTGCTTTGTGAAATATTTTCTTGGGAAAAGAAAAAACAGAAATGAGAATTTTCAAGTTTGAGAAACTCGAAGGTTACACTATGGGAGAACATGTTTTTAGGGGCACTTTGGTTGAGCACTTTGCTAATTAGCAGGGAATCCATGTAATTGTGTGGGAAACATTTTGAGATAATTCTTCTTTGACTCACATAGGTTATAGGCACAGACGTACAGTACTAGACTATGCTATTCAGCATCGGCCTGTGGTTATTGGACTGCGTTCTGGTCAACGTTTTATACTCTAATTTGCATGAAGATAGTAAGCAAGCAATAAGAATTATGCTCATTATCACCAAGAGAGGACCTCAGCAAATAGACCACTTCCGGATTTAGACGAGAACCAAATTCTCATTTTGACATCATCACGAACCCTAGCAAATGGTCATATTATTTTATGAAACATACACCGATAGGTATACCCAATATATGTTTGCACATCTCCGGGCTTGTTTTAGAGAACTTACAATACTCCCTCCGCTTTTATATAGTTTGCGATTTACGTTTAGTCAAATCAAACTTTGTTAAATTTAACCAAATGTTAAATATCAACATTCACAATATAAAACCTATATTATTAGAATCATTATAAGTAGATTTTCATATTATATACATTTAGAATTATATATATTAATATTTCTTCCTATATATTCTTGCTCAAACTTGATAAAATTTGACTTTGACTAAACCCAAGCCGCGAACTAAATAAAAACGGAGGGGGTACTTTTATGCCCCCAAACCAAATTTTAGTACTTTTTGGGTATGCATGCCAAAGGGGATTGACCTAGCGGTTGAATTTCAGCGGTGACGGGCATGGCTGGGTCTAGATTCATATTTTCCTACACTGTTGCTGTGTTCTGAAATTCTATCCAGCAATCATTTTACTATGAGGAAGACGTGGAATGTTGGCAGTCACGATGTAAAGTGATTGTACTCTGGTCTTTCAAAAACTAATGGAAGATATCACTAGCAGAGTTATGGAACAAGTGTGGAGGGAGGGGAGCGCAGTCAACTTCATTGGTTGAGACCAAGCAGGCATCGGAGTTTAGAAGATGTGTTTGGATTAATATTGTTCCCAGATTTATTACTCAATGCCTGTTGAATAATGAGTTAGAGCGATTGATTCAATAAAAATGGGTTCTCATCTAGCTCCGTCACTGGAAGAGATATGTCAATGGATCTGCATAGACAACTCGTCAACTCGTACTTTATATAACATACAGGAGGGGTGGGGATTTCTGACCTGAGCAATGCGCTATACAAAGGTCATTAATGTTAGAGCTTGGTTTTGATCATTGTCTTCTTCGTCAATGGAGATGGCATTTTCTGCAATAAGTGATCTTTCACGCTTTGTTCGTCGGCGAGATCTCCTTGTCAACGTGAATGGTGTTTTTTTTTACGTTTGCCAATGATGGATTTGAAAGGTTAAGTTTGTATACGTATAGTTCTTCATATCTTGTTTCGCCAGATCAATCTTCGATTATTTCTCATGGTTGTTGCGAGGAGGTTTGTCCTCGTCTTATCTATCCCGGCTAGTACGTTTTTGACAATGGTGATTCGTTCTCTCGGCTCCCAACGTCATCGACAAAATCTCTCGGTTATTTGTCCCTGAAATATCAGTGGTGGTGTTCTTGCCAATGTTGCTTGATTAATTTAATGATTACGTGCATAAAGTCTTGGCATTGCGGATCAAAATTGAAAGGAGAGAATCATCGATGGCATTCACAAGTATGTGGTTTGGTGTTCTCAGCGTTTTACTACAGCTTCCTTCAGAAAAGTACAAAATTGTGTCATGGAGAAAGAAAGAGTTTGAATATCTCATAGATTTGCTCATCTTATTTAGTATTGTTTTTATAATCGCTGTCATCGTGTACTCTTTATTGATTTAATATATATGGAAAATTAAAAAAAACTACTAGAGACACGGAATAAAATAAATAAACACCATAATCATTTACAAGTATATTACTAGTGTACTACTGGAGAAGATGTGATTAATCAAAGTAAATTGTGTTCATTTAAATAGTATGAACATAAAATTGAAAGTGAATTTTAAAGAAATAAAAGTGTGATGAACCATAGAAAAGTGCGATGAACCACGAGATCCATTCTTTCACAACGGCCAAAATACCAAGGGCTGCTGCGTTCACGAGCTGCTATTTGTAAGCTGAAACAGGTTTCCGAGTTATTTCCATTTTAATTGGGCCTGTAAAGTTCATGGGCCGCGAGCAATTCCGCGGTACGAATCGCTTAGCCAGCATGGATCAATTCGGAGATTTTCGTCAGATCCAGTTAAGTGGACCTAGCTTCGGGTCAATTTTAGTCTTTGTCTTGTGACGCAAAAACCCACTGAAAGCCTGCAGAGCGATGTGATGGCACCAAAAATGAAAGCAGAGTGATGTGATCATCTGGACATCTCAATTACTCTTTTTTTAAAATCACAAATCACTGTAGACACGTTACCGCCTTATTAAAAACCTAGAGGTCACTTTATATACCCTGACAGAAAAAAGAGTGGTAAGAAACTTGCGGTCTTTTTCACGGTTACAAATCTTTACAATCATTTATCTTTTCTACTCCCAGTTGCTATGTTTTATGCTAAAAACTACTCTTTCTCGTTCTTGCGTTTGTTTTTTGTACTCGTATGATAGTTATAGGGACCTGGTGTTTTGCAATCACCACAGTCGTGAAATTCAACGGATGAACTCGTCGTCGTAAAATAATCCCGTTCCACACACAATGAGAAAAACATACAAACTCTGAATCATCCCTGATGAGCTATGTAACCTCTGTAGTCTGCTCCCAACTTCCACTCAAATTACTAATAAGTGACTACGCATAGTTTGGCGTATTTTCACCATATCACGCTATCAGCATCAAAGCTGCATTACAATCCCCGAATATAAATTGCGAAATGAACCGTAGCAAAAAGAGAGGCGAAAGAAAAAGGAATAACACATCGCTTCTTACACGCACGCACACCTGTCAGTAGTTGTGTTCATCCCGCGGACGTCACGCTCAGCTCAAGACGCAACGCCGACGAGCCGGCGCCGCCGCTGTCCGGCCGCTCGGCTCTCAGGACGGCGTGCCCTGACGCGAACGCGAACGCTCCCGTGCCGCCCACCACACGGAGGACCTCCTCCCGCGGCGATGCCTGCTTCTTGCTCCTGGCCGCCTCAACGCAGAGGCTACCGGACAGGCCGGGCGCGTCGAACGCCAGATGCGCCGTGTCGAACGCCGACATCGTCGTCGGCGAGCCGCGCTCGCCCGGCAGCACGAACCCCGAGGCGGCGCCGACGGTTCTCGACGTGATCGCCGGCCCCGAGGTCATCCGGTGGCGGAACACCAGCGCGCTGTCCACCTCGTGCGCGGCGCCACCTCCTTGGTGCGGCTGCTGCTGCCGCACGGCTCCAGCTGAGGACGGCGCCGGATGGATGTACACCGTGATAGCTCGGCGGCCCTGAGCGGACTTGGTGGGCCGGTGAGGGACAGGGGAGACGGCGGCGAGCAGGACGACGGCGAGGAGGGCCGCCGCGATCGCCACGCAGAAGATGAACCTGCCCAGCATTATTTACGGCCGTCTCATCTTCTGTACTACTGTATAATGGTTTGGTTCTGATTATTTCGGGAGCGCAACTGCAACTGCAGCAGGAGTGGTGAGCGTTCTAGCGATTGCACTGCAAACAGAGTGGTTGCATTCTCTACCTTACTTAATCCACTGTGACCCGTGTAGAGTCAAACGTAAACTGAACCACTGGGGAAAGGGCGACGTAGGTTGGGCGAAAACAAAGGGCGAGGTGTTAGTGGGGTTGGGCTCTTGGAACAAACAAGTGTGCAAGGGCAACAAGTGTTCAAAACGAACGATAGAACTTTCAGTACCCACTCATGAAATGTCGTTTGCTTTGTTTGAGCTTAGCTCAAAAGATGTGGATCAAAAGTAAAAGGTGAGAAAGTTCCAATATAAAGTTCCTCCACACGTCTGTTGCCTCTATGCTAGCGGCGTGCGGAACCTTAAGTACCGTGCCACCGCCACCCCCTTCATCCTCCTCCGTCGACGTCGCTCGATGACGTCGTAAGGCAAAGCCCGCGCGACGGATGGCAGCGCCGGGGCTCCTGCCCCTTCCGGCAGCGGATACTTGTGGTCTCAATATTGTAGGAGCCCAAACTTGTCCAATTGAGTCGCTTCGGTGGCGATCTTGTGGTCCGTGGTGATGATCTTGACAACGACGGTCTTTGTTAGTGTGTTAGGGAGCCTAGGCATGGTGGTGTGCGAGGTGTTTGGCTTGCTACCCAGTCCTGACGACTTCAACGTTGGATGTTCAAGATCTCTTTGGGGAGGTTGTCGAATCAAACGTGGCGGCTCGTTGGGCTAAGACTTGCAATAGCACCCGAAAGACGGGGCGGCGGCCCTAGACGGTGGTTTTGTGTTTTTCGTGGTGAGTTAGGAGGTGGCTCTGCGTGCGGCGGACCTAGTTCCGTTGATGGCCATAGACTGATGGGTGCATGGGGTTGAGAGTAGTGATTTTGAGGAAGACGTGTGGTTTGAAGCTCGTCTCTAGGCTAAAGCCTAACATGCTTACACTGGTCGCTGACAGAGATATGCGACGATGATGCTCTTGAGCGCTACATCGTGAAGGTGTTACCGGGGTAGTGCTCTCGCTCATGTGTTTGCAAAATTCGAAGAGAACTCCAGATCCGTGTGGGATCGTATGGGGGGGTGTTTTCGTCGCTTGCAACCTCATTTTGGTCTTTTCACTGGTAGAAGAGACTCGTTGAGAGAGAGTTAATGGTCAACACAACAAGTTGCATGACAATCTTGACTACACGAGACACACATGTGCGTTCGGTGCGCTATGGGTGAAACCATTCACTCACTTTGGTTGATGACTTGATGTCGTGGCTCTCGGATGTCCCTCCCCTCCTTGTAGGCATCGGTCAAAAGCCTCTTCATCACCCATACCGGGATTATTTGTTCGTGTATTTAACGTTCAGTTGTTTTTCGCTATTGGCTAGGTGGTGTGTGGCATTGAACTGACATGGTTGCCGTAGGGCGGCTCCGGTTTTTTTGCCTTCGCTATGTTGCTTTAAGATATTTGAGTGTCGATCTGGTCGTCGAGTCTTGTGGATGCAGGACGGGTGTGTTGCCTTCTGTGTCGTATCGGTGTCCAACCAGATTTTCTCGTCCCAACTTTTTCCCACAATTTTGCCTCGGTTCAAAGAAAGAGTAAAATTTATGTACAACTCTTTCACTTTTCTATGGAAAAGAAGGAGACCCGGCCTGTGCACGTGTGGCTACTGACTATATTGTTGGTTCTCCCCACCCTGGGTGGTCTAGGTTCATATCATGCTGTCCTAGTGATATGTATCACCGCCTCACGGGAAACCAATCTTCTCTGAGTCGACGAGAAACGGATCTCGCAGCCATGGTACTGACGTAATACTCTGATCCGCCAATGTGTGACCCATAATCGCCGTGTGGTTGTCATAATTCTCTCAGGTGGGGTAGCGACTAGCGAGCCGATCGAGTGGCGACGCAACAACTGGACAAGGATAGTTGGTTTGGTGAGCAAGATGTCAGATCACTCAAATCAGAAGCGTGTAGTATGATTTCCTCAATGAGACAAACTGCAATACCATATCGCTCATGTTTTTTCAAGATAAAGACGATATCGCTCATGTGGTGCAAATTCCACCATACGATTTGGCTAAGAGTATTCAATTAGCTACGTGACTCGCTGATTTGATGTGGAAAACAAAATTAAGAGAAGCGTCAAGAGCAACGTCGTACGTCAAACTCATCTCGCATCCGCCACCAATTCAATTGAATTCAAGGGCTTGGCCCCTACAATAATGCAGGGAAGAAATAGCAACAAAAGCAGTGCACCCAACAGAGCTGCAATCCAACGCAACTTATGATTGGAAGGTGGAGCTAGCTAGGGCCGGCCATGAAGAGATCCATCCACGCAGGGCATCCAGATCAGATTCAGACCGAACCAAGAACCGATCATTGGGCAATGTTCACTGCACTGTGCCAGTCAGTGGATCCCATCAAGATCCCTTCTCTCCCGCACAAGATCAAGATGGACATCATAATAATCATGAGCGTGGATTAATCTAACAACAAGGCAGAGAAGATGGGGAGGATAGGGGATCTGCACACAAGTTCAGTGCCACTGTGCGGTGCACTTGGGTCTTGGGTTGGCCAAGCCTTGAGCCCAGCCACCACCATCACCTTGGCACAAGCATCAGTCATCAGTTCATCACCCTCCCCGATCGAACAACTCATCGCTTGGATCTTGTGTCGGCGGTTGGACTTGGACCAGCCACTGGATGTTTGTCCAACTAATCACTGCCTCCGACACTGGATTTTCTAGAGAGAAAAGGCATGAGAAATCCCTGGGCATTCTTAGTTGGTTGGTTCTCCGATGCTTAAATAATTCGAGACATGGTTTACTTCAAACTTAAACTAAAATGAAGAAAAGTATTATGAAAAGGATGGTGTACATTCTTAGTTGGCGCAAAGGCCTCAATGCTAATAAAATTCTGGCTTTACTATGTATTGTTTGGCTATTGTTTTCTTTCGTACTACATGTATAGCTTGCCATCCATTATCCATAACACTTTTTGGCCCGATCCACCAAGTAGGTTGCTTTTATTCTTCAAAACGGCGGCTCAGTGTGATTTACACGTTCGCTAAAATTACTCATAATTTTTTTCTTGTGCGGATAACAAACAGTGCTCGAATAACATTTGATGGTTAAATTGCATGTTTTGAAGACAACATTTTCTTATATTCATCTGCTTTTCATTCATCAAATTGTTCATGACACCAACTTTGAATCATCACATAAAAAAATCACATTGATTATGATCAATTGAATATTTCGTATTTTTATAAACAATTTCATATTCATGGGTCTTATATCCTTTTATTTACACACAGTAAATTCTTAATGAGATTTCCGCCGCAACGCGTGGGTTATCCTTCTAGTTATTAGGGATACATAAATACATATTAGCGAGTGGAACTCGTGAACCTCCAACTCAGTAGGCTCTATGACCTAGAGTGCACGCTCGAGGTTAGTTCTTTAGATGCTCGAGTCGAGTCTGAATCGAGCCTAAATCAAGGTGGGCTTAAGCTCTTTTAGAGCCTCATCGGAGACACAGTGGGCAGAGCTACTTGGAGCTACCAGGATACACATGCACCCAGGTAGGAAAAATGTTAACCTTGTAATTTGCCCCAAAAACAATATGTGCACCCCTATAGACACAGATTAGTGCACCCGTGTGGCCTAAATTTGTCTACAATTCTATGTTAGCCAAGAGAGTGCATCCTGATTAGTTTTGTTCTAGCTCCGTATTATGCAGACATACTAGCGATCGAGCATGGACAAGATACATGTTTTGCACACAATAATTGTCTAAATTTAGATATCAACATGGCAAGTTGCATAATCCAAACCCACCTCAAAAAGATTATATATAGTGCTTTACTATAGATCTCACAATAAATAGTTGCTAGTGTTGCGTTTAATTTATTAAGGACAGTTAACAAAGTGCGACGAATGAAAAGCCAAGACCACAAATAAACCCCCAAAAAAGGAAAAAAAAACCTATAAAAACAGCATAAATCTCTGCTCTCTCGATATCAAACTGCTCAAATGTTGTGCACCCTCAAGGCACCAAAACCATCGGTTCGCCCATAATCTTGAATATGATGGTAGACGAGGTCGTGTCACTGTGGCGGAAAACTCACGTGATTCTCTCTCTCTATTCCGGATTAACCAAGTGATGAGCATCATGAGCGATGAGAGACGTTTCCGGCGACCAACATTTCGAACTAGCTTGGTTTCTCACCAATCTTTGACGGAAGCATAAATATTCCACTCATCCGGCTTTTGATGTCGTGGAGGCCAACCCAACAAGACTACCTCTCCAAATCTGAACACCAAATCGGCGTTTCAAATGCTGACAAGAGCCTCAGTTTAGTATATCCTTAAGATGAAGAGTTGATAAAATGTTTGTTGCTTAAATGTAGTAAATGCAGTTATTAGCATGACTAAAACTTATCGAATTTACAAGTGCCCGGCTTAATTCGTAAGTCTTTGAATAAGAATAATATGAACGGCGTAAATTGGATCTTCCATAATAAACTCGTACAGATAGAGATGAACACTGAGCTGGAAACAAGTCGGCAGATTGATGCAAAACTGCTACACAACACTAAGATGAGATAGAACAATCCATCGCATATGGCATATAAGTTCAGAAAAGGTCTATCGTATAATCAATCGAATCGTCATCCATAACGTCTACGAGACGTACAGGGTTTCTCCCGACACGGCTATGGCGATGGATGGTCACGCATATATGCTCAATCAACTGGACTCAACGCCCAAGTCGCACAGCTGAACAGGGTTACCGATGGATGCATGGTGCGTTGAGCGGGACGTTCCAACGCTAGCTTAGCTGCTGACACTTATTCGGACGGAGCTAATCAGCATCCCCTGATCAGAATTCAGAACTGCTGGACCTGAGCCCAACGCCCCTGTCGAATGGAGCGTGAAAATGGCACATTGTGGGGGTGAAGTTGATTGCACTTGCCGCGGTTTCCATCAGACGAGACCGGCTGAAATAGTTGAGGCATGGCTGTAACAGGGGAGCGGCAATGTCAAGTGACTGTTCAGTGAAGGAAATAGATAACCATATCGCCCCGTTTTGTTTCCTTTCTCGACAAAGTGTCGACCCTCGACTGCAATGTGCAAATGGGCAAATGCATGTACGTAGCATATGGCTATAACTATTGCGTAAAGAAAAGATAACCACACAACTCTCAGTTTTGTTTCCTCTCTCGACAGACTGTCGACCCTCGATTGCAATGTGCAGCAAATGGGAGAATGCATCTACGCTACGCAGCAATGGCGGGCATCACGCATGTAGCCATCTGCAGCATTGCCGTATAGTTGGTTCGTACTGCGCCCCGTAGCCGGAGCAGGAACAGCTAAGCCGGCCGGAGAGATCCGCGGAAAACGGGGCCGAGATAACAAGCAGGCAACAAGGCAATGGAGTCACATCAGAACCCCACATGGTGATGAGAACGATTCCCGTCTGTGTGACAGCGGCAGGCACAAGATAAGAGAATCCCAATCTTTGTTAAATCCCTGCCGTGAGCCAACCGTTTGGACTTTGCAAATTGCATGAGCCCTCGTCGTTGATCTGACGGAGGGCGACAGGTTTCACGCGTCAGTCAACAGACAAGGTAGCAATTAGACGTGCATTATAGTAATCTCATCGCGAGGTCGAGTTGGATCCGGCCGGCGGGCACATGAGCGCGAATCCGCCGTGTCCCTCCGGTGTCGGCTCGCCGGAGAGCAGCGGCGAGCTGGCAGGAGATTCTGCGTCACCCAACAGGAGCAACCTTTCTTCCTCCTCCGCGTGTTTACATTGCACTTATGCGGCTGCATGCGGTGCATGAAGGGTTTGACAGCAGTTTGATCCAGGTTTTAGTTAAACAAACAGAGATGTGTTGCCGCTGTGTTGGAGTGCAGCACTAAATTAATCTAGCCGTTTGACTACAAGCCTGGCGATGCAGAGCTAGCAGAGAATAATGTGTTTGGTTGCTCGGTTCCGAGCACTAATCGAGCTGGGCTGAGCACAAGTTGGGAGTTGCGCCAATTGCTCGTGTGATCTTGCAGAGAAAAATGGTGCTCATGTGGTCATGCCAGTAAGCCACATTAACTAGTGGTTACTTCGCATCACATGATTACAAAGCATAGATATATGGAAATCTCAGTAATTTAAAACGGGGGAATGGAAACCAGAGCAAACCCACATAAATAAACATTTGGACGACATGAAAAATAAATCAAAAGTGACTTGATCCTATGCGAGTGAGTGCAAAAAAGATGTCAGAGTGGATGTTAAAATTTCTATGCGGCTGAGTTGTATAAATATGCAATCCATAGCAAAAAAATTATAATTAAATGTGACATCCCTTTCATCCATAGCAATTTCTTAGAAAAAATCCTATTGACAGGAATGCTCCAAAATCTCTGTAAAATCTTTCAATAAAAAGCGGACCTAACCTAGTTGTCCAAAAAGAAAAAAAAAGGATATATAACCTCCAACAAGCATAACATAAGTTGTCTCTGTTTGTGAGCAAAGATCTACCCATTAAACACAAAAAACCACCTTGCCCTATGTACTGTCCCTTACAGGTCACTATTATGACCTTCTATTTAAGAGAGTAATTCAAGCGGAAATATTATGTGGGAAGCTTCAAGAAAAAAAATCATGCGGGACCGAGTGTACCTCAGCCCTGACTAATGGGTCTCAGTTGTCAGTTTTCGTGTCAATGCGCGTTCAACTCATTTTTAGTATTTTTTCTACAAAAAAGAGAGTTACTATGAACATGCTGATTTCCATCCGAATTTGTTAAGTTGCGGTTTTTGCTAGGGACTTGTTTGACAATTATTATTTTCTTGCAGTTATATTCACAAGTTTTTTTCTTATCGGTCAAGCATTAGAATCAACAGGTGAAATTAAAAAGCAGGCATGACCGTGAGAAACAAAAACTATATATCAACAAGTAGAACTATGAATCCTCTACGTACGACACGCCTACATATATATCAGGATTTTGCATCAACTTTCATTTGAACCTCCACACTGCTCTCAGCTGCTTGATATTATTAACACGTGTGTGTCTATGAAAACGAAGAAAATAATCTGCCTTGCAATGTAGCATAATATTTTTATTGGTCTGGTACATAGTTTTTATTTGAGAAAATACACAAACATATAAGCATTATATAAACGGATTGTACAGCTTCAACTGAAAAGAGAGAAGAAGCGAGTTTGAATGGACCTGACAAGTCGTTCGATCGGCAATCCCCTGATGGTTTGCCATCTACCCAGCCTGGTGAATGGCCAGCTAGACATAGTAATGGTGAAGAAGGAAGGAGCTGAAGATGATGTGGATGATTCATGGACTGTCATGGCGAGCTAGATCAGTGCATGATTTTCTTCCGGTAGGATTAATGAGATGCGTCGGGTAGGAGAGAGGACCGCGCGCGACTGTGCAGGCTAGGTGCGTCGCTCCTGTTACGGATGATGATTGGATCGGAGAGGTGGTTATCCACGCGGGGGGAGTGTCGGAGGAGGAGGAAATGCTGCGCGATCCGCACGCACGGACGATTCGTTCGCCCGTCCATTCAAATCTTGCAGGAGGGGCCAACGCCAATGATGGCCGAGCATGGGCTACCTTCTCCCTTCTCCAGTACTCTTAGCTAGCATGGCCGACGTCGTCCGTCGTCTCCAATGGCTTCCAGAGCTTTCTCTCTCTTGAATCTTGATTCGATCGATCGTCCATTGCCATCTGGCTGAGTCTACGCATTGTATGGACGACGATTTATGGGCATGGCGAGGACTGCGTGTGTCCAGCTAGCTTGCTCTACTGTTCAGGCCATGAATTCAGCGTCGGAGCCGGATCTTGAGCGATTGCAGGGCAGGGGCGGGGTCGGCCCGTCAGGACGTAGCTGTACAAATCTGACAATGTACAAGGCCGTTCATGATCTGTAGAGCGCTACAGCGCGGATGTAGTGTGTACGCATGGCTCCAGGGAATCCTATGACTATAAAACTGCAGCAACATTTCTGTAATTAATCATCGGTACTGTTAAAAACGATTTGTCGATCATATAGGTACTGCCGGCATCTCCATGTTTTTATACTCGTACTCGTACTTAAAATCAGGAGTAGAGTATTTATCTTTGCGTTATCATCATGTGTTTCTGAAGTAGTGCCCCTGCAATCCTGCATTGGCGCCCCGAGCTACACCTGATGTTGGGGGTATCGATCGGTGCAGAAGATCCGACATAATCCCAATAATCCAACGTGGCAGGAGGAGAAAAAGGCGCGAAGTTGCCAACTTTGGCGGATCTTCCGCCGATTCTGTGATCAAGCTTGCGTTGCATGCAAGCGCCGCGGCCCCTCCTGCAATCATGCGTCCATCTCCTTCTGGATCTTCCTCGCCATTTCCCTTGGCTTCCAAGAGCTCATCTAACACTAATAGATCAAGCGCTGTGATCGATGTGCCTAATGATGTTGTTGTTGTTGATGATGATCAACATGTACACGTGATCAATTGCTTTCCTCAGAGAACAAAACACAGGACATCGTTTACTACTAGCAGTCTAGCACTTGAGTTTGGAATCCTTGAGTTCTTGCTTAGGACTTGACACGCATGCAGTAACCCACAAGACTTGACTATGTTACCTGCCTATAGTTTACGGCACAGGAGCAGCTGGCATGGAGCGACACATGAGCAAGCACTGGAGAATGACAATGTGCCATGCATGCAGAGAGCTAGTGATGCCAACCCACCCTAGAGCCTAGAGGGCTATAGGAGAGTGAGTACCAGACGAGACGTCCCTATGCAGAGGGGGAGAGAGAGAGAGAGCTACACAGTGGCAACCATTTACGCGCGCGTACCAGAGCGCAAGCTGTCCTCAACAACCTCCAGGTTGGCATCCTCCCCGTCACCACACTACCCGACGCGCCACCTCATCCCTCCTCCCTCCTCCTCTATATAAACCCGCTGCGCACGCCTCGCTCCTCCCCACACAAACACAACCAAAGCAACCACCGCCGTGGTGCGCCCGCAGCAGCTCCAGCTCTCCACCTCGATCTCTGTGGGCGCGCGCCAAGGATCAAACTTTCACCATGGGCGCGTGCCACTCGTGCGAGTCGACGGCGGTGGCGTCGGTGACGGGGGGCGGCGCGGCGGTCGGGGAGGCCACGGCGGCGCGCGTGGTGCTCGCGGACGGCGACCTGCAGCGGTTTCCCGGGGGCACCCGCGCCTCGCACGCCCTCAAGGCGGCCGCGGGCGCGTGCTCTTTCCTGTGCAGCGCCGACGGGCTGGAGCTCGGCGGCGCCGTGGCGGCGGTGGCGGCCGACGAGGAGCTGCTGCCCGGGCAGCTCTACTTCGTGCTCCCCGCGGCCATGAGGCGGCGGCCGCTGCAGGCCGAGGAGATGGCAGCGCTCGCCATCCGCGCCAGCGCCGCGCTGGCCGGCGACCACGACGGCGGCCCGCTCGTGTTCCCGGATTCGGTGGTCTCTGGTGGAGGCGCCGCGTCGAGGTGCGGTGGGGGGAAGGGGTCCCGGCGGCGGTCGCGGAGGACCGCCAGCCTCGGGCGGGACTTCGTGCCGGACCTCGGCGCCATTGCCGAGTAGCTGGCTGGCAGGCAGGCGGCGGGAAGGAAAAAACAACTCCATCGAGTGTACAGTAGTTACGTGTATACTAATCCACCACCGGATCAGGCGGAGACTTTGACTAATGCTAATCTAGTGTAGCTTAGCTGGCTTGCTGTAGGTACTGCTGTAGAAAGACGCGTAGGGCACATTGCATGCATATTCTGATTGAACTGATCCAAGGGCTGTCTCTGGACACCGGACGCCCAGGTCTCTTTGTCTAGTACTGCTGACGGGTGGGTCCTTCGTCCCACGGTGCTAACTGTCCTACACTGTCACCTGAATAGTTGAATTGTTTGAAAGAACGCCAACTCACCAGACTTATTATTCACCTGTTCCTGAACTCATAAAGTCATGTAGCTAGGAGTATTCTACTACCACATTTGTACAACGCGCTAAGTAAGTTGCTTCTGTATTTCCTCCCGTGATCGTACGTACTCTACTCCTACCTTGGTAGAGAAGCAGGCAGCAGCAAGGAGTGTGGGCGAAGCAAAGCCCAATTCGGTACGAGGAGAACGACAACGCGACACCTTTTTCAGCTAGCCTTTCTATCCATCTTGATCTCTATTTGCATTTGCATGGCTGGCTCCCCCCGTCGCTCAAGCACGCACACAGTACGCTGCACTCTATGCGCTAGCTGCTCGCCACTACGGGTGAGCGAATCGACCGCTCGAGATCTTGTGACCGTGCTCCGGTTGAAACAAGCAAGTTGCACGAGAGTTGGATATCCCACATGCGCACACCTTATCGGCTATGACTGATCACTGATGTGCTTGCTTAGCTAGATGTCGAACAAATTCGATTCCAGATCGATCGGCATGGTCGGGATACATATCACAGTAGGACGAAGAGTGGCGTGCGTACGTCTTTGTTGAAGAGACTAATTCGTCGGGTCCAAATCCATCGTCCGTATCGATCGTATAGCATCCGTGGGATCGAGCTAGCTAGGGAACAAGTTCGGCGTCAAGTTTTGTCGGAATAAAACAAATATCCCGCACGTCCGTCTCCCCGTTCGTCGCTCAACTGGGTCGAATTCATCGTACGACCTGAATATATTCTACTCCAGCAAAAGAAACGCAGAGATCACCATCGTTATATGTCGCACGTACGTACATGGAGATGGAGGTCAAAACATACGGGACGGCAGCATGCACGGCCGTACTGTTAAAAGTGATAAGCTGATAAGATGTCGAACCAGGTCATTTCCAACCGTTGCTTTTTTTTCTCTTCATCAGTAGTAAAATTAAAAGCGCCAACTCCTTGACGTACACGCACCGGAACCGGTTGCTGTCTCAATTTTTATCTCACGTCCGTTTCTCAACCATGCATGTACACAGCGTTCGTCTAGCCGGGGAGTTGATTAAATGATCTGTGTCATTGCAATTTTTTTCTACGTACTGTACAATTCAGTGATTGAGTAATTAATACGAGCTGGCAGTTGCACATCGAGTCCGCCGGGCTGGCCATGGAGGAAAAGCGCTTGTTAATACCGTACAAAAATACGTGCTACGGAGTATATGGTGGATGAACAACAACACAAGCTAGGACGGACGTGACCTGGCCGGGGAGTTAAGTTAGGGTGAAGGTTGAAGGCGGCTTCGGACCGGCTGGCGACAGTGTGCTGCCTGTATTTATCGGGCAATTTGGTCATTGACTCTTGACCTGATGATTATCGGCTTTGCTGAATGCAATAATCAGGGCATCTCTTTTTCTCCCAGTTGGGAGACTCCAATCGTCCCCACCCACCTGGACCCGCATGTAGGGGACCGGCGCATGATGGAGGCCATGAAAGCTCAGCCATCATGTAGACGTCGTGGTATCGCCCATGCCGTCGCGTGGTATTCTCGGTTCTGCCACTGGATGTGGGTACGAACGCGACCATGGTAGGCCAGCTAATGAAAAATTTAGTCTGTAGAAGCGATGCGTAAACCGGGCCTACGGGGTTGATTTTTTTTTGGAATACACAGTATAACGCAAATGTTAATATAACGCGTGTACACCTATCCTTATGAACGTACGCACACATCCTATAACTAAGATCACATTCGAGAGACTGAGCCAACGAATCATGTCTTAAGATTAACGAAGTCACCATAAACGCCTCATTATCAACGGAAACATTGCCTGCTCGTATCATTCTTACTGTAAACATATTGCTCAATGAAGGACGTACGGATGCATGTGTGAATGGTCTCTCTCATACGTTCAACGTGTGTGTGGAGTTACTTCATCCTGATCTACTGAACTGTTTCACTTCTATCGCTGCTAACATTAGTAAAAAACTGAGTATTACAGTCGGTGACCAAAGACAATTTGAGCAAGTAAAAAAAGGATTATGCCAATTTATTATAAACCGTCCTCAGGGAAAAAGCCAAGTCTCATATAGTATGATTTTCGTGGCGGCCCAACTGCAATCACGCATCCTAAAATGACTCAGACGAGCTTGGACAAAGCTCAACGCTGATAATACAAGGGCCGCAACCGGGCAATTAATTAGGGCGGGTTCAATATTTTCATGCGACGAACATGATACGGTGGTGCTTGGTTGTGTCATCCTCTCTCGATACGGTGGTGATGGAACAGGACCCAGTTTTATTCATAAATTTAGATGTAGGGCCCTCGATGCAAATTGTAGGGGCCTGTTCGTAATTTTCATCTTATTTTAGCCCTTCATGTATTTTGCCACTACTACGAACATAAACTTATATGTCCATCTGGGACTGTCCCCTGTTAAAACAACTCCTAGTTTCCCTAAAATCGTGAACTAACAAATAGAACATAAAGGGAAAAAAAAAAGAAAATTTTGGATCATTTGATTCAAGTACATAGAGATAATTTTTTTTGCCACGAATCGGCTAGATATCCAGAGTCATGGAGCTCTAATCCAAGCGCTCCACAAAAAAAGGGCTAAGAAAATCAGATCTCGATTCATGGAGCTTGGATCCAATCCCCATATGATTCTAATCTATAGAAATTTTTTAATGGAGTCCATTCGGTTCATAGGAATGAATTTTCAGTTCCTGTACCATGACATTCTATTCCTAAATGTTTTTCTATTCCTGTAGTTTTCAACTCATGTGAACCAAAGAAGCCGAAAAGAACAAGAGAGATACGTAGAGAAGAAGAAGGTCGGCTTGTGCGAGGCAGCCGACGGCAAACTTCCGTGTGTTCTGTTCGTGAGTGATTCAGCTCCAACACTGACAAGATGCGGTACGTGCAATGTGAAATGAGCAAGGAAGGATGGAATGGCCATTCAGAGTGACCAGGCCAGCTCGCTGTGAACTGGAACCCAGGCTACCAACTGTCGTACTGTACAATCACCAACGCGGATCTGTTTCGTCACGGCCGGCCCCGGCGGTGTCTACGTGCTGTTCGTGCAGCAAGACAAACACGGCACTGTGCCGCTCCACCAGGTAAGGCCGTAAGGTATGCGCGCTAGCATCGAGTCTTTGACAAAGCCCTTTTGCATTTTTGGTCTCCGGCTTCCACACTTGGTCACACTCAGAGCTCGTAGGACATGCAAGACAGATTGACAGCACGTACGAGCTCGTCCGTGGTTCAAAATCGGGCACGTTAACAGTTTGCTCGAACGTGGAGTAAAGAACGTTGACTGTATTGCACCGTACCATGCTTCCTCTTCTAGAAGAAGCCCTAGCTGTTCCTGTCGCCGTACCGCGCCGCCGTCTCCTGCCTTCCCACACGAATTAGAGACTGATAAGAGCTTCGTCGTCTTCTTCTCTTCGTTCTTGAAGAGTATCTCGTGTCGGGTTGTGCAATGTAAGAAACCCCCACAAGCAAAATGCACAAAGTCTCTAGTTTACAGAGTGAATTTCCTTTTGTAGCAGCAAGCACACAAGCTACTAGAAGCAGTGCACAATGTGAAAACACTGAATCTACCGGTTGTGCATTTGGGGTCAAAAAAATCCAAAGCAGCCGCTACACGCGGTTTAAGGCCACAAATCATAACAAGTACTTACTAACCATCGACTTGCGAATCTAACATTTACTACCCCTATTCTACACCTGAGCTTCATAAAGGGGGATACATGTAGCAACGCACATCTAATTCTAACTATATCAGGGATGGAAGTACTTTGCCGTGGCCGGTGTAGGTGATGGAGGAGGTCGATACGGCGACGTGCACGACGACGAACTGCCGATGCAAATCCCTCCCCCCCCCCCCCCCCCCCCCCCCCGACCTCCGACGGTGGCGCCGGCGCAAACATCGATGCAAACCAATCAACGCCGACGCCCGAAAACCTAGAGGCGCATGCTCGGAGCTTGATGTCCCGGGCATAGGGAAGGCTGTCGTTGCCATCGTCGATGATGGAGGACTGAGGAGGATGAGGGACGAAGCATGGAAATGACGGCGGAGCTCCTCCACTGACATCTCCTGGATAAAGATGTTGTGCATCGTCGCCAGGGGTTCGGTGCAACGACGGACGAGGAGCCACTGCGAGAGGCGGTAGGGAGAACGACATAGAGGTTAAGAATGGGGGTCGGACGGTGAGTGGAGTTGGGAGTGGGAAATGAACCCGAAACGCCACGTCTCTCGTGCTTCCCACACGTGCAGAGGAGACACGTCTGCGTTGTGACTCTTCATAGGTATTCAGACGTTTCTCCTCAGCCAGGCCCATAACGCTTTTTTCGTGGCACTGCAGAATCTCAGGCTAGACTAGACAACTAAATGGTGATTTTTATACCGTTAGGGTCTGATTCACTAACCCTAACTCTAAGCTACCAAACACGCCCATAGAGTCATAACTAGATTACTCTACTATGCGCTACTCTTAGTACGTTGCTTCTGTATTTCCTCCTTATATGTACGTATCTATGGTCGTACGTACCTTGGTAGAGAAGCAAGGAGTGTGGACGAAGCAAAGCCAAATTCGGTACGAGGAAAACGACACGGCGGCACTTTCCGCTAGGTTTTCTATCTGTTCATCCTCCTGCCTTTGCATTTGCATGGCTGCCTCCTGTCGCTTGCGCACTGTACGCGGCACTGCCTAGCTGCTTGCCACTGCGCATCGACCAGTTGATAAACTTGTTATCTTTGTCATCGTGCCCGCTAGCTTCAGCAACTTGCACGAGCGGTAGGCGAGGGCAAATTCGTCGATCTCGTATAAATTCGATTCCAGACGGCCGGGGTCCGGATGTGCACATTAATTAGTAGGACGAAGAAGATCGTACGTTTCTTTGTTGAGGAGACTACTTCGTCGATCGGTCCAAATCTATCGTGCATATCGTTAGAATTCGTGGGATCGATCGAGGAAACAAGTTCGGCGTCAAGTTTTGTCGTTATGAAATATATAGAATATATATATCCATCTGTCTCCGTCTGGATCGAATTTGTCGTACGAGCTGAATATATTCATGTAGGAAACGCAGAGATCGCCATCGTTATCGACTTGTGAAGAGATCGTGGCGTGGTTTGTGGATTTTCTTGTAGATTGCTTGCGGCGGCTATAGATTATGAATAAACATTGCTCGGATATCAGTATGTCGATGTCCGAATTTTTATCTCACGTTTCACAACTATACAGCGTGCATGTACTGTATGTGCAATTTCTTTCTACTCTCGATCGATCAGTGATTAAGTTTGGAGCTGGCAGTTTGTAGGAGCTAGCAGATCGGGCTGGCCATGGGGAAAAGCGCTAGTTAATGGTGGATAAATATCAAGGACGCGTGACCTGCTGGTGGGCCGGGGCCATAGTTAAGTTTTAGACTAGTTATAGTGGGGAGTATCATATAGTGGTATCATGCATATGATACTAGTCTATGTTACTATCTTAATAGTGGGGAGTATCATAAGAGTAGTATCATGTAATCATGCATTTATTAGTCTATAGACTCATCTTGTTTCGAATTCCGTTATGTTACGGTATCTACCTATGATACCACCACCACCTCTTTCTTAATTAAATACTTATCACATCACTATTTTTTCTTATGTGGCACTTATGTTACTCCCACTATGACTAGTCTTAGGGTTCAGGTTGAAGGCAGCGCCAGGCCGACTGGCGACAGTGTGCTGCCTGCATCGGGCTCTCTCGTCAGTGGTCACTGACTCTTGACTCGATAATAATAGGCGATCTCTTTCTCTCCCAGTTGGGAGACTCTCGTCGATCGTCCCCATCCCACTCGGACCCGCCTGTAGCATGATCAAAGCCATGAAAGCTCAGCTCGGCATGCAGCAATTGTAGGCGACGAGCTGAAGCTACTGCTGTATCGCCCATGCCGTCGCGTGGTATTCACACGGAACTGCCACTGCATGTAGGCAAAATTCAGAGACGATTGCGAACTGGAACCCAAATTACCAAACCTCCTTGCAAGTTGCAACCACCGCCTCGATGGCTCGATCAGTCTCCTCACGCGGTACTGTCCATGAAGGTGTGGTACTGTTGTGTCTCCGGTTTCCACTTTGGCGCTCTCGAAGCACATGCATGACAGCACGAGCTCGTCCGTGGTTCAAAACACGGCTCATTGAGACATTGACTGTTTGCTCGACTCTTAACAGCTGGGGAACCGTGTATACGCGGTACGTACGTGCGGTTGCTCCCAGGCATGCAAATGTGCTAGCAGTACGTTCGATTGGCCCCTGTCTGTGCTGCTGTAAGCTTGTCAAAATGAAATGAAATTGATTGGAACATTCTCTCAAAATAACCAACAGTTATTTCGGGCGGCCATTTCCGTCGTCAGATCAAGAGTCCTTTTCAGTTAGCACGGCGACAGGGAAAGGGTTTTCTGGCATGGCGCGATACACATCCATCCATCATAATTTCTTCGTGCAGGTGCAGGGCGAGCGGACACTGTACGACAAGTGCCTATGGCTAGCTAACTTTGCCCGTAGTAGTGGCTGACAGTGCTGCAGATGCCGACCCGGTCGATGGGTTCGTTTCGTGCGCGCCCTTGGAGATGGAGATGTAATTCAGGTGCTTGGATCAGCTTCAGCAAACCGCAGCAGAACAGTGATGGTAATGGTGAGTATACAGCAGACTGCGACGGTCGCAAGTTGCAAGGGAATGGACCGACCGGGCTGGCCATGGATCGAGCTAGGGAAAGCTGTAGTTAATGGTGCACTACTCAGTCACTGACGTGATCGCTTGTCTGGGGTGGAGTTTAAGCCTCTAGGCGCGGTGTATAGCGACTACTTCGCCAGTGCCTCTCATGATTCGGCGGCCTAGCTATACTTGATTGCTTTGTTTCTCTTTGCTTAATTGCTTTTCATGTTTCTGGCACGTAGCTACGGAGTCTCCAAGGCTGTGTCCACGCATGCACCATCCATCCATAGGCCGGGTCAGCCTATGGTTCTATACTTCCCAGCTCTGGACACGACACCTCATCAGCCGGACTGAACGCTGTGGCTGTCTTCGCGTACGTGCCGCTGGTCCCGTCCCTGCTGACTTGTTCGTTCCCTTGTCCACCTCGGCGCGACAACCGGGACACGATATCGGCGACGAAGAAGGACCAACGGTCGTCGTCCGCCAGCCAGCTCGCCGCGAACTGGAACCCAATTCCTCCTGCTGCAACCACCTCGATTCGCTGGCCCCCGGCACAGGACAATCGGTACTGATCCGGATGCTAGGGGCTCATGGAAAGCTGTAGGATGTAGCCATTCGTTAAGCCCAGCAGTGTGCACTGGAGGCTGTTAGATTTTCTTTTTTGGCACAATAAGTGGCATGTGCACTGGATCCTGTAGATAGACGAACGCCATTTGAGGCTTAGAGCAGCTCGGCCCACAAGTCCAGCAACCTACTGCCACGGCGAGGCCCATGTGTCCGAGTATCGATTCCCCTTTAAAGTATGGATTTATCCATGGCAAACCCTAGTCTTTTTTCATTCTTCTGTAATTTCGGGAAAAAGATTGTTTAGAAAAAAGGTTCATATTTAATATATGTTCAGATTTAAAGTTGTTCATATACTCTGAAACATGTTTTACTGTTGCATGCCATGGATTTCAGAAAACATTCCGATTTGAAAATTGATCGATTTTTATTATAGAAAAACAAATTTGAAGGTTATCGAGATTTCTTCAATTGCTCGCAAGCTCCACTGAGTTCAAGTTAGTGACAATGAAAACACGTGATACTAAGCAGGGACGTCATTCAGTCTTCAGTCTTTAGTCTATAAACTATAGTTCTATACGGTCCATCTCTTCATCCTCGTACAAGATAGCAGCAATTAAGGAGAAAAAAATTGAATATTCAAATGAGTTTACAGAGATGCCACATTTTCAACACTTGCACATACGGGCAGTGCTCCACAAGACAATCAGAGATAGAGAACTGGGGAAGAGTGACATTTCAGAGGCTGGCTGATGGCGAACAATATAGAATATAGTGCAGTGGACCGTGAAGTTCCATTCCAGTTCTGTTACAGACCAACTAGGGTTCTTGATTGCACGGTAATTCACTTCCAAAATCACACCAGCAACACTACTTTCAGCAGGGTCAACGAGTATATGGAGACAACTAAAAAAAAATGCAACGGCAACACAAATCTTGTACATGGCACAAACTAAACAGAGCAAAGGAAAACAATAGCAGGCCAGTTTCAAACACCAAAGAGATATAGGTGACCCCAGAACAACCATCAAGTTTTAGAAGATACAAACACCAGAGAACCGCCCAAAAACTTTACAAACACACAACTACTAACAAATTGAAGGAGATATGGATTCGAACCTGGATTTAGAATTGTAAGGCTAAGATCTGAGCACGTTTGTCGCGGAGATTCTCCAGATATTCCTCATCGTCAAGGTACTTCAGAAGATAAAAACACAAGAAATAATTAGTCAACTGGACAAAATCAAGTTGCCAAAAAATGGTTCTTTACCACACAATTTATGGCATTACATCATAGGACTCTATTATCCTTTCCTCGTCTTTTTTTCTCAGTTCTTCTTCTTCTTTGCTGTATTCCTGCACCCCAGGAAAAACATATAACTAACATTCACGCAGAAAAATATGAAAATGCAAAAGATGGACCACAGGCAAGTAACACTGAAGATACTACATCACCATACCTTGAGTTGGGGATCGCAACACTCCACATCGTTACAGGGACCATAACCAAAGGGGAAATCAATGTTCACGAGTCCGCCATCAAAATGAGAAGTGGGGTGCTTCATATCAGTACTTCCATTGTTCATACAACCATGGCAGTAAAATTCTGTAAAGAAAGACACGAGTGAGATTTGTTAAGTTTAATATAACTAGACTGGCTCAGATACTACCCTTGCCATCAAGGTTAACCCCGCAGAAACTGTTGGGAAAACAATCTAGCACGATCTATATCTAACAGCAAATTTGAAACAGTATTCAAAAAAAGCTTCGTATAAGATAAGAGTGTACACTACCCTCGCTGTCAGGCTCAATCCGGCAGAAACTGCTGAGAAAATATCCTGGCTTATCTTTCTGATTAAAAGTGACTTCAGCGAAGAATAGATTGGCACTGCTCGCATCATCACCAGCTTCTTCAGTTGTCATGGTGATATTGAGATGATAGTACCGTGCATGGGGATGTTCGCAGATTAATTGCCAATGAACAATATCTTTGAGTTCATACTTGAAATTCTAGAACAAGCATAGCTTGGATCAGTAACGTTGCATGCACAAAACAGTACCAATAAAATGCAACGTGATCCTGGTAGTGGGAGAGAGTGAGGGCGATCGAGGGGGATAGAGAGAGAATGGACCTCATCATCGTCCATCTTCTTGTCCTGTAAAGCTTTAGCCAGTCTGTTCACATTTTCAATTGCCCTCTCAGTTTTTTCCAAGCTTGTCGTGATCACCCTGGAACCATCTGAATTCTCAAGTAATGGACGTAGAACACGCTGCTTCTTTGTTTCACTGGGTCTAATTTTAGATCAGAGCATATGATTAATAGATGTTCCGTTCTTCAATGAAGATAAGATATTTTTTATTATTTGATTGAAAGAGAAAACGAAAGGGAGAGATCAGAACATTACATGGGAGTGTCATTGCCACGCGCATAGGTAGAGAAAGCACTCTCAATTGCATCAAGGTTCTCAAACGGTCCACCGAAATCTGGATATGAGTGATAAGCTCCTGAACGATCCACTCTGACGTAGACGGGTATAGGCGGCAAACGGATATGCCACCAGGCCACAACAGGGTTGGTGTCCACAGAAGGCTTCGGAACCCTGAAGTGGGAAGGTTCAGTCAATAATGAGTAGAAGAACGATGATATGTTATGTTAGAAGGTATAAATAATAACATGGGAGTTCAACTAGATGGGGAAACATAATAAAACGAATGAGCAAAAGCTTTTATGTCATACTGTTTGGGCTGTAAGTCTCCGTAGGAAGCAGCAGGCAGGTCAGAAGATGGCTTCTCCACAGCAGAAGAATCCCCGAGACAGAAAACGCGAGCTAGGTGAGTACATAAGAACAATTTGCGTCTATCTTACGACAGTGAAGTTGGTGACCCGACCAAGTTGGACACTTGGACGGCGATTTGCAATCCAAGGGGAAACCAGAACGAAATGCACTTTTATATCTACGTTTAGATTATATAAGTAAGAGCAGAGCAGGTGTCCAAACGAGAGGCAGGGCATACACCAGTGCAGAGATTCTGCCTCCGACGTGATCCACCGGCCGATACATGAATTACAACAAGCAAGCCTGATGAGCGGTGTAATTTAGCTACGAATCACCGTCTACAGACAAAACAATTTGATTTCGACTAATCACAAACAGCAAGTGATTTGGAACCGAGAGCGAGATCTTACGAGGAAGCTGGCGTCCGGCCTTTTTTCCGTAATGGTCGCGTCCGCCCTTTGGGCCGTACAGATCTATTGTTTACCGGCGGCGTGGGAGGTGCGGGGTGCCCCCTTCTCCGCTTTTTGGATCCGAGCCTTACCGGCTGGGGTTGCATGTGGAAGGGCACTTCGCTGAGCTTTCCGTCGGTGGGCATTATTTCGCTGAGGCTGCCGGCGGGGAGGAAGACGGAGGTTAATTAGGGTTCGGGCGATTTGCGCCTCCAGCAATTCACTTACACGACCACGCCGCTTCCCCCTTAGATATAGTTTTCGGTCGCCGCCGCGGTTGCCATGTTTTTTATTTTAGCATGATCACAAACACCTGCCCTCCGACTTCCTCCGCCATATTTCCCGCCTGCCCAGCCACGCTGTCCACGTAGCCATAAACACTTTCCACCCAAAACCAACGGAGACAACACAAATGTCAAAGTAAGTGTTTTTTCTCTCATGTACTATGTCTACTAAATAGTATAGTTTGTATGGCAGTCAATCTAGACCGGAGGTAATAGATAAATTATGCATTCATAAATTTGTGAGCTATGCCAAATGGAGGATTCAGGTTTCTTGTTATATTAGTTTGATTCTTGTGTTATGATTTGAAACTTGTTTGATCTGATTGGTTTTATGGCTCTCATATTCTGATGATCTGTGCTAAGTGGACTTTTGTGAATTCCTGAATAAGTGGGTGAAGCGGACGGCCTCAACTATACATGTTTGTGTTAGGGAACGGTATCAGTATATAGTTTCGGCTGGCCTAGAGGGTGGGGCAGAGAGTCGTCCTGGGCCTCCGATTTGTAAGGGTCCCAAACGAATTAATACATTCGAGCAAAAAAGAAAAAGAAAGATAAAACCCACAAACAAACCAAGTTCATTGCTTAGAAAACTAAATATCATTTCTATGGCCTTCACGTGGTTCACCATAAAGAGCATGAGCATGACAATACCCGACCGTGATGACTAGCCAAAGGATGATGGAGGAAAAGTGACACAACAGATTCACATGTGGCTGGTGTTCTGTTGATAGAATGATTGCCACCCGTTATTTCCGTGGTGACTTGCACTCATTCTCACCTAGCTGTGACACCAGCAATGCCACCTCAAGGTCCTATAGGTCAGACAAAATGATATTATTTACGGATCTAAAGAGTATGACGATAAATAGAAAAATATACTCATAATGATGTGTATTTATCTATTATATGCAAAAAAAGTACTAATCTTAAAGAAAATTTTATTTGTTATTAAGGAGGAAATCTTAACTAAAAATTGTGTATCTCGTAGGAAATCTTTCCATAAACCACACACCGTGGCCTGCATTTCCAAGTTTAGTTAGACTGATACTCTGGAGAGAGTCCTACTAGTTGTAATTAAAATGAAAGCTATGATAGCTAAGTGTTCAATTTTAATATTACACATATATTTCTATTTGAGAAACTTACATGATAAGTTGTGTATAGATAACAAAAAAACAGATTAAGATATACACTCAAAACTTCCATTAAGATATGTACTCAGTACATGCCTCCCAAAATATTATATATAATTATATCTTAATTCAACGGTGAAAGCATATGTATAAGTTTTCTTTTTACAATTTTTAGCCTAAGTGTATAATGCAAAAACTAATATATTTTTGATTGAAAATATATTTAGATACATCACAAGGTAATTATATTTTAAATTGTACGTAAGGTACGAGTGGTATGACACATAATATTAATATTACTAGTAAAATGCCCGTGCGTTGCAACGGGTCTAAATTTTAGAAATTGACTAAATTACGTGCAAGATCACTGTGTGAAAAGTAGTCTTCCAAAAAGGGGACCAAAATTTGAAGTATATCTGATACAAAAATCTACTTCGACGTACCCAGGCCTCTCCTATTGCATCAAGTTAGATCCACCATTTTGTTTGTCCAGGATTTTTTCTTTAACTTCCCCTTCAGTTTGAGAGTTTCTGATCTGGTCCCCTTCCAATGCATTTAATGAGATCCTGGGCTCTTCTACAGGTTACTCTCCTAAGTGGTGGATTGACTATCCTGCTTGTTCTGGATCTTGATGGTACGACGGGTAAGACCGAAGAGGCGGGTGAAAACCATTATATAGGTGAGGCAAGATATGCTTGTCCCGAGGCTTTCATCATTCCCATTTCATTCATCCGTTCAAGTCGGAGCCAACGATGTAAACCCAGAAGCATTCACTACGGTCATTCTCAGGGGGGGGGGCTCGTTTCTACTTCGACGTACCCAGGCCTCTCCTATTGCATCAAGTTAGATCCACCATTTTGTTTGTCCACCACAGTTTTTTCCGCACTCGTTATCTTGATTTATTACGTGTATTAAATTTCATATTTCAATAAATCAATAGCAAATCCCTGATCTATAGACTTCGAGTATGATGTCATCTCTTCTACCAATGTCTATAAGCAACCAGTGTCTTCAAAATGTGCAGTGGGTCAACATTCATGGAACAATTTTTTTTACAAAAATCAGCTCACAATAAGGACCTGCAACATATGACCCCATGTAAGAATATTGATCATCCTTGTAGGCCATATCTGTGATTGTGTTTTATCATTGTAAGAATATTCTAAGAAAAAAATAAACATATGCACAATAGGTCTGCAGAACTCAGGGCTAGGAAACTAAAATCAGGTCAAAGTCGAAATACGTTTCTCGGCCTTTTGGCTAAGATCAAGTGTTTTCAAAAAAAAATCAGGTCAAAACAAATTGTTGGTATCGTTTTTATACGGTTGGGCATATGACAACGAAAATCAGGTCCACACCCCAGCTTACACATTGTGCCTTCCTCCATAATCTTTCTATTTATTGCAGAGTACAATTGAGTGTCTTTTATCCCTTCTTGCATCATTTACCACGAAATATAGTGTCTAGGTATAAGATGAATAAATCAGACATAAGAACCTGGAGAAACTCATTGCCGTGGAGAGACCATACTGATTTACCTACAGATAACGGGTGGAGGTGGGAACACTTCATTCTCTCTTTTTGCTGAGGACTGGGTTAGTGGGGCATGTGCAAAGCGCAAGAAGATGCCACCCACGTAGACAACACATTTGGAACAACACACCTAGAACGGCAGGTTATGTATCTGTGCTGGACTCTTCAAAATCACCATGTTGGAGTAGCACATACTTGCAAACCCAAATGACTCTCGTCTCAAAGCAAGTAGTAGAACAAATCTGTGTGAGATCAGTCATTACTTTGACCACTACTTTGACCACTGATTTACTTATTCAAGCATAATCTTCCGTAGGAGACCAGTAGATTGACAGGCTAAATGTAGCAGAGTCGGCACTGAACCTGAGAGCCCCATCCAATGAATCTTGAAACCAAACCGAGGCCCTCTTTGTAGCCAGCACACCCGGCCTGAACAACGACAACCATACCGACTGTGACAAGCCACCACAGACTCCATAGAGAAATCACAGGTGTCGCCGGAAGGGGATGCAACAGATCCTTCGAGCACACTCCGGATCCTAGGCCGTAACCGCCACTCCCGGTCTCCTCACGCCCGACCACCATGGTCAGGAGAAGAACAAAAAGTAGAGACGCCAAGCTGCCACCAAGTCTGCCGGCGACGGAGGGGAGAGAGGCCTGAATCAAGAAGGATGGGGAGATCAAGCGGGGATAGGCCTCAGAGGAGGTAGTCGCCACAGGGGACAAAACAATGGATCTGGTGGGCGACCTCGTAGCCAAGGCGAAGGGCGGAGTCGGAGATCTCGTAGGCCGCGTGGAGAAACGGGGTCCAGCGGGGAGTTGATCCATCTGCTCGACGGGTGGGGCAGGGACAGGCTCCGGTGCTGGTCCTGCTGGAGGTCGCCAGCGTGCACAAGAGCGCCAAGGAACTTAAGGAGGGAGTCCGCAGAACAAACCACTTGAAACGTTTTTTTCAACTTAGCGGTGGCAGTGGTGGGTAATTTCTCGTAAGTGTAGGGGTATAATCGGAATAAAAAATGACGTACCATCCTCACCTTAAGCAATATTATATAGTAGATATATATATATATATATATATATATATATATATATATATATATATATATATACTAGCAAAATGTCCGTGCGTTGCAACGGGTTTACAAATAAATATTTGATCACAATCTGTTTTTGGCCATGCTTAAGCATAACTGATGTGGAGATTTGCATAGGTGCAAAAGCATGTCTCGACTAATACAAAATAGTTATTGTATATGTTAAACAAATCTTATTCAATTTTGAAGCAAATAATATTGAGTTCAAAAAATTTGCCCAGCGTAGCAAATCAATCGTGCTTCCCCTTGCATTCCCCTTGCATTTCTACAGGCTTATTTTTAGTTTAATATTTTGTAGTCTATGAAAAATCTTAGCACTCTAAATCCAATTATATTTATAGGCCGGGTTCTTCATGAAGATTCATCTAATGTAAAGAATTAGCAGTGGTTTATGATCATGCCATCGTGAAGAATGGGAGGTCTCAATTGGTGGTTGATGCCACACAGTGCCTTTTCTTGACGTTGACGTGTACATGTCAAGAAAAATCACCACCAGGAAATTTATTCCGGCAAATATGATGTAGATAGAAGACCTAGAAAGAGGGAAAAAAAAGTAAAACATACATGAAATATCATATTCTGAATGTGTATATCTTTCACACTACAAATTACAACTTGTGAGTAGTTGCTTCTATTAGACATGCTATTTTTTTATCATTTTTTCTCTCTCTCGATTTTGTCAATAGCATGTATCAAGTAGAATTGACAATGTCAGTCCAGTTATAACTTCTCCCCGAGATTAAATCGATGTACCACGTTTATATAAAAAAGATCGTCTCCCAAGGAAGTTCGGGGAGAAGAGTGAACAAAATGCATGATTTTTACATGGTCCTAAATAAGTACAAAGGTTCATAAATCTTCAATTTCAAACACTGTCGCTAACAAATCACATTACATGCTCCATCATTTACTGTTGTACATCCTTGCAAATCTGATATTTTCAACTATTGATTCTATTATCTTAAAAAAATATGATATAGTTACTTTACAACGTGAAGATGTATTTTTTATCCACAGTATTCAGCACGATCATATACTGTCACATATGAACTTTACTTAGCTGAACTGACATGCGAAAATGAGTGCAGTGCAACATGTGGATTTTACCACCTAGTCGAGTAATGATTCCCTTCTATATTTTCCACAAAACATGTTTTCTTATTTGATGCAATTAATGCAACCAAAAGCAGCAAGGATCATTGTTGAAAATAAAGACGTTTGCATACGCATTTCACTGTTAATGGACAGATTCACAGTCAGAAACAAATAGCAAGTTCATCCCACCACATAAACAGAATTAGTTGGTGCACATCAGCATTACATCTAGGAAGAGGAAGTAAAAGAAGCACAAGACTTCAGATGGGTAGTTGAAAGAGTGTGATATAAACATGAACACTGGGTTTATTGCCCTGTATTGTTTGTAACTAAGAAAGTATCAGAATAATTACTATGGTTAGCAGAACCGGTTGAACATACCAAAGCAAGGAACTTCGAGAACAGGATAATACCTACTATGATTCTTCAGTTCAGTAGTCCAAAGGAGGCAAAACTGGTAGATGCAAAATTACAAAAGTAGATGTTTTAATTACTGAATGAGTACACAGAGGCTACCAATTGGGGAATATATATAATCCTCTTAAGCGAGCCATAGCCCACTTGTGCTACCATCAAGAAACAATCATTCTTCAGCATCCATCCACACCCCACCATCTTCTCCAACACGAAGCAGACCTACCGTATTCACCTAGCGGTTTCACTGTGTGCCTGAAGGTTTGAGCCAGAGGGTGATGCCCGCTGGACAGATTGGTTCCGAGGACCTGCAGATCCAGCTCGAAGTGACAACACCAACATCAGATCAAGAATCCACAAACCTGATGTGAGACCACGTCGGCAAATCATTCTTCTTAGTCGGCGAGTGTCAATCTCCTCGGGTAGGACTTCTGATTCGGCGAGCGTCAATCTTCTTAGTCGGCGAGTAGTCCAGGATCGGCAGCCCTGCGGCGGCGCCGTCTCGGCCGCATCCCCTCCTGGTGCTCGAGCTGTCCCACGGGGAACGGGGCACGAGCCACCCCGCACGCCAGGAGCACGGTTGGGTAGGTGCAGTAGTCCGGCACAACGCCCGCGGCGCAGTACCGGCCCCGACCTGGAACGCGGGAGAAGAAGGGCACACTGGCGATGAAGAGCTTGGAGGATTTTCCCCGGCGGATAAGAAACAAACCACTTGAAACTTTTTTTTCAACTTAGCGGTGGCAGTGGTGGGTAATTTCTCGTAAGTGTAGGGGTATAATCGGAATAAAACAAGGACGTACCATCCTCACCTTAAGCAATATAGTAAAAAAAAATATAGAGAGAGACTAGCAAAATACACGTGCATTGCTACGGTCACATTAAATCAAATGAACCTTGTCACCTTATGATCTTAATTGTGTGACATGAATCCTAATAGCTTTAACTACTCGTGGGCGAAGAGTAGGTCAGTTCTAGATAAGATATCACTGAGTTGAGCATAAAAGGCACACACAAGTTTTGTGGCGAGCTATATTACGGTAAGTAAGAAATTAAAAAAAATATGAGACTGGAAAAGCTCCTCTTGCTTCCTCTAGAGAATAAGAAAATTATAATCCAAGTGGCACCAGGAGTATTTTTTATGTAAAGGTGGCACCAGGAGTTGGTCTAATGTACACACAGTTTATAAGAAAATTACGGATGTTCTTCTGCCTAACACCCGTGGCTATCAACACGATAGATTGAATTATGCGATTAATCCTAGGATAACTGATTATCATTCAGAGTGCTGGATAGAAGTAAATGAAGTCCTTATACATGATAACTGTACAGCCACGGGTGCACAAACATTGCTACATGTGGCATTAATCTTTTGACTTCTTGTTTTGCTTGATAAGATCTCAGCCTTTGCATCAACAGAGAAGCACACATCAAGACATCCCGTTGATGATTTAGTTTAGTATGAACAAAATCATTTCTGTTTGGATCATTGGTTGGTGAATATAAAATAGTAACAGACAAATTTCAAAAAAAAATAGTGATAGACAGTTAACCATTTATCACCTCTCTAGCCCCAAAATTCAGAAAGGTTGTGAGCCGTGACTTGCAACGAAGAAAGCAAATTTCATCTTTGTGCCGCTTCCTCATGCATTCCTTAGAGCAATGACCCTGGCAGCTAGTTCGCTAGGTCCACAGACCTTGAACCTTGAAGGGTTGAATGTGAGGGGATCTGGGGTAAATATCTGGATTCAAGTAGACAGCTAGCGGGCAGACCATCACTCCCCGTCCAGCTGGAATAGTGTAAAAAATAAAGCTGGGTAAAGCTGCTCCATGCCCTTTTGACCTTCTTCTTCACCTTGTATGCAACGCACTGTCCAGCTTTCTTTCTTCTATTACAGTGGTGACAACGAATCTGACAGGGAACGGTAGTCAGTATGGATGAATATATGATCCTATCAGCCTAATTCAGTGCAATCCTCCTTCAACTAATCCAACAAAAGGGCATCGGCCACAACATTACTGATATATTTCCAATGTGCTAGCACAAATCTTCCCACCACTGCATACACGGAACAGAGCACACACCAGTCAGTTTATCTGGAAAATGAAGCAAACATGAGGTGTCGCCTGCTCCGAGAAGTGAAAAAATTGAGGGATTTGGGAATGTCAGGGAGAGGAATGGGACACCCAGATCGTGGTCGCTGATCATGGCCGCGCCACCCCCACGATCCTGAGCGCTGCCGCCAGCGTCGCCCCGCCTGAGCTTCTCTGTTACTCCTCCGCGCTGCAGGTATCAAATCGATCGACAATATCTGTACTACCTAGTTGTGCAGATCTCATCAAATTGGAAGCTCTCGCAGACTGAGAGACTGGATATGGGAGATGGGGAAGAGATGAGATGTCCTCACCTGATCCGCCGGTCTGGCCGTCCCAGATGTGCCGCCGGCCGCCGCCGTTGACCTTGAAGCTGTTGTCGCCATTTTTTTACGGGGAGCACAACTGGAGAAGGATGAGGAGAGACATGGCATAGGCTCCGTCAGCGCGGCCGCTATACCGCAACGTCGGCGTCGACCTCCACGAGGCCGGCCGTGGAGGCGAGCGCAGCAGGGCAACATGCCTCATCGAAGACCGATCCCGTTTGGGTAATTTTTTTCTTTTCCACAGGAGAACCGAACCGGTACATCTCACTTAGCGGTGACAAGTGAAGTAATATTTTCTGGATGTAGGGACAAAAACGGAAATAAAAATGACGTACCAGACACCTTAAGCCGTATTATATAGTAAAAATATATATATATAATATATATATATATCTTCTTAGTAAAATGTCCTTACTAAATATCCTTACTAGTAACCAGAGAGCAAAAAAATGTCCTTACTAAATATCCTTACTAAACGGAAATTTGGATTGTGTTAAGCCGTACCAGACACCTTACTAGTAAAATGTCCGTGCGTTGCAACGGGCAAAAAAAATATCTTCTTATAAAATAAATGTTAACACAAACCAAATTTTACTCAATAATCGATCCTGCTGCATAACCAGAGAGCGATACGTTGCGTTTGAAGGAAAACAGGGCGGGGGCGAAGCGACCAGAGGCGAGGGATTACGCGCGGAGGTGCACCACAGGGGAGGAGGGGGCCGAATGCACGGAGAGGAAGATGATGTCGGAGGGTGAGGATTTGCCGGCGTTCAGCGAGCACTCAGTCAGAGGATTGGAGGGTGGGGATTCTTATCTGTTCGGTAAGTTGACTGCGGGTTCAAATCACACATTAATGATGCCATTACCTGAGCAAAATAAGAGTAAGCTACAGATCAGCCATAATACATGTTATGCCAGTCTACATTTAAACATACATGAAGCTATTCAGATAATTTTATTTATTAATTAGTGGATGCTATGATTTCTTTGTTCTTAATATGATTATTACATGAAAGTTCGGACAACATCTGAAAGTACCTGTTCTACTTTAGCTCATGTATGATGAAACAACCTATTCACCAGATTCATAGAGACTCAATATAAACACAAGAGTAATAGGCAATCATGCATCAAACGAGATTAAGTTGGAGTAGTACCAAAACTGAGAGTTTCGTTCCAGCTCCGTCATGGGCAGGGGA
Organism: Poa annua; assembly: GCA_026929855.1. Classification (NCBI taxonomy): domain Eukaryota; kingdom Viridiplantae; phylum Streptophyta; class Magnoliopsida; order Poales; family Poaceae; genus Poa; species Poa annua. The sequence goes on from CM049427.1 coordinate 25,324,789, forward strand.
ACAAATTATTACACAGATCTCATGTACTTCTCAAATTCTAGATGACTCAACTCCTAATCTATATTGCAATGTTCAAACGATCAAACAATCTGATATTGCAGCAGCAGTACCTTATAGCTCAGTACCTCTAAACCTGACATGGGTTTTTTTTATTTTTGCAATTACACGTAGTAGGGGATGGGTCTATGCACATTAAAGAACAAGATGCAATTCTACTTTCCTGAATTATTTCATTAAAATTTTAAACTTCTTAACTGACCCTTTTAATGAAAGAGGAAGATGCAGCTAGACAAAACCAAGGTTATTTAACTTACATTATATATACTGAACGTAATATGCTCAATATACAAGTTCCAAGGTAGAATATATATATTTCAAGTCATGCACATACTGCATGACCAAGTTGCTGAAGAATTAAAGAAACTCTTTCACCTTCTAATCACATAATGATAAGCACGACTATGGTTGAGAAAAATATCTGAAATCTGAGTACAGCTACTATGCTGCAAAATTTTGTTGCCTTGTTACGTCATTTGAAATTTAAACTATCAACAGGTATGGAATATTATGACTTGCGATAATTCACCATGAATCAGGTCATACTTGCTTGCTACTGTGAGCATCAGTAATAGTAATAGACTTCGCAGTAGTTGCACCTGACTCACCACTACCATCTCCTTAACAAAAACAAGGAATTGAAAGTGAGCAAGGGGAAACTGTGGTTTGGATCTTGCGATGAAATCGACCACCACAAAATAAGCCAACAAATCATGACAGCAAATGTCGCTCGAAGGGAATGTTACCTCGACCTGGTGCGTCAAGGTGGCCTCCCGATCGGATCTTTCGCTGCTCATGCCGTCATGCAGCTAGCATGTGGTTTGGATCTTGGAGAGGGATGGAGGCGTGCTCTGTGATTACGAGAGAAATCATAACCTGCACAAAATAAAGAAACGGAATAAACGGGTGGGGAAGGAACAATGTCGGCAAAAATTAAATTGAGAGCCGCCACAAGGCCTACGAGGCCGCACTCGGCGCCGAGGTCGATGGCGCGCGTGCCGCACAGCGTGAGGAGCCGGAGTCGGCGGCGTGGCGCCGTCGACGACGCGCGTGCCGCAAAGCGCGAGCAGCCCAGAGTCGGCGGCGTGCTCGAGGATTCCATGGCGTGGAAACACCGGTCTGCTCCCCCGCCAAGAACCCAGCCGCGCACGGAATCCTCCATCTCAGCGTCGCCGCCCGCATCCTGCTGCGCCCTCAAATCAGCCACGGTGTGCAGGATCTATAAAAAAAATATTGGAACATAATGAAATATTTTTGAAATACTTATATACAATGTTCGTTGTAACACAAAGAAGAAGAGTAATTTGAAGAATCTAAATATTACTTAAAAATTGTTCATCTCACATAAACAGTTTTATAAGACACAGAAAGCATTGTCAGCATAGTCTTAATATTATTGTTTTTCGTGAATTAATCTGATCATGTGTAGTCTAGCTATTTCAAATAGTAAGGACATCCTTATAAACTATGTTCTTTGTGGTCGTTACTAATGACTCATTTCTTTTCCTCTTCTTAGAATTCTTGCTTTCATCCCTTTCTTCGACCTTGATGGCGAGGATCTTGATGTTTCTTTTAGCGGTGGCTCTAGATAACGCCACGTATAACTGTCCATGAGAGAATACCGGCTCCGGCAGGTACACGCCTACAATCGGGATGGTCTGCCCTTGCGGCTTGTTGATCGTCATGGCAAAACTAAGCCTGATTGGAAACTGCTTTCTCTTGAATCTGAACGGGAACATGTCACTATCAGATGAACATAGAGGTATCCGTGGTAGAAACACCCTCTCTCCAGCGTGTTGTCCCACCACGATCTCCGCATCTATCGTGTTCCTCTGGAACCCACGTATCACCAGCCTCGTGCCGTTGCACAACCCATTAGCTGGGTCAATGTTCCTCAGCAGTATAATGGGGCAGTTTATCTTCAGTTTAAGCGCGTGCGGGGGCATCCCAGGAGGAGTCAGCGAGTTAAGAAACTCTTGAGCATAGAAGCCATGCGGATCGTCCTCCGCACTATCGAAGCTATGGTATATCATCTCCTCTCCCTGAAAACGCTCAATCATGCGCTTGTTTATTCCATCGACGTTGTCGTTCTTTGTGGAGAGGATTGCTCGCGAAGTCATGTAATCTGTGTTGTTCATGTTTTGATCCAGGTCAGGATACACATGGTCGATCAGCTTCTCTATGTCAGACTTGTCGCCCATAGACGGAACACATATATCTTCTGGAAGCTTTATGTTTCCTTCCACGTCAGTCTCCTCTGTGCCGTTACCTATCCTCAACAAGTAATCCGCGAACCACTGGTCGTTTTGCGCCCTCATGTTCTTTACGAGCCTTAGCTGGCGCATGCCCTTCCATAGTTTTGAACTCCGTAGGCTCGCGTCGATGATCTGACCCCGTGACCCTTTCCTCACTACCGGAAGAACCTGTCTGAAGTCCCCACCGAACACGACAGTCTTACCCCCAAATTGTAGGTCCTGGCGGTCCATGATATCTCGCATGCTTATGTCCAATGCTTCAACTGCCTGTCGTTTCGTCATGGTGGCCTCATCCCATAGTATTAGTTTAGCCATCCTCAGGAGCTTGGCTGTCCCACTCTGCTTAGTGAAGCTGCATGATGCCCCTTCTTCAAGGTTTAGTGGGATCTTGAACCTCGAGTGTGCTGTCCTTCCTCCGGGCATTATTGAAGCGGCGACACCGGAAGTTGCTGTGGCCAGCGCGATATTTCCCTGTCCACGAACAGTAGCGAGCAGCGCCCTATAAAGGTATGTCTTCCCTGTGCCTCCCGGACCATCGACGAAGAATACGCCCCCTTCCTCGCCATCGACTGCCTTTAGTATCTCGTCGTAAGCAAGCCTCTGCTCGTTGTTTAGGAAGGCAGCCAGAGAAGCGTCTTCCTCATCAACCATGATGTTTGTTTCCTCGATTACCTCTCTGGACTCTCCCCCGGTGTTGTCATACGTCTCGTCAATGTCCGGAAGAGGGAACGACTTTATGTCTTTTCCCATGGATTGTAGCATTCCCCTTATATCATGCAACACCATTTGCTCTACCGCTTTTGGACATGTGTGTTGTCGCCGGTAGTCTTCTGACATCGCATCAAGGTGTCGATCCCAAAGACCGCGTACATCGCCAGGCTCACAGAATACTAAGATCGTTGCGAATAGCCTCCTGAGTGAGGCAGGCATGGCGAACTGCTCTGACTCAGTAAGACACTCATCGAGCGTGTTATCGGCCTCGATTAGACCCTTCCTCTCCGCGGCCTCACGAAATGTACCACATAGCACACCATCAACTGTTTTCAGGTCTTCGAAGGACGTCGAGCCTGGTACGTGGTTCAGAAGCACTCTAAGAAAGTAACGCTCCCCCTCTGCAGGATTGGCTGTCACGATACGGCCTACTTGGTGATCCCTTTTCCTTTTCTTCCAGTACTTTTCTTGTTGCCACGTGAACCGTCCTGGAAAATCCCTGTAGAGAATATCTCGAGCCCACTCATGGTTCTGGTTAGCCACAAAATACTCTGTCAGCATGGATGCGTTCTCCCTGGCAGCAACGTCGTTTAGGTTGTCTCCTTCTTTGAACATTACTCTTTGCATGTCTGGTAGATGAAGCGGCATCTGCAGTACGGACGGGTGGATCTCAGAGAGACTGAAGCCAAATATCCTCCACATAGCTTCGGGTGGTGTGATCCATCTTGCGTCAATGTATCTCTTGATCTCGTCTATGTTACCTTTATCGTCGGGTTTGTCGATGTTGTATGAAGTCTGATCGTGTCCTTTGTATATGTACTTATATAGGTACTTGACTGCCTTTATGCTGGAGCACACCTCCACGTTTATGTGGCAGTTGAACATCCGCAGGAGGTTAGGGTTATAAGGCACAACCCATCTGTTGTCGAGTGTTGAACCACGGACCGTCGCGAACGGCCGTCCTTCCGTCTCCGATAAATGGGGTATGAGTCCTTCCCCTGTATGGTGGTCTCGTTGAACGTTCGTGGATACCTGCACTTGCACGATCCATCTTTCATACACACGTTGTTTGGCTTTAGGGCACCACATGGTCCGTGCATCATATGTTTCACGACCATGGCGTGTAGCTCCGGGTATTTATCCTTGTCTGGGAGCTCCGCTGATATTAGGCGGTCATACTGCTCTGGCACAACGAGCTTATAATTTGAATCCATGATCAATAGGAAATGGGCATGTGGGAGGCCCCTCTTCTGGAACTCGACCACGTAGACCCACGCCTTCACAACGCCCAGGATGTTCTTCTTGGTTAGCATATATTTCATCGTCTCCAGCTTGGCTCTAAACACTCGAGCCACAATATCTGGTCGGTCCTGTGGGGTTTGGCCTGTAAGCAGTGCATCCTGTATCTCCGGCCAGTTTGGGTTGCACGTCATCGTCAGGAAGATGTCCGGCTTTCCGTATGTCTGTACCAATGCCATGGCGTCCATATGCCTCCGCTTCATGTCACGAAAACACCCCTGGAATTTCCAAGGGAGCACAATCCTTGTGCCAACAGCGCTTGCTTGAGTCTCTCCGGCCGTGATGCTATCGACAATGCCTTTATATAGATCAGCACGTATCCGCGGTTGGTTCTTCCTGATCCAGTTCAACCTACACCCCTCGATCTTTATGTACATGTCCACCGCCCATTGCTGGAACAGACGCCCTCCATGCAGTATGGGGTTGAATATAGCAGGACGCGTCTGTAGTCGGTAACAGTAGTAGTCCCTGACGGAGACACACATACGTCCACCCCCATCTGTGACAGGAAAAAAGAAGGTTATGCAACATATGTGAAGGATAGAGAAACTTTCATAATTATTCGAGATAGCCAAACCTGGATCTTCTTCACGGTCTGTTCTTTGTAGCTGCGCAAGGTCCCATGACTTATTACGCTTAGGTATATTCGGATGCCAACCGAGCTCGCCCTTTGGGAAGAATAGGGGGTATGAGAGCGGGTCATAGCATCCTTGTGTGGCATGTATATTGTGCCTTTGATTGTCGTTGCCGTAGAGGATAATGTTGCGTTTGAACCTATTTGCGAGGTCGCTGCCTTCGACCCAGATCGCAGCCACCTCAGATGATACCGGTGTGTTGTATCTCCGTTGGTCTAGCTTTTTGTCGGTGTTCAGCTCTATACGGTAGTCCTCGAGGTTATCCTTATGGGCGCCCAAACTCCTAAACTGCTCGGAGTAGGGGTTTCCTCTCAGTATGTCCACAACCTTACGTACGACCTCCTGGTCTAGTTGCTTGGAGGCTTCCTTGCGGTGGATCAGGCTGGGATCATCGTCGTAGAAGTAGAGTTGTAGATGTTCCGGGCGAGAGCCTGGCCCGAACGAATGCACGTTGTGGTACATGGAGCCTTGCGCCCGGAATGTGTACACCCCCGATCTCATGTTCGTGCAGTCGTTGTCGAGGCTGACGCCAAGGGTTGTGAAGGAGAAATGGCCGTTGAAGAATCGTATGCTCTCTCGAAAATGTCGGCTGTCCGCATCCGCGCTAGACCATAGCCTCATCAGCTCCAGGATTGGCTCTGGTTCAGCCAGTTCGATCTGTCCGTTTCGACAGCAGAAAGCAGGGGTCTCATGCTGAAACCTCTTGGCATGGCAGTGCTCGCAGTCAGGGACTTGCTCTAGTATGTGTGTGCTATCTGGGAGGTTCGACTACACGAAGTCGAAAGGATCGATGGCATCCTCGTCTGATGAGTCTATCACTGTAGCGATGTACTGAGCATCAGTCTTGAAACCTACATGAAGTGGATGTCACATCGATATGTTCATGTTGATTTGTAACAGACAAGGTCGATGGCAAGATAGAAAGTCTGGCCTACGTACCTTCACTTCCATTATAGGTGTAGCACTCCTCGTCCATGTGGTCGTTGGGTATGGTATTCTCGTCCATGATACCGCTGAGAAAGGACTCCATGTCGCCTACCACATCATCGATCTAATAAGTACGATGATTGAATGAATAAAAGGTTTATATAGCAGTGTGTTACCTTCGGTGCCGATCGTATATTCCGGCATGCTCGTTGAAGATATCTTTGTCAAATTTGTTGCATTTGGGCACGGCATCGCTATGGATTCAGGGCACACGGTGTTCCTCTTAGTGGCAGCGTTTGCCTTGCGTCGAGCTACCACTTCCGCCTTCTCTTCTTCAGATTTGTTTTGTCTAGATGTTCGTTGTCGTGCAGTCTTTTTAAGCCTTTCTTCTTGGGATATATTTTGTCTTTGTCGCATGTTTCTTTCATCTTGTGTTTTCTTTTGCCAAGCTGCTCTTCGACGTGCATTAATCTCCTCTTTCTTCTCGTCCGTCAAACTATTCCGTCGAGCTCTATCACGTTCACGTCTTGCTTGATTTTTATTTGCGGTAGTGTTCACAACAGGTTGCTTTTGCTCTGCCATCGCCTTGAGATTTCTTGGACTCACACTTTTTTGTATCTCACCTGGTTGTCTATTTGCCTTGTGGTTTTTTGATATATTGACACAGCCCTCTCGTGCATATATATACACTCGTTGGCTGCAAGTAGCGACGTATGAGTCGGACCCGGTAATCGTTTTCGATTCGAACTTCTTTTTCGTTTCGAACTAAAACGTGTAGTAGCGAGTAGGAATCGGACCATGGTACACTCCGGATGGGCCAAATTCGCCCCGGCTTGGTCAACCGAGGGAGCCGCAACGACGAAGTTGTCTTCCCCACTTGTCCTCGACCTCTTCCCATCGCGCCCCCTACCTCGCCGCCGCCCCGACCTCCCGTGCCTCAACTCCGGCTTCCCCGACCTCCAGCACCCGGCCTCGCCGTCTCGCCCTGACGTCAACCACCCCGGCATCACCGCCCGAGACCTCGACAGCGCAGCGCCCCAGCCTCGGCATCTCCTCCATCCTCCAAGCTCCGCATCGTCCAGCACCTGCGCCACCGGCCTCCTCCACCTCGGCTGCCCCGGCATCTCCCTCCCCCGAGCTTCTCAGTAGATTGCTATGCAAGACTTTAGAATTCCCTATTCCATTGTGTCTAGGTACCTATGAGATGACTTAGTAGAATTTTGATGCTATGCAATTGAGGAAAGGTTTTACAAAATCTTAAGTGGCTACTCAGGACCATGTCTATGAGGGTTTTCACCTGAGATAGTCTTTACTATACTTAGGATCATAGTATGTGGGGGTTTTCACCTGGGAGTGCACATCACTAAATTAATGAATCATCTGCGTGGATTGGTTGGTTGGTTTATGTTGAGTGGCTACTCAGGACCATGTCCATGAGGGTTTTCACCTAAGATAGTTTCTACTATACTTAGGATCGTGAACGTGGGGGTTTTCACCTGAGAGCAACTTGTGGAAGGCCACCCAGAAACAAAGGGATGTGAGGAATAAATGGAGAAGATCGTGAAGAACTCAAGGAGAAGTATTCCAAGTAAAGACTACAGCTGATCAAGGAACAAGGAGGAATCCCAACATTCTAATTTCTTAATAAACTTTTGATAAACAACAGTGGACTACTCGGGACCATGTTCATGGGGGTTTTCACCTAAGATAGTTTCTACTATACTTAGGACCATTGAATGTGGGGGTTTTCACATGAGAGTACACCTAAGGACGTGATATCTTTTGGTTCACTGGAACTTGCCAGTGTTGCCAATTATGATGTTAAAAAGTTTGTTTTACAAAGAGTTAGGCAAAACTGGCTTTATGCAAAATAGCCTTGAACTCCACCAGCCAAATATACATATAGGCTATAGGGTTATTCACCAAGTGTCCACCATAGTGTCACTTGCCAGACTCCATTTTTAATGGAATCTGACCCACTCTGTTGCAAATTATTATTTGTTGCAGAAATATCTGACGAAGAGTAAGGATTACGTTTTGGGTTTCGAGTCTGCACCAACATGTTTTCGCCTGTGGCGTATCATGAAGATGGAGGCTCATTGAAGATTTATTTCCGCTGCTTTATTGTTTTGAGCTAGCTATAAGCTATGCAAAGATGTATCGAACTATTTATTTTACCAAGTATGGATTATTCGTGTAATATAGATTCAATGTTGTGATATTCATCGTAAACTGTGTGTGCAAATGAATCGATCCAGGGGTTTGCACTATACACAGGTACCTGCCATATTTATAAGTGCAGGTACGCTACACCGACTATGCCATAGCCATATAAATTGCCGGCGGAAGCAGCTATATTGCCGTCCGTTACCTACCTCTCATGTTGGAAGGCACGGCAAGGGCTTGGATCGACAACCTTCTAGAAAAGTCTATCCATAGCTGGTACGACATGGAAAAGGTTTTCTCCCAGCACTTCCAAGGAACATACAAGCGTCCAAATACCTACACGGATTTGCAACGATGTATCCAAAAGCCGGACGAAACCATGACAGACTTTGTCAGCCGTTGGATATCCGAAAAAGCCAACTGTGATGGTGTTTCCGACGCGCAGGCTATCCACGCCTTCTACACGGGCCTGCAGAAGAAGTCCTTGCTCCGTCATCGGCTCGTCCGCGAGCAAATCACGGACCTTGGCGAGATGCTCAACCTAGCCGCCCAATATGCGGCGGCGGATGACGACGCCCCGACGATGATCCAGACGTTAACATCATGCCAAAACGGAACAACAAGCGCAAGCAGGCGGCGGATGACAAAGCCGGACCTTCCAACGAGGTAGTTGTCGCATTCCAAGGGAATGCCGGCAAAAAGAAGTGGAAGAATAAGAAAGATAATCGCGACGCCGGCTCAGGGCCTAAGGCGGCGCGAATCACTTATGAGCAGGCAAAACTTTTGCCATGCCCTATCCACGCCTCACTTGGCAAGGTCAACCATATGCTTAGCGAGTGTCGTTTCATGGACGACTTCAAAAAGGACCCCACAGTCGGCTGGAAGTCAAAGAAGAACGACAAGAAAGACAACAAGGAGGATGAGGATGACGACGACATGTCTGTCTCAAGCGAGGATGACGCGGCCGCCAAGAAAAAGAAACCATACCCGAAGGTCAAAGAATCTCTCGTATGCTTTGTCGGCACACCTTCGGCTAAGGCAGATAAGGCGGAGATGCGCGAACTCAACGCGACAATGCCGGACGTCCCTCAGTATTTGAACTGGTCGGAAGCAACGATCACTTGGGACCGGTCCGACCACCCTGATCACGTTCCTCATCCAGGCAAGTACGCCCTCGTCGTCGATCCCATTGTCGACAACTTCAGACTCACAAAGGTACTCATGGATGGCGGCAGCAGCCTCAACATCCTGTACTACGACACACTAAGCCGCATGAACCTATCAGAGGATCAGCTGGACCACAGCAACCTCACTTTTCACGGCATAGTGCCCGGCAGGCAAGCAAAGTCAATGGGGAGCATTAGGCTGAAGGTAACTTTCGGACCAAAAGAGAACTACCGCTCAGAGTTCCTCCGGTTCGAAGTTGTCCCCTTCAAAAGCGCCTATCATGCAATCTTCGGACGACCGGCTTTCGCCAAATTTATGGCAAGGCCGTGCTACATATACAGCAAGCTTAAAATGCTGGGGGAAAACGGAACCATCACGATTTCCGGCAACTTTAAGAAAGCCAAGGAGTGTGAACGTGGTATGGCTGCCTTCGCAGAATCCGTCATCCACAAGGAAGAACTCGCACTACTTGGGGCGGATTCAGACAACTCTATGCACAAGCCAAAGATTGATGTCAAGAAGACCTTTGAAGCTTCAGAAGACACCAAAAAGGCGGACCTCATCCCAGGACAAGTCTAAGCAAGTTGTCATCGGCTCCAACCTTGACTGCAAATAGGAAGGCGCGCTCGTCGAGTTCCTCCGTGAGAATCGTGACATCTTTGCATGGTCGCCTTTCGACATGCCTGGTGTACCGAGGGAACTTGCCGAGCACTCACTCAACGTCATAAAAGGATCCAAGCCGGTGAAGCAAGCAACAAGACGCTTTGGAGATGAGAGACGCAAGGCTATAGGAAAGGAGATAAATAGGCTGAAGGCCGCCAATTTCATAAAAGAAGTTGTACACACCGATTGGGTGGCAAATCATGTACTTGTTCCAAAGAAGAATAAAGAGCTGAGGATGTGTATCGACTATACTGGTGTTAACAAGTGTTGCCCAAAGGATCCCTTTGCGTTGCCTAGAATTGACCAAGTCGTAGACTCCACAGCAGGCTCCGAGCTACTTTGTTTTTTGGACGCCTACTCAGGATACCACCAAATCAAGATGAGGGTGTCAGATCAATTGAAAACATCTTTCACCACTCCATACGGGACTTTCTGCTACATCATGATGCCTTTTGGCCTGAAGAATGCAGGGGCAACATACCAGCGCTGTATGCAAAAATGCCTGCACGAACAGATCGGCCGCAATGTTCACTTCTACGTAGCCGACATTGCGGTGATGTCGAAAAAGAAGGCGGATCTCCTAGAGGATTTGGAAGAAACTTTTCAAAATCTCCGAAGGTACCAGATGAAACTCAATCCCGCCAAGTGTGTTTTCGGCGTTCCAGCCGGCAAACTACTTGGATTTATCGTCTCGGAACGAGGGATCGAGGTTAATCCGGAGAAGATCAAAGCCATCCAAAGCATATCCAGACCTACTTGTCTGAAGGACGTGCAGCGCCTAGCCGGATCGGCGGCGGCCGTCAGTCGCTTCATAAGTCGCCTAGGGGAAAAGGCAATGCCTCTCTATCGACTATTGAAGAAATCCGACAACTTTGAGTGGACAGCAGAGGCAGATGCCGCCTTACAACAACTTAAGGAGGCCCTCATATCCGCTCCGATATTGGCAGCACCTCGATCACAGGAACCGATGCTGTTGTACATCGCGGCAACAGGAGCTGTTGTCAGCGTTGTCTTGGCTGTGGAAAGAAAGGAGAACGAAGCCGCGACGTATGAACAACGACCTACTTCATCAGTGAAGTATTCTCCGCCTCCAAGCAGAGGTATCCGCATTACCAAAAGCTGGCTTATGGTGTATTCTTTGCCGCCAGAAAGCTTAGGCATTATTTCCAGGAGCACACAGTGACAGTAGTCAGCAAGGCACCGTTGGGAGACATAATCAACAATGCAGAGGTAACAGGTCGAGTTGCCAAATGGGGCATCGAGCTTGCCGCCTTTGATATAGTCTATAAACCACGGACCGCCATTAAGTCTCAAGCGCTTGCAGATTTTGTCGCCGACTGGACAGAAGCCATGGAGGCAACGACACTCCCCGAGTCAGAATATTGGGTCATGCACTTTGACGGATCAAAGATGCTCAAAGGCTCGGGGGCTGGAGTCGTTCTACGCACGCCTAAAGGTGACAAGCTTAGCTACGTGTTGCAAATTCACTTTACAGCAACCAACAACGTTGCCGAGTACGACGCTTTGCTTCATGGGTTTCACGTGGCAAACGACCTCGACGTCAAAAGAATCCTCTGTTATGGCGACTCAGATTTGGTCGCGCAACAAGTAAGCGGAACATGGGATGCGAAAAGCGCAACAATGGCGGCATACAGAGCCAAAGTTGACGAATTCGCAAAAAACTTTGCGGGCTACGAAGTCCGGCATGTTCCAAGAGCTGAGAACGAGGCGGCAGACACACTTGCCAGACTAGGGTCAGAACGCAAAAAGGTACCAAAAGATATTTTCCTGGAACATTTGCACAAGCCATCCATTAAAGGCGCCGATTTGATGGACCCCGATGCAGAAGAACCGGTAGAAGCGGCAAGTCTAGCTGTCTACTCGATACAGCCGGATTGGACTGTCCCATATCTCGATTTTCTAATCGACAGCAAGTTGCCGGAGGACGATGAGGTGCTAAAAAGGCAGATCATAAGGCGAGCCACGGCATTCACGATAATAAAAGGCGAGCTATATAAGCGAAGCACGTGCGGCATCTATCAGCGGTGCATACAGCCAGAAGAAGGCCAGGAAATTCTGAAAGACATACATATTGGTACCTGCGGGCATCACGCTTCCGCCAGGTCCATCGTGTCCAAAGCTTTCCGCCAAGGTTTCTACTGGCTTACCGCCAAAGAAGACGCCGAGAACATCGTAAAAACATGCAAAGGCTGCCAGTTGTACGCTCGTCAACCTCACTTACCGGCACAAGAACTCAGGACAATTCCAATCACCTGGCCGTTCGCGGTCTGGGGCTTAGACATGGTGGGTCCCTTCAACAAGGCGAGTGGTGGGTATACCCACCTATTGGTCGCTGTCGACAAGTTCACCAAATGGGTCGAGGCTAAGCCGATCAGCAAACTTGACGCACGAACATCCGCCAATTTCCTCTGGGGAATTATCTCTCGTTTTGGAGTTCCACATAGCATTATCACTGATAATGGCAGCAACCTATCTCAAGGCGACATAGAAGAATACTGCAGAGATCTAGGTATCCGGCTTGATTTGGCATCCGTGTCACACCCTCAATCCAATGGACAAGTAGAGCGTACAAACGGCCTAGTCTTATCAGGACTTAAGCCTCGTCTTGAAGCTCCATTACACAGGGCAGCCGGCGCTTGGGCAGATGAGTTACAGTCGGTACTATGGAGTTTGCGCACAACGCCAAACAGGTCTACCGGCTACACTCCTTTCTTCTTAGTATATGGCGTTGAGGCGGTGCTACCTACCGACATGAAATACGGTTCCCCAAGGGTTCAAGCCTACATCGAGCAAGACGTAGAAGGTGCAAGACAGGATAGCCTAGACCTGCTAGACGAAGAAAGAGACGTCGCTCTACATCGCTCTGCCTTGTACCAGCAACAACTTCGCCGCTATCATAGCCGGAGAGTGCGGAAGCGAAGCTTCAGAACAGGTGACCTGGTTCTCCGCCTAATTCAAGACAGAAAAGTCTTGCACAAGTTATCCCCGCCATGGGAAGGACCGTTTATAGTCACAAAGGCGCTGCTCAATGGTTCCTACTACCTGGCCGACATCCGCGACGAAGAAGAAAAGAAGAGGCGCAAGAAGGCAGCAGGAAAAAGGGGAACCAAGCGCAAAAGAGGCATTGACGATCCGTTCGAACAAACAAGACGGCCTTGGAATATTGAGCAGCTAAGTCCTTTCTACACTTAGCAATTTATAATTGTAATAAGTTATATATGATTATGAAATAAAAGTCTATGGTTCCTCATCTGTGTTGAGAAGCATGCCATCTTTTGTCTTTTCTTGCAATCATATTTCCCCTATGTATCTAAGTTACCTATTTTTCTAGCTTCGTGCAAAGGTTCAAACTGGTAGATACTTGCAGCTTTCGAGCCAACCTAAAGCAAAAATAAACTTTTTGCACCGCCTAATTCCTTTACCTCTGATTACTTATATATGGTTCGCCTAGTAGTATGTCTTTGACACCAACATGTTGGCTTTGGTTTCTGATCCTAAACGCATGGCTTAGCCCTGGTTGTTTCAGCTAAAGTTACCGGCTGAGGTTCGTCAACATACAAAAAGTCAAACATATAGGTCAGGGTAAAATTAAGGCGGGCCATATAAATAAGGCAAAATAAAACTTGTCAGCTAGTTTCCCGCCTAGGAGAGCAACAACAAAAGTATATACAAATATTACAAGTTAAAGTTGCATTGTTTCAGGGGCTGGCAAATCATGTCAGAAGGAGGCAAGGAACATCCACATCATCCACATTATAATCATCCTCTTCAACTTGGCCACACCTAGAACTTTACCAACAAATTCCCATTAACTTGAACCGAGATCGACATGAGTTTGTAGAGGGGTGACTTTGAAAAAAAGAAGCTTGTTTATTGCCACACCCTAGGAAATCAAAATTTAGTCCAAACAATCCTAGCAAATGGTTTTGTGCTGGTGTATCCTTGACAGCAAATGGAGTGAAAAGTCCCCCTAAAAGACGTGATATGTAATTACGAGTGATGAAAGGACAGACAAAAACTGAAATAGGAAAACCTGAACAGATAAGTAGCATCATATCATACTTTTGGCAATCAAAGAATTTCTCCTAGATAAAAAATGGCTATATAAAATAATAAGACAACAGGAAATTTTGTTAGCACCGCAACCATCATATCCTTCTGCAAAAAAAGTTTCAAAATGATACAAAAACTTTTGCGAGGTCATGAATGCAGTTTTAGTATTTCACTTTGAACACCTTCGATTTACATTTTTTTCTTAAACTGAAGATCTGAATCCTTTATTAGCCTCGCGCATAAAACAAAAGGATGTATTAACATCGCACAAAATGTGAAGAAAAAAAACATGCTGACAGCACTTTTTTGTGCGCAGCAATAGAAAATGTTTTCCTCAACCCAGACATGACTTCCAGGCTATATAACCTGCATGGGAAGCTTATTTTAAAGGCAAAATTAAATAGGGTTTTGCTGTTCCGGTCATAATGAACTCAAGTTGACAATGAGAATGGTGTTTTACTAACTCAAAACTTTTGAGCTATAATTTCAGCGAAGTTTCACTCTTGTTAATTTGTTATTAAGTAATGTTCTAAGATGGGATAAAGTCTGAATAAAATGTAGAAGGAGATTAGGCGTTCGCCACTGTCGGCGAGCGATGCCAAGCTAAATAAGTGAGTTGGACTAAGGGTGTGAGGACCTCGATGATTAGAGGAGCAAGATAAAAGGAATCAGCTGAGGATCGACTGATATAGAGGGCTTGTACAGATAGAACATGTCAGTGTTGCAGAAAAAATAGTCGAACACTAAAGTAGCTAGCAAAGCTAAGATAAAAGATACAGTGCAAGCTAAGTTCAGGTTTTTGCACTTGTTGCCTCCCATCAATCTCTCACTGTGCTTTGTATAATTACGGAACTGTAAGCAAGTTCAGAGTGTGTGTCGGCTGAAGACAAAGCAGAACCAAGTTAGCTCTCTGGTCAAGCATCTTACGGAGAAACAATGTGCAACAGTGTAAGGGAGGAAGAACTCAGAATGGATTTGTATCGTATGGTTGCTACAACGCCAACAGGTAGGTGTCGAAACCGGCCCAACGCCGGTTCCTCCCGTCCATCTCCTGCGACCGGGTAGCAGAAATAAGGAGGCATGTCACCTGATCCATGTCCCAGTGGAAGCAGAGTAAGGCTAGCGGTGGACAGCTCGGGGTGTGCGGGCGGCCGCGGCGGTGAGCTCTGGAATTGCGGCGTCCTGTAGCATCAAAGGATGTCGCGGATGAGTGCTCTGCCGCGGGAGAGGACGGGTAGCTGGCAGCGCTAAATCAGCATGCCGACCTTCCCGTTCCCTCATCCTCCAGCCTGCTTCTCAACCTCCGCCGCCCTGCCCCCACCATGGCGGGATCGAATTGGTCGGCACCGGCACGCGAATGAGGGGAGGATCTAGAGGATGAATATGATGGCCGCCGCTGGGCGTGGGGTACCTCCGACCGGAATTGCTGCCGTGCTGACTGGTTCC
This sequence comes from Poa annua, assembly GCA_026929855.1. Lineage (NCBI taxonomy): Eukaryota > Viridiplantae > Streptophyta > Magnoliopsida > Poales > Poaceae > Poa > Poa annua. Next base: position 25,340,189 of record CM049427.1, read on the forward strand.
ACGCACCAGTACGGCCATTATTACCCCTGGTGCGCCGCGATGGCACAAGCACCCTCAGGCCTCAGCCCAGCACAACCAACCCGCCCCTAATTCCTCCATCCCGTCCGCCTTCTGGCCGTCCATGGCGGAGCTCCTCGCCGTCTGCCACCTCCGTGATGGACCCATGAAGCCCATCGTCGGTGTCGCCCTGCTTGTCGTGGCCAGGGAGAAGGATGGGGATTCAAAACGGACGGCGAATTGATTTCCAATATTCTTCAGGTAAGCGTGTAAGGAACATGTAAGTGTGGACTGCGGGGTTTATTCCTATATTCTTCAGGGGGCTTTTTGTAAAACGGGGACGACCTACGACGCCTCAGGCCGTATTATATAGTAGAGATATAGTAAAATGTCCGTGCGTTGCAACGGGTAAAAAAAACATCTTCTTCTAAAATAAATGTTAACACAATCCAAAATTTACTCAATAATCGATCCTGCTGCATAACCAGAGAGCGATACATTGCGCTTGAAGGAAAACAGGGTGGGGGCGAAGCGACCAGAGGCGAGGGATTACGCGTGGAGGTGGACCACATGGGAGGAGGGGGCCCGAATGCACGGAGAGGAAGATGATGTCGGAGGGTGAGGATTTGCCGACGTTCAGCGAGCACTCAGTCAGAGGATTGGAGGGTAGTCAGAGGATTGGAGGGTGGGGATTCTTATCTGTTCGGTAAGTTGACTGCGGGTTCAAATCACACATTAATGATGCCATTACCTGAGCAAAATAAGAGTAAGCTACAGATCAGCCATAATACATGTTATGCCAGTCTACATTTGAACATACATGAAGCTATTCAGATAATTTTATTTATTAATTAGTGGATGCTATGATTTCTTTGTTCTTAATATGATTATTACATGAAAGTTCGGACAACATCTGAAAGTACCTGTTCTACTTTAGCTCATGTATGATGAAACAACCTATTCACCAGATTCATAGACTCAATATAAACACAAGAGTAATAGGCAATCATGCATCAAACGAGATTAAGTTGGAGTAGTACCAAAACTGAGAGTTTCGTTCCAGCTCCGTCATGGGCAGGGGAACAAATTATTACACAGATCTCATGTACTTCTCAAATTCTAGATGACTCAACTCCTAATCTATATTGCAATGTTCAAACGATCAAACAATCCGATATTGCAGCAGCAGTACCTTGTAGCTCAGTACCTCTAAACCTGACATGGGTTTTTTTTATTTTTGCAATTACACGTAGTAGGGGATGGGTCTATGCACATTAAAGAACAAGATGCAATTCTACTTTCCAGAATTATTTCATTAAAATTTTAAACTTCTTAACTTATTCTGACCCTTTTAATGAAAGAGGAAGATGCAGCTAGACAAAACCAAGGTTATTTAACTTACATTATATATACTGAACGTAATATGCTCAATATACAAGTTCCAAGGTAGAATATATATATTTCAAGTCATGCACATACTGCATGACCAAGTTGCTGAAGAATTAAAGAAACTCTTTCACCTTCTAATCACATAATGATAAGCACGACTATGGTTGAGAAAAATATCTGAAATCTGAGTACAGCTACTATGCTGCAAAATTTTGTTGCCTTGTTACGTCATTTGAAATTTAAACTATCAACAGGTATGGAATATTATGACTTGCGATAATTCACCATGAATCAGGTCATACTTGCTTGCTACTGTGAGCATCAGTAATAGTAATAGACTTCGCAGTAGTTGCACCTGACTCACCACTACCATCTCCTTAACAAAAACAAGGAATTGAAAGTGAGCAAGGGGAAACTGTGGTTTGGATCTTGCGATGAAATCGACCACCACAAAATAAGCCAACAAATCATGACAGCAAATGTCGCTCGAAGGGAATGTTACCTCGACCTGGTGCGTCAAGGTGGCCTCCCGATCGGATCTTTCGCTGCTCATGCCGTCATGCAGCTAGCATGTGGTTTGGATCTTGGAGAGGGATGGAGGCGTGCTCTGTGATTACGAGAGAAATCATAACCTGCACAAAATAAAGAAACGGAATAAACGGGTGAGGAAAACAATGTCGGAAAAAATTAAATTGAGAGCCGCCACAAGGCCTACGAGGCCGCACTCGGCGCCGAGGTCGATGGCGCGCGTGCCGCACAGCGTGAGGAGCCGGAGTCGGCGGCGTGGCGCCGTCGACGTCGCGCGTGCAGCAAAGCGCGAGCAGCCCAGAGTCGGCGGCGTGCTCGAGGATTCCATGGCGTGGAAACACCGGTCTGCTCCCCCGCCAAGAACCCAGCCGCGCACGGAATCCTCCATCTCAGCGTCGCCGCCCGCATCCTGCTGTGCCCTCAAATCAGCCACGGTGTGCAGGATGGGAGCAGGAGCAGCGCTGGGTGAAAATCCATGGCGTCAGGTGAAAGGGGATCGGGTGGAGGCGAGCGGAGAGGGATGAAGGACCAAGATGTAAAAGTGTTGTTTATGTGGACTGCGGGTTGATTCTCAAAAAACTAACGAATATTATATAGTAGAGATATAGTACATACTTAGTAAGCATGCCCGTACGTTGCAACGGGACGTAAAATAGTAAACATTTCAAGGAGAATTTTAAATACTTGTTTGATTTTCTATACATCAATATATTGTTCAATAAGTTACAAAAATTCTTAATCGTTACATTCTTATCCCTCGGGGCAAGTATAAAATGCATTTGAAGTACATATCTCCCAAATCAACTATACAACGATTATAGCAACATCATATCTCACAAATCAACTATACAATGTTTATAGCAACCACATCAGTACATATTGATTCTTCTAGGTGCTAGTTTTTGCAAACCCCATATAAAGAAACACAATAGTAAGGATAAATGTAAGGAAGAATATGTAATACCACAAAATGAATCAATGAGCATATGCATAATTTCAATTACACGATCAACAGTCCCTAACTTTTTTAACGAACCTAAAAGCAAGCGGGAAGGCATCAAGATGAAAAGTCGAATATAAGTATCCAAAACAAATGGCGATGTTTTTGAGAAGTAGCATATATAGATATCATGAGGATTTAGCCTATCCACAAGTAAAATGTATCCAAGATTTAAAATAGCTTGACGTCATCTATTTTGTTCTGTTTATATCTACGGTAATACTAACCGCTAGTAGGAGATGAACAGTCTAACAGTAGTACGAAAGTTTTAGAATAAGATATACTGAAAAACTGAAGGTACCATTTTTAGTATTGACACCTACAATACAGATTTAACACTATTTTTGCCGAGAATATAAATTTACACCTTGGCATGGAAACTGAAATAAGTAACAATTCAGCCTCGCCGAACCTTGTATGTTGTCTCCCACATCATGCCAAGCATGGTATAAATCTGCAAAGGAAAATCCAATTGTCAGCTATGTAATCACATTAATAATATAATGTTTGTGTTGTTAGTCTATTCCTTCTAGTGCAACAGATTGATGTACATCTTTGTGAGGTACTGAATGAATCATCGATGAATCTATATTCTGGCCTTCTACAAGAATTTTTAAATTATATTCAGATCAGCCATGTGAAAATATCTTCTAAGTTGAGACGATTCAGTCATGAAAGTAATGGTAATAGTTAGCTTCTGCAAAGTAATCAGCAGAGAACATAAAACACACTCAGGATCTGTGTCTGAAACACACAATCGAACAAAACATGGTACTGTTTCCAAGTAAGGCTATCACTGCCGATGCTGTGGAGGCTCATTTCAGGCTGATCCGAAGCAAGCGTCGCTCGCTCGTCGACTCGGTTGCTGCCATGTACTCTGCGTGCCGCCCCGTTGTGGCTTGCGTAGGTTCCGCTTCGAGGAGCAGCGCTACTGGGTGGCCTCATTCTCCACGGCGAGGTCCGACACGGCCGACCAGGAGAGAGTGCTGATAGTCGCTGCCCCTCCCTCCGGCACTTCCCGACGCTGCCCCGCGGCGCCAAACTCTGCTTCAGAATGTAGCAACCCTTTTATGAACGAGTTTTTTAGCCCAAAACTGCGTACAAGTACAATAAAAGATCAATTAGTCTCTCAAATTTTTGTTTGGGTCCGCCCCTGATGCTGCATCCGAAATTGAGAACCGTTAGAATAATTAACTTCCTATGCATTCCAATTACCAAGCTATGAAACCTTGTCCATCACCCTTGCCTTGCTCTTTTCACATCATATCGTCTTTGCAGAAACTTTAGAGCAGAACACGTGTGCAAAATCTTCAGAATCAATCCTTGCACGCCGCTCCCACAAACGGATGAGGTCGCGCCTTGTCTTCCCTGACGGTCTCAACCTGGATTAATGATGACTGCTAAGCAACACCATGCGCTGTGAAGATAAGGACATAGATGCTAGGATTATTCTTCTCTATGTGGAGTGCTATATCTGGCCAGGCTTCTCCTTGCTCTAGCTTGGAAGGAATTGAGGAGCTCCTCTCACCGGGACGCGGTCAAATACACCAGCACCACCACCTCCTCCCCATTTCCACTTCGGCTGCTCTCGTCAGCGGAGGAGCTCGCATCCAATGCATGAGGATCTGAGCTGCTTCTCCTGGAGACGACGCATCAAATCGGCAGTGACGGCTACCGAGGAGAGGATCCAGCGCGTGACGCTGAAGGAGAGCAGGAAACATACCTTGTTGACCGCGTCCGGAAGTCCCAAGGACCGGCGCCACCGGCCGTTTCTCGGGCTCCATTGGATCGATGCCCGGCTCAAGAACACGAATTTTTCTCTTGGTGCCGACGTTTCTTCCGAGTCGCCGGCCGGTGGTGGCGTGTGGCGGCGAGCTGGCCAGGGAGGCGCGTGGGGGTGGTCTGCTGCAGGATGGGGATGCCGGCCAGAAGGGACCCCGCCGGAAGAAAGTGAAGGGGCCGCGCCTAGCTAGAGGTGGAGGGGGGACGGTCGCGCAGAGATTGGAGAGCCGCTCGGGGCAGGGTTCGTACGGCGAACCGTTTTTTCCACTTACCGGTGGTAATGGTGGGTAAATATCTCAAACTGATAGGGGTAAAATCAGAATAAAAAATGACGTACGACCGGAGTCCACAAGCCATATTATATAGTAGAGATAAATAGAGATTAGTAAGAATTTATGTTTAGTTTAACTTTGTGAACTATATATGGGGAGATATACTTATAAGATTGAAATATAATAAAACAAAGTTATATGAAAGTATAAGAGTTTGGTATAAAATATATTGGTTTAACTCGCCCCCTGTCGTAAATTCTTGGACCGACCTTGTATATAATTGGACGAGTTATTAGAAGTATCATTTCTGATGTATCATTTTATTTTTCGAAACCAAACCGTTTAGATATATTTTTCGGTAGCCGCCACGGTTGCCATGCTGTTGTCTTTTTTACGGGCCTCCGTTTTTGGCATGATCACAGGGACCTACCCTCCGGCTTCATCCGCCACATTTCCCGCCGGACCAGCCGCAGCTAGGGTGGAAAACATAGCATTTCTAAGATTTCCTGGATTTCTGCATGGACACTTCGAGCAGGCGCATAAATCGGGGTCCAAAGACTATCTCTTCGACAACGTGGACACGGGGAGGCGATCCGACAAGAGCCGACGTTCTGGCGGATCATCAAGAACAAGGACGTGGAGGAGTTCAAGTCGGACCCGCACGGTCCATGTCGCCATAAGCACTTCCCGCCCAAAGCCAACGGAGACAAAACATATGTCAAAGTAAGTGCTCTTTCTCCCATGTACTATGTCTCCTAAATAGTACAGTTTGTCCCATAGTCAATCTAGACAGGAGCTAGTAGATAAATTATTCATTCAGAAATATTTGAGCTACGTGAGGAATGGAGAATTCAGGTTTCTGGTTGTATTAGTTTGATTCTTGTGTTATGATTGGAAACTTGTTTGATCTGATTGGTTTTATAGCTCTCACATTCTGGCGATCTCTTCTAAGTGGATTTTAGTGAATTCCTGAATAAGTGAGTGAAGTGGACTGCCTCACCTATACATGTTTGTGTTAGGGAGTAATATCATTATATAACTAGGGCTGGCCTAGAGGGTGGGACAGAGGGTCGGCATGGGCCTCTGATTTGTAAGGGGCCCAAACCAATATAATACATTCGAGCAAAAAAGGAAAAAGAAGACAAAACCCACAAACGAACCAAGTTCATTGCTTACAAAACTAAGTATCATTTCTATGACCTTCAGGCGGTTCACCATGAAGATCATGAGCATGAAAATACCCCGACGGTGATGACTAGCCAAAGGATGATGGAGGAAAAGTGACGCAACAGACTCACATGTGGTTGTGTGCCGGGTGTTTAGTTGATAGAGAATGATTGGCACCCGTGATTACCGTGGTGACTTGCACTCATTTCCACCTATCTGTGACACCAGCAAGGCCATCTCAAGGCCTATAGGTCAGAGAAAATGGCATTCTCGACGGATCTAACGAGTATGAGGATAAATAGAAAAATATTATCATAATCATGTGTATATATCAATTATATGCCCAAAAAAGTACTAATCTTTAAAGAAAATTTTATTTGCTATTTAGGAGGAAATCTTAACTACAAATTGTGTATCTCGTAGGAAATCTTTCCATAAAACACACACAGTGGCCTTCATTGGCATGTTTAGTTAGACTGATACTCTAGAGAGATAGAGTCCTACTACTAGTTGTAACTAAAATGAAAGCTATGATAACTAAGTGTTCCATTTTTAAGCCCTTCCTATCATTCCACAATCCGAAGGAAAAAGAGTATCCGATGAAGTAAATCGTATCTGATCTATCACCTTCCTCGCATCGATGCTTGCCACCACGTCACTAGGTTGTTCATAGCTCTTGCCTAGCTTAATGGATCACCCAACTGTATTTCGGGATGTGTGCATTCCACAATCCTTAAAAAAGAGGTTATTACAGGTATATTTCTATTTGAGAAATTTACATGATAAGTTGTATATAGATAAAAAGACATATTTCAATTAACATAACAGATAAAACCGTATGGATGCGGTTATATTTCAATTCAAGTACACATAATCACGAATTGTGCGATCATTATTTTGCACAATGTTACTTGTAAGACATACATAAATGAAAAAATGGAGAATATCGTAGTTCCATTTATGCTATATAAGTTTTTATAATTTTTCCGATGTAATGATACACTCGAAACTTCTATTAAGATATCTGTTAGAATATTTACTCATTAGATATGCCTCCCAAAATAATATATATAATTATGCCCTATTCAAAAGTGAAAAGCGGATGTATAAGTTTTCTTTTTACATTTTTTAGCCTAAGTGTATACTGCAAAAACTAATATAGTTTTAATTAAAAAAAATTAGATTCAGCAGGTAATTATATTTTAAATTGTACGTAAGGTACAAGAGGTATTACACATAATATTAATAATATTAGTAACAATTTATGTTTAGTTTAACTTTGCAAACTATATATGGGAAGATATACTTATAAGATTGAAATATAATAAAACAAAGTTATATGAAAGTATAAGAGTTTGGTATAAAATATATTGGCTTAACTCGTCTCGTGTCCTAATTTTTTCGACCGACCATGTCTATAACTAGGCGAGTTATTAGAATTTAGAAGTAGCATTTCTGATGTATTATTTTATATTTCGGAACCAAGAGACCAGGGATAGGACGAAATTTTTCAACACTTCGGAGTTGTAGTCGACATGGGGTATGAGAGGTCTAGCACTAACCATGAGAGGTTTCCAAACATCAATTTTCAAGCTAGCAACTTGATTGATGTAGGAAAATCGGAGTTCAAGATAAAAGGGGAAATAAAAATAGAGAATACTCCTACTTCATCCACCTTGGTTGACGTATTTGAGATAAGGATAAAGACAACTTGTTCAAAATGGCGAGGGATCCAAAACAAGAAAATGGATGGTTCCTCTAATGGCCAGCCCAAAAGCAAACATTTTGTTTGATCTTATAGACTTATCGGTATTCCTCACGTACACTCTTGTGACTTCCTCAATACACTGAAGCCAGATGATGTTTATCAACGAAGAACTTTTTTTCACAGTGGAAATCCCCACTGCTCATTGTATTTACTTGAAACTTGAAAGTAGTCTGACGGGTCATGTTCTTATAACAGATGGAGAAATATAGCGGGATTCAAGGCAAAGAGAAGACAAAGAAAATAATATATGAAAAGGACAACTAGTAAAGGAAACGACAAGAGCCACCATGAGAGTCACAAGTAGATGAAGGCTGCAGTCGTGGGATTACAATACCAAGAACCAGCAATCAGCCATGCGCACCGCCTGGAGTGTGTATCAAAACCCACGGCGCAACTCAGGAGCATCCACCATCATCATCAACGAGGGCCAAGCCTAGCATTAACCTAGTCATGGAGCTCCGCCACGGGAGGTCAAGACAATTAGAAGGGTGGGTTTCATCGATTGTGTCGTAATTGCGCAAATGTGAGCCGAGACGACACCAAGAGCCCGAAGCTCTCCACACCACAACAACAACCAATAGAGGGTCTTGGGAAAGCCAAACATGGGACCGAGACCACGAGAAGGCTAGCAAGAGAGAAAAACACACCATCGTTGATCCCAAGCTGGCCGCACCAACATCATCACCAACTTACACAACCACCAGAACACTAAGGAACCACCCCTTTCGTCCCCGAGCAGCGGCTCCACGGAAGGAAGCGACATCACAACGCTACCACTGCCAAAGTAGGGGATTGAGTTTTCCTCCAAAAGAATAGGGGGGTGGGTGATGGGGATGGAACCTCAGCAAAGCCTCCTAGGAGGGATCCGACACCGGAGCGTTGTCGAACGTCGTGGCCGCCTGACAGCCAAGGGGTTCTCCCAGATCCATACACCACACCGCCATCCATCCATGGCCAGGAGCCGATGAGGTCAGAGCCTCTAGCACCTGAATCCATCCGGATGCGGGAGAACGATAGCATGTCGGGGACACCTGGCTGGAGCCAATGGAGAGCTCCATGGCTTCGCCTACCCTCCTCGACCTCGCAGCCCGCCGAGGACAGGAAGGCTGAGACTGGAGCCGCCCCAACGGCCAACACCCACTGTGCGAGGTTTCGCGATGAGGGCATCTCAGCCGCCACCCTAGGAGCCCATGGGCATGAGGGACACCGACGCTGCACGGGGACGGGGGAGACCTGCGCCGTAGCACCATCCAATATTACAACGCCGGCTTGCGGCCAACAGATCCCGCCGCCCCCTTCATCGGCGGCACACGACCTTTGTTTGGCGGTCGCCTCTAGGGACGGCGACGGAGGGAGGCGATGGGTGATACGTCTCCAACGTATCCATAATTTCTTGTGTTCAATGGTATGTTATACCATGTTATTACATGTTTTATATGCATTCTATATAGTTTTATGCATTTTCTGGGACTAACCTATTAACAAGATGCCACAGTGCCAGTTCCCTGTTTTCTGCTGTTTTTGGTTTCAGAAAAGCTCTTAAGGAAATATCCGCAAAATTGGAAACGAGCCAACCAGTATTTATGTTTGGAATATTTGTGACCAGAAGAACCAAAGACGAGACGAAGACGGGCCCCGAGGGGCCCACATCGCCCCGTGGCGCGGCCAAGAAGCCTGCCACGCCGGGGGGGGGGGGGGGGGGGGGGGGCGGGGCGCCCGCCGACCTAGGTCTTTCGCCCATATTAGCGCCCGTGACCTAAAAACTCCAGACGGTTAATCACTTTTTCCTCCACGGGTCCCGAGCCGCCGCCACCACTTCGGGAGAGATCATAACTGCTCCCCGGCACCTTGTCGGGAGGGAGAATCGTCCCCGGAGGCCTCTACGTCGCCATGACCGCCTCCAGACTGATGCGTGAGTAGTCTACCTTGGACTACGGGTCCATAGCAGTAGCTAGATGGTTGTCTTCTCCTCTTGTGCTATCATGTTTAGATCTTGTGAGCTGCCTATCATGATAAAGATCATCTTTATGTAACTCTCCATGTTGTGTTTGCTGGGATCCGATGAATATTAAGTACTAAAGTTATTGCTTCATAATATATCATGTGTGTGCTATTTAATGATCTTGCATGCTCTTCGTTACTTGTGTATGCTCTGGCCAAGTAGATGCTTGTAACTCCAAGAGGGGATATTTATGCTCGATAGAAGGTTCATGTCTCTATTATATCTGGGGCAGTGACATAAAGGTCTAAGGTTGTAGATGTGCTGTTGCTACTAGGGATAAAACAATAGTACTTTGTCTAAGGATGATGTTACTTACTATTTTACACACAGCTCTTAAGGCGATAATCTGTTGCATGCAACTTAGTACTGAAAGGGGTGCATACGCTAACCGGAAGGTGGATTATTAGTCATAGATGCAGTTGGAATGGTCTATGTATATTGTTGTAATGCCCGAATGAATCTCACACTAGACACCATATCATTTGTATATGCATTGGGTTGTTCATCATTATTCTGTCAATTGCCTAGCTGTAATTTGTTTACCACACATGGATGAATGTTATTATTATTATTATTTATGGAGAGCCACCACTAGCGAACTGTGGACCCCGATCCTTCTCATTAATCTGATAAAAGCACAACTGCAAACCTGCTACTTTCTGCAAACATACATCTTTCTTTCACACATACATTTAATCCTCTGTTACAGCAAGCCGATGAGATTGACACACTCACCATTGAGTTGGGGAAAAATACTTTGATTATGTTGTGTGCAGGCTCCACGTTCGTTGCTGACGCTGGTGTTGCGCCGCGCCAACGTCTCCACCAACAATCTCGAGGGAACTATTCATCTCATACTGGTTCGATAACCTTGGTTTCATACTGAGGGAAAACTTGTTGCTGCACTACTTTAAACCTTCCTCTTTAGGTCTCCCAACAACACACCCACCGTGTGCATCAAGCAATTTTTTTGGCGTCGTTGCCGGGGAGTTGAAGATTCACTACGAGGGGAGTTTTCGCACTTCCAATCTTTTTATTTTGTTATTGTCTTGCTTAGTTTATTTTTATTACTGTCTTGTTTGCTTAATATCAAAAATACAAAAAAAAATAGTTACTTGCATTACTTTTCTTATTTTGGTTTTAGTATTTTATTTTCAGTTTTGTTGCTTTGCTTATTTCGGTTTAGTGATTATTTTTCCTTGTTTTTATTATTTCGGTTTGTCTTTTATTTGCATCACCCCTACCATAAAAAATAGTTTATTATCATGTCTGGTATTTTCCCAGTCACTTTGTCACCAGAGGAATTAATCTTTACTTTTAAACAAGCGAATGAGGAAACTTTTGGAGAAGCTTGGTCCAGAATTTTTGAAACATATGGTGAAACCGAACCTAAAATGACCTTGAGTTTGCTTCTTAGTAGCTTTTATTTCGGTCTTGTTCTTTTCTATAGGTATGCTTTAGATGCTGTAGTGGGAGGGGATTTCCTTCAATGTGATGGAGATCAAGCTTTCAATGCAATAAAGAAATTAATTATGTCCTCTTCTTCATCTAATAAATATAGTACAAGTATTGGTAATATTCATACTAGACTAAATACCCTTGAAACAAGCATTTCTTTCTTAAAAGATGGGTACAATAAGATTCGTGAAAAATTTGATCATGTTCCAATAAACTCTGAACCATCATTGTGGCTCCCTACCTTGAAAGTGACTATTTGTAATAAAGTTTTTCTTGCCCGTTGTGACATTATGTCTGAGTTTTGTCTCATGCCTAAATACATTCATGCATCTTTAAATACTTGGGGAACTGTTGAAGGGGGAGAAGAAGTAACCCTTACCGATAATACTATTATACAACCCATTGGGGGTTGCTGAAGGAATATTTACAACACTCTTGGGAAGAACTGTATCCACTGATTACCATGTCATTGAATGTGCAGGAACGGGACAAATTACTATTGGAAGATCCCTGTTGAAACTTTTGGGAGCGAAGATTGATGTAGGAAAAGGAACTATGGGCTTCACTACTTCCCCTGAAAGTTGGCAAACGTTCCCTACAAGCAAAGGTAAGAAATATGGTAAGAGAAACAAACGAAGAGCTGCTCGTGCTTATAATGTTGATGCTTCATCTCTTGATAATACTTGAGTTTCACTTTGTGCCTAGCTCAAAGGTGTTAAACAAAAGTGCTTATGGGAGACAACCCACTTTTATTTCCTGTTATTTTAATTTGTTTTGCTTGTGTCCAGGAACATGCCTAAATCTGTAGAAATTCCTCTGTATCTTATTTTAATCGCAATGTTGTGTCAAGTTAAGCCTCTATTCGAAAGTTGATGTTAAAGTTCAATTCATGTGCTGAAACAAATTTCTGTTGTCCACCGTAAAAATTATATCAATTCATTGGAACGTCAAAAAAATCTGCCCTTTTTGTGCATAATTCTCAGATGTATATGCAACTTTCATTAGCTTTGAGTTTTCTTATTTGAGCAAGCTAAGTGCCTTGAAAAAATCGTCTTTACGGACTGTTCTGTTTTTGACAGATTCTGACTTTTTTCTTTTGCAATGTCTCTTTTGCTATTTTGATTGGATCTTTTTATCCTTTTAATTATCAGTGGCTGTAGCTAATGTCCAGTAGCAATGGTAGCAATTGTGTTCCTACACTATATCATAATTTTTGTGCACTAACACTCTAATGAAGTTACTCTAAGTTTGGTGTGGAGGAAGTTTTCAAGGATCAAGAGAAGAGGATGATATAATGTGATCAAGAGGATAGTAAAGCCAAAACTTGGTGATGCCCCGGTGGATCAACCCCAATATAATTCAATAAGACTCAAGCGTCAAAGCTTGGGGATGCCCAAGGCATCCCCTTCTTCATCGACAAACTATCAGGTCCTTTCTAGTGAAACTATATTTTAATTTTGTCACATCTTATGTGCTTATCTTGAAGCGTCTGTTTGTTTTTGTTTTTGTTTTTTCATTCTCTGAATAAATATCGACCCTATCATTCTTTTGTGTGGGAGAGAGGCACGCTCCGCTTTTTCATATGAATACTCATATTCTTCACTTATATTCGTTGAGTATTCGTCTTTTATTATCATTTGCTCTCTAGCTCTTGTTTTTCATGCATCTCTTGTTAGAGCTGTTAGCTTTGTTATATTATACTCTCATATCTCATTGGTTAATTACTTGGAGAATTTATCTTATAAATAAGTTGATTGGTTTTTGGTTGAGAACAGAAAATGCTAAATGTGGTAGATAGTATAGTTAAATGATACATTAATCTTGTAGATCATTAAATTATGTCACTTGAATCATTGATGTTGTTTTGAGATATTAATTTTCTTAATGGTGAAAATGATGGTCTAGTAAAGTGGAATGATTAAATGGTTGGTCTAGAGAAACTTAAAAACTGTGCCACACTTAAAATTCCAGTTGATTGCATAATGACTATATGACTTCTTTTTGCCTAAAGCAACCTTAATGACTTTACGTTATGCGCTACGGTCGGGGAAGCCAACGGTGACTTTTTCATTCGCCACGATCCCTCTAAATTTTCATTATGCCTTGCATGATCATATTTTTTATTTGGAATCTTTTTACTTGCGAGTTCTAAAACTGCGGTTTTCATGACACTTCCACCACCATATTGCTAGCCTCTTCGGTACTATGTTTTGTCGTTTCTCACATTGAGAGTTGGTGCATTTTTCGTGGGTACATCCAAAATCGTGGGAGATCTTCATCTTGTTCTCCTACACATAAGCCAAACATCTTCCTCAAAACAGCCATCATACCTACCTACTACAACATTTCCATAGCTGTTCTGAGATATATTGCCATGCAACATCCATCTTACATTACATGACTTGTTGTCATTCATTACTCATATATTGCTTTACGTGTTTCTATAAAGTTGATGTGTGGTTTCACCCATGTTACGCTAGAGCACTGTATAACCTGCTACACTGACAGAGGTACCATTGTCATATGTATTCTTATGGCACATTCTTATAGTTACTTATATCATCAGTATGTTGTTTTATCATCATTAGTGTGTTTTCATGTATCTTGTATCATATTAGGATGCTTGCTCCTAAAATTGAAAAGAGCCACGGAGGCCATCGGAAAGAGAAACAAAAAAACAAAAAAATAAAAAAAAGAGAAAAATAAAAAAAATAAATAAAAAAGGGGGCAACATTACTATTCTTTATCACATACTTGTGCTTATGTTACAGCGCCATATCATTTATAGTCATCACTTGTGCTCATGTTATAGCACCATATCATTTGTGATCATCATTTGTGCTCATGTTTAGCACCTTTACTCCATATGAGAGAGTTTTCATGTCTTAGTTGCGTGACTATGTGGGTAAGTTTACACTTAGAATTTGGCTTGTATATTCCAATGATGAGCCTCCTCAAAAGTGCTCTAGGTCTTCGTGAGCAAGCAAGTTGAATGCACCCCCACTAGTTCCATTGGAGAGCTTTCATATACTTATAGCTCCATGTGCATCCGTTGTATGGCAATCACTATTTCTTGCATAGCTTCGATTATATGACTTTCTCTTGTCTAATGATCATCTATAGCTTTGTGAGTCTTTCTCCTGTTGGCCTTCCAAAACTCCATTAACGTTCTCTTAGCCATAACATCCTGGTGCTAGGAACCAACGTTGAACGCTTGCTTGTTTCTTTTGAACAAATAATATATTGATCTTCTACGTGCATATTGCTATTACTTGGCTTGATCCTTTCATAAAGTTGTCATGTTTGTTGGAAGCATTAGACGATTATATTGTTATGCTTGAAACTTAAATCATCTCTAATATCTACTTTGCACAGTTGATTGCTATCTAGTACTATATCCTTGAAAGCTTTGCTTGCTTCACCTACTTGTTTGTTCATTACTCATTTGATAACAATATAAACTACAACCCTTATTCATTTGATTTCAGTTTACATGCCTTACAATGAATTACATGATCGATATTGTGTTTAAGCATGTCACTTCAGAAATTATTCTTCTTTTATCGTTCTTGCCTACTCAGGACGAGTAGAACTAAGCTTGGGGATGTTGATACGTCTCCAACGTATCCATAATTTCTTGTGTTCCATGCTATGTTATATCATGTTATTTCATGTTCTATATGCATTTTATAAAGTTTTATGCATTTCTGGGACTAACCTATTAACAAGATGCCACAGTGCCAGTTTCCTGTTTTCTGCTGTATTTGGTTTCAGAAAAGCTCTTAAGGAAATATCCGCAAAATTGGAAACGAGCTGACGTGGGGCTACTCTTCGACTATCCCACGGTGAGGATACCTGGGCCGCGCCAAGCTTATGAAGGCCCACAGAAGGCCCACTAGGGGTATCGTGTGACCTAGTCCTAGTCGGTTAGGTCGCATAACCTGCCATATCTGTAATTGCCATACGTCATCGTTCACCCGAGACCTGGCCTACCTATAAAGGCCAGGAGGGTTGCTCGTCTCAGGGACACGCTCATAGCCGCCACCACAAACCCTAGCGAGATCGCAATCTCACCATTGTAATCGTTACTCGCCATCAATATAAGACAAGCAGGAAATATGGTGTTATCCTCCGGGAGCCTGAACCTGGGTAAATCGCCCCGCTTGTCAGCCGTCGTCATCACCAACGCTTCTCTCTCCCCCTCAATCAACCCGGGGTGGACAACCCAGGGATTTGTCGAGTTAACACCTCGTCAATTGGCGCCGTCTGTGGGAAAGAACAAGCGTTGGAATCATGGTCGCACCGGCTCAGCCGCAAGGAAGATCGACGTCTGCACCACCCGGGAGTCCATCCGCTTCGGCTCCTTCGAGTACGCCTTCCACCCGCCGGCCCGCCACTCGGTGTATGCCGATCTGTACGAAGGTATACACATCACCTTTGGCTCCATATACTGTTTCGTCGACAGTCGTGGAATATTCAGGTCCGCGGCGACCGCACCACACATGGCGGTGACACCCGCATCGGTCGCCCCCACGCCGTACCCATCAACGTCTGTCGCCGGAGTCGCATCTCCTACAACTGCAAGGATCGCATCTACTTCGACTACTTCGACAACGGCCATGCAGATCAAGTCTACTTCAACCACCTCGATCGCACGACCGACAAAACCAAGATCTACCTCGACCACGACTGCATCGATCGCACCCGCACGTGTGACCAAGGACGCGCTGCCGACGGTCACGACACACGCATCTTCGTGGACCCATCAAGTCTACCCCAAGCCAATCGCACTCGCTGAACGACCATTGACCACCTAGAGGGGGGGGGGGGTGAATAGGTGGTGACCAATTTTTATGTGTTTTTCAGTTTTAGGCTAGCGGAAGGTAAGTTGTCTAAATGTGCAACTAGGTGATACAAGTGAAAGACAACAAGGAAACTAAACAAGTACAGGAATGCAGTAAAGGAGAGTGGAACAAGACAACCGTAGGAACTCGAAGACACCGATTTTATCCCGAGTTCCACCACATAGGTGTACGTCTCGTTGGAGAGGTGTGAGCTACCACAAAGGTTTGCTCAACGCCACAAAGGCCTCACCATATTCTCCTGTGAATTCGACCACAAAGGTGCGAATCCACTCTTCCACTAAGGACTCCTTTAAGGGCGGAGAAGATCCCGTACAAACACGTGAGGCACACACCCACAACTGAATTGGGGGCTCCCACAAAGACCACAACAGGTCAAATCCACAAAGGAATCCACAAAGCATTAAGAACACACAAAGTTGAACCTAGCTATCTACAAAGGAACCCTAGAATCGTTGCCCCTCAAGAAATAGAGGGGGGAAATCAAAACGCTTCGGTGGAGTTGTAGATCGGTGGCTTCTCCCTCAGATCCCCAAGTATCAAAGGATTTGAGTGGCAAGATTGGGAGATCCGGAAGAAACAAGTTTCAGCACCAATGGAGGAGAGAGAAAATCTGGAAGCTTAAT